>OX941097.1:16770000-26770000 GCA_954870635.1 Arctium minus | reverse complement strand
GGAACCGGTTCCCAGCAGTTCCGGGACTAGTTCCAAAATATAGAGAATCAATGTAAGCGGTTCCAGTTCCGGTTCCATGAAATTTAGGTGGATACCCGATTATGCTCATCCCTACATGTAACTATTAGATTTTCATCTAACAAACACCTAGATTTTCATTGAACACCCAACATATCAACCAATGTTAGCTTATCAACTAGTTTGCCAAATATAACCTTTATGTTATCATAAAAAATGATATGAACCGTATACCCAACGGTTGAGTACCGACGAACCATATCTTCTTCAATTTTTGTAATTAATATAATTGTTCTAAATTTTGATATAAACCCATATTAAATAGTTTTTCCCCCAAACGAAATTATAATCAATTCGTAGATCTTGTCTTTCCAATCATATATTTTCCGATTTTCCTCCTGTCATTTCCATCTATCAACTTACAACTCAAGTTGCACGACATACAGATCAGAAAATCATGTTATCTTGATACGTAAAACAATTTTAATATATATATATTCTAAAACACAAATTTGAATTAATAGTACCAAAAAGGGAATCATAAGTATTGTGACGAAAGAAGGCATGTTGATAATTAAAGGCATGATTGTGTAGTTCCTTTTGAGTAACATAACAAGTGTTAATTCTTAAATTGTTGTCTAATAAAAGTAAAACACTAAAACCCATGCCGAATATTATTAATCCTTTCTCTAATGGAACCACATTGTTCTCCAATTATCCAACATTCAATTTCATCCTCGTACTCTTTGTCTAATGTTTTTTTTTTCAAATCATTTCCATTTGCTTAAACTGTAGAGTTGGTATTCTTGGAAATTCATTTTTTTAGAAATATTTAAACCGACTGATTTGTTTGTTCGTTCGTGAAAATTGATGGTCTAGAAGATGGTTTTGTACCCTCTGGTGTATTCGTTGTAATCGAATTTATGATACTGTCTTGATGGATATGTTTGATTTTTGTTGTTATTAATAATATTTAAGATATATGATCGATAAATAACTAATAAACATTTGCTTTTCTAAAACATTTTTATTTTTATTTTATTGATATGTTTTAGCCAAAGTTACATATTTTTAATGTGTTTTCAAAGTTGGGAAAACGAACTTTTATTGATTGATAGTAAAGCAACATGAAGGACGCGCTCATATGGGGCCTAAGAAACCCCACTATTTGATTAATTGAATTCATTGAAAATATTGGGGAATAATATATAAAATAGTCGTCATATTGTTATACTTTTTTAAATAAATATATATTTTTGAAATTATAGATATTTTGATAAAATTAGATAAAAATAATGACACTAAAAGTTTGTGAACTGCTAATAACTTTCATGGAGATCATTAAGATGGTGATTACACAAATCATGTCTAGCTCAGTTGGTTTTCCCAAAGGCGGTAACATCCTGGGGGGGATTGTGGATGGTATCCCAATCTACCCGGGTTCAAATCCAAGGGGAGGCAATTTGAAGGCATGAGGAGTACCCAGTCCTTGGGCCGGTCTAGTCGTTGACTGGACTTCCCCCCCCCCCCCAGCCCAGTCTTAGACTGTTGTTGGGCTCTAGGTTCAGCGTAAGCTGGGCCGGGACAGCGGCGGATTAGTGGGCTGCCCGTGGATGCCCGATACCGCCGGGGAGGTGTGCGTGCGTGTTTTCGCGGTAGTCGTTCGTTGGTTCGATGCCGCTATGCCTTCCAAAAAAAATTAAGATGGTGATTACTTGGCTTTTAATGTTCCTTCGAATAAGCAACTTCTTTATTTAGTATTTCTACCACGTGATGCTCTTATTTTCTCTTATTCAGTCTACACATCGGGAAAAACCTGTTATTCATTCAACAATTAATAATAATAAAAAACGGACCGCCCCCGTGGTTAGTTTATTATTTTATTTTTGTAATAGTAAAACCAAACCAATATAGGGCATGAGTGAAAGGGTAAGATGTGTGCAAACATTTTCTCTATCTCAAGAGGTACATAAATTGTTTTCAAAAATATATCTTGACTTGCGAGAATTTGGAAAGTTTAGTTTATGTTCGAAACAATAAAAAAAACAAGAATAATAAGTCGTTAAATGTCAGGGTTACGAGATCATAATGTGATTAGCATATTTCTAATGAAATCTTAGGGTATTTGATAATGACATTTCAACATGTCGTGATAGTGATTTATATCTCATAATTACGATAACGACATTTTTATGGCTTTTTCACAAACACAGATTGAAAAAGAAAAGTCGTAATCTATTTTATTTGATTTAAACTTTGAAAGTTCCCACAACTTGTTATTACAACATTATTATCATTTTTGAGTTTTTTCGATCTATGCATTTCAAAATGTGTAATATTTTATAAGGGGATGAATCAATTGGAAACCAATATTACATTGGAAATTTTGGAAACCGAAATTAACCAATCATTGAATTTCCTTTTTTTATTTTTATTTTTAATTGATAAGGTTGTTTTAGTCTTTTACATAATTTCATAATATATATGGTAAGTGTTATTATTATTATAATATTAATTATTTAATTTTAATGTATTTTATATATGGTAATATTGATTCTTTATTAATTTAAACATGAAATATTTAATTTTGGTAAACACAAATTGATTTATACGCAAGCTACAAATCAATTTTTTTTTATTCTTATGAATCAGTGATTGATTCATCCAATGAATGAAGGTTGATATTCATATGAAATCTTCAATATTACCTCAAGACACAAAATATTAATATGGTGAAACGTAATGGATTTGATACAGTGAAACAAAATATTAATATAGTGAAACCTGATGAAACATAAAATGTTAATATAGCGAAACCTGATAAAACATATTTGATATAGTGAAACATAATGGAAATGTAATGAAATAAAATATTAATATAGTGAAACCTGATGAAACAAATTTGATATATAAAACATAATGGAAAGATAATGAAACAATAATGGTAATGAAACTTAATGAAACTTATTTGAGTTTTTACATACTGCATATTGATGAACAGATAATAAAAAAGGTAGTGTTGATATGTTATTTTAAAGAAATATACGCTTTTCTATATTTAAGTATATTTCATCTTTGTTGCCAAATTTGAAACACAAAAGAAAAAGACACATTTACCCTTTTGACATATTATTATTATCTTTTATTAATAAATTAATTATTTTATTACCATATATAATTTAAATGAATCTTGACCATTGATTAAAAAGATCAATGGTTGAAATTTGGTTTCATATTTTCCAATGAAATTTGGTTTCCAATTGAAACCACCCCTATTTTATAAACAAATTGATATTTTTTTTATAAAATAATCATACTATTATTTATATTGCCAAAAATATAAGGGTTAAAAATATGAAACAAATATGTAAGCATAAGATTAGATCGTTATCGTTTTTGTCATTTTTTTTTTAAATTGTATTTCCATTTTTACATATTTTTCTATCAACAATTATTGTAATATGTTAATAGCATTGATTATATGAGACAATTTTTTTTTTGAATTTAAAGATGATTTAAGTATTTAAATCATAGCTCTTTTCATTTATTAAATTAAGTGTTTTATTAAAAGAAATTATTGTCCTTTTTTAAAATATTTGGAGATCCATGTAAATATAAAGCATTCAACAAAGATGGAGATTAAAAAGTGGTGAAATGATGCAATATCTTTCCACAAAATCCAACTAAAGGGAAAAAAGAGATTGACAAAATTGTAAAAAGTGTGTGGTACAACATTATAGATGGGTATTTGAATAGGGTCTTGGGTTTAACGAAACGAAACATATCAGAAAAAAAATATTGGTCTATGACATTATTAGTCGGGATAAGGTCAGATTTTATTTGAGTTAGATTGGATAAATATCGATCTTTTTTCTAAACCAGATCAATAACGAGTTGGTTTTTCAATTCATTGATTTCTTTTCTAAAACGAACCAAGTGTAACATTTTCGGATCCTCCTGAACCATTGTCAAACTTTCTAAGGCTGGTTAGAACCGGTATGAGTCTATTCCTTACTTTATGAAATTTGGATCGGTCTAACCATTTGAGGTATGTCGCACTAGTCAAGACTCAGAAGATGTAATGAAAATGTCATCTTTATTGGGTTCAAATCCAGACGCTATCAAAGCCCATGTGGCCATAAAGGTTCAAGTGTGATAACTCTAGTCCATTCATGGTCGCCAAGGTATTAGTCGGTGCACGTAAGTTGACGTGGATACCTACTGTTACCATAAAGAAATTGAACCGATCCGTGTTGACCATAATTTGATTAATCGAATGTTTCCTGAATCAGCCTGTATGCAACTCTATCTTGCACTGTCGTTTTATAACTTTGAAAATTAAAATTTAAAAATTTTATTTTGATACTAGGCATATACCCGCACGATGCAGCGGAATGTAAGTAAATAACGAACAATTAATGTTACTTCCTTATAGACATGTCATCAACAATC
The DNA here is from genome assembly GCA_954870635.1 of Arctium minus. Lineage (NCBI taxonomy): Eukaryota > Viridiplantae > Streptophyta > Magnoliopsida > Asterales > Asteraceae > Arctium > Arctium minus. Next base: position 26,765,530 of record OX941097.1, on the reverse strand, counting down.
CAACCATGACCTATGAATCACAATTTATAAAACCCTAAACCCATAAATATATTCAATAATTAGTTTATATTACAATTATTGACAGAAAAAATTATAATGATATAATTTATAATAAAAATGAAACGTATTTTACGATTATGTATTTTTAATGTGTTAACGGTGGAAAAAAATAAAACGTATGGATAGAAAACAAATTAGTTCGTAGATATTCATGATATTTAATAGTACGGTTAAATTAAAAAATATTCAATATTGGGCTCGTTTTGAAGATATTGACGAGACGATTATAATAGTATAATTTGTAGAAAAAGAAACGTATTTTTTCATTGCATTTTTGTTCATATACAATTATTTGTATTAATATGATAATAGTGTAAAATGAAAAATGAAAAAAAAAAATAAGGGATATAAAATGAATTAAATAAGTAATTGTAAGGGTGACAAACGTAACATTACAAGGGTGATAAGTTTTATTGTATAAAAGCTTAGGGTAATAAGTGTTATTGTACAAAAGCTTAGAGTGATAAGTGTTATTGTACAAAAGCTTAGGGTGATAAGTGTTATTGTACAAAAGTTTGTACAATAACTGTATTAGTTTTTTTATATAGTAGTAGAAATTTAATTCGTAGATATTAATGATATTTAATAGTACGGTTAAATTTAAAAATATTCAATATTTGGCTCGTTTTGAAGATATTGACGAGACGATTATAACGGTATAATTTGTAAAAAAAGAAACGTATTTTTTCATTGCATTTTTATTTATATACGATTATTTGTGTTAAAATAATAAGGATGTAAAATGAAAAATGAAAAAACAAGGGATAGAAAGTAAATTTAATAATTAATTGTAAGGGTGATAAATGTAAAATTTAACTTTCCAAAAACCATTTTCTAATAACTACTTTTTTCAAGAATTTTAATATATAGTATAGATAAATAGATGTACATATAGTAAAATAGGTGAAGGATCATGAGAAGCACGAGAATTGAATCTTGACCATTGATATGTTTTAATCAAATGTTCTCCGATAAATTGTGGCTTAAAAGAAATTGATCTCGATGCATCTTAGAGCAACTCCAACAACTTTTCTAAAATAGAAAAAAATGGGTTTTTGTTTATTTAAACATCTCCAACAACTTATTATCTTGTTTTCTATAGTAGAGAAAACTTGAAAAAATTTCAAGTTTAGAGAATTCTCTAAAACTTGATGGTAGAAGAGATAAATAATTAATTTATTCAATCCTGCTAATGAGATTCAATTTTTATCATTTTATATTAAGTTTTTTTAAAAGTGTATTGGAATGATAAATTAGAAAATATTATAACAATATAAGTTGTTTTAAAATTTCTAAAATAACAAATCTATTGAAGTTAAATGTAATATTTTTTTTTAGAAAAAAAGATACTCTCATTTTAATGTATTTCCATTTCTCCTCTTATACTCAAACTTTTTAGTTATCGAAATCCAAACCTAGCAAAATATCCATATTAAAATCGAATACGAAAATCTGTCTCCATTGATTACACGCTTTCTCATTCATTCTCTCCATTAATTAGTGCAAATGCAAAATGGGGAATTTGATTTTACGCCATTTTTATAATTCGAAGGTCCGTACTCTGACAATGACCACTGAAGGATGGTGGCACATGCTTCCTGTCATCTCACACTCCATATATCAACGGTCTTGATCTCCAGGTACGGATCTCCCTACGGCTCTGATCCCATGTTCCTCCATTATCATCCATTTTCTCTTCTTTTCTTCTCTCTCTCTCTACTGTTCTTCAGGGAGACTACGGATGCCCTCCTATATAACATCTCCCATCCCTCATTCCTTTCCTTCTTTTTAGTATTTTTTATTTATTTATTATTATTGTTAACTTCGATACCACGATCCTAAAGTAGTAATTCATTCCATGGCGGTGTTTCTGTTTCACAACAACCACTGCTTTTTCGAGTTGGGTTAGGGTTTTCTTTCTCACTCTTTTCTATTTTCTTAATTATGGGTGCAAGGTTTGGTTGTGGAGTAATGCATGTCAAAATTAGGTGTTTTAGATTGAGGAAGAAGAGATTGAGCTGATTATTAAATAAAAAAAAAGGGGGGGAAATGTTAATTCAGCAGTTGAGGGGTTTACAGTTCCACCATCTTTAAAGCTACAAGCAGCTCCAAGTTGAAGAAGCTAGCTGCAGTGAGGATTTGTGTAGCTCATGCTTATAAAATTAATTAAAAAAAAATACATATATCTATATATATATATATATAATAAGTTAAGAAGAATTAGATAAAAATATGAAGCTTTCAACATCAGGGTCTGGTCAGCAGCCTCAAGAAGGTATCTATCTCCTTCTAACTCTTTTTTTGTTTTTGTTTTTGTTTTTGTTTTTGACTTTTTTCAATCTGACTTTACATGTGGTGTCCTTTTCATGGATTCTTATTAGTTGTATATTGTAGGCTTTCCATGTTTTGTATACATTTTTTTATGTCAATGGCCCTGTGTTATATATATATATATATATATATTCTGTATTAATCAAGTATTTTAAGCTAGACATGATGCTGGTGGACTAATTTATTGATTGTTTTGTTTGTTTATGTTACTTATGTAAAAAAGGAGAAAAGAAATGCTTGAATTCGGAGCTATGGCATGCTTGCGCAGGCCCTCTTGTTTCGTTACCGACAGTAGGCTCTCGAGTAATTTATTTCCCTCAGGGTCATAGTGAGCAGGTCCTTATTCATTACAATACTTCATCTTGATTTGAAGTTTCTCATTTAATAATGTTTTCGATTTGCATTATCCCAAATGTTGTGGATTTAACTACTAACCAATCTGATTTGGAAATGGAAGCCAGGTTGCTGCCACTACAAATAAAGAAGTTGATGCTCACATACCCAATTACCCAAGCCTACCTCCCCAATTGATCTGCCAACTCCACAATGTTACAATGCATGTGAGTTGATACCTTGTAATATATGTTCTCTTAGATTTTGGCTTACTCGAATGTATAACTTACAGGTTTAAAAAAGACTGATTATTTTGCAATTTCAGGCAGATGTTGAAACAGATGAAGTGTATGCACAAATGACATTGCAGCCGTTGACACCGGTAATCTTTGGTTATCATTTCAATGCGGTTTTTATACACTATTAGGAGGATTCTTTAAAGTTGCAAGTCCTATACTTTTGTGTGTGATGTTCTCAGCAAGAGCAGAAGGATACATTTCTTCCTGTTGAGCTGGGTATTCCGAGTAGACAGCCAACGAATTACTTCTGCAAGACGTTAACAGCTAGTGACACGAGTACCCATGGAGGATTCTCTGTTCCTCGGCGTGCTGCTGAAAAAGTTTTCCCTCCGTTGGTAATGCTGGTTCTATCCTATTGGTTATACTTAGACAGACTGGTGGATTGGTGGATCAAACTATGTTCTTTCTTTGCTCCTTCAGGATTTCTCTCAGCAACCACCTGCACAGGAACTTATTGCAAGGGATCTCCATGATGTTGAATGGAAGTTCAGGCATATTTTCCGGGGTAGGTTTTGGAGCCCTTCTCGTTCTCTGAGATCTCACAGCGTACCTACTGTTGTTTGTGGGTTGTGGAATGCCATGGGATGTACATTAGATATACAATATCATGTTTGTTGAATAATGTAATTACTTGGGGATTTGGTTATCCATATGGTTTGGTGCCACCATCTCAGCTTTCAAATAGTATTTGATTTTAGGTCGTAATGTTGTTGGATCAGTTTCATTCTTTGTGGCCCAGTGTCTTGATAAATGTGTCGTTTGGTTGGTTCATATTCTTCAGTATGTTGAAGTTATTAATAAAATTTTGCTATTCATAAAAAAGGAAATAGATGGTGGATTTGGTTTTGATGATCCACACATTATTTTGTTGGATACTCCTACTAATTCTTCGAGCCAACTTTGAAAAGTGTACAATGTTCATAGGGTTCTTTTTGTTTCTCACCTATCATTCTTGTTCCTGTTTATTTTTGTGTTTCTTGTAGATTGTGAGGTTTCAAAACTTAAACTTGTCTTGGGACTTTGTCTCTTGATTAAAAAGTTGAAACTTTGTTGCTTTCCTGGTAAATTTCTTTCTAAATTAGTTGAAAACATGCCCTGGCTTTAGTTGTACTTGCTTTAGCATGGCTACGAGACTATGAACAATGTTTCAGAATATTTAGAGATTGATATTCTTCAGGTGATGTTAAATGTTTTCTTCTTCATATACAGGGCAGCCCAAACGCCATCTTCTTACTACGGGGTGGAGCGTGTTTGTTAGCGCAAAGAGACTTGTTGCTGGAGATTCTGTTCTTTTTATCTGGTATTTTCAAGTTCATATTGCACATTGACATACACTTGGCTAGTTCTTTCTAAAACCGCCTGACATTTTGTTCAAAATTAGGAATGAGAAAAATCAGCTCCTCCTGGGAATCCGTCGTGCGACTCGCCCACAGACTGTGATGCCATCATCCGTTCTATCAAGTGATAGTATGCATATCGGCCTTCTCGCTGCTGCGGCTCATGCAGCTGCTACTAGTAGCTGTTTTACGATATTCTATAATCCAAGGTGCAATTGACATACAGAGAGACATATAATTTGTTATTCAGTTTGATCTTTGGCTTATTCTTACAAATGTAATTGCATTCAGGGCTAGTCCATCCGAGTTTGTTATACCCCTTTCAAAATATGTCAAAGCTGTGTATCACACCCGTGTTTCAGTTGGGATGCGTTTCCGTATGCTCTTTGAAACGGAAGAATCAAGTGTGCGCAGGTATCATAGCTGATTCTTACACACTGTGAACATCTTCTTAGTAATTTGACACATCAACGTGTGTAAACTTTAGGTCTGTTCAGTTCTGGCACTGTCCTCAAATATCAGAGACATAATATGACATTGGAATGTGTTTAATTATCATTAGTCGGTATGCTATGTGCTTCTAATGCTGTGTTATTTGACCTGGGAACATTTCTGCAATTCAGATACATGGGCACAATTACTGGCATTGGTGATTTAGATCCTACTCGCTGGCCCAATTCTCATTGGCGATCTGTCAAGGTAAATCCTTTTAATTTCACTTAGTTATATCAGCTTTACAGTGGCTTTATTCTGCGTCTGCTAGGGATCATGTAAGTTGATATAAATTGCTCTGGTTATGTGATGTTAAACACAACTATCTACAAGAAGATCAATTAGGACACATAACATAGCGTCTTTCTGGAATTGGAAATGGATTAGATTACAACTTTTGAAAGTTAACTTTCAATGTGTAAGATCAAATTCAAAATGGGTTTAAATTGTTTTATATTAATGAAAATGGGTAATTAATAGTACCAGTTGATCACATAGTTGTAGTTGTCTAGAAAAATTAAACTATAAAATTTTGAATCAATTAACTTAGGTGGTACAGTGTTAATGTCTAGTGCATGCATAAGTTGCATACATTTGTGCATGTATTGTGGGAATTTTGATGCATGGTCTGCATCATATGTGTATTCCTTGCCATTTGATTTCTTGAAATGTTGGCAATACTGAATCGACTGCTAGTAACAGTAGTGTGATGGTTAACAGTTGACCAACAGGCCACAGCCCATAAGTAAAATCATGGAACATGATGGTTACTGATATATAGATATTGATAGGAAACTATGCGAGTGAGCGGTTGGTGTGGGGAAGAGAGATCGGCATTATATGTGATAAATATCCTGAAAACTGGTGGTATTTTTTATTTTTTTTGGGGGGGGGGGGGGTCTAGTGTTAACTATATGCTCCTTTTCCTTTGGAATTGGGAGGATATGTTTTTGGCTTTTTCTTTTATCATGTCCCTAATTCCAATTCTGAATACTTCAATCCTGAATGCTGATTTATGTTGTGTTGTTCAACGCCCTGTATCTTTCTACGTAAACCAAACCAAATCAATCCTGTATCTTTCTATGTGAGATTGCTTATTCAACTTCAAACAAATATATGATGGTGATTGATGTTGTTGCTTCTTTCTTATTCACCCTTTAGTTGATGCTCGATTTCATTCTTCAATGTGATATAAATAGTTCAATTTGAGCAATGTGTGATAAATGTTGATGTGGTAGCTTCTTCCCTACAATCCTTTAAGCATCAGTGGGTTCAGCTTCTAATTTGATTTCTATAGAGAGAAAATGTTCGATTCTAGGTCACCTAATAGCTAAGTTTTTTATCCTTCAAAAAAAGGGCCAAGTTTTTACGTTCCCATAGTAGTTGAATTTGAGCAATATGTGATAAAGTTTGAAGTGTGTTCGTCACTTGTTTTTATGTTCCCATTGCCATAATATTTTTTCCTGTGTGTGGACCCGCATCTCCTCGGGTTTGAGATTTCCTAACATTTTATTTGTTTGTTCTTCTTTTTAGTTAAGTTTAGCCCCTGCACCTGTATGAGTTAGGGAACAGATTGTATGGTTTTAGTTCCAGTTGATTATATGATAGAATTAGAGTACCAAGTGTTTGAGTTTTGCAAAATCTGAGATAGATAGAGAAATACTGTCTAAAAAAAGTCGTGATCAAAGGGGCCACTCTAAGTAGGAAGAATTATTTTAAGTGACCTAGCCTTTTAAAGAGTACGTATTGAATGATCAGTCCAAGGTTCTAAATGGCGTGAAGCATGGCATGACTGCAATGTCAAGCCTTAAGCCTTAGGAGCTACGATGAGGTCACATTGTTTTTCAAGTTCTGGCTTATGGCGGTCAGGGGTGGAGCCAAAATTTGGAATTAGGGGGAGCATCAAATGTACATAAATAGAATAAATTAAAAACACAAATAAATATTAATTTTCTTAATATGGCAAACACTAAGTTATTGTATTGATGAAATGATAAATTCAAAAATACATGTAACTATTTCCCTATTTTATAAGAAATGAAATACCAATCTTTATAGATTCAACAATGAGCTCGGCGAGTTTTCATTTTCTGAAATTTATATATGATTACTTTATTATCAACCTCATTTTATGAAACTTATCTACGATGTCTTCGTTATCAACCGAAAAAAACTGTGAATTAACATTTTGTGGAACAAGAACCAAATTTTATTTTCGTAAGGACCATAAGTGTATAGACAAAAAGTTTATGTACTATTGTATCTTAGGGGCCATTTACCTAAACGCTTACCCGGTAAGTGCTTACCGGTAAAATTCAAAAAACTCGCTTGCCTTATCAAGTAAAACTCTAGTCTATCAAAATGGTGTCAAATGCAATAATTTACCCGGTAAGTGCTAACCGGGTAAGAGTTTTTGCACTCACTTACCGGGTAAGACTTTCAGTCCTTAACATCTTAGATTCTTGTTACTTTCCATGTTCATATGCAAGGTAAGTGACTCGGTAAGCACCTACCGGGTAAGCATTTGGTAAAAGGCCCCTTAGATATAAACAATAGCCACCACCCACCACCCAATTCTCCTCTCCAATTTCCAGCAAGGAAAAAAACACCGACTCTAATATGCCTGTGCAACAGGTTTATTGTTGAGAGAGGGATCCAATAGATGGGTAAACAATTAAATACCATTAGACTTGCATATATCTATAAAAGGAATTAAAATTCTAGGGGGAGCCATGTGGTTCCGCCAATGGTGGCAAGTCTATATATCATATATATTAATAATATAATTCACACATACATGTTTGTTTTCTATTATTACTCAACTTGTGGTTGATATTAAACAATTTAAATTCATCAAGAAGAAAAATCACATACTTATATTACACACACAAACACACACACACACACACACATATATATATATATAGTTGGAGGTTCAAACAAGAACGATACCATTTTAAGAGAACCCAAGAACACCTAAAACATGCAACCATCACATGCGATACTGTATGGGGACGAAATAGTGTGCAAGCGACTTGTCCCACGACCAAGGTTGCTCGTGTTCATTATGTGTGTATCACCAATTTATCACATGTGATGATTGCCTGTTTCAGGTGTTCTCGTGTTCTCGTAAATTAGTACCGTTCTCTTTTATATATATATATATATAAGAGAACCCTAAAAAAGGAATCGAAGAACCCATCCAAACCCTTAGATTGGGGTGATTCAACGGATGTGGTTATAAAGGTAGTTATAACAAAAAAAATTAAAATAAAAATATCTGCCCTATTTTTTTATTCGAAAATCAGCGAAATAGAACAAAAAAAATTACACCAAAAAATGATCGTTTTATTATCTTCAAATTTTGACATTCATATTGACATATTTTACTTCTGCTTTATCGTTGTTCTTTGGTTCTTCTTTTGAGGTCCTCCCCCGATCTCACCCTATGTATATACAAACATACAAAAATTGTCTTACCAATAGTCCATAACAAAAATATGTTATACCATTCCACATACCTATAATCTAAGGCGATGTACAAGTAGGTCATATATTAAGAACTAACAAAAAGTGATGTACAAACTCATTGCAAAAAAAGTTTGTTAGATTAGATTAGATGTATGAGGCAGAGAAATTAAAGTGTGTTCGATCAGATGTTTGACTTGAGGAGGTCTAAATTCTAAAAAGTAAAACACCAAAAAGGTAAAACAATTAGAAAATCAAAAAAAGTTAAATGATGCCTTACAAAAAACGCACCCCATGCACTAAGGGGGTTAACGTGGTGTCAGAGATGCGCCTCACTCCATGGCGCGCCTTGTAGAATCTTCTTTTAAAACATGATGAACAGTTTTTGCTTTTGGTTATTAAGTTTTTGTCTTTATAATTATGTTTGATTATGTTTTTATTAAAGCATACACATTGATTGTAAGAACAAATATGGTTTGGGTATTAAATGAAATGCTTGGTTTGTTTATAATTATACTCTTTGTTTAACAAATTCTTTATCACATATTTGTAAATTTTCATAGGTTTTAGGTAAACAAGAACAAATATACAAATGTATCATGCCGTCATCAAATATATTTAACATATACCTAATACGGATATGGATGTGGCATTTGAATATAATATCAGTGACAAGCTGATGCAAATTGTTAATCAAATGTGGACATGGAACAAGTGCATCCGATCCGCTTAACATCTGTTTACAGCCATAGTTGTATGATAAGGTGTATGATATTCTTAGATAGCTCGACTTATTATGAAAAATAAATGCTTTTGTATTGTGCTTGATGCTCGTAAAAGTTGTCTATATATGTAGTGACCCAACTACTTGATAATATTTACATGCAAGCTATGCCGGTTGGAGTTAGGAATCAAACAAATGCCAATTGAATAAAATCAAATCTCAACATATCAGAATCAAGAATCAATCGACTAATCATATGAATGACTACTGTTATATATATAATTGTGGTTATGTTATATAGAATGACTACTGTTATGAATGACTACTGTTATATATATAACTGTGGTTATGTTATATAGATACATTTGTTATTTACGTTGTTGGTCGACATAATTATCATAGTGTACATAAAGATATTATAATTATATGTACTTAAATTTGTATTGTGCCTTTTATTTTTATGTAATTAGTCTGGAATACAATCAGTTGGATATTTAGTCCAATTAAATATAGCAATATGTGAGCTTGTTTTCAGTTATTGTTAAACAGGCACAAATCTAAATACAAGATTATCGAATGTGGTTGTCTTAACTATTGCTCATAATCGGTGGGCAACATATTTTTTGGAAACCATGTATAGGTCTAGTTGGAGTGGCCAATTTTGCTCCAACAAGTCGAAATTGCTGGGTCATATTTTGTAGTTTTAAGTTCACATATGTTATATGTGGGAGAATAGAATCCCAGGAGAACGAAAATACTTTGCAGGCAAGACAGACAAAAGAGTTGCAATTTCTATCTTCAAATTAGTTTTCATTAACATCTCGTCTCTTCTCGAGCATTCAAATCATCATTTGGCCTCGTCTAGTCTTTACATCTGGTTTTACTCCTGCCTCTTGTTATGTAACGAGGTGGGATTAATGCCCGCACGTTGCTGCGGATGGAAAGAAATATTAAGACCATAAATTTGAGCATCACCAATTATGAGAACAAAACATTTTGTGTCTGTTAGCAGCATCATTATAATTTACAAAATGCCCTATGAGGATGATGTGTGTGTATGATAGGAAGCGAAAATAAATTGGCAAATGGTACATTACCTCATTAAACTTAAAAAAAGTTACATTGTTATTAAACCTAAATTAAATTATAATAAAAATATGAATTAAACAAATTTTACATAGGTTTTGGGTTGGAGAATACACAGTCATTGAGATGCGATGCATGTTAAGGGATCTTTATTTTATGCTTATATAATAAAAATATTTTTCATAATATAACTTTTATTTATTTAAATTAGAAAATGAAAAAGTTATTAATGATCGAAATGTCATTTACTTAACTGTCAGGAGCTAACAACTTTTAGTTTCGAGGACCAAAACGTTACGCAAATGCAAAATCGAAAGTCTATTTGGAATCAACAAATTATGGGGACTAAATCCAAGAGGAAAATAAAACTATAGGGACCAAATCTGTAACTCTACAAACATAGAAAAAAAAAGATAAAAGCTCAAGGACCAAATCTGTAAGTTACTAAAACCTGAAGGACCAAATATGTAAGTTACTGTTCATGAACAGTGAAATTCCTTCCTGATAAATGTTATTACTTATAATATAATATATCATTTTCAACCAATAGAATTTAATATCAGTTGATTCTTTGGAAAAAATAAACACCAATTAGATGGTGCTCGATGATCTAGGAAGGTTGCAAAGAAGATGGAGTCGACTAATGCATGCCTAAGATCCAACCATTTTAAATATAACAACTTTATCTGCAAATTGTTTGACATGTGACAAATTGCAGACTGCACTACTTTTACGGTACTTATTTGGTGCAAGTCATTGACTAGATTTAAGAAAATAAGACTTCATCGTCCTTGCCAACAAAGCAACAATACATGGAAGCACCAAGAAAAGGAGAAAAATTGATAATTGTTTTTAGAATGATCTTTTATGCAATACCTTATTAGTCCATGTTTGTTGATGTACATTATATACAAATTAAGGCCTCAGTTGATAATGCTATTAGAAAGAGTGTTTAAATTGAAGTGCACTTAAATAAAAACCAACAAGTGACATGTTTTATTTGCTAACCGTGTGTGTTCGGGTCAGCTCGCGAGCACCTCGACTAATCCCGTGGGGCCAGCCAGGAAAATCCTCTTGCCCTGAGGAGACTCGAACTGGCGACCTATGGGGAGGAGCCCCAATGTCTTTATTTGTCAAATGAGCTGGCTCTCAAGGTTTAATAAGTGAGATGTTGGTGCATGTCTAAATGGAATAATTGTTGCAATAAGATCGATCTTGAACATAGAACGTATATGAGAACAAGGTGTCACTATGTCATAAATACCTTTGTATATTCACTACCTTGCTCATGCTTTCCCGATCAGTCGGAAGTTTGGTTTCTAGATCATTTAGAAAATAATTGCTTAATTAGCAGAAGTTGGATCCTATTTAGCAAGTGTTCTAAATTGCCTGTTTCTTGAAAGCCCTGGTCACTATTTCAAATATCTTATTACACTCCTTAACAAAGAATGACCTCTTATGCATTTATTCAGCCACCAAAAATTCCCCATGAAGATTTGAAGACTTCATTTAAAAATGTTATTAGCTGATAATGGTGATTGTGTTGTTTTTTGGTCAAACAAGTCAATCAAGTTTGAATTTGCAACAGTGCTGTTTGTTGATCTTCATAGCAAAGTGAATCCATTCACGGATTTTTACTTGTTGATCACCTGCCATGTTCATACCTCATATTTATCTAAATGTTCTTTTCTGTAGGTTGGTTGGGATGAGTCAACTGCAGGTGAAAGGCAGCCACGGGTATCATTATGGGAAATTGAACCTCTGACAACCTTTCCTATGTATCCATCATTGTTTCCCCTTCGCTTGAAACGACCTTGGTATCCTGGAGCTTCATCTTTTCAAGGTATCAGTCTTATTATATGTATTTTTCCTTTGGTTATGCATACAACCAAATTCTCGAAGCTTTTTGAGCTTTTGTTCTTTCAATACAATTACACAATCTTTTAGTTTCATCAAGTATTTTCACATATGTTCTTGAGGTCTTCCTACTATAATGCGATGTAAATACCTCTGTGGCTCTTCATCCTCGATGCTGCATTCCTTGTAATTAAGCTGACATGAACAGGTCCTATAACAAAACCTGAATCTGGTTTAATCAAAAGTACCTTTGTCGAACTCGACCTTCTTGAGGATGAAGATGATGACTAAAAACTATAGGTTTGGGTGTTCCAATTCACAATCAACAATGTGTATATGGAATTCCCCTTACCTCATACTTCAGACATGCTGTTCTCATACAGAAAACCACTGACATTTTCTTGTATCTTTTTAGAAGGAATGATTCACTGAGTCTAGCTCGACTTGTAAATTTGTTATAAATCGGCTCGAACTCAACTAGATTAACCTTTAATCAAGTCCTACCTTTGTGTGCTCAAACTTGTTTGACCCTTTACAGCCTTAAACCACTACATTCTAGCTATCATGATCTCATGCCAGTGGGATTGGTTACACATTGGCTTTTGGCCATAAAATGTACCCATTTGTGAGCTAATCTTTCAAAAAACATTTGAATCAGTGGATGTTAAGGACCATGATCGATCTTTCTTTCCCCTTTTCTGTATCCGATTTAAATTTGTTCTTTTGCTTTTCCAATGTTTGTTCTTTTCTTGCAGACAGCAGAGATGATGCAGTTAACGGGATGGCATGGTTGAGAGGTGATACTGGCGAGCAAGCACTCCACTCTCTAAATTTTCAGTCCAGTGGCATGTTTCCATGGATGCAGCAGAGGGTAGATCCATCATTCCTCCAAAGTAATCTTAACCAGCAGTACCAAGCCGTACTGGCTGCAGGTTTGCAGAGTGTCGGAAGTGGAGACACTTTGAAGCAGCAATTGTTGCAATTTCAACAACCCGTCCAATATCTTCAGCATTCGGGTACCCATAGCCCCCTGATAACTCCGCAGTCGATCCCTCAGCAGTTTGTGCATGGACAAACCCAAATGTTGGACAATTTGCCGAGATCACTGCATCCACAAGAGGGACAACAGCAGCATAATTCGTATCCCGATACATATCTGATGCAAAATGAGCAGCTTCAAGCAAGGCAGCAATCGAGCGTTCCTTCTCCCACGTTTCCAAAGACAGATTTCATGGATTCAAACGCTAAATTCACTTCCAATGTTGCCCCATTGATGCAAAACATGTTGGGTTCACTGTGTTCTGAAGGGAGTAGCAGCAACCTTTCAAATTTCTCAAGAACCGGTCAGCTAGTGCTTAATGAGCATCAGTCGAATCAGCAATCGTGGGTATCGAAGTTCGCTCAATCACAAGTCAAGACATCTTCAACTTCACCATCAGTCCTGCCATATCAAGGGAAAGATGCTGGTGTTGAACAGGAATCTTCAAGCTTGGATGCTCAGAATCATGCGTTATTTAGTGCTATTAATATCGATTCATCTGGGCTTCTGCTTCCTACAATCAACACTGATTTGTCCTCAATGCCTTCAGCAGCTTCCGGGTTTCAGAACTCACCGTACGCTAGCTACATGCAAGACTCTTCGGAGTTGTTGCACTCTGGAGGACAAATTGACCAACCTAACCCTAACCGGACATTTGTGAAGGTGCAACCACCGAATTGGTAACACTTTTGGATTGAAATTTGGGTTGAGTGATATGGCAATGTGTGTGTGTATTTGCAGGTTTACAAGTCGGGGTGTGTTGGGAGGTCACTGGACATCACCCGGTTCAACAGCTACCATGAGCTGCGGGAGGAGCTGGGTCAGATGTTTGGGATCGAGGGTTTGCTTGAAGACCCTCAAAGATCAGGCTGGCAGCTTGTATTCGTTGACAGGGAGAACGATGTGCTTCTCCTTGGAGACGACCCTTGGGAGTAAGTACCTCACTTGCTGCTGCTTTCTATTTGCTTATTTAGATGCTTCTTGAATTGGGTTTTCATAAAGTTGCCATTTTTAGGTTATTTGGATGCTTCTTGAATTGGGTTTTCATAAAATTGACATTTTTAGGTTATCTGGATGCTTCTTGAATTGGGGTTTTCATAAAATTGCTGCTTCCTATTGCTTATTTGGATGCTTCTAGAATTGGGTTTTCATAAAATTGCCATTTTTTTAGTTTATTTGGATGCTTCTTGAATTGGGGTTTTCATAAAATTGCTGCTTCCTATTTGCTAAAATGGATATGCTTCTTGAAGGGTATTTTAGATAATTAAGTCGAGTTTTTTTCTTAAATCATGTATCTAGTCAAAAACTTTGCCATTGCTAATGGACAGAAGAAGTAACTTAGATTTCAACGTTAGCGGCCGAACCTTTTCATCTCGATGTCAAACCATTTCATGAGCATAATCAACTGCTGCCATCTGCTCCTTGAGGGGTAATTGGTTGGTTGTTTAATTTCTTTATGCTCGTTAAGTTTTCTTGAACGGTATTTTAGAAATGGAACAATGCAGTCTTCATGAGACAAGCAACTTAGATTTTGAACACAGTTGTTCCTTGATTCATTTATTCGATTCTTTTGCAGGGCATTTGTAAATAGTGTCTGGTATATCAAGATACTTTCTCCCGAGGATGTACAACAACTCGGGAAACAAGAGGTTGAATCATTCGGCCAAAACTCGGGTGAAAGAATTGGGAACGATGGCAGAGACCACCACCTTTCTGGACTTCCTCCATCGTTGGGGTCGCTTGATTTTTGACCATAACTTTTGGTGATCTTGAAAGAAAGCCTCGTCTATCGGGTTCTTTTTTCGCTCGTTTTTGGTGTGTTTTGACCCGACTCTCGTGTGTTGTATGTAGGTATGATATGATATTATTAGCACTGTTGATGAATACTTGTGCTAATAATCAATCAAGCAGTAGATGTGATGAGGATTCAAAAATTAGAACCAATCTCGACTATGAATTGTAATTTCACCATTCTATTGTGTGTGTGTGTGTGCTCTATTTATGCTATTCTTCTTCATTCGCTGCATATTCATTACTTGTAATATATTGTTATTCCAAAGTGGAGATGTGGGCAACGGGACCGGTTAAGGACCGGAACCGGTTATAACCAGTAGAGATGGTCAAACACGGCCTGGCTCGGCACCGGTTACATTTTTCTGGAGATTTTCATTCCTGGCTCATTGGTTAATGTATAGGACTGATGTTTTCAAATGATGTATATATAAAGTGTATTTCAAGATTCACTTACAAAAATCGTAAGTGTAAAAAATTGTCTATGGAGCCGTTTACTAAACGCTTACCTGGTAAGCTCTTACCAAGTCACCTACCTTACCGGATGAAACCAAAAATCTTATTTGGTAAGAGTGATGGCAAGGGACGACAGTCTTACCCCGTAAGTGAGGGCGGCAATTCTTATCGGGTAAGCACTTATCTGGTAAATTGTTGCATACAATGTCGTTTAAATGGACTAGAATTTTACGCGGAAAGGTAAGTGAAAATGTTAATTTTTATCGGTAAGCACTTACCGGATAAACATCTTTTTAGAGATGGACCGAGAGACTACCATAATCATAGATAGATTCGTGCAACTTGTCATCGATCTATCAGCTTGATAACATTGAGCAATTTGGTTGGTTTTGAATCATAAACATTAAAGTTACAAAGTTTAAGCAAAAATAACAATAAATGTGTGATATTTACCAAAGGAGGGGAGGGGGCATTATTGTTATTGATAAACCAAATATAAAAAATGGATTATAAAACGAAATCACCCGTATAAAATTCTAATGAATTATGTCAAAAACGCTTACCTGATACTCTAATGAATTATGTCAAAAACATTCATCATCACCCGTATTTATGCCTTTAAAAAAATCAACGATGTAAGGATATCGGTTTTATATATGCCTTTAAAACCAGTATTTGATACCCCTATACTATTGTATTTAACTCGATCGGTTAATGCTTAAACGTATATTATTGCAAAATTCAATTGAAATCATTTTTTGTCTCACTCATAGATAATCATTTAATCATAACATTATTAATTGGGATTGGACGGTCATGGAAATTAGTGTTTGAAATATTTAAGAATGTTACAACTAAATTATTCGGCATATATAGATTATCCTAATAATTATTTAATGCTTAAACATATTTATCTCATGACGAATAATTAAGTTGAAAGAATATGATAGTTTCGTATAACTAATTAAAATATTTTATAGAGTTGTCTCGGTCTTGTTTTTATATGTGTCTCTCACCATAAATTAACATTCCCGAAACGGAAAATGATATTGTTGATACCGTAGGTCTAACAGAAGAAGACCGACATTTGCACAAGATCAAATTCAAAATTTGCATGGTGTGTTTTACAGTTTATTTGACGCTTATAATAAGATATATACTCGGATAGGAAAAAAATGTCCAAGACAATTTAGGTAAAAAGGAATCTAGTATTAGGTATAGTACGAATTTTTTTTACAAAAGGTATTTTTTAATACTCACCCGTCCCAAAATAAATGTCCGCAATAAAAATGTCAAATAATTTTAGAAATATGTAGTTATTACAGTTTTTAAATAATTAAATGACACTTTTACGCTGTATTCTCGAGTTTTGGAAGAAAAGAAAAAAAAAAATTTGTATTTGTGTTATTGAGATTGAAGGAAATGAAAGGAAAGGGACGGCAAGAAAATAAATTTTCATGTTCTTGAGTAGGAGAGAAAGGAAAGGAAAGATGTTAGTTTTACTAATATACCCTTATTTATTTTGTAGTGGAATGTAATTAATGGGTATATACGTAATTTTATAAATATTTTTAATTCTTTTAAAATTCATTTATTTCCTTTCCTTCCGTTTCCTCCCACATTTGGGAGGAAAATCAACAATATTTTTCTTCCCTTTTCTTTCCTTTCTCTCTCTTTCCTTTCCCTCCTTAAAAAAACTTGAGAATACAACATTTTTTTTCTTTCCCTCCTACTTTCATTCCCTTTCTTTTCCTTTTCTTCGTAAAAAAAACTCGAGAACATAGCGTTAGAGCATCTCCACATGTTCTCTAAAATGGAGATTTTGGACGTTGTTTTACTTTAACAGATTCTCCAAAAAAGTAAAACCATGCAAAAATGATATTTTATTAGGTAAATGGATATTTTCCAATGAAAATGTAAAAAATTTCAAATTTGGTGAACTCATCAAACATGATTACAATGAGATAAAATATTTTTTTTAATATATTCCTAACAATAGAAACTTTGGAATAAAATTTTAAAAAAGAGATGATATTTTATTAGGTAAATGAAATATTTTAATAATATGATCAATGTTGTAATTTCTAAAATGAAGAATCTGTTGGAGTTGAGTGTATTTCCTTTTAGAGATTTTAAAGTTTCATTTTCCATTTTAGAGAAATTTTGGAGAATCTGTTGGAGATGCTCTTACCCTTAATAATAGAGAGAGATCCTTTTTCCATATCATAATTAAGGGTAGAATGAGAAAGTGGACACTTATTTTTGGACAAACTAAAATATAAAGTGGACACTTAATTTGAGACAAAGGGAATAGTATAATTAACCGGAGTAGCAAATGGTCAAGGTTCAAAACGGACCTTAATGATTAGATATTTATATAAAATCAAATTTTGTTACGTTTATGAGTTGCCAACAACTCTGAAAATCTTGATGTATTAGCATGGTGGAATTAAAAAAAGGAACCAGTATTTTCGATCATGGTTGTTACTCATTGTCCAGTTAGTATGGTAAATTAGTAATTCGTTTTTTCTTATGGTGACAGGATATAAACATGATGAAAAACACTCAGTTAAATTAAAACTGGTTGAGTTTTGTATTTGCCTCAAATATTATTTAAATAGCATCAACCGAATACAAGGTAGTACTTCACTCAAGGTTGAACTCGATGTGTCATTATAGCCAAAGAAGAATGAAGCCACTAGAGTCGATCATCGAAGACTTTGAAAATATTGAAGATTTATGATAATGTTTATGAGATTTATGTAATTTCGTTATTAGATATTATAAAGTCTAATGAGATTAATATATTATTATTCACAAATACAGAGCTATATATAGGACTTGATACAACAGAAAAGGGCATAAATTAAGGAGCTATACATGGAATGGATTTAACCCTATAAATGTGCAAGATGGAACTATACATGGACTTAATTATCGGATCTCCTTGATACGCCCTCGCAAGATGGAGGATCCGTCGGTGACTCCAATCTTGGACCTGAATTTCAGAAAGGGGACCTGACCCAACGATTTTGTGAGAACATCAGCAAGTTGGTCGAGGGTGTGAATGTGGCGAACCTTTAGGTTACCAGCAGAAACTTGCTCTCTAACGAAATGGTAATCCAAGGCGACATGTTTCATACGCGAATGATAAGCTGGGTTGGCGCAAAGGTAAGTAGCACCCGTGTTGTCACAGTGGAGGGTTGGTGCATGCGAGACGGAGACACCAAGTTCAGTAAGTAGATTCTTAACCCATGATAGCTCAGCTGCAGCATTGGCCAAAGCTTTGTACTCGGCTTCGGTTGAAGAGCGGGAGACTGATTTCTGACGTGAAGACCGCCATGAGATAATGTTTCTGCCAAGGTAAATGAGATAAGCCGTTGTAGAGCGGCCTTTGGTGGAGACTCCTCCCCAATCAGAGTCCGAAAAGGCTGTAAGTTCCAAGGAGGAATGGAGATGTAGGAAGAAACCATGGTAGATGGTTCCTTTTAAATAGCGAAGAAGCCGTTTAAGGGCCTGCCAATGAACGTTGGACGGGGAGTGCATAAACTGTGACAGTTTGTTGACGGCAAAGGAGATATCGGGACGAGTAAAGGCAAGGTACTGGAGAGTACCAACTAGCTTGCGATACGGTGTCGGATCAACTTTAGGAGCTCTATCGTCTTCATTAAGTGTAATCGATGTGCTTAAAAGAGTTGTGACCTCCTTGGCACCATCCATCTTGAAGTGAGTCAGGATGTCTAGGATATGACGATGCTGCGATAAGAAGAGACCAGACTTGGTTGGAATGATTTCAACACCCAAAAAGTGACTGAGTTGACCAAGATCTTTGATAGAAAATCTGTTGGCAAGCATGTCTACGAATTTGGCAATAAAAGAAGGGTTATTTCCTGTAAGAACAATGTCATCAACATAAACCATGAAGTAACACATGATGCCATCACGATTATAGATGAATAACGAGGCATCGGCTTGAGATTTACGAAAACCAAACTACAGGAGAAAGGAGGTGAGGGCCATGTACCACGTACGTGCCGCTTGTTTGAGGCCGTATTGGGATTTTTGAAGCTTGCATGTGGTTCAGATATTGAGAATGAACAAAACTTGGGGGTTAAACCATGTACACCTCTTCCTGTAACGTGCCATGAAGAAACGCGTTGTTAACATCCAGTTGCCTTAGTGACCAATCATTGGATAGAGCAATGGATAGACCAGTGCGGATCGTAACTGGTTTGGTTACGGGGCTAAAAGTGTTGAAGTAATCTTTCCCATATTGTTGGAGAAACCCTTTAGCCACAAGACGGGCCTTATATTTAGCTATGGTACCATCCAAATTTCTCTTGATTCGGAAAACCCACTTGCAACCGATTGGTTGATGGGAATTGGGCGGAACAAGTTCCTATGTAGCGTTGTGGATCAAGGCGTTGTATTCGTCTTCCATTGCTTGACGCCATAGTGGGTCTTTGGAAGCTTGAGTGGGAGTAGTGGGTTAAAAGGCAGCGGGAATAGGATGAACAATGGTGGTGTTTACGAAGGAAGGATTAAAATATTTGGAGTTGGGTTTTCGTTGGCGAGTAGGACGAGTGGAAGACGAAGTGGGTGATGAAGATGGCGACGGTGGGGAGGGAGATGACGACTGTTGAGGAATTTGAGAAAAGGGAGAACCGAGAGCAAGTTCGGAGGTTGTGGGGGAGGCGGGTTCGGTGGTAGAGGTGTTAGGCAGAGAGGGAGGAGAAGATGAGGTGTCGAGTAGAGTGGGGGCGGGTGTGGAAATAGGCGGCGTAATGGCGGGGGTGTATGGGAAGAGGCTGAGGTTGATGGGGGTGAGTGTGAAGAACTCACCCACAGTGGGAAGAGAGAGAGATGTGGTGGGAGACTCTTTGTATGGGAATCGGTTGCTGACGAACTCGACATGCCGGGAATGATAGAGACGGCGAGTGGCAATGTGATAGCATTTGTAGACAGATTTGGCGGCGGAATAACCCAAGAACAGGCAAGGGGCGGAGCGTGGATGGAGCTTTGATTGAGAGTAGGGGTGAAGCCACGGATAACAGAGACATCCAAACGGCTTGAGTTTTGTGCAGTTAGGAGAGCGGCCATATAAGATATTAAACGGACTTTCGGAGTTTAGGATGGGAGTTGGTAAGCGATTTATGAGATGGACAACTGTTTGGAACGCATGCGACCAGAAAGAGAGAGGGAGACCCTCAAAGTGTAGTAGGGCGAGGCCCGTTTCGACAATGTGGCGGTGGCGACGTTCGACGATGCCATTTTGCTTGGGAGTGTGTGGGGGTGTAGTGTAGTGAGAGATTCCCATGGATTGAAACAAAGGAATGAGGGCTTGGTATTTACCACCATTGTCAGTGAACATGGATATGATGGAGGTGCTAAATTTTTTTTCCACCAGGGATAAAGCCAAATGTATTTCAAATAGTAATGGACAAACACTACATAATAGGCAAAACCATCAAAAGATTGCTGAACAGGTCCCCAAACATCAGAGTAAATAAGTTTCAAAGGTTGAGTTGCAGTAAAAGAGAAGGAGATCGGATTTTCCAGGATTTTGATGGCTGCAGTGATTGTTCCATATTAATCTCCAAGTTGGCTTATTATGTGAACCAGGAGATCCTCCTCATCGATGGGGCTTTGAGCAATTGCGAGTTCATCGACAATCATTCTCATGTCATTGAGAAAGTCTGCAATGGGACGATTTCATTTAGGGTTCTTTGCGAGTTTGGACTTGAGGGAGATAATTATGGAACGAGATTGACTTGCATAACTTGTACCTAGCCGATCCCAGGATTCTTTTGCAGTTGAGGCTGAGGTGATGATCGGCTGAATGGCGTCGGAGCAGCTTCCGAGTATGGTGCTAAATATAATCTGGTCTTGACGGTACCAGATTGTGTATTCAGGGTTCGGCTTGGTGACGTTGTCTTTGGTGATGGTTGTTGATGGTGGTGTGCTGGGACCGTTGATGAAACCATCTAGGGCAAGTCCGATGAGGGCTGATTGAACTTGTTTGCGCCACACTGGGAAGTTTGTGGCTGTGAGTTTGATCGGAAAGTGGCTTGTGGCTGTGAGTTAGACGATAGTTTCAGAGGGTGCCATGAAGACGACTGGATTAGGGTTACGAGAGGAAGAAGAAGGATCGAGACTCGCTAGAGCAGAAAAAGCTCTGATACCATATAAAGTCTAATGAGATTAATATATTATTATTCACAAATAAAGAGTTATATATAGGGCTTGATACAACAGAAAAGGGCATAAATTAAGGAGTTATACATGAAATGGATTTGACCCTATAAATGTGCAAGATGGAGCTATACATGGACTTGATTATCGAATCTCCTTGATAGATATTACGTGGGTTTTTATATTTATAATCAGATAAATAAAACAATATTTGCTGGACTTAAAACACTTTTTTAGGCTTTATAAATGTGACTTATTTTTAAATTTCATTAGTAAATATATAAATGTTTTAAAATAAATTATTTAAAAATTTATATTTATTAAAATTATTAGCACAGATTTATTTACAAAAACTAATATTCAATAAAACCCGATATTATTAAAACTAAAAAATAAAATCTGTGGCTGCTGGGATTCGAGCCCAGGTCTCCACGGCCACAACGTGGAATTCTTACCACTAAACTACAGCCACTTGATGTTGATCTTTTCTTCTCATTCATATATAAACAACTTATCACCAAAATCATTTCAAAAAGAATTATATATATATATATATATATATATATATATATATTATTTATTTATGTTTTCTGATTTTTTTTTTTTTATTTCATGCCATTTTGTCTTTACACAACTTTCCTTCCATCATTATCTGTTGTTGAATCATAATTACAGTACAAATTTAGTATGAAAACACATAATTGTTGATTTTCTTGTATTGAATTTTTGCTATAATTTCTAGTTTTAAAATCCATCATTTTTTTTCCTGAATTCTTAACTTTCTGCGTAAATGACAAATCGTTTGCGATTCCTTTGATTTTGTGGAGACTTCTAACTCGCTCAAATTGTTCTCTCCTTTTTTTGTCTTTCACACAACAACTTGTACACAACAATTCTGACCATTGATTTTATCAGGACTGATTTCTTACAGTAATAATTTTTCAGGATTAGTCTAGACATAGCGTAAAACATCATTCAAAAAAAAAAAAAAAAAACAACAACCCATACACACACATAGACTTAGAGCTTATTACCAACCAAACCCCTAAGTATATATTTTTACACTTGGCATTCTAGTCCCTGGACAGAGTCGTCCCAATCTTTTTGGAAGCCCTGTGCGTACTAAAATTACAGACCGTATGAAATGAGTAATAAACAAAATAAAATATAAAATTTCATATAATATTCAATAACTTACAAACTAAAACAACAAAAATGTTTAAAATGACACAATGAGAATAACATCAAAGATTCGTTTTTGTTTTTTGATCGGAAAATTATGAAATTAAATAGCAGCTCTTGACTTTGAAAGAAATTAGATAGATTTTTATTGAGTTGGGTTCACTAGTTGAGATATATAAATTCGGGCTCCAAGTGCAATTAAAATTAGGCCCAAATTTTTGGAGGCCCTGTTCAAAAATTAAGATTGAACATGTTAATAGATGGTCTTGTCTCTTGACTTTACTTAAATACACCACTAAACCAAAATCTAAGGTGTTACACTTTCGAAATCGCCTATCTCGACAGACGGTTTTATTTTTCTAAGGCTGATTTGTTTTATTTCTCTTATATATACATTTACTTTCTGTACACTTTACACACACACACATATATATATACACACACACATACATACCATGGGTTGAGTTCCGGTGAGAATTAAAATTATGGTGAGAAGGGTAAGAAGGGATCTCCATCATTGGATGCATATTAGAATGAGATGCACTGAGATACACCGGATCAAACTCTCTATCAAGTGCAATTCATGGATGAGTTTGAGACTAAAAGTAATCAAGGGTCTAGATCTCTTCTTACCTTCTCACCTTAACTCTTATTCTCACACGATCATTCGTCTACATATCAAAACCTTTCCGTATATCAATTATAATTACTTCTCGGTGGAGTTCCCCTCCCGTAGTATTCTCCATATTCGAGTTTCCACTTAAAACATTATTTGTTGTTTACTTGATTCCATCTTGACTCCCTTTTTACTATTATCGGGAAAGGATTGAGCTTTATTTCTATAAGTGGTAACTTAAATTAAACATATGTGACATTTTAGTTTTATTTCTATAAGAGACGACTGGTATTGCATTCATCATTAAACCACAACCGTATCAACTTTAAAGAAGCATTTAAAGACAACTGTTACAAAAAACACCTATAAAGAGCCAAGTACACCCGAGCAAAAGACATTGAATACAATTTGATTACAGTTTATTACTCTTAAAGGCGTCCGAATCACAAGAACATCAAACCACCGCACAGAGGAACAATCTTCAAGACATTTTCGAAGACTTTACTGTTAGTTCTTAGTTTATACACGACACTTCGTGGTTTTCCACGACCGCTCCTAGTAATCTTTGTGATTAAGGACGATGACATTGATTGATGTCCATATTGCATCGACGATACTGGTTATTGTCCGCGGTGTTTACCCTTGACGGGGTTTTCTGCGTCACTAAAATCATCTGCCTCATTTACTTTTCGCCATTACTTGCCTTGTTTACTTCAAAAGTGCCAGTCTTTAGTTCAGTTGTCTCGCATTCTAAACCTTAAGTTATACATGTGTAATTTTTGGCATAAACAGTTAACCTCTATTTTATCGTTCCATTAATTTCCTAAACACAACAAGGTGTGAACGAATAACTTAATCTTTGTTGATGCTAGCGCATTAATTCTTTCGAACTCGAGTGTATTTACTTGAAACCAGTAATATGTAACTTGAATCATGACCTACATCCACAAAACATCCTTGTGACCCAATTATCAAATGAATTAGAGAACAATTATTTTATGGACTTCCCTACATTGAAACATTTTCAATGATACCAATCCAAGTCGGAGGCTCTGTAGCCAAACTTTTCTTGACGTAAATGAACTTCATTAAACGGTCAGCATTTAGGGATGAGGGCTAGACGGAATTAAATATAAAAGAATCAATAACTAGACCGATCTAAAACCAGTCAGGTTCTAGTTTAGAACCGTTTGACCCCAAATCGAATCATAAACCAAATACAAACTTAGAGAATTTCTATTAATATATATATATATATATATATATATATATATATATATATATATATATATGTATATATGTGGAGAGGTTCATTTGAGAAATTGTAAATGTATGAAAAATAGAGAAGTAATCTTAGCCATTCATCTGGTCAACATTTGCGGCTTTGACCGCGAAGCACCGGATAATTCCTTGCATGGTCTATAGAAGGTAGAGGGATAGTTTCGTAAAATACGCAGGATGAGTTCATATATGAACCTATATGATTCACATATGAACTATACGTTCATATATGACTAAGTTAATTAGATCATATATGAATCACAAAAGTTCATATATGAATCTGTTAAATTAGTTTAACTGATTCATATATGAACTTACAGTTAATTAATTCATATGTGAATCAGTTAATTAGTTCATATATGAATCACAAAGGTTCATATATGAATCAGTTAAAAGAGTTCAGATGTGAATTACACTGATTCATATATGAACATATAGTTCATATGTGAATTATACATGTTCATATATGAACACAACCCGTGTATTTTGTAAAAATTACGAAAGTGTCATTCTATTTTTGGAATAGCCGCAACTTTTGACCAGTCAAAACCGCAATATTTGACCAGTCAAATCCGATCTTGATCATATGAATGGCTAGGATTACTTCTCTATTTCTCATATATTTACCATTTCTCAAATAAACCTAAGGCTATATATATATATATATGTATATTAAATAATGTTTCTTCTCAAGTTTAAAAATTACAAAATCTAATACAAAAGGGTTCGGTTCCGGTTTCGGTTCCGAACCGAATAGAGGACCGACTTTATTAAAAATCTAGAACCAAAAACAAAACCTGAATATAACCGGTTTTCAGTATCTGTTGACCTAATAATTGTGAGAATATGCTAAACCCCTTTAAATCACTCTAAAAAAGTCCTTATATAAAGACAGAAGGTTCTAATATATATAGAGGTTTAATAGTTTGTGTTTAGCCAATATCATAGGCAGACCTAAATGGGGGAGTATGGTGGCCCAAATGGTTCTATCGTAATGGAAACATTTATGTTTTTGAAGGGTGTTGCTATAAAGTTTTATTATGTGCCTCTATATTACTCAAAACTACACTTATAATACAAATTTGAGCTAGTTGAGTTGGTTTAAAATGCTCGTTAAAGATTTGTTCAAATATTTCGTTCTTCAGCTTTTAATATTGGGTTCCTTATCACTTTTGCTTTAAGAAAAACTAGGAGAAATTAGTGGTGCAAGGAATCGAACCCGTGATTTTTTTTTTTGAAATACAAACTAACCCGAGTGATTTTCTTGACTCAACAATACAAGGAATCGAACATGTGATATGTAGTTTTTATTCTTATAATCAAATAATACCATCACTTGGAAGGTCCACCTTTAACGACCTAGAATTTTTGCCAAAAAGGTGCACCTTTAATACCCACAAGCAGATGAACGAGACTCAGACCCCACTTGGGACTTAATAGGCCGGTCCCTGCCCTAAACCCTAACCAGATTAACAAAAATAACAAACAAAAGAGAGATTATATATATTTATAAAATAAAAAAAAAACATAGCCCATAAAATTTATACAAGAGCAAATATCACTTGTTTCCTGATCCTAATAACAAACAAATTTAACGTTAATTATAAACTATAAAAACACAAATTCAAACATTATAACATACAAGCAGAAGCATTGTCTCCTGCATATCTTCATCACCAAATAAAAACCATAACAAAATCGAACGTAATGAATCAATGCACCCCAAAAGGTTTTAGTTGTACCAAAATAAACTAAACCATCGATCGCTCCGTGTAACCCGAGTAATTGTCCCGACTCAGCGGGCTCCAATCCGTCTCGTATTGACTTATCGACATCGGGGTTGTGTCAATCGAGGTAGCCATCGATATATCATCTAGTGGCATCATGGCGGGCCACACGAAAGCCGGTTTGAATGGTGGGACTGGTGGGACCGGCATTGAGCCCAATATCATCTGAACAATAGCTTGCGTTTTCGGTCTCTCGCTAGCTATCGGGTGTGAGCAAGCCAGCCCTAACAACAAGAGTCGTTTGGCTTCCTCGGCGTCGTAGCTATCGGCGATCCGTTTATCGACTGCATCCAGGATTCGTCCTTCGCGATACAACGACCAAACGTAATCGACCATTAACTGGAATCCATTGATCTTCGTTCCAGGGCGTTGACCCGACACGACCTCGATTAATAACGCGCCGAACGCGTAAATGTCGGAATGTTGGGTGGCTTTTCCGGTGTGGAAGCATTCGGGGGCGATGTAACCGATGGTGCCGAGCACGCCTTCGGCCTCCGCGTAGGACGTTTTCTCGTTATCGAGCGCACGTGCAAGACCGAAATCGCCGAGCCGGGCGTTGAAGTTCGAGTCGAGCATGATGTTGCTAGCCTTGATGTCGCGGTGCACGACTTTTTGGTCGTATTCATAGTGGAGGTAGTGGAGGGCCGAGGCGACCCCGGCTAAGATCTTGCATCGGAGGGTCCAGCTCAACGGCTCACCTGTCACCGTGAACAAATGCATGTCAAGACTACCTTTTCGCATATACTCGTACACCAGTAAAAGTTTCCCGTTCTTGTGACACCATCCTGCACCATTCCCATAAGTTCGTAAATTTTTGACATTCCATTAATAATACTATCAAACTCGCAAATTCAACAGATAAATCTAACATTAAAAAAAATGAGAATTTTGGAGATTTTTTTTTCTTCGAACAAATTAACAAAACGAAAAAGCTGTTGAAGTTGAATGTAATTCTTTTCAGATTTTTTGAGTTTTAAATATTTATTTTAAAGAAATTATAACCAACCTGTTAGATGTTAGATATATAGGGCCAGAGAGAGAGGTTAAAGGGAAAACCTTAAAAAAACGGAAAACTGAGGAACACCCTGGTAACCTTTAATCTGGACGGTATGCACTTGTTAATACAAATAATTTAGAACATGCACAAGTGCATAATATGCACTTGTGCATAAAAACCAAAAAACAAATTAATTACTTGCATTCTGTACAGATTAAAGGCTACCAGAGTGATCATCAGTTTTCCTTTTTTTTTTTTTTTTTTTTTTTGAGGTTTTCCCTGAACCTGACCCTATAGGACTATATGAGTAAGTTAGAAAAGACACGAGGGAAAAAATAAGCATGCAAATTGGGGGTGGACCAACCATCAAATTTAGGTTCAAAGTAGACAAAAATAGCGATACAAACAATAGTTGTGGGCCGATCTTGAAAATGAAATTAATTCTGACTTTATGGATTCATTATTTCAAGTCAAATTCGATGATGGAATAAATCAAAACTAATGAAACAAGATATACATCGACATCATGATTACGAGTTTGTCAACATTTATCTAAACAAGATTACCGATTCAACGTTCGTCTTATCTTTTACGGGATTGAAAACCCATATGCAATAACAACTTGTTTCTTAATTTAATGGTGTCATAAAATTCTATGTTTCTAAGGTCAAACTCAAGATTCTGAAGATTGATTGATTGGGTTATATTTGATGAGTAGTTAATAAGCTAGGTGGTCATGTTCGATATAAATCAGAAAAATTACAAAAATTAATTTGAAAAATGCAATTATCAAAACAAAAGCGGAAAACGGAAAGAAACAAAAGCAGAAAATGGAAATAAAAATGGAAAACGAAAACACAAAACAAAATAAAAAACAAATAGATCCAAAGAAACACAGGCTGCCCAAGTGGGTCCATCTTTATCTACCACTATGATTATGATTCCAATTTTAAAAGTTATCCCTTTTCCATTCACACCAATTTACAACTCATAAAGCACACAACACAACTTATTATACAACAACTATCCTGGTTTTAAAGTTTTTTCTTCTGTAAAAACTAATTTCATACAAATACCCAAAAACCCTACGCCTCTTTCCTTTTTTAAACTTTTCCTTAATTCAACTTATAAAAATAAAACCACAAAGGTTTTTTCGTACTCCCATTTACTTGGGATTTGAATCTAATCATACACAACAATTATGGCTATGAAGGTTTAATCAGGAGCTGATGTCTTACGGTCATAATTACGAAAACCTAAGAGATTACTCTAGACATAACTTAATACACCATTTAAAAAAAAATAATAATAATAATTTCAAGAAACAATCGATAGTAAATTGATGAAATTCAAAAAAAGATTTGAATGAAAACTTACCCAATAATCGAACCAGATGTTTATGGCGTAAGCGATTGATGATGGTGAGTTCAGCCAAGAAATCATCTTCTCCTTTTAAACTTTCCCTCGAAAACCATTTCACGGCGACCTCCACATTGTCCTCCGGCAAAACTCCCCGGTAAACGACGCCATAACCACCTTGACCAAGCTTCCTCTTCTCATCAAAATTATTCGTCGCTTTCTTCAGCTCCCGGAATCTGAACTCCTTCGGCATTCCCGGCAACGTTCTCAGCCGGCTCAAAATATTCGATTGCGACCGATCCACCAATCGCTTCTTGTACAAGTAACGACCTAGCAACGCCGCCAGCGCCACCAACGCCACCACCACCGGAATCCCAACTCCGAGCAAGATTTTCAGCCACGGACTCTTCGGACCGGGGAAGTAGTGTACGGTTAAGTTCCATTGTAGAACGCAGTTCAGCTCGATTATATCTCCGGTGGAGGCGGCGAAACCGAAGTACGATTCCCGGTTAACTGTTGATCGGAGATCGAGGTCGTATTCGATGATGGGTATTTCCGGCATCGGTGGTGTCGGAGATGTTTTCTCCGGTTGGTCTCTGATGTAAACGCGTATGATCTTTTCAACGCCGTTGTATTGAATCCAGACGTTGTGGAACGCCGGAGTTGAGCCTAACGGCGCCAGAGTGATGTTTAACCGCGACAACGATTTGGAAACGACGGATCTGATGGAGTGGATGTTGAGACCTATGTGGTTGTTATCGATATCGAAGGTTTGTTTGACGGTGTCGAGTTCGACTGCAACGACGCCGTTTGATGATTGGCCGTCGACGGTGGCGTTTGTGAGTCCGAGATATCGGCCGTAGCTGTTTTCCGGGATGTCGACGGTGGGTGCGATCAAGAAGGCCAGGCCTTCTCCGGGGGCGTTGTTGTTGACCGGTGACATGTTGATGAGGAAGGAGGTGTTGAATGAGGCCACATCTCCGGCGCCGCCGTTCCAGAGCTTGAAGGGTC
The DNA here is from genome assembly GCA_954870635.1 of Arctium minus. NCBI lineage: Eukaryota > Viridiplantae > Streptophyta > Magnoliopsida > Asterales > Asteraceae > Arctium > Arctium minus. Next base: position 26,735,832 of record OX941097.1, on the reverse strand, counting down.
GTCGGAGAATGACTCTGCCGGACTGGTTGCGGAGGTCGAAGACGGCGAAGTTGTTGCTACTGTCGGGAGTGACTTGGAGGGCGTCGTTTGCGATCTTGGCATAGTTTTCGAATTTTAAGTCGGAGGTGGCTTCTTCTTCTAATGATTTGTTGAAGGTGTGGTAGTAATGGGAGTAAGTGTCTAGCTTTGCGACGGTTGTGAAGAAGCAGAGGAAGATGACGGTGGTTTGGATGGTGGCCGGAGGTGTTACTCCCATCTCATGCGGTGATTGAAGGCGGCGGTGGGTGGTGGTGGTGGTGGCGGTGGAGTTGAGTGTGAGTTGAGATAGAGAGAGAGAATGGGTTAAAAAGGGTTTGAGATCTTGAATAGTTTAGAGGGAGGTGGTGGTGGTGGTGGTGGTGGATGCTCGGAAACTGCCATGGCCAATTGGTATTGGGGTTTGATTTATTATTAGTATTATAGACGTCTTGTTTTGGACGATCAAGAAAGTATTTTTTATTTTTATTAGTAAGAACTTGTGTTCATATGGTCAATGAGTGCCCTTTTGTGAGAAATGGGCTTCATCTTGATAATCTTAATAAAAATATGCTTTAGAGTTAGCATTTTTTATCATCATGTTGGGGTTTTTATTTTCCCACTCCAAAAGTTAGAACTCACAAACACATTTGTTAAAATCTTGATTACTTCAATAGTAAGATGGTTGATGTGTAATCAACTTTTTTAATTTGTGTCAACTCATTATACTATGTTTTTTTTGTTAACTGTGGGTAGAGGTGACCAAAAATCGGTGCCAGGTCGAGGCTAAGTTGGGCCCAAATTGATACCGGGCCGAAACAGTGTCGTCGGCAACCGGTCCCGATTCAAGCAAATTTGGCTAAGCCCAATTAAGGGTATCTGTAACCGATTCGGGTAATTGGTCTTGGGCCGGAACCGGCGAGAACTTAGGCAATTGTTTCGTTTAATGCATCATGATGTTCACCAGCCATTTTGGAAGAGAAAGAGATGAGAATTGACAGATGAGAACTTGTCATAAACGAATAGGAGCCGAAATCACAAAATATAGCGAGAATTGTGAACTTTTTTTTTTTGCATTTTGTAAGTTGTATCTTACCCCATTCACCATATGACTTATTTATAGTGTTGGGGGGGGGGGGGGGGGGGGCTAAAAGATGGAAAAAAAAACTGATCAAATTCTCCAAAAAGGGTCATATGGTCGTTGCCCAACGGCTAGAAAACGATCAAAAATTTTGAATTTTCCGGGTCGGGCCGGTCCCTCGAAACCCTCCAAAGCCACAATCGGTCCCGAACCGCTGGCCTATAAACAGTCCCTACCGTTCCCCAGCTGGGCCGGTCCTTTGTCGGTCGCGGTTCCAGTCCTCCGGCAGTCTCTGGACGGGTCGGGCCCATTTGGTCACCTCTAACTGTGGGTATCTGAGCCAGCTTGCACGCACCTCGACTAATCCTAGGGGCCATGGAGAGCTTGTAAAAAAATCCCTAGTGGCCTTGCAGGACTCTAACTGATGACCTCTGAGGATAATCCTAAAGGCACCAACCTTATTGTTAGTTGAACAAACCCCACCCCATTTATAATGTTTTATCAATGTTTTTTTTATATTTTGGAGTTAACTAGTTCTTGACCTCCCACATCACAAATATGTCAAATGGGATGTAGTTGTATTGTTAGAGCACATATTTGTTGGATTCAAGATCATAAAAATTGAAGATCAAAAGTCAAGAAGTCAAAGGCTAAAAGTCAACTCTCACTTAAAGTCAAAGTCTTTTGTTAATAAATTCAAAGTCAATGTAATTGTATTTTGTTTCTTTGTATTTGTTTGTGAGGTATAAATACCTTGTTTCTTTTGTAAGTAAGCATGTATGTAAGTGAGTAGATTTCAAATTGTAGAGAGAGAGCTTATGAGAGAAGGAGTTCATTGTATATCTTTCTAGAGTGAGAAACTAGAGAGAGAGTTTGTAATCTTGATGGTTTAATCAAAGACTTATGATTTCACGATTTGATTCATCTTGATTATTTGTTATTGATTAGAACTTGAATATTGGGAATAACAATTGGTATCAGAGCAGATCCAAATCGAAATCAAATCAAGAAAATGTTCGACACTGTGTTCTTGAATATCCAGATCGATTTCTGAGTTTTTGTGCAATTTTTGAGTTGTAAACGATTAGAATTTGTATGTTAAGTGAATTCGATCAAGTCTGTATCGTTTATTTTGGCAATTGCACTGTAATTCTCACGAATTTGTGATTTTTTGTTGAGTTTTGAGTCACGAGTTCTTGAGCACTGTAAATCACATCAAAATGTTACAATTTGAGTTTTTTTTGTAATTCTTGTATTGCAATTAGTTCTAGTATTGTAATCGATCATTCATACAAAGTTTCAAGCCAATTGACAAAGGTTTGATCGAAAACAGATGGAAAAATCAAGTTTTGGGCCGACAGTCTGAAGAACGCGCAAGTTCTTCGTTAGAACGCGCAAGGTGAAGAATCTCATTTTTGGACAAAACGCGCAAGGCGTTATTAGCGAGTTCTAGAAACTCGCTGGTTGAAGTCTGCGAGTTTGGAGATTTGGGAAAAAATTTTAAGTGTTGGAACGCGCAAGCCATGGTTAGCGAGTTTGCTCAAACGCGCAAGTAGTGCCTAGCGAGTTTTGGGAACGCGCACATCTCTATTAGCGCGTTTTAACGTGAATAGTTACTTGCGTGTTTAGGCATTAGCGAGTTTCATCGAGAACAGTATCTTGCGAGTTTCAACGACTAGCGAGTTTCAGCAACTAGCGAGTTTATTAAAACACGCAAGTCTTTGCGTGCGAGTTTCATAAACACGCAAGTTGAAGTCTGCGAGTTTTTTTGTGAATAGTGTTTTGCGAGTTTAGGCGTCTGCGAGTTTCCATACTTGGTATATTTTCTGAGAAAATTTCAAAACTGTAATATGACCTTTAATAGTGAAATTTTTTTCTCTAGGGGCGCTGCCCCTCGACCCCGCAAGGGCGTTGCCCCTTGACCCCACCCGCTAACCGGTTAGCGGGACCCCCGTGCTAAGTCTGCGAAGGGGGACATAATTCTTTTTGTGATCAAAATCTCTGATTTTTTTCAAGTTTTTCTGTATTTTTGAGATTTCATTTGGATTAACGATCAAGTTCAAGTTCTTTTTGTAACAGATAATTCAAGATGGGATATTTTTCTGATGATGATGAAAAGAAGATTGAAAAGCTCAAATTAGAGAACAAAAATCTTGCTTCCTTAGTTGATTACTACACAAAGAGGTCAAAAAAATATTCTGATGAAAGGAAGCTACTGAGAGAAGAAGTCAGTACGTTAAAGAAAATAAATGAAGATCTTCTGAAACAGACTTCTGGGCTTAATGAAGAAAAGGTCTTGTTTTTGGAAGCTAAAAACACTAAGTTTAAGAACAAGATTTCTGAATTAGAAGATCACATTGTTAAGATTTCTGAATTAACCGGGTGTGCTAATGAAAAGAAGATCTTTGAATTAGAACTGCAAATTGTTGAAGAAAGATCAGTTTTTGAGAAAGAAAAGAAAGAGTTTGCTAAGAAATTCTCCGAGTTTTCCAGAAAATGTGCTGACGAAAAGAAGACAGTTGAGCTGAAATGTTTAAAGCTTTCTCAACAGATTTCTGAGTTTGAGAAAGTAATTATTCTGGAAAGAGAAAAGTTTGCAAAGGAAAGAAAGATCATAGAACAGAAGAATGTTGGATTCTTTAAAGAGATATCTGATGGACAAAAGAATGCTGAAAAAGACTTTGAAGAAGAAAGAATTATATTTGAGAAAGAGATAAAGAAGCTGACTGCAAATCTATCTGAGCTATCTAAAAGTGCATTGAAAGATCAGAAAGCGAAGTCTGAGTTTAAGAGAGAGATTGGCCTACTTGTCAAAGAAAGAGACAGTTATTCGTCAAAGGTTAAAGAGCTTGAAAAGATTGTTTCCAAGGTGGTGGTGACTGAGCAAATGACTCTAGAGTCAAAAATCCACACACCTAGAAATAATTCAGTTGGTTCTAACAAGTCAGTCTCAAGCTCACATTTGAAAACTGTTTCTTCAAGAAGGTCAGTTAATTCATTTGATCAGATTCGTACTACTAACATTTTCTATGATCAAAATGTAGATGGTTCAAATACACAAAGAAGAAGGAGAAGAAGAAGATATGAAGAAGAAAAGTTGGTATGGAGAGTAAAAACAGTTGAAGATAAGAAGAATGATGAGAAGAAGAAAGAAAAGAAAAGAAAGAAGGAAGGAAGAGAAGACAAGTAACAAATCATGTATACATGCATCAACAGTCAAGAAGAACAAAGTGCTAAAAGGTAAACCTGATCTTGCTTATTCAAGAGATCAATTGATCAGGTTATCTAAAAAGAGGTATTGTTCTTACTGTCATACATATGATTTTGTTCATAAAGCTAGTGATCATTACTGGTATGGTTCTTACTCAGTTACTCCCATAAGAACTGCAACTAACACACATGGACCCAAATACCAGTGGGTACCAAAACCAAAGAATGATTTTGTGTTGCAGGCATCTACTGTCAAGGGGGAGTAAGAGAACCAAGGCTTCTAAGTAAATCAACTTAGGACCCGTACTTCAACGAAGTTTGACTTCTAAACATAACAGTTTAGGATTCGTACTTCAAAGATGAAAAAGAGATGCTACTCCCGGGCTGATAAGAGAGTGTACTCAGATACTCTGAAGAGGAAATCAACCTTCAAGGGGGAGTACATAATTTTTTCTGGAAATATGTATTCGGAAGATATGACGAACTACACTTCAAAGGAAGTTGTAGATCTCTATCATGTGTTTTTTCACTGATAAATCTCAGATGCATATTTTGAGGGGGAGTAAAGGATTATGATTTCTGATTATTTCATATCAGAACTCGTACTTTAATAGTTTTACTGCTTTATGTCATTTTTTTTCGAATAATTTTGTGAATAAATTTGCTTTGACTAGACTTTGAGACTTATGCAGAATGAGAGAAGCTATCAAGATCATATCTTAATGACTACAACTAACTTTATGAGATCTAAGATTGCACGGAAAGGTTAATTTCTTATTTTAATCTCATATATGGTTGAAATAAGAACAACTTTCAATCATAGAAAACATGTTCTTAAAATGTTCAAACCACTTCCCGATTCTTAAACAAATTTCATGAATTGGAAGTGTGATTTTAAATGTTTTCATTTTTATTTTGTGCTTCAATGTTTAACAAGCCGTGTGTTTCCAAAGATAAATATTTGCGTATTGTCTTTTCATATACTTTCAAGTATTCACACACACACCGGTTTGACTTTTTGTTCACATTGTTCTTACCATGTCTCATATTGAAACATATTTTCGATGGTAAGACACCCCGCTTGTACTTCAATGAATTTTGAGCGTCATTTCATTTCGAAGCATTCATTTCAAGAATGTCTATATTTTTGTTTCATATAGACTATATCCGTTATTCTTGACCATAAGCCTAAATTGATATATCATTTCATTTCTGATCATTTTCATACAATGTTAGATTTTCAAACAAGTCTTTTGCATTCATATCTATTCTTTCAATATACTTGTTTGAAAATACTTCAATGTTTAAAAATGCTCATATGTTCATGATTATATCATCTGAGCATTCACTTTATCTGACATTTGTATATGAGTTTTAACTGATATAGTTAAACCATTTGAGCAACACATGCTTTCTAGGATTATATGGGTTCTTTGTGCTAGGACTTAATTGAACTTCTATGGAATCATGTTAACCAATGATTTCTACCCAAGAAGTTAAACCTTTAGTGATTGAGTGTGAAGTGTCTAAAAGAAATGAGTGTGGGATGTGCGTTGAGGTAAAATGGAAATGAGAGTTTGGTTAGATGTGAGCTTAATGATTAAAAAGAAAGAGGGTGTGAGATCAGAGTAAAAGAATATCAAACTCTGCACCAACTACTTTCTGAGCCGGACAGCCACATTACTATTGTTTCACAATTCTTGGTGAACATTATTGAAACAGGCAACTAGCCCATGCCAACTCTTGACTAAAACCCCACCAGAACTCATTTTCTTCTTAAAAAGGAAATGTTTTATTTTTTTAAGGGGACGCAACACATAATCTATCTGGTTTTCATTTGGAAAGTCTGGATATTGAAAAAGAAGGAAGTCTGCCCCACCTTCGCACTTCAATCATGCACATTGAGTCTGTGTTTATCTACTGTTGTCTCAGTGGTTTACACTATGTTGAGCCTTAAAAAGCAATTATTCGTGCTTAATTCTTTCTACACATGCACGAACACACAAGGAAATTTGTTTTTCTTGTCATAACGTTCATAGAAATTGCCTTTGTGGTGTTTCGATGATTGGATGGAAGCCCTGGGGGAGTGAACATCAAAAAGCTCCTTTATATTGTATATTTGTTACACACGGTGACTTCGTGTTACTGACAGGCATATTAACTGATTCATTTGTTGATTCAGGTGTTACACGGTTATTTTGTCTAGATTTGAAAAGATCTGGATGAATACATTGTTCGGATTGACGGTGAATCAGAGGCTCAGTTTGAAAGATCAGTGGTCAGAAAGTTTTCAAAGACATTTCTAAGAGAAAGTTTTGATGATATCGATGCTCAAATCATCAAAAAGGGGGAGAAGAGTTCAAGAAATGTTTGAAAGAGTTTGAATGAAAAAGAAATGTCCGAATCAAGAGTTTGTGTTAAAGCTGGGTGAAAATATTCAAGATTATTGAAAGATGAAAGCAATAGAATTGTTGAAGATAATTTTTGTTGGAGCAAAGTGTGCTATGTCTAAAAGAGGTTTGGTTACAACCTTTGGGAGATAATGTTACTATTTTTGAAGATCAGACGTTGGGAAGATTGCTGAATGTTTTTGAAGAACAAAGCTTATCAAAGAAAAATTTCATTGTGTTAAGGGGGAGTTTGTAAATCATATTTGTATAAAAGGGGAGATTACAAGAGAAGATAAAGGTTGATCAAAGGGGGAGTTTAATCAAATCGAGCTTAAAGAGAGAAGATCGCATTGCTAAATATTTTAGTAATGATCTTGATCCAAAGGGGGAGATTGTTAGAGCACATATTTGTTGGATTCAAGATCATAAAGATTGAAGATCAAAAGTCAAGAAGTTAAAGGCTAAAAGTCAACTCTCACTTAAAGTCAAAGTCTTTTGTTAATAAATTCAAAGTCAATGTAATTGTATTTTGTTTCTTTGTATTTGTTTGTGAGGTATAAATACCTTGTTTCTTTTGTAAGTAAGCGTGTATGTAAGTGAGTAGATTTCAGATTGTAGAGAGAGAGCTTATGAGAGAAGGAGTTCATTGTATATCTTTCTAGAGTGAGAAAGTAGAGAGAGAGTTTGTAATCTTGATGGTTTAATCAAAGACTTGTGATTTCACGATTTGATTCATCTTGATTATTTGTTATTGATTAGAACTTGAATATTGGGAATAACATGTATTCAAGGTTCAAAATAGCGTGAGGCGTGGCGTGGCGGCGAGGTCAAGCCTCAAGCCTTACGAGATATGGCGAGGACGCGGCGTTTTTCAAGGCGTGAACTAAGACGGCAAATTAATAATATTATTAATTTATTGTATGTGTATAAATATATGTTTTCTTTTTTTATTCAATGAATACAATTATATCCAATAATTTAAATTCATATATATATATGTATATATGTATATGTATTGATATCATATAAAGTCTAAATAATTTCTAAAAAGTCTAGAAAATAACACGTGAATTCAATTTTAATTTCTAAAAAGTCTAAATAAAGTCAACTTAGTTTAAGTTTTAACTTTTAACTTTTCATCCCTTAAGTTTTTATTTTTACCTTTAACCAATTTAAATTTTAAAACTTAAAAAAGTTACAAATTGTTAAATGGCGCGATATGGCGCGCCTTGAGCCGCCATGGCGTGAGCCACGCCTTAACAAAACGTTATGGCTCATATCGTAATGGCGGAGACGCGTCTCACGCCATATCGCGCCATGGCGCGCCTTTTTGAACCCTGCATGTATTGTAACACCCTGATTTCTAAGTAAGAACCCCCTCCTTATCTTTAATTATACGAATATAACTCGTAAGTCTTATGACCCTATTATTTGTACGTGGTTAAGCTTATGTAATTGTGTGGTCACATACGTATTGATAGATGTGCTTGTGTGTGTGTGATTATAAACTTCTATCATTGACCTTCCGTGTTTGGAGTCGTCATGGAACAATTCTAAGTTTTCGAGGCCTGAGGATACTCGACGACTATGCCCGACGACCTTTCCAGGGGCATAATCGCGCTTGTCACAGTCGCCTCTAGCTCCGAATCCACTGTACCATCTCAGCGAGTATGCCCGGCGACCTTGGCAGTAGCATACTCGCATGTCACAATCGCCAAATAGACTTGAGCCGCGGTACATTTCCTGCGAGAGTGCCCGACGAACTTGCTAGGGGTACTCTCACCTGGCATTATCACTGACAGGCCTTGAGGTTTCATTTAAAGGCCAATCTAATTTTAGGAAAGGAAACAAATTTTATTTTGATAACACCGATCATTTTCCTCTCTTTGGGCAATTTTGCTCTCCTCCAAACCTTCCTATCACCTCATTGATTACTAGTAAAGATCATCACATTTACTCCCAACAACTTTAGTTCTTAAGCTCTAAGAAGAAAAGATTGAAGTGTCCTTTCAAGAGTACAAGTGTTAAAGCTCCAACCACCAACTTTTCATTTCTAGGGTTTTCACCATTTCTAGGGTTTTCACTTACAAACCTTATTGGTGAGTTTCTTATCACTATACTACCATTAAATGCTCATTTTATGTTGAAAATAAGTATTGGCCTTCAAGTTTGGATGATGACAAAAAATAAGAGTTTTTTGGTTTCTTGATTTATTGACTAAATAAATATGTGGTTGAAAGGTACATGTTTTATCTTGTTTGAAAGTTAAGTCTTGAGGGAAATGTGATATATATAGGTGAGTTATTGTGCAACCCATGCAACCCACCTATCTATCACTCATTTTATTTTCACTTTTTTAATTAAAAAGGTGAAAACAAAATGAGTGGTAGATAAGTGAGTTGCATGGGGTTGCACCATTAAAAAGGGTTGCATTTGAACACCCCTCTCTCTCTCTCTATATATATATATATATATAAGATCAAATAAAGACAACATATCTTCCTACAAATCAAAACTCAATATGCCTCAAATATAAAATTTTCCATAAATAACCTCAACAAGTATAACTCCAGTATTAACAAAAACTAAGCCGAAGTCGGGTGCTACTTAACCCCAATACAAGTTGCTCTTCACGAAACCAATGCGGAAGACTTCCCCAAGCTACTCACCTCTCGGGCACATAACTAGCACTTCTCTCTTCACAGTGGCACTAGAACTATTCCCAACGAAGCCTGTTGCACATGCCGACAAATAAAAAGGTTAGGATAACGCCTAGTGAGTTCAAGAGTTTTTCTCATTGTTAAATACATCGTAAAAAGGGAAAGGGTGCAACTCGAAATAATCTTTCAAATGATTTACGCATTTTCAAAGACGAGCGTCCCAATGCATAACATTCTTTCATAAAGTAACCTCAACCCATAACTCACTCAAAATGTGAATATAAATCAACTCCCAATTTATGAAAACGTGAATAAAACTTTATATCCTGAAACACCCAAAACACGAGTGAGGCATAATACGCAACCCATAAATCATGGTTAATAAACCGCATATACAATACGTCACCGAAAATCTGGATACTAAGACTCAATACCCAAAACAACACCTTTCAATGACGGGGGAGACCCAAATTCTATCGAATGTGGTGGGCACACAAAGTTAAGCCACTTATCAATGTTCTCGAGTTTCACATAGAGTCATGGATCCCCGTATATGTCTCCCAACCGAGCTACCACCACAAGATACCTAAATGACCCTAGTGTCTACTCGACCTCTAGATGAGTGTCGCCACAAAAGCCATAAGTCCCCGTATCTGGCTCAAAATGGGCACCACCGCAAGACTTAGCTCCGTATACGGCTCTGCAGAGCACCACCACAAGCTTACATAAAAACATGACTTGGGGACCACTCACTAGACTTCAAACGCGGACACTAAATCCCACGATGAGTAACCAGAGTGGATTACAAACGAGCATCGAGTTCAATCACCCACGATCTATACCTCGAGCCCTTCACTAAAGGTTACACGATTATCGAGTTCAACCACCCATGATCTATACCTGGAGCTCCTGCTAGCCGTAAATAATTTCCAGTCCCAAAACAGGGATAAAGTCCCCAACTAAACCAATTGACTGACTCATATGCCTATGGATCCAATGTATTACAGTCTAATACGTTACACGACTCAAACGAATGAACTAACACATTCAAAACATGTAACTCTCAAATAAGATGCAACTAAGTACACCATACGTCCAAGGCTCCTTAACGAGCTACAAAAACTGAACAAATGTTCCAAAGACTCATATGAGTGTAAACCAAGCCCCAAAAGGCATAATGAACGTTTGGCTAAAATACGTGAGCCAATAGGGTTACATAAACCAAAATACATCTTTTCCCAAAAATCTTTGTCGCTCAAATCACAATTGGCCTTCGGCCCAAAACTAAAAGGTTTACTATTTCTAAAATGTTCCCAAGGTCGGGAATGACCAAAATCAAAGGACTCACACATTCGTACCTTCAAAACGTCCCATTACATAAATGATGCATATTTCCAACAAACACTAAAAGTGTATTTTGACCCAAATAATCTTCATTTATGAATAAATCATTAAAACACATTCATTCATGACTTATTTATCAAAATGCCCAAAAATCCCAAATGTGGGTGTTGTACAAAGTTTATAAAACCGGACTTTTTAGAGCTGACAAACGCTAATGCGGGTAAAGTCACCCCAAAGTCGCCTGCTTCTTAGAAAGTCACCCCAAAGTTGCATTAGACACTGCTCGCTTGATTTCTTCGTTTTTTCATGCATGATCACTGTTTTGGCCATAACTTCTTCATTTTAACTCCGATTTTTCTCCGGAAAGAACCGTTGGACTCGTATTTGAATCCTTCATCCAACAAGACTATAAAATCTAAGATCCAATCCCAAAATCCTACTTCCTCCATTTCTCTTAAACTACGATTCCTGTACTAACTTGAAATAATACCTTCCTCAACATAAGGGTGTTACACAATAAGAGACGTTGAAGTCCTTGAGGTGTAACTCGTCTAGATTCGGTAAAAAATAATGTCCCGTAAGTCCTTGAGGTGTAACTCGACGGAGTAAGCAATAAAGACATGAGATGGTTTGAGGTTTTGATGTCTTAATGACATGGGAACTAAAACTGGGACATGAGGTGTAACCCAATAACATTTTAGGTGACTACACTTACGCGTTCTCGTCACCTAGATGGAAATGCCCCCCCCCCCCCCGTATTTCGAGAATATATCTATTATGTGTTATGATCAGGTTTGGATCATCATGACAAAGTTAAGATATGGTAAATTTGATACCAAGTGGAGCCGGTAACTTTTTTTATGATGTTGTTATGATAATTGTTAATTGCTTAACTTTATAAGATATCTCTGGGCCCACAGACTAACACTTGTGGTTTTACATGTCCCACTAGTGGTGCGTCTAGGACGCGTTGACCTACCGACCGTGCGATTAGGGGCACTTGAAGAGTCGACTTTTGGGGATTTTGTAAAGAGAGATTTTTGGAGATATATTCACACCCTTGTTAATCTAGTATTCAAGGTCTAGATTAATTAGGTTGTTACAGTTATGTCTCGATACATTACTATTTTGGGTTGTGCAAACTTTCCATTTTGTGGGTTACAGTTGTGGTATTTGCAACTTTTCAATTTTACCCATTTTTCGGAATTTTACTGTATTATTGTTATTAAATTTTTAGAGTGTTACATGTATCTTCTTGATAACACCGATAATGTTGTTATAAATTGTTAGAGCATAAATTTGTTGGATACAAGATCATAAAGACTGAAGGTCAAAGTACAAGAAGTCAAAGCTGAGAAAGTCAACTCTCATTAAAAGTCAAAGTCTTAGTAATAAAATGTAAAAGTCAAAGTTCTTGTATTTGTTTGTTTCCTTTGTTATTTGTAGTGGATATAAATACTTTTCATTTGCTGTTTAATAGATAGATGAGTTAGAATCATAAGTGCTCATTTTTGTATCAAAAACTAGAGAGAGAAAGCTAGAGAGAGAAAGAGAATAACAAAGAGAAAGAATTGTAAACTGTTGCATTAAGAAATCAAAACAGGTTGGTTTAATTGTTGATTAAATCTTGTTTTGTTAATCATTGTTTGCAATTAGAACTAGAATTGGACACACATAAATAGTTGCATGTTATAGTTTAAGTAATCAATGTTTACAATCATCTTCAACATATCCTCCCATAGACATATACGGGGTATGGTGATAGTAGTTGAAGACGTTTCAATAATAAGAACACATTGACGTGAGTTTTTTTATGACTATATCTAGAAACATTATTAGAGCCATCAAGAAAACAGAAGTTTGTATCATAATTGACATATTTCTTAGGATCAGAAGTCATTCAATATAATCAACTGCTATTAATAAGAAAATTTGTTATAGATATCCTGATTGTATCTTACAAAACATGATTCTCTTGTGGAATGTTATAGGGCATTTTTGTCATAATGTATAGCTATTGTCCTCCCCCACCCAAAAAAACAGAGAGGAGAGGTAGTCATGAGTAAAGATGTTGATGCTGCTCTAAAATCAGTTGATGGGGATAAACAAACCAAAAATAATGAAGAAGAATGGTAAATCCATTATTTACCGTTTTATTCCCTCATTTCTTTAGACTCGTACGTGTCCTTTTAAGCGAAACTGGTGTGTTTAATCATGTTTTCAAGTTTATTGTTATGTAGGTTAGTAGAATCTTGAGATGATGTAGAAGATACATATATCAATCAAGAATCGTCAAGAAACAAATCCAAATGAAGAATAAATTAATCGTGCAAAAACAACATCAAACACCAACTTTTGCTTAAAGCTAGCTCCAAAGTGAGCACCCAACTAGCATTCAAGGTCGCTTTCATTTTGGGTTGGGTTGGATCCTAAGCGATGTCAAAGCTAGCTTCTGAGGTGGTTTTCATTTCCAAACGAGTTTAACCCCATTTTTACCCTAATTCTCATAGTATGGAGGCTCATCCCGACTTTGGAGAAGAGAATCCCCCCACTTGTTCTTTTCCTTTTCTAGTTTAGATTAGGTTAGATTAAATATGGTAGATACCTTATTTTTGGATGAAGCATTCGGTTTGTAATTAGATTTGCAATTACATATCTACATTTGGTAATGGCATTTCTATCACTTTCCTTCTTATTGATAACTAGTTTATTTGCTTTTATCTATTTCTTGTGATTTCTTGGTTTAATTTATATATCTTTGTTGATTTAGTTTTCATTTGCCAGTTTCTTTTTTTGTAATTTAATTTGAACTTTTAAATCTAGGTATAGTTTTTCGTTAATGCTTTATTTCTTTATTCTTGTTTTTTATATGTTAATAGCTTAGTTCAAATAGGTCGATAAGGTTCCATCCTGGGTTTTGGTTAATTTTTCACAAGTACTTATGCTTTGAGTGTTTAACGTCATTTTCCGTCCACCAATGAGAGTTAAGATTTATTTTGATAGTGAGCATTCATGTTTCAATATCTAGCTAGTTTAAGTCTAAATGAGAGTTTGTCTTAGACTTTGAATTATTGGCCATTGACTTCGGTTTCTCCATGAGAATAGATAGAAGTGAGGGTTGGGGATTGGTTTGTCATTGCTTAATGCTCCTAGTTAGGTTGACCTTCATGAGAGTAGTCAATTGCTCTGTTAGGAAGGTTAATTCACCTTGAGAAAGAGCCTTAGTAGTCATCATTTGGCAAACCTCGCCTTAGTGCATTCAAAATCGACATTAGGTAGTTCCGGTTAGTTTAGGTAGTATATAGTTTAGCATTAGCTAGTGTGGTTAGTCTATTAGTCTATCTTTTGTTTTCTATCTTCTTCGTTTATTGTTTTCTGTTATGTTTTCATTACTTGTTAGCTTCTTGTTCTTGAAAATTCGTCAAAAAGCTCCATTTGCTTGCATAACTAACTCATAATTTGGAATCGCTTTGTACTTGATCACCGTCTCCCCGTGTTCGATCCATATGCTACGACACCGTAAGATTGCGATTATTTAAAGCACATCAATGAACAACATTCGACTGAATCAGTAAAACGTTCGGCTAATAGGACCAAAAGAAGTGCACCAGATGGAATGTTGGAAAGATTGTTACTCAGTATTACCAGGGTATATACAACATTCCCTGTAGGATTGTTACTCAATATTTTTCCTATCGTTTATTGTAACACCCTCAAATTTGGTAAGAACAACTAATTAAAAATCTCGATATAATATCAAATGGAGGACAATACTTCCTCCTACAAATCAAAATTCATCATACCTAAAATATAAAATTCTATAATTAACCTCGACAATTATAAACTCCATCATTAAACAAGGACTAAACCGAAGTCGGGTGCTACTTAATCCCAATACAAGCTACTCTTCACAAAACCAAAGCGGAAGACTTCGCCAATGCCACTCGCTTCTCGAGCACACTACTAGCACTCCTCTCTTCGTAGTGTTACTATGACTATTCCCAACCAGAACCTGATGCACATGCCGACAAATCAAAAGGGTTAGGCTTAACGCCTAGTGAGCTCAAGAGTTTCCATTATAGACATATAAAACAATAAACTTTAAGTATGTTATTTAAATCGCGATTTCTAAAATGAAATACGTTAACTCTGAAAGCAACCTCTTTTTCAACATTCACCATCTTCGTGATTAAAACCACAATACAAAATGTTCCTTCGAATATTAATCCAAAACCCAAAATCACGTAAAACATAACTGATACATTAATAATCAAATACTAAAAACGTGGATAAACTTTATCATCTAAAATATCCAAAACATGGATAAGGTTCAATATCGAAAACCACATAACATGGGTAACAACCCATACTCAAAACGTCACCGAAAACATGGATTATAAAACTCCATACCCAAAACAACACCTTTCGGTGACGGGGGAGACCCGATTACATAGCACGTGATGGAACACAAAAGTAGGTCACATGACTATGTAGTAAAACCAAAACGCATGGATTATACTCATAAGACATATCGAGCTCAACACCTCTAGATCTTTTGCCCGTGGAGACTAAAATTCAACCCCTCTAGGTCTATACTATGAGGTAACCAAATCCATACCAAACATACAAGCACATTTGGATTACACCTTACTACTCATGGGACAATGCCCGACCCCACGGATCCACATCTTACTTTCCATGAATCCCGATGCCTATTCGTGCTACAATGAGGGAAACTAATTGTCCCAACATTGAATGTAAAGACTCAAGTGCCCATTGATCCATTACATTACAGTAAAAATCATTACATTACTCCAAACGAATGAACTAGTGCATTCAAAACATGTAATTCTCAATAAAATGCAGTAAATGCAAATCATAACGAGATGCTCTACATTGAGCTATTAAAATCGGACAATTGTCCCCAAGACCCAACAAGGTTCAAACCGAGCCATAGGTTCAACTAATCAAAAGACCAATTGTTAAAAATTATAAAGCGAAATCAAACGTAAACAATCCGCAATTATGCAAACCCACGCTCTAAAATACATAAATAACTCCAACATAGTTTTGATTGGAACAAATCATTTTCCAAGTGGGTTTATACTACGTATTCTTTCAAAAACGTCCCATAACACAAAATCGAGTATTTCGCCAAGACACACGATAAAATATATTGATACTCAAAAATCTACTTCTATAAAACAGATCATTAAAATACTGTTATTTATGATTTATTTATCAAAATGCTCAAAATCCCTAAATGTGGGTGTTTTACAAGTTTATGAAGTTAGACACTTCAAATAATCAAAACTCCTCAAGTAACTAAACAGTTAATAATTTCATGTAAAACATATAAACATTTAAAGACATTTTTGGCATGTACACCGTTTTCACAAATCAACTTGAACTCACCTTGCTAGCTTTGTTGAGCTCTTTTGAAGAAACTTAACCCAAAACTCCTAAAAACCTAGATCCACAAGTTTCCAATCATAAACATTCTTTTTCAACCATATAGAATCGTTCCCCAATCGTAATACATGAAGATCTCAACTTAAACCAAAACCCTAATTTCCATAGATGAAGGAAGGAGAAGATTACCTTTGCCATAGATTGAATCCATCAACCATACTCTTCTAGATTCCCACAATGAACCACAAACTCCCAATTTTCAAAATGACGAAAAGTGGTTGGATGAAACCCTAAGAAACTTGATGAGGAAGATGAGGATGGAAGGATTATGGTTCTAGCTTCCAAAACTTGCTAGATGATAAAGAATCATTTGATTTTGGGAGGAAAAACCCCAAAATATGTTAGGGTTCAAGGGAGAGGGTGGAAAATCGATTTGGGGGAGAAAATGGGGAGAGTTTTGAGGTTTAGGTGAGAAATGAGGTTTGGGGGCGGTTTTCCCCATTTATGTGCGCACAGTGCTCGCGCACGAGTTGTGGCACGACCCATCTCGCGCGGAGAGGTGCGCGAAGCACTAGACAGACCCTTGCGCGGATCACGGCGCGGTTCGACCCGCGCAGACAGGTGTGCAAGCATCGAGGATGTTTTTTTCTGTTTTCTATTCGGCCGAAGATTTTGGGGCGTTACATTTATCGAGCAACTATCAGTTTTTATATAATATATTATTGGTACGATATAAGTTCGGTGTTTACTCGATGGAACTCGATAGAGTTCAATTGCAACTCGAATATACATATGTTTAAGAAAGAAATAATGTTTATTAATGTATCGATTGGTTCCTTAGATATTCAATAGCTTTACTTTACAACTATCGAACTACTACCGAGCATGCATCAAGTTCTATTGAGTACATAATCCTATAAGAGAACAATTCAAAATCGTTTGTACCCTTAACCATCTAAAGTCTAGTTTTAAATCTATTAAAACTTACTACCAGATGCTTCAATTTCATATCTTACATCTGACGAACTATCATCAAGCTTGAATTGAGCTCAATCAAGTAACACATCTACAAAAGAACAACTCAAATTCGTACTTTACAACTATCGAACTACTATCGAGCCTATGTCAACCTCTAGTGAGTAACACATTGTACAAAAGAATAGTGAAAATTCTGACATTAAACTCAAACATGTATAGTCTAGTTTTACATTTACTGAAACTTACAATAGAACATTTCAAATTCATATATTACATGTAAATATCTAAAGTCTATCTTTACATTTGTTGGACTCAACTATTTATATTTGATGATAACACAATATAGAATCTGATCAAAAACTTAGAATGCTTTAGGGTTGATTTTTGTAAGCCTTGAATTCGATTTCTTAGTATTTGAAAATTGTGAAGGATCCGATTTGAAGATATCTGAATTACACCTTGTAAGTCGATCAGGTTTCACTCACCAACTTTCACCAACTCTGGGCCTAGTGTGAGAACATGTCCTGCATGTCAGGAAAAGTAATTTTTTTTCTCTTATTTTATTATTCCTTCTACACATGAAATGATGAGTTAGACCAAAGTATGAAATGCAATAGTACATGGATCATTAAATCAAATGAAGAACACATTGAAGTTGTCACGTTCCATTAAATGGTTTGTTATAAAAGGTTGTATGTGGTTTCATGCAAACCATCGTTTGAAGCATTTCTGAGTGCAAACCCTAGGCAAATCGGCACTTTTCCTTCTAAGGACTTTCTTTGGTCTTCATTTATTTTCTGCTAGAGTATTCCTTGTGAGTGTTCTTTCAATATTTCTCTGTGAACAAATTTGTCGTTAAAGTAGATTGTTTAGGATAAGTTTTGCTTTCCTTATCTTTGCAACAATCTGTGATTCTAGATTTTATAAATCAAACACAATAAATTTGAAAATTTATTGTGTTTGTATTCAATCCTCCACTCGGGCGGCCTTTATACGAACACTCGTTGTTCAAGTAATTAACCCTAACAAAATCAACAACATTCATTAAAACTTATACCATAAGAAATCAAATTCATACATTGTATCTATCTAACTAGCTACTATTGAGCCTGCATTTAGCTCCGTCGAGTAACACAAATACTTAAGCTTTCTTTCTCATTTAGGGTAAAGAGCTTAACAATCTTTCTTATCTGTGCATTCAAATCCCAAATACTTGACATTTACCTAGCGTGGTTTATCTTGCACTCTGAGTTGCTTTTTGGATGATCGAAGAAAACTTGGGGGCTATTTGGTTAATCGAATTTGAAGGAATTGGAATGGCCAATTCCATTGACCAAATTCCAGACCTATGTTTGGTTTACGGAATGAAAGCGATGGAATCCTTCCGATTCCATTGAATTCCACAATTTAAGGAATTCATCATTCCTTGACTCAAGTGAAGGAATTGAATTCCTACCCAAGGTTCTAAATGGCGTGAGGCATGGCGTGGCGGCGAGGCCAAGCCTCAAGCCTTAGGAGCCATGGCGTTTTCAAGGCGTGACTTATGACGTCAAATTTCTAATTCATATATAATATTATATATAAAAACGTATGTTTTTTAGTGTTACTCAATGAGTCAATAGTAATAAGCAAGTTAAATTACGTTATATATTAAAAACTTGCAAATAAGACATTAAAAACGTAAAGAAAAATCAAATATCTCATTACAATAATTGCGCATTTGGCCATGGCGTGCAATGAGCTTAACGTGGCGTGACACGCAAGCCTTGGTGCCATGGCGTGCCATGGCGGCTGTGCGGCTAGTTTTTTAGAACATTGTTCCTACCAACCAAACACATGGTCAAATTCATCAAATTCCATTTCAATTCATTCAAAGTCAAATTCCTTCGATAGATTCCAATTCCATCAAATTTCATTATGTGAACCAAACGCCCCCTTAGTTTTATTTATAGAAGAAAGGGTATATATTGATTTTCTAAAAACAAAGACGGTTGATAGTCTCATCCACATTGGTCTTAGACTATGATACATTCTTTTTAACGAGAGTTACACATAAATGGATTCTTTTTTTCTTTTAATTTTTTCGACCAAAACTACTTAGACATAGTTATATCTTTGCAAGAGCGTAACATCTTCCTCTAACAGCATCGATGAACTCTCAACATCCATTGAAAATACAATAATTATCATTCCCTTACCAAATACCATTGTGAAAAACAAATATGTTGACACGTGAAACATACCACAACAAAATAATATCAAAAATTGTCCTTGAAGTAAAACATAAATTTGATCAAGTTTCTATCAATCTCCATTGATTGCTATAAAACTCAACAAAGTTTGATAAGGGTTGTGAACCCACCCATATTTTTTAATGGTTGTCCAAACCTGTTTTACTAATGGACGGAACGGGCCGAATCTAGCAGGTCGTACCAACCATGAACAACCCTAAAAAAAAGAGGGTGGAGAAGAGAAATGATGAACATACATAGATGGGAGGGAGGGAGGGACCTTATAAATTGAATATTATGGGTATTTTAGTAATAGAAAAGATAAGTATGTTTTTTAAGGTGAATTCTATCCATACCCCTCCTATAGGGGGTATGTGAGTGAGGTAGAGGGAGGGTAGGGGGTTTTGTGAGTGAGGAGATGGTAGAGATAACAACACCCTTTTTTAAAGTTTGTCAACAAACATATATCTAACATGGGGGGTCCTCGATGAGCATAGGAACTCAAATTTCGGCTTTATAATACTTTTTAGAGTAAATTACGTTTTTAGTTCTTGTGGTTTGTTGAAAATTTCTATTTTCGTCCTTTTGGTTTTGAAACTATAACTTTCATCCCTATGATTTATAATTCATTATTTTTTTCGTCCTTATGATTTACATTTTATTTCTTTTTTCATCCTTATGGTTTACAATGTATTTATATTTTAGTCATTCGTACTAAAAAGTAGTGTTTTGGCCTCAAGGACAAAAATAGAAATAAACTGCAAACCATAGGGACCAAAACCGAAATTTCAAAACCACAAGGACAAAAATCGCATTTTTAACAAACCACAGGGACCAAAAACGTACTTTACTCTAGTTTTTATAAAATTCAATTAGTTTAAACATTTAAATCGAAAAATATTGATCATAAATTTATATTTTGGTAATCATGTTAATCAAGTAAAAAAATATACTTTCAAGCAAATGAATGAAAATAAACTTTTTAGTTAAATTTGACAAATAACTTTATTAAATTTTATACAAAAAAAACTATAGGTTGTAAGAATCATAAAAATATAGATATATAATCAATTAATATTTTAGATATTGTTCCTTTGTTTTTTTAACTTTTTGTAAACTAGGATAAGTTTTATTAATATTTAAGGCCGATGAATAAGTATTTGAAAGACAATATATTTCCGCTAATTTTTGTCCACTTGAGAATAAATGTATTTCATTTCGTAGAGACAAAACTTGTATAACATATATTTTTTTAAAAACTTTTTGTGTTACAACACACACACACATATATATATATATATATATATGTATATATATATATATTTTTTTTGTAAAGGGTGTCCTGGGCCTATGGTCCAGACTAATCCCTTGGCAAAGCAACCGACTGCGAAAGAATTTATAGGTAACATAATTTATATATTAATAAAACTAAGATATAATTTTTTTTTATTTCAATAGTCAAAATAATATCCGAAAAATATACGTTTTGCTCCGATAGTCAAAATAATCATATTTTAAACATATATGAGGAGTTTTAATATATTATATTATTTAAATACTAGTGTTGGTCCCGTGCATTGCACGGGAGGATAAATTTTTTGTTGGAATATTGAACCAAGTTAAAATGAAACGTAATTTCTTTGTTAACAGTTAATGAAAATACAATGTGAAAAACGAATGTATTTTCATAAGTGGTTAACTTGCATATATTCTTAATCGTTTGTTGTTATGAGTTTGTGTAATAATATTGGTAATAGTTTTGTATTATATTATTTAAAACTCAAACGACATGTCTCACAACATATTTATCTGACTATTGACTTCAAGACCACATAGTATTAATCGATAAAAATAAAGATATGTATATATATCTTATTCCCCTACTTCGAAAAATATGATTGTGGGTTTTGAAAAATATAAACAAATCCTCAGTAAATAAAATAAAATATAAAAAAGTAGTTTTTCAAAGAAACAAAAATATAGTGGAATACCTTTTGTTCAGTTGCAGGTTCCGCCATTGACACCCGACCGTTCGTCCTCTTCTTGTACTCGGATGATACATAGAGAAGCTATATATATTTATAGTGAATGTAGAGAATATTTTAAAATCTTTTATTTTCATTTTCGATTTTACATTTAAATGTAAATATATTAAAAATATGGAAGAATATTTTTATATCTACATCGTTTATATTTTATTTTCTTTACACTTGATTAATTTGGAAAGTATTGCGGAATATTTTTATTTTAAAGAATACGATAATTTATTAGTGTATCTCGTTATTTTTTATTTTTTATTCATATCAACCTTCTTTTTTCTTCTTTTAATGCTCGTGAAAAAAATACGTGTAGATTTTATATTATCAAAAAAAATACGTGTAGATTTTATATTATGCTAATATAAAATACGTGTAGATTTTATAAAATAAAATAGATTTTATATTAGCAAAAAAAAGAAATACGAAAGAAAAAAGAGTTTATATACATCTCATTATGTAAAAAAATTTTATAAAATAAAATTTGGAAAAAGATTTTATAAAATAAAATATGGAAAAATCATTATAAAAAAAATACGGAAGAAAAAAGATTTTATATTACATCTCATTAATATAGATTTAAATGTAAATTCTACATTTAAAATAGATTATGCTAATATAAAATCTATTTTATAAAATCCTCCACCAAAAAAACAAATAGTTATATTAATAAATGAGTATTCATTCCCCAAATAGATACATTTAAAATAGATTATGCTAATATAAAATCTATTTGATAAAATCCTCCACCAAAAAAATAAATAGTTATATTAATAAATGAGTATCCATTCCACAAATAGATGATTATGTGAGATACTGTGTTTGGAAAGGTTGTACCAAAGCATTAAGAAATTGTAAATTAAGTAATTGGCTTTAATTAGTTGTAATTTATGCTTAAAATGTTGTAATTAAGAGTTTTTATACCGTTTTTATAATATAGTATAGATAAAATATAAAATTATATAACGAATCTAAAAAAATTTCGTGAAAAACGGGATGTAAAGTTTGCAAATTGGTCCTATCTTTTGAGTGACAAGTATTTATTATTTTATTATATTATAATTGAAGTTTTAAACATTTATATTTACCAGCAAAATAAAAAATGAGTGACTGCAACTCTTGGTGCTTTCCTCGTTATTTAATTATAAAAACCTACTAATCATTCTATAACGTGTGTATCATATATACATTATGAAAAAGGAGAGAATTTAAAAAGAGAATTAAAAAAATCATTTAAATCATTAGATTGAGATTATCTAATAACTATGTTTAAAAAAAGTGGTTTTAAAAATAAAAGTATCCCCCAACTTTTTAGTCGAAAATTGGTAAAATATAACTAAAATTGAAGCAAAACAAATTGTAAAAAACCTTGATTATTTTTATTATTAATTTAATATCCATGGTGATACCTTTATTTTCCATGATTATTCAATTCTTATTTTTTAGATTATTCCCCAATCTCACCCTTATATACATATAAAAGGAAAGGTTCATTTGAGAAATGATAAATGTATGAAAAATAGAGAAGTAATTCTAGTCATTCATCTGATCAACATTTGCGGCTTTGACCGTGAAACACCGGATAATTTCTTGCGTGGTTTGTAGAAGATAGAGGGATAGTTTCGTAAAATACGCGAGACGAGTTCATATATAAACCTGTATGATTCACATATGAACTATACGTTCATATGTGAATCAGATAATTAATTCATATATGAATCACAAAGGTTCATATATGAATATGTTAAGTAGATCAACTGATTCACATATGAACCTACAGTTAATTAGTTCATATGTGAATCAGTTAATTAAATCATATATGAACCATAAAGGTTCATATATGAATCAGTTAAAAGAGTTAATATGTGAATTACAATGGTTCACATATGAACATATAGTTCATATATGAACTCGTCATGCGTATTTTGTAAACATTACAAAACTGTCATTCTATTTTTGGAATAGCTGCAACTTTTGACCAGCCAAAGCTGCAATTCTTGACCGGATGAATGGCTAGGATTAATTCTTTATTTCTCATATATTTACCATTTCTCAAATGAACCTAAGGTTATATATATATATATATGGGGGGGGGGGGTTGAGTTCCGATGAGAATAAAAGTTATGTTGAGAAGTATAAGAATAGATCTCAATCCTGGATACACATTAGTACGAGATGCACCGTATCAATTCCCATATCAAGTGCAATTCATTAGTGGGTTTGCGATTAAAAGTGATTAAGGGTCCTTCGTCTCTTTCTCTTCTCTCTCTCTCTCTCTCTCTCTATATATATATATATATATATATATATATATATAGGGGTGGTTTCAAACGAGAACATAGTGTATTTAAAAGAATAAAGGGGCGATTCTCAGCCAATCATTTTTTAGATTAATTCCGAAAATAATAGTTTCTAAAATTAAGAGTAAAAGGGCAATAAAGTCATATTATGTTATGGATAATTTAGGATAGTATTAACTTCCAAAAAACATGGATTATAATATTTAATTCAAATCAAAAACGTATTTATCCTTTTCCTTTATTAAAGCAAATCCGGTTAATCCATTTTCGTAGTTTACCTGGTCTGTTTGTTTTTTCAAGCAAATCCCGAATATGTATCCCAAATCACAGATGATTATATGGTGTACAATATGCAATCCAAAATCATTTATGATTATATTGTAAAGAAATTTGACAGATTGTTTAAGTGTAGTATGCATCACATGTGATTATACCTTATAGTAAATGATGTTTAGTTTGCAACTCTAAATCACATGTGATTTTGTTCTAAATACTTAACACCAAATTCATACTTAACACCAAAATCATATATGATTTTGTACTAAATAACTTGGCTATAATACTTGACACCAAAATCACATGTGATTTTGTTTTAAATACGTAACACCAAATTCATACTTAACACCAAAATCATATATGATTTTGTACTAAATAACTTGGCTATAATAATTGACACAAAAATCACATGTGATTTTGTTCTAAATATTTAACACTAAATTCATACTTAACACCAAAATCATATATGATTTTGTACTAAATAACTTGGCTATAATACTTAACACCAAAATCATATATGATTTTGTTCTAAATAACTTAGACAGAATGTTTCCGTATAAATTGGATATGAAAAACAGAATAGTCGATGTTTCCATATAAATTGAAAAATACAAACCCTAACTCACGTTCTCAAATGCACAAAAACAGAAAAATACAAACCCCTAGAATGCATCCTTTCTTTCTTTTGACTTTTTCTGACTTCCTTTCTTGCTTTTGACTTTTTCTGTTTTTCAATTCATCATCCAAAACAAAGAAGGTTGCAGAAGCATAGTTGTAGAAGCAAATGGATGAACAATTGCAGAAAATCGATGAAGAACAGTTGCAGAAAATCGATGAATATCAGTTGCAGAAGCAATGCATAAGCAAATCGATGAACAACAACAGGAAAATCGATGAAGAAGAAAAAAATCAAAGAAAAAGAAGAAGAAGAAAATCGATTTAAGGGTATCTGTATTTTGGAATAGATTCCTGAGGAAGAAGAAAATCAATGAAGAAGAAGAGGATCGATTAGAATCCCATGAATTTAGGATGTGATATACTATCCTAAATTATCCAGGAATGAATATGACATTTATACCCTTTTTTATTAAAATAAACAATTATTAATTTCTTAATTATGATTGGTCCAGAATTGTCCATTTATTCCTTTAAATCGTTACCATTCTCGTATGAACCTATATATATAGTTAGGGTTGAGTTATTTTGTTAACCAAAATTTTCTTATTAACTTTGTGAACCAATCTCACCGTTGATGGTGAGATTGGATGGATGAGATTTATTTTAAAAAAGAAAACATTTAAATAATTTAATATAAGTAACCGATGCCATGAACCAATGTGCCAAGGGGTACTTTGGGAAAAAATTTCACAAACCTCTCAATAAAAAAAACTGCTCATTAATTTCTCTAAGGTAAATGTACTTAAGTTCATCGTTCATGGTTGTTCACATCACTAAGGTAAATGTACTTAAGTTCATGGTTGTTCATTGATAACTGTGAGACAATTAGGCCTTGTTTGTTTTTCGGTTTTCAGCTCTTAATGAGCACTTTTGTCTGAATCGGTCAGACTTTACCAAATTCAGAGTGCTTGTTTTTTTTTGTTTTTTCAGAGGCTCTTACCTCTTAAATTCATCTAAACAAAAAAGTGGTAACCTATCCTCTAAATCCCCCTCTTATTTTCTTAGACCTCAGCCTCCATCGCTCAGGTCTCTCAGCTCGACCCAAACATCTCCATCTCCATCACCTTATTATCAACGAAATTGGTCGCTCAATATCTTCAATCGATCCCAAATTCCAAATGATTCATCTCTCAATCGATCGATCCCAGGTTCTAAATGACTCGTCTCTCAATCGATCGATCCATATTCCAAACCATTCATCTCTCAATCGATCAATCCCAATTCACATTCACGACTCTCTCAATTGCTCACGTCTCTTAATCGAAAAACCTAAATCAATCACAGTCTCAGTTGATCAGGAAACATAAAATCAATCCTAGGTGTTGTTTCTGAATCAATCATAGGTGTTGCTGCCATATTCCTTGTTCTTGTTCGTTTTCTTTTCATCGTGAATGCATATGTGTAATATAACATTCTAGTATGTAGTGTAGATTAATTGCTTTGGCCTGAATAAATGTATTGGAAACCAATCGTTCCTGTCATTCGTCCCTGTAGTTCGTCCCTATGGCCTCAATGCATATGTCGTCGACCAAGATCTTTGAGGTGTGCAATTACAAGACAAATGAAAAGCTTAAATCAGCAAATTTTAAAGAGTTTTTACCTGTATTGGAAAGAATCAACAAGCTTGAATCACCTGTTTGCTAAAATGGTTACTTGATTTTAAAATAATTGAGTTCCTTTTATGGGTTTTTGATTTTAACATAATTGGACTTGATTCAACAATCTTCAAAAGCAATGTTCTTCAAGACCACAAGTGGCAGTGGCCAAGCTTCAGTCTCTGGGGGGATCTTACTAATCTTGATTGCTACAACTGTCTAAGCAGGCTCCTAATCTTGATGGACAAATTATGTGGCAAGACTATGGCTGCAAAATTCTTGGCAAGATAAATGGTTTATGAAGTCGCTGGGTTTGCTCAAATATCATGAATGGAGATGCTTTACAAGACTTGTGGGTCAACTAATGGAGTTGGAAGTGGAAATGGTGGATTTTACACAAGTTATGAATCTTTATATGTTTTGGGGCAATGTCAAGGTGATTTAGAAACTTCTGATTGTTGATATTGTGTGAAAAATGCAATCCAGAGAGCTCAAGTGGAGTGTGGGAATTTTTGATCAAATAGTTTTCGACGTAACTAGGCAACCATGTTATTTGATTCTTTAGAGCATCACAACTTTGGTTAACATATTTATGACTTAATTAGTGGAAGTTGTAGATTTTGATGGTTGTTCATCATAATTTTAGTGGATTCAAACCTTTGTCAGTTTACAAAAAACAAACTGTCATATTGATTCAGATTTCAGACTTCAGCACCACCTCTTATTAATCAGAAGTGAAATAAGACTTCAGACGTCAGCACCTCTTAAAAAACAAACGTCACCTTAATCTGTGAACTTGGGGCCTTTAAGTTCATTCATGTTCATGAAATTACAACCATTAAAGGGTTCATGATTGTTCACACTTTCAATTGTTTTCAACCATTTTTTTTCAACCAATTGTCTTCATGAGTATGGGTGTTTGAATTATTACTCAATTGTTTTCATCATGTCCTTGATTGGACAGATCACATATGTAATTGTTCATTCTTGTTCACAAATGCCAATATAGTTCATCCATGTTCATTGCCTCGTGTTCAACACAAAACATGTTCGCATATATTCAAAACTTATTTGGAAGTGATACATTTTGATCATAAAGGTGCATTTTAATATATTCAACCCAATGTATGCATAGACTATGATCTTGACAATATCTCGAAGATCATAACTAATCTTGACAATATCTTGAAGATCATGAATCACTTCCAAAAATCATCATCTTGTTATGAACTATACTTTTTATTGAAAGACAAAAAAATATAATAATTAGGAAGAAAACAAAAACGCATGCCTTCAATTGCACAACAAGGGGTTCATGACGAACAATGAAGAATGTCGGTTCTTCCACCGTCATCGTTCAATCTCTCTGAATTCATGAAATCGTTCAAGAATGGATTCGGAATGAAGGTTGTTTTGCACAACTTGAAGATCATGTAACGTTATGTAAACTAAGAAACATAAAGAAGACAACTAGAAAACATATTGAATCTAAACATAAGCAACCATCATGGATAATAAATTTTGTAACTCCTCATTAATGAGGTTAAAAAAACATCTACATAAAATATCAATTATACCCTTAATCATATAATTAATGGATTGAATCAACCAAATATTTGAAGCTTTCTTATTGGTCAATGGAGGTTAACAAGGTTAATAAGATTTTTTTGGTTAACAAAATAACCTAGCTCTATTTATATATATAGGACGATATTCAAATGAGAATCGAAAAAATGTTGAGGAACGTGAGGACTAATCTCAATCATCCAAGCGATTTAATCAATGGTCATTAAAAAGGGTGGCATTTTTGTAATATTAATAAAAGACATGTCTAATCTCATGTCTAGTTTGGAAATTCGAGGACAAACTTGTAATATTATCTTTTAAAACCCACATGATCCCATTTTCATCTCCATCAATGATTTCAAAACCACATTACCAATATTCTATCCCTAAATCTTGTTTTTAGGGTCTTTATAATCAATCTGCCTACGTTTTCATCATACTCATTACCAATATCATCTAATCATTCACTTCTACCACATTTAATGACATCTAATCCACTCAAAATCTCGTCTCATTAGGTAAACGATTCGTGTTTTTGCTTATGATTTTATGTTTCGACGTAATTTGGTTTGGGATTTTTATGTTTTACGATTTCACAATTTTACGATTTACTTTGATTTCTTCATGCCATTATAAGATCTAATTAGACGTTTTTAGAACATTAATCGAGTAATCGATCGGGAAAACTTGTAATTTCGTGTTTTTTCATGATTCTGTTGCTTGTATTATGGAAATCGTACCGTAAGATTCAAGTCGGACTCATGTTTTTTCTGAAAGCCATCTATCAGCCGGTATGATTCCAGTAGTAGAATAATCACTTTATTCGATCAGATTCGTGTTTTTATCGGCGTTTTTGTTGAATCCCTAGGTTAATCCCTAGATTCGATCGATTCCATCTCCATCGCCTTCGTGCTCTTCTTCCCTCCACCGTCGTTCTGCAGATCTGGTAGATGAGATACAGTGGTGGTGACGATGGTGAACCACCGGAGCAGAACTACAACTGACGGATGTTTGGCTCCGACATTAAAGTTATGGATTTGAAGTCGCCGTCTGAATCTGCAACAATGTTGAAGGAAACGAAGAGGGTTCTGCAATAGTGGTGTTTTTTATATCTCAAAACTGTGTTTGATTTTATGGGGTGAACTAACATATAAACTAAAATTATCTTTGATTTCATAAGGTGAAATAACATTATAGACGAAAACTGTGTTTGATTTCATGAGGTGAAATAGATTACTGATGAAAACTGTGATTGATTTCATGTGGTAAAATAACATTTATATGAACATTATGTTTGGATTTCATGAGATGAAACATTATATTTATGAAAATTTTGTTTTTATTTCATGAGGTGAAATAGTATGTGTTTAATCTGGTGAATCTCTGTTACAAGATGACGATTATGCTCTTTCCACATGGTGAAACAACTTTTAATTAAATCCCTAGGATCAAAACCAAATTACGGCTTAGATCAGTTCTCACGGTTCTCAAACTTTTTTTGGTTCTCACATGATTTAACCCCTATATATATATATATATAGGACAAATCAAATACAAACCACCTAAATCCTACAAATTAATCTAAACTGTCCATGCAGATTATCAAATCAATGTCAATGATGTGGATTAAATCGGTTCCGAAATTTTCTCTCAACCTTATTTAACTGATTTGATAATTGCTTAAAAAATTCAAAATATACTAATCAACGGCCGGAATTGGTTTGTACGGTGTATAACATTTACATAGTTTGTATTTCATTTGTACTCCCCTCTCTCTCTCTCTGTATATATATATATATATATATATATATATATATATATATATATATATATATATATATATAGACTTAAGTTCGCGTGAGACCAAACAGTTTCCGTGAGACCGGTGAGACCAAACTTTAAAGTATTTTTTTTACCTTCACAACGTCTTCACTGTGAAGGTTCGGATATACCTTCACAGTATTTTATTTGTGAAGGTTTGATTTTTTTAAATTTGGTTTAGGTTTTTTTACCTTCATAGTGTGATTACATTATGAAGGTTCGAATGTTTTTTATCTTCACAGTGTTTCCGTGTGAAGTTTCATGTTTTAAGGCTTGGTCTCACGCGGTCTCACGGAAACAACTTGGTCTCACGTGAACCTGACCCTATATATATATATATATATATATATAGGAGGTTTTAAATATAGGCGAAAGATCGTGTGAGAAGTTGAGTTAACGATGAGAAGCGTGAGAAGTGGATCTGAACCCTTGATCACTTTTAATCTCATACCCTCCCATGAATTGCTCTTTAGAAGGGAATCGATCTAGTGCATCTCATTCTAATATGCATCCAACAAGTTGATAATCGTTTCTCACTCTTCTCACATTAACCTCAACTCTTCACCGGAACCTAACCCGTCAAATACAAAGCATGCAATTGATACAAACTATAAAAACCAATCAATTAAGATATATATGAAAATGATGATAACTCATTTATTATAATTTAAATATTTATGAAAGATATATGATTAGAGTTCACTAATTATGATAAAAAACAATTACAATATTTATGAAACCAAACATATTCACTAGATTAAATAGATGATCATGATTGAGTTAAATAATTATAACAATAGATTGGGTTATATAATAAACCACATATAACATATACTCATTTTATTTAACTAAAATAATTTATTAATATTTTGTTATAAGGATAAAATGGGTATTTTAAAGAAGGATTAGACACGTTTCTTTGAGGAAATATTCTTGCAACAATCACATGGCACCAACCAAGATACTATTTTAGTATTGTGCAATTTGAACAATTTCTTCTACACAATCAAACATTTACACTTATCACCTTATACTATTTGATAATTACTTAAATGCCATCATACTTTAGTAAATTCTAATTCTAATTCTAAAGATGTATGTGAATCTTGATCAACATTATTTTAACCATCCAATATATGTTTAGCAATTT
Organism: Arctium minus; assembly: GCA_954870635.1. Lineage (NCBI taxonomy): Eukaryota > Viridiplantae > Streptophyta > Magnoliopsida > Asterales > Asteraceae > Arctium > Arctium minus. The sequence goes on along the minus strand of OX941097.1, from coordinate 26,705,089 downwards.
GCTTCGTCGTCGACAACCTAGCCATTTAGTGTCAAATCATGGATGTACTAAATAAACTGCTAACTTTAAATTAAGTTTGATAAGAAAAGAGATAAGGGAATTGGCTGTAAAAGAGATAGTTCAGATAAATGATATCAATGGGAATAGGAAAAAAGTGATGTCCATAAACGTCGGGAGCCCTAACAAAATTGCTTTAAGATAAAGAGTTGCAATTTTTGTAAACAACAAGGGGGTTATTTGAAATGACTTGAACCTTAGGGGCATAGGTGTAAAAGATGTCCTTTGGGTGGTGATGGTGATGGTGATGGTGATGGAGTGTGGAACCCTTCGTTTCTTTTGAGTGCATGGTACTTATCCTCATTCCATCTCTTTTAGGCACTTTTATTTAGTCCAAAATCTTTGGATGTATCTATATCTATACTATATTATATATTATAAAGTATGGATAAAAAATTTTTAAATATAAATTATTAGGCACAAGATACCATCATTTTATGCAAGATTTTAAAAATATCTTAATTTACAAGTATCAAAACACAAGATACATATTACTACTGGACTCTTTTAACACCCACCAATTTGGTCTGTGCATGACCTTTCTTTTATGCAGACCTTTCCATGTATCACTATTAATTAATATATTATATTATTGTAAATTTGTTTTAATTATATTATTAAATATGTAATTGGTTATTTTTTCTAGATGTCATAAAATATATAAGATAAACATTGAATTCTAACAAAATACTTAATTTTTTTAAACAAATTTATAAAAAAAACATTATCAGTTTCTCAAAACCATCCAAAATCGTACTGTAAATCGACAAAAAAATAAAATGAAACATTAAAATCGTGATGTATCTCGCTGCATTGCGCGAGTACGCTTCTAGTATTTCTTTATTTTCTATTACTTATACTGAAAAACTGGAATCCCTCACTAAATCTTTACTATTTTTTCTCTTTTTTTGAAAAGAAATCTTTACTATGTTATATATCGTTTATTTAATCTTTTAAAATATTTAAATATTCAAGCTTATAAATTATTATTGTGTAGATATTATTTTTTGCAGTTTTATATATGAATTCCATAGAACTAGTCAATAGTCAACTAATAATAAGTCAAAAACATGATAAATATTTTTTTTTGAAGGCAATGCGGCATCGAACCCACGATCAACTACCACGAACACACGCACACACACATACACACACGCCTTCCCGGCGGTATCGGACCTTCCACCTGGAGCAGCCCACTAATCCGCCGCGACCGCAACCCAGCTTACGCATTGGGCCTATTCCCAGCCTTATTAGGAAGGGGTGATAGCCCAGTCTTTGACCGGACCACCTAAGGTCGGCCCAACCAAGGTTGGGTGGATGCTCCTCATGCTCCAAAGCGTCCCCCTAGATTCGAACCCAGATAGACTGGGATACTATCCACAGCCCCCCAGGATGTTACCAAGCTTTGGGAAACCACTCCGGCAACTCATGATTTACCTTTGGGAACCCATGATAAATATTGAGTTTTACTAATATGATATAACACTTCATATGTTAAAAGATTTACCTTTTTTTGTAATGAATCACATTAGTTTCAGTTTATAATAAAAATTACATATTGGAAACAAAACTAAACATATCACCATGAATATCAAATTAATAATAAAAATAATTTAAAGTTAAACAAATAACTTAGAACTCAAGCTAAATATTTTGGAGAAAGAGAAACTAATTAAAACAATTTTACCCATGTGCTAATGAAATTGTCTTAAAAACATTAACTTTTTTTTATAGTCATGAGAATTCGAATCAATTTACGTACATTGAATTGCATGAAGTCATCGTATATGAACCTTCATAGCTACAAAGACTTTGACAACCTTGAATTCGATGTAGCATTAACTTGATATGTAGCTTAAGAAGTTGTTCTTTTAATTAAACTCACACACCTAATTTTTTTTCATAAGACAAAGTTAAAAAACTTATATACTAAAAGAAATAAATAAATATCTTATAATAATTATAGATAGATAAATATGAATTAATTTTTTAAAAATTGTGTTTATAGAAATATATGTATTATTTAACTTAAGAAAATGAAAATTACAAGTAATATTATTGTATTGTTTGGAACTTGCAACATAATTTACAATGTCAACTAGGTTGATTTTTCTTTGGAATTTATCTATCAAGAAAAGTCAATTTTGAAAATTTGTTTGTTGCAATCTTATTACACATCAACAATTCTTCTCATCAAAATTACCTAAATTAATATAATTTGAAAATTAGAATGGTTTTTTGAAATTTGGTGCTTGCAAAAAGATATTATATTTTGGTATATATTTTGAGTAGGTTTTAGATACAAATCATGTAATCTTTATAAATCATAATGAATCAATCTTCTTATATTTTGTAAACATCTCGATCATAATGAATGAATCATGATTATTTTTCATAAATATCTTGATTGTTTTCTAAAATATGCATTAAGAATTACATAGTTTGTATTTGAAACCTTTCCTCCCCCCTATATATATATATGCTTGCGCCTGTGTATGTGTGTTAATTTGTGTGCATAGTCAGGTTCAAACGAGAAGAAGATCAATACGAAATATAGTCAACTAGTAGTCTGACATATACTACTATTGGCAAGTCGGATTTTGGAGTGCAAACTTGTCCAGCAAGGTTGAACTCACCAACTCTCCAAAACTCTCATCCTAGTATGGGAACATGCAAAAGCATGTTAGCCAAAGTAAGTTCTAAACACTATTTTATTAGTGTCATACTTTCTTTATTGTTCCCTCTGAATACGAAAGGATGGGATGAGTTAACAAGTGTCCACAATAACTACAAAGGCTGAAGTGTAAAGAACAAGCATGCTTTGATCAACAAATCAAATGAAGACACATGTTAAAGTTGAAAAATTGCATTTAATGCAATGGAGGCCATAAAAGGTCGCTCTTGTCATTAGTTGCAAGTCACCCATTTTGAAAGAACTTATTTGTTAAAGCTTCTGAGCAAAATCGGTGTCACAATCTGCAGACTATCTCAGCTCTTCAGATCTGAAAGAAAACTTTCTTTCTTCTCTATTTCAGTGTCAGTAAATTTGTCACTAATCAGATTGTTTAGGATCACAAGTCTTACATTCCTATCTTCTGCAACAAATCTGTAATTTTATGTTTTAATAAAATATAAAATTAAAAGTGAAGATTTATTGTTTTGTATTCAACCTCCTTCTACAAACACACTATGTGTAAGTCATTGTATTCAAGGACCAACAAGTGATATCAGAGCGGTTTGTTTAATCTCATAAACAATATCCGATATGACTTCTACAACTAATGACAATGGCTCTCTATCCAAACCTCATTGTTTTCAAAAAGACAACTTCTCTTTTTGGAAAAATCGGATGTTACTCTTTCTTGAAGGAGTGGACAACCAAATTCCTAACGTTTTAAAAAATGGCCCATATGTTCCCACCACATTCCTTCCAGGTGAAAGAGGTGAAAATGAAAAAGTGGTCGGACCAGGAAGACAAATCATCAAGTCTCCAGATTCAGTGGACAAATGATGATAAGAGACAAGTAGTTATTGATACAAAATCAAGAACTATTTTTGTAATGTTTTTTCCGGATGATGTTTACCATTCTATCATGAATCTGTCCACAACGAGAGACATGTGTAACACACTCACAGTGCTGTATGAAGGAACATCTGAAGTGAAACAAAGTAAGTGAATCAACCTCATCATACAATATGTGTAACAACCCAAATCCAATAATCAACTAAAACATAGCATTACAATCGAAATGGTCCCAAATAAACTAAATACATTAACTCAACTCAATTCTTCCACAGTGGATATACACAACTACAACTGAGATTTTCTATAAATCTATCGGTGCCTACAAGCCTTCGCCAAGCCTCTTCTACTACGTCACTTCTTCTCTTCCCCTTGGACGAACTCCCACTATACACTTGCCTGAAAAAGGTTTTCCATTTTATAAAAACGAGGGTTAGACCGGAGGTCTAGTGAGTTCCCTCAAGTTTCAGCATCACACCACAAAATATCATTAAAAATGAATTATAAGCATTTGCAATGATTCACACCTTTAGAACCACCATGCACACACACAACGCATGTAGATGGCACACGCTTAAGTCACACACAACTGTGACAACGTGTTCGGGCTCACACCTGCCCTCAAAACGAATCACATGAAACAAATTCATGCATTCCAAATGGGTTACACCTCCCATATGAAGGCCATCACATGCCTTACCCCAAATGCATGCACACTTTAACATCCACACCATCAAAACATAATTTAAAACAATGTAAAACATGCATTTGGTAAGCGTCATACATATTTAGAGCTCGTACATCAAATAAAGTAAGTTAAGAAAAACTCACCTTCCATCCACGCTTAGACTTCGCACTCGAAGCTACGAGGGTCCAAACCGAACACCTAATCATACGAGACACGAAGGTATTAATCCACTTGAATGACCCCTAAACACACTCTTAACATCCCCAAAACAACCCCTAATCGATACGCCGATCCCAATCCTAAACAATAGACGAAACAACACGTAAGTCGCCCAAACAGGGCCTGGCGCGACCTCCCGTGCGACTAAACCAACATGAAAACCCGCACCAGACATTGACCAGTGTTTGGCGCGACCTCCTGCGCGACCTTACCTGTGCTAGAACCCGCGCGGAGCTTTGATCCACCACCTGCACGCATTTTCAGCCCCAAATCTCATCCTTTCTCAATCCTAATCCATTCCAAGTCAATTTTAAGCCTCTAGATTGAGGTAATCGATGTTCTAAACCTTTCCCAACCATAACCAAACATTGTAACATCAACTTACCCAGTGAAATCCATATTTGAAGATCACACCTATTACCCCAAAACAAGGAAATAGAGAACTCTTGAAGATACACACCATTAATGGTGGGTTTTAATCAACACCCAACACCAAATAACTAATACCCAAGCAAAGCAATATCCCCTTAGGGTTTTAAGCCACAAACACCACAAGAATGGAAAACCCTCAAACTCCCCACCTAGAAACTTACTATCAAACCATGGAATGCATACCTTGAAGATGATGAAGCTTGCCACTGAAATTGACTCTCCCTTCCTAGTCTTCAATGAGGAACACCAAAACCCTTCTAATTTTCTCTCTAGTTACCAATTCGTGAAATGAAGAAATGAAGGAGGCTTCAAGGGTTTTACCCTCTCCATTCCCTGGCTTCACTTAAATCCTTGAAAATAGGTAAAACTCCCACTTTTCCCCCTAAACTCTCCAAAACTTCACAATTAAGGGTTTGAGGTTATTACAATACATCCCCTCAAAAGAATTCCATCCCCGGAATTCCATCATCGAAAAGATGGGGGTACTTGGACCTCATGTCCTCCTTGACCTCCCAATTTGCCTCTTGTCTTTTATGGTAACACCAATGTACCTTCACAAGACCAATCTCCTTGGTCCTCAACTTTCTAACTTTGCGATCCACTATCGTCACCGGTTCTTTGACATAGCTCGATCTTTGGTTTACACGAACATACTTTAACGATATGACCATACTTGCATCTGTCAGGCATGCCCTTAATTTAAACGTTCAAAAAGTATGGTGGATACCCCAATGTTACTCGGGTAAGATCAACTTGTATGCCCACTTCCCCCACGACACATCTTTAACTTTGGAAGGTTCCCAAGGAACAACACCTAACTACCCTCTTCGTTTCTGCACAAGGATCTTTCAAACAACACAACGTATACCAACAACTATCACACTTACGCTGTACAATTCTAATTAAAATCGTAAGCACATGGTATCTCTTACTACAACTTTCTTATGTCGTATAATTCATAAAACATAATTGTAGGACTTGAAACAGGTCAACCGAACCAGATATTGTCCACTTTGTCCACACACCTGGACTCACAGTTTTAAAACACGTCTAAGCTAAGGGTTTCATATGTAACTTCACTTTATTAGAAGAGAGAATTCCATCGAAGTCAACGCCACAACATGAATCCCCTTCTAAAAAAATATAACCACTCAATTTGCCAACTTAATGCAAGGTCATCCTTGAATCCTTACATTAAACTCACCGATATGAGTTTCTTTATCAGACAACGTGCAATTCAAAAAAAAATCACTTCTCTTAACATGAGGTGCGTCTACCACAAGTAGCATTTTCCTTCTTTGTAACTACATTGATCCCAACTCATCAATGTTAATCAATTCATATGCACTATAGAGACATCACCCACAATATCATCACCTTATATTTACACATAATTATTAGAAGAAAACTTTCACAATCCATCATCTGAATATCCCCGAACCCAAGCTGAATCAATCCTGAAGACACACATTCAAAGTCTTGCCGCATCCAACAATCGTCCAACCATTTTTTTTGAAATAAATTCAAATTTCACTCGCTCAACAAAAGAAATAATCATGCTCACAAAAAACTTATTCTGATTAGCTTAACACTGAACATCAAGCTCACCTGGAACATTTTCTACAGTGATACTAAGTCTAAACCAATTGTCTTTCATTCTGATCACTACATTCGACCACTTCCTTCTCGAAATCATAAGCCATGCTTCCAAGGAGCGACTCACTAGAAGGTGCAAGCTTTAGACAAACTGCACCGATTAGTTTTTCCCAACACTTGAACCATAATGCACACAATAATCCTCTTTCTCATACCCTCATTAGGAGTTCATATGCCCACCAATGACAAATCTGTAAACATAGCTCCACATTTTCTGTATCACTTGCCGATCCTCTTACTTTTAACTTACCCACTTATTCCGACATATTGTCTTCACCTCCTCACGCTATCATGGAACACTGCCCACCCACCATTACATACTCCAGTTTCCAACCATTTCAATTGCATGCGATCACTCACATACATTACTATGCTTAACCAAACGGTTTCACCATAATTCTCACTCGAAGTATTCAACCGAGTCATCCCAAAACAATACCCAATGCTCGAAAGCACCATGCATTTCTCACTCTCTAAACAGAGTTGGCCTATCCACTAGCATCCCTTTACACCCAATGAATACTTCAACACCCCTAATTAAACTTAAATCTACAAGAAAGCACCACACACTAATCAATATGGCATCCTCGTCGATATCCAGGGGAATAAGATAACTCGCCCAATTGCTCATCACAACCAAAGAGCATACATGCTCCGCTTTTAGGTAGCCACCAATTACCACTCGAACCTTTTATTCTCAAATTAGCAATACCATAACACCAACCAAACACCCATACATCTTACAAACATACTTGCTACTTTTGAATAGCTCATTAGAAATCTCCGAGCAAGGAGTCCCACCTATGCTTACCCTATATCAACAATACAAACCCACCACTTGATCTCATAGTAACTCGTTACCACATCAATGACTTGTACGACTACTTTGGCATAAAATGCAACTAAATTATCCACCCAACCACCATACCACAACATCACACTACAATCAAAATCTTCACGACCACTTTGTACACATATTGGGTACCGCCTTCTTCATACCAACCATAACATATATACATCTGAAATGGGTTATCTCACGACTTTGTCTTTCTCGAATCTAGATGAACCATAAAATCATAATCATCTGATTCACTCGAACAAGTTTTTGTTCCATGCCGGCTCATCGTGATTTACCAGAAACAAGTTCAGGTAGTCCATAAGATAAAGCTCACTACCTCGCATACCATAGTACTCAATGCACATCCACTTCAGCTGTGCTAATTACTTCACTCCCATACGAACCATCAAAACCTCATAAGAGATCACCTACCCAAACTTACAATCTTCCACTTTCATCGCACCCACACAAGGTGGTCCAACATCATGCCAGGTACCCACCTTTCCCCGAATGACCTCTTACACCCTTCCATAACCTCAACAAAATAATGACACTAGAGTTACTTTTCCAATTCCAGCCTCCTAATAATAACCTCAACAAATGGTCGTCAACTTCAATATCAACAGTCGACATGGTGATGCTTCAACGTTGTATCCAACAAACAATGATTCCCAACAGCCCTACTTCTTCCAACGCATCACAACTAACTTTGTGCCTCACCGTCTTCACATGTTGAAGGCGCAAAACTTATTGGTCACGTAGTCAAATTACGAGACCACCTCAAAACTCCGGCTCAACGTCGATAACCTTTCAACAAAGTACAACAACGCTACTTATCAACATGCTGCTATAAGAAGTATCTTCATGACTTCGAATTTCACTCCGGACATAACCACCCACCGATAACCACATCTCAAGTTACTGAACAAGAGTATAAGCTACCATGATACGAACATTACTAAAGTCAATGACTGAGACTTCCTCATACACCGCTCTTCCCTAATGGGAACCCCAAGGTCATGAATCGACCATCAATGGCTCAACCGACACATTTCCACTTTCAAAACCTTTCTTCATCCTTAATTGCAATATCTTCCACGACCTAGCCAGTTCATAGCCTTCATGCATGATGACACAATGATTTAAATCATTTTGCACATTTGAAAATTCAAAGAGTATAACACCATGAAAAAAGCTTAGGTATGCATGACACGATAACGCCATAAATGAATAGCCACATACACACACACACACACACACACACACACACACACACACACACACACACACACACACACACACACACACACACACACACACACACACACACACACACACACACACACACAACGATCTCGAGGATCGCTCACACGCAAGCCCATAATACAACACCACCTTACCCAACCAAATTGGTGCCGACACAAACGAAAATGAACTCAATATAATCCTCTCTTATGCAATTTATAAAATACCGGGCAAAATCCCTTACACCAAGTGAGCCAGTCGACTCTCTCACACTCTTTGGCACGCAACAAAGTGTCCATACCCATTTCAATTATAAAATCATGCAATCAAACGTTTTCATGATCTTCATAAAGAGGGTTAACTCAATCATAAAAGAGGCAAAGTAATTAACCAATTACCAAGTTTGAAATTTTATCATGCGACGTAAATAAGTTCGTCTTTTTCCGTCAAACACATGCTTGCACACGCCAATTCATTTTCCAAAACAAGAAACTCACAAGACACACCTATATTTTTATCATGAAGGAATCATGTACTCGTTTACAAAAAGAACACAATGCATGAAACTCATTTTGCAATTTGAAGGCTATTCACTTTGACAAGGTCAACTGTTGCATTCACAATAATAAATTACTGACGACCTACATTTGTAACACCCCACGTTGGCCGAAGAGATAGCGAAAGAAAACATCCACAACGCCCCACGCGAGTTGAGCCACGCCATGAGCCGCGCGAGGCTCTGTTTCCTCGCGGCTCCAGTGGTCCGCGCGGGTCAGGCCGTGCCGCCATCCGTGCGGAGCCACTGTACGCTTTTAAAAGAGAGAAAACAGGTCCCAAACCCTATTTTCACCCAAACCTCAAATCTTCTCCCCATTTCTTTCCCAAATCGACCCTCCAACCTCCAATGCGAACCCTAACCCATTTTTGAGAGTTTTCCCTTAAATATAAGTGATTCTTCACCATCTAACAAGTTTTGGAAGCTAGAACTATCATCTCTCCATCTTCATATTCTCCACCAAGCTTCTTAGGGTTTCACCCAACCTTTTTATCTATTTTGAAGATGGGAAGTTTGTGGCTCAATTTGGTGACCTAGAAGTTCAATGTTGATGGATTCAAGTTGTGGGTAAGGTAACCTTCTCTTTTCTTCATCTATGGAATTAGGGTTTTGACATAAGTTGAGATCTTCATGTTTAATGTTTGGGGAATGATTCTTTATGGTTAAATATGATTATTTATGGTTGGAAATATATGGATCTAGGTTTTTGGAAGTTTTCGGCTTGAGGATCCAAGTGTTCTTCAAAGGAGCTCAAGTTGGGTAAAATCTAGATTTAGCCTAAATCTAGCAAGGTGAGTTCAAGTTGATTTGTGAAAACGTTGTACATGCCAAAATGTTCATTTTAAAGTATTTACATGTTTATCATGAAATTATTTCTTGTTGAGTTATTTGGTGGGTTTTGATCATTCGAGGTATTTGGATTTGAAAAATCTTGTAAAAGCCCCCACATTTAGGATTTTTGGATATCTTTAAAAATAAGCCATTTTAAAGTGTTTTGATGATTTCTTGCATAAATGGTAGTTACTTGGTAAAAAGACACTTTTAGACTTTGTTTGGGTAAAAGGATTTGATTTCGTGTTATGGGACGTTTTGAAAGGATAAAGAGTATATATCTATTTGGAAAACCATTTGTCCCAACCTAAACTGTATTGGAGTCTGTTCAAGTATTTTTGGAGCATGTGTTTCCATGACATGGGTCGAGTGTGTTGATCATTCCTGGGAAGTCATATAATGTTAGACTGTGCTGCATCCATAGGCACGTAAGTCTGTCTGTTTTGGAAGGCATGTGATGTTGGTTATAACTGTTGACTGTTGGGTCACTAGAGAGTAGGCAATAGAGGGCGCAAGCCTTGAGGTGTAACTCGTCTAGATTGGATAGGCACCCTTGTCTGTAAGACCTTGAGGTGTAACTCGATGGAGTAAGCACTAGAGGCATAAACGGTTTGAGGATTGTGATGTCTGTCGTGGCATGGGAACTAGAACCGGGATAGGTGGTGAAATCCAATAACATCGCGGGTGACATCATTCACGTGTTCTCGTCACCCAAGATGGAAACATTAAGGTGTCATGCGAGTAACGTCGTATGGGAGGCCTACTTGTGTGTTCTTCCACCCTCAACGTATACGTGTCTCCCCCATCATCGACCATTAGTATTTTAAATGTTAATGTCGTATCTTACTATCGTTGGATTTGTGTGGTCGGCGGTAAATGATGACCTTAATATTGGGTTTCCCCCGAGTATATTAAGGTTTGAATGAAATACGTCATTCCCATGTTTTGATACTTGGTTTCCTTTCATTTTATGGTTGCGTGAGTATTGGACCTAGTGTCCATGTTTTCGGACGTTTAGCATATGTGGGTTTTGACAATGACTTAGGGGTTGGGTATCTCGCCCCACCCGTACTTGGGTGTTTTGGAATGCAATGCTTTATCCACGTATCTTAAATTGGGAGTCAATTATATTCACGTTTTGAGTGAGTTTTGGGTTGCATCATTTTATAAAGAATGTTTTGCATTGGAGCATTGTCTTTAACGATGCATGTTTTTGGAAAACGAGTCGCTTCTAGATTTAAAGTAAATTATTTTGAAAGATCATGATTTGAATTGAATTCTTTCCTCTTAACGATATGTTTATTCATGCTGAAAACTCTTGAACTCACTAGGCGTTAGTCTAACCTTTTTTTATTTGTCGGCATGTGCAACATGCTTCGTTTGGGAATAGTTCTTGTGGCACTATGAAGAGAGAAGTGCTAGTTGTGTGTACGTGAATGTGAAGTCTTCTGCTTAGGTTTTGTGAAGAGCAACTTGTATTGGGGTTATGTAGTTTGTAATTGTCGAGGTAATTATAGATTTTTAAACTCGAGGTATATTGAGTTTTGAATTGTAAGAGGAATTCTTGTCCTTATTTTGATGTTATATAGAAATTTTAAATTAGTTTCTCTTACCAAATTTGAGGGTGTTACAACATCCAACCACACAGTTAGACTTCTCACATTCGCAACAACCTTTGGTACAAGTGCTTCCCAACATATTTGTATGTCGAAACTGCACAATTATCCCTTTAACTAAAGATCTGCTAATTAGGAGACTTCAACCTTGACTCCAACAGGCCAATCCACCATCGTCCACTTTTTATCCTATCTTTACTCCATATTACCAAACATCACTTCTATCTTTTCTCAACCATCATTGCCAACCTTCTTTTGACTAAAGAGACAACATGGTTCCTTTCCAAAACTCGATCTTGAGTTGACGCTCTCAAGATCCCAACGCAATCCTCTCCTCCTATTCCAAATGATCAACACATCAAACCCTACGAATTGAGACTCATTGAAAACTAGGACCTCACCAGTAACAAACTATTCCTCTCTTTTGAATCCAAGAAGTTCTACCTCAAATCGGATCATCAACATCCCGAACAATACTCATTCTATAAGGTGTTAACATTTACACCATGAACGATCTCACAAAACACACCAAAACCATTGCTATCAGTGCAAGGTTAGAACTCACCACACACTACCACATCCATCGATCGTCTCAACAATAGTAATCGAGCATACCCATGCACCTGTAAATTCATAATGACATTGGCCAGATGCGATTTTGAATTTACCTTACATGAGAGTCCTCACTACCATCATCATGATTTTCGAGGATCAAGGTTCTCCTTAATGGATTCCTATATCTCAGTTGTGTCCCACTTACACCTCAGTTTAAGTTTAGGCCCATCCGGTCACCTAAATCGTTTAAGCTATGGCTCTGATACCAATTGTAACAACCAAAATCCAATAATCAACTAAAACATAGCATTACAACCGAAATGGTCGCAAATAAACTAAATACATGAACTCAACTCAATTCTTTCGCAACAGATATACACAATTACAACTGGGATTTTCTGTAAATCTATCGGTGCGTACAAGCCTTCGCCAAGCCTCTTCTACTACGTCACCTCTTCTCTTCCCCTTGACCGAACTACCACTATACACTCTCCTGAAAAAGGATTTCAGTTTTACAAAAGTGAGGGTTAGACCGGAGGTCTAGTGAGTTCCCTCAAGTTTCAGCATCACACCAGAAAATATCATTCAAAATGAATTATAAGCATTTGCAAATGTTTTACAGATTTAGAACCACCATGAACACACACACAACGCACGTAGATGGAACATGCTTAAGTCATGCACACCTGTGACAACATGTTCGGGCTCACACCTGCCCTCAAAACGAATCACATGAAACAAATTCATGCATTCTAAATGGGGCACACCTCCCATATGAAAGCCATCACATGCCCCACCCAAAATGCATGCATACTTTAACATCCACACCATCAAAACATAATTTAAAGCAATGCAAAACATGCATTTGATAAGCATCATACATATTTAGAGCTCGTACATCAAATAAAGTAAGTTAAGAAAAACTCACCTTCCATCCATGCTTAGATTTCGCACTTGAAGCTACGAGGGTCCAAACCGAACACCTAATCACACGACACACATGGGTATAAAACCACTTGAATGACCCCCAAACACACTCCTTAACATCCCCAAAACAACCCCTAATCGATACCCCAATCTCAATCCCAAACAATAGACGAAACAACACGGAAGTCGCCCAAACAGGGCTGACGCGACCTCCCGTGCGACTAAACCCGCATTCAAACCCACACCAGACATTGAAAAGTGTCTAGTGCGATCTCCCGTGCGACCTTATTCGCTCCAGAACCCGCGCGGAGCTCTGATCCACCTCCTGCATGCATTTCAGCCCCAAATCTCATTCTTTCTTAATCCTAAGCCATTCTAAATCGATTTTAAGCCTCTAGATTGAGGTAATCGATGCTCTAAACCTTTCACAACCATAACCAAACGTTGTAACATCAATTTACCCATTGAAATCCATCTTTGAAGATCACGCCTTTTACCCCGAAACAAGGAAATAGAGAAATCTTGAAGATACACACCATTAATGGTGGGTTTTAAACGAAACCCAACACCAAATAATTAATAACCAAGTAAAGCAATCTCCCCTTAGGGTTTTAAGCCACAAACACCACAAGAACGGAAAACCCTCAAACACCCACCCAGAAACCTAGGAGGCATTTGGTTCGTTGGAATCTGATGGAATTGGAATGGTCAATTCCGTTGACCAAATTCCTTCTTGGTGTTTGGTTACCCATGGAATGGAATTGAATTCCAAAGATTCCATCAAACATGGAATTGATCATTCCTTCTTAAAAGTGATGGAATTGAAATCCATTCCATCTAATATTTTGATAATGACAAAAATACCCTCATAACAAAATTAAAACCTAGCCATCGCTGGAACTCATATCGATCCATCTGCAAAGATCATCGACTGCGATTTTGTTCTTCAATCGATCCATCTGCTTCAATAAAATTAAAAACCCTAGCATTGAAGGTTCAACTGGAATTGAAATCCATTCACCGATCGATCTCTTTAACTGGAACTCTATCATCGAAGGTTGTTTTCTTCTTCACCAATTGATTTCATTTTCTGGAACTCCATCATCTTCTTCACCAATCGGTTTCTTCAACTGGAACTCCATCATCGATCTCTTGTCTTTTTCACCAACGGGTTACTGGGTATCGATACAAAATCAATACACAATCAATCAGTTGTGTTGGGTACTGGGTATCTTCACCAATCGACTTGGGTACTGGGAGAATCCTACACCATGATTGAGAAAATTGTTGAAGGAGAAATGGTGAGAAAAGTATTTGGAAGATGGCAGATGGGGAATGGAGAGAAAGATATTGAGGATGTAATTGTATTCAATCGAGAGAAAGCTATTGAGGAAGTAATTGTATCTAATTATTTTGCAAACCAAACAGACAAATTCCAATTCATTTGACTGATTATATTCCATTCCTGCCAACCAAACACTTGGTTAAACCTGATAACATTCCATTCCAATTCCTTCCGGATTCCGAGTCCTTTAACAGATTCCATTCTTTCAGATATCATTCTGCGAACCAAACTCCCCTACTATCAAACCATGGAATGCAAAGAATAGGAATGCATACCTTGAAGAAGATGAAGCTTTCCACTGAAATTGACTCTCCCTTCCTAGTCTTCAATGAGGAACACCAAAATCCTTCTAATCTTCTCTCTAGCTACCAATTCGTGAAATGATGAAATGAAGGAGTCTTCAAGGGTTTTACTCTCTCTATTTCCTGATTACACTTAAATACCCGAAAATAGGTAAAACTCCCACTTTTCACCCTAAACTCTCCAAAACTTCACAATTAAGGCTTTGAGGTTATTATAATATGAATTGTTCGTATGCAACAAAAATGAATCTCCCACTGAGGTATATAATAGGTTCAATTCTCTTCTGAATAATCTTAAAGTTCATGATAAAATCTTTGATAATGCTGAAGTTCTTTGCAAATCTATGATTGTCTTCCGGATTCTTGAGAAAACATAACTGTATGTTTCAAAACTTCCAAATATCTTCATCATATGCCTCTCACTTCCTTGTACAGAACTTTGTACAACTTTGAACAAACCAAGGATTTAAAGAAAAACATATTTCAAGAAACTAAAAGCACAAATAAGGCTTTTATGTCTTCGGATTCCAAAAGAATGGGAAAATTATCAAAACTCTCATATGACACTGAATCAAAGTTTCTTGAGGAACATTTCGAAAACTCCACCATAGATCCTAATAAGGATTTCGATTGTGGAATGAAAACTTTATCCATGCAAGATCTAAGTGATACTCTCTCTAGTTGCCTCAAAATTCAATAAAGTTGTTAGAAAAAATAAATTTCTAAGAAGGTCAAAAAGATTCCCAAAGAAACCATCTTTTATCAATCAAACCTTGTCTCCTCATGGGAAATCTAATGATGAGTGCTTTAACTGTGTAAAGAAAGGAGATTTTGTTGTTGAATGCAAATCTAGAAGACTAATTGCATATTTTCTTAAATCTTCTCAAGGATCTCAATCCTCCTATAAAGGAATGAGAGATGAAAGACCAGATGGAAATCTGAAATGCATAGAATCTTAAAAAAAGAAAAAGGCATGATGGCTGGAGAGGACATATGGGAAGAACATTCCTCCTCATCCAACAATGATCAAGAAGAAAAAACGAACTTGTGTTTCATGGCTCATTCATAAGAGTTAAATGTCACTGACAAGTCCAAAGTAAATGCTTTCTCTTCAGAAGGATATGAAATTTAGTCATCACGAACCAACCAGGTATATCTTTCACTCTCATGGTATGATTATCTTTATGTTAAGATGCGTAATGCTCTTGAATATAAAAAAAGATGAAAACAAAGTTAAAAATTTAACTGCCAATTGTGTAACACCCCGAGTTTCGTTTGTCTAGATTGGAAGGAGAAGCAGAGGCAGTGGCCGACGCGAGTTGCCGTGCGGCTTAGCCCGCTCCATAACCCGCGCGGTGCACTGATTGTTTGGGGTTTGTCCAGTGAGCGGCGCGAGTCACGACGCGAGTGTACCAACACCATAACCCGCACGGTGCACTGATTGGTTGCGAGTTCCAGAGGGTGGCGCGAGTCACGGCGCGACTTAGCTCGCGCCATAACCCACGCGGTGGCCTCAGTGGGTTAAAAAGATATTTTCTGGAAAATATCTCATTTGGTTTCTTATCTCTCAATCTCAAATATCTTTTCTCTCTCTCTCTCTCTCTCTCTCTCTCTCTCTCTTTCTTCATTTATTTGTTTGGTTAACTTCAAGCTACCATTTATTGCTAGTATTAAGTGTATCTTGCAAGGGTTCGGTATAGAAAGCTTCGTCTTCTCTCGGTGGTCGATATCTGATTTTTCGGGTTTTCGTCTAAAACCTATTTGGTGAGTTCCTACTACCTTTTTATAAACTTTATACATATCAAAAGTTACATTTTGAACTCCTATATATCTCCATGGTTTTGGATCTAAGTTTTCTACATTTTTGATATAACTTGAGTTTTGGGAGATTTTAGGGTTCCCGATCATTTTCGACTAAAATGATGGGTTCCATCTTATTTGAAGTAAAATGAGGTTTTACTTGCACATTTATGTGGATTATTTGAAAGAATGTATATAAACTCATTTTATGATTTTCATTCTTACCAGTAGTTAAACTTGAAGGAAAACATTTTGTTTATAAAATGTTTTTATACCATATGACTCTCTATGGTGGGTCACATATGTTATTGTGGCAAGTCTGTACCATTACTAGTGGATCCCTAGGTATTGAGTCGACTTATATTTGGGATGTCTTTTCCCCTCTTTGTAAAAATGGATGTATATGATCCTCGGGGGCCATTTGGTACGGTTATGCAAAACCGGTTACTAGCTATGGATCATATTTTCCCTTATTTGTAGCTATGGATGCCTATGATCCTCGGGGGCTATTTGGTACGGTTATGTGAGACCGGTTACTAGCCATGGGTCATAGAGGAGTCCTAGTGAACGAGTTTTGAATTGGTTTCCTCGGGGGCCCTCCCTCACATCGTAGTACGGACCTTTGTAGTTCGTGGCCATGGATTCCAAGTGATTCGACTCATAACTCAGATTTGTGGCCTACTTTGTGTTACACTACAATCCTTGGTAAAATTGGTTATCTTTTGTCATCACATGATGAGTTTACATCGGAAAATCCTGGTTGGGGCAAAAGCTTCAATTGAAAACTAAACCTTATTGAAAAGATTTCCGTATGATGCATTTGTTTATATCTCTTGTAATTTATAAACTGTTTGTTCTCACTAGGCTTTAAGCCTAACAATTTTCTCAAATGATATGTATAACAGGTTCCCATTAGCGGTGGGTTGCCAAGGGCTTGAGTGACGAGCTTGGTCTCAGGGGCTTTTGAGATGACTAGTATTTGTTGTTGTGCAATTGTTTAAGTCCCATTCTTTTGGTGATATTGGATTAACAACCGATGTAATCTAGATAGTTTATATTTAGATTAGTTTGTTGTTGAATTCCATATCCGTATACAAATTTTGTAAAGGTTAAGTGCATTCCCCTTTTTGGGAGGTTTATACCAAGTGATGATGTTTATTTGTCCAGTTTTCGCATTTTTAAATTTACTCTTGTTTTTAGGGTGTTATAAATTCTCTGAGTGTCTTGAAAAAAATCAAAGATCTTGACAAAGTAAAAAATGAGTTAGAAGATCTTAAAGTCGTTTGCAAATTTCTCAAAAAAGAAAAACATCTTTTGTTGAAAGCTCTTGAAAAAGAAAAATCCACCAGAATGAACTGGAATCAAGCTTCTATGAATCATAGAAAAATCTTGGATTATCAAATACCAAGTTGTGGTCATGGATTAGGATTCTCCTATTCCTTAAAAGACTATGACAAAGTGATAACATATTTTTCTTACTCTAGAAGGACTTCTTTCTCAAAACATTATTCGTGTGAATCTTTAAAAACTGTTAAAGAAAAGATGGTCAAAGGTTTTGTTCATACTTCTCATCAAAAATAGGATAACTATGTGTCAGAAGAGGATAAATGTGAATATGCTGGTTCCACATCTTATCCCTCTAAAAATAATTCAGGTAAAAAGATCAGAAGCCCTAAGAAATATGTCATTCCCAAAAGGACAAATGAAAAGGGAATCCTTGGATCCAAACCATCTTTTTTCAACGACCTTCTTCTACTTAAAAGTTTTTCTAGGTTTCCTCACAAGAATTTTCAAAGGGTTCAAAGATCTTCATCTTCTAGAAAATGCTATAAGCGTGGAAAACCTTTTCATTGTGCAAAAGAGTGTCCCCATGATAAAATATAAAGATTCCTTGAGAACAATATTCCCTCAAAAGAACCCGTCAAAAGATGGGTACCTAAGAAGTAAGTTTATTTTTACAACAGGGACCACTTCATACTTTAAAATCTTCAAAATTCAAACGACTGGTTGTCCCTTGTTAAAATAGGCCGTGTCAGATTTTTTTCCCGATGACATCTCATATGTTGAGATCCGATGGCTATTCTTTAAGTCAATCCTTGTGGTCACAAATCGGACAAATCTTCTAAAAATCTTAGATCCGACTATATGTCAAAATCATTTTTCTCTCTATCAGAATTTTCTTAATAATCTGTAACATCCTGATTTTTATCACATTTGAAAAAAAGTGTTGAACTGGGTGAATCGGCAAAGGAAGAACCAAATATGAAGTATGAATATAGTCCCATGTGGTTGTGACACTTGTTACAATAGCACCAATGGTACTAAGAGTATGGTCATCTCAGTTATAGTGACATGTGGTTGTGACATATGCCACAATAGCACCAATTGTACTGAAAGGGTGGTAGTCCCGACTATGGTGCCATGCAGTTGTGACATATGTCACAATAGCACCGACGTTACCGGGTGTTTGGTCGTCCCATCGAATATGCCATGAAATTATGACAACGACACGATAACTGGCATAATAGAATCAAATGTACCGAGAAAATGGTCGAGGAACGGCTGAGAGAACGGTCGAGGAACCACCGCGAAAACGGTTGAGGAACAGCTGGGAGAACGGTCGAGGAATGATCGGAAATCGGTCAAAGAAACGGTTAAGAAAACAGTCGAAAAACTCGTGGTACGGCCATGTTATAGTGTCCGACGACTGTTCCAGTGACACTATAGAATGTCAAGGTCGCCAAGGAGGTAAAAATGGCTTTCGGTACACTCTGGGCAACCGCATGTCACAATCGCGAGCGGGGTCCAGGCTTAAAATCTAATTTTCGGTCTATTCTTCATTTGGCCATAACTTTCTCATTTCTAACCCGATTGAGGCGATTTCAGAGGCTACAGTTTCGTATTTAAGAGATTTTCAAGATGGAAACAAGAAGTATGAAGGTTTTTTTTTGTGAAGATTATGGGTCCCTATAAGTCTAAAGGTAAGCCTATAATCAACTATTTCTTAACTTAGGTTTTGGTTCTTTTCACCTCAACCCTTATTTCTTCTCTTGGCCTTGTTTGTATATATTTTGGGAGTAAAGGAGATGTTGTTGAGAAGGTTTACATCATAGAAGCTAGCATGGAGATCTAAAGTCTTCATCTTTGGAAGCTAGAGATGAAGTTTGGAATCTAGGTTTAACCTAACCTAGCAAGGTGAGTTCAAGTTGCTTTGTGAAAACTATGTACATGACAAAATGTGTACTTTGAAGTAAAAATATGTTTTACTTTATATATATATATATATATATATATATATATATATATATATATATATATATCGAATGTGTTGAGTATTTGACGAGGTTTTAGTATTCGGTAAATTTGGATTGATTAATCTTGTAAAATGCCTATATTTGGGTTTGTGAATGTTTTGATGAGTAAATCTCAAAAATGTTCACTTTGGGTGAATTATTGCACAAGTGGAGTTTATTTGATGTTATTGCATTTTTGGTGTATTTGTTTTAACAATCCGTTTGGAAAATGCACGTCGTTGTGTTACGAGATATTTTCGAAATATAATGGGGGTTTAATTTGGAAAATGATTTGTCCCAACCCATTTATGTATTTTTAAGTTAATCATGCCTTTTAAGCATGTATTTGCATAAACACCGATTAGATGTGTTTTGTTGTTTTAATGACCCTTATTTAATGGTCAATTGAGTTTTCAAGCTTTTAGCTTAGTTTTGACTTAAAAGAGTCTTTGGGACATTTGTCCGTTTTATTTTGCTTTATGATGGGCTTTTGGAACTATATGCATTTGAGGCATATTTATTTGTTAATTACATGTTCTGAGGATGTTGGACATTTTTTTTGGAGTCATGTAATTTAGAATGTGATGCATTGGATCCATAGGCACGTAAGTCAGTCTTTATTTGTTGGTCAAATAGCTATTGCGGGGTTGAACTCCGAGACCCATGTTTTGTAATCTTAAACTTTCCAAGTATGCGCTAGGAGGGTTGAGTCTGGAGGTGCTACCGTGGAGGTAGGCATTAGGACCTATGCCGCTTGAAGGTAATGCCTTGGAGGTAGTCCTTAAGTGTGTCAGGCCTTGAGGTGGTATTCATGGGAATAGACACTAAGGTCAACCAACTCTGAAGGTGAAACTTGTTAAGGAGTCGTAGGAGCATTTGGTCGTCTAGTCGCAGAGTGTTATACGATTAACGTTGTTCGAGTGGCATACTCATGTGTTTCCTTCACTCTCAACAGGTACGGGTCTCCCCCGTTGTTAAAATTTATTTTTGGATATTGTAATATCTATGCTTTAATATTGGTGGGTTTTAACGAGTAACCGCATTTTATGACTTTGACTTATTGGATCCCCACCATATATCAATGTTTTGAGTAAAGGAACTACTCCCATGTTTTGGTATTTTTTTTCCTTTGATATTTCGTGTAAGTATTGAATTTGGTCCCATGATTATGGGTGTCTATATTCAAATATTTTATCATGAAAATGGGGTTTGAGAAAGATATCACTTCTATTCTAATTGCTTTGCATATTGAGGATTGTGATTTAAATAATATTTTTTCCGCTTTTCCGTCTTATGTAATTGCTAAAACTCTTGAACTCACTAGACAATAAGTCTAACCCTTTTTATTTGTCGACATGTGTATCAAGTCCTTATTTGGGAATGGTACTAGCGACACCGTGAAGAGTTGAATGCTAGTTAGATGCACGAGAAGGATGTAACTATTGGTCAATGTCTTCCGCACATTTGGAGATAACAATTGTTTATGGGTTTAGTAACACCTGACCTTTAATCAGTCTTTATATAATACTTGATTTATTTTGTTGAGGTTAAATCAAGAATTCCAATTGAGGTACTTCAAATATTGATTTGTAGAAGGAGATTTTATCCTCCATTTGATGTATTATTGAAAATTTTTAATTAGTTGCTTTTTCCAAATTTGAGGGTGTTATATAATCCGATAAACCTTTTACCAAAAGAAAACCAAAAGTCATAATAAATCAAAATAAAATCTTGACAGTTGTCATATCAGACGTGGGAAGGCGGTTTTAGTAAAAACTGTCCATTCAACCACCACGATTTGTCTAATCGTGTAGGTTTTTCATCATTATACCTCTCTCTCCCCTAAAATCTTCCTCACATAAATTCCTAGAACCCTAATCTTTTCTTCTATCATGCTCTTACCTCTCATATGCTCTCAAGAAATCTGAAATCAAGAAACTTCGTTCTTCAAAAATTAAAATCTCACCCTTCCAAATGATTTCTCAATTTGTTAGAACTATTCTTTCTCGAAACGATGTAAAGTTCACCCTCTCAAACTACATTTGTTTTCTGGAAAAACAAGAAGATAATCTAGACTACAACGATATGATCGATTTCTTGGAAAAAACTCCACTAAACTATGCTTTTACTGTTTCACCACCATCATCTCAGATGAGCACTTTCCTCCTTGGAAAACTTCTGGTGTTCATGCGTTCACTTAAAGAAAGATGACTCCATCATTGCCTTTATACTCAGTGACAAGGATGTCATCATCACAACAGATAATGTCCTAGGGTTCTTCATCTTCCATCATCCTCTTCTTCTGAATTTGAGAACCTTTGTTGTGATGAAGAACTTGAAGAAGTCCTTCACATTCTCTAATATCGATCGAAGGACGAGAATGCAAAGTGCTTCAGGAACGATTCTTCTCAGCATATGTCTAGGGTATGACACTTCTTCTTTACCCATCTGGTTAAGCGTCTTAACACAAAAACTGATGGATATGATCAATCCCTAAGTAATTTCACAAGACTTTCTCATGCTTTAATTTTTCAAAGAAATATCAATTTTGGGAGATATTTCTTTGATGAATTAGTTCGAAAAGTGACAATGAAATCCAAAAGGAAATCTCATGTGCCATGCATTCTGATAGTCCCTGTTCTAGTTTCTAATTACAATCAATTCAACAAACAAGATATGATTAAACTACCTGTTTGATTCAATTCACAATTTCAAACAATTACAACTCTGTTCTTGACTTTCTCTCTCTACAAAATTCTCTCTGGATGCGATCTCTAATTCTCAATTAGCCACCTTACTAATAACAAGAAAAACAAACTATTTATACCTACAACTAAAATACAAGGAAATACAAAAACAATACAAAGACTTTGACTTTTAATGAGAGTTGACTTTCTCAACTTTGACTTCTTGTACTTTGACCTTCAGTCTTCATGATCTTGTATCCAACAGATTTATGCTCTAACAATCTCCCCCTTTGGATTCAAGATCATGTTCAAAAAGATTTAGCAAAAACAATCTCCCCTTTTAGTTCAATCTAAGCATTATAATCTCCCTTTTCTTTGACGCTATTCTTTCCAAAACTGTCTTCAAACGAATAACAATCTCCCCAAAACTTTCACAAAAAACTTTCAGACTTTGGAAAGAAAGTATCTTCAGTATCAGCTCAACTTACTTCAGCAAATAATCTTCAAAGAAAATTTCAGT
Source organism: Arctium minus (assembly GCA_954870635.1). Classification (NCBI taxonomy): domain Eukaryota; kingdom Viridiplantae; phylum Streptophyta; class Magnoliopsida; order Asterales; family Asteraceae; genus Arctium; species Arctium minus. Next base: position 26,681,999 of record OX941097.1, on the reverse strand, counting down.
GAAATCAGCACATCTTCAAACATTTTTGAAATTTCTGATACTGACATTTCTTCAAAATCATCTCCCATAACTCCAAAACTTTAACATTTCTGGATACCATCTCCCCCTTTTTGATGATTTGAGCATCAGTATCATCAAAAATTTCACCAAGAAATATCTTTGACCATTCTGATCACTGATCTTTCAAACTGAGTCTCTGATTTGTTGCCGAATCGAACAATGTATTTATCCAGATCTTTTAAAATCCAGATAAAATAGAAATGTAACACCTGAATCAACAAATGAATCAGTTAAAATGCCTGTCAGTAACACAAAGTCACTGTGTGTAACAAATACACATTGGAAAGGAGCTTTTGTTATGTTCACTCCCCCAGGGCTTCCATTCAATCATCGAAACACCACAAAGGAAATTTCTATGAACATTATGACAAGAAAACAAATTCCTTGTGTGTTCGTGCTTGTGATACAAAGAATTAAGCACTTGATGATTACTTTAAGGCTCAAAAATTGTGTAAACCACTGAGACAACAATAGATAAACACAGAATCAATGTGCATGATTGAAGTGCGAAGGTGGGGCAGACTTCCTTCTTTTCAATATCCAGATTTTCCAAATGAAAATCAGATAGATTATGTGCTGCATCCCCTGAAAAATATGAAACACTTTCTTTTTAAGAAGAAAATGAGTGGGTAGTGGGGTAGTATCAAGAGTTGGCATGGGCTAGTTGCCTGTTTCAATAATGTTCGCCAAGAATTGTGAAACATTAGTAATGTGGCTGCCCGGCTCAGAAAGTAGGTGATGCAGAGTTTGATATTCTTTTACTCTGATCTCACACCCTCTTTCTTTTTATCATTAAGCTCACATCTAACCAAACTCTCATTTCCATTTTACCTCAACGCACAACCCACACTCAATCACTATGGATTAACTTCTTGGGTAGAAATCACTGTTTAACGTGATTCCATAGAAGTTCAATTAAATCCTAGCATAAAGAACCCATATTCCTATAAAGCAAATGTTACTCAAAAATGGTTTATCTTGAACAGTAGGTGCCTGCAACACAGAATCAATCTTTGGTTTTGGTACCCACTGGTATTTGGGTCCATATGTGTTAGTTGCAGTTCGAATAGGAGTAACTGAGTAAGAACCATACCAGAAATGATCATTAGTTTTATGAACAAGATCATGTGTACAACAATAAGAACAACAGTAATTCTTACCTGATAACCTGATTAACTGATCTTTCATGTATATATGATCAGGTTTACCTTTACTAGCTTTGTTCTTCTTTGCTTTTGTCTCATGTACATATGATTTCTTTCCTTTCAGCTTATTCTTCTTCTCATCTTTTTTTTCATCTTCAACTGGTTTCTTCTTTCAGACCAGTTCTTCTTCTTTGTATCTCCTTCTTCTTCTTCTTTTGTATGTATCTGAACCATCTACATTTTCATCAAAGAAAATGTTAGTAGTACGAATCTGATCAAATGAGTAAACTGACCTTTTTGAAGAAACGGTTTTCTGATTTGATCTTGCAGCTTTCTTTTTGAAGTCAGCTGAATCATTTCTAGATGTGTGGATTTATGACTCTGGAGTCGTTTGCTCAGTCACCACCACCTTTGAAACAATGTCCTCAAGCTTTTTTATCTTTGAAGATAAACTGTTTCTTTCTTGGACAAACAAGTCAATCTCTTTCTTGAATTCAGACTTCGCTTTTTGTTCTTTCAGTACATTCTCTGATAGTTCAGATAACTTGTCATTAAGCTTCTTAATTTCTTCTTCACACATGCTTCTTTCTTCTACAAATCCATTCTCAGCATTCTTTCTTTCATCAGATATCTCTTTAAAGAAACCAACGTTCTTTTGCTCAATAAACTTCTTTTCTTTTTCAAACTTCTCTCTTTCCAAAATGATGACTTTCTCAAAATCAGAAGGATTTTGTTGAGAAAGTTTTATACATTTCAGCTCAACTACTTTCTTCTCATCAGCACATTTTCTTGAAAAATCTGAAAATTTCTTAGCAAACCCTTTCTTTTCAATCTCAAAATCAGACCTTTCTTTGTCAATCTTTTTCTCCAGATCAAATACTTTCTTTTGAAGCTCAGCATTAGCATCCTCCAGATTCTTAATCTTCTCCTCAGAACTTTCAACAGATGCTGCTTGCTAAAGTTGCACAATCTGATTTTCAAAGTCAGAAATCTTTCTTTTCAGCTCAGAATTCTTAGATTCCAAAATCTTTACTTTTTTGCTTAAAGACAACTTTGATTTATTTTCAAGCTGATCCCACAACTGTTTTGCTGTAGCCTCTTTGATATTTAATTGGATAGATATTTCATCTGAAATTCCTTTCAAAATAAACACTTTAGCCAATTTATCAGCTTCAAATCTCTTTCTTTGCTCATTTGAATATTCTTCAAGTGGTAATACACACTCTCCTTTTTCTTTGAGTCCATATGCTCCCGGATAGTAGTAAAACTTAGTTGGAGTTTTCATCCTTCCTTCCTGCAAAGATAATCTGATATATTTTCCCGACTCATGTTTATCTATGAGATCTAGAAAACTAATCTTCCATGACTCAAACTCTCCTTTGACTAAAACAGGAGGTTTCACATCTGATTCAACTATGAAAGCTTCTTTGGAAGTAGAAATCTGATCTATATTATGTTGTTTTTGAAATTCTAAAATTTTCTGTTTCAGAATTATCTCTTTACGCCTTGTAGAACTATAATCCTCAAAATAATCATCATCCATGATTCCTGTAACAAAAAGAACTTGAAATGATCGTTAGAAATTCAGAAACAATAGATCACAATCAGAAATTTGTCCCCCCTCTGCAGACTTAGCACGGGGGTCCCGTTAGTGGGTGGGGTCAAGGGCCAACGCCCTTGCGGGGGTATAGGGGCAGCGCCCCTAGAGAATTTTTTTTTGACATTTAGAGGCCATGTTACAGTTTTGAAAATTTTGTCTAAGTATAGAAACTCGCAAATCACTATTAAAGCATAAAAACTCGCAGATCACTATTCACTGATAAACTCGCAGGTTGAGGCGTGCGCGTTTGAGAAACTCGCAAACAAAGGGTTGTGTGTTTTGAGAACTCACAGACCGAATGAACTCGCAGACTACTGTTCCGCTGGAACTCGCAGATAGAGCGTTGCGCGTTTTGAAAACTCGCAGATGCCTTCTTCCGCATTTCAATACTTAGAAAAATTTCGAAGATTTTCAAACTCGCAGACTTCGAATTGCGCGTTTCACGAACTCGTAGATAAGCCTCTGCGCGTTTCTGGCCAAAACCAATATCCTTCAGCTTGCGCGTTCTTCCAGATGAAGCTTGCACGTTTCACAGATCTTGCGTGTTCTTCAGTCTGTCGAACAAAAACTTGATTTTTCCATCTGATTTCGATCAAACCTTGTCCAATCCCTCTGAAAACTTGCAGATTATGTGTATTCCATCTCACGAACAAATTACAAACCAAGAATTTCAGATTAAAACATCAAAATTTGAAATTCGATCTATACACAGTTCGTTTTAAAAACTCAAACTAAAATTGTAAAAATCCAAAATTCATACAATTCTGATATGAATTGGACTAAACAATATAATCTAAACATGTTCTATATGCAAAAACAATTACAATGATTCCAAAAATAGATCAAAAACATCATTGTAGCAACAAATTTGAATCTGAACAGTGATTAGCGAGTTCTTGAATATGTCGACCAAAAATTCTTCAATTCAATCCATTTCTGAATCTCAATCTACTCTGATACCAATTGATAGTCCGTGTTCTAGTTTCTAATTACAATCAATTCAACAAACAAGATATGATTAAACTACCTGTTTGATTCAATTCACAATTTCAAACAATTACAACTCTGTTCTTGACTTTCTCTCTCTAGACAACACTTTCTCTCTCTACAAAATTCTCTCTGGATGCGATCTCTAATTCTCAATTAGCCACCTTTCTAATAACAAGAAAAACAAACTATTTATACCTACAACTAAAATACAAGGAAATACAAAAAACAATACAAAGACTTTGACTTTGACATTTTATTACAAAGACTTTGACTTTTAATGAGAGTTGACTTTCTCAGCTTTGACTTCTTGTACTTTGACCTTCAGTCTTCATGATCTTGTATCCAACAGATTTATGCTCTAACGCATTAGTTTCTTGGCTCTCCTTATTGCTAATAAACTGAAACAATATATCCATTCTTTCCAAAAAGAACCAATGCCAAGACATCAATTACATTACCTCCAACATATTCAGGAAGAAGTCCCCTGCCGAACCAACAACGCCCAGAGGTATGATTTCTTTTTTGCTAGATCTCCCAAACCCTCTTGGAACTCTTCTGTGGACAGAGATGCAAAAAATGGTTTCTCATAGCTAAAATTGCTTCTTTGTCATAGAAAAGATCCAAGATGGCTTCTTCTCCCTCACCTTCTTCACGACCAACCATGAAATCTAAGAAATCTGGTACTACTTTAAGAAAACCATCAGATTCCTCTAGAACTCCCTTGGTAGCTACTTTGGCACCACTATCTAAAAGGACCATGAATCCGAAAGAACCTTTCGAATCTACCCAAGTCCCTCTTCAATCCAAACAAAAACGAAAGTTAAAATCTCTAGTCAAACTGGGATCTTCAATAAAGGACCCTTTAACCCAAAGGACCAAAGCTTCTAAACTATCTAAAGGTTCTCAATAGCCTTTGAGTATTGAAAATTCGTCAATCACGGTCTATGACACTTATTCACCCAACTAGTTCCTTAGCATTACCCAACAAGTTACTATTGTACAAAAGGGACAACCTGCAAATTCGATCACGACATTCTTATTGGCTAGTGGTGCGACTATGGTTCACCCCAAATCCACTCATCCTTGATCACTAACTCTGTTGACTCATCTAGACTTGCACATGCACAATCCAATGAACCTACACTCAAACAAGTAGGAGAGGATAACTCTTATATAATGGCTCTATTGCGCGAATTACATGGTCCATCGGGTATTGATCAAACTGATACTGGCACCTTGGCTCAATCAACCTTCATGACCTATGTTCTATTTCCCATCATTCTATTTTCCTCATCATTCGAACGAGAGGATAGGAATTTAACAACGTCATCATCCTCAAGCTTACCATTCACTTCTGGAATTGAAATCAAGATTTGATCAGTTTCATACCACCTGCCCAGACATCTACATAATCTCAGCTTATCTTTACTTCATTGGATATAGTCACTCAAATCTGATTCATTGATCGACCTCAACCATCGGTTGTAACTGATCCAGGTTGTGATCACACTCATCTAGTCCGAACATTTTATGCTCTACTCGCTTATGTTATAGAAGAACTGTGTGATTTCAATCTTCAGAATTATTTAAATGCATTCAAGCTGGCTACTCTCTCTAAAAATCTTATGGAGCCAAATCAACTATTAGAAGAAATATGTAAACAATTCTAGAATGCTCTAAAAAACAAGCTGAAGAGAGTATCATTGAAGTTTAAGTGAAATACTCAAAAGAATGGAAGCTCTTGAAAGATCACAAGAGCTAACCAAGAAAGTTCTCAATGACAACTTATAACATCAAAAGGAAAACAGTAATTCATTAAGTCGTATTCTTAACTTCTTGGAGTCAAACAAATTACATAATGACTCATATCAATCAAGTATGGTCTCTATTGCTCAAGACTTGGGAATTTCTTTTGGTATAGTCAATGAAGAATTGAATTTTTTTTTTCCGAAGAAGTCGGATTCTGATGAAGTACAAGACTCTCTCAACAAACTCCACAAGAAAATGGATAATCAAAAGGAGCTGTTGCAGACCATTCTTCATAAAGTTACTCTTCCCTCTTCATCTGTTGAACCAAACTGTTATCCCAGTTTAATCTAGTTGGTAAATAATCAATCAAGTAATCAAGCAACACAATAATAATCAAGAGATATATAAATCAGAGTAACATACCAATCCCTTGAATAAACAATGAAACCTTTGAGTGTTCTTGATACCCTTTGATTACAGAGAAAACTTGCTACCTCACTATATGATTATGAAAGTAATTGTGAGGATTCTAACCTAAAAACCTATTAACTAAAACATTAAATACCCAGGCTTTTAGGCCTAATGGGCTTATGGGCTTGAGGCCCAATAGCTTAATAACTATTTACTTATTACATAATAAACCCTTTAACTATAACTATCAAACAATTACAGTTTAGACCCTGAACTTTAATCTTGAATACAATTATTTGATCCAACAATCTCCCCCTTTGGATTCAAGATTAAAAAAATTTGCAATTGTGTTCGGGTCTTCACTTGTATTCTCTTTTCTTCAGATATGTCGTTGATCGCTTCAAAACTTGATATCTTTAAAATCTTTGAAATCTTCAGATCTTCAGATTGTATTATCCCTTTTTGATAATTCTCCCTTTTTGTATCTTCTCCCCCTTTTTGATGAATGGTGAGAAGCATCATCATCAAAACTTGGCAAAAGAATCTCCCCCTATTCATGACAATCTCCCCCATTGTGTATGATCACGTAAGCACAGTCTTCATCATGTAACAAGCCCTGTATGGAAATAAGAGCAGTCTTCCCAAATGGAAAGAGTGATTATTTCAATCTTTTCAGATTAAAATAGAAAGTAGTAACCATTTGAATCTTTTCAAATTCAAACAGTTTAATAAGTGTAACCCTGAATCAACAAATGACTTAGTTAGAATGCCTGTAAATGACACAAAGTCACTGAGTAACACAAAGTTACTATATAAGGAGTTGGTTTGATGTAGACTCCCCAGGTCTTCCATTCAATCATCGAATAACGCATGGTTATCTATGAACGTTCTGACAGAAAACAAATTTCTGTGTGCTCGTGCATGTGTTAGAAAAAAAATTAAGCATAGATGATTGCTTTTTCAATATAGGCTCAAAATATGTAAACTTGTTGAGACAGCAACAAATTATACAAAGACTCAATGTGTATGAGAAAGGGTTCGAAGGTGAGGCAACTTTCCTTCCTTTTCAATATTAGTATCTTCCAAATGAAGAACCAATAGCGTATGTGCTGCTTCCCCAGAAAATGTGAAACATTCTCTTTTTGAGAAAAGAATGAGTAGCTGGTGGGGTTGTATGCAAGAGATGGCATGGGCTAGTTGCCTATTTCAATGATGGTCACTAAAGAATGTGAACCAATCAGATTATGTGGCTGCCCGGCTCAGAAAGAAGTTTGGTGCAGAGTTTAATATTCTTTTACTCTGTTCTCTCACCCTCTTTCTTTTAATGCTCACGTCTAACCAATCTCTCTTTTCCATTTTACCTCTTTTCACACACCAACACTCAAATCTTTTGACCCCTCTCCCCTCAATCACTCAGGGAATACTTTCTGGGTAGGAAACACTGGTTATCGTGAATCCATGGAAGTTCTGTTAAGTTCTCACACTGAATCCCATGTATTTTCCTAAAAGAACATGTTGTTCAACAGGCTTTTTGTACATCTAAGCACAAATATCACTTGTTACATGAAGAATATAATATTCGGAGATGTCAAAACAGAAGATGTTTGACGATGCAATTCTCCCCCTCAAACTAAAAGAGTTTGACAATTAAGCTCATATCATTTTATCATGAAGAATAATATTTTGGAGAATCAAAAACGAATGTTGTTTATATGAACAATATATAAACATATTTTCAATGAAAGCACATGAAATGACGTTTGATTCAATCAACAGTGAATACAAATAACGTGAGTATTACCTTAGAACGATTTAACTTTTGATACATGGTAATAACAAAGTCAAATAGAATGTTCTGAACCGTTATGTGTATGAATACTTGAGAAAGTATATAGATAAGATAAAACACAAGTATTGATCTTTAAGAACACACGGTCAGATAAGCATTTAAGTATCCAAAAATCTGTTAAAATCACAGATAAGCATTCAAGTTTTTTTTTTTAAACAGAAAAATAAAGTAAAGCAGTGAAGTGCAGGTTCTAATCCGAAGTGATTAGAAGCCATTATCACTTGACCAAACCTGCATAAATAAAAGAAATAATGGTAATCATTTATGAAAATGATTCCTCTCTCGTTAACAACAGTTGGAAAATAACACACAAGATCAAAACTTGGAATACTCCCCCTAGAATCATGAGTAAGGTTTAAGACATGTTCAACATTCCAAGTTTGCTGATGAGAAACTGAAAACGCTTTTCATCCAATGGCTTGGTGAAAAGGTCAGCTAACTAGAAGTCAGTTTGAACAAAGTGCATTTCAATATTACCTTTTTCAACATGATCCTTAATGAAGTGATAGCGTACGTCGATATGCTTGGTCTTTGAATGCTGTACCGGATTAACAGTTATAGATATGGCACTCTTGGAATCACAATAAATAGGAACACGCTTGTAGTTGTATCCAAAGTCCCTTAACTGTGTCGTCATCCAGAGGACTTGAGAACAGCAGCTAGCAGCAGCTACATACTCAGCCTCGGCAGTGGATGTTGAAACACAGTTTTGTTTCTTTGACGTCCAACTCACAAGTTTGTCACCTATAAATTGACATGACCCAGAGGTGCTCTTCCGGTCAAGCTTACATCCTGCTTGATCGGCATCTGTAAAGGCAGTTAGTTCAAAACGAGAATCCTTTGGATACCAAAGGCCTAGATTTGGAGAACCTTTGAGATATCTAAGGATTCGCTTAACAGCAGTTAAGTGCGACTCTTTAGGATTAGACTGATATCTCGCACAAAAGCATGTGGCAAACATTATATCTGGGCGACTTGCAGTCAGATAAAGTAAAAATCCAATCATGCTACGATACACCTTTTGATCAACAGGTTTCCCGGAGGGATCTGCGTCTAAGAGTGTACCAGTAGCCATTGGTGTTTTCATGACTGAACTGTCTGACATATTTAACTTTATCAAAATATCTTTTATATATTTAGCTTGATTAATAAATATGCCGTCGGGTAATTACTTTACTTGTAAACCAAGAAAGAAATTCAATTCACCCATCATCGACATTTCAAACTTTGTTTCCATTATTTTTGAAAAGTTCTTACAAAATTTCTGATTTGTCGACCCAAAAATTATGTCGTCAACATAAATCTGAATGAGAATCAAGTCCTTACCTTGCCTTTTAAGAAATAAGGTTGTATCAACAGTACCTTTCTTGAAACCAGAAGCAAGTAGAAATTTAGTGAGAGTTTCATACCAGGCTCGCGGGGCTTGTTTAAGACCATAAAGCGCTTTGTCTAATACATAGACATGATTAGGGTGATGAGGAGCAACGAAACCTTCAGGTTGAGCCACGTAGACCTCCTCATGCAGAACGCCGTTCAGGAAAGCCGACTTTACATCCATTTGATAGACTGTAAAGTTTTTGTGTGCTGCATAGGCTAGGAAGATTCCGATGGCTTCGATCCTTGCAACTGGGGCGAATGTTTCATCATAATCAATTCCCTCTTGTTGACAATACCCTTTGGCGACCAGTCGAGCTTTGTTTCTCACGACTACTCCAGCTTCGTCTTTCTTATTTCTGAACACCCACTTTGTTCCAATAACGGATTTACCTTTAGGTAGTGGGATCAAGCGCCATACCTTGTTCCTTTCGAATTGGAGTAGCTCATCTTGCATAGCAGAAATCCAGAAGGGATCACGTAGAGCTTCAGACGATTTCTTTGGCCCTAAGGAACTGAGGAAGCTTGAAAACATGCAGAAGTTGGTTGTTGCTGACCTTGTCGTGACACCAGATTGTTCGTCACCTATCACATTGGTCAGGGGATGATCCTTAGTCCAACGATGTGTGCTTAGTAGAGCTTCAACTGTTTGTTGCGTATTCGACGCATCGTTTTCATCATGCACGACAGGTTGCTCCATAGATGTACTCGGGACATCTTGTACTGGTGTTTCTGATACTGAAGCTTCTGGACTAACAGTTGAAGTGCTCGGGACTTCCTTTCCAGAAGAACTATCTGTAGAGACAGATTCAGCATTAGTAGAGTCAGAAACTAACTTTGTACTCGTACCTGATGGAGATGAAGTGTCAGTGACATCTTCGGAAGGTCCAGACATGTCTTCAGAAATAGTAGGGACCTCCGAGCTTGTACCACTTGTTATTGATGTGGATATGCCTTTTTCAAAATCTGCACATATATCATCAAAGGCATCAATAAACAATAAATTTAACTCAGATGTAGTAGAGTTAGAGTTAGAAGAAGTGAATCATTTAGGTGCTGGTTCTATTCTTGATTGAATAGAAGCTTTGTCGTTAAGACCGAGTTCTGAACTGTTGTGTTCAGAAGTCCTTGTAGAATTCTCATCAAAGGAGACATTCATGCTCTCAACAACCGTCTTGGTTCGAATAATGTAAACTCGATAAGCTTTGGATGTCAGAGAGTATCCAACGAGATATCCTTCATCTGCTTTCTTATCAAACTTTGATAATCCTTGACGCTCTTTTAGAATGTAACACCTGCAACCAAAAACACGAAGGAACTTGATGTTAGGTGTACGATTGTTGATTAACTCATATGCTGTCTTATTAAAGCGCTTGACCACAATGGTACGGTTCTGTGTAAAACATGCTATAGCGACTGCCTCAGCCCAAAGGTACATGGGTAGATTCGAGTAAGCAAGCATAATACGAGCTGCTTCAACCAGAGTGCGGTTCTTCCGTTCAACAATGCCGTTTTGCTGCGGAGTGTAGGCGGCGGAGAAATTATGTGAAATACCCACGGAAGTAAGATAACTCTTCAGGGTGTCATTCTTGAACTCCGTGCCATTATCACTATGAATGGTTCTGACTGGCAGTTGAAGACGTACTTGAATGCGCTTGATGAAAGCGATAATCAGCTCTGGCGCATCTGACTTGTTGCGAAGAAACTCGAGCCATGTATACCTTGAGTAGTCATCTATCATTACCAACACATATTTCTTTCTGTTGATAGATGCTGTGCGCATTGGGCCACAGAGGTCCATATGAAGAAGTTCCAGTGCAGATGAGGTCGATGATTCGGATTTGGACTTGAATGAGCTACGCTTCATTTTGCCCAACTCACATGCGGAACAAAGTGAGTCTTTTTTGAACCTCATTTCCGGTAGACCTTTGACCACACCTTGTCTTTGTAGCTTTGCTATAGATCGGAAATTCTGATGAGACAAGCGTCGATGCCACGTCCACGATTGTGCCTTAGTTGCTTTGACTGGTACTGAACAGGTTGTGATCAAGTCCTTCAACATATACCACTTTTTGAATCTTCACAACACCGTTATCGAGCATTCCATATCCTCTGACGCGGCCTTCGGCTTCAGAATTGGCAAATCTAACTGCTCCGGCAGGCTCCTCCACATAGTTATGCAAGAGGTGCTTGAATCCTGTCATGTGGCGTGAACATCCGGAATCTATTACCCACAATCGATAGGCCTGCAAAAGAGACAATTAGTTTTGCTTAGGCACCCATATCAGGATGGGTCCTTCGCGGTTAGCATCAAGCAACTCAGGAATATCATCTGGTTTGACTTTCACTCTCCATTCATAACGTGGCTTTGGAACCCATTTTCAAACCATCTTAACATTTAATTCCTGAAAGTGCTTTTTAGAAGTAGGATTGGCAACCTTAGCTCGATACACTTTGGGTTGTGTGGAAGAATCAGAATTAGAAGTAGACTTAAGGTTCAGTTTAGCTTTTCTCTTATTCTGTTTGGACTTTGGAGGGGAGTAGTATGTGAATGAGTTATCCCAACAGTGTTTGCAATATAGATTCTTTCGAGCAAAATTCATAAACTTAGATTTATCAGAACAAACCGTACATCCATGTTGATCAAAAGAATTACTTTTTAAAATAACACTGTTGTCAGGATCGAATTCTTAACAAGAATAAATTCTCAGAAACTAATATCAAAGAAGTTGCAGAATAACACTTTGATATTCAATAAAACAGTAAACCAAAACAGTATATGATAAACACTTTGTAAACTTGTATTGAATGCTTGAAGTTACAAGATTAAACACACAACCTCAATATTGATGAACAGGCTCACCAATACGAATTATACTTCTCTAGAATTAGGATCTATGCCTTGAGGTTGATTCTCTCTTAGAATTTAGAATTAATCAAAAAATCTGTAAATCTGTATATCTGTGTATCACAACTATTCTTTCACAACTATATATTTACTGAACAAAAAGATAATTACAATAAATAAAATATCTTCAGTATATCTTCCATCATTATCTTCAAGCCTTCCATGAATATCTTGATTCTTTCCAGCTGTCATCCTTTCCATCCGGATCTTTGAATCATAAGCAGTAGTAATTATGCTCAGCAACATTAATTTCTTTTAGCAGCATTAACTTGATCTTAGCAGCATTAACTACCAAGCAGCACTAACCACTAGCAGTACTAACTAGCTAAGCAGTACTAACTTTGTTCAAGCAACACTAACTTTGACTAGCAGTATTAATTCTACTAGCAGTAGTAATACTCAGCAGTATTAACTTTGAACTCTTCTAGCAGTAGTAATTCTGAACTAGCAGCATTAACCATACTTGTTCACATCTTCAGTTCCCAACAATCTCCCCCTAACTTGACTTTTAGGAAAAGAAGTCAAGTTCTTCAGAATTGATCTTCAAGATGCTTTCAACACTTCAGTTCACACCCCTAGATTAGGATCCAAACCCAAGCTTTGATTAATGATTCTGCTAACCACAATCTTTGCCATTTCTGAATCTTTTGAACATGTAAGCTTGGCATTCAACATAGCTTGTAATTTAGCCTTGCTGTGATCATAGATTTTATCAACCAAGTAGTACTCATGATAAGCTCTGTCCACAGTGATGACATAGACTCCACACCTTTCAAATATCATCTAGTTTTCTATTCTTTGGAATTTATTCTGTAGATGCAAATCTCTGATCACATGTTGAACTTTGCTAGGATCAAACATTATGCATAAGTACTCCATGGCTAATCTGATTAAGCTCATTCCTTCTCCTTTCAGCTCCTTTTCATATAAACCCATTCCAACTTTAAACATCTCTTCTAAATCTGATCTTGAACAACTTCTGATGAGTCTACCCCAAGTAGAGTACACATCATATATATCTCCCACTTTCTTAAGCCTGAAGTATTTCTTTCTTTGATCTTCCAGAATATCCCAAAAGATGACTTCTGGTGCTTTCATAGAAATGGGATCAGCTTGAACTGGTTCATCAGCTGTTGTAGTCATATAAAGCTCAAGATTATATTGCTTATTGGACTGTTCTGGGTTCTGCACAGATTCAGCTAAAGGAGTAACTGAAGGTTCTGCTGCAGTTTCTGCTCTTTCTTCAACTCTCGGCCTTTTGCTTTGCTTCTTGGAAGCTATAGTCTTCACCCTTTTTGCAGATTTAGCCTCTATACCAACATTCTCTGAGTCTTCCTTATTCTCTTTTGTAGGTGTGACTTCCTCAGGGAATGGTTGCTGTATGTTTAGATCATGTCTCTCCTTCATTTTCTTTCAGCCTCTTCCCTTTGTGAAGAGTCCCCTTGGAGCTTTGCCATTTCCTTCCTGTAGAGCTCCTCAACTTGACTGTATGCCATGTTGGTAAACATCTCCCCTTGACTCCAATTGCACCTTTCAGAAAATTTATCATCTTTCTTCTTTCCTGATTGGCCAAGAAGGTCTTAGAGGGTTGTCTTTTCTGCTTCATCACTGGCATTTTCTGCTTAGACACTTTCACAGAGCTTTTCTTGGCTTCAGTTTCTGCTTTTAAACTTTCTTGATATTCTGCATTGAGTTTTCTGGCCATTATCCTTGCAAGCTCTCTATCTGTTTCTGTTTGAATTTGTTCCTCCTTTTCCATTTGCTCTTGAAGCTTCTTTGCCATCTCCTCATCCATTTCAATCTGACTCCTCTTCTTTGAAGGTTGTTCAGGTTCAACCATCTTTCCTTTTCCTTTTATATCCTCCTTCATTCTCTTCTTTTGAAGTCCTCCTTCATTGATGACCACTCCTTTGGCCTTTTGAGTAGCCTTAGGAGTGTCATTATTTGCTTTTACCAGAGTTTCTGCTATCTCCAATTCTTCTACAGAAAGCCCTGTTACTGCTGCTTCTTTAACCTCAGCAGCATTAACAGTTTCTGCTGCTTGAGCAAATTCTGTTTCTTTGTCTATTTCAGCTTCTATCTCCCCCTCAACATCAAAACCCATCTCAGATTTGCTTTCCTTCTCTGTTTCATTCTCTTGATTCTCCCCCTTGTTGGAAGCATCTTTGTTGGGAACTGAAGAATTCATCAAGTATGGTTAATACTGCTGGTTCAAATTTACTACTGCTAGAAGACTTAAAGGTTAATACTGCTGAGTGTTACTACTGCTAGTACTATTAATACTGCTAGTCATAGTTAGTGCTGCTTGAACAAAGTTAGTACTGCTTAGCTAGTTAGTACTGCTAGTAGTTAGTGCTGCTTAGTAGTTAATGCTGCTAGAAGAAGTTAATGCTGCTGATCATGGTTAGTGCTGCTAAAGAGATTCGGATGGAAAGAATGACAGCTGGATAATCTGAAGATTATGGAAGCTTATAGATATACATGGAAGATATACTGAAGATATTTTATTTATTGTAATTATCTTTGTATTCAGTATATATATTGTATAGTTTAGAATAATGAGTTAACTTTTGTTTTTATACTTTTAGAGAGAAAATCAACCTCAAGGCATAGATCCTAATTCTAGAGAAGTAGAATTCGTATTGGTGAGCCTGTTCATCAATATTGAGGTTGAGTGAGTAATCTTGTAACTTCAAAGCATTCAATACAAGTTTACAGTTTGTTGATTATATTCTGTTTTGGTTTTCTGTTTCATTAAATATCAAAGTGTTATTCCGCAAACTTCTTTGATATTGTTTCTGAGAATTAATTCTTGTTGAGAATTCGATCCTGACAAGTGGTATCAGAGCCTAACTCTCTCAGAAACAGTTACTCATCATGGAAAATCTTACAGAATCAAGCAGTACTTTGGTTTCTAAGGTTCCAATGCTCAAACCAAGTGAGTTTGACATGTGGAAGATCAGAATCAGACAATATATTCTTCTCACTGACTACTCAATGTGGGATATCATTGAGAATGGTCCTTCTGAAGCTGGAAGGATAGGACCAGATGGGAAAAGACCTCCACCAAAGACAGATGGTGAGAGGAAGATCAGACAGACAGAGATGAAGGCCTTGAGCACTCTGCTCTTGGCCATTCCCAATGAATATCAGCATCAATTTTGCAATTGCACTGATGCTCAGATTCTCTGGGATGCTCTAGAGAAAAGATTTGCTGGAACTAAGAGCATCAAAAGAAATCAAAGAGATGTTCTAAAGCAGCAGTATGAGAACTTCACTTCCACAAAGAATGAGTCTATAACTCAAACTTTTGATAGGTTCAATAAACTCATTGGTGAACTGGCTACTGTAGGTGTGAAGATGGAACAAGATGATATCAACAGAAAGTTCCTCAGATCTCTTGGGGATGAATGGACTATGTACACTGTCTCATATAGACAGAGTGACAATCTGGAAGAGAAAGAACTTGATGATCTATACAATGATCTAAGAGTTTTTGAAACTGAGGTAGAAACCAAGAAGAAGCCCTCTGGTTATATTCACAATGCTGCACTTCTTTCAGCATCCACTGATACTACTGCCAACCCTGAAGCAGTTAGTACTGCCAGTGGAGTAAGTTCAGAAAAAGGCACTGAAACTATCTTTGAAGCCTTTTTGTCCAGTCATAGCAACAATTCTTTGATTAATGATGATCTGGATCAAATTCACCCTGATGATCTGGAGGAGATGGATATTAAATGGCAGATGGCCATGTTATCCATGAGGGTGAAGAAGTTCATTAAAAGAACTGGAAGAAATAACTTCTCTCAAAGAAGAGAAGATGGAGCTGGTTTTGACAAAACCAAGGTGGAATGTTTTAAGTGTCACAAGAAAGGACACTTTGCTAGAGAATGCAGGAGTGCTGTTCCAAACAACAACCACCAACAAGCTCAGAATGGAGGATACAATCTGAACAAGAATCCTGCTCAAGCCCTTGTTTCTCAACAAGGAATGGGATTTGATTGGAGTGATCAAGCAGAGGAAGCCATTCAGAACCAAGCTCTTATGGCAGAAGTGTCTGATCTCCCCACTGAGGTAAGTTCTAATCTTTGCACTAAATCTTGCATTGACACTGTTACAAGATACAGGGATCACAATCAAAGTATGTGTGATGACCTCAAAAGATTAGAAAAGGACAGAAGAGATTATGTGTTGATAGTAGAGAGATTTGAAGAGCAAATCAAAGGCTTTCAAGCTAATGAACTTCAACACTCTTATGACACAAACTATTGGAAGTGGGAAAAGAATGAGTTAGAAACCAAACTGTCTAAGTCCTTAGAAGAGAATGATAGACTGAAAGAGGAACTGTCAAAAGTTAAGTTTGACATAGACAAGTTTTCTTATGCTTCAAAAGCAATGGACTCTCTTCTAAAGGCTCAGATACATGATAAGATGAAGCCTGGTATTGGATACAACAATACACCCCCTCCTTACAATAACAACTATATTTCTCCTACATCAGATTTGTTAGAAACTAAAAAGAAAAAGGACTTGTCTGAAGAAGCTTTTAAGATAGATCCTTTGGATGAGGTAGTAGTTAAGGATTTGACTGAGAAAGGAGCCAGTGAGAACAGGGATAATAATGTGAGTAAAAAGATACCATTAGAAAACAATATTATCACCAATGAGGGATGTGGGAAAATCTGGGTCAAGTCCAAGGAGATAGAGAAGACTAAAGGAAATGATAACAAGGTCCATTACAAACAAACCACAGTTGTGAATCCTGGATCTTGTAAATAGTGTGATTGCAATAAAGCCAAGAGCCTAAATTCTGGTTTAAAAAGAGGAAATCAAAGAAACTGGAATAATCAATGGGCCCAGAAACAAGGAGTTGATCTGAATAAAATAAATAGATCA
Source organism: Arctium minus (assembly GCA_954870635.1). NCBI lineage: Eukaryota > Viridiplantae > Streptophyta > Magnoliopsida > Asterales > Asteraceae > Arctium > Arctium minus. Next base: position 26,665,017 of record OX941097.1, on the reverse strand, counting down.
AAACCTTGTTTTATATGTGGCAAGTTGAATCATTTGGCTAAGTATTGTTACTTTAACCCTATTAACCAACAGATGAACTTTCAAAGATTTGTGCAAAAATCTGTGGGTTATAGAAAGGCTGGAAAGGTACATGTGATAAAGAAATCTATTGAAAGTAAAGGCACTTTAAAGAAAAAGATTTTAAAAGAAAGTGTCAAAATGTGGGTGCCTAGAAGTACTAACAGTGTTAGTACTGCTAACAATATTAGTACTGCTAACACAGTTACTACTGCTAACAGTGTTAGTACTGCTGAAAATATTAATGCTGCTAATACTGTTAATACCTCTTCAAAGGTTAATACTGCCAACACAGTTACTGCTGCTAACACAGTTACTACTGCTAACAAGGTTAGTACTGCTAAGCATGCAAGTGCTGCCAAGGCAGTTAGTACTTCTAAAACCAATACTGATTCTAGCAAAAACATTTCCAAGCCTATTATTGTAACAAAGTACTCCAAGAATGAGGAATTAAAGTTCAAAAATCTTGTCAAGAAAGAATGCAAGTATTTTGATGAGAAAGGGGTACCCAAGACCACTTTGGCTTGGGTTCCTAATTCATACTAATTGATTTATCTAATGTGCAGGGCAACCAACAGCTCAAGGGAAAGAGCATTTGGCATGTTGATAGTGGTTGCTCTAGGCATATGACAGGCAACATGTCATGCCTTCAGGATTTCAAGCATATCAATGGAGGACATGTTGCATTTGGAGATAATCTTACTGGTGGTAAGATAAGCGGAAAAGGTAATGTCACCAAAGGTAAGATGACATTTGAGGATGTCTACTATGTTGATCAATTAAAGTACAATCTGTTAAGTGTATCACAGGTTTGTGACAAACAACATAGTATATTATTCACTACTTCTGAGTGTATGATTCTTGCTCCAGGGTTCAAGGTAGTTGATGAAAGCATGATACTACTTAGAACTCCAAGAAAGGACAATGTTTACTGTCTTGATTTGGACAATGTTGATAGTGATTCATCTCTAAATTGTCTTGTTTCAAAAGCTTCTGTAGATGAATCCTCTCTATGGCACAGAAGGATGTGTCACATGAATTTCAAGACTATGAACAATCTTGTTAAAAATAACCTTGTAAGAGGTTTACCTTCAAAAGTCTTTTCATGTGATGATCATTGTGTTGCTTGTCTTAAAGGCAAACAACACAAAACTTCTCATAAGACCAAAGAGTTAAATTCTGTTTCTTCTTGTCTCCAATTACTGCATATGGATCTGTTTGGTCCTACAAATGTTATGAGTATAGGCAAGAAATCTTACTGCTTGGTTATTGTTGATGATTACTCCAGATTTACTTGGGTATATTTTCTAAGGACTAAGGATGAAACAAGTGGTCTTATCAAATCCTTTATTCTAAGAATTGAAAACCAAACTAATCAAAGAGTAAAAGTCATTAGATCAGATAATGGAACTGAGTTTAAAAATCATGATCTAAACACCTTTTGTGAAGAAAAAGGTATTGAGAGGCAATATAGTGCTCCTAGGACTCCTCAACAGAATGGTGTTGCTGAAAGGAGGAATAGAACACTAATAGAGGCTGCTAGATCTCTGTTGGCTGATTCCAAATTGCCAATTACCTTCTGGGCTGAAGCAGTTAATACTGCTTGTTATGTCCAAAACAGAGTTCTAGTGGTCAAGCAAAAGAACAAGACCCCATATGAGCTTTTAAATAAAAGAAAACCTTTTATTGGTTATCTTCAAACCTTTTGGGTGTCCTTGTACAATTCTAAATACCAAATCTCACTTAGGTAAGTTTGATAACAAAGCAGATGATGGATTTCTTGTTGGATATTCATCTCAGAGTAAGGCTTACAGAGTTTTTAACTCTTCATCTAGAATAATTGAAGAAAGTGACAATGTCAAATGCAATGAGAACACACCAAATCCTGTTGGGTCTGGACCTCAGTGGCTATTTGACATTGATTCACTAACTAACTCCTTTGGTTTCAGTAATGAGTATACAGGAACAGGAAGTGGAGGATCAGGGATCACACAAGTTCAAGAAAGTCTATCTAAATCTGTGATTTTTCCCATACCCACAGTAAATTCTGTTGAAGACTGTGAAAAGGAATCATTTACTGGACCAAGCCAGAGTGAAGAAGACACTAGAGATAAGGAGACTCAAGAAAATAATGAAGTGGCATCTGAAAATACTTCAGTTGAGTTGCATGAATCTAATCTTGAGGCTGGACTGAATGAAGAACCTAGTCATAACACCAGAGTTCAAAAGAATCATCCTCCACAGCTGGTAATAGGAGATATCTCTTCTCCTATGATGACTAGACATCAAAGCAGGCTTCAGGAAATGCAAGATCAACAGCATACAGTGCTTTCTTGTTTTCTATCACAGCTTGAGCCTAAAAAGGCACATGATGCTATGAAAGAATCTAGCTGGATAGAAGCAATGCAAGAGGAACTGCTACAGTTCAAGCTACAAGATGTATGGGATCTGGTAGACCTTCCTAAAGGTCACAGAGCAATTGGCACAAAATGGATTTTCAGAAACAAGAGAGATGAAAGAGGTATTGTCATAAGGAACAAAGCAAGGCTGGTGGCACAGGGATATACTCAAGAAGAGGGTATAGATTATGAAGAAGTGTTTGCATCTGTGGCTAGAATAGAAGCAATCAGACTATTCCTAGCCTATGCTTCTTACATGAACTTCAAAGTCTATCAAATGGATGTAAAAAGTGCCTTTCTCTATGGGTCAATTGAAGAAGAAGTATATGTCTGTCAACCACCAGGGTTTGAAAACCCAAGCTATCCAGACAGGGTATACAAATTAAAGAAAGCACTTTATGGACTACATCAAGCCCCAAGAGCATGGTATGACACTCTGTCATCCTATCTCTTGGAAAATGACTTTGAAAGAGGAGTCATTGATAAGACTCTATTTATTAAAAGAAAGAAGAAGGATATTTTGCTGGTCCAAATCTATGTTGATGACATTATCTTTGGATCTACAAGAAACAACATGTGCAAGGAGTTTGAGGATTTAATGCATCAAAGGTTCAAAATGAGTTCCATGGGGGAACTTACTTTCTTCCTTGGACTCCAAGTTCAACAGAAGTCAGATGGCATTTTCATATGTCAATCCAAGTATGTGCAGGATATTCTAACCAAGTTTGGTTTCTCAGAATCAAAACCTGCCAGCACACCTATGGAAACACACAAGCAGATCACAGCCGATCTTGAGGGGGAGGATATGGATGTGCATCATTATAGATCCATGATTGGCTCTCTCATGTATCTCACAGCATCAAGGCCAGATATAATGTTTCCAGTCTGTGTATGTGCAAGATTTCAAGTTAGGCCAAAGCAATCTCACTTTCAAGCTGTTAAGAGGATATTCAGATATCTCAAAGGGCAACCCAGATTGGGACTTTGGTATCCTCATAACTCACCTTTTGACCTAATAGCATACTCAGACAGTGATCTAGGTGGGGCAAACTTGGACAGAAAATCTACTTCTGGAGGATGTCAGTTTTTGGGTGCTAGACTAGTCTCATGGCAGTGCAAGAAACAAACCACAGTATCCACATCTACAACAGAGGCAGAGTATATAGCAGCTGCAAGTTGCTGTTCTCAAGTCTTATGGATTCAGAATCAAATGTTGGATTATGGGGTAACCTTTCTACACACTCCAATCTTTATTGACAACAACAGTGCTATTAGCATTGTGAATAATCCAGTCAAGCACTCAAAAACAAAGCACATTGAGATCAGGTATCACTTTATAAGAGATTGTAATGAAAAGAAACTTATTCAAGTTGTCAAAGTTCACACTGATAATCAGTTTGCTGATTTATTCACTAAAGCTTTTGATGTGGGTAGATTCACTTTCTTGGTAACAAGTGTGGGAATGATCAACTCTGAATAATCCCCTTCTCAAAAAGTGGTTTTATATCTGTATATTATTCTTGGAGTTACTATTACTGTTTCAGGACATGCATAGCAGTACTCAGTGTTTAGCAAGTTTAAAAGGAGTAAGTCAGTTAATACTGCTTTCAGTTAATACTGCTAGTAGTTAATATTGCTTTCAGTTAATACTGCTAGTAGTTACTACTGCTTTCAGTTAATACTGCTAGTTAGTTAATACTGCTCGTAGTTAATACTGCTAGTTAGTTAATACTGCTAGTAGTTAATACTGCTCTAGGTTAATACTGCTTATGTTCCGAATACTATAAATACTCTTTGCCCGCCTAAAAGTTCATAACGACTCTTTGCATACTGTTCTCTTGCGCTCAAAACCTTTTCTCTCTCAAGTTCGAAGTTTTCAGGCAAGCTTTTCACTAAGATCAATGGCATCCATGACTTTTATCGACGAGCACAACAAGATTGCAATGCTACAAAAGCCAAAGCAAGCTGCAGGATTTCATCAGATTGTGGATTTCCTCAAGTCAAGCCACATTGCTCATGCTCTTATTGTATCCCCTACAATCTATATTGAGCATCAAAGGCAGTTCTGGGCTAATGCAACCATTGTTGTTGAGAATGGTGTGCAGATGATCAAGACAAGAATCTGTGATCAATCACTCACGGTTACTGAAGAGGTTATTCGCATCAGTCTACGTCTAGACGATGCCTCTGGTATAACCTCTATCCCAAATGATGAACTGTTTTCAAATCTTACAAGAATGGGGTATGGAGGCCCATTGGGAGTTTTCAAATTCTCTAAAGCAAAATTTTCACCCCAATGGCGTTTCTTTGTCCATACTCTTATGCACTGTATCTCCAAAAAGACTACTGGATGGAGTGAGTTCAGCAGCACTATTGCTTATGCTTTGGTGTGCTTGGCCACTGCCAGAAAGTATAATTTTTCTAAAATGATTTTCAGTGATCTTGTCTCAAACATGGGAAACAAAAAGAGCTTCTTTATGTATCCCAGGTTTGTTCAAGAAGTCATTACTCATGAATTGACGGATATACCTCAACCTGTTGGGGTATATGTACCTAAACCCCCTAAAGGCAAGGTTTTCTCAAATATGAGAAGATCTGCTGGGGACTCTGAAGGAGTTGACACCCCATTGTTCTCTACAATGATGGTGGTGTCCCAAATCAATGAAGGTATGGCAGCAGGGTCAAGGCCCCCATTAGACCAACCCACTGCTAGCCAAGCCCAACCTTCCCTCTCAAAATCAATTCCCCAGTCCCTTCTTGAAAAACTAACCTCTCCTATCACCCAAACTTACAAGAGAAAACAGGTAAAGAAGGCTCCTTCCCTTCTTGTACCATTACCCTCTCAGCCTTTAAGCCCTCTAAGGGAGAATTCTCCCCTAGAGAATATCCAAAGGGAAACCACAAGGGTGTCTCCCAACCCAAAGGAGGTGCTCTCTGAGGAGGAGGTAGAGCATATGGGTGATGAGGCTGCCACTACTCCTGCTAGTACAGAGGAGGAAAGTGGTAACATCAATAAGACCTCCCCCATGGCAACTTTGCATGAGCAATCATTTGAAGGTCCCTGGTGCCAAGAAACCACAGGGGTGGATAGTGCTTCTGCAAGGCAGAAGACTTCCACTAATAAAAGATCCAATGATCCTTCAAAGGAGGGTAACACTTCTGGAAAGGGTGAGGACAGATATACGTACTATGAATTGATGGAAACAATGGGGAACATCAATCAAGATGTTCTCAAACAAGGCTAAGAAATTGAAGAAATGAAGCTAGTCATTCTGTCACAACAAGAACAGCTTGCTAAGCTGAAGAGGATGGTGGTTGGTCTGGTACAAAGGAAGCAGAGAAAGCAATTCCAACTAAGGAGAAGGAAGTCTGAAAATGATGCTCCCAAAAAGGGGGAGATCAACATGGAAGAAGTCACAAGAAAGGAGGAGATTGATAGAGAAAAACTTAATGTTGAGGGGGAGCAGGAAGCAGAAACAGAAAGAGATTCAGTACCAAAAGAAACAAAAGAAGCAGCAGAAACAGTTACTACTGCTGACATTAATAAAGCAGCAGAAACTGTGAAAGAAGTTCTAACAGATCTTGAGATTGCAGAAACCTTACTAAAAGCCAAGAATGATACTCCCAAGGTCACTTCAAAGACCAAAGGAGTAATCATCAAAGAACAAGGTGAAGTGATCAAGAAAGATAATAGCAAGAAGGCAATGAACAAAGACAAAGGAAAAGCAAAAATGGTGGAATCTGATCAACCAATCAAAAAGCAAAGGTTGGTTGAATCAGATGAAGCCCTAGCTAAGAAGATGCAGGAGGATTTTGAAAAAGAAGAAAGAGTTCAGATGGAAAAGGACAGGGAAATGGCAAAAGCTCTAGCTGCTGAACTGAATGAAGCTTATCAACAGAGTATGGCAACTGAAATTGCACAGAAGAAAGCTGCAAGTATGAAGAAATCAGTGGTGAAAACAGTTGCAAAGAAGAGAAAACCCTCAAAGACATTCCTAGGTACCCAAGAGAGGAACAAGATGATTATATTTCTCAAAGGTGCTGTAGGAGTCAAAAAGGAGATGTTCTCCAAAATGTCTTTTGAGAAGATCAAAGAGCTGTATGATTCAGAGATGTTGAAGCTTCAGGGAAATGAAACTGCTAGGGTGGAGATGGAGAAGAGGATAAAAGAAAGTAATGACTTTGATTGTCAAAATCCATTTCCAGATGAGCAAGAAACACCTCCTAAGAAAGAGTCCACTCTGGGAGAAAGTCTAAGAACTTTAAAGAGAACAAAAATGATGGCAAGGAGAAAGCCAATCAAGAAGCCTAAAGTATCTGAAGAAGAGGCTAAGAAGGTTGCTGAAGAAGAAGGGGCACCTGAGTCATCTAAACAGACAGAGCCAACTAACACTGATGATGTAAATTTGTATATGGTAGTGATGGACAAAGTGCCTGAACCAATTTCAGCAGAACCTGTAGGAGTTAAGCCTCCTGAGGTCATTCTCTGGGATACATTGACAGTGGATGGAAAGGAATACATAAGGCTGAAAAGAAAGGATGAAAAGTATGAAGTGTTCAACACATGGGCAAAAATTGTCAGAACATGTTCTAGATCAGATCTTGAAGAGATGTTTGAGATAGGAATGAAGTTGTATGTAGATATTCTAAAGGCTCCAGGAATTTCAATTACAAAACTGGTAATGGAGTATCTGTGTATGATGTTCAAACCTGAAGAAGTAGAGCACTTGATCAAGGATGTCTTCAAATCAATAAACAGTTGGACTCTATATGAAATTAGTGGAGTATATACAGTGACTTTGGATTTAAATCACACTGAATACTTTCTAGTGGATAGAGTGTATAATCATAGAAGATTGAAGCTACATGCCATGCTGAAGAAAAAGTTAAGGTGTGTTCCAGATTCAGAAATGGCTAAATACTTGATTCAAAGAACCATCAATCAGAGTTTGGGATTGGATGCAAACACTGGAATTTAGGCCATGATAGAGTTTTGGGAGCATCTTGAAGATTAATTCTGAAGAACTTGACTTCTCTTCCTAAAAGTCAAGTTAGGGGGAGATTGTTGGGAACTGAAGAATTCATCAAGTATGGTTAATACTGCTGGTTCAAAGTTACTACTGCTAGAAGACTTAAAGGTTAATACTGCTGAGTGTTACTACTGCTAGTACTATTAATACTGCTAGTCATAGTTAGTGCTGCTTGAACAAAGTTAGTACTGCTTAGCTAGTTAGTACTGCTAGTAGTTAGTGCTGCTTAGTAGTTAATGCTGCTAGAAGAAGTTAATGCTGCTGATCATGGTTAGTGCTGCTAAAGAGATTCGGATGGAAAGAATGACAGCTGGATAATCTGAAGATTATGGAAGCTTATAGATATACATGGAAGATATATTGAAGATATTTTATTTATTGTAATTATCTTTGTATTCAGTATATATATTGTATAGTTTAGAATAATGAGTTAACTTTTGTTTTTATACTTTTAGAGAGAAAATCAACCTCAAGGCATAGATCCTAATTCTAGAGAAGTAGAATTCGTATTGGTGAGCCTGTTCATCAATATTGAGGTTGAGTGAGTAATCTTGTAACTTCAAAGCATTCAATACAAGTTTACAGTTTGTTGATTATATTCTGTTTTGGTTTTCTGTTTCATTAAATATCAAAGTGTTATTCCGCAAACATCTTTGATATTGTTTCTGAGAATTAATTCTTGTTGAGAATTCGATCCTGACAATCTTGAGCTCTTGCCCTCTTCATTAACACAAACTGCTTTTTTCTCCTTTTCTGTACCAATCTTGTCACCAAGTTCTTCAGTTTGGTGATCTGAACTTGTTGAGATAGAATAACCAGTTTCAGCTCCTCAATGTCTTTCCCCTGCTTGATGACATCCATGTTTATGTTCCCCATTGTTTCCATCAATTCATTGTAGTCATATCTGTCCTCACTTTCTCCAGGAGTGTTACCCCCTTTTGAAGGATCATGGGATCTTTTAGTAGTGGAAGCCTTCTGCCTAGCAGAAGCACTATCCACCCCCTTGGTTTCTTGGCACCGGGGACCTTTGAATGATTGCTCATTCAAAGTTGCCATGGGGAAGGTCTTAGAGATGTTACCACTATCCTTCTCTGTGCTAGCAGAAGTAGTGGCAGCCTTCTCACCCATATGCTCGTCCATCTCCTTAGAGAGCACCTCCTGAGGGTTGGGAGACACCCTAATGGTTTCCCTTTGGATATTCTCTAAGGGAGAATTCTCCCTTAGAGGGCTTAAAGGCTGAGTGGGTGAAGGTACAAGAAGGGAAGGAGCCTTCTTTACCTGTTTTCTTTGATAAGTTTGGGTGATTGGTGAAGTTGGTTTGTCAAGAAGAGACTGGGGAATTAATATAGAGTGGGAAGGTTGGGATTGGCTAGCAGTGGGTTGGTCTAATGGGGGCCTTGACCCTGCTGCCATACCTTCATCAGTTTGGGACACCACCATCATTGTAGAGAACAATGGGGTGTCAACTCCTTCCGAGTCCCCAGCAGATCTTCTCATATTTGAGAAAACCTTGCCTTTAGGGGGTTTTGGTACATATATTCCATCAGAATGAGGAATATCCGTCAATTCATGGTTGATTACTTCTTGGACAAACCTGGGATACATATAAAAGCTCTTTTTGTTTCCCATGTTTGAGACAAGATCATTGAAAATCATTTGGGAAAAATTGTACCTTCTGGCAGTGGCCAAACAGACCAAAGCATAAGCAATGGGACTGCTGAACTCACTCCATCCAGTAGTCTTTTTAGAAATGCAGTGCATCAAGGTATGAACAAGAAAACGCCATTGGGGTGAGAATTTAGCTTTTGAGAACTTAAAAATACCCAATGGGCCTCCATACCCCATTCTTGTAAGAGTAGAAAACAGTTCAGCATTAGGGATAGAATTTATACCAGAGGCATCGTCTAGACGTAGACTGATGCGAATTACCTATTCGTTAACTGTCAATGGCTTTCCACACACTGTCGTTTTGATCATTTGCACACCATCCTCAGTAACAATGGTGGCATGTGCCCAAAATTGACTCTGATGCTCTATGAAGATAGTAGGAGACATAGTGAGAGCATGGGCAATGTGGCTAGACTTCAGAAAGTCGACTATCTGATGAAAGCCTGCAGCTTGTTTTGGCTTTTGGAGCATCGCGATTTCATTGTGTTCGTCAATAAACGCCATTGACGCCATGAATCTTTGAAACTTCTTGCCTGAGAACTTTGAACTTGAGAGAAAGAGGGTTTAGAGCGCAAGTGAATAGTATGCAAAGAGTCGTTATGAACTTTTAGGCGGGCAAAGAGTATTTATAGTATTCGGGACATAAGCAGTAGTAACCTAGAGCAGTATTAACTAGAAGCAGTATTAACCACTAGCAGTATTAACTGATAGCAGTAGTAACTACTAGCAGTATTAACTGATAGCAGTAGTAACTGATAGCAGTAGTAACTACTAGCAGTATTAACTGATAGCAGTAGTAACTACTAGCAGTATTAACTACTAGCAGTATTAATTGATAGCAGTAGTAACTACTAGCAGTATTAACTGATAGCAGTAGTAACTACTAGCAGTATTAACTGATAGCAGTAGTAACTACTAGCAGTATTAACTACTAGCAGTATTAACTGATAGCAGTAGTAACTGATAGCAGTAGTAACTACTAGCAGTATTAACTGATAGCAGTAGTAACTACTAGCAGTATTAACTGATAGCAGTAGTAACTGATAGCAGTAGTAACTACTAGCAGTATTAACTGATAGCAGTAGTAACTACTAGCAGTATTAACTGATAGCAGTAGTAACTACTAGCAATATTAACTACTAGCAGTAGTAACTGATAGCAGTAGTAACTACTAGCAGTATTAACTACACTTACTCCTTTAATCTCGCGAAACACTGAGTACTGCTATACATATCCTGAAAGGAAAGATTAGTAACACCAAGAATAGACAATATACAGGTATAGAACCACTTTTTGAGAAGGAGCTTATTCAGAGTTGATCATTCCTACACTTGTTACCAAGAAAGTGAATCTACCCACATCAAAAGCTTTAGTGAATAGATCAGCAAACTGATTTTTAGTGTGAACTTTTACAACTTGAATAAGTTTCTTTTCATTACAGTCTCTTATGAAGTGATACCTGATCTCAATGTGCTTTGTCTTTGAGTGCTTGACAGGATTATTCACAATGCTAATTGCACTGCTATTATCAATAAAAATTGGAGTGTGTAGAAAGGTTACCCCATAATCCAGCATTTGATTCTGAATCCATAAGACTTGAGAACAACAACTTGCAGCTGCTATGTACTCTGCCTCTGTTGTAGATGTGGATACTATGGTTTGTTTCTTGCACTGCCATGACACTAGTCTTGCACCCAAAAACTGACATCCTCCAGAAGTAGATTTTCTGTCCAAGTTTGCTCCACCTAGATCACTGTCTGAGTATGCAAGTAGGTCAAAGGATGAGTCATGAGGATACCAAAGTCCCAATCTGGGTTGCCCTTTGAGATATCTGAATATCCTCTTAACAACTTGATAGTGAGATTGCTTTGGCCTAACTTGGAATCTTGCACACACACAAACTGGAAACATTATATCTGGCCTAGAGGCTGTAAGATACATGAGAGAGCCAATCATGGATCTATTGTTGGGAACTGAAGAAAAACTCAAGTATGGTTAATGCTGCTGGTTCAAAGTTACTACTGCTAGAAGACTTAAAGGTTAGTACTGCTGAGTGTTACTACTGCTAGTACTATTAATACTGCTAGTCAAAGTTAGTGCTGCTTGAACAAAGTTAGTACTGCTTAGCTAGTTAGTACTGCTACTAGTTAGTGCTGCTTAGTAGTTAATGCTGCTAGAAGAAGTTAATGCTGCTGATCATGGTTAGTGCTGCTTAAGAGATTCGGATGGAAAGAATGACAGCTGGATAATCTGAAGATTATGGAAGCTTTGAGATATACATGGAAGATATACTGAAGATTTGTTTAATTATTGTAATTATCTTTTGACTAGTATATGTATAGAATAGATAGAAGAGAATTTAAGGGTAATTCATTCTTTTAGAGAGAAAATCAACCTCAAGGCATAGATCCTAATTCTAGAGAAGTAGAATTCGTATTGGTGAGCCTGTTCATCAATATTGAGGTTGAGTGTGTAATCTTGTAACTTCAAAGCTTTCAATACAAGTTTACAGTTTGTTGATTATATTCTGTTTTGATTTCCTGTTTGATTAAATATCAAAGTGTTATTCCGCAAACTTCTTTGATATTGTTTCTGAGAATTAATTCTTGTTGAGAATTCGATCCTGACAAGTGGTATCAGAGCAAGTATTCTCAGAAACCTGCAATCATCATTCTTCCTTGAAATCAGAAATCATCAATGGCTAAAGTTTCAGATTCTTCAAGCATAGAAATCCCCACAGAGGTAATGTCTAATCTTTGCTCTAAAACTTGTATGGAAACTGTTAAAAGGTACAGGGATCACAACCAGACAATGAGTGATGACCTTAAAAGATTAGAGAGATATATAAAAGACTATGTAAGAATTGTTGAGAGTTTTGAGGAACAGATCAAGAGTTTCCAAGACAATGAGCTTCAACACTCTTATGACTCAAACTACTGGAAGTGGGAGAAAGATCAGTATAAGTCTAAGCTTAAACAGAAAGAAGAGAAGAATGAGAAGATAAAGAGTGAGTTTGAGAAAGCAAAGCTGGATATTGAGAAATTTTCCAATGCTTCTAAAGCAATGGACTCTTTGCTCCAAACTCAAATCCATGACAAACTTAGAAGAGGAATAGGTTATAACACCACACCACCACCATACAACAACAATTACATCCCTCCTATATCAGACTTGCTAGAGACCAAGAATAGGAAGGAATTGTCTGATGAAGCCACTAAGGTAGATCCATTAGACAAAGTGGTGGTTGAAACAGACTCTGAAGGAGAGTACTCTAATAATAAGAGTAAGAAGAACACTGTGAGTGGTGAGATTCCCCTAGAAAATCTCATTATCACCAATGAGGGATGTGGAAAGACTTGGGTCAAATCTAAGGACATAGAAAAGACAGAGGGAAAGTCTGGTAAGGTCCACTACAAACAGACAACAGTTGTGAATCCTGTCCCTTGCAAACAGTGTACTTGCAATAAATATGAGCCCCAAAAACATGATAAAAGGAGGGGAAATCAGAGAAATTGGAATAATCAGTGGGCACAAAAACAAGGGGTTGATCTAAGTAAAATCAATAGACCAAAACCTTGTTTTATTTGTGGAAAGCTTAATCATGTTGCCAAATACTGTTATTTCAATCCTATAAACCAAAGAGTAAATTTTCAAAGACAAACTCAAAACTCCTTTGGTTATAGGAAGCAAGGAAGGAATCAAATGGCTGAGAACAGAGCACCTAAAAAGTCTCATGTTCAAAACAAGTTTGCTAAAACTAAGAAAAATACTTCAAATAAACAAAGGAGTAACTTAAAGACAAAGAAAGCAAACAACTTTGCTCAAGTTTGGGTTCCAATTGCAAAGAAACCTGTTAGTACTGCTATCCCAGATAGTATTGCTAACAAGAATAGTGCTGCTAACTTGATTAGTACTGCTAACCAAGTTAGTACTGCTAACAAGGCTAGTGCTGCTTCTAGTAGTAATGCAGCCAAGCCTATAATCTTGACAAAGTACTCAAGTCATGAGATTCCTAAACAACTCATTCAGACCAAACTGACAGATTATATTAATGAGAAAGGACAACCCAAGACCACTTTGGCTTGGGTTCCCTCAAAGACTAACTGATTTATCAAGTGTGCAGGGCAATCAAGAGCTCAAGAGGAAGAGCATTCGGAATGAAGAAAATGATTGCTCTTGGCACATAACAAGGAACATGGACTGCCTTCAAATTCCTTAAAAGATTTGATGAAGGACATGTTACTTTTGATCCAGCAGAAGGTTGAAGTTAGAAATACTCCAGAGGGAATAATGATCATGAAGGATCAAGAAGAAAAGGATCAGGGGATGAACAAAGTAGTAAGAGAAAAAGGATGGTGTCAAAAAGTGTAAGAGTAGTTAATACTGCTAGTGGTTAATACTGCTTTCAGTTAATACTGCTAGTAGTTAATACTGCTTTCAGTGGTTAATACTCCTAGTAGTTACTACTGCTTTCAGTTAATACTGCTAGTGGTTAATACTGCTTTCAGTGGTTAATACTGCTAGTAGTTACTACTGCTTTCAGTTAATACTGCTAGTGGTTAATACTGCTTTCAGTGGTTAATACTGCTAGTAGTTACTACTGCTTTCAGTTAATACTGCTAGTGGTTAATACAGCTTTCAGTGGTTAATACTGCTAGTAGTTACTACTGCTTTCAGTTAATACTGCTAGTGGTTAATACTGCTCGTAGTTAATACTGCTAGTTAGTTAATACTGCTAGTAGTTAATACTGCTCTAGGTTAATACTGCTTATGTTCCGAATACTATAAATACTCTTTGCCTGCCTAAAAGTTCATAACGACTCTTTGCATACTGTTCTCTTGTGCTCTAAACCTTTTCTCTCTCAAGTTCGAAGTCTTCAGGCAAGCTTTTCACTAAGATCAATGGCATCAATGACTTTCATTGACGAGCACAATGAGATTGCGATGCTACAAAAACCAAAGCAAGCTGCAGGATTTCATCAGATTGTGGATTTCCTCAAGTCAAGCCACATTGCTCATGCTCTTATTGTATCCCCTACAATCTATATCGAGCATCAAAGGCAGTTCTGGGCTAATGCAACCATTGTTGTTGAGAATGGTGTGCAGATGATCAAGACAAGATTATGTGATCAATCACTCACAGTTACTGAAGAGGTTATTCGCATCAGTCTACGTCTAGACGATGCCTCTGGTATAACCTCTATCCCAAATGATGAACTGTTTTCAAATCTTACAAGAATGGGGTATGGAGGCCCATTGGGAGTTTTCAAATTCTCTAAAGCAAAATTTTCACCCCAATGGCGTTTCTTTGTCCATACTCTTATGCATTGTATCTCCAAAAAGACTACTGGATGGAGTGAGTTCAGCAGCACTATTGCTTATGCTTTGGTGTGCTTGGCCACTGCCAGAAAGTATAATTTTTCTAAAATGATTTTCAGTGATCTTGTCTCAAACATGGGAAACAAAAAGAGCTTCTTTATGTATCCCAGGTTTGTTCAAGAAGTCATTACTCATGAATTGACGGATATACCTCAACCTGTTGGGGTATATGTACCTAAACCCTCCAAAGGCAAGGTTTTCTCAAACATGAGAAGATCTGCTGGGGACTCTGAAGGAGTTGACACCCCATTGTTCTCTACAATGATGGTGGTGTCCCAAACCAATGAAGGTATGGCAGCAGGGTCAAGGCCCCCATTAGACCAACCCACTGCTAGCCAAGCCCAACCTTCCCTCTCAAAATCAATTCCCCAGTCCCTTCTTGAAAAACCAACCTCTCCTATCACCCAAACTTACAAGAGAAAACAGGTAAAGAAGGCTCCTTCCCTTCTTGTACCATTACCCTCTCAGCCTTTAAGCCCTCTAAGGGAGAATTCTCCCCTAGAGAATATTCAAAGGGAAACCACAAGGGTGTCTCCCAACCCAAATGAGGTGCTCTCTGAGGAGGAGGTAGAGCATATGGGTGATGAGGCTGCCACTACTCCTGCTAGTACAGAGGAGGAAAGTGGTAACATCAATAAGACCTCCCCCATGGCAACTTTGAATGAGCAATCATTTGAAGGTCCCTGGTGCCAAGAAACCACAGGGGTGGACAGGGCTTCTGCTAGGCAGAAGACTTCCACTAATAAAATATCCCATGATCCTTCAATAGGGGGTAACACTCCTGGAGAAGGTGAGGACAGATATACCTATGATGAATTGATGGAGGCAATGGGTAACATCAACCTAGATGTTCTGAAACAAGGAAAAGAAATAGAGGAGATGAAGCTGGTGATCCTGTCACAACAAGTCCAGCTTGAAAAATTGAAGAAGATGGTGACCAGGCTAGTTCAAAAGAAAAGAAGGAAACAGTTTGTACTCAAAAAGAGGGACAAAGTTCAAGATTCTTTCAACAAGGGGGAGAAGCATGAAGAGGAAACTGTTGAAAAGAAAGCTGAAGTTGAGGGGGAGATAGAGGAAGAGATGGAAACAGAAACAGTTACTGCTGCTGAAGTAAAAGTAGCAGCAGAAACTGAAGCAGCAGAAATAGGGCTCTCTGTGGAAGAAATGGAGATAGCAGAGACTTTAGTAAAAGCAAAGAATGACACTCCTAAGGCTACTCAAAAGGCCAAAGGAGTGGTCATCAATGAAGGAGAACCTCAAAAGAAGAAAATGAAGGAGGATATAAAAGGAAAAGGAAAGATGATTGAACCTGAACAACCTTCAAAGAAGAGGAGTCAGATTGAAATGGATGAGGAGATGGCAAAGCAGCTTCAAGAGCAAATGGAAAAAGAGGAGCAATTTCAAACAGAAACTGATAGAGAGCTTGCAAGGATAATGGCCAAGAAGTTAAATGCAGAATACCAAAAGAGTTTGAAAGAAGCAGCTCAGACAGCAACTCAGGCCAAGAAACTCCAAGTTAAGAAGATGCCAATTCAGAAACAAAAGCAGAAAAGACAACCCTCCAAGACATTTTTGGCCAATCAGGAAAGAAGAAAAATGATAAACTTCCTGAAAGGTGCAATTGGTGTTAAGAGGGAGATGTTTACCCACATGGCATTCTCTCAGATTGAAGAATTGTATAACAAGGAAATGGCCAAGCTTCAAGGGGATTCAGTACAAAGGGAGGAGGCTGAGAGAAGGATGAAAGAGAGACATGATCTCAACATCCAACAACCATTCCCTGAGGAAACCACACCTTCCAAAGAAGAAGCAGAAGAGAAGAAGGAAGAACCTGGAAATGTTGGTATAGAAGCCAAGTCTGGAAAAAGAGTGAAATCAATTGCTCCAAAAAGGCAGTTGAAAAGGCCTAGGGTGGAAGAAACTGAAAAGGAAGCAGAACCTTCAGTCACATCCCCAACAGAGCCAGTACAGAGTCCAGAGCAGGTCACTAAGCAAACAGATGAAAGTATGGATCCATACATGACAATAGTGGAACCTTTGAAAGTTGTTCCAATCTCTATGCAAGCTCCAGAGATCATCTTCTGGGATATTTTGAGAGACAATGGAAATAATTTCTTCAGAATCAAGAGAGCTGATGGTTCATTTGAAGCTTATTCAACATGGGGGAAAGTCATCAGAAGTTGTTCAAGAGCTGATATGGAAGAACTATATAAAGTTGGGATGAAACTTTATGAACCTGTGTTGAAAGGTTCTGAAGAGAATCTTCTCAAAGTGACATTGGAATACTTGTGCATGATGTTTGAGCCTGAAAGAGTGCACCATAGGATTAAAGATCATATGCATGAGTTCATATTCAAGAAGATTGACAAATGGATACTGTTTGAAAACTGTGGAGTATACATGATTACTATTGACAATTGTTATCATGAATACTACCTGGTGGACAAAATCTATGAGCATAGCAAGGAGAAGTTAGAAGGGATGCTTAAAGCTACACTGGTTTGTACAAAGGATTCAGAGATGGCCAAGATTGTGGTGAGAAGAACTGTAAATCAAAGTTTGGGCCTAGATCCAAATTTGGGAAATTGAATCAGAGGTGTTGAAAGCATCTTGAAGATTAATTCTGAAGAACTTGACTTCTTTTCTTAAAAGTCAAGTTAGGGGGAGATTGTTGGGAACTGAAGAAAAACTCAAGTATGGTTAATGCTGCTGGTTCAAAGTTACTACTGCTAGAAGACTTAAAGGTTAGTACTGCTGAGTGTTACTACTGCTAGTACTATTAATACTGCTAGTCAAAGTTAGTGCTGCTTGAACAAAGTTAGTACTGCTTAGCTAGTTAGTACTGGTAGTAGTTAGTGCTGCTTAGTAGTTAATGCTGCTAGAAGAAGTTAATGCTGCTGATCATGGTTAGTGCTGCTTAAGAGATTCGGATGGAAAGAATGACAGCTGGATAATCTGAAGATTATGGAAGCTTTGAGATATACATGGAAGATATACTGAAGATTTGTTTAATTATTGTAATTATCTTTTGACTAGTATATGTATAGAATAGATAGAAGAGAATTTAAGGGTAATTCATTCTTTTAGAGAGAAAATCAACCTCAAGGCATAGATCCTAATTCTAGAGAAGTAGAATTCGTATTGGTGAGCCTGTTCATCAATATTGAGGTTGAGTGTGTAATCTTGTAACTTCAAAGCTTTCAATACAAGTTTACAGTTTGTTGATTATATTCTGTTTTGATTTCCTGTTTGATTAAATATCAAAGTGTTATTCCGCAAACTTCTTTGATATTGTTTCTGAGAATTAATTCTTGTTGAGAATTCGATCCTGACATCTATAATGATGAACATCCATATCCTCCCCCTCAAGATCTGCTGTTATCTGCTTGTGTGTCTCCATAGGTGTGCTAGCAGGTTTTGAATCTGAGAAACCAAACTTGGTTAGAATGTCCTGCACATACTTGGACTGACAGATGAAGATTCCATCTGACTTCTGTTGAACTTTGAGTCCAAGGAAGAAAGTAAGTTCCCCCATGGAACTCATTTTGAACCTTTGATGCATTAGTTCTTCAAACTCCTTGCACATGTTGTCTCTTGTTGATCCAAAGATAATATCATCAACATAGATTTGGACCAACAAGATATCCTTCTTCTTTCTCTTGATGAATAGAGTCTTATCAATGACTCCTCTTTCAAACCCATTTTCCAAGAGATAGGATGACAGAGTGTCATACCATGCTCTTGGAGCTTGATGTAGTCCATAAAGTGCTTTCTTCAATTTGTATACCCTGTCTGGATAGCTTGGGTTTTCAAACCCTGGAGGTTGACAGACATATACTTCTTCTTCAATTGAACCATAAAGAAATGCACTTTTCACATCCATTTGATAGACTTTGAATTTCATATAAGAAGCATAAGCCAGGAATAATCTAATTGCTTCTATCCTGGCCACAGGAGCAAATACTTCATCATAGTCTATTCCCTCTTCTTGTGTATACCCTTGAGCCATCAGCCTTGCTTTATTCCTTATCACTATACCTCTTTCATCTCTCTTATTCCTGAGGACCCATTTTGTTCCTATTGCTCTTTGGCCTTTAGGAAGGTCTACCAGATCCCAAACATCTTGCAGTTTGAATTGCAATAGCTCTTCTTGCATTGCTTCTATCCAACTAGATTCTTTCATAGCATCATGTGCCTTCTTAGGCTCAAGCTGGGATAAAAAGCAAGAAAGCACTGTATGTTGTTAGTCTTGCAATTCTTGTAGCCTGCTTTGATTTCTAGTCATCATAGGAGAGGATATATCTCCTATTACCAGTTGTGGAGGATGATTCTTTTGAATTCTGGTGTGATGATAGGGTTCTTCATTAAGTACCTCCTCTAGATTTGAGTCATTCAACTCAACTGAGATGTTTTCATCAGCTACTTCTGATTCCTTATTGGCTTGAGTCTCCTCATCTCTACTTTCTTCTTCACTCTGACTTGGTTCAGTAGATGGTTCCTTTTCACAGTCTTCAATATGATCCACTGTGGGTAAGGGAAAGATCATAGATTGGGATAAACTGTCTTGAACTTGTGTAGTTCCTGATCCTCCATTCCCTGATCCTGCATAATCATCACTACTGACACCAAAAGAGTTAGTTAGTGAGTCAATGTCAAATAGCCACTGAGGACCAGACCCAACTGGATTTGGTGTGTTCTCATTGCATTTGACATTGTCACTTTCTTCAATTATTCTAGAAGAAGAGTTAAAGACTTTGTAAGCCTTACTCTGAGATGAGTAACCAACAAGAAAACCATCATCTGCTTTGCTATCAAACTTACCTAAGTGAGATTTGGTATTGAGAATAGTACAAGGACACCCAAAAGGTTTGAAAAATCCAATAAATGGTTTTCTTTTATTTAAAAGCTCATATGGGGTCTTGTTCTTTAGCTTGACTACTAGAACTCTGTTTTGGACATAACAAGCAGTATTAACTGCTTCAGCCCAGAAGGTAATTGGCAATTTTGAATCAGCCAACAGAGATCTAGCAGCCTCTATTAGTGTCCTATTTCTCCTTTCAGCAACTCCATTCTGTTGAGGAGTCCTAGGAGCACTATATTGTCTCTCAATGCCTTTCTCTTCACAAAAGGTGTTTAGATCAAGATTTTTAAACTCAGTCCCATTATCTGATCTAATGACTTTTACTTTTTGATTAGTTTGGTTTTCAATTCTTAGGATAAAGGATTTGATCAGTCCACTTGTCTCATCCTTAGTCCTTAGAAAATATACCCAGGTAAATCTAGAGTAATCATCAACAATAACCAAGCAGTAAGATTTCTTGCCTATACTCATAACATTTGTAGGACCAAACAGATCCATATGCAATAACTGAAGACAAGAAGAAATAGAATTTAACTCTTTGGTCTTATGAGAAGTTTTGTGCTGTTTGCCTTTAAGACAAGCCACACAATGATCATCACATGAAAAGACTTTTGAAGGTAAACCTCTTACAAGGTTGTTTTTAACAAGTTTGTTCATAGTCTTAAAATTAATGTGACACATCCTTCTGTGCCAAAGAGAGGATTCATCCACAGAGGCTTTTGAAACAAGACAGTTCAGGGATGAATCACTAACAACATTGTCCATATCTAGACAATACACATTGTCCTTTCTTGGAGTTCTAAGTAGTATCATGCTTTCATCAACTACCTTGAACCCTGGAGCAAGGATCATACACTCAGTATTTGTAAATAATATACTATGTTGTTTGTCACAAACCTGTGATACACTTAACAGGCTGTACTTCAACTGATCAACATAGTAGACATCCTCAAATGTCATCTTACCTTTGGTGACATTACCTTTTCCACTTATTTTACCACAAGTAAGATTATCTCCAAATGCAACAAGTCCTCCATTGATATGCTTGAAATCCTGAAGGCATGACATGTTGCCTGTCATGTGCCTAGAGCAACCACTATCAACATGCCAAATGCTCTTTCCCTTGAGCTGTTGGTTGCCCTGCACATTAGATAAATCAATTAGTATGAATTAGGAACCCAAGCCAAAGTGGTCTTGGGTACCCCTTTCTCATCAAAATACTTGCATTCTTTCTTGACAAGATTTTTGAATTTTAACTCCTCATTCTTGGAGTACTTTGTCACAATAATAGGCTTGGAAACATTTTTGCTAGAAGCAATACTGGTTTTAGAAGTACTAACTGCCTTAGCAACACTTGCATGCTTAGCAGTACTAACCTGGTTAGAAGTAGTAACTGTGTTAGCAGCAGTGACTGTGTTGGCAGTATTAACCTTTGAAGAGGTACTAACAGTATTAGCAGCATTAATATTTTCAGCAGTACTAACACTAGTAGCAGCAGTAATACTTCCAACAGCACCATCCCTGTCAGCAGTACTAACAGTTTTAGTGCTTCTAGGCACCCACATTTTAATACTTTCTTTTAAAAACTTTTTCTTCATGGGGCCTTTACTTTCAACAGATTTCTTCATCACATGTTTCTTTCCAGCCTTCCTATAACCAACAGGTTTTTGCACAAATCTTTGGAAGTTTATCTGTTGATTAATAGGGTTAAAGAAGCAATACTTAGCCAAATGATTCAACTTGCCACATATGAAACAAGGTTTTGGTCTATTGATTTTATTCAGATCAACTCCTTGTTTCTGAGCCCATTGATTATTCCAGTTTCTTTGATTACCTCTTTTTATACCAGAATTTAGGCTCTTAGCTCTATTGCAAGCACACTGTTTACAAGATCCAGGATTCACAACCGTGGTTTGTTTGTAATGTACCTTGTTATCCTTTGCTTTGGTCTTCTCTATCTCCTTAGACTTAACCTAGATTTTCTCACATCCCTCATTGGTAATAATTGTGTTTTCTAATGGTATCTCTTTACTCACAGCATTATCCCTATTCTTACTGGCTTCTTTCTCAGTCAAATCCTTAACTACTACCTCATCCAAAGGATCTATCTTAAAAGCTTTCTCAGACAGATCCTTTTTCTCCTTGGTTTCTAACAAGTCTAAAGTAGGAGAGATATAATTGTTGTTGTAAGGAGGAGGTGTATTGTTGTATCCAATACCAGGCTTCATCTTATCATGAATCTGAGCCTTTAGAAGAGAATCCATTGCTTTTGAAGCATATGAAAACTTTTCTATGTCAAGCTTAACTTTAGACAGTTCCTCTTTCAGCCTATCATTCTCTTCTAAGGACTTAGACAGTTTGGTATCTAACTCATTCTTTTCTCACTTCCAATAGTTTGTGTCATAAGAGTGTTGAAGTTCATTAGCTTGAAAGTCTTTGATTTGCTCTTCAAATCTCTCTACTATCAACACATAATCTCTTCTGTCCTTTTCCAATCTTTTGAGGTCATCACACATACTTTGATTGTGATCCCTGTATCTTTTGACAGTGTCTATGCAAGATTTAGTGCAAAGATTAGAAATTACCTCAGAGGGGAGATCAGACACCTCTGCCATAAGAGCTTGATTCTGAATGGCTTCCTCAGCTTGGTCACTCCAGTCAAATCCCATTCCTTGTTGAGAAACAAGGGCTTGAGCAGGATTCTTGTTTTGATTGTAGCCTCCATTCTGAGCTTGTTGGCCTCCATTCTGAGTTTGTTGGTGGTTGTTGTTTGGACCAGCACTCCTGCACTCTCTAGCAAAGTGTCCTTTCATGTGACACTTATAGCACTCCACCTTAGTCTTGTCAAAGCCAGCTCCATCTTCTCTTCTTTGAGAAAAGTTGTTCCTTCCTGTTCTTTTAATAAACTTCTTCACTCTCATAGATAACATGGCCATCTGCCATTTAATGTCCATCTCCTCCAGGTCATCAGGGTGAAGTTGATCCAGATCATCCTTAATCAATGAGTTGTTGCTATGACTGGACAAAAAGGCTTCAAAGATAGTTCCAGTGCCTTTTTCTGAATTTACTCCACTGGCAGTACTAACTGCTTCAGGGTTAGCAGTAGTATCAGTAGATGTTGAAAGAAGTGCAACATTGTGGATATAACCAGTGGGCTTCTTCTTGGATTCTACCTCAGTTTCAAAAACTCTTAGATCATTATATAGATCATCAAGTTCCTTCTCTTCCAGATTGTCATTCTGTCTATATGAGACAGTGTACATAGTCCATTCATCCCCAAGAGATCTGAGAAACTTCCTGTTGATATCATCTTGCTCCATCTTCACTCCTACAGTAGCCAGTTCACCAATGAGCTTGTTGAATCTATCAAAAGTTTGAGTCATAGACTCATTCTTTGAAGAAGTGAAGTTCTCATACTGCTGCTTTAGAACATCTCTTTGATTTCTTTTGATGCTTTTAGTTCCAGCAAATATTTTCTCTAGAGCATTCTAGAGAATCTGAGCATCAGTGCAGTTGCAAAATTGATGCTGATATTCATTGGGAATGGCCAAGAGCAGAGTGCTCAAGGCCTTCATCTCTGTCTGTCTGATCTTCCTCTCACCATCTGTCTTTGGTGGAGGTCTTTTCCCATCTGGTCCTATCTTCCCTGCTTCAGAAGGACCATTCTCAATGATATCCCATATTGAGTAGTCAGTGAGAAGAATGTATTGTCTGATCCTGATCTTCTACATGTCAAACTCACTAGGTTTGAGCATTGGGACCTTAGAGACCAGAGTACTGTTTGATTCTGCAAAGTTTTCCATAATGAAAGAACAGATGTTTCTGAGAGAATTAGGCTCTGATACCACTTGTCAGGATCGAATTCTTAACAAGAATAAATTCTCAGAAACTAATATCAAAGAAGTTGCGGAATAACACTTTGATATTCAATAAAACAGTAAACCAAAACAGTATATGATAAACACTGTGTAAAACATGCTATAGCGACTGCCTCAGCCCAAAGGTACATGGGTAGATTCGAGTAAGAAAGCATAATACGAGCTGCTTCAACCAGAGTGTGGTTCTTCCGTTCAACAATGCCGTTTTGCTGCGGAGTGTAGGCGGCGGAGAAATTATGTGAAATACCCACGGAAGTAAGATAACTCTTCAGGGTGTCATTCTTGAACTCCGTGCCATTATCACTATGAATGGTTCTGACTGGCAGTTGAAGACGTACTTGAATGCGCTTGATGAAAGCGATAATCAGCTCTGGCGCATCTGACTTGTTGCGAAGAAACTCGAGCCATGTATACCTTGAGTAGTCATCTATCATTACCAACACATATTTCTTTCTGTTGATAGATTCTGTGCGCATTGGGCCACAAAGGTCCATATGAAGAAGTTCCAGTGCAGATGAGGTCGATGATTCGGATTTGGACTTGAATGAGCTACGCTTCATTTTGCCCAACTCACATGCAGAACAGAGTGAGTCTTTTTTGAACCTCATTTCGGTAGACCTTTGACCACACCTTGTCTTTGTAGCTTTGCTATAGATCGGAAATTCTGATGAGACAAGCGTCGATGCCACGTCCACGATTGTGCCTTAGTTGCTTTGGCTAGTAGACATACTGGACGTGTGGCAGACAGTGTGGGAAAATCTACATAGTATAGATTTCCATGGCGCTCAGCTTTGAAGACTTCGTAACCATCGGGATCCTCTAGATAGCAATGAGTGGTTGTGAAGCGGACTTGATATTTCATGTCACAGAAGTGACTGGTACTGAACAGGTTGTGATCAAGTCCTTCAACATATAGCACTTTTTGAATCTTCACAACACCGTTATCGAGCATTCCATATCCTCTTACGCGGCCTTCGGCTTCAGAATTGGCAAATCTAACTGCTCCGGCAGGCTCCTCCACATAGTTATGCAAGAGGTGCTTGAATCCTGTCATGTGGCGTGAACATCCGGAATCTATTACCCACAATCGATAGGCCTGCAAAAGAGACAATTAGTTTTGCTTAGGCACCCATATCAGGATGGGTCCTTCGCGGTTAGCATCAAGCAACTCAGGAATATCATCTGGTTTGACTTTCACTCTCCATTCATAACGCGGATTTGGAACCCATTTTCAAACCATCTTAACATTTAATTTCTGAAAGTGCTTTTTAGAAGTAGGATTGGCAACCTTAGCTCGATACACTTTGGGTTGTGTGGAAGAATCAGAATTAGAAGTAGACTTAAGGTTCAGTTTAGCTTTTCTCTTATTCTGTTTGGACTTTGGAGGGGAGTAGTATGTGAATGAGTTATCCCAACAGTGTTTGCAATATAGATTCTTTCGAGCAAAATTCATAAACTTAGATTTATCAGAACAAACCGTACATCCATGTTTATCAAAAGAATTACTTTTTAAAATAACACTGTTGTCAGGATCGAATTCTTAACAAGAATAAATTCTCAGAAACTAATATCAAAGAAGTTGCGGAATAACACTTTGATATTCAATAAAACAGTAAACCAAAACAGTATATGATAAACACTTTGTAAACTTGTATTGAATGCTTGAAGTTACAAGATTAAACACACAACCTCAATATTGATGAATAGACTCACCAATACGAATTCTACTTCTCTAGAATTAAGATCTATGCCTTGAGGTTGATTCTCTCTTAGAATTTAGAATTAATCAAAAAATCTGTAAATCTGTATATCTGTGTATCACAACTATTCTTTCACAACTATATATATACTGAACAAAAAGATAATTACAATAAATAAAATATCTTCAGTATATCTTCCATCATTATCTTCAAGCCTTCCATGAATATCTTGATTCTTTCCAGCTGTCATCCTTTCCATCCGGATCTTTGAATCATAAGCAGTAGTAATTATGCTCAGCAACATTAATTTCTTTTAGCAGCATTAACTTGATCTTAGCAGCATTAACTACCAAGCAGCACTAACCACTAGCAGTACTAACTAGCTAAGCAGTACTAACTTTGTTCAAGCAACACTAACTTTGACTAGCAGTATTAATTCTACTAGCAGTAGTAATACTCAGCAGTATTAACTTTGAACTCTTCTAGCAGTAGTAATTCTGAACTAGCAGCATTAACCATACTTGTTCACATCTTCAGTTCCCAACAACTGTCAGAAGTACAACTATTTGGAATGAAAGGTTCACTAGATAGCCTATCATTCTTATTCACACTATTGTCTTTATTCTTCTTACTCCTCCCAACTCCATTTCCTTTTATATCTGAAACAGAAACAGGAACCTTGTTAGTCTCTAACTTAGAATGTGGTTCTTTTCTAGTGCTCTTTGAAGTCTCACCCTTTTCAAAAATACTCGGTGGATATTCAGGACAATCAGAGTAAACAACTGAAGGTTTTGTAGGAGCATCAAATTCTGGATTGGTTCTTACCTTCCAGCTTGGATCATTGAACATCTGTTTATCATTTGAAGCATTTTTAAATAGAGTATTTTTCAAATCATTGATCTCAGTGCAAAGCTCTTGATTTACTTTTAAAGACTTTTCAAGTTTATGTTTGAGATCAAAGTTTTCATCTTCAACCTCATCAAGAGACTGTTGCAACATATCAATTTGCTTCATCAATTCAGATGTATTATCATTCACAGAATTTGACCCCTTTAAATCAGAAACAGGATCAGAGTCTGAAGCATTCATCATTTCAGAGAATATCTCTTCAGTCATGGACTCAATAAACTCCGTTTTATCATTTTTAGAACAAGATTCATTCGTGTTAGAAGTTTCTTCTTCAACCTCTTCAACAAGTAAAGGTTTAGAAGCAATGGGATTTGAGACTGATGTCATAGTAGATGGATCAACATCCGATTCATACTCATCATATTTGCATGCAGTCTCAGGTAGAACTGTGTTGGTGCTAACTGATTCGTTGGAAGGTGTGGTAAATAGTGATTCATACTCAGTAAATTCGATCTTTCGAGTAGCATAGCTTTTGTTTAAATCACCATATTGAAAACCAACTGATTTAAAAGGATTTTGAGAATCAGTGTCACCAGACTTGTTCTTTCCCATTTCTTCTTGACCTTTGGTCTCAGATAAAGGTGTAGGAGTACTTGCTTCAACAAAAGTTGCACGAATGTCAGGAATGGGTCTGATTGCGGAGCCGAATTTATCAAAATTATATAGATGCTCCGGTGCCTTTTTCAAAATCTCATTAGTTGGCACACCCAAACCTGGTTTTAGTTTATAAAACCTTTCGTCTTGGAGTTTATTGGTCAACAGATTTAATGTTTGCTCAGTCTGACCTCGTTTCATATTAATGTCCTCCAGTTGCTTAATTTTGGTGTAAGCTTCATTTCTTTCTTTATAACAAACTTCAAATTTTATTTTGAACTCACCTTTTTCAGCATTGATATTCACAAGATCCTTTTCTAAATCAGATATTTTGCTTTTCAAAGAATCCTTTTCAGCTTTTAAACCGTCTTTTTCCTTTTCTTTTTCGTCCACAACAACTTTCAGCAAAGCGTTTTCATCACAAAAACTCAATATTGATTGTTGTGCAGAGCAAAGTTTGCCTTTCAATAAAGCAAATTCATCTTTCATGCTATGTATTTGGGTCATAAGAGATTCAATAAGCTCAGAATTATCACTTACCTCAGAGTTTGCATCTTCAGATTGTGCCTCAGAATCTTCATCGTCACCATCCAGCTTTGCCATATAAGATACTTGGGTGAAGTGAGCTTGCTCCTCGTCATCGGAACTTTGGAACAACCAGTTCTCTTCTTCAGCCATTAGCACCTTTCCTTCTTCAGCTTTCTTGGCAATAAGTGACTTTCGCGCATAATAGTCTGAGTTCTTGATCTTCTTGAATCTGCAGTCTCTTGAGAAATGCCCAAATTTGCCGCAATTGTAGCATCTTCCTGGTTCATCAGCTCTGTCTTCTTTATTTTCTTCTCTCTTATCTTCTCTTCTGTCTTCTTTTCTCTCTTCTTGTCTTTCCTCTCACCGTCCTTGCCTTGGCTTGTATCTTAATTCAGCCTTCTCTTTCTTGTGACCTTCGTACTTAGGCTTTGAGTAAAACTTCTTCTTGCCAAAGGTCTTCTTGAATCTTCGAGTAATAAGAGCCAAGTCCTCAGAGAACTTCTGAATATCTGGATCAGAATCAATCTCCAGTTCTTCATCACTTGAAGCAAAGTCAGAGTCGGTAACTTCAGTAACTAGAGCTTTTGTCACCTTTTTCTTTGACCTTGCGGAAGATACAGAACTTTTGCCGGCTATGAGAGCCACATAATCCTTCAGTTTATTGGACTCAAGATTGATGGTTCTCACCTCATCCTCATGCTGAGAAAGAGTAGAGAAAATATCAGTGACGTTTTCCTGAGCCATGTTCTTTGACATCTGAAGGTTGATGGCAAAGTTCTTCCATTCTGGATTTAAGTACTTGATGAACTTATAATTAATCTCCGAAGCAGACTTAGAGATGTTGTTCCTCCGCAGGTCATTGAGAATGATGTTATATCTGTTGTAGGTCTCTAGCAGCGTCTCTCCTTCTTTTGCATGAAACCCTTCGTATGCATTTATGCATATATTCTGCTTAGCTTGGATAGAGGCTTCACTTCCTTCAAACTGTCTGGATAGTTCATCCCAGATTTCCTTTGCAGAGTTCCGACTGTCTACACGGTTGTAGATGTCGTTCGGGATTGCCATGGTCAGATAGATAAGAGCCTCTTCATCTGTCTTGTACTGTTCCTTCTGCTTTTCAGTAAAGTACTGATAAGGTTTAGGAACATATCTGTCTGGGATTTCTGGAGAGGTGTCAGTTGCTGCTTGGCCATCAACTTTGATCATCGGATTGACCGGACCATTGATGATTGATTCCATGTAGTCTCTATTTTTATGATTCAGAAACTGGACCATTCTCTTCTTCCATTGCTGATATTCATCAGCCATAAGGACAGGCGGTTTGGACTGAGAGCCCATCGAGAGAAGCTGGTTCGACATCTTAGCTGTACGATTAGTAATTAAACTTATCTGTACCAAGACAACCAACTAGATGAGATCGTTAGAATCAAGAGTAAAGACTACACTCAAAAATTTTCAGAAAAATTAATTTCCAAAAATAATCAAATGCAGTCCTCGCACACAGTATAAAGCACTAATATCTATGAATAAAATACTGAAAATTAAGAAGATTTTGATCAAGAGCAAAACTTTTTTTGACATTTAGATGCCCTATTACAGTTTGCAAAAATTGACCGGGGATGTGCTTCGACCGATATTGAGTCGACCGGGGTTTTGCTTAGACCGGTACCTTGCTTCGACCGGGATGTTGCTTGTACCGGTACTTTGTTCGACCGGAAGTATGCTTAGACCGATAAGGGTCTTCGATCGGGACTTCCTTAGACCGGGGTGAGCTGAGAGTGTACCGGTCGAATGCTAAGGACCGATAAATGGTATTCGACCGGAAGAGTAAGGACCGGTATTGGTGAAGACCGATAGAAATATTCGACCGATAAAAGTCTTCGACCGGGAGATTGTAAGACCGGTAAACCACTTCGACCGGTATTGATTCGACCGGACAAGGTATCGACTGAGGTGGTCTGTGAGTATACCGGGCGATCGGACTATTTGACCGGTGTCCTGATTTGACCGATATTATGCGTTCGACCGGAACGTTCTTAGTCTACCCAGAACGATGATTGCAGCCCAGAAAACACTCAACACTCAGAAATTTAATGCAAAAACTATGTCTTTGTGCCCAGAAACATATATCAAGCAAACCCAAATATGAATTAATGATCAAAAACAACTTTTTGATTATCAATTTGAGGAACCCAGGGGTCGACCGGTATGAAGTTTGTCGAACCCAGATTCAACAGGATCCACAAAAAAACAATTGATTAATGAATTAAAACTCAATTAAGAAATGAGATATCATTCAGATGCATAAATCACATATAACCATATCAATTTTATGCTAAAAAACTCATAAATTCATGAACTCGATTTTTCACATATAAACAATCGATGAACACAGTGAATAACCAATAATCAATAAATCGATAAACATTCAAATCTTGATTCTTTTGGCTCTGATACCACTTGTTATCCCAGTTTAATCTAGTTGGTAAATAATCAATCAAGTAATCAAGCAACACAATAATAATCAAGAGATATATAAATCAGAGTAACATACCAATCCCTAGAATAAACAATGAAACCTTTGAGTGTTCTTGATACCCTTTGATTACAGAGAAAACTTGCTACCTCACTATATGATTATGAAAGTAATTGTGAGGATTCTAACCTAAAAACCTATTAACTAAAACATTAAATACCCAGGCTTTTAGGCCTAATGGGCTTGAGACCCAATAGCTTAATAACTATTTACTTATTACATAATAAACCCTTTAACTATAACTATCAAACAATTACAGTTTAGACCCTGAACTTTAATCTTGAATACAATTATTTGATCCAACACAAACTCCTCACTTCCTTCCCCATCCATTGGACTAAGTTCTACTCTTTTGGAATATGACAGGGAACTAATATATATCACTGAGAGATGCACAAGCAAGATTAAAGACCTCTTCAACCATGTCATAGTTCAACTTCAGACTCTGTTAGATCCAAGTCATGTTTCAAGTGAGGGGGAGAATGGTTCATAATACACCAGAACGAGATCAGATAGTTCTAAACCATCGGACAAAGAACCATCAAGTGAAGAAGTTAAATTGGTTTCTGAAGAGCAAGCTCCTTAGAAAGAAGAACATGAAAAGGAAGCTCCTATTGAGGGAGAATAAAGAGGAATAAAGGAAACTCATTTTGAGGGGGAGAATACTCAAGCTCAGGGGGAGGAAACTCATATTAAGGGGGAGAAAGCTCTGGAAATGTTCCAAGTTGATCCGGTTGGGGTGGGAACATATTAAATCATCAATCAAACTTTTGAAAAAGAAGATTTCTACGATTCTGACTCAGATACTAATTTCTCAGAGTCTGATGATGCAACAAGTATGGATGATATCATTGCAATTGTCACTTAATCAGGGCCTTCTTTATCTGAGTTAGTTGTTCTTCCAAGTTCATCACCAGCAGAATCTGGTGCTGCTTTGCCTCCATCAAAATTAGATAAAGGAAAAGGAGTCATGACTTCAGAAGTAAAGGAAGAATTGAGGAAGAAAGAAAAAGATGAAAAACGTCTTCAAAGAATCAGTCTGTTGGATGCTCTTCAGATGCCTCCTCCCCCCAAGCCAAATATAGATGATCTAAAAATTTCAGATGAAGAGTTTGCTGCAGCAAAAGATCTTCAGATTGAAAGAGATGAAAATGATCTAAATTCAACAGAATACTTTCAGAAGAAGCTCGAAGTCAAACATTGTCAAAGCCATAGTCATCGGATAGAAAAAGAGTGGAGCAAAAAGGATGAACACATACACTGGTTGTGCATTTATGGTTACACGGAGTGGTTAGAAATCCTTGGAGCCATCCCCCAAGCAAAAGTATGTATAAGCCACTTGTCATCAAACGAATTCAAGACCTCATAAAAAAGGTGAATGAAGTCAAGAATAAGTATGGATTAATGAATCCACCTATCTTTGAGAGATCATTTCAAATGTTTGAAAGATCACTTCCTCTATACTTCCAACAACTTCAGTCTCTTCGTCCGTTCCTCTCAAAATTTTGGTTGATGAGAAGACTACTCAATCTCTTATCTTGACAAGTAATCTTCCTATCACTACTAATCTTGACATCTCTCTGCTTCTTGGAGATCTGATGCCTCAAGGGACAATCTTGTTTCTCCCTGTTGTTGGAATGTACTTCTATGATCTTTTTAGAGATCTAAGATTTGAACGATGAAATGAACTTCCACTCATTGACACAAAGCATCTTAAAGATCTCCTCAACATCATTCCAAACTCTAGGATTGGAAAAGCTTTCACTAATGGAGTAATGTCAGTACTTCAGAACAGGATCGGTCAATCAGACAGAAGAATAAGAGAAATAAAGTATGAGGATATCATCTTTGAGGAATAAATATGTTTTCTTGAATGTGAGCTTTCACTTTAACAATTATGTGATTCCAGATTCAAGCATTTGACAATTAAACATCAATAATCAAAGAAAATCTAGAGAGAGAAATATGGTCACAATGTCATTGTCATATATTTAACATGCAAAGGTTAAAAGACTTGAACAATCAATTGAGTTACAAAGTTACTTAGGAAAATGAACAAAGGCAAAGTTATTTATATGGGTCAAACATGCCTTGACCTCATGCAATATACACAAGTAACAATCAACAGAAGTAAAGTACAAACCAATTCAAACATGATCTAACAAATTACAGTCTATGTTCAGTTTAAATGAAAGTTTACATTTCTCAATAACTTTCTATGTTACTGCTTTATTTATACTTTCATGTATTCCAACTGTAATCCAAAGAAAAGGAAAATAAAAGAAAAGAAAGAAAAAGAATGTAAGAAAACAAAACAAAAATCCTTAGAAAAAGAAAAAGATCAAAAATGAGAAAGGGCAAAAAGAACACGAAATATGAATCACAAAATTTATGAGTTCGAATTTCTTCGCTTATGAGTTTTGGTACCAATAGAATCTAAGTTTTTTATCAAAATGACATCTATTTGTATTATTAACAAATAAGGAATCTTGTTAGTATCAATCATCAGATTTGTAAATAACACAAATAAATATCCGATCAAAACACTTAGACACTTATTCTTTTCCTTTGCCTTAACAAAGAACAAATCCGATGAATAACATCCATCAGATATAGCTTAAAGTTATCATCATCCGAACCATCGGAATAGAAAGAAGATCAAGCAAGGTTTTCGGATATGATACATCAGATCTATGACTAAGAATATTTTAAGATCAACTTTAATCTTGGTGTTCGTGTTATTCCATATGAGAATCCGATGAAGAGAAAAATTGTTTCTCTCATATAGCAGTTTCATATAAAATATTGTAAGTCATGATATCCGATAAAAATTACTTCATAAAGTCTATAACTGGAAATCCGTTGTATAGCTTATACTTCAGAATAGACAAAGATAAGATTTTTTTTGTAAAAGTCTTGTAACTATTTGTAGTGATTCAAAGTCAAAAACCTTCAACAAAATCGAAGACTAATGAAGAGAGGTCAAGATAGTCACTAAAGCGGATTGGTTTGTCATCTAGCCGAAAAAGATCAATATGTGATATAGTCAACTAGTAGTCTGACAAATACTACTACTGGCAAGCCGGATTTTGGAATACAAACTTGTCCATCAAGGTTGAACTCACCAACTCTCCAAAACTCTTATCCTAGTATGGGAACATGCAAATCATGCCAACCAAAGTAAGTTCTAAAACACTATTTTATAAGTGACATACTTTATTTAATGTTCCCTCTGCATACGGAAGGATGAGACGGGTTAACAAGTTTCCACATCAGGCACAAAGGCTGAATGAAAAAGGACAAGCATGGTTTGAATAAACAAATCAAATAAAGACGCATGTTAAAGTTGGAAGATTGTATTTTGTGCAATGGAAGCTATAAAAGGTCGCCCTTGTCATTAGTGCAAGTCACCCATTTTGAAAGAACTTCTCTGTTAAAGCTTCTTAGCAAAATC
The DNA here is from genome assembly GCA_954870635.1 of Arctium minus. Lineage (NCBI taxonomy): Eukaryota > Viridiplantae > Streptophyta > Magnoliopsida > Asterales > Asteraceae > Arctium > Arctium minus. The sequence continues at coordinate 26,632,024 of OX941097.1, read as the reverse complement.
AGCTTCACAATCTAAACACTATCGTAGTTCTTTAGATATGAAAGATAAATTTTTTCTTTTCTCCTTCAATGTTAGTAAATTTGTCACTTGTCAAATTGTTTAGGATCACCGGTCTTACCTTTCTAGATTCCACACCAAATTTGTAATTTTATGTTTTAACAAAATATAAAATTAAAAGTGAAAATTTACTGTGTTTTTATTCAACTCCTCTTCTACAAACACACTCTGTGTAAGTCATTGTCTTCAAGGACCAACAAGTGGTATCAGAGCGGTTTGTTTATTCTAATAATAAAAAAGAAAAAGAACTTACTGGTATTTTTGAACGCTATGAAATATTTATGCGGAATGCAAAGTGGGAATAGTGATGAATTACCTTTAGACTTACATTGTGTACACCTCAATTTTGTCTACATAGCTTTTGGTTTGATCGGTAGGTCTCACATGGGTATGTGTTTGTGGCTTGCTCACATCCTGGTTTTACCCCTTTCCCCTGAAATTAGTCTTGTTTTTGCAGGAAAAACGTTGTATAAATTCTGAGTGAATTGGCACTTTTCCAATTTATTTTTGATGATATTTTTGCTTTTCTTTTTAAAAATTTTTGTATGGCCAAGTGGATTGATATTTCGTGGCCGCAAATTAAAAAAATTCTCATTTTTTTTGGAAACTTTGCTTTAGCTTATGGTAACTAGAAAGGATGCCCCCCCAAACTTAGGATCGGCAATGTCCGCATTGCAGCGGAGAGGTTTTGGTTATAGGCAGTGTAACACCCGATTTTCGGTAAGTTAAAGTAACCTTGTTGTAATATTAAAATTTATCTTTTAGTTGGATCATTATTTGAATAGGGTTTTAAGAATGCCTTTCGTATTTAACTCATCACGTTTCAAAATTGGATTTCGACACCCTGGAGCCCCTTTGCAATTGTGTCTTGTGATAGTGCCCTAAGGCATAGTTGCTTGGCAATGTCGCCTAACAGGGGGAGTCTGTGGTACGTGTTCCGCGAGAGTGGCCGCGATTGTGCCTTTGGCACTCTCGCATGTCACAGTCAACCGGGCTGGATAGGTCTTGGTACAATCGGGGCGATAGTGCCCGCGATTGTGCCCTTGGCACTATCGCCCTGGCAAAGTCGCCCGATCCTCATACGGGTTTAAATGACCTTAATCCGGGTTTTAACTCATTTACACACCATTGTTCTTGCTTTGGCGATTTTTCCCTCTACCAAAGATGATTCTCAACCCTCCTCCATCTCTCTTCATTTATTTCACATAGAGGTTTCCTTCAAGAGCATTGTGTGGAGGACCCCAAGACTTGGCCAAGCTCCAAGAATCCTCAATCATTTCAAGGTTTTGATGATTTCTAGGTTTTTAACTAAAACCTAGTATTCTGAGTTTCTTTCCCCTTTATAACTTTTATACATTCCAAAGTATGTCTGTTTTGACCTGTTTATGTTTTCTTGTACATTTTGTGAACTTGAAATAAAATAGACCCTCTAGGTCAAAAGTTGTTTTTGGGATATTTGGTTCACTTAAAAAGAAGGTATAGTTCCTTATGCATTCCCACAAATGGTCGTTCAGATTTTATAAAGTGTCTTTATACACCCAAAAACCAAGGGTTTGAAGAGATGTTGACATTTAGGTGGCAAACTTGATAACTCTCTTGTGTTGGTTACATTTTGAACATGGATGTTATGGATTTTCCTATGAATGAATGTGTTATCTTATGTTGAATGATTAGACTATATGTAATGGATACATAGGCATATGAGTCTTGTTAATGTTGAAATGTTGGGATGGTTAAATTCTCAAATGTACCAAGAAATAGGCATGGGGTCAAGATGGGTAATAGTTGTGGACTTTAAAGTCGGGCAACGTCCAATGACCATTAATTATAATTTATTGTGAATGAGTGATATCTAGAATTGATGGGATGTTCGTTGATTCGTAGTGGGGCTCTTGAACGTGGATGTGTGACCTACTTATGTGTTTCGTCACCAACATGGAAATCGGGTCTCCCCCGTCATCGCAAGATGTGTATGTGCTACAATCGTTGGAATGAGAAAGTGTTCATACTTTAAAATGTATCAAGTCTATATCTCCGAAAATTGTATTTATTACTTTGAATATAAACTGTTTGATCTCACTAGGCGTTAGCCTAACACTTTTTCTTAAACGTGGCATGTATATCAGGTTCTAAGAGTATCGGGGTGGCAATCTTGTGAGTGAAGTGCTAATTGTCGAAAGAGACAACTTTTGGGGCACGAGTTCTTAAAGGAGACGTTTGGAGATTTTTGTTGGATAGTAATCTTTTGGTGATCCTAGCGACACCCGTCTATAATCTAAATTTATGATTGGTCTAGATTAGTAGGTTGTTGTTTAAGTATCGATATTCTAGTTATAAACTCCTTATACGCCTTTCCCTTTATTGGGTGATTATTTATGCATAGAATGGATCTTTTTGCACATATTCAGTTTTTAATTAACCCATATTTTTAGGGTGTTATAGGTTGAGTGTATGAAAGATAACTTACTCCCTTTCAACCACAAGATATGAGAAAGCAAGAGACGTGCATACCTGCAAAATTGTTAGTCCAACCAAACAAGAAGTGGAACAATAAATCAAAAAGTAACGTTATCCAAGACATGACCACAAAATATAACGTACGCCAAAGGTCAACGAGGTAGCAACGTTAGAACACAAAATACCCCCACAGAAAGATAACAAAAGAACAAGTAAAGAAACAAAGCAATCGTTCTAGGTGTGAGAAATAATCGAAAAGTCAACTGTTGTTAGTCTTGCCACTATAGTGAGTAGCAGCAGTAGCAACATCGGTATTCATGTCAACAGGGAACGATTGCATAGAGATATCTGTAGAAGTGTTGGGTGACAAAAGATCTTCTTTCTAAAGAGATTATATTCGGAACTATTTTATGTCCAAGGATGCTACGACGACGAGCAGTGAAAGCATTACAAGCATGTGCATAAGTCCAATATGAAGTACAGTGGGTATATAAGCGATCCATTCGGCTATCGAGCGTGGACAATTGCATCATAATTTGGTAGAGGGTCTTGGTTTGCTCTTCTAGTTAGCCGATAAGGATCATCAGCCAAGTCTCGGTACCTTAAACAACCTTCATGTCGGGATATGAGCGAGGAGGTTCAGTCTGCCATGAAGATTGATTGTGTGGCTAGAACGAGGACGGTGGTTGCATAACCGCAAAAACAGCGGTAGCGGTATCCTGTTTACGGGTCATTGGTCTAGCATGGACTGTACCAAACGTAGGCTACTCCAAACCTACAAAACGGTATGAGTGATGTAGGTGAGAAATGGTGCCTTGGTCGATCTGTGAGCAGCTATATTGAATCCCATCTGTATCTAATTCTTGCACCTTGAAAGTTCTCAACAAACCACATATTAAACCAAGGTAGATATGGCGAGAACTAGACCGGGTGGTGGCCTCCCCAAGCATGGTCCGAATAATCAGGCCCAAGTTCAACAACATATCATTGATAATACAAAAGAGAAATATACACTTATCCCTCGATAAGGTTCTATAATGAGTTGTCGACATAATATTATGCCCGAGAAACTCGTAAACTAGCAACAAAGTTTAAGTGATCTAACCGAATCATACTATGTCGGCTTTCGATCGCCAAAATAAATTCAGGCAAGGTGAGGGAGGATGCAATCTGACGATCTTGATCGATAGTGATACCCTCGGTCATGAATGTAGCATACGAACATTGGTTCGGGGGTGGAGACCAAGGGTTTAGTTAATGGTACTAACCAAACAAATAATCGGCTGACCTCGAATAGTGACCAAATCCCCGTTTATTCCCCCGAAAGCTCCAAAAAACTCCTGGACCAAATTAACATTCACCCCGCACGAGTGGGGCACCAAAGTGGCCCATTAATGTGCCTCAAGGTGAGATTTAACATAGGCATAATACTCAATCAAAGCGGCACTGAAACCACGCTTGACTAACAATTTTTAGAAAGAAGGGATGTATACATGTACATGTACATGTACAAACTAGAGGGCATGCTGGGATGGTATGTGCTTTCCTTTACATCCAAGACGAGGGTGGGCGTGGCTGGTCCTAATGTCGACCGTGAGTTCATACGAACTATCATTGGAGTCATCAAGAGGATGTTGGGGGTTTTCTGTTGGTGAATCAACTAGTGATTCTTCATCTGAAATGAACCATGGCCCGTCGGAAGAGCTAGAGTTACTCGCTGAAGAGGATGGGATTGTGGCTAGGGTTTCATCGGCGAAATATTGCCTGATATTGGTGTGCCACCCACCAAGTTCCTCCTCACCCATTTAATTTGGATCAAATCCCAAAACATCTGCTCCATGTTTGGTAGTTTCAGGCTAAATATGGGGTTTGTTGCCGCTAGTGTTTGGTGCGATTGTGGTGGGGTTAGTTACGAATCTTCCTCTCTTGTAATTTAGGAGAGCTCCCATTGCGGCTAAAGGGTATATCCAAGGCCGGTGGTGCTGACCGGTCGTGAGGTGGAGGAAGGTGAGGGTGGTGTGGGATTCTTCAACCTCCATATGAGAGTTAGAGGGTGGTTGTCAAGGTGATGGGTGCATCAACGCGATGATGGAAGGGATAGGGTCGACAGAGGAAGGTGAGCGATCATGGACGACAGTGGAGGACGACGTGGAATCGGCGGTTGGAGCTCTGTGTGCGACAACCTTCTGTGATCAGGTCATTTGTTGGGAAGGGTTGGGTTCATCAGTGATTTGTTTGGAGCGAGCCATATGAGTTGCTTTAGGCTACGAAAAAGAAAAGATGGTTTAGAGGTAGGAGGGAGGTTAGGCAAGTTATAGGGAAGTGGGAGGGGATGGTTCAAACTTTTGGAGGGATAGGTTGATGGTTAAACCTGAATTAGGAAATCTGGATTTTTTTGATGGTTAAAAGATAGTTTTGAATATGCCAAAAAAACATTTTCACTAAAAAAGTGATTTTGGGGTTTTATGGCAGAAAGATCAAAGGTAGTGCAGATGCCACAACAGGGGAGTTCTCATATTTACACAACCCCACCTTTTATCCAACAGAATTTTGACTTTTTTTTAGAAGTGGCCACAGTGGTGAGCCTCTCGCCACAACAACAAGGAAAATTTTAAAAACATACAGAAAAGAAATTAATAAACTAAATTAAGTCATACTATAGGGTTATTTCTGTCAGGATCTTAATTCTTAACAAGAACACACACTCAGAAAACAATATTAAAGAAGCTGCGGAATAGCACTTTAATATTCTGAAAAACAATGCAACAGTAAATAAATGACCACAACTTGTAAAATTGTATTGAATGATTGAAGTTACAAGATTAAACACACAACCTCAATATTGATGAACAGACTCACCAATACGAATTCTACTTCTCTAGAATCAGGGTTCTAACCTTGAGGTTGATTCTCTCTTAAAAAGCTAATAACTCAGAATAATTGTTCTCACAAAAGTTACAGAACTATTCTAAACAAATCTATACATATATTGAAGATAAAAGATAATTACAAAATAATAAAAGATCTTCAACATAAACTTCTATCTTTATCTCCAAACTTCCATGAATATCTTCAATCCATCCAGCTGTCATCCTTCCATGCGAAGTCTTTATCATATAAGCAGCATTATTCTTCAGCAGCATTAATACTCTGAGCAATATTAACTCCAGCAGTACTAACTATGCTCAGCAGTATTAATCTTCAACTGGCAGCATTAATCACAGAAGTAGCAACCAGAAGTAGTAACCATGCTCTTCTAGCAGCATTAACTTTACTTAGCATTTCTTCAGTTCCCAACAATCGCCCCCTAAATTGACTTTTAGGAAGAGAAGTCAAGTTCTTCAGATGATCTTCTTAGATGCTCCCAAAACTTCATCATGGCTTATATTCCAGTATTTGCATCCAACCCCAAACTCTGATTGATTGTTCTTTGGATCAAATACTTAGCCATCTCTGAATCTGGAACACATCCTAGCTTCTTCTTCAGCATTGCATGAAGCTTCAGTCTGCTATGGTTGTACACTCTATCCACTAGGAAGTACTCTGTGTGATTTCTATCCAAAGTCACAGCATACTCCACTAGTTTCATATAAAGTCCAATTGGTGACTGTTTGAAAAACATTCCTTATGATCTTCTTCACTTCATCAGGTTTGAACATCATACACAGATACTCCATTACCAGTTTTGTAATTGAAATCCCTGGAGATTTCAACTGATCTGCATACAACTTCATCCCTATATCAAACATTTCTTCAATATCTGACCTTGAGCATGTTCTAACAATCTTTGCCCAAGTACCGTAAACTTCATACTTCTCATCTTTCCTCTTCAGCCTTATGTACTCCTTTCTATCTACCTCCAGTACATCCCAGTGAATGACTTCCGGAGGTTTAACTCCTACAGCTTCAGCTGAAATTGGTTCAGGCACTTTGTCCATCACTACCATGTACATCTTTACATCCTCAGAGCTTGGAGGCTCTTTCTTTTCTGATGACTCAGGTGCCTCTTCTTCTTCAGCAACCTTCTCTGCCTTTGATTCATTTATTCTAGGCTTCTTTGTTGACCTTCTCCTTGCCATCATCTTTGTCCTTTTTAAGGTCCTTAGACTTTCACCAATAGTGGCTTCCTTCTTTGGAGTCTCTTGCTCATCTGGAAAAGGTTTTTCTATGAAATCATTGCTTTCTTTCATTCTCTTTTCCTTCTCCACTCTTGCAATTTCATTCCCTTAAAGCGTGAGCATTTCTGAATCATACAACTCTTTAATCTGTTCAAATGGCATTGTTGAGAATATCTCCTTTCTGACTCCTACATCACCTTTGAGAAATGTGATGATCTTGTTTCTCTCTTGGTTACCTAGGAACGTCTTTGAGGGTTGTCTCTTCTTTGCAGCCTTCTTGATCATCATAGATTTCTTCAGAGTTGCAGCTTTCTTCTGAGCCATTTCAGTTGCTAAGCTTTGTTGATAAGCTTTATTCAGTTCTGCATCTAAAGCCTTTGCCATCTCCCTATCTTTGTCTACTTGAACCCTCTCTTCTTGCTCAAGATCGGCTTGCATCTTCCTGGCCAAAGCTTCATCTGATTCAACCAACTTTTGCTTTTTGATAGGTTGATCAAATTCCACTAGCTTAGCTTTGCCTTTGTCTTTGCTCATCACCTTCTCAATGCTTGATTTCTTTGCAGCCTCACTTCTTTCTTTTATGACAACTCCTTTGGTCTTTGAGATGACCTTGGGAGTATCATTCTTGGCTTTGATTAGTGTTTCTGCAATCTCAAGCTCTGTTAGTACTTCTTTCACTGTTTCTGCTGCTTGTTTAATTTCAGCAGTATTAACCATTTCTGCTGCTTTACTTGAACTGGCAATATTAATGGTTTCTGCTGCTGTCTCTGTTTCTGCTGCTTACTCATGCTCCCCCTCAACATCATGTTTTTCCCCATCCAGCTCCCCCTTATCTGTGGTGTCTTCCATGTTGAACTCCCCCTTTTTGGGAGCATCATCCCCTGATTTCCTTCTCCTTAGCACAAATTGTCTCTTCTTCTTTTGCAGAATCAATTTCCTTACCATTTGCTTCAAGTTGACAATTTGTTCTTGTTGTGACAGAACTATCATTTTAAGCTCTTCAATATCTTTGCCTTGTTTGATCACATCCATGTTGATGTTTCCCATGGTTTCCATCAATTCAAAATAGTTATATCTGTCCTCACCTTCTCCAGAAGTGTTACCCTCTTTGGAAGGATCATTGGATCTTTTTGTAGTGGAAGTCTTCTGCCTAGCAGAAGCACTATCCACCCCCGTGGTTTCTTGGCACCTGTGACCTTTGGATGATTGCTCACCCAAAGTTTCTATGGGGAAGGTCTTATGTATGTTACCACTGACCTCCTCTGTGATAGCAGGAGTAGTGGCAGCCTTAACACCCATATGCTCAACCTCCACCTCAGTGAGCACCTCCTTGGGGTTGGGAGACACCCCTTTGGTTTCCCTGTTAAAATATTCTCTAAGGGAGAATTCTCCCTTAGAGGGCTTAAAGGCTCAGTGGTTGAAGGTACAAGAAGGGAAGGAGCCTTCTTTACCTGTTTCCTTGTATAAGTTTGGGTGATTGGAGAAGTAGACTTATGAAGTAGGGACTGTGGGATAGATATAGAGTGGGAAGGTTGGAATTGGCTAGCAGTGGGATGGTCTGATGAGGGCCTTGACCCTGCTGCCATACCTTCTTCAGTGTGGGACACCACCATCATTGTAGAGAACAATGGGGTGTCAACTCCTTCCGAGTCCAGAGGGGATCTTTTCATGTTTGAAAAGACCTTACCTTTGGGGATTTTTGGTACATATACCTCATCAAAATGAGGTATATCCGTCAATTCATGGGTTATTACTTCTTGGACAAACCTGGGGTACGTATAAAAACTCTTTTTACTTCCCAGGTTTGAGACAAGATCATTAAAAATCATTTGAGAAAAATTATACTTTTTGGCAGTGGCCAAGCACACCAAAGCATAAGCAATGGTGCTACTGAACTCACTCCATCCAGTAGTCTTTTTAGAAATACAATGCATTAAGGTATGAACAAGAAAACTCCATTGGGTATAAAATTTAGCCTTTGAGAATTTAAAACCACCCAACTGGCCTCCATACCCCATTCTTGACAAAGTTGAGAATAATTCCTCATTAGGAATAGAGGTTATACCTGCAGCATCGTCTAGACGTAGACAGATGCGTATCACCTCTTCAGTAACTGTTAAGGGTTTTTCACACACCCTTGTCTTGATCATTTGCACACCATTCTCAGTAACAATGGTGGCATTAGCCCAAAATTGCCTTTGATGCTCTATGTAAATAGTTGGCGATACAGTGAGAGCATGGGCAATGTGGCTTGACTTGAGAAAATCCACAACTTGGTGGAATCCATCAGCTTGTTTCGGCTTCTGTAGCATCGCAATCTCGTTGTGCTCGTCAATGAAAGTCATGGATGCCATTGAACTTGAGAATGCTAGACTGAAACACTTGTTCTTTGAGAGAAAAAGAAGGATTAGAGAGCAGATGAACAATACACAAAGAGTCGTTATGATCTTTTAGGCGGGCAAAGGGTATTTATAGTATACAGGACATAAGCAGCATTAACCTAGAGCAGTATTAACTAATAGCAGTATTAACTACCTAGCAGTATTAACTAACTATCAGTATTAACAGAGAGCAGTATTAACTAACTAGCAGTATTAACCACTAGCAGTATTAACTAACTAGCAGTATTAACTGAGAGCAGTATTAACCACTAGCAGTATTAACTGTGCACTGGCAGTATTAAAAAAAGAACTGCAGTATTAACCATACTTACTCTTTTTGAAGCTTATAAAGGTCTGATCAAGGCAATAACTTCCTGTGAAAGATGATTAGCAGCACACAAATAACAAAGTAGCAGATATAGAAACACCTTTTAAAACATGAGCTCATTCAGAGTTAATCATGCCCACACTTGAGACCAAGAAAGTGAATCTACCCACATCAAAAGTTTTAGTGAATAGATCTGCAAACTGGTTGTAAGTATGGACTTTAGCAACTTGAATGAGTTTCTTTTCATTGCAATCTCTGATAAAGTGATACCTGATCTCAATGTGCTTTGTTTTGGAGTGCTTGACTGGATTGTTAACAATGCTTATAGCACTGCTATTGTCAATAAAGATTGGAGTGTGAAGAAATGTTACCCCATAGTCCAGCATCTGATTTTGAATCCATAGAAACTGAGAGCAGCAACTTGCAGCAGCAATATACTCAGCTTCTGTTGTTGATAAGGACACTGTGGTTTGTTTCTTACACTGCCAAGATACTAGTCTTGCACCCAAAAGTTGACATCCCCCTGAAGTAGACTTTCTGTCCATGTTGGCACCACCCAAGTCACTATCTGAATAAGCAATCAAGTCAAATGAAGATTCATATGGATACCAAAGACCTAATCTAGGTTCCCCTCTTAAGTATCTGAAAATCCTCTTCACAGCTTGAAGATGTGATTGTTTAGGCTTGACTTGGAATCTGGCACATACACACACTGGAAACATGATGTCTGGTCTTGAGGCTGTGAGATACATGAGAGATCCAATCATTGATCTGTATAGATGGACATCAACATCCTCCCCCTCAAGATCAACAGTGATCTGTTTGTGAGTTTCCATTGGTGTGCTTGCTGGCTTTGAGTCTTTTAAACCATATTTCTCCAGGATGTCTTGCACATACTTTGATTGACTAATGAAGATTCCATCTGACTGCTGTTTCACCTGAAGCCCAAGGAAGAAGGTAAGTTCACCCATTGAACTCATTTTAAAGCTCTTGTGCATCAACTCTTCAAAGTCTCTACACATCTGATCTTTTGTGGATCCAAAGATGATATCATCCACATAGATCTGAACTAGTAGGATGTCCTTCTTACTTCTTTTAATGAAAAGGGTCTTGTCAATGATGCCCCTTTCAAACCCATTCTCCAAGAGATAGGTAGACAGAGTGTCATACCATGCTCTTGGGGCTTGATGTAGACCATATAGTGCTTTCTTCAGCTTGTATACTCTGTCAGGATATGAAGGATTTTCAAAACCAGGAGGTTGACAGACATATACTTCTTCATCAATTGTGCCATATAGAAATGCACTCTTTACATCCATTTGATAGACCTTGAACTTCATGTATGAGGCATAGGCTAAGAACAGCCTAATTGCCTCTACCCTTGCCACTGGGGCAAACACTTCATCATAATCTATGCCCTCTTCTTGAGTGTATCCTTGTTCCACAAGCCTTGCTTTGTTCCTGATCACAATACCTCTCTCATCCTTTTTGTTCCTGAAAATCCACTTGGTACCTATAGCTCTATGACCTTTTGGAAGGTCCACCAAGTCCCAAACATCCTGTAGCTTGAATTGAAGTAACTCTTCTTGCATGGCTTCTATCCAACTTGAATCTTTCATTGCATCATAGGCCTTCTTAGGCTCAATCTGGGATAGAAAGCAGGAGAGTACTGTGTGTTGTTGATTCTGCAGCTCTTGAAGTCTGCTTTGATTCCTTGTAATAATAGGAGAAGAGATGTCTCCTATTACCAGCTCTGGAGGATGATTCTTTTGTGTTCTAGTCTAAAAACTAGGTTCTTCATGGATTCCTTCCTCTAGATTGGAATCATTTAAGTCAACAGAGGGGATCACCTCAGCTACTTCTAGCTCTTTCTACACTGAAGATTCCTTTTCTCTTCTTTCTTATTCACTCTGAATTTGCTCAGTTAGAGGTTCTTTTTCACAGAATTCAACAGGTTCTTTTATAGGCATAGGAAAGATCACAGACTGTGGTCTATTGTCTTGAATTTGTGTAGCCCCTGATCCTCCACTTCCTGAACCTGCATAATCATCACTACTGAAACCAAAAGAGTTAGTTAGTGAATCAATGTCAAACAGCCACTGAGGACCAGACCCAATAGGATTTGGTGTGTTCTCATTGCATTTGACATTGTCACTTTCCTCAATTATTCTAGAAGAAGTATTAAAAACTCCGTAGGCCTTACTCTGAGATGAGTAACCAACAAGAAATCCATCATCTGCCTTGCTATCAAACTTTCCTAAGTGAGATTTGGTATTGAGAATTGTACAAGGATACCCAAATGGTTTAAAAAATCCAATAAAGGGTTTTATTTTATTTAAGAGCTCATAAGATGTCTTGTTTTTAGGCTTGACTACTAGTACTCTGTTTTGGACATAGCAAGCAGTATTAACTGCTTCTGCCCAAAAAGTTATTGGAAGTTTAGAATCAGCTAACAGAGATCTAGCAGCCTCAATTAGTGTCCTATTCCTTCTCTCAGCAACTCCATTTTGTTGTGGAGTCCTAGGAGCACTGTATTGCCTCTCAATTCCTTTTTCCTCACAAAAGGTGTTTAGGTCATGATTTTTAAATTCAGTACCATTGTCTGACCTAATGATTTTTACTTTTTGATTAGTTTGATTTTCAATTCTTAGAATAAAGGATTTGATCAGTCCACTTGTCTCATCCTTAGTCCTTAGAAAATATACCCAAGTAAATCTAGAGTAATCATCAACAATAACTAGGCAGTATGATTTCTTCCCTATGCTCATAACATTTGTAGGGCCAAACAGATCCATATGCAATAAATGAAGAGAAGAAGAAATAGTGTTCACTTCTTTGGGCTTATGAGAAGTTTTGTGTTGTTTGCCTTTAAGACAAGCAACACAATGATCATCACATGAATAGACTTTAGAAGGCAAACCTCTTACAAGGTTGTTTTTAACAAGTTTATTTATTGTTTTAAAATTCATGTGACACATCCTTCTGTGCCAAAGTGATGATTCATCCAGAGAAGCTTTTGAAACAAGACAATTTATGGATGAATCAGATGAAACACTTTCCATATCTAAACAGTATACATTATCCTTTCTAGGGGTTCTTAGTAGTATCATCTTTTCATCAACTACCTTGAATCCAGGAGCAAGGATAATACATTCAGACTCTGTAAATAATATACTATGTTGTTTGTCACAAACCTGTGATACACTTAACAGGTTGTATCTTAATTGTTCAACATAGAATACATCCTCAAAGGTCATTTTACCTTTGGTCACATCACCTTTACCACTGATTTTACCTCCATCTGGAGTATTCCCAAAAGCAACATGCCCACCATCAATCTTCCTGAAGTTCTTGAGGCAAGACATGTTCCCTGTCATGTGCCTAGAGCAACCACTATCAACATGCCAGATGCTCTTCCCCTTGAGCTATTGGTTGCCCTGCACATTAGATTAGACAATTAGTATTGATTGGGGACCCAACCCAAAGTGGTCTTGGGTCTCCCTTTCTCATCAAAATACTTGCATTCCTTTTTAATGAGGTTTTTAAAATCAGAACACTTGTTATTAGAGTACTTTGTCAAGATTATTGGTCTAGCAGCACTAATACTAGAAGCAGTACTATCTTTAGAAGTATTAACAGAATTAGCAGCACTAATAGGTTTGGCAGTATTAACCTTGTTGGAAGCACTAACAGAGTTAGCAGTAGTAACACTTGCAGAAGTACTAACAATGTCAGCATCACTAACATTGCTAGCAGCAGTATTGCTTCTAGCAGTACTATCACTATCAGCAACACTATTTGTAGTAGCAACACAAACAGTTTTAGTACTTTTAGGAATTCACATCTTGATACTGTCTTCCATATTCTGTTTCTTCATGTGGCTTTTAGATTTAACAGTTTTCTTGGCCACATGGTTCTTTTCTTTCTTCCTATAACCAAAGGGTTTTTGAGTAGGTCTCTGAAAATTCATCCTTTGGTTCATGGGATTGAAATAACAATATTTGGCAATGTGATTAAGCTTTCCACAAATAAAACAGGGTTTTGGTCTATTGATTTTACTCAGATCAACCCCTTGTTTTTGTGCCCATTGATTATTCCAGTTCCTTTGATTACCCCTCTTTTTATCATGTTTTTGGGGATCAGATTTAATGCAAGCACACTGTTTGCAAGGGACAGAGTTCACAACAGTGGTCTGCTTATAGTGAATCTCCTTGTTCTTAACCTCAGTCTTCTCTACCTTATTTGACTTGACCCAATGCTTTCCACATCCTTCATTGGTAATTATGTGGTTTTCTATAGGAATCTCACCACTCACAGTGCTGTCCTTACTTTTGATAGTTTCTTTCTCAGTTTTATCCTTAACAACTACTTCATCTAAGGGATCAATCTCAGTGGCTCCCTCAGGCAGGTCCTTCCTAACCTTTGAATCTAACAAGTCTGAACTAGGAGGGATGTAGTTTTTGTTGTAGGGTGGTGGTGTGGTATTGTACCCTATTCCTCTTCTCAGTTTATCATGAATCTGAGTTTGTAGTAAAGAATCCATTGCTTTAGAAGCATTGGAAAACTTTTCTACATCTAGCTTGGCTTTAGCTAGCTCTCCTCTAAACTTTTCATCTCCTCTTTAGATTTGGTCAGTTGAAGTTCTAGGTCATTCTTCTCCCACTTCCAGTAGTTTGTGTCATAGGAATGTTGAAGCTCATTGGCTTGAAAACTCTTAATCTGCTATTTAAACCTCTCAACAATCCTAACATAGTCTTTTATGTCCTTTTCTAATCTCTTCAGGTCATCACTCATTTTCTGGTTGTGATCCCTGTACCTTTTAACAGTGTTAATGCAATTTTGATTACAAAGATTAGAAGTTACCTCTGTTGGGAGATCAGACACCTCTGCCATTAAAGCTTGGTTTTGGACAACCTCTTCTGCTTGATCACTCCAATCAAACCCCATACCTTGTTGAGAGACTAGGGCTTGAGCAGAGTTTATGTTATTATTGAAGTTTCCAGACTGTGCTTGTTGATGGTTGTTGTTGTGAGACACTCCACTTCTGTATTCCCTAGCAAAGTGTCCCTTTTGATGGCATTTATAGCATTCCACCTTAGACTTGTCAAAAACTGCTCCATCTTCTCTTCTTTGGGAGAAGTTGTTCCTCCCAGTTCTCTTGATGAACTTATTAACTCTCAAAGAGAGCATGGCCATCTGCCATTTAATGTCCATCTCTTCAAGGTCATCTGGATGGAGTTGTTCCAAGTCATCATTAATTAGAGAAGAGTTTCCATGACTGGACAGAAAGGCTTCAAACACAGTTTCAGTGCCTTTCTCTTGATTTGCTCCATTGGCAGAACTAAATGATTCAGAGTTAGAGGTAGAATCACTTGATGCTGATAGGAGTGCAGCATTGTGAACATATCCAGAAGGCTTCCTCTTAGCCTCTACCTCAGATTCAAAAACTCTTAGATCATTTTATAGATCATCAAGTTCCTTTTCTTCCAGCTGATCATTCTGTCTAAAAGAGACAGTATACATGGTCCATTCATCACCCAGGGACCTTAGGAACTTCCTGTTTAGATCATCTTGATCAATTTGTACTCCCACATTAGCTAGTTCACCAATTAGCTTGTTGAACCTGTCAAAAGTTTGAGTCATGGACTCATTCTTGGTTGACATAAAGTTCTCATACTGTTACTTCAGTATGGCCTTCTGATTTCTCTTGGTACTTTTGGTACCAGAGAATCTCTTCTCTAGAGCATTCCAGAGCATCTATGCATCAGTGCAATTACAGAACTGATGTTGATATTCATTGGGAATAGCCAAGAGCAAAGTGCTCAAGGCTTTCATCTCTGTGTGTCTAGTCTTTCTTTCTGCATCAGTTTTTGGAGGTGTCCTCTTTCCATCTGCACCAATCTTTCCTGCTTCAGAAGGGCCATTCTCAATGATGTCCCACATAGAATAGTCAGTGAGGAGTATGTACTGCTTGATTCTGATCTTCCACATGTCGAATTCATTGGGTCTGAGCATTGGAACCTTTGAGACCAAGGTACTGTTTGATTCAGCAATGTTTTCCATGATGAATAAGATTTATGAGAATACAGGCTCTGATACCACTTGTCAGGATCTTAATTCTTAACAAGAACACACACCCAGAAAACAATATTAAAGAAGCTGCGGAATAGCACTTTAATATTCTGAAAAACAATGCAACGGTAAATAAATGACCACAACTTGTAAAATTGTATTGAATGATTGAAGTTACAAGAT
Organism: Arctium minus; assembly: GCA_954870635.1. Taxonomy (NCBI): domain Eukaryota; kingdom Viridiplantae; phylum Streptophyta; class Magnoliopsida; order Asterales; family Asteraceae; genus Arctium; species Arctium minus. The sequence goes on along the minus strand of OX941097.1, from coordinate 26,616,428 downwards.
TAAACACACAACCTCAATATTGATGAACAGACTCACCAATACGAACTCTACTTCTCTAGAATCAGGGTTCTAACCTTGAGGTTGATTCTCTCTTAAAAAGCTAATAACTCAGAATAATTGTTCTCACAAAAGTTACAGAACTATTCTAAACAAATCTATACATATATTGAAGATAAAAGATAATTACAAAATAATAAAAGATCTTCAATATAAACTTCTATCTTTATCTCCAAACTTCCATGAATATCTTCAGTCCATCCAGCTGTCATCCTTCCATGCGAAGTCTTTATCATATAAGCAGCATTATTCTTCAGCAGCATTAATACTCTAAGCAGTATTAACTCCAGCAGTACTAACTATGCTCAGCAGTATTAATCTTCAACTGGCAGCATTAATCACAGAAGTAGCAACCAGAAGTAGTAACCATGTTCTTCTAGCAGCATTAACTTTACTTAGCATTTCTTCAGTTCCCAACAATTTCTAACCCGCAAAGGTAGCTATCTGCGATTGGGTCATTCGTCGGGAAGGGTTGGGGCCGACGGTGAGTTGTTTGGAGTAAACGATAGGAGATGAGGGTTTTCTAAGGTTGAGTTGCTGTAAGCTAGGAAAAGGAAAAGAAGGTTTAGAGGTAGGAGAATAGGTTAGGCCGGTTATGGGGAAGTGGGATAGATGGTTCAACTTTTTAGAGGGAGAGGTTGCAATTGGGTCGCGAGATTCTTTAAATCAGAATTGTGAAATCTGAAATTTTGGCTGGTTAAAAGATAGTTCTAAATATGCCAGAAAAACATTTTCATTAACAAAGTGAATTTGGGGTTTTGTGTCAGAAAGGTCAAAGGTAGTGTAGATGCCACAACAAGGGGAGTTCTCAAATTTACACAACCTTACCTTTTATCCAACAGGTTTTGAATTTTTTTAGAAGTGGCCATAGTGGTGAGCCTGTAACCGCAACAACACCGACATTTTTAAAAACATGCAGAAAAGAAATTAATAAACTAAATTAAACCCGACTACGTAAAAGGGTTATTTCCCTGAAAACAACACTAAAAACTTGATAGCAAAAATATCCACGCATAAATATGGCACAATAGTAGTGCAAGTGCACACCAACTATTGAGTTCGCTTACAAATAATATAATGGTAAGGTACCAAAAATCGTATCCACAGGGACTAGTCTTACTAAGAATAGGAGATTTCCACGAACTTCCACTGCAAAGATATTTTATTAACTGGTTTGTTTTTGAAAGAATATTGGTGATTTAAAATGACAAGTAATAAAAAGCAGGTCCGGGTGTAAGCTTCACCGAGAGTATAATAATAACTTAAACGACTGACAAAACCAGTCACAATATAGCCCTACACGATTTCCTCCTCTCGAAGCTACGCCGTGAAGGTTGTGGTTACGATTTTGTCATAAAGTATCCACAAATGTAACTTTCGGTTTGTTAACTTTACTAAGTAAATCTCGAAGATCTTAGCTCTGCTAGTATGAAGATATGCGCATATCTCTATGACACACCAACTCGACCGACATCTGAACCTTTGTATGATTATGCAAAACCCCATATCTCTATGTGATTATTGAAGATTTTTCAATCCTCCTTACATCACTCAAGTCGTATTTCAAATCCGCCCATCTCTCGGTCAAAGATCTAATATTAACACCCATAAGTGATGGGATTATGCGTGATGAGTTAAAGTTCTTGAATGACTAAACCGAAGAGTTAGCAAAATGTGGTAACACCCATGTGTTACATTATAACCTCTCGAGTTTGGCTCACACCCGCACCCAAATGGGAGTTTAGCTACTGCTCATATGTAAAGACACAATAAAGGAAAAAAAGTGCTCAAACGTAAATTGCATTAAAATAAAACTTGCCACTATAGTCACAGGCTAGCCATAGTGGTGAAGAAAAAGTAAATTGCAGAAAATTAAACTAGCTAAAATGAAAATACAAGAACAAGAAAGTTCAGCTGAGTCTCGATGCTCAAGTGTGTCCCAAATGAATTGCCCAAGCTCCCTTGAAATAGTTGAAGAGGTGAAAGAGACATAGGGTAGAAAAAAGGGACATTTCATTATTTGTCTTCTACTCCAAGTTTCCCCCATCTTCTATCTCCTTTCTCTTCACTGTTATGATATTTTCAACATTGACCGTGCATGTTTCATAGTTTTGGCAATAAATCCTCAATAAAGATTTAGGCAACCACATTTTTTTTGGTAAAGGTGTATCCCAGACCACTTTGGGTCCGGACTAATCTCCTAGAAAACAGGCCTATGGCCCGCGGGCATTCATCCCGTGGCCACAATGCTGCGAGTGGGGCTCGAACCCGGACAACTGCTATGAAGTCCCCAGGATCTTACCACCATGCCACAACCTTGTGGTTACTGCCTGCCACATTGGTGACTAGCCACTATGACTTAATGTTTTAAAAACTCGACTTTTTAGCTATTTCTCAACCTTAGGAATGATTTAGACCAAATAAGTACTAGAAGGCTCAAATGGGCATTCAAAAGGGTAAAAAGGGAGAAAATGGGTCTCCCCCATCAACGAAAGGTGTTGTTTTGGGTATTGAGTTTTAGTATCATTGGTTTCGGTGACATTATATATATATATATATATATATATATATATATCCATGGTTTATGTGTTGAGTATTATGCCCCACCCGTGTTTTGGGTGTTTCAGAAAATAAAGTTTTATCCGCGTTTTTATAAATTGGGAGTTCGATTTCTACTTATGTTTCGAGTACATTTTGGGTTGCATCACTTCATGAAAGAATGATTTGTATTGGGGTGTTTATCTTTAGAAATGAGTGTTATTGGAAAATGAGTCATTTTCATATTTAAAATAAATCATTTGAAAGATCCTGATTTAAGTTGCTTTCTTCCTCTTTTTACGATATATTTATTTATGATGAAAACTCTTGAACTCACTAGGCATTAGCCTAACATTTTTTACTTGTTGGCATGTGCAATAGGTTCCGGTTGGGAATAGTTCTAGTGACACTGAGAAGAGAAGAGTGCTAGTTGTGTACTCGAGAAGTGAATAACTTGGTGAAGTCTTCCGCATTTATTTTGGGAATAACAACTTGTTTTGGGTTAAGTAACACCTGTCTTCGGTTTAGTCCTTGTATAAGACTGAAGTTTATAATTGTTGAGGTTAATTATAAGAATTTTAATTTGAGGTATATCGAGTTTTGATTTGTGGGAGGAAGTTCTGTTCTTTACTTGATGTAATATCGAAAATTTTAATTAGTTGTTTTTTTTCAAATTTGAGGGTGTTACAAGTTAGTATCAGAGCTTAAGTTTGAGAGATTTAGGTGTGGATTTTGGATGCATAGACTCAAATTAACGTTCTTTCAAGTAAATAAGAGAAAATTGCACCAATAGGCACTTTAAGATAGGATGTTTTGGGGTCGATGGAGTCACTAGGAACGAAAATCATGTCGAGAGTAGCAAGGATGATCATATACAGTACGTTCATAATTGCACCTAGCCAGAGTTATGATGAACCTACAAATATTTTATGGGTTTTATAATATTTTAAAATAGCATAAATATGTACCATTATATATGATCTATATCTATTTATATCTATATCTATACTATTTTTTTAAAATTCTAAAACGGTTGTTTTGAAAGTTTAAAATAATAGCATACCGTACAACCTTTAAAGCACACACCCACTCCCACTCCCACTCCTTCGTAAATCTCTCATTAACTCAATCTTTTCTAAATATATAAGTTACATTTAGCACCCTTATAATTAGTTATTTAATTTATTTTATATCTCTTACTTTTTCATTTTTCATTTTACACCTTTATAATGTTAACACAAATAATCGTATATGAACAAAAATGCAATGAAAAAAATACGTTTTTTTACGAATTATAACATTATAATCGTCTCGTCAATACCTTCAAAACGAGCCTAATACTGAATATTTTTTAATTTAATTGTACTATCAGGGCCGGTCCTGAGATTTTGGAGGCCTCGTACAAAAAAAACTAAATGTGGCCCATAGTTTTTATATATACTAATTATTAAATTAATTTTATTATAATTTGAGTCTATTTGATAATAAATAATCAACGACTCCTCTTAATTTTGATCAAAGTGTTCATCTTTTTTTCTTTTTTGACATTTAAAATATCTGATTCAAGTTTTATAGTTAGAGACATCATATTTTATGTACAATCAACAAGAATCTTTATAAAACTATCGCATTAAAAAACGATAACATTAAAAATTAAAAATGCTGAAAAAACATATAGAATAATCAACAATGATTAAAAATTTTAAATTCTATTAAATAATCAAAGAAAAATCATAAAAAAACTATTTAAAAAAACAAAAGAATATTAAATAATCAAAGTTATTGAATACAATTTTGTATCTAGCACTCTCGAAGTGAAAAGTAAAAAGAAGATGATGCTTATAATTGACGAGGACAAGGAATGAAAATTGAAAGCATAATAAATAGGAATTTTAGGTTTGAGTTTAAAAAATCTATACTATATTATAAAGCATGGATAAAAAAACTCTTAAATACAAATTATTAGACACTAGGTACCATCATTTTATGCAAGATTTTTAAAATCTCTTAATTTACAAGTATCAAAGCACAAGATACATATTATTACTGCAGACTTCTAACACCCACCAATTTGGTATGTGCAGGGTCTTCCTTTTATGCAGACATTTCCATATATCATTATTAATTAATATATTATATTACTATAACTTTGTTTTAATTATATTATTAAATATGTAATTAGTTATTTTTTCTAGATGTCATTAAAATATATAAGATAATATTGAATTGTAACAAAATACTTAATTTTTTTATATAAAAAACATTATATTATTAAGCCTAAATTAAACAAATTTATAAAAAAACATTATCACTTTCTCAAAACCATCCAAAATCGTACTGTAAATCGACAAAAAAATAAAATGAAACATTAAAATCGTGATGTATCTCGTTGCATTGCGCGAGTACGCTTCTAGTAAGCTATAAAAGAGAGCTTTTAAAAAAATTGTACAAGTTAATTATTGCATTATATTAAAAAAAATTAGAAAATAGAAAAGCAATTAAAAATTCCATATTTAACTCATCTCTTTGGCGAATAAAGATCAAGAGAAATTTATATTTAAGTGTAAAATGGAGAAAATAAAAAAAAAACTGTTACAGAACAATCACTATAGAGAGAATAACAACAAGTAGAGAGAAGAATTCTATAATTCTCATTAATCATAAGCCTTTAAATAGGGAGAAGTTTACAAAGAAAATGAAACATTTATTATGGTAAATTCTAATAGTAGGAAAATATTATGTCAATCACTTCATTTTGATGATGGCACATAATCCTTCAATACTCCCCCTTGTGCCGAGTCAAATGAGTGAAGTGATGGTGCACAATTGTTGCCTCCTTAAAACCTTACGCCAAAATAAAAACCCAGTGGGAAAAAATAAAAGTTTGATGAAGGAAAGAGTACAACGCACCAGCTTCTTTGCAATACATAGACTTTTCATTTAGTCTAGTTTTCTCTTAGATTCGTACATCAATCATGAGAGTTAGGAAAGCATGATGGTATATAGATTGTTGCCTCACTAAAACCTTACACCAAGGAACAAAACCCAATGGGAAAAATAAAACCTTGGTTGAAGGAAAGAGCACAACATACATGTATAGTAGGCTCCCCCTTTTGTCTACTACTTCCCCTGATTCGTGCATTAATCAAGGAATTTGGAAAACATTTTCATTTACATTCTACATGCTTCCCAATATATGATTTGGTAAATGTGTCATTTTCTCTTGACATCTTACTTGATTCACTTGAATCTAGAGGAGAGTTTGTTATTGCTGATTGCATAGAAACTTAAGCAGAATATGCGTTGTGTTATCATCTTTGATGTATCTTACTTTCATTAATTCGATACATGATGCATTATTTTCATATATGAAAGTAGGATTGTGGTTGAACTCAAAATCACTAGTTCCTCTAATATGTGTAATGACAGTTCTTAATCATATACATCTCTTGAACAGTCTCATGGAGAGTAATATTCTTGGAATCGTTCAAGGAGGTAGTTACAATGGTTAGCTTAGCTTACTTCCAAGAAATCGGAGTGTTCCCTGTGGTAATTTATTATCCAGTTTGGGAACAACCCTTGTATGGATCAGACACATACCTAATATTAGCAAAGACATACCAAGACATTGTTTGGTGTTTTTCTGTAAGAGCTAGTACTTTTGCTCCTTGTATTCTAAGTAGGTATTGATGTTTCATTATCAATCCCATTTTTCTTTCTATAGGGAAAGTATAAGCTTGTGTCAATGGTTCCAAAAGATTAATTTGATATCATTCCAATGACGTTGCATTGGCGCTGAGCTAAATCTAACTAACAAGTTCACTAAGAAATACAATATACGGTCAAGTGTATTGTGTTAAGAACAATAATGCACATATTGAACTTAAACAGGGAAATCCAACTCCTAAAACCTCTTCGTCATCATCCTTTAGATGGAATAAATCTTTTTATATCTAACACTTCGACCGATCATGGGAGTGCTAACCAGATGCGCTTTGTCCATATTAAGTCGCTTGATCATTTTCTGGACACATGCGGATCGGTGGATTAATATTCCACAAACTTGATGTTCTAGTTCAAATAGCTAGACAAAACCAAGTTTTCCCAAGATCTTTCATCTCAAATTCAGATTTCAAGTATCTTATTGTTTCTCTTATTTCATCAAGAGTGCCTATTATGTTCATAACATCGACATATAGAGCTACACTGAAAATTTAGAACTTGTTTTCCTAAATAAATACGCAATGGCACAATTCATCGTTATTATATACTTTCCCAATCAAGTATCCACTTAGGTGGTTATAGAACATTCATATAGATTGCTTCACTATATAAAATGATCGTTTTACTTTTATTGCAAGAGCATTTTTGGTTTAGGGTTACTTGATTTTGATAATGTAATATCATCGAATACTTTTATATATCTCTGAATCTAGATCCCCATAGAGACATGTAGTAACCACATCCATGAGTTGCATTTCCAGTCTTTCGAAAACTACTAGACTAATAAATTATTCGGACGCATAACATCCATCATGAGAGAGCAAGTCTCATCATGGTCAATCCAGGGCGTTATGAGAAACCTTGCGCCAAAGGAGAGCCTTAAACATTAGGACTTCATTATTCTCATTACGCTTTATGACAAAGACTTAGTTATGTCCTACGGGTTTTACACTTGGAGGGTTAGCACTACCAGACCAAATACCCGACCCTTTGTCAAAGAACATAATTCTTTCTGGATTGTTTATTTAGGTCAATATGCTCTTTGTTGATATTATTCAACTGAGCGTGGTTCGATGTCGTTGTGCTCTATCATCTTATGAGCAATGGTATATGTGAATAAGTCATCAATGAGTATATGTGAACTGTCCATCAACTTATATGTACTCTCATAGTTCATTTGAGGTTTTCTTTCATCTCTAAAATCATATTAACTTTGGAGTGTCCTCCAGTGATGATTAATGGACATAATTATAATTAGAGATAATCTCATGAGAGTTTTATGTATTGATGATAAATTGATGTGCCTCACTACTCTCTTCCTTTAGAATAGTATCCATCGAACCAAGTAGCTTCCACTACTTCTAGTTGGTAGCTACGACCTCAACCACACCTCCACTATGTGTGACTGCAACGCACTTTCTAATGACGTTGTGCCCCTGTTGGGGACTTTTACCTTACGAGTATATTAGCAGCTCGTATGTGTGATCTTGTCACTTTTAGAATAATTTTAACGTATCAGGTATCAAGTCTGATTCATTTGATTTCAACTTTACGCTGTGAAGTTTGGGGATCAAAATGAGACAGAGTTGGAACATTACATGACAGTTCCTGTCGTTCCCTTGGAAAATACTTTTTCCTATCTCCCCCTAACGACGGGAAGACTGTCATCAAAGTGACAATTCGCAAATCATGCAATATAAGGATTACCCGTAAAAGGTTCTAAATAGCGGATAATTGTTGCAGATTCATATCCAACATATACTTAATAGTTTTTAATGACCCATTTTAGTACGCTGTAGGGGCGCAATTGACACATATACTATTGTTAGATCACATATTTATTGGATTCAAGATCATCAAGATTGAAGATAAAAGATTCAAGAAGTCTAAGCTGAAAAGTCACTCTCAACAAATAGTCTAGGTCCTTTGTAATAAATAGTTAAAGTTTATTTTCTTGTATTTTTGTTATTTTGTCCTTTTCCCTAAATAGGTATAAGGCATTTTAGGTGCTAGGGTTGTTGGTGATGTAAGGTGTGCAAAAATAGAGAATACATCAGCCGCCACATTTAGAGAGAGAGAGAGAGAGCTTAGAGAGAGAAAACATCCTTCAAGAGAAAAACTTGTAAATCGTTTGGTATTGTTGAATCAAAAACAGGTTTGTTAATCTCTTGTTGTGATTATATATGTTTATATGATAAGAAACTGAAATTACAGGGACAATCAATTGGTATCAGAGCTTAACCAGATTGAAATCAAAAGAATATATTGGCCGAACACTGTTCCATCGAAAGTCAAATTCGATTTTTGAGTGTTTGTGTGTTTTTCGGGTTGGAATCACTTTGTTTGAGGTCGATTAGTGTATTAGATTGGTTTTGTATTGTTTTGTTCGAGTATTGCACTGTAATCGTTTCTCTATTTGATGATTTTAGTGTTTTTTTGGTCTTCACGAGTTCAGAGCACTGTTACATTAATCGAGTCTTCTTAGAGTGTTTATTTTTGAAATTAGTTGATTGTAATCAGTTCTAGATGTCTTTGTGAGCTTATTGTCAAAGTTTGGGATTGCAAATCGAAGTCTAGATAGGTTTTTGGGTATATCAGAATCGACTTTCGAAGGAAAAGTGAAGAACACGTCAGACTTGATTTTGCGCCAGTTCATATATATTTCTTGCAAGATTCAAGGGTTTCCAAGTGCATAGTGCAAAGCTTCTTTTGCGCGATCAAAGTTCTCAAAGATATCTTTTGTGCCAGCCTCACATAGCGCAAATCATCTTTTGCGCCATCTTCATTTAGCGAGATTCTGAATTTCTCGCCAGTTTCTCAGTGCCAAGTCTCTTTTGTGCCAGCTCCTTTTAGCGCGAGTAGTCTTTTGCGCCAACATCTTTTAGCGCAAAATCTCTTTTGCGCCACAGTCCTTGGCGCATTTTTGAGTCTAGCGCAATTCTGAATTTCGCGCCAGCCTTGCCTAGCGCAAACTGTCTTTTCCGCATCTGTCCTTAGCGCATTTTTGTATTTTGCACCAGATTATCTTATCTCCATTTATTATTCTGTAACACCCGTAAATTCCTGTCTATGAAAGCCAATCCTTTGAGAAATCCTTGATTCTGATCATAGAATTTCATCCCTTACGCTTAACCTTTTAAGCCTTATCGCATCGTGGGTGCTCCGTATGAAAATGGAAGAAATTGGGGCTCGGGACACTCTGGGCGATAGTGCCTTGGTGATAGTGCCCTGGGCACAATCGTCGGGCACAATCTCCAACAGGGTGATGCCCGCGGTATAATTTGGGCGATAATGCCCTGGCGAGAGTGCCTTGGGCACAATCGCCGGGCACAATCGCCGACGGCCCTGGTCGTTTTTAATCAGCCTTGAGCAGCCCCTCTTCATTTATCTCAACCCCCTTTCACCCTTTTTCTCTCTAGAAACTGAACCCCAAACCCTAAAATCATTTTTATGCATCAAAGGCACCAAATCTTTTATGTTCCAAGTGTTCCTCCTTCCACCCATCAAAGATTGAAAGTTATGGTCAAGAAGCTTCATCTTCACCTTCAACCTCAAGTTCATTTCGGGTTTTCTAGGTTTTCATCAAAACCTAAGTGGTGAGTATAATCTTTCCATTTCCAAACCTTGTAATAAGTTATGAATGCTCCATTGATGTTTCACTAGTATTTGGCTTATCAAATCTCGGACTTGATAGTTTTGGGAGAAACTAGGGTTTGGATCTCGTTGGGTATTTTGGTGTATTATGTTTGGGGAATGTTTCTTTATGGTTGGATGTGGTTATTTACGGTTGTAGTTGTGTGGATCTAGGTTTTTGGAGGATTTCGGCTTGAGGATTCAAGTGGTCGTCAAGAGAGCTTGTTGGGTGAAATCTAGATTTAGCCTAAATCTAGCAAGGTGAGTCCAAGTTGATTTGTGAAAATGATGTACATGCCAAAATGTTTATTTTTAGAGTGTTTATGTTTCATACTAATTTGTTAACTGCTGATAAGTGGGTTAATTTGGGAAATGTTTAACTGTATAAACTTATAAAACCCATATCTTTGGGATTTCGGGTATGTTGGTAAATAGATCATGTCGATATGTTTCATTGATGATGTTACATATATAAATGGAGTTCATTTGATGTAAGTGTCATTTTGTGTACTTGACCTTATAAGCTTTTTCGGGATATGCATATTTTCGTGTTATGAGGCCTGTTGGAAATTTAAGGGTACGAGTTCATCTGGGAAATGGTTTGCCTCAACCAATGATGAGATTTGAGTTAATCATACATTTGGTCGTTGTGTTTGCATAACAGTCGGTCAAACGTGTTTCAAGGTATATTGGCTTTCATTTGGGGCTTACGTAAAGTTTTGGGCTTATGGCTCGTTCTGATTAAATTGAGTCTTGAGGACATTTGTCCGGAGTAATAACCGTTGCGGGGTTTTGAGTATAATGACGTACCTTTCGTATCTTTTGGGAGTTACACGTTTTGGGGTGTGCCCGGCATTCAATTTGGAGTCGTGTAATTTATATGATGTCCATTATGACTAAAGACTCGGTTTGAGTTGATGTCCCTAAGAGACTAAAGACCTCGTTTGGGTTGATGTCCGCTATGACTAAAGACTCGGTTTGAGTTGATGTCCTTAAGAGACTAAAGACCTCGTTTGGGTTGATATCCGCTATGACTAAAGACTCGGTTTGAGTTGATGTCCCTAAGAGACTAAAGACCTCGTTTGGGTTGATGTCCACTATGACTAAAGACCTCGTTTGGGTTGATGTCCGTTATGACTAAAGACCTCGTTTGGGTTGATGTCCGTTATGACTAAAGACCTCGTTTGGGTTGATGTCCGATATGACTAAAGACTCGGTTTGAGTTGATGTCTCCGATAGCTAAAGATCTTGTTTGGGTTGATGTTATCAAGTAGGTGACTTGACGGGATTAAAATCAGGATGGCAAGGTTATATTGTGAACTAATTCTTTGATGGCAGGTGAAGTAATTCGGTCGAGAATCATATCCATGCGGATATGGTGTATACAATTCTTACCAGTATTTTGAGTTAGTTTTGGGTTTGAATTCACATCTTGAAGAAACGTTTTATTTTGGTGTTGTCACCACCTAAATGGGTATTATTGGAAAAAGGGTCGTTTCCACATTTAAAGTAAATCTTTTCGAAAGGTTATGATTTAACTGCACGCATTCAATCAACAAATGTTGTGGTTTTATGTTGAAACTCTTGAGCTCACTAGGCGTTAAGCCTAACTTTTTTATTTGTCGGCATGTGCATCAGGTTCCTAGCGGGGGGTTCAGTTCTAGCGGTGCTATGAAGAGTTGAGCCTTACCTTACAAAAGTAAGTAATTGGTGAAGTCTTCCGCGAGTTGGAGATAGTGACATGTTTTGGGTTTTAGTAGCACCCGTCCTTATCGTTTACTGTATGTATAGATAGAAGGTGTGCTTAGTAACTAAATCTGAATTCGTGGTTATAGATGATTCATTTATTGATGTATTTAGAAATTTTAAATAAGTTGTTATTTCCAGATTTGAGGGTGTTACATATTCTCAGTATAAATCTATATTCATTTGATTTTATCTGGACTAACGATCAATTTCGAGTTTATTATTTCACATTTTCAAAAACAGGATGACATCAAGAGAAGCTCTCGCTATTGGAACGTATGTAAAGCCACCAGTACTTTTCAAGGGAGAGTACGAGCAATGGAAAGACCGATTCTTGGATTTCATCGATCGAAATGATTTGGGAGATTACATTAGAATGTCCTTAAAGGAAGGAATCATGACACCTCCAACCAAGATACTCACTGTAGCTGGAGAGAATGGTGAAGAAGAACAGAGAGAGTATCCATTACCGCTTGATGAATACTCGGATGAGCAGAAAAGGAGACACAAGGGTGACAAACTAGTAAAATCATTCATTCTCCAAGGCATACCAAATGAGATTTATGTCAAAATTGATAGCTACAACGCTACTAGAAAGCAGATGTGGGATCAATTGGACAAGATGATGCTCGGATCAAAGGTCGGCAACCAACTCAAAGTATCCAACTGCCTGAATAACTATGAAGAGTTCAAAGCTAAATTTGGAAAATCTCTAGAGGCTACATATGACAGATTTGTGACCTTGCTGAACGAGCTAAGTAAGAATAAGGTCAACAAATCTCAAGTTGAGCTGAATATAAAATTCCTCAGCGTCCTCCAGCCTGAGTGGAAGAGGTTTACTAGACAGATGAAGTAGATGAAAGATCTGAACGAAATTACACTTCATGAGGTCTATGAAACCCTCAGGCAAAATGAGGAGGAAGTGGACGAGAAGAAAAAGTCTAAGAAAACAGTTGTTGATCCACTTGCTCTTGTTGTGAAGAAGAAAAAGAAGAAGATGATGAGTTCTGAATCAGAAGAGGATGAAAGAGAGATTAACTCTGACTCTGACGGCTGTGATAACCTGAAGCAGACTATGCTTATGTTAACCAAGGCTTTTCAAAAGAAGTTCTACAAAAAGCCTAGTTCGAACAGTCAGAGGTACTCATCTGGTTCAAGTAACTACAATCACAAGGAGAAAGTTGAAGGAAAGAGGATAGAGGAAAGGAGACCAGAAGAGAAGAAGTATAGAGCTGAAGAGACCAAACCGGCAGAACCTACAAAGTGCTACAACTGTGGCAAATTTGGAATTTTGCTAGGGATTGCCGAAAACCCAAAGTCCGAAACTCCGATTACTACAAGAACAAGATGCTTCTAGCCAAACAACAGGAGGCTGGAAAAGCATTGATGGCAGAGGATGAATTTTGGCTTGATCATTCTGAAGATGAAGAAGGAGAGAAGGACGAGACAACACACTTGTGCTTGATGGGTCACATGAAGATAGAAGCTGAAGCTGATTCGGATGAAGAGGATAACGAAGAGGTATGTGATTTAACCAAATCAGATTTCTTGAATCAAATGCATGCCTTGATGACTAAACTCCAAGAATTAGATTCTAAACTTAAGCATGAAAAAGGTGTTATTAATGATAAAAATCAATCTATACAGAAACTTAGCAATGATATTGCTGAGAAAAATGTATTGATTGAAGCGTTGCATAAAAACATTGACACCAGCGCAAAAGAGAAGACTATAATTCATAAAGAGTTAGCTGAAACAACTTCAAAATATAGAATGTGTGAGTCTGAATCTAAAGAGCTTTCTAAAATGTATTCTTCGCTTTCAAAAGAAAAGAATCTTTAGCTGAAAAAGTGAATGCTTTGGAAGGAAAATTATATACTTTGGGTCAAACTGAACAAACCATTCATCTAAACAAACCTAAAGAGAATCCTGAGTGTTGGGGACTTGGTTACAAGAACTCATACCACCTCAAAAAGGGTATATCTGAAGCGCCTGCTCTTTATGATTTTGGATTTATGAAACTGGCACCTCAATACCCTGAACTCAAAGTTTTCTGGACTAGTCTGTCTGAAGAGGATAAAGCCAAGGAATATGCTAAAAGAAAGAACACAACTAAAGTTCAACTTCTGTTTCGCTATGAGAGGTTGAATAATAGTTATAGTTCTGATAAATCAAAATCTCTTTTAAATGACTATTTTGATAGTTATTCTGTAAAAGAAATGGAGGCTAAGCCCATCGAAGATAAACTTTATGTTCCTCCTCTCGTTTTGGAAAGTAAAATTTCTGAACTCGAGAATACTCTCACAGAAGAAAGGATTTTGATAGACTTAGAACAAACTGTATTTTCTACTGTGTTCAAATATACTGAGTTTTCTAAATTATCCAAGGCTTTAAAATCTGATGATAGGTCTGGTTTACTTGATAATGAGTTTGATTTTCTAAACTCTGATGGTTGTTTAGATGACTGTGTTGGTGATTTTGACTTTAATGCTAAACTTCCTGATCATTCATCTTATGTTGTTAATTCTTTTGGATTACCCAGTGTGTTTGAAAAAGGTGAAACATCAACGAAAGTTGATAAATCTGTTTTTGTGAAAACTAAGAATGCAAAAGGTAAGTGAAGGAAATCTCAGCATTCACAGAAACCGATCACCATTGGAAATCCAAAGAAGAAGCATTCTTTTGATTCTCACCATTCTAACTCTAAAGTTTCAAATGTTTCAGATTTGAGAAAGAAAAGGCTTGGAGTTAAGTAGGAATGGCGACCAAAACAGAAGATCGTTGAGAAAGCTAAATCATTTTCTAGTTCTGATTGTAATAGGAAAAGTAATAGTAAAGATGATTTGATTGTGAATGTTGCTACTTCTAAACCAAAACTTGTTGATTCTCGCAAGAAATATTCTATACTGCAATTATTCCAGTTATCTTCGTCTGCTAGAAAGTTTTCAAATTATGATAGATATGATTATGCTTCTCGAAAATATTCTGATGTTTGGTTTGGAAATTATCATGTTTACTCTTATCTTTCTAATTCCTCATATCATTTTCAAAAGAAAAGTGGGCCCAAATTTAAATGGGTGCCAAAATCATGTGCTAACCCTGTAGGTCCCATTTATAAGTGGGTACCTAAACCTCTTGTTTCCTGATTTCTCTTGTGCAGACCCGTCATATGTGGTACTTGGATAGCGGGTGTTCCAAGCATATGACCGGGAAAAAAAGTTTGTTGTCTAACTATACAGAGAAATACTGCAGAACAGTTCGATTTGGTAACGATCAGTTTTCACCAATTTTAGGGTATGGTGATGTAGTTCACGACAATGTAACGATTAAGAAGGTGAGCTATGTTGAAGGCTTAGGACAAAACCTTTTCAGTATTGGACAGTTCTGTGACAAAGACTTAGAGGTAAATTTCAAGGCCAAGAGATGTTCTGTACGAACGGAAGATGGCAAAGAACTCTTGGTCGGCACTCGCAAGTCAAACCTCTACACCATCAACTTGTCAAAGGTCCAGACTGACAATCAGGTGTGTCTACTCTCAAAAGCCTCGATGCAACAAAGCTGGCTATAGCATCGACAGCTCTCTCACCTCAATTTTCGGTACATCAACAAACTGGTCAGTGGAAAGCTAGTGAAAGGACTTTATGAGCTCAAGTACGTCAAAGAACACTTGTGTGCAGCGTGTGAAAAAGGGAAGATGAAGAGAGATCCACATAAACCGAAGCCTGAACCGAGTACCAGCTCTCCTTTAGAGTTATTGCATATGGATCTATGTGGTCCTATGCGAACGCAAAGCTTAGGTGGAAAGAAATACGTGTTAGTTATTGTGGACGATTATTCGCGATACACGCGGGTTAAATTTCTACGGTCAAAAGATGAGACACCCGAAATTCTCATTACATTTTTGAAGACGATCCAGGTGAATCTGCAGAAACCAGTCAATTTCTCCGAACTGACAATGGCACAGAGTTTAAGAATAAAACAGTTGAAGAATATCTCGAATCGATCGGGATATCACATCAATACTCTGCTGCACGTACGCCTGAACAGAATGGAGTAGTCGAAATGCGAAACCGTACGCTAGTCGATGCCGCTCGTACTATGCTCAGTCAATCCGACTTACCTCTATTTCTGTGGGCTGAAGCTGTGTCGACTGCTTGTTACACTCAAAATCGGTCCATGATACACCGCAGATTTCAAAAGACTCAGTATGCGTTGATCAACAACCGAACACCAACCATTAAATATTTTCATGTTTTTAGTTGTAAGTGTTTTGTGCTAAATGACAGAGAGAGTCTGAATAAGTTCAATGCTAAAGCGGAAGAGGGAATCTTTATCGGCTATTCTTCTACATCTGCTGCATATAAAGTATACTTGAAGAAGTCAAAGACTGTGGTTGAGAGCGTAAATGTTACATTTGATGAAGATATGGCTTCTGAACACGTCAATTCAGAACCCGTGATAACAGGAGTACTAGCTTCTGGGCAAATCAGTCCAGAACCTGTGTCTCAAGCGAACAAATCATATGGTGCATCAACGTCTACTAATCATTTATCTGATTTAAATTTACTATTTGAACTATTTTATGATGAATTTCTTGGATCTAAAGTGACTAAATCTGTTGTGGTTGACAGGACGGAATACTCAATGACTACTCAACCAACCACTTCAGATATCTCAACTGAATCCAACTCCCCGATTCAGGAAGAAGTTCAAGTTCAAATACCTACTCCAACAGTTGAAGTTGTGACCAACAATGAAGAGACAGAAGTAGCTGAATCAGTAGGGTGTACTTTAAGAGCTGATCAACAGATTGACCTAGCTGAACCCACTGAAACTTCTGCACCTTCTACTTCAACTGAACCCCTCATTCCTACTGAACAATCTGAAGAAGATACCAGTGGATTCAGAGATGATAATCATGATCAATCTGTATCTAATCCACTCCCTCATGAATACAAGTGGACCAAAGAGCAACCAGTATCTCAAGTCATTGATGATCTGTCAAAACCGGTGCAAACTAGGTCTGCAACATCAAATCAAAGTATGCATGACTCCTTTCTGAGAAAGATTGAACCTACTCGCGTATTTAAGGCTCTTGCGGATTCAGATTGGGTGACTGCAATGCAAGAAGAGCTGAATCAGTTCGAAGCACTTAAAGTCTAGAGACTCGTACCCAAACCTGAAGGTAAAACCATCATTGGTACGAAATGGGTGTTCAAAAACAAGAAAGATGAAGATGGTACCGTTATCCGAAATAGAGCAAGACTTGTCACCAAGGGATATAGGCAAGAGGAAGGAATAGACTATGACGAGACTTATGCTCCAGCGGCGCGTATAGAAGCAATTCGCATGTTCCTTGCGTACGCTGCCCACAAGAACTTCACCATCTATCAAATTGACGTGAAGACAGCCTTTCTGAATGGCATACTCAAGGAGGAAGTCTACATCTCGCAGCCAGAAGGCTTTGTCAATCAAGAGAAACCCAATCATGTATACATTCTCGACAAAGCACTTTATGGTCTGAAACAAGCTCCTCGCGCCTGGTATGATGTCTTATCTCAATTCTTGGTCAAGTCAGGTTTTACAAAAGGTACGGTTGATACCACTTTATTCATTAAAAAGAAAAAAGCGATATCATTCTTATTCAAATATATGTGGATGATATTATTTTTGGCTCTACAAATCCTAAATACTGTAAGAATTTTCAAACCTCATGGTGTCACGTTTTTAGATGAGTATGATGGGAGAGTTGACTTTCTTTCTCGGATTACAAGTCAAACAATTTTCAACGGGGATTTTCATCAATCAATCTAATTACATTTTTGATATTCTTCGGAGATTCAAAATGGAAAACTGTAAATCGATCGGTACCCTAATGGCACCTGGTACTAAGATTGGCACTGATCCTTCGGGAAAAGCTGTTGATGCTAGGACCTATAGAGGGATGATAGGTTCTTTGATGTATCTTACTTCTAGTAGGCCGGATATAATGTTTTCTACATGCTTATGTGCTAGATATCAGGCCAATCCTAAAGAATCCCATATGTCTGCAGTCAAACATATTTTTAGGTATCTGAAGGGGACTGCAGATCTTGGTTTGTGGTATCCTAAAGATACTAGCTTTGAACTAACAACATATTCAGACGCAGATCATGCTGGTTGCATGCTAGACAGGAAGAGAACGTCGGGTTATATACATTTCCTCGGTGATAAACTCGTCAGTTGGGCATCAAAGAAGCAATTATGTGTCTCCACTTCAACGGCCGAAGCAGAATATGTAGCTGCTGCTAGCTGCTGTTCTCAGGTCTTGTGGATGAGAACGCAACTGCGAGACTATGGTTATCACTACAATAAAATTCCGATCTATTGTGACTCGAAAAGCGCTATCGCGATATCCGCTAATCCTGTTCAGCATACGAAAACCAAACACATTGATGTCAGGTATCATTTTATAAAAGATAATGTCGAAAAAGGAACAATTGAACTTTACTTTGTAAAAACCGATTATCAGTTTGCAGATTTGTTTCCAAACCCTTAGACGAAAAGAGAATCAACTTCCTTGTCTCTAGACTTGGTATGCTAAATCTTAAGACATAATCAGTGGTTACCTATTAAAGTTTTATCATTGTAAGTTTTTCATCATTTCTTTATCATTATTTCTGAAAGATATCTGCACTTTAATATTATGTTCATGATCTCAGGGGGAGTGTGAGAAGTACTTCATAGATGATCAATGTTATTTTGAGGGGGAACATATCTAATTTCTGCATATACCTATCTGTGAAATTTTTGTGATGCATGATTTTAGGGGGAACGTTACAAGTCAAAGGAGTATGGCTATGACTTCTGATTACTTTATATCAGAACTCGTTCTTTAATTGGTTTACTAATTTATGTCATTTTAATTTTTGTGAATAAAGTTGCTTTGACTATGACTCTAAGACTTTTGCAGCTTGAGAAATGCTTACAAGATCATATCTTTATGACTTAAAGCTTGACTTCATGAGATGTAAGACTGCACACAAAAGGTATAATTCTTTATCTTCATCTCATATATGGTTGAAAGAAGGACAACTTTCAATCATAGAAAACATTATTCTTAAATGTTCAAACCACTTCCCGATTCTCAAACAGATTTCATGAATTGGAAGTGTGATTTTAAACGTTTTCAAGATTTGCTTGTGCTTCAATGATTAACAAACCGTGTGTTTCTAAAGATATATACTTGTGTATTATCTTGTCTATATACTTTCAAGTATTCACACACACCGGTTTAATTCCTTTGTTGAATAAGTTATCACCATGTCTCATATTGACCAATTTTTCGATGGTGATACACCCCTCTTGTATTTCAAAGAATTTTTTAGCGTCATTTCATTTCGAAACGTCATTTCAAGAATGTCTATATTTTTGTTTCGTATAGACAATATCCATTATTCTTGACCATAAGCCTTGATTGTCATATCATTACTGATCATTTTCATACAATGTCAGATTTTCAAACAAGTCTCTTGCATTCATGTTCATTCATTCAATATACTTGTTTGAATATACTTCAATGTTTCAAATGCTCAAATCTTCATGATTATATTCTGAGCATACACACATCTGACTTGTATTTACGCTTTAACTGATACAGTTAAACCATTCTGAGCAACACATGCTTTCTAGGAAAATACTGGATCTTTGTGCTAGGACTTAATTGAAACTTCTATGGATTCACATTAACCAATGTTTCCTACCCAAGAAGTTAATCCTTAGTGATTGAGTGTGAGGAGTCGAAAAGAAATGAGTGTGGGTTGTGCGTTGAGGTAAAATGGAAAAGAGGGTTTGGTTAGATGTGAGCTTTAACGATTAAGAAGAAAGAGGGTGTGAGAACAGAGTAAAAGAATATTAAACTCTGCACCAACTACTTTCTGAGTCGGGCAACCACATTACTAATGTTTCACAATTCTTTGGTGAACATTATTGAAACAGGCAACTAGCCCATGCCAACTCTTGACAATAACCCCACCAGCCACTCATTTTCTTCTTAACAAGAAAATGTTTCATTTTTTTCAAAGGGGAAGCAGCACATTTACTATCTGATTTTCATTTGGAAAATCTGGATATTGAAAAGAATGAAGTTTGCCCCACCTTCGCACTTCAATCATGCACATTGAGTCTGTGTTTATCTACTGTTGTCTTAGTGGTTTACACAATTTTGAGCCTTTATAAGCAATCATTCGTGCTTAATTCTTTCTATCACATGCACGAACACACAAGGAGTTTGTTTCTTTGTCCTAACGTTCATAGAAATTGCCTTTGTGGTGTTTCGATGATTGGATGGAAGCCCTGGGGGAGTGAACATTAAAAAGCTCATTTCCTATGTGTATTCGTTACACACAGTAACTTTGTGTTACTGACAGACATTTTTAACTGATTCATTTGTTGACTCAGGGGTTACATTCCTAATTTGTCTGGATTTGAAAAGATCTAGATGAATATCTTGGCAGATTGACGGTGAATCAGAGGCTCCGTTCAAAAGCTCAACATGGTCAATGACATTTCTTGAAGAAAAGTTTTGATGAAATCGTTGCTCTATTCATCAAAAAGGGGGAGAAGAGAACATAAGTTTAGAGAAAGTTTTCTGAAGATATGCTGAATTGAGAGAAATTTTCTTCGAAGATACTTTGTTAAAGCATTCTGAGCTAAATCTGGAGATAATTTCTTTCCCTCATCTGAAAGAGATTTTATTTTCGTCTTTTGGGGAGATTGTTATATTTCGAAGACAAAGAGGGAGATTGCATCTTTTGAGCTTAAAGAGAAGATTGAATTGCTAAATTTTTTTAATAATGATCCTGATCCAAAGGGGGAGATTGTTAGATCACAGATTTATTGGATTCAAGAACATCAAGATTGAAGATGAAAGATTCAAGAAGTCTAAGCTGAAAAGTCACTCTCAACAAATAGTCTAGGTCCTTTGTAATAAATAGTTAAAGTTTATTTTCTTGTATTTTTGTTATTTTGTCCTTTTCCCTAAATAGGTATAAGGCATTTTAGGTGTTAGGGTTGTTGGTGATGTAAGGTGTGCAAAAATAGAGAATACATCAGCCGCCACATTTAGAGAGAGAGAGCTTAGAGAGAGAAAACATCCTTCAAGAGAAAAACATGTAAATCATTTGGTATTGTTGAATCAAAAACAGGTTTGTTAATCTCTTTTTGTGATTATATATGTTTATGTGATAAGAAACTGAAATTACAGGGACAATCAACTATATAAACAAACATGCATAAATTTAAAAGATCAGGCTTATATCCAGTTACAAACTAGTATGCATGATATTGGTTGACTAGTAGTGGGTCTAAAAACAAATAAGTAAAGTTGCATGAAAACTTGCATAAATCCAAGTAGATATGGGTAAATTGGTATGCATAACCAATGCCCTAGTTATCATCTATGTCCTTTTGATGACATCTTTTGTGAGACCACTTTTATGTATACACATGGGGGTATAAGATGCTCTACATTGATCCTAATACAAATGTAAAGATCATCAAATCCTTATGATGTAAGTTCTCTAGTATTACCAAGCCATATAGACTTTATGAGATGATTAGGGTGGTGAGCCCTTAGTTGTATAGTTGGTCCTAGAACTGCAGCGTTTTGTGTGGACATTAATACGACGTGTGTTCATCATGCCGAAACTTCAACCAGAACCATAAAGTACTTGAATGGCCCGCATTCTGGATGTATAGGTCCACAAATATTACTTTGTATTCATTGTAAGAATGGAATATTTTGTATTATGTCCTTAGCCTAGGATGACCTTGTTCCTATTGTGGTTTAAGGGGTAAGGTTTGCAAAAGTTCTAGGTATTCAATAGTGCATATTGCGATGGTGGTGTTGCTTCTTATGCTGCAGAAGTCAACAATTGCAATTTTGGATAATTTCTTTCATTCGAGAAAATGTGTCTATATGTATTTTTCAACACATGATCATTATGTCATATCCCAAAGTTCATTATTGGTGACAACATATGATTCAGTGACCTAGATAATCCACTAGTTTGACACATTAGCTTCTCTAATATATGTTTCCTTCCATATTTATTAGAGTTTATATAGATATCCATTTTCGTTCGTAATATGGTTTTCCATTTCAAACAAGTATTTGAACAAGGTTTGATGCATATAGTGCTTTAGTGATTGATTTTGTGTCATTAAACAACAAGTGACAGTCCATCGTCTAAGTGTTTGGTTGCAGGAATTAAAAATAATTAATTCAATGAATAATAATCTATTTCTTTAGAATTGTATGATATGTCACAAAACAATCAAGTTCTCCTCGATACATTCCTACATGGAACGAAGAACATTGAGAGTTTTGTATTTGTTTTTGATGTATTTCTTTACATTTATAGTGGTTATAAACCCGAGTGTATATTTGCAGGAGCAATTAATTTGATAGTTAAAACAGATTCAAATAAACTTATACTCAACCAATCTTAGATATGATATAGTTTATTTTCAACTTGTTCCCTTTTCGATGGGAGCACTCTTTAGTGCATTTCTTATTTGATTGTTCTTTATCACGTGGGGCGGTAATTGTATCTCTACTCCAGGTATTGAAAAATCCTTCCCAACTCTTACCATGACATGACCCTTTCTAGGTTCTCATCCACATGGTGCATATATGTCACATGTGTGTGATTTAGTATGTTTATCTCGCTGTCCTTTGGAGTTCTTTCCACCTCTAACGCTTGCATGATTTAGATTCAAAAACTTTCTTTGTCCCGACAAGTCTAGCATCTTAAAAGAACCTCATTGTGTCTCTCGAACACTTGCACTAGGTTGATAAGTTTGTTAAAGGTTGTGATTCTTTTGTTATCATATTCCAACTGATACTGATTCATTAGTATGATTGTTGATGTAGGGAATGCGGAAAGCATTTTCTGAATCATGTCGTCTTCCGTGAGTTCCTTGCCACTGAAGTTGAGACGTGCTTTGAGATGCAACATTTCTTTGTTGAAATCATTTACCTTTTTTTTGTAATCGAGTAAGCAGATTTCATTTTTCTGTACGATTAGTTCGGGAAGTACAGGTTCATGAATACTCTCAATTCTCCCCTTCGGGACATCTCACGGTTCTTTGGCGGTTTCTAGTAAAGTTATTCCTATGAAAGTTAGGATTTATATGTCGTCTCAATACATGATGGTATTTGCTTGTACCTTTTTAAGGAGGTTGCTTTTTCAGGTCAATAGGGAGTTGATGGGTTTTTGGTATTGGATATTTATATTTGTACTCAAGTTCTTTTGAGTTTAGGACATCGAATCATGGATGAGGTGTTTCAACTATTTACGTAAACAAGGGACAATATATGATTTTCTATTTGATAAGACAATGGATGATAATTATAGTTATTATTTTATGTATGAAGTTTCTTTATCATACCAATATTGGATTTTGTATGCTTACATTTTGTTGATAATACTTCCTCAATATTTCAATTTGTGAAAATAAATCATTCAATCTATTGAATTTCCAGGTAGTAGGGGAATCACATGGATTTCTTAAGTCCTTACAAACCTTGGGGCTATTTACACCCGTTTGACAAAATCCAACCGATATTTTGCTATTTATTTAATTTGAAGATAACATTGTTAATTATAGAACTTTTGACATGAGGACAAAAAGAACATGCGTTTGACATATAAATCCAACTTTAGTGTTGTAATATATTAATGCTATTTTAAAGAGTTTTTTTAGAATTTGCTTCCCAACCTTGGGCGCAGAAAAATTGAAGATGATCTTCGGCTCAGGCAATTTGGAATCGGCAATTAAGGCATCTTGCAACTTGTAGTTGATGATCAAGGAGAGAAACTGAGGAATAGCAACTTGTGGTCGACGAGGAAGAGAGATCACCAAGACGATGTCGTTGAAGAAGTATCGAGAAAAGTCGATATTTCGTAAGAACATCAGTGCGTGAGCCAATTGAGTGACATAGGAGGGAGATTGGTCCAAACCTCCCGTCTTCCGGGAGAGGCAGTGGATGATATGGGAGAAGAAGAAATTCCAAACTCCCCCCCCCCATATGTTTGCGGAGAAGAGTCACTGTGCCCTTATCTTTGCCTTCAGAAAGGTAGTTGAGAGCAACAACTACCTCCTCGTGTTCCTTCTTGGTGGGGATCTCGTCATAAGATGGGAATTTAGGGAGTTTAAGAGCCTCCCTAACATCCTCACAACCAAACGTGAGGTCGTGATCCTCCTCATCCGTAAGAACGGAAGCAGACACGGAATCGTTCGATGAATCATAAATGCAAGTCACCCAAAAATTCTTGAAGAGAAGTTTGCTCATCTTGGGAGTGGCAGTGAAAGCGTATTGGAGAGGGGAGCGTTGAAGGAAGATTGATACCTGGTTGCACTCGGGATACGACAGATCGAGCTCAAATCGAGCTGTATGGTTGCAAGGGTTGAAAAGTAGTGATTTGTGGGTGAGGGGCTCACTCTTGTTGGACCGTGAAGCCTTGGTGGGAGTAGTTGCATATGCCATTGAAGAACTTGAAGATTTTTGTTTTTGGAGAAGTTGCAGGTTGCAGAAGATTCGTGAGATTGAAGATAGGTGGTAAAATGAAAATGAAGGTGTAGTTGGTTTTTATACCCAAGGAAGGAGAAAGGTTGATAGGGGTTTAGGGGTATAATGAAAGGTCGATAGGGGGTTAGGGGTATAGTGAAAGATCGATAGGGGGTTAGGGGTATAGTGAAAGATCGATAGGGGGTATAGGATTTTATGGGCAAAGGGAAAGAGTTATGATGGGAGACGAAAGGACAGAAGGATGGTCGGTCGTTTTTGAGAACGTGGGGAAGAGGGATGGTCATGTCCCTGACATATGACGTGGCAGACGTCATGACATAACCGCAAATGGATAAGGACAAAAAGAATTTGAAATTTGGATTGGAATTGGATAGGTATTAGCCGAAATGTAACTAGCTGAAAAAATGAGGTGGCCGAAAGAGATGGTAGCCGATTTATAGTAGCTGAAATGATGGCCGATTAGCCGAATGGAAGAGCAACTAGCCGAAGGTGGTTGAAAGGAGAAGTGATTCAGTGAGTCCGAGATGAAGGTAGAGCAACCGAATACAAGGACTATCCGAATAAAAATCAGTCTGAAAGATGGTGTATAGCCGAAAGATGAGAGTAGCTGATGGATTAATTGAATTGTAGCTGAAAAAGAGACTAATCAATTTGTAGCCAAAATAAGGTTTAGATAGGAGGAGCTATCCGAAGAGTAGCGGAAAGAAGGTTCAGATAGAAGGAACTATCTGAAGAATACCTTTTTTTTATGAGAGATCTAGATTTAACATACCCAGTGCTCCAATCAGAAAGTTGAATCGAGCTTCATCAAGTGGTTTTGTGAAAAGATCAACCAACTATAGATCAATTGGGATGAAGTGTAGCTCAATATCACCTTTGGAGATGTGATCTCTGATGAAGTGATATCTGGTGTCAATGTGCTTGGAGCGAGAGTGAAGCACATGATTTTTGGCAATGGATATTGCACTTGAGTTGTCACATAATATGGGTACTTTCGAGTAGTGTTGATTGTAATCTTGAAGTTGATTCTTCATCCACAAGATTTGAACAAGAATGATGTTACCTTTTGTCATCTTTAGGAAATGAGTGTTGTCAATTTTACCTCTTGAGTTTGGCAAATAAGAAGTCTGACAAAGTGTCATTCCAGGCACGAGGAGCCTGTTTGAGAGCATATAGAGCTTTGTCAAGCTTGTATACATAGTCATGATGAATGGAGTCTTCAAAACCAGAAGGTTGTTTCACATAGACTTCCTCAGAAAGCTCTCCATTGAGAAAAACACTCTCAACATCCATCTAGAAGACTCTGAAGTTCTCGTGAGCATCATAGGCAAGGAAGATTCTTATCGCTTCAATTCTAGCAAATGGAGCAAAGGTTTCATCATAGTCAATCCCTTCCTCCTGTCGATATCCTTAAGCACCATGTCGTGCTTTGTTGTGGATCACCATACCTTCTTCATTCATCTTGTTTCTGAAGACCCATTTGGTTCCAATAATTGTCTTCCTAGGAGGACGTGGAACAAGTCTCCATACTTTGTTTCTTACGAATTGAGAAAGTTCTTCTTGCATGGTCGTTATCCAACATAGATCGGCCATAGCCTCCTCAATTCTATTTGATTGAATGATGGAGAGAAAGTTCACATTAAGGCTAATGTTACCTACTCCTCTTCTAGTTTGAACTTCAGTTTGTTGATCACCGATAATTTGATCAATGGGATGGTCTTTTGTCCACTTAGTAGTTGGTGGAAGAGGTGCATGTAGCATTTTGTGAGGTTGAGAAGAGGAGGGATCACCTGGCATGATAGGAGTTGGTTCAGGAGAGGTATTGAGAAGAGAAATAGGATCGACTGGCTCTTTAGATATGATTATTTGAAGATTAGGGTTTAAAGGTGATGAAGTAGATAGGTCATTAATTTGAGAAGATGACTCAGGCATGAAGGGAACAGAAAGGTTATTGTTGGATGAATGATTTTGAGAATCTTCATCCACACATGAGGTGATCCATTTATTTAATTCATCATCATCACATGAGAGAGACAATGATATATAGTCATCAAATTTAACATGGATAGACTCATCAATGCATTTCCTCCGAAGATTGTAGACTCGGTAGGCCTTTGAAGTAAGAGAATATCCCCTGAATATTCCTTCATCAGCCTTGGGATCAAATTTTCCAAGGTTTTCCCGATCATTGAGGATGAATCACACACAACCAAACACATGAAGAAAACCTATGTTTGGTTTTCAGCCATAAAAGACATCATAGGGTGTTTTGTTGTGCCTTTTCACAACTACCAACTGATTTTGAGTGAATAGTTGTATTGATTGCTTCAACCCAAAAATAGGTGGGTAAGTTGGACTCACTTAGCATTGATCAGGCTGCCTCACATAGAGTTCTATTCTTTCTTTCCATAACACCATTTTGTTGAGGGGTTCTAATAGCTGAAAAGTTTTGAGAGATCATCTTGTCATTGAAGAAGGCTTCTAAGGTGGCATTTCTGGATTCAGTGCCATTGTCACTTCTTATAGATCTCACTAGTTGCCCGTTCATCACCTCAGACTTCTTGATGAAATTGATGATTTCTTCAGTAGTGTCACTTTTGTACAGGAGAAAAGATACCCAAGTGTAACGTGCAAATTCATCAACAAGTACAAGAATGTACCTTTTTACACCAAGACTTGGAGTGTTGACTGGTCCACATAGGTCCGTGTGAAGCATTTGAAGAGAATTGGAGATGGAGAAGCATTGCTTAGATTTGAAGGAAGATTTTGTCAGCTTTCGCTTCTCACAAGCTGCACATCGCTTTTCTTTCACAAAGGATAGCTTGGGCATTCCAACGACAAGATATTTGTTGGAAATAATATTTAATGTTTTGAAGTTGAGATGAGATAGACGTTTATGCCAAAGCCAGTTCTTTTAGCAGAATCTTCTGATATGAAACATATATTCCTTCTACTGAGCTTTGACTCATGTTGATGATGTACACATTGTACTTTCTAACACCAGATAAAACAATATGATTTTTCTTATCTGTAATGGTGTAGATACTGAGCTTGAAAGTGACAATGTGTCGGTCCAACAATGTTTATATCAAGTTTATAGATTAACAACACAATATCGATTACCAACCTGTATTGATTAATAACAACGATTACAAGGTTGATCAGATTTAAGCTTGGATGTGTTCTCTCTTTTTCACCTTTTAAGTGTGTGTGTGTGTTTGATCTTGATAATAATCTTCTTGATAGAGAGTTGTTGAGAGATCTGATAATAGATCTAGCTTCTAAGACACACTAACATAATATCTAGATTTAATATCTAGATATTATTTCTAATTAATATACTAACTAAACTAATAAAATAACAAACAAACATTGACTATTTATTACAAACGACATTGACTAATATTATCGAGAGTCGACTTTCCGGCTTTAGATTCAGATTGGGATCTTCAGATTGGATGATCTTGAATCCAATAGATATGTGATCTAACACAATGTATCCTAAATCACACAGCTGACTAATGCTCAAGAGGTTATGCATTAATCCTTCAAAATAAGCTACTTTATTGAAGATGATGGAACCATTTGAGAGAGTTCCATACCCTCTAGTGGAACCTCAAGAGTTGTCTCCAAAGGTTACAGAAGGTCCCTTTTCAGTCACATAGTTGAGAAGAAGAGATTTATTGTCGGTCATGTGCCTTGAACACCCACTATCTAGATACCAGATTTGTTGATGTTCAAATACCTGCAATCACAGAAAAATCAATCCTTTGGTACCTATTTTGAGGTGGGTCTTTTAGGGTTAGAGGAGGAAGAAGAAGAAGAATCAAGGTTCTTTCTTTCAATCAGATCTTTGGGACAATCCTTTGCCAAGTGAAAGGTGTCCCTACAATTATAGCATTTTCTATAAATAAATATTCTCTTCGATTTCTGACCCATATCTTTGTATTTTCCCTTAACATTAATTTTAATAGGTTTAGAAGAGGAAGATAAAGGGTTAGGCTTTGGTCCAAGAATTCCTTTTTTAGAGATAGGAAGAGATGAGTTGGAGATACCCTTGGATTTTAATTTCTTCAAGTTCACAGGTCTAGGAATGAACTTGGTGGGCAGAACAGGAGGTTCATTTTTGGAAGAAGAGGGCATTTTTCTCTTTAAGACTATTGATTTTCCTTTGTCAGAGATAGAGAACTTCTTTGAGGAAGGTTGAGAATTTCTTTTTGGAAATTTTGAACCTTTAGGAGAAGGAGAAGAGGCTTCATCAAGATTTAAGGATTTCAGAAGATCATGAATGGGTTTGGCAAGATCATTTGATCATTGAGCTTCCTTAGGTTGAGATTGAGGAGTAGAATCTTTGACTTTGACAAACATGCCAAATTTTAGAGATTCACAAATATCTAAGGAATGCACAGAGTGGGAGTCACCAGAGTCAGAATCAATGAGTTCACAAGAAGAAGAGGGAAGTTTTGAAGAAGAAGAAAGAGCTTGAGTGGATGAAAAATCAACTTCCATTTTTCCAAAACCTAGACCAGATTTATCATCACAAGACATCTGATCTTGAAATATCTTTTCTAGATTTTTGGATGAACTTGTCCATTTGTTCTCGATTTCTTGCTCTCTTTTAAGACGTTTGAAAATTTTGTTTTTCTCTTTAGCAAGAATGTAGTTAATGGTTTTCAAGTCTTCAAGCTCAGCATTAATTTTGTCAAAATGTTTGAGTTGAGAAAGACAGATCTGAAGTTGAGAGGAAAGAGATTTGATTTGAGCATTGATCTTCTTCTTGGTATCCTTTTCATTATAGAAATCAATTGCCAAAACCTTCTCCTCCGCCACCTGTAACAACTTTGTCTGAAAAGCATCTCCACTCATTGGAACTGTAAGATTCCAACAGATTCATCGGATCTGAAGCGGGATAAGTGTTGGCGGAGGCTACAGATCAGGTGTTGAGATTTTGTGAGGGTTTGTGGATATGAGAGAGGAGATTCAACGTCAACTTAACAAGGAGAGGATATGAGAGAAGATTTTGGCGGAGAATGTAATATGTTCTACCGTTTGCACCGGTGGAGTGATACAGCGGCAGCGGACATCACCATCGTGAAATTGGGGGCTTCAAGGCGGTTTTGATCCATCGACCCTTTTGGTCGCCGGAGATGGCGAAGTGAAATTTATTGATCTAGTCCGTATCATTTTTCTCTCTCTGTGTTGAAGCAACTTTGAATCTTGATGAATCCTTACTATACATTTAATTTATATTATGTCAGTTTAGAAGAACTTTACATTGATTGTGTATTCTGAGGAGGAATTTCAGAATTAGGATTTTATTAGGGGAGATTATATCTGCTCCATTAGGTTTCTTTTGGTAAAGTTGCAAATTTCATAGTTGGGGTGATGAACCCAGTTCCATCCAAATTTTGTAATTAAGATGAGATCGTTCACTTTAATTCTCCTGTAATTAATATATTTGTAATTAACTCTAAAATTTAAATCATGAATGATCTGTGTGTTTGCTAATGATCAATTTGATTTGAATCCTGGATGATGAATGGAAGAGTATGATAAGACGCAAGGAAGCAAGGTGAAGGAGAAGGAAAAGGGTTGTCACCAGAACCAAACCAAATCATGAATGTTTAGGGTTTAAGTGAATCAGAAGCAGTTCAGGAGGTGAATGGTTTGGGAAGTTTGATTTCATAAGGTGAAATGAAATTATATTTGATTTCATGAGGTGAAATATGTTACTGATGAAAATTGTGTTTAATTTCATGTGGTAAAATAATATAGATATGAACATATGTTTGGATTTCATCATGTGAAATATCATATTTTTGAAACTTTTGTTTTTATTTCATGAGGTGAAATAGTATGTGTTTCATCTGATGAATCTCTGTTACAAAATGACGATTATGCCCTTTTCATATGTTGAAACAACTTTTAATTAAAATCATAAGATCAAAAACAAATTACGGCTTAGATCGGTTCTCACGGTTCTCAGACTTTTTTTGGTTCTCACATGATTTAACCCCTATATATATATATATATATATATATATAGAGAGAGAGAGAGAGAGGGGAGGGATCATGCGAGGAGAGGAGCAAAATAAGAAAACAAAGGGAGTAATCTCAACCACACATCTTCGGTTACGGTGGACGCGATCACGGAGGATTGACACAATTCATGGGAGGGTTGAGATTATTAAAGAGGGGGGACCGGTCAAAGCCGCCACTATTGACCAGATGAGTGGCTGAGATTCATTCTCGCATTCTCTTAAAAAGTTATTATTCTCGTTTGATCCTTTCTCTCTCTCTCTCTCTCTCTCTCTCTCTCTATATATATATATATATATATATATATATATATATAGGGAGAGGTTCATTTGAGAAATGGTAAATATATGAGAAATAGAGAACTAATTTTAACCATTCATCTGGTCAACATTTGCGGCTTTGACCGCGAAGCACCGGATAATTCCTTGTGTGGTCTATAGAAGGTAGAGGGGTAATTTCGTAAAATACACGGGATGAGTTCATATATGAATCTGTATGAATCACAAAGATTCATATATGAATCTGTTAATTAGTTCAACTGATTCATATATGAATCTTTGTGATTCATACAGATTCATATATGAATCTTTGTGATTCACAAAGGTTCATATATGAATCTTTGTGATTCATACAGATTCATATATAAATCACAAAGGTTCATATATGAATCTGTTAGTTAGTTCAACTGATTCATATATGAATCACAAATATTCATATATGAATCAGTTAAAAGAGTTCAGTTGTGAGTTGCACTAGTTCATATATGAACATATAGTTCATATGTGAATTATACATGTTCATATATGAACACAGCCCGTGTGTTTTGTAAAATTTACGAAATTGTCCTTCTATTTTTGGGATAGCCGCAACTTTTGACCAGTCAAAGCCGCAACTTTTGACCGGTCAAAGCCACAATATTTGACTAGTTAAATCCGATCTTAACCATATGAATGGCTAGGATTACTTCTCTATTTCTCATATATTTACCATTTCTCAAATGAACCAAACACTATATATATATAGAGAGAGAGAGAATTAAGTTCGCGTGAGACCAAACAGTTTCCATGAGACCGGTGAGACCAAACTTTAAAGTATGAAACTTCACACCAAAAAACTGTGAATGTAAAAAAAATCGAACTTTTCATAGGGAAAACACCGTAAATGTTACGTTCACGGTGTTTTTCGCTGTGAATGTTCGGTTTTTTTTACCTTCACGGCGATTTCACTGTGAAGGTTCGGATATACCTTCACAGTCTTTTATCTGTGAAGGTTTGATTTTTTTTAACTTAGTTTAGGTTTTTTTACCTTCATAGTATGATTACATTATGAAGGTTCGAATGTTTTTTTACCTTCACAGTGTTTCGGTGTGAAGTTTCATGTTTTAAGGTTTGGTCTCACGGAAACAGCTTGGTCTCACGTGAACCTGACCCTATATATATATATATATATATATATATATATATATATATATATATATATTTAAAGCACCTACACGGATGTAGAAATTTAATGGTTTTTTTATATAAAGATAATATATTAATCGATTTTTAATAAAATATTTAATTTATAAAAATGTTTTAGGTGGTGTGCATGTGGGTGGTTAGGCAAAGAAAAGCAAGAAATACAATACAAATCGCAATTTTGAAAACAAAAGTAACGGGGCTTAGACATTTATGCTCTTTTTCCCTGGATAATTTAATTATAAAAAATGAAATATTAATTAAAAAATTGTTTAAAATTTTATAAACTATTAACGCTGTAGTAAGCAATAAACTCTAAGATCAATCATAATGTTCACATTTATATATACTAGAAATATACCCTCACAATGTAACGGGTTTCTGAAATCTAGAACTCGAACCATCAATCATTATTCATACTTTTTGTTAGTTTTTTTTTTTTTTTTTTACGATTTTGAGAAACCTAGATTTAAAACAAAAATATATTTTAGTTTAGTTTAATTATGGTTTTTTATAAAAAATAATAATAAAGTATTTTGTTACGGGTCAAAAAATGTTTAATTTAAATTTTAACTATTTTTAAGATATTTTATATTTAAAATTAAAAAGATAACATACTTCAATAAAAAATAAAAATAAGATGTTTTATCTCGAATTTTCTTATATTTATCAGTTAGTTATATCAGTATTTAAAAATTTTAGATATTTTAGAAAATAAAAATAAGTGTTTATCTGCAGTTAGTTACACGAATTCAAACATTGAGCTTTTATAAGTTGTACTTATGTTTAATCAATTTGTACTTTTGTATTTTAAGTAATATGCATTAGTAAGTGGTACCTAATACATAAAAATTAGTTTTTAAGAGTTTAACTTAAATGCTTTATAATATAGTATAGATATATTAGTTAAAATTCAAAATTACAAGTTAATGAAACATATATAACTTATAATTCCCATGTTTTTATTTGTATAACTAACTGCAAATAAACATATTAAATACAGGATAAGCACTATGAGATAAACTACATGTTTTATTTTTTATTAAAATATATTTATTAGATCAATACATGTTTTTATCATATAAAAAATAAATATTGATAATAGTAGATAATATTGATCAAATCCTCCATTAAATATAAAAAACAAATATTTATATTAATAAATGAGTATCCATTCCACAAATAGATGATAATGTGAGATACTGTGCTTGGATAAGTTGTACCAAGACATTATGAAATTGTAAATTAAGTAATTAACTTTAATTACTTGTATTTTATACTTAAAATGATGTAATTAAGAGTTTTTTATTTCTCTTTTATAATATAGTATAGACTAGTGTTACTTGTTCCATATATTTGGATGTAACTTTTGCTTACAAATTAAAAACTGAAAATTAAAAGTTCATATAATTTTTTATTAAAAAATTCAGAAAAATATATTTATAACGGTGTTAAATTAAAAGTTATAAAATTCTCATTTTGTAGATATAATTTGTTTAAGTTCAAATTTAATATAATTCAAATATTTTAAATTTACAAATAAAGATATAATTTATTTTAGTATGAATGGAGTATTTTTCTGTGAATAAAGATGATGATGAAATATATATATATATATATATATATATATATATATATATATATTAGATAAAGATGATGGGATATTATGTCGTTTGTAGAGTTCAATGATCATCTTATATTGGAATATGTTTATTAATCGGTTATTGGTTAATTCCACAGGGTTCAAAGAGTTTTAAAAATTGTATGTATGCATGTATGTATTAATTACTAGTAAACTTGAAATTTATGGGATTATGCAATACTAAGAGGCCATTTACTTTTGACTTAACGAGTTTAATAGCTCAATGGGCTTATTCACACATCTATATTGAGTTGTTTACTTGTGTTTTAATGAAAAAACCACTAACTTAATTGCACAACCAAGAAGGGCCTATTCCCCCATTAAAACAAAAATTACATGCCTACCCTTGATGAAAAGACACACATCTCCAAAAATCATCCTTGTTTACCATTTTCTCCTTACTGGCATCGCCGCCCCTTTCCTTCACTCGATCCCAACTTGACGACGACCCTCATCTCTGCACCTCTCGCTCTCCTGCACTCTTGTCGCTTCCTGCGATGAAGTTTTCTATATGAGATAATCTTGATTTGTTATCAATATTAGGGTTTCACCGGATGTTATAGATTTTAAGGTTTCACCTTCAACTCTCGATTTTTTTCGATGCAGCCATCTCATCTTTGAGTCGGTTCCTCCTGCAACTCTCTATTTTTTCTTTGATGCAGCCATCTGGTTTGTTCCTTTTTTTTGTTCTTTTTTTCACATACTTTGTTCTTCTCGAATTTTTTTGACGCCGTTCGCAGTTTTTTCTTCTTTTGGTGAGGTTTGTAATATCTTTTGCTTCATTTTCAGTAAAAGGATTACCATATCGATCTCATTTTGTACTCCCTGTGTTCAAACCTCCCTGTTTTCAAATGATTTATGATTTTAAAGTCATTGTGTTCAAAATGTAAAAACTTCCACACAGAGAAAACATTTGATATCATTTGATATTGAGACGAAAATTATATGATTTTGAAGTCTCTGTGTTCAAACCTCCCTGTTTTCAAATGTTCAAATCTCCCGTTTTCACATATTATAAACAATATATTATTCGGGTATTCTAGAAATTGTGTAAATTGGCATCTTTTGTAAGTTGATTAATCTTTAAGTTTTAAGATATGTGTTCAAACTATCATATTGTAGTTTTTTGTCATTTAAAAATATCAAATAATGTTTATTTCATGTTGAGG
Source organism: Arctium minus (assembly GCA_954870635.1). NCBI lineage: Eukaryota > Viridiplantae > Streptophyta > Magnoliopsida > Asterales > Asteraceae > Arctium > Arctium minus. Next base: position 26,581,847 of record OX941097.1, on the reverse strand, counting down.
GGTAAAACGGTCATTTATGTTATTCAGACTATTGATTCAGGAAAAAAGTAAACAAAAACATATTTTTATCCGAACAAACAAATATATCCGGGCAATTAGATTCATCCATAGAGAACTTAATAGATAATTTGGTAAACAACCCCTACGTAATAGGGAATGCTTAATAAGTTATTTTAATATTTTTACACCGAGTACTTTATAATATAGTGTATATATATATATATGTGTGTGTGTGTGTGTGTGTATATATATATATATAGAGAGAGAGAGAGAGAGAAAGAGCCGGGTTCATACAAGAACAATACCTAAATAAGAAAATAAGAAAACTGTCGAATCACATGTGATTTTACAATAAAATCACATATAAGATCACATGCAATTCACACGAGGTGTCGGGACAAGTCGTCGCCTGCACACCCATTTGTTGACCTTTAATGTAAAATCACATATGATTTTACACATGATTTGATTGTTTTTTTATTTTGTTATTTAGTTATTGTTCTCATTTGAACCTCCCTCCCTCCCTCCCTCCCTCTATCTCTCTCTCTCTCTCTCTGTATATATATATACGGTTGGGTTCCCAAAAGAATGAACTTTTTGTTGAGAACGTGAGAACAAAACTTTCATCACCTTCATTTACCTATTTCTATCACAATGACTGAAACTTTAAAAAAATCATGCATTTGAAAGTGATTGAAAGTATGCAAAAGTTTGCGGAAATAACTGAAAGTGAATATAAAGGCGAAGATGAAGGTAAATGAAAATAGTTTAAGCTAGATGATCGTCCACTTTTCATCAGCTATCAATTAAAGATAGTTGAAGGCTCGCTTTTTTTTAGCCGTTAAATCAAAAAATCAACTAATCCAAAGACCCAGAACTGTTCTCATCATTCTCACCAAAATTCTTATTCTCACACAATCCAAAGTGTGTGTGTGTGTGTGTATATATATATATATATATAGACATGTTCAAATATGAATAACAAAACGGTTGAAAATATGAGAATATGAAGAAAAAAAATCTGATGATGAAAATATTGATGTCAAATTAAAAAGAATAAAATGTTCATTTTCTGGTATAATTTGTTGACTCCAATTTTATTATATTTTTATTATCTTAGATTAAAAATTTAGGGAGTAGATTTTTAGTTTCAAAAACTAATAAAGTTTAAAAATGTGGTTAATCACATACATGGGATTAAATCATCTGACAGTTGAGATATATTGTCAAATTTTCACCCTTTTTGTCATTCTCATTTGAACCTATATATCCATGATTCTATGAGAGCTTCTATTTTATGTAAGAACTGGGAGAATCCCTTCTAAACTGTCGGATGATTTTTTCTATCAGAAGGCTATAAAAGCATGTAGTGGCATTACTCTAAATAGAATTTCAATGATATGCATGTAGAGGATACGAACATTAACACGAAAACCTTATTTTGGTCTCACATATTGGATTTGATGAAACATCGTTAGGCTAAGTTTGCCTAAGAAACGCCCATGTCTCATAAAACCGGAAGGGGAAAACGTGAGAGCACCTACGGTTGTCGGCGAGGACAAACGTCGGTCAATCAAGGGTAAATCGGAAGCAAGGGTCAATCGCCGGTCAATCAAGGGTGAATCGGAAGCGATGTTTCGTGAAGTATCATACGATTAACGTTGTATGAGTGTCATACTTTTGTGTTCCTCCACTCTCAATGGATACGGGTCTCCCCCATTGTCGGCCAACAATATTTTGGATATTTAATCGTTCATGCTTTAACGAGGGTTCTCGGAGGGGTGCTGTTTTGGTTTGACTTTTTGGTTTTGGTTCAGGGACGACGGATTCAGGGCTACGTTTTTTGGTCCGTAGAGTCTTAATGCTCATTCCTAGTGATGGGATATCGGCAATGAAAGGAATTGGGAAACCGTAATCGACGGTCCATCTTTGATCGACGTGGGTGTGGTAGTCAAATGTTCAATCGGTATTCGAATGAATCTCTTTTTCATGATATCTCCCTTAATGTTTTTGTTACGAACTTTCCATCTCATTTTACTACCCGTGAATTGTGGAATACATGTGCCAAATTTGGTACTGTTGTCGATGTATTCATTGCTAAAAGGAAATCAAAGATTGGCAATATGTTTGCTTTTGTTCGGGTTATTAGAGTAGATGACTCTCAATTAGTGCTAAATGGAATTTGTAATACTTGGATAGGGAAGCTAAGGATTTATGCTAATGTTGAACGTTTTGAAAGAAATAACAAAGTGTCTGGAATTAAGCGTGTTCCGAAACCGAATGTGGTGACATCCACTTTTGTCTGGAATCCTAGGGGTATTGGAGGGGTTTTGTATACTAATATTGTTAAGGGATTTGTTCCGCATAAAGTTTTGGTTGATAAGATTGATGCGGATTCGAAGACCATTATTCTTGACTTAGATGGTAGCATTGTAAAAGAGTTTCCTTTAGCTTTAGTTCGATGTGTCTCGAATCGAATTCTGAGTTATCCCTAATCTTCGTGTCTTTGGAAAAAGGAAAGGCTTCCTCGAGGTTGAACTAAAGTATATCGGAGGGTTATGGGTTATGATGAACTTTGGTTCTTCTAGTGCATGTGACAAATTTCTTGCTCATGAAGGTGTAAAAACGTGGTTTAAGGATCTTAATCCTTAGACCAAAGACTTTAAGATGTTGGAGAGACTTATTTGGTTTGATGTAGAGTGTGTTCCAATCAAGGCTTGGAGCTCTAAATCGTTTTCTATGATAGCAAGAATATGGGGGGAAGTTATTTTCACGGATGATTCGGATGGGAACAATGTGTATAGTTCTCGGATATGTATTAAATCCTCTTACTCGTATTTAATCTTTGAGATGGTAAAAGTGATTTTGGATGGTTGTATACATTATGTTTGGTGTTTAGGAAGTATGTGGTTGGATACTGGATATTCTTGAAGAAGATAGCGTGTCGGAGGAGGAAGAAGGGGAAGGAAGTGTTCATGTCGAGGGGCAACCTAGTTATGGGATTGAGATTAATGAGGATGAAGCCTTGTCTGAAAAGATCCTATATACTTTTCAAAATGAAGAGTTCCCGAATCGAGATAATGTTGAGTTCATAAATAAGAACGAACTTAAGGAGGAAGAGGATAAAGATGAACCGTTTCGAATTATTCAGCTTCTTAAAGAGCACCCGATACAAAACATTGGATTGGACAAGGTTGGGGAGAGTGATACCCTTTTTATCCTCTTGGATTTACCCCACATTCGAAAGGTGCTAATGGGGTGATTAAGGTTGTTGTGCATTTCAAAATCAATGGGAAGAAGGGCCCCTAGCTAATGATTTTCTAAGGGTGGTTGTCGCTCAACAGGAGGTGCAAGCACAACATGTTGCACCTGTTGCCGAGAGGCTTACAACAACGTTGTGGCTACCTTGGGCAATTTTGTCGGATGTGGAAATTGACGAGGGGGATGGGGAGGCTAACTCTAAGCCTTCGCGTCCCGTGAGTAACTTCTTTGTCAAGAACGGGTATCAGCCTTCCAAGATGGCACGAGGTGGTTTTTCCATTCTCGAAGAACTTTCGGAAACTATTGGTATGAGGAAAAGCTTTGGAATTTTAAATGAAGGGTTGTGAAAAGGATCTTCGTGCTATTATTAAGTGTATTGGAAATAATGAAGTTTTTAAATTAATGTCTTATCTTTGAATGTTCAAGGTTTAGGGGAGGTTGACAAAAATAAATGGGTCAAGGAGTTATGTTCGGTGTATCAGGTCAAATTTTTGTCTATTCAAGAGACCGAATTGACTAGATTGGATATTTTCTTGGTTAGAAATTTGTGGGGGAATACATTTTTTGATTATGCTTGTAGTTTGGCTCGAGGTCAATGGGTGGTTTATTATGTATTTGGGATAATTTTTGTTCAAAGAGAGTCATATTTTTTCTTCGGGATCATTTGTTGCTATAGAAGGTGTTTGGGTTCCAAATAACATGTCGTTTTTAGTGATTTTTGTTTATGTTCCTCAAGGATTGGGTGATAAACGAATCTTGTGGCAATCTTTGTTGAGCTTGATTGATCGTTGGCAAGGTGAAGTCCCCTTATTGGGTGATTTTAATGAGATTCGGGAAGCGGGTGAAAGATATGGGTCCCTTTTTAGTGCTCATTTGGTGGGTCCTTTTAATTCCTTTATTCGGGATGCGTAGCTCTTTGATATTCCTCTTGGGGGCTATTTGTAACACCCGGAAATTCGCAAGGTAAGTATTTTGTCTTCTTAAATGCAGTTATTTCGCTTATGTGAGAATATGTGTCTTGGTGTACATTTCATGATATTTAATATGTCTAAATGTCGTATAATTAATTTACCTTCGTTAATCGTTCAAACCTAGTGCTCGTTATCGTTTTCGGTTGAGTTTTGAACTGTTTTTGAGTGGCTCGCGATTGTGCCTCGCGATTGTGCCTTGGCACTATCGCGAAGGGCACTATCGCCGAACATGTACCGAGGGTACGGGTTGGCTCGCGATTGTGCCCCGCGATTGTGCCTTGGCACTATCGCGGAGGGTACTATCGCCGAACATGTACCGAGAGGTCGGAGTGGGACGCGATTGTGAGTCGCGATAGTGCCATTGGCACTATCGCCCGCGTGGTCCAGTCTGCTGTTTTATAAGAATTAATACCTCATTTCTCACTATCACTTTGCAACTAAACGGGAGAACATTCTTGGAGGCGATTTTTAGGGTTTCATCACCTACTTCATTTACTTCATAGGATTTGGGTTGTTAGGATCATTTATTGGTCATTAAGCTTCATCCAAGCTTATCTAGTGAAGATTCTCAAGCTAATCCTCTTCACTTCAAGTCTCATCTTCTTCAAAAGCTAGGGTTTCATCTTTTCTAGGTTTTGGTCAAAAACCTAGATTGTGAGTTTACTAATCTTTTGTTAAAACTAGATGCACATCATTATCTTCTACTTGTTAATGTCAAAGCATATATCAAACGTTCATATTTAATGTTTCAAGTATTTTGGGGGTTTTTACCCATGGATTATGTATGTGAAAGCTACCATGTTTTATATTAGCATAACTTGGTATGTTGATGATTCCTTCTTGGAATGCATTCTTGGCGACCTTATGTTCTCACGAAGTATTTGGATGGATATTATGTTATATGTTGGATTTACATGAGTAGGATGGTAATAGTGTGTTCCTAGTGGATATCCGAAATGTTACGGATGAAATTATATCTTGAGACCTCCTAAATGCATTATGTGGACGAACCAAGTCTGTGATTCACTATAGGAATGTAGGTGGGTGACATTTGGAAAATTTCCTAAGGCGGTAGTCTCCTATGTACCTAGACCTCCGCTGTCGGGGAATTTCCAAAGGCGGTAGTCCCCGGTGCGTGTCGGACCTTTGGGTTGCCAGAGAAAGTGGCTTCAAGGTGCATTGCCTCTTTGGGTGAACCAGATTGGAGATATGGGTCGCTCCCGTTGACTCCACATCTACGTGATTATTTGTTAACTGCTGATAAGAACTGTAACTGTTTCTGGCATAATTTTACTTGTTCAACTCACTAGGCTTTTTGGCCTAACACTTGTTTGGTGTCGATGTGTATCTCAGGTGTTAGCAGCGCGACTCCTAGGCAGGTATAGATGCTTTGGGCGAGAGCTTGGGGATACGGCACTTGGACTACTTTGAGAAGCCTTGGGTTTATAGATGACACCCCTTTTGTAATCTCTTTTCTAGATGTAGAAATTAGATTAGTTGGTTGTTGTTTATTCATCCGTTAAATTACAATTGTGATTAAACAGGTTTAATTGTATTATTCCCCTTTTTGGGAGGATCTTGCTATGGCAATTTTAGTATACCTCATGTCCGTTTTTTTTCAGATTTTTGTTATCCCTATTTTTAGGGTGTTACAAGTTGGTATCAGAGCTTTAGTTTAAGTGAACTAGGTATTGTTGTAGCATACCTAGACTTAAAGCTTTAGACTGTTTTGACTTCACTGTCCTCTTGGGGTAGAAATCCTAGGTGGGGAGAGTGTTAGGTTGCGGAATTACACTAATTGAGAGTTGTGATGATGGTGACAAGAATTCTTGTGTATGGTTCGTTCATAATTTCACTTAGCTATTGCTATTATGAATGCATTGTTACGTGAGCATACTTGACTTACTGTTATTGCGATAATTGATGAATGTATTAGTATGTACAATGAGTTAAACTCGCTTAGTCTTCTCTCAATCCCTTTTCTCGTGCTTGTGTGGCAGCGTGCAATGGTAAATACGCGGAGCAGATTACCGAATTCTCCTGAGGCTCAGGTGGAGGTGCAATCTACCGCTGACCGACCTCCTTTGGTCGTAACCTCCGATGAACCTCCCATACCCCCGATATTGAGAAGGGAACCGGAGCATATCCCTCGCAGGAACATCGTGGCGGATAATGTTATCCTGGAAGAGGTGACCATGGAGACCAGGATTCGAGATAGCATGATGCTGGCTATGAATTCTGCCATGGCCCAGCAACAACTCCAACAACAAGAGTTTTTCATGAAACTCCTAGAAGATCGAGATGCTAGTAACCGCCAACTCAAGACTATGGCGGAGAATATCATAGTTGGGTCGGGTAGTAGACCTGAAGTGGTGGTGACCGAAGAGCAACCGAGCAACGTGAATCGAGAGAGGGCTAAGGAATGCTCCTACAAGGCTTTTCTGGGGTGCAACCCTAAAGAGTTTGCGGGTTCCGACAACCCGGTTGCGTGTATGTACTGGCTCAAGGAAGTGGAAATGGCCTTTGAGTCTAGCGAGTGCGACGTCTCGCAACGGGTGAAGTTTGCTTCTCAATTACTCCGGGGAGAGGCATTGATCTGGTGGAATCTCACCCGGTCCGCCCTCACCCCTGAGGTTCTAGCAAAGTTGACCTGGGCAGTCTTCAAGAAGAAGATCATGGACAAGTATTGCAGCGAGCGTTCGTTGGACAAACTGGAAGCCAAGTTCCGGAATCTGAAGAAAGGGAATTTGTCCGTAGCCAACTACTCCAAGCTGTTTCTGGAGAAGTTGAACTTGGTGGGATATCTGGTCCCAGATGAGAGATCTAAGATTAAGGCCTTCTGTCTTGGCCTATCGGCCGATATGCGGACTGATGTGCGCAATGTCGGAGGGTCGACTCTTCAAGAAGTCATTGAAGATGCCTTGCTTGTGGAAGATGATAGGTTGGCTGAGAAGGAGGAAAGAAGTGTTGCGGGTGAGAAGAGGAAATGGGAAGGGCTATCTGGGCCCGTTCGTCAGTCGAAGCCTTTTGTTAGCGGGAGAGCTGGCGACGCTCGTAAAAGTGATCAGTGGTGCCAAAGGTGTAGAACCAAACCCTCGGGTGCGTGTGCTCCTAAAACCTACACAGGTCCGGTAGGTTGTACCAAGTGTGGCAGGAAGGGCCATGTGGCTCGAGATTGTGCTACCCATCCGACGATATGTTTTGAGTGCCAGGAGTCGGGGCACGTGAGGAGAAATTGTCCAAAGGTAGCGGGGTTTAATCAAAGCAGGTCTGTAGGGTCGATGGCTAGAGTCGACCAATCGCCGAGGGTGCCGAGTCGAGCTTTTCGGATGACTACCGAAGAGGCAAAGGAGACCGTCGATGTTGTTTCGGGTACGTTCCTAGTAAACTCCTTGTCTGCTCGTGTTTTGTTTGATTCGGGTGCTACGTGTTCGTTTGTATCGGATATTTTCTGTAAGTGTTTCGTCACTCCTATTAGTGTCCTTCCCGATACACTAGTAGTAGAGATTGCTAGCGGTGACCAAGTAATTATCCAAGACCGTTATTGTGATTGCACCATAGAGATCAATGGGAGTCCTTTTGGGGTGGATTTACTACCTATGACCATCGAAGGATTCGACGTGGTCATAGGCATGGATTGGTTGTCAAGTCACAAGGCTGACATCTTTTGTTCTAAGAAGATGATCCAAGTGCCTTTGACGAAAGGCGGCGTGGTCATCATCTATGGGGAGAAAGGAAAGGGGCGCAACCCCATTATTTCCTCCCTCAAAGCACGGAATTTTCTAGCGAAGGGTTACCCTTCGTATCTAGCGTACGTGGTGGACGCGAAGAAGGAAAAGAAGACGGTGGAAGACGTGAGGATCGTGCGGGATTATCCGGATGTCTTTCCAGAAGACCTTCCCGGATTACCACCGGAACGTCAAGTGGAGTTTCAAATTGACCTCACTCCGGGAGCGGCTCCGATAGCCCGAGCTTCCTATCGGTTGGCCCCGACGGAGATGAAAGAGATGATGACGCAACTTCAAGAGCTGTTGGAGAAGGGTTTTATCCGACCGAGTTCTTCACCTTGGGGAGCGCCGGTGTTGTTCGTGAAGAAGAAGGACGGATCGATGAGGATGTGTATTGACTACCGTGAGTTGAATAAAGTCACGGTCAAGAACAAGTACCCTCTACCTCGCATCGATGATCTCTTCGATCAACTTCAAGGAGCGGGATGTTTCTCGAAGATTGACCTCCGATCCGGTTATCATCAAGTGAGAGTGAAGAATGATGATATTCCAAAGACGGCCTTCCGAACGCGTTACGGTCAATATGAGTTCTTGGTAATGCCTTTTGGGTTGACCAATGCGCCGGCCGTGTTTATGGACTTGATGAACCGTGTGTGTCGCCCATTCTTGGATAAATCCGTGATCGTTTTTATCGACGATATTCTAATTTATTCTAAGGACGAATCCGAACATGGGAAACACTTGCGGGAAGTCTTGGAAGTCCTAAGAAGAGAGAAGTTGTTCGCAAAGTTCTCTAAGTGCGAGTTTTGGCTTCGAGAAGTGCCATTCTTGGGGCACGTTTGTGTCAAAGGACAGTGTTCAGGTGGACCCGACGAAGATTGAAACGATGATGAGTTGGGAGCCGCCGACGAACCCGTCGGAGATACGAAGTTTCTTGGGTTTAGCAGTCTACTATAGACGCTTCATCCAAGACTTTTCCAAGGTAGCTACACCTCTCACATCCCTCACGAGGAAGAACGTCAAGTTTCTTTGGACCGATGTTCAAGATCAAGCCTTTCAGACCCTCAAGAGGAAATTGTGCGAAGCTCCGATCTTATCCTTGCCTGAAGGATCGGAAGACTTCGTAGTGTATAGTGACGCTTCTAAGATGGGGCTTGGATGTGTACTTATGCAACGAGGGAAAGTCATTGCCTACGCGTCAAGGCAATTGAAGGAACATGAGAAGAACTACCCGACGCATGACTTGGAACTAGCGGCGGTAGTCTTTGCTTTGAAGTTGTGGCGGCATTACTTGTACGGGACTAAGTGTACTCTATTCACGGACCACAAGAGTCTCAAGTACATCTTCGATCAAAAGGAACTCAACATACGGCAAAGGAGATGGCTTGAACTTCTAAAGGTATTGTGATCTACTCTACCATCCCGGTAAGGCCAATATGGTGGCGGATGCTTTGAGTCGGAGGAGCCATGAGGGTGGCGTTAAATTGTCCCTTACAAGAATCGACATGGTATCAAGTTTGGTGGAAAGCATCAAGACGTGGCAAGTGGAAGCGCTCAAAGAGCAAAACCTCAAGTCCGAGGTCATGGTGAAGCAAAGGGAACTTTTGACGGAAGATAGCCGCGGGCTTAAACTATATCAAGGTCGTATTTGGGTGCCGAAGTTGGGTGGAAATCGAGAGTTACTTGTAGAAGACGCACACAAATCGAAGTATTCTATACATCCCGGTAGTACCAAGATGTATAGAGACTTAAAATTAAATTATTGGTGGTCGGTGATAAAGTTGGATGTGGCTAACTATGTGGAGAAGTGTGTCACGTGCCTTCAAGTCAAGGCGGAACATCAAAGGCCATATGGAAGTTTGCAACCGTTGTCCATTCCCGAGTGGAAGTGGGACAACATTACCATGGATTTCGTGACAAAGCTACCGAGGACCTTGCGAGGCCATGATACAATTTGGGTAGTCGTTGATCGACTAACCAAGAGCGCGTGTCCTTACAATGAGGGAGACTCTGCCAATGGAAAATTTGGCCAAGCTTTACATCGATGAGGTTGTGTCGAGGCATGGGGTTCCACAATCTATCGTGTCGGATCGAGATAGTCGTTTCACGTCAAACTTTTGGGCAGGCTTGCAAAAGGAGTTGGGTACCCGATTAAATTTGAGCATGGCGTATCATCCTCAAACGGATGGTCAAAGTGAAAGGACGATTCAAACACTCGAAGACATGTTAAGGTCATGTGTTATCGACTTTGGAGGTAGTTGGGACTCACACCTGCCATTGGTGGAGTTCGCATATAATAATAGCTACCACTCTAGCATTGGCATGGCACCATTTGAGGCTTTATACCGGCGAAAGTACCGAACTCCAATTTGTTGGTTAGAAGCGGGCGAAAAGAAATTCGCAGGGCCGGAAATAGTGCAAGAGACGGCAGACAAGGTGAAGGAGATCCGAGAAAGGCTAAAGGCGGCACAAGACCGTCAGAAAAGTTATGCGAACAAGAAAAGGAGACCGGTCGAGTTTCAAGTGGGCGACCGGGTCATGTTGAAAGTGTCACCGTGGAAGGGAATCATTCGGTTTGGAAAGCGTGGGAAGCTTAGCCCTCGTTTCATTGGTCCATTCGTCATATTGGAGAAAATTGGATTACAAGCCTACCGGTTGGATTTACCACCGGAGATGGATGGAATACATCCTACATTTCACGTATGTTACCTTCGGAAGTGTCTAGCCGAAGAGGAAAGCATGATTCCTTTGTCGGAAATTCGGGTGGACAATGGGAATCGTTGTGTGGAAGAACCGGAATCTATTTTAGAATCAAAAGTGAAGAAGTTAAGGCATAAAGACATGGTCATGGTTAAGGTTCAATGGAAGCACCATCGAGGTGCTAACATTACTTGGGAATCAGAAGATTATATGAAGAAGCGTTATCCTCACTTGTTTAATCTAGAATGAGATTTTGGGGACGAAATCCCAATTAGGTGGGGAGGATTGTAACACCCGGAAATTCGCAAGCTAAGTATTTTGTCTTCTTAAATGCAGTTATTTCGCTTATGTGAGAATATGTGTCTTGGTGTACATTCCATGATCATTATTATTTCTAAATGTCGTATAATTAATTTACCTTCATTAATCGTTCAAACCTGGTGCTCGTTATCGTTTTCGGTTGAGTTTTGAACTGTTTTTGAGTGGCTCGCGATTGTGCCTTGGTACTATCGCGGAGGGCACTATCGCCGAACATGTACCGAGGGTACGGGTTGGCTCGCGATTGTGCCCCGCGATTGTGCCTTGGCACTATCGCGGAGGGCACTATCGCCGAACATGTACCGAGAGGTCGGAGTGGGACGCGATTGTGACTCGCGATAGTGCCATTGTCACTATCGTCCGCGTGGTCCAGTCTGCTGTTTTATAAGAATTAATACCTCATTTCTCACTATCACTTTGCAACTAAACGAGAGAACTTTCTTGGAGGCGATTTTTAGGGTTTCATCACCTACTTCATTTACTTCCTAGGATTTGGGTTGTTAGGATCATTTATTGATCATTAAGCTTCATCCAAGCTTATCTAGTGAAGATTCTCAAGCTACTCCTCTTCACTTCAAGTCTCATCTTCTTCAAAAGCTAGGGTTTCATCTTTTCTAGGTTTTGGTCAAAAACCTAGATTGTGAGTTTACTAATCTTTTGTTAAAACTAGATACACATCATTATCTTCTAGTTGTTAATGTCAAAGCATATCTCAAACGTTCATATTTAATGTTTCAAGTATTTTGGGGGTTTTTACACATGGATTATGTATGTGAAAGCTACCATGTTTTATATTAGCATAACTTGGTATGTTGATGATTCCTTCTTGGAATGCCTTCTTGGCGACCTTATGTTCTCACGAAGTATTTGGATGGATATTATGTTATATGTTGGATTTACATGAGTAGGATGGTAATAGTGTGTTCCTAGTGGATATCCGAAATGTTACGGATGGAATTACATCTTGAGACCTCCTAAATGCATTATGTGGACGAACCAAGTCTGTGATTCACTATAGGAATGTAGGTGGGTGACATTTGGAGAATTTCCTAAGGCGGTAGTCTCCTATGTACCTAGACCTCCGCCGTCGGGGAATTTCCAAAGGCGGTAGTCCCCGGTGCGTGTCGGACCTTTGGGTTGCCAGAGAAAGTGGCTTCAAGGTGCATTGCCTCTTTGGGTGAACCGGATTGGAGATATGGGTCGCTCCCGTTGACTCCACATCTACGTGATTATTTGTTAACTGCTGATAAGAACTGTAACTGTTTCTGGCATAATTTTACTTGTTCAACTCACTAGGCTTTTTGGCCTAACACTTGTTTGGTGTCGATGTGTATCTCAGGTGTTAGCAGCGCGGCTCCTAGGCAGGTATAGATGCTTTGGGCGAGAGCTTGGGGATACGGCACTTGGACTACTTTGAGAAGCCTTGGGTTTATAGATGACACCCCTTTTGTAATCTCTTTTCTAGATGTAGAAATTAGATTAGTTGGCTGTTGTTTATTCATCCGTTAAATTACAATTGTGATTAAACATGTTTAATTGTATTATTCCCCTTTTTAGGAGGCTCTTGTTATGGCAATTTTAGTATACCTCATGTCCGTTTTTTTCGAATTTTTGTTATCCCTATTTTTTTGGTGTTACACTATTCGTTTACTTGGGCAAATAAATGGGCTTCAAAAATGAGTAAATTGGACCGTTTCTTACTCTCGGGTGGTTTAGTGGGATGATGCCTAATCTCTCAGGTATTTTCCTGGACCAAATTTTTCTGACCATAGACCTATTCTTCTTAAAGAATTGATTGTGGACTATAGCCTCACCTCATTATGGTTATTTCATTCTTGGTTCGGCTTGGATGGGTTCCATCAGTTGGTCATTGATACTTGGAATAATGATGGCATTCGGGAGACACATGGGATGGTTTCTTTTAGAAAGAAACTTCAAATTTTGAAAAAAGTCCTTCGATCTTGGAATGGCGAAAATCCATTGAGGGATAAAGGAATCAAAGTCGGCCTTCAAAAGCCATTTCCGAAATTGTTCTCCAAATTGATAAAGGGGAAGCAACTAAAGAAGATAAGGAGTTGCGGTTTAGGTCCTTGAAAGACGTGGGAGATTTGGAACGTGTTGAAGCGATGGAATTAGCACAAAAAGCTAAAATCCCGGGGGGGCATCGAAGGGGATGAAAACACCAAGTTCTTTCATGGTGTTCTTAAACAGAGAAGGAGACAACTTGCTATTCGGGGTATTATGAGTGACGATAATTTGATTGTAGAGTTGGAGCAGGTTAAAAATGAGTTTTTTTTTACCATTCTAGTGTTTGTTTTGGCTGCGAAAGACACATTCGACCTTCACTTGATTTGGGTTTTCCAAATTCTCATTCGGTGGAGCAATCTATGTTTCTTGAAGGCTCGTTCTCTCAGGAGGAAATTAAGCGAGTTGTGTCGGACTGTGGTGTCGATAGGGCTCCGGGCCCAGACGGCTTTACTATTGAATTCATTAAGATTTTTTGGAGCATTGTACAAGATGATGTGATAAGGTTGGTTTTCGGTTTTTTTGAGTCTAGTTTTAATCCTAAAGGTTGTAACCCTTCCTTTATTTCTCTAATTTTTTTAAAGTTCAAAACTCAAAATTCGTTAAAGATTATCAATCGATTAGTTTAATAGGTTGTCAATATAAAATTTTTGGAAATTTATTAGCTAATCGGCTAAGTTTGGTCATTGGGACTGTGTGAGCATGGAGAAATCTGCTTTTATTAAAAGAGGCAAATTTTGGATGGTCCGTTAATTTTGGATGAGGTGTTAGTTTGGTATAAGAATCGAAAGAAAAAACTTTTGTTTTTCAAAGTGGACTTTGAAAAGTTTACGACTCGCTTCGGTGAGATTTTCTTGACATGGTACTTGAGAAGATGGGGTTTGGTAGTAAATGGAGAAGTTGGATTACAGGGTGTCTCGAAAATTCTACGGCCTCGGTGTTAGTCAATGGGTCTCCTACAAGGGAATTCGAGATTTTTCGTGGTCTTCGTTAGGGAGATCCTCTATCTCCATTTCTCTTTATTTTGGCCATGGAAGGTTTGGTAATTCGAGAAGTTGAAGAAAAAAGAATTGTTTACAAGGCAAAAATTGGCAAAGGTGAATTACCTTGATCTCATCTCTTTTATGTAGATGATGCAGTTTTTGTAGGTAAATTGTCTCAATCTAATGCTAGAAATATCGTGCGTATCCTCCGATGTTTCTATTTGATTTTCGGGCTCAAAATAAATATTAAAAAAGTAAATTGTTCGGTGTTACGGTTGATTATGTGGAGCTCGAGAATATGGCTAGAGTGGTGGAATGTGGTGTTTTGAAACAACCTTTTAATTACGTGGGATAGTTGGATGTAATATGGCAAAAAATGATGGTTGGAAAGGGGTGGTCAACAAGTTTATTTCTAAACTCTCTAATTGGAAATCTCGAACCCTTTCGGTAGGGGGTCGGGTTACACTTCTTAAATCTGTGTTGGGTAGTCTTCCTACCTATTATTTGTCCATTTTTAAACTTCCAAGTTCGGTTGAAAAGTTTTGGAGTATTTGCGGAACCGTGTTTTTTTTTTAATTCTTAACAAGAATAATGAACTCAGAAACAATATTAAAGAAGTTGCGGAATAACACTTTAATATTCAATAATCAATGTAACAGTGAATCAGAGATCACAATCTTGTAAACTTTATTGAATGATTAAAGTTACAAGATTTCAAACAAAACCTCAATATTGATGAACATGCTCACCAATACGAATTCTACTTCTCTAGAACTAGGGTTCTAAACCTTGAGGTTAATTCTCTCTAAAAACAAAAACTCAGAATAATCTTCTAACTTGATATTCTAAACTATTCTCAACAGGTCTATACATATACTGAAAATAAAAGATAATTACAAAAAATAAAAGATCTTCAGTATATTCTTCTATCATTATCTTCAAACCTTCCATGATTATCTTCAGTCTTGATCTGCACGTATCTTGATTATCTCTTAAGCAGTATTAAGTTGTAGCAGCATTAACACTCTGAGCAGTACTAATTTTCACCAGCAGTAGTAACTGTGCTCAGCAGTATTAATTTTGATCTGGCAGTACTAACTTCAGCAGTACTAACTACTAACAGTACTAACTCTTCAAGCAGTACTAACTTTTGAAATAGCAGTACTAACTTGTCAAGCAGTATTAAATCTACTAGCAGTAGTAATCAGTTGTGCTAGCAGTATTAACCATACTTGAACAATTCTTTAATTCCCAACAATCTCCCCCTAACTTGACTTTTAGGAAAAGAAGTCAAGTTCTTCAATTATGGTCTTCAAGATGCTTTCAACACTACAGCTTAGTTGCCCAAATTTGGATCCAGGCCTAGACTTTGATTGATTGTCCTTCTTACCACAATTCTGGCCATTTCTGATTCCTTTGCACACACTAGCTTAGCTTTCAGCATCCCATTCAGCTTCTCCTTGCTATGATCATATACTTTGTCCACCAGGTAGTATTCATGATAACAGTTATCTATGGTGATCATGTATACACCACAGTTTTCAAAGAGTACTTATCAATCTTCTTAAACCCATACTCATGATGTAGATCCTTGATCCTGTAAACCACCTTTTCTAGTTCAAACATCATACACAGGTATTCCAGTGCAATCTTGAGTAGACTTTCTTCATTTCCTTTCAAAACATGCTCATAAAGCTTCATTCCCACCTTATGCATTTCTTCTAGGTCAGCCCTGGAGCAACTTCTGATTACTTTCCCCCAAGTTGAATATACTTCAAATACATCCCCAACTCTTTTCAGTCTGAAGTAATCCTTTCTGTTGTCTCTCAGAATGTCCCAAAAGATGATTTCTTTCCTTCATAGAAATGGGAACAGCCTGTATTGGTTCTATTACAGTCATATAAAGACCCACATGCTCATCAGATTGCTTATTGGACTGCTCTGGGTTCTGCACAGATTCTGCTGAAGGTGTAACTGAAGGTTCTTCCTCTTTTTCTGCTTCTTCAATCCTAGGCTTCTTGAATTGTTTCTTGGAGGCTATAGTCTTTACTCTTTTTGCAGATTTGGCTTCCACAGCAACATTTTCTTCTTTAGTGTCTTCAGCCTTTTCTTTAGTAGGAGTAACTTCCTCAGGGAATGGTTGTTGGATGTTGAGATCATGTCTCTCCTTCATCCTTCTTTCAGCTTCTTCCCTTTGAGAGGAGTCCCCTTGAAGCTTTGCCATTTCCTTCTTGTATAGCTCCTCAACCTTGTTGTATGCTATGTTAGTGAACATCTCTCCTTTGACACCAATTGAGCCTTTCAGGAAGTTTATCATTTTTCTCCTTTCCTGATTGGCCAAAAAGGTCTTGGAAGGTTGTCTTTTCTGCTTCTTGACTGGCATTCTTTGCTTGGAAACTTTCACTGCTATTTTCTTGGCTTCAACTGCAGTTTGCATGCTTGTTTGATACTCTTCATTTAGCTTTTTAGCCATATTCAGTGCAAGCTCCCTGTCTTTTTCAGATTGGAGTTGTTCTTCCTTTTCCATTTCTGCTTGAAGTTGTTTTGCCACTTCTTCATCCAACTCAATCTGATTCTTCTTCTTTAAGGGTTGCTCAGATTCAACCATTTTAGTTTTTCCCTTTGCATCCTTCAAACCTGCCTCACTTCTTTCTTTTCTTTTCTTTTCAAGGCCTCCTTCTTTAATGACCACTCCCTTGGCCTTTTGAGTAGCCTTAGGAGTGTCATTCTTGGCTTTGACTAGTGTTTCTGCAATTTCCAATTCTTCAACAGATAGCCCTGTTACTGCTGCTACCTGTTCTGTTTCTACTGCTGTTTGAACCTCATCTGTTTCTGCTGCTTGTGGTTCTGTTTCTGCTTCTTTCTCCCCCTCAAAATCAAATCCCATCCCAGATGTACTTTCCTTCTCTGCTTCAGCCTCTTGATTCTCCCTCTTGTTGAAAGCATCATTAGCATTTTTCCTCTTTTTCAATACAAATTGCCTTCTCCTCTTCCTGTGCACCAATCTTGTCACCATTTTCTTCAATTTGGTAATCTGTACTTGTTGATACAGAATTACCATTTTCATCTCTTCAATGTCTTTGCCTTGTTGATGACATCCAGATTAATGTTGCCCAAAGTTTCCATCAATTCATTGTAGTCATATATGTCCTCACCTCCTTTGGGTGTTCTTACCACCTTTGGAAGATCATTGGATCTTTTAGTAGTAGAGATCTTCTGCCTAGCAGAAGCACCTGCTACCCCCTTGGGTTCTTGGCTCCTGGGACCTTTGGATGATTGCTCACCCAAAGTTGCCATGGGGAAGGTCTTATTGATGTTACCACTGGCCTCCTCTATGCTAGCAGGAGTAGTGGCAGCCTTTGCACCCATATGCTCATGCATCTCCTCAGTGAACACCTCCTTGGGGTTGGGAGACACCCCTGTGGTTTCCCTATAGATATTCTCTAATGGAGAATTCTCCATTAGAGGGCTTAAAGGCTTTGAGGGTGAAGGTACAAGAAGGGAAGGAGCCTTCTTTACCTTTTTCCTGATGTAAGTATTGGTGATTGGAGAAGTTGGTTTTTGAAGAAGGGACTGAGGGATTGATATACTGATGGAAGGTTGAGATTGGCTTTCAGTGGGATGGTCTAATGAGGGCCTTGACCCTGAAGCCATACCTTCTTGAGTGTGGGACACCACCATCATTGTAGAGAACAATGGGGTGTCAACTCCTTCCAAGTCCATGGCAGATCTCTTCATATTTGAAAAGACCTTGCCCTGGGTGATTTTAGGTACATATACCTCATCAAATTGAGGCATATCCGTCAATTCATTGGTTATAACTACCTGGACAAATCTTGGGTACATATAAAAACTCTTTTTATTTCCCAAGTTTGACACAAGGTCATTGAAAATCATTTTTGAAAAATTGTACTTTCTGGCAGTGGCCAAGCAGACCAAAGCATAAGCAATGGTGCTACTGAACTCACTCCATCCAGTAGTTTTTCTAGAAATACAGTGCATCAGGGTATGGACAAAGAAACGCCATTGGGGAGAAAATTTGGCTTTTGAGAACTTGAAAACACCCAATGGGCCTCCATACCCCATTCTAGTAAGAGTGGAAAACAGTTCATCATTAGAGATAGATGAGTTACCTGAGGCATCATCTAGACGTAGACTGATGCGAATTACCTCTTCAGAAACTGTCAAGGGTTTGTCACACACCCTTGTCTTGATGACTTACACACCATTTTCAGTAACAATGGTGGCATTGGACCAAAATTCTTTCTGGTGCTCAATGTAGATGGATGGCGACACTGTAAGAGCATACTCGATATGGCTTGTCTTGAGAAAATCGACTATCTGGTGAAATCCATCAGCCTGCTTTGGCTTTTGAAGCATTGCGATTTCGTTATGCTCATCAATGAACTCCATGGATGCCATCGAGCTTGAGTGTTCTTGCCTGAAACTTACTAGGTGCTTGAGAGAAAAAGGGTTAGAGATAAGATGAACAGTATTCAAAGAGTCGTTATGAGCTTTTAGGCGGGCAAAAAGGGTATTTATAGTATTCGGGACAGAAGCAGTATTAACTAAGAGCAGTATTAACTGAGAACAGTATTAACTGAGTAGCAGTATTAACTGAGAGCAATATTAACTGAGAGCAGTATTAACTGAGAGCAGTATTAACTGACTAGCAGTATTAACTAACTAGCAGTATTAACTATGCATTGGCAGTATTAAACCTGTACTAGCGGCATTAACTGCACTTACACTGTTGAAGCTTGAGCAAGGTAATAACTTCCTGAGAAAGATGATTAGTAGCACCAAAGAATAAACAAATAACAGGTATGTAAACACTTTTTAAAACATGGGCTCATTCAGAGTTGATCATGCCCACACTTGTGACCAAGAAAGTGAATCTACCCACATCAAAAGCTTTAGTGAATAGATCAGCAAGCTGGTTGTCAGTATGAACTTAGCAACTTGAATAAGCTTCTTTTCATTACAGTCTCTAATAAAGTGATACCTGATCTCAATATGCTTTGTTTTGGAGTGCTTAACTGGATTGTTAACAATGCTTATAGCACTGCTATTGTCAATGAAGATTGGAGTGTGAAGAAAGGTTACCCCATAGTCCAGCATTTGATTCTGAATCCATAGAACATGAGAGCAGCAACTTGCAGCAGCAATGTACTCAGCTTCTGTTGTAGATAAGGACATTATGGTTTGCTTCTTACACTGCCAAGATACTAGTCTTGCACCCAAAAGCTGACATCCCCCTGAAGTAGACTTTCTATCCATATTAGCACCTCCCAAGTCTCTGTCTGAATATGCAATCAAGTCAAAGTTGGATTCATAAGGATACCAAAGACCTAATCTAGGTTGCCCTCTTAAGTATCTGAAAATCCTCTTAATAGTTTGAAGATGTGATTGCTTTGGCTTGACTTGGAATCTGGCACACACACACACACTGGAAACATGATGTCTGGTCTTGAGGCTGTGAGATACATGAGAGATTCAATCATTGATCTATATAGATGGACATCAACATCCTCCCCCTCAAGATCAGCAGTGATCTGTTTGTGAGTTTCCACTGGTGTGCTTGCTGGCTTTGAGTCTGTTAAACCATATTTGTCCAGGATATCTTTCACATACTTTGATTGACTTATGAAGATCCCATCTTTCTGTTGTTTCACTTAAAGCCCAAGGAAGAAGGTGAGTTCACCCATTGCACTCATTTTGAAGCTCTTATGCATCAACTCTTCAAAGTCTCTACATATCTGTTCTTTTGTGGATCCAAAGATGATGTCATCCACATAGATCTGAACAAGTAGGATGTCCTTCTTACTTCTTCTAATGAAGAGGGTCTTGTCAATTATTCCCCTTTCAAACTCATTTTCTAAGAGATAGGTAGACAATGTATCATACCATGCTCTTGGGGCTTGATGTAGACCATAAAGTGCTTTCTTCAATTTGTATACTCTGTCAGGATATGATGGATTTTCAAATCCAGGGGGTTAACAGACATATACTTTTCATCAATTGTACCATATAGAAAGGCACTCTTCACATCCATTTGATATACCTTGAACTTCAAGTATGAGGCATAGGCTAGAAATAGCCTAATTGCCTCTACCCTTGCAACTTGAGCAAAGACTTCTTCATAATCAATGCCTTCTTCCTGAGTGTACCCTTGTGCCACTAGCCTTGCTTTGTTCCTGACTACAATACCTCTCTCATCCTTTTTGTTTCTGAAAATCCACTTGGTGCCAATAGCTCTATGACCTTTTGGAAGGTCCACCAAGTCCCAAACTTCTTGCAATTTGAACTATAGTAACTCTTCTTGCATGGCTTCTATCCAACTGGAATATTTCATTGCATCATAGACCTTCTTAGGCTCTATCTGAGATAGAAAGCAAGAGAGTATTGTATGTTGTTGATCCTGTAACTCTTGAAGTCTGATTTGATTTCTAGTTATCATAGGAGAAAAGATGTCTCCTATTACTAGCTCTGGAGGATGGTTCTTTTGTATTCTAGTCTGATGACTAGGTTCTTCATTGATTCCCACTTCTAGATTGGAATCATTTAAGTCAGCTGAGGGGATCTCATCATCTACTTCTGGTTCTTCATACTCTGAATTCTCCTTATCTCTTCTTTCTTATTCACTCTGAATTGGTTCAGTAACAGTCTCATTTTCACAGATTTCAACAGGTTCCATTGTAGGTATGGGAAAGATCACAGACTGAGGAATAATGTCTTGTACTTGTACATCCCCTGATCCTCCACTTCCTGAACCTGCATGATCATCACTACTGAAACCCAAAGAGTTAGTTAGTGAATCAATGTCAAACAACCACTAAGGACCTGAACCAATAGGATTTGGTGAGTTCTCATTGCATTTGACATTGTCACTTTCCTCAATTATTCTAGAAGAAGAATTAAATACTCTGTAAGCCTTACTCTGAGATGAGTAACCAACAAGAAAACCATCATCTTCCTTGCTATCAAACTTTCCTAAGTGAGTTTTGGTATTGAGAATGGAACAAGGACACCCAAAAGGTTTGAAAAATCCAATAAATGGTTTTCTTTTATTTAAAAGCTCATATGGTGTCTTGTTTTTAGGCTTGACTACTAGAACTCTGTTTTGGACATAACAAGCAGTATTAACTACTTCAGCCCAAAAAGTAATAGGAAATTTTGAATCAGCTAACAGAGATCTAGCAGCTTCAATCAGTGTCCTATTCCTTCTCTCAGCAACACCATTTTGTTGTGGAGTCCTAGGAGCATTGTATTGCCTCTCAATTCCTTTTTCCTCACAAAAGGTGTTTAGGTCATGATTTTTAAATTCAGTACCATTGTCTGACCTAATGACTTTTACCTTTTGATTTGTTTGGTTTTCAATTCTTAGAATAAAGGATTTGATCAGTCCACTTGTCTCATCCTTAGTCCTTAGAAAATATACCCAAGTAAATCTAGAGTAATCATCAACAATAACTAAGCAGTATGATTTCTTGCCTATACTCATAACATTTGTAGGACCAAACAGATCCATATGCAATAACTGAAGAGAAATAGAAATAGTGTTCAACTCTTTGGACTTATGAGAAGTTTTGTGTTGTTTGCCTTTGAGACAGGCAACACAATGATCATCACATGAAAAGACTTTTGAAGGCAAACCTCTTACAAGGTTGTTTTTAACAAGTTTATTCATTGTTTTAAAGTTCATGTGACACATCCTTCTGTGCCAAAGTGATGATTCATCCAAAGATGCTTTTGAGACTAGACAATTTAGGGATGAATCAGTTGAAACATTTTCCATATCCAAACAATAGACATTATCCTTTCTAGGAGTTCTTAGTAGTATCATCTTTTCATCAACTACCTTGAATCCAGGAGCAAGGATAATGCATTCTGAGTCAGTAAATAATATACTATGTTTTTTGTCACAAACCTGTGATACACTTAACAGGTTGTATCTTAACTGCTCAACGTAGAAACATCTTCAAAGGTCATTTTACCTTTTGTTACATCACCCTTACCACTGATCTTACCTCCATCTGGAGTATTACTAAAGGCAACATGCCCTCCATCAATTTTCTTGAAATTCTTGAGGCAAACCATGTTCCCTGTCATGTGCCTAGAGCAACCACTATCAACATGCCAGATGCTCTTTCCTTTGAGCTGTTGGTTGCCCTGCACATAGAATAACACAATTAGTATTGATTGGGAACCCAAGCCAAAGTGGTCTTGGGTCTCCCTTTCTCATCAAAGTATTTACATTCCTTTTTGATGAGATTTTTAAAATTAGAGCACTCATTACTGGAGTACTTTGTCAAGATGATAGGCCTAGAAGCACAAACACTAGAAGCAGTACTATTTTTAGAAGTACTAACAGAGTTAGCAGCACTAACAGGGTTAGCAGTATTATTGCTTCTAGTAGTACTATCATTGTCAGCAGCACTATTTGTGGTAGCAGTACTAACAGTTTTAGTGCTTTTGGGAATCCACATCTTGACACATTCTTTCACATTCTTTTTCTTCATGTGGATTTTAGATTTAACAGGTTTCTTAGCCACATGGTTCCTTTCATCCTTCCTATAACCAAAGGGTTTTTGCATAGATCTTTGAAAATCCATCATTTGGTTAACAGGATTAAAGTAACAGTGCTTGGCAAGATGATTCAATTTGCCACATATGAAACAAGGTTTTGGTCTGATGATTTTACTCAGATCAACTCCTTGTTTCTAAGCCCACTGATTATTCCAATTCCTTTGATTGCCCCTCTTTTTATCATGTTTTAGAGGCTCAGACTTATTACATGCACACTGTTTACAAGGAACAGGATTCACAACTGTGGTCTGCTTGTAATGGACCTTCTTAGACTTTCCCTCAGTCTTCTCTATGTCCTTAGATTTTACCCAAATCTTTCCACAACCCTCATTGGTAATAATGTGATTCTCTAGAGAAATCTCACCACTCACATTGTTCTCCTTACTCTTACCAACTTCTTTCTCAGTCTTGTCCTCAACAACTACTGCATCTAAGGGATCTATCTCAGTGGCTCCCTCAAGCAGGTCCTTCTTATCCTTGGTCTTTAGCAAGTCTGATATAGGAGGGATGTAGTTGTTGTTATATGGTGGTGTTGTGGTATTGTATCCAATTCCTCTTCTCAGTTTGTCATGAAACTGAGTTTGTAGTAAAGAGTCCATTGCTTTAGAAGCATTGGAAAACTTTTCTACATTCAGCTTAACCTTGGCTAGCTCTTCTCTCAACTTTTCATTCTCCTCTTTAGATTTGGTAAGTTGGATTTCTAGGTCATTTTTCTCCCACTTCCAGTAATTTGTATCATATGAGTGTTGAAGTTCATTGGCTTGGAAACTTTTAATTTGTTCCTCAAACCTCTCAATAATTCTCACATAGTCTTTTATATCTTTTTCTAACCTCTTAAGGTCATCACTCATATTCTGGTTGTGATCCCTGTACCTTTTAACAGTGTCAATGCAAGTTTGAGAACAGAGATTAGAAAGTACCTCAGTTGGGAGATCAGATACCTCTGCCATGAGAGCTTGATTTTGAATAGCCTCTTCTGCTTGATCACTCCAGTCAAACCTCATTCCTTGTTGAGAAACAAGGGCTTGAGCATAGTTTCTGTTCTGGTTGAAGCTTCCAGTCTGAGC
Source organism: Arctium minus (assembly GCA_954870635.1). Lineage (NCBI taxonomy): Eukaryota > Viridiplantae > Streptophyta > Magnoliopsida > Asterales > Asteraceae > Arctium > Arctium minus. The sequence continues at coordinate 26,558,205 of OX941097.1, read as the reverse complement.
ATGTTGGTGGTTGTTGTGAGACACCCCACTTTTGCATTCCCTGGCAAAGTGTCCCTTTAGATGACACTTATAGCACTCCACCTTTGACTTATCAAAGCCTGCTCCATCTTCTCTTCTTTAGGAGAAGTTGTTCCTCCCAGTCCTCTTGATGAACTTCTTCACCCTCATAGAAAGCATGGCCATCTTCCATTTAATATCCATCTCTTCAAGATCATCAGGATGAAGTTGTTCCAAGTCATCATTGATTAAAGAGGAGTTTCCATGGCTGGAAAGAAAGGCTTCAAAAACAGATTCAGTGCCTTTTTCTTGACTTACTCCATTAGCAGCATTAACTGATTCAGGGTTAGCAGTAGAATCAATTGATGCTGATAGGAGTGCAGCATTATGAACATATCCAGTAGGCTTCTTCTTTGCTTCCACCTCAGATTCAAAAATTCTCAGATCATTGTACAGATCATCCAGTTCCTTTTCTTCCAATTGATCATTCTGTCTGAATGAAACAGTATACATGGTCCATTCATCTCCAAGGGACCTTAAGAACTTTTTGTTTACATCATCTTGATCAATCTGTACTCCCATAGTAGCTAGTTCACCAATCAGCTTGTTAAACCTGTCAAAAGTTTGAGTCATAGACTCATTCTTAATTGACATAAAGTTTTCATACAGTTGCTTCAATATTGCCTTCTGATTTCTCTTGCTACTTTTGGTACCAGAGAATCTCTTCTCTAGAGCATTCCAAAGCATCTGTGCATCAGTGCAATTTGCGGAACCGTGTTTTTTTTTGTTGCTGGTGAAATTGATGAAAAGAAAATGTGTTGGGTGAAATGGAAAAAATGCTTGGCTAGTAAAAAATATTGGGGGCTTGGTATCGGAAGTTTGTTTTCTTTCAATATGGCTCTCCTATTCAAATAAATTTGGAGGTTTTGGGCAGATCAAAATGCTCTTTGGATCAAACTGGTTAAATCAATTTATGGTGATTGTGGGCGTATTGGACCGCGTTTACCCAATAAGGTGTCCAATTCTTCTTGGATTTGTATTTTGAAGGTGGTTCAACAAATGGACAATAATGGCATTCACCTTTTTTTTTTGCAAGAAAAAAGTGGGTGATAGGAAATCTACTCCTTTTTAGGATGATGTTTGTTTGGGAGATTCCTCTCTTAAAGTGCAATTTTCGAGGGTATATGCGCTTGATCGTGACAAATCGGCATTGGTTCAAGATCGTCTGGTCCTGGGGGGTTAGGGCTCAGTTTTGCGTAGAGTGTCGAGAAGGGGTGTGGAGGATTCACATATGTCAACTTTACGGGATATTCTAGTTGTGGTCAGTATCTCTGACCAACGAGATAGATGGGTTTTGATCCCTCGATGGTTATGGTGAGTTTTCGGTAGCTTCTGCTCGTAATTACATAGACTCTAAAATTTTGGTGGTAGATCCTTCTCCTATTAGATGGAATAGGTTTGTTCCTATCAAATTAATGTATTTTCTTGGCGGTTAGGCTTGAACAAAATTTGAACTTGAGACAACCTTGATAAAAGAGGAATTGATGTGCATTCCCTCTTTTGTTCGGTTTGCGATTTAGTGTCAGGATCGAATTCTTAACAAGAATTAATACTCAGAAACTAATATCAAAGAAGTTGCGGAAAAACACTTTGATATTTAATAAAACAGTAATCAAACACAGTATATAATGATCAAACAGTAAACTTGTATTGAATGCTTAAAGTTACAAGATTACACTCTCAACCTCAATATTGATGAACAGACTCACCAATACGAATTCTACTTCTCTAGAATTAGGATCTATGCCTTGAGGTCGATTTTTCTCTTGAAAAACAATTATCAAAAGTTATTTCTATCTATTCTACACATTCTATACATATACTGATAAAAAGATAATTACAAAGAATAAACAAATCTTCAGTATATCTTCCATGTATATCTTCTAAGTATATCTTCAGTATATCCAGCTGTAGTACTTTCCATCCGTATCTCTTTAGCATCACTAATAATGCTCAGCAGCATTAACTTCAACTAGCAGCATTAACTGCAAGCAGTATTAACTACTAGCAGTACTAACTAGCTAAGCAGTACTAACTTTGTTCAAGCAGTACTAACTTTGACTAGCAGTATTAATTAACACTAGCAGTAGTAACACTCAGCAGTATTAATCTTCAACTTGTTCTGGCAGTAGTAACTACACTTGTACTAGCAGTAGTAACTACACTTAGTAGAATCTTCAGTTCCCAACAATCTCCCCCTAACTTGACTTTTAGAAGAGAAGTCAAGTTCTTCAGATATTCTTCCAGATGCTCTTTTTAATGCTCCCAAAACTTCCAAGATCACGCTGCTAAGTCTGGATTCAGTCCCAAACTCTGATTGATTATCCTCTGAATGAGATACTTGGCCATTTCTGAATTTGGTGCACAACCCAACTTCTTCTTTAGCATGGCATGAACCTTCAGTCTGGTGTGATTATATACTCTATCCACTAGGAAGTATTCTGTGTGATTTCTATCCAAAGTCACTGCATATACTCCACTAGTTTCATATAGAGTCCAACTTGTGACTTCTTTAAACACACTCTTGATTACCTGGTTCACTTCTTCAGGTTTGAACATCATGCATAGATACTCCATCACCAGTTTTGTAAGAGAAATTCCTGGAGTATTCAGATGGTCTGCATACAGCTTAATTCCTATGTCAAACATCTCTTCTATATCAGATCTAGAGCATGTTTTGACAACCTTGATCCAAGTATTGAATATTTCATACTTGTCACCCTTCCTCTTTAGTCTGATGTAATCTTTTCCATCCATTTTCAGAACATCCCAGTGAATGATCTCTGGTGGCTTCACTCCAACAGGTTCTGCAGAAATTGGTTCAGGCACTTTGTCCATCACTACCATATATAAGCTTACATCATCTTTGATTGATGACCCTTGCTGGCTTGATGACTCAGGTGCCACTTCTTCTTCAGCAACATTTTGTTCTTCTTCTATTCTAGACTTCTTATCTTTCTTTCTTTTGGCCATCATCTTGGTTCTTTTCAAAGTCTTTTGAACCTGTACTAGAGTAGCTTCCTTCTTCTTTTCTTCCTTTTCCCTTTCCATTTCTTTTATAGGAGTTCCCTCTTCACTTTCAGGGAATGGTTGATTCATATCTATATCATGTCTCTCCTTTGCCTTCTTTTCAAACTCCACTCTATCCTTTTCATTGCTCTTCAGCTTCTCCATTTCTTTCTCATATAGATCCTTGATTTGATCAAAATTCATCTTCACAAACATTTCTTTCTTTACCCCAATTGCACTTTTCAAGAAAGTTATCATTTTGTTTCTTTCCTGAGTGGCAAGGTAAGTTTGTGAAGGTCTTCTCTTCTTTGCACTTGATCTGGCCATCATAGCCTTTCTCAAGGTTATTGCTCTTTGCTTGGCTTTCTCTGTTTCCAACCCTTTCTGGAATGCTTCATTTAACTCATTTGCTAGTGCTCTGGCCATTTCTCTGTCTTTTTCAACCTGTTCCTTTTCTGCTAGATCTAACTCTTCTTGCACTTTCTTTGCTAATGCTTCATCTGACTCAATCATCTTTTGCTTTTTAGATGGTTGATCAGATTCTATCATCTTTTCTTTCCCTTTTCTTTTTATATCTGCAGCCATGTCTTTCTTTTCTGATTTCTTGTCTCTCCCTTCATTTATGACCACTCCCTTTGCTTTGGGAGTGTCATTCTTAGCTTTGATTAGCACTTCAGCTACTTCAATTTCTGTTGGTGTTAACTCTGTTACTGCTGCTTGTGAGGTTTCAGCAGCATTAACAGTTTCTGCTTCCTTCTCCCCCTCAACTTCAACTCTTTCTTTATCAATCTCCCCTTCCCTTGATGCTTCTTCCATGTTGATCTCCCCCTTTTTGGGAGCATCAGTCTCTGGTTTCCTCCTTCTGAGCACAAATTGTTTCTTCTTCTTTTGCAAAATCAGTTTCCTTACCATTTGCTTCAACTTGATGATTTGTTCCTGTTGTGACCGTACTATGAGTTTTAGCTCTTCTATGTCTTTGCCCTGTTTGAGTACATCCATGTTGATGTTGCCCATTGCCTCCATCAATTCATCATAGTTATATCTGTCCTCACCTTCTCCAGGAGTGTTACCCCCTATTGAAGGATCATTGGGTCTTTTAGTAGTGGAAGTCTTCTGCCTAGCAGAAGCACTATCCACCCCTGTGGTTTCTTGGCACCAGGGACCTTCAAATGATTGCTCATTCAAAGTTGCCATGGGGGAGGTCTTATTGATGTTACCACTTTCCTCCTCTGTGTTAGCAGGAGTAGTGGCAGCCTCATCACCCATATGCTCTACCTCCTCCTCAGAGAGCACCTCCTTTGGGTTGGGAGACACCCTTGTGGTTTCCCTTTGGATATTCTCTAGGGGAGAATTCTCCCTTAGAGGGCTTAAAGGCTGTGTGGGTGATGGTACAAGAAGGGAAGGAGCCTTCTTTACCTGTTTTCTTTGATAAGTTTGGGTAATTGGAGAGGTTGGTTTTGTAAGAATGGACTGGGGAATTGTTTTTGAGTGAGAAGGTTGGGCTTGGCTAGCAGTGGGATGGTCTAATGAGGGCCTTGACCCTGCTGCCATACCTTCAGTGTTTTGGGACACCACCATCATTGTAGAGAACAATGGGGTGTCAACTCCTTCCGAGTCCCCAGCAGATCTTCTCATATTTGAGAAAACCTTGCCTTTTGGGGGTTTAGGTACATATACCCCAACAGGTTGAGGTATATCCGTCAATTCATGGTTAATTACTTCCTGAACAAATCTGGGATACATAAAGAAACTCTTTTTGTTTCCCATATTTGATACAAGATCATTGAAAATCATCTTTGAGAAATTGTACCTTCTGGATGTAGCCAAGCATACCAAAGCATATGCAATTGGACTGCTGAACTCACTCCATCCAGTGGTCTTTTTGGAGATACAATGCATTAGGGTATGAACAAGAAAACGCCATTGGGGTGAAAATTTTGCTTTTGAGAATTTGAAAACACCCAATGGGCCTCCATACCCCATTCTAGTAAGATTAGAAAACAGGTCATCATTAGAGATAGACATTATACCAGCGGCATCGTCTAGACGTAGACTGATGCGAATGACTTCTTCAGTAACTGTAAGTGAGTGATCACAGATTCTTGTCTTGATCATTTGCACACCATTTTCCACAACAATGGTTGCATTAGCCCAGAACTGCCTTTGGTGCTCAATGTAGATTGTAGGTGATACAGTAAGAGCATGAGCAATGTGGCTCGACTTCAGAAAGTCGACTATCTGATGAAAACCTTCAGCTTGTTTTGGCTTTTGTAGCATCGCAATCTCGTTGTGCTCGTCGATGAATGTCATGGATGCCATTGATCTTAGTGAAAACTTGCCTGAAAACGTCGAACTTGAGAGAGAAAAGGTTTTGAGCGCAAGAGAACAGTATGCAAAGAGTCGTTATGAACTTTTAGGCGGGCAAAAGGTATTTATAGTATTCGGAATATAAGCAGTATTAACCTAGAGCAGTATTAACTAACTAGCAGTATTAACCGCGAGCAGTATTAACCACGAGCAGTATTAACTGAACTAGCAGTATTAACTACTAGCAGTATTAACTAACTAGCAGTATTAATCGCGAGCAGTATTAACCACGAGCAGTATTAACTGAACTAGCAGTATTAACTACTAGCAGTATTAACTGAAAGCAGTATTAACCACAAGCAGTATTAACTAGACTTACTCCTTTTAAACTTGCTAAATACTGAGTACTGCTATGCATATCCTGAAAAGAAGATTAGTAACACCAAGAATAACAATATACAGGTATAAACTCACTTTTTGAGAAGAAGATTATTCAAAGTTTATCATTCCCACACTTGTTACCAAGAAAGTGAATCTACTCACATCAAAAGCTTTAGTGAATAGATCAGCAAACTGATTATCAGTGTGAACTTTGATAACTTGAATAAGTTTCTTTTCATTACAATCTCTTATAAAGTGATACCTGATTTCAATGTGCTTTGTCTTTGAGTGCTTGACTGGATTATTTACAATGCTAATAGCACTGCTGTTGTCAATAAAGATTGGAGTATGTAGAAAGGTTACCCCATAATCCAGCATTTGATTCTGAATCCATAAGACTTGAGAACAGCAACTTGCAGCTGCTATGTACTCTGCCTCTGTTGTAGATGTGGATACGGTGGTTTGTTTCTTGCACTGCCATGAGACTAGTCTAGCACCCAAAAACTGACATCCTCCAGAAGTAGATTTTCTGTCCAAGTTTGCCCCACCTAGATCACTGTCTGAGTATGCTATTAGGTCAAAAGGTGAGTTATGAGGATACCAAAGTCCCAATCTGGGTTGCCCTTTGAGATATCTGAATATCCTCTTAACAGCTTGAAAGTGAGATTGCTTTGGCCTAACTTGAAATCTTGCACATACACAGACTGGAAACATAATATCTGGCCTTGATGCTGTGAGATACATGAGAGAGCCAATCATGGATCTATAAAGATGCACATCCATATCCTCCCCCTCAAGATCTGCTGTGATCTGCTTGTGTGTTTCCATAGGTGTGCTGGCAGGTTTTGATTCTGAGAAACCAAACTTGGTTAGAATATCCTGCACATACTTGGATTGACATATAAAAATGCCATCTGACTTCTGTTGAACTTGGAGTCCAAGGAAGAAAGTAAGTTCCCCCATGGAACTCATTTTGAACCTTTGATGCATTAAATCCTCAAACTCCTTGCACATATTGTTTCTTGTAGAACCAAAAATAATGTCATCAACATATATTTGGACCAGCAAGATATCCTTCTTCTTTCTTTTGATAAATAGAGTCTTATCAATGACTCCTCTTTCAAAGTCATTTTCCAAGAGATAGGATGACAGAGTGTCATACCATGCTCTTGGGGCTTGATGTAGTCCATAAAGTGCTTTCTTTAATTTGTATACTCTGTCTGGATAGCTTGGGTTTTCAAACCCTGGTGGTTGACAGACATATACTTCTTCTTCAATTGACCCATAGAGAAAAGCACTTTTTACATCCATTTGGTAGACTTTGAAGTTCATGTAAGAAGCATAGGCTAGGAATAGTCTGATTGCTTCTATCCTAGCTACAGGTGCAAAAACTTCTTCATAATCTATGCCCTCTTCTTGAGTGTAGCCTTGAGCTACCAGCCTTGCTTTGTTTCTTATAACAATACCTCTTTCATCTCTCTTGTTTCTGAAAATCCACTTTGTGCCAATTGTTCTGTGACCTTTAGGAAGGTCTACTAGATCCCATACATCTTGTAGCTTGAATTGTAACAGTTCTTCTTGCATTGCTTCTATCCAGCTAGATTCTTTCATAGCATCATGTGCCTTTTTAGGCTCAAGCTGGGATAGAAAACAAGAAAGGACTGTATGCTGTTGATCTTTCATTTCTTGAAGCCTGCTTTGATGTCTAGTCATCATAGGAGAAGAGATATCTCCTATTACCAGCTGTGGAGGATGATTCTTTTGAACTCTTGTGTTATGACTAGGTTCTTCATTCAGTCCAGCCTCTAGATTAGAGTCATGCAACTCAACTGAAGTGTCTTCAGATGTCACTTCTGATTCTTGAGTCTCCTCATCTCTAGTGTCTTCTTCACTCTGACTTGGTTCAGTATATGATTCCTTTTCACAGTCTTCATTTACTGTGGGTATGGGAAAAATCACAGATTTAGATATACTTTCTTGAACTTGTGTGATCTCTGATTCTCCACCATCTGTTCCTGTATACTCATTACTGAAACCAAAAGAGTTAGTTAGTGAATCAATGTCAAATAGCCATTGAGGTCCAGACCCAACAGGATTTGGTGTGTTCTCATTGCATTTGACATTGTCACTTTCTTCAATTATTCTAGAAGAAGAGTTAAAAACTCTGTAGGCCTTACTCTGAGATGAGTATCCAACAAGAAATCCATCATCTGCTTTGCTATCAAACTTACCTAAGTGAGATTTGGTATTTAGAATTGTACAAGGACACCCAAAAGATTTGAAGAAACCAATAAACGGTTTTCTTTGATTTAAAAGCTCATATGGGGTCTTGTTCTTTTGCTTGACCACTAGAACTCTGTTTTGGACATAACAAGCAGTATTAACTGCTTCAGCCCAGAATGTAATTGGCAATTTTGAATCAGCCAACAGAGATCTAGCAGCCTCTATTAGTGTCCTATTTCTCCTTTCAGCAACACCATTCTGTTGAGGAGTTCTAGGAGCACTATATTGTCTCTCAATACCTTTTCCTTCACAAAAAGTGTTTAAATCATGATTTTTAAATTCAGTTCCATTATCTGATCTAATGACTTTTACTCTTTGATTAGTTTGGTTTTCAATTCTTAGAATAAAGGATTTGATAAGATCACTTGTTTCATCCTTAGTCCTTAGAAAATATACCCAAGTAAACCTGGAGTAATCATCAACAATAACCAAGCAGTAAGATTTCTTGCCTATACTCATAACATTTGTAGGACCAAACAGATCCATATGCAATAACTGGAGACAAGAAGAAACAGAATTTAACTCTTTGGTCTTATGAGAAGTTTTGTGTTGTTTGCCTTTGAGACAAGCAACACAATGATCATCACATGAAAAGACTTTTGAAGGTAAACCTCTTACAAGGTTATTTTTAACAAGATTGTTCATAGTCTTGTAATTCATGTGACACATCCTTCTGTGCCAAAGGGAGGATTCATCTATAGAAGCTTTTGAAACAAGACAATTTAAAGATGAATCACTATCAACATTGTCCAAATCAAGACAGTAAACATTGTCCTTCCTTGGAGTTCTAAGTAGTATCTTGCTTTCATCAACTACCTTGAACCCTGGAGCAAGAATCATACACTCAGTATTAGTAAATAATATACTATGTTGTTTGTCACAAACCTGTGATACACTTAACAGGTTGTACTTTAATTGATCAACATAGTAGACATCCTCAAATGTCATCTTACCTTTGGTGACATTACCTTTTCCACTTATCTTACCACCAGTAAGATTGTCTCCAAATGCAACATGTCCTCCATTAATTTGCTTGAAATCCTGAAGGCATGACATGTTGCCAGTCATGTGCCTAGAGCAACCACTATCAACATGCCATATGCTCGTTCCCTTGAGCTGTTGGTTGCCCTGCACATTAAATAAATCAATTAGTATGATTGGGGACCCAAGCCAAAGTGATCTTGGGTCTGCCATTCTCATCAAAGTATTTACATTCCTTTTTAATGAGGTTTTTAAACTCAGAGCACTCTTTATTAGAGTACTTTGTCAATATGATTGGCTTAGCAGAATCAATACTGGAAGCAGTACTAACCTTAGAAGTACTAACAGAGTTAGCAGTACTAACAGGTGTAGCAGTACTAACAGGTGTAGCAGTACTAACAGGTTTAGCAGTACTAACCTTGTTAGCAGCATTAACATTGTTAGCAGTAGTATTACTTCTAGCAGCACTATCATTGTCAGCAGCACTATTTGTGGTAGCAGTACTAACAGTTTTAGTGCTTTTAGGAATCCACATATTGACACTTTCTTTAACAGAATACTTTTTCTTCATGTGGCTTTTAGTTTTAACATTTTTCTTAGCCACATGGTTCTTTTCAATTTTCTTATAACCAAAGGGTTTTTGCATGGATCTTTGGAAATTCATTCTTTGGTTCATAGGATTGAAATAACAGAATTTTGCAAGATGATTCAATTTGCCACAGATAAAGCAAGGTTTTGGTCTATTGATTTTACTCAGATCAACCCCTTGTTTATGTGCCCATTGATTATTCCAGTTTCTTTGATTTCCCCTCTTTTTGTCCTGTTTTTGGGGTTTATTCTTCTTACAAGTACACTGTTTGCAAGGACCTGGATTCACAACTGTGGTCTGTTTATAATGGACCTTACCAGACTTTTCCTCTGTCTTCTCTATGTTCTTGGATTTGATCCAAGCCCTTCCACAATCCTCATTGGTGATAATGTTGTTTTCTATAGAAGTCTCACCACTCACCTTGTTCTTCTTACTCTTGCCAACCTCTTTCTCAGTCTTATCCTTAACAATTACCTCATCTAAGGGATCTATTTCAGTGGCTCCCTCAGGCAAGTCCTTCCTATCTTTGGTGTCTAACAGGTCTGAAGTAGGAGGAATGTAATTGTTGTTATATGGTGGAGGTGTGGCATTATACCCAATTCCTCTTTTTAATTTATCATGAATCTGATTTTGCAGTAAGGAGTCCATTGCTTTAGAAGCATTGGAAAACTTTTCTACATCAAGCTTAACCTTGGTTAACTCCTCTTTCAGTTTTTCACTCTCCTCTTTAGATTTGGTCAGTTTAAGTTCTAAATCCTTTTTCTCCCACTTCCAGTAATTAGTGTCATATGAGTGTTGTAGTTCATTGGCTTGAAAACCTTTGATTTGATCTTCAAATCTCTCTACTATCCTCACATAGTCTTTTATATCCTTTTCTAGTCTCTTCAGGTCATCACTCATCTTCTGATTGTGATCCCTGTACCTTTTAACAGTGTCTATGCAAGTTTTAGAGCAGAGATTAGAACTTACCTCAGATGGGAGATCAGATACTTTAGCCATAAGAGCTTGATTCTGAATAGCTTCTTCTGCTTGATCACTCCAATCAAACCCCATTCCTTGTTGAGAAACAAGGGCTTGAGCAGAGTTTCTATTGTTATTGAAGCTTCCAGATTGAGCTTGTTGATGGTTGTTGTTGTGAGACATTCCACTTTTGCACTCTCTAGCAAAATGTCCCTTAAGATGACATTTGTAGCATTCTACCTTTGATTTATCAAACCCTGCTCCATCTTCTCTTCTTTGTGAGAAGTTGTTTCTTCCAGTCCTCTTTATAAACTTCTTAACCCTCATGGAGAGCATGGCCATTTGCCATTTAATAACCATCTCTTCCAGATCATCAGGATGAAGTTGTTCTAAGTCATCATTGATCAAAGAAGAATTTCCATGATTAGAAAGAAGAGCTTCAAATGCATAATCAGTGCCTTTATCTAGATTTGATCCATTAGTAGCATTAACTGATTCAGAGTTAGCAGTAGAATCAATTGATGCTGATAGGAGTGCAGCATTATGAACATATCCAGAAGGCTTCTTCTTTGCCTCCACCTCAGCTTCAAAAACTCTAAGATCATTGTACAGATCATCAAGTTCTTTGTCTTCCAACTGATCATTCTGTCTGAATGACACAGTGTACATGGTCCATTCATCTCCAAGGGACCTTAAGAACTTTCTGTTCACATCATCTTGATCAATCTGTACTCCCATAGTAGCTAGTTCACCAATTAGTTTATTAAACCTGTCAAAAGTTTGAGTCATGGACTCATTCTTAGTTGAGATGAAGTTTTCATACTGTTGTTTTAAGATTGCCTTTTGATTTCTCTTGGTACTTTTAGTACCTGAGAATCTCTTCTCTAGAGCATTCCAGAGCATCTGTGCATCAGTACAATTGCAGAATTGGTGTTGATACTCATTTGGAATGGCCAAGAGCAGTGTGCTCAAGGCTTTCATCTCTGTCTGTCTTGATTTCCTATCTGTATCTGTCTTTGGAGGAGTTCTTTTGCCATCTTCACCAATCTTTCCTCCATCAGATGGGCCATTCTCAATGATGTCCCACATAGAGTAATCTGTGAGGAGAATATATTGCTTGATTCTGATTTTCCACATGTCAAATTCATTGGATCTGAGCATTGGAACTTTTGAGACCAAAGTACTGCTTGATTCTGTAAGATTTTCCATGATGAATAACTGTTTCTGAGAGAATTAGCTCTGATACCACTTGTCAGGATCGAATTCTTAACAAGAATTAATACTCAGAAACTAATATCAAAGAAGTTGCGGAAAAACACTTTGATATTTAATAAAACAGTAATCAAACACAGTATATAATGATCAAACAGTAAACTTGTATTGAATGCTTAAAGTTACAAGATTACACTCTCAACCTCAATATTGATGAACAGACTCACCAATACGAATTCTACTTCTCTAGAATTAGGATCTATGCCTTGAGGTCGATTTTTCTCTTGAAAAACAATTATCAAAAGTTATTTCTATCTATTCTACACATTCTATACATATACTGATAAAAAGATAATTACAAAGAATAAACAAATCTTCAGTATATCTTCCATGTATATCTTCTAAGTATATCTTCAGTATATCCAGCTGTAGTACTTTCCATCCGTATCTCTTTAGCATCACTAATAATGCTCAGCAGCATTAACTTCAACTAGCAGCATTAACTGCAAGCAGTATTAACTACTAGCAGTACTAACTAGCTAAGCAGTACTAACTTTGTTCAAGCAGTACTAACTTTGACTAGCAGTATTAATTAACACTAGCAGTAGTAACACTCAGCAGTATTAATCTTCAACTTGTTCTGGCAGTAGTAACTACACTTGTACTAGCAGTAGTAACTACACTTAGTAGAATCTTCAGTTCCCAACATTTAGAGATTGAATCGATGGCTCATCTGTTATTCTCTTGTCAAATCACCCGATATATTTGGAAGAAATTTGATCAATGGTGGGGTTTGGATATTCCAGAGTTTAATTCTAATTCGGTTTGGATTTGTTGATTATTATCTTTGCGTTTGAAGAAAATGGAGTCGGCTTATTTAGAGGTGGTCATTCTAACGGCTTTATGGGCTATTTGGTCTTTTCAGAATGGGATGCTTTTTAGGCTTCCTAAGCCTAAGAACGCAACGTTGTGGGATAGCATTGTTACCCAATCATTCTTTTGGGTTACAAATAGGAGTAGTAAGTCTAACATTAATTTGGTGGGTTGGTTACAAATCCCCCTTCTTGCTATCTCTTACATGTAATTTTTCTCTCTAGCATCTTGCTATTTATAAAATCTCTGTCGTTCAAAAAAAAACATATTGCATTTGATGATGATTCTATATTTTCGTATTCACCTTGATAAAATCCTAAAGCATTCGGGAAATTGAAAACAAGAGGAAGTAAAGCTAAAAAGGACATTGAAGTGGTTCAACGAGTAATCCTGCCATTTGAATACCAATGAGTGAATATCAAAAGGCTGAAAAGTTTCATAAAGGTTCTCAAGTTGAAGCCGATTGTGAAGACTTATTGATCAATTCTTTACTCACCATCTCTCGACCACCCTTCTCCTTTTGGTGTAATTATTTGTTAATTGTGTTTGTAAAAGTATATGTATTTACCACTTTCACTGTTCATACCATATATATAAAGGATAACGGTAGAGGTGTGTGTCAAAAAGGACTATCTATGGGTGGCAAACAAATCTAATAAAATTAACTCTGATGACAAGTGTTCAAAGATGTTGACTGTCATTAAAAGGTGCACTTACAATAATTCCATGATAATATTCTCCCAAGTACAAATCGGCTTCCCCAACAATAAGACATTGTTCTTCATTCTTTCAAAAGTGTTCTTGTTAGATCTTTGTGAGGGAAATTTGTCTTCCAAAGGAATTGTTTAGGTTACATTTTCCTTTCCTACATTCTGCAACAACCATTGATTCGTTGATTTTATATTAATTCATGTTTATATTTGATAAGATTTGTGTATTTATGTATTCAACCACCTTTCTACTATTATTAGTTATGTGTTTGCAATCCCATCTAGGACCAATTCTTCAATATAACCAAATATGAAAAACATTAAACATTGACAGATTTGCACATATCTTAATATACATTATTTGAGTTTAACAAACCTTAACGTACATGTATCTACTCTAATATATCTACACAAAATCGACCAAATTGTGCCTACATGCAGAAAACCAATAAATGAAAGTATAATTCCTTTTCAAAAACATGTCTAATCATCTACGTTGGATCAAAAGCTATCAAGGGTTGCAAATGAGTTCTCTCGAAAAGGGGGAGTTCTTACTGAATCCAACCATAAATATGTGTGTGTATATATAGACACACATATAGGTTTTAAAATGTATGACATGTATGGCGAGGTCAAGTATCAAGACATAAAAGTTGCGACAATTTTTTAGTGTGACTTAAGGCGGTAGAAGTGTGTGTGTGTATATATATATTATGTGTATAGGGGTTAAATCATATGAGGACCAACAAAATATTGAAAATCGTGAGGACTGATCTAATCTATAGATTTGTTTAAATCAAAGGTCATTAAAGAAAGAAGCATATTTGTAATTTAATGGTTAGAACATATATTTGGATCATTGGATGGAACGACCATACCCACCGGCCACCTCTCACCGGCAACTTGAAGCTCCAACTCTGACGCCCAACACCACTCACCCCACCTGCATCCATCTCAATCACACACCCCTCCCCCTTGAAAAACCGTCGACATCGAACCTAGAAAACGGGATCTGGGATTGAGTTGTTCTTCGAAGCCAAAACCGAAGCAAGAAATCGAACATAGAAATCGGATCTAGGATGAAGGGGTTCTCCAAATTCAAAATCAAACCAATAGATCGAACCCATACATGGGATCTGGGATGGAAGTGTTCTTCAAACCTAGAATCGACCCAAGAAATAGAACATGATGAGTTAGGTTTTTTATCGTTCTAGAGTTTGAGTTGGGATTTCTTATATTGCTCTTCGATTTTTAGTTAGGATTTATGGTTGTTCTTGACTTTGATTTAGTTTTTATGAACTTTGTATTTGGTTTGGTCTAGTTTATATTTTTGAATAATTTGTTGATATTGATGATCTTAGGATTCAGTTGTGTTTGGGTCTGGATTTATGTATAGTGGTGTTGGATGGAACATGGTGGTATTATGTGTTTGATTCACCTTATGAAACACATATAAATAATGCATCCTACTCAATTCACCTTATGAAACACTGATTATGTTTGGATCTGGATATGTGTATAGTGGTGTTTGATGGAACATGGCGGTACGTGGTGTTTGATTCACCTTATGAAACACAATGTGAATCTGTTGAATATGTGTGATTCATCTGGTGAATCTGTGTGTTTCATATGGTGAAAAAACATATAGCTGAAATATTGCCATTATTAACCTTATAAAAAATAATATTTTTTTATGATGATTCAATTGGTGAGTATGTGTTTCATTTGGTGAATCTTTGTTATCAAAATGACAATTATGCCATTTTCATGTGGTGAAACAGTTTTCAAATAATACCATTGGATCAAAATCAAATTACGGTTTAGATGGGTTCTCACGGTTTTAAACCTTTTTGTGGTTCTCATTTAATTATCGTCCTCTGTATATATTGTAACAACTCGAACTTTAATTACATCAAAATGTAATTATCCATACCAAAAACAATGGCCCCAAGCCTACAATTCAAACAAGGTTTGCAAATACAACCTATTACACAACTGAGTAAAAAGGAAAACTACTACAAAGAGTCTTCTAGCTTCAGGGAAAAGCTCACAACTTCTCTTTATCCTTACCAGAACCTGCTACCTTGCGATAACCTGAAAAAGGATTATAGTTTTGAAAGAGCGAGGGTTAGACCGATGGTCTAGTGAGTCCCCTCCAAGTGCTACTTCAACAGATCAAATATTATTTAAAACATTTAAACAAAGCCTTACGCCTCACGAGCGTAACTCACTCTACTGACCAAACATTTACCACACTTTACGCCTCGCAAGCGTAACTCACACTACTGACCAACATGGCCACACTTTACGCCTCACGAGCGTAACTCACACTACTGACCAACACTGTCGTCAAAGACGGTATGTTTGTCTCGTACTGCCTTATTTTGGGGACACACCCCAATGGCATAAACGGGCCACACTCCACACCGGTCGACACCGGTCAACACCGCTCCCTGGTCCGGTCGATATTAAAACAAACTCACCCAGAGCGATTCAAAACTCGAACAGAACCAAAATAACTCTCAAATCTCGAATACAACGGCTAAAAGCTTGACAACGAGATCATTTACCGACTAACTTACTGCAGAAGGGAGTATTATACTAGAATCATACCTTGATTTGAAGAAAAATGATCGATCCTTCAAGCCCTAACCCTCTTTCTCTCCTGCTCCTTTCTCCCTTCAGCCGTTCTCATCCAAACTCAGAAATGAATTCTGATAAAAATCTTAGGGTTAAAACATACATATATATATATATATATATATATATATATATATAACCCAAGTTTCATTTAACCCCTTTGAACTTTGGGTCTCGCTTAACTTTTCACCCAACTATCAAAATTTGTCGAAATTTTGGATCCAAATATTACAATATGACTTAATAAACCAAACAATTTAAATTTATCTAAAAAAATGTATTGATATATAGATCTTATAAAATATAAAAGTTAAAAGCTAAAAATCTATAAAACACTAAAATGTCCAAAAATAAAATAGCATTGGTGGCACCACCATGCATCGCAATGACTTGCCTTAAACAACTGATGTGGTAGCGAACGGTTCATTAAGGGGTTGTTTGTTTTAAAAAAAAAACTCTTAATGGCTCTTAAGTCTGAATCGTTCAGACCTTTTTACACATCAGCTCTTATTAATCATAACTAAAATAAGACTTCAGACTTTAGACCTTTTAAAAAACAAACGACACCTAAGAGAGGTGTCTTACCGTCATGACACGCCTTATCTATACATATAATAAATAAGTAACTAAGAAGGATACGTGTCGCCTTCTGATGAGCTCATTTTTTTCATTTTCTCGCCTAAACATGTGTTTAGACGCATTTTACATTATAAATTCATTTAGCACATCCACATTCATTCATCCTTAAATCTTTCCTTAATTTATATCTTACATTGACTACCATTATAATTATGTAGTTTACTTTTAATCTCTTACTTTTTTTATTTTTCATTTTAGATTTTTATATCATATAAACATAAATAATGTATATGAACTAAAATACATTAAAAAACATTTTTATTTTTTACAAATTATACCATTGTAATCGTTTAGTCAATACCTTCGAAATGAGTCCAATTTTGAATATTTTGGATTTAGTTATATTATTAAATATTATAAATATATATGAATTAATGTGTACTGATTAGTATGAGATTTGATACAAATAATCACTAAATTGTCTTAATTTTCTTTTGCCTATTTCATATCAATTTTTACTTCAAGAGTTTTTTATAAAAACCTCATCCTCTTTAAATTTTTATACAAGAATTTTGATTTTTATCATGAAGTTTTATAAAATAACATTTTTTATTTTTTATTTTATTTTCTTGACATTATGATATTTTAATTTTAAAAATATTAATTATAGATGATGAAAGTATAATTAGCAACTATTCAAATAATGTTGTATATAAATAAGTATTTGGTAATTTATGTTACGTGATTTCTTATTTTATTAATATTTTAACTATGCACTTTTCTATAATTATATTTACGTTTGTATTATAAATTCTTAATATTTATTCATATTTTTTATTAATTTTTGCAAAACATCTTTTGTGAAAACTGTTTAACACAATGACATTTTGTAAACAGCTGCAAAAAAAAAAAAAAAAAAAAAAAAACTCTGAAAGGAAAAAAAAAGCTTGGAAAAATAGCATCGTACTTTCAATAAACATTCATATCTGTAAGATAAGTTTTTTGACATGATTTAATTTTTTTTAAATACCCCGTGTAATACACGAGGGCGAATCTAGTTAAAATTAATATATCGGTTTATATTTGATTAAGTGATTAAATTAAAATCCACACATTTTATTTACTTGGTATAACCGTGTCTTGTGAAACCATAATTACAGGGACGGACCTACCCTTTCCAAGGGGGTCCCGTGCATCCGCTCAAGTTCGTTTTGTAAGGGCGAAAAAAATTTCGGTACGTAGAGTGCACCCTCTCAACTACAGGGGGTGCTCCCTGATATATACGTTTTTGAAAGGTGAAAGGTGCACAAGTTCCTAAAAAACCAAAATTTACTCTCGAAATCAATCAAAAAATCAAAAAAATATCTTGAAATCAATAAAAAAAAAACCTAAAAAATCTCTCGAATCAACACAAAAAAACCCATCGAATCAACACGGAAGCTTAAAAAATCCATCGAAATCAACATAAAAAAAAAGTCTCCCAACAGGTGAATTCGACTAAAAACACATCGACAACAATTTTTTAAGTTTTTCGTTTATGCACCCGCTCACCTAAAATCCTGGGTCCGCCACTACATAATTATATACGAGTAAAACTCATACATGTCTATTATGATTACGCATAAAAACATAATTTTCTCAATAAGAAAGTGATGTTTGGATTTTAAATATGAGTATTCTTCACTGAATTAATGTAAATGAATAAGTAACCAAACTTTGATCTTTTCCGATATAATTTTCCAAATCTCTTTAGAAAATTAGTGATAGGTATGTTTTAAAACCGATACATTGTTTCTTACATTCCAAACAATGGTTCCATTAAATAGTATTTTTATAAGTTTAACAGCTTCATCGGATACATGAAAACATCATCATTATCTACTAATGAAGTAATAAAATTGAACTAAAACAGAAAAAAGCAAACCGTAGTTATATTAGGTAATGAAAAGATAATTTGTGTTGTATTACATTTTATTGAAATTGTTGTGTTGAATTTGATGTGAAACTTAGAGCATCTTTGATGGGGGTTCTTATAAGAACCTCTTTTTTGCACTTTTTGTTGTCACCTTATCTCCAACTTATCAAATTAAGAACTCTAAAGTTTACAACGTTAGTTTTTATAAGAACCTTGTTTTTTGTGGGTTCTATTGAGTTTTTTCAACATCAATTATATATTTGTAATATATATTAATAATTATAAAGTCAGGAAAATAAAATAAAAAAACTACGATGACTTCACACAAACTTTATGGTAAAACTCAAGATTCTTGTACAAGAACAAAAGAGAATGAGGTTATTAGAGCATCTCCAACAGCTTCTTCAAAATGGAGAAAATGGAGATTTTAGGTATTTTTGTGCTTCAACAGATTTTCCAAATCTTTCTCCAAAATGGAGAAAGTAGGAGAGAGAGTGTAATTTTTTCCAAATATGGAGAACTCTCCAAAATCTCCAAAAATGATTACCATGAGAGAGAAATTGTTTTTTTTTATTATATTCTACCAATAAGATTTCTTCAAATGAGATGGGTATGAGAGATAAATAATATTTTATTAGATTTATACAATATTTTAATATTATAAGTAATGATTTCATCTCCAAAATGGAGAATCTTTTGGAGATGAATGTAAGGGCCTGTTCGGTAGCGACTTAATGGGCTGAATAAGGGATATGGCTGATTCGGTCAGCCATATCTGGGTGTTCGGTAGTGGCTTAATGGGACAGCTAGTGGCTGACCGAATCAGCTACCAAAATGAAGTCTCCCACATTCAGCCATTTAATATCTTTTAATTTCCTCATCTACCCCTTCCAACTCCCAACTACTCACCTCTCCCATCGATTGAAGCTGTACTCTTTCCTCTCCATACTCTTTTCCTCTCCATCGATTGAAGAACCAACTACAGACCTTCGAAGAAGCAGACCTTCGAAGAAGCACGTTGCAGACCTCTCTTTTCCTCTCCATCGATCGCTCTTTTCCTCTGCAGGTATTGTTTTCCTCTCCATCGATGTCTCTTTTCCTCTCCAACGATATGAAATCCACCATGTTGACATCGATTTTTTGGGTTTAAACCCATCGATTTTGGGGTTTAAACCCATCGATTTACTGGTATTAGAAACTGGTATGAAAGTTTTTTCATTTATCTCAGATCTGTGTAAAATCTTATTTTTATTGTTTTGGTAAATCTTTGATATACAGATTATGGATTTCTTTCATGAAACCAATTCAAGTAGAGAGTTGCACAACATTATGAAGTGAAAATGATTTAAGTTTTTTGCTTTTGGAATATGAAATGGATCAGTAGTCATAGCCTCATTGTATATTTTTGGGATTTTAATCAAGTTACATTTGCATATTTTTGGGATTTTTCTTCTGCAATGTATATGTTGAAATGTGTATGTTTTTTTTTCTGAAATGTATAAGTCATTTATTCCATATTTTTATCAAACAACTATTTTATTCAGACAAAAATAAAGACCGGGGGTAAAATGGTCATTTCTGATATTCAGACTGTTTATTCAGCATACTAACCGAACAACAACTTTTTTGTTAACATACAGACAACTATATCCAGACAGACAGCTATATCCATTCAGGTCTTAACAGAAAACGAACCGAACAACACCTAAATTTTTATGTAGATTTTGACTTTTAATTCTCTATTTTGGAGAAATTTTGAAGATACTGTTGGAGATGCTCTTATAATAAGTCTTTACAATGGTAATTTTTACAAGTCCTTTCACTTTTTACTTATCATAACCTTGTATTGTAGATGCTCTTAACTCAATGATTAATAACTAAATACCAAAATATTTTTATAAAATAAAAATTAGTTATAAAACAAAATCAATATCATAAGTATTGTACAATAATAATTGATAAACAAATAAATGAAGATAAATTAAAATCCAATTTAAAATTATATGTTTTTTAAATAAAGAAAATACTATTTGATTAGAGAATAAAGAATATGAGAAAAAGGAGAAAAGGAAAAGAACAAATTTAATGAAATCATTGATTCTCTTTTTAGCTTTAATTAATTTATTTATTTATGGTGCTAGTTGTTTTCTTTAAGTAATTTATCGATCAAAAAGAGAATATGTGATTAAGCATCGTATTTCATTAAATTAATATATTTATGCAAATATAAAAAAAAATTATTTTTGTGTATGTTGTTAAAACATCCTCATATTAACAACTTCTAACATAAAATGGATGACAAAAATGGGCCGATTAAATAACATGTTATTTAAAACGGTGGATCTAAATAATTTGTTATGGTGTCAAGGATTGGGTTGACCGCTACGTTACCTCTGTGGCTCCACTGTAAGGCTTGACTTCCATTGTAACGCATTATGGTGCGTTACCAGGGGCGGAGCCAGAAATTTTTTCCAGGGGTGCCTAGAAAAAATGTAAGAAAATTCATGATTTCAAGATTGAAAAATCCTTTTTAGTATATATGTTTTTTAATAAATAGTTATCCTAAAAATAGTTGTAAGAAATAGTTGAAAAACACGAGTAATCTAAAAAACATAATTATATCTATATTTATAAAAACAAATAGTGTAGGCATTTGTTTTGTTTCTGTGAAAGTGTGGATATTCGAAGAGGCGGTAAAAAACAGATATATAAAAATTGGGAATATTATTAGGCGGAGAAGGGGCGAGTCCATTACATCCTAAAATTGGACCTTACAACTAATATAAAAAAGGGCGAGGGGTGCCACTGCACCTTTTGGTGGTAAGGTGGCTCCGCCCCTGTGCGTTACGACATGTTATGGCGCATTACAACACGCTATTTGTAAGGTGTGAGAATTTTATAATATATAATTTGAGGGATAAATGCTAATTATGTATAAAATCTAAGACTTAAATAAACAAAAAAAGAAAAGTTAACAAATAAAATACTAAATAGGTAAATACTTATTCTCCTTCCCATACACGAAGAGTCGAACACTAAGAGGTTGTTTGTTTTTTTTTAAAAACCTCTTAATGGCTCTTAAGTCTGAATCATTCAGACCTTTTTACACACCACCTCTTATTAATCATAACTAAAATAAGAATTCAGATTTTAGACCTCTTAAAAAACAAACGTCACCTAATTCTTTGAAAACTGAAGAAAATAGTCGGTTGAGATTCAAGAGATATAATCCCGATTTTGCATCCTTGATATCATTAATTTTTATAAGCTCTATACATTTGCTATCAATGATTACTTTTTTTTCTTCAGTTATATTACTTTATATGAATTTAATTTGTTTTACGTTATTATTCAAAACACTACACACACACACACACACATATATATATATATATGGTTCATACGAGAATATCATCTATTTAAGAAAACACGAAAACAGTCGAGTACATACAAAATCATATATGATTAACGCGACTATGCGCGTGACGTACTGGACATTGCATGCGTCCGATTTTTTCGGTGTAACAACCCGAACTCGCAGAAATAACGCATAAGCGACTCTAACAGAATTCAATGCCAAACGACTCCGAAACAACAATTCACATAACAAGGTGTGTGGAAACAACCTATTACACAACTGAGATTTAATACAGAATTAACTAAATTCGGGATCTTGCAACAATCTTCTCCTATGCCACGCTCCTCGCCTACAACTTCTCTTAGCCCTTGCTAGAACCCTCTGTCGGGTACTTTCCTGAAATGGTTTTTAGTTTTGAAAAGAGCGAGGGTTAGACCGAAAGGTCTAGTGAGTTCCCTCTAATACAGTTCACACCAAAGCCACATAAAAGATTTATCGAAATATAAACTAATTCAACTTTTAAAAAATAAAATATCGTACTTACAAACACGCTTTTGGCACACACTACCGTTACGCGGAGGTAACGGCGTGTTTGTCTCACACTGCCTTATTTGGGACACACCCCCCAATGGCATATACGGGACACCCCCCCCCCGGTATGAGCACAGGTGGGACACACCCCTCGACTTGGCCATCTCGCTAACAACAACGTATGCATACATTTCAACGACAACAAAACATAACTCACGTATAATAAGTCTCGCGGGTATAAAGCATGCACAAATGATAGAAATGCTTTAAGAAACTTTCATATGCCTTTAACAACAAAATTATCAAACCTTTAGTTAGAAAAACTCACTTGCTAGCAAGAACTTTCTCAGGCACACTCTCAACCTTTAATTAATCACCTATGGCGACAAAACGATAAAATATTGCATTAAGTCAAGCTCCCAGAACCACCAACCGACCCTTCTCTACTCTAGGTACTCGGACCCGGTCTCCCCCGGTCTTGCCCTCCCGGTTCCTCCCGGTTCCTCCCTGCTCCACCCGGGCTCCCCGCCACCCGGGGTCTGCCTGGGTTTCCTCCCGGCTCCACCCGGACTCCCCGCCTCCCGGGGTCCACCCGGGTTTCCTCCCCGGATTGACAATCCCCCGGGCGCTCCGACTCCCGGGGTTCCATGCCCGGGTTCCCACTTCTTCAACACACCCCGGGTTCTGTTGGTCCCGAAGGTGCTTAACAAGTTTGTAGAAGGGGGGGGGGGGGTTGAATACAAACACAGAAATTAAAGTTTAATAAATTGTTTATTGATAAATCAAAATACAATTTACAAGTTTGTTGCGGAATAAGATTAAGACAGACTCAATCTAAACAAACTTAAGAAACACTAAGATGGTTGCACAAGAAATTCAGAGAATGGGGGATTTTTAGAGAGATAGAAAACAAGGGTTTCTATTTTGGAGTTCAAAGATTGAGCACACCTTCAGATGAAGGAGTGAGCTTCCTATTTATACCCTATGCATTAAATGCATGGCAGGGTACTTTACACGTGGCATTCATAGATTGGCTTTGGTAGTCTCACTTTTGGAGACATGCTTTTGGCCACTTTATGAACAGTGTAGTTGACAGAGTTGGTGTACGATTTGTGGCAGAGACTTGTCCGTTCTGACACATCGTACTGGTTGTGCAAGGTAAGACAAAAGAAAACTTGAGGCATAAGCTTTGTGATCGTTGATCGCTGAGTATCTCTTTTTCCAGAGATAAAGAAGTTCAGCTATCGCTGAAGCTTTTCCTCAGGCTTCTTCGCGTAAGTAGATTTGTCTGGTCTTCGCTGATATCCGCATCAGGTCACTAGTAGACTTATCTATTGTTCAGTGGCTTCGTCTTCGATTCAGCTATGAACTATGTTGACGCGAGACTTGTCTTCAGGGATTACGTTAACTGTGTTACATAGGAAACTATCAGTGATAACTGAACAGACTCAGTTTGATCGCTGAAAGTGAAACACTAATACATATTAAATGTTTACAGAAAGGTCATCAGCGATAACTGAACAGACTCAGTCTGATCGCTGATGATGAAACACTAATACATATAATAACGTAATTTTCACTAAGTATAAAAGAGGGTCGTTATCAAATCACTGAGAGAGTTTGGATCAACAATCTCCCCCTATTTGATAATGACAAAGTAACAAAAGAAAATTACTTTTTAATTCAAAATATAGGAATAAAAAGGACTCATAGAATGCATGTCCCAATTACTATTTTGAGGGATCTTTTACAGTACTGATAGGGTTAAGTACATCACTGCAATTTTCATTTAATTCAGGGATAGAATTACAAGATATGAAAATCATAAGTACAAGTGACTAACTAACTACTGTAAGTATAACTAACAGATTGCAGATAGGAAAACTAATCTATCAGCTATAAGAAGATTTGGGAGGATTGATCATATACTCAGGTATTTCTTCTCCTTTCTGTCTTCGTTTCAAAGATTCTTGACTGATAATTTCTTTAATTTTTTCAGCAGCAGGGAAGAAGTCACACCATAAGCATAAGAGATCCTTGAGATGATTCAGAGGACAGATAGGAATCTCAGAGATTCTTTGAAATCTGAGTTCCTCATCATCATCTCTGAAGAATATTCCATAAGGCTTGTCGATTACTTGACCAGCTTGGAAGGGACCACCAGGAGGCAGAGATAAGTCCAGAACTGAAAGATCAGGAGGAGGACCAAACAGTGCATCTCTTGAAAATTTGATAGAAGTTTCATTCCTGATGATGGCGACATCTTCAGAGGAGGAGGAACCAATTTTTCTCTTGAGTTTCAAAGATTTGGGAGGAAGAGGAGATGGCAGCTTTAGTACAGAAACGACTCTATTTATGAGGGCTTCAAGGAGTCCTTCAACGTAGCCTCTGTATGTAGATTTGGATTTCTTCAGCGCATCCCAGAACTCTAACCATTCCGTAAATCCGAAGCTTTCAAGTTTTGATACGTACATTGCTTTTTGGGTTCCATCCTCTCTGGTAATCTCCATGGTCACTGAGAGTTGATCTTTCTTCTTGCGACCAGAGATAGTCACGGCTGATATTGGAAGAAGATCAGAACGATAATCCATCTTTTGTTTGCACCATTCGATAGACTTATCGTTGATCTCTTGTTCTTTGAAGCGTTCCTCTTCAATTTCTTTCAGTAGTGCTGCTTGAACTTCCACAGGTTTGCTTTTTAGATTTTTGTCCCTAACTTGAGAGGATTGAATCTTTAAAGCGAGTTGGGCATCTCGTTTGCATTCAGCGATCAGCTTCTCAGCTTTGGCAGATTCTTCTCTTTCAGCTTCAGTAAGGAAGTCGAGCTCTGTGGATATTTGAAGAGGGATTTTCAGCCGTTGACTTTCTAGTTGAGCGATCATTTCAACTCTTTTCTTCACCACTTCCTCTGACCAATGAGATGGTCGAGAGGGCCTTCCTGGATGGACCAGGGAATCTTCTTCTTCTTCATCAATCTCAGCGATAGAGATTGGGATTATTTCTTCAGCGATAGCCGCTGGTATTATTTGTAGTTCAGAACCCTTAAGCAGGGGTGAGAACTGTCTGGTTAGAAAAAGAAGGAAAGAAGGGATAAGTGTATTTTTAGAACGAGAGAGATAAAGGCTAGAAAGACATAGGGGTTTGGAAAGAGTAGAAAAGTGGTACAATTGAAAGACATACCTGAGAAGGATGCTCCCCCTCAGATTGTGATCCAGTCCTCAAGCATTCTTCAGCGATTGGTTGCTTGTCTTTGCTTTGCGAAGGAACACTTGAAGATGTATCACCTCTCACCCCTGTTTTGACAACCTCTTGCGAAGTTGTCCCTGATACGACGTTCGGCTTAGAGAACCACATAGATTGGTCTTCATCGTCGTCGTCGTCATCGGAGGGCTGATCCTTTTCTTGATCAACAAGATCTAGATCATCTTCCTCTTCATCGTCTTCTTCCTCATCCTCTTCAAAGAGAATGGAGTGAATTGATGAGGATTCTTTTGCCTTCTCCCCCTCAGATTGAGAGGGAGGTTCCTTAGCTTCCCCAGCAGCAATAGAGGTTTCTTCAGTTTTCTCCCCCACTTTGTCATTATCAGCGGTAGGGGATTGTTCAGCTGCTGGAGTAGCTGTTGAAGCTTTTAGCACTTGAACGTCAGCCTCCAGACGCTTAACTCGGTCTTCAACCGCAGGTATGTCGCATGTGGCATCATGAATGAATTCCACAGCGATGTTGAGGTTGGTACGATCATCTTCAGTGAAGGAGGGAGGCAGCGCTGGAGCTGGTTCATTCACTTTCTGTAGAACTTGCTGAAGAAGGGACGTGCAGAGGTCAACCTTGGAAGAGAGACCCTGAACTTCAGCTGTAAGAGACTCAAATCGTCCTTGAAAGAGTCGAGAGGACTCTCTGAGTTTGACGACTTGTTCTTCAAGAGCTGAAAGTTGAGAGTTCTCAGCTTTAGATGAGCAAGTGGCGGTCAACTTCTTCAGCTCCTCACCAGCCTGATTGACGGCGTTGGTGGTTTCATTGATGGTGTTGGTGAGAGCATCCACCTTTTCTCCTAGACTGTTGACATGCGTGTCAACAGTCGCCAAGCTAGGACCTGAAAATAATGTTAGTTCAGATATGGGCTTATTTGGAGAGGGGGGGAGAGAAGTGTTTAGGAGTATAGGTGTACCTGACGTATCAAACATTTTGTAGAACTGCATAGATTCCTCAAAAGTTTGATGCTCAGGTCCTATAGGGAAAGAAGAGGTGGCAGGTTCAGAGACCAAATGAGGAGAGAAGGGAAGAGTTTTGGGGATAGAAGTAGGGATGGGGTTAATCTCAGGGAATGAGATAGTAGGTGGGGTTACTGATGATGTGACAGCGAGTGAGATCGCTGACACGGCAGTATGAGTGACTGCTGAAGTTGTGGAGGAAAGACCCACAAAAGCATCTAAGGTAGCTTGTTGAGAAGCTCCCTCAGGTATAGTACTAGAAGGTGTACTTTCCTTAGTCTTTTTGGCCTTTTTGGAAGGACCAATTGGACTAGCTGATGGTCTTTTAGAAGTAGTGGTAGCGACAGGGATAGCAGACGAAGGAACCGTCTGCGTGGTCGCTGAAGATGAAGAAGAATGGAGAGAGAGACGAGAGCGAAGGAGAGAGATACTTACCTCGTCGGCGAGTGGCTTGACCTCCAGTGATCGTTGACCAACCCTGGCAAAGGTGCCATCATCTTTGGTGGGATAGGTGTTGGGATAGAGGAACTTGATGTACGTACATATGAAACGTACGTACGAGATCTTGGGATCTCGTTCAGGCTTCTCTAATCTCGACCTCAGATCTTCAAAGATGGCTGTGGCGTAGTCAAAGTTTTGACCAGCGATAACGGAGTATGCCATCTGCAGTTGTGTTTTGCTGGCTTGATCCAGCGAACCACTCTTCCCACTCATGCACTGAATTATGTGCGAGAAGATAAAGTTCAGTTGTGATGGCATCTGAGCTTTAAGAATCTTGGTGAGCTTCTTGTTAGGAATAGACGATCTTGGTTTGTTTTCCCAACAATAGCCCATTGCGTCCAGGAAGAATATCAGCTCATCATCAGTGGGGAGTGCGTCGAATCCACTCTTTGGTTTGTCAGGGAATCGTAAAGATTTCCTGAGGCTAAGAGCGGTCATGCTCCCTGGCCCTAATTCCGTGCTGAACGAGATAGCAGGGACTCGTTCGCCTTTCCTGTTTGTAAGTTCAGTTGCATCAGCAGTGAACCAGAACTGCTGAAGTAGAGTCTTGGAGGGCTTAGGATCCACAGTGATCGCGTAAGCTATGCATGACTGCTTGAGGAATTCAGCAGCTTCCACCAGATGTGGGTATTTGTCAGCTTTGAAGTCGAGTCTGGCCAAATGATTACATTTAGTAATCTCAACTTCAGTGAGAGCGAATCGTACATGCTTGGAAGCAATGATTGAAGACTGTGTCATTTCTGTTATGGAAAGAGGCATAATAGAAGAAATGATTTAGATTAAAAATAATATGATTACCAGTTTCCATAGAAGAAGGGAAACTGGAAAATTATCAAGTTATTTTTAAGAGAAAAAAAATAGTGTTCTGGGTAGAAAGAATGAAGAACACTTTAAAACCAAAAGGTTTTTTTTTTTTATTTAAAAACATAAAATCAGAAGGAATGATCTTTAGTTTTTACAAAAAAAACGTTTTATAAAATCCATAGAAAGCGAGTAGGATTTTAAAAAGAATAAAAAGCATATGAACAAAGCATATAAACATGAAATAAACCTGTGTATCTTGAAGAGAAAGAGTTGCAGATTCAATATTCTGGGTTTACTTGCTTGAGTGTTCTTGAGAGAATGTTTCTTGCTTTGAAAGTTTTGAAAGCGTAAACCGTATAAAGGAGAGAAGAATTCCTTTTATACGAAGAGAGAGAAGAGAGATAAGAGAGAGAATGAAGCGGGAAAAGAAATCATCATGACATTGACACGTTCCACGAAGTTGATTGGATAGGAGGGCAACGGACGAACGTGTCAGAAAAAGCATGTCGTGGATTGTCGGTTCAAATGACGTCATAGAGGAGAGAGACTGTTCATTTGTCCGTTCAAATGATCACTGAAGAAAAGTCAGTGATAGATTTTCCTTTTTAAAAGTATCCCTGATTGTAAAGATAGGGATAGATTTTCCTTTTAAAAGATCACTGATTGGAAATATCAGTGATTAATGTATTTTTCAAAAAAAAACTTTTAATCATTTGAAGAAAATTCAGTGATTAAAGTTTATATTTTGAAGAAAAACATCTTTGAGGGAGAGAGAACATACCTGAGAGTCAGAATGTTTATCAGAGAGAATGATGAGGGGAACTTTTGATTACTGACACAATACATGAACGCTGAAGAATTATTCTTCGAGGTTCAGCATTCCAAGCTCACTGATGAGAAAGTTGAACCTTGTCTCATCAAGAGGTTTGGTGAAAATATCAGCAAGCTGAAAGTCAGTAGGGATAAAGTGAAGTTCAATATCACCATTCATCACATGATCTCTGATAAAATGATATCTGATCTCTATGTGTTTTGTCTTTGAATGTAGCACTGGATTATTTGCTATAGCGATAGCACTAGTGCTGTCGCAATAGATAGGAATCTTTGACAGCTGAAGATCATAATCTAATAGTTGATTTCTCATCCATAGGATTTGTGAACAACAGCTTCCAGCGGCTACGTATTCAGCTTCAGCTGTGGAAGTGGACACAGAATTTTGCTTCTTGCTTGTCCAGCTTACTAGCTTTCCTCCCAAGAGTTGACATCCACCAGTGGTACTTTTTCTGTCAAGTTTACAGTCTGCAAAATCACTATCAGAATAACCAGTTAGATCGAACCCTGAGTCTTTGGGATACCAAAGACCGAGGTTAGGAGTTCCTTTCAGATATCTGAAAATTCGCTTTACAGCGATCAGATGGGATTCCTTGGGTTCAGATTGATAGCGTGCACATAAACAAGTAGAGTACATGATGTCAGGTCGGCTTGCTGTAAGATACAACAATGAGCCTATCATTCCTCTATAGGCAGTGACATTAACAGGTTTTCCAGATGGATCCTTGTTAAGTGTCAGTGGTGGTGCCATAGGAGTTTTCATCGCTGAAGTTTGTGTTAAATCAAACTTCTTCAGCATGTCTTTAACATACTTACCTTGGTAGATAAAAGTACCTTTGTCAGATTGTTTAATCTGAAGACCAAGAAAATATGTCAGCTCACCCATCATACTCATTTTATATTCTTTCTTCATTCTTTCAGCGAAGCGAGTACATAGAGATGGGTTAGTAGAACCAAATATTATGTCATCGACATATATTTGTACAAGAATTATATGACCTTTTATCTTCCTGAAAAATAACGTATTATCAATCTTGCCACGTTCAAAATTTTCAGAGATAAGAAAAGATGAGAGAGTGTCATACCAAGCACGAGGGGCTTGTTTTAAACCATAGAGAGCCTTATCCAATTTATAAACATAATTTGGATGCTTAGGGTCATAGAACCCTGGTGGTTGTTCTACATAAACTTCTTCATTCAGTTTTCCATTCAGAAAAGCTGATTTTACGTCCATTTGATAAACGATGAAGTCTTTATAGACTGCATAAGCTAAGAATAGTCGAATTGCTTCGAGCCTGGCCACAGGGGCAAAGGTTTCATCATAGTCTATGCCTTCCTCTTGTCTGTATCCCTGAGCAACAAGTCGAGCCTTGTTGCGGGTTACAATTCCATGTTCATCTAACTTGTTTCTAAACACCCATTTGGTGCCTATTACAGTTTTATCAGATGGTCTAGGAACGAGATTCCAAACTTTGTTTCGAGAGAATTCAGTCAGCTCTTCTTGCATAGCGCTGACCCAGTTTGGATCTCTGAGGGCATCATCAGTCTTCTTTGGTTCAATTAAGGAGAGAAAGTTTACAAAGAGACAGATATTACCTGAGCTTCGTCGTGTCTGAATACCTGCATCTGGATTACCAAGAATTTGATCTATGGGGTGATCTCTGGTCCATCGCTGAGCAGGAGCAAGATTGCTTATTTCAGCGATAGGATCAACAATAGGAGCAGTCGCTGATGAAGATGCTTGAGGTTCATCAGCTAGTAATTGTTGAACATTAGATACACCAATGCTTTCAGAAGGGTTTTCAGACGTAGATGGATTTGATGGTAGAAGTGTGTTTAGAGGTTCAGCTGAAATCCATGAGTTGGATTCAGCGGTGGGAGGTATGATACTTGGTTCTTCATCAGCAGCTGGAGTTTCAGTGTGCTGTTGGTTTGAGAAGAAAGGTTCAGTTCCTTTATAGTGAGAGATCATCCAAGTATTCAGTTCTTCATTGTCAGCGATTGGTTTAGAGTTCGCTGAGCGCGTTTCATCAAACGTGACATGAATGGTTTCTTCTACGGTTTGTCTTCTTTTGTTGAAAACTCTGTAGGCTTTTGAGATGGAGGAATATCCTAAAAATATTCCATCATCGGCTTTTGGGTCGAACTTTCCAAGTTGATCTTTGTTGTTTAAGATAAGGCACTGACAACCAAAGATATGAAGAAAACTGATAGAAGGCTTCCTTCCAAGAAAGAGTTCATAAGCTGTCTTCCCAAATCGCTTTATTATCAGCGATCTGTTTTGAGTAAAACATGCAGTGTTTACAGCTTCTGCCCAAAATTGAGTAGGGAGGTGAGAATCGCTGAGCATTGATCTAGCAGCTTCTATGATCGTTCTGTTTCTTCTTTCAGCGACTCCATTTTGCTGAGGTGTTCTTACTGAAGAGAAGTTGTGAGAGATTCCCTTGTTCTCAAAGAAATTGTTCAGGGAACTATTTTTGAATTCAGTTCCATGATCACTCCTTATTGATCGAACAGTAAGATTATTCAGCACTTCCATCTTTTTGACAAAAGATATTAGTTCTTCTGGAGTATCATTCTTGCAGCGAAGAAAAATAACCCAGGTGTAGCGAGAATATTCATCTACAATGACAAGCGTATATTTCTTTCCAGCTATTGATTGGATATTGACAGGGCCAAATAGATCCATATGCAAGAGCTGAAGAGGACTTGTTACTGAGGAAACTTGTTTCGACTTGAAACTAGCTCTTGTTTGTTTTCCTTTTTCACATGCTGAGCAGAGAGATTCTTTAGCATATGAGTGCTGAGGAAGACCAGAAACCAGTTCCTTAGATGAGAGAGAATTCAGGGTTTTGAAGTTTAGATGAGAGAGCCTTTTATGCCATAGCCAGTTGACATCAGAAGAGGCCTTAGAGAGAAAACATAAGTTATCAGTGATAGTAGAGTCCATATCTATTACATAGACATTTTCTCTTCTATAACCACTGAGAGCAAGTTTTCCTTTTTCATCTACCACTGAACATGCTTTCTTAGAAAAGCGAACTTCGTAGTCTTTGTCACATAGCTGACTGATGCTTAGAAGATTGTGCTTCAGTCCATCTACATAAGCGACTCTTCGAAAGGTAGTTGTCCCATTGCTGAGGACACCAAACCCTCGGGTAAATCCTTTTCCATTTCCACCAAAGGTCACAGAGGGACCTTTCTCTTCCTTGTATTCAGTGAGCAGGTCTCTTTGTCCAGTCATATGACGAGAACATCCGCTATCGAGATACCAGATGCCCTTTGATCCCTGCATACATAAGGAAGATTAAGCTTTGTTTGGTACCCACTTTTCAATGGGTCCTTCAGAGTTAGTGGATAAGGAAGATTCAGCTTCAGTGGTAATCTTCACTTTGGTTAATTTCTTAACCTTAGTGGTATTTTTCACTTTGGTGACTTTATTTGCCTTAGAGGCATTTTTCTTCACTTTGGCTGTTTTATCAGCTTCGGTGGTATTTGGACACTTGCTCGCAATATGGTCAGTGAATCCACAGTGATAACATTTTCTATATCTGATGGTGGATTTATAGCCAGAAGGTTTTGAAAACTTAAGATGAGCAGGTCCAGCTCCAAGAATACCTTTAGCACGAGATCTGGGAGGAATTTTTATTTCTTCAGATTTCACGGGCTTTAGATCAACCTTCAGCTTTGGAGGACAGATATCAAAGATTTCTGTCACTGAGCTAAAAGGTTTATCCACTGAAGGTTTGGAGGGAACTTTCAGTTTGGTTTTCTTGGAAGCCTTCTGAGGAGGGAGAATAGACTTTCCTTTATCTGCAGGCTTAGATCTTGCAGATATCTCCTCAGGGATGGGATTAGAAGAAGAACAGGGATAGAATTGATTATAAGAAGTGTCAAAGAAAGATGTGACAAAAGTTCCAAACTTAAGCGAGGAACTTTCTTCTTTAGGATCATCCTGTGGTGTCCAAAAACCAAGACCAGTTTTATCACTTTCAGGAGTTTGAGCATTTATTATCTCAGAGATCTTTGTTGATGATTTGCACCATTTTTCAACATGAGCCTTTTCTGCTTTTAGAGCAGCGATGGCTTGTTCGCGTTCAATGCTGATGATTTCATTTATAATGACTTGATCTTTTAGCTTTTCTTCTAAAAGATTTAGTTCACTGATCTTTTCATGACATTTCTCTAGCTCTTGTGTTAAATAAACATTTTTATTTTCAGCTTGAGTTTTGTCGTTTAGAGCATTATAAAGGTCAATCGTCAGCACATCAACAGCGCGACTTCTCTCAGATTCAGGCAGAGAGGGATTTGTAGAGATGGATACCTGAGATGATATGTAGCTCATAGAAGGTTCAGATGGTTCTTCTACTTCTTCTTTAATCTCAGCCATGAGGCAAAGATTAGCGACTTCTTCTTCATCAGAAGATGATTCTTCTGATTCAGCCCAGTCATGTTCTTCAGCGATGAGACCTTTACCTTTTTGCTGATAGCTTTTCAGCTTTTGATATTTGTTTTTCAGCTTATGGTATTTGTCATCACTGGATCTTCTTGAGGTAGAAGGTTTGAAGACCTTTTTAGACCTGCACTCACTAGCAAAATGTCCAATTTTTTCGCAGTTATAGCAAGTGGCTGTAGCCTTATCAACCGGAGTTGATTTTGGCTTTTCAATAAGAGAGAGAGGTTTACTTCTTCGGAAGTTACTCTTTCTTGCAAATCTCTTAAAAGAGTTTGTCAAGAGTGCTAAGGACTCATTAAACTCTGAAAGATCAGGGTCTGATAAATCCTCAGATTCAGAATCTAACTCAGTGATGGTGAGAGTAGATCGCTGGGATGGAATTATCTCTGATGAGACTAAAGCAACAGCAGTGCTTTTGGAGTCTTTAGAATCTTTTACAAGATTCTTCTTCAGGAGATTAGATTGCTCATAGTTGAGCAATATTCCATACAGAGTGCTTAGAGAGAGAGTATGTAAGTCCTTTGTCAGCTTAAGACATATTGAATAACTGTCCCAGCTTTCAGGAAGACTTTCCAAGAATTTTGTTAGGACCTCAGAATTAGAATAGGTCCTTCCAACAGTTCTTAGGTCAATGATCAGGCAGTTAAACCGCTGATGAATGTCAGAAAGAGATTCATTCTTACCAGCGATAAAACTTTCATACTGTCTTACCAAGTTAATCTTTCGGGTCTCTTGGATTTCAGTGGTGCCCTCATATTGAACACATATGGTTTCCCACATTTCTTTAGAAGTTTTTAGATGCATGATGGAATGGAAAACTTCATCAGGCAGAGCCATTGATATAATGGTCTTTGCTCTTGCATCTATGCCTACCTTCTTTTTATCTTCATCACTCCACTGTCTTATTTCCTTAACGACATATCGTTCAGGGACAGCTTCAGTGGTGGCAGTAGCAGGAACAGCAGCTATAATTCTAACAGGTTCATAGGGTCCGTTTTCTATATATTCAGGTATAGTAGGATCCGCACCTTCAAGAAATAGCATCATTCGATTTTTCCATAGAGAAAAGTTATCTCTGCTAAATCGAGGAGGTTTAGAAAGTGAACCATTATCATAGTAGTTTGTGTTTGTGTTTAGTGCCATTTTAGAATAGCAAGGAAGAGTATACAGCAAGATCTTGTTTATTAGATTAAACAAACCGCTCTGATACCACTTGTTGGTCCCGAAGGTGCTTAACAAGTTTGTAGAAGGGGGGGGGTTGAATACAAACACAGAAATTAAAGTTTAATAAATTGTTTATTGATAAATCAAAATACAATTTACAAGTTTGTTGCGGAATAAGATTAAGACAGACTCAATCTAAACAAACTTAAGAAACACTAAGATGGTTGCACAAGAAATTCAGAGAATGGGGGATTTTTAGAGAGATAGAAAACAAGGGTTTCTATTTTGGAGTTCAAAGATTGAGCACACCTTCAGATGAAGGAGTGAGCTTCCTATTTATACCCTATGCATTAAATGCATGGCAGGGTACTTTACACGTGGCATTCATAGATTGGCTTTGGTAGTCTCACTTTTGGAGACATGCTTTTGGCCACTTTATGAACAGTGTAGTTGACAGAGTTGGTGTACGATTTGTGGCAGAGACTTGTCCGTTCTGACACATCGTACTGGTTGTGCAAGGTAAGACAAAAGAAAACTTGAGGCATAAGCTTTGTGATCGTTGATCGCTGAGTATCTCTTTTTCCAGAGATAAAGAAGTTCAGCTATCGCTGAAGCTTTTCCTCAGGCTTCTTCGCGTAAGTAGATTTGTCTGGTCTTCGCTGATATCCGCATCAGGTCACTAGTAGACTTATCTATTGTTCAGTGGCTTCGTCTTCGATTCAGCTATGAACTATGTTGACGCGAGACTTGTCTTCAGGGATTACGTTAACTGTGTTACATAGGAAACTATCAGTGATAACTGAACAGACTCAGTTTGATCGCTGAAAGTGAAACACTAATACATATTAAATGTTTACAGAAAGGTCATCAGCGATAACTGAACAGACTCAGTCTGATCGCTGATGATGAAACACTAATACATATAATAACGTAATTTTCACTAAGTATAAAAGAGGGTCGTTATCAAATCACTGAGAGAGTTTGGATCAACAGGTTCCCCCGGTAGAGCCACCCCGACCACCCCGGTCGAGTAGCTCCCGACCCACCCCAGTCGCCCCCCCCCCCTTCGAGACCTGGTTAAAACCAGTGTCGGTGCAACAATGGATTTAATCCCCGTCGACGGATGTTCGACACACACACACGCACCGATAACTTCTAAGATTAAATCAACTCCCAAATCCACTTGAGATTAACCCCAAAAGATTTTATACTCCCCATCTAATCCAAGAACTTAAGAGATTCTAAACCAAACATTCATTCAAACCAGATTCATAAACAAATAAAAGGGTTACTCCTTTAATTCCCAAAGCTAGATTAAGATTGAGAAGGATCTTACCTTGAAGGAGATTGATAAAAGCTTGAAATCCCTTGAAAGTTGTTCCTTCCTTGACTCTACTCCAAATCGCCATCCACTCTCTCTATCTCACACACAAACTCTCGGCCACCAACACTGAGAATGAGAGATGGGTTCTAGGGTTAATACCACCTTATGCCACTTGACAAGCTAGCCCTCCCACACTTTGGGTTTGAGCAAATACCTCCCCCACACTTTACATTTATTCCATTTGGGCACGGTTATTACAATATCTCTCCCTCAAAAGAATTTTGTCTCCGGAATTCCATCGCTGAACAAACTGGGGTATAAGGATATCAAGTCCGATTCTACCTCCTAGTTGCCTCTCCTCCCTTAAGGTTACCTCCATTGAACCCTCACAAGCCAGATCCCCCTTTGATTCTTAACTTTTTAACCTTACGGTCGATGTCTTCCTTCTGCCCTAAGATAGAGGTTGATTTCTTATTTACTTGCATACCTTGCAAAGGCATTGACACTCCAACTTCTAACAAATGCTCCCATCTGGAGACGTGAAACCCAAAACGAATTTTGTCCAGATTCTCGTCGAATACTTCCAGATCATACACTATATCTCCAACTCTTTCCATAGATCCATCGGACCCTCAAAACGTGGCCCAACACTAGTTTCCTCTCAAATACACCACTTCATTCTATGTGGACGACTTCCGCATCAAGTCGCCCCCCTCTCACTTGAGATTCACAAGGCTCGCGTTCTTTCTGTCATAACAACTTAACTTCACTCAGTTTCCCAAAACATTCTGTCCAACCCCAAACCGAACCATTTGTAACATCCCAGGACAACCGCACCAGAAATTGTCCGCTTTGTCCACCCACCCGGACTCACGGTTTTATAACGTGTCTCCTTACAGTTTCTCACATACCATTTCACTTATTTAAAAGAACGAGCTTAACCGGGGACATCGCCACAATCATGCATCCCTGACTAAGATAATAACTCCACAAATCGCTAACTTAATACGATGTCAACTTTACACATCACCCTGAACTCACCGTTATGAGTTCCTTCATCAAGTATCCGACCATAATAAAATAACTCCCCTCAACACTACATACGTCTAGAGCGAAAAACATTTCCTTTCACGAACCCCAAAGGTCACAACTCATCGATGTTGCACAACCCATACGCACAATACGTACTTCTCCCCAAACGTCATCATCTCAAATTCTTTCATAACGAAAAGAAAACTTCCACAACTCAATACTTTCATAGTTCACCAGTTCCAACTAAAAGAATTATAATGACACATACTTCAATTTCCCATCGCACCCACCAATCGCCTGAACATATTTACAATGAATCCAAGCTTTACCTGCTCAAACGAGGAGTGGCCATGCTCACACCAACTATTCCTAATAGTTTAACACTGGGTGACAGGCTCACTTGGAGCCTTTTCCACGCATTACTAAGACCACCCCAAAGATCCTTCACTCTGAGTAGTACAACCAACCATCTTTTCCACTTTCGTCTCGAAGACCACAAACATGTTTCCAAAGATTGACTCACTAACAGGTAAAGCTCTAGACCAACCGCACCATTTAGATTTCTCAACACCAGAACCATAACCTACACCCCAATCTCCTTCTCACATCCTCATTAGGGTTCATATCTCACTATGGCAAATCTGAAACATAGATCCCCATCTCTGTGTCTCTTGTCAAACTTCTCACTTTCAGCTTAGCCATTTTCCCGACGATCCCAAATGTGCCGAAAACACCTTTTCATTATTATACTTAGCCAAACGGCTACCCACAATTCTCGTTCGAGTTCTTTAACCAATCCCTTTCAAAACCATCCCCAATGCTCTAAGGCGTCGCACATTTCTCGTTCCCCAAACGGGATTGACCTGCCCGCTAGGATTCCTTCACACTCAAGGACTACTTCGACAACCCCACATATCTTCTTACCAACTACAAAACGTCATGCACTAAAACATTCAACATTTACTTCAATATTCTAGCGGTAAAAGATAAACCCGTCTATAACTCACCGCAAACCAAGGCACATAGTTCCTCTCTTAGATAGCCACCTACTATTATCCGAACATTATTATCAACTTAGTACTGCCACGATGCCAACCATACAGCCACACCTCTTAGCAACATACTTGCCACTTTTGTAAAGAACTCCTCAGAAACCCCCGAGCAAAAGATTCTCATTCACACTCCACCCATAACAACAACACCAAAACACTACTTAATCTCAAAGAAACTCCTTACCACCAATGACATGCCCGACCGCTTTGACATAAAACTTACACTACCCATCCAAACAATCATCACCCCACCACAACTCCACACTACAGTCGAGGTCTTCACGATCACTCGTCACCCATACCAGATACCATCCTCTTTATACTGATCATAACACTAATACTTGAAATAAAGCCATTTCACGATCTTGCCTTTCTCGAATTTGAACAACCACAAAAACATGCTCAAGAAAAACCCTTCATCCAGATCTCGCTCCTGTCAGCTCACCGCAGTCTGTCAGAAATCAAATCAGACAGTCTGTAAGATTAATCGCACTACTTTACAGACAACTGTGCTCGAAGCTCAACTACTTCAGTTGTGCTAAGTACTTCATTCCTAATCGAATATCCGAACCTAAAGGAAAACACTTAATCTATTGGCAATCTTCCGCTTTTATTACGCACACACAAGATGGTAATGCGTCATACTAGGTACACTTTTCCCCGAATGGTCTCAACCACCTTTGAACAACTCAACGACAACCACACCACATTTACTCCTTCCTACGCACCATAACCACTTGGGCTTCCACAGTCCTCAACGACACCAGACATACTTGATACCAAATCTAACCACAAGGCTACCCTAGACCTTGATTCCCGTCGATGCCATTTCATTAGAACACCATAGATTTTACTCATTAACCAGCTACCTTTAAAAGCATCTAAACAACTTCGAACTTTCACTCACCGGCAACCACCTCTCAGGTTACCGAACCAAAGATAATCTACCATAAGGCTGACCTTTTTTTAACGTCGAAGATTGAGACTTCCGTCATTCACTTTCATTATTCACCGCCCTTCCCTAGGGAATACCAAGGTCATGAATCGACCATCAACGGTTCGAACGCCACCCTTCTACTCTCAAACCTTTCCTCATCTTTATTTGCAACATCTCTTACGACCTAGAGAGTTCATAGCCTTCATGCATGACGACACAGTAAATTTAAACTGCTGACATTTGAAAATTCAGAAAATGTTACATTATAAAACAAACTTAAGTATACACGATACCGCACTGGCATAATGGATTAGCCATACACAACGATCTTGAGGATCGTTCCGCCTCAACTCCAAAATAAAATAGGTCTCGCCCAACCAAAATCGATGTTGACACAATTGAAAATATTTTCAACAACTTTACTCATGTGATTTATAAAATACAGCAAAATTGCTTAAACTGGACGATTCGGACGACTCTCACTCTCCTTGATATGACGACACATATCCGAAACAATTTCACTTATAAAGTTATGCGATCAAACGTTGTCATGATTTCCACCACTAACTCATTTATAAAAGTGAAATAATTTTCCACTCACTATTTTCAAAAAATTTGTACAATGCAAAATAAACTTGTCTTCCTAATCCAAACAGACGTTTGTGTGTGTCAACCCATTTTCAAAACAAGAACTCTTAAGGTGCACACACATACATATGCAAATTACGACATGAAGGACTCATGTAACCCGTTTGAAAACACAATGCATGATACTCATTTGACGATGAAGGCTATTCACTCTAGCAAGGTCAACCGTTTGCACTCACCACAATTATAAACAAAGATGGAGGTAATTTGCTTATTAATCGACTGTTTTGTCTTTTTTTTTAATCATGGCATGGGAACCAAGGAATATGCCACTAACAAGTTCTAGACTTTCGATTGGATTTCAACAGTCTTCTTTCGATTTTTGTTGTTCTTCAATTTCAATTTCAAACAAAGAATTATACACTATAAAGTAAGAATTATACTTAAATGAGATTATCATAAATGAGAAAATCTAAGTTGATCTTGGTCGAGTGAGAAACAGAGACCGAGTCGGCGACGAGTCTACACACAAAATCACTGAGTTTCGTCCTTGTTTCAGAAGCTTTTCAGTGTTTGATCGACGAGTGGGGGACTGGAGGAGGGTTTCAATTCCCGCTGATTTTCATTTTTGAGGAATGAGGCGTAAATCAGTAAGTAAAATCAAGTTTGGGTTTGGGCTAAATCAGTAAATCAATTACCTTTCAGATTTCATGGGCTTCTGAGTTTCAGAATTCAGAGTACACGGTGCACCGTTTGAAGTTTCGAAAACGTTACGGTAGCACACTCGAAAACGATACGGTAGCACCTTTCACGAACCTAAAAATTTTACCCTTCGCCGGAGAAATAATACGGTGGCAAGTGCCACCATCGCCACTACAGTAAATTCGTCCCTGGATGGAGGCTGGTCTGTTCTGATGAACTTGTTGTTATTCAATATGGTACTTGTATACATGAATGACATTTTTCAAGAAAACTTGTTTAAATTCCGCTGCATAGTGCGGGTATTTGACTAGTCTTAATTAAAAATTACTATTAATTATAAAAAATAGTAAAAAAAGAATTTTGTATTGATTTGATCGAAGTCATGTGGTGCGTGGTGACAGGAGGTGCCCCTTTCAATGGCCGATGGCGTGTGAACTTTTTTTTAAACAATTATATATTTTTCTTATTATTTTATGAATACTTTGAAGTTTGAATTAAGGGTTAATTACATCTAAATAAAATATATATTATGGTTCCAGACCTACTTTTTAAACGTTTTGTTTCAAGTAATATAAGATATTTTAAAGGGAAATTGATCAAAAATTCCCGTGTTAAACAGAGTTCACATAAATGTATAAGCTTATTTTCAGATTATTATTATTTTTTTTTTTACATAAATGGGTTATGCAAATGTGTATTCTTACGTAAATTTACGTAAATATTTTTTTTAATCTGAAAATTGAATTATGCATTTACATTTACATAAACTCTGACTAAAATAAGAATTCGATTTAAAAAGTGACTAAAAAGTGAATTTGGATGGAGAGATTTGCTATTTAGGTCCTTATTTTAAAATAAAAAATTTCAATAACTTTTTCTGTTTGCAAAATTATAAGTGTAATAACCGGGCTAAAAATCAAAGAATTTAATTTTTATGGGTGAAAAAAGTTAAAAAGGTTGTTAGTAAAAGGGGCTTTATGTAAAAGAGAGGGTAATAGGGATTTAACCCAAATACCCTGTAGAATTTTTATCGGCGGCTATTATTTTGGGAAAAGAGCAGAGAAAGAATGAGAGCTTTGGCCATCGATCGAAGGGAGAAGGAGACCGAATTGGTTGGTGTTCATACAATCTCCAAGGTAAAGTTTAATCCTCTCCTTCCTATTAGTATGAGTTTGAGCAATTGTTTCCCCATCTGTTAGTGGATTTGAATCTATGATTGATGTCTCTAAGGTTGAGTACTGGGTTTAAGTTTTAAGAGTCAGATGTTGGGAAATATTATTGAATTGTGGTTGGAATTTGAGTCTGCATTTGTTTATGGGTTTTGAGTAAATTGTTTCGAATGGTAAGTTTTCATTCGTAAAGGGTTATAGCTGATTTTTTTGGTCTCTAGATTTCATTCGATATGTTGTGCGGGTCCGGTCGTTGGGAGGCACCGGTCGAGACCCATAGAAAGAACTCGGTCGAGACTTAGGGGGGAGACCCCGATCGAGACCATGGGGGGCACCAGTCGATCAAAAGGGAGACCGGTCATCTTCTACACCCCGGTCGCTGGAAAGGGGCACGCCCCGGTCGAGTTCTTCATCCCGGGCGGCCATGTGGGGCCCCGGTCCTCGGTTTGTCAGGTGGGCCGAAGGTTTTACTTTGTGGGCCGAAACCCATATAAGTGGGAATATTAGTTTTTTTTGGGTTAGATTATTTAGAAATCCTTCTAGCCAATTAGAGGTATATTCTAGTTTAATTAGTTTTATTTGGGTGGCATGTTAAGCGGTTATGAATTAGAAGATTAGAGGTTCACCGATCATTGTTCTTTTATAGGTTCCGGTTCAAACCGCTTGAGTAGACGTTGGGTTTAAGCTAAGGACACCAGGTGAGTTTTTCTGAACTAAACCCTTCTGCTAACGAAAGCATGCGAAAGTTCTATTTTAAACTTTGATTTATATGATGGCTTGAGTATTATAAAAGTTATATGCAAGCTTTGAAATGATGTTGCTTTAGTATTTACTTGCGAGTTTTATTTAAATGTTAAAGATGATTTTTCTTATTGTTGACAAAGTGGAAATGCATGCATACATGGTCCTAAGCGAGTAGGCTCAAAGTCGGGGGGTGTGGCCCGCCTGTGCTCATACCGGGGGGGGGGGGGGGGGGGTGTTCCGTTTATGCCGTTGGGGGGTGTGTCCCAACAAAGGCAGTGTGAGTCACATACACACTGTCACCTTAGGGTGGCGGTAGTGTGAGCGAAAAAGTTGCTGAAAGTTAAAGATTTTTTTTCTTGAAGCTGAAAATGGTTTATTTTATGATAAATCCTTGATTGTTTGTTTGATGAGTTAAAAACCGTTGTAAGAGGGGACTCACTAGACCTTTCGGTCTAACCCTCGCTCTTTTCAAATCTAAAACATTTTTTAGGTAAAGAGTGGCAGTAGAAGGAGTGGTTACGTTTTAAGAGAAGATGCGAGCTGGAGCTGATTTAGAGGACCTCCTTTGTAGATTCTTGTCAGTGTATTCTCAGTTGTGTACTAGGTTGTCTTTCCGCAAACCTCGTATTTTGGGTGTTGTATTGTGCCGTTTGGCTTTATTATTTAATAAAGTTGCATATGTCTCTTGTAGTGAGAGTTGGGTTGTTACAATAAGCTTTTTAAAAGTAATAATATGTGTTTCTAATTAAATAAAAATATATAATATGTTTTCTTAATTGAACAAAAAATACTACGTGGTTCAAGATGTAGTTTTTGAAATTATGTTTCTCAAACGAGAAGTGGAATAAAATATGTTTCATTTCATATAGCTAACTTCTAAACGAAGCATTTCTGAATTACAAAAGACAACGTATACAGTTAATCTATAAATTATAATGTCTTGACGCAACTAAAAGATTAGCATATCCATAACCAACTGACTCGCTAGTTTTATTGTTGCATTATTTTAACAGAGTGATGTTCGATAAGTCGAGTTTAGGCCACAATTGTATACAATGTCACAATTTAACAGAAGAAAGCATTTCATTTGTAAAAACTATTTTTGGTTCTATTGATAACACGCCCAACTTTATATTTAACTAAATAAAAAGGGGTTCTAATCTCGAGACCAAATAAATTTCATTAATTAAACATATTTTTTTTATGTAGCTTTTAACCATCAACTAATGATTTGTTTTCATCTTTTTCATTAATCATTTGTGTTCTACTTTTTGTCAAATAAGTATACATAAATTGTATCTCGTTGTTATATATATATTTGAAGTAGATAAAACTGTTTATAAGAAATTGATGTGGCTCACAACAAGCATCACACTAATTAAGGAACTCGGACATGGGTCTTGTACTCTACGATAAATGTACGTGGATTGTTTTACAAACTTCCCTCCTAGAGAATTATCGAGCTTAATCTGAATTGTGGTATAATCATATAATTTGGGGTTTTGTATATATTACTTTAAGTAAAAGTGAACAACGACAACATAGACAAATGAAAAAGGTCAAAAAGCGTCCTTTTGTAAAAGAAACCTTTATCGTTACTAAAAAGTCAAAATTCAATCAAATCTTGGTGTGAAACTCCCAAAGTATCGAACCAATTATCATAATCGACTGAAAATATTCAATTGATACCAGTTAGGTTAAAGACCACTAATCACTAAATACTGAACTAATGGCATGGCCGGCAGTATGCTAGAAGCTTAAAGTCATTTAATTCACACCAAAGTTTATAATATCCAGATTAAGTTGACACTCCATATAATATTATAAAACTATATATATATATATATATACACACACACACACACGAAATATCATGTGAG
Source organism: Arctium minus (assembly GCA_954870635.1). Lineage (NCBI taxonomy): Eukaryota > Viridiplantae > Streptophyta > Magnoliopsida > Asterales > Asteraceae > Arctium > Arctium minus. The sequence goes on along the minus strand of OX941097.1, from coordinate 26,514,427 downwards.
AAATAGAGTTAAAATGATAAGGTAAGAAGGGAACTGGAACTTTGATTACTTTTAATTTTAAACCCACCCATGAATTGCGCTTGATCCGATGCATCTCATCTTGGTGCATCACTGCATCCCATCCTAATGTGCATCCAAGGGTGAAAACCCCTTCTTACCCTTCTCTCCATAACTTTCAGTCTCACCGGAACCCAACCCTATATATATATATATATATATATATATAGACGAAAGATCGTGTGAGAAAAAGAGTTGAAATGAGAAGCGTAAGAAAGGATTTGGACACTTAATCCCCAATTAGGATTGATCTAAGGGTCCAAACTCATTTTTACCTTTCCTACTATAATTTTCATTCTCGCAGACACAAGAACCCTATATATTCACACACACACACACACACACACACACACACACACACACACATATATATATATATACACACACACACACACACATATAGGGAGATATAGGCGAATGATCGTGTGAGAAGTTAAGGTTGATGTGAGAAACGTGGGAAGTGGATCTGAACCGTTGATCACTTTTAATCAGATGCCCTCCCATGAATCATGGCTTAGGAGGTAATTGATCTGGTGCATCTCGGTACATCTTACCTTGGTGCATCTCATCCTAATTTACATCAATTTCTCATCCAACGGTTGATAACCATTTCTCAGCTTCTCACGTTAACCCCACCTTCTCACTGGAACCAACCCTAGGGACATATATATATATATATATATATATATATATATACATGGACGAAATACCAACTGTGTAATTCTTACAAACCATACAATTATAATCAATGCTTATATAGGATACAGTCGAGATATTTATGGAAGATTATCATGTGATTCATTAATTTTGATTGAGATATATATGGAAGATGATAAGAGTCATTCATTATGATCATGACTTTAAATTAGGAAACAAAATGGAACCAATTTATTAGACTAGATGAACGACTAAGATTGGTTTGTAAGATTTACATGGTTCATAAAATAACCCCCCCCATATATATATATACATACATACATACATATATATATATATATATATATGTGTGTGTGTGTGTGTGTGTGGTGATGTTCAAATGAAAAGTGCTAAATGTATGAGAAGTAGAGAAGTGATTCTAGCATTTCATCTGGTCAACATTTGCGGCTTTCACTGTGAAACACCAGATAATTTCTCGCATGGTTTGTAGAATATAAAGTGATAGTTTCATAACTTTTACAAAGAGACAACAAACAAGTTCATATGAGAATCGGTTAAATAGTTCATATGTGAATCATAAGAGTTCATATGTGAATCTGTTAATTAATTCATATGATTCACATATGAACCTGATTAATATGTGAATCAAATAATTAGTTTATATGTGAATCACAAGGGCTCATATGTGAATCAATTAAAATAGTTCATATATGAATTACACGAGTTCACATATGAACGTATAGTTCATATGTGAATTACACAGATTCACATATGAGCCCCTTTGCCGCCTATTTGTAAAAGTTACGAATCTACCCCTCTATTTTTGGCATAACTGTAAATTTTGACCAGTCAAATCCGCAATTTCTTGACTAGACAAACTCGCAATTCATGACAAGTCAAATCCGATCTTGATCGTATGAAGGACTAGGATTACTTCTCTATTTCTCATATATTTACCATTTCTCAAATGAACCAAACACTATATATATATATATATATAGAGAGAGAGAGAGAGAGAGAGAGAGGGAGGATCAAGCGAGAACAGTAACTATTTAAAAGAACACGAGAACTAACAAAATCATTAGTGATTTTACATTAACGCGCAAAAAAGGCACACGGACCTGAAGCCGCGGCCAAAGTCCTTTTTTCGTGTGTTAATGTAAAATCACTAATGATTTTGTTAGTTCTCGTGTTCTTTTAAATAAGTATTGTTCTCGTTTGAACCCGACTCTCTATATATCAAATGTTAATTAACTATATCATATGAATATATATATATATATATATATATATATATATATTTATCTATCAAAAACTATAATTTAAGGTATTGTTTCACATATGTTTATATACACATTGTGAAGCTTTTTTTTATCTACATTATGAAAACGAAAAACAAACGTTTAAAAAGTTTTACATTGTAAACAAATACAAGTGAACTAATACATACGAAACAAATACATGTGAAACAATATCTTAAATTCTAAACTTAGATGGATAAAAAACATGTAAAACAATACATTAGTTGAAATTGGTTCTCACGCGTTTATAATTTTTTTTGTGGTTCTCACTTATTAACGTCTAGATGATATTTGATAAAAATGAATAAATAATTGTCAAGTGACTATAGTTTTGAATGGATAAAAAGACTAGTATGGGTGTATGTGTGTGCACATAGTGACTTTTTTTTTATTATATATAAACCATCTACACCAGTTTGTATGTGTTGTTTCACAAATGAAACAACATATGTGATCATGCAGTTTTAGTACAATGTTATTTAATAGATGAAATACCAATGAATGTTTGCATGTGAAGGAAACACAAAAATATGTTTATACATGAAACATACAACAATACTCATACGCAAGAACAAAACATGTGAAACAATATGAATTATAACTTAAAACAAAACCCATTGAATAATTTTGATCGACTTTATCACGAGTTAGTTTTTACATGTATTGTTTCATTTATAGAACAATACATGAAATTTATTTATCAGGTATGTGTGAGAATCAGTAAAAGGCAAATTTAACTATCTATACTATATTATAAAGCATGAATAAAAAAAATCTTAAATACAAATTATTATGTACAAGGAACCATCATTTTATGCAAGATTTTAAAAATCTCTTAACACCCACCAATTTGGTATGTGCAAGACATTCCTTTTATGCAGATCTTTCCATGTATCACTATTAATTAATATATTATATTACTATAAATTTGTTTTAATTATATTATTTGTTGGTGCAACTCTTGTGTATTGCTATATATTTTTTAAAAATATTTTAAGAAGGTTTTTTAGACGTAAAAAACCTCCCCCCCCCCCCCCCCCCCCCCCCAAGGTTGTCCTAACATTATTAAATATGTAATGGGAAAAATTCATAAAACCCAACAAACTATTCCATTTTGAATGATTAAGTCCCTAAACTAATTTTTTGAATGAAAAAATCATTAAACTTTCTCATTTTGAATGAGCAAGTCCCTGAACTATTTTTTTGAATGAAAAAACCATTAAACTTTCTCATTTTGAATGAAAAAACCATTAAATTTTCAAATTTTGAATGATTAAGTCTCTGCATATTTTTTTTCAATAAATTAAATCGTCGAACTTTTAAAAATTGGTTACTTACATCATTTTAACAAAAAAAAACTACATGGAACCAATTATCTTTTGATTATTCCTTTTTTGATAAATAAAAAATAGATAGAAAAGAGGGAGATCGATGCCAGGAGCAACAACGTGTTTAGGTGATATGGAGAACGGACAATGTAAGGGCAATGGGGAGAGGCGAGGCGGAACGATACGATTGTCTATGAGGATTTTAATGGCGTATAATTTGAGAACGGTAAACTGATTTTGATTTGTTTTTACTTTAAAACTTTCATTGTCAGTTCCAGATATCTTTAAAAAAAGGTAACCAATTTTTAGAAGTTCGATGGTTTATTTATTCAAAAAAATGTTGAGGGACTTAATCATTCAAAATTAGAAAGTTTAATGGTTTTTTTGTTTAAAAAAATAGTTGATGGACTTAATCATTCAAAATGAGAAAGTTTAATGGTTTTTTCATTCAAAAAAAATAGTTTAGGGACTTAACTATTCAAAATATGATAATTTATTGGTTTTTTTTTTTTGAAGTTTCCCATGTGTAATTGGTTTACATATAGAGCAAGTTATAAAAAAAGCTTCAGTGTAATACTAATACTGCAGTCCACTAAGAAATTAATTGAAAGAGTAAAAGGCCCAGTCCTAAGTAATACTGACCGCTTCAATTTGGTTTGGCCTCATCTCGATTCTCCTCCTCAATCTACGATCTCCCTCATCTCCTCCAAACTCTCTCACCTTGTAAAGATTTGATACAACAGCAGCACACTGCAACAACAGATGTTGTTGAGGCTTTGAAGTTTGAGCAGAACAGGACCAGGTACCGTTTAAATTTTAATGCTTGATTTTCCATCCATCCAGATTAGATTACAGATTATGACCTTGATTAGTTGATTTCGCATCCGGTCAGACCACCTCCAAGACAGTCTATCTAGCCATGCAGGTATGCATTCCATTCCAACTTGTGTTGCTTCACTAGAAAGTAGAAATTCTTCCAACCAAAAAGTCATAGTGATTTGTATATAATTTTTTAAAGATGGTATATAGTTTTACCTAAATGTTTTATAAGATAATTAGTATGTGCAATACAGTTTGATTGAAGTAAGTTAGATACAAATCAACTAATTGAGTGCGGTTTTTTCACAAATTTAAGATATATGTGATGTAATTTGCAGTACAAGAAAATCTTCAAGTCGTATATACAACCCGGGTGAGAAAGAAAATAATAAATTTTTGTAGCGAATTATATATAATAGAGCAATTAATAGTTTGCAAGTGCCATCTCCCACAAATACCAAAATCAGTGATTTTAATCGGATCTCTGAACTCGTCATTTTTGTTGAACTAGTGGGCATACATGGACTAGACAATATGCAGCTGCCATTAATATGGGATTACGTTAATTAAAGATCAACAAAACACGATGGTTTTATCACACAACTCAAGATACCAGTAGACATTCTTCAAGTAATTTGAACATTGTTAATTGTACCTATAAGATATATAGTAACAATCCCTTTTCCATGATGGGTTTCTACTGAAATTGGTATTTTGTTTCTACCACTTTCTTAAAGACAAGTTTGATGTTAAGAGGTTCTTATTCAGTCATTTGGTCATCATGATCTTCACGAATTCTTCAAACACGGATCATATCATCAACTTCCTCTTCTGTCAACTTCTCACCAAGATTTGTCATAACATGCTGAAACTTGGCTGCAAAAATGTAGCAGTTTTGATCCTTCCTTGTCAAAACACAGACATGGAAAGCATCCTTGAGCTCCTCTTCAAAGTCGTTGTCCATCTTTCGAGCCATTAGATACGGGAACTAATAGTCCTATTGCCATCAAAATCAACCTCATTGATCAAGCGTTGCGGTTCATCGTCTGCCGGTTTTGTCCTAGAGATCTCATAACGGTTCCAAGCTCCTTAGTAGTGATACAACCTACACCAATGTGCATAAACTATCACTATAATGAAACATACACATTTAAATCAAACAAGGAATACAAGAAGACCTGTGGATACTTGAGATTTTATGCAAATTGAGTGATGCCCATAGCTAGTTGGCTACTTTGAAAAAACAAAAGAACAAATGCAAAATTAGTTCAAACTAAAGAAAAAATACTATCTTCAATTGATGGATATTAACTGATAAAATACCAGCCTTGTTTGTTTGGTGAAGGGGATTAAGTATACATAGAACACCCTGTGTTATGCATTAATATGCTTTATAAGTTGTAATTAAGAGATAATAGTCCAAAATCTCAAGATGGTAAAAACTAAAAAACATAAATTGTAATTAAGAGATTATTGCAAAGCATTTTAAGACAACCATGAGATAGCAAATCCAGATAATCAAGTAGAGGGAGGCTCTTCAATCAACATAAAGGCACTATTTAGTTAAAACTTATATATATAACCCAAATTAATATTTTTTTAAATTAATTAGTAGAAATTGTCATTTTAAAAAGAAAATCATAGATATTCAATAACCATTTTATCTCCCTTGTCAATTTATAATGATGCAGTTGAGAAAACAATTTATCTGACACTCCCTAAAAAGAATTAAAAGAGTATGATTTCAGTGATAGTTGAAATTTGAATTCAGGCATCGGTGGAATTCAAATTTCATACTAAACAACAAAGAATGAACCAAATGCATGAATGGCATTTGATCGAAGGAATTGACCTTTCCAATTACTTGAGATTCCCTCAGAATCCGACAAACCAAACACGACCTAAGAATCTCGACATCAAGTAATATGAGTAATATCAACTCAAAAATATCCAAAAGCATTTCCATATAATGTCACTGAAACTTGTTGAGTTCGGAAAGTCAAGGCCGATGGCCAAATATATTCAACAAATAAACAAACAACAAAACTAACAACCAAGAATGGCCCAAAAGGATTAAATTAAACTATCGTTAAATCTACCATAACAATCTTACAATCGGATGGGATTTGGCAAGCTTGCAATTGAAATAGGTATAGATAACAATATAAACTACTCTGATAAGAAATTTGATATTTTCTTTATTGAATTAAAGACAAGGAAGCATTTTCAAAGCACAAAATAAGTTTATACTTGCCTTTCAAATAGCACAATGCTTTTCTCCTAATGTTTTACCTGTACAATTTAAACACTATGTAATCAATCAATCAACTCCAAAATGCAAACAGACCCTCAAATGTAAAATATGCTACAAACCAACATGTAGTTAACAAGTTTGTCTCAAATTGTTTGATTCAGGAGCTATCTCATAACATATCATATTGTCAAATCAATATGTAGTAGAAACATGCACTACAACAAAACTGGGTTTATAGGACGCCTAAAATGTCTAATAAAATACTTTATAGGACCTAAGTTTATAAGACCAAACTATAAACATTGTCTTATCTAAAAGCTTGCAGGATTTGATAAGAATTAGAGGTATTTTGAATTGAATCCCATCCTAATCATATGTTTGGTTTGAAGGAATGTTTGGATTTGAAATCCCACAAACATGGGATTTAGAAATCTCATACGGGTTGTTGGTATTTCATGAGATTTTATACTATTTTTTCGCAATAATGTTTTAAAAATACTTGTTTTTGAATTGAATCCCATCCTAATCATATGTTTTAAAAATACTTGTTTTTTAACAAATTTGACAAATAACACTATAATTACATATTAGCAGACTAAACTTTCAGGTATTTGGGTAGAAGATGATTAGAATTCATAGGGTTTAAATCAAAAAGAATTTGAAATCATCAAAATTTATTAAAAAAAATGGTATGCCTTGATACATACCCATATATATGATATGAAGTTTACACAAATGTAAATTTGATACTATTAGAAAAGTCTATGGAAGAAAGGAGGCAGGAGCGTTTGACCATCACTATTGGAGCAGAATGAGGAGATATTCAGTGGAATGAAAAAGATCATGGGTGGGTGGGGTATATATTGCTTCAAGAACTTGCACATTATGTTTAATTACTTGTACCTCTTTCTTAAAAATTCAAGATAACTACACATTTCATTTGCATTTGCAGGTTTTTCAATTCACAAACATGCCTATGCAAACATTATCTCTCTGCAATTCACACCCACCCATTCCCATTCATGCCAAATCTTTAAACCAAAATCTTCCATGGAACCCATCCCTTGTAACCACCTTCACAAAATCCCTAATTAATTCCTCCATTTTCACTCTCACAACCCATCACAAGATCAACAAGAACAGACGCTTCACTGTGTTTGCTGTTAAAGGAGAAGAAGAAGAACAATCAACCCCTTCATGGGCCAAACCCGACTCCGAAGAACCTCCTCCATGGGCCCGTAATGAAACCCAACAACCTTCATCTTCATCTAATTCGGACCTCCCATTTTTTGTCTACTTGCTTGCTTCTGCTATCACCGCCATTGCCGCTGTAAGCTTCTTCTCTTTTCTCTGTTGGGTTTTTTAAATCGCAATTATTTAGTTCGTTGTGATTGAATCAATCAAGAATTGAATTGGGGTTTTTCTTTGGTGTTGTAGATTGGATCCGTATTTGAGTATGTGAATCAAAAGCCAGTTTTCGGAGTCTTGAATTCGGATAGCATATTTTATACACCAGTTCTTGGATTCTTCGCATTTACAGGTCTCCCAACTGCTGTAAGTTTTGTCTTTATTACTATCTTCTTGATGCTTGTTTGACTTCAAGAAAGTTTCTGTATAGAATTTTGGGTAAAATCCAAATAATTCATCAAATTAAAATACATGATTCTGAGTGAATCCACTTGTGATTTGTTCCCAATTGATTTTGAGATAAAACCCAATTGGGCACTCTCATGCCATAACCATTTGTGGCTGGAATCGTTCGAAAATCGGCATAATTTGGATTTTCGAAACTGTATTGCTTGTAAAATCTTGTAATGATGATAAATTATATAAGCATAACGGATTCTTTGGCACTCGATGGGGTTTGATCCTTGTCTTTTGATCAATTTAGTTGTTTATATGATTCTTTTAAGTGTGAAACATAGATGAATCGCTGTTTAGTATCTCGTTATTAACTTATTGAGCGTAATTATAGCCTTTAGAATGAAAATACCATTTGTGTATTGATTTAGATTAGCTAAAAACTAACATGAGTTAGAAAAACAGGCATTCCTTTGGTTCAAATCTGTTGAAGTCGCGAATAAGGAGGCAGAGGTGCAAGACAGGAGGGATGGTTATCGTTAGGTCAATTTGTTCATATGGTTTCTTAATCGTTGGTCATACATTGATGTGATATGGATTCTTGGTTCTTGATATGTATTAATGAAAAAGGTCGGGTTTTTTGAGGTGGAAACATTCGATTTATTGGCAAGAAGTAAATCGGGCTGGTTCTTGATGTTGTACTAAATGAAAATTGAAAAGATGCACTTTTAGGTAGAATTTTTGGGACGTCTTATAGTTCTTCGACAAAATAATCAGTCGGGATAATTCTTGATGTTGGCATTGATCAAATTGGGCACTTTGAGGCCGAAAATTTAGGCGTTTTCTTCTTGGATTACACAAGGTACCTAGGTTATGGTGTTAACGATCCTTTGGCATCATATTCAATATGCTGAACGTTAGATTCATCTTATTTTAATCGGTCTTTTAAGTCTAGAAAAATTCTTGTATTTGTGATCATATGACACGTAGCTTAAGGATTTCAATCTTGTTGTTTCCATAACGACTTGTATATTTCTATTTGTTTGTTGCTTTGTATCTTAAAGAATGAGCATTCGTATCTTTCTATTTGTTCGGTTGCTTAGCATCTTTTAAGAATGAGCATTTTTGTCTTTTGCCACCACAACGGTTATCTCCAAGTAAGTTGAACTCCCTTTGTCCTTAACCATCTTATCCTTTTTTTTACTGTAACATACCCATAAATCATGGTAAATATGTATATATGTAATCGTCTTTTCCCGGTAATCGTGGATGTCCAGACCAGCTTGCACGCACCTCGACTAATCCCATGGGCCCTGAAGATAACAGTAAGGAAAATATAGGTTTTTGACCTTTATTTATGTAAACGTTGCAATTACTAACGTTTGAACAAGAAGTCAAACGACATTTTATTTATTGGTTCTTCCAACAACTTGGAATTTTGCACGATACCGCCTAAGGTAGAAGTCGTTTTCAAGCCATTTTGAGATTTATATATTGTTTGAATATACGAGAGTGTGGCTTAAACAAGGAAGCCACACTCCCAGAAGTGTTGTACGTAATCTATCTTTCGAGATTCCAAAATGGTTCAGGATTGTGGTGAGCACACGCTACCTGTATCAGGTGTCGTTAAGAAAAAAGTTAGCCGAGGGGAGCAATTGCAGCGAGCCCAATGGCTTCGGGCCGCCATTTTGGGAGCCAATGATGGGTTACTATCTACCACGTCTCTTATGATGGGTGTGGGTGCAGCCCAAGAAGATCAATGGTTCATGATCCTTTCGGGTGTAGCTGGAGCCGTGGCTGGTGCTTGCAGCATGGCGGTTGGTGAATTTGTTTCGGTTGCAACTCAAAGAGATATCGAGCTAGCTCTGAATCAAGAATACAATTCGAAGGAAAACTCAAATTTACAAGAAATCAAGCTTGAAATCCCGAAGAATGATAAAACCATCGTTGAAACTTACATCCCGGCAGTCCCCTCTCCGGAAAAATCTCCGGTGGTGAAGGTGGTACCGATGGAAGCTCGAGAAAAGACCGAAAAAGATGAAAAAGAACGGCTGCCGAATCCTTTCAAGGCCGGAGCGGCATCTGCATCGGCGTTTCTGTGTGGTTCTTTGTTTCCGTTGGTGTCGGCTATGGCGGTCGATGACTATACCGCTAGAGTCATGGCGGTGGTGGTGGTGGCGTCTGTAGCATTAGTTTTGTTTGGTGGGATCGGGGCGTTTGTGGGCGGGTCTTGTGTAAGGGCGTCGGCGGTCCGGGTGCTGGTTGGAGGATGGATTTCCATGGCTGTTACTTACAGTTTACTGAAGCCATTGGATGGTGTTACTGATAAGAAAATGAGTAAAGATTCTTGATTCTGTAAATGAAATTAAGGTTTAGCAATTGAATCTTGATGGTATGAAATATATTTAAGCCTTCTAAGTATTAGTATTTTGTGGTTAAGTTCTTTAAATCCAAATTAATAAACAGATTCTAGGTATTATAAATTATAATGATGGTAGTAGAGCTTTTATAAAGCTCACATATACATAAAAATTATGCTAAAACTAGGTTTTCATCCCAATCTTTGAGTTTTTTTAGTGAAAACTTGAAGCTACAAGCAAAATCTCGTAACTCTTAGATCCAGCACTTGCAAAGTGTCTCGTTCACTTTCAAAGATCAAAAACCTAAAGCAAAAGGATAGTAGGAGATGTGAGGGAATGAAGAACATGTCAAATCTTAGCTTAAAATTGAGAGAGATGAGGAGATTACCATTACAAAATACTTTTGAATCCACTAAAAACCTTAACCACTTGATAAACTCTTGAAAAGCTTTTAAAACCGAGAAAATAGCAAAAAGAATTGCCTAAAACGGAGTTGAGATGAAGAAGATATGAGGAAATGAAGAAAACCTAAGAAAAATCCGGCATTTAACCATCTGGACCCTGACCGCGATTGTGCCCTTGTGCCATTGGCACTATCTCCGGGCACAATCGCATAGATTGTACTGAGGGAGGCCATGCCTCCTTGTGCGACTATGACAAGTGATCTTGGGACAATCGCCCGATCATTCATCGACCGTTTGCTCGGCCATTTACTGACCATTTTTCCGACCGTTCCTCGACCGTTTTCCTAAACGTTCACCGACTGTTTTCCTAGACGTTCATCGACCTTTTCCTGGCTGTTCACCGACTGTTTCCCCCCGGCCTTTTTCTCACGTTTTTCGTCCCCGATTTGAACCTCGATCTTCCCATTATGATACCAATGTAGAACCTCATTAAATTTCTCACTTTAATGGCCTAACTACCTCCTAAAATCATAAATAGGAGTTTTAGAAATTGCAAGTGTTACAAACGTGAATGTTTTGGCTGGCGAAGATGTGGATTTTTTTTACCGTGGTGTTGTGTGTAGGTTAGAGTTAATTACAAGTTGTTGCCTATAAAAATTTTATGGTTTTTACAAAATCAAGAAAAAAAACAAGAAAAGTGTAAAAAGGGGACAAAAACATGGTTGAACGATTTTACCCCTGCTCTAACGGAGCTATGAAAACTTGAATTACGAAAAAATAGGTCTCGCTTTCAAAGAAATCCAGAAACGTCAAGGACCAAAAATGGAGTTTACTCTAATATATATATATATATATATATATATATATATAGGGTGCGTTTCTTTTGCAAACCAAGCAATTTGTACAAACTATGCAAACCACTATTTTAGGAAACAATAGATATATTTATGGATAATGATTATGATTCATTAATAATGATTGTGATATATATGGAAAATGTTAAGTTTATTCATTATAATCATGATTTTAAATTAGGAAATGTTAAGTTTATTCATTATAATCATGATTTTAAATTAGGAAACATAATAAAATCATATATTCATTAGACTTGATGAACGACTAAGATTGGTTCCCAAAGTTTGCACAATCTGACTGGTTCACAAAGTTTGCACAATCTGACTGGTTTGGAGAAGACACAGTCATTGAGATGCGATGCATGTTAAAGGATCTTTATTTTATGCTTATATAATAAAAATAATTTTTATAATATAACTTTTATTTATTTAAATTAGAAAATGAAAAAGTTATAAATGATCGAAATGTCATTTACTTAACGGTCAGGAGCTAACAACTTTTAGTTTCGAGGACCAAAACGTTATGTAAATGCAAAATCGAAAGTCTATTTTGGAATCAACAAATTATGGGGACTAAATCCAAGAGGAAAATAAAACTATAGGGACCAAATCTGTAACTCTACAAACATAGGACTAAATCTAACAGGGAGATAAAACCTCAAGGACCAAATCTGTAATTTACTAAAAACCTCAAGGACCAAATCTGTAAGTTACTGTTCATGAGCACTGTTCATAAACAGTACTGGTAAATGTTAGTATTTATAATGTGATTTGATGCGGACGGCAATTATGGTATTACAAGTTATGTCAATTCGTACATTTATCATCTAAAAACAACATTTTATAAAGGGAAATTAATTAAAATAACCGTATTTGAACATCGTATTACCGAAATGCCCCAAATCTCGTCGACTTTGCCGAAATACCCTTTAAGTCCGGGAAACGTGGCCAGGATGAGCATCGATCCCGGGGTTGTTGTGTTTCGGCCGGGAAAGGACTCGATCCCGGGGTTATGTCCGGGAATCCCGGGGTTATGTCCGGGAAACCCGGGGTTGGGGGCCGGGATGTGTTATTAATTGAGTTTATACATTATTAATTGAGTGAAGTTTTACAAGTACATGTGTGTAGATACATATATGGGTGTGTGTGAGATACATATATGGGTTTCCCGGACATAACCCCGGGATTTCCGGACATAACCCCGGGATTCCCGGACTTAAAGGGTATTTCGGCAAAATCGACGAGATTTGGGGTATTTCGATAATACGATGTTCAAATACGGTTATTTTAATTAATTTCCCTTTTATAAACATGGGTGCAAAAAGTGTAAGTGACAGGATTAAAATCGCGTGAGTCAGGTGAAAAACCAATTTCCAAAACATTTAAAGAATTCTATTAATTTATAAGAGTGAATTATATTAGTGGTCTTTGTGGTTTGCTTAAATCTTGGATTTGGTCTATGAAACAAATTATTTACTCTGATGATTGATTCATAACTTTTCAATTTTATAACATTCAAGACTCCTAGAATTAATATCATCAGTTAGTAATCATTATGAGGAACTAATTAGTCTTTGGGAAAACTTTAAGGACCAAAAATGTATATGTTTTTTTTTATAAATTATACCATTATAATCGTCTTGTCAATATCTTCAAAACGAGTCCAATATTGAATATTCTATTAATTTAACTGTACTATAAAATATAATGTAAATATACGAATTAATTTGCTTTTTATCTATGTGTTTTATTTTTTTTCGACGTTAACATATTAAAAATACATAATCGTATACCAACTAAAATATATTAAATATGTTTCATTATTGTTATAAATTATATTATTATAATTTTTTCGTCAATAATTTTAATATAATGTAATTATTGAATATTTTTATAGGTATCATAAATGTGTAACATTATATATATACTATCTATATCTATATCTATATCTAAAATCTATATCTATATTATTATATTAAAATGATTATTTTCAAAATTCAATGTTACATTTACTACCTTTACACTTACTTATTTAATTTACTTTATATTTCTTGCTTTTTCATTTTTCATTTTACACTTTTGTCATGTTAACAAAAATAATCGTATATGAACAAAAATGCAATGAAAAATACGTTTTTTTACAAATTATACCATTATAATCGTCTCGTTAATACCATCAAAACGAGCCCAATATTGAATATTTTTTAATTTAACCGTACTATTAAATATCATTAATATCTACGAATTAATTTTTTTTCTTTCCATACGTTTTATTTTTTTCACCGTTAGCATAATAAATAATACATAATCATAGATCCACTAAAATATATTCAAAATACTTTTCATTTTTATTATAAATTATATCATTATAATTTTTTTCGTCAATAATTTTAATATAATCTAATTATTGAATATTTTTTGGGTTTTCTCTACTATATTATTAAAATTTTAATACGGTTAATTAATTTTTTTGGAAATTTTAGAAAGCCAAAATTTTAGCTCTACTTTTCTTCCATTTTTATGATTCAAAGTTAAATTTAACACACTTATAATTAGTTATTTAATTTACTTTATATCATTTACTTTTTCATTTTTCATTTTACATCTTTATTATGTTAACACAAATAATCATACATGAACAAGAATACAATGAAAAGATATGTTAATTTTTTTTTCAAATTATACCATTATAATCGTCTCGTCAATACCTTCAAAACGAGTCCAATATTGAATATTCTTTAATTTAACCGTACTATTAAATATCATGAATATATACAAACTAATTTGTTTTTTATCCATATGCTTTATTTTTATTTTTTCATTTTTAGCATATTAAAAACTCATAATAATAGACCAACTAAAATATTTAGAAAAACGCATTTCAATTTTTTTTATAAATTACACCACTATTATTTGTTCGTCAATATTTTCAAATTAAGTTTATTTCTGAATATTTATTGATTTAGTACTATTACAAAATAGAATAAATACGTATCAATTTTACTATATATATATATATATATATATATATATAGATAGATAGATATATAAGATAGCATACCGATAAATATTTGTAACGGTTATTGTAAAAAAACGAGGTATATATACAAACTATACATATCTATATTAGGTTTTTTTATTGAATTAATTAAAAATTTATAATCAGAGAAATTATAAAGGTATACAACTAACATCAATATGGACAAAAATAAAACAAAAATGAAATATGATTGAAAATGCATAACAAAGTATTTCAGAGTCAATGCATGATTCACATATAAGTGCACCAAACGATTCAAGCACCGTGTTTTCATAGACTAAAGTATCGATAAGGATGACGAATACAAACTTAAAATGAAACGTTGTTGTCATTTTGATTTCGAGATGTTTCGCAAGCAGATACATACCTTTGTTAATTGTTCCTTCGATTTCATGATTTTCCGCGCCGCGTCGTGTGCGGGTATATGACTAGTTTATTAATTAATAGTAATAAATTTTAATAATTAATATTTATTTATAATTAATAGCTAATATATAATAAATGAATATTAATGATGACATAATTGGAATAATCACAAAAAACTCCTCATAAACTACTCTGAGTAGTTTATCAAAAAGTTAGTTTATAAGCTAATTTATGTTCATCCAAACATGTACACGGAAACTACGCTAGCTTATAAGCTAGCTTATTTTTTCCAAATGATGCCTTAATGTTATTATATTTTAACTATTGATTAGTTTTCTAAATTTTGATCAATGACTAAGATTTGTTCTCACGTGCACAATAAAAAATGAGTTTTCATTTGAATTCACTCCTACACACATATATATATATATATAGACGTTCAAATACAACTCATTTACATGATGCAACCCATGCAACTCCTCTATCCCCCACTCATTTTATTTTCATTTTTGTAATTAAGAAAAAGAAAAAAAATTGAAAATAAAATGAATGGTGAATAAAGAGATTGCATGGGTTGCACCATGTAAAATGTTGCATAATAACCTACATCTCTCTCTCTCTCTCTCTCTCTCTCTCTCTATATATATATATATATATATATATATATATATATATATATATTGAGAGGGGGGGGGGAGGAGGGAGAGGGAGGGATGATGCGAGAAACAATCTAATTTGCGAGAAAATGAGAAGAAATGTATGCCACATAATCTATTAAATACCATAAATAAAAAATAATTTTTTTTAGAAATTAGGATAATTATCATTTTGAATTAGATAAATTCTTAAAATTCTCATTATATCTTTTAGATTTATTTATTTTTTAATTTCAATTATTTCATAATATTTTTATTAATAATTTTTTTTTCTAAATATACTTTTAATAAAAAAATCACAATTTTGACCAAATATCAACATGTGATATGTGATAATTGTATATATTTTAGTTAATCATATGTGATTATGTATATTTATATTTATAGATCTTTTTGTGATCTAAATATTATCACATGTGAGTATGTATCACTTATATTCAGACATAAATTATCATATGTGAGATGTACAAAATTCACCTAGTAGGATCATATGTGATACATAATAATAGATCATAAGTTAAACGAAGTTAATCATATTTGATTCAAAACGTAAATCCAAAAAATAGAGAAAAATGGTGAAATAGATAATAAATTAATTATGGATATCAAATGTGATATTTGATGAAAATTATGATTTTGTTTTTATCAAAAGTGTATCTAGAGAAAAATAATATAAATTTGATAAAAAAATTACGAATTAAATAAATTTAAAAGATATAATGAGATTTTTAAGGATTTATCCAATTCAAACTTGTAGTTATCCTAATTTTTAAAATTAATTTTTATTTTTTATTTATAGTATTTTTTAATTAATAAATTATGTGGCACATATTTCTTCTCGCTTTCTTGTTTGAACCTGTCCATATATATATATATATATATATATATATATTGAGAGAGAGAGAGAGAGAGAGAAAATTTCAAATAAAAACTCATTTTTCATTATGCATGTAAGGACGAATCTCGGCCACTCCATCTCTATTGACCCAACAACTCATTGTGCACGAAAAAAAACTATATCGGTGGATGTCATGTAATAACCCAACAATTAAAACAGGAAATATAATATAAAATCCCAAACGGGTCCCAATACAATCAGTTCAAAATAGAATAAGTAAAGTTTAAAAGCGGAAGTCTCAACTACAACCGAGAATATCTATGTCTGGCTAAGCTTCTAATACCAAAACTAACGTGCTCTCTATTCGGGATTTCACTCCTACGCTTTCACACCTTTTCCTTTCCTTTAGAGGAAGCACCGCTAACAATCTTTATTGAAAAGTGGTTTTAAGTTTGAAAAGCGAGGGTTAGATCATTAGGTCTAGTGAATTCCCAATAAAATAGTTATAACCCAAAACTCATTTCATGAAAAGATGGTAACATAATTATTACAACAATATTAACACAAACTCGGGTATTGCAAAGTGATAGGTCTTCCCACGTTCCAACACCAAAATAACTGCGATCGGGGACCAAGCAGACCCCCCTTTCGCCTCCGGGGCCCAAGCAGACTCCCCTTACCCTCATGTGTAGAAAACGAATTTCACACACGTACTGGGTTAAAATTTACTCCCGAGGGATCGTGAGATTCCCAAGGTGCACCCTTCTCACTATGAAACCCAACTCCACATAAATATTTCCAACATGTTATCAACAAGTATAATCGAGAGTGAAATCAATACCGTAAGAGTTAAAATCCACAAGGCATCACGTTTCATGTAAAGATTTGATATGTAAGCGCTTATAGAAAAGAGTATCATGTTACCCGTATGAATTGTAATTAGAGTTTGAAGCACATATAAATATTTTTACCAAAAAGGAATTTAACAGGAACTCACCTGGTCGCGAGAGGTTGGTCACAAAGATGATTCTTACCTCGGAACGGATAAGCTCCTCCAGATCGATCACAAGACTCATTAAACTTACCCGATTAACCTTATAAATCAACTCCTAGAATACTCAACATAAATATCGAGTGAAGCCACCATTCGGTGGGCCATAGCGCCCGACCCCGGGTACTCCCGACTCGCCTTGCCCGGGTACTCCCGGCTCTCCATGCCCGGGTACTCCTCGTTCCTGTAGGTCTCCTGGGTTCCCATCAAGCAGCGCCCGGGTCCCCGAGTGGGATTTTCTCCCGGCTCATGATGGGTCCTGGGTTGGGATTTGATCTGGGTGAATGTCGCTCCCTGTGACTCCCAGTTAATGCGACCCCAGGTGAGTCCGATAGAGGAGATCTATCTGGGTGACTCTCCCGGTTCTGGGCGATTAAGGGTTTCTCACCACACCCGTTTTCCACGCAAACCCAAACTAAGATGGTTCAAAATGAATCGATGAATCTATAACCCGCCCAGACTAAGATTAATAATCATTACCCATTTCCATAACTAGCTTATTCCTCCAACATATTCCTCAACATCAGTCTTCTTTTAGGGTAGAACTTATAACCCAGATTAAGAATATCAATATCATTATCCACCCCCACCCCAAACCAAGAAATCAAACTTAATATTGCAATAGATTAATAGAGGGTTACCTTAGATGCTTAGCTTCACGATTCTCTCCCCTCTTGCCACAATCACCCTCTCTCGATCTTCTTCAATCAACCGTAATCCAAAAATGATAGAAAGAAGAGAATTTAGGGATTTCTTCCTTATATATATATTTCCTTTTTATTGCACCTTAGACCTCCAAGTTCTAAGTCTCCCAATTTGACCCCAACGCTCTACAAAAGGGAAAACTTTACAATATTGATCCTTATAAATCTCCCCATCTTAAAAGGATTACATCCCCGGAATCTCCTCTACAAACAAATGAGGGTTTTTGGCTCGCATTTCTGATTCGACTTCCCATGTGGCATCCTGACCCTTATGGAAACATCACTGCACTTTTACTAAGTGAATCTCCTTATTCCTCGTCTTTCTGATTTTACGATCGATAACCACTTCGGGCTCCTCGATATAATTCAATCGTTAGTCAACTTCCACATCTTGCAATGGTACCTCCATATCCACTTTTGCTAAACATTTCCTTAAATTGGATACGTGGAACGTATTGTGTATTGCTCGCATTTCTTCAGGGAGTTCGAGCTTATAAGCCACTTCTCTGATTCGCTCCACGATTGCAAATGACCCGATATAGCGCGAGCTTAACTTCCCTTTCTTTCCAAAATGCACCACTCCCTTCCAAGGTGATACCTTAAGCATTACATTGTCCTCGACTTGAAATTCTATGTCCCTTCGCCGCTTGTCCGTGTAACTCTTTTGTCAATCGCGAGCCACTTTCAATCTCTCCCGGACTTGCACTATCTTGTCCACGGTTAACTGTACTAACTCCGGTCCGGCCAACTGCCTTTCCCCAACTTTGTTCCAGCACAAGGGTGTCCGACACTTCTACCCGTACAATGCTTCGTAAGGAGCCGCCTTAATGCTTGCGTGATAGCTATTATTGTAAGCAAATTCGATCAGTGGTAGGTGGTTTTCCCACAAACCTCGAAAGTCTAGAGAACATGCTCTCAACATGTCCTCCAATGTCTGGATGATGGCTTTGTTCGTCAGTTTGAGGGTGATAAGTTGTACTCAACTTGATTCGTGACCCCATCTCTCGCTGAAAGCTTCTTCAAAACGCTGACGTGAAACGACTGTCCCGATCCGACACTATCGATAGCGGCACTCCATGACGAGTTACTATTTTGTTGATGTACAACTTTGCCAACCTTTCCAAGGAGTACGTCTCCATGATGGGTAGAAAGTGCGCCGATTTTGTCAACTGTTCCACAATTACCCAGATCACGTCATATCCCTTCGGGGTTCTAGGCAATTTGGTCACGAAGTTCATAGTGATCTGATCCCATTTCCAAACTGGAATGTCCAACGGTTGTAGTTTTCTGTACGGTCGTTGATGTTCCACCTTCACTTGCAGACAAGTCAGACACCTCTCCACAAAATGAGCTATATCCTTCTTCATACCTGGCAACCAATAATTTTGTTTTAAATCGCCATACATCTTATTCGTTCCAAGATGGATCGAATACTTTGACTTATGCGCCTCTTCCAAGATCACCATCCTAATCTCCCCTAGTTTTGGAACCCAGATTCTTCCATTGAAGCACTTCAATCCTCGGTTATCCTCTGACAAGACGGTTGCAGATCCCATCATTCGCTCCTTCTTGATATTTCCAGCTGCAAAAGCTTTGGTCTGCCACTTCTTTAACTCTTCAAGCAAATTGATCGTCACTTCCGATCTCATAGCCACCACTTTAATAGTTTCACTTCTCTCTTTTCGACTCAATGCATCGGCCACCACGTTGGCCTTTCCATGGTGATACTCAATCTTGCAGTCGTAATCCATCAATTAGGGGTGCTAAAAAAACCAACCAACCCGACCAACCTGATCAACCCAACCCGACCAACCCGGGAAAAAAAATCAACCCGAGGTAACCCGACATATAATCGATACAAAATTAGGACAACCCGAAACTATTGGGTTGATATTGGGTTAGGCTCAAAGTAACCCGACCAACCCGATAACCCGATAAATGTTTTGTCGACTTCTCTAAAATTATTTATATTTCCTTTTAATATGTATAAGTTACCAAAAACAACTTGGCAATAACGAGCAATGAAACTCATAAGAGGACATTATTATAAAGTTATATGTAATACCTAAATATTTGATGAACTCATATATTCTTTTGAATGATGGATCGTATTTCAAAGAAAAAAATCCTTATTTTTATATTTTCAGTATTGTTTTTACTTTGTTTAAACACAACCCGACCAAACCGACAAACCGATCAACCTGAATGGGTTGGGTTGAAAATTCTCAAACTTCCGACATTAGGTTGAGTTGTTGAAATGCCTTCAACCCGATCAACCCAACCCGTGAGCACCCTTACCATCAATAACTCCATCCGTTTTCGTTGCCACATATTTAGTTCCTTTTGGTCAAAGAGATGACAAAGGTTTTTGTGATCCGTGAAAATCTGACACTTAGTCCCGTAGAGGTAATGCCGCCAAATCTTTAATACGAAAATGACGGCCGCCAACTCTAAATCATGAGTGGGATAGCGCGACTCATGATCCTTCAATTGACGGGACACATATGCGATCATCTTTCCTCGTTGCATGAGGACACGTCCTAAGCCCAACCTCGTTGCATCGCTGTAAACCACAAAGTCGTCCAAACCCTTCGGTAGTGCCAAAATCAGTGCGGTGCTCAGCATTCTTTCAACTTTTGGAATGCTTTACCTTGCGCTTCCGTCCATGTGAACTTCACGCTCTTTCTCGTTAAGGAAGTCAACGGCGTGGCGATGCGCAGGAAGTCCTTAATAAACTTCCGATAATAACCTGCCAACCCAAGGAAACTTCGAACCTCCGACATATTTTTAGGTTGCTCCCAATCTTGAATCGCTTCAATATTCGACGGATCTACTTTGATCCCATCCCGAGACACCACGTGTCCGAGGAATTGAACCTCTCTCAACCAGAACTCGCACTTCAAGAATTTTGCATAAAGCTTCTCTCGCTTTAGTAATTCCAGAATAACCGCAGATGCTCCTCATGCTCTTCCTCGGATTTCAAGTATATTAAGATATCATCAATGAACAAAATTACAAATTTGTCCAGATAGGGTTGAAACACCCTATTCATCAAGTCCATGAAAGCAGTTGGCACATTGGTTAGCCCAAACTATATCACCAAGAACTCATAGTGTCAATATCTGATCCGAAAATTCGTTTTCGGTATATCCTCCTCTCTTACCTTAAGCTGATGGTAACCCGATCGTAGATCAATCCTAGAGAAGTAGCTAGCTCCTTGCAGCTGATCAAACAGGTCGTCTATCCTTGGAATCGGATACCTGTTCTTAACCGTTACCTTGTTGAGCTCACGGTAATCTATGCACATTCGCATAATCTTGTCCTTCTTCTTCGCGAAGAGTACCGATGCACCTCAAGGTGAGGTACTTGGTCTAATGAACCCTTATCTAACAACTCTTGCAACTGAGACATCATATTTTTCATCTTCGAAGGCGCCAACTTATAAGGGGCACGCACTATTGGTGTTGCACCCGACACCAAGTCTATGCGGAATTCTACCTGATGATCCGGGGGTAGGTTTGTTTGGTCCTCCAGAAACACTTCTGGGTATTCACTTACCACCCTTACGTCCCCAAATCCGCGCTTCTCTTTCTTAGCATCTACCACGTATGCTAAGTACCCGCACACCCCTTCCTCAAACAGTTAGTAGCCTTAATCATAGACATAAGGCTAGTACTTTTATTTCAACGGTTCCCATAAATGACTACCGTCCCCTTATCCGGTAACTGCACACGAATCAACTTATTATTACAAACTATATTGGCTCCATTCATGGCTAACCAATCCATCCCCAACACTAAGTCAAATTCCCCCATAGACATGGCGTACAACCGCATGGGCACCAAACTCCCTTCTATATCTATAACATAATATTCCACTACCTCCCTAATGAAAACTCGGTTATCATCGGTCGTTTCCACCTCCAACGCCCTCTCCAAATGCATAGGCTCCACATTTAAACATTTTATAAAAGCATGCGATACAAAGGAACGATCCGCTTCTGAATCAAATAACACTTTGGCAATCAGAGAGTTCACAAGAAATGTACCTGTCATCACCTCCGGTGTTTCCTTCACCTCCAGCGCTGTCATGTGAAAAGCACGTCCCTTCGGACACGCCAACTCTGACCTCCTCTCTCCTTCCTTGGCCCACTGTCTCCCTCCGAACTACGGCGATCCTCCCTTCCTCGACTGTGGACAATCGGGTCTCATATGCTCGATTGACCCACATTGAAAACAAGACTTTCCTTTCAGACAATCCTTCGCGACATGACCCAGTAACCCACAACGGTAACAGGACCTAGAATCCGACATGCAATCTCCCCGATGAATATGGTGGCACTTACCACATGGCTTTGGTGCCACTCCATGATCCCCTCGAACATCTGGCCTGAAGACTTTCCCTTTTCTTCCATCATTCCCCGGACCATCCCATTTCCTCTTCTCTCCACTCTTCTCAGTCGCTTGCCGGTTCTTTTCCTTCTCAGTTAATTCAGTTGCATTGATGGCCGTTTGGAAAGTGGCCGGTTCCTTGTTCGAGAAAAATTCTCGAATGTTGCTCTTCAGGACATAAATGTATCGCTCGACTCATCTTTCTTCGTTCGGCACATACACCTTAGCGAAACAGGATTTCTCTATAAATTTCGATGTGTATTCCCGTACTGACATTTCTTTCTGCTCCAAGCTCAGAAACACTTCTTCCAGATTTTTAACCGCTACCAGAGGACAGGATTGAGCCTTAAACTTTCCAACAAACGTCTTCCATGACATAAACTTGGTCGCCGATGATCCTTGCTCACTCGTCTCGGCATCCCAACACATGACAAGCTCCAATTTTAACATAGACAAGGCATAAATCACCTTATCCTCCTCTGGTGTCAAAAGCAAGTTCTATCTCCTTAATCCATTTCATTGCCAACACTGAATCACATTTTCCCTTATAAGTAGGAGGCTTGCACGTGGCGAACTCCTTGTAATTGCACCCTCAAATCTGGAAATAGCAACTAATTTAAAATTTTCTAAATACATCAATAACGGAATCATCTATAACAACAATTTAAGGTTTAACTTCAATAAACGCATTTCAATCCTTACACACGATCTATAATAAGTACGGATGTTACTAAAACCCAATAACAATCACTATCTCCAACTGCGGAAGACTTCACCAAAATACTTACCCTCGAGTAAATCTAGTGCTCAACTCTTCATAGTACTGCTAGAACCATTTCCCAAACTGGAACATGATGCACATGCCGACAAATAAAAAGGTTAGGCTTAACGCCTAATGAGTTCAAGAGTTTTCCATATATATATATATATATATATATATATATATAAAGCAATAACTTTTATGATGTTATTTAAATCGTGATTTCCAAAATGAAATACATTTAATTTGATAGCAAATTGAAATACATTAATCTGAAAACAATTTCTTTTTCAACATTAACCCTTTTCGTGATTAAAGCCATAGAACAAAACGCTCCTCCGAATGTAAATCCAAACCCAAAACTCGCGTAATACAAAACTGACACTTTACTAATCAAATACTGAAAACGTGGATAACTCCATCATCCAAAATACTCCAAAGACATAGATAAAGTTCAGTATGCAAAACCCAAAAACATGGATAGCAATCCATACTCAAAACGTCACCGAAAACATGCATTATAAAACTCCATAACCAAACAACACCTTACGATGACGGGGGAGACCCGATTACATAGTATGTGACGGAACACAAAAGTAGGTCACATAACTATCTAGGAAACCAAAACATATGGGTTATACCCATAAAACATACCGAGCTCAACTCCTCTAAGTCTATCGCTCGAAAACATCAAGTCAATCCCTCTAGGTATATTCTTGAGAGTTCCAAAACAGGGGAACCCAGTTCCAAAACGGGAACTTATGCACAAGGGAATTACACCTTACTACACATGGGACGCTGTCCGACCGTATAGGTCCACACCTTACTTACCATGGTTACCCGATGCCTATTCCGTGCCAAAGTGGTGAACTTGTCCCAAACGAGACAAAAGAACATCGCGCCTATGGATCCATTGCACTAACTAAAGCATTACATGACTAAAAACGAATGAACTAACGCATTCAAAACATGTAATTCTCAAATAAAATGCAGTAAATGCGAATCATAACCAAACGCTCTACATTGAGCTATTAAAATCGGACAAGTGCCCTCAAAACCCAACAAAATCCAAGCCGAGCCATAAGCTTAATAAATCCAAAGACTCAACGTTGAAAATCATAAAATGAAACCAAACGTAAACAATCCGCATTTATGTAAACCCATACTCCAAATTATATAAATAACTCCAACGTAGTTTAGTTTGGGACAAGTCATTTTCCAAGGGAGTTTCTATCATTTATTCCTTCAAAAACGTCCCATGACACAAAATCAAACACTTAACCAAGATACACCATAAAATGCATTTATACCCAAACTCTACTTCATGAAATAAATCATTAAAATACCATTGTGTATGATTTATTAGTCAAAATGCTCAAAATCCCAAACGTGGGTGTTTTACAAAGTTTATAAAACCAAACACTTCAAATAATCAAGATTTACCAAATAACCCAACTGTTAATAATTTCCAGTAAAACATATAAATGCTTTAAAATAAGCATTTTGGCATGTACACCGTTTTCACAAATCAACTTGAACTCACCTTGCTAGATTTAGGCTAAATCTAGATTTTCCCCAACTTTAGTCTCTTTGGAGAAATCTCAATCCACAAGCGAAATCCTTCCAAAACCTAGATCCACCAATTTCCAATCGTAAGTACACATTCAACCATATGGAACCGTTCCTCAAACATTTTACATGAAGATTTCATCTTATCTAAAAAACCCTATATTCCGTAGTTGTAGAGAAGAGAATATTACCTTAACCAAACTAGAATCCACCAATAATAAACTTCTAAGGTCACTAAAATGATCTCAAACTTTATCTCTTCAAAAGAAATGGAGAGGGTTTGGTGAAGCCCTAAAACTTAAAGATTCTTGAAATGGGGAGGAAGGTGAAGAACTCTAGGTACAACTTTCAAATCTCACCATCGATGAGGTCCAACATGAAAGGGTAGGGAATATTGACCCATGGATGCACCCTAAAACGATGCAAGAGAGGGTTGGAGAGTTGAGAGAGTTTAGGGTAAAAGAATGAGAAATTATGGAGAGAAACCACCCAAAAATCGGACCTTAAAGGCTCCTAGTACCCGCGGGCGACAGTGACATTGTCACAATCTCCAGTCACAATCGCAACAGATGTACCGCGGCCTCGAGCCCCTTCGCGATTGTGCCCCTGCGATAGTGACCAAGTCACAGTCGCAGGGATTTCTTGCCTGAGGCGTACCGCGGGCATGCCCCTTCCGCGACTATGCCCTCGGCGATAGTGACCGTGTCACAGTCGTCGGGCATAGTCGCCCCCTACTGTGTCGAGTTCCAAAATATGCAGGTGTTACAATCCTCCCAACCTCAGAATGATTTCGTCTTTGAAATCTACTCCTCAAACAAGGTTTTCTATTATCACTCTCAGCATTTAATAGATTCCCTCCTTCCCAAAAGATAACAAATTAACCATAGACCTCCATGGTGCCATCCTCGCAAAACACCCGTCTCCCTTTCTAAGGGATTGTTTCTAACCCATTTTGTCCTCGAGCTAAAACTTGATGGCTTCTTGATGGAACTGCCATACCGATCTTCGTGCCAACTCACGCATCCAACATTCACCTCAATACATTACCTTCTTACCAGAGTGATCATCGAACCTCACTGAAGCATTTTCTAACCATACGATCTCGGTTGTCTCCCAACCTTAGTGGACACGCACCACCTCAAGTGTAGTTTATGACCTCAAATCCTCTTTGACTGATTCATCCCAGATCAACATGATTCCGAAACTGTATTCCAATGACCAACACCAATCCAAAGGATTACCAAAATTCCTTAACTAATCACCCTTGCCATTGGTAAAGTCTTCCTTCCAAGGATATACCAATACGCTTCCCAGGGAGTTGGTTAATTCTAGCCAGTCTATCATACAACTCCGACCTATTCTCAAACTTCAAACATTTCGTCAACAAGGTCCTTACCGCATCATGAAAACAACCACACCAATACCTAATTAACGACATATGATCCCCTTATAACTCTATCGTGGTGAAGCAAACACTTCTTATGATTTAATGGAAGCACCTCCAACGTTCTAAAGATTCATTGACCTCTAAAAGAACAAGTCGACGCCTAAAACCCAGAATGGTAATACCGAAAACATGGACATCCCGTCCAATATTTCACCCAAATGCATTGCTGATATAAAGGCGACACCTAATCATGGAAATAAAACTCCAAATCATACAGCTTTACAATCACACCACAACATAATCATTATCCACAAATACCCGCCAAGATGGTACTCGTGTACATAACATGCTACCGCACAATTAACTCATCAATTCAATTCTAACCATACATAACCAACATCACAAGGTTTTAACCTCAAGTTAGATCACCTGTCTCTTCAATTCCCAAGGACTCCTCTAGTCCCTCATTATAACTCTTTTCAAGATAGGGTTTTAAATCTATGGCCCCAATGAGTTCAAGGTTTTTCAACTAACATGCCAACTGAAAATTTTATAAAATAAAACAAAACTTTCAAATGCAAAAGTTCTATAATATTTAATTGTACGTGTAAAAATCTACTACCGTTGACTCGGTAGGTATGCATAGTGATCACCAACTCCACGTATATAAAACTATTTCAAAATTTATTTGAATATTATTCAAGTTAATAATGACAATAATAAGAGGCGGAACAACTTTTCAAATGGACCACTATGGTCCGAATATGCATCACTTATGCCATGTACGTAAAATAATTTCCTGTACTAAAACGGTGTGCAACAAATGTTGGTATAGGCTCCAGAAGGAGAAATCTACGTACTCAAGTTCCAAAAATTTCTCATTTCACCATACAAGGACATGAATTAAAATTCCCAACAAGACTCGCATGTTGAGTTCATTTCTCAAAACTTAGCAAGACAAAGTGTGCATGCAATTGGTCAAACATAGAATAACTTAAATCAATTTTCAAACTTTAGGTCGTACAAATAAAATGATCTTGTCCGAAAATAGCGGCTACCATGACATGTATACCAATAACCCATTTAATGCATTGTGGGAAATTATAACAGTAAAGTCAACAACCGGAGAATGTTCAAAGCAAAAGTTCGACACAAACCATCATAAATCTTTCATATGCTTATTCACGCCAATCGTATAAACTAATTCGAATGCTAAATAGCATACAACGAAACACATTTTTTTTCCTTTTATAAAACCCAAAAGAGAAATCGCATGATATTGAAACTTCCCAAAATAACATATGGGGTAACATCAATTAACAGAACTCTCAGAACGTCTTATGGTTGCGAAAATACCGGTGTGAGAATTGCATTAGCCAAAAACATTAAACAAAACTCATAAGTTAACGCACACAATAATGCAAGTATATGCGTTCCGAAATTTTATCTACGCGACGCAGAATGTCGTAAAATAAAACGCCATAAAACCCAACCGAATTTTCGTATAACTCATTAACGCTAAAATCGAGCGGTGTCAAATTTTTTGTTTCCCACATAAAACATAAGACGACAATATGTCTAAAAATGTTAAAGTTCCAAGAATTTCCCCTTTTACCGCAATGTGAAATAAAGTGACACTTTTCAACAAAATTTGCATGGGACACGACGACGAATAAACTCGTAAATTTATCCGAGGGAAAGATTAAAACCTACGCACTTCAAAGTTCACTCACGCGTTGAGAAAACGTCGTAAAACAATACTCCATAAAATTCAACACAACTCGTACCGACTAAAATTTCCAAGAAAACTCCGACTCAAGAACATGGGAATAACTTTTCCTTTAAAACCTTAACATAAGTGAAGGAGATCCAGTGTCAAGGTTAAAATTTCATAGTCACTTGCCCAATATCCAAATAACATTAAAACACATATATTACAATATCCGAAAATAGCGTTAGACACGAAACGGGGATGAAGAGATTTTCAATAGAAATATTTGCAACCATGTACAACAAAACAATTTCATGCATGCTTAAACTCACGGTTTGAAATCTGATGAGTGCTAAATGCTTTACCAAGACTTCATAGTATAACTCACTTTATGCTTCGAAAACATGAGAAACAATTGATGCAAACTTATTTTAGAAATAAATTTCGTGCATGACTTTGGTCGGTACTCAACATCTTAGGACTACGTTTCTCAACTTCCCGACATACTATTGTCATCTGGATGATCAAATATCTTAAGGAAATCTTCGAAGGCTTCATCGGTTCGCCTTATAGTTTCTCCTCGAATAATGTCGATCCCAAAAGTCTACGGTTCTAATCCAATCAATCATTCTAACCCGAAACGGTCCACTTATTGCAATCACCATGCTTACTGTCACTTTAAGTGACGAATGCTAAAATCATCAACTCCTTCTAGCGGTTACTCATTGAGAAACTTCTTCACTACCCCAACGATCATCATACCAAGACAGTTCAAGCATACACATGTAACATGTAGGTTCACCATAACACTGGCCCGGTGCAGTTATGAACGTACTGCATATGGTCATTCTTGCTATCCCCGACTTGATTCCTGTTCCTAGAAGCTCCATCGACCTCAAAACATCCAATCTTAAAGTGCCTATAAAATAACGCTAGTTTGAGTCTAGGCATCCAAAATCAATACCTAATTCTCTCAAACTTAAGCTCTGATACCAACTTCTAACACCCTCAAATCTGGAAATAGCAACTAATTTAAAATTTTCTAAATACATCAATAATAGAATCATCTATAACAACAATTTAAGGTTTAGCTTCACTAAACGCATTTCAATCCTTACACACGATTTATAATAAGTACGGATGTTACTAAAACCCAATAACAATCACTATCTCCAACTGCGGAAGACTTCACCAAACTACTTACCCTCGAGTAAATCTAGTGCTCAACTCTTCATAGTACTGCTAGAACCATTTCCCAAACTGGAACCTGATGCACATGCCGACAAATAAAAAGGTTAGGCTTAACGCCTAATGAGTTCAAGATTTTTCCATATATATATATATATATATATATAAAGCAATAACTTTTATGATGTTATTTAAATCGTGATTTCTAAAATGAAATACATTTAATTTGATAGCAACCAAAATGAAATACATTAATCTGAAAACAATATCTTTTTCAACATTAACCCTTTTTGTGATTAAAACCATAAAACAAAACGCTCCTCCGAATATAAATCCAAACCCAAAACTCGCGTAATACAAAGCTGACACTTTACTAATCAGATACTGAAAACGTGGATAACTCCATCATCCAAAATACTCCAAAGACATGGATAAATTTCAATATGCAAAACCCAAAAACATGGATAGGAATCCATACTCAAAACGTCACCGAAAACATGGATTATAAAACTCCATAACCAAAAAACACCTTACGATGACGTGGGAGACCCGATTATATAGTGTCGGTCCAACAATGTTTATATCAAGTTTTATCAAAACAACACATAAAGATTACCAACCTGTTTTGATAGATTAAACAACGATTACAAGGTTCGGTATTGATCTTTGAAGCTCTCTGTTTTCTCTCTGTTACACCTTTAAGTGTGTTTTTGTGTGTGTCGATATATTCTGATAGATCTGATCGATAGCTTCTACAACACACTTAACCACCTAATAACTAAATATCTAGATACTTTAATATCTAGATATTATCCTAGATAATACCTATTACAAAGATATTAAATAACAAACTATAATAAACTAACTAAACTAATAAGGTAACAACTAACTAAATACTTAAATAACAATACTTTGACATTTATTACAAACGACTTAGACTAATATTAATGAGACGACTTTTCTGCTTTAGCTTCAGATTGCGATCTTCGTATTGTATGATCTTGAATCCAATGAGACTGTGTCCTAACATATAGTATGTGACGGAACACAAAAGTAGGTCACATAACTATGTAGGAAACCAAAACATATGGGTTATACCCATAAAACATAACGAGCTAAACTCCTCTAAGTCTATCGCTCGAAAACATCAAGTCAACCTCTCTAGGTCTATTCTTGAGAGTTCCAAAACAGGAACTTATGCACAGGGGAATTACACCTTACTGTCCATGGGACGATGCCCGACCGTATAGGTTACACCTTACTTACCATGGTGACCCGATGCCTATTCCGTTCCAAAGTGGTGAACTTGTCCCAAACGGGACAAAAGAACACCGTGCCTATGGATCCATTGCACTAACTAAAGCATTACAAGACTCAAAATGAATGAACTAATACATTCAAAACATGTAATTCTCAAATAAAATGCAGTAAATGCAAATCATAACCAAACGCTCTACATTGAGCTATTAAAATCGGACAACTGTCCTCAAAACCCAACAAAATCCAAACCGAGCCATAAGCTCAATAAATCCAAAGACTCAACGTTGAAAATCATAAAATGAAACCAAACGTAAACAATCCGCATTTATGTAAACCCATACTCCAAATTATATAAATAACTCTAACGTAGTTTAGTTTGGGACAAGTCATTTTCCAAGGGAGTTTCTATCATTTATTCCTTCAAAAACGTCCCATGACACAAAATTAAACACTTAACCAAGATACACCATAAAATGCATTTATACCCAAACTCTACTTCATGAAATAAATCATTAAAATACCAATGTGTATGATTTATTAGTCAAAATGCTCAAAATCCCAAACGTGGGTGTTTTACAAAGTTCATAAAACCAAACACTTCAAATAATCAAGATTTACCAAATAACCTAACAGTTAATAATTTCCTGTAAAACATATAAACGCTTTAAAATAAGCATTACCGTTTTCATAAATCAACTTGAACTCACCTTGCTAGATTTAGGCTAAATCTAGATTTTTTCCCAACTTGAGTCTCCTTGGAGAAATCTGAATCCACAAGCAAAATCATTCCAAAACCTAGATCCACCAATTTCCAACCATAAGTACACATTCAACCATATGGAACCGTTACTCAAACATTTTACATGAAAATTTCATCTTATCTAAAAAAACCTAAATTCCATAGTTGTAGAGAAGAGAATATTACCTTAACCAAACTTGAATCCACCAACAATAAACTTCTAAGGTCACTAAAATGATCTCAAACTTTAGCTCTTCAAAAGAAATGGAGAGGGTTTGGTGAAACCCTAAAACATAAAGATTCTTGAATGGGGAGGAAGGTGAAGAACTCTACGTACAACTTCCAAATCTCACCATCGATGAGGTCCAACATGAAAGGGTAGGGAAGATTGACCCATGGATGCACCCTAAATCAATGCAAGAGAGGGTTGGAGAATTGAGAGAGTTTAGGGTAAAAGAATGAGAAATTATGGAGAGAAACCACCCAAAAATCGGACCTTAAAGGCTCCTAGTACCCGTGGGCGACAGTGACCAGGCGATAGTGACATTGTCACAATCGCCAGTCACAATCGCGATAGATGTACCGCGGCCTCGAGCCCCTTCGCGATTGTGCCCCTGCGATAGTGAACAAGTCACAGTCGCGGGGCATTCTCACTTGATGCGTACCGCGAAATAGTGAACAAGTCACAGTCGCGGGGCATTCTCACTTGATGCGTACCGCGGGCACTCCCCTTTCGCGACTATGCCCTTAGCGATAGTGACCGTGTCACAGTCGCCAAGCATAGTCGCCCCCCACTGTGTCGAGCTCCAAAATATGCAGGTGTTACAAAAATTTACTCCCTAGGGATCGTGAGATTCCCAAGGTATATCCTTCTCATTGTGCAACCCAACTCCACATAAATATTTCCAACATGTAATCAACAGGTAAAATCGAGAGTGAAATCAATACCGTAACAGTTAAAATCCACAAGGCATCACGTTTCATGCAAAGGTTTGATATGTAAGCGCTTATAGAAATGAGTATCATGTTACCCGTATGAATTGTAATTGGATTTTGAAGCACATATAAATATTTTTACCAAAAAGGGGTTTAACAGGAACTCACCTGGTCGCGAGAGGTTGGTCACAAAGATGATTCTTACCCCGGAATGGATAAACTCCTACGGATCGATCGCAAGACTCATTAAGCTTACCCGATTAACCTTCTAAATCGACTCCTAGAATACTCAACATAAATCTCGGGTGAAGCCACCATTCGGTTGGCCACAATGTCCGGCCCTGGGTACTCCCAGTTCTCCATGCCTGGGTATTCCCGGTTCCTGTAGGTCTCTCGGATTCCTATTGAGCAGCGCCCGGGTCCCCACGTGGGTGACCCCCGGGTGGAACTTTCTCCCGGCTCATGATGGGCTCGAGTTGGGGTTTGATTCGGGTGTATGTCAGTCCCAGTGACTCCCGGTTGGGGCTCCCGGTGAGTCCTGGTTGATGCGGCACCGGGTGAGTACGATAGAAGAGATCTATCTGGGTGACTCTCCCGGTTCTAGGCGATTAAGGGCACCACACCCATTTTCCACGCAAACCCAAACTAAGATGGTTCAAAATGAATCGATGAATCAATAACAATTCCAAACTAAGATTAATAATCATAACCCATTTCCATAACTAGCTTATTCCTCCAACATATTCCTCAACACCAGTCTTCTTTTACGGTGAGTTTGGTTTGCATACTGGATGGGACGGGACAGGACAAAAACTCACTATCCCATGTTTAGCGTGACATGGGACAAGACAAATATTCATTGTCCCACGTTTGGCACGACATGGGACAGGGACAAAGACTGGACAAGGTGGGACAAGATGGTATTTTCTTGTTCCACCAAAATAGGTGGAACAACATGGGACAAAAGTGAGACATAAACTAAAAATCATTGATCTACCGTCATTTGATGTATAATCCTAATATGGTATTAGTCTTAAGGGTCACCACTACCCATCGCCGCAACTACCACCATCGACGGCCACCATTATCCACCGCCAACCACCATCGGCCACCTCTATCTATTTCTCTACCATAACAACCTCTTCCACAACCCCCGGCCATCGCCACCTCCACTACCATCGTCGACCACATCCACTCACACCGATCACCACCACCTTTGGCTGCAACTACCATCAACGGCCACTGGTAGCCACCACCAACCATCGTCGACCACTTCCACCTCTTCCTCCACTACTACAACAAATTCCTCCACCACATCCACAACCAACGCCTATCTCCACCTCCACCGGTAACCACCACCCATTGCCATCGCCACCACCGACGCTCACCACTAACCACCGTCGGTGACCTTGTAACACTCCGAGTTTGATTCAAGGAAAAAGGCAAGAGACAGTGAGTTTCGCGACTTACCACGCGTGTAACACCCGCGGCACAACCCGCGAAGTGCGCTGTCCGCGGGTAAGACAATGGGTTTCGCGACTTACCACGCGGGTAACACCCGCGGCACAACCCGCGACATTGGTCTGACGGATTTAATATAGTTTGCAGCCCCATTTCTCATTTACTCCTCAATCTCTTTTCTCTCAAACTCTCTCTCTTCATTTACTCCCTCCCAAAACCGAACCCTAACCCTTTCAACCACTAATCTCCCTCATTTATTGCAAGAATCAAGCAACCTCCAAGCAAAGATTTCAACCCAAGGGTTCAAGCTTCAAGATCATCTTCTTGTTCCAAGTTTTCTAGGGTTTTGCTATAAAACCTAGATTGTGAGTCTTCTTTACCAAAATCTTTAAATGGGATACATATCTTAAGTGTTTACTTGTACTACTTGTTATGTATGCACAAATCTGATCATCTGATAAGTTTGACCTAAATGCTATTTTCATGAGTATTTTGGGGTTTTGACTGTTGAGATATATATGTGAAGTCATTGTGTTATTAACATCGTTATTATTGGTTATAATGGTTAATATCATAGATTATGTGAAGATTGTTGATTAAACCTACATGTTTGGGTGTTTTGGGCCTAACATGAGATTGAAGTCATGCAAATCCTTATATATGTTTCTTGCTGATGCGAGATATGTATAAGGATGGTTAATATGTGTATATATCTTGTTGATACTAGATATGTACGGAAATGGAATATATATATATATATATATATGTTGGAGGAACCGTGAGTATGTGCCAGGAGGATGTAGCCTTAGGTGCCACCGAGACGGTATGCGCCTAATGCCCCCGCCACCGGGACGGTGTGCCGGGCCTTTAGGTGTTGTAGGAAGAACAACACCCAAGGTGCATTGACTTGAGGTAAAACTCATTGGTGTGATGGATCTCCCCCATTGATTCCAGTGTGACCATGTGGACCGAGTCGTTAATTATGCTATTTCATGTTTATCGAATATCATCTCATGCCATGCTTTTGTACAACTCACTAGGCCCGTTTGGCCTAACACTTGTTTGGTTTGATATGTATCTCAGGTTTTAGTGGCGCGACTGCCAAGAAGGTATAGATGCCTTAGATGCGAGCTTGGGGACATTTTGGGATGCTTTGCTTAGAAAGCTTATTTTGGATTGGATTACAACTTGTAGTAA
Source organism: Arctium minus (assembly GCA_954870635.1). Lineage (NCBI taxonomy): Eukaryota > Viridiplantae > Streptophyta > Magnoliopsida > Asterales > Asteraceae > Arctium > Arctium minus. The sequence goes on along the minus strand of OX941097.1, from coordinate 26,479,558 downwards.
TCTTGTTTCTAGTTAGGATTTAGATTAAAGGGTTGTGTTCCCTTAGATTGTTATTCATTACAAACTTGTAATTTTAACAGACGTTATTGTCTCCTTTTTTAGGAAGAGCTCATGCTATGGCATATTGATTACCATGTTTCCTTTTTATGGAAATTTTTGTTTATCCCAATTTTTGGGGTGTTACAAGTTGGTATCAGAGCTCTGGTTTAAGTGAACTAGGTGTCGACTGTAGCATACCTAGACTTAAATTGGTTGAGAATTTAGTATCACTGTCCATATAGGTAGAGCATTTCTAGGTAGGGAGAGTATTAGGATTACGGAATTGCATTGATTAAAATTTATGACGATGGCAACGAGAGTTCTTATGTAAGATACGTTCACAATCTCACTTGGCCAGTGTTGTTATGAATTTATGATTACATGAGTATGCTTGAAATTGTTGTTATGATGATTAATCATTGTAGTAGTACGTAGTGAACCGCTTATCTTTTAAAGAATTAACCGGTACGACTCTTATCGTGTGTGACAGTTCACCATGGTAAAGACAAGGAGTCGGGTTGGAGTGGCTGATGATGCGAATGAGGCAAGTGTGACTGCCCTGGGAACTGCAAGGCAAGCAAACCGGGTAGTAAACCAAGTCATTCCACCGATTCCCAGAATGCTGGCGGGGATCGTAGACGAAATTCCTCAAGTAAACTTGGAAACCGAGGATCCAGTCATTCAAGAAGAGGACCCTCAGTCAGTTCTATTGGCAAGCATTATGCAGATGATGAATTCCGCGATGGACAAACGGGACGAGAAATTGATGAAGGTCTTAGAAGACAGGGATGCAAGCAATCGGAGACATGAGACGGTGGGGGACAATGCAGTGATGGGATCGGGTGGAGCTGATAATGCGGTTGGGACAGAAGAACATGCTATCCGGGCCGAGAAGAAGAAGGAGAAGGGGGTTGTTCCTTCAAGTCATTCCTATGTAGTTGAGCTCCGGAATTTCCCGGGACAACCGATCCGCTTGCGTGTATGAAATGGATTCAAGAAGTAGAAATGGATTTCGAGGCAAGTGAGTGCGCGGATACTCAACGGGTCAAGTTTGCGTCCCAACTACTCTGAGGGGACACGCTGACTTGGTGGAACGTCACTAGAAGGGTGCTGGTGCCGGAGGTTTTGGCCAAGCTCACTTGGCCAACCTTCAAGAAGAAGCTTATGGAGAAATTTTGCAATGCGAGAGCGCTCGATAAGATAGAAGAAGAGCTCCGAAATCTAAAGAAGGGAAATCTGACCGTTGCCGACTATGCGAAACAATTTATGGACAAGCTCAGCCTAGTGGAGCATATGGCAAGAGATGAAGAGGCGAAGATAAAGTGGTTTATGAGGGGGTTACCGACGAATATGAAGACGAACGTAAGAAACGCCCACAAGACCACATTACAAGATGTGATCGAGGCCTCCCAGCAGGTAGAGGATGACGTGATGGAAGACAAGGAGGAAAGGAAACAAAAAGGAGAGAAGAGGAAATGGGAAGGGCCGACCGGGCCCGTGCGACCATCCAAACCCTTCGTCGGGGGAAGGAGTATAGAGCCTAAACGCGAAGCACAATGGTGCTTTGGGTGTAAGAGTAAACATTTCGGGCTCTGCAGTCAGAGATCCTTGCCCAACTCCATCGAATGTTCCAACTGTGGTCGGAAAGGCCACTTGAGTAAGGATTGTTATTCCCGTCAAGGAGTCTGTTATGAGTGTAAAGAACCGGGGCACCTCAAGAGGAATTTCCCGAAACTAGCAATGGGTCGTCAAGGAGCTCCAGGTGTTTCAATACCGAAGAAGGAAACCCAACCGAAGGTGCCAAGTCGGGCCTTCCAAATGACGGCTGACGAGGCGAGGGAGACGGTGGACGTAGTTTCGGGTACATTCTTAGTAAACTCTCTACCTACCCGTGTTTTATTTGATTCAAGTGCGAAACAATCATTTGTATCTTCATCTTTCTGCAAGGAATTCACTACACCTCCTAGTTTGTTGCGTGATGCGTTAGTAGTAGAGGTAGCCAACGGGGAACAGTTGATAGTTCGGGAATGCTACTTTGGGTATACCTTAAGTTTAGATGGTGAGTCCTTTGAAATAGACCTGTTACCGGCGGACATCGGGGGGTTTGACGTAATTGTCGGGATGGATTGGTTATCCAAGAATGACGCCGGTATTTTCTGTTCCAAAAAGCTAATCAGAGTACCCTTGCCGTTTGGTGGCGAGGTGATTATCTACGGGGAGAAGAACCGAAAAGCTAGTATGATCATCTCGTCCCTCAAGGCACGAAAGAGCCTAGCCAAGGGATGTGCATCGTATTTGGCCTATGTAATCGATTCGAAGTTGGAAAAGAGAAAGGTAGAAGATGTGGACGTGGTGCGAGAATACCCGGCCGTCTTTTCGGAGGACCTACCTGGACTACCACCGGAGCGTCAGGTAGAGTTCCACATCGACCTCATTCCGGGAGCAGCTCCGATAGCTCGTGCTCCTTACCGTTTAGCCCCGACAGAAATGCAAGAAATGATGACGCAACTTCAAGAACTTGTCGAGAAGGGATTCATACGATCGAGCTCGTCGCCGTGGGGATCTCCAGTCCTATTTGTGAAGAAGAAGGATGGGTCGATGCGGATGTGCATCGACTACCGCGAACTCAACAAGGTCACCGTGAAGAATAAGTACCCACTTCCCCGGATCGACGACCTCTTCGATCAACTCCAAGGAGCGGGATGCTTCTCTAAGATAGACTTGCGATCGGGTTACCATCAAGTGAGGGTGAAGGAGAGCGATATTCCAAAGATGGCGTTCCGGACTAGATATGGCCACTACGAATTCTTAGTCATGCCTTTTGGGTTGACTAATGCACCGGCCGTTTTCATGGATTTGATGAACCGTGTATGTCGACCCTTATTGAACAGATATGTCATAGTCTTCATCGACGATATTCTGATTTACTCTCGTGACGAAGCGGAGCACCGACAACACTTGCGAGAGGTCTTGGAAGTTCTTCGAAAGGAAAAGTTGTTCGCAAAGTTTTCGAAGTGCGAATTTTGGTTGCAAGAATTCCAGTTCTTGGTCCATGTAGTGTTAAAGGATGGGGTAAAGGTGGATCCGAAAAAGATCGAGGCAATGATGAATTTGGAACCACCGACGAGTCCATCAGAGATAAGGAGTTTCTTGGGTTTGGCTGGCTACTACCGAAGATTTATTCAAGACTTCTCGAGGATCGCCTCTCCACTCACGTCGCTGACAAGAAAGAATGTTAAGTTCTTGTGGACCGAAACTCAAGAGAGGGCCTTCCGGACCCTCCAAAGAAAATTATGCGAAGCACCGATCCTATCCTTGCCCGAAGGTTCCGAAGACTTTGTGGTGTATAGCGACGCCTCTAAATTGGGTCTTGGTTGTGTATTGATGCAAAGGGGAAAACTGATCGCGTACGCTTCACGGCAACTCAAGGATCACGAGAAGAATTACCCTACGCACGATTTGGAACTAGCAGCGGTGGTATTTGCCTTAAAGCTTTGGCGACATTACCTTTATGGGACGAAGTGTACCCTATTTACCGACCATAAAAGCTTGAAGTACATCTTTGACCAAAAGGACCTCAACATGCGGCAACCGATGCGTGGAAGAGCCGGAAGCCATACTAGAGGCTAAGACGAAACAATTACGACACAAGAAAGTGACTATGGTAAAGGTCCAATGGAAACATCATCGGGGAACGAACGTGACGTGGGAGTCGGAGGAAGATATGAAAAAGAGGTACCCTCAGTTTTTTGATCAGTCGTGATTTCGGGGACGAAATCCTTATTAGGTGGGGAGTATTGTAACACTCCGAGTTTGATTCAAGGAAAAAGGCAAGAGACAGTGGGTTTCGCGACTTACCACGCGGGTAACACCAACGGCACAACCCGCGAAGTGCGCTGTCCGCGGGTAAGACAGTAGGTTTCGCGACTTACCACGCGGGTAACACTCACGGCACAACCCGCGACATTGGTCTGACGGATTTAATAGAGTTTTCAGTCCCATTTCTCATTTACTCCTCAATCTCTTTTCTCTCAAACTCTCTCTCTTCATTTACTCCCTCCCAAAACCGAACCCTAACCCTTTCAACCACTAATCTCCCTCATTTATTGCAAGAATCAAGCAACCTCCAAGCAAAGATTTCAACCAAGGGTTCAAGCTTCAAGAACATCTTCTTGTTCCAAGTTTTCTAGGGTTTTGCTATAAAACCTAGATTGTGAGTCTTCTTTACCAAAATCTTTAAATGGGATACATATCTTAAGTGTTTACTTGTACTACTTGTTATGTATGCACAAATCTGATCATCTGATAAGTTTGACCTAAATGCTATTTTCATGAGTATTTGGGGGTTTTGACTGTTGAAATATATATGTGAAGTCATTGTGTTGTTAACATCATTATTATTGGTTATAATGGTTAATATCATAGATTATGTGAAGATTGTTGATTAAACCTACATGTTTGGGTGTTTTGGGCCTAACATGAGATTGAAGTCATGCAAATCCTTATATATGTTTCTTGCTGATGCGAGATATGTATAAGGATGGTTAATATGTGTATATATCTTGTTGATACTAGATATGTACGAAAATGGAATATATATATATATATATATGTATGTATGTTGGAGGAACCGTGAGTATGTGCCAGGAGGATGTAGCCTTAGGTGCCACCGGGACGGTATGCGCCTAATGCCCCCGCCACCGGGACGGTGTGCCGGGCCTTTAGGTGTTGTAGGAAGAACAACACCCAAGGTGCATTGACTTGAGGTAAAACTCATTGGTGTGATGGATCTCCCCCATTGATTCCAGTATGACCATGTGGACCGAGTCGTTAATTATGCTATTTCATGTTTATCGAATGTCATGCCATGCTTTTGTACAACTCACTAGGCCCGTTTGGCCTAACACTTGTTTGGTTTTATATGTATCTCAGGTTTTAGCGGCGCGACCGCCAAGAAGGTATAGATGCCTTAGATGCGAGCTTGGGGACATTTTGGGATGCTTTGCTTAGAAAGCTTATTTTGGATTAGATTACAACTTGTATTAATCTTGTTCCTAGTTAGGATTTAGATTAAAGGGTTGTGTTCCCTTAGATTGTTATTCATTACAAACTTGTAATTTTAACAGGCGTTATTGTCTCCCTTTTTGGGAAGAGCTCATGCTATGGCATATTGATTACCATGTTTCCCTTTTATGGAAATTTTTGTTTAACCCAATTTTTGGGGTGTTATAGACCTCCGCCTCTTCCTCCACTACAATAACCTATGTTACCCCTGTCCACTGCCACCACCACTACCATCGTCGGCCTCTTATACCTCCACCACCTCAACCATAACAACCACGTGCACCACCACCATCCACTATCTTTCACGTACTTCACAACTACCGTCCTTCACGGGTCACCCATTGCATTTATCTTTACCTGTCGCTACAACTATGCTCCGTCAATTCATTAAGATCTTCCTAATTGAATCAAATATTATATTTTCTTTATATGAATCGGATTTTTTCGAACTACCATCAATTATTTCAGATTTTCATTCAAATTTTCTATCATTGTTTTGCTATGTATTTATATGTATGAAAATCGTTTAAAAAAATAAAAATGTTTTTTTTAATTAAATTATTTAAATATATACTTTATTTGTGTTATTTATAACTATTATATGACATATAAAATCATCAAACAACTTTTAGGGAAATTTGTCCAGTCCTGTCCTATCCAGTCCTAGTCGTACCAAACACAAGACATACATTTGTTTTGTCCTATCCAGTCCCGTCCAGTCTTGTCCTAGCCTCTTGTTCTGTTCTGTCCAGTCCTGTCCAGTTTTGTCATGTCAAGTCCCGTCCAATCCCATAAGCTATAAGAGCGAGCTATATGTCCGCGACATTGGTCTGACGGATTTAATAGAGTTTTCAGCCCCATTTCTCATTTACTCCTCAATCTCTTTTCTCTCAAACTCTCTCTCTTCATTTACTCCCTCCCAAAACCGAACCCTAACCCTTTCAACCACTAATCTCCCTCATTTATTGCAAGAATCAAGCAACCTCCAAGCAAAGATTTCAACCAAGGGTTCAAGCTTCAAGATCATCTTCTTATTCCAAGTTTTCTAGGGTTTTGCTATAAAACCTAGATTGTGAGTCTTCTTTACCAAAATCTTTAAATGGGATACATATCTTAAGTGTTTACTTGTACTACTTGTTATGTATGCACAAATCTGATCATCTGATAAGTTTGACCTAAATGCTATTTTCATGAGTATTTGGGGGGTTTGACTGTTGAAATATATATGTGAAGTCATTGTGTTGTTAACATCATTATTATTGGTTATAATGGTTAATATCATAGATTATGTGAAGATTGTTGATTAAACCTACATGTTTGGGTGTTTTGGGCCTAACATGAGATTGAAGTCATGCAAATCCTTATATATGTTTCTTGCTGATGCGAGATATGTATAAGGATGGTTAATATGTGTATATATCTTGTTGATACTAGATATGTACGAAAATGGAATATATATATATATATATATGTATGTATGTTGGAGGAACCGTGAGTATGTGCCAGGAGGATGTAGCCTTAGGTGCCACCGGGACGGTATGCGCCTAATGCCCCCGCCACCGGGACGGTGTGCCGGGCCTTTAGGTGTTGTAGGAAGAACAACACCCAAGGTGCATTGACTTGAGGTAAAACTCATTGGTGTGATGGATCTCCCCCATTGATTCCAGTATGACCATGTGGACCGAGTCGTTAATTATGCTATTTCATGTTTATCGAATGTCATGCCATGCTTTTGTACAACTCACTAGGCCCGTTTGGCCTAACACTTGTTTGGTTTTATATGTATCTCAGGTTTTAGCGGCGCGACCGCCAAGAAGGTATAGATGCCTTAGATGCGAGCTTGGGGACATTTTGGGATGCTTTGCTTAGAAAGCTTATTTTGGATTAGATTACAACTTGTATTAATCTTGTTCCTAGTTAGGATTTAGATTAAAGGGTTGTGTTCCCTTAGATTGTTATTCATTACAAACTTGTAATTTTAACAGGCGTTATTGTCTCCCTTTTTGGGAAGAGCTCATGCTATGGCATATTGATTACCATGTTTCCCTTTTATGGAAATTTTTGTTTAACCCAATTTTTGGGGTGTTATAGACCTCCGCCTCTTCCTCCACTACAATAACCTATGTTACCCCTGTCCACTGCCACCACCACTACCATCGTCGGCCTCTTATACCTCCACCACCTCAACCATAACAACCACGTGCACCACCACCATCCACTATCTTTCACGTACTTCACAACTACCGTCCTTCACGGGTCACCCATTGCATTTATCTTTACCTGTCGCTACAACTATGCTCCGTCAATTCATTAAGATCTTCCTAATTGAATCAAATATTATATTTTCTTTATATGAATCGGATTTTTTCGAACTACCATCAATTATTTCAGATTTTCATTCAAATTTTCTATCATTGTTTTGCTATGTATTTATATGTATGAAAATCGTTTAAAAAAATAAAAATGTTTTTTTTAATTAAATTATTTAAATATATACTTTATTTGTGTTATTTATAACTATTATATGACATATAAAATCATCAAACAACTTTTAGGGAAATTTGTCCAGTCCTGTCCTATCCAGTCCTAGTCGTACCAAACACAAGACATACATTTGTTTTGTCCTATCCAGTCCCGTCCAGTCTTGTCCTAGCCTCTTGTTCTGTTCTGTCCAGTCCTGTCCAGTTTTGTCATGTCCAGTCCCGTCCAATCCCATAAGCTATAAGAGCGAGCTATATGTCCGCGACATTGGTCTGACGGATTTAATAGAGTTTTCAGCCCCATTTCTCATTTACTCCTCAATCTCTTTTCTCTCAAACTCTCTCTCTTCATTTACTCCCTCCCAAAACCGAACCCTAACCCTTTCAACCACTAATCTCCCTCATTTATTGCAAGAATCAAGCAACCTCCAAGCAAAGATTTCAACCCAAGGGTTCAAGCTTCAAGATCATCTTCTTATTCCAAGTTTTCTAGGGTTTTGCTATAAAACCTAGATTGTGAGTCTTCTTTACCAAAATCTTTAAATGGGATACATATCTTAAGTGTTTACTTGTACTACTTGTTATGTATGCACAAATCTGATCATCTGATAAGTTTGACCTAAATGCTATTTTCATGAGTATTTGGGGGTTTTGACTGTTGAAATATATATGTGAAGTCATTGTGTTGTTAACATCATTATTATTGGTTATAATGGTTAATATCATAGATTATGTGAAGATTGTTGATTAAACCTACATGTTTGGGTGTTTTGGGCCTAACATGAGATTGAAGTCATGCAAATCCTTATATATGTTTCTTGCTGATGCGAGATATGTATAAGGATGGTTAATATGTGTATATATCTTGTTGATACTAGATATGTACGAAAATGGAATATATATATATATATATATATATATATATGTATGTATGTTGGAGGAACCGTGAGTATGTGCCAGGAGGATGTAGCCTTAGGTGCCACCGGGACGGTATGCGCCTAATGCCCCCGCCACCGGGACGGTGTGCCGGGCCTTTAGGTGTTGTAGGAAGAACAACACCCAAGGTGCATTGACTTGAGGTAAAACTCATTGGTGTGATGGATCTCCCCATTGATTCCAGTATGACCATGTGGACCGAGTCGTTAATTATGCTATTTCATGTTTATCGAATGTCATGCCATGCTTTTGTACAACTCACTAGGCCCGTTTGGCCTAACACTTGTTTGGTTTTATATGTATCTCAGGTTTTAGCGGCGCGACCGCCAAGAAGGTATAGATGCCTTAGATGCGAGCTTGGGGACATTTTGGGATGCTTTGCTTAGAAAGCTTATTTTGGATTAGATTACAACTTGTATTAATCTTGTTCCTAGTTAGGATTTAGATTAAAGGGTTGTGTTCCCTTAGATTGTTATTCATTACAAACTTGTAATTTTAACAGGCGTTATTGTCTCCCTTTTTGGGAAGAGCTCATGCTATGGCATATTGATTACCATGTTTCCCTTTTATGGAAATTTTTGTTTAACCCAATTTTTGGGGTGTTATAGACCTCCGCCTCTTCCTCCACTACAATAACCTATGTTACCCCTGTCCACTGCCACCACCACTACCATCGTCGGCCTCTTATACCTCCACCACCTCAACCATAACAACCACGTGCACCACCACCATCCACTATCTTTCACGTACTTCACAACTACCGTCCTTCACGGGTCACCCATTGCATTTATCTTTACCTGTCGCTACAACTATGCTCCGTCAATTCATTAAGATCTTCCTAATTGAATCAAATATTATATTTTCTTTATATGAATCGGATTTTTTCGAACTACCATCAATTATTTCAGATTTTCATTCAAATTTTCTATCATTGTTTTGCTATGTATTTATATGTATGAAAATCGTTTAAAAAAATAAAAATGTTTTTTTAATTAAATTATTTAAATATATACTTTATTTGTGTTATTTATAACTATTATATGACATATAAAATCATCAAACAACTTTTAGGGAAATTTGTCCAGTCCTGTCCTATCCAGTCCTAGTCGTACCAAACACAAGACAGACATTTGTTTTGTCCTATCCAGTCCCGTCCAGTCTTGTCCAGTTCTGTCATGTCCAGTCCCGTCCAATCATGTCTGCGTACCAAACGCTACCTTAGGGTAGAACTTAGAACCTAGATTAAGAATATCAATATCATTATCCACCCCCAAACCAAGAAATCAAACTTAATATTGCAATATATTAATAGAGGGTTACCTTAGATGCTTACCTTCACGATTCTCTCCTCTCTTGCCACAATCGCCCTCTCTCGATCTTCTTCAATCAGCCGTAATCCAAAAATGATAAAAAAAAAAAAAGAGAGAGAGAATTTAGGGATTTCTTCCTTATATATATTTCCTTCTTTTTGCACCTTAGACCTCCAAGTTCTAAGTCTCCCAATTTGACCCCAACTCTCTACAAAAGGGAAAACTTTACAATTTTGATCCTTACATGTCATATTGAAGAGCACGAAATTCTCGTTTTTTATGTAATTTGTTTGATTAAAATATTCGTATAATTTATTTTTAAACTTTAAGTGGGTAACAATTTTTAAATAAAAAATAAAAAGTCAAATATGATAGGTGTGAGTTTAAATTATTTTCCATTTTTACTCCTAATCATCTTAATTAATAATTTTAATTAAAAACTCTATTTAATATGAGTTGTTGGATCAATAGAGATGGAGGGGCCGAGATTAGTCCACGTGCACGATGAAAATTGAGTTTTTATTTGAACTTTTCTATCTCTCTCCCCCCTCTCTCTCTATATATATATATAGAGAGAGGGAGAGAGATAGAGAGAGGGGAGATCAAACGAGAATGCAACTATTTAAGAGAATACGAAAGCGGTCAAATCATGTGATTTTACATTCATTGTCAAAAAAGGTGTGCGAGCGATTTTTGTTGCGTCTTCAGGTCGTAGGGCAAAGTCGTGTGAATCACATGTAATTTTGTATATGATGTTAGTGTAAAATCACATGTCATTTGGCCGTTTTCGTATTCTCTTAAATAGGTACATTTCTCGTTTGAACCCGACTCTCTCTCTCTCTCTCTATATATATATATATATATATAAACATATATATATATATATATACACACACACACACACACATATATATATATATATACATATATATATATAGTGTGGTTCATTTGTTAACCCAAGATTTTGTATTAATTATGTTAACCTTTTTTAACCAATAGGAAGTCATTTTCTATTTTGGTTTCAAATTTGCATCCAACAATTAAATAGGGGTATGAATGAAAATCTTTTTTTTTTTTTTGTAAAACTCATTTATTGAGGGAGTTACAAATATCAAATTTTTCTTTGATTCTAGCAATATTTTTAATTCTTAAATATTTTGTAACTTAATATCAAATAATTGTATGAAATTCAATATTGTTGCATCATGAACATAGCCAACAACATTATGAATCACAATGTTTTTAACAATGTTGGGGATAGAGTAGACATAGATGTTCGTTTGATTGATGAAGATGATGAAACACAGCTCGATCATGAACACGGATGAACCCAATTATACGTGAACTTCTATGAACAGGGAAGATCAAAGGATAAACAATGTTCATAAAGGTTCATATAAATATTTATGATATGGTGAACACGGATAAACCCAATTATACGTGAACTTTTATGAACAGGGAAGATGCGAAGGATAAACAATGTTCATAAAGGTTCATATAAATATTTATGAACATGATTTATCCATATGAAGTAAATGTAAAATAACCAATTAAGTCAAATTCCTGAAATGACCCCATTCATTTGTGTTCAATATCATTATTTATTTCAAGGGCCCATGTCGTAGTTAATGCTTGGATGGTTTTGATCTCAGCCATCAAATACAATATCAATGGTTAAGATTTGAGTTAACATAAAAAATAAGGTTAACAAATGAACTCAACCCTATATATATATATATATATATATATATATATATATATATATATATATAATATATATATAGGGTCAGGTTCACGTGAGACCAAGTTGTTTCCGTGAGACCACGTGAGACCACGTGAGACCAAGCCTTAAAACATAAAACTTCACACCGAAACACTGTGAAGGTAAAAAACATTCGAACCTTCATAATGTAATCACACTATGAAGGTAAAAAAACCTAAACCAAGTTAAAAAAAATCAAACCTTCACAGCTAAAAGACTGTGAAGGTATATCTGAACCTTCACAGTGAAGACACTGTGAAGGTAAAAAAAAACGAACATTCACAGCGAAAAACACCGTGAACGTAACATTTACGGTGTTTTCCTTATGAAAAGTTCGATTTTTTTTACATACACAGTTTTTTGGTGTGAAGTTTCATACTTTAAAGCTTGGTCTCACCGGTCTCACGGAAACTGTTTGGTCTCACGCGAACTTAAGTCTATATATATATATATATATATATATATATATATATATATATATAGCCTAGGGGCGTTTGGTTCACATAATGTTTTTAGATGGAATGGAATCTGTCAAAGCAATTTGACTTTGAAGGAATTGGAATGGAATGTTGTCAGGTTTGATCACCTGTTTGGTTGACATAATTGAAATGAAATCTGTTAAATGAATTGGAATTTTTCTTTTTGGTTCACATATTGTAGCTTCAGAATTGGAATGAGAATTTTGGTAAATGACCAAAATACCCTTTTTGATTATTTTAATTTTTTTAAACAAAAAATACTTTAATGAAATAGTCATTAAATATTTTAAATTTAACTAAAATTGTTTTGATTATTTTAGCACACAAATGATATATATAGAGAGAGAGAGGAGAGGAGAGAGAGAGGAGATAGATAGGGGAGAGAGGAGAGAGAAAGGAGAGGGGAGAGAGAGAGGGGAGAGAGAGGAGAGAGAGTATAGAGAGAGAGGAGAGTGGGGGAGATAGAGAAAGAGAAAGAGGATAGAGAGAGGGATGGAGGAGGGAGGAAAAAGAGGGAGAGAGGAGAGAGAGAGAGTTGGTGTCTGTTGATAACCAAAATCAGTAGGGTTTAGTTTGAGGTAAAGGGTAGCTTTGGAATTATTAAAATATGAGATTTTATTCCATTGAAATCCTTGGGTTTTATGATGGAATGTTCAAATCCTATATCTATGGAATTTATAGGAATTCAAAGATTCCATCCGTTGAAAAACTTGAACCAAACAAGGGAATGGAATCTAGTCAAAGGAATTCAACATTCCAATTCCACCAGATTCCATCACATTCTGCGAACCAAACGCCCCTTAGGTTTATTTGAGAAATGGTAAATATATGAGAAATAGATAAGTAATCCTATCCATTCATACAGTCAAGATCGGATTTGACTGGTCAAAAGTTGCGGCTATTCCAAAAATAGAAGGACACTTTCGTAATTTTTACAAAATACACGGGCTGTGTTTAAATATGAACATGTATAATTCACATATGAACTATATGTTCATATGTGAATCAGTGTAATTCACATTTGAACTCTTTTAACTGGTTCATATATAAACCTTTGTGATTAATATATGAAGTAATTAACTGATTCACATATGAACTAATTAACTGTAAGTTCATATATGAATCAGTTGAACTAATTAACAGATTCATATATGAACTTTTGTGATTCATATATGAACTAATTAACTGATTCTCATATGAACTAATTAACTGATTCACATATGAACGTATAGTTCATATGTGAATCATATAGGTTCATATATGAACTTATCCCACGTATTTTACGAAACTACCCCTCTACATTCTATAAACCATGCAAGGAATTACACGGTGCTTCGCGGTCAAAGCCGCAAATGTTGACCAGATGAATGACTAAGATTTCTTCTCTATTTCTCATACATTTACCATTTCTCAAATGAACCTCTCCCTATATATATATATATATATATATATATATATATATATATATATATATATATATATACAAGGAGAGGTTCATTTGAGAAATGCTAAATATATGAGAAACATAAAAGTAATCCCAGCCTTTCATTCGGTCAATATCGGCTTTGACCGGTTAAATATTGCGTCTTTGACTGGTCAACAATTACGGCTTTGACGGGTCAAAAGTTGCGGCTATTCCAAAAATAGAAGGATAGTTTCGTAATTTTTACAAATACACGAGATGGGTTCATATATGAACCTTTATAATTCACATATGAACTATATGTTCATATGTGAACCAGTGTAATTCACATATGAATTCTTTTAACTGATTCATATATGAACCTTTGTGATTTATATATGAACCAATTAACTGATTCACATATGAACTAATTAACTGTAGGTTCATATGTAAATCATTTGAACTAATTAACATATTCATATATGAACTAATTAACTGATTCATATATGAACGTATAGATCATATATGAATAAAGGTTCATATATGAATCAGTTAAAAGAGTTCATATGTGAATTACACAGGTTCATAAATGAACATATAATTCATATGTGAATCATACAGGTTCATATACGAACTCATCCCACGTATTTTACGAAACTACCCCTCTATCTAGGCATGGAAATAAGCCCCGGCCCGTCGGGGAACCCAGTCTACCCGCCCCGCCCCGGTCGGGGATGGGGACGGGGACGGGGATCCCGTTTGTCTCAAAATGGGGATGGGGACGGGGACGGGTATCGCACTCCCCGCCCTGCCCCGTCCCCGTTATATATTTTAATTAATAATTAAATATATATTATTTATTTAAACTAAATCGGTAATTCATAATTTCCTATTTCTTAATTAGGTTTATAATATAAAATTGTTATTTTTTGGATGTTAGTATCTACTTTGGATGTCAATCAAAATACAATTACTCGATATGGTTGTGGATATTACTCTATATCTTTTGGTACGCGTGTTGTTAAGGTTTTTTTTTCGGGATTAGGTTGAATTTCTTTTGATTTCAGGTTATTAATTATTATATGATGTTGTGATTTTTTTTGTACTGTATTAAATTTCTTTCGATTTTAGGTTTATTGAAAATATGTGAGATTTTAACATATGTGGTGTCTCATAAATTTGATTTAAATAGCTTATATAAAAGGAAAAAAATCCCCGTTTCCCCGTTGGGGATCCCCGTTCCCCGTTGAGGACGGGGATGGGGATGTGATCATATTCCCCGGAGGGAATGGGGACGGGGACGGGGATGGGGATAAAGATGAGGGATTGGGGACGGGGATTGAGGTCCCCGACCCATTTCCATGCCTACCTCTATCTTCTACAGACCACACAAGGAATTATCCGGTGCTTCACGGTTAAAGCCGCAAATGTTGACCAGATAAAGGGCTAGGATCATTTCTTTATTTCTCATGTTTTTAGCATTTCTCAAATGAACCTAATCCTATATATATATATATATATATATATATATATATATATATATATAGGGTCAGGTTCAAGGGAAAACCTCAAAAAAATGAAAAACTGAGGAACACTCTGGTAGCCTTTCATTTGGACGGTATGCATTTGTGCATATAAGTAATTAATTAGTTTTTTGGTTTTTATGCACTTGTGCATATGCACGTGTGCATGTTATAAATTACTTGTATGCACAAATGCATATCGTCCAGATGAATGGCTACCAGAGTGTTCTTCAGTTTTCAATTTTTTTGAGGTTTTCCCTTGAACCTCCCTCTCTCTCTCTCTCTCTATATATATATATATATATATATATATATATGTATATATATATATATATGAGGAATAATCGTGCAAGGAGTTAAACATTTTGTGAGAATGCGAGAAGTCTCAATACCATATATGATTGCACTTCATTTGATGTGTGTAATCATATATGATTTATGTGTTGTTAATGCAACATGTATTTAATCATATATGATTAAGCTTGTTTATCATACGTGTAATCGTATATGATATTAAAATTTTTCGCCTACTTGCAAAATATTTAACTTCTCGTTTGAACCTGACCCAATATAAGGAATGGTTCAAACGAGAACCCCTGTGATTTACAAGAACGCGAGAACAGTCTTTAAACCAAACATTGTGTTTTAATTCACAATTTTTGAGAAGTTAAGAGATTTTTCAAATTTGAATTAGTATTAAAAAGTTCTAAAAAAATTAAGATGTGGAAGGGTAAAATTGGAGTTTGAAATGCTAAAATTCAAATAATACGATCATGTCAGTCCAATCATCGGGGAAGGGCCAATCCTCGTCGACGGTGGTTATAACACCATCACCATATTCCAGTACTACGGTAAAATAAAAACAAAGAATGCACAAGTTTCATTTAGGGGGATGGCACGAGTCGGGAAGAAAAGCAACACGGTTATGAGGTCAATCAAACAACTTTATCACATATTCAATCACATATAGAACATAAATCACATGATTATCAAGGGGTCAATGATTGTCTGTTATCAAGTAGGCCTTGATGATTGTATGTCATTGACTAGGTTTCGATGATTTTCATTATGTATCACACAATTATCACAATATGTATATCACACAATTGTCACAATGTGTGTATCACAGTTCGGACAACAGACACAACTTCTTCCTATGTGTTCGATGAAGACAAGTTGTTCCCTTGTGTTCAGCTTCGACTAACACAGGTTTTTCCTATGTGTTCGATTAAGACAGATTGCGCTTGTGTGCGACTAACACATTTGTTATCACAATGTTATTACGTTTGAACCTTTGATTGAAAATAAAGGGATAATTACCATGAATTATAATAACTTAAAAATTATGAAAAATAGATAATTACATTACTACCCTCAATAATTTATTTTTATTTATTATAACTAAAAATATGGGTTAAATAAGTTGGAAGCCCACAATTGTTCTCGTATTTTCGTAAAATATAGGTGTTCTCGTTTGAACCTCCATCTCTCTCTCTCTCTCTCTCTATATATATATATATATATATATATATCACTAATCAAATGAGAAACACAAAAAAATTGATAATCGTAAAAAAAATTCTAGGTGTTATTTCATGTTGCAAAACAATGCATGTTAAGATATAGTTTTGTTTTACAATATGCTTATTTTTAATATTTATTTTTTGTTTCGTATTGTAATTCAACACTACAAATTCACAAGCATTATTTCATGTTGTAAAACAATACATGATCAATGATTCAATATCTTTTACAATTGGGTTAAATGCATGAAATAACAACTTATTTTTATAAAATTTATTATTATAGCATTTTACTTTTATTTTTTTCTTATTACAACAATGTACTTTCAGTTTTTTTATCAGCACATTTTACTTTGAAAAATCTACCCATATAGCATTGATTAACTTGTTACTTTTTAAACCGATTAATCTCCTTAGTTTCTGAACTAGCAGAATCACAGGACATCAAAAGTGGGAAGTTTATGGTTTTTCTTCCTCACTCTCGAATAGGTGAACTATCCACCTTTTTTTTTTGCTTACATGGCTTAAATGAGGTGATGTTGATGGTACTTCATTGTGATTATGTGGCATTAAAAAAACATCTTTCAAAATTTTAATAATTTCCTCACTTTCCCTCCCGATTGTTTATATCCCGTCCAAATTATGTTTTCCTTTTCTCTCTTAAAAAGAATCCTTTCAAAAAAAAATCGCTCTTATTAAATTGTTGCAAATTAAATATGTAACAACCCAAAACCAAAAACAACTAAAATATAGCATTACAACCCAAATGGTCCCAAATAAAATTTTATCCATAAAACTTAACTCAAAATCTACAACGGTAATACATGACTACAACTGAGATGTACTATGTCTACCGGAACTTCGAGCTTCCTCGATGTCTCTTGCACAACACTACCTCCCATCTTTTCCTTGGACGAACTTCTAACTAAACCCTTACTTGAAAATGGTTTTAGTTTTTGAAAAGCGAGGGTTAGACGATGAAGTCTAGTGAGTTCCCTCTAGAAACAACATTCGTTCTGCAAATAACATTTTAAAGCAGTTTATGAGATTTATAAACAATTCAAAACTTTAAAACATTAAACGCATGTACGACACAGGTTGATGGCACACGATAAGGTCATGCACACCTGTGACAACGTGTCTGGCTTACATTGCCTTTAACTGGGACACACCCCTCATTGGCATAAACGGGACCCCCCCTGACTTAAGCTATCACATGCCCACTCTCAAATGTATGTGTACATAACAAATCACATTTCATATCACAATAAAACATGTAGTCTCATAGTCATTTCATGCATTAAAATTCGTATGTCAACAACATTTTCAGTTAGAAAGACTCACCTGTCGCCATGCTTAAATCCTCCCCACTTACGCTTTTGATCCTTAGATTGAATGCCTACGATTTAAAAACAAAAGAGGTAAGTCACTCAATCCACCTCTGTCGTGGATTCTCATTCTCTCAAAAAAATCCTCTAAACAAGTCTCACGCAGATTTTCATCCGGTTACCCCATAGCCGGGACCTCCCTACCGGGGTTCCCGTCTCCCGGTACCTCCCTACCTGGGTTCCCGACTCCTGGGACCTACCTTCCCGGGTTCTGCCTCCCGAGACCTCCCTATCGGGACCTTGCCTCCTGGGGCTTCCTTAACGGGACCCCGTGTAACAGCCGGGTTTAAAGTGGTGAATTAGAAGTTTGGGAAAAATAGTAGAAGGGATCCATAGTAAAGGGGTTTAGAATGAAAAAAAAGGGATTAATAGGGATTTAACCTTAGTGACCTATTCTTTTGTGGGTGGCGGCTGAGAATTTTAGGAGAGCAAAGGGTGAAGGCTTTTTGGGAAGAAAAGAAAGCAAGGGAGAAGGCTGCCATTTATTTCATCCTGCATCATCTCCTTTCCAAGGTAAGTTTCCATCCTATTTCTTATTCTTGTTGGGGATTGTTGATTTAATTCAATCACCTTAGAGTAATCCGGTTACTAGACCTCTCTTGGGTTTTGTTTGCGATTTTGGGAAAAAGGGCAATGGTTTTGTTTCAGATTAATGGCTCTTAAGAGCATTAGAATCTAAGTAATTTCAAGCTCTAAGTGTTAATGGATAAAGGATTGAGTTCTTTGATTTTAAGATATTTTGGGAACTGCAGTTTCATTTATCGCTTCGGGTTTTTGTTCGTTTGAGTCGTGACCGGTTGGCCCCGGTCGATTTTGGTTTGGCTTGGGGCTTAAGCACCGGTCGTTGAAAAGGACTCCGGTCAAGCTGCAGACTCCGGTCAAGCAGCAGACACCGGTCAAGTAATTTCTCCGGGCGATCTTCTCCACCCCGGTTGAGGGAGGGTGCGACCCCGGTCGCCCTATGATCCCGGTCGCCAAGGCATACCGGTCGACCTCTGGTTCCGGGCGTGAAGCACACGGGTCGGCTCTTTGGTCCCGGTCGAATTCTACTCCGGTCGGTTATGGGGGGATCCGGTCCCCGTCCTATGCTTATGGGTTGTCAACCATTTAGTTTAGCTAAGTTGGATGTGGGCCACCATTTTGTCCGATTAAATTGAAAACTTTGGACCGAAGTCCAAAGTGGTAAGGAAATGTTATGATGGGGTTTTTTTTAGCTATGGCCCACTTTAATAATTTTCAATAGTCTAAGAATTTCAACTTTATAGAAAGTTGGTGGATTATTTCAGATAAATGTTAGATAGTTGGGATAAGGGAGTTAAGGTCAAACTTCGTTAAAGTGGAAAGTCTAATGGGTTCACTGGTCAATGTTTCCTTTATAGGTTTCAGACCGAAATATAGAAATAGACGCGAGATTCGAGCTAAGGACACCAGGTGAGTTTTTCTGAACTAAACCTTTTGATGGCAAGAGCATGTGAAGTTTAATTTCTAAACTTTGATTTATTTATAACGGCATGATTTGATTAAATTGTACAAGTGTGTTTAAATTGTTGAAATTTACATGTATGCATACATTCTTTGTGAAGCTTTTGACCTAAGTCGGGGAGTGTGGCCCGTTTATGCCGTTGGGGGTGGGTCCCAACATTAAGGCAGTGCGAGTTAGACACATCGTTTTTGACGGTTGTGTGGTCAGTAGCGTGTTTTACCATTATGTGTTTATACACTTGTTGAGTTTAAATTATTTTTGGAAAGATATATTCTGGTTGCTTATCTGTTAGAGGGAACTCACTAGACCATCGGTCTAACCCTCGCTCTTTTAAAACTAAAAATCTTTTCAGGCCGTCAGGAAGTAGGCAGAGCTGGTAAAGGGAAAGAGAAGGTTTAGCGGATCCTGATAGAAGACTGCCAATTAGTCTTCTTATTAAATTTCTCAGTTGTGAATAGGTTGACTTTAAAAACCTTGATTTGTTTATTGTACGCTTGGGCCCGTTTTGGCATAGATTTTTTTTTATTAATGTTGGTATTTTAATATCATGAGTTAAATTCGTTTGATCGTTTCTGGTTGGGTTGTTATACCCCGCCTCCCGGGGTTTCCCTTCCCGGGACCTCGTTGCATGAGGTTCCACCACCCCTACCGGGTTTTAGCCTAAATCGATGTAGGCGATTCCCGGGTATTGCAAACCAGTCTCAAATAGAGAGATTTGAATATTTAAGCGATTCCAAGATTCTACTTGGTAAGCTAACTATCTAAGTTTTCCTTTAATCGATAAACCACAACAATCTTCCCAAAAGTGATACCCAAACCTCATAGAAATCAATCGATTACCCTAGATTTCCTTACCACTAAAACCCAACAACAAATCTCCCCAGAAATCAATAATAGACTACAAATCTCACCATAAATCAATAATAGGAAAAGGTGTTAGATATTACCTTGGTAACTATTGATGCGAAAAACTCTTCCAATCCAACAACCCTTCTTGCTTCTCTTCCAAAAATCGCACCCTCTAAATCTCATGCCGTTCTCTGCCTCTTCAATTGTAAATAGATAGGAGATAAAGGTATTAGGGTTTTAATCCTTTTCCTAATAATTGCAATTTAGTCCTTGGGCTTTGGGCTTCCAACCAAAAACCCATTAATCACCCAAGTCCTTTAGAAAATAAGATCTCGATTATTACAATATCTCCCCCTCAAAAGAATTCCATCCCCGGAATTCCCTTGTCGAATAAACTTGCATATTAGGACCTCATGCCCGTTTCTACCTCCCATTGAACCTTCACAAGGCCAATCTCCTTGGTCCTCAACTTCTTGACTCTATGGTTAATGATTGTCCCCGACCCCACGACGAAGGTTAATTTCGTATTTGCTTGCATCATTTGCAAAGGTATCGACATAACAACTTCCAACAACTGCTCTCTAAAATAGAGGTGTGAAACACATTATGAATCCTCTATAATCTAGCCAAGCATATCCAACTCATACACTATCTCTCCAACTCTTTCCAAAATTTTCTACGAACCCCATAACGTGGCCCAACTCTATTTTTCTCTCGAACGTACAACCTCATTCTATGGGGACGTCTTCCACATCAAGCTGCCCCCTCTCAACTCGAGATTCAAAAGATTTATGTTTTTCAATCTAATCAACTTAACTTCACTCAGTTTCCCAAACCATTCTGACCGAAACCATAGCCGTACCAGATCCCTCGGAACCTTCCCTCAGTTAACAACAACTTTCTTATGTCGAGTTATTTCATATAATATACTTGCAACCTCTCTGCTCAAATGTACCATTTGTAACATCCTAAGCCAACCGTACCAGATGTTTTCCGCTTTATCCTCCTACCTGGACTCACGGCTTTAAAACGCGGTAAATTATGAGTCTCACACACAACTTCGCTGCCTTAAAAGAACGAATTTTACTGAAGTTAACGCCACAACAACATGAATCCCTTATAAAAATAACGAACACTCAGTTCGCCAACTTAACACAAGCTCAACATTGTATATCATCATAACTCACCGCTATGAGCTTCTTCATTAGATAACATGCAATTCTAAAAACACTTCCCCCAACACGTCACACGTCTAATGCAGATAGTACTTTCTTTTCCGAATCACATTGCTTACAATTCATCAATGATAACCAATTCATACACTCCCACCACGTCATCACCCCATACTTATACCTAGCTAATAGTAGGAGATCTCCACAATCCATCCTCTAAATCATCCATCAATCCAAGTTGATCCAGTCCTGAAGACACCCATTCAAATTATCGCTGACCCCAATGATAACACCAATTTTTGATGTTATTTTCATATCACTAATTGGGTAAAATTTCTTTTTCCATGTAAATTTAGCGGAATTTTTATGATTTAAATCAAGTGTTTCAGGAATTTCATCATGTTATGAGATAGCCAAGAATGAATGCAAAAAGTACATCTCCGAACGATAATCGAGCATAACGTCCGTCAAGTTCCAAACCCGAGAAATGGCAGTTGAAAAAGTGAAGTTAAGAAGAAAAATCAAGTTCAAATGTAGACCAAAAATCAGTGGCTGAAGTGACTTTCATGTGAGTTGCTGATGCTGAACTCACGGACAACCTACGAGAAAGGGGTTGCATGTTTTTAATGCTTATCTTTTAGGATTTTGACTCACTTTGCACTCTATTCACAAATTGGCGACGGGAGAGAACAAGGAGGCGAACTTGGACGATTTTTGCAAGAGGAAACACCGAATTTAAGCTAGGAAACACCTTGGGACTCGTTTCTTACACGGATTCTTCCAATTCTTCGTCGGTATTACATAATCAAAAGGGAGTTTTTCAATCTTTGATGTTTGAGAGAACCTTTCTTAGATCTATGACTCCATCTACTATTTTCTTGTTTAATACCCCCAACATGAACTAATCTTTAGGTGTTGGGGGTTGGTTTGACTTTGGTTTAAGCTTATGAACATGTGATTTGGAGTTTTTATCAGTTTTTCTTAACTAATGAAGCATATGATTTAGGTTTTAATGCTTTTGTGAGTTTGGCCAACTTTCATCTGAATTGTTCACTATAAATTAAATTCGAGAGAATTAATTGTTAACAAGAACTATAATTATATGCCTAAGGTGAGAAATTGGATAGAGATATACCAACTAAACCTTAGTATCATTATAATCTGGAACGTAATGTGTTTTGAACTCATGTGTGAAGATCGAGAGATAAGACTTGGGTTTTCAAAATAAAATTCATTGTTGCTTGAGAAAGAACAACGGTGAATTCAAAGATTAGATTTTCATTAAAGGGTTTAACTGATAATTGTTTTCAAGGCTATTGTTCATTAGTGAAAACTATAGGATTTCCAACCCTCAACTATTTGTCTCCATAAAACTTTCCAAAGTCGTTATTTGAATAGTGTGTTTGTTTGATTTTTTTTATCAGTATTCAGTTAATCATTCCTAAAAATTCAACCTTTGGACCGTTCAGTTAATAGTGAATATAGTCATTGTGATATTCAGTTCCTAGTTCCCTTTGTTCGATACTTGTACTTCCAAGTACATATTAATTGATTCGACCCGTACACTTGCGGTTAGATTAGGGGGTGTAAACCACCCTATCACCCAACAATCATCCAATCACACATGAAATAATTTCAAGTTTCACTCGCTCAACAAGAGGGAGTGACCATGCTCACTCATAACTATTCCCATTAGCTTAACACTGAACTACACGCTCACTTGGAACATTTCCCAAAATAATACCAAGTCTAATCCAATGGTCCTTCGTTCCGAGCACTACATCCAACTACCTTTTTTCCATTTCCTCCTCAAAAACTTAAAGCATACTTCCTAAGAACGGCTTACTAGCAGGTGCACGCTTTTGACCAATGGCACAAGTTAGCTTTCCTCAACCCTTGAGTCATAACATACACACAAATCCTCTTTCCCATACTATCACTAGGAATTCACATACCCGACAATGATAACCTATAATCATTGTTTCACATTTTTTGTGTCACTTGTCAAACTTCCTACTTCCAGTTTACCCACTTATTTCAACATACCATCTCCACCTCCTCAGGCTATTGTAGAACATTGTTCACTCCATATTTTGATAAATTCAAATGTGTTAGTAGCACATTTACATTACTATGCCTAATCAACCTATTTCACCACAAAACTCACTCAAGAAATTCAACCAAGACATTCTGAATTAACACCAAAGGCTTAAAGCCACCACACACTTCTCATTTGCCAAAACGAGGTTAGCCTACTCATGAGAATTCTTTTACACGCAAGGAATAATTCAACATTCCCAATGATCTCGTATCTACTACAAAACATCATAACTAATAAATTCAAAATCTTAATCAATATTTCAATGGTGCAAGATAAACTTACCCATCAACCCATCGCGACCCAAGAGCACATGGCTCTTCTTTTAGGCAACCACCAACTACCACTCCACCCCTTTCATTATGAAGATAGCAATACCATACACCACCCTAAAATCCATACATCTCAACAACATACTTAACACTTTGCATAACCCAACAAAAATCTCAGAACAACGATTTCCACCCACACATATTCTTTATCAATAACACAACCCACCACTTAGACTCAAAGCAACCCATCACCACATCTATAACTTACCCGTCCACCTTGGAATAAAGTGCCACTAGCGTATTACACCTGCACCACTTCATACCCTCACACTACAATCAAAACCCCCCCGACTACTTCGCATGCACAATAGATATCCCCTTTTCTATACCAACCATAACACATATATATTTGAAGTAAGGTCATCTCACGACTTTGTATTTCTCGAATCTAGGTGAACCACCAACAAAATCATGATCATGTAATTCACTCGAACAAGTTTTCGTTCCTTGACAGCTCGTCACGATCTACAAGAAAGAAGTTCGGATAGCCCACAAAAATAAGACGCATTCCCTTACAGATCAATATGGTCAAAGTGCACCCACTTCAGTTGTGCTAAATACTTTATTCATATATGAATCATCAAAACCTCATAAGAAGTAATCTATCCAAACTAGCAATTTCCCACTTCATAACGCCTACACAAGGTGGTCCGACATCAAGCCAGGTATACACCTTTCTCGAACGACTTCTTACATCTTTGAATAAACTCAACAGAATAACCACACTAGAGCTACTTCCTCAATTCCAGCAACCTGATAATAACTTCAACAGATGGTCGTTGACTTCAACATCAACAGTCGACATACTAACACTTTAACAATGTATCCGACAAACTAGGATTCCTAATGGGAACTACTTCTTTCAACACATCATAACTAACTTTGTGCCCCACAGTCCTCACATGTTGAAGGATAATTACAAAACCATCTCACAAAACAACTCATATAATGGGAGAGGAAGCACCAGCAAGAGTTCTGATGAGATCCTTTGCCAATCCAAATGTGGAAGCCCTCAACCGAGGTGTTCAAGCCCCTACGATAGGAGAAAATAACTTTGAGATAAGGTATGGCACGATCCAGATGTTACAACAAAATCAGTTTGGTGGAGCACCAACAGAAGACCATGGGCATCTCCATACATTTGAAAAGATCTGTAACACATTTAAGATTAACGGAGTGTCAGATGATGCAATCAAACTGAGATTGTTCAACTTCTCACTGAAGGGAAGAGAACACATATGGGAAAAGAGCCTACCAACTGATCAGATTCGTACATGGGCAGACATGACTACATCGTTCCTACAAAAATTCTTTCCACCGGGTAGGACAACTCAGTTAATGGCCGAAATAACCCATTTTGCTCAATGGGACCAGGAGACACTCTTCGAGGCATGGGAAAGATATAAGGACATGTTGAAAAAATGTCCTCATCATGGTTTGCATGGTTGGGTCATCATCCAGACCTTCTTTGGTAGACTTCACCTGCAATATAAGAATGATATCACGGCTGCAGCAGGCGGGGCTCTAATGAACAAAACGTATGCAGAAGCGGTTGAACTGATTGAGAATTTAGCTGAACATAGCTATGTCACTCCACGATCCGCTACCAGACAAGTAGCTAATGTTCAGGACTCTGACGAGTTAAAGGCGATAAAAGCTTAACTAGTCGCCATCACAAATCAGCTGAAAGGAGCTTCCATCCAACCTGCACTTAATTATGATGGAGAGATTCCTAATTTGTTCCCAGCTTCTCATGAATCCGAACAGGTTCAATTCTTACAAAACCAGAACAATCTCCCTCGTAATGATCCATTCTCAAATACCTACAATGAAGGATGGAAAAGACATCCCAATCTCTCATGGAATCAATCGCAAAATCAACCAAGTGAAACCATGGGACAACAACAACAACAACAGTATGGTAACAATTCTAATTTTTCATCTTCTTCTCAATCTTATAATGTTTATTGTCCCCCAGGTTATAATCAGAGAAAGCTTGAGGAAGGACAATCTAGAGAGAAGAAGCTGGGATTAGAACATGTTTTGATGAAGTTCATCTCAAAGATGGATAATACTGTTGATGAGATTACTTCTTCCGTAAGCACTTTGACTACCATTGTGGATACTGTAAAGGCAACAATAGAACAGAATAGTACTTCCATCTAAATCTTAGAAAGACAGATAGGGAAGATAGTTGAAGCTCTACAATCCCGCGCTCAGGGTTAATTTCCCAGTCAGACTGAAAGAAACCGAGAGAGCATTGCAATGCCATTCATCTGAGGAGTGACACCACGGTAATGAATCGACCATCAACGGCTCCACCGACACATTTCCACCCTCAAAACCTTTCCTCGTCCTTAAATGCAATGTTTCCTTACGACCTAGAGAGTTCATAACCTTCATGCATGATGACACAACGATTTAAATCATTTTTCACATTTGAAAATTTATTAAGTACAACACCATGAAACAAACTTAAGAATACCCCACACGACACCACCATAATTGATTAGCCACGCACATCGATCCCAATGATCGTTCACACGCAACCCCCATGATAAAACACAACCTTGCCCAACCAAAACGATGTTGGTACAAATGAAAATAATTTCAATAGACCGTTCCTCATGTAGTTATAAAATACCGAGCGAATTACTTCCACTAAGCGAATCAGTCGACTCTCACTCTCATTGGTATGACAACAAAGTATCCAGACCAGTTTCGGTTATAAAACCATGCAATCAAACGTTTTCATGATCTTCATAAAAATTTAACTCAAACATAAAAGAGGCGAAGTAATTCACCAATTACCAAGTTCAAAATTTTATCATGCAACGTAAATAAGTTTGTATTCTTCTTTCAATCACACGCTTGCACCCACCAACCCGTTTTCCAAACAAGAGACTAACAAGGCACACATACATCTTTAACATGAAGGACTCATGTAACTTGTTTAAAGACACAATGCATGGAAAGCGTTTTGCAATTAAAGGTCATTCACTCTAACAAGGTCAACCGGTATACTCACAACAACTTACCATCGATACTCTACTATTGCCCAACAGACGTTGTCTCACTCTTGCAACCTCTTCTGGTACAGGTGCTTCACAACCAACCTGTTTGACCATCCCACATAATTTTCGTCTTGAGCAATGATTTACAGATCATACAATTTCAATCTTTGACCCCTACAAGTCGATAAACAACCAACTACTTCACATTCTACTCTTATCAATACTTTAATCCAACACTGATATCTTCTCTTCTTCATCCCTGCCACTCTACCGTTTGACCGAAGAGTCAAATGCTTATTTCTTTCGCCCGATCTTGAGTTAAAGCCTTCAAGATCCTAATCCAGTCCTCTCTTCCTATCCAAAATGACCGACGCAACAACTCCAAGAACGAGTACTCACTAGAAACTAGGAGTATGCCCTTAATTAATCATTCATCCCTTTCAAACCCAAGAAGTTCTACCTCTAGTCGGCTCGTTAACATGCTGAACGATGCTCCTTCTAGAAAGCGATAACATTACCTCGCAAGCGATCTCACATCACATCTAAACCATTGCTATCCTTGCAAATTTAGAATTCACCCCATACTAACACCCCCATCGATAGTCGCAACAATATTAATCGAGCACCCCCACACACCTGTAAGTTGTTTGGTTAGAAAGAGAAATCTCTGCGGGTATACAACAACGTATTGGCCCTGAATATGCAGGACCTTTAGGAATTCTTCAAGCTCTAGCAGACAATAGCATTGTCCAGTTTCGATTTTGAATTTACCTTACATGAGAGTCCTCATTACTATCGTCATGATTCTCGATGTTCAAGGTCTTCCCGAATAACTTCTTATATCTCAGTTGTGTCCCCCTCTACTCCACAGTTTAAGTTTAGGCCCATTCGGTCACCTAAGTCCCTTAAACTATGGATCTGATACCAACTATAACAACCCGAAACCAAAAACAACTAAAATATAGCATTACAACCCAAATGGTCCCAAATAAAATTCAATCCATAAAACTCAAATCAAAATCCACAACGGTAATACGTGACTATAACTGAGATGTACCATGTCTACCGAAACTTCAAGCTTCCTCGATGTCTCTTCCACGACACCATCTCCCATCTTTCCCTTGGACGAACTTCTAACTAAACCCTTACCTGAAAATGGTTTTAGTTTTGGAAAAGCGAGGGTTAGACCATGAGGTCTAGAGAGTTCCCTCTAGAAACAACATTCGTTCTGCAAATAACATTTTAAAGCAGTTTATGAGATTTATAAACAATTCAAAACTTTAAAACATTAAACGCATGTACAACACAGGTTGATGGCACACGATAAGGTCACACACATGACACACCTATAACAACGTGTCTAGATCACACTACCTTTAACTGGGACACCCCCCAATTGGCATAAACGAAACACCCCCCATGGTATGAGCATTTGCAGGACACCCCTCGACTTAAGCCATCACATGCCTACTCTCAATTGTATGCATACATAACAAATCACATTTCATATCACAATAAAATATGCAGTCTTATAATCATTTCATGCATTAAAATTCGTACGTCAACAACATTTTATGTTAGAAAGACCCACTTGTTGCCTTGCTTAAATCCTCCTCACTTACGCTTTTGATCCTTAGATTGAATGCCTACAATTTAAAAGCAAAAGAGGTAAGTCACTCGATCCACCCCTGCTGTCGATTCTCATTCTCTGTAAAAAAAATCCTCTAAACAAGCCTCACCCGTATTTTCATCTGATTACCCCGTCGCCCGGGATTTCCCCACCCGAGTTCCGTCTCCCGAGACTTCCCAACCCGGGTTCCCGACTCCTGGGACCTTCCTTCCCGGGTTCCGCCTCCCTGGACCTCGCCTCATGGGGCTTCCCTTCTCGGGACCCCGTTGTTGGGGTCCCCCCCTACCGGGTTTCGGCCTAAATCGGTTTATGTGATTCACGGGTTTCACAAACCAGTCTCAAATCGAGAGATTTGCAGATTTAATCAATTCCAAGACTCTACTTGGAAAGCTAACTATTTAAATTTTCCTTTAATCGATAAACCACAACAATCTCCCCAAAAGAGATAACCAAACCTCATAGAAATATATAGGAGGTAAAGGCATTAGGGTTTTAATCATTTTCCTAATAATTGCAATTAGTCCTTGGGCTTTGGGCTTCCAACCAAAAACCCATTAATCACCCTAGTCCTTTAGAAAACAAGATCTCGGTTATTACAAAATATTTTAGAATAACATATTTTTGTTTTAACAAATATAATATTTTTTTCAATGTAAATATTTTATTTGTAAGAAAATGTAAGACATACTATTTTGAGTGAATTGTGGATTTGGTCCATGTGGTTTTGTGATTTCTTTGACCATGGTTCTCATTCTATGTTTATTGTGGATATAGTCCCTATGGTATGCAATATATTGTGGCTAGGGTCCCTAAAACTAACACCGTTAACTTTTAAGGGTTAAATGCCTCATGTGTCTTGCACACTATGGGCATAATAGTCATTTTACTTTTCCCTTTTAATTTATTTTATACATCTTTAAAACAAAAAATACTAAATTTTGTATTTGGTCCCTATGCATCACTCATCATCTTTAAAACATATTTATCATCTTTCTTAATTTTTTTTTTATCCAATCTTCATTGTCAAAATACAAGAAAATTTAATTTGTTAAAGTGCAAAAAAACATTACTTGCATTTAAAAATAATAATTGTTTGAAACCAACACTACATCCTAAAAAAAACATTATATCAAAATAAAAATTGTTTGAAACCAACATTACATCCTAAAAAAGACAACCCATCAAAATGACAATTATTTTATATGAACATTACATCCCGAAAAAGTAAACTCATCAAAATAACAATTGTTTGATATCAAAATAACATCCCGAAAAAAACAACCCACCAAAATAAAATTGTTTGATATCAACATAACATTTTCGAGACAACCCATCAAAAAATACAACCCATCAAAAAAGTAAACCCATAATTTTCGAGATGTCATGTTAATATCAAACAATTGTTATTTTGATGGGTTGTCTTTTTCGGGATGTTATGTTGATATCAAACAATTGTTATTTTGATGGGTTAATTTTTTCGGGATGTAATATTCATATAAAATAATTGTCATTTTGATGGGTTGTCTTTTTTAGGATATAATGTTGTTTTGATATAATGTTTTTTTTAGGATGTAGTGTTGGGTTCAAACAATTGTTATTTTTAAATGCAAGTAATGTTTTTTTGCACTTTAACAAATTAAATTTTCTTGTACTTTGACAATGAAGATTGGATAAAAAAAATTAAGAGAGATGATAAGTGTGTTTTAAAGATGATGAGTGATGCATAGGGACCAAATCCACAATTTAGTATTTTTTGTTTTAAAGATGTATAGAATAAATTAAAAGGGAAAGGTAAAATGACTATTATGCTCATAGTGTGCAAGGCACATGAGGCATTTAACCCTTAAAAGTTAGTGGTGTTAGTTTTAGGGACCCTAGCCACAACATATTGCATACCACAAGAACTATATCCACAATAAACATAAAATGAGGACCATGTTCAAAGAAATCACAAAACCACAGGGACCAAATCCACAATTCACTCTACTATTTTTTTTATTCAAATATATATATATATATATATATATATAAATCAAAAGTTAGCGATTTAAATTGTGTTTTACAAATATATTTAATACTATTATATTAATATATAATTTATAAAATTTCTAATTAATTTAATGTATTTATTAAATGATATGTCAAGTCAAAAAAGATTAAAAACAAATATGATATATTTTTTTTAGGGGTTGCTAACCATACCCTCCCCCTCCTACAACATTTCATACAACCTCCTATCATCTACTTCCATTCACGTCAATACTATTTTGGTCAAATTTAATCATTTTTAAAATTTAAATTACATTAAACCCCTATAATTAATTATTTAATTTTACTATACATTTCTTACTTTTTTATTTTTCAGTTTACATACTTATAATATTATCATACATAATTGTATATTAACTAAAATACGTTAATACAATATATGCATTCTTTAACAAATTACATTATTATAATCGTTTTGTCAATACCTTCAAAATATCCAAATATTGAATATTTTTTATTTAATCAATATATAACAAATACTAAAAAAATTAATATTAACGTTATACACTTATAGTTATTTAATATATTTTACTTTTAAATTTCATTTTACATATTTATCTTGTAAGATACATAATTATATAATAACAAAAATACATTAAAAACACAATTTTCTTTTATAAACTACACAATTATAATCATCTCAGGTAAACATCTTTAAAATGAGTCCAATATTGAATATTTTTGGATTTAATCCTATTATTAAATATCTTAAATACGTAACTTTTTTACTAACTTATTTTTTAATACTTACATTTTATATCTTTATAGTTATTTTTAATTTATTTTATATCCTTACTTTTCCATTTGTTTAATTATACACACTTATCATATTAACATATAAAATCCTATACATTTAACTAAACTACATCAAGAATACGTTTTTTTTACAAATTGCACAATTATAAACGTCTCGCTAATATCTTCAAAGTGAGCCTAATATTGAATATTTTTTTATTTAATTATATTATTAAGTGAAAATCCAAAAGTACCTAACGAATTTTCTCATTTTGAATGTGAGTATTGCAATATGGATGCTAATAGCAACCATTACGTAAAAGTAATGTTAATAGAAGAGTAGTTAGGGGGTGTTTACTTGGGGCTTAATGAGCTTAATGAAAAAAACGGCTTATTCGCGCAGACGTTTGGAGTGTTTACTTGGGGCTTAATGACAAAACCGGCTTATTCGCGCAGACATTTCCGGCTTAATCACTAAGTAGGGGAAAGATGTGTTGTCCCCATTAAGACACATCTTTGACATTTATACCCTTTAAAAATAAAGACATGCTTACCTTCCTACTCAATAATCACGCAATAAAAACCTAGGTCCTCGATTTCACCTTCACTACTTGTTCGATTTCGATTTCACCTTCACCGCTCGTTCGATTTTACTGCTTCGAGTTCATTGCTGGTCCGATTACACTATTTCAATTCACTGTTGGTTCGATTTCAACCCTAGACAATAATTTCCTTTGGTCGATTTCTCCAGAGGTAATGATTTTACTGATTGTTCGATACTTGTTTCTTCTCCATACTCGATTGTTGTTCCATAGTTGTTTCTTCCGTCGATTGTTGTTCCATACTTATTTCTTAAGTCAACTGTTGTTCCATACTTGTTTTCTTCAGTCGATTGTTGTTCCTTACTTGTTTTTTCAGTCGATTTTTGTTCCATACTTGTTTCTTCTCCATAGTTGCTCGACATTTCTGCAATGTAGATTTTTGTAACCATGATTTCTACAATGTCGATTTCATACTTGCTACTTTTTGTTTGAACTTGGAAGATTAAGTACTTAATGAATTTTTGTTTGATTTTTGGATTACACCAATGAATTTATGAATATATGGCTTAAAAATAAACAGCAATTTATAAAATAGCTTAAAATTCATATTCAGGGGTAAATTAGTCATTTCTGTTATTCAGACTGTTAATTCAGATAAAAAAGTAAACAACAACATCAATTTATCCAAACAGACAAATTTATCCAGACAGATACATTTATCCATACAGGACTTAATGGAAAATTTGGTAAACAACCCCTTAATGCACATAATTACTCCACAATGCAAACATTTGATATTTCATGCAACTACATTGACTACCATGTATCAATATCGATAAAACATGTACAAAAATATTTAGATTATAATCGTACTCGGGAAAATATTAACTTAAATTATTGATAACATTATAAAAATTATTTACGTCTTTTATTTTATAAAATAATGAAGGATGAACTTTTTAAAAAAATACTTTAATATAGTAATAATTATAAAGTTTAGTTTTATTTGTTATAGCGCTAAAAATATAAATTCATGGTATTAAATACGTATTTTCTTCAATAGATTATTAATTATTTAATATGATTGAAGTATAAAACAAAAAATAAAAAGGTAAGGGAAAAAAAGAAGAAGGGCAATTTGCATGAAAATGTAATGTACTCTATTCTAATTCATATTTTAGATAACATATTTTCAAAGCTTTCATGTTGGTACCTGAGATGTAAAATCTTAAGCACTTAAATACATGAATAACCGGTTTAACATTATCAGGTTACCTTGTTGACGTAGCGAATGACATGTCATACAACCTAATATTATTTGTTGATGTGGATTTTATATATATTATGAATTTCTTTGTAAGATATATTTTTATTAGAATTTTATTAAGAAACTAATTAATATTCAAACTGCAATTCTTTTTCAAACCCTAACCCATCCTTTTCTTTCATCTTACCAACCCCCGACGTCCCTCCATCACCCTATTCATCTTCCAACTTCAAACAATATCACATTTTCAAACTAGAACCCAGATTTAAAGATGCTATAAAATTTGTTTAGACAATTCAAAGTTGGGAACAAATCATAGACCACTGACGATTTTAGCACTCTCATTTATGGAATTAATTAGAATATTCTTCTTCATTGTCAACATCGAAATCTCATTAGTTTTGTCAACGTCAAAATTACTGTTTTTTTCACGTTTTTAATTTTCTATGAATGATTCTCATTGTGTCTACTGCTTGTATATCCTCTGTCAACAATGGCGTATATCATGATCCCAACTCACATCTGGTTCGTTTAGAATCCCAAATCTGAATGAAGAGGGAAGGGGGAGCATAAAAGAACCCATGCCTGAGGAAAGGGAGAAGGGGCGACGGGCCTCACACTCTTGTAGCATGAGTTTAATCAAGTGATGCACCACCGGTGCATAAGCACATGAAAAGTATGATAGGGGAAGGGGACGCTGGAGGCTGGGAAGATGGAAGGAAGTGGAAGATATGGAATATAGATTAGGGTTTGCACAGGAGTTATGAATTTGGTTTTTTTACCCATGGATAGACTTGCCAAGTTGTATATCGACGAAGTTGTCTCTAGACATGGGGTGTCGTTGTCAATCGTATCCGACCGAGATAGTCGTTTCACTTCCAATTTCTGGGACGGATTACAGAAAGAATTGGGTACAATAGTGACATTGAGTACAACCTATCACCCTCAGACTGATGGTCAGAGTGAAAGGACGATTCAGACATTAGAAGATAAGTTGAGATCGTGCGTCATCGATTTCGGTGGTAGTTGGGACTCTCACTTACCTCTAGTGGAGTTCGCTTACAATAATATTTACCACTCAAGTATCGGGAGGGCACCGTTCGAAGCATTGTATGGGAGAAAATATAGGACCCCGGTGTGTTGGCTCGAAGCCGGAGAGAAGCAGTTCGCCGGTCCCGAGATCGTTCAAGAGACCGACGACAAGGTGAAAGGAATCCGTGAATGGTTGAAGGTGGCTCAGGATCAGCAAAAGAGTTATGCCGACAAGAAGTGAAGGCCAATATAATTCCAAGTGGGTGACCGCGTTATGTTAAAGGTGTCACCTTTGAAGGGTATCATACGGTTTGGAAAGCGCGGGAAGCTAAGTCCCCATTTCCTTGGACCGTTTACTGTTTTGGCAAGGGTGTGACTCCAAGCCTATAAATTGGAATTATCACCAGAAATGGCCAGGATTCATCACACTTTCCATGTGTGTTATTGTAAGATCCCACATTGGTTGGGGAGGGGAATGAAAGTTGCCTTATAAGGGACTGGATACCTCCTCTACCAGACGTGTTTTAAAACCGTGAGTCCAGGTGTGTGGACAAAGCGGACAATATCTGGTACGGTTGGCCTGGGATGTTACAAGTTGGTATCAGAGCTCTAGTTTAAGTGAACTATGCATGAATGTAAGATGTCTAGACTTAGACTGAGTATGTTAGGCAATGATTGTGAGATGGGTAGAATTTCTAAGATTGGTTAGTCTTAGAGTCGACGGAAACTATGGTTATCAAGCGTTGTGGTGATGGTAACGAGAACCTTTATGTATTATATGTTCATAATATCACCTAGCTAATGTTATTATGAGGATATTTATACGTGATGGTGCTTGAAGTGTCGTTACTGTGACAATTGGTAATGTAGTAGTACGTTCTCTTGTGCTTGGTTTACTAATGTTATGATATTTGTAGACGTAGTAGTACGTTTCCTTCGTGTTCAATTCTGTTAATCTCTTTCTTATTCATCCTCGTGCTTGTATGAACTGCCTTGGTATGACGACCGTTGGGGTAGTAAGAAAGTTTCTGAATGGGTAACTATTAGAAAAAGTTAATGATTTTAGTATTCGTTACTTGGATTGACCGTAAGTATGATGATTGCATTAAGTGGACAGTTTCGAGTCGGATTAATTGGTTGGATTAGAACCATAGACTTTTGAATCGATGTATTCGAGGAGAAATTGTAAGGTGAACCTATGAAGTCCGTGATCTTTTCCTTAAAATGTTGAGCATCTGGATGACGATAGTTTAACTAGAGAAATCGAGGAGCGTGAGTTCAAGTTGATTTGTGAAAATGGTGTACATACCAAAATGTTTATTTTAAGGTGCTTGTGATTTACATTAAATTGTTTATGTAACACACATCTTTGTGATTTTGGGCATTTTGTTAAATAAATCATTTTGATATATTTCTTTGACGATGTAATACATAAATGGAGGTCATTTTATATAATTGTCCATTTGGTGCATACGATTTTATAAACCGTTGGAAAATTCATGTCATTGAACTATGAGTCGTTTTGGAAACATGAAGAGAAAGAGTTCATTTGGAAAACATTTTGTTTCAACTAATGAGAAATTTTGGGTTAATTACCTTTTTGGGTCGTGGTGTTTGCATAATTGTTGGTCAAACGTATTTCGATGTCTCTACTGGCTTTCA
This sequence comes from Arctium minus, assembly GCA_954870635.1. Classification (NCBI taxonomy): domain Eukaryota; kingdom Viridiplantae; phylum Streptophyta; class Magnoliopsida; order Asterales; family Asteraceae; genus Arctium; species Arctium minus. The sequence goes on along the minus strand of OX941097.1, from coordinate 26,443,787 downwards.
TTGGGTATTTATGTAAACTGTTGGGTCGTTGGCTCGGTTTTAACTAAATGGAGTCTTGAGGAAATTTGTCCGGTTTAAAAACAGTGGTGGAAATTTTATTGGCATCCAGTGGTATTGTTTCCCCTTTGAGTTTAGTGGGAGCAGTTCAGTTGCGCATATCATGTATGCATATTTCATTGGAAATTTCCGTCATGGTATTTTAGCCAATGTTTTAAAACGATGAGAGCATGTTTATATTTGGCTTTGAACTCGAAACCGACATAAATTATTTCATGTTTTAACCGGGTGCATACGCATATCAATCTACTAGCTTTGTGAAATAAACAGTCGCATGCAAGTTTTGTTGTGAAATCTTATTTCGTGCCGCATTGTGACTAAAAGAGAGAAAACTTTAAGAGTTCGATATCATGAGCATGTTGTCTTGGGTTTTACAAACATTTTATTTATACAGTTTGGAATTAAACTAAATTACTCATACAATTGCTCAAATCGCATGCATATGTCTTTACTAAATTTTGGGGAATAAACCGATGTATGCGAATCACGATAGGAAGTTTTATTTCATGACATTTCATGGTTAATTGCAGAAATTTTGGGGTTCGATTTTGTGAATTTCCCTTCTGTAGTTTTGTACGAACGTCTTGTTATACACTGTTTTAGTACGTAAAACTATTTCTCATTCATTACATAAATTATACTGTTGGTGTGAGTAATCGTATGAAAGATTTATGTTATTTCGGATAGAACTTTTGCCTAGAACATATTTCAGTTATTGATTTTACTGATAGGAGTTTTCCGCAATGCATGAAATGAATTTCTGGTTTGCATGTCGTTGTAGTTACAGTTTTGGGTAAGTACGTTTTATCGGTACGACCCAAATTTGAAACGCGAAAAAAAAATTATTTACGTTCCTATTGTGTTTCTACATTTGGGAAATGATCGGACGTATATAGGTCTTGTTGGAAATTTTATCTTCCGACGTTTTGTGTTAAAGTAAAAGATTTTAAAGTTGAAATTGTGAAATCCTCTTTTAGGAGTTGTACAAACTTTTATTGCACATGTTATAGGACGGAAAGTTATTTTCATATGCATAGCATAGATTGATGCATACTAGGACCCTGGTAGTCTGTTTGAAAATTTTGTGACGCATCTTTCGTTACCGTTTTATTAACGTAAGTACTGATCAAATGAGTTTTGAAAATGGTTTTATATGCGTGGCATTGGTGATCAATTTTGAAACCTATCGAATGCACGATAGTGTATTTTTACCGCACGTTTAATTGTTATAAAACTTATGTATTTGAGAGTTTTATAAATTTCAAATTGGCATAGTAGTGTGAAAAAACTTGAACTCATTGGGCTATAGGTGTAAGCCCCCTCGTGTTAGAAGTCGAGATTAAGGATTAAAAGAGTCCTTGGAGTTTGAGGCGTTAGACATGTGCTTTTTCCCAGTTAGTTAAGTAAAGATCTTTATGCTTCGTTAAACCTACGAATTAAAATCGTGTTCGATCGTTTGGGTATGGTTGGTTTTGAATTTGTGGGTTATTGTTACTTCGGCATACTAATTATCAGTGGTATGTCACCTTATTAGGTATTGGTGAATAATGATGATGTTATGGTTGACTGGTAAGGATGTTGGATTTTGGTGACTACTTCCAAGAGTAGGTGTCAACTGTGAATCGACATTGCTAATCGGGAATGAAATATTTGGTAGTATACCCACGTTTGCAGAATGGTCATCTCGAGGTTAGGTGTTGGCGCTTGATTTTGAGGACAATGACTGTTGGTGTGCCTCAGTGTGCTTCCGTCAGATCTGGTGTGTCTGCAGGACAAGCGGTAGCCTTAAGGAAATTAGATGTTGATAAGTAAGAATCAATCATTGGTGTTTCGATAATTGTCATGATCTTCGTTGATTTGGCAATCGATACATGAGTGCGTGGCAGGAGTTGTGTAACCATGGAGTTCGGGATAAGCGAATATCTGTAGAGTGTGTTGGTGCGTTTCCGGGGTAAACATCGGGCCAATGCTGGAATCTATGGAAGTTTGGGAGCCCTTGCAGACTTTGTGACGGGTCAGCTTTGAGGAACGGATTTAAAGGTTGCGATGGTTCAGACCAAACTAGTCATTAGGAAATTTCGTCAAAGAACAATAACTATTTAGTGATGATGATTTTTGGAGACATTTAGTGAGAATTTCGAGGTGGACTTTAAGTACAAATCGATTATCGAGGAGACTTTGACGCGTTGCATTTAGAGTTATCTAAGGGAAGAGTTTGCTTTGGGGTATTCTTGGTGGAAATGACTGAATAAGGTCGTAAATTACTCTTGAGGTAATACAAGCAATCTAAGGTTGGGAGGCAACCGAGATTTAATGATTAAGAAAATGATTAATCAGGGACTCAATGTTCATCCTGACGTCGGTGAAATATATTGAACGTTGAGATTTAGTTTGTAACGACACATTATGAGAAACGCAGTGACAACCTAAACCGGAATGTAATTGGGACCGTATATGAGGTGAAGTTTCATGAAGGCATCCCTTTAGGATAGGAAATCAATCGATCTTTCCAAGGGTAATGTTGGGTGCTTTGTGATTCCAGATTTCGAGAACGAAATCTCTTTTAAGGTTGTGAGGATTGTAACACCCCGATTTTCGAGAGCTATCAATTCAAGTTAATATAGGAACCGATATATTAAGGAAAAATAAGAGATTTGATTTTGGGCTTGAATCCTTTATTTTATAGTTTTGATAGATGAAGGATTCAATTACGAGTCCAACGGTTCTTTCCGGAGCGAAAACGGAGCTATAACGAAGAAGTTATGACCAAAACAGTGTTTGGGCCAATTTCTCGCGGTCTGTAGGGCGCACGGGTCATGCGTTTTTCTTCACAAAAAGCGCACGGGTCGTGCGCAACATCAGAAGCATCAGCGGGTTAAAACCTGATTCCAGCCTCATTTCACCCAAAACTTCATTTCTTCATATCTTCTTCATCCCAACTCCGATTTCAGTGATTCAAGTTGCCACGGTTTCGTTTTTGAGAGCTCTTCAAGGATCTATCAAGAGATTGGAAGTCTATTGGAGTATACAAGAGTATTTTGTGGTGGTAAGCTCCTCATCTCTCCCATTTCATCTTCTTCACCAAAGTTTTCTAGGGTTTCATCCACCCTTTGTTCTCCCTTTCATAGATTGGAGGTTTGTAACCATTTTGGTGAACTAGAGGTGTTTTGATTGGTGGATTCAAGTTTGGGTTAAGGTAATCTTCTATTCTCTTCATTTATGGAAGTTAGGATTTCGGTATCAGTTGAAGTATTCATGTATAAGGTTGGGAAACGATTCTTTGTGGTTGATTATGATTATTTATGGTGGAATATGTATATTTATGGTTGGAACCTTGTGGATATAGGTTTTGGAAGATTTGGTTTGAAGAATCAAGTTCTTCAAGGAAATCTCTAAGTGGGTAAAATCTAGATTTAGTCTAAATCTAGCAAGGTGAGTTTACTAAACTTTTGTTAAAACTGGATACACATCATATTTGATTATTTGTTGTTATCATCACATATTTGCTCAAAATGTTCATCTTTACGGGTTCAAGTATTTGATGGTGTTTTCATGAGACTATGTGAGAAATATGTTTTATAAGTATCATCTCATGATTTACTCTATTTTGTGTAAGTATTTGGGGTCTTCATTATGTATACCTACAATGGGTATTTTGACATGATTTAACGAATACATGTTTTGATAGATTATGATAAATTCCATTTGGAATACTCTCTTGGTGATATTGTATCTACAAAATATTTATGTGGATAATTGGGTCCTATGTTAGGCTCATATGATTAGGATGGTAATATTGTACCTATGGTTGGTATTAAATTATAGTTGGTTGAAATACACCTAAATACCTCCTATATAAATTATGTTGGACGAACCAAGTCGGTAGACACTAGGAGGATGTAGTATTGGGCGCCACCGTGTGGGTATGTGCCTAGACCTTTGCCATTCGGGGCAATGCCATGGTTGTAATCCTCGGGTGTGTCGGGCCTTTGGGTGTCACTCTTAGTAGTTGGCACTAAAGTACATTGTCTCTTTGGGTGGAACTGATTGGTGCTATGGGTCTCCCCCGTTTACTCCATACATGTTGAAAATTGGTTAACTACTGATAAGAATCATATATGCTCTATTATGATATTCCTTGTTCAACTCACTTATAACAACCAAAAACTCAAATTCAATAAAAACACGAATATCAAAATTTCATGCCAAGAAAAGTCTTACAAATACCAATCCATCAGAGGTTTGCACTAGAGCAACCTAATACACAACTGAGAGAAATCATACAAAATTTTAAAAGGAAGTCTTCTATTAACGAAACTGCTTAAACCTTCTCTTTGCCTTTACCCGTACCCCTAGCTTCGCGTCCACCTGAAAATGGATTTTTATTTTTGAAAGAGCGAGGGTTAGACCAACGGTCTAGTGAGTCCCTCCTAAAACACTTTAAAATCCAAAAATCAAGAATAATTATGTGATAAATAACTCAATTTAAATTTAACAAAACTTCACACTTTCATCAAACACTTTGGATCACACTACCGTCACCCGCAAGTAACGGTGTGTCTGGCTCACACTGCCTTATTTGGGACACACCCCCCAATGGCATAAACGGAACACCCCCCCCCCCCCGTTATGAGCACAGGCGGAACACCCCCCCCCCCCCCCGACTTTGAGCACAAAGCAATAAAACAATGTATGCATACATTACTACTAACAATTAACAAAAGTACATATCATGGACTTTCAACAATATCGCATATTAAATAGGCATTTGTAAGAAAGAATCTTATTTAACTCGCATGCAAAAATATTCGTCTTTAAGCTTTAAAATTTAATTTAAAGAAAACTCACCTGGCGTCCTCAGCTCAACACTCGAATCTATTCTTATACTTCGACCTGAAACCTATAAAGGAAACATTGACCGGTGAAAACTCGATTCTTCCCAATTTGAACAAAGTTGACCTTAATACTCTAATCCCAACGCCACCTATTCCCTAAAATTATCCTCGGCCCACAAAAAGAAAATCTCGAACCAAAGAGCATTGGGTCCAAGAATTAAAAAAATTAATAATTGGGCCGGCCTAATATAAACTCAAGTCCAACACCCAAAAGTCTCAAAACCACACATGGGCTTCGACCCATCCACCCAACCAAGGGCAGGTAGATTGCGACCGGGGTCTCCCCCTGTCGAGCGCCGACCGGGGTCCCCTTCACCGACCGAGGCCACCTCCCCACACCGAACCTGCACAGACCGGGGCCTCCCCCCGTGCGCGGACCGGGGTCTCCCCCTCGTGTACCCTGTACGCGGACCGGGGTCTCCCCCCATGCGCCCTGTGTGCGGACCGGGTTCCAACCCATTGACCGGACTCTATCCGACCGAGGTTTAATTTCGACCGGAGGCGATTTTGGGGTTTCGAACACAGGTTGAATCAGAATGATTAATCCAATGGTATTTCTATCTCATTCAAACAAACCCAACAAAACTCCGAATCTAAAGAGATTAGGATTAAATATATTAGAGTCCCAACTATTGAATCAATCCCGACCATGACCAAAAACTCGATTGATCGCATGGAACCCGATTGGGTTCTTGGTCGACTCAAACCAAATCTGGTAGAAAGGTTAACTCAGATTTCAGGGAGGGGAAATACATCCCTACGTAACTTGCTAGAGAAGAGTATGAATTATTACCTTACGAATTTGATGCAGACTCTCGATCTTCTTCTTCTCCAATCGCCTCCTACTCTGCCCTTTTTCCTTTTCTTCTTCAGCCGCCGGATGCCAAATGAAGCAATCCCTAGGAGTCTTCTCTTTTTATGAACCCTTTACACTTATCCACCCTTAAGTTTGATTTAATTTACTTTTCATCCCCAAACTCTGAATTATTAAATTAAGCTGGGTTATTACATCATTAGGCTTTTTGGCCTAACACTTGCTTGGTGTCGATGTGTATCTCAGGTTTTAGCGGCGCCGGTTCTAAGCTGGCATAGTGCTTGGGTGAGAGATTGGGGAATATTGCGTTTGGACTTACTATTGGTAGGAGAACATTTGGGTTTATAAATGACACCCTTATTTGTAATCTCTTTTCTAGTTATGGAAATTAGATTAGTTGGTTGTTATTTATTGTCCGTTTAATTACGACTGTATTTAAACAGGTTTGTGTATTTTCCCCATTGTTGGGAGGCTCTTGCTATGGCAATTTTAAATACCGCATGTCCGTTTTTCGGATTTTTGTTATCCCTATTTTTAGGGTGTTACAAGTTGGTATCAGAGCGGGGAACCGGACTAATGTGCCAGCAAGGATGCTGGGATCCCAAGGGGGGTAGATTGTAAGATCCCACATTGGTTGGGGAGGGGAACGAAAGTTGCCTTATAAGGGACTGAATACCTCCTCTACCAGACGCGTTTTAAAACTGTGAGTCCAGGTGTGTGGACAAAGCGAACAATATCTGGTATGGTTGGCCTGGGATGTTACAGTTATCTATGCAAGTGCTTGGCAGAAGAAGAGAACGTGATACCCCTATCGGAGATAAGGGTTGATGAAGGAAATCATTGGGTAGAAGAACCTGACGTTATCTTGGAACGAAAATCAAAGAAGCTTCGTCACAAGGAAGTCACGATGGTCAAAGTGCAATGGAAACATCACCATGGCGCAAACGTGACATGGGAAGCTGAGGAGGATATGAAGCGGAGATATCCTCGCCTTTTTGTGTAACTCAAATTTTGAGGACAAAATCATTTCCAAGTTGAGGAGGATTGTAACACTCGCAATTTCAAGTAAGCTTTAAGAATCCACTCTCTTGTAATTGTTGAGTCTATCTTATATTTTATGACGAGAAAGCTTATCCATATTTCCCCTTATCAAAGCGTCTTTCGTGCGGGAAAAATCTTGATTTTCGGACTTCGGGTTGAGTGGTGCAACTTGCCCAGCGACTGTGACAGCGTTACTGTCGCCAAGGGAACAGTCGCGGGGATCGATGGACTCTCGGTACGTCCTGGGCGAGAATGCCCAATGACAATGACAAGGCATTGTCACTGAAGTCATTGTCGCCGAGGTGCAGCCCCTTGCGGTACACTTCGGGCGATACTGCCTATCGACTATGCCCTTGGTATAGTCACATGTCATAGTCGCCGGTGGGGGGTTTGCTGCTTTAAACTCCTTAGCCCGATTTTAGAACTCATTTATCACAAAAATCAGATTTAGGTCGACTCTCTCTCTCTCTCTCTGCATTTAGGGCGATTCCAACCACCCAACTTCAACTCTCATTTACTCTAAACCTCAAATCATTCAAGATCATCCATAACTTCTCTTCTAGGGCTTGCTAGCACTTAAGAGGTAAGGGTTATAGTGTTTGGTCAAGTTTGGTCTGTCACGTTTGTCATTTCACTTTGGTTTTGGTCCCTCCCATTAACGTTTGTTAACTTTTTTCGTTAAATCCAATTTAATGAGGGGTATTGTGGTCATTTTATCCGTTTTCTTAATTTTCTTGTTTTTACAAAACCATCAAACTTTAGGGGTCTGTTATGTAATTATATCATATAGCAGATCATGTACAAAATCATATATGATTTTATTTTAACTCGAAAAAATCGGACGTGAAAGACTTTGGGCACGACCTAAAGGCGCTCGCAAAATCATGTGAATCATATATGATTTTGTATGTACTCGGTTGTTCTGTGTTTTATTAAATAGATGTTCTTATATGAACCCACCTCTCGCTCTCTCTCTCTCTCTCTCTCTCTATCTATATATATATATATATATATATTACATAACAAAGCTAAGGTTGATGATTTTTGTAAAAAACAAGAAACATAAAAAAAGGGGTAAAATGACCACAATCCCTCATTTATATGGATTTAACTGAAAAAGTTAATGGTTGTTAGTAGGAGGGACCAAAACCGAAGTGAAATGACAAACGTGAGGGACCAAATCCAAGTTTTAATAGTTTATGGACAATATCTGTTGAAAATGACAAAAGTTGGAGATAAAAAGTGAAGCTCATATTAATATGTTTGACAAACTAGCTGATAAGCTAACTTATGACTCATAAAATAGTTGGTAGCTGATAAGCTAGCTGGTGACTTTCAAGCTAGCTGATGAAAAAAGTCACGTTTGACAAAAACTAACTTATAAACATTTAAATTACCAAAAAAGACATTAATTATTTATTTATAATTAAAAGTTAATATATAATTATGAATATTAATGAGAGGCATAACTGAAATAATAACAAAAAGCTCCTCATAAGCTACTCCATGTAGCTTATAAAAAAAAATAGCTTATAAGCTAGCTTATGGTCATCCAAACATGTACCCAGAAAATAAGCTAGTTTATTTCTGCCAAACAATGCCAAAGTTAACTATTGGTATAATAGATAAAAATTTCAGAGTATACAATGACTTAACAAAAAATAATTTTGAACGTTTATTATTGTAATAAAAAAAAAAGGGAAATTAATTAAAATGACCGTATTTCAACATCGTATTACCGAAATGCCCTAAATCTCTTTTGTTTTGCCGAAATACCCTTTTTGGCCGGGATGTAGGCCGGGATGAGACCCATCCCGGGGTTATGGCCGGGAAGGGGGTCAAATCCCGGGGTTAGGCCGGGATTGGGGTGAAATCCCGGGGTGAGGGCCTTCTACTTTCATCAGCTTGCTTGGCCTTCTACTTTCATAGCTTCATCAATCACCGTAGCATATTGGGTTGTCAGCGGATTGCAGGCACAAAAAGGTGGATTGCAATCATGATTTTGCATTGGAATAAATAATAGAAAACATATTTGCATGTTCAAGACCTTCCAATTTGTAGCTAAACTTTTTGAAGCTATATCCCGGCCTAACCCTGGGATTTGACCCCCTTCCCGGCCTAACCCCGGGATGGGTCTCATCTCGGCCCTACATTCCTGGCCAAAAAGGGTAATTCGGCGAAACAAAAGAGATTTAGGGCATTTCGGTAATACGATATTGAAATACGGTCATTTTAATTAATTTCCTAAAAAAGAAAGGAAAATTAATTAAAGTGCCCGTATTTCAATCTCGTATTACCTAAATGCCCAAAATCTCGACAGTTTTGCCAAAATACACAATTTGGCCGGGATGAATAGTGAAATCCCGGCCTAACCCCGGGATCAATACAATGGACTTACGATTAACAATGAACGGTAAGATTGATAGATAAATTAGGTTAACCCCGGGATGAATAGTGAAATCCCGGACTAACCCCGGGATGAATAGTGAAATCCCGGACTAAACCCGGGATGAATAGTGAAGTCCCGGCCAAATTGGGTATTTCGGCAAAATCGTCGAGATTTTGAGCATTTAGGTAATACGAGATTGAAATACGGGCATTTTAATTATTAATTCGTACTACAATTTTCAACATTTTTGTTGTCAACTTAACGTCCGTCCAAATTTTGTTCGGTCAAAGTTGACTTATTTTTTATTGAGTAAATTACGTTTTTAGTCCCTATGGTTTGTTAAACTTTTCTATTTTCATTCTTATGGTTTTGAAATTACAATTTTCATCCTTATGGTTTTTTATTCATTAACTTTTTCATCATTACGATATAAATATTATTGCTTTTTTCATCCCTATAGTTTACAATTTATTTCTATTTTAGTCCTTCATACTTAAAAGGTCTTAGGGACGAAAATAGAAATAAATTGCAAACCATAGGGACGAAAACTGAAATTTCAAAACCATACGGACGAAATCCGCAATTTTTATCAAACCATAGGGACGAAAAATGTAATTTACTCTTTTTTATTCCATTGATACCCACCCATACGGGTTCATCACCCAACTGCAACGTGGACGCATTTAAAGCCATTCGATCACAACTTGCTACTTAAGGATGAGGTGCAGAAGATAACCTATTAAAAAACAGTCAAAAAGGCACATCATTTATTACCTTGAGATCATATGGATTCACATCCATTCACGTATATCAATCTAGCCGTCTATCGTCCAAATTTCTAATAAAATTATATCATGCTATTGTTAGCCGTTAGATATGTTTTCAACGGCTAAGATTTAGTTCAGATCTTCCATATCTTATCAAACGAGTCCAATTCAAAATCATATGTTGTGATGAAAATAAACTTCAAAAAAGTTATTATTATTATTTAATATGGGTTATTTTTGCTATTTACTAAATATTTAAAGGTTAAGTACTTATCGATATCACTTACTTTATCGATTTATCAAGAATCTTGTCAGGTAAGGGGCACAGCAAGGACCGAGACTTCGAGAGTATTATCCAATAACTGAAGAAAAAAAACTCTTACCCGATAAACGTTTACCGGGTTCTAGACGCTTACCAACAATAATTTTGATGGCGGAGAATGTTACACGATAAAGTAAGTAAGGGTGATGTTTCTTGCCAATAAGTGTTTATCCGATAAACGTTTGGTAAACGACCCTTTAATAATGTTATAAGTTATAGGACCAAAATTTTGTGCGTCATATCTTAAAACGTTATAATATATAATAAATTGTTAGGATAAATTTAGATGATGTATCAAGTTATTGACGAAATTAAACAACGTAATAGAACACAAAAAATAAATCATTTTATTAGTCTTTTTTCATAAGAATCTTTTAAAAAGTGTTTTATAAGAACTTATATATATATATATATATATATATATATATATAAATATAAATAAGACACTTTTTAAAAATGTCATATAAAAAAGTTGATAAAATTTACTTTTATTTCTTAAGTTACTCAATAAGTCAATATTGTTAATAAAATTTGTTTTGGTTATCTGAATTCGTTATAACAGATGTTTAAAAAAATCCATTATTAGGATTACAGTTAGGTGGCACTTGTTTTTTAATAGATCTGAAGTCTGAAGTCTTATTTCATATCTGATTAATAAGAGACGGCGCTTGTTTTCAAGGATCACCACTTCTACTTTCAGATGTATTTAAGAGTTAAGAGGGTCTGAAATCTGGAAAAAAAAAATAAACGGTCTGAACAAAAAAAATGTCTGACCGATTCAAACTTAAGAGATATTAAAAGTTTTATGAAAAAAAAACAACCACTTAGTTATTTTTCTAGAACTTTTTCTAACTGAAAATTTTATAAGTTAATTTTTTTAAAAACGTAAATAAAAATTTCAGAATTATAAACTAATTACTAATTAGGTCCCGTTTGGTTTGCGGGATCGGAATGGATTTGGAGGGATTTGGATTTCAAATCCATTCCAATCCTGCGTTTGGTTTGCAGGAATGGATTTTGTTGACCGGATTTGAAATCCGTTGACCATCTTAAAATCCCTTACCTGATGGATTTCAAAATCCTTTGCAATGAGCTTGGATTTGAAATCCAATCCTGATGGATTCTAAAGTTTGATGGATTTCAAATTCTTATCTAAACACATGAAGGGATTTCAAATCCTCCCAAATCCAAATCCCTCCAAATCCAAATCCTTACTTGAAATCCAATCCATTCCAATCCATTCCCGCAAACCAAACGCATAAGATAATTTTCGGATGCATTTATAGGCAATTGAAGCAGCATAAGCAGAGACCCTTGTGTGTATTGTAAGTATGCATTAAGTATGGTAAAGTAAAATTATTTAATATATAATCAAATGTTTTATAAACATTTTAAATCAAAATGACGGTTTAACTTATAAGGGCATCTGCAATGGTCAAGTCTTTTAAAGACTTGATCTATTTGCCACCATACCAAAAAGTCATCTTCAAATGGTTACTTTAATGGTCAAGTCTTCTAAAAACTTTTTTTTGCATTTTTTAATTCATTTTTGCACTCTTGCCTATTCTTCAAGCTTTTGCTCAATCACTTGGCATTCACCAAACTTTTGAAGATCAAGTCGTTCTTTAAGTCATTGCTCCAATGGATACTCTCTTCATCAAGTGGTTGTCAAGCTTTTCATCAAGTCATTATTTTTACCATTGGAGATGCTCTAAGATTTTATATTTGCTTTTCAGTAATACTAATTCAAGTCTCTTAAAGATTACCAAAGGTCTATCAAACTGTTAATTTTATGACTTGATAAAATCAATCGAACACTTGAAGTGTATACAGGGGACAACAGACCTACGTAGGTCTATATGGTGACATAGATCACCACTTCATGGTTCCTTTATTTTGTTGGATGTCATTATATAGTTTTTAAAACTGAAGTTTTGTATAAGTCTCTAATAATAGAGTTGGTAAATATTGTACACTTTGTACAAAACCCTCGGGTTTGAGTACCACCAATATAACTTTTTAGTTTTTTGCTTAAATGTTTGGTGTTTTTCATATATTAAGAAAAAAAAATAGTGAATTGTGGATTTGGTCTTTGTGGTTTGATATTATTTGTGACTAGGGTCCCTATATGATGTTTATTATGGATTTAGTTCTTGTGGTATTCAATTTGATTTGTTCATAGTATCTCTGATTAACGCCTCCGTTAACTTCGTTAAATCAATGGCTATTTTAGCATTTTTGCATATTTTTGTCTTTTTCTTATAAAAAAAATAAAACAATATTTTTATCCACACAAATATGTGTGTGTGTGTGTATATATATATATAACATCAAAATAAATAAAATAAGATATTATTTTATGATTTGATTTGTTTAAATTAAAAAAAATCAATCATATTAAATATGATTTAATTTTATTGTTTTAGTACTTTTGACTATTTAGGTATGAAAACATGGTTGAAGTTTATAAAAATGATTTGTTCAATTAAAGTTACGAAAATAATATTATGTATGGATCTTTCATTTAGTTAAAATCTAAATAGTTACTTTTGAGATTTTGACTGAAAAACAATATGAAAATTGGAACCTCTAATTTTACGATGATAAAATTAGAGTTCATTTATCAACGGTTTTCAATGATTTTTTGTATTAAAATATCAATAATGAGTTTGTTTGTTACAATGATAGTAAAAGAACAATATAATTAAATCGTATTTAACTTAATTAAAATTTTAGTTCAATAAATCAAATCATAAAAATAGTTTATTTTATTTGCTCTAAATAAAATAAGATATAGTTTTATGATATGATTTGTTTAAACTAAAATTTTAATTACATTAAAACAATAAAACGATATCTTTTTCCACAATTATAATAAAATAATATAATTAAATCGTAATTAATATAATTAATTTTTAAAAAAATTAAACAATCAAATGATACAATAATATCTTATTTTATTTATTTTAATATCGTTATATGTGTATAAAAATATTGTTTTTATTTTTTTTTATCATAAAAGGACAAAAAATAGGTAAAATGGTTCTTGATTTAACGGAGTTAACGGAAGTGTTAGTCAGAGGGACTATGGTCAAAACAAATTAAATACCACAATCACAAAAACCAAATCCATAATAAACATACCATAGGGACCTTAGTCAAATAAAGTCTCAAAACACGACCACCAAATCCACAATTCACTCAAAAAAAAAAAAAAAATTATAGTAAAACATTTAAACCAACCTTGTTGCTCATTCCCTATGTCCACACCCAACCCCCACCTTCTTTATATTATATCATCGGATTTGAGAATGTAAAGGATTTATTTGCATGAAACCAGAATATGGAACCTACTATGCCTGTTCTCTCAAGACTCGATCGCCTTGATCGCCTGGTACCCAATTTCTTTCTTTCTTTTTTTTAATTCTTTTTATCAAATTTTTTGACTTTCGAAAGTCAATTGTTGTCTCAGTTAGAACTTTTGGAAGAAAAGCATGGAAAATCAAGAAGGTACGAATCTACAACGACTCACGAGGAAGAGGATGGCAACAATCATAAAGAAACGTTAGCGAACTGCAAAACGCTGTTATCTGCCCTCGATGATGTTCATCACAAAGGCACACTTATTGATCGACTTACAACATTGGAGGATCGTGTGTTGCAGGTATTACAATCACTTTGGATTTAGACCATTAATTTTCGGCTCAAAAATACCCAAACCCAAAAGAAATGTTAATGTACTGATTTGATTGCTTCCATTTTGAGAAAATTCCTGACAGTTTATTTGATGAAAGGTTTAATTTTTTGCAGTTGAGTTTGGATATTGAAGACATAAGCACATCAAGATCGAGCTCGTCGACTGCTTATGCTACAAAGGTACTAAAGCCCTTCTCATATCATATATTCCCTTCATATAAGATGCTTTTGTGGTAGCTAGAGATAAGGTTTTGTATTTTATGTTCATTCAGTTATTTGAATGTGGGTTAAAATTGATTATTGTGATCTGAAGTTGCAATGATCGATTTGAAGTGTTTGGAAAAAAATAATTACAGTTATGTTTTTTTAATTATTCTTTGCAAAGCAATCATATTGGATAATCAAATGAGCAGTTGTTGTAACAAAATTGATTATTAAGATAAATTAAATTAACTAAGAGGTTGTTTGTTTACCTCTTAATGGTTCCATTAAGAGGCAACCTTTGAATTGCTAAGAGGTAAATCTTGTTTGGCAAAAAAAAGGGGTTGACTCTTAATGGTTCCAAAATCCTCTTAATGATTTTGTATCCTGACTCTCCCTTAACTATTAAGAGCCCTAATTTCATTATGAACAGTTAGCAAACAAACATATTTCATTTTACATTATACCATAAAAATCTCTTAATCATTCAGATCACTTAATCATTCTGCACTAAACCATTCAACAACTGCCAAACAACCCCTTAATGTCTCTTAAGTCTGAATCCATCAGACCTTTTGACATTCAGAATGTTTTTTTTCCAGTTTTCAAAACCTCTTAATGACTCTTAAATACATCTGAAATAAGAAGTGGTAACCTAACTTCTTAAAATACCTTATCGCCGCTTCATCTCATATGCTCTCATTTCTCTCAAGACGCCTCCAGATATTACAAAAACAAAAACTCTTACTGATTCAGATTTCAGACTTCAGCACCACCTCTTATTAATCAAAAGTGAAATAAAACTTTAGACTTCTTAAAAAACAAAGGCCACCTAAGTATCAATAAATATAAGCATCTAATTATTTTATTATCTAATTTTGATTACAATTCAGCCGCAATAGTCATTTTAAAATTGCACATTCAAAACGGTTTAAAACGATTATCGTTTAACACCGTCACTTCTAGGGGGTCTATTGGTACTTTATCAAAACAACATGGGGTTGATTGATATTTTGGCATAAAATAATTAAATAGTCTGAGGGGTTGTTTGTTTTTTCTTTAAAATCTCTTAATGACTTTTAACTCTGAATCATTCAGACCTTTTTATACATCACCTCTTATTAATCATAACTAAATTAAGACTTCAGACTTTAGACCTCTTAAAAAACAAACGGCACCTGAGTGTAAATTACGTTTTCAATTTGATCCATATTATCATTTGACCCCCTTCACTTTCCGGCCATTTGCGTCTTTTACTACAATTAGCAAAAATATATGCTAATGTTCGTTAGTGTATTAAAAAATTATGAATATCAGATTCGATTTTACAATCGTTGGTTTGTTCACTTCGTAGTTGCCGTAATCTATATATGGTGATGCTTTATATGGCATCAATCGTTCAATTTAGGGACCAAATATGTTACTGTTAGCAAATTATAAGGACTTAAGATAAAATATATTTTATAAAACAAACTTAATTGATTTTTTACAGGAGGAAAAAGAACCCCCAATTGATCAATGTGATACAAAATCAAGTGGCAAAGGAAGGAGAAGAAGGGTGCACTTCAAATGGATGGGGTGGATGTCTATGGGATGCTAATAGTTCCAATTTATGCTTTTATAATTTCAATTTTTCAACATTATAATATATTAATAAAAAAAAGTATATTGTAAACATATAATTGTATGTATGTAATACAAAAAATAGTATTATCAGATGTGTTTATTAGAAGATGTAATGTTATGTGTCACTTCATAATTGTATCATTATGCTAGTTGTTGTTACCTTAAGTTTGGCTAGATCATAATGTCATGCCATTTGGAAAAAATAATACAA
Organism: Arctium minus; assembly: GCA_954870635.1. NCBI lineage: Eukaryota > Viridiplantae > Streptophyta > Magnoliopsida > Asterales > Asteraceae > Arctium > Arctium minus. The sequence continues at coordinate 26,427,768 of OX941097.1, read as the reverse complement.
CAATATCGGATTTATAGGACGTTAAAAAATGTCTAAGTGATCTTAATATACTGCTTTATAGTACTGAAGTTTATTGATCAAACAATTTTGAACAACAAAAGGTGAGTAATCAAGTCCAGAAGCTTTTTATTTATTTTTTTCAGTCATAGTATTTGAAAGAAGAATTCTACTTATACATTAACGGTATTTAATTATCAAATACGTTTCTTATTGCTGCAATTTGCCCAACATATGTGTGGTACTTTCACAAAACTAGTAACAACCACAACCGAAACACGACATTTTACACGAGCTTTAAAAATTGAGTGCCATACATCATGCAAGGTTTCATTTTTTTATGCCTCGTCCATGAGGCTGGCCTGCATGAAAGACTGAATATGACAACTTTGTTGAGTCAACAATTAATAAATTGATCATCATTTAACACCATGTGTCACATTTTATTTAGGTTCTACTAGGTTTTTATAAGAAGGTTGTTGGTGCAAATGTATAAATAATTTTATAAAATATATACACTTGAAAATCCAGTATGTTTTGATGATCAAATTATTATCACATAACACCAATTGTATCGGAATTAAAGATATCACGATTAGATTTGAAAAGTGTGTAACACTCTAAAATAGGAGTAAATTTAAACCTGAAACGGATTTCAACCTAAAAAGTAGTCACCCAACAAGGGGGAATATAGCGTGTGAAGTTTACAAAAATAAATTTGATCCTTAATTAACAAACTGCTAATCTAAACCGTACTCTAACTCTAGATTATAGACGGATGTCATTATGATCTTCAAAAGAATGGTATTAACTCTATCTCCAAGTAGTGTCCCAAAGGTATTGACACCTCCCAAAAGTCGCCACTATTGGCAATAGGCTAACAAACTGCTAATCTAAACCGTACTCTAACTCTAGATTATAGACGGATGTCATTATGATCTTCAAAAGAATGGTATTAACTCTATCTCCAAGTAGTGTCCCAAAGGTATTGACACCTCCCAAAAGTCGCCACTATTGGCAATAGGCTCTCCGCTCAAACATTAGCCATCTCGCTACCTTGAGGACCTTCTAGACATGCTATTTTAAGAAAAAATGTTAGGCTAACGCGTATTGAGAACAAACAGTTTATAAACAATGATTATCAATTAAAAATTCAAAAATATAAATAAGGGTTGACAATAGTAAGGTACCATTTCCGTTTTCGGGATACAAACAACACGTACACATCTTATGATGACGGGGGAGACCCGATTAACCATGTTAGTGATGGAACACAAAAGTAGGTCACATAACCATGTTTGAGAGCCCCACTACAAATCATTGATTATCCATTTTAGCCCTTACGGTTCATGGCATAATGTTCTCAATGATCCTAGATTTACTCATTCACAAGAAATTACAATTATCGGTCCTTGGCCGTTGCCCGACTCATTATTATCCACATTGACCCATGCCTATTTCTCGTTACAATGCGGGAACATTTATTCCACACATACACTGACTCTTATTCCTATAGATCCATTGCATTTACTCTAGTTAAACAACTCATCTAGATATGTTCACTCATATCCAAGCCATAATCATTTTCATCATCCTAACACCACATAGGTAAAATTGTCATATTTCTCACACACAACCACTCATCCTTTAAAAGTCCTTGATGTTAGATTTTCCAACATTATATAAATTAATTTCAACCCAAAACATAGTTTGCACATAAAACCTCCATCTTTGTTATAATAAACTCAAATATCCAAAATACCATATTTTGACCTAGATGGTCCAAAACCCTTCAATGTCCACAATTATAAGAAATCCATGACATTTAAGTAGATAAAACAACTCATTTTGGCATATATATAGATATTTAGAAAAAGAGGATGAACTCACTACTTAGGTTTTGAAAAAAAACCTAGAAAACCAAGTATGATGTGAAGAAGAATGGGGATCTTGACTTTCTCCCCAACCAAACTCTTGAATCTTGAGGCTAGAGTTCAAATCAATGCTTTTTAAATGTTCAAAATAACTTCCTAGGGTTTACCCAAATCGGATTTATGAAGAGAGAGGAAGAAAGGTGAGTAATAAATGAAGAATAAGCGTAAAACTTGTCGTAAGACCTACATGTGAGTTCCCGCGACTTAAGGCCGCACCATTAGTCGTGCGTGTGCTCCTAACCCTGAACTCCAGCGAGTTCCGCGACTTTGGCTGCAGTTTTGGGGCCGCACTGTTAGCCACGCGCGTGCTTCTAGCCTTGAACTCCAGTGAGTTTCGCGGCTTTGGACGCGACTTCGAACCCACGCAAGTCGTTGTCCAATCCCCAAATCTTATTCCATGATTCCATAGCACAAGCTCTCAATCCTACGTGTTAAGACTTATAACGAATCTACATCAGGTGTGTTTCAAGGTTAACAATTGGACTCGTGTGTGTGTATATACATATATATATATATATATATATATATATATATAATCTACAAGGTACAAGCAAAAATTACGGTGTTACAATGTGATACACTAGAATTTAAAGATATATATATATATATATTATTTTTGGGATGTGTGTCATGATGAACAAAGAATTTTTACGAGTCACTAAATGTTTTGTGTTTCAACTTTGAAATATGAGTGACTAAAATTTTCTAAAATGGACGAGATATTTTTATAAAATGAAGTCTTCTAGATCTTATAAAATTGGAAATAGAAAAAGAAAAGTATTGAAACTTACAAACCAAATATTACAATAAACTCACAAACTAAACTATTCATCTTCAAGAGTTTTGAAGATGAAACCCTAAAATAAAGAAACCCTAACTTTAAAGAGAGAAATGAAAATGAGAGCTAAAACAAAGCAGAGAGAAAAAATAGATCGTTCTAATGATAAGCCGGAGAATAAAACGAGCATTTTATATCCGCATTATTTCCACTTCAACCCTTAAACTCTCCACACTTTGCTCCGCTACCCTTGCAGATCTCCAAGATATGAGGCGCAATCCTCCAACCCCTAAAGCTTTATCCATTTACACTTTTAACCCTCGTAAAATGAAAATAACAAAAAATACCTTAAGTTAGTAAAAGATGACAAGATTGGTAAACACAATATACTTTCAACACCTTCCCTCAATATTGACATCGAAACAGATCCAACATGTTTAATTTAGAACAAAGATAGTTATGTTGATTCACACTAAGTGACTTGGTAAAAATATCAGCTGGATTTTCAGAAGATAAAACCTTTACAGTTTTTAAGATTCTAACAATTATTTTATCTCTCACTTGCTAAACATCTATCTCTATGTGTTTAGTTCTTTCATGAAAAACAAGATTATTAGCAATCTAGATAGCATATTTATCATCATAATTTAAGCCTACTGGAAGTAGATTATCAATATTCAAAACTGCTAGAATACTAAGAACCGAAATTATCTCACAAAGAACTGAAGCCATAGCCCGATACTCAGATTTTGCAGAGGAGCGAGAAACAGTAGAATGTTTCTTACTCCTCCAAGAAACCATACAATTTCCCAAAAACAGACGATACCCGGTAACAGAAAGCCTTGTTGATAAACATTTGCCCCAATCGGCATCAACAAAGGCACTGAGTTTAAATTCAGAAAAAGAAGAAAAGTTAACACCTTTACCTGGTGAAGTCTTCAAATATCTCAAAACCCTAAGAGCTAATTTTAAATGAGACTGTTGAGGGGAATGCATAAACTGACTCAAGCAGTGAACTGCAAAAGCTATATCTGGACAAGTTACTAAAAGGTAAATTAATCTACCAATTAATTTCTGATAACCAGTGAAATCATTTAGAAGAGGATCTTTAGAAGCAGATCCAACAGAATCAGTAACTATCAAATTCATGTCCATAGGAGTACTAATAGGTTTACATCCTAAGTACCCAAAATCATTTAGCAACTCAAGACAATATTTACGTTGATACATGCACACTCCTTTATCAAATTTTAAAATCTCTATACCTAAGAAGAATTTTAATTGACCAAGATCTTTAATTTTTAAAATTATATTGCAAGTGATCTTCTACCTTTTCAATTTCAGAATTAGAATTACCAGTTAAAACAATGTCAATCAACATAAACAAGAAGAATAAGAAATATAGAACCAGTAATCTTAGTACACAAAGAATAATCACTTGAACTTTGACAGAACCCATGATCAATTAAACATGAAGACAACTTAGCATACCACTGCCTTGGTGCTTGTTTTAATCCATATTTAACAAGTTTACACATACGCTTATCATTGGCAGAAAAATAACCAGAAGGTAAACTCATATACACTTCTTCAACTAAATCGCCATAGAGAAACACATTATTTACATCAAGTTGGCATAAAGGCCAATTTTTCTAAACAACCAAGGCTATTACACATCTAACAATTACCATTTTCACAACAGGAGAGAATGTTTCCTCATAATCTAACCCTCTCTTTGAGAATAGTCTTTTGCTACGAGTCTGGCCTTATACCTTTCAATCTCACCGGACGATTTATACTTGATTTTATAAATCCAACGACAACCTATTGGTTTTCGTCTGTGAGGTAGATCAGTTAAAACCCATGCATTTCGATATAAGGCCTCCATCTCATCATTCATGGTTGTAACCCAATTTTGATCTTTTCTAACCTCAAAGAAATTATTAGGTTCAACCGATTTATTTAAGGTAGATACAAAACATAAGTTTTCGAAATTGAGATAAGAATAGTTAACAGCTTTTTCTAAACCATATTTAACTTTTCCCTCTACAACGTAATCATTAAACCTACTAGGTAAGTTAGAAACACGACTAGATTTTCTAACAGAAGAGGTACTTAGGTTCAGAAATATTACCCTCAGGAGGGGAACTCAAATGATCATCATGGTGATGTTGAACATTCAAATGACGAAACTCAACAGCATGTTGACCACACTACCTGGTTCATCAGATCTGACAGCTCTTCTTTGGTCATTAACCACACTAGTACTACCAGAATCAACAAATCTAGCAGCTCTATTTGGGCTACCTAGACGGTCACAGTTACTATTATTATCAGAAACAGTGGAATTGTTTTCATTTTGAGTTTTCTCCCTTGATTCATCATTGGGTATTTCAGAAGTAAAAATATCAGTTTGAACAACAACAGAATCAAAGAAATTTAAGGAACTTATGCCACTAGAGACATGACCTTGTTTATTTGTACTCATTTTAAAAGGAAAAATTGTTTCGTAAAATTTTACATCTCTTGAAATAATAATTTGTTTGGTATCCAAACTATACAATCTGTAACCTTTCTTTGAATTTGAATATCCAAGAAGAACACATTTTTCAGCACGAAAAGCAAATTTATCATAAACATTTGGCTTAACAGCAAAACAAAGACAATCAAAATTTCTAAGATGTGAAAGAACGGGTGCATAACCAAAAACAAGCTCATAGGGACATTTTCCATTCAACTCAGACGACGGAGTTCTGTTAATAAGATAAGTAGCAGTTAAAATACATTCACTCTACATATTTAATGGAATATCTCCCTGAAACATGAAGGCTCTAGCAACATTTAACAAATGTATATGCTTGTGTTCTACAATCCCATTTTTTTTGGGTGTATAAAGACAAGTAGTTTGATGAATAATTCCCTTAGACTTAAAGAACTCACCTAATCTGAAGTTAACAAACTCAATTCCGTTATCACTTCTGAAAATTTTCACATGTTTGCCAAATTGAGTGTGCAACAAACTGTGAAAAGAAATTATATTATCACAAACTTCATCTTTATTTTTTAACAAGTAAACCCAAACAGATCTAGTAAAGTCATCAATTATAATAAAAAAGAATTTATACCCTTCTTTACTAGCCACACGATAGGGTCCCCACAAGTCAAGATGAATTAATTCACCAAGGCTCTTGGTGGTGTGATCACTAAGGTTAAACTTGTCCCTAGTTTGTTTTGCCTTATGGCAAACATCACAGGGAGGAGAAACATTCTCATTACCCAAGTTAAGTTTATCCTTTAAACACCCAAGAGCTTTATTAGCTGGATGTCCCCGTCCCGTTGACTATGCCAGGGTTGGCGGGAAACATAACAGAAAATGGACATATTTGACATATTGTTAGGAACTTTTGAACTGAAAGGTTCACCCTTAGAAACTTGATCGAAAAACTATAGACCTCCATGCTTGCTACCAGTCCCTAAAATTCTCTTTGGAAGAGAATCCTGAACAAGATAGCATTTGTATTCATCAAAGCCAAAACAAATCTTACTATCCCTAGAAATTTTATGAACAGAGAGCAAATTTACATTGAAATCTGGGATGACAAGAACATCAAACAGAATGACATTATTGTTAAGTCTGGAATTGTCAATTTTATTTATCTTGGCTTCATTGCCGTTGGGTTGTGTGACTTTTAGATTTAAATCATATATATCAATGATATTTTCTAGATGAGAGATAGAAGAGGTCATGTGTTGATTAGCTCCAGAGTCAATAATCCATCCAAAGCGAGAAAAATGAGATGAGAAATTAGAACTACTTGCCATATTGGCTGAGAACGTACCTGCCATATTGGCAGAGATGCCTTCAGCTTGTTTCTGATAAAAAAGAGTCAACAGTTTTTTGATTTGTTCTTCTATAAGAGAGTTAGAAGAAGTCTGACCATGCCAGAGCATTCTATAGTGCAAGCATTTACTTGAAGGAGATTTGAAGGATTGATTTGATTTATTTTTAGTGAACTAAAAGTCTTTGGGAAACTAATTAGTTTGAAACATCTTTCTATAGTGTGGCCTGTCACACCACAGTGTTTGCAAAGAAGAGGAGGTTTTCTAAATTTTTTCCTATTGTCCACAGCTTTGCTTAAAAATGCAGAATTTTGAGCTTTGGTATCCAAAGAGGATCGAGTCACACCATGGTGAGACACTTCTCTGGACACCAAAGAAAAAGCAGTTTTCACAGTTGGAAGAGGATCAATAGTTAAAATGTTACTTCTTATTTGAATATATTCATCATCCAATCCCATTAAGAACTGTATTAGTTTTAAATGTTGATTATGTTTTGAAAATTCTTGAGGAGCATTACAAGAGCAGGAAGGAAGTTTGACTAAAGCATCAAACTGCTTCCATAAAGCATTAAGCTTGTGATAGTAATCGGAAACAAGAGCACCTATTTGACTGAGGGAGTTTATTTTTTTATACAACTTAAAGATGATGAAACCATCTATTTTATCGTAAGTTTCTTTTAGTTCCTGCCAAACCTCAGAAACAACCTTTGAAAACACTTGACTAACAAATAAATCCTCAGAAATGGACCCAAGGATCCAAGATAACACAACAGACTTACATATGTCCCACTGTTTACCCAAAATAGCATTATCAGTGGAACGAACAACAAAACCATCTACAAATCCAAGCTTATTCTTGGTTTCTAAGGCACGAATCATAGCACACGACCAAACCTTGTAATTTTCGGTAAATTTCATATTTAAAATAGAAAGAACAGAAGTATCACTAGGATGTAGATAAAGAGGATCTCCAAAATCTAGCATAGCAATCAGGGATTGCGACTCTGGATTCGTGGAGTCTTCTCCATCAGCCATAGTGAAGCAGAAAAGAAGCACACAAGGGTAAAAATACTAAGTGGCTTAAATGACAAGATTCCTTGCCACTCAGAGGAGGTAGGTCAAGCTAACCACTCAGGCACCCAAACAAAGAAGGCACACAGAACAACTTAACAAGAAGCGGATATAAGAGGATAAGAGAAGAACTTACCAACAGTAATAAAGCATTTAACAAAATGTACGCAGATTGCAGCTGAAAGATAAAAAAAAAGAACCAACTTACAGAAAGGCTCCTTAACAATAGTGCACAGCGGATAAACACTCCCTGAAAGCATAGTCACAGAGACACAATACAGGAAGCACGAGAAGATAACGAAGAAAACCAGGATATTAACTTGGACAGACAGGGGAAAAAACCAACCAACTAGATGAAGAGATTCATTTTTCAGACTAGATCTAAAAAGAAAAGGTCGAATATAAAGATTAAATCTCTAACTGAACCTCCAACAATAAGATCAAGTTCAAAAAAGAACATGATCTAAAAAGGAGGACGATCTAAAATACAACCTTAGACCAGATCTAGGTAGATCAGATCTAAGTAGAAAAGACCAAGGATATCAGTATTTCAACAAGACTGACCTAATAAGTTCAGTTCTTGAGGAAAACCACGAGATCTAAAGTTGAACAACGTTTTTTTAATGTAACGTTTTCAAAAAAAAGCGGATACAACAATCAGGTCTACAAAAACAAGATCTGATGTTTCAATAAAAAAACGATAAAACCAGCTACAAAACGTAAATGTAACCAGTATAAGTTCCAGATCAGATCTACAGAGATCAAATCCACGAACAAAGGAAGATCTCAATGAACAGAGTATAAAAAGAAACAAAAAACCATGATTCAGGCTAGATCTACAAAGATCAGACCTGGAACCAGGATAAAAACCTTTAACTCAAACAAGATGAGGATAAAACAATTCAGTCAAACCGGATCTATAAAGATCAGATCCAAACGAAAAACAAGGTAAGAGTTCTAAACTTAGACCAGATCTACAAGATCAAATCCAAAGTCAGAAGCTAAACGATTTAGACCAGATCTACAAAGATCAGATCTAAACGAAAAACGAGATAAGAGTTCTAAACATAGACTTGATCTACAGAGATTTAATCTAGAGTCAAAAACTAAAATCTCGAGAGAAACGAGTTAATGAAAAAGACGAAGAGATCTTAATAGATGAAGAAAAACAACTCAAGGAACAAATAACAACTCCAGGTTTAGAACATAAGGTATACGAAAACACTTACCCGGAGTTGTTGTTGATGAAGAGAAAATTAGAGAGGACGGTGGTAAGATCGATCCAACGCTCTGGTACCATATTGAAACTTACAAACCAAATATTACAATAAACTCTCAAACTAAACTATTCATCTTCAAGAGCTTTGAAGATGAAACCCTAAAATAAAGAAACCCTAATTTTAGAGAGAGAAATGAAAATGAGAGCTAAAACAAAGCTGAGAGAAAAAAAATAGATTGTTCTAATGATAAGCCGGAGAATAAAACGAGCATTTTATATCCACATTATTTCCACTTCAATCCTTAAACTCTTCACATTTTGCTCCGCTACCCTTGCAGATCTCCAAGATATTAGGCGCAATCTTTCAGCCCCTAAAGCATCCATTTACACTTTTAACCCTCGTAAAATGAAAATAACAAAAAATACCTTAAGTTAGTAAAAGATGATAAGACTGGTAAACACAATATACTTTCAACAAAGAGGTTCGACGATTTCTGTAACACCCCAAAAATCCTTGGTCGAAAAATAGACAGAAAAATAGCGGCAGTGCTCTGCGCTACAGCCCGTGCGGGTCAAACCGCGCGGTGATCCACGTGAAACCCTGTCCAGAGCTCCGTGCTACTACCCGCGCTAGTTGGGTCGCTCCACCACTCACGCGGAGCCACTACATGCACATAAAGGAGGAAAATCGGCCTACAACCCCATTTTCTCAACCAAAACCCTAAATCTCCTCCCCTTTTCTCTCCAAAACCGACCCCAACATCTAAAACGAACCCTAACCCATTTTTGAGGTTTTTTCTTCCTAAAACCATGTGATCCTCCTTCATCTAGCAAGTTGGGAGCTAGAACCACAATCCTTTCATCTTCTTCACCCACTTTCTAGGGTCTCATCCAACCCTTTTCACCATCTTGAAGATTAGAAGTTTGTGGTTTATTTTGGAGATCTAGAAGAGTATTGTTGATGGGTTCAAACTTTGGTAAAGGTAATCTTCTCTTCTCTTCAACTATGGAAGTTAGGGTTTTGGGTATAAGTTGAAGTTTTGGTGTTTAATGTTTGGGGAATATTCTTAATGGTTGGATGTCAGTATTTATGGTGAAAATTTATAGATCTATATTTTTGGAAGTTTTAGCTTGAGAATCCAAATTTCTTCAAAGGAGCTCAAGTTGGGGAAAATCTAGATTTAGCCTAAATCTAGCAAGGTGAGTTCAAGTTGATTTGTGAAAATGTTGTTGTAACACCCCGAATTTCGAAAGGGTTCTTTGAGAGAAATCGAGGAAGAAGAAGAAAGGAAGAAAAAGGGGGCATGTTTTCTGGTCTACAGGGTGCACGGGTTGTGCTCATTTCTTCACAGAAATGGCACGGGTCGTGCTGGGCCACAGAAGAGTTGGCACGGGTCGTGCCATTTCCTTCACAAAAGTGGCACGGGTCGTGCCCTTTTGATAGCAGAAGCATCAGCACAGGTTAAATGAGTTTTTCCCCCAAAATTCATAACTTCTCATTTCTATCTCCCATTTCTTCTCTCCCAAAACTCCCCAAGACCCATCTTATTCATCCATGGTGTTTTGGAGTTCTAGATCCTCAAATCCTCAAGTTTTGTTGTAACATTAACCTACCAAGTGCAAGGAATGGAAGCTAGATAACAAGGATCTTCATCTTCACCTCCATCTTCAACCTCAAACTCCATTTTAGGGTTTTCTAGGTTTTCATCAAAACCTAAGTGGTAAGTGTATCCCTTCCATTTCTAAACCATAAAATAAGTTATAAGTGCTTCATTAATGGTTTCCTAGTGTTGGATTTCTCTAAATTTCGGTTTGGATAATTTTGGGAGTTTTGGGTCAAAATTAGGGTTTTGCCCAAAATAGAGATTTTGATGTTAAGTGTTTGGGGAACAATTATTTATGGTTGGACCCTTGTGGATCAAGGTTTTGGAAGGTTGGCTTGAAGATTCAAGTTTCTTCAAGGATGCTCTAAGTGGGTAAAATCTAGATTTGACCTAAATCTAGCAAGGTGAGTTCAAGTTGATTTGTGAAAACGGTGTACATGCCAAAATGTCTATTTTAAATTGTTTACATGTTTTATATGGAATTGTTAACTGCTAATCATCTGATAAGTTTTGGTTATTTGGAAGTATTCAACTTTATAAACTTATAATACGCCCATATTTGGGATTTTGGTGCATTTTGATAAATAAATCATATGTTTTGGGTATCTAAATGATTTATTGCATGGAGTATATTTTTGAGTATAAATGCATTTTATTGGGTGTCATGGAATGATTTGAAAGGATAAAAGGTATAAACTCACTTGGAAAATGTTTTGTCCCAATTTAAATCATTTTGGAGTTATTTGTGTGAGTTGAAGAATGAGTTGCATTGTTCCGGGTCGTTTACGTTTGATTTCATTTTATGATTTTCAATGTCGGGTCTTTGGGTTTGTTGAGCTTATGGCTCGTTTGGATTTTGTTGGGTTTTGAGGACACTTGTCTGGTTTTGACAGCTCAATGTAGAGCGCTTGGTTGTGATTTGCATTTATTGCATCTTATTTGGGAATTACATGTTTTGAATACTGACCGCGTGCCTGTTGAAGAATGAGCCGGCGACTCATAGGCAGTGGCTTGGTTAAGGGAACCCACCGGAGCCGTAGCGAAAGCGAGTCTTCATAGGGCAATTGTCACTGCTTATGGACCCGAACCTGGGTGATGTATCCATGACCAGGATGAAGCTTGTTGGCCTCTATGGTAGAATCAGTCGGGGGACCTGAGAGGCGGTGGTTTACCCTGCGGCCCTTTTTAGCACTAGACTGACATTCTCATTTCGCTTGTTCAGTTCAACGAAAGCCGGTACTAATCTCTTTCTCCCTCTTTTCAAGGAAGTGAGTCTCAGACCATTCCATTCACTTGTTTAACTGCTAAGAAGAATTTTATCTTTCGACTGGGAACTGAACGCAAATATTCGATTCCAGAGGAATCGGTTTTTGGGGAACCTCGGTAACTCCAATCGAAAGGTTTGGAACCCTTGGTCCGCTTTCTCTATCTGGGGTTCATTCTTAGGTCAACTAAACGGTATTACCGTAGCAATTGGGGTTATGGATTTTCAGTTTATGGGGGGTAGTATGGGATCCGTAGTCGGGGAAAAAATTAGTTCTTCGTTTTGAGTCATGTAATGTTTCAACCCCGTCTGCTATGGATCCATTAGCACTTTGGTTATTTTGGACGATGTTGGGACGACTAGCCTCTCACATCGTGGCACGTTTGGCATCAGATTGGGTTGTAAGTCATTCGTGCGGCACGTTAGGCATCGGATTGGGTTATAAGTCCTTCGTGCAGTATCATGGGTGTATGCTGAAAGATGCTGAGCTCGATACTTTTATTATTTGTCCAATGGTGGAACGCTAGTTAACCCCCATTGCGGCATGGTTTGGCTTCTTCGGTATGGTGTAAGTCCTCCGTGCAAGTATCTATGGGTGTATTCTGAAAGATGTTGAGCCCGATACTTAATACCAGTTTAACGTAATGTGTGACTTACTTTGTGCACATCGCATTATGCGGAATCGGGTTTCCCCCGTCACCGAAAGGTGTTGTCTTTGGGCTGAGTCTTTTATATATTTGTTTCGGTGACATTTTGCATACATGAGTTCATTCCATGTTTTATGGGTTGAGTATTAATCCCTACCCGTGTTTTGGGGTGTTTTGGGATATGAAGTATTATTTACATTTTCATAACTTGGGAGTCAATTTATAACCACGTTTTGAGTTTGAGTTATCTCTCTTATGCTATAATCTTAGAAACTTGAGTTTACTCATATGTTGGTCGTTTATTTTATAAAGCTTACTTGAATTTCATTATTCGAGCATTACCATTATTCTCGTTTTGAATAAGTGTTGGATTTCATTATTTCATAAAAGAACGTTTTGGCGTTGAGGCGTCCACTTATAAAATGCATATTATTTGTAAACGAGTTGTTCTCTTATTTTTTTTGGTAAATCATTTTAAAGGATCATGATTATAAGTTATCATACTTTCATTTACGTTTTCCTTTATAATCATGATATAAAACTCTTGAACTCACTAGGCGTTAGCCTAACCTTTTTATTTGTCGGCATGTGTATCAGGTTCCATTTCGGGATTAGTCTAGCGACACTGTGAAGAGATGAGTACTAGTTGTATGCTCGAAGAGGTGATTAGCTTGTTGAATTCTTCCGCACTTATATTGGAGATAGCGATTGGTATTGGGTTATAGTAACACCCGACTTTAGATAGTCTTTATGTAAGACTTTATTTACTTGTTGATGGTTCAATCTAGAAATATATTTCAATTATGGGCTTGTAGTAAGAGATTTTATTATCCCTTTTAGGTATTGTTGAAAGTTTTTAAATTAGTCGCTCTTTCCAAATTAAGGGTGTTATAAGTTGGTATCAGAGCTTAAGTTTGAGAGAATTAGGTGTTAATTTTGAATGCCTAGACTCAAACTAACGTAATTTTAAGTAATTGAATGTGATATTGCACAATTAGGCACTTTAAGACTTGATGATTCGAGGTGAGTGGAGCCACTAGGAATGGGAATCACGCCGAAAATGGCAAGGATGATCATGTACAGTACGTTCATAATAGCACCCGGCCAGTGTTATGGTGAACCTAGGAGTTACGTGTGTATGCTTGAACTGCCTTGGTATGATAACCATTAGGGTAGTGAAACCGTTTCTATATGGGTAGCCATTAGAAGAAGTTGATGATTTTAGTATTCGTCACTTGGAGTGACGGTAAGCATGGTGATTGCATTAGGTGAACCGTCTTGGGTCGGATTGATTGGTTGGATTAGAACCATAGACTTTTTGAATCGATGTATTTCAAGGAGAAATTGTGAGGTAAACCTATGAAGTCCGTGATCTTTGCCTTAAAGATGTTGAGCTTCTGGATGACAATAGTGTGTCGGGATATGGAGGATCCTTGGTCGATAGAATTCGAGGAGCGTGACTTTGAGATGTTGAGTGCCGACCAAATTCATGCATTAAATTTATTTCTAAAATAAGTTTGCATCAATTATTCCTCGTGTTCTCAAAGCATAAAATGAGCTATATTTTAAAGCCTCGACAAAGCATTTATTACTCGTCAGATTTTTAAACCACAAGTTCAAGCATGCATAAGATTGTTTGTTGCACGCAATTGCAAATTGTTATTAAAAATCTCTTTGTACACGTTTTGGGTCTAACACTATTTTTCCGGATATTATAATGTCCGTGTTTTAATGTCATTTGGGTTATTGGGCAAGTAATTGTAGAATTTTTGACTTTGACATTGGATCTCCTCCACGTATGTTAAAGTTTTAAAGGAATAGTTGTTCCCATTTTCTTGAGTCGGAATTTTCTGGAAAATTTTGGGTTGTATGAGTCGTGTTTAATTTTATGGAGTTTAGTTTTGCGACGTTTTGAGTGTCGTGTCTCATTAAGGTCTTATGGAAAATGGTCACTTTATCTTATGTTGTAACTTTTGAACTTTGGACATTTTCTTTGGACTTCTTGTCGTCCTATACTTTTATGTTGGGAAACTAAAATTTTGTCAACCGCTTGATTGTTATGCTAATGAGTTTTTTTTATGAAAATTCAGTTGGGTTTTATGGTGTCTTATCGAACGACTTTTGCGTCGCGTGGATAAATTTTGGAGCGTGTGTACATGCATTATTGTGTGCGTTAATTTATAGGCTTTGTTAACAAATGTCATCCCATGTGCTCTTTTGGGAGGTTTCAAAACCTTGCGTTTTTCTCTTTCGGGTTTTATGCAATTGTTAATCGTGGTATACCATTCGTATTTGAATTAAATCATACTGTTGGTGTGAGTAAGCATGCAAAAGATTTGTGTTATTTCAAGATTCTTGGACTTTCAATTGGTTTGCGGTTCACATTGGAAAGGCAAAGTTTCAAGTTTCAAGTTTGCGTTTCACTCTGTAAACGCAAAGAGATTTCGCGTTTCTTTCTTCAAGCGAAAAGTCTTCGTGCTTCACCTGCAAAGTCTCAACCCGCAAAGTACACTTTGCGTTTCACGAAGCAAACGCAAATCTCAGTTTGCGTTCCCTTCTGCAAACGCAAAACCTTCTTTGCGCTCCTCATTACAAACGCAAACCTCTAGTTTGCGGGTCTCTTATACTTAGAAATTTTTCTAAATTTTCTGATTTTTCACAAGATGTCTTTGCAAGCACAAATCTACAAGAATGACCTCATGATGTCTTTGGGGTCTGATACTCGTCCACCAGTTCTCATCAATGAGAATGAATTCGAACAGTGGCAGGATCGGTTTATCAACTTTATTGAAAGGCAACCAAATGGGGAGAACATGATGAAATCACTGACTCAGGGTCCTATGGAAATACCAAGGAAAGCAGTTCCAGCTACAACAACTTCTGTTGCTACCTCTGTTGAGAAAGCTTTAAGGGAATATGATGTTGATGAAATGTTACGACATCAAGCTGATATCCAGGCCAAATCAAATCTGATCCTTGCTCTTCCCAACTCCATCTATAACATAATCGATTGCTTCAAACATAACCCAATGATGATGTGGACATAACTTGAGAAGATTATGCTTGGTACTGCTATGTCTACTCAGTTACGACAGACCAGGTACATGAACAACTTTGAAAAGTTCAAGGCCAAGGATGGGGAAAGTTTGAAAACTTTACAACCTGAGTGGAACAAGTCATGCCACAGAATGAGAAACGATGTCAGAATTTCAACCATGCCAATTCAGGAGTTATACGAAATCTTGATGACAGATGAATCTATGGTTATGGAGAAGAAGGCAAAAATGGATAAGAAGAACAAGCCTCTGTCAGTAGATCTCATTGCTCTTATAGCTAGCCAACTGGATGAGCAAGCTTTGACTGAATCAACTTATGAAGGATCAACGGATGATGATGGCGAAGCTCTTGAAAAAGCCATGATACTTTTCACTCAGCACTATCAGAAGAGATTTAAGCACAGATCTGGTTCAAACAACCTGCGGTTTACTTCTGGTTCTAAAAAGATAGAACCTGGTGCTCCTTCAAAGACATACACTCCAAGGTATGAACCAGCTAAGGTGGTTGAACAGAAGAAGGATGAGAAAAAGGTGGTTAACTGTTTTAACTGTGGGAAGCCTGGACATATGGTTAAGGACTGCAGAGTCAAAGTGGTAAATGATGCTACTTTTTAACGAAAGAAGTTGGCTCTTGCTGAAAAGAAAGAAAGTGGAACCATCCTATTGGCCGAAGAAGAATACTGGTTGGATCATTCGGACAACGAGGCTGAAAATGAGGAAACTGCGGCTATGTGCTTTATAGGTGATGACAAATCTGATGATGAGGAAGAGGATACATCATCTGATGGTTCTGAGGTAATATCTGAGTTTAACTATAATTTCTTTTTCTCTCAAATGAATGTTTTTATCACTGTTTTGCATGATTTGCGCTCAAAGTTCATTTCTGAAAAGTTTAAAAATCAAGAAAAGTCTGATTTAATCGAAAAACTGCAAATTTCTTTAAAAGATGAAAAGTCAATTTTAATTGACACAAAAGAGAAATTTAATAAGCAGTTGGTCGAGTTAGAAAATTCAAATCAGACTTATCATGATTCATTGACTGAACTGACTTCTTCAAATAAAATTCTTTCTGACAAGATAATTGTTTTAGAAAGGAAATTATATAAAAGAGAACAGTCTGAGCAAACCATTTACATGAATAAATCAATGAGTGAAGAATCTATAAAAGAAAAGTGGGGACTTGGTTTTGAAAACTCACATTTTTTAAATCATGCTAAAAATGAAGTTCCTACTTTATATGAATATGATTACTTTACTCTTGCAAGATATGTTCCTCAGTTTAAATTCTTTTGGACAACTGAGAAACAAGTTTTGGAAGAAGAAAATGTGAAAAGAATGAAAAACAAGAGGATGGAAATACCATTTGTTTGGACCTCTGAAAATGCAAAGTATTTTCCTGATCAATCTAAGAAATCCAGAAAATTTCAAAATCTTTTAAATATCAAATCTTCCAATAAATCTTCATTATCAACAGATTTTGTGGATATTTTTGCTAACATTGATAAGGAAAATGTATCTCCGGTGTCTTATGATACTAAGAAATACATTCCCCCATTAGTGTTAGAAGGTAAGATTGTTGATCTTGAAGATAGATTGGAAGAACAAAATCTTCAAACTTGTTTAGAAAACGATTTATTTCTTTTTATAATGAAAACAAGTTTTGAAGATAACATTTCTTCTGGATTGTCAAAAGATTCTAAGGAGAATGCTAAAGTTTTGAAAAACAATGGTCATTTGCGTTCCACGTTGGAAACGCAAACTGAAAGTTTGCGCATGCAGTTGGATGCGCAAAGCTCAGTTTGCGCCTCCAATGGGAAGCGCAAACCTCCTCCAGACTTGTGCAATTTTGAAAATCTTAACTCTGAGGCTAGTTCTTCAATGTCAAATGCTAATACTGATTTTCTTGATAAATTTTCTTCTTTTGATTCAATTATTGATATATCTTTACTGCTAAATGCTCAATTTTATAAAAAAAAGCGTAAAAGAAGAAGATCAAAGAAGTCAAAGAAACATGATACTGTCTTATCTGAAAATTCTAATGTTTCTAATTTTTCTTCTTCAGATCGGACTGTGAGGAAGTCATCAAGGCAAATTTGGAGGATGAAACAGCCAATTTTAGAATCTGAACTATTAGGAGTTAACTGTGTAGACAATCTTTGTGATACTGATACATTTGCTACATGTAATAAAAACCCAAAATATTCTTTTCAGCAAATGTTTGATATATCAAAGAATATCTCATATGCTTCTTCTAGTTCTGATTCTGACAATTGTGTTTTATCTTCTATTGATAATTGCTTTCATTCTTGCATGAAAAATAAATCTGTGAAAAATAAAAGGCATAAATCTAACAAGGGACCCATAAGCATATGGGTACCTAAAAAGGTGTAGTTTCTGTGTATGCAGCTTAGTCATTTATGGTATCTGGACTCGGGATCTTCAAAACATATGACTGGCAACAAATCTCTTCTGTCTAATTTTAAAGATAAATGTTGCGGTCGTGTGAAATTTGGTAACTGTGAGACAGCTCCGATTCTTGGTTATGGTGATCTAGTTCAGGGTAACATAACTGTAAAAAGAGTAAGCTACGTAGAGGGTCTAAGTCACAACCTTTTTAGCATAGGACAGTTCTGCGATAAAGACCTTAAAGTCAGCTTCAAATCCAAAAGAGTTGCAGTGAAGAATGATAATGGCAAGGATCTTCTGGTAGGAAAAAGGCAATCAAATTTGTATACCATTGATCTTTCCAAGATCAAAATTCCTTCAGATATCTGCTTGCTTTCTAAAGCTTCAATTCAAGAAAGTTGGATTTGGCACATACGTTTAGCTCATCTCAACTTCAAGTATATGGATCGCCTGGTCAAGAATGATTCAGTGAGAGGTCTTCCAGTTCTCCGTTTCTAGAAAGACCATCTATGCCAGGATTGTGAGAAAGGAAAAATGAAGAAAGCTCCTCACAAGCCTAAGCCTGAACACTGCACTTCGGCTATTCTTGATCTTTTGCATGTTGATTTGTGTGGTCCGATGAAGACAAAGAGTTTAGAACATAAGAAATATGTTTTGGTGATTGTTGATGACTACTCCAGATATACTTGGGTAAAATTTCTGAAGTCAAAAGACGAGACTCCTGAAGTACTCATCAACCTCATCAAGACAACTCAGACAAATAAGCAGAAGCAAGTGAAAGTAGTAAGATCTGACAATGGCACTGAATTCCAAAACAGCACTCTTCAGGCATTCTATGAATCTCAAGGAATACAACAACAATTTTATGTTGCACGTACTCCGCAACAGAACGACGTTGTTGAAAGAAGAAACAGAACGCTTGTTGAGTCCGCCAGATCAATGCTTGCTTATTCAGGTCTACCTTTGTCTTACTGGGCTGAAGCAGTATCAACTGCCTGTCATACACAGAACAGATCAATTCTGCATCGTCGTTTCAACAAAACACCGTATGAACTTATGAACGGGATCAAACCGAACATCAAGTATTTCAAGTCATTCGGGTGTAAATGCTACGTTCTGAATGACAGGGAGAATCTCAACAAGTTTAGTCCAAAGGCAGACGAGGGTGTATTCGTGGGTTATTCTTCAACCTCTGCCGCTTATAGAGTTTTTCTGATCTCTGCAAAAAAGGTCATAGAGAGTGTCAATGTAAAATTTGACGAAGCTGCTGATTTGGTTTCTAGTCACTCAGGCTCAGAACCCACTTTTACTGGAAATTCAGTTTCTGAGTAAATCAGTTCAGAACCTGCTCTTTCACCGGATAACCAGGATTCTTCTACTCCCTCTCCTAATCTTTCTGATCTTGATTTTCTGTTTGAAAATTTTTATGATGATGTGCCTTGATCTAATTCTGAAAATGTTTCTAATGTTTTGAATCAGGAAACTGAGAGCTCATCAATTCCAAATTTCGCTGCATCTATCTCTGACAATGATGCTGCTTCAGTTTCTCCTGTTCAACAAGAACCGACACAACAAGATTTTGTTCAATCAGACAATGTTCAATCAGAAACTGAGCCTATTCATGAAGAACATACTCAAGAAGAGTCCATTCAAGATCAACCTGTTCAAGAGGAATCACTTCAGGAAGAAGTACAGAATGATGTTATTCAACAAACTGTTCCCGAATCTGATTCAGAGATTGTTGAGATACCTCCTCCTCAAGTTGAAACTATTTCTATCTCTTCATCTGATGTACAAGTTTCTGAACCTCCCCCTCTTCAGTTAGAAGTGGTTCAAGATGTAATTGATCCTCTCCCTCATACAACAAAATGGACAAGATCTCATCCAATTCATCAAATTATTAGAGATCCTCAAGCCAGTGTTTCTACTCGCTCCAAATCAGCTACTTCCAACGAATGTCTCTTCACTTGCTTTCTAAGCAAGATTGAACCTACAAAAGTTTCTGAAGCATTGGAAGACCCGGATTGGATCATTGTTATGCAAGAGGAGATCAATCAATTTGATGCGCTCAAAGTATGGAGACTTGTACCGAGGCCGAAAGGAAAAAGCATAATTGGTACAAAGTGGATATTCAAGAACAAAAAGGATAAAGATGGTATCGTCGTACAGAACAAAACAAGGTTGGTAGCCAAAGGATATCGACAAGAAGAAGGTATTGACTACGATGAAACATTTGCACCCGTTGCCAGATTGGAAGCTATCCGAATGTTTCTTGCCTTCGCTGCTTATCGAAACTTCACAGTATATCAAATGGACATCAAGACGGAATTTCTCAATAGCAAACTGAAAGAAGAAGTATATGTATCTCATCCAGAGGGATTTGTTGACAAAGATCGTCCAGATTATGTATATTTTCTCGATAAAGCATTGTATGGTTTGAAACAAGCTCCACGGGCATGGTATGATGAGTTGTCAGCTTTCTTGGTCAAATCCGGCTTCACCAAAGGGTCTATCGATACTACTCTTTTCATTTATAGAACTAATCTCGATATCTGCTTAGTACAAATATACGTAGATGATATTATTTTCGGTGCGACTAACAAATCTTTGTGTAATTGGTTTTCTGATTTAATGACCTCTAGATTTCAGATGAGCATGATGGGAGAAATAAATTTCTTCCTCGGCTTACAAGTGAAACAGCTTCCTGATGGTATCTTCATCAACCAGTCAAAGTATATATTTGACATCTTGAAGAAATTCAAGATGGACAAATCTACTTCAATCGGAACGCCGATGGCTCACGGTGCCAAACTCGGACTCGATCCAGATGGAAAAGCTGTGGATCAAAAGACATACAGAGGGATGATCGGATCACTGATGTATCTAACTGCCAGTCGCCCGGACATAATGTTCTCCACGTGCTTGTGTGCCCGATTCCAAGCTAAACCAAAAGAATCTCATCTTTTAGGAGTCAAACGCATTTTTAGATATATTAAAGGAAATCCTTATTTAGGATTATGGTATCCTAAAAGTTCTGACTATAATTTGATTGCTTATTCAGATGCAGATTTTGGTGGTAATCAATTGGACAGGAAGAGTACTTCTGGTCATCTTCAGTTTTTAGGTGACAGACTGATAAGCTGGGCGTCGAAAAAGCAAAAATGCGTTTCAATATCAACAGCCGAAGCTGAATACGTCGCTGCAACTAGTTGCTGTGCTCAAGTACTTTGGATGAAAACGCAACTTCGTGATTACGGGATGCTGTACAAGACAGTGCCAATTTATTGTGACAGCAAGTCCCCAATTGCGATATCGGTCAATCCAGTCCAGCACACCAAGACCAATCACATAGATATGAGATACCATTTTATAAAGCATCACGTGGAAGAAGGTACTATTGAATTATATTTTGTACCAACTGAATATCAACTTGCTGATATCTTTACAAAAGCCTTAGATGAAAAACGTTTCAATTTTTTGCTTTCAAAATTAGGCATGTTGAATTTAAAAGTTTAAATCTTTACAAATTTTATTCTATAAAATAAAATTTTACAGATTTTCTTTCTTTTGAATAAAACGTATGTTTAGGGTCTTTAACAAGTTATTTGTTTATATTAAAGTTTTATATGTTCAACTTTCATGTCTTACAAAAGTCGAAAAGTCAGCAACATGTTTGTAGCTTTTAATACTGCTTTAAAGATATGTGAGTCTGAATTTTTATAGTTTACTTTGCTTAGACTACCTAAATGATCAGAATTATAGATCGGAATGAAAATATGGGCTAAGCATTTAGACGTTGATCTGAGTGATTGAGATGAATTATAAATTCTTAAAATACAGAAATCTCTGGGTTTAAAAGTTTGTACCTGTGACCTTTCTGGTTTGGGAAAGTAAGTTCCGTGGGATGCTTGACATATGGTCTCCTAAGGTCATTTGGTCTGGGAGTGATCGAACAGAAATCCTTCTATAGAATCAGATCGAAAGTCATGTTTTACTGGTATGAATGGGTTTAGAATATGTCGATGTAGCCTTTCTGATCCGGGAAAGTAAGTTCTAAGGGGTGATTGACACCTAGTCCCCTAAGGCCAACTGGTCTGGGAGTGGCTGACCCAAATCCTGCAATAGGGTCAGATAGAAAGTTACGTTTACGACATGTTCTTTACTTAATGAACTCTCTGATTAAAAGATGCCAAAGTGCACACGCTTAAAAGATTCCAAAGAGCACACTCATGTTAAGATGCCAATGTGCACACTGCTAAAAAGATGCCAATGAACACACATATCATGATACTTGGTGATATGTTTGAGTTGTGATAAACCTGTAAATTTGTGAAAGTCTTAATTTTTGATAACCTAGTGTCAGTTCATGCAAAGTTTTCTATATTAATTTTAGAACTGCATTTTTCTTGAAGCTAATTGAAGTTCACATGCGAGCACACTGAATAGATAAATGGAAGTTTTTGAAACTGAACATGTCTTAACTTGATATGCAATTATACTTGTTCTTGCATCCAACAACATATGCTTGATTTCAACTGATTGATAAATTTGTGAAATTTTACTGAGTAGACTTCAATTTGTTTAGTGTTTAAAAGTTTATATATTCAGTTGTTACAAAATTTATATTCAATATGATCATATTTCATACTGATGTCTTTATGTTTGAGTATCTGTATTTTTTTTGTATATGGTCTATGCAATTTTCAAGGGGGAGAGCTAATCTGAAAAAGTTATCTGATTTTTTCTGCGGTTGAGGGGGAGTAAGTAAGAAAAGTATCTGTGCTGATCAGAAGTGTAGATCCCAGTACAGTGCAATCAGCAGTAAGTTATATCAAAGATGAGCAGAATATGTGTCACAACAACTAGTCATATGATTGATATTGAATCAAAGGGTTACAGGTTTACAGAAAGAATTTCTTATCAGAGAGAGTAAACCTATAAACTAGTTGTTTGTACATAATGAGACTATACTTTCTAACCTCACAAATGAACTAGAAAAACACAGTAAATACCTAGGCGCGCAGGCCTAATGGGCTTGGGCCCATCTAACAAAATAACTTTCAATTAATTACAAATCAAACCCTTATAAATACTTTATTCCACTTTCAACACTCAGGACTTTCAGTCCTAACAATCTCCCCCTAAAGTTGAATAAAGCATTTATCTTCTTGAAATCTTCAAACATTGATCTTCTTTCCGTCTTGAATCTTTGAAGAACTTTGGTGTTGCTTGACTTCATGTCTTTCCATGCTCCCCCTTGAATAAAGCTCTTGGTCTTCATAGTTTCAACTTTTTAACCAGATTCAATGTACAGTAGCCTCGACTGAACGCACTATCAAGCAGCTTTCAGCTGTAAAAACTCAATCACATCGGATCAACACACAAGAAAGATAATGTGAGAGTTACTTGACATTCCACGGTGCTTCTTCAGTTTAAAACAAAGAATTTGTCTTTGAACCGCGAGTTGAATAAGCTTTCATCTCAAGAACTTGTTTCAATCAGCTCGTAGGAGGAATGATAAACAAACTTTTAGCAGACACCATATGATACGGAAAAGAAGAAATAATATACAACTTTCAAAAACATCATCTTCATCTCTTTGATAAATGAAATAGCATCTTCATCTCTTTGATCTCTAGACTGTCTTCAGAAATAACTTTCTTTCTTTCTTTAAAACTTTGAAATTGAATAAATTGAACTTTTCTCCCCCTTTTTGATGATTGTGAACATCATGATCATCAAAACTTCTTCAATTTCAGCACTTTTTTTGATCTCCCATTTATGATAATTTGACATTCTCCCACCTGTGATATGATTATCCGTCAATTCATGAAATGTATATATCCGAATCTTTTCAAATTCAGATATAATAGGATTTGTAAACCTGAATCAACAAATGATACAGTTAGTATGCCTGTAAGTAGCATGGAGCCACTTTGTACAACGGATGTACATTGGAAAGGAGTTTTTGTGATGTTCACTCTCCTAGGGATTCCATTCAATCATCGAAAAACCACAAAGGAATTTTCTATGAATGTTATGACAAGAAAAACTCATTCCTTGTGTGCTCATGAAAGTGTAGAAATGATTGAAGCTACTTAGCTATATCAGGCTCAAATTGTGTAAACTGTTGAGACAACAACATATATTACACGAACTCACTGTGCATGAAAGAGGTGCGAAGGTGGGGCAACTTTCCTTCTTTTTCAATATCTAAATCTTCCGATTGAAGACTAGATAGCAGATACGCTGCGTCCCCAAAGAAAATGAAACATTTCTTTGTTAAGAAAGAAACGAGTGGCTGGTGGGGTTGTAGCAAGAGTTGGCATGGGCTCACTGCCTGTTTCAATGATGGTCACCAAGGAATGTGAACCAATCAGAATATGTGGCTGCCCGGCTCAGAAAGTGGTTGGTGCAGAGTTCTGATATTCTTTTAACTCTGTTCTCACACCCTCTTTCTTTTTAACATTAAAGCTCACTTCTAACCAAACTCTCTTTTTCATTTTTCCGCTCAGCACAATGAGGAAAACTCAATCCGATGAGTTATCTCCCCCACTCTTTGATTTAAGACCCCTCACCCCTCAATTACTCTAGGATAACTTCCGGGGTAGGAAACACTGGTTTACGTGAATCCATGGAAGTTCTGTTTAAGTGCTCACACAAATCCCATGTAAGTCCTAAACACAAAAATAGTAGCTCAACAGTTTATCTTTAACATTTAAGCTCAAATAAGATAACACTGTCAAAATGTATGCTCATTAGATTTGAGCAATTAAACTTTGAAGATTTCTCAAAACAAGAATATTGAATGAATGAAATGAAATAACGAGATTT
Organism: Arctium minus; assembly: GCA_954870635.1. NCBI lineage: Eukaryota > Viridiplantae > Streptophyta > Magnoliopsida > Asterales > Asteraceae > Arctium > Arctium minus. The sequence goes on along the minus strand of OX941097.1, from coordinate 26,403,119 downwards.
GTTTTGAGAATCTGACAATGTATCAATCAGATCAACTAAACTGGTTAGGGTATCAAAGAATTGGATATTATGTTTATATGAACAAATATAAACAATTTAGCAATGAAAGCACAACTTTCGAATAATGATAGATGCTCAACAACATTGAATATCAAACGGGGATATTACCATCGAAAAATTGGTTCATTATGAGACATGGTAATAACAAATTCAATCGAAGTACTGAACCTGTGTGTGTGAATATGTTACAGTATAAAGACAAGATAATACGTAAGTATTGATCTTTAGAAACACACAGTCAGTTAAACATTAAAGCTCAAAACTGAAAAACATTTAAAATCACACTTCTATATTCATAAAATCTTTTGAGAACCAGAAGTGGTTTGAACATTTCAGAAACTGTTTTTCATGCTTGAAAGTTGTTCTTCTTTCAAACAATCAGAGATCTAGGATTAGAAGATATTTACCTTTTATGCTTCCCCTCAAATCATGATAGAATGATTTATTTATTTTAAGCTCCCCTGGATATTTGCAAAATATCCAGGCCTGAACGTTGAAGAACGGGTCCTGATCTGTCATGTGATCAAAAGCCAAACTTCGTTGAAATCCGGGTTCTAAGCTGGTTTACTTAGAAGCCATTGCTTTTCTACTCCCCCTTGACTGTAGGTGCCTGCAACAAAGAATCAATTTTCGGCTTTGGTACCCACTGGTATTTGGGTCCTCGAATGTTAGTTGCAGTTCTTGTGGGGGAAATAGAATAAGAACCATACCAGAAATGATCACTGGTTTTGTGAATGTGATCATGTGTACGACAATAAGAACAATGATATTTCTTACCTGACAACCTGAGTAATTGATCTCTTGAGTAGATATGATCAGGTTTACCTTTACTCGCTTTGTTCTTCTTGGCATTAGACGCATGTACACATGATTCTCTTTCTTTCAGCTCATCTTCAACTGGTTTCTTCTTCCAGACCAGTTCCTCATCTTTGTATCTCCTTCTTCTAGGACGTGTACCTGAACCATCTATATTTCTATCATAGAAAAGGTTAGTCTTACGAATCTGATCAAAAGATTTAACTGACCTTTGTGAAAAGACAGGTTTCTGATTTGAGCTTGATACAGACTTTTCAAGCACTTTAATCGTTGAAGCGAAGTTGTCTCTTTCTTGAACAAGCAGGTCAATCTTCTTCGTGAACTCAGACTTCGTTTTCTGCTCTTCTAGTGCTTTCTCAGATAGTTCAGATAACTTGGCAGTAAGCTTTTTGATCTCAGTCTTAAACAAGCTTCTTTCTTCTTCAAATCCCTTCTCAGCATTGTTTCTTTGGCCAAATATTTCTTTGAAGACACCAACATTCTTTTGTTCAATGGTCTTCTTCTCTTTGGCAAACTTCTCTCTTTCAAGAATGATTACTTTCTGAAAATCAGAAACTTGCTGAGAAAGTTTTATGCATTTCAGCTCAACTTCTTTCTTCTCATCAGCACATTTTCTTGAAAAATCTGAGAACTTCTTTGCGAACGATTTCTCAAACTCGGATTTATCTTGAGCATGCTTTTGCTCCAAATCAGATATTTGAAGAATCTCAGCATTTGTATCTTTCAGATGCTTAATTTGCTCCTCAGAACTTTCAACAGATGTTGCTTCCAGATCAGAAATCCGTCTTTTTAGTTCAGAGTTCTCAGTTTCCAAAAACTTTACTCTTGAAGACATCTTTGGTCCTATCATTATCTTCTCAAGATGTTCCCACAGTTGTTTTCCTGTAGCCTTTTTACTGTCTAAACTTACAGAAATCTCTTTTGAAATCTCCTTGGAAATTCCTTGCAAGATAAAAGCTTTAGATAATTTATCAGCTTCAAATCTCTTTCTTTGCTCATCTGTGTAATCCTTAAATGGTAGTGTGTACACTTCGTGTTCCGTTCTTCCATTTTCTCCCATATAATAACAAATGTCTGTCGGAGTTTTCATTCTTCCTTCCCTCAGAGATAATCTGATATAGTCAGCCAAGTCATTTCTGTCGATGAAGTCCATGAATCTGTCCTTCCATTGCTCGTACTCTCCTCTGAAAAGTACTGGTGGATTCTCATTCGTACTGATTGAAAGAGCTTCGCTTGAAGGCATTCCTTTTGATGTACAGGGACTGAACTTGACAAGAGATGAAACTTGAAAGTGCAGGGACCAAAAGTGACAAATTGTGAAACTTGAAAGTTTCGGGTCACAAATGACACACTACTGAAACCTTGAAGTACGGGGGCTAAAAGAAATGCACTGCAAAATGATCGTCAGACAAAAAATTTGACCCTTTTTTTTTTTTAAAACCCGGTCGAGCAGGGTACCGGTCAAGCAAAGGACCGGTATTGACAGAGTACCGGTCAAACAAAGGACCGGTATTGACAACGTATCGGTCGAACCAAAAGGACCGGTATCAACAATGTACCGGTCTAATCTTATTACCGGTCAAAACAAATCCGGTCGAACCAAAGGACCAGAAGAGACAAAATATCGGTCAAAGGACAAAGACCGGTAATCAGGGTACCGATCGAAGGAATGAGTCGGTCGAACAACGGACTGTACCGGTCGAACAAACGACCGATAATGACAAAGCACCGGTCGAATGAAAGACCGATAATGACAATATTCCGGTCGAACAGAGGTTTTCGACAAAGCACCGTTCGAACCAAACTATCGGTCGATAACTGATTTTTAACAAAATAAGAGATAGACCGATAAAATCAACACATCGATAAACAGATAAGCCCGATAAAATCAGATAAAGACCGATAAAAACGAACAGATAAGTCGACCGAAGAACACGATGAATCTGGAATTCGATCGAGATCAAACCCAGAAAATTAAATCGATTAAACAACAAATAATCAGGTCGAATAGCAGTAAACAACCCCGATAAACAGATTTCAACACAACCAATCGACCGATAATTAGATTTCAACACAATCAATCGACCGATAAAACTTAAATCCATAGATATGCAGTAAACACATAAGACCGGATCTGAGCAGCAAAAAAAAACAAAATTCGATCGATAACCTTTTTCACAGTAACCTTAAACCCAACACAGAACGAATTTCAATAGGACCGATAAAACAAATCAACCCAGATTGACAAAAATCTAATCGAACGACAGAAGCAGATAATCACTTAAAACAGATAAACGCAATTAACACAGATTATTGAATATAGGGTTTTAGACAAACCTTTTTCTGGATCAAACCTTTAGTCTCTTTGCTCTGATACCAATTGTAGATCCCAGTACAGTGCAATCAGCAGTAAGTTATATCAAAGATGAACAGAATATGTGTCACAGCAACTAGTCATATGATTGATATTGAATCAAAGGGTTACAGGTTTACAGAAAGAATTTCTGATCAAAGAGAGTAAACCTATAAACTAGTTGTTTGTACATAATAAGACTATACTTTCTAACCTCACAAATGAACTAGAAAAACACATTAAATACCTAGGCGCGCAGGCCTAATGGGCTTATGGGCTTGGGCCCATCTAACAAAATAACTTTCAATTAATTACAAATCAAACCCTTATAAATACTTTATTCCACTTTCAACACTCAGGACTTCAGTTCTAACAATCTCCCCCTAAAGTTGAATAAAGCATTTATCTTCTTGAAATCTTCAAACATTGATCTTCTTTCCGTCTTGAATCTTTGAAGAACTTCGGTGTTGCTTGACTTCATGTCTTTCCACGCTCCCCCTTGAATAAAGCTCTTGGTCTTCATAGTTTCAACTTTTTAACCAGATTCAATGTACAGTAGCCTCGACTGAATGCACTATCAAGAAGCTTTCAGCTGTAAAAACTCAATCACATCGGATCAGCACACAAGAAAGATAATGTGAGAGTTACTTGACATTCCACGATGCTTCTTCAGTTTAAAACAAAGAATCTGTCTTTGAACCGCGAATTGAATAGGCTTTCATCTCAAGAACTTGTTTCAATCAGCTCGTAGGAGGAATGATAAACAAACTTTTAGCAGACACCACATGATACGGAAAAGAAGAAATAATATACAACTTTCAAAAACATCATCTTCATCTCTTTGATAAATGAAATAGCATCTTCATCTCTTTGATCTCTAGACTGTCTTCAGAAATAACTTTCTTTCTTTCTTTAAAACTTTGAAATTGAATAAATTGAACTTTTAATTAATTGTGCTCTGATACCAATTGTAGATCCCAGTACAGTGCAATCAGCAGTAAGTTATATCAAAGATGAACAGAATATGTGTCACAGCAACTAGTCATATGATTGATATTGAATCAAAGGGTTACAGGTTTACAGAAAGAATTTCTGATCAGAGAGAGTAAACCTATAAACTAGTTGTTTGTACATAATGAGACTATACTTTCTAACCTCATAAATGAACTAGAAAAACACATTAAATACCTAGGCGCGTAGGCCTAATGGGCTTATGGGCTTGGGCCCATCTAACAAAATAACTTTCAGTTAATTACAAATCAAACCCTTATAAATACTTTATTCCACTTTCAACACTCAGGACTTTCAGTCCTAACAAGAAGTTAAAAAGGTATGATTCTCAGATTTTTCTACACATTTGCTATACTAACAGGTAAATATTTGTGCATTTGTGTAGGGGGAGTGAAAGGATTTCAGGTATATTTTTTTTTTATTTGTTATGTTTTTTAGATTTAGTTTTGTTTTAGTTTTCTAGGTTTAAATAGTGTTTTTCTTTTCATTTTCATTTTCCCGCCTACCTATTCTTTGCTATCTGACATTTCGGCTCTCGACTTCTCTCTATCGCTCTCTGTGTTCTAAATCCTAAATCTGATTACTTTTAGATTTTTGTTACACGAAATCAAGGTATGTTTTGAATCTATTCACTTCGTTTATTGATGGTGAGTTACATTTGTTTGTGCTTATTATCGATTAGAGTATTCAAAAAAAAATCTGATGTTCGTATTTCTCGTTCTATTCAAAATACTTAGATTGTGATTTCGTGCATTTTTTCTTAAACAAGTATTGAGTTTTGCTTAGAACTGCTAATCGATCTTCAGGTATGTTTCCTTTTACTTTAATTTCTTGTATTCTAGCCTTAATTTTAGTTTTTGTGGTTTTCGGTTTCTTTTTCGTGTAAACGAGGTTTCAGTACAAGTTTGATAGACCCGCAAAGTGAACTTTGCGCGTCTAGCTAGAAACGCAAAGTGAACTTTGCGCGTCTAGCTAGAAACGCAAAGTGAACTTTGCGCGTCTAGCTAGAAACGCAAAGTGAACTTTGCGCGTCTAGCTAGAAACGCAAAGTCTACTTTGCGCTTCTAACTTGTTACACAAACCTATTCTTTTTTCAAGTGTAGTTTACGTATCAACTAGGACACGCAAAGTCTACTTTGCGTCTCCTCTTTGACACGCAAACTTTATTTTTTGTGTGTGTGTTTCTTGTTTTAGTTTTGAGTTTTTTATCAAGTATGTTTGTCCCGCAAAGTCTACTTTGCGCGTTTAGTTAGAAACGCAAAGTGAATTTTGCGCGTCTAACTAGAAACGCAAAGTGAACTTTGCGCCTCTAACTAGAAATGCAAAGTCTACTTTGCGCTTCTAACTTGAGACGCAAACCTTCCTTTATGTTTTTGTGTGTTTTTGTTTTGTTTTTCTAAAGTATAGTTTTCGGATCATGTTAGACACGCAAACTTACCTTTGCGTCTCATGTCTGAAACGCAAACCTTGGTTTGTGCTTCTAACTTGGCACGCAAACCATACTTAGAATATATTTTTTTATTTTTGTCTAATTCTTTTTCATTTTGTTTTCCAGGTCTATTATGTCTTCCAAAACCAATACAGATCCAATGATTCAAGACGAGAATGCCATTCTCGATGATCCGTCTGATCGAGGTTCTCATGATACTCCCATGCCGTCACATCCTTCTGTTGGGGCCGATCTTTCTGCTTCTCGTCGTACACCAAATGATGTGTTCCCAACCATCATGTATATGCCATACAAGCCGAATAACTATCACGTGGACTTTTACCGAATCAAGATACATCCAGTGATACGAGCAATTCTCAAAGGTCATCCACTTGCCCCTGCTCTTTCATACTGCGCAGATGTTCCTGAAGTTTATCTACAACAGGCATGGCATACAATAACAAACAATGAAATGGCTCTTCCGCATCACTTTGATCTTCAAATCGATTAATTTGAATCATTCCTTTCATACAAGGAACTGAGATTGATACTGGAGCTTCCTGAGCCGAACTCCAGACCAGGACAAATTACATATGACAGCTTTCCATTAGAAGAGGAAGTATATGAAGGAATAAGGAATCTTGGATATGTTGGTACTTTGAACAAACCTACAGACTTTGACAAGTCTAATCTACCTCCAGTATGGTATGCACTATTCTCAGTTATCATCAGGTGCCTGACATCGAAGCATTCTGGCACAGACAGTGCAAGTTTATTGTATCTCCGATTGTTCCATGCAGTCATCTATGACTTGCATGTCGACTACACGTTTATTTTTTGGACCGAACTCTCGGAGGTGGTACATGACAAGTTCACCAACAAGAAATGGAAGTTCATTCCGTTTGTCAGATTTCTGAAGCTTATTGTTAGAAGCATGCTCCGTAGCAATCCAGCTATTCCTCACATGTTATCTTGGCCTCAGGTTCCAGACTCTGAAATGACTTATATTCAGAAGCAGAAGAGGTCTTTCAACTATTCTATGACTATTCCATATGCTCTTATTGCCAACTACGCTGATGTTACAGATGAGGATGTCATAGAATATTGTATGGAGAATGAGTTTGTGGAAGTTGTACAATATGATCCTTCTCATGACAATCAAGTTGTTGAAAAAGATGTTGAAGTTGAAGCAGCTATTTCTGAACAAGCGCCTGAAGTTGAAAAAGGGGCTGAAGATGAGCAAGAAGTTGCTATTTTTGTTGAAGAAGAAATAGTTCAAGAAGATGTTGCTTCTCAACAAATTGAGAATGTTATTGCTGATATTGGTACTGAAGTTACTGATGCTACTGCTTTTGATTTTGAAGATGAAGATGATTCTGCTGCTGATATTGCTCTTTCTGATGATAAAGATGGTGAAGATTCTGATCATGATGATGATGATGATAGTGATAAACCAAGTATTAAGGTTTATGAAAGGAAGGTTAGGACACCGGAAGTGGTTGTCTCAACATAAGTTCTCTCTGAAGATGATTCTGTTCCTGTTAATCCTTCAGTTGCACATATTCATGTAGGTGAATTGGATACAACTTTTGATCAAGCTTCAGCTCCGGTAAAAAGTCAAGCTCCAGCATCTTTGCTTACGGCTATTCAAGATCCAGCTGTAGAGCTTAGTTCTGATCAAGCTCGGGTTTCTACTGATAAATTCTCTACGTTGAATGATGTTATTCGTCAGTTATCTGAGAAAATGGATGCAGAAAAGGAAGCTCAAATTCTGAAGTTGAAGACTTTCTTCAAAGGAAAGATGCCTGAGATTGATACTTCAGTGATTCCTCCAGAGATTCCATTCAGATGACCAACTAGGGTAGTTCTTCGTGAACCTTCTTCTGTTGTGCCTACATATACTTCTCCGGTTGTTTCTCTTCCGTTTCCTTCTGTGGTTTCTTTATCTGTGGGAATTTCTATGTCTGCTCCTTCTGGTACATCTTCAAGGTCTTCTCTTCATGATCTTCCTATTTCAGAGTTGACAGATTTACTCTATGCTCGACTTCTCTCTATGTCGCCGCCTGAACATCAAGATCAAGATCTTCTTTCTTTGATTCGAAACTTCCAATCTATGCCGCCTCCAGTTCCTTCTTCTGAATCTGACCGGATTACAGCTTTATCTGATGAGTTTCATGCATTCAGATTAGAGGTTCAATCAAGTTTTGCTGATCTCAAATCGTTTATGTCCCAAGCCTTCTCTGATTTATCTTCAAGGCTTGATTCTCATGAACAAAGCTGCAGATCTGAGGTTGGCCCGTCTCTTAAGCGCCGACATGACAAATATGATCCTGATCATCAAGGCCATGAGGGGGAGATGGCAAAGAGACCGAGAGTTGAAGGATCTTCTGAAGCTAGAGAAGATATTCAAGAAGAAGCGGCTAGTGATAAAGGAAAGAGTGGTGAATCTGTTGAAGACTGCAACATTCAGAATTTAGTGAATGTTATGATTGAGAATGTTGATCTGTCTTCTTTGCATAATGAACTGAACATTTTTTAGAGTAATATTAACAATAATATGCAAATTGTTGTTTATATGGATCCAGATGTTTCTGCAAGTATTCATGAAGTTGAAGAATCTGAAGCTGCAAATGACATGAGGTCATTCTTTGCTAACTTCATAGAGATTAATTCTGACGATGATGAAGATGTCAGGTTTGAAAAGATATGTCAAGTCAATGAAGAAGACTGTGATGACATCATTATCATATCAGATACAGAAGATGACTCAGTGTTCATGGATGATAAAGACGAAGAAGAAGCAGATTTGTTATATAGTGATCTTCCTGCTCACGATGAGATTCCTGAATCAGCTAATGTCACATCTACTCATGTTGCTAGTTCAGCTCCGACTACCACTATTCCTTCAAGATCATTTGAAGTTGGTCAGTCGTCAAGAGAAGAAGCTGATGTTCCATCTTCTGATCCTGTAATTCCACCATCTATTTTAGAAGAAGGACCAACTTTATCTAGACGTAAAAGGCAAAGGAATTTGCATCGTAGATATTTGGCATCAAGGTAAAGATCAGCCTTTCTAGAAGACACTCAGAGAAACATCTTTGTCTCTAGAAGAAGGGCAATTAACATATATGCAATCCTTGGAGTAGAGAAAGAGTCAGATGCCTATCAATGTGAGTACTTGATGTTCATCAAGTGTCAGCGCAAAAGGAATAATACCGTTTCTTCTCAACACTTGATTGTTCGAGTCATCAGTGTCACAATCAACAAGTTTGTGAACATCTGGTATCCCGATTTTGAAGTTGAAAGAAGAGACTGCAAGCGGTACAAATTTTCAGAGGCAGACTTCGCTGACCTTTCTATAGATGATGTTGAATTCTTATATGATCACTTCAGGAATCTGTATCATAGATCTCAGGATATTTCACAAGCTTTGTTCGTCATTAAAAGATTGATTCAACGAAAAATCCAATTCTTCAGGGTTTTTGATTTCCAGATGGCTGTTGAAAGCTTCCAACCAGTTGTTAATCTTCTCAGGCCTAACCGAAGCTTACCGAACTTAGAGTCTTATCCTTTTCTCTCTATTGTTGAAGATTCATATGGAGTTGTGTACAAGAATGGCTCTAATGAAAAATGCTTTCTCAGGATTGAAGAAATTGCTCACTACTCCGATGGAACCTTAAAAGTGATCAAGCTACAGTTAGAACAACGTCTGAAGGAAGCCAAAAGAAGATTTTTGGAATCAAGAGAAAATGCATTCCTGGTTGATAATGATGAAATTCGTCTTATCCAGAAGACTTTAGATTCAATTCAAGATAGATTGAATCTACGCTCAACTTTAAGACGACTGGAAGTTTTAGTTGGTTTGAATAGACTTCGTCAACGAGAAGAGCGTCAGTAATTCTCCAAAGTCGCCTGATTGGTCTATGTTGTTTTTGAAGATTGTTTTTGAAGACCACGACGCCAATGATTACTAAGGGGGAGATTGCTAGATCTGTTTTTATAGTAATCATTGTATTTATTTTCTAGCTTTTACTGTGCTTAATGTTCATTTCTGTATTGTAAAGGCTAGGGGTATTTAAATCCCCTTAGAGCCTTTGTTTTGTAACTTTTGGCAATCACTTTCAATACATCATTTTAAAACTTTGCGCTTCATACTTTCTCTCTCTACTTTCTCTCTCTAAAGATTTAGAGATTCTTGGACTCTCAGTTCTGAACATATTTCAGTTACTGACCTCACTGTTAGAAATTTTCCGCAATGCATTAAAGGAGTTATTGGTTTTATGTCGTTGTAGTTCTATTTTGGTCAAATGCGTTTTATCTGTGCGACTCAAGCTTTAAACTCGATTTGAAATTTATTTGCATTCCCATCGTTCCATTGAGTTTTGGGGAATAAACTGATGCATATGGGACTTGTTGAAAATCTTATGCCACAACATTTTTTGGTTAAAGAGGAAAATTTTAAAGTTAAAATTTTGAGGTTCTCTTTTGGAGTGGTACAAACATTTATTGTACGCGTCGGGGTGCAGAAATTTATTTTCATGTTTATAGCGTAAATTTTGCTACACATCTTTTGTTACCGTTTTATTTACGTAAATATTGATCAAACGAATTTGTGGGAATGGTTTTATATGTGTAGCATCGGTGATCAATTTTCAACCTATCGAGTAATCGGTAGCGGATTTTACCGTGCAATCGATTGTTATAAAGTGTAAGTATTTGAAAGTTTAATGAAAGTTTAAATCAACATTAGTTGAAAAGCTTGAACTCATTCGGCCTATAGATTTAAAACCCTGTCCTGAAAGGAGTTGTAATCAGGACTAGAGGAGCCCTTGGAAAATGAAGCGTCGGATTAACCGATCCGGTAAACCCTGGGGATAAAGCTTTGTGTGGTAGCTCGCTTATTGTTGGACATGAATTAATGAGTTGATTGTTCAATATCATGTGCGTAATGGAGGTGTGCCATCCGGGTGGGTCTTCAGAAATAAAGGATATATTGTGGTTCGGTTGTTAGAGAGGTAAGATTGGAATTTTAGTGCCATGTTAGGTGTCAACTTTAATTCGACAATGCAAATTTTGAATGAAATATTTGACGGTACACCCATGTTGTAGTATAATTGTTGTGAGGTTAGGCGTCGCCCTCGATTCGGGTGGCAGAGACCGTTGAGGTGCTTCCTTGCATTCTCGTTGGATTTGGGTATGCCTGCAAGATAAGTGGAAAATTTAAGAATGCAACTAGGGATCGATCTTTGGTATTTATGTAATCAACAAGGTTTCACTAATTTGTCAACCGATGCTTGACTACGCTCTGGGAGTTGAGTAACGATGGAGTCAGGGTAATCCCTTGTCTACCGGTGTTGTGTCGTGACCAGATCGGGTCAATTTAGTGTTAAGAAATGTCGTCAAGAAAGAGACAAGGAACCTTTTATGGAATAAATTGTTTGGAAATCTGGTGAGAATGTCAAGGTGAACCTTAAGTAGAAATCAATCATTGAGGAGACTGTGTTGTGTGGAGTTAGAAGTAGTTAAGGGTAATGTCTGCCTTGAGGTGACCTGGGTAATCGTGATTAGTCAAATTTGTAACCATCTCTTAAGGTGATATGCACAATCTTAGGTTGGGAGGCAACCGAGATCTGAGGGTAGGAAAGTGGGTTGATAAGGACCCGATGCACACCCCGTCACCAGTAAGTATGTCGAGCTTTGAGTCTGGGGGTGTGGTGAATCGTTATGAAGAATCCAGCGAACAACCTCAACCGGGATGTAATCGGGTTCGTATATGAGGAAAGGTTCTTGAAGGCATTCCTTTTGGTTAGTGATCAATTGGTCTCGCCAAGTGAGATGTTGGGTGCTTGGTTGGTGCCAGATTTCGAGGACGAAATCTCTTTTAAGGTTGGGAGGATTGTAACACCCCGAATTTCGAAAGGGTTCTTTGAGAGAAATCGAGGAAGAAAAAGGGGGCATGTTTTATGGTCAACAGGGCGCACGGGTCGTGCTCATTTCTTCACAAAAATGGCACGGGTCGTACTGGGCCACAGAAGAGTTGGCACGGGTCGTGCCATTTCCTTCACAAAAGTGGCACGGGTCGTGCCCTTTTGACAGCAGAAGCATCATGTCGGTCCACAATACTATCAAGTTCTTATCGATAACAACACATAAACGATTACCAACCTGTTTGATTAATAAAACACGGAATACAGATTGATCAATTTCTCTCTTTTAAGCTCTCTATGTTTTTACACCTTAGAATTGTGTTGTTGTGTGTGTTTTCATTTTGATCTTTTCTATTGAGTTAGCTTCTAAGACACACTATCAACCAACTTGCAAAACAACTTGCAAGAAAAACAAATATTAAACTAAAACTAAATATCTAACTAATATAATAACTTAAACTAATATCTAAATATCTATTTATAAGATATTTAGAATATAGATAAAATACAATAAACAACTTTGACAATTATTACAAACTGACATTAGACTTATATTAACGAAAGCGATTTTTCGGGCTTTAGCTTCAGATTAGATCTTCAGATTAGATGATCTTGAATACAATAGATTTGTGCACTAAAAACGGAGTCTTACAATTATTCCCCCCTTAAAAGAGATTTCGTCCCCGAAATCGAATTTAGACAGGAAACTTACATCGATTACAAAACTCAGGGTACTCCCCTCGCATGTGTTCCTTAGTTTCCCACATCGCCTCATATTCAGAGTGATTTTTCCATAGAACTTTTACGAAAGGAATCACTCTCTTTCGTGTACCTCTCTCATCACGATCAATAATCACTTCAGGTTCCTCGCGATAAGAAAGATCAGGTTCTATGTGTTCCAAGGGATATTCAATGACGTGTAAGGGATGATAGTTGTACCCTCGAAGTGAAGATACATGGAACACATTATGTATTTGGGATAATTGCGGCGGTAGGGCTAACCGGTAAGCCACAACTCCAACCCTTTCTAGAATTTCAAAGGGACCAATATATCTCGGGCTCAACTTTCCTTTGAGACTGAAACGTGTGATACCACGAGTTGGTGAAACTTTTAAGAAAACTTTATTTCGCGGTTGGAACTCAATAGGTCGTCTTCGCTTGTCGGCGTAGCTCTTTTAACGAGCTTGAGCCTCTTTCATCATTTGACACGTAATTTCGACCTTCTCGATAGTAACTTGTACCAATTCTGGGCCTTCGAGAACACGTTCGCCAACTTCATTCCAAAAAGTCGGTGTTCGAACTTTTCGGCCATAAAGTTCTTCATACGGGGCCATGCCGATACTTGACTGCCAACTATTATTATAGGAGAAATCGATCAGGTACAAGTAGCTATCCTAACTTCCATGCCATTCCAATGTACATGTTCGGAGCATATCCTCTAGTGTTTGAATCGTACGTTCAGATTGCGCATCAGTTTGCGGATGAAAGGTTGTACTAAAATTCAAACGTGTGCCCCAAGCTTTATGTAAACCTTCCCAAAATCGAGATGTAAAGCGTGGGTCTCGATCGGAGGTAATCGATACAGGAGTGCCATGGAGACGTATAATCTCACGTTGGAATACTTCTATCAAATTATCAATTGACTAAGTTTGTCGAATAGGAAGAAACTGAGCCAATTTCGTTAGTCGGTCAACCACGACCCAAATTGCATCGTGTTTCAAGTTCGTGCGGGGTAGTCCAACTACAAAATCCATAGTTAAGTGTTCCCATTTCCAGCGAATGGAGAAGACCACCCGGACGTTGATGTTCACTTTTAACTTGTGGACAAGTGAGACAACGAAATATAAAGTCAGCAATATCTCGCTTCATTCCAACCCACCAGTAATGAATCTTTAAGTCGCGATACATTTTTTTGTTGTACCGAGGTGAACAGAAAACATAGAGTTATGAGCTTCAGTCAGAATCTGATCTTCAAGCTCCAAGTTATTTGGAACACAAAGACGATCCCGAAATCATAACACGTGATCATCATCGATCCTGATTCCAAACTAACATTCTCTTGTGCTTGTTGGAAGTTAATTCACTGTCATCTTGTTGGGCTTCTTTGATTCAAGAGATTAGAGTCGGTTATACCATTAGATTCGATAGAATTTCCGTTTGCGAACTCGGATAGATTTCCAGTCCAAACCGTTCGATTTCCAAAGCCAACTCTGTAGGAACAAGTAAAGAAGAAACCTCTTCCACGACTTTACGACTTAAGGCGTCGGCAACTACATTAGTCTTACCTGGATGATAATGTATATCAACATCATAATCCTTTAGAAGTTCGAGCCACCTCCCCTGACGCATATTTAACTCTTTTTGAGTAAATATCTATTTAAGGCTCTTGTGGTCGGGTGAAAACTTCACATATCTCATCGTACAAATAATGATGCCAAATTTTAAGTACGAAGATAACCACAACCAATTCGAGATCGTGAGTCGGATAATATACCTCATAAGGGTTTAATTGACGTGATGCATATGCGATCACTCTACCGTTTTGCATAAGAACACAACCGAGACCTTTCTTTGAAGCATCACTGTAAACTTGAAACCCGTCGGTGCCAGACGGTAATACAAGAATAGGCACGGTAATCAATCGATGCTTTAGTTCCTCGAAACCAGATTCTTGTTCAGAACTCCAATTGAATTTGACTCCTTTTCGGAGTAATCGTGTTAACGGTAGAGATATTTTAGAAAATCCTTCCATGAATCGTCTATAATAATCGGCCAGACCCAGAAAACCACTTATATATATTTTTTTCTTTTTATAATTATAATTAATAAATAGTTTGGTTAAATGACGGTTTTAACCCCTCAACTATCTTTGATTGTCATTTTAATTTATGGTTCAATTCGGGTAAGAATAATTACATTATTCTAAAAACGGAGTCTTACAGTGAATCACGCGGCTAGTGCCGCGACTATAACTCGCGCCTAAGTCGCGAGGTTCCTCAAATCCGAAACATCCCAGTAGACTACGCGGCTTGTGCCGCGACTTCCACTTGCGACTAAGTCGCGAAACTCCTTGTTTACCACACAAATCTAAAACTCCCAATTCGATATTGAACAATTAATCACAGACTAAAATGGGAATTAAACACATACGTTTTACTTTGATAAACACATAAACGTAAGATTAACATAACGTCAACTTACCTGAATTTACGGGTGTTACAATCCTCCCCACCTAATTAAGATTTCGTCCCTGAAATCTCACTCTAAGCAAACAAGTGAGGGTAACGCTTCTTCATATCATTTTCAGACTCCCAAGTAATGTTAGCACCCCGATGATGCTTCCATTGAACTTTTACCATGATTACGTCTTTATGTCTTAACTTCTTCACTTTCGATTCCAAAATCGACTCCGGTTCTTCCACACAACGATTTCCATTGTCCACCCGAATTTCCGACAAAGGAATAACACTTTCTTCTTCGGCTAGACACTTTCGTAAGTAACAAACGTGAAAGGTGGGATGTATTCCATCCATTTTTGGTGGTAAATCCAACCGGTAGGCTTGTAAACCAATCTTTTCCAAAATACTGAATGGTCCGAGGAAACGAGGACTAAGTTTCCCACGCTTCCCGAAACGTATGATCCCCTTCCACGGGGACACCTTCAACATGACTCGGTCACCCACTTGAAACTCAACCGATCTCCTCTTCTTATCCGCACAACTCTTTTGTTGGTCTTGCACCGCCTTTAGCCTTTCTCGAATCTCTTTCACCTTGTCCGCAGTCTCTTGCACTATTTCTGGCCCGAAGAATTGCTTTTCTCCCGCTTCTAACCAACAAACTGGAGTTCGTCACTTTCGCCCGTACAACGCCTCGAATGGTGCCATGCCAATGCTAGAATGTTAACTGTTGTTGTACGCGAACTCTACCAACGGTAGATGCGAATCCCAACTTCCCCCGAAGTCTATAACACACGACCGTAACATATCTTCTAATGTCTGGATTGTCCTCTCGCTTTGACCATCCGTTTGAGGATGGTATGCCGTTCTCAGATTCAGTCTAGTACCCAACTCCTTTTGCAAGCTAGCCTAAAAGTTCGAAGTGAAGCGACTATCCCGATCCGATACTATAGACTGCGGAACTCCGTGCCTTGACACCACCTCGTCGATATACAGTTTAACCAATTTCTCCATCGGCAAAGTCTCCCGCATCGCAAGAAAATGCGCACTCTTGGTTAACCGATCCACGATCACCCAAATGGTATCGTAACCGCGCAAGGTCTTCGGTAGTTTGGTTACAAAATCCATAGTGATGTTGTCCCATTTCCACTCGGGAATGGACAACGGTTGTAAACTCCCATACGGCCTTTGATGTTCCGCCTTGACTTGAAGGCACGTGACACACTTCTCCACATAACTTGCCATATCTAACTTCATCACCGGCCACCAATAATTTAACTTTAAGTCTCTATACATCTTGGTGCTACCGGGATGTATAGAATATTTCGACTTATGTGCTTCCTCGAGAAGCAAGCCACGATTTCCCCCAATCTTTGGCACCCAAACTCGCCCTTGGAAGAGTTTGAGTCCACGACTATCTTCCGTTAAGAGTTCCTTTTGCTTGGTCATAACCTCGGTCTTGAGGTTCTCTTCTTTACGTGCTTCCGATTGGCTCGTTCTTATACTTTCCAACAAACTTGACACCACATCGATTCTGGTAAGGGACATTTTAACGCCAAAGTCGTGATTTCTTTGGATCAATACATCCGCCACCACATTAGCCTTACCGGGATGATAGAGTAGGTCACGATCATAATCTTTCAAGAGCTCTAGCCATCTCCTTTGTCGCATGTTGAGTTCCTTTTGATCGAAGATGTACTTAAGACTCTTGTGATCCGTGAAAAGAGTACACTTGGTCCCATACAAGTAGTGTCGCCACAACTTTAACGCGAAAACTACCGCCGCCAACTCCAAATCATGAGTCGAATAGTTCTTCTCATGATCCTTTAATTGCCGCGACGCGTAGGCTATTACTTTCCCCCTTTGCATTAGGACACACCCAAGCCCCATCTTGGAAGCGTCACTAAAAACCACAAAGTCTTCCGATCCTTTGGGTAGGGATAAGATCGGAGCTTCGCACAACTTCCTCTTGAGCGTCTGAAAGGCTTGCTCTTGTGCATCGGTCCAAAGGAACTTGACGTTCTTCCTTGTAAGAGAAGTGAGCGGTGTAGCTATCTTGGAAAAGTCTTGGATGAAACGTCGGCCAAACCTAAGAAGCTTCGAATCTCCGTCGGATTTGTTGGAGGCTCCCAACTCATCATTGCATCGATCTTTGCCAGATCCACCTTTACGCCGTCCTTTGATACCACATGCCCCAAGAATTGCACTTCTTGAAGCCAGAATTCGCACTTCGAGAATTTCGCGAACAACTTCTCTCTCCTTAGAACTTCTAATACTTCCCGTAAGTGTTTTACATGCTCGGACTCATCCCTTGAATATATTAGAATATCGTCGATGAAGACGATCATGGATTTATCCAAGAATGGGCGACACACACGGTTCATTAGATCCATGAATACGGCCGGAGCGTTGGTTAAGCCAAAAGGCATCACCAAAAACTCATAATGACTGTATCTCGTCCGGAAAGTTGTCTTCGGAATGTCTTCGTTCTTCACTCTCACTTGATGATAACCGGATCGAAGATCAATCTTCGAGAAACATCCCGCGCCTTGAAGTTGATCAAAAAGGTTGTCGATGCGAGGTAAGGGATACTTGTTCTTCACCGTGACTTTGTTTAACTCCCGATAATCTATGCATATCCGCATGGATCCATCTTTCTTCTTCACGAACAAAACCGGTGCTCCCCAAGGAGATGAACTTGGTCGAATGAAGCCCTTCTCTAACAACTCTTGAAGTTGTGTCATCATCTCCTTCATTTATGTCGGTGCCAAACGATAAGGAGCACGAGCTATCGGAGCCGCTCCCGGTGTGAGGTCAATTTGGAATTCCACTTGCCGCTCCGGCGGTAATCCGGGTAAGTCTTCTAGAAAGACGTCCGGATAATCTTGCACTACATCCACATCCCCCACCGACTTCTTTTCTTTCTTAGCGTCCACAACGTAAGCCAAGTATGAAGGGTAACCCTTCGCTAAGAACTTGCGAGCCTTTAGAGATGAGATAATAGGATTACTCCTCCTTCCTTTTTCCCCATAAATGGTTGCCACACCATTTTCCGGAAATGGTACTTGGATCATCTTTTTGGAGCAAAAGATGTCCGCCGTATGCCTCACTAACCAATCCATGCCTATGACTACATCAAACCCTCCTATAGCCATAGGTAGTAAATCTACACCGAAAGAATTTCCATCGATCTCTAGAGTGCAATCACAAAAACGGTCACAAATGATCACCTGATCCCCGTTAGCTATTTCTACTACTAACGCATCGGGAAGGACACTGATAGGAGTGGTGAATTGTTTACAGAAAGCATCAGACACAAAGGAACATGTAGCACCCGAATCAAACAAGACACGAGCAGGCATGAAGTTTACTAGAAACGTACCCGAAAAGACATCTGCGGTCTCCTTTGCCTCCTCAGTAGTCATCCGGAAAACTCGACTCGGTGCCCTTGGTGGTTGCTCGACTCTGGCCGTCGAACCCACAGAATTTCCCCCATTTCCTCTAACTAGCTTTGGGCAGAATCTTTTCATGTGCCCCGGTTCTCCGCACTCAAAACATATTGGTCCCTGGATGGAACATTCTCAAGTCGTATGGTCCTTCTTACCAAACTTGGCGCACTTGGCTGGACCGGAGTAAGTTCTGGTAGCACATGGTCCCGAGTGCTTTGACCTGCACTTGGAACACCACCGTTCATCACGACGATGATCACCCGCTTTCCCACTTACAAAGGGTCTCGACTGACGAACGGGCCTGGATGGCCCTTACCACTTCCGTTTTTCACCAACCAACCTCTTCTCTTCCCTTTTCGGCATTGATGTCGTCCTCAACGAGCAAGGACTCTTCGATGACCTCTTGTAACGTCGAACACTTAGCATTTCTTACTAATGATCGCATCCCGGCCGGTAACCCTTGGTGATAGGCTTCAATCTTTGACCTTTCGTCGGGAACTAGATGTCCCACCAAGTTTAACTTCTCCAAAAAGAGTTTGGAGTAGACAACCACAGACAGGTCCCCTTTCTTCAGATCTCGGAATTCCCGCTCCAACTTGTCCATCGAACGCTCGCTACAATACTTGTCCATAATCTTCTCTTTGAACATCGGCCAAGTTAACTTAGCCAGAACTTCAGGAGTGAGGACTGATCGAGTGAGATTCCACCAAATCAAAGCCTCTCCCCAGAGTAGTTGAGAAGCAAACTTGACCCGTTGAGAGGGATCACACTCACTTGACTCAAAGGCCATCTCTACCTCTTTGAGCCAGTACATGCAAGCGACCGGGTTATCTGAACCCGCAAACTCCTTAGGGTGGCACCCCAAAAACGTCTTGTAAGTGCACCCCTTAGTCTTCGCCCGAATCCCTTTAGCGGATGGTTCCTCAACCGTTACCACATTTGGTCCACCCGACCCCACAACAACGTTTTCAGCCATCGTCTCAGGTTGTCGGTGGCTAGCGTCTCGATCTTCTAGGAGTTTCATGAAAAATTCTTGTTGTTGGGTCATGGCCGAAGTCATGGCCAACTGTTGTTGAGCCAGTGCCGCATTCATAGCCAACATCATGCTATCCCGAAGCCGGGTCTCCATGGTAAACTCCTCCATGATGGCGTCACCTGTGTTGAGGTTCTGGCATGGAATGTACTCAGGCCCTCCTGCCAAGATTCTGGGTATAGGAATGTCATCGGAGGTTGCCTCCACCGGGGGTCGTACGACTGTAGATTCCACTTCAGGTTCCCCTTCCTGCATGTCCGGTAATCTACTTCGAGTGTTTACCATTATAATCTGTCATGCACGTACGAGAAATAGATTGAGAAAAGACTAAGCGAGTTGAACTCATTGTACGTACTACTACTTTCATCAATTATCATAATAATAGTAAACCAAGTATGCTCACGTAAAAATGAATTCATAATAGCAGTAGCTAAGTGAAATTATGAACGAACCATACACAAGTATTCTTGTCACCATCATCACAACTTTCAATTATAGTAATTCCGTAATCCTAACGCTCTCCCCACCTAGGATTCCTAACCCAAGTGGACAGTGAGGTCATAAGGTCTAAAGCTTAAGTCTAAATATGCTAAACAATACCTAGTTCACTTAAACTAAATCTCTGATACCAACTTGTAACACCCTAAAAATAGGGATAACAAAAACTTTTCATAAATGGAGAAGTGGTAGTAAGTTTGCCATAGCAAGAGCCTCCCAAAAAGGGGAAATATACAAACAACCTGTTTAATCACGAATCTGTAATTTAACGGATAAATAAACAACAACCAACTAATCTAATTTCTACATCTAGAAAAGAGATTACAAAAGGGGTGTCATCTATAAACCCGAATCTTCCCAAAACTAGTTCAAGTGCCAAAATCCCCAAACTCTTGCCCAAGCATCTAAACTTTTCTAGGAGCCGCGCCGCTAACATCTGAGATACACATCGACACCAAACAAGTGTTAGGCCAAAAAGCCTAGTGAGTTGGACAATAATAAGCATGCATGAACAGTCACAATTTCTTATCAGCAGTTAACCAGTGTCCAAATATATGTGGAGTCATTAGGGGAGACCCAAAGCACCAATCAATTCCACTCCAAAGAGTCGATGCACCTTGATGCCCTTAACAAGGAACACCCCAAAGGTCCGACACACCCGGAGATCAGACCGTACAGGAAACTTTCCAAGTGGCGGGGGTCTAGGCACATACCATTCCGGTGGTGCCCCAAGACTACATCCTTCTAGTGAACTTGCCTTGATTCGTCCAACATAATGCGTATAGGAGGTCCTTAGGTATATTTCAACCCAACATATTTCCATACCGACTACGGGTACAATGTTACCATCCTTTCCTCATGAAGTCCAACAAAATCCCATATGACAATTATATTCATAATGCATATGACTATGTCACCAAAGTGATATTCCAACTAAGATCATCATAACACACATACACATATATACGCATACATTTAACCTATCGAGGTATCCATTTTACATATCCATGGGAAAAGCCCCACATAATGGTACACATAACATAAAACATAGCATATCACCAATGTCCATATTTCTAACCATTTTCATCAAGAAATCCCAAATACTTAAACACATAGAGATTGAAATAACATATAGAAGATTTTGATGTGTATCTAGTTTTAACAAAGGTTTAGTAAACTCACAATCTAGGTTTTTGACCAAAACCTATAAAAGATGAACCCTAGTTTGAAGAGATGAGGCTTGAAGATGAAACTTATAGTTTTGATAAACCCTAGAAGCTTCCTTGAAAGTAATAAATGCTAGCAATCAAGCTCCAACCACCAAAGATGTTGTATTTATGAGGGTTAGGGTTTGGTGAGAGAGGATATTGATTTCCTTGGGAGTAAAATCGCCAAAATGAGAGAGAGATATGAGAATTATGAAAGAAATTCGGATGAAAAGGGTTTTGGGGACTACAGGTCGATCGCGACTTGTGCTGCGACTTGGACCCGCGGCATAAGTCGCCCGCTATCCCAACCAATTCGAACACAGTAAATCACACGGCTAGTGCCGCGACTATAACTCGCGCCTAAGTCGCGAGGTTCCTCAAATCCGAAACATCCCAGTGGACTACGCGGCTTATGTCGCGACTTCCACTCGCGACTAAGTCGCGAAACTCGCTGTTTACCACACAAATCTAAAACTCCCAATTCGATATTGAGCAATTAATCACAGACTAAAATGGCAATTAAACACATACGTTTTACTTTGATAAACACATAAACGTAAGATTAACATAACCTCAACTTACCTGAATTTACAGGTGTTACAATCGGTTTTTGTGAATGCTGAGATTTATTCTTACCTTTAGCATACTTAGCTTTCACATAAGCTGATTTATCAACTTTCGTTGATAATTTACCTTTTTCAGACATACTGGTTGAATCAAAGGATTTCACAACAAAAGATGAATGATTAGGAAGTTTCACATTAAAATCAAATTGATCAATACGTTCATCTAAAACACCATCAGAGTTTAGAAAATCAAACCCTCCATCAGTTAGACCAAAACTATCTTTAGATTTTGAAGCCTTAGAAAGAACAGCATTTTTAAGAACAGTTGAAAAAACTTTTTGTTCAATCTCAATCAAGAGTCTTTCATTTGTTAAAGAAGTCTCAAGTTCAGAAATTTTACTTTCCAAAACGAGAGGAGGGACATATAGTTTACCTTGAACATGTTTCGCCTCCATTTCTTTGACAGAATAACTCTGAAAGAAGTCATTTGAAAGATATTTCTTTTGATATTTTGGATCATCATTATAATTATTATTCAGCTTCGCATAATAAAATGGAAGATGAACTTTAGATGATTTCTTTCGATTTTCAGTTTCCTTGGCTTCATCCTCTTTAGATAGTCTAGTCCAAAAAACTTTAAGATCAGGGATTCTTCGAGCTAGTTTCAAAAATGTAAGATCATAAAGTGCTGGCACTTCAGATATACCCTTTTTAAGGTAATGAGGGTTCTCATAACCAAGTCCCCAGCTTTCTTTATTCTCTTTGGGTTTGTTTAGATGAATGGTTTGTTCAGTTTGACCCAATGAGTATAACTTCTTTTCCAAAGCATTTAATTTTGCAAGTAAAGATTCGTTTTCTTTGGAAGTTGAAGAATACAATTTCGTAAGCTCATTGAAATCAAGCTCACTTTTTCGCAATTTAGTCTTTGTTTCAGTAACTTCTTGAAGAATTATGGTCTGTTCTTTGGCGCTGGTGTCAATGTTTTTGTGTAAGGTCTCAACCAATACTTTCTTCTCAGCAACAGCATTGCTAAGTTTCTGTATTGATTGATTTTGTTCAAGAATGACACCCTTTTCTCGCTTAAGCTTCGACTCTAACTCTTCGAGCTTAGTCAACATGGCATGCATTTGATTTATGAAATCAGATTCAGTTAAATCACATACCTCATCGTTGGCATCGTCATCGGAGTCAGCTTCAGCTTCTGCTTCTATGTTGCCCATTAAGCACATGTTTGCTTTCTCGTCATTCTCTTCATTGTCATCTTCCTGGTCTGAATGATCTAGCCAGTACTCATCTTCTGCCATTAATACCTTTCCAGCCTCTTGTTGCTTGGCCAGAAGCATTTTGTTTTTGTAGTGGTCTGAGTTTCTGACTTTGGGTTTTCAGCAGTCTCTTGCAAAATGTCAAAGTCTACCACAGTTGTAGCACTTTGGAGGTTCTGACTGACTAGATGCTTCAGCTTTAAACTTTCTTTCTTCCGGCTTCCTTTCCTCTACTCTTTTACTTTCAATCCTCTCCTTATGAACATAGTTGCTCGGACCAGAAGAATATCTCTGACTGTTAGAACATGGCTTCTTGTAGAACTTCTTCTGAAAGGCCTTAGTTAGCATAAGCATAGCATGTTTCAGTTGTTCACAGTCATCCGAGTCAGAGTTTGCTTCACATTCATTTTCTTCTGGTTCAGTCACAATCATCTTGTTCTTCTTCTTTTTCACAACAAGAGCAATTGATTCAGCACTTGTCTTCCCAATCTGCCTCTTTTCATCCAGTATTTCATCCACCTCTTCTTCATTTTGTCTGAGGGTTTCATACACCTCATGAAGTGGAATCTCATTTAGATCCTTGATCTTCTACATCTGCCTGGTAAATCTCTTCCATTCAGGCTGGAGGATGCTGAGAAACTTGACATTCAACTCTATTTATGATTTATTGACCTTATTTTTGCTTAGTTCATTCAGCAATGTCACAAACCTGTCATAAGTTTCTTATAAAGATTCTCCAACTTTGCCTCTAAATTCTTCATAGTTGTTTAGGCAGTTGGATATTTTCAGCTAGTTCCCAACCTTTGAACCCAACATCATCTTCTCTAGCTGATCCCACATTTGTTTGCCTGAGGCCTTATAGCTGTCTATCTTCATGTATATTTCATTTGGAATGCCTTGAAGAATATAAGATTTGCTAATCTATCACCTTTTGATCATTTTTGGTTATCACCTTCGAGCTCTTCATACTTAAGTTCAATCTCTGTCTCCACAGTTCCCTCCGTACGAGTTCTCATAACAGGTGCCATAACTCCCTCTTCTATTGATTTCCTGATGAAAACTCCCAAATCATGTCTTTCAATGAAGTCCATGAACCGATCTTTCCACTGTTCATACTCTCCCCTGAAGAGTACTGGTGGTTTAGAGTTAGTTCCGATCGCTAGGGCTTCTCTTGAAGTCATTTTGAATAATATGACCAAGTCAGGAATTGTCGCAACAAAGAAGTTTTGCGCTAAAAGAGGCTGGCGCAAGATGGGTTTTGCGTGAGGTGTAGGTGGCGCAAACTTTAGTTAGACTGGAAGGTGTTTTGCGCTAGACGTTAGTGGTGCAAACTTGAACTTTGCGTTATAAGTTGATGGCGCAAAAGTGACTTAGTGCGAACTGAAGGTTTGAGCGAGAAGTCGTTGGCGTAAACTATGGTTCGCGCAAGTTGAAGGTCGCGCGAGAGAATTGCGTGAGCTGTTGTTGGCGTGAATTGAGGTTTGCGCGAGTCGTTGATGGCGCAAAAGAGACTATGAACTGGCGTGAGTTTGAGCTTTGCGCGAGTTCGTCCCTGTACTTCGAAAATCGATCTAAAAACCTGTTTGGAATTCGATTAGCAGTTCTAAACTCTAACAAAAAGACCACTAACAGTTCTAGAACAGATTTCTAGCCTTTGATCTAACAAATAACCACTTTTAGAAGAGAAGATCGATGGAACAGTGTCCTTTTTAGAACGAGAACTCAGACACAAAAATCCCAAAAATGAACTTGATTTCAGTGTTATACTAAAATTAAACAATAACAACTCGATCTAGCACCCTAATCGATCACAACCTGATCGATTTCTAACCCAAAAACACCTTAAATCACGAAAATGATTTTGAAATGAAGAACACAGAGTCGATGGTTTTAAACTTGATTTTGATCTGATTTTCAGGCTCTGGTAATCTGATTTTCAGGCTTTGATACCAATTGTCGGTCCACAATACTATCAAGTTCTTATCGATAACAACACATAAACGATTACCAACCTGTTTGATTAATAAAACGTGGAATACAGATTGATCAATTTCTCTCTTTTAAGCTCTCTGTGTTTTTACACCTTAGAATTGTGTTGTTGTGTGTGTTTTCATTTTGATCTTTTCTATTGAGTTAGCTTCTAAGACACACTATCAACCAACTTGCAAAACAACTTGCAAGAAAAACAAATATTAAACTAAAACTAAATATCTAACTAATATAATAACTTAAACTAATATCTAAATATCTATTTATAAGATATTTAGAATATAGATAAAATACAATAAACAACTTTGACAATTATTACAAACTGACATTGGACTTATATTAACGAGAGCGACTTTTCGGGCTTTAGCTTCAGATTGGATCTTCAGATTGGATGATCTTGAATACAATAGATTTGTGCGCTAACACATTAGCACGTGTTAAATGAGTTTTTTCCCCCAAAATTCATAACTTCTCATTTCTATCTCCCATTTCTTCTCTCCCAAAACCCCCCAAGACCCATCTTCTTCATCCATGGTGTTTTGGAGTTCTAGATCCTCAAATCCTCAAGTTTTGTTGTAACATTAACCTACCAAGTGCAAGGAATGGAAGCTAGATAACAAGGATCTTCATCTTCACCTCCATCTTCAACCTCAAGCTCCATTTTAGGGTTTTCTAGGTTTTCATCAAAACCTAAGTGGTAAGTGTATCCCTTCCATTTCTAAACCATAAAATAAGTTATAAATGCTCCATTGATGGTTTCCTAGTGTTGGATTTCTCTAAATTTCGGTTTGGATAATTTTGGAAGTTTAGGGTTAAAATTAGGGTTTTGCCCAAAATAGAGATTTTGATGTTAAGTGTTTGGGGAACAATTATTTATGGTTGGACCCTTGTGGATCTAGGTTTTGGAAGGTTGGCTTGAAGATTCAAGTTTCTTCAAAGATGCTCTAAGTGGGTAAAATCTAGATTTGGCCTAAATCTAGCAAGGTGAGTTCAAGTTGATTTGTGAAAACGGTGTACATGCCAAAATGTCTATTTTAAAGTGTTTACATGTTTTATATGGAATTGTTAACTGCTAATCATCTGATAAGTTTTGGTTATTTGGAAGTATTCAACTTTATAAACTTATAATACGCCCATATTTGGGATTTTAGTGCATTTTGATAAATAAATCATATGTTTTGGGTATCTAAATGATTTATTGCATGGAGTATATTTTTTAGTATAAATGCATTTTATTGGGTGTCATGGGATGATTTGAAAGGATAAAAGGTATAAACCCACTTGGAAAATGTTTTGTCCCAATTTAAATCATGTTGGAGTTATTTGTGTGAGTTGAAGCATGAGTTGCATTGTTCCGGGTCGTTTACGTTTGATTTCATTTTATGATTTTCAATGTTGGGTCTTTGGGTTTGTTGAGCTTATGGCTCGTTTGGATTTTGTTGGGTTTTGAGGACACTTGTCCGGTTTTGATAGCTCAATGTAGAGCACTTAGTTATGATTTGCATTTATTGCATCTTATTTGGGAATTACATGTTTTGAATGCTTTAGTTCATTCGTTTTGAGTCATGTAATGTTTCAGCCCCGTCTGCTATGGATCCATTAGCACTTTTGTTATTTTGGACGATGTTGGGACGACTAGCCTCTCACATCGTGGCACGTTTGGCATCAGATTGGGTTGTAAGTCCTTCGTGCGGCACGTTAGGCATCGGATTGGGTTATAAGTCCTTCGTGCAGTATCATGGGTGTATGCTGAAAGATGCTGAGCTCGATACTTTTATTATTTGTCCAATGGTGGAACGCTAGTTAACCCCCATTGCGGCACGGTTTGGCTTCTTCGGTATGGTGTAATTCCTCCGTGCAAGTATCTATGGGTGTATTCTGAAAGATGTTGAGCCCGATACTTAATACCAGTTTAACGTAATGTGTGACTTACTTTGTGCACATCGCATTATGCGGAATCGGGTTTCCCCCGTCACCGAAAGGTGTTGTCTTTGGGCTGAGTCTTTTATATATTTGTTTCGGTGACATTTTGCATACATGAGTTCATTCCATGTTTTATGGGTTGAGTATTAATCCCTACCCGTGTTTTGGGGTGTTTTGGGATATGAAGTATTATTTACATTTTCATAACTTGGGAGTCAATTTATAACCACGTTTTGAGTTTGAGTTATCTCTCTTCTGCTATAATCTTAGAAACTTGAGTTTACTCATATGTTGGTCGTTTATTTTATAAAGCTTACTTGAATTTCATTATTCGAGCATTACCATTATTCTCGTTTTGAATAAGTGTTGGATTTCATTATTTCATAAAAGAACGTTTTGGCGTTGAGGCGTCCACTTATAAAATGCATATTATTTGTAAACGAGTTGTTCTCTTATTTTTTTTGGTAAATCATTTTAAAGGATCATGATTATAAGTTATCATACTTTCATTTACGTTTTCCTTTATAATCATGATATAAAACTCTTGAACTCACTAGGCGTTAGCCTAACCTTTTTATTTGTCGGCATGTGCATCAGGTTCCATTTCGGGATTAGTCTAGCGACACTGTGAAGAGATGAGTACTAGTTGTATGCTCGAAGAGGTGATTAGCTTGTTGAAGTCTTCCGCACTTATATTGGAGATAGCGATTGGTATTGGGTTATAGTAACACCCGACTTTAGATAGTCTTTATGTAAGACTTTATTTACTTGTTGATGGTTCAATCTAGAAATATATTTCAATTATGGGCTTGTAGTAAGAGATTTTATTATCCCTTTTAGGTATTGTTGAAAGTTTTTAAATTAGTCGTTCTTTCCAAATTGAGGGTGTTACAGTTGTACATGCCAAAAATGGGGTCATCGAGAGGGCCTTATGGTGTGGGCTCGTAGAGTCAAGCATCTTCCATTGCCCCCGTGATGTAATTTATGAGTTTGTTTTTATCGAATAGTCATTTCCCATTTGTAGCTAATTGAGAAATTGGGTCCTCGGAGGCAACTTGGTACGGTTATGTGGAGTCGGATACTAGCCATGGGCCGTAAATGTAATCCTAGCGAATGAGTATGATTAGGATCCTTGGGTGCCCTCATCCACTTCTTAGTACGAGTCGGCGAGCTTGTGGCCATGGGTCCTAGTATGATAAGCTCAATAGCTTGGAGTGTAGCCTACTTTTGTGTTCCGCCACTAGCCATGGAATTCGGGTCTCCCCCGTCACCGAAAGGTGTTGTTTAGGGTATTTAGTTTTATCCTTGTTTTTCGGTGACGATTTGAGTTTGGGGTATTCTCCATACGTTATAATTTTGGAGGTTTAAGTTTACTCATATTTCGGTCGTTTGGTTTATCAGGTTTTATTCAAATTTCAATATTTGAGCATTTACCATTATTCATGTTTTGAGTAAGCGTTGGGTTACATCACTTCATGAAAGAATGTTTTGGCGTTGAGACATTCATTTATAAAATGTGTATTATTGAAAAACGCGTCATTCTCATATTTAAAGTAATTCATTTTGAAGGATCATTATTCGAGTTGTATTATTTTCGTTTAACGATTTTTATAATCATGATAAAAACTATTGAACTCACTAGGCGTTAGCCTAACCTTTTTATTTGTCGGCATGTGCATCAGGTTCCATTTCGGGATTAGTTCTAGTGACACTATGAAGAGATGAGTGCTAGTCATGTGCTCGAAGAAGTGAATAGCTTGGTGAAGCATTCTGCATTTACTTTGGATGTAGCGACTGCATTGGGTTTTAGTAACACTCGAATTTAATTAATCTTTATGCAACACTTTATTCATCCTGTTTTTTTTTTTTTGAGAGGGTATCCCAGACCACATTGGGCCCAGACTAATCCCTGGCAATATGGGCCGAAGCCCGACTGCTAAAGCATGCAGCCCGGGGTCGAAGCCCCAGTACCTCCAGGATGCGTCCCCCAGGGTTCGAACATGAGACCGCTACTAGCTAGTCCACATGCCTTACCACTAAGCTAACACCCTTTTTGGTCACTTTATTCATCCCGTTGACGGTTAAATCTAGAATTGCATTTCTAGTGTGAACTTGTCGTAAGATATTTTATCCTTCTTTAAGGTATTATTGAAAGTTTTAAATTAGTTGCTCCTTCCAAGTTTGAGGGTGTTACAATTTCAAACACATATTGTTTAGATTCAAGAAAAGAATTTTTTTTTTGAATTTGTACACTTGTATCCTTTTACCATTTTGGTCTTAAATTTGACAAAAAGAACAAAAAATATGTGTGAAAGGTTGAAATTTAGAGATTTTGTATGTCAACTTTTTACTCAACGGTTTCAGATAAAGTTGTAATGAGTTTTTGACATGGAGTAATCCTAGCATCCATAAGGGTAGAAATATGTCAATAGCCTGAGAAATATGTTTTTGCAGTCTGACTCATTGCACTATCCAATAATTCGACACGCGAGGAATAGCGTGAAAGGACTCTAAGGGAAGAGCTCCTTCTCAATCCCTTCGTATCAAATTTTAGAAAATTGAAATCTAGATGTTTGTAGTAAGGCTAATTCAGACATCTACAAGCCTCCAACATTGAAAAATCTATTCATTGGTACAAACAAATGCCTTTATCCAACTTTGCTACAATATTTGCCCACTTGAAAAACGATGATCTCTCTAACCTACCAAGAACTTCATGTCTTTGAAAGATGTTCATACTTACTAAAAACATATTCAATTTAAATTATGAACAACTTATGTCCTTTAATGATATTGATTATCATTGTAAGTGGTTTACTTTGAGGGTGAGTATGATCCATTGAAACAATGAAACTCTTGCCAAAAGGAAGAGTATGTACTTGAATATTGTATAATATGGTTTGTGTTCTACCTTCAAAGAACAATATATAGTGGATCAACATGTCTCGAGTGGGTTCAGGAATAGTTGAATAACCAAGGTGTATTATGGATGTGTTGACACTACAACACGATTGGTTTTATAAGTTACTTAAAATGTCTAAGCATTTTAATAAAATATTTTATAGGATTTAAGTTTATATAAAAGTGTTATAATAAATATTTAAGACGCTTTTAGGTGTTTTAACAAAATTTTTAGGACGTTTTTTAAACAAAATAAACTCATTTTTCTTATATAACAGTTTTGATATGTGTCCTGTAAACTCGTCTTTTTATAGGACACTTTTTCAAATAATGTCGTATAAAATAGTTAATACGACACTTTGTTTTAAAAGCGTTAAAACTTGTTGAAATATCTAAGAGTGTTATATAAACTTATTGTAACTCTTTTATATAAGATGTTTTTTAAACATTTTAGGTGTCTTATAAAGCCAATTTATTATGGTAACATGATGAAAAGATAAATTAGTTATATAAAAAAAAAGACATACTATCATACCACATTATGACCACATATCATTAGATAATAAGTTTTTCTAATTTTAGAGTGAATTGTGGATTTGTTCTTATGTTTTGATATTATTTGTGACTATGGTTCCTATAGTATGTTTTTATTGTGGATTTGGTTCTTGTGGTATTCAATTTATTTTGGTCACGATTCCTCTGACTAACGCTTCCATTAACTACGTTAAATCAAGGACTATTTTAGCATTTTTGCATATTCTTGTTTTTTTATATAAAATAAAAACAATATTTTATCCACACAAATATGTGTGTATATATATAACATCAACATAAAATAAAATAAGATATTATTTTATGATTTGATTTGTTTAAATTAAAAAAATTAATCATATTAAATATGATTCAATTTTGTTGTTTTAGTATTTTTGTCTATTTAGGTATGAAAACCTGGTTGAAGTTTATAAAAATGATTTGTTTAATTTTATGTTACGAAGATGATATTATATATGGATCTTTCATTTCGTTTAATTCTAAATAGTTGATTTTCAGTTTTGACTAAAAAAAACAATACGAAAATTGGAACCTCTAATTTTAGGATGATAAAATTAGAGTTCATTTTTCAATTGTTTTCAATGATTTTGGTGTTAAAATATCGATAATAAGCTTGTTTGTTACAGTGATATTAAAAGAACAATAAAATTAAATCGTCTTTAACATAATTAAAATTTTAATTTAAATAAATCAAATCATAAAACCATATCTTATCTTATTCGCTCTAAATAAAATAAGATATAGTTTTATGATTTAATTTGTTTAAATTAAAATTTTAATTGCATTAAAACAATAAAAGCATGTCTTTTTCCACCATTACAATAAAATAATAAAATTAAATCGTATTTAATATAATTATTTTTTTTAAAAAATTTAAACAATGAAATCATACAATAATATTCTATTTTATTTATTTTGATATCGTTATATATATAGGGGTGGTTTCAATTGAAAACCATATTAGATTGGAAAATTTGGAAACCGTCAATTTCATTGGTTAAATTAATAAAATTGGTTCATAAAGTTGTTTAATATGATCAAGTTGTTTCATATAATTCTTTTGTTAATGAAATTGTTTCATATATTTGTGTTTTTTACGTAGTTTCATCTATTTTTCTCATTCTGATGAAACTGTTTCATGTATTTTCGCAGTCTGATGAAACCTTTTCATTTTTGCATAAAAAACACAAATATATGCAACGATTTCATCAATAAAAGAATTATATGAAACAATTTCATCAAATTAAACAATTTCATTAACTCAACCAATAAAATCGAGGGTTTCCACGGTTTTCAAAATTAGAATGGTTTTCATTTGATCGTTCCCCTATATATATATAAATATATATATATATATATATATATAAGAAAGTTCAAATGAAAACTCATCTTTCATTGTGCACGTGAGGATAAATCTCAGTCACTCAATCTCTTTTGATCCAACAACTCATATTAAATAGAGTTTTTAATTTTAAGATACTTAGGAGTAAAAATGGAAGATAATTTAAACTCACGCCTACCATATTTGACTTTTTCTTTTCTTTTTTAATTAAAAAATTTTGCCCAATTAAAGTTTAAAATAAATTATCTTAAAAATTACTAATATTTTAATCAAACAAATTACATCAAAAAAACAAGAATTTCGTATTTTTCGATATGACATCCATCTCGATATAGTTTTTTTTGCCGTTTTAACCGTTTTTTACGTGAAATGCTATATATGTGTTATATTCATTATGAATATCTATGTACGTTCAAGTTTGTACAACACATCGACACCGTAAATATGTAACTCGACATCACCTTCTTCAACACTTTCTTCAACGTCGTAAGACATCGCGTTTCTTCAGCACCGTAACCCAACACACGTCCTATCGAGTAATTCTGTTATGAACCGAGGAACAAAAGAGAGAACGTCACGTCTCCACATCTTCATAGGTCATTCATGTATTATTCATCATGAATAATGTATCATTCAGGATGAATAATACAACATTCAGGGTGAATAATTCACGATTCATGAATTCGTGTATCATTCATCATGAATGTTGTGTAATTAATCCTGAATACTATATTATTAATCATCATGAATAATGAATGAACGTTCACATTTTTTATTCATATTGAATGTGGGACATCCGGGGATGCGTATACATATTCATTATGAATTAAACTAAATTTCGGTTGTGAATTGGGAAACAAAAGAGAATGTGCCATGTGTCTACACCTTCACGGGTCATCCATATATTATTCATCATGAATAATGTATCATTCAGGATGAATAATACAGTATTCAGGGTGAATAATACACAATTTTCATGGATTTTCGTGTATTATTCATCCTGAATATTATATTATTCATCTTGAATATTGTATTATTCATCATGAATAGTGAATGAACGTTCACCTTTGTTATTCATACTGAATGTGGACACCCGAGGACGTACATGCATATTCATAATGAATATAACACATATATAGAATTTCACGTAAAAAACGGCTAAAACGAAGAAAAAAAACAATATCGAGATGGATGTCATATCGAAGAGCACGAAATTCTCGTATTTTTGATGTAATTTGTTTGGTTAAAATATTAGTAATTTTTAAGATAATTTATTTTAAAGTTTAAGGGGGGTAAAAAAATTTTAATTAAAAAAAAGTCAAACAAGGTAGCCGCTGATTCAAATTTTCAATTTTGTTCTTAATCACTTCTCAATTAATGTAACACCCTCAAATCTGGAAATAACAAGTAATTTAAAATTTTCTATATACATCGATAATTGATTCATCTACAATCACAATTTAAGGTTTAACCTCAATACACATCTTTCATTCTATGCATAAAGTCTATAATAAGAATGGGTGTTACTAAAACCCAATAACAAGCATTATCTCCAAACTGCGGAAGACTTCACCAACTACTTACCCTTGTGTAAAGCTAAGGCTCATCTCTTCATAACACTGCTAGGACCAAACCTCCAACTGGAACCTGATGCACATGCCGACAAATAAAAAGGTTAGGCTAATGCCTAGTGAGTTCAAAAGTTTTCAACATGAATAAATATTTCGTTAAAGGGGAGAAAGCAGATTAAATCATGATCTTTCAAAACGATTTAACTTAACTATGAAAACGACTCGTTTTCCAATAACATTAGTTTTAAGGACGAAAGTCCTAATGCAAAACATTCTTTATAAAATGATGCCGCCCAAAACTCACTCGAGCGTGAATAGAAAACGGACTCCCAATAATAGAACACGGGTAAAACTTTATATCCCGAAACACCCAAAACACAGGTGAGGCATAATACTCAACTCATAAAATCATGGGAAAACAACCCATATAATATAATATGTCATTGAAAACATGTGACTAAGATTCAATACTCACACGACCATAAAATGGGATGAAATCCAAATATTAAAGCATGGACAATTAAATATCCAAAATACTGGTGGCCGACGACGGGGGAGACCCGTATCCGTTGAGAGTGGAGGAACACAAAAGTATGCCACTCATACAACGTTAATCGTATGACACTTCACGACACGCAAGCCCAAGTGCCCCTACGACTCCCTTCAAGCTACACCAAAAGAGACAACTGGCCTTAGCGAATATTACCATGAATACCACCAAAGGCTCGGCACAGTCGGGGGTTACAACCATGGCATTACCCCGACATGGCGGAGGCCGCAAATACAAACCACCCTTCTAGCTCATGATAACTTAACCGGACTCAGCCCTCCTAGTGTGCACTTGAAAGATTAAGGTCATAAAACATGGGCCCGGAGTCGAATCCCGCAACACTCAGTTGACCATCAAAATAAAGACTGACTTACGTGCCTATGGATCCAATGCAACACAGTCTAACATTACATGACTACACATGAATGACCAACGCACTCGATCATGTAATTATCATAAATATGCAATAAAATGCATTAAGATGTATATTGAACATGGGCTCTACAAAAGGGCATTAAAACTTGGACAAATGTCCACGGGACTCTTTTAAGTTGAAAATGAACTAAAATGCTCAAAATCCATTTGACCAACAGATAACGTTTCTCCAAATAATAAAATGCATCTAGACGACATTTATGCAGATACATACTTCAAAGATGTGATTAACCCAAAACTCAACACGGATTGGGACATATCATTTTTCAAATGGGTTTATACCCTTATGTTTCCAAAGTGTCTCATAACACGGAGACATGCATTTTCCAAATGATTTATGAAATCAAATACACTAAAGATGGATATATAATGAAATTAGGCTTCATTTGTACAAAATCACCAAAATGCATAAATCACACTATTACTTGTCAAGATATCCAAATCCCAAATATGAGCATTTTATGAGACTAAAACAACCCAAATTTATCAAATATGAAACTTATCAAAATACCCAACACATTGAAAATTACCAAATAAAACATATTTTTACTTCAAAATACTCATTTTGGCATGTACATAGTTTTCACAAAGCAACTTGAACTCACCTTGCTAGATTTAGGCTAAATCTAGGTTTTACCCCCAAAACTTAAATCTCCTTTGATGAAGGCTTGAAATATCCAAGCAACCTCTCTAGATCTTATATCTAACACATTTACACGGTTTCCTTCACCACACAAGCCATCCAAATCACACCCAAGTTGAAGGATGAAAGGAAAGAGGATGTAAACATCAAACCGTAGCTTAACATTAAGAGAGATGAGAAACTTGCCACCACAAACTACTCTTGGATACTCCAATAAACTTCAAATCTCTTGATACATACTCAAAGATCTCTCAAAAACGAAACCATAGCAACTTGAATCATCAAAATCGGAGTTAGGAGGAGAAAGTTATGAGGAAATGAAGTTAGATCTCCAAAAATCGCGTATAAGACCCTCAGGTCGTTTCTCGCGGTTTGGCCCGTGGCTTGGAAGTCGCGGGGTAAACCGTGCGCTTCCTCAACATCCATCTAGAGGGTTCCGCGGCCTAGGGTCACCCACCAACCCGCGGGCCCCGAAATCCCCCATTTCTCGCATTCGATCACTGTTTTGGCCATAACTTTTTCGTTTTAACTCTGATTTTGCTCCGAAAAGAACCGTTGCACTCGTATTTGAATTCTTCATCCAAAAAGACTATAAAATCTAAGATTCAAGCCCAAAATATTAATTCTTATATTTCTCTTAAAATGTTGATTTCTATACTAACTCGAAATCATACTTTTTTAAAAATCGGGGTGTTACAATTAACCTTATTATGTATTAACCATTGATTAGTTTTCTAAGTTTTTATCAATGGTTAAGATTTGTCCTCGTGTGCACAATGAAAGATGAATTTTCATTTGAACTCACCCATATATATATATATATATATATATATGCGTGTGTGTGCATAGAAATATTTTTTTTGTTTATCGTAAAAAGAAAAAAATTAGGCAAAATGACTAAAATAGTCCTTGATTTAACGAAGTTAACGGAGGCGTTAGTCAGAGAGACTATGACCAAGACAAATTGAATATCACAAAGACCAAATCCACAATAAACATACCATAGGGACCTTAATCAAAGAAAGTATCAAAACACAGGGACCAAATCTACAGTTCACTCTTAATTTTATAAATTACCCATCTAACAACTTAAAGATTATGTTAGCCATTCTATTTATTTTATGAATACCCAATATATACATATGCATGTTGCTTGTGGACATGGCGTACCCGTTGGTAAGAATACATGCAACTGAAGCCCCATGTCACAATCATTTTAAAGATACATTTTTTTACTAAAAAGTCAACATAATAATGGTTTCGTTATTGTCACCTGCAACCGGACCCTATGTCACAATCATCGTAAAGTTACATTCTTTTCAAAAACGTTAAAACAAAATCGTTTTCGTTATCGTGCATACATACATCATATTTAATTTGAATTAGGGTTTAATTTTGAAGATAATTAACTTTGAGATGTTTCTTTGAAAACATTGACAATAAAGAATAAAAAGAGGGGAAGTGGAAGGTGATTTATTTGACTTTATGCATCTTTTTGTAAAGAAAAATCAAAGCCAAGAACCACTACTCATTGTTCTATTGAAAAATATGGTTCAATTATTACACAAGTGATAACTTTTTTTGGTCAAAGTCAAACTTCATCAACATATACTTTGATTGTGCTTTAATGTGTCATTAACCATTTTTATTTCTTATTTGTATTCATGATGATTTAAAAATCGTAATAAAAACCATTATATCTTTATATGGTACGTCTATATTGTAAAATCGAATTCAAAACCATATATTTGATAATAGAATTGAATGAAGATGTAATACTTGGACGACATTTGGTTTGATGGAACGTTTTTAGATTTCGTATTGAAATATTTTGTGTATCGGGTTTGTAAGATTTGAAATGAAATTGAATTTCGTTTTTTTATAGATAATTCATAAAAACAAATTATGAATAATTATAAAAATAATTCAATTACATTTTAATAATTGATTATAAAAAAATGTTTTTAATATGTTTTATAGAATGTTTTTAATATGTTTTAAAGTACTATTCCAACTTTTTTTTGTGGGATTTCATTGAACTTTCCTTTAACGGGGATTGGAAATGGAATCCAAATCACACCAAATCCAAATAAACAAACATGGAACATTTAGGTGACTTTTGGTTCACATAATGGAATATGTCGGAATTGGAATTTATCAAAGGAAATGGAATCTAATAAATAAATCGGAATGAAATTTAATCATGTTTGACCATATGTTTGGTTAGTAAGAATTGAAAAGAAAACTGTCAAAATAATATGAATCTGTCTGTTTGTATCGTTGAATATAATAGTGTTGGCACGATAGAGGTGATAGTGGTGTCGATGGTGTTGGTGTGGTGGTGAAAGTAGTGGCAGTGGTGACGGCAATGGTAGAGGTGATAGTGGTGTCGATAATAGTTTTTTTCTTAAAAGATGGTAAGAATTGGAATTCTTTGCTAGAACCCAAGGAATTTACATTCCACCATATGTGGATTCGATTTTCTTACCAAAACTCAATTAATGAATCAAACGTAGGAATCAATTTTGTCAATGAATTCACCATTCCATTTCCTTCAAATTCCACTAGATTCCGACAACCAAACGCTAGCTTAGTTTTTTTTTTAAGAAATATGAAAATGGACAAATTGCTTCAAAATGAAGCATACAATGTTTGGTTTCTTTTGTTGTAGAACATACGTTTAAAAACTCTATTTTGAAGAATATACTACTCCCTCCGACCCAAAATAAATGTCCACAATGAAAATGACACACAGTTTTAGGAATGTGCAATTATTACACTTTTTAAATAACAAAATGACACTTTTACCCTTGATAATAGAGAGAGAAAACTTTATCCACCTCATAATTAAGGGTAAAATGGGAAATTGGAAACTTACTTTTGAAAATGGACATTTATTTTGGGACAAACTAAAATAGTAATGTGGACACTTAATTTGAGACGGAGGGAGTATGTCTTAGTGCAATTAAGGAAACACGCTCAATTTTATGAACATAAAAATAGAACGTATTACAACTTTGTAAACAAAATTTCTTGGAAAACCTAATCATTTAAACATTCTTTTTTGAGATGTAGGATATCAAAATAGAGCTTTTAAAAGTAAGATATTAAAAATAGGAACAACATTAAGTACGTTTCATATTTAATACAATTTATCTAAATGAATATACCAAAAACAAATGATTATTGACTTTTTTTGTTACAAATAACCATCATTATAATAACACTTTAAGTTGAAATCTTGTGGGTTAGCACCACCATTAATAAGACTTGGGTCTTGTGGATTATCTTCAGAGGTCATCAATTTGAGTCTCACAAGCCATTGAGGATTTTTCTTAGTGTTCTCCAGGCCCTTAAGGTTAGCGAGGTGCGAACAAACTCGTCCAGTACCCGAATACCCACGATTAACAAAAAAGAATTGCAAGAATGAACGGTTTTTATAGTGTTTTTAAAAAACCATTGGACCGATGAAAAGTCAAATATAATTATGTAAATATATTATCACTTTATTAAAAATAGGATGATTAATATCATAACCTAAAGTAATTATTAATTTATTAACCTAATGCATGATTGTGTTTATTTTCGTTTTGCTTTTAATTATATGGAATTACCCTTTTTGACGTATACAAATCGATATTATTTTTTTAACAATTTTTTTTTATAAAAGATGTAATGTTACGGTCAATTGAAGAGCTAAAGTTATATGGATTGCTTACAAGAGCATAATAGTGATTCCGCAAAACTTTAAGGGGGCGTTTGGTTCGCAAAATGTTTTTGGATGAAATGATATCTGTAAAAGGAATTTGACTTTGAAGGAATTGGAATGGAATGTTGTCAGGTTTGACCACCTGTTTGGTTGACAGAATTGGAATGAAATATGTTAAAGAAATTGGAATCTGTCTGTTTGGTTCACAGATTGTAGCTTCAGAATTGGAATGGAATTTTGGTAAATGACCAAAATACCCCTTCTAACTGTTGTAATCGATTTTTGATAAATGGACTACCAGTAAGCACATTATCAAACATTACCAAATTGACTGTTGTAATCGATTTTTGACTTCTAATAGTAAGCACATGAACAACCGATTTTAATGAACAATAAAGACCCAACAACTTTCAGAAATCGACTACCAAATCGAAATGTAGAAGTCGACTGTTGTAATCGATTTTTAGAACCCAACAGCTTTCAGAAATCGACCACCAAATCGACTGTTGTAATCGATTTTCAGAACCCAACAACTTTCAGAAATCGATTTTGATAAATCGACTAACAAATCGATT
The DNA here is from genome assembly GCA_954870635.1 of Arctium minus. Classification (NCBI taxonomy): domain Eukaryota; kingdom Viridiplantae; phylum Streptophyta; class Magnoliopsida; order Asterales; family Asteraceae; genus Arctium; species Arctium minus. The sequence goes on along the minus strand of OX941097.1, from coordinate 26,364,141 downwards.
TGAATGACTGTTGTAATCGATTTTCAGAACCCAATACCTTTCAGAAATCGATTTTGATAAATCGACTACCAAATCGATTTGAATGACTGTTGTAATCGATTTTCATAACCCAACAACTTTGAGAAATCAATTTTGATAAATCGACTACCAAATCGATTTGAATGACTGTTGTGAAATCGACTACCAAATCGAAATAGATACATTGTGAAATCGACTACCAAATCGAAATAGATACATTGTGAAATCGAAATAGATACATTTGAATGACTGTTGTGAAATCGATTACCAAATCGACTGATTTTGATAAATCAACAACTACCAAATCGAAATAGAGAAATCAAAATGAAGAAGAGATACATTGAGAGAGAGATAACATGTTGCAATGGAGAAGATGATTCGAGTTCGTTTATGCAGAAAACGTCCAGAGGAGAAGTCGATTATGTCTGATGATGTTTATGTCGGCTTTGAATTGTGATAAAAGAAAGAGTAGGGTTTATTTGGAGCAAAGGGTATTTTTGGAATTAAAGAATTATTCACATTCCATTCCATTGAAATGCTAGGCTTTTGGGATGGAATGTTAAAATCACTTATCTATGGAATTTAATGGAATTGGGAGATTCCATTCCAATGAAAAACTTGAACCAAACAAAGGAATGAAATCTGGTCAAAAGAATTCAACATTTCAATTCCACCAGATTCCATCAAATTCTGCGAACCAAACGCCCCCTAAGTCATTTCAATAGAATATAACTCGGTTCTCATGATGTCCTAATACGATATTTTTCAACAAATAATGTCTTATAAAAATAAGGGGTTTGAATAGTTATTTAAGTTCTGAAAAATAGAAAAGTTCGTTAGGTTCTTCTCCGACTTTTCTCTAAAAGGAATAAAGGTTGTTCACTAAACCTGTCAAATTAAGAGGGGTCCCAATGCAAAAATAGTCACATTTTTCTCCTTTTATACAAAATAGCTACCCAACTCGCGAATTTGGCTTTGCATGCTCTACTTTTCAGTTTTTCAATACGAGTTTTGATTAATTATATAGAAAATGTATTTTCAGAATCACAAGGGTTGTAGCGTACTGGTTAAGGCTCTGGGAGATGTGGTGGAATATCCTATCTGCTCAGGGTTTGAATCCAGGTGTACACAACAATTGTGGCGCACTGGTAAACTCTTTTGGGGATGTAGTGGAAGATCTCACCTACCCAAGATTCAAATCCAGGCGCTGCCAAAGCCCTTGTGGCCATGAAGGTTCACCTGCGATGACTCCAGGCCATTCGTGGTCGCCCGGAGATTAGTCGGTACATGTAAGTTGACCCGAAAACCCACGGTTACCAAAAAAAAAAACAATTGTGGTCACTGAGGTTTAATCAGGGCTGATGTCTTACGGTCATAATTTGCCAATGGATTAGTCTCGTCATAGCTTAGGACACCCTTCCAAAAAAATGTATTTTCAGAGCTCGTAAAATTTTCCAGTTCTACAAGATGTCTCTTTTCCTTACAAATCTTGAATGTTTTCTTGGAATTAACATTTTTTTACTTTTAGGGTTAGCATAACACTTCGTGCGCTCCCTGACGTATTTTAATAGGAACTTTTACGGATTTGTTTCGTAAGAATAGAATTTGTTGGATTGACACATTAACACGTTATTGTAACGTTTTTATATAAGTCGTAGATTTATTAATCCTATAAAGTTACGTACGAGTTTGGGTATCATACCTGACCAACTCTGTTATAATGTTTAAAAAATGTAGTTTTTAAAGAGTTTATCTTTACTATATAATAAACCATTTACACCACGTTTTTTCAATCTCTTAATTTTTATGTTTACAAACTTATTATACATACAACTTTTTAAATCTCCACATTCAAATTCCAAACTGATAACCAGTAATAAACATATTCAAATATAAGATACAAATTAAATCTTAATAATTCGACACAATATGTCTATTCCATAAGATTAAAAAAAAATTAATGAAGAATTACATTAACTTTTTTCATTTTTTATATAAAATAAAATCTTATATCCTGCTAAACAACTATTTCTTTCAAATTTAATGAAACATAAAATTTATTCCTTTTGTAAAAACATCAAAACAACACCATATATGCATTACTCGTAAACGAATGTAGTTCCGCTAATAAATTCAAGATTGAAAAAAGTTAAAAAGAACCAACTAGCACAAAAGTCGAGTGACTTAAAGTCAAACTTTCACGCTCCTAGCTTTCATCGTTGTTTTTCGTTAATTTTAATATATCTGACATAAAAATATACAATATTACTATTTATGTATATTTAAATAATAGTACGGACGTTGTTCATCAATCATTGTATTTGAATTATACCTCTGGATTGAACTAATAGAAACAATTTTACGCGTAACGACATTCTTAATGACAATTATTAATTCATTAAAATAATAAATATATGTTTAAATTCACAAAATATTCAAACTTTGCGATTATTTAAAATATCTATGGCATCAAAATTATATATAACGACAGACACTTTTCCCTATTTTGCTCTTTGTTTTGTCCCCCTTCAAATTTTACGAAAATAGCCTTATAAATTTATATTTGAACATCATTAATTTAATAAAAATAATTTATTAGAATAAAATGTATCAAAGTACAATAAAATTGTCTGAGTTTCTGCTCAAAAGTTACAAAATTTTCTATTTTTAATATAATAAAGTTTCAAAATTTTTTATTTTATTTTCGTTTTTATCAGTAATATACTAATCTTGTAACATTTATTGACGTGTATGTTCAGTCTATCGTCAACTTTGTCATAAAATTTTCGTAAATAATTTGTAAGACTTTTATAAACCAGTATCCATGTCAAAAAAAATAATAATAATAAGATTAATAAGTTACCGATCAAAATTGATATAAAATATGAAAGTTTATTACACTGATTGAGAATTTCTTTTTATTACAAGGGATAAGAACTAAATCAAGGTTTTGTTGCATTTTGATACATTATTTCCTTGTTAAAATATTATTATTTAGAGTGAATAGCATTTTTTCCTGTGGTTTGTTGTTTTTAACGGATTCGTCCCTATTTTGAAAAATTAACGAACTGGATTTTGTGGTTACATTTTATTAACGAGCAATGTCCTTAATGCAACCACATAGACTATACGTTAAAAACTGCAACCACATGAACTATACGTGTTAAAAAAATGAAACCATGCACGTAAACCTAAATGGCTAAATTGCTAAAAAAATAAATCCACAAAGACTATGTTTGACAAACTAACTGATGACTGATAAGTTACCTGATAACTGATAAGCTAGCTGATGAATAAGTCACGTTTGACCAAAACTAGCTGATAACCATTTAAAATGACCAAAAATGACATCTTGGAAAAAATAATCAATTACAATATTTCATAATTTAATTAAAACAAATTTATAGTAATATAATATGTTATCTAGTACAAACAAGATATAAAGAAAAATTAAATAATATAATATGTGAATTAAAAGAATTAAAATTTATCATTATATATAATATAAATTTTAAAGTTGTTAAAACAAATTTTAGAAAAAATACATAATATGAATAATAATTAAAACATAATAGTAATTGATAACTAAAATATATTGACTAATAGTAAAAGAATATATAAAAGTAATTGATAAGATTAACAATAATTCTAAATAATTAAAAACTAATATCAATGTATAATTAAAATTAATTAATAATTTTCAATTTATATTAATTAATATTAGTAATAATTAATATTTATTTATAACTAATAGTTAAAAATAATAATAATTATTAGTAAAGGTATAATTGGAAAATGTCACAAAAAGCTTAACATAAGCTACTCCAAGGGGTTGTTCGGTAACAACTTAATGAGTTGTATAACAGGTATGGCTTATTCGCACATCCATATTTTGTTGTTCGGTGAGAGCTTAATCGCTCCGTTGGTATAACACCCTGAATTTCGTTATATAATCTTGGTATTCTAGTGTTAAGCTTTTGTCGTTAGCACCGCGTTTGGTACCAAGTTTGAGTTTGGCTTTTGGTGGTTTTGGACAAACCACAGTGAACTACGCGAGTTGCACCGCGACTTGAGGTCCCGGCACAACCCGCGAAACCCTCTGGATGGGTTTGGTTTTGTGTAAGCGGGCGAGTTATGCCGCGGGTTGAGGTCGCGGCATAACCCGCGAGATGGCCTGGCCAACTTATACCCTTTTCAGCTTAAATATCTTTCTCTTTTTCTCTTTTCTTTCTTTCCTTACAAGTTTCTCTCTCTCTCTCTTTCTTCTTTTGGATCTCGAGGTTGTCGTTGTTGCTAGTATTTCGTGTATCTAGCGAGGGTTCGGTATTGAAGGCTTCATCTCCTCGTTGTTGTCGATATCTGGTTTTTCAGGTTTTCGTATAAACCTGTTTGGTGAGTTCCTACTATCATTTTACACTTTATACATATCAAAAGTTACCTTTTGGAACTCCTATATATCTCAATGGTTTCAAATCTAAGTTTTCTACGTATTTGATATAACTTGAGTTTTGGGAGATTTTAGGGTTCCCGATCATTTGTGTTTACTAAAATGATGGATCTTATCTTATTGAAGTAAAATGATGTTTTACTTGCACATTATGTGGATATGTGAAAAGAATGTTTAAGAACTCATTTTTAATGATTTTCATTCTTACCAGAAGTTGAACTGGAAATGACATTTTGTTTATAAAATGTGTTTATACCATATGTTTATCTATGGTTGGTCACATATGTTGTTATGACGAGTCTGTACCATTACTAGTGGATCCCTAGGTTTTGAGTCGACTAATATTATTTGGAGGTTACCAAGTAAAGTAAATATAGAGCTACATGTGCATTAAATTGTGAGGCTCTGGCCGTTAACAAATATAGAGCTACATGTGCATTAAATTGTGAGGTTCTATATGGTTATCAAAACGAAGAACTACATGTGCATTAAATTGTGAGGTTTTGGAAAGAAGGTTCATTACCTTATTTTAATGGAATTTATTCTTATCAACGGTTAACTTGTAAATGCTTTTTGAAAGATTTCCGTTTGGATGCAAATGTTTATATCTCTTAAAATTTATAAACTGTATGTTCTCACTAGGCTTTATAATCCTAACACTTTTTCTCAAATGATATGTATTCAGGTTCTCGTTAGCGGCATGTTGCCAAGGGTTTGAGTGTCGGGACTGATCCCGAGGGTTTTTGAGATGTTTAGTATTGGATTGTTGGGCATTTGTTAAGTCCCACATTTTTGGATGATTCTGGATCAACAACTTATGTAATCTAGATAGTTTATGTTTAGATTGGTTTGTGGTTGGGATCCTTATCCATATTCAGATTTTTGTAAAGGTTAAGTACAGTTCCCCTTTTTGGGGAGGTTTATACCTTTGGTTGATGCTTAATTGTACAGTTTCCGCAGTTTTCAATTTACCCTGGATTTTAGGGTGTTACAAGTTGGTATCAGAGCTCTAGTTTAAGCGAACTAGGCATGAATGTAAGATGTCTAGACTTAGACTGAGTTTGATAGGCATAGATTGTGAGATTGGGTAGAACTTCTAAGATGGGATAGTCTTAGAGTCGACGGAAGTTATGTTCATCAGGCGTTGTGATGACGGTAACAAGAACCCTTATGTGTTATATGTTCATAATCTCACTTAGCTAATGTGATTATGAGGATATTTTACGTGAGTGTAATTGGTTTGCTAATGTTATGACAATTGGTAGACGTAGCGGTACGTTTCTTTCGTGCGTGTTTCAGTTAAACTCTTCCTTACCCTTTCTCGAGCTTGTGTTTACCTGCTCTACCTTGGTATGTTGACCGTTAGAGTAGTGCGAAATTTCTAAGCGAGTAAGTTAAGGAATGATTGTTGTTTATAGCAATGTCTCTTTGGGATGATAGTAAGTGCGTAGAACTCATTAAGTTAATCATCTTGAGCCAGATTCGTTGGTGGAATTAGAACTATATCTTGATTAGATCGATTCTATTTCGAGGAGATTTGTAAGTTAATTAATGGGATGGTTGCCCTATGATGCCTGAGGCATCCGGTTGATTATAGTACGTCGGGATGTTGGGAAGCATAGTATTAAGATGTGAGTGCCGACCGAATTCATGCATTAAATTTATTTCTAAAATAAGGTTGCATAAATTGCTTTTCATGATCGCCAACCATAAAGTAAATTACCTTATAACGTTTTGGCAAAACATTTAGCACTCAGCATATTTTAAACTATGAGCATAAGCATGCTTAAAATGGTTTTGTTGACCTGATTTCAAATTGTTATCAAAACTCTCTTTATTCATGTCTTGTGTTTAAATGCTATTTTTGGATGTCGAAATATCTGTGTTTTAACGCTTTTTGAGTTAATGGGCAAGTAGTTGTGGAATATTGACCTTGACATTGGATCTCTTCCACGTATGTCAATGGTTTTAAAGGAAGCGTTATCCCCATGCTTTTGAGTCGGAGTTTCTTGGGAATTTTAGTTGTGTGAGTCTTGTTGAATTTCTTGGAGTTTTGTTTTACGGATTCTTTTGTCGCGTGCGCATGTTTTGAGATGCGTGAGTTTAATTTCATTGCGTGCAAGTTATGAGTTCTTTGGGCGTCGTGTCTCATCAAAAATCTTGTCAAAATGGTCGCCTTACCTTGTGTTGAAAAATGGAAATTTGGACACCACTTGATTTTAGAGTTAATGAGTTTCATGAAAATCCAGTTGGATTATGGTGTCTCATCTTACGACTTTTGTGTCGCGTAAATAATTTCAGGAACATGTGCATATGCATCATTGTGTGCGTTAATTTCTGGGTTTTGTTAACAAATGTCAACTGTCGTGTAATATGTGCATTGGATTTAAGTATAACGTTGGTGTGGATGATTGCATAAACGATTTATGTTACTTTTAAAACAGGACTTTCGTTCTGATCGTATTTCCATCATTAACTCTTACTGTTAAAATTTACGCAAAACATTTATCGAGTTAGCGGTATTTTTGTCGTTGTAGTTTCTATTTTGGTCAAATGTATTTATCTTTGCAACGGGAAGCTTTAAACTCGATTTGAAATTTTATTTGCATCCCCGTTATCTTACCGCCCTTTGGGGAATAAATTGTTGCATATGGGGTGAGTTGAGAATTCTTTTGCTACAACGTCTCTTGGTTATAGAGGGGAATTTTAAAGGTAAAATCGTGATTTTCCCTTTGGAGTTGTGCAAACAATTGTTGCATGTGTTGAAGTGCAAGAACCTATTTTCACGTTTATAGTGTAAATTGTTGCGTATGTTTTACTTGGTATTTCTCAAGGTGTGAGTATTTTGATAAGTTTTTGTATTCGGTAATTTGGATTGTTTTAACATCATAAATTGCTCATGTCGAGCTTGAATATTTCAACAAGTAAATAGCGTGAATTACGTATTCTGGGTGATTTTGTACACGTAAAATCTATATTATGATTTATGCATCTTTGATGATTTTGTGCAAGCAAAGTTTATTTCATGACATATGCATCTTAGCATATTTGCATTCATAAACCTTTGGAAAATCTTTGGTCTCAATACGTGTTGAGTTTTGAGAAATCATGTCCTTGTGGTGTGTGTTTTCATAAACATTGTTTAAAGACATTTCATTATTTGGGGAAACGTTAAATGTCGGTTAAATGTGTTTTAAGGGTTACGAGGCTTTCGTTGGAAATTTACGTGAAGTGTTGGGCCTTTGGCTCGGGTTTTGACTAAATGAGTCGTGTGGACATTTGTCCGGATTTATAACCGCAATGAAAGATTTTAGTATGATGGAGTTTATTCGTGTTTTTGATGAGTTACATGTTTTTGGGTGTGTTGGTCATTCAATTGGAGTCATGTAATGTTTAGACAGTGTTGTAATGGTTTCATTGGCACGTAAGTCTGTCTATTTAGTAAGGCCTGAGGTTTTGGGTTACACTTAGTGACCGCTCGGGTTTACTAGCGAGTAGACAATAGGTGGCACGAGCCACTGAGTTGGAACTCGTCTAGATTGGGTAGACACCCGTGTCCGTAAGCCCTTGAGGTGGAACTCGACAGAGTATGGCTAGAGGCAACAACGGTTTGAGGTCGTGATGCCTGGTATGGCATGGGAACTAAGATCGGGATACGTGGTGAAATCCAATAATATCACGGGTGGCCCCATTCATTTGTTCTCGCCACCCAAGATGGAAACGTTTAGAGGTCATGCGAGGAAGTTGTATGGGCGGCCTACTTGCGTGTCCTTCTATTCTCTTTGTGTACGGGTCTCTCCATCGTAGACCCGGGGTATTTTAAACACTAATGTCATATTTTTACCAACTTTGGTTATGTGGAGTCGACGGTAAATGATGACTTTAATATTGGGTTCTCCCCACGTATATTAAGGTTTGAATGAAATGTGTTATTCCTGCATGTCGGTAGTTAGTTTTCTTTCGTTTTTGGGTCGTGTGAGTATTGGGCCTAGTGTCCATGTTTTCGGACGTACGATGTGGATGGTGTTACTAATGTTTCATACTTCGAGTTAGTACAAGTTGTGTCAATTTATAAAGCATCGTTGAAATGAAGGATCCATCTTTGAAATTGCATAACTTTGAAAAGGAGTTATTCCATGTTTTAAAATTCATTATTTGAAAGGTTCTGTTTTAAAGAGAAGTTCATCAATTTAATTGCTTTTACTTATGTAAAACTCTTGAGCTCTCTAGGCGTTAAGCCTAATCCTTTTTTTATTTTTCAGCATGTGCATCAAATTCCTGTTGTGGGTTTTATTAGCGCTCGTCCTTTATAGTCCGAATGTATAGATTGGTGGTATGTTTAGAGGTTAATCTTTATAATGTGGTTGTAGACGAAGTATTTATGGAAGTATTAAGAATTTTGAATAAGGGCTATTTCCAGATTTGGAGTCGGATCGGAGTTGAGTGATAACAGAATATGTGTTAACCGATTGCCGGAAAGACGCATCAGTGCGCCTTGTAAGAATATCTTTATCGATATTAGGAATGGATCAGTGAAATCTGAGAGTTTTGGGAAGATTAGCGTCGACCGTTGGCTTTGAGTTCGGAACCGTGCAGTTCGAAAGAAATTGGTAGATGGAAAGTTGAGGTCGCTAATTTTCTGGAGGTAGTAATTGTCACCTAAGGCTGGGAGGCAACCGTAACCTTATGAGTAAAGGTTACTTTAGAGAGTTGAGTGTTCGCTCGGTTAGGAGTGAAATGTGCCCAAGAAGGGTAGCTAATTCGGGTGTCGGTATTAAGATCACGTTAATGATTCTGGCAAATGGGTTAAGAACGATCTTCTCTGCCGACAGTGTTCCATTGAGAAGAGTAGATTTCGAGGACAAAATCATTCTAAGGTTGGGATGATTGTAACACCCTAAATTTCGTTATATAATCTTGGTATTCTAGTGTTAAGCTTTTGTCGTTAGCACCGCGTTTGGTACCAAGTTTGAGTTTGGCTTTTGGTGGTTTTGGACAAACCACAGTGAACTACGCGAGTTGCACCGCGACTTGAGGTCCCGGCACAACCCGCGAAACCCTCTGGATGGGTTTGGTTTTGTGTAAGCGGGCGAGTTATGCCGCGGGTTGAGGTCGCGGCATAACCCGCGAGATGGCCTGGCCAACTTATACCCTTTTCAGCTTAAATATCTTTCTCTTTTTCTCTTTTCTTTCTTTCCTTACAAGTTTCTCTCTCTCTCTCTTTCTTCTTTTGGATCTCGAGGTTGTCGTTGTTGCTAGTATTTCGTGTATCTAGCGAGGGTTCGGTATTGAAGGCTTCATCTCCTCGTTGTTGTCGATATCTGGTTTTTCAGGTTTTCGTATAAACCTGTTTGGTGAGTTCCTACTATCATTTTACACTTTATACATATCAAAAGTTACCTTTTGGAACTCCTATATATCTCAATGGTTTCAAATCTAAGTTTTCTACGTATTTGATATAACTTGAGTTTTGGGAGATTTTAGGGTTCCCGATCATTTGTGTTTACTAAAATGATGGATCTTATCTTATTGAAGTAAAATGATGTTTTACTTGCACATTATGTGGATATGTGAAAAGAATGTTTAAGAACTCATTTTTAATGATTTTCATTCTTACCAGAAGTTGAACTGGAAATGACATTTTGTTTATAAAATGTGTTTATACCATATGTTTATCTATGGTTGGTCACATATGTTGTTATGACGAGTCTGTACCATTACTAGTGGATCCCTAGGTTTTGAGTCGACTAATATTATTTGGAGGTTACCAAGTAAAGTAAATATAGAGCTACATGTGCATTAAATTGTGAGGCTCTGGCCGTTAACAAATATAGAGCTACATGTGCATTAAATTGTGAGGTTCTATATGGTTATCAAAACGAAGAACTACATGTGCATTAAATTGTGAGGTTTTGGAAAGAAGGTTCATTACCTTATTTTAATGGAATTTATTCTTATCAACGGTTAACTTGTAAATGCTTTTTGAAAGATTTCCGTTTGGATGCAAATGTTTATATCTCTTAAAATTTATAAACTGTATGTTCTCACTAGGCTTTATAATCCTAACACTTTTTCTCAAATGATATGTATTCAGGTTCTCGTTAGCGGCATGTTGCCAAGGGTTTGAGTGTCGGGACTGATCCCGAGGGTTTTTGAGATGTTTAGTATTGGATTGTTGGGCATTTGTTAAGTCCCACATTTTTGGATGATTCTGGATCAACAACTTATGTAATCTAGATAGTTTATGTTTAGATTGGTTTGTGGTTGGGATCCTTATCCATATTCAGATTTTTGTAAAGGTTAAGTACAGTTCCCCTTTTTGGGGAGGTTTATACCTTTGGTTGATGCTTAATTGTACAGTTTCCGCAGTTTTCAATTTACCCTGGATTTTAGGGTGTTACAAGTTGGTATCAGAGCTCTAGTTTAAGCGAACTAGGCATGAATGTAAGATGTCTAGACTTAGACTGAGTTTGATAGGCATAGATTGTGAGATTGGGTAGAACTTCTAAGATGGGATAGTCTTAGAGTCGACGGAAGTTATGTTCATCAGGCGTTGTGATGACGGTAACAAGAACCCTTATGTGTTATATGTTCATAATCTCACTTAGCTAATGTGATTATGAGGATATTTTACGTGAGTGTAATTGGTTTGCTAATGTTATGACAATTGGTAGACGTAGCGGTACGTTTCTTTCGTGCGTGTTTCAGTTAAACTCTTCCTTACCCTTTCTCGAGCTTGTGTTTACCTGCTCTACCTTGGTATGTTGACCGTTAGAGTAGTGCGAAATTTCTAAGCGAGTAAGTTAAGGAATGATTGTTGTTTATAGCAATGTCTCTTTGGGATGATAGTAAGTGCGTAGAACTCATTAAGTTAATCATCTTGAGCCAGATTCGTTGGTGGAATTAGAACTATATCTTGATTAGATCGATTCTATTTCGAGGAGATTTGTAAGTTAATTAATGGGATGGTTGCCCTATGATGCCTGAGGCATCCGGTTGATTATAGTACGTCGGGATGTTGGGAAGCATAGTATTAAGATGTGAGTGCCGACCGAATTCATGCATTAAATTTATTTCTAAAATAAGGTTGCATAAATTGCTTTTCATGATCGCCAACCATAAAGTAAATTACCTTATAACGTTTTGGCAAAACATTTAGCACTCAGCATATTTTAAACTATGAGCATAAGCATGCTTAAAATGGTTTTGTTGACCTGATTTCAAATTGTTATCAAAACTCTCTTTATTCATGTCTTGTGTTTAAATGCTATTTTTGGATGTCGAAATATCTGTGTTTTAACGCTTTTTGAGTTAATGGGCAAGTAGTTGTGGAATATTGACCTTGACATTGGATCTCTTCCACGTATGTCAATGGTTTTAAAGGAAGAGTTATCCCCATGCTTTTGAGTCGGAGTTTCTTGGGAATTTTAGTTGTGTGAGTCTTGTTGAATTTCTTGGAGTTTTGTTTTACGGATTCTTTTGTCGCGTGCGCATGTTTTGAGATGCGTGAGTTTAATTTCATTGCGTGCAAGTTATGAGTTCTTTGGGCGTCGTGTCTCATCAAAAATCTTGTCAAAATGGTCGCCTTACCTTGTGTTGAAAAATGGAAATTTGGACACCACTTGATTTTAGAGTTAATGAGTTTCATGAAAATCCAGTTGGATTATGGTGTCTCATCTTACGAATTTTGTGTCGCGTAAATAATTTCAGGAACATGTGCATATGCATCATTGTGTGCGTTAATTTCTGGGTTTTGTTAACAAATGTCAACTGTCGTGTAATATGTGCATTGGATTTAAGTATAACGTTGGTGTGGATGATTGCATAAACGATTTATGTTACTTTTAAAACAGGACTTTCGTTCTGATCGTATTTCCATCATTAACTCTTACTGTTAAAATTTACGCAAAACATTTATCGAGTTAGCGGTATTTTTGTCGTTGTAGTTTCTATTTTGGTCAAATGTATTTATCTTTGCAACGGGAAGCTTTAAACTCGATTTGAAATTTTATTTGCATCCCCGTTATCTTACCACCCTTTGGGGAATAAATTGTTGCATATGGGGTGAGTTGAAAATTCTTTTGCTACAACGTCTCTTGGTTATAGAGGGGAATTTTAAAGGTAAAATCGTGATTTTCCCTTTGGAGTTGTGCAAACAATTGTTGTATGTGTTGAAGTGCAAGAACCTATTTTCACGTTTATAGTGTAAATTGTTGCGTATGTTTTACTTGGTATTTCTCAAGGTGTGAGTATTTTGATAAGTTTTTGTATTCGGTAATTTGGATTGTTTTAACATCATAAATTGCTCATGTCGAGCTTGAATATTTCAACAAGTAAATAGCGTGAATTACGTATTCTGGGTGATTTTGTACACGTAAAATCTATATTATGATTTATGCATCTTTGATGATTTTGTGCAAGCAAAGTTTATTTCATGACATATGCATCTTAGCATATTTGCATTCATAAACCTTTGGAAAATCTTTGGTCTCAATACGTGTTGAGTTTTGAGAAATCATGTCCTTGTGGTGTGTGTTTTCATAAACATTGTTTAAAGACATTTCATTATTTGGGGAAACGTTAAATGTCGGTTAAATGTGTTTTAAGGGTTACGAGGCTTTCGTTGGAAATTTACGTGAAGTGTTGGGCCTTTGGCTCGGGTTTTGACTAAATGAGTCGTGTGGACATTTGTCCGGATTTATAACCGCAATGAAAGATTTTAGTATGATGGAGTTTATTCGTGTTTTTGATGAGTTACATGTTTTTGGGTGTGTTGGTCATTCAATTGGAGTCATGTAATGTTTAGACAGTGTTGTAATGGTTTCATTGGCACGTAAGTCTGTCTATTTAGTAAGGCCTGAGGTTTTGGGTTACACTTAGTGACCGCTCGGGTTTACTAGCGAGTAGACAATAGGTGGCACGAGCCACTGAGTTGGAACTCGTCTAGATTGGGTAGACACCCGTGTCCGTAAGCCCTTGAGGTGGAACTCGACAGAGTATGGCTAGAGGCAACAACGGTTTGAGGTCGTGATGCCTGGTATGGCATGGGAACTAAGATCGGGATACGTGGTGAAATCCAATAATATCACGGGTGGCCCCATTCATTTGTTCTCGCCACCCAAGATGGAAACGTTTAGAGGTCATGCGAGGAAGTTGTATGGGCGGCCTACTTGCGTGTCCTTCTATTCTCTTTGTGTACGGGTCTCTCCATCGTAGACCCGGGGTATTTTAAACACTAATGTCATATTTTTACCAACTTTGGTTATGTGGAGTCGACGGTAAATGATGACTTTAATATTGGGTTCTCCCCACGTATATTAAGGTTTGAATGAAATGTGTTATTCCTGCATGTCGGTAGTTAGTTTTCTTTCGTTTTTGGGTCGTGTGAGTATTGGGCCTAGTGTCCATGTTTTCGGACGTACGATGTGGATGGTGTTACTAATGTTTCATACTTCGAGTTAGTACAAGTTGTGTCAATTTATAAAGCATCGTTGAAATGAAGGATCCATCTTTGAAATTGCATAACTTTGAAAAGGAGTTATTCCATGTTTTAAAATTCATTATTTGAAAGGTTCTGTTTTAAAGAGAAGTTCATCAATTTAATTGCTTTTACTTATGTAAAACTCTTGAGCTCTCTAGGCGTTAAGCCTAATCCTTTTTTTATTTTTCAGCATGTGCATCAAATTCCTGTTGTGGGTTTTATTAGCGCTCGTCCTTTATAGTCCGAATGTATAGATTGGTGGTATGTTTAGAGGTTAATCTTTATAATGTGGTTGTAGACGAAGTATTTATGGAAGTATTAAGAATTTTGAATAAGGGCTATTTCCAGATTTGGAGTCGGATCGGAGTTGAGTGATAACAGAATATGTGTTAACCGATTGCCGGAAAGACGCATCAGTGCGCCTTGTAAGAATATCTTTATCGATATTAGGAATGGATCAGTGAAATCTGAGAGTTTTGGGAAGATTAGCGTCGACCGTTGGCTTTGAGTTCGGAACCGTGCAGTTCGAAAGAAATTGGTAGATGGAAAGTTGAGGTCGCTAATTTTCTGGAGGTAGTAATTGTCACCTAAGGCTGGGAGGCAACCGTAACCTTATGAGTAAAGGTTACTTTAGAGAGTTGAGTGTTCGCTCGGTTAGGAGTGAAATGTGCCCAAGAAGGGTAGCTAATTCGGGTGTCGGTATTAAGATCACGTTAATGATTCTGGCAAATGGGTTAAGAACGATCTTCTCTGCCGACAGTGTTCCATTGAGAAGAGTAGATTTCGAGGACAAAATCATTCTAAGGTTGGGATGATTGTAACACCCTAAATTTCGTTATATAATCTTGGTATTCTAGTGTTAAGCTTTTGTCGTTAGCACCGCGTTTGGTACCAAGTTTGAGTTTGGCTTTTGGTGGTTTTGGACAAACCACAGTGAACTACGCGAGTTGCACCGCGACTTGAGGTCCCGGCACAACCCGCGAAACCCTCTGGATGGGTTTGGTTTTGTGTAAGCGGGCGAGTTATGCCGCGGGTTGAGGTCGCGGCATAACCCGCGAGATGGCCTGGCCAACTTATACCCTTTTCAGCTTAAATATCTTTCTCTTTTTCTCTTTTCTTTCTTTCCTTACAAGTTTCTCTCTCTCTCTCTTTCTTCTTTTGGATCTCGAGGTTGTCGTTGTTGCTAGTATTTCGTGTATCTAGCGAGGGTTCGGTATTGAAGGCTTCATCTCCTCGTTGTTGTCGATATCTGGTTTTTCAGGTTTTCGTATAAACCTGTTTGGTGAGTTCCTACTATCATTTTACACTTTATACATATCAAAAGTTACCTTTTGGAACTCCTATATATCTCAATGGTTTCAAATCTAAGTTTTCTACGTATTTGATATAACTTGATTTTTGGGAGATTTTAGGGTTCCCGATCATTTGTGTTTACTAAAATGATGGATCTTATCTTATTGAAGTAAAATGATGTTTTACTTGCACATTATGTGGATATGTGAAAAGAATGTTTAAGAACTCATTTTTAATGATTTTCATTCTTACCAGAAGTTGAACTGGAAATGACATTTTGTTTATAAAATGTGTTTATACCATATGTTTATCTATGGTTGGTCACATATGTTGTTATGACGAGTCTGTACCATTACTAGTGGATCCCTAGGTTTTGAGTCGACTAATATTATTTGGAGGTTACCAAGTAAAGTAAATATAGAGCTACATGTGCATTAAATTGTGAGGCTCTGGCCGTTAACAAATATAGAGCTACATGTGCATTAAATTGTGAGGTTCTATATGGTTATCAAAACGAAGAACTACATGTGCATTAAATTGTGAGGTTTTGGAAAGAAGGTTCATTACCTTATTTTAATGGAATTTATTCTTATCAACGGTTAACTTGTAAATGCTTTTTGAAAGATTTCCGTTTGGATGCAAATGTTTATATCTCTTAAAATTTATAAACTGTATGTTCTCACTAGGCTTTATAATCCTAACACTTTTTCTCAAATGATATGTATTCAGGTTCTCGTTAGCGGCAGGTTGCCAAGGGTTTGAGTGTCGGGACTGATCCCGAGGGTTTTTGAGATGTTTAGTATTGGATTGTTGGGCATTTGTTAAGTCCCACATTTTTGGATGATTCTGGATCAACAACTTATGTAATCTAGATAGTTTATGTTTAGATTGGTTTGTGGTTGGGATCCTTATCCATATTCAGATTTTTGTAAAGGTTAAGTACAGTTCCCCTTTTTGGGGAGGTTTATACCTTTGGTTGATGCTTAATTGTACAGTTTCCGCAGTTTTCAATTTACCCTGGATTTTAGGGTGTTACAAGTTGGTATCAGAGCTCTAGTTTAAGCGAACTAGGCATGAATGTAAGATGTCTAGACTTAGACTGAGTTTGATAGGCATAGATTGTGAGATTGGGTAGAACTTCTAAGATGGGATAGTCTTAGAGTCGACGGAAGTTATGTTCATCAGGCGTTGTGATGACGGTAACAAGAACCCTTATGTGTTATATGTTCATAATCTCACTTAGCTAATGTGATTATGAGGATATTTTACGTGAGTGTAATTGGTTTGCTAATGTTATGACAATTGGTAGACGTAGCGGTACGTTTCTTTCGTGCGTGTTTCAGTTAAACTCTTCCTTACCCTTTCTCGAGCTTGTGTTTACCTGCTCTACCTTGGTATGTTGACCGTTAGAGTAGTGCGAAATTTCTAAGCGAGTAAGTTAAGGAATGATTGTTGTTTATAGCAATGTCTCTTTGGGATGATAGTAAGTGCGTAGAACTCATTAAGTTAATCATCTTGAGCCAGATTCGTTGGTGGAATTAGAACTATATCTTGATTAGATCGATTCTATTTCGAGGAGATTTGTAAGTTAATTAATGGGATGGTTGCCCTATGATGCCTGAGGCATCCGGTTGATTATAGTACGTCGGGATGTTGGGAAGCATAGTATTAAGATGTGAGTGCCGACCGAATTCATGCATTAAATTTATTTCTAAAATAAGGTTGCATAAATTGCTTTTCATGATCGCCAACCATAAAGTAAATTACCTTATAACGTTTTGGCAAAACATTTAGCACTCAGCATATTTTAAACTATGAGCATAAGCATGCTTAAAATGGTTTTGTTGACCTGATTTCAAATTGTTATCAAAACTCTCTTTATTCATGTCTTGTGTTTAAATGCTATTTTTGGATGTCGAAATATCTGTGTTTTAACGCTTTTTGAGTTAATGGGCAAGTAGTTGTGGAATATTGACCTTGACATTGGATCTCTTCCACGTATGTCAATGGTTTTAAAGGAAGAGTTATCCCCATGCTTTTGAGTCGGAGTTTCTTGGGAATTTTAGTTGTGTGAGTCTTGTTGAATTTCTTGGAGTTTTGTTTTACGGATTCTTTTGTCGCGTGCGCATGTTTTGAGATGCGTGAGTTTAATTTCATTGCGTGCAAGTTATGAGTTCTTTGGGCGTCGTGTCTCATCAAAAATCTTGTCAAAATGGTCGCCTTACCTTGTGTTGAAAAATGGAAATTTGGACACCACTTGATTTTAGAGTTAATGAGTTTCATGAAAATCCAGTTGGATTATGGTGTCTCATCTTACGACTTTTGTGTCGCGTAAATAATTTCAGGAACATGTGCATATGCATCATTGTGTGCGTTAATTTCTGGGTTTTGTTAACAAATGTCAACTGTCGTGTAATATGTGCATTGGATTTAAGTATAACGTTGGTGTGGATGATTGCATAAACGATTTATGTTACTTTTAAAACAGGACTTTCGTTCTGATCGTATTTCCATCATTAACTCTTACTGTTAAAATTTACGCAAAACATTTATCGAGTTAGCGGTATTTTTGTCGTTGTAGTTTCTATTTTGGTCAAATGTATTTATCTTTGCAACGGGAAGCTTTAAACTCGATTTGAAATTTTATTTGCATCCCCGTTATCTTACCGCCCTTTGGGGAATAAATTGTTGCATATGGGGTGAGTTGAAAATTCTTTTGCTACAACGTCTCTTGGTTATAGAGGGGAATTTTAAAGGTAAAATCGTGATTTTCCCTTTGGAGTTGTGCAAACAATTGTTGTATGTGTTGAAGTGCAAGAACCTATTTTCACGTTTATAGTGTAAATTGTTGCGTATGTTTTACTTGGTATTTCTCAAGGTGTGAGTATTTTGATAAGTTTTTGTATTCGGTAATTTGGATTGTTTTAACATCATAAATTGCTCATGTCGAGCTTGAATATTTCAACAAGTAAATAGCGTGAATTACGTATTCTGGGTGATTTTGTACACGTAAAATCTATATTATGATTTATGCATCTTTGATGATTTTGTGCAAGCAAAGTTTATTTCATGACATATGCATCTTAGCATATTTGCATTCATAAACCTTTGGAAAATCTTTGGTCTCAATACGTGTTGAGTTTTGAGAAATCATGTCCTTGTGGTGTGTGTTTTCATAAACATTGTTTAAAGACATTTCATTATTTGGGGAAACGTTAAATGTCGGTTAAATGTGTTTTAAGGGTTACGAGGCTTTCGTTGGAAATTTACGTGAAGTGTTGGGCCTTTGGCTCGGGTTTTGACTAAATGAGTCGTGTGGACATTTGTCCGGATTTATAACCGCAATGAAAGATTTTAGTATGATGGAGTTTATTCGTGTTTTTGATGAGTTACATGTTTTTGGGTGTGTTGGTCATTCAATTGGAGTCATGTAATGTTTAGACAGTGTTGTAATGGTTTCATTGGCACGTAAGTCTGTCTATTTAGTAAGGCCTGAGGTTTTGGGTTACACTTAGTGACCGCTCGGGTTTACTAGCGAGTAGACAATAGGTGGCACGAGCCACTGAGTTGGAACTCGTCTAGATTGGGTAGACACCCGTGTCCGTAAGCCCTTGAGGTGGAACTCGACAGAGTATGGCTAGAGGCAACAACGGTTTGAGGTCGTGATGCCTGGTATGGCATGGGAACTAAGATCGGGATACGTGGTGAAATCCAATAATATCACGGGTGGCCCCATTCATTTGTTCTCGCCACCCAAGATGGAAACGTTTAGAGGTCATGCGAGGAAGTTGTATGGGCGGCCTACTTGCGTGTCCTTCTATTCTCTTTGTGTACGGGTCTCTCCATCGTAGACCCGGGGTATTTTAAACACTAATGTCATATTTTTACCAACTTTGGTTATGTGGAGTCGACGGTAAATGATGACTTTAATATTGGGTTCTCCCCACGTATATTAAGGTTTGAATGAAATGTGTTATTCCTGCATGTCGGTAGTTAGTTTTCTTTCGTTTTTGGGTCGTGTGAGTATTGGGCCTAGTGTCCATGTTTTCGGACGTACGATGTGGATGGTGTTACTAATGTTTCATACTTCGAGTTAGTACAAGTTGTGTCAATTTATAAAGCATCGTTGAAATGAAGGATCCATCTTTGAAATTGCATAACTTTGAAAAGGAGTTATTCCATGTTTTAAAATTCATTATTTGAAAGGTTCTGTTTTAAAGAGAAGTTCATCAATTTAATTGCTTTTACTTATGTAAAACTCTTGAGCTCTCTAGGCGTTAAGCCTAATCCTTTTTTTATTTTTCAGCATGTGCATCAAATTCCTGTTGTGGGTTTTATTAGCGCTCGTCCTTTATAGTCCGAATGTATAGATTGGTGGTATGTTTAGAGGTTAATCTTTATAATGTGGTTGTAGACGAAGTATTTATGGAAGTATTAAGAATTTTGAATAAGGGCTATTTCCAGATTTGGAGTCGGATCGGAGTTGAGTGATAACAGAATATGTGTTAACCGATTGCCGGAAAGACGCATCAGTGCGCCTTGTAAGAATATCTTTATCGATATTAGGAATGGATCAGTGAAATCTGAGAGTTTTGGGAAGATTAGCGTCGACCGTTGGCTTTGAGTTCGGAACCGTGCAGTTCGAAAGAAATTGGTAGATGGAAAGTTGAGGTCGCTAATTTTCTGGAGGTAGTAATTGTCACCTAAGGCTGGGAGGCAACCGTAACCTTATGAGTAAAGGTTACTTTAGAGAGTTGAGTGTTCGCTCGGTTAGGAGTGAAATGTGCCCAAGAAGGGTAGCTAATTCGGGTGTCGGTATTAAGATCACGTTAATGATTCTGGCAAATGGGTTAAGAACGATCTTCTCTGCCGACAGTGTTCCATTGAGAAGAGTAGATTTCGAGGACAAAATCATTCTAAGGTTGGGATGATTGTAACACCCTAAATTTCGTTATATAATCTTGGTATTCTAGTGTTAAGCTTTTGTCGTTAGCACCGCGTTTGGTACCAAGTTTGAGTTTGGCTTTTGGTGGTTTTGGACAAACCACAGTGAACTACGCGAGTTGCACCGCGACTTGAGGTCCCGGCACAACCCGCGAAACCCTCTGGATGGGTTTGGTTTTGTGTAAGCGGGCGAGTTATGCCGCGGGTTGAGGTCGCGGCATAACCCGCGAGATGGCCTGGCCAACTTATACCCTTTTCAGCTTAAATATCTTTCTCTTTTTCTCTTTTCTTTCTTTCCTTACAAGTTTCTCTCTCTCTCTCTTTCTTCTTTTGGATCTCGAGGTTGTCGTTGTTGCTAGTATTTCGTGTATCTAGCGAGGGTTCGGTATTGAGGGCTTCATCTCCTCGTTGTTGTCGATATCTGGTTTTTCGGGTTTTCGTATAAACATGTTTGGTGAGTTCCTACTATCATTTTACACTTTATACATATCAAAAGTTACCTTTTGGAACTCCTATATATCTCAATGGTTTCAGATCTAAGTTTTCTACGTATTTGATATAACTTGAGTTTTGGGAGATTTTAGGGTTCCCGATCATTTGTGTTTACTAAAATGATGGATCTTATCTTATTGAAGTAAAATGATGTTTTACTTGCACATTATGTGGATATGTGAAAAGAATGTTTAAGAACTCATTTTTAATGATTTTCATTCTTACCAGAAGTTGAACTAGAAATGACATTTTGTTTATAAAATGTGTTTATACCATATGTTTATCTATGGTTGGTCACATATGTTGTTGTGACGAGTCTGTACCATTACTAGTGGATTCCTAAGTTTTGAGTCGACTGATATTATTTGGAGTTTACCAAGTAAAGTAAATATAGAGCTACATGTGCATTAAATTGTGAGGCTCTGGCCGTTAACAAATATAGAGCTACATGTGCATTAAATTGTGAGGCTCTAACCGTTAACAAATATAGAGCTACATGTGCATTAAATTGTGAGGTTCTATATGGTTATCAAAACGAAGAACTACATGTGCATTAAATTGTGAGGTTTTGGAAAGAAGGTTCATTACCTTATTTTAATGGAATTTATTCTTATCAACGGTTAACTTGTAAATGCTTTTTGAAAGATTTCCGTTTGGATGCAAATGTTTATATATCTTGAAATTTATAAACTGTATGTTCTCACTAGGCTTTATAAGCCTAACACTTTTTCTCAAATGATATGTATTCAGGTTCTCGTTAGCGGCAGGTTGCCAAGGGTTTGAGTGCCGGGACTGATCCCGAGGGTTTTTGAGATGTTTAGTATTGGATTGTTGGGCATTTGTTAAGTCCCACATTTTTGGATGATTCTGGATCAACAACTTATATAATCTAGATAGTTTATGTTTAGATTGGTTTGTGGTTGGGATCCTTATCCGTATTCAGATTTTTGTAAAGGTTAAGTACAGTTCCCCTTTTTGGGGAGGTTTATACCTTTGGTTGATGCTTAATTGTACAGTTTCCGCAGTTTTCAATTTACCCTGGATTTTAGGATGTTACAGCTGGTGTCTGATTCGGTCAGCTACAAAACTCATGTCTTATACACTCAACCATTGATTAATCCATTTATTCCCCTTTTTACCCTTCACCTCTTTCATCCCCATCCCTCTCTAATCTCCATTTTGCAAGACATTGAACATCCCCAGGTTTTGCAAAACATTCAACCATCGTTTCATAAATTTGCAGAAAACTCAGGTAAAGAGAATTCCCACAAGAAGCTTACATTTTGGTTCAACATCTATCTTCATCCTGTGGGGTTTTAGGGTTGATTGGAAGCAAATCGATGGAGATAAAAAGGAAGAAGTGTAACGGCGGTGTGGACTGTGGAAGCTAAAGGGGGAAGAGTGAAATGTATAAAGATGATAATGTGGAGTAGAGAGAGAGGAGCCTAGGGATTCGAAGTGGAATCAAGTAGCATTAAAAGAGAGAAATGTCTAGTGATGTGGTTCTTTAAAATTCATAATAAAATACTAGTATTTCGTTAAATTTGTATCATCAGTTTAGATTAAATTGTTTTTATTTAAATAACTCTTAAATTGGCAATTTTTTTTAATCATTCAAAAGTCAGATATTCATCACTTTTATCAAACAAATGTTTTAATAGTGTTTAATATAGACCGAGGGTAAAATGGTCATTTTCTACATTCAGGCCGTTTATTCAGCACAACATTTAATTACAACTTATCTGTTATTATACAGACAATTTCATCAATACAGACAACTAAACGAACTGAACAACCCCCAAGTAGCTTATCAATAAACTAGCTTATAAGTTAGCTTATGTCCATTCAAACATGTACTCAAAAAATAAGCTAACTTATAAGCTAGTTTATTTTTACCAAACGATGCCAAAAAAGCACTTTTCGTTAATGTTTCAAAATATGAACAAAATTTGTTAAAGCCACCAAACTTTAGGGACTAAAAATGTAATTTACTCTATTAATTATAAACCACACACACCGTCCCTAAAGTCATAATTAGAAAAATATTTAAAAATAAATCACATTTTCCAAGTCCCTTCCCACCTTCTCCGGAATCACTCACCAATAAAAATCATCTTCCCAAATATCGAAATTCCGATTCTACCCTTTCATTTTTATTTTTTGCAAAAAAGTCAACTTTACCCCCTTTCTTCAATCTCTTATATATAAATATCCACAAACACCATATGACTTCAAACAACTTCTATCACCATCATCTAACTCCGACAACAAACTCATCGGAAAACCCATATGAGTCATATGAATTACAACAGAGTTGGCCGGAAATACAATGCAACCAAAGGTTTCCGGCTAACCTCCAAAAGATTTTCCGTTCAACGGCTACGTGCAAAGTTCTTTAATTTCTTCAAGATTCTTATGGGCCCATGGAGGTCGAATCCTTCCTCTTCTTCTTCGTATGAAAAGAGTACGACAAAGGGTGTCGGAAAATCGAACCAAAGAAGGTTTGTAGCGAAGGAAAATGGTTATCGGCTACGATCGTTTGGGAGATCGAATTCTTTTTACTCGGAAGCCATTGAAGATTGTTTGGAGTTCATAAGGCGTTCATCGGTTTCTTTGGATGATAAACCATAATTTAATAGGTTTAATTAAGATATGTGATTTGAACTTTGAAGATGATCACACAGATTTCTTTTTTTCTACTTTTGTAGATTATTTAACATTTTTTTTTCTCCAAGAACAAGGTTTTTTCTCACTTTATTTCTAGTTTTTTATTTTCATTATTATAAGGTGTATTATATGTATATACATGTAAGTGTTATATAAAAAAAATATTATAATATGTAAATAGTTTCGAAATGATTGTGATCGAAATATAATCACACTAAGGGGTTGTTTGTTTTTTTTAAAAAGCCTCTTAATGACTCTTAAGTCTGAATCGTTCAGATCTTTTTACACACCACCTCTTATTAATTATAACTAAAATAAGACTTCAGACTTTAGACCTCTTAAAAAACAAACGACACCTAAATGTGGCAACAATAAGTAGGTTGGATGATGAGTCAAAACGATAAGTTTTTAGCATGTATCGAAACGGGTTGGTTTGATGTACATACAAACTTTTTGTCATTTTTAAAATTTTATACATAATCACTATTTTTTAGCAGCCAAAAGGGTATTTTTATTACCACTATGAGGCATAAGCCACAAAACTAACACTCAAACTAAAACAAATTTAACCGATGATAAACGCTTATTTGAACCTAGTTTTTATATCAAATCCTTTGCATATAATGATGATTTAATTGCTAATAGACGCCTTTATATTTGTTATTGATTGTTTGTAGGTAGTTGTAAACATGATGGATTTAATTACAAAAAGAGAGCATATGTTTTGAATTATTATAAAGTGGAGCATATTTTTCAATTAGGACATGGGATGAGCATGCAAATTTAAATAATGCTAATTAGAATCCATGGCTTTTAATATTTTTTTAAGTTAGTTTACTTTGGTTTTCCTTTTTTTGTTAGGTGCTGGCAGCAAACAACTGAAACAAGGAAAAGAATTATATATATAAATCTCACATGTCGTTATCCTTTCACGTGGGCTAGAAAGAATTCAAGCAAAAAAAAGGGAAGAATTGCATTCAGGCCCAATTTCGATTGCAGCCCAGTAATAAAAAAAAAAGGAAAGAAAAAAGGTCCCTAAATATGCTAAATTCTTTAAGGAATGGTGCATAAGCAAAAAGAAGTCTAAGGAGACAGAAAAGGTGGACTTGACTCAAAATGTATCCACCGTGTTCCAAAATGATCTTCCACCTAAGTGTTCTGATCCGGGCATGTTCACTATACCGTGTATAGTGGGAAATCTCACGGTTAAAAAAGCAATGTTAGATTTAGGGGCTTCTATCAATGTTATGCCATACTCCCTTTATGCATCTTTGGATGTCGGGCCCCTAAAACCTACAAGTGTGGTAATCCATTTGGCGAACAAGTCCACTGTCAATCCTAGGGGTGTGTTAGAGGACGTGCTAGTTATAGTGAATGAATTGGTCTTCCCTGCTGATTTTTATGTTATTGACATGGAGGAGAATAATACCTCCAAGTCAAGTATGATGTTATTGGGAAGATCATTCCTTAAAACCTCTAGGACTAAGATTGATGTCTATGATGGTACCCTTACGATGGAATTTGGTAGTGAGGTCATCAAGTTTAATATTCATGACACGATGAGGTACCCGAGAGATGTGCATTCTTTGTGTTTTGTGAATGCTTCTACACCTTTGACTAATAATGTTTCTGCTTTAACTAAAAATTTTGTTCTGAAAGAAAACTTTAGCGGAAATGAGAAGGTGGAAAGTTTGGTCAAGCTCACAAAAGCTCTCGGTTTGAATGATGAGACTTTAGAGAGGATTCCATGGGTGGAAAACGGACGTCAGACGTATGACGATTTTGGCCAGCACGTGTCATATGCTAATGTGAAGCCTTTATCTACCTTTTTACAGGCACCAGAGGTTGGTTTAAAGTCATTGTCGGATCTAATGAAATATGAGTATTAGAGTGCGGGAAGCACGACAAAGATGGAGGAGATGCCACTTGGATGGATGAATGCCAGGTTGGAGATGAAAGTCCCATGGTCGGGTTGGGATGCCGGCTAGGTTTGACAAGTGTGCTTGAAAGGTGTCTAGCCAAAGATGTAAAAGAAAGGCGCAATCCACGGATTTTTGTTTCTACATTTTCATTTTTAGTCGTAGTCTCTTTCCGTTGGTTCTCCATTTCCGTCTCAAACTTATATTTGTTTTTCTCTCAGGTTCACACGGACGGTTGGAAGCTCAAGGGGACACAACCCATTTTCACGGATTCATACATTAGAGGACTACTCACTAATTCAGGGAGTTTTCTGTTCCCTTACCTTTACTGTTTAGAGTGTCCTCTACATATTGAATACATTGAGGGCAATGTATGAATTAAGTATGGGGGTGGGGGGTGATTTGCATGATTTGAAATAATTTGGGTAGATAATTGCTTTTTAGGGGTAAATTTTTACAAAATTTTGTGCTTAAATGTGGGTATTTGTCCGTTTTGGCAATGTGTTAGCATGTTTTTATGGATTTAAATTATTGGTAATGATGAGTTTGGATGCCTATATAGCATGATTGAGCTTGATTGATAGCACATAGAGTTGATTAGTGGTAATATACCAGTCGAAGTTAGACCATGCTAATCTCTTGAACAAGCTTTAACACCGTGAGACTTTGTGTCTACTAGACTAAATACTTTATATTAGTCTCTAATTCATTTCTTGTGTGATTATGTCGTGCCTAGATATGTGCTTCTAGAACTTGATTTGTCTCTCCTTAAGATTACATGATATTTACATGCTAATAAATATGATAAAGGCCGTTGTTTCTCATTTTTATTAAAGCCAATTAGCCTTAAGCCTATCCTTTATATCATGATTATCCTTTTTGAATACGACTTTGAGACTTAGCCTATTTCTTTTGTCACCCACGCCATGAACCGATCCAAACACGACTCACCCGACCAATTACCAATGGAGTGGCCCTGATATCCCGATATCCCCGTGTGCTTGAAAGTAGAACTTATATATTGGGAAAGAAAAGAAAGAAAAGGAAATGAAAAAAAACAGAGAAGAAAAAAATGAAAAAAAAAACTATAAAAAAATAGTTATGTTGTCAAAAGAAAGAAAACAAAGATGACAACCGAAAATGATAAGGTTGAATATGCTTGAATCATCTCTATTCCCTATCATACAAAGGAAAATGTACTTCAAAGATAAATATGAAAAGTCCTTTGTTGAAATAAATTTTCATGGTTGAATAACCGGGTTCTCCATTTGGTGTAAGGTCTTTAGCCACTCTTCCCAAAATACATCCCTACCTTACCCAAAGTCTTGGTTTACATTACACCTATGAAAGCCATTTTGATTTAATTGCATGTATTTATCCAAGTAGTGGAGGGTGAGAGACATTTCAATCTTATGGTAAGTACATAATAGCGTATTGACGGTTTGAGCGATACACTTTAACCCCAAGGAGTGAATTGAGTTTTGTTTTATTTTCCCATTCGTGAGAGTTCTTGTGATTAGTTTGCGTCTACTTGATTGCGTGTGTGCCCACTTTTCAATACTTTGTCGCAAATCTCAAACTCATGACATGCTATATGTGTTGACACTCTTATTAGAATCGGTCTTTTTATATCACGTGCCAAGTTACGTCATTGTCGGGACGAACAATGATCTAAGTATGGGGGTATTTGATAAACGCTTATTTGAACCTAGTTTTTATATCAAATCCTTTGCATATAATGATGATTTAATTGCTAATAGACCCCTTTATATTTGTTATTGATTGTTCGTCGGTAGTTGTAAACATGATGGATTTAATTACAAAAAGAGAGCATATGTTTTGAATTATTATAAAGTGGAGCATATTTTTCAATTAGGACATGGGATGAGCATGCAAATTTAAATAATGCTAATTAAAATCCATGGCTTTTAATATTTTTTTTAATTTAGTTTACTTTGGTTTTTCTTTTTGTTAGGTGCTGGCAGCAAACAACTGAAACAAGGAAAAGAATTATATATATAAAAGAAACATCTCTCACATGTGGTTATCCTTTCACGTGGGCTAGAAAGAATTCAAGCAAAAAAAAGGGAAGAATTGCAGTCAGGCGGCCTTGTTTTAAAACCCGGGTCGACCTAGGTAATAAAAAAAAAGGAAAGAAAAAAAGCAAGCACAACACGATCCCAAATCATAAAAGAAGCGTAGGTCTAGTTATGCTCCAGCCTTCATGTTTTTAATCGTCAGACGACCTCCACAGCGGGCAAAGCCGCACCACAACCCGCTTGTTGTTGACGATTTCAAGACCCGCTCGGGTTTTCACGCGACACTAATGGAGGTATAAAAGGGACTGGGTTGCCATCGTTTGGGGGAATGGTGTAACAGCCTAGTTTAATTAATAAAAAAAAACAAATAAATAATAGTTGCTGAAATTTTAATTAAAAAAAAAAAGCTGCTGGATTCTAATAACAAGGAAATAAATAAAAAGAGTTATCAAGTATTAATAAACTAAGAAAGGGGTTGTGGATAAAGTTGATTTATGTGCTAAAGACAAAAGAAAAAGGGGCTGGAAAGGGGCTGGAAAAGGGGGCTGTTAGTGGCAGCTTGAGGTGTTATTTGGTGGCATATGGTGCATGGGAGGATGCCACATCAAGTAATGACTAACCTACTTCCAAACTCCTTAACCTTTACTATAAATATTAGCCTCTTTTGTCTCTTTTAAGTTCTTTTTCTCCAGCAGAAAACAATCAAGCACACACATATAATTCCATATTTTGTGAATAGAAAGAGGAGATTAGCAAGCAAAGGTAAAGGGCTGCAGAATTTAAGTGTCATTTAGCCAAAAACCAAGGTGATTACTTATCTTTTCTTTTGGTTTGATCTCCAAACCTGAGATACATATTTGTGTACATGTTTTCATGAAGTTTTGTTCATATTTGGTTATCATAAAGAATATGGACAACCTTAAATTATATAGTTATGTATAACATGTTATATGTATTTTTAAAACGCATGATAAAGGAAAAAAATTTGATCACCGGTGGAATAAGAACCACCGAGACGGTATAACCGCGGTAAGGGGTCGTAGAAACGGTCCCGGATCCTTGACGAAGGGTTCCGAATAAAAGCCGGAAGGGGAGACACCCACCGGGAGAGATTAAATTCGGAAAGCATGAATGTTTAAATGTTTTACATGCATATACATGATACAATAGCTTATTTGAGGCTATAATTTGATTTTCTAAATGTTTTGTGCATTGAAATGAGATTTGTAATCACAAGTCAATCAATGGCTTAAAAATTATAAATATGTATCTCAGTTGAGGACAAGATTACTTGAGAGGTGAAAAGGAAGTCTCGAAGGGATTATCGAAAGCTTCATTTCGTGGTTTAATCGGGTGGTGTTTTGGTTTGTATAATTTGGTTTTTATAACTTAGCTTAGTATGTGTTTATTAGAAGATAAATATGTACTTTGTAACTATGATCCATCGTGGTATGTTTTATATAAATAAACTATGTTTTGCTTCCGCATTATTTGTAATATGTTTTATTTTAATTATATATAAATGGTTGAGACTCGGTTCGTAACACCCTTCGTTGGGTCTCGGTTTAGAGGCGGAAACGAGGGTTGTTACAAATGGATTGAGAGGGAATCAGAGGAGAAGCAAATGAGTCGATTTCCAGATTCGGTAGAAGCTTTGAGTCGATTTTGGGGATTTCTAAACTAGGGTTCTTCATTGATTTCCAAAATTTTAACATTCGTAAGTAATTTTGCATTTTAAATAGAATTATGAGTAGCTAGTTCTCCATCGTTTGGGGGAATCGTATTCCCGCCCAACCTCCTTAGGGCTTCCTCTACTAATCTCCCATCCCTCCCATAAAGGCTCATAATCACTTTTACCCACAATGACTCACTCTCGCTATGAAACCTCCATCACCACTTACCAAGTAACCCCCAATTGTCATCCTTCAACATTCCAATATTTAACCCATCTCTTTTGAAACCCCCATTAGACCCAAGCTAAACCATTCTTTTTTTTTTCCACGGTCTCCCCCCCACCCTAAAAAAACGACTTCTCACGGACTCAAGAATTTTTAACATTCCTTGACGTTAATTTTTAATAATTGTTAATTTTTGTTCATTTCCACTCTTTTTAGATTTTTTGATCTTTCTCGTGCAACTTTTACATAAGTTGATATTCAAAACCCTATAAATTTCTACAGTGGGAAAGTTTTTGATATTTAATGTGGTTGTCAAATTCACCTTTAGTTATAAACATCTGGGGCTCTCCTATTTTTTGTGTTAACCGTTTTTTTAAATATGTTATATACGTATGTAGGTATGTATGTATATATAAGGTTGGGTTCCGGTGAGAAGTTAAGGTTAACGTGAGAAGCATGAGAAGTGGTTATCAACCGTTAGATGAGAAATGGATGCACATTAGGATGAGATGTACCGAAATGCATCGGATCAATTCCCTTATAAGCCGTAATTCATGGGAGGACATTTGATTAAAAGTGATCAACGGTTAAGAGCAATTTCCACGTTTCTCACGTTAACCTCAACTTCTCACAAAATCCACCGCATCTCTCTCTCTCTCTCTCTCTCTCTATATATATATATATATATATATATATATATGACTTCATACGAAAACAATATCTATTTAAGAAAACATGAAAACAGTCGAGTACATACAAAATCATATATGATTCACGCGACTTTGCCCACGATTTTAGATCGCGGCCAAAGTCGCCCACATCTGTTTTTTCGTGTTAATGTTAAACCACATATGATTTTATACATGATTTATTGTTTTCTTGTTCCTTAAATAGTTAGTGTTCTCGTTTGAACCTTCCTATTATATATATATAGGGGTAGTTTTATTTGGAAACCACCTTAATTTTGAAAACCATGGAAACCATCGATTTCATTGGTTAAGTTAATGAAAATTTTTCATGAATTTGTAAAATTTGATAAAATGTTTTATATAATTCTTTTCTTAATGAAATTGTTTCATATATTTGTATTTTTTATATAAAAATGAAAAATTTTCATTAGAATGGGAAAATGCATAAAACAATTTTATCAGAATGAGAAAATCATGAAATCATTTCATTTTTACATAAAAATCACAAATATATGAAACAATTTAATCAACAAAAAAATTATATGACACAATTTCATCAAATTAAACAATTTTATGACCAATTTCATTTACTTAACCAATGAAATCGACGGTTTCCACGGTTTGCAAAATTAGAGTGGTTTCCATTTGATCTCTCCGCTATATATATGTATATATATATATGTGTGTGTATATGTGTATGTGTATATATATGTGTGTATATATATGTATGTATGTATGTATGTAAGTAAAATACATTTTAGACTTGTGAGCCCTTGACAATCCCGACATGTTTATAGGGAGAATATGGACAACTTTTCAAACCCGTAAAAAGGGTTTGGATTTTGTTATATTAGGTATGTATAGGTTAGTCCCAGCTCGTGTCTGGCCTAAGCCCACAAATGATCATTTATGATTCTCAATTCTTAGCTGAATTCCTACTAACATGTTCAGGTGTTCAATGTGTTTTTTGCACTTTCAAACTATGTTCATCTCGATCCCCATGTCTTCGTGTTTCCCTTGCTCATGGTACTACTACTAATCAGACATTTTGCTTTAGTTGCAACATTAAAGTAGTTTAAGGTAAATCTTGAGCCTATATGTAACACCCATAATTTTAAAGGAAACAATTATAAGACTAAGGGGTCGTTTATCAAATTCTTACCGGATAAGCATTTACCGGCAAGAGATTCATCTTCATTTACCTTATCGTGTAACATCCTTGGCTGTAAAAATGGATTGTTGGTAAACTTCATCAACCCGGTAAGCGCTTACCGGGTAAGAGTTGTTTCTCACACTTACTGGGTAAAACTCTCGTTCCTTGCCTTGTCTCTTACTAGGTAAGTTTCTCGATCCTTACCATACTCAATCAAGGTAAATAATATTGGTAAACGCTTACCCGGTAATGTTGAAATTTTAATTTCACATTAAGAAATATTTATGGATAATTCAAAATTGATATATATCTATATATATATATATATATATGTGTGTGTGTGTATCAAAACTACACCACATATTGAAACCACTAAAATTGTGGTACGACTCTTTTTCTCATCAAAAAGAGATTTCTCAATTTTCATAATATGGTAGGCAAAAACTAATAAATACATAAACCCACTTTAAATAAATTACAATCTATAATAAAGACATGCACTAAAACAAATTGAACTTATCCTCCACCACATATTCAATTGTATATCAGAAAAACAATTTATAACATGTAACACCCTCAAATCTGGAAATAACAACTAATTTAAAATTTTCTAAATACACAAATAAATGATTCATCTACAATCACAATTTAAGATTTTACCTCAATACACACATTCATTCTATATATACAATCTATAATAAGGACAGATGCTACTAAAACCCAATAATAGTCACTATCTCCAAACTGCGGAAGACTTCAACAAATACCTACACTTGCGAGAAACTAAGCACATCTCTTCATAGTACTGCTAGAACCAAACCCCCATCTGAACCTGATGCACATGCCGACAAATAAAAAGGTTAGGCTTAACGTCTACTGAGCTCAAGAGTTTTCAACATATATAAATTAATCGTTTAAAAATGAAGAATACAACTGAAATCATAATCTTTCAAAATAATATGCTTCAAATGTGAAACGACTCGTTTTCCAATAATATGCATTTTAGACGAATGAGGCACCATAATAAACGTTTTCCAAACCAAACGGTTTTAAGAACTAAGACCCCAAAATAACACGTTCCTTTGTAAATTAATTTCAACACATAACTCACTCAAAAGGAGAAGAGAAAGCAGACTCCCAATTTATGAAACGTGGATAAAACTCTGCATCCCGAAACACCCAAAAACACGGGTGGGGCATAATACTCAACTCATAACTCATGGAAAACAATCCGTAAAATAAAAATATGCCATCGGAAATATGGGATTAAAATTCAATACTCACGCGACCATAAAATGGGATGAAACCCAATGTTAAAACTTGGACAATTAAATATCCAAAATATTGTTGGCCGACGACAGGGGAGACCCGTATCCGTTGAGAGTGGAGGAACACAAAAGTATGCCACTCATACAACGTTAATCGTATGACACTTCACGACACGCAAGCCCAAGTGCCCCTACGACTCCCTTCAAGCTACACCAAAAGAGACAACTGACCTTAATGAATATTACCATGAATACCACCAATGGCCCGACAACATTCGAGGACTACAACCTTGGCATTACCCCGAATGGCGGAGGTCCAAAGCGCCCATCATGAAATGCCCATCATCATAATAGCACAACCGGACTCAGCCCTCCTAGTGTACACTTAAAAGGTTAAAGTCATAAAACATAGGTCCCGGAGTCAACCCCCGCACACCCAATTGACCATTAAAACAGACTGACTTACGTGCCTATGGATCCAATGCAACACAGTCTAACATTACATGACTACACAAGAGTGACCACGCACCCAAGCATGTAAGTATCATCAAAATGCAACACAGTGCATTAGTATATAATTCATAAGCGGACTCTACATCGAGCCATTAAAACCATACAAATGTCCTCAAGACTCTTTTAAGCCAACACCGAGCCAAAATACTCAAAATCTATTTGACCAACGAATAACGGTCCCCCAAATAATGTAAATGTATTTAAACGGCGTTTATGCAGACACATATCTCAAAGATGTGATTAACCCAAAACTCATCACGGATTGGGACAGAAGATTTTCCAAATGATTTATAAAATCAAATACACCAAAATGCATAAATCATAGATTAGACTTCATTTGTACACAAATCACCAAAGATGTATAAATCATAAAATGGACTTTATTTGCACGAAATCACCGAAAATGCATAAACCATGCTAATGCTTATCAAGACATCCAAATCCCAAATAGGGCATTCTGTGAGACTAAAACAACCCAATAAAATATGAAAACTTATCAAAATTTCCAACACATTGACAAATACCAAGTAAAGCATATTTTTACTTCAAAATACTCAAAACTTATCAGCAGTTAACAATTTCATGTAAAACACAAAACACTTAAAATAAACATTTTGGCATGTACACTGTTTTCACAAATCAACTTAAACTCACCTTTCTAGATTTACGCTTAATCTAGATTTTACCCCACTTTGAGCTTCCTTGACGAAACTTGAATCCTCCAAGCCAAAACCTCCAAAACCCAGATCCAAACATTTTCAACCGTAAATAACCATATTCAACCATACAGAAACATTCCCCAAACATTTTACATCAAAACCTCAACTTATACCTAAAACCCTAATTTTGACCTAACTCTTCCAAAATCTTCCAAACCGAAAATGGAGAAACATAATACTTAGGAAATCATCTAAGGAGTATTTATATCACCTAATATGGTTTAGAGATGGAGAGGATGAACTTACCACTTAGGTTTTGGTGAAAACCTAGAAAACCCAAAAATCTCTAGGCTTGGAGATGAGAACTTCGTCTTCCAACAAAAGGTGAAATCACTAGCATGAGGTAGGGAAGGAACACTCCAAACTTCATGGAAAAGCCTCCGAAATCGATTAGGGTTTATGTGGGGAGAAAGGGAAACGTTTTGGGAGAGAAATGGAATAGGATAGAAATGGGAAAATGAGAAGATTGGCTGAACGATCACACATTTAAGGCTCTAGTACCCGTGGGCGACATTGCCCATGCGACTATGACCATGTCAATGTCACAGGGCATAGTCGCTTGGGTTGTACCGTAGGTACTCTCCCACCTGCGACATTTCCAGGCGACAGTGACACTGTCATAGTCGCTTGGCATAATCGTCGGGCTTGTACCGAGCCCCAAAACTTGACTCTTTCAACTCCAAGGCCCTCGATACTCTTAGGAGCTATAACCAATGCCTTTCCAACAAAACCCCACTGTTTACAAATCACATAAACGTCCGGATGACATTTATTTACCAAAAATTACGGGTGTTACAATCCTCTCAACCTTAAAGGAGATTTCGTCCTCGAAATCTAAATTCCAATGGATTTCTGCCCGCAGGATAGATTGTTCCTATTCCAATATCCCGAACCACTGCCATAACTCTTATGCTGATACTCCCGACAACAGCCTCCTTGGGCACATTACACTTATATCCAAGTGCACACTTAACTCACTAAGCAGTCTTTATCCACAAGACTACAATTGTCTCCCAACCTTGGATGACACTTACTACTTCAAGAGTAGTTTGTGATCTCTACATTTCCCCGGCCAATTCACCTCAAATCTACATGATTCTGAACCTAAAGCCAAAGATCGACACCAAACTCCCATGAATCCTCAGATTCCTACTGGTCCATCCTTAATATTGATAAAGATATCCTTCCAAGGCGCACCAATGCGTCCTTCAGGTAACCGGCTAACACAGATCCGGCTATCTCTCAACTCCATTCCAACCCCAATCTCAAAACATTCCCTTAGTAAGACCTTTATCACAACGGAAAACTTATACATATCGATGCTTGATGAACAACATCTAACATTCCGCTAAGTTCCACCTCAGAGAGGTCAACATTCCCAAGACCCAACGGGGTACTTCCAAGCATTCCCCCGATTCATGGACCTCAAGAAAACAAGTCGATGCATAAAACCAAACAGTGATAACGAAAACGTAGGCATCTCGTCCGATATTTCATTCCGGAGGTATTTCCGCTTTAAGGTTGACACCTAACAGAGGGATTATTATTCCCGATCTTACATTCCCAACAAATGGACCACCACACTTCCTTTAATCACGGAACCCACTAAGACGATACACCATCAACATACACCATGATGTCCAACAGACAAGTAACCCATTAAATCGAACCCAACCAGGCGCCGATAATCACTCAAGACATTTTCCCGCAGGTTAACCGAAGCATAGAGGTCACTCCTAAGATAACGGGGAAGGCATGAATCTATTACCTCAACTATTCAAACGTGAACCGATTCAAAAGTTGAAACCCAATTTCAAGGTTGACCACAAGTCGGACCATCCGACGCTTCAAATCCCAATGACTCCTTAGTTCCTTAATTACAACTCCTTTCACGACAAGGTTTAAATCTATAGACCTAATGAGTTCAAGGTTTTCAACTAATATGCCGATTTAAACTTTTATAAAACTTTCAAATACGTAAGCTTTATAACAATTGATCGTGCGGTAAAATCTACTACCGATCACTCGATGGGTTGAAAATTGATCACTGACGCTACACATATAAAACCATTTCCAAAATTCGTTTGATCAATATTTACGTAAATAAAACGGTAACAAAAGGTGTGTAGCAAAATTTACACTATAAACATGAAAATAAATTCCTGCACCCTAACACGTGTAATAAATGTTTGTACAACTCCAAAAGAGAACTTCACAATTTTAACTTTAAAATTTTCCCTCTTTAACCAAAAATGTTGTGGCATAAAATTTTCAACAAGTCCCATATGTATCAGTTTATTCCCCAAAACTCGGTAAACTGATAGGGATGTACATAAATATCAATTCATGTTCAACTTTGGGTCGCACAGGTAAAATGTACCTGTCCAAAATAGTAACTACAACAACATGTAAACTCATACTCATTTAGTGCCTTGCGGAAAATTTTTAACAGTAAAATCAATAACTGAAATATGTTCAGAACAAAAGTTCTATCTGAAATAACATAAATCTTTTATATGTTTACTCACACCAACAGTATAATTTAATCCAAATACGAATAGTGTACAACGTTTAATACTTATATAAAGCTCAAAGATAAATCACATGATATTGAAACTTCTCCAAAACAACATATG
This sequence comes from Arctium minus, assembly GCA_954870635.1. Taxonomy (NCBI): domain Eukaryota; kingdom Viridiplantae; phylum Streptophyta; class Magnoliopsida; order Asterales; family Asteraceae; genus Arctium; species Arctium minus. Next base: position 26,327,965 of record OX941097.1, on the reverse strand, counting down.
GGGTGACATCTATTAACAAAACCAATAGATTAACGCACGCAATAATGTATGTACACACGTTCCAAAATTTATCTATGCGACGCAAAAGTCGTACAATAAGACACCATAAAACCCAACTGAGCTTTCATAGATCTCATTAACGCTAAAATCAAACGGTGTCAAAATTTTCATTTCTCAACATAAAAGCATAAAACGACAACAAGTCTAAAAGTATTAAAATTCTAAAACTACTACGTACGATAAAGTGACCCTTTTCCACAAAACTCTCATGAGACATGACGCCCAAAAAGTTCATAAATTTACACGCAATAAAATTAAAACACACGCATCTCAAAGTACACTCACGCGCCCAAAATGTGTAAAACAAAATTCCATAAAATTCAACACGACTCGTACATACTAAAATTCCCAAGAAAATTCAGACTAAAAAACATGGGAACAACTTTTCCTTTAAAACCTTAACATACGTGGAGGAGATCCAATGTCAAGATAAAAAATTCCACAGTTGCTTGCCCAATACCCCAAATAATATTAAAACACGGATATTACATGATCCATAAATAGTGTTAGACACGAAACGGGGATAAAGAGATTTTTAATAAAATATTTGCAACCACGTGCAACAATCATGCATGTTTAAGCTCACGGTTTAAAAATCTGATGAGTGCTAAATGCTTTACCAAGACTTCGTAACATAATTCACTCTATACTTTGAAAACATGAGAGACAATTTATGCAAACTTATTTAGAAAAAAAATTCGTGCATGAATTTGGTCGGCACTCAACATCTTAGGACTACGCTTCTCAATTTCCCGTCATACTTTTGTCATCCGCGTGCATCAACATCTTAGAGCAGCAATCCCAATAATTTGGTTAACTTACAATTTCTTCTCGAAATAGAATTGGTTTAACAACTTATAGTTCTAATCCACCCAATAATTCTGACTCAAGATGGTCAACTTAATGCATTCATCGCACTTAACTATCACTCCAAAGTGACATTGCTATAAACATCAACCCTTCCTTAGATCACTCGCTTAGAAACTTTCTCACTACCCCCAACAGTCATCATACCAAGGTAGTTCAAGCATACATATGTAGCATGTAGGTTCATCATAACACTGGCCAGGTGCCATTATGAACGTCCAATACATAATCATCCTTGCAACCCTCGACAAGTTTCCCGTTTCTAGCGACTCGATCAATCCTCAAAATATCTTATCTTAAGGTACCTAATGTGCAATTTCATTTTCAATCACCTAAAAGAACGCTAGTTTGAGTCTAGGCATCCAAAAATCAATACCTAATTCTCTCAAACTTAAGCTCTGATACCAACTTGTAACACCCTCAAATCTGGAAATAGCAACTAATTTAAAATTTTCTAAATACACAAATAAATGATTCATCTACAATCACAATTTAAGATTTAACCTCAATACACACATTCATTCTATACATACAGTCTATAATAAAGACGGGTGCTACTAAAACCCAATAATAGTCACTATCTCCAAACTGCGGAAGACTTCAACAAATACCTACACTTGCAAGAAACTAAGCACATCTCTTCATAGTACTGCTAGAACCAAACCCCCATCTGAACCTAATGCACATGCCGACAAATAAAAAGGTTAGGCTTAACGCCTAGTGAGTTCAAGAGTTTTCAACATATATAAATTAATCGTTTAAAAAGGAAGAATACAATTGAAATCATAATCTTTCAAAATAATATGCTTCAAATGTGAAACGACTCGTTTTCCAATAATATGCATTTTAGACGAATGAGGCACCATAATAAACGTTTTCCAAACCAAACGGTTTTAAGAACTAAGACCCCAAAATAACACGTTCCTTTGTAAATTAATTTCAACACATAACTCACTCAAAAGGAGAAGAGAAAGCAGACTCCCAATTTATGAAACGTGGATAAAACTCTGCATCCCGAAACACCCAAAAACACGGGTGGGGCATAATACTCAACTCATAACTCATGGAAAACAATCCGTAAAATAAAAATATGCCATCGGAAATATGGGATTAAAATTCAATACTCATGCGACCATAAAATGGGATGAAACCCAATGTTAAAACATGGACAGTTAAATATCCAAAATACTGTTGGCCGACGACAGGGGAGACCCGTATCCGTTGAGAGTGGAGGAACACAAAAGTATGTCACTCATACAACGTTAATCGTATGACACTTCACGACACGCAAGCCCAAGTGCCCCTACGACTCCCTTCAAGCTACACCAAAAGAGACAGCTGACCTTAGTGAATATTACCATGAATACCACCAATGGACCGACAACATTCGAGGACTACAACCATGGCATTACCCCGAATGGCGGAGGTCCAAAACGCCCATCATGAAACGCCCATCATCATAATAGCACAACCGGACTCAGCCATCCTAGTGTACACTTAAAAGGTTAAAGTCATAAAACATAGGTCCCAGAGTCAACCCCCGCACACCCAATTGACCATTAAAACCGACTGACTTACGTCCCTATGAATCCAATGCAACACAGTATAACATTACATGACTACACAAGAGTGACCACGCACCTAAGCATGTAAGTATCATCAAAATGCAACACAGTGCATTAGTATATAATTCATAAGCGGACTCTACATCGATCCATTAAAACCGGACAAATGTCCTCAAGACTCTTTTAAGCCAACATCGAGCTAAAATACTCAAAATCCATTTGACCAACGAATAACGGTCCCCCAAATAATGTAAATGTATTTAAACGGCGTTTATGCAGACACATATCTCAAAGATGTGATTAACCCAAAACTCATCACGGATTGGGATGGAGGATTTTCCAAATGATTTATAAAATCAAATACACCAAAATGCATAAATCATAGATTAGACTTCATTTGTACACAAATCACCAAAGATGTATAAATCATAAAATGGACTTTATTTGCATGAAATCACCGAAAATGCATAAACCATGCTAATGCTTATCAAGACATCCAAATCCCAAATAGGGCATTATGTGAGACTAAAACAACCCAAGTTCATAAAATATGAAAACTTATCAAAATTCCCAACACATTGACAAATACCAAGTAAAGCATATTTTTACTTCAAAATACTCAAAACTTATCAGCAGTTAACAATTTTATTTAAAACACAAAACACTTTAAATAAACATTTTGTCATGTACACCGTTTTCACAAATCAACTTGAACTCACCTTGCTAGATTTAGGTTTAATCTAGATTTTACCCCACTTTGAGCTTCCTTGACGAAACTTGAATCCTCCAAGCCAAAACCTCCAAAAACCAGATCCAAACATTTTCAATCGTAAATAACCATATTCAACCATATAGAAACATTCCCCAAACATTTTTACATCAAAACCTCAACTTATACCCAAAACCCTAATTTTGACCTAACTCCTTCAAAATCTTCCAAACCGAAAATAAAAAAACATAATACTTAGGAAATCATCTAAGGAGCATTTATATCACCTAATATGGTTTAGAGATGGAGAGGATGAACTTACCACTTAGGTTTTAGTGAAAACCTAGAAAACCCAAAACTCTCTAGGTTTGGAGATGAGAACTTCGTCTTCCAACAAAAGGTGAAATCACTAGCATGAGGTAGGGAAGGAACTCACTAGCATGAGGTAGGGAAGGAACACTCCAAACTTCATGGAAAAGCCTCCGAAATCGATTAGGGTTTATGTGGGGAGAAAGGGAAACGTTTTGGGAGAGAAATGAAATAGGATAGAAATGGGAAAATGAGAAGATTGGCTGAACGATCACACGTTTAAGGCTCTGGTACCCGTGGGCGACATTGCCCATGCGACTACGACCATGTCAATGTCGCAGGGCATAGTCTCTTGGGCTGTACCGTAGGTACTCTCCCACCTGCGACATTGCCAGGCGACAGTGACACTGTCATAGTCGCTTGGCATAGTCGTCGGGCTTGTACGGAGCCCCAAAACTTGACTCTTTCAACTCCAAGAACCTCGATACTCTTAGGAACTATAACCAATGCCTTTACCAACAAAACCCCATTGTTTACAAGTCACATAAACATCCGGATGACATTTATTTACCGAAAATTACGGGTGTTACATATCAACAAAATCACATATTTATGATGGATTTATCAATACTTGATTTTATCCTTCGCGATAAAATCGATATACAGAAAGGGGAAGAAGCAGAGTGTTCACTAAGTGAACTTGAAATTAAAGACGTAACAGAAATATAAAACCAACCTGAAAATCGTCGACGTCGTGAATCTGTACGGACTGAATCCTGTCCTTAAATGTTTTATACGACTACCCCTTTCGCTATGAGTCTCAAAGTCGCAAAGCCCAAGGATTTGATACAGTTAATATCGACTATCAACAGCGATGATAGCCGAATTATGCAAAGATGGTGCCAGAAATTGGTAGAACTCTTCACAAATATGGAACACAACAATGTTGAGAGAACTATTTTGAGAGAGAGATCAAATTTTTAGAGATATTTTTTAGAAGAGATTTAACTAGTATTTATACTAGTAAGGTGATTAGGGTTAACCTAATCACCTCCCCGTTTTTCTCTAACTCTTCCCCAAGAAAAGGAGATGGTGGGATAATGGGAGACTACGGTGGCATTTGGTTCGCAGAATGGAATTTGATGGAATTGGAATCCATCGAAAGAATTTGACTTTGAAGGAATTGGAATGGAATTTGATGGAATTTGACTACGCCTTTGGTTGGTAGAAATTCAAATTCTTCACTTAAGCCAAGGAATGATGAATTCCTTGAATTGTGGAATTCAATGGAATTGGAAGGATTCCATCGCTTTCATTCCATGAACCAAACATGGGCTTGGAATTTGGTCAATAGAATTGGCCATTCCAATTCCTTCAAATTCCATGAACCAAACGGCCCCTAAGTCTCCAACTAACATTATCTCCAAAATTAGAATTATATATTAATTTATATTAACTCAATATAAAAAAAACAATCAGATAAATATATTGATTATTAAATGACATCTTTTATTTATTCATCTCTCTCTATTTAATGTTCCTTCGTTATTTGTATCCCTACTAATGTGAGAATGGAAGAAAACCTTCCAAACTCACTAAATTTCCAACAATCCCCCACCATGTTGGAAAGTTTTCTGTCATTCATGGATGATGACGTCAAGGTGGTATCACATAGATTAAACCCCGTTTGATGTAAATATGCAAGAAGGGATCATTTCAATGGTATCCTTAGGGTTTAAACCTTGAATCTTATGATCACTTCGGCTTACTCACACACATCATCTTTCCTCTTTGTATTCTCACTAAGCACGAATATGGCCATGCGCTAAACCCTGTTTCATGACTTTTCTAGAAGAGAAACCACAACTCTTCATTTGAGGTGGCACCACCTCTTAGTCACATAGGCAAAGTTCTATAACATCTTCGTTGCTAAGATGCCTCTAAACTTTGGTAAGAGAGTAATCTCATCCTTGTTCTCGGCAACGACGTACTATCTTATACCTTACATGGGTCTATCATTTGATAATACCTTCTATCAATTAAGTGACTTGTTATTACCTATTAAACTTGGGAGATTAGAGCACTAAATCCAAGTTGGGTTCCCGTCACTAACCGATTATGCGTGGTTTCAGACCCATGTCTATGGTAGTTGATCCTACTAAGTCTCTCGTTAGAGGCTTAGTTTGTGGATCAGTCAAGTTTCCACATGACTTGACAAACACAAGATTAATTATCATTTTCGATTGATTGTCTCACATAATTATGTCGAAGACTTATATGTCTTGACTTCCCATTATACACTATGTTGTATACTTCTGACACTGTGGACTCACTGTCACAAATAATGGGAATCAAATTAGTTATATGAGGCCATGAGTTTATATCTGTTAATAAAAATCTAGTTCTCCCGGCCTATTTGCGTACAACGACAAGGCTAATGAATTCGGCTCTCACAATCGAATTTGGCTAGTTATGCACGTTTGTTTCATGCTTTCGCAAGAAATCACCCTTCCAACTAGAGTACAAATCCACCTACTTGTGAATTTAGAATCACTTGATTGATTATCCAACTGGCATCAGAATATCCTTCTAAGATTCTTGGATGCGTTGTGTATGTAGAGCTCTAGATCACTGGTTCTTTTCTAATATCCCAATACTCTATTGATGCCTTCCAGTGATATCAACCCGGTTAACTCACAACAAAAGCAATATCCAATCTAGTGCAATGCATTATATACACTATGCATCATATTGCACTAGCATACTCTAGTTGAGCCACCGCTCTACCAGAGTTTTAATCAAATTTCACACTTGAATCAAATAAAGTATTGAAACTCTTATGTTCAAATATTATAACTTAGTCAATATCTTTTTTATATAAGTTTCTAACCTTTATCCCAAGAATGATGCTTTCATATATTTCATCAAAATAGATACATGCATTTGTCATTAACATTGTGCCAAAATGACAAGGAGTAATAGTTGTATCAGATCTCTCATGCCACAGTTGCGAGGATTGTTTTATCCGTATAGAGACTCAATAAGTCTACATACTGTTTGCTCTTGTCCGAATTATACAACCTTTCAGTTTGCTCCATATAAACACACTCGTTTATATGTTCATTCAAAAAATGTCCTTGCATCTATTTGATGAATATACAGTCCTTTGACGACTGGTAGCACTATAATAGTTTATATAGAACCTATTCTAGCAACTGGATATAGGTGTCAAAAAATAATTGATTCCTCTTTTCATCTGTATCCTTTAGCGATCAGTTTTAAAAAAAACGAGGAATGATCCATTTGTCATTAACATTGTGCCAAAATGACAAGGAGTAATAGTTGTATCAGATCTCTCATGCCACAGTTGCGAGGATTGTTTTATCCGTATAGAGACTCAATAAGTCTACATACTGTGTGCTCTTGTCCGAATTATACAACCTTTCAGTTTGCTCCATATAAACACACTCGTTTATATGTTCATTCAAAAAATGTCCTTGCATCTATTTGATGAATATACAGTCCTTTGACGAATAGTTTATATAGAACCTATTCTAGCAACTGGATATAGGTGTCAAAAAATAATTGATTCCTCTTTTCATCTGTATCCTTTAGCGATCGGTTTTAAAAAAAATGAGGAATGATCCATTAGTATGTTGCATTCTTTTAAAAAATCGTTTGGAACCTTTGGTCTCTCTCCTTTTGTTATTTAATAAAAACTCCAAACCTTTTATTATTAGTCAAAAAGAATAAAGTTCAAATCTTTGTATTGATAAAACTTAAAACTTTATTTATAAATCAAATAAAACTAATAAAGCTTTATTACTCAAAATGGAATTTTAATAAGTCGAGAATGAAAAAATTCCAACCATCACACTGATTGAATTTATCTTTCACAATAGATTCAATGAAAGGAAAGGAGAAGAAACAGACATGTTCACATAGTAAACAAAATATAAATACCAATCATTTTGACATCTATTGCTTCCTTAGTGGAACATTTCTTTTAATGTTACTTCATAGTGAGTTAGGATCATCATTGATGCAAGCTGTGAAAATGATCTCACATATCACTTTCTTTTGTGTCATGTATTAGAAAACATCTTCTAGATTTTCTTCTTTTCACACTCGTGTACTTCTTTGTGGTTCGTTGACCTCATTGAAGGCTTTTGAACTATCACAAGATGTACTTGAGAAGTCAGGAACAAGATTGGTTCCGAGTTTTCAATGCCTTATGAAAACTTGTCTTCAAATAATTCCACATCTTTGAAGTTGTTTCACATAGTTGATCATTTCAACAATGATTCAATTCTAGCCCCATATGTGATACCATTCTCTTCGCAGAATTTATCGTAAAATTTGATATATATTATCCACCACTGACTGATTTATTGATTTATTTTCTGAGTTGATTTTGAACTTTAACTTTATAAATGGTTTAGATGCATCAAAACTTCATCTTTTGAACGCAATAAATTAAAGGTAAACAAAAGAAAAATCCGACTATAAGGATTGCCAAAAGATTGTATCATTTTCCTTTACGATAAAAGTTCAAATTAATCAACTCTTTGATTGATATATTTCTGAAAGAAATTTCTTTGTAAAGTTAAACCTTTTGCATGTTTCACACTTTCAGACTCTTTGTTATCAATAAGTTAATTCTTAACTTTTGCAATATATTTCAACATTTGTATGTACAAAAGTCTTATATCATAAAATCAAAATTGCAAAATTGTTCATAAGAATTAATGTAATTGACAACTAAAATAAAAATAAAATAAAAAGAATACATCAATCACTCGAAGCAAAAACAAAGCTATCTCCAACGGATCCATAGTCACTGTCATCGGTGGTGGAATTATCGATGGGATAGGGGCACCCATGTTCGTAATTCGAGTTAAGATCCAAGCGATACATCCTGCCCTGAAAATAGCCTTCCCCAACAATTTTCTTTATTTTCTTAAGAATTGCCTTCGTCTCGTGAATCTTACTTCATACCCATGTAAGTCGAGTTTACTTACATATATCAAGCACTTGTGGATAGATGGCACGTGAAGCACATTGCTCATGGTAAGGTCATCTCCAGTGGAGAGGCACAAACTTACCATACCCATGCCAATGACCTCAACTTTTTCTCCATTTGCCACTATCAATTTCTTTCCGTCTCGAACTGGCCGATATGACAAAAAATTGTCCTCAGAATCGCACACATGTATAGTGGAGCCAGAATCTACATACCATCCTCTAACGCCAACTTGTCTATTCATCTCGGTAACCGTAGCAATACCGTGTCTCGTCTCTCCACAGACTTGACTCTTGCTTGATCTTTTGAAACGTTTCCCTAGGTTTGGTCTTCGACCAGATCTCTTGAGACATTTCTTTTGTAAACCCATAAAACGCTCGAGTTTCGTGATTGACATGTTTCCGAATCTCAAAATTAAGAAAAATGATAGTTAAAAATTACAGTTCAACAAAGTAAACTTTTAATAAAATGTGTACTTTAATCGTAAAATTTTGACTTATAGTCAAATCACAATTATATAAAGTTTTAACTTTTATCCACATATCAAGACCGTAAAAGTAAACCTTGAGATTTTAATAGTCAGAAAAACAATAAAGTTGAATACTTTATTAATAAGAATAAAAGATTCACTAATAAATAACTAATCCTTTAAAAATCCGGAATATTTAAAACTATTCAATCATAATTATCCATATCGGTTGGATCTATCCTTCGCGATAGGTTCCACAAGTACTTCGGGTTTATGTGGTTAGATCTATCTTACACGATAATTATCACATTGGTCAGATCTATCTTAACACAATTTATAATGAATATGTTCATGTTAAAAGTTAAAATTGTGATAAGATAACTTAACCAAAATAAGTATAAAACCTTTAAGATTGTTGAAATTTTAATTTCACATTAAGAAATATTTATGGATAATTCAAAATTGATATATATATATATATATATGTGTGTGTGTGTGTGTGTGTGTGTGTATCAAAACTACTTGGGACCGCCAGAATGAGTATGCGGGATGAGCCTAAAGGAGTTCCAATCAACCGAGCCACCAGGTTTGAGAATAAGGTGGGATCCCTGGATCTAGTGGCCAGCGAACCACATATTGAAACCACTAAAATTGCGGTACGACTCTTTTTCTCATCAAAAATAGATTTCTCAATTTTCATAATATGGTAGGCAAAAACTAATAAATACATAAACCCACTTTAAATAAATTACAATTTATAATAAAGACATGCACTAAGACAAATTGAACTTATCCTCCACCACACATTCAATTGTATATCATAAAAACAATTTATAACAACAAAATCACATATTTATGATGGATTTCTCAATACTTGATTTTATCCTTCGCGATAAAATCGATATACAGAAAGGGGTAGAAGCAGAGTGTTGACTAAGTGAACTTGAAATTAAAGACGTAACAGAAATATAAAACCAACCTGAAAATCGTCGACGTCGTGAATCAAACTATACGGACTGAATCTTGTCCTTAAAGGTTTTATACGACTACCCTTTTCGCTGTAAGTCTCAAAGTCGCAAAGCCCCAGGATTTGATACAATTAATATCAACTATCAACAACGATGATATGTTAGGACTAAAAATCCTAGTGCATTGAAAGTTGTATAACGCATTTATAGATTTTAATTGTTTTTAATTAAAAGCGTTGTAAAAGCCTATATTGTTAATGGGCTTGTCTTGTTTAATGGGCTTGGGCCTTAGGGTTTAGGCCCTTGTTATAAATAGGTTATATTGCTAGGGTTTTGGCAATAATGGTCATTCATAGATAGTCGTATCAGAAATTCTCTCTGTAAACCTTAAACCCTTTATTGATAAATCTAATCATATGACTAACTGTTGTGATTAAATCTTTATTGACTATGGATTATTATCTATGATTGCACTGTTTCTGGGATCTACATGATAGCCGAATTATGCAAAGATGATGCAAGAAATTGGTAGAACTCTTCACAAATATGGAACACAACAATGTAGAGAGAACTATTTTGAGAGAGATATCAACTTTTTAGATATAATTTTTGAGAAGAGATTTAACTAGTATTTATACTAGTAAAGTGATTAGGGTTAACCTAATCACCTCCCCATTTTTCTCTAACTCTTCCCCAAGAAAAGGAGATGGTGGGATAATGGGAGACTAATGGCGCGTTTGGTTTGCGGGATTGGAATGGATTTGGAGGGATTTGGATTTCAAATCCATTCCAATCCTACGTTTGGTTTGCATGAAAGGATTTCGTTGACCGGATTTCAAATCTGTTGACCATTTTAAAATCCCTCATATGATGGATTTGGAAATCCTTGGCATTGCGCCTGGATTTGAAATCCAAATCCGATGGATTCTAAAGCGTGATTCATACTTCAAATTTTATCGATCCAAATTCGACGTTTACCAATAAAAATAAATTCTTTATAAAACAAACAAATAATAATTTTTTTTAAAAAAAAACATGCAAATCCAAATCCTACAAACCAAGCAAGACTTGTAAAGGAATGAATTTGAAATCCATTCCAAATCCTACAAACCAAACACATGAAAGGATTTCAAATCCCCCCCCCCCAAATCCAAATCCCTCCTTGAAATCCAATCCATTCCTGTAACGGCCGTTATTTCTCAGAATTAAGTGAGATGTTATTGTTATATTTTCTTTTGGGATGAAAATGTAAAAATGAGGAAGTTAGGGACTTATTGGTAAATTAAGCCACAAAAAGGGCTCAAAACCCTAGGTTACCCATTAATGAAACGGTCTTGTGTGTGATAAGGGAGTGTGCGGCGCTTGGAAGAGAAGAAACTGGGAAAAACATTGCGATTCAAGGAGTAGGAAGGGAATCAGAGCATCTCGTGGATTTGTCTTCAAGAGGTAAGCACTCAAATCCCTTTTCTCTCGTGGAAGCTTTCTATTTTGAGGTTTATAAGTGGGGCGATTATCAGTTTGGTTTGGGGTTTTGGGGTTTTCGATTCGAGTCTGGTTTCGCCGTGGGGTGGGGGAGTAGAAATTAATGGTTGGATTAAGGACTTGATTCGGTATGTGATAACGTATGCTTATTACTTAGAATCGTGTTTAGTGAGGAATTTAGGAACGCTCGTTTCGGATTTAAGTCGGGGCATGTTCGAAGGTTGTTATCGCCTTTGGGTTCACACAGACCAGAGTGGCCCGGGGTCCAATCGACCGGGGTTGCCCGGGGTCCAATCAACCGGGGCCAGGGGGTCACAGTTCGGGGTTTCTGGGGTTCTTTGAACTGTGGTAGCAATGAGATCGAACCCACAGACTTTTAGTCAGACCTTAATCTAGAGACCTTTGGATGTAGGATCGAGTAACTTATTGACTTTATAAAATTCGAATGTAGGACTTGATCTTTGCAAGTCGGGTATTCGGGTGTGGTTACCAAGATTCATCAAGCAGGTGAGTTCCCTTATTTTCAAACAATGTTAACGTATTTTCGAACTGGAAATGGGTTACATTACATTGCTTATTATGGTTATTTTTAATCCTGATAAAACAATAGTTTAATGTCGATATTATGTTGTTGTGTAAAGCCTTGTTTACATCTCATGTATTTAATCAAGTTTTAATGTGGTGCGTTATGAAATTGTGTATTGGCCAAGGCTACATGTATATAACCATCGGGGATGGTTGAACCGTGTATTTGGAATTCGTTTCCCTATACATGGAAACGGCATCGACATGGGGGGTCGTATGGGGATATACTGGGGGTCCCAAGGACGAGTAGTCCTTACGCTTGTGGACAAATTATGGCGTAATCAGGTCACTTTATGTGGCTCCAATTTGTGAGATTCTATTTTATTAAATATATGAGTCTGTCGTATTTTTTTTCTATGAATGGACGAGTTTGGGAATTCACTAGACCTCTCGGTCTAATCCTCGCTTCCTATTTTCTTAAAACTCATTTTCAGGTAATAGAGTTGTTTTCGGATCTGTAAAAGGGAAAGAGAAATGCTAGAAGCTAGCATGCGGGAGTTCGGACTTTAGAGCGGCATAGTTACAATTTCTTTTTATAGATTCTCGGTTGTAATAGACTAAGTTCTAGACGAATTAAACCCCTGTTTATCAAGTTTTTGTATTGGGACCTATTGCTGGATATTTGATCTTATCTTATCTTGTTATCTGTTGCTAAAATTTGTTGAGACGTTACATTTGGTATCAGAGTCATAGTTTAAGCGATTTACGTGGCCTTGTTGGACCTAAACTTAAACTATAAGTGGGACACAACCGAGAAATAGGGTGTCGTAGGACTGTCGCGTTAGGAACTTATGTAACGAGAGATAGGGACAAACATGTAAGGTAAATTTGGGATTACAATTGGCCAATGTAATTGCAAATTTACCGGTACATGTGCGTATCTATAAAATCTTGTTGCGCATAGGATGGTAAATTTAAGTTTTCCCTTATGTTGTTTCGGTTGTCGTCATGGCGGATCGGGCTTCGCGAAGTAGAGCAGCACCGGTAGAGAGGAATGTGCCGGCAGATGAGATTTGAACTGAGATACCGAGAGGCCCTTCTGGAAGGTCGACAACTCAGGGACGGGGACGTGGTCGAGGGTGTGGTCCGGCGAGGACTACCCGAAGGGCTACGACCCAGGTGGAGGGAATTAATGGTGGAAATCGGGGAGGAGCTAACACCCGAACTACTCGCAGGGCGAGAAGTGTTGAGGTTATCGGAGATAGGGAATCATCACACCAAGAGAGCTCAGCGACTGTAAGAGGATGGGGAGCAGCAAGAGCTCGTGGTCGGGGTTAAAACCAGGCCTTTGTAACACACGAGACTTTTGCTGCAGAAATGGGGAAGCTTCAGGAGACTCTGCAAGCATTATTGGCTCATCAGGAGAGGTCAACTTCGGGAAGCCGGGAAAAGAGCGAGAGCAAGGAAATGACTACATTGTCCAGCCCACCGACAACAGAAGTCGGGGGTAACTCTCCTTCGTTAACTGTGACGGCAACCAAGGTAGCGGCGAAGGGGTGTAGCTACAAGGAGTTTGCAGCCTGCAAACCTCCTACTTTCAAAGGGGAGTGTGACCCGGTTCTGGTAATGAAATGGGTCAAAGAGATGGAACTGGTGTTTGCTACCAGTAAATGCGTTGAGGGAGACAAGGTAACTTACGCTTTGTCTATGCTGAGGTCTGAGGCTACGTTGTGGTGGGATGCAGAGACAGGTGGAATGGGGGTGGTTGCAGCTGAAGGTATGTCATGGGAGACATTTGTGGGAAAATTTAAGGCTCAATTCTGCCCTCTGGCGGCAGTGAAAAAGTTACAGGAGGAATTTCTGGGGTTGGAACAAAGAGATATGACAGTAAGGGAGTACACCACTAAGTTCATTGAGAAGTCTCGTTTTGCCGGATCATACCTGTCAGATGAAGAGAGTAGGGTGGAACGTTTTATTTTCGAACTTAAGAGAAATTTGCACGAGTGGGTTTTTGCGAGGGAACCAGCAACCTATCAGTCTGCCGTGCATGCGGCCGAAATGACGGAGAAAGAGAAGAACCGCCAGTTATCTGATAGAGTAGACAACAAGAGGAAGTGGGACGGGCCGACAGCAGATCCGAGGAAGGGTAAGATTTCCAGGCCAGAGCCGAGGGGCGTGGATTCTGGGAGAAGCCGTATGGAAAGTGTCATCGGGTGCACCGGGGGGATTGTGGTTCAGGAGACAGATCATGTTTTCAATGTGGAATGCCAGAGCATATGTCTAGGGATTGCCCGAACAAGAAAAGTTGTTACCAGTGTGGGTCGCCAGATCACCTTCAGTCCGAGTGCCCGCAGGTCAAGAGGGGTGGATCAGTCCAAACTGGGGAACGTGGGGGAGGAAGAAAGGAAGAAAAGAAGTGGGAGTCGGCTCGTTCTAAAGGGAGGGCCTTTAATATGACGACAACGGAGGCGGAGGAGGTTCCGGATGTGGTAGCAGGTACGTTTTTAGTAAACTCTACTTGTGCTAGAGTATTGTTTGACTCAGGGGCGACTTGCTCTTTTATATCCCCCGCGTTTCCTCAGTGTTTGGGATTAAAGCCTAAGCGATTAGGCCGTGGGTTTGATGTAGAAACTGTCGACGCTAATCAGGTTTCGATTAGGGAGGTGTTTGAGGGTTGTATGATAGACATCGAAGGGAGTTTAGTACCGGTGGTACTATACCCTATGTCGATGAGGGAGTTTGACGTGGTCCTTGGGATAGACTGGTTGGCTAGGAATGATGTTAGTATTGTGTGCAATAAGAAGATGATCTGTATGGTGTTACCTGAAAGAGGAGTGGTAGTGATATATGGGGATAGACGAGAGAGGAATTCTAGCCTAATTTCCATGATCAAGGAGAATAAGAGCTTGAGGAAGGGGTGTAGGGGATTCTTAGCATATGTAGTAGATGCTAAGAAAGAGAAGGGTAGATTGAGGAAGTTCGGGTAGTAAGCGAATATCCGGAGGTATTTCTGGAGGATTTGACAGATCTACCCCCGGATCGACAAGTCGAATTCCGGATTGATCTGGTGCCTGGTGCCGCTCCCATAGCGCGTGCACCCTACAGATTAGCACCTTCGGAAATGAAAGAAATGATATCGCAATTGCAAGAATTTCTGGATAAGGGGTTTATAAGGCCCAACGCATCACCATGGGGAGAGCCAGTCTTTTTTGTGAAAAACAAGGACGGGTCTATGCGAATGTGCATAGATTACAAGGAGCTTAATAAGCTGACAATCAAGAACAAGTACCCGATTCCTCGAATAGATGATTTATTCGATCAACTCCAGGGAGCCAGTTTCTTCTCCAAGATAGATTTAAGGTCGGGATATCATCAACTTAAAGTGAAAGAGGAAGATATACCGAAAACAGCCTTTCGTACTAGATACGGACATTTCGAGTTCCTTGTAATGCCATTCGGGTTGACTAACGCTCTTGCAGCTTTCATGGACATGATGAACAGGGTGTGTCAACCTTACTTAGACAAGTTCGTGATAGTGTTAATGACGATATTCTAGTGTATTCGAAGATTGAGGGGGAGCACGAGGAGCACTTGTGAACGGTACTGGAATTGCTAAAGCGAGAGAGACTATACGCGAAATTCTCGAAATGCGAATTTTGGTTGCGAGAAGTGCAGTTCCTTGGACATGTCGTGTCTTAAAATGGAATACAAGTGGACCCGGCAAAGGTGGAGGCCATTCGAGACTGGGAGGCACCGAAGACACCATCCGAAGTCCGAAGCTTCTTAGGATTAGCAAGGTACTACCGGAAGTTCATTAGAGATTTCTCTCGAATAGCCACTCCGCTGACTTCGTTGACTAAAAAGACTGTAAAGTTCGTTTGGGCGGAAGATCAGAGGGAAGCCTTCCAGAAACTGAAGGATATGTTGAGTAGCGTTCCAATCTTGGCCCTACCGTACGGCACGAAAGATTTCGTAGTTTATAGTGACGCGTCTAGGATGGGTCTGGGATGTGTTCTCATGTAGAGAGGGAAAGTGATTGCTTATGCATCTCGACAGTTGAAGGAGCACGAATCGCGATACCCTACCCATGATTTAGAGTTGGCCGTCGTGGTATTTGCGCTAAAGATTTGGAGGCACTATCTTTATGGAACGCAATGTCAAATTTTCATGGATCACAAAAGCCTTTGCCATTTGTTTGATCAGAAAAAGTTAAACATGCGCCAACGGAGATGGATGGAGTTGTTGACTGATTACGATTGTAAGATTGAATACCATCCCGGGAAGGCCAACGTGGTAGCAAACGCTCTGAGTCAGAAAGAAAGGAGTGAAAACCTATTGATGGTAGCTACCGGAGCTGAAGTAACACCAACTCTACTGGAAGAGATTAAGAGATTTCAATGGAATCCCTGAAGCCTGAAAATCTTAAAGCTGAGAGAGTGGTAGGTAATGTCAGTTTGTTAATAGAGGATAGCCGGGGACAGAAATGTTACAACGGGAGGATTTGGATTCCAAGACTTAGAGATCTGAGAACATTCATCTTAGCGGAGGTTCATAAGTCCAAGTATTCGATTCACCCAGGAACGAACAAGATGTACGGAGATCTGAGAGTAGATTATTGGTGGCCCGGCTTGAAGAAGGACATCGCTCATTATGTAGAAAGGTGCCTGACGTGCCTGCAAGTAAAAACGAGCATCAACGACCATATGGAAGACTCCAACCGTTAGACATCCCTGCCTGAAAATGGGAGAAAATCACGATGGATTTTGTGACTAAGCTGCCCAGAACCCCAAAGGGATACGACGCGATTTGGGTCATTGTGGATCGGTTGACCAAATCAGCGCATTTCTACCCATCAAGGAAACGTACTCCATGGAAAGACTCGCGAAGTTGTATATCGACGAGAATGTTGTCCGCCATGGGGTGCCCTTGTTGATTGTGTCCGACCGAGATAGCTGGTTCACTTCAGCTTTCTGGAAGAGTTTCCAACGAGAGATGGGGTCGAAGATCAAGATGAGCATGACATATCACCCGTAAACTGACGGACAGAGCGAGCGGACTATTCAGACCTAAGATGATATGCTGAGAGCATGCGTTTTGGATTTCCAAGGGTCGTGGTAAAACCACTTACCGTTGATTGAGTTCGCTTACAATAATAGCTATCACGCGAGCATCAAAGTTGCCCTATATGAAATGTTTTATGGTAGAAAGTGTCGAACTCCCTTGTGTTGGAATGAGGTTGCAGAAAGGCAGTTGGATGGACCATAGTTAGTACAGTTGACTTCGGATAAAATCATTCAAGTGCGTGAAAGACTGAAAGTGGCACGAGACCGTCAAAAGAGTTACACGGACAAACGCCGAAGAGATATAGAGTTTCAGGTTGGTGATAAGGTAATGCTGAAGGTATCACATTGGAAAGGGGTAATCCGATTTGAGAAGAAAGGGAAGTTAATCCCACGATTTATCGGTATCTTTTCAATTAGTGAACGTGTCGGCGTGGTGGCGTATAAGTTGCATTTACCCGAGGAGTTGAGGGGCATCCACAACACGTTTCATGTCTCCAATATGAGGAAATGCCTAGCAGATGTTGATATGGTTGTGCCTCTGCAAGATATACGTGTGGATGAAAGGTTGAATTTCATCGAAGAACCTGAGTCTATAGTGAATCATAAGGTTAAACGGCTAAGATCGAAGGAATTTAACCTAGTGAAAGTTCAATGGAAGTTCCACAAAGGGCGAGAAGCGACGTGGGAGTTAGAGTCGGATATGAAGTCCAAATACCCTTACTTGTTTGACAAAGAGATTCCGAGGACGGAATCTCTTTAAGGAGGGGAGTGTTGTAACGGCCGTTATTTCTCAGAATTAAGTGAGATATTATTATATTTTCTTTTGGGATGAAAATGTAAAAATGAGGAAGTTAGGGACTTATTGGTAAATTAAGCCACAAAAAGGGCTCAAAACCCTAGGTTACCCATTAATGAAACAGTCTTGTGTGTGATAAGGGAGTGTGCGGCGCTTAGAAGAGAAGAAACTGGGAAAAACATTGTGATTCAAGGAGTAGGAAGGGAATCAGAGCATCTCGTGGATTTGTCTTCAAGAGGTAAGCACTCAAATCCCTTTTCTCTCGTGGAAGCTTTCTATTTTGAGGTTTATAAGTGGGGCGATTATCAGTTTGGTTTGGGATTTTGGGTTTTTCGATTCGAGTCTGGTTTCGCCGGGGGTGGGGGAGTAGAAATTAATGGTTGGATTAAGGACTTGATTCGGTATGTGATAACGTATGCTTATTACTTAGAATCGTGTTTAGTGAGGAATTTAGGAACGCTCGTTTCAGATTTAAGTTCGGCATGTTCAAAGGTTGTTATCGCCTTTGGGTTCGCACGGACCGGAGTGGCCCGGGGTCCAATCGACCGGGGTTGCCCGGGGTCCAATTGACCGGGGCCGAGGGGATCATAGTCCAGGGTTTCTGGGGTTCTTTAAACTGTGGTAGCAATGAGATCGAACCCACGCACTTTTAGTCAGACCTTAATCTAGAGACCTTTGGATGTAGGATCGAGTAACTTATTGACTTTATAAAATTTGAATGTAGGACTTGACCTTTGCAAGTCGGGTATTCGGGTGTGGTTACCAAGATTCATCAAGCAGGTGAGTTCCCTTATTTTTAAACAATGCTAACGTATTTTCGAACTGGAAATGGGTTATAGTACATTGCTTATTATGGTTATTGTTAATCCTGATAAAACAATACTTTAATGTCGATATGATGTTGTTGTGTAAAGCCTTGTTTACATCTCATGTATTTAATCAAGTTTTAATGTGGTGCGTTATTAAATTGTGTATTGGCCAAGGCTACATGTATATAATCATCGGGGATGGTTGAACCGTGTATTTGGAATTCGTTTCCCTATACACGGAAACGACATCGACATGGGGGGGCCGTATGGGGATCTACTGGGGCCAAGGACGAGTAGTCCTTACGCTTGTGGACAAATTATGGCATAATCGGGTCACTTTATGTGGTTCCAATTTGTGAGATTCTATTTTATTAAATATATGAGTCTGTTGTATTTTTTTTTCTATGAATGGACGAGGTTGGGAATTCACTAGACCTCTCGGTCTAATCCTCGCATCCTATTTTCTTAAAACTCATTTTCAGGTAATAGAGTTGTTTCCGGATCTGTAAAAGGGAAAGAGAAATGCTAGAAGCTAGCATGCGGGAGTTCGGACTTTAGAGCGGCATAGTTACAATTTCTTTTTATAGATTCTCGGTTGGAATAGACTAAGTTCTAGACGAATTAAACCCCTGTTTATCAAGTTTTTGTATTGGGACCTATTGTTGGATATTTGATCTTATCTTATCTTGTTATTTGTTGGTGAAATTTGTTGGGACGTTACGATTCCATTCCAATCCCTCAAACCAAACGCGCTCTTAGTCTCCAACAAACATTATCTCCAAAATTAAAATTACATATTAATTTATATTAACTCAATATAAAAAAACAATCAGATAAATAGAATAATTATTAAATGGCAGCTTTTATTTATTCATCTCTCTCTATTTAATGTTCCTTCGTTATCTGTATCCCTACCAATGTGAGAATGGAAGAAAACCTTCCAAACTCACTAAATTTCCAATAGGTAAGCCTTTAATAAACGACCCCTAAATAAGCCATCTTTGGATTCGACATTTGGGTTTTATGAAGGTCAATCACATCTAATCTTCTTGGCATGTTGCTAGGTCAAATGGGGTAATGAATATGGATTTTTGGGCAAAAACGGGGTTCATGCGACCTGGGTTGCGACCCTAGTCGCATAGGTCGCTGATGATTCGATAATGAGCCATGTGACTTGGGGTCACGGAAGAGGTCGCGTAGAAGGTTAGGCATGGGGCGGACGTGTAGTGGTGCCACCGTATTGTTCCTCCGCCGTAAGGTAAAAAAAATAGGTTTGTGAAAGGTGCAACCATGTCGTTTTAGAAGATGAAACCGTATTATTTTAGAAGGTGCAACCTTACCTCGTAATCAACCAAAAAATAAAAAAAAACCGAAAAACCCCTTGAAATCAACCAAAAAAACAAAAAAAAAGTCACTCTTGTAATCGACCAAGAAAACCAAAAAAGTCATTCAAAATTGATTAAAAAACTTATAATTCCTTCGAAATACAGGAAAAAAAAACTTTAAAAATCCATCGAAACGGTGGAATTAAACTAAAAAACACATCGGGCGATATTGAACGTTGGTAAAAAGATGACGGCATGTCAAAAAAAACTGTGTGAAAAAATTCCTGGGTCCGCTCCTAACGTTAGGGCACACATGAGAGACTAGCCACGCGACCTAGGGTTAGGGTTTTTACGGTTTTACCTACTTTCTTCCATTCTCTTCCTTTTCTCTCATGTTGGACAATTTTGACACAATTGGAGTCGATTTTGGGAGCTTTTGGGGTCAAATTGAGGGAGCCTCTTAGAGATTGAAGATGTATGGTGGAAGGTTTCAAGTTCTTGAAGAGATAAGATTTTTGGATATTTTGAGATCTAATTTGAGATTTCTTTTGGATCTGAAACTTGTGGTTAATTTTTGGTGCATCTATATGATTGGGATTCCATTGATAGTGGTGGTCGTGGACAGAAGATAGTGATGCAAACATAAAGGAAGATTTCCGTTAATCCTCGTTCGGATCAACCATTTAACTGGAGAACAAGCAGGGGCGGGGTTCATCGGGAAGGGGAAAGGGTAAGGGGGGTGGTTCACCGAGAAGGGAAGAGGGAAGGAGAGGTGGGGGAGATGGTAAATAGTTTTTTATTTTTTAAATTTTGTATAAATATATAATAAAATATTATATATATAATGTTTATTTATTTATCTATTTATTTAAAAAAGAGAGAAAAGGGAATGACAATATACCCCTCATTTAATTAGAATTGGCACAAAATTTTAATTAACCTTAAGGAAAGAGACAAAAACCAAGAGATTTTGTAAACGTCAAGGAAAAATATGTAATAAACGAAGTTTAAGGATCGGTTGCGTTAAAATTGATAAATGTAAGCAACCAAAACCAAATTTACCCTTATTGGAATAAAAGAAAATTAAAAGAGGAATCCCTAAATACGTGAGTTGGAAAGAGAACCCGAACCCATCCCTACTACCCACTCCATTCAAGATTTAGCCTAGAGATGGCCAAAAACAGGTGTCGAACCGGGTCTAAATCGGTTCTGGTCCGAGATTGTCCTCTTGTAATCGGTCCCGAACCCGACCAAAAATATGTATCCCGTTCTCCATGTACAAAGCCCGGTCCCGGTCCCGGACGGGCCCAAATCAGTCCCAATTTTTTTATATCAAAAATATTTGAACATATAAAAAATCTTGTTTGAAGATTTTTTTTGAACATTATCTTATTGAAATACACTTTAAAATCTCTAATTGAGTCATTCATATACACTTTAAATATTTTTACACAAAAATGTTATACATGTTTTTATAATTACGATTTTTGAAATGTAGTATTGAAATGCACTTTAAATAATACATTTAAGTAGATAAAATTTTGAAAAACTTACAGAAAACTTGAACTTTTGGGTAAACAAACTTGAAAATCTTGTTACATAAATTATAAAAACTTAATTTTTTAAATAAAATTAGGCCTACGTAAAAAGCATAACCGGTCTCGGGCCGTCGGACCATAATTGGTCCCTACCGGTCCTAATCAGTCTTGGTAGGGTTGGGGTCCGGTCCTAGGCCGAGGTCGGGCCCAATGTGGCCATCTCTAATTTAGCTGACCTAGGCACAAAACTGGCTCAACCCATCAATTCAAAGGCCCATCATTTAAATCCACTTCACTTGCTTATTATTTCTATAGTCCAACAAAATAAAGCCTAAACCTATAAACACGACTTCATCTTATCTTAGAGCATCTCCAACAGCATTGTTAAAATAGAAAAAATCGGGTTTTTGCTTTCTATATCTCTCCAACAGCATTGCTATCTTGTTTGCTATAATAGAAAAACATGAAAAATCTCTAAATATAGAGAACTCTCTAAACTTGATAGTAGGAGAGAGAATTATTTTATTCATTCCCACCAATGAGATTTACCTTTTATCATTTTATATTAAGTTTTCTTTTAAAAGTGTATTGGGATGATATATTAGATAATATTATAATAATATAAGTTGTTTTAAAATTTCTAAAATAGCAAATCTGTTGGAGTTGAATGTAATACTTTTTAGAGATTTTCACTTTTGGTTCTCTATTTTAGAGAAATTATAGAAAAGCTGTTGGAGATGCTCTTATTCCACTTCAAGAAGTTTCTCATTAGGCAAGAGATTCATGGGCGAAGTTCAACTAAGCCCAAAGCAGACAAGAAGACATTGATTCGAGACAAAGAAAGATCAAGGCAACATATCAACTTTTCCTTTATACTTTACTTGGATCATATACTAAAAAAGTCATACATTTCCCGCTCGTTCAGCTCTTTAAATTAAACAGCCCGGTTGATATAAAGTTTTCTTTCGACGATTGGTTTCTTACCCCGTGATATAACCAAAACATTGGTTGCTTCCACTTGTGGCCTTCTTCGAGTGCCTTGACACCTTAATATCAACTCACCCAGTCTTCCTAGAGATGGGGAGCCCCTGCCTTTTCTAGCCTCTCCTTCTTGCTTGCTTACCTAGCTCATGTCTTAGCGACTCCTCCTCTTTTCCAGGTTTTTCTGAGTGTGAAAACGGTATGCACCCCCCGAGTGGACGAGAAAGAAAGGATTTCTCGGAGTTAACTTCCTCGTATGAGCATTCGGTACATGTATCATCATTTTCCTCTTTCTTCTTACTCGTCTTTGACACCATTCATCTGATCATGGCTAAGACTCACTAACAGTCTCATATACGGCTCCTTTGAGAATGGTTAAAATGGCAGTTTGTGTTCCTTGGGGGGTAACAATGGTGGACCCCGGGTGACAAAGTAAAAGCCACTGATCCTTTGCCCCATCCTTTAAGATGGAGCGATGGTCTATCTAGGAGTGCTACATATCCTCCTTGCTCTCAACTTGTAGCTGCAGTCGCAGCCGTAACCATGGGCTACAATTCTTCTAGGTTTTATTCAGTTTTGCACATGGTTTAATTCCTAATGTTATACTCCAGCTATCTGTCTTAAAATAAGTGTCCATAGTTTTATTTAAACTTTCTTTTGGAGTATATAATATTTAAATACCTCAAATACTTTGTAACACTCTAAAATTCAGAGTAAATTAAAACCACTAAATATGGCAACAAGACGTCCGAATTGATATAAACTTCCCATAAAGGGGACCAGTCCTTAAGACTATACAAAATCTGAACGGATATAGAATTCATCAACAAACTAATCTAAACATAACTATATAGATTACATCAGTTGACGATCCATATCTCACCAAAAGAATGGGACTTTAACAATGCCCAACTCCAAATACTAGCCATCTCAAACAATGCCTTGAGTCCACACTCGACACTCAAACCCTCGGCGACCCGCCGCTAAAGGAACTTGTTATACATATCATTTGAGAAAAAGTGTCATGCTTAAAGCCTGGTGAGAACATACAGTTTATAAATTTCAAGAGATATAAACTTTTGTATCAAAGGGAATCTTTTCAAATAAGCAATTCCAAGTAAACTTTCTTTCCAGAACTTCACAATTTAATGCACAAGTAGTTCTTTTATAAACTTCCCGAAATATAAACATCAGTATTATAAGGAAATCTTTTCATAAAGGTTTAATTTATAAAAGATAACATTTCGCCACCACCGGGCCCTTTCGGTCCAAAACTCATCATACGATGACAAAAGAACCATTTTACCAAGGATTGTGGTGTAACACAAAGTAGACCACCAATTCCGAGTTATGAGCTAAACAATTGGAATCCAAGGATACGAACACAAAGGTCCGTGCTTCAACGTGAGATCAAGCCCCCAAGCAAAACCAATGTATACTCCTTCACTAGGATCACTATGAACCATGGCTAGTATCCGACCTCACATAACCGTACCAAGTTGCCCCCGAGGATCATATGCATCCATAGCTACAAAATGGGGAATATGACATCCCAACAATACAGTCGACTCAAAACCTAGGGATCCGCTAGTAATAGTACAGACTCGTCACAGCAACATATGTGACCAACCATAAATAAACATATGGTATAAACACATTTTATAAACAAAATGTCATTTCCAGTTCAACTTCTGGTAAGAATGAAAATCATAAAAAAATGAGTTCTTAAACATTCTTTTCACATATCCACATAATGTGCAAGTAAAACGTCATTTTACTTCAATAAGGCGGAAATAGTCATTTTAGTCAAAACTGACCGGGAACCCCGAAAATCACCAAAAACTTTATTTATATCAAAATGTAGAGAACATGAAATCATACCGTAGAAATACTTCGGATTTCGCAAATAAGCGTTTTGACATGTATAAAGTTTGTAAAATGGTAGTAGGAACTCACCAGTAGGTTTTAGAATAAAACCCGAAAAACCAGATATCGATCACGACGAAGAGGTGAAGCTTAAAACACTGACCCCTTGCTAGAAACACCGAAAACTAGCAACCAAACAAGCTCTTATGATTCAAGAAGAGAAGAGAGAAAAAAAAACCAGATGAGAGAGAGAGAATCTGAGATAATGAGATCTTTTAAGAAATATCTCTCAAAAAAAGATATTTAAGGCAAACTCAAAAAGCAAACTGACAGGGAGCACGACCCGTGCGCCCTCAAAGAAGGAAATGCGCACGACCCGTGCGCAAGCCCACTGCCTCGCCACTGATTCATACGCACGACCCGTGCGTTTTCTCTGAAGGAGGGCGCACGGGTGTAGATAGACGCAGAAATCACCTTTTTCCTCTAAACATCTTCGCAAAACCAAACGAAATTCGGGGTGTTACAATACTCCCAACCTTAGAATGATTCCGTCCTCGAAATCTACTCTTCTCAATGGAACACTGTTCGCAGTGAATATCGTCTCAAACTCAAATGCCAGAATCATTAACGAGAGTCGAATACCGACATCCACATTAGATACCCTTCTTGGACACAATTCACTCCTAACCGAGCGAACACTCAACACTTCAAAGTAACCTTTACTCCCAAGGTTACGGTTGCCTCCCAACCTTAGGTGACAATTACTACCTCCAGGAAATTAGCGACCTCAACTTTCCATCCACCAATTTCTTTCGAACTGCACGGTTCCGAACTCAAAGCCAACGGTCGACGCTAATCTTCCCAAAACTCTCAGATTTCACTGATCCATTCCTAATATCGATAAAGATATTCTTACAAGGCGCACTAATGCGTCTTTCCGGCGATCCGTTAACACAGATTCTGTTATCACTCAACTCCGATCCGACTCCAAATCTGGAAGTAGCCCTTTTTCAAATTTCTTAATACTTCCATAAATACTTCGTCTACAACCACATTATAAAGATTAACCTCTAAACATACCACCAATCTATACATTCAGACTATAAAGGACGGGCGCTAATAAAACCCACAACAGGAATTTGATGCACATGATGAAAAATAAAAAGGATTAGGCTTAACGCCTAGAGAGCTCAAGAGTTTTACATAAGTAAAAGCAATTAAATTGATGAACTTCTCTTTAAAACATAACCTTTCAAATAATGAAATTTAAAACATGGAACAACTCCTTTTCAAAGTTATGCAATTTCAAAGATGGATCCTTCATTTCAACGATACTTTATAAATTGATACAACTTGTACTAACTCGAAGTATGAAACATTAGTAACACCATCCACATCGTACGTCCGAAAACATGGACACTAGACCCAATACTCACACGACCAAAAACGAAAGACAACTAAATATCAATATGCAGGAATAACAGATTTCATTCAAACCTTAATATACGTGGGGAGAACCCAATATTAAAGCCATCATTTCCCGTTGACTCCACATAACCAAAGCTGGTAAAAATATGACATTAGTGTTTAAAATACCCCGGGTCTACGACGGAGAGACCCGTACACAAAGAGAATAGAAGGACACGCAAGTAGGCCGCCCATACAACTTCCTTGCATGACCTCTAAACGTTTCCATCTTGGGTGGCGAGAACAAATGAATGGGGCCACCCGTGATGTTATTGGATTTCACCACGTATCCCGATCATATTTCCCATGCCATAATAGACATCACAACTTCAAACCGTTTATTGCCTCTAGCCATACTCCGTCGAGTTCCACCTCAAGGGCTTACGGACACGGGTGCCTATCCAATCCAGACGAGTTCCAACTCAGCAGCTCGTGCCACCTATTGTCTACTCGCTAGCCAACCCGAGCGGTCACTAAGTGTAACCCAAAACCTCAGGCTTTACAAAACAGACAGACTGTCTAAGGATCTACAGCTTTACAGTCTACAACGCTACATGACTCCAAATGAATGACCAACGCACTCAAAGCATGTAACTCTCAAATGACACGAATAAACACCATCATACTCAAATCTTTCATTACGGTTATAAATCCGGGCAAATGTTCACACGGCTCATTTAGTCAAAACCCGAGCCAAAGGCCCAACACTTCACGTAAATTTCCAACGAAAGCCTCGTAAACCTTAAAACACATTTAACCGACATTTAACGTTTCCCCAAATAATGAAATGTCTTTAAACAATGCTTATGAAAACCCACACCACAAAGACATGCTTTCTTAAAACTCAACACGTATTGGGACCAAAGATTTTCCAAAGGTTTTATAAATGCAAATATATACTAAGATGCATATGTCATGAAATAGACTTTGTTTGCACAAAATCATCAAAGATGCATAAATCATAATGTAGATTTTACGTGTACAAAATCATCCAGAATATGTAAATCACGTTATTTACTTGTTGAAATATTCAAGCTCGACATGAGCAATTTATGATGTTAAAATAATCCAAGTTACCGAATACGAAAACTTAACAAAATACTCGCACCTTGAGAAATACCGAGTAAAACATACGCAATAATTTACGCTATAAACGTGAAAATAGATTCTTGCACTTCAACATGTGCAACAATTGTTTGTACAACTCCAAAGAGAAAAATCGCAATTTTATCTTTAAAATTCCTCCTCTATAACCAAGAGATGTTGCAGCAAAAGAATTTTTAACTCACCCCATATGCAACAATTCATTCCCCAAAGGGCGGTAAAATAACGGGGATGCAAATAAAATTTCAAATCGAGTTTAAAGCTTCACGTTGTAAAGATAAACACAATTGACTAAAATAGAAATTACAAGGACAAAAATACCGCTAACTCGCTAAATACTTTGCGGAAATTTTAACAGTAAGAGTTAATGATGGAAATACGATCAGAACGAAAGTCCTGTTTTAAAAAAATAACATATATCGTTTATGCAATCATTCACACCAAAGTTATACTTAAATCCAATGCACATAGTACACGACGGTTGACATTTGTTAACAAAACCCCGAAATTAACGCACATAATGATGCATATGCACATGTTCCTGAAATTATTTACGCGACACTAAAGTCATAAGATGAGACACCATAATCCAACTGGATTTTCATAAAACTCATTAACGCTAAAATCAAGTGGTGTCCAAATTTCCATTTTTCAACACAGGGTAAGGCGACCATTTTGACAAGATTTTTGATGAGACACGACGCCCAAAGAACTCATAACTTGCACGCAATGAAATTAAACTCACGCATCTCAAAATATACGCACGCGACAAAAGAATCCGTAAAACAAAACTCCAAGAAATTCAACAAAACTTACACAACTAAAAATTCTCAAGAAACTTCGACTCAAAAGCATGGGAATGACTCTTCCTTTAAAACCATTGACATACGTGGAAGAGATCCAATGTCAAGGTCAAAATTCCACAGCTACTTGCCCATTAACTCAAAAAGCGTTAAAACACAGATATTTCGACATCCAAAAATAGCATTTAAACACAAGACGTGAATAAACAGAGTTTTGATAACAATTTGAAATCAGGTGCAACAAAACCATTTTAAGCAATGCTTATGCTCATAGTTTAAAATATGCTGAGTGCTAAATGTTTTGTCAAAACGTTATAAGGTAATTTACTTTATGGTTGGCGATCATGAAAAGCAATTTATGCAACCTTATTTTAGAAATAAATTTAATGCATGAATTCGGTCGGCACTCACATCTTAATATTACGCTTCCCAACATCCCGACGTACTATAGTCAACCGGATGCCTCAGGCATCTTAGGGCAACCATCCCATTAATTAACTTACAAATCTCCTCGAAATAGAATCGATCTAACAAGATATAGTTCTAATTCCACCAACGAATCTGGCTCAAGATGATTAACTTAATGCGTTCTACGCACTTACTATCATCCCAAAGAGACATTGCTATAAACAACAATCATTCCTTAGCTTACTCGCTTAGAAACTTTCGCACTACTCTAACGGTCAACATACTAAGGTAGAGCAAGTAAACACAAGCACGAGAAAGGGTAAGGAAGATTTTAACTGAAACACGCACGAAAGAAACGTACCGCTACGTCTACCAATTGTCATAACATTAGCAAAGCAATTACACTCACGTAAAATATCCTCATAATCACATTAGCTAAGTGAGATTATGAACATATAACACATAAGGGTTCTTGTTACCGTCATCACAACGCCTGATGAACATAACTTCCGTCGACTATAACTTCCGTCGACTCTAAGACTGTCCCATCTTAGAAGTTCTACCCGGTCTCACAGTCAATGCCTATCAAACTCAGTCTAAGTCTAGACATCTTACATTCATGCCTAGTTCACTTAAACTAGAGCTCTGATACCAACCTGTAACACTCTAAAATTCAGAGTAAATTAAAACCACTAAATATGGCAACAAGACGTCCGAATTGATATAAACTTCCCATAAAGGGGATCAGTCCTTAAGACTATACAAAATCTGAACGGATATAGAATTCATCAACAAACTAATCTAAACATAACTATATAGATTACATCAGTTGACGATCCATATCTCACCAAAAGAATGGGACTTTAACAATGCCCAACTCCAAATACTAGCCATCTCAAACAATGCCTCGAGTCCACACTCGACACTCAAACCCTCGGCGACCCGCCGCTAAAGGAACCTGTTATACACATCATTTGAGAAAAAGTGTCATGCTTAAAGCCTGGTGAGAACATACAGTTTATAAATTTCAAGAGATATAAACTTTTGTATCAAAGGGAATCTTTTCAAATAAGCAATTCCAAGTAAACCTTCTTTCCAGAACTTCACAATTTAATGCACAAGTAGTTCTTTTATAAACTTCCTGAAATATAAACATCAGTATTATAAGGAAATCTTTTCATAAAGGTTTAATTTATAAAAGATAACATTTCGCCACCACCGGGCCCTTTCGGTCCAAAACTCATCATACGATGACAAAAGAACCATTTTACCAAGGATTGTGGTGTAACACAAAGTAGACCACCAATTCCGAGTTATGAGCTAAACAGTTGGAATCCAAGGATACGAACACAAAGGTTCGTGCTTCAACATGAGATCAAGCCCCCAAGCAAAACCAATGTATACTCCTTCACTAGGATCACTATGAACCATGGCTAGTATCCGGCCTCACATAACCGTACCAAGTTGCCCCCGAGGATCATATGCATCCATAGCTACAAAATGGGGAATATGACATCCCAACAATACAGTCGACTCAAAACCTAGGGATCCGCTAGTAATGGTACAGACTCGTCACAGCAACATATGTGACCAACCATAAATAAACATATGGTATAAACACATTTTATAAACAAAATGTCATTTCCAGTTCAACTTCTGGTAAGAATGAAAATCATAAAAAAATGAGTTCTTAAACATTCTTTTCACATATCCACATAATGTGCAAGTAAAACGTCATTTTACTTCAATAAGGCGGAAACAATCATTTTAGTCAAAACTGATCGGGAACCCCGAAAATCACCAAAAACTTCATTTATATCAAAATGTAGAGAACATGAAATCATACCGTAGAAATACTTCGGATTTCACAAATAAGAGTTTTGACATGTATAAAGTTTGTAAAATGGTAGTAGGAACTCACCAGTAGGTTTTAGAATAAAACCCGGAAAACCAAATATCGATCACGACGAAGATGTGAAGCTTAAAACACCGACCCCTTGTTAGAAACACCGAAAACTAGCAACCAAACGAGCTCTTATGATTCAAGAAGAGAAGAGAGAAAAAAAAACAGATGAGAGAGAGAGAATCTGAGATAATGAGATCTTTTAAGAAATATCTCTCAAAAAAAGATATTTAAGGCAAACTCAAAAAGCAAACTGACAGTCGTGCGCCCTCAAAGAAGGAAATGCGCACGACCCGTGCGCAAGCCCACTGCCTCGCCACTGATTCATACGCACGACCCCTGCGTTTTCTCTGAAGGAGGGCGCACGGGACAGACGCAGAAACCACCTTTTTCCTCTAAACATCTTCGCAAAACCAAACGAAATTCGGGGTGTTACATACTTGCACACGTTTTTCACCTTTGGTGAGTTTTGAATCCTTGATCTCGAGAAGGCTGAGGTCTATCGATAACCCTAGTACCGCTTGGGCAATGATACTTTGGTTCATATTCAAGTTTGTCCCAAATGAGTATCAACTTTAAAAATAGATAACTACAATTTACTAAATTTACAAACCTACCCTTAATTATGCCACAACAAATATTTAAGAGTTAACAAGGTAAAGAGATAAAGAAGGTTTGCCTATATCATTAGAAGTAAAATTGGCATTCTATTTAAATAAAAAAAGTATATAATTACACATTTATTAAACTACATGTTCTTTGTTTTGTACATTTATTTTGTGAGAGAGTGAGTATCAAGGATTTTCAACATCAAGTGTCTATTTAATGGAATACAAATCAATCCTCAAACAAACCTATATCTTTCACTAAAATCGTTGATGATTCAGTCGTCTTCTACGACTTTCAACTCTTTTCTTGCATTTCTATAGATCATAGGATCTAAAACAACTCAGTGTTGCTGCTTCGGTGATTATCAACCGACAACAACCTTTTGGTCATTGTTTCGCATGAAATGACAACTATTTTACTCGTAAAAGTATACTAAATAATAATATTAAATGAATTGAAGTTTAAATATATAAATCTTATTTAAAATTGATGATCTAATTTATGATTCAACATTTCGACCAATCCAACTAAATAGATCATAATCCACGGTCTCGACGATATTATTTTCAAATTGTAAAACAATTTATAGGGGTGATGGAAGTGGGATTGATGAAAATGGACTAAGACAACCGATTAGAACCATTCTAAACCACGATGGTTGATGTATCAACCGCAAATACTTGGATAAAACTTTGGATCGTGTACAAAATACTTTCTAAAAGTAATATTTTGACCCTTCTCACAGTCGTGAGTTACAGAAAATTTACTTATGGGTAATTCAAAGTTGCACTCTAGATTCTAAGCAAAATCAAGAGTAAAAACACAATTGCAGTTGTGTTTCGTATGTTTTTATTTTGAGTAAATTAAAAGTTAATTGACCCTTATTTTGGCGGAAGGTATTTATTTGTTGCTAAATTAAATAGTTACCAAATAACTATTAATGGATAAGAATGAAAAACGGTTGCACCAAGTTGTCCTCGAGAACATCAGTTGCACATAAGAATGAAAAACGGTTGCTCCAAGTTGTCCTCGAGAACATTAGTTGCACGTTGAACTTTTTCCTTCTAAACAGATTACCTTCTGAACTCAAGGCTTTTGAATTATCAATCTGACTAAGCCTTGGCCTTTTGAATTCAAGCCTTCTGAAGCAGGACCACGACAATAGGTGTTGCTCCTAGACCCTACCCCTTGTTCTATGATGATCCCGTTTTATAGCTTAACTAAAATCTCTTCGATCCCGTGTAAATCACACTTACATCAGATGATTCTTGATTCGAAATCCTATTCGAAACACATCGATATATATATATATATATATATATATATATATATATATATATATATATATATATATATATATATATATATATATATATATATATTGGAAGGATATTTTGCAACCCTTAAAAAGGTTGCAACCCTTGCAACCCATATCTTAACCGTTTGATTCATTATCGACGGTTATTTTATTTTTATTTTTATTTTTTTTTAATTAAAAAAATTGGGCCCCATATCTATTGTAACCGTCGATCATGAATCCGACGGTTAAGATGTGGGTTGCAAGGTTTGCAACCTTTTTAAGGGTTGCAAATTAAACCACCCCTATATATAGCCGATCATGAATCCGACGGTTAAGATGTGGGTTGCAAGGTTTGCAACCTTTTTAAGGGTTGCAAATTAAACCACCCCTATATATATATATATATATATATATATATATAGAGAGAGAGAGAGAGAGAGAGAGAGAGAGAGGGAGGGAGGGAGGGAGGTTCAAGGGAAAACCTCAAAAAAATAGAAAACTGAAGAACACTCTGATAGCCATTCATCTGGACGGTATGTACTTGTGCATACAAGTAATTTATAACATGCAAACGTGCATATGCACAAGTGCATAATATGCACATGTGCATAAAAACCAAAAAACTAATTAATTACTTGTATGCACAAGTGTATACCGTCTAGATGGAAGACTACCTCAGTTCCATTTTTTTGAGGTTTTCCCCTGAACCTGACCCTATATATATATATATATATATATATATATAGAGAGAGAGAGAGAGAGAGAGGCCAAGGATAATTTGCAACCCACGTAAATCTTACAACCTTTGCAACCCACATCTTAACCGTTGGATCCATGATCGACGGTTATTTTATTTTTATTTTTCTTTTTTTTAATTAAAAATATAGGGCCCCACATCTATTGTAACCGCCGATCATGAATCCGACGGTTAAGATGTGGGTTGCAAGGTTTGCAACCTTTTTAAGGGTTGCAAATTAAACAACCCCTATATATATAGAGAGAGGCCAAGGATAATTTGCAACCCACGTAAATCTTACAACTCATGCAACCCACATCTTAACCGTTGGATTAGTGATAAGCGGTTATTTTATTTTTATTTTTATGTTTTTTTAATTAAAAATATTGGGCCCACATCTATTGTAACCGTCGATCATGAATCCAACGGTTAAGATGTGGGTTGCAGTGGTTGTAAGATTTACGTGGGTTGCAAATTAAACTACCCCTATATATATATATATATAGGTAGTTTAATTTGCAACCCATGAAAATCTTACAACCCATGCATCCCACTTCTTAACCGTTGGATTAATGATCGACGGTTACAATACATGTGGGTCCAATATTTTTAATTAAAAAAAACAGAAAAATAAAAATAAAATAACCGTCGATCATGAATCCAACGGTTAAGATGTGGGTTGCAAGGGTTGCAACCTTTTTCAGGGTTGCAAAATATCCTTCCACTATATATATATATATATATATATATATATATATATATATAGTGGAAGAATATTTTGCAACCCTTAAAAAGGTATATATATATATAGTGGAAGGATATTTTGCAACCCTGAAAAAGATTGCAACATTTGCAACCCACATCTTAACCGTTGGATTCATTATCGACGGTTATTTTATTTTTATTTTTATTTTTTTTTAATTAAAAAAATTGGGCCCCATATCTATTGTAACCGCCGATCATGAATCCGACGGTTAAGATGTGGGTTGCAAGGTTTGCAACCTTTTTAAGGGTTGCAAATTAAACCACCCCTATATATATATATATGAAATCTTATGTCGAATGTTGCTAAAATACACCTCACACATCTATCAAAACATTTACATCATGTTGACCTTAAAACCTCCTACTAAAACTCAGTTGGTTGAAATTATGTACTGAACCACGATTTGACTCTTTATGAAGTTAAACTCTCTTAATATCTTAAAACGTGCATTGACTATTATTTATAGAGATTTCAATCGAGTTGCATTTGTATCATCGTAGTCTACACTATCTTTAAAATAACAATCGGTTATCTATATAAGGTCAAGTTTTTGACTTAGTTGGATTTGTTAATTCGTTTGCGATATCCAACTCATGGTAAATATCATCAACGTTTTATTTTATCCTATAATGTTTGTTCTATTGAATTTTAACATATCGAAAATATACAATCATTACATTTATTATTGTTATTATTGTTACAGTCATGCATATTCATGATATATTAAGCTACCCAAACGTTGGACCGTCTCAAGTCCTGAGGCATGGACCGATCCTTCACCACAAACCGGTCCAAAGTTGTTTTTCTTTGTTATATATAGACAAAATATTTATTTAATATATAAATATGTCTTCAATAATTTTAACTATTAATCGCATCATCAATTTCGAAATGATTTGGTCTAGCAATATGAAAACATTTCAATACCATTGCATATTAAATTTTAGAGTAAATTACAATTTTGGTCCATGAGGTTTAACGGTTTCTTTGAAAATCATCCCTAAACTTCAATAACTACAGTGAGTGTCCCTGAGGTTTGCATTTTGCTTTGAAAATCGTCCCTGGTCACTAACTCCGTTAAATTTTTCCGTTAAGTTAGGGCCATTCTCGTCTTTTTACTTTTATAAGAACTAGTCACACAATTTTCATTAAGCTACAGAGACCAAACTGTAATTTACTTAAATTTATATTGATATTTATTTATTTCTTATATATATATATATATATATATAGGGAGGATCATGCGAGAAGTTAAACATTTTACGAGAAGACGAGAAATGTGATATCATATATGATTACACGGCCTACAGGTGTGTTTAATCATATATGATTAAACGTCTATGTATGGCCAATGTAACATGTGTTTAATCATATATGATTAACCTTGTGTATCATATATGATTAAGCACTTCTCGCCTTCTCGCAAAATGTTTAGCTTCTCGTTTGAACCTGCCCATATATATAATTATGTATATATATATATATATATATATATATATATATATATATATGTAGATACACAAGGACACAGGGACGTTCTTCATTTACGCAATGAGACACATGGACAGTCTCTGGGGGGTCTTCTCCGGCACCCTCCTCCGGCGACCACATCACCACCTCCGGCAACTCTGCAGCCCTCCCCGTCTGCCTCCCCTTTCTCTTTCTGACGTGCATACTGTCAAAAACCTATGGCACCAACCTTTCTCCCTCGAAATCTACGGCACCACCCCCTCCCCCTCCTATACCTCCAGCACCACCCTTCCACTAGTATGATTAGTTCAATCCATCATCAGGGACAGTGGGTAACGGAGTTTGTTCATCAATGGCTTCTTGAACAGCTGCTGAAACAGAGAGTCTGTGAAATCTTTGAATGAGTGGTGTGGAGTTATTGCAGAAAGAGGAGGGGTTATAAATCTTGAATAAAGATGGTGTTTTCAAGAATCCAATAGCAGCAGCATTGGGATTGTGAGAAGGCAAAAGAGGTGAGGATGTGATTCCTTGATGAATAGATATTGACAGCCCGCCGACGTTGGCTTATCATCGACGGTAGATCATCATCAGTGTTCAAAAAGGCGTGTCATGGCGCGATATGGCGCAAGACGCGTCTCTGCCGTTACGAAATGACCCATAACGTTTCAGTAAGGCGTGACTCACCTTATGGCGCCATGGCGCGCCGCGGCACGCGTTTTTTCTAAAACGTGATTTTTTAAAATATATATTATTTTTTTAATTTTTAATATTTTGTGTTTTTACATTTTTAACTTTAGATTTAACACTTTTATAGATTTATCTAATCACACTACTCATTGTTTCACGAAATCATAAACGTTATGAACTCATGATTAAAACAAAGTTGTAAAATTATTTTTCTAAGTTCTATTTTAAATATTGAATTAAAAACTATTTTTATACTAGTAATTTATATGATTTTTCTTCTTCCAATATTCATGTAAATTCTTTAATATCATTATTTGATTAGAATAATATTCGGTTGGCTTTAATGGATGCAAATGGGTTTTAACGGATCCAGTTGGTCTTTAATGGATTCGGTTGGGCTTTAACTACACAGTTGGGCTTTAACGTACCCGATTCGGCTTTAATGGATATATTTGGATTTTAATGGATCTAGTTGGGCAATAACGTATCCAGATGGCTTTAACGGATCTAGATGGGCTTTAACGTACCTAGGTGGGCTTTACCGTACCTATTTGGGCTTTAACGTACCCTGTTGGGCTTTAACGTACACAGTTGGGCCTTAATAAATTGTAAAATGTCATACTGGTGGTTGAGTGGTTCATAGCGGGATATAATGGTGCTTAGTTGTCTAATTGACCCGAATACACGACACATTCATCTATGAAGTCGATACGTGTAAATAAACACATAATAAGTCATCACTTGTATGTTTGGGCCTTAATAAGTCAATCGGCCTTTAAGGGGTTCTATTGGGCTTTAAAGAGTTTCATTAGGCCTTAATGGATCTATCAGGGTTTAGAGGATTCTATCGAGCTTTAAAGGGTTCTATTGGGCTTTAAAGGGTTTCATTGGGACTTAAGGGATTCTATCGGGCTTTAAAAGGTTACATTAGGCTTTAAAGGGTTTCATTTGCCCTTAATGAATCTATCGGGTTTTAAGGGATTCTATCGGGCTTTAAAGGGTTCTATTGGGCTTTAAAGGGTTTCATTGGGTCATAATGGATTTATTGGGCTTTAAAAGGTTTCATTGGGCCTTAATGGACTATCTGGTTTTAAGGGATTCTATCCGACTTTAAAGGGTTCTATTGGGCTTTAAAGGGTATCATTGGGCCTTAATGGACTATCGGGTTTTAAGGGATTCTATCAGGCTTTGAAGGGTTCTATTGGGGCTTTAAAGGGTTTCATTGGGCCTTAATGGATCTATCGGGCTTTATGGGGTACTAATAGGCTTTAAAGGTTTTATTGGGCCTTAATGGATCTATCGGACTTTAAAGGGTTCTATTGGGTTTTAAAGGTTTCATTGGGCCTTAATGGATCTATCGGGATTTAAAGGATCTCATTGGGTCTTAATGAATCTATTG
Organism: Arctium minus; assembly: GCA_954870635.1. NCBI lineage: Eukaryota > Viridiplantae > Streptophyta > Magnoliopsida > Asterales > Asteraceae > Arctium > Arctium minus. Next base: position 26,290,958 of record OX941097.1, on the reverse strand, counting down.
GGGTTTGATTAATTCTACCGAACTTTAATCGGTTCTATTGGCTTTTAAAGGGTTCTAATATGCTTTAAAGGGTTGATAACCAATTATCACGTTTCTCACCTTTAGCTCAATTTATCATCGGAACCCAACCCTATATATTGAATATTAAATTTATTATCTTTTTTTTTTAACAAAACAACATTTATTAACTAAAGTTATTTATTTTAGATAAAAAACAAATTAAATTAAAAATATTTATTATCTAAAAAATTATTTATTTAAAATTAAAAATACAAATCAAAAGTTTTTTTTAATAAAATCTCAAATTTAACAACAAAAAGAAGGTGCCACCAACTCTTCCCCCCCTTTTTTTTCCAGTTCCCTCTTCTTTCCCTTATTCCCTCCCCCAAAAAATTAGGTTACCGTCTTGCAAAACATCGCCACCACCAGCCTCTAATACCATCGATTTTTGATTTTCTTCCACAAGACATCGCCACCACCAGCCACCAATACGTCGATTTCTGATTTTCATCTTTCAAAACAACAACATATTGCAAAACAACAGTTGTTGTTTTGCACGTCGCCACCACCAACCACCAGCGACGTTGAGTTCGTTTTCATCTTGCAAAACAACAACAGGTTCTATTTGTTTTTTGAAGAACAGGTTCGAGTTTGTTTTTTCTTACTTGAAATATGGAATCTGGAAGTTCTTATGTAAGTTTCTGTTTGTTTCTGTTTATGTAAGTTTATTATGCAGGTTCGAGTAAGCATCGAGAGTTGTATTATCATTCGCTAGCATACAAATAAATTTAGTGGATCTTGATTGTTTATTAATTAGGCATACAAATCGATAGGTATGTTTGGCATTGACAAGTTTGGGTGGTTTAGGACTAATTACTTGTTGGCACACACTGGATTTCTTCACGGTGATGGACTATCTATTTCTATAATTACTTTATTATCCATTTGTTAATCTCCTCTGCAAATATAATTACTTTCTTATCCATATGTGATGGACTATCCATTCCTTATCCATTTGTTAATCTCCGTTGAGCACATGTGATATCTCTTGCTTTTATATATGCTTTCTTATCCATTTGTTAATCTTTAATTTAAAGTGAATTAATTTAAAGTTTGTTTCTTCCTTGTATGCTTAAGAGATGTATGTGGGTGATAACTTTGTTGGAGATGTTCCTTTGACCACTAAAATATGTTAGTTTTCTGTTGTACAATGCTCGAAAATTGTTGTTACTATTAACCAGTATCATGTATTTGACAGTGGATGAAAGTTAGAGGAAGTTGGCAATTCTCTAAAGATAAACCCATTTCAATTAAAGTCAGATGAATAATTAGTTGTATATGATTAGGGGTGTGCATCGGTCGGGTACCCAAACTCTAAACCCGATCGGATATTCGGGTAGGAGGGAATGCCCCGATATCCGACCGATTAATGTTCGGGTAGTTCGTGTTCGGGTGTGGTCGGGTCGGGTTTCGGGGCTACTGCCATGCCGTCTTAGTTGTAAGGAATGTGGATTTTACATGGTTTAAGACCAAAGTATCACTTCAACTTGGAGTTGGAGCTACTGCCAAGCCGACTTAGTGTGGCCACTGTATGTTGCATGTTTTTTCCATTGTCTACAAAGGAAAAGATTAATTGAATGTTGTGTGCATTATAGGCATGCAGTACACTTATTTATTTGTTGCACTAGCATTCCAAGTTCCAACATTGTTTTAATGGTGACTGATGACTATTTTCACACCAAATATATGCGCCTAATTCGTTTGGTACAGAAAAAATGGATCGTCTCTACTGGTAACATATGGTCACTCAAATCTTGTGATTGTATGAAATCTCAACAGAGTATAAAAACTGATTGTTTTAAATAAATTTAAAAGATATTCGGATATTCGGGTCCTACTGAAGTATCAGTTTATGATTATGATTGCTTCTGTAAATTGTTTATTGAGTTTATAATTCTTCAATTAGCTTCTTTCTTGGGCATTCCTTTATAAGTGATTGCATTTGCATTATCCCTTTATTTTAATTTTCTAGCATGTAACTTCTAAAATCATGTAGGTTGTTCAAGCACCGATGGAGACATCACGATGGTGCTCTAATGGAGATTTTGTTCTTAAACTTAAGGACACAGTTCTTAATTGGGAGGTATTATATCTTGCATTACTAAACCAAAGCTTGACACAAACAACATTTTTTTATCTGCCTATCTTTCCATGGGGTAACTAATGGCATCTTCTTATTTGCTACATTTGACCCTGGACTTATTAGCAATTGGAAGTGATTACTAATATAAAAAATTTGGTTTTCGTTTAAGCTCATGATACTAAGTTACATGTGGTTGTTGATTTATAATGATTTATGGGACTCAGATCTGCACAAAAGTAGTCATTCTTTTGAATATAAGAGCTTTGATTTGATATTTATCGTGAGTAAAATGGGTGTTTCAATTAATCTACAAAGCATTATGTGAATTATAAGTTTTCTTTATCCTTCTCTGCTTCAAATCAACAGTGATTTTGATGCCAAGCCCATGGTGATGCTTTTGTGTCAATACTCAACAGGGAAAGCAACTTCCATCAAGCATTTGGTTAAAAGTGATTATCCAGGCAAGTTCACCATTCCTATAACATTGCAACTCTATCTCTCACACATTCTTTTTTCTTCTTATATTGTATTTGTTAAGTATATGATATCCACATAGAGAAAATACTTACACACACTCATCACCTTTGTATTTCTTTCCATCAGGATCTCATATTGGATAGATTTGTTTCGGTGTGAATATCATCTTTGTAACTCTCTCTCTATATATATATATACATATATATATATATGTGTGTGTATATATGTTATATATATACCACACTTAGAGCAGGGTGTTTCATGTGTGTGTATATAGGAGTGGTGGGGATGGTGACAAATATGGTGACGAGCCAAGCGACTATAAAAGGAGTGGTGGAACCAGAAGAAGCAGTTTGTGACAAGATAACAAAGAAAACAAAGAGAAGTGCAAAGGTGTCGTCTCATCTTCCCACTGCGACGAGGAGATTCGTTTGCTAAAAGAGGGACAAAATGAGGTTAAAAAGGAAGGCGCTAAGAAAGAGATATGATAGAAACCCACGATGAGTATCTACGATGCTATTGATGTGAACTCCAACTCAACAACCCCGACGTCTCACACTTTAGGTTAATTTTTTATTTTTATGTTATCGAACTAGTTGCCTACGTTTGGACTTATTTAGGAAAAAAGTTACCTTTCAATTATTGAACTTATTAGTTTTGTTTGGTTATGGGAGTTGTTTGTAGAAAACATGTGTTTACTCGTTTATTGGAGTTGTTTGTAGAAAACATGTTTCTTTGCTTGTTTATGGGATTTGTTTATAGAAAGCTAGCAAGTAAAAAACTTCGGACAGGAATTAATGATTTTTGCACAGGAATTACCAATGTTTTTTAATAGGTTTTTATACAGATTTTATGTATTTTTAATTATTTTTTTAATTAAAATAACGATTACCGACGGATAAGGTTTAAATAATATAATCTAATATTTAAAAAATTTAATTTTAATTTAATTTAAATAAATTTACCGACGGCATATCCGTCGGTAAAAAAAGGCCGTCGGTAATCCGTCGGTAAAATAAGGTCGTCGGTCATCCGTTGGTAAAATCAAGCCGTCGCTAAGCCGTCGGTAAATAACAATCCGTCGGTAAACATCGCCGTCACTTATTCGTCGGTAATCCGTCGGTAATACTGACCGTCGGTAATCCGTCGCTAAATACCGTCGGTAAATCAAGTTCCTACGAGATAATTTCCGACGCCGATTACCGACGGATCGGGCCGTCGGAAATTTATGTTTTTTTTGTAGTGCATGTCATGAAAAGTTGACGATTTTAAAAATAAAAAGGTCACCAATATGTCATGCTATAGTGACATTTTTTATAAATAAACGTCACCGTATGTCATGCTACAATGACAGTTTTGATAAATAAATGTCACTGTATATGATGCTTAAGTGACAACTTTAACTAATAAACGTCGTTGTATATATTATACGGTGACAGTTTTGAAAAATAAACGTCACCGTATGTTATGTTACAGTGATGGTTTTGAATAATAAACGTCACCGTAAGTCATATTATATTGACGATTTTGAATAATAAAGGTCACCATTTGTCATGCTATGGTGATAGTTTTGAAAATTAAACGTCACTGTTTGTCATGCTACCGTGACAATTTTAACAAATAAAGGTCACTGTATATATGTCATCCTACAGTGACGATTTTGACTTATAAATGTCACTCTATGTCATGTTATGGTGACAATTTTGACAAAGAAATGTCACTATATATCATGCTATTATGACAGTTTTGAAAATATACCGTCACTATATGACATGCTACGGTGACGGTTTGAGGAAAAACATTAATTTTTTATAGACCTAAAGTGACGGTTTTAAGTTATTGTAACGTTTTTTTATGTGATTTCGTAACGTTTTTTAAACGTAACCAAAAGTGTATCAAAAGTGACGGCAAGTAAGGTGACGATTTTTATGTCCACGAAAACCGTTACCGTATACCTATGGTGACGGTTTTTAACCGTCACTAAAGACCTTTTTTGTACTAGTGAGTATATATATATATATAACATATACGTATATATATAATTTTGAATATGACATACAAATTTGTCCCCTTATGTCACGCCTTGAAAAGCATCGCGTCCTCGCCGTGGCATGTAAGGCTTAAGGCTTGACCTCGTCGCCACGCCACGTCTCACGCTATTTTGAACCTTAGTCATCATTTCCGGTGATGGGTCTTACAAAAATATATGAGAGTAAATCACAATTAGGTCCTTAGTGTTTCATGGTTTTTACCAAAATAAAAAAAAAGCCAAAGAAAAATTGCCAAAAAAAGAAAAAACATGTTTAGACGAAAATGCCACTAATTTAACGGAAAAAATTAACGGACTAACAGACTTAGTGACTAGGGACGATTTTCAAAGAAAAATGCAAACATCAGGGATGTTCACTGTAGTTATTGAAGTTTAGAGACGATTTTCAAAGAAACCGCTAAACCTCAGGGACCACAATTGTAGTTAACCCTAACTGTTATTAATTTAATACATAATGCATTATAGATTTAGTTTGTGGTAAACTAAATTGCAATGTCAAATTATGTTATTTTTATGTATTTTGTTTTGATTTTCATTCAATAAAAAATATATTTACAAAAATTAGAATATTCAAAAAAGAATTGGTTGTTCACAACTTTGGTATTGCATCCGTTGGTGTGTTCCTCTTTCCTTCCTAAGATTCCATAACACAAGAATGTGGTGCCTATCTTGCTTTATTTTTCTTGTTTAACAATTATTCTGGTTGTTTTGATTTGCTATATAATTTGTTTAATGTTAAAGGGAAAACCAAATGGAACAACAATATAATAGAAAGCGGGAATATGTAATTCTCATTAATCAAAAAGCCCTTTAAATAGGGATGAGTTACAAGTAGATATCTATGAGATATTTCAGTTATAATCTAACTCTGATATACTTATCTCTATCTCTATCTTTATCTTTATCTCTATCGTCATATCCTTTAGACGATGACATAATTATCCTACAACACTCCCCCTTATGTCGAGTCAAATGAGTGATGGTGCACAATTGTTGTCTCGTTAAAACCTTACGCCAAAAAAAATCGAGTTGGATAAAAAATAGGACGAAGGAAAGAGTACAACACACCAGTTTCTTTGCAATATATAGACTTTTCCTTCAGTCTAGTTTTCTCTTAGATTCGTACATTAATCACGAGAGTTAGGTATATAAACAGTTGCTTCACTAAATCTTACACCAAGGAACAAAACCCAATGGGAAAAATAAAACCTTGGTTGAAGGAAAGAGCACAACATACCAATATCACAAATATAGTAGACTCCCCCTTTTGTCTACTACTCCCCCTGATTCATGCATTAATCAAGGGAGTTTGGTGGAAAACATTTGCACTTACTTTCTACATGTTTCCCAATATATGGTTTTAGGTAATGATTTGGTAAAATGTGTCATGTTCTCCTGACATCTTACTTGATTCAATCTCGAGAAGAGTTTTCTTATTGTTGATTGTATAAGACTTAAGCAGAATATGCTTTGTGTTATCACCCTTGATGTATCTTATGTTCATTTCTTCGATACATAATGCATTATTTCCATATATGCAAGTAGGATATTGGTTGAACCCAAAATTACTAGCTCCTCTAATATATGTAATGATAGTCCTTAATCATATACATTATTTAATTATCTCATGGAGAGTAATATTCTTGGATTAGTTCAAGGAGGTAGTTACAAAGGATTGCTTAGTTTACTTCCAAGAAATCGGCGTGTTCCTTGTGGTAATTCTTTATCCAGTTTGGGAACAACCTTTGTATGGGTCAGACATATACCTAATATCAGCAAAGACATACCAAGACATTGTTTTGGTGTTTTTCTATAAGAGCTAGTACTTTTGCTGCTTACATTCTAAGTAGGTATTGAAATTCCATTATCAATCTCATTTTTCTTTCTATAGGGAAAGTAAAAGCCCATATCAATGGTTCCAAAATATTAACTTGATTTCATTCCAATGATGTTGCGTTGGCGCTGAGCTAAATCTAGCTAACAAGTTCACTGAGAAATACAATATACGGTCAAGTGTATTGTGCTAAGTACGATAATGCGCATATTATACTTAGATAGGGAATTCCAGCTCCCCAACACTTTTTCGTCGCCATTCTTTAGACGAAATGGATCTTTTCTTATATCCAACACTTTGACTGATCATGGGAGTGCTAATCGGATGCGCTTTGCCATATTAAATTGCCTGATTATTTTCTAGACATATGCGATCGGTGAATTAATATTTCACAAACTCGGTGTCCTAGCTCAAATAACTAGACAAAACCAAGTTTTCCCAAGATTTTCCATCTCAAATTTAGATTTCAAGTAGCTTGTGGTTCCTCTTATTTCATCAAGAGTGCCTATTATGTTCATAACATCGACATATAAAGCTTCTTTGAAAATCTGGAACTTGTTTTCTTGAAATAAATACGCAAGGGCACAGTTCATCGTTCTTATATATCATTTCCTAATCAAATATTCACTTAGGCGGGTATACCACATCCGCATAAATTGCTTTAATATATAAATTGAGTGTTTCAATTTTATTGCAAACACATTTCGTGGCTTAGAGTTACTTGATTTTGGTAATGTAATATCATCAAGCACTTTTATATATCTCTGAATCTAGATCCCCGTAGAGATATGTGGTAACCACATTCATGAGCTGCATTTCCAGTCCTTCGGAAACTACTAGGCTAATTAATTAGCAGAACGTTATAACGTCCATCACGGGAGAGTAAGTCTTCTTTTGGTCAATCCAGGGCGTTGTGAGAAACCTTGCTCCAAAGGAGAGTCTCATACATTAGGACTTCATTATTCTCGTTACGCTTTCTGACAAAGACTCAGTTATGTCCTACAGGTTTTACACTTGGTAGGTTAGCACTACTGGACCAAATACCCGATCCTTTGTCAAAGAATATAATTCTTTCTGGATTGTTTCTTTACATTTAGGCCAATATGGTCTTTGTTAATATTATTCAACTGAGCTTGGTTCGATGTCGTCGTGCTCGATCATCTTATGAGCCATCGTATATGCGAATAAATCATCAATGATTATATATGATCTGTCCATAGACTCATATGTACTCTCATAGTTTATTTGAGATTAATATTCATCTCTAGAATCAATATTAGCTTCGGAGCGTCCTCCAATGATGATTCATGGACATAAATATAATTAGAGACAATCTCATGAGAGTTTTGTGTATTGATGATAAATGGATGTGCCTCACTATTCTCTTCCTTTAGAATAGTATCTATCGAACCAAGTAGCTTCCACCACTTCCATTTGGTAGCTATGACCTCAACCACACCTCCACTATGTGTGATTGCAACGCACTTTCCAATGGTGTTGTGTCCCTGTTGGGGACTTTTTAACCTTGCGAGTATATTTGCAGCTCGTATATGTGATCTTGTCACTTTTGAAATAACATTAAACGTATCAGGTATCGAGTCTGATTCGTTTGACTTTAACATTACGTTGTGAAGTTTTGTGGATCAAAATGAGACAGGGTGGGAATATTCAATGACACTTCCTGTCGTTCCCATGGAAAATACTTTTTCTTATTTCCCCCTAACGACGGGAAGACTGTCTCCTGAAAGTGACAACCCGCAAATCTAGCGGTAAAAGGGATCACTAGTCAAATATTATAATTAGTGGATAATTGTTGGAGATTCATATCCAACATATACCAAATCGTCTTTAAGGACACATTTCGATGCATTGTGGGGGAGCAATTGGCACATATACTACAGGACCAAACATGCATAAATGTAAAATATCATGCTTATATCCAGTTACCAACTGGTACGCATGAGACTGGTTAGCTAGTAGTGGGTCTAAAAACGAAAAAAAATTTGCATATAATAATTGCATAACCCTAGGTAGATGTGGGTAAATTGGTGCGCATTACCAATACCCTAGATATCATCATATTCTTTTGATAACAACTTCTATGAGACCATTTTATATACACACATGGGGTATAGGAAACTCTACATTGATCCCAATACATATGCAATAAACATCAAATCCTTATGATGTAAATTCTCCAACATTCTAAGTCATGTAGACTTGATGAAATAATCAGGGTGGTGAGCCCTTAAACGTATATCTAGTGCTAGGAGTGCAATATTTAATGTGGACAATAATACGACATGTGTTCATCGTGTCGAAACCAGAACCATAAAGTACTTTAATGTCCCGCATTCTGGATGTTTATGTCCATAAGTATCACCTTGTATTCGTTGTAACAATGGAGTATTTTTGTATTATGTCCTTAGCTTTAGGATGGTCTCATTCCTGTCTTGGCTAAGGATCAGGGTATACAAAACTTTTAGGTATTCGAGAGGGCATATTATGATGGCGGTGTTGCTTCTTATGCTATAGAAGTCAACAATTGCAATTTGCCTCATTTTGCCTTTCACGCGAAAGAGAATGTGTCTATGTGTATTTTGCAATACACAGATCCCTATGTCATAACCATGGTGTCCCACATGGTCATGTCGAAACATATATGTGTCATTTCCCTAAAGTTCTTTATTGGTGACAAAAAAAAAAAAATTCGATGACCCAATAATCTACTAGTTTGATACATTAGTTTCCATGATATATGTTTACTTTCATATTCATTAGAACTTATGTATATATGTTCATTTCCATTATAATTTCCATTTGATACGAATATTTTTACAAAGTTCCTATTAATCTTGTACTGACAAGAAAATGACAGTCCATCATCTACGCATTTTGGTTGGATGAATTATAAAATAAGTATTTATCTATCATTTTAGATTGTGTGGAATATTCTACAAAAACTCAAGTTCTCCTCGATACATTCCTACATGGAATGGAGAATATTGATAGTTTTGTTATTTATTTAGATGTATTTCTTTACATCTATAATGGTTACATATTCAATTTTACTTAAGCAAAAGAAATTAATTTTAATACTTAAAATAAATGTCCAAGAAACTATGCTTAATCAATCTTAAATTAATATGATATAGTTCATTTTCAACTTGTTCCCCTTTTCGATAGGAGCACCCTTTAGTGCATTTTTTATTTGATTGTCCATTATCACATGGGGCAGTAGTTGTATCTCCACTGGTATTGAAAAATCATTCTCGATTCTTACAATGACCCTGACCCTTTCTTGGGTCTTGTCCACATGTGTGAAATTGTTTTTAACTCACAATCCTTTGGAGTTGTTTCCACATTTTCATTATTGATCTTGGGAATTTTCTTTGTCCCGACATATGTGGTATTGTTATTCGAAAGAACCTTGTTATATCCCTCAACCACTTACAGTAGGTTGATGAGTTTTTCTAAAGGTTGCATTCCAACTTATATTGGTTCATTAATATTTACTAATGTATGAAAAAGTGGAAATAATGTTATGAATCATGTCCTCTTCTATGAGTTCCTTGCCACAGAGATTGAGACGCATTTTGGGATACATCATTTATTTGTTGAAATCAGTTACCTTTTTGTAATCGAGTAAGCGGGTTTCATTCCGTTGTACGATTAGGTCGGGAAGTACATGTTCATGAATACTTCTGATTCTCCCTTTCAGGGCATCTCACTGTTCTTTGGGGTTTTTAGTAAAGTTATTCTTATGAAAGTTATGATTTATTTATCATCTCAAAACATGATGATATTTGTTTGTACCTTTTCAAGATGTTGTTTTAGGGTCAATAGGGAGTTAATGGACTTTAGGTATATTTTTGTACCTTTTCGACAAAAGTAGTTTTTACATTGGATATTCATATTTATACTCAAGTTCTTTTGAGTTTACGATGTTGACTTCCGGATAAGTTGATTCAACCATTTACGTATATAAGGGATAATATATGATTTTCTGTTTGATAAGAAAATATATTATTATTATTTTATGTATGAAATTTCATTATCATAACAATATTGGATTTTTGTATGCTTATATTTTGTTTATAATACTTTATCAATATTTCAATTTGCAAAAAAAAAAACCACTCAATCTATTGGATTTCCAGATAGCAGTGGAATCACATGGATTTCTTAAGTCTCTACAAATCTTAAGGCTATTTACACTCGTTTAACAAAATCCTTTCGATATCTTATGATTTTTTTAATTGGTAGATTTTGACATGAGGTCAAAAAATGAATTCAAATTCAGAATTATTATCATATTAGCATTATGGGAGCTTTTGGCACCCATAATCAAGATAAGTATTTGAATAATATTTTAATGTTATTTTTGGAGCTTTTAGCAAAACACCAAAAGTTATAGACGTTGGAAGTGTAATTTCCAAAAATTATTTATAAGATTGTGAATTATAATGAAGATAAACATTTAAATATTAACATAAAAAATAATAAATAAATAAATAAATAATTTATATTGTAAACTAATTGGATAACTATCTAAACATATCAATATTAAGATGAACATTTAAATGAACCATCTAAATATATGAATATTGTAATCTAATTTGATAAACATTAATAAATAATAATAATAATAATAATAATAATAATAATAATAATAATAGTTCAAACCACAAATATTATCAAATCCATAATTAAACGGTAATTGATCTATATAAAATAATATTAATGTAATTAAACTAACCAACTAAACATGTCAAAATTGTAACTAATTGATGATGCATAGATAAACAATGATATGTTAAAAATTATAAAAGTTATACTAGCCCAATTTAATATACAATATAAATAATAATATGTTAAATAGACTCATGTAAAATAAATCGTCATAATCATTTAAAACAATAATGGTTCAATAGATAAATATAAGTTTTTAATCAATTATATTATGTTTAAATGGAAAAATAAATTAATGACAAAGTAAATGTTGATAACTCCAAGTTTAAAATGGATAATGTTAACAAACTGAATAATCATTAAAAAAAATTATTAATTTAATAATACACAAGTAGCATAAAAAATTGAAAAATAAAATAATAAATATTCAGATAATCTCATTCAAAGATAATTATTCATCCATAATTATAGATCTACCTACCAAATAAGTCAATGTAAATATAATAATAAATTTGATTTTTGAAAAACAACATATCTTTATAAAAATATTCATATCTCCATTTGTTGTAGACAATCAATATAGAGATAATCAAAAGTCGTAAACTCTCATTAACAATAAACCCTTTAAATAGGGATGAATTTACAAGGAAAATGAAATATCTAATATGGTAACTCCTAACATTAATAAATTATTTCCACAATCAATTCCTTTTTGATGAAGGCACAATATTCTTCAACACTCCCCCTTTGTGCCGAGTCAAAGGGATGATGATGCATAATTCTTACCTCATTAAAACCTTACGTCGGGAAAACAAAACTCATTGGGAAAAATGAAAACCTTAGACGAAGGAAAAGAGTACAAGGCACCACTAAACAAATTCTTTAGTTTAGTATCATCCTTGATTCATACATCAATCAAAGAGGTTTAGAAAACAGGATGGTTTAAGATTGTTGCCTCACTAAAACCTTACACCAAGGAACAAAACCCAGCGGGAAAAATAAAACCTTAGGCAAAGGAAATAGCATAACCCATCAATTGTACATGTGTAATAGACACCTTCTTTAGTCAATTACTCCCCCTGATTCATACATTAATCAAGGGAGTTTGGAAAGTCTCCGCAATCCAATGCTTTCCACATGTTTCTCAAATGTGGCCTTAGGCAGTGATTTGGTGAACAAATCAGCCACATTCTCCTCGGATCTTACTTGATTCACTTGAATCTTAAGAAAAGTCTGTTATTGCCAATTATAGAAAAACTTTGGCGATATATGCTTTGTATTATCTCCCTTAATATATCTTACTTTCATTTGTTCGATACAAGCTGCATTATCATCATAAATGCATGTAGGATTTCCAGTGGTAGAACTTAAACCACTAGCCCCTTTGATATGTGTAATGATAGACCTTAGCCATATACATTCTCGAACCGCCTCATGTAGTGCAATAATCTCAGAATGGTTCGATGAGGTAGCTACAAGGGTTTGCTTGGTTGATTTCCAAGAAATCGCTGTGTTCCCAATTGTAAAAACATATCCTGTTTGGGAACGACCTTTGTGTGGGTCAGAGAGATATCCAGCATCGGCAAAACCTACTAATATATCATTTGGGGTTTCACTATACGGGATAACATTTTCTTTGTTAATATCTTTAACAGGTATTGTAACCCCAATTTTCTCTCTGTAAGGAAAGAATAAGCAATGTCAATGGTTTGTTTTAGATATTGAAATATATTCTTGATACCATTCCAATGACGTTGCGTTGGCGTTGAGCTAAATCTAGTTAACAAGTTCACTGAGAATGAAATATCAGGTCGAGTACATTGTGCTAAGTACAATAATGCGCCTGTTGCACTTAGATAGGGAATTTCAACTCCCAACACCTCCTCGTCATCATCCTTTGGATGAAATGAATCTTTCCTTGTATCCAAACTTCGACCGATCATGGGAGTGCTAGCCGGGTGCGCTTTATCCATATTAAATCGCCTGAGCATTTTCTAGATATAAGCGGATTGGTGGATAAGGATTTCACAAGCTCGATGTTCTAATTCAATACCTAGACAAAATCGAGTTTTCCCAAGATCTTTCATCTCAAATTCAGATTTCAAATAGCTTGCAGTATCTCTTATTTCATCAAGAGCACCTATTATGTTCATATCATCAACATACACATCTATGATTGAAAATCCAGAACTCGTCTTTTTTATAAAAACGCAAGGGCACAGTTTATCGTTCTTATATCCCTTTCCAATCAAATATTCACTCAAACGGGTATACCACATCCGTCCAGATTGTTTTAATCCGTAGAGTGAACGCTTTAGTTTAATTGCAAACGCACTTTGTGGTTTACTTGAATCGGGAAGTGGAAGGCCATTGGGCACTTTCATGTATATCTCTGAATCTAGATCCCCATAGAGATATGCAGTAACCACATCCATAAGCTGCATTTCTAGTCCTTCAGAAACTACTAGACTAATTAGATAGTGGAACGTTATTACGTCCATTACAGGGGAGTATGTCTCCTCATAGTCAATCCCAGGGCGTTGTGAGAAACCTTGAGCCACAAGGCGAGCCTTATATCTTATGACTTCATTATTCTCATTACGCTTTCTGACAAAGACCCATTTATGTCCTACAGGCTTTACACTTGGCGGGTTTAGCACTACCGGACCAAATACCTGTCTCTTTGCCAAAAAATCTAGTTTTGTCTAGATTGCTTCTTTTCATTTGGGCTAGCCTGCTCTTTGTTGACATTCTTCAACTGAGCGTGGTTCGATGTCATCGTGCTCTATGATCTCATGAGCAACAGTATATGCAAATATATCATCAATGAGTATGGATGATCTTTCCATTAACTCGTATGCATTCTCATAATTCATTGAGATTTCTTTGTTCTCTGGAATCAATATTGACTTCAGAGCGTCCTATAGTGATGATTCATGGGCCTAACTATAAAAAGAGACAATCTCATGAGAAGGGTTTTCGGTATTGATGATAAGTGGATCAGATTGTGCCTTACTCTCCTTTTTCTTCCGGGGATGAGTATCTATCGAACCAAGTGGCCTCCCCCTTTTCCTTTTAGGAGCCATGGCCTCAACCACACTTCCACTATGTGTGGTTGCAACACTCTTTCCAACGGGACGTCTAACCTTGCGGGTACATTTGTAGTTGGTATATATGATCTTGTCACTTTTACAATATCGGTGAACGCATCAGGTATCGAGTCTAGTACGTTTTGAATATTTAGTATTCTTTTCACTTCACTTTCACATTGTGAAGTGTGGGGATCGAAATGAGACAGAGTGGGAACATTCCATGACAATTCCAATCGTTCCATTGGAAAATTATGTTTCTTATCTCCCCCTAACGACGGGAAGACTGCCTCATCAAAGTGACAATTCGTAAGTCTTGCGGTAAATAGATCACCCGTCAAGGGTTCTAAATAACGTATAATTGTTGGAGATTCATATCCAAAATATATACTTAATCGTCTTTGAGGACCCATTTTGGTGCGCTGTGGAGGCGCAATTGGCACATATACTGCACAACCAAATATGCGTAAATGTGAAATAGCAGGCTCATATCCAGTTACCAACTGGTACGCAGAAAATGGTTGGCTAGCAGTGGGTCTAAAGCGAATAAGTAAAGTTGCATGTAATATTGCATAACCCCATGTAGAAGTGGGTAAATTGGTGCGCATAACCAATGCCCTAGCTATCATTTGTATCCTTTTGATGGTAGCTTCTGCGAGACCATTTTGTGTATGCACATGGGGTAAGGGATGCTCTACATCGATCCCAACAGACATGCAATAATCATCAAATGCTTGTGATGTAAATTCTCCAGCATTATCAAGTCGTATAGACTTGATAGGATAATCAGGGTGGTGAGCCCTTAGACGTATAATTTATGCTATAAGTTTTGCAAATGCAGCGTTTCGTGTGGACAATAGTGCGACATGCATCCATCTTGTCAAAGCGTCAACCAGAACCATAAAATACTTGAACGGCCCGCATTCTGGATGTATAGGTCCACAAATATCACCTTGTATACGTTGTAAGAATGGAATGTTTTGCTTTGTGTCTTTAGCATAGGATGGTCTCAATCCTGTTTTAGCTAAGGAGCAGGCTTTGCAAAAATTTGGGGCTTTCAAGGAGGCATATTGTGATGATGTCATTGTTTCTTTTTCTTTGGAAGTCAATGGTTGCAATTTGGTAGTTTCATGTAATCGCCCCGTCTTACCTTTCATTCGAAAGAAAGGGTGTCCGTGTGTATTCTTCAGTACAAGTATCATCATGTCACGACCAGGGTGCCCTAGGCGGTCATGCCAAAGGCTATATATGTCATTGTCCTAAATTTCATTATTGGTGACAGAATATGATTCAATAACTCGAATCGTGGTAATATATAACCCACTAGTTTGACATGTTAATTTCTCTAATATATGTTTCCTTCCGTATTCATTAGAGGTGATATATATATATATATATATATTCATTTTCATTCTCACAATGTGTTTCAATATGATAGTCGTTGAAGCGTATATCTTTGAAACTTAACAAGGTTCGGTTAGCTTTTGGAGCATAGAGTGCTTCTGTGACCGTTATTTTTGTGCCATTAGGCAACAAGAAAGTGGCAGTTCCTCGACCAAGTATTAAATTGGATGATCCAATCATTGTAGTCATTGAGGATTTATAAGCGGTTATTTCAGTAAATAATAGTCTATTTCTTAATATTGTGTGTGTGGTTCCACAGTCAACTAAGCACCCAAGTTCTCCTCGATACATTCCTACAAGGAACGGAGAATTTTTAATAATTTAGTTGTTTTTGACGTGTTCGTTTACATCATTGGTTTGTGTAGTGTATATATGAAGGTCAAAGATTATTTAATAAATTTCAAAACTAAATCAATAATCCATTAATTCAAATAGTAAATTAATAATCACCAATCCAAATAGTAATCAATAATCCAAACAATAAATTAAGCTCACCAAACTACCGGGGAAAAAAATAACTAGTAATGTGTAAATAACTATTGTCTTTAAAGAATATGTGAGGTAGATTAGTCAAAATCCGAGAGCTCTAGCGAAGGATCATTGTTGTTGATATGAGTGAAATCTCCAATTGTTAGGTTGACTTTTGGGTCATTATTTGTTTCTTCAAGGTATTGAGCTTCTTGTTCTTTAGACTCCCTATATCTCTTGTAGGTGGCTGATAAAGTGTTGCTTGCACGACAATTCTTGTACCAGTGCCCAACGATGCCACACCTGTAGCAAGGTTCAGTTCCATCTCGTACTCTTTTGGTAGAATCGGTCATTGGTGCTTTTCCTTTTGATTGTCCTTGATTACTTGGACCAACAGTTGTATCTTTGCGCCATGTGTTGGAAAATGCACCACGACCATTGCCGCGACCCTGACCATGACCTCGTCCACGAGCCTGTCCACGACCCCGTCCTCATGATGAATAATTGCCACGTGTGTGTGATTCAGTATGTTTGGCTCCCTATACTTTGGAGTTCTTTCCACCTCTAACGCTTGCATGATTAGATTCGGGAATTTTCTTTGTCCCGACAGGTCTAGCGTTGTTATTCAAAAGAACCTCATTGTGTCTTTCAGCCACTTGCAGTAAGTTGATAAGTTTGTTAAAGGTTGTGATTCTTTTACTATCATACTCCAATCGATATTGATTCATTAGTATATTGCAGATGTAGGAAAAGTGGAAAGTGTCTTTTGAATCATGTCGTCTTCCGTGAGTTCCTTGCCACAGAAGTTTAAACGTGCTTTGAGACGTAACATTTCTTTGTTGAAATCATTTACCTTTTTGTAGTCGAGTAAGCGAATTTCATTCCACTGTACGATTAGTTCAGGAAGTAAAGAGTCATAAATATTCCCGAATGTTCCTTTCAGTGCGTCCTACAGTTCTTTGGGGGTTTTCAGTTGAAGGTACTCCCACCGAAGGCTGGGATCAACATGTCGTCTCAAGAACATTAAGGCATTTGCTTGTACTTTCTCTGATGGTTTGTCTTTAGGGTCAGTAGGGGGTTGATTGTATAGGTGAAGTCCTTTCCAATAAAGGTAGTCTCTACATCAGATACCCATCTATGGTATTCAAGTCCTTCTGAATCCATGATATCAAATTCGGGACGACTTGGTTCAGCCATCTACATAAACAAGAGATAAGGTATTTTTATTTTATGAAGATAAAACTTATGAAAGTTCATTATCATGGCAATGTAGGATTAAAAATATGGTATTTTTAAACATTTCTTATGTTGATAATGTTATATTAGTATTTCAATATCCGGAAAATGAATCGCTAAACACTTTTGGATTTCCAGGTAGCAGGGGAATCACGAGAATTACTTAAATCCCTACAAACATTTAAGGCTACTTACACCCGTTTTGACAAAATCTTTTGGTGTCATGCGATCACTTTGTTTATGAAATACACTGATAACATTAACAATTTTGTGGATTTGGTATGAGGCCAAAAGTGAGATTCAATTAATACCATTATGGCATGAAGCCAAGATATGAGATCAAATTATACCATATTTGGCACATGTATATTTGAGATTTTTGGCTAGAGCCCAAAATATATGATGGATTGGAAGTGTATCTTCCAAATATGATTATGATTATAATTTCGATATGTATTTTGGAAATTATAATTTAGAAAGAAAAAAAACTTTTAGTGATAAAGTTTGATATTAGGAGTTATATAATTTAATGAGATTTTGGTAGGAGACCAAAATAAATTAGATATGAAGGAGTGTAACTCCCAAAAATAAATTTAATTATAAATAATTATGAGTTAAGGGAAATATATGAATATTTATGGAAGTAAATAAATTAACAAAAGCTTAAACAAAACCATTTAAAATAAAAGTAAATTAATAATGTAAACCTGTTATACAGAAACATGCTCAATATATTAAATGTAATAAATAATTGAAAAGAAAGGAAAAAAAACATGAATGACAAAAATATAAAGTCCAAGGGCTGGAACTGCCAATTCAAGGTTATTCTATTTTTTTCTTTCAAAGCACGGCAGATTGCAATTCCATATATAGTTTTTCTTTTTCTTTTTTTTTATGAAACCAACATTTTCTCTCTCACTACCCTAAATCACTTTTAGCATCACATCTATGGAGAAGAACAATTCAATCATGACTACAGGCCGAGAAAAAAAAATCTTTAAAATACCTGGTTGAAAATGGTTGAAAAATTCAATCATGACTACAGGCAGATTGCAATTCCATATGTACGTATATGCGTGGGTTGTCATGAAAAAAAAAACTCTTCATGAACAATGCAAAAAAAAAATTTATGAACAGGTAGCGAAGAAAATATCATGAACATGACAGGGAAAAAAATATTTATCGTAGAGCCATAAATATGTAACATGAGTTTAGTCAATTCCTTATGATACTAAACGGAAAAACAAAAACGAGATACCGTACCTGATTCAATTGACGCAACAGTAGCGTAAACGAGCAGTGTGTTGATAACGTGTTGTAGACAATCAATATAGAGATAATCAAAAGTCGTAAATTCTCATTAACAATAAACCCTTTAAATATGGATGAATTTACAAGGAAAAGGAAATATACAATATGGTAACTCCTAACATTAATAAATTATTTCCACAATCAATTCCTTTTTGATGAAGGCACAATATTCTTCAACACCATTATCATAAAAAAAATATTGGATAACTTTTAGAAAGAAAAAAATATATCTTATTTTCTTTGTTTAAAATAGGTGTAAAGAAAATATCAACAAATTATCGTAATTTACATTCAAGTTTTTTTCTTTTAATAATTTTATTTAGATATTTAGATAAAATTGCACCTTTGAAATTTGAATTGCGAATTATTTTCTTTTTCTTTAAAATAATGATAATAGATAATTTAAATAAATATATATTAATT
This sequence comes from Arctium minus, assembly GCA_954870635.1. Classification (NCBI taxonomy): domain Eukaryota; kingdom Viridiplantae; phylum Streptophyta; class Magnoliopsida; order Asterales; family Asteraceae; genus Arctium; species Arctium minus. The sequence continues at coordinate 26,271,831 of OX941097.1, read as the reverse complement.
ATATAATCATTAAATATGTATGATAAAAAATTGAAATTCAAATGATATATATAATAATCATGTCCATCAAACTCATAATCATGTATATGTATAATGTATGTATGTAAAATTTTGCTTGTATATGATCATACAGTTGAAAAATATTTATGTATATATTGTAAAACAACTATCAAAACATTTGTTAAAAGAAAAACAGGAATGGTATCACATATTTTGCAAATTCTATAAACATAAACAATAAGTGAATTAGGATTTCATGAGAGTGACAAATCATATTTTGCATCTATAACATAAAACATAGTAGATTAATGTTTACAGTTTAAACATAAAAAATATTGTTTTTACAAAATCATCATATTTATTCATATCATAAAGCATCATATGACGATGTTTTAAAACAAAAACATATAAAAGTTACCTCAAACATTGAAGTTTAGCTTGATTTCACGATCACTTCGTTCTAGGGAGCATACGTGTTGATAACGTGTTAAAGGGAAAACCAAATGGAACAACAATATAATAGAAAGCGGGAATCTGTAATTCTCATTAATCAAAAGCCCTTTAAATAGGGATGAGTTACAAGTAGATATCTATGAGATATTCAGTTATAATCTAACTCTGATATATTTATCTCTATCTCTATCTTTATCTCTATCGTCATATCATTTAGTCGATGACACACTTATCCTACAACATTTAACACATTTTAAACTGATATTCGTTCTTTTTAACTCATTTATTTTTACACCTCTAGTTTAGTGTGACAATATGATTTTAACTCTCGTCAATATTTTGATATGTGTTGTACTTGCAAAAACAGTATGTTTTAATTTTTGATTTTGTACATATTAACAGTTAAACCAAGGTTACTTTCATAAATAGGGAATCCATTTTCGATTTTAAGTTGCTCACATAAAATTTAGCTATTTAATTGTAGCATCATAAACTATAATTTAAAAACACGAGTTCAAACCCTTTAGAAAACTATTTGTCTGTGGTGAAATTTTTTGTACAAGATATCAATAAACGTATTTCAAACAGATTAAGTTGGATGATGTTAATTATTATTGTATACAATGTCAATTTCTCATGAAGAACTTTATTAAGTTCGAGTATCATGAGATGATGGACTCGAAAGCATGAGATTCAAATTCATGATCATAGAAATTTGAATGAATCAAATGACTACGGTAATGTCTAGAAGTTATGATTTTCTTCTTTAGAAAATCACAAGCCTTATGTAACACCCGTGATTTTGGGTAAGTAAATGTCGCCCGGACATTTCTGTGACTTGTAAACAGTGGGGTTTTGTTGTGAAATGTATTGTTTAAAGTCCCTCGGAGTATCGGGAGTTTGGGCATTGAAAAAGTCGGATTTTTGGAGTTCGGGGGCACCCGGGCGACCATGCCAGCTATTGTGCCAGAGGGCACAATAGCCTGGCACTATCGCCGAAGCTGAGGAGCTCACGGTACATGCTTGGCGATTGTGCCAAGCGATTGTGCCACTGGCATAATCGCCAGGCACTATAGTCGTGTGGACATTTGTCCGGATTTATAACCATCGTGGATTTTAAGTGTTGACGATTAATTCGTGTCATTAGTGAGTTACATGCTTTGGGTGTTTTGGTCATTCTTTTGGAGTCATGTAATGTTAGATAGTGTCGTAATGGATCCATAGGCACGTAAGTCTATCGGTTATGTAAGGCCTGAGGTTTTGGGTTACTTTTAGTGACCGCTCGGGATTGCTAGCGAGTAGGAATATGTGGTTTGAGTCGCAGAGTTGGAACTCATCTAGATTGGATTAGGCACCCGGTTGCTCGTAAGACCGCGGGGCGGAACTCGACGGAGTATGGCAAGGGGCAGCAACAGGTTCGAGGATTGTGATGTCTGTTATGGCATGGGAACTAGAACCGGGGCACGTTGGTGAAATCCAATAACATCGCGGGTGGCCCCATTCACGTGTTCTCGCCACCCAATATGGAAACGTTTAGATGACATACAAGGAAGTCGCGTGAACGGCCTACTTGCGTGTTACTCTATTCTCAGTGTATACGGGTCTCTTCATCGTTGATTCGTGGTATTTCATATGGTAATGTCGTATTTTACCAATTTGGGTTTTTATGTGGTCGACGATAAATGATGGCTTTAATATTGGGTTTCCCCCACGTATATTAAGGCTTGAATGGAATGCGTCATTCCTACGTTTTCAGTATTTGGTTTCCTGTCATTTTATGGTTGCGTGAGTTTTGAGTTAAATATAAGTTTATGAAAGACGTTTTATATTGGAATCTTTCTGTAAAATATCTTGGTTTGGTTAGCGAGCAACGTGGTGCCTCTTTCGTTTAAAATACATGTTTATTGGTAAATGAGTTGTTTCATAGGCAAAGCATATCATTTTGAAAGATTATGACTTTAATTGCATTCTTACATTTTAAACGATTTATTTATATATGTTAAAAACTCTTGAGATCACTAGGCATTAAGCCTAACCTTTTTATTTGTCGGCATGTGCATCAGGATTCCAGTTGGGGGTTGGGTTCTAGCAATGCTTTGAAGATGGAGAGTTTTAGCTAGACGCAAAAGTAAGTAATTGGTGAAGTCTTCCGCAAGTTGGAGATAGCGATTGTTATTGGGTATTAGTAGCACCCGTTCTTTTTAGTCTGTATGTATAGATTGTGTGCGTGTGTTGAGGTTGAATCTAAATTGTGGTTGTAGATGATCCAGTTATTGATGTATTTAGAAAATTTTAATTAAGTTGCTATTTCTAGAATTTAGAGTGTTACAAGTTGGTATCAGAGCTTAAGTTTGAGAGATTTAAGTATTGATTTTAGGATGCCTAGACTCAAAGTAGCGTTCTTATAAGCGAAGATAAGTGGAGTTGCACATTAGGTACCATAAGATAAGGTGCTTTGAGGATGACTAGTCGCTAGAAACGGGAAATTGTCGGGGGTCGCAAGGATGGTCATGTACGGTACGTTCATAATAGCACTTGGCCAGTGTTATGGTGAACCTACATGCTACATATATGCACTTGCGCTACCTTGAAATGATGACCGTTGGGGTAGTGAGAAAGTTCCTAAGTGAGTCAACTAAGGAAGGATTGATGTTTATATCAAGGTCACCGGGAGAGACAGCTAAGCGCGAGGAGGACACTAAGTTGATCCTTTTGAGTCGAAAATCTTGGTTGGATTAAATTCGCGAGTTTGTTAGACGGATTCTATTTCAAGGAAAACCCGTAAGCTTATCCAATTATTGAGAGTGTGGTTTTAAGATGTTTGATGCTTCCAGATGACAACAGTGTGTCGGGTCATTGGGAAGTGTAGTCCTATGATGCCAAGTGCCGATCAAATTCATGCACTAAGTTTATTTCTGAAATAAAATTTGCATAAATTGTTCTTATGCTCGTAAAACATAAAGTGTTTGTGTTTCGCATTATAAGGTTTTGGTAAAGCATGCAGCATTCACCAGATTTTAAACTGTGAGCTTAAGCATTCATGAAATTGTTTTATTGGAAGCAATTGCATAATGTTGTTAAAAATCTCTTCGTCCACGTTCCGTGTCTTACGCTATTTTTCGGATATTGTAATATCCGTGTTTTAAATGTTATTTGAGTTATTGGGCAAGTAACTGTAACATCCCCCGTTCCCGTGGTCTGGAACGGGTGATGTCACGAACGGGACTTAACATAATTACACAACTAAATCAGAGCTACTAATAAACTCCAAACATATATTACAATTCAAAATCTTACACTTCAAAAAGTGTTTATAAACTTAGAACATTTATATAATAATGTGAGTCTAAGAACTCCAAAATTTCACGCTCGATCTCAATTCCCGTCCCCGTAAACGTCACTTCGAACCTGCCGTGTCAGAAAACAAAAAACACGGTTGAGCACAGGGCTCAGTGAATGGATTATAATATAAATTCGTAAATAATAATGAAAACATCAATAACGAAGCAGAAGACATAAAAATTTGATTCGAAGAAAAAGTTCTTGAGACTAAAGTTCATAGTTCATTTAAATCAAGAGAAACGTTTGGTAATATAATCAAAAGTAATAATCTCAAGAACATTTCACACTTTAACTTCAAAACGTAATATAAATAAAGTCCGTCAATTCCAGTCGTGTTCGTGGGGTGATCAGCCACACGAACTGGGTCGGCATGCGGGCACACACAACGAGTCCCCCGTGAATTTAACCACGGTCACATATTCTGTGGGTAAAGCTCTAGAATCGATTCATCCGCCCTGGAACCAACAAAGTTATCCAAGTCCCCCCAGAGTGGGTTCACGTAAGCCACATAGGCTTAACTCTGGTGGACCGTCATCTGCAGGACGCTATGACAACAAAGCCGCCATAGAAGGCATCCCAAATAATGTCCCATTTATTGGGTTCTTCTAAAATCAACGAAAACTAAACATATGCCACTTACCCAAATGGCGATCACATAAATTATAATCTATATACTTCACATTTTTTCATAAACAATCTCATACGAGACACATTTTAATAAAACATCAAAATGTTCAAACAATTGATTCAATAAACCAAAATCAATGTGTATGTGTGTGTATAATTTCGCATTTGTTGATCACGTTCGGTTGATCAATCACAAGGTGGTGAACCACCTTTAGGAAGGGTCAACTACAACAATTAGTTGCCCACGATTCAAAAGAATTGAAATCCACACCTTAACCAAATTGAGACGTATCACGCGATCGACCGAGACTCACGACGAAGCTTAACCCGATCTATTGTCTATTTAAATCATAAATCATTATTACTCGTATAACATAAAACTCAAAGGTTATTATCCTTAACTTAATCACGAAATTATATTCTCTTAGACATTAAACCGAACACTTGGTGTGCGGTTAAACATCTAGATACAAATATCACCATTTTGATTCTAAACTTTACCCATTTGAAATTTTGACAAACTTAAACATTCCTAAACATATATTTGATCATAACATTGCAATATCTAATCATAATCTACCAACCAACTTCAACTACCCTAACTTACCAACTTAAATAACTTAAGAAGAAATTTATACCTCTAGGAAGGATTCGTCGCGTAGATTCCGAATATGTAATTAAATCTTTGATTACTTCGACGGATTGATAGAAATTTAGAGAGAAGTTTTTGAAAGTTTAGAGAGAGAGAGATGAGAGGAAGATGGCGGTCATGGTGATGATGTGAACGATCAAAATTGTAGTTTACTAAGATTTGGTTAACTTTTGGTTTTATATATAATTTTTTTCTTTTTTCTTTTTTCTTCTAATAATTAATTATAATGAGTTTGGTTAATTGGAGGTTTTAACCCCTCAACTATCTTTAGTTGCTATTTTTAATTACGGTTCAATTCGGGTAAGAATAATTACAATTTTTGAAACCGAGTCTTACAATTATTCCCCCCCTTAAAAAGATTTCGTCCCCGAAATCGAATTTAGACAGGAAACTTACATCGATTACAAAACTCGGGGTACTCCAATCGCATGTGTTCCTCAGTTTCTCCACATCGCCTCACGTTCCGAGTGATTCTTCCAAAGAACTTTTACAAAAGGAATCACTCTCTTTCCTGTATCTCTCATCACGATCAATTATCGCTTTAGGTTTCTCGCGATAAGAAAGATCATGTTCTATGTGTTCCAAGAGATATTCAACGATGTGTAAGGGATGATAGTTATACCCTCGAAGTGAAGAGACATGGAACACGTTATGCACATGATATAATTATGGCGGTAAAGCTAACCGGTAAGTCACAACTCCAACCCTTTCCAGAATTTCAAAGGGACCAATATATCTCAGGCTCAGCTTTCCTTTGAGACCGAAACGTCTGATGCCACGAGTTGGTAAACCTTTAAGAAAACTTTATTTCCCGGTTGGAACTCGATAGGTCGTCGTCGCTTGTCGGCGTAGCTCTTTTGATGAGCCCAAGCCTCTTTCATCATTTGACGCGCAATCTCGACCTTTTCGGTAGTAACTTGCACCAATTCTGGGCCTTCGAGAATACATTCTCCGACTTCATTCCAACAAGTCAGTGTTCGACATTTTCGGCCATAAAGTGCTTCATAAGGGGCCATGTCGATACTCGAATGCCAACTATTATTATAGGAGAACTTTATTAGGTACAAGTAACTATACCAACTTCCATGCCATTCCAACGTACATGCTCGGAGCATATTTTCCAATATTTGAATCGTACGTTCAGATTTCCCATCAGTTTGCGGATGAAAGGTTGTACTGAAATTCAAACGTGTGCTCCAAGCTTTATGTAAACCTTCCCAAAATCGAGATGTAAAACTTGGGTCTCGATCGAAGGTAATTGATACAGGAGTGCCATGGAGACGTACTATCTCACGTTAGAATACTTCTGTTAATTTATCAATTGACCAAGTTTGTCGGATAGGAAGAAAATGAGCCGATTTCGTCAGTCGGTCAACCACTACCCAAATTGCATCATGTTTCAAGGTCGTGCGGGGTAGTCCGACTACAAAATCCATAGTTATATGTTCCCATTTCCATACGGGAATGTTCAGTGATTGGAGAAGACCACCCGGACGTTGATATTCACTTTTAACTTGTTGACAAGTGAGACAACGAGTTACAAAGTCGGCAATATCTCGCTTCATTCCAACCCACCAGTAATGGTTCTTTAAGTCGTGATACATTTTTGTTGTATCCGGGTAAACAGAAAACATAGATTTATGAGCTTCGGTCAGAATCTGATCTTTAAGCTCTGAGTTATTCGGAACACAAAGACGATCTCGAAACCACAACACGTGATTATCATCAATCCTGAATTCCAAACTAACATTCTCTTGTGCTTGCGGGAAGTTTGCCCATAATTCACTGTCTTCTTGTTGGGCTTCTTTGATCCGAGAAATTAGAGTCGGTTCTACCATTAGATTCGATAGAATTTCCATTTGCGAACTCGGATAGATTTCCAGTCCGAACCGTTCAATTTCCAAATCCAACTCTGTAGGAACAAGTAAAGAAGAAACATGTTCTACGGCTTTATGACTTAAGGCGTCGGCGACTACATTAGCCTTACCCGGATGATATTGTATATCAACATCATAATCCTTTAGAAGTTCGAGCCATCTCCGTGATGCATATTTAACTTTTTTTTGAGTAAATATATATTTAAGGCTCTTGTGGTCGGTGAAAACTTCACATGTCTCACCGTATAAATAATGACGCCAAATTTTGAGTGCGAAGATAACCGCAGCCAATTCGAGACCGTGAGTCAGATAATTGACCTCATAAGGCTTTAAATGACGTGAAGCATATACGATCAATATACCGTTTTGCATAAGAACTCAACCGAGACCTTTCTTTGAAGCATCAATGTAAACTTGAAAACCATCGGTGCCAGATGGTAATACAAGAACAGACACGGTAACCAATCGATGCTACAGTTCCTCGAAACTAGATTCTTGTTCGGAACCCCAATTGAATTTGACTCCTTTTTGGAGTAATCGGGTTAATGGTAAAGATATTTTAGAAAATCCTTCAACGAATCGTCTATAATAACCGGCCAGACCCAGAAAAGCACGAACTTTAGATACATTCATAGGTTGTGGCCATTTAGTGACGGTTTCAATTTTCGTTGGATCGACTTTAACACCTTCTGCAGAGATTACGTGTCCTAGAAAAGATACTTGATCAAGCCAAAATTCACATTTGGAACATTTTGCGTATAACTTTTTCGTTCGAAGAGTTTCCAAAACAATGTGAAGATGTTGATTATGTTGCTCTCTTGACTTTGAGTATATCAATATGTCATCAATAAACACGATAACAAAGTCGTCGAGATAATCTTTGAAAACCCGATTCATTAGATCCATAAAGACCGCTGGAGCATTAGTTAGCTCGAAAGGTATTACTAAGAATTCGTAGTGCCCATAGCGAGTTCAGAATGCGGTTTTCAGAATATCACAATCTCGGATACGAAGTTGATGGTACCCAGACCGAAGATCAATTTTGGAAAAGTATCGTGCCCCTTGTAATTGATCGAACAAATCGTCGATTCTCGGCAACAGATACTTGTTACGAATCGTTACTTTATTAAGCTTCCGATAATCAATACAAAGACGCATTGTACCGTCTTTATTTTTGACAAAGAGAACCAGAGTTCCCTAGGGTGAGACACTAGGTCTAATGAAACCTTTCTTCAAGAAATCATCAAGTTGAGTTTTGAGTTCCTTCATTTCAGTTGGAGCCATTCGATAGGAAGTCTTAAAAATAAGAGAAGCTCCTGGAACTAGATCGATGGTAAATTCGACTTCCCGGACTGGTGGTATACCCGATAGATCGTCGGGAAATACATCAAGATATTCGAAAACAACAGGTATGGTGCAGAAATAGGGAATACCTGTTCGGGATCTTGTAACAAGGCCAGAAAAACCTTCATTACTTTGCCAAGTATACTGCTTCACAGTAATAGAGGTTAAAGTGCTAAAATCTTATTTTGGAGTATCTCCTTGGAAGATTGTCTTTGGTTTGTCAATATCCCAAACAATATTTGTTTGGCGTTATAGTCTATAGTTGCACGATGGTGTGACAACAAGTCCATACCCAATATTAATTGAAAGTGGGACATATGCATTGGAAGTAGTGTGACCTCCCGTATGCGATCTCCAATACATAACGGACAGTTTGAAAATCAAGTTAACACACAGATTGAACCACCCATAGTGGTAGATATCACGACTGTAATTTAGGTGGTTTGCTCAAAAGGTTTTTAACTGGGATTCTATTTGTTCAGAAACAACAGAGTGTGTTGCCCCGGTATCAAACAAGGCATAAGCAGATAAATCGATTAAGTTAACATGGTCTGTTCAAAGTATGTAGGCATTATACTTGACATGGTATGACGAACCACATCAGCAAGATTAGGCTCACTTGTACCCCTACTAGGTTGGGGTTTGGGTCAAGTTGAGATTTGGACTTACGTGGGTGACTACGTCTCATCATTCTAATACAGAACAATATCAAGATCAGAATGCAAAACAGTCACTGATTCAAAATCGTTAAATAGAATTAAATTCTAGTCTACCCATTCTAATGTCTACCCAATTCTCACAGGTCAAACCTATTTAATCTACAAGTCGATACCTATGCTCTGATACCATATTTGTAACATCCCCCGTTCCCGTGGTCCGGAACGGGTGATATCACGAACGGGACTTAACATAATTACACAACTAAATCAGAGCTACTAATAAACTACAAACATATATTACAATCCAAAATCTTACACTTCAAAAAGTGTTTATAAACTTAGAACATTTATATAATAATGTGAGTCTAAGAACTCCAAAATTTCACGCTCGATCTCAATTCCCGTCCCCGTAAACGTCACTTCGAACCTGCCGTGTCAGAAAACAAAAACACGGCTGAGCACAGGGCTCAGTGAATGGATTATAATATAAATTCGTAAATAATAATGAAAACATCAATAACGAAGTAGAAGATATAAAAATTTGATTCGAAAAAAGTTCTTGAGACTAAAGTTCATAGTTCATTTAAATCAAGAGAAACGTTTGGTAATATAATCAAAAGTAATAATCTCAAGAACATTTCACACTTTAACTTCAAAACGTAATATAAATAAAGTCCGTCAATTCCAGTCGTGTTCGTGGGGAGATCAGCCACACGAACTTGGTCGGCATGCGGGCACACACAACGAGTCCCCCGTGAATTTAACCACGGTCACATATTCTGTGGGTAAAGTTCTAGAAACGATTCATCCGCCCTGGAACCAACAAAGTTATCCAAGTCCCCCCAGAGTGGGTTCACATAAGCCACATAGGCTTAACTCTGGTGGACCGTCATCTGCAGAACGCTATGACAACAAAGCCGCCATAGAAGGCATCCCAAATAATGTCCCCATTTATTGGGTTCTTCTAAAATCAACGAAAACTAAACATATGCCACTTACCCAAATGGCGATTACATAAATTATAATCTATATACTTCACATTTTTTCATAAACAATCTCATACGAGACACATTTTAATAAAACATCAAAATGTTCAAACAATTGATTCAATAAACCGAAATCAATGTGTATGTGTGTGTATAATTTTGCATTTGTTGATCACGTTCGGTTGATCAATTACAAGGTGGTGAACCACCTTTAGGAAGGGTCAACTACAACAATTAGTTGCCCACGATTCAAAAGAATTGAAATCCATACCTTAACCAAATTGAGACGTATCACGCGATCGACCGAGACTCACGACGAAGCTTAATCCGATCTATTGCCTATTTAAATCATAAATCATTATTACTCGTATAACATAAAACTCAAAGGTTATTATCCTTAACTTAATCACGAAATTATATTCTCTTAGACATTAAACCGAACACTTGGTGTGCGGTTAAACATCTAGATACAAATATCACCATTTTGATTCTAAACTTTACCCATTTGAAATTTTGACAAACTTAAACATTCCTAAACATATATTTGATCATAACATTGCAATATCTAATCATAATCTACCAACCAACTTCGACTACCCTAACTTACCAACTTAAATAACTTAAGAAGAAATTTATACCTCTAGGAAGGATTTGTCGCGTAGATTCCGAATATGTAATTAAATCTTTGATTACTTCGACGGATTGATAGAAATTTAGAGAGAAGTTTTTGAAAGTTTAGAGAGAGAGAGAGATAAGAGGAAGATGGCGGTCATGGTGATGATGTGAACGATCAAAATTGTAGTTTACTAAGATTTGGTTAACTTTTGGTTTTATATATAATTTTTTCTTTTTTCTTTTTTTTTCTAATAATTAATTATAATGAGTTTGGTTAATTGGCGGTTTTAACCCCTCAACTATCTTTAGTTGCTATTTTTAATTACGGTTCAATTCGGGTAAAAATAATTACACTTTTTAAAACCGAGTCTTACAGTAACTGTGGAATTTTTTACCTTGACATTGGATCTCCTCCGCGTATGTTAAGGTTTTAAAGGAAGAGTTGTCCCATGTTTGAGTCGGAATTTTCTTGAGAATTTTAGTCTGTACGAATCGCGTTGAATTTTATGGATTATCGTTTTACAACGTTTTGGAGCGCGTGAGTGTACTTTGAGTTGCGTGAGTTTCAATTCTATTGCGTATTGATAGGATAATTTTATTTACCCTATTTTTAACTCACTTTTTATAATTTTGAGCAATTTTTATTCTCCCAATTGAGTCTTTTTATTATCTAGTTTTAGTATTTTTAGTTAAATAAATGTTTTACGTTTTTGTCGTTTCTTTGTTTATTTTTAAAAGAAAACATCACAAAAATCTTATTTTTACTTATGCTTTTATTTTAGGATCGACGCGAAGGTCGTGGGAAGTCGACATCGTGAGATAGCGCCGATACGACAAAAGACTTTCCCTTTTTGGACCGACGCAACAAACCGTGACGATGAAAGCACTCTCTTTTGGGCTCGAGGCCGAAATCTCTTTTGATGGACCGAAATACTTGGGCCGAATTGCATGGACCAAAGACTACTTGGATTGATGTATTTTGTTTTGTCAAAAATTTGGGCCAAGTAATCTTTTGTTGGGCCATTAGATTATTAAAGGGCTAAAAAGCCTTGTAAGCCTCAAAGCCCAATGTTGGTAATTGTAGCCTATAAATAGGATTTAGTAGTGGTAGTAGAAACATAACTTATTACTTGGAACTTAATTGTTTCCTTGGTTTTTGCTTACCTCCCTCATACATTCTAGATTCAATGAATCTAGACTTGTATTCTCCTAACCATTAGATCCTTTCCTTAAGCCACCATCTTTGTAATTGGTTTGAAGCATTGAGCCAAAAGCTAGTTGTTGGAAGCTTTGGCTCATAAATCAAACCAAAATTTGGTAATATTTGTCATTTACTACTTCAAATCACAAGTATTGCGTAGTCATCGTTTGTTATTCTCGTATTACGATTCTCGTTTGTTTGTAACTCTTGGTTTTTATTTTGGTCTCATTGCGGCTTTAGTTCTATTGCAAACCGGAAGTCCGGAAAATAATTTCGGATTCCCAACTTTAGTTGGTTCACGGTTTGTAGTGAGTTTATTAAATCTGTTTTATGTTTCCAATTTTATAAAAACCAATTGTACGTTGGTTAGTTTTCCCTTACGTCATTCTCTCGTTGAAACACCTTGAAACCTTCAAATTCAAATCTCACATTTGAAACAAGATTTTCCTCCACCATTTGCGATCATGTCTTAATTTTATAATTCGCGTTTTCCTTTACGTTATTTATTTTAACGCACTTTAATTCTCGCAATTTAGTTTCTGCAATTTTAATTTATGCACTTTCATTTCAGTCTATTACTTTATGTTAATTTAATTCTGCAATTTAATTCACGTCATTTATCTTCAGTCTTATATTTCAAGTAATTACATATCCTGTCTAAGGACACGTTGTTGGCACAACATTCCTACGATTTCTATTGTTGAGTGTTTGAAAACGCCAACCGTCTCCTTTAGTTAAACATAATTATTTTTGTCCAAGGACACGTTGTTGGCACAACACTCCTACGGTTTCTATCGTTGAGTGTTTGAAAATACCAACCGTCTCCAACCTTTACTTAAAATTTACATTTCCGTTTTTGTAATATTTATAATCTGTACGAAGTTAAGTTGGGACTGAGACTGATCAAAAGATAAAATGGTGTATCGTAACGCATGATTGTTCAAAGTTATTTAAATTAAAGTTATATTTTATGGTGGACTGCAATTAATCAATTGACAACTGGTTTATTGTACGACGTCTCATTTGAGTTTTATGAAATATCAACTTTAAGATAACGAAGGAATGCGATCTCATCTTTTTATCCAATTATTAATCTCATTCCAACAAAGCATTGTACCGATGTTTCTGTTTAATTAACTGTTCAGTAGTGTTAATCAAAACCCCCAATCAAAAATATTGTTTTCGAATTCGCCATCTGAAACTCGCTTTTACAGACCCGACTTTTGAGGAGAACTTTTCCACGCTTCCCTGTGGGATCGATATTCGGTACTTTGTACCATTATTACTTGTTAACAGACGGTAGTAGATTAAGATGTATACTTGCGTCGAGATCTATTTTCTTGCATTTTAAAAAGGTGTAAACACGAATAGCTGCGAACAAGTTTTTGGCGGCGTTGTCGGGGAAGCACGCTAGAAGTTTTTCTTTTTAAAGTAAGATTTATAAAAGCAAGTTTTTCTTCCATCTATTTTGAAAAAAAAAATTAATTTTCGAAAAAGTGCATGCCAAGATTGTCACACGGTGATTTTTTCCAATTTGATTCCGATATTGAACGAACATTTAGACAACGAAGAAGAATCCAAAAGGCTAATTTAGTCTTAAATTCTTCCGAAATGTCTGAACGTGAATATATGACGGATGAGGAAACGATTCCCGAGGTAAATCTAAATGGGCATCAAAATGATCGAGAAAATAATAATAACCGACGAAATCGAGATAGAGGAAATCCCAATAATCACGAAGATTTAAATAATCATGATGATCCAAATGAACCGCCAATAAATACTGATGATGAGGAACAAAACATTTTTCGGTTAGCAAATTCCAAAGATGGTGGTATTATGTCTTACGTTGTTCCTGTTTTAACCCAGTTACATCCAGGAATTCTTAAACCAACTTTGCAAACCCACCATTTTGAATTAAAACCGATAATGTTTCAGATGTTGCAAACTAACGGCAGTACGCTGGTTTGCCAGCTGAAGATCCTCATTCTCACCTTCGGTCTTTCATGGAAATTACAGATTCTTTTAAACTACCAGGTGTCCAAGACGATGCTCTCAAATTAAAACTTTTTCCATACTCTTTAACAGATAGAGCAAGGTCTTGGTACAACTCGTTGAAACCAGATTCTATAATTACATGGACCCAAATGGCAGAAAAGTTTTTAAAAAAATATTTTCCACCCACGAGGAATGCTAAGTCCAGAAATGAAATCCGCACTTTTAGACAAATGGACGATGAAGCAGTTCCTGATGCTTGGGATAGGTACAAGGAGCTATTAAGAAAATTCCCTCATCATGGCATTCCGTATTGCATTCAGTTAGAGACGTTTTACAGTGGTTTAAATACTACTGCTAAACAAATGCTCGATGCTACTGCACACGGAGCTTTCACAACTTGTACCTACAATGAAGGATATGAAATCCTTGAAAGAATTTCAAACAACAATGGCCAATGGGCTGATCCACGTGCTTTACCTAGAAAGGCAGCAGGGGTACAAGACACAGATGCTTATGCATTATTATCTTCACAGCTGGCCGACATGGCATCTTTAATCAAAAATCTTAATGTTGTGCAAGTTAATACTATGACACCTACCCCTACTGTGCAATCTATACAGTGCACCTACTGCGGAAAGGGTCATCACTTTGAACATTGTCCTGGAAATCCCGAGAGAGTCAATTATGTCAGCAGTAACAACAAGGGTGGACCATTTTCTCAAACATACAATCCTGAGTGGAGAAACCATCCGAATTTTTCTTGGCACAATCCTGCCCAAAATCCACCACCACCAAAGTTGCAAGGACAACCCAATTTTCACCAACAGCCTCATCACAGACTTCAAAATAACCAGCATGGAAATTTTCAAAATAATCAACCTGATTATCAACAAAAATCAAACCAGCATGCCGAATCATCTACTTCCTTGGAAGTAATGATGAAAGCATTCATGACCCAAACACAGGCATCAATTAAAAATCTGGAGACCCAGGTAGGTCAAATGGCTTTGGAAATTAGGAAACGTCCCTCAGGTTCTCTCCCTAGTGACACAGAAACACCTCAGAGAATTGGAAAAGAACATGTGAAAGCTGTGACATTGAGAAGTGGACAGGATTTACCAGAGAATATTCAAAAAGAACTAAAGATAGACAAAGCAGAGCCTGAAGACATTGTTAGGCCCATTGTTACTGCACCCATTCCAAAAAGATCAGACTATCCTACATTGTTCCCAAATGAATCCAAGGAAGTTCAAAAAGTAGATGAGCAGACTGTTTTGGATGTGTCCCAATCTGGTGACAGTCCTAAAATTCCTTGTGAAACCAGACCTGTGGAACCAATTAAAGTTACACCATCCACTAAGGTAGACAAAATCTCACCGACAGTTCCAGCACCTACTCCTCAAAAGACTACATCTCCTACTCCATTTCCTCTCTATATTCCATATCCCCAAAGATTAGGGAATCAAAGGGATGAACTGCAATTCAAAAAGTTTTTAGATGTTTTTAAACAATTGCATATCAACATACCTTTGGTGGAAGCCATTGAACAAATGCCAAACTATGCAAAGTTTTTAAAAGACATTTTAAGCAAAAAGAAAAAGTTGAATGAGTATGAGACTGTAGCTCTGACAGAAGAGTGCAGTGCAATGTTGTCTAGAAAAATTCCTCCGAAGCTGAAAGATCCTGGGACTTTCACAATCCCATGTTCTATAGGAGGAAAAGAAGTAGGAAAAGCCCTATGTGACTTAGGTGCCAGCATAAACCTTATGCCCTTATCTGTTTTTAACACTTTAGGGATAGGTGAAGCTAGACCTACCACTGTTTCACTCTTGTTAGCAGACAAGTCCATAGCTTGGCCAAAGGGTAAGATTGAGGATGTTCTTGTCCAAGTTGATAAATTTATTTTTCCTGCAGACTTTATCATCTTAGATTTTGAGGCTGACAAAGACATCCTCATTATCCTAGGATGACCATTCTTAGCAATAGGAAGGACTTTAATAGATGTCCAAAAGGGTGAACTCACCATGAGAGTTCAAGACCAACAAGTGACTTTTAATGTGTTGAATTCCCTTAGATATCCTGAAGAGAAGAAGGAATACTCTACATTAAGTTTGATTGAATCTTGGTGTCAAGACCAAAGTTTTGGGGAGATCTTGGGAATTGATGAGTATGATAGTGAGGAATATACAACAGAGTTTGAGGAGTTAGAAGACATACAAGTTACCTCTGCTGTTGAAATCTTAGGAAGTGAGGATAGGAAAACTCTTGTTCCTTCCATAGAATGTACTCCAGACTTAGAACTAAAACAACTTCCCTCACATTTGAAATATGCCTTTTTAGGAGATCCAGGGAAGTTGTCAGTCATCATTTCATCATCATTAGAATCTGATCAAGAGGAACAACTGGTTGCCATGTTGAAACTACACACCAAGGCCATAGGATGGACCATTGCTGACTTAAAGGGCATAAGCCCTACCATCTGTCAACATAAGATCATTTTAGAAAAAACAAAGATTTCACCTTAGTTGAGCCTCAGAGAAGACTCAATCCTATAATGAAAGAAGTTGTGAAAAAGGAAATCTTGAAATGGCTTGATGCGGATATAATTTATCCTATTGTCAGTAGTACATGTGTTAGTCCAGTGCAATGTGTACCTAAAAAGGGCGAAGTTACTGTGGTAACTACTGAGAAAAATGAACTTATACCTACTAGGATAGTGTCAGGTTGGAGACTATGCATGGACTACATGAAGCTTAACCAAGCTACCCAAAAAGACCATTTTCCATTACCCTTCATTGACCAAATGTTAGACAGACTAGCAGGGAAAGAGTTTTGTTGTTTCTTGGATGGTTACTCTGGTTACAATCAGTTTTTCATTGCACCTGATGATCAGGAGAAAACCACTTTTACTTGTTCTTATGGGACTTTTGCCTTTAGAAGGATGTCTTTTGGACTCTGCAATGCACCTGTCACTTTCCAAAGATGTATCATGTCTATTTTTTTAGACATGTCGAGGAAAGGATTGAAACATAAGTGGAAAGAGAAATATCGTGACAAGTTGGTCCGACAGTCGTGTTCTCCAAAATCAATGCAAAGGCAAACAAAAACCCTACTCACCGCGAGTAGGGCAGGTTCCATCACCCCTCCTCTTTGTTTGATTGTTGTTTAAATTTCTCATATATGTGTCAGGGATTGTTGTTTGAAAACAAAGTTAGATTTTTTTTTACACACCATCATGCACACTTTCTCACTACTCACAGACATTGGTTTCACTTCGTTCCATACGGGCAACAATCATTTGGAACAACTCTCATGATATTTTTTATTTATCGCTAAAAATAAGCTTGTGATTCTTTGATTCACGGATTTTTTTTGGGACAATGCAACATATACACTCGCACCACCTTTCCTCCAATCTCAACAATTGCCATTTTTCGTTCAATAGGGACATTGAACCTCTCAAAGTTTTGGGGAGGGGGTGATATGGTCATTCATTCATAGTCATAAACCATATCACCCATTGTTCACACATACAAAAAAACATAATTCCAAAGTGAATTGCAAAAAAAAAAGTTATTGGAAACATTCGTCTAAAAATAAGCAAAGCTCTACGTATGCTTTCCGTGCAATTCCAAAAGTGTCAAAGACACCAAAGGATGTGTGTGTACAAATGTTCACTCAAAGAGTGATGGCAGAAAAATTGTGCCAAAAAGAAAGACGAGATGAGAATTTGGAAAAAGGCTATGCATAAAAAAAAATATACACATATATATAAGCCATATGCATTACGTTCATCCTTTTGTTGCATTGTCGATCCTAATCCGTCAAAGAATTGTGTGTTTAATTTTTGGTTGATAGATTTTTTAATCATGTTGAGGGAAGCCATGATTAGGGCCATTATTTTTTTTTTTTGCGTTGTGAACTAATTGAATTGAATAAGTGATGGTGCGTATGATGATTTGTGTGGATGGAATATCTTCCTTTTCTTTCAAATTTTTTGCTCAAAATTGTTTTTCCTTAATAAATTTGTTCGGGACGAACAAAAGTTCAAGTTTGGGGTTGTGATAGGGTAATTTTATTTACCCTATTTTAACTCACTTTTTATAATTTTGAGCAATTTTTATTCTCCCAATTGAGTCTTTTTATTATCTAGTTTTAGTATTTTTAGTTAAATAAATGTTTTACGTTTTTGTCGTTTCTTTGTTTATTTTTAAAAGAAAACATCACAAAAATCTTATTTTTACTTATGCTTTTATTTTAGGATCGACGCGAAGGTCGTGGGAAGTCGACATCGTGAGATAGCGCCGATACGACAAAAGACTTTCCCTTTTTGGACCGACGCAACAAACCGTGACGATGAAAGCACTCTCTTTTGGGCTCGAGGCCGAAATCTCTTTTGATGGACCGAAATACTTGGGCCGAATTGCATGGACCAAAGACTACTTGGATTGATGTCTTTTGTTTTGTCAAAAATTTGGGCCAAGTAATCTTTTGTTGGGCCATTAGATTATTAAAGGGCTAAAAAGCCTTGTAAGCCTCAAAGCCCAATGTTGGTAATTGTAGCCTATAAATAGGATTTAGTAGTGGTAGTAGAAACATAACTTATTACTTGGAACTTAATTGTTTCCTTGGTTTTTGCTTACCTCCCTCATACATTCTAGATTCAATGAATATAGACTTGTATTCTCCTAACCATTAGATCCTTTCCTTAAGCCACCATCTTTGTAATTGGTTTGAAGCATTGAGCCAAAAGCTAGTTGTTGGAAGCTTTGGCTCATAAATCAAACCAAATTTTGGTAATATATGTCATTTACTACTTCAAATCACAAGTATTGCGTAGTCATCGTTTGTTATTCTCGTATTACGATTCTCGTTTGTTTGTAACTCTTGGTTTTTATTTTGGTCTCATTGCGGCTTTAGTTCTATTGCAAACCGGAAGTCCGGAAAATAATTTCGGATTCCCAACTTTAGTTGGTTCACGGTTTGTAGTGAGTTTATTAAATCCGTTTTATGTTTCCAATTTTATAAAAACCAATTGTACGTTGGTTAGTTTTCCCTTACGTCATTCTCTCGTTGAAACACCTTGAAACCTTCAAATTCAAATCTCACATTTGAAACAAGATTTTCCTCCACCATTTGCAATCATGTCTTAATTTTATAATTCACGTTTTCCTTTACGTTATTTATTTTAACGCACTTTAATTCTCGCAATTTAGTTTCTGCAATTTTAATTTATGCACTTTCATTTCAGTCTATTACTTTATGTTAATTTAATTCTGCAATTTAATTCACGTCATTTATCTTCAGTCTTATATTTCAAGTAATTACATATCCTGTCTAAGGACACGTTGTTGGCACAACATTCCTACGATTTCTATTGTTGAGTGTTTGAAAACGCCAACCGTCTCCTTTATTTAAACATAATTATTTTTGTCCAAGGACACGTTGTTGGCACAACACTCCTACGGTTTCTATCGTTGAGTGTTTGAAAATACCAACCGTCTCCAACCTTTACTTAAAATTTACATTTCCGTTTTTGTAATATTTATAATCTGTACGAAGTTAAGTTGGGACTGAGACTGATCAAAAGATAAAATGGTGTATCGTATCGCATGATTGTTCAAAGTTATTTAAATTAAAGTTATATTTTATGGTGGACTGCAATTAATCAATTGACAACTGGTTTATTGTACGACGTCTCATTTGAGTTTTATGAAATATCGACTTTAAGATAACGAAGGAATGCGATCTCATCTTTTTATCCAATTATTAATCTCATTCCAACAAAGCATTGTACCGATGTTTCTGTTTAATTAACTGTTCAGTAGTGTTAATCAAAACCCCCAATCAAAAATATTGTTTTCGAATTCGCCATCTGAAACTCGCTTTTACAGACCCGACTTTTGAGGAGAACTTTTCCACGCTTCCCTGTGGGATCGATATTCGGTACTTTGTACCATTATTACTTGTTAACAGACGGCAGTAGATTAAGATGTATACCTGCGTCGAGATCTATTTTCTTGCATTTTAAAAAGGTGTAAACACGAAAAGCTGCGAACACGTATAAATTTACAAACTTTTGGGTATAGTGTCTCATAAAAGTTTTGTTAAAAAGGGGCACTTTATTTTACGTTGTGATTGGGGACTTAACATTTTGGATTTATTGTCGTATTACGTCTTTTCCTTATTTATGTTGGGAAATGAAATTTTGGAACCGTTTGATTCTGGTGTTATTGAGTTTTTATGAAGATTCAGTCGGGTATTATGGTGTCTTATGTTACGACTTTTTGCATCGCGTAAATGAATTTTGGGACGTGTATACGTACTTTATTGGGTGCGTTGATTTATGAGTTTTGGTATTAGACGTCATTCCGCGCGTTGTGTTGGGAAAGTTTCATTTTTACGTGATTTATTTCTGGGCCGTATTCAAGTGTCGATCGTTTTGTACTAATTTTATTGGAGTAAAATTTTATTGTTCGTATGAGTAAATGTATGAAAGATTTGTGTTGTGTCAAACAGAATTAATTATTTAAACGAGTCTTAGAAATGGTTTTATATGCGTATTGTTGGTGATCAATTTGAAACCTACCGAATGAACAGTAGTGTATTATTTCTCCGCACGTTTAATTATTATAAAACTTATGTGTTGGAAGTTTTTACAAAAGTTTAAATTGGCATAGAAATTGAAAATCTTGAACTCATTAGGCCTATAGATTTAAACCCCCGTCGTGAAGGGAGTTGTAATTAGGGGCTAAGGTAGTCCTTGGGATTTGAAGCGTCGAATGATCCGACTTGCAGTCAGTCTTGGATTTTGGGACTTCAGTTTATTAATCTCTGCGCATGTTATGGAAATAGTAGATTTTAGTTTCCCAATTTTTACGGAGTGAATTTATGATTCGGTAATCGTGCGAGTTAAAGTTTAGGTATTTGTAGACGGTTAGATTGGGGTTCGATTTAGTGGGTTGCTCGCCGGTATGACACCATGGCTTATGTGGTTGGTGTACCGTCTTAGCAGGTTCCGCGATTAAAGGAAATTTTGGTGATCTGTCGGTTAGAGATGTAAGAATTGAAATTTTAGCTCTCTGTTAGGTGTCAACCTTAGTGCGACAATCCGTCTGGAATGGAATTTTAGGCGGGATATCTACGTTTTCGAGGTCACCGTTTAGTCCTAGGCGTCAACCTGTTTTCTTGAGGTCATTGGATCTTGGAACGTAGATGTAACCCGGAGGGTTATGGAAAATATCGACCTTTCAGTGGTGGATTTTGAAAGGAGTCTGGGTATTGAGGATTAAGTATCGAGGTGTTTAAGCATTCATGTGGTGATAAAGATTTTACGGTAGGAATGTCGTGAGATTTGTGTTGGATCGGAGTTGAATGTCAGCCAAATCTGTGTAAACCGGTTACATGAAAGACGTATTGGTGCGCCTTGGAAGAATGTCTTTATAGACATTAGGAATGAACCAGTCGAAATCTAAGGATTTTAGAAGTTTGGTTGCAATCCTTGATGTTGGGTTCGGAACTGTGTAGATCCGAAGGAAATTGGTCAGTGTAAAGTTGGGATCATAAATTACCTGGAGGTGGTAATTGTCATCCAAGGTTGGGAGACGACCGTAACCTCAAGGGTAAAGGTTACTTTGGTGAGTTAAGTGTTCACTCGATCATGAGTGTAATGTGCCCACGAGGGGCGGTTGACGTGTATTAGTGCAAGGGACATCATAATGGTGTTGGAGGAAGGGATAGAGGAAATTCTTTCGCGGGCAAGGTCTCATGGGAATCTAGATTTCGAGGACGAAATCAATCTAAGGTTGGGAGGATTGTAACACCCGTGATTTTCGGTAAGTAAATGTCGCCCGGACATTTCTGTGACTTGTAAACAGTGGGGTTTTGTTGGGAAATGTATTGTTTAAAGTCCCTCGGAGTATCGGGAGTTCGGGCATTGAAAAAGTCGGATTTTTGGAGTTCGGGGGCACCCGGGCGACCATGCCAGCTATTGTGCCAGAGGGCACAATAGCCTGGCACTATCGCCGAAGCTGAGGAGCTCACGGTACATGCTTGGCGATTGTGCCAAGCGATTGTGCCACTGGCATAATCGCCAGGCACTATAGCCTGCGTGTACCAGTGGGTTAAATGTGCGATTTTCACCCATTTCCCTCATTTCTCATTTCTATCTTCTCCCCTTTTCTCTCCTAAACCCTAAACCCAAATCCTAACCCTTTTTGGAGGCTTTTCTTCTTCATACCACATGATTCTTAATCCTCTAGCTAGTTGGGATGATAACCCACAAAACCTTCATCTTCATCTTCCTCGTCAAGTTCAACGGTTGGGAGCTCGGGTTGAAGTGTTGGATTGGGTGTTCTCGGAAGTCTCTTTGTCTTCAAGGGTAAGTTTTCTTGTAATAAGGTTATAAATGCTCCATTGATGGTTTCTTAGTGTTTGGTTTCTCAAATCTCGGATTTGGTAAGTTTTGGAGAAAACTAGGGTTTTGATCTCGTTTGGGGTTTTGGTATATTGTTTGGGGGAAATACTTCTAAATGGTTGAGTATGGGTATTTTTGGTTTGAAATGTTTGGATCTAGGTCTTGGAAGTTTCCGGCTTGAGGATTCGGGTGGTCTTCAAAAGAGCTCGTTGGGTGAAATCTAGATTTAGCCTAAATCTAGCAAGGCGAGTTCAAGATGATTTATGAAAACGGTGTACATGCCAAAATGTTTATTTTAAAGTGTTTATGCTTTTCATCAAATATCTTAACTGCTGATCACCTGATAAGTTTCGGTTATTTTGAAATGTTTAGTTTTATAAACATGGTGAAACACCCATTTTGGGGTCTTTGAGAATTTTGATAAATAAATCATGTTGAAATGTTTCTTTGATGAATTTACATATATAATTGGAGTTCATTTGACGTAAGTGTCGTTTGGTGTATTTGAGCTTATAAACCTTTTCGAAAAATGTATATTATCGCGTTATGAGGCATTTTGGAAATATAAGGGTGAGAGTCATTTGGAAAAATGGTTTGCCTCAACTGATGTTGAGTTTGAGATAATTATACTTTTGGGTCGTTGTGTCTCTGCCAGTCGGTTAAACGTGTTTTAATGTTTACAAAGGCTTTCGTTGGAAATTTAAGTAAAGTGTTGGGCCCTTGGCTCGGTTTTGACTAAATGAGTCGTGTGGACATTTGTCCGGATTTATAACCATCGTGGATTTTAAGTGTTGACGATTAATTTGTGTCATTGGTGAGTTACGTGCTTTGGGTGCTTTGGTCATTCTTTTGGAGTCATGTAATGTTAGATAGTGTCGTAATGGATCCATAGGCACGTAAGTCTGTCGGTTATGTAAGGCCTGAGGTTTTGGGTTACTTTTAGTGACCGCTCGGGTTTGCTAACGAGTAGGAATATGTGGTTTGAGCCGCAGAGTTGGAACTCGTCTAGATTGGATTAGGCACCCGGTTGCTCGTAAGACCGCGGGGCGGAACTCGACGGAGTATGGCAAGGGGCAGCAACAGGTTCGAGGATTGTGATGTCTGTTATGGCATGGGAACTAGAACCGGGGCACGTTGGTGAAATCCAATAACATCGCGGGTGGCCCCATTCACGTGTTCTCGCCACCCAAGATGGAAACGTTTAGATGACATACAAGGAAGTCACGTGAACGGCCTACTTGCGTGTTACTCTATTCTCAGTGTATACGGGTCTCTTCATCGTTGATTCGTGGTATTTCATATGGTAATGTCGTATTTTACCAATTTGGGTTTTTATGTGGTCGACGATAAATGATGGCTTTAATATTGGGTTTCCCCCACGTATATTAAGGCTTGAATGGAATGCGTCATTCCTACGTTTTCAGTATTTGGTTTCCTATCATTTTATGGTTGCGTGAGTTTTGAGTTAAATATAAGTTTATGAAAGACGTTTTATATTGGAATCTTTCTGTAAAATATCTTGGTTTGGTTAGCAAGCAACGTGGTGCCTCTTTCGTTTAAAATACATGTTTATTGGTAAATGAGTTGTTTCATAGGCAAAGCATATCATTTTTAAAGATTATGACTTTAATTGCATTCTTACATTTTAAACGATTTATTTATATATGTTGAAAACTCTTGAGCTCACTAGGCATTAAGCCTAACCTTGTTATTTGTCGGCATGTGCATCAGAATTCCAGTTGGGGGTTGGGTTCTAGCAATGCTTTGAAGATGGAGAGTCTTAGCTAGACGCAAAAGTAAGTAATTGGTGAAGTCTTCCGCAAGTTGAAGATAGCGATTGTTATTGGGTATTAGTAGCACCCGTCCTTTTTAGTCTGTATGTATAGATTGTGTGCGTGTGTTGAGGTTGAATCTAAATTGTGGTTGTAGATGATCCAGTTATTGATGTATTTGGAAAATTTTAATTAAGTTGCTATTTTCAGAATTTAGAGTGTTACACCTTAGATCTCGTTTGGTTTGTGGGATTGAATTGGGTTTGGAGCGATTTAGAATTGAATTTCATTCCAATCCATTTTTGGTTTAAATGATTCTTTAGATTTGAAATCCCAAAATTTCATTGAAATCAAACATAGGATTTTGAAATCCCATGGTTGTTGTTGGTATTTCCCAGTATTTCGTAGGATTTGAATAATATTTTAAAATACGTTAAAAACATTTGTATTGTATTAATCAATTAATAAGAAGACAATTTAATTATTCTATATTTTTTTAATAAATAGATTTATAATTAATGGACTTGAAATCCAACAAACCAAACACACAAAGAATTCCAAATCCTTCCAAATGCAAATCCCTTCAATTCTAAATCCTTCCACAAAATTTAAGTTTTTTAAAACCATTCCATCAAACCAAAACCCCCCTTACTTTTCAAGATATGTGATTGATAACTAATATAATTATTGTGCATCCATTGACCCATCACTCACGACTAATTGAACGGTCTGTAAATTTGAAATTCACAAGACCACTTGATGATCACAACTTATCGGGCCTACATTGTTTCAACTAGTATTCTAAAAAGCATGTTATGGCGGTCGCTATGGCACAATACTTGTCTATGATGCCATGTTAACCCCATAGCACACCAAGCCTGATGCATGTTTTATGATATTTTTCTGTTTTTTTACTGTTTTACTTTTTAGAATATGAACTACTTGTATACGATATTAGATTAAGAGTATGTCATTGTTGGAACAATTTTTATTATGTACTTTTAATATACCTTTTGTTTAAAGTTCTTATATATATATAAATATACACACACTATTTGTGGTATCCGCATGTAACACCCGAATTTTTTGGAATTATTAAATACCTTGGAAATCCCTTCGAAAATCATGCTAATTGTTATTTATCGAGCCTTTTGGTTAGTCCCCGAGAAAAACCAAGAAAACGTGAGTTTGGGGTGAAAAACTGTGAGTAACGCGACCTTCCCTAGCGACTTAAATCGCACGGAAAATCATGCAAGCTATTGTGGGTTGAAGATAGGGATGCATGCGACTTTCCCCACGACTTATATCGCGTGGGAAGTCGTGTGGACCTGTTGTCTGCATATTAGAGCCAATTTTGAGTCATTTTTCCATATTTTCTCACATACACTTCCTTTTTCTCATTTCTCTCCTCGCCCACCATGTTTATTGCGAGCCTAGAGTCTTTAAGGCTCTAGTTTGAAGATCTTTGGGAGTATTTGAGAATATTCAAGACAAAGATTCAAGTGGCCAAGAATCAAAGTTTCCTTTTTCAAGATTTCACCTTTTCATCTAGGGTTTCTTGACTATTCTAGGTTTTCTCAAAAACCTAGTATTGTGAGTTCATCCTAAATTCTTTGTAAACTATACACATATTAAAATGTTATCTTTTTATTCCTTAAAGCTTTTATTCCATATAATTGTGTTTGGGAGATTTTGGACTATTTAGGTCAAATTGGGGATTTTGGAGATTCCTTGTTATTGACATAATATGTGTAGGAAATAACTGTATTTATATGAGAAACGATTATCTCAAAGTTTTGATAAGTTTTTGGAACCTAAACTTATAATGTTGTTATCTTGGATTTTGTTGACAAATTTGGGGATTTTACCCACTAGGTGACCATTTAAATATGAATTTTTGTTGATGGATATGAATTAGCATATCTAGGAAATCTTATATGTTATACTATAATGTAATGGA
Organism: Arctium minus; assembly: GCA_954870635.1. Taxonomy (NCBI): domain Eukaryota; kingdom Viridiplantae; phylum Streptophyta; class Magnoliopsida; order Asterales; family Asteraceae; genus Arctium; species Arctium minus. Next base: position 26,245,929 of record OX941097.1, on the reverse strand, counting down.
TCCATAGACATAGAAGTCGGTTTATTTGATGTGTATGGGATGATATTCCCTATTTGTAACTTGAAATAGGCATTGGATATTCATAGGCAATAAGGTGTGGGCTCTTGGAGTTAGGCACCGACCATTGACCAATAAAATGTAATTTCATAGTGAACAAGCTTAACTTGGATTTTGGGGTTTCCCATGGTACAGACCTAGTGTGGTTGCACTTGGTGACTCCACAAGCAATAGACTTGGAGTAGTTGAGCTTGCTAACTCATTAAACTATAGAATTGGAGTGGTTGATCTTAATGATTGTTAATTCGTAATTGATGCTTATATAACATGGATATGTGGTTTACTTTTGTGTTTTGTCATTATCAATAGTAAACTGGGTCTCCCTCGTCATCGCAAGATGTATTGTGCCTTTCCAAGGGAAAAAGTGGTTTAAATGGTTTTATTTTCTAGATTAAAGTTGTGTTTTTTGTTTTATTGTTTTATAACTTTATTCTGTAATTGTTTGAGCTTACTAGGCGAAAGCCTAACACTTTTTCTTAAAATGACATGTATATCAGGTTCTCTTAGCGGTGGAGATCCAAGGATTTGAGTAGAGTGAATGATTGCCAATAGAGGCATTATTGGGATCCATAACTTTTGTTAATTGGCATTGCTTGGTGATATCATTCTTTTGGTGATGATAGTAACACCAATCTATAATATGAAATTAGATTGGTTTAGATTAGTAGGTTGTTAATTACCATCCATTCTTTTGAGTTGTAAACGCCATTATAATTTCCTTATCTTGGGTGATTTCTATTTTGCATAGGTACTTTCTACGTCGACTTCTATGTTTAAATTTACTCCTATTTTTAGGGGTGTTACCAGTTGGTATCAGAGCTCTAATTTAAGCGAACTAGGTATGAATTTAAGATGCCTAGACTTAAGCAGAGACTTTAACTAATGATTTGTAAGATGTGGGTAGAACTCTTAAGAAAGGAGAGTCATAGGGTTGACAGAGATGCACTAATTAAGAGTTGTGATGATGGTGACAAGAATTCTTATGTATAATGTGTTCATAATTTTACATGGCTAATGCTCTTATGAATATCTTGTTACGTGAGCATGATTGGCCTTACTATTATTGCAATGATTGATTAATGTAATAGTACGTTTCAAGTTGTAAATCTTGTTTTGGCTTGATCTCATTTTATTTTTGTAAATCTTGATCTCATATTTGTATTCCCTTGTTGGCAGACTGATATGGTTAACATGTGGAGTAGACCGCCGACCCAAGAAGAGGACCAAGAGACGAGTGTAAAGGCTCTAGAGCAGCCAATGGGACCCATCAATACCTTACCTCATCCACTTCCGCCATTGTTGGGCGGAAGAACAGAGCATGTAACGAGGGTGACATTGGCCTCTTCTAATCCAATCATTGAAGAAGTTAACCCTCAGACCAAGATAGTGGATAGTGTCATGCAGATGATGAACTCGACCATTGAGAAGTAACAAGAGATGTTTATGAAGTTGTTAGAGGACCGAGATACAAGTTACCGGAAGCATGAGACAGTCGCATAACATGTTTTCGCTGGTTCTGGGGGAGCCAATAACACCGTTGGCACTGAAGAACATGTTGTAACCGGTGAAGATGAGGAGAGAAAGGTTGCGTATACAACACCTTTTTATGTAGCAAATGACACGAGTTCTTGGGAACTACTGAGCTGATTGTATGTATGAATTGGATCCAAGACATCGAACATGCATTCGAGTCCAGTGAGTGCAATAAAGCCAAAAGGTCACATTTACGTCCTAGATGTTAAGGGGCAAAACACTGAGGTGGTGGAACTTTACAAAATCTGCTCGTGGAGTTGTTGTTATCCCTTTGATTACATGGGTTATATTCAAGAAGAAGGTTATGGACCAATCAATGAAAGGGCGTTGGACCAGATAGAGGATGAATATCGCGTTCTCAAGAAAGGGACCAACTCCATAACTGATTACTCTAGTCAGTTCATAGAGAAGCTATATTTGGTGGGCCATCTGGCCCTAAATGAGAAATCGAAGATATAGACCTATCTGAAAGGCCGAACAACATAAATAAATCAATGGTCTGTAATATTAAAGTGTCCATCTTCCAAGAAGCAATGGAGGAAGCTCAATTTATGGAGGACGACCATGCTTAGAGTAACGAAGAGAAGATTGTGGTCGGAGAAAAGAGGATATGGGAAGGTAATTCTAGGTCCTTTACGAAGCCGAAGTCGTTTAACAACAACTGTGGGGCCGATTCTCGATACAAAGCTAGATGGTTCCCGAAATGCCGAAACAAACATTATGGACCATGCAACTTTATTCTTGGAAGCTGCTTTAAATGCGGGAAACCCGACCATACCATGCGAGATTGCCCAATAAAAGGGCCTATGTGCTTCGAGTGTAGAGAGTCGAGTCACGTCTGTAATGATTTCCTGAATCTAAAGTTGGGAGGAAATCCAGGAAAGAAAGAGAACCCTCTGAGAGTAACAGGGAGAGCATTTCAAATGACAATCGAGGAGGCGAAGGCATCGGTGGACGTGGTGTTGGGTACGTTTCTTGTTAACTTTGTACTTGTGCATGTTCTTTTTTATTCTAGTGTGAATTGTTCGTTTGTGTCAAGCACCTTCTATCAAAACTTACCTGTTAGTGCCCTAAAGGACGCCTTGATAGTATAAGTAGCTACTGGTACCTGATTCTTTATTATCGAGATTTTTAAGGATTATGTTTTAGAAATCGAAGGAAAGAAGTTTCCGGTGAATCTCCTAACGATGCCTATCGGCAGATTTGACATTGTGATCGAAATGAATTGGTTGGTATAAAACCAAGTTGAAATTCAACACTCCAAGAAGTTAATCCGGATAATGTTGTCGGGCAGCGATGCGGTGCTTGTGCACGGGAAGAGAAGAAAAAGAGATGTCGTAGTTATCTCGATGGCAAAGGCACACAAGTGCTTGGTGAAGGGTGTTCTTCCTATTTGTCATACGTGTTGGATGTCAAGTTAGAAAAGAAGAAACTCGAAGAAGTTAGGATCGTTTGTGACTTCCCCGATGTATTTCCTGATGACTTGTTTGGTTTGTATAACACCCTCAAATCTGGAAAGAGTAGCTAATTTAAAATTTCTAATAATATATCAAATATAGGATAAATCTCTTTCTTCAAATCAATACTTGAATTAGCTCAAATTAAAAATCCAGATTTAACATCAACATGATAAACTAAGCCTTATATAAAGACTAGGTTAAGGTGGGGTATTACTAAAACCCAATGACAATTGCTATCTGCAAATGTGGAAGACGTCACCGAATAGCTAGATCATTCTCGAGTCTCTATCTAGCACTCAATTCATCACAGTGTCGCTAGTACCATTCCTCAACAAGGACCTGATGCACGAACTCCTGGTGAGTTTAAGAGTTTTCATCTTTAATGTAAAACGGTAAAACCGAAAGAATACTTTTAAATCACAATTTCTAAAATGAAATGTATTAAATACAAAAGCAATCCCTTTCCCAAAACTCACTGTTTTCGTGATGAAATCTAGGTGTCCGAAGCACCTATTTAAACATGAAATCAATCTCAATACTCACACAATACATAAATAATGCTTGATATTTAAATACTAGAAAATAGGATAAAACTCAATATCCAAAGCAACAACATATGGATAATAAACGACAACCAAACCTCAAATCGTGAGTACGTACCATACCCAACAACAACACCGAAAGAATGAATAAAACATAATACTTAAAATGCACCTTTCGATGACGGGGGAGACCCGATTCCATTGAATGTGACGGAACACAAAAGTAAGCCACAACTCTATGTTAATGGGCCCCACTACGAATCAATGGTCATCCAATTCAACCTTGCAAGGTTCATGGCATAAGACCCCTGATGACCCTAGATTTCACTTGTTCACTAGAAATTACACCGTATGGTCAATGGTCGATGTTTGACTCTAAGACCCCGCACTAAAATGCCTCTAATGACCCAATGCCTATTTATAGCTATCGTGTGGGAAGAAATCTCCCATAAAAACCGAATCATAAATTACACCATATGGTCAATGGCAGATGTTCACCTACAAGAGCCCGTACCATGAAGCCCCCGATGACCTACTGCCTATTTCTAGCCGCAACAAGGGAACCACCGTCCCCTTTAAACAATAAATGCTGACTCCTATGCCTATGGATCCATTGCATTACAGTCTAAAATACATGACCCCAAATGAATGACCAGTGCACTCAAAGCATGTAATCTTTCAAATCAATATGCCAAAACTACATATAACTCTAAAAACTCGACATAGAGTAAATTAAACAGACAAATGTCCCACAAGACTCATCTGAGTCGAAACCGAGCCAAAAGCTCAACAATTCAATTGACTATTCAATAACAGTAGGTATAAACCAATAAAACACAAATACCCAATGTTTATATCAATTGTTGAGCTTAAAATGTTGTATTTAAGATTTAAAGGGGTGATTGTGTAAATATTGTTAAGTGGTGTGAAAGTCAAAGGTGTTTGACTTAGTATAAGTAGTTTGAGTCCCTTGTAATCTTGTAGCTAGCCGTGTGATTTGAGATATTTATCATTCATGTTTGTAATTCATCTTAGAGAGAGAGAGAGAGAGTCCAGAGCTTTAGAGAGAGAGAAACTCATTGTAAATCATTTGAATCATTGACATATGACTTTCTACATCTTGATATTGTGATAGATTGATTGGACTTGATTCTGGAACAACATCAATTATACCCCAAAAGGTGTGAATATATTTATAATCGATTCAAAGGTTAGACAAAATCCCAAAACACGCCATAAATTCAAGAAAGCATTTCCAAATAAGCAATGACACCCAAAATGTGCCCAACAAGTCAATCGTATGTGATTTTCAAATGATTTATAAAATCAAAATACCAAGAGTGTATTAACATCCAATAATCCCATACGAGGAATAAATTATTAAAATCTACACATTTTGTGATTTATTTATCATAATGTTCAAAAAATCTGAATATGGGCATTTCTCAAGTTTTATAAAACAAATGTACCAAGATGCAAGTATCATCAAATAATTAACACATTTGATAAATATCAAGGAAAACATTCTAATACATAAAAATGGACATTTTTGGCATGTACATGATTTTCCCAAAGCAACTTGAACTCACCTTTGCTAGGTTAAGTTAAACCTATGTTCCAAACCTAATTCTAGCTTCCAAAGGGGTGAAGACTTTAGATATCAAGACCAATAATTAAGTCAAAGAGACTCCAATCAATAATTCAAGCTCTATACCTATTACAAATCCAAATATAGATCTCATAAGGCTCAAAAGGATTATCCTTTAAACTTGCAAGATCTAGGCTTAATCCCTTTTAATATCCAAGATGGATCTCCCCTAAAATGCCCCTAAAGGGTTGGCAAGTACTCCCAAAGTCACCACAAGATGAGAGGAAGAAGAGAGGATGAGAGAAATGAGTAAAAACCCTAAAATCGCCCCATTTTTATTAGATCAATACATTCACGTGACCTAGGTCGTGTGGCTAGTCACTCGTGCCCCAAGGTGCGTTATAGTGAGTTGCGCGACCCTGGCCGCAACCTAAGTCGCGTACCAGGTTGCATGGACCTCTGTTTCGCACCCTTTCTTCGTTTTTCTCATCCAATTTGATCCCTAACTCTTTTAGTTTGATAAACATATAAAAACCTCATTTTCTTACCATCTTGGATGTCAAACAGTCACAATTAGACCCCAAGTCGAAAACCCAAAATTGCGGGTGTTACAGTTTGCCACCCAGCCGACCGGCAAATGGAGTTTCAAATTAATCTTATTCCGGGGGTTGCTTCCATTGCTAGAGTGATCTACCGATTGGCACCATCCGAAATGCAAGAGATGATGTCACAACTAGAAGATCTTTTAGAGCAAGGTTTTGTGAGACCGAGTTCGTCACCTTGGGGAGCTCTAGTCTTATTTGTGAAGAAGAAAGATGGCACTATTTGCAGTGATTATTGAGAGCTAAAAAAAGTAACTGTGAAGAAACAAATATCCAGTCCGTAGGATTGACGACCAGTTCGATCAATTTCAAGGAGCAGGTTGCTTCTTGAAATTAGACCTCCGCTTGGATTATCATCAAGTGAAAGTGAAGGATGATGATGATGTGGCAAAGATAGCTTCTAGGACATGATATGGTCATTACAGATTCCTAGTAATGCCATTAGATTTGACGAACGCGCCGACGATATTCATGGATTTGATGAATCGGGTGTGTCGACCTTTTCTTAACAAGTTGGTAATTGTATTTATCAATGACATACTCGTTTACTCTAAGAATGAGTCAGATCATGAGCAACACCGTCGGGAAGTCCTAGAAGTGTTGAAAAGGGATAAGTTGTATGCAAAGTTCTCCAAGTGCGACTTTTGGTTGGAGGAAGTCCAATTCTTGGGTCACGTAATCAACTGGGATGGAGTGAAAGTTGATCCGTCTAAGATCGAGACGATGATGAATTGGGAACCGCCCAAGAGTCCATCTGAAATATGAAGTTTCTTGGGTTTGGTGGGCTACTATAAGAGCGCTTCTTCCTTGACGACCTTGATTCTGAAGAATGTAAAATTCATTTGGTCCGAGACTCGAGAGAAGGCTTTTCGGACTCTTCAAAAGAAGTAGCGTGAAACTTCAATTATGTCATTGGCCGAAGGGTCCGAAGACTTTGATGTGTATAGTGATGCACCCAAGATGGGTTTGGGTTGCGTTTTGATGCAACGAGGAAAAGTAATCGCCTATGCATCAATACAACTCAAGGAGCATGAATCCTACCCATGACTTGGAGTTTCGTTGCAGTGTGTTCACTCTAAAATTTTGGCAACACTATCTTTATGGTACTAAGTGCACACTTTTTACCGACTACAAGAGTTTGAAGTATATATTTGATCAAAAAGAGTTTTACATGAGGCAAAGGTGATGGTTAGAGTTGCTTAAAGACTATAACTGAGAATTGCTCTACCACCCAGGTAAAGCCATTGTGGTGGCGGATGCATTAAATCGGAAAGAGCATGGCAATGACATTTGAGCTACACTTACGAGAATCAGCTTGGTGTCAAGTCTAACCGAACAAAAGTGTCCCATAAAAAGCGCTTTTAGAAGAGAACCTCAAGAGTGAAGTGATGGTGAAGCCACAATTGCTCCTAACCAATGACGACCGTGGTTTGAAATTATACCATGGTCGTATTTGGGTGCCCAAGATCGGGAGCAACCGAAAATTGTTTTTAGAAGACGCACACAAGTCTAAATATTCTATTCATCCAGGTAGCACCAAGATGTATAGAGGCTTGAAGCTGACCTATTGGTGGCCCGTTATGAACTTGGATGTGGCAATACATGGAAATGTGCGTGACTTGCTTGCAAGTAAAAAAACAAAACACCATCGACCATACGGGAGCCTTCAATCCTTGGAGATCCCCAAGTAAAAGTGGGAACACATTACTATGGACTTTGTAACCAAATTGTCGAAGAATTTGAGGGTCACAATACGATTTGGGTAGTGGTGGACCATTTGACGAAGAGTGCTCATTTCTTGGCAATGCGAGAAACCTTTCCCATGGATAAGCTCACTAAGTTGTGTATCGACGAATCTGTCTCGAGGAATGGGGTATCGTTATCAATTGTATTCGATCGAGACAGTCATTTCACTTCCAATTTATGGGACGACTTGCAGAAAGAATTGGGTATGGGAGTGAACTTGAGTATAACTTACCACCCTCAAACCCATGGTCCATGTGAAAGGACCATTCAAATTCTAGAGGATATGCTTAGATCTTGCGTCATCGATTTTGGGAAAATTGGGAATCTCACTTACCCCTCGTGGCGTTTTCCTATAATAACAATTACCATTATAGTACCGGGAGGACACTGTTTGAAGCTTTGTATGGACGGAAGTGTAGGAATCCCTTGTGTTGGATTGAAGCGGGTGAGAAAAAGTTCGCCGGTCTAGAGGTTGTTAAAGAAACTGCCGATAAAGTGAAGGAAATTTGTGAGTGATTAAAGGCGGCTTAAGATCGACAAAAGAGTTACACTGACAAGAAGAGGAGATCGATAAAATTCCAAGTGGGAGACCGTGTAATGTTAAAGGTATCCCCTTGGAAAAGTATCATATAGTTTGAGAAGCGTGGGAAACGCAATCCTCGTTTCCTTAGACCGTTCAAAATTTTGAGTAGAGTGGGACTCCAAGCCTACAAATTAGAGTTGCTACCCGAGATGGTTGGAATTCACAACACCTTCCACGTGTGCTACTTGTGCAAGTGTTTGGTGGAAGAAGAAAGTGTGATTCCACTCTCGGAGATTCGTATGGACGAGCATAACCATTACGTTGAAGACCCGAAAGCGATTCTAGAGAAAAAGTCCAATATGTTGCGCCATAAAGAGATCGTAATGGTCAAAGTCCAATGGAAGCATCATCGAGGCTCTAACGTGCGTGGGAGGCAGAAGAAGACATGAAAAGACGCTATTCGTACTTATTTGTATAATGTAAGATTTCGGGGATGAAATCAATTTCAAGGTCGGGAGGATTGAAACCCCCAGAATTTTTGGAATTATTAAATACCTTGGAAATTCCTTCAAAAATCACAATAATTGTTATTTATCAAGACTTTTGGTTAGTGTTAATGTTCGGTAAAAGGCCCATGAGAAAAACCAAGAAAACGTGACTTTAGGGTGAAAAGCAATGAGTAACGCGACCTTCCCCGTGACTTAAGTCGTGCAAGCTATTGTGATTTGAAGATAGGGAAGCGGGCGACTTTCCCCGCGACTTATATCGCATGGGAAGTCGCGTGGACCTGCTGTCTGCATATTAGAGCCGATTTTGATTCATTTTTCCATATTTTCCCACCTACACTTCCCCTTTTCTCACTTATCTCCTCACCCACCACATTTATTGCGAGCCTAGAGTCTTTAAGGCTCTAATTTGAAGATCTTTAGGAGTATTTGAGCACATTCAAGTGGACAAGAATCAAAGCTTCATTCTTCAAGATCTCACCTCTTCATCTAGAGTTTCTTGACTTTTCTAGGTTTTCTTAAAAACTTAGTATTGTGAGTTCATCCTACACTTTTTGTAAACTATATATATATATATGTGTGTGTGTGTGTGTGTGTGTGTGTTCAAATGTTATCTTTTTGTTGCTTAAAGCGTTTTTTTCCATATAATTGTGTTTGGAAGATTTTGGACTATTTAGGTCAAATTTGAGGATTTTGGAGATTTCTTGTTATTGACAAATATGTGTAGGAAATAACTGTATTTATATGAGAAACGATTGTCTCAAAGTTTTGATAAGTTTTTGGAACCTAAGGGGGTGTTCGAGATTGCTTATTTAAAACAACTTATATATATATATATATATATATATATATATTGTAAAAATGCTTATTAACTTATTGTTAATGCCAAAAATCGTCCAAATGAAGACTTAAGGTCGGCGTGGAGCTTTAACAACTAAAGTAAGCGATCGATCGACAAATCGTGCGACAAGGATAAAAAATAGACAAAAGACAAAGAATTTGGTGATGCGGAAAACCCCATCGAGGGTAAAAAACGCGGACGATAGCAGAGATCGTCAAGTACACTATGGACGTCAAACAGGGACGTCGTCCTTTAGAAGGAGCGGTTGACAGTACAAATGACAATATTACAGGAGTAAATAAACAAATAATAAGCTTTAAGTTGTTCGTCGTGTGGTGGAACACTTTGTTGAGAGTCTTTGCTTGAGAGAGACTGGTTGGATGTTCTTGAACGTTGTGTATGCCAGATGAATTCGAGTGTTAGATCGTGTCATATGTCTTGAATGGTTCTTCGAGCTTGTTTATATAGCTTTGGTTGCCATAAATGAGCATTGAATGTCCAACGGTCTTGGTAATGATTGATCTTGATGATACTCGTCCGTTATGACCATTTGCCCTTGATTGCGTGTAAAAACTATAATAAAGAACCATAAAAGAAAAACAGTCGTATGTAATGAATGACATATAATCGTTAGTTACGTTACAGAGGTCGTAAGATAGGAGTCGTGGAGTGACTCTTGGTTGTGGTCGAGAGAAGCTTACGACCGTTGTCATAAGTGACGACTATGGTCTTTGGTGTGTGCGGTCGCAAGGACCTTATCTTAATACAAGAGTTGTCTTAAGATTGGAGATGCTTGGTTTTCTTGCGTTGGTCGTGGCTTGTGAATTTTTACCCAAACACTTATATGGTGTCTGTTGGGTCATCTGAAGATTTGAAGATGACCTCCTGATCTTCCATCTTATTTCATCCTACTTAGAATATGTTTGAGGTTCTTTTAGCAGCTTGGTTTCTATACAAATGTTCGGTGAAGTCGAAGATCAGCCGAAGAAGACAAAGAAGGAGTACATCTCTCAAAGCGGATTGAAGATAGTCTCCTCAGCCTAAAGCCAAGCATGCCCAAGTGATCAACACCATCGGCCAGGATGGTGTCAATCACATATCTTCAAGATTGTGAAGATGTTCTCACATCTTCGGGAAAATCCGAAGATCTCTCAAGCCTTCGGCAGCCGATGACCTCTCCCTAGAAGCTGAAGATGTTCTCACATCTTCAGGAGCCGAAGATGCCTGAAGATTTCCTTCCAACACATTGTACTTTTCTGACAAAGTATATTTGTGATATCTTGCATTGACGTGGACCTCATCTGAAGATCAGATAAAGTAAGCTTTGTCTCCTACACTCTTTTAAGGAAAGGTCCACACCATCCCTGCAGGTCAACACTTCAAGACAAAGTCACTCCAAGACAAAAGGTACATCTTGTACCTTGCTGAAGACCTGTGTCCATCCTTTGCTGAACAGGTGTCCCATGCATTTAATGCATGAGGCACTATAAATATGGAGGATGGTTCAACATGCAAGTAACCCAGCTCTACTACCTTCAAGTTCTCTAAGTGCCTGACAACTTTCTCTCTACGAAGTTCAATTGTTTTCTAAGTGTTTTACAATTGTTCTTTAATCTCTATGTGTAAGATTGTTTGAACATATCTCATATGTTCTCTTCCGCAACAATCAAAGTTTTCTATGTGTAATTCTTGATTTCAAATCAATAAGAATTAAATTAAGTGAAAAACTGTGTGTATTATATTCAACCCCCCTTCTACAATACTTTGCTTGTTTATTTACTGCTATTTGGGACCAACAGTGTCAAACCAGAGTTTTATAAAAAGTGTTTAGATTAGTTTATTGCGATACCAAAATGTAATAAGTTGATAAGTTGTTTTTTAGTATTTGGCAAATAAGTTAAAATAGAGTAACTTATGGCAGTACCACACCAGATTAAACTAATAAGTTAGAAAGAAATAACTTATCAAAAACTCCTTATTATTGGTGCCCAATCAGTATAAGCATTTTTTTCTCATCAAAACACTAAAAACTCCTTATTACCAGTACCACACCGGAATAAGTTAATAAACCCTTTACAAACGCAATCTCAAACGCCCCCTAAACTTATAATGTTGTTATCTTGGATTTTGTTGACAAATTTGAGGATTTTACCCACTTGGTGACCATCTATATATGAATGTTTGTTGGTGGATATGAATTAACATATCTAGGAAATTTTATTTGTTAAACTATAATGTAATGAATCCTAAGTATAGAAGTCGGTTTTATTTGATATGCATGGATGATATTCCCTATTTGTAACTTGAAATAGGCATTAGGTCTCCATAGACAATAAGGTGGGAGTTCTTGTAATCAGGCATCAACCATAGACCAATAAAAATGTAATTTCATAACAAGCTTAACTTGGATTTTGGGGTTTCCTAGGGTTGAATCAAACCACAAAGGTCGTTGAATCAAACTAAACCACATCGACCACCTTTGATTTAGTCTTTTTCCATGTTGATTTGGATTGATGACTTATACATTCTTGGTGGGTGACAATTCGCTTCTAGAAACAAGAAAGTGTTGCATCCAAAACGTATCATAGTTAGTTCTAGAATAATATATTTGCATAAACCGATTATGGTTCAAGCATGACAGTCTAGGGTCACAATTCATCTGAAGATTTGACTCCGAAGTAAGCAGTCTAACAAACCGTTATATCTCATTTATTTATCACAATCATACTTTTCAACTTGGGGTTGTTTTGTTAAAAAAAACACCCTTTTGCACGAACAAAAAGTTTAGATTACTTGCTTGGAGAAAAGGAATTCGATTGGCATTGATGTGGCAAAGCATCAAATCTTTCCCATTAAAACTTGGTTCAAAGTTATGGCGATCGGCGGCGTGATTATCTCCACCGGCGGCCAGTTTTCCCGCCTAAAATATCTTCAAAGTCAAACCCCGGAAAAATAACGCGCCATCCCATTTCAACTTTTTGACGCACAAAAGTCGAATTCTAGAATTAAAAATGGAGCCATGTTTCCCTAAACTCCTAAACCTTCTATTTAAAGCTCGAAACTTAATCGGAGTTGCAACTATCGGCTCCTCCTCCGCCGCCGCCACCGACGCCATTACATCCTCTACCAAGTTCTCTACCACCGCCGCCGCCGCTTCTATGGATGATCTCCAAACCCTAAAAACCCGCCTCTGCATCATCGGCAGTGGTCCGGCAGCGCATACCGCTGCCATCTACGCCGCCCGAGCCGAACTGAAACCTCTCCTCTTCGAAGGATGGATGGCCAACGATATTGCCGCCGGCGGCCAGCTTACTACCACCACCGATGTGGAGAATTTTCCCGGTTTTCCTGAAGGTATTCTAGGGTTTGAACTCATGGAGCGATGTAAGAATCAATCGCTCCGATTTGGTACTCAGATCTTTTCCGAAACTGTTACCAAAGTTGATTTCTCATCAACTCCTTTTAAGGTATTCACCGATTCAAAATCTGTTATTGCTGATTCGATTATTGTTGCCACCGGCGCCGTCGCGAGGCGGTTACATTTCACCGGCTCCGGTGAGGGGAAATTAGGGTTTTGGAACAAAGGTATTTCGGCTTGTGCTGTTTGTGACGGTGCTGCTCCGATTTTTAGGGGTAAGCCGCTGGCGGTGATTGGTGGAGGTGATTCCGCCATGGAAGAAGCTAATTATTTAACTAAGTATGGATCAAAGGTTTATATTATTCATAGGAGAGGTGAGTTTAGGGCTTCAAAGATTATGCAACAGAGGGCTATGGGTAACCCTAAGATTGAGGTTGTATGGAATTCAACTGTTGTGGAGGCTTATGGTGCAGAAGGAAAATCTCTTTTAGGAGGATTGAAAGTGAAGAATGTTGTGAGTGGTGAGATTTCGAATTTAGAGGTATCTGGTTTGTTTTTCGCGATAGGTCATGAGCCAGCTACCAAGTTCTTGGATGGTCAGTTGGAACTCGATTCGGAAGGATACGTTGTGACTAAGCCTGGGACAACCGTCACGAGTGTGAAGGGTGTCTTTGCTGCTGGAGATGTTCAGGATAAGAAGTATAGGCAAGCTATTACTGCGGCGGGCACTGGTAAGTATCTTGACACTCGTTATTCAAGATTTTAACGTCTAAGCGAATGAATCTGAATTGCTAATTTGTCTATGTATATCATACTTTCTAGCACTCTATGATCATGGTTGTTTGTCTATAAGTTGATGCTTTCCAAGTTCAACACCAGTCTACTTGTCTGCCATACAGTATGTGTATTTATCTCAAAGGTTTCTGATCTCTGTTACATGGAATACCTTATATTAGATGTCACTTGGTGATGGGTTTGGAAACTATAAAAAACCAAAAACCAAACCAAACAAATCTGGTATATCCCTCTTGTCTCTTGAAAGTAGTGTTTGGGAGGGGTAGGATGTAACACAGAGATTACCTCAACCACTAAGTTTAAAGAGGCTGTTTCCTTGAACGCCCTTGGCTTGTGGTTGAAGCATAGGTGTGTGCAAGCAGACAATAAGATAGGTATTATAACAAGTAACGGGGAAATGTAACAAATAAAAACATTCAAGGAATGCAAAGAGCCTAACAAGATCAAATGCATGCTAAGCACACAAAGGAAATTCCTTATCTCTAACACAAGAAACCACCACCCGGTTTGAAGACTCTCCCCCACTCAACCCATCCTCTATCCTCCCCTCCCCAACAATGTTCCTACTTGCAAGGTTGCAATCAACTACCCTAATCCTCCGCCTCCAAGTACTTCTACTTGAGATCATGCCCTTTGAGAACTAAACTCTCCCTATCCAACCTCAACAGCTCATCCCACATCCTCCTCGGTCTGCCTCATCACCTCACCCGCTCGATGCAGTAGGTCGTGACAGAGCAGAGAGAAACCTACATATTTTAAACCCTACATCCCTAATATCTAAGCATCCCCTCACCCCCCTGAGTTAGTATCGCCTCATCACCTCAGACCCAACTAACCCAAAAGAGGCGCTGCCTCAGGTTTGCTTTTCTACCGCCTCGCCTCAAGGAGCTCCTCAAGGCGTACCCCTTGAGTGACTTTCAAAACCATGACCTCAATATTTCTTCTCTCCACTTATCCGCAACAGACACAACTCCATGGTTCTGCCATAAAAACCTCATCGTGTATCCTATTCAACAATTTGAGAGTTGGAACATTACAGCACAACTGATGACATAGAACTCTTTCCATACCACCTCAACCTTTACCATGTCTGGGTTCAAAAACATATAGACATGGTAAAACAGTCGACCATTGGAGCTAATTTTGTTATGCTTGCAAATTTTAATGATCCTGATGTATGCATTCAATTTTATCTTTGTTTTGTTGATGGTTTATTCTTATTAGGTATTGTCTTGGCAACTTGGCACTTAGTTGCTATATTGTGCAGAGTATGTTTTGGAAAAAGTTCTAATGGATCAGTTAAGTTAATGTGCAATGTTGAAGTCTTGTTAGGACACATTTAGTTTTATGTTTGTTTTGTTAATGATTTGTTTTTAATTTTATTAGGCAGTGTCTTGGCAACTGGCCCTTGGTTTTTATATCATGGAGAGTATATTGTGGAAAGAGTACTATCGATCAGTTAAATTATGCTGTAAAGTTTAACTCTTAAATTTTAAGTAGGATCCATCGGAATTACAAATCTGAGAACGTTAGGAAGTTACTGCTATGTGAATCATTGTAGGATCCATGGGATCTTTGATCAGATTCCTTTTTATTTGTACTTAATAAATAATTGCGATGAAGTTTCCAGACCATATGCTTTTAGAACAAAGGATTAAATATTATTACTTACACGTGAGGTGCATGTATGATTAAAAAATATTGAAGAATTGTTATACATTATCCTTATCAATCATTACATTCTAGATGCATGTATGCATTATTAAAGGATTAAAATATTATATATATCAGGCACATTTTTGATTAAAAAAGAATTAAAGTATTATTGTATTGATGCTTTACAATCACTACACTGTGCTTGTATGATTTTGAAAAAGATTGAAGTATTAGTGTTCCATATTATATTCTTTTTGTGGAATGATGATTTTTTTATAGACACATTTTAAATATATAATTGACAAGAAAAGTTTCTATTAGTACATAACACAAAGATGGCACTACCTTGATACTTTCGGTCCATGACGAGCAATAACATAGTCTTTAGAACTTGCCGATGCAGAAAACAGAACTCTTATAGCTATTGAACGTTATGAAGTTTTAAAATACTGTTACTTTACTAAACGAAGTCGGAAGTACCAAAAATATATATTTATATTATTCCCCTGGATTACATGTCCCCCTTTTTGATACATCGTCACAAAAATTTGAACCTCCTTAATCATGGAATCCGGGTATGCAACCAAAAGGATACATATGATGTTTATGGACGTCTCTAGTTACCAAACAAGTATTGACTTCTGTGGACCATTCTAGTTTTTTATGGACACTTTGATGGTGCATAGGTTTAAATAGATCTGTTGTGAGTTTTTGAATGGAAAAGGATTGAACGGCATTTTGACTAGTGAACCTTTTGATTTTTAGTTATGTGTTTTTGAAAGAGTGAAAATCGATAGTTTCTCTTTGACAAAACAAAGAAAGAATACTCTTTTGAATTTCTTTCTATTAGAACTAGAACCATTGTGTATACCTGTTAATGTAACTAACGTGTTTATTTATTTTGCCACGTAAAGAAGTTATATATGCATTTGGTTTCTCTTTGGTTCTTCTGTTATCTCTTAGGCATCGTTTGGCAAAAATAAGTTAGCTTATTTTTTGAGTACATGTTTGGAGGGATATAAGTCAGCTTATAAGTTAGCTTGATAAGCTACTTGGAGTAGCTTCAGGAGCTTTTTGTGACTTTTTCCAATTATACTCTTATTAATCTTACTTATTATTTATTAACTATTATTTATAAATAAAATTTAATTATTAAAAAATAATTATTACTCATATTGATTAACATTAATTGAAAAATTAAGTTTTAATTATACGTTGATGTTAAGTTCTAATTATTTAGAATTATTGTTAATCATATCAATTATATATATATATATATATATATATATTTTGTAATATTTGTCCATATATTTTAGTTA
This sequence comes from Arctium minus, assembly GCA_954870635.1. Classification (NCBI taxonomy): domain Eukaryota; kingdom Viridiplantae; phylum Streptophyta; class Magnoliopsida; order Asterales; family Asteraceae; genus Arctium; species Arctium minus. The sequence goes on along the minus strand of OX941097.1, from coordinate 26,229,403 downwards.
TCAATTACTATTATTTTTTTAATTATTATTCAATTATTTATTTCTATTCATATTATGTGTAATGGTTATTTAAATCATTAATGTAGATTTTTTCTAAAATTTGTTTTAACAAATTCAAAATTTATAGTATATATATAATAATAAATTTTAAATTCTTTTAATTAACATATTGTATTATTTAATTTTTCTTTACTATCTTGTTTGTATTAATTAACATATTGTATTACTATAAATTTGTTTTAATTATATTATGAAATATTGTAATTGATTATTTTTTCAAGATGTCCTTTTTGGTTATTTTTCACGTTTATCAGCTAGTTTTTTTTGCCAAACGTGACTTATCTATCAACTAGCTTATCCACTAGTTTGCCAAACGTAGCCTTAGAATTTTAAAGAATCATTGGATCAATGATTTGGATACAAATGTCATCTATCCTTTTGAATCCTGGGAAAAGAAACTTGGGAACCGAGTCATCTTTTGTGATTATCTTCCCTTAGAAGATAGAACTTATATTTACCAAAAGGCCTTTGGCCCAGTGGTACCGGGTAACCCAGCCTTTCTAGAAGTCGAAAGTTTCCAACTCATCAAAGGTGAGGCATGTGCATGAGTTCCATTTGCCTGTATATAAAAATTATATACTTCAAAAGAAGTTAGAACTTATATTCCATGATTTTCATCTTCTAGAAATAACTTGGCAGATGTCTTTATTGGACTGGCTTGTGGAGAGCTTGGTTTACATCAATTAGTTTGTGCTTAGAAAGGAATGATCGAAAAAAGAGGGGAGGAGAGGGATTGATGGTTTGGGTGTAAGCCCATGTGATTTATATATTAACTTAACAATAATGGCATATAGTCTCTGAATGCCGCATTATCACATCTTAAGTTGCAAAATCATTAGAATTATCCAGTTGAAGGTTACTCTTCTATTACAAGTTTTTGACCAAATACTTCATTATTAAGGCATTCTTGTCCTCTAGACCCTGAAGCTTAAAAAGTTTTGTATGAAACGCTAACCTAGTTAAAGAAGCCTGTCATCCGAACATCAGGCTTCTTCAACAGAGATTAAACTTGTGTCTAAAGTAGAATAGCAAAAGGCGTAGCCTATTATATAAAATTCATATGTAGGTGGCTGATGTGTAACTTTGTTTCTCTCTTCTGTGATGAAGGGTGCATGGCAGCCCTGGATGCAGAACATTATCTACAGGAAATTGGATCTCAGGAAGGGAAGAGTGATTGATGAATGCCAATATTCTTGATGCATCTCAGAACATTTATGAAGAATTATTTTCATTCTTCAACATTAAAAGGATAAGTTCTATTATTGGTATGTCTTCAGACTTTGTTCGTTTGTGTTCAAAGGCACATGTTATATTGATGTGTGGCATTATGACATTAAAGTAATGCCTATTTGTTTCTTAACTTGTTGGCTGGAATTGCCAGTAATCTATCTGTTTATCAATGTTTGCTTGCTATGAAAATTGTTCAGTGGATCATGAGATGGTAAAATGGATCTTAGTTTATTATATGCTCCTGACATGTGTATTTGCCTATAATTTCTCATCATGGCCTTTTAACTTTTTATAAATGGCAAAGATCTTGTTAAACTGCTGATTGCCTTTGGATGCACACCTTCCTCCTGTACCCTCTCCCTGATGAATTGCCTTTCTATCTTATGTGTTATGTAATGTCTGCAGAACCATTTTTGAGAATCTATGCTGTTAAATTGCGGTGCTATAGCGGTGAATTAGCGGTCAGTGGTTCTAGGGGAAATAATGGTTTGGCGGTGCTAATCACCGCAATTGGGCTGTGGATAGCGGTGTGAAAACTGCAATTATCGGTTGGGCTTTCAGTTGGCCTTTTAAAGGGTTTAGAGAAGTCCTTTAAGGGATTACGAGCTAGGGGGTTGATTTTGATATGCACAATATCGGTGTTGTAAACTCGCTATTCCTCTACCATCTCTTCTATTCCAAGCATTGTGCATCATCTTCTACTCTTCAACATATTCTTTTCAAACAATAACATCGTCTTCCAACACCGTTTGCTCGTCATCCCTTCTATTCTCATGTTCTTCTATCCATCTTCAATATATATAATATGTTATATATACATACATTTATATATAATTGTAGCTATTACATGAATCACTATTTGTGGACCGCTATACCACTGCTTTACCTTCGCGATAACCGCTATATCAAATCACGGTCCTGACTGCTATTTATATATATTACCTTGGTCCAGGTATTATATATTACGGGTTGGGTTCCTTAATCGGCCTCTTTAATCTTTTTAGGTTTATGCCCTACTTTGGGTAAAGATCCTCCCGATTTTGATTTGCACAAATGCCCCCATTACCACTTCTTATTGTTATGCCTTTTTTTTTCCTTTTCTTCTTCTGGTGGGAATGAAAGTAATGGTAAAAAGAGATCTCCACCCTTGTATACACATTAGGATGAGATGCGTCGAGATGAGATGCACAGAGATGCACCAAATCAATTCTAGTATATGGCGTGATTCATGAGGGTGGGGGTGAGATTAAAAGTGATCTTTTTTTACCTTCTCACTTTAACTCTTCTTCTGACACGATCCTTCGTCTAATATTACTTCCCTTTTATTAAATTTTATTATTTTCATACTCTGTTCAATTATCAACAATGACCAAGTCGTAGGTTTTGCAACATCCGGATCCTCTTCTAGATCATGCAAATGATGCTTTGTTTATTTCACTTGTATAGCATCACCTAGCATTTGTCTAGATGATTCTAGATACGACTTCATTAGACACTATTTGAAAAAAACGTTCTATAAACACAAATGTCCTATAAAAGGATCAGTTTATACGACGTTTCTCAAAAGTGTTTTATAAAATAATTAATACAACATTTTTTAAATAAAAAACGTTCTAAAAACTTGTTAAAACGTCTAAAAATATCATATAAACTTATTGTAACATTTTTAGATATGAGGCTAAATTTGTTAGTAGGACGTTTAAACATTTTAAAATATCGCACTATTTAGTTGATGATTATTTAAAAATTAAATTGTTAATATTAAATATAATATTATTAAGTGTTCTATACATACTTGATTTTTTGTTTTTTTTCGGTTTTTTTTTGATTTCAGATTAAACGGTTTGACTCAATTTTTCGGTTTTTTTAACACCCCTACTAATGCCCCTCTAGACTCAACTTTTTAGTTTTATAAACTATGTCAAATTAACTTCCGTTAAAAATCAAAGCAAAATCTCAAAGGAAAACCCGATTGCGTTAACCACTAAGTTCTTTTGGATGCAAAAAATAAATAACTTTCACAAACTAGGTATTTTAGAAAATTTCCAACAACTAACGCTTTCATAATAATCACAAAACTTATCTTTGAAATTTATCGAAATCATTTTTAATGAAAATAAATACCATCTAGATGTTTAAATAAACTATCAACAAATCCTTTCTCAATGTAAATAAATTAATGTATATATTTTATTAAATAAAACTGATGTTAACTTATATATATATATATATATATATATATATATATATATAGGGGTGAGTTCAAATGAAAATTCATCTTTCATTGTGTACATGAGGACAAATCTTAACCATTGATTAAAACTTAGAAAACTAATCAATGGTTAATACATAATAAGGTTAATTGGGAAGTGATTAAGGACAAAATTGTAATTTTGAATCAACGCCTACCTTTAAAATAATTTATCTTAAAAATTATTAATATTTTAATCAAACAAATTACATCAAAAGAACGAGAATTTCGTACTCTTCGATATGACATCCATCTCGATATAGTTTTTTTTTCTTCGTTTTAACAGTTTTTTACGTGAAATTCTATATACGTGTTATATTCATTATGAATATGCATGAACGTCTTCGGATGTCCACATTCAATATGAATAACAAAGGTGAACGTTCATTCACTATTTATGATGAATAATACCGTATGCAGGATGAATAATACAATATTCAGGATTTCTTCGTTTTAACCGTTTTTTTACGTGAAATTCTATATATGTGTTATATTCATTACGAATATGCATGCACGTCCTCGGGTGTCCACATTCGGTATGAATAACAAAGGTGAACGTTCATTCACTATTCATGATGAATAATACAGTATTCAGGATGAATAATACATGAATCCATGATTCATGTATTATTTATCATGAATCATGTATTATTCACCCTGAATGTTCTATTATTAACCCTGAATGATACATTATTCATGATGAATAATATATGAATGACCCGTGAAGGTGTAGACACATGACACTCTCTCTTTTGTTTCCCAATTCACAACTGAAATTTGGTTTAATTCATTATGAATATGTATGCGCATTCCCCGGATGTCCCACATTCAGTATGAATAACAAATGTAAACATTCATTTATTATTCATGATGAATAATATAGTATTCAAGATGAATTACACAACATTCATGACGAATAATACACGAATTCATGAATCGTGAATTATTCACCCTGAATGTTGTATTATTCATCATGAATGATACACTATTCATGATGAATAACACATGAATGACCTGTGAAGATGTAGAGTCGTGAGGCGCTCTCTTTTGTTCCACGATTCACAGCAGAATTACTCGATAGGTTCTCGATTCGTCTTGATGGGTCTTGGGTTACGGTGCTGAAGAAACGTGATACCTTACGACGTTGAAGAAAGTGTTGAAGAAGGTAATGTCGAGTTACATACTTACGGTGTCGAGGCGTTGTACAAACTTGAACGTACATAAATATTCATAATGAATATAACACATATATAGCATTTTACGTAAAAAACGGTTAAAACGACAAAAAAACTATATCGAGATGGATGTCACATCGAAGAGCACGAAATTCTCGTTTTTTTGATGTAATTTGTTTGATTAAAATATTAGTAATTTTAAAGATAATTTATTTTAAGCTTTAATTGGATAAAAAGTTTTTAATTAAAAAAGAAAATAAAAAGTCAAATATGGTAGATGTGTGTTTAAATTTTATTCTATTTTTACCCCTAAGCATTTTAAAATTAAAAACTCTATTTAATATGAGTTGTTAGATCAAAAGAGATCGAGTGACTGAGATTTATCCTCACGTGCATAATGAAAAATGAGTTTTCATTTGAACTTTATATATATATATATATATATATATATATATATATACACATATATAAAGGTGGGTTAATGCGAGAACAACAATAATTTAAGAACACATGAGAACAACCGAGTACATACAAAATCATATATGATTGACGTACAAAATCACATATGATTCACGCGATTTTACGCGCGACTTTAGGTCCCGTCTAAGGTTGTCCGCGTATATTTTTTTTGGGTTAATTTAAAATCACATATGATTTTATACATGATCTGCTGTTTTTTTTTCTTAAATAATCAGTGTTATGGTTTGAATCTTCCTCTCTCTCTATATATATCAATAATTAAACTTATTACAATAATTATAAAACCAATAAGTAAATTAATCCAATGGTTGAGCTCCCTTTCTAATCTAAGTATAGACGAGCACAGTAAATTAAATTAAATAGAAGAAGGCCACCCCAATCTTTGTGGCAGCCCATAACTCGATCCAGCAACAATGACACGGGTGGGGATTGCCTACCTTAATCTTGCCCGACTCGAATTTTCATCCTTATTTTGGACAACACCGTCAACGTTTCGGGGGCCAAATCAAGTCAATACTTTATCGTTTTTCACCTTTTTTTTTTGCGTTAGAATCTTGACAACATTTTATATCAATGATAAAAACAAGAACCATGCTTTAAATCGAACTAGGGGGCTTTATTTATGAGTTTAAGACTCACTTTTAATCGAAAACACCGCTATCGGCATTTTTATGCATCATACATGGCCTTCATGACATTCTTACGACTACGCTGAAACTACTTCTCAACATTAATTGACCATAAAGAAACATTATTCCAAAACTTTAATGCTATACTTATCTCAAGTTTGATGAAAATCTTCGGAAACCCTAATCGCTTTGATGACCGAATTCTCCTTCATTTCTTAACTTTTTTATATTATTTCATAGGTCTTTTTTATATAGTCAAACAAGATGAGGATCAATTAGATGATTATCATCGCACACCTTTTTAATTTACAATTGGGTTTCCGCAACTTTGAACAACTAACAATGTAGCCCCTAAACTATATTTAAGCTGCCACTTTCGACCCATTCGAACCTACACGCTGACCATGCCTCACCGCCTTCAACCCATTAGGTGTTGTTCGGTTCGCTTTCTGTTAAGACCTGTATGGATATAGCTGTCTGTATGGATATAGTTGTTTGTGTGTTAACAGATAAGTTGTTGTTCGGTTGTTGTGCTGAATAAACATTCTGAATGTCAGAAATGACCATTTTACTCTTTCGTTTTACATTAAACATTTGTTGACGAAATTTTACAAAACAACAAAATTTACAGCAAAATGTAGATTAAACAATAACAAACAAATAGTAAAACAATTCTTTTACAACAAATTTCTATAGATCAATCTTATTACATAGTACAATAAAAAATAAAATAAAAGCCCAAATAAAAAAAACCCAAATTTATTAACCACCACAAATAAAAAACCCAAAATACATGAACCCTCAAAGAAAAAACCAATGATACAAAAGGCAAAGCTGTTGGATAAAAAAAAAGAAAAAAAAAGGGAAAAAGTGGAGACCCATTGATAAGGAGGAGCTGCAGCGTGAATTAAAAACAAAAAAAAACACAGATAACTTCCATGGTATTTGGAGACTGCCATTGATGATGGTAGGAAGAAGGAGGAGCTGCAGGAAGAAGAAGAACAAAAAAAAAAAACACAGTAGTGGTCGAAGGAAGAAGAAGAACAAAAAAAACCCAGGTCTCGATCTCCTTCATCACCTCCGTCTTCATCGGTGGTTGTAACGATCGTTAATCACGGGAGTTAAGTGAGATTTTAGTGAATGGGATGAAAGTGTAAAAATAAGGATATTGGGGGACTTGATGGTAAATAAGGCCACAAAGGGCTCAAAACTCTAGGTTATTCATAGTTGAAGGAGTCTTCTGTGTGTGTGCGGCGCAAGAACCTAGAGGAAGGAGCCATTGACATTCTTGAAGAAATTGTTGGAATCGTGAAGGAGAAAGGGAAATCGACATCGCTTAGTAAGGTTCTTCAAGAGGTAAACACTCTAATCCCCATTTGTAGATTGAAACCCTTTCTATTTTGAAGTCTGGTTGGGAGGGGGGAGATTATCAGTTCGTGCATTTGGGGTTTTGTTCCAAAGGGTCGATGTTGTGTGGCTTGGGGGGTTTAAGGTTATAGAGTTAGAGGCTAATCGGTAAGCTAAATCCTTCGATTAATGAGCGATTATTGGGAAATATTGTTGTTCAGTCGAGTTCTATGTAGATATACTTGAATCTGGGTTCAATCGACGCTCGGAGTTTTGGGATCGGGGTCGCCCGGGGTAGAGTGGCCCGGGGTCGCCCGGGGTAGAGTGGCCCGAGGTCGCCCGGGGTAGAGTTGACCGGGGTCGCCCGGTGAGGTGCCGCCCGGGGCCACCCGGGGATGGGTCGACCGGTATCCCCCGGGCTTTTGCGACCGGGATCACCCGGACCCAGATATAACGACCGAGCTTCCATTTCGCCCAGGGTCTCCCGGGGGGGGGATCAAACCGGGGTCTGTACTTTCTGTTAATCGAGATTTAATCTAGAAACCCTCAAATTAGGATTTAATACTTTAGTGACCATAAATTTGGATTGTAGGGAGTCGATCTTTGTGCAACTAGTGTTCGTGTGAGAGCTCGAGTCCTTCCAATCAGGTGAGTTCCCTTATCATAGAACTTTTGAAAACTGGAAATGGCTTTCCTTGATGATGCTGGTTATGATTATCGTTTTTCAACATTTATAATTTTGTACTGTGAATGACTGAGTTTATTTCAATATTATGCATACGCATTTTTCTCACGGTTTATTATATGAAACTTGGTACTGTTGTATGAACTGAGCATTATCTTCAATCATCGGGGATGGTTGAAACCGGGTGTCTGGAATTCGTTTCCTTACACATCGGTAACGACATCAACTAGGGGTACGTATGGGGATCTATTGGGGGGCCCCGAGGACGAGTAGTTCTATATCTTGACGAAGAATCTCGATGTGAAATTTGTCATTTCCTGTGACATGAAGCGGTGAAATTATTCTCGTAAATTTTATTTGTACTTTTGTTGTTATAAAATGGGCGAGGTTGGGAATTCACTAGACCTTTCGGTCTAATCCTCGTCTCCAGTTTTCTTAAAACCCATTTTCAGGTAACAGGGTTGCTCCTGGATCATCCAAGGGAAAGGAGAAGTGTTAGGTGCTAAAGAGTCGAAGAGCCGGACTTAGAAGCGACATAGATTCAGTTTTCTTTAGTTTCTCGGTTGTAACAGACATGTTTGGACCGTGTAAATCCTTTCTTATCAGAACTTTATGCTGGGACCCGTTTATGGGAATTTGTTCTTATTTAATTGTTATGCTATGTTTTGGGTTGTTACATTTGGTATCAGAGCCATAGTTTAATCTATTTAGGTGGCCTTGTTGGACCTAAACTTAAACTGTAAGTGGACACAACCGGGAAATAGGATGTCATAGGATTGCCGCTTTAGGAGCATATGTAACGAGAGATAGGGACTAACATGTAAGGTAGATTTGGGATTACAACTGGCCAATGTAATCTTGTTGCAAATTTACAGGTACATGTGCATATCTATAAAATCTTGTTGCATATAAGACAGTAAAATTTAAGTATATCCTTGTGTTGTTTCACTTGTCGTCATGGCAGATCGAGTTTTCGAAGTAGGGCAGTGCCGGCCGGGGAAGATATGCCGACAGATGAGATTCGGGCTGAGATACCGAGAGGTCCTCCTGGGAGGCCGACAACTCGAGGACGGGGCCGTGGTCGAGGGCTTGGTCCGACGAGGACTAACCGAAGGGCTACGACCCAAGTGGAAGGAAATAACACTGGAAATCGGGGAGGAGCTAACACCCGAATTGCTCGTAGGGTGAGAAGTGCTGAGGTTCTCAGGGATAGGGAATCATCGCACCAGGAGAGCTCAGCGACTGTGAGAGGACGGGGAGCTGCAAGGGCTCGTGGTCGGGGCAGGAACCAAGCCTTTGTGACTCATGAAACGTTTGCCGTGGAAATGGGAAAGCTTCAAGAGACTCTGTAAGCGCTGTTGGCTCACCAGGAGAAGACAACCTCGGGGAGCAGAGATAAGAGTGAGAACAGGGAGATTACTGAGTTGTCGAATACGCCGATAACGGAAGTGGGGGGTAACTCTTCATCGATGAATGTGACAGCAACTAGGGTAGCAGCGAAGGGATGTAGTTACAAGGAGTTTGTAGCCTGCAAACCTCCTACGTACAAAGGGGAGTGCGACCCAATCCTGGTGATGAAATGGGTCAAAGATATGTAACTGGTATTTTCTACCAGTAAATGCGTGAAGGAAGACAAGGTAACGTACGCTTTATCCATGCTGAGATCTGAAGCCACCTTGTGGTGGGATGCAGAAAAAGGGGGATTAGGGGTGGCCGCAGCAGAAGGTATGTCATGGGAGACTTTTGTGGGAAAGTTCAAGGCACAGTTCTGCCCTCTGGCGGCAGTGAAGAAGTTGCAGGAGGAATTTCTGGGTTTGGAACAAAAAGACATGTCGGTAAGGGAGTACACTACAAAGTTTATCGAGAAGTATCGTTTTGCTGGAGCATACCTACCAGATGAAGGGCATATGTCTAGAGATTTCCCGAACAAGAAAAACTGTTATCAGTGCGGATTGCCCGATCATCTTCGGTCAGATTTCCCGCAGGTCAAGCGGGGTGGACCAATTCAGACTGGGGAGCGTGGGGGAGGAAAAAAGGGAAGAGAAGAAATGGGAGTCGGCTCGTCCGAAAGGGAGGGCCTTTAATATGACAACAACGGAGGCGGAGGAGATTCCAGATGTAGTCACAGGTACATTTCTGGTAAACTCTACTTGTGATAGAGTATTGTTTGACTCAGGAGCGACTTGCTCTTTTATATCCCTTGCGTTTTCTCGGTGTTTGGGATTAAAGCCTAAGCATTTAGGGCGTGAGTTTGATGTAGAAACCGCCGATGCGAATCTGGTGTCAATTAGGGAGGTGTTTGAGGGACGTGTGATAGACATAGAAGGGAGTTTAGTACCAATGGTACTATATCCTATGCCGATGATAGAGTTCGATGTGGTTCTTGGGATGGATTGGCTGGCTAGAAATGATGCTAGTATTGTCTGTAACAAGAAAATGATCCGTATGGTTTTATCGGAAAAAGGGGTGGTAGTGATCTATGGGGATAGACGGGAAAGGAATTCTAGTTTGATTTCCATGATCAAAGCGAACAAGAGTTTGAGAAAAGGATGTAGGGGATTTTTAGCTTATGTAGTAGATACTAAGAAAGAGAAGGGTAGAGTGGAGGAAGTGCGGGTAGTGAGCGAGTACCTGGAAGTATTTCCGGAGGATTTGACAGATCTACCACCTGATCGTCAAGTCGAATTTCGGATCGATCTGGTGCCTGGTGTCGCTCCGGTAGCGCGTGGACCGTACAGATTAGCACCCTCAGAGATGAAAGAAATGATGTCACAATTGCAAGAATTGATGGACAAGGGGTTTATAAGGCCTAGTACTTCACCGTGGGGAGCGCCGGTCCTCTTCGTGAAAAAGAAGGACAGATCTATGCGAATGTGCATAGACTACAGAGAGCTCAACAAGTTAACGATCAAGAATAAGTATCCGATTCCAAGGATAGACGACTTATTCGATCAACTTCAGGGAGCCAGTTTCTTCTCCAAAATCGATTTAAGGTCGGGATATCATCAACTCAAGGTGAGGGAAGAGGATATACCGAAAACAACCTTCCGTACAAGGTATGGGCATTACGAATTCCTTGTAATGCCATTCGGGTTGACCAACGCTCCTGCAGCCTTTATGGATTTGATGAATAGGGTGTGTCAACCCTACTTAGACAAGCTTGTGATCGTGTTTATCGACGATATTCTAGTGTACTCGAGGACCGAAAAGGAGCATGAGGAGCACTTGCGAGCAGTACTGGGTTTGCTAAGGCGAGAGAGACATTACGCGAAGTTCTCAAAGTGCAAATTCTGGTTGCAAGAAGTACAGTTCCTTGGGCACGTCGTGTCCCAAGATGGAATCAAAGTGGATCCGGCCAAGGTAGAAGCAATTCGTAGTTGGGAAGCGCCAAAGAATCCGTCAGAAGTCCGAAGTTTCTTGGGATTAACAGGGTATTACCGGAAGTTTATTCAAGATTTCTATCGGATAGCCACTCCGCTAACGTCGTTGACGAAAAAGAATGTAAAGTTCATATGGACAGAAGCTCAGAGGAAGGCTTTCCAGAGACTTAAGGATATGTTGAGTAGTGCTTCGATTTTGGCTCTGCCGGACGGCTCAGAGGATTTCGTAGTTTATAGCGATGCATCTAGGTTGGGCTTGGGATGTGTTCTCATGCAGCGAGGGAAAGTAATTGCTTATGCATCCCGTCAGCTGAAGGATCACGAGTCGTGCTACCCTACCCATGATTTAGAGCTGGTCTCCTTGGTTTTTGCGCTAAAGATTTGGAGGCATTACCTTTATGGAACGCAATGTCAGATCTTCACGGATCACAAAAGCCTATGTCACTTATTCGATCAGAAGGAGCTAAATATGCGCCAACGAAGATGGATGGAGTTGCTGACCGATTACGACTGTAAGATCGAATACCATCCCGGGAAGGCCAACGTAGTAGCAGACACTCTGAGTCGGAAGAAAAGAAGTGAACACCTAATGCTGATAGCTACGAGAGCCGAGGTAACGCCAACTCTACTAGAGGAAATTAAGAGGTTTCAAGTGGAAGCCTTGAGGCCGGAGAACGTTAAAGCGGAGAGAGTGATGGGTCTTACAAGCTCGTTAATTGAGGACAGTCGGGGACTGAAGTGCTACAGTGGAAGAATTTGGGTTCCGAGACTTGGGTATTTGAGAACGGTTATCTTAGCGGAGGCTCATAAGTCAAAGTATTCGATTCACCCAGGTACGAACAAGATGTACGGAGATTTGAGACTAGACTACTGGTGACCGGGACTAAAGAAAGATATAACTCATTACATGGAGAGGTGCCTGACGTGCCTGCGAGTAAAGACGGAACATCAGTAGCCGCACGGGAAGCTTCAATCGTTAGAAATTCCTATCTGGAAGTGGGAACAAATCACGATGGATTTCGTGACTAAGTTGCCCAGAACCCCGAAGGGGTACGACGCGATTTGGGTCATTGTGGATCGGCTGACCAAATCAGCGCATTTCTTACCCATCAAGGAAACATACTCTATGGAAAGACTCGCGAAGCTGTATATTGACGAGATTGTTGTCCGCCATGGTGTTCCCCTATCAATAGTGTCCGACCGGGATAGTCGATTCACTTCAAACTTTTGGAAGAGCTTCCAGCGGGAGATGGGGTCGAAAATCAAGATGAGCACGACTTATCACTCGCAAACCGACGACCAGAGCGAACGAACTATTCAGACCCTAGAGGATATGCTAAGGGCCTACGTCTTGGATTTCCATGGTTCGTGCCTTCGTGGGAAAACCACTTGCCGTTGATAGAGTTAGCTTATAATAATAGCTATCATGCGAGTATCAAAGTTGCTCCCTATGAAATGTTTTATGGAAGGAAATGTCGAACTCCCTTATGCTGGAATGAGGTGGGAGAGAGGCAACTAGCCGGACCAGAGTTGGTGCAGCTGACGGCGGATAAAATTGTTCAAGTACGGGAGAGATTGAAGGTGGCGCGTGACTGTCAGAAGAGTTACGCGGACAAATGCAGAAAGGACATAGAATTCCAAATTGGCGATAGATTAATGTTGAAGATATCACCGTGGAAAGGAGTAATCCGCTTTGGAAAGAAAGGGAAGTTAAGCCCTCGATTCATTGGTTCATTCGAAATTGTTGAGCGAGTTGGAGCAGTGGCATATAAACTAAATTTACCCGAAGAGCTGAAGAGTGTCCATAACACTTTTCACGTCTCCAATATGAGGAAATGTCTAGCAGATGCAGACATGGCGGTACCCTTACAAGACATTCAAGTGGATGAAAAGTTGAACTTCGTCGAAGAACTAGAGACTATTGTGGATCGTAAGACTAAACGACTAAGGACGAAGGATATTAATTTGGTGAAGGTCCAATGGAAATTTCACAAAGGGTGAGAAGCAATGTGGGATCTAGAATCGGATATGAAATCCAAATACCCTGACTTCTTTGACAAAGAGATTCCGAGGACGGAATCCCTTTAAGGGGGGAGTGTTGTAACGATCGTTAATCACGGGAGTTAAGTGAGATTTTAGTGAATGGGATGAAAGTGTAAAAATAAGGATATTGGGGGACTTGATGGTAAATAAGGCCACAAAGGGCTCAAAACTCTAGGTTATTCATAGTTGAAGGAGTCTTCTGTGTGTGTGCGGCGCAAGAACCAAGAGGAAGGAGCCATTGACATTCTTGAAGAAATTGTTGGAATCGTGAAGGAGAAAGGGAAATCGACATCGCTTAGTAAGGTTCTTCAAGAGGTAAACACTCTAATCCCTATTTGTATATTGAAACCCTTTCTATTTTGAAGTCTGGTTGGGAGGGGGGCGATTATCAGTTCGTGCATTTGGGGTTTTGTTCCAAAGGGTCGATGTTGTGTGGCTTGGGGGTTTAAGGTTATAGAGTTAGAGGCTAATCGGTAAGCTAAATCCTTCGATTAATGAGCGATTATTGGGAAATATTGTTGTTCAGTCGAGTTCTATGTAGATGTACGTGAATCTGGGTTCAATCGACGCCCGGAGTTTTGGGATCGGGGTCGCCCGGTGTTTGGGAACCGGGGTCACCCGGGGTAGAGTGGCCTGGGGTCGCCTGGGGTAGAGTTGACCGGGGGCGCCCAGTGAGGTGCCGCCCGGGGATGGGTCGACCGGTATCCCCCGGGCTTTGGCGACCGGGATCACCCAGACCTAGATGTAGCGACCGGGCTTCCATTTCGACTAGGGTCGCCCGGGGGGATCAAACCGGGGTCTGTACTTTCTGTTAATCGAGATTTAATCTAGAAACCCTCAAATTAGGATTTAATAATTTAGTGACCGTAAATTTGGATTGTAGGGAGTAGATCTTTATGCAGCTAGTGTTCGTGTGAGAGCCCGAGTCCTTCCAATCAGGTGAGTTCCCTTATCCTAGAACTTTTGAAAACTGGAAATGGCTTTCCTTGATGATGCTGGTTATGTTTATCGTTTTTCAACATTTATAATTTTGAACTGTGAATGACTGAGTTTATGTCAATATTATGCATAAGCATTTTTCTTACAGTTTATTATATGAAACTTGGTACTGTTGTATGAACTGAGCATTATCTTCAATCATCGGGGATGGTTGAAACCGGGTGTCTGGAATTCGTTTCCTTATACATCGGTAACGACATCGACTAGGGGGCCGTATGGGGATCTACTGGGGGGCCCCGAGGACGAGTAGTCCTGTATCTTGATGAAGGATCTCGATGTGAAATTTGTCATTTCCTGTGACATGAAGCGGTGAAATTATTCTCGTAAATTTTAATTGTACTTTTGTTGTTATAAAATGGGCGAGGTTGGGAATTCACTAGACCTTTCGGTCTAATCCTCGTCTCCAGTTTTCTTAAACCCCATTTTCAGGTAACAGGGTTGCTCCTGGATCATCCAAGGGAAAGGAGAAGTGTTAGGTGCTAAAGAGTCGGAGAGCGGGACTTAGAAGCGGCATATATTCAGTTTTCTTTAGTTTCTCGGTTGTAATAGACATGTTTGGACCGTGTAAATCCTTTCTTATTAGAACTTTATGCTGGGACCCGTTTATGGGAATTTGTTCTTATTTAATTGTTATGCAAAGTTTTGGGTTGTTACAGTGGCTCCGCCGCCGGCGGCGGTGGTGGTGGCTCTGGCGTTTGTGGCTATTGAGGGTTTTCCAGAGAGGGTTGAGGGAATGAGGGTTTTCCAGAAAGGGTTGAGGGAATGAGGGATATGATGTGTCTTTGGATTGCTGAATGTAGAGGAAAAATAAATTCTAGTTGACCGATTCAGCTATGGACTGACCGAATAAGCCAATACCGAACACTTGGATATGGCTGTGTGAATCAGCCATATTCACCATACAACTCATTAAGCGATAAACGAACAACCCCTTAGTCTCCTTTACAAGGTAGGGCAGGGGTGTTATAAAATTCTTTCAATGCATTCCTATCAATCTAGTCAATAAGCCATAGCAAATATATATATATATATATATATATATAGGGGAAGGTTCATTTGAGAAATAGCATATATATGAGAAATAGAGAAGTGATCATTATCTGATGGGCTGAAATCGTACAACGCGATAATTGCGGTCACACGATAAGGAATATGGAACGGTTCAGGGGTAATTTTGTAATTTTTACACCTAGATGAATATAGGCGGCAAAAAGAATTATTACACTCTAAAATACTCATTACACTAAATCATCAAAAACCGTCGATAAATTCAGAGATTATCGTTTCAAAAATCACACAAAATACACAAAATCATCACAAATCATTCGAAGTTGCTTAAGCGAACATCAGGAAATGGCAAAAACACGAAAGCATTCAACGAATCGCCAAGAACAGCATTCTGAAAGTCCAGAAAAAACAGGAAATCCAAAACGAAGAAGAAGAAACGTTGAAGACGATGATGAAAGACGATAATGTACAGATTATATATGTATTTTTTTGTAAATCGTTGAATAATCAACATCAAACATATTCAATGAATCTATGTTTAGACAAATAATGAAAACATTTAACAACATTTTAGGGTTTAAACAAACATGTAAACAATATTAATGTACATTTCTCTTCATTTTTTATTACAGTGAAGAGCTCGATGTTTCCAAAGCTAAAAATAAAGAGAAAGGCAACAAGTCAAAACACAAAAGGTATATTCGTTCATCTCTGAAATCGTGACATAGATTTGTTGTTCATGTATGAATGTTGAAGATACGGTAGTTCATACATGAATATATGTATTATTTTGTTGTTCATTTATGTTTTATCAAATAACTAGGGTTTTTTAGAGAAAAGTTTAATGTGTTTGTATTGTACATAAAATAGTTCATAAATGAATGTGTAATATTTTGTTGTTCATTTCTGGTTTATCACGTAGCTACGATTTGAGACGAAATGTTTAATGTGTTTGATTTGTACATACAATAGTTCATACATGATTATGTGTAATATATTTTGTTCATCTATCATTTATTACATAATTAGGGTTTTTAGACGAAAAATTTCATGTGTTTGTTTTAAATATATGATAGTTCATAGCTGAATTTTTGAAGTATTTTGTTGTTCATTTCTGTTTTATCACATATTAGGTTTTTGTGGTGAAAAGTTTCTTGTGTTTAGGTTGTACATACGATAGTTCATACATGAACGAGTTAATATTATATTGTTCATTTCTGAATTATCACATAACTAGGGTTTTTAGGGGAAATTTTTCCTCTTTTTGGGATGAACATATTATAGTTCATACATGAATGTGTGTAGTATTTTGTTGTTCATTTATGTTTTATCACATAGCTAGGGTTTTTTAGGCTAAAAGTTAAATGTGTTTTGAGCTGTAGATATGAATAGTTCATATGTGAATGTGTGTAATATTACGTGGTTCATTTATGATTTATAACATTTGAGCTGAAAAGTTCCATGTCTTCATATTTGAATGTGTGTAATATTTTGTTGTTCATTAGCACATACCAACAACTTTAAGGCAAAAAGTTTCTAGTGTTTGTTTTATATATATGATAGTTCATACATTAATGTCTCGAATGATCTGTTTTTATTTCATATTTAAAACATAAAGAGACTTCATATATGAAACCTTAATGAGTCATTCTTATTCTATTAAGCCTTCATATATGAATATGTGTCTTATTAAAAGGTGAGACAACAACAAAAGATATAGTACTTGGAGCAAATAAACAACCTGAAAGAGGTAGAATACCAACATAACATATAGAATGTTGATAAATTGCCTATGATAATTACATATACAAATTGTTTATACAGGAAACAACCCAACAATACCAAAGATCAAGCTTGTTATCTGCAGGAACAGAACCCTGAAGACGTTTCAAAATAAATTGTTGTGTGTATGTAAACAATAAAAAATAATATCAATTTCAAAATTATATTGAAATTTTGTTTCATTAATTATATTAACAAGTGTCTATGAACAGATAAGGAACCAGATTCAAAGAGAAGAAAGAAAGATACTAATGGATTGAAAGGAAAGACTCTGGCAAAGGCAAAAACTTCCAAAGTCATCGATGAAGATGTTGATTTTGAGACTCCTGTTCCAAAGATAAAAAGAGCAAAGAAAGAAGGAAAAAAGCAACAACAACAACCTAAATTTCCAGTCATTAAAGTTTGAACATCACCAAAACCCCTTTATGAAGCAATTAGAGCTTTAAGTGAAGAGCAGAAAGCCTGTATCAAATGTATGGGTTTCAGAGATCTTTTAGAAATGAAGATAGACGGAATACCCTCAAAGTTGGGCTTTTATGTTGTGGACAGTTTCGACACTGAAACAATGGAGATTCATGTTGGGAAGGAAAGTTTGAAGGTTACAGAACAATCAATTCAAGATATGCTTGGTGTTCCTATGGCAGAAAAAACCTTATTTGACTGCAAGTACTTAGATGATGACAATCAGTTGTTAGTTAATTGGAGAACCCAGTTTTCTAAGGAAATCATACGTCCAACAGACCTGAAGCAAATAATCATTGACAATGATGAAGTTGATTTCAATTTCAAGTTAAACTTCATTACCCTTTTCTGCAACACTATGGCAGAGGGTAACAAAAGTGGAACTTGCAATCTTTCAGTAACAAATTATATCCAACCAGACACAGATGTAGCAAAGATTAATTGGTGTAGTTACATCTATGATTGTTTGAGAAGCAGTAAGAAAGGATGGATAAGAGACTCATATATGAGCTTTTATGTGGGATCAGTTACATATTTGATTGTAAGTTTACTATAACATTTATGAATTATATATATATATATATATATATCTTACAATAATGTATTGATTACTTTTAATGTTTTTTTCGTAGCTCATGTATGTTGACAACTTTGCTTGTGAAACTGTGAATGTTGCAAGAGAAAGACCTGTGATAAAAAGATGGAATGTTGAAAGATTAAGAAGAAGAGAGGGATATGAAGTTGAGAAATGTGCATTTGGATTGGGCAAATTGCTTGGACCAATGGAGAATTTTGAAAATTTCTGATAAAGAAAGAAAAGAGAAAAAGGATGAAGAAAGAAAAGAGACAGAGGATGATGAACAAGTATGAATATACAAAACATATAATATAGTAAAAAGTTCATATATGAATATATGAATTCATATATGAATGCTTATATGAGTTAAGATATGAATTCTTCTCATATATGAATGCTTATATGAGTTCACATATGAATTATCATATATGAGTTCATATATGAATGCTTATATGAGTTCATATATGAATGCTTCTCATATATAAATGCTTATATGAGTTCATATATGAATTACTCCCCCCGTCCCAAAATAAGTGTCCACAATTGAAATGACACACAGTTTTAGACATGCATAATAATTACACTTTTTTGTTAACCAAAAGACCTCTCTACCCTTATTTAATGTCTCTCTCTCTCTCTCTCTCTCTCTCTCTCTCTTCACAACACTTGAATACTTGTGCATTAATTAAGGGTAAATTTGAGAATTTAGATTTCTACTTTTAAAAGTAGACAATTATTTTGGGACAAACATAAATAGAAATGTGGACACTTATTTTGGGACGGAGGGAGTATTTAATATGAATTCATATATGAATGCTCATATAAGTTAATAAATAAATTCATATATGAATGCTTATATGAATTCATATATGAATGCTTATATCTGTTCATATATGAATCATTTTCATATATGACTTCATATATCAATTCATATGTGAATATATGAATTCATATATGAATGCTTATATGAATTCATATATGAATCTTTTTCATAAAATACTCTATACCACACATATGAATTCTTATATATAAATTCATATATGAATGATTATATGAGTTCATATATGAATGCTTATATGAATTCATATATGCATTTATGCATGCCCCCACATTTTTTAGAGTCTTAAATTTCATATGTGAATAATTATTATAAATTCATATATGCATCAATTTTTATGAAAACAATTTATAAATTTTAGGTTTATCAATCAATGATAAGAACCAGAATGGACTGCTTAAGAGCTGATATATTGAAGATAGAAAAAGGCTTAGATGAAGCTTTAAAGAAATATACAGATAACATTGTATTCAACGAATACAAAAAAGAGTTTGAAAATAAGTTTTTGAAGTAGACTACTGAACTCACCTTGCTAGATTTAGGCTAAATCTAGATTTTACCCCCAAAACTTGAATCTCCTTTGATGAAGGCTTGAAATCTCCAAGAAACCTCTCTAGATCTTAGATCCAATACATCTACACGGTTTCCTTCACCACACAAGTCATCAAAATCACACTCAAGTTGAAGGATGAAAGGAAGGAGGATGTAAACATCAAACCCTAGCTTAACATTAAGAGAGATGAGAAGCTTACCACCACAAAATACTCTTGGATACTCCAATAAACTTCAAATATCTTGATATATACTTGAAGATCTCTCAAAAACGAAACCATAGCAACTTGAATCATCAAAATCGGAGTTAGGAGGGGAAAGTTATGAGGAAATGATGTTAGATCTCCAAAAATTGCGTATAAGACCCTCAGGTCGTTTCCCTCGGTTTGGCCCATGGCTTGGAAGCCGCAGGGTAAACCGCGCACTTCCTCAACATCCATCCAGAGGGTTCCGCGGCCTAGGGTCTCCCACCAACCCGCGGGCCTCCGAAATCCCCTATTTCTCGCGTCCGATCACTGTTTTGACCATAACCTCTTCGTTTTATCTCCGATTTTGCTCCGGAAGAACCGTTGGACTCGTATTTGAATTCTTCATCCAACAAGACTATAAAATCTAAGATTCAAGCCTAAAATATTAATTATTATATTTCTCTTAAAATACTGATATCTATACTAACTTGAAATTATACCTTTTTAAAATCGGGGTGTTACAATCCTCCCAACCTTAAAAGAGATTTCGTTCTCGAAATCTAGCACCGCTCAAACACCCAACATTGCCTTTAGTGAGATCAATCGATTCTCTACCCAAAAGGAATGCCTCCATGATACCTTGCCTCATGTACGAAACCGATTGCATCCTATTTAAGGTTGTAACTGTATTTCTCATAACGAACCGTCACAACGCGATTTCAAGGTTCGATATATCTTACCGATGACGAGAAGAACATCGAGTCCTTATCAACCACTTTCCTATCCTTAAGATCTCGACTGTCTCCCAACCTTAGGTTGCACATATCACCTCAAGAATATTTCCACCAAGAATACTCCAAAGCGAACTTTTCCCTTTGTTACTTCTAATTCTAACACATCAAGGTCTCCTCAATAATCGATTTCTACTTAAGGTTTACCTCGACATTCTAACCCAATTCCCCAATAATCCATACTATAAAAGATTCATCGTCCCTTCCTTGACGACATTTCCTAACACTAGTTAGGTTCGATCCAAACATAACATTCAATCTATTCCTCAACTGACATGACACAACATCGGTAGACAACGGATTACCCAACTCCACGGTTACTCAACTCCCAGAGTGCAGTCAAGCATCGATTGACAAATCAACGAAACCTTGTTGATTACAGAATTACCAATGATCGATCCCTAGATGCTAGTATGAGACGATGTATTTCACAAAACTAGCAAACGGGTATATGCATGCACCTTGGTTAAATACAAAATAACTTATGTTGATTCCAAGTTCAAAGCCAAGCTAACAATATGCTTTCATCGTTCAAAAATGTCGGCTAATACACTATGATGGACACTCCAAGTAAAATATGCATGCATACCATACGCAACCAAACCGCCCGCACAAGAACTCAAGGGAAAACAATACAACTGGACGCCATTAAAATCACCACACTAAATCCACAAAATCGCATGGAATAAAATTCTTAATAAAACTCAAAACCAAAATAATGGAAGATAACTCTTCGTCCAAAACTTTAACATATATGGAGGAGATCCAATGTTAAAGTCACAAACCGCAGTCACTTGTCCAAGACCCTAAATAACATCAAAATACGCACATCGCAATATTTACGAAATAACGTTGGACAACAATGAGAATAAAGAAAGTCTCAACAAGGTTTGCAACCTCATGCAACCAAATAATTTTATGCATGTTTAAAATCATGGTTAAAAATCTCGTGTGTGCTAAACATTTTTTCAAGACTTTGTAATATAATCCGTATAATGCTTTTGGAGTCATGAGGAATAATTGATGCAATTCATTTTAGAAATAAATTTCGTGCATAAATTTGATCGGCACTCAACGTTTCGAAACCACGCTCCCCAATTTCCAGGCACACTATTGTCATCTGGGTGATCAACATCTTAAGACAGTAATCAAGGATTTCATAGTTTCACCTTACAATTTCACCTCGAACATTGTCGATTCCCACAGTCTATGGTTCTAATCCAACCAATCATTCTGACCCGAAAACGGTCCACTTAATGCAATCACCATGCTTACTGTCACTCCAAGTGATGTATGCTAAAATCATCAACATCTTCTAACGACTACCCACTGAAAACTCCTTCACTACCCCAACCGTAGTCACATCCTAGTAGTACAAGTATACACATGTAATTCGTAGGTTCACCATAACCCTGGCCATGTGCTATTATGAATGTACCGTACATGATCATCCTTGTTACTCTCGACTTGATTCTCGTCCCTAGTGGCTCCATCAACTCCAATTTTTCATGTCTTAAGGTACCTAATGGTGCAATTTCACTTCCAATCACTTAAAAGAACGCTAGGTTGAGTCTAGGCATCCAAAATCTCTCAAACTTAAGCTCTGATACCAACTTGTAACACCTTCAAATTTGGTAAGAGCAACTAATTAAAATTTTTAAACATAACATCAAGTAAGGGACGAAACTTCCTCTTACAATCCAAAACTCTATATGACTCAACTACGAATTCGATAATTAACCTTGACAATAATAAACTTCAATAATATATACAACTAAATTAAAGTCGGGTGTCACATAACCCAAATACAAGCTGCTCTCCATAACCTAATGTGGAAGACTTCCTCAAGCTACTCACTCCTCGGGCGTACAAAAGGCACTCCTCTCTTCACTATGATACTAGAACTATTCCCAACCGGAACCTGTTGCACATGCCGACAAATAAAAAGGTTAGGCTAACGCCTAGTGAGTTCAAGAGTTTTACATGTGTAAATATATCTTTAAAAGGATGACCCTTTTCCTGAAATCAAGACCTTTCAATTGATGTACTTTAAAACGTAGAAACGACACTTTTCCAATATCATGCACTTTCAAAGATAGACACCTCAGTACAAACATTCGTTATAAATTAATGCAACTCAATCTTGCTAGAAACGTTAATATGAATTGCCTCCCATTTAAGAAACGTGGATAAAACGTTACATCCCAAAACACCCAAGCACGGGTCGGGAAAAATACTCAACCCACAAAACATGGTTAAAACCCGCATGTACAACATGTTACCAAAAACACGGACGCTAAGCCCCAATACTCATGCGTTCATAAATTGAAAGGAAATCAAATATCAAAACATGGGGAGACATACTTCATTAAAACCTTAATATACGTGGAGGAAGGTCCAATATTAAGGTCCTCATTCACTGTCGACCACATAAGACCAATGATAACCAGGTAAGACGTCAACATAGAAAATACAGTTGGCCGACAACGGGGGAGACCCGTATCCGTTGAGAGTGGAGGAACACAAAAGTTTGCCACTCTTACAACATTAATCGCATGACATCTCACGGCATAGCGAGCCCAAGTGTCCCTACGATTTCTTTAACAAGTTCCACCACAAATCAGTTGACCTTGATGAACATTCCGAAGAACTCCATCCCGAAGGCCCGACACAATTAAAGACTACCTCCTAGGCATTACTTCAAGCGGCGGAGGTCCTAATGCCTACCTCCCCGGTAGCACCACCAGACTCAACCCTCCTAGTGCTTACTTGTAAAGTTTCCGGTCGTAAAACATGAGTACTGGAGTTCAACCCCGCGATACCCAATTGACCATCCAAAACAGACCGACTTACATGCCTATGGCTTCAAAGCAACACAGTCTAACATTATATGACTATACAGGAATGACCAACACACTCGAACATGTAATTAACATCAATATGCAACACGGTGCATTAATATGTAAACCATAATCGGGCTCTACATTGAGCCAGTAAAACCTGACAAGTGTCCTCAATACTCTCTTAAGTCAACACCGAGCTAAAATGCTCAAAACTCCTTTTTGACCAACGATTAACAATCCCCAATTAAATAATGTTTGACTCACGTCATGCAAACACACTCTAAAATACATTTGTAGGCTCCAATACAGTTCAGGTTGGGACAACTGGTTTTCCAAATGAGTTTATACTCTTTAATCTTTCAAGACGTCCCACAACACAGAGAAAATCAAAACTTTTACTCAGACAAAGACCAAAAGTGTATTTTCACCAAACGATTTCCATTCATGCATTAAACCATCAAAATACACTAAAATGACCTATTTATCAAGATACTCTAAAATCCCAAACATGGGTGTTTTACAAGGTTCATAAAGCCAAACTTCTCAAATAATCAAAACCCATCAAATACTCTACAAATGATAATCTCATGTTAAACATATAAGTACTCTAAAATAAGCATTTTGGCATGTACAAAGTTTTCACAAATCAACTTGAACTCACCTTGCTAGATTTAGGCTAAATCTAGATTTTACCCCCAAAACTTGAATCTCCTTTGATGAAGGCTAGAAATCTCCAAGAAACATCTCTAGATCTTAGATCCAACACATCTACACGGTTTCCTTCACCACACAAGTCATCAAAATCACACTCAAGTTGAAGGATGAAAGGAAGGAGGATGTAAACTTCAAACCCTAGCTTAACATTAAGAGAGATGAGAAGCTTACCACCACAAACTACTCCTGGATACTATAATAAACTTCAAATATGTTGATACATACTTGAAGATCTCTTAAAAACGAAACCGTAGCAACTTAAATCATCACAATCGGAGTTAGGAGGGGAAAGTTATGAGGAAATGAAGTTATATCTCCAAAAATCGCGTATAAGACCCTCAGGTCGTTTCCCGCGGTTTGGCCCATGGTTTGGAAGTCGCGGGGTAAACCGCGCACTTACTCAACCTCCATCCAGAGGGTTCCGTGGCCTAGATCGCGGCCTAGGGTCGCCTACCAACCCGCGGGCCTCCGAAATCCCCCATTTCTCGCGTCTGATCACTGTTTTGGCCATAACTTCTTCGTTTTAACTCCGATTTTGCTCCAGAAAGAACCGTTGGACTCGTATTTGAATTCTTCATACAACAAGACTATAAAATCTAATATTCAAGTCCAAAATATTAATTCTTATATTTCTCTTAAAATACTGATATCTATACTAACTTGAAATTATACCTTTCTAAAATCGGGGTGTTACAATCCTCCCAACCTTAAAAGAGATTTCGTCCTCGAAATCTGGCACCGATAAAACACCCAAAATTTCCTTTAGTGAGATCAATCGATTCTCTACCAAAAAGGAATGCCTCAATGATACCTTGCCTCATGTACGAAATCGATTGCATCCCATTTAAGGTTGTCACTGTATTTCTCATAACGAACCGTCACAACGCGATTTCAAGGTTCGATATATCTTACCGATGACAGGATGAACATCAAGTCCTTATCAACCACTTTTCTATCCTTAAGATCTCAACTGTCTCCCAACCTTAGGTTGCACATATCACCTCAAGAATAGTTCCACCAAGAATACTCCATAGCAAACTTTTCCCTTAGTTACTTCTAATTCTGTCACATCAAGTTCTCCTCAATAATCGATTTCTACTTAAGGTTTACCTCGACATTCTAACCCAATTCCCCAATAATCCATACTATAAAAGATTCATCGTCCCTTCCTTGACGACATTTCCTAACACTAGTTAGGTTCGATCCAAACATAACATTCAATCTATTCCTCAACTGACATGGCACAACATCGGTAGACAACGGATTACCCAACTCCACGGTTACTCAACTCCCAGAGTGCAGTCAAGCATCGATTGACAAATCAACGAAACCTTGTTGATTACATAATTACCAATGATCGATCCCTAGATGCTAGTATCTAAGGAGTTGCCACTTATCTTGCAGACATACCCAATTTCAATGAGAGTGCACTGATGCACCTCAACGGTCTCTGTCCCCCGAATCGAGGGTTGACACCTATTCTCAAAAACAACTATACTGCAACGTGGGTGTACCGTCAACTATTTCATTGCTAAATTTCCATTGGCGAGTTAAAGGTGACACCTAGCATGACACTAAAATTTCAATCTTACATCTCTAACAAACGAACCACAATATATCCTTTATTTCTGAAGACTCACCCGAATGGCACACCTCCAACTCATACATGATATTGAACAATCAACCCCTCGATAAGAGAGAAACCACACAACATTTTATCCCGAGGATTTACCGAAACAGAAAGATCACCACCTAGATATCTGGGACAATACACAAATCTACTACTTCAATTATTTGTACGTGTACTGATTCATAAACTGAAATCCAAAATTCGAAACTGATCACGAATATGTTAACCCGACGCTTCATTTTCCAAGGGCTCCTCCAGTCTTGATTACAACTCATTTCATGGAAGGGGTTCAAATCTACAACTCTAATGAGTTTGTTAATGTATAGAAAGTGTTGGAAAGTAAATATTTGGTAAAATGTAATTGGGCCTATTGGGCTTACTTAATTGTAAAGGGCTTGGGCTTAATGATGTAACAAGGTAGTGTAGGTGTTGGACTATAAATAGCTTAGACTTTGTAATAATTCATTTTATGAAATCATAATTCAAGATGTAGCCTTAAAGCATTCTCTCTCTCTATATTAGTTTACTTTCTCTCTCTAGAATAATAAAGTCCTTCTCCTATCCTATCTAGTTATACACTCAAACATTAAATGCTCCAGATCTCGGACCTAACAAGTGGTATCAGAGCCTAACGATAAATTCTTATCGAACGATTATCGGATCTCGACATTTCGTGTTTTTTAGCCCGATCTACAAGTAAGTTGTTCCAAAACTCAATTCCTCTTGAAGATTTGTTCTTGATGAGATTACAGATCTAGTACAATTTTTAGATTCAAATTTTGTTGAGTTTTGAGGTTTTTCGAATTTTTCGTTCGAAATTTTCGGTGTTCTTCACGTCAAATTTTCGATCCGAAATTTTTCTTGCATGAGGTGATTTAATGTGCCTATATCTGTTCTTTATCAAATTTCGAGCATTATACAATTTTTAGAATCGAAAAACGATGAAAAAGGAGTGAGATATGAGGTTTTAAAGATCGTTTGCCGGAAAAACGGATCTGACCGGAGAATCGCCGGAAAATCGATTTTCAGCTAGTTTTGTGATGTTTATCTACCTTAGTTCGATTTTTATATGATATTGGAGCATAACGCAAGTTTCCTCATCAATTTTCGTTGAGAAACGAGGTAGATCTAAGTGTTGAAAGTCGGTTGATCGGAAAAACGTTTTTGCCGAAAAGTTACTGTTCATCGCCGGAGTTCGAAGTTTTAAGCTTTGATATTGTCAAATTTTTGCTACAAATTTGTTCTAAATGATATTCTCGACCTATTGAAATCTATTTGATGTAAAATCAAGCAAGAAAATCAAGATCTTTCATGTGTAGAAATCACTTCGCCGGAAAAACGATTATAGCCGGAAAACCTTATGTTCTCGTCGGATTCTTGCTGCATCTTCGTCCAGATCTGTTTGTTTCCTTATTTTGATCAGTTTGAAACTTAATTGAAAGAATTTCCAGCAAGAAATTGGAGGTTTTGGTTGTTGAAAGAACTCGCCGGAAAATTTTGTTACATCGCCGAAAAGAAGCTGTTACATCGCCGGTTGTCATGATTTTCACGATGCATGTCAATTTTACTTACTGAAAACAGTTAGTTGATGGTTATTGAAGTTGTTAGATGCAATTATCATCAATTTTGGTCGTGAATATTCAAAACAAAGTGAAGTAGAAAAGTAACAGTTCATGATTTTATGTGGGGAAGAAGATGAATAGTGAACTAACGGACTTCCGTTAGTCCCGTTAGTTTTTCTAACAATTTTGATTCAACTTCCGTTATTTTGGCCAAAAATTGTTCCTCGATCCTACCGAGTAGTGTATGCTTTATTGTTCCCTCTTCGAGCAACACGTTTACGACTCTCAAGCCGAACTCCTATTCGACTCGCGGTTAACGACGATTCCGTTGTTAAAAACTAAGTTTGCACACGGTTTGTCACGTCAAATTCACTTGTTATCTTTCTTGTGGAATTATTGGAACAAGTTGAATTTCAACATTTCGAGATGTGTTATTGTGCACTTAATCGAGCTTACAGTGTACATCGGATCCGGTTTTAAAGTCGAAAACGAAGAATGAGAGCAACTTTCAAGGGGGAGCCGAGCCTACAATTGTTAATGCATGCACTAAAGTTTTTTCAAGCAAATCAAGGAGGAGAGGAGCTTAAAGCTTGAAGATGATTTACTTTCCAAAACTTTAGGGGGAGAATGTTAATGTATAGAATGTGTTGGAAAGTAAATATTTTGTAAAATGTAATTTGGCCTATTGGGCTTACTTAATTGTAAAGGGCTTGGGCTTAATGATGTAACAAGGTAGTGTAGGTGTTGGACTATAAATAGCTTAGACTTTGTAACAATTCATTTTATGAAATCATAATTCAAGATGTAGCCTTAAAGCATTCTCTCTCTAGATTAGTTTACTTTCTCTTTCTAAAATAATAAAGTCATTCTCCTATCCTATCTAGTTATACACTCAAACATGAAATGCTCCAGATCTCGGACCTAACAAGTAGTATCAACTACTATGCCAATTTGAAATTTTATAAAACTTCTAAGTGCAAAAGTTTTAGAAACGCACAAATAAAATCCACTACTGTTTACTCAGTAGGTGTACAAAGTGGTCTCAAACGCCACACACATAAAACCATTTTGAAAACCGTTTGGTCATTACTCAAACTAATAATAACAATAGACAAATTACACAATCATTTTTTTTTAATGGGCCACTATGGTCTAACATGCATCAACTTACTCCATGTATGAAGAAAAATTTTATGTACTAAGACAGTGTGTAACAAAGCGTTTGTACAAAACTCCAGAAGGGAAATTTACGTAATCAAGTTCCAAAAATTTCTCATTTAACCATATAATGACATGAAATAAAATTTCTCAACGTGACTCGCATATATCGGTTTATTCCCCAAAACTTAGTAAAAGATAGATGCATTCGATTGGGTCAAACGTAAAAATAATTTAGATCGTCTTCAAACTTTAAGTCGCACAAATAAAATGCTTTTTGCCCCAAATTAGTGGTCATTGTCATATATACCCAAAAGCCAATATAACGCATTTGTGTGCACCCTTAAAAGTGATGTTAACAACCGTAAACGCACAAACCAAACATTGAGTATGACTAACATAGACTCTCCATACATTTACTTACGCCATGGTGTAAATCAATTCGTGCACTAAACAATATACGACAAAATGTTTGCAAAACTCAAACAGAATTTTCATGCGTGATATCAAACTCCCAAAGTTTTCTCTCTTTAGCCACAACACGACACGGAATAAGATTCCACTACAAAACTTGTATGAGAGGATGTATTTCACAAAACTAGCAAAGTGTTATGTGCATGCACCTTGGTTAAATACAAAATAATTTACGTTGATTTCAAGTTCAAAGCCAAGCCAACAATATGCTTTCATCATTCAAAAATGTCGGCTAATACACTATGATGGACACTCCAAGTAAAATATGCATGCATACCATACGCAACCAAACCGCCCGCACAAGAACTCAAGGGAAAACAATACAACTGGACGCCATTAAAATCACCACACTAAATCCACAAAATCGCATGGAATAAAATTTTTAATAAAACTCAAAACCAAAATAATGGAAGATAACTCTTCGTCCAAAACTTTAACATATGTGGAGGAGATCCAATGTTAAAGTCACAAACCGCAGTCACTTGTCCAAGACCCTAAATAACATCAAAATACGCACATCGCAATATTTAAGAAATAGCGTTGGACAACAATGAGAATAAAGAAAGTCTCAACAAGGTTTGCAATCTCATGCAACCAAATAATTTTATGCATGTTTAAAATCATGGTTTAAAATCTCGTGTGTGCTAAACATTTTTCCAAGACTTTGTAATATAATTCGTATGATGCTTTTGGAGTCATAAGGAATAATTGATGCAATTCATTTTAGAAATAAATTTCGTGCATGAATTTGATCGGCAATCAACGTTTCGAAACCACGCTCCCCAATTTCCAGTCACACTATTGTCATCTGGGTGATCAACATCTTAAGACAGTAATTCAAGGATTTCATAGGTTCACCTTACAATTTCTCCTCGAACATTGTCGATTCCCACAGTCTATGGTTCTAATCCAACCAATCATTCTGACCCGAAAACGGTCCACTTAATGCAATCACCATGCTTACTGTCACTCCAAGTGACGTATGCTAAAATCATCAACCTCTTCTAACGACTACCCACTGAAAACTCCTTCACTACCCCAACGGTCGTCACATCCCAGTAGTCCAAGTATACACATGTAACTCGTAGGTTCACCATAACACTAGCCATGTGCTATTATGAATGTACTGTACATGATCATCCTTGCTACTCTCGATGTGATTCTCGTCCTTAGTGGCTCCATCAACTCCAAAATTTCATGTCTTAAGGTACCTAATGGTGCAATTTCACTTCCAATCACTTAAAAGAACGCTAGGTTGAGTCTAGACATCCAAAATCAACACCTAAATCTCTCAAACTTAAGCTCTGATACCAACTTGTAACACCTTCGAATTTGGTAAGAGCAACTAATTAAAATTTTTAAACATAACATCAAGTAAGGGACAAAACTTCCTCTTACAATCCAAAACTCTATATGCCTCAATTACGAATTCTATAATTAACCTTGACAATTATAAACTTCAATAATATATACAACTAAAATGAAGTCGGGTGTCACAAAACCCAAATACAAGCTGCTCTCCATAAGCTAATGTGGAAGACTTCCTCAAGCTACTCACTCCTCGGGCTTATAAAAGGCACTCCTCTCTTCCCTGAGATACTAGAACTATTCCCAACCGGAACCTGTTGCACATGCCGACAAATAAAAAGGTTAGGTTAACACCTAGTGAGTTCAAGAGTTATACATGAGTAAATATATCTTTAAAAGGATGGCCCTCTTTTGAAATCATGACCATTCAATTGATGTACTTTAAAATGTAGAAACGACTTTTTTCCAATATCATGCACTTTCAAAGATAGACACCTCAGTACAAACATTCTTTAAAAATTAATGCAACTCAATCTTGCTAGAAACGTTAATATGAATTGTCTCCCATTTAAGAAAGGTGGATAAAACGTTACATCCCAAAACACCCAAACATGGGTGGGGTAAAATACTCAACCCACAAAACATGGTTAAAACCCGCATGTACAACATGTTACCAAAAACACGGACGCTAAGCTCAATACTCATGCGTCAATAAATTGAAAGGAAACCAAATATCAAAACATGGGGATGACATATACTTCATTCAAACCTTAATATACGTGGAGGAAGGTCCAATATTAAGGTCCTCATTCACTGTTGACCACATAAGACCAATGATAACCAAGTAAGACGTCAACATAGAAAATACAGTTGGCCGACAACGGGGGAGACCCGTATCCGTTGAGAGTGGAGGAACACAAAAGTTTGCCACTCTTACAACATTAATCGCATGACATCTCACGACATAGCGAGCCCAAGTGTCCCTACGATTTCTTTAACAAGTTCCACCACAAATCAGTTGACCTTGATGAACATTCCGAAGAACTCCATCCCGAAGGCCCGACACACTTAAAGACTACCTCCTAGGCATTACTTCAAGCGGCGGAGGTCCTAATGCCTACCTCCCCGGTAGCACCACCAGACTCAACCCTCCTAGTGCTTACTTGTAAAGTTTCCGGTCGTAAAACATGAGTACTGGAGTTCAACCCCGCGATACCCAATTGACCATCCAAAATAGACTGACTTACATGCCTATGGATCCAAAGCAACACAGTCTAACATTATATGACTATACAGGAATGACCAACACACTCGAACATGTAATTAACATCAATATGCAACACGGTGCATTAATATGTAAACCATAATCGGGCTCTACATTGAGCCAGTAAAACCTGACAAGTGTCCTCAAGACTCTCTTAAGTCAACACCGAGCTAAAATGCTCAAAACTCCTTTTTGACAAACGATTAACAATCCCCAATTAAATAATGTTTGAATCACGTCATGCAAACACACTCTAAAATACATGTGTAGACTCCAATACAGTTCAGGTTGGGACAACTGGTTTTCCAAATGGTTTTATACTCTTTAATCTTTCAAGACGTCCCACAACACAGAGAAAATCAAAACTTTTACTCAGACAAAGACCAAAAGTGTATTCTCACCAAACGATTTCCGTTCATGCATTAAACCATCAAAATACACTAAAATGACTAATTTATCAAGATACACAAAAATCCCAAACATGGGTGTTTTACAAAGTTCATAAAGCCAAACTTCTCAAATAATCAAAACCCATCAAATACTCTACAAATGATAATATCATGTTAAACATATAAGTACTCTAAAATAAGCATTTTGGCATGTACAAAGTTTTCACAAATCAACTTGAACTCACCTTGCTAGATTTAGGCTAAATCTAGATTTTACCCCCAAAACTTGAATCTCCTTTGATGAAGGCTAGAAATCTCCAAGAAACATCTCTAGATCTTAGATCCAACACATCTACACGGTTTCCTTCACCACACAAGTCGTTTCCCGTGGTTTGGAAGCCGTGGGGTAAACCGAGCCCTTCCTCAACATCCATCTAGAGGGTTCCGTGGCCTAGGTCGCGGCCTAGGGTCGCCCACCAACCCACGGGCCTTCGAAATCACCCATTTCTCGCGTCCGATCATTGTTTTGGCCATAACTTTTTCGTTTTAACTCCGATTTTGCTCCGAAAAGAACCGTTGGACTCGTATTTGGATTCTTCATCCAACAAGACTATAAAATCTAAGATTCAAGACCAAAATATTAATTCTTATATTTCTCTTAAAATAATGATATCTATACTAACTTGAAATTATACCTTTATAAAATCGGGGTGTTACAGTGTCAACCTTTAGTTCATCCGTCAACGAGTTATTACATTTTCAACTACCTATATTTATTTATATTTTTGACCTTAGGCAACATAGAAACAAGAAAAAATGTTGCCTAAACTCGATCTTATGCAACAAACACAATAGATTATATGTTTTTTTGAAGTATATAATGTTTATATACGGCAAATGCAACAAATAAATTTACACACCCTACTCACCTTTGGTGAGGTTTGAACCCCTGACCTCCTAGGAGGCCAAAGACTCTGATACCGCTAGACCAAAGGCCCTTTGGTAATAGATTATATGTTTCCTAAGTAAAAGTAGGTGTCAACCTTAAATCATCCGTCAACAAATTATTACGTTAACCACAAGGGTTGTGGTGTGGTGGTAAAGGCTTGGGGAGTTCATAGCACTCAACCCGGGTTCGAGCCCCACTAGCAGCACTTGTGGCCACTGAGGATAAACTCAGGGTTGCACGCTTTAGCAGCTGGGCCAAAGGCCCTAATTGCCAGAGATTAGTCTGGGCCATAGGCCCAGGATACCTTTCCAAAAAAAAACAAATTATTACGTTATCAACTACTTATATTTATTTATATTTTTGACCTTAGACAACATATTATATGTTGCCTAAGATAACTTTCATTGATTTAAAAAAACATTATACAACTAAGGCAACATAAGGGAAGATGTTGCTTAAGATAGCTAAGGCAACATATAATTATTCATACATTGCATAAGGTCTCACTTAGGCAACATAGAACTACACCTTGGCTAAGAGGAAACTTAGTCAACATATATTAGCCTTTGTTCCCTATGTTTATCTTAAGCAACATAGACAATTAACATTTGTTGTCTAAGACAGCGTTTGGTGTATTGTAGGTATTGTTTTGTTAAATCCATTTCAATATTAGGTATCTCAATATCTAGTTCTTATGTATTGTTATTATCATATCCATCTTAATATCATGTTATTTTAGCTTTCATATAAAATGGTTTATCATATGTTAATTGTTTTATATGCTCAAAACCTCAAACCAATTACCTGGATATAGAATATATAAAATTATGGTATGCTTTGCTATTCGGTTTAACAGTTATAGTAAAAGAATAACTGAAACTAAATCGTTTAACCCGAAAACCAAATATGGTTCATGTGGGTTATTCGGTTTTGGAAAACTTTCGACACTCCTAAATCTGACCTGAGTCACCTGAGTTTTTAGATCTGCCATTGATCGTGTCACCATATTTTAAGGTTTTCTTTTCTTTTCTTTGAATCAATAATCAAAAGTTCATATGAGCATCTGGATCAGGATAAGTAAAAAAGGCAATCTTGGTTTTTGAGTTACCAAAGAGAAAAGAAAATTCATAGTTTGTTGAGTTAAAAACAACAAATGATAACATAAACAAGCTTATATAGATATAATGACTATTAAAAAGAAAAAGTATACTGACACAACAAGTCAGTTATTTTCTAAGATTTTTTTTGAAATAATTATTTTCTAATAGTTTGAAACACTAAATATAATTAAAAGCATAATAAACTTTAGTTTTTATTTCTTAATGCATATTACTTTACATATTTAATTTATTAATCATGTAATAAATTTTTTTATTTGTTTATCCTAAATTTTTGAAAACTTTGAATTCATATTACATGCATCCGTATCCCCAACATTATTCGACTTGGAATGGAGTGTTAGGGGCCGCTAAGCTTGTCAGATCACTTAATTTATTGGGTTAGCATGACAATAACCGATAATCTTACTGATGTGGGCCTTGGTCTGGAGGAGGACCACACCTTATTGTTCTTGAAGGCCAATGACCGGGCTAACATGGGGTGTTGTGTTCAAACGTGCATAATTTTTGTTACGGGTTCCCATTTCAAGCCCATTATAAGTTGATTCGAAGCTTGGGACGAAGATGGATTTTTGAGTCCTAAAGACGTCGTTTAAACATGTTTTGGAAGACTTTTTTGTTTTTTTGCTATATTTTCATTTTTCGTTTGGGCTTTTATGTTTGTACCATCGTCTTTTTCAGGCCCGTATATGTTTGGGGCTCTTATGTATATGTTTTTGTTGTAATATGGATGGTAAGATGTTGGATACATAGACTTTCATTTTCCATCCAAATTTGAGTTCATCGTGAATGCAATTTGAGCCTAAGATTCGGTATTCGTTGAATCAATGAACTTTAGAAGAGGTTGTTCCCGGGTATTCACATAATCAACGTGTTCAATCTTCATTTCAGTTATCATATGTTGCATCACTTACCTGATAAGATGCATTGCAAGAATTGATAATCTTACTCTGATGAAGATAATGACTCTTATCCAATTAGTCTTTACCAGATAACATAAGCTTACTAACAATATGTCCGAAAATATTACCCACTAAAATAAATGAAGCAAATGAATTTGATCCTGTTAGCATCAGTAAAACAACCATTTTGATGTGACTTTGGTTGAATATACACATTCAAAGTTATGCATCATGTCAGATAGTATTAATATAGTAATTATATTATTATATATTTTTATTGTATAAACTATGAACCGGTCTATGATTGAGAGTGAAAGGTTTATGAAATGTGTAGGAAAGAGAAAACTGTTGTGTTAGAGAGAGAAAACTGATGTGACAAAATGATGAACCTCTAAAAAGGTTCATGATTGTAGATGCTTTTAAGTAGTGGGGCCTCATGACCTCAGTGAATGACTAAAAAATAAATAAATTGTTCTTATAGGTTTATTTTACTCCATTTATTTAAGCTTAATGATCTCATTCAAAAACTTTATTACTTACTATATGTGACCCTCTTGACCCCAATTCTACTATTTTTGTTACTGTCAACACTTTTACTTAACTTATTAGGTAAAAAAAATTTAGTACGTTAAAACAGCATCGTATGCAATATTTTTATCTGATAAGCGTTTACTCGGTAAGAGTCGTCCCTCTCACTTATCGGGTAAGACTCTCGGTCCTTATCCTCGTTCTTACTCGTGTAAAAGCTGACTCCAGATATAAAATTTCTGGATCCACCAATATACACACACATATATATATATGTATATATATATATATATATATATATATATATAGAGAGAGAGAGAGATCTAATCCCTCTTGATTTAGACGATTGTTTCAAAGAGTTCTTACATATAAACAAGTAAAAAGATTAACAAAAGGCAGATACTGACCTAAAATACACATAAAATAGAAGCAGTTGCACATGCAAACCCTAATGACCACCACCATCAGCATTAAAAAAATAAGAAAATAAAAAACAAGACAACAAGAAAGAAACACCATGCTAAAGCCCTAGATCTCTGTGTTCGTATTGATTCTTCACAGATAACTTATATGCACCTGATAAACAGATCGAAACTCACGTGGAATCTTCAAAAGATCATATACATATACATATACATATATATAGGGTTGGGTTCACGTGAGACCAACTTGTTTTCGTGAGACCGGTGAGACCATAAAATAACACTAAAACTTCACAGCGATTCATTGCGAAGGAACGAAAAACAGCAAACCTTCACAATAAAAACACTGTGAAGGTTTACCTTTATAATACCTTCACAGTCTTTTGCTGTAATGGTTTAGTGTTATTTTTGTGGTCTCACGGGTCTCACGGAAATGACCTGGTCTCACATGATCTCAAGTCTATATATATGTATACATATACATATATATATATATATGATTAAACATTAAACAGCAACAGCATTATAGTAGATTAGTGGTTCCCTTTTGTATTTTTTCCCCATGATCATTCACCTGAGTCTTGTCTCCGTTCTTTCTCTATGTTCTATATGTATGCATAAATAAAATTAATGTATATATATAGGTTGAGTTCTGCAGTCAAAAGGATGAAACCGTGCGAGACCATTAATTTCTATGTTAAGATGAAATAGAATAGATTTTGCTTACAACAGTTTAATTTCTTAACAACTAGTACTTCTTCTTTGGTTTAAGCTTACTCCCTAAATACTAGTTCACATTTCTAATTTTAATTTGTCCTAAATTAAATGTCCATATCTAATAATTAATTATGAGATGAAAATTTCTTATCCCTCTATTATTAAGGGTAAAACGTTGACTAAAATAATTATATACCCTCATGATCTTGTAATTTGGATTTGTCTTTCCCTGGGTTATGAACTTATGATGATAATGTTGGGCTATTAATCTTGTTTTAAGTCCAACTTGTAAGCCCAAGCCCAGGGTATGAAAAATTAAATACAAAATTAGATAGAAATTCTAAAGTTGTTTAATTCTATTTTTTAAGTTTTATATTGGAAATTGTGTTGTCATTTAATAATTAAGGAGTATGATATATGCGGTTGAGGTTGATCCACTTTTCCTATAAGAGCATCTCCAACAGCTATGTTAAAATAGAAAAAAGTGAGATTTTAGCAATTTTTTGCTCCAATAGTTATGCTATATCATATGCTGAAATAGAGAAAAGATGAAAGATAAGGTAAAAATCTCCAAATTTGGAGAAATCTCTAAAACCCCATATTGAAGAGAGAGAAATAATATTTAATTCTTTTCCACCAATATGAGACATTGAAATTGTATGTTTATGGGAGAGAAATAATATTTTATTAATATAATTGATGATAGAATTGCTAAAATAGAGTACCTGTTGGAGTTTGTTGTAATTTTTTTTAGAGATTTCAACTTTTTATATTCTATGTTAGAAAAATTATATCATAACTGTTGGAGATGCTCTAAATAAGTGATTCAATTGAATTTATGAGCGTCAAGTGAAATAAAAACATGGAGTTGTAAACGATATCTTCTTGCATAAACTTTAAAGTAAGAAAAAGATTGTTTTTTGTGTCAAGTTTTTTTTCCAACAAAGTAGTATCAGAACAAAGGTAATAGTACTGATGTAAAGATTTCTTATTATGCTATGGGGCGACAACTTTATCTCCACACTAGAAAATAATTTTCGTTTATCATACTAATTGGGGTTCAAGCAAGTCAATCATCAGCCAAAATTTGCTTCTGAAGTATGACCAACAATTTGGTATCATTTGAGGTACCGACACTCGTAACCGACAACTATGATAATGGAGTGTCCAGATAAAGGCTCTTTTGGGTGCACATGATATGCGGGAAGTAGAAGAGAAAGGTTTTAGTGAATCCCAAAATGTGCCACTTTTACCCAATGTTTTAAAACCCGGGTCGACCCGGCCAATTCAACCGGTTGAACCGGAAACCGGTCGAGAGACCGGGTCAACTATCACCGGGTTTTTGGGGATTTAAGGACCGGATCGAACCGACGGGTTTTTGAAAGAACCGGTTGAACCGGTATGGTTGACCCGTTCAAGACCCGTTTAACCCGTTTTAAATCTTGACTTTTCCAATGAAGCAATGAAGCGGCTAGGGTTATTCTGTATTCACTTATTTCATTTGAGCTTCCAAGTTTCTAGTACGTAATACGCTTTCATCGACTCCACTTCAATCGATTCCAGCTTCAATCGAGAGGCCTTCAATCGACAGCCCTTCAATCGACAACCCTTCAAACGACAACCCTTCAATCGACTTCAGCTTTCATCGACTCCAGCCCTTCAGTCGACTTCAGCTTTCATCGACTCCAGCTTCAATCGATTCCAACTTCAATCGACAGGTCTTCAATCGAGAGGCCTTCAATCGACTTCAATCAGCTTCAATCGGTCCAGCCCTTCAATCGGCATCAGGTTGTTTATACTTTAAACTTTAATCGATTCCACAATCGATCCCTTCTTTAATGGTAGTTTAATGGTTGTTCATCAGTCCACATACAGGTTGTTAATGGGTGTTTAAAGTTTAAACTTTAATCATATGTGTTCTTATAGGAAAGATTGTATCTTGGAAAGGTCCACTTGGTAGCTCAAATGAAAAAATTACATAGAATTTTTGAAACCGGGTCAACCATCCGGTTGAACCGTGACCCGGTCACCACACCGGGTCAACCAAAAAACCGGGTTTTAAAACATTGCTTTTACCTATGCACAAAAGGAGAATTTGAGAGAGATGAGAATGAGGGACAAAAAAACTCTCTTCCTAATCTATCAAGCTTTAAATGACGATGGCTTTGAGTTTTGATATTGTCTACAACTCTTTAATATAAATTAAATATTATATTTAGAGAAAAGGAAAATCGTTGATAATTAATCCGTGGAAAGTTAAAACTCTTACCGACGGTTTATCAACCACTACTTAATTTTTCAATTTTCATTTATTTTTTAAAATACCACCGGTAAACCATGGAAAAAGTTCATGAATTACCGATGATATATCAACAACTCTTTATTCCCATTTAAATTTTTTATATTTAAAAAAAGGAAAATCGTTCATAATCTGTCGAAAATTAAGAACTTAACTAACGGTTTAATTGTGGATTTGGTCCCCGTGCTTTGTTACTTTCTTTGACTACGGTCCCTATAGTATGTTTATTGTGGATTTGGTCCCTGTGGTATTCAATTTATCTTGTTCATGGTCCCTCTGACTAACGCATCCGTTAACTTCATTAAATCAAGAACCATTTTAGTCGTTTTGCCTAATTTGTGTCTTTTTATGTTAAGAAAAATAAAAAATATATTTTTAACACACACACACACATATATATAGATATCAAAATAAATAAAATATGATGTTATTGTATGACTTGATTCTTTAAATTTTAAAAAAAATTAATTATATTAAATATGATTTAATTTTATTATTTTATGTAATGGTGGAAAAAATTATGGTTTTATTGTTTTAACGTAATTAAATTTTAATTTAAACAAACTAGATCATAAAATTATATCTTATTTTATTTAGAGCGAATAAAATAAGATATGTGTTTATGATTTGATTTATTAAATTAAAACTTTAATTATGTTAAAAACGATACAATTTTATTGTTCTTTACTATCATTACAACAAACAAGCTTATTATCGATATTTTGACACCAAAATCATTGAAAACCATTGAGAAATGAACTCTAATTTTATCATCTTAAAATTAGAGATTCCAATTTTCATATTGTTTTTCAATAAAAAAAACTCAAAACAAACCGTTTAGATTTTAACGAAATAAAATATTTAAGTTACGAATATTTTAACTCACAACCACAAGGCAAAACAACATGAAAACATGTTAGCATTTAGAAAATAGCAAAGATCAGCTACAACATCCATCAATAGAAAGATACGACATGATTTTATCATTATTCGGTACTCCTTCCGTCCCAAAATAAATGTTCATAATAAAAAAGACACACAGTTTTAGAAATGTGTAATTATTAGTTTATTACACTTGTTAATTTTATTGTGGGTTAAAATATTCGTAACTTTAATATTTTATTTCGTTAAAATCTAAACAGTTGATTTTTAATTTTTGATTGAAAAACAATATGAAAATTGGAACCTCTAATTTTAAGATGATAAAATTAGAGTTCATTTCTCAGGTTTTCAATGATTTTGGTGTCAAAATATCGATAATAAATTTGTTTGTTGTGATGATAATAAAAGAACAATAAAATTATATCGCCTTTAACATAATTAATGTAACACCCTCAGATCTGGAAATAGCAACTAATTTAAAATTTTTTAAATACACCAATAAAAGAATCATCTACAACCACAATTTAATATTTAACCTCAACACACACATTCATTCTATACATAAGGTTTATAAAGGACGGGTGCTACTAATACCCATGCATAGTCACTATCTCCAACTTGCGGAAGGCTTCACCGGGTACTTACTTTCGAATCTAGCTAAGACTCTACTCTTCATAGGACTGCTAGAACCAAACTCCCAACTGGAACCTGATGCACATGCCGACAAATAAAAATGTTAGGCTAACGCCTAGTGAGTTCAAGAGTTTTACATCGAGATTATAGAGGAAAACGTAATGAAAGTGTTGTAACTTATAATCATGATCTTTTGAAATGATTACTTAACAAGCATAAGAGAACAACTCATTTACTAATAATATGCATTTTGTATATGGTCGCCTAAACGCCAAAACATTCTTTCATGAAATGATGCAATCCAACACTTAATTGAAACGGGAATAATGGTAATGCTCAATTAATGAAATTTGAGTAAGCTTTATAAAACAAACGACCAAAATATGAGTAAACTCAAGTCTCTAACACTATAGCATAAGGGAGATAACCCAACTCAAAACGTGGATATAAAATGACTCTCAATTTAAGATAATGTAAATAATACTTCATATCCCAAAACATCCCAAAACACGGATAGGGATTAATACTCGACCCATAAAACATGGAATAAATTCATGTATGAAAAATGTCATCGAAAACCAATAATAAACTAATCAACCCAAAGATAACACCTTTCGGTGACGGGGGAAACCCGATTCCGCATAATGTGACGTGCACAGAGTAAGCCACACATTACGATAAATTGGTATAAGTATCGGGCTCAACATCTTTCAGAATACACCCATAGATACTAGCACGGATGACTTACACCATACCGAAGAAGCCTAGCCTCGCCTCGATGGGGAAAACTAATCGTTCCACCATCGGACAAAGCAATAAATGTATCGAGCTCAACATCTTTCAGCATACACCCATTGATACGAGCACGAAGGACTTACATCCCATCCTATGCCGAACGTGCCTCGATGTGGAAAACTAGTCGTCCCAAGTCCCAACACCGGATAAAATACAAAAGTGCTCATGGATCCATAGCAGACGGGGCTAAAACATTACATGACTCAAAACGAATGAACTAATGCATTCAAAACATGTAATCCCCAATAAGATGCAATAAATGCAAGTCATAACCAAACGCTCTATAATGAGCTATCAAAACCGGACAAGTGTTCCCAACACCCAACAAAATCCAAGCCGAGACATAGGCTCAACAAATCCAAAGACCCAACGTTAAAAATCATAAAATGAACTCAAACGTAAACGACCCAAAATAATGCAACCCATGCTTCAACACACCCAAATAACTTCAACATGATTTAGATCGGGACATAACATTTTCCAAAGTGGGTTTATACCTTTTATTCTTTCAAACTATCCCATGACATTATATAGAATGTATTTATACTCAAAAATATGCTCCATGCAATAAATCATTTAAATACCCAAAATATATGATTTATTTATCAAAATGCCCAAAATCCCAAAAGTGGGTGTTCTATGAATTTATAAAGTTGAATACTTCCAAATAACCAAAATTTATCAGGTGATTAGCAGTTAACAATTTTCATATAAAACATGTAAACACTTTAAAATAGACATTTTGGCATGTACACCGTTTTCACAAATCAACTTGAACTCACCTTGCTAGATTTAGGCTAAATCTAGATTCACCCAACTTGAGCTCCTTTGAAGGCCACTCGAATCCTCAAGCCGAAAAACTTCCAAAACCTAGATCCATACATTCAAACCATAAATACCCATATTTAACCATTTAGAATCATTTCCCCTAAACATTAAACCAAAACCTAAACGAGACCAAAACCCTAGTTTCTCCAAAACCATTAAATCCGAGATCTGAGAAACCAAACACTAGGGGAACAACAAAGAAGTATTTATAACGTTATTTCAAGGAAGCTTACCATAAGATGACGAGACTTTCCGAGAACACCCAATCCAACTCTTCAACCCGAGCTCCCAACCGTTGAACTTGATGAGGAAGATGAAGATGGAGGTTTTGTGGTTCAAGATCCCAACTAGCTAGATGGTAAAGAATCATGTGGTTTGGGGAGGAAAAATCCGCAAAATAGGTTAGGGTTCGGTTTTGGGGTTTGGGAGAGAAAAGGGAAGAAGATAAAAGATGAAAATGAGGGAAATGGTTGAAAATTCGGACATTTAGACGCCTAGACGTCGCGCGCGACCTTGCCACGCGATAGTGACAATTGTCACTATCGCGAATCACTATCGCGCGGATTGTACCGCGAGTTTCGTGGTCCTCCGGCGATTGTGCCACGCGATAGTGACGCTTGTCACTATCGCGAGTCACTATCGTGCAACCTATACCGAAGCCTAAAATGGCCGAAAA
This sequence comes from Arctium minus, assembly GCA_954870635.1. Classification (NCBI taxonomy): domain Eukaryota; kingdom Viridiplantae; phylum Streptophyta; class Magnoliopsida; order Asterales; family Asteraceae; genus Arctium; species Arctium minus. The sequence continues at coordinate 26,186,835 of OX941097.1, read as the reverse complement.
CTCGCGATCCTCGCATGGGTCGACTCAAGGTTCTAAAGCACAACATTTTCCACCCAAAAAGATAGGCGGAAGGCGGAGAGATTACCAACGAAGGACGAAACTTGCTTAACGAAGAACCGGGTGTTACAATTAAAGTTTTAATTTAATAAATCAAATCATAAAAACATATCTTATTTTATTCGTTCTAAATAAAATAAGATATAATTTTATGATTTAGTTTGTTTAAATTAAAATTTTAATTACATTAAAACAACAAAACCATATTTTTTTCCACCATTACAATAAAATAATAAAATTAAATCATACTTAATATAATTAATTTTTTTAAAAATTTAAAGAATCAAGTCATACAATAACATCATATTTTATTTATTTTGATATCTATATATATGTGTGCGTGTGTGTTAAAAATATATTTTTTTAATTTTCTTATCATAATAAGACACAAATTAGGCAAAATGACTAAAATGGTCCCTGATTTAATGGTACTAACGGATGCGTTAGTCAGAGGGACCATGACCAAGATAAATTGAATACCACAGGGACCAAATCCACGATAAACATACTATAGGGACTGTAGTCAAAGAAAGTAACAAAGCACGAGAACCAAATCCACAATTCACTCTACTTTTTATTTACTTATTGTTTTATTAAGAAAACCATCGGTGAATCGTTGGTTTTCGGGGTTACCCTCGGATTTTTGTTTTAATTCTTAAATACGTGTCTTAATGTTGGGGAATGGGGTTGCAGAAATCGATGGGTAGAGAGGGAGAGGAGTGATCAGCTTGGATAGAATGTGAGATCGCGTGAGAGCTCGCTTTCCTTAAGTGATATTTCGACTCTATTCTGCCTGGGTATCACGAAATTCACTCGAGGATAATCTCAAATTCACCGGTATCGTTTTAGGCAGAAAACGATCCTATTTAAACACCAAGAGAATCGTAACCGATGCTATATTATTAATGATAATAATCACCCATTTAATAGTATTGATTGTTAATTGGTCATAATGGTGTAGGTTACAAAACTGATTTGGGAGTTACAAATAAAAATGGGAGTTACAGAATCAAGATCTACAACAGTGCCACGACGCGGGTAGCCGCGCGAGTTAGCCCGCGACGCAACCCGCCTGGGCCACTGTTTTGTCCCCACACTACAGTGTAAGGTGCGGGTAGCCGCGCGAGTTCACCTGCGGCATTACCCGCCCGGTGCACTGTTCTAACCCCGTAAACTAGTGCACGGCGCGGGTAGCCGTGCGGGTTAACCCGCGGCACAACCCGCCCGATGCATTGTTTCAGTAACAAACCACCAAACCACCGTCCAACAAATCCCGGGTCATAGTTTGCTTACACGAGTGTGCACTCCACACCTCCTATCTCGTGTTGTAGCTTAGCTACAAACCCCATTATTATCTTGTGAATCCAATTACACAAAATGACCGATGATTTCACTAAAATCACCAACATTCCTCCCCCATTTTAGTGCAATCCTTGATTCACAAACAAAATTAAAATAACAAACAAACTCATGCATAAATGAAAATATCTAAAATATTGAATTTCCATCTTAGTACATTACACATTTCAAATACTCGAGAATCCGGGTGTCCTATGGATTGAACCCTTCAACCCATTTGAGTACCAGAAAATAACATACACATGAATTTAAAAGATTCTCTAAAGTTTAAACTTGACACTATACAGGCCGTGTGTCCTTATCCATTCGTGAGTGCATCAAAGCTAAGTCCAAACTTCTTGAAGCGGCCACACTTCGCACTCATATAGGTAGTTCCTTTCATCATGCACCTGCACATGCATTTTTACAAAAGAACAATTACCACCTCGCTTGCAATACCGAGCACATACCTTGGGATGATTATCTTGTGCTCCAATCCCTTAGAGTGAGCTTTCCCATTGAATTCAACTTCTAACGTTGTATTAGAAGGAAATTGGGTATCTCACCGTTAGAGATTCAAATGGACTTTAAACCCATCCCGATCACTGACTTGTGAACCAAGTCCCTAGCTAACCCCTTCGTCAAGTGGTCCGCTAGATTTTGTTGCGACCGAACAAATTCAACCGAAATCACCCCATTCGTGATTAGCTCACGAATCATGCTATGTATAACACCTAAGTGTCTAGACTTGCCATTGTACACTTGACTATAAGCTTTAGCCAAAGTAGTCGCACTATCATAACGGATAGAAATGGGTGATATTGGTTTCGGCCATAACGGAATTTCGTGGACTAAATTCCTTAGCCACTCCGCCTCTTTACCGGCAGCGGCTAATGCCACAAATTCCGACTCCATAGTCGAACTTGTAATGCAAGTTTGCTTCTTGGAAGCCTATGAGATGGCACCTCCCCCAAGCAAGTATACCCAACCACTCGTAGAAGAGTGATCTTCTAAGTTGGTAATCCAACTTGCATCCGAATATCCTTCTAATACTGAAGGAAACCCGACATATGACAAATACACACTTGTCCGCTTGGTTTAACATTAAACCGTTGGTCAAGATAACCTCATCAAATTTTTGATGCCATTGTTTGGGTGCTTGTTTCAACCCATACAATGATTTTACAAGTTTACACACCTTATGCTCCATCCCGGGCATAACAAATCCTTCCGGTTGTTTCATGTAAACTTCTTCCTCCAAGTCACCATTCAAGAATGCCGTTTTGACATCCATTTGGTGAATAACTAAATTGTGGATAGCACCTAAGGCTATCAACAATCTAATCGTGGAGATCCTTGCAACCGGGGCATAGGTATCAAAATAATCGATGCCTTCCCGTTGCCTAAAGCCTTGGATTGCCAATCGAGCTTTGAACTTGTCGATTGATCCATCAACTTTCATCTTCATTTTGAAGATCCACTTGCATCCCAACGTTTTACAACCCGGTGGCAAGTCCGATAATACCCAAGTATTATTCCCCATGATGGAATCCATCTCATCATTTATTGCTTCTTTCCAGAAAGGAATATCTTGAGACTTCATAGCCTTATCAAATGATTTTGGATCTTCCTCAATACTATAACAGTAAGAGAATTGTGATCCAATTTCATCTCTTGATCCTTCTACCAAGTATACTTGGAAATCGGGACCAAATGATTTTTCAATCCTTCCTCTTTTGCTCCTTCGAAGCATCGGAGATTCGATTGGAACAATTACTTGTTCTTCAACCTCACTAGTTACACTAGTATTTGGATCAAGATCCTTCAGCCTAGGTATTGAAGAAAATCTAGTCTCATCAAATAATGCATCTCTCAATTCTATAACGGCGTGAATCGCTAGAGAATCATTAGGTTCAATAACATGGAACCTATATGCCTTGGAATGCTCGGGATATCCAACAAAGATGCAATCAATACCCTTTTCACCCAAGGTTTTCCTTTTGGGTTCGGGTAGTCGAACAACGGCTCGACAACCCCAAACTCGAATATAATTCAAGTTAGGCCTTTTCTTGAACCAAAGTTCATATGGGGTAATCTTGTTCCTTTTATTGGGAACTCGATTTAATAAATAACAAGCCGTTAACATGGCTTCACCCCAAAAACCATCACTCAATCCCGAGTAGGATAACATAGAGTTCACCATTTCTTTGAGAACTCTATTTTTCCGTTCCGCCACACCATTTTGTTGTGGTGTATACGGCGCCGTAGTCTCATGGATAATTCCTACGGATTGGAAAAACATGGGGTCGTAATATTCCCCACCACGATCGGTGCGTAAACATTTAATTAAACCGTTCATTTGCAATTCAACCTCCGTTTTATAAATTTTAAATTTATCCAACGCTTCATCTTTTGAGTGCAATTAATAAATATAACAAAACCGTGAAGCGTCATCAATAAAAGTAACGACATATTTTTTTATTACCAAAAGACGGAGTTGAATGCAAATCACAAAGATCACTATGAATTAATTCAAGCACCGACGAATCCCTTTTAACATTGGGAAACGGTTGCCTAGTGATCTTCGTCAACATGCAAGTTTTACATTTTTCGGTTTTAACGTCAAAAGCTGGAATAAGACCGTCTTTTGACATTTCAACCATTCTTTTAAAATTAACATGACCAAGTCTTGCATGCCATAATAAAGAATCAACACAATTCTTATTTGCAATATAAACGGAATTCGAAACAAAATTCTTTTTATTTAAACTCAACATAAACATATCATTGTTCAAATAACCGAATCCTACAAAAGAGCCACCTTTTGACAAGGTAAACTTTCCGGATTAAAAAAACTTGCCTATATCCTAACTTATTCAAGGTACTATCGGAAATCAAATTCTTTCGAATTTGTGGTACAAACAAAACGTCAACAAGTTCAATAATTTTATTAGAGCTAAATTCTAGTCTAACTAAGCCACGTCCAAGAATGGGAGCATTTGACTCGTTCCCCACGTGTAGCACGAATCCGTATTCAACCGGTTCCAAAGAGGAGAACCAACGTCGATCCTTGCACACATGACTCGATGCACCCGTGTCAATCCACCAAGCATCGTCATCATCCTGCACATAAAATGATTCGGATATCAGTGGTACATAATTCAAATTAGAATTAACACCAAAGTCAAGAAACTGACCTTGCCGTGGGTTCTGATCATTGGATCTTTGCCCACCACCACTTGAGTTTGCTCCATTCTTATTCTTGACAACTCGACAATCCCGCTTAAGATGGCCGGTCATCCCACAAATTTAACCTTTTTGTTGGGACCTTTCTTGGCTTCATTGAACTTACGTTTTCCCTTGAAATTGTTGGATCTTCCCTCTTCCACCATGTTCACAGAAGGTGCAGAAACCTCTTTCGTCTTAGGTTTCTAAGCCTCTTGCGCCCAAAGAGATTCCTCTATGCGCAAGTGACTACCAAGTTGTACAAGAGACAACTCTTCCTTCTTGTGTTTCAACATGTGTTTGAAGTCTTTCCAAGAGGGAGGCAATTTATCAATAATGCTCGATACGGAGATGGGTTTGTCCATCTTCATATTATGTTGAGCATATTGGCCTAGAATGCGTAGGAGTTCATTGTATTGCTCCATCACAGGCCTTGAATCCACCATTTTGTAATTATTAAAATTACTCATGAGGAACTTCTTACTAGAAGCATCCTCCACCATGTATTTGGACTCAAGAGAGTCCCATAGCTCTTTAGCGGATTCAACGTTTTGATAAATATCGAAGAGGGAGTCACACATACCGTTCAAGATGTGACCGCTCCATTACTTCCGGCATCGGAGTACTCAACAAGTACACGACCTTCAACGTGGTCAATAAGAAGTGCATCTTCTTTTGCCATCGTTGAAAGTCAACACTTTCGAACTTCTCCAGCTTCGTGAACTTGGTCGTCATGTCTCTCACGGATTGATCACTCGCCATCTCTCACGAAGGAATATCACTTATGATTGTTGGGGAATGGGGTTGCAGAAATCGATGGGTAGAGAGGGAGAGGAGTGATCAGCTTGGATAAAATGTGAGATCGCGTGAGAGCTCGCTTTCCTTAAATGATATTTCGACCCTATTCTGCCTGGGTATCACGAAATTCACTCGAGGATAATCTCAAATTCACCGGTATCGTTTTAGGCAGAAAACGATCCTATTTAAACACCAAGAGAATCGTAACCGATGCTATATTATTAATGATAATAATCACCCATTTAATGGTATTGATTGTTAATTGGTCATAATGGTGTAGGTTACAAAACTGATTTGGGAGTTACAAATGAAAATGGGAGTTACAGAATCAAGATTTGCAACAGTGCCACGGCGCGGGTAGCCGCGCGAGTTAGCCCGCGGCGCAACCCACCCGGACCACTGTTTCGTCCCCACACGACAGTGCACGGTGAGGGTAGCCGCGTGGGTTTACCCGCGGCATTACCCGCCCGGTGCACTGTTCTAACCCCGTAAACTAGTGCACGGCGCGGGTAGTCGCGCGGGTTAACCCGCGGCACAACCCGCCCGATGCACTGTTTCAGTAACAAACCACCAAACCACCGTCCAACAATCCCGGGTCATAGTTGGCTTAGGGCTTGTTTGTTTGCAGCTTAATGAGCTTAATGAGACTCACAACTTTTTCAGTCAGCTATATATGACTGGTTGGTAGTGGCTTAATGATATAGAAAATGGCTTATTCAGTAAGATTTCAAGGAGGAGTTTATGCAGGAAGCTAAGTTTTTTCCAAACCAGTCCCTCTCATTAAAAAACACGTTCCTTCCATTTATGAAAAAACTCTCTCAAATAAAAACCTTCTAAATCTATACAGACAGATTAATCCACACAGACAACTTTATCCATTCAGAACTTAATGACCAAACAACTCCTTACACGAGTGTGCACTCCACACCTCCAATCTCGTGTTGTAGCTTAGCTAAAAACCCCATTATTATCTTGTGAATCCAATTACACAAAATGACCGATGATTTCACTAAAATCACCAACACTTAATGGGTTATAAATGTTCAAAATAGGTCCTCATCGGTCTTAGCGGCCTTTAATGTGTCATATTTGGTCTACGCGAGTCATAATCGATAATGATGGGATTTAGGGGGTGTTTGGGATTGCTTATTTGGAGGGCTTTTTAGCTTATTGCGATTTGGCACTGCATATAATCTATTTTGAGTGTTTGGATGGAACAAAAAGAAAACAGCTTATAGCGGTGCCAAACCGCTGAAAAGCCATTTTTGATAAGTCATTTTGTTGTAACTTATGACTTATTGACTTATCAGATGTTAAAGCCAAATTACCATTTTGCCCCTATTATAACCTACACCCTAATCGATCTATCCCTCTACCGTCTGCTTTCTCCCATCGCTCCTCCCATCTCCCATCGCCTCCCATCTCCTCCATCGCCCATTCTTCTCCAGATCGCCATCGCAGGAACTCGAGATCGATAGCGCCACCTCCAGATCGTGTTCAGGTATGATTTTTGACGCTTCGATTTCTCTTCGTTCCACCTTCGTTCGTGAACAAAAACAAATTGACAGTTCCTATTTGGTTTTTTATGTTCGATTTTTTTCCTATCGATTTCTTCGATTGGTGGCTTGTTTGCTGTTATTTGTTCAATTTGTGAACTGATTGTTCGATTTGGCACTGATTGCTCGTTATTTCTCCCATCGCTCGTTATTTTCCCATCGCTCGTTCTTCTCACAGATCGCCATCGCAGGAACAACATATCGATCAGCGCCACCTCCGTTCGTGTTCAGGTTTGATTTTTCTCTTCGATTTCTCTTCGTTCCACCTTCGTTCGTGAACAAATAGATGGACAGTTCCTGTTCGATTTTTTATGTTCGATTTTTTTCCTATCGATTTCTTCGATTGGTGGCCTGTTTGCTGTTATTTGTTCAAGTTGTGAACTGATTGTTCGATTTGGCACTGATTGATTGATTTTTCTGCTCGATTTGTTCACTGTGTATCTGATTCATAGTTCTGTTGGTATGTTAATTTAATTCATTCAAATTTCTTGATTTTTAGGGATCCTATGTTGCATGTTAATTTTTTACTCGATTTGGTTTAGGTTTTGAGTTTTAGGGAATTTGATGTTGCTTTAGTAGGATATTGATGATAATTTAGTTGCATTCATGGATTTTTAGCTTATTCTGTTGAGTTAGAACTCTAGGCGTTGGTCGAGTGCTTTTTGTGACTTTTGGATCTGTCGTGTTAGTTCAATCTATTGAATTTGGTTGCTCAAAGTTCAATTTGTTCATATTAATGCATTTATTTTGAAAATTTGCTGATTGAGGAGGATGTTGATGACGATTCATTTGCATTCATGGATTTTGGATTGATTTTAGTTGTTTGCTGAAGTCTAGACTCTGCCCGAGTGTTTGCTAAATTTGGTTGCTGAGTGTTGAATCCCATTTGTTCTTTTTAATTTGTACGATTGCATCTGTCGGTTTGATTTTGGAAATTCAACTCGGTAATATTTAGTAATAGCAACTGTTACATTTACACACCATTACAAACGAATAACATTATTTGTTTTATTTTTATGATAGATAAGTATTATGTTGTTGATGCCGGATATCCAACTACTAGAGGTTATTTGGGTCCATACAAAGGCACAGATATTCGTTATCACATACCTGATTTTCGTCGTGGACAAACTGCTGCAATACGTGCTCCCAAAGGACCAAAAGAGACATTTAACTATCATCACTCATCACTTAGAAATGTTATTGAACGAACTTTTGGAGTATGGAAAGCTAGATGGGCAATACTAAAGGATATGCATGCCAATTACTCCTACGAGACACAAGTAAATATAGTAATAGCGTCCATGGCAATTCACAATTATATTAGATTGAACTGTAGTTTCGACGAAGCATTTGACATGGCGCAACAAGAATCGTACAATCCTCGTACGGGAGGTACGGATGGTGATGATGAAGGATCTGGTAGCAACAATGAAATGCATGAAAACACAAGTTCACGTCGTAAACTTGACGATCTATATATGAGTGCAGTAAGAGATATGATTGCTGGAGAACTAATGAATCGCTCAAGATGAAGATCTATTATGAATGACAATTGATTTGTGTTACTGATATTTTGGTTATAAAAATATTATGAATGATAATCTAATATTTTTTTTTTGGTTCTAAAAATCTATTATTTTTATTATAAATTATTAATGTTATTGGTATAAATTTTTGTTATTTATATTTTTTTAAATAAATTACTAATGTTATTGAATAAATTTTTGTCAAAAATATTATTATAAATAATGAAAAGTCAATTGTTATATGTTAAAAGTACAAAAAAAATCAATAAAATTGAAGCATGTCCTTTTTGGTCATTTTTACATAAATAAGTTAAAATTGTCAAACACTTAAAAAATGTTTATCAGCTTATTGCGGTGTGGTACCGCTATAAGCTAATCCAAACACTTTTTAAAAAACTCCGATTTAATACCACATAAGTTGATAAACACTTTTCCAAATAATCACTTTTTCAAATAAATATATGCGTTCTTGGTGGGTTTAATGGTCATATTTAATCCAATTTGCTCATAATAGGTTTATTGGATGTTGGTCATATTTATTCTAAATTGGTCATAATAGGTTTTAGTGAGTCATATTTGGTCTAAGTATGTGAACAATGGTCTTAGTGTGGTTTTAGTGGGTCCATTCATACTAAAAATACATATTCACCATATTTTACATATACATACACATACATCATACATACATGCATTAAAACTATATATATATATATAGAGAGAGAGAGGCGGTTGAGTTCCGGTGAAAAGTTGAGGTTAACGTGAGAAACGTGAGAAGTGATTATCAACCGTTGGATGAGATGCACCGTGATAATATACACCGAGATGCACCGGGTCAATTCTCTTCTAACCCACAATGCATGGGAGGACATTTGATTAAAAGTGATCAACGGTTCAGATATCCATTTCTCACGCTTCTCACGTTAACCTCAACTTCTCACACGATCCTTCGCCTATATATACGTATATATACATACACACAAACTAGTTATAGTAGATATATACACATATGTATATGTATATACCCACATGTATGAACCTATTGTATACATGTATAAATACGTTCATCTAGAAAAAACATATGTAATGTGTGTATTTATTCTTAATGTAATACATGTATGTATTATTTGATAAGTGGTTCGAGACACAAGTAAGCAATATCATATTAATTTGCATAAAGGACATGTTAATTCTTTTTCACTGATATTTTAATGATAGGGTCAGACGACGACATTAATGTTGGGTTCTAGCACCAAGACCAATATGTATGTCATTAACAATTATAAGCCCCCCACATTTTGAAAACACGGTGATGGGTGGGTCACATATACCAATGAAGTATGCATGAAATGAAAGGGTCTTGTTATAACGAATCTGAGTTTGACTATTATGGATTTATGGGCTGTTAGATGATGTCATAGAAGTAAAATATCATGGCATTAGGTGATGGGTGTTGTGTTGGTTAGGTGAACTTGGTTTGATAATGTTCAAGGTGTTAGAGTCGACTATAAAGATAACTTGGTAGATGTCAAATGCAAGTTTAGGCTAAGAACAAACGACATGTGTGTCCTAGCTAGGGGTGTAAATGATGCGAGTCGATCTAAGTATCAGTATACTTGACTCGAACTCAAAAGCTAATTCTCTAGCTCAAACTCGACTCGAAAACTCGTGATTAGTGAAAATCCAAGCTCGACTCGATTTCGATAACCATTTCCCAAGATCGAACTTGAACTCGAACTCGGTTCAAACTCGAATCAAGCTCGGACCAAACTCGAACTCAAATCAAGCTTGAACTCGAATAAAGCTCGAACTCGAACTTGAATAGAGCTTGTACTCGGCCTCGTTTAATGCATAAACCATATTAAAAATTCAAAATAACTTCAAAATACCGGAAAATAAATCCAGAAAATTAAAAGTTTACAACGAAATACAAAATAAAGTCGAAACTATTTGTAGCTATACAACCAAAATCAAAACAAAGTCGAGAAAATTACAATATTACAACCAAATACATTATAAATCCATCAACAAAACAAAACACGATAAGTTAAACACGATCTCATTTGGTTATTAAAATGACAAGTTAAACACAAAAATTACATTTGCAGGTTCTATGAACGGTACTGAAATGAAGATTTCCTTTGGTTGTTTTTCATTATCCTATAATAAAAACAAAAACAAATTGCTTATTAAAAGTGAAGATAAAAAACTAAACATATTTAGACATTTGCCTTATACTTCCTTTCACTCCTTGGAGGGATCTACACCAATCACCCGTGCACATCAACATTTGCACCAATCCACATCAAGAGAAGCTCTATAAGGATCTATTACATGACTACCAACACTAAGCGTTGCCTCTGAAGCTACACTAGTGGTAGGAACAACCAAGATATTTACAACCATCCTAGACAAATTCGAAACTTGTTTGATTGTTCCTTCCACCAAGCTAGGACATCAAATTTGTGACCTTGACTAAAGAAACACCCCTCATCAAGATACATATCAAGCTCAGATTTCACATGAGTTACATATGTCTCCCGACTAAAAACATCTAGAAAAAGTTCAGATAAAGCACTAGATATATCATTTCCTTCACGAGTATTTGATCCAAATTCACATTCCCCACTTTCATCCACAATAAAAGAAAAATACATCCTCACATATTCATCAAAAAGCTCATACATAACCTCTTTGACTTTACTAATATTTTCTCGAGCTAAATTTGGAGGAAACATGTTGGGCAATGAAATCTCTATAGACCTCATTTTCAATCTAGGTGGTTGGAGCAAAGTATAACCCAAAAAAAGGCTACAACAACCAATAAATCATTTAAGTATACATGTATTACTAATGTCGTCCAAATCAAGTAATGATGGTAAATATTACCAATTATCGTACCTCAGGGACAAATGAAAACAAGGATCAAAGAAGTCAAACTTAAAAAGAGGATTTCAGATGGCAAATTTGAAGCAATTTGTTTTGAAACTTAAAAGATGATTTCAGATGGTGAATTCAAAGCAATTTGTTTTGGTGAGTGTTAAAAACTAACGAGATATAACAATATTAAAGAAGTACATGGGTGTAAGATCTGGTTAAGATTTCAGCTCAAGTGTAGTAGAACCTTGCTACAACATAACATGAAGTTGCTGCAACAATAGTTTTCAACATCACACTATTGGATTGAACAACCTTCTTTCGAAGTCCAATTAGACACTCACTAGGAGTACCCTTATCATGTTAATGATGAGTACGAATCCAAGCATGGTACTAAACTTATATTTCTTTCCATATAGGTATGACTGTCTTAGTTGCTACAACAAGCTATTGCATTTTACAGCCCTTTAAATCTCTTTGTTATGTTGTCTTCTTTTTAAACTCATCCCATCATTATGAAATAATATGTGTCAATTTGTCAAAGAACATTTAGATGAAACATCAAGACATATAGTAAATAATGGAGTTGATAGCTATTCTGAAAGCAATTATCCATATACATGGATGGCTTATTCTCCTGTAACACCCTAAAATTTAAAACATTCAAAATAGGGTATTTCTAAAAATGGACAACATAAACATCCAAAGTTATAAACAACTATAACCCACGAAGGGGAAGTTTGTACAATCAACAACCAAAGAATAATGAGACATATAGCGAACAACCTAAATAATCTAGTTAATTAATTAACGACTAGATTAAGATGGGTGTCACTATGTCTCCAAAAGTACCGCTCTTCACGAAATATCCCCAAAAGCTCGCGCATTAGGTGCTTCCCACGACCATACTTGATACCTCACAAAGTCCTAGATCCACCACTAGTGGGACCTGTAGATCAAATACATGCATCAAGTATTAGGCTAGAAGCCTAGTGAAAACAAACAAAAAAATATAATCATACCTATAAAAGGGGAGGCAATAATGCGTAGTATGATATTACCCGTTCTGCAATAACAATACATTACCATATGTCTTACTTCCACATGATGTTCCACCCCTAAACATATACACAAGATACTACACTTGATACACGGGGGAGACCCGTTTCCACCAAGGTGACGAGAACACGTAAATGAAGTCACCTAATGATGTTGGTGGGACTACACCTCAGGTTCTGTTTTAATGCATGTATCGATTCAGCATCACCTCAAACCCACACATTTACCTTTAGTGCCTACTCCAAGGAGTTACACCTCAAGGACTCATTGAACCTTAGTGCCTACCAAGGCTAGACGAGTTCCACCTCAAGGATCCATGGTCATTTAGTGTCTACTCTCTAGGATCCATAAATGAATACCACATATTCAATTCCATCTAGATTTCCCAATTCCTCATGCATGCATAAGGATTTGGGTCCAATATCTCTAATACTCATTAGTACAAAAAAGGTCTTTAGTGACGGTTAAAAACCGTCACCATAGGTATACGGTAACGGTTTTCGTAGACATAAAAATCGTTACCTTACTTGCCGTCACTTTTGATACACTTTTGGTTACGTTTAAAAAACGTTACGAACTCACATAAAAAACGTTACAATAACTTAAAAACCGTCACTTTAGGTCTATAAAAAATTAATGTTTTTCCTTAAACCGTCACCGTAGCATGCCATATAGTGACGTTATATTTTCAAAACCATCATAATAGCATGATATATAGTGACATTTCTTTGTCAAAACCGTCACCATAGCATGACATAGAGTGACATTTATAAGTCAAAATCGTCACTGTAGTATGACATACAGTGACCTTTATTTGTTAAAATTGTCACGGTAGCATGACAAACAGTGACGTTTAATTTTTATAACCGTCACCATAGCATGACATATGGTGACATTTATTATTCAAAATTGTCACTATAATATGACATACGGTGACATTTATTATTCAAAACCATCATTGTGACATGACATACGGTGACGTTTATTTTTCAAAACCGTCAACTTTTCATGACATGGTGACGTTAATTTTTTAAAAACCGTCATTGTAGAATATCATACGATGACGTTTATTTTCCAAAACTGTCACTGTAGAAGTTCATATGGTGATATTTATTTGTTAAAACCATCACTGTATCAAGACATACGGTGACATTTATTTTTCAAAATCATCATCGTAGACTGACAGATGGTGATGTTTATTTGTTAAAACCATTACTGTAGCATAATATATAATATATGGAGACGTTTATTTTTTAGAATTGTCACTATAACATTACATACGGCGACGTAATTTTCAAAACCATCTTTATAGTATGAATACAAGAACGTTAATTATTCAAAATTGTCACCGTAGAATGACATATGGTGACGTTTAGTTTTCAAAATCGTCATCATATAACGACATATGATGATGTTTGTTTTTCAAAATCGTCAAGATAGCATATCACACAATGACGTTTATTTTTTAAAACTGTCACCGTAAAATGACATACAGTCATATTTATTTTTCAAAACCGTCACCGTAACTTAACATACGGTCACTTTTAGTTTTCAAAACATCACTATAGAATGACGTGCAATAACGTCTATTTTTCAAACCGTCACCATAGTAGACATAAAATGGCGTTTATTTTTCAAAACCGTCACAGTAACAAGACATGGTGATGTTAAATCATCAAAACCGTTGCCATAAGCTATCTTTTAGTGACGGTTTTAATCATTTTAAGGTAAAATGAATATAAATTTAAAAACTCAAAATTTGAATCAAACGATTAACAAGACATATAAGAATATTGAAATAATAATATACATTATATAATTAATATATGAGAACAACAACAACAAAAAATATTAAATATCCTAAATAGATGTTTTCTTATGTAACCTATAATCCTCGTTTGCCTAGATCTCTTCATTATCTCGAATGTTTTTTTCGCTTCGTATTTTTTACTTCACGCAATTATTTTTACAAGTTTGTGATACCTACAAAAAGATAAATCCCGTTAGATTGGAAAACTACAATCGGTGAATACAACAAATCACGAAAAATTGATAGAGTTTTAATAAAACATAAGAGAAAACAAGTTCAAACTTATAAGAGCATCTCCAAGGCATATGTTATATTTTTTTTTAATCTAAAATAGAGTATCAAAGGTCAAAATCTAAAAAGAAACTGTCACCTTCAATAGCTATTCTATTTTAGAGATTGTAGCATTGATTATATTATTAAAATTAATAATCAATACATTTATCAAATATTATCTCCCTCCTAAACATATTGCTTTAGTGTTATTGGTGGAAAGAATAACATATTACATCTCTTTCTTAAATAGTGGGTTTTAGAGATTTCTCTAGATTTGGAGATTTTATCTTCTCACACTCCTCTTTTTTTCTATTTTAGCATACAAGATAGCATAGTTATTGGAGCAAAAAAGTTGTTAAAATCTCACTTTTCTCCATTATGACATAGTTGTTGGAGATGCTCTAAACATCTAATCCAAAACTATGGGGAAGATCAATGATTTGTGCGTAACAATCCCAGTTTCAATGCCTTCAACACAATACCATAAACACAAAGTGGAAAATGTTATACATGCAAAAAATAAAGAAGTTATGTACATATTAAAACCAATGGAAAATGGTTGGTGGGTGAGAGGGGGGACATCCACTAATATACAACAAACGTAAAAGAGTATACCTCAAAACAACAAAGAAGAAATAAAAAATTACCAAGTTCCATGCCTAGAATTACCAAGTTACAAGAACTATTTTGCTTAATCGTACGGTTTTTAAGTTTTATTCCTTATGATTTTAATCTATGGTTGGTTAAAGGGTAAGGTAACATAGTACATATTGCCCTATTCATGAGGATCACTCTTTATATACAGATTTACATTTAGAGGAACTACTCCTGAAAGTGAACACTTTTAAGAAACCAGAAAAATGCAACTTTTACCGAAGGCCATAGTGGTACGCTTTACTTATTCTAGCATAGGATTATGGTGGCAGGAACAACATAAGGTCACATTATAGTAAAACTAGTGTAAGGATATGGTTTTCTGCTAGTTGTAACCTAATTATGGCTTCGAAAAATTCAGACAAGTGTTCAGAATTGGTTTTGTTCAAATAATTACCGACACAGTCAAAGTTCCATGCCTAGAATTTACAATCAATAAAAGAATTGAATAAACATTAGCTTTAACATCCCACACTGAATCTATAAAGCAGTCTATTTCCAATGATTTGCTAAACTTTGAGTTGAACTTGGTTTATTTGCATCAAAACAAGAACTCTCATCTTTATCACTTAAAATATGAGTTTTATCTTCAAATATTAACAAAGTTCCCTTTAATATCAGTGATAACAACTCAGATTGTTTGTTGTAAAAACCTTTATATAAGAATTCTTCTTGAATATTTTGTATTTCCACACCAGTTCACATGAACCCCTCGACTACTAAAAAACCAAATCTATAAACCCGAACTACTTCCAAGTTTTAAGATAATTAAATGATCAACTACCAATCTGCAATGTTAATACAGAGTTTCATCAATACAGGTTCAGAAGACATAATGTGGACAGATGCATGGACAGATACTTTTTTTTTTGTTCTAAGGTTGTCCATAAAAGGCAACAGATTGTACATTCTTTAATGGACAGAAGCATGGTCCATTCTAATACAGAGATCAGATCTTGAAGTTAAATTCGACAGGGATATGTTCTGGAAAGAATGGGTTCTATCATTGGGTTCAGAATTGAAAGTGATTTTCTAGAAGGAAAACAGTAAATGTTGTGAGCTGTTGTTCTTGCTTATTCAAAAATCTGTCCATGTACATACATATTTTGATCAGCTAATTTAGAGTTACAAGATCTGGAATTATATGACCTATAAGTGAAAGGTTCGACCAGCAGTTGGAATAATAGGTTTAAGTTTGAGATCTTTCAAAAACAAATGCTACTGCCGATCTGATTTTGTAAAACAAGATTTATGCACAGATCTTCCTTTTATTGTTGGTGTTTTTGGTTGTTCAATGTGTTACTTCTTGTCCTACAAAATCTTCCTTTTCTGTCTTTTAGTTACTACATACATTTGTGTGTTTATGGAGTTCTATAACTTTTACTCTAGTACGAGCAGGAACATCAGGAGCAACAATAAAACAGCAACATAACAGTGTTCATGTGTATCCTGATTGGATTGGATGGTCATGCAGGTTGATTAATTATACATGTCAATGATGTCATCTTGGAGTTGATCTCGTAAGCCTTCTTGGCTTTGTTAAGATGGTTATCTTTCAACCTAGATATTAAGCTTAGAATTTTGGAACTTCATCTTCATGGGAGGTCAAAAAGAATTCCATTTCTATACCAGCAGAAATGTAGAAGTGGACATGAGCATGATCTTTCAACATGACTTCCAATTGGGATGTTCCTATAGTTATTAATCCTTTTTAAAACTTGTTATCATCATCTTAGAAGTTGCATGTCTATATTGATTGGTGTACATGTTGCTCTTGTTGTACCTCAGAATCTATTAACAAGATCCAAGTACGTTTCTGCAATCAAATATTTTAACAATTGAAATCATTGACCCATAATGAATTGAACTTGAAACCTATATTTGTATTTTATACCCATGGAAATACCCAACTCGGCTTGAACCACATGAACATAAGTAGAGCTAGCATTACTATTTATATTTAAATTGATCATATTTGGTTTTTTAGGGGCTGTTGGATTGAATTTCATGGGACTAGTTTAATGAAAATTGGATATTGGGATATGATGTTAAAAGTTTTTGGATGGTAAAAGGTTTGATTTTGTTTATAATATTTCTGGTTTTTGGTGGATAAAGCTTGGGAATAAGTTTTATGGTGGTTGGAGGTTTTTGGAGAGGCATAAAAGTGAAATATAGTGAGCTAATTCAACTAGGCCATAGACATGTTCTTGTATATAATGGAAATATCAAATATCTACGAATCGATACCAAGACCTATAAAAATCAAGCCTTTGTGTGTTTAACAATAATAATAATAATAATAATAATAATCAAGTAAACATACAATAATGTTAATGGAATTAGAACTTCGAAGAAATTCATGGTTTATTACACTAAACCTTAATATTATTTAAAACCTAATCAAATAGCAACAATTGATAACAAACTCGATTAAAAATATGGATCTTAATGGAGGAAATATGTGTATATATATATATATATATGCCCGAAGACAGGAATTACCATGTTCATCATCAGGATTGCTACTAGATTCATATTCTTTCTCAACATCTTCATCGCTTTCTTCACTCTCAAACAAATCATACTCACAATCCGACTCATCCCTGTTTGAATGCATTGATTTATCCATAAATGAACAATAGAGAACAAAGACAAAGAATTATGCTTGAACAAATAGTAGAAACAAATAATTATGCTTGAAAAGAGTAGAAACACATGAATATATTCATAATGAGATTTGGGTTTTTAGGGTTCTAAGCGGTAAAATTCCCGCCCCAATTTTGGAGAAAAACATACCATTTTTACACCCGAAGATCAATGAAGATATCCCTCAACATAATCTCGTTCAAATCTTGTACCAAAATTGAGAAGAAGTCGAATTCCCGATGATGAGCGATGAAGAGGTGAAGTACGGGAGAATACGAGATACATATATTATAACCTAATTGATTAAAGTATAATTTCAAATTACAATAATAAAGTGGAATATTATATGTTTAAAAATTATGTTTGAATAAATACATATTGCTTAAATGTATCAAGAATAATTTCAGAATTTAATATATAAAAAATTTGTTAAGATTAATATACTTATTTTGGTTCACACCCTTTTAAACAATAATGAACTAGAAGTGTACTTGCGCAATGCAGCGTCATATATCTCGATTTTAATGTTTTGTTTTAATTTTTTATGTTTATATATTTTATAATACAATTTTATGTGGTTTTGAGAAAACAATAATGTTTTTTTATATAAATTTGTTTAATTTAATTTTTATTATAAGTTTAAAATTTTGGTTTAATGATGATGTAATATGGTTTATGTTTAATAATGTAATGTTTTCTATAAAATAATAATTAAGTATTATGTTATAATTCAATCATTATCCTAATTATATTTTGGGTTATTATATTTAAAATGAGATTTTATCTTGTATTTGATTATGTTTATCAGTTAGTTATGAATTTAAAAAATCAAACTTTAAAAAGTTGTACTCATGTATCAATTACTTGTAATCTTGAATTTTAAGTAATATGTATCAATTAACAATACGTAATGCATCAAAATTTGTTTATAAGAGTTTTTCTCAAATGTTTTGTAATATAGTATAGATATTGTTTGTGATGTTATATGATAATTATGGATTCAGTTCTCTTAAATAAAAAACAATTATAAAGAGTTATACTTTTATTTTTGTTACAAATCAAGTCCTTGTGTTTAATAACCACCCTTGATTTTTAGAAAACTTGACCATTAAAACCCAAGTGGATCCATTAAGGGCCAATGAAACCCTTTAAAGCTCAATAGAACCCCTTAAAGCCCGATAGATCCATTAAGGCCCAATGAAACCATTTAAAGCACAATAGAACTCTTTAAAGCCCTATAGATCCATTAAGGTCCAATGAAACCCTTTAAAGCTCAATAGAACCCCTTAAAGCCCGATTGATCCATTAAGGCCCAATGAAACCATTTAAAGCACAATATAACTCTTTAAAGCCCGATAGATCCATTAAGGCCCAATGAAACCCTTTAAAGCTCAATAGAACCCCTTAAAGCCCGATAGATCCATTAAGGCCCAATGAAACCATTTACAGCACAATAGAACTCTTTAAAGCCCTATAGATCCATTAAGGCCCAATGAAACCCTTTAAAGCTCAATAGAACCCCTTAAAGCCCGATAGATCCATTAAGGTCCAATGAAACCATTTAAAGCACAATAGAACTCTTTAAAGCCCGATAGATCCATTAAGGCCCAATGAAACCCTTTAAAGCTCAATAGAACCCCTTAAAGCCCGATAGATTCCTTAAGGCCCATTGAAACCATTTAAAACCGAATTGATCCATTAAAACCCAAGTGGATCCATTAAAACCCGATTAGTTTCATTAAAATCTAATTGGATCCATTAAAGCCCTATTGGATCATTTGGATCTATTAAAGCCAAATGGATGCATTAAAGGCTAATTGGATCCATTATAATCCAAATGGATCCATTAAAGCCCCAATTGGATCCATTAAAACTCAATCGATCCATTAAAGCCTAAATGGATCAACTAAAACCCAATCGATCCATTAAAGTCTGATTGGATCCATTAAAGCCCTATTGGATCATTTGGATCCATTAAAGCCCGATTAGTTTCATTAAAATCTGATTGGATCCATTAAAGCACTATTGGATCATTTGGATCTATTAAAGCCAAATGGATGCATTAAAGGCCAATTGGATCCGTTATAACCCAAATGGATCCATTAAAGCCCCAATTGGATCCATTAAAACCCAATCGATCCATTAAAGCCCAAGTGGATCCACTAAAACCCAAGTCGATCCTTTAAAACCCAATCGATCCATTAAAGCCCGATTGGATCCATTAAAGCCAAATAGGTGCATTAAGCCAAATTGGATCCATTAAAGTCCAAATTGTGGGTCCATAGTCCATGTGGATCAATTAAAGCCCAAATGGATCCCTTAAGGTTCAAATGGATCCATTAAAGCCCAAATAGATCCCTTAAAGCCCAAATCGATCAGTTAAAACCCAAGTGGATCAATTAAAGCCCAACCAATCCATTAAAGCCCAAATGGAACCCATAAGGCCCAAATGGATCCATTAAAGCCCAAATGGATCCCTTAAAGCCGATTAGATAGATTAAAGCCCAAGTGGATCCATTTTCGGCGGATTTTTTTTATTTTTTTTTATTTTTTTTGGAGAAAAAGATAAATAAAATTAACTAAACATTCTCCAGCAGATTTCCGGCCGATTTTTTTATTTTTTATTTTTTTTTAAAATAAAAATCTGCCAGAAATATTTAATTATTTTTTTCTAATCTGAACATTAAAAAAAATTCCGTTAGAAACCCCCCGGAAAAACATATTTAAAAAAAACAAAAATATTATTCCGGCGGATTTCCGACAAAAGTCAACGGGGTTTGACTCATTTGACTTTCGCCGGAAATCCGCCAGAATATCCGGAAATGGCCCTTTGCCTAGTATCCCCCCGGAAATATTCCGGCATATTTTGCCCCTTTGCCTAGTAGTGATGGTCATGTTTATTTTTCAAAACCGTCACCATAATTAACATATGATCATGTTTATTTCAAAAATCACTGTAGTATGACGAGCAAGAAAGTCTATTTTTCAAACCGTCAC
Organism: Arctium minus; assembly: GCA_954870635.1. NCBI lineage: Eukaryota > Viridiplantae > Streptophyta > Magnoliopsida > Asterales > Asteraceae > Arctium > Arctium minus. The sequence continues at coordinate 26,166,019 of OX941097.1, read as the reverse complement.
CATAGTAGACATAAAAATGACGTTTATTTTTCAAAACCGTCATTCTAACAAGACATGGTGACGTTAAATTATCAAAACCGTTACCATAAGCTATCTCTTAGTGACGGTTTTAATTATTTTAGGGTAAAATGAATATATATTTAAAAAATAAAAATTTGAATCAAACAATTAACAAGACATATAAGAATATTGAAATAATAATATACATTATAAAATTAATGTATGAGAACATCAATAACAAAAATTACTAAATATCTTATATAGATTTTTTCTTATGTAACCTATAATCCTCGTTTACCTAGATCTCTTCATTATCTCGGATGTTTTTTCACTTCGTATGTTTTTACTTCATGCAATTATTTTTACAAGTTCATGACACCTGCAAAAAGATAAATCCCGTTAGATTGTAAAACTACAATCGATGAATATAACAACTCATGAAAAATTGATAGAGTTTTAACATACGATCAATGAAAACATAAGACAAAACAAGTTCAAACTTATAAGAGCATCTCGAATGCATATGCTATATATATATATTATATTTTTCTAAAATAGAGTATCAAAAGTCAAAATTTCTAAAAAGAAACTTCCAACCAATAGTTATTCTATTTTAGAGATTGTAGCATTGATTATATTATTAAAGTAATCAATACATTTATAAAATTTTATCTCTCCTAAACATATTACTTCAATGTTATCGGTGGAAAGAATAAAATATTACATATCTTTCTTAAATAGTCGGTTTTAGAGATTTATCCAGATTTGGAGATTTTATCTTCTCACTCCTCTTTTTTTTTCTTTCTATTTTAGCATACAATATAGCATATGATAAGATGACGTTCATTATTTTAAAACATCATTTTAACATGACATACATCGACGTTTATTATTTGAAAACGTCACAATAGCATGACACAGGGTGACTCATTTTTTTGTCAAAACCGTCACCCTTGCATAACGTACGATTACATTTATGTTTCAAAACCGTCACATAGCATGACATACGGTGAAAATTTATTTTTCTAAACCGTCACAGTAGCATGACATTAGGTGATGTAAATTTTTCAAACCGTCATTTTAACATCACATGCGGTGACGTTTATTTTTCAAAACTGTCACCATAGCATGAGGTACCTTGACGTTTATATTTTAAAACCGTCATTGAAACATGACGTACGATGACATTTGTTGTTCAAAACCGTCACTGTATGATGACGTGCACTGATGTTTATTATTTAAAATTATCACCATAACGATACATATGGTCACGTTTATTATACAAAATCGTCAACGTAGTATGACTTACGTGGACGTTTAATATTCAAACCGTCACCATAGCATGATATATAATGACATTTATTATACAAAACCTTCACCATTGTGACATATAGTTTTTTAAAATGTCACCATAACATAACATACGGTGACATTTACTTTTCAAAATCATTACCGTAGAATGACATATCATAACGTACTCAAAACCGTCACCATAACATGACATATGGTGACATAATTATTAGAAACTGTCAATATAGCTTGAGATATTGTGATGTAAATGTTTTAATGTCGGTACCAAATCATGACATATAGTGACGTAATTTTTTCAAAAACCATTGCCATATACTAACTTTTGGTGACAAATTTTGCAAAACCGTTGCCATAAAACTTGGTGACTTTTGGAAACGGTTTTCAAAGAAGCGTTGCTATACATATATCAGTTTTCAGTAACGTTTTTTAAAAACCGTTACGACATAAAGCAACGATTTAGACAAAAACCGTTACTAAAATGTCTTATATGGCAACGGTTTCTAAAAACCGTCGCAACAGAAAACGACGGTTTTTCAAATTCACCCTAAACCGTTACCTTAGAGAACCTTTTATTGACGTTTTTATCTAAAACGTTGCATTATGTTTCTACTTTTTTTGTAATGGTAACGTTTCTTTATAAAAGTTGTTACTAAAACAATTCTCTAACTTTTTATAAGACTTTTTGCAACGTTTTTTTATCAAACCGTTACAAACCTATTTTTCAAAACCGTCACAAAAAGTCATTTTTGTACTAGTGGCATACACAAGTAGATAGTGAACATTTAATTACCATCACATATATACCTCATTTCATTTAGTACATGCTCAATACTCATGAATTCACACTAGTAATATATCCCATTATATTCACTTTATGGCATTTGTAACACCCTAAAATTTAGAGTAAATTTAAATTTTGAAAATTCGGCAATATGACGTTTATAATTGGAGTAAACCACCCAAATGGGTAAATGTATAAAAGCGTTTACAAAACCTGTGAATGAATATAAAAATCGACAACAAACTAATCTAAATAGGTTACATCTAGATTATAATGGTTGTCAACCTAAATTTCAAAATACTATAATCTTTTGCACGCCATAACTCCAAAAGTGTCTATCATCCCAAAAATGCCTCAAACACCCATGCTCATCCCTCAAACCTTGGACGAACCACCGCTAAGGGAACCTGTTATACACGTCATTTGAGAAAAAGTGTTAGGCTTAATGCCTAGTGAGAACATACAGTTTATATAAATAGATTGGAGATAATTTTAAATGCGATAATAAGTAATCTTTCAAATAGTTGGGTTTATAATTGCAACAAATACCACATAGAGACCTTAAGGTCCAAAATACATCTTGCGATGACAAGGGAGACCCGATTTTCCAAGTATTGTAGCGGAACACAAAAGTAGGCCACTTTCCAAGTTATTGAGCTCACCATACTAGGATCAAGGCCACGAGCTCGCCGGCTCGTACTCAGATGTGGGGGAGGGCACCCAATGATCCTAATTATGTTCATTCGCTAGGATTTACATTTACGACCCATGGCTAGTATCCAGTCCCACATAACCGTACCAAGTTGCCACCTTAGGGTCCAATGTCTCAACTAGCTACAAACGGGATTTAACCCAAAAGTTAAGTCGATTCTGTACCTATGGATCCACTAGTAATAGTCTGACGCTTGTCACAGTTGCACTTGTGACTAGAACTATAATCACACATATAGTTCATATAAATGTTCCCATAAAATTAAATAGCTTACTTGCTTTCATAAAAATCGGTCCACCATTTGTTATAAACTTGACAATAACCATTAATAAAACTATCCACCATTCATAAACTCCATTTTCATCAAAACATTCTTTCATCCAAAAGATTCTCATAATCGAGTGAAAAATCATAACTATGGCTAAAGTGCCTTTAGTTAGATATTTACCCATAAATATGTGAAGACAACGACATTTTATAGTTCAAGACATAGAATGTTACATCATATTTCAAAATAGTGAGAAATGCTAAAAATCTCCAAAAAGCAAAGTTAAGTCAAAATCATTTATACAAGAACAAATGAACAAGAAGATGGTTAGGAGTCTAAAATTATGGTTTTGACATGTATAAGGTTTTTAAAGATTGAAGATGTACTCACAATATGCATTTTATCAAACCCTAGCAAAACCCTAGAATTGAGGAGATGACACTAGCACTTGAAGATGAAGAATCTTCACAAGGAATGCCTACAACCACCTAAGCAACAATCATAAATGCTCATGAGTGAGGTAGCTTGAGGGATTTAATAAGGAGAGATGAGGGAGGATGGATCTTACCCTAAATCAGCAGAGAAAAATGAGCTAGCTCTTCCCAAAAAATCAGAAAATGAGAATAAAAATCGCTGCTATTCAATAAATACCCCAGGCGCCAGCGATATTGACTTGGCGACTATGCCCTTGGCATAGTCGCGGGGTATAGTTGCCCGCTCGATCCACCCTTCGATACATCTCCCGTGAGATTGCCCAAGCGATAGTGACCCTGACATTGTCGTCAGTGTGTACTGCGGCTTACTTCCATCTTGCGACTTTGCCTCCTGCAATAGTGACAGGTGTCACACTCGCCGGGCATTGTCGCCCCAGGGGTGGTTGAGTCCGAAAGTTTCATTTTTCGACTCTGAAGGCTACCGACACCGGCACCATCTATTCCACAATCAGTGATCTCGACCCCATCGAGACCCCAAAAGCCCCAAGGCCCTATCTTTGACATTAAATATGTGTATTTCATGTCAAAGAGAGCCCACTAAGAACACCACACTCCAAGGCCCAAGAAATTAAATGATTCATTTAATGCTCATTGATTGGAGTTTATTAAGTGTTCTAATTTTTATTTTGGCTCCTATGTGGGACAAAGTTTATCCTCTAACCTTTTTACCACTTAGGGGTCACAACCACACAAATACATACATAAATCATAAGTGGGTTATTCTTACCGAAAATTCGGGCGTTACAGCATTTTAGACTTCTCAAATACTCAAACACACATATGAGCCAAGAAATCAATATACTCATGTCTTAGAAACCATTATAAGTTATAAACATCCCAAAGTCCATAATACTTCGCTTTAGGTTAAATATCTTCCAAAACCCAAAGTTGTCACTTAGGTCAAAATCACTAAATCAACATATATGTTAAGAAATAACACAAACAACCATATTTATAGAAATATAAGTGTAGAAGACTCACCTTTTAGATTTGTGAAGTGAAAACCTAGAAATAGAAAAAACCTTATAAAGTAGGGGAGTGACTTGGAGCTTGACAAATCCTTGAACCTTCCTTTTAAATGACCCAAGAACCCTAGATGATGAGCATTAACTTCAAGAATTTAATACTAGCATTCAATGAGGAGAGTGGTTAGTAGGAGTGGTGAAAATCGCCTATGAGGGAGAGAATTTTCGTCACTTGAACCAATCTGAAAATGAGCTCCTTCCTATGAAAAACAGGATATAAACTAAACAGCCCAGGGGCCGCGAGCGAGTATGAAATGCGAGAGTGCCCCTGACATTCTCGACTGTTGGGAACTGAAGAATTGCTGAGTACAGTTAATGCTGCTAGCAGAACCTAGTTACTACTTCTGATGTTAATGCTGCTGATACAGGTTAGTGCTGCTAGTCAAAGATTAATACTGCTGAAAGAAGTTACTACTGCTAAGCAAGTTTAGTACTGCTAAGTAGTTAGTACTGCTGGAGTTAGTACTGCTAGAACAAAGTTAATACTGCTGAGCATGGTTAGTACTGATGAACTTAATACTGCTCAGAGTGTTAATACTGCTGAAGAATTAATACTGCTTATGAGATAATGAAGACTTCACATGGAAAGAAGACAACTGGATTGATTGAAGATAATCATGGAAGTCTTGAAGATAACTATGGAAGATTATACAGAAGATCTTTTATTTATTGTAATTATCTTTTATCTACAAGTATATATATATGTATAGAATAATTTGCAAAAAGATAGATTTTTGTCATTCTAAGTTGTTAGCTTTCATAGAAAGAATCAACCTCAAGGTTAGAACCCTAATTCTAGAGAAGTAGAATTCGTATTGGTGAGTCTGTTCATCAATATTGAGGTTGTGTGTAAAAGATTGTGACTTTCAATCATTCAATAAGAGTTTGCAAGTTGTGATTTTGATTTACTGTTTCATTGTTTTTCTGAATATTAAAGTGCTATTCCGCAGCTTCTTTAATATTGTTTTCTGAGTGTGTGTTCTTGTTAAGAATTAAGATCCTGACAAGTGGTATCAGAGCCATATTCTCAGAAATCTCATTCATCATGGAAAACGCAGTTGAATCAAACAGTACCCTGGTCTCAAAGGTCCCAATGCTCAGATCCAATGAATTTGACATGTGGAAGATTAGGATCAAGCAATATATTCTTCTCACAGATTACTCTATGTGGGACATCATTGAGAATGACCCATCTGATGAAGGAAAGATTGGTCCAGATGGAAAAAGAACTCCACCAAAGACGGATGCAGAAAAGAAGTCAAGACAGACAGAGATGAAAGCCTTAAGCACACTGCTTTTGGCTATTCCCAATGAATATCAACACCAATTTTGCAATTGCACAGATGCACAGATGCTTTGGAATGCTCTAGAGAAGAGGTTCTCTGGTACCAAAAGTACCAAGAGAAATCAGAAGGCTATATTGAAACAATTGTATGAAAACTTTATGTCAACCAAGAATGAGTCCATGACTCAAACTTTTGACAGGTTTAACAAGTTAATTGGTGAACTAGCTACTGTGGGAGTACAGATTGATCAAGATGATCTAAACAGAAAGTTCTTAAGGTCCCTTGGAGATGAGTGGACTATGTATACTGTGTCTTTCAGACAGAATGAACAATTGGAGGAAAAAGAACTTGATGATCTGTACAATGACCTTAGAGTGTTTGAATCTGAGGTAGAAGCTAAGAAGAAACCATCTGGATATGTTCACAATGCTGCACTCCTATCAGCATCAATTGATTCTTCTTCTAACCCTGAATCAGTTAGTGCTGCTAATGGAGCAAGTCAAGAGAAAGGCACTGAATCTGTGTTTGAAGCCTTTCTATCCAGTCATGGAAACTCTTCTCTAATTAATGATGACTTGGAACAACTCCATCCGGATGATCTTGAAGAGATGGACATTAAATGGCAAATGGCCATGCTCTCTATGAGGGTAAAGAAGTTCATCAAGAGAACTGGGAGAAACAACTTCTCCCAAAGAAGAGAAGATGGAGCAGGTTTTGACAAGTCAAAGGTGGAATGTTATAAATGTCATCTGAAGGGGCACTTTGCTAGAGAATGCAGAAGTGGAGTGTCTCACAACAACAGCCACCAACAATCACTGTCTGGAAGCTTCAATAATAACAAAAACTCTGCTCAAGCCCTAGTCTCTCAACAAGGTATGGGGTTTGACTGGAGTGATCAAGCAGAAGAGGCTATCCAAAACCAAGCACTCATGGCAGAAGTTTCTGATCTCCCAACTGAGGTAATTTCTAATCTTTGTTCTCAAAATTGCATAGATATAGTTAAAAGGTACAGGGATCACAATCAAAGTATGAGTGATAACCTGAAGAGATTAGAAAAAGATATAAAAGACTATGTGAAGATTGTTGAGAGGTTTGAGGAACAAATTAGAGGTTTTCAAGCCAATGAACTTCAGCACATGTATGACACCAATTACTGGAAGTGGGAGAAAGATCAGTATGAGTTTAAGCTAAGACAGAAAGAAGAGGAGTGTGAGAAGATAAAAAGTGAGTATGAGAAAGCTAAGCTTGACATTGAGAAGTATTCATATGCTTCTAAAGCTATGGACTCTATTCTAAAGGTCCAAATACATGACAAGATTAAACCTGGAATAGAGTACAACACCACACCACCACCTTACAACAACAACTACATCCCTCCTACATCAGACTTGCTAGAGACCAAAGATAGGAAGGACTTGCCTGAGGGAGCCACTGAGATAGATCCCTTAGATGATGTATTTGTTGAGGACAAGACTGAGAAGGAAACTGTCAAGAATAAGGACAATAATGTGAGTGGTGAGATTCCTATTGAAAATCACATTATCATCAATGAGGGGTGTGGAAAGACTTGGGTTAAGTCCAATAAGATAGAAAAGTTTGAGGGAAAGAATAAGAAGGTTCATTATAAGCAGACCACTATTGTGAACCCTATCCCTTGCAAAAAGTGTGCATGCAATAAATCTGAGCCCCAAAAACATGATAAAAAGAGGGGTAATCAGAGAAACTGGAATAATCTGTGGGCACAAAAACAAGGGGTTGATCTGAGTAAAATCAATAGACCAAAACCCTGTTTTATTTGTGGAAAGCTTAATCACATTGCCAAATACTGCTATTTTAATCCTATAAACCAAAGGTTGAATTTTCAAAGACCTGCACAAAAACCCTCTGGTCATAGGAAGAATGACAAGAACCATGTGGCTAAGAAAGTTGTTAAATCTAAAAGCCACATGAAGAAAAAGAATGTGGAAGAAAGAATCAATATGTGGGTTCCTAAAAGCACTAAAACTGTCAGTACTGCTACCACAAATAGTGCTGCTGGCAATGATAGTGCTGCTAGAAGTAATACTACTGCTAACAATGTTAGTGCTGCTGACATTGTTAGTACTTCTTCAAAAGTTAATACTGATAACTCTGTTAGTGCTGCTAACAAGGTTAGTACTGCTAAACCTGTTAGTACTGCTAACTCAGTTAGTACTTCCAAAGTTAGTACTGCTTCTAGTATTAGTGCTGCTAAGCCAATCATATTGACAAAGTACTCTAATAAAGAGTGCTCTGAGTTCAAAAACCTCATCAAAAAGGAATGTAAATACTTTGATGAGAAAGGGAGACCCAAGACCACTTTGGCTTGGGTCTCCAATCAATACTAATTGTTTAATCTTATGTGCAGGGCAACCAGCAGCTCAAGGGTAAGAGCATCTGGCATGTTGATAGTGGTTGCTCTAGGCACATGACAGGGAACATGTCATTCCTCAAGAATTTCTAGAAGATTGATGGTGGACATGTTGCCTTTGGTAATACTCCAGATGGAGGTAAAATCAGTGGTAAAGGTGATGTGACCAAAGGTAAAATGACCTTTGAAGATGTATTCTATGTTGAACAGTTAAGGTACAACCTGTTAAGTGTATCACAGGTCTGTGACAAACAACATAGTATATTATTTACTGATTCTGAATGCATTATCCTTGATCCTGGATTCAAGGTAGTTGATGAAAAGATGATACTACTAAGAACCCCCAGATTGGATAATGTATATTGTTTAGATATGGAAAGTGTTTCATCTGATTCATCCCTAAATTGTCTTGTTTCAAAAGCTTCTCTGGATGAATCATCACTTTGGCACAGAAGGATGTGTCACATGAACTTTAAAACAATAAATAAACTTGTTAAAAACAACCTTGTAAGAGGTTTGGCATCAAAAGTATATTCATGTGATGATCATTGTGTTGCTTGTCTCAAAGGCAAACAACACAAAACTTCTCATAAGTCCAAAGAGGTGAACACAATCTCTAATTCTCTTCATTTATTGCATGTGGATCTGTTTGGCCCTACAAATGTTATGAGTATTGGTAAGAAATCATACTGCCTAGTTATTGTTGATGATTACTCTAGATTTACTTGGGTATATTTTCTAAGAACTAAGGATGAGACAAGTGGACTGATCAAATCCTTTATTCTAAGAATTGAAAACCAAACAAATCAAAAAGTAAAAGTCATTAGGTCAGACAATGGTACTGAATTTAAAAATCATGACCTAAACACCTTTTGTGAGGAAAAAGGAATTGAGAGGCAATACAGTGTTCCTAGGACTCCACAACAAAATGGTGTTGCTGAGAGAAGGAATAGGACACTGATTGAGGCTGCTAGATCTCTGTTGGCAGATTCAAAACTTCCAATTACTTTCTGGGTTGAAGCAGTTAATACTGCTTGCTATGTCCAAAACAAAGTTCTAGTAATCAAGCCTAAAAACAAGACACCTTATGAGCTTTTAAATAAAAGAAAACCTTTTATAGGTTTTTTCAAACCTTTTGGGTGTCCTTGTACCATTCTCAATACCAAAACTCACTTAGGAAAGTTTGATAGCAAGGCTGATGATGGTTTTCTTGTTGGTTACTCATCTCAGAGTAAGGCTTACAGAGTTTTTAATACTTCTTCTAGAATAATTGAGGAAAGTGACAATGTCAAATGCAATGAGAACACACCAAATCCTATTGGGTCTGGTCCTCAGTGGCTATTTGACATTGATTCACTAACTAACTCTTTGGGTTTCAGTAGTGATTATCATGCAGGTTCAGGAAGTGGAGGATCAGGGGATGAACAAGTACAAGTACAAGACACTATGCCTCAGTCTGTGATCTTTCCCATACCTATGATAGAGCCTGTTGAGATATGTGAAAAGGAGAATGCTCCTGAACCAATTCAGAGTGAAGAAGAAAGAAGAGATGAAGAGAATCAAGTACATGAAGAACCAGAAGCAGCTGATGAGATCCCCTCAGCTGACTTAAATGATTCCAATCTGGATGTGGGAATCAATGAAGAACCTAGTCATCAGACTAGAACTCAAAAGAATCATCCTCCAGAGCTGGTCATAGGAGACATCTCTTCTCCTATGATAACAAGGAATCAAAGAAGACTTCAAGAGCTGCAGGATCAGCAACACACAGTACTCACTTGCTTCCTATCCCAGATTGAGCCTAAGAAGGCCTATGATGCAATGAAAGACTCAAGTTGGATAGAAGCCATGCAAGAAGAGTTACTTCAATTCAAACTACAGGATGTTTGGGACTTGGTGGACCTTCCAAAAGGTCATAGAGCTATTGGCACCAAGTGGATCTTCAGGAACAAAAAGGATGAGAGAGGAATTGTGATCAGGAACAAAGCAAGGCTTGTGGCTCAAGGGTACACTCAAGAAGAGGGCATAGATTATGATGAAGTGTTTGCTCCAGTGGCAAGGGTAGAGGCAATTAGGCTGTTTCTAGCCTATGCCTCATACATGAAGTTCAAGGTCTATCAAATGGATGTAAAGAGTGCCTTTCTATATGGTAAAATTGATGAAGAAGTATATGTCTGTCAGCCACCTGGTTTTGAAAATCCTACATATCCTGACAGAGTATACAAGATGAAGAAAGCACTCTATGGTCTACATCAAGCCCCAAGAGCATGGTATGAAACTCTGTCTACCTATCTCTTGGAAAATGGGTTTGAAAGGGGCATAATTGACAAGACCCTTTTCATTAAAAGAAGTAAGAAGGACATCCTACTAGTTCAGATCTATGTGGATGATATCATTTTTGGATCCACAAAAGATCAGATGTGTAGAGACTTTGAAGAGTTGATGCACAAGAGCTTTAAAATGAGTTCAATGGGTGAACTTAACTTCTTCCTTGGACTTCAGGTGAAACAGCAGACAGATGGAATCTTCATTAGTCAATCAAAATATGTTCAAGACATCCTGGATAAATATGGTTTAAAAGACTCAAAGCCAGCAAGCACACCCATGGAAACTCACAAACAGATCACTGCTGATCTTGAGGGGGAGGATGTTGATGTCCATCTATATAGATCAATGATTGGATCTCTAATGTATCTCACAGCCTCAAGATCAGATATCATGTTTCCAGTATGTGTATGTGCCAGATTCCAAGTCAAGCCAAAACAATCACATCTTCAAGCTGTGAAGAGGATTTTCAGATACTTAAGAGGGCAACTTAGATTAGGTCTTTGGTATCCATATGAATCTTCATTCGACTTGATTGCATATTCAGATAGTGACTTGGGTGGTGCTAACATGGACAGAAAGTCTACTTCAGGGGGATGTCAACTTTTGGGTGCAAGACTAGTATCTTGGCAGTGCAAGAAACAAACCACGGTGTCCTTATCAACAACAGAAGCTGAGTATATTGCTGCTTCAAGTTGCTGCTCTCAGGTTCTATGGATTCAGAATCAGATGCTGGACTATGGGGTAACCTTTCTGCACACTCCAATCTTTATTGACAATAGCAGTGCTATAAGCATTGTTAACAATCCAGTCAAGCACTCCAAAACAAAGCACATTGAGATCAGGTATCACTTTATCAGAGATTGCAATGAAAAGAAACTCATTCAAGTTGCTAAAGTTCATACTGACAACCAGTTTGCAGATCTATTCACTAAAGCTTTTGATGTAGGTAGATTCACTTTCTTGGTCTCAAGTGTGGGCATGATCAACTCTGAATGAGCTCATGGTTTTAAAAAAGTGTTCCTATACCTGCTATTTTGGTTTTTTGTGTGCTGCTAATCATCTTTCACAGGAAGTTAATGCCTTGATCAGACCTCCATAAGCTTTAAAAGGAGTAAGTATAGTTAATGTTGCCAGTGCAGTTTTAATACTGCCAGTGCTCAGTTAATACTGCTAGGTAGTCAATACTGCTAGTGGTTAATACTGCTCTCAGTTAATACTGCTAGTTAGTTAATACTGCTAGTGGTTAATACTGCTCTCAGTTAATACTGCTCTCAGTTAATACTGCTAGTTAGTTAATACTGCTAGTGGTTAATACTGCTCTCAGTTAATACTGCTAGGTAGTTAATACTGCTCTAGGTTAATACTGCTTATGTCCCATACACTATAAATACCCTTTGCCCGCCTAAAAGTTCATAACGACTCTCTGCTTTCTATTCACTTTCTCTCTAACCCTTTTCTCTCAAGAATCAAGTGTTTCAGGCAAGAATACTCAAGCTCAATGGCGTCTATGGCATTTATTGACGAGCACAATGAAATCGCGATGCTACAAAAGCCAAAGAAAGCTGCAGGCTTTCATCAGATAGTGGATTTTCTGAAGTCTAGCCATATCGCCCATGCTCTAACTGTGTCTCCAACTATCTACATTGAGCATCAAAAGCAATTCTGGGCGAATGCCACCATAGTCACAGAGAATGGTGTGCAGATTCTGAAAACAAGGGTGTGTGACAAACCCTTGTCAGTTACTGAAGAGGTGATACGCATCTGTCTACGTCTAGACGATGCTGAAGGTATTACTTCTCTTCCTAATGAGGACTTGTTCTCAAATTTGTTAAGAATGGGGTATGGAGGCCAATTGGGTGGTTTTAAATTCTCAAAAGCAAAATTTTATACCCAATGGCGTTTTCTTGTTCATACCCTTATGCACTGCATTTCCAAAAAGACTACTGGATGGAGTGAGTTTAGCAGTACCATTGCTTATGCTTTGGTCTGTTTGGCCACTGCCAGAAAGTACAATTTTTCTAGAATGATTTTCAGTGATCTTGTCTCAAACTTGGGAAGCAAAAAGAGCTTTTATATGTACCCAGGTTTGTACAAGAAGTTACAACCCACGAATTGACGGATATGCCTCACTTTGATGAGGTATATGTACCAAAAATTCCCAAAGGTAAGGTCTTTTCAAACATGAAGAGATCCCCATTGGACTCGGAAGGAGTTGACACCCCATTATTCTCTACAATGATGGTGGTGTCCCACACTGAAGAAGGTATGGCAGCAGGGTCAAGGCCCTCATTAGACCATCCCACTGCTAGCCAATCCCAGCCTTCCCACTCTATATCTATCCCACAGTCTCTACTTCAAAAGCCAACATCTCCAATCACCCAAACATATATAAGGAAAAAGGTAAAGAAGGCTCCTTCCCTTCTTGTACCATCACTCACAGAGCCTTTAAGCCCTCTAAGGGAGAATTCTCCTTTAGAGAATATCTACAGGGAAACCACAGGGGTGTCTCCCAACCCCAAGGAGGTGCTCACTGAGGAGATGGTTGAGCATATGGGTGCTAAGGCTGCCACTACTCCTGCTAGCACAGAGGAGGTCAGTGGTAACATAAATAAGACCTTCCCCATGGAAACTTTAGGTGAGCAATCATCCAAAGGTCCCTGGTGCCAAGAACCCACGGGGGTGGAGAGTGCTTCTGTTAGGCAGAAGGCTCCCACTACAAAAAGATCCCATGATCCTTCAAAAGAGGGTAACACTTCTGGAGAAGGTGAGGACATATATAACTATTTTGAATTGATGGAAACCATGGGAAACATCAACCTGGATGTAATCAAGCAGGGGAAAGACATTGAAGAGCTGAAACTGGTCATTCTGTCTCAACAAGACCAGATTGTCAAGCTAAAGAATATGGTGAAGAAATTGATTCTGCAAAAGAAGAAGAAACAGTTTGTGCTAAGGAGAAGGAAACCAGGGGATGATGCTCCCAAAAAGGGGGAGTCAGAAGCTGAGTTCCACATGGAAGAGGCTACAGATAAGGGGGAGAAACACAGTGTTGAGGGGGAGATTGATGAAGGGGTAAGTAAAGAAACAGTACAAGAAGCAGAAATAGAATTTCAAGCAGCAGCAGTAACATCAATAGCAGCAGAAATAGTTAATGTTGCTCAATCAAATATAGCAGCAGAAACTGTTAATGCTGCTGAACTGAATGAAGCAGCAGAAATGGTGAAAGAAGTATTAATTGAGCTTGATAGCAGAAATAAGGAAGAGCTTGAGACAGCTGAAGCATTAATCAAAGCCAAACATGATACTCCCAAGGTCACTTCAAAGGCCAAAGGAGTTGTCATCAAAGAAAATGTTGAAGTTGTCAAGAAAGTTAGTGTTGATAAAGCAAAAGGCAAAGACAAAGGCAAAGCAAAGTTAGTAGAATCTGATCAACCAATGAAAAAGCAAAAGTTGGTTGAGTCAGATGAAGCTTTGGCTAGGCAGATTCAGACTGAACTTGAGCAAGAAGAACAGGTTCAAGTGGAAAAAGATAGAGAGATAGCAAAAGCTATGGCTGCAGAACTCAATAAAGCTTATCAACAAAGTCTTGCAACAGAACTAGCCAAGAAGAAAGCCACATCTCTAAGGAAGCCTGGAAAGATCAAAATGGCTGCAAAGAAAATACAACCTTCAAAGACATACCTTGGTGCTCAAGAGAGAAAGAAGATGATTACTTTCCTCAAGGGTGCTGTAGGTGTCAAAAAGGAAATGTTCTCAAAGATGTCTTTTGAGAAAATCAAAGGGCTATATGATGCAGAAATGACAAAGCTTCAAGAGAATGAACCTGCCAGAGTTGAAATGGAAAAGAGGATGAAAGAGAGCAATGACTGTCTGATACAAAAACCATTCCCTGATGAGCAAGAAACACCAAAGAAGGAGGCCTCTCTAAGTGAAAGTCTGAGGACTTTAAAAAGAACTAATATGAAGGCAAAAAGAAAATCAGCCAAGAAGCCTAGAGTGGAAGAAACTGAGGAAGAACAGAGGGTTGCTGAAGAAGAAGGGGCACCTAAGCCAAGTGATAAGGTAGAACCATCAAGTACTGGTAATGTGAACATGTACATGGTAGTGATGGACAAAGTGCCTGAACCTATAACTGCAGAACCTGTTGGTGTAAAGCCTCCAGAAGTCATTCACTGGGATACACTGGAAGTTGATGGAAAAGAGTACATCAGGCTCAAAAGAAAGGATGAGAAGTATGAAGTTTATACTACTTGGGCCAAGATTGTCAGAACATGTTCCAGGTCTGATATAGAAGAAATGTTTGAAATAGGGATGAAGTTGTATGCAGATCAGTTAAAAGCTCCAGGGATCTCAATTACAAAACTGGTGATGGAGTATCTGTGTATGATGTTCAAACCTGATGAAGTGGAAGGAGTGATAAGGAATGTGTTTCAAACTGTCAACAATTGGACTCTATATGAAACTAGTGGAGTATATGCAGTGACTTTGGATAGAAATCACATAGAAAACTTTCTAGTGGATAGAGTGTACAACCATAGTAGATTGAAGCTTCATGCAATGTTGAAAAAGAAGCTTGGTTGTATTCAAGATTCAGAAATGGCTAAGTATCTAATCCAAAGAACAATTAATCAGAGTCTAGGGTTGGATGCTAATACAGGGCTTTGAAGAATGGTGTTTTGGGAGCATCTGAAGAACTTGACTTCTCTTCCTAAAAGTCAAGTTAGGAGGAGATTGTTGGGAACTGAAGAATTGCTGAGTACAGTTAATGCTGCTAGCAGAACCTGGTTACTACTTCTGATGTTAATGCTGCTGATACAGGTTAGTGCTGCTAGTCAAAGATTATGTCAGGATCGAATTCTCAACAAGAATTAATTCTCAGAAACAATATCAAAGAAGTTTGCGGAATAACACTTTGATATTTAATCAAACAGAAAATCAACACAGTAGATATGAAGAACAAACTGTAAACTTATATTGAATGCTTTGAATTTACAAGATTACACACTCAACCTCAATATTGATGAACATGCTCACCAATACGAATTCTACTTCTCTAGAATTAGGATCTATGTCTTGAGGTTGATTTTCTCTCTAAAAGAATGAATTACTAAAGTTCTCTCTTATCTATTCTATACATATACTAGTCAAAAGATAATTACAATAATTAAACAAATCTTCAGTATATCTTCCATGTATATCTCAAAGCTTCCATAAACTTCAGATTATCCAGCTGTCATTCTTTCCATCCAAATCTCTTAAGCAACACTAATCATGATCAGCAGCATTAACTTCTTCTAGCAGCATTAACTACTAAGCAGCACTAACTACTAGCAGTACTAACTAGCTAAGCAGTACTAACTTTGTTCAAGCAACACTAACTTTGACTAGCAGTATTAATAGTACTAGCAGTAGTAACACTCAGCAGTATTAACTTTTAAGTCTTCTAGCAGTAGTAACTTTGAACCAGCAGCATTAACCATACTTGATAAATTCTTCAGTTCCCAACAATCTCCCCCTAACTTGACTTTTAGGAAGAGAAGTCAAGTTCTTCAAATTTTCTTCAAGATGCTCCCAAAACTTTATCATGGCCTAAATTCGAGTGTTTGCATCCAATCCCAAACTCTGATTGATGGTTCTTTGAATCAAGTATTTAGCCATTTCTGAATCTGGAACACACCTTAACCTTTTCTTCAGCATGGCATGTAGCTTCAATCTGCTATGATTATACACTCTATCCACTAGGAAGTATTCAGTGTGATTTAAATCCAAAGTCACTGTATATACTCCACTAATTTCATATAGAGTCCAACTGTTTACTGATTTGAAGACATCCTTGATCAAATGCTCTACTTCTTCAGGTTTGAACATCATACACAGATACTCCATTACCAGTTTTGTAATTGAAATCCCTGGAGCCTTTAGAATATCTGCATACAACTTCATTCCTATCTCAAACATCTCTTCAATATCTGATCTAGAGCATGTTCTGACAATTTTTGCCCATGTGTTGAACACTTCATACTTTTCATCCTTTCTTTTCAGCCTTATGTATTCCTTTCCATCCACTGTCAATGTATCCCAGTGAATGACCTCAGGAGGCTTAACTCCTACAGGTTCTGCTGAAATTGGTTCAGGCACTTTGTCCATCACTACCATATACAAATTTACATCATCAGTGTTTGATGGCTCTTTCAGTTTAGATGACTCAGGTGCCCCTTCTTCTTCAGCTACCTTCTCAGCCTCTTCTTCAGATACTCTAGGCTTCTTGATTGGCTTTCTTCTTGCCATCATCTTTGTTCTCTTTAAAGTCCTTAGACTTTCTCCCAGAGTGGACTCTTTCTTAGGAGGTGTTTCTTGCTCATCTGGAAATGGCTTTTGACAATCAAAGTCATTACTTTCTTTTATCCTCTTCTCCATCTCCACCCTAGCAGTTTCATTTCCCTGAAGCTTCAACATCTCTGAGTCATACAACTCTTTGATCTTCTCAAAAGACATTTTGGAGAACATCTCCTTTTTGACTCCTACAGCACCTTTGAGAAATATAATCATCTTGTTCCTCTCTTGGGTACCTAGGAATGTCTTTGAGGGTTTTCTCTTCTTTGCAACTGTTTTCACCACTGATTTCTTCATACTTGCAGCTTTCTTCTGTGCAATTTCAGTTGCCATACTCAGTTGATAAGCTTCATTCAGTTCAGCAGCTAGAGCTTTTGCCATTTCCCTGTCCTTTTCCATCTGAACTCTTTCTTCCTTTTCAATGTCATCTTGCATCTTTCTAGCTAGGGCTTCATCTGATTCAACCAACCTTTGCTTTTTGATTGGTTGATCAGATTCCACCATCTTTGCTTTTCCTTTGTCTTTGCTCATTGCCTTCTTACTGTTATCTTTCTTGATCACATCACCTTGTTCTTTGATGATTACTCCTTTGGTCTTTGAAGTGACCTTGGGAGTATCATTCTTGGCTTTAAGTAAGGTTTCTGCAATCTCAAGATCTGTTAAAACTTCTTTCACAGTTTCTGCTGCTTTATTAATGTCTGCAGTAGTAACTGTTTCTGCTTGCTGCTCCCCCTCAACATCAAGTTTCTCTCCATCAATCTCCCCCTTTCTTGTGACTTCTTCCATGTTGATCTCCCCCTTTTTGGGAGCATCATTCTCAGTGGTCCTTCTCCTTAGTTGAAATTGCTTTCTCTTCTTCCTCTGTACCAGACTTAGCACCATCTTCTTCAGCTTAGCAATCTGTACTTGTTGGGACAGAATGACCAACTTCATCTCCTCTATTTCTTTTCCTTGTTTCAGAACATCTAGGTTGATGTTACCCATTGCCTCCATCAATTCATCATAGGTATATCTGTCCTCACTTCTCCAGGAGTGTTACCCCCTATTGAAGGATCATGGGATCTTTTATAAGTGGAAGTCTTCTGCCTAGCAGAAGCCCTGTCCACCCCTGTGGTTTCTTGGTACCAGGGACCTTCAAATGATTGCTCATTCAAAGTTGCCATGGGGGAGGTCTTATTAATGTTACCACTTTCCTCCTCTGTGCTAGCAGGAGTAGTGGCAGCCTCATCACCCATATGCTCTACCTCCTCCTCAGAGAGCACCTCCTTTGGGTTGGGAGACACCCTTGTGGTTTCCCTTTGAATATTCTCTAGGGGAGAATTCTCCCTTAGAGGGCTTAAAGGCTGAGAGGGTAATGGTACAAGAAGGGAAGGAGCCTTCTTTACCTGTTTTCTCTTGTAAGTTTGGGTGATAGGAGAGGTTGGTTTTTCAAGAAGGGACTGGGGAATTGATTTTGAGAGGGAAGGTTGGGCTTGGCTAGCAGTGGGTTGGTCTAATGGGGGCCTTGACCCTACTGCCATACCTTCATTGGTTTGGGACACCACCATCATTGTAGAGAACAATGGGGTGTCAACTCCTTCAGAGTCCCCAGCAGATCTTCTCATATTTGAGAAAACCTTGCCTTTGGGGGGTTTAGGTACATATACCCCAACAGGTTGAGGTATATCCGTCAATTCATGAGTAATGACTTCTTGAACAAACCTGGGATACATAAAGAAGCTCTTTTTGTTTCCCATGTTTGAGACAAGATCACTGAAAATCATTTTAGAAAAATTATACTTTCTGGCAGTGGCCAAGCACACCAAAGCATAAGCAATAGTGCTGCTGAACTCACTCCATCCAGTAGTCTTTTTGGAGATACAATGCATAAGAGTATGGACAAAGAAACGCCATTGGGGTGAAAATTTTGCTTTAGAGAATTTGAAAACTCCCAATGGGCCTCCATACCCAATTCTTGTAAGATTTGAAAACAGTTCATCATTTGGGATAGAGGTTATACCAGAGGCATCGTCTAGACGTAGACAGATGCGAATAACCTCTTCAGTAACCGTTAGTGATTGATCACAGATTCTTGTCTTGATCATCTGCACACCATTCTCAACAACAATGGTTGCATTAGCCCAGAACTGCCTTTGATGCTCGATATAGATTGTAGGAGATACAATAAGAGCATGAGCAATGTGGCTTGACTTGAGGAAATCCACAATCTGATGAAATCCTGCAGCTTGCTTTGGTTTTTGTAGCATCGCAATCTCATTGTGCTCGTCAATGAAAGTCATTGATGCCATTGATCTTAGTGAAAAGCTTGCCTGAAGACTTCGAACTTGAGAGAGAAAAGGTTTAGAGCGCAAGAGAACAGTATGCAAAGAGTCGTTATGAACTTTTAGGCGGGCAAAGAGTATTTATAGTATTCGGAACATAAGCAGTATTAACCTAGAGCAGTATTAACTACTAGCAGTATTAACTAACTAGCAGTATTAACTACGAGCAGTATTAACTAACTAGCAGGATTAACTGAAAGCAGTATTAACTACTAGCAGTATTAACTAACTAGCAGTATTAACTACGAGCAGTATTAACTAACTAGCAGTATTAACTGAAAGCAGTATTAACTACTAGCAGTATTAACTAACTAGCAGTATTAACTGAAATACTCCTTTTAAACTTGCTAAACACTGAGTACTGCTATGCATATCCTGAAAAAGAAGATTAGTAACTCCAAGAATAATATACAGGTATAAAGCCACTTTTTGAGAAGGGGATTATTCAGAGTTGATCATTCCCACACTTGTTACCAAGAAAGTGAATCTACCCACATCAAAAGCTTTAGTGAATAGATCAGCAAACTGATTATCAGTGTGAACTTTGACAACTTGAATAAGCTTCTTTTCATTACAATCTCTTATAAAGTGATACCTGATCTCAATGTGCTTTGTTTTTGAGTGCTTGACAGGATTATTCACAATGCTAATAGCACTGCTGTTGTCAATAAAGATTGGAGTGTGTTGATGCTGTGAGATACATGAGAGAGCCAATCATGGATCTATAATGATGCACATTCATATCCTCCCCCTCAAGATCTGCTGTGATCTGCTTGTGTGTTTCCATAGGTGTGCTGGCAGGTTTTGATTCTGAGAAACCAAACTTGGTTAGAATATCCTGTACATACTTGGATTGACAGATGAAAATGCCATCTGACTTCTGTTGAACTTGGAGTCCAAGGAAGAAAGTAAGTTTCCCCATGGAACTCATTTTGAACCTTTGATGCATTAAATCTTCAAACTCCTTGCACATGTTGTTTCTTGTAGATCCAAATATAATGTCATCAACATAGATTTGGACCAGCAAGATATCCTTTTTCTTTCTCTTGATAAATAGAGTCTTATCAATGACTCCTCTTTCAAAGTCATTTTCCAAGAGATAGGATGACAGAGTGTCATACCATGCTCTTGGAGCTTGATGTAGTCCATAAAGTGCTTTCTTTAATTTGTATACCCTGTCTGGATAGCTTGGGTTTTCAAACCCTGGTGGTTGACAGACATATACTTCTTCTTCAATTGACCCATAGAGAAAAGCACTTTTTACATCCATTTGATAGACTTTGAAATTCATGCAAGAAGCATAGGCTAGAAATAGTCTGATTGCTTCTATTCTAGCCACAGGTGCAAAAACTTCTTCATAATCTATACCCTCTTCTTGAGTATATCCTTGAGCCACCAGCCTTGCTTTGTTCCTTATGACAATACCTCTTTTATCTCTCTTGTTTCTGAAAATCCACTTTGTGCCAATTGCTCTGTGACCTTTAGGAAGGTCTACTAGATCCCATACATCTTGTAGCTTGAACTGTAACAGTTCCTCTTGCATTGCTTCTATCCAGCTAGATTCTTTCATAGCATCATGTGCCTTTTTAGGCTCAAGCTGTGATAGAAAACAAGAAAGCACTGTATGCTGTTGATCTTGCATTTCCTGAAGCCTGCTTTGATGTCTAGTCATCATAGGAGAAGAGATATCTCCTATTACCAGCTGTGGAGGATGATTCTTTTGAACTCTGGTGTTATGACTAGGTTATCCATTTAGTCCAGCCTCAAGATTGGATTCATGCAACTCAACTGAAGTGTTTTCAGATGCCACTTCATTATTTTCTTGAGTCTCCTCATCTCTAGTTTCTTCTTCACTCTGACTTGGTCCAGAAAATGATTCCTTTTCACAGTCTTCAACAGAATTTACTGTGGGTATGGGAAAAATCACAGATTTAGATATACTTTCTTGAACTTGTGTGATTCCTGATCCTCCACTTCTTGTTCCTGTATACGCATTACTGAAACCAAAAGAGTTAGTTAGTGAATCAATGTTAAATATCCACTGAGGTCCAGACCCAACAGGATTTTGGTGTGTTCTCATTGCATTTGACATTGTCACTTTCTTCAATTATTCTAGAAGAAGAGTTAAATACTCTGTATGCCTTACTCTGAGATGAATATCCAACAAGAAATCCATCATCTGCTTTGCTATCAAATTTACCTAAGTGAGATTTGGTATTGAGAATTGTACAAGGACACCCAAAAGGTTTGAAGAAACCAATGAAGGGTTTTCTTTGATTTAGAAGCTCATATGGGGTCTTGTTCTTTTGCTTGACCACTAGAACTCTGTTTTGGACATAACAAGCAGTATTAACTGCTTCAGCCCAGAAGGTAATTGGCAATTTTGAATCAGCCAACAGAGATCTAGCAGCCTCTATTAGTGTTCTATTTCTCCTTTCAGCAACACCATTCTGTTGAGGAGTCCTAGGAGCACTATATTGCTTCTCAATACCTTTTTCTTCACAAAAGGTGTTTAGATCATGATTTTTAAACTCAGTTCCATTATCTGATCTAATGACTTTTACTCTTTGATTAGTTTGGTTTTCAATTCTTAGAATAAAGGATTTGATAAGACCACTTGTTTCATCCTTAGTCCTTAGAAAATATACCCAAGTAAATCTGGAGTAATCATCAACAATAACCAAGCAGTAAGATTTCTTGCCTATACTCATAACATTTGTAGGACCAAACAGATCCATATGCAGTAACTGGAGACAAGAAGAAACAGAATTTAACTCTTTGGTCTTATGAGAAGTTTTGTGCTGTTTGCCTTTAAGACAAGCAACACAATGATCATCACATGAAAAGACTTTTGAAGGTAAACCTCTTACAAGGTTGTTTTTAACAAGATTGTTCATAGTCTTGAAATTCATGTGACACATCCTTCTGTGCCAAAGAGAGGATTCATCTACAGAAGCTTTTGAAACAAGACAATTTAGAGATGAATCACTATCAACATTGTCCATATCCAGACAGTAAACATTGTCCTTTCTTGGAGTTCTAAGTAGTATCATGCTTTCATCAACTACCTTGAACCCTGGAGCAAGGATCATACACTCAGTATTAGTAAATAATATACTATGTTGTTT
Organism: Arctium minus; assembly: GCA_954870635.1. NCBI lineage: Eukaryota > Viridiplantae > Streptophyta > Magnoliopsida > Asterales > Asteraceae > Arctium > Arctium minus. Next base: position 26,143,643 of record OX941097.1, on the reverse strand, counting down.
GTCACAAACCTGTGATACACTTAACAGGTTGTACTTTAATTGATCAACATAGTAGACATCCTCAAATGTCATCTTACCTTTGGTGACATTACCTTTTCCACTTATCTTACCACCAGTAAGATTATCTCCAAATGCAACATGTCCTCCATTGATATGCTTGAAGTCTTGAAGGCATGACATGTTGCCTGTCATGTGCCTAGAGCAACCACTATCAACATGCCAAATGCTCTTTCCCTTGAGCTGTTGGTTGCCCTGCACATTAAATAAATCAATTAGTATGAATTAGGAACCCAAGCCAAAGTGGTCTTGGGTACCCCTTTCTCATCAAAATACTTGCATTCTTTCTTAACAAGATTGTTGAACTTTAATTCCTCATTCTTGGAGTACTTTGTTACAATAATAGGCTTGGAAATATTTTTGCTAGAATCAGTACTGGTTTTAGAAGTACTAACTTCCTTGGCAGCACTTGCATGCTTAGCAGTACTAACCTTGTTAGCAGTAGTAACTATGTTAGCAGCAGTAACTGTGTTGGCAGTATTAACCTTTGAAGAGGTATTAACAGTATTAGCAGCATTAATATTTTCAGCAGTACTAACACTGTTAGCAGTAGTAACTGTGTTAGCAGTACTAATATTGTTAGCAGTACTAACACTGTTAGTACTTCTAGGCACCCACATTTTGACACTTTCTTTTAAAATCTTTTTCTTTAAAGTGCCTTTACTTTCAATAGATTTCTTTATCACATGTATCTTTCCAGCCTTCCTATAACCCACAGATTTTTGCACAAATCTTTGAAAGTTCATCTGTTGGTTAATAGGGTTAAAGTAACAATACTTAGCCAAATGATTCAACTTGCCACATATAAAACAAGGTTTTGATCTATTTATTTTATTCAGATCAACTCCTTGTTTCTGAGCCCATTGATTATTCCAGTTTCTTTGATTTCCTCTTTTTAAACCAGAGTTTAGGCTCTTTGCTTTATTGCAATCACACTGTTTACAAGATCCAGGATTCACAACTGTGGTTTGTTTGTAATGGACCTTGTTATCATTTCCTTTAGTCTTCTCTATCTCCTTGGACTTGACCCAGATTTTCCCACATCCCTCATTGGTGATAATATTGTTTTCTAATGGTATCTTTTTACTCACATTATTATCCCTGTTCTCACTGGCTCCTTTCTCAGTCAAATCCTTAACTACTACCTCATCCAAAGGATCTATCTTAAAAGCTTCTTCAGACAAGTCATTTTTCTCCTTAGTTTCTAACAAGTCTGATGTAGGAGAAATATAGTTGTTATTGTAAGGAGGGGGTGTATTGTTGTATCCAATACCAGGCTTCATCTTATCATGTATCTGAGCCTTTAGAAGAGAGTCCATTGCTTTTGAAGCATAAGAAAACTTGTCTATGTCAAGCTTAACTTTTGACAGTTCCTCTTTCAGTCTATCATTCTCTTCTAAGGACTTAGACAGTTTGGTTTCTAACTCATTCTTTTCCCACTTCCAATAGTTTGTGTCATAAGAGTGTTGAAGTTCATTAGCTTGAAAGCCTTTGATTTGCTCTTCAAATCTCTCTACTATCAACACATAATCTCTTCTGTCCTTTTCTAATCTTTTGAGGTCATCACACATACTTTGATTGTGATCCCTGTATCTTGTAACAGTGTCAATGCAAGATTTAGTGCAAAGATTAGAACTTACCTCAGTGGGGAGATCAGACACTTCTGCCATAAGAGCTTGGTTCTGAATGGCTTCCTCTGCTTGATCACTCCAGTCAAATCCCATTCCTTGTTGAGAAACAAGGACTTGAGCAGGATTCTTGTTCAGATTGTATCCTCCATTATGAGCTTGTTGATGGTTGTTGTTTGGAACAACACTCCTGCATTCTCTAGCAAAGTGTCCTTTCTTGTGACACTTAAAACATTCCGCCTTGGTTTTGTCAAAACCAGCTCCATCTTCTCTTCTTAGAGAGAAGTTATTTCTTCCAGTTCTTTTAATGAACTTTTTCACCCTCATGGATAACATGGCCATCTGCCATTTAATATCCATCTCCTCCAGATCATCAGGGTGAATTTGATCAAGATCATCATTAATCAGAGAATTGCTGCTATGACTGGACAAAAAGGCTTCAAAGATAGTTTCAGTGCCTTTTTCTGAACTTACTCCACTTGCAGTACTAACTGCTTCAGGGTTGGCAGTAGTATCGGTGGATGCTGAAAGAAGAGCAACATTGTGAATATAACCAGAGGTCTTCTTCTTGGTTTCTACCTCAGTTTCAAAAACTCTTAGATCATTGTATAAATCATCAAGTTCTTTCTCTTCCAGATTGTCACTCTGTCTATATGAGACAGTGTACATAGTCCATTCATCCCCAAGAGATCTGAGGAACTTTCTGTTGATATCATCTTGTTCCATCTTCACCCCTACAGTAGCCAGTTCACCAATGAGTTTATTGAACCTATCAAAAGTTTGAGTCATAGACTCATTCTTTGTGGAAGTGAAGTTCTCATAATGCTGCTTTAGAACATCTCTTTGATTTCTTTTGATGCTCTTAGTTCCAGCAAATCTTTTCTCTAGAGCATTCCAGAGAATCTGAGCATCAGTGCAGTTGCAAAATTGATGCTGATATTCATTGGGAATGGCCAAGAGCAGAGTGCTCAAGGCCTTCATCTCTGTTTGTCTGATCTTCCTCTCACCATCTGTCTTTGGTGGAGGTCTTTTCCCATCTGGTCCTATCCTTCCAGCTTCAGAAGGACCATTCTCAATGATATCCCACATTGAGTAGTCAGTGAGAAGAATATATTGTCTGATTCTGATCTTCCACATGTCAAATTCACTTGGTTTGAGCATTGGAACCTTAGAAACCAAAGTACTGCTTGATTCTGTAAGATTTTCCATGATGAATAACTGTTTCTGAGAGAGTTAGGCTCTGATACCACTTGTCAGGATCGAATTCTCAACAAGAATTAATTCTCAGAAACAATATCAAAGAAGTTTGCGGAATAACACTTTGATATTTAATCAAACAGAAAATCAACACAGTAGATATGAAGAACAAACTGTAAACTTATATTGAATGCTTTGAATTTACAAGATTACACACTCAACCTCAATATTGATGAACAGGCTCACCAATACGAATTCTACTTCTCTAGAATTAGGATCTATGTCTTGAGGTTGATTTTCTCTCTAAAAGAATGAATTACTAAAGTTCTCTCTTATCTATTCTATACATATACTAGTCAAAAGATAATTACAATAATTAAACAAATCTTCAGTATATCTTCCATGTATATCTCAAAGCTTCCATAAACTTCAGATTATCCAGCTGTCATTCTTTCCATCCAAATCTCTTAAGCAGCACTAATCATGATCAGCAGCATTAACTTCTTCTAGCAGCATTAACTACTAAGCAGCACTAACTACTAGCAGTACTAACTAGCTAAGCAGTACTAACTTTGTTCAAGCAGCACTAACTTTGACTAGCAGTATTAATAGTACTAGCAGTAGTAACACTCAGCAGTATTAACTTTTAAGTCTTCTAGCAGTAGTAACTTTGAACCAGCAGCATTAACCATACTTGATAAATTCTTCAGTTCCCAACAGATTAATACTGCTGAAAGAAGTTACTACTGCTAAGCAAGTTTAGTACTGCTAAGTAGTTAGTACTGCTGGAGTTAGTACTGCTAGAACAAAGTTAATACTGCTGAGCATGGTTAGTACTGATGAACTTAATACTGCTCAGAGTGTTAATACTGCTGAAGAATTAATACTGCTTATGAGATAATGAAGACTTCGCATGGAAAGAAGACAGCTGGATTGATTGAAGATAATCATGGAAGTCTTGAAGATAACTATGGAAGATTATACAGAAGATCTTTTATTTATTGTAATTATCTTTTATCTACTAGTATATATATATGTATAGAATAATTTGCAAAAAGATAGATTTTTGTCATTCTAAGTTTTTAGCTTTCATAGAAAGAATCAACCTCAAGGTTAGAACCCTAATTCTAGAGAAGTAGAATTCGTATTGGTGAGTCTGTTCATCAATATTGAGGTTGTGTGTAAAAGCTTGTGACTTTCAATCATTCAATAAGAGTTTGCAAGTTGTGATTTTGATTTACTGTTTCATTGTTTTTCTAAATATTAAAGTGCTATTCCGCAGCTTCTTTAATATTGTTTTCTGAGTGTGTGTTCTTGTTAAGAATTAAGATCCTGACTCGACCGACACTCTCGCCGAGTTGGTACCGCGAACTCAGCTATCGCAGCGATAGTGACCCACGAGAGTGACCATGGGCATAATCGCTTAGCACTCTCGCTGAAGGTGTACCGAAGGCGCAATGGTTTCCCCGTGACAATGCCATCGTGAGAGTGACCACGACATAGTCACCGGGAACTCTCTCCCAACAGGTGCAGTTCCTGAAATTTTCCCTCTCTCCAATTCAGATCCGTGATCACGAAAATAAACTAAACATTCCAAATATATATATATATATATATATATATATATATATTGTTAATACCAAGCCAAGAGGTAAAAGTGGCATACCCACACACTAATAAACCATTTACCCAAATTTTCGGGATGTTACATCTCCCAACCTTCGCACTTACACCCAAGCTAGGGTGATTAGCGTATCATAGCTTTGCAAACATGAATGAAAGACATAAATGTAGATGACATAATGATAAAATGACTTGAAAAGTAAATAACTTGAATGTAAGTGCTCAAAAGTAAATGATATGTAAAGTAAATGACGTAAATTGTGAATAACTTGAATGTAAAAGACTTGAAGAATAAAACTTAATAATGGAACACTTGAATGTAATTGACTTTAAAGGAAAATATTTAGTAAGTAATGAAGAAGTTATTGTAGCAAGTCAGAGACACAAATTCTTAACCAAAAGTTTAGAGATTTATTCAAAAGTCAGTTTCTTATGTTGTCTTCTCTATGATGAATTGAAGGGAAAGGTTTTCCAAAAATGGCTTTTTCAAAGGTCAACTTCTTATGTTTTGTCCTCTAGCAATGAGGTAGCAACTTGAACAAATTACTTATTTTTGCATAATTACCCATAAAGCAAATTCAATTCTTTAACCTAGCTCCAAACTCAGTAACATGTAAAATAAGAATAAAAAGAACTCAATTTGTGTGTTTGGGAGTAAAAGAAAGTAGAATAAGTTCCTAAATAGGTGAATGTACATATAAAGTTGAAGCCATGTTAAAGAGTTGGATTGTCAAAACCTAACACAAATATACAAAGATTAAGTTTTATTAGTTCACAAATCGTAACTAAAACAAAACACATATATACAAATATAGTAAACAAATAAGAACTTACTTTGTCCTCAATTTCCCACTTCCTTAGGCATGTTAAGATGCAATTGGCTGTATTTGCGCCTCTACATGGATGAGGCAAATGTACAAAGTTAATCACCTTCTTCTGAAGCTTACAATCAAGATCCACAAAATGAGCAGTAATCCCATGTATTCAACTTTTTGTGGCTTTGGCTTCCACAAATCTGTAGTCAAACTTATTCATTCTACTTTCTTGAACAAATCTTTTAGTTTTTTCTTCTCAAACTCATAGACTTTGTAAGAGTATGCTTTAATAGTAACTCGGGATACATGGTTCCATTCGGGTATTCCCCTTTTCATCATTAAGTTAAATTCTTTCTTCTCAACAAAACTGAAAGGATGCTCATGCATAGTGATCCAATGGGCTATCCCCTGTCCCATCTTTATCATGTCAAGTTTACGGTTATGTATAGCACTAACAAATCCATATTTATTTGTTTCATTGCTTAAATCAAATGTAAAAAATTAATCAATTTTTGTTGTCTCACGTGTTTCGTTTTCATAATACGAGATTCCAAGTGTCTATGCATATGGGTAGTGCTCTTAGATTTCAAAAGAGAAAGAGGAGTTTCACAATACTAGCACTTTACTTTCTGTTGACCTTTTATTATTTCAGGTTCAAGAAATTCATCCCCCACTTTTGATCTTCTTGGTCTCTTAGAGTTATGAAAACGATTATCAATATCGACCTCAACTTCTTTATTTGTGGTATTAAGGGGGGTTCACAAGGTTCTTCATTAACCTCGATAGATACATCTCATCAACATTCACATACAAATCCTCATTTGAAACACCAACTGTCGTAGAAGATCCTTGTGGTCCACTAGACATCTATAGAAATATAAATGCATATTTATATAAACTTAAACTTCAGACGATAACAAGTTATATAAAATGACTAAGCAAATGTGTAAGTAAAATGATTCCAACTTAAAGCTAAAGCTAAAGCTAAAAACTAAAAACATAAGCATTATAAACAAGTTAATCAGATTCCAACTTAAAATTAAAAACTAAAAACAATAAGTAAACAAAAAAAATCATATTCTAACTTAAAACCTAACAAAGCAAGGTGATCTCGTAGAGTCATAGTGTTCTTTACATTGCTCGGATTTTTCTCTTTAGTTGGCTCCTGGTGTGTGAGAGAACGAGAGGAAGGCAGTGAGGGCGTCGACGTGTCATGCGTGAGACAATGACACGGAGGCAGAGAGGGCTTCGACATGTGAGAGAATGAGAGGGAGGCAGAGAGGGCATGGCGTGTGAGAGAATGAGAGGGTTTCTAGGGTTTATTTTTGTGAGAGTCAATCAGGAAAATGGTTTTCAAAATTAAAACAGTTGTTTCTTTTTTATTTTAGTTTTCCAATTCTAATTTGTTATATTATTATTGATTTATTATATTTAATTAATTAGTTATTATTTTTTACATTATATTTAATAAATTATATTATAAAATTAATTGTATACAAAATATATTCGAGTATCTCACGAGTTTATCGAGTCAAATATCAAGTAGCTTGACTCGACTCATTAGTATGTCGAGTCGAGCCTACTCAAGTCGAGTATTGACAGAGTTTTGGCCAAGTCGATCTCGAGTAGCTCATGAGTTGTCTCGCCTCATTTACACCCCCAGTTCTAGCATCATATGTAGAAAAAAAATGTATTATGCACTATATCATCAAACATAAAGGACTAGAAAGATTGGTGTGTTGTTGCCAAGATGAAACCAAGGGGGATATATGAAGTAGTATAAGGTGTTAGTGAAGTAGCCGATGATAATAATGTGGATATGGAACATTTATTTCAAGAGAATGACAAGAAAAACATTTGAACATCCACAACAATAGTGTGGATACTAAACATGTTAGTCTTGTCACACTAGGATAAGCCATCATAGTTGATGGCACACGTGTTGAGGATAAAGAGGATGACAAATAAGAGGAGATTGAAGATTCAAATGATGATAGTTAACCTATTTTATCTGATTTTTTTTTTGAAGATTAGTTTTTTCAGATGATTCAAATGATGATAATTAACCTATTAATTCATGTTTATATTTATGTTGTTTTCAAAGTATGTTGTCGGTTAATTTATCATTATTTTGTAGTTCATATGGATCGTGGTTTGGCAGGAGGCTGAGGTACCCATGGAAGCTGAGACAATGATTCTACCAACAACAAAGGTAGAGGTAGATCCATATCATCATTGTTGACATAAATGATCTGAGCATGTTCGATGACAAGAATTACCAAATAACCAGACAAAAGTGACTCAACAACAGTATAGTTCTAGTGCACCTTTCAAGAATTGTTCCCTGCTTTTGTAATTCCCAATTATCTTCCTTTTCTTGTCTACTATTGTTAGTATAAATTATAGTAGCCTTTCCTTCTATAAATTATCAATATACACAAGAGAAGACTATTGGAGCAATTGTAAGTCTCTTATTTGATCAACTTGGTATCAGAGCTAAGGAAGATCCATCTCGCAATGCTTCTTCTGAAAATGCCTCTTCTTAGGCAAATCAAAAACCTCAACTCTTGTGGTAAATATAACACTCTCTATTGCTTCTATTCCAAGTCGGTTTTCTTCTTTGTATTTACCTCCCATCACTATTAAGCTTGACAGAACCAATTACACTTTCTCGAAATCACAAGTTCTTCTTTCTCTTAGAGTCTACGATCTTGATGGCTATGTTCTTGGCACTAAAGTAGGCCCATCTAAGTTTCTTATCCTAGTTGCAACAACTCAAGTGAATCAACCACAATCAATCTTTCTTTTACAATCTGGACTCGAACAGATTAAACCATTTAAGTTGGTTACTCAATTCCATTTTTGAGGCTATGTTTGGCCATGTTGTTCAATGTTTCACATCTCTTGAAGTCTGGAATACTCTTAAAGATTTGTTCACACCCAATAGCAAGGCAAGAACACTATAACTCCGTTTTCAGCTTCAATCCCTTAAAAAAGGGAGTATCTCTATTCATGATTACAATGAGAAACTTAGTAGAAAGTCTATGTATTGTTGGTCTACTTATTAAGATAATGAACTCATTATGTATATCTTGTGTGGACTGGGTAGGGTGTTCAAGAATATTGGAAAACCGAGAAACCGAGCATAACACATTTGATCCGAAACATAACACATTTGATCCGAAACCGAAAAAACCGATTACCAAAAACTCCGAAAATCAAAAAATCGAAAACTGAAAAAAAACGGGTATTCACGTATCGGTTTTGGTTTTGAATTTTAGGTACCCACAGGTACCCGATCCGTACCGAATATAATGTATATATAATATTTAATTTATACTATTATTTATTTATTTATTAACCTAAAGTTAAATGAGTAAAAGTCTTTAACGTTTTGCTATCAACCATTGTGCAGGATGATTAAATTTGGCGGTATGAAATTCTGAAGGAGTCAACATTAAGTAAAAAATGGATGTTTTCAAACAATTAAACTTATTTTAGTATGTAGCACTTTGATTATTTAGTTATTTGTTGTATAATTGTTTTAAATGTTATATTTCGGTACCTTTTTTATATTGTTTATAATATTTTTTATAAATTTGGTAACTGTGAACTAAACCGCGGGTAACTAGCTTATTTCGATTTGGTTCAGTGTGGTTTAGTTCAACCTACAGTTCGGGTAACCAGGTATCCACCTCAACGGTTCGATTACATTTTCCTTACTAACTGAACTGAACCGTGAACACCCCTAGGATTGGGTCATGACTATGACTCTGTTGTTATTTAACTTGAATTCACGACATAATCAAGTAACACTAGAAGAGGTCCAGCTCATGCTGCAAAGCCAAGAAATAAGGCCAGAGCAATTTAATTCTGATCGTGTTGCTGGTCTACCAAGTTCCAATCTTACTACCCAATGTAGAAGATCTCTCAATCTTTCTGGCACCAATCATTCTGGAAGCTAGCAGTATCAATACCCAAGAGGACGTTTTGTTAACTCTAGAGATTGTGGATCTGGAAAAGGAAGTAGAGGAAGAGAAAGAATACAAATCATCTACGATTAAGTGTGTAGTCGCCCTGGACACAGTGCCACAAAGTGCTATCATCAACTTGATGTTTCATTTCAGTCTCTGTCTTCTCCTCAGAATTTAATACCTTCTTCTACAAGATCTTTTGTTTCATGAAACAAAGACTTGGTTAATGATCAGTAAACTCTCTTTTCTTCAAATAAGCACAACAGTGAACAAATGTGGTACATCGACAGTGGAGCCAATGTTTAACACTAACAAAAATGAAAGGTATGAATCACTTGATAGTTGGAAATGGCAATGTTGGTACCATTTTCACATACTGGTAAGATTATAATCGTTCCATCCAGACAATCCTCACCTTTAAAACTCGTTATTCTTGTAGTACCTCAAATCACTAAAAATCTCTTGTCTGTTTCTTAATTGATTAAACATAATTTTGTTAACATTGAGTTCTATGCTAACGTGTATATTGTGAAGGATCTGAATACAAAGAGGGAGCTGTTTCAAGGACAACTTTAGAATTTTCTTTATCGGGTTAAAGTGAAGCTTCATCACCTCAGCAGTCTGAGTCTTTCAAATTCAATTAACCAGAATTCCTTTTCTTCTACAATGAGTTTCTTTATTTCCCGACATCTAGTAATGAGTCTTTATTCGTTTCAAGCTTTAACAACTCAGTTGATGTGTGTCATATGCGCCTTGGTCATCCCAACTTTAATGTACTCAAAGACTATGCTTATTGATAAAAAAAAGCACCTATTGTCAATTGTACTAGCTTTTGTGATGCATGTCATATCGGAAAATCAAAGCATAACACTTATCCTACCACATCTAAATCATCAACTAAACCCCTTGAGATAATCCTTTTTGATGTTTGGGTCTAGCTCAGGTGATGTCAAATGACGGGTTCAAATACTATGTTCACTTTATAGATGATTACAGATCTTCCCTCTCAGATTATAATAAGAGGTCAAAGATGTTTTTGTTCATTCCAAGTATTTGTTGAAAGAAAAATCAATTCTAAAATCATTACCCTTCAAACAGATTGGGGAGGTCAATACCGAAGCTTATATCCCCTTTTACAGTCTCTTGGTATCTATTTCAAGCATCCATGTCCTCATACTCAACTTCAAAATGGGAAATCATAAAGAAAACACCGTCATGTTGCTGAGATGGGTCTAACACTACTTAGTCAAGCCTCCATACCTTTAAAATACTAGTGGGAGGCTTTCTCAACATCAACCTTTTTGATTAATTATTTGATCACTTGTTCCTTACAAAATCACTTCCCAATTAAGAAGTTGTTTCATATGAAACTAGATTTAACCTTCCTTAAAGTTTTTGGGTGTGTTTGCTTTCCTCACCAAAGGGATTACAATAAACATAAACTTGGTTTTCATTATTCAAAATGTGTATTTTTAGGATATAACATGGCTCTTAAGGGATACAAATGCCTTCACTCATTAGAGTGAATTTATACTGCCAACAATGTGTCTTTCAATGAACACAATTTTCCGTTTAAAGAAGGGTTTTCTATCTCTTCACATGTCTCTTCATCTACTCTTGATACTTCTATGTTTTACTATAGTCATTGGTTACCTTGTAAAAGTCTCCCATTGTCTGATGCTTCTAATTTTAGTTTTGATGAAGACTTATCTCGGCATCTCCTGTACAAGCAAATGTTTCTTCAGTTTCATCTCCACACAGTTTAGGAACAAACTCTTCATCAATTCATTCTTATGTTATTGTCCCATTGGTTTTTTGAATTACCTCCTCTATCTCAATCTTCACCACTTTTAACACACACTCATCACATGCTTACAAGGTCTAAAACAACTACACTTTACTCTTAGCTTCATTTAACTTTTGTGGACTCTTGTTCTATTACTAAGACATTTTTGCAAGCCCTCTTTCATCCACAACAAAAACAAGTCATGGATTAAGAATACTATGCATTGATAAAAAATGATACATAGACTCTTGTTCTTTATCAGTCTCATATGCATGCTGTTGATAACAAATGTGTATTTCGTACAATATACAACCCTAATGGTAACATTAAAACATAAATCAAGACTCGTTGCTAAAGGTTTTCAACAACATCCAACCATTGACTTTTTCGAAACCTTTAGTCCTAGGGTAAAACCTACCACCATTAGACTCATTTTATCTTTAGTCATCACTTATGATTGGAAAATTCAACAAATAGATTTTAACAATGCCTTTTTAAATGGATCCATTTTTGAAGAGGTGTTCAAGGCTCAACCTCAAGGATATATTCATCCTCACTATCCCTCTATCATTTGCAAGCTAAACAAAGCTTTAAACAGTTTAAAACAACTCCCCGAGCATGGTCTGATAAGCTCAAAACAACTCTTTGAACACCATCTGTCAGCTGATTTCTGTAGCTCATCCCCTTCATTTCCATTTTTTTTACCTTGTTCTCCAAGTAATTTGCCCAACGCTGCAGCATGGATATAACACATACAGCTTGCCCAAAATGTGAAATTAACATTCCATAGCGTTATTACATATTAATCACAAATTTAGCTCATAACAAAAAACTCATATTTGGGATATAAAAGAAAATTAAGATAACTAAAAGGGAAGAAATCTGTGTTATAACGTAAGAGAAGAATATTGGATCAACTGTATCTCTCTTATTTTGTCGATTATCATCCATCGAGAATGCACGTACCTAGTTCCTCTCCCGACATGTAACACCCCCAAAAATAGGAGTAAATTAAAACCTGGATTTAACCGGACAAACCACTACAAAATATATAATCCATCACCCAAAAAGGGGAAATTGTAAACCGTTTACAAAACGAATATAAATGATAAACGGCAACCTACTAATCTAAACTAAACTAAGGGGCTGTTTGGTTGGTTTTCCATTAAGTTCTGTATGGATAAAGTTGTCTGTGTGGATTAATCTGTCTGTATAGATTTAGAAGGTTTTTATTTGAGAGTGTTTTTTCATAGATGGAAGGAACATGTTTTTTAATGAGAGGGACTGGTTTGGAAAAACTTTGGCTTTTTGCATAAAGCTCCCCCTTGAAATCTTACTGAATAAGCCACTTTCTATATCATTAAGCCACTACTAAACAGTCATATATAGCTGACTGAATAAGATGTGTGTCTCATTAAGCTCATTAAGATGCTAACAAACAGGCCCTAAGCTAGATTAGGAACAGGTGTCCCTATCATCTCTAAGTATCGATTGCTAACAAAAGCTATCAACCTCAAAAATGGCCAAGATGGAAAATGTACGCTCCCCTCAAGCCTTGGAAGCCCCTCTGCCTAAAGAACCTGAATATACATGTCGTTTAAAGGAAAGTGTTAGGCTTTCGCCTAGTGAGTTTAACCAATTATATAAAACAACATTAGAAAATATGTAATACCAAATCATGATATCAACAAGAGTTCATTATTAGTTCAAGCCTCATTCACCCTTGGGAGGAAATAAGGTTTCACAAAGTAACCGGGAAGACCGGGTTTACCATTGACAGTGACGGATAACAAAAGTAAGTCACATTACAATGTTATAGAGCTTCTATTATCGCATCATTGGTTATTGAGTTCAACTACCCACAGTCTATAGTTCGAGTTCCCAATGATCTAAGAAAGACTCATTTGCTAGAAATCAAGTATCATGGGTCACACGGTCATCGAGTTCAACCACCCACGGTCTATAGTTCAAGTCCCTAGTGATATAATTGTCTAGCCATAAAGGGCAATAAACATCTCATTTCATAAAGGTTGACTAGTGCCTATAGATCCATCACACAATAGTCTAACACGTTGATACCTTCAAGTCATACCATAATATGCCCAACAAATAAACATTTGCATAAAATGAACCATTAATGAGGGAAAATCCCTATTTTGTCAACAAACCATAAATATGACCCATTTGCTTTTGTTTACCAAAACTCATCAAAATCAACGAGTAACTATCATTTACATATGCAAAAACATTCTTCATAATAATTTCATCAAAATACCAAGTTTAGAAACACTAGTTTTTGACCTAACTTTTCCAAAATCATCCAAAATGAAAATAGTGAAATAAAAGCATTTTAAGAATCATAAATGATGCATTTATAACATGTATAAAGATTTGGAAAAGAGTAGGATGAACTCATTATATTAGTTTTGGCTAAAACCTAGAAACCACCATGTTATAGTAGTAGGATGACACCAAAACTTGACCAAACACTTAATCTCTTTCCTCTTAGGTGATAGCAAACCCTAGATGAGACGTTATGAAGGATATTAGGTGACTTTAACTTGGAATCAATGAGGAGGGAAGTTTGGTAGGTGAAAATCACCCTAAAAGTAGAGAGAAATCGGGTCTTGAACTTAATTTTGTGATAAATGCTCAAAAGGGTCGATCTAGGTATTTAATACATTGTTGTTTCCTGACCGCGACAGTGCCACGCAATAGTGAAAATTGTCACAATCGCGGGCATTGTCTTCCACTATGTACTGAGAGAGGGCCCCCGGGTGCAAGAGTTCCCCGCGAGAGTGCCTTATGGCACAATCACTGAGATTGTACTGCGGGCATCCCCAAGCCAGCGATTGTGACACCGACGATAGTGACATCTATCACAATCGCTGTCACTGTCGCTCTAGGCCTCTCGAGCTCCGAAAAATAACTTTTCTGCGCGATAACGAGTCGGTTCGCCTGGCCATTATCAATAGATCATACCCCAAACAAAATTATTAATAAGACAAGTCATGAGAGTATAAGGACGTCAATTTACTTATCGAAATTAAGGGTGTTACATGACAAAGTTATCACATATCCGTGGGGGACCCAATGTTTCACCCCAGACACCCGATCATCCAGAATGGAGGATCATGACTACAATGTATGTGCAGGGGATATATATATATATATATATATATATATATATATATGGGATGCCTTGATCGATGTTGTGGTATACACAATATGGGTGGGAGGAAAAGCTAAGGAGGCGGTATCTCGACATGATATGGGATGTCGGACAAGAGGCTGCTAAGAAGGATAAGATCAAGAGTTGGTGTTTGCAGATTCCGATCTTGAGGTCTGGATCCTTTTTAGCATGTCATAAATTGGAGAGATACTTTAGTATGAAATGATCATCACGGTATGAAGAACTATTTAATTATAATATATGTGCATTTTTTTATTTTGCTATTATAATTATATTTTTTTTGGACTAGAAATGAAATAACGATAAATAGAACCAAAGTTGGGAGTTCGTAAGAAAAAATGGAACATCGAGCATGATGGAATGGTGTCTAAGAATACAGAGTACTCCTTATCCATGTCATCACACCGATGGTGTCTTTTAAGTTAACTTAAACTTGTAATCATGGTTTACAACTTATTTTGTTTTATTATTGACTATTAATAATAACTTTGACTATTGTATCAACAATTGAATAGTCGTTCCCGATTGCCAACTAGATGTTTGAGATGACTCATAAGACAAAATGGTCAAGGTCGGCAGAGGTGTTAGTGAGCGGGGAGTTTGTCACCTCGAAGGTTACGTGGTTTTGGGTAAGAATTAATTTTTCATTACTTTGCTAGGCGAATGCATCATTAGAATACTTGTTTATAGGTTCTTTATAGTTTTGGATAAGATTGTGTTGTATAATAAATTACAAACTAGTTTGTTGGCTGACATTGTGAGTGTCATTTATGATGTTAATTGTTAAAAGTGGTTGTGCATGGATGAAACATGATCAATTTACTATGGTTATGCTACCGAAATTTTTAAAGAATAGCAACTAAGTTTTGTAATCACGTATTGCAGGATACATATTAGTAGACCATGATCGATAACTATAGGTTGGATATCGCTACCCATCCAGTTGGGGATACAGATTTTTGGGAGGATTGTGCAGGTGGGAGGAGAAAAGGAAGGTTTTTTGGTGTTAGTATTAGCTTAGATCTACACTTCGTAGTGGCAGGTTCACAAGTCAATTCTCGTACCGATAGATCACATGCTTCCTCTACTACCGATGAGGTTATTCTGTTTACTCTTTTTAATTTTTTTAATTAACTAAAACATAATGTAATATTACTTAGCATGTGTTAAAAATTTGTAGGCATAACAATTAAAAGAGAAGTTCCAAAAGATAGTAGATGAGCGAGACACCGAGAAACATGAGCGAGAGATGAAGAAACTGCAGTCAGAGGACGCGTGGAAAAGACATGAGTGTGAAAAGAGTATTTTGAGATCTAGTTAAGTAGAACTTGAGGACCCTAAACGGTGATAAACTCGTGAGAAGTAGGGCACTGGGACCCTTGTTTTGACGCCTTAGCCTAATATAGTTGATACTAAATCATTAGAGGTATTGCAGGGGATGAACTTATGGGGAGTCGGGACCCAGGACCATCGTCTTTGAAGGTGTAACTCCATTATATGTGAGTAGGCACTAAGATCAGAGTTATTGCGGAGGTGAACTCGTGTGGGGTCAACTCCAGGACCTTAAGTATTGCAGTGGAAATTCAGAAATAGTTAGAGACCGGGACCTGGATCTTGTGGTGATACTCAATAACGTTGATCAATCGTTTACTTTGTGTTTCACCATGAACGATAGAATTATGCCTCATCCGCCACTGAAAGGTGTTGTTTTTGGTTATAGAGTATTATCCATGTTTTTGGTTGTTTTGGGTATGGAGTGTTATCCATAATTTTGGGTTTTAGATATTGAACCTTATCGATATTTTGGTATTTGGATAATAGAGTTTGATTAATGTTTTAGATAATCGAGTTTGATCAATGTTTTCATTTACGGTGAGTGCTAATTAGGGGCTCGTGAAAGATCAATTAACTCGTTGGGACATTTTTTCATATTGTTTTGGAGTTAGCGACTTTGTTTCGTTGGGACATTTTTCCATATTGTTTTGGAGTTAGCGACTTTGTTGGTTTTAGTAACACCTGTGTCTAACCTAGACTTTTGTGAAATGATTCGTTTGTAATTTATTGATATTAAATCTTAAATAGTCATTTTAGATAATTCGAGTGTTGTCATTTAGAAAGGAATTTATCATTCAATTGATGTATTATAAAAATTTTAATTAGTCATTTTTTTTCCGGTTTTTAGGGTGTTGCACGTCGGTATCAGTATCCGTCGAAGAACATTTGGTAATCATACGGTGATTTATCAAAATAGGATAGGTTTTCTAGTTTTATTCCTTAAAAATTATGAAGACTTACTGGAAATTGATTGTTGGTAAATTCCATCATAATACCACGAAAACTTCTGTCGGTAAGCCGTCAATGCGTTGTCGACATAGCATGGTATTCAAATTAGTTTCAAAAGTACGGACAAAATTTTTACTGACAGTTATGTCCATCCATGGAAGTTTAATATCCATCGTTAACGGTCGTCGTTTTTTCTTGTTATCCATTTTCTTACCAACGATTTTCGCTCTAAAAAACATTGGTAATGGTTGTTATCGACTGCTTACCACGTGGGATGTAACTATGTCCATCGGTGATGCATTGTTTTGTAGTGAATTCCCAGTCTTCCTTTGCATGGTATACCCCAAAAGTTATTGATGTATCTCTGTAGGCATTAATGAATTTCAAAATCTTCACATTCTTAATGTCCCAATCGTCTAGTGTCTTTGCGAAAGCAACATTACTTTTATCATTATCGTTTTTTTGTAGTGAATTCTCCACTATTCAACTGGTAGTTCTTATCAGCTTCCATAAATTCATCGAGATCGACTAAATATTTTTGTGTAGCACGTGGTACTTCATACATCCAATTAAAGCGGTCCATCTGTAATTTTGAAAATAAATTATTAAGTAATGCATGCATGACATGAGTGGAGAACAAAAGGTCGTAGGTGGCCATCCTAACCCACTTTTTGAATACTTTGTCTCAAATGTGAATGCCTATAACAAATTAATTGTTTAAGAAAAAGTTCGATAGCATTTCCCCTTAACTCCCCAAATATGTGTGTATAATTAAAACACATATTCGTAGGAGCAAAGAAAAATGTTTGTCGAATTTTTCTTAAATAGTCAATCTGTTATAGACATTCACATCCTAAATGAGACAAAGTATTCAAAAAACAGTCTCAAATCGGGGACTATCCGATCTATTAGATCAATTTCGGACAGGTGACCTAAAGGCATGTGAACTTATATAATAGATGCATGCATGTTTCTATAATTATATTTGCAATTGATAAGATGTTCCAAAGTTATAAGACAAAAAACATGTATAGTTGACAAAAAAAAATGAAAATAATGTAAAGTAATGAAAAAACGTACCATACAAAAAAAAGCCACGGATCAACTAATGATCAAAGTTCAACGTATAGTAGTCGTCGTACACCTTTACGTAAATCTCTTGATCAAGTAGTACGTCGTCCTACAATTAAACATTTGAAGTCGTCGTTTATTAATTATAAATTGATACTATTGTGTATATATGCATATATATAATGGAATATGATAATATTAATGAGAAAAACCTAAAAACATCATTAATATATGGTTTATTGATAAATGAAATCAAAACATCAATGCAGTTGTTAATAATATATTGATTGGTTAGAATTAATTATATTCAATTAATACATACCTTGCAATATTTAGTATCTTTCAATTGATCAATATTGGCTCTTCAATTTGTATGTAGGGAGTGAATAAAGAAGATGGAGAGGCCTTAAAGCAAAAAAACGGCGGTTGAGATGAATATAAAAAAACCTATATTTTTAAAGTCTTTTTTAAACGGTTTTATGATAATCAAAGCGTTTGAAAAAGTATCTGACTTTTTTACACGGTTGTTTCTAGAGAACCGTTTAAAAAGGTATGTATTTTACACAGTTACATGAAAAAACCATGTAAAAATGTTAGGCGGTTTTTTATACGGTTTTTTTCAGTTATCCGTGTGAAATACATACACATTTTAAAACGGTTTTTTATAACAACCGTATAAAAATGTCATATGACTTTTTTAAACAGTACCACAATCATAGAACCGTTTACAAATGTACTTAAAAAAACGTGGCCACCTTTTTAAACGGTTTTTTTCGAATTTTTTTAAAAAGTATGTAAAAAGTACGTTTAAAAAAGTTATTCCCATAGTAGTGAGACGTCATTATGAATATATAATACAACTATGATACGACAGTCACGTGGAGCTAGAAATGGGTTTTGGGCCTCTTTTTGTCATGAATTCAACAGTACAGTGACGTGGGACTGGAACAACAATGAACTGTAGTGAAACAACAATAAGGAAGGCTATTATGGGGTTTTCCATGGTAGAAACAGAGGGTTAGAAGAGGGTTTAGATGAATCAATAATGAAATACTAGGGGTTAGAATCGAAATGGTTGTTGATGAATGATCAATGATGAAACATAAGGTTAGAAGGCTGCTGAAACATAACGTTAGAAGGGAACAAAAGTGAATGACGGGGAGCTAGGGCTTCCAAACCAATAGATCAAATAGGGATGAGGAAGAACAAGAATCACATACCTAAAACTCTGATATCATGTTATGATTTGTAAATGATTGATTCGACTATCAATTAAATAGACGAAGACATTACTAGAAAAAGAGGTATTAACGACGACCATTAGCGACGAAAACTTAAAAAGAATAAGAAACTAAACAAGGGTGAACTACGTTACAAAACAAGATTAGGAAGCAACTTTTGTTTTTTTTTAATTTTTTCTAAAAAGAAACCTTACGTGTCTGTCGCTAATCCTTGGTGCCTGGGGACGAGGAGGTGATGGATTTGATGATGGCTGTAATGTCACAATGTGCCGCTTTCATGAATGAGAGAAGCAATTAGGCAAACGATTTCAATCCATTTTGGCGATGAATCACGAAACAAACTCTGGTTCTCATAAGCTCAGATCCATTAATTATTTCTTCTGTTCTTTCGATTTTGTTTAATAAACTGTTGATTGATTTGGTATTATGGTACAAGATCAACCTTGATTCCATTGACGGAGTTCCGTGAGTAGGAAGTGATGGCCAAGTACAACGTGAACACGGATATTGATGTTCTTGACATGCTTGATACACGGGATAGACAAAAAGAGGTTTTCATTTTGCTTCTTGTTAGATCGTGACATATTTGAAACTCAATTATTTCATTTTCAGGATTCAAACTTCTGATCCATATTTTTATATAGGTTTGTAGCTCAAATATGCACATTTTATGTGAAACTTCTTTTGATCGGATCCAAATTGAATGCCAAATCTAATGAGTTGAACTGAAATCATTGTTTTTTGGTTACAAATTCAATTAATTTATGTGTTGAGTTATTAGTGATTAATTTGTTTGATTAGATTCAAGTTGTGACCAAATTGTATTGGGGAGATGCAAGGGATAAGCTGATTGAAGGGATTAAAGATCAACGATTACATTGTTGCAATTAAACAAATTTATTTTGGATACAATAGTCATGGATAGCAGAGGATTGAGCACTCTCCAGAGGTATATACCCTAATTTTCCTTTTCTTTTAAGTAATGACATGATGTTACTAATAGAAGGTAATATGCTACAATAAATGCCAAAAGCCAGAATTTGCACATGGACAAGATGAGTACAACATAAATGTGAAATACGAGGTGGTAGCATCATCACACAACCACCTGTATCCAATTTAGACCTTTTAGTGCACATGTTAGAAGTGGGGGATCAAAAGAGGAAATTAGGCAGAGATCAGTCAAGATTTGGAGGGGGTTTATGATATTGTAGATTAATAATTCATTTAGAATATTGAAAAACTAGTTATTTATGCTTAGTCGTCTCCTGATTTTAGTATTTATCATACTTCTTTTCTGGAAGTGAAGAGATTTGTCTTATTATTATAGTTCTAAAAATCTCTTTGTGCTTTCCTATTTCTCATAACTTAGAACGTATATTCAGGCTACTCTCTCCCCTCCAAGAGTTATGGAACCTTTCTCCTCAACTTCGTTACATCCAGCAACATAGCATTATTCAATTTAATCCCCTATGTTGTTATTACCTGTAGGAATGATGTTGCAAAAACATAAAATTGAGATAGTGGGTCATTGCGAGTATTACATTTTTTATCACTTTTTTCTTTCTTCTGCATCTCGAGTATAGGTATCTCTTGCTTTAGAGGACTGTAAGACGAGATGTTGATTGGCTGGTGCTTTGGAACCGGAGCAGGTGCATCTTATATGATTTATTGAGCATATTTTTTCTTAAATCTAGTTTGGTTCTCGTGTATTTTCTTTCTGGTACAACAGTGTACAGAGTTGACTTCGTAAATCTAGTTTGGTTAACATATGCTTTCATTAATCATATACATTCATCAACCATATGATAGTTTTCCGAAATAACATGTTTGAATCCTATTTTTCTTTGGTTAATATCTTATTCATTAACCTTAAAATAAGATGTTTGAATCCTAGTTTTCCAAAATAAAGATTTTGATTCATAATTTATCAAAAATAAAAGGATAATTTTCATTTTGCAAATAATGGAGAACTTACAGAGTTAAGTGGAAAACCAATGGATTTGAAGCATGAGATGTTATGATGCTTCCTCTTTGAGCATTAATGGGACTGGAATTGAATTTGGGTTCGGGAAAAAGAAAAGCAAATCACTCTCCAAAAGTGGAAAACCATCTTGATAAACCATCATTCACCATATACATTCATTAATGTAGATTGAATTCAAGAACCATGGTGAGTGGGTGAAGAAGATGAAACCTGACTTGGGTGCACTCTCCAAAGTTTGTTCACCAGGTATATTTCTTATCATCTCATTTATGTGAATTGTAAAGCTAATTATATAAAGTCGTGGTGTGAAAGGGCATGTATTAGGTTGAGTCAACATGTCTTCCATATGACATGGTGGCATGATGCTACAAGATAGTTAAGCTTTTTGTATAAACTAATTGTATGATGGATCTTTCACATATTAATCAATCAGGTCATGCACTTTCTAAGCAATTAAGTGAACCTATGATGTCATCCAACTGAAAAGTTCAGTATAGTATGACGACTATTTACTAGAGAATTATGTATGTCCATTAGATAACAATATAAGCTTATTTTGATTGTTTACTTTGAAAAGTGGCTCTTATTTTTCTGCTTCAATTGCTTATTCTTTTTTGGCAATATGAAATGCAACATGATATATTGATGGTTTATATTATCATGTTGTTGATTAATTACCCCTAATATCGTTTCTTGTTATTTTAAGGTTGTTTAATTCCCTTTATTTGAGTATGATTCAATTTTATGCCGTACTTCAAATAGGAAGTGCATTCGCCTCGACCAAGAAGTGATCAAGTAGAAGAGCAAGGGAAGTACCATTCTAGAGATACGGGTGTAGTAATTACTGTAAGCCTAGTGTTTCTTTTGCAATTTGAGGGATTTTATAATGTGAAATCGATCTTACACAACTGTGGAGCTAGGGTTGTAGATAAGCAGTTTACTAGGGGCCGATTTTTGAAGCCCTTTGAACTGTGGAAGTACGTGATTTGGTATTTGTTTGAATGTAGTACCAACAAAATTAAACGAGCTATGTTCCTACTTGGCTCAACTAGACTGGTAAAACATTTTTATTTAAAAGTTGAAATTATTGGCCCTAAGGAATTGAACTTGAAACCATATTTGTATTTTTTTTACCCATGGAAATGCCAAACCCGACTTAAACCACATGAACTTAAGTAGAGCTCAACATCGAGAAGTGAAACCCATTTAGAACTCTAGCATTACAATTTATACTTAAACATATCAGATTTGGTTTTTTGGGGGCTGTCAAAATAGATCAGATTCTTCATCTTTTTAATGTGCAGGCCTAAATTTGGTTTTTTGGGGATTGTGAGTTCTCTTTAACTTGACTATATTTCTATTGTCTATAATTTTTTGATTATGTTCTCTACACCAGAAGTTCTAAATGATAACCATCAAATGTAAAATCAAATATATATAGATTTGGGTTATTTTGTGGGAGCCGGTTACTGAGTCGGTTACTTTGCAGGAGCCTTGGAGTAATCTAAATGCTCCTCAGGTTTGTGCCTTTATTTAGTCTTTGATTTGTTGAAAGATAGATTACTGCATTTATTTGTGCTTTGTATAGCGAGCATTCATTTAATTTAATAATGAAGAATTTAAAGTTGTCTGCTGTTTTTTATAGGTATGAAGTGTTATGTTCAATCTGCATCTGATTTAGCTTTTGCCAAGATATTCAACTTTATGATCCTTGGGCTTCTTATGTCACTAGTACTTCAAATAGTGGGTGCTTTTGGAATAAAGGGCATTCCGTACTACTGCAGGTTTTTGTATTGTTCTGTTTTTTGTCTCCTTAGCCAATTGATTCAACCGAGTCAAACAACTCGAATGACGTTTAGCATACACAAATTTCCTGGAATTTGGAGAAGTTTCATGTAAGTACATTTTTTTAGAGTTCTAGCAATTCCAATTTGTCGATTATGTTTCATGGTTCTTGAACATTATTTTGTTGTGGTTATTGGAATTGATATATTCACAAATTCTCATGTTGGTTGTTTCTGCACGTCATTGGAATTGATCTTTTGTCTCAATCTTTACTACCACCAATTGTTGAACTTGCAGATGACAAACATCTTTTCGTATTTCCCTCCAGCGTCATCCTGTGAACTTTGTTTACGGCAATATTGGAAACATCATTCACACATGGTATAATCATTTATTCAAAATAAGGATACACGATTACATTGTTGCAATTAAAGTGTATGAAATTTGTTTCTTTAGAGTTCAACTGTGCATTTCATATTGAATTCGACTAATGTTTTATAAACTTAAAATGTAGGTGTTTCTTCATGCATGCATTGCATGTTTGTTGAAACCCTCCATTGAATGGACTGCAACTTCTAATCTTGAAGATGTAAGTGCCAAATTGGTATGAAGCCCCTGTTACATCAATCAACAATCAACCTAGATACTTCTATTTAATCCTTATGTAAGTATTTACTTCTTCTATTTGTATTTTTTTTGCAGACACCAGTGTTATCAGATGGGCTTCGTTGTCTGTCCAAAGTAACAAACGTGATTATACTCCAATATAAAAAGGTTAGAAAATAGACGGGAGGTGATAGGTTGAGTATTAAGTTTTGCTAGGAGTTCAGGGAGGATGTTAGAAAATGGATGTATAGATTGATTGAGAAATTCTTGTATTTTATTATGATAAATATATGAATTTATTGTTTCGAGTTTTTTATGTTGTTTTTGTAGATTAATATTATTAATTATAATATATAAGTATATAATATAGAGCCGAAATATGGATGAAAAAAATAAAACGCTCTTTAGAGAAGGAATTGATCTTTTAAAAGTTAATCTAAAGATAACTGATATGCGGCAACTTAATTGACGCATTACACCTTTTTTAGTTTCTTTTTCGCTAATTTAATTTGTCAAAAGGCGTTAGATTGAGTCTTTTTATGTATATTTTCGATTTTCGTATTTTTGGAGTTTAGGTAAAGTCAATGGCCAAATTCACTTGTATTTTGATGCTAATATGTGGCTAATCTTTTGGTTTTTAGTGTTGATTGGAAGGAGCATATTGTGTTGCCATAGGGTGAAATTGAAGAAAGGACTTGTGCTTTGAAGTGAAGACAAAGCTTAATGGAATTGGTGATATCTTTTGTGCAAAAATTTGGGGCTTTTGGACATTTGGTTAAAGATTTTTGGAAGATCTTCTTTTCTCCTCCATGGCTCTATAAATAGGAGGGTGTATTGCCTCTTTTTTAATCATCCAATGTCATCCAAATCTCACATGACTACCTCACCACTCTAGAATTCCCATCATCCCATTTTTTGTTCTCATGATGTATCCAAGTGTTGCTACCTCTTCTTTGTAAAAAAATGAAGTTTATTCCAAGACTTTCATCTCTTTTTATATTAATGCAATCTTTTAGTATTTTTCTTCTTGCCATCTAAATTCTATACATTTTAGTTTAAGCTTTTATGTTATTATAAATCTTTATTTTTAGTCGCATCTTTATTAACTTCGTCTGGCGTAAGTTTGTTATCATAAAATTTCGTTCACGTTTTAAATTTTAGCCATCTTAATTTATGCTACTTTGTCGTATTTCTCTTTCGTAACTTAGATCTTTCACGTTGTTGTTAACTTTCATATCGTAAGACATGTTTAGTTCTCGCAAACTTTTATTTTGTCGTTATTTAAATTTTTGACTCATGTCTTTCGTTTTTCTTAAAAATAAAAAAATGCAAGGAAACCGAGTAATGATAGGCTGACAACCTTAGCTCGGGTGTGGGGTGAAGTTAAGATAAAAAGCCTATTTTTATGGTAGAAATTTGTTGACTAATAATAAATCGTTCCAACCATTCGTTCAAGGTTATATTGTTGAAATGTTAAAGTTTGATGAACTCAGAAATGAGTTGTCTTGAACACATCAACTTGAACGATACGGAGGTAGGCTCGAAAGAGTTACTTAGAATCAAGGAAACTTGTTTCATTCCGTACAACTTACAAAAGGGATAGATTGTGCCATTGCCATGACTTTACTTTATTTTGGAAACATTAAAGTTAGTCCATGGATGTGTGTCTTTCTCAACCTCGAAAGAGTACCTTATACAAGTTGATGGTTAAAAATGATGAGTTGTTTGTCACAAAGTTCTATTCGATAAATTTGCTTTGAAATCTTAACGAATCCCTACACCCTTGCTTCCTTTTTAATTAATTGTTTTCGTAATAGTTTGTAATCAACCCAACCAGCAATATTTCTTCACAATCGACATCTGAAATCGTTTCTTTTTCTAGACTTTAATTTAAATCTTTTACTCCTTTTTCCCTGTGGATCGATACTCGGTATTTTACCGTTTTATTACTTGTAAAAGACGACAATGGATTGAGAAATGTATACTTGCGTTACTCTCCATTTGTGCAAGGTCTGAGAGGTTTATTCTATATAAATCTCGCAACAATAACCTTTAGAGAAGGTTTTTGATCATTTGTATCTAAACATAACCTTTAGAGAAGATTTGTGAAGTGTAACTAAAGAACATCTTTAGAGAAGGTTTAGGTAAATTGTCACTAAAGACAATACCTTTAGAGAAGCTTTTTGTAAACCTTCTCTGAAGGTACTTTTTAGAGACGTTTCTAAAGCGTCACAAATACTTGAAAAACGTCACTAATAAGTGCTTTTAGAGAAGCTTTTTGAAAAAAGTTGATTAACCTTTAGAGAAGCTTTGAAAGTGTATTTAAAGCCTTAAAAAAGTGTCTCTAAAAACTAACAAAAACATACCCTCCGAAAACTTTCCCTAAAACTTTTAGCTACCCTTATATAGAGAAGCTTCATGACGGAATTGAAAAGCTTCTCTAAAGCCTTTAGAAAAGCGTTTAATACTTTTAAGTTCAAATCAAAACCTTCTCTAAAACCCCTTTTTTCTTGTAGTGAGATAGCTCTTGTTGTGGCTAGTTATGAAGTAGCATTTTGAAGTCTATTATGCGACTTGCTGACTACTTCTGAAGTAGCAATCTAAAGTCTAAACAACTCTAGGCGATTTTTATGTCGCATCGCTTAAGGGTTTCGCGAAGAGTTTTAAAATATCAGGCAACTTGTCAAGTTGTCTAGAACTTGCGTTTGGGACAGAAATAGGCTTTTTACACGGTTGTAAAGGGCTTTTTACACGGTTTTGGAACCGTTTAAAAATGTCCCTTTTTTACACGGTTCCAAAACCGTATAAAAAGGTGACAAAACCGTGTAAAAAGAACTCAATTTTACACGTTTATTAGTCCAAACCGTGTAAAAAGATAGGACATTTTTACATGGTTGCTTGGCAAAACCGTGTAAAATCATGCAAAAAATCCCAATTTTATACGATTGTTAGGCAGAACCGTGTAAAAATAGGAACTTTATACACTGTTGTTTGTTAAAACCATATAAAAATGTCACATTTTTTACACGGTTGCTAGCCAAAACTGTGTAAAAAATCAAAACTTTACCGAGACCAACTTCACCGACGGATCACTAACGGTAAGATATTGTCGACGGGTCACTAATGACACTTATTACCGATGTATATCCGTCAGTAAAATAATTTCTTTTAGAAATATAATAATTCATTTTCTTGTTCTCCTATTTGTATAAAGCATATTATTTATAATAGTTGCATACCCGTACAATGCAACACGATACAATCAAAGGCAATATAAAAGATAAGGAATAGAAGTAAAATTAGATTCATATTAAATTAACTTTATTAAACATGTAGAGAAATCAATTATGTTGTCTCAAATAATTACAATGAAGGCAGAAACAAAAGTGAAACCAAAATTCTAATCAATTGACTTGGCCAAAATAAAATCCAGCCGTCTTTAGATACACTTTAAACTCTAATTTCCACTTGAATGGTCATTGTGAAAGCATCCATTCTATGTACATCAACACCCAATGAGTCCACAAATCCCTTTTGCATTCCACAACATCCAATAAGCACTTTTCATCAAATGTTGATCATTATATCTTGAACAAAATGAGAGTTACCGTAAGCAACATTTGCAACTGCAATCATTTCATCCCTACAAAGAAACACTATACATTAAATTTTCTTAAGAATAAACATTAGGAGAAAATATATGCTTTCATAAATAGTGAATGACAAGAAAAATTAGCATAGATCTAAGAACCTATAAAACAGAAAAAGTTGAATCATCTTTGGATCAATATTTTGAAAACAAGTCACTAGTAAAAATAAACCTGCAGCACCAATGAGTAAAAGGGAAGACAGACGAATTGAAGTTTTAAATTAAGAGAGGAAAATGAATTAGGATTTCCTCTATATAGCCGCATGTAAATATAGGATATAAAAAGAGGGAACCAACAAATTTAAAGGAAATCAAGGGAGAATGAAATTTTAAAGTTTTAAAATATTATTTTAATTCAAAAAATCGTGATATTGTTAACGAATTCATTACCGGTTAATAAAAAAGTTAATATTTAATTTATAAAAACTTCATTAGCTCCATTTATCATATTTAATTGTTTTTATTTTAAAACTTCATTAGCTCCATTTACCATATATATGTATATATTCTTTAAAAAAGGATATTGATATATTTCATACCATATATATTAATATATTTGAAAAATGGGATATTATTCTTTTACGACAGGTACCATATATATCAGTATATTTACATTTTTTTCATCTTTTAAAATTTAAATAATCATATATATTCAAAAATATAATTATATATATTCTTTAAAAAAAGATATACCTACCTATTATCTAATTTATAGAAATAGTTATCGAACATTTTTACCCCACTAAATTAACATATGATCATATACTATATACAAATAAATAAAAACTATATGTTTTTTACACGGTTTTTAAAGGACAACCGTATAAATAGATTTAAAACTGTTTTAAAAGGTTTAAAACTGTGTATAAAAATAAACTCTAAAATAGTATTTTTTACACGGTTTTTAAAAAAATATCTATGTAAAAAGACTTTTGGTGTTTTTACACGGATCTTTTTCTAAAACCGTGTAATAATTTATATGTTTTTAGACGGTTATTTTAAAAAACTGTGTAAAAAAGTTTCGAGACTTTTTAAACGTTTTTTCTTAAATAACCGTGTAAAAATGATTACACAATTTTACACGGTTATTTTAAAAAACCGTGTAAAAAAAGATTCAAGATTTTTTAAAACGGTTTTTCTCAAATAACTGTGTAAGAATGATTACACATTTTTACACGGTTATTTTTAAAAATCGTGTAAAAATGTTTCGAGACCTTTTTAAACGTTTTTTTCTCAAATAACCGTGTAAGATAATTACACTTTTGAACACGGTTTTGGAAACAACTGTAACGCCCGAAAAATCTAAGGTAAGTAATTCTCTCGTATTTGGTTATCTTGTTAAATTGGAACTGACAATTGTGTGTAAGTTGTGCTTTATCGATCCGTCAATGTTATACCTCCTAAATTGTGTTATCGTACGTACAAGTGTTGAGTTTCGACTGAATTTTCGGGTCTCGGGGGCTTGGTGCGACAGTGCCAAGGGCACAGTCGCAGGTCACAGTCGCGTGGCATGTACCGCGAGTCGGGGTCTCGGCGCGAGAGTGACCGCGCGACAGTGCCCTGGGCACAATCGCCGGCGATGTCTGAGGGTATAAAAATCCAACTTTGACTATTTTGACTTCACTTTCTCATCTCAATCGTTTTGGAGCCGAAATAGAACACCTTAGGGCGATTTTCTTCTCTCTTAAAACCCTTCAATATTCACTCAAACCCTAGTGGTAGTTGGGGGCATTTATTGGTGGTCAAGGAAGCTAGAGGGTCATTCAAGGGAAGCATTCAAGTCACATTCAAGTCTCCATTTTCTCCTCATCTCAACCAAGTTTTCTAGGGTTTGTGTAAAACCCTAGATAGTTAGTTTCTTTTACTATTTTCAAATGAGATACATATCTTGTGTGTTTTCTTACTTAGCATTTCATTTTCATGTGGAAATCTGATCACCTGATAAGTTTGACCTAACTGCTACATTTGAGATTGTTGGAAGTATGGTCTTGGTTATTAATGTGGACATTGATGAGATTATTATTCTTGGTATTTGAGCTTGATGATATGTATTTTGATGAGCCATAGACAATATTTGAGTATTTGCATATTTTAGAGTTTTGTACCTAAATTATGCTTGGGATTGTTGAAGTCTTATACATGTATCTTATGGGTATGGAATTATGTATAGAGACGGATATTGTACGTATACAGAACGAACCATGAGTAAGTGCTAGGAGTAATGCCTGGGAGTTAGTCTTCAAGTGTGTCGGGCCTTCGGGATGTTGCTCAAGCGAGTGAACATCAAGGTACATTGACTTGAGGTAAAACTCATTGGTGTAATGGGTCTCCCCCATGGTTATTCCCATATGGACTTTAGTGATTAAAATGTTATAATTGTTCATAACATGCTCTATAAATGTATGCCATGTTCTTGTTTAACTCACTAGACCCGTTTGGTCTAACACTTGATTGTTGGTATGTATCTCAGGTTCTAGTGGCGAGCGCCAAGGAAGTTTAGCCGACTTTTAGTGGTGAGCTTGGGAACATTTTTGGGATGCCATTCTTGAAGACAATTCTTTTGGAAATAGTTGACAACTGTTTGTAATCTTATGTCTAGTGAGATTTAGATTAGAGAGTTGTCATCTATTATGGCTTTTTATTACAAACTTGTAATTAACAGGCATTTGTTGTTCCTTTTTGTATAAGCTCGTGCTTTGGCATTTTATGCATACCATATTTCTATTTTCCGAAATTTTTTGTTAGTCCCATTTTTGGGGTGTTACAAGTTGGTATCAGAGCTCTAGTTTAAGTGAACTAGGTGTCGACTCTAGTATACCTAGACTGGTTATGCTTATAGGATCACCGTCCATTTGGGTAGAGCATTCTTAGGTGGGGAGAGTATTAGGATTTTGGAATTGCATTGATTGAGATTTATGATGATGATAACAAGGATTCTTGTGTAAAATACGTTCACAATTTCACTCGGCCAGTGTTGTTCTGAATTTATAATTACGTGAGCATGCTTGAAGTTGTTATTATGATGATTGATCCTTGTAGTAGTACGTATTGAACCGGTTATCTTTTAAAGAATTAACCGGTATGATTCTCATTATGTGTGACAGTTCATAATGGTAAACACGTGGAGTCGGGTCGGGGCTACCGAGGATGCAAATGAGGCAAGTGTAACCGCCCCGGGGACTACTCGGCAATCAAACCCAACGGCAAATCAAGTCATCTCACCGATACCCCATATGCTAGAGGGGATCATAGATGCGACCCATCAAGTGAACACAGAAACCGAGAACCCGGTTGTTCAGGAAGTGGACCCTCAATCGGTCCTATTGGCTAGTATAATGCAGATGATGAACTCTGCGATGGACAAGCGGGATGAGAGACTCATGAAAGTCTTGGAGGACAGGGATGCAAGCAATATCACACATGAGACGGTGAGGGACAACGCAGTGTTGGGATCAGGCGGTGCAGATAATGTAGTGGGGACAGAGGAGCATGCGACTAGAACTGAAAAGAGGAAGGAAGGGGGTTGTTCTTTCAAGACCTTCCTGTGTAGTCGGGCTCCAGAATTCTCTGGGACGACCGACCCGTTAGTCTGTGTGAAATGGATTCAAGATGTGGAGATGGCTTTTGAGTCAAGCGAGTGCGCGGACTCTCAGAGAGTCAAGTTTGCCTCTCAACTGCTTAGAGGGGACGCTTTGAGTTGGTGGAACGTTACTCGGAGAGCGCTCACACCGAAGGTTTTGGCCAAGATTACTTGGCCAACCTTCAAGAAGAAGATCATGGAAAAGTATTGTAACGAGAGAGTGATCGACAAAATAGAGGAGGAGTTCCGAAGTCTGAAGAAGGGTAATTTGTCGGTCGCCGACTATGCCAAACAATTCATGGACAAGCTCAGTTTGGTCGAGCACTTGGCAACGGATGAAGGGTCCAAGATAAAAGAATTTGTGAAGGGATTACCGACAGAGATGAAGACGGGCGTGAGGAACGCTCAAAAGTCTACTTTGCAGGAAGTGATCGAGGCATCCCAGTTGGTAGAGGATGATATCCTACTTTGAAGACGGGCGTGAGGAACGCTCAAAAGTCTACTAGAGCGATGGAATGTTTCAAGTGTGGGCGAAAGGACCACATGAGTCGGGATTGCCCCTTACGGGGAGTTTGCTACGAGTGCCGGGAACCGGGGCACATCAAGAGGGATTGTCCTAAGTTAGCTAAGGGCAACCAAGGGGTTTCGACCGGAGCAATGCCGAAGAAGGAAGTCCAACCGAAGGCGCCAAGTCGGGCCTTCCGAATGACGGCGGATGAAGCTAGAGAGACTACGGACGTAGTGTCGGGTACGTTTCTAGTGAACTCTCTACCTACCCGTGTTTTATTCGATTCCGGTGCAAACCGCTCTTTCGTATCCACCTCGTTTTGCAAGAATTTCGCCATGCCTTTTTGTTTGTTGGATGATGCTCTAGTGGTAGAGGTAGACAATGGGGAACATATAGTAGTTCGGGAATGTTATGTTGGGTGTACCTCAGAGTTAGATGGAGAACCCTTCACTATAGATTTGTTACCGGCCAATATCGGAGGGTTTGACGTGATAGTGGGGATGGATTGTTTAGCTAAGCACGACGCCGGTATCTATTGCTCTAAGAAGTTGATTCGAGTACCCTTACCTAAGGGTGGTGAGGTAATAATCTACGGGGAGAAGAATCGGAGGACCAACATGATTATCTCATCACTCAAAGCACGCAAGAGCCTAGCCAAAGGGTGTGTTTCGTATTTAGACTACGTGATCGACGCGGAGATTGAAAAGAAACAATTGGAGGATGTGGACGTAGTGCGCGACTACCCGGATGTCTTTCCGGAGGATCTACCCGGACTTCCACCGGAACGGCAAGTGGAGTTCCACATCGACCTTACTCCGGGAGCCGCCCCAATTGCTCGTCCTCCCTACCGTCTAGCGCCGACGGAGATGCAATAGATGATGACGCAACTGCAAGAACTCCTCGAGAGGGGATTCATCCGACCGAGCTCGTTGTCGTGGGGAGCCCCAGTGTTGTTCGTAAAGAAGAAAGACGGGACTATGCAGATTTGTATAGACTATCGTTAGCTCAACAAAGTTACCGTGAAGAATAAGTATCCACTTCCTAGGATCGACGACCTCTTCGATCAACTTCAAGGAGCGGGGTGTTTTTCTAAAATCGACCTGCGATCCGGCTATCATCAAGTGCGGGTGAAGGAGAGCGATATACCGAAGACGGCATTCCGGACGAGATATGGCCACTATGAATTCCTAGTCATGCCCTTTGGATTGACTAATGCTCCGGCCGTCTTTATGGATTTGATGAACCGAGTATGCCAACCTCTTCTCAACAAGTCAGTCATAGTCTTTATCGACGATATACTTATCTACTCTCACTAGTACAAAAATGACCTTTTACCACGGTTTTGGAAATACAGGTCAGCCACGGTTAAGCTTTAAACCGTAGCCAAAAGTCATAAATAAAATTAGAGTGTTGTTTTAGCCACGGCATAACTCAATAATTGTGACCATTAACAAACACATCCAAACATAATGTCACGGTTTTAATAAAATTGTGACTAAATGCTTCGATATGGTGACACCTTTTTTACTGTGGCCAATAGCAGTAAAAAACCATGGCCATATATAGACATATAGTCATGGTTTTTTGTCTTAACCATGACTTTATGTTGACGGTTATAGTCCGTGACTATAGATAGACATACGGTCACATAAAGCCAATTTTTTGTGGCTAAAAATAAAATGCATATTGTCACAAAACCTTATTAAACGTGGCCAAAAGACAAGGTGTTTATGGCCACTGTTTTCGTTATCTTGTGTCACCAAAAGGTAACAAACAACTACGGTTTTACAAATAAAGCGTAACTATAGGTCATGAATTGGCAACGGTTAGTATGAAACTTTTATAGCTAAAAGTATATAGTTAAGGCCACGTTTAAAATAAGTCGATGGCTAAAAGGTAACCAATAGTCATGTTTCTAACAATTCAGTTCATGTGACTAATAAGTAATTTATCGTCACAATTTTTATTATTGTGTGTGATCAACTATTAACCAATAGTCCTGGTTCTAAAATTTAAGTGTAACTATATGTCATGAATTAGTCATGGTTTTTATCATTTTTATCGCCAAAAGTATAACCAACATATGTGTCCACAATGTAACCGGTAGTCACGCTTCTAACAATGTAGTTCGTGTGGCTAATAAGTAGTTTATGGCCAAAATTATTATTTTTGTGTGTGACCAAAAGTTAACTGATAACCACGGTTTTAAAGCTTAAGTGTAACCATACGCCATCAACTGGCCATGGTTTTTTTTAATCATTTTGTACGACAAAAAAGTAAACGTTTGGCCATGATAATAAAAGTTAAGCATAATATGTCATGATTTAGCCACAGTAAATATCAAATTTGCGTGGTAATAAGTATAGTTAAATTCACGATTAAAATAAATTCATGTGGCTTTAAGGTAATCAATGGTTGTGAATTGTGTGGCTATAAGTAGTTTATAGCCACAGATTTACTATATATGTATGTCCTAAATGTAACTAGTATTTATGATTCTACAAATTCATCGTAACTATATGCAGGGGCGGACCTACAACTACGGGAGGGGGGGTCCCGTGCACCCGCTCACTTGATTGTCGTAAAGGAAAAATATACAGGCGTCTTGAAAGTGTGCACCCACTTGATTTTAAGGGTGCCCTGAAATATTTTAAATTTGAACTTATAACACCAATAAGCAATTGGTAGGATGGTTTGTGGTGGTTAAGTTAAAACTTCCCTTAGCTAGAGGTTCTGCATCTTTTTCTTTTTTTAGTTACCTCTGAATCTAGTGCAAGAAGGGAGTAGGGCACAAATAATGAAAATTAAATAAAGAAATACATATTAAATGAAACATAAACGTTTTTGGTGGATTTCAAGGTAAATTTTTTATTTTCTTTTTTTTTTTGTTTTTTGTTGATTTTGAGAGTTCTTCGGTTAATTTCGAGAGAATTGTTCAGTTTTTAGTTGATTTTTAGAGAATTTTTCTTTTTTATTTAATTTTTAAAAAATATTGAAACCCAAAAACGTTTATGTTTCATTTAATATGTATTTCTTTATTTAATTTTCATATTAAATGAAACATAAACGTTTTTGGGTTTCAATATTTTTTAAAAATTAAATAAAAAAGAAAAATTCTCTAAAAATCAACTAAAAACTGAACAATTCTCTCGAAATTAACCGAAGAACTCTCAAAATCAACAAAAAACAAAAAAAAAAAGAAAATAAAAAATTTACCTTGAAATCCACCAAAAAACTTAAAAAATCGCCCGAAAGCCGGAATTCGGCTAAAAACATATCGAGCGGCTTTGTCGGCATTTGATCCAATTTAAAAGTGCACCCGCTCGGCCAAAATCCTGGGTCCGGCACTGACTATATGTGTGTGTGTGTGTTTGTGTGTAAGGTAGTTTGTACCAAGTCATCTAGTTAGCAATAAGGATAGGTAAAAAGGTAGATCGGTCGGGCATACCGGTTACAGCGGGGTAGTTATGGTTACCTGTGTCAATAATCGGTTACAATGGTCCTTGTTACGGTTATATGCGGTTATGGCTTCGAAATATGAGGACTGATTTTAACTGGTGCAACCGTTCCGATAATTAGTGACGGAATATTATGGTGCGTCACTAATCTGTCACTGATTAGCGACGGAATATATTTTGTCACTAATTAGTGACAGATTAGCGACGGAATATATTTTATCACTAATTAGTGACAGATTAGCGACGAAATATATATTTTTCTATTTAAAACATAATACAAAATGAAAATCCATGTGTCCGTCGCTTTAAAAGGTTTTATTGGGCTTTAAAGGGTTTCATTGGGCCATAATGGATCTATTGGGCTTTAAAGAGTTCTATTGGGTTTTAAAAAGTTTCATTGGGGCTTAATTGATCTATCGGACATTAAAAGGATATAGTTGGCTTTAAAAGCGTTCATTGGGCCTTAATGGATTTATCGGGCCTTAAAGGGTTCTATTGGGCCTTAATGGATCTATCGGACTTTAAATGGTTCTATCGGGATTTAAGGGTGCGTTTGGAAAGACAGAACTGGACCGGGCGAAACAGATAAAATGACCAATTTACCCCTAATAAGTTGTTTATATCTTTTTTTATATTTTGATTTACTTATGTAATTTATTTAATTATAATAAAATAAATACTTTTTATTACAAAATATGTCATTAAAACTTTACGTCAAAACGATTACAATGACACATAAATAAAAAGTTTATCTAGTGTCCAATCTTTTTATACCTTTTCTATATTATTTTTTATTATTAATATTTAATAAATTACATAAATTAACCAAAATATAGAAACCATGTAAAAATAATATCTTGAGGACAATAAGTGAAAGTCAGATAACATACTATACAATAGATAAAATTTAAATAACAAATAAAATTTAAATAATGAATAAAATGTAAAAAAGGATGTGTATTTTATGTTTTAGAAGAAAAATAGGTTTTATTTTGAGGTTATATTAGCAAAATATAAGTCTGTTCCATCTTACTCCACCTAGTTCCATGGGCCCGGGTGGGCTGGAAGAAGCCTGTTCCAGTTTGTTCCACTTTGTTCGTGTCTGTTTCACATAAAAGTTATGCTAAACATGGATCAGTAATCTCTGTTCCGTTCTGTCATGTCCAGTGTACCAAACACACCGTAAAGGGTTTCATTGGTTCTTAGATCTATGGGGCTTTAAAGGGTTATATTTGGTTTTAAAGGCTTTCGTTGGGCCTTAATGGATCTATTGGGCTTTAAAAGGTTATATTTGGCTTTAAAGGGTTTCATTGGGCCTTGATGGATCTATCACGCTTTAAAGTGTTATATTTGGCTTTAAAGGGTTTCATTGAGCCTTAATGGATCTATTGGGCTTTAAAGTCTTTCATTGGGCCTTAATGGCTCTATCGGGCTTTGAACAGTTCTATTGGGCTTTAAAGGGTTTCATTGGGCCTTAATGGATCTATCGGGCTTTAAAGGGTTCTATTGGGCTTTAAAGGGCCTTAATGGATCTATCGGGATTTAAAGGGTTTTATTGGACTTTAAAGGGTTTCATTAGGCCTTAATGGATCTATCAGGCTTTAAAGGGTTATATTTGGTTTTAAAGGGTTTCATTGGGCCTTAATGGTTTTATTGAGCTTTAAAAGGTTCTATCGGGCTTTTAAGGGTTTCATTGGGCCTTAGTGGATATATAGGGCATTAAAGGGTTTCATTGGGCTTTAAACCGTTCACCAAGGCTCAATACAATTCATTAAGAGTCATCGAAGCCCTAAAGCCCAATAGAAACATATAGAAAGCCCATAATGGCCCAAGAAGGTTAATTAATAGTAACCAAAGGCCATGAAGATCCAACACAGTTCACTAAGAGCCACAAATCCTATCCCTCACTTTACAAGTGAATTGATCTAGTGTATCTCATTAGTGTTGATATAGTGGTTATATTCAATTAGATAACTTGACTTGATACATACAAACATACTACATACATACACCTACCTATTAGCTACATATCTATACTATATTATAAAGATGACATAAAAAACTCTTAATTACAACTCATTAAGCTTTATGTACTATCATTTAAAGCTATCTACTTAAAATCTCTTAAAAATAACTACTAAAGCCTAATGCACTACCTGTAAAGTTTTTAACCGTAATTAATATATTTCATCCTTATCCCCCAAAATCCTTATCTCTAATACCCAAACCCTAAAATTATGAAATTTGAATTCTGATAAACATAATCAAAACAGGATAAACATCTCAATTTAAATATAAAAAATTTAAAATATATAAGATAATTAATGAATTTTAACAAACTACTTAATTTTTTTTATATAAAAAACATTATATTGTTAAGCCTAAATTAAACAAATTTATATATAAAAAACCATTATCACTCAATAAAAACCATCCAAAATCGTACCGTAAATCAATAAAAAACAAAAAATAAAAATAAACATTAAAATCGTGATGTATTAAGCATTATGTACTATTATTTAATGCTAATCTACTTAAAATCTCTTAAAAAACAATTAATGAAGCAATATGTACTACTTTTAAATGCTTTTAACCCTAATTAATAAATTTCATCCTTATCCCCCAAAATCCTTATCTCTAATCCCCAAATCCTAAAATTATGAAATTTGAATTCTGATAAACATAATCAAAACAGGATAAACATCTCAATTTAAATATAAATTTTTTTAAATATATAAGATAATTAATTAATTTTTTTTATATAAAAAACATTATATTGTTAAGCCTAAATTAAACAAATTTATATATAAAAAAACCATTATCACTCAATAAAAACCATCCAAAATCGTACTGTAAATCAATAAAAAATAAAAAATAAAAAATAAAAATAAACATTAAAATCGTGATGTATCTCGCTGCATTGCGCGAGTACGCTTCTAGTATACATACATACATACATATACAGTTCATTAAGAGCCACTTAAGCCCACTAAAGGCCAATACATTTCATGAAGGCCCAATACAGTTCATTTACATCCTTTACAACCACTCAATACAATACGACTCATCCAGACCCAATAGTCCATTAAGAAATGTTAACCAAGGCCCAATACAATTAAATAAGAGGCACTACCAGAAGCTGTACTTTCACCTATTGGTATTTCCGATGGAATTTTTCATAAGAAATAAGTGACGGTTTTCGTACGATTTCCGACGACCTAATAGTCCAATAAGAAATGTTAACCAAGGTCCAATATAATTAAATAAGAGGCACTACCAGAAGCTGTACTTTCACCTACTGATATTTCCAATGGAATTTTTCATAAAAAATAAGTGACGGTTTTCGTACGATTTCTGACGAAATCCATCCATATGTTTTAAGAATTAAATTTTTTTCATAAAAAGAGATAAAAGTTAGTATATATTATAAAAATTGAAGAAATTTACATACATAATTGATTTCTATATAATAATACATTTCTATCATTAAAAAATAAAGAATTTTAAAAAAATAATTAAAGGCTGAATTGTTTTCATATATAATATATAAATAATAAATTAAAAAAATTAAAAATTCGGTTACCTCTCAATTTTCCTTGTTGTTTTTTCATTCCCTCCTTCAAAATTGATAACCCCCAATTACCAAATCAAAACCCTAGAGCTATTCTTCCAGGCCAATCGCAACTTTCCTCCAGCACGTTTTGAGAGATTGAGAGGACAAATCGATCGTTTTGAGACTCGGTTTCTCACATAGCAACTTTCCATTCCCGCTACAGCGCTACTGCCGACTGTCGCCCAAATCCCAATCTCCATCGTCCCCTCCAACGTCGTCGACTCGCCAACCATAATTAACCGAAGGCTTCAAGTAAATCGGCCACTGTGGGGTTCAAGTAAATCGGCCACAAGCCCACAACCGAAGGCTTCAACTGAAGATTGTAAATCAAATATACAAATCAATATTGCATATACTTCATGATAAAGTTGTGAAAGTTGAGAAATGTGCATATATTTCCTTTAAATATTGTGGTATGTACCTCATTTGTTTAGAGTATGGTTTGATTTGTCTGTTTCTTTTTAATATGATTTTCTTAGGGACTGTGATTTAAGGTCTAAACCGGGGTTTTGACCGGGGAGGGGGATTCGACCGGGGATTGACCGGGGCTGGAAGAATAATCCCTGTACTCGTCGGGGATCGGGGTCGGGGGTCTCCCAAAAACCGGGTCTGGGGAATGCAAAACCCGCCCTATTGGCATGCCTACAGTATTTGTATTAACAAGGATTTATATTCTGTTTAAAAGGTCATCTATATGTAAAACCTTGTCAATACATCACTGACCTACAGAGTCATCAAGTCGCAAGGGAAGGCAGGTTGCTAAATATATAGTTAGTGCACATAGAAATGTTTGTTTTTAAATATTAAGATAATTAGGAAAGTAAACTAAATGGTTGGTGTTTTCTTATCAATTAAATGGGAAGAAATATGTGGTACTCTTCTTCTTCCCTCTGGACTTCACTTTATAGAATATCGAGTTTTAGTAAATATTTTGTTTTTAGAAAAGAAATGAAATATTTTGAGTACATGGTAGTGTTTAATTTTGATTGCTTGATGGTGTTTTATTGTATATGAAAGTTGAATCTTAGTAATGACTAATGTTTAATTTGTCTGAAGATTAAAGCTTTACCACTGGGTTTGTGATTTTGTATTTAGAAAGAAGTAGGATAAATCTCAGCAATCAAGCTTCTGGAACATACGGAGAGGTAATAGATGACAGGGTTTTAAGGCTACCATACATTTCAATTGTTATAACCCGAGTTTTTAACTTAAATATTAAGTATTGGGCAGTGCTTAATATGGGACAAATTAGAAGCTTTACATCTGACCAAGTGGCATTTGGCACAATACCACCACCTCTCTACAAGATCCTAGGTTGTGAGTTCAAGTCTCCTCAGAGGAAACCCTTTGGGGTAGCATGGTTGGCCTTGGGTTTGCTACCGGTGGTCACAAGTTCGAGTCCCCTCATGACCACCTGAGGTTTACCTGACTGCTAACTTCAGGGCTCCATGAGATTAGTTGAGGTGGGCGCAAGCTGGCCCGGACACCCACAACTATTCAAAAAAAGTATCGTTAGAGGCCTCAATGCATCAGTTTGTTTGTTTGTATAAATAAATAATCTTTTACATCTAGGTTTCTCATGATCTTCGATAGCTGACACTAATTTTTTTCTTGAATTATGTACTTGAAGATGGAGGGTGGATCAGTACTGGAGCGAGCTATTTGCAGAGCAAAGGGTGGGGCACCTGGGTTCAAAGTTGCTATCTTGGGCACTGTTGGAGGGATCGGTCAACCTCTAGCTAAGCTAATGAAGATGAATCCATTGGTTTCGGTTCTTCATCTCTACAATGTTGTTAATTCCCCTGGTGTCACAGCTGATATTAGCTACATGGATACTGGAGTTGTGGTAACTTAAACTTTTCTTCAGTAACAGTCTTTAGCCTATACGTACGCCTTTTTCAATATAAGTTATTGAAGTTAAACCTATATGTGTCGTTCATTTGACTCCTTTTTCAGTACGTACTGGTATCAATTTATGATCACTAGTACAAAAATAACTTTTTGCCACGGTTTTGGAAATACCGGTTAGCCACGACTGGGCTTAGAACCGTAGCTAAAAGTCATAATAAAAATGGAATGTTGTTTTAGCCACAGTTTAACTCAATAACCATGGCCATTATCATACATATCCAAACATATATTCACGGTTTAAACAAAATTATGATTTCAGGAGTTATAGGAGCAACATCTGTAGAAGGGTTAATTTTGGAGGTCTGCATATTTTGGTTAATGGTGGTATGTATATTACCAAAGGTGCATTTTGGGGTTTTTATTTTAGGTCTTGTGCCATCATCTTCACAAATTTTTGAACCTCCTTTTAGGAATTTGATTTTCATAGTTGAAGATTTCCTTTAACTCTTCAATTTTTGCAATCATTGAGAATGTCTTCTCTGCAATTCTCACATTCTTCTTTGCAATAAGTTGCGTTCTGTCTTCTTCCTCATTTTTTGTATCTAAATTTGATTGAATGTACATGTGAACGGTCAATCTTTATTAGTTTTCCATGTAAGTTCTTTGTTTCTTTTTCAAATTATGCTCCAACTACATATGTATAATGGAGAAATTATTAACGGTGTTACTGTAGTATATCTGTATATGGAGGATATATAGATTAGAAAATTATTTTTAACATTTTTGCTAGTAATTTAAGCTAATTCTTGGACTATTATTGTTGCTTTATTAGGTACAATGATGACGGATTTGATATGGCATTAAACAGAGAGTGGCTTTGTTAGGGGATGCAGTTGGTTCCATTTCAGGTTCTGTTCTTTCGATTGAAGCCTTCAAATCCAATCATATCTCAGTTTTCATGGATCAAATATCTGCATTTGAACATTAAAATTTCATTATTCATCTCCATAATTAGCAAAGTTTGTCATCCAGTGATTATTAGATTTGAGCGAATTCGAATCTCCTATTGGCTAAAAGAAGTTTATCAAAAAGCAAATACATGACTGCTATAAGATCATGGACAGGCACTGTTTAAATCATAAATACGACATACCTTATAAACCAATAAGCCTTCAATACTCCCCCTCCCCCCCCCCACCTTCAATAAGCTTAAACATGATTGCTCTTCCTCTCTCGAATACCATAAAAATAAAATCAAGAGAAACGGAAATCATAAAAAGCACTTGTAGGTTTCCTTTTCCAAAAAGTATTGTCTTATGTTCTTCTTTCTTGATTATTTTTGTACATAACAACTAATGTAGGTTTCCTTTCTTCATTCTAAGGATCAGAGCACTTGTAGGTTTCGTTTTTGAAAACTAGAGAACCAAGAACAATGCTTGGATTTTTTTAATTTGTTTCAAAATAATCACTATTTTCTTGTAAGCGATAACACCTATTTTCTTTAATGGATTCTTTAATTTGTTTCATTCTTCAATTTTCATTCTAAAAGGCAAATGCAGGAAAGAAAGAAAAGAATTGTAATCATAAAAATAAACAAGTTTCATATTATGTTTTTTGGTTGTGTAACTTGCCATATAATCTAGAGCAATCTCTTGAATTGATAATAGGTTATGCCAAGTGTATTTATAGAGTTGATAGATATTGTGACATTTATATTTCTTAAGTCTTCTTTCTTGCATAAGCTGGTACACAGATGTAGAGAGTAGTGACCCTTCACAATTGAATGGAAGCCCAAGTTATCTTCTATTCTTTGGTTGATGGCTTAAATTAAACATGTGGAGCCCATATATTAAATTGAGATAAATTTTGTAGTTTCCTTATTGAGTTTGAGTCTGATTCTAAATAATCATTTCAATGCTGAAAATCCCTTTATCTCCAGGAACTAAGAACTTGTCCTTTGTTTACTAAAAATTTCTCTTTGTTGATTTTCAGTACGTGTTTGATATATTGCAGGGAAGGTAGAAAGTAATTTTTGGAGTTGAAATGCATCAACTGCAGCTCAAGATACTGTCTATTCTTTTCCTAAGCACGGTATGGAAAACCTTTTTACTGGTTTGTTATGCTCTAGAATCTATGTAACCTTTATTTGTTAGTTAATAGACATCGTGTGTTTTTTCTTCTAGCCATCAACCCTTAGGAGAACTAAGAACTAGTAGTTATGTAATAGATGAGGCTTTACAGAAGATTACAACGGAGAACATTACATATGTGGTATATTTTTCAATATTTGTTTTACTTAATCCTCATCAATTTTTATTATGATACTCTTTTATCAAGTGCTAGACAATGACTTTTTAATGCTCTATTCTCCATTATCATGATGCTCATACAATTCGTGACTCTATTGAGGTTAGATTATATCTTTTTACTTTATATGTTCTGATATGGTTTGTATAAAAGACGATGGCTATGATCTTCTAAAATTACACACAGTTGATAATTCATATGGCATCTTAATTTTCTTTGTCTCTCTTATCCCTAACTTCTTTGTGTGTTAAACTGTATCCTTTAAAATTTAATATTTTACATAACTTAAAGTTTTTTATTTGTTAGTGTTAGCTATTTGTGTTAATGCCTAATTGTCTAGTAAGTGAAGTTTTATAATTTATAAATTTTCTTATTGTTTAGTGGCTAGCTATCTTGTTTGTGTTCTTCAGGTTTTGTTAGAATTCAAGGCGGTTCTTGATGATACAACTATAGCAGCATTTTTTAATCTATTACCACTTGTATGATATTTATATTTATGTTTTTTTTTGGTTGAAGAGGAAGAGTAGTTATAGAACTATCAATGAGATATTGAAGTCGATTCATGTGAAATATTTTTAACAACTCAAAGTCTAATTTATTAGAGGATTACTAGTGATGGCTTGGTAGGTTTATTAGCGGTGTTTTTGAAAGTCCAATGGAAACACCATCGATGTGCTAACGTGACGTGGGAATCGGAGGAAGACATGAGGAAGAGATATCCTCATTTATTCGGTGAATAAGATTTCGGGGACGACATCCTCATTAGGTGGGGAGGATTGTAACGCCCGAAAAATCTAAGGTAATTAATTCTCTCGTATTTGGTTATCTTGTTAAATTTGAACTGACAATTGTGTGTAAGTTGTGCTTTATCGATCCGTCAATGTTATACCTCCTAAATTGTGTTATCGTACGTACAAGTGTTGAGTTTCGACTGAATTTTCGGGTCTCGGGGGCTTGGTGCGATAGTGCCACGCGACAGTGCCAAGGGCACAGTCGCTGTGGCACTGTCGCAGGTCATAATCGCGTGGCATGTACCGCGAGTCGGGGTCTCGGCGCGATAGTGACTGCGCGACAGTGCCATGGGCACAATCGCCGGGCACTGTCGCCGGCTATGTCTGAGGGTATAAAAATCCAACTTTGACTATTTTGACTTCACTTTCTCATCTCAATCGTTTTGGAGCCGAAATAGAACACCTTAGGGCGATTTTCTTCTCTCTTAAAACCCTTCAACATTCACTCAAACCCTAGTGGTAGTTGGGGGCATTTATTGGTGGTCAAGGAAGCTAGAGGGTCATTCAAGGGAAGCATTCAAGTCTCCATTTTCTCCTCATCTCAACCAAGTTTTCTAGGGTTTGTGTAAAACCCTATATAGTGAGTTTCTTTTACTATTTTCAAATGAGATACATATCTTGTGTGTTTTCTTACTTGGCATTTCATTTTCATGTGGAAATCTGATCACCTGATAAGTTTGACCTAACTGCTACATTTGAGATTGTTGGAAGTATGGTCTTGGTTATTATTGTGGACATTGATGAGATTATTATTCTTGGTATTTGAGCTTGATGATATGTATCTTGATGAGCCATGGACAATATTTGAGTATTTGCATATTTTAGAGTTTTGTACCTAAATTATGTTTGGGATTGTTGAAGTCTTATACATGTATCTTATGGGTATGGAATTATGTATAGAGACGGATATTGTACGTACACAGAACGAACCATGAGTAAGTGCTAGGAGGATGTAGTCTTAGGCGCCACCTTGACGGTATGCGCCTAGACCTCCGCCATTTGCTCGAGCGAGTGACCATCAAAGTACATTGACTTGAGGTAAAACTCATTGGTGTAATGGGTCTCCCCCATGGTTATTCCCACATAGACTTTAGTGATTAAAATGTTATAATTTTTCATAACATGCTCTATAAATGTATGCCATGTTCTTGTTTAACTCACTAGACCCGTTTGGTCTAACACTTGATTGTTGGTATGTATCTCAGGTTCTAGAGCGCCAAGGAAGTTTAAACGACTTTTAGTGGTGAGCTTGGGAACATTTTTGGGATGTCATTCTTGAAGACAATTCTTTTGGAAATAGTTGACAACTGTTTGTAATCTCATGTCTAACGAGATTTAGATTAGAGAGTTGTCATCTATTATGGCTTTTTATTACAAATTTGTAATTAATAGACATTTGTTGTTCCTTTTTGTATGAGCTCGTGTTTTGGCATTTTATGCATACCATATTTCCATTTTCCGGAAATTTTTGTTAGTCCCATTTTTCGGGTGTTACAACAACCGTGTAAAAAGGTATTCAAACTTTTTTACACGGTTCTTTTACCAAAAAAAACGTGTAAAAAATATTTTAAAGAGTGAATTGTGATTTGGTCCTCGTGCTTTGATAGTTTCTTTGACTATGGTCCCTATAGTATGTTTATTGTGGAT
Organism: Arctium minus; assembly: GCA_954870635.1. Taxonomy (NCBI): domain Eukaryota; kingdom Viridiplantae; phylum Streptophyta; class Magnoliopsida; order Asterales; family Asteraceae; genus Arctium; species Arctium minus. The sequence continues at coordinate 26,098,993 of OX941097.1, read as the reverse complement.
TTGGTACTTGTGGTATTCAATTTATCTTGGCCATGGTCCCTCTGACTAACGTCTCTGTTAACTCCATTAAATCAAGGACCATTTTAGTCATTTTGCCTAATTTGTGTCTTTTTTATGATAAGAAAAATAAAAAAAATATTTTTAACACACACACACACAGACACACACACACACACACACACACATATATATATATATATATATATATATATATATATATTTATATAACGATATCAAAATAAATAAAGTAGTATGTTATTGTATGACTTGATTCTTTAATTTTTTTTTAAAATTAATTATATTAAATATGATATAATTTTATTATTTTATTGTAATGGTGGAAAATGATATGGTTTTATTGTTTTAATGTAATTAAAATTTTAATTTAAACAAACTAGATTATAAAATTATATCTTATTTTATTTAGAGCTAATAACATCATATATGTTTTTTATGATTTGATTTATTAAATTAAAACTTTAATCCTGTTAAAGGAAATATAATTTTATTGTTTTTTTACTATTATCGTAGCAAACAAGCTTATTATCGATATTTTGACACCAAAATAATTGAAAACCATTTAGAAATGAACTCTAATTTTATCATCTTAAAATTAAAGGTTACAATTTTCATATTCTTTTTCAGTCAAAAAACTCAAAATCAAATGTTTAGATTTTAACGAAATAAAATATTTAAATTACGAATATTTTAACCCACAATAAAATTAAGAATAATAAAGTAATAATTACACATTTCTAAAATTGTGTGCCTTTTTTATTATGAACATTTATTTTGGGACGGAGAAAGTACCGAATAATGATCAAGACCATGGCTATGTTTGGCAAACTAGCTGAAAAGCTAGCTTATGACTGATAAGCTAGCTGATAGCTGATAAGTTAGCTGATGAAAAAGTCACGTTTGGTAAAAACTAGCTTATAAACATTTAAATTACCAAAAAGGACATTAATTATTTATTTATAATTAAAAGTTAATATATAGTTATGAATATTAATGAGGGGCATAATTGGAATAATCACAAAAAGCTCCTCATAAGCTACTCCAAGTAGCTTATCAAAAAGTTAGCTGATAAGCTAGCTTATGGTCATCCAAACATGTACCAAGAAAATAAGTTAGCTTATCATCTAGCTTATTTTTGCCAAACAATGCCCATGTCGTATCTTTTTATTGATGGATGTTGTAGTTGATCTTCGCTATTTTCTAAATTCTAACATGTTTTTATGTTGGTGTTACCTTGCATATGATGCTCTATGTTTTGCCTTGTGGCCGAGGGTTAAAATATTCGTAACTTAAATATTTTATTGTATTCAAATTTAAACAGTTGATTTTGGGTTTTTGACTGAAAAACAATATGAAAATTAGAACCTCTAATTTTAAGATGATAAAATTAGAGTTCATTTCTAAATGGTTTTCAATGATTTTGGTGTTAAAATATCGATAATAAGTTTGTTTGTTGCGATGATTGTAAAAAAAATTATATCGCCTTTAACATAATTAAAGTTTTAATTTAATAAATCAAATTATAAAAACATATCTTATTTTATTCGCTCTAAATAAAATAAGATATAATTTTATGATCTAGTTTGTTTAAATTAAAATTTTAGTTACATTAAAACAATAAAACCATAATTTTTTCCACAATTAAAATAAAATAAAATAATAAAATTAAATCATATTTAATATATATATATTTTAAATTTAAAGAATCAAGTCATACAATAACATCCAATTTTATTTATTTTGATATCGTTATATATATCTTTGTGTGTGTGTTAAAAATATATATTTTATTTTTCTTATCATAAAAAGACACAAATTAGGCAAAATGACTAAAATGGTCTTTGATTTGATGAAGTTAACAGAGGCGTTAGTCAGAGGAACCATAGTCAAGATAAATTGAATACCACAAGCACCAAATTCACAATAAACATACTATAGGGACCGTATCAAAACACGAGAACCAAATCCACAATTCACTCTATTTTAAAAGATGCAGGTACATTTTTACACGTTTTTTTTTAAACCGTGTAAAAATAGGCGTGTAATAAAGCTAATTTTGTAGTAGTGGCATCTGGCTGTATAGATGGTAATTATATATATATATATATATATATATATATATATATATATATATATATATATATATATATATATAGGGTTCATTTGACACCAGAACAAATATATACAATTAAGCAATGTTAAACCGGTTTTTTGGTTGACCCGGTGTGGTGACCGGGTCACGGTTCAACCGGTCCAACCTGTTCAACCGCCAATTTCAAAAATTTTATGTATTTTTCATTTTCTTGCATATATATATATATATATATATATATATATATATATATATATATATATATATATGTAGGGGTAGGTTCAAACGAGAAGCTAAACATTTTGCGAGAAGGCGAGAAGTGTTTAATCATATATGATTAAACACATATTATATTGACAATACATAAACGTTTAATCATACATGATTAAACACACTTACAAGTCGTGTAATCATATATGATTAAACACTTCTCGTTTCTCGTAAAATGTTTAACTTCTCGCATGATCCTCCCTCTATATATGTATATATATAAAACCAAGAATTTGATGTCCACAAGTTAAAACATTAAAAATACACATAACAAAAAGTTTATATCAATCCAAAAACATTAAAAAAAACACATAACAACAAGTTTTATATCAATCTAAAAACATAAAAAACACAAATATAAAAAAAATATTTTTTTAACCGGGTCAACCCGGGTTTTTACCGGTTCAATCATACCGGTTCAACCGGTTCTCTCAAAAACCCGGCGGTTCGATCCGGTTCATAAATTCCCAAAAACCCGGTGATAGTTGGGTCGAGAGACCGGTTCCCGGTTCAACCGGTTGAACCGGCCGGGTCGACCCGGGTTTTAAAACACTGCAATTAAGATATTTTTTTTTGTTCTCTCTGCGAATTAAGTTATACTCATGCTCTTTATAACGATTAGCAAGCATTATGTTGTAACATCGATCTAAATATTGTGATGATATATATATATATATATATATATATATATATCCAACGGTTAAGATGTGGGTTGCAACCTTTTTAAGGTTGTAAAATATCCTTCCAATATATATATATATATATATATATATTCATCATCTTGGTTTCATGTATTTTTTTTTTTTGAAATGGTAAATCTTATTAAAATAGATACCCAGATGCTATCAACAAGGAGAGATTACATGGACCCGAGACACGAAAAAGAAGATGAAACACCACTCAACAAAGTTTAGCCGGATGCTATCTTGGTTTCGTGTATTAATTGACATACACAATTGTAAGGTCGTGGAACCATGTTATATGATTGTGTTGTTTAGCTTTCTTTTCGTATTTGTTTATAGTGACACGCATATCATTTGCGATCGGTTTATTCTATTTCGATTGTTGGTTGTTTGCCCCCCTCATACTTGTTTGGTATGGACTTTGTGACTCGTTCTTAGGGCAAATAATAGTATCATTTCTTAATGCAAGTTCCATTGTATACATATATACATTACATTGTGTGTTTGTATAGAGAGAATTTGGTTGGATCTGGATGAATTTGATTCAGGAGTTGATAGAAATAAACAAACTAAAATGATAAACAGTAGGCAGAAATACAGACAAGATACAAATAAATTAAAAGCATTTGCACATGCAAACCCTAATGACCACCAAGCAGCACATTGAAAGAAACAAGACAAAGAAAAAACAAACACCATGTCACAGCCCTAGATCTCTGTGTTTCCTTTTGATTCTCCCCACCACCACCTCTACACATACACAACTTTTATACACTTGGGAAACAGATCCAAACTCACATGGAATCTTCAAAAGATTGAATACACATCAGAGCAACAACATCACTTTAATCCCCTTTTGTTTTTCTTCCAAATTTTTCTTCTCAATCCATTCATGATCCACTCATTTCGCCATTCCGTCATCAATGTCGCATTTATTCTATTTATGTTCATAAATATATCCGAGCCAGTTTCGAATAGGGTCTACATGTTGTGTCAACCCTAATATTGCAAACTAAAGGATCAGAAGACCATCAGGAGATCATGAAGTAGTAGTTGTTTGAGACCCTAATTAAGAGGAGGTTAACTTGGTCATATCTCTGGTGGATCTGTTGTATTTCATATGGCTCTTGACCAGCTGACCAGCTGCAAGTGCTGCCATGAGAGAGAGTTCACCAGCAAGAACTGAGCCAGCTACTATTGTGGCCAAAACCCTTGAGTTTGACCCTGGCTCATCTTTGCTTGCACCTTTGACACCTAATAAGTTCAAACATGCTGATTGTGATGCTAGTTGTGTACCACCTCCAACTGTTCCAACCTGAAACCAGAATTAACAAAATAAAATAAGCCTTATGGTTCAATAAAAAAAAATGGTATTCTCAATTACAGACAAAAACAGGCATGCAACTATGGCATACATGTGATTTCATGAACCTAATCATATGGGTTTCAGTTTGGACAGAGGTTATATCAAGAATAAAGCAAACCAATCCGAGATAGCAATATAATCCACTCGGGGTGTGATGTACACAGATCTGATCTCTACTTACCCCTGCTTTGGAAATACCTCTAGCTATGAAAATTGTGCAAACAAGAATGTTATTCCCATTTATCATGAAAAATCACAAGATTTTAGAAACTCGAATTAAGAACATCTAAAAATTGACATAATTTCATAACCGAAGCTACACCGTTTAATTAGAAAAAGTGTCGATCCAACTATGATCATCCACTTGTAGTTAGTAAAAAAAATAGCGTTCTTCATCACACGAAAGCCCCCGATTTATATTTCTGGTTGTTTAATCTTTTCTTAAGATACTTAATTATGACTTCTATAATTTAAATATCGACAAATATACTCCATTTGAAAGTATAATTAAATAGAGGAAGGATCATGCCAGAAATTAAACATTTTGCAAGAAGTGGAGAAGTGTGATATCTTATATGATTACACGGCCTATGGGTGTATTTGATCGTATATGATTAAACGTCTATGTATTGCCAATGTAACATGTGTTTAATTATATATGATTAAGTTTGTGTATCATATATGATATGACACTTATCGCCTTCTCGCAAAATGTTTAATTAGCTTTTCGTCCCTAATAAAATAATCCAACTTAATAATCTAATATAATTTGTTTTTATTTATTTGAACATTTTCTATATCCGTTCTTAATTAAATATGATGATCAAATTCAATAATCAACAAGAAGCAGCTGACAATAATTTTTTTTATAAATCTTTTCGTCTTCTTGTCCATCTTTCATGCTTAATAAATAAATAAGAAATCTTTTTTTTTTTTCTGAAAAATAATAGATATGAAATATTGTATGTACCTCGATAGAAGGCATGGTAACGGATACATGAAGATCTTTGCCATCGTTTATTGCTTCCATCATGGTGATACAGTGAGAGCTCTCAATATTCTGGGCGGGGTCTTGCCCAGTGGCTAGGTACACTGCGGAGACTATATTGCTAGCATGAGCATTAAAGCCTCCGAGTGCACCAGCCATGGCAGACCCCGTCAGATTCTTGAGCATGTTTAGCTCCACCAGGGCGGCCACGGTGGTTTTCAACACCTTTTTCACCACCTCTTCGTTGATCACCGCCTCACACACCACCGACTTCCCACGCCCTTCAATCCAATTCACCGCAGCAGGTTTCTTGTCGGAGCAATAGTTTCCTATCAAAATCATTTGATCGGAAATTAATACATGAACCTTGATTTTGATTAATTCAATTAGTGTCTTTATATGAACATCAATCCTAATAAATATAAAAAAAATGGAAAAAGGGGTTTCAATTCTTGCTATACACACCCTGTCCTAAAATACCGTGATTTATCTCGCTCATAATGGTCGTGAGACTAAAATGGTGGTGGCAATGAGTAGTGCGAACCCATTTTCCACAAAGATGGAAAATGTGACCATTACTATTTATACATATAGGTCAACGTTAATTAAATCTTTGAAAATTTATACCGGAAATGCCCATGACGTCCATATCAGGATAATCAGTCTGAAGGAAATCTAGAACGTTTTGGACACCTTTCGACACCATGTTCATCCCCATCGCGTCCCCGGTACTACAACAAAACCTTATGTATAGATTCTTGCCCGCAATTGCACATCGAATGCTTTGTAGCCTTCCGAATCTACTCGATCTGTGTAGATTCGACGAGATAAAAATAAATTTCTTGACACATAATTTAATAAAAATATTTTGATTAAATTTAAAAGAAATTCAAAATATGAGATCATAACACTTGGACAAAATCCATTATACTGTTTTTGTCGACACTAGAATTACCAATAAGTTAACAGAGATGACAACTGCCGAGTCAAAGACGCGCATCGATTCATGTGTGCTCAACTACTCAGCACTACTTTCTATTATTTTTTTTTTATAAATGTAATTTAAATTTAAATATATATATTGTTTCATCTCTAAATAAAATATCTAAATTTAAATTTATTCCAAAAAGGAAAAAGTATATTTATGGTAAAGTAATTAAGATCAATCACGTTTATTCCAAAAAGTAAAAAAGGAATTCTTTTTTCCTTATGCTAAAGTAATTATGGATATAAAAGCAATTTTCCATAATTTTTCTTAAAATAAATTTTCTGTAATTTTTTAGAAATAAAAAAAGTTGAAATTAGAATTTTCATTAAAAAATACAAACCATCTAATTTCATTAAATATTTCACCATTATTATAATATTAAAATACATAATACATTTAATATATTAAAGCTTTTTAAAATAAATTAATATAAAATAATAATATATTTAATCTTTTTTTTTCATAAAACAAGTTTTTGAAAATCTTATAAATTTAAATATTTTTTATCTTTCTGTTCTACTTTCTCTATTTTAAAATTTATTTTAAGAAAAAATTAATTAAAAAAATGTCTAAAATGTAATATTTTTTAATTGTACTTGTGGTTGACATATTAAAGACTTTCTCATCCGTTTTATTGTCGGAAAAGAAAATTTGTCAGAATTGAAATTAATGAAAACATCAAAACGAAATACCGACTTGTTGAACACAACTGCAAGGGTATCAAAGTTGATCGGATCTTCCAAGAAATGCTTCAACTCCGCCGCCCTCTTGGCGCTGCCGAACCTCACCACCGGCGCCCTCGTCATCCCATCTTTCAACACTATACACGTGGCACCACCAGAGACAAAGATAGCTTTACAACCTCTATTAGTGCTAGCCACCAAACAACCCTCCGTCGTCGCCATCGGAACTGAAAACTGAACCCCATTCAACAACAACGGTCCCGCAATCCCCACCGGAATCTGAACATATCCCACCGGCATCTCACAACACTGACCTAAAATCGAATCGTAATCGAACCCATCAAGCGGCAGCCCGGATAATGATCTTCCGGTGATTCTCTGAAGAGCTTCCCGACGTACTTTCGCCGCTCGTTTACAGTCTCCGAGTTTTGACTCGAGTGCGTACGAAGGGATTGAGCCTTCCACCACCATTTTCACGATCTCTTCGTCTTCTTCCGACGTGTGTACTTCGATGGTGGGTGGTGGTTTCTTTTCCTCCTCCTCCGCCACCTCCGCCGTGGGTTTTGCAATGTGTGGGATATTTAAAGCCTGCCCGCATGGTTTGATGGGTTTATCTTCGTCGATCATGAGTTGTTCGGAGTTTTCGTCTTCCATTTCCCATGAATCCGGAGAAGGGCGGATGATGGATTGGACGAAATCGATGCCGAAGAATCCGAGGAGGTAGATGAAGGAGGCGATGAGGGAGACTAACGCGGCGAGCTCCGACAACGTGACGACGTGGAGAGGGACGGAGTTACGGATCTTCTCGCGCCACCGGTGGAGGAGGAAGTACATGACGGAGAAAAATATGGTGAAGAAGAGACCATTTGTGAGATAAAGTGGGAGTGGGAGGGCGTCGGAGGCTTTTAGATGTTCGCCGGCGGCATGTTGTTTTACGGATCTGGGGTGGTGGGAATGTTGCTTTAGCGGTCGCCGGCGAACGTCCATTTTTGATCGGCGGCGACTAAGATTATGAAGGGAGGTGTGGGGGGAAGAATGAATACATTAGGAGCAATTTATAGAGGGATATAAGAGAAAAAACATGAAGCCACATGGACCACGTGTGGTTCATTTGGAACTCAAAAACTTTTTTTATTCATAAAAGTTACAAAACCAGTCCCTCAACTATAACTTTGAAGCAAAACCAGTCCCTAAACTATAACTTTGAAGCAAAATCAGTCCCTCATATTTTCCACATCTTTATTCCTGAAGGGACCTGACCTCAAGATTACATGTCTCGTGAAAGTTACAAACTTTTTACGATGATTATTGATTTTAAGGTTTTGGAAACGAATCGAAAGTTTATTCACGGGTTGAATTGAACGCGTTTTATATCGAATGATTACCAATTCTATCTGTAATTAGTTCTCAGTTTCGAGGTTTTAGAGAGAACATTTTATTACATAAATTTCTTTGTGAGATGTCTAATTTATACATAAAAAAGGTAGGAAGAGAGAGAATGAAAAAAGCCGAACATACTCGTCGCGGTTACCGTTGATGCACACGGAAGATATATACATAGCTGCACATGTGATCCATCCCATTAAAATTATGGACATATCAATATTATGATCCTACATATGGTTAAACGCTTCTGTGCGTTTAATTCATAAAAACTAAATCATAACCGTCAGATAGTCATTGGTAACAAAATTTTTACTCTTAAGTTTCTTAAGATTTTCCCCATAATTTACAAATATATATAAGGTGCTTTTTAGTTTTTTTATTTATTTATTTAGGTTCTTCTCTAAACCTCTCTCTCTATATATGTACTCCTTTTATATATAATATGCAAGGGGAGTACCATGTGTAACTTTTGGTATTTATAAAATATTAATCAAGATATATAGATAAAAAATTTGATGGTTAATTAATAACCATTCCAAAAAAATAATATGCCACTACTATAAGAAAAGCCTTTTTACATGGTTGTAAAGAGTGTTTTACACCTTTTTAGAACCGTGTAAAAGCATACCGTGTAAGAAAGTGACCGGCCTTTTACAAGATTTTGGAACCGTATAAAAATGTCATTTTTTACATGGTTCGACAACCGTGTATAAAGGTGAGAAATACCGTATAAAAATGACTCAATTTTACACGGTGGTTAGCTGAACCGAGTAAAACGATAGGACCTTTGGTACACGGTTGTTTGGAAAAATGGTGTAAAAAGTTAGAACATTTTTACACGTTTTTGGCAAGCAACCATGTAAAAATGTTCTATCTTTTTATACGGTTCTGCCTACAACCATGTAAAGAAAGTGTGTTTTTTTTTTCATTTTTGTATCGACCAATCTGTTAGGATCGAAATTCGAAACAAGAATTTAATAAATACTCGGAAACTTATGTTAAATAAGTCGCGGAAAAACACTTTAACAGTAATTCAATGAAACAGTGTATAAACTCAAATCACAAGTTATATTGATTAACTTAATGCTTACAAACAAAACCTCAATCTGTTGAACATGCTCAACAGACGTTCAATACTTCTCAATTGAAAGGACTACTAAGAACCTTGAGGTTAATTTTTCTCTAAAACAAACGTATATCAAAAACTATATATCTTATCAAAGACTTCTAAACTATATATACAGAACTAATTACAAGATAATTATCAAAACAAATTTGATCTTCATAATCCATTCCATAATTGTCTTCATCTTTATCTCCAGCTCCTATTCTTTCGTTTCAAGTCATTATCTTCATGAGCAGTATTAACTTTATCCTCATCCAGCAGCATTAATCTTCAACAACATTAACATCTCAGCAGTACTAACTATGCTTGCAGTATTAACTCCCCTCTTGCAGTAGTAATCTTCAAGCAGTATTAACTACTAGCAGTACTAACTCTCCAAGCAGTAGTAATTCTACTAGCAGTAGTAATCCTTCAACTAGCAGTACTAAAAACTTCAGCAATAGTAATCTTCAATACTCTAGCAGCACTAACCAGACTTGGTTCATTTTATCCCCAACACAATCATTCAAAATACCATTATATGAATCCATATTTAAATACAAATAACGTCTAATTAAGAGAAAAGCAGAGATAGCTAGCTAGGGTCGGTCCTCTTCCTTTACCCGGGCTTGGGACCGACAATGTCGTGTGTTTACATGGCAGAGTTACCTACTTCACCCCCATCTACGAATAAAGAGAAAAACATAAAATCCTAGCCTTTCCATGCCTATTTAACTCAAAACTCATAATTAACTCAACACTTAACAAAGTGAGCACTACACTACGTACCTAATGAATCAAATAAATTAAGATGCAAAACAAACCTTTAACAAACTCGGGACATTTTACTCCAAACTAATCAACAAAATTCGCCGCATAAAGATCCAAATTTCATAACTATATGTCTATTGTGACGGCTGTCATCACTGTAGATCTTGTCACTGTTAGCCTGTAGCTGTAGCTCCCTATAGCAATGACAAATCGTCGCTAAAACGATAAAATTAAAAATTCAATTTTGGATCGGCAGTGGCTTGTATCTTGTAGCCTCAAAGGAAAATAACTGGATGATCTCTGGTGCCTGCATTGAGATAGGGTCAGCTTGGACTGGTTCTTCATCTGTCAAAGTCATGTACAAATGGAACTGCTCATTAGATTGTTGATTAGACTGCTCTTGACTCTCCTTTTCCTTGTCAACCTGTTCATCCCGTTTCTGCTGCTCTGATGGTTCTGCTTCAATTTCCTCACTTTTCTGATCTTTCTTTCCTTCTTCAGTTCTAGACCTTTTTGCCTTTGGCTTGGTAGCTATGGACTTCTTTCTTTTAATAGCTCCAAGCTTTTGAGCTAAGGTCTCTTCTTTCTTTACTTCTGCCTTGTCTTTGATAGGAGTGCCTTCTTCACTGTCAGGGAATGGTTGTTGAATATTCAAATCATGCCTTTCTTTCATTTTTCTTTCAACCTCAACCCTTTGTGTGAAGTCCCCTTTCAACTTGGCCATCTCCTTCTTGTATAGCTCTTCTATCATTCCAAATGACATACTGGTAAACATTCCTTCAGGAACCCCAATAGCTCCTTTCAGAAAGTTTATCATTTTCCTTCTTTCTTGATTGGCTAGGAATGTTTTAGATGGTTGTCTTTGTCTTGTCTTTAATAACAGCCTTTGCCTTGATGCCTTCTTTGTAACTTTCTTAGCAGCAGCAGCAATCTTTAAGCTCCTTTGATATTCCTCATTAAGCTTAGTAGCCAATTCCAAAGCAATCTCTCTATCTTTTGCAGATTGGATTTCTTCCTCCTTTGCCATATCTTATTGTAGCTTCTTTGCTAACTCTTCATCCAGAGCTATTTAAGATGATTTCTTTGATGGCTTCACAGATTCAACCACCTTTTCTTTCCCTTTCCTCTTGATCTCTGCCTCACTGATCTTCTTCTTTTTCTGTTCTGATCCTCCTTCTTTGATTACCACTCCTTTAGCCTTTTGAGTGGCTTTAGGAGTGTCATGTTTTGATTTAACTAGAGTTTCTGCAATTTCTAGTTCTTCTACTGTCAGATCAGTTTCCGCTGCTGGTTGTTCTGTTTCTGCTTCTGGTGTAGTTACTGCTGCTGGCTCTATTACTGCTTCTTTCATACTTGTTTCTGCTATTTTGACAAAGGTTTCTGCTTTTGTACCAACCTCCTTTTCTTTTTCAGCACCAGTCTCCCCCTCAAACGGAAATTCCATCTTACTTGTACTCTCCTTTTCTATTTCAACTTCTGACCTCTCCCCCTTTTTGGAAGCATCATTAGTCCTTCTCTTCTTTAATACAAACTGAGTTTTCTTCTTCTTGTGCACCAGTTTGAGCACCAGCTTCTTGAGATGGGCTATCTGTTCTTGTTGAGACAAAATCACCAATTGCATATCTTTTATCTCCAAGTTTTGATTGTGAACTTCCAGACTTAATGTACCAAGAGTATCCATCAATTCATCATAAGTATATCTGTCCTCACCTCCTTTAGTTGTTTTTACCACCCTTGAAGGATCCTTGGATCTTTTAGTAGAGGCTTTCTGCCTAGCAGAAGCACCTTCTACCCCCGTGGTTTCTTGGCACCTGGGACCTTTAGATGATTGCTCATCTAAAGTTGCCGTGGGGAAGGTCTTAGATATGTTCACACTATCCTGTCCTACACCTTGTGCAGAAACAGTAGTGTGAGCCTACTCTTGTTCACACTATTGATAATGTTATTCTCTAGAGGAATCTCACCACTCACCTTGTTCTCCTTACTCTTGCCAACCTCTTTCTCAGTCTTATCCTCAACAACTACCTCATCTAAGGGATCTATTTCAGTGGCTCCCTCAGGAAAGTCCTTCCTATCTTTGGTGTCTAACAGGTCTGAAGTAGGAGGAATGTAATTGTTGTTATATGGTGGAGGTGTTGCATTGTACCCAATTCCTCTTCTCAGCTTATCATGAATCTGATTTTGTAGTAAAGAGTCCATTGCTTTAGAAGCATTGGAAAACTTTTCTACATCAAGCTTAACCTTGGTTAGCTCCTCTTTCAGTTTTTCACTCCCCTCTTTAGATTTGGTCAGTTTAAGTTCTAAATCCTTTTTCTCCCACTGCCAGTAATTGGTGTCATATGAGTGTTGTAGTTCATTGGCTTGAAAACCTTTGATCTGATCTTCAAATCTCTCTACAATCCTTACATAGTCTTTTATATCTTTTTCTAATCTCTTAAGGTCATCACTCATCTTCTGATTGTGATCCCTGTACCTTTTAACAGTGTCTATGCAAGTTTTAGAACAGAGATTAGAACTTACCTCACATGGGAGATCAGATACTTTAGCCATAAGAGCTTGATTCTGAATAGTTTCTTCTGCTTGATCACTCCAATCAAACCCCATTCCTTGTTGAGAAACAAGGGCTTGAGCAGAGTTTCTGTTGTTATTGAAGCTTCCAGATTGAGCTTGTTGATGGTTGTTGTTGTGAGACATTCCACTTCTGCATTCTCTAGCAAAATGTCCCTTCAGATGGCATTTGTAGCATTCTACCTTTGATTTATCAAACCCTGCTCCATCTTCTCTTCTTTGGGAGAAGTTGTTTCTTCCAGTCCTCTTTATAAACTTCTTAACCCTCATGGAGAGCATGGCCATCTGCCATTTAATATCCATCTCTTCCAGATCATCGGGATGGAGTTGTTCTAAGTCATCATTAATCAAAGAGGAATTTCCATGATTAGAAAGAAAAGCTTCAAACACAGAATCAGTGCCTTTATCTTGATTTGATCCATTAGCAGCATTAACTGATTCAGGGTTAGCACTAGAATCAATTGATGCTGATAGGAGTGCAGCATTATGAATATATCCAGAAGGCTTCTTCTTTGCCTCCACCTCAGCTTCAAATACTCTAAGATCATTGTACAGATCATCAAGTTCTTTTTCTTCCAACTGATCATTCTGTCTGAATGACACAGTGTACATGGTCCATTCATCTCCAAGGGACCTTAAGAACTTTCTGTTCACATCATCTTGATCAATCTGTACTCCCATAGTAGCTAGTTCACCAATTAGTTTATTAAACCTGTCAAAAGTTTGAGTCATGGACTCATTCTTAGTTGAGATGAAGTTTTCATACTGTTGCTTTAAGATTGCCTTTTGATTTCTCTTGGTACTTTTGGTACCTGAGAATCTCTTCTCTAGAGCATTCCAGAGCATCTGTGCATCAGTGCAATTGCAGAATTGGTGTTGATACTCATTTGGAATGGCCAAGAGCAGTGTGCTCAAGGCTTTCATCTCTGTCTGCCTTGTCTTCCTGTCTGCATCTGTCTTTGGAGGGGTTCTTTTGCCATCTTCACCAATCTTTCCTTCATCAGATGGGCCATTCTCAATGATGTCCCACATAGAGTAATCTGTGAGGAGAATATATTGCTTGATTCTGATCTTCCACATGTCAAATTCATTGGATCTAAGCATTGGAACTTTTGAGACCAAAGTACTGCTTGATTCTGTAAGATTTTCCATGATGAATAACTGTTTCTGAGAGAGTTTAGCTCTGATACCACTTGTCAGGATCGAATTCTCAACAAGAATTAATTCTCAGAAACAATATCAAAGAAGTTTGCGGAATAACACTTTGATATTTAATCAAACAGAAAATAAAGACAGAATATAATCAACAAACTGTAAACTTGTATTTAATGCTTTGAAGTTACAAGATTACTCACTCAACCTCAATATTGATGAACAGACTCACCAATACGAATTCTACTTCTCTAGAATTAGGATCTATGCCTTGAGGTTGATTGTCTCTCTAAAAGAATGAAAACTGAAAGTTAAATTATTATTCTAAACTATACAATATATACTGAATACAAAGATAATTACAATAAATAAAATATCTTCAGTATATCTTCCATGTATATCTCTAAGCTTCCATGTATATCCTTTCATACGAATCTTCATCATATAAGCAGTATTAATCTTCAGCAGCATTAACTTCCTTCTAGCAGCATTAACTACTAAGCAGTACTAACCACTAGCAGTACTAACTAGCTAAGCAGTACTAACTTTGTTCAAGCAGCACTAACTTTGACTAGCAGTATTAATTAATACTAGCAGTAGTAACACTCATCAGTATTAACCTTTAAATCTTCTAGCAGTAGTAATTTTGAACCAGCAGCATTAACCATACTTGATGAATTCTTCAGTTCCCAACATTCACACTATCCTGTCCTACACCTTGTGCAGAAACAGTAGTGTGAGCCTTTCTGCCCACATGCTCATCCTTCTCCTTGTAGAGCACCTTCTTGGGGTTGGGAGACACCTCTATGGTTTCCCTTTGGATATTCTCTGATGGAGAATGCTCCATCAGAGGGCTTATAGGCTTTGAGGGTGAAGATACAAGAAGGGAAGGAACCTTCTGTACCTTTTTCCTTTGATATGTTTTGGTGATAGGGGAAGTTGGCTTAACAATAGGGATCTGAGGAGTATTAATATAATTGACTGGTGTGGGTAGGGCATCAGTTGGGTTGTCAGATGTGGGCTGTGACCCTGATGCCTCACCATGGGAATGAGACATACCCATCATTGTAGAGAACAATGGAGTGTCTTGTCCAGAAAAGTCCTTGCTAGGCCTTTTCATATTTGAGAACACCTTCCCCTTGGAAGGTTTTGGTACATACACCTCTTCAAGAGAGGGTAGATCCATTAATTCTTTTAGTAGAATCTCTTGTACAAACCTAGGATACATATAAAATCTCTTTGTTTTGGTATCCAGGTTTGACAGCAAATCATTTAAAAGCATTTGTGAAAAATTAAACTTTCTGGAGGTTGCTAAACAGACCAGAGCATAAGCTATGGTACAGCTGAACTCACTCCATTCAGTTGTTTTGCGTGAAATGCAGTGTTGTAGGGTATGAACAAAGAATCGCCACTGAGGTGAAAATCTGTTCTTGTAAAACTTGTAGACATCAGTGGGACCTTTATACCCCATTCAATTAAGAACTTGGAAAAGATCTTCCTTAGGTAAAGAGGTTATACCTGAGGCATCATCTAAGCATAGATGAGTGCGTATGCAATCCTCTGTGATGGCGATGGGTTTGTCATAAACCCTTGATTGGATGACTTGATTTCCTTCCACAGTCTGTATTGAGGCATTTGCCCAGAACTGTCGCAAGTGTTCCACATAGATTGTGGGATTGGCAGTGAGTGTGTAGGCAATGTGCGAGGATTTGAGAAAGTCCACTATAGCATGAAAACCCTCAGCTTGCTTGGGTTTCTGTAACATGGCGAGCTCATTGTGTTCATCAAATAAGTCGAGTCCTACCATCTTCTTGATCGAAACTAGGGTTATGCACTGATAAGAAAGAATTCAAGAGAAGGAGAAAGAAAGAATACTTGTAGGAAGTTCAAAGAGCCGTTTTTGAAAATGGCGGGCAAGGAGGTTATTTATAGGTAGAGGGTTTCAGTTAGGAGCAGTACTAAGTACCCTAGCAGCATTAACAAGCCCGCAATATTAACTCAGATTGGCAGTAGTAACACATACTGGCAGTATTAACACAGACTAGCAGTATTAACACAAAATAGCAGTATTAACACATATAAGCAGTAGTAACACTGATTAGCAGTAGAAATAAGGCAAGCAGTAGTAACTTTGCACTGGCAGTATAAACCGCCTAGCAGTAGTAACCATACTTAACCATATTGGAACTGTCATCATGAGTAATATAGAGAGCAGTATTAACTGAACTAGAAGTACCAAGTATCCAATTTAAGCAATCTGAAACACTTAAACACACAAGGTTAGCAGTACCATGCACAATAAAATATGAGAAAGTAAGAAGGAAGAAATCTATACAGAAATGGTACATAAAGAAAATCAAAGGAGGCTTATTCAGTGTTTATCATGCCCACACTTGTAACCAAGAATGTGAATCTACCCACATCAAAAGCTTTGGTGAATAGATCAGCAAATTGGTTACTTGTGTGTACTTTCACAACCTGAATTAGCTTCTTTTCATTGCAGTCTCTAATAAAATGGTACCTTATTTCTATATGCTTGGTTTTTGAGTGCTTCACTGGATTATTAACAATGCTTATGGTACTGTGTCAAGATCGAAAATTCTAAACAAGAATTTAATACAAACTCAGAAACAATGTTAAAGAAGTCGCGGAATAACACTTTAACAAATAATCAAAAACACATAATATGGACTCAAATCATAAGTTTATATTGCATAAAACTTAATGATTACAAACACAACCTCAATCTGTTGAACAAGACTCAACAGACGTTCTATACTTCTCTATAGAAAGGATCAATACTAGTCTTGAGGTTAATTCTCTAAAAACAACTCATATTATAATCTACAATTATCTAGACTATATATACAAAACTGATTACAAGATAATTACAAAGGAAATATTATTCTTCAAAATCCAGTCCATAATTATCTTCAGTATTATCTCCAACTCCTATTCTTTCGTTCCAAGAAATCATTCCATCTTTATCTTTATAAGCAACACTAATCATCCTCAACAGTATTTAGCAGCATTAACTTCATCTGGCAGTATTAACTTCAAGCAGTACTAACTACTAGCAGTACTAACTCTCCAAGCAATACTAACTATTTAAGTAGCAGCACTAACTCTTCAAGCAGTATTAATTCTACTAGCAGTAGTAATCTTTCTTCACCTAGCAGTACTAACTAGACTTAGTTATTTCGACCCAACAATCTCCCCCTAACTTAACTTTTCAGAATGAGAAGTTAAGTTCTTCAGCATGAGGTATTCATGATGCTTTCAAAACTTCAGCTTAGATTCCCAAATCAGGATTCAGACCTAGACTTTGATTGATGGTTCTCTTTACTACTATCCTTGTCATTTCTGAATTCTTTGGACACACCAACTTTGCTTTCAACATTGCTTGCAGTTTAGCCTTGCTATGATCATACACCTTGTCCACCAAGTAATACTCATTGTAGCTTTTATCAATGGTTAGCACATAGACTCCACATCCTTCATACAACATCCAATGATCAATCTTTTTAAAACCATATTCATGATGTAGATCTTTGATCCTGTACTTTACTCTTTCTGGCTCAAACATCATACATAAGTATTCCATGGCTATCTTGGTTAGACTGATCCCAACTTCTTCCAACACTTTACCATATAAGCTCATCCCAACTTTATGCATTTCTTCCAAATCAGACCTGGAGCAGCTTCTGATAATTTTACCCCATGTAGCATACACTTCATAGTGATGTCCCAATTTCTTGATCCTGAAGTTCTCTTTGCCTTGGTCTTTCAAAATATCCCAAAAGTTAATTTCTGGTGCTTTCATAGAGATAGGATCAGCTTGTACTGGGTCTTCATTTGTCAAAGTCATGTGCAAATGAAATTGCTCATTGGTTTGTTGATTGGACTGCTCTGGATTCTGCTCTGGCTCTACTGAAGGTTCAACAGTAGGTTCTGCTTCTGCTTCTGCTCTTTCATTTTCTTTCTCCTCTTCTTCAATTCTTGCCCTTTTTGCCTTTGGTTTGGTGACAATTGATTTCTTTCTTTTAATGTCACCAATCTTTTAGGCTAATGTCTCTTCTTGCTTCACTTCTTTCTTGTCTTTGCTAGGAGTGCCTTCCTCACTGTCAGGGAAGGGCTGTTGTATGTTGAGGTCATGCCTCTCTTTCATCTTCCTTTCAACCTCTACCCTTTGAATGAAGTCCCCTTTCAGTTTGGCCATCTCCTTCTGGTAAAGTTCTTCAAGATTTCCAAAAGACATACTTGTAAACATTCCCTCAGGAACTCCAATAGCTCCTTTTAGGAAGTTTATCATCTTTCTTCTTTCTTGATTTGCTAAGTATGTCTTGGAAGGTTGTCTTTGTCTAGTCTTCAATGGTATCCTTTGCCTTGAAGCCTTCTTTGTGACTTTCTTAGCAACAGCTGCAGACTTCAGACTCTTTTGATATTCTTCATTAAGTTTAGCAGCCATCTCCAAAGCAATCTCTCTGTCTTTTGCAGATTGAGTCTCTTCCTCCTTTTCTAGTTCTGCTTGCATCTTCCTTGCCAATTCTTCATCTAGAGCTATTTGACTTTGTTTCTTTGATGCTTTTGCAGATTCAATCACCTTCTCTTTGCCTTTCTTCTTTGCATCCTTCACACTGATCTCTTTTCTTTTCTTTTCTAATCCAACTTCTTTGATTACCACTCCCTTAGCCTTTGGAGTAGCTTTGGGAGTGTCAAGCTTTGCCTTCACCAATGTTTCAGCAATTTCTATCTCTTCCCTGGATAATTCTGTTTCTGTTGCTAGTGAAGTTTCTACTTCTGTTGCAGTTACTGTTGCTGGCTCTGTTACTGCTTGTTTTACACTTTTAGCACCAATCTCCCTTTCTTTTTCAACACTAGTCTCCCCCTCAAACTGAACTTTCATCCTAACAGGGCTTTGTTTATCAACTTCATCTTGACTCTCCCCCTTTTTGGAAGCATCATGAGGAATACTCTTTTTCTTCAATACAAACTGTGTTCTTTTCTTTTTCTGTACCAACCTCTGAACCATCTTCTTTAATTTGGTTATTTGCACTTGTTGTGACATAATTACCAGTTTCATCTCCTCTATTTCTGCACCTTGTTTGAGTACATCGATATTGACATTTGCAATAGTTTCCATCAATTCCTCATAGTTATATCTATCCTCACCTCCTTTAGGTGTGTTGACCACCCTGGAAGGATCCTTGGAAGTTTTAGTACGAGTCTTCTGCCTAGCAGAAGCACCCTCTACCCCCTTGGTTTCTTGGCACCTGGGACCTTTGGATGATTGCTCACCCAAAGTTGCCATGGGGAATGTCTTAAAGATGTTCACACTGTCCTGCCCTGCACTTTGTGTAAAGTCAGTAGTGTGAGCCTCACTGCCCACATGCTCTTCCTCCTCCTTGTTTAGCACCTTCTTGGAGTTGGGAGACACCCCTGTGGTTTCCGTATCGATATTCTCTAATGGAGAATGCTCCATTAGAGGGCTTGAAGGCTTTGGGGGTGAAGGTACAAGAAGGGAAGGAACCTTCTGTATCTTTTTCCTTATATAAGTTTTGGTGATGGGGGATGTGGGCTTTACAATAGGAATCTGAGGAGGATTGCTAGAAATGAGTGGTGTGGGTAGGTCATCAGTTTGGTTGTCAGATGTGGGCTGTGACCCTGATGCCTCACCATGGGAAGGAGACACACCCATCATTGTAGAGAACAATGGAGTGTCTATACCTGAGAAGTCCTTACTGGGCCTCTTCATATTTGAGAACACCTTCCCCTTTGGGGGTTTTGGTACATATACCTCATTGAAATGAGGTAAATCCGTGAATTATTGATTTAGTACTTCTTGTACAAACCTTGGATACATATAAAAGTTTTTGGATTTGGTATCCAGGTTTGACATTAAATCATTAAAGATCATTTGATCAAAATTAAACTTTCTAGAGGTAGCTAAGCAGACTAGAGCATAAGTTAAGGTAATGCTAAAGTCACTCCATCCAGTTGTTTTTCGTGAAATGCAATGTTGTAGGGTATGAACAAAGAATCGCCACTGTGGTGAAAATCTGTTCTTGAAAAACTTAAATACATCAGTGGGACCTTCATATCCCATACGAATAAGAGCTTGAAAGAGATCTTCCTTAGGAAGAGAGGTAATACCTGAGGCATCATCTAAGCGTAGATGTGCACGTATGTTGTCCTCTGATATGGTAATGGGTTTATCAAAAACCCTTGATTGGATGACCTGCCCTCCTTCCACAGGCTGAATTGAAGCATTTTCCCAGAACTGTCTTTGATGTTCCACATAGATTGTGGGATTAACAGTTAATGCGTGTGCGATGTGTGAGGATTGTAGGAAATCCACAATCTGTTGAAAGCTTTCAGCCTGTTTGGGTTTTTGCAGCATAGCAATCTCATTGTGTTCATCAAAGAATTCTAGTCCTGCCATCTTCTGATTGATTCTAGGGTTCGAATCGCAACTAGTGGGTTACACTGGTGAGCAAGAAATCGAGAGAGAGAGAGAAAGAGAAGCAATGGAAGTTCAAAGAGCCGTTTGTATTTTGGCGGTCACAAAGGGGTATTTATAGGTGGAGGGTTTCAGTTAGAAGCAGTACTAAGTACCCTAGCAGTATTAACCAACTCGCAGTATTAACTCATATTAGTAGTAGTAACACATACTGGCAGTACTAACATATACTAGTAGTATTAACACATGCCAGCAGTAGTAACACTGATTAGCAGTAAAAACTTTGCACTGGCAGTATAAACTACCTAGCAGTAGTAACCATACTTAACCATATTTAAACTGTCAACATGAGTAATATAGAGAGCAGTATTAACTTAACTATAAGTACCAAGTATTCAATTTAAGCAATCTGAAACACTTAAACGCACAAGGTTAGTAGCACCATGCACAATACAATATGAGAAAGTAGACAGGAAGGAAACTATACAGGTACTTGAGTCAAAAGATAATAGGCTTATTTAGAGTTTATCATTCCCACACTTGTGACCAAAAATGTGAACCTACCCACATCAAAAGCTTTAGTGAATAGATCAACAAATTGGTTACTTGTATGGACTTTCACAACCCGAATTAGCTTCTTTTCATTGCAGTCTCTGATAAAATGATACCTGATTTCAATATGCTTTGTTTTGGAGTGCTTGACTGGATTATTAACAATTCTAATAGCACTGTTGTTGTCTTTGAAGATTGGAGTGTGAAGAAAAGTCATACCATAGTCCAACATTTGATTCTGAATCCAGAGTACTTGAGAGTAGCAGCTTGCAACAGCTATATACTCTGCTTCTGTTGTAGAGGTGGACACTGTGGTTTGTTTGTTGCACTGCCATGACACTAGTCTTGCACCCAAAAACTGACATCCCCCTGAAGTTGACTTTCTATCCAAATTTGCACCACCCAAGTCACTGTCTGAATAAGCAAGTAGGTCAAATGGTAAGTCATGAGGATACCAAAGACCTAATCTAGGTTGGCCTTTGAGATATCTGAATATCCTCTTGACTGCTTGAAAGTGTGACTGCTTAGGCCTTACTTGAAATCTTGCACAAACACAAACAGGAAACATGATATCTGGTCTTGAAGCAGTGAGATACATGAGGGAGCCAATCATGGATCTATAGTGATGAACATCCACATCCTCCCCCTCAAGATCTGCAGTGATCTGTTTGTGTCTCTCCATGGGTGTGCTTGCAGACTTTGATTCTGAGAATCCAAACTTAGTAAGAATGTCCTGCACATACTTGGACTGGCTTATGAATATCCCATCTTTCTTCTGCTTAACTTGCAGCCCAAGGAAGAAGGTAAGTTCACCCATAGAACTCATCTTGAATCTCTTGTGCATCAGTTCTTCAAAATCTCTGCACAATTGATCTTTTGTGGATCCAAAGATGATGTCATCTACATAGATCTGCATAAGTAGAATGTCCTTCTTCTTTTTTTTGATGAACAGAGTCTTGTCTATTATTCCTCTTTCAAAACCATTTTCCAAGAGGTAGGTAGACAGAGTGTCATACCATGCCCTTGGTGCTTGATGTAGCCCATAGAGTGGCTTCTTTAATTTTTATACTCTGTCAGGATAATTTGGATTCTCAAACCCTGGAGGCTGACAGACATACACTTCTTCTTCAATTCTTCCATACAGGAAAACACTCTTTACATCCATTTGGTAGACCCTAAACTTCATGAAAGAAACATAGGCTAAAAATAGCCTGATTGCCTCAATCCTGGCTACTGGTGCAAATACCTCTTCATAATCAATTCCTTCTTCTTGAGTATAACCTTGTGACACTAATCTGGGCTTGTTCTTTATTACTATTCGTCTCTCATATTTCTTGTTCCTGAAGATCCATCTTGTGCCAATTGCTCTGTGTCCTTTTGGAAGATCCACCAGATCCCATACATCCTGCAGCACAAACTGCAGTAGCTCCTCTTGCATTGCTTCTATCCATCTTGGATCCTTCATTGCATCATATGCCTTTTTGGGTTCAACCTGTGATAGAAAGAAAGAAAGTAAACGTGATTGTATATCTTTCAATCCTCCCAACTTACTCTGATTCCTTGTGATTATAGGTGAATTGATGTCACCAATCACTAATTGAGGAGGATGATTTTTCTGAACTCTTGTTTGATGAACAACCTCTTCATTAATATCTGCTTCTAGATTAGAGTCATTCTTTTCAGGAGTGCTGCCACCAAAAACTGAAGAGTTATCATCATCTGTGTCATCTTCTTCCAAACATGGCATCTCAGGTCCTTTGATTCCTGAATTTGAGGGTTGATCTTCCTTTTCACCTCTGTCCTCTTCATTCTGAGCTGGTTCAGTGTCCTTTAAATCTGAAGTATCTTTCTTATGTTGGTCACAGAATTCAACAGGATCAACAGTAGGTGTTGGGAACAACACAAACTCTTGTCTTTGTACTTGTACCTTTTCTGTCCCTGTTCCTGCATTATGCTCATTACTGAAACCCAAAGAATTAGTCAGTGAATCAATGTCAAATAGCCAATCAGGACCTGAACCAAGTTGATTTGGTGTGTTCTCATTGCATTTGACATTGTCACTTTCCTCAATAATCATAGAAGAGGTGTTGAAAACTCTGTAGGCCTTACTTTGAGATGAATAACCAACAAGAAACCCATCCTCAGCTTTGCTATCAAACTTGCCTAGGTGAGTTTTGGTATTGAGAATTGTGGAAGGACACCCAAATGGTTTTAAAAATCCAATAAAAGGTTTCTTCTTTTTAAAAAGCTCATAGGGTGTCTTGTCTTGAGATTTTACTACTAGAACTCTGTTTTGAACATAGCAGGCAGTATTAACTGCTTCTGCCCAAAAAGTGATTGGAAGTTTTGAATCTGCCAACAGAGATCTAGCAGCTTCTATCAGTGTCCTATTTCTCCTTTCAGCAACACCATTCTGTTGAGGAGTCCTAGGAGCACTATATTGTCTCTCAATTCCTTTTTCCTCACAGAAGTTATTTAGGTCATTGTTTTTGAATTCAGTTCCATTATCAGACCTGATGACTTTAACTCTTAGATTTGTTTGGTTTTCAACTCTATGAACAAAAGATTTGATCAGTCCACTTGTCTCATCCTTAGTCCTCAGAAAATAGACCCAAGTGAATCTAGAGAAATCATCAACAATAACCAAGCAATAGGATTTCTTACCAATACTCATCACATTTGTAGGGCCAAACAGATCCATATGCAGTAAATTAAGAGGTGAAGAGATTGTATTTATCTCTTTGGACTTATAAGAAGTTTTGTGCTGTTTACCTTTAAGACATGCAACACAATGATCATCACATGAAAATACCTTTTGTGGCAAACCTCTTACAAGGTTGTTTTTCACAAGTTTATTCATTGTTTTAAAGTTCATGTGACACATCCTTCTGTGCCAAAGAGATGATTCATCCAATGAAGCTTTTGAAAATAAACAATTTAGAGATGAATCAGAAACTACACTCTCTAAGTCTAAGCAATAAACATTGTCCTTTCTAGGAGTTCTAAGTAGTATCATACTTTCATCAACTACCTTGAACCCTGGAGCAAGGATAATACATTCAGTATCATTGAATAATATGCTATGTTTCTTGTCACAGACCTTTGATACACTTAACAGGTTGTATCTCAATTGCTCAACATAGTATACATCCTTAAAAGTCATCTTACCTTTTGACACATTACCTTTTCCACTTATCTTACCACCTGCTGGATTATCACCAAAAGCAACATGTCCTCCATAAATTCTTTTGAAGTTTTGAAGGCAGACCATGTTACCTGTCATGTGCCTGGAACAACCACTATCAACATGCCAAATGCTCCTTCCTTTGAGCTGTTGGTTGCCCTACACCTATAATAAAGCAGTTAGTTTTTAATAGGAACCCAAGCCAAAGTGGTCTTGGGTTTCCCATTCTCACCAACATATTCATATTCAGACTTGATGAGATTATGAAACTGAGGAATCTTATTGCTTGAATACTTTGTCAGAATAATGGGCCTGTCACTGGAAGCAGTACTAACTTGATTGGCAGTACTAACATTGTTAGCAGTACTAACTGGGTTAGCAGTAGTATTGCTTGTAGCAGCATTATTTCTGTCAGCAGTACTATTTGAAGTAGCAGTACTAACAGATTTCTTTACTTTTGGAACCCAAACCTGGACAAAGTTGTTTGCTTTCTTTGTCTTTAAGTTACTCCTAGGCTTATTTGGAGTATTTTTCTTTGAATTAGCAAACTTATTCTGAGCATGAGATTTTATAGGTGCCCTTATCATATTCTCAGCCATATGATTCCTTATTTGCTTCCTATAACCAACAGGATTTTATATATTTCTTTGAAAAGTGATTTTGTATATTGTTGTATGGTGGAGGGGTGGTGTTATAGCCTATTCCTCTTCTTAGCTTGTCATGAACTTGAGTTTTTAGAAGTGAGTCCATTGCTTTAGAAGCATTGGAATATTTCTCAATATCTAACTTGGCTTTCTCAAAATCACTCCTTATCTTTTCACATTCCTTTTCAGACTTTTTAAGCTTAACCTCTAACTGATTCTTTTCCCACTTCCAGTAGTTTGTATCATAAGAATGTTGAAGTTCATTAGCCTGGTATGACTTAATTTGTTCTTCAAGCCTCTCAACAATCAAAACATACTCTCTTCTATCTTTCTCTAACCTTTTAAGATCATCACACATACTCTGATTGTGATCCCTGTACTTTTTAACAGTTTCAATACAGGTTTTAGAGCAAAGATTAGATGATACCTCTGTGGGAATATCAGTGTTTGCTGACTCTGAAACTTTAGCCATTAAAGTTTGATTCTGAACTGTTTCTTCTGCTTGGTCGCTCCAATCAAATCCCATTCCTTCTTGGGAAACAAGAGCTTGAGAAGAGTTCCTGTTGTTGAAGCTAGTGGACTGTGATGGTTGATGGTTGCTAGTATGCTGTTGAGGCATTCCACTTCTGCATTGTCTTGAAAAGTGCCCCAGCTTGTGACACTTGTAACATTCAACCTTGGATTTATCAAATCCAACCCCATCTTCTCTTTTCTGAGCAAAGTTGTTCCTTCCAGTCCTTTTGATGAATCTTTTTACCCTCATAGTCAGCATAGCCATCTGCCACTTGATATCCATCTCTTCCAGATCATCAGCATTTATCTGTTCTAAGTCATCATTAATTAGAGTGGAATTAGCATGACTGGCAAGAAAATCTTCTAAAACAGAGTCATTGGATCCATCTTGCTTTGATCCATAGGCAACACTAACTGATTCTGTATTAGCAGCAGAATCAGTAGAGGATGATAAAAGAGCAACATTGTATGAGTATCCAGAGGACCTTTTCTTTGCTTCTACCTCTGCTTCAAACACCCTAAGGTCATTATAGAGGTCATCCAGTTCCTTGTCCTCCAGCTGATCATTCTGTCTGAAGGAGACAGTGTACATAGTCCATTCATCACCAAGAGATCTTAAAAATTTTCTGTTGACATCATCTTGATCTATCTGAACACCAACAGTAGCCAATTCACCAATTAGCTTATTAAATCTATCAAAAGTTTGAGTCATGGACTCATTCTTTGTAGACATGAAGTTTTCAGATAGTTGCTTCAGAATGGCCTTCTGATTTCTCTTGGTACTTTTGGTACCAGAAAATCTTTTCTCCAGTGCATTCCATAGAATTTGTGCATCAGAACAATTGCAGAATTGATGTTGGTACTCATTAGGAATAGACAAAAGCAGAGTGCTCAAGGCTTTCATCTTTGTCTGCCTCAACTTCCTTTCTCCATCAGTCTTTGGTGGAGGTCTCTTGCCATCTGCATCCATCTTTCCTCCATCAGAGGGACCATTCTCAATGATATCCCACATTGAGAAGTCTGTGAGAAGAATATATTGCTTGATTCTGATCTTCCACATGTCAAACTCATTGGGTTTGAGCATGGAAACCTTTGAGACCAGAACACTATCGCTTGAACCATCCATGATTATAGGTTTCTGAATTTTCTAGCTCTGATACCACTTGTCAAGATCGAAAATTCTAAACAAGAATTTAATACAAACTCAGAAACAATGTTAAAGAAGTCGCAAAATAACACTTTAACAAATAATCAAAAACACAGAATATGGACTCAAATCATAAGTTTATATTGCATAAAACTTAATGATTACAAACACAACCTCAACCTGTTGAACAAGACTTAACAGACGTTCTATACTTCTCTATAGAAAGGATCAATACTAGTCTTGAGGTTAATTCTCTAAAAACAACTCATATTATAATCTACAATTATCTAGACTATATATACAAAACTGATTACAAGATAATTACAAAGGAAATATTATTCTTCAAAATCCAGTCCATAATTATCTTCAGTATTATCTCCAACTCCTATTCTTTCGTTCCAAGCAATCATTCCATCTTTATCTTTATAAGCAACACTAATCATCCTCAGTAGTATTTAGCAGCATTAACTTCATCTGGCAGTATTAACTTCAAGCAGTACTAACTACTACTAGTACTAACTCTCCAAGCAGTACTAACTATTTAAGTAGCAGCAGTAACTCTTCAAGCAGTACTAACCATACTTAGTTATTTCTGACCCAACACACTGTTGTTGTCAATGAAGATTGGAGTGTGCAGAAAAGTAACCCTATAGTCCAACATCTGATTCTGAATCCATAGCACTTGTGAGCAGCAGCTTGCAACAGCTATGTACTCTGCTTCTGTTGTAGAGGTGGACACTGTGGTTTGCTTTTTACACTGCCATGAAACTAGTCTTGCTCCCAAAAACTGACATCCTCCTGATGTAGACTTTTTGAAATCTGGCACACACACAGACAACAAACATAATATCTGGCCTTGAAGCTGTTAGATACATGAGGGAGCCAATCATAGATCTATAGTGATGAACATCTACATCCTCCCCCTCAAGATCTGCAGTGATCTGTTTGTGTGTTTCCATGGGTGTGCTTGCAAGCTTTGAATCTTCTTCTGGATTTTCACCAAATGCAACATGTCCTCCATCAAACTTTTTGAAGTTTTGAAGGCAGGCCATGTTATCTGTCATGTGCCTAGAGCAACCACTATCTACATGCCAGATACTCTTCTTCTTGAGCTGTTGGTTGCCCTGCACATATGATAAAACAGTTAGTTTTTGGAGGGAACCCAAGCCAAAGTGGTCTTGGGTTGTCCTTTCTCATCAACATATTTATAATCAATAATTTTAGTCTGGATGAGATGATCAGAGTTAGGAATCGCATGGCTGGAATACTTTGTCAGAATTATAAGCTTGGCAGCATTAATACTGGTAGCAGCACTATTCTTGTTAGCAGTACTAACTTGGTTAGCAATAGTATTGCTATCAACAACATTATTTTTGTTAGCAGTACTATTTGAGGTAGCAGTACTAACAGGTTTCTTGAGTTTTGGAACTCAAATCTTGATAGAGGTGTTTGCTTTCTTATTCCTTGACTTACTTGGAGTATTTTCTTTTGATTTAGCAAACTTATTCTGAATATGAGATTTTGCAGTCCCAGTTTTCATTGGAACTGTTCTCATATTAGCAGCAATGTGATTTCTTGATTGTTTCCTATAACCAAAAGAATTTTGTGTTTGTCTTTGAAAAGTAACTCTTTGGTGAATAGGATTGAAATAACAGTATTTGGCAAGATGATTCAATTTGCCACAGATAAAACAGGGCTTTGGTCTATTGATTTTGCTTAGATCAATTCCCTGTTTTTGAGCCCACTGATTATTTCTGTTTCTCTGATTTCCCCTTATTTTATCATGTTTATGGGGCTTGTTCTGTTGACAAGTACATGGATTTATAACAGAGGTTTGCATGTAGTGAATTCCCTGTACCTTTTCCTTTCCTTTCTTGGAGGTCTCAGCTTTCTCACTCTTAACAGTCTCTATCTCTGTCTTGGACATCTCCACTTTATCACTCTTAATAAATGGTTTACCCCCTCTCTCATTTGTAAGAATATGGTTTTCTAAGGGAATATCTTTATGGTATTCCTTATTCTTACCCTCAGAGTTCTCATCTTCAGAATCTGCCTCAACCATTACTTTATCTAAAGGATCTACTTCTGTGGCTCTTGCAGGTAATTCCTTCTTGTCTTGTCTTTCTAAGAGGTCTAAGGTGGGAGGGATATAGTTATTATTGTAAGGTGGAGGGGTGTTGTTGTAGCCTATACCTCTCTTTAGTTTGTCATGAATTTAAGATTTAAGTAAAGAGTCCATTGCTTTAGAAGCGTTGGAATATTTCTCAATATCTAGTTTGGCCTTCTCAAATTCACTCTTAACTTTCTCACACTCCTCTTTGGCCTTCTCTAGTTCAATCTCTAACTGATTCTTCTCCCACTTCCAGTAGTTGAGATCATATGAATATTGAAGTTCATTGGCTTGATATGCCTTAATCTGTTCTTCAAACTTCTCAACAATCAAAACATACTCTCTTCTATCTTTTTCTAACCTTTTAAGGTCATCACACATGCTCTGATTGTGATCCCTGTACTTTTTAACAGTTTCAATACAGGTTTTAGAGCAAAGGTTAGATTTTACCTCTGTGGGAAGTGCAGTGCTTGATGACTCTGAAACCTCTGCCATCAATGCTTGGTTCTGAATGGCTTCACAACTTGATCACTCCAATCAAAGCCCCTTCCTTCTTGTGAGACAAGAGCTTGAGATGAATCCTGCTATAGTTAGTAGACTTTGGTTGATGAGTATTGCTTCCATGCCGTTGAGTAGTTACTCCTCTGCACTCTCTGGCAAAGTGTCTCAGATTATGGCATTTGTAGCATTCCACCTTGGATTTATCAAATCCAACACCATCTTCTCTTCTCATGGCAAAATTGTTCCTACCTGTTCTTTTGATGAATCTTTTGATTCTCATGGTGAGCATTGCCATCTGCCACTTGATATCCATCTCTTCAAGGTCATCTGCATTGATCTGCTCCAGATCATCATTGATAAGAGCAGATTTAGCATGACTAGCAAGGAATGCCTCCAAAACAGAATCATTGGACCCATCCTGTTTTGAGCCATAAGCAACACTAACTGATTCTGTATTAGCAGTAGAATCAATAGTAGATGATAGGAGGGAAACATTATGAGAGTATCCAGATGGCCTTTTCTTGGATTCAACTTCTGCTTCAAACACCCTTAGATCATTGTAGAGATCATCAAGCTCCTTATCCTCCATATTGTCATTCTGTCAAAAGGATACAATGTACATCACCCATTCTTCACCAAGAGATCTTAGAAATTTTCTGTTGATATCATCCTGGTCCATCTTGACACTAACAGTGGTCAACTCTCCAATCAACTTGTTGAATCTATCAAAGGTTTGAGTCATGGACTCATTCTTTGTAGACATAAAATTCTCATATTGTTGTTTGAGAATTGCCTTCTGATTCCTCTTAGTGCTTTTAGTACCTGAAAATCTCTTTTCCAATGCATTCCACAGGATTTGAGCGTCAGAACAGTTGCAGAATTGATGTTGGTACTCATTAGGAATTGCCAAGAGCAAAGTGCTCAAGGCTTTCATCTCAGTCTGCCTCATCTTTTTTTTTCCATCAGTCTTTGGTGGAGATCTCTTGCTATCTGCGTCCATCTTTCCTCCATTAGAGGGACCATTCTCAATGATAACCCACATTAAGTAGTTTGTAATAAGAATGTAATGACTGATTCTGATTTTCCACATGTCAAACTCATTGGGTTTGAGCATGGGGACCTTTGAAACAAGAACACTGTCATGAGATCCGTCCATGATGATTTTTGATTTCTGAGTTCAAAGCTCTGATACCACTTGTCAGGATCGAAATTCGAAACAAAAATTTAATAAATACTCATAAACTTATGTTAAAGAAGTCGCGGAAAAATACTTTAACAATAATTCAATGAAACAGTGTATAAACTCAAATCACAAGTTATATTGATTAACTTAATGATTACAAACAAAACCTCAATCTGTTGAACAGGCTCAACAGACGTTCAATAATTCTCTATTGAAAGGACTACTAAGAACCTTGAGGTTAAATTTTCTCTAAAACAAACGTATATCAAAAACTATATATTTTATCAAAGACTTCTAAACTATATATATAGAACTAATTACAAGATAATTATCAAAACAAATTTGATCTTCATAATCCATTCCATAATTATCTTCATCTTTATCTCCGGCTCCTATTCTTTCGTTTCAAGTCATTATCTTCATGAGCAGTATTAACTTTATCCTCATCCAACATCATTAATCTTCAACAGCATTAACATCCTCAGCAGTACTAACTATGCTTGCAGTATTAACTCCCCTCTTGCAGTAGTAATCTTCAAGCAATATTAACTACTAGCAGTACTAACTCTCCAAGTAGTAGTAATTCTACTAGCAGTAGTAACCCTTCAACTAGCAGTACTAAAAACTTCAACAGTAGTAATCTTCAATACTCTAGCAGCACTAACCAGACTTGGTTCATTTTATCCCCAACACAATCATTCAAAATACCATTATATGAATCTATATTTAAATACAAATAACGTCTAATTAAGAGAAAAGCAGAGATAGCTAGCTAGGGTCGGTCCTCTTCCTTTACCCGGGCTTGGGACCGACAATGTCGTGTGTTTACATGGCAGAGTTACCTACTTCACCCCCATCTATGAATAAAGAGAAAAACATAAAATCCTAGGCTTTCCATGCCTATTTAACTCAAAACTCATAATTAACTCAACACTTAACAAAGTGAGCACTACACTACGTATCTAATGAATTAAATAAATTAAGATGCAAAACAAACCTTTAATAAAGTCGGGACATTTTACTCCAAACTAATCAACAAAAGTCGCCGCATAAAGATCCAAATTTCGTCACTATATGTCTATTGTGACGGCTGTAATCACTGTAGATCTTGTATTTGTTAGCCTGTAGTTGTAGCTCCCTATAGCAACGACAAATCGTCGCTAAAACGATAAAATAAAAAATTCAATTTTGGATCGGCAGTGGCTTGTATCTTGTAGCCTCAAAGGAAAATAGCTAGATTTTCAGTATAAAACTTAAAACTTCTAAAATATTCGCATATATTGACAGGAGGAAAAATGATGGAATAAAATTAACCGTTAAAGTATGACTTGTAGTATTTAAAAGATAACATACACAAACCAAAGAAAATTATATGTTTATCTGATATTCCCTTTTGTAGAGAAGCTGCTTATGTGAGTCTACACAATGCACACCAACATTCAAGTAAAAAACATTAACCCACCTAAATGCTATAACAATTTGATTATGCTCTGTTTTCTGCTGCAAACTTAAGATTTATATCTTAAAACAGTAAAACGGTACATTAAAAGTAAATGCTTACCTTTTTCGGTTTCAAGGATCCTTATATTCAAAGTCCACTATGATCCAAAATTTGGTGTTTCTGAAATGTTGTCTTGAATTTGAATAACTAAAGCAAAATTATATATATCACGGTATAGTTTGTATTTTTTTAAGATAGAGAATATATGAAGGAAATCTGAGGAGATGACATAAAGTATAATGTCGGTAAAGCCGAGTTGGTAAAATATATAACTTGTTTGAACAACTCAAAGTTGAGTTGGATTTAGAACATCATGAGACATTTAGGTTCACATTTATAGAAGCAAATGAGCAACAAAGTCTATACATATAGTTATCAAGCCCCTATCCATCTATATACCTTAATCATCCTACTTCACTATTCAAGCACATTGTCGTGAATCCCCAATGTAGTGAACATCTTCAAAAACTTTTCAATCAATAAAAAAGATCAACAAAGCGAATTTCTCCATCAAGGACTTACCTAATTCACTAAATTAAACTATATATGAAGTCTCAAATGATGCTATAAAAACGATTACCAACATAATGTTCATGGCTTTTGCAGATTCAAATCCCAAAATCAATGAATTTTAAGGAAAATAAAAATGAACAATTATCCAATTTTCAAAACCAACCATATCAAAAACAAAATTATAGAACTCAAACTTTAGTCTAAAACCACACTAAAATTAATAAATGTAACGAACTTTATAAATAGATTGTGTTATTGCTGTGTTGTAACCGAAGGAGAACGAGAAGAGAAAAATCCATTCAAACAGCGTTGTTCGTGCATTTTTGCTTCTGTCAAACAACCCCAGTTCGAGCGCTTTTGACCAGCTGTGAACTCCTTTCGATCCCCACTATGATGGTGTGTCTTTAGTCATTGAGTTCATATCTCTGGGGCCTCCACAAAACCCTCAAGTTTCTGCCCCAACAAGCCCTAAAATCGATGCTCTCTTTGAACTTGTCGAGCCCCCAAAGCAGCCTGAGATAAAATTCACACAATCTGCAACAGTTGTCCTTTGTCCCTTGATTTTCTTGGGTAAATGATACTCAGAAATGAGACCACTTGGCTGGTGATTTACAGCCGTGAAACCCTTTTGATCCCCCCTTGATCAATCCTCCAAAACTACCACATAATTCCTTCTTCGTGTGGGTTGAGCATCCCCATATGTAACACCCGGAAATTGGTAAGTAAAATCCACCTCATGTTCGGTTGTGGTTTCTAGATCATAGATCTTTGTGATAGGAAATTATTGTTTTTAATCCCTAGACAAATCGAAGACTGTTCTGTGCGAGAAAAGTCGGATTTCGGGGCTTGGTATAGGCCCGACGACTATGACAGTGTCACTGTCGCCCTGGCAAAGTCGCGGAGGAGAGCGCAACCTCTGGAGGTTCTATGCGACAATGCTCTGCGACATTTCCATGGCAAAGTCGCTTGGCAAAATCTCCCAAGGGTACCAAGACTTTAAATTTGGGATTTATGTTATTCTTTCATTCTTACCTCTCATACTCCTCCCTTTTCTCTCGCAAATCGATCTCTCATCCTCTCATATGAACCCTAACTCATTTTTGGAGGTTTTCTCCTAAAATAAGGTGTTCCTTCATCATCCATGCTAGTGAGTCCAACCTATGGTGCAAGATCAAAGTTCATCTCCATTTTCTTGAGATTTTAGGATTTTGGGGTTTTACTCAAAATCTAAGTGGTGAGTACATCTTCCTCCCTTCCAAATATTTTTATAAGTTATAAATGCTTATTTATGACTTCCTAGTCTTTATGTTTCCTCAAATTTCGGTTTAGATGATTTTGGGAAAATTAGGTCAAAATGGAGATTTTTTGTAAGTGTTTAGGGAATGATTCTAAGTACTTGGATTGTTTCTTTTATGTTTGGAAACTTGTGTATGTAGGGTTTGGAAGAATTTCTTGTAGATTCAAGTTCTTTCAAGGAAGCTCAAATTGGGGTAAAATCTAAATTTAACCTAAATCTAGCAAGGTGAGTTCAAGTTGCTTTGTGAAAACTATGTACATGCTAAAATGTGTATTTTGGAGTAATAATTTGTTTACTTGGTATTTATCAATGTGTTGAGTATTTAACAAATTTTTCATATTCGGTAAATTTGGGTTGATAAATCTTGTAAAACTTCTATCTTTGGGTTTTTGAATGTTTTGATGAATAAACGTCAAGAATGTGTTCTTTTGGTGATTTGTTGTACAAATAAGTTTGTTGGATGATTAATACATTTTTGGTGTATTTGGTTTGTATAAACCGTTTGGAAATGCACGCTATTGTGTTATGAGACATTTTGAAAATATATGATTAAGATTTCATTTGGAAAACGGTTTGTCCAAACCAATGATGGGTTTTTGGGTTAATAATGTTTTTAGAGCATGTGTTTTGTATGAGCATTGGTTAAATACATTTTTATCGCTTGTGATGAATTTTTTTGAATAGTCACTTGAATCATTGAAATTTTGGCTCGGTTTTGACTTAGATAAGTGTTGAGGACATTTGTCCGGTGCTATTAGCTCAATGTGGTACTTTGGACGTATTATGCATTTAATGTGCACATTTTGTTGGATATTAAATGTTCTCAGTGCGTCAGACAATCAATTGAGTCATGTAATGTTTTAGACTGTAATGCATTGGATCCATAGACATAGGAGTTTGTTTATTCAAAGTGGAGTTTTGATGTCCATGATTGAATCTAGTGAGTGATCCCCAAGTAATGTTTTATTTAAATCTTGCGGTGGTGCTCTTGGGAGCCGTATACGGAGCTAAGTCTTGCGGTGGTGCCTATGGTGAGCCAGTTACGGGGACTTGTGACTTTTGTGATGAGACTCATCTAGAGGTCGAGTAGACACTAGGGTCATTTGGGTATCTTTTGGTGGCTGCTTAAAGGAACCGTATTGTTGATCCAAACTCTCTCAGTGATTTGATAACGACCCTCTTCTATACTTAGTGAAAATTACGTTTTAATATGTATTAGTGTTTCACCATCAGCGATCAATTCTGAGTCTGTTCAGTTATCGCTGATGACCTTTCTTGTAAACATTTCATATGTATTAGTGTTTCACTATCAGCGATCAGACTGAGTCTGTTCAGTTATCGCTGATAGTTTCTGATGTAAACAATTAACGTAATCCCTGAAGACAAGTCTCGCGTCAACAGATGTTCATAGCTGAATCAAAGACGAAGACACTGAACAAAGACAAGTCTACTAGTGACCTGATGCAGATATCAGTGAAGCAAAGACAACTCTACTTATACGCGAAGGAACATGAGAAAAAGCTTCAGCGATAGGTGAACTTCTTTGTATCTCTGAAGGAAGAGATATTCAGCGATCAAACGATCACGTAGCTTATGCCTCAAGTCTCCTTTTGTCTTACTTTGCACAACCAGTACGATGTGTCAGAATGGACACGTCTCTGCCACAAATCGTACAATAACTATGTCAACTACACTGTTCATGATACAACCGAAAGCATGTCTCCCAAAGTCAGACTCCCAAAGCCAATCACTGAACGCCACGTGTAAAGTGCCCTGCCATGCATTTAATGCATAGGGTATAAATAGAAATATTACCTCTCCATCTGAGGGTGTGCTCACCTCTAGCCTTCATCTTTCTATTTGTTAGAAACCCTTGTTTTCTATAATCTCTAATCTCCCATTCTCTATATTCTTGTGCAAGCATCTTAGTGTTTCTTAAGTTTGTTTAGATTGAGTTTGTCTTAATCTTATTCCGCAACAAACTTGTAAATTGTGTTTGAGTTATCAATAAACAATTTATAAAACTTTAATTTATGTGTTTGTATTCAACCCCCCCTTCTACAAACTTGTTAAGCACCTCCGGGACCAACTCGTATACAGGGATCCATTACCCGAAGTGAATCTCGAGAACGTTGATAAGTGGTTTAACTTTTTGTACTCGCCACATTCGATGGAATCGGGTCTCCCCTGTCATCGAAAGGTATTGATTTGGGTATTGATTAATATCCATGTTTTCGGTGACGTTTTGTGTGTGGATTGTTGTCCATGATTTATAGGTCGAGTACTATGTCTCATCCGTGTTTTGGATATTTCGGATAATAAAGTTTAATCCACATTTTCATTAATTGGGGGTTCAATCATTCTAAAATGGCACTCAACACAAACACAAACACAAACTACTATGATAATGGTTCACTTTCTAAACCTCCTCGATTCAGCAGAGATAACTTCTCTCTCTGGAAAAATCGAATGATGCTATTTCTAGAAGGTGCAGATCCCACCATACCGGAATACATAACTAATGGACCCTAGGAACCTGTCCAAATCATAGCTACCATTCCAGCTACTGCCACCATTCCATTTGTTCCTGAATGCTATGTTGTTAAGGAAATTAGACAATGGAGTGATGAAGACAAGAAGAAGGTTGGTATTGATGCGAGGGCAAAGACCATTATCTCAATGGCCTTGCCTGATGATGTTTTCCATTCCATCATGCATCTTAAAACTTCTAAGGAAATGTGGGAAACCATATGTGTTCAATATGAAGGAACCACTGAAATCCAAGAGACTCGAAAGATTAACTTGGTAAGACATTATGAAAGTTTTATCGCTGGTAAGAATGAATCTCTCTCTGACGTTCATCAGCGGTTTAACTGCTTAATCATTGATCTAAGAACCGTTGGTAGGACCTATTCTAATTCTGAGGTCCTAAAAAAATTCTTGGAATGTCTTCCTGAATGCTGGGACAGTTATTCGATATGTCTCAAGCTGACAAAAGACTTAAATTCTCTTTCTCTCAGCACCTTATATGGAATATTGCTCAACTATGAGCAATCAAATCTCTTGAAGAAGAATCTTATAAAAGATTCTAAAGACTCCAAAAGCACTCCTGTTGCTTTAGTCTCTTCAGAAATAATTCCATCTCAGCGATCTACTCTCACTATCACTGAGTTAGATTCTGAAACCGAGGATCTATCAGACACTGATATTTCAGAGTTTGATGAATCCTTAGCACTCTTGACAAACTCTTTTAAGAGATTAGAAAGAGCAATTTCAGAAGAAATAAGCCTCTGTCCCTAACTGACAAGCCAAAATCAATCCCTGTTGATAAGGCTACTGCTACTTGTTTTAACTGCGAAAAGATTGGACACTTTGCAAGTGAGTGCAGGTCAAAGAAAGTCTTCAAACCTTCTACCTCAAGAAGATCCAGCGATGACAAATACCTAAAGCTGAAAGACAAATATCAAAAGCTGAAAAGCTACAAGCGAAAAGGTAAATGTCTCATTGCTGAAGAACATGACTGGGCTGAATCAGAAGAATCAAGTTCTGATGAAGAAGAAGTCGCTAATCTTTGCCTCATGGCTGAGATTAAAGAAGAAGTGGAAGAACCAGCTGAAACTTCTATGAGCTATATATCGTCTCAGGTATCTATCTCTACTAATCCCTCTCTACCTGAAGAAGAGAGAAGTTACGCCGTTGACGTGCTGACAATTGATCTCTACAATGCTCTAAACGGCAAAACTCTAGTTGAGAACAAAAACATTGATTTAACTGAACAGCTAGAGAAATGTCATGAAAAGATCAAAGAACTGACTCTTTTAGAGGAAAGTTTGAAAGATCAAGTCATTGTAAATGAAATCATCAGTATTGAACGCGAACAAGCCATCGCTGCTCTAAAAGCAGAAAAGGCTACTGTTGAAGGTTGGTACAAATCTTCAACAAAGATCACTGAAATTATAAGTGCTCAGATTCCTGCCAGTGATAAAACTGGTCTTGGTTTTTGGAAACCACAGGATGAAACCAAGGAGGATAGTTCCATGCTTAAGTTTGGAACATTTGTCTCTTCCATTTCTGACACTTCAAAGGCTCAGTGCTCTTCATCATTTTCTTCTAATCCCATCCCTGAGGAAATATCCAAAGGCTTTAAGTCTGCGGATAAAAGAAAATCCATTCTTCGTCCTCAGAAGGCTTCCAAGAAAGCAAAGCTGAAAGTTCCCTCTAAACCTTCAGCGAGTCAATCTTCTAGCTATGTAATGGAAATATTTGATCTTTGTCCTCCAAAGATAAAGATTGATCTCAAGCCTAAGAGATCCGAAGGAATCAAGATTCATCCCATATCTCATGCTAAAAGCATTCTAGGACCTGACCCCTCTCATCTTAAATTCTCAAAATCTTCTACATCTGGTCCTAAAACCACATTCAAATATTGAAAATGCTATCACTGTGGATTTACTGACCATATTGCAAGCAAATGTCCAACTGCCACTAAAGATGATAAGTCAGCTAGAGTGAAGATGAATGCCTCCAAGGCTGAGAAGGTCATCAAAGCTGAAAAATTGACCAAGGTGAAGAATATCACCAAGGTTAAGAAATTAACCAAAGTGAAGATTACCACTGAAGCTGAATCTTCATCTACTGTGAAGATTGCTGAACCTTCCATATCCACTAACCCCAAAGGACCCATTGAAAAGTGGGTACCAAACAAAGCTTAATCTTCCTTATGTCTGCAGGGATCAAAGGGCATTTGGTATCTCGATATTGGATATTCTCTTCATATGACTGGACAAAAAGACATGCTCACTGAATACAAGGAAGAAAAAGGTCCCTCTGTGACCTTTGGTGGAAATGGAAAAGGATATACCCGAGGGTTTGGTGTCCTCAAAAATGAGACAACTACCTTCAGAAGAGTCTCTTATCTAGATGGACTGAAGTATAACCTTCTAAGCATCAGTCAGCTATGTGATAAAGACTATGAAGTTCGCTTTTCCAAGAAAGCATGTTCAGTGGTAAATGAGAAAGGAAAACTTGCTCTCAGTGGTTATCGAAGAGAAAATGTCTATGTAATAGATATGGACTCTACTATCACTGAAAACGTATGTTTTCTCTCTAAAGCCTCTTCTGATGTCAACTGGCTATGGCACAAAAGGCTCTCTCATCTAAATTTCAAAACCCTGAATTCTCTCTCTTCTAAGGAACTGGTTTCTGGTATTCCTCAGCACTCATATGCTAAAGAATCTCTTTGCTCTGCATGTGAAAAAGGAAAACAGACAAAAGCTAGTTTCAAGTCTGTCAAGATCGAAAATTCTAAACAAGAATTTAATACAAACTCAGAAACAATGTTAAAGAAGTTGTGGAATAACACTTTAACAATTAATCAAAAACACAGAATATGAACTCAAATCATAAGTTTATATTGTATAAAACTTAATGATTACAAACACAACCTCAATCTGTTGAACAGACTCAACAGACGTTCTATACTTCTCTATAGAAAGGATCAATACTAGTCTTGAGGTTAATTCTCTCTAAAACAAACGTATATGAAAGACTTGTAAAACTTATATGACTTATGCTAAAACATCTAGACTATATTTACAGAATTACTTACAAGATAATTATCAAAACAAAATTGATCTTCATTCCATAATTATCTTCATCTCTATCTCCAGCTCCTATTCTTTCTCTTCAAGCATTATCTTCATAAGCAGTATTAACTTCTTCCTTATCCAGCAGCATTAACATCATCAGCAGTATTATCATGCTTGTAGCATTAACTTTTCACTTGCAGTAGTAATCTTCAAGCAGTACTAACTACTAGCAGTACTAACTCTCCAAGCAGTACTAACTACTCAAGTAGCAGTACTAACTCTTCAAGCAGTATTAATTCTACTACCAGTCGTAATATTTCATCTTGCAGTATTAATACCTTTCAAGTAGCAGCATTATTCATCCTTAGTACATTCAGACAGACCCAACAATCTCCCCCTAACTTAACTTTTCAGATTGAGAAGTTAAGTTCTTCAAGATGTGTTCCTCCATGATGCTTTCAAAACTCCATCTTAGTTGCATAGATTAGGATCCAGACCCAAACTCTGATTGATAGTTCTTCTGACTACTATCTTGGCTATTTCAGAATCCTTTGAACATACCAGCTTAGCATTCAACATACTGTCATGCATTGAGATTTACAGGCCCAAGCCCAAGCCCAATATTATATTCTAGAAAATATTGTTAGTATGTAGGGGGAGAGTAGGGGTATCGAGTGAATTGTCCAGGGTTTTGTTTAGGAGAGACTAGCCTCTCGAATGCTAGATGTTACCTGTGTTCTTTCCATTTTAATCGAGTGAATTGTCCAGGGTTTTGTTTAGGAGAGACTAGCCTCTCGAATGCTAGATGTTACCTGTGTTCTTTCTATTTTAATCATACATTCGATTATATCTTTTATTTGATTGCGTTGTGAACTTGATTCATAACAAATGGTATAAGAGCAGTCCCGATCCATGGCTCTGGATGTGAGTTCCCAGGGGCTTGACTCTACAATGAAGAAGAAGGTGATTCCACTAAAATCCATAGTTTCTGATTTTCAACATCAGATGGCAATATTCAACCAATTTATCAATCAGAAACTGACCGTGATGGTGATCGAGAATGCCAGAACTTGCTCCATCATTCGAGAAGAGATCTGTATTCTTCGTGAAGAGGTATGTAACACTGGATCCCAAACAATCCTCTACACCACTCCACCAAAACCAAGCGGTTCTCCACTATCTGAGATCGAATCTGGAGGATTCACACCTATTGATGAGGAGGTTGTCCATGGAAAATTTCATAATATGAGCCATGACAGCGTCGTTGTTACAACAACAACCAGAGGAGAAGAAAGGGAGGATTCGTCTACGAAGAGAGGTGTGGGGATTCAGACGGTTTCCTCGATCCAATATTCATCCATCACAAACGTGAAGGAGAAAGGTGATCAGGTTTGGCCCAATCAATACAAGGCCCGTGCAACGGCCCAAAATAGGCTAAGCCCGGTTGTGTCGCATAAGGGGATGAATCGAACGACTCCTGCTGTGAAAATTGTTCGACTAATGATGAAGGAGAAATCTCAATCGACTAATAAACAGGAAATCGGGAACCTCGTGGGTGGGAAATCAAGAACCCTAAGTTTCATAACTTCACTATTCCTACTCTCCAATAAAATCGATGATGATATAAGTCCAAATCTGTCCAAATACGAGTTCAGAATCAGACCAAATCCAAATTCAAAATCAACCGCGAATTTTGATCTTAAACCAAACCTGAATTCAGTTCCAAGACCAGACCCAAAACCACCAGATCAATTGCTCCAACTTTCTGATACACCTACCTTGCTATCTTCAATTCCTTTACTGAGTTTGAATGACGTTGAATTGTTCATGACTCAATTCTCACCATTTTGTTTCCCAAGTCATCATGGAACCGGGGTCAATCGATTTGAGTGGCCCGGGTGTCTATTATCCAAAATTTTGTTCAATGGACAATACCAAATGGGAGTAGTTGGGGAGAAGAAATTGTACTTAATGGTTGTTGGAAAGATTGAAGGTTTGGAGGTATTACATTTAATTCGAGATTCAAACAACTCCTTACGTGATACCATGAAGTTGGTAGAGTTTTTGGCTTGGGATAATAATCCTGCTCATATGAAGGTCCTTATGCTAATTAGTCCACCCTTTAAGGTCAAGTTCGGTTCCTTAATCAAAGATAGGGAAGTTAATATTAACACTATGAATCCAGTTTATGAGGAAATTGACATCCAACAAAAGGAATGTATAGAATTCATGGGGACCACGGTTGTTAAAGGGAGCAGTATTGGGTGGATAACTAATACGATGGTGAATACTGAGGAAAAGAAAGTTCATTTTCCAATCCAGGAGTTAGCAAAGGCTAAAGAAGACAGGGACTTAAACAAGATTGGCAAACTATTGGCAATGCTAATTGGGTTGATCCTTGATCTGGGTTGCCTAGAGTCCCTTGTGTGGGAGTATACTGATGTTTGGTCGAGGTTGATCAAGTACAATAGGACGGAGGTTAATGTAAAGTTGGTGGCCGAGTGTTATCATGATAAGATCATTCAAGAGGACGGACAAAACACCATGATGCAGAACTCAGAAGGCATGGGTGCGAGAGATGTAGTAACAGGGCAACAGTCTCTTTATTTTTTCTATCCACCTTGAGGACAAGGTGGTTCTTTGGGGGTGGGGTAATGTCATGCATTGAGATTTACAAGCCCAAGCCCAAGCCCAAGCCCAATATTGTATTCTAGAAAATATTGTTAGTATAAATAAGGGTGTGGGGGGGGAGAGTAGGGGTATCGAGTGAATTGTCCAGGGTTTTGTTTAGGAGAGACTAGCCTCTCGAATGCTAGATGTTACCTGTGTTCTTTTCATTTTAATCATACATTCGATTATATCTTTTATTTGATTGCGTTGTGAACTTGGTTCATAACACATACCTTGCAATTTGGCTTTGCTATGGTCATAGATCATGTCAACCAAATAGTACTCATGGTAGCTTTTGTCAATAGTGATGACATAGACTCCACACCTTTCAAATAGCATCCAATTGTCTATTCTTTGGAATTTATTCTCCAGATGCAGATCTCTGACAACATGTTGAAGTTTGCTAGGATCAAACATCATGCATAAGTACTCCATGGCTAGTTTTATTAAGCTCATTCCTGCTCCTGTCAAGTCCTTTTCATACAAGCTCATTCAAACCTTGAACATTTCTTCTAAGTCTGATCTGGAACAGCTTCTGATGATTTTGCCCCAAGTAGAGTAAACCTCATACTTGTCTCCCATCCTTTTAATCCTGAAGTATTTCTTCCTTTGATCTTCCAGGATATCCCAATGGATAATTTCAGGAGCTTGGACTGATATTGGGTCAGCTTCTACAGGTTCACTGTCAGTCACTGTCATATACAAACCAACATGTACCTCAGATTGTTCAGATTGTTTTGCACCTTGTTGACTTGATTGTTCTTCAGGGGTTGCAACAACAGGTTCAGCTTCTTTTTGAACTTCTTCAATCCTTGGCCTTTTGGTCTGTTTCTTTGAAGCTATGGTTTTCATTCTTTTGACAGCTTTGACTGTTTGAGCAAGTGTTTCTTCTTTCTGTTCTTCTTCCACTTATTTTGTAGGAGTGGTTTCTTCATTCTCAGGAAAAGGTTGTTGAATATGTAGATCATGCCTTTCTTTCATTTTTCTTTCAACCTCAACCCTTTGAATAAAGTCTCCTTGCATCTTTGCCATTTCCTTCTTGTAAAGTTCTTCAAGCTTTCCAAAAGACATACCTGTAAATATTCCCTCAGGAACTCCAATAGCTCCTTTCAGAAAGTTTATCATCTTCCTTCTTTCCTGGTTGGCTAAGTATATCTTGGAAGGCTGTCTTTGTCTAGTCTTCAGTGGTAGCCTTTGCCTTGAAGTCTTCTTTGTGACTTTCTTAGCAGCAGCTGCAGACTTCAGACTCTTTTGATATTCTTCATTGATCTTCTTGGCCAACTCCAATTCAATCTCTCTGTCTTTGGCAGATTGAATCTCTTTTTCCTTTTCAAGGTCTGCTTGCATCTTCCTTGCCAATTCTTCATCCAGAGCTATTTGACTTTGTTTCTTTGATGCTTTTACATATTCAACCACCTTCTCTTTTCCTTTTCCCTTAATCTCAGCAATACTAGCTTCTTTTCTGTTCTTTGCTAGACCACCTTCTTTGATTTCCACTCCCTTAGCCTTTTGATTAGACTTGGGAGTGTCAGCTTTGGCTTTCACTAGTGTTTCTGCAATCTGTATTTCCTCAATAGTCAGCCCTGTTTCTACTGCTACTTTTTCAGTTTCTACTGCAGCCTTCTCAGTTTCTGCTGCTAGACCTATTTCTGATGCTTTGCTACATTCTGCTTCTGTACCCAACTCCCCCTCAAATTTAGATTCCATGCCAACAGGACTTTGTTTTTCAGTTTCAGCTTCAGTTGTCTCCCCCTTTTTGGAAGCATCATGATCTATGCTCCTCTTCTTTAGCACAAACTGCTTTCTCTTCTTTTTCTGTGCCAACC
Source organism: Arctium minus (assembly GCA_954870635.1). Classification (NCBI taxonomy): domain Eukaryota; kingdom Viridiplantae; phylum Streptophyta; class Magnoliopsida; order Asterales; family Asteraceae; genus Arctium; species Arctium minus. The sequence goes on along the minus strand of OX941097.1, from coordinate 26,055,234 downwards.
TTAGAACCATCTTCTTTAATTTGCTTATCTGCACTTGTTGTGAAAGAATCACCAGTTTCATCTCCTCTATTTCTGCACCTTGTTTGAGTACATCCAGATTGACATTTGCAATAGTTTCCATCAATTCCTCATAGTTATATCTATCCTCACCTCCTTTGGGTGTTTTTACCACCCTGGAAGGATCCTTGGAAGTTTTAGTAGGAGTCTTCTGCCTAGCAGAAGCACCCTCTACCCCCTTGGTTTCTTGGAACCTGGGACCTTTGGATGATTGCTCACCCAAAGTTGCCATGGGGAATGTCTTAAAGATGTTCACACTGTCCTGCCCTGCACTTTGTGTAAAGTCAGTAGTGTGAGCCTCACTGCCCACATGCTCTTCCTCCTCCTTGTTTAGCACCTTCTTGGAGTTGGGAGACACCCCTATGGTTTGCCTTTCGATATTCTCTAATGGAGAATGCTCCATTAGAGGGCTTGAAGGCTTTGGGGGTGAAAATACAGGAAGGGAAGGAACTTTCTGTACCTTTTTCTTGATATATGTTTTGGTGATTGGGGATTTGGGCTTGACAATAGGGATCTGAGGAATATTAACAGAATGGAATGGTGTGGGTAGGTCATCAGTTGGGTGGTCAGATGTGGGTTGTGACCCTGATGCCTCACCATGGGAAAGAGACACACCCATCATTGTAGAGAACAATGGAGTGTCTTGGCCAGTAAATTCCTTGGAAGACCTTTTCATGTTTGAGAACACTTTCCCCTTGGGGAGTTTTGGTACATATACCTCCTTGAAGGTAGGTACATCCGTCAATTCTTTATTAAGTACTTATTGTACAAACCTTGGATACATATAAAAGATTTTTTATTTGATATCCATATTTGACATTAAATCATTTAAGATCATTTGAGAGAAATTAAACTTTCTAGAGGTCGCTAAGCAGACCAAAGCATAGGCTATGGTGCTGCTGAACTCACTCCAGCCAGTTGTTTTTCTTGAAATGCAGTGTTGTAGGGTATGAACAAAAAATCTCCACTGTGGTGAAAATATGTTCCTGAAAAACTTAAATACATCAGTGGGACCTTCATACCCCATACGACTAAGAACTTGGAAGAGATCTTCCTTAGGAAGAGAGGTAATACCTGAGGCATCATCTAAACGTAGATGGATGCGAATACACTCTTCTGAGATGGTCAGGGGTTTATCACCACCCTTGTTTTGATGACCTGAGTGCCCTCTTCAGTGTAGATGGTAGCATTTGCCCAAAATTGTCGTAGATGTTCCACACAAATTGTGGGATTAACAGTGAGGGCATGGGCAATATGTGACGATTTGAGGAAATCCACAATCTGATGAAAACCTTCAGCCTGTTTGGGTTTTTGCAGCATAGCAACCTCATTGTGTTCATCAAAGAATTCTAGTCCTGCCATCGTTCTGATTGAGTCTAGGGTTTGAATCGCAACGAGGGTATACATCGGAGAGCAAGAAATCGAGAGAGAGAGAGAGAGAGAGAAAGAGAAGCAATGGAAGTTCAAAGAGCCGTTTGTATTTTGGCGGTCACAAAGGAGTATTTATAGGTGGAGGGTTTCAGTTAGAAGCAGTACTAAGTACCCTAGCAGTATTAACTAACTCGCAGCATTAACTCATATTAGCAGTAGAAACACATACTGGCAGTACTAACACAGACTGGCAGTATTAACTCAGACTAGCAGTATTAACACATGCCTGCAGTAGTAACACTGAGTAGCAGTAGAAACAAGGTAAGCAGTAGTAACTTTGCACTGGCAGTATAAACTACCTAGCAGTAGTAACCATACTTAACCATATTTGAACTGTCAACATGAGTAATATAGAGAGCAGTATTAACTTAACTAGAAGTACCAAGTATTCAATTTAAGAAATCTGAAACACTTAAACACACAAGGTTAGCAGCACCATGCACAATACAATATGAGAAAGTAGACAGAAAGGAGTCTATACAGAAATGGTACATAAAGCAGATCAAAGGAGGCTTATTCAGTGTTTATCATGCCCACACTTGTGACCAAGAATGTGAATCTACCCACATCAAAAGATTTGGTTAATATATCAGCAAATTGGTTACTTGTATGGACTTTCACAACCTGAATTAGCTTCTTTTCATTACAGTCTCTGATAAAGTGGTACCTGAGTTCTATATGCTTTGTTTTGGAGTGCTTGACTGGATTATTAACAATGCTAATAGCACTGTTATTGTCTATGAAGATTGGAGTGTGAAGAAAAGTCATACCATAGTCCAACATTTGATTCTGAATGCAGAGTACTTGTGAACAGCAGCTTGCAGCAACTATATACTCTGCTTCTGTTGTAGAGGTGGACACTATGGTTTGTTTCTTGCACTGCATTGACACTAGTCTTGCATCCAAAAACTGACATCCCCCTGAAGTTGACTTTCTATCCAAATTTGCACCACCCAAGTCACTGTCTGAATAAGCAAGTAGGTCAAATGGTGAGTCATGAGGATACCAAAGACCTAATCTAGGTTGACCTTTGAGATATCTGAATATCCTCTTGACTGCTTGAAAGTGTGATTGCTTAGGCCTTACTTGAAATATGGCACACACACAAACAGGAAACATGATATCTGGTCTTGAAGCAGTGAGGTACATGAGGGAGCCAATCATGGATCTATAGTGATGAACATCCAAATCCTCTCCCTCAAGATATGCAGTGATCTGTTTGTGTGTCTGCATGGGTGTGCTTGCAGGCTTTGAATATGAGAATCCAAACTTAGTAAGAATGTCCTGCACATACTTGGATTGGCTTATAAATATCCCATCTTTCTTCTGTTTAACTTGTAGCCCAAGGAAGAAAGTAAGTTCACCCATAGAACTCATCTTGAATCTCTTGTGCATCAAATATTCCTAATCTCTGCACATTTGATCTTTTGTGGATCCAAAGATAATATCATCCACATAGATTTGCACTATAATGATGTCCTTCTTCTTCCTCTGAATGAACAGAGTCTTGTTTATGATTCCTCTTTGAAAACCATTTTCCAAGAGATATGTAGACAAAGTGTCATAGCATGCCCTAGGTGCTTGATGTAGCCCATAGAGTGCCTTCTTCAATTTGTATACTCTGTCAGGATAATTTGGATTCTCAAACCCTGGAGGCTGACAGACATACACTTCTTCTTCAATTCTCCCATACAGGAAAGCACTCTTTACATCCATCTGGTAGACCCTGAACTTCATGAAATAAGCATAGGTTAAAAATAGCCTGATCGCCTCAATCCTAGCCACTGGTGCAAATACCTCTTCATAATCAATTCCCTCTTCTTAAGTATACCCTTGTGCCACTAATCTAGCATTGTTCTTTATTACTATTCCTCTCTCATCTTTCTTGTTTCTGAAGATCCATTTAGTGCCTATAGCTCTGTGTCCTTTAGGAAGGTCAACAAAATCCCATACATCCTGCAGCACAAACTGCAGTAGCTCCTCTTGCATTGCTTCTATCTAGCTTGGATCCTTCATTGCATCAAATGCCTTTTTGGGTTCAACCTGTGATAGAAAGCAAGAAAGTAATCCTGATTGTATATCTTTCAATCCTCCCAACTTACTTTGATTCCTGGTGATTATAGGAGAATTGATGTCACCAATCACCAATTTAGGAGGATGATTTTTCTGAACTCTTGTTTGATGAATAGCCTCTTCATTAATATCTTCTTCCAGATTAGAGTCATTCTTTTCAGGAGTGCTGCCACCAAAAACTGAAGAGTTATCATCATCATCAGTGTCATCTTCTTCCAAACATGGCATCTCAGGACCTTTGATTCCTGAATCTTCCTTTTCACCTCTGTACTCTTCATTCTGAGCTGGTTCAGTGTCCTTTGAATCTGAAGTATCTTTCTTATCTTGGTCACAGAATTCAACAGGATCAGCAGTAGGTGTTGGGAACAACACAAACTCTTGTCTTTGTACTTGTACCTTTTCTGTCCCTGTTCCTGCATTATGCTCATTACTGAAACCCAAAGAATTAGTCAGTGAATCAATGTCAAATAGCCAATCAGGACCTGAACCAAGTTGATTTGGTGTGTTCTCATTGCATTTGACATTGTCACTTTCATCAATAATTCTAGAAGAGGTGTTGAAAACTCTGTAGGCCTTACTTTGAGATGAATATCCAAAAAGAAACCCATCCTCAGCTTTGCTATCAAACTTGCCTAGGTGAGTTTTGGTATTGAGAATTGTGGAAGGACACCCAAATGGTTTGAAAATTCAATAAAAGGTTTCTTCTTTTTAAAAAGCTCATAAGGTGTCTTGTCTTGGGATTTCACTACTAGAACTCTTTCTTGAACATAGCATGCAATATTAACTGCTTCTGCCCAGAAAGTAATTGGAAGTTTTGAATCTGCCAACAGAGATCTAGCAGCTTCTATCAGAGTCCTATTTCTCCTTTCAGCAACACCATTCTGTTGAGGAGTCCTAGGAGCACTGTATTGTCTCTCAATGCCTTTTTCCTCACAGAAGCTGTTTAGGTCATTATTTTTAAATTCAGTTCCATTATCAGACCTGAAGACTTTAACTCTTAGATTTGTTTGGTTTTCAACTCTAAGAACAAAGGATTTGACTAGTCCACTTGTCTCATCCTTAGTCCTCATAAAATAGACCCAAGTGAATCTAGAGAAATCATCAACAATAACCAAGCAGTAGGATTTCTTACCAATACTCATCACATTTGTAGGACCAAACCGATCCATATGCAGTAAATTAAGAGGTGAAGAGATTGTATTTATCTCTTTGGACTTATAAGAAGTTTTGTGCTGTTTGCCTTTAAGACATGCAACACAATGATCATCACATAAAAATACCTTTTGTGGCAAATCTCTTACAAGGTTATTTTTCACAAGTTTGTTCATTGTTTTAAAGTTCATGTGACACATCCTTCTGTGCCAAAGAGATGATTCATCCAATGAAGCTTTTGAAAATAAACAATTTAAAGATGAATCAGAAGATACATTCTCCAAGCCTAAGCAATAAACAATGTCCTTTCTAGGAGTTCTAAGTAGTATCATATTTTCATCAACTACCTTGAACCTTGGAGCAAGGATAATACATTCAGTATCATTGAATAATATGTTATGTTTCTTGTCACAAACCTGTGATACACTTAACAGGATGCATCTCAATTGCTCAACATAGTATACATCCTCAAAGGTCATCTTACCTTTTGACACATTACCTTTTCCACTTATCTTTCCACCTGCTGGATTATCACCAAAAGCAACATGTCCTCCATCTATTCTTTTGAAGTTTTGAAGGCAGGCCATGTTACCTGTCATGTGCCTGGAACAACCACTATCAACATGCCAAATGCTCCTTCCCTTGAGCTGTTGGTTGCCCTGCACATAAAATAAAGCAGTTAGTTTTTAGTAGGAACCCAAGCCAAAGTGGTCTTGGGTTTCCCATTCTCATCAACATATTCATATTCAGACTTGATGAGATTATCAAACTAAGGAATCTTATTGCTTGAATACTTTGTCAGAATAATGGGCCTGTCACTGGAAGCAGTACTAACTTGATTTGCAGTACTAACTTTGTTAGCAATACTAACATCATTAGTAGTACTAATTGGGTTAGCAGTACTAATTTTGTTAGCAGCACTAACTGGGTTAGCAGTAATATTGCTTGCAGCAGTACTATTTTTGTCAGCAGTACTATTTGAAGTTGCAGTACTAACAGATTTCTTTACTTTTGGAACCCAAACCTGGACAAAGTTGTTTGCTTTATTTTTCTTTAAGTTAGTCCTTGGCTTATTTGGAGCATTTTTCTTTGAATTAGCAAACTTATTCTGAGCATGAGATTTTATAGGTGCCCTTCTCACATTCTCAGCCATATGATTCCTTATTTGCTTCCTATAACCAACAGAATTTTGTATATTTCTATGAAAAGTGATACTTTGGTTAATAGGATTGAAATAACAGTGTTTGGCTAGATGATTTAACTTGCCATAGATAAAACAAGGCTTTGGTCTGTTTATTTTTCTCAGATCAATACCTTGTTTTAATGCCCACTGATTATTTCTGTTTCTTTGATTTCCCCTTGTTTTATCATGTTGTTGGGGCTGATTCTGTTTACAAGTACAGGGATTAACAACAGTTGTTTACATATAATGAACTCCCTATACCTTTCCCTTCCCACTCTTAGAACTTTCAGCCTTTTCACTCTTTACAAAAGGTTTACCCCCCTTCATTAGTAAGGATATGATTTTCTAAAGGAATTTCTTTAAGGTCATCCTTATTCTTACTCTTAGTGGTCTCTTCTTCAGCCTCTTCCTCAATCACTACACTATTAAGAGGATCCACATTTGTAGCTCCTGCAGGTAAGTCTATTTTCTCTTGTCTTTCTAAGAGATCTGAAGTGGGAGGGATATAGTTATTGTTATAGGGTGGAGGGGTACTATTGTATCCTAAACCTCTTTTCAGGTTGTCATGGACTTGAGATTTTAGAAGTGAGTCCATTGCTTTAGAGGCATTGGAAAACTTCTCAATGTCCAACTTGGCTTTCTCAAAATCACTCCTTATCTTCTCACATTCCTCTTCAGACTTTTTAAGCTTAAGCTCTAACTGATTCTTTTCCCACTTCCAGTAGTTAGTATCATATGTGTGTTGAAGTTCATTGGCTTTGTATGCCTTAGTCTGTTCTTCCAAATTCTCAACAATCACAACATACTCTCTTCTATCTTTCTCTAACCTTTTTAGGTCATCACACATGCTTTGATTGTGATCCCTGTACTTTTTAACAATTTCTATGCAAGATTTTGAGCAAAGGTTAGATTTTACCTCTTTGGGAATATCAGTGCTTGCTGACTCTGAAACTTTAGCCATTAAAGCTTGATTATGAACTGCTTCTTCTGCTTGATCACTCCAATCAAATCCCATTCCTTCTTGAGAAACAAGAGCTTGAGAATAGTTCCTGTTGTTGAAGCTAGTGGACTGTGATGGTTGATGATTGTTAGTACGCTGTTGAGGCATTCCACTTCTGCATTCTCTTGCAAAGTGCCCCAGCTTGTGACACTTGTAACATTCAACCTTGGATTTATCAAATCCAACCCCATCTTCTCTTTTCTGAGCAAAATTATTCCTTCCAGTCCTTTTGATAAATCTTTTCACCCTCATTGTGAGCATATCCATCTGCCACTTGATATCCATCTCTTCCAAATCATCAACATTTATCTGTTCTAAGTCATCATTAATTATAGTGGAATTAGCATGACTGGCTAGAAAAACATCTAAAACTGAGTCATTAGCTCCATCTTGCTTTGATCCATGGGAAACACTAACTGATTCTGTATTAGCAGCAGAATCAATAGAGGATAATAAAAGAGCAGCATTGTATGAGTATCCAGAGGGCCTCTTCTTTGCTTCTACCTCTACTTCAAACACTCTAAGATCATTAAAGAGGTCATCCAGTTCCTTGTCCTCCAGTTGATCATTCTGTCTGAAGGAGACAGTGTACATAGTCCATTCATCACCAAGAGATCTTAGAAATTTTCTGTTGACATCATCTTGATCTATCTGAACACCAACAGTAGCCAATTCACCAATTAGCTTATTAAATCTATCAAAAGTTTGAGTCATGGACTCATTCTTTGTAGACATGAAGTTTTCATATAGTTGCTTCAGAATGGCCTTCTGATTTCTCTTGGTACTTTTGGTACCAGAAAAATCTTTTCTCCAGTGCATTCCATAGAATTTGTGCATCAGAACAATTGCAGAATTGATGTTGGTACTCATTAGGAATAGACAAAAGCAGAGTGCTCAAGACTTTCATCTTTGTCTGCCTCAACTTCCTTTCTCCATCAGTCTTTGGTGGAGGTCTCTTGCCATCTGCATCCATCTTTCCTCCATCAGAGGGACCATTCTCAATGATATCCCACATTGAGAAGTCTGTGAGAAGAATATATTGCTTGATTCTGATCTTCCACATGTCAAACTCATTGGGTTTGAGCATGGGAACCTTTGAGACCAGAAAACTATCGCTTGAACCATCCATGATTATAGGTTTCTGAATTTTCTAGCTCTGATACCACTTGTCGAGATCGAAAATTCTAAACAAGAATTTAATACAAACTCAGAAACAATGTTAAAGAAGTCGCGGAATAACATTTTAACAAATAATCAAAAACACAGAATATGGACTCAAATCATAAGTTTATATTGCATAAAACTTAATGATTACAAACACAACCTCAACCTGTTGAACAAGACTCAACAGACGTTCTATACTTCTCTATAGAAAGGATCAATACTAGTCTTGAGGTTAATTCTCTCTAAAACAAACGTATATGAAAGACTTGTAAAACTTATATGACTTATGCTAAAACATCTAGACTATATATACAGTATTAATTACAAGATAATTATCAAAACAAAATTGATCTTCACTCCATAATTATCTTCATCTCTATCTCTAGCTCCTATTCTTTCTCTTCAAGCATTATCTTCATAAGCAGTATTAACTTCTTCCTTATCCAGCAGCATTAACATCATCAGCAGTATTATCATGCTTGCAGTATTAACTCTTCACTTGCAGTAGTAATCTTGAAGCAGTACTAACTACTAGCAGTACTAACTCTCCAAGCAGTACTAACTACTCAAGTAGCAACACTAACTCTTCAAGCAGTATTAATTCTACTACCAATAGTAATATTTCATCTTGCAGTATTAATACCTTTCAAGTAGCAGCATTATTCATCCTTAGTACATTCAGACAGACCCAACAAAGTCTTAACAAGTTTCCTCAGTGACAAGTCCTCTTCAGCTTTTGGCCCTGTTAACATCCAATCTATAACTGGAAAGAAATATACGCTTATCATTGTAGATGAATTTTCTCGCTACACCTGGGTTATCTTTCTTCGCTGCAAGAGTGATACTCCAGAAGAACTAATATCTTTTGTTAAAAAGATGGAAGTGCTGAATAATCTCACTGTACGTTCAATAAGAAGTGATCATGGAACTGAATTCAAAAATAGTTCTCTGAACAATTTCTTTGAGAACAAGGGAATTTCTCATAACTTCTCTTCAGTGAGAACTCCTCAGCAAAACGAAGTCGCTGAAAGAAGAAACAGAACGATCATTGAAGCCGCTAGGTCAATGCTCAACGATTCTCATCTCCCTACTCAATTTTGGGCTGAAGCTGTAAATACTGCATGTTTTACTCAAAACAGATCGCTGATAGTAAAGCGATTCGGAAAGACCGCTTATGAACTTTTTCAAGGAAGAAAGCCTTCTATCAGTTTTCTTCATATCTTTGCATGTTTTACTCAAACAACAAAGATCAGCTTGGAAAGTTCGACCCAAAAGCTGATGATGGAATATTTATTGGATATTCCTCCATCTCCAAAGCCTACAGAGTTTTCAACAAGTGAAGACAGTATGTAGAAGAAACAATTCATGTCACTTTTGATGAAACTCGCTCAGCGAACTCTAAACCAATCGCTGACAATGAAGAATTAAATGCTTGGGTGATCTCTCATTACAGAGAAACAGAACCATTCTTTTCAAATAATCAGCATTCAAATCTACCGGATGCTGATGATGATCCAAACATCATACCTCCTAACGCTGAACCCAACTCATGGATCTCAGCAGAACTTATAAACACACTTCTTCCATCAGAACCATCTTCGTCTGAACTTCTCTCAGAAAACAATGGTATGTCTGACACTCAAAACTTGATAGCTGATGAGCCTCAACCTTCATCATCAGTAAACATTCCAATTATTGATCCAATCTCTGAAGTAAGCGATCATACTCCCGCTCAGCGATGGACCAGAAATCACCCCATAGATCAAATTCTTGGTGATCCCGATGCAGGTATTCAGACACGACGAAGTTCAGGTAATATCTGTCTCTTTGTCAACTTTATTTCTTTAATAGAGCCAAAGAAGGTTGATGATGCCCTCAGAGATCCAAACTGGGTCAGCGCTATGCAAGAAGAGCTGACTGAGTTTACCCGTAACAAAGTTTGGAATCTCGTTCCTAGACCATCTGATAAAACTGTTATAGGCACCAAATGGGTGTTTAGAAACAGGTTAGATGAACATGGAACTGTAACCCGCAACAAGGCTCGACTTGTTGCTCAGGGATACAGACAAGAGGAAGGCATAGACTATGATGAAATCTTTGACCCTGTGGCTAGGCTCAAAGCAATTCGACTATTCTTAGCTTATGCAGTTTACAAAGACTTCATTGTGTATCAAATGGATGTAAAATCAACATTCCTAAATGGAAAGCTGAATGAAGAAGTCTATGTAGAACAACCTCCAGAGTTCTATGACCCTAAGTATCCAAATTATGTTTATAAATTGGATAAGGCTCTCTACGGTCTCAAACAAGCCCCTCGTGCTTGGTATGACACTCTCTCATCTTTTTTTATCTCTGAAAATTTTGAACGTGGCAAAATTGATAATACATTATTTTTCAAAAAGATAAAAGGTCATATTATTCTTGTACAAATATATGTCGATGACATCATATTTGGCTCTACTAACTCATCGTTGTGTACTCGATTCGCTGAAAGAATGAAGAAAGAATACAAAATGAGTATGATGGGTGAGCTGACATATTTTCTTGGCCTTCAGATCAAACAATCTGACAAAGGTTGTAAACTTGATAGAAAGAGAACCACTGGTGGATGTCAACTCCTAGGAGGAAAGCTGGTAAGCTGGACAAGCAAAAAGCAAAATTCAGTGTCCACTTCCACAGCTGAAGCTGAATATGTAGCCGCTGGAAGTTGTTGTGCTCAGGTCTTATGGATGAGAAATCAACTATTAGACTATAACCTTCAGCTATCAAAGATTCCGATCTATTGCGACAACACTAGTGCTATTGCCATAGCAAATAATCCTGTGCTACATTCAAAGATGAAACACATAGAGATCAGATATCATTTTATTAGAGATCATGTGATGAATGGTGATATTGAACTTCACTTTATCCCCACTGACTATCAGTTAGCTGATTTGTTTACCAAACCTCTTGATGAGACAAGGTTCAACTTTCTCATCAGTGAGCTTGGAATGCTAAATCTCGAAGAGTAAATCTTCAGCGTTCATGCATTAAGTCAGTGATTATAATTTCCCCTTTATCATTCAATCTCTGATCAAAACTCTGACTCTCAGGTATGCTTTCTTACTCTCAATCACTTAATCTTCAATTAATAAGACGTTTTAAATAAAACTTTGATCACTGAAGTTTTCTTTAAATGATTAAAAGCTTTTTGAAAAACAAAATCTATCACTGAGTTTTCTCTTCAGTGATCCTTCTAAAATAAAAATCAATCTCTGAATTTTCATCAGGGATTCTTTCAAAAGAAAACCTATCTCTGAATTTTCTTCAGAGATAACTTCAAAAAGGACAAATGAAACGTTTTTCTCTCTCCTATGACGTCATTTGCACCGACAATCCTCGACATGCCTTTTTCTGACACGTTCGTCCGTTGCCCTTCTATCCAATCAACTTCGTGGGACGTGTCCATGTCATGATGAACATTTGTATTCCCGCCTCTTTCTCTCTTCTACTCTCTACGTATAAAAGGAATGTTTCATATCATTCTTATCTTTTACGCTTTCTGAAAAACTTTTTGATCAAGAAATTCTCTCTCAAGCTTCTGCATCATCTTCATTCAAGATCACCAGGTTATTTTAATCTTTAATCTTGTTTCCATTTCAATCTTGTTATTAAAATCCATTTATGTGAACAATGTCTTAATCTTCAAATATTTTTGTTTTTATCTTAATCTGGTAAAAACTTCTTTATTTTTAGACTTTAATCTTTCCCTTCTATTCTTTATTTCTTTTCTTGTTCAGCAATGGCACAGTCAGCACTTGTTCCCTCGAAGAACGTCAAGTTCGCCATCACTGACTCTGAAGTCCCCAAGAACAACCATCTTGGACGCCTAGACTTCGATGGAATCAAATACTCACACCTGGTGGATGCTGTTAAATTCCTAAAGCAATCTTCAATTGCTTACGCTCTCACTGTTGATCCAAAACCCTCCAAAACTCTACTTCAACAGTTTTGGTTCACAGCTGAAGAATCGACCATCACCAACAAGAAAGTTGATCAGGTCCCTGCCATTTCTTTCTGCACTGACCTCGGCAAAAGAAAGATGACCGCTTTCAGCTTAAGAAAGGCTCTCAGGTTTCCTGACAAACCTAAGAGTGGCTTTGAAGCTCTGCCTACTGACGCTGAGCTTATTCAGTTTCTGGATGATATGGAGTACTGCTGGGACAACAAGCCCCGCTCCACAATCCCCAACAAGAAGCTGACTCTCATCAAGAAGGCAAACATGCCTTCTCAGCTCAACTTTATCTTTTCTCACTTCATTCAATGCATGAGTGGGAAAAGTGGTTCCCTTGATCAGTCCAGCAAGGTACAGCTCCAGATGGCCTACTCGGTGATTGCTGGCAAAAACTTTGACTTTGCTACCGCTATCTTTGATGATCTAAGGTCAAAGATAGAGAAGACGAAGAGGGATCCCAAGATCCCATATATATGGTTCATCTGTGCATATCTGAAGTTTCTCTACGCCAACGCCTACCCCACTACTACTGATGGCTCCTTCGCCAAAGTGGGTCAGCATTCACTGGAGGTCAAACCGCTGGCAAACGAGGTAAGTATCTCTACCTTACGCTCCCGACTCTCTATCTACACTTCTTCTACTTCAGCGGCCACGCAAGAGGTTCTTTCTTATGCTAACCCTGCCGCTACCACTGGTTCCAAACGACCATCTTCTAGTTCCTTTGGTCCTTCGAAGAAGTCCAAAGTTACTAAGGAGAAACCAACCACTAGTTCAAGGCCTAAGGAAGTTTCTCGACAAACTTCCTTGGATGATTTCGTGGTCCTCTCCTCCACATCTACAGCTATAACATCAACCGTGCCAGCGACCTCGGTCGCTGTCACAACAACAGTGACTCAACCTGAAATCTCAGTTCTTCAATCAACTGAGGTACCTTCTAAACTCCCATCTTCTTCTATCCCCATCTCTAATCCCTCTATTTCATGGGTCTCTAACCCTCCTTCTATTTCTCAACAGCCACAGTTTGGACCCCTAGGACCTGATCATTAAACTTTTGAAGAATCTATGCAATTCTACAAATTGTTTGATAACTTAGGTAATCCTATAAGCCCAAACACTGCTCCCATCTTTCCATCTAAGCCTGTTACTCAGACGCTAACTTTTCTTTCAGGTCCTAATATGGCCACTGTTGACGCTAATGTCAACAGTTTGGGGGTCAAGGTGGATTCTCTCACCACCGCAGTCAACGGAACCACCAGCGCAGTCGTTACCGCTGGTGAAGAGCTGAAGACTTTGACAGCTACCTGCTCCACCAAAGCTGAAGCTTCTCAACTCTCTGCTCTTCAAGCTGAGATTGTCAAAGTCAAGGAGGATACTCAACGATAGTTTGACACTCTGTCCACAAAAGTTGATGCTTGCACCACTCTTCTTCAGCAAGTCCTCACCAAGCTGAATGCACCAGCTCCGACTCATTCTCCTTCCTTCACATCGGACGATCGAACCCAACTGAACATAGATTTTGAATTTATTCATCAGGCTACTTAAGATCTCCCGGTGATTGAAGGACGCCAGGATAGTCTGGAGGCTGAAGTCCGAAAGTTGGCCTGCACAACCTTCCTCTCCAATCAAAGATCTCTCCCTCGCTGATAATGACAAAGAGGGGGAGAAAGCTGCTGAAGAAATTAAAGAGGGGGAGACAACAACTGAAGCTGCTGCTGAGGTTCAACTTGAAGATCCTCCCTCTCTTGTTGAGCGGGAGAAGGTTGTTGACCAAGCCCCTCCTTCTTTCAAAGACTTTGTCGAAGAAGAAGAAGAGGAGGATGAATATGAAGAAGATCTTGATCTTGAAGATCAAGAGGAAGAGCAACCTCATCAAGAAGATGATGATGATGATGATGACGATGAAGAAGATCAGTCCTTATGGTGTTCTTCTGCAGCCATCACATCTTCAGTGATACCTTCGAAAGAAGTTGTCACAGCAGGGGGAGTCATGGAACATCCTCAGGAACCCCTTCCCAAAGCAAATCCAAAGGTACGGTTACTGAGGGAAACCTGAAGTCAGTTTCACTATCTGAGGAGCTACAGCTGAAGCTGTTTCTTTCTACAAACCCTTTATCTCTTTCTAGCCTTTATCTTCTCTCTTCCCAAAACATACACTAACTCCTTTCTTTCTATTTTCTGTCCAAACAGTTCTCTCCCCTGCTTAAGGGTAAAGAACTTCAAATAATCCCAGCCGCTGTAGCTGATGAACAAATAATCCCAATCTCTGTAAGAGAGATTGATGAAGAAAATGAGGAAGAAGAGTCCCTGCAACATCCAGGAAGGCCCTCTAGACCATCTCACTGGTCAGAGGAAGAAATGAAGAAAAGAACAGAAATGATCTCTCTTCTAGAGAAGCAACGATTGGAGATCCCCTCTCAATCAACAGATCTAGAGTTCCTGACTGAAGCTGAAATTGAAGAATCTGTCAGGGCTGAGAAACTGATAGCTGATTGTCAAAGAGATGCCTCTCTTGCTCTCAAGATTTAGTTCTCTCAAGTCAAAGACAAAAGGCTAAAGAAGAAACCAGTTGAAGTCCAGCCTGCTCTATTGAAAGAGATTGAAGAGGAGCGCTCAAAAAAACAAAGGGTCAGCGATAGCTCAGTCGATTGGTGCAAACCCAATGAAGATCGTTTCAGTTGCTATCTCTGGAAGAAAGAAGAAGGATAAAGTTTCTGTCACTATGGAGATTACCAGAGAGGATGGAAGCTTCAAGGCTATGTTCGTTTCAAAGCTGGAAAGCTTCGGCTACATAGAATGGCTTGAGTTCAAAGATGCGCTGAAGAAATCAAAGTCAATCTACAGAGGCTATGTTGAAGGGATAAATGATGCTCTCATCAACTGAGTCGCTGCAATCCTAAAGGTGCCATATGCTCTTCCTTCTAAGCCAAAGCAATTCAAAAGAAAGTCTGTCTCCTCCTTGTCTGAAAATGTCGTTGTGATCAGAAATGAAACCTCCATCAAGTTCTCAAGAGAAGCTATGTTTGGTCCTCCTCCTGATCTTTCAGTTCTCGATCTATTTCTGCCCTCTAGTGGACCATATGTTGCAGGACAAGTACTCAAAGAACCTTTTGGAATCTTCTTTAGAGATGATGAGGAAGAGCTCAGATTTCAAAGAGTATCTGAAATTCCTATCTGTCCCCTCAGTCATCTCAAGGATCTCTTGTGCTTATGGTGTGACTTCTCTCCCTCTGCTGAATCGATCAAGGCAATCATCTCTCAAGAATCTTCAGATCGAAGGCAAAAAGGAGAAGAAATACCAGAGTATATGATCAATCCTCCCAAGTCTTCTTTAGATAGCTGATAGATTAGTTTCCAATTTCTTGTAATCTATTAGTTAAACTTACAGTAGTTAGTTCCTCACTTGTACTTATAATTTTCATAACTTGTAATTCTTTTCTTGAATTAATGAAAATTTCAGTGAAGTACTTAACTCTATCATTCAAAATAGTAATTGGGACGTGTATGTTATGAGTCCTGATTATTCCTTATTTTGAACTATAAAGTAATTTTCTTCAGTTACTTTGTCATTATCAAATAGGGGGAGATTGTTGATCCAAACTCTCTCAGTGATTTGATAATGACCCTCTTCTATACTTAGTGAAAATTACGTTTTAATATGTATTAGTGTTTCACCATCAGCGATCAGACTGAGTCTGTTCAGTTATCGCTGATGACCTTTTTTGTAAACATTTCATATGTATTAGTGTTTCACTATCAGCGATTAGACTGAGTCTGTTCAGTTATTGCTGGTAGTTTCTGATGTAAACAATTAACGTAATCCCTGAAGACAAGTCTCGCGTCAACAGATGTTCATAGCTGAATCAAAGACGAAGCCACTGAACAAAGACAAGTCTACTAGTGACCTGATGCGGATATCAGTGAAGCAAAGAAAACTCTACTTATACGCGAAGGAACATGAGGAAAAGCTTCAGCGATAACTGAACTTCTTTGTATCTTTGAAGGAAGAGATATTCAGCGATCAAACTATCACGTAGCTTATGCCTCAAGTCTCCTTTTGTCTTACTTTTAACAACCAGTACGATGTGTCAGAACGGACACATCTCTGCCATAAATCGTACAACAACTCTGTCAACTACACTGTTCATGATATGGCCGAAAGCATGTCTCCCAAAGTCAGACTCCCAAAGCCAATCACTGAATGCCACGTGTAAAGTGCCCTGCCATGCATTTAATGCATAGGGTATAAATAGAAAGATTACCTCTCCATCTGAGGGTGTGCTCACCTCTATCCTTCATCTTTCTATTTGTTAGACACCCTTGTTTTCTATACTCTCTAATCTCCCATTCACTATATTCTTGTGCAACCATCTTAGTGTTTCTTAAGTTTGTTTAGATTGAGTTTGTCTTAATCTTATTCCGCAACAAACTTGTAAATTGTGTTTGAGTTATCAATAAACAATTTATTAAACTTTAATTTCTGTGTTTGTATTCAACCCCCCCCCCCCCTTCTACAAACTTGTTAAGCACCTCCGGGACCAACACGCATACAGGGATTTATTACCCGAAGTGAATATCGAGAACGTTGATAAGTGGTTTAACTTTTTGTACCCGCCACATTCGATGGAATCGGGTCTCCCCTGTCACCGAAAGATGTTGATTTGGGTATTGATTAATATCCATGTTTTCGGTGACGTTTTGTGTGTGGATTGTTGTCCATGATTTATAGGTCGAGTACTATGTCTCATCCGTGTTTTGGATATTTCGGATAATAAAGTTTAATCCACATTTTCATTAATTGGGGGTTCAATCATTATTCACGTTTTGGAGAGAATGTTGGGTTTTGGAATTCATATTGAGTGGGTATTTTGATTTAGAGTTTCATCACGGAAATAGTGGGGTTTGGAAAGATGTTGCTTTTACGATAAATATATTTCATTGAGAAATTTATGTTTTAAATAAACAGTCTTTCGGTTTTACCCTTTTACAATTATGATGAAAATTGTTTGAACTCACTAGGTGTAACACCCTCAAATTTGGTAAGAGCAACTAATTAAAATTTCGGTATAATATCAACATAAGGAACATAACTTCCTTATACAATTCAAAACTCAGTATACCTCAAGTTAAAATTCTATAACTAACCTCAGCAAATATAAACTGCAATAATATAGAAGTACTAAACCGAAGTCAAATGTTACTTAACCCCAAACACAAGTTTCTCTTCCCAAGACAAATGAGGAAAACTTCAACAAGCTAATCACTCTCCGAGCACGCAACTAGCACTCATCTCTTCATAGTGCCACTAGAACTATTCCCAACGAAGCATGTTGCACATGCCGACAAATAAAAAAGTTAGGTTAACGCCTAGTGTGTTCAAATGTTTTCAACATTAATAAACATATCGCTAAAAAGGAAGAATGCAGTTGAAATCATAATCTTTCAAAATGATATGCTTCAAATATAAAAACAACTCGTTTTCCAATAATATGCATTTTAGGCAGATGAACACCAATATAAACGTTTTCCAAACCAAACTGTTTTAAGGACTAAGATCCCAATATAAAACGTTCTTTCGTAAATTAAATTCAATCCAAAACTCACTCAAAATGAGATAGAAATCGAACTTACAACTTATAAAACACGGATAAAACTTTATATCCCGAAACACCAAAAACATGGGTGTGGCATAATACTCAACCCATAAACCATGGATATTACTAAACGTCACCGAAAAACATGGATAATAAAACTCAATACCCAAACACAACACGTTTCGGTGACAGGGGAGACCCGAATTCCATTGAATGTGGTGGGCACACAAAGTGAAGCCACTTCTCGATGTCCTCAAGCTTCACATAGAGTCATGGATCCCCGTATTCGGCTCCCTACCTAGCAACCACTACAAGATACCCAAATGACCCTAGTGTCTATCGACCTCTAGATGAGTGTCACCACAAAAGCTACAAGTCCTCGTATCTGGCTCACAATGGGCACCACCGCAAGACTTAGCTCCGTATACGGATTTGCAGAGCTCCACCGCAAGCTTACATAAAAACATGACTTAGGGACCACTCACTAGACTTCAAACGCGGACACTAAATTCCACGATAAATAACCAGACTGGATTACAAACGGGCATCGAGTTCAACCACCCACGATCTATACCTCGAGCCATTCACTAAAGGTTACACGGTTAGTGATTTCAACCACCCACGATCTATACCTCGAGCTCCCGCTAGCCATAATTAATTTCTATTCCTAAAACAGGGATAAAGTACCCAACTAAACCAACTGACTGACTCATATGCCTATAGATCCAATGCATTACAGTGTAAAACGTTACATGACTCAAATGGATGAACTAACGTATTCAAAACATGTAACTCTCAAATAAGATGCAACTAAGTATACCATACGTCCAAGGCTCCTTAACGAGCTACCAAAACTGAACAAATGTTCCAAAGACTCATCTGAGTATAAACCAAGCCCCAAAAGACATAATGAACGCTTGGCTATAATACGTGAGCCAATAAGGTTACATAAACCAAATACATATTTTACCAAAAATCTTTGTCTCTCAAATCACAATTATCCTTCGGCCCAAAACTAAAAAGTTTACAATTTCTAAATTGTTTGCAAAGTCGGGAACTACCAAACTCAAAGGACTTACACATTCCTACTTTCAAAGCGTCCCATTACATGTATGATGCATATTTCCAACAAACACTAAAAGTGTATTTTGACCCAAATATTCTTGTTGATCCAAACTCTCTCAGTGATTTGATAATGACTATCTATTTTACTTAGTGAAAATTATGTTTAACATCTGTATGTATTAGTGTTTCATCATCAGTGAATAAATACTGAGTATGTTCAGTATCACTTATAATTTCATTATTATCTCTTAGACGTAATCCCTGAAGACAAGTTTTGCGTAAAAGATGTTCACTATTGAATCGAAGACAATGCTGCTGAATAAACGACAAGTCTACTCATGATCTGATGTAAAATTCAGTGAAACCAAGACAAGTCTACGTCACGCGAAGATATCTGAAGAAAAGCTTCAGCGCTCACTGACCTTCCTTGAAGTAACTGAAGGAAGAGATATTCAGCGACAGAAGATCACGAAGCTTATGCTCCAAGTTTCTTTTGTCTTATCCTTGCACAAAAAGTACAACTGTCAGATGAGACATACCTCTGTTACAAGTCATACAACAACTCTGAAAAACTACACTATTCACCATGCGGCCAAAAGCATGTTTCCAAAAGTCAGAGACTTGCAACCAACCAAAAAGTGACACGTGTAATAGTACACTGCCTTACATTTAATGCATAAGGTATAAATAGAAAGGTTGAGACTCTTTCTCAAATGATCTACTTCCTCTCTCTTAGTGAACCAAAGATAGAAACCCTTGATTTCTATATTCCCTTAATCTCCTTCTCTATTTCTGAGTGCAAACAACTGTGTGTTTCATAAGGTTGTTTAGATTAGGTTTTACTTAATCTTATTCCACAACAAACTGTAAATTGTGATTTGAATATTCAATAAACAATTCATTAAAACAAAAATTTGTGTTTGTATTCAACCCCCCCCCCCCCCCTTCTACAAACTTGTTAAACACCTTCGGGACCAACAAGTGGTATCAGAGCAGATTGTTTAATCTCATAAACAAGATCTTGCTTTATTCTCTTCCTTGATATTCTTAAATGGCATTAAACACAAACTCAAATTATTATGAGATTTGTTCACTCTCTAAACCTCCTCGATTTAGTAGACATCTTTGCTCTTTGGAAAAATCGAATGATACTATTTCTATAAGGTGTAGATTCTACTATACCTGAATATGTGGCAAAGGGTCCATATGAACCATTTATGATCATAGTCGCAGTCCCCACCACAGCTACCACTCCTACTATCCCTGAAATATACGCTCTAAAAGAAATTAGACAATTGAGTGATTAAGATAAGAAGAAAGTAGGATTAGATGCAAAGGCAAAAACCATTATTTCAATGGCCTTGCCTGATGAAGCTTTCCGTTCCATCATGCATCTAAAAACTACTAAAGAAATGTGGGACACTATATGTGTTCAATACGAAGGTACCACTGAAGTCCAAGAAACCGAAAGATCAACTTGGTAAGAAAATATGAAAGTTTCATCTATGGTAAGAATGAGTCTCTATCTGATGTTCACCAAAGATTTAACTGTTTAATCATTGATCTAAGGAGCGTTGGAAGGACCTACTCTAACTTTGAAGTCCTAACAAAATTCTTGGAATGTCTTCCTGAAAGCTGGGACAGCTATTCAATGTGTCTCAAGTTGATCAAAGATGTAAATCATCTCTCTTTTAACACTCTATATGGGATCCTGCTCAATTATGAGCAGTCAAATCTTCTGAAAAAGAATATTGTCAAAGATTCTAAAGACTCCAAGAGCACCCCTGTTGCTCTAGTCTCTTCAGAGATTGTCCCATCTCAGCGAGCTACTCTCACTATCACTGAGTTAGACTCTGACTCAGAGTGTACATTAGACACTGACCTTTCAGTGTTAGATGAATCTCTAGCACTCTTGACAAACTCTTTTAAGAGATTTGCAAGAAAGAGCAATTTCAGAAGAAATAAGACTCTCTCCCTATCTGAGAAGCCTAAGTCAACCCATGTTGATAAGGCTACTACTAGTTGCTATAACTGCGAGAAAGTTGGACATTTCGCCAGTGAATGAAGGTCAAAGAAAGTCTTCAAACCTTCCACATCCAGAAAATCCAGCGATAGCAAATACCTCAAGCTGAAAGAAAAATATAGAAGCGAAAAGGTAAGGGTCTTATCGCTGACGATTGACTTGTACAATGCACTAAATGGAAAAAACTTAGCTGAAAACAAAAATATAGATTTAACTGAACATTTAGAGAAATGTCATTTAAAGATCAAAGAACTAACTCTTTTAGAGGAAAACTTAAAAGATCAAGTCATGGTTAATGAAATCATCAACATTGAACGCGAGCAAGCCACCATTGCTCTTAAAGCTGAAAAGGCTACAGTTGAAGGATGATGTAAATCCTCAACTAAGGCCACTGAGATCTAAAAGCTCAGATTCCTGCTCATGATAAAACCGGTCTGGGGTATATATCTGATAAAGATGAATCTAACAGAGACTGTTCCATGCTTAAGTTTGGAATGTTTGTTTCTTCCATTCCAGACACTTCCACATCTTAGTGCTCCTCATCTTCCAAACCTATACCTGATGACTTATCAAAAAGATTCAAGCTTACTGATAAAGGGAAATCCGTTTCCCATCACTCTCAGAAGGCTACTAAGGTAGCAAAGCTGAAGATAATCCCTTTTAAACCATCAGCAAATCAATATTCTGGTTCTGGATCTAAGATTACTGGAAATATTCAAAGATCCACTCTAAAGCTAAAGATTGATATCAAGCCTAAGAAATCAGAAAAACTAAAAGTTCCTCTGAAATCTAATGCTAAGGGCATTCTTGGAGCAGACCCAACTCATTTAAAGTTTACAAATGCAAATGCTCCTGGTCTTAAGGCTACTTTCAGCTATAGAAAGTGTTATCACTGTGAACTTACTAAACACATTGCTAGTAAATGTCTAAATGCCACAAAAGCTGAAAAGATAGCCAAAGTGAAGATGAATGCCTCAAAGGCTAAAAAGGTCAACAAGGCTGAGAAATATGCCAAGGTGAAAAATGCCACTAAGGTTAAGAAATGAACTAAAGTGAAGGTTACCACTGACACTGAATCTTCAGATGCCGTTAAGATTGTTGAACCTTCCATCTCCGCTAACCCTCCTGGACCCATTGAAAAGTGGGTACCAATAAAAATTTAAGTTTTCCTTATGTTTGCAGGGATCAAAGGGTATCTGGTATTTATATAGTGGATGCTCTCGACATATGACTGGCCAAAGAGACCTGCTCACTGATTACAAGGAAGAGAAAGGTCCCTCAATGACCTTTGGTGGAAATGGAAAAGGCTATACCAGAGGGTTGGTGTACTCAACAATGGTACCACTACCTTCCGAAGAGTCGCTTATATAGATGGACTGAAGCACAATCTTCTCAGGATCAATCAGTTATGTAATAAAGATTATGAAGTATGCTTTTCTAAGAAAACATGTTCAGTGTTGGACAAAAACAAAAAGCTTTCTCTCAGCGGTTATCATATGAAAAATGTTTATGTAATATATATGGACTCTACAACCACTGAGAATGTATGTTTTATGTCCAAAGCCTCATCAGATGTCAAATGGATATGGCATAAGAGGCTCTCTCATCTAAACTTCAAAACACTTAACACTGTCTCCTCAAAAGAACTAGTCTCCGGTCTTCCTCATCACTCATATGCCAAAGAATCTCTTTGTTCAACATGTGAAAAAGGAAAGCAGACTAAAGCTAGTTTTAAGACTAAACAAGTCTCATCAGTGACAAATCCTCTTCAACTCCTACACATGGATTTGTTTGGCCCTGTAAACATTCAATCCATTGCTGGAAAGAAATACACTCTTGTCATAGTAGATGAATATTCACGCTACACCTGGGTAATCTTTCTCTGTTCTAAAAGTGACACTCCAGAAGAACTTATATCATTTGCTAGAAAGATAGAAGTAATGAACAACTTAATTGTTCGCTTAATAATAAGTGATCATGGAACTGAATTCAAAAATAGTTTCTTGAACAACTTCTTTGAAAGCAAGGGCATCTCACATAATTTCTCTTAAGTGAGAACCCCTCAGCAAAATGGAGTCGCTGAAAGAAGAAATAGAACAATCATCGAAGCTGTAAGATCGATGCTCAACGATTCTCATCTTCCAACTCAATTTTGGGCAGAAGCTATTAACAAGGCCTGTTTCACTCAGAATAGGTCACTGATCGTTAAACAATTCAATAAGACTGCCTATGAACTATTCCATGGAAGAAAGCCATCTATCAGTTTTCTTCACATCTTTGGTTGTCAGTGCTTTATCTTAAACAACAAAGATATACTTGGAAAGTTTGATCCAAAGGCTGATGATGGAATATCTCTCGGATATTCATCAGTATCCAAAGCCTACAGGGTCTTCAATAAGAAAAGACAAACGATATAAGAAACAATTCATGTCACCTTTGATGAATCAAGATTAGAGAATTCTAAACCTATCGCTGATAATGATGAACTAAATACTTGGATGTTTTCTCATTATGGGGAAATTGAACCTCTCTTCAACTCACATCATCATGCACATTCTATCATCGCTGATGATGATCCAGATATCATACCTCCTAACACTGAATCCAACTCATGGGTTTCAGCGGTTCCTCTAAACACTTTCTCTCCATCAGATCCTCCAACCTCTGAATCACCTAACATCTCTGAAGACCTTTCAGTGAATAATGTTTTATCTGAAATACAACAATTGATAACTGATGAACCCCAAGCTGAAGCTTCTTCATCATTAAACATGCCTATCATTGATCAAGTGCATGAATTGAGAGATCTTTCCCCTGCTTAGAGTTGGACCAAAAATCACCCCATAAATCAAATCCTTGGTGATCCAGATGCAGGTATTCAGACACGACGAAGTTCAGGAAATATTTGTCTCTTTATTAATTTTCTCTCTCGTAGAGCCAAAAAGAAATGATGATACCCTCAGAGATCCAAGCTGGGTCTGCACTATGCAAGAAGAAGTGACTGAGTTTGAGAGAAACAAAGTTTAAAATCTTGTGACCATTTGACAAATCTGTTATTGGCACCAAATGGGTGTATAGAAACAAGTTAGATAAAAATGGGACTGTAACCTGCAACAAAGCTAGGCTAGTTGCTCAGGGATATAGACAAGAGGAAGGCATAGATTATGATGAAACATTTTCCCCTGTGGCTAGGCTCGAAGCAATTTGATTATTCTTAGCCTATGCAATTCACAAAGATTTCAAAGTATTTCAAATGGATGTTAAGTCTGCATTACTAAATGGAAAATTGAATGAAGAAGTATATGTTGAACAACCCCCAGGGTTTTTTGACCCTAAGCATCCACACTATGTATATAAGTTGGATAAGGCTCTCTATGGGTTAAAACAAGCTCCTCGTGCTTGGTATGAAAGTCTCTCCTCTTTCCTTATCTCTGAAAGATTTGAACGTGGCAAAATTGATAACACATTATTCTTCAGAAAGATAAAAGGTCATATTATTCTTGTTCAAATATATGTTGATGATATTATCTTTGGTTCTACTAACCCATCTTTGTGTATGAGATTCGCTGAAAGAATGAAGAAAGAATATAAAACGAGTATGATGGGTGAACTAAATTACTTCCTTGGTCTACAAATAATGCAATTGGTATCAGAGCCGATCTGAATCTTGAGATAATTGAGAGATTGTGTTTTCGTTTCTGAATTTGTGGATTAAAGCAGATAATTTGATCGATTTTCTTGAATTTGTCAAGAAAATTTCGTTTTCTTGCTTTTTCATCAAATTTTGATGTGTTTATGATCGAATTTCTTTGAAAATTGGTTTGTTGGATCCGTTTTTGATTGTAAAACTCCTTTAATTCACATCAATTTCCAAGAAAATCAGTTTTTGATTGTAAATTTAGAGATTTTTGAAGTTTTTGGTAAAACACGTTTGACGTACTGTTCATATACGAAATCTTGTGTTTCTGGTTTTTAATCGAAATGTTTAATTAAAAAGTGTTAAAAGGTTGTTTTCGATCATGTTTGTATAAGAAATGTTTATCAAATTCAGCTTTGAAATCGACTTTTTGGCAGATTTCTTGATTTTCTTTCAGTTTGCGCTAGATTTAAACTTTGCGTCAGTTCATATGCATTTACGCGACTTCATCGTTTGATTTACGCGATCTACTAATCTTGTCTTAGTGTATTTCAGGTTTTTATCAAATTCAGAAATCAGTTCATCACGCAAAGTTCTCGTCTCTTCTGTCTCACGCAAATTCAGCTTTGCGTCACCTCTTCATCGCGCAAGTTAAAATTTGCGTATTCAGTATTTCACGCAAAGCCTAGTTCTCGTCAACTCAGTATCACGCAAACACAAGTTTGCGTTAGCTTCTCATCACGAAAACCTAGTTTGCGCCATTGCCTTCTAACGCGAAATTCAGTTTGCGTTTTGCTCTTCTCACGCAAAGCTCTTTTGCGCCACCAGCTTATCACACAAAGCTAGGCTTTCGTTTTAAACGACTCATGCAAAGCTCAGTTTTCTTTTCATACTGCTCGCGAGAATCTTAGTTTGTGCTACCTGCCTATCACGCAAACCTCAAGTTTGCGCCATCTCAGTCAAGACTTGGCATTTTTCTGGATTTCTGCTATGGATTATGACAAGTTTTCTTATCAAGCTCAGTTCTACAAAAGTGATCTTATGATGTCTTTAGGTACAGAAAATCGTCCACCAGTGCTGATAGATGAAAATGAGTTTACACAGTGGCAAGATCGGTTCCTGAATTTTATAGAACGTCAAAAGAATGGAAATAACATGATGAACATTCTTTTAGAAGGACCGTTTGAAAAACCCAAGTTGGCTTCTGGATTATATAAGCCTACTAAACAATATTCACCTGAAGAGTTGTCGACATATCAAGATGATCGTGATATAAAGGCAAATCTGATGCTAGCCTTGCCAAACTCTATCTACAACAGGATTGATTGTTTGAAAACTTATCCTAATCTTATGTGGCAACAGCTAGAAAAGATAATGCTTGGCTCTTCAGTTGCAAATCAACTGCGACATACTCGATACATGAACAACTTTGAAGAATTCAAGGCCAAGGATGGGGAGCCACTGAAAACTGTGTATGACAGATTCTGTGTTGTGATCAATGAATTGAGGAAAACCAAAGTTGAAAAGACTGAGCTTGAGACAAATCTGAAATTTCTCAATGCATTACAACCAGAATGGAACAAATTCTGCCACAGATTGAGGAATTCAGAATTTCTTCCATGCAAATTCAAGAGATGTTTGAGATCTTGCTGACTGATGAATACATTGTAACTGAAAAGAAGGCCAAACTGGAGAAGAAGAACAAGAAGTCAGTGGACCTGATTGCACTTCTAACGAGCCATCTTGCTAATCAAGCATTGTCTGATAATTCTTATGACAGATCAACTGAAGATGATGGCGAGGCACTGCAGAAAGCAATGATCCTTCTCTCACAGCATTACCAGAAAAAGTTCCAACCACGTTCGAGTTCCAACACTTCTCGCTTCACTTCCGGTTCAAGAGTCAAAGTGCCCAAGCCAAAGACTGCTGCCTGCTACAACTTTGGAAAGTCGGGTCACATTTCATAGGAGTGTCGAGTGAAGAAGGTTAGGGATTCGGCATACTATCGAAAGAAAATGGAACTAGCCGAGAAAAGAGAGAATGGTACTGCTTTACTTGCTGAAGAACAGTACTGGCTGGATCACTCTAAAGACGAAGTTAATTCTATTGAGACTGCTCATTTTTGCTTAGTTGGAGATAATCAGACTTCTGATGATGACACTGATGAAGATGAGGTATATTCTGATTTTGATTACAATTTTATTTCTTCACAGATGAATATTATAATTACTGCTTTACATGATCTTCGCTTAAAGTTAATTTCTTAAAAGAACTTAAATTCAGAAAAGTCAGATTTGATTGACAAATTGAAAATTTCTTTGAAAGATGAAAAATCTATTTTAGAAAATACAAAAGACATCTTTCAAAAGAAATTAGATGATTTGGAAAAATCAAATAAGTCTTATCTTGAGTCTTAGACCGATATGACCAATTTAAAAGACAGTTTTTCGGATAAAATAAATAAATTAGAAGAAAAGTTATATCGAAGGAATCAATCTGAGCAAACAATTTTTATGAATAAACCAAGGAGTGAGAAAACTTTAAAAGAAAAATGGGGACTTGGTTTTAAAAATCCACATTGTTTAAACAATGCGATTGAAAAATCCCCAACTTTATATAAATACGATTATCTAACACTTGCTCAATATGCTCCTCAATTTAAAATTGATTGGATGAATGAAAAGCAAGTATTAGAAATCGAAAATGAGAAAAGGACAAATAACAAGAAAAAGGAAATTCCTTTTGTTTACACATTTGAAAATGCAAAATATTTTCCTGACAAATCAAGAAGAGGCAGAAAAGGTTTAAATGATAAATCTCTCGTCAAAGCTTCATTATCTGATGATTTTGTTGATATTTTTGCCAATCAATCTGATAAGGTAAATATTTCTCCAATCATCTACGATTCGAAGAAATATACCCCTCCTTTAATTTTAGAAGGCAAAATCATTGATCTTGAAGATAAGATGGAAGATCAAAATATTTTAAAAGAAATTGAATCTGATATTATTCTTTCTTTCATGACGTCTAGTCTTGAAGAAAAATTATTTTCTGAAAAACAAGATTCTATTTCTAGCCTTTCTTCTGATTGTCAAGTAAACAGAATGGAAGTTTCTAAATCTGATATCTTTTCTCCAAATAATTCTGACTCCGAGGTAAGTTCAGATTTATTGTCTGATCAAATTGGTTGCTTAGGTAAAATTATTTCTTCTGATTTAAATATTAATTCGGAAATTCTTGATGAATCTTTTACGCTAAATGATCAATATTATAAACCTAAGCGTAAAAGAAGACGGTCAAAGAAGTCAAAGAAACAAGATAAAGTTCTTTCTGACAGTTCTAATTCTTCTGATTCTAATCTTTCAGATAGGAATTTGAGCAAGTCATCGAAGCAGATTTGGAGAGCTAAGCGGATATCAGATGAATTTCAGATTGATAGGGATAGATGTATAGACAAACTTTATAAAAGTGATTCATTTGCTACTTGTAATAAAATTTCAAAATACTCTAGAAAGCAAATGATTCGAATTTCCAAACATGTCTCATCTTCTTCCTCTGATTCTAGTTCAGATGATTATGCTTTGTATTCATCTAATGAATGTGCTTATTTTTCTGATAATCTTTCTCGTGCTTCTCGTGTTAAATCTAATCAATATTTCCCCATAAGAACTGCAACTAACAAACACGGGCCCAAATTCAAGTGGGTACCCAAGTCTCAATCTGATTTAAAGTTGCAGGCATATCATGTCAAGGGGGAGTAAGAGAAATATGGCTTTTGAACACAGCAGTTCAAAACCCGAACTTCAATGTCAAGACTATGGCTCTTGAGTAACTCAGCTCAAGACCCGGATTTCAATGTCAACTTTGGCTTCTAAGTACATTAGCTTAGAACCCGTGCTTCAAAGACTCCGACTTCTAGACATGTCAGTCTAGGACTCGTTCTTCAATGCTTGTTAGCTTCTGACTAATGAGAAACTGTGAGTACATCTACTTAATTTCTGTTGCATTTATCTCTGACTATGATGTTGTTCCAGTTTTCTGAAATGTTTTTAAAAGAATATAAGCATTTCAATTCAACTTGTGATTTTGTTCAACACAATTTTTTTTTTCAAATGAGACACATATTCTTTATACATTATGTGGAAGATAATATTATTCAATTATATTTTGTTTCAACTAAATATAAACCTGTCGATCAAAATGTTTCTATTTTTAAATCTCGGCATGTTGTTTTAAAAGTTTAAATCTTTACAAATTTTATTCTATAAAGTAAAAGTGTTACAATTTTTCTTTCTTTTGAATAAAATGTGTGTCTAGGATAAATTTTCAGGTTGTTTTGTTTATATTGAAGTTCTTATATGTTCAAATTTCAGCTCTAACAAAAGTCAAAAAGTCAGCAACATGTTTGTAGCTTTTGATATTGCTTTAAAGTTGTGTGATTCGGAATATTTATAGTTTACAATGCTTAGAAAACCTAAAAAGTCGGAATTTCGGATCGTAATGAAAATATGGGCTAAGCACTTAGACGTAAAACCTTGTGTTTGAGATGATTATTAAATTCTTATAAATCAGAAATCTCTAAGTTTAAAAGTTTGTACCTGTGACCTTTCTGGTTTGGGAAAGTAAGTTCTGTGGGATGCTTGTCATCTGGTCCCCTAAGGTCATTTGATCTGGGAGTGATCGAATCCAAATCCTTCTATAGAATCAGATCGAAAGTCATGTTCTACTAGTATGAATGGGTTTAGGATGTGTCGATGTAGCCTTTCTGATCTGGGAAAGTAAGTTCCAAGGGGTGCTTGACACCTAGTCCCCTAAGGCCAACTGGTCTGGGAGTGGCTGACCCAAATCCTGCAATAAGATTAGATAGAAAGTTACGTTTACAACATGTTCTTTACTTAATAAACTTTTTGATTAAAAAGATGCCAAAAGTGCACAAGCTTAAAAGATGCCAAAGAGCATACTCATGTGAAGATGCCATAGTGCACAATGCTAAAAGATGCCAATGTGCACACATCTTTTGATACTTGGTTATATATTTATGAGTTGCAATAAACCTGTAAATTTGTGAAAGTCTGAATTTTTGATGGATTAGTGTGATTATTTGCAAAGTTCTCTATTATATTTTTAGAATTGCATTTTCTTGAAGCTAGTCGAAGTTCACATGCGAGCACACTGAATAGATTGATGAAAGTTTTTAAAACTGAACATGTCATAACTTGATATGCAATGAAACTTGTTTCTG
This sequence comes from Arctium minus, assembly GCA_954870635.1. Classification (NCBI taxonomy): domain Eukaryota; kingdom Viridiplantae; phylum Streptophyta; class Magnoliopsida; order Asterales; family Asteraceae; genus Arctium; species Arctium minus. Next base: position 26,025,619 of record OX941097.1, on the reverse strand, counting down.
TATCCAAACACATACATTTGATTTCATCTGATGGATTTTATTGTGATATTTTACTAAGTAGAATTTTATTTGTTTTTGTTTAAATTTTTATATATTTAGTCGTTCCAAAATACATATTCAGTATATTTTTCTTTCTACGTTGATGTTTACATTCATTGTGTTCTCATATTTATTTACAAATGGGTTTGAGCATTATTCAAGGGGGAGTGAAAAAGGAGAATTTTCTTAATGATCATATCTGTTTTTGAGGGGGAGTATCTGATTCTCTATATGAATGCTAACTTGAATTGTCAAATTTAGTGCATTTGTGTAGGGGGAGTCAAAGAGCTTAACATGTAAAATTTCTCAGACTCCAAGTCAGATTTGCGTCACTAGTTGGTAGAGCAAAGTTTAATTCGCGCCAACAGCTTCTAGCGCAAAGCAAACTTTGCGTTTCCTGCATGTCGCGCAAACCTTACTTTGCGCCACCAATGGTTAGCGCAAACCTCTCCTGTTTTCCCCGTTTCTTTGATTTTGCAGATCTTAAGCTGTCTCGTCTCCAACATATGCATGACCAAATTGATCCAGATCATCAAGGTCATGAGGGGGAGAAGTTAAAAGAAGTTAAGGAGATGATAAAGAGACAAAGAGTTCAATTGTTAATCTGCTGATCAAGATTCTGCTGCTCAAGATTCTGCTGCTCTGACCACCACAGTTCATTCAAGGTCATTTAAAAGAGGTGTGTCGTCTAGAGAACAAGCTGATGAATCAACTGTTCGTTCAAGTTTATTCCAATCTGGTCCATTCTTGTCAAGGCAGCAAAGATAACTCAAACTGAAAAATGCTGAGAAGAAATTTGTTTTAAAAGTCAGAAAGCATTGCAAAGTCGCTTAGATGGTCCGTGCTGATTTTGAAGATTGATTTTGAAGACCACAGCGCCAATGATTACTAAGGGGGAGACTGTTAAGTCTGATTTTATAGTAATCATTGTATTTATAGGCTTGGTCAAATACTATACTTAGATATGTTTTATCTGTGTATTGACCAAGGGTATTTAAGTCCCTTGTGTCTTGAAACTCTTACACGCTTACTTTCAATACATTCATTCTTTGCGCTTTGAACTCTCCCTCTCTACTTTCTCTCTCTAGGATTTAGAGATCTTGGACTCACAGGTATGTTTATTCATCAGGGTAAGTATGTTAAAAACATGCTGAAAAAGTTTGATCTTACTCAAACTTCAGTGATGAAAACTCCTATGGCACCACCGTTGACACTAAATAAGGATCCTTCTGAAAACCTGTTAATGTCACTGCCTATAGAGGAATGATAGGCTCACTGATGTATCTTACAGCGAGCCACCCTAATATCATGTATTCTACTTGTCTCTGTGCACGATATCAATCAGAATCCAAGGGATCCCATCTGATCGTTGTAAAGCGAACTTCAGATATCTTAAGGGAAGACCTAACCTCGGTCTTTGGTACCCCAAAGACTCAGAGTTCGATCTCACTGGTTATTCAGATAGTGATTTTGTAGATTGCAAACTGGATAGAAAAAGCACCACTGGAGGTTGTCAATTCCTAGGCGGAAAGCTGGTAAGTTGGACTAGCTAAAAGCAAAACTCAATGTCCACTTCCACAGCCGAAGTTGAGTAAGTAGCTGCTGGTAGTTGTTGTGCTCAGGTCTTATGGATGAGAAATCAGCTATTAGATTATGACCTACAACTTTACAAAATTCCAATCTACTGCGACAACACTAGTGCTATCGCTATAGCAAACAATCCAGTGCTACACTCAAAGACGAAACACATTGAAATCAGATATCACTTTATCAGAGATCATGTGATGAATTGAGACATTGAACTTCATTTTATTCCCACTGACTATCAGCTCGCTGAACTTTTTACCAAACCTCTTGATGAGACAAGATTCAACTTTCTCATCAGTGAGTTTGGAATGCTGAATTTTAAAGATTAACTCTTCAGCATTCACACATTAAATCAGTTGTAAAATTCTCTCTCATCACATCATCACTGACTAAGATCTCTCTGAAAGTCGGGTATATTTTCATATCCTTCCTCACTGAATCATCTTCAACAAGATGATTTTCTAAAATCTCAAAAACTTAATCACTGAATTTCTTCAAGTGATTAAAAGTTTTTTGAAAAAGAAAACTTATCACTAACATTTCTTATCAGTGATCCTTTGAAAGTAAAACATATCCCTGATTTATATCAGAGATACTTTACACAAACTGAAACGACTCTCTCTCTTTCTCTTGTGACGTCATTCGAACCGACAATTCATGACACGCCTTTTTCTGACACGTTCGTCCGTTGAACTTCTTGTCCAATCAACTTCGTGGTATGTGTCCGTGTCATGATGAACATTTTTTTCCCGCTCTTAATCCTTTCTCTCTCCTCCATCTAACATATAAAAGACTTATCATTCGTAATTTTACCTTTTTCGCTCTCAAAACATCAAAAAGTGAAAAATTGATCTCAGCATTCAAGCATACTAAGAACTTAAGAACATTTGAATCTTCAAATCTTCAAGACTTCTAGGTTCTTGTTATTCACTTCTCTTACCTCAAAAACTCTTGTTTAATCCTAAAATTTGCATCTCTTTGGATTAAAAACAGTTTTTCTTCTTAAGATTATATTTTCTACATGATTTTTTTTTTGCAAAAACCTTTTGATTTTTAAGACCGTTCATATCTCCTTCTTAAAAAGGAAACTGTTTTTTTCTGCATTACCTTTACAAGTCTCTTTCTTAAAAAGGATACTGGTAATTTTTTTTGGAAACCCCTTTGTTTCTAAAAAATCTGTGTTCTACTCTTTTCTACCATTTTCAGAAATGGCCTCCCAAATTGCACTAATCAAATCCAAGAATGTTAAGTTTGACCTCACTGCTTCACAACTCACTCCTAACAACTACCTGGCACTGGTGGACTTCTCTGAGAAGAAACCCTGCCCAAACCTTCAAACAACTGCTGACTTTCTGAAAGGATCATTCATTGACTATGCACTGAAGTCGCACCACTAGCCTCAAAGATTCTTCTTCAACGGTTCTGATACACTGCTGAAAAGAGCCACGTCACTACAAGGCAGGGAAACAAGGTGACTACCATTTCATTTCAAACTCAACATGGTGCTGCCACCCTCACTGCTATTGCTCTACGCACTGTTCTACGATTTCCCTCCAAGGGTGATGGATTTGAAAGTCTCCCTACTGATGAAGAACTAATCAGGTTCCTAGACCTGATGGGATACCAATGGGACTTCAAGCCTCACACTCAAATCCCTGACACGAAACTAACTAAGGTTCTAAAGGCAAAAACGCCTTCTGAACATAACTACATCTTCGCTCATATTATTCAATGCATGACTGGAAAGATGGGGTTGCTGGATAAAGCAAACAGAATACAAGTGCAGATGGGGTTCTCCTTGGTCGATGTACGTCACATCGACTACGCCACCATCATTTTCGAAGACCTCCTTTCTAAGATCGAGAAAGCTGACAGGGATCTCAAAATCCCATACGTTCGTTTCATCTTTGCTTTCCTTCAAGCCATGCTGAAGGACAACTATCCCAATGAGTCCGACTGTTCACTCTCCAAGGTCGGGTCAAAAATCCTTGACATCCCCTATGCCACTAACGAGGTACGTCTTCTCATTTTACTCTCTCTTCTCTCTCTAAACTCTTTAACTTCAGCATTTACGTCAATGGTTCCTTCATCGGCTACCCCCGCTACTACCACCACATCAAAGCGTAAATCAACAACTCTCCCTGGTACATCTAAAAAGGACAGGAAGACTGACGAGCATACCTCCCAGCCACCAACAGCTGGGGTCGTCTCTAAACAAACCACCCTGGATGGTTTCTTGGATCGCTCATCCATCGCCACACCCTCAACAACCAAATTAGTGAGTAACACCATTGACTCAGTACTAGTGACAAACACTTTCCCCTCAGTGCCTCACAACACTGCTCTTTCTTTCTCATCTATTTCTCCTTCTATATCCTTGGTCTCTAATACATCACCTTTACAGCAGCCCACTTTTTCAGCTGCAACTATAGGACCTGATAGCCTACCTCTCGGAGGTTTTCAAACAACCTTGCCACCCTCTTTTCAAGGGGACTTGGCATTTTACAACATGTTTGACACATCAGGTATTTCTAAATCCCTATACACTTCTCCCAACCTTCTAAATAAGTTTGAGCCATCTTGTGCTCCACAACTAACTTATTTATCAGGTCCAAATTTGGCAACAGTGGATGCCTCTTTGCACAAAGTCAGCAAGAAGGTGGAATCTCTCGCTACTTCCATCTACACCAACACCTCAGCAGTCAATACTGCTGGTGAAAAGCTGCAGAACCTCTTCTCCGCCATCTCCACTAAGGCTGACGCATCTCAGCTCTCCTCGCTACAAACAGAGGTCAACACTCTAAAAGACAATGTGGCCACAAATACTTCTCAGCTACAATCCTTAAATGGCCACGTTGACAATCTTTATGAGGTTGTGATAACACTCACTGGAGAGGTTAATACTCTCAGTGAGAAAATCGACAGTTCCAACAAACTGTTGGCCGATATTCTGAACAAGCTGAATGAACCTGCTCCAGTCTTAGAACCCTCCTTTACTGATGATGACAGCATGTCCCTAACTCTCACCGTAGACTTCATCACTATGGCAACCTCCATCATTATGGATATTGAAGATCTTCTGAAGGCATTGGAGGCTGATGCCCATAAGACCACTGATGATATTCCAGCTGCTGCCGCTGACAAGCATGCCTCCCCTAATAATGACAAAGAGGGGGAGAATGGAAATGAAGAAATTGCAGGGGTCACAGAGGTAAACGTGGAAGAACATCCATCTCATGTTGAGGGGGAGAAGACCGCTGAGGAGCAAGAACCGCCTTCCTCTTCTCCTGTGCTCCAAGAGGAAGAAATTCAAGAAGAGGAAGAGGAAGATGAAGAGAAACATGATCTTGAGGATCAAGGTTCAAAAGATACCATCGCTGATGATGATGACGACGAGGAGGACCCATCTCTATGGTTCACCCCTGCGTCAACCATTGCTCATGCCCCAGTGACGAAGGGCGTTACAATAAATGAAGCAGGGGGAGACAACAAGACAAGGCTCCAGATTCCTTCACCCAAGGCAAGCAAAAGGGCATTGCTGCTAAAGGAAATCTGAGACTTCTATCAACTTCTGAGGGGGAGCTACCTTCTCAGGTATGTCTCTCTATTATCCCCCTATCCTTATTTTTTCACCATACAACCCTGTCCTTCTAGCCTTTATCTTTCTCCTTCCTCATATATACACTAACTCCTTTATTTTTGCTCATATAGTTTTTTCCCCTGCTTAAGGGAACGTCTCTGCAAATAATCCCATCCACTCAAGCTGATGACACAATAATCCCAGTCTCTATCAGAGAGATTGATGATCTAGAAAAAGAAGATGAAGAATCCCTGAGTCATCCACAAAGACCCTCTCGACCTTTCCAACGGTCAAGGGATGACAATCAAAGATCCTCAGAGATGATCTCTCATCTAGAGAGCTTACGACTGAAGATTCCTCCTCAATCCTCTACTGAAGAACTTGGTTTCCTTTCACTAGAAGAAGTTGAAGAGTCTATCAGGGCTGAACGGTTAATTGCTGAATACCAAGAGGGCGCCTCTCTAGCCCTCAAGGTACACTTGACCTTGTTTAAAGACAAAAGGTTGAAGAAGAACCCGGTAAAAGTACAAGATGGATAGAGGAGAAGAACAGAAAAGACAAAGAGATCAGCGATCGTGATCTGGCTTGGTGCAAACAGAAGCTTGCCCATCGGTCTGATCCACAAAAAATTTTACCCGTAACAATCTCATGGAGGAGCAAGAAGAACCGATTCTCTGTCACCATGGAGATATTCAGAGAGGATGGAAGCTTAAAAACTATGTATCTGTCAAAACTGGAAAACTTCGGCTACTATGAGTGGTTAGAGTTCAAAGAAGCACTGAAGAAATCAAGATCAATGCACAGAGACTATGTTGAAAATCTTCTTGAAGCTCTTATCAACAAGGTCACTGCAAGAATTAATGAGCTCTCATCTCTTCCACAGAATCCAAGAACTGTCAGACGAAAACAAGCCTCCTCTTATGAAAATGATGCTATAATCAGAAATGAAACATCTGTCATATTCTCCAGGGATGCACTGTTCGGACCTCCTCCTGACCTCTCAGCTCTCAATCTATCACTACCCCCTTGCGGACCATTCATAGCAGGGCAAGTGATAAAGAATCCGTATGGGTTATTCTTCCGAGATTATGATGAAAATCTTAGATTTCAGAGAGCCTCAGAGTTTCCTCTCTGTCCTCTAAATCATCTACATGATCTTCTCTACTTGTGGTGCGACTATTCTTCATCAGGGATCCCTATCAAAACTCTTATTCGAAAGGAAGCAACTGTTCGAAGACAGAGAGGAGAAAAGGTACCTGATCATATATTCATAGTAGATGAACTCCCTGTCATGGAAGAACCCACATAGCTAATAGATTCCCATTTTGTATCTTGTAATCTATTAGTTAGACTTACAGTAGTATAGAATTTCACCTGTACTTGTAATTTTCATATTCTTCTTTGTAATATCTTTTACAAATTAATGAAAATTTCAGTGAAGTACTTTACATCATCAGTACTGTAAAAGATCCCTCAAAATAGTAACTGGGACATGTATGTTATGAGTCCTGAATATCTTTATATTTTGAGATAAACTATTTTTCTTCATATTACTTTATCATCATCAAATAGGGGGAGATTGTTGATCCAAACTCTCTCAATGATTTGATAATGACTCTCTATTTTACTTAGTGAAAATTACGTTTAACATCTGTATATATTAATGTTTCATCATTAGTGAATAAATACTGAGTATGTTTAGTATCATTGATAATTTCATTATTATCTGTTAGACGTATCCCTGAAGACAAGTTTTGCGTAAAAGATGTTCACTGTTGAATCAAAGACAACGCTGCTGAATAAACGACAAGTCTACTAATGATCTGATGCAAAATTCAGTGAAACCAAGACAAGTCTACATCACGTGAAGAAATCTGAAGAAAAGCTTTAGCGCTCACTGAACTTCCTTGAACTCACTGAAGGAAGAGATATTCAGCGACTGAAGATCACGAAGCTTATGCTCCAAGTTTCTTTTGTCTTATCCTTGCACAAAAAGTACAACTGTCATACGAGACATACCTCTGTTACAAGTCTTACAACAACTCTGAAAAACTACACTATTCACGATGCGGCCAAAAGCATGTCTCCAAAAGTCAGAGACATGCAACCAACATAAAAGTGACACGTGTAAAAGTACCCTGCCATGCATTTAATGCATAGGGTATAAATAGAAAGGTTGAGACTCTTTCTCAAATGATCTACTTCCCCTCTCTTAGTGAACCAAAGATAGAAACCCTTGATTTCTATATTCCCTCAATTTTCTTCTCTATTTCTGAGTGCAAACAACTGTGTGTTTCATAAGTTTGTTTAAATTAGGTTTTACTTAACTTATTCCGCAACAAACTGTAAATTGTGATTTGAATATTCAATAAACAATTTATTAAACTGAAAATTTGTGTTTGTATTAACCCCCACTTCTACAGACTTGTTAAGCACCTTCGGGACCAACAAATATTCATTTATGAATAAATCATTATAACACCTTCATTCATGACTTATATATCAAAATGCCCAAAAATCCCAAATGTGAGTGTTTTACAAAGTTTATAAAGCTAAATATTTCAAATAATCAAAAGTTAACAAATAAGTCAACAGTTGATAATTTCATGTAAAACACATAAACACTTTAAAATGGACATTTTGGCATGTATAACGTTTTCACAAATCAACTTGAACTCACCATGCTAGATTTTGGCTAAATCTAGATTTTACCCCACTTAGAGCTTCCTTGAAGAAACTTGAATATTCAAAGCCAAAACTTCCAAAACCTAGATCCATAAATTTCAACCATAAATATTTACATCCAACCATCTAGAAACATTCCCCAAACATTAAACATGAAGACCTCAAATGATACCAAAACCCTAATTTCTATAGTTGAAGAGAAGAGGAGATTACCTTTGCCATCGTTTAAATCCATCGCCCACACTCTTCTAGATCTCCACAATAAACCACAAACTCCCAATCTTCAAAATGGGGAAAAAGGGTTTGATGAAACCCTAGAAAGCTAGGTGAAGAAGATGAAGATGAAAGGGTTATGGTTCTAGATCCCAACTTGCTAGATGAAGGAAGATCACATGGTTTTAGGAAGAAAAACCCCCAAAATATGTTATGGTGTGTTTGAGAGGGTGAGGGGTCGTTTTGGGAGAGAAAGGGGGAGGAGTTTTGAGGGTTTTGTGTGAAAATGGGGTGAGAGGCCGGTTCTCCCACTTTTATGTACGCACAATGGCTCCGCACGAGCACGAGCACTAGCACGGGTAGACTCGCACGGGGAGTCGTGCGGACCTCTGGAGTCTAGAGTCTCGCGCGGATCACGACACAACTCGAGTCACATGGGGATTCGTGCGTAACAATGCTTCCGTTTTTGCCTTCTCTTCGGTCTAAGTTTTCGGGGTGTTACAATCCTCCCAACCTTAAAAGAGATTTCGTCCTCGAAATCTGGTACCCACCAAACACCCAACATCGCATTTAGCGAGATCTACTCGTTCCCTATCCAAAGGGATGCCTCTACAATACCTTGCCCCATAAACAAAACCGATTACATCCCAGTTAAGGTTGCCATTGTATTTCTCATAACGAGCCGTCACACACCTGATCTCAACGTTCGACATACCTTCCCGATGATGGTATGAACATCGAGTCCTTATCAAATCATCTTCCTACTATTAAGATTTCAGTCACCTCCCAACCTTAGATTACACGTATCACCTCAAAAGCATCTTACGTTCTTAATTAACTACTTCCACCAAGGACACCCCAAGGCGGATTTACCTTTAAATACTTCTGATCGTCCTTTATGGAGTGACATTATATTCTTTCCTTGCCTCCATAACACAACCATATTTGCAGAAGGGATCAAACCATCGCTTGCCTATACTCCTTTCAATTCCGAGCACTCGCAACCATGCTGACCTTGCTCGAGTGGTGAAGGAATCCATATAAACTTATTGAGTTGGTCACTCGTTGTTGTTACAGAAACGGTACTTCCAATTCTGACACATCAAGGTCTCCTTAATAATCGATTTGTACTTAAAGTCTACCTCGGCATTCTCACCAAATTCCTCCAATAAACATCACCACCAAAGATTTATCGTCCTTCCCTTGACGAAATTTCCTAACAACTAGTTTGGTTCGATCCAATACAACCTTAAACCCGTTCCTCAATGCTTACACAGACACGACATCTGCAAGGGCTCCCAAAACTTCCATAGATCAAAGCATTGGTCTGATGTTTCCTCCAGAAACGTGCCATTACACTCTACAGATAGTCGATTATCCCAAACTCCATGGTTACACAACTCCCATAATGCATTCAATGATCGATTGACGAATCAGTGAAAGCCTTGTCGATTACCGAAACACCAATGATTGATTCTTAATTATCAACATCTAATCTCTTTAAGGTTACTACTTGACCTGCAGACACACCGGGTCCAATGGAAGTGCACTGAAGCACACCAACAATTATTGTCCTCAAAACCGAGCGTCGACACCTATCCTCGGAATGGCCATTCTGCAAACATGGGTATACTACCAAATATTTCGTTCCAGAGTTGCAATGTCGAATTAATGTTGACACCTATTCATGGAAATAAAACCCCTAATCATACAACTTTACTAGCCAACCATAACCTCATCGTTATTCACGAATACCCATTAAGATGGTACACCATGGGCCCATGACATGTTGTCGTACCATTTACCCACAAATTCAAAACCAACCATGCATAACTAACCGCACAAGGTTTTAACCCAAAGTTTATCAAAGCGGAAAGATCATCACTTAATTAACTGGGAAAAATCATAACTCTAACGCCTCCAATACTTCTGCGTGAACCAAATCATGAAACTGAAGTCCAAAATTCAAATCTAAACATAAGGCAGGTCCTCTGACACCTCAATCTTCGAGGACTCCTTTAATCCTTAATCACGACCTTTATCACAAGAGGGTTTACATTTGTAGGTCTAATGAGTTGAAGGTTTTTCAAACTACTATGCCAATTTAAATTTTTATAAAACTTCTAAATGTAAAAGCTTTATAACAATTAGTCGTACGAATAAAATCCACTACCGTTTACTCGGTAGGTGTACAAGGTGGTCACAAATGTCAAACATATAAAATCATTTTGAAAACTAACTGATTATTATTCAAGCTAATAAAGACGATGAACAAGGATACACAACAAGTTTTTCGAATGGACCACTCTGGTCCTAACATGCATAAATTTAAACCATGAATGAGAAATAGGTTTACGTACTAAAACAATGTATAACAAGACGTTTGTACAAAACTACAGAAGGGGAAATTCATGAAATCAAATTCCAGAAATTTTCGCATTAACCATATAATGTCATGTAATAAAATTTTCCAACGTGATTCGCATACATCAGTTTATCCCCCAAAACTTAGTAAAAAAGAGATGCATGCGAGTTTGATCAAACGTAAGAATAATTTAGTTTGGTTCAAAACTTTAGGCTGTATAGATAAAATGCTTGCAAAACCCAAACATAATTTTCATGATATCAAACTCTCAAAGTTTTCTCTCTTTAGCCACAACACGACATGGAATAAGATCCGACAACAAAACTTGCATGAGACGGTTTGTTTCACAAAACTAGTAAAGTGATATGTGTATGCGCTTTGATTAAAAACATGAAATAATCTATGTTGGTTTCAAGTTCAAAGCCAAATAATGATATGCTCTCATCGTTCTAAAACGTTAGTTAAAACACTATGACGGAGGTTCCAAATAGACATGTATGCATACTATATGCATCCAAACAACTCACACAAAGCTCAATGAAAACAATACCACTGGACACAATTAAAATCACCCCATTAAATCTACAAAATCGCATGGAATAAATATCTCAATAAAACTCAAACATCAAAATAATGGAAGATAACTCTTCGTCCAAAACCTTAACATATGTGGAGGAGATCTAATGTTAAAGTCATAAACCGAAGTTACTTGTCCAATACTCTAAACAACATCAAAACACGCATATTGCAAAATCCGAAATAGCATTGGACAACAATGAGAATAAAGAAGGTCTCAGCGAAGTTTGCAACCTCATGAAACCAAGTGGTTGTATGCATATTTAAAATCATGGTTTAAAACCTTGTGTGTGCTAAACATCTTTCCAAAATTTCGTAATAAAATTTCACAAGATGATTTCGGAAAAATGAGGAACAATTGATGCAATTTATTTTAGAATAAATTTTGTACATGAATTTGATCGGCACTCAACGTCTCGAAACTACTCGTCTCAATTTCCCAAACTAAAGATCCTCAATTTCCAGTCTCACTATCATCATCCGGATGCTCAAACATCTTAAGGCAATAATCAAGGACTTCATAGGTTCACCTTAAAACTTCTCTTCGAATAATATCGGTTTCACAAGTCTATGGTTCTAATCCAACCAATCATCCCGACTCCAAATGGTTCAGTTAATACAATTCTCATACTTACGGTCACCCCACGTGACGAATGTTAAAGTCATAAACTTCTGCCAATGGTAACCCACTTAGAAAGTTCTTCACTACCCCAACGATCGTCACATCCCAATAGTTCAAGTATACACATGTAACTTGTAGGTTCACCATAACACTAGGCAGGTGCAATTATGAACGTACTGTACATGATCATCCTTGCTACCCTCGACGTGATTCCCGTTCCTAGTGACTCCATTAGTCTCAAAACATCTTATCTTAATGTGCCTATTGGTGAAATTCTCTCTCTCAATCACTTAAAAGAACACTAGCTTGAGTATAGGCGTTCCAAATCAACACCTAATTCTCTCAAACTTAAGCTCTGATACCAACTTGTAACACCCTAAAAATTGTTAAGAGCAACTAATTAAAATTTCGGTATAATATCAACATAAGGAACAAAACTTCCTCATACAATTCAAAACTCAGTATACTTTAAGTTAAAATTCTATAACTAACCTCAACAAATATAAACTCCAATAATATACAAGTACTAAACTGTAGTCGGGTGTTACTTAACCCCAAACACAAGTTGTTCTTCCCAAGACAAATGCGGAAGACTTCAACAAGCTAATCACTCTCCGAGCACGCAACTAGCACTCCTCCTTCACAGTGCCACTAGAACTATTCCCAACGAAGCCTGTTGCACATGCCGACAAATAACAAGGTTAGGCTAATGCCTAGTGAGTTCAAGAGTTTTCAACATTAATAAACATATCGCTAAAAAAGAAGAATGCAATTGAAATCATAATCTTTCAAAATGATATGCTTTAAATATGAAAACGACTCGATTTCCAATAATATGCATTTTAGGCGGAGGAACACCAATATAAACGTTTTCCAAACCAAACTGTTTTAAGGACTAAGATCCCAATATCAAACGTTCTTTCGTAAATTAAATTCAATCCAAAACTCACTCAAAATGAGATAGAAATCGAACTCCCAATTTATGAAACGCGAATAAACCATTATATCCCGAAACAACCAAAACACGGGTGGGGCAAAATACTTAACCCATAAACCATGGATAGTACTAAATGTCAACAAAAAAATGGATAATAAAACTCGATACCCAAAAACAACACCTTTCGGGGACGGGGGAGACCCGAATTCCATCGAATGTGGTGGACACACAAAGTTAAGCCACTTCTCGATGTTCTCGAGCTTCACATAGAGTCATGGATCCCCGTATACGGCTCCCTACCGAGTAACCACTGCAAGATACCCAAATGACCCTAGTGTCTACTCGACCTCTAGATGAGTGTCACCACAAAAGCCATAAGTCCCCGTATCTGGCTCACAATGGGCACCATCGTAAGATTTAGCTTCGTATACGGCTCTACAGAGAACTACTGCAAGCTTACATAAAAACATGACTTGGGGACCACTCATTAGACTTCAAACACGAACACTAAATTCCATGATGAATAACTAGACTGGATTACAAACGGGCATCGAGTTCAACCACCCACGATCTATACCTCGAGCCCTTCACTAAAGGTTACACGGTAATCGAGTTCAACCACCCATGATCTATATCTCGAGATCCCGCTAGCCATAAATAATTTCTAGTCCCAAAGCAGGAATAAAGTCCCCAACTAAACTAACTTACTGACTCATATGCCTATGGATCCAATGCATTACAGTCTAAAACGTTACATGACTCAAATGAATGAACTAATGTATTCAAAACATGTAACTCTCAAATAAGATGCAACTAAGTACACCATACGTTCAAGGCTCCTTAACGAGCTACCAAAACTGAACAAATGTTCCATAGACTCATCTGAGTATAAACCACGCCCCAAAAGGCATAATGAACGTTTGGGTATAGTACGTGAGCCAATAAGGTTACATAAACCAAAATACATCTTTTCCCAAAAATCTTTGTCTCTCAAATCACAATTGGCCTTCGACCCAAAACTAAAAAGTTTACAATTTTTAAAATGTTCGCAAAGTCGGGAACTACCAAACTCAAAGGACTCACACATTCGTACTTTCAAACATCCAATTACCTGTATAATGCATATTTCCAACAAACACTAAAAGTGTATTTTGACCCAAATAATCTTCATTTATGAATAAATCATTATAACACCTTCATTCATGACTTATTTATCAAAATGCCCCAAAATCCCAAATGTGGGTGTTTTACAAAGTTTATAAAACTAAACACTTGAAATAATCAAAAGTTACCAAATAACTCAATAGTTGATAATTTCATGTAAAACACATAAAAACTTTAAAATGGACATTTTGGCATGTACAACGTTTTCAAGGTTAGGTGAAGAAGATGAAGATGAAAGAGTTATGGTTCTAGCTCCCAATTTGCTAGATGAAGGAAGATCACGTGGTTTTAGGAGGAAAAAACCCCAAAATATGTTAGGGTTCGTTTGAGAGGGTGAGGGGTCGTTTTGGCAGAGAAAGGGGGAGGAGTTTTGAGGGTTTTGTGTGAAAATGGGGTGAGAGGTCGGTTCTCCCCCTTTTATGTGCGTACAGTGGCTCTGTGTGCGCATTGGCATAGGTAGACTCGTGCGGTGAGTCGCGTGGACCTCTGGAGTCCAGATTCTCGCACGGATCACGACGCGACTCAAGTCACGCGGGGAGTCGTGCAGAACTCTGCTTCCGTTTTCTCCTTCTCTTCGGTCTAAGTTTTCGTGGGTGTTACACTAGGTGTTAAAACTAACCTTTTTATTTGTCGACATGTGCATCAGGTCCTTGATGGGGTTATGGTACTAGCGATACAGTGAAAAGTCGAGAGCCAGTTAGATGTAGGAGAAGGTTCTAGCTATTTGATGGCTTCTTTCGCTTTTGGAGATAACGATTGTTATTGGATTTTCGTATCATCCGTCCCTATTATAAACCTTGTATAAGGTTTAATTTGTGTTTATTAAAGTTAAACCTTAAATTATTATTCAAGTGATTCAATTATTGATGTATTTAGAAAATTTAAATTAGTTGTCATTTCCATATTTGAGGCTGTTACACCATAAAACCCAAAACGGCGAAACCCCTTCCCTTTTAAAACTCACGGCCCAAATAGTCCTTTTATTTTTCTAATTGGCAGCCTAAACCAAGCCCATTTATTAAATTATTATCTTTTTAAAATCTAAAAAGAAGTATAGTTGCTATGTTGACTTGTACCATGGATAGATACTATTACGACTTGTACCTTCAGCTCCTCTTTTTGTGAGGCTCATGAATAAAGACCTAGATGCCTCTGTGACCCTAGCTACAACAGAAATTCTTAGCGCGTCAATAGTATTTCTACGTCCTTCAATTCTATATATGACTCACGTATTTTATAGTTTCGGGGATTGGAGATGATACGTGGATAATCAATTGAATCGCGGAAAGTACGTTTTCAAAATACAAAAATTTGACCCTTATTGTCTTGGCTATCACAAATTTCGTATTGGGATAATCCAAATGAAAACTATAATCTTAAAGGTTGTAAGATCGAGTCCTTATATATACCCAAAACTTCTCGTTCACATTCTTATATGAGAGGTTGACGGTTACGAGCAGTTAAAACGGTTAAGTCGTAACCGCACAACAGTTACAACTGTCAACGGATAAGATTTGAGAGCAGTTATGACCAACTCAGAGCCATAACTAACGTGTTTCGAATGAGTCCAGAGGTTGAGTCATTAGAGTGTCTAGAGGTTTTGATCATATGGACCAGAGGCTCTCTGATCACATGGTCTAGAGGCTCTGATTTTTAACACTTAAAGAATTCAAGTGATGACTTCAGAGCTTTGAATATAAGGCTCGGAGGTTCTCACTACAAAACAAAGAATTATCACTGAAGAAAAAATCCGTTAGTAATCCGTCCGTGAAAGTCGGATTCGTTGGTATTCCGTCGGTGAAATTATGTCGGATGAAAAGCCATGGGAAATGGTATCACTGAAGAATATTAGCGACGGATCACTGAAAGACATATTTACCGACGGATTACCGACGACGGGTGTTACCGATGGATCACCGACAGCTAGTATTACCGACAAATTACCGACGGTTAGTAATACCGACATATTATCGATGACCAATTTTTAAAAAAAATAGATTTTAATATACCGATGGAAAATCCATCGGGGAAATTTGAGTTTTAAAAATAATAATTACATTCACTCATTTTCTTCTACAAATACACATCCGGTAAAATAATACTTTTTATATAAACAAGCTCAATTTTATAAATTGCTATTCGATCAATAAAACGAAATCCATACACAATAACTAGCTAGAGGGTGAGAGGGAATTTAATTATTGTCTCCTCAAAGCTATGTGTAGTCGTGCCTCCAAAAAGGTCATCTTCATCACTAATTGGAACTTGTGTTATCATGAAGAAAACATAAACACATAAAATAATGTCAATTTATTCATGATATATAGAAAGGGCCAATAACCTCACCTTAAGCAACCTTCAAAGAACAATGCTAACTTGTTGGCCTTCTTTTTAAGCTTTGTGTTCAAAATAACCTGCATTTTCAACAAACCGATCAAAGAACTTTCACAATTAGATAGTAAGAAATGGGATTACCAACAGATAAAAAGGACGTCTATCATGTGCCTTGTTCTCTTCCTCTAGTGCATGAGTTATGCATTCTTTAGTGTCCTCCAACACAATAATCTTCTTGTGAATCGATAATGAGCTAAATTAATTGATTATGACAAAATATGAGTTTTAAAGGAATACCAATTTGGGGAACAACAAGGCCAACTCGAGATCGTTTCCTCATGACCCACAGCAACGGAAACAAGTTCATTTAGCTTAGATCTATATAATATATCTCCATTCATATATATTTATTTCAAGTTGTGTATCATGACACAAAATTTACTTCCTATGAAAATAATGTTGCATAAAAGCAGATATATGTTGGAAATATGCAAGATATAGATGGTAAGTTGGTGGGGTATATTAACAATTTAAAATAAGTCAAATAATAAATGGGCACCAATAGTTTGACCTAAGGTTTGTGACATCTCAACTTTTTGCAGGACTCTCATTAACGGGTACCTACTGCTATGGGTTGAAATTGCTTGTTCAAATCCTATGGAATAAAAACAAACATCTTAACACTACTGAATGGTAATAAAAGCCTATTGATCATTACAGAATCCCTTACATGCCAGCATGAAACAATTTTTCAGTTTTAAGGTGCAGCTGAATTAAGAAACAATAGATTTAAAAAGGTGCCACACTCATTCCTTGGATAAAAAAGTCTGACTGAACACTAAATTAACTATATATTACTCAGCAACAAAGGCCTGCTTTAGAGCTGTCAAACTATGATTACCTAGCCAAAATCTAAGTCATTGAGCAAAGTAATTAGATTTGCATCCTATGCCACAAAATATTTTCATCAAATGGCCACAAGTGTATTTCACAGGTGCTTACCCATAAGCATTTACAATCTCTTGAAATGCATAAGTAAATTTGTTTGTGTAGAAATATGTAGGTGATGATTCCTTAGAATGCATAACCTCAAATATATCTGGCTTGAAAAAACACGACACCAACCTTCTGCGACAAGGCACTTTTTGGTTACATCAAAACTAAACATATTCAAAGTGTGGTAAATGGATTTCATCAGTTAAAACACAAGTTTAGATAATATATCTTATAGTGATTGAAGAAGAATCTATAAGATAACAAGTAAAGTTTTTCTTCAAGAGAATTAGGAAGTTTAGGAACAAATTTGATGGCAGTTCTGAAGTATGTGTATGCTTTAAACTAGTGAAACTTACCATAGTGTTCAAACTTACCATACTCTTCATTTCAAATTTATATTATCCTTCATACTATATCAAAAAATAGTTTTTACGAAAGATACCCATTTAGTGGCAAATAATTTAACCGAGAAGTTTGCATCTCTTTCACTAACAACTAGTACCTCTATTCCATAATTCCAATTCATAGTCAACCGATCAAATGGTATACTTTTCAGGTGTAAAACTGTTGTGGGTTCTACACATCTTGTAAAAGAAATGACAATTACATTAAACCTTATAGTAAGTACTACATATACAAAAGGACATTGGTCGTAATAAACTAATGAACTGTATTTGACCTTAATTGTTTAGTGGCTCATAATAAACCGTATTTGGCCTTAAATGGTTAAAATGGTTGGTAATGAACTGTAGTGGGCCTTGATGGCATAATGGACTCACTATTGTTATTGAACTGTATTTGAACTTAATGGTTTTAGTGGCTCATAAGTCATAATAAATCGTACTGGACTTAAATGGATAGAATGGTTGGTAATGAACTATATTGGGCCTTGATAGGTCATGGACTCATTATTGTTAATGAACTATATTTGACCTCAATGATTTTAGTAGCTCATAATAAACCATATTGGGCAATAAATGGCTACAATGGTTGGTAACGAACTATATTGTTCCTTGATGGGTCGTAACGGGCTCGCTGTTTGGGCAAAAAGTACACGATCTCGACGAAGTAACATTTAATGCATATTTCACATGACTAGTCTTGGATTAAGATAAGGTCCTATCGACCGAGCAGAACCCTGACTTTCATCGAGACTAATTCGAATGTCGGTCGAGCGACGTACGACAGTCGTCGAGACTAATACTCGACCTCGACTGTACTAATGTATGACTCAACGTTTCTTTCTTGGTCATTTAATGCAGGTTCAATGCTCATAAATACCAATGGTCATAACGGCTCAACACCATCAAGAACATTTATGAAGCGCAACTGTTACGAAAGACACATTTATGGAGAATTAAGGTTATAAAAACCCAAGATCAACACTTCATTTGGAGGACAGAGGCATAATACACCAAGTATACGTTTACAAGCCCTCTGAAGAATATCTATAATCTTTCATTCATGCGACAATATCAAATTACACACGACTATAGTGTTTACACACACGACGCACACTTATTTTACAACCGTACAACTATTTCCTGTATAGATTGTGTAATACATTGTAAACATCAGAGGATATCACCCCTGTTTGGTGATCATAGTGCACGACGACCCTTACTTGTCGTCCGTGGTTTTTTCCTCGTTGAGGTTTTTCCGCGTCACCAAATCCATTGTCTCCTTATTTTATTGTTTATCGCGCGTAATGATCTATCAGTTACTTTCTTTAGTTGCATAAAGCTCCACGTCAACCTTAAGTTATTCATTGAGTAATTTTTGGCATTAACAGTTTGGCGCCCACCGTGGGCCCCATCTAAAAAAATCCTAGACAATAGTGTGACGTGCTAACAATTTCCTCGTGTGTTTTTTGCGTTTCACAGAATAATGGCAGCTCAAGGAACCCATGAACACATCATGGCTCAAATGAGCATAGAGTTGAATGCAGTCCGTGCTCGGATCGAGACATTGACACACCAGCACAGGCAAGCCGTGGAGAAGAATGAATCCTTGAGAAACGGTAATGTCAACAATGCAGCGGGGCCTTCGCAGGGACAAAATGGTTTTAGTGCACCCTGGACAGACCACCTCTTCCCAACTATCCAAGGCCATTTTTCTCTGGTTTTCCCAAACAACCGATGCCGACGTTGCCACCTCCACCGCCACCTTTCTTTCATTCGTCGGCATCAATCCATACAATGCCTCCACGAGTATCGGTCTCCTCGATACCGATACCATCTTTCTAGTTCAATGGGTGTTCAAGGAAGCATTCTGGATAATCCTGTCCCCCAAAGGCTGAAGATGTTGGAAGAGAAAAACGAGTGTGTTCTGTCACCACTTGCCAAGCTTCCAGGAGAAGCGGTACTAGTCGACGTGAAACCTCGTACGGGGTATCAGGCGTCACCTTTTGTCAATGAGATCGCAATGGTCGACGTCCCAAAGAAGTACAGTATCCCCACGTTCACACCGAAATACTCTGGTGTCACGGATCCAACTGAACACGTCGCTCAGTATAAGCAATTAATATGGACAATCTCGATCCCTCACCAGTATCAAGAGGTGTACATGTGCAAAAGTTTCGGAGCAACCCTTACAGGTGCAGCTTTGCAGTGGTTGATCTGTCTCAAGCCAAAGTCAATCGGATCATTTGCCGAGTTGGTGAACCAATTCTCCTAACAGTTCGCCAGTAGTCGCAAGATGGTCAAACAAACTAACGACCTGTATTATGTCATGCAAAAGGCAGGAGAATCCATCCGCAGTTACTTCAACAGGTTTAACGCAGAAATGATTAGCATCCGCAACAGTGACATCAAGACTGCAATCGAAGCTTACAAGTGTGGTTTAGACGAAAGTTCAGGTCTTTACACTAATCTGACAAAGTACCCCCCGAAGAACTTCTAAGATGTGTGAGAAAGGACCTTGGCTTACATGAGAGTCGAGGACGACGCGACTTTTTATCACAACCATTCCAACGACAAGAAGCCATTGAACGTAAAGAAACTAGAGTTCAAGAGCAGATCGACGGCAAAATAAAATGTCTCAACCTCGGCCAAGTTCCCTCAGTATCCTGAAATCTCCTCGTATGTATTTAAGGGTACTTCCAAATATTTGGTCGATGCACTAATGACCACACAAGCAACTGTTCGTTGGCCGAAGAAAAGTGACAAAATCGACGATAAGAAAGACAATACTAAGTGGTACGATTTTCACGACGACTATGGTCATACAACCGACGATTGCATAGCACTCAAAAAGAAACTTACATGGCATGCTCCAAAAGGAAACCTCAAAGGTATCCTCGACGGAGAAGCGACACCTGACAGAAACACTCGACCACCGTCCCCTTATCATGAGAAAGTGTTAACTGCGTGACTTTTGGATCAGACGTGTGTGGTCTAACCTATTCAACAGCGAAAAGGCATGCGTCTCAGGGGGCAAGCAATCTACCGATCCCTCGATTCTCACGATCGAAAGAAGAACAAGAGCTCGAGTCCATGAAAATAACATTTGATCAAGATGACTTGGGCGACCTACATCAGAAACATCATGATGGGTTGATCGTCCAGCTTAAGATTGGCAATTGTCTGACCCGAAGGGTGTTGGTTGACGGAGGAAGCTCAACGAACATCATCTTTCTCGACACCATTAAAGATATGGGTCTTGACAAGTCAGAAATCGTCCGATGTTCGACAACGTTGGTCGGCTTCAATGAGACGCGACGAGTACCTACGGAGAGATCGTCTTACCAGTCTTTGCCAAGGGAATCAACAAGCAGACAAAATTCAACGTTATAGACTATTCCTCAGCATACAATCTCATTCTTGGTCGACCATGGATCCACGACATGAGGGCAGTACCCTCGATCTACCATCAGAAGATGAAGTTCCCAACTCCATGGGGAATCCAGGAGATCAAAAGTGAACCGAAAGTCACTCGGGATTGCTATAAGATAACGATGAAACCCAGAAAGTGGTCCATCTAGCAATTACAGAACTGGGATAATCCCGATACTGACGACGACTATCGATTGGATGAAGTTATCCTGGACCAAGACAAGCCAGAGAAAGTCGTGTTCATAGGTTCAACGCTCGATCCTTCCATTAAAAAAGAACTAATATCTTTTTTGCAGGAACATGCTGACAGTTTCGCTTAGATGCACGAAGGCATGGTCGGCATTGATCCTGACGTTATTTCGCATAAACTAAACGTGGATCCATTGTTCAAACCAATAAAACAAAAGCGACGAAAATGCGCTCTAGAGCGAAACAAGGTGATCAACGACGAAGTCGACAAACTCCTCAAAACTGGGAAGATACGAGAAGTGAAGTAACCCGACTGGTTAGCCAATGTCGTGGTCGTACAAAAGAAAAATGACAAATGAAAAGTTTGCATAGACTTCACAGATATAAACAAGGCATGTCCAAAAGGACCCATTTCCTTTGCCACACATTGATTCATTGGTCGACGCAACTGCTGGACATGAACTCTTGACATTCATGGACGCCTATTCAGGCTACAATAAAATTCTTATGCACGTTGACGATCAAGAAAAAACAGCCTTCTTGACGGATCGAGGTAGCTATTGCTACAAGGTTATGCCTTTTGGTTTGAAAAATGCAGGTTCCACATATCAGCGACTGGTTAACAAAATGTTTAAGGACCAACTAGGCGATACTATGGAAGTATATATCAACGACATGCTTATTAAGTCTCGACAAGCTATCGATCATATCGGACACCTACGACCGTCGTTCGACATCCTCCGGCAATACCATATGAAGCTCAATCCTACAAAATGTTCCTTCGGACTCAGTGCCAGGAAATTCCTGGGATACATGGTGACACGACGAGGCATCGAAGCTAATCCTACAAAATGTTCCATCTACTACTTTTATGGACATGAAGTGTTCTGTTCAATATGTATCTGATTTAGCTTTTGCCAAGATATTCAAATTTATGATCCTTGTGCTTCTTATGTCAATAGTAATTCAAACAGTGGGTAATTCTGGAATTAAAGGCATTCCGTACTACTGCAGATTTTTGTATTGTTTTGTTTGTTGTCTCCTTAGCCAATTGATTCAACCAACTCGAATATCTTGGATGACGTTTGGCATTCATAGTGAAATTTCCTGGAGTTTGGAGAAGTTTCATGTAAGTACATTTTTTTAGAGTTTTACCAATTACAATCTGTCGATTCTGTTTCATGGTTCTTGAACATTATTTTGTTGTGGTTATTGGAATTGATCTCTTCACTCATTCTAATGTGTTTCTACACGTTATTGGAATTGATCTTTTATCTCAATTTTTGCTACCACTGATTGTTGAACTTGCAGATGACAAACATCTTTTCGTATTTCCCTTCGGCGTCATCCTGTGAACTTTGTTTACGACAATACTAGAAACATCATTCATACATGGTATAATAATTTATTAAAATAAGGATAAACGATTACATTGTTGCAATTAAATTGTATGAATTTTTTTTCTTTAGAGTTCAACTGTCATTTCATATTGACGTGGACTAATGTTTTATAAACTTAAAATGTAGGCATTTCATTCATGTCTGCATTGCATGTTTGTTGAAACCGTCCATTGAATGGACTGTAACTTCTAACCTTGAAGATGTAAGTGCCAAATAGGTATGATGATACATGAATGATTCGAGAGCTATCAAGGTATTTTTTCTATATTTGGAAGAGTAGAAAATGAGCTCAAAAGAAGCTCGTAATTATGAATTGGAAACGGAAAACCAGTCTCTTACGCGACTTCTCCCGTGGCATGGATCGCGTGCCGGGTCGGAGGCGTGTTTTAACGGGTCCCGAACGAATTGCATTTATTTGTTTATTTAATTATTTTGTTTCTTAATTTGTTTAGGATAATTATTTAGTTTTAGTAATTATTTATCATCTTTATAATTATTATTAGGATTATTATTTAGTTTCCTTTTATTAATTATTTAATTAATTTTATAGTTAGTTTAGAATTAGGATAGATTTATTTTCATAGTTATCTTTGAATTAGTTTAGATTGTAAATAGGACTATTAGGTTTAATTGTTTATCAAGTTTTAATCAATAAAAGTTTAGTTTTTTTTAGGAGTTTTCTCTTGAATTCCGAGTTTTATGTTTTGTAATCTCGTTATCAAAAGGGTTTATGTAACACCCGAATTTTTCGCAAAGTAAGTTTCCACCCTTCGTTGGTAATCCCTTCTCCTCCCGTCTATCTTTTTGGGTGAAAAATGTTGTGCTTTCGAGCCTTAAATCGACCCATGCGAGAATCGCGAGTTTTTGGACATTTTAGGCTTCGATACCTATGGCGCGATTGTGCCACGCGATAGTGACAATGTCACTATCGCCAGGGTACTATCACGGGGAGAATTCTACCCGCAGTACAATCCGCGCGATTGTGCCACGCGATACCAGGCACTGTCGCGAGCGGGGTCTGGTGAGTTAAAATCTGATTTTTGGCTTCATTTCTCATTCAAAACTCAATCTCTCTTTTTTTATCCTCTCTCAACTTCTTCCTTTCATAGAAATCGAACCTAGGGTTCCATTTACCCACCTCTACCCCCATTTATTGCTAATTGTTGAGTACTTCATCAAAGGGGTTCAAGTTGAGCATTTATTCACCATCTTCATCTTCCTCACCAAGCTCTTGGGGGTTTCATCTAACCTTTTCATCATTTGAAGATTGGGAGCTTATGGTTCGTTTTGGTGACCTACATGTGTTTTGATTGGTGGATTCAAGCTAGTAGTGGAGGTAATCTTCTTTTTCTTTAAGTATGGAAAATTAGGGTTTTTGGGGTATAAGATGAAATGTTCATGTAAATACTTGGGGAACAATTCTAAGGGTTGAATATGATTATTTATGGTCGGAAATGTGTGGATCTAGGTTTTGGGAGCTTGAGTTGAAGAGTTGGAATGGATGTCTTCGGAAAGCTTTGGGTGGGATCTATGCTTTTGGAGGCCAATGGTTAGTGATTGAAACATAGGTTTATCTCAACCTAGCAAGGTGAGTTCAAGTTGATTTGTGAAAACGTTGTACATGCCAAAATGTCCATTTTAAAGTATTTATGTGTTTTACATTAAATTGTCAACTGTTGAGTTATTTGGTAACTTTTGATTATTTGAAGTGTTTAGCTTATTAAACTTTGTAAAACACCCATTTTGGGATTTTTGGGTATTTTGATAAATGTGTCATAAACGAATGTGTTTTGATGGTTTATTGCATAAAAGGGTATTCGGTCAAAAATGCACTTTTAGTATTTGTCGGGTTTTATGCATCATTCACGTAACGAGACGTTTTGAAATTACGAAGGTGTGAGTCCTTTAGCTTTGGTCATTCCCGACCTTGGGAACATTTTGGGATTGGTTTACACTCAGATGGGTGTTTGGAGCATTTGTTTCGTTTTGGTAGCTCGTTAAGGAGCCTTGGACGTATGGTGTACTTAGTTGCATCTTATTCGAGAGTTACATGTTTTGAATGTGTTAGTTCATTCGTTTGAGTCATGTACGTTTTAGACTGTATTGCATTGGATCCATAGGCATAAGAGTCAGTTTGAGTGGGATAAATATCCCCGTATTGTAACTTGAAATAGGCATGGGTTCTTCGGACCATTAATTGCAACTTTCTTGTGAACGAGCTTAACTGGGATATTTTGGGATTCCAAGGTATAGACCCGAAGGGGTTGAACTTGATGAGTGCACGAAAATTTCCAAGGTACATGCCTGGAGGGGTTGAACTTGATGATTATCCAAGCAATAGACATGGAGTTGTTGAGCTTGTTGGCCTGTTAGCTATAGATCCGGAAAGGTTGATGTTAACGATTGTTTTATCCCTAAGTGACGCTCATATAACATTGATAAGTGGCCTAACTTTGTGTGCCCGCCACATTCGATGGAATTCGGGTCTCCCCCGTCACCGAAAGGTGTTGTTTTTGGGTATTGAGTTTTATTCTCCATGTTTTCGGTGACGTTCTGTATATATGGATCTTATCCATGATTTTTGGGTTGAGTATTATACCCCACCCGTGTTTGGGTGTTTCGGGATATAAAGTTTTATCCACGTTTCATAAATTGGGAGTCTGTTTTCTATTCTCCTTTTTAGTAAGTTATGTGTTGAAATTAATTTATAAAGAAGCGTGTCATTTTGGGGTCTTAATTCTTAAAACCTTTTGGTTTGGAAAACGTTTATTATGGTGCCTCATTCGTCTGAAATACATATTATTGGAAAACGAGTCGTTTTCACGTTTGAAGCATATCATTTTGAAAGATTATGATTTCAGTTGTGTTCTTCCTTTTTAAACAATTAATTTATATATGTTGAAAACTCTTGAGCTCATTAGACGTTAAGCCTAACATTTTTATTTGTCGACATGTGCATCAGGTTCCAGATGGGGGTTTGGTTCTAGCAGTACTATGAAGAGATGTGCTTAGTCCCTCACAAGTATAAGTATTTGGTGAAGTCTTCCGCATTTTGGAGATAGTGACTATTATTTGGTTTTAGTAGCGCCCGTCCTTATTATAGAATATTTGCATAGAATGAAATGTGTGTATTGATGTTAAATAATAAAATGTGATTGGAGATGTATCATTTATTGATGTATTTAGAAAATTTTAAATCAGTTGTTATTTCCAGAATTGAGGGTGTTACAGTTTAGACGCTTGTCGATCCTTCCACAAACCTACGTTGCGTCTGTTGGTATCAGAGCAGGATTCACCTGCCTTTTCACTAACAATTGTAGATCGACAACCGACTACCAAAGCAGGTCTAGTAGAAATGAATGTGGCCTTATCCACAACACTTACTAATCTGATAGCGACTGTTAACAGGCTTCAACCCAACATCGTCAACGACAATCGTCGGAGAAGAGACAGATTTGAAGGACCGACTATGGCGCCGTGTAATGGCCACCGTAACCAGGTTAATTTTTCAAGTTCCGAATCCAAAGAATATAAGGAAGAAGAACTAGTGAACTTGAAAAAAAACGACCACAATAACCGAATAAAAGTAGACATCCTGTCTTTCTATGGAACCATGGGTATAGAAGAATTCTTAGATTGGCAAATCGAAGTCGATCGATTCTTTGACATTATGGATGTTCCCAAAGACATACAGGTAAAGTTGGTTGCTTTCCGTCTAAAGAGTGTCGCCGCTATTTGGTGGGATAAATTCATCGTGCAAAGACAACAACAACGAAAGAGACCAGTTCGATCTTGGAGGAGAATGAAGCAGCTTATGATGAAACGATTCTTGTCGGAAAATTATGAACATATCCTTAAGAAACTCCATCCCGAACCCGACAACGGCAACTCTTGGAGAAATGATACGCACGAGAAATCAATCATGGTTTTGGGTGACAACAACTACGATCATATTATACCATCAGTTTCTTCTCTCGTTAAACAACCACCCATTCCGGAAAAACCACCCATTCCGGAAGAGCCACCCGAAAAAGGCGAAGTCTTGCCGGACAAATTCGAAGAGAAAATCATCCCTGTCGTGATCGAGTCACAACAAGAAATCTTGACCAAGACCAAGGTGTTCGAACCAAATCTCGGACCGTCCATTGAAGAAACCGAAAGTGAACCGGTTAAGGACAATCTCGAGCCAACGAAACTTTTGTCACAAGAAGTCAAGAAGGTTAAGCCCGAATATGATATTTCCATTATTCCAACACCTAAGGTACCGAATCAAATCGAAAAAGTTCCTACTA
The DNA here is from genome assembly GCA_954870635.1 of Arctium minus. Taxonomy (NCBI): domain Eukaryota; kingdom Viridiplantae; phylum Streptophyta; class Magnoliopsida; order Asterales; family Asteraceae; genus Arctium; species Arctium minus. The sequence continues at coordinate 25,998,807 of OX941097.1, read as the reverse complement.
AAAATCTTGTCGTTTCTTACCCTTTCGAGTTAGATAAAATATCTCTTGTATGGAGACAATCCAAAGGCCAAGTTTTGGGTTCAAAGAGAATTTTCTACGCAAGTGATTTGGTAAAACATCGAAACCCAAGGAGTCTAATGAAGTCGTCTTTCAAGTGAACTCGAGGGCGAGTTCTTTTCAAGTGAGGGTGACTGATATAGGGAGGATTCGAGAGCTATCAAGGTATTTTTTCTATATTTGGAAGAGTAGAAAACGAGCTCAAAAGAAGCTCGTAATTATGAACTGGAAACGGAAACCAGTCTCTTACGCGACTTCTCCCACGGCATGGGTCGCATGTCAGGTCGGGGGCGTGTCCTAACGGGTCCCGAACGAATTGCATTTATTTGTTTATTTGATTATTTTGTTTCTTAATTAGTTTAGGATAATTATTTAGTTTTAGTAATTATTTATCATCTTTATAATTATTATTAGGATTATTATTTAGTTTCCTTTTATTAATTATTTAATTACTTTTATAGTTGGTTTAGAATTATGATAGATTTATTTCCATAGTTAACTTTGAATTAGTTTAGATTATAAATAGGACTATTAGGTTTAATTGTTTATCAAGTATTAATCAATAAAAGTTTAGTTTTTTAAGAGTTTTCTCTTGAATTCCGAGTTTTACGTTTTGTAATCTCGTTATCAAAATGGTTTAGACGTTTGTCGATTCTTCCACAAACCTACGTTGCGTCATATGAAGCCCCTATTACTTCAATCAACAATCAACCTAGATACTTCTATTTAATCCTTACTTAAGTATTTACTTCTTCAATTTGTATTTTTTTTGCAGACACCAGTGTTATCAGACGAGCTTCGTCGTCTGTGCAAAGTAACAAACGTGATTATACTCCAATATAAAAAAGTTAGAAAATAGACGGGAGGTGATAGGTTGAGTATTAAGTTTTGCTAGGAGTTTAGGGTGGATGTTAGAAAATGGATGTATGGATTGATTGAAAAATTCTTGTCTTTTATTATGATAAATGTATGAAAATTTATTGTTTTGAGTTTTTTATGTTGATTAATATTATTATTTATAATATATAACTATATATAAATATAGAGCTGAAATATGGATGAAAAAAATAATACGCTCTTTAGAGAAGGAATTGATCTTTTAAAGGTGAATCTAAAGATAACCTTTAGAGAATGTTTTGATTATCTGTATCTATATAGATAACCTTTAGAGAAGGTTTGTGAAGTGTAACTAAAGAACATCTTTAAAGAATGTTTAGGTAAAATGTAACTAAAGACAATGCCTTTAGAGAAGCTTTTTGTAAACCTTCTCTGAAGGTACTTTTTAGAGACGTTTCTGAACCGTCACAAATAATTTAAAAACGTCACTAATAAATGCTTTTAGAGAAGCTTTTTGGAAAAAAAATCGATTAATCTTTAAAGAATTGAAGCTTTGAAAGTGTATCTAAAGCCCCAAAAAAGTGTCTAAAAGCTAACAAAAACATACCCTCTGAAAACCTTCCCTAAAACTTTTAGCTACCCTTATATATAGAAGCTTCATGACGGAATTGAAAGACTTCTCTAAATCCTTTAGAGAAGCTTTTAATACTTTTGACCAAATTTTAAAACTTAGGTAATTTTAAACCTTCTCTGTGGTAACGTCTGAGTTAAAACTTAGGTAATTTTGACCAAATTTTAGCAATACTTTAAGAAAGTTTCTATAATTTTGAATTACGTTTAAAACATCCCGAAACTCAAAATTCCTAAGTAAACTTCTTAAAATCTAGGACCACCACCAGGAGGCTCAGCCCCTTGGGCACTGCAGCAAGGGATGCGTTCCTTTGACCCCTTCCCCCGGTTTATAGCGATCTAAGATGATAGACAATATTTATAAGATCTCACGTAAATTACAATCACACTAAAATCACCTACAATAATAGTTGGTTTTATACGTTAGAATATTTGAAAAGAGAATGAATGTTGTGATATATATATATATATATATATATTGTATATATGTAAAAAAAAGTTCAAAGGTACCTGATATAAGATTCCAAACGGCAAATGGATAAAAAGATGGTATTGTCACCGTTCAAAGTAAAATCCAATTAATCAGTGTGAAATTTAAAATCCTCAGCATCAATGAACTGACAAAGCCAAAATCTCCTTACCAATCAAGATTTTAAGACTGTCCCAATTAATGCATAAAAAGACCCCCCTCCCCCGACCATCGCCACCGCTCTATTGCATGACAGCCATATGTAAACACTCAAACAAAAATTAAAAACAAGTTATTATGGACACCAGTCCAAATCTGTTCACAATTTAAATGCTGTGTTTTGGTACATGTCAGTGGATATATATATATATATATATATATATATATATATATTTGGTGGATTCAGAAACTTTTACTATTGGGAGCACATTTAACGGTAAATAACTCTTTCGAATCAATACTATTTTGGTTTATTCGATTTTCAGTTTAAATGATTCAGTTTAATCGAATAAGTATAACTTATTCAGTTCGGTTTTTTATTATTATTTTATACTATTTATGATAAAAATAAAATATAGTGATTTATCAAATCATTAGCATTATATCAACCAAAATAAGAGATATAAAATTATTTTCAACGGATTAAGACTTATAAATCAAATTGATCCTTAAAGTATTATCTCTTTGAAGTAAAAGTTGTAAATAAAATAACATGAATTAGATTTGATGTCTTACCTTTAATTTGTTGGGGGCCTATTAATAATTTTTGGTTAAAGAAAAAAATTAAACCTAAAACTCATCCTTTAATTAGTGTGATTCTTGGGGTTTGTTGGGGGCCTGTGCCCCCTACCCCTTTGTTGTGTGTCCCTCCAAAAATAAATAAATAAATATATATATATATATATATATATATAGTGACTAAACAGACACTTAGTGTGGAAATATGTGCAAATATGTACATGAGAGTGAATATATATATATAAGACATAATAAAATCTATGTTTAGTGTAACATGTGATAGAACAAAAACTTAATATTGCATGTTTGATACCACGGGAATTGAGATTGAGAGACTAAGATTGAGGGGAACAAAAAATTGTTGTTCCACCAAAAAAGGTCCAACAAAAATCATAAAGATAAAATAAAACTTAAAGAATAGTAATACATCTTTATGTAATATAATCCTGATATAATATTTGATTTAATTTATAGATGTCAATCAAAGGGGGTTAGCTCAGTTGGATAGGTAACATCCTGAAGGGTGTGGGGTGAAAACCACACTACCCAGGTTCGATTCCCACGAGCGACACTTTCCTGAGATATTCAGACTCTGGGTCTGGTCTTTCGGGGCCGGGTCTGGGACCTGTTCGGGTGGGTCCAGTCTATGAGACCCTCTACCCTACCGGTCGGGTTCAGCCAAAGGCTGGGTCGGGTCGCAACGGATTAGTGGGATTGCCCGTAATGGAGGTCCGATACCGCTGGAACGTATGTGTGCGTTAACTTGCCGTTCAAAAAAAAAATTATAGTTGCCAGCAAAAGTACCACCACTACCGACTATAAGTATAACCACATTATATAATCCTAAGGGGATTATTAAGTTTCATGTTAGCTTCTTGACATGGGTGGTATAATAACCACTTTTTAGGTCTTGATATGAATTTTTTGGTATATGGTTTTGATACAAAAAACTATCACCAACATGTTTTCCTTTTTGACCTAATACCATGTGAATGGTTTTTGTTGTATTGGTTTCATAATTTATATGAATTCATTAAAGTATAAATTTTTTGGTATTTGGTTTTGACATCAAACTTTTATGGTCATATATCAAGGTTTAAAAGCAAAATATTATACTATTTAAGCTTTCAAATAACTTGTAATTATAATAGTAACTAAAAGCTACAATGACAAAGGCAGGCATATATATAATGCTACAAATGAAACAAAATTTAAATACTTTTGAGCAAGTTCAAATGAATAGATTATGAACATAAAAGTAGGCACAATAAGAAAATTAGATAATACATGAAGACAACTTGACATCTATGGATACCATACCAATAAAGTTTAAAAAACAATCATTTTACAAATAAACACATAATCAATTAATGAATGATATATAACAAGACTTGAGATCACGTGAGACCGAGACCACATTTTTACATTTGAAACTTCACAGCAAAACACTGTGAAGGTAACCTTCACAGTGTTTTTTTGCTGTGAAGGTTCAATTTTTTTTACCTTCACAGTGTTTTGCTGTGAAGTTTCAAATGTAAAAATATGGTCTCATAGATCTCACAAAAACAGGCTGATCTCATGTGAACCCAACTCCATATACCAAAAAACATATCATTAAGTTGATATTTTCACGAATTCAAAAAAAAGTTGATATTCTCAAAGCTAATAAATAGAAATTAAATGCCAGACTTTTGTCTACATCATTTTAGGCCGCACCTATTTGATATCGAAACATGGTATATAATTATTGATATTTGAAGGCTGGAATGAGAGAATGGGTGAAAGTTAATTCAATCTACTCTTACCGCCTAACACAAACTTAATCATTTGCGAATTCTTACATATTAGAATTGAAATCCATAAGATCTATCTAGTTAATTCATTTGATTTATTAAAAAATATATAAAAAGGGTAATTATGTAATTTGTTATATTAATGACAACTCATAAATCAATATATATAAATTTAGGAAAAATTGCATTAAAATGGAACCAAGTTTTATCCGATTCCTATTTTGGGGAACCGACCTTTAAAATTATCATTTTAGGATCTACACCAGACTTGAGATCATGTGAGACCAGACTATTTCCGTGAGACCCGTGAGACTACAAAAATAATACTAAACCATCATAGTAAAAAACTGTGAAGGTATTGTAAAGGTAAACCTTCACAGTGTTTTTGTTGTGAAGGTTTGCTATTTTTCGTTCCTTCACAATGAATCACTATGAAGTTTTAGTGTTATTTTCTGGTCTCACCGGTCTCACGAAAACAGGTTGGTCTCACGTGAACCCAACCCATCTACACCAAACTTTACATATATTAAAGGGTCTCAATTACAGGTAATCAGTCACCTTAATATTGACTTGGTAAATTATTGATTAAAAAAATATCAAATGACAATTATAGAGGCCACATCATCATCAATTAAAAAATTTATATACATTAATCAGATCAAAAATAAAAAAAGATATCTAGTACAAATAACAAAGCACTTGGTACAAGTCTTCAAGCTTAAAAAACAAAAACCCACTGCACATATCTTTTTTTCATATTCATCATCGGAATCTCCAGGCCTTTCATCTTCTTCTTCATTTCATCTTCTATCATGGAACCCTCGGTCCACCACAGTTGGCCACCACCATCACCTTCCTTCTCCGACGTCATTCCCTCGGGTCTGCTTTAAGGTTGAACACCAACCGACACCACCCATCTCCTTCAAGATCTAAGAGATCCAACACATTCTAATCTCCATCTCCTTCAAAATCCAACACATCGGTTGAGACTAGTCATAAGTAACATATTAAGTATCAAATCTTTTTTATAGATTATGCTTTTATGCCATCATTTGCTTTTGCTTTATGTAAATATGCTCAATCCATCGCGATTGGTTTAGGATTTTAGGTTAGGTTAGGTTTAGATGAAGATGAAGATGAAAATGTTAGTAGGAATGGGTTTCAATAGTATTGGGTAAAAGTCGGTTTTGAAAGGGATGGGTGGAGGGAGGAAAAATAACAAACGTAGATGGAGATGGTAACAAAGGATTTGATGGACTTTGATTAGGTTAACAAACAAAGATGGAGATGGTAACATAGGCTTTGAAGGACTTTGATCCTTTGATGCTTCTGGACTTTGGTTAGGTTAAAAACGGAGATGGATATGGTAACAAAGGCAGAAAGAGACCGGGAAGGGCGGAGGGGGTAGTCGGAGATGATGGTGGCATCGCCGGAAAAGAAGGGTACGTCGGAGAAGGAGGCGCCGAGAGGGATGAATTAAGGATTTGTTTTGTTCTTTTTATATGCTTTAATAGCTTGTACTCATGACACTACATCATCATTTTAGATTTATTATTTGAATCTTAAAAATGACATGGCAATTAGTTGGCATTTACCTTTAGCCACATCATCATTAGTAGGTTATCAGGTAAATTACCAAAACCTTAAATATATGTAAAGTTTGGTTCAGACCCTAAAATGATCATTTTCAAAGTTGGTTCCCTAAAATAGGAATCAAGTGAAAGTTTGTTCTATTTTGATGCAATTTTCCCTTAAATTTATCCCCCAAATCTCTTTCTAGGTTTCCATATCATCTCATTTTAAAAGACCCTAAAAAACAGATCTATTCCTTCAACCTCAATTTCATCGACACCAAGATCTCTCTCTTCCCCCCTGTAACACCCGTAATTTTCGGTAAGTAAATGTTTCCCGGACGTTTCTGTGACTTGTAATCAGTGGGATTTTGTTGGGAATTGTATTGTTTAAAGCCCCTCGGAGTATCGGGAATTTTGGCAGTGAAAAAGTCGAGTTTCGGGGCTCCAAAAGGGTCCCGCGACAATGCCCGATGACTATGACAAGTCACATTCGCACATGGCACAGTCGCAGAAGGGAAACAGAAGCCTGGGGCATACTGGCGACTATGCCAGGCGACATTTCCCTAGGCATAGTCACTTGGCAATGTCGCCAAAGCAGCCCAGGCTGCTGTTAAGTCGAATTTTCAGCCCTTTTCTCATTCTTCACTTCTCATTTCCTTCCTAACTCCCTCTAAACTCTCTCAAGACCTCCCAAACCCATCCATGGTGATTTTGATCCATCAAATTCCTCCATCCTCAAGTATTGAAGTGTCATCAAAGGGTAGAAGCTAGACACCATGAACCTTCCTCTTCATCTTCAACCTCAAACTCCATTTTTGGGTTTTCTAGGTTTTCATCAAAACCTAAGTGGTAAGTTTATCCTCTCCATTTCTAAACCTTATTAGGTGATATAAATGATTCATTGATGATTTCCTAGTGTTTGGTTTCTCTAATTTCAGTTTGGAAGATTTTGAGAAAAGTTAGGTCAAATTAGGGTTTTTGGCCAAAGTGGGGATTTTGATATAAGGTATTTGGGAAATGGTTCTAAACACTTGAATATGATTATTTATGGTTGAAAATGTTTGGATCTAGGTTTTGGAGGTTTTGGCTTAGAGGATTCAAGTTTCGTCAAGGAAGCTCAAAATGGGGTAAAATCTAGATTTAGCCTAAATCTAGCAAGGTAAGTTCAAGTTAATTTGTGAAAACGGTGTACATGCTAAAATGGTTATTTTAAAATGTTTGTTTTTACCTCAAATGTTGGGAGTTACAGAATTGCACAAGTATGGTTAATGCTGCTAGCACAACATGGTTACTACTTCTGAGAAAAGTTACTACTGCTGAACCAGATTAATACTGCTTGATGAAGTTACTACTGCTAAGCAAAGTTAGTACTGCTGTGTATTAATACTGCTCATGAAGATAGTGCTGCTTATGAGATGAAGACTTCGTATGGCAATGATGACAGCTGTATTGATTAAAGATATTCTTGGAAGGCTTGGAGATAACTATGGAAGATTATACTGAAGATCTTTTATATTTTGTAATTATCTTTTATCTTTAGTATATGTATAGAATTAGTCTGAATAGTTAGAGAGACAATATTCTGAGTTTTTGTTTTTGATAGAGAGAATTAACCTCAAGGTTTAGAACCCTAGTTCTAGAGAAGTAGAATTCATATTGGTGAGCCTGTTCATCAATATTGAGGTTTTGTGTGAAATCTTATAGCTTTAAATCATTCAATAAAGTTTACAAGATTGTGATTTCTGATTCACTGTTACATTGATCTTTGAATATTAAAGTGTTATTCCGCAAACTCCTTTAATATTGTTTCTGAGTTCATTATTCTTGTTAAGAATTAGATCCTGACAAGTGGTATCAGAGCAAGTATTCTCAGAAACCTTCATTCATCATGGAAAACACAGTTGAATCAAACAGTACTCTTGTCTCAAAGGTTCCAATGCTCAGATCTAATGAGTTTGATATGTGGAAGATTAGGATCAAGCAATACATTCTCCTCACAGATTATTCTATGTGGGACATCATTGAGAATGACCCATCTGATGAAGGAAAGATTGGTGCAGATGGAAAAAGAATCCCACCAAAGACGGATGCAGAAAGGAAGACAAGGCAGATAGAGATGAAAGACTTGAGCACTCTGCTCTTGGCTATTCCCAATGAGTATCAACACCAATTCTGCAATTGCACTGATGCACAGATGCTTTGGAATGCCCTAGAGAAGAGATTCTCTGGTACCAAAAGTACCAAGAGAAATCAGAAGGCAATATTGAAGCAACAGTATGAAAACTTTATGTCAACTAAGAATGAGTCCATGACTCAAACTTTTGACAGGTTTAATAAGTTGATTGGTGAACTAGCTACTGTGGGAGTACAAATTGATCAAGATGATGTAAACAGAAAGTTCTTAAGGTCCTTTGGAGATGAATGGACCATGTATACTGTTTCATTCAGACAGAATGAACAATTGGAAGAAAAGGAACTGGATGATCTGTACAATGATCTGAGAGTGTTTGAGTCTGAGGTGGAGGCAAAGAAGAAGCCTACTGGGTATGTTCATAATGTTGCACTCCTATCAGCATCAATTGATTCTACTGCTAACCCTGATTCAGTTAATGCTGCTAATGGAGTAAATCAAGAAAAAGGCACTGAATCTATCTTTGAAGCTTTTCTTTCCAGCCATGGAAACTCCTCTTTAATCAATGATGACTTGGAACAACTTCATCCTGATGATCTTGAAGAGATGGATATTAAATGGCAGATGGCCATGTTGTCTATGAGGGTGAAGAAGTTCATCAAGAGGACTGGGAGGAACAACTTCTCCCAAAGAAGACAAGATGGAGCAGGCTTTGATAAGTCAAAGGTGGAGTGCTATAAGTGTCATCTAAAGGGACACTTTGCCAGGGAATGCAGAAGTGGAGTGTCTCACAACAACCACCAACAAGCTCAGACTGGAAGCTTCAACCAGAACAGAAACATTGCTCAAACCCTTGTTTCTCAACAAGGAATGGGGTTTGACTGGAGTGATCAAGCAGAAGAGGCTATTCAAAATCAAGCTCTCATGGCAGAGGTATCTGATCTCCCAACTGAGGTACTTTGTAATCTCTGTTCTCAAACCTGCATTGACACTGTTAAAAGGTATAGGGATCACAACCAGAATATGAGTGATGACCTTAAGAGGTTAGAGAAAGATATAAAAGACTATGTGAGAATTTTTGAGAGGTTTGAGGAACAAATTAAAGGTTTCCAAGCCAATGAACTTCAACACACATATGATACCAATTACTGGAAGTGGGAGAAGAATGATCTAGAACTCCAACTGACAAAGTCCAAGGAGAAGAATGAAAAGTTGAGAGGAGAGCTAGCCAAAGTTAAGCTGGATGTGGAAAAGTTTTCCAATGCCTCTAAAGCAATGGAATCTTTACTACAAACTCAGTTTCATGACAAACTGAGAAGAGGAATTGGGTACAATACCACACCACCACCATACAACAACTACATCCCTCCTATATCAGACTTGCTAGAGACCAAGGATAGGAAGGACCTGCCTGAGGGAGCCACTGAGATAGATCCCTTAGATGAACTAGTTGTTGAGGACAAAACTGAGAAAGAAGCTGGTAAGAGTAAGAATGATACTGTGAGTGGTGAGATTCCCTTAGAAAATAATATTATCACCAATGAGGACTGTGGAAGGGCTTGGATCAAATCCAATGACATAGAGAAGACTGAGGGAAAGTCTAGAAAGGTCCATTACAAGCAGACCACAGTTGTGAATCCTGTTCCTTGCAAACAGTGTGCATGTAATAAGGATGAGCCCCTAAAACATGATAAAAAGAGGGGAAATCAAAGGAATTGGAATAATCAATGGGCTCAGAAACAAGGAGTTGATCTGAGTAAAATCATCAGACCAAAACCTTGTTTCATATGTTGCAAATTGAATCACCTTGACAAGCACTGTTACTTTAATCCTGTTAACCAAAGGATGACTTTTCAAAGATCTATGCAAAAACCCTTTGGTTATAGGAAGAATGAAAGGAACCATGTGGCTAAGAAACCTGTTAAATCTAAAAGCCACATGAAGAAAAATACTGTGAAAGAAAGTGTCAAGATGTGGATTCCTAAAAGCACTAAAACTGTTAGTACTGCTACCACAAATAGTGCTGCTGATAATGATAGTGCTGCTAGAAGCAATACTACTGCTACCAATGTTAGTGCTGCTGACATTGTTAGTACTTATTCAAATGTTAATACTGCTAACTCTGTTAGTGCTTCTAACAAGGTTAGTACTGCTAAACCTGTTAGTGCTGCTAACTCTGTTAGTACTTCTAAAATTAGTACTGCTTCTAGTGTTTGTGCTGCTAGACCTATTATCTTGACAAAGTACTCCAGTAAAGAGTGCTCTGATTTTAAAAATCTCATCCAAAAGGAATGTAAATATTTTGATGAGAAAGGGAGACCCAAGACCACGTTGGCTTGGGTTCCCAATCAATACTAATTGTTTTATTCTATGTGCAGGGCAACCAACAGCTCAAAGGAAAGAGCATCTGACATGTTGATAGTGGTTGCTCTAGGCACATGACAGGGAACATGGCTTGCCTCAAGAATTTCAAGAAAATTGATGGAGGACATGTTGCCTTTGGTAATACTCCAGATGGAGGTAAGATCAATGGTAAGGGAGATGTAACAAAAGGTAAAATGACCTTTGAAGATGTGTTCTATGTTGAGCAGTTAAGGTACAACCTGTTAAGTGTATCACACGTTTGTGACAAAAAGCATAGTATATTGTTCACAGATACATAATGCATTATCCTTGCTCCTGGATTCAAGGTAGTTGATGAAAAGATGATACTACTAAGAACTCCCAGAAAGGATAATGTCTATTGTTTGGATATGGAAAGTGTTTCAACTGATTCATCCCTAAACTGTCTTGTTTCAAAAGCATCTTTGGATGAATCATCACTGTGGCACAAAAGGATGTGTCACATGAACTTCAAAACAATGAATAAACTTGTTAAAAACAACCTTGTAAGAGGTTTGCCTTCAAAAGTCTTTTCATGTGATGATCATTGTGTTGCCTGTCTCAAAGGCAAACAACACAAAACTTCTCATAAGTCCAAAGAGTTGAACACAATCTCTAATTCTCTTCAGTTGTTGCATATGGATCTGTTTGGTCCAACAAATGTTATGAGTATAAGCAAGAAATCATACTGTTTAGTTATTGTTGATGATTACTCTAGATTTACTTGGGTATGTTTTCTAAGGACTAAGGATGAGACAAGTGGACTGATCAAATCCTTTATTCTAAGAATTGAAAACCAAACAAATCAAAAGGTAAAAGTCATTAGGTCAGACAATGGTACTGAATTTAAAAATCATGACCTAAACACCTTTTGTGAGGAAAAAGGAATTGAGAGGCAATACAGTGCTCCTAGGACTCCACAACAAAATGGTGTTGCTGAGAGAAGGAATAGGACACTGATTGAAGCTGCTAGATCTCTGTTAGTTGATTCAAAACTTCCTATTACTTTCTGGGCTGAAGCAGTTAATACTGCTTGCTATGTCCAAAACAGAGTTCTAGTGGTCAAGCCTAAAAACAAGACACCATATGAGCTTTTAAATAAAAGAAAACCATTTATTGGATTTTTCAAACCTTTTGGGTGTCCTTGTACCATTCTCAATACGAAAACTCACTTAGGAAAGTTTGATAGCAAGGCAGATGATGGTTTTCATGTTGGCTACTCATCTCAGAGTAAGGCCTACAGAGTATTTAATTCTTCTTCTAGAATAATTTAGGAAAGTGACAATTTCAAATGCAATGAGAACACACCAAATCCTATTGGTTCAGGTCCTCAGTGGTTGTTTAACATTGATTTACTAACTAACTCTTTGGGTTTCAGTAGTGATGATCATGCAGGTTCAGGAAGTGGAGGATCAGGGGATGCACAAGTACAAGACATTATTCCTCAGTCTGTGATCTTTCCCATACCTACAACGGAACCTGTTGAAATCTGTGAAAAGGAGACTGTTACTGAACCAAGTCAGAGTGAAGAAGAAAGAAGAGATGAGGAGAATCCAGAGCATGAAGAGCCAAAAGTAGCTGATGAGATCCCCTCAGCTGACTTAAATGATTCCAATCTAGAGGTGGGAATCAATGAAGAACCTAGTCATCAGACTAGAACTCAAAAGAACCATCCTCTAGAGCTGGTAATAGAAGACATCTCTTCTCCTATGGTAACTAGGAATCAAAGCAGACTTCAAGAGTTGCAGGATCAGCAACATACAATACTCTCTTGCTTTCTATCTCAGATTGAGCCTAAGAAGGTTTATGATGCAATGAATGATTCCAGTTGGATAGAAGCCATGCAAGAAGAGTTACTACAGTTCAAATTGCAAGAAGTTTGGGACTTGGTGGACCTTCCAAAAGGTCATAGATCTATTGGAACCAAGTGGATTTTCAGGAATAAAAAGGATGAGAGAGGAATAGTCATCAGAAACAAAGCAAGGCTTGTGGCACAAGGGTACACTCAGGAAGAAGGCATAGATTATGAAGAAGTTTTTGCTCCAGTTGCAAGGGTAGAGGCAATTAGGCTATTTCTAGCCTATGCCTCATACATGAAGTTCAAGGTATATCAAATGGATGTGAAGAGTGCCTTTCTATATGGTACAATTGATGAAGAAGTATATGTCTGTCAGCCCCCTGGATTTGAAAATCCATCATATCCTGACAGAGTATACAAACTGAAAAATCACTTTATGGTCTACATCAAGCCCCAAGAGCATGGTATGATACATTGTCTACCTATCTCTTAAAAAAATGGGTTTGAAAGGGGAATAATTGACAAGACCCTCTTCATTAAAAGAAGTAAGAAGGACATCCTACTTGTTCAGATCTATGTGGATGACATCATTTTTGGATCCACAAAAGATCAGATGTGTAGAGACTTTGAAAAGTTGATGCACCAGAGCTTCAAAATGAGTTCAATGGGTGAACTCACCTTCTTCCTTGGGCTTCAAGTAAAACAGCAGAAAGATGGGATCTTCATAAGTCAATCAAAGTATGTGAAAGACATCCTGGATAAGTATGGTTTAACTGACTTAAAGCCAGCAAGCACACCAATGGAGACTCATAAACAGATCACTGCTGATCTTGAGGGGGAGGATGTTGATGTCCATCTATATAGATCAATGATTGGATCTCTCATGTATCTCACAGCCTCAAGACCAGACATTATGTTTCCAGTGTGTGTTTGTGCCAGATTCCAAGTCAAGCCAAAGCAGTCACATCAACAAACAGTTAAAAGGATTTTCAGATACTTAAGAGGGAAACCTAGATTAGGTCTTTGGTATCCTTATGAATCCAACTTTGACTTGATTGCATATTGAGACAGTGACTTGGGAGGTGCTAATATGGATAGAAAGTCTACTTCAGGGGGATGTCAGCTTTTGGGTGCAAGACTAGTATCTTGGCAGTGTAAGAAGCAAACCACAGTGTCCTTATCAACAACAGAAGCTGAGTACATTGCTGCTACAAGTTGCTGCTCTCAGGTTCTATAGATTCAGAATCAAATGCTGGACTATGGGGTAACCTTTCTTCACACTCCAATCTTCATTGACAATAGCAGTGCTATAAGCATTGTTAACAATCCAGTCAAGCACTCCAAAACAAAGCACATTGAGATCAGGTATCACTTTATTAGAGACTGTAATGAAAAGAAGCTTATTCAAGTTGCTAAAGTTCATACTGACAACCAGTTTGCTGATCTATTCACTAAATCTTTTTATGTGGGTAGATTCACTTTCTTGGTCACAAGTGTGGGCATGATCAACTCTGAATGAGCTCATGTTTTAAAAAGTGTTTACATATCTGTTATTTGTTATTCTTTGGTGCTACTAATCATCTTTCTCAGGAAGTTATTACCATGCTCAAACTTCAACAGTGTAAGTACAGTTAATGCTGCCAGTGCAAAGTTAATACTGCTAGTTAGTTAATACTGCTCTCAGTTAATACTGCTAGTTAGTTAATACTGCTAGTTAGTTAATACTGCTCTCAGTTAATACTGCTAGTTAGTTAATACTGCTAGTGGTTAATACTGCTCTCAGTTAATACTTCTAGTTAGTTAATACTGCTAGTGGTTAATACTGCTCTCCGTTAATACTGCTAGTTAGTTAATACTGCTTCTGTCCCGAATCGTATAAATACCCTTTTTGCCCGCCTAAAAGCTCATAACGACTCTTTGAATACTATTCATCTTCTCTCTAATCCTTTTTCTCTCAAGCACCTAGTAAGTTTCAGGCAAGAACACTCAAGCTCGATGGCATCCATGGCGTTCATTGATGAGCACAACGAAATCGCAATGCTTCAAAAGCCGAAGCAGGCTGATGGATTTCACCAGATAGTCGATTTTCTCAAGACAAGCCATATCGCGTATGCTCTTACAGTGTCACCATCCATCTACATTGAGCACCAGAAACAATTCTGGGCAAATGCCACCATTGTTACTGAAAATGGTGTGAAAGTTATCAAGACAAGGGTGTGTGACAAACCCTTGACAGTTTCTGAAGAGGTAATTCGCATCAGTCTACGTCTAGACGATGCCTCAGGTATCTCATCTATCTCTAATGATGATCTGTTTTCAACTCTTACTAGAATGGGGTATGGAGGCCCATTGGGTGTTTTCAAGTTCTCAAAAGCAAAATTTTCTCCCCAATGGCGTTTCTTTGTCCATACCCTTATGCATTGTATTTCCAAAAAGACTACTGGATGGAGTGAGTTCAGTAGTACCATTGCTTATGCTTTGGTTTGCTTGGCCACTGCCAGAAAGTACAATTTTTCAAAAATGATTTTCAATGACCTTGTGTCAAACTTGGGAAATAAAAAGAGTTTCTATATGTACCCAAGATTTATCCAGGCAGTTATAACCAATGAATTGACGGATATGCCTCAATTTGATGAGGTATATGTACCTAAAATCCCCAAAGGCAAGGTCTTTTCAAATATGAAGAGATCTCCATTAGACTCGGAAGGAGTTGACACCCCATTGTTCTCTACAATGATGGTGGTGTCCCACAATCCAGAAGGTATGGCTTCAGGGTCAAGGCCCTCATTAGACCATCCCACTAAAAGCCAATCCCAACCTTCAATCAACATATCAATCCCTCAGTCCCTTCTTCAAAAACCAACTTCACCAATCACCAATACATACATCAGGAAAAAGGTAAAGAAGGCTCCTTCCCTTCTTGTACCTTCACCCACAGAGCCTTCAAGCCCTCTAATGGAGAATTCTCCAGTAGAGAATATCTATAGGGAAACCACAGGGGTGTCTCCCAACCCCAAGGAGGTGCTCACTGAGGAGATGCATGAGCATATGGGTGCAAAGGCTGCCACTACTCCTGCTAGCACAGAGGAGGCCAGTGGCAACATCAATAAGACCTTCCCCATGGCAACTTTGGGTGATCAATCATCCAAAGGTCCCAGGTGCCAACAAACCAAGGGGGTAGCAGGTGCTTCTGCTAGGCAGAAGACCTCTACTACAAAAAGATCCAATGATCCTCCAAAGGTAGTAAACACACCTAAAGGAGGTGAGGACAGATATGACTACAATGAATTGATGGAAACAATGGGCAACATTAATCTGGATGTCATCAAGCAAGGCAAAGACATAGAAGAAATGAAAATGGTAATTCTGTCTCAACAAGTACAGATTACCAAATTGAAGAAAATGGTGACAAGATTGGTGCAAAAGAAGAGGAGAAGGCAGTTTGTATTGAAGAAGAGGAAAAATGCTAATAATGCTTTCAACAAGGGGGAGAATCAAGAGGCTGAAGCAGAGAAGAAAAGTACATCTGGGATGGGATTTGAGTTTGAGGGGGAGAAAGCTGCAGAAACAGAAGCACAAGCAGCAGAAACAGATGAGGTTCAAGCAGCAACAGTAACAGAACAGGTAGCAGAAGTAACAGGGTTATCTATTGAAGAGTTGGAAATAGCAGAAACATTGGTAAAAGCCAAGAATGACACTCCTAAGGCTACTAAAAAGGCCAAGGGAGTGGTCATTAAAGAAGGAGGCCTTTCAAAGAAAAGAAAAGAAAGCAGTGAGACAAGTTTGAAGGATGTAAAGGGAAAGGGAAATATGGTTGAACCTGAACAACCTTCAAAGAAGAAGAGTCAGATTGAGTTAGATGAAGAAGTGGCAAAGCAGCTTCAAGCAGAAATAGAAAAGGAGGAACAATTACAATCTGAAAAAGACAGGGAGCTTGCACTGAATATGGCTAAAAAGCTAAATGAAGAGTATGAAAAGAGCATGCAAACTGGAGTTGAAGCCAAGAAAATACCAGTCAAAAGAATGCCAATTAAAAAGCAGAAAAGACAACTTTCTAAGACCTTTTTGGCCAATCAGGAAAGGAGAAAAATGATCAGTTTCCTGAAAGGTTCAATTGGTGTCAAAGGAGAGATGTTTACTAATATGGCATACAGTCAAGTTGAGGAGCTCTATAAAAAGGAAATAGCTAAGCTTCAAGGGGACTCCTCACAAAGGGAAGAGGCTGAAAGAAGGATGAAGGAGAGACATGATCTAAACATTCAACAACCATTCCCTGAGGAAGTCACTCCTACCAAAGAAAAGGCTGAAGACACTAAAGAAGAGAATGCTACTGTGGAAGTAAAGTCTGCAAAGAGAGTGAAGACCATAGCTTCCAAGAAACAGTCCAAGAAACCAAGAGTTGAAGAAGTAGAAGTAGTAGCAGAATCATCTGTGGCAGATCATACTGAGCAAACTAGTCAAAGTACACAGCAAGCAAGTCAGTCTGATGAGCATGTGGGGCTGTATATGACTTTAATAGAACCAGTTCAGGCTGTTCCAATTTCTGTGAAGGCTCCAGAGATCATCTTCTGGGATATCTTGAGGGAAAATAGAAAGGATTACTTCAGGCTGAAAAGACTTGGTGATATATTTGAAGTATATGCCACTTGGGGGAAAGTAATCAGAAGTTGTTCCAGGGCTGATCTAGAAGAAATGCATAAAGTGGGGATGAAGATTTATGAGCCTGTTTTGAGAGTAATTGAAGAAAGTCTTCTCAAGATTGCAATGGAATACCTATGTATGATGTTTGAACCAGAAAAAGTGGTTTACAGGATCAAAGATTTACATCATGAGTATGGGTTTAAGAAGATTGATAAGTGGATAGTCTTTCAAAATTGTGGTGTATACATGATCACAATAGATAACTGTTATCATGAATACTACCTGGTGGATAAAGTGTATGATCATAGCAAGGAGAAATTGAATGGGATGCTGAAAGCTAAGCTAGTATGTGCAAAGGAATCAGAAATGGTTAGAATTGTGGTAAGAAGAACAATCAATCAAAGTCTAGGTCTGGATCCGAATTTGGGCAACTAAGCTGTAGTGTTGAAAGCATCTTGAAAAAAAAATTGAAGAACTTGACTTCTCTTTCTAAAAGTCAAGTTAGGGGGAGATTGTTGGGAATTACAGAATTGCACAAGTATGGTTAATGCTGCTAGCACAACATGGTTACTACTTCTGAGAAAAGTTACTACTGCTGAACCAGATTAATACTGCTTGATGAAGTTACTACTGCTAAGCAAAGTTAGTACTGCTAAGAAAAGTTAGTACTGGTGTGTATTAATACTGCTCATGAAGATAGTGCTGCTTATGAGATGAAGACTTCGTATGGCAATGATGACAGTTGTATTGATTAAAGATATTCTTGGAAGGCTTGGAGATAACTATGGAAGATTATATTGAAGATCTTTTATATTTTGTAATTATCTTTTATCTTTAGTATATGTATAGAATTAGTCTGAATAGTTAGAGAGACAATATTCTGAGTTTTTGTTTTTGATAGAGAGAATTAACCTCAAGGTTTAGAACCCTAGTTCTAGAGAAGTAGAATTCGTATTGGTGAGCCTGTTCATCAATATTGAGGTTTTGTGTGAAATCTTGTAGCTTTAATCATTCAATAAAGTTTACAAGATTGTGATTTCTGATTCACTGTTACATTGATCTTTGAATATTAAAGTGTTATTCCGCAAACTCCTTTAATATTGTTTCTGATTTCATTATTCTTGTTAAGAATTAGATCCTGACATCAAATTCTTAACTGCTGATAAGTTTTGGTTATTTTGAAATGTTTAGTTTTATAAACATGTTGAAACACCCATTTTGGGATCTTTGGGAATGTTGGTAAATAAATCATGTTGAAATGTTTCTTTGATGGTTTTACATATATAATTGGAGTTCAATTGACGTAAGTGTCATTTTGCGTATTCGATCTTATAAACCTTTTCGGAAAATGCATATTATTGTGTTATGAGGCATTTTGAAAACATAAGGGTATGAGTTCATTTGGAAAATGTTTTGTCTCAAACAATAAGGAGATTTGAGTTAATTATACTTTGGGTTGTGTTCGCATAATAGTTGGTCAAACGTGTTTCAATGTTTATATCGGCTTTCATTTGGTTATTTACGTAAACTGTTGGGTCGTTGGCTCGGTTTTGATTAAATGGAGTCTTGAGGACATTTGTCCGGTTTAAAACAGTTGTGGAATTTTGGTGTAAGATGGCGATTATTTCATGCCATTGGGAGTTACATGTTTTGGGAGCTTTGGTCTTTCAATTGGAGTCATGTAATGTTAGACAGTGTTGTAATGGATCCATAGGCACGTACGTCTGTCTGTTTTGTAAGGCCTCAGGTTTTGGGTTACATTTAGTGACCGCTTGGGTTTTCTAGCGAGTAGGCAATAGGAGGGCTCGAGCCTCCGAGTTGTAACTCGTCTAGATTGGATAGACAGCCATGTCTGTAAGTCCTTGAGGTGGAACTCGACGGAGTATGGCCAGAGGCATAATCAGTCCGAGGATTGTGATGTCGGTGGTGGCATGGGAACTAGGTCCGGGATGTGTGGTGAAATCCAATAACATCACGGGTGGCCCCATTCACGTGTTCTCGCCACCCAAGATGGAAACGTTTAGATGACATGCGAGGAAGTTGTATGGGCGACCTACTTGCGTGTTCCTCTATTCTCAATGTATACGGGTCTCTCCGTCGTAGATCCGTGGTATTTTTTAAATGTTAATGTCGTATTTTACCAACTTTTATTTGTGTGGTCGACGCTAAATGATGGCCTTAATATTGGGTTCTTCCCCACGTATATTAAGGTTTGAATGGAATGCGTCATTTCCACGTTTCGGTACTTGATTTCGTCCATTTTATGGTCGTGTGAGTTTTGGTACTAATGTCTGGGTTCATGGCGATATTTATTTATATAGATTTTCATTTATGGTTTATGAATTGTGTAACATGATCCACCCGTGTTGGGTATTTCGAGGTATAACGTTTTTACCCGCATTGTATAAAATTGGGAGTCTCCTCTCTATTCTCATTTTGAGCAAGTTTCGGGTTGAATCTAAGTTTACGAAAGAACGTTTTATATTGGGATCTTAGTCTGTAAAACAGTTTGGTTTGGTTAACGATTAACTCGGTGTCTCTTTCGTTTAAAATGCATATTATTGGTAAACGAGTCGTTTTCATAAGTGGAGCATATCATTTTGAAAGATTATGATTTTAATGGCATTCTTCTTTCTTTAAACGATTTATTTATATATGTTGAAAACTCTTGAGCTCACTAGGCGTTAAGCCTAACCTTTTTATTTGTCGGCATGTGCATCAGGTTCCAGTTGGGGGTTTGGATTCTAGCAATTCTATGAAGAGTTGAGCCTTAGCTTTGTGCAAGTGTAAGTAGTTGGTGAAATCTTCCGTATTTTGAAGATAGTGACTATTATGGAGTTTTAGTAGCATCCGTCCTTATTATAGACTGTATGTATAGAATGAAATGTGTGTATTGGGGTTAAATAATAAATTGTGATTTGGAGATCTATCATTTGTCGATGTATTTAGAAAATTTTAAATTAGTTGCTATTTTCATAATTGAGGGTGTTACACCCCCCCCCCCCCAAAATTAAAGAAAGTCACCTCTCCCACCTCTACAACCCCCATTTCCGTTTTGAACCTCCACCCTCTACAATAGAGTAGGGTTTCATTGACAGAAAAAAGTCGTTAGTGATCCATCGGTGAAAGTCTATCAGAGAGAGTTTGGTGGGTATAGCTATCAAAAAAAATCAGAGACACCAATAGTGGAAGTCACCGATGGATTATCGACGGCTTTCAGACAACTATAATTACGGACAAATTTCGACGACCACTTCTACCAAAGGATTTTCGATGGATTTTCATCGACGGATTGCCGACTGCCTATCCAACATTACTAACATTTTTCCGTCTGTGATCCGTTGGTTATTCTAATTTTTTAAATAGTTTAAAGATACAATATTTTCTGTAAAAAAAAACCCTATCAAATACGATAAAAATACAGAATTCATTACAACTCAAAAGCAATTTTTATTACAATATGTTCATAATATATTAAAGGGAGGGGGGAGGGATTCCACACTGGAATATTTTCATAAAAGCATAAAATTGCTCCCAAAAGACTCATGTAAGCCAATTTTAGAGCCCTATAATCTCACAGCTAGAAAAAAGTCCCAATACCATGATCTGCTAAGCTAGCTCGACAGTTGTCTCTTGTTGTCGTGCCTCCAAGTCTGCCCTCTGTTTCACCATTCAACCTGCAGTTAGGAACGAAACTCTTGCTCCCTTAGCTCACATAATTTTTTTTTCTAAAGCTTGTACCTGTGAATATTCAACATTTAACAAAAAAAAAACCCAACAATTTGCTAGCAATAAAAATCACAAGCATTATATATACGAAACATACCTCCGTCGATCGTATACCATATGCATGAGCTCTGTTGTTGCTATTGACGTTGGGATCACCGATGATAGCATAATATAACACCCTCAAAATTGGAAAGAACAACTAATTTAAAATTTCGATATAACATCAAGTGAGGGAGAAAACTTCCTCCTACAAATAAAAACTCAATATACCTGAAGTTAAAATTCTATAATTAACCTTAACAAATATAAACTCCAATAAGATACAAGGACTAAAACGAAGTCGGGTGCTACTTAACCCCAATAAAAGTTGCTCTTCCCAAACCAACGCGGAAGAGTTCACCAAGCAACTCACTTTACGAGCATACAACTAGCACTTTTTTTTTCACGGTGTCACTAGAACTATCCCCAACCGAGACCTGTTGCACATGCCAACAAATAAAAGGTTAGGCTAACGCCTAGTGAGTTCAAGAGTTTTACATGATTAAATATATCTTAAAAAGGAATGAGCTTCACTTAAAATCATAATCTTTCAAATGATTTACTTTAAACTTAGAGACGACTCTTTTCCAATATCATGCATTTTAAAAGATGGACACCTCATTACAAAGCATTCTTTATAAAATAATGCAACCCCAAACTCACTTGAAACGAGAATAGGGATTGGCTCCCAATTTTAGAAACGTGGATAAAACATTGTATCCCAAAACACCTAAGCACGGGTGGGGCAAAATACTCAACCCATAAATCATGGTTAATAACCCACACATATACGATACGTCACCGACAACATGGACACTAGGCCCAATACTCAACCGACCATAAAATGGAAGGAAACCAAATATCAAAACATGGGAAAGACGTATTTCATTCAAACTTTAATATACGCGGGGGAAACCCAATATTAAGGTCATCATTTATAGTCGACCACACAAATCCAACGATAATAAATTAAGGCGTTAACATTTAAAATACTGTTGGCCGACGACGGGGGAGACCCGTATCCATTGAGAGTGGAGGAACACAAAAGTATGCCACCCTTGCAATGTTAATCGCATGACACCTCACGACATAAAAGCCCAAGTGTCCCTACAACTTCATAACAAGTTTCACCTCAAAAAACGGTTTACCTTGGTGAACATTACAATGAACTCCACCCCGAAGGCCCGACACACTTAAAGACTACGTCCAAGGCATTACTTCAAGCGGCGGAGATCCTAGTGCCTACCTCCCCGGTAGCACTTCCAGATTCAAACCTCCTAGTGCCTACTTGAAAAGTTCACGGTCGTAAAACAAGGGTCCCGGAGTCCAACCCCGAAATACCCAATTGACCATCAAAACAGACTGACTTACGTGCCTATGGATCCAATGCAACACATTCTAATATTACATGACTACACATGAATGACTAACGCACTTGAGCATGTAATCAACCTCAATATGCAACATGATGCATTAGTATGTAAATCATAACCGGGCTCAACATTTAGCCATTAAAACCGAATAATTGTCTCCAAGACTCTATTAAGTCGACACCGAGCTAAAGTGCTCAAAATCATTTTTGACCAACGATTAACGATCCCCAAATAATAAACGCACTCGACCCACGTCTTGCAAACACATGCTCCAAAAATACTTGAATAGACTTCAATATAGTTTAGATTGGGACAAATGGTTTTACAAATGGATTCATACTCTTTGTTCTTTCAATACGCCCCATAACACAAAATCAAGCCTTTCCCCCAAACAAACACTAAAAGTGTCTCTTTAAATAGTTTCCATTTATGCAATAAATCATCAAAACACTTTTATTTATGACTTATTTATCAAAATGCCCAAAAATCCCAAATATGGGGTGTTTACAAGGTTTATAAAGCCAAACACTTCAAATGATCAAAACCCACCAAATAACTCAACAAATGATAATTTCATGTAAACACATAAACACTTTAAAATGAATATTTTGGCATGTACAACGTTTTCACAAATCAACTTAAACTCACCTTGCTAGAATTAGGTTAAATCTAGGTTTATGATTCCAGATTCAAACATTTGACATTCAAAGATTAAGAATTAAGAACAAGAATCTAGAGAGAGAAAGTAGTCACAAGTCTCTTTATCATATATCTCACAAAGACATTACAAGACTTGGAATGAATGCTTACTTACACGACATGAAAATGAAAGCTTACTAGAAATGAACAAAGACAAAATGTATTTATATGGGTCAAACAAGCCTTGACCTCATACAATACTTACAACACAAAAGTCAAACTTAACAATTACAAATTGAGTCAAACTCTATATCTAACAATCTCCCCCTTTTGAATCAATTTGTAAACCTCCTGACACGATTATCTCTGATTCCCAAATGTGATTCAAACCTCCTGATGCCTCTTCTAAAGTCAATTCTGTCATCTAAAGCTTCAATAATCCTTTGCATCACAAGCTTTACTTTTCTAGGCAAGTGCTCACCACCTTGTAATCTTTATCTTTCACTTTCATTGTACCTTGAGTTGAGTTGCAGTCTAATAACATTGAGTGTTCCATCAGAGAACTTAGCAATCTCAGAAACCCTGAAGAATCTCTCCTCATTTTCACTATTCTTGTAGACTACTCCCAACTCTGGTTCTTCCAACATAGTGAACACATAATAATTATCAATATCAGATAAAGTCAAATTTGGCTTAATCATGTTGACTTTCTTTGGATTAGTCTTTATGCCCAACTGAAAATCATAGCAATAAGTGTAGAAAATGTGCCTTCTCATTAATCTCTTGATTGCTTCCAAAGCAAAGACAACATTCTCCCTTCTGATAGCCATTGATTTGAAAATATGATACATATGCTCAAGATCATCAATATTCAGAAAATTGAAATCAGCTTCAGTAAACCGGCATTCACTCATGTATCTTCTTTGAACATAGAATTATGGATACCAAATTCTGAAAAACTTCTTCAATATGACTTCTTTGACAATTACAATTCCTGATTTGTTTTTCACGGATCGTTCAGTTCGTCTAAAAAAATTGATCATACTTGCATACACTTCTTGGTATTCCTTTGGTTGATCGGAAACCCCCAAAACTTTGTACTTGTCCATTGGCCTGATTTTATGTACAAACACCTTTTTCATTTGCTCTTCAAGAAAAGGAACTCTAAGAGCATGTCTCATATGCCTTAGTTCAACTTCAGTAGGAACAAGAGGTGCTTCAGGTGCATTAGAATGGCCTGCTTCATCTTGGTTTGGCATGATAGGAACATGAACGCTTTCATCTTCAAGTTGCTCATTTTCATTTTGGACATCTTGAATAGGTTAATCATTTTGAATTGGGCTTGGATGTCTAACAGGACTTGGTTGAATTTGATTGACAGACATTTCAGAAACTTCTGGAAAATTGAATTATTTAAACAAAGGAATCACTGGGACCTCATTTGTAGTTTTAGGAATTTCATTCTGCACACGACTGATTTGTGTATATTCTGGAGTACCCTGATCATAAATGGCTTGCAAAACATCAGAATCTCTATTCTCCTCTAGCAAAGTATCCAAAACATTCTCTTCATTCTCAAGAATATCATCATTCTGTGCATCATCATCATCTGAATCTCCCATCAAATTTTCTCTATCTTCTTCCTTTATTTTCTAGAATCTCTCGTACTTATCATTTGCCTCCTCGTCATCATATGAAGATAAGTCAATAATATCAACAGTTTTCATTCTAGTTATCTCCAAAATTTCAGCTCTAGTAGCAACCTTAGGCTTTGCAACCCTTGGTTCTACTTTAGAATCCACATATAATACAAGTTCTCTGCATTCATTCTGATCATTCCTCATAACACCATGATCAGCACTATCTTTTTCAACATTCTGAGATTCACCAACCAATCTAGCAGCAACATTAACATTAGCTCTCTATTTCTGATTCATCTCCCCCTCATGGTCATGATCTGAATCATGATCATGCCTTGACATATAAATAGAGGCTTAGGCTTTACGTGAAGTTTGCACAACCTTAGTAAGATCATATAAGACTTTCAAAACATCATTTTTAAAAGAATTGAACTCTGAGGCTCTGACCACATCTGTTGGTTGCACAGATGGTGGTGGTGTTTGATGTTGGGATTGCAGAAGAGAAAGAAGGTCTGCATCTGTTTGATTATCTGGGGCTTGAGAAAGAAGCTTTGCAAAAAGCAAGGATTTAAGCTCATCAATTGACATGTGAGCTGGTTGAGTTGGCTGAGGTGTAGATGGAACTTGGTTTACTGGCTCAGAATCAACTGTTGGATCCTTTCCCTATAACAATCTTTTCACAACACAAATTTCCTCTTTAAACTTGTCAAGCAAACGATTTTCAACAACCTTTAAGGTGCCGTCGAGAGATTCCCATGTCACAAAGACTGGTAATCTAACACCGGAGTCACTTAGACTTTCCGTTGTCATGACAGTTGACGAATCAACCGCATGGCCTGTGTTTATAGTTGGCATGACGTTAGCTATGACAGGACTTCCACCCGGTCCTTGTAGTCCTGTAGTAGGAGCTACTCTGGGCGTTCTGGTCAGGTCACTAAGACTTCTGACAAAAAGAGATGTATCAATGTGTGACCTAGGAATAACAATCTGTAATTCAAAAGGCACTAGACTCGATTGTGCACAGAAAGGAATTGAGAACTGGGGTTGATGTTCTCTAGTTTCAATACCTGTGGTCTCCGAATCAGAACCAGGTAGATTTTGTTCTATATCCCCATGATTTAATGAAACTAAATCCTATTGAGAGGACATAGAGTGGATGGCTGGGGTGTGCAAATGCATAAGTGGCCTACTTATGTCTGTTTCAATACAAAACTCAACACATGAGTTCCAGTAGCAGATGTGGCTGCCCTTCTAGAATGGTAGGTTAGGTTGCATACACGCTCACCATATTCTTTTTCTTCCCTTACTCTCAACCTCACATTATCTAAATTTTCAACTAAGTATCCCTCAAGTCTCCTTATATCCCCAACCACATTTTGAATGGTGGTTTCAACATCAATATCCATGGCATCATTATAAAATTCAGCAAAAATATCAACTTGAGCATCATTACCTTGTACAACATTACCTTGGTTATCTTGATCATCTTGACATTATCATCATCACTATCATTATCATCAGCAGTCAGCATCATTACCATCACTTTTAACTTGTACATCATCAGTTGTTTCATCATTATTGCAGCCATCACTTGTTGCAGAAGGAATATTTTCTTCCTCACTTTCAACTGCTGCCAATGCCGGATCCGACTCAGTTTCAGAGCCTTGACTTTCATCAGCTGGAGGTGTAACTGTACGAGAGGCATGAGCCTATGACCCTGAAGCCTCCAATATAGGTCTCCGACCCCCACCAGTACCCCTCTCAGAATTTTTCCTTTTCACACCCCGTTCTTGCACCTCCATGGTGACAGGAACCCTCACTGACACCTCTCTCCTAGGGATTGAGCCTGGGGTAGGGACAACGGATCCTGGTCGTCCCATAGACTCTCTATAGTGTATCATACAGGCAGATTCCGGATCAACATAATCCAATAAAGCTTCTGGAATAGGCATAGAATAAGTGAATTCTTTCTTCTGCTTCATTATGAATCTCATGGCATGAGCTGGTGCAAACGGATGGTTAGGTCTCTTCGGTATGTTCTTGTTGCCTCTGAACATGCTTCTTATGATAAGAGCAAGAAACCTCTTATATGGTACAAATGATGGTGCTTTGGAAGTCTTCTTGGAGATCAATCTCTCATATAGCTATGTCCAAAATACTACAGCATAATCCACATGCATGTCATAGACAACTGCATGGAAGAGCTTCAAAATATGGATGCTGGCATTGTCAGATCGATGAACTTTGGCAGTCAGACAACGGTTGATCACAGAGAAGAGTGTATAGTAGAATGGTGGCAGGTTGTTCTTCTTGAAATGATTGACTTGGGTCAACTATCCAACATACCCTATGTTTCTGATTCCCTCAAAGACTTCAGAATCTGTTGGGAAATCATCATAAGTATCTCTTCCTTCTCTGGCATGTGGTTCAGGATGATCCAAAATAAATATGAGCCTCTGATAGTCCAAGATTGATTTAAAGTGATCAATATGGAGTTCAAATTGTGCATTTCCAATATATCTGATAGTCTTCCAAGCTTGTTGCACATATAACTCTAGAACAGGAGCTTGAGCAACTAGTGCATATCTGAGTGTATGGTTCTGAAGAATTCCAAGAACAAGTGGATCTATCTTCAGGTGCTCAAAATCCATAAAATGATTATCTGGTGATAAATGCTTCTTTTCTGATGGAGTGATCAAGATCATATCAGGATGGACACCGGCTTCAGGCTGGTAGTCAGATCTCGAAGAAGGCATAGGACATTGCCTTGATGCTTGTGGAGATGAGTTCTCACCCATTTGAACTTGCTGCTCAACTGATTGATTATCAACCATGATAATATCTGAAAAACATAAAGTACGGACAGATGTCCAATTTGTCAGGAAAAAAAATTTCTTAAAAAACACTAAGTATGGAATTCGCATGGAATGATATGCGAATTCCTCACTTGAAAGAAGAAACAAATGACCACAGAATTCGCATGAAGCTGTATGCGAATTCTTGACTTGATCAAAAATTGACAATCTTAGCACAAAATTCGCATGAGCTTTGAACTTTCAAAATTTTCAAATCTGAAAATTTTCTAAGTGTTAACCTTGAAAACCAAGAACACGCATATGATGTTCTTCAAAAACTATGAACATCAAGATGAACCCAGATTCCAAAATCTCATGATTTTAACATTCAAATCCAAAATTAAAGCATGTCTAGGGTTCGATTTCAATATCCAAATGTGTCTTAAGTTCCAATTTTAACAACCAAGAACAAAATATAGATTTGAAATTCAAATGTTCAAGATCTCAGTTGAATAAGAAGATGAACAATCCTCGATCAAAATTCAAATCCTAAACCCTAATCCAATTGATTCCAGTCAAGGTACCCTGCAAGAATCAAAGACAATAACAATGATAATAACCATAAATCGAAACAAACAACAAATATTAACCGTTGATTCAAAGAAATTGATGAAAGGAAGTCTGAAAAATCAAGAAGTCACAGAGTAGGGTTTAAGAGCTCTAAGTGAAAGAAAACGTATGGAAAGCCAAATGCCGAAAAGTGATTAATTCTGAGGAAAACAATGATATTTATACTCAGGATTAAACAAGACACGTGGCACGATTTGATTATCAATTTTCGCATGGCGTTGTATGCAGCTTGTCTTAGAAAGGATAAGACAAAGTGTGTGAGGATTTCGCATGAAACAACATCCGAATCCTTGTGCCTAAGAAACAATTCGCATGACCTTGGATGCGAATTCCAACTTTTCGAATGACAAAGGATGCGAAAAGTATCTTTTCGCATGCCGAGGGGTGCGAGATCCACAAATTCGCATGCAACAGGGTGCAGATTTCTAGAATTCGCATACCACTGTGTGCGAATTTTGGACTTAGCAAAATTTTCAAAGTTTTCAAAAATATTCTAAATAGGAAAATTTGCCAAAAATAGAAACCTTTTTCAAATATTCCAAAAATAGAAAGTTTTCTAAAAAGGAAATTTTCCACAAATGGACATTTTAAGCTCAATTTTATTTATGAAAACATTTAACACACACACTCACTTACTCCCCTATGAATTTTCTCCCTTTTTGAACAATGATTTATGCTTTGCTTCCCCTTGACTTGATATCAAATTCGCTCCCCCTTGACTTGAGATAGACTTTAGGATTTGTACAGATATGCTCCCCCTTCATACCTGCATTTATTCAACTTATTCAGTGTTATTGAAAACATTTTACATTCTCCTCCAAAATATGATCTCTTATTTAAAAAATATAACAATTTTACATTCTCCCCCAATTATTCATTATCTACAAATAGAAATACTCCCTTTTGAAAATTTGACAGTCAAAGAATCCTTCAGTAGTATTCTTTGAATCATGAGTTCTAATCTGAATTGATTAGAAGTCAATATTTGACAATGAAGACCGAGTCTTGACTTGTTGTGTTCAGAAGTCATAACACCTTCACTCCTTCTTGAGTGTTGATTCCTGCATCACAAGTTTAACAGGTTTTGGTACCTAGATGAATTTGGGTCCTTCTTTGTTAGTATGTGAAAACTTCTTTGCTTGGTTTCCACCTCTGTGAAATGCAGTATCATGAGAATAGACTCTATAAGATCTATACCAGTTGTCGATATATGTTGTGTGAATAAAATTATCAGTGCTACAATAAGAACAACATAATTTTCTTTTAGCTAACCTGATTAAGTGATTTGTAGACTTGATGTAATCAGGCTTAGCAAAAGATTTACCTTTAGATGGTTTGTTCTTGTGTACCTTTGAAGCTTGTGCACTTGATTTCTAGTATTTATCAGCTTCTGGAGATCCCTTAACAACCCAGATCATCTGATCTTTTTCAGATGCTTTCTTTCCATATTTTGAAAAGTAAGTAGGCTTTTTATCTACTAACTTGACATAGAATGAAGTTGGAGATTTAATCTGATCTGTTTTCAAGACATTTAATTTAACATTCTTTTTCTTGAAAACCATTTTTTGAAACAAGCTAGAAACAGATTGAAAAGAACAAACTGATTCAGTTGAGTCATCATCATAAGAAGATAAGTCGGTTGTGTCAGCTGTTATTTTATCAGACAAATTTGCATTTGGTATTTCCAGCTGTTTGATCTTTCAGTTAATTTTGATTTTTCATTACAAAGTTTATCCAACTTGCTTGGAAGATCAGATTTACTCTTTTGTCCTTTCAATATATCAGAAGATAAAGTAGCTAACTTGCTGGTCAGTTTTGAAATCTCAGTTTCAAAAACTTTTCTCTCTAATTCAAAATCCTTTTTCCAAGCTTGTGTTTTTCCCTGAAATTTCTTTGAAAAGAAAAACATTTTTCTTTTCAGTATTTTTCTTTTCTTTTTCAAAGATATCTCTTTCAGAGATTAAAATCTTTTCAAACTCAGAAACCTGCTTAGAAAGTTTTATACATCTGATTCCTAAATCTTTTTTTTCTTTTTCAGCTTTCTTAGAAAAATCAGATAATCTCAGATTGAAAGTTTTCTCTAGATCAGCTTTTTCATTTTTGCTTTTCTCTTCAACCTTCTTAATCCATTCAACTCCTTTTGCCTGGTATGTGGATACCTGCTTTTCAACTTTCTTCAGTTCGACATTTAGATCAACATTTTCAGCTTTCAGTTCTGCATTCTTAAGTTTAAGCTTCTCGTTTTTAGCTTAAATTTTTGGTGTCTCAGGCATGTATGCCACAACACAGTCTCTGTTTGTAAGAACAATGTTTCCCTTTTCATCTGTGTAAGGCATATTGAAAATTTATCTGAAAATATGCTTAGAGTGATCGTTAGTCAGATAATCAGAAAAAACTAACTTTGAAAGATAATCAGAAGAATATTCAAAAAAAAATTGTAAGTATAGAATTCGCACACCAAGTACAAACAATTCGCACAACAAAGGATGAAGAATCCTCACTTTTCGCATATTGTAGGATGTGAAATCCTACTTTTCGCACAGCGTGAGATGCAAATTTCTTCCATAGTCAATTTTTTTACTTCCAACTTTCCGTATCGATGCGAGTTGTGGACTTAGAAAAATTTTGAGCTTCCTTATGCGAATTCTTCAACTTTCCGTATAAAATGAGATGCGAAATTCAACTTCTCGTACGCTGCTTCATGCGGATTTCATCTTTTCGCATGGAGTGCGATGCGAATTTCTCACTTAGTATTCTTTATTCTACAGTGATATGCGAGTTCTTCAAGAAATATGCGAATTTCTTGGATCTTGCATATTGCTCACTTGTCGACTTCAAAAACACTTTAAATCAGTGTAGACCAATCAATCCTTTGAATTTGCCCGTGAAACTTTGTGAATTTGATCACAATGACATTTAGAACAACCATTGGGTATCAATTACATCAAGAACAAACATGATCAATGGAATTGATCAATTTACAGTGCGTGAAAACTAAGAACTCAAAAATATACAAATCTGTAAAATTGACATGGAAATCTTGTGAATTGGTGAATACAATGTGAACAAGAAATGATCTACACTACTATACGAACACAGTGCAACAAATCTTTTGCCAAAAACATCACAAAATCTCAAATTCAATCCATGAAACAGTAACATGCGAATTCTTCAAAATGAACAGTAAACTGTTTGATTTTCGGATCAAATTCTTCAATTTTGTTGATGGTTGATCAATCTGATTACTCTGAGTAACCTCTGATACCAATTGTGATTCCAGATTCAAGAATTTGACATTCAAAGATTAAGAATTAAGAACAATAATCCAGAAAGAGAAAGTAGTCACAAGTCTCTTAGTCATATATCTCACAAAGACATTACAAGACTTGGAATGAATGCTTACTTACACGACTTGAAAATGAATGCTTACTAGAAATGAACAAAGACAAAATGTATTTATATGCGTCAAACAAGCCTTGACCTCATACAACACTTACAACACAAAAGTCAAACTTAACAATTACAAATTGAGTCAAACTCTATATCTAACAAGGTTTTACCCCAAATGTGAGTCTCCTTTGATGGAGACTTGGAATATTCAAGGAATATCTTATAGATATTAGATCCAACACTACCAAAATTGTACCAAAGTGGAAGAGAGTAAGGAAGATGATAAAAACATCAAACCCTAGTATCTAAATGAAGAGGTGAGTAGATTACCTTGACCATCAACCCTTGGATCAACCCAAGATCACCAATCCTCTTCTATAACATCTTGAAAAGCTTCAAAAAACGAAACCCTAGGTCCAAGAATCATCCAAATCGCACCTAGGATGAAGGAGATGCAACCAAATGAAGAAAACGCCCAAAAATGTTGATTTTAAGCTTCCAGGTCGCTCCCGCGGCCTTGCCCGCGACTTGAGGCCACGTGGTAGGCCACACGTGTCTTTTGATGCCGACCCAGCGACTTGGACAGCTTGTGTCGTGACCTCAAAGCCATGCACCAAACCGCGGGAATCCACTTCCCCCAGTTTCCTTCCGTTTTCGCGTCCAATTCGATCCTCGATGGCTCCACTACAAAAAGGGAAGTAAAACCTTAGTAAACCTCCATTATGATGGTCATACGGTTATGATATTATGAGTTAAGCATCTCTAAAATCATGGGTGTTACACTCCTCCCAACCTTAAAAGAGATTTCGTCCTCGAAATTTGGCACCGACCAAACACCCAAATGTGTATTTAGCGAGCTAATAGGTTATCTATTCTAAAGGGAGGCCTCCACAATACCTTGCCTCATATACGAAACCGATTACCTCCCATTTAAGGTTGCTCATATTACCTCAAGAGTAGATTACAATCTTAACTAACCACTTCCACCAAGGTCACCCAGGGAGAATATTACCCTTAAATACTTCTACTCGTCCTTCATGGATTTACGTTACACTCTATTCTTGCCTTCAAAATGCAACAAACTTTGTAGAAACGATTCAATCCTAGTTTGACCATATTATTTTCATTTCCGAGTAGCCGTGTGGTGAAGGAAACCATATTAGACTACTGAGCGGATCATCCGTGGTCGTTATAGAAACGATACTTCCAATTTCGACAAATCAAGGTCTTCTCAATCATCGACTTTGACTTAAGGCCTACCCCAGCATTCTCTCCAAGTCCTCCAATAATCAATACTCCCAAAAATTCATTGTCCTTCCCTTGACGAAATTCTTATCACTAGTTTGGTCCGGTTTCTACATAACAACAAATCTGTTTCTCAAGCTGACACAAGCACAACATTTGTAAGGGTTCTCAAACTTCCCCTTAATCAAAGCATGGGTTTGGCGTTTCACCCAAAAACGTACCATTACACGCTACAGATAATCAGTTCCCCCGAACTTCATAACTACAAAACTCTCATAATGTATTCAAGCATCGATTGATAGATCGACGAAAACCTTGCCTATTACAGAAATACCAATGATCGATCCCTAATTATCGACATCTAATCTCCTTAAAGTTACCACTTATCTTGCAAGCACATCAGGTTCA
Organism: Arctium minus; assembly: GCA_954870635.1. Classification (NCBI taxonomy): domain Eukaryota; kingdom Viridiplantae; phylum Streptophyta; class Magnoliopsida; order Asterales; family Asteraceae; genus Arctium; species Arctium minus. The sequence continues at coordinate 25,965,869 of OX941097.1, read as the reverse complement.
ATGGAAGTGCACTGAAGCACCCCAACGGTTATTGTCCTCAAAACCAAGCATCGACACTTATCCTCCAAAACGACTACACTGCAAATGTGGGTATACTACCACATATTCCATTCCAAACTTGCATTGCCGAATTAAAGTTGACACCTAACAGGGAACTAAAATTCCAATCTTACATCTCTAGCAAACGAACCACAATATTCCCTTATTTTCGAAGTCTTGCCCGGGTGGCACACTTTCAACACATGCAAAGACGTTGAACAATTAACCCAACAACTCATATCCAACCATAATCAAGCAACCACACAATGTTTTAATCCCGAAGATTTATCGAAACAGAAAAATTTCCACTTAAATAACTGGGGGATTTATAAATCTAATACCTCAACCATTCATCCGTGAACCAGTTCATGAAACTGAAACCCAAAATTCGAAACTAACCATAAGTCAGGTCTTCCTACATTTCAATCTCCGATGACTCCTTTAGTCCTTAATCACGACCTCTATCACAAGAGGGTTTGCATCTATAGCTCTAATGAGTTCAAGGATTTTCAAACTACTATGCCAAATTGAGATTTTATAAAACTTCTAAATGCAAAAGCTTTATAACAATTAGTCATACGAATAAAAATCCACTACCGTTTACTCGGTAGGTGTACAAAGTGGTCTCGAACGTCACACACATAAAACCATTTTGAAAACCATTTGGTCATTACTCAAGCTAATAAAGACAATAAACAAAGATACACAACAAACTTCGAATGGACCACTATAGTCCTAACATGCATCAATTTACTCCATAGATGAGAAATAATTTTACGTACTAAAAACAGTGTGTAACAAGGCGTTTGTACAAGACTCCCAAAGGGGAAATCCACATTATCAAGTTACGAAAATCTCTCATTTATCCAAATAATGACATGAAATAAAATTTCCCAACAAGAGTCGCATACATCAATTTATTTCTCAAATTTAGCAAAACGACAGGTGCATGCGATCCGGTCAAACGTAAAAGAATTTAAATCGCTTTCAAACTTTTAAAATGCAAAACAAAATGCTCTTAGTCCCAAAATGGTGGCTATAAAGTCATGCATACCAGTAAATTAATATAATGCAATGTGTGAGACAATAACAGTAAAATCAACAACCGAATAACGTTCAAAACAAAAGTTCAACATGAGCCATAAAAAATCCTTCATATGCTTACTCACACCAAAAGTATAAATCAATTCAAATACTAAGTAGGGTGCAATGAAATATATTTGTGTAAAACTCAAAAGTACAATCATTTATGTCAAGACTCTCAAGACGTCTCTTACGGTTGCAAAAATACATGCACACAACTCGCATGAGACATGATGCTCAATAAAACTCATAAATTTGCATGCAACATAATTAAAGCCTACGCATTTCATAGATCACTCATGCATAACAAAATGTTAAAAAATAATACTTCATAAAACTCAACAAAACTTGTACGGAATAAAAACTTCTAAGAAAACTCAAACACCAAAACATGGAAATAACTCTTCGTCCAAAACCTTAACATATGTGCAGGAGATCCAATGTTAAAGTCATAAGTCACAGTTACTTGTCCAAAACCCTAAACTACATCAAAATATGGACATCACAATATCCGAAAGTAGTGTTAGACAACAAGGAGAATAAGGGATAGTCTCAATAAAATTTGCAACCATGTGCAAAAAAAAATTTATGCATGTTTAAAATCATGGATTAAAATCTTGTGTGTGTCAAACATTTCCTAAGATTTCGTAATATAATCCACACGATAATTTGAAAACATGAAGAACAATTGATGCAATTTATTTTAGAAATAAGTTTTTTGTGCATGTAGGTGATCGGCACTCAACATCTCGAAACCACGCTCCTCAATTTCTTAGTCACACTATCATCACCCGGATGCGCAAACATCTTAAGGCAATAATCAAGGATTTCATAGGTTCACCCTACAATTTCTCCTCGAATAATGTCGGCTCCAAAAGTCTATGGCTCTAATCCAACCAATCATTTCGACTCAAAATGATTCACTTAATACAGTTCTCATGCTTATTGTCGCCCTAAGTGACGAATGTTAAAATCATCAACCTCTTCTAACGGCTACCCACTTAGAAACTTTTTCACTACCCCAACGGTCGTCACATCAAAGTAGTCCAAGTATACACATGTAACTTGTCGGTTCACCATAACACTGGCTAGGTACAATTAAGAACGTACTGTACATGGTCATCCTTGTAACCCTCGACGTGATTTTCCGTTCCTAGTGACTCCATTAGTCTCAAAACATCTTATCTCAAAGTGTCTATTGGTGAAATTCCCTCTCTCTCAATCACTTAAAAGAACACTAGTTTGAGTTTAGGCATTCCAAATCAACACCTAATTCTCTCAAACTTAAGTACTGATACCAACTTGTACCACCCTCAAAATTGGAAAGAACAACTAATTTAAAATTTCGATACAACATCAAGTGAGGGACAAAACTTCCTCCTACAAATCAAAACTCAATATACCTCAAGTTAAAATTCTATAATTAACCTCCACAAATATAAACTTCGATAAGATACAATGACTAAAGCGAAGTCGGGTGGTACTTAACCCCAATACAAGTTGCTCTTCATAAACCAACGCGGAAGACTCACCAAACTACTCACTTTACAAGCATACAACTAGCACTTCTCACTTCAAAGTGTCACTAGAACTATCCCCAACCGACACCTGTTACACATGCCGACAAATAAAAGGTTAGGGTAATACCTAGTGAGTTCAAGAGTTTTACATGAATAAATATATATCTTTAAAAGGAATGAGCTTCACTTAAAAATATAATCTTTCAAAAGATTTACTTTAAACTTGGAGACGAATCTTTTCCAATATCATGCATTTTCAAAGATGGACACCTCATAACAAAACATTCTTTATAAAATGATGCAACCCCAAACTCACTCGAAACGAGAATAGGGATTGGCTCCCAATTTTAGAAACGTGGATAAAACATTGTATCCAAAAACACCCAAGAACGGGTGGGGAAAAATACTCAACCCATAAATCATGGTTAATAACCCACACATATACGACACGTCACCGAAAACATGGACACTAGGCCCAATACTCACCCGACCATAAAATGGATGGAAACCAAATATCAAAACATGGGAAAGACGTATTCCATTCAAACCTTAATATACGCGGGGGAAACCCAATATTAAGGTCATCATTTACAGTCGACCACACAAATCCAACAATAATAAAGTAAGGCCTTAACATTTAAAATACTGTTGGCCGACGACGGGGGAGACCCGTATCCGTTGTGAGTGGAGGAACACAAAGTATGCCACCCTTGCAAGGTTAATCGCATGACACCTCACAACATAAAAGCCAAAGTGTCCCTAGGACTTCTTACCAAGTTTCACCTCAAGAGACAGTTGACCTTGGTGAACATTACAATGAACTCCACCCCGAAGGCTCGACACACTTAAAAACTTCCTCCAAGGCATTACTTCAAGCGGCAGAGATCCTAGTGCCTACCTCCCCGGTAGCACTTCCAGACTCAACCCTCCTAGTGCCTACTTGAAAACTTCACGGTCGTAAAATATGGGTCCCGGAGTCCAACCCCGAAATACCCAATTGACCATCAAAATAGACTGACTTACGTTCCTATGGATCCAATGCAACACAGTCTAACATTACATGACTACACAGAAATGAGCAACGCACTCGAGCATGTAATCAACCTCAATATGCAACACGATGCATTAGTATGTAAATCATAATCGGGCTCTACATTGAGCCATTAAAACCAGAAAATTGTCCCCAAGACTCTTTTAAGTCGACACCAAGCTAAAGTGCTCAAAATCCTTTTTGACCAATGATTAACGATCCCCAAATAATAAACGCACTCGACCCATGTCATGCAAACACATGCTCCAAAATACTTGAATAGACTCCAATACAGTTTAGATTGGGACAAATGGATTCATACTCTTTGTTCTTTCAATACCCCCATAACACAAAATCAAGTCTTTCCCCCAAACAGACACTAAAAGTGCCTCTTTACCAAATAGTTTTCATTTATGCAATAAATCATCAAAACACTTTTATCTATGACTTATTTATCAAAATGCCCAAAAATCCCAAATATGGGGGTTTTACAAGGTTTATAAAGCCAAACACTTCAAATGATCAAAACCCACCAAATAACTCAACAAATGATAATTTCATGTAAAACACATAAACACTTTAAAATGAACATTTTGGCATGTACAACGTTTTCACAAATCAACTTGAACTCACCTTGCTAGATTTAGGTTAAATCTAGGTTTTACCCCAAATGTGAGTCTCCTTTGATGGAGACTTGGAATCTTCAAGGAATCTCTTATAGATGTTAGATCCAACACTCCTACAAGGTTTCCTTTACCTCAAAGCTACCAAAATCATACCAAAGTTGAAGAGTGTAAGAAAGATGATAAAAGCATCAAACCCTAGTATCTAATTGAAGAGGAGAGTAGATTACCTTGACCATTAACCCTTGGATCAACCCAAGATCACAAGTCCTCTTCTATCTCATCTTGAAAAGCTTCTAAAATGAAACCCTAGGTCCAAGAATCACCCAAACCAAACAAATGACTCTTTTGCTGGTCTCCGACAATCCACTCTTACAACTTTGGGTCATCAACAGGAATGGTTCTTGGATCTGATCCTATGCATGTCTCTTCCTTAAGTTGAACATACGTCTCCTATGATTTACCAAAACAAAATGGGTTAGCTTACTTGTAGACATTTCGACAACATCACAGTTATAGATCGAACATATATGTTACCTGTTTTTTACAATTATATTAGTTCTTCCAAGTTAATCAAGACTAACTTCTACCTACCGGCCGATAACCAAAAACTAACAGTATCACAAGTTATATAACCAATCCTATTAAAAAAACTATTTCGAAAAAAAATTATTGCCACTACAACCGCCTTTGGGTTAACACAATCGAAAGAACAATTAGGAGACTAGTCAAACCCGCAATCAGGGCTTGCTTTTGGAGCAGCGAATCCTCTAAAAAAACCTTAGTAGCAGTGGGCTCACCACCCCATGTTTTGCTTACAACGGACAACTTAAGTTATTAGTAGACAACAAAATCATTTATATATATATATATTAAAAAAACTATATGCATTTGTTGTAAACATAATTGTCATACGATTATGATGCTTTGCGTCACTAATCAATCTCTGGTGTCGTGTCTGTCAAACTGGGTCGTCCGATTGGCCCTAGCGCCCTAGAATAACGCCTAAAAGTGTCTGAATCCCACACGTATTAAGACATAACACATAAATCAGTATAAAAAAAATTCTAAAACAATAAAAATATTAAACTACATACTTGGTCAATCATCGCCAGCCAATGTGGCCCTGATATCCAGTGTGGTGTCCCCTAAGTGGAGTAAAGTCTTGAGCATCGAATGTCAACCCATCTAGGTCAAAGGCCCGTCTCATGGCCCATATGCATGCCTCCCTCCTCTAATCTGCATACCTATTCTACAAGGTAGGATATAAGACATTGTAAACCTTTGTATCCATCTCCAGTTTCCACTGATAATTAACTTGCATACGCATTATTTATATTTAAAAAGGTAAATTGGAACAAATATTTTTCATTGAGTCATATACAAACTCGAAAGCGCTTGAAGATGAACATATGGTGAGCGTCACAAACATCGCTATAGTAGGCCCATAGACCACTAAACGTGAACCTAAAGATCGATGTGACCTCCTGGACAACAAGTAAGTCTAAAAACATGCACAATTAAAAAATATACAACACAAAAGATGTTTGTATTAGTTTTTACATAATATAGATCTTGTATGTCATCTACTTAGTCGTTGCTTGTCAGCATGAGTCTCGATCGTTAATTCGGATGATGAGGTATCTGCATCGAAGGATTGGAGCCTCTCATCGACCCTGAACCAGTCGATGAGGCTAAACCCGTGTCTCATCCACTGTTAGATATCGTCCAGTACGACGGTCTGGCTGCCAACCCTATACTCATCGGCGTTCGGGTTAACACGTTCGACTTAGCTTATGATGGAACTAGATCCTCTACCTTACTACAGATATAACCATTATGAAATAAATGTACATAATTAAGACAACCTACTTATCAAACAAATGATAAGATAAAATAGGTTTATTTTCGTTATCTAAACCATCATTTATATGTTCAAAATCTTCTTCCTCGTCTCTAGCTTCATTATCAAATCGCTCATGACCATCATGACTACTGATGGATTAACAACAGACTCTCGAATAAATAATTAAAAAATAAATAAAAAACTAATTAGTCGTCGGAGATCCATCAGTAATTGTTAATTTCATCGACGAATTACCCTTATATTGACACTTCATAAAAAAAATACACTTAGTCGGTCATTTGTCGGTGACCCGTCGAAAATCACTGAACAAAAAATTGTTGTCGGTAATTCTTGTTGGTGACACTCAGTTCTTTTCTAGTGGCCCCACACCGACACCCACCATATGACCAACACCAAAATCTCCAAAACGTTAGTGATGACTTCAAGTTTGAGGCAGTAGAGGTCATCCATCTAGAACGGAATGATCGGTAGGTAATTTATTCTTTGTAGAGGTCAACAATGTCTGATAAGTCTTCAAATTTCAGCGAATTCGTGGTGGAGGAATTTGACGACAAGTGGTTTTTTGGTGGTAAGAATTAATGATCCAGTTGAGGAACGATGGGACTTGCATAGAGAAATCTCTGGCAACCTCGGTGACCTCTTCTTCTTCTCGGCACTTAAGGAAGAACTACATAAAGATCAAATGTTTGATTTTTGATTTTAGGTTCGGGTTTTTTAATTTTTGGTTAGTGTTCGTGATAGTGATTTTAGGTTAGGGTTTTTCATATTATGAATGTGATCAATCATTATACATGAATATGGTTTTTTTTTAAATTGTTATAAATGTTCTTGGGTGTGCACAATATGTTCACAAGGTGTTATAAATGATAGGTTTAGTTTAGGTTAGTTTTGTTGGGTTACTCAGTGTTCATAATGTGTTCACAAGCTAAACCAGATCTCGCATATTCATAGTGTGTTCACAAGCTATACCAAGTAATGCAGAATCTCAATGTGTTCACAATGGTTGAAATTGGAAATCCTAAATAGTATTCCTAACAAGGTGTTCAGGTGAAGGACTGAGCTCTTTGTTACATTTTTCTTATTGTTTTGGAGAAACTGACTTTTAGTTGGGTTTCAGTAACACCTGATCTAGTCTACTTGTTGTAATGATTAGATTCAAAGTTTTGTTGACTTTCAAACTTGTTTTTATCTTTTTAGGAACTCAAGTTATATATTTCAAAGGATCGCGTATCTTTAGTAGTGTTTGCCAAAGGTTTTAATTAGTCACTTTTTTTCTAGATTATTAGGTGTTACATAAGCAAAAAGGTTGAGAACATAAGAATAAGTTATTCATATGTGAATTATTGGTAAATCCGGACAAACTTCATTTGAAAATGCATATGTGAACCCATGTTTGCTTACCTAGCTTTGTTTCCAATTATTAATATATAAAGATGCATAGGGGAACCCACATTTCCGTTTACTAATAATTCATATATGAATCATTTATTTGCACGTTCTCAACTCTTGTAAATGTGAATTGAAGTGACGTGTCTTAGAAAAAAATCTAATACTATAGGCTATTGATCACGAAGAAGACAAACTAAATATATGTCAAACGATTTTACATTGATACATAGAGAAAAGCTAGCGTATTGCAAACATGAAATCAGATTTATACCAAGCATTTTTATACAAATGCTACAATTAGGAATATTGATTTACTGAATAATAAGAAAAATATAGGATATATGTATTTGAACCAATGTTCTAAAAAACTCGTCGTACACCCGCCATGGCGCGCCATGGCACCAAGGCTTGCCATGGCACCAAGGCTTGGGTCTCACGCCACGTTAAGCCCGTGGCACGCCATGGCCTAATGCACAATTTCGTAATGCAATATTTGATGTTTCTTTACGTTTTTAATGTCGTATTTGCAAGTTTTTTAATATATCCCCTAATTTAACTTGCTTATTACTATTGACTTATTGAGTAACACTACAAAACACATGATTTTATATATAATGATATAAATATATATGAATTAGAAAAATAACGCCATAAGTCACGTCTTGAAAACGCCATGTCTTCACCGTGACTCCTAAGGCTTGAGACTTGGTCTTGCCGCCACGCCATGCCTCACGCCATTTAGAACCTTGATTTGAACAATGTGATTGGTGTAATTGTTAGGATAGATGATGAATAGGAAAGTGGGACACAAATGTCCCTTGTCATCCACAAAGGGCAAAAGAAGGCAAAGGGGATTTTAGAAATACTTCCTAAAAAAGGAAAGACTAAAGAGAGGTCACGTCGAGGAAAAAAACATACTTCTTCCTAACCAAGTAACCATCGTCTTCACTCTTCATATTCATACAAAACTATTTCACTTTCAACTATCGCGACAGACCCAAATATTTCTCTGAACAAGCGAGAACTCATTTTATATTGATTAAGGGTCCATAAATTAGCTTTTTGATTCGGGAAAAAGTCATGGGTTTAAAGGACTCCACAAATTTTTAAACGTCCTAATAGACTGCTTTAAAAAACATAATTTATAGGACCAAAAATAAGGCGTCCTTTTATAAAGACATTGTAATTAGTTTATTGAATGCTTTTCAGTGTCTTGACATGTTTTTTTACAAACACTTTTAATACAAAACGTCACATTAGTTATTGTATAGGACACTTTTGAGAAGTCTCATATGACACTTGTTTTTATAAGACATTTTTTTCAAATATGGTCATATAAAATAGCTAATACGACGTTTTTTATTTATAAAAATCTTGAAAAACTTGTTACGACGCCAAAAAACGTCCTATAAACTTTTTACAACTCCTTTAGATAGGACGCTTTATTTTTTTATCCTTTAAATGAAGTCTTATAAAGTTGTCTATTAGGACGCTTAAATTTTTTGGCGTCCTATAAACCCAATTTTATTGTAAGGAAAGTCAATTGTGTCGATTTAGGAAATAAAATACATTTATTTAAGTGAGATCGACCTTGATTAGGGGTGAGCAAAACCCGACCGACCCGATAAACTCGCCCGACCCGAAAACCGATTAACCCGAAAATAGGCCAACCCAAAAGCCGAATATCCGATTAATCCGACCCGATGCATTTTACCGGATAAAACAGATCGGGGTGGGTTTTCAAATCCACACCCGACCCGATCCGAAACCCGAAATTTAATTTATTTTTAAAAAAAATATTTTATAAATGTTAAATCATAAATATATAATACCTAATAACCTAATTCCCAAATCAGTTTCATATCGAAATTTTGATTTTGATTCGACAGACCTAAGTCGTTCTTCTTCTCCACGACTCCACCGTCCAGTTGAGCTCCTCGTCGTTCTTCTTCTCCGCCGTCCGGCGCACGACCACTACCAGAAAGGCAGAAACCTCTGACTTCCACCATCCGACGCACGACTGGTGACCTCTCCAGTCACCACCACTGGCGCACGACCAATGACCTTTGAGCTCCTCGTCGTTCTTGTTCTAAGTAAGTGAGTCTCCTTCTAGTTCTACTATTCTATCCTTCTAGGCTTCTAACTTCTAAGTTTTGGATTTATGGTTTTGGAGAGTAAGTTGATTGAATTTTTTGGTTTAGGGTTTATGTTTTTTGGACAACAAATTTATGGTTTGAGTTCTGTTGATTGATTTATGGTTTTATCCTTTTATTCATGAGTATGTGCAATTTTTTTGATTGAATTCTATTTTCTGGATGTGCAAATTTTCGGATTGAATTATGTTTTATTCATGAGTTACCTAAAGTCACCCGAAATCCGACCCGAGTTACTCGAAATCCGATTACCCGATATCCGAAAAACCCGAATGTTCCTCGGTCGGATTTCGGGCCTTTTCCCCGTTACTCGATATCCGATCGGGTTTGGGGTTTTGGGCCCCTACCCGACCCGACCGATGCTCAGCCCTAACCTTGATCATTAAAATAAGAGTTAATTACATATTTGGTCCCTGTGGTTTATTGGTTTTAACACTCTGGGTCCCTACCTTGAAATATCTATGGATTGTATCCTCGTGGTTTACATTTTATAACATGTTGTGTCCCTAACTTCTAACTTCGTTAAGTTTTTCTGTTAACTCAATTAGTTTAGAGGGTATTTTAGTCATTTAATCTATTTTTATTTTCAATTAAAATCACAGGGACCAAGAATGTAATTTAGTTTATTTTTTATTTAAACTACAGAGACCAAATATGTAATTAACTCTCATATATATGATATATATGTATATGCATATACATCGTGAAACCTTCTCCTAGATACAAAGTTCACCGGAAAAAACACCTACATGGCAGCGGTGGAGAGAAATTCACCGACCATCGACCACCGTGTAACACCCTCAAATTGGAAAGAACAACTAATTTAAAATTTTTAAATCATACATCAAATAAGGATAAAACTTATTCTATTAATCATCACTTGATTCGCCTCAATTAGAATTCTAGATTAAACTTCAACAAATAATAGGTCAAGTCTTGTATAAAGACTAATCAAAGTTGGGTGTTACTAAGACCTAATAACAGTTGTTATCTCCAACAGTGCGGAAGGCTTCACCAAGCTACTCTCTCTCGTGCATAAGACTAGCACTCATCTCACCACGAAGTCACTAGCAACAATCCTCAACCAAACCTGATGCACATTGATATGCCTTGAGAAATCAATGCATATTCACTCTTTTTCTCTCTTTTAGATAGCTATTTTATTTCCAATATCCCTAATTTGAGTCTTTTTCTATGTTATTTTCCAAAATCTTTTTATGAGGCTTAATGTGGTAGTGAAACTTATCTTTATGTTAAATATTAGCTTATTTTGTCTTTAATGTTTAAAATATTGCAGCAGTAACTCACAACATTCCCGCAGCATTGGTGGACAGCAAGCTTATGAAGTGGCTTAATGGATTCAGCTGTCACATTTAATGGGCCAGGCTTTTTGAAGAAAAACGTGGGCTGCTATTTTTGAAGGAAGAATGAGATTTTCTTTTATTATGGTAAAGATGACAAAAAACACTTTATTTATTCTCTCCTTGTCTTTTGTGTAAACTTGGGCTCCAAGCTTGTCTTTATCTATTGGTTATTACCCATTTTCTTTTGTATAAATAGATGGGTTTAGGTGCTTGTTTAGTAGTAAGTTTTTAGTAAGTCTTCCAAGTTTTAAGTAAGCAAGTAGTAGAAGTTAGCAAGTATTTTAAATTTCCAAGTAGCATCAAGAGCCGATCGGTTCCACAACCGATTGTTACATTTTCATTAGTAATTTTAATACAAGTCTCGCATTTACTTTACCTCTCGCTTTCTCGTATCTCTTTATTTACGCTTATCGCATTTACATTCCGTTAATTTATTATGGTTATTTACTTTACGCAATTTACTTTATCTCTTTAATTTCCGCTCTTTATATTTCTCGCAATTTAATTTCCGTCATGAGTAGCTAATTTCATTAGCTTGGGTGTGAGGCAAATGTTGAGTTTTTATATCAAAAAGAAAGTGGACGTCGTTTCTCAATAACGATGTTCCACCGCTTCATTCTAAGTTTTATAAATCCAAACGCACTTCCCGACGAATTGATCGCTTTGAAAGTGGTAAAGTGTAGTGGACTCAGAGATGAGCCACATTAATACACGTCAATTCGAATGACATAGGAAGTATACATGGAAAAGTTGCTTACCAAGAAATTTGGCAACTATGTTTTTCTAATCGATATATTATTGACGAGTTGATCACGAGTCAAAGTGTTAAAGTGTAGTGGACTCAGAGATGAGCCACTTAGAACACGTCAACTTGGATGATATGGGAATCGGCTCGAGAGAGTGATTTTTAACAAATTATCTTGTTTATCCATATATTTTGAGATCACCGTTCGACACTATCACTGGTTCTGATACTGCACAGAGATGTGCCTGGTAGAAGCTAAATACAAGTGTTACGGCAGAATCCGAGAGGATCGTTCTCAAAGTAGGTGGTGGAACTAGTTGTTGAGACACACAATGCTGTAGCATCCCTACAACATTGGTCCACAAAAACTTGTTGTTAATACTCACCACAAGTCTTACACCCTTGCTATCTTTATTCTCTGTTATCTTAATTAAACTGTCAACCAAACCAAACAAAGTCTTCAAAGTCGCCATCTGAAATCATATCTTTCATTACACTTTTATTGCACTTTTACAACAATCTCTGTGGGACGATATTCGGTATTTTACCACTTTATTACTTGAAATACGATATTGGGTCTCATTGTATACTTGCCTTGAGATTCAATTATCACATGTCTTAGTGGTGTGCAAACATCCGCATCAAGTTTTTGGCGTCGTTGCCGGGGATTGGCTCGCTAAAAGTATGTAAAAGTTTTCTAAAATATTTGATTTTTCTAACACCATTTAAACCACCTTCTCTTGGTATATGCCAAGAATACCACGTATGGAGTTATTTGAGTTCGACCCAGACATAGAAAGAACATTCCGAAATAGAAGAAGAACTCAAAGAATTTCATTGATCATATAACCTCCAATCATGGAACCACCCCCGCCAGGTTTCGAAAATAGGGTGCCTAGACTAGAAAATCAACAAAGACAACAATCGATATTTCACGATACACCACCCATTTTTTGAAATCCACTCGAATTCCCTTTTCAGCAAATGCCAAATCAAGGGAACAATAACAATAACCATAACCAAAATCAGCACCCTAATGATGATGCAGAATCCAATGGTAACAATGAAAATAGGGATGAAGCTCCGAACATTATTAATCTTGCAAATTCCAAAGAGGGAAAAATTATGGACTACGCTATCCCTGATTTTGAGCAATTGAACTCAGGGATAGTTAGACCCCATTTACAAGCCCTCCATTTTGAACTTAAACCCATAATGTTCCAAATGTTACAAACCAATGGACAATTTGTCGGAATGCCATCGGAGGATCCTCACTCTCATTTAAAATCTTTGATGGAGATCACCGATGCATTCCTGATCCCTAGGGTATCTAACGATGCCTTGAGACTCACTCTATTTCCATTCTCTCTAAGGGATCGGACAAAGTCATGGTTTAATTCATTGGCGCCTGGTTCTGTACCATCATGGAACAATATGGCTGAAATTTTTTTGCGAAAGTATTTTCCACCTACCCGTAATGCTAAGTCCAGAAACAAAATTTGCATGTTTAAACAAATGGACGATGAAGCAATTCCCGATGCATGGGAAAGGTTTAAGGAGCTGTTAAGAAAATGCCCTCACCATGGCATTCCCTACTGTATTCAACTCGAGACGTTTTACAATGGGTTAAATCCCATGGCTAAACAAATGCTCGACGCGACATCAGGAGGGGCCTTTACAGCCAATACCTACAATGACGGGTATGAAATCCTTAAAAAGATTTCAACAAACAATGGACATTGGGCAGATCCACGTGCTCAACCGCAAAAGAAGACTGTTGGATTTCATGATGTAGATGCATATACCGCATTGACAACACAACTCACTTCCATGGCCACCATGCTTAAAAATCTTTCTACTAGCCAGGGAGTGCAGCCAGTTATTAATACGCCTATGCCAACAGTCCTCTCAGTGCAATGTGTTTGTTGTGGTGGGGAACACTCTTATGAACATTGCCCTCAAAATTTTGAATCAGTAAATTATGTTCATAACAGATCTGCTCCCTATGGCAACACTTACAATGCCAGTTGGAAACAACACCTAAATTTTTTTTGGAACAGTCCATGTTTTAACCCACCTGCACAAAAACCACAGGGAACTTCCAATTTTCAACCACAACATCATGCTAGTAGTTCTCAACATCATCAAAACCAAAGTTCACAACATCATCAACCACCTTTTCAAAACAAACAACATGCACAAGCTGAATCATCATCTTCCTTGGAAGCTATGATGAGGGGTTTCATGACCCAAACTCAGACTGCACTCCGGAACTTAGAGACTCAAGTCAGTCAAATTGCCCAGAACCAGAACAATAGGGTTGCAGGAACGTTGCCTAGTGACAAAGAGGTCCCAAGAGCCCCAGGAAAAGAACATGTGAAAGTTGTGACCCTTAGAAGTGGTAAATAATTAACAAAAATATTGTTTGGACCAATGACCAAAGCAGAATTTGAAAAAACCATAAGGCCATCACCCAATGCTACAGCATTGCACCCTGTTGATGAAATACCAACCAAGCCTCTAGGAGACCAAGAGTCTGAAGACACCAACCCTATCCCTAAAAGTTCTGATCATTCTATACTATTCCTAGAAGAATCTTTTAAGAAAAAGAAAGTATAAAGTAATGTTCCAACCACAACACAAGAGAGTGCACCAAAAGACATAAAGGACCCGTCTTGCTCAACACATTCAAGCAAAGCTGTCATAAAACCAATTCCTCCCTATGTACCTTTTCCCCAAAGGTTAAGGAATCGAAAGGATGAATTGCAATTTAAAAAATTCTTGGATGTGTTTAAAGAATTACATATCAACATACCTCTTGTTGAAGCAATCGAGCAGATGCCCAATTATGCCAAATTCCTCAAAGACATCCTAAGTAAGAAAAAGAAGTTAACTGAATATGAGACTGTTGCCCTTACTGAAGGATGTAGTGCTCTCTTAACCAACAGAATACACCCTAATCTGAAAGACCCAGGGAGTTTCACCATTCTATGTTCAATAGGTGGGAAAGAAGTTGGAAAAGCCTTGTGTGATTTAGGATCCAGTATAAATCTCATGCCATTATTTGTCTTTAACAACTTAGGAATAGGAGAGGCCAGACCCACCACAGTCACTCTCCAATTGGCTGATAAGACCATTGCCTACCCAAAGGGAAAAATTGAGGACGTCCTAGTTCAGGTTGACAAGTTCATCTTTCCAGCAGATTTTATTATCTTGGATTTTGAGGCTGATAAAGATATTCCCATCCTTTTGGAAAGACCCTTTTTAGCCACCAGAAGAACTTTGATAGACGTCCAAAAGGGAGAGTTGACCATGAGACTCCAAGACCAAAAAGTCACATTTAATGTTTTCAATTCTTTAAAATACCTTGATGATGTAGAGGATTGTTCAACATTAAGTGTGATTGAATCAATGTGTCATGAATAGGGAGTGAGAAAAGCCTGTGAGTTGGAGGAAGAAAATGATGAAGACTTAATCATAGATAAAGAGATTGATGTTGAGGAGTTTGCCAAAAGAGAAGAGGAAGTTGTCCCTGTGAATGTTGTAGCATTTGAACCATTGGACAATAATGAGCAAAAGCCTTTCACACCGTCTATTATTTCACCACCCGACCTGGAGTTAAAACAACTCCCATCCCATCTTAAATATGCTTTTCTAGGAGAAGAAGGCAAATTGCCTGTCATAATCTCATCTACCTTAGAATTGCATCAAGAAAAACAATACTTGTGGATATGTTGAAGTTGCACACTAAAGCCATAGGATGGATCATTGTTGACCTTAAAGGGATTAGTCCCTCTATTTGTCAGCATAAAATCATTCTAGAAAACAAGGACTTCACATCCATAGAACTACAAAGAAGGTTGAACCCTGTCATGAAAGATGTAGTAAAAAAGGAAATTTTGAAATGGTTAGATACAGGAATCATTTTCCCAATAGCCAGTAGCTCTTGGGTTAGTCCAGTCCAGTGTGTCCCAAAAAAGGGAGGGTTTACGGTCGTCACAAATGATAAAAAAGAACGTATCCTCACTAGAGTGGTCTCCGATGGAGAAATTGCATGGACTACCGTAGACTTAACAAGGTTACTCAAAAGGACCACTTTCCATTACCTTTTGTTGATCAAATGTTGGATAGGTTAGCCGGTAAGGAGTACTATTGCTCCTTGGATGGATACTCAGGATATAATCAAATAGCCATCTCTCCCGAGGACCAAGAAAAGACAACATTCACATGTCCCTATGGCACTTTTGCTTTTAAGAGAATGCCATTTGGACTGTGCAATGCTCCCGCCACCTAAGAGAATGCCATTCAGAGATGCATGATGTCCATATTCTCTGCTATGCTTGAAAAATCCATAGAAATCTTTATGGATGATTTTTCAGTATATGGTTCATCTTTTGATAATTGTTTGCAAAATCTAAAAATGAGTCTTGAAAGGTCTGAAGAAACTGATTTGGTCCTTAACTGGGAAAAATGTCATTTCATGGATAAAGAAGGAATTGTTCTTGGACACTTAATTTCAAAAAGAGGAGTTGAGGTAGACAAAGCTAAACTTGAAGTAATTGAAAAACTACCCAAACCAACCACTAGTAAAGGAATCAGAAGCTATCTCGGTCATGCTGGATTTTATAGGAGATTCATTAAAGACCTTTCAAAAATTTCAAAATCTTTGTGTATACTATTACAGCATGACCAAAAATTTGATTTCAATGAAGAATGTAGAATTGCATTCCTCACGTTGAAGAAAGCCTTGGTAACTGGGCCAGTAATTGTAGCTCCAGACTGGAACAAACCTTTTGAAATCATGGATGACGCCAGTGATTGGGCTGTAGGAGCAGTCTTAGGTCAAAGAAAAGAAAAAATATTTCATTCAATTTATTATGCAAGTAAGACATTGAATGAAGCACAAATCAACTACACAACAACAGAGAAAGAATTGTTAGTTGTGGTTTTTGCCATTGAGAGATTTAGATCATATTTGATGTGGACAAAAGTTATTGTAAATACGGACCATGCCGCCATAAAATACTTGATCTCAAAAAAGGACGCTAAACCTAGATTGATTAGATGGGTCATGTTGTTGCAAGAGTTTGACCTAGAGATTGTGGATAGAAAAGGAGTAGACAACCAAGTAGCGGATCATTTGTCTAGACTTGAGAAGCCTAGTGAGAATAAAGAAGAAGGAGACATCAATGAGACCTTTCTTGATGAAAGAATTCTTATGGTACAATCTGACCTACCATGGTTTGCTGACATAGAAAGTTATCTGGCATGTGGTATAAAACCCCCTAATTATTCTGGCCAAATGTTCAAGAAATTTCTCCATGAAACTAAATCTTATTTTTGGGACGATCCTTTTCTGTTTAAACTTGGTGCAAATCAAATCATAAGGAGATGTATTCCTGAAACTGAAGTGGCAGCAATCTTACAGCATTGCCATCAAGCAGCGTATGGAGGACATTTTGGAGGCCAGAGAACAGCAGCAAAATCTTTACAATCTGGTTTTTATTAGCCTACTCTCTTCAAAGATTCCCATAACTTTGCACAAAGATGCAATGAATGCCAAAGAAGTAGTTTCATTTCTCAAAGGAATGAAATGCCACTAAATGGGATCCTTGAAGTAGAGTTGTTTGATGTGTGGGGAATTGACTTTATGGGTCCTTTTCCACCATCAAACCAATGCCAATACATTCTTGTTGCTGTTGATTATGTGTCAAAATGGGTTGAGGCAGTGGCTTGTGTGTCTAATAATGCAAAAACATCAAATTCCTCCAAAGACAAATTTTCACAAGGTTTGGTACCCCCCGGGCACTAATCAGTGATGAGGATACCCACTTTATGAATAATATGTTGCATGGAGTTCTTGAAAAATACAACGTTAAACATAGAATTGCCACCGCATACCACCCACAAACCAATGGACTGGCCGAGCTCTCTAATAGAGAGATTAAGGGAATTTTGGAAAAAGTTGTAAAACCTAACAAAAAAGATTGGGCTTTCAAACTAGACGATGCTTTATGGGCATACAGAACTGCTTTTAAAGCACCAATTGGTATGTCCCTATATAAGCTAGTCTTTGGAAAAAAATTGCCACCTTCCTTTGGAATTGGAACATAGAGCATATTGGGCCATTAAAAAGTTGATCATGTCTTTGGACCTTGCTGGAAATAAAAGAAAATTGCAACTATGTGAGATGGAATAACACAGAAACATGTCGTATGAAAATGCTAAACTCTATAATGAGAAAACAAAGAAATGGCATGACAAAATAATCCATCACAGAGAGATTAGAGAAGTCCAACATGTTCTACTGTTTAATTCTAGGTTAAGACTGTTCCCAAGAAAGTTAAAGTCCCGTTGGTCAGGACCTTTCCAAGTCCATAAAGTTCATCCATATGGATCAGTTGATCTGATTAACCTTGAAGATAATAGTATTTTCAAAGTTAATGGCCAACGTGTGAAAGTGTACCATGAGCCTGTAGCATTTCCAGAGCAATGTTCTACAGAATCTACTACCCCTTGAGAAAGTTTCCATGTCTAAGTATTTGTAAATATTAATATATATATATATATATTTCCTTTTTTTATTTATTGAAGCCTTTTTTTATTGTATTTGATGTTTATTTTTTTATCTCTTATTCAACTTTTTAAGGAAGCTTCTTGAGAAAGCCAAACCTTTTGTTTCATCCATAATCTTTTGTTGGCAGATTTTAAAAGAAAAAGGACAAAGAAGAGATAAGTAGAGATGATGTAATCAGATGACATCATGTTAAAAAGTACATCAACGGCACATTGTTCAAATTTTGTCATCATTTTAATACCTAAGACATCTTGTCTCTCTTTTTTCCAGCGGGTAATACCCAATACATCAGATCAAGAAACCTCCTTCTCCAAGATAAACCTCTATTTTAAATAAGCCTTTAACTTCCTGATATTTCTTCACAAATTCTCCATTATCCCACAGTCTCTCTAAGAAACCACTCTCTAAACCACTCTCCCTAAAAAAACCCTTGTCCTAAAAT
Source organism: Arctium minus (assembly GCA_954870635.1). Classification (NCBI taxonomy): domain Eukaryota; kingdom Viridiplantae; phylum Streptophyta; class Magnoliopsida; order Asterales; family Asteraceae; genus Arctium; species Arctium minus. Next base: position 25,947,037 of record OX941097.1, on the reverse strand, counting down.
CGAGCCCTAATCCATGGCTCGTGTGAAGAGAGCGTGGCGAGAAGACCCACCGACGATGTTCCTCCGGCGAGAAGGAGTGGCCGAAGGCAGACCACTATGGTTGCACCCACCACCAGCGCTGAACCCATAACCACCATCGATGTCACAACCATCGTCGATGCCACAACCACCGTTGACGCCACCTCTATTGAAACCCTGTTACCACCACCCACCAAAACATCGACCACCACTGACATCGGTACCACCACCGATAAAACTCACCCACCTACCACCGACGTTTCCCCTCCACAAACCACCGAAACCCAAACACCCCCTGTCGAAAAACCCTTTTCTGAACCTACTGGAGTCACCAAAACCACCATAACCACCACCGACACAACCATCGTCGACACCACCATAGCCAACATCGACGCAACCACTGTGGAAGCCCAAGAAATCGAACCACTCGTCAGAGCCACCGAGGAGACCTCTCTTGGGTTGAACCTGGATAAACCCGCAATGGAGGCTGAAGAAGAACAAACCACCACTCCATTTGAAACTCAAGTAACTCCTCCTAGCCCTAGAACTACTCTTGAGGGCCACATCACCTCCGAATCAGAAGAGGAGGAGGTTGATGAATCTGAAAAAAAACAATGAAATACCTGAAGTTGTTGTTATTGGGGCCCAAGAGAAAACCATGTCTGAAAAAAAACAAAGGGGTTGTGGGTGATGAAATTCCTTCCAAGGACCCTGATGATTTAGTTATTGGTGACTTGATGAAAACACTAGGCATACCAAAGAGTGTAGTCCTTGGGGAGGGAAGTAATGTTGGTCTTGAGGAACCCTCTAAGGGTGGTAAATCCAAATCCACCCCAGATTCTTCTAAAAAGAAAAAATCATGTTTGGGGAAGAGGGTTGCCTCTAAGGACTACCACGCTGAGGGGCCATAAAAAAAGAAGGCTAAAAAGCCTCAAAGAGTAAGGGGAAGGAAATATGAAATACATGACTCCAACTAAATGACACACGAGGAAATATGAAATACATGACTCCAACTGAATGACACACGCACTCAAACATGTATTCTCCAAAATAAAACACAATAAATGTAACTCTCACCCAAAGCTCTACCCTAAATTATTAAAACTGGGCAAATGTCCACAAGACTCGATGGTTACAAAAATTGAGCCTTAAGCTCAACCAAAACAAATGACCATATGATTAAAATCCCCCAAATGCAATAAAATGCAATGGATCAACGTTTTACAAACACATGTTCCAAAATACATGCATAAACTCCGACACAATTTAGATCGGGATAAATCATTTTCCAAATAAATTTATAAACCTATTGACTCTTCCAATACATCCCATAACACGAGGTTGAGAATGCCCAAACTCCAAAGATCCACACACACTAGTATTTTCAAAGCATTCCACGACATGAAATACCCACATTACCAACAGGCACAAAATGCATTTTCACTAAATAATCTCCATTCATGAAAATAAGTTATCAAAACATTTTCATTATGATATATTCATTAAAATTCCCAAAATTCCCAAAGATGGGTATTTCACAAGTTTATAGAATTAAACACTTCATATAATCAAAACTTATCAACTAACTCAACAATCAATAATTTCATGTGAAACGTATAAACATTTAAAGATTGACATTTTTGGCATATACACCGTTTTCACAAATCATCTTCAACTCACCTTGCTAGATTTAGGCTAAATCTAGATTTTCCTCAACTTGAGCTCCTTGAAGGAATTCGAATCTTCAAGCCAAAACTCCCAAAAACCTAGATCCATAATTTTACAACCGTAAATATACATATTCAACCATTTAGAATCGATCCCCAAACATTTTATATCAAAATCCCAAATGTGGCCAAAAACCCTAATTTTTGACCTAATTTCTCCAAAATCATCAAATCCGAAACTTGAGAAACCAATCACCAGCAATTCATCAATGGATCATTTATATCTTATAATAAGGTTTAGAAATGGGAAGGATGCACTTACCACTTAGGTTTTGATGAAAACCTAGAAAACCCAAAAATGGAGCTTGAGGTTGAAGATGAAGATGGAGGTGGAGATGGAGATTCTTGGTGTCTAGCTTCTACCCCTTGATAACACTTCAATAATTAAGGATTGAGACATTTAATGGATCAAAACCACCATAGATGGGTTTGGGTGGTCTTGAGAGAGTTTAGAGAGAGTTGGGAGTGAAATGTGAGATGAGAAATGAAGAAATGAGAGAAATCCCGAATTTATCAGGCCTTCAACCCCTGGTGCGATATTGCACTAGGAGGGCAATGTTGCTGGTCATAATCGCTGGTGTGTACCAGCACACGGTACCTTGTATGCGACTGTAACAGTGCGACTATGACACTGTCATAGTCACCGGGCATTGTCGCGGGACCCTTCCCAAGCCCCGAAACTCAACTTTTTCAACACCAACATTCCTGATACTCTAAGGGACTTTAAATAATGATTTCCCAACAAAATTCCCACCATTTACAAGTTACAAAAACGCCTGGGCGACCTTTACTTATCGAAAATTATGGGTGTTACCCACCGTCTTCTCCAGATCTGCAAACCCAACCACCGGCAAACCCCCAACCTCCGTCTCTGGCCTCTACCCTCACCAACCATCGTCTTCTCCAAATTTTCCCTTCAACACCTCCATGGATGCACCTCCATGGCTGCAACTCCATTGTCTTCGAAGAACACTGACCCTCACCGACCATCGTCTTCTCCAGATCTGCCCTTCAACGATTTGGCGATGTTGAAAAATCGGTGGGGTTTTTTGTTGAAAAATCGACTTGTCTCTTCTTCCTCATCACTTCGTTTTCATCACTGCCTCTTGGCCTTCAAGGTTTTGGGATCGGAAGAACGTTTTGGCAGTGTGAAGATCCTTGTATCTTAGCTTCAAGTGAATGATTTGAATTTGATCGGAAGAACGATTTCAAGTGAACGATCGGAAGAACGATTTAAATTTGATCGGAAGAATGATTTCAAGTGAACGATTTGAATTTGAACGGCAGAACGATTTCAAGTGACGATTTGAATTTGATCGGAAGAGCGATTTCAAGTGAACGATTTGGCAGTGTGAACGATCGGAAGAACGATTTCAAGTGAACGATTTGAAATCAAATTCAATTTGTCCACTTCAAGCTAAGAGAAAAGGATCTTTACACTGCCAAATCGTTCTTCCGATCCCAAAACCTTGAAGGCCAAGAGGCAGTGATGAGAACGAAGAGATGAGTCAATTTTTCAACAAAAACCCCACCGGTTTTTTAACATTGCCAAATTGTTCCTCCACCGGATGGAGGCTGGTGCAAGGACGAAGGTGAGAAGTATTTTAGAGTTGCAGCGATGGAGGTGTTGAAGGGCAGATCTAGAGAAGACGATGATCGGTGAGGGTCGGTGTTCTTCGAAGACGATGGAGTTGCAGCCATGGAGGTGTTAAATGGAAAATCTGGAGAAGACGATGGTCGGTGAGGGTAGAGGCCGAAGACGGAGGTTGGGGGGTTTGTCAGAGGGTGGGTTTGCAGATCTGGAGAAGACGATGATCTATGGTTGGTAGCAATTTCTCTCCACCGCGGCCGTATCGGTGTTTTTTTTCCGGTGAACTATGTATCCAGGAGAAGATTTCACAATGTATATGCAGATACATATATATCATATATATATGAGAGTTAATTACATATTTGGACCCTGTAGTTTAAATAAAAAGATAGAGTAAATTACATTCTTGGTCCCTGTGATTTTAATTGAAAATAAAAAATAGATTAAATGACTAAAATACCCTCCAAACTAATTGAGTTAACAGAAAAACTTAACAGAGTTATAAGTTAGGGACTCAACATGTTATAAAATTTAAACCACGAGGATGTAATCCATAGATATTTCAAAGTAGGGACCCAGAGTGTTAACTAATAAACCACAACGACCAAATATGTAATTAACTCTTGAAATAAATATATGTTTCATTGAAAACGAGATTAAAAAACAACAACATTTAAGATAAATTTGCTCTGAAACGAAAATCATGAAGAAAGTAATAAAATTAAAATGGAAGAAATATAAACAAAAAGTTAGTGGTTGTTATGTATTGGAGGTTATGAGTTAGGTACTTATAATTGTATCTTTACTGATAATATGTTTAGTAATAACATTGTAGGGCTCATTGGCCAGTCCAAACCTCCAACCTATTGGAGCCAAAATTTAAAAGATAAAAAATTAAATATTTGTTTGATGTATGTATAAAACCTGCAACCTATTGTAAGTCACGGTTTTATCAAACTATCTAAACCATGTCATTCATGTTTGATATCTATTATGGGTTTGGCTTCAAAATATTTAAGAACATCCTTCAAAATCAAACGGATGCAACTTTCAAACGCTTAAATTTTTTTTGCTTCATAATAATCGAGTGAACGGGAGAAGGGAGCCCGTCCAACCCTTAATAGGTTAACCCTTGATTGAGGAGGAGAATCTCCTGTGAGTTACAAGGCTAAGTTGTCTTCTTTTTAAGTAAATTTAAAAACCAAGGCCATATTCACAATGATGACAAGAGGATTGCATCTACTTAGCATATAATCCAAAAATAAGTTCTCTTAATCGTGAGATATGAGGTACATACATGTGTTTTATATGTTCTTATGGGTTGAATGATAGGCGTATTTTGATATATATACACGAAGCATTTGGTTTAATTCATGCATATATGAAAAAAGTTTAGAAGAGTTAGGGTGCATTTCATAACTTTGTTTTTCTGTTATATGTCCATAAAAGACGGTGTCTCCTTCAAGGCCATTCCTTGTTGAGGGCGGGATGGGCGCCTGCCGAGGACCCAAAAAAAATAGAGGCCAAATAAAGTTTAATATATTGTAGAAGTTCAAATAATAATAATAATAATAATAATAATAATAATAATAATAATAATAATAATAATAAAAGAGGTCCTTTTTTCGGAATATAATAGATGCCTAAAAAGAATATAGTACATAACACAAGTTTAATATATAGTAAGAGTCAAAAAAAATTAATAGTACATAACACAAGATGATGTCCCTTTGAGGTGTACACTTCTTAGGGGGCGTTTGCTTCGTAGAATTACGATGGAATCTAAAGGAATAAGAATGATCAATTCCATTGGCAAAATTCCATTCTAAACGTTTGGTTTACATGTGAATGGAATTAAATTCCACACATTCCACCATTCATGGATTTGGTCATTCCATCACAAGTGAGATGAAATTCAATTCCATTCCATGCCATTTTCTCAAAAAGACAAAAATAACTCCATCTTTCCTACTTGATTTACCCAGACCCAGATGAGCTCCTTTTGAAAAACTCCATCACCGAATCGAAGAGCAAAGAAAGGATGAAGAATCTGAAGTACAACACTCCAACTTACCACCACTAACCACGGTCGTCCAACACCATCTTCATTGAGCACCACCATGAGCAACCCATGCCCCACCCACTTCCTCCCCGGTCATTCTCTCCGACAGAAACCATCGACACTCACCTTTCGACCTGAACCAAAGTTTGCAACCCCTTCTTCATATCATGGGCGGATCTAAAGCATTAGTGTAGGGAGGCACTTGCCCCCAACAAAATCTAATGTGCAGATTAAAAAAATTTGGTACTCTTGAAATATTTGTTGTTTAGGCCCCCAACTAATAAAAACTAATCCCCCCTAAAGACTCCACTCACACTCACACTTTCATCTTCATTTACATTTCTCCATTTGTAAAAACACTAAACCTTCTGAAATCTTGAATAATTCTGTTTATGTTGAATTGTTTATTTAATGAGCAAATTGGTTTACAGGTTTATTCATTTAGTTATATGGTCCATTATGAATCAAACGAATACTGTATTAGTATTTATTGTGTTTGTCTTACTTTAAGTTTAATGAAAGTAATAAAATATATAAATAGTAGTATAATGTATTCGTCTTAACCACAATAGTAAAAGTATAACCGAAAAACAAAGAAAGTAAGTTATCTTTATTCGATTAACCGAACTGTTTAAGTCGAAAACCGAATAACTCAAAACCGTTTTTGGTTAGGATGAGTTGTTCGGTTTCAAATTTTTTTGACATCCTTTAATGTTCCCCCAATCATAAAAATTTCTAAATCCGCCACTGCTTCATATTGTTGTCTTCTGTGACGAGACTCCCTCATCTCGATATTCTTGTCATCGTGTTCCTCACCAGCAACACCCAAACCTAAACTTTGTCTTCGTCTTCCTCATATTTGTTGTCTTCGACTTGTAAAACCCAAAGTTTAAAGACTCTTCTGAACGTGGAAGAAAGAAATAGATATAAAGCCATTTTGAACTCTTTTTTCAAGAGAGAAAGAAGGGGTGGATATCATAAATAATTTTATTATTTAGAAATAATTTTGTAATAATTTCATATTTTATTATATTTATAATTTAAGAAACAATTATAAAAAAATGTCATAAAAAGGGTATTTTAGTCATTTAATCTTACATCATTCCAATTCTTAAGCTATGTCTGCTAACCAAACAGACAGATTCCAGATCTTTTAACATATTTCATTCTAATTCATGTCAACAAAATGTATGGTTAAATTTCATTCCAACTTCTTCAAAATCAAATCTCTTTAAGAAATTTCATTCCTTCAAAAACATTCTACAAACCAAACGTCCTCTTAGAAATTTATACCTTACATTGAAAACAATACATAATGCACGATATGTTTTCCTATGAAATATGATATGTTTTCCTATGAAATATGATATGAATTTCTATATGTTAAAACATGTATCATTTTTTGCATTAAAAATGTACATGCACCCTCAAGGAATTAATAAAAGTGTTGTTAGAACCGAAGTATGAGGACAGAAACAAATTTGATCAAAGAAGTAAAATGTGAACGTGATTATATCACTATATTTAAGGAATGTTAGCCCCCACTATGTCGTTGATGGATCTAGGCTAATTTCCTCACAGGACCTCATCGAGTTTTAGGAACTGTAGGCAACGATCCTACAGGTTCTTCTCATGATCATGGTATGGATTTAGTAAAATTTGAAGGCATAAAATATATATTTATAGCATCAAAATTCCCAACAATTGCAATGTTTCATGAACAGATGCAAAGGTTCATGAAGAGTTGCAATCTTTCGGTTTTCCTTTAAAAAATAACCGAAAATGAACTTGCCGTAAAATTTTAGGGCCAAAATGAAAGGAATTTTTTCTGTAAATGCAAAGGTGCAAAGTGCAAAGTACTAGTCTTTGATTATAAATATATAGTCCCTCAACTATATAATATTGCCAAAAACCCTTTAGACTTTGCCCCTTAATGTGTACCCTCCAATTTACTTTTCAAACAATTCAAAAGAATTTGAACTAATAAAGCAAGCTTCTTCACTGTGGGACTAAGAAAAAAAAGTAAGTGATAAATACTACGTGTTCCAACAACCCCCCACATAGGATTTATCACAAGCATCCGACTTTCATGCTTAAATTAAGGTAGTTTTCGCTTTGAACCTTAACATATGTACACCTCTCAAATAGTCCAATAGAATCTAAGGCGGCTTAAAGCATTTGAGCCATGATTCCATAAGTTAGACTCGCGGAGATAACACACATGATAAGCATTCCATCTTCATGAATAAGGGAGAACTATTATGGCCATGCGCTCATCCCAATTTCATAGACATTTACAAAGGCAAGACGTTTGATTATGCTGGAGCGGCGCCACTCTTTGTGTCTATATAGGTGAAGCCCCTCTAATTACCAAAGGAGTACTTCATTAAGAGTATATAACTCATCCTCAAATATTTACTCATTAGTTCAGTAAACTAATGTCCAAGTTGGTGATCAATAACTTCTTTTTACCACCTTGAACCTATAAGTAGATTTAAATATAAGTAAAGGTTGGGTTTCCGTTATTGCCAACTTCAATCAATGGGTTTCGAACATATATCTCTTTTGGTTCTGAAAATCATGTCTCTTGGAAGACCTTTTGTAAATGGATCCGCTAAATTTGTACAAGAGTGTACATAAACAATAGTAATAATTCCATCAGAAATTAACTCTTTCACATAAGCATGTCTAAGGCTAATATGTGTAGATTTACCATTGTAAATATTATTATAAGCCCTAGATAAAGTTGCCTCACCATCGCAGTTTAAGGAGATGGTTGGCATTGGTTATGGCCACAACTCTATATCCAACAACATATTTCTAAGCCATTATACTTCCTTACCTGCAGCATTCGAGGCCAAAAACTTAGCCTCCATGGTGGAATGAGTAATACTTGTTACGCCCGAAATTTGTAAGTAGAATCTCTCCCTAATAATCGCATCTATAGTGTAACACCCCAAAAATGGGACAACAAAAATTTCCGGAAAATGGAAATATGGTATAAAGAAATGCCATAGCATAAGCCTCCCAAAATGGGGAAAAATACAGACACATGTTTAATTACAGTTTGTAATTGTAACGGAAAATAAACAACAACATATTAATCTAATTCCTTAAACATAAATAAGATTACAAAAGAGGTGTCGCCTATAGTCCAAGGAAGTCTTCACAAAAAGTGCACCCGCTTGCACTCCCTAAGCTCACACGGATCTGCCTAAACCTTCTTAGATGCGGCGGCACTAGAACCTTGGAAAACGTGTCATGTCGTGTCGGGTTCAAAGTTAAACAGGTTGAGAGTGTCTAACCCTAAACCGACCCGTTTAATAAACGGGTCAGAAAATTTCAACCCTAACCCGACCAGCCTAACCCGACACGACCCGCCTAACCCGTTTAACATTTATAAACCTAAAAATTAAAAATCGAAAATTCACAAAAAGTACAAATCCAAAATTCAAATGAAAGCATTAGAAATCTAAATTTTATAGTTCTAACTTATAAGTTCTAACCAAATCTAAAATATTAAATGTAACATCCTAAAAATAAGGATAACAAAAACTTTCCCAAAGAGGAGAAATGGTATATAAATTGCCTTAGAAAGAGCCTCCCAAAAATGGGGAAATATATAAACCTGTTTAATAACAATTGTAATTGAACGGACAATAAATAACAACCAACTAATCTAATTTCTATATCTAGAAAAGAGATTACAAAAAGGTGTCATCTATAAACCCAAATGCCTTATCCAAAAGATATATGTACAAGTTCAATTTCCCCAAGCTCTCACCCAAGCAACTACGCCTGCTTAGAAACGGTGCCACTAGAACCTGAGATACACATCGACACCAAACAAGTGTTAGGCCAAAAAGCCTAGTGAGTTGAACAAGAAATAGCATGTTAAAGCATTTATAATTCTTATCAGCAGTTAACCAAATTTCATTTAATGTGGATTCAACGGGGGATACCCATAGCACCAATCAAGTTCCACCCAAAGAGCCAATGTACCTTGATGCCAACTACTACGAGTAACATCCGAAAGGCCCGGCACATCCGAGGACTACTACCATTACATTACCCCGAATAGCGGAGGTCTAGGCACATACCCACACGGTGGCATCCAAGACTACATCCTCCTAGTTTCTACTGACTTGGTTCGTCCAACATAATTTATTAATAGGCCTCAATGCACAATATGACCAAGAATATTATCCATACCAATCATGGGTACAATATTGCAAGCCATTTAATATGAAGTCCATAGCAAGACCAATATAACCACAAATTTAATCATGTAGTTTTGACCCAACAAATGGAGTCCCAAATAAGATATCATCTCCTTAACAAGGTACACATATACATGTCCCAACAACTCAAAGTAAGATACAAATGCACATGGTTTCATAAAGAAAAACCCCAAATACTTTGAGTATAAAAATATGAACATTCCAAGTAGGATGCAAGATGATAGCAAGTAATAGATTATGATGTGTATCTAGTTTTTAACCAAGGATTAGTAAACTCACAATCTAGGTTTTTGAACCAAAACCTAGAAAATAGGAACCCTAGGTGAGAAGGTTGAGACTTGAAAAGAGTTAATGCAAGAATCAAAGATCCAACCACCAATGGATGTTGTATTTATGAGGGTTAGGGTTTGGTGAGAAAGGGAACTGATTTTGGGAGCTCTAAAATCGCCAAGAGAGAGAGATATGAAGATTATTAGAGAAAAATCGGATAAAAGGGGGTTTTGGGAACCTGCAGGTCGCCCCACGACTTGTGCCGCGGTTTGCACCCACGGCGTAAGTCGCCCGCTTCCACTAGGAGATGCACTCCAGTGGGTTACGCGGCTTGTGCCGCGACTTAAACCCGCGATGTAAGTCGCGTAACTCCCTGTTTGCAAAGGGCTGCTCAACAACTTCCAAACAACACCAAAACAACACTTATGCAAAAATAGCAATTAAGCATATAAGTTCTACTTTGCTAAACACCAAATAAATGATTAACGAAGCTTTATACTTACCTGAAATTTCGGATGTTACAATCCTCCCCACCTAAATAGGATTTCGTCCCCGAAATCACACTTATACGAACAACTGAGGATAACGCTTCCTCAAATCATCTTCGGACTCCAAAGTGACATTAGCACCACGATGGTGCTTCCATTGGACCTTGACCATGACTACGTACTTATGCTGCAATTTCTTCACTTTTGATTCCAAAATTGCTTCCGGTTCTTCCACACAACGGTTTCCATTATCAATTCGAATTTCCGTTAAGGGAATCACACTTTCCTCTTCGGCTAGACACTTTCGCAAATAACAAACGTGAAAGGTAGGATGTATCCCATCCATCTCCGGTGGTAAGTCCAACCGATATGCTTGTAAACCAATCTTTTCCAAAATAACAAAGGGTCCAAGGAAACGAGGACTAAGCTTCCCGCTTTACCCGAAACGGATAATCCCCTTTCATGGAGATACTTTCAACATGACCCGATCTCCCACTTGGAATTCGACCGACCTTCTCTTCTTATCCGCAAAACTTTTCTGTCGGTCATGAGCCGCCTTCAATCTTTCTCGAATCTCTTTCACTTTATCTGCTGTTTCTTGAACAATTTTCGGTCCGGCGAATTGCTTCTCGCCCGCTTCAAGCCAACAAACTGGGGTCTTGCACTTCTGCCCGTACAACGCCTTGAACGGTGCCATTCCAATACTAGAATGGTAACTGTTATTGTATACAAACTCCACCAGAGGTAGGTGTGAGTCCAAACTCCCGTCGAAATCTATGACACACGATCTCAACATATCTTCGAGCGTCTGAATTGTTATCTCGCTTTGACCATCTATTTGTGAAATTGTCCAATTCAAGCTTTATCAAACAATTCCAACACAATTAAGATCAAGATTCTAGAGAGAGAAAGTAGAGGGAGAAAGTCATATGTCTATTAGATCTCAAATGTTATGCGTACAATCTCAAAGGTTCAAAATTTACATGAAACTCTTAAATAAAAGTTATTTATACCAAGACACTTCTCTCAAAGCATTACAAAAAAACCTCACTACAAAGTTCTTTCAAAAGCAAGTAAAGTACAATACTAAAAGTCAAAGACAAAATACAAAAGTCAAACACCTTGATCTAAACAATACATTAACAATCTCCCCCTTTTAGATCAAGTGTGAATGATAGGTCTTCCCCAACGAGATAAATTGCCTTGACGTATCCCAAGCAATGACTCAAAGTTTCTGATACCGCGTCTGAAATTGAAACGATCATAGATGGCATCCACAATCCTTTCAGAACGAAATTTGAGAAGCTTTCCCATTCCTTTTTCACCTTGTTTCAACTTCTCTTTATTTTCTTTAAGTCTCCTCTCCAACTGCATATTTATCAACTTTAAAGTTCCATCTGAAAACTTGGCGATTTCTGATAATCTGAAGAATCTTTTCTTGTTCTCAAAATTCTTGTAAACCACACCAAATCTAAGTTTGTCAAGCACGGTGAACAAACTGTAATCATCTATATTCTCCAAACTTAGGTCAGGTTTCTTCATGTTGCCTTTCCTTTGATTTGTTTCTATACTAAGCTGAAAGTCATAGCACTAAGTATAGTTAACCTGCCTCCTCATGAATCTTTTAACAGCATCCAAAGCAACCAGAATGTTATCTTTCCTGACAGTCATGTTTCTGAAAAGACGATACAAGTACTCAATATCGTCTACGTTCAGAAAACAGAAGTCAGCTTCGGAGAATTCACATTATGTTAAGTCTCTTCTCTGCATGTGGAATACTGGATACCAGATATGAACAAACTGAACAAGTTGTACAAGCTTCAATGATACAATCCCTGACTTGTTTTTCACTGAACTTTCTGGTCTTCTCACCCAGCTCATCATTCGTGCATACTCTTCTTGATACTCTGGATGTTGGTCTGAGACACCCAAGACTTTGAATCTATCCATTTCTCTGATCCTGTGAACAAATATATTTTTCATCTCTTCTTCCAGAAACGGTTGCCTCAATCTATTCCTCAATTGTCTGATTTGAGCATCAGTAAGAACAGGAGGTAAATATAGTTGATCTGAAGTGCCGGCTTGGGTTTCAACAGGTTTGGAAGGAAAGAAAGGTTCAGGTTCAGTTTCGGTGTTTCTGTCAGGTATGTTTTCAAATTTGGGTGGTTCATCTTGGTTTGGGCTAGGAATTCTGTGTGGGCTAGGCAGATTTGTTTGGGTAGGTGGAATAGGTTGGTTGGGTAGTTTGGATGGTTTGCCTAAGTGTATCAGTTTGGGTGGATTAGGTAGTTAGGTAGGTATGGTAGTTTGGGTAGGTTGAATTTATGGGCTTTGTGGAGGTTGGTTGGAAGGTTTTGAAAGTTTTATGTCTTTGAAGGATGGGATATCAGGTTGTTCAAGGTTAGTTTCTGGAAGTTCTGTGTTCATAGGACTGAGTTGGATATCCTCTTGAGAGCACGCAAGGATGTCCAGAATATTTGTTTCTACTTCTTCAAACAACTCCCTTTCTTCCTCCTTAATCCTCCAAAAATTTTCATACTTTTCACCAGAAGATTCTTCATCATCAGAAGATAGATCTATCGCGTAAATTTCCTCCAAACCTGTGAGCCTTATGATCTCTTCTTTTGTAGCAACTACGGGCTTTTCAACCAGTGGTTCTACTTCTTCATTAACGTATAAGATCAGCTCCATACCCTGACCTTCACCCATGTATCCTTGATCATCACCAACAAGATCAATCATTTCTGTATCCTCATCTCTTTCTGATCCACCAACAGCACGTTCAGATTATGTAGCAGTTCTTTGTCTCTCCCTCGTGGTCATGATCTGAATCATGATCATGCCTTTTCTTTGAACCTTCTTGAGTTTTGCATGAATCTTGAACTGCTTTGGTTAACTCCTGGATATGTTGAACCATTTCTGATTTGAAAGCTTTGAACTCAGTAATGGAAACAACTTCAGTTTGTACAAGAGGTTGTTGAGCCCTTAATAACCCAACAAGATCAGCATGAGTATCCTCAGCGGGTGCCTAAGAAAGCAATTTGGCATACATCATAGATTTCAGCTCCTCCACCGAGAGATCAATCGGCTGAACTGGTGGTTGTAGAGGTGGCTGAACAGACTCTTCCATCGTTGGGCCTTTCCCCTTCAGAAGGCTTTTAACTTTCGCAATCTCTTCCTCAAACTTTGCGGATAAGCTCTCTGTGGCATGTTTTTCAACAGCCTTTAAGGCGCCGTCGAGATATTCCTTTGACACGAAGTCGGGTAAGATTACTCTAGGGTCACGTAGACTTCCCGTTGACACAACTGTTGAGGATCCAACAGTGTGGCCTGTGTTTAAAGTTGGAATTTCGTTAACAATGACAGGACTTCCACCTGATCCTCGTAGTCCAGACTGCGGAGCTACTACAGGTGTTCCGACTGGGTCACTGAAAGTGTATGATCCCAATTTCAATCAAGCAATTCAAGATATGACAATTATGAATCTAGAGAGAGAGTAGAGAGAGAAACAATCACAAGTCGTATTAATCACAAATCTGACTATTACAATGCTTGGTTTTTCAAACTCATACAATACAATGGTATTTATACCACCTAAGAAACTTTCACAAGCTTACAACACTCAAATAATAGAAACTCTCAAAGACTAATGTTGACGATGTTGACTTTACAACACTTTGACTTTTCCTATTAAATCTTGGATATAATTATACACTAACAATCTCCCCCTTTGTATTCAAGATTTAATAAAAATTTGGCAATCTTCTTCAGCGCTTTGATTCTTCAAACTTTGACTCTGACAACTTTAAACTTTGTAGCTCTGACAGTCTTTAGTCTCTGATGCTTTGAAAAATCTTGAAAAGTCTTTCACATTTAGCATCTATGGAAAGTCAACAAGTCTTGAACACGAATTTGAATTTTTTAAATTTCTTTTGAATCTTCAACTTTGAAACATCTTTGAAAACTTCATCTTTTGAATTTTGAGGAATCTTTGATCTCATATCTTCATCTCTCTGATCTCTGAATTGTCTTCAGAAAACCAACTTTCTCGAATCATTTGGACTTGTCTTTGAATCATCTCGGGATGATTTCTTTTCATCAGTCTTGAATGAATTGCCAACTTTCTGAATTTCTCCACAAGTCTTTTCACTTTGTACTTTCTTCATGACTTTGAAATTGATTTGAAATTGAACTCTGTAGATTTCTCCCCCTTTTTGATGAATTGTGAGAATAAAAATCATCAAAACTTATTTCAATTTCAGCTCAGTCTTTAGAACTTCTCTCCCTTTTTGACAATGTAGAACAGTCTTCATGATCTCCTCTAGTAATGTTTGAACATTCTCCCCCATTTGATCTGATAAAGAGCCGTCAATTCATGAATGTATTTATCCGAATCTTTCAAATTCAGACAAATTTTGAGTGGTAATCCTGAATTAACACATGAAACAGTTAGGAATGCCTGTCAGTAACACAAAGTTACTGTGTACAATGAATGTACAATTTAAAGAGCTGGTTTGATGATGACTCACCAGGACTTCCATTCAATCATTGAAAAACACAAAGTATTTTTTATGAATGTTCTGACAGAAAAACGAATTTTTTGTGTGCTCGTGCATGTGTTTTGAAAGAATTAGCACAATGATTGTGTTTTATAAGGCTTAAAGTTATGCAAATCATTGAGACAGCAATGATATTACACAGACTCAATATGCATGATGAAGGGTCGAAGGTGGGGCAACTTTCCTTCTTTTTCACTATCAGTATCTTCCAAATGAAGAACCAATAGCATATGTGTTGCTTCTCTAGAAAATGTGAAACATTCTCTTTTTAAGAAAATAATGAGTAGCTGGTGGGGTTTTATGCAAGAGATGGCATGGGCTAGGTGGCTTTTTCAATGTCGTTCACGAAGAATTATGAAACAACAGTTTATGCGGCTGCTCGGCTCAGAAAAAAAAAATTTGGTTCAGAGTTTATATTCTTTTACTTTGATTTCTCACCCTCTTTCTTTTAAACATTAAAGCTCACTTCTAACCAGTCTCTCATTTTCATTTTACCTCTTCAAACACCACTCTCAATATTTTGACCCCTCTCCCCTCAATCACTCAAAGGATTACTTCCAGGGTAGTAAACACTGGTTATCGTGAATCCATGGAAGTCACTTAAGCTCACATATTGAATCCCATGTATTTTGTCCTAAAAGAATGTGTTGTACAATGATTATTTTGACAATTTAAGCACAAGAAACCATTTGTCAGTATATGTATGCTCATTAAAAATCAGAATGAAATTTGAGCATATTAAGCATTTAAGATTTCTCAAAACTTTGTATGAGTGAATAATCATGAAAGAATAAAAATGTTTTGAGAATCTGACAATGATTAAGATCAGATCAAAATTCATGAAGAATATTATTTTGGGATATCAAAGACGTAAGATGTTTATATGAACAATATATAAACATATTAACAATGAAAGCACATGTAATGATGAAATGATGTATGATTCAAACAACAATGAATATCAAACAGGAGTATTACCATAGAAAGATTAAACTTTTGATACATGGTAATAACAAATTTAAATGAAGTACTGAACCGATGTGTGTTAATACTTGACAGTATATGGACAAGATAATACACAAATATTTATCTTTGGAAACACACGGTCAGTTAAACTTTAACGCTCAGTAATGAAAAACATTTAAAATCACACTTCTAAATTCATGAAATCTTTTGAGAACTAGAAGTGGTTTGAACGTTTAAGAAAACATTTTTCATGCTTGAAAGTTGTTCTTCTGTCAAATAATCAGAGATCTAGATCAGAAGATATTTACCTTTAAGCTCCCCCTCAAATCATGATAGAATGATTTATATTCTGATAAGCTCCCATTGGAAATTTGCATAATTTCCTCATTTTAAACATTTAAGAACGGGTCCTGATCTGTTGTAATCAGAAACCACACTCTTGACATTGAGGTGCGGGTTTTGAACTGTTTTGTTCAAAAGCCTTTGTCTTGACTTTGAAGTTCGACTTCTGAGCTGATTTACTCAGAAATCTATGTTCTTTCTCCCCCTTAAACCTTGGGTGCCTGCAACACAGATTTAGCTTTTGGTACCGACTGGTATTTGGGCCCTGAAGTATTAGTTGCAGTTCTTGTGGGGGTAACATAATATGAACCATAACAGTAATTAACAAAATTATTACTTACAAAGTCACTTGCTCCATAGTAAGGACAACAAATCTTCTTTTGAGCAATCCTGATCAAATGATTAGTAGAATAAAACATATCAGAATTACCAAAAGATTTACCTTTGTGTGCACTGTTCTTTTTGGCATTTGATGTGGAGGAAGATGCTTTGTCCTTCTTCTTCTCTTCATCAGAAGAACTCTTCACTCTCCAAATTATATGTTCTTTCTTAGAATGCTTTCCAAGAGATTTTACATAGAAGTTCGATGGACTATTAACAGACTTGTCATAGAACAGATTAGATGGTTGAATCTGATTTGATTTGACATTGTTTGGTTTGACACTTTTGTTTTTGAAAACATTTTTATCATGAATTGAACTTGAAGCTGTTTTGAAAGAACAGGCTGATTCGGTTGCGATATCAACAGGTGATTGATCAATTACATCAGCTGATACTTTATCTGACAAATCAACGTTTGCAGCTTCCAAGTCCTTTATCTTTTTGGACAAAATATTTCTTTCATCATAAAGTGTGTAAAACTTTTGTTTCAAATCATTTCTTGCCATCTGTTCTTTAAGAATGTCTGAGGATAGAACAGAGATCTTGGATGTGAGCTTAGATATTTCTGATTCAAAGATTTGACGTTCTTGCTCAAAATCTTTTTCCAAGTTCTTATTTTGTTCAGAAATATCTTTGAAAATCCCAACATTTCTCTTCTCAGCATTTTTCTTTTCAAGCTCAAAAGACTTTTTCTTTTCTTGAAAAACTTTTCTTTCTTTCTCAAGTAAGTCTTGTAATGCAGAGATTTGTTTGGGAAGTTCAACAGTTTTATCTTCAAGAACTTTTCTCTCTTTTGCAAAAGTGTCTCTTTCAGTAATTAAGATCTTTTCAAACTCAGACACTTGCTTAGAGAGTTTGATACATCTAAGCTCAAGATCCTTCTTCTCTTGGTTAGCGTTCTTGGAAAGATCAGACAGCTTTTGAGCAGAAATTTTCTCCAGATTAACTTTGTCTTTATCTAATTGTAAGCTTTTAATCAGATCACTATTTTTGGCTTCCAGTGCAGATATCTGATCTTCAAAGGCCTTAAACTTGTGTTGAAGCTTAACTGATTCATCTTGCAGTTCTGATGCTTTTTGTTCAGTTGGCTTCAGTTGGCTTTGAAGATTTGTAATATTTCTCTCTTTCAGCTTTAACTCTTTTTCACAAGTCTGAATAGTGTTTTCTTTTAAAGCAATCATTTTCTCTTTCTCTTTAATCTCCTTCTCTTTTGCCTTGACAATACCTGCAAAATTAGATTTAGCACAATTAGCACAATCAGGAATTTTATAAGTATTTGACAATTTAGATTTCAAATCCTGAATTTGTTTTAATAGAGCTGAATTTTGATTTTTCAGCTTGTCTCTTTCAGCCTCTATTACAGGTATCTCTGGCATGTACATGACAACAACATCTCTAGCTGACAGTACAGTATTTCCTCTCTCATCTGTAGTTGGCATCTTGAATGATAAATGAGCTTGAATTGAATGATCGTTCCCAAATCAACTCAGAAAATTTGACTAAAAGTCAAAATCAAATAACCCCTTTGAAAAATAATCTCAGAAAAATTCTAACTCTGGAACTCGCATAGTACTAGAACTCGCAGATCAAATAACTCGCAAAGTACTGTTCACCAGGCTTCTCGCTAAACGCCTCATGCACGAACCTAGAACTCGCAGGACACTGCTTGCGCGAACTAAAGAACTCTCTAAACGTGTTGTGCGCGAAGTAGCTTCTCGCAAGATGCTTCGTGCGCGAAGTACACTTAGAATAAATCTGAACTTTGAGCTTCTTGCAAATGAATGCAAACTCGCACGTCAAATATTTCTTGCGCGTTCTATACTTAGATAATTTTCACAATTGTAGAACTCGCTAAACATAAACTCGCACAAAGTTAAACTCGCAAGTCACTGTTTATAACACTTCTCGCTAGATGTTATATGCGCGAACGATAAACTTGCAGAAGGTTTATGCGCGTTTTGTCCACTTCTCACAAACTCTTTATGCGCGAACCACACTTAACATTTTGAAGATCAATATGCGTGTTCTTGGTAGTTTGCGCGAACTTTAGTGTGCGTGTTCTTCATATGAATGTTGCGCGAAGTCTAGATCTTGCGCGTTCTTGACTCTGTCATTTAAAAATCGATCCAAAATGATGTAAACCTACAAATTAGAACATGAAATTGTACAGGGTTTGTCGATCTACCATTTAGAACACTTTTCTAACAAATGATTAGGCTAAAAACATCAAACTCATCATGATTTGATTCAAACAATGTTCGACAAATATCTTTCAAGAAAAACAAAATTTCAAAAAATTGAAATCGAATTAGTTCGAATTTCGTGATGCAATCAATACAAGAAATGATCTAAAACATAAATCGAAGCCAATTGATTCATTTTCTTGCATCAAAAACAATTTAAAAATGAAAATTTGAATGATCAGTAAAATTCTGAAAAATGTCTCTGCGTGTTCTTCAAATTTCAAGAAATCGATTTAATCAAATGTAATCCTTCTGAATTGATTTGGTCTCGCTCTGATACCAATTGAAAGTGTATGATCCCAGTTTCAATCAAGCAATTCAAGATATGACAATTATGTATCTAGAGAGAGAGTAGAGAGAGAAACAATCACAAGTCGTATTAATCACAAAAATGACTATTACAATGCTTGGTTTTTCAAACTCATACAACACAATGGTATTTATACCACCTAAGAAACTTTCACAAGCTTACAACACTCAAATAATAGAAACTCTCAAAGACTAATGTTGACTATGTTGACTTTACAACACTTTGACTTTTCCTATTAAATCTTGGATACAATTATACACTAACAGACACTTAGACGACCAGTGATAGCAGAAATAATGGGTTGTGTCCTAGGAATGAATGATGAAACAATTGCCTCTAGACTCGATTGTGCAAACAAAGAAGTTAAGCTCTGGGGCAGCTGAGCTCTAGTTTAAATACCTGGCATTTCCGAGTGAAATGCAGATAGAGTTTGTGCTAAACCCCCGTGAGAATATGAGACTACAGCCTGTTGAGAGGCAGTAGAATGGCTAATTGTGGTGTGCAGTTGCATAAGTGGGCGACTTATGTCTTGTGCTTCCGATTGCAACACATGCAACGGAGCACTTGATTTGGTTACCCATCTGGATTGGTAGGTTATGTTGCACTCACGCTCACCATATTCTTTTGCTTCAATTTCTCTCTGTCTCACACTTTCAACATTTTCAACTATGTCTCCCTCAGATCGCCTTATATCTCCCAATACATGTGCAATATCAATTCCAGCAGTGTCAATGTTCATATCTTCATGATGCAAAGAAACATCATCTATAAAGCCAAAATTGTGTTGAAGATTCTCATTATCAACATCAGTTTCATGAAAGATAACTTCTTCAGCATGATGATCCGAAGTAGCTGAAGGAACAGTCTATGATGAACTAGCATGCCGGTATGACTCAGTATCAGAATTCACACATTCATCACCTATCCTTACCTGAGGACTTGATTGACGGATTAAAGTCCTGTCAGGTTCGGATGTAGAAACCTCTAGACGTGTGGCATCTTGTGCCGAGGTCCCCACAACTTCAGATGTGATAATTTGAACCCCACCTGTTCCCCTCTCTTGATTTTCCCTCATCTTTCCCCGCTCTTGGACCCCCGTGGTCTCAAGAACCCTCACCGACTCCTCTCGCCTAAGGTTTGAGTCTTGGGTAGGGATTACCGGTTCTGGTATTCCCATAGACTCTCTATACTCAATGACGCACTCAGAGTTCGGATTGGCATATGAGAGCAGAGCTTGTGGAACTGGCATGGAGTAAGTGAACTGCTTCCTTTGCTTTTGAAGATATTTCATCTCGAATTCTGGAGCAAGTTCATGTTGAGATATTTTCGGAATATCTCGGTTTGATCGGATCATGCTTCGGATTATCAGCTGTAGAAATATCTGGTAAGGCACATAGATAGGACTCTTAGATGTCCTTTTGCTGATTACTTTCTCATATAATTTCGTCCAGAATACCACTGAGTAATCGACGTGTAGATCGTACACGACTGGATGAAATAACCTCAGGGTATGCATGTTGGTGTTGTCCAGACCGAAATTTCTTGACGTGAAGCATCGATTGAAGACTGAGAACATCTGATAATAGAAGGGAGGAAGGTTGGTCTTCTTGAAGTCACTGATCTTTGTGAGTGAACCAATATATCCCAGGGCTAGAATGCCTTCAAATACTTCTGAATCTAGTGGGTATTGATCAAAACTGGTTCTGCCCTCTCTTGAATTTGCTTCTGGTAAGTCCAAGATCCATCTGAGTCTTTGATAAGTAAGAATAGAAGTGAAATTGTCTATTTTGAGCCTGAAGTATTGTTGGTGTCACTCTCAACTACATATTCGATCGTCTTCCAGACTTGCTGTAAGTAGATCAATGGAACAGCAGCAGTGTCTGTCAGAGCATGATGTAGTGGATGGCCTTTCAGAATCTCCACAACAAGTGGATTGACATTAGATTGTCAAAGTCCACATGATGGTTGTTGGGATAAAGCAACAGGTACTCAGACTGGCTAATGAGGGCTTGATCAGGATCTTCACCAACCTCAGATTGAAAATGAGACCTTGAGGATGGCATAGGAGTCTCTTTAGAACCATGTGGATCATGTTCATCCATATGGACACTTTGATCATGAATTTGTTCTTTCGTCATTGATTACCTGAAAAAAAATATAACAAGTATTGGAAAAAATCCAATATGTTAGTCAATAAGCCCAGAACATGTTTTCAGAAAAACATTTTGATACACGAAGTATCAAATACAGAAAGATTTGTACTTTAAGCACATAACAGATAGGCACGGAAAGTTACAAGATGCAAAAATGTAACTTTGAAAAAAATAACCGAAAAGACCCAAATTTGAACTAAACACTTGATATTTTGAATTGTTCTGACAAAATATGTTATATTGTAAAAACACTTGAAAGCTTGAAAAGTTTTGAAAAAAAATT
The DNA here is from genome assembly GCA_954870635.1 of Arctium minus. Classification (NCBI taxonomy): domain Eukaryota; kingdom Viridiplantae; phylum Streptophyta; class Magnoliopsida; order Asterales; family Asteraceae; genus Arctium; species Arctium minus. The sequence continues at coordinate 25,925,403 of OX941097.1, read as the reverse complement.
CTCTAAGTATAGAACTCTCAAGACACTGAGAGACTTAGAGAACTCGCATAACATAGAAACTCTCAAGCCAAAGAGCTTGCAAAAACTCTCATAACAAAACTCTCAGATCTTGAAACTCTCATGAACCTGAACTAGAACTCTCATGAACCTTGAACTGAAAAAAAATTAAAACTGTCATAACCAAGACTTGAAACACTGTTCATTAAAAATTTTGAATTTCAAAATTCAAATATACAACTTTTTAAACTCAACAATCTGATGTATGTCCTTTGATTAGTTTGATATCTGTTAAAATGTTCAAATTAACTTTTAATCCAGATTTAGACCAAACAAATCAAATAGATCAATATCGAGTCCAACAAGTTTGTTCATGATATCGAGTTCCAAAAAGATCGAAAATTTCAGGTCACAGAGTCAAGTCTAACAGTTCAAATGTTCGAGTTCAAAGTTTCTAATAGTCAAGGTAAACCTGCAAATAAGTGAAATAGAAGCAAACCCATAAGTGTAATAGCAATATTAATAATATTTTGTAAGAACAGATTCAAAATATTAAGAGTCGTTCAACAAGGAGATGAACAGTCAGAAAGACGAAAATCCAAAATCAAAACCCTAGAAAGCAAAATCGAACCTGGAAATCAAAACAAACAAACAATAAACAAGAATCGAACAAGAAACAAATAAGCACCTACACTTGATTCGATGAAAGTATGATTCTGGAATCGAAAGTCGCAAGAATACTTGAGAGAAAAAAATTCCTAAGTGCAAAACTCGCTGAAGAATAATGAGAGAAGTGAGTCTGAAAGCTGGAAAACTCGTGAATATATACCCTGAGAATGACTTGACACGTGGCACGAATTGATAGGGTGACACACTTCACGCATAACAAAGGAAACTGGAACTTGCCGCACGAAGAAGAACAAGGTGTGTGTGTACTTCACGCATGAACAATGTGCGCGAAGTAATAAAACTCGCATGGTGAAGCTTGCGCGAAGAAGGAACTCGCATGACACTACATGCGCGAACCTTGATGAACAGTAACTACTCGCAAGTAGTTGTGTACGCGAAGTAGAAACGCGCATGACATAGTTTGCGAGATTTGGACTTCGCGCAACCTTTGTCATGCGCGAAGTGAGAACTCGCATGATGAAGTGTGCGTGTTCTTCACTTTGCGCACGCAATGATTTGCGCGAAGTAGAAACTCGCATAAGGCTTATGCGCGTTCTACACTTGGAAAAATTTTGAAAATTTTCCAAAAATGGAAACTTTCCAAAAATGCATTAAGCTTTTGTCCAAAAATAGTAAGTTTTGTAAAATCACTTTTAAGCACAGAATTGAACTTTTTCTCTGAAAAAAATTTCTTTCTGATTTCAAATCCATTTGTAAATACACACTCACACACCAACTTACAGACTTTCCAATATGCTCCCCCTTGATAAGTGCAAGTCTGTATACTCCCCCTTGATTTGACATTCTACTCATCTTACTGAAGTACGAGTCCTGATCTGATGTGATCAGAAGTCATTGTCCAAGGTATGATCTTTTTTACTACTGCATGAGACTTTTACACTACAAAACAAGATGATTCTTTGGTACTCATTGTACATGAGTCCACAAATGTTAATAACATCAAACTTTTCAAAGAATATATTGACCAAAACACATAAGCATATGAAAACAGATTTAGCTCCCTCTCAACAATAGGTATAGAAATAGAAATATAACTATGCATCAAGGTTCAACATTCCAAGTTTGCTGACCAAAAATGTAAATCTATTTTCATCAAAAGGTTTTGTAAACAAGTCAGCAACCTCAAAATCAGTCGAAACAAAATGCATTTCTATATTTCCTTTCTCAACATGATCCTTTATAAAATGACACCTGATGTCTATGTGCTTAGTTTTAGAATGGTGTACCGGGTTAGATGTAATTGCTATGGTGCTCTTGGAGTCACAGTAGATAGGTACCATTGTGAATGTATACCCGTAGTCCTTCAGCTGTGTCATCATCCACAGAAGTTGTGAGCAACAACTAGCAGCTGCAACGTATTCTGCTTCAGCTGTAGAAGTTGATACACAGTTCTGCTTCTTAGATGACCAACTTACTAATTTGTCACCCAAGTAGTGACATGCTCCAGAGGTGCTCTTCCGGTCTAATTTGTTGCCTGCATGATTTGCGTCTGTATAGGCCATTAGTTCAAAACCAGAATCTTTTAGATACCAAAGGCCTAGATTTGGTGTGCCTTTGAGATATCTGAAGATTCTTTTTATTGCAGCAAGATGGGACTCCTTAGGATTAGCGTGATACCGAGCACAAAAGCATGTAGCAAACATTATGTCCGGTCTACTTGATGTCAAGTACAGAAGAGATCCAATCATGCTTCTGTAGGTCCGTTGGTCTACTGATTTTCCAAAAATATCAGCATCCAACAGACATCCAGCTTGCATGGGAGTCTTCATGGGTGATGACGAGTTCATGTCAAATTTATTCAACATGTCTTGTATGTATTTGGCTTGATTAATGAAAATCCCTTGCGGGGTTTGTTTTACTTGCTAGCCGAGGAAAAAATTTAATCCACCCATCATTGACATTTGGAATCTTTTCTTCATGATGTTTTGAAATTCATCACAAAGCTCATTATTTGTAGAACCAAAAATAATATCGTCTACATAGATTTGTACTAGCATCAAATCCTCACCTTTCTTTTTAAGAAAAAGAGTTGTGTCGATTGTACCTTTTCGGAAACCAAACTTTGTAAGATATATTGAAAGGGTTTCATACCATGCACGCGGTGCTTGTTTCAGTCCATACAGGGCTTTATCTAGCACATATACATGGTCTGGAAATTTCGGATCAATGAAGCTTCAGGTTGACTTACGTACACCTCTTCATGTAGTATACCGTTGAGGAAAGCCGATTTGACGTCCATCTGATAAACTTTGATATTTTTGTGTGCGGCGTACGCAAGAAAGATCCTTATTGGCTCAATCCTTGCCACGGGAGCGTACGTTTCATCATAGTCGATTCCTTCTTGTTGATTATAACCTTTCGCTACAAGTCGTGCTTTGTTCCTGACAATAATACCGGCTTCATCTTTCTTGTTCCGAAATACCCATTTTGTTCCAACAATGGTTTTATCCTCTTGAATTCATTTAGCTCGTCTTGCATCGCATTTATCCAATCAAGATCCTTAAGAGCTTCAGACGGCTTTTTGGGTTCCATGCTGCTGAGAAAATTTGAGAACATACAGAAATTGGCCGATGCAGATGCAGTTGCAGATCTGGTAGATACTTTAGCATTCGGATCTCCGATAATGTTTTCCGGAGGATGACTCTTTGTCCATTTATGTGTGTTGGATACATCTCTTTCAGTCTGATTGTTTGAATTGCCAAAGTTATCATGTATTGCTGGTTGATCATTCTCATTAGATGTTGGACTTTGTGCACTAGAAGATGGTTTAGCTTCTGCAGTTGTTGGTTCTGGTTGTTGTCCAGATGTTGCTGATGTAGATCCCACTTCAAATTGTGATGAGATCATTTCAGTTGTGTTTTCTGGATTAACTTGGTCAGAAACCTCTTGCATTTTACTTGTAGAAGCATCACCAACTTCTTCAGATGGGCCAGATATATCTACACTGGAAGGATGTGAGTTAGTATTTACTAAATTTTCTTGGCTATTATTTTCAACAGATAAATCATTGAAAGCATCAAAAAATAATAGATCAAGATCAGAATCAGTGTTAGGTTCAGATTTCTTTGCATGATCAGGTTATACTCTTGATGAAGTAGAAGCTTTGTCTTTTTCTTTAGATCTGAGTTCTGAACTGTTGTGTTCAGAAGTCCTCATCTTGTTTTCATCAATGGTCACGTTTGCGCTTTCAATTACAGTCTTTGTTCTGGTATTGTAGACTCTGTATGCTTTGGACTGAAGAGAATATCCTATGAAAATCCCTTCATCAGCTTTAGGTTGAAATTTTGACAGGTTCTCACGATCATTAAGTACATAACACCTGCATCCAAACACATGAAAGAATTAACAGTAGGCTTACGACCATTAATTAATTCATAAGAAGTCTTATTAAAGCGTTTATTAATAATGGTCCTGTTTTGTGTGAAGCATGCAGTTGCTACAGCTTCATCCCATAGAAATAATGGCAATTCTGAATATGCAAGCATTGTCCTTGCTGCCTCTACCAAAGTTCTGCTCTTTCTTTAGACTACCCCATTCTGTTGAGGTGTCATTGCCGCAGAAAAATTGTGTGATATTCCAACAAATTCCAGAAAAGTTTGCAGAGTCGCATTCTTGAATTCTGTTCCGTTATCACTTCTCAGTTTCAGTATCGGTCATTGTAGAAGAACTTGGATTTTCTTAATGAATTTGATTATCAGATCAGGAGCCTCAGACTTCTTCCTCAAAAACTATAGCCATGTATACCTTGAATACTCATCCACCATGACAAGAATGTATTTCTTGCCATTAATAGATTGAGTCCTCATCGGTCCACATAAGTCCATATGAATAAGTTCCAGACATTTGTTGCAGTTGGATAACATCTTCAGTTTGTGCGAACTTCTTTTCATCTTTCCTTTTTCACAGGCAGAAAATAAAGAATCTTGTTCTATCTTCAAGTCAGGAAGTCCAGTCACAAGATGTTGTGTCCTCAACTTATTCAAGTCCCTGAAGTACTGATGAGATAGTCTCCGATGCCACAACCAACTCTCTTATGTAGATGTCTTTGAAATCAGACACACTGGCTTTGAAGCTTTAAGTGTTGGAAAGTGAACATCGTATAACAATCTCATTCTACCAGCTTTGATAAGTTCTTCTCCACTATAATCTTTGATGTAACAGTAATCAGTATCAAATTCAACCTTGCATTTCTTCTCTGTGAACTGACTAATTGAGAACAGATTGTAATCCAAGCCTTCCACATACAGAACCTTTGATATTGTGATCATGTTGTTCTTGATAGTGTCGTAACCTATGACGTAACCTTTCATTTCGTTTCCAAAATTTACTATACCTGCATAATGATCTATGTAGTCGAACAACAGGTGTTTATGCGTTGTCATGTGTCTTGAATCTCCAGAGTCAATGATCCACACATGACACGCCTGAAATCAACAATCACTTAACTTTAGGTACCCATATGAATATGGGTCCTTTCTTGTTAATACTCTTAACAGTATTTAAAGTTGTTGATGACCCCTTAATTCGCCATTCAAATCTTGGTCCTTTTAGTAAAGTTTGAGTGTTAAGTTCAGCTTTTGGAATCCATTTCCACACAAACTTCACATCAGCAATTTTATTAACTTGAAAAACATTGTTTTTCTTTTTCAAATAATATATTTCAGCATTGTTGGCTTTGGAATTATTAGAAGAGTTCAAGTTCTTAAATTGGATATGTTTCTTTTTCTTTGAAGACTTCGGTTTCCAAGAGAATGAACTTTTAAGACAATATGAACATTGCAATTTAGTAGTAGCTTGCGTCAACAACTCTTTTCGGGAAAAGATTTTTGTTTTATTGAAACTTTGTTGATTGACATCAGTACAAGCATTAGCTACTCTATTACATTGACATTCATCAAAATCATTCACATTCTTTTCCACTTCAGTCTTCTTTTTCTTCAAACATTCTTTCTTCACTTTTTCATCTGAAACAGAAACAGATTTAGAGATATTAATAGATGATGAAGAATAAGAACATTCACCTATTTCTTTTGTTTTTTCAGATTTGGATAAAGGCTCAACACTTTGAATCACAGAAATTGGAATTTCTTTATCAACAATAACCTCATTTCCTTTTGATAATTTGAAAATTTGGGATTTTAGATTTCTTATTTCTTTTTGCAAAGATTCATTTTGAATAAAACTCGAATCTAGTTCCATCCCGAAATTCTCATTAGCTTCTTCCAATTCCACAGTCATGTTGTTGAGATGGGAAATTTGCCTTTGTAAATCTTCAATTTTATCTAAGGCTTGTTGATATTCAAGATCAGAAAATTTTGAAGTACAAACAGAATCAGACTTATCAGAAATGACCTTTTCATTTTTATCTTCTAAGATTAAGCAGGTCAAAACGGTTTCATTAGAATCAGAAATAGAACTAGCTCTATAAGTCTCAGGTTTTTCTTTAAAATTATTTTCATAATTGACAAATGAATCCTTGTTACTTTCGTAAGAAGAATTTAATTCATCATATGAAAATTTCACTGATGAGAGTCCAAGATCACTGATTCTTAGAGAGAGAAAGTAGAGAGAGAGACTTGGAAGCGCAAAGTATGTATTCAGTAAAAGTGTGCGTGAGTTCTTACAAGACACAAAGACCAAAGGGACTTAAATACCCTTGGTCAATACAACACAGAATAGGACACTAAACACAGTATTTGACCAAACTCTATAAATACAATGATTACTATAAAACCAGACCTAACAACTGATTTAAAATTCTGAGTTTCTGGGTCAGTTTCTATTTATGTCTTTACTTCCATTGTTTCCTCCTTCTTCATCTTCGGAGATTCAGGTAAAGAAGTTTCTGCTTTGACAAAAGTTTCCAGAATGTGGGGTATTAAAATAATAGATTCATCACCCGACTTTTTAAAGTTGTAAAGATTTTCAGGTGCCTTTTTCAAAACATCCACATCTGATAAACCCAAACCAGGTTTTGCCTTGTAAAATCTTGTGTCTTTCTGATTGTTGGTTAAAATCTTAAGAGTCTGTTCTGTTTGACCTCTTTTGAAATTTAGGTCTTCCAATTCCTTGATCTTAGCATAAGCTTCAGTCCTGTTTTTCAAAACAATATCAAACTGAAGTGTTAGTTCCATATTCTTATCCTTTAAAATAATTATCTCTTTTTGAAGTTCAGAAATTCTTGTTTGAAGTTTAGATTTATCCAATTTCAAAACATTCTTCTCCTCTTCTCTTTCTTCAGCCAAAGTTTTATAAATCAGTGCCTGATCCTGATGTCCTTGTATTGTACTCTTTTGTTGTTTAAAATTTTCTTTTAATTTCAAAAATTCAGAGTTCATCAGATTTAACTGGGACATCAAGTTCATCACTTCTTCATTATCATCAAAAGATTCAGAGTTGTCAGAAATGGAATTTACCTCAGAATCTGACTCCTCATTCAGATGTGTCATTAAGTTGTAATGCACTTGAGTCAGATTCACCTTTGCTACCTCAGCCTCTTCATCATCAGAATATTCAAACCATATTTCCTCTTCAGCCTTCAGTGTTGTGCCCTTTTCCATAGCTTTTTCCAGTTAAGCTTTCTTCTTATAGTATTCATAATTCTTTACGCACTTTTCTGGGCAATCTTTGATGAAGTAGTCGGTCTTTCCACAGTTGTAACACTTATCTGACTTCTGTTTCTCTTCTTTCTTTTCTTCTTTTCTCTCCTCTTTTTTCTCTTTCTCTTTCTCTTTCTTCTCTTCATATCTGACTTTGTACTTTCCATACTTGTAAGAATCGTGCTTCGGCTTGTTATAAAACTTTTTCTTACCAAACCTTTTATGGAAGCTCGAAGTCAAAAGTGCAAGCTTTTCTGCAAATTCTGTTAATTCATCATCATCAGTTTCTTCCACAAACTCATCATCAGAACTATTTGAGTTGTCAACCATGCTGGTTATCAAGGCTTCCTTCTTCTCACTTTTTCCAGAACCATAACTTGTCTTTACCATCTTGCCCTTACTCTGAGCTAGCAATGCCAAAGAATCTTCTACCTTCTTTTGCTTGTCTTTTAACTGAAGTAATTCCTTGTTCACTGCTGCTTGCTCCTTTACTTTGTCCTCGTGTTGGTTTAAAGCACAGAACAGATCATTCAGTTTCTCTTCATCCATATCTTTATTGATCTGCATTTGAATGGTGTAGACGTCCCATTCTGTTTGAAGATTCTTGATGAATTTAAAATTTATCTCAGACTCTGATTTCTGCACTCCATTTCTTCTAAGATCATTAAGGATGATGTTGTAACGGTCATATGCATCCCTTAGAGATTCCCCTTCTTTAGCTTTAAATCCTTCATATGCATTGATACTTTGATTCCTTTTGGTCTTGATAGACTTTGTCGAACCCATAAACTGCTTCTCTAGCTCATCCCAAATGTCCTTGGCAGATTCTCTGCTGTCAACACGGTTGAAAATGTCATTTCGAATGGCCATTATAAGAAAGGTCAAAGCAGTTGCATCTCTTTCAACTAAAGTTTTGTCTACTTCTTTGTATTGTATGGGATATCTTGCTACAATTCTCTCGGGAATTTCAGGATTAGTGTCAGTAGCTGGAATCCTGGCAACCGTGACATGTGGGAAGTGAGGACCGTTCAGAATGGAATCCATCAATTTCTTATCCTGGTTGTTTAAGAAATTGATCATCCTTTTTCTCCACTGTGGATATTCATCTGCTTGAAGAACCGGAGGTTTGGATTTTGAGCCCATACTGAGCAGATCTCGAGACATGATTGCAGATAACTGAGAAAGATGACTGAAAGAAATCTTGAATGTAGAAGATCTCCCAAAAGAATCAGAAACAGTTGACTAGAAGAGTCAAACCCATATTACCACAGAAACAGATTTCCAGAAAAAAATACAAGTACAGAACTCGCACAAAACAAAAACTCGCAGAACTCTGAAACACGCAAGTCACTATTCACTGGACTTCTCCCTAGACGCCTTATGCACGAACCAGGAACTCGCAAACCACTACTTGCGTGAACTGAGAAACTCACTAGAAGAGTTGTGCGCGAAGAGACTTCTCACACGATGCTATTTGCGCGAACTTGACTTAGAAAAAATTCAAATACTGAACTTCTCGCAGATGAATATATACTCGCACGTCAGATGAAACTTGCACATGCCTTTGCGGGAACCATACTTAGAAAAAATTTGAGAAGATTGAAACTCGCAAAACATAAACTCGCACGCTGAGAAACTCGCATAGAATACTTGCGCGAACCAAACTTAGAATTTTTCAGAAATGCCAAGAACTCGCAGAACAATAAAGAAAACCCTTTGTGTGAACCAATTTATCGCAAGCTGAACTTTGCGTGAACCACTAGAAACTCGCACAATATACAGAAAACAGTATCTTGTGCGTTCTTTCTTCCCTTGCGCGTTCTTCCTTAGCGCGAACAGTAGATCTAGCGAGTTCTTCCCTATGACTCTAGAAATCGATCCAAACATCAAATTTCCTGCAAATCACTTTACAAACTTATCCAACAGGTTTGAAAAGTGATATTAAATACTTTTTGAACATACAACTATGATAAAAAAAAAACAACAGATTACTGTGCGATTCAATCTTTACAGGTTATGTGTTCGTTTTTTTTTAAAAACAAGAAAAATCCAAATTCAACTCAAATCAGTGATTATTTTGTAATTATGTGTGAATACAAAGTGATCACTAACACTAGTCGATTACAACTAAACCATTTTTACACCAAGAACGCAACAAATATAAGAAAATTCGATCAAAGAGTGAATGTTCAGAAGTCGAGTTCGTGAAATCAAGAAATCCACAAATTGATCCAAAATGGTAATCCAAACTCTCTGAAATCGATTGGGTAGGCTCTGATACCAATTGAAATTGTCCGATTCAAGCTTTATCAAACAATTCCAACACAATTAAGATCAAGATTCTAGAGAGAGAAAGTAGAGTGAGAAAGTCATATGTCTATTAGATCTCAAATGTTATGCGTACAATCTCAAAGGTTCAAAGGTTACATGAAACTCTTAAACAAAAGCTATTTATACCAAGACACTTCTCTCAAAGCATTACAAGAAAACCTCACTACAAAGTTCTCTCAAAAGCATGTAAAGTAGAATACTAAAAGTCAAAGACAAAATATAAAAGTCAAACACCTTGATATAAACAATACATTAACAGTTTGGGGATGGTAGGTCGTGCTCAGATTTAATATAGTGCCCAATTCTTTCTGCAAGCTAGCCCAAAAATTTGAGGTGAACCGACTGTCCCGATCCGACACGATAGATTGTGGGACTCCGTGCCTCGACACTACCTCATCGATATAAAGCTTAGCCAGTTTCTCCATTGGCAAGGTCTCTCGCATAGCAAGAAAATGTGCACTCTTGGTCAAACGATCCACGACCACCATATAGTATCATGACCTCGCAAGGTCTTCGGTAGCTTTGTCACAAAATCCATGGTGATATTGTCTCACTTCCACTCGAGAATGGACAACGGTTGTAAGCTCCCGTATAGTTTCTGATGTTTTGCCTAGACTTGAAGACACGTGACACACCTCTCCACATAATTTGCCACGTCCAGCTTCATCACCGGCCACCAATAGTTCAACTTTAAATCCCTATACATCTTGGTGCTACCGGGATGTATAGAATATTTCGACTTATGCGATTCTTCAAGAGGTAACTCCCGATTACCGCCAAACTTTGGCACCAAAATTCTCCCTTGGAAGAGTTTAAATCCTCGACCATCTTCCGTCAAAAGTCCACTTTGCCTCACCATGACTTAGATTTGAGATTTTCTTCCTTGAGCGCTTCCATTTGGCTCGTCTTGATGTTTTCCAAGAGATTCGATACTACATCGATTCTCGTAAGAGACAACTTGACACCACCATCATGGCTCCTTCGACTCAACGCATCCGCCACCACGTTGGCCTTACCGGGGTGATAGAGCATGTCACAATCATAGTCCTTTAGCAACTCAAGCCACCTCCTTTATCGCATATTGAGTTCCTTTTGATCGAAGATATACTTGAGACTCTTGTGATCGGTAAAAAGAGTATATTTGGTTCCGTACAAATAGTGCCGCCATAACTTTAATGCAAAGACCACAGTTGCCAATTCCAAGTCATGAGTCGGGTAGTTCTTCTTGTGGTCCTTTAGTTGCCGTGACGCATAAGCTATCACCTTTCCCCGTTGCATCAACACACACCCGAGACCCATCTTCGAAGCATCACTATATACAACGAAGTCATCCGATCCATCGGGCAAGGATAGAATAGGAGCTTCACATAATCTCTTCTTGAGCGTCTGAAAGGCTTGCTCTTGTACGTCAGTCCAAAGAAAATTGACATTCTTTCTTGTGAGGGATGTGAGTGGCGAAGCTATCTTAGAGAAATCTTGGATAAAGCGTCGATAGTAGCCCGCCAAACCCAAGAAACTCCGGATTTCCGTCGGACTCGTTGGCGGTTCCCAACTCATCATCGCCTCTATCTTCGTTGGGTCCACCTTCACCCCATCTTCAGACACTACGTGGCCCAGTAATTGAACTTCTTTGAGCCAAAACTCGCACTTTGAGAACTTCGCAAACAACCTTTCTCTTCTTAGGACTTCCAAAACTTCCCGCAAATGTTTTCCATGCTCAGACTCGTCCTTTGAGTAGATTAAAATATCGTCGATGAAGACAATCACGAACTTGTACAAGAATGGACGGCACACGCAGTTCATCAGATCCATGAATATGGGCGGAGCATTGGTAAAGCCAAAGGGTATCACCAAAAACTCGTAATGGTCGTATCTTGTCCGAAAAGTCGTTTTCGGTATATCTTCCTTCTTCACTCTGACTTGATGGTAACCGGATCTAAGATCGATCTTTGAAAAGAATCCCATGCCTTGAAGTTGATCGAAGAGATCGTCGATGCGTGGTAGAGGATATTTGTTCTTCACCGTGACCTTATTCAATTCCCGATAGTCGATGCACATCCGCATGGACCCATCCTTCTTCTTTACAAATAAGACCGGAGCTCCCCAAGGCGACGAGATCGGTCGAATGAATCCTTTCTCGAGAAGCTCTTGAAGTTGTGTCATCATCTCCCGCATTTCTGTCGGAGCCAAACGGTAGGGTGCACGAGCTATCGGAGCCGCTCCCGGAGTGAGGTCGATTTGGAACTCCACTTGGCGTTCCGGCGATAACCCGGGTAAATCTTCCGGGAAGACATCCAAGAAGTCTTGCACGATCTTCACGTCTCCTACAGACTTCTTTTCCTTCTTCGCGTCCACTACGTAAGCCATATACGAAAGGCAACCTTTCGCTAGTAACTTACTAGCCTTAAGGGAGGAGATGATAGGGTTACTTCTCTTCCCTCCGTCAGAGTCTTCCAATTCCAGTGGCGCGACCGTCGTACAAATTTCCAGCGACCTCCGACTCCATTTCACTAAATCCAATGAAGCTTACCAATCTCTGATTAACCATCATTGATTCTTCTGACTGATGGAGCCATGGATGAAGATGGCTATGGACAAGGAAGAGAAGAACCCCAATCGGAAAAACATACAGGGTGGGGGAGGCGAAAGGGGGAGGCGACAGTATCTTCATGGTGATGGAAGAAAATCAGAGGGTTTTTCACATCTGAGATCGATTCAGGAGATCAAGAAAGAGATGCGACATTATCTTCACGGTGATGGAAGCTAATCAGGTGGGGATCGTCTTCTGTTTAGGTAGGGATCGTATTTTTGTAAAGGGGTAGTTGGGGAAATTTAAGATATTATAATGGCTGAGCACATAAGACTTAGATTTTTTAGCTGAGCGATTCAGCCATGAGCTGACCGAATAAGCCGATACCGAACAGCTGGATATGGCTGTGCGAATAAGCTATATCCATTATCCAGCCCATTAAGCTCCTACCGAACAGCCCCTTAGTCTTTCATTTGATTAACATTTGCGACTTTAACAAATAGACAACAAAAAAGTTCATATATGAACTCGTGCGATTCACATATGAACTATATTTTCATATGTGAACCTGTTGATTAGTTCACATGTGAACTATATTCATATGTAAACCAGTTAATCAGTTCATATGAGTATTAGTTAATAGTTCATATGTGTATCAGAAATAATGTTCATGTGTGAATTTGTTAATTAGTTCATATGATTCACATATGAACATGCGGGTTAATATGTGAATCAGTTAATTATTTCATATTTGAATAACAATGGTTTATATGTGAATCAATTAAAATAGTTTATATGTGACACGGGTTCACATATGAACATATAGTTCATATGTGAATCACACGGGTTTACATATGAACTCGTTTGCCGCCTATTTGTAAAAGTTACAAAACTACCCCTTTATTTTTGGTATAGTCGTAAATTTTGACAGGTCAAAGCTGCAATTTTTGACCAGTCAAATCTGATCTTGACCGTATGAAAGGCTATGATTACTTCTCTACTCCACATATTTTTAACACTTCTCATTTGAACAAGTGGATGTATATATATATATATATATATATATACACACATACCAATAAGAGTCGTAGGTGAATCTTTTGAACGTCTCTGATTAAAGCGGTTGCAACTACTCTTATTGTCTAAAGAAGATTGAGAAGAAAAAGAAGAATACCCTTATCGCTTAAATCAATGGTCTAAATTAGTTTATAAGTTTTACAACCTTTATAAAGTTTGCAAAAGAATATCCCTTTTATATATATATATATATATATATATATAGAGAGAGAGAGAGAGAGAGAGAGAGTATATTTTTGGTTTTCATTTGATTATCGGCCTATATATATATATATATATATATATATAGGTGTAGGTTATTATGCAACCTTTTACATGGTACAACCTATGTAACCCCTCTATCCACCACTCATTTTATTTTCACATTTTTTAATTAAAAAAGTGAAAATAAAATGAGTGGTGGATAGAGGGGTTGCATGGGGTTGCACCATGTAAAGGGATTGCATTTGAACACCCCTCTCTCTCTCTCTCTATATATATATATATATATATATTTCATGAGAACATATTCGGAGCTTTGGATCTTTAATTATTGATCTGACGAGGATGATTATCACATGCATTTTTGTAAATGAGGGTACTTTCGTCTTTTGATTTTCTACACAGTTTTGTGAAAGTATGTGAAGTTTAAGGGGGCGTTTGGTTCGCAGAATCTGATGGAATCTGGTGGAATTGGAATGTTGAATTCCTTTGACCATATTTCATTTCCTTGTTTGGTTCATGTTTTTCAATGGAATGAATCTTCCAATTCCACCAGATTCCATACATAGAGGATTTGAACATTCCTTCCTAAAACCCAAGTATTTTAAAGGAATGGAATTTGATATTTTCATAATACCAAAATTATCCTTTGCCCTAAATAAACCTACCCTTTTTTACAAACCGACATCAGACCATAGATCGAACTCACTCTCTCTCGTCTTCTCCATTGTTGTCGTCTTCTCCATCAGGCTTTGTTCTCCATTGCAACAACAAACACAGGTAGTCTTCTGTCTTCTCCATCAGGCTAGTCGATTGCAATTTTCTATCTTCTCCATTTCGATTTCTGAAAATCGATTTCAATCAGATTCTGCGATGTTCTATCTTCTGTCTGAAAATCGATTGCAATGTTCTATCTTCGTTCTCCATGTGTTTCCTGATTTCTCTATTTCGATTACAGTCTGTTGATTGTTGGTAGTCGATTATTGGTAGACGATTTGTTTAGTCCTATGCTTTTCAATTTACAGTCCGTTGAATGTGTTTACTACTTGTACTATGCTCATTGATTTATTAAAGCAATGTTTGTTTAAAAAATTAAAATAATGAAAAGGGGTATTTTGGTCATTTACCAAAATTCCATTCCAATTCTGAAACTACAATCTGTGAACCAAACAGACATATTTCAATTCCTTTAACATATTTCATTCCAATTCTGTCAACCAAACAGGTCAAACCTGACAACATTACATTCCAATTCCTTCAAAGTCAAATTCCTTTTACAGATTTCATTCCATCCAAAAACATTCTGCGAATCAAACGCCCCCTAAGTATTTTTCTTACGAAGGAACGTGAAATTTAGTTAAGATATGTAGTTAAGATATGCACAAGTATATGAATATATTTGCATGTGTAGTGTTCTTGATATGAAGGCATGCGCATAATAAGTTCAATGTTTTTTTTTATCTTAAGGTATATGTATATATGTATGTGAAGGTTAGCACTACAAAAATCGACATTATCAGTGACGGAAAATTACGTCGTTAATCCATTACTGAAAGTGACTTCCGTCGCTAAAAAGGTAGTGGGTGATACTATCAACGATGGAATTACGGTCCAAATTAGCGACGGTCAGCAATGGACAAAATTAGCTACATATCAGTGACGGACATCTTTTGCGATGGATGAGTTATCGAAGGATTGGCGACGAATTTCTAGCAACGAATTACCGTCACTGATACATCACTATTTTTTTTTTGTAATTTTAAAAAAATTAAAATATATTTTTTAAAATAATTAATTTTTTTCCATTTTCCATTTTATTGTATCATATATATATAATGCATAGTACATTCAATCACACAAAACTTTCCTTCAGTTACAAAATAATATGGATACATCTGATAATATACAATTTACAATGCCACAAAACCATAATATAATTTGTAAAAGAAATGTTGTCGTAGGCTAATACATATGAATATTATTAAAATTTGTTACATCATCGTCGCCTAAAAAGATATATCATATCACGAATCGTATTTGAAGAAGAAGACTATGCACATGAAACCCTACAAGGAAAAATGGGTCTTCTTTAAGCATCAATGCACAAGAAGCTCGTGAGAGAAAGGTGAAAAACAGGATAGAGTGCCAAAGCATGTGGTGTGTTGGATATCATTAAGTACAATTATAAGTGGAGTAACGGATGAGATAAACTTTTAAAAAGAACACAAATTTCTAAGGATGAACTTTCTTCGGCGTCGTTTACCCAAATACTTATCCGGTAAGCGCTTACTCGTAAAAGTCAAAACTCTAACTTACTTTGTCGGGTAAGATGGTAGTGCATCAAAATGGTATCATATGCAACGATTTACACAGCAAACACTTATATTCGATCACTTTTTGGCCAAAGACATGATTTGACCAGTTTGGCTATACAAATCCGTCACTAATTAGTGACAGATTGGATTGGTGGTCGTTCTGTTGCTAATCCGTTACTAATCTATCACTAATTAGCGACGGATTTTGTCCGTCACTGATACCCTTTTTTCAAGTAGTGTAGTAAAGGTATGTGTTCGTTTACTTTGTACGTCCAAGATAGCCTTGCGATGAATAAACAAAAACCCATTCAAATGCTCGAAAAATATTTCTATTGTTCTCACAAAAAAATATTCTCACACGGTCTCAAGTCTCTTACTCCCCCCCCCCCCCCCCAATACATACATACATACATATATTTATATATACATGCATGCATGCATCTTGTGTCAAGTCTTAAATCAAGAAGTACTCGGTAACATTTTAGACAAATCACAGATTGTCAATGAAAAAAATGAAGTCGGGTAGCCTAATGAGAACGTCGAGAATTTAAGTGTGATAGCTTGTGACAATTCGTCCCACATTGATAAATAAAAATGAAATTTGTGGGTTTGTGAACTCATATAAGTGAAGTGGGGGTCATGACTACTTAACTCGTCCCACATAGATTAAAAAATTGAAATTTATAAGCCTTATGTTGTGCATTACAAACAACTTTCACCATTGTTTTAAGTTGTCTTGATGGTTATTAGATCAACCAACTTTTTTGGGTCTGGGTCGTCAAGATATGGTGTCGGGTCGAACTTTTTGTCATAAAGACCACGGGTAAACCTCATCGAGTAAGGTGAGTCCCTAAGGGGGATTTTGTAGTATACTAGGTGAATCCCACATCGCTGATAAATAAAAAGAATGTTGAGTAGGTGGTTAGCCAGATTATGACTATGGAAATTTAAATAAGGTACTTTGTGACAACAAATTGAAAAACACCATTTTACTATATTAAAATCTCATGTAATAATGTAGTCCCATCACATGTGATACAACTGCATACATATGTAATGCTAAATCAGAGACCCAAACGATCTTTATGCAATCTAAGTTGCAGGTCAAGTCACTCATACACCATCGGCCGATCACGTGTTATAATTTGTATTATCACATATTATTTATAAACGTTGTCATATTTTCGTAAAATGATTATGTGATCGTTCGAAATTCCACCACATTATATATTCCGATAAGAAAAAAAATATATATTAACAGGTAACAACCAAATACCATTAAATGCATTTTAGGCCACGAAAATGGCGACATGTGTTGTTCGTAAGTTCTCGAATTAAATGTGTTCCATGCATGAGACAATAAACGTGTTATTTGAGGTGCACGTTGATTACGCTTGCCAAGCATATGCCATGCTAAATCAACCATAGAAAAGACTTATTATTATTATTATTTTACTTTTTTCATTTATCAAGTATGTGGTTAAGTTAAGATTAATTTATAACCATTTTTATTTTATTTTATTTTATTTTTATTTTTATTTTTTTTGAAAATAAATCCGGATTAAGCAAATCTTTACGATTTTTTAAGGCAAATTATAAGTATACCCCCTGCAAAAAACCCACCCCCTCCCACTCACATCCATTCTTTTTTTTTCTTTTTAATTAATAGTTACATTTTTTGTCCCTGAACTCTTTTGATTGATTTACTTTATACCTTTTAGTTTTACATTTTACATTTTCATTACATTAACACATATAAGCATGTATTAACAAAAATACGTTAAAAAAATAATTTTTAATTTTAACAAGTTACACCATTATAATCGTCTCGTCGATACCTTCGAAATTAGCCCAATATTGAATATTTTTTTATTTAATTATATTATTATATGTCATATATTGTACTTTGGTTAATCGATTTTTTTTTTAAAAAAGAGAAAATGTTTCACATCGAACGTAAGCTTTTAACATAAAGATAATAAACATAATAAATATATTGCATAGTTTTTTGTATTCCAACAGATTCCAATTTTGATTATTCATTTAAATCAACATATTCACGAGTACGAGTACTCTCTCTATATATATTTTTCATACACATCTAATCTACGTTTGTATGGGATAATCCACGACATTGCATCTGTAAGTACATAACGTGTCCAATGGTGTATGATTGTGGGCATTGGGTAATCTCCGTTTAATATCACCTTTATGTAATGATTACCATTAACATGCATTATTGCAATTGACTCGTCTTGGGATGATGACGGCGGTTGTGTCCTGAATGGTAAGTATGTCGCACTGTCTTCCATACTGAGAACATGTAGTATGACATTGAACCTTGAAGAGTTAGAATTCCCATTTCAGGGATAGCGATCCAATGCCTAGGTGGTGCAAAGACGCCCTTCTGGAAAAAATCCAACGCTTCGTAAATTCTTTGGCACTTGTTGCCAATCACATCACAGTAATAATCAAAATACCCAGTTAGTTCACTCATTAACTTTGTGTGGATAGTGTCCCCATGCATCTTCATGACCACCGAAATAAGTAGATAATATTTTTCTTTGGAGCTTGATTCTTTAGAGAAGGACGTCCATGAGTGGTTCTATGAGTCGAGGGTTCATGAAACAACGTTTTTTCCGGCATTATTATATTTCTTTAATTTTTTTTAACTAGTTTTTACGGCCAGGAACTGATTGTTTATTGAAATTTTCTCTAAACATATGAACTTCATCGTCATATTGAATATCGTCATCTTGTGCGGACACACATGACGAAAAATCAAGTGTTAAAACGTATTTTTTGACATATTTTAATATATAATAAAATAATTAAATTAAAAAATATTCAATATTGGACTTTTTTCGAAGGTATCGAAGAGACGATTATAATGGTATAACTTGTTAAAATTAAAAGTATTTTTTTAAACGTATTTTAGTTAATATACGATTATATGTGTTAATATGATGATAGTGTAAAATGAAAATTAAAAAAATAAAAGGTATAAAATAAAACTAACTAAATAATTATAAGGGTATAAAATGTAAATATGTTATTAAAATCTTATAAAATTAAATGTGTGAGAGTGATAGATTGTAGGGGTATGCATTTTGATTATTATATCGTCAAACTGTATCACAATGATTTTATTTGCAGTATTTTTATCTATTGTTTTCTAGATTTGCAATTGTTTTATTTTATTGGAATGAACTTCAACCATCTACACAATCCCCCAAGTCCTAGTTTCAAAAAGGAATCATTTAGAACTCAGAATTTTTGTTCATTCCGTTTGGTAGTTCCACCATGTGATTTATTTGTTTTTCTGTTTCTAGAATACGATTCTACAATTTGTTATAAATGTCTCTATAGATGTGATAAAGAATGAACAAAACTCTCATCTGTCATGTTATTGAAGAAAAAAAATGGAAAACGCAATTGTTATTAAACATTATGTTATTTAAGTAATACATGTAAGACATCGAAGCAGTGACCAGTTGTTTGAGCATTTTCAACAAATTCTTTTAGCTTTATTCAAAATAGAGAATCAAAATCAAATTTTAAAATCTCATAAAAAAAGAGAGAGATTATATTCAACTATACTAGGTTTTTATTTTAGAGATTACAACATTGCTTATGTTACTAAAATATTTCATACATTTAATAAAATATTGTTTATCTCTCCTAAAAATTTAATTCTAAGGTTTATTATATGTGACAACATAATAAAAGAATATTTCTTTCTTATCCTAATCATTTTAGAGGATCTCTCTCTCTCTCTCCATTTTGAATAAATCTCGAAAATTTATCGGAGTAAAACCCAATATTTCTATTATAGGAAAAGTTCAAAAAAACCCAACGGACTTTAGGGTTTTGAGTGATTAAGTTCTTGGATAATTTTTTTGAACAAATAAGTCCTTGGACATTTCAAAACCCGTTAAATAAAACATTTGACTTTTGATAACCTGTTGAATACATCATTATTACTTAAAAATGTAATTTACAACCTACATAACAGGTAAAACTACAAACTAAAAAAGAAATGTCACATACTTTATCCACCTACAAACTAAAAATGAGGAAATTAACTGAAATGAGTCAATCTCATCAACCAAGTTCATTTTTTAATCACTTTTCAAAGCTTTTTTTTTCTAAAGTAGTTAAATTTTGCACTTAATGTTTTTTTTCTCTGTAAGAATTGTTTTTTCCAAAAAATAAAATAAAAAATATCCTTGCATAGAAAATTTTATGTATAAATATTCACTTTGCTTATAATTTTAGAAAAAAATACACTTTTCAACCTTATAAAGCTATAATTAGTTATTTGATTTATTTTATATGCATTACTTTTTCATTTTACATTTTTATTATGTTAACACATAATCGTATATTAACTAAAATATATAAAAAAATTGGTTTATTCTTTTACAAATTATATCATTATAATCGTTTGGTCAATATGTTCAAAATGAACTCCATATTGTTTTTGAATTTAATCTTATATTATTCAATATCATAAATACGTACGAGCTATTTTTAATACTTATAGTTACAGATTTATCTTATATTATTAAATAAATAACCCTAAAAGGATAGAAAATGTAAATATTAAATATAATTCGTATGATATTTAATAATATGAGATTAAATCCAAAAAATTCAATATTAAACTCATTTTAAACGCATTGACGAGACAATTATAGTCGTGTAATATGAAAAAAGAACATATTCTTTTTAATGTATTTTAGTTAATATACGATTATGTGTGTTAATATAATAAAGGGTTAACTGAAATTAAAAAAATAGAAGATATAAAGTAAATTAAATAACAAATTATAAAGATGCTTTCTATTTTTTTATTATTATTTTTTTTTTGCCAAAAACAATTCTTAAGGCAAAAAAAAATTATGCATAAACTTAGACTATTTTAAAAAAAGATTTTGAAAAATGTTTAAAAGATGAATTTTGTTGGTAAGATTGACTATTTTAATTAATTTTCCCATTTTTTAATTGTAGGGGGATAAAGTAGGTGACATCTTTTTTGTTTTTTTTAATTTGTAGTTTTTTCTGTTATGTAGGTTGCAAGTTACATTTTTAAGTAATAAGAATATATTTAACATGTTTATAAAAGCCCAAGGATTTATTTAGTGTGTTTTGAAATGTCTAAGGACTTATTTGTTCCAAAAAATTGTTCAAGGATTTAATCACTCTATTTGAGATGCTACAAGGAACTTATAAATCACACTTTCCAACAACCACTACAAAACGGAGGGGAATTTTTAGACGGAAAATCCGTTGAAAATGGGTATTTTTGACAAATTTTCGACGGATTTTTTCATCAGTAATTTTTTTGTCGAAAATGGGTTTTTTCAAGTGAATTCCGACAGAATTTACGATAAAGTCTTTCCGCGAAAAACCCATTAAAATTTCAAGGGATTTACGACAACCCTTTTGAATAATCCTCGACAGAATTTCGATGGCCGTTTTCGAGGGATTTTTGACGGATTGTATTGTCGAGGGATATTCGGCGGACTATATTATTGAGGGGATTTTGGACGGACTTTATTATTGAGGGATTTTCGACGGATGGCCTTATCAACGGATTTTCGACGCCCTAGTTCATCGTCAGAGTTTAAAGGAAATATTCGAGAGATTTTCGACAGAACATGGGTCAAGAATATGTAGCATTTTCGACGGATTTTTATGGGCTTTTCATGGGATTTGTGACAGGTTTTCCGTTGAAAATCCGTCGAAAATGTCAATCTTTTAAATAAAAATAAAATTTAGTGTTTCCCTATATAGATTAAACTGAATCTGCCCAAACACGAGTGATATAAAACTATAAATACAGTAATATAAATTTATTCATATGTAACTACAAATATTAGTAAATAGAGTAATATGTTTTCATGAATCAGGAGGAGGCCACTACTAGAAAAGGAGGTATTAGTGATGGAAAATCGGTGATGGAAGATTCCGTCGCTAATTAGTGACAAATTAGCGACTAGCGACAGAATACATAAGTTTATGTTTAAAAATTAATTAAGAATGAAAATCCACGTATCTGTCACTAATATGTCGCTAATTATTTGCGATGGGTTCTTCTACCTAAATAAGAACTGAAGGAACTGACTTAAGCATAGCTAGCTCCTCTCACTGCCCCGTATACTGGGATTCGTATTTCAAATAAGGACTATTCCCATATTGATTCTCCTTCGCATCGGTTCTGCATCAACATGAGCCCATGCGCAAACTGTGAAGTCTGACTAAGAGGCATCTTAGCCCGTAACTGATTACTTATTGAAATGAAGCAGTGGCATCTCTATTTCTCTTTGCAAATGCACATAATTTTCATTTTTAATTGTTTTTAAATAGAAAATTATGTATTCTGTCGCTAATCCGTCACTAATTATCGACGGATTCTAAAGTCCGTCACTAATCCGTAGCTAATTAGTGACAGATTAGTGAAGGAATACATATTTTTCTTCTTCTCTCATTCACATGTGTTAAATGTTTATGTGTTATACTTATACATGTGTTTGTATTATATGTATTCTTCGGTCCGTGTTGGTTGCTAACCGCGATTGAATTTATTTGTTTATGTGTTGTGTTGTATATGTGTGTGAGTATGTTTATACCCATGTGTATATGTGAATGTATCCATAATATATGTTTGTGTGTTGTTTGGTAACCGCATATGATGTACATGTGCATGTGTTGATAAAAATGTGTGAATGTATAAATAAGGTGGTCTTGTCGAGCCCCATACATCACATGTAATATGCAGCACACACTTGCATACAATCATGTAATAAGTCAACAAGGATCATAAATGAGTCTTTTTAAGCTTTAGTAGATATTAGTGGACTTTAATGGGTTATATTGGGCTTTAATGGATCTATTGGGCTTTAAACGGTTTCATTGGGCTTTTATGGGTCTATTAGGCTTTATTCGATTTCATTGGACTATAATCGGTTCTATTGGGCTTTAAACTGTTTCATTTGGCTTTATTCGGGTTTATTGGGCTATAATGAGTTCTATTGGGCTATAGTCGATTATACCAGACTTTAATCGATTATATTGGGCCCTATTCGATCTTATTGGACTTTAACTGAAAGTTGAAAAATTCCATCGTTGATCTGTCGCTAATAATGGTCTTCGCTGATCCATCGCTACTTTTTCCCGTTGCTAATAGTATCACCCACCATATTTTCAGTGATGGATTAGAGACGGAATTCACTTTCAGTGACAGATCAGCAACAAAATTTTCCTTCACTGATAGGTTCGATTTTTGTAGTGGATGGGGGTGGGGTAAAGCCGATTGGGGCACCAGTTGAATCTAGTGACCTACTCCATCATTTTTCTCATTTGTTCTTCAACCTGCTATTGTACCTGCTCCTTACCTGATGCTCTATCCGTTACAAAAACGTTCGTTGTTGTTCCACAATCTGCTCATATCTCTTTTTAAGCTCATCCTTAAGGTGTTGTACCTTCATTTATTCAACTATTCCTGCATGTTTTTAAACTCTTCCTCCAACCAACCCAAAGTACGATCACCGCCGCAATCGACAAAATTCCCAAATCCAAATGTTCTCGTTGTTGGACTGTCACTTAACTTTTATGAGTACAATCAGACTCCGAAATAGGCGGTCGTCCTTGACCCAAAGATTATCCGACTCTCAGAATACGTCCACTTACCAAACATCCAATTGACAGATTCTTTACCAGTCAAGGATAAGTCATTCAACTATATCTACCTACCACAATTAATCCAAACTTCTTAAAATCATCACATGCATTACAAAATCCTTTAAGATTTGACTACAACACTCCAAATATACTAACAGTTCCTGGCCTCATAACCCAAAAGTTGACCCCTAACGATTCCCAAGATTTGGACTACTACAAAGCTTTAAACCCGAATTTCATTCGTCGAGCTTAGCCATACAATCCAATGTTATTAACATGGTGACTAAATGATCCTATACATCCCTTATACCATATCTGATCAAAATTCCCGTAACAAGGATTTTCCGATACGAACGGTTTACCACAAGCACTAACAGAAGATACTGCGAGCCTCACCCTTCTGTTACAAAAACGCAACGACTTTGTAATCCATACCACTCGGCTTGCGGTGCTATCACGCGTCGGAAACCCAACCTTCCACTGTCAAGGATCTATACGTCCTCACCCTTAACCAGGGGTGCTTAGTCTTCCAAGGTCTTAACAAGTTCAAGGTTTTCAAGTGAAAGAGTCTACAAATATGCCATTTAAGAATTTCATAAGATTTTTCAACATGAAGAACTCTTCTTCTTCTTTTTTTAACGATTAGTCATACGTGTAAAATCCACTGCCACTTACTCGGTAGTTGAGCAAGATAAGCACGCTCGTCCCACATATGAAAATCATTTTGAAAATTACTTGATCACTACTTGAGTTACTACTGAATCAAAAAAGTATGCTCAACAACTTTTAAAATGAACCGTTAAGATCCTAGCATGTATTTATTTATGTCACGCACACATAATAGTTTTCTTAAAATAGAATAGTATGCAACAGATAGTTTACACGAAACTTCAAAAGAGTAATTTCACTAAATTAAATTTCCCAGGTTTTCCTCATTTACCCACATAATGACATGGAATTAAAAATTTCATTACAAGATTCGCATACATTAATGTATTTTTCTTCGAACCTAGGAAAACGATAAGTGTATGTGATTTGATTGTTACATGAAATAATTTAAATCGACTTCAAGTTCAAACCATACAAACGATATGTATAATAGTTACAAAATAGTGGTTATAATGTCATGCATACCAATAAATCAATATAATGTATTCATAAAAAAAACGATACCAAAAGTACCAACAACCAAAAGTGCATAAAACAAAACATTAAGATAATTGTCATGGTGCTTCTATACGCTTACTCACGCCATGAGTACAAATCAAATTGCACTCCAAATAGTATGCAATGAAACGTACTAGCACAAAACTCGAAAGAGAAAATCATGCGGTATCACAATTCCAAAAACACCATTTTTTTGTTGCATTACGACATAAGGTAACATTTTCTCAACAAAACCCGCATGAAGCAAGATTGTTCAATAAAACCCATAAATTAACACACATAATATTTCAAGTATACGCATTTCAAAGTTCATTTCTGCGACACAAGATGTCGTAAAATAAAACTCCATAAGACTCAATAAAACTTCCATAAAACGCAATAAAACTCAATGGCACCCAAACAATCAAATGGTCCCAAAATTGTTGTTCTCAATAATCAGATAGCATAAGACAAAGTTATGACTAAACGTCATAATCCCAAAAATTTCCCCCTTTTTGTAACATGGTATAAAGTGATACTTTTCAACAAAACTCGCATGAAATAAAATTACCAATAAAATTCAAACACCAAAATAATGGAAGGTAACTCTTCGTCCAAAACCTTAACATATGTGGAGGAGATCCAATGTAAAAGTCATAAATCACAGTTACTTGTCCAAAATCCTAAACAACATCAAAGTACGGGCATCTCAATGTCCGAAAATAGCGTTGATAGCGTTGGGAAACAACGAGAATAAGAAAAGGCTCAATAAAGTTTGCAACCACATGCAGTTAAATAATTTTATGCATGTTTAAGATCGTGGTTTAAAATCTTGTGTGTGCTAAACATTTTTCCAAGATTTCGTGTTCTAATCCACATGATAATTTGGAAACATGAGAAACAATTGATGCAATTTATTTTAAAAATAAATTTTTGTGCATGAACTTGATCGACACTCAACGTCTCGAAACCACGCTCCTCAATTTCCTAGTCACACTATCGTCATCCGGATGCTCAAACATCTTAAGGCAATAAACGAAAATTTCATCGGTTCACCTTACAATTTCTCCTTGAATAATGCCGATTCCATATATCTATGGTTCTAATCCAACCAATAATTTTGACCCAAACGATCCACTTAATGAAATCATCATGTTTATTGTCACTCCAAGTGACGAACGTTAAAATCATCAATCTCTTCTATCGGCTATTCACTTAGAAACTTATTCACTACCCCAACGGTCATCACATCCAAGCAGTTCAAGCATAAACATGTATCATGTAGGTTCACCATAACATTGGCCAGGTGCAATTAATATGAACGTATTGTACATGATCATCCTTGCTACTCTTAACGTGTTTCCCGTTTATAGAGACTCTATCAACCTCGAAATATCATATCTTAAAGTGCCTAATGGTGCAATTTCACTTTCATTTGCTTAAAAGAATGCTAGTTTGAGTCTATGTGTCCAAAATCAACACCTAATTCCCTCAAACTTAAGCTTTGATACCAACTTGTAACACCCTCAGATTTGATAAGAGCAACTAATAAAAAATTTCGATATAACATCAAATAAAAGACAAACTTCTTCCTACAAATCAAAACTCAATATAAAAATTCTATAATTGACCTCAACAACAATGACATCAGCATTAAGCAAGGACTAAACCGAAGTTGGGTGCTACTTATCCCCAACACAAGTTGCTCTCCTCAAAACTAATGTGGAATACTTCTCCAAACCAATCTCACTCATTCATGCAACTAGCATTCATCTCTTCACAAAACGTTAGTACCATTCCCCAACGTGTACCTGATGCACAGACCGACAAATAAAAAGGTTATGCTAATGTGTAGTGAGTTCAAGCGTTTTCAACATTAACAAATATATTTGTTAAAATGAAAGAATGCAGTTTAAATCATTATCTTTCAAAATGATTTACTTTAAATATTAAACGACTCATTTGTCAATAACACACACTTTTAAAAGACAAGTGTCCCAACATAGACATTCCTCTGTGAGGCAACTTTAACCCCAAACTCACCACAAACGTGAAAAGTAATTAGACTCCCAATTTATAAAAACGCGGATAAAACTTTATTTCCCGAAACGCCCAAAACACGAGCGGGGCATAATACTCAACCCATAAATCTTGAATAAAAATTCATATATGCAAAACATCTCCGAAAACATGGATAATGAAATAATACAATAATACAATTTAATACCTAAATAACACCTTCCGGTGACGGGGGAAACCCGATTCTGTTGTACGTGGCGGAACACAAAGTTAAGCCACATAGACACGTTGTCGAACTACACATCAGATCGTAACTGTATTGCCTGCTCTGCCGAGCTACACCTCCAGTCGGAATGTATTTCAAGTCCTAAAAACACCGTATCCCCTATTGCCTGCTCTGTCGAGCTACACCTCAAGGATACGCGATCTTTTTGCCTGTCCGTTCTCTAGTGGAGTTTCATCCTCAGGGCAATGTCGCATGGCATAGTCGCTCACTGGCCCCCTCCTTCTGCCACTTTTGTGCTACTTTGCCAGACGCGTCTATGACGTGTCATAGTCGCCAGACATTGTAGTCGGGCCCGTACCAAGCCTCAAAACTTGACTTTTTCAACACCAAGACTCCCGATACTCTTAGGGACTTTAATAATTATTTTCCTAATATAAATCCCACCATTTCCAAGTTGCAAAAACCTCCGGGTGACCCTTACTTACCGAAAATTACGGGTGTTACAAATATCCTTGACGGAATATCGAAGGTGGTACATCAGTCGAAAATCTATCATAAATCCTTCAATAATATTAGAAATTATATTTATTTTCCACCGAAAATTTGTCTACAATCCGTCGAAGAGACCCAATTTTCTTTTAGTGAATTGTGTTTTTAATAAGGTTCTAAATGATGTGAGACGTGGCGTGACACAGTGACAACAAGGTCAAACCTCAAGTCTTACACACCACGAGGAAATGACGTTTTCCAAGACGTGACATAAGTCAGCAAATTTGTATATCATATATAAAATTATTTATATATATATATATATATACATTTTCTATATATTATTCAATCAGATAATTATATTAAAATTTTACATTCATATTAGAAGAAGAAAATCTTATTGATTATTATTATAGAAATAGTCTTCGATAAAATAAATATAACTTAGAAGGGTAATTTTATAATTTCGTTTTAATCGTGAGACCATGACGTGTATGAATTCGTGAAACTGTGGGTGATGTGATTAGATTAATCTATAAGACTGTAAATTTAAAGTTAAAAATGTAAAAACAAAAAAACAAAAAAATAATAACTTGTAAAAACCGTACGTGACAACATGCCATGGAGCGCCTTAAGGCGTCATGGTGTGAGTCATGCTTTACAAAAACACTATGGACCTTATTGTAACGGGGGAGACAACATCTCGCGTCTTTTTAAACTCTGGTTTTTAGTGGTTTACAATTAGGGGTGTAAATGATACGAGTCGAGCTCGAGTATCATTATACTCGACTCGAACTCGAAAGCTAATACTCGACTCGAAAACTCACGAGTAGTGAAAACTCAAGCTCGACTCGAACTCAAAAGCTAATACTCAAACTCGTTTTAAGCTCGAAGCAAGCTCAAACTCGAACTTGAATCAAGCTCAAACTCGAATCAAACTCGACTCGATAAAATGATAAACAAGCATAAACAAAAATCTTAAAATGACCAGGTCTCCGCTCAATAAAAAATTTCAATACAAAACTTTGAAGAATTTGAAATGTTCACCCGCTTAAGTTTAACATAACAAGATGAGCCAAAACCACCCAAGCTTACATTCCAATTTATATAAGTGGTCATGAGGTAGAATCCTTTTACTAAGCAATGTGGGATAGAATTCATTTATATAGAAAGGTGATAATGGTAAGTTAGGTTTGGTAGGCGATGTGGGACTAGAATAAGGAGGGGAGAAGGAGAACTTCATACTTTCTTTATACCTATTTTTAATATCAAGATGTTCTATTTTAATATTATCTTTGACCTATTTTTTTCTTTTAAATAAAAATTTATTAATATGTAAAATCATAATCAACATAAATAATTTATATCTCATTTTAACATTTTATTATATATAGAGTTATAAAGATAAATTTGTCATATTTTTACATTATATTTGATAAATTATAATATAAAGTTAGTTACATAAAAAAATATATTCGAGTATCTCACGAGCTTATCGAGTCGAGTATCAGATGGCTCGACTCAACTCGTTAGTATATCGAGTCGAGTTTTGACCGAGTCGATCTCGAGTAGCTCGCAAGTTGTCTCGTTTCATTCACACCCTATAATTACAATGACTATAATTTCATGAACAATATATATTAAAAAATAAAAAAGACCAAAATACATTTTTAGGGCCTTTAGAAACTATTTAAGAGTCAAGGATTGTACTTATGTACTTGCCAGACATTATATAACTCCAGTCAAGGTTCTGTAAAAAAATTGGATGGACTTGCATACCCATGTACCTCTTCTAATTTAATGACAAAATTAAAGACAAGATTAAAGATCATTATCTACGACTTTTTGTTTATATCTTCTTAAGTGCTTATTTATTAAGTTTAGACTAAAAAAAACACACATAAGAATTGTTGGTTCAGCTAAGAATAGTTTGAACTGAACAATGATTAAGGGGGTTGTTATATGCACCCTCTTTTGAGCATCCAACGGTTAAGTCATTTGATGATTTTTTACTTTAGCCGCATCATATTTCCACTACTTCTACTTAAGAAAAACCTATCTTTAAAAAAGCCTCTCCAATGTAACCAACCCTCTCCAAAGACTTTTTGTATTTAATAATTAATTTTTTATACATATAAACTTGGAAAACGCTATAACATCAAAAGCTTATTGGAGACCAAGTCATTTTTCAAAAACCTTTTAAATAGTCTTCATGCCCAATTCTATCAAGTCATTGTAAAGACTTTTTGTAAATAGTAAAAAGTCTTAATAACTTATGCATTGGAGATGCTCTTAGGTCAAAATGAGGTCAAATCATGCATTAAAATGTAAAAAGAGGGGTTTGATGTTGATGGGTGAGAGAAGGAAATTAGTAGAGTATGGTGCATTTAACAAGTAGAGAGGGGTGAATCTATCCTAACCCATGATTGATTAATCTTGATTTGACTTGAAAATTAATTGTTCTTAGAGAAAATGTGAAAGTTTGCTTTTATAAGAAGAAAATTAGAAACAAAATCAATTAGCTACACATTAATAGTGGTCAGGCAACTGTATGTTGGTCTAAACTGTATGTTCACAGTTTTTTTCTTTTTCTGTAATCAATGAAATTTATGTAAGGCTACACCTATAAGATGCACACAAAAAAAACCCGAGCCCAATCCCGAGGCTTAGTCTGAAAGACCGATCAACAAGACCTAATTTTTTATGAAAAAGCTCAGATAGGCTTAAACTTTAAGATCCCAACCTGAAAAGCACGATCAATGCTGACCTAAAATAGCCCGATCAGACCTACTTTACAGCCAAAACCGAGACTCAATACTTAAAAGAGTCGGGCTAGAAATAGTATAGTAGCCTATTAGGATTTAATTTGTTTACATAATAGACTTACATAAGATATATATATATATATATATATATATATATATATATTAGATATCATGGGCTTGATATAAACATTAAATATAGTTTTCTTATTGTTAACAAATAATTACGCCTCAAATTAAATGTTGAACAATAGTTGTAACAGACTAATCTATACTATATTATAAAGTATTT
This sequence comes from Arctium minus, assembly GCA_954870635.1. NCBI lineage: Eukaryota > Viridiplantae > Streptophyta > Magnoliopsida > Asterales > Asteraceae > Arctium > Arctium minus. Next base: position 25,895,043 of record OX941097.1, on the reverse strand, counting down.
ATAAAAAACTCTTAAAAATAATTGCTAAAGTTGAATATACCGTTATTTAATATTAATTACTTAAAACTTAAATAAAGAATGAAAACTTAAAATCTCTTGTTATTTAATCATTATCTCTAACAAATTTAATTTCTGTAAAATCACTCATCACTTCAACTTCTTTAAAATCACTCACTACATAATTAAATAGAGGATAAAAATCAAATTTTAAATATAAAAAATTTAAAATATAATTAAGAAAATCTAACAAAATATTTAATGTTTATTTTATAAAAAAACATTATTTTATTAAAACTAAAATAAATTACATTATTATTAAACTATCGAAGAAACTCTTAAAAACAAACTTTTATGCATTAAGTGTTGTTTATTGATACACATTACTTAAAATTCAAGATTACAAGTTATGATACATTAATACAAATTTCTAAAGTTATATGATTGAATTCATAACTAACCGATAAACATAATCAAAACTGGATAAACATTTTAATTTAAATATAAATAATTTAAAATATATAAGATAATCATACTGTAAATCGACAAAAAAACAAAAAATTAAAGAAAAAATTAAAATTGTGATGTATCTCGCTGCATTGCGCGAGTACACTTCTAGTAACTTTTAAACGAGTATACCTCAAATTAAATTCTAAGCAATAGTTGTAACACCAAAAGGTAATGGACTGGACTAAAATAATAATTAAATTAAAAACATGATAAAAGTTATTGATATAACTCACAATTTAAGGTTTATAAAGAACTTAGAAGGCAATTTCATGTTCCATTCAGGTAAGATATACTAGAAGTGTACTCGCGCAATACTTCATGATACATCTCGATTTTAATATGATCATTTTATTTTATTTTTTTGTCGATTTTATAATACGGTTTTGTTTGGTTTTGAGAAAACGATAATTTTTTTTATAAATTTGTTTAATTTAATTTTTTATTATAATTTAATTTAGGTCTAATGATGATGTAATTTATTTTAGGTTTAATAATATATTGTTTTCTTATAAAATATTTTTTTTTTTGAACGGCAAAAAGATTTTTATTACCAATCACCAAGGTACTCAAAACAAGCACGAAAAAGACAGTAGCAATGATCCAAGCGAACACCAAACTTTCGAACTAATGTATTACCCACGAATAAGGTTAAAGACCAAGCAAATCCGAGTTTGCGAGCAGCAAACCAGTCAATACGAGACCCAAACAGTAGCCAAAGCCACCCACAGCTCCACCTCAAGGCTGGCACTTCCAGCATAACCTGTGACAACTCAAAATAGTTCCGAAAAAACAGCTTCGAACGGGATGATCGCGTATACAGCTCTGCAAACAGCCCAACCAGATTCGAGCGAGCCGCTTCTGACTCTGTTACAAGAGGGGGTTCGATAACCAAGTGGCCAGATCAGATACGAGCTCGTGATTACGCCATTTTATCCGCTCGAAGGTTCGTAATTGCACCACGAAGAAGTTATCCACGATCTTACTTTGTTCTTTCGCAAATACAACTTTGTTTCAATGTGACCAAATGAGGTAGAAGAAGCATCCCAGTACCGTTGTCCATCGCTTCAGCGCCGTTGTATTCAGGCCCAACTGTTCACCGAGTGGCTCCATTTCCGTGACTGAGTTGATCGTCGAAAGATTTGCATTCCACCATCTCCCTGCTTGAAGCCAAAAAGGCCTTACCTCTTCGCATTTGACCAACGCATGATCGATTGTCTCGACCTCCTTTCCGCACCTTGGACATAGAATGGAGTCCAACTCTATCCCCATTTTGTCCAACACTTCTCTCGATGGAATCCTCCCTAACCGCACTCTCCACGAAAAAACATTTATTTTTTTAGGGATAAACGAGAACCACTTTGTTTCCGATGCCCCATTTATACCCGCCGACCTTCTATCCTCCAATATCTCCCTCATTTTCTTTACCGAAAAACCCTCTTGAGGATCCCACTCCCACCCTAACCTATCCTTGACACCCCTTCTAATCCTAGCTTCTTGGAGCTCCCCCACTAAAGCTTCTAGATCACCTACCGCCCTCCCTCTTGGAGCCCGCCTCCACCCCCACCTCCATTTCCAAACATCCCCTTTCCACTCCCCTCTATCCATTACCGATATGTCTTTCCGAGTTTCCAATTGATACAACCTTGGAAACTTCTTTTTAAAGGTTCTACTAGACATCCACTTATCCCCCCAAAAACTAGTGTCCGCTCCATCCCCTATCTTCTTAACAATTGAACCTGCAAAGTTTAGACCAACCTTCTCTAGCTCTCTACCCACATTCACAATACCTCTCCACACTCCCTTTCCAACCACGCCATCATAGTTACCCGACTCAATACCCCCGTCCCACCCGTAAAGGCTTTGAACTACCTTTACCCACAACGATTCCCTCTCCGAAAAAAACCTCCACCACCATTTACTCAAAAGAGCCCAATTCATCTCTTTTAGTCCCCCAACATTAAGCCCCCCCTTTTTGAATCCCCCCAAGACCAACTCCCAATTAACCCATGCCACAGATTTCTTTTTTGAAGCAATTTCCTCACCCCCACCCCCCACCCACCCCCCAAAAAAAGTTCCTTCTCAAGCTCTGAAGGTTGTTAATCACTCCAATTGGTGCACGAAATAATGACATAAAGTATAACGATGTGCTACCTAGAACCGACTTGACCAACGTTAGTCTTCCTCCGAATGACATCGTTTTTGCTTTCCACGATGCAAGCTTTTTCCCCATCTTCTCAACTATTGGCTTCCAAGTGTCGAGTTTCCACATCGATGCCCCAACTGGGAGGCCGAGATAATTAAACGGAAGTGTTGCACATACGCACCCCAAGGAACTAGCCCACGATTGGACTTCTTCTTCCGGTACGCCAACACCGAAAATTTTACTTTTCCTCATATTTATATTTAGTCCCGATACAAGGTAAAAGTATTTAAGGATCTTCAAAAGGTTCTTGATGTTATCCAATTTCCATTCCCCAAAAAAAATCGCATCGTCGGCATATTGTAAGTGCGATATTTGGATTTCATCTCGCCCACCGATATGCCTTTGAAAAGGCCTTTTCCCACAGCTTCAACCATCAATTGGTGCAAGCTCTCAACCACCAGTAGGAATAGGAACGGTGCTAATGGGTCACCTTGCCTAAGCCCTTTTTCCATGGTGAACTCCCTTGTCGGTGCTCCATTTACAAGAACGAAAATATTAGATAAATATAGGCACTTTTTTATCCATCCTCTCCACTTCACCAGGAATCCCATTGCCTCCATAACCTCCATCAGAAAGCCCCAATCCACCGAATCGTATGCCTTTTCAAAGTCTACCTTAAAAATGAACCCCCTTTTTTCGTTTTTTTTAAGAAGGAGACCGTTTCGTTTGCAATTAGAACCCCATCAAGGATGTATCTCCCTTTCACGAACGCACTTTGTTCACTACTTATCAACTTGCTTATCACGCCTTTCAATCTAATCGCTAAGACTTTCGAGACGATCTTGTAAAAAATTCCAATTAGGCTAATTGGACGGTAGTCGTTTAATTCCACCGGATTTTCTACCTTCGGAATTAACGTTATGAACGACGCATTACATCCTTTATTGATATCTCCTCCTTCCATCACCCAATCGATTGCCGCCAACTGATATGTTTTAATCATCCCCCAAAACACTTTTATGAAAGCAATCGTAAAATCGTCCGGCCCCGGAGCCTTGTTGCTTCCACACTCCAAAATTGCACTCCATATTTCCTCCTCCGTAATTCGCTGCACTAAAAAATTTGCTTCCACCTCCCCTAACTTGTTTATGTTGCCCATTTGCAATGACGGTCGATCTTCCAGACGGTTGGAGAACTTTCCTTTATAATACTCATACACATACTCCTTGATTTTTGTTGGTTCCTCCGTCCATTCCGAATTTATTTTGATACCCCGAATAGTATTCCTTCTCTCCCTATTCTTGATTACTGCATGAAAAAACTTTGAGTTTTCGTCCCCGTCCTTTGCCCACTGAACCTTTGCTTTTTGTTTCAACATTTCCAATTTTTTCCGTTCTAATTCTAACCATTTGGATCTAGCTGCCACCCCCCTTTGTCGCACAGTCTCGTCTATATTCCCGTTCATACATCCTTCTTCCCATTTTTTGACTTCTACCTTTTTTTTTCTCGCTTCTTCTTCTAAATTTCCCCACTCGCCCCTACTCTATTCCTTTAACGCTTCTTCGACTATCTTCAGTTTGTCACGAAATATGCGGTCCGGTCGGGTCGATAATACATTTTTTCCCCATGCCTCTTTTACAATATCTCCTATCCGATTATCCTCTAACCATACGTCAAAAAATTTGAATGGTTTTGATCCAAAATCGATCCACGCATCATTCAACATGATCGGAAAGTGGTCCGACCATTTCCTTTCTAAGGCTTTTGCTCCCAAATTCTTCCAAGAGGACATGTAATTTTGAGACACAAGAAACCGATCCAATTTGCTCCACTTTTGCCCGTCATCGCTCACCCTAGTATACTTTGATCCCCCCAACATCACGTCAATTAGATTTGCTTTTTGTATAAAAGCATTAAAATCCTTCGAACCTTTGCGATTTGTTATTGAGTTTACTCTTTCATTGTCGTTACGAACTTCGTTAAAATCCCCTCCAAAGACCCACTTCACATCCTCATTCTCGCAAAGTGTTTCTAGTTTATTCCACAACAAGGATCTTGTTTTTTGTTCTCTTGGTCCATAAACGTTCACACAACCCATCGATTTTTTCCCACCTACCCACTACCGCGATGAAGATTTCTTCTTAAATGACCCATTTGCACTAAAACGTTCTTTTACACCAGAGAGTGACTAAACCCCCCGAGTTTCCCACTGCCAGTTCCTGGATGAAATCCACATCCTTTGTTCCCCACACATTTTCCATCTCCCATCCCTCTATTTTTTTTCTTTTTTGTTTCTTGGATCATTAACATACACAATCTTTCCTTCCAACATACTTCTTTGAACTATTGATTCTTGTTTAACGCCCCCATCCCCCTAATATTTATCGACACTATTTTCATGATAAAATGCAAGGAAGCGATACTGACCTGACATAAAATCAATCTTTCTTGCTCCCATTCGGTTGCGTTGTACACTGTCCACCAATCTGCTTCCATCTAACCCCTATAGCGTTCCCGAATTTCTCAAGGCTCTCTTGGCTATCCGTGCTCCTTAGTTCGTTTGCAATTGCAACTCTGGTGGCCGACGAAAGCGATCCTCCGTCTTTACTTCTCGTCGAGTCTTTCGTCCTAGATGCTCTGCCTTTAACCTTTGATTTTTGCCTTGCCAATTTTTTTAATTTGTGAAAACCAATTCTACTTCTGCCAAACTTGATTCCCTCCCTCTTATTGGTTTTTGACGCGTCCCCATTACTAATCGACAGTCCCTTCACTCGGTTGTGCATCGAATTACTCCTGCTATTTTTTCCGATGTTTTGTCCTTCGCACGACGTTGTTGTTTGCTTCCTTTTGTTGCAGGCCGTCGTTAAATTATTTGGGGCACCAGACCCATGTTGTCTATTAACTCTAGATGAGGAATCGTCCGTTCTAGAGTCCATCACATTATTAGGCCCAATTTTAATAGAACTATTATCCTGGCCCACTTCTCTTGTGACCTCAAACCCCTCTCCACCGTGGCCCAAATTGTCTCCCAGCCTAATGCCGAGATGCCCCATGTTCCAATTTTCTTTCTGCCCATTTAATGTATTTTCCATATGAACCGTCTCCTTCTCTTTTGGAGATTTAATAATATTTGAATTGCTATTCATAACCTGCGTCTGACAGCCATTATTCCCAATGCCATTACTTGGAAACCTCACCCAATTATTCTCACTAGCAACTAGTGTCTCCTCGTTTTCTCCAGCCGGAATCGATGTCTCCGGCCGTGCTCCGGCGCTCTTCGACTGAGTATTGCAGATCTCCGGTGGATTTTTAGCTTCCTCATTAGCGGTATTATTTCCTTTTGCTTTCGATTGTTGGTCCGATTGTCCGCTGTTCTGCTCCTCGACGTCAAACTTGCTTTCTTCAACCAACCATTCTTCGTTACTCTCCTCTCCCCCCTCCGACCATTCCGACGGTATCGTTGAACCATCGTATTCCTCGCTGTTGTCCCCCTTATCGTAAGTCTCCTCGTTTTCTAACTGAACCTCAAGAAGGCTGTTTTCTTCTTCTTCTACCTTAATCACATAACATAAATCCCCCACCTTTATGCTCGAGATCGCATGAATGCGTTCAACAAAACACGTACTTATTAGAACTTTTCCCCATAGTAGATTTCCATTACCTTCCAAGTCACAGTTCTTTGATTTCAAAATAGTGCCCCACTTGCTAGCAATTCCGATAAAAGTCGATTCTCTCCATACATGCAGCGGAACTCCTTCGATCCTTACCCAAACTACCCGATCCGAAGCTCGAAACCCAATCGACCAACTTCGAAGATCCTTTATCCAATGGTGTATGCCGTGTGCTTTATTTCTTATTGTATCCTCCAAATTCCACAAGGACGTTTCTTCCTCCAATTAGTCTCGCCCCAACTCCTCCTCCAGCCTCCGGTTTGCATATCGATTGGATTACCTGCATATTATCCAACGACAGTAGTGAGCCTACAACGCATTTAGCTAACAGGTCCAATCTTTCTTTTTCTGCCGTCCACGTGCCCATTATCGTTGACATGTGTTTACCGACGTCCATCACGCCCTTCGTCGATACGTTACGTGTACCTACCACCACTTCTGCGCACGTTTTAGCTCTCGTATTAACTTCTTTCTGGACATCTGATCCTTCTTCCGTTTGGCTGTTCGAGCCTTTTCTCTCATTTTCCTGCCTTGGTTTGAAATTTTTAGTCCCCTCGTTCAACTTCTTTCTGGCCACGAAAGCTCTTAGCTGATATGTACCGATCCATATTTGATTCAGTTTTGATACGAATAGCTTTACATCCGCAACGTGAACAAACCGAGCAAAACCAAATCTCTCTCCGTTCTTCATTCTTTTCTTGGCCATATAGATATCCACAATTTTTCCGTACAACTTGAACATTCTCCAAAGATCACGAACCTCCCAATTCTTCGGAAAGTTGAAGAACATAAACGAAGTTTCTTTCGGATTAATCCTAGCGTTGGTGAATCTATTCCTAAGCACATCGTTATACCTAAACCTACTCCGAGCTACCACATTTCTCACCTTGCTTACCCTTCCCCTTCCCCATCCCCATCCCCATCCCAACTCTCTCTCCATCTTATTATAAAAAATTGATGCTTTTAAAATATACTGTTTTTTTCAATATGTTTGTATTTAATTATGTTTCATCTGGAAGTTTTAAATATATTTTTTTAGATGAAGAGAGTATTCTTATAAAATATTAATTAAGTATTCTATTTGAATTCAATGAGTATCCTAAATATATTTTAGATTCTTTATTTGTAAAATAAGATGTTTATCCTATATTGGATTATGTTTATCAATTAGTTATGAAGTTTTAGTAAAATGCATCAATAAACAATATTTAGTATAGATAGATAGGTTCTAACAACACCTCCCAATCCCACCATTCCCATTTAAATGATCTCACAAGGTCATAAATTTCATTTTTATTAATGTGACATGAATTGTTATAAATTCATAGTAGGAGGAGTAAACTACAATTTTGGTCCATGTTGTTTACACCCAACTATAAACGTCACTAAATTTCATTAATACATCAATGGTTCTTATAGTTTGGAAAATAGTCCCTTGACCTAACATCTTAAATAAGGGCCATTTTCCCCCTTTTATACAAATCAAATACCAAGGACCAACTTTATAGTTTAGTTTTATACTTTATATATATATATATATATATATATATATATATATATATACTTTTCTTTTTTTCCCGTTTTTTTTTTGTTTTTTGTCTATTTTTTGTATTTTTAAAAATTTTAAATACTTGACTTTTATTATTTAAATCTACATTTTATACTCTTATAATTATTTACATACTCTATTTTATATTCATTCCTTTTTGTGTTTTACACTTTTTATGTAATAATATACTATAAATGTATTAAGTAAAATATATATTATCAATTATTTCATATTTCACAATGTTTGAAAAGTTTGTGAAAATATCTTTAATATTTTTCAATGAAAATATTAATTGTTACATATTTTTAGCAAAAAAATGAAATTTAAAATTATACGTATACTATAACAATTATTATAGTACTATTAGCTAGGTTCGTCCTAGTAATCGATTGTTCAAGTCTACATATAATTTTAATTTTAAAAAGTTGCTACAATATGTAACATTTTACATTTTTTGAAATATAATGTAAGAAGGTAAAAATATTTTCACCAACTTTTCAATCATTGTGAAATATTATATGACTAATAATATGTATTTTAGTTCAATTCATGGATGGATCCACCTTATGGGGATAAGAGCATCTCCAACACATTATCGAAAATGGAGATTTTGTTTTTCTTTTGGTTTCAATAGATTCTTTAAAATGGAGAAATTTGCAGAGAGTGAAATTTTCCAAATTTGGAGAACCCCAAAAAGGATTATCATGAGAGGAAAATATTTCTTAATATATTTCCACCAATAGGGAACATTGAAATTGTTAAGGGCAAAAATTACCCAAAGGATAATTTAAGATTGATGTGAAGTTTTATCCAACTAAAGAAAGTAACCAAACGACAATATGCGCAATAATAAGTAAAATAAAGAGACAAGAGAATTGGTGATGCGGAAAAACCTCAACGAGAAAAAAACCGCGGACGACAGAAGTTAGTTGTCGTGCACTATGATCACCAAACAGGGGTGATATCCTTATGTATTATAACATTTTACACGATGAACAACAGAAATGTGTATATGAACTAAGAATAAGTATAGGTCGTGTGTGAAAACACTCGTATCGTGCGTAGTATATTGTTGTCGTGTGTTTAGAGCGAGAATGCAATATTTTTTTGTAAAGCTTTGCAAGTTTCGTGATTCAGATATCAGGTGTCCCAATGATAGATGTATCTTCTGTATTTATAGCCTTGATTCTTCATAAATATGTCTTTGTAACGGTTGATCCTTCATAAATGACTTTGACAGCGTTGATCGATTATGATCGTTGGTACTTATTAGCATTATACATGTATTAAATGAACAAGAAAGGAACGTTGGGTCATACGTTAGTATGGTCGAGGTAAACCCTCGAGTTTATCGTGCAACACTCAACCGTCCTTCGAGAAAGTCTCGACGGGTGTTATGGTTATGCTCGGTCGACAGGACCTTATCTTAATACAAGACAAGTTGTGTGAAAAGTGCATATTCGTCGTGGTCGAGTATTTTTGACCCAAACAGTTGGCCCTCAAAATTTAAAATTAAGCGGCAATTTTTAAATTTTAAATTTTAAGTTTATCGAAGATTTTGGCGGTTGCCACGCGTCACTTGGAGAGTGGCTTTCGTTGTGGTGGAACCGAATCGGTTCGATTCTAATTAGACATTTGAAGGTCTAACTGATATGCGTGATGTCATGGCGGCATGGGGAACACACGTGTCAGGTGTAGGTGACAGGTGTCGAAGATCTAACGGTGCACTCGAAAAGGCGATCGATACGTGTCGATCATCGAGCGACTGCTCTAGATATGGATTTCGCATATAAATAGAAGATATCCAGGGATAGTTTCCTTTTACGTTTTCGAAGTATTTTTTTAGAGAGATATCTTGCTAAAGAATCCTTACCAAAAATCCGTGCAACCCTTACCATATTTTCAAGGTTTAAAGCGACTATTTAAGGTACGATCGTCCTCAATCTCTTATATGCGTTTAAAGACTTGTGCCATAAAGCCTAGGAAAAACCGGGATATACTAGGTTTAATCGCATTGAAAATCAACCTTATTGGGCTATCCATGTCGAGCGAACCACTCAACACAATACAAAGTCAAGACAACTTGGATGCTCTTAGGTGTTTAGTGCAGATTCCGGCGGATGTCACCATAAACTCACCGGGCCAGGTTCGACCTGACATGTGTCCGAAGGGGTACTTCATGAAATACGAGTACCCTTTCAAGATAAGGTTCAAATGGCCCTATTATGCGTTGTCGAGGTTGTTTATGCTAACGTTCAACCTCGCGCCGGGGCAACTCATGCCTCAGTTTTGGAGGGTCGTCTCAGTCATTGAGCGACTGACGAGTGAGTGGGGGTAGCCGTTCGATGTGAACGACCTCCTCACTGCCTACACTGTGAAGGTTGACGGTTTCCATCATTACAGCCTTCACTCTAGGTATCGGCGAGAACGTACCTTGGTCCTCAACACCGCGGTCAACGACCGCGGGTGGAAGTCAAGATACACCTTTGTGCGTATGGCCTCACTGGGTCCAGACAGTGATTGGCTCGAGCCCGACTGGAAAACGTCAAGTGAGTTTTCTATAATTTTTATCTTTTGTCGTATGTTTTCTTTGTTTACATTGCATCTAATGTTTTATTTTGTTGTTTGCAGCCATCAGATTTGACGACGTGAAGCCGAATAGCGATTCGGTTTACAAGGTAACCTGATTCCTGGGTTATAGTGTGGTCGATCGATCATACTCATCGTTACCCTCGACAGGTGACGACGACGAGGTGACCATCGTCGAGCCTTCGGAGGTCGAAGTAGAGGAGGTCGAGGAAGAGAGAGAAGAAGAAAGAGAAGCAGAGATGGCAGGTAAACTGCGTGACTCAATTTTGTCTCTTTTCTTTTGTCTTTCTTTCTACTAACGTGTGTTTTTCTGCGTTTCTAGGTGGTTCGGGGACGAACGACCTGAGGAAGGCGCAACTAGAACTTGCCCGAAAGGGCAACGAAAAAAAAAGTGGTCACAGCTGCAGGATTGACCCTGCCAAAGCGGATGAGGATGACGGTCCCGAGGGAACCGTCATCGAGGGGAGGTGACGCGTCAAGCGTCACTAGCCCTGAGAAGGCGAAGATGGGCGACCCGATCCCTGTGGTCCCCATTAGCGTTGCGCCTCCAATGACAGAGTCTCCGGTGGAGCCGAACATTGAGCGTTCACCTCCAGAGGGTGTTCAGGAGAAAGAGGCCTCTGGGTCCAATCCTCCATCGAACACAAAGGGAAGAGACCCGCGGAGGTCCAGACAGTCAACTTCACGTTGCCGTCGGACTTCATGGCGGATGATGTCCTCGATTGGGCGAGGATATTTCCCCACTTGGGGAAGTACTTGCTTCCTCACTTCCAGGGGAAGTTCAAAGAGATGACGATCGACGATGTGGGATCCCACGTCTCCGATCTCGCCTTCATGGTAAGGGTCGACACTCACCTGCTTTATATACTTTTCGTTTGTTTGTTTGTTTTTTTAGCATCGTGTACTAATCATCGTGTGTCATTAATTGCAGACGTTCCAAGCCTCTCTCGGTCTCTACGTGGAGTTGGAGAAGATTCGACGTCTCCTGCCCACTGCTCTCGATAGAGAGAAGGCGACAATAGAGAGAGAGAAGGTTTCCCTAGCTAGGGAAAAGGAGGCCATGTATCGAGTGGAATCCTTAACCGTGAGGCTCGAGGAGGCTCATAAGATCACAGGGATCTCCAATCGTCAAGTGGTTGATTTATAGACATGCCTTTGTGTGTCGTGCGAGATCTTAAAGGGGATCAGGGAGGAACTGGAGCGGGCCCAAGTGTCCGTGATCGAAAATTAAAAAGAGATCACGAGCATGAAGGCGAAGGAGGCCAAGCATAAGGCCAGGATCGAGGAGCTAGAGGAGGAGTTGAAGGTCGTCAAGGCTTTCACTCGGTGGACGACGAAGGCAGCCATCATGAGGCGTCACTTGGCTGGGAAGAATCCTCTGGCGAACGCCAATGAAGACCTGAAGACTTACCTCACGCACGTCGGGAATGAAGATGAACTGAATTCCGAGGACGAAAAAGATGTTGAGGTGATTGAGGTCGATGCGAAGGAGGCCAAGGCAGACGAGACCCCAGCTGGTGATGTCTCTACTTCGGCGCCGGCAGAAGATGCTCCTCCGTCCTGAGCTATTTAGTTTTTTATGTCCTTTATTTTATTTTTTCTAAGGTCGACCGTTGGTGGTCGATCCTTCGAAGTGTAACCACAAATTTTGATCTTAATATATGTGGTTTTTCCAATTATGCCGAATACTTTATAATACAACATACACTACATTTATAGAATACTTAGAATCGAACGATCAAACAATCCAAACATGATCAAAATCATTCAATCCAAAGGAAATATGAATATAATCTAAGTATACTCGCGACTGAGGCGATTTCAAGAGATTGTGCGACTAAGGCATTTATTCACAGTAAGAAAGTTTCTCTAAGTCGAAAACCACATTTCTTTGGAATGTTGCAAAACCAAGTTATGCGATTTTGACTTATGGTCTTATGTCATGCGATCCTGCGAGAAAACAATGTCAGAGGTTGGTCGTTGGCTAACCAACGACCTCCGATGCTTAAGTCAATACTTGGTCGTGTCAAATAATCATAATGAAATAATTTTCATAATGAAATAATTTAAGGGACTTAGAAAAAATACCTCTTCAGATGCGTTGTATTCCAACTACGTAGGATATCTTGGTTGTCGAGGGTTTGGAACTTGTAAGATCCTTTTCCCACGACCTTAGATATGCGATATGGACCTTCCCATTTGATGGAAAGCTTACCTGCTTTTGGCTCTCGAGTATTTTGAAACACTCGACGTAAGATGTGTCGCCTTCTTGGAAGACTTTGGTCTTTACGATTTTATTGAAATGTCGTTCGACTGATTGTTTCCGGGACATAATTCGAATCAATACTGATTCTCTCATTTCTTCAAGAGCATCGAGATCGTAACTTATGTCGACTAGGTTATGATCAACTGAGTTATGCCTCGATGTTGGTAGCTGAACTTCGATGGGGTAGAACTGCCTCACATCCAGAGACTAGGGAAAAAGGGGTTTGTCCTGTGGACGTTCGTGGAGTCGTACGATTTGCTCATAGGACTGCAGGAAGTTCTTTGACCCATTTTCCCTTTGCTGCTTTTAAACTTTTCTTGGTCGAGTTTATGATAGTCTTATTGCTCGATTCTGCAAGTCCATTCGATTAAGGATATCATGGTGTCGACGTCGTGAGTTTTATATTGCGATCTTCACAGAATTGTTGAGTTCTCTCGCTGATGAATTGGGATCGATTGTCGCAAATGATTTTGGATGGTATTCCAAACCTACATATAATGTTAGTCTGGATAAAGGATATGACCTTTTTGTCCCGAAATTGGGAACAAGTGGCTGCCTCTATCCATTTAGAGAAATAATCTGTAAGAATAAGTAGAAATACCTTTTGCCCAGGGGCAGGTGGTAACTTACCGACAATGTCCATACCTCACCTCATGAAAGGCCAGGGAACCAACGTTGAGTGTAGAGGTTCAGAAGGTTTATGTGTCGTACATGAGTGTCGTTGACATGCGTCGCAGTTTTGTATGAACCTGATGGCGTCTTTTCGTAGTGTCGGCCAATAGTAGCCTTGTCATGATATTCGATTTGCCAGACTATGACCGCCTGAATGATTACCACACTCACCGTCGTACATTTCCTGTAATATGTTCTAGGCTTGTGTTTTGCTAGTAATGCATCGCAAATTAAGTCCCGTAGATGATCGTCGATAAAGTCTGCCTTGTATTACGACATTTCTGGATGCATTGAATCTAATCTTTCGAGTTTGGTCGTGTGTTAAATAGTTCATAATGTCGCTTGACCAATCTTCTTCTTCACTATCGATCTAGGTAACATCGTCATTATTAATGGATGACGTCATGAGATGTACCATGGGTATCGTGTCGAATAAAGGTTTGGTAAGTGTCGATCTGAGGTTGGCTAAAGCATCTGCTTGAGTATTCAAATCTCTGGGAATTTGTTCGATCGAGAAAGGGTTGAATTTTTCAGATTTTGTCTTAGCTATTCTGAGATATGACGTCATCTTTGAATCTTTAGCTGCGAATTCGCCATTCACTTGGTTCACGACAAGGAGAGAATCGCTTTTAACGTGCAACCCTTTTGCCCCCAAGTCGTACGCCATATTCATCCCTACGATCAGGGCTTCATACTCTACTTCGTTGTTGGTTGCCTTGAAATCCCATCGTATGCATTACACCATCTTGCCCTGCTGTGGTGACTTTTAGACAACGCTCAGTACTGTACTTCTAGCGTTAGACGATCCGTCAACATGTAGAGTCCAGGGTTTGTCATCGTGAGTCTCCACATAACAGACTTCGTTTTGTGCTTCTTTCTCTAGTTCAGGACTAAAGTCAGCGACAAAATCTGCTAGGACTTGCGATTTGATCGCGGTCCTGGGTTTGAAATCGATGTCGTAACTATTGAGGTATATTCTCCATTTTGCTAGTCGACCTGTCAATTCTGGCTTTCTCAAGACAGACTTAAGCGAAAAGTTAGTAATGACAGTTATAGGTTGCGATTTGAAATAATGTCGTAGCTTATTAGCAGCTGCAACTAACGATAGTAATAATTTTTCCATCGAAGAGTACCTGGTTTTAGCATTGAGTAAAGACTTACTTATGTAGTAGATAGGTAATTGGTATTTGTCGTGTTCTCTTACCAGGACTGCACTTACCGCGTTGGAGCTGACGGCTAAGTATAGTTGCAATACTTCGTTGTCTTGTGGTTTTGATAGCAATGGAGGGGACGCCATGTACTCTTTTAATTTTTGTAGTACCCGTTCATGATCATCCGTTCATTGGAAATCTTTGTTTTTTCGTAAGAAATTGTAAAATAGGTGACATTTATCTGACGACCGAGATATGAACCTATTTAAGGCTGCTACTAGACCTGTCAAACGTTGCACCTCTTTGAAGTTTCTTGGTGATTTGATCTCGATGATTGCTTTAATATGATCGGGGTTGGCTTCAATGCCTTGTCGAGTCACCATGTATCCTAGAAATTTCCCAGCACTTACTCCAAAGGAACATTTCGTAGGATTGAGCTTCATGTTGTATTTTCGGAGGATATCGAACGATTGTCGTAGATGTTCGACATGATCGATAGCTTGTCGAGATTTGGAGAGCATCTCGTCGATATATACCTCCATGGTGTCGCCTAGTCTATCTTTGAACATATTGTTGACCAGACGCTGGTACGTGGATCCTGCATTTTTCAAACCAAAAGGCATATACTTATAGCAGTAAATACGTCGATCTGTCATGAAGGCCGTTTTTTCTTGGTCGTCAACGTGCATATGTATTTGATTGTAGCCCGAGTATGCGTCCATGAACGTCAAGAGTTCATGCCCAGCAGTTGCTTCGACTAATGCATCAATGTGCGGCAAAGGAAATGGATCCTTTGGACATGCTTTATTCAGATATGTGAAGTCTATGCACACTGTCCATTTGCCTTTTTTCTTCTGTACGACCAAGACATTGGCTAACCAGTCGGGGTACTTTACTTCTCGTATTTTCCCGGTCTTGAGGAGGTTGTCGGCTTCATCGTTAATCACCTTGTTTCGCTCTGGAACGAATTTTCGACATTTCTACTTCACTCGTTTGAATGAAGGATCCACATTTAGTTTATGTGAAATGACGTCAGGATCGATGCCAACCATGTCTTCGTGCGTCCAGGAGAAACAGTCAGCGTGATCCTGCAAAAAAGAGATTAGTTCTTTTTTAATAAAAGGGTCGAGCGTCGAACTTATGAAGACGATCTGGTTCGGTTTGCTTTGATCCAGGATAACTTCCTCCAATCGATAGTCGTTGATGTTGTCAGGAGTATCCTGGTTATGTAATTGCTAGATGGATTATTTTCTAGGTTTCATCGATGTTTTGTAGCAATCCCGAGCAACTTTAGGTTTCCTCTTGATCTCTTGGACTCCCCATGGCGTAGAGAATTTCATCGTCTAGTGATATGTCGAAGGGATTGCCTTCATGTCGTATATCCAGGGTCGACCAAAGATGATGTTGTATGCCGAAGGACAGTCGATGATGCTAAATTTGGTCTGTTTGTTGATTCCTTTCGCGTAGACTTGTAAAGTGATTTCTCCAAAAGTGCTCGTCGCGTCCCCGTTGAATCCTACTAATATCGTCGAGCGACGAACGATCTCTGACTTGTCGAGTCCCATAGCCTTGACGGTGTTGAGAAAGATTATATTCCCTGAGCTTCCTCTATCGACCAACACCCTCCGGGTTAAACAATTGCCGACCTTGAGTTGTATGATTAACCCGTCGTGATGTTTTTGATGTAGGTCGCCCAGATCGTCATGATCGAACGCTATCTTCATTGACTCCATTTCCAATTCTTCCTTCGACCGTGAGGATCGAGGGATTGGCTTATTGTTTCCCCCTAACTGACGTGCCTCTTTGCTGCGAAATAGGTTAGACCGCAGACGTCTAACCCTCCCGTAACACAGTTCACAATTTTCTCGTGAATAGGGGATAGTGGTCGAATGTTGTTGTCAGGTGTCGCTGGTTCGTCGAAGATATCTTTGAGATTACCCTTCGGGACATGCCAGGAGAGCTTCTTGTTAAGTGCTATGCAGTCGTCTGTCGTATGACCATGGTCGTTATGGAAGTCGCACCATTTGGTCTTGTCTTTCTTATCGTCAGCTTTGTCGCTTTTCTTTAGCCATGGAACTGTTGCCTGCGCGGTTCTTAATGTTTCGACCAATTATTTAGAAGTACCCTTGAATCCATAAGAGGAAACCTTAGGGTATTGGGGAAACTTGGTTGTGGTCGATACTTTCTTCTTGTCGAACCTGACGTTCAATATCTGTCTCGATGGCTCAGCCTTAACTGTCGTCTTGGCCTTGAATAATGGCTTCTTCACACTCAACGATTTCTTGTCGTTAGAGTGTTTTCGTCGAAAGGCAGCGTCGTCTTCGACCTTCATATAGTCAAAGTCCTTGCTTGAACATCTTCAAAGTTCTCTGGGGGGGGGGGTATTTTGTCAGATCGATATATAGACTTGAGTTTTCATCTAGACCGCGTTTATACGCCTCGATCGCAGTCTTGATGTCGCAATTTCGGATGCTAATCATTTTAACGTTGAATCGGTTGAAATAACTGTGGATGGTCTCTCCCACTTTCTGCACGACATAGTACAAGTCGCTAGTCTTCTTCTCCATCTTGCTACTACTGGCGAACTGTTGGGAGAATTGATTTGCCAGTTCCGCAAATGATCCGATAGACTTTGGTTTGAGACTAATCAACCATTGCAGAGCTGCACCTGTGAGGGTTGCTCCGAAACTTTTGCACATACACACCTCTTGATACTGGTGTGGGATCGATACTATCCACATCAACTGTTTGAATTGAGCGACGTGTTTAGTTGGATCCGAGATACCATAATATTTTGGCGTGAACGTTGGGATATTGTATTTCTTCGGGACGTCAACCATCACAATCTCGTCGACGAAGGTTGACACTTGGAACCCAGTGCGAGGCTTGACGTCGACAGGTACTGCTGCACCTGGAAGTTTGGCAAGTAGCTATAGGACACATTCGTTTTGCTCTTCTAACATCTTCAGTCTTTGGGCGACAGGGTCGTCCTGAGTATTCCCTAGGACGACCGGTGGGACATGTCCTGTACTCTGGAAACCATTTCGCTGTGATGAGTCAGAAGCATATCCATTATATTGGAAGGTGGGTATTGGCATTGTGGGAATCGATGTTGTAGGAGGCATCGTGGGAATTGGCGTTGTCGATTGAAAGAAGGGCGAAATCGATGTTACGAATGGCATCGTGGGGACCTGTGCTATTGAAGGAAAGAATGGCGGAGGTGGAGGTGGCAACGTCGGCATAGGCTGACTAGAGATGCCAGGGAAAAGCGGTCTTGGGTAGTTGGGAAGCGGTGGTCCCAACCAGGGCATGCTAAATTCACCTCGACCATGCTAAAGCCCTGCAGCATTGCTAGCGTTCTGATTTCTTAAGGATTCATTCTCTTCCACTGCTTACTAGTGTTGATTTGTCGAGGTTTCAATTTGAGCACGAACCGCGTTCAACTCCATGTTCATTTGATCTATAATATGTTCTTGAGTTCCCTGAGGAGCTGACATTGTCCTGTAAAAACAAAAAGTACTCGAGGAAATTGTTAGTAAGGCGTACTATTGTCGAGGATTTTCTTTAGACGGGGTCCCACGGATGGCGCCAAACTGTTTATGCCAAAAATCACCCAAAGGATAATTTAAGGTTGATGTGGAGCTTTATCCAACTAAAGAAAGTAACCAAACGACAATATGCGCAACAATAAGTAAAATAAAGAGACAGGAGAATTGGTGACGCGGAAAAATCTCAACGAGAAAAAACCGCGGACGACAGAAGGTAGTCTTCGTGCACTATGATCACCAAACAGGGGTGATATCCTATGTATTACAACGTTTTACACGATGAACAACAGAAATGTGTATATGAACTAAGAATAAGTATAGGTCGTGTGTGAAAACACTTGTATCGTGCATAGTATATTGCTGTCGTGTGTTTAGAGCGAGAATGCAATAGTTCTTCGTAGAGCTTTACAAGTTTCGTGATTCAGATATCAGGTGTTCCAATGACAGATGTATCTTCTATATTTATAGCCTTGATTCTTCATAAATATGTCTTTGTAACGGTCGATCCTTCATAAATGACTTTGATAGCGTTGATCGGTTATGACCGTTGGTACTTATGAGCATTATACCTGCATTAAATGAACAAGAAAGGAACGTTCGGTCATACGTTAGTATGGTCGAGGTAAAACGTCGAGTTCATCGTGTGACGCTCGACCGTCCTTCGAGAAAGTCTCGACGGGTGTTAGGGTTATGCTCGGTCGACAAGACCTTATCTTAATACAAGACAAGTCGTGTGAAAAGTGTATCTTCGTCATGGTCGTGTATTTTTGACCTAAACAGAAATTAAATTTGTTGAGAGAAATAATATTTTTTAGATGAATGAAATATTTTGATAATATAATTAATATTGTATTCTCCAAAATAAAGAATTAGTTAAATGTATTTTTGTTTTAGAGATTTTGAAGTTTCATCCTCCATTTTAGGGAACTTTTGGAGATGCTCTAAGGGGCACATGCCCTTAACCAAAAGCCATAGAAGTTGTGATTTATTTGTATAAACCTCAGTTCTCGTATTTACTCCAACCTTCTTCCATTGATGCCCCCAACCTTTTTCTATTAACGTCCCTAACTTTCATTCAACGACTCGCTCATTGCTCGTTGTGACCCACTCATTGCTTTTAGTGTTTTTTTATGATTTCAATAGTTAAGACTGGTGTATTTTTGGAATATAGTTAAGTTTGTCAGATTATGCATTCTTTGTTGTCGTTAGTGGTGTCTTACTAAAGATTCCAGAATAACTTGAAAATCGAATAAAACCTAAAATGTTTAACTTGAACCTCTTTCGGTTTGGATGAGTTTTTCGACATAGGATTTTTTTTAAATACGCTTAAGTATGCCCCCGATCACATAACTTTTTGGATCCGCCACTGAATACATTGCTAGGTATATTGGTATAATAAGAGTGTACAACAAAAAAAATATAAAAAAAAGGGATGGATGTAAAACAAATTATTTAAATAATTATAAGAGTATAGGTATAGGTATTAAAAATCATTTTCTTATTGTTTAAGTATTTATAATATTCAATAACATAATTAATTGTCAAAATATTTAATCGTTTTGAAGATATTGACGAGACAGTCGAGACTATTCGAATAATATAATTTTAAAAGGTGTATTTTTAATGTATATTAGCTAATTCATTAACATCATGTTAGAAAAATACGTATTTTAAACATATTTCTTTAATAGTGTATTTTTATTTAACATTCTAAATATTAATACATATATATACACACACCTTATATGTGTGATTATATATATAAAAGAGAAAAGCAAAAATACAAAAAAAGTATAAAACTAAACTACAAAATTGGTCATTGGTATTTGATTTGGTTAAAAGACAGACAATGCTAATTATTGTACTTAATAAAGTTTAGGGACGTTGTTCGTAGTTGGGTGTAAAACATATGGACCAAAATTGTCACTACTAGAAAAAAAGGTATTAACGACGAAAATTAGCGACCGGCACAATCCTTCACTAATTAGTGACACATTAGCGACGGAACGACCACAAAGCCCATCCCTCGCAGTTCCTTCGTTAATTAGCAACGGACAAGTGACGACGGATTAGCGACAAAATTCGTTAATTTTAATTTAAAACATAAATAGAAATGAAAATTCGAAGATAGTCATTTTACAAGGAAACTTTGTTTATGCCTTTATGGGATTTATATGCCCAAAGTAGGGGTGAGCAAAGGTGGGTACCTGTCGAAAATTCTCGGAACCGAAACCAGCTGTTCCTGGAATGAATGAACCGGAACCGGTTACACCGGTTCTTTATATTTGGGAACCGGTTCCGGTACAGGGTACCCGCCGTCTAATTTTTAATATATGTATTTTTTTTTATCATTCATATTATAAAAAAGTAAATATTAATATATTACAAAGTTTCAAGGTAATGAAAAAAAGACCACAAACGTGAAAACTAATACGATGAAAACTAATATATACTACAAACGATGCTTACAAAATAAATAAATATTACAAACGGTGCTCCCAAAACAAAAAAATTCTACAAATGGTGCTTCCAAAACCCTTCACGTCATTAAAATTAGTTGATGCTAATAAATACTACAAATGATGCTTCCGTAAAAGATAGTTTATTAAATTTTTATAAATAAATAAAATATATTTTATTAAAAAAATAACGGGTATCCGTCGGTTTCGCTTCTGGGTACCCAGTCTGCACCGAAACCGGTCGTGGCAGGTACCCAACGGTTAACGGTTCCAAAAAAAATGAGAACCGGAACCGGTCCCGATCGGTTCCATATTTTAGGAACCGGAACCAATCACATCAATTCCGGTTTCGGAACCGGCAATTCTGAAGAGGTTCCGGTTCCAAAGACGGGTACCCACTTCTGATGCTCACCCCTAGCCCAAAGTACCGATGCATATTGTATGACCTCGTTATCCCTTTTTTATATTTATACAAAACATCATTGAAGATTTAGACCAACAAATATTCAATGTATTTATTTCTGATTGTGCATGTACCGATGTACATTTGTCATTTGTGTATGGTTGCGGTTCGTCTATTAACACCAATAATTTATTTTTCTGGCCATAAGTACTTATTTTAGAAGAAAATAAGTGCACTTAATTATTATTATTTTTTTAAAACTCAAATTTTACCGACGGATATTCCGTAGCTAATTTAATTTAATATTTTTGGTCGTCACTAATCTGTCACTAGATATCTTTATCTTTCTTTTTAAAAAAATCAATGATTCTTCTTGGTAGTATGAATAAAAGAATCTTGCTCCTCAATTCACATATTAAAAATAGAAAAAAGATGGTAAA
The DNA here is from genome assembly GCA_954870635.1 of Arctium minus. Classification (NCBI taxonomy): domain Eukaryota; kingdom Viridiplantae; phylum Streptophyta; class Magnoliopsida; order Asterales; family Asteraceae; genus Arctium; species Arctium minus. The sequence goes on along the minus strand of OX941097.1, from coordinate 25,873,645 downwards.
AGGCTGATGAAACAGTGAGATTCTAAAGTATATTACCGGGTGAAACTTTTTACAACTTTTCACCGTCTTTTCTTTTTTAATCAATGTCTCTGTAGTGGGAAAATAGAAAGTAGCACTTAGTTTTCACTTACTTTTCAGTTGTTTGCCTTTTAAAGCCTTGAGAAGAGGGTGAACAAGAAAGTTATGGCCATGTTTGAGAAAGCAGAAGATGAGTACAATGACTTGATATCCAAGAAGAGCATTATTGAGGTTGGTGAACATAGATTTTCCTATAAAGTTTCTAAGTTAAAGTTATTTATTACCTATTATGATCGTTAGTAGAAAGCTGTTGGTATTATTGGTATTATTTAAATCAATTAATTTACTAGCTCAGAAGTGCAAAAGTCCAAGTACAGGAATGTTAATCTCAAGAAAAAGAAATGGCACCATGTATATATAGGTTTATACCTTCAAATATATAAAAAGGCATAGTGTCACTGTTGACTACTTCTCATGAAGGATAACACCAACTATTAAGGTCTATAAAATACTTAGGTGCCGTTTGTTTTTTAAGAGGTTTAAAGTCTGAAGTCTTATTTTAGTTTTGATTAATATGAGGTGATGTGTAAAAGGTCTGAACGATTCAGACTTAAGAGTCATTAAGAGGTTTTTTTTTAAAACAAACAACCCCTTACTGTTGCAAACACTGACAGAAGGGTGAGTGCTCCAAAATGAGTTTTTCTTATGTTAAAATATAAATTTATATTTATGATGTAAAGTCCAAGCATTTGATCATGTATTGACAAAGATATTTAAACTCTAGTTATTCCTGTGAAACTTTTTTAATTGAATAACAATAAAAGAATGATTCTGTCAATAATGTGGCCCATGTGTATAATATTGAAAAATGGCATAAAAACTAGTGTTAGAGCACATATTTGTTAGATGCAAGATCATAAAGAATGAAGATAAAAGTAAAAGCTTAAAGTCAACTCTCAAGCATGAATGTCAAAGTCTTTGTAATAAGTCAAAGTTTGTGTTTTTGTTTCCTTGTTGTTTGTAGTTGGTATAAATACCTTGAGTTTTTGTAATCAGTTGAGGATGTATCATACACACGGAGCAGATGAAAGAAGAGGTGATTGCATATTCATTCTAGTGAGAGAGTGTAGAGAGAGAAAGTGATTGTAATCTTTGTGTTTTGGAATTTAATGACATGTGATTTCATTATTGAATCATCTTGATTGCTATTGATTGTTAGTAGCAATTAGAACTTGAATTAGGGACTTTAACAATTGGTATCAGAGCAGAAGAAATTCAGAAAATGGATTGAATTTCAAGATTTGGTCGACATATTCAAGAACTCGCATATATTCTGTGAAAATTCGATTTTTGGGCTACAATGTTGTTTTGGATTTGCATTTTGCATTGTAAGGATCGATTTGATATATAGAATAAGTTTTGTATGCGTTGTTTAGTCCAATTTACAATAGTTTATATGAATTTTGGAAATTTTTGAAAGTTTTGTTCAAAGTTTAGTCGAACATTGTTCTAAGATCGAACATGTAAAATTGTTGTTTCTTGTTTAAATTTATCATTTGTATGTGGTTCGTGTGATGTATTAGAAGAATTGCTCAAAGTTTCAGATCAATTGAAGAAGGTTTGGATCGATTTCAGTTGAAAAACCAAATTTCTGAACGAAGAACCCAAGAACTCGCTAGATCTTAATAACTCGCAGATGAAGAACACGCACAACAAGGAATTCGCATAGATTGAAGAACTCGCACAAGCCTAAAACACTAGAAATGAAGAACTCGCAAAGTGCTTTGTGCGAGAAGTAGAAACTCGCACATCCTTGCTTGCGAGTTTGTACTGTTCAAATCATTCATCGTGCGCGAACAGTTATCCATGAGAAGTAAAGTTTTGCGAGAAGTGAACAATCTGCGAGTTTACATTTAGCGCGAAGTGGAAAAATAAAAAAAAATTCTAAGTCTTGAACGCACAGACGCATTGCGCGAAGTGGTTTCGGAGAAACGCGCAACCCGTTGCCTGCGAGAAGCTCAAAACTCGAACGTAGTCTCTTGCGCTAAGCTTGAATGCGCATGTCCTTGTGTGCGTGAACCACAGAACTCACACCATTCGTTATACGCGAACCTCAAACGCGCATAATACTATTTTTGCGCGAAGTTGATTTCCTTTGATCTGTGATTCCATACTTAGCGGGACCCCCGTGCTAAGTCTGCGGAGGGGGACAAAGCTTTTCTATACATCGAATTTTTCTGAGTTTTTCAATATTTGACCAAATTTGATTTTTTTAATAATACAGGTTGTTTTTGAATTTCTAACGATCATTGTCAAGTTCTTTTTGTAACAGATAATTGAAGATGAGTTTTTCTGATGATGAAGAGAAGATTACCAAGCTTAGAATAGAGAACAAAGATCTCGCTTCTTCAGTTGATTACTATTCTAAGAGGTCAAAGAGATATTCTGATAAAAGGAAAAAACTGAGAGAAGAAGTCAGTACATTAAAGATGATTAATGAAAATCTTTTGAAGCAGATATCTAGATTGGATGAAGAGAAGGAAAATGTTATGGAAGCTGAGAATTTTGAACTAAAAAGCAAAATCTCTGCTTTAGAAGCTCAAGTTGCCCAGATCCAGCAAGCAACTTATGTCAGTACAAATGAAAAGATTGTTAAGGATTTAGAGAATTCCAATATGGAGCTGAGAAAGAAATTTTTTGACTAAGAGCTGCAAATTACTAAAGAAAGATCTGATTTTGAGAAAGAAAAGACCAAGTTTGCACAGAACTTCTCAGAATTTTCAAGAAAAAGTTTTGAAGAGAAGAAAGGTTTTGAGCTCAAATGTGCAAATCTTTCTCAACAAATATCTGATTTTGAGAAAGTGATCATTTTGGAAAGAGAAAAGTTTGAGAAGGAGAAGAAGACCATTGAACAAAAGAATGTGGGAATCTTCAAGGAAATATCTGGTCAAAGAAAGAATGTGGAAAAAGAATTTGAAGAAGAAAGACAAATGTTTGAGAAAAAGATAAAGAAGCTTACTGACAAGCTATATAAACTATCAGAAAGTGCACTGAAAGAGTAGAAAGCGAAGTCTGAATTCAAGAAAGAGATTGACCTGCTTGTCAAAGAAAGAGACAGTTATTCTTCAAAGATAAAAGAGCTTGAAGACATTGTTTCAAAGGTTGTGGTGACTGAGAAAACGAATCCAGAGTCAAAAATCCACACACCTAGCAAGCCAGCCTCAAGCTCACATCAGAAAACTGTTCTTCAAGAAGGTCAGTTAAATAATATAATCAGATTCGTACTACTAACATTTTCTTTGATGAAAATGTAGATGGTTCAGATACATACAGAAGAAGGAGAAGAAGGAGAAGAAGGAGATATAAGGAAGAAAAGTTGGTTTGGAAGGTAAAACCGCTTGATGATGAGAAGAAAGATGAGAAGAGAGATGAGAAGAAGGAAGAAAAGAAAAGAAAGAAGGAAGAGAAGAAAAGTAACAAATCATTTGTACATGCATCAAACGCAAAGAAGAACAAAGTGCTGAAAGGTAAACCTGATCTTGCTTATTCGAGAGATCAATTGGTCAGGTTGTCTAAAAAGAGGTATTGTTCTTATTGTCGTACTTATGATTTTGTTCATAAAGCTAGTGATCATTACTGGTATGGTTCTTACTCAATTACTCCCATTCAAACTGCAACTCACAAACATGGACCCAAATACCAGTAGGTACCAAAGCTGAAAAGTGAATCTGTGTTGCAGGCACCTCAAGTCAAGGGGGAGTAAAGGAACTAAGGCTTCTGAATAAATCAGTTCAGGACCCGTACTTCAACAGAGTTTGACTTCTAAACACAACTGTTTAGGACTCGTACTTCAACGATGAAAAAGAGATGCTACTCCCGGCCTGATAAGAGATTGTACTTTGATACTCAAATGAGGAAATCAACCTTCAAGGGGGAGTACATATTTTTCTGGAAATATGCATTCAGACGATATGATGATCTACACTTCAAGGGAGTTATAGATCTCTATCATGTGTTTTTTCACTGACATATTTTAGATGCATATTTTCAGGGGGGGGGGGGTAAGAATTATGACTTCTGATTACTTCAGATTAGAACTCGTACATTCATTATTTTACTGCTTTATGTCATTTTATTTTTCCAATAAATGTTGTGAATAAAGTTGCTTTGACGGACTTTATGACTGATGCAGATTGAGAGGATGCTTACAAGATCATATCATTATGATTTTAAGCTGACTTCATGAGATTTAAGACAGATTGAAAAGGTTTATTTCTATTCTTAATCTCATATATGGTTGAAAGAAGGACGACTTTCAATCATAGAAAACATGTTCTTAAATGTTCAAACCACTTCTGATTCTTAAACGATTTCGTGAATACAGAAGTGTGATTTTAAATGTTTTCATTTTATTTATGCTTCAATGTTATACAAACCGTGTGTTTCCAAATATTAATACTTGTGTATTGTCTTTTCTATATACTTTCAAGTATTCACACATACCGGTTTAATTTTTGTTGAATTTGTTCTTACCATGTCTCTAAATTGAAACTAATTTTCGATGGTAAGACACCCCGATTGTTATTCAAAGTTTGAGCGTGATTTCATTTCAAAACATTCTTTCAAGAATGTCTATACTTTTGGTTCGTATAGAGAATATCAATTTTTACTGACCTAAGCCTTAATCGATTAATCATTTCGATATTGATCTTTTTGATACAATGTCAGATTTTCAAACAAGTTTCTTGTATTTGTTTCATTCATTCAATCTTCTTGTTTGAAAAGTCTTCAATGTTTAAAAATGCTCAAATCTTCATGATTACATCTCTGAGCATACCTATATCTTACTTGTATTTTATTCTTTGTGCTTTAACTGATAAAGTTAAACCATTTTTGAGCAACATTGTGCTTTAATAGGAAAATATGGGTTCATTGTGTAGGACTTAAATGAAACTTCTATGGATTCACGTTAACCAGTGTTTCCTACCCAAGATGTTAATCCTTAGTGATCGAGTGTGAAGAGTCAAAAAGAAATGATCAGTGTGGGTTGAGTGATGAGGTAAAATGTAAAAGAGAGTTTGGTTAGATGTGAGCTCAATGATTAAAAAGAAAGATGGTGTGTGAACAAAGTAAAAGAATATCAAACTCTGCACCAACTACTTTCTGAGTCGGGCAACCACATTACTAGTGTTTCACAATTCTTCGTGAACATTATTGAAATAAGCAACTAGCCCATGCCAACTCTTGATAAAAACCCCACCAGCCACTCATTTTTTTCTCAACAAGAAAATGTTTCATATTTTTAAAGGGGACGCAACACATAATCTATCTGGTTTTCATTTGGAAAATTTGGATATTGAAAAAGAAGGAAGTTTGCCCCACCTTCGCACTTCAATCATGCACAATCGAGTATCTGTTTAACTATTGTTGTCTCAATGGTTTACACAATTTTGAGCCTTATTAAAAGCAATCATCATGTGCTTAATTCTTTCAAACACTTGCACGAGCACACAAGGAATTTGTTTTCTTGTCATAACATTCATAGAAATATCTTTATGGTGTTTCGATGATTGAATGGAAGCCTTGGGGGAGTGAACATCATAAAAGCTCCTTTCCATTGTGTATTCGTTACACACAGTGACTTTGTGTTACTGACATGCATCTTAACTGATTCATTTATTAATTCAGGTGTTACCTTCCTAATTTGTCTAAATTTGCAAAGATTCGGATGAATATCTCTTTGGATCGGCAAATAATCAGAGGCTCTTGGTACAGATCAATGATCAGTTCAGATTTTCAAAGACATTTCTTGTTAAAGTTTTGATGATTTCATGATGCATTCATCAAAAAGGGGGAGAAAACAAAGTTAAAGAAATGTCTGGAAAGAACAGTTTGTATCATATATGGGGAGAAAAGCTCAAGAAGTGTTTAATTCAAAAATGTTATAGATAGGGAGAAGATAAAGAAAGTTATTGGAGATGATCAAGTAATGATTGTGAAAGAAAGATTGCTGAATGAGTTCAAAGATTTCAGAATTGTTAGAGCACATATTTGTTGGATGCAAGATCATAAAGAATGAAGATAAAAGTAAAAGCTTAAAGTCAACTCTCAAGCATGAATGTTAAAGTCTTGTAATAAGTCAAAGTCAAAGTTTGTGTTTTTGTTTCCTTGTTGTTTGTAGTTGGTATAAATACCTTGAGTTTTTGTAATCAGTTGAGGATGTATCATACACACGGAGAGATGAGAGAAGAGGTGATTGCATATTCATTCTATTGAGAGAGTGTAGAGAGAGAAAGTGATTATAATCTTTGTGTTTTGGAATTTAATGACATGTGATTTCATTATTGAATCATCTTGATTGTTATTGATTGTTAGTAGCAATTAGAACTTGAATTAGGGACTTTAACAACTAGACATTGATCTCTCCTGTTCAACTCATTATGGCATGATGCGCCACGAATTTTGAGTCGATTAGTAGCCGATTGGATTTCACTTTTTTATATTTAATCAAACGTGGAAGTCAAGTTTAATTAGCTTAGATCAGCAATCAGGTGCAAATGAAGCCCTGATCTCAAACTTTTTGTTTAGGTGACCTACCATCCTTCATGATTATATACAACAATTGACATGGTAGAATTGTAAATAATTAATAGTGGGAATTTATAATCAAGCTCGTTGGTATCATATTGCAAGATGCTATCCTGGAAAAATTCTAATTTTCAGAGCATTATGTGTATAATATATGCATGCAGTAATGCAAATTGAGCGTATTATGCTAAAAAAGTGGAGTGGATGAGGTATACAAATAAGGAGGATATGTAATCTTCTAGTGTATTTTTAAGTTTTGACACGAGAGTAACTCTTTTGAACCATAGTAGACAGTTTTTAAGCAAGGGAGTTTAGATGAAAATGATTGAGACAAAAATGTTTTAGGAGGTCATGCTGTGATTAAGTTAGGGGGAGAGAAAGAATCACCTGTACCCTTCTTATTTTTTAAAGTAGCAACTACATCCAAGCATTTCTCGATGTCTGGCCTGGTAAGCAGAAATCAAAAGTTTTAGCTGTCAATTTTCGGTTAAATTGGGAGCAGGGATGACTATGAATGTTTCATAGAAGTTCTAAATGAAATTTTGGAATTAAAAATACAAAATAATTACTTGTTTAGAACAATATATGACATCATATCAATCAATACAAACATAACAAATTTAACAAAACATCACATATACATGAGCAGATTGAACATCAACAAACAAATGTTTCCTACTCTATTATTTACACCAATACATTGAACATAGACTTTAGAACATCAAATACTTGACATAGATATGTTATCTGCAAGTGCCTGTATGCAATAGAATCCTGACTATTGTACATCACATATGCAAACAATCTTCAGAGTCATAGAAACATCTTAGAATTGCAATTTCCTTGTGCGTTCTCATTTGCTGGTGTAAATGTGTATTAAGCAACTCTGGGAGATTTATCTATTTATATGTCTTAGGCTCTTAGGAAACAAACTTTTCCATCTCTTTCAAAGGTTGTTACAAAAACTTCCAAACCAACAGGAATGAAATTTAAGGCTCCTAATTGATGTCCAAGAATTGAGAGTCAGGGCCATTAATCGGGATCCAAATGAAAGAATGCCTAATAGAATATATTAACCACTAAATGATATCAGCTACACCATAAAGAGTGATTTGGTAGACTACAAATTTCCCATTTTACAACCTGGTAAAAGGGATAAATTGTGACTTAAAGCTATTAGTTAGTAATAAGCTGGGAAAAAATGTATTTAAGATCTTGAGAACATCTATCAAATGGCAGATAGATAAACAACTGGAAATTGCTCAAGATGTGGCCAGTATCAACACTAATAACTAGAGCGCATTAGAAAGACTACAATGAGTAAACTCAATCATAAAACTGATGTAAATAACTTGTTATAATGTACCTCCATGATCAAGTCACTTAATTCCATACCAAGTATTAGAAATTGAAAGATCATAGAGCAACCATATGCATGTTCCAACATGTTGTCAATCCTTCCTCTACAAAACAAAATCTAGATGGGATGGGATGGGAGGTAAAGTAACTCGCTGATTCTTATACATGATAATATCAAACTTGCATTTAAGTTTCATTCAACAATAAATCCACAGGAACAAACCAAATAAGCAAATAAAATCAATGGACAGATCCTAACATGAATTTCTATAAAGAATTCCATAGACTTCACAGAAAACCAGTCGAACAAATTTCCATCCACAATGGAAATGAGTTGGTTGTTGTAATCTGAGAGTTTGAAAAAAAAATCATTGAGAATATCAAAACAAAGGTGAATTTTTGCATCCACATTGTAACTACAAATAGGAATTTTTGCATTCCTACATATCAAAACAATGAGAAATCAATGAGAATATCAAAACAAAACCAACCGAACAAAATTCCATCCACAGTGTAACTAGATAGAAAAACAAATAAGGTTGTCAGAAAATAGATTAAGTATTAACTAATACTTAATCACAACAGCTATTAAGGTTGTCAGAAAATAGGGGTGCCTTCCTCCTAATATTTATCAGAATATTCAGGTTGTGGCACCAATTGAAAGTTGTGCATGTGAAGGTCAAAAGCAGCTATTAAGTAATTAATATTTGGAGGGGGCATTTGAGTTACAACCCAATGAACAACACCACACACAGACACACCATGTGACATTGGACCACTACAAAACACAACTTGGCATCGTTGTTGGCAAACAAGGTAAGGAAAATCCTGCTCCACATTTGCCACACATTCAATTTCAGATTGTAAATGGTAACTTTAGAATCGACCAAGTTTGAGTCTGATGAAGTAGATTGTGACCTTAGGGCTTTATGATTCTTGTAGATTCAATTTGAGAGAAATTAAACGTGAGGTTCATAAACCTCACATAACGATGCCTACAAACATGATCGATTCAATTTCAGAGAAATTAAACAAGCACAAATTTCATTTGCAATGCATGACAGAGTTCTGCAAAAATCAGCAGTCGTTACTGGCCTATAATCAGAATTCGATCAGAGTGTGAATCAAGAGACTTCAGGATTGAAATCAGAATCAAATCTCTCACCATAAACTATAATTCAGAGATTCAGATCAAACCAATACAGGAGGCTCACCTTCAATAGAAGAAACTCTTATACAGGAGGCTCACCTTCAATAGCTTCAATAATCAGGGATGAAACTAAAGTGAAACTTCTTCAATCGCATCATTTCTTCAATAGCTTCAAACTGGTCAGGGGCGATGGTCGATGGAGATCGATAGAGAGCTAGGGTTTAATTCGGGTCGATGGTCGAGTGTTTCTAAAACGAGAATGGAAGGTTACCAATTTTAGCCCCTAAACTTCAGATTTTTATATTTATGTCATGATTTTATTATCTTATGTCATGTCTAACTTTCTGTTCTATATTTTTATATTTATGTCATGATCTCATTCAGTAACTGACAGCCCCTAATGTGATGACTCGGTAAGTAACCTTATTATTTTATGTGATTTATTATAGTTTTAAGGGGGTTAATACTTAGTTAGTATAATATAAAGGATGGTTATAGTATATAGATGCTAGTTGAGGGTCTATAGTGAGAAGTTTGGTTAAATATTAGTATGAGTCATCAAATATATGTGTTGTCAACTCCTTGTTCCTTTTATCTCCAGAAACTTTCATAGTGGGTATGTGTTTTGTGTGTGTGTTTGTGTCGTGAGAAAGAGAGAAGAGAGTACAAGAGAGAAATAAAAGAAGAAGAGTAAGAAAAAGAAGAAAAGGGGCAAGAAATAGGAGAAGCCTTTGATATTTAAAGTTATACATCAAGTTATTTCCAGGTATGAATTCTAATTCTTAGTTCTTAGTTTTAGGGTTCATGTTATATATGTTCTTCCATGGATAATCCTAAGAGTATGTTCATGTGTTTGGTTGTTTGAGTTAAAATTATCATGGTTTAGAAGTTCTATTGTTTTAGAAGTTTATGTTTCTTCAAGTTCTTAGTTTTGAGTTGTTCCATGGATGATGAAGTTCATACTTTGGGTGTTTTAAATTCCATCTTTTGGTGTGAATTTTAGTGTTTCCATATGTTTCTTTTGTTGGAATAGAGTTGTGGGAACTTAACAATGTTTAGAACCAAGTTTTCATGCATTTCCTTCTTCAGAATGACTTGGGATTGAGTTTGGTTAAGGGTTAGACATCAAGGGTTGAAACAGGGGTTGTTGCAGGTGAAGAGGGGCTGTCCAGTGACTTGGGAGACCTTCTGGGTGACCTCAGGTCGCGGGAAAAGTCGCGCATCTCACTGTTTCAGCATTTTTCGATTTTCTTTGTTGTATACTCGTGTCATTTCTAGGCGCAATATAGGGGTATGGGTACTCGTTTTGAGTGTAGAATAGCTTTTGAAAACATTGAACAAGTTATAATGATTATATCTGTTAAGACACAGTCTCATTGGATTCAATGGATTCAAGATCATCCAATACGAAGATCGCAATCTGAAGTTAATGCTGAAAGTTACTCTCAACCATAGTCTAGGGGTCAAATTGTAATAAGTGTCAAAGTTATAATATCTAGATATTTATTATTTAGATATTATATTTTAGTTATTATATTAGTTTATATTTAGTTTTGATAATATCTAATAATCAAATATTATCTCTTTCTCTCTGTACAATCAGAACACAGATCACACACAATACACATACTAAAAGGTGTAAAGAGAGAAAACAAACAGAGAGAACTCAAAGAAATCAACCGTGTAATCATCGTTTGTAATCGAAACAGGTTGGTTTATCTTCCATTTGTTTGTTATTTGATTATCTGGTAACGATCACGGACTCACAATTGGTATCAGAGTTGATCCAGATTCAAAATCAAAATTTTCAACTCTCTGTGTTCTTCATTTTTGAAGAACACTGATCAAACGTCAAAAACTTGATTTTGCGGTTATTTTCGAAATCAAAGTGTTGTGCTTTGTTCTATTTGGTAAGGAGATCGTTGTGTCAAAATTTGGTGTGGTAAAACGACCTCTAGTTGGGTTAATTTTAGAGTTACAGGTTGATTTAATCGGAGAATACGACGTACCGGTCCTTTGTAATATATCGGTCTAAGCCAATTGACCGATAATATTTTTTTTTACCGGTCGAACCTTAGTTTAAACACTCTATCAGTCTTAAGCATTCGACCAGACTCTTGCAAATACCGGTCGAATCTCACACAAACCCAAGTACCGGTCATTTTGTTTATCGGTCGAATCATTCATAACAAATACCGATCAAACATTACCTCACTTCCGGTCGAATCACACATACGCACATTGATATCGGTCTTCCCACTTCCGGTCAAACAATTCCAATATCGGTCAAACCTTTGCATTTCCCGGTCAAACATAAACTTCTTCCGGTCAAACAATTCCATAACGGTCAAACCCACAAATTCCAATATCGGTCAAACACTTCACTTCCGGTCCACTACTCTCAAATTGAGAATTATATCGGTGCACTCAAAGAACACTTCTCTCTTTAAGAATTAAATCTCTCATCTACACTCCACTCACACTTCACAATTTCATAAACCTCACGTGGTCTCTTTGTAATTTACCTCACGTGCTCCACTCATTCTCCATTTTATAAATATCCATGCAAACCCACGTGTCCACTCACACAAAATTTACATAAGATATCTCAAGTGATTAGTTGGTAACTTTGAATTGTTGAATTCCATTACACGTGTCCACCTCACGAACTCACTTTGTCCCCCTCAAGAATGTTAGCATTTCTCTTAATTGGAATACAATTGGAATACTTTGTTTGATACATGGCATAAGTTTGTTGTTTCAAGTGTCCATCAAGTTTGTGGAAAATAAGAAATTCCAATTTAAAGAAATTCACTCTTCACGTGGCAATCTACCGGTCCAACAAGTCCAATCCTTTTATCGGTCAATCAGTTTAATCGGTCGAAAATTTTACCGGTTCTTTAGATCTTACCGGTTGAACCTCACTTTGCGCAATCAACCTCTCGCGCAAACCTTCTCAAAACGCAAAGTTTTTCCAGACTTCGAATTTTATTCAAAATGACATCCAGAGAAGCCCTTGCAATAGGAACTGACACCAAGCCATTAGTTCTCTTCAAAGGAGAATACGAACAGTGGAAGGATCGGTTTCTGAACTTCATTGACAGACATGAGCTGGGTGATTTCATCAGGACATCTATTGAAGAAGGAGTTATGAGACCACCAATGACTACTCGTGTAGTTGATAATGTACCTACTCAGGTTGAACTTAACTTTCACGAGCTACAAGATGATAACCTCAAAAGAGCCAAAGGCGACAAATTATCCAAGTCATACATCTTACAGGGGATCCCAAATGAAATATACATAAAGATTGACAGCTACAAGGCTTCAGGTAAAGAAATGTGGGATCAGCTCGAAAAGATGATGCTGGGTTCAAAAGTGGGAAATCAGCTGAAAATCTCCAATTGCCTAAATAACTATGAAGAATTTAGAGGAAGGGTGGGAGAAACCTTAGAAGAAACCTATGACAGGTTTGTGACGTTGCTGAATGAACTTAGCAAGAACAAAGTTCACAAATCTCAAATAGAGTTGAACGTCAAATTCCTTAGTATTCTTCAACCTAAATGGAAAAGATTTGCTCGGCAGATGAAGCAGATCAAAGACCTGAATGAGATTCCACTTCATGAGGTGTATGAAACCCTCCGTCAGAATGAAGAAGAGGTGGATGAAATTCTGGATGATAAAAGACAGAAAGGAAAGGTAGTTGAAGACACAATCGCACTTATAGTCAGAAAGAAGAAGAACAAGGCGACTGTATATGAATCAGATGAAGAAGATGAAGGGTGTGCAAACTCAGAATCAGATGAAAATGATCAGCTGAAGCAAGCAACGCTTATGCTGACTAGTGCTTTTCAGAAAAGGTTCTACACAAAGCCAACATTAAATAATCAGAGATATTCATCTGGTCCGAACAACTACATCCACAAAGAAAGGATTGAAGGAAGCAGGTATGAAGGAAGAAGATTTGAAGGGAGAAGATCAGAGGAGAGGAAACCTGAAGAGAGAAGGTTTCAGTCGGAAGGAAAGAGGATTGAGGAGAGGAGACCGGAAGAAAGAAAATTTAAAGCTGAAGGATCAAGTCAGCCAGAACCACCTACGTGCTACAACTGTGGCAAATCAGGTCTCTTTGCCAAGGACTGCCGCAGATCAAAGGTCAGAAACTCCGACTACTACAACAACAAGATGCTTCTTGCAAAGCAACAAGAGGCTGGCAAGGCACTGATGACTGAGGACGAATACTGGCTCGATCACTCAGATGAGGAAGAAGAAGATGATGAAGATAGAGAAGAGGCCGTCAACATGTGCTTGATGGGCAAGATAGAATCAGATGCTGAAGCTGATTCCGACAATGAAGAAGAGGAGGTATGTAATCTTTCTGATTTAGAATTCATGAATAAAATGCATGCCATGAGTATGAAACAAAAAGAGTTAGAATCTAATCTTAAGCAAGATAATGGTGTCATGACAGACAAAAACCAGTTGATACAGAAACTGAGCAATGAAATTGCTGAGAAGAAAGTATTAATTGAGGTTTTACATAAAGATAATGACACCAACGCTAAGGAAAAGACAATAATTCTAAAAGAGAATTCTGATCTTAAGACTCAACTGCTAAATAGTGAGATTGAAAAATATGAGCTTAAAATGTTGCATGCTTCTTGTACAAAAGAAAACTTTTCTTTGCTCGGAAAATTAAAAAGTTTGGAAGAGAAGTTGTATAAAATGGGTCAAACTGAACAAACTATTTTTCTGAACAAACCCAAAGAGGAAACAGAGAGATGGGGAATTGGTTATAAGAATCCTCACTGTCTACAAAAGGGGATGTCTGAAGTGCCAGGACTTTATGATCATCTTAATATGCAATTAGCTCGCAGACTCCCCGCGTTTAAAACTTTTTGGACTAAACTGTCAAAAGAGGATGAAGCCAATGAAACGGAAAAACGGATGAAATCTGCTAAAGTTCATCTTCCATTTTATTATGCGAAGTTGAATAATAGTTATGATGAAAACCCAATATATAAAAAGAAGGAAACTCTTTCAAGTGATTTATTTCCAAGTTATTCTGAAAAGGAAATGGAGGCGAAGCCTATTAAAGGTAAACTATATATCCCTCCTCTCGTTTTAGAACGCAAAATTTCTGAACTCGAGAATTCTTTATCAGATGCAAGACTTTTGATAAATATTGAGCAAAACGTTTTTTCAACCGTGTTTTCAAATTCTGTTCTTTCAAAAGCTTCAAACTCTGAGGATATGTTTGGTACTTCAAATAAAGGATTTGAATTTTTGAACTCTGATGGTGGTTTAGATAATGGTTCTAATCTCTTTGACTTTAATGCAAAACTTCCCAACCATTCATCTTTTGTTAAGAAAACTTTAAGAAAAACCAGTAAGCCTGTGAACAGTGCAAAATCAACGAAAGCTTTCGTTGATAAATCAGTCTCTGTGAACGCTAAGAGTGCTAAAGGTAAGAATTTATCTCAGCATTCACAGAAACCGACCACTACTGGTAATTCCAAAAAGAAGCATTCGTTTGTTGCTCAGAAGTCTAACTCACCAGTTTCACATGTTACAGATCTGAACAAGCAAAGGCCAGAAGTTAATTCTCAATGGCAACCAAAACGGAAGCTTGACAAGACCGTTGTATCGTTTAGTAGTGTTAATTGTAGCAAGACTTCGTTTAGTAAAGATGTCTTAATTGCTGATGTTGCTCTTTTGAACTCAAAACTTGTTGTTTCCCATAAACAATATACAATGAAGCAATTATTTCAGTTATCTTTATCTGCTAGAAAGTCTTCTATTTATGATAAACATGTTTCTATTCCTTGTCAAGATTCTGGAGATTGGTTTGGCAATTATCATGTGCATTCATCTCATACTAATTCTTCAAATGCTTTTCAAAAGAAAAGAGGACCCAATTTGAAATGGGTACCAAAATCTTGTGCTAACACAGCAGGACCCAAATTCCAGTGGGTACCTAAGGCTAAATCTGTGTTGCAGGCACACAAAGCTTAGAGAGAAAGCGACTTCTGATTATGTACAGATCAGGACTCGTTCTTCAATGATAAAATAGGTTTTTGGATAATGCAGTTCAAAACCCGAACATCAAAGTCAAAACAGGCTTTTGAACAAATCAGTTCAAGACCCGCACTTCGATAATCAAAGTGAATATTCCAAATTTGTCGTATAAATATCTAAATTTGTAATTTCTCTTATGTAGACTAGTCATACATGGTTCTTGGACAGCGGATGTTCCAAGCACATGACAAGGCAAAAAGAGATACTGTCCAATTTTAAAGACAAATATTGCGGAACAGTAAGATTCGTCAACGACCAGTTTTCTCCAATCATGGGATACGGTGATGTACAACATGACAATATCACTATCAAGAAGGTGAGCTATGTAGAAGGCTTAGAACACAACTTGTTCAGTATAGGCCAGTTCTGTGACAAAGACTTAGAGGTCAACTTCAAAGCCAAGAGATGTTCAATTCGCAATGAAGAAGGCGAAGAACTCTTGGTCGGTACTCGAGAAACAGACCTCTACACAATCAATTTATCAAATGTCCAGACTGACAAACAAGTTTGTCTACTGACGAAAGCCTCGATGCAACAAAGTTGGTTATGGCATCGAAGGCCTCTCACCTCAACTTCAGGTACATCAACAATCTGGTCAGTGGAAAGCTCGTCAAAGGACTTCCAGAGCTCAAGTATGAAAGAGAACATCTTTGTGCATCTTGTGAAAAGGGCAAGATGAAGAGGGCACCTCATAAACCAAAGCCTGAACCAAGTACCAATGCTCCTTTAGAGTTATTGCATATGGACTTATGCGGTCCGATGCGAACTCAAAGCTTAGGCGGCAAGAAGTACATACTCGTGATCGTGGACGATTACTCGCGATACACATGGGTCAAGTTTCTACGTTCTAAGGATGAGACACCAGATGTTCTCATCACATTCCTAAAGACGACCCAGGTGAATCTGCAGAAACCGGTCAAGTTTCTACGAACAGATAACGACACAGAGTTCAAGAACAACAAAGTTGAAGAATATCTCGAATCTGTAGGGATTACACATCAATACTCTCCTGCTCGAACGCCTCAACAAAATGGAGTGGTCGAAAGAAGAAACTGAACGCTAGTCGAGGTTGCTCGTACTATGCTAAGTCACTCTGACTTACCTCTATTTTTATGGGCAGAAGTTGTTTCGACCGCGTGCTACACACAGAATCGATCCATGATACATCGAAGATTCAAGAAGACTCCTTATGCATTAATCAACAACCGAACACCGACAATCAAATATTTCCATATATTTGAGTGTAAGTGTTTCGTTCTAAATGACAGGGAGAATCATAATAAGTTCAGTGCTAAGGCGGATGAAGGGATCTTCATTGGATATTCCTCGACATCAACTGCATTCCGAGTTTATCTGAAGAAGTCAAGAACGGTGATTGAAAGCATCAACGTCACCTTTGATGAAGAAATGGCTTCCGAACAACAACGTTCAGAACCCGTTATAACCGGAGTACTAGCTTCTGGGCAACTCAGTCCAGAACCTGCGTCTCAACAGAATAAATCAGACGAAGCTTCAACTTCAACTAACCATTTATCTGATTTAGATTTATTATTTGAATTGTTTTATGATGAATTTCTTGGATCTAATATAAAGAAATCTGTTGTGGTTGACAGGATGGAAGACTTAACGACTACTCTTCCAACCAGTTCAGATGACTCTATTGAATCCAACGCCCCGATTCAACAAGAGATTCCAATTCAAATGCCGACTCCAACAGTTGAAGAAGTGGCATCTGATAAAGAGACAGAAGTAGCTGAAACAGTAGGAGATTCTATACTGATCAATCTACAACCAGAACAAGTTGTACCTGCTGAGCCTTCTGAACCTGCCACTTCAACTGAAACCATCAATCCTCCTGAACAATCAGAAGAAGGTACAAGTGGATTTGTAGATGATACAACCGACATACAACTATCTAATCCACTACCTCATGAACATAAATGGACCAAAGAGCACCCGCTAAGCCAGATCATTGGCGATCCATCAAAAACGGTGCAAACTAGGTCAACATCAATGAACATGTGCATGCATGACTCCTTTCTGAGCAAGTTCGAGCCATCACGCGTATCGGAAGCACTTGCTGATCCAGAATGGGTGATCTCAATGCAAGAAGAGCTAAATCAGTTCGACGCACTTCAAGTCTGGAGACTCGTATCAAAGCCTAAAGGTAAAACCATTATAGGTACGAAGTGGATTTTCAAGATAAAGAAAGACGAAGATGGTACCGTTATCCGAAACAAGGCAAGACTAGTAGCCAAAGGATAAAGATAAGAGCAAGGAATCGACTACGACGAGACATATGCTCCTGTGGCGCGATTAGAGGCAATCAGAATGTTTCTAGCCTACGCAGCCCACAAGAACTTCACGGTCTTTCAAATGGACGTGAAGACAGCATTCCTAAATGGAATTCTGAAGGAGGAAGTCTACGTCTCTCAGCCAGAGGGTTTTGTCAATCAATAGAAGCCAAATCACGTTTACATTCTCGACAAAGCACTCTACGGTCTGAAACAAGCACCTCGAGCCTGGTATGATGTCCTTTCCACTTTTCTAGTCAAGTCTGGGTTTTCAAAAGGTACGGTGGATACCACTTTGTTTATCAAAAAGGAAAAAGGCGATATCATTTTAATTCAAATCTATGTAGATGATATTATCTTTGGTTCTACAAATACTAAGTACTGTAAGAATTTTGCAAACCTTATGGTGTCTAGATTTCAGATGAACTTGATGGGAGAGATGAATTTCTTTCTCGGTTTACAAGTAAAACAATTTTCATCGGGTATTTTTATCAATCAATCAAAATACATTAGGGATATTCTTCGGAAGTTCCAAATGGAAAATTCAAAACCGATTGGTACCCCAATGGCACCAGGTACTAAGATTGGCACTGATCCTTCGGGAAAGGCTGTTGATGTTAGGACTTATCGAGGGATGATAGGTTCTTTAATGTATCTTACTTCTAGTAGGCCAGATATAATGTTTTCAACATGCTTATGTGCACGATATCAGGCCAATCCTAAAGAAAGCCATATGTCTGTTGTGAAGCGCATATTTAGGTATCTAAAGGGCACTGCAGATCTTGGTCTGTGGTATCCTAAAGATACTAGTTTTGAACTAACAGCCTACACAGATGCAGATCATGCAGGTTGTATGTTAGACAGGAAGAGCACGTCAGGACACGTACAGTTCCTCGGTGACAAACTAGTAAGTTGGGCATCGAAGAAGCAACTTTGTGTTTCAACCTCCACAACCGAAGCAGAATATGTAGCTGCTGCTAGCTGCTGTTCTAAGGTCTTATAGATGAGAACTCAATTGCGCGACTACGGTTTCCACTTCAACAAAATCCCGATATACTGTGACTCTAAGAGCGCCATCGCAATATCAGCGAATCCTGTTCAACACACCAAGACTAAGCACATAGACGTCAGGTATCACTTTATTAAAGATCATGTTGAAAAGGGAACAATTGAACTTTTCTTTGTAAAAACTGATTATCAACTTGCCGATTTGTTCACCAAACCCTTAGACGAAAAGAGGTTCAACTTTCTTATCTCTAAGCTTGGTATGTTAAATCTTAAAATCTAATTAGTAGTTACCTATAAAAGTGATCTAAATTGTATACTTTTTCATCATTTCTTCATTCTTAACTCTGATTGATATCTGCACTTCTATCAAATGTTCATGATCCAAGGGGGAGAATGAGAAGAAATTGACATCTGGTCAATATTATTTCGAGGGGGAGCTCATAAAATTTGTGCATGTACCTTTTAATGTCAAATTTTTTTTGTAATGCAAGATTTTAGAGGGAGCTCTTCAAGTCAAAAGGGAGTTCGGATATGACTTCTGATTATTTCTGATCAGAACTCGTTCTTTAAAAAGTTTTACTGCTTTTTTGTCTTTTCATTATAAGTGAATAAATTTTACTTTGACTTGACATAAGACTTTTGCAGAATTTTTGAGAGAAGCTTAAAAGTTCATATGTTTATGACTTAAAGCTTAGCTTCATGGGATGTAAGATTGAACGTAAAGGTATAATCCTTTATCTTAATCTCATATATGGTTGAAAGAAGGACAACTTTCAATCATTGGAAAACGTTGTTTTTAATGTTCAAACTACTTCCCGATTTTTCAACAGATTTTATATTTTGGGAGTGTATTTTAAATGTTTTCATGATCTAAATTGTGCTTTAACTGAAATAGTTAAACCAATCTGAGCATCACGTGCATCATAGGAAAACAAAGAATCATTGTGCTAGGTATTAACACAACTTCTATGGAATCACCTTAACCAGTGATTTCTACCCAAGAAGTTAATCCTTAGTGATTAAGTGTGCAAATCGAAAAGAAATGAGTGTGACTAGAGTAAGCAAAATGTTTAAAAGAAAGAGCGTGTGAGAACAGAGTTAAAAGAATATCACAACTCTGCACCAACTTTTTCTGAGCCGGGTAGCCACAATTCTAGTGATTCACAATTCTTTGGTGATCATTATTGAAACAGGCAACTAGCCCATGCCAACTCTTGATCAAACCTCACCAACTACTCATTTTCTTCTCAACAAGAAAGTGTTTCACATTTTCAAAGGGGATGCAACACATTTGCTATCTGATTTTCATTTGGAAAATCTGGATATTGAAAAGAAGGAAGTCTGCCCCACCTTCGCACTTCACTCATGCACATTGAATTTGTGTTTAACTTACTGTTGTCTCAATGGTTTACACAATTTTGAGAAAAATAAGCAATAATCAAGTGCTTAATTCTTTCAAACACAAGCACGAACACACAAGGAATTAGTTTCTTTGTCATAACGTTTATAGAAATAACCTTTGTGGTATTTCGATGATTAAATGGAAGCCCTGGGGGAGTCAACATCAAACAGCTCCTTTCCAATGTGTATTCGTTACACATAGTGACTTAGTGTTACTGACAGGCATTCTAACTGATTCATTAGTTGATCCAGGTGTTACATGATTATTTTGTCTAGATTTGCAAAGATCAGGATGAATAACTATTGAATTGACGGATTAGAGACTCCAAGTGGTTGACATTTCTTACTCAAAGTTTTGATGAAGTCGTTGCATTTTCCATCAAAAAGGGGGAGACTATAAAGCTTGAAGAAATGTTCATTACAAGAAAAGATAATCAAGAAATGCGAGATCAAAGTATTCTGAAGACATGCTGATTTCAGATAAATTTTCTTTGAAGATACTTTGCTAAAGCATTCTGAGCTAGAGAAAGAGATTGCATCTTCTGTGCTGAAAGAGAAGATCTTATTGCTAAATCATTTTCGTAATGATCTTGATCCAAAGGGGGATATTGTTAAGACACAATCTCATTGGATTCAATGGATTCAAGATCATCCAATACGAAGATCGCAATCTGAAGTTAATGCTGAAAGTTACTCTCAACCATAGTCTAGGGGTCAAATTGTAATAAGTGTCAAAGTTATAATATCTAGATATTTATTATTTAGATATTATATTTTAGTTATTATATTAGTTTATATTTAGTTTTGATAATATCTAATAATCAGATATTATCTCTTTCTCTCTGTACAACCAGAACACAGATCACACATAATACACATACTAAAAGGTGTAAAGAGAGAAAACAAACAGAGAGAACTCAAAGAAATCAACTGTGTAATCATCGTTTGTAATCGAAACAGGTTGGTTTATCTTCTATTTGTTTGTTATTTGATTATTTGGTAACGATCACGGACTCACAATATCATAAACCCAACTCTTGTTTTTGATGTCGGTTGTTCGGTTTCAAGCTCGGTTGCGATTTGGGAGCGTCCATTGGGTCGTTTAAGGTCGTAAATTGTACTAGTGAGTATTATATACATATAATTATGTGGAGTTCATAAATGTTTATATATTACAGGCTCAGTTACTCGTCAGTGAAGTTTGATATCTAGTGTTCGGTTGTGTCGTTTGCGCGTGTGTGGCTTCAAACTCTTAATAAGGTGAGTTTTCTTTTAACCATTTTCAAACTGGAATACTTATATTATAAAATGGTTTATATGTGATCTGTGTAGTAATGATTGTGAGTTATATGGAATGTGATTATTGAAATAAAATCTCATATGTTTAAGCATTGCATTACACTATTGTATTTTGGTCGGATGTAAAGGCCGGATGGAGTTGGTTGTGCCAAAAGGGGCAACGGGGTTGGTTGTACTTGAGGTACTTCGAAGTAAATTAATTAGTTGTGCTTAGCGGCCAACTAATTCTGATATGGCCATGGGTTGTTGGTGTTATAGGCCAACGGAGTACATTGCATGAAATTTGAATTGTGATTTGTTGATAATGGTTTCATATCAATGTTTTCATAATATTGTTATTAAAATGTTTGGGATTATATCACTTAGACCAATTGGTCTAACCCTCAATGTTTTTCTAAATCTGTATTCCAGGACAGATGACTGGTAAGGGAAAAGGAAAAGATAAGCTATGATGTTATGTGAATAAATGTGTTGCACGTGGGAAGCTATTATGAGTTACTACTTCTAATTGAACAATGTTATATGTCAATGGTTTTTGTTGGATGTAATATTATGTATGCATGTATGTGTTTATGTATCGAAAGCAAAAAGTTGGTACTATAATAGGTAGTTACTGTAATTCTAGACTTCGGGACCCGATATGTAATATGTGTGTTTGTAATGTAAATGTTAGTATGTATTGTATGATACATGTTATGTTTTAAGGTGGGTTGTAAAAGTTGGTATCAGAGCCTAAGTTTAAGGGATTTAGGTATTCGGATCCATACCTAGACTTAAACTGTATATTGTTTTGTGAAGTAGGATGTCCCTATTATGTCTAGAACCTTGGAATGTTAAATATAATGGGTAGAAAGAATGACATGTAAGGTAAATTCAAATTACATTTGGCCAATGTAATTATGAGCTTACAGGTGCATGTTTGAACTGGAATACCTTATTATATTGGGTATGTGATTAAATGTGTATCAATATTTATGAATTCACAGGATGGCCAGTGGTTCTCGTCGGATGGAAAGAGATGAAGCAGAGAATCTTGACAACGCCAATTTGCAAATGGAGAATATCAATGAAATGATTCTGGATGTACAAGGAAGAAGTCGGGTTCGGAGACGGGGATCGAGCCGGGGAATTCATTTTGAACAGGAACGTTCTGTACACGAAAGTTCAAGTAGTGGTCGGAGTAGAGGCAGGGGTAGACCTAGAGGCAGGGGTCGATCACACGACACTGAATATGTTACTCGAGCTGACCTCGCGGCAGAAATGGGTAAACTTCAGTCTAATTTGCAAGCAATGTTTGGACAACCTTCTGATACATAAACTGAAGAACCAGAAGGACCTGAACCTATTTTGGAAGCAGAGGTACATACTCCGGTTGTTACTGTTCCTATCCAAAAGAATTGTGATTACAAAATGTTTTTGACTTGTAAACCTCCAACTTATTCGGGTGAGCGGGATCCCATTAAAGCCATGCGTTGGTTGAAAGAAGTCGAATCTATTTTCAAAACTAGTAAGTGTGCTGATGAGGACCGAGTTTTATTTGGAACTACGATGCTCAAATCTGATGCTATGCATTGGTTGGAAGCTTTAATATCTTCAAAAGGACCAAATGTTTATACAACTTTTTCATGGGAAGATTTTTCAAATGCTTTTAAAAATCAGTTTTGTCCCCAAACCGCAATCCAACAATTAGAAGAAGAGTTCATGAATCTGAAACAGGGAAATATGACTGTTAGGGATTAAACTGCTAAATTTTTGGAAAAATCGCGTTTTGCTGAATACTACGTGTCTACAGAAGCCCGAAAAGTAGAAAGGTATATTTTTGGACTGAATTCTGAAATCATAGGATTGGTTATTGCTATGAAACCAGACACTTTCATCTCCGCAGTTGATGCTGCGGAAATAACCGAAAGAGACCGGGGAAGGGATGCGAATGAGAGAAGTTTTGGAAAGAGGAAGTGGGAGGGACCATCTTTTGATCCCAAAAAGTCAAGGTTTACTAAATTTGATAACCGTCCAATATTTAGAACCAATGAAATACCGTGCCCCAAATGTAATAAAGTCCACCAGGGTGAGTGTAGTGTTGATCCAAGAAATTGTTATAAGTGTGGAAAGTCGGGTCACATAGCCAGAGATTGTCGGGTTACTAGATTATGTTACTACTACAATTCTCCAAATCATCTACAATATGATTGCCCACAAATGAAAGTTCGGGGAAGTAATATGCCTGGAGGTGTACAGGGTAGTAGGGGAGATGTTCGAAAGCCTGAACCACCTAAAGCTAAGGGACGTGCTTTTCATATGACAACAGTTGAGGCCGAAGAAAACCCGGATGTGGTGACAGGTACATTCTTGATAAACTCAATACGTGCTAAGGTGTTATTTGACTCTGGTGCAAATCGTTCATTCGTATCACCTTCTTTTGTTAATTGTTTACATGTGAACCCAAGAGTGTTAGATTATGCATTAGTAGTAGAAACTGCTAATGGTAATCAAGTATCGGTTAGAGAGGTATTTGATGATTGTTATATTGATGTGGAAGGATGCCAAGTACCAATTCAGTTATTCCCTATGTCTTTGACTGAATTTGATGTGGTAGTGGGAATGGACTGGTTAGCTAAAAACCAGACCAATATTGTGTGTAATAAAAAGTTGATTAATATTGACTTTCTTGGGAAAGGACCGGTTATAATATATGGTGATCATAGAAACCATCAATCTTGTCTAATTTCTATGTTAAATGTCTGTAAATGTGTTAGTAAAGGTTGTCAAAGTTTCTTAGCCTATGTTATTGACACCAAGAAAGAAAAGGGTAAAATTGAAAACATACCGGTAGTCAGTGAATTCCCTGAAGTCTTTCCTGATGACTTGACTAGTCTTCCTCCCGATAGACAGATAGAGTTTAGTATTGATTTGTCACCCGGGGCCACTCCTATTTCACGTACACCTTACCGTCTAGCTCCTTCTGAAATGAAAGAAATGAAGTCTCAGTTACAAGAACTTTCTGATAAGGGTTTTATTAGACCAAGTACTTCTCTATGGGGTGCACCGGTTTTGTTTGTTAAGAAAAAGGATGGGTCAATGAGAATGTGTATAGATTACCGGGAACTGAACAAACAGACAATAAAGAATAAATATCGACTTACCAGAATTGACGACCTTTTTGATCAGTTAGTTGGAGCTAGTTATTTTTCAAAGATTGATTTACGGTCAGGTTATCATCAGTTGAAGGTCAGAAAAGAAGATGTGTTGACAACTGCTTTTCGTACCCGTTACGATCACTACGAATTTCTGGTAATGCCTTTTGGTTTGACGAATGTGCCAGCAGCTTTTATGGATATGATGAATCGGGGATGTAAACCCTATCTCGATAAATTTGTAATTGTTTTTATCGATGATATTCTTATTTATTCTCGATCCGAAGAAGAACATGCTACTCATCTTCGTTTGATTTTGGAGTTATTGAAAAGTGAACAGTTATATGCTAAGTTTTCTAAATGTGAGTTCTGGTTACGAGAAGTACAGTTTCTTGGGCATGTTGTTTCTCAGAAAGGTATACAGGTTGATCCAGCTAAGATTGAAGCAATTGAAAATTGGGAACCGCCAAGAACACCGACAGAGGTAAGGAGTTTTCTGGGTTTGGTAGGTTATTATCGGAAGTTCATACAGGATTTTTCTCGTATTGCAACACCTTTGACCAAATTGACGAAAAAGAATGTAAAATATGAATGGAAAGAGGAACAAGCTGAAGCCTTCAGAATTCTCAAAGAAAGACTTTGCAATGCACCGATTCTATCCTTACCCGAAGGTGCAGAAGATTTTGTCGTTTACAGTGACGCTTCAAAGTTGGGTTTGGGATGTGTTTTGATGCAGCGCGGGAAAGTTATTGCATATGCCTCCCGACAGTTGAAAGATCATGAAAAAAAGTACCCCACACATGATATGGAGCTTGCCACAGTTGTTTTTGCTTTGAAGATTTGGAGACATTATTTGTACGGTACCAAGTGTCAGATTTACACCGATCATAAAAGTCTTCAACATTTATTCAATCAGCGGGAACTGAATATGCGGCAACGAAGGTGGCTAGAATTAGTGAGTGATTACGATTGTGAAATTATGTATCATCCGGGGAAAGCAAATGTGGTGGCTGATGCATTAAGCTGTAAAGAAAGAAGTGGAACGATAAAAGCCATCGCATTACGAGCCGAGCTATTACCAAACATCTTTGAAGAATTGAAGAAATGTCAAATCAAAGCTTTCAAAGAAGAACACTTGAAACGGGAACGTCTCGTAGGTATGTCATCTTTACTGCTAACAGATGATCGTGGGTTACTATGTTTCGAAAACCGAATATGGGTACCTCGTTTGGGTGATCTACGTGATAGAGTATTAAAGGAATCTCATCAGTCTCGTTTTTCTATTCATCCTGGCACTAACAAGATGTACAGGGACTTACGGCAGTTCTATTGGTGGCCGGGTATGAAGAAAGACATTGCTTAATATGTGGATCGTTGTTAAACATGTTTGCAAGTTAAAATTGAACATCAGAAACCGTCTGGTAAGTTGCAATCATTAGAAATACCAGTTTGGAAATGAGATCACATCACAATGGATTTCATCATGAAGTTGCCGAGAACTCCAAAAGGTTTCGATGCTATTTGGGTAATAGTTGATAGATTGTCAAAGTATGCTCATTTCTTACCGATGAAAGAATCGTATTCTTTGGAAAGATTAGCTAAGTTATATATTGATGAAATAGTAACTCGACATGGTGTGCCGTTGTCAATCGTTTCTGATCGTGATAGTCGATTTACTTCTATGTTTTGGAAGAGTTTTCAGCGAGAGATGGGGTCACAGATAAATCTAAGCACTGCCTATCACCCTCAGACAGATGGTCAAAGTGAACGGACTATTCAAACATTGGAAGATATGTTGCGGGCATGTATTATTGATTTTGGTGGATCGTGGGAAAGGTATTTATCTTTGATTGAATTTTCTTATAATAACAGTTATCATTATAGTATTCAAGCGACACCTTTTGAAGTATTGTATGGTCGAAAATGTCGAACCCCTTTGTGTTGGAACGAAGTTGGAGAAAAACAGTTAGCTGGGACAGAAATAGTACAGTTAACAGCTGATAAGATTGGACAGATAAGGGAACGACTGAAAGTGGCTCAAGACAGACAGAAAAGCTATGCCGACAGACGCCGGAAATCATTAGAATTTCAGATTGGGGATAGTATTATGTTAAAAGTCTCACCGTGGAAAGGAGTAGTTTGGTTTGGGAAACGGGGTAAATTAAGTCTGAGGTATATTGGACCATTTGTGATTATTGAAAGAATTGGTGAAGTGGCGTATCGGTTAGAGCTTCCATCTGAGCTAAGTGGTGTTCATAATACTTTTCATGTTTCAAATCTTCGAAAGTGTTTAGTTACTCCTAATCAGGCAATACCGTTACCAGAAATTCAGGTTGATGAAAAATTATCATTTATCGAAGAACCGGAAGCAATTATTGATCAGAAAGTCAAAGTACTCAGAAATAAAGAAATCACTTTAGTAAAGGTACAGTGGCGGTACCATAAGGGACAAGATGCGACATGGGAATTGGAATCCGAAATGAAATCAAAGTACCCCCATTTATTTGACTGACCGAATTCCGGGACGAAATTCCTTTTAGGGGGAGATATTGTGATGACTCGGTAAGTAACCTTATTATTTTATTTGATTTATTATAGTTTTAAGGGGGTTAATACTTAGTTAGTATAATATAAAGGATGGTTATAGTATATAGATGCTAGTTGAGGGTCTATAGTGAGAAGTTTGGTTAAGTATTAGTATGAGTCATCAAATATATGTGTTGTCATCCCCTTGTTCCTTTTATCTCCAAAAACTTTCATAGTGGGTATGTGTTTTGTGTGTGTGTGTGTTTGTGTCGTGAGAAAGAGAGAAGAGAGTACAAGAGAGAAAGAAAAGAAGAAGAGTAAGAAAAAGAAGAAAAGGGGCAAGAAATAGGAGAAGCCTTTGATATTTAAAGTTATACATCAAGTTATTTCCAGGTATGAATTCTAATTCTTAGTTCTTAGTTTTAGGGTTCATGTTATATATGTTCTTCCATGGATAATCCTAAGAGTATGTTCATGTGTTTGGTTGTTTGAGTTAAAATTATCATGGTTTAGAAGTTCTATTATTTTAGAAGTTTATGTTTCTTCAAGTTCTTAGTTTTGAGTTGTTCCATGGATGATGAAGTTCATACTTTGGGTGTTTTAAATTCCGTCTTTTGGTGTGAATTTTAGTGTTTCCATATGTTTCTTTTGTTGGAATAGAGTTGTGGGAACTTAGCAATGTTTAGAACCAAGTTTTCATGCATTTCCTTCTTCAGAATGACCTGGGATTGAGTTTGGTTAAGGGTTAGACATCAAGGGTTGAAACAGGGGTTGTTGCAGGTGAAGAGGGGCTGTCCAGTGACTTGGGCGACCTTCTGGGCGACCTCAGGTCGCGGGAAAAATCATGCATCTCACTGTTTCAGCATTTTTCGATTTTCTTTATTGTATACTCGTGTCGTTTCTAGGCGCAATATAGGGGTATGGGTACTCGTTTTGAGTGTAGAATAGCTTTTGAAAACATTGAACAAGTTATTATGATCATATCATAAACCCAACTCTTGTTTTTGATGTCGGTTGTTCGGTTTCTAGCTCAGTTGCGATTCGGGAGCGTCCGTTGGGTCGTTTAAGGTCGTAAATTGTACTAGTGAGTCTTATATACATATAATTATGTGGAGTTCATAAATTTTTATATATTACAGGCTCAGTTACTCGTCAGTGAAGTTTGATATCTAGTGTTCGGTTGTGTCGTTTGTGCGTGTGTGGCTTCGAACTCTTAATAAGGTGAGTTTTCTTTTAACCATTTTCAAACTGGAATACTTATATTATAAAATGGTTTATATGTGATATGTGTAGTAATGATTGTGAGTTATATGGAATGTGATTATTGAAATAAAATCTCATATGTTTAAGCATTGCATTACACTATTGTATTTTGGCCGAACGTAAAGGTCGGATGGAGTTGGTTGTGCCAAAAAGGGCAACGGGGTTGGTTGTACTTGAGGTACTTCGAAATAAATTAATTAGTTGTGCTTAGCGGCCAACTAATTCTGATATGGCCATGGGTTGTTGGTGTTATAGGCCAACGGAGTACATTGCATGAAATTTGAGTTGTGATTTGTTGATAATGGTTTCATATCAATGTTTTCATAATATTGTTATTAAAATGTTTAGGATTATATCACTTAGACCAATTGGTCTAACTCTTAATGTTTTTCCAAATCTGTATTCCAGGACAGATGATTGGTAAGGGAAAAGGAAAAGATAAGCTATGATGTTATGTGAAGAAATGTGTTGCACGTGGGAAGCTATTATGAGTTACTACTTCTAATTGAACAATGTTATATGTCAATGGTTTTTGTTGGATGCAATATTATGTATGCATGTATGTGTTTATGTATCGAAAGCAAAAAGTTGGTACTATAATAGGTAGTTAGTGTAATTCTAGACTTCGGGACCCTATATGTAATATGTGTGTTTGTAATGTAAATGTTAGTATGTATTGTATGATACATGTTATGTTTTAAGGTGGGTTGTTACACCTAAATAGACTATTACTTCCATTTTTAACAGATATTTAGTGACCACTATTTTTGGTCACTACCACTTTTATTTTAGTGACAACTATTTTTTGTTACTAATATTTTTTTTTAGTGACCACTATTTTTTTTGTCACTAATCTATTCTCTATTAACTACTAAATACTATTAGTGACAAATATTTTTAGTCACTAACTCTTTGAAATTAGTGACCACTATTTTTGGTCACTACCACTTTCATTTTAGTGACAACTATTCTTTGTTACTAACATTTTTATGTTAGTGACCACTATTTTTTTTGTCACTAATATATTCTCTAGCTAACATTAATTACTAAATACTATTAGTGACAAATTTTTTTAGTCACTAACTCTTTGAAATTAGTGACCACTATTTTTTGTCACTACCACTTTTATTTTAGTAACAACTATTTTTTGTTACTAATATTTTTATGTTAGTGACCACTATTTTTTGTTACTAATATTTTTATGTTAGTGACCACTATTTTTTTTGTCACTAATCTATTCTCTAACATTAACTACTAAATACTATTAGTGACAAATATTTTTAGTCACTAACTATTTGAAATTAGTGACCACTATTTTTTGTCACTACCACTTTTATTTTAGTGACAACTATTTTTTGTTACTAATATTTTTATGTTAGTGACCACTATTTTTTTGTCACTAATCCATTCTCTAACATTAACTAGTAAATAATATTTAGTGACAACTATATTTAGTCACTAACTCCTTGAAATTAGTGACCATTATTTTTTGTCGCTATCACTTTCATTTTAGTGACAACTCTTTTAACTTAGTGACCATTATTTATGTCACAAAACACATGAATTTATAATATTAGTGACGAAAAACATAATCGTCACAAATTTCGTCATTAAATTAGATAGATATGAATAATCTTATTTTAGCCATGAGAATTAGTGACCACTCTAGTGACCAAATTTTAGTTTTTGTCACTATATTTATATTAGCGACCAAATTTTAGTGACAACCTTTTCTATTGTTACTAATGTTGAAATTAGTGACCAAAAAACGAGTCGTCACTAAAATTTTCGTCACTAACTAATGTTTTTCTTGTAGTGGATGGCCCTTTAAATCCGTCGCTAAACATGCCTATCACTAATCTGTTAATATGATCCGTCGCAGATTCAGTCAGTCGCAGAAAATTACCGTCGCTAATCTGTCGCTGACTTACATCGCTAAGTTGTCGCTGATAGCATCACCCACGACAATTATATCGACAGACTATCAACGAGGGATTAGCGACGAAAATCATCTTCTGCAACGGATTTAGCGACGGAATTGTCCGGCGCTCATAGAGTCGATTTTTCTATTGTAGTTTACTTTAATAGTAATAAATTTGTTGACATTGTAATGCTATAATGACAAAAAAAATTAAAAGTACAAGAATTGATTTTTTTTAATATCTCAATCTTATTGAAGTAAAAAAAAAACATTTATTTTTTTTAAACCGCGAAATTAAAGTAGTTTATAATTTATAACTTTGGTTTACAAAATCAAGTACATTGATGATTTTAACTTTTGGAAACGGTTTTGAAACATCCCTTATTTGTTCAATTTTTAGTTTCTTAAGGAGTAAACATATAAACAGAAGATAAAATCATTCTTACCAAACAATATAGTTGTAAACTTAATACTAATTAACAATATTAATTAAAGATACGTTATAAATCAAACATAATTTTTTATTTTATTTAGAAAAATAGAAATGGCTATTAAAAATATTAATGTTGAATTTGAAATAAATTAAAGCATGCCTTTTGATCCATAAAAAGGATTAATGTTATATATTATTTTTAAAATTCTTAATAAAAGATTTTTGGTAATTATTTTGTGAAATTTCATATATTTAGAACAAATTATCCTTCTAAGCAATATATATATATTAAAGGATCTGGAATGATATATACTTTTTTGGATAAACGAATTTGGAAAGATATATCATTGCTTTTAAATGGGTATTACGGATAAAAAACTATTAAATACAAATTATTAGGCACAATGTACCATCATTTTATGCAAGATTTTAAAAATCTCTTAATTTACAAGTTTCAAAGCACAAGATACATATTACTACTGCAAGTTTCTAACACCCATCAATTTGGTATGTGCAGGACATTCCTTTTATGCAGACATTTCTATGTATCACTATTAATTAATATATTATATTACTATAAATTTGTTTTAATTATATTATTAAATATGAAATTGGTTATTTTTTCTAGATGCTATTAAAATATATAAGATAATCATTGAATTCTAACAAAATAATTAACTTTTTTTTTATATAAAAAATATTATATTATTAAGCGTGAATTAAACAAATTTATATAAAAAAAACATTATCACTTTCTCAAAATCATCAAAGATCATACTGTAAATGAACAAAAAAACAAAAAATAAAATGAAACATTAAAATCATGATGTATCTCGCTGCATTGCGCGAGTACGCTTCTAGTATTACATAAACCAAGTTGTGTGACTCTGATAACTTTTATGATGGTTTTTTAAGCAGATTTGGAGAGGTCAGAGTTGATTCTTATACCATCAAAGTTATTAAAATGGTATCAGAGTTGATTATTGTACCATCATAATAGTGAGACAAACTTAGTTCATCGAGCAAGATGAATCATTGAGGATGATTTTTGTAACATCTGATGTAAATCCCAATTTGTTGATGAATAAGAAGAATTTTTTATAGGGCTGATGAGGATGTCTAAAATTTAAATAGGGTACTTTGCGACAACTCGTTCCTCATGGATAATGGATAATATTTAAAAACTCCATATAAAACACAAGTTATGTGCTACCGTACTACCAATACTATGGTTTTAAGTTGATTTAGAAGTTATTTGACCAACATGTTGCTTTGACCTTTAGGGTGTAAAAAATTGTATTAGAGTCGATCTTTGTACCATCTGTAATAACCGGACTTATTTTAAACAATTTGGAATTTGGGTATGAAAGGAGGAGAGGCCCATTAGGAAGGCCCATATTGTAATTTTGAAAAGAAACATTATTTCACCCTAGAAGGATTATCAGTATTGTGTGTGCGGCTGTTTGAAGTCTTAGGGGTTCTTGGCGTTTTGGGTAAGACCGAGAGAAAGGAAGGCTTTCCAAGATTTCAAGTGAAATTTGTCGTCTCTTTGAGGTAAACCATCTGCTAATCTCGTATCTCTAATTGTTTAACTTTGTAATGGTTTGATTTGAGGGTTATGTCATTGATTTGAGAATTTGAAGGTTGAGATTAAGAATTTTAATGTCTGGATGATTGTAGTTTAAACTCTATTGGTAAAAGATTGGGTTTAGTTCTAATTGTGTTATTATTGTTGTGATTCTGGGTCTCCGCACTCTGTATTTCTGGGTTTTTGTTCGAGCGAAACTGATGTCGGTCGAAAGTTGGTATCGGTCGAAACTAATGCCGGTCGAAAATTGGTATCGGTCGAAACTGATGCCGGTCGAAAGTTGGTATCGGTCGAAACTGATACCGGTCGAAGGTTGTTCAAGTGCCGGTCGAATCTTGGTTTCATGACAGTTCCGGTCAAAGGGACTACCGCTCGTTAATGTAACCCGGGCACCGAGTTGAGTTTTGGGCCGAAGCCCACATACTTTTAATTGTGAATCGACGGGTGATTTTGAGAATTTAGCCCAAAAGAATTTTGGGCTTGGATCTTCAAGTGGTCGGCCCACTTATTTCTATAAATGATTTAATCTATTTATTCATTTAAAGTTTTGGGTATATTGTTTTGATTTAGATTTAGCGGGTTAAGTTCGATCAAGAATAGATGAAGTTGGGAATGAGGGAATTAAGGTTAAAATTGTTTAATTAGAAACTACCGTTAATTCACCGAGAGATGTCTCGTTTTATAGGTTCGAGTCGGATTATTTATTTAAGCGAAGGCTTTTAACGGTGGACTCCAGGTGAGTTTTTTTTCCCAAACTAAACCTTTTGATGATAAAGGCATGCGATGTTTATTTTTAAACTTTGAATTATTATGATGACATGATTTTATTAACTGCTCAAGTGTGTTATAAATCGTTGATGATTATATGTATGCATACATTAATTGTGAGTTACGTGACCTAAGTCGGGGGGTGTGACCCGCCTACTCGTGTCGGGGAGTGTGGCCCGTTTATGTCGTTGGGGGTGTGTCCCAACATTAAGACAACGCGAGTTAGACAAATCGTCTTGGACGGTCGTGTGGTCCGTAACGGGTTTTGATTAAATGCCATTATTAAATGATGTATCAAATGCTGGAAAGTTTATGTTGTTGCTTAACTGTTAGAGGGAACTCACTAGACCTATGGTCTAACCCTCGCTCTTTCAAAACTAAAAATCTTTTCAGGCCGTCGTGAATTAGGTTGTGCAGCTAAAGCCAAGGAGAAGGTCTAGCGAGGGCGGATAGAAGACTGTCACTTAGCTTTTAGTTGTTCTTTGATTTCAGTTGTGTATAGGTTGTTGTTATGACAAACCTTGAATTAATTATTGTAAGTTTGGGACCGTTAAGCATGGTTTATTATTCAATCATTGAGATTATATTTTAAGAACCGATTCGTTTGTTTACATTTTTGGTTAAGTTGTTGAACCATCTAAAACTGACGAGTCCTTGAGAGTAGATGTTTGTATTGTCTTAGATGAATCTCACGTTGTTGATAAATAATGAGCACGATTGATAAGTCTGACAAGGACGTGAGGAGTTTAAGTGGGAGAGTTTGAGACAACTTGGTCCACATGGATAGAAAATAAGATTTGTAAGCTTCTTATAAGTCCCCAGTTGTATGATACCAATAACTACCATCATGATTTAAGTTGATTTGAAAATTATTAGACATTTGAGGACAATTTACGTGAAAATTGTTGTCATAATGGCTATAACATGTAGTTTTATGGAGATACTTAGGTACATTGTTGACCAATTGAGTAATATCAAAAGTTTTACACACCCTCCATAACTTATCTAGCTTAGAAGGATCTTGAACACTTAAGCATTTTTATCTGGTTGGTTACATTTCGTCTTTTCAGCAGGGCCATTGTTGATATTTTGGGGGCTCTGTACGAAAAATTATATGTGCTTTTTTTCATATATTCTTTATTAAATTATTTTTTATTATATTTGACTTATAATAAATCTACCAATAATTTATTTTTGAATTTGATTAAATTGTCCATCTTTTATTCTCTTTTGACACTAAATTTTAATTTTTAATGTTATTATGTTAATGTGCATTCAAAATTTGTAATTGATTCTTTAACTTTTAATTAATGTTAGTGTTTTAACTTTTATAACTCCTCTAATAAGGGGTCTCTAAGGAGGTAGGAGATAACATGGTATTTAAGTGGAAAGGAGATATGAAGAACAATTGTCTTTATAACCATTATTGGTAATTACAAAACCATATCAACAATAACGTATCATCATTAAAAATCAATATATTAAAAATTAAAAGTGTGCAAAAAACATACGGAAAAAATCGACAAATACTAAAAAATCTAAATATATTAAATATTCAAAGAAATATATAAGATATATTATTAAAAAAAAACTAAACAACTAATGTTATTCAGAGTATCTCTATCAACTATTTTATAATTTTTTTCTAAAATATACAATCTAAATTTAATGTTTCTAAAAAATTACATTTATCTCTGACAACTACTTTCTTTTTACAATTTGAATATTATTTATATTATTAAAATATTTTATAAGTTTATTATCTCAAAATATTTTAGAAAAACAATACAAAATTAAAAGTTCAGATATAAATTAAGAATTTTAGATTTGAATTTTGCAGAATATATCGTATAGAAAACATTTTAAAAACAATCATATAATTAATTTAATTATCATAGTAAAAAAAGATAAAAAATGATATATTTAAGTCATCTTCAAAAAAAAATTAAAGTAAAGAAATCGTTAAGCAATAAGCACTTTATGTACCAAAAAAATATATAATAAAACAAAGCTACTTTTTTAATAAAAACAAGATTAATTAAAAATATTATTATTTATATTATTAAAATATTTTATAAGTTTATTATCTCAAAATATTTTAGTAAAACAATACAAAAATAAAAGTTAAGATATAAATTAAGAATTTTAGATTTGAATTTTCCAGAATATATCGTATAGAAAACATTTTAAAAACAATCATATAATTAATTTAATTATCATAGTAAAAAGAGATAAAAAATAATATATTTAAGTCATCTTCAAAAAAAAAATTAAAGTAAAGAAATCGTTAAGCAATAAGCACTTTATGTACCAAAAAAATATATAATAAAACAAAGCTACTTTTTTAATAAAAACAAGATTAATTAAAAATATAAATTGCAAACAGTAACAACCTAATAATCAGAGTAAATTAAAACCTGGAAAACCTGGCAACATGACATTCATATTGATATAAACCTCCCATAAAGGGGATCAGTCCTTGAGACTTTACAAAACCTGCACAGATATAGGGTTCATCAACAAACTAATCTAGACACCTATATCAAGATTACATCAGTTGACAATCCATAATTCACCAAAAGAATGGGACTTAACAAATGCCCAGATACAATACTAGTCATCTCAAAATGCCTCGAGACTAAACCCGTCTCTCCAAAACCCCGGCAACCCACCGCTAAGGGAAACCTGTTATACACATCATTTGAGAAAAAGTGTTAGGCTTAAAGCCTAGTGAGAACATACAGTTCATAAATCTCAAGAGATATAATCGAATGCATCAAAGTAAATATTTTCAAAGGTTCAGTTATGCAAAGTACAGTTCTTTGATAATAAATGGACAACCGGTCCAAAACACATCTTCCGATGACGGGGATTACCCGATTTACCAAGGATTATAGTGGAACACAAAGTAAGCCACAAATCCGAGTTATGAGATAAATACATGGAACCATGGCCACGAACGCTTCGGTCCGTACTACGATATGAGGGAGGCCCCCAAGGAACCAGTCATACTCGTTCGTTAGACTACATTTGACCCATGGCTAGTAACCGGTCTCACATAACTGTACCAAGTGCCCCCGAAGATCAAATGTATCTAACTACAACAGAAGGGGCATATCCTTCCCAGCCATAAGCCGACTCGATACCTAGGGATCCACTAGTATAGTCATGACTTGTCACAATATTTCATGCGACCATAGAAGCTAGATAAATAGCTATCAACACATTTATATTTCAAAATGCCATTTTCCAGACCAACTGCTGGTAAGAAAGATAATCATAAAACTAGTTTATACACATTCTTTCAATAAGCCACAAACATGAGCAAGTAAACCTCATTTTACTTCTAATAAGGCGGAACCCGTCATTTTAGTCAAAACTGATCGGGAACCCCGAAAATCACCAAAAACTTCATTTATATCAAAATGTAGAGAACATGAAATCATACCGTAGAAATACTTCGGATTTCGCAAATAAGAGTTTTGACATGTATAAAGTTTGTAAAATGGTAGTAGGAACTCACCAGTAGGTTTTTAGAATAAAACCCGGGAAACCAGATAACGATCACAACGTAGAGGTGAAGCTTAAAACACCGACCCCTTGCTAGAAACACCGCAAACTAGCAACCAAACAAGACTTGAAGATCGAAAGAAGAAAAGAGAGAAAAGGAAGAGAGAGAGACTGAGATATGAGATTTTAATAAACAAAACAACCAAAATGAGATATTTAACAAAATATCTCATCAGTCCCAACACAGCGCACGACCCATGCGTTTTCAAAGAAGGGAGGGCGCACGGCCCGTGCGGAAAGCCACTGCCGAGCCCTGACCCTTGCGCACGACCCTTGCGAAAATCCTGAAGGAGGGCGCACGACCCGTGCGCCCTGTAGACCAGCACAGAAACCTCCTCTTTCTCTATTCTTGTTCGCAAAAGACCAAACGAAATTCGGGGTGTTACAATCCTCCCCAACTTGGGAATGATTTCGTCCCCGAAATCCCAACTACTCAAAAAGGTGAGGATATCTTCGCTTCATATCCTCCTCGGCTTCCCACGTCACATTTGCTCCCCGGTGATGCTTCCACTGCACCTTGACCAAAGTGACTTATTTGTGACGCAACTTCTTAGATTTTCTCTCTAAGATGGCGTCGGGTTCTTCCACACAACGGTTACCTTCGTCTACCCTTAATTCTGAAAGGGGAATGACGCTGTCTTCTACCGCCAAACATTTCCGGAGGTAGCAAACATGAAACGTGTTGTGTATCCTGCTCAACTCCGGTGGCAGTTCCAACTGGTAGGCTTGCAATCCCACCCGTTTAAGCACTTTGAAAGGTCCGAGGAAATGGGGACTCAGCTTCCCACGTTTTCCGAACCGTATAATGCCCTTCCATGGTGACACCTTAAGCATAACGCGG
The DNA here is from genome assembly GCA_954870635.1 of Arctium minus. Taxonomy (NCBI): domain Eukaryota; kingdom Viridiplantae; phylum Streptophyta; class Magnoliopsida; order Asterales; family Asteraceae; genus Arctium; species Arctium minus. The sequence continues at coordinate 25,836,409 of OX941097.1, read as the reverse complement.
TCGCCCACTTGGAATTCCATCGGTCGTCTCTTCTTATCGGCATAGCTTTTCTGTCGATCCTGAGCCGCTTTCATTCTTTCACGAATGCACTTGACTTTATCGGCAGTCTCTTGCATGATTTCAGGTCCGGCGAACTGCTTTTCTCCCGCTTCAAGCCAGTACACGGGAGTCCGACACTTTCACCCATACAATGCCTCAAAAGGTGCCATTCCAATACTCGAGTGGTAGCTATTGTTGTAAGAAAACTCCACCAAAGGCAGGTGAGAGTCCCAATTACCCCCGAAATTGATGACACAAGACCTCAACATGTCTTCCAAAGTTTGGATCGTTCGCTCGCTCTGCCCGTCGGTTTGCGGATGGTAAGCCGTACTCAACTTCACTCGAGTACCAAGTTCTTTCTGAAACCCATCCCAGAAGTTCGAAGTGAACCGACTGTCGCGATCCGACACGATCGACAATGGTATTCCATGCCTCGATACCACTTCATTGATAAAGAGTTTTTCTAACTTATCCATCGGTAAAGTCTCGCGCATAGGAAAGAAGTGAGCGCTCTTTGTCAATCTGTCAACTATCACCCAAACGGTATCGTGACCTCGAAGAGTTTTAGGCAACTTTTTCACGAAGTCCATGGTGATATGCTCCCACTTCCATTCGGGAATCTCTAAAGACTGTAGACTCCCATACGGTCGCAGATGTTCGGCCTTAACTTGCGAACACTTCACACAACGCTCAACGTAACGCGCCACGTCAAGTTTCATTACCGGCCACCAATAGTGCAACTTCAAGTCCCTGTACATCTTTGTACTCCCCGGATGAATGGAATACTTGGACTTGTGTGCATCTTCTAGCAATAGCTCATGGTTACCCCCAATCTTGGGTACCCACACACGACCGCTGAACAGTTTTACTCCACGGCTATCTTCTGTTAAGAGTAAACGCTGCTTCGTCATGACTTCATCTTTTAGATTCTCTTCTAACGGTGCTTCCACCTGTGATGTCTTGATCTTCTCAACAAGACTAGACACTAGCTCGATTCTCGAATGGGTAGCTCGAATACTTTCGCTATAGTCCTTTCGACTTAACGCATCGGCCACCACGTTCGCCTTACCGGATTGGTAAAGCAATTTGCAGTCGTAATCTTTAAACAACTCGAGCCACCGCCTTTGCCTCATATTCAGCTCTTTCTGATCAAAGACATATTTCAGGCTCTTGTGATCCGTGTATAGAGTGCATTTCGTGCCGTAGAGGTAATGTCGCCAAAGCTTCAAAGCGAACACCACCGCCGCTAATTCCAAATCATGAGTTGGATAATTCTGCTCATGTATTTTAAGCTGCCTCGAGGCATAAGCGATCACCTTGCCCTGTTGCATCAACACACAACCCAGTCCCATCTTTGAAGCGTCGCTGTAAACCACGAAATCTTCCGATCCTTCAGGTAACGTCAAGATCGGAGCTTCACACAACTTCTTTTGAAGGATCCGGAACGCCTTCTCTTGGGTTTCGGTCCATTCAAACTTCACATTCTTCCGAGTCAGAGCTGTCAAGGAAGAAGCGATCTTTGAAAAGTCTTGGATAAATCTCCTGTAGTATCCCGCCAGACCCAAGAAACTTCGGATCTCGGACGGACTCTTAGGAGGCTCCCAATTCATCATAGCTTCAATCTTGGAGCGGTCTACTTTCACTCCGACCCGAGTGACTACGTGACCCAGAAACTGTACTTCTTTAAGCCAAAAGTCGCACTTAGAAAACTTGGCGTACAACCTTTCTTTTCTCAACACTTCCAGAACTTCACGTAAATGTTGCTCGTGCTCTGACTCACTCTTGGAGTACACGAGTATGTCATCAATGAATACAATGACCGACTTGTCGAGGAATGGTCGGCACACTCTATTCATCAAGTCCATAAACACTGTTGGTGCGTTCGTTAGACCAAAAGGCATTACAAGAAGCTCGTAATGGACGTAACGCGTTCTGAAAGCCGTCTTCGGAACATCTTCTTCTCTTACCTTTACTTGGTGATAACCCGAACGTAAGTCGATCTTGGAAAAACAACCCGCTCCTTGAAGTTGATCGAACAAGTCGTCTATTCTAGGAAGCGGATATCTGTTCTTTACTGTAGCTTTATTCAACTCACGATAGTCAATGCACATTCTCATTGTGCCATCCTTCTTTTTGACAAATAAGACCGGAGCTCCCCAAGGTGACGAACTCGGTCTTATGAAGCCTTTCTCGAATAGCTCTTGGAGTTGTGCCATCATCTCTTGCATCTCCGATGGTGCTAAACGGTAAGGTGCTTTAGCGATTGGTGCTGCTCTAGGCACAAGATCAATTTGAAACTCTACTTGACGATCGGGTGGTAACCCGGGCAAGTCGTCCGGAAAGACATCTGGAAACTCACGCACGATCTTCACATCTTCCAGCTTTGATTTCTCTAACTTGGCATCGATCACATAGGCTAGGAAAGATGAACATCCTTTTACTAAGCACTTGCGTGCCTTTGCCATTGTGATTATTGCCACTTCACCTTTTCTCTTTTCACCATAGATGACAACGACTTCGCCAGAGGGGTTGGGAAGTCGAATCAACTTCTTAGAACATACGATCTCGGCATGATTGTTTGACAACCAATCCATGCCGACCACAACATCAAAACCCCTGATTAACATCGGCAATAGATCGATCGAGAATTTTCTCCCTTCGATACTAAGAGTACACTGCTTCAGAACATCGTGGATCAGAACTTGACTACCATCGGCTATTTCTACCACTAATGCATCCTCAAGACTAGTAGTGGGCATAGAAATTTTCTGACGGAACAATTCAGATACGAAAGATAAACTGGCACCTGTATCGAATAAAATACGAGCAGGTACAGAGTTTATAAGAAAAGTACCTGATACCACATCAGCGGATGCCCTGGCCTCATCGGCCGTCATCTGAAAAGCTCTTCCCGGAACCCTCGGAGGGTTCTCCTTCTTTGCCGCCACACTACCCGACTTGAGCTTCGGGCAATCTCTCTTCACATGCCCCAGTGCCTTACACTCGAAGCAGACCATCCCCACGACAGAACAGTCGCGGGCGGTGTGATCATTCTTACCACACTTGAAGCATAATCTAGAAGTGGAGTTACAGTTACCATGGTGCTTGGTTCGACACTTCGGGCACCACTTAGCTTCTTGATAACTGCTGAAGTTGCGGTTTCCGACAAAAGGTCGGGTCCGCTTGGGAGGTATTGAACTGCTCTCCCACTTTCTCTTATCAGACACCACCACTGCTTTCTCAGATTTGCTTCTCGCGAACATCTCTTCCATGAACTGAGCTTCCTCGACCATCTCTCGGAGGTTAGAAGCTTTGGAATTGTGGACCATAGATTGCATGTCCACGGGTAAGCCATTGAGATATGCTTTCATCTTGTCTTTCTCTGTTGGGGCAGCGTGCCCCACCAGACCAAGCTTCTCCATGAACTAACGGGTATACTCCCTCACCGTCAGGCTTCCCTTTACTAGAGACCGGAATTCTTTCTCGATTAGATCCATAGTTCTTTCATTGCAAAATTCTTCTAACAACTTTTTCTTAAACTCGTCCCAAAGACAACTGAGCCAACACCGCAGGAGATAGGGTGGATTGGATGACATTCCACCATATGAGCGCAGTATCCCTCAGCAGTTGGGTACCGAACCACACTCTCTGATCATCTCCGCATTCGGAAGAGCCAAAAGCTTGCTCAACCGCTCGGATCCATTTCACACACATGACCGGGTCATCAGAACCAAAGAACTCTGGAGGTCCGCAACCCAGAAAGGACTTATAGGAACAACTTTTCCTATTTCCCGAAGCACCAATAATCCTGCGTTCCTCAGCCCTGACCCCTGTACCAGTGCCTCCAGAACCCGCTACAATGTTCTCCACAACCGTCTCACTTCTACGATTGTTCACATCGCGGTCCTCAATCACTTTCAGCAGAAACTCTTGTTGCTTTGCCATCTCTTCCCTCATTGCCAACATCATGCTGGCCATCAACTCGGACGGGGAACTAGCATCCCTGATGACTGGGTGGGACGAAGCCAGGTCTACTCGCGGAATGACCTCTGGCCCCCCACCTAGTATTTGTTGAACAGGTGGACGCACAACAACCTCAACTCCCTCCGGCTGACCAGCGGTGGAGGCTGTCGCTTCCAGACCATCAACACGCGTACGCGGTCTACCACGCGTATTCACCATACTGAACTGCTTCACAGAACAGAGAAAGAGATAAGAGAGAGAGATTGAATAAACACAAAGGAAACGTACTACCACAATACCAATCGTCATAGCAATAGAAATTCAAGCACACTTACGTACGATATCCTCAGAATAACATTAGCTAGGTGAGATTATGAACATATAACACATAAAGGTTCTCGTCACGATCACCACAACGCCTGATAAACGTACTTTCTGTTGACTCTAAGACTAACCCATCTTAGAAGTTCTACCCAATCTCATGGATCAATTCTTATCATACTCGGTCTAAGTCTAGACATCTTACATTCATGCCTAGTTCACTAAAACTAGAGCTCTGATACCAACTTGTAACACCCTAATAATCAGAGTAAATTAAAACCTGGAAAACCTGGCAACATGACATTCGTATTGATATAAACCTCCCATAAAGAGGATCAGTCCTTGAGACTTTACAAAACCTGCACAGATATAGGGTTCATCAACAAACTAATCTAGACACCTATATCAAGATTACATCAGTTGACAATCCATAATTCACCAAAAGAATGGGACTTAACAAATGCCCAGATACAATACTAGTCATCTCAAAATGCCTCGAGACTAAACCCGTCTCTCCAAAACCCCGGCAACCCACCGCTAAGGGAAACCTGTTATACACATCATTTGAGAAAAAGTGTTAGGCTTAAAGCCTAGTGAGAACATACAGTTCATAAATCTCAAGAGATATAATCGAATGCATCAAAGTAAATATTTTCAAAGGTTCAGTTATGCAAAGTACAGTTCTTTGATAATAAATGGACAACTGGTCCAAAACACATCTTCCGATGACGGGGATTACCCGATTTACCAAGGATTATAGTGGAACACAAAGTAAGCCACAAATCCGAGTTATGAGATAAATACATGGAACCATGGCCACGAACGCTTCGGTCCGTACTACGATATGAGGGAGGCCCCCAAGGAACCAGTCATACTCGTTCGTTAGACTACATTTGACCCATGGCTAGTAACCGGTCTCACATAACTGTACCAAGTGCCCCCGAAGATCAAATGTATCTAACTACAACAGAAGGGGCATATCCTTCCCAGCCATAAGCCGACTCGATACCTAGGGATCCACTAGTATAGTCATGACTTGTCACAATATTTCATGCGACCATCGAAGATAGATAAATAGCTATCAACACATTTATATTTCAAAATGCCATTTTCCAGACCAACTGCTGGTAAGAAAGATAATCATAAAACCAGTTTATACACATTCTTTCGATAAGCCACAAACATGAGCAAGTAAACCTCATTTTACTTCTAATAAGGCGGAACCCGTCATTTTAGTCAAAACTGATCGGGAACCCCGAAAATCACCAAAAACTTCATTTATATCAAAATGTAGAGAACATGAAATCATACCGTAGAAATACTTCGGATTTCGCAAATAAGAGTTTTGACATGTATAAAGTTTGTAAAATGGTAGTAGGAACTCACCAGTAGGTTTTTAGAATAAAACCCGGGAAACCAGATAACGATCACGACGTAGAGGTGAAGCTTAAAACACCGACCCCTTGCTAGAAACACCGCAAACTAGCAACCAAACAAGACTTGAAGATCGAAAGAAGAAAAGAGAGAAAAGGAAGAGAGAGAGAGAGACTGAGATCTGAGATTTTAATAAACAAAACAACCAAAATGAGATATTTAACAAAATATCTCATCAGTCCCAACACAGCGCATGACCCGTGCGTTTTCAAAGAAGGGAGGGCGCACGGCCCGTGCGGAAAGCCACTGCCGAGCCCCTGACCCTTGCACACGACCCGTGCGAAAATCCTGAAGGAGGGTGCACTGTAGACCAGCATAGAAACCTCCTCTTTCTCTATTCTTGTTCGCAAAAGACCAAACGAAATTCGGGGTGTTACACAAACCAAGGAATTCGAACCCTGGTTTAGGCGATGCACCATGACACAGCATTCTTACCATTACGCTAGAGCTATCTTTTGGAAAATTTTGCATTAAATAATTTATATAGTGCTTTTTATTATAAGTAAAAAAATTAAAAAAATATTCCGAGGCCCCCCGGCGATCGGAGGCCCTGTGCGATAGAACCACTCCGCACACCCTAATGCACGGCCCTGCTTTTCAGAAAGACTTCGAACATGCAATGTCTTATAATTATATATTTAATGTACTGATCCACCCTTAGTATTTTTCATCCCTAGTATTTTACTAAGAACATAAAGATAGGATTTGTGATCATGATTTACGAATTGTTGTTGTATATCATCTTAAGTGATTATTAAGTTTAAATTATTAAAAATATATATGTATAGAAGTTGTCGGTTCAAGTAAAACCTAGTTAGATTGGACAATCATTTTGATTTGGCTTAAAAAATTAATTGTTGTTTAGAAAACCATTTTATTTTGCTTACAAGAGAACTATAATGACAACCAATTGCCCACAAACTAAGACTTAAGAGTGAGTATAACCTTTTTTACGTATATATAAAAAATTAATATGAGACAAATGAACTCACATGTCCGCTTATATTATTGGTGATGTTTGAATCATTGACCTCCAGGGAGACTCGATTCTACTGATAACCCGAATACGTTGAGTAAGTGTAAGTTGGTGTTGTTGGTGATTTATAGCAAAACACACACATAAAACATATATAAACGTAGCGGAAAGAAATCACCAAAAGGAATCAACGTATTGCCAATATGATTAAACGAAAAATACAAATAACGGTATACCTTTGTAGCGTGATTTGTAGACAAAATAGATCCGCTTGTGTGTTCCTTTGAAACCAAGTATTCAATAGTGAATACCTCTAAAGTAGTCAACACTACACTTCCTTGATCACTACCGGATGCTAGTCCTCCTTAGTAACGATCTTAGAGTCTCGATTAACCAAGAACCGAGTTAGAAGATCAAAGGAAAAACCTTAGAGAGAGAGAGCAGGGGCAGGGGGGCGCCGATTTTGGGAGAGAGGAGGAGAGATTAGGGTGTGCCATAATTGGTTTATTTGATATCCTTATATAAATAAACCCTAAAGCTTCCTTGGGCTTTTAATCATTCTCTCTTCTAAATCTTTATGGGCCCAATATTAAATTAAGTGTTATAGGCTTGCTATTAACTTAAATATAATACAAGCCCAATAAGCCTAATTAAATATTAGTAACCATTTAATTACCCCACGTTACTTAGGTTATATGGGGTAGGTTATTATGCAACCTTTTACATGGTGCAACCCATGCAACCCCTTTATCCACCACTCATTTTATTTTCACATTTTTTAATTAAAAAGTGAAAATAAAATGAGTAGTGGATAGAGGGGTTGCACCATATAAAAGGGTTGCATTTGAACACCCCTCTAGATTATATATATATATATATATATAATACATTATATATTAAATGGTATCCCAGTGTATATGTGTGTGACCCTATAGGCCCCACGTGTGTCTAGCCATATAATTATCTATTATGACACCAACATATTTCAACAGGTGTAACATAAAGGTACAACCTAGTGTTTAATATTCCTACAGACAATAAGATGCCACCCTATGGTTGTTTGGACGAAGAACAATGCTCATGGTAAGGGTTTTCCTCAATCAATGGAATGTAAGGCTATGCCTACAATGATGTTGAGCTATTTTAATTGTTAACGATCAATTTAAATTTAACACTCTATTTATTTGCTTTTATTATAACGAGAATAACATTACTCCAAAAAGAAATATGTGGGCCTCTTTGTGAGGTGCAATTAACACATAGAACTTGGAAATATGTATAGCTACGGTAGAAGAATTAGTAATATCGTGGAAAAAAGTGTTATAAAAAGTTGTGGATAAACTTCTTGATAATGGAATTGCACACAACCAACGAAGGATAAGTAAGAAATTAGTATGTAGGAGCCTATTTAGCATTCTCCTTGTTTTAAACTTACAAGTACTTGCTTCAACAGATAATCCAAGTACCTAAATATTTATAATTTCATATTTTAGGTATCAAAATGAAGGTTTTAAAAATACATTATTCAAAACAGGAATCAAAGACACGGAATAACAAGTTAAAGCAACTTGAATAAATTAAATTTTCTATAAATTAAAATCATACTATATTATAAGACATTTACGTAAAAGTCTTCAAAACCAAAGTATGTACTCCTTAGTAATGCATATTTTCTTAAATTTCAAGTTTACAAATAATTGTCATGTTAATACGATTTCTTAAAATTGTTTCAACTTCATAAAACTAACTAATAACCAACTAATACACGTTTAAAAATATATGATAATCATTGAGTTCGATTAAAACAACAAGATACTCCATTATAATATTTATCTAAAAAAATACTTTATAATTAAAACTAAAATAACTCACAGCCTAATACAAGCAAGATTAACCCTCAGTGGTTCTCTCCAAGAAGTAGGAGTTTCTTCCCCCTTTAATCCGGCAGCCCCTCCGGTCCACCTTCACCCTCTCCGTCTACCCTCCTCCACCCTCCACACCAGGTTTCTTTCCCACCCACCGACATCCAGACAAGGTCTCCTTCCCTGCTCCAGGTTTGTACCGACCCATCACCATGAACGCCCCTAACGAGTCCATCGAAGCCCTTACGTCTCTTACCACAAAGCTAAAAGTTTCAAGTGAAACTTCTGAGATTGACATAATCGAGGTAACTGAAGATATCCTTGTAAGCGAAGTCGAAGTCCTCGGCCTAGACAACTTCTCCGAGACATCAATGGTGGCTCGTGTGTTCGCAAGAAAAGGCTGCAACACTTTTTTTCTAAAGAAAGTATTCAGTCGAATGTGGAAGTTCCAAGACCCGTGGCATGCCAGGTACCTTGACAACGATTCCAACAACATATACTTCGACTTTTCCTTTGCTTCCCCCTCGGACCTTGAATGGTCATGTCACAGATGCCATGGTGTTTCACAGGAGGGTTTCTCCTAGGAACTCACTGGCTGAATACATGCAAATATGGGTTGAGTATTATGCGCTACCCATGTTTTGGGTGTTTCGGGATATAAAGTTTTATCTGCGCTTTCATAAATTGGGAGTTCGACTTCTATTCTCGTTTTGAGTGAGTTTTAGGTTGAATTTATTTTACGAAGGAATATTTTATATTGGGGTTTTCGTCTTTAAAATTGTGTGGATTGGAAAACGTTTATATTGGTGTTTCCATCGCCTAAAATGCATGTTATTAGAAAATGAGTCGTTTTTATATTTAAAGTAAATCATTTTGAAAGATTGTGATTTAAGTTGTGTGCTTTCCTTTTAACGATATATATATATATATATAGAGAGAGAGAGAGAGGGAGGGAGGATCAAACGAGAACAATAACTATTTAAAAGAACACGAGAACTAACAAAATCATTAGTGATTTTACATTAACGCGCAAAAAAGCCATGCAGACCTGAAGTCGTGGCCAAAGTACTTTTTTCGAGTGTTAATGTAAAATCACTAATGATTTTGTTAGTTCTCGTGTTCTTTTAAATATGTAATGTTCTCGTTTGAACCCGACTTTATATATATATATATATATATATATATATATATATATATATATATATATATTCATGTTGAAAACTCTTGAATTCACTAGGCGTTGGCCTAACCTTTTTATTTGTTGACGTGTGCATCAAGTTCTGGTTGGGGAATGATACCAGCTACACTATGAAGGGATGAGTACTAGTTATATGCATGAGAGAGAGTAGTTTGGTGAAGTCTTCCGCATTTACTTTGGGAATAACAACTTGTATTTGGGTTAAGTAACACCCTGCCTTATTTAGTCTTAGTATGTGACTTCAGTTACTGAATTTTGGTGTTAATTTTATGTTTTAAAGTTGAAGTATTTCCAAGGATTGATTTATAGAAAGGATTTTATCCTTTATTTGGTTATTTATCAAAGTTTTTGTTTAGTCGCTCTTTCCAAATTTGAGGGTGTTACATATCTCTTCTCCAAGGGTATCATTATCATCCCTTACACATTATTGATTACCTGTTGAAACAAATAGAGAAAAAAAATTCATTTAAAGAGGATCCAAAAGTGATACTTGATCAAACTGAGAAACGGTTACAAAATCACTCTATTCCGTATGTCAATGTATTGTGGAAACATCAAGAACCTAGAGAAGCGACATGGGAACCGGAGGAATGGTTTGAAATGAGTATTTGGACTTCTATAAAACTTGTAAGTCCTCTAGTCTTGACTTAATTTCGAGGACGAAATTTCTTCTAGGGGGAAGAAATATAATAACCTTATTTTCGTTAATCCGGATATATGTTTCTATTCTACGTAGTATTCATATTTTAAGAATCGAAGCTTTCATGACTTGTACCTTTAATTGGATAGTTGTATCTTGGCTTATTAGGATAATGATATAAAGAAAAAAAGAACTAGAAGGTTTGAAAGTCTAATGAATATGAAACTAGAAGGGCTAATTAGTAATTATCTATATTCATATCTTTATACCTAAATTAACTCAGACATCTCATTTTTCTTCATTTCTTCATCACCTAAAACGTGCTTAGAGAGAGAGAGAGAGAGAGAGAGAGAGAGCTTAGTGAGAGAACTCAAATTTGTTGAGCGATTGAAGAAATAAGGATGGTTTTAGAAGATTAAAGCTAAATTCTCAAGGTAACTTCATTTTTAGACTATAATTCTTGTTTTGGGTTGATTAATCTTATGGTAAACCTTTGTATTATGACGTGTATCCAATTAGGGCTTGAAAAAATCAAATTGAAGAAGTTTTGGTTATTTGAGGTAAACATTCTTCATGCAATTGATTTAGAGTTTAATTATGCTCGAAGTTATAGTTTAAAGTATATGGTGTATAATTAGTGATGAATGTATTTGGTGTTATTAAATTGTAGTTAAGATACTTTAATGAGGTCATGGATTAAGGAATGAAACCATTAAAAATGGATTTGAGCTTCAAAGTTAGGTTGCACATCAAGTGTTTGATAAAATGTTTGAGAGACTTTTGTAGTTTTAAAGTTTATGTCCTGCTATTAAAATGATCGTAGAAAATCAACCGTTTATCCAAATGAGTTGTACGATATACCGTTGGAAATCGTAGAATGTCCTTTAAAATTTTTATGAATAGTGCAAGTCCTAATTATGAGGCTAAATGTGTCAAAACATTGATTATTTGAATCATCTCACAGTGTATACAAAAACCTGGGCAGTGTTTTTGTAAAGGTTGTATCGGTCTGCTTGTAGCTCCGAATTGCATGAATCCAGTTTCTATAAAATCCTAAGATATCAGTTTCAACTTTAATTTATATGATAGTATCCATTTTGGCTTCTAAATGGAAGAAATATATCGTAACTTAAGGCATACACAAGCTGTGAATTTCTGTTTTTAAGTCAAAAATGAGATTTTTGGAAATGTTGTCTAAGATCTTAATGACAATGCTGAGCATTAGTTAAATGTCCTAATAATGATTGTAGGTAATCAGAGATTTTTGGAAATGTTGTCTAAGATCTTAATGACAATGCTGAGCATTAGTTAAATGTCCTAATAATGATTGTAGGTAATCAGAAGTAAGGAAATGGATAACTAAGGTACGGATATCCTACTTCTTTGAATCGAGGGTTACCAGTTACATTCCGGAAATCACATCTATCTTGATAGACGTGACTCCGAACCTTATGGTTTCGAGTACTTGTATAGGAACCATTTATTTTGTTTCAAAGTTGAATTTATATTAATCATTTGAATATGTTTCATGATTCAAACATTTTGTAACACCCCGATTTCGAAAATTATCGTTTCAAGTTAATACAAAAATCGGTAAATTTAAGGGAAAAATAAGATATAGGATTTTGGACTTGAATCCTAGATTTTATAGTCTTGGTGGATGAAGGATTCAATTACGAGTTCAACGGTTCTTTCCGGAGCAAAATCGGAGCTATAACGAAGAAGTTACGGCCAAAACAGTGAACGAGAAGAAAATCGGGCGAACAGTGCACTACGCGACTTGTGCCGCGACTTAGAGCCACCCGCGCGACTTATTTGAAGCGGGCGACTTATGGCCGCATCGTAAGTCGCGAAACGCCCTGTTCAGGTATCACTTTATCAGAGATCAGGTATCACTTTATCAGAGATTGTAATGAAAAGAAGCTAATTCAAGTTGCTAAAGTTCATACTGACAACCAGTTTGCTGATCTATTCACTAAAGCTTTTGATGTAGGTAGATTCACTTTCTTGGTCACAAGTGTGGGCATGATCAACTCTGAATGAACTCATGTCTTAAAAACTGTTTTCATACCTGTTATTGGTTTATTCTTTGGTGCTAATAACATCTTTCTCAGGAAGTTATTACCTTGCTCAGAGTACCTCAAGCTTCAAAAAGTGTAAGTATAGTTAATGCTTCCAGTGCAGTTTTAATACTGCCAGTGCACTGTTAATACTGCTCTCAGTTAATACTGCTAGTTAGTTAATACTGCTCTCAGTTAATACTGCTAGTTAGTTAATACTGCTAGTAGTTAATACTGCTCTCAGTTAATACTGCTAGTTAGTTAATACTGCTAGTAGTTAATACTGCTCTCAGTTAATACTGCTAGTTAGTTAATACTGCTAGGAGTTAATACTGCTCTCAGTTAATACTTCAAGTTCGTTAATACTGCTAGTAGTTAATACTGCTTATGTCCCGAATCGTATAAATACCCTTTTTGCCCGCCCAAAAGTTCATAACGACTCTTTGATTTATATTCATCTGCTCTCTAACCCTTTTCTCTCAAGCACCAAGTGTTGCAGTCCAGATTACTCAAGCACAATGGCATCCATGGCATTCATTGATGAGCACAACGAGATTGCGATGCTACAGAAGCCGAAACAAGCTGCTGGATTTCACCAGATTGTGGATTTTCTCACGTCCAGCCACATTGCCCATGCTCTTACTGTGTCGCCAACTATCTACATAGAGCATCAAAGACAATTCTGGGCGAATGCCACCGTAGTCACAGAGAATGGTGTGCAGATAATCAAGACAAGGGTGTGTAACAAACCCTTGTCAGTTTCTGAAGAGGTGATACGCATCTGTCTACGTCTAGACGATGCTGCAGGTATTACTTCTATTCCAAATGAGGACTTGTTCTCAAATTTGTCAAGAATGGGGTATGGAGGCCAATTGGGTGATTTCAAATTCTCAAAAGCAAAATTTTATACCCAATGGCGTTTTCTTGTTCATACCCTGATGCACTGTATTTCCAAAAAGACTACTGGATGGAGTGAGTTCAGTAGTACCATTGCTTATGCTTTGGTCTGCTTGGCCACTGCCAGAAAGTACAATTTTTCTAACATGATTTTCAATGATCTTGTATCAAACTTGGGAAGCAAAAAGAGTTTTTATATGTACCCAAGATTTGTACAGGTAGTTATAACCCACGAATTGACGGATATGCCTCACTTTGATGAGGTATATGTACCCAAAATCCCCAAAGGTAAGGTCTTTTCAAACATGAAAAGATCTCCATTGGACTCGGAAGAAGTTGACACCCTATTGTTCTCTACAATGATGGTGGTGTCCCACAATGAAGAAGGTATGGCTTCAGGGTCAAGGCCCTCATTAGACCAACCCACTGAAAGCCAATCCCAACCTTCCATCACCATATCAATCCCTCAGTCCCTTGTTCAAAAACCAATTGCACCAATAACCAATACATATATCAGGAAAAAAGTAAAGAAGGCTCCTTCCCTTCTTGTACCTTCACCCACAGAGACTTTAAGCCCTCTAATGGAGAATTCTCCATTAGAGAATATCTACAGGGAAACCACAGGGGTGTCTCCCAACCCCAAGGAGGTACTCAATGAGGAGATGACTGAGCATATGGGTGCAAAGGCTGCCACTACTCCTGCTAGCATAGAGGAGGTCAGTGGTAACATAAATAAGACCTTCCCCATGGCAACTTTGGGTGAGCAATCATCCAAAGGTCCCAGGTGCCAAGAAACCATGGGGGTAGCAGGTGCTTCTGCTAGGCAGAAGACCTCTACTACAAAAAGATCCCATGATCCTTCAAATGGGGTTACACTCCTAGAGAAGGTGAGGACATATATGACTATCTTGAATTGATGGAAGCAATGGGCAACATCAACATGGATGTAATCAAGCAGGGAAATAACATAGAAGAGCTGAAACTGATAATTCTGTCTCAATAAGTACAGATTACAAACCTGAAGAAAATGGTGAAGAGATTGATCCAGAAAAAGAATAAGAAACAGTATGTACGCAAAAGAAGGGAACCAGTGACTGATGCTCCCAAAAAGGGGGAGTCAGAAGCTGATGCCAACATGAAAAATGCCAAAGATAAGGGGGAGCAAGAGAAAGTTGATTTTGAGGGGGAGCAACAAGCAGTGGAAACTGAAACAGAGTTTGTTCAAGCAGTAGAAAAAGAGAAAGCAACAGTAACAGAAACAGAACAAGCAGCAGTAACAGTTAATGCTGCTGAATCAAGCAAAGCAGGAGAAACTGTTAGTACTGCTGAACTAAATGAAGCTGCAGAAATAGTACAAGAAGTACTAACAGATCTTGAGATAGCAGAGACCTTAATCAAAGCCAAACATGATACTCCCAAGGTCACCTCAAAGGCCAAAGGAGTTGTCATCAAAGAAAGAGGTGAGGCTGTAAAGAAAGCAAGTGTTGAGAAGGTGATAAACCAAGATAAAGGCAAAGCTAAAATGGTGGAATCTGATCAACCAATCAAAAAGCAAAAGTTGGTTGAGTCAGATGAAGCTTTGGCCAGGAAGATGCAGGATGATCTTGAGCAAGAAGAAAGGGTTCAAGTTAAAAAAGACAGGAAAATGGCTAAGGCTCTGGCTGCAGAATTAAATTAAGCTTATCAACAAAGTCTGGCAACTGAAATGGCTCAGAAGAAAGCTGCGACCATGAATAAATCAGTGTTGTTCAAAGTGGCTGCAAAGAAGATACAACCCTCAAAGACTTACCTTGGTATCCAAGAGAGAAACAAGATGATTACATTTCTCAAAGGTGATGTAGGAGTCAGAAAGGAGATGTTCTCAAAGATGACTTTTGAGCAGATTAAAGAGTTGTACAATTCAGAAATGATCAAGCTTCAAGGGAATGAAACTGCAAGAGTGGAAATGGAGAAGAGAATGAAAGAAAGCAATGACTTTCTGATAGAAAAGCCTTTTCCAGATGAGTAAGAAACACCTAAGAAAGAAGCCACTCTAGGTGAAAGTATAAGGACTTTAAAAAGAAACAAAATGATGGCCAGAAGAAAATCAGTCAAGAAGCCTAGAGTAGCTGAAGTAGAAACAGAGAAGGTTGCTGAAGAGGAAGGGGCACCTAAGTCATCTGAACAGAAAGAACCATCAAGCACTGATGATGTGAATCTGTACATGGTAGTGATGGACAAAGTGCCTGAACCTATTACAGCTGAACCTGTTGGTGTTAAGCCTCCTGAGGTCATTTTCTGGGATACAATGAAGGTTGATGGAAAAGAATACATCAGGCTCAAAAGAAAAGATGAAAAGCATGAAGTGTATAATATATGGGAAAATTTTTGTCAGAACATGTTCCAGATCAGATTTAGAAGAGATGTATGTAATAGGAATGAAGTTGTATGCAGATCAATTGAAATCTTCAGGGATTTCAATCACAAAACTTGTGATAGAGTATCTGTGTATGATGTTCAAGCCTGAAGAAGTGGAACATGTGATCAGAAATGTGTTTCAAAAAGTCACCAACTGGACTCCATATGAAACTAGTGGAGTATATGCTTTGACTATGGATTCAAATCACATAGAATACTTCCTAGTGGATAGAGTGTACAACCACAGTAGACTGAAGCTGCATGCAATGTTGAAAAAGAAGCTTGGATGTGCTCCAGATTCAGAAATGGCAAAATATTTGATCCAAAGAACAATCAACCAGAGTTTGGGGTTGATGCAAATACAGGTGTGTGAGCTATGAAGTTTTGGGAGCATCTTAAAGACCATCTGAAGAACTTGACTTCTCTTCCTAAAAGTCAAGTTAGGGGGAGATTGTTGGGAACTGAAAGAATTGCTTAAGTACAGTTAATGCTGCTAGCACAACTTAGTTACTACTTCTGAAGTTAATGCTAATGAACAAGATTAATGCTGCTAGTCAAGATTAATACTTCTAAAAGAAATTACTACTGGTAAGCAATTTTAGTACTGCTAGTAGTTAGTACTGCTGAACATTAATACTGCTCAAAGTATTAATGCTGCTGAAGACTTAGTGCTGCTTAAGAGATAATCAAGGTTCGTGCAGATCAAGTTTGAAGATTATGGAAGACTTGGAGATAAATATGGAAGATTATTCTGAAGATCTTTTATTATTTGTAATTATCTTTTATCTTCAGTATATATAGAATAGTTTGTAATTGATAGAGAATTACTTTTAGAATTCTGAATTTTTGTTTTCTTAGAGAGAATCAACCTCAAGGCTTATAGTCCTAGTTCTAGAGAAGTAGAATTCGTATTGGTGAGCATGTTCATCAATATTGAGGTTGAGTGTTGAATCTTGTAGCTTTACTATCATTTAATAAAGTTTACAAGTTGTTATTCCGATTCACTGTTTTATTGAATATTAAAGTGTTATTCCGCAAACTTCTTTAATATTGTTTCTGTGTATTTATTCTTGTTAAGAATCAAGATCCTGACAAAAAGGTACTCACAGCGGGTATGAGTGTTTTATTGTTTAACTCACGATTGCGTTTGTTTCCAGGAAAATTGAAGTCTAAGTGGTCGGGTCCCTTCACTATCAAGGAAGTGTTTCCATATGGAGAAATTGAACTACAGGGAAAAGACGGGTCCATTTTCAAGGTGAACGAGCAGCGGGTGAAGCCATATATAGTAGGTGAACCAATGGAACCATCAAGCATGTATCTTGACGTACCGAAGGAGTAATTGGAGAAAGAGAAGTCATGCCACGACACTAAATAAGGCGTTGGGTGGGAGGCAACCCACCGAAGGAAAAATGAGAAGCCATTCGAATGCACCATTTCACTTTTCTGAATATGATAGATTAACTCCGGCGCAAAAGGCTCACATATCTACCTTGCCTAGTCCGGAAGCAAGAAACAGGCATAACAAGATGGCACAAAAGAAGTGTCAACCCTTTGCGGAAAGAGGGATCCAGTTAGCAGGGCTACCCACCGGGTCAAGGGTGGCAAATATCTTAGCACACCAGGAATGGAATCATTTCATCCGAACACCTCCAAAATACAATGTGGAGATTGTTCGGGAATTCTATGCTAATATGATTCCTGAGGTTTATTTGCACAATTACACTGTGATAGTCAGGGGAAGGCAGGTGCGCATATCCCTTGATGATATCTGCACATATCATCAAGTACCTCGCCGACCTGAGTTGGAGCTCACCTATGGTTTTCCCCCACATGAGGCCTTCCACACTCACCTCAATCCGGCAATAGCGGCTTCATTACGGCGGAATGGGGAGAAAGGTTGGGACAGAACGTCTAACGACATCCTGAAAAGCGACTTCCACACCGATTTGGCCTTCCTAATGCTTTTTGTCAAGAGCAGTCTGAAACCCTCATCCCACAACACTACTGCTGATCCCCAAATCGCACATGTCCTTTTCTCACTTCAGCATAATCTCAGAATTGACATAGGGCATATTATTTGGATGGAATTGTTGGATGCGAGTATTACTCTTGATGGGGTTCTCCCTTTTCCCTGTATGATCACATATTTTTGCAGGGAAGCAGGAGTGGATGTGGTAGGCAACGTATCCTCAAAGGCCGACTTTTCATTGAAGCACTACCGTATCTAAATCCGGGCCGCTGAGGAGCTAGAGAAAAGGTGAAGAGACGAGAAGAACGAGTGGAGAAGGCAGTACGGGTGGTCACCATCGGCTGAAATAGGAGCAGAACAAGAGGTATCTGGTGGGGAATCCGATGATCCTGATTTCGATCCCAACTATCCACAAGCTGTCCCGGAAGCACATACTGGAGATACACCGCCTTGGGCAACAAGGATGATAAGCACGGTCAACCAAGGATTCGACGCAATCAACCAGCGCTTGGATGGTTTTAATGAATGGTTGAACCAAATCGCTCCAGAGTCCTCGGGAAGCCAGCGAAGTGGAAGGCGTGTAAGAGGATGGACGGGCGGAGCATCTTCCTCACGCCATCAGTAATCAGGAGTGGGTAAAACATTCAGTTATGTTTGCATTATTTGAACTTTAGCTATGCTTTCATTTGGATGACTGTACCTAACTGCATGATGATACCTTATGTTTGATTTATTTGCATGATGATATTTTTGTGGTGATTAATTCCTTTTACTTCTAGCACATTGAGGACAATGTGTTGGTAAAGTTTGGGGTTGTCCAATCGGGCATGCATATAATCAGTTTTCTTAATTCTTTGCCATGCAATTGTTTTCCAAAGCACCATGCTATTTTTGTGTAGCCACCTGTGGGAAAGAGGAACCAAACCATTGTACAGAAAATTTCAAGGTAGTGAGGCAATTACTGAGGGAAGATCAGTGAGGTAGGTATTTAGGGACATTAGTGGAGACTACCGTAAGACACTTTGAGCCAAATATGTCCTTATCATTTGACAGTCTAAGTGTGATTTCTTTCACAAATCTTATACACCATTCGCTTTTTCTTGATGATTGATAATAGTTAATCTCAATATTATCATTGTATTAAGTAGTAAAGACCAACACAAAGACAAACAACAAGTTTGATTGAACTAATTGTGTGGACCTTCAGGACCAATGCCAGGGTAAGATATCAACCCCCCAGTTAAAAGAAGTTGTCGCCCATTGCTTTCAGTTAGTACGCTTTACCTAATTGCCAAAAAAAAGAGAATAAATAAATAAATAAATAAAAGTGGTTCCGGGGCAACTTCGATGGCTTAAGAAAAGGGGAAGGAGCAGAGCTCAAAAGAAAGAGGGATTCAAAACTTGTTTTCCTCATTTCTGTTACACTCCAAAAAGTTCGATTACCTGGTGGTTCTAAGGGAAACATAGTGGGTTGATGGAATTTGCTAACTGTCATGTCTTACTACTTGATTCCTTTTAGAGATTACTTGCACACATGAAGCGTTATTCAGTTGTGATATCATGCAGATCTAGCTTTGAGTTTCATTGTTCATAAATTCTCCCTGCATGAGTTGTTATGTGTGAGAAGCCTAGGACTCGAGTGATGAGCGTTCTCCGTGAGGTAGAGTTGAGGCGAAATGTTTTCCCTATCACCCTTCACTGGTACACAACTCAGCATGCACTGAACTACTTTGGATTCATTGCCTAATGATCTTATTGTACTCAATCCTACAGGAGGCATTTAAAATTGGATCTCATTGTCATTTTACCGTGGAAAAACCCGTAGAATGTGAATGCCCGATTGTTCATCATGCAAATCTCTGATTCTTGAGATTTTGATTATGTTTTATTTTTGTCGCTCATTTGCTTAAGGACAAGCAATGCTCGGTTTGGGGTTGTTGATAACACCAATTTTTGGTGTTATTTGAATACCACTATGCGAGTAAACGTGGCTTGTTTCGGGCAAATTAGCGTAATCTTTTGATCATTTCCGAGAAATATTACAGCATCTTGTGAGGAGAAACATAGCAGTGAAGAAGTCGCATTTTGGAACGATGTTAGCAAACTTTTCTGTGATGTGGAAGATGCCCTGATAGACGAACAAATATTTTGGCGACTTGCCCCGTGACTTGCATCCCGCGGATCAATTTTTGGACACGCGCGACTTACTCCGCGGCCTACAAGCCGCGGGACTTACTGTTTCGAATCCTGCAGCCTTTTTGGCAATTTTTGAAAGGGTTTTCGGGGTTACACGGTTTTCAAGCATACGATGGCGGCAAGGGACGATTTTTGAGAGCAGATTCAAGCAAAAGACGAGACAAAAAGGTGGGGAGATCTGGTGGAAACGGATCATCGATCTTGTGACAATCTTTTGCTGCAACATTCAAGATCTCAGGGAGTGTTTGTTTCTCTAAACCATTTGTTTTTCGCAACAACAATGTTCAGATCTACTTTTGGCTCATTTCCGTCTTCCATTTCTGTTAACCCCAACATGAGCTAAACTTCTCATGTTGGGGGTTGGGCGATTATTTGGTGATATTGATTTAAACTTGTGATTTAGTTTTGTTGGTCCCGAGGGTGCTTAACAAGTTTGTAGAAGGGGGGGGGGGGGGTTGAATACAAACACAGAAATTAAAGTTTAATAAATTGTTTATTGATAAATCAAAATACAATTTACAAGTTTGTTGCGGAATAAGATTAAGACAGACTCAATCTAAACAAACTTAAGAAACACTAAGATGGTTGCACAAGAAATTCAGAGAATGGGGGATTTTTAGAGAGATAGAAAACAAGGGTTTCTATTTTGGAGTTCAAGGATTGAGCACACCTTCAGATGAAGGAGTGAGCTTCCTATTTATACCCTATGCATTAAATGCATGGCAGGGTACTTTACACGTGGCATTCATAGATTGGCTTTGGTAGTCTTACTTTTGGAGACATGCTTTTGGCCGCTTTATGAACAGTGTAGTTGACAGAGTTGGTGTACGATTTGTGGCAGAGACTTGTCCGTTCTGACACATTGTACTGGTTGTGCAAGGTAAGACAAAAGAAAACTTGAGGCATAAGCTTTGTGATCGTTGATCGCTGAGTATCTTTTCTTTCAAAGATAGAGAAGTTCAGCTATCGCTGAAGCTTTTCCTCAGGCTTCTTCGCGTAAGTAGATTCGTCTGGTCTTCGCTGATATCCGCATCAGGTCACTAGTAGACTTATCTATTGTTCAGTGGCTTCGTCTTCGATTCAGCTATGAACTATGTTGACGCGAGACTTGTCTTCAGGGATTACGTTAACTGTGTTACATAGGAAACGATCAGTGATGACTGAACAGACTCAGTTTGATCGCTGAAAGTGAAACACATACATATTAATGTTTACAGAAAGGTCATCAGCGATAACTGAACAGACTCAGTCTGATCGCTGATGATGAAACATTAATACATATAATAACGTAATTTTCACTAAGTATAAAAGAGGGTCGTTATCAAATCACTGAGAGAGTTTGGATCAACAATCTCCCCCTATTTGATAATGACAAAGTAACAAAAGAAAATTACTTTTTGATTCAAAATATAGGAATAAAAAGGACTCATAGAATGCATGTCCCAATTACTATTTTGAGGGATCTTTTACAGTACTGATAGGGTTAAGTACATCACTGCAATTTTCATTTAATTCAGGGATAGAATTACAAGATATGAAAATCATAAGTACAAGTGACTAACTAACTACTGTAAGTATAACTAACAGATTACAGAGAAGAAAACTAATCTATCAGCTATAAGAAGATTTAGGAGGATTGATCATATACTCAGGTATTTCTTCTCCTTTCTGTCTTCGTTCCAAAGATTCTTGACTGATAATTTCTTTAATTTTTTCAGCAGCAGGGAAGAAGTCACACCATAAGCATAAGAGATCCTTGAGATGATTCAGAGGACAGATAGGAATCTCAGAGATTATTTGAAATCTGAGTTCCTCATCATCATCTCTGAAGAATATTCCATAAGGCTTGTCGATTACTTGACCAGCTTGGAAGGGACCACCAGGAGGCAGAGATAAGTCCAGAACTGAAAGATCAGGAGGAGGACCAAACAGTGCATCTCTTGAAAATTTGATAGAAGTTTCATTCCTGATGATGGCGACATCTTCAGAGGAGGAGGACCCAATTTTTCTCTTGAGTTTCAAAGATTTGGGAGGAAGAGGAGATGGCCGCTTTAGTACAGAAACGACTCTATTTATGAGGGCTTCAAGGAGTCCTTCAACGTAGCCTCTGTATGTAGATTTGAATTTCTTCAGCGCATCCCAGAACTCTAACCATTCCGTAAATCCGAAGCTTTCAAGTTTTGATACGTACATTGCTTTTTGGGTTCCATCCTCTCTGGTAATCTCCATGGTCACTGAGAGTTGATCTTTCTTCTTGCGACCAGAGATAGTCACGGCTGATATTGGAAGAAGATCAGAACGATAATCCATCTTTTGTTTGCACCATTCGATAGACTTATCGTTGATCTCTTGTTCTTTGAAGCGTTCCTCTTCAATTTCTTTCAGTAGTGCTGCTTGAACTTCCACAGGTTTGCTTTTCAGCTTTTTGTCCTTAACTTGAGAGGATTGAATCTTTAAAGCGAGTTGGGCATCTCGTTTGCATTCAGCGATCAGCTTCTCAGCTTTGGCAGATTCTTCTCTTTCAGCTTCAGTGAGGAAGTCGAGCTCTGTGGATGTTTGAAGAGGGATTTTCAGCCGTTGACTTTCTAGTTGAGCGATCATTTCAACTCTTTTCTTCACCACTTCCTCTGACCAATGAGATGGTCGAGAGGGCCTTCCTGGATGGACCAGGGAATCTTCTTCTTCTTCATCAATCTCAGCGATAGAGATTGGGATTATTTCTTCAGCGATAGCAGCTGGAATTATTTGTAGTTCAGAACCCTTAAGCAGGGGTGAGAACTGTCTGGTTAGAAAAAGAAGGAAAGAAGGGATAAGTGTATTTTTTAGAACGAGAGAGATAAAGGCTAGAAAGGAATAGGGGTTTGGAAAGAGTAGAAGAGTGGTACAATTGAAAGACATACCTGAGAAGGATGCTCCCCCCTCAGATTGTGATCCAGTCCTCAAGCATTCTTCAGCGATTGGTTGCTTGTCTTTGCTTTGCGAAGGAACACTTGAAGATGTATCACCTCTCACCCCTGTTTTGACAACCTCTTGCGAAGTTGTCCCTGATACGACGTTCGGCTTAGAGAACCACATAGATTGGTCTTCATCGTCGTCGTCGTCATCGGAGGGCTGATCCTTTTCTTGATCATCAAGATCTAGATCATCTTCCTCTTCATCGTCTTCTTCCTCATCCTCTTCAAAGAGAATGGAGTGAATTGATGAGGATTCTTTTGCCTTCTCCCCCTCAGATTGAGAGGGAGGTTCCTTTGGAGTCTTAGCTTCCCCAGCAGCAATAGAAGTTTCTTCAGTTTTCTCCCCCACTTTGTCATTATCAGCGGTAGGGGATTGTTCAGCTGCTGGAGTAGCTGATGAAGCTTTTAGCACTTGAACGTCAGCCTCCAGACGCTTAACCCGGTCTTCAACCGCAGGTATGTCGCATGTGGCATCATGAATGAATTCCACAGCGATGTTGAGGTTGGTACGATCATCTTCAGTGAAGGAGGGAGGCAGCGCTGGAGCTGGTGCATTCACTTTCTGTAGAATTTGCTGAAGAAGGGACGTGCAGAGGTCCACCTTTGAAGAGAGACCCTGAACTTCAGCGGTAAGGGACTCAAATCGCCCTTGAAAGAGTCGAGAGGACTCTCTGAGTTGTTCTTCAACAGCTGAAAGTTGAGAGTTCTCAGCTTTAGATGAGCAAGTGGCGGTCAACTTCTTCAGCTCCTCACCAGCCTGATTTACGGCATTGGTGGTTTCATTGATGGTGTTGGTGAGTGCATCCACCTTTTCTCCTAGACTGTTGACATGCGTGTCAACAGTCGCCAAGCTAGGACCTGAAAATAATGTTAGTTCAGATATGGGCTTATTTGGAGAGGGGGGGAGAGAAGTGTTTAGGAGTATAGGTGTACCTGACGTATCAAACATTTTGTAGAACTGCATAGATTCCTCAAAAGTTTGATGCTCAGGTCCTATAGGGAAAGAAGAGGTGGCGGGTTCAGAGACCAAGTGAGGAGAGAAGGGAAGAGTTTTGGGGATAGAAGTAGGGATGGGGTTAATCTCAGGGAATGAGATAGTAGGTGGGGTTACTGATGATGTGACAGCGAGTGAGATCGCTGACACGGCAGTATGAGTGACTGCTGAAGTTGTGGAGGAAAGACCCACAAAAGCATCTAAGGTATCTTGTTGAGAAGCTCCCTCAGGTATAGTACTAGAAGGTGTACTTTCCTTAGTCTTTTTGGCCTTTTTGGAAGGACCAATCGGACTAGCTGATGGTCGTTTAGAAGTAGTGGTAGCGACAGGGATAGCAGACGAAGGAACCGTCTGCGTGGTCGCTGAATATGAAGAAGAATGGAGAGAGAGACGAGAGCGAAGGAGAGAGATACTTACCTCGTCGGCGAGTGGCTTGACCTCCAGTGATCGTTGACCAACCCTGGCAAAGGTGCCATCATCTTTGGTGGGATAGGTGTTGGGATAGAGGAACTTGATATACGTGCATATGAAACGTACGTATGAGATCTTGGGATCTCGTTCAGGCTTCTCTAATCTCGACCTCAGATCTTCAAAGATGGCTGTGGCGTAGTCAAAGTTTTGACCAGCGATAACGGAGTAGGCCATCTGCAGTTGTGTTTTGCTGGCTTGATCCAGCGAACCACTCTTCCCACTCATGCACTGAATTATGTGCGAGAAGATAAAGTTCAGTTGTGATGGCATCTGAGCTTTTAGGATCTTGGTGAGCTTCTTGTTAGGAATAGAAGATCTTGGTTTGTTTTCCCAACAATAGCCCATTGCGTCTAGGAAGGATATCAGCTCATCATCAGTGGGGAGTGCGTCGAACCCACTCTTTGGTTTGTCAGGGAATCTTAAAGATTTCCTGAGGCTAAGAGCGGTCATGCTCCCTGGCCCTAATTCCGTGCTGAACGAGATAGCAGGGACTCGTTCGCCTTTCCTGTTGGTAAGTTCAGTTGCATCAGCAGTGAACCAGAACTGCTGAAGTAGAGTCTTGGAGGGCTTAGGATCCACAGTGATCGCGTAAGCTATGCATGACTGCTTGAGGAATTCAGCAGCTTCCACCAGATGTGGGTATTTGTCAGCTTTGAAGTCGAGTCTGGCCAAATGATTACATTTAGTAATCTCAACTTCAGTGAGAGCGAATCGTACATGCTTGGAAGCAACGATTGAAGACTGTGTCATTTCTGTTATGGAAAGAGGCATAATAGAAGAAATGATTTAGATTAAAAATAATATGATTACCAGTTTCCATAGAAGAAGGGAAACTGGAAAATTATCAAGTTATTTTTAGGAGAAAAATAGTGTTCTGGGTAGAAAGAATGAAGAACACTTTAAAACCAAAAGGTTTTTATTTAAAAACATAAAATCAGAAGGAATGATCTTTAGTTTTTACAAAAAAACGTTTTATAAAATCCATAGAAAGCGAGTAGGATTTTTAAAAGAATAAAAAGCATATGAACAAAGCATATAAACATGAAATAAACCTGTGTATCTTGAAGAAAAAGAGTTGCAGATTCAATATTCTGGGTTTACTTGCTTGAGTGTTCTTGAGAGAATGTTTCTTGCTTTGAAAGTTTTGAAAGCGTAAACCGTATAAAGGAGAGAAGAATTCCTTTTATACGAAGAGAGAGAAGAGAGAGAATGAAGCGGGAAAAGAAATCATCATGACATTGACACGTTCCACGAAGTTGATTGGATAGGAGGGCAACGGACGAACGTGTCAGAAAAGGCATGTCGTGGATTGTCGGTTCAAATGACGTCATAGAGGAGAGAGACTGTTCATTTGTCCGTTGAAATGATCACTGAAGAAAAATCAGCGATAGATTTTCCTTTTTAAAAGTATCCCTGATTGTAAAGATAGGGATAGATTTTCCTTTTAAAGGATCACTGACTGGAAATATCAGTGATTAATGTATTTTTCAAAAAGCTTTTAATCATTTGAAGAGGTTCAGTGATTAAAGTTTATATTTTGAAGAAAAACATCTTTGAGGGAGAGAGAACATACCTGAGAGTCAGAATGTTTATCAGAGAAAATGATGAGAGGGGAACTTTTGATTACTGACACAATACATGAACGCTGAAGAATTATTCTTCGAGGTTCAGCATTCCAAGCTCACTGATGAGAAAGTTGAACCTTGTCTCATCAAGAGGTTTGGTGAATATATCAGCAAGCTGAAAGTCAGTAGGGATAAAGTGAAGTTCAATATCACCATTCATCACATGATCTCTGATAAAGTGATATCTGATCTCTATGTGTTTTGTCTTTGAATGTAGCACTGGATTATTTGCTATAGCGATAGCACTAGTGCTGTCGCAATAGATAGGAATCTTTGACAGCTGAAGGTCATAATCTAATAGTTGATTTCTCATCCATAAGATTTGTGAACAACAGCTTCCAGCGGCTACGTATTCAGCTTCAGCTGTGGAAGTGGACACATAATTTTGCTTCTTGCTTGTCCAGCTTACCAGCTTTCCTCCCAAGAGTTGACATCCACCAGTGGTACTTTTTCTGTCAAGTTTACAGCCTGCAAAATCACTATCAGAATAACCAGTTAGATCGAACCCTGAGTCTTTGGGATACCAAAGACCGAGGTTAGGAGTTCCTTTCAGATATCTGAAAATTCGCTTTACAGCGATCAGATGGGATTCCTTGGGTTCAGATTGATAGCGTGCACATAAACAAGTAGAGTACATGATGTCAGGTCGGCTTGCTGTAAGATACAGCAATGAGCCTATCATTCCTCTATAGGCAGTGACATTAACAGGTTTTCCAGATGGATCCTTGTTAAGTGTCAGCGGTGGTGCCATAGGAGTTTTCATCGCTGAAGTTTGTGTGAGTTCAAACTTCTTTAGCATATCTTTAACATACTTACCTTGGCAGATAAAAGTACCTTTGTCAGATTGTTTAATCTGAAGACCAAGAAAATATGTCAGCTCACCCATCATACTCATTTTATATTCTTTCTTCATTCTTTCAGCGAAGCGAGTACATAGAGATGGGTTAGTAGAACCAAATATTATGTCATCGACATATATTTGTACAAGAATTATATGACCTTTTATCTTCCTGAAAAATAACGTATTATCAATCTTGCCACGTTCAAAATTTTCAGAGATAAGAAAAGATGAGAGAGTGTCATACCAAGCACGAGGGGCTTGTTTTAGACCATAGAGAGCCTTATCCAATTTATAAACATAATTTGGATGCTTAGGGTCATAGAACCCTGGTGGTTGTTCTACATAAACTTCTTCATTCAGTTTTCCATTCAGAAAAGCTGATTTTACGTCCATTTGATAAACGATGAAGTCTTTATAGACTGCATAAGCTAAGAATAGTCGAATTGCTTCGAGCCTGGCCACAGGGGCAAAGGTTTCATCATAGTCTATGCCTTCCTCTTGTCTGTATCCCTGAGCAACAAGTCAAGCCTTGTTGCGGGTTACAATTCCATGTTCATCTAACTTGTTTCTAAACACCCATTTGGTGCCTATTACAGTTTTATCAGATGGTCTAGGAACGAGATTCCAAACTTTGTTTCGAGAGAATTCAGTCAGCTCTTCTTGCATAGCGCTGACCCAGTTTGGATCTCTGAGGGCATCATCAGTCTTCTTTGGTTCTATTAAGGAGAGAAAGTTTACAAAGAGGCAGATATTACCTGAGCTTCGTCGTGTCTGAATACCTGCATCTGGATTACCAAGAATTTGATCTATGGGGTGATCTCTGGTCCATCGCTGAGCAGGAGCAAGATTGCTTATTTCAGCGATAGGATCAACAATAGGAGCAGTCGCTGATGAAGATGCTTGAGGTTCATCAGCTAGTAATTGTTGAACATTAGATACACCAATGCTTTCAGAAGGGTTTTCAGACGTAGATGGATTTGATGGTAGAAGTGTGTTTAGAGGTTCAGCTGAAATCCATGAGTTGGATTCAGCGGTGGGAGGTATGATGCTTGGTTCTTCATCAGCAACTGGAGTTTCAGTGTGCTGATGGTTTGAGAAGAAAGGTTCAGTTCCTCTATAGTGAGAGATCATCCAAGTATTCAGTTCTTCATTGTTAGCGATTGGTTTAGAGTTCGCTGAGCGCGTTTCATCAAACGTGACATGAATGGTTTCTTCTACGGTTTGTCTTCTTTTGTTGAAAACTCTGTAGGCTTTGGAGATGGAGGAATATCCTAAAAATATTCCATCATCGGCTTTTGGGTCGAACTTTCCAAGTTGATCTTTGTTGTTTAAGATAAAGCACTGACAACCAAAGATATGAAGAAAGCTGATAGAAGGCTTCCTTCCAAGAAAGAGTTCATAAGCTGTCTTCCCAAATCGCTTTATTATCAGCGATCTGTTTTGAGTAAAACATGCAGTGTTTACAGCTTCTGCCCAAAATTGAGTAGGGAGGTGAGAATCGCTGAGCATTGATCTAGCAGCTTCTATGATCGTTCTGTTTCTTCTTTCAGCGACTCCATTTTGCTGAGGTGTTCTTACTGAAGAGAAGTTGTGAGAGATTCCCTTGTTCTCAAAGAAATGGTTCAGGGAACTATTTTTGAATTCAGTTCCATGATCACTCCTTATTGATCGAACAGTAAGATTATTCAACACTTCCATCTTTTTGACAAAAGATATTAGTTCTTCTAGAGTATCATTCTTACAGCGAAGAAAAATAACCCAGGTGTAGCGAGAATATTCATCTACAATGACAAGCGTATATTTCTTTCCAGCTATTGATTGGATATTGACAGGGCCAAATAGATCCATATGCAAGAGCTGAAGAGGACTTGTTACTGAGGAAACTTGTTTCGACTTGAAACTAGCTCTTGTTTGTTTTCCTTTTTCACATGCTGAGCAGAGAGATTCTTTAGCATATGAGTGCTGAGGAAGACCAGAAACCAGTTCCTTAGATGAGAGAGAATTCAGGGTTTTGAAGTTTAGATGAGAGAGCCTTTTATGCCATAGCAAGTTGACATCAGAAGAGGCCTTAGAGAGAAAACATAAATTATCAGTGATAGTAGAGTCCATATCTATTACATAGACATTTTCTCTTCTATAACCACTGAGAGCAAGTTTTCCTTTTTCATCTACCACTGAACATGCTTTCTTAGAAAAGCGAACTTCGTAGTCTTTGTCACATAGCTGACTGATGCTTAGAAGATTGTGCTTCAGTCCATCTACATAAGCGACTCTTCGAAAGGTAGTTGTCCCATTGCTGAGGACACCAAACCCACGGGTAAATCCTTTTCCATTTCCACCAAAGGTCACAGAGGGACCTTTCTCTTCCTTGTATTCAGTGAGCAGGTCTCTTTGTCCAGTCATATGACGAGAACATCCGCTATCGAGATACCAGATGCCCTTTGATCCCTGCATACATAAGGAAGATTAAGCTTTGTTTGGTACCCACTTTTCAATGGGTCCTTCAGAGTTAGTGGATAAGGAAGATTCAGCAGTCTTCACTGCTGATGAAGATTCAGCTTCAGTGGTAATCTTCACTTTGGTTAATTTCTTAACCTTAGTGGTATTTTTCACTTTGGTGACTTTATTTGCCTTAGAGGCATTTTTCTTCACTTTGGCTGTTTTATCAGCTTCGGTGGTATTTGGACACTTGCTCGCAATATGGTCAGTGAATCCACAGTGATAACATTTTCTATATCTGATGGTGGATTTATAACCAAAAGGTTTTGAAAACTTAAGATGAGCAGGTCCAGCTCCAAGAATGCCTTTAGCACGAGATCTGGGAGGAATTTTTATTTCTTCAGATTTCACGGGCTTTAGATCAACCTTCAGCTTTGGAGGACAGATATCAAAGATTTCTGTCACTGAGCTAGAAGGTTTATCCACTGAAGGTTTGGAGGGAACTTTCAGTTTGGTTTTCTTGGAAGCCTTCTGAGGGAGAATAGACTTTCCTTTATCTGCAGGCTTAGATCTTGCAGATATCTCCTCAGGGATGGGATTAGAAGAAGAACAGGGATAGAATTGATTATAAGAAGTTTCAAAGAAAGATGTGACAAAAGTTCCAAACTTAAGCGAGGAACTTTCTTCTTTAGGATCATCCTGTGGTGTCCAAAAACCAAGACCAGTTTTATCACTTTCAGGAGTTTGAGCATTTATTATCTCAGAGATCTTTGTGGATGATTTGCACCATTTTTCAACATGAGCCTTTTTTGCTTTTAGAGCAGCGATGGCTTGTTCACGTTCAATGCTGATGATTTCATTTATAATGACTTGATCTTTTAGCTTTTCTTCTAAA
The DNA here is from genome assembly GCA_954870635.1 of Arctium minus. Taxonomy (NCBI): domain Eukaryota; kingdom Viridiplantae; phylum Streptophyta; class Magnoliopsida; order Asterales; family Asteraceae; genus Arctium; species Arctium minus. The sequence goes on along the minus strand of OX941097.1, from coordinate 25,806,238 downwards.
AGATTTAGTTCACTGATCTTTTCATGACATTTCTCTAGCTCTTGTGTTAAATAAACATTTTTATTTTCAGCTTGAGTTTTGTCGTTTAGAGCATTATAAAGGTCAATCGTCAGCACATCAACAGCGCGACTTCTCTCAGCTTCAGGCAGAGAGGGATTTGTTGAGATAGATACCTGAGATGATTTGTAGCTCATAGAAGGTTCAGATGGTTCTTCTACTTCTTCTTTAATCTCAGCCATGAGGCAAAGATTAGCGACTTCTTCTTCATCAGAAGATGATTCTTCTGATTCAGCCCAGTCATGTTCTTCAGCGATGAGACCTTTACCTTTTTGCTGATAGCTTTTCAGCTTTTGATATTTGTTTTTCAGCTTATGGTATTTTTCATCACTGGATCTTCTTGAGGTAGAAGGTTTGAAGACCTTTTTAGATCTGCACTCATTAGCAAAATGTCCAATTTTTTCGCAGTTATAGCAAGTGGCTGTAGCCTTATCAACCGGAGTTGATTTTGGCTTTTCAGTAAGAGAGAGAGGTTTACTTCTTCGAAAGTTACTCTTTCTTGCAAATCTCTTAAAAGAGTTTGTCAAGAGTGCTAAGGACTCATTAAACTCTGAAAGATCAGGGTCTGATAAATCCTCAGATTCAGAATCTAACTCAGTGATGGTGAGAGTAGATCGCTGGGATGGAATTATCTCTGATGAGACTAAAGCAACAGCAGTGCTTTTGGAGTCTTTAGAATCTTTTACAAGATTCTTCTTCAGGATATTAGATTGCTCATAGTTGAGCAATATTCCATACAGAGTGCTTAGAGAGAGAGTATGTAAGTCCTTTGTCAGCTTAAGACATATTGAATAACTGTCCCAGCTTTCAGGAAGACTTTCCAAGAATTTTGTTAGGACCTCAGAATTAGAATAGGTCCTTCCAACAGTTCTTAGGTCAATGATCAGGCAGTTAAACCGCTGATGAATGTCAGAAAGAGATTCATTCTTACCAGCGATAAAACTTTCATACTGTCTTACCAAGTTAATCTTTCGGGTCTCTTGGATTTCAGTGGTGCCCTCATATTGAACACATATGGTTTCCCACATTTCTTTAGAAGTTTTTAGATGCATGATGGAATGGAAAACTTCATCAGGCAGAGCCATTGATATAATGGTCTTTGCTCTTGCATCTATGCCTACCTTCTTTTTATCTTCATCACTCCACTGTCTTATTTCCTTAACGACATATCGTTCAGGGACAGCTTCAGTGGTGGCAGTAGCGGGAACCGCAGCTATAATTCTAACAGGTTCATAGGGTCCGTTTTCTATATATTCAGGTATAGTAGGATCCGCACCTTCAAGAAATAGCATCATTCGATTTTTCCATAGAGAAAAGTTATCTCTGCTAAATCGAGGAGGTTTAGAAAGTGAACCATTATCATAGTAGTTTGTGTTTGTGTTTAGTGCCATTTTAGAATAGCAAGGAAGAGTATACAGCAAGATCTTGTTTATTAGATTAAACAAACTGCTCTGATACCACTTGTTGGTCCCGAGGGTGCTTAACAAGTTTGTAGAAGGGGGGGGGGTTGAATACAAACACAGAAATTAAAGTTTAATAAATTGTTTATTGCTAAATCAAAATACAATTTACAAGTTTGTTGCGGAATAAGATTAAGACAGACTCAATCTAAACAAACTTAAGAAACACTAAGATGGTTGCACAAGAAATTCAGAGAATGGGGGATTTTTAGAGAGATAGAAAACAAGGGTTTCTATTTTGGAGTTCAAGGATTGAGCACACCTTCAGATGAAGGAGTGAGCTTCCTATTTATACCCTATGCATTAAATGCATGGCAGGGTACTTTACACGTGGCATTCATAGATTGGCTTTGGTAGTCTTACTTTTGGAGACATGCTTTTGGCCGCTTTATGAACAGTGTAGTTGACAGAGTTGGTGTACGATTTGTGGCAGAGACTTGTCCGTTCTGACACATTGTACTGGTTGTGCAAGGTAAGACAAAAGAAAACTTGAGGCATAAGCTTTGTGATCGTTGATCGCTGAGTATCTTTTCTTTCAAAGATAGAGAAGTTCAGCTATCGCTGAAGCTTTTCCTCAGGCTTCTTCGCGTAAGTAGATTCGTCTGGTCTTCGCTGATATCCGCATCAGGTCACTAGTAGACTTATCTATTGTTCAGTGGCTTCGTCTTCGATTCAGCTATGAACTATGTTGACGCGAGACTTGTCTTCAGGGATTACGTTAACTGTGTTACATAGGAAACGATCAGTGATGACTGAACAGACTCAGTTTGATCGCTGAAAGTGAAACACATACATATTAATGTTTACAGAAAGGTCATCAGCGATAACTGAACAGACTCAGTCTGATCGCTGATGATGAAACATTAATACATATAATAACGTAATTTTCACTAAGTATAAAAGAGGGTCGTTATCAAATCACTGAGAGAGTTTGGATCAACAAGTTTGTATTTAGATGATTATTTTCTCAATGAAGCATATATATGATGAGTTTTCAATGTAATTCGTTTTAGTCTGATCAGCTAGTTGGATATTTCTTGATTATCTTACTCTTCGAGAGACGCGTAAGACAATTAGATGTGTTTATCATATGCCTATGGTGCAAATTTGATAGAGATATACCAATTTCAACATAGATTTGTTAATTTCTCTTTCATGAGTATTTTAACTTGAATTTTGAGTTCGAAAGAAGAAAAGTCATTGTTAAGTACTAGTATTGTTATAGCTTGAGAAAGTGTAGCAATTACATTAAAATTAATCATTGAACCTGTGAATCATCTAATTCAAACCATTACTTGTTTTCTGAAACAATCCTTATATGAATCCAACCCCCAACTTTCTTATCAGCAGTTGACTGTTTTAGTTTCTAAAAGCCTCCTTTTTGTCGTTTGAGCTTAATTCATTGTGCAAAACTTCAAATCAATCCAATTTTCATTTTGTCTAGTTAATAGTTAATATAGTCTTGTGGTACTCAATACCAAGTTCCTACAGTTCGATACTCGTACTTCTGTACGTATTACATGATACGACACCTTACACTTGCGGTCCGTATGGGAAGGGTGTAAACCCGACCTATCAATTATATGTAAATAATCAATATATTGAAAAGTTATATATTTATTGGATATATATATATATAGGGGCTAAATCAAATGAAAACCACAAATATGTTACAAACATGTGAGAACCAATACAAAAATATTTTTTCACATGATATATTTTCACCAAATGCTTGGATTTAATATATTTTTTCCCATATATTTTTTTCATAATATGATAGTTTTACATGTATTTGTTTCACCACATGAATATTTTTTACCTGTATTTTTCATTTCACTAGGTGAATCAAATTTTATTTTTCACAAGGTGAACAAAAACATATATGAAACAATATCTTAAATCATAGGTTTTGATGAAAAAAAATCATGTAAAAAAATATTTTTATATCGGTTATCAAGGGTTTGTAACATATTTTTGGTTTTCATTTGATTATCGGCCTATATATATATATATATATAAATTAAAAGCTTACAACAATTTTTAATATATCTAAAAATCATTTTTCTAATTTTCGTCAAAATTAGATTTTATAAATAAAGACATTTAAAATCAATATTTATATCTATATCTATACTATATTATAAAGCACAGATAAAAAACTCTTAAATACAAATTATTAGGCACAAGGTAACATTATTTTATGCAAATTTTAAAAATCTTTTAATCTACAAGTTTCAAAGCACAAAATACATATTACTACTGCAGATTTGTAACACTCATCAATTTGGTATGTATATGACCTTCCTTTTATGCAGACATTTCCATGTATCACTATTAATTAATATATTATATTACTATAAATTTGTTTTAATTATATTATTAAATATGTAATTGGTTATTTTTTCTAGATGTCATTAAAATATATAAGATAATCGTTGAATTCTAACAAAATACTTAATTTTTTTTTATATAAAAAACAATATATTATTAATCCTGAATTAAACAAATTTATAAAAAAAACATTATCACTTTTATCAAAACAATCCAAGATCGTACTGTAAATCAACAAAAAAAACAAAAAATAAAATGAAACATTAAAATCGTGATGTATCTCGCTGCATTGTTCGAGTATGATTTTAGTATATATATAGGGGTGGTATCAATTGGAAACCAAGTTTCATTGTAAACTTTGGAAACCAAATTTCGGCCATTGATCTTTATAATCAATGGTTAAGATTCATTTGAATTATATATGGTAGTAAATAAATTAATTTATTAATAATAAATAAAAATAATAGATGAAAATGGTAAATATGTCTTTTGATTTTGTGTCTCAAATATAGCAAGATATGTTTATTTTATTTAGATTACTTGAAACCAAAATAAAATTTCCCACGCAATCAAAATTTTGATTTTTTTTACTATGAAAACGAGGAGCATTTGTCTTTTCATCAAAAAAATTATTTTTCTTTTAAAATGTAAGAAAATATTCTTTTTAATTTCATTTTATTATAAAATTTCCCACGCAATCTAATATTTTTTTTAATTTCAATTTACAAACTTTTCAACTTTTTTATTTATTTTCGAGTCATCAATATATTTATTACAATCCTCAATAAATATATGGTAGAATAAAGTTTGTTGACATATTAGAATAGTTTCGATATTTTTACTGACTTTTATATATCAATTTTTTAATCAAACTTTGTAATTGACTTAAAAATAAAGTAAAAAAACACATAATACTATTGATAAAATATAACAACCCAACCAAAGAAATAAATAAGCGGATCAACTCTTATAATAAAAATTCAACTATTAATAATATTCCATGCCAAATGGTCCCAAGCTTACAATAGATAAATCAAGGTTAGTTAATAACAACCTATACACAACTGAGATAGAGAAGAATAAACTAAGTGCCGGTCTTCTATCCGCCCCGCTAGGCCTTCTCCTTGCCCTTAGCCGCTTTGTCTAAAACACGACGACCTGAAAAGATTTTTAGTTTTGAAAGAGCGAGGGTTAGACCATAGGTCTAGTGAGATCCCTCTAACAGATAATCAACAAAATACTTTCCAGAATTTAAAACCACAATTGATAACTTCACATAAATAAGACACGTTACGGACCACACGACCGTCAAAGACGATGTGTCTAACTCATGCTGCCTTAATGTTGGGACACGCCCCCAATGACATAAACGGACCACACTCCCTGGCACGAGTAGGGGGGTCACACTCCCCGACTTAGGTCACGTAACCCAGAAATAATGTATGCATACATTTAACAACAACAATTTATAACATACTTGAACGATTTAATAAAATCATGCCAACATAAATAAATCAAAGTTTGAAATAAACTTCACATGCTTTCATCATCAAAAGGTTTAGTTCAGAAAAACTCACCTGTCGCCCTTTTTGCTTTAAGCTCTACGTCTACCTTTAAAATCCGAACCGTAACCTATAAAATAAAGCATTTCCGGATGAATTCTCGATAATCTCTAACTTGGAGAAATTGGTCCTAAACCCAAAATCTCAACGGTCTACTACTAATTAATTAAATTCGACTCTTTAACCTTCAATTTATCGAGACTTTGAAACACTCAAATATACTATAATGGAATTGGATCATTCCGAATATTGAAGCCCAAGAAAAATATAATTAACTACCCAACCTAAATTAATTAATTAACTTAGGCCCACCTTTCTCTAATTTGGGCCTCAGCCCATAGAACCACCCCGGGCCAAGAATTACTCTCAGCGACCGGAGTCTGCAACTCCTTTGATCGGGGTCTTAGCCCCATCGACCGGACCTTTTATATAACCACGACCGGGGTCCAAGGTAAAATCCTTGACAGGTAAAATCCTTGACCGGTGTGCGTGTGAGTGCGACCGGGGTTAGCCCCCAAAACCTTCGACCGGTACTTGAAAAAATGACCGACCGATGTGTGGTTAGTGACCAGATTGAACTCGACCGATATTAAATTAATACCACAAGTCGACCGGTATCTCCCTTATTGACCGGTATGGAGTTCGACCGAGGTCTCTCCCTTATCGGGCAACCGGAGCCATTTAATAAATTTCGACCGGGTCTCTCTTATCGGTCGACCGAGACTGTCGAACGAAAAACCCCAGTTCTCTGCTACTTTTACTCAGATTGAAGATTAAGCCCCAAGTTTTCCCACAACAGATAACCTACCAAATGGATGCAACAATTCCACTAATAACACAATGCATTCACCAATTTAATCTACCCGGTTCAAATGGTTCAGACTTGAAGTTCATTCCAGAAATCCCCAAATTTCAGGACTATCTTTAAATTCAACTCCATTACAGACTAAATACATATACTAAGCTCTTACTATTATAGAGATTAGGATTAGCATTTTTACCTTGATGATTTGATGAACACCGAGCTCCTTCTGCCTCTCTCTCTCTCAGGAATGAATTTTCTTCAAGAGTTTCCCTTTGCCAAAAATTATCAGCCGTCTTCAAGAAAACCCAAATCCCTAGGGTTTAAATCCCACATTTCCCCATTTTACATATTTGGCCCCTCTAAAAAGTCTTTTCAATTATCTTACCCCAAACTTTAATTTTTAAACTTTTAACCCGGTTATTACAATATTCCCCCTCAAAAGAATTCCGTCCCCGGAATTCGTTCATTAAAATAGACTGGGATATTGACTCTTCATAACTGACTCTAATTCCCAAGTCGTTTCTTGTCCTTTGTGGAATTGCCACTGAACCTTTACCAAGGAAATTTCCTTATTCCTTAACTTTTTCACTTTACGATCTAAAATCGCTACTGGTTCCTCTACAAAGCTTATCCTTTCATCTAATTGGACATCTTCTAACGGTATCACAACGTCACTTTCTGCTAAACACCTTTTTAGGTTGGATACATGGAAAACAGGGTGAATTCCTTGCAAATTCACCGGTAGATCCAAATTATAAGCTACCTCCCCAACACGCTTCGTTATAGGAAACGGTCCTACATATCTTGGTCTCCACTTGCCCTTCTTGCCGAAACGAACGACACCCTTCCACGGTGAAATTTTTAACATCACCATGTCTCCTATTTGGAATTCTATCGGATTCCTTCGCTTGTTTGCATACATCTTCTGGCGATCTTGAGCCATCTTCAACCGTTCTCGAATCTGATTAACCTTGTCGGCCGTCACTTGCACGATTTCTGGTCCTGCTAACTGCTTCTCACCCACTTCATTCCAACATAACGGTGTTCTGCACTTCCTCCCATACAACGCTTCAAACGGAGCGGCTTGAATACTGGCGTGATAACTATTGTTATAAGAGAACTCTATCAGAGGTAGATGAGTCTCCCATGAGCCTTTGAAATCGATCACGCAAGCCCGGAGCATGTCTTCTAACGTCTGAATAGTCCTTTCACTCTGTCCGTCCGTCTGAGGGTGATACGCCGTACTCAATCTGAGTTGTGATCCCAACTCTCTTTGAAGGCTTTTCCAAAACTTTGATGTGAAGCGAGCATCTCGATCTGACATAATAGATGATGGCACTCCATGCCTGGATACTATCTCATCAATATACAGTTTTGCCAACTTTTCCAATGGGTATGCCTCCTTAATCGGTAGAAAGTGAGTAGATTTAGTGAGCCGATCCACTATCACCCAAATAGCATCGTGCCCTTTAGGCGATCGCGGCAATCCCGTCACGAAGTCCATTGTTATATTATCCCACTTCCATACCGGTATTTCGAACGACTGCAGATCCCCGTACGGTCTTTGATGTTCCGCCTTTACCTTCAAACACGTTAAACATCTCTCCACGAAATGAGCTATGTCTTTCTTCAAACCTGGCCACCAATAATTTTGCTTTAGGTCTCGATACATCTTATTGGTTCCCGGATGTATCGAGTATCGCGACTTGTGAGCTTCTTCCAATACTCTCTTCCTAAGATCTCCCCGCTTCGGAATCCACACTCTTTGCTCAAAACATCTAATCCCACGATTGTCAACGGTTAACAAATCAACAATTCCCACGATTCTTTTGCTTTTCAAGTTTTCCCTCGCCACTGCTTCTTCTTGATATTTCTTGACTTCTTCTAGAAAGCTTGAAATCGCCTCCACCCGAAACACCACCACTTTAGATACTGCACTATGTTCTTTTCGACTCAAGGCGTTCGCCACCACATTAGCTTTTCCCGGATGGTATAGGATTTCACAATCATAGTCGCTCAACAATTCCATCCACCTTCGCTGCCTCATGTTTAAATCCTTCTGATTGAATAGATGTTGTAGACTCTTATGATCAGTATAAATTTGACACTTAACCCCATATAAGTAATGCCTCCAGATCTTTAACGCGAACACCACAACTGCCAGCTCCAGATCGTGCGTCGGATAACTCCTCTCGTGCTCCTTCAATTGTCGAGACGCGTAAGCTATTACCTTTTCATCTTGCATTAACACGCATCCTAAACCAAACTTTGAGGCATCACTGTAAATTACAAACCCTTCTGTGCCTTTGGGTAACGATAGGATCGGTGCACTACTCAATCTCTTTTTCAGTTCGCTGAACGCATCCTCCTGAGTTTTTTTCCATGCAAACTTAACATTTTTCCTTGTTAGAGCAGTTAATGGTGTGGCTATTCTCGAGAAGTCCTGGATGAACCTTCGATAATAGCCTGCCAAACCGAGGAAACTTCTTACTTCAGACGGCGTCTTTGGTGCCTCCCACTCTTCGATTGCCTTAATCTTCGCTGGATCCACCTTGATTCCGTCTTCCGACACCACATGGCCTAAAAACTGCACTTCCCTTAACCAAAATTCGCATTTGGAGAATTTGGCGTATAACTTCTCCCGCTTAAGCAACTCCAACAAAGCTCGCAAATGAACTTCATGATCTTTCATGGACTATGAATAGATCAGTATCTCATCAATGAATACATGACACACTTGTCCAAGAAAGGACCGCATACTCTATTCATCAAATCCATGAATGTTGTCGGTGCATTTGTCAGCCCAAATGGCATGAATAGAAATTCGAAGTGTCCATACCTCGTGCGAAAGGCAGTCTTGGGTACATCCTCCTCCCTAACCTTCAGCTGATGATAACCCGAGCCCAGATCTATCTTCGACAAGTAACTCGCTCCTTGCAACTGATCCAAGAGATCATCAATCCTAGGAAGCGGATACTTATTCTTAACTGTTAACTTGTTGATCTCTCGATAGTCTATGCACATTCTCATAGACCCGTCCTTCTTCTTGACAAACAACACTGGTGCTCCCCACGGCGACGAACTGGGACGGATAAAACCTTTATCCAACAACTCCTTCAGTTGAGGCATCATCTCCTTCATTTCGGCCGGAGCCAAGCGATAAGGAGACCTCGCTATTGGTGCCGCTCCCGGCATCAAATCTATCCTGAACTCCACTTGCCTATCCGGTGGCAGAGTGGTTAAGTCTTCCGGAAACACTTCCGGGTACTCACACACTATCGGAACAGATTCTAATCCCTTCTTCTCTTTCTTAGCGTCTACCACATACGCTAAGAATCCCACACACCCTTTCACTAAGCAACGTCTAGCTTTGATCATTGAGATCAAGCATGACTTTCTATCCCGACGATCCCCATACACTATAACCTCCTTCTGATTCGGCAACGCTATTCGGATTAGTTTCTTATTACAAACGATATTGGCATCGTTAGACGCTAACCAATCCATCCCCACAACGACGTCAAATTCCCCCATGCCCATCGGATATAATCGCAATGGGAAGGTATGACCGTCAATGTCTATACTACACCCATCATATACTTCTCCCACTAGGACTCGACTATGAATTCGGTGACACAAATGAACGATTTGCGCCCGAGTCAAACAACACCTTAGCAAAAATCGAGTCTATGGGAAAAGTACCTGTTACCACATCCGGCGTCTCTACTGCCTCTTCTGCTGTCATATTAAAAGCCCTTGCTCTCGCCCGAGTTGGCTACACCTTCTTCTCGTTCCCTTTATCTCCAAAGACCCCATCAGTTCCTTTCTTCAGGTGAGGGCAATCAGTCCTGATATGATCAGGAGACTCGCACTGATAACACGTCCTCGACCCGCGACAGTCACGAGCCATATGACCAGTTTTCCCACATTTGAAACACCCTTCTCGTTCCACCAGACACTCCCCTTTGTGAACCCGATTACACTTGCTACATGGTTTATTCTCAAACCTCGAATTAACCCGATGTTCAGATCTTGCCGATTTAAACATCTTGGAATCACGGTTAGGCCCTTCCCATTTCCGTTTGTCACCGCTTCTCTCAGTGGCCTATCGATTCCTTTCTTTCTCCCGTAGCTCGGCTGCATTTACCGCCGCCTGAAATGTTGTCGGGTCCTTGTTCGAGAGAAACTCCCGAATATTACCTCTTAACCCATAGATGTAACGTTCCACCTGTCTTTCCTCGTTAGGCACATAAATCTCCGCAAACCTGGATTTCTCAATAAACTTGGTTGTATATTCCCGAACTGACATATCCCTCTGTTCCAAACTTAGAAATTCCTCCTCTAACTTTTTAATTGCCGCTAGAGAGAAAAACTGCGCTTTGAACCTCTTCACGAACTCAGCCCAAGACATTTCCCTACCTGTTGTTGAACCCCGACCACCAGACTCCACGTCCCACCACATGACTGCTTCATCCTTCAGCATGGCCAAAGCGTAAACAATTCTATCCCCTTTAGAACACTTGCTGGTGTCGAATGCCAATTCCATCCCTTTCACCCATTTCATTGCTAAAACAGGATCGCACTCACCCTTGTAGGTAGGAGGTTTGCAGGCAGCAAACTCCTTAAAGCTACACCCCTTTTCAACTATGGATTTAGTCATCATTGCAGAAGTCGACTGTGAATGGCTCCCCACCACAGTCACCGATGACTCAGCTATTTCAGTTACCTCCTTATCCCCACTCTTTTCTTTACTTTCCGACACCTCATTAGATCGCTGTGTCAACAACGCGTTCAAAGTTTCTTGCAGTTTCCCCATTTCCGCCGCAAAGGTTTCTTGCGTGACAAACCCCTACGTCCTACCCCCACCACGATTCCTTGTCTGCCTTTGACCCCTCACCGACGCTGAACTTTCTTGATGAGAGGTTTCCAGTTCAGTTCTAACATCAAGACTTATTGCTCGACGTGCAACACCAGACGTCTTCCCACCTCTAGCTCTCTTAGCTGGCTCATTAACTTGCGTGGTCGCTTTCTTCGTTGTCTTCCCTATAGGTCGTCCGTGACCCTTTCCCCGAGTAACAGTTGTTTGAGGAGGAGCAACTGGTCCATCCTCAATCACTTCATTAACAGGTGCCACCTCTACTGTTGGCACATATCTGCTCCTAGTTACTCTTTCCGACATAGCTACAATTAAAACCAATATGAACTTCATTAAAGTAACCCCCAAAGCAATAAAGCAAGTTAAGCACGCACATGTACCTGTAAATTTACAATTACACTGGTCAAATGTAATTCTAAATTTACCTTACATGTTAGTCCTTACTACTCTATCACCCGACTTCCTACGGCCATCCTATAATCTCAGTTGTGATTCACTCACTAAGTTTAAGTCTAAGCCCAACTGGTAGCCTAAATCCCTTAAACTATGGCTCTGATACCAACTATAACAACCCAACCAAAGAAATAAATAAGCGGATCAACTCTTATAATAAAAACTCAACTATTAATAATATTCCATGCCAAACGGTCCCAAGCTTACAATAGATAAATCAAGGTTTGTTAATAACAACCTATACACAACTGAGATAGAGAATAATAAACTAAGTGCTGGTCTTCTATCCGCCCCGCTAGGCCTTCTCCTTGCCCTTAGCCGCTTTGTCTAAAACACGACGGCCTGAAAAGATTTTTATTTTTGAAAGAGCGAGGGTTAGACCATAGGTCTAGTGAGATCCCTCTAACAGATAATCAACAAAATACTTTCCAGAATTTAAAACCACAATTGATAACTTCACATAAATAAGACACGTTACAGACCACACGACCGTCAAAGACGATGTGTCTAACTCGCGCTGCCTTAATGTTGGGACACGCCCCCAACGACATAAACGGGCCACACTCCCCGGCACGAGTAGGCGGGCCACACTCCCCGACTTAGGTCACGTAACCCAGAAATAATGTATGCATACATTTAACAACAACAATTTATAACATACTTGAACGATTTAATAAAATCATGCCAACATAAATAAATCAAAGTTTGAAATAAAATTCACATGCTTTCATCATCAAAAGGTTTAGTTTAGAAAAACTCACCTGTCGCCTTTTTTGCTTTAAGCTCTACGTCTACCTTTAAAATCCGAACCGTAACCTATAAAATAAAGCATTTCCCGATGAATTCTCGATAATCTCTAACTTGGAGAAATTGGTCCTAAACCCAAAATCTCAACGGTCTACTACTAATTAATTAAATTCGACTCTTTAACCTTCAATTTATCGAGACTTTGAAACACTCAAATATACTATAATGGAATTGGATCATTCCGAAAATTGAAGCCCAAGAAAAATATAATTAACTACCCAACCTAAATTAATTAATTAAGTTAGGCCCACCTTTCTCTAATTTGGGCCTCAGCCCACAGAACCACCCCGGCCCAAGAATTACTCTCAGCGACCGGAGTCTGCAACTCCTTTGATCGGGGTCTTAGCCCCATCGACCGGACCTTTTATATAACCACGACCGGAGTCCAAGGTAAAATCCTTGACCGGTGTGCGTGTGAGTGCGACCGGGGTTAGCCGCCAAAACCTTCGACCGGTACTTGAAAAAATGACCGACCGATGCGTGGTTAGTGACCGGATTGAACTCGACCGATATTAAATTAATACCACAAGTCGACCGGTATCTCCCTTATTGACCGATATGGAGTTCGACCGAGGTCTCTCCCTTATCGGGCGACCGGAGCCATTTAATAAATTTCGACCGGGGTCTCTCTTATCGGTCGACCGAGACTGTCGAACGAAAAACCCCAGTTCTCTGCTACTTTTACTTAGATTGAAGATTAAGCCCCAAGTTTTCCCACAACAGATAACCCACCAAATGGATGCAACAATTCCACTAATAACACAATCCATTCACCAATTTAATCTACCTGGTTCAAATGGTTTAGACTTGAAGTTCATTCCAGAAATCCCCAAATTTCAGGACTATCTTTAAATTCAACTCCATTACAGACTAAATACAGATACTAAGCTCTTACTATTACAAAGATTAGGATTAGCATTTTTACCTTGATGATTTGATGAACACCGAGCTCCTTCTGCCTCTCTCTCTCTCTTTCAGGAACGAATTTTCTTCAAGAGTTTCCCTATGTCAAAAATTATCAGCCGTCTTCAAGAAAACCCAAATCCCTAGGGTTTAAATCCCACATTTCCCCATTTTACATACTTGGCCCCTCTAAAAAGTCTTTTCAATTATCTTACCCCAAACTTTAATTTTTAAACTTTTAACCCGGTTATTACATTAAAAAAAACATAAAGTGTATAATGAAGATTGTTATATTCTTAGTCTATCAATGTATCTCCTACTTATATCCCATAAAATATGGGCATTGCTATTCCTACCCCCTCCTCACTCACAATCACTCACATACCCCCACCTATATCACTCACATACTCCCCATAGGAGGGGGTATGTTTAGAATTCACCTAAAATATTTATAATGCTAAAACGTCAAATCAAATTGAAGACTCTATTAAGGTTTTTTTATTTTATTAGAGACTTGATTTATTTATTTTAATTAGAATGACTTTTAAACGAATTACATATTCATTTTTCTTTATTTATATTTACCTTACATTTTTAATAACGATTAATATATATATATATATATATATATATATATATATAGTTATAATTTACTCTTTTATTTTGTTTAAAAATATACTTTTATTTTTTATATAATAAAAAATAATATAAAATAACAATAGTTATAATTTAAAGCTTAAATCAAAAGAATCCAACTTTTTTCTAAAATTTATAAAGTTTTTAACTTTTACTTTTATTACTTATATATATATTATTTAAGAATAATAATTAACTTTTATTTTTTACATAATCAATAACTTAATCATTAATAGCAAGTAATTTTATTTATTAATCGTGAGGTAACAATAATTATAAACCAACATTTTTAATAGAAAAATCCAACTTTTAATTTCTTTTATTACTTTTTTTTTATTTATACAAAACCATTATTTCTCATATTTAATTTTCCATTAACTATAAAAACCTTTATTTTTTAACTATGAATCATCAATATATATAAATGAATAATTGTTACCACTAATCAATATATTTAGAATATATAACCTTACATATTTGAATTTATAGTATGTAGTTACATAAATTCTAATTTCATATTTTTGTATCAGTAAAAGTACATTTTTATTTCTATATATTGAATCTAATATATAAATAAGAAATTAGAATCAATATATAACTATAGGTTAATTAAAATCAATAAAGCAATATGTAATGACTGTAAGTTAAATTTTAAAAATTAATACGATGTATAAATATAAAAATTACTAAAACTAACATATAAAATGAAAATTAGAATCATTATTTTATAAAAACTAATATATGTAATGGTGCATAAATATTTGGTCTTAAAGTTCTGTTATTTGTCTAATTAGGGTGTTTTGTATTGTATCAAAAGCTTTAAAATCGTTGAAACTAAAACCACAAAGTTATTAGATCATAAATACTTTGATTATAATTATATTCTTCAAATATTGTTTATTTTGATATTTATATTTTTTATATTAATATTTTGTACTTGCCGCGCAAAGCGCGGTGTTGTTTCCTAGTTTTATGGAGGAAGTATATTGGTATATGTTTGATAAATAGTATGATATTCATAGTATTGGACGTTATGTATATGGGAAGTTTACTTATGGAGTTAATTAACATGGGCATGTTATAACCCAATGTTCAAAAGGTTGTGAATATCGGGAGGGCAAACAGAGTGGGATTTTGGTGATAGGAAAAATCCAAAGAGTAGACACTAAGGGGCTGCTTGTTTGCCTCTTAATAGTTTCATTAAGAGGTTGTCTCTGAACTGCTAAGAGTTGGATATCGTTTGGCAAAAAAATTACCTCTTAATGGTTCTAAACACCTCTGAGTGATTTTGTACATTGGGTCTCCCTCAACCATCCGACGCCTACTTTTTCCAAGACTACCCTTTTCTCTACGCCTCTCTCAACTTTCTTCAAGTGCTATTTCTATTTGTTCCATTTCTACTTGAAACATCTTCAGATTTACGTTTCATATGTTCGGGGTTGTTTGTCAGTTGCTGACTGGTTTGGTGCAGAATGATTAAGTGGTTATAAGGATTAAGAGGCTCTTATGATATAGCGGAAAATAAAATATGGTTGTTTGCTAATTGTTCAGAAAGAAATTAGGGCGCTGAATGGTTATGGAGGGTCAAGATACAAAGTCATTTAGAGGGTTTTGGAACCATTAAGAGGCAGACCTTTTTTCTACCAAACAAGATTCACCTCTTAGTGGTCCGGATGTTGCTCTTAATGGAACAATTAAGAGGTAAACAAACAGCCCCTTCGATTATACAATTTGACCAGCCATTAGAAAGGGGATTTGAATCCAAAACCTAAATAAGACTCAAGCCCTAACTTTTTCCATCGCCTGCGTTTCACCTCCCACCATCTCTCAACAGTCACCATGCCTTCCCTCTCGCCATCTTCTCTGACCATCATATTCCTCTAATCGGACGTCAAACTACTGAAGATCGGCAATGGAGAGTTTTTTGGGGATGAAGTTTGCTTCAATCGAATTGCTTAGAATTTGTTTGAGTTTGTTGGGAAGAAACAATCAAATTGGTCAGAAGTTGTTTGATTTCTATCTAGTACTTTTATTTGCAACAATGGAAAGGTTAATCAAATTGTTGGGCTCCGAATTTGAACAAATGGGGTTTTGAGTTTCTACACAGGTACGCCATGATTTATTTTTGTTATTTCATTAGAGGCTCATTGTATTTCTTCTTTTGTCCTGACTTATGAAATTTGTGTTCATTGAGATAGGGACTATAAGAAATCTTTGCTTAGATTGATTAACTGAAATTATAATCAAGATGCAGATCAACTCATTGAAACTATAAACAATATTATTGTTTGCATTGAATGAAAAGTCTTATGGTTTGAGGGATGTTTGTATTGAATAATCAAGTGAAGGTATTGAGGGATGTCTGCATTTAATAACCAGTGAAGGTATTGAGATAGAGTTAAAATGGTAATTTGTTGTCATTCAGACTATCTATTCAGAAAAGTTATCAAACAACCATATTTCATTTTGCACTATATTATACAAAGTCTCTTAATCATTTTAACCACTTAACCATTCTAATTCAAACCATTCAACAACTTCCAAACAACCCCTAAGATTATTGAGTCTTAAGGTGCTACCCAAAGGGGTAGACACAAAAAACCATGAGCCTTAATACGGTAGGGTAGACATTAACTACATGAGTCTTGAGGTGAAGCTCAAAAGAGTAGACACTAAGGTCAGTTGAATCTTGAGGTGCTACTTGATAAGTTTGATGTATGACTTACTTTGTATTTCGACACAATCGATGTAAATGGGTCTCCCCATCATCAAAAGGTTTTGTTTTGGATATGGAGTGTTGTCCATTAGTTGTCATTTTGGATATTGACTCTTATATATACATATTTGGTGTTTTAGATAATGGAGTTTTATTCATGTTTTGGTATTTGAATATATTAAGAGGTATTCATGTTTTGAGTGAGTGTTGGATTTTGGTTTCTGTTAGGTCCATTGAGATCATGATTGGATTGATTCATAAAGATAAACAAGAGATTAGGATAGAAATATGTATATTATTCAATGCAGAAAAGGAAAACTACAACTACTAGAGAAGAGTAGTTGTATGTCTACATGGTTGAATGAAAATGCTTAACCTAAACTAAGCTACATGATTCCTATCTATACCCCAATCCCTTGTATACAATAAAGCCCAAACCCATATACAAGGCCCAATACAATTAAGTAGATTACTTTACTAAATTCTAAAGTGAACATATTTTATGTTCTAACATTCTCCCCCTAAGTTTTGTAAAGTAATCATTCTCTGATCAGCTCTAGCTTCAGCTCCTCTCCCCCTTGATATCTTTAAAAAACTTAGCGTTGTATAAACTTCAAAGCTCCTCTTGCTCCCCCTAGAAAGTAGCTCTTATCCTTGAAATATCAACTGAAATATCAGATCTAATGTAGACGACTGAGTGCACATAAAGAGAACTTTTATCTCTAGTAAATCCAACACATTCCTTAACGCCCACAAGAATGATATGTGCGGATTATAGAATGACAGCCAAGTGCATCTTCAGTGTATAACATCTGATCTGTCTTTGAACCATGAGTTGAAATAGGAGTTCAACTTAAGAACTTCATCTGGTCAGCTTACGGGCGGTAGCATCCGGTAGAAACACTACAAGGCAAGGGTTAGAAGGCAAGCAATGTTCAACAACTGATAGAAGATACTCATTTTCTGACTGCTTTCCAGATTACTGAATAATCAAACCCATAACTCCTTTCTTCACGAATCAGCTGGATGGTTATAAGCACTCAGGATTCTGAATTACAACTCAAGTATCAGAACATTGATTGCAGTCGCTCACACTACTGAGTGATCAGTTCAGAAGAATGATAAAGTGCTCTCAACAGTCTAACAGCAAAAGAAGCTCTCTAGACTGATGATTGCAGATGCTTAGACAGCTAACTCAATCCAAGTAGATACCAAATCATCAAATCCAGTAACTGAAAATCTTGACAAACATGAGCACTCGTGTAAGAATAGATCAGTTGCTAAAGATATGTGACCAACGTATGATAGGAGTGATGTCACATATGCATTACGCGTATAAATCTCAGGAACAGGGCAAACTTGTATCAAACTGGGTTCAGAATAGTCAGAATTCTCAAAAATACACAAACTTTTCGCAGAGTACATCAATTAGTAGATCACTATAGCAATTGAGCACAATTCGCAAGATGGTCTAAGCCTAAAACCCCAAAATTCGCAAAGGCTTTCCTGCGAATCCTTACTTTTCGCAAGCCTTATATCTACGAATCCTCGCCTTTCGCAGACCTTAAATTCACGAATCCTCAGAATTTGCAATACACTATCCTGCGAATCCTTGAGTTTTCGCAACTCTCTCATCTGCAAAATCTTCACTTAGAACATTTTTCATATTTGGAAGACACTTTTCGCATAGACAACATCTGTGAAATCTTGACATTTCGTATCAAGCGGCCTGCGAATTCCTTAGAACTCGCACACAACGTAATGCACAATAGTTGTAATAACCACACCTGAGAAATAAATTTGGATGGTTAAAGGGATTTTGGGAATCGAGGTTTGTTTTTGTTAAAGGATATTGGATTGGATTATTATTGATTTCTGAGTTTTATCTGGGTATGGCGGTATCTGATTGTGAGTCTCTCGGTTTTTCGTTCGATAATCCGGTCACCGGATTGTGTTGGACAGGTCGGCTTGAGACACCGGTTGATAAAGATGGACACCAGTCAAAGAGCATGACACCGGTCGAAGAGCATAACACCGGTCGAGACACCGGTCAGCGGGGGTGAGACCCTGGTCTCATGCACACCAGTCGGGGGGGGGGGGGGTTAGACCCCGGTCAAAGCCACGCCGGTCGACCAACAACATCCGGGCCCCGACTTGTATTTTGTGTGGGCCAAAGCCTGGTGCTTCTATGGGCCGAAGCCCAGTTTGGAATCCAAGGTTTAATTAGTGTTTAGGCTTTAATAATTAGATAAGTAACCCATTTCCTTTTTATTGCAAATTATTTTGGTTCAAGATGATTTTTTTTAGCGGGTCAAGTGCTTTTGAGATTAAATGTCGTTGAGGTTATGGGGTTAAGATCAACCTTGTTAAATTAGAGAGTTGAGAGAGTTCATCAATAAATATGTTTCCTTTATAGGTTTCAGACCGAATTGTAAGAGTAAGTGCGGGATTTAAGCTAAGGACGACAGGTGAGTTTTCTGAACTAAAAATTCTTTTGGTAACGGAAGCATGTAAAGTTTAATTTATAAACTTTGAATTTATTTGTGATGGCATGATCTTTATGAAATGTTTTAAGTGTGTTATAAATCGTTGTGGTTTAAATGTATGCATACATACTATGTGGAGATTGTGACCTAAGTCGGGGAGTGTGGCCCGCCTACTCGTGCCGGGGAGTGTGGCCCGTTTATGTCATTGGGGGTGTGTCCCAACATTAAGGCAGCGCGAGTTAGACACATCGTCTTTGACGGTCGTGTGGTCAGTAGCGTGTTTTATTTTTGTGCGATTATTAAATGTTGTTTAAATTCTGGAAAGTTATTTTTATTGCTCATCTGTTGGAGGGGGCTCACTAGACCTTCGGTCTAACCCTCGCTCTTTTAAAACTAAAAATCTTTTCAGGCAAGCGAGTTTTAGAAAGGGCGGATAAAGGAAAGGAGAAGATGTAGCGGAAGAGTTAGAAGACCGTCATTTTAGATATTTTTTTAATAGTATCTCAATTGTGAATTGGTTGCCTATGCAAACCTTGAAATTATGTTGTACGCTTGGGGCCGTTTTGGCATTATTAATATTAAGATTAAATTGTTAACTTGTATTTTTGGTTGGGTTGTTATAGTTGGTATCAGAGCCATAGTTTAAGGGATTTAGGTGACCGGATGGGTCAAAACTTAAACTGTGGAGTAGATGGACACAACTGAGATATAGGAAGCCTTTAAGAAAGACCTTGATCATTGTGAGGCGTGATAACAATAGTGAGTACCGTCATGTAAGGTAAATTCAGAATCGCATCTGGCCAATGCCATTATGAATTTACAGGTGCATGGGCATACTCAATTACTATTGTTGAGTATGGTTCAGGGTAGAGAGTTTTATCCATAGATTGATAGTTTTAGTATAGCGTGTGGTGGAAGTTCATTTTTGGAAGTAAGGTTATACCGTTTAGGATGCATATCGTGCGGCATGTAGATATTTCGTTGAGAAAGGACCTCCTGAGTCCATAAGGAAGAGAATGATGTTAGGAGGTGGGCTTTTGCTCCAAGGGAGTCTTTGGTCTGGTAGAATGGTATGTTGATTAGTGAAAAGCAGGAGAGTGTAAATCCAAGAATCGAAGGATAAAAATGAGGCTTCTAAAGCTGTAGTTATTTGAAGGGTGGTTGAGAGACGATATCCATGTTGACTAATAATATGTAGTGAGGATCAGATGGAAATGAGTTACCGCTTGATTTGTGAATCAATAATCACGGTGGTGACTAGTTGCTGGACTTCCAAGGTTGTTAGAAGACGATGGTGCCGGAGGTTGTGGCACAATAGAGGACTCCGACTGGTTGGGTCGGAAGCAAGGAGTCTGGGATAAATTATAGTGAATGTAAACAGTTGACCTTGTTAGAGTGAATAGCCTACAATGTCATTGAGTCCCATGCATTGTGTGTTAAATAAATTGCTAGAGTTTTTCATATCATTCACATCAGATATTTTGGTGTGTGTGTGCCTTACGAAGTAGTTGTTTTGAAAATGTGTCGACGCATGCGAATATGTGTTTGAATTGAAAAGACAAGTTTTGACTTTGGGTGATAAATTTCGATTTTTGGTCTGGGGGAAATATTATATATCTCTTTATAAATGAGTTGACTTTTGGTTATGAAAATCAAAACAACATTTGATCCCATGAATTTATAAGTGAGTTTGGTACAAACATGTGTTGTCATATCAACAAGGGTGAGAGTCGTTGGCACGCTCAGTATAAGCAATTTTGTAGTATTTTATAAATTGTGTGTGTAGAGTTCATCGGAAATATTTTCAAATGTGCCAACCCCGATATTGGGGTGTGGTGAAGAGAAATTGTTGTGGAGTTTAGGTAGAACGATTATTGAAATCGTTGTGCATGGCTAAGTCAGTGTTGTGTCGTGTACACGTAAGTTTGCTTTTTGATGTGGGTATCTTCTAAATTTTCAAACGTATCGAGAGTTTAAATATTTGTGTGTCATGCATGAAGGCTATGAACTCTGTAGGTCGAGGTGAAGGGTTGCAATTAAGAATGATGAAAGTTTTGAGAGTGTAAGTGTGTCGCTCGATCAGAGGGTGGTAAATACTTGATATTGGTATTCTTCTAAGTAAGGGTGGTGAATAGCGGAGGTGGTTAATGGAGGTATTGACTTATGACATTAAGGATGATGGTACTATAGTGGCATTCCGTTGGTTTCGAGACTTGAGATGTGAATGTCGGCAAATGGTTGTGTCGGGAGTGGAATTTGAAGTCGTAAAGATAGTTTTTGCAGTTAACTGCCGCAGTGGAAGAGTTAGATTTCATTGGGGATCCTTGTTGGTTGGAGACATAGTGGAAGTATCTCAACGCCGACTGTTGCCGTGGAAGTCAGAAACCATTTTCGTGGTGAATGAAGGAACGCTAAAAATGAAGTAGTTATGGTTAGTTTCGAGGAGTTTCATGAGGAAGCGAAGGGTTATTTAGAAAAGGTGCGTACCCAATGCGATGTTGGACAACATTGTGTGGATCTTACAAAAATGGAAGATCTTTAGTTCGGTCAGGTGGTTATTTACCGATGAGGTTTTGATGGTTATGTGGGAGCGAAGTTATATATAGCACAACTAGGAGGGGTTGTGCTTTGAGCATTTAAGTCTTCGAGGTAGTATGCTTAATCCTTCAGGCTACTAGAGTTTGATTCCCGTAGGTCGCGTTGAGCCGATAAGGAGCGATATCTTGTTGGGGGATTTGAGGATCATTTTTTTGCGATTTATTCAGGTTCGGGAAAAACAAGGTCGTGAAATGCCTTGAAGTCCAATTTTTAATATTATGACCAGTGAGAAAATGACGGTATTAGTATGCGTGACAAGTGGCTGTGGATATTTGCAGTTGTTATGGGATGAGGTAGTAGAGTGGTGGTTGCAACCATGAGTTGGTGATGCCTTTATAGAATATCTGGGAGTGTAAATCATTAAAGTGGTAAGGAGTTTCCGGGAGGATCTGTAGAAGACTGGTGTCATTGTTATCGGATGAGCGTCCTTGTTCGAAGATCTATGGGGAATGTTTGGTTATTGGGGTATTGCAAAGTTGAGAATAATTTACAGATGATGGTTGGCGGTTATCAAAGAGAGGAACTGTGTGTTCTGGTTTTTGGCAAGTTTTTGGGCGGGATTATCTTATATCCCTAGAATGATTATTGAAAGTGTCGAACTGCTTAATTCAGGGGGTTGTGTAGTAGATAGGAAATCCGTGGGCATGTTGAGGTATTCTTTAGGGTGAAAGGATTCTAGCAGATTGGGTAGTCCTGTTTGGAGAGCGAAAATTGTGCAGCGCTTTCGAGTAGTGGGTAATGCTTTGCAAGAGTGGGGTTGATTATCTCGTGTAAGAATTATGGAAAGTCGGTTGACCAAGCAAAGTAATGTAAATAGGATTGTACATTTGGGAATCATCGAGGAATGTAGTAAGTAATGTTGGGTGAGCGGTGTCTCTTGCAACAAGAAGAAAGTGAAGATATCATGTCGGAAAGGTGGGAAATCTAAAAGTAAGAAGTTTGGAAAGTGACACAAACTGTGGAGGTATGTTTTTAGATTCTTCTGTTAGCAAGTTTATAAATCCCTAGCGTGGGTATGAGAAAGAGAATAGGGCGTTCGGTGCGGTGTGAGTGTGATTAATCAAAAATCGTGCAGCCGACCAAAAGTTCACACTGCTAATCTGTGAGTCGGTCGTTAGAAGGGGGTTTGAAATCCTCAAGGAGGAAGATAGAGGTGTGGGGATATAGTGCTCGGAGCGAAGGACTATAGTGTCAGTTTTGGCAATACGTAAAAGGGGATTCCAAGTGAGTCTGTTGTCCTGTGTTAAACTATTTGGAAAAGTTTGTATCAGCTTGGTCACTCCGTATCAAGCGGGTGAAGCCGGGTTTTATTGCGTTTTAGGTCGGGTGTTTGTGGATGCAATGAGAAATGAAAGTACGCGTCGCATTATTTGACCAGTTGGAACTGGTGGTTTACGAGGGTTTTGGAATTGTGGAAGTTTCTACCAATACGTGAGAAGTTGAAGTGATGACGTTGGGGCGAGATATAGTAGTGTGTAAGATTTGGATAATGCTGAGGAGTTGAGATCAATGTGGGTCGAAAAAGAAGGTGCTTCTGCGTTGGACTTATGTCGTACTAAGAGGGGTTGCTTTCAATGGTAAGTTACATGATGAGAAACTCGTGACTGTGAGATGTGGGTGATGTCTACAGTTGACGATGTGTTATGTTGGTGAGTGGAGTGATTGTGTAATCAGTGATGCATGTTGTAGTGGTGTTGACTCCGGTAAAATTTTATCGGTTATGGAAGTTGTTGTAATCGAGGGGTAAAACTGATGGTTACCTGCAGCTATGGATTGATCAGAATCGCTTGGATAATCAAATGGTACTAAACTGGTTGGATTGAGAATTATGAGTCATTAGTCCCAAGTGGTGACAAATGTAAAGTTACTAGTCTTGCATTGGAAGGGTGTGACTCGATTAAGAAAGAAATGGAAGTTAAGACCTAGATATTTTGGGTCGTTGCTATCGTGAAGAGCGTTTGGGAGGTAGCTTATAGACTGGATCTACCCGTGGATCTGCGAGGAGTGAACCCCGTTTTCCATGTATCTAATCTGAAGGAATGTTTAGCAGAAAGCGATGTCGTTATACCTTTAGAGAATGTCCAAATAGATGAGAGGATAAGCTATGTTATGTCGAGGAATCGGTGACCATTTTGGATCGTAAGGTGAGAAAATTGAGGAACAAGAAAATCCTATTGGTGAAGGTCAGTGGTATTTTCACGAGGGTCATGAAGCTACTTGGGAGTTAGAGTCAGCTATGAGAACTCATTACCCAGTTTGTTCAGTGTATGAATTTCGAGGACGAAATTCTTTTGAGGGGGGATATTGTAATAACCGCACCTGAGAAATAAATTGAACCTTGGGGTGGTCTTTGCAAAAGGTTTGTAGGAAAGGGGTCTAATGTAAATAAAAAGAATAAGAGGGATTTAACCCTAGGATTTAGGGTGATTGTGGTTGGCGGCTAGCAATCTGGGAAAGAAGGAGAGAGAGAGAGAGGGAGAGAGAGAGAGAGTTCGATGTCGACAACCAAAGGGGAGAAAGAGGTTGTGTTGTTGGTGTTCATCAAATGTCCAAGTTAACTTCTATTCCCAATGTTCCTATTGTTGAGTAAGGATTTATCATCTGATTTCTCAAGAATTTTAGTAGGCATTGTAGATATCAATTGTGCTGCTGGGTTCTGGTTTAACATTGAAATTTTGCTAAATGTCGTTGAGGTTATGAGGTTAAGATCAACCTTGTTAAATTAGAGAGTTGAGAGAGTTCATCAATCAATATGTTTCCTTTATAGGTTTCAGACCGAATTGTAAGAGTAAGTGCGGGATTTAAGCTAAGGACGACAGGTGAGTTTTCTGAACTAAAAATTCTTTTGGTAACGGAAGCATGTAAAGTTTAATTTATAAACTTTGAATTTATTTGTGATGGCATGATCTTTATGAAATGTTTTAAGTGTGTTATAA
The DNA here is from genome assembly GCA_954870635.1 of Arctium minus. Classification (NCBI taxonomy): domain Eukaryota; kingdom Viridiplantae; phylum Streptophyta; class Magnoliopsida; order Asterales; family Asteraceae; genus Arctium; species Arctium minus. The sequence goes on along the minus strand of OX941097.1, from coordinate 25,781,612 downwards.
ATCGTTGTGGTTTAAATGTATGCATACATTCTATGTGGAGATTGTGACCTAAGTCGGGGAGTGTGGCCCGCCTACTCGTGCCGGGGAGTGTGGCCCGTTTATGTCATTGGGGGTGTGTCCCAACATTAAGGCAGCGCGAGTTAGACACATCGTCTTTGACGGTCGTGTGGTCAGTAGCGTGTTTTATTTTTGTGCGATTATTAAATGTTGTTTAAATTCTGGAAAGTTATTTTTATTGCTCATCTGTTGGAGGGGGCTCACTAGACCTTCGGTCTAACCCTCGCTCTTTTAAAACTAAAAATCTTTTCAGGCAAACGAGTTTTAGAAAGGGCGGATAAAGGAAAGGAGAAGATGTAGCGGAAGAGTTAGAAGACCATCATTTTAGATATTTTTTAATAGTATCTCAATTGTGAATTGGTTGCCTATGCAAACCTTGAAATTATGTTGTACGCTTGGGGCCGTTTTGGCATTATTAATATTAAGATTAAATTGTTAACTTGTATTTTTGGTTGGGTTGTTATAGTTGGTATCAGAGCCATAGTTTAAGGGATTTAGGTGACCGGATGGGTCAAAACTTAAACTGTGGAGTAGATGGACACAACTGAGATATAGGAAGCCTTTAAGAAAGACCTTGATCATTGTGAGGCGTGATAACAATAGTGAGTACCGTCATGTAAGGTAAATTCAGAATCGCATCTGGTTCTTCTCCCACTGATTCTTCTCCCACTTCCAGTAGTTGAGATCATATAAATGTTGAAGTTCATTAGCTTGATATGCCTTTATTTGTTCTTCAAACTTCTCAACGATCACAACATACTCTCTTCTATCTTTCTCTAACCTTTTAAGGTCATCACACATGCTCTGATTGTGATCCCTGTACTTTTTAACAGTTTCAAGACATGCTTTAGAGACTCTGAGATTAATTTCAGAGATTCTGAGAAGACTACAGAGACCATATTCAGAATCTCTGTGAAATTTTAATTGATTCAGAGACAAAATTCAGAGATTCTGAGTTGACATTTGAAAATTTCTTTTTCTCAATTTCAGAGACTCTGAGATGAAATTCAGAGACTCTTAGATGTCTTCTGAAAAGTTCTTTTTCTCAATTTCAGAGACTCTGAGATGAAATTCAGAGACTCTTAGATGTCTACTGAAAAGTTTTTTTTCTCAATTTCAGAGACTCTAAGATGAAATTCAGAGACTATGAGATGTCTTCTGAAAAGTTCTTTTTCTCCCCCTTGACAAAAGAACAACTTTTTATTTTTCTCCCCTTGTCATGTGTTTGGAGAACATTCAGAGACTGATATTTGAAATATGCTACTTGGTTCAGAGGCTCTGATTATTTGATCAAGAGACTTTGAGTTTCTTCCTTGTTAGGTAGACATATTCAACATTCCTAACTTGCTAATTAAAAAATTGAACCTTCGTTCATCTAAAGCTTTTGTGAAAATATCAGCAAGTTGGAGATCAGTTGGTACAAAATACATTTCTATTGTTCCCCTTTCAACATGATCTTTTAAGAAATGACACCTTACATCAATGTGCTTTGTCTTTGAATGCTGTACTGGATTGGCAGAGATGGCTATGGCACTTTTTGAATCACACAGAATGGGTATTCTTTCATATTGTTGGCCATAATCTCTGAGCTGAGTTTTCATCCATATTACTTGAGAGCAACAACTAGCAGCAGCAACATATTTTGCCTCTGCAGTTGAAGTTGAAACACAGTTTTGTTTCTTGGATGACCAACTTACCAGCTTATTGCCCAGTAACTGATAGCACCTAGAGGTACTTTTTCTGTCAAGCTTACATCCTGCATGATCTGCATCAGTGTAAGCTGTTAGATCAAAACTAGAAAGTTTTAGATACCAGAGGCCTAAAGATGGTGACCCTCTTCGGTATCTGAAAATTCTTTTGACAGCAGATAAATGAGATTCTTTTGGATTTGCTTGATATCTAGCACAAAGACATGTTGCAAACATTATGTCAGGCCTACTTGCAGTTAAGTATAATAGTGAACCTATCATGCCTCTGTAGGTTTTTATTTCCACAGATTGTCCTGAAGGATCAGAGTCAAGTTTGACTCCGGTGGCTAGAGGCGTTTTCATAGAAGTTGAATCATTGAGTTTGTATTTTTTTAAAATTTCAGAGACATATTTAGTTTGACTTATGAATGTGCCTTCTGAAGTTTGTTTTACTTGTAAGCCCAGAAAGAAAGTTAATTCTCCCATAAGGCTCATCTCAAATTCACTCTTCATCAACTCTGAAAATTTGTCATAATACTTTTGATTTGTAGAGCCAAATATAATGTCATCAACATAAATTTGTACTAATAGCATCTCATTTTTGTACCTTTTGATGAATAATGTTGTATCAATTGTGCCTTTGTCAAATCCATTTTTAATCAGAAAAGTGGACAAAGTTGCATACCAAGCTCTTGGAGCTTGTTTAAGTCAATACAGAGCCTTATCCAAATCATAAACATGATTAGGAAACTCTGTACTTTCAAATCCAGGTGGTTGTTGGACATAAACTTCTTCATTTAATTTACCATGTAGAAAGGCAGATTTAACATCCATTTGATAAACTTTGAATCCTTTGTGTGCAACATAGGCTAAGAAGATTCTGATTGCTTCTAGCCTAGCTACAGGTGCAAAGGTTTCATCATAATCAATACCTTCTTCTTGGAAATATCCTTTAGCAACCAACCTGGCTTTTTCCTAATTATTATTCCATCCTCATCCTTTTTGTTTCTAAAAACCCATTTTGTTCCAATTGCAAATTTTCCTTTGGGAAGGGGAACTAGGGTCCAGACTTTGTTTCTTACAAACTCTTGAAGTTCATCCTGCATTGCAAAAATCCAATGAGGATCTTCAAGAGCTTCTTTTACCTTCTTTGGTTCAATAATGCTTACAAAGTTTACGTAGAAGCATTCATTGATTGTGGCAGATCTTTTTTTAACTCCTTCTGATGAGGATCCAATTATTTGATCAATTGGATGATCTTTTGTCCATCTTGAGATTGGAGCAAAAATTTGGGGTGGAGTTTAAACTTCAGAGATGACAGTTGGTGATATCTCTGTTGTGCTGTTCAGAGGCTCTGAAGTTGTTTCCCGAGATGGTGAAGCAGATTCTTGAATTTCTTCACTATTTATTTCTGGAGTTACTTCAGATACTCCTTGATCATCCTCTTTTTGATCTTCAACTTCTTCTGATTCACTTTGCTGATTTGAATTTGGTGAAACAGAAGGTGTTAATTCAGAGGGTCCAGAAAGGGTTGTACCTGTTTCTTGGAGTCCTTCTGAATTTTCTCTTGGTCTATCTCTGAAGATTACTTCTGGGTTATCTTCATCAAAGAAATCTTCAAATATTCTGTTTAATTCAGATTCTCTTGATGATTCAGAGATAGGTGTTGAGAGACTTTCTTGTTGTTCAGAGCTTTTATTGTCATCAAAAGTGATATTGATGCTCTCTTGGATGGTCCTTGTTCTAAGATTGAACACTCTGAAAGCTTTTGAGGCTAAAGAATATCCAATGAATTTGCCCTCATCATCTTTCTTGTCAAACTTTCCAAGAGATTCTCTATCGTTCAGAATGTAACATCTGCATCCAAAAACATGAAAATATTTAACATTAGGTTTCCTATTGTTAATGAGTTCATAGGATGTTTTCTGAAATATCTTGACAATTGTAGCTCTATTCTGAGTAAAGCAGGCTGTTGCCACTGCTTCTGCCCAAAAATTTGTTGAAAGATCAGATCCAGCTAGCATTGTCCTTGCAGCTTCAACAAGTGTTCTGTTCTTCCTTTCAACTACTCCATTTTGCTGAGGGGTTCTTGCTGCAGAAAAGTTAGGAGTAATGCCTTCTTCTGATAGATATGAATTGATTTTGGCATTTTTGAACTCTGTTCCATTATCACTTCTTAGTTTCTGAACTTTGCTGCTAAATAGAACCTGTAATCTTTTCAACAATCTTATCAAAATATCAGGTACATCAGATTTGGCTCTGATGAATTCTATCCATGTGAATCTGGAAAATTCATCAATCAGAACCAGAATGTATTTCTTACCTGCTAGACTCTGTACAGAGATAGGACCACAGAGGTCCACATGTAGCATGTGCAGAGGTCTAGGACAGTTTTTTTTACTTTTGGTTTTATGGGAAGATCTTTTCATTTTTCCCATCTCACAAGTAGAACAAAGATGATCTTTGTTAAACTTCAGAGATGGTAATCCCTTAACCAAATTAAGTTTAACTAATTTATCAAGTGAGGAAAAGTTTAGATGTGAAAACTTTTTATGCCAGAGCCAGACTTCCTCACTATTCAGAGATACAAGACAAAATTTCTCTGAATCAGTGTCGTTTATTTTGGTAAAATTCATTCTGTAGAGGTTACCTTTTCTGTCTGCTCTGAGTAATTCTTGACCTGATTCTGAGTGGAGAAGTGAACAATATTTTCTTTGAAATTTCACATCAAAACCATGATCACAAAGTTGACTTATGCTGATCAGATTGTGTTTTAATCCATCCACATAAGCAACCTTTGATACTTAAACATTTCCTCTTGACAACTCACCATATCCTTTAATCTGTCATTGCACATTGTCTCCAAAAGTAATTGCTTCTCCAGATTTTGCTTTGAATGAGGATATCAGTTCTTTATTTCCAGTCATATGCCTTGAACATCCAGAATCTAGGTACCAGATTGGCATTGACTGATTCTGCAAGACAGATTATTGTTTCTTAGGTACCCATCTCATTATGGGTCCTTTTATGTTAGACTTTGGTGGATTTGTATGACTTTTTGGCATCTCATCTTTTGATGTCTTGCTGTTTCTTGTCTTCTGTTGAAATTTTGTCTCTGAGATATTTTTCAGAGATTGATTCAGAAGACAATGTGATCCTCTGAAATGATTTTTCAGTTTGATCAAGAGATGAATGCAGTTGCAATTAATAGAACAAGAAGAAGTAGGAGCAAAGTTTTTCTTTTTATTAAAAGCATTTGTTACATTTTGACTTCTTTTGAAACTAGCATTAGGAATATTACATGTATCCCTAACTACTTCTTTCCTTTTTGCTTGAAAGACAGCCTTCTTTTCAAGTTGCTTTTTCTTGATCAAAAACATCTTCTTTTCTTTGCTGCTTACTGCACAAACAGGATCAATATGGTTAATTTTTGACCATTTGCCTTTTTGTTCAGGAGAGAATTTTATTGTTTTATAGGTGTAAGATTCAGAAGTGTTTGTTTTATTCTTTTCCTTTTCTTGTAATTCCTTTTCAAGTTCCAGAGACGTTTTTGCTTGTAAACACATATTTGCAAAATCAGGACTTATTGGTATTATGGTTTTGGTTTTCAAAATTGAAATTGGAACATTCAAAATACCAGACCCAACAGTTTCTATCTTTTTGTGAATTACATTCTCTGGTTTACAAAAAATCTGTTCATCAATCTCTTGATCAGATTCTGAATCAGAATCAAGAAAGTCTCTCTTAGTTTTAATAGAGATAGCTATCTCTATTGGTTTTTCAATTTCGTTTGTTCTAGAGACTTTAATGATCCTTTTCATGCTTTCTTTTCTTCTTAAGTCCTCCATGACATTTTCTTTCCATATCTTTTTAACATCCTCTTCAAATGTAGTTCTGATGTTTTCATCTGACTTTGGTGAATACAGAGGGGCATTCGGATTAAGTGAACTTTGAGATTCATTTTCAGAAGTACTTGTATCAGAGGTACTTGGTTCAGATGTCTCTGATTCATTTGAGATGAAAGCATCAAATCTGAAAATTTCTTTGGGATCATTGCTTTGAGGTTTTGTGAAGAGTACCTCTGAAGTTTCTTCTTTTATCTGTAACACAAACTTTTGAAAGTTTTTTACTTCAGAGTATATAGTATTTTTGAAATTCAAAGCTCTTGTTTTTGATCCCTCTGATGTTTTCATTCTTTTGAAATTATTCAGAGATGTACTTTCAAAGCTTTGGACCTTTCCCATACGGAAAGTGGAAGAAAGTGAAGTTTTCTCCAATCCAGTGAATGAATTCAACTCATTGAATCCCAACCCTTGAGAGTCCATTTGAGTTTTTATTTTGTCGAAAATACCTTGTGCATTGACATAGCTTTTGATTCGAAGATTTTTTCTATCTAGAGATTGATGTAGGATTTCTCTTTCCTTTTGAAAAAATTTGGTTAAGGCAATAGAATTGAGCCTTTCATACTCAGATTTCTTTACTTCTTCTTCTTTTCCTTTTAAAACTTTCTCAATTTTTCTTATTTCTTCTAAAAATGATTTTTCTTTTTGCTTGTGAGTGTCTTCAAGTTTGGTTTTTTCAAGAAAAATTTCTTTCTTTTCTGATTCCAGAAGATTCTTTTCTCTTTTGAAAAAAATGAGCTCTTTTGTCACTTGCTCTCTTTTCTTTTTCTCTTCAAGAAACTTTTGCTCTAGATCCTGAAGTTCATTAATTAGTTTAAAAGCATCTATTTCAGGATCACTGTCAGAGGTGTAAAGAGAGTTTACCTTTTCAGAGTTGTCTTCTGATGCTCCATCAGTTTGATTTCCATCTGAAAAAGCCATACCACAGAGAAATGGCCTATTTTTCCACATCTGAAACATCTTCCATCATTTTGATTTGTTGGAAGAGTGGCAGTACTTGTCTCTGGCTTCTGTTCTTGAGGTTTGAAATATCTCTGTGGTTGTGGATACCTTGGTTGAAATGATTGTTGAGGTCTTGATTGTTGAGTTGCATCATTGTTGTTGACGTTTGTACCCTCTTGATCACTATATGGAGTGAATCTGGGTTCTTGTTGAAATCTGACACCATCTTGTTGAAATCTTCTTTCAGGATTTCTTCTTTCTTCATTCTCTCTCCTTCCTTCAAATACTTTGTTGCCAAATTTCTTGTTAAATTGATGAGTGATTAATGCAAGAGATTTGACGAAAGCATTGATATCATCTTCTAAGTCTGAATCTGAATGATTTTCTTCTGCAATTAGGACCTTTTTGGATATTCTTTTTGTTTCCAAACTTTTTTGTGACTCTTCACAGTTGTTTTCTTTCGAAATTTGTTTTGAAACAAGTGCAAGGGGTCCACCTAAAGACAGTTTTGATTTTTGCTTCATAACTTCCTTTTCATGTGCAACAAGAGTGACATAAATGTCAGTTAATGACCATGACTCAAGATCTTGATTGGCTTGTATAGACATGGACAGTTGTGACCATTCTTCATTTAAGCTTTTCAAGAAAAGAACGTTGTTTTCCTCTTTTGTTCTTATCACTCCAAACTTTCTGCATTTGTTGATAAGAATGTTGAATCTTGAGTAAGTTTGGTGTAATATTTCTTCTGGTAGAGCATGAAAATCATGATATTCATTGATGCATAGATTTCTTCTATTTTCTGGGTTTGTAGGCCTCCTTCAAGTTGATTTAACAACTAATCCCATATCTCTTTTGCAGTTTTACAAGAATCAAGTTCTTGAAAGATATCATTGGGAATGGCCATTATTAGTAATCTAACAGCTTTTGAGTCATTATCCATCATATTAGTTTCTTCATCAGTGAAGTTTGTGGTTTTCTTTTCATAATATGCAGGGATTTTAGCAGTATCTGCTGTTGCAGGAACTCTTGGTACCAACACCATTGGAATGTAAGGTCCAACGTTCACTGATCTAAAAAGATCCTTGTCCATACCTTCTAAGAAATTTACCATCCTTATCTTCCATTGGGGATATTCATCCCTTAGAAGTGTAGGAGGTTTTGTTAATGACCCAACTGTATAAATGGCACTTATGCTTGAGTTTGCCATTTTTGAAGAAAAAGATGAAGATTTGAAGAACAGATGCTTTTTGTATTGAACAGTGATTTACTATCAAATCTTGAGCATATGGTGTTCTTTAATAAACCAGGTTTATTTGAACATGCATAGATATTGAAAGTTAGAATTAATGAGATGTAAATCTATCCGAGTATCCAGATGCGATCTTTCTTTGTTTAGAAAACAAAGGAGGCTCTGATACCAATTGTTAGATCCCAATACAGACAACAAATGAAGAACTCCATAAAATAGAAGATATAAGAGAGAAATTAACAACAATAATCATTAACATCACATCTCATATGCTTAGATTGATTAACAATGGAGGGGATATTGGGAAGAACACCACACTGAACATTAATCGAATCTCATCTGATTCACCTAGTCTGTGTGTGTTAAAAGTGTCTTCTCCAACAATCTTATGAAGAAATGAGCCATGGGAACCTTTATATAGGGCCCATTTACAATAAAAAGGCTCAAGCCCACACAACTAATTAAAAAGCCCAAATACAATTTCTTTATAAAACATTCAATTAATTGGGGACTAATTTAAGCTAACAATCTCCCCCTAATGTTTTATAAAGAAAGCATCATCTTGTAGTCTCCCCCTTGCTTTATTTAGAAACTTTGGTGTGCCATTCTTCGAGTCTTCAAAGCATCACAAGCTCCCCCTCAAATGTAGGCTCATATTCTTGAAAGACTTAGACTAATTATCCCAATTTGTCCAGCTTTCATGTCTCAACTTTACCACTGTTTTTGACCATCAAGGAGTCTTATTGAGAGAAAACATAAAGCATGCACATTGAACTCCAGCCTCATAGCTTTTCAAGAAGCTTTGATTCATCCATTTTGGATGAAAACTGAGTGAGTTGTGCAAGATTTTCCTCAGCTGCGCAAAATGGTTGTCAAAACAGAAAATTTGACTCTTCAAACCTCGTTGAGTAAACATTAAGCACCGAGCCTTAAACTTGAATAACGGAGGAGGGAGTGACAAACAATGTGTCACATATGTAGCTTGAAACCATAAAGAACCGATGAGAGAACACCGTTCTTGAAAGCGGAAAGAGCATGAGTGAAATGCGATGCTTTTGGTCCAGCACTCTAACGCAGACTTTGAAACAGATTTTGGCATATCATATCACGGATTTTGAGAAAACTCAAAACATCAAAGTCGTACGTCTGTGTTTTAGCGATTCAGAGAAACTGGACTCATGTAAATCAGAGCTTCGAGTAAAAAGTTGTGCGCTTGTTTCTGAAATAGCGCAATGCTGTCAGAAAATTCGAAAATTTCGGGATTCGGGCACTTGGCTCATTGTGACCTCTGGACCATCGACCTCTGATGTATCAACTTCTGGTCTACCTCTGGTCCTCCCCTGGTCTCTGCTCTTCAGAGGTTTTGGTCCACAGAGGCTCTGTGGACAAGTTAAGAGCTCTGAATTTTACTTCTACACGTGCTCTGGACTGCCTCAGAGGCTCTGCAATCTTCCTCTGATGTGTATTTTCTTCCCGAGCTTCTGCACATTGACAGAGGTTCTGTGCATGCCTCTATGCATGACAACCTCTAAGCATCTCTGATCAATCTCTGGACACTTCTGCATTGTTACTTCTGGACTCTCTGTACAACTTTCAGAGGTTCTGAACAATCTTCAGAAGCTCTGTGATCTGCCTTCTACGATCTGCCTCTGATTAAGCTCTGCGTTTCAGAACTTCTGCATTTCCACAGAGGCTCTGGTCAGACTTGCAGAGGCTTTGCACAAACATCCTCTGTGCACAACCTTTATCAACCTCTGCGCATAGCTTCTCATTCAAACAGCAGTCTCTGTCCAGCAACTATGTACTGACTTTGACGCAGATTCTGACAATCAGCACACTAATTCAAACCAATCTCAAAACATGAAAAATGTACACATGTCTCTTAGGAATCCAACACATCTGGACTCGTCAAATTTGGAGCTTCGATGAGAGAGATCTGATCAAAATTCGACAGATGCGCAAAGTTGTCAAGTATTTATGAAAAATCGACTTTGCTATGAAGTAGGCTAAGTGTAAACTCTGATTAGTCTTGATGTATGAACATTCATGATCAAACTCTGAATACACTTCAAAATAGAAGCCTCTCTGTCATTGGATCCGGCTAGTGCTGCACATAATAAATTGAACAACAGCAAGTTTGTGCATGACAACAACAAACAGCAAACAGCAGCAAATAGCCTTCTGTCCAACAACTATCACTCGACTACAACACTGTTTTTGACCTACAAGAAGCTTTATTTTGAGAAAACTCAAAACATAAAAGTTGTGCAACTGGGTCTTAGGTTTCAAAAGAATCCATAATCTTGAAATTTGGAGCGATAATGACAGAGATATGATCAAAATGCTACAGCTGCGCAAATGTGACAGCACTTCTGCGATTTTGAAACTCGTTTGAATCAACTTCTGGAGTAAGTCTTGGTTGAATTCTTGACTAATCAACATAATCAAATTCCATTTGCACAAATCTGGAAGAACACAACAGCTCTGTCAGTTTTGAGCTTGTTTCTTCAATTCTGTCTTCAGAGAATGTCTTCAGAGCTCTGGTGAGAACGTCAGAGCCTCTGATGAGAACGTCAGAGCCTCTGATGAGAACGTCTGAGTTCCTCTGATAGGTACTTCAGAGACAGGTGTGTCCTCTAAAGTCTTCGTCCTCTGAAGTCTCTCTGTAAGTCCGAACTCTGGATAGCCTGCAGAGGCTCTGTGATCTCCTTCTGATATGAACTTCTAGCCTCTGAACTTCTGCACTGATTGCTGTCTCTGCAGAGCATATCTCTGGACAGCTTCTGCAGAGGTTCTGGACAATCAATAGAGGCTCTTTTGCTGCAACTTTCTGATAAATTCTGGATTAGCATAAGAGCATCTCTGAACTATGATCAGGCTCTGGTTCTGCTTCTGCACTTGACTACCTCTGCATCAATCTTCTGGACAGCCTCTGATCAAATGAACAGAGGTCGTCTGCACATTTGACAACATCTCTACGTTGCTTCTAAGGTACAAAATTCTTCGATCTTCATGATTTAAACACAACAGCTCTGATCTTTAAATTTGGACAGCAACCAACAGCAGATAGCAGCTTTCTGTCCAGCAACTATGACTTTCATTCAACATAGTTTTTGACATAGAATCAACTTGATTTTGAGAAAACTCAAAACATGAAAGTCGTAAAACTATGTCTTAGGTTTCCAACGCATCTGAAATCATAATTTTTAGAGCTGTATTGAGAGAGATATGATCAAAGTTCTACAACTGTGTAAATCTGACAGCAACTTGCTGTTTTGAACAACTCAACAGCACCTTTCTGTTTAGGACAGTAGCAAATCTGCACAAATTTAATTCTGCACATATGCAAGACAGGAAAGCAACATTTTCCAAGACCCAAATGACTTAGTATTTTATTGAATCAATTATGAGCAGCGGAATATTAAACAAAATATGGATCAAAGACAGTCCAATCTCGAATGATATCAAGGTCAGATCTAAGATCAACAACCTAACTATCGAGATGCTAAAATAGCAATGGACTAAAGCACACACAAGGATGAGATCATAGATCAATCATATACTTAGTGCTTATCAAGTGTAGACCAATGAATGAGAAAGGATTAAAACACACACATGTAATCAATCTGATCAGATTTAATCCAAAAAGAAATTAAATCTTCACATAGGCATTTCATCAAACATGTGGTGTGTAGAAACAGATTTTCTGTAGAATCAAGCAAATAATCTATCAAAGATCATCCAAATCATATCAAAATCAAAAGATAGATCTCAAGTAAGCACAAAACAGTGAATAAATCACAGAAATGATATTTGTGTCAAGGCTCATGTGATTTAACCAATCAAAGCACCAAAACAACAAAATAATCATCCATCTTCAATTTTTTCCATAGATGAACGAACTGAAGAAAAGTTTCTTCAGTTCGCTCTGATACCAATTGTTGGATCCCAGATTTAATCTCACAACAATGAGATAAACAATAAGAGTAATAACAGCGGAAGCAGTATAGTTTAATATCAAAGGAGATTCAAATATCACAGTTCATAAAGCAAATAATAGATAAACAAGATATTCTTTGAATAAAATATTCAACTTATATTATCAGTTATAAAACTTCTCAAGCACACTTTGAACAATAAGGTGATGGTCCTATTTATAGGACCATAAAGTAAACAGTGTACTTATCTGACAAATAGAAGCATGCTTGAACAGTATCTTACCTAAGAGGTAAGATCAAGACATGCTTGAAGAGTGACCTACTCTAGAAAGTAAATCTTATCACAAGGTGACGTGTCATCTGTTCTTCTTTGTCAAGAAATTCAGAGTGAACATCTTCAGAGCTCTGAAGTAGGATCTTTGATGAGGGGCTCTCTGATGTCTTTCTGTGAGACTGTCTCTGAACTGACTTCAGAGACATACTTGCTTTCTTCAGACTGACTCTTAATTGACTTCAGAGATAGACTTGTTGATGTCCCTTGAATTTCTTTAGATGAAGACTTAGTTATTTTCAATACTTTCATTGGTTCAGATTTGGGGCTAACAGAATGACTTACCTGCTGGAGCCACAGAAGTAGATCCATTAAACAAAGTAGTGGTTGAGGCAGATTCTGAAGAAGAGAACTCGGAGGGTAAGAATAAGGAAGACCATAAAGATATTCCCTTAGAAAACCATATTCTTACAAATGAGAGAGGGGGTAAACCATTTATCAAGAATGATGAAGTGGAGATGTCCAAGACAGAGAAAGAGACTGTTAAGAGTGAGAAAGCTGAGACCTCCAGGAAAGGAAAAGAAAAGGTATAGGGAATTCACTACATCCCAGACTCTATTGTAAATCCCTGTACTTGTCAACAGAACAAGCCCCATAAACATGATAAAACAAGGGGATATCAGAGAAACATAAATAATCAGTGGGCTCAAAAACAAATTGATCTAAGCAAAGTCAATAGACCAAAGCCTTGTTTTATTTGTGGCAAGTTAAATCATCTAGCCAAACACTGTTATTTCAATCCTATTAACCAAATATTTACTTTTCAAAGACAACATCAAAATTCTGTTGGTTATAGGAAGAAATCAAAAAGGAACCACATGGCTGAGAATGTGAAAACAACACCTTTAAAATCTCATATTCAGAATAAGGTTGCTAAATCAAAAGAAAATACTCCAAGCAAGTCAAGGAGTAACTCACAGAACAGGAAAGCAAACAACTTTGTCAAGATTTGGGTTCCAAAAGTCAAGAAACCTGTTAGTACTGCTACCTCAAATAGTACTGCTAACAGAAATAGTGCTGCTGATAGTAATAGTACTGCTAACCAAGTTAGTACTGCTAACCAAGTTAGTACTGCTAATAAGGATAGTGCTGCTTCCAGTATTAATGCTGCCAAGTCTATAATTTTGACAAAGTATTCCAGCCATGAGATTCCTAAATCTGATCATCTCATCCAGACTAAGATTACTGATTATAAGTATGTTGATGAGAAAGGGCAACCTAAGACCACTTTGGCTTGGGTTCCCTCTAAAAACTAACTGTTTTATCTTATGTGCAGGGCAACCAAAAGCTCAAGAAAAGGAACATTTGGCATGTAGATAGTGGTTGCTCTAGGCACATGACAGGTAACAAGGCCTGCCTTCAAAACTTCAAAAAGTTTGATGGAGGACATGTTGCTTTTGGTGACAATCCAGCAGGAGGTAAGATCAGTGGAAAAGGTATGGTATCAAAAGGTAAGATGTCCTTTGAAGATGTGTACTATGTTGATCAATTGAGATACAACATGTTAAGTGTATCACAGGTCTGTGACAAGAAACATAGTATATTATTTACTGAGACTGAATGTATTATCCTTGCTCCAGGATTCAAGGTAGTTGATGAAAATATGATACTACTTAGAACTCCTAGGAAGGATAATGTTTATTGTTTGGACTTAGAGAATGTATCATCTGATTCATCATTAAACTGTCTATTTTCAAAAGCTTCCTTAGATGAATCATCTCTTTGGCACAGAAGGATGTGTCACATGAATTTTAAAACAATGAACATTCTTGTGAAAAACAACCTTGTAAGAGGTTTACCTCAAAAAGTGTTTTCATGTGATGATCATTGTGTTGCTTGTCTTAAAGGCAAGCAACACAAAACTTCTCATAAGTCCAAAGAAATAAATAAAATCTTTTCACCTCTTCAATTATTGCATATGGATCTCTTTGGTCCTACTAATGTGATGAGTATTGGTAAGAAATCCTACTGCTTAGTTATTGTTGATGACTTCTCTAGATTCACTTGGGTATATTTTCTAAGGACTAAGGATGAGACAAGTGGATTGATCAAATCCTTTGTTCTTAGGGTTGAAAACCAAACAAATCAAAGAGTTAAAGTCATCAGATCTGATAATGGAACATAATTTAAAAACAATGACTTAAACAACTTTTGTGAGACTAAAGGTATTGAGAGACAATACAGTGCTCCTAGAACTCCTCAACAAAATGGTGTTGCTGAGAGGAGAAATAAGACACTAATTGAGGCTGCTAGATCTCTGTTGGCAGATTCAAAGCTACCCATCACTTTTTGGGCAGAAGCAGTTAATACTGCTTGTTATGTCCAAAACAGGGTTCTAGTAGTCAAATCTCAAGGCAAGACACCTTATGAACTTTTTAACAAGAAGAAACCTTTTATTGGATTTTTCAAACCTTTTGGGTGTCCTTGCACAATTCTCAACACCAAATCTCACTTAGGTAAGTTTGAAAGCAAAGCTGAAGATGGATTTCTTGTTGGATACTCCTCTCAGAGTAAGGCCTATAGAGTATTTAATAGTTCTTCAAGGATTATAGAGGAAAGTGACAATGTCAAATGCAATGAGAACACACCAAATCAAATTGGTACAGGTCCTGATTGGTTGTTTGACATTGATTCACTAACTAATGATTTGGGTTTTAGTAATGTGCAAAATGCAGGAACATGCTCAGAAAAGGTACAAGCACAGAGTTCAGAGTTTGTGTTGTTTCCAATACCTACAGTAGATCCTGTTGAATTTTGCCAGGAAGAAAAGAATGATGCTTTAGAATCAGAAGCTTCTGATCCAGATCAGGATGAAAATGATAAAGCAGATGAAGAGGACAAAGGTGATGAAGAGAATAAGAGTGATAAAGAGGATGCTCATAATTCAGGAAACACAGGACCTGAGATGCCCATACTGTCAGAAAATGACACTGATGATGACAATTCTTCAGTGTATGGTGGAAGCACTCCAGAAAAAATGACTCCAATCTTGAAGCAAATCTTAATGAGGAGGCTGTCAATCATACAAGAACACAGAAGAATCATCCTCCTCAATTGGTGATTGGTGACATCAATTCCCCAATAATCACAAGGCAACAAAGCAAGTTAGGGGGATTGAAAGACCTACAATCAGGCTTGCTATCTTGTTTTCTATCCCAGATTGAACCCAAAAAGGCTTATGATGCAATGAAAGACCCAAGCTGGATAGAAGCAATGCAAGAGAAGTTGCTGCAGTTTGTGCTGCAAGATGTATGGGATCTGGTTGACCTTCCACAAGGACAAAGGGCAATTGGTACAAAATGGGTTTTCAGAAATAAGAAAGGTGAGAGAGGAATTGTGGTAAAGAATAAGGCCAGGCTTGTGGCACAAGGGTACACACAAGAAGAAGGAATAGACTATGAAGAAGTATTTGCTCTAGTAGCCAGAATTGAGGCAATTAGGCTGTTTCTAGCCTATGCTTCTTTCATGAAGTTCAGAGTTTATCAAATGGATGTCAAGAGTGCATTCCTATATGGGACAATTGATGAAGAAGTATATGTTTGTCAGCCTCCAGGGTTTGAAAATCCCAACTTTCCTGACAGAGTATACAAATTAAAGAAGGCACTCTATGGGCTACATCAGGCACCAAGAGCATGATATGACACTCTGTCTACCTATCTCTTGGAAAATGGTTTTGAAAGGGGAATAATAGACAAGACTCTGTTCATCAAAAGGAAGAAGAAGGACATCCTGCTTGTGCAAATCTATGTGAATGACATCATCTTTGGATCCACAAAAGATTATTTGTGCAAAGAGTTTGAGGAGCTGATGCACAAAAGATTTAAGAAGAGCTCTATGGGTGAACTTACATTGTTCCTTGGGCTACAGGTTAAACAGAAGAAAGATGGTATCTTCATCAGCCAATCCAAGTATGTGCAGGATATACTTACAAAATTTGGATTCTCATATTCAAAGCCTGCAAGCACACCTATGGAAACACACAAACAGATCACTGCAGATCTTGAGGGGGAGGATGTAGATGTTCATCACTATAGATCTATGATAGGCTCCCTCATGTACCTAATAGCTTCAAGGCCAGATATTATGTTTGCTGTCTGTGTGTGTGCCAGATTTCAAGTAAGACCTAAGCAATCTCATTTTCAAGCAATCAAGAGGATTTTCAGATATCTCAAAGGACAATCTAGGTTGGGTCTTTGGTATCCTCATGACTCACCATTTGATCTAATTGCATATTCTGATAGTGATTTGGGTGGTTCAAACTTGGATAGAAAGTCTACATCAGGAGGATGTCAGTTTTTGGGTGCAAGATTAGTTTCATGGCAGTGTAAAAAGCAAACCACAGTGTCCACCTCTACAACAGAAGCAGAGTACATAGCTGCTGCAAGCTGCTGCTCACAAGTGCTATGGATTCAGAATCAGATGCTGGATTATGGTGTTACTTTTCTTCACACTCCAATCTTCATTGACA
Organism: Arctium minus; assembly: GCA_954870635.1. NCBI lineage: Eukaryota > Viridiplantae > Streptophyta > Magnoliopsida > Asterales > Asteraceae > Arctium > Arctium minus. The sequence continues at coordinate 25,765,037 of OX941097.1, read as the reverse complement.
ACAACAGTGCTATCAGTATTGTTAATAATACAGTCAAGCACTCTAAAACCAAGCATATAGAAATAAGGTACCATTTTATTAGAGATTGCAATGAAAAGAAGCTAATTCAAGTTTTGAAGGTACACACAAGTTACCAATTTGCTGATCTATTCACCAAAGCTTTTGATGTGGGTAGATTCACATTCTTGGTCACAAGTGTGGGCATGATAAACACTGAATAAGCCTCTTCTGATTGTCTTTATGTACCATTTCTGTATAGATTCCTTCCTGCTTACTTTCTTATATTGCATTGTGCATGGTGCTGCTAACTATGTGGGTTTAAGTGTTTCAGATTACCTTGCTGATTAGAAACTTGGTACTTCTAGTTAAGTTAATACTGCTCTCACTATTAATCCTGCTGCCAGTTCAAATATGGTTAAGTATGGTTACTACTGCTTGGTGGTTTATACTGCTAATGCAAAGTTACTACTGCTTACCTTATTTCTACTGTCAGATAGTATTACTACTGCTGGTATATGTTCATACTGCTAGTCTGTGTTAATACTGCTGGTATGTGTTACTACTGCTAGTCTGTGTTAATCCTGCTAGTCTGTGTTAATGCTGCTAGTATGTGTTACTACTGCTAGTCTGTGTTAATACTGCTAGTCTGTGTTAATGCTGCTAGTATGTGTTACTACTGCTTATATGTGTTAGTACTGCGGGCTTGTTAATGCTGCTAGGGTACTTAATACTGCTTCTAAATGAAACCTTCCACCTATAAATACCCTTTATGACCACCAAAATCCAAACGGCTCTTTGAATTTCCTACGAGTGTTCATCTTTCTCTCTCTCTCTCTCTCTCTCTCGAATTCTTTCTTCCCAGTTCATAAACCTTAGTAGTGATTCAATCCAAGAACGATGGCAGGACTGGTGTTTATTGATGATCACAATGAGTTGGCAATGCTATAGAAACCCAAGCAAGCAGAAGGTTTTCATCAGATCGTGGATTTCCTTAAATCCTTCCACATCGCCTACGCTTTAACTGTCAATCCCACAATCTATGTGGAGCACATGCGTCAGTTCTGGGCCAATGCCTCTATACAGACTATTGATGGCAATCAGGTCATCAAATCAAGGGTTTGTGATAAACCTCTAACCATCACAGAAGGCTGTATTCGCATTCATCTACGACTAGATGATGCCTCAGGTATTACCTCTCTGTCCAAGGAAGATCCTTCCAATCAATTAGTCGTATGGGGTATGAAGGTCCCACTGAGGTTTACAAGTTCTTCAAGAGCAAATTTTCACCTCAGTAGAGATTCTTTGTTCATACCCTTCAGCATTGTATTTCTAGAAAAACAACTGGATGGAGTGAGTTCAGCAATACCTTAGCTTATGCTCTAGTCTGCTTAGCCACCTCTAGAAAGTTTAATTTTTCTCAAATGATTTTCAATGATTTAATGTCAAACCTGGATACCAAAACCAAAAGCTTTTATATGTATCCTAGGTTTGTACAAGAGATTTTACTAAAGGAATTGACGGATTTACCCTCTTTTCAAGAGGTGTATGTACCAAAACCTCCCAAAGGGAAGGTATTCTCAAACATGAAAAGACCAAGTAAGGAATTTTCTGGACAAGAGACACCATTATTCTCTACAATGATGGTCATGTCTCATTCCCATGGTAAGGCATCAGTGTCAAAGCCCACATCTGACCACCCAGCTGATGACCTACCCACACCATTCAGTTCAATTGATACTCCTCAGATCCCTATTGTCAAGCCAAGTTCCCCCATCACCAAAACATATCTAAGGAAAAAGGTACAAAAAGTTCCTTCCCTTCCTGTATCTTCACCCCAACAGCCTGCAAGCCCTATAATAGAGCATTCTCTATTAGAGAATATCCAAAGGGAAACCATACAGGTGTCTCCCAACCCCAAGAAGGTGCTCTATAAGGAGAAGGATGAGCATGTGGGCAGTAAGGCTCACACTACTGTTTCTGCACAAGGTGTAGGACATGACAGTGTGAAGATCTCTAAGACCTTCCCCACGAAAACTTTAGATGAGAAATCATCTAAGGGTCCCAGTTGTCAAGAAACCACAGGGGTAGAAGGTGCTTCTGCTAGGCAGAAGGCCTCTACTAAAAGATCCAAGGATCCTTCAAGGGTGGTAAAAACACCTAAAGGAGGTGAGGACAGATATACTTATGATGAATTGATGGATACTCTTGGTACAATACGTTTGGAAGTTCACAATCAAAATTTGGAGATACAAGAGATGAAAAAGGTGATCACTTCTCAATAAGTGCAGATTACCAAACTCAAAAGGATGGTTCTAAGGTTGGTGCACAAAAAGAAGAAAAAGCAGTATGTATTGAAGAAAAGGGGAGATGTAAATGACACTTTCAAAAAGGGGGAGAGTCAAGCTGAAGTTGAAAAGCAAAGTATTGTTGGCATGGAATCTCATTTTGAGGGGGAGTTGGATAGTGAAGCAGAAAAGAAACAAGCAGCAGAAACAACAAAAGCAGTAGAAACTACATCAGCAGCAGAAACTTTTGTGAAAGCAACAGAAATAGGTAAAGCAGCAGTATCTGAGTCTGCAGCAGAAACTAAACAAGAAGCAGTAACTACAGCAGCAGAAACAGAATTATCCAGAGAAAAGATAGAAATTGCTGAAACATTGGTGAAGGCAAAGCTTGACACTCCCAAAGCTACTCCAAAGGCTAAGGGAGTGGTAATCAAAGAAGTTGAAACAGAGAAGAAAAGAGTTCAGTGTAGCTGAGGCCAAAAAGAAAGGGAAGGAGAAGATGATTGAGCCTGAGAAGCCATCAAAGAAGCAAACTCAAATAGAACTTGATGAAGAAATGGCCAAAAAGTTGCAAGAAGAGTTGGAAAATGAGGAAGAGATTCAATCTGCAAAAGACAGAGAGATTGCTTTAGATTTGTCTACAAAGCTAAATGAAGAATATCAAAGGAGCTTGAAGACTGCTGTTGTTGCTAAGAAAGTTACAAAGAAGGCATCAAGGCAAAGGCTGCCATTAAAGACAAGACAAAGACATCCATCTAAAACATTCCTAGCAAATCAAGAAAGAAGGAAAATGATGAACTTTCTGAAAGGAGCTATTGGAGTTCCTGAAGGAATGTTTACCAGTATGTCATTTGGAAGGATAGAAGAGCTATACAAGGAGATGGCCAAGTTGAAAGGGGATTTTACTCATAGGGTTGAGGTTGAAAGAAAGTTGAAAGAAAGACATGATCTCAACATACAGCAGCCTTTCCCTAACAGTGAAGAAGGCACTCCTATCAAAGACAAGGCAGAAGTGAAGAAAGAAGAGACCTTAGCTCAACAGATTGGAGCCATTAAAAGAAAGAAGTCCATTGCCACAAAACCAAAGGCAAAAAGGATTAGAACTGAAGAAGGAAAGAAAGAGCTGGAAAGTGAACACATGAAAGCTGAACCTTTTGTAGAGCAGTAGGAACAAACAGAAGAAGATGTTCAATCTCAAGAGAAAAGATCAGAGCAAACAAGCCAACAATCTTCAGATCATCCTAGACAATCAGATGAGCAGGTGAATTTATACATGACTATGTCTGATGAAAAACCTATGCAAGCTGACCCTATCTCAATGAAAGCACCAGAGATCATTCATTGGGATACTCTGAAGGATAACAGAAGAGAATATTTCAGAATCAAGAGAATGGGTGATCAGTTTGAGGTTTATTCAACTTAGGGCAAAGTAATCAGAAGCTCTTCCAGGTCTGATTTGGAACAAATGTACAAAGTTGGGATAAAGCTGTATCAGAATGTGTTGAAAGGGACATAAATGATTTTAGTCAAGATAGCCATGGAGTACTTGTGCATGATGTTTGAGCCTGAAAGAGTGCAGTATAGGATCAAAGATTTGCATCATGAATATGGTTTTAAAAAGATTGATAATTGGATGTTGTTTGAAAATGGTGGAGTCTATATGATTACAATTGACAAAAGCTATCATGAGTACTTCTTGGTGGACAAGGTGTATGACCACAGCAAGGCAAAGCTGCAAGGAATGTTGAATGAAAAGTTGGTCTGCCTTATAGGTTCTGAAATGGCAAGGATTGTGGTTAGAAGAACAATTAATCAAAGTCTGGGACTGGATCCAAATCTTGGGAATTGAGATGGAGTTTTGAAAGCATCATGAAGACCCTATGCTGAAGAACTTAACTTCTCAATTTGAAAAGTTAAGTTAGGGGGAGATTGTTGGGTCTGAAATGTGCTAAGGATGGATACTACTGCTAGACTTAAAGATTAATACTGTTGAGTATATTACTACTACTACTTGAAAGATTACTACTGCTAGTAGAATTACTACTGCTTGATAAGTTAGTATTGCTAGAAGAATAGTTAGTATTGCTTGAAAAGTTAGTACTGCTAGTAGTTAGTACTGCTTAAAGATTAATGTTGCTAGCATGATTAATACTGCAAGCATGGTTAGTACTGTTGAGGAAGTTAATACTGCTATGGAGATTAATGCTGCTTCTGATGATCGTGAAGATAAAGATGGATTGATACGAAAGACTAGGAGCTGAAGATAATGTTGAAGATAATTATGGAATGGATGCTAAAGATCAATAGTTCTTTTGTAATTATCTTGTAATCAATTCTGTATATATAGTAGATATAGTTTTTGATAGTCATATTCATACGAATACGTTTAGAGAGAATTAACCTCAAGATTCTTAGAAATCCTTTCTTTAGAGAAGTTTAGAACGTTTGTTGAGTCTGTTCAACAGATTGAGGTTTTGTTTGTAATCATTAAGTTAAATAAATATAACTTGTGATTTGAGTTTATACACTGTTTGATTGATTTACTGTTAAAGTGTTTTTCCGCGACTTCTTTAACATAGTTTTTGAGTGTTTAGTTTAAATTCTTGTTTAGAATTTCAATCCTGACACAATACAAGAACAAAGACTATTTATACTAGCTACAAACTCAACACAACTACTTTGACTTTGACATTTATTACAAAGACTTTGACATACATGCTTGAGAGTTGACTTTGAGGCGTTGACTTGCTCGACTTTCATCTTTAGTAATAATGATCTTGTATCCAAGAAATCTGTGCTCTAACATTCTCCCCACTTTGGATCAAGATCATCTCTAAAAAGATTTTGCAACACAGTCTTCTCTTCTTTAAGCTCAAATTGAATCATCTCCCCCTTTCTGTACAAACATTACAAACTTCCTCTTTGTAGAATAAAATCAGATTAAATCTTCTCTTTTATGCTTATAACATTCTCCCCTTTCTTTGATAAATTATGTCTTTAAGCTTTCAGTAATCTTCCCAAAGTCTGTTCTTCAAGAATAATAACATTCTCCCCAAAGGTTGGCAAAAACCTCTTTCAGACATTGGAAATAAATTATCTTCAGTTTTAGCTTAGACTACTTCAGCAAAATTATCTTCAAATAAAATTTCAATTGATAATGTCCCTGTTTCAAGTTCTTATCGATTTAAACAAACAAACAAGATGAATTAATCAGATTAACAAATCAACCTGTTATGTAATTCCAATCAAACAATTCGTACATATCACTTTCTCTCTCTAGAACTCTCTCTACAATCTGCGTATGTTATCTCTGTTACAAGTATGTTCCACACTCATTTCTTTTTGACTCCTCACACTCGATCACTAAGGATTATCTTCTTGGGTAGGAAACACTGGTTAACGTGAATCCATAGAAGTTTCAATTAAGTCCTCACACAATGAACCCATGTATAGTCCTAATAGAACATGTTGCTCAACTAGTTTATCTTGGCAATGAAGCACAAAATATGAATCACAAGTCAGATATCTGTATGCTCATGGATATAATCATGAAGATTTGAGCATTTTAAACATTGAAGACTTTTCAAAACAAGTATATTGAATGAATGAAATGAATACAATAAACTTGTTTGAAAATATGACATTGTATCAAAAAGATCAATATTGAAATGATTTATCGATTAAGGCTTAGGTCAGTAAAAATCGGATATTGTCTATATGAACAAAAAATATAGACATTCTTGAAAGAACGTTTAGAAATGAAATCACGCTCAAACTTTGAATAACAATCGGGGTGTCTTACCATCGAAAATTTGTTTCAATTTAGAGACATGGTAAGAACGAATTCAACAAAAATTAAACTGGTGTGTGTGAATACTTGACAGTATATAGAAAAAATAATACACAAGTATTAATCTTTGGAAACACACGATTTGTATATCATGAAAGCACAAATAAAATGAAAACATTTAAATTCACACTTCTAAATTCATGAAATCATTTAAGAATCAGAAGTGGTTTGAACAATTAAGAACATGTTTTCATACCTGAAAGGAGTCCGTCTTTCAGATATTTATGAGATTAAGATTAGAAATAAACCTTTTTTGTTCAGTCTTAAATCTCATGAAGTCAAGCTTCAAGTCAAAATGATATGATCATTAAGCTTCCTCTCAAATCTGCAAAAAGTCATAAAGTTCGTCAAAGTGGAAAGTTTTATTCACAAAAACTTTATTGAAAAATAAACGACATAAAGCAGTAAAACGTTGAATGTACGAGTTCTGATAAGATATAATCAGAAATCATAATCTTTACTCCCCCTGAAATTATGCATCTAAAATATGTCAGTGAAAAAGCACATGATAGAGATCTATAACTCCCTCTGAAGTGTAGATAATCATATATTTCGAATGCATATTTCCAGAAAAATATGTACTCCCCCTTGAAGGTTGATTTCCTCATTCATGTATTGAAGTACATTCTCTTATCAGCCCAGGAGTATCATCTTTTGATCATTGAAGAGCGAGTCCTAAACTGTTTTGTTTAGAAGTCAAACTCCATTGAAGCACGGGTCCTGAACTGATTTATTCAGAAGCCACGGTTCTCTTACTCCACCTTGACATGAGGTGCCTGCAACACAGAATCATCCTTTGGCTTTAGTACCCACTGGTATTTGGGTCCATGTTTGTGAGTTGCAGTTCTATTGGGAGTAATTGAGTAAGAACCATACCAGAAATGATCACTAACTTTATGAACAAAATCATAAGTACGACAGTAAGAACAATACCTTTTCCTAGACAACCTGATCAATTGATCTCTCGAGTAAGCAAGATCAGGTTTACCTTTCAGCACTTTGTTCTTCTTTGCATTTGATCCATGTACAAATGATTTGTTACTTTTCTTTTCATCCTTCTTCTCATCATCAACTGGGTTTACCTTCCAAACCAACTTTTCTTCTTCATAGCTCTTTCTTCTTCTTCTTTGTGTACCTGAACCATCTACATTTTTATCATAGAAAATGTTAGTAGTATGAATCTGATCATATGATTTAACTGACATTTTTGAAGAAACAGTTTTCTGATGTGAGCTTGCAGCTGTCTTGAAAGAACATTCAGAATCAGCTGAATCATATCTAGGTGTGTGGATTTGTGACTCTGGAGTCGTTTTCTCAGTCACCACATCCTTTGAAATAATGTCTTCAAGCTCTTTTATTTTTGAAGAATAACTGTTTCTCTATTTGACAAGTAGGTCTGTCGGTCCACACAATGTTTATATCAAGTTTTATATCAACAACACATAAAGATTACCAACCTGTATTGATTATAACAAAAGGTTACAAGGTTGATCGATTCAAGCTATTTGTGTTCTCTGTGTTTTCTCTCTTTTACACCTTTTTGTGTGTGTTTGTATGTGATCTTTTTTTTTGTCTAGTCTGAGAGAGTTTGAGAGATATCAGATAATATCTAATCTACCTAACATACATAATATCTAAAATAGATATTATGTTTATTAGATAACTAAACTAACTAAACTAAATAACTAACTTTATCTAACTAAGTTACTAGATCTAATATCTATTAGAAATAGATATTTAAACTAAGTTAACTAATATAATAAACAAACAATTAAATTGACATTTATTACAAACGACATAGACTTTAATATCGAGAGTCGACGTTTCGGCTTTAGCTTCAGATTGCGATCTTCAGTTTGGATGATCTTGAATCCAATGAGACCGAGTCTTAACAAGGTCAATCTTATCTTGAAATTAAGACTTCACTTTATGTTCTTTCAATGCACTCGTGGATAGTTCAGATAACTTCTCTGTCAGTTTCTTTATTTCTACTTCAAATATATTTCTTTCTTCTTCAAAGTCCTTCTCCACATTCTTTCTTCCATCAGATATCTCTTTAAAGAATCCAACATTCTTTTGTTCTATAACCTTTATTTCCTTTGCAAACTTTCTAGAATGATTACTTTCTCAATATCTGAAATTTGTTGAGAAAGTTTTGCACATTTTAGCTCAACTGCTTTCTTTTCTTCAAAACTCTTTCTTGAAATATCTGAGAATTTCTTTGAAAATTCTTTCTTCTCTTTCTCAAAATTATCTCTGTCTTTGACCATCTTCAGCTCCAGATCAGAAATCTTCTTATTCAGTTCTTCATTAGCAGCTTCCAAACTCTTTACCTTCTCCTCATTCTTATCAACAAAATCTGCTTGCTAGATTTGAACAATTTGATTTTCCAAGTCAGAGATCTTTCTTATCAGCTCAACATTTTCACCTTTCAACTTCTCAGATTCCAACCATTTGTCTTCTTTTAAAGCATGAAGAACTTCTCTTTCAAGTTGAGTTATATGTTGTTTAAATGCAACAAAGAAATCTGAAAATTTTCCCAAACTAGTTGCCTTTTTCAGTAAGCCCATATGTGAATGCATCCATTCTTTAAGACTAATAAAAGTAGCAACTTGGTCATTTTCTTTCTGCTTATAGTACTCAATATGGTCTTTAGATACAACAACTTCAACATGTAACTTATCAAGTTTCTCATTCTTTTGTACAATCTTATTTTCAAGAGAGGCAATCTTGGCTTTCAGTTTAGTAATCTCTTCTTTTGATGCCATTTTCATCTTATCACCGATTGCAAGAGCTTCTCTGGAAGTAGAAATCTTATGCTCCTGACTTTTCTCTTTACGCCCTTCAGAAGTATATTCTTCAACAAAGAAATAATCATCCATGATTCCTGTTTCAAAAAGAACTTGAATTTGATCGTAAGTCCAAATGAAATCTCAAAAATATAGAAAATTTGAAACAAAATTAGAAACTAAAGTTTCCAAAAATTCACCAAGTCAAGAATTTGCAAGGCATAGTGAATCACAAGGAATTCGCAAGTTTACAGAATTCGCACACTTCTTAAGCTTCAGAATTTGCATGCAAATGAAATCAAAAATTCGCAAGCGAAAGCATGTTAATAATTCACAAGTACTTCAATGATTTCAGAATTTGCAGACAAAACAAATAAGAATTTGCACACAAGATGAAAACAGAATTCGTAAGTAATCAGAATTCGTAAGAAGAATCTTTCCCTTTTCGCATAAAGACATCTGCGAATTCTGAGTTTTCGTAAACTAGAGATCTGCGAATTCTGTCCTTGAAGATTTTCTAAAATCACTATTCGTATATAAGATCTGAGAATCCTTAGCTTTTCGTAAACAAGAATCTGCGAATTCTGTACAATTCGCAACACACACAGATGCAAATCCTATGAAATTCGTAGATCACACACTTGCGAGTTCTACACTTGTAAAACTTTTTAGAAAAACACAATCTGCGAAATCCTCTATGAACACTGCGAAACCCAATTAATCTGCGAATTCTTCACACTTTCTGCGAAACCCTATGGTTTAGCGAGTTCTTCTTGCAATCCTGCGAGTTCTTGAGGGACTTGCGAGTTCTTCAGATCTTGAACAAAAACCATCTCTGAAATCCTCAAAAACCTATCTAATCAACCAAATTTCGAACTATAACTTTGAATAATTGCTCTCTAACACATTTAGAACCAATTCCTTTCAAAGAATTACAACACAAATCACTCAGAGTTACAAATTGATTCAATTACAGTATCGACAGACTCGTGAACTTCAAAACTCGAAATTATCAAATTCGATTACAAAATACAGTGAAATACTCCAATTAATCTATACAAGATTGATCTAGAACTCTATACGAATACAATCAAATCAAATTTACATACAAATTCGCACAAAAAAACTCAGAATCAATCTAGACTCGAAGAACACAGAGTCGACTTTCCAATTTTCTTGATTTCACTCAGATCTGCTCTGATACGAATTGATAGGTCCATTGAGATCATGATTGGATTGATTCATAAAGATAAACAAGAGATTGGGATAGAAATCTATATATTATTTAATGCAGAAAAGGAAAACTACAACTACTAGAGAAGAGTAGTCGTATATCTACATGGTTGGATGAAAATGCTTAACCTAAACTAAGCTACATGATTCCTATCTATACCCCTAAGCCCTTGTATACAATAAAGCCCAAACCCATATACAAGGCCCAATACAATTAAGTAGATTACTTTACTAAACTTCTAAAGTGAACATATTTTATGTTCTAACAGTTTCATATTCAAATGAGTGTGTTAATTATGGAGTGTTTGTCACAAAAATGATGGATTTTGGGAACGTTGATTTTATGATAAAGATATTTTATTTGGGAAATATTGATTTAAGTAACATTCTTTTAGTCTGACCTTATTATATAATTGAGATGAAAATTGTTTGAACTCCCTAGCCTTTAAGCCTAACACTTTTCCTTTTTGACATGTGCATCAGGTTCTGGTGGGACAGTATTAGTTACGCTAGAGATGATTCGAGTTGTAGTTAGAGGCATGTGTAATACTTAGCCCTTTGGGATGCCTTCCTTACCTTTGAGATAGCGAGGTATGTGGGTTTTAGTAACAATAGTTCTTAACCTAGAGCTTGTGTAAGCTTCCATTCTGAAAGTTATTAGCTCTAAACCTTATATAAGTCTGTAAAACTATTCAATGTCACTACAAAAAAATCGAGTTTATCAGATGCCAACGATGTGAAAGTGTCCTAATAGACCGCTAACCGTCGAACCAGCCACAACCCGTAAGGGTTGGGTTGCATGGGTTGGGTTGGTACTTTTGAATGGGTTGGGTTGAGTTAGATTGAGATTTTTTCAAACCGCCACAATCTGGTTGAATTGTAAAAATGTCTTAAACCGTTCAACCCAACCAATATATACCCCTACCAATGGATACCAACAAATTTTTACATCGATAAAAGTTATCAGTTTTTGTAGTGTATTCAACCACGTTTTACATTTTTTTTATCTCGATTTATAATAATATTTTACTTCCAACTATATCACATAACTAAACCATCATGATAATAAATATATTGGACGTTAATAAGTCGATTCTTGAATACTTCCTATTTCTGCTTTCAATATTTGGATCTTGTTGACGGTTTAAAGTGATGAATGAATGGAGTACACATAATTTGCTTAACATTTTAAGCAGTATATATCATTTTGAATCACACTCGTAGAGAAATGATGCCTAGTTGCATACCGGTTAAGGCGAAAGATCATGTGAGAAGTTGAGTTAACGGTGAGAAGCGTGAGAAGTGGATCTAAACCGTTGATCTCTTTTAATCTCAAGCTCTCCCATGAATTTCGGCTTAGAAGGAAATTAATCTGGTGCATCTTATCTTGGTGCATCTCATCCTAATGTGTGTTCATTTCTTATCCAACGGTTGATAACCACTTCTCACGCTTCTCACCATTAACTCAACTTCTGACCGGAACCCAACCCTACCGGTTAAAATGTTTACAAAATAATGCAATTAATTGGGGACAATAAAGCAAAATTAAGGTTGTTCTAATTATGGATGAAAGGAGTAAAATTAGTAGCGCATGGTGGGAAGTGGGGGGCCCAAGTTACATCTTTTCTATTTTATATCTTAATCAATTTGGATTGCTACTTGTAATTTCAAAAAGTGGAGGGGCCCCGACTCCTAGTAGCCCTCAAGGCCCTCCGTCCCTCTTTATATCTACAAGTATAGTCATTTTTATCATATTTAATTAATTATGTTTTATAGAAACACAAGTTAAAATATAAATATGAACATTATTTTAGGCTTTTTCATATATATATATATATATATATATATATATATATATAAATATATACATATATAGAGGGAGATTCAAGGGAAAACCTCAAAAAAATAGAAAACTAAGGAACACCCTGGTAGTAATTGATTTGGACGGTATGCATTTGTGCATACAAGTAAAAATTAAGTTGTTTTTTGGTTTTATGCACGTATGCATTATGCACTTGTACATATTATTTGTATGCACAAGTGCATAGGGTATTCCTCAGTTTTTCGTTTTTTAAGGTTTTCCCATAAACCTGATTCTCTCTCTCTCTCTCTCTATCTATATATATATATATATACACATATGTAAGACGACAATAAGAATTTTTTCGCTTTACTCTATACTCTCCATTAAGACGTTAAAAAAATCACTCTTGCACTTCTCTATCCTCATTCATAGCTATTCAAGGGTCGTTTACCATTACAAACTAAGTTTTCATCCCCACTTATTTACTATATAGAATAACAGTTAACAAAATAGCATAATGTAAGTGTCTTTACCCGGTAAACTCTAACCGAGTAACTCACCATACTCACTTACGTGGTATGATTATCGATCAACAAAACAACACCCTAGGATTGTTGGTAAAGACCGTCATTTCTGACTAGGTAAGATTCTCTTGAAGGCCCATTTCGTTTGCGATATTTGATAGATTTCGAGTAATTTGTAATTGAATTTCATTTCAATCATATGTTTGGTTTGAATTAAAATTTGAATTTGAAATCCCAAGATTTCAATGAAATCCCACAATCAACGAATTTAGAAAAGATGGTTGTCATTTCAAATCCAAATCTCATGAACTTCAATTGTTTCAATCGTAGGCTTTTTTTTATCAAATCTGCCCCAATCTCTTTATACACCTCTTTCATTAAATCTGCCATAATCTCTCTTTGCCTTTACATATTACTCAAACAAACAAATTATTTATAAAACAAAGAAATATCAATAAAAAGTTAAATTTCATTCCAAATCCTACAAATCAAATAAGATTATAAAAGAATGAAATTCAATTCCATTCCAAATCTTATAAACCGAACACACTAATGATTCCAAATCTTCCCACGAAATAGAAATCTCTCAAAAACACTATGTCAATAGAAAGAGGCCCTAATAAGTGGTTAGTAAACATGCTCTTAAGGGTGTGTTTGGTACAGATAATGGAATTGCAGAGAAATGATTGCAGAGAATGGAATTGCAGAGAAAGAGAATTGGTCTGGAGAATAGGAATTGACTCTCCTGTTTGGTAGCACAGAGAATTCAGCAGAGAAATGTAACAGAGAATCATTAATCTTGTTTGGGAGCACAGAGATTTCAACAGAGAATTATACCAACCTATCATTTGCATCCATAAATTAATAACTAATGCATAAATTTATTATTAAATTAATAATTAAAATGCATAATTTAATAATTAAAATGCATTAATTAAATCAAAAAGTAGTTCAACATCATTCCAACCAAAGTCATACCAAAACATAATTACTTCAACATAGTGAAACAAAAAAAAAGTAGTTCAAGTACTTCAACCATAAACAATTATCCCATGGAACCATCGGTATACGATTCTACCATGCCGAATCAACTAGCTCCGAAACAAACGGGGTCGGTTTTGGACGAAATTTTGTGTGATGCCTTGTGAACATAAAAAATCATTATCCGAAAAAAAAATTCTCGTTTTGGGGTCGGGATTTTCCCGGGGCCCGGCCCGGGTTTTGACGGGTTCCGGTCCAAACGGAGTCGGTTTTGGACGAAAACATGACCCCGTTTGGGCCGGGACCCGTCAAAACCCGAGCCCGGGCCGGGCCCCGAGAAAATCCTGACCCCAAAACGAGAGTATTTTTTGGGTCATGTTTTCTAATGTTCACGAGGCATCACACAAAGTTTCGTCCAAAACCGACCCCGTTTGGGCCGGGACCCGTCAAAACCCGAGCCCGGGCCGGGCCCCGGGAAAATCCCGACCCCAAAACGAGAATTTTTTTTGGGATCATGTTTTTTTATGTTCACGAGGCATCACGCAAAGTTTCGTTCAAAACCAACCCCGTTTGGGCCGGAACCCGTCAAAACCCGAGCCCGGGCCGGGCCCCGGGAAAATCCCGACCCCAAAACAAGATTTTTTTTTCGGATCATGTTTTTTATGATCACGAGGCATCACGCAAAGTTTCGTCCCCAACCGACCCCGTTTGCCCGGGTTCCCGTCAAAACCCGAGCCCGGGCCGGGCACCGGGAAAATCCCAACCTCAAAACGAGATTTTTTTTCGGATCATATTTTTTTATGATCACGAGACATCACGCAAAATTTCGTCCAAAACCGACCCCGTCAAAACCCGAGCCCGGCCCGGGCCCCGGGAAAATCCCGTCCCAAAAACGAGAATTTTTTTGGGGATCATGTTTTTTTATGTTCACGAGGCATCACGCAAAGTTTCGTCCAAAACCGACCCCGTTTGGACCAGAACCCGTCAAAACTCGAGCCCGGGCCGGGCCCGGGAAAATCCCGACCCCAAAACGAGATTTTTTTTTCGGATCATGTTTTTTTATGTTCAGGAGGCATCACACAAAATTTCGTCCAAAACCGACCTCTTTTGGTTGGGTTACCGTGGAACGCTTCGTGTCTTTTTTTCAATTCCCAGATAATCCAATTTTTCAATTCCCATCTTTTTTTTTCATTTTGGGGGGAAATAAAAGTAGAGAAATGGAAATCATTTATTTCTCAGGTTTTCTATTATCTCTAACTTACCAAACAAGGGAATTAGGGTTCATTTCCATGACTCTGCCTTCAAATCTCTGTACCAAACACACCCTAATATTCATCCCACACGAAACAAAATGGCTTCAACAAGACATGTCCTTTCACCCTAAAAGATATTGAACTTTTACTTCGCCATTTATACCATATTTTTATAAATAAATATATGCAAGAAAATCTATGGATTATTTCATTTTCTATTTTAATTTTCAAATCCAAGTTTTACTAAATTAATTAAACTTTAGAGATACTACTACTTTGGTTATTGAAATGAATGAGTAACCGATGGTAGCATGTTTAACGACTTAAAAAACAATGAAACATTATATCAATATTTATTTTGGTTCAATAATTTAAAAAATATTTATATACTTTAAAACATAACTATTTCATGAGAAAGTACAGATAATTGGTTCAGATGTCGCATTCTTCGTTTGAGAACTACTAACGGTCATTGTTCCATCTAACTTCTTTAAATTGATAAGCTAAATTACACAACAGTGACTTTTTCAAACCAAGAGATTGTAAATTATGTCAAGTTTAAACCAATTTAAATAAACATGAATTATTATCGCAATAATGAAACATTATGACATCCAATTATGTACGTGACAACTTATCCCACAGGTAAAGTGTGATTTGTGAGTTTTTGAGCCCATTTAGATGGGTGAAGATTGTAATAACACGTTTCATATAGATAAAAAAAGATATTAGTGATATTCTTATAAATTTATGGACTAGCAATAAATTCTACCATGATTTTTAAACTGATTTACACTACTAGAAAAAGCCTTATCACCGACCAAAAATCACCGACGACTCCATTCCGTTGGTAATTACCGACAGATCACCGACCACTTTCCGACGGATGGAGAAAATTTGCGACGAGCAACAAATCTGTCGGTAATCCATCGGTGAATATAGACATTTCCGACGGATAGAAAATTATTTTATTTCTGATTTTTTTAAATATAGAAATCCGTCGGAAACCTTACTGATTTAATAATTAATTTTTAATTCCAATAATCCGTCGCTGATCCGTAGCAAATTATCAACGGATTACCGACGACGACGACCATTGGTCATTCGTTGCTAATCCGTCGGTATATTTTTAATTTATTAAAATTTTTTATTCCAAGAAATTCGTCGATGATCTGTAGATGTATGTATGTATGTGTGTCGTATGCAAATAAGTGTGTGTGTATGCAATGTACATGTATATATATGTATGTATGCCTATAGATGTATGAATTTGTGTGTATATATATGTATTCCTATGTATTGATCGTATGTATATAGTACATATATATGTATATCATATATATATATATGTGTATGTCTTATGCATATAAGTGTGTGTGTCTATATATGTGTACATGTCTATATATGTATGTATGTATATGTGTGTATATATATGTATTCATATGTATTGCTTGTATGTATATCATGTATATATGTATATGTCGTATGCATATAAGTGTGTGTGTGTATGTATGTCATGTACAAGGATGTTCCAATCTTTTTGGAGACCGTGTTACACCTACAACTTCTTATTACAATGCAAAATGAGATAATAAAGAGAAATATATACAAATTATATAGGCGATGATGTGGCTTATTATTTTTGTATTCTAATAGAAATTAGAGATGCACTAAGGCGGGCTATAGTTTTACATTCGTTGATTAAATGCGCTAAACAACGTGAAATTGGGCCCTAAAATTATGGGGGCCCTATTCATAATCACACATTTAACATGTTAAATGTTGGATCATAATTGTATTCAAGATTAAAGTTAAAGTTAAGGGTTTAAACTGCAATTGTGCTAAAGTTAATTAGAGGGTTTATTATGTAATAAGTTAATAGTTATTAAGCTATTGGGCCCAAGCCCATTAGAAAGCCCATTAAGGTTAAAGCCCATATGGCCTGGGTATTTAAAGTTTTGATTAGTTTAGTTTTAGGTTAACCTTGTAAGAACTCTGATAATTTTCTAAATAGTCGCTGTAAGTTTTCTCTGTATTCAAAGGGTATCAAGAACACTCAAGGGTTTCATTGTTTATTCAAGGGATTGGTACGTTATTATTAATCTTTATATCTCTTGATTATTATTGTGTTGCTTGATTACTTGATTGATTGTTTACCAACTAGATTAAATCTGGGATAACAATTGGTATCAGAGCCAAAAGAATCAAAATTTTTTACTATTCATCGAAAATCACTATTCATGCGAAGTTACTGTTCATCGAATTTTTTTTTTTACTGTTCATCGAGTAAAAATTGATTTCGTGAATTAACATGCTTTTATGGTTAAAATCAATATGAATAGATGCGATATATGCTAGTGAACAGTATCTAATAGATTAATTGCATTGTGGATTAACAAGTGATTGAATCTGTGATTTTGAGTTTTCTGGTTTCGTGAAAAGTTAACACTGTGTTCTTCATAATCGATGCATGAAAGTTGAAATTAATCTTTGATTTTGATTTAATACTGTTCGATACATGCTTCTGGGTACAAAAGTCTGATTTTTGCTTTCAATTTAAGTGATTTTTGTGATTTCTGGGTTGATCTTTCTGGGTTGTTCATCGTTCTGGGAAAATTAAGAACATTCCGGTCGAACATATCGGTCCTTGTTTCTATCGGTCTAAGTCCACTTCCGGTCGAATACCTTTATCGGTCTATAGCATTCCACCGGTACACTCACTGTCCACTCCGGTCTTACATATTATCGATCGAAGCATAGTGTCGGTCGAACAACCATCCGGTCTAAGCACTATCGGTCTAAGCATCTTACCGGTCTTTGCACTTCCCCGGTCGAACGAGTTTCCGGTCTTACATCTTACCGGTCTTGCACCTTTGACCGGATAATTGTTTCTCCGGTCTTCCCACTCGTATTCCCGGTCTTGCCATTCGACCGGATACCTGTTACTCCGGTCTTGCCATTCGACCGGTGCCTTGCATACTCCGGTCTTTCCTTCGACCGGTACAGTTCATTCTTCGAAGCACATTTTCCAGTCCTAGACAAATTTTTGCAAGCTGCAACAGGGCCTCTAAAAGCCTAATTTTTTTGTCTAGGGGCGCTGCCCCCATACCCCCGCAAGGGCGTTGCCCCCATGCTAAGTCTGCGAAGGGGGACAAAAGTTTTGTGCTTGATCAAAATTTTCCTAATTTCAGTATTATTTCTTTGTGTGTTATACTGCTCAAATTCTGCACTTAATTATTTTTGGAAATTTATTTTTCTGAAAATTTTTGAGTGTAGTCTTTACTTTTGATTCTAACGATCTCATCTAGTTGGTTGTCTTGGTACAGAAAAGTCTATTTACTAACCGTACAGCTAAGATGTCGAATCAACTTCTCTCGATGGGCTCTCAAGTCAAACCTCCTGTCCTCGTGGCTAATGAGTATCGGCAATGGAAGACCAGAATGATTCAGTTCCTGAATCACAAAAACAAAGAATTCATGAAAATAATCATTGAAGGTCCTAAACCTCCAATGATCACAGTAAAGGGTCAACCTGCTACAGATTCCTCTCCTGAAATCCCTGACAGAGAGATTCCTAAACCTGTTCAGTTCTTCACTGAAAAGCAGAAAGACCAACTCAAGCTAGAAGAAGAGGCTCTAATCTATCTGACGATGGCAATTCCAAACGACATCTACAATCGTGTCGACAGTCAGAGCACTGCAAAAGGAATCTGGGATGAACTAGCAAGGCAGTTTGAAGGAAGTGAAGCCTCTATTCAAGCTAAGCAGAATCTGTGCATAAATGCTTACGAGGGATTTCATGCAAAAGAAGGAGAGCTGCTTTTAGATACCTACAATAGGTACAACATTATCCTCAATGACTTGCGGAGGAACAAAATCGCCAAATCTGCTTCTGAGATAAACTACAAGTTCATCAAGAATCTGAATCCAGAATGGAAGAACTTTGCTATCAACCTCCAGATGTCGAAGAATATGGCTCGAGAAAATGTCACCGATATCTTCTCTACTCTTGCTCAACATGAGGATGAGGTGAGATCTATGAATAATGAGTCTAATCATCTGAAGGATTCTGTGGCTCTCATAGCCGGCAAAGGTTCTGTATCCTCTGCAAGGTCGAAGAAAAAGGCATCTAAAGCTCTAGTTACCGAAGTTACTGACTCTGACTCTGATTCAAGTGATGAAGAAATGGAAGTTGATTCAGATCCTGATATTCAAAAGTTCTCTGAAGACTTGGCTCTCATTACACGACGATTCAAGAAGAGCTTTGGCAAGAAAAGATTTTACTCAAAGCCAGAGTATGATGGATACAAGAAAGAGAAGTCTGAGATGCGATACAAGCCGAGGCATGGAAAGAGAGAGGAAGGACGAGAAGATCGGAAGGAAGATAGAAGAGAAGGAAAGAGAGAGGAGAAGCGGGAAGAGCGAAAGGATGAACCAGGAAGATGCTACAACTGTGGCAAATTTGGGCACTTCTCAAGGGACTGCAAATTCAAGAAAGTGAAGAACTCAGAGTACTACTCAAGAAAGTCACTAATTGCCAAGAAAGCTGAAGAAGGAAAAGTACTAATGGCTGAAGAAGAGAACTGGTTGTTCCAAAGTTCTGATGACGAGGAGCAAGCACATTTCACCCAAGTTTCTTACATGGCAAAGCTGGAAGGTGACGATGAAGACTCTGAGACACAATCCGAAGAAGCAAACTCTGAGGTAAGTGAAAATTCTGAACTTATTGAATCTTTAATGGCCCAAATACATGGCATGAAAGATGAATTTGCTTTACTGAAAGGCAAACTTAGCTCTGCACATCAATCTGTTTTAAGCTTTCGTGATGAAAATGTTATTTTAAAAGTTGTTGTGGAAGAAAAGGAAAAGGAAAAAGATGATTTAAAAGCTGAAAAAGAGTCTTTAAAAGAAAAAATATCTGGTTTAGAAACAGATCTTGTGAATCTTAATGCTGAAAAGGGGGAGTTTCAAATCAAATTTGAAGTTTGTTATAAAGAAAGAAATGAAGCTTACACCAAAATAAAGCAACTGGAGGACATTAACATGAAACGAGGTCAGACTGAACAAACATTAAATCTGTTGACCAATAAACTCCAAGACGAAAGGTTTTACAAACTTAAACCAGGTTTGGGTGTGCCAATTAATGAAATTTTGAAAAAGGCACCGGAGCACCTATATAATTTTGATAAATTTGGCTCCGCAATAAAACCCATTCCTGACATTCGCGCTACTTTTGTTGAAGCAAGTTCTCCTAAACCTTCTGAAGAGACCAAAGGTGAAGAAGAAATAAGAAAGAACAAGTCTGGTGACACTGATTCTCAAAATCCTTTTAAATCTGTTGGTTTTACATATGGTGATTTGAACGAAAGCTATGCAACTCGAAAGATCGAATTTACTGAGTTTGAATCACTATTTACCACACCTTCTAAAGAATCAGTGAGCACCAACACAGTTCTACCTGAGACTGCATGCAAAATTGATGAGTATGAATCGGATGTTGATCCATCTACTATACCATCAGTCTCAACTCCCATTTCTTCTAAACCTTTACTTCCTGAAGAGGTTGAAGAAGTTGCTGCTACCGCGGATGAATCTTATGTTCAAAATGATAAAACGGAGTTTATTGAGTCCATGACTGAAGAGATATTCTCTGATATGATGAATGCATCAGACTCTGATCCTGTTTCTGATTTAAAAGGATCAAATTCTGTGGATGGTAATATATCTGAATTGATGAAGCAAATTGATATGTTGCAACAATCTCTTGATGAGGTTGAAGATGAAAACTTTGATCTCAAACATAAACTTGAAAAGTCTTTAAAAATAAATCAAGAGCTTTGCACTGAGATCAATGATTTGAAAATTACTTTGTTTAAAAATGCTTCAAATGAAAAACAGATGTTAAATGATCCAAGCTGGAAGGTAAGAACCAATCCAGAATTTGATGCTCCTGCAAAACCTACAGTTGCTTACTCTGATTGTCCTGAATATCCTCCAAGTATTTTTGAAAAGGGTGAGACTTCAAAGAGCACTAGAAAAGAACCACCTTCTAAGTTAGAGACTAACAAGGTTCCTGTTTCTGTTTCAGATATAAGAGGAAATGGAGTTGGGAAGAGTAAGAAGAATAAAGATCTTAGTTTGAATAAAAAGAATAGTTTGAATTCTAGTAGTTGTCCTACAGACAGTGTTATTTTGAATAGTACTTCTTTTGATAAACATGAATGTAAGATTTGTTCCGATAAATCTAAGTTTATGAATTTTGCTCGAAAGAATCTTTATTGCAAACACTGTTGGGATAATTCATTCAAATACTACTCCCCTCCTAAGTCCAAAAAGAATAAAACCAAAGCTAAGCTGAACTCTAAGTCTAATTCTAATTCTGATTCTTCTACACAACCAAAAGTGTATCGTGCTAAGGTTGCCAATCCTACTTCTAAAAAGCACTTTCAGGAATTGAATGTTAAGATGGTTTGGAAATGGGTTCCAAAACCGCGTTATGAATGGAGAGTGAAAGTCAAACCAGATGATATTCCTGAGTTGCTTGATGCTAACCGCGAAGGACCCATCCTGATATGGGTGCCTAAGCAAAACTAATTGTCTCTTTTGCAGGCCTGTCGATTGTGGGTAATAGATTCCGGATGTTCACGCCACATGACAGGATTCAAGCACCTCTTGCATAACTATGTGGAGGAGCCTGCCGGAGCAGTTAGATTTGCAAATTCTGAAGCCGAAGGCCACGTCAGAGGATATGGGATGCTCGATAACGGTGTTGTGAAGATTCAAAAAGTGTTATATGTTGAAGGACTTGATCACAATCTATTCAGTACCAGTCACTTCTGTGACATGCAATATCAAGTTCGCTTCACAACCACTCATTGCTATCTAGAAGATCACGATGGTTACGAAGTCTTCAAAGCTGAGCGCCATGGAAATCTATACTATGTAGATTTCCCTACACTGTCTGCCACACGTCCAGTATGTCTACTAGCCAAAGCTTCTAAAGCACAATCATGGACGTGACATCGACGCTTGTCTCATCAGAATTTCCGATCTATAGCGAAGCTACAAAGACAAGGTCTGGTCAAAGGTCTACCAGAAATGAGGTTCGAAAAAGACTCACTCTGTTCCGCATGTGAGTTGGGCAAAATGAAGCGTAGCTCATTCAAGTCCAAAGTTGAATCATCGACCTCATCAGCACTGGAACTTCTTCATATGGACCTTTGTGGCCCAATGCGCACAACATCTATCAACGGAAAGAAGTATGTGATGGTAATGATAGATGACTACTCAAGGTATACATGGCTCGAGTTTCTTCACAAAAAGTCAGATGCGCCAGAGTTGATTATTGCTTTCATCAAGCGTATTCAAGTACGTCTTCAACTGCCAGTAAGAACCATTCACAGTGATAATGGCACGGAGTTCAAGAATGACACCCTGAAGAGTTATCTTACTTTCGTGGGTATTTCACACAACTTCTCCGCAGCCTACACTTCACAGCAAAATGGCATTGTTGAACGGAAGAATCGCACTCTGGTTGAAGCAGCTCGTACTATGCTTGCTTACTCAGATCTACCCATGTACCTTTGGGCCGAGGCAGTCGCTACAGCATGTTTTACACAGAACCGTACCATTGTGGTCAAGCGTTTTAATAAAACAGCATATGAGTTAATTAACAATCGTACACCTAATATCAAATTTCTTCGTGTTTTTGGTTGCAGGTGTTACATTCTAAAAGAGCGTCAAGGATTATCAAAGTTTGATAAGAAAGCGGATGAAGGATATCTCGTTGGATACTCTCTGACATCCAAAGCTTATCGAATTTACATTATTCGAACCAAGACGGTTGTTGAGAGCATGAATGTCTCCTTTGATGAGAATTATACAATGACTTCTGGACACAACAGTTCAGAACTCGGTCTTAAAGACAAAGCTTCTATTCAATCACGAATAGAACCAGCACCTAAAGGATTCACTTCTTCTAACTCTAACTCTAATTCATCTGAGTTAGATTTACTGTTTATTGATGCCTTTGATGATATATGTGCAGATTTTGAAAAAGGCATATCAACATCAATAACAAGTGGTACAAACTCGGAGGTCCCTACTATCTCTGAAGACATGCCTGGACCTTCCGACGAAGTCACTGACACTTCAACTCCATCAGGTACAACTACACCATTAGTTTCTGACTCTACTAATACTGAATCTGTTTCTACAGATAGTTCATCTGGAAACGAAGTCCCGATCACTTCAACCGCTAGTCCAGAAGCTTCAGTGTCAGAAACACCAGTACAAGATGTCCCGAGTACATCTGTGGAGCAACCTGCCGTGCAAGATGACAACGATGCGTCCAATACGCAACAAACAGTTGATGCACTACCAAGGACACATCGTTGGACTAAGGATCATCCCCTGGACAACGTGATAGGTGACGTACAATATGGTGTCACAACAAGATCTGCAACAGCTAACTTCTGCATGTTTTCAAGCTTCCTCAGTTCCTTAGAGCCAAAGAAAGCGGCTGAAGCTCTACGTGATCCTTTCTGGATTTCTGCTATGCAAGACGAGCTTCTACAATTCGAAAGGAACAAGGTATGGCGCTTGATCCCACTACCTAAAGGTAAATCCGTTATTGGAACAAAGTGGGTGTTCAGAAATAAGAAAGACGAAGCTGGAGTAGTCGTGAGAAACAAAGCTCGATTGGTCGCCAAAGGGTATTGTCAACAAGAGGGCATTGACTATGATGAAACGTTCGCCCCGGTTGCAAGGATCGAAGCCATCAGAATCTTTCTAGCCTATGCAGCGCACAAAAACTTTACAGTCTATCAGATGGATGTAAAGTCGGCTTTCCTGAACGGCGTTCTGCATGAGGAGGTCTATGTGGCTCAACCTGAAGGTTTCGTTGATTCTCATCACCCTGATCATGTCTATGTTTTAGACAAAGCGCTTTATGGTCTTAAACAAGCACCGCGAGCCTGGTATGAAACTCTCACTAAATTTCTACTTGCTTCTGGTTTCAAGAAAGGTACAGTAGATACAACCTTATTTCTTAAAAGGCAAGGTGATGACTTGATTCTTATTCAGATTTATGTTGACGACATAATATTTGGGTCGACAAATCCAAAATTTTGTAAGAACTTTTCAAAGATAATGGAAACAAAGTTTGAGATGTCGATGATGGGTGAATTAAATTTCTTTCTTGGTCTACAAGTAAAGCAATTACCCGAAGGCATATTTATTAATCAAGCTAAATATATAAAAGATATTTTGAAAAAGTTCAATATGTCAGATGGTTCAGTCATGAAAACACCAATGGCTACTGGTACACTCTTAGACGCGGATCCCTCCGGGAAGCCTGTTGATCAAAAGGTGTATCGTAGCATGATTGGATCTTTACTTTATCTGACTGCCAGTCGCCCGGATATAATGTTTGCCACATGTTTTTGTGCGAGATATCAGTCTAATCCTAAAGAGTCGCACTTAACTGCTGTTAAGCGAATCCTTAGATATCTCAAAGGTTCTCCTAATCTAGGCCTTTGGTATACAAAGGATTCTCGTTTTGAACTAACTGCCTTTACAGATGCTGATCATGCAGGTTGTAAGCTAGACCGGAAAAGCACCTCTGGATCATGTCAATTCATAGGTGACAAACTTGTGAGCTGGACTTCAAAGAAACAAAACTGTGTTTCAACATCCACTGCCGAGGCTGAGTATGTAGCTGCTGCTAGCTGCTGTTCTCAAGTCCTCTGGATGACGACACAGTTAAGGGACTTTGGATACAACTACAAGCGCGTTCCGATTTATTGTGATTTCAAGAGTGCAATATCTATAACTGCTAATCCGGTACAGCACTCGAAGACCAAACATATAGATGTACGCTATCATTTCATCAAGGATCATGTAGAAAAAGGTAATATTGAAATGCACTTTGTTCAAACTGACTTCCAGTTAGCTGATCTTTTCACCAAGCCATTGGATGAAAAGCGATTTCAATTTCTAATCAGCAAACTTGGTATGTTGAACATGTCTTAAACCTTACTCATGATTCAAGGGGGAGTATTCCAAATCTTGATAGTGTGTTATTTTCCAACTGTTGTTAACAAGAAAGGAATCATTTTCATAAATGATTACCATTGTTTCTTTCACTTATGCAGGTTGGTTCACGTGACTATGGCTTCTAAGTAAATCAGCTTAGAACCCGTACCTCAACGGAATATGGCTTCTAATCACATCGGATTAGAACCCGCACTTCAGTGCCTTATTTTTCTGTTTTTTTTTCTTAATCTTAAATAACAAAAAAAAAAAAAAAAGGGTTAACGGAGAATATCTGTGATATTAACAGATTTTTGGATACTTAAATGCTTATCTGACCGTGTGCTCTTAAAGATAAATACTTGTGTTTTATCTTGTCAATATACTTTGTCAAGTATTCATACACATAACGGTTCAGCACATTCTATTTAACTTTGTTATTACCATGTATCAAAAGTTAAATCTTTCTATGGTAATACTCACGTTAGTTGTATTCACTGTTGATTGAATCAAACGTCATTTCATGTGCTTTCATTGAACATATGTTTATATATTGTTCATATAAACAACATTCGTTTTTGATTCTCCAAAATCTTATTCTTCATGACAAAATGATATGAGCTTAATTGTCAAACTCTTTTAGTTTGAGGGGGAGAATTGCATCGTCAAACATCTTCTGTTTTGACATCTCCGAATATTTTATTCTTCATGTAACAAGTGGTATTTGTGCTTACAAAACTCTTGTTGAACAACATGTATTTTTAGGATAATACATGGGATTCAGTGTGTGAGCTTAACAGAGCTTCCATGGATTCACGATAACCAGTGTTTCCTACCCAGGAAGTATTCCCTGAGTGATTGAGGGGAGAAGGGTCAAAAGATTTGAGTGTTGGTGTGTGAAAAGAGGTAAAATGAAAAAGAGAGATTGGTTAGACGTGAGCATTAAAAGAAAGAGGGTGAGAGAACAGAGTAAAAGAATATTAAACTCTGCACCAAACTTCTTTCTGAGCCGGGCAGCCACATAATCTGATTGGTTCACATTCTTTGGTGACCATCATTGAAATAGGCACCTAGCCCATGCCATCTCTTGCATACAACCTCACCAGCTACTCATTCTTTTCTCAAAAAGAGAATGTTTCACATTTTCTGGGGAAGCAGCACATACGCTATTGGTTCTTCATTTGGAAGATACTAATATTGAAAAAGAAGGAAAGTTGCCCCACCTTCGAACCCTTTCTCATGCACATTGAGTCTTTGTACAATTTGTTGCTGTCTCAACAAGTTTACATACTTTGAGCCTTTATTAAAAAGCAATCATCTATGCTTAATTCTTTCATACACATGCACAAGCACACAGAAATATGTTTTCTGTCAGAACGTTCATAGATAACCATGTGTTATTCGATGATTGAATGGAAGACCTGCGGAGTCTACATCAAACCAGCTCCTTATATAGTAACTTTGTGTTACTCAGTGACTCTGTGTCATTGACAGGCATTCTAACTGAGTCATTTGTTGATTCAGGGTTACATCTATTAAACTGTTTGAATTTGAAAAGATTCAAATGGTTACTACTTTCTATTTTAATCTGAAAAGATTGAAATAATCACTCTTTCCATCTGGGAAGACTGCTCTTATTTCCCTACAGGGCTCGTTACATGATGAAGAATGTGCTTACGTGATCATACACAATGGGGGAGATTGTCTTGATAAGGGGGAGATTGTTTTGCCAAGTTTTGATGATGTTGATTCTCACCACTCATCAAAAAGGGGGAGAAGATATAAAAAGGGGGAGAAGATACAAAAAGGGAGAATACAATCTGAAGATCTGAAGATTTTAAAGATTTTAAAGGGGAGAAGATATAAAAAGGGGGAGAAGATACAAAAAAGGAGAATACAATCTGAAGATCTGAAGATTTTAAAGATTTTAAAGATTTTAAAGTTTTTAAAGATATCAAGTTTTGAAGCGATCAACGACATATCTGAAGATAAGTGAAGACAAGAGAAGACCCGAAGACAATTGGAAATTTTTTTAATCTTGAATCCAAAGGGGGAGATTGTTGGATCAAATAATTGTATTCAAGATTAATGTTAAAGTTAAGGGTTTAAACTGCAATTGTGCTAAAGTTAATTAGAGAGTTTATTATGTAATAAGTTAATAGTTATTAAGCTATTGGGCCCAAGCCCATTAGAAAGCCCATTAAGGTTAAAGCCCATATGGCCTGGGTATTTAAAGTTTTGATTAGTTTAGTTTTAGGTTAACCTTGTAAGAACTCTGATAATTTTCTAAATAGTCTCTGTAAGTTTTCTCTGTATTCAAAGGGTATCAAGAACACTTAAGGGTTTCATTGTTTATTCAAGGGATTGGTACGTTATTATTAATCTTTATATCTCTTGATTATTATTGTGTTGCTTGATTACTTGATTGATTGTTTACCAACTAGATTAAATCTGGGATAACATTAAAGAACGACTCTAGTCATGTACATGTCTATATATGTATGTATGTGTAACACCCGTGATTTCCTAATAATAGTCGACGAACGACCAGGGAAACAACCACAGGCCAGCCGAGAGGAAGGTCGGGGAATGACTCAGCATGAGGCGCGGGGAGGCATGACCTGCAGAACGCGCGGCTTGGTCTGCGACCTTAAGCTGCGGCTAAGGCCGCGTAAGTCGTTGTAGGTGCGTCGGCCAGAAGCAAGCGTGACTTGGCCTACGACTTGAGGTCGTGGCCAAGGCCGTGGGAAACATCCTGGGCGTTTAAATGCCCGATTTTTTAGGGTTTACTCTCATTATTTATTTCCCACTCCATTTCTCTCTTCATTAGATCGATTGGGAAAAACATGTATCAATTTTGGGAGCCTTTTTGGTGTGGATCTAAATTAAAAGATCAAGGATTTGGTAGCTTGAGGCTTGGCAATGGAAATGATGGAAGATTTCATTGGAATGGTTGATTTGAAAGGCTTCAAGTTTCGGTTGAGGTAAATCTCTTGTATAATCCAAGTTTTAGTATAAGGATTTTTGTAGATCTAAAGGTTTTTACTTGATGTTGATTCATTTCTAGAGTTGAGGAAATGGGTTATTTCGAAACCCTAGCTCATTGTTGAAGTTGACTTGGAAATGGTGGAATCTACATTATTGGAGGCTAATGGTTGGGTTTGAATCCTAGGTTTAACTTAACCTAACAAGGCGAGTTCAAGTGATTTATGAAAACATTGTACATGCCAAAATGTCTATTTTAAAGTGTTTATATGATTTACATGAATTTATCATTTGTTTGATTATTTGGTGGGTATTGACTATTTAAAATGTCTAACTTTATAAACCTTGTAAAACACCCAAATCTGAGATTTTTGGAAGATTTGATAAACGAATCATAAATGAAAGTGTTTTGGTGATTTAATGTGTAAATGGGGGTTATTTGATAAAATTGCATTTTAGTATTTGTTGGAAATATGCATGGGTGTGTTATGGAATGTTTTGTAAGTACCAACGTGTGGGTCGATGGGTTTTGGTCATTCCCGACCTTGTGAACATTTCGAAAATTGTGAATCTTTGGTTTTGGGAAAAAGTTGTATTTCAAGTATTTCGATGAGTAAATCTTGAGCATTGACATTGTCTTTTACGATTTATGTTACGGGTGTAAATCCTTTGGTATAAATGCATTTCAATTACCTTGAAGATTTTCAAATATCATGAGATTTGCTTAATAAAGGTATCTGTGAGAATAATGATGTAAACCATATGTGTGATTATGGTTTGAGTCACCAATAAAATGGTGACAAGCTTTAGACTATTACTAGTGGATCCATAGGTACAGAGTTGGCTTAATTTTGGGATAATTCCCGTTTGTAACTAGTTAAGACATTGGACCCTAGGAAGGGCAACTTGGTACGGTTATGTTGGACCGGATACTAGCCATGGGTCATAAATGTAAATCCTAGTGAATGAGCATGATTAGGATCATTGGGTGCCCTCCCCCACATCTGAGTATGAGTCGGCGAGTTTGTGGCCTTGATCATAATATGGTGAGCTCAATAACTTGGAATGTGGCCTACTTTTGTGTTCCTCCACTAGCCATGGAATTCGGGTCTCCCCCGTCACCGAAAGGTGTTGTTTTGGGTATTTAGTCTTATCCATGTTTTCAGTGACATTTTGAGTTTGGGGTATTATCCATATGTTATAATTTTGAATGCTCGAGTTTACTCATACTTCGGTCGATTGGTTTATAAAGTTTTATTCAAATTTCAATATTGGAGTATTTACAATTATTCACGTTTTGAGTATGTGTTGGGTTGCATTACTTCATGAAAGAATGTTTTGGCATTGAGGCGTTCATCTATAAAATGCGTATTATTGGAAAATGGGTCGTTCTCATATTTAAAGTAATTCATACTGAAGGATCATGATTTGAGTTGCATAATTTTCGTTTAACGATTTTTATAATCATGATAAAAACTCTTGAACTCGCTAGGCGTTAGCCTAACCTTTTTATTTGTCGGCATGTGCATCAGGTTCCGTTTCGAGTATAGTTCTAGCGATACTGTGAAGAGACGAGTGCTTGTTGTGAGCTCGAGAAGTGATTATCTTGGTGAAGTCTTCTGCACTGTTTTGGGAAGAGCGACTTGTATTTGGGTTAAGTAAAACCCGACTTCGGTTTAGTCCTTGTATATAAGAATGGAGTTTTATAATTGTTGTGGTTAATGATAGAACTTTAAATTGAGGTATATGGAGTTTTGACTTGTTAAGTGGAAGTTTTTTCCTTTATCTGCTATTATATCGAGATTTTTAATTAGTTGCTCTTATCAAATTTGAGGGTGTTACAAGTTGGTATAAGAACTTAAGTTTGAGAGAATTAGGCGTTGATTTTGGATGCCTAGACTCAAACTAATGTTATTTTAAGTGATTGAGAAAAATAATTTCACCATTAGGCACTTTGAGATAAGATGTTTTGAGGTTGATGGAGTCACTAGGAACAAGAATCACATCGAGAGTCGCAAGGATAATCATGTACAATACGTTCATAATTGCACCTAGCCAGTGTTATGGTGAACCTACAAGTTACATGTGTATACTTGAACTACTTTGATGCGACGACCGTTGGGTTAGTGAAGAAGTTCTAAGTGGGGTAGTCGTAGAAGTGGTTGATCATTTTAACATTCGTCACTTAGAGTGACAGTAAGCATGGTAATTGCGTTAAATGGACCGTTTCGAGTCGGAATTATTGGCTGGATTAGAACCACAAAATTATGGGATCAACATTATTGTAGGAGAAATTGTAAGGTGAACCAATGAAATCCTTGATTACTGTCTTAAGATGTTTGAGCATCCGGATGACGATAGTGTAACACCCTCATTTTTGGAGTAGACCTTCTCTTTTTCGGTTTCATTTTGGGTATTTAATTAATCATACGTTGATGTCTCATTGTTTGGTTTTGGATTGTGAAACTTGGTCAACCCTCCCTCGTCATAAACGAATCAGTTTGGGCCGAAGACGCGCCCAAAGGGCCTGGGGCGACTATGGCACCAGGGCATAGTCGCGTGTCATTGTCGCTACTTTGATGTGGGGTGCTGGACAAATTCAGTGAGGAGGGACTGGGGTGCGACATTGCCTCGACGACTATGACCAGGGCATTGTCGCCGGTCATAGTTGCCGACGGGGACTGGTAGTATAAAAACTCCTAGTTGATTATATTGGTTTAACCAAACAACATCAATAATTTTTTATTGATTATATTGGTTTAACCAAACAACATCAATGCAATGCTCATTCCTATTATCATTCTACTTCATTCCCATTTTCATTTTCATTCCCATTCCTTAAAATGAACCAAACGCCTCCTTAGTCATTTGGAGTTGTTTTGAAGGCAAATTTGGGGTTTTCTCTCTGCGATTTTGGTAAGGATTCCAACCCTAGTTCCACTCTCTTCATTGATTGAGCTTCTACAAGCATTAATGAGGATTTAATGAATCTCTAGGGAGATCTTTCTGAAGGACCTAACTCATAGCAAACTATCAAGTCACATCTCTCTCTACCTACCACCTTTAAGGTTCATGTAACACTTTCAAGGTGAGTTTTCTACCCTTTGTTCTTAAATATTTACTAGGGTTTTGTGTTACAACTCTCATCTATGTCTCCTAACCACATATTGGGTTTTGATATATTTTGACCTAATCATGGGATTTGGGAATATTAGGGTTTTGGAACTGGAACAATAATGTTTGGAAAATGTAGTAGATTATAAATATTGGTATTCTATGATTTTCTATATGTTTTGAAACTCACTCCTATTCTATGGGATTTTGGTAAACCCAAAGTGAATATTAGGGTTTTGGTAAGACTCAAGTATTGGGTTGGTTAGTGATAAACTTAACATTTGAAATGGGATTTATGATATTATTGTTGATGGTTTGCATTGATAAAGTCTCCTTAATATTGGGGGTCAAGACTTCATGTTGGTAAACTTATACATGTAATTTGGTTTTAACACTTATATATGTGATGAATGATGAATGTGTTAAAATGCTTTGTATTTGGTCTCAGTGCAATGGATCCATAGGCACGATGTTCTCTATGTCCCATTTTGGACATTGAGTTCACCACTTTGGCACGGAATAGGCATCGGGTCTCTATGGTAAGTAAGGTGTGGATCTAAATGGTCGGGCAACGTCCCATGGGCAGTAAGGTGTAATTCCGTTGTGCATGAGTTCCCGTTTTGGAACTCTCAAGAATAGACCTAGAGGGGTTGACTTGATGTTTTCGAGTAATAGACTTAGAGGAGTTGAGCTCACTACATGATTGGGTGTATTTGTACTATGTTATAATCACTAATGGTTTATTTGGTTGTTTTGATTTAGCTCATGGCTAGATTTGCTGTACGACTTCAAATGGGTTTTACCATTTCCATTTCAATTAAATTATTCTTACTAGGCTTTAGCCTAATGCTTGTTCTTTGGTTGTCGTATTTGGCAGGTCATTCTAGCGGTGGGGCTCGTCAGGATTTAGTGGATGACCTTAGGTCATGAGTGGTCTTTTTGAATATATAGTGACCAATACTTTGATTCTAAAGAATACACATTTTGGAAGGATAGTGACACCCGACTTTAATCTTTCTTGACCAAGTTAGATTATTAGGTTGTCGAGTTATATTCTTCATTTGATTCGAGTTGTAAATGTTATACTTTATTCCTCGTTTTGGGATGACACACTTGGGTTAGAATGTCTCATTCATATTATTCAGGTTTGATTGTTCCCTATTTTAGGATGAACAGGTTTACTCTATTTATAGACGTTATATTGCTTAATTTTTGAATTTTAATTTCACTCCAAATTTTAGGATGTTACAAGTTGGTATCAGAGCATTAGTTTAAGTGAACTAGGTATGAATGTAAGATGTCTAGACTTAAACCTAGATTTACTAAGCTATGACTTGTGAGATGGGGTAGATTTCTTAAGATAGGATGGTCTTAGATTCGACGGAACTTACACGAATTGAAAGTTGTAGTGATGGTAATGAGGACTCTTACGTATCATGGGTTCATAATTTCACTTAGCTAACGTTATTATGAAGACGTTTTACGTGATCATACTTGACCTACTATTGTTATAATAATTGATGAATATAGTAGTACGTTTCCTTGTGTTATTCCTGTAGCCTATCTCTAATTCTATCTCTTGTATGTGTGTGTCAGACAAATGGTTAACACCAGGAACAGGCCGGATGGTCAAGAAGCCACGATATCCACGTCCGACCATCCGCGGGTGACTGTGGTAGAAGAGCCTTCTCGGTTGGTCAATGTGTTGGGCGGGGGACCCGAGCACATTCCTCAACGCAATATGGAAACGGCGGGAACTATTTTGGAAGAGGTTACGGCGGAAACAAGGATGATAGACCAGATGATGTTGGCCAAGAATAGGGCCATGGCACAACAACAAGAGCTATTCCTAAAGCTCCTAGAATACAGGGACACTAATAACCGAAGGCCTGAGACGGTTGCCGAGAACGTCATTGTGGCGGGATCCGGGGGTACTGGACATGACATTCCCACCGATGGTACCGTGGCCCCGAAAGCAAGGCAAGCGGCGAAAGCTTGCACATTTAAAGCCTTCCTTGGTTGCTGACCACCAGAATTCAAATGCTCGGACGATCCAGTAGTGTGCATGAATTGGATTCGAGAAATGGAACAGGCTTTCCGATCGAGTGAATGCAGTGAAGACCAGAAAGCTAATTTTGGATCTCAAATGCTTAGAGGGACGACCCACACATGGTGGAATGTGTACTCCTCTACTGTTGAGGCCACGGTATTGGAAAATCTAAGTTGGACCACTTTCAAGAAGAAATTGTTGGAAGAATATTGTAATGAGAGATCAATGGACCAGATCGAGGAAGAGTTCCAGAGTTTGAAGAAGGGAAATCTGTCTATGAAGGAGTACAATCGGCTATTCATGGACAAGCTGGGATTAGTGGGACATCTGGTCTTGACAGAGATGGAAAAGATCAAGTCCTACATCAAAGGGCTTCCCTCCGATATGATGCCAATGGTCCGAGTGTCAAAGGCCTCTACTCTTTGAGAGGTGGTTGAGGAAGCACAGTTGATGGAAGACGCCTATAATCGGGGCAAAGAAGAAGGTTCTCATCTAGTCGAGAAGAGGAAATGGGAGGGGAACTCTATGGCCTCCAAGAAACCTAGATCTTTCAACAACAACAACTACCATCGAGGAGCCGATCCTAGGCGCGAGGCTAGGTGGTGTTTCAAATGCCGAAGCAAGCATTTCAGCCCATGCAACTTTGTCCCTGGAGCTTGTTTTAAATGCGGGAAGCCCAGTCATGCCTATAGGGATTGTCCCATCAAGGGACGAATGTGTTTCGAGTGCAAAGAGTTGGGACATGTTAGGGAGGAATGCCCGAAGTTGAAGGCCGGGGGAGCCGGCGGGAAGAATATGGAACCTCCGAAAATTACCGAAAGAGATTTTCAAATGACGACGGAGGAAGCCAAAGCATCTACCGATGTGGTGTCGGGTACATTTCTCCTAAACTCAGTACCTACGCGCGTACTATTTGATTCGGGTGCTAGGTTCTCTTTCATATCCGATGTGTTTTGTCAAAAGCTTTCCATGCCTATGAGTAGTTTAGGGGATGCTATAGTGGTAGAAATAACTAATGGTGGTCAAGTGATAATTCGTGTGACCTTGAGGGGTTGCACTCTTTAGTTTGAAGGAAGGAAATTCCCCATCGACTTAATGCCCATGAAAATCGGCGGATTTGATGTGGTAGTGGGAATGGATTGGTTATCGGAGAACCAAGCCGAAATTGTGTGTTCGAAGAAAATGATCTGACTACCCGTTGCGGATGGAGAGGCGACTATAATCTATGGTGAAAGAAGGAAAGGGGAGGTGGCGATTATTTCTATGATCAAAGCGCGAAAATGTTTGGCGAAAGGATGCTCATCCTTCTTGGTGTATGCGATCGACACCAATCTTGAGAAGAGAAAGCTCGAATATGTTACGGTGGTACGTGAGTTTTCCGACGTTTTCCCGGAAGACTTGCCCGATTTACCACTCGAACGCCAAGTGGAATTCCGGATTGATCTCGTTCCGGGAGCGACACCGATTGCTCGGGATCCTTATCGATTAGCTCCCTCCGAGATGCAAGAAATGATGACTCAACTCCAAGACCTTATTGAGAAGGGTTTCGTACGACCGAGCTCGTCGCCTTGGGGAGCTCCGGTCTTGTTCGTCAAGAAGAAAGACGGGTCAATGAGAATGTGTATCGACTATAGAGAACTGAACAAGGTGACGGTGAAAAACAAGTATCCACTCCCAAGAATCGAAGACTTGTTTGATCAATTTCTAGGTGTGAGTTGCTTCTCAGAGATCGACCTCCGTTCGGGATATCATCAAGTGAAGGTGGTGAAAGGCGACATTCCAAATACGACGTTTAGAACACGTTACCGCATTACAAATTCCTAGTGATGTTGTTCAGCTTAACCAATACACCGGCAATATTTATGGATTTTATAAACCGAGTGTGCCGACCATTCCTTAAAAAGTCGGTAATAGTGTTCGTCAACGATATCCTAGTGTACTCTAAGGACGAAGTGGATCACGAGCAACATCTCCGTAAGGTTTTGGAAGTGTTAAGGCGGGAGAAGCTTTACGCAAAGTTTTCAAAATATGATTTTGGCTTCGGGAGGTGCAGTTTTTTGGGCATGTAGTTACGAAGGAAGGAGTGAAGGTGGACCCCGCGAAGATCGAGGCGATGATGAATTGGGAACCTCCCAAGAGTCCGTCGAAAATTCAAAGTTTTTTAGGATTGGCCGGATACTACCAAAGATTCATCCAAGATTTTTCCAAAATAGCTTCATCATTGACGACCTTAACCCTAAAGAACGTGGAGTTCGTATGGACCGAGAGTCGAGAGAAAGCGTTCCGAACTCTACAAAATAAGCTTTGCGAAGCTCCGATCCTATCGCTACCCGAAGGGACGAAAGACTTTGTGGTATATAGTGATGCGTCGAAGATGGGTTTGCGTTGCGTTATAATGCAAAGGGGTAAAATGATCACTTACGCGTCGAGGCAACCCAAGTTTCACGAAGTCAACTATCCTACCCACGATTTGGAATTGGCGGCGGTGGTGTTTGCTTTGAAGTTATTGCGACACTACCTCTTCGGCACAAAATGCACCCTCTACACGTACCACAAGAGTTTGAAGCATATTTTCGATCAAAAGGAACTGAACATGAGGCAAGGGAGATGGTTTGAGTTATTAAAGGATTACGATTGCGAGTTGCTTTACTATCCGGGTAAGGCAAACGTCGTTGCCGATGCTCTAAGTCGAAAAGACTATGGGAGAAATTCTCGAGCCACCTTTGCACGAATCGAGTTGACGTCAACACTCATCGAGCGAATCAAGGCGTCACAAGCCGAAGCCTTTCTAGAAGAGAACCTCAAGGGATAATCCATGTCAAAGAAACATCTACTCTTGACGGAAGATAGTCGGGGAGTGAAACTTTTCAACGGGCGAGTTTGGGTGCCTAAGATCGGGGGCAATCGAGAACTCCTTCTTGAGGATGCCCACAAGTCAAAATATTCTATCCATCCGGGAAGTACAAAGATGTATCGGGATTTGAAGTTGCACTATTGGGGGCCGGTTATGAAGCTTGATGTGGCGCGCTATATGGAGCGATGTGTGACTTGCTTGCAAGTGAAGGCCGAACACCAACGACCTTATGGGAGTTTACAATCTTTGGAGATTCTAGAATGGAAATGGGAGCACATCACTATGGACTTCGTGACGAAATTGCCAAAGATCTTAAGAGGCCGTGACACCATTTGGGTAATAGTGGACCGCTTGACCAAGAGTGCTCATTTCTTGGCCATACGGAAGACTTTACCGATGGACAAGATAGCGAAGTTATACATTGATGAAGTTATATTTCGCCATAGCGTGCCGCTCTCTATTGTCTCAGACCGCGATAGTCGGTTCACGTCACTTTTAGGATGGATTGCAAAAAGAATTGGGTACACGTGTGAAGTTGAGCACGACCTACCATCCCCAAAACCAGGAGAGGACTATTCAGATACTTGAAGACATGTAGAGATCTTGTGTGATCGACTTCGGAGGTCGTTGGGACTCGAACCTACCTTTGGTGGAGTTTACGTACAACAATAGCTACCACTCGAGTATCGGAATTGCGCCGTTTGAAGCTCTGTATGGTCGCAAGTTCCGAACTCCCGTATGTTGGCTTGAAGCGGGGGAGAAGCAATTTTCCGGACCCAAGATCGTGCAAGAGACGGCAGACAAGGTAAAAGGTATTCGCGAGCATTTGAAAGCCTTCCAAGACCGACATAAAAGCTATGCCGACAAGAAGAGACGACCGATAGAGTTCCAAGTGGGAGACCGTGTGATGTTGAAGGTGTCCCCTTGGAAGGGAATTATCCGGTTTGGAAAGCATGGGAAGTTGAGTCCCCGTTTCCTTCGACCATATACCGTAATTAAGCGGATAGGGCTTCAAGCCTACCAATTGGAACTCCCTTCGGAGATGAGTGGAATTCACAACACATTCCACGTTTGTTACCTTCGGAAGTGCTTGGCGGAAGAGAAGAGTGTCATTCCACTCTCCGAGATTAGAGTTGACGAGAGAAACCGATGTGTCGAAGAACCTGATGCAATTTTGGAAAGGAAGACGAAGAAGCTTCGTCACAAAGAAGTCACTATGTTAAAGGTTCAATGGAAGCATCACCGTGGAGCTAACGTGACGTGGGAAGCCGAAGAGGACATGAAACATCGATATCCTTATTTGTTTGTATAGTTGGGATTTTTTAGGACAAAATCATTCCCAAGTTAGGGAGGATTGTAACACCCGCATTTTTGGAGTAGACATTCTCTTTTTCGGTTTCGTTTAGGGTATTTAATTAATCGTACGTTTTTGTCTCATTGTTTGGTTTTGGATTGCGAAACTTGGTCAACCTTCCCTCGTTAGAAACGGATCAGTTTGGGCCGAAGACACGCCCAAAGGACCTGAGGCGACTATGCCCGGAGACTATACCACCAGGGCATAGTCGTGTGTCATTGTCGAGGCTTTGAAGTGGGGTGCTGGGAAAATTCAGTGAGGAGGACTGGGGTACGACATTGCTTCGATGACTATGACCAGGGCATTGTCGCCGGTCATAGTCGGGTAGTATAAAAACTCCATGTTGATGGGATTCAGTCATTTGGAGTTGTTTTGAAGGCATATTTGGGGTTTTCTCTCTACGATTTTGGTAAGGATTCCAACCCTAGTTCTACTCTCTTCATTGATTGATCTTCTACAAGCATTAATGAGGATTTAATGAATATCTAGGGTGATCTTTCTGAAGGACCTAACTCATAGCAAACTCTCAAGTCACATCTCTCTCTACCTACCACCTCTAAGGTTCTTGTACCTCTTTCAAGGTGAGTTTTCTTACCCTTTGTTCTTATATATTTACTAGGGTTGTGTGTTATAACTCTCATCTATGTCTCCTAATCACATATTAGGGTTTGATATATTTTGACCTAATCATGGGATTTGGGAATATTATGGTTTTGGAACTGGAACAATAATGGTTGGAAAATGTAGTAGACTATAAATAATGGTACTCTATGATTTTCTATATGTTTTAAAACTCACTCCTATTCTATAGGATTTTGGTAAACCCAAAGTGAATATTAGTGTTTTGGTAAGACTCGAGTATTGGGTTGGTTAGTGATAAACTTAACATTTGAAATGGGATTTATGATATTATTGTTTATGGTTTGCGTTGATAAAGTCTCCTTATTATTGGGGGTCAAGACTTCATGTTGGTAAACTTATACATGTAATTTGGTTTTAACACTTATGTATGTGATCAATGATGAATGTGTTAAAATGCTTTTTATTTGGTCTTAGTGCAATGGATCCATAGGCACAGTGTTCTCTATGTATCGTTTTGGACATTGAGTTCACCACTTTGACACAGAATAGGCATCGGGTCTCCTTGGTAAGTAAGGTGTGGACCTATATGGTCGGGTAGCGTCCCATGGGCAGTAAGGTGTAATTCCATTGTGCATGAGTTCCCGCTTTGGAACTTAGTTCCCGCTTTGGAACTCTCAAAAATAGACCTAGGAGTTGACTTGATGTTTTCGAGTAATAGACTAAGAGGAGTTGAGCTCACTATGTGATTGGATGTATTTGTACTATGTTATAATCACTAATGGTTTATTTGGTTGTTTTGATTTTGCTCATCGCTAGATTTGTTGTACGACTTCAAATGGGTTTTACCATTTCCATTTCAATTAAATTATTCTCACTTGGCTTTAGCCTAACGCTTGTTCTTTGGTTGTCGTATATGGCAGGTCATTCTAGCGGTGGGGCTCGTCAGGATTAAGTGGATGACCTTGGTTCGTGAGTGATCTTTTTTAAGATATAGTGACCAATACATTGATTCTAAAGAATACACATTTTGGAAAGATAGCGACACCCGACTTTAATCTTTCTTGACCAAATTAGATTATTAGGTTGTTGAGTTATATTCTTCATTTGATTCGAGTTGTAAATGTTATACTTTATTCCCCGTTTTGGGATGACACACTTGGGTTAGAATGTCTCATTCATATTATTCAGGTTTGATTGTTCCCTATTTTAGGACGAACATGTTTACTCTATTTATAGATGTTATATTGCCGAATTTTCGAATTTTAATTTCACTCCAAATTTTAGGATGTTAAGATAGTGTGACTAAGAAATTGAGGAGCGTGGTTTCGAGGTGTTTAGAGTCAATCAAATCCAGGCATGAAATTCATTTCTAAAATAAATTGCATCATTTATTTCTCATGCTTCCAACTCGTCATGTAGAATTATATTATGAAATCTTGGAAAAATACTTAACACACAAGATCTTAAACCATGATTTTAAACATGTATAAAATTACTTATTTCCATGTGATTGCAAACTTCGTTGAGACTTTCTCTACTCTCGTAGTTGTCCAAAGCTATTTCCAGATATTGTGATGTTCGTATTTTGATGTTGTTTAGGGTCTTGGATAAGTAATTGCGGTTTATGACTTTAACATTGGACTTCCTCCACACATGTTAAGGTTTTAGACGAAGAGTTATCTTCCATTGTTTTGGTGTTTGAGTTTATTGAGAATGTTATTCCATGCAATTTTGTGGATTTGATGTGGTGACTTTAATGGCGTCCAGTTGTATTATTTTCCCTTGAGTTTGTGCGAACAGTTTGCTTACATGCATACATATTTTATCTGGAATTTCCATCATGGTGTTATAGCCAGCATTTTAGAACGACGAGAGCATATTGTTATTTGGCTTTGAACTTGAAACCGACATAAACTATTTCATGTTTTTAACCAAAGCGCATGCACATATCACTTTACTAGTTTTGTGAGATAAACGGATGCATGTAAGTTTTGTTGTGGAATCTTATTCCGTGTCGTGTTGTGTCTAAAAGAGAGAAAACCTTGGGAATTTGATATCATGTAAATTATGTTTTGAGTTTTCTGCAAACATTTTGTTGTACACTTTTTGGTGCACGAATTAATTTACAACTACTATGTGAGTAATCGTATGTTGGGCCTGAGATGGTCCGTGTTCATGTTTCATTTTGTGCATCTTCGTCTATTTTCGTTTTGCTATTAGTTAACAAAAATGTGTTATATTGATCAGTATTACGTGTGTGACAATTACGGTCACTTCAAACGATTTCCTAGTTGTGCTAAAGACTTTTAGCGTGTGTAAAATTGATTGCAAAGATTTTGTGTTCGGTAAATCTTTTAAAAATATGAATTGCCATACTTGTTAGGTCTTGTAGATGGAAAAACCTTGAACTCATTAGAGCCATAAATTTAAACCTTTTTTTTTTTTGTGAAATGAGTTGTAATTAAGGACTAGAGGAGTCCTTGGGAATTGGAGCGTCGGATGATCTGACGTGTGATCAGTTTTGAATTTTGGATTTCAATTTTATGAATCTGAGCACGCATGAACAATTGAGGTATTAGATTTATGTATTCTCCCAGTTATTTAAGTAGTGATCTTTCTATTTCGGTAAATCCTCTTGTTAAAGCATCGTGTGGTTGCTTGCATAGGGTTGTATATGAATTAATGGGTTGATTGTTCGACATCATGTATGAGTTGGCGGTGTGCCATTTGGGTGAGTCTTCAGGAATAAAGGAAATATTGTGGTTCGTTTGTTAGAGATGTAAGATTGGAACTTTAGTGCCAGGTTGGGTGTCAACCTTTATTCGGCAATGCAAATTTGGAATGAAATATATGACGGTACACTCACATTTGCAGTATAGTCGTTTTGAGGATAGGTGTCGTCACTCGATTTTGAGGACAATAACCGTTGGGGTACTTCGGTGAAATTCCGTTGGATCCGGTGTGTTTGGTAGTTGAGTGGTAACCTTAAGGAGAGTAGGTGATGGCAACTAGGTATCGATCATTGGTAATTCGGTAGTCAACAAGGCTTTCACCGATCTATCAACTGATGCTTGAATTTATTATGGGAGTTGTGTAAACCGCGGAGTTTGGGGTAATCCGTCATCTATAGAGTGTAATGGTACGTTTCTGGGTGAAACATCAGACCACACTAGTTGTAGGAAATTTCGTCAAGGAAAGGACAATAAATCTTTTATGGTATGGATTATTGGGAAATTTGATGAGAATATCGAGGTAGACCTTAAATAGAAATCGACTGTTGAGGAAACCTTGATTTTTCAGAACTAGAAGTATCGTTTCTGTAACAACAACGGGTGACCAACTCAACAATTTTATACAGATTCCGTCACCACTCAGGTAAAAGCCATCATGGCGGTGAATACTTGGAATTGAAACGAATACGGTCAAGTTCTGGTTGGATCCTTCCTACAAAGGTTGTTGTGTTCTTGAAGGCAAGTAAAGGGTGCAACGTGGTTCGAAGATGGATGATTAGAAGTATTTAAGGGTAAAGTTCGCTTTGGAGTATCCTTGGTGGAAATGGTTAGCTAAGGTCGTAAGGTACTATTGAGGTGATATGTACAATCTAAGGTTGGGAGGCAACCGAGATCTTAATTCTAGGAAATTAATTAAATAAGGACTCGACATTCGTCCCGTCATCAGTGAGATATATTGAGCATTGAGATTGGGTTTATGGCGGCTTGTTAAGGGAAACACAGTGGCAATCTTGAATGGGTTGTGACCGGATTCATATTTCGGGTAAGGTATTGTTGAGGTATCTGATAGGTGTTAATTATTTAACCCTAAAACACCACTTTTTGTTGCTTTTATAGATTTTTATTTGCCCAAGTTAGCTTCTTGAGTCTTTTCTTTGTCTTATATTGCACCTTTTCTTAGTTTAACATAAGTCGTGGTTTTACTTTAAGTTTTACTAAGAATTTGACCGAGTTTTGGTTCAATCCTACATGATGCTGTCAAGATGAAGTTGTAGGTTGTGTTGTTGAGCCTTTGTGATCGATAGGTTTACTTCATGGACGAAAATTGGAGAAAAGTTTGGAAGAAATGGACTTAGCCCACGGACTTAACACTTGTATTTTTGCCCTAACTTGGTGGCTAAGTCATTTTATTGTTATAAATACGATGTTTATGCTTGGTTTTTAAAAGATCATCTTATGATCTCA
The DNA here is from genome assembly GCA_954870635.1 of Arctium minus. Taxonomy (NCBI): domain Eukaryota; kingdom Viridiplantae; phylum Streptophyta; class Magnoliopsida; order Asterales; family Asteraceae; genus Arctium; species Arctium minus. The sequence goes on along the minus strand of OX941097.1, from coordinate 25,723,152 downwards.
TGATCTTTTGATTTCATTCTTCTCTAAGTTGTAATTGGCAAACATTGACATCATCCTTAAATTTGTTATTTGTGGTTTAGTGAATTTCGTTCAAGCCTTTGGAAGTAATACAAGCAAGTTAGTTTATAATTACATCTTTTGTTACAAGTGTTGGTAATTGCAATTTAAGCTCTTGAATTTTTCTTGATTTCTAAAATAAATCATTTTTTAGCTCCAAAAATCATTCTAAGGTCGTGGCCTTTTTGTGATCTCCCAAAACGATTTCTAAAGTGTTCAGTTACTTTTGTTTTGATTATGATTGTTTAAGTAAGAATTATTACTTGGTTCATTTTTGCTTTCTCAATTAATCTAGTTTTTAAAATCTTGGTTTTACATCGGATTTATTTCCTTTGTACTTCGTGACTAGTGTTAATTAGTTAAAACAAATCCCAAGTATTTTCTCAAGTAGTCAAGGATCTTTTGCTTTATTTGTTTTGGTTACTTTCGATTTTCTATGTAGAACTAAGTCGTCATACTTGGTGTTCTTTTGGATTAAATTTCTTCTGTGCCAAGCAGTGAGTTTTCTAATTAGTGAAATTATTGTTTCGAAGTTTTATTTTGCAAGTGTTCTAGTTTTCAAACGAAACTTCTCGAGCTAGTTACTAAATCTAGCAACACTCACAACACTTTTTACTTTCTGCAATTTACTGCTTTATTTATATTTCTCGCACTTACTTTGCAGTAATTTAATTTCCTGCAATTTAAATTCCAGTTATTTACATTTTCTGCAATTTAAATTTCTGTCTTCACTTCAACTTTTTTACTTGCGCGACAAGTTTTCTTTTTAAACTACAAAACTTGCTCTTTGCTTTCAAATTTTCGATTTCAATTATTTGTTTTTCAGTATTTAATTCTTTTGTGAGAAAAACCAAGCAATGATAGGCTAAAACCTTAGCTTGGGTGCAAGACAGAATTAGGATCTAGACCGATGATAAAGTAAAAAGATGTTAAAAATATAGTTTAAAGTTTCGTTGAAAATATCTCAGGTAATTAATGATTACAGATAATTAACTTGCAACTAATTAAATGCATGAAAATTTGTAATCCCTAAAAAGGTTATATTAAATATTAATTCTGGGATAAACGAGACTGCTATAATATCTTTTTACCGGATCATTTATTTTTGTTCTGATGAACCTTTGTATCCTTTGCCTTTTCTTACAACTCAACTTTTTTTAGTGTTAAATTTAAACTCTTAAAAAGATCTTTCTTCAAATTCACCATCTGAAATTAGCTTTTAAACACTAGACTTTTCTGATTGAACTTTCATAGTCTTTCTTGAGGATCGATATTCGATACTTTGTATCACTATTACTTGTTAAGAAACGATAGTAGGATAAGGTGTATACTTGCACTAAGTTCTATTTAAGTGAATCTGAAAAAAGGATTGCATAAATCTGACAACAAGTTTTTGGCGCTGTTGCTGAGGAAACACCCTGAAAGTTTTTTCATCTTAAGTAAAGTTATCAACAACTAATTTTTCTACCACCTTTTCGAAAACCAGTGTATGCCAAGATTCCCACACGGGTAATTTTTCCAATTAGACCCTGACATATAAAAAACGTTTAGACAAATAAGAAGAGCGTAAAGAGCTGCCTTAGCTTTAACCTCTCCAGAAATGGTTGAACGTGAAAATGTGTTAGGTGAAGGAGTACACCCTGGTCCTATTCCTGGGAACAATAATAGAGGTCCCAGGTTAATTCCTATGAATGACATTTTTGAACCTAGAAATGAGGATGTCAATGAACCACCAATAAATCGATTTGTGGAAGAGGAACAAAACATTTTTAGGCTAGCAAATTCTAGAGATGGTGGTGTTATGGATTATGCTATCCCTATTTTAAACCAGCTGCATACATGGATTCTTAAACCCACTATTACTGCTGCCCATTTTGATCTTAAGCCTATAATTTTTCAGATGATGCAAACCAATGGCCAGTTCGCTGGTATGCCATCTAAAGATCCTTATTCTCACTTAAGATCTTTCATGGAAATCACAAACTCGTTTCTTATCCCTGGAGTATCTGAAGATGCTCTAAGACTTAAACTTTTTTCCATTCTCGCTAAGGGATAGAGAAAAATCCTGGTGTAATTCTTTGAAACCAGATTCTGTGATCACATGGAACAATATGGCAAAAAAAAATTTAAAATAATATTTTCCACCCACGAGGAATGCTAAATCCAAAAATGAAATATGCACATTTAGACAACTGGATGATGAAGCAGTTCCTGATGCATGGGAAAGGTACAAAGAGCTACTGAGAAAATGCCCTCACCATGGCATTCCGTACTGTATACAGCTAGAGACATTTTACAATGGTTTAAACACCGCTGTTAAACAAATGCTCGATGCTACTGCGGGCGGAGCTTTCACAGCTAGTACCTACAATGAAGGTTATGACATACTTGAGAAAATTTCTAACAATAATGGACATTGGTCTGATCCATGTGCACTTCCACCTAGGAAAGCAACAGGGGTATATGATGTAGATGCTTCCTCAGCATTGACTGCACAACTCTCTAATATGGCATCTTTAATTAAAAATCTAACTAATCCATCTGTTCAATCTAATGCTACTACACATATCCCTACTGTCAACTCTGTGCAATGTACTTACTGTGGTGACGGATATTCTTTTGAACAATGCCCTGGAAACCCTAAACAAGTTAATTTTGTCAACAAAAGTGGACCTTTTTCTCGAAAATCACAATCCTGGATGGAGAAATCCACCAAAATTTTCTTGGAATGGTGCTACTCATAATCATTTGTTGCCAAAACTTCAGGGACAGTCCAATTTCCATTCACAATCTCAAGGACAATCTAATTTTCACCAATAATCACACCCACAGTCACACCAAAACAACCAGAACAACCAACATGCCCATTTTCAGTCTCAAAATCATCATCCTTCTTTCCAAAACAAGTCTAATCAACATCCTGACTCATCTACTTCTTTGAAGGCAAGGATGAAAAGGTTATAACCCAAACTCAAGCATCAATCAAAAATCTGGAAACTCAGATGGGGCAAATGGATTTAGAGGAACACCAGTAACTCTCCCGAGTGATACTGAGATGCCTCAAAGAGCTGGAAAAGATCAAGTTAAGTTTGTGACTTTAAGAAGTGGAAAGAACTTAGAAAACGTCCAAAGAGAACCAAACAAAGTAGAGCCTGAAAAGAAAAAGGCGAGACCAGATTCTGCTACTACACTACCTGTGAACCAGTCTAGTAGTACTAGTGAGCCTATGAACATTGATAAGCCCATTAGTAGTCCAACCATTCCAAGTAGATCAGATTTCCCATCACTATTCTCTAATGATCAGGGAATCAATTCCAGAAGCCCATGAAAAGTATTGTAAGTGATGTGTCACACTCTGGTGGCAGTCCTACAATACCCTGTAGAACTGAATCAGAACCTGTTTTACAACATGCCCAAACATCTACTCAAGCACCTATTCCATCACCTACTCTTCCTAAGACTCCACTCTCTACTTCAGTCAGTCCTTACATTCCTTACCCCCAAAGGTTAAGGAATCAAAAGGAATAAATACAATTTAAAAAGTTTCTTGATGTTTTTAAGTAGTTACACATAAACATACCTTTGGTTGAAGGCATTGAGAAGATGCCAAGTTATTCTAAAAGACATTTTGAGCAAAAAGAAAAAACTGACTGAATATGAGACTGTAGCTCTGACTGAAGGGTGTAATGTTTTGTTGTCCAATAAAATCCCTCCAAAGATGAAAGATCCTGAAAGCTTTACAATCCCATGTTCTATTAGAGGAAAAGAAATAGGAAAGGCCTTATGTGACGTAGGTGCTAGTATAAACCTCATGCCTCTATCTGTTTTCAACACTTTTGGCATAGGTAAAGCTAGGTCTACAATTGTTACTCTCCAATTAGCTGATAAGTCCATAGCCTTCCCAAAAGGTAAGATTGAGAATGTCCTAGTCCAAGTTGATAAGTTTATTTTCCTTGCTGATTTTATCATTCTAGACTTTGAAGCTGACAAAGATGTTCCCATCATTCTAGGAAGACCTTTCTTAGCAATGGGTAGAACCTTGATAGATGTTCAAAAAGGAAAATTGACCATGAGTGTTAAAGATCAGAGAGTAACTTTTAATGTGTTCAATACCCTTAGGTACCCTGAAGAAAAAGAAGAGTGTTCTACTTTAAGTTTGATTGAGACTTGGTGCCAAGAAAAAAGTTTGGGAGAAATTTTGGGAATAGCTGAATCTGACAGTGATGAGGAAGAAAAAGAATTTTAGGACATGGAAATGCCACATGAAACTGCTGCTTTTGAAGTATTAGAAAGTGAGGATAGGAAAACTCTTGTTCCATCCTTAGAATCTGCACCAGATCTAGAATTGAAACAACCTCCCTCCCATTTGAAATATGCCTTTTTAGGAGACCCAGGAAAGTTGCCAGTAATTATTTCATCATCATTAGAATCTGAACAAGAAGAAAAGTTGGTTAATATGCTTAAACTTCATACTAATGCGATAGGATGGACCATTATTTACCTGAAGGGCATAAACCCTACCATTTGTCAACAAAAAATTATTTTGGAAGACAAAAATTTCACCTCAGTTGAGCCTCAAAGAAGAATAAATCCTGTGATGAAAGAAGTGGTTAAAAAGGAAATCTTGAAATAGCTTGATGCAGGCATAATCTATCATATTGCAAGTAGTACTTGTGTCAGTCTTGTGCAATGTGTACCCAAAAAGGGTGGAGTAATTGTGGTAACAAATGAGAAAAATGAACTTATACCTACAAGAATAGTGTCAGGTTGGAGAATATGTATAGACTATAGAAGGCTTAGTAAAGAAACTCAAAAAGACCATTTTCCATTACCATTCATTGACCAGATGCTAGACAGATTAACAGGAAAAGATTTTTACTGTTTCTTAGATGGTTACTCTGGTTACACTCAAATTGCCATTGCACCAGATGACCAAGAAAAGACCATTTTCACCTGTCCATATGGAACTTTTGCCTTTAGAAGAATGCTTTTTGGACTGTGTAATGCCCCTACCACTTCCCAAAGATGTATGATGTCTATTTTTTCTGACATGTTAGAACACTCCATGGAAATTTTCATGGACGATTTTTCAGTTTATGGGACATCATATGATCTGTGTTTACAAAACCTGGAAAAGAGTCTTAAAAGATGTGAAGAAACTGACTTAATTTTAAACTGGAAAAAATGTCACTTTATGGTTAAAGAAGGCGTTGTGTTAGGGCATCTCATTTCCAAAAGAGGCATTGAGGTTGATATAGCAAAGTTGGAGGTAATTGAAAAATTACCAGAACCAACAACTGTCAAAGGGATCAGAAGTTTTCTGGGACATGCAGGTTTTTATAGGAGGTTCATAAAAGACTTTTCAAAAATTTCAAAACCTCTTTGTTTGTTGCTACAACATGACCATGATTTTAATTTTGATGAAAATTGTAAAAAGGCTTTTAAAATTCTAAAAGAAGCATTGGTCACTGCCCCTGTAGTAGTAACACCTGATTGGTCCCAACCCTATGAAATAACGTGTGATGCTAGTGACTGGGTAGTAGAAGCTGTGTTAGGTCAGAAAAAGGAAAAGATTTTCCACCCTATTTACTATGTTAGTAAAACTCTCAATGAAGCCAAAATCAATTACACCACTACGGAAAATGAATTATTAGCTGTGGTTTTTGCTTTTAAAAAAATCAGATCATATTTGATGGGCACTAAGGTAAAAGTTCATACAGATCATGCTGCCATCAAGTACCTCATTTAAAAAAATGCAAAACCTAGGCTTATAAGGTGGATCTTGTTACTTCAAGAGTTTGATTTGGAAATCATTGATATAAAGGATGTGGATAATCAGGTTGCTGACCATCTGTCTAGATTAGAGAAACAAGATAACCCTGTGCAAAGTAGTGACATCTGTGAAGTATTTCCAGATGAAAGGATTCTCTCCTTGCAACATTCTACAATGCCTTGGTTTGCTGATCTTGTTAACTATTTAGCTTGTGGGATTATTCCCAAGGAGCTAAATAAGCATGAAAGAAGAAAGCTCATCTATGATTCAAAGAAATATTTATGGGATGATCCTTTCTTGTTTAAAATTTGTGCAAATCAAGTGATTAGAAGGTTTTAGAAGGTGCATACCAAAAGACGAAATGACATAAGTTCTCCAACACTGCTATTTAGGGCCATGTAGAGGACATTTTGGAGGAAGTAGGATAGCTGCTAAAGTCTTGCATCAGGCTTTTTCTAGCCTACTTTGCACAATGATGCCCACAACTTTGCAATAAGTTGCAATGAGTGTCAGAGAAGTGGGAATATTTCCCAAAGAAATGAAATGCCCTTAAATGGAATTCTAGAAATAGAACTATTTGATGTTTGGGGTATAGAATTTATGGGACCTTTTCCCATGTCCAATAATTGTTCCTACATCCTGGTTGATGTGGACTATGTATCCAAATGGGTGGAAGCTATAGCTTTCCATTCCAATGATGATATGACTGTTGTCAAATTCCTACAAAAGCACATTTTCACCAGATTTGGTACACCCCATGCCCTAATCAGTGATGAGGGTACACACTTCATAAATAACCTAAATATGACATTAAGCATAGGGTAGCTACAACCTACCATGATCAAACCAATGGATTAGTTGAATTGTCAAATAGGGAGAAAAAAGGAATTTTAGTCAAACTGGTCAAACCTCACAGAAAGGACTGGGCCTCCAAATTGGATGATGTTCTATGGGCCAATCAGACCGCTTATAAGACCCCCGTTGAAATGTCTCCCTATAAGCTGGTTTTTTGAAAAGCTTGTCACTTACCTCTAGAGTTAGAGCACAAATCCTATTGGGCCATTCAAGAACTCAATATGAGTTTTGATGGGGCAGGAAGGAAAAGATCTTTGCAGATGTGTGAATTAGATGAACATAGGAAATTTTCCTATGAAAATGACAAATTATATAAAGAAAATACAAAAAAAAATGGCATGACAAGAAAATAGTTCCAAAAGAATTCACTATTCTAAACATAAATTGTTTCTCGGAAGTTGAACTCTAGATGGACTGGGCCTTACCAAATTGCCAAAGTGTACCCTTACGGTGTTGTTGAGTTAACTGATCCAGAAAAGGGTAGCACTTTCAAAGTGAATGGACAAAGAATCAAACCATTTTTCAATCACATGGCAATTTTGCAACAACCTTCCAAGGTTGTTCTTTTGGTAAATTAGAAATTTGGCTTCAATCCCAAAAGTTTGTATTTCTTCACTAGTATATGTTAATTTTCATTTTTACTTTACTTACTTTTATTTCGTATTTTGGGCTTATGTTGAAATTGATTTGAAAAGAAAAGCCAACCCAAGATTTTGATATAAAATTTTAAGGCCTTTTTGTCATTTTGTTTAATTTATTTTCGGCCCACCTCTAATTTTGTTTGTTGGGCGAGTTCTAAACTAATATGAAAAAGGAAAGAAAAATGGAACCGACCCAAATTTATAAGTGTTAGCTCCATTTGTCAAGTTTAGAAGTGTTGAAAAATCGGCTAAGTATAGAAACCTCTGCAGTCTGCAAAGTCTCCGCAGAAGGTACAAAGCTCAGAAGACTACTCCGCAGAAGACGCGCGAAAGGACAAACCTGATGATGATACTCAGATCACAGAGCCTCTGTGATCACTCACAGAGCCTCTGTGAAGGCTAACCTCTGGAGGACAGTGTTGGAGTTTTGAAGGATGGCTTAAGACAAGACCACGTGCAAAACACGAGAGACTTGTTGTACGATGATCCGCATAATCAAGTAATAGGCGTCCCACGATGTTTACTTTAAAGGTGGCATTCCTTATGTGGAATGTCAGCCTTTGTTTTGTAGTACGAGGTGCACGCTGCTTGTACTATATATGAGCACCTCGTTCTTTGTCTTAAAGAAGCGACCACACACAAAAATAGCTGTCTGTATAATCCTTGAGCATATTTGCACATACCAGTGCGTGTTCTTGGTGTTCTTCTGTAATCAATAAACAGTTCTTTGAGTAACTTTCTTATAATACTTTACCTCCTGTTCATTAATTACTTGTGTGTTTACTACCTTGCATGTACAATCTTTTCTATACATCTTGAACGCTTCCGCACTCTGTTTAATTAATCTGTGTGTAGTAAAAGGTTAAATCAAGTTAAAGAACATCAAAACTGGGATCAACAATTGGTATCAGAGCAGACTTTGATTTTCAATATCAAAGGATCCTGTTCTATACTTGTTTCCAGTATTCAAGGTAGTAGTTTGAGTCTGTTCTTCGTCCCAAACTCCATTCACAGTCACACTCTGTTTTCTGAAGCTATATCAACCTGTTTGATATAGAAACAGGTACATGTGTGTTCTTCACTCAGAGACAGATTCAAATCTAGTTGGTTGATCATTTGTTCTTACTGTTCATATTCTCATCATTCCTAAGACCATTGTTGTTACACTCTTCCTTGTTCGTATCATACTCTGTTTTTCTCTCTAAGCTAAATGGCAAACACTGTTGTTAGACCACAGTCTCATTGGATTCAAGATAATCCAATCTGAAGATCCAATCTGAAGCTAAAGCCGAAACGTCGACTCTCGATATTAGTCTAAAAGTCAGTTTGTAATAAAATGTCAAAGTTGTTTATTTGTATTTTATGTAATTAGATATTTAGCATAACTAAATATCTATGTTTAGTTAGTTGTTAGTTATTATATTTGTTAGATAATATCTAAGTGTTAGATATTATTATTAGTTTATTATTATTATGGTAGTGTGTCTAAGAAGCTTGAGATCAATATTAGATCTCAACAACTCTCTAAGATCACTTTTATCACACACACTTAAGGTGTAAAAACTAGAGAGAACACACAAGAGCTTCAAAGATCAAACCTTGTAACCATTGTTATTAATCAATATAGGTTGGTAATCGTTAATGTGTTGTTTGATATAAAACTTGATATAGTATTGTGGACCGAAAATTGGTATCAGAGCCTGATAATAGATCAAAATCAAGTTTTAAAACTATCGACTCTGTGTTCTTGTTTTCAAAATCATTTTCGAGATTTTGAGTGTTTTAGGTGTGGAAATCGATCAGGTTGTGATGGATCAGGCTGCTAGATCGAGTTGTGAGTGTTTGATTTCAATATAGAGCTTAAATCGAGTTCCAAATTTGTGATTTTGTTGTCTGAGTTAACGTTCAGAAAAAGTTACTGTGCCATCGATTTGCATTTCAAAAAGTGATTTTTATCAAGATCGAGTGGTAACAATCTGTTCTAGATAGGTTAGTGGTCATTTTATTGCATTTTGGGACTGCTAATCTTGGAAAAACAGGTTTATTAGTCGATTTATCGAAGTACAGGACGAACTCACGCGAAGTCTAGTCTTGTGCCAGTTCATAAGTTTCAATTTGCGCAACTCAAAGCTCACGCAAAGTCTACTTTGCGCAACCAACGTAAAACGCAAAGCCCACTTTGCGCTACCAACTGATCACGCAAAGCCCACTTTGCGTAACTCAAAGCTTACGCGAACCTCACTTCTCGCAACAACAAGCAAACGTAAAGCTCAATTCTCGCTACCAACACATCACGCAAACCTCAGTTCACGTGATCAACTCCTCACAAAAAGCACAACTCTACATCGCACGATCAACTTGAAACGCAAACCTCAGTTTGCGCAACCAACGTCTCGCGCAAACCTTACTTTGCACTTCCAACGACTCGCGCAAACCTCAATTCGCGCGATCAACTCTTCACGCAAACCTCTCATTGCGCAAATACAAGACTTAAATCTTTTTATTCAGAATGACATCTAGAGAAGCCCTTGCAATCGGAACTAACACCAAGCCACCAGTTCTCTTTAAAGGAGAATACAAACAGTGGAAAGATCGGTTCCTGAACTTTGTTGACAGACATGAGTTGGGTGATTTCATCAGACAATCGATAGAAGAAGGGGTTATGAAACCAATTATGACGACTCGTTTGGTTGGAACTGTGCCAACACAGATTGAACTTAAGTATCATGAGCTCGAAGATGATAACTTAAAGAGAGCAAAAGGTGATAAATTAGCAAAGTCATACATTCTACAAGGAATTCCAAACGAAATCTATGTAAAGATTGACAGCTATAAGGCCTCGGGCAAGGAAATATGGGATCAACTAGAGAAGATGATGTTGGGTTCAAAGGTTGGGAATCAACTCAAAGTTTCCAACTGCCTAAACAATTATGAAGAATTTAAAGGCAAAAGTGGAGAGTCTCTAGAAGGAACTTATGATAGATTCGTGACCTTGCCAAATGAACTAAGCAAGAACAAGGTCATAAAATCTCAAATCGAGCTGAACGTCAAATTCCTGAGTATTCTACAGCCGGAATGGAAGAGATTTGCTAGACAGATGAAGCAGATCAAGGATCTGAATGAGATTCCACTTCATGAGGTGTATGAAACCCTCAAACAAAATGAAGAAGAGGTGGATGAAATTATAGATGATAGAAGGCAGAAAGTGAAGACAGTTGAAAACACAGTTGCTCTTGTTGTCAAGAAGAAGAAGAACAAGACGATTGTGTATGAATCAGAAGAAAATGAAGCTTATGCAAACTCTGACACGGATGAAAATGAACAACTGAAGCAGGCTATGCTCTTGTTGACAAATGCTTTTCAGAAGAAGTTCTACACGAAGCCAAGTTCAAACAATCATAGGTATTCTTCTGGTCCTAACAACTATGTCCACAAGGAAAGGGTTGAAGGAAATAGATATGAAGGAAAAAAGTTTGAAGGGAAGAGAATAGAGGAGAAGAAGCCGGAAGAGAGAAGGTATCATGCTGAAGGGAAGAGAATAGAGGAGAGGAAACCGGAAGAGAGAAAGTTTAAAGCTGAAGGTCCCAGTCAGTCAGAACCACAAATGTGCTACAACTGTGGCAAAACAGGTCACTTTGCCAGAGACTGCCGCAGACCTAAAGTCAGAAACTCCGATTACTACAAGAACAAGATGCTTCTTGCAAAGCAACAGGAGGCGGGTAAGGCACTGATGGCAGAGGATGAGTACTGACTTGATCATTCAGACGAGGATGAAGAGGATGAAGAGAGAGATGAAGCAGTCAACATGTGCTTGATGGGAAAGCAGGAATCAGACGCTGAAGCAGATTCAGAAGAGGATGAGAAAGATGAGGTATGTGATTTATCTAATTCAGATTTCATAAATAAAATGCATCCATGAATTTAAAACAACAAGAGTTAGAGTCGAAACTTAAGCGAGAAAATTGTGTTATTACTGACAAAAACCAATCGATACAGAAACTTAGCAACGAAATTGCTGAGAAGAAAGTATTGGTTGAGGTTTTACATAGAAATAATGACACCAGCGCAAAGGAAAAACAGTAATTCTTAAAGAGAATTCTGAACTCAAGTCTAAACTGAGAAAAAGTGAGCTTGATTTATATGAGCTTACGAAAATGCATTCTTCATGTACTGAAGAAAAAAAAACTTTAATTGCAAAATTAAAAAGTTTGGAAGAGAAGTTATACAAAATGGGTCAAACTGAACAAACTATTCATCTGAACAAACCCAAAGAGGAAATAGAGAAATGGGGAATCGGTTATAAGAATCCTCATTATCTTCAAAAAGGAATATCTGAAGTGCCTGCACTTTATAATCTTCTTTCTTTAAAATTAGCTCGAAGAATCCCTGAGCTTAAAGTTTTCTGGACTAAACTATCTGAAAAGGATGAAGCCAACGAAACTGAAAAACGTTTGAAATCATCTAAAGTTCATCTTCCATTTTATTATGCGAAAATGAATAATAGTTATAATGATAATCCAATATATCAAAAGAAGAAATCTCTTTCAAATGACTTCTTTCAAAGTTATTCTGAAAAAGAAATGGAGGCGAAGCCTATTCAAGGTAAACTATATGTCCCTCCTCTCGTTTTAGAAAGTAAAATTTCTAAACTCGAGAATTCTTTAACAAATGAAAGACTTTTGATTTAGATTCAACAAATAGTTTTTTTAACCGTGCTGAAAAATGTTATTATTTCAAAGGCTTCAAACTCTGAGGATATGTTTGGTTCATCAAATAAAGGGTTTGATTTTATGAACTCTGACGGTGGTTTAGATGATTGTTTTAATCAATTTGACTTTAATGCAAAACTTCCTAACCATTCATCATTTGTTAAGAAATCTTTGGAAAAAACCAGTATGCCTGTTAACATTGCAAAATCAACGAAAGCTGATAACTCAGTCTCTGTGATAGCAAAGAGTGCTAAAGGTAAGATTATATCTAAGCATTCACAGAAACCGAACACTACTGGTCATCCGAAGAAGAAGCATTCGTTTGTTGCTCAACAGTCTAACTCACGAGTTTCACATGTTTCAGATTTGAGCAAGCAAAGGCCGGAAGTTAAATCTCAGTGGTAACCGAAACAGAAGCTTGACAAGACCATTAAATCGTTTTTTAGTGTTAATTGTAGTAAGACTTCGCCTAGTAAAGATGTCTTAATTGCTGATGTTGCTATTTTGAACTCAAAACTTGTTGTTTATCGTAAACAATATACAATGAAGCAATTATTTCAGTTATCTTTATCTGCTAGAAAGTCTTCTATTTATGATAAACACGTTTCTACTTCTTGTCAAGATTCTGATGTTTGGTTTGGCAATAATCATGTGCACTCATATCATTCATCTCATTATAGTGCTTCAAATAAATTTCAAATGAAAAGAGGACCCAATTTCAAATGGGTACCAAAATCTTGTGCTAACACAGTAGGACCCAAATTCCAGTGGGTACCTAAGGCTAAATCTGTGTTGCAGGCACACAAAGTTTAGGAGAGCTTTGGATATGACTTCTGGACAAAACATTCTAGGACTCGTTTCTCAAAGAAACTAAGTTCTTGAATACAACAGTTCAAGACCCGCACTTCAAAGATAAAACAATGGTTTCTGAACACGTCTGTGCAGAACCCGTGCTTAAGAAGAGGATATGGCTTTTGAACAATTCAGTTCAAGACCCACACTTCAATGCTCAAAAGTCTTAAATTTTTACTTATGTCTATCTATATCTCTTGTTTCGTTATTTCTCTTGTGCAGATCCGTCATATGTGGTACTTGGATAGTGGATATTCCAAGCATATGACTGGACAAAAAGAGATGTTGTCCAATTTTAAAGAGAAGTATTGCGGAACAGTCAGATTCGGCAACGACCAGTTTTCTCCAATAATGGGATACGGTGATGTACAACATGACAATGTCATGATAAAGAAGGTGAGCTATGTTGAAGGCTTACGACACAACTTTTTCAGTATCAGCCAGTTCTGTGACAAAAGCTTAGAGGTCAATTTCAAAGCCAAGACGTGTTCAGTTCGTACTGAAGAAGGCGAGAAACTCTTGGTCGGCACAAGAAAGTCAGACCTCTACACAATTAACATGTCCAAAGTCCAGACTGACAAGCAGGTTTGTCTACTGACGAAAGCCTCGATGCAACAAAGTTGGCTATGGCATCGAAGGCTCTCTCACCTCAACTTCAGGTACATCAACAATCTGGTCAGTCGAAAGCTCGTCAAAGGACTTCCAGAGCTGAAGTATGAAAAAGAACATCTTTGTGCAGCATGTGAAAAGGGAAAGATGAAGAGGGCTCCACATAAACCAAAGCCTAAACCGAGTACAAGTGCTCCGTTAGAGTTATTGCATATGGACTTATGCGGTCCGATGCGAACTCAGAGTCTAGGCGGAAAGAAGTACATACTCGTTATCGTGGACGATTACTCGCGATACACATGGGTCAAGTTTCTACGTTCAAAGGATGAGACACCAGATGTTCTCATCACATTCCAAAAGACGACCTAGGTGAATCTACAAAAACCGGTTAAGTTTCTAAGAACAGACAACGGCACGGAGTTCAAGAATAAGAAGGTTGAAGAATATCTCGAATCTGTCAGGATTTCACATCAATACTCTGCTGCTCGAAAGCCTCAACAAAATGGAGTGGTCGAAAGAAGAAATCGTACGCTAGTCGAGGCTGCTCGTACCATGCTAAGTTAATCAGACTTACCTCTATTTTTGTGGGCATAAGCTGTATCGACTGCGTGTTATACACATAATCGTTCCATGATACATCGCAGATTCAAGAAGACTCCTTATGCATTAATCAACAACCGAACACCGACAATCAAATATTTCCATATATTTGGGTGTAAGTGTTTCGTGCTAAACAATAGGGAGAGTCTCAACAAGTTCAGTGCCAAGGCGGACGAAGGCATCTTCATTGGTTATTCCTCTACATCAACTGCATACCGCATCTATCTGAAGAAGTCAAAGACGGTTATAGAAAGCATCAACGTCAACTAATCATATATCTGATTTAGACTTATTATTTGAATTGTTTTATGATGAATTTCTTGGATCTAATGTAAAGAAATCTGTTGTGGTTGACAGGATGGAAGACTTAACGACTACTCATCCAACCAGTTCAGATATTCCTATTGAATCCAACACCCCGATTCAACGAGAAGTTCCAATTCAAATGCCGACTCCAACAGTTGAAGAAGTGCCATGTGATGAAGAGACAGAAGTAGCTGAAACAGTAGGATGTTCTATTTAGATCAATCTACAGCCAGCACAAGCTGTAACTGCTGAGCCTTCTGAACCTGCCACTTCAACTGCAATCATCATTCCTCTTGAACAAGCTGAAGAAGGTACAAGTGGATTTATAGATGATACAACTGACATACATTCATATAATCCACTGCCTCATGAACATAAATGGACCAAAGAGCATCCGATAAGCCAGATCATTGGCGATCCATCAAAATCGGTGCAAACTAGGTCAACATCAATGAACATGTGTTTGCATGACTCCTTTCTGAGAAAGTTCGAGCCAACTCGCGTATCAGAGGCACTTGCTGATCCAGAATGGATGATCTCAATGCAAGAAGAGTTGAATCAGTTCGACGCACTTCAAGTCTGGAGACTCGTACCAAAACCTCAAGGTAAAACCATTATAGGTACGAAGTGGGTTTTCAAGATAAAGAAACACGAAGAAGGTACCGTTATCCGAAACAAGGCAAGACTAGTAGCCAAAGGATACAGACAAGAGAAATGAATCGACTACGACGAGACATATGCTCTTGTGGCGTGATTAGAGGCAATTAGAATGTTTCTAGCATATGTAGCCCACAAGAACTTCACGGTCTTTCAAATGGACGTGAAGACTACCTTTCTGAATGGCATTCTGAAGGAGGAAGTCTACGTCTCTCATCCAGAAGGTTTTGTCAATCAAGAGAAGCCGAATCACGTCTACATTCTCGACAAAGCACTCTATGGTCTGAAACAATCTCCTCGTGCCTGGTATGATGTCCTTTCACAATTTCTAGTTAAGTCTGGTTTTTCAAAAGGTACGGTGGATACCACTTTGTTTATCAAAAAGGAAAAAGCCGATATCATTCTAATTCAAATATATGTAGATGATATTATTTTTGGCTCTACAAATCCTAAGTACTGTAAGAATTTTTCAAACCTTATGGTGTCTAGATTTCAGATGAATCTGATGGGAGAGATGAATTTCTTTCTCGGATTACAAGTAAAACAGTTTTCTACGGAGATTTTTATCAATCAATCAAAATACATTATGGATATTCTTCGGAAGTTCAAAATGGAAAATTCAAAACCGATTGGTACCCCAATGGCACCAGGTACTAAGATTGGCACCGATCCTTCGGGTAAGGCTGTTGATGTTAGGACTTATAGGGGGATGATAGGTTCTTTAATGTATCTTACTTCTAGTAGGCCAGATATAATGTTCTCAACATGCTTATGTGCACGATATCAGGCCAATCCTAAAGAAATTCATATGTCTGCAGTAAAGCGCATATTTAGGTATCTGAAGGGGACTGCAGATCTTGGTCTGTGGTATCCTAAAGATACTAGTTTTGAACTAACAGCGTATACAGATGCAGATCATGCAGGTTGTATGTTAGACAGGAAGAGCACGTCAGGACATGTACAGTTCCTCGGTGATAAGCTCGTAAGTTGGGCATTGAAGAAGCAACTTTGTGTTTCAACTTCCACGGCCGAAGCAGAATATGTAGGTGCTGCTAGCTGCTGTTCTCAGGTCCTTATGGATGAGAACTCAATTGCGCGACTACGGTTTCCACTTCAACAAAATCCCGATATACTGTGACTCCAAGAGCGCCATCGCAATAACAGCGAATCCTGTTCAGCACACCAAGACCAAACACATAGACGTCATGTATCATTTTATTAAAGATCATGTTGAAAAAGAAACAATTGAACTTTTCTTTGTAAAAACTGATTATCAGCTTGCCGATTTATTTGCCAAACCTTTAGACGAAAGGAGGTTTAACTTTCTTATCTCTAAGTTTGGTATGCTAAATCAAAAGATTTAATCAGTAGTTACCTATCAAAGTTTTCTAATTGTATACTTTTTCATCATTTCTTCATTCTTAATTCTGATTGATATCTGCACTTCAAATGTTCTGTTCATGATCCAACGGGGAGTATGAGAAGAAATTAACAAGTGGTCAATCTTATTTTAAGGGGGAGTACATACATATTTGTCTGAAATTTTATGCATATCTTTTACAACTGATAATGTACTGATGTATAATTTCAGGGGGAGTCAAGGTGATGACTTCTGATTATTTTTTATCAGAACTCGTACTTTAACAGTTTTACTGCTTTTTGTCTTTTCAATTTAAGTGAATAAATTTTACTTTGACTTGACACAAGACTTTTGCAGAATTTTTGAGAGAAGCTTACAAGTTCATGTGTTTATGACTTTACGCTTAGCTTCATGAGATGAAAGATCGTACGTAAAGGTATAATTCTATATCTTCATCTCATATATGGTTGAAAGAAGGACAACTTTCAATCATAGAAATCATTGTTTTCAATGTTCAAACCCCTTCCCGATTCTCAAAACGAATACATGAATTGGAAGTGGGACTTTAAATGTTTTTAAGAAATATATTGTGCTTTAGTTGAAATAGTTAAACCAATTTGAGCATCATATGCATCATAGGAAAACAAGGAATCATTGTGCTAGGAATTAACACAACTTCCATGGAATCACCTTAACCAGTGATTTCTACCCAAGAAGTTAATCCATAGTGATTGAGTGTCAGAAGTCGAAAAGAAATGAGTGCGATTAGAGTGAGCAAAATGTTTAAAAGAAAGAGCGTGTGAGATCAGAGTTAAAAGAATATCACAACTCTGCACCAACTTTTTCTGAGCCGGGCAGCCACAATTCTAATGTTTCACAACTCTTTGGTGATCATTATTGAAACAGGCAACTAGCCCATGCCAACTCTTGATCAAACCTCACCAACTACTCATTTTCTACTCAAATAGAAAGTGTTTCACTTTTTCAAAAAGGGGAAGCAACACATTTGCTATCTGATTTTCATTTGGAAAATATGGATATTGAAAAGAAGGAAGTATGCCCCACCTTCGTACTTCAATCATGCACATTGAGTATGTGTTTAACTTAATGTTGTTTCAGTGGTTTACACAATTTTGAGCCTATAAGCAATCATCCGTGCTTAATTCTTTCTATCACAAGCACGAACACACAAGGAATTTGTTTCTTTGTCATAACGTTTATAGAAATTACCTTTGTAGTGTTTCGATGATTAAATGAAAGCCCTAGGGGAGTCAACATCAAACAGCTCCTTTACAATGTGTATTCGTTACACACAGTGACTTAGTGTTACTGACAGGCATGTTAACTGATTCATTAGTTGATTCAGGTGTTACACAACTATTTTGTCTCGATTTGAAAAGATCTGGATGAATATCTTAAGAATTGACGGATCAGGGGCTCCAACTGAAAGACATTTCTTACTCAAAGTTTTGATGAAGTCGTTACACTTTTCATCAAAAAGGGGGAGAATCTAAAGCTTGAAGAAATGTCCATAACATTATAAGACATTGGAGAAGAGAAAAGCTAACAAAGAAATGCGAGATCAAAGTATTCTGAAGACATGCTGATTTCAAATAAATTTTCTTTGAAGATACTTTGCTAAAGCATTCTGAGCTAGAGAAAGAGATTGCATCTTCTGAGCTGAACAAGAAGACTGAATTGCTAAAATCTTTTTAGTAATGATCTTGATCCAAAGGGGGAGATTGTTAGACCACAGTCTCATTGGATTCAAGATCATCCAATCTGAAGATCCAATCTGAAGCTAAAGCCGAAACGTCGACTCTCGATATTAGTCTAAAAGTCAGTTTGTAATAAAATGTCAAAGTTGTTTATTTGTATTTTATGTAATTAGATATTTAGCATAACTAAATATCTAAGTGTAGTTAGTTGTTAGTTATTATATTTGTTAGATAATATCTAAGTGTTAGATATTATTATTAGTTTATTATTATTAAGGTAGTGTGTCTAAGAAGCTTGAGATCAATATCAAATCTCAACAACTCTCTAAGATCACTTTTATCACACACACTTAAGGTGTAAAAACTAGAGAGAACACACAAGAGCTTCAAAGATCAAACCTTGTAACCATTGTTATTAATCAATACAAGTTGGAAATCGTTAATGTGTTGTTTGATATAAAACTTGATATAGTATTGTGGACCGACAACTGTTAACTACTTCAGTGCTGGATCTCAGTCTAAACCTCCCACTCTACTAAGGGATGAATATCCTCAGTGGAAGATCAGGATGGTGAAATTCCTTGAAGGTGTGGATCCTGGTCTGGTTGAGTTTCTTCACAATACTCCTTTCATCCCAATGACAAATGTTCCTCGTGTTCCTGCCACCGCAAACACTTCTGAAGTTCCTGAATACCAGCATCCCAAACCTGTCATTGAATGGTCTGAAGATGAAAGGGCATTGCATGAACTTGCAAAGAAAGCCAAAAGACTAATCATAATAGCTATCCCTAACGACATCTTCCAGTCTCTAGATTCTTGTGAAACATCGAAGGACCTATGGTTAGAGCTAGAAAAACAACTTGCGGGTGGTGCTAAAACTCTCAAGAACAACAGGGTATTATGCATAAATGAGTATTTTGCTTTCAAAGCTCTGACGGGTGAATCCATTCAAAGCACTTACAACAGGTACAATTCCTTATTAAACAAGTGTAAGAGGTATGGGATCCACAGAACCTCCGAAGAAAACAAGTCAGATTTCTACAGAGCCTGAATGATGAATGGCTTCATCTAACCATGTCCATGCAAGCCACATTGGATCTTGATGTATGGTCCATATCAGATCTCTTTGGAACACTGATTAGCCAAGAGAACAGAATTTCCAAATTGACAACCTCTGTCGGAGGTCCTCTGGCTCTTGTAGGAAGTGCCTCTAAAAGTAAAGACAAGGGAAAGAAGGAAAAGGCAGCTGAGGATGTGCAGAGGAAGAAGAAGAAGAAGGTACTTGTAGTAGAGAGTGAAAGTGAAGAAGATTCTGAGGAGGAGATAGGCATGGTTGCTCTGGCCAAAACACTTGCACTTATGACCCGACAATTCAATCGTGGTCTCAAGAAGAAGCCGGAGTACAGAGGGAGAGAAGAAAGAGATGACAGAAGCAGAGGATATAGTGAGGCAAGAAGGCATGGAAGAGATGAGTCTGAGGAGCCAAGGGAAGAAGAGAAAAGTGGACAGAGGTCAGACGACAGAGGTGGTGACAGATTCCCAAAGCTGAAGGCTGCTTCAAATGCGGGAAACCAGGCCACTTTGCGGCAGAGTGCAGGTCTTCTGCCAACAAAGGGAAACCCACAAGAGACGCTGCTTTCTATAAAAAGAAAGCAGAATACTACACTCAAAGATCCCTAATGGCATAACAAGAGAACCTTGTAACCGATGAATCCTCTGATGAAGAAGACAACGCACTCTTCTGTGGAATGGCAGAAGTCCACTTTTCTGACGACAAGAGTGAGGTATCCACTTCAAATTCTTGTAACTCAGACTTTGAAAACAAACTTCTTGAAATAAAAAATGATCTTCTTGCTTATAAAAACACATGCACGGATCTTGAGAAAAATCTTGCCTTCTTTGAAAGAGAAACTAGGCTTCTCACAGAGGAGAGGGACAAGCTTTACCTTGAAAACAAAATTCTTACCTCTGACATATTTCAATGAAAAACGATTTCAAGGAGAAAATCTCAAATCTTGACAAAGCCTTAAAACACAAAGTAAAGGAACTAAAGAAATGTGAGAGTAATCGATTAAATGCCATTTCTTTGAAAAACTTTTTTCAAAAAGAAAGAGAAGTCCTTCATCAAGATCTGTTCGACAGAGATCTCCAAATTAAGAGGTATCAGGATGCTCAAAAGGTTCATGAAAAGGTAAACACCCAGATCGGCAGAAGAGGATTAGGGTTCGAGGATATTGACCCCTACACAGGAAATAAAATAAACAAATCTTTATCAAACATCTTCTACCCTGGTAAACTTTTAAAACCAAGTCTTCCAAACCTGTTATCCACATTCAAGAGGCGCAGAACCTCTGAGGGACCACATCCGAGGCAGATGACGAATGTATGGTATGAAAACAATGATTCAGCATCTGCACTCTCGTCAAAGAGAAAAACCATTCCAAGGAAATATTTGTCTCAAAAACAGATAGGAATCTTCAGATTCGGTCACCCAGAAACTCAAACCCAAATGGCTTTCATGTGCCTAATGGTTCCTGAAAAGAAACTATCCTCTGATGCACCAGAGTTCGTTCCAGCCTCTGTGGAAGAAAAACTACTTAAAAGGTTTTTGGAAAGCGACTTGAGAAGAAATTATGAAAATCATTTTCTCAATCATCCTGATTTAACTTCTGAAATAAAAGAAATCTTTGAGCAAGATCTACAAAACTGTCTTAATGTTCCTATGGTCATTCCTTGTATTTCAAAAATTCTAAATACTTCAGAGGACACGAATGGACAAAGCAAGGCACTTACAGAAGGTCAGTCTCTCATTCACAGAGACTTTCTCGATTCATTCTCTGAGTCAGAATCAGAGTCCTCTGTCGATCATGGGACAAGTTCTGTGGAACTTGAGATACTCCCCTGTGGTCCAGAGAAGAGTAAACATCCCTCTGGCATTCTTAATAGAACAGTTCTTCCCAAAAGGAAAACCATAGGTGTACCTATCTGTCCTGATTTCCTGGACATGTGTTTGCAAGCAAAAACTTCTCTTGAGCTTGAAAAATCTAAAAAGAACAAGATCTCTTATATTTCAAAAGCTCCAAGACCATTAAAACCATTTCAAGAAAAATTAACTTGGCAACAGAATGGTAAATGGCCTAAAATTGATAAACTTGATGCTTCTGTTGTAGTGAAAGCAAGGAAAGAAGATCAAGGGAGAGTACAATCACAGAGCCACTCAAGAGGAGTTTTTGAAAAAACTCAACCTAGATTAGACAAAGCTTTCTGTAAAAAGAAACCCAAATCTAAAATGGGTTGTAGTAAAATTTGCTCTGTACCCTCCTTTGACAATTTTAATGAGATTTTCAAGAAGTTTGCCTCTAATGTTACTCATTGTAAATGATTTGATCTTATGCATGCTTTAAATCAACATTTCTCGAGGCCCTCCTGTCTTATATCTCACCCCAAATCCAAGAATACAAAATTCAAGGGTGAGAAGAGACAATCTGGTACCTCTGTAAATGAGGATAAACCCAAAACCCAAGGTGCTAAGGCATCTTCACAGCCTCCTAACAAAAATGGACCCATTTGGAAATGGGTACCTAAATCTCTCTAATCTGTCCACAGAAGAAACAGCATGTGCCCATTTGGTACCTAGACTCCGGGTGCTCAAGACACATGACTGGCGACAGAGGGTTGCTTTCCTCTTATAAAGAAAAACTTGGTGGAGGATCTGTAACCTTTGGAGATAACAAGAAAGGTCAAATAAAAGGCTATGGAGTCAACAGAGTTGCCTATGTGGATGGCCTTAAGCACAACTTACTGAGTGTAAGTCAACTCTATGATAATGGACTCGATGTGATGTTTAAAAGACAATATTGCTCTCTGTTGAAGGAAGATACCACCACAGAGCTTCTGCGAGCCAAAAGACGAGGTGACATATACCTCATGGACTTCAAATCAACTAACAGAGAAGAAAAGCTCTGCTTAGTCTCAAGTAAGAATGAAGAAGCTTGCTCTGGCACAACAGGTTCTGTCATCTAAACTTTCACACACTTGACAAACTTGTGAAACTAGACCTATTAAGTGGTATACCAAGTATTAGATTTGACAAGGATCATCTATGCTCAGCTTGTGATATGGGCAAACTCAAAAGGGCTGCCCACAAAACTAAGTTTGACATATCTTGCACCAGACCTCTGCAGATGCTTCATGTTGACCTCTGTGGTCCTATATCTGTGCAGAGTCTTGGTGGCAAGAAGTATATCCTTGTACTCATGGATGAATTCTCTAGATATACTTAGGTTCAATTCGTTCGAAAGAAATCAGATGTTCCTGAAGTACTAATCAATCTTATCAAGAGAATACAAGTTCTTTATGACTGTAGGGTACAGAGAATCTGAAGTGATAATGGGACAGAGTTTAAGAATTCAACCATTGAAGACTATCTTTCGACATAAGGCATATCACATAACTTCTCTCCTGCAAGGACTCCACAACAAAACGATGTTGTTGAACGAAAGAACAGAACACTAGTGGAAGCCGCAAGAACTATGCTCACTGCTTCAGGGCTCTCTCTTTCTTTCTGGGCAGAAGCCATTTCAACCGCATGCTTCACCTAAAATCGATCTCTGATAGTGAAGAGGCATCAAAAAACACCATACCACTTACTACACCAGAGGAAGCCGAACATCAAGTACTTCCACGTCTTCGGCTGCAGATGTTTTGTGTTGAACGACAGAGAACAGATAGGGAAATTCAGTCCCAGAGCCGATGAAGCCAAATTTGTTGGCTATTCATCAAACTCCAAGGCATACAGAGTCTATGTACTTAAATCCAAACATATACTAGAAAGTATTAATGTTTCCTTTGATGACTCTTTTCAGGTGATTTCTGAGCAAATCAGCTCAGGAATCAATCTTCAAGATGACGATTCTAGTGGCTCATTACGAACAAATGACCTTCATCATCTGTTTGAAGAGATGTTCAATAATGATGGACCCCCTGAAGGTGACCGCAGAGCCTCTGAAGCCGGACACTCTGAGGACCAAACAGGTACTTCCCTGACCGGTCCTAGTAATGCTTTACCTTCTTCCACTACTGCTGTAGGTGCACACGACGATGGGGAGCACTCAGAGGACAATTCGAATCCAGACCCCAAACCCAATCAAGATCAAGGTCATCCTCAAAATACCTCTGAAGGGTCTACACCAGATCAAGGGTCAGCAGAGCTCTCTACCTCAACTCATGATGAACAGCCAAGTCATGTGGCAAGTACGAATGATCAATCTCCCTCAACAGAGAATGATCTACATCAAGATGAACATGCTCCTGAGTTAACCACAGAAGTTTCAAATGATCACCTGCCTCGAATGACCAAGTGGACCAGAAGTCACCCACAGAGCCAAATCATAGGTGACCCATCTAACAAGGTTCAAACTCGATCAAGTACTGCAAATTTTTGTTACTATACAAATTTTGTGAGTATCATCGAACCCAAAAAGATATTCGAAGCTCTTGAAGACCCAAAGTGGGTTGAAGCTATGCAAGAGGAGCTTCTGCAGTTTGAGAGAAACGAAGTATGGACCCTAGTGCCTCTGCCAAAAGGCAAAACGGCTATAGGAACCAAATGGGTCTTCAGAAACAAAAAGGATGAAGATGGTGTGGTGGTCAGGAACAAAGCAAGACTGGTGGCCAAGGGATACTGTCAAGAAGAAGGCATTGACTATGAAGAAACCTTTGCACCTGTGGCACGACTCGAAGCAATAAGAATTTTTCTTGCCTTCGCAGCCCACAGAGGTTTCAAAGTGTATCAAATGGATGTCAAGTCAACTTTTCTGAACGGGCAGATTCAAGAAGAAGTATATGTCCAAGAACCACCAGGGTTTGAGAGCCCTAAGTACCCAGATCACGTCTACTTCTTGGACAAGGCTCTGTATGGACTTAAACAAGCCTCCAGAGCTTGGTACGATAGACTTTCAAACTTCCTCCTTGCAAATGGTTTCGAAAGAGGTACAACTGATACAACTTTATTCTATAAGAAGAGAAAAAGTAAGATTCTGCTTGTACAGATTTATGTCGATGACATTATTTTTGGGTCTACAAATGATTTATATTGCAAAAAGTTCGAGTCATTGATGAAAAGTGAGATTGAGATGAGCATGATGGGAGAACTTACATTCTTCTTAGGATTGCAAGTCAAACAAACTACAGAGGGTATTTTCATAAACCAATCAAAATATGTTTCTGACATACTTGAAAAATACAAAATCTCTGACTCTTCACCAATGAAGACTCCTATGGTCACTAGATCTAAGCTGCATGCAGATCCAGAGGGCAAATCTGTGGAGTGTAAACTCTACAGAGGGATGATAGGATCTCTGCTGTACTTAACCGCGAGTAGACCTGACATAATGTTTGCCACATGCATCTGTGCGAGATTTCAAGCTAACCCCAAAGAATCTCATCTTTATCCTGTCAAGAGGATCTTCAGATACCTAAAAGGGACCAAGAATCTTGGCCTCTGGTATCCGGAGAACTCTGGCTTTGATCTCATGGCTTATACAGATTCAGATTACGGAGGATGCAAGCTCGACAGAGAGAGTACCTCTGGGAGTTGTCAATTCCTCGGGGGAAAACTAGTGAGCTGGACTTCTAAGAAACAAAACTGTGTTTCAACCTCCATGACAGAAGCAGAATATGTTGCTGCTGCAAGTTGTTGTTCCCAAGTTCTGTGGATGAGGACCCAACTCAGAGACTATGGATTTGATATAGAGAAAATCCCCATCCTCTGTGACTCCAAAAGCGCCATTGCGATCTCTGCCCATCCAGTGCAGCACTCTAAGACCAAACATATCGATATCAGGTATCACTTTCTGAAACATCATGTGGAGCATGGGACAATAGAGATGTACTTTGTACCCACAGATTACCAACTTGCCGACCTTTTCACGAAGGCATTGGATGAGAAAAGATTCACCTTTCTAGTTGGCAATATTGGTATGCTTAACATTAGTTGACCACAGAGCCTTTGTACCCTACCACAGAGCCTCTGCAGTACATATTTGCTTTTTTTTGCTAACCTGTTTCTTTCTTTGTAAATAGCTTCTCAAGCTTTCCTTGTTATTTTCTCTTCGCATATCTATTTTGCACAAGTCCTATCTCTATACGATCCAAGCATAGTTGATTGAAGAGCAGATCAAATGAACAAAGACAAATCTTGACTATTCTAGGGGGAGCAAAACAGTTCTGTGCGACCTAGACTACAGAGTGAGGTTAGTCCATGTCTAAAGTTAGAAATGATCGAAACCTTGAAAATCTTTCCTTAAAAAGAAATTTTTGGTCTCAGAACCTCTGAGGTCAGGCACAAAGCCTCTGTAATCCATCACAGAGCCTCTGCACCTCCAAAAACGAGGTTCGTTTGACCGATGTTTTTCTCTCAAAGAAACTCGATCGTTTCTCTTAAAAGGCTCTTTTGATCAAAACCTCGGCTGTGACCTCAGAAGCCTCTTACCCACAGAGCTTCTGTCATTCCCATCACTTGAGAAATTCAGGTCCCTTCCTGCGGGTTATTTCTTAAACATCACAGTCATGTGAAAATAGAAAATGCCACGCGCGTGAGAATAGGGTGGCGCACGTCCTAGATTGTGCACCGCCATTATCTGGTGTGGCAACATTTGGTTGGTCAGAAACTGTACCGTCATTCTGCAGAAACGACTCCTTATCCGTTTCCACTCACGGATTTGAAATTTTTATTTTTTACCGCTCATTTTTTTACCTCTCTATGTATAAAATCCCTTTTGCCTCTCTTCATTTCTTTTTTACCTACAACCTTTGCTCTCAAGAACTTCCTGCAAAAGCTTTTCTTCTTCTCCACTATTCTATCAATGGCTTCTCCCTCAACTTCCTCCAAGAACTCTAATGGGTCCAAGAACTCAAACAACTCTCATCACTCGACAGTTCAAAAGGCTGATTCAATCTCCATTGGCCAAGAGAAAGTGCTTACAAGCAGAATGCTGTCTTTCACTAGGCATGACTATCACTTGACTCAAATGAACAATAAACCGAACAACCATTTTGTCACCCTGAATCCCTCTGGTTTCCCTACTGAAGCCAAACCACTGATTCAAATCCTCAAGAATCACTTCCTGGTTAAAGCCCTAACAATGAAGCGAAATGACATCCCTGAATCTTACATCCAACAGTTTTGGCTGAGTGCTCGCCATGCCAACATGGATAAATATGGACACTGCATCATTGGCTACCCAACCCATCCATCAACTAAAAAGATTCTAGAATTAGGGATCAATCGTAGGAAACTGTCAGATGTCTTTGAACTTCCCACCAAATAAGACCTCAACCTGCGCAAATTCTCCGAAGAGCCCACAGAGGAAGAGATACTGGCGTTTCTGAAATTCATTGGATACGCAGTACCAATCGCCAAAAGAACGAACTTCAGACGACAAAATCTACCCCCTCTATGGAACGTACTCTTCTCAATTCTGAATCGATGTCTGACGTCGAAGGTTGGGAGCCCAGATCAATCAAGCCATACTATTTTGGCTATAATGTATGGAATTTACTATGATCTCCCTCTAGACTACGCTGGACTCATTTTCAGGGAAATCCAGAATGCCGTGATTACAAAGCAGCAAGACCAAGATTGGGGGACAGAGCCAAATAACATCGCGTTTGGACGTTTCCTAGGATTACTTCGGGGCGATGACTTGATAGGGAACGAACAGCTACCAGCAGAGGGTAAGACAATCAAATTCCATGAGATTGTCAGGATCGAATTCTCAGCAAGAATTAATTCTCAGAAACAATATCAAAGAAGTTTGCGGAATAACACTTTGACATTCAATCAAATAGTAAATCAATACAGAAAATATGAAGAACAAACTGTAAACATGTATTTAATGCTTTGAAGTTACAAGATTACTCACTCAACCTCAATATTGATGAACAGGCTCACCAATACGAATTCTACTTCTCTAGAATTAGGATCTATGCCTTGAGGTTGATTCTCTCTAAAAGAATGAAAATTAAAACCTAAAAAATTACTTCATTATTCTAAACTATACAATATATACTGAATACAAAGATAATTACAATAAATAAAATATCTTCAGTATATCTTCCATGTACATCTCTAAGATTCCATGTATATCCTTTCATACGAATCTTCATCATATAAGCAGTATTAATCTTTAGCAGCATTAACTTCCTTCTAGCAGCATTAACTACTAAGCAGTACTAACCACTAGCAGTACTAACTAGCTAAGCAGTACTAACTTTGTTCAAGCAGTACTAACTTTGACTAGCAGTATTAATTAACACTAGCAGTAGTAACACTCAGCAGTACTAACCTTTATGTCTTCTAGCAGTATTAACATTGAACCAGCAGCATTAACCACACTTGATGAATTCTTCAGTTCCCAACAATCTCCCCCTAACTTGACTTTTAGGAAAAGAAGTCAAGTTCTTCAGATCTTCTTCAAGATGATTTCAACACCTCTGATTCAATTTCCCAAATTTGGATCTAGGCCCAAACTTTGATTTACAGTTCTTCTCACCACAATCTTGGCCATTTCTGAATCCTTTGTACAAACCAGTGTAGCTTTAAGCATCCCTTCTAACTTCTCCTTGCTATGCTCATATATTTTGTCCACCAAGTAGTATTCATGATAACAATTGTCAATAGTAATCATGTATACTCCACAGTTTTCAAACAGTATCCATTTGTCAATCTTCTTTAATATGAACTCATGCATATGATCTTTAATCCTATGGTGTACTCTTGCAGGCTCAAACATCATGCACAAGTATTCCAATGTCACTTTGAGAAGATTCTCTTCAGTACCTTTCAACACAGGTTCATAAAGTTTCATCCCAACTTTATATAGTTCTTCCATATCAGCTCTTGAACAACTTCTGATGACTTTCCCCCATGTTGAATAAGCTTCAAATGAACCATCAGCTCTCTTGATTCTGATGAAATTCTTTCCATTGTCTCTCAGAATATCCCAGAAGATGATCTCTGGAGCTTGCATAGAGATTGGAACAGCTTTCAAAGGTTCCACTATTGTCATGTACGGATCCATACTTTCATCAGTTTGCTTAGTGACCTGCTCTGGACTCTGTACTGGCTCTGTTGGGGATGTGACTGAAGGTTCTGCTTCCTTTTCAGTTTCTTCCACCCTAGGCTTTTTCAACTGCCTTTTTGGAGCAATTGTTTTCACTCTTTTTCCAGACTTGGCTTCTCTACCAACATTTCCAGGTTCTTCCTTCTTCTCTTCTGCTTCTTCTTTGGAAGGTGTGGTTTTCTCAGGGAATGGTTGTTGGATGTTGAGATCATGTCTCTCTTTCATCCGTCTTTCTGCTTCTTCCCTTTGAGAGGAATCCTCTTGGAGCTTTGTCATTTCCTTCCTGTATAGCTCTTCAACCTGAGAGTATGCCATATGAGTAAACATCTCCCCCTTAACACCAATTGCACCTTTCAGGAAGTTTATCATCTTTCTTCTTTCCTGATTGGCCAAAAAGGTCTTGGAGGGTTGTCTTTTCTGCTTTTTGAATGGCATTCTTTTTACTTGTACTTGCTTGGCCTGAGCTGCTGTTTTCATGCTCTTCTGATACTCTTCATTTAGTTTTCTGGCCATATTCAGTGCAAGCTCTCTATCCTTCTCAGATTGAAGTTGTTCCTCCCTTTCCATTTCTGCCTGAAGCTGCTTTGCCACTTCTTCATCCAGTTCTATCTGAATTTTCTTCTTTGCAGGTTGTTCAGGTTCAATCATCTTAGCTTTACCCTTTGTATCCTTCAACCCTGCCTCACTTCTTTCTTGTGTCTTCTTTTCAAGGTCTCCTTCATTGATGACCACTCCCTTAGCCTTTTGAGAGCCTTAGGAGTGTCATTCTTTGCTTTTACTAAGGTTTCAGCTA
Source organism: Arctium minus (assembly GCA_954870635.1). NCBI lineage: Eukaryota > Viridiplantae > Streptophyta > Magnoliopsida > Asterales > Asteraceae > Arctium > Arctium minus. Next base: position 25,694,098 of record OX941097.1, on the reverse strand, counting down.
TTTCCAATTCTTCAACAGATAGCCCTGTTACTGCTTGAACATTATCTGTTTCTACATCTTGTGCTTCTGTTTCTGCAGCTTTCTCCCCCTTAACATCAAATCCCATCTCAGAAATACTTTCTTTTTCTGCTTCAGCCTCTGAATTCTCCCCCTTGTTGAAATCATCTTCAACACTTGTCCTCCTCTTTAGCACAAACTGCTTCCTTCTCCTTTTCTGTAACAATCTTGTCACCATTTTCTTCAGTTTGGTGATCTGAACTTGTTGAGATAGAATAATCAGCTTCATCTCCTCTATTTCTTTTCCTTGCTTGATGACATCCTGGTTGATGTTTCCCATGGTCTCCATCAATTCATCATAGTTATATCTGTCCTCACCTTCTCCAGGAGTGTTACCCCCTATTGAAGGATCATTGGATCTTTTATTAGTAGATGTCTTCTGCCTAGCAGAAGCACTATCCACCCCTGTGGTTTCTTGGCACCAGGGTCCTTCAAATGATTGCTCATTCAAAGTTGCCATGGGGGAGGTCTTATTGATGTTACCACTGTCCTCCTCTGTGCTAGCAGGAGTAGTGGCAACCTCATCACCCATATGCTCTACCTCCTCCTCAGAGAGCACCTCCTTTGGGTTGGGAGACACCCTAGTGGATTCCCTTTGGATATTCTCTATTGTAGAATGCTCCAATAGAGGGCTTTGAGGCTCTTGGTTAATAGTAGGTACAACAAGGGAAGGAGCCTTGTGTACCTTTCTCTTGACATAGGTCTTGGATATTATGGGAGTGGGTTTAGCAGCAAAGGACTGAGGGAAAATTTGAGAGATGGAAGGTTGGGATTGGCTAGCAGTGGGTTGGTCTAATGAGGGCCTTGACCCTGCTGCCATACCTTCATTGGGTTGAGACACCACCATCATTGTAGAGAACAATGGGGTGTCAACTCCTTCAGAGTCCCCAGCAGATCTTCTCATATTTGAGAAAACCTTGCCTTTGGGGGGTTTTGGTACATAAATTCCATCAGAATGAGGAATATCCGTCAATTCATGGTTGATAACTGCTTGAACAAACCTGGGATACATATAAAAGCTCTTTTTGTTTCCCATGTTTGAGACAAGATCATTGAAAATCATTTGTGAAAAATTGTACCTTCTGGCAGTGGCCAAATAGACCAAAGCATAAGCAATGGTCCTGCTGAACTCACTCCATCCAGTAGTCTTTTTAGAAATGCAGTGCATCAAGGTATGAACAAGAAAACGCCATTGGGGTGAAAACTTAGCTTTTGAGAACTTAAAAATACCCAATGGGCCTCCATACCCCATTCTTGTCAGAGTAGAAAATAGTTCATCATTAGGGATAGAAGTTATACCAGAGGCATCGTCTAGACGTAGACTGATGCGAACTATCTCTTCAGTAACTGTCAATGGATTGCCACATACTGTCGTCTTGATCATTCGCACACCATTCACATTAACAATGGTGGCATGTGCCCAGAATTGCCTCTGATGGTCTATAAAGATAGTTGGAGACATAGTGAGAGCATGGGCAATGTGGCTAGTCTTCAGAAAGTCGACTATCTGATGAAAGCCATCTGCTTGTTTTGGCTTTTGGAGCATTGCGATTTCATTGTGCTCGTCAATGAACGCCATTGATGCCATAGACCTTGAAGATTCTTGCCTGAAAACTTTGAACTTTGAGAGAGAAAGGGTTTAGAGCGCAAGTGAATAGTATGCAAAGAGTCGTTATAAGCTTTTAGGCGGGCAAAGAGTATTTATAGTATTCGGAATATAAGCAGTATTAACCTATAGCAGTATTAACTACTAGCAGTATTAACTGCGAGCAGTAGTAACTACCTAGCAGTATTAACTAATAGCAGTATTAACTGCGAGCAGTATTAACTAACTAGCAGTATTAACTACTACCAGTATTAACTACTAGCAGTATTAACTGAAAGCAGTATTAACTACTAGCAGTATTAACTGTACTAGCAGTATTAACTACTAGCAGTATTAACTACTAGCAGTATTAACTGAAAGCAGTATTAACTACTAGCAGTATTAACTACTAGCAGTATTAACTACTAGCAGTATTAACTGAACTTACTCCTTTTAAACGTGCTAAACACTGAGTACTGCTATGCATATCCTGAAAGAGAAGATTAGTAACACCAGGAATAAAAAATACAGGTATAAAACCACTTTTTGAGAGGAAGATTATTCAGAGTTTATCATTCCCACACTTGTTACCAAGAAAGTGAATCTACTCACATCAAATGCTTTAGTGAATAGATCAGCAAACTGATTTTCAGTGTGAACTTTGACAACTTGAATAAGTTTCTTTTCATTACAATCTCTTATAAAGTGATACCTGATTTCAATGTGCTTTGTCTTTGAGTGCTTGACTGGATTATTTACAATGCTGATAGCACTGCTGTTGTCAATAAAGATTGGAGTGTGTAGAAAGGTTACCCCATAATCCAACATTTGATTCTGAATCCATAAGACTTGAGAACAGCAACTTGCAGCTGCTATGTACTCTGCCTCTGTTGTAGATGTGGATACTGTGGTTTGTTTCTTGCACTGCCATGAGACTAGTCTTGCACCCAAAAACTGACATCCTCCAGAAGTAGATTTTCTGTCCAAGTTTGCCCCACCTAGATCACTGTCTGAGTATGCTATTAGGTCAAAAGGTGAGTCATGAGGATACCAAAGTCCCAATCTGGGTTGCCCTTTGAGATATCTGAATATCCTCTTAACAGCTTGAAAGTGAGATTGCTTTGGCCTAACTTGGAATCTTGCACATACACAGACTGGAAACATTATATCTGGCCTTGAAGCTGTGAGATACATGAGAGAGCCAATCATGGATCTATAATGATGCACATCCATATCCTCCCCCTCAAGATCTGCTGTGATCTGCTTGTGTGTTTCCATAGGTGTGCTGGCAGGTTTTGATTCTGAGAAACCAAACTTGGTTAGAATATCCTGCACATACTTGGATTGACATATGAAAATGCCATCTGACTTCTGTTGAACTTGAAGTCCAAGGAAGAAAGTAAGTTCCCCCATGGAACTCATTTTGAACCTTTGATGCATTAAATCCTCAAACTCCTTGCACATGTTGTTTCTTGTAGAACCAAAAATAATGTCATCAACATATATTTGGACCAACAAGATATCCTTCTTCTTTCTTTTGATAAATAGAGTCTTATCAATGACTCCTCTTTCAAAGTCATTTTCCAAGAGATAGGATGACAGAGTGTCATACCATGCTCTTGGGGCTTGATGTAGTCCATAAAGTGCTTTCTTTAATTTGTATACCCTGTCTGGATAGCTTGGGTTTTCAAACCCTGGTGGTTGACAGACATATACTTCTTCTTCAATTGATCCATAGAGAAAAGCACTTTTTACATCCATTTGGTAGACTTTGAAGTTCATGTAAGAAGCATAGGCTAGGAATAGTCTGATTGCTTCTATCCTAGCTACAGGTGCAAAAACTTCTTCATAATCTATGCCCTCTTCTTGAGTATAGCCTTGAGCCACCAGCCTTGCTTTGTTTCTTATAACAATACCTCTTTCATCTCTCTTGTTTCTGAAGATCCATTTTGTGTCAATTGCTCTGTGACCTTTAGGAAGGTCTACTAGATCCCACACATCTTGTAGCTTGAACTGTAACAATTCTTCTTGCATTGCTTCTATCCAGCTAGATTCTTTCATAGCATCATGTGCCTTTTTAGGCTCAAGCTGGGATAGGAAACAAGAAAGCACTGTATGCTGTTGATCTTGCATTTCCTGAAGTCTGCTTTGATGTCTAGTCATCATAGGAGAAGAGATATCTCCTATTATCAACTGTGGAGGATGATTCTTCTGAACTCTGGTGTTGTGACTAGGTTCTTCATTTAATCCAGCCTCAAGATTAGATTCATGCAACTCAACTGAAGTATTTTCAGGTGCTACTTCATTGTTTTCTTGAGTCTCCTCATCTCTAGTGTCTTCTTCAATCTGACTTGATTCAGAAAATGATTCCTTTTCACAGTCTTCAACTGAATTTACTGTGGGTATGGGAAAAATCACAGATTTAGATATACTTTCTTGAACTTGTGTGATCTCTGATTCTCCACCACCTGTTCCTGTATACTCATTACTGAAACCAAAAGAGTTAGTTAGTGAATCAATGTCAAATAGCCACTGAGGTCCAGACCCAACAGGATTTGGTGTGTTCTCAACAGGCTTTGATACCACTTGTCAGGATCGAATTCTCAACAAGAATTAATTCTCAGAAACAATATCAAAGAAGTTTGCGGAATAACACTTTGACATTCAATCAAATAGTAAATCAATACAGAAAATATGAAGAACAAACTGTAAACTTGTATTTAATGCTTTGAAGTTACAAGATTACTCACTCAACCTCAATATTGATGAACAGGCTCACCAATACGAATTCTACTTCTCTAGAATTAGGATCTATGCCTTGAGGTTGATTCTCTCTAAAAGAATGAAAATTAAAACCTAAAAAATTACTTCATTATTCTAAACTATACAATATATACTGAATACAAAGATAATTACAATAAATAAAATATCTTCAGTATATCTTCCATGTATATCTCTAAGCTTTCATGTATATCCTTTCATACGAATCTTCATCATATAAGCAGTATTAATCTTTAGCAGCATTAACTTCCTTCTAGCAGCATTAACTACTAAGCAGTACTAACCACTAGCAGTACTAACTAGCTAAGCAGTACTAACTTTGTTCAAGCAGTACTAACTTTGACTAGCAGTATTAATTAACACTAGCAGTAGTAACACTCAGCAGTACTAACCTTTATGTCTTCTAGCAGTATTAACATTGAACCAGCAGCATTAACCACATTTGCCTCTCTTCATTTCTTTTTTACCTACAACCTTTGCTCTCAAGAACTTCCTGCAAAAGCTTTTTTTATTCTCCACTATTCTATCAATGGCTTCTCCCTCAACTTCCTCCAAGAACTCTAATGGGTCCAAGAACTCAAACAACTCTCATCACTCGACAGTTCAAAAGGCTGATTCAATCTCTATTGGCCAAGAGAAAGTGCTTACAAGCAGAATGCTGTCTTTCACTAGGCATGACTATCACTTGACTCAAATGAACAATAAACCGAACAACCATTTTGTCACCCTGAATCCCTCTGGTTTCCCTACTGAAGCCAAACCACTGATTCAAATCCTCAAGAATCACTTCCTGGTTAAAGCCCTAACAATGAAGCGAAATGACATCCCTGAATCTTACATCCAACAGTTTTGGCTGAGTGCTCGCCATGCCAACATGGATAAATATGGACACTGCATCATTGGCTACCCAACCCATCCATCAACTAAAAAGATTCTAGAATTAGGGATCAATCGTAGGAAACTGTCAGATGTCTTTGAACTTCCCACCAAATAAGACCTCAACCTGCGCAAATTCTCCGAAGAGCCCACAGAGGAAGAGATACTGGCGTTTCTGAAATTCATTGGATACGCAGTACCAATCGCCAAAAGAACGAACTTCAGACGACAAAATCTACCCCCTCTATGGAACGTACTCTTCTCAATTCTGAATCGATGTCTGACGTCGAAGGTTGGGAGCCCAGATCAATCAAGCCATACTATTTTGGCTATAATGTATGGAATTTACTATGATCTCCCTCTAGACTACGCTGGACTCATTTTCAGGGAAATCCAGAATGCCGTGATTACAAAGCAGCAAGACCAAGATTGGGGGACAGAGCCAAATAACATCGTGTTTGGACGTTTCCTAGGATTACTTCGGGGCGATGACTTGATAGGGAACGAACAGCTACCAGCAGAGGGTAAGACAATCAAATTCCATGAGATTGTCAGGATCGAATTCTCAGCAAGAATTAATTCTCAGAAACAATATCAAAGAAGTTTGCGGAATAACACTTTGACATTCAATCAAATAGTAAATCAATACAGAAAATATGAAGAACAAACTGTAAACTTGTATTTAATGCTTTGAAGTTACAAGATTACTCACTCAACCTCAATATTGATGAACAGGCTCACCAATACGAATTCTACTTCTCTAGAATTAGGATCTATGCCTTGAGGTTGATTCTCTCTAAAAGAATGAAAATTAAAACCTAAAAAATTACTTCATTATTCTAAACTATACAATATATACTGAATACAAAGATAATTACAATAAATAAAATATCTTCAGTATATCTTCCATGTATATCTCTAAGCTTCCATGTATATCCTTTCATACGAATCTTCATCATATAAGCAGTATTAATCTTTAGCAGCATTAACTTCCTTCTAGCAGCATTAACTACTAAGCAGTACTAACCACTAGCAGTACTAACTAGCTAAGCAGTACTAACTTTGTTCAAGCAGTACTAACTTTGACTAGCAGTATTAATTAACACTAGCAGTAGTAACACTCAGCAGTACTAACCTTTATGTCTTCTAGCAGTATTAACATTGAACCAGCAGCATTAACCACACTTGATGAATTCTTCAGTTCCCAACAGAGATGAAGTCTCACAAGCCAACTACCATCAAAACCGGATATCCAGAATCCAGACCTCTGTCAACAAAGATGTTGACTTATTTGGGTAGTGAAGAGGGTGTTAGGGAGTACATACGAGGGAACAGGACACCAGAACCACGTCCTGCAATCCCCCCTCGCGTAGGATTCATGATAGGAGACATTGTAGTTTACTTGAGAGACGAAGGAGAACGGATGGAAGTTGTGGCTACAGAAGCGCAAGCTACGATTGAGAAAAGGAGTGCGAAGAAGAAAAAGAAAAATAAGAAAAAGAGAGCCGCAGAAGAAGAAGCTCCAAAATCCTTGGCAGATGAAGAGAAAGTCACTAAAGAGGCAACCACAGAAGTGGTTCAGTCTCTAGAGAAAAAGAAAAAAAGGCTCCGCAGGTTGGCCGAAAAAGAAATATCTAAGGAAGCCACTGCCGAAGTCCAAACGGTCAACACTTCATCTACAGAGGCTGCTGAAGAACCTCAGCAGAAGCCTAGACGAAGAACCTTAGTCTTCGAAGACTCTCCACCGGAAAAACCTCTCAGTTCTCCAAAAGAAAAACCATAGAGCCCCCTGAAAATGGCAGCAAAAATTGCCAGAGAGGTCATCCTCCGATACTCTGAAAGAATAGGAGAAACGGTGGAGATGGAAATAGAAGATGTGACAGGAAGGTCACAGAGCGTAGAAGAGGAAGTAGACCCTGTTAAAAAATCGTTGGAGAAGAGGGTAATAAAAGATGCCTTTGGCACACAACCAAAACCAACTCCCAGTGTAACCCACACTTCTACCCCTGCAGTTCTAGTGCAGAGGGGTATTGAAACAGGACCGCACAGTCCGAATCAAACCCTAGCCGCTCGAACAGAGGATATTCATTCATTCTCTGTACCATTTACAACTGGGAATCCAAACTTCACCCCATCCTCTCAAAAGGATGAAGGTGCAAACAAAAGTGTCCCTTTGCCCAAGGACACGACTCTTCCACACACAGAGGTATTTGTTACCTCTGTCACACACAAGAGTGACCCCCAAACCACTTTAGAGTTGGTGGAGAAAGAACACAATGATTCTGTGGCTCTAGAACAACCACAAGATCCATTCAACATAGATCTTAAGGGAGTCTCTGAACCCTCCCCCAAAGAACATGTTGACAGACCTTCCATAGATGTTTCCTCTATGGAGCATCGAGGATTGGAAGGAAATCCCACAGACTCAACGTCCCCACAGGCTCTATGGGTGCCAAAGACTCGTTGGCTAAATCTGGAACATATGTTGTTCCAGAGGTTACCTCTGACACTTTTGTCACAAACGGCGGCGAGTTTAAAGCCTTTGTTGACATGGTGCTCACCAAACTTAATGAGTTGCAAAGCTCTATCTCCAGAGAATCCCAAACCAACTCTCAGACCCTTGCAGAAGTTCTAAAAGCCAATACTGAAGCTCTGCACGCCCTGAGAACAAACTGCGCAACCAGAGTTGACCTTCAAGCTTGTGGTCAAACCATCATCGCGCACTCAAATCAGATTCAGGTTCTAGGGGATCTCTGCACCAACGAGTTTCCAAAATATGCTGCACAAGGAGATCGGTCAGGAGTGGAAGAAATGACCAAGCTTCGAGAAGAAATTAAGGACATGACTCGCAGTGTCATGGTCCCCTTTCAACCACAAACGTCCACTTCTGCACCCTTACCTTCTGCGAATGACCTCTCTGCTTTTGCCAAGAAAATGGACTTAGAAACTATGGGGAACCAGGTTCTCAGCAACATCAACAATCTTCGATCGGACTTTGCTAAACAAGGCAAGAAGGTGGCCTCAGACTTGAAGAGAACTGTAGCCACATTCAGATTCAAGTCTGATCTGGAAATCAACGAATTATCATTGGCTGTAGGGGAAGTTCTGCAGAAGATCAATAGGCATGTCGACGAACACCTCTGCCAGCGAAAGAAGAGGACGACCCCTACGACTTGCCAAGAGGAAGCATCCCAGAAGTGCACTCGGCATGAGGACCAGGATCCAGATGCACCTGGCCCTGGCTATCATGAGGGGGAGAAGACTTCAACAACAAAAGCACTCTTCATCTCTGTCAATCCTCTTCAAGACGTACCTCAACAGGGAACATCCGTCCATGGTTCTCATCAGGGGGAGAATCTGCAATCAACACAAGAAGCACCTATCCCAGAAGTTCCCCTGAACCAAGTCCCTATAGGCTCAGAACCTGAACCACAGAGATCATCTAAACAACAGGTCTCTGCAGCCTCCTCTCCCATCATAATACAAATCACAAAATCCACACCAACTGCCAAAGATAAAAGAAAAGGCCATAGCTACAGAACCTCTAAAGAAGATCAAATCTCCTCCTCCCACCTCTGAGAAACTACTAAAGATCTCTTTCGATGCCATCAAAACAGTAAAACCTGAAGAGGAAGACTAGGCTTTTGATCTGCAACCTCTGTCTCAACTCCCCATCCTGAAACCACTTGACAAACCATCAAAGGATAGAGTTGCAGAGGTTATCCAAGGCTTTGAGAGCCTAAGGAGACCCTTCCATGTTCCTTCAAAGAAGAACATCGAAGAAGAAGTGTACAAATACCTCTATAACTGCGGAGCTCAAGATCTTCCCTCTGTCAAACTCTCAGCAGAAATTGTATCAGAGGAGAGAAGGAGATTCTATAAAGATAAAGCCAAGCCAAAATCCAAAGTTTTCAACATGGCCAATATCTTAGAGGTTCTGACGATCAAACTTGCACAGACAAAGTGCAAGAACTTCTGGTTTAATGAATATGCTGTGAAAAGGGAAGATCAGGAAATATGGACATTCACAGACGCAGATCTACCGAATCTTCACCCCCCATGATCTTTCAGAGCTATTCAAATGGACAGAGGATAAGTTTGGCTGGAAGAAGGAATACCAAGAAGCACATCTCACCATCAAGAGGGTCATGAGAGAAAAGTTGTTGTTTTACAGTATAGCTGACTTTCAAGTGGCTCTTGACTTGGGAGTCAAAAAGGTCAACTTCCCTCCACCTGAAGATAGCTTACCACCCTCTGCCAATATTCTACCGAACTCCATCATCACTTCACCTTCTTTTGGTTTTGTGTACTTAAACCCCAAAGGAGAAAAGAAATTATTCATGGGGATAGAATGCCAAAAGTACTCAAATGAATCTCTGCTGCTTATTCAAGATCCACTTATCAAGCACAAAGGCACACCACTTGTACCCACAGAAGCTTCAGATGTCCTTCTGATAAACATAGGTGCAACCTTAAACTTTAGAGACCTGTGCGCATGCTACTACAGAGAACTAAAGAAAGAAGATGGGTTTGGAAAGAAGATCAACGATTTCCCAAACGCCAAAGTATAGGCTCTGAAGAACTATATTTCCTATTTTACTTTCATTATTGTAATCAAATGTAATTGTCTGCTGGCATTTCTATTAAATGAAAGTAGACAGAGGTTGAGTTCCTTTCACCTCTTTTGTTTCTAGCTTAGCCATCACTCCAAATTCCAAATTTTTATTTTTCAACACTTAGGGGGAGATTGTTAGCTCCATTTGTCAAGTTTAGAAGTGTTGAAAAATTGGCTAAGTATAGAAACCTTTGCAGTCTGCAAAGTCTCCACAGAAGGTACAAAGCTCAGAAGACTACTCCGCAGAAGACGCGCCAGAGGACAAACCTGATGATGATACTCAGATCACAGAGCCTCTGTGATCACTCACAGAGCCTCTGTGAAGGCTAACCTCTGGAGGACAGTGTTGGAGTTTTGAAGGATGGCTCAAGACAAGACCACGTGCAAAACACGTGAGACCTGCTGTACGAAGATCCGCATGATCAAGTAATGGGTGTCCCACGATGTTTACTTTACAAGTGGCATTCCTTATGTGGAATGTCAGCCTTTGTCCTGTAGTACGAGGTGCACGCTGCTTGTACTCTATATGAGCACCTCGTTCTTTGTCTCAAAGAAGCGACCACACACAAAAATAGCTGTCTGTATAATCCTTGAGCATATTTGCACATACCAGTGCGTGTTCTTGGTGTTCTTCTGTAATCAATGAAACAGTTCTTTGAGTAACTTTCTTATAATACTTTACCTCCTGTTCATTAATTACTTGTGTGTTTACTACCTTGCATGTTCAATCATTTCTATACATCTTGAACGCTTCCGCACTCTGTTTAATTAATTTGTGTGTAGTAGAAGGTTAAATCAAGTTAAAGAACATCAAAACTGGGATCAACAATAAGATAGGAGATTTGGGCCACATTTTTATTTTGATTTATTTAACAGACTGTTTTGTAGGCCCAGAGAGTTTAAGAGTTGATTACAGCTAGATTAATACAAATGGACGTTATTTGTCTGATAATAAGCCATGTCAGGCGGCTTCATTAAATGCATTTTAGAAGATTTTTGGGCAGGTAATACCTTCTATGTACCAACCAAGTAACCGAAGGGACAATTTTGTTTAAAAACAAACTCACCTCTCATATTTATCTCACAAACCACCCCTGCAACTTCCATCACCATCATCATTCACACTCTCCCATACACTGTTACTGTTGGTGATTGACTACTTCTACAACCCTTGCCCTCTAAGCAACTCAATCCTTCTTAAACACCCCATTGTCGATACCAGTCTTCTTCACCATCTGTTCACTCCCATCTTTGAAAAACCCATTTCTTCTCTCGATCATCACTAAACCCCTAAAATTTTATGCGTTTTTACCCTAATACCATGGCAATCACGGAATCCAGGTCAAGAAGACAATCAGGACACAACCATAACTCAAACCAATCACCACCACCTCTTGTTTTGCAAAGAAACACTCGAAACTCAAGTCGAATGCAACCTATGCCAATACCTGTGGAAGGCACTGATTCTTCTCTCCCCTCTGCTGGTTACGAGCACGTTCCAACCCCGGTGGAAGAGTCAAACCCCCTTGCCATGTTGTTTGTTGCCATATACGCCCAAGCAAGAATCTCAGAAGCTGAATCTCATAGGTGCTCTGAAGAAGCCCCTGTTATGGCCACTGTTGCCTTTGTCAAAATCCCAGATAGGAGATTCTCACATACAAAGGAATAGAGAGCAGACATGACAATCTTCTAGACCCACCAATATGAACCAAAGCACTGAAAAATATCTACCATTGAATGACATCCCTGTTATTCAAGACATACAGCCACATAGCCACCCCAGCCCAGTCAATTCCCCTGTTGATGATGATGCCCCACCTTCAGAGGAACCCCAAGTCAATGTTCCTCAAGATACTGAAGCAATGCAGAAGGAGAAAGGGAAAAGCTGGCAAAACAAGTGTTCCACCAAAGAAAAGGAAGTTTATCGAGTTGGAGAACAAAGGTCTTGGCCCAACAATCAGAATCACGAAGCAGAGAACTCAAAGGAAGAGAGGAGGTGCAAGTTGGCCATCTACACAACACCCTTCCAGTGGTGCTGCCAAAAAGGGTAAAAACATTCCTCTCCCTACTCATGATAATTTGTTTAGTTGTAGTTTAGCTAGAAGAAAGTATGGCTTCTTTGCTGATAAATTGGGACAGACTCCTAAAGGATTTCATGCACACACCATCCCCCTCAACCCTGAGATTGTATATGTGATACATAAATTAGGATGGAGAAAGCTTTGCTCTATGCCTAAATCCTACAAAATAGAATGGGTTAGGGAATTTTACTCTGAGGTTTCCATCTTTGATAGCACTGAGCTCATTGTGAGACAGAAACCAGTCTCCTATGCAGCTGCCAACATCAATCGGTTATTGAGCATAGACCCCCCTGTTGTTTCTGAAATTGATAAGCTTATGGCTGGTGTGAGTGAGGAGGATCTTGAGATAATCCTGGATAGGGTTGCTTTAGAAGGAACCACATGGACATTGAAAGGAAGAAACAGGACCATTAAGACCAACAACTTGAAACCAGAGGCCAACATTTGGTTTTATTTCATTAGGCATACCCTGTACCCTACAACCCATGACACTGACTTGTGTATGGAAAGGGTATTGTTGTTATATTGCATTCTAGAGGGATATCCACTAAATGTAGGAAGATTGATATGCCACAATATCAAGAGTAGCATAGATAAAACCAATGTTAGACTCCTATACCCCTCTATAATCCACAGCCTTATGGCAGAAGCTGGTGCCATCCAACTTCCAACTGATACATTTCCTAAAAAAATATGGTAATGGACATGAAGAACCTCATAAGGTTATTCAAAAACAACCACCCCTTCTTAAACAAGAATGGGAAGATAGAAGAATGCAATGAAACTGCGGAAATGTAAGAGCATGTGGAAGAGCAGGCTAGGCTCATTAAGAGGAGTTTCAAAAGAAAGACAACAAGGTTGGAAATCCAAATCCAGGCCCTGCATGACAGTCTGAAGATGATGAAAGAAGAGAGAGAGAACTGTGGTTGAGGTATTAGCAAAGTAAAGACATAATTTGGAGGAGGGAAATGCTAGAAGAAAACCCCAGAGCACTTGATGACATGCCACCCTTCCCTGAAGCCCTTATCCCACATAATGAAACATCATTTCCTACTCAATCTGAGTAGGGCAGGTTCTGTCGATCTCCCTCTTATCTTGTATAATTTATATTCTTAGTTTAGTGTCTAGTTTAAGTCGTTTACTTTCATTTTCTTTTTAAGTTTTAATTAGTTTGGGAACTGATTTTGGAGACTGTTTTCACCACTATCATTTGCATTCACCAATCACTTATGCACACCACAGTTTCATATCTTGTGCATTTAAGTCCATAGCCATAATAATCTCATGTGTATTGTACATAAGGTATTGTTTGCAATCACAAACTCACCAACAGCTTGTTGGCTTGCTGAGTTGAATCATCAATAGGGTAATTCCTTGTTCTAGCCTACACACATATACATGGCAGTTCTTTTGGCCATTTCCTTCTTCATCCAATGAAGGCATTGTATCCCTCATGTTTGGGGGGGTACAATCTGTCTTGAACATGTCAAACCTCACCTCATTCCCAACCTACATACTTTTATGACTCTTGTGGTTGAGCATCTTGAACTTAGGTAAATTAACTAAGTTTATGAAGGGCTCTGGATTTCATTGTGTTTTCAAGATATGAAATTTTTTCCACAAATTGGTGATGACTTTGGTCATGGTAAAACAGGTTCAAATTCTTTAAGTCTTTATTTTGTCATTTTAGTTGTTTAGGGACAAACAACAATTTAAGTTTGGGGGTGTGATAGGTGTTAATTCTTTAACCCTAAAACACCACTTTTTGTTGCTTTTATAGATTATTATTTGCCCAATTTAGCTTCTTGAGTCTTTTCTTTGTCCTAATTTGCACATTTTCTTAGTTTAACATAAGTTGTGGTTTTACTTTAACTTTTACGAAGAATTTGACTGATTTTCGGTTCAATCCTATAGGATCCTACAGGATGCTGTCAAGATGAAGCTGCAGGTTCTGTTGTTGGGCCTTTGTGATCGATGGGCTTACTTCATGGCCGAAAATTGGAGAAAAGTTTGGAAGAAATGGACTTATCCCATGGACTTAACACTTGTATTTTTGCCCTAACTTGGTGGCTAAGTCATTTTGTTGTTATAAATACGATGTTTATGCTAGGTTTTTAAAAGATCATCTTATAATCTCATGATCTTTTGATTTCATTCTTCTCTAAGTTGTAATTGGAAAACATTAGCATCCTCCTTAATTTTGTTATTTGTGGTTTGGTGAATTTCGTTCAAGTCTTTGGAAGTAATACAAGCAAGTTAGTTTATAATTACATCTTTTGTTACAAGTGTTGGTAATTGCAATTTAACTTCTAGAATTGTTTCTTGATTTCTAAAAAAATCATTTTTGAGCTCCAAAAATCATTCTAAGGCCGTGGCCTTGTTGTGATCTCCCAAAACGATTTGGTTATTTTTGTTTTCATTACGATAGTTTACGTAAGAATTATTACTTGGTTCGTTTTGCTTTCTCAATTAATCTAGTCTTTAAAATCTTGGTTTTACATCGGATTTATTTCATTTATACTTCGTGACTAGTGTTAATTGGTTAAAATAAATCCCAAGTACTTTCTCAAGTAGTCAAGGATCTTTTGCTTTATTTCGTTTGGTTACTTTCGATTTTTCTTTTAGAACTAAGCCGTCATACTTGGTGTTCTTTTGAATTAAATTCCTTCTGTGCTTAGTTTTCTAATTAGTGAAATTATTGTTTCCAAGTTTTATTTTGCAAGTGTTCTAGTTTTCAAACGAAACTTCATGTGCAAGTTACTAAATCTGGCAGCACTCACAACACTTTTTACTTTCTGCAATTTACTGCTTTATTTACATTTATCGCACTTACTTTCCAGTAATTTAATTTCCTGCAATTTAAATTCCAGTTATTTAAATTTTCTGCAATTTAAATTTCTGTGTTCACTTCAGATTTTTTACTTGCGCGACAAGTTTTCTTTGTAAACTACAAAACTTGGTTGTTTCTTTCAAATTATCGATTCCAGTTATTTGTTTTTCAGTATTTTAATTCTTTTGTGAGAAAAACCAAGAAATGATAGGCTAAACCTTAGCTTGGGGTGCAAGGAAGAATTAGGACCAAGACCGATGATAAAGTAAAAAGGTGTTAAAAATATAGTTTAAAGTTTCGTTGAAAATATCTCAGGTAATTAACGATTACAGATAATTAACTGACAACTAATTAAATGTATGAAAATGTGTAATCCCTGAAAATGTCATATTAAATATTAATTTTGGGATAAACGAGACCGCTATAATATCTTTTTACCGGATCATTTATTTCTGTTCTGATGAACCTTTGCACCCTTTGCCTTTTCTTACAACTGAACTTTTCTTTGTGTTAAATTTAAACTCTTCAAAAAATCTTTCTTCGAATTCACCATCTGAAATTAGCTTTTAAACACTGGACTTTTCTGATTGAACTTTCACAGTCTTCCCTAAGGATCGATATTCGGTACTTTGTACCACAATTACTTGTTCAGAGACGATAGTAGAATAAGGTGTATACTTGCACTAAATTCTATTTAAGTGAATCTGAAAAAAGAAATACATAAATCTAACAACAGTATCCCTTTTGGATAGTGAACCAGTCGTGTTGTGAAAATGATGTCTTCTAAAGCCCCCACCGCATGATTGTTAGCAACTTCGGAGTGAGTGGATGAAAATCCATTGTCAGGCTTCTTTTTCGGGATGAGTGGGTTTTCGAATTGTCAGGCACTTCTCCTTCAATTTTGGTACTTGCCGGAAAGGAAAAATGGTAAGATATCAATGCCAGGAGGATCCTTGAGTCGAAGTTTATGATAGCTATAATTTAGTGTTTTAAATGGGTTTAAAAACCCAATTATCTTTATCATTTATCTCCTAAAATAGGCCCACTTAGCCATTTATTTTCATCTTGTAATTCAGGTCCGTAAATCAAAGGAAGAATCCCAAGAATTGAGCATGTGGACTTTCCCATCGGGAACAAGCCGAGAAGGAAGCGGGAGAAGCATCCAGACCTCTGCACGCCTAGAGCTGCGCCAAGGGTTGCGCCTGACACTGTTGTCAAGCAATCAGAGCACCACGCGAGTTTCTGCGCGCCCCGATCTGGGTCATCAACTGCGTCCAACAATATTCGACCCCCAAATCCGTCTCGGGCAAGTTTTCGCGCGTCTACAGTCGCGCACGACCTAAAAATCGTGGGTTTTTCAGTTTTTGGACGGTTCTTCACTTGGGAGGTATAAATACTCTTAGTAACTATCGATTTAGGAGGAGTCGATTTTTGGGAGCGAGAAACGAGTATCGAGATAGGATTTGTCCCTCTTTTATGACGGGAGTGATGTCTCTAGGCCCCTTGATAAATATATACAAAGGAAATTCATGCATGCTCAGATAAATGATATGAGATATCAATTTCTGTTTTTATTAGTATATTATGGAATTCAGAAACTATAGATTGGACATAACGAGAATGACACATTTAATGTCTCGTGTTCAATCTAGACATCAAGGAAAAAGGAATTAAATGTGTAAACTAAAATTGACTATAAATCGATAATTTGTTGTATCACCAATTCTCGTCATTTGGGTGACGATGATGTATTGCTAGATACCGCTCATCGTTTATAAATATAAATACGAGGTTTATATTTAATACCAACATGTCGAGAACCCATTGGGCCACACGCTGTGAACATATCCGGATAAGGAGTTTCAATAATTAAAATGTTTAATTATTATATCTGATTTGTATTGTTTAATCTGATTAAATAAAAATCAGATATTATTTTGTTAGACATTAAATATGTTGACTAGGTATGGTTATGTAAGTAAGTGATGGTGAATGGCCACTCTTACACTCAAGTAAGGTGTGGAGATGATGGTGATCTTTTGGGCCATACTTCCATCACCATATATAATTTATGACATTGAATACAATTGTTGTTCTTGCAATTCTCTCTAAAATCACCTACAACTATACGCTCCCTTTCCTTTCTAAGTTTTGAAACTGTGACTAGCATCACGAGAAGGCAAAGGATTCGAATTGTTCGCGTGGATACCGTGGAGGCATCAAGCTTGCTTTGTTGTTGTGATTCAAAGTCTCGTTAACTGTGAGGTATAATTTTGAAACACCCGATTTATTCCGGTTCGTATGGGTCCTTGGAGGGTTACGTTTTATTTTCCGCTATGCTTGAGATCCCGTAACCCAACACATCCGGCTAACACTCAACTCTGATCCACTCTCAACCTCAAAACATTCCCTCAATAAGATCTTTACCACATCAGGAAAACCTATGCACGTCAACACTTAATTACCAACCTCTAATCTCCCTTTAAATTCCACCACCGAGAGGTCAACATTTTCATGATCTAACAGGGATACTTCCAAACATTCCAAGATTCATTGACTTCAAAAGAACTAGTCGATGCCTACAACCCAAAAACGGTAAAACCGAACACAGATAGACATCCCGTCTAGGATTTCGTTCCAGGCGCATTGTCGTGTTAAAGTTGACACCTAACAGGGTACTAACATTCCCAATCTTACATTTCTAACAAACGGACCACAATATTTTCTTTGCTCACGAAAACTCATTAAGATGATACACCGCCAATGTAGAACATGACGTCAAACGGACTATCAACCCGTCAAATCAAATCCAACCATACGCAATAGTCACACGAGACCTTATTCCGCAGATTTACCGAAACAGGAGGATCACCTCTTTATTAAATGGGAAAGGCATACATCTAATACTTCAACTATTCATGCGTGAAACGATTCATAAACTAAAACCCAAAATTCCAAAGCTAACCACAAGTCGGATCATCCGACGCTGCAATTCCCAAAGACTCCTCTAGTCCCTAATTACAACTCCTTTCACGATAGGGGTTTAAATCTATAGCCACAATGGGTTCACGGTTCTCCAAGTTAACATGCCAATTTGAAATTTACAAAACTTTCAAACGCAACAGTTTTATAACAATCGATCGTACATATAAAATCTACTACCGTTTACCCGGTAGGTGTGCATAGTGAACACCAACGCCACGTATATAAAACTATTTCAAAATTCATTTGATCATTAACACACGCTAATTATGGTCCGTACATGCATTAATTTATGCCGTGTTTGTAAAATAATTTTATGCATTAAAACAATGTGAAAAAGATGTTTGTACCAATTCCAAAAGATGAACTTCGCAAATTCAAGCCTCCAAAGTTTTCTACTTCAACCATAAAATGTCATGGAATATCATTTCCAAAAAGACTCTCATGTAACAATTTATTTCTCAAACTTAGCAAAATGATAGAAGCATGCGATTTGGTCAAACGTACAATAATTTAGTTCGATTTCAAACTTTAGGTCGTACGAATAAAATGCTATTTGTCCCAAAAATAACAGTTACAAGGACATATATACCAATAACTCATTTAAGGCATTGCGGAAAATTTATGACTGCAAAATCAACAACTAGAGCATGTTTAGATCAAAAGTTCAATACGAAACAACATAAATCTTTCATATGTTTAGTCACGCCAACAGTATAAATTAATTCAAATACTAAATAGCATACAACTAATTAACACTTGTATAAAACCCAAAAGAGAAACCATACAACATTGACACTCCCAAAATAACATATGGGGTAATATATATACTAACAACACTCTCAAGACGCCTTTTACGGTTGCGAAAATACTAGTGCAAGACTCGCACGACCCAATAATATCAAACAAAGACTCATAAGTTAACGCACACAATAATGCAAGTATACATCTCTCAAAGTTATACTGCACGACGCAAAAGGGTCGTAAATTAAAACGCCATAAAACTCAACTGAATTTTCATAAAAACTCATTAACGCTAAAATCAAATGGTGTCAACAGTTTCACTTACCAACATAAAATCATAAGACGATAATATGTCTAAAATGTTAAACTTCTAAGAGTTTCCCCTTTTTACCGCAATGAAAAGTAAAATGACACTTTTCAACAAAGCTTGCATGGGACACGACGCTTAATAAATTGCAAATTTACAAGTAATAAAATTTAAAACTCACGCATTTCAATGTTTACTCACGTGTCGAAAAACGTCGTAAAACAATACTCCATGAAATTCAACACAACTCATACCGACTAAAATTCCCAAGAAAACTCCGACTCAAGAACATGGGAATAACTTTTCATTTAAAACCTTAACATACGTGCAGGAGATCCAATGTCAAGGTTAAAATTTTATAGTTACTTGCCCAATACCCAAATAACATTAAAACACGTATATTACAATATCCGAAAATAGTGTTAGACACGAAACGGGGATGAAGAGATTTTCAATAGAATTATTTGCAACCACGTGCAACAAAACAATTTCATGCATGCTTAAACTCACGGTTTAAGACCTGATGAGTGCCAAATGCTTTACCAAGACTTCGTACATAACTCACTTTATACTTTGAAAACATGAGAAACAATTGATGCAAACTTATTTTAGAAATAAATTTTGTGCATGGATCTGGTCGGCACTCAACATCCCGAAATCACGTCCCTCAATTTTTCATTATAATAATGTCATCCGGATGTTCAAACCTCTTAAGGAAATCATTGATGATTTCATCGGTTCACCTTACAGTTTCTCCTCGAAATAGAGTCAATTAACAAGCATAATTCGACAAATGACTCCGACCCAAAATGGTCAACTTAATGTATTCATCGCGCTTAACCATTGTTATCCCAGTTTAATCTAGTTGGTAAATAATCACAGAAACAAGTAATCAAGCAACACAATAATAATCAAGAGATATATAAATCAGAGTAACATACCAATCCCTTGAATAAACAATGAAACCCTTGAGTGTTCTTGATACCCTTTGAATACAGAGAAAACTTACGGCTACCTATTTAGAAAATTATCAGAGTTAACCTAAAACTAAACTAAACAAAACTTTAAATACCTAGACCATATGGGCTTTAAGCTTAATGGGCTTGGGCCCAATAGCTAATAACTATTAAACTATTACAATTTAAACCATGAAAATAACTTTGACCCAATTGCAGTTTAAACCTTGAACGTTAACTTTAATCTTGAATACAATTATTTGATCTAACAATCTCCCCCTTTGGATTCAAGATTAAAAAAAATTTGCAATTGTCTTCGGGTCTTCTCTTTTCTTCAAATATGACGTTGATAGCTTCAAAACTTCAAAACTTCAAATCTTTAAAACTTTTCAGCAGTCTTCAGATTATATTATCCTTCTTTGATAATTCTCCCTTTTTGTATCTTCTCCCCCTTTTTGATGAGTGGTGAGAATCATCATCATCAAAACGTTGCAAAACAATCTCCCCCTTTCCAAGACAATTTCCCCCATTGTGTATGATCACGTAAGCACAATCTTCATCATGTAACGATCCCTGTATGGAAATAAGAGCAGTCTTCCCAAATGGAAAGAGTGATTATTTCAATATTTTCAGATTAAAATAGAAAGTAGTAACCATTCGAATCTTTTCAAATTCAAACAGTTTAATAAGTGTAACCCTGAATCAACAAATGACTCAGTTAGAATGCCTGGCAATGACATAAAGTCACTGAGTAACACAAAGTTACTATATAAGGAGCTGGTTTGATGTAGACTCCCCAGGTCTTCCATTCAATCATCGAATAACACATGGTTATCTATGAACGTTCTGACAGAAAACAAAATTCTGTGTGCTCGTGCATGTGTATGAAATAAATTAAGCATAGATGATTGCTTTTTCAATATAGGCTCAAAGTATGTAAACTTGTTGAGACAGCAACAAATTGTACAAAGACTCAATGTGCATGAGAAAGAGTTCGAAGGTGGGGCAACTTTCCTTGTTTTTCAATATTAGTATCTTCCAAATGAAGAACCAATAGCATATGTGTTGCTTCCTCAGAAAATGTGAAACATTATCTTTTTGAAAAAATATTGAGTAGCTGGTGGAGTTAATGCAAGAGATGGCATGGGTTAGTTGCCTATTTCAATGATGGTCACCAAAGAATGTGAACCAATCAGATTATGTGGCTGCCCGGCTCAGAAAGAAGTTTGGTGCAGAGTTTAATATTCTTTTACTCTGTTCTCTCACCCTCTTTCTTTTAATGCTCACGTCTAACCAATCTCTCTTTTCCATTTTACCTCTTTTCACACACCAACACTCAAATCTTTTGACCCTTCTCCCCTCAATCACTCAGGGAATACTTCCTGGGTAGGAAACACTGGTTATCGTGAATCCATGGAACTTCTGTTAAGTACTCACACTGAATCCCATGTATTTTCCTAAAAGAACATGTTGTTCAACATGCGTTTTGTACATGTAAGCACAAATACCACTTGTTACATGAAGCATAAAATTTTTGGAGAAGTCAAAACAGTTGTGTTTGACGATGCAATTCTCCCCCTCAAACTAAAAGAGTTTGACAATTAAGCTCATATCATTTTGTCATGAAGAATAAGATTTTGGAGAATCAAAAACGAATGTTGTTTATATGAACAATATATAAACATATTTTCAATTAAAGCACATGAAATGACGTTTGATTCAATCAACAGTGAATATAAATAACGTGAGTATTACCATAGAAAGATTTAACTTTTGATACATGGTAATAACAAAGTCAAATAGAATGTTCTGAACCGTTATGTGTATGAATACTTGACAATGTATATTGACAAGATAAAACGCAAGTATTTATCTTTAAAACCACACGGTCAGATAAGCATCTGTTATCATCACAGATATTCTCCCCCTTAACAGAAAGAATTTATTTATTTATTATTTTTTTATATAAATATTAATAAAAAAAACATAAAAATAAGGCACTGAAGTGCGGGTTCTAATCCGATGTGATTAGAAGCCATTGTCACTTGAATATACCTGCACGGAAAAGAAAATATGGTAATCATTTTTGAAAATGATTCCTCCCTCGTTAGCAACAGTTTAAAAATAAAACACAAGATAAAAACTTGGAATACTCCCCCTAGAATCATGAGTAAGGTCTAAGACATGTTCAACATACCAAGTTTGCTGATGAGAAATTGAAATCACTTTTCATCCAATGGCTTGGTGAAAAGATCAGCTAACTGGAAGTCAGTTTAAACAAAGTGCATTTCAATATTACCTTTTTCTACATGATCCTTAATGAAGTGATAGCGTACGTCGATATGCTTGGTCTTCGAATGTTGTACCGGATTAGCAGTTATAGATATTGCACTCTTGGAATCACAATAAATAGGAATACGCTTTTAGTTGTAGCCAAAGTCCCTTAACTGTGTCGTCATCCAGAGGACTTGAGAACAGCAGCTAGCAGCAGCTACATACTCAACCTCGGCAGTGGATGTTGAAACACAGTTTTGTTTCTTTGAAGTCCAACTCACAAGTTTGTCACCTATGAATTGACATGATCTAGAGGTGCTCCTCCGGTCTAGCTTACATCCTGCATGATCAGCATCTGTAAAGGCAGTTAGTTCAAAACGAGAATCCTTTGGATACCAAAGGCCTAAATCAGGAGAGCCTTTGAGATATCTAAGGATTCGCTTAACAGCAGTTAAGTGCGACTCTTTAGGATTAGACTGATATCTCGCACAAAAACATGTGGCAAACATTATATCCGGACGACTAGCAGTCAGATAAAGTAAAGAACCAATCATGCTACGATACACCTTTTGATCAACAGGTTTCCCGGAGGGATCCGCGTTTCAGAGTGTACCAGTAGCCATTGGTGTTTTCATGACTGAACTATCTGACATATTGAACTTTTTCAAAATATCGTTTATGTATTTAGCTTGATTAATGAATATGCCTTCGGGTAATTGCTTTACTTGTAGACCAAGAAAGAAATTCAATTCACCCATCATCGACATTTCAAACTTTGTTTCCATTATCTTTGAAAATTTCTTACAAAATTTCTGATTTGTCGACCCAAAAATTATGTCGTCAACATAAATCTGAATGAGAATCAAGTCCTCACCTTGCCTTTTAAGAAATAAGGTTGTATCAACAGTACCTTTCTTGAAACCAGAAGAAAGTAGAAATTTAGTGAGAGTTTCATACCAGGCTCGCGGTGCTTGTTTAAGACCATACAGTGCTTTGTTTAGGACGTAGACATGATCGGGGTGATGAGGATCAACGAAACCTTCAGGTTGAGCCACGTAAACCTCCTCATGCAAAACGTCATTCAGGAAAGTCGATTTTACAACCATTTGATAGACTGTAAAGTTTTTGTGCGCTGCATATGCGAGAAAGATTCTGATGGCTTCGATCCTTGCAACCGGGGCGAATGTTTCATCATAGTCAATACCCTCTTGTTGACATTACCCTTTGGCGACCAGTCGAGCTTTGTTTCTCACGACTACTCCATCTTCGTCTTTCTTATTTCTGAACACCCACTTTGTTCCAATAACGGATTTACCTTTAGGTAGTGGGATCAAGCGCCATACCTTGTTCCTTTCGAATTGTAGAAGCTCGTCTTGCATAGCAGAAATCCAGAATGGATCACGTAGAGCTTCAGACGCTTTCTTTGGTTCTAGGGAACTAAGGAAGCTTGAAAACATGCAGAAGTTGGTTGTTCCAGATCTTGTCGTGACACCAGATTGTACGTCACCTATCACATTGTCAGGGGATGATCCTTAGCCCAACGATGTGTGCTTGGTAGAGCTTCAACTGTTTGTTGCGTATTCGATGCATCGTTTTCATCATGCACGGCAGGTTGCTCCACAGATGTACTCGGGACATCTTGTACTGGTGTTTCTGATACTGAAGCTTCTGGACTAACAGTTGAAGTGCTCGGGACTTCGTTTCCAGAAGAACTATCTGTAGAGACAGATGCAGCATTAGTAGAGTCAGAAACTAACTTTGTACTCGTACCTGATGGAGATGAAGTGTCAGTGACTTCTTCGGAAGGTACAGACATGTCTTCAGAAATAGTAGGGACCTCCGAGCTTGTACCACTTGTTATTGATGTGGATATGCCTTTTTCAAAATCTGAACATATATCATCAAAAGCATCAATAAACAATAAATCTAACTCAGATGAAGTAGAGTTAGAGTTAGAAGAAGTGAATCCTTTAGGTGCTGGTTCTATTCTTGATTGAATAGAAGTTTTGTCGTTAAGACCGAGTTCTGAACTGTTGTGTCCAGAAGTCCTTGTAGAATTCTCATCAAAGGAGACATTCATGCTCTCAACAATCGTCTTGGTTCGAATAATGTAAATTCGATAAGCTTTGGATGTCAGAGAGTATCCAACGAGATATCCTTCATCCGCTTTCTTATCAAACTTTGATAATCCTTGACGCTCTTTTAGAATGTAACACCTGCAACCAAATACACGAAGGAACTTGATGTTAGGTGTACGATTGTTGATCAACTCATATGCTGTCTTATTAAAGCGCTTGACCACAATGGTACGGTTCTGTGTAAAACATGCTGTAGCGACTGCCTCAGCCCAAAGGTACATGGGTAGATCCGAGTAAGCAAGCATAGTGCGAATTGCTTCAACCAGAGTACGGTTCTTCCGTTCAACAATGCCGTTTTGCTGTGGAGTGTACGCTGCGGAGAAAATGTGTGAAATACCCACGGAAGTAAGATAAATCTTCAGGGTGTCATTCTTGAACTCCGTGCCATTGTCACTGTGAATGGTTCTGACTGGCAGTTGAAGACGTACTTGAATGCGCTTGATGAAAGCGATAATCAACTCTGGCGTCTTGTGCTCAGTCAACTTCACCTTGAAAATGATCTCTTCAAGTTCCTTTATCTTTGAAGACAAGTTGTTTCTTTCCTTTTCAATCAGATCAAACTTCTTATGCAACTCAGATTTTGCATTCTTCTCCTTCATGATGTTTGTTGACAATTCAGATAGCTTTCTTGTCATTTTGGCTATCTCGGTCTCAAATATCTTCTTTTCTTCAGAAAAGTCTGTATTTGTATCCTTCAGCTCGACTTTCTTCTTCTCATTCTCAGCCTTTTCTCTTTCAAGAATGATAACCTTCTCAAAGTCTGAAACTTGTTGAGAAAGCTTAACACATCTAAGCTCTAATGCTTTCTTCTCTTCAAAGGATTTTCTGGAGAAATCAGAGAATTTCTTGGCAAAGTCTTTTCTTTCTTTCTCTATCTTCAGTATTTCATCTTCAGCTATTGTATTGTCTCTGTCTTGGGTTGCCTTTTCTTTCATCGTTTTAATCTCAACCTCAAGACTGAGAACTTTATCTTTTAAAGAGTCTCCTTCAGCAAAGATTCGAGAGTTTGACTTTCTAAGCTCTTCAGATGTCTCACGAGCAATGTTTGCTCTTCTTCTCAATTCATCTAGCTCTTTTTGCATTAGTTCCTTCTTTGACCATGTTGAGCTAGATTCCGATCTTTTCAACTTTGCTTGAAGATCCAAGATCTCTTTTTCTTTAGACTCAATTATTCCTGCAAAGTCAATTAAAGAATCAGAATCTTTTGAATTTTCTTTTAAAGCATTGATCTGAATAAGAAGAGATGAGTTCTGAATCTGTAAAGCCTTGTTCTCAGCTTTGAGCATTTTGTCCTCTTTGTCATACTCATCAATCATGCGAGATGATGTTGATAACCGTCCAGCAAGTTGTTTAGCCTTTGCTTTTACTTCAGAATGTGTCATCTTTTCAAAATCAAGGTTGTAACCTTCAGACATATTTAGATGATTCGACATCCTGGCTCTTTGGTTAGTAATCAAACTTTTCTGTATCTAGACAACCAACAAGATGAGATCGTTAGAATCAAAATAAAAACTACACTAAAAAATTTTCAGAAAAATAAATTTCCAAAAATAATTAAATGCAGTCCTCTCAATCAGTATAAAGCTTCAAATAATACTGAACAAAAAGAAAAAGTTGATCTTGAACAGAACTTTGTCCCCCTTCGCAGACTTAGCACGAGGTTCCCCCTAAAAATTTTACAGAACTTTTTCTGGCTTTGAGAGGCCATATTACAGTTTGCAAAAAAATTTCTAACTCTGGAAAATGTGCTTCGACCGGTGTCTTGCTTCGACCGGGATGTTGCTTGTACCGATACTTTGTTCGACCGGTATGCTGCAAGACCGGGAGACTTCTTTGATCGGTAAACTGCCTTCGACCGGTATAGGCAAGGGTCCGGGCGATCGATAATGAATACTCGACCGGTAATCTGCTTGACCGGAAGTATGCTTAGACCGATAATGCTTAGACCGATAAAGGTCTTTGACCGGTAAGGGTCTTCGATCGGGACTTCCTTAGACCGGGGTGAGCTGAGAGTGTACCGGTCGAATGCTAAGGACCGATAAATGGTATTCGACCGGAAGAGTAAGGACCGGTATGGTGCTAAGGACCGATGTAACTCGACCGATATACTCTTAGACCGGTGTAACTCGACCGATATACTCTATGACCGATAGACTATGTTCGACCGAAATAATGTTTGACCTGTATAGATTCGACCGATATTAATTCGACCGGACAAGGTATCGACCGATGTTGATGTGAGTGTATCGGTCGACCGGACAAATGTGAGTACCGGTGTATATAATGATCGATACTATGTTCGACCGATAAAGTGCTATGACCGGTATAGTGTTCGACCTGAATGGTGTTAAGACCAGTATGTTCTTAACCAGTCCAGAAGACGATGAACAAATGCAATAATTGACCCAGAAATCAAACAAAACACAGAAATTGAATCCAAAAAACAACCTTTTGTACCCAGAAACATATACCAATCACAGTGCAATGAAAATTATATATCAATTTCAACTTTTAAGCTTCCGATTTTAAGAACACAGTAACAACCGATAGTTAGCTTTTGTCGAACCCAGAAAACTCAAAATCACACAATTCAATCACTTTGTTAATTCTCAATGCACTTAATCAATCAGATGGCATTTAGAAGCATAAATCTCAACTAATCAGATCAACTTTAACCCAATAAACACATTAATTCATGCAATCGATTTTCAGAATACGATGAACAGTAACATTCACGATGAACAGTATTCGATGAATAGTAACTTTAAAAAAATTTTGATTCTATTTGCTCTGATACCAATTGTTATCCCAGTTTAATCTAGTTGGTAAATAATCACAGAAACAAGTAATCAAGCAACACAATAATAATCAAGAGATATATAAATCAGAGTAACATACCAATCCCTTGAATAAACAATGAAACTCTTGAGTGTTCTTGATACCCTTTGAATACAGAGAAAACTTACGGCTACCTATTTAGAAAATTATCAGAGTTAACCTAAAACTAAACTAAACAAAACTTTAAATACCTAGACCATATGGGCTTTAAGCATAATGGGCTTGGGCCCAATAGCTAATAACTATTAAACTATTACAATTTAAACCCTGAAAATAACTTTGACCCAATTGCAGTTTAAACCCTGAACTTTAACTTTAATCTTGAATACAATTATTTGATCCAACAACCATCACTCCAAAGTGACAATTCTATGAGAATCAACTCCTTTATCGACTACTCTCTTAAAACTTTCTTACTACCCCAACGGTAATCAGGACAAGACAATTCATGTATACACATGTAACATGTAGGTTCACCATAACACTGGCCAGGTGCCATTATAATCGTATTGTACATGATCATCCTTGTTATCCTCGACAAGTTTCCCATTTCTAGAGACTCGATCAACCCCAAAATATCATATCTTATGGTACCTAATAGTGCAATTTCACATTCAATCACTTAAAAGAACGCTAGTTTGAGTCTAAACATCCAACAATCAATACCTAATTCTCTCAAAGATAAGCTCTGATACCAACTTATAACACCCTCAATTTGGAAAGAGCAACTAATTTAAAAATTTATAAATATGCCTCAAGGAATGGATAAAACTTCATGCGACAAGTCCATACTTAAAATACGATTCTAGAATTTTCCATCAACATAACAAATGAAATCTTACATAGAGACTAACTCAAGGTCGGGTGTTACTAAACCCAAATACAAGATGCTCTTCTCAACACTAATGTGGAAGATTTCACCAAGCCACTCACTCTTGCACATACATCTAGCACTCATCACTTCGCAGAAACGCTAAAACTATTTCCCCCACCAGAACCTGATGCACATGCCGACAAATAAAAAGGTTAGGCTAACACCTAAGCGAGTTCAAGAGTTTTCAACATGAAGCCAATATATTTGTTAAAGGTAAGAATGCAGTTTAAATCATTATCTTTCAAAATGATTTACTATAAATATTAAACAACTCATTTTCCAATATCACACACCTTTAAAAACAAGCAATCCAACATGAACATTCTTTCGTAAAACAACTTCAACCCCAAATTCACCCAAAACGTGAATAGTAATTAAACTCCCCATTTTATAAAATTGCGGATAAGACTTTATTTCTCGAAATACCCAAACACGGGAGGGCATAATACTCGGCCCATAAATCACGAATAAAAACCGAATTTACAAAACATCACCGAAAACATGGATAATAAAATAATACCATTTAATACCCAAATAACACCTTTCGTTGTCGGAGGAGAACCGATTCCGTGGTATGTGGCGGAACACAGAGTTAATCCACCTAGCCACGTTCTCGAACTACACCTCAGATCGTAACTGTATTACCTGCTTTGCCGAGCTACACCTCCAATCGGACTTTATTTCAAGTCCCAAAACACCGTATGCCCCATTGCCTGCTCCACCGATGTAGTAGCTGCATTCCGGCGTATCCGAAATAATAGGTACCCGGACATGATGAGAGATGCCCGTCGATTCGCCCAGGGCAGGGCTTTAGCCATTGATGGTGTCCAGTTCAACAGACGTGACTACACGATTCTTGCCGCACACCCTCTAGAATGGATCCGGAGTGAGTTTTGGGTCCAGATGATTGAGCAGGTTTGTTTTGTTTTGAATACTTGTATCTGGTTGTACCAGGATTTATATTGATTTATGTCTTCTTTTTAACAGGTATGGAACATCGACGGATTCCGGCATGTATATGCGGCCAATACGGCCAATCGGGCCACCGAGTATGAGGGGATGACATCCAGACACTGTACTGGATCTATTAGTACCATTATGCATCAGGACCGCATGGTAATTTATCATACACTAGACTAAATGTATATAATTTATGAATATATGTACTATATACATGATTTTATTACCTACTAACAATTTAAGTTGTGTATTATAGAGAGATGCATGGGGCTTGAGCCTACCAGCGACGAGGTTTGGGAGGCTACACACTGCACCAACAGGAAGCTTGTTCCGGGTGCGACTGTTCTGTCCACGGATCCTCCGATCTACGTTTACCCAAAGGCGGCACATATGGCGGTAAGTTCAATTATGCATGGCTACATATTTGTTTGTTTTATAAGATAGATAAAAATTATAGCAAACTTAGTTTGGGCTGCCATTGATGGGCAGAGGATATGATTGTTTTGATAAAAGCAGGTCGTGGATATATAAATATGTTCAAATCACAGTTGAAATGCTGCCGAATTTTCTATAGATTAGTTGACTTGACAATGTCTAATTTGGTAAACTGTAGGATAACTACCATCGGATTAGGGAGGAGGAGTACCCGGACTTACCTTCCGGCACTGTACCTCCCAATGACGTCGAGTTGTGGGAGCATAGTAACGGATGACGGCGTAAGGGTCGTATTTTTGGATGGGGACCAGTCAGG
This sequence comes from Arctium minus, assembly GCA_954870635.1. Classification (NCBI taxonomy): domain Eukaryota; kingdom Viridiplantae; phylum Streptophyta; class Magnoliopsida; order Asterales; family Asteraceae; genus Arctium; species Arctium minus. The sequence goes on along the minus strand of OX941097.1, from coordinate 25,664,449 downwards.
ATCCCTATTATGCTATGACCGGTGATGCAGGTGCCAGTTCGAGCGGGAGCACGTACGACCGTCGCGATAAGGAGGTATGCTTGTCAAAAGCTGTTTAACATTGTTAATCATATGTTTGTTAAATGCTGACTGGCATTGTTCTATATATGTTTGTCAAATGTTGAATTTCAGTTGGAGGAGCTGAGGCAGGGGGTAGAGAGAGAGGAAGCAGAGAGGATCTAGTTATAGGAGCGACTACAGAGAGAGGAAGCAGAGGGGATCCGGATACAGGAGCGAATGGAGAGAGATGAAGCAGAGAAGAGAAAGATGCAGGAACGAATGGCTCAGTTTGACGCGTTCATGATCAAGTTTAACAATCAGCACCCCTTTCCCCCTCCATAGGATTATGTTTTTGTACTACGTTTATGTATTTATAGATATTTTGTACAGTTTAAGACTTAGTAATATTTAAAAATTGGCAGGTTTTGTACAGGTTAAAAACTGGAAATTTTTATTTTTTAATTATTTTTAAAAAAAAATTAAATTACCGACGGATTATCCGTCGGTAATCCGTCGGTAAATGGTTTGTAATTTAATTTGTATTTAATAAAAATCCGTCAGAAATCCGTCGCTAAATCCGTCGGAAATAATCCGTCGGTGAATAGCCGCCGGTAATCCGTCGCAAAAAAGAGACCGTTGGTGATCCGTCAGAAATAACCCACGCCGTCGGCGACCGTCGGAGATCCGTCGAAAAAGTAAGTCGTCGGTGTTCCGTCGGTGATCTGAACGCCGACCACCTTTATACCGATGGACATTTACCGACGGATCAACGACGGATTTTTCCGTCGGTGACAATCCTCTGTTTTGTAGTGATGTTTTCCCAACGTAAATCCCACCGTTAACAAGATACAGAAAAAGTCCGGGTGACATTTACTTACCGAAAAATACGGGTGTTACATAATCATTAGGCAATGCCTTTTATGCATTAATTAATAATAACAGAATCATCTAATGATTGACTTTTGGGCATATACACTAACAATCCCTTCCCAGGATCAACAATTTCAAACTTTTGGCACCTCATAAAAAACAAACATGACCCACCGTATATGTCATGCCCGTTTTGTCACACTTGTATGGATTCTTATAACCATTTGTTTTTCTAATGTGAGTTCTTGTTAGGGATTTGGAGGGCCATAAAGCGGGAGGTGGCGCTGTTTGTATATATGGAGTCTTGGGATGGAATTTTGGCAAGTTTTCAAGCGGGACATGGTCCTATCTTGATGATCCAAAAAATTATCCTTGACGGCTACAATTTACTATGTTTGGAGGGAACGCAATAGAAGACTTTTCCAGAATCAGCAAAGGCTTGCGGTTCAGATTATTAGAGAAATTCGGGAGGTTGTACTCTTGAGGATGGCTTGGAAAGATAGGTGGAAAAGGTTGACGGCTACTCATGCTGTCGATTAGTTTGTTTGTATGGGGATTTTGGGGTTTGGGTTTCGCCATTTGTGGATTGTTCTTGTTTGTTTTCCCCTTTGGTTGGATTTTGTCTTGTTTGGTTTGGTGTGCCTTGGGTCTTGTCCTTGGCTTTGTTTTTCTGAACGGGTAGGTCTACCCTTTCTGCCTTGTTTCTTTTCTTTATAATATTGCCGGATTTTTCCTCAAAAAAACATCGCCTTACAAAATGATAGAAACAGATTGAGATAAAATAAGTAATCTAATTTCTTCCGTGATTACACGAATTACAAAATTACTTATATTTCATTAAGTAAAAAACCGAAAGTCAATCTCAACCTTTGAATCAATAAAATCTAGTGGTTGAGATTTTATTCACATACTCAACCATTTTTAATTTCTCATTTTTTATGTACACATAGGGACCTTCTTTTGAGAATTTCCTACTCCTTGAGATGCGGTTAATCCAGTTTAAACCACAAAAAAATTAAATAAAAAAATAAAATCTAGTTAAATTTAATTTAAAAGAACTCTCTCTCTCTCTCTCCTCTCTAATATCTTCTCTCTCTTTTTTGTCCTTTCTTCATAACATACATACACAGACACAAGGTAAATGTTGGAAAATGAGTTAAGAAAGTGATGGAGCTATTTTGGACCTAAATATTAATTGGACAAATGCCTTACTTTGTGTAACTCTTTGTTGGATCTCATTCTCCTCCATCAGGTCTTTGTAGCGAGCTAAAGTTTGTCCAAAATAGAGCCCGTATGAACGAGAAATTGAATCTCAAATTAGACTCATTAAAGTGGGTGTTGTTGTGTAAAGGAGGTTGTCCCACATTGGTAGGAACTTGAAAGTGAAACTAGTTTATATATGATTTTGCAAATGAAGATGTTGAAGACGTATTGAAGGAAAGTCTCCCTCACATGTGCACGCAGGGGCGGTGCGAATTCTGGACCGGTTCAAGCTTCAGATCACTGAACTTGTGGGGGAACAGGCGCGTCCTGTGGACAAGAATGCAGCCCCGAGGTCGACCGAAATGTTCAGATGGGTTTTTGGAAAATTTCATTTTACACACAACTTCCATACAACATTATCGATCAGCTTTCAGGTGAGAACTCTCAGTTTTGTCTCAGGCAATCATCTCAGTCCGGAAATACTCGTGCTCTGACCATTGTACCCTGGGAAACAGACGCCACTCAAGGAATCTGTTTCAAGGGGACTATATTGAACACATGCCTCGACCATCATATTTTCCCGCTTTTTTTTTTACATTTTGTCTAACAAACTTAAAACATATTTGTGTTGCTTCTGCAATTTTGATTTTTTATTTGTCAAATTCACTTCTGTTTATTCTCTCAAACCATAACATTGTTGTTCTATTTTTTTTCACTTTTATGGTTTTAGCTTTTACTTTTGTTATATCTAAATAAAAACATATCAGAATTCTCGAATCTGGTTATCTTTTAGATTGATTTAAATTTTGACAAATTCTTGCATTATTTTGTTTGGGTTAAAGAAATCTATAATTTGTTTTGATTACATTGTTTGATTATCTGTGTCTTCAAGGTATAAAGATGAAACCAATTATCATAATAATTAATAATATCTTTCTGTTTTTTGCTTCCTTGTTACCTACGTGGACTCCAGAAAAAGGACTATATTGTTATTCTATGTATGGTTCCAAAGAAAAGGTTTATGGTTCAAGAATCATTTGAAGGTTTTGAGTTGGATAAATTATTTCTTTTGTATATTACTTATCTGATCGAACCACCTTTGACACTTTTTTTTTCTTTTCGAACCGCTTCCAGACATGAATCCCAACGGAATCCCAATTTCGTGTTATGATGACTTCGAGCACCGTTGTGACTACCATCCCGATTATTTTGTGCAATGCTTTTGTGCTTTCTTCTAGTGGTTTTGGGGTTGTGCCCATGAATCACGAGGAGAAATCAAAGAAGGTGGTGGGATTGCATTTCAAACGGTGGCAACAAAAAATGTTATTCTATTTGACTACCTTGAATTTGACACGTTACTTAACCGAGGATGTTCCTCAAGTGCCTGAAGGACAAACTGATATTTATACGATTAGCACTATGGGAACATGAAACATTCTGATTTTTTGTGCAGGAGCTATATTCTTAATGGTCTAGTTGATGCACTCTATAATGTTTATAGTGCATCTAACACATCTAAAGAATTTTGGCAATCTCTCAAAAAGAATTAAAAACGAGGACGTGAGATCCAAGAAATTTGTAGTTACCCGGTTTCTGTAATTTAAAATAATTGATTCAAAGAACTTTATGAAACAGGTTTAAGAACGCTAGGTTATGTTGCATGATATCCATGCCGAGGGGATGGTTGTAAGTGAAACTTTCTAAGTTTTCGAAATAATTGAAAAACTTCCCCTTGCATGGGTAGATTTCAAGAACTATCTCAAGCACAAGAGAAGGGAGATGAGTGTTGAGGATCTCATTGTAAGACTTCAAATTGAAGAAGATATTAAAATTGCGTAAAAGAAAGGTCTTGGCCTTAACTCTGCAAAGGATAATTTTGTAGAGTATGGTCATGCATCAAGGGCTAAAAAAACGAGTTTGTAAGAGGAAAAAGTTTAAGGAAAGGTAGAGAGTTCAATCTATATCCCAAGGGTGGAATTTTCAAAAAGAAGTTCCAAGGTAACTGTTACAATTGTAACGAACCAGGTCACCAAGTTGTGAATTGTATGTTGCCAAAGCGACAGACAACTAAACAAGCAAACCTCGTGGTTTCGAACCTAAGGGAATGGTGGGTATAAATAGGTGCAACATGACATGTTTATTCGGATAAGGAGATTCTCCATAAGTTCAAGACTGCTGAGAATGGGAAAAATTGTTCATGGGAAATTCTACCACTACTAAGATAAAAGGTACCAGAAGATTCATGTTGAAGATGACATCAGGGAAGGATCTCACCCTGAAAGATGTGTTGTATGTTCCTAAAATTCGTAAGAATCTTGTATCAGGTTTGTTTTTGAACAAACACGGTTTTCGCTTAGTATTTGAGTCAGATAAGTTTTTGTTGACAAAGATGGGTATGTTTATGGGTAAGGGGTATGTTGTGAACGGAATGTTCAAAATGAATGTAATGGCTATTAAGCCTTCATTAATGAAATAAAAAAAATATTATTTTACTTTCTTGAGTCTTCGCATATGTGGCATGGTAGGCTTAGTCACATAAATTTTTACACCCTTCATCGTTCAATTAATTTAGACTTCATCGCTAAATTTCACATTGAATCTAAATATAAATGCAACACATGTGTTGAGGCAAAATTAACGAGGTCATCATTTCAAGCAATGGAAAGGTCTATGAACCCCCTTGACATGATTCACATAGATGTATGTGATATGAAGTCAATTCTATCAAGATGTGGGAATAATTTTTTTTATCTCCTTCGTGGATGATAGTACTAAATATTGCTATGTATTTTTACTTAAGAGTAAAGATGAAGCAATAGAAAATTTTATATTGTATAAAATTGAAGTAGAAAATCAATATAACAAAAAGATCAAAGTGCTAAGAAGTGATGGAGGAGGTGAATATATATCTCTATTTGCCGAGTTTTGTGAAAATAATGGTATTCAACATGAGCTCATTGCACCTTATTATTTGCAATAAAATGGCATCGTCGAAAGGAAGAAGAGGAATCTAAAAGAAATTATGAATGCCACATTGATAAGTTATGGGTTTCCCTCGTTAATGTGGGGGGGGGGGAGCCTGTGTTATCAGCTAAATTCATCTTAACCAAAGTTCCTCGAAAGAAACAAGACAAAACTTCATAAGTATGGATGGGAAGAAAATGACCATATAAGTACTTATGAGTGTGTGCATCTCTTGTTAAGGTAGTAGTACCCCCCCCCCCTCTTCACCCAAGGTTGTAAAGATGGGTCCATAGACTGTTGATTGCATCTTCATTGGGTATGCACAAAACAGTAGTGCCTATCGGTTTCTTGTGCATGAGTCACAAATTCCTGATATTCATAAAAACACAATAATGAAATCTAGAAATGCGTCATTTTTTAACGTGTTTCTGTCTCGATAAAGAAGATGCAAACTCCTCAGGAGTGACAACTCATGAAGATAATGAGGAAGAATAAGAAGTTGAGCCTAGATGAAGTAAAAGGGAAAGAGTTGAGAAATCTTTTGGTCTTCATTTCTATACATATATGGTTCAAAGAGAGCTCAAATCTTTCGAGAAGTAGTCACTTCTTTTGAAGGGCCTCAATAGAAGGAAGCCATCAAGTGTGAAATAGATTCCATCTTGCAAAACCACACTTGGGAACTACTGGACCTTCCCATTTAATGCAAACCAATATGTTGTAGATGGATTTTCAAGAGGAAAATGAAGGCACATGGGACCATTGACAAATATAATGCCAGACTAGTGATCAAATGTTACAGTCAGTGAGAAGTTCTAGATTGCTTTGACACTTACTCTCCGGTACATGTCTCACGTCCATTAGGTTGGTACTTTCCATTGCACTTGAAAAAATTGGAAGTACATCAAATGGATGTGAAAACAACATTTTTAATGGAGATTTAGAAGAAGATATTTACATCGAAAAACCTGAGGGCTACATTGCCCCTTGATAGGAGAAAAAAGTTTGTAGACTTGTGAAGTCATTGTATGGGTTAAAGCAAGCACCAAAATGATGGCATCAAAAGTTTGATCATGTGATTATGGAATGTGGATTTAAGATCAACAAAACTGATAAGTATGTCTATGTTAAAGACATAGATGTCGGCTATGTCATCTTATGTCTTTATGTTGATTACATGCTCATTATTGGCAATGATGATAATATGGTCAAATCCACAAAGAATATGTTGAAGACAAGATTTGACATGAAAGATATGGGGTCTAACTGATGTTATTCTCATAATTCAAATTTCGAGAACGCAAAATAGGCTTGTATTAAATCAATCTCACTAAATAAACAAAATTCTCGGGAAGTTTAATGTTGAAGATGCTACTGTTGCAAGAACACTGATTGACATCGGTCACCATCTATGTAAGAATAAAAGTGCATGTGTATGTTGCTCAAGTGGAATATTCGAGAGTTATTAGCAGTTTGATGTATCTGATGAGTTGTATGAGGCTTGAATTAGCCTTTGCAATAAGTAGCTTGAGTAGGTATACGAGTAATCCAATTTCAGAACAATGAAAAAGCATAACCCATGTGTTACGATACTTGAGGTACACCGAGATTATGGGTTGCATTATACAACTGCAGTCATTGAAGAATATAGTGATGCAAATTGGATATTTGATATGAAATATTCCAAATCTACCAATGGGTATGTCTTTACACTTGGAGGTGCCAAGATTTCATAGGAATCATCAAAGCACACGGTTATAGCCAGATCCACTATGGAATCTGAGTTTATAGCACTAGATAAGTGTGGGGAGGAAGCTAAGTGGCTACGACAATTATTGAAAGACATCCCATGGTGGGAAAATCCAATATCTGCTATATGCATACATTGCGATAGTCAATCATAAATTGAGAGAGGAAAAAGTTCTATGTGTAATGGTAAGTCTCAGCACACATCATTCAAAGACATAACACCATAAGATAACCACTCTCTATAGGAATTATCTCTATTGACTATGCAAAGTCAAAGGATAACATTGTGGATCCGCTAACGCGAGGTTTGAATAGAGAGTTCATGAGTAAGTCATCAAGATGAATGATACTAAAGCCCTTGAACGAATAAGTGAATACAAAGGAAACCCAAGCTAGTTGACTCGAGATCCCAAGATCTAGGTTCAAAGGGACAACGAAATTGTATACACCAGTTAGATCACCGTGGATGAAAACTTTCCCTAGTCCATTTCTAAATGTAACAATGAACATGATTTTAGGACAAGCTTATGGATAATCATCCTATGAGGATCACCTAGGCAAGAGAGAAGTAGGGTCACTTCAATGGGAGTTGTTTGGGGGCACAATTCCTAAGAGCTCTTGTAGAACATGCATATGTTCATGACCATAACGAACATGACAATGAGGACTAAGCCTTGTCAGGAAGAATCATGTGTGAGATGTGTTATCGTCTACATAAACTATAGAATAGTATTTCAAGGACATTCCGTCTACTGATTAGCCAGTAGAGTAAGTATATTTCACAAGGGAAGGCTCAAAGGGTGACCTACCTATCCTATGCAGAGTTTGAACATTGAAGGTTTACCGAGAATTCATCAATTTCCAATCAATTTCTATTCATGTGGGGGATTGTTGGAAAATGAGGTAAGAAAATTGTGATAGAGCTATTTTGGACCTAAATATTAATTGGACAAATGTATTCCTTTGTGTAACTCTTTATTGGACCTTGTTCTCCTCCATGAGGGCTTCTTAACAAGCTAAAGTTTCTCCACTATAGAGTTCGTATGAATGAGAAATTTAATCTAAATTTAGACTCATTCAAGTGTGTGTTGTTGTGGAAAAGTGGTTGTCCCATATTGGTGGGAACTTGAAAATGGGACTAGTTTATATATGTTTTGCAAATAAAGATGTTAAGATATATTGAAGAAAAGTCTCCCTCACGGGCGCGCCAGGGGGGTGTGAATTCTGGAATGGTTCAAGCTCTGAACCACTGAACTTTTGTGCACGGGTGCGTCCTGCAGATACGAATGCAGCCCCGAGTTTGAACCACTGAACTTCTGTGCACAGGCGCGTCCTGCAGATACGAATGCAACCTCGAGGTCGATCGAAAAGTTCAGATGGGTTTTGGAAAAATCTCCAAATTTTCTAATTTTTTTCTTTTTCAAAATATGCTAACTTTCTAGTTTCTTGAAACTATTATACCTTATGTAACCCTCACACAGCATCTACTATACAAATAAGTGCATGGTGTTCATTGCTCCTGCCATTGTACCCTGAGAAACAGACGTCGCCCCAACAAATCTGTTTTAAGGGGACTGTGTTGAATACAAGCCTCGACCATCATACATTCCGTCTTTTTACATTGTGTCAAACAGTAAACACATTTTGAACACTTGTTTAAAAATACTATTATAATTTGTTTACACATCGTGAATTTTTTTTAAATATTATTATAATTTGTGAACACATTATGAACACACTCTAAATCTACAAGATCTGGTATATCTTGTGAACATATTGTGGACACCAACTTAAAACAATAAAACTAAATATAAATTTAACACTTGTTAACAAATTGTAAACACCCTAGTACGAAATTATTAAGATTGTTTTCATTGTGTTCACAATGTGTTCACGTTGTATACATATTTAATTGTGGATGTATGTGTTGTTATATTACAGAGAGAGGAAAGGAGAGATAGATATTTATGGAATTTGAATTTTTCCAAAAAAATGCATCAATTATCTCATTCTTAATTATCTTAAAGTGGTGGCTTAGGTTGGATCTCACGGATTATGAAGTTCTAAAATGATTAATACCTTATGTACACATACCTATGTACATACATACATTTATATATTTTCTCACACGCAAACAAACACACACACACACACATATATATATACATATGTATGCATGAATGTACGTTTATATATATATATATATATATATATGTGTATGTATGTAGGTGTGCATACAATATACATATATATGTTTATATCGATATGTATATATACACTTGTGTTTTGTCTATATTTGTGTGTTTATGCATGTAAGTACATATCATATATATAAATATATATATATATATATATATGTGTGTGTGTGTGTGTCTGTGTGTGTGTTTGTGTGTGTGTCTGTGTGTATGTGTGTGTGCATGATTGTATGAATATAAAAGTTGAAAAGAACGCTTGGCTTAAGAATAGGTTAATATCATTCTTTTTTTAAGAGTAAATTGCAATTAGGTAGGTTTCATGAAAGTCACAGTTCCAAGCTCATGTAATCACACTATTATTTGATTGATTAACAAGTATTACAATGATTTCTTGTGTCACAGATCTCACAGGTGTCACAAGTCTAACGGGTTACAAATTTGTATCTCTCTATGTGTTTGTGCGTGTATGTGCGTGCTTACAAGATTACAACAACAACACTATTTATATGGTCAACACAATTGACCATACAACTCAATCTACAAAACAACTACTTACACTTTTACAATAGTTACACATTGACCCCTCATTTAATCTTGAATACAATATTTGACTCAACAATCTCCCCCTTTGTATTCAAGATTAAAAAAAATTTGACAATAATCTTCAGGTCATCTTCTTGTTGCAAAATCTTCAATATAGAATCTTTAACAGCTCCAAATCTTGAGTAATCTTTCTTTTTCTTCGGCAAACTTTGAAATCTTCAAAACTTTATCATCTTCAACAATCTCCCCCACTTGTTACAAAATGCAACAAGCTTTCATAAAATCTCTTCAACACAGTAATCATCAGTCTTTACTCTGATTTGAAATTTGAATTCTTTCAACTTTATGACATTCTCTTGACTTTGATTTGTTCTGAAATTGAACTTTGACAATTTCTCCCCTTTCTGATAGAACCAACTTTAATCTGACTTTGAAATCTTGAAATATCTCCCTCTTTTTTGATGAATGATGAGAAATCAGAATCATCAAAACATTTCAACGTCAGCCCTGTCTTTGAAATATCTCCCCCTTTAGAAAAGTAAGCACAGTATTCATGAGATAAAGACAATCTCCCTTTCAAGAATATATACAATCTCCCCCAAAGATATTTGATCTCCTTCTGATCTGATTTTAAAATTTTGTCGTCAATTCATAAAAGGTATTCATCCGAATATTTTCAAATTCAGACAAATTATGATTGGTAAATCTGAATCAACAGATGAATCAGTTAATATGTCTGTCAGTAGCACAAAGCCACTGTGTACAACGAATGCACATTGGAAATGAGCTTTTTGATGTTCACTCCCCCAGGGCTTCCATTCAATCATTGAAAAACCACAAAGGAATTTTCTATGAATGTTATGACAAGAAAACATATTCCTTGTGTGCTTGTACAAGTGTAGCAATGATTGAAGCATTTAAAGCTTTATACATACTCAAAGTATGTAAACCGTTGAGACAGTAATAGATATTACATAGACTCAATGTGCATGAGAAAGGGTCGAAGGTGGGGCAACTTTCCTTCTGTTTCAATATCCGAATCATATGAATGAAGATCAGATAGATTATGTGTTGCTTCCCCAGAAAATATGAAACATTCTTTTGTTAAGAAAAGAATGAGTAGCTGGTGGGGTTTTAATGCAAGAGTTGGCATGGGCTAGTTGCCTTTTTCAATGAAGTTCATGAAAAATTGTGAAACAACAGATAATGTGGTTGCCCGACTCAGAAAAAGTTGGTGCAGAGTTTGATATTCTTTTACTCTAATCTCTCACCCTCCTTCCTTGTAATCATTTGATCTAGCTTCTAACCAACCTCTCTTTTCCATTTTACCTCAATACATACGTACTCTCTATTCTTTTGACCCCTCTCCCCTCAATCACTCAGGATAACTTCTGGGGTAGGAAACACAGGTTAACGTGAATCCATTGAAGTCTTTTAAGCACTCACAATGAATTCCATGCATTTTGTCCTAAAAGATATGTTGCTTAACAATTTATCTTGACATATAAGCACAAGATATCATTATCAGAAAATGTATGCTCATTAAAAATTAGAATGAAATTTGAGCATTTTCAACATTTAAGAACTCTCAAAACAATGAATTTGAATGAATGAAACGAATTCAAGTGAAGTGTTTTGAGAATCTGACAATGATACGATCAGATCAAATATCATGAAGAAAAATATTTTGGGATATCAAAGAATGAAAACTTGTTTATATGAACAAGATATAAACATATTATCAATGAAAGTTCATTATAAAGAAATGACGTCTGATACTTAATCAACTTTGAATTTCAAACGAGAGTATTACCATCGAAAGATTTATCTTTTTGAGACATGGTAATAATAAAGTCAATAAAAGTACCGAACCGATGTGTGTAAGAATAATTGACAGTATAAGGACAAGATAATACACAAGTATTGATCTTTAGAAACACATGGTCAGTTAATCATGAAAGCACTTGATATGAAAAACATTTAAAAACACACTTCAAAATTCATAAAATATTTTTGAGAACACGAAGTGGTTTGAACATTTAAGAAAACATTTTTTACATCTGAAAGTCGTTCTTCTTTCAAAATGTGTAAGATAAAGATTCAGAATGATATACCTTCAAAGTAGACATCATAACTCCCCCTAAAATGAATATTTATCTTGTAATCTCCCTTTGACAAAACATCAGATACTCCCCCTATGTATCTGTAAAAAGTCAAAATATTAGTAGAGAACAATATGAATATAATGATTAAACTCATTTCTCTTTTCTATTATCTCCCTCATAAAAAAATATGACAATAAAAATTTAAACAAACTCCCTCTCAAAGAAATAGTAAAAACTTCTTAAAAAGATGTATCATATCAGCATCCTTAAGAAGAAAAACACTTAAGTTTGGGTTCTGAATAGAATTATCCAAAAGCCAACGTCACAGTTTGATAACCTACAAAACAAGAAAGATTTTGGTAATCATTTAGAATGATTCCGCTTTCGTCAGTAAATCAGAATAATATAAGCAAATGTTCTAGTTCCCCTAGATATGTGAACATCAAGATCTACTCCCCCTATAATCATGCAAGAGATATTCACAGACTTTAAGATGACATGTTAAGCATACCTAGTTTGCTGATTAGAAACTTAAAACGTTTTTCGTCTAACGGCTTGGTGAAGAAATCAGCTAACTGGTAGTCAGTCTGTACAAAATGCATTTCAATATCACCTTTCTCCATATGATCCTTGATGAAGTGGTAACGCACATCTATATGCTTAGTCTTGGAGTGTTGAACCAGATTAGCAGTTATGGCAATGGCGCTCTTGGAATCACAATAGATATGGACTCTCTTGTAGGAGTATCCAAAATATTTGAGTTGCGTCTTCATTCACAAGACTTGAGAACAGCAGCTTGTGGCAGCAACGTACTCAGCCTCAGCAGTGGATATGGACACACAGTTTTGCTTTTTGGATGTCCAGCTTACCATTTTATCACCTAAAAATTGACAAGATCCAGATGTGCTCTTCCGATCAAGCTTACAACCTGCGTGATCAGCATCTATGAATGCAGTTAAATCAAATCCGGATTCCTTTGGATACCAAAGGCCTAATCCAGGAGTGCCTTTCAAGTATCTAAGGATCCTTTTCACGGCTACAAGATGAGATTCCTTCGGATTAGCTTGACATCTCACACAGAAACAAGTAGCAAACATAATATCAGGTCTACTTGCCGTAAGATACAATAATGATCCGATCATACTACGGTACGTTTTTTGATCAACAGATTTACCGGTTAAATCTGCGTCCCGAAGCGTGCCAGTAGCCATGGGCGTTTTCATTACTGCAGTATCGGTTATATTAAACTTTTTCAAAATATCACGAATATATTTGGACTGGTTAATAAAAATACCATCAGGGGACTGTTTCACTTGAAGACCAAGAAAAAATGTCAGTTCACCCATCATACTCATTTCAATCCTAGTCTCTATAATTTTTGAAAACTTTTTATAGAATTTAGGATTTGTAGACCCAAATATTATATCATCAACATATATCTGAATTAAGATCAAGTCCTCACCTTGTTTCTTTAGGAATAAAGTAGTGTCAATCGTACTTTTCTTAAATCTAGAGGCAAGAAGGAATTGAGTTAAAGTTTCGTACCATGCTCTTGGGGCTTGTTTAAGACCATATAACGTTTTATCAAGAACATAGACGTGGTCAGGGTGTTTTGGATCTATGAAGCCTTCGGGTTGTGCCATGTACACTTCTTCATGCAGTATGCCATTTAAAAATGTTGATTTCATGTCCATTTTATAGATTGTGAAGTTCTTATGTTCTGCATAAGAAAGAAAAATCCGAATAGCCTCAATCCTTTCAACAGGGAAAAATGTTTCATCGTAGTCTATGTCTTCCTTCTGACAGTAACCCTTAGCGACCTATCTTGCTTTGTTTCGCACAACAATTCCAGCCTCATCTTTCTTATTCCTAAACACCCACTTTGTGTCAATCACAGATTTATGTTTTGGTCGTGGGATTAGCCGCCAGACCTTGTTCCTCTCAAACTAAAGTATCTCATATTGCATTGCAAGTATCCAATCAGGATCTTGAAGAGCCTTCGAAACCTTTTTCGGTTCAATGGAACTTAGGAAACTAGTATATACACAGTAATTCGCAGACGCTGCATGGGTCTTTACTCCACTATTTACGTCACCAATTATGTTGTGTAGGGGGTGATATCTAGTCCATCTTGTGGTACTAGGAAGTGGTTGAACATTAACTCTCGTGTTTTGCTCATTGTATTCGTCCACTATTGCACGAACAACTTCATTCACTGGTGATTCTGACTGTTGTATTTGGTGCAACCGAAGAAGTACTCGGGAATTCTTGACCAGAGTTGGTATCTGCAGAAACAGAACCTCGATTAGTTTGATCAGAAACATTTGGCATTGTCGTACCTGATGAAGTTGTTGTTGTGACGGGTTCAGATGGTCCAGAAATATTCTCAGTTAGTGTAGGGACCTCTGATGTTGATGTGGACGAGCTTGATTTATCAAAATCTTCACATATGTCCATGAATGCATCAAAAAATAGAAGATCTAACTCATATGTAGAAATTGATGAGTTAGAAGACTTATTCTCTGTAGATACGGGTTCTATTCTGTCATGAATAGAAGTCTTTCCTTTCAGTTTGAGTCCTGAACTGAGTTGTTCAGAAGTCAATGCCGAATGTTCATAAAAGAACATGTTAATGCTTTCCATGACAGTGTTGGTTCGGCGATTGTAGATACGATAGGCCTTTGACGACAAGGAATATCTGAGAAAGTAGCCTTTGTCTGCTTTCTTATCAAATTTGCCAAAGTTGTCACGATCATTTAAGATAAAGCACCTGCAACCAAAAACACGAAGGAATTTAACATTAGGTTTTACTTTTATTTATGATCTCATACGTTGTCTTATTTAATCTCTTATTGGTTATCGTCCGATTCTGAGGGAAACATGAGATGGCAACAGCTTCAGCCCACAGATATAATGGAAGACCAGAATATGCCAACATAGTCCTTGCATCTTCGACTAAAGTTATGTTATTGTGTTCAACAACGCCATTCTGTTGCGGTGTGTAAGCGACCGAAAAATTATGAGAAATCCCAACTGATTGTAGATAACTTTGAAGAATCTCATTCTTAAATTCAGTGTCGTTATCACTTCACAACTTCTTAATTGGCAATTGCAACAAAACTTGCACTTTCTTGATGAAGGCAATTATCAACTCTGGCGCATCTGATTTGGCTCTTAGAAACTCCAACCATGTATATCTGGAATACTCATCAATCATAACCAAAATATACTTTTTACCATTGATTGATTGAGTACATATCGGGCCACAAAGGTCCATGTGAATCATCTCAAGCGGCGATTTGCAAGAAGATTCTATCTTTGCCTTATGGGAACTTCTTTTCATCTTTCCCATTTCGCATGCAAAACATAGAGAAACCTTCTCGAATCGTAACTCAGGTAGACCTTTGACCATACCCTTACTCGCCAATGTATTTATAGCCTTGAAGTTTTGGTGAGAAAGGCAGCGATGCCAAATCCAACTTTCTTCCTTTGATGCTTTAGCAATATAACAAAATGATCTAGTTACTGAAAGTGTTGGAAAGTTAATCGCATACAGATTTTCGTATCTTTCTTCTTTGAATACCTCAGAACCGTACGAATCTTCAATGTGACAGTGTGTCATAGTGAACCTAACTTGGTAGGCTGTCACAGAATTTACTTATACTGAGCAGATTGTGATAAAGCCCTTCCACATAGAGTACCTTCTGAATGGTCACAAAACTATTTTTCAGCATACCGTATCCTTTGATATATCCTTTAAGCTCAGAATTTGCAAATCTGTCTGTTCCAGCAAGTTGTTCAACATAATTATGCAATAAGTCCTTGAACCCCGTCATGTGCCTTGAGCATCCAGAATCAATAAACCATAGATGACGGGCCTGCAACAGAAACAAACTTATTTTTGTTTAGGTATCCATATCCAGATTGGTCCTTTCTTGTTAACATCTTTAACTTTTTGAAAATCATCTACCTTGCCTTTGACTTTCCATTCAAATCGAGGCTTAGGTAACCATTTCCAAACCATATTTACATTTAAATCATGAAAACTTTTCTTCTCTTAAAAAAATTATTTGCCTTAGCCTTACAGATATGAATTTGTTGCGTTGAGGCCTTAGAAAAGGATTTGACTTTAGGAAAGCTTTTAACATTCTTAGACTTAGGAGGAATGGAGTGCAATGAAAAAGAATTGCTACCACAGTGATTACATATAAAGTTCTTGCGAGCAAATGTCATCATTTTTTATTGATCAAAAGTTTTACAATCCTTGACACAAAATTGACATTTATTGATCGGAGAACTATTACATGAAGAACTAACATCACTAGTAGGCATCATACAATCTTTTTCACATTTATCAGAAACACTTTCACAATCTTTTTTTTCACAAACTTTTTTCCTCCATTCTCCTTTAACCTTTCCACTTAGATCTGAAAATCCAAAACAAACTTTGTGAGTCATTTTCTTAGAGAGTGAATTCTTTGATTTAATTGTAGAAGTTTCTTCTTTCTCAAAAATACTTGGTTGCTTTTCAAAACATGAAGAATGAAGAATTGTTGGCTTAGCGAGGGTCACAAACTCTGGGTTTGATCTAACATTCCACTTTTTGTCATCAAACTCTTTTTGTTCAGATAAACTCTTCTTAAACAAATCATTTTTCAAATCACTAATTTGTTTACAAAGCTCTTTATTTTCTTCCAAAGATTTATCAAGTTTAAACCGAAGATCACAATTTTCATCTTCAACCTCTTCAAGAGCCTTTTGTAAATCAGAGATTTGTTTTTCAAAATCAGATGTTTGATGAACCATAGAGTCAGACTCAAGCTTGTTTAAAATCAGGACAGGGTCTGAAGAATTCATCATCTCTTCAAAAACTTCTTCAGTCATGTTCTCAACAAACTCAGATTGATTATCAGAATTCGTGACATTTGAAGACTCTTCTACCTTCACTCCATTTGGAGATTCAGAAGCAATGGATTCAGAAAAGATGGTCTGATCACAAACATCAGTATCAGATTCATACTCATCATACTGACATTTGATTTCAGGTATGATTTTATCCTCGTTGACTGATTCATTTGAAAAAGGTGGGGAAAATAATGATTCGAACTCTATAAATTCCAACTTTTTATTTTTGTAGCTTTTATTTAAATCATTATATTTAAAGCCCACCATTTTAAAACTAGACTATGAATCAGTGCAACTTGATTGATCATCATCCATCACTTCCTTACCTTTTGATGGAGTTTCAGATATCGTAGTTTCAGCTTTTACAAACGTGTCTCGAATATCTGGAATCTTCTTTACATTATAACCCAATTTATCACAGTTATACAAATTCTCAGGGGCTCTTTTTAATACATCATTTTCTGACAAACCTAACCCCAGTTTTGGATTATAAAAGGGAACATCCTAGAGTTTGTTTGTGAGAAGATTCAGAGTTTGTTCAGTCTGTCCTCTTTTCAAATTTATATCCTCCAGTTGCTTAATCTTGCAATAAGCCTCGTTTCTTTTTTGAAAAAAAACTTCAAATTTGATCTTGTATTCACCCTTTTTAGAATTCAAATTAACTAAGTTATTTTCAAGTTCCGTGATCTTAGTTTTCAAATCAGTTTTTTCCTTTTTCAAATTATCCTTTTCCTTTTCCTTGTCCTCAATCACAACTTTCAATAATGCATTTTCATCGCGAAAATTCATCATTGATTGTCGTTCAAGGCTTAACTTACTTTTCAGCACTTCAAATTCAAATTCCATGTTTTTAATTTGAGCAAGTAAGGAATTTACAATATCAGCATCATCACTTACCTCAGAATCACCATCGGACTGCTCATAAACAGGTTCAGCATCTTCCTCAACCTTTGCCATCATGCAAACCTGGGTAAAGTGGGCTTCTTCTTCGTCAGAACTTTGACACAACCAGTTCTCTTCCTCAGCCATCAACACTTTCCCTTCTTCCTGTTTCTTCGCCAACAGTGATTTCTTGGCGTAGTATTCTGAGTTCTTTACCCGCTTGAACTTACAATCTTTAGAAAAATTGTCAAACTTGCCACAATTAAAGCACCTTCCGCTTTGCGGATCAATTTTCTCTTATTTCTTCTCTTCCTTCCTTTCTTCTTATCTCTCTTCTTTCTTCCCAAATCGGGTCTTATACTTCTCAGATTTATCCTTTTTGTAGCCTTCATACTTTGGCTTTGAAAAATACTTCTTCTTACCAAAACTCTTCTTAAACTGCTTTGTGATGAAGGCCAAATTTTCAACAAACCTCTTAATATCTTCATCAGAATCCACCTCAATTTCTTCTACCGATGACTCAGAACTTGAGTTTGGAAGCTCAAACAGATAAGTTTTGGGCAGCTTTGACTTAGATTTAGAACCGGAACCAGAAGCAGAACCTGACTTACCCTTTTTCTTTTCAACTATCAGAGCTAAAGACTCTTTCACCATCTTCCTCTTATCACTTAGCATCTTTACCTCATCTTCGTGCTATAGCAAAGTGGTAAAGATGTCATTCACATCTTCAAGATCCATGGCTTTAGACATCTGAAGATTTATGGCGTAGCTCTTCCATTCTGGGTTAAGGTTCTTGATGAACTTATAATTGATCTCTGACACAGTCTTGTTCATCTCGTTCCTTCTCAAGTCATTTAGAATTACATTGAACCTTGTATAGGTGTCTGCCAACGATTCACCTTCCTTTGCCCGAAAGCCTTCATAAGCATTAATGCTATGATTAAGCTTAGCTTTAATAGATCTATCAGTTCCCTGAAATTGCCTCTCTAGCTCATCCCACATTGCTTTTGCTGAGTCACAACTATCTACACGGTTGTAGGTGTCATTTGGGATGGCCATTGACAGGTAAATAAGAGCTTCTACATCAATCTTTGCAAGCTCCTTCTCCCGTTCACCGAAGTATTGGTACGGCTTTGGCACACGCCTGACAGGAATTTCAAGTAAAGTCTCAGTAGCGGGTTGTCTAGGAACTGTTACCACTGGATTTACTGGACCTTCAATTATATACTTCATATACTCTCTGTTCTTTTGGTTCAGGAACTGAGTCATTCGGCGCTTCCACTGAGAGTATTCTCCGATAGAAAGAACAAGTGGTTTGGACTGAGACCCTATAGAGAGTAATTCTTTAGACATCTTGACAATCTGTAAAATAAGAGCTCGGAGTGATCGTTAGTTCGAATAATCAACAGTTGCCAACTCAGAATAATTTTCAGAAAAAAATCTTCCAAAAATTTCTAAGGTAGAAACTCTCACACCACCGTAGCTAACAAAATTTGCACAACCTTCAAAATTCGCAGACCCCAAAGAATTCGCACACCAAGAGATCCAACAATTTGCACAACTCACAAATTCACACGTAACGGGATGCGAGTTCTTTACTTGGACAAATCTTCAAATTTCAAACTTCTCTCACAATACCTTCATGCGAATTCCATACTTAACCAAAAAAATCAATCCCAAACTTCTCGTATCGATACGAATTCCTAACTTAGAAAATTTTCAAACTTTCTATGCGAAAACCAAAAGAATTCATATGTAGCTCAATGTGAATCCAAGAAATTTGTACACTATGCGATGTGAATTCCCATCTTTTCGTATATAGGCCGATGCGAATAGTTTCCTTAGCACACTTTTCGTATCAAACGTGATGCGAATTCATCAACTTCTCGTACGCTAGCACATGCGAATTCCCAACTTTTCGTATCTAGCACGATGTGAATTCTTCACCTAACTTTTTCAAGATCCATCTTTCATGCGAGTTCTTCTTCAACATGCGAAAATCTCAGATCTTGTGAGCTCTTGATGTGAGTTCTTCAAAGTTCGACAAAAACACTTCAAATTCGATCAAAAATCCATCAAGACTTCGAATTAGCTTCTGTAAATCCACCAATTTTCTCACGTACAATACTAGAATCGATTTCAAGTAGTTAATTTAACACTAATCGACTCAAGTACACAATTTGATCATCATACAGTGTGTAGACTTCGATTTCTCAAAAATTCACAAAACAATTTAGATTGAGTACAAATTACAGTGCAACAACGATCAAAATCTATACAAATTGCATCTAGAACATCAATCGATCATCAAAAACACAAATTGACAATCGATTACACTCCAGAAATCAAAAATCGATCAAGATCAGAAAAACAGAGTGCGAGTTCTCCATATTTGTTGATTTCTTCGAATTTGCTCTGATAACAAATGAAAGTCACAGTTCCAAGCTCATGTAATCACACTGAATATAGTAGAAATCATTCTTTGATTGATTAACAAGTATTAGAATGATTTCTTGTGTCACAAATCTCACAGGTGTCACAAGTCTAACAGGTTACAAATTCGTATCTCTCTATGTGTTTGTGTGTGTATGTGTGTGCTTACAAGATTACAACAACAACACAATTTATATGGTCAACACAATTGACCTTACAACTCAATCTACAAAACAACCCCTTATACTTTTACAATAGTTACACATTGACCCCTCATTTAATCTTGAATACAATATTTGACTCAACATTTCAGATCCAGTGATGGAGGGATTTACTAGAGAAGGGGAATAGATTGAAACCCACATACCATGGATCAAAAGTCAAAATCCATATTCATCCTTAGAAGCATCGATACACATTTGGTCCATATCCATCGATTGATTTGCTTCTGTGTGTGAGAAAAAGAGATGTAGGGGAAGGGGTGGTAGTAGTTGGAGATGGTGGCTGGAGGTGTGAAGATGAGGTTCATGAAGTTTGAGGTCAAAGACGAGGGGCACTGGAGGTGTGGCTGGAGTGTAGAAGATGAGGGTCGCTAGAGACGAGGTGAGAGTCAGAGACGAGACGAGACGATCAAGGGACGATGTCATGAGCAAATATATATATATATATATATATATTACGTTTTCTTTTAATTTTGTTGAGTAAATTGAGTTTTAGTAGACAATTAAACTAAAAAGTAAAATGATGACAATACCCTTGATTTAACGGATTCTTCTAACAGTGTTAGTGGATAGGGACCTAAACTAAGCACTTTTGCATACCACGTTCTTACATTAAAAATTTTGTAGGGATCCAAATCAAGAAAAAACAACAAACCACAAGGACCAAAATTGCAATTTACTGTTTTATTAATTACTAATTTTCATATATAACTTACTACTAGCATACGATATTGGATCAACATAAGAAAATTTAAATATTAAACAAATTTAATTTGTCTAGATTAGATGGTAAATAAGCATTGAACAATATTCATTGAAAGAAATTCAGCTAAAAATGATTTTTTGTGCATTCTTTTATCACTACTTTCTTTGGTCAAGTATTTTTTTTAACTTATGTTGGATTAGGATTATTTGTTGTTTCTGTTTAACTTTTGCTATAAATAGTTTTTTTCACACAAATAGTAAAAGAAACATTTATATTAGATATAGAAAAATGGTCAAATTGAATATGAAGGTTAAATATCGTGAAAATCATGTAAGAAGTAGAAAAATTACATTTGATGATGCATTTCTGAACTCATATAAATAATTTTTTATTTCGATTAACATATACATCTTTAAATAGATTTTTTTCTATATTTTTAATGATTTTTATATAAATTAACCTTCCAATTAAATCATGTATTGACTACTTTAGAATCATAGATATTTCTATATCTATACCCTTACACCAATAAATATATTTAATTCAATATTACTTTCAACATGATCTTATATTTGCTTTTTTCATAAAACCACAAAGTAGTAGAGCATGAAATGATGATAAAAGTTGTTGAGATCGCTCCCCACCAAAAACAAAAAAGAACTCAAAGAAGCCCCTTAACTTCCACCCATATAACTTTATCTCATGTGAAACCATTAATATTCCATATATTTTGACTTGTTCTATTTCCATTTTTCATTTCCCATTTCCTTTTCACTTCATATCGACTTTATTCTACAAATAGAAAATCAAACCCTAGACTTTGTTAACAAGAGCATAAGTATTCTGCCGACTTTATTTATATAAAGTTTTTTAAAAAACGTGCATTTGAATGATAAAATTTTATAATATTTTAATAATATAATTAATGTTAAAATCTCAAAAATAGAGACTCTGTTGAAGTGAAATGTAATTTTGTTTAGAGATTTTAACTTTTGGTTCTCTATTTTAGAGAAATTATAAAGAACTTGTTGGAGATGCTCTTAAAACTTAAGTATTATAAGGAACTGATAAATATGTGTTTCTAACTTAGGGGGCGTTTGGTTCGCTGGATTCATGCGGAATCTGGTGGAATTGGAATGGTCATTTACATTGACCGAATTCCGTCGTGCTGTTTGGTTACCAAGGGAATGGAATTGAATTCCATGAAATCCTTAGATTAAGGAATTGCTCATTCCATTTGAAAATGGATGGAATTGAATTCCATTCCATCATGGTTTTTCAAAAAGACAAAAATACCCTCCAAACTTTTTCTAACAAAATTAAAACCCATCAGATGTGGATTTGGTTTCCTCTCTCTCCTCTCTCTCTCTCCTCTTCTCTCTCCCCTCTCTCTCCTCTCCTCTCTTCTCTCTCTCCTCTCTCTCTCCTCTCCTCTCTCCCCTCTCTCTCCTCTCCTCTCTCCTCTCTCTCCTCTCTTCTTCTCCCCTCTCTCTCCTCTCTCTCTCTCCTCTCTCTCCTCTCTCTCTCCCCTCTCTCTCTCCTCTCTCTCTTCCCTCTCTCTCTCTCCTCTCTCTCTCTCGGCATTTAAAAAAAATAAATAAATAAAAATAAAAGAAAGGGTATTTTTGTTATTTTTCAGAATTCCATTCCAATTCCTTTGTAAACCAAACAGACATATTGCAATTCTTTTGACTGATTACATTCCATTCCTGCCAACCAAACAGTTGGTCAAACCTGAAAACATTCCATTTCAATTCCTTCCAGATTCCAATTCCATTGATAGATTCCATTCCATCAGAAATCATTCTGTGAACCAAACGCCCCCTTAGAGTTCCTTTAAGTAGTCTATTGCTTATGCAAGCCTAGTAAGGTGCATACGGTGGCACGTGCCAACACTTCACTATTCCGACGTAGTGGAAAAAAATTAGGACTTTTAAATATGTCGTTGTATTAGTTAGATATGTTACACCATTTTGGTCAAATAAAACTAAAGAAATGTGTAGAGCATTGGTAAGAATGTTTTGACTGGAAGAGAAGGACTCAACTTTAAGTTTCGGTGAGTAAGTTCTGCAATGTTTTTTTAATTAGAATAAGCGTTTTTTCATCTCAATCTATAGCTAATCAATGAATTAGCAGCCCAAGCTAGTTTGATTGGTTTTTTGTGCTTTAACTCATAGCTATAATTAAACTTTATATAGTAATCACTTTTAATTAAATTTCAAATTACAATAATTATTTTATGCCATCATTATAAAAAATTACCGGGTCTGTCGCTTTGCTATATTATATATGTTTTCAATACATTATGTAGTTTCTTGAAACCTTGTAATATCTGAAGTTCTTTTGGAGGCTTTTATCCGATTCAACGAGTATAACTTCAAGTCTAATTACCGATATTCTTTATTTTACGTCATCGTCATCTCTGAAAACAAATGTGGGATTTGACATTTTTTTATGATTATTATTGTTAAATACACAAATTGTACATGTTAAAGTCATATTGTCAAGTTGAATATAGTCACGGGGATATATTAATCACCTTTTAACATTTTTTCCTACATATATTGAATATTCTATAATTGAATTCATACGATGGACGACGGATCTTAGTTGACATAATATTAAACTACACACGAAATTTATACGATGAAAATATAATATTTTTTAAATACCCAAAGAACTACACCCCAAATTTATAACACGAAATCATTAAAAACACACATATACATATAGAGAGAGGATATATATATAGAGAGACGTTATTATGTTAACTCATTAAAGATTGTTAACTTTATAAACTATCATCGACCAATAAGAATTCATTTTCATTCATTGTTAGTTTAAACTTATGCAATAAATGTGTAAGAGTATGATAGGAATTTCATCAATTTGATTTTTTGGTAGCCATATTAATAAAGAGTTACAAACCAACTTGATCCATGATTGTAGCTGTAATTGTGTTTCAAATATGTGTTTACCTTTTGATGTTCAATATGTGTTTACATTTTGAACATGCATATAGGTATTGAACATGGATTCCATTTCAATCTATATGAACATCAATGAAATGACATATTTAACATCAATGAACATACGTATTAAACATGAATAAACAATTACATACAAATGAACATATGTATTGAACATGAATGAACAATTACATATAAATGAACATAACGTATTGAACGTGAACGTGTATGTTCACATCAATGAACATAGAGAACATATGTGATCTATTAGATTTATTGAACAATAATATGAATGAACATGAATGAAAATGTGTCGGTTTCGATATGTACAATAAATTGTCAGTTTCAATTTGCTTAAGATAGAAATTAATGGAAGGATGTTGGGGGTTATTGTTGGGAATTTAAGTTTTGTTCAAGTATGGTTAATGCTGCTAGTAGATTTAATACTGCTTGAAAAGTTAGTACTGCTAAGGGATTACTACTGCCAACATGTTTAATGCTGCTGAACATGGTTAATACTTCTGAAGAAGGTTAGTGTTGCTTATGAGATGAAGACTCAGTATGGAAGGAAGACAGCTGTATAGAAGACTTGCTAAAGTAAATAAGATAATTATGGATTGAAGATCAATTGTATTTTGATAATTATCTTGTAATATGTCTTGTATAAATAGTATAGATGTCTTTGATAGAATTAACTTTTGATTGATAAGTTTTTAGAGAGAGAATTAACCTCAAGGTTTATAATCCTAGTTCTAGAGAAGTAGAATTCGTCTTGGTGAGCGTGTTCATCAAGATTGATGTTTTGTTTGAAATCTTGTAACTTTAATCATTCAATAAAGTTTACAAGTTGTGATCTCTGATTCACTGTTTCATTGATTGTTGAATATTAAAGTGTTATTCCGCAACTCCTTTAATATTGTTTCTGAGTTCATCATTCTTGTTAAGAATTAGATCCTGACAAGTGGTATCAGAGTAGAAGTGTTCTCAGAAACCTTCATTCATCATGGACAACACAGGTGAATCAAATAGTACTTTTGTCTCAAAGGTTCCCATGCTCAAACCTAATGAGTTTGACATGTGGAAAATTCGGATCAAGCAGTACATCCTCCTTACAGACTGTTCTATGTGGGACATGTTGAGAATGGTCCCTCTGCTGAAGGTAAAATTGGTCAAGATGGAAGAAGACCACCTCCAAAAACTGATGGTGAGAAGAAAGTCAGACAGTTGGAGATGAAAGCCTTAAGCACCCTGCTTTTGGCCATTCCCAATGAGTATCAACATCAGTTTCAACACTGCACTGATGCTCAGATTCTATGGAATGCCTTAGAAAAGAGATTTGCTGGCACCAAGAGTACTAAGAGGAATCAAAGGGATATTCTCAAGCAGCAATATGAGAATTTTACATCTGCAAAGAATGAGTCCATGACTCAAACTTTTGACAGATTCAATAAGTTAATTGGTGAGTTGGATACGGTTGGAGTCCAGATGGAACAAGATGATGTCAACCGCAAGTTTCTCAGATCTCTTGGAGATGAATGGACCATGTATATTGTTTCATTCAGACAGAATGACTTATTGGAAGAAAATGAACTGGATGATCTGTACAATGATCTAAGAGTGTTTGAATCTGAGGTGGAAGCAAAGAAGAAGCCTACTGTATATATTCATAATGTTGCACTCCTATCAGCATCAATTGATTCTACTGCTAACCCTGAATCAGTTAATGTTGCCTGTGGAGTAAATCAAGAAAAAGGCAATGAATCTGTTTGTGAAGCCTTTCTTTCCAGCCATGGTACCTCTTCTTTAATCAATGATGACTTGGAACAACTTCATCCTGATGATCTTGACGAGATGGATATTAAATGGCAAATGGCCATGCTTTCTATGAGGGTGAAGAAGTTCATCAAGAGGACTGGGAGGAACAACTTCTCTCAAAGAAGAGAAGATGGAGCAGGATTTGATAAGTCAAAGGTGGAATGCTATAAGTGTCATCTGAAGGGACACTTTGCCAGGGAATGCAGAAGTGGAGTGTCTCACACAAATCACCAACAAGCTCAGACTGGAAGCTTCAATCAGAACAGAAACTCTGCTCAAGCCCTTATTTCTCAACAAGGAATGGGGTTTGACTGGAGTGATCAAGCAGAAGATGCCATTCAAAATCAAGCTCTCATGGCAGAAGTATCTGATCTCCCAACTGAGGTACTTTCTAAACTCTGTTCTCAAACTTGCATAGACACTGTTAAAAGGTACAGGGATCACAACCAGAGTATGTGTGATGAGCTTAAGAGGTTAGAAAATGATAGAAAAGACTATGTGAGAACTGTTGAGAGGTTTGAGGAACAGATTAAAGGTTTCCAAGCCAATGAACTTCAACACACATATGATACCAATTACTGGAAGTGGGAGAAGAATGATCTAGAAATCCAACTGACAAAGTCCAAGGAGGAGAATGAAAAGTTGAGAGGAGAACTAGACAAGGTTAAGCTAGATGTGGAAAAGTTTTCATATGCTTCTAAAGCAATGGATTCAATCCTAAAGGTTCAAATCCATGATAAGCTTAAACCAGGAATTGGGTACAATACCACACCACCACCATACAACAACAACTACATCCCTCCTACATCAGACTTGCTAGAGACCAAGGATAGGAAGGACTTGCATGAGGGAGCCACTAAGATAGATACCTTAGATGAAGGAGTTGTTGAGGACAAGACTGAAAAAGAGGCTAGTAAGAGTAAGGACAATACTGTGAGTGGTGAGATTCCCTTAGAAAATAACATTATCACCAATGAGGATTGTGGAAGGTCTTGGATCAAATCCAATGACATAGAGAAGACTAAGGTAAAGTCCAAAAAAGTTCATTACAAGCAGACTACAGTTGTGAATCCTATTCCTTGCAAACAATGTGCATGTAATAAATCTAAGCCCCTAAAACAGGATAAAAGGAGGGGAAATCAAAGAAATTGGAATAATCAGTGGGCTCAAAAACAAGGAGTTGATCTGAGTATAATCATCAGACCAAAACCTTGTTTCATATGTGGCAAAGTAAACCATCTTGCCAAGCACTATTACTTTAATCCCATTAATCAAAGGATAAATTTTCAAAGATCTATGCAAAAACCCTTTGGTTATAGAAAGGATAAAAGGAACCATGTGGGGGAAACCTGCTAATCTAAAAGCCACATGAAGAAAAAGACTGTGAAAGAAAGTGTCAAGATGTGGGTTCCCAAAAGCACTAAAACTGTTAGTACTGCTACTACAAATAGTGCTGCTGACAAAGATAGTGTTGCTAGAAGCAATACTACTGCTATCAATGTTAGTGCTGCTAACATTGTTAGTACTTCTTCAAATGTTAATACTGCTAAGCCTGTTAGTACTACTAACTCTATTAGTACTTCTAAAATTAGTACTGATTCTAGTGTTTGTGCTGCTAGACCTATTATCTTGACAAAGTACTCCAGTAGAGAGTGCTCTGATTTTAAAAATCTCATCAAAAAGGAGTGTAAATACTTTGATGAGAAAGGGAGACCCAAGACCACTTTGGCTTGGGTTCCCAATCAATACTAATTGATTTATCTTATGTGCAGGGCAATCAGCAGCTCAAGGGAAAGAGCATCTGGCATGTTGATAGTGGTTGCTCTAGGCACATGACAGGGAACATGGCTTGCCTCAAAAATTTCAAGAAAATTGATGGAGGACATGTTGCCTTTGGTAATACTCCAGATGGAGGTAAGATTAGTGGTAAGGGTGATGTAACAAAAGGTAAGATGACCTTTGAAGATGTTTTCTATGTTGAGTAGTTAAGGTACAACCTGTTAAGTGTATCACAGGTTTTTGACAAAAAGCATAGTATATTATTCACTGATTCTGAATGCATTATCCTTGCTCCTGGATTCAAGGTAGTTGATGAAAAGATGATACTACTAAGAACTCCCAGAAAGGATAATATCTATTGTTTGGATATGGAAAATGTGTCAACTGATTCATCCCTAAACTGTCTTGTTTCAAAAGCATCTTTGGATGAATCATCACTTTGGCACAGAAGGATGTGTCACATGAACTTTAAAACAATGAATAAACTTGTTAAAAACAACCTTGTAAGAGGTTTGCCTTCAAAAGTCTTTTCATGTGATGATCATTGTGTTGCTTGTCTGAAAGGAAAACAACACAAAACTTCTCATAAGTCCAAAGAAGTGAACACAATTTCTTCTTCTCTTCAGTTGTTGCATATGGATCTGTTTGGTCCTACAAATGTTATGAGTATAGGTAAGAAATCATACTGCTTAGTTATTGTTGATGATTACTCTATATTTACTTGGGTATATTTTCTAAGGACTAAGGATGAGACAAGTGGATTGATCAAATCCTTTATTCTAAGAATTGAAAACCAAACAAATCAAAAGGTAAAAGTCATTAGGTCAGACAATGGTACTGAATTTAAAAATCTTGACCTAAACACCTTTTGTGAGGAAAAAGGAATTGAGAGGCAATACAGTGCTCCTAGGACTCCACAACAAATTGGTGTTGCTGAGAGAAGGAATAGGACACTGATTGAAGCTGCTAGATCTCTGTTAGCTGATTCAAAACTTCCAATTACTTTCTGGGCTGAAGCAGTTAATACTACTTGCTATGTCCAAAACAGAGTTCTAGTAGTCAAGCCTATAAATAAGACACCATATGAGCTTTTAAATAAAAGAAAACCATTTATTGGATTTTTCAAACCTTTTGGGTGTCCTTGTACCATTCTCAATACCAAAACTCACTTAGGAAAGTTTGATAGCAAAGCAGATGATGGTTTTCTTGTTGGTTACTCATCTCAGAGTAAGGCCTACAGAGTATTTAATTCTTCTTCTAGAATAATTGAGGAAAGTGACAATGTCAAATGCAATGAGAACACACCAAACCCTATTGGTTCTGGTCCTCAGTGGTTGTTTGACATTGATTCACTAACTAACTCTTTTGGTTTCAGTAGTGATGATCATGCAGGTTCAGGAAGTAGAGGATCAGAGGAAGAACAAATAAAGAATAGTATTCCTCAGTCTGTGATCTTTCCCATACCTACAATGGACCCTGTTGAAATATGTGAAAAGGAGACTATTACTGAACCAATTCAGAGGGAAGAAGAAAGAAGAGATAAGGATAATCCAGAGCATGAAGAGCCAGAAGTAGCTGATAAGACCCCCTCAGTTGACTTAAATGATTCCAATCTAGATGTTGGAATTAATGAAGAACCTAGTCATCAGACAAGAACTCAAAAGAATCATCCTCCAGAGCTGGTAATAGGAGACATCTCTTCTCCTATGATGACTAGGAAACAAAGCAGACTTCAAGACATGCAGGATCAGCAACATACAGTACTCTCTTGCTTTCTATCTCAGATTGAGCCTAAGAAGGCCTATGATGCAATGAAAGATTCAAGTTGGATAGAAGTTATGCAAGAAGAGTTGCTACAGTTTAAGTTGCAAGATGTTTGGGACTTGGTGGACCTTCCAAAAGGTCATAGAGCTATTGGCACCAAGTGGATTTTCAGAAATAAAAAGGATGAGAGAGGAATAGTAATCAGAAACAAAGCAAGGCTAGTGGCACAAGGGTACACTCAGGAAGAAGGCATAGACTATGAGGAAGTTTTTGCTCCAGTTGCAAGGGTAGAGGCAATTAGGCTGTTTCTAGCCTATGCTTCATTTATGCAGTTCAAGGTATATCAAATGGATGTGAAGAGTGCCTTTCTCTATGGATCAATTGATGAAGAAGTATATGTCTGTCAGCCCCCTGGATTTGAAAATCCATCATATCCTGACAGAGTGTACAAACTTAAGAAAGCACTATATGGTCTTCATCAAGCCCCAAGAGCATGGTATGATACTCTGTCTACCTATCTCTTGGAAAATGGGTTTGAAAGAGGAATAATTGACAAAACCCTTTTCATCAAAAGAAGAAAGAAAGACATCCTACTTGTTCAGATCTATGTGGATGACATCATCTTTGGGTCCACAAAAGATCAGATGTGTAGAGACTTTGAAGAGTTGATGCACAAGAGCTTTAAAATGAGTTCAATGGGTGAACTTACTTTCTTCCTCGGGCTTCAAGTGAAACAGCAGAAAGATGGGATCTTCATAAGTCAATCAAAGTATGTGAAAGACATCCTGGACAAATATGGTTTATCATACTCAAAGCCAACAAGCACACCTATGGAAACACACAAACAGATCACTGCTGATCTTGAGGGGGAGGATGTTGATGTCCATCTTTATAGATCAATGATTGGATCTCTCATGTATCTCACAACCTCAAGACCAGATATCATGTTTCCAGTGTGTGTTTGTGCCAGATTCCAAGTCAAGCCAGAGCAGTCACATCTTCAAGCTGTTAAGAGGATTTTCAGATACTTAAGAGGGCAACATAGATTAGGTCTTTGGTATCCTTATGAATCTTCTTTTGACTTGATTGCATATTCAGACAGTGACTTGGGAGGTGCTAATTTGGATAGAAAGTCTACTTCAGGGGGATGTCAGCTTTTGGGTGCAAGACTAGTATCTTGGCAGTGTAAGAAACAAACCACAGTGTCCCTATCCACAACAGAAGCTGAGTACATTGCTGCTGCAAGTTGCTGCTCTCAGGTTCTATGGATCCAGAATCAAATGCTGGACTATGGGGTAACCTTTCTACACGCTCCAATCTTCATTGACAATAGCAGTGCTATTAGCATTGTTAACAATCCAGTCAAGCACTCCAAAACAAAGCACATTGAAATCAGGTATCACTTTATTAGAGACTGCAATGAAAAGAATCTTATTCAAGTTGCTAAAGTTCATACTGATAACCAGTTTGCTGATCTATTCACTAAAGCTTTTGATGTGGGTAGATTCACTTTCTTGGTCACAAGTGTGTACATGATCAACTCTGAATGAACTCATGATTAAAAAGTGATTGTATACCTGTTATTTGGTTATTGTTGGGGCTTCTAATCATCTTTCTCAGGAAATGTATTGCATTGATCAGACTATCACAAGCTTCAACAGTGTAAGTATAGTTAATGCTGCCAGTGCAGTTTTAATGCTGCCAGTGCAAAGTTACTACTTCAGGTATCAGTTAATACTGCTAGTTAGTTAATACTGCTAGTGGTTAATACTGCTCTCAATTAATACTGCTAGTTAGTTAATACTGCTAGTGGTTAATACTGCTCTCAGTTAATACTGCTAGTTAGTTAATACTGCTAGATAATTAATACTGCTTCTTGCCCGCCTAAAAGCTCTTAACGACTCTTTGAATACTATTCATCTTCTCTCTAACTCTTTTCTCTCAAGCACCTAGAGAGTTTCTGTCAAGCCTACTCAAGCTCGATGGCATCAATGGCGTTTATTGATGAACCCAGCGAGATTGCGATGCTTCAAAAGCCTAAGCAAGCTGCTGGATTCCATCAGATAGTAGATTTTCTCAAGACCAGCTATATCGCTCATGCTCTTACTGTGTCATCCTCAATCTACATCGAGCACCAGAAGCAATTTTGGGCCAATGCCACCACTATTACTGAAAATGGTGTGCAGGTTATCAAGACAAGGGTGTGTGACAAACCCTTGACAGTTTCTGAAGAGGTAATTCGCATCAGTCTACGACTAGACGATGCCTCAGGTATCTCATCTATCTCTAATGATGATCTGTTTTCCACTCTCACTAGAATGGGGTATGGAGGCCCAATGGGTGTTTTCAAGTTCTCCAAAGCTAAATTTTCTCCCCAATGGCGTTTCTTTGTCCATACCCTTATGCATTGCATTTCTAGAAAAACTACTGGATGGAGTGAGTTCAGTAGTACCATTGCTTATGCTTTGGTCTGCTTGGCCACTGCCAGAATGTATAATTTCTCAAAAATGATTTCCAATGACCTTGTGTCAAACTTGGGAAATAAAAAGAGTTTCTTTATGTATCCAAGGTTTGTCCAGGCAGTTATAACCACTGAATTGACGGATATACCTCAATTTGATGAGGTATATGTACCTAAAATCCCCAAGGGCAAGGTCTCTTCAAATATGAAGAGATCTCCCATGGACTCGGAAGGAGTTGACACCCCATTGTTCTCTACAATGATGGTGGTGTCCCACAATCAAGAAGGTATGACTTCAGGGTCAAGGCCCTCATTAGACCATCCCACTGAGAGCCAATCCCAACCTTCAATCACTATATCAATCCCTCAGTCCCTTCTTCAAAAACCAACTTCACCCATCACCAATTCTTACATAAGGAAAAAGGTAAAGAAGGCTCCTTCCCTTCTTGTACCTTCACCCACACAGCCTTTAAGCCCTCTAATGGAGAATTCTCCATTAGAGAATATCTATAGGGAAACCACAGGGGTGTCTCCCGACCCCATGGAGGTGCTCACTGAGGAGATGCATGAGCATATGGGTGAGAAGGTTGCCACTACTCCTGCTAGCAAAGAGGAGGACAGTGTTAACATCAATAAGACCTCCCCCATTGCAACTTTGAATGAGCAATCATTCAAAGGACCCAGGTGCCAAAAAACCAAGGGGGTGGAGGGTGCTTCTACAAGGCAGAAGACTTCCACTACTAAATGTTCTAATGATCCTTCAAAAGGGGGTAACACTCCTGGCGTAGGTGAGGATATATATAACTACCAAGAATTGATGGATACAATAGGCAACATTAATCTGGATGTTATCAAACAGGGAGCAGACATAGAGGAGATGAAAATGGTGATTCTGTCTCAACAAGTACAGATTACCAAATTGAAGAAGATGGTGAGGAGATTGGTGCAGAAAAAGAAGAGAAAGCAATATGTTCTGAAGAAAAGGAAAGATGCTTTCAACAAGGGGGAGAAACAAAGTGAAGGGAAGAAACAAAGTCCCATTGGTATGAAAGCACAGTTTGAGGGGGAGCAGAAGAGGGAAACAGTAACTAAAGAAGCAGAAACTGTTAACCTAGCAGCAGAAAGTAGTAAGGCAGCAGTAACTGAAAAGGTAGCAGCAGTAACAGGGCTATCTGTTGAAGAGCTAGAGATTGCAGAAACATTGATCAAAGCCAAGAATGACACTCCTAAGGCTACTCAAAAGGCCAAGGGAGTGGTCATTAAAGAAGGAGCTATTGAGCAGAAAAGAACAGAAATCAGTGAGGCAGAATTAAAGAGGAAAGGAAAGGAAAAGGTGGATGAATCTGCAAAGCCACCAAAGAAACTGAAACAGATTGAACAAGATGAGGAATTGGCTAAGAAGCTGCAGGCTGAGCTACAACAAGAAGAAGAGACTCAACAGGCCAAAGATAGACAGATTGCTCTAGATCTGTCTACTAAGCTGAATGAGGAGTATCAAAAGAGCCTGAAAATAGCAGCTGAAGCCATGAAAAGTATCGTAAAAGCAACAAAGCACAGACTGCCTTCAAAGATCCAGAAAAGACAACCCTTTAAGACCTTTTTGGACAATCAAGAAAGGAGAAAAATGATCAACTTTATGAGAGGCTCAATTGGTGTAAAAGGGGAGATGTTTGCTAACATGGCATACAGCAAAGTTGAGGAGCTGTATAACAAGGAAATGGCAAAGCTTCAAGGGGATTCCTCTCAAAGGGAAGAAGCAGAAAGGAGGATGAAAGAGAGGTATGATCTCAACATCCAACAACCCTTTCCTGAGGAAACCACTCCTTCAACCACTCCTTCAAAGGAGAAAGCTGAAGAAAAGAAGGAAGAGCAAGTTGATGTAGAAGCCAAATCTGCAAAAAGAGTAAAGAATATAGCTTCCAAGAAACAGTCCAAAAAGCCAAGGATTGAAGAAGCAGAAAAGGAGGCAGAACCATCTGTTGCAGATCATACAGAGCATACAAGTCAAAGTGAACAACAACCAACTCAATTAGATGAGCATGTTGGCCTTTACATGACTTTAATACAACCAGTACAAGTTGTTCCCATTTCTGTGAAGGCACCAGAAGTCATCTTTTGGGATATTCTGAAAGACAACAGAAAAGAGTACTTCAGACTCAAAAGAGTTGGTGATATATTTGAAGTATATGCAACTTGGGGGAAAGTGATCAGACGTTGTTCAAGGGCTGACTTGGAGGAAATGCACAAGGTGGGAACCAAGCTATATGAGTCTGATATGAAAGGAACTGAAGAAAGTCTACTCAAGATTGTAATGGAATACTTGTGTATGATGTTTGAACCAGAAAAAGTATTGTACAGGATAAAGGATCTACATCATGAGTATGGGTTTAAGAAGATTGATAAATGGATGCTATTTGAAAATTGTGGTGTCTACATGATCACAATAGATAATTGCTATCATGAGTATTTTCTTGTGGACAAAGTGTATAATCATAGCAAGGAGAAGCTAAAAGGAATGCTGAAAGCCAAGATAGTGTGTGCAAAAGGATCTGAAATGGCCAGAATTGTGATTAGAAGAACAATCAATCAAAGTCTGGGACTGGATCCAAATTTGGGCAACTAAGCTGAAGTGTTGAAAGCATCCTGAAGACCATATCTGAAGAACTTGACTTCTCTTCCTAAAAGTCAAGTTAGGGGGAGATTGTTGGGAATTTAAGTTTTGTTCAAGTATGGTTAATGCTGCTAGTATATCATGATTACTACTGCTAGTAGATTTAATACTGCTTGAAAAGTTAGTACTGCTAGTTCAATAGTTAGTACTGCTTGGAGAGTTAGTACTGCTAGTAGTTAGTACTGCTAAGGGATTACTACTGCCAACATGTTTAATGCTGCTGAACATGGTTAATACTTCTGAAGAAGGTTAGTGCTGCTTCTGAGATGAAGACTCAGTATGGAAGGAAGACAGCTGTATAGAAGACTTGCTAAAGTAAAGAAGATAATTATGGATTGAAGATCAATTGTATTTTGATAATTATCTTGTAATATGTCTTGTATAAATAGTATAGATGTCTTTGATAGAATTAACTTTTGATTGAATTAACTTTTGATTGATAAGTTTTTAGAGAGAGAATTAACCTCAAGGTTTATAATCCTAGTTCTAGAGAAGTAGAATTCGTCTTGGTGAGCCTGTTCATCAATATTGAGGTTTTGTTTGAAATCTTGTAACTTTAATCATTCAATAAAGTTTACAATTTGTGATTTATGATTCACTGTTTCATTGATTGTTGAATATTAAATTGTTATTCCACAACTCCTTTAATATTGTTTCTGAGTTCATCATTCTTGTTAAGAATTAGATACTGACAGTTATTTTCCTCAAGTGACCCTAATCACTAATGTTCACATATCCAAAATATATATGGTCTTTAATTAATGGGCTTTATGTCAACCATACATTTTCAAAATCAATGGATAGAATCGGTTTATAAGGTTAATACCAAAAACTGGGTTAACAAAATAATTTACCCATATATATATTTGTATATATATATATATATATATATATATAGAGAGAGAGAGAGAGAGAGGGGAAAGTTCAAATGAAAGCTCAATTTTCATTGTGCACGTGAGGACAAATCTCAGTCACTCCATCTCTATTGATCCAACAACTCATATTAAATAAAAATTTTAATTTTAAGACGCTTAGTGGTAAAATGGAAGATAATTTAAACTCATGCTTACCATATTTGACTTTTTATTTTCTTTTTTAATTAAAAAACTTTTATCCAATTAAAGTTTAAAATAAATTATCTTAAAAATTACTAATGTTGTTTTATTCATCCTGAATACTGTATTATTCATTATGAATAGTGAATGAACGTTCACCTTTGTTATTCATACTGAATGTGGACACCCGAGGACGTGCATGCATATTAATAATGAATATAACACATATATAGAATTTCACGTAAAAAACGGTTAAAACGAAGAAAAACTATATTTAGATGGATGTAATATCGAAAAACACAAAATTCTTGTTTTTTTGGTGTAATTTGTTTGATTAAAATATTAGTAATTTTTAAGATAATTTATTTTAAAGTTTAAGGGGATAAAAAAATGTTAATTAAAAAATAAAATAAAAAGTCAAACAAGGTAGACACTAATTCAAATTTTCAATTTTGTTCTTAATCACCTCTCAGTTAACCTTATTATGTATTAACCATTGATTAGTTTTCTAAGTTTTGATCAATGATTAAGATTTGTCCTCATGTGCACAATGAAAGATGAGTTTTCATTTAAACCTACCCCTGTATATATATATATATATATATATATATATATATATATATATATAGAGAGAGAGAGAGAGAGAGAGAGAGAGAGAGATGGCTTATTTTGCAACCTAGTAAAAGGTTACAACCTCGTGCAACCCTCATCTAAACCATTCATTTAGCCCATTGCAAAATAAGGGTTGCACGAGGTTGTAACCTTTTACAGGGTTGCAAAATAACTGTAGCATATATATATATATATATATAGATAGATAGATAGATAGATGAATGTCAAACAATAACATCTTTATTTTACGAAAATATCCTTATCACATGTGATAATACTCACATGAGAGGACCTGATGGTGTGTGGTCCAAGACCCAGGTCACACCAAAGGTCGTCCTCACATGTCAGATTTAGCATCACATGTAATGGATTACAGTATCATATGTGATTGACTATAGTAAAAGAGTGTTTTCTTATTTTCGTAAAATGAAGGTGTTTTCGTTTGAACTCTTCTATGTGTGTATGTATATATATATATATATATATCATCATTCACAAACTCAATAAGCTGTACAAACTTATAAACCAGTTTTTATGTGTTGCTTCACACATAAAACAACACACGTAAAAATGCAATGTTTATTGATAGACCAAGATCAATGAATTTGTAGAGAGAGAAAGTAGAGAGAGAGAGCAAGGATGCGCAAAGTATGAAATGTATTGATGTGTGCGTGAGAGTTCTTACACCAAACCAAGATCAAAGGGACTTAAACACCCTTGGTCAGATACAACACAGATAGACAATAGACACAGTATTTGACCAAGCCCTATAAATACAATGATTACTATAAAACCAGACCTAACAATCTCCCCCTTAGTAATTATTGGCGCTTTGGTCTTCAAAAATTCATCTTCTAAATCAGCACGGACACGGACCAACAAAGCGACTTTGTGAAGCTTTCTGACTTTTAAGAAAAAATTTCTTCTCAACATTTGTCAGATTGATTTTTCTTTGCATCAGCTTGAGCTCTAGACGACACACCTCTTTTAAATGACCTTGAATGAACTGTGGTGATCGGAGCAGAAACAACAAAAGAAAAAGTTGTAGCTGAGAAAAAAGAATCTTTGAGCGAATCTTGATCAACAGATAAACTTTTGAGCTCTTTGTCTCTTTATCATCTCCTTAACATCTCTTAATTCTCCCCCTCATGACCTTGATGATCTGGATCAACTTGGTCATGCAAATGTTAGAGACGAGACAACTTAAGATCTACAAAATCAAAGAAACAGAGAAAACAGGGAAGGTTTGCGCATCACGTTGGTTGCGCAAAGTAAGGTTTGCGCATCACGCTAGTGGCGCAAAGTGAGGTTTGCGCGTCACGCTGGATGCGCAAAGTGAGGTTTGCGCGTCACGCTGGATGCGCAAAGTGAGGTTTACGCGACCAACTGATTGCGCAAATCTTACTTGGAGTCCGAAATTTTTTACCTGATTAGCTCTTTGACTCCCCCTACACAAATGCACTAATTTTGACAATTCAAGTTAGCATTCGTATAAAGAACCAGATACTCCCCCTCAAAAACAGATATAAACTTTGAAAATATTCTCTTTGTTCACTCCCCCTTGAATAATGCATAAACCCATTAAAATATATTTATTAGAACACAATGATCAAATATTAATGTTGAAAGAAAAATATACTGAATGTAAATTTTGAAACGACTAAACATATAAAATTTTAAACACTAAACAAATTAAAGTCTACTCAGTAAAATATCACAGATTTATCAATCAGTTGAAATCAAGCGTGTGTTGTTGGATACAAGAACAAGTTTTATTGCATATCAAGTTAAAACATGTTCAGTTTCAAAAACTTCCAGCAATCTATTAAGTGTGCTCACATGCGAATCTTCGATTAGCTTCAAGAAAATGCAATTCTAAAAATATAATAGAGAAATTTGCATGTACTCACACTAATCCATCAAAAATTAAGATTATCACAAATTTATAGGTTTATCGCAACTTAAACATATCACCAAGTATCATGAGATGTGTGCTCATTGGCATCTTTTTAGCAGTGTGCACATTGGCATCTTAACATGAGTGTGCTCTTTGGCATCTTTTAAGCTTGTGCACTTTGGCATCTTTTGATCAAAAAGTTTATTAAGTAAAGAACATGCCATAAACGTAACTTTCTATCAGACCCTATTGCAGGATTTGGGTCAGCCGCTCCCAGACCAGTTGGCCTTAGGGGACTAGGTGTCAAGCACCCCTTGGAACTTACTCTCCTAGATCAGAAAGGCTACATCGACATATCCTAAACCCATTCATACCAGTAGATCATGACTTTCGATCTGATTTTATTGAAGGATTTGGGACTCCCAGATCAAATGACCTTAGGGGACCAGATGACAAACATCCTGAAGAACTTACTTTCCCAAACCAGAAAGGCCACATGTACAAACTTTTAAACTTAGAGATTTCTTAATTTTAAGAATTTAATATTCATCTCAATCACTTAGTTTTACATAAAAGTACTTAGCCCATATTTTCATTACAACCAAATTTTGACTTTTTAGAATTTTCCAAGCATTGTAAACTATAAATATCCCGAATCACACAACTTTAAAGCAGTAATAAAAGTTTCAAACATGTTGCTGACTTTTCGACTTTTGTAAGACTTGAAATTTGATCATATAAAAACTTTAATATAAACAAAAGAACTTGAAAATTTATCCTAGACACATATTTTATTCAAAAGAAAGAAAAAATGTAAAACTTTACTTTATAGAATAAAATTTGTAAAGATTTAAACTTTTAAACTCAATATGCCGATGTTAAAAATTTTCCTTAAAGAAAAATTGTAAAGAATTCGGCAAATTGATATTTAGTTGAACAAAATGAAATTCAGTTATTTCATCTTTCACATTATAAAAATAATTTGTGTCTCAAATTAAAAAATTGGGTTATACAAAATTAAGAAATAGTTGAACAAGCTCAGATTCTTGAAAAATAATGAGAAAAACAGGAACACATCATAATCAGAGATAAAATGCAGCGGAAATAAAAATGATGTACTCACAGTATCTTATTTAGTCAGAAGCTTAAATCATTGAAGAACGAGTTCTAAACTGATTTGTTTAGAAGTCGTAGTCTATGAAGTACCGGTCCTGAGCTGAAGTACTCAGAAGCCAATTTCCCTTACTCCCCCTTAACATGTGATGCCTGCAACTTTAAATCAGATAAAGATTTGGGTACCCACTTAAATTTGGGCCCATGTTTGTTAGTTGCAGTTCTTATGGGGAAATAATTGAAAGAATTGAAACTAGAAGCACGAGAAAGATAATCAGAATAATATGCACAATCATCAGAAGATAAAGCATAATCATCTGAACTAGAATCAGAAGACGAATATGAGACATTTTTGGAAATCTGAATCATTTGCTTAATAGAGTATTTAGAAATCTTATTACAAGAAGCGAATGAATCACTTTTATAATATTTGTCTACATATAAATCCTCATCAATCATAGAATCAGTAGATGTCTGCTTCATTCTCCAGATCGGCTTCTTTGACCGGCTCAAAGTTCTATCTGTAAGAATTTAATCGGAAGAATTAGAACAGTCAGAAATAACTTTATCTTGTTTCTTCGACTTCTTTGACCGTCTTCTTTTACGCTTAGGTTTATAATATTGATCATTTAGCGTAAAAGAATCATAAAAAAATTTAGACTTAATATTTAAATCAGAAGAAATAAATTTATCTAAGCAACCAATCTGATCAATTAAAAAATCTGAATTTGCCTTGGAGTATGAATTATTTGGAGAAAAGATTTTAAAATTTGATACTTCTTTTTCGTTTTCCTTAGAATCAGAAGAAAGGCTAGAAATAGAATCTGATTTTTGAGAAAATATTTTTTCTTCAAGACTAGACGTCATGAAAGACAGAATAATATCAGATTCAATTTTCTTCAAAATATTTTGATCTTCTATCTTATTTTTAAGATCAATGATTTTGCTTTCTAAAACTAACGGAGGAGTATATTTTTTCGAATCATAAAAGATTGGAGAAATATTTTCCCTATCAGAATCAGGAGCATAAGAAGAAACAAAATCATCAGACACTGAAGATTTGACGGGAGATATATCAATTAAACCTTTTCGACCTCTTCTTGATTTATCAGAAAAATATTTGGCATTTTCATAAGTATAAACAAAAGGAATTTCATTTTTCTTGTTATTTATCCTTTTCTCATTTTCGACTTCTAAAATTTGCTTTTCACTAGTCCAAAAGAATTTAAACTGAGGAGCATAGTGTGCAAGAGTTAGATAATCGTATTTATATAAAGTAGGAACTTCGTTTATCACTTTGTTTAAACAATGAGGATTGTCAAAACCAAGTCCCCACCTTTGTTTTAAAGCTTCTTCACTCCGCGGTTTATTCATAAAAATTGTTTGTTCAGATTGGTTTCTTCGATAAAGCTTTTCTTCTAACTTATTTATTTTATCTGAAAATTCATCTTTTAAAGAAGTCATTTTAGTCAAAGACTCAAGATAAGTCTTATTTGAATTTTCCAAATCATCCAATTTCTTTTGAAAGATGTCTTTAGTATTTTCTAAAATTGATTTTTCATCTTTCAAAGAAATTTTCAGTTTGTCAATCA
This sequence comes from Arctium minus, assembly GCA_954870635.1. NCBI lineage: Eukaryota > Viridiplantae > Streptophyta > Magnoliopsida > Asterales > Asteraceae > Arctium > Arctium minus. Next base: position 25,623,909 of record OX941097.1, on the reverse strand, counting down.
AATCTGACTTTTCTGAATTTAAATTCTTTTCAGATAAGAGTTTTGCATGAAGATCAGATAAAGCAGAAATAATAATATTCATCTGAGAGGTAATGAAATTGTAGTCAAACGCAGAATATACCTCATCAAGATCAGTGTCAGAATCATCTGACTGATCAATTCCAACTAAACACATATGAGCGATCTAGACGTTTGAAGCTTCATCATCGGAATGATCCAGCCAGAATTCTTCTTCGGCCAGCAGAGCAGTTCCGTTCTCTCTCTTTTCAGCTAGCTCCATTTTCTTTCTATAATAAACTTAGTCTCTAACCTTCTTCGCTCGACCCTCCTTTGGGTAGTGGCCCGACTTTCCACAGTTATAACAGGCAGTAGATTTTGGCTCGGGCACTTTGACTGTTGAACCAGTAGTGAAGCGAGAAGAGTTGGAACCTGTTCTTGGTTGGAACTTTTTCTGGTAATGCTGAGAGAGAAGGATCATAGCTTTCTGCAATGCCTCACCATCGTCATCAGTTGACCCGTTGTAAGTGTTATCAGACAACGCTTGTTCAGCTAATTGCTTTGTGATGAGAGCAACCGGGTCCACTGATTTCTTCTTTTTCTCAAGTTTTGCCTTTTTCTCTATCACCAAGCTCTCATCAGTTAGCAAGATCTCGAACATCTCTTGGATCTGCATTGTAGAGATTTTGACATCATTTCTCAATCTGTGGCATGATTTATTCCATTCAGGCTGCAATATGTTGAGGAACTTCATATTTGTCTCAAGCTCAGTCTTTTCAACCTTTATCTTTCGAAGATCATTGATCACAGCATAGAAACGATCAAACATAGTCTTTAGTGGCTCCCCGTCCTTGGCTTTGAATTCCTCAAAATTATTCATGTAGCGTGTATGCCTGAGTTGAGTTGCTACTGAAGAACCAAGCATAATCTTTTCCAACTGTTGCCACATCAGATTAGGATGAGTTTTGAAACAATCAATCCTGTTATATACCGAGTTAGGCAAGGCCAGCATTAGATTTGCTTTAATATCCCGATCAGCTTCATATGCGGACAACTCTTCATGTGTGTACTCTTTAGTAGGCTTATTTAATCCAGAAGCCAATTTGGGTTTTTCGAACGGTTCTTCAGATAGAATGATCAACATGTCATTACCATTCTTTTGTCGTTCAATGAAGTTTAGGAACCGATCTTGCCATTGTGTAAATTCATTTTCATCTATTAGCACAGGTGGACGATTTTCTGTACACAAAGACATCATTAGATCACTTTTGTAGAACTGAGCTTGATAAGAAAATTTGTCAGAATCCATGGCAGAAGTTCAAAAATATTCTAAGTCTGAGACTTTTGCAAAGTTGAGCTTTGCGTGAGAAGCTGGAGACGCAAACTGAGCTTTGCGTTAGTAGCACGTTGCGCAAACTAGATTTTGCGTGAGAAAGTTGTTGCGCAAAGTAGGCTTTGCGTTATAAGGCTGAGACGCAAAGTAGACTTTGCGTTAGACGATGAAAATGCAAAGTAAACTTTGCGTGATACGATGGATACGCAAACTGAGGTTCTCTTGAGTTGTTGGTCACGCAAACCTCACTTTGCGTGAGTAGCGGGAGACGCAAATCAAGCTTTGCATGACACGCTGATAATGAGAACCGACTTTGCGTAAGCAGCTTGAGACGCAAAGTAGCTTTTCGTGATGTACTGGATACGCAAAGTTAGCTTTGCGTGATTGGAGTGATATGCAAAGTAGCTTTGTGTGAGAAACCTAATGCGAAAACCTGAAACAAAGGAACAAAATTAGTAGAACACGCAAATCCAACTATGAACTTGCGCAAAGTTATATGAATCTCGCACAAACTTTAGATCTTGCGCAAACCAAAGGCAAAAACACAAAATCTTCCAAAAATCGATTTCAAGACAAATTTTGACAAAATCTTCTCATACCAACACGTTTGAAAACAACTTTTCAACACAATTCAATCAAGTTTTTCGAATAAAAACCACAAAATCAATAACTCGTAAATCAAACAGTACGTCAAAATCGTTTTTCCAGAAAATCAATAATTTCCAAAATTGACAATCAAAACGCGATTTTCTTGAAATTTGATGTGAATCAATAATATTCTCCTTGAAAAACCGAATCCAACTAAACAAATTTCAACGAAAATCAATCAAAAACACCTCTGAATTTGATGAAAAATCAAGAAAACGAGATTTTCTTGAAAAATTCAAAAAAAATCAATCAAATTTTCGATTAATTCTACAAATTTAGGAATGAAAAACACACTTTCTCAATCCTCTCAAGATTCAGATGGCTCTGATACCAATTGATAGACCAAGATCAATGAATCTGTAGAGAGAGAAAGTAGAGAGAGAGCAAGGATGCGCAAAGTATGAAATGTATTGATGTGTGCGTGAGAGTTCTTACACCAAACCAAGACCAAAGGGATTTAAACACCCTTGGTCAGATACAACACAGATAGACAATAGACATAGTATTTGACCAAGCCCTATAAATACAATGATTACTATAAAACCAGACCTAACATTTATACAGTGTTGTTTATATGTGAAACGGTCATAATTGTTCTGTATGTGGAAAAAAAAACAGTCACGAATATTTCACATATGAAGCGACACTGTATTTTCACACGTGTTATTTCATATATGAAACAACACATGAAAATTGGTTTATAAGTTTAATTTGTACGAATTATTGGGTTTGTAAAAGAATGAGAATACATGTGCGTGTATAACTAAAATTGGAAAGAAATAAATTACAACAAAAAATCGATCATTTTATTATTTTTAATCTAGAATAGCGGCCATCGCTCCTAGCCCCACTTGTATCTTGATCGACACTTATTTCTCTTTTGCTTAAATGTCAACCAATTTTTCATTGAATGGGGAAATATAGACAAGTTCTAACTAACTTATTAAAAATTGGTACCGTGAGCATTTGAAGCCCCTCATCTGCCGTCTTTGTATATAAGTTTGGTAGTCAATTGTTCTAGCAAGGATGAGCTAGTTGCCTACTCTCGTGTAACTCGCCCCTTTGACTAATGATCAATAGACATCCATATAATATATATTTATATGATTTTTCGTGGTTCATTGATTCTTTTTTTGAGTTTTTATCTCGGTCTATATTAATACAACGATTGTGAATACACTACAAGATAAGAGAGTTTTAGAGAAGGAACCTTTAGAGAAGGTTTTTTGAGTGTATCTAAAGATACATTTTAGAGAAGAAATTAAATGACAAAAATAAAAAACGCATCTAAAGGTAGGATAACTTTCAGAAAAGGATTTTGAGTCAAAGTGTAGGTTATGAAAATCGTCTCTAAAACCTTTAGAGAAGCTTTTATAAAAAGATGTCCCTAAAAATTAGTACAAGTCTTTAGTAACGCTTTCTAAGTGTCTCTAAAGGTAAGGTTTTTATTTTAAACTAAATAAAATGTTTTGTCACGCTTTATGTTACTTTGATAAGCATATCTAAATGTTTTTCAAATAAAAAAAATTTGAATGAAGAAAATGCCATAAAAATCAATGGAGCCCTAACTTTTCTTTTACGAATTTCTAGCCTCTCGCGGGCACTCACTTTCTCCTCGCCGTTACTCACCAACTGGTTCGATGTTACTCGTCGTCGTCAATCCTCGCTCGCCGTCGTTCACCTCGCTCGCGGTCGTCCCTATCGCTCACTGTCCTAGACAGGTTTCCGAGTTCTGGTTCAGTCGATTTTTGTAAATAAATCGAACTGATTGTCATACGTGATCCAATCGATCAATGTTTTGCTTCCTGTTCAGGAATTTTTTGGTTTTGTTGTAACAATTGTTGATTTTGTAAATCTTATTCTGAACACTAGATTTATTCATTGATTTTACAAATTGTACCGATTTCTCGTTCCAGTAATTAAGCTCTTTCCATTCTTTCAAGCATCTTTCGCACTCTGTTTATGATGTTCATGTTTTAATGCACATAATATGATTTTGATTGGATCACGTATGTTATGATGCACATAATAATCCTTTGATTGTATAACTATCCATAATCATATATCCTTAGGTGAGATCTTCATTTTTAATCTAGATCTATGATTAGTTCCTGAAAATGTTTTTTAAGTTGCTTTTGTTGCTTGAAATAGTGTGCACATTTTGTTTGATAGCGTCTATATAACAATTCTGGAGAATAAATAGAGTTTCTAAATGGATGTTGTTGGTCCCAAATAGCAGTAAGTAAATAAAAGAAGTATTGTAGAAGGGAGGGTTGAATACAATACACACAGTTTTCACTTAATTTAATTCTTATTGATTTGAAATCAAGAATTACACATAGAAAACTTTTGATTGTTGCGTAAGAGAATAGATGAAATCTATTCAAACAATCTTACACAAAGAGAAATGAAGAACAATTGTAAAACACTTAGAAAACAATAAGAACTTCTTAGAGAGAGAATGCCAGTGCACTTAGAGAGCTTGAATGCTTGAGAGCTGGTGATCTTGCATGTTGAACCATCCTCCATATTTATAGTGCCTCATGCATTAAATGCATGGGACACCTGTTGAGCAAAGGATGGACACAGGTCTTCAGCAAGGTACAGGATGTACCTTTTGTCTTGAGGTGTTTTGGCTTGAAGTGTTGACCTGCTGAAGGATGGTAGAGACCTTTCCTTAAAATGGTGTAGTAGACAAAACTTACTTTATCTGATCTCCAGATGAGGTCCACTTCAATGCAAGATATCACAATATACTTTGTCAGAAAGTACAATGTGTTTGAAAGAAATCCTTAAGCATAGACTGCCGAAGACTTGAAAGATCTTCGGCTCCTGAAGATGTGAGAACACCTTCATCCTCTAAGGAGAGATCATTGGTTACCGAAGAGATCTTCGGGCTCCTGAAGACTGAGAGGTCTTCGGCTCTTAAGACTGAGAAGTCTTCGGCTCCTAAGACTAAGAAGTCTTCGGCTTCTGAAGATTGAGAAATCTTCCGCTTCCGAAGACGTCTTCGGCCGAAGAGGTCTTCGGCCGAAGAGGTCTTCGGCTCCTGAAGACTGAGATCGGCACCATCCTGGCCAATGATGTTGATCAAGTGGGCATACTTGGCTTTAGGCTGAGGAGTCTATCTTCAATCCACTTTGAAAGATATTCTCCTTCTTTGTCTTCTTCGGTTGATCTTCGACTTCACCGAACATTTGTATAGAAACCAAGCTGCTAAAAGAACCTCAAAATATTCTAAGTATGATGATAAAAAATGGAAGATCGGGAGGTCATCTTCAAATCTTCAGATGACCCAACAGATGCGATTTCTTCATTTTAATGTGATCAATTTTTACTTCTTCTTAAGATTGATTATTTGTCTGTTCTGTTGAGATGTGTATACAGATTACAGATACCATCACTTGAGATTTAACTTTATAATAAACATCCTTAATTCTTACTAAATTTACAACTTGATTTAATAATGATGATCAGAGGTAGCAAAGTATGGTTAGGATGGATCTTACTATGGCTTTCTTTTATGTTGATTTAATGTGATTTATGAAAGATTTGTTTCTGAAAGTTTGACAAGTACAATTGCAATTGGGTGGCGCTCTGATCCAACAAACAATTCTGGTTTGGGAAAGTATGTGCTATAAACATAACCAGTCATTGAACAAGTGTTTCTTACACCATTTCACGATCAAAGGTTGGTTTTGAACGGCAAGTAGCCTCTTTTCTCTAACTTAAAGCATATACCTCTAAATTTTCTATTAAATAAAATTTTGCCTAGTTTCGTTCACAACTATAGTCTCGTATCCTTGATTGTAAATTGCAGTATATTCTTTATATGATGTTATCCTTACTTTTAATCATCTTCAATTTGAAATGATGCATGCCTATCTTGTTCGTCACGTGTTGTGTGCAGATGTATATTATAAGAAAGATCTGAATGATAGTTATCTGAGCTGCATTGAACCTTCAACATGGTGGTCTTAAGGACTTCTATATATGTTCTCTATCCTCTAGGTTTTTCCCCTGGTTGATTGTGATACTTATGTATTACCCTACATTTGGCATTGCTTATTTAATCTTAAACATTTTTTTGTTTGCAGAACTGTAGTCTATAAAGGTCAGTTAAAACCCACCCAGTTGAGGGAATATTATTATGCAGATATTAGCAATTAAAGGTTTACGAGCTACATGGCCCTGGTAAATTCTTGTTCCATACTTATTTAGCTTGTATAGAGGGAAACGTGCTTCTTTTGTTCTTGTATAATAAAGCTTTTTTTGATCAATAGCTTATGGAGAACTTCTCACTATATGTGCAATTTGTGTTATCAATTTGTGCTATAACTGATTGATTATGTTAGAAATAGCTGAGTTGTAACTGAAATTGTCTATCGATGGGATTTACATTTGCAATTGCGAGATGAAATTTGTTTAACAGATTTTGTTGTATAAAAAATATGGAAGATTTGGGGAGCAATTATATTGTTGGTACATTTAGGGATTTTGGCTTGCTGTTGTTTTAGATTAGGAATTGGGCAAAGTCTGATTAAGAATTGAACTAAATAGGCTGAGTTAGGACATCACTTTTTGGCTTTCATTTCAATGCTCCCAAATGCTACCTATGATACCTGGAGTTGCAATTGGTTCGGTGATGTTTATGATCTTCAAAATTATCATTTACTATATATATATATATATATATATATATATCTTCACAATTATCATTTACTATATATATATATACTGAGTTTCATAGTATGCTATGTTAGGGCAGCCCGTAACTCATTGTTAATAGATATGTCCACTGTATTCATAATTGTATAGGGCATGGATAGGCTTTGAAGTTGGTGTTAGTTTATTGGACCTACATGTACCGGTAAGTTGTTTATAAAACTATGTGTGGATAGTGGACACCATATAAGCTACTTTCTTTAGTTTAACTACTGCATTATCTTAGGCAGAAACAATTACGAGTCAGGAGAACTTTGGAACTTGGTTTTGGAGGACATATTAATTCGATTTTTTTGTATGGGGTGTTAATTGCCAATGGTTCTCGGTCTCATTTGATACTGTTTCCAGTGAGGGTAAACAGTTGATTGAAAGAGATGAATTTCCGAGTTGATTGAAAGAGATGAATTTCTTATGTGTCCAGTGTGGATATCATATTAAAACTCTACACGTGCAATATTCACCAGGAAATATTCGCCTAATGAAATGCGTAAGTTCTTTTTTCAGTTTTTAATCATAACTATTTGTCTTATTCATTTGAAAGCTAGTTTACATAAAAGATTCATTAAAATCGTGATGACAGAAAAATTGCAGAGCAGACGAGTACATTGAATGTGAGATCATGGTAAAAGAAGTCTGTTTCGATATTTTGCGTTTGTATGATATTGTATCAATTGGTTTAGTCATAGCTCTACTAACCTTCACTCATACCTTTTTTGGATTTTTCTAATAGATTTGATTCTTCACAAGGTATGTAAGACTTCCAAAATGTTATCAACATATATGGAATTCGAATGTAAGACTTTTCAAAGTAATTAACATCCAAATGTATGTACCCAGACCCGAACCCGAGCCAATGATAACCAGCTAGGCCAAGTGTTGGTCCACTTCGGAAATCTTGGCCTTTAGATAACAAAACAACCACACATCATCACAAAGAACCCTAAATAGTATGTTGGCCTTTAGGGACAAGTAGGACTTGAGAATTGTGCTAATATTTGACTCACAAAAACATATGTGCAGAAAAGCATTGACAAAAACCACCAAATTCCATGCTTTTTATGAATTTCTTGATGTGAGGTTTGATCATGGAGAATGGGGTCTTGTGCAGGTTACAAGTTTGACAACAAGAAATTTGATTCCCCAGCCTCGAGGATACACTGCGCTTATTTTCCATTTCGACTGCCATATGATGGCGATGAGCAAAAACTTGCAGTTCCCAGGTAATCACACTTGCATATAAGCCTCAGAGTCTTGGATTTTAATCCTTAAATAGTATGTTTCATTAGGTGGTAAACGTGATCAATAAATAACTCATAATCGCGGGGATTTTGGTCTGATCCAACATATAACTATTCATACAGTTGGCAATAAAAGGGGAAATTGCCTCTAATCAAAACTGTAAAATTTTGTTAGATGACATTATGTATAGGATAGCCGATAGCTAATACCATTTTTGGGTTTTTCACACTAGAAACAAATTTTACTACGAATGCTTTTGATTGTTCTCAGTTGCTAAACAAGTGCAACTAGTAGCCTTTTTTGAATCAATCCCAAATTGCTTTTTCGTGGTATGTGAGTATATTCATTTTATTTTTCACCTCTCATTCTGATAAAAACAAAATTTTGTTTGTGATAAAAACAAAGTAGGATGATTGAAAAGTTAGTCGCTCTAAAACTATGTGAATGGTAAATCAATGAATTTATTTTGGGTTAGAAGGAGTAGAGCAAAAATTGGTCTCAAAGTGCTTGAAGTCTAGAGACATCTTTCTATATTCTTTTTGAGTTCTTTTTTACCTTCATGAAACAGTACTAACCAGTGACAGTATGGCACATATACCACCAACTATTTAGCAAGAGGGTGCCAACTACATGCAAAGAATTAGATGTATTTACTCGGTGTTCTCGGTCCTTGCTATGCCATGCTCATTCCAAAGGTAAGTGACACCCGGTAACCGTTTGGTAAACGATCCCTTATTATAGTGACTCATATTGGGTGCTTTTGGAACGTAGAGTTATCTTTTCTAAATTAGTTGTATTAGCCTCTGACTAACAACTTATTCTTCATCGTAGTCTCGATCATTACTTTTGCCTTTGTAGCCTTTGACTAAGAACTTTTTTTTTGGTTTATTAGGTCTCGAAGCTGGTATGACATGAAGCTGCTTTGATGTTCTATTGACTTATTGCAGGTAGAAGAGAGGAATTGGGACATCGAAGATCTTGGATGGTTGTAGTATGATTCTAGGTGTTTTTTTCCTTTTTTTGATAAATTTGAACATATGTATGGATTCATTGAAACATATAGTTTGTTTTGAAAAGTTTGTCTTTTATGACAAATATATATAAAAAAGTTGTTTTAGGATTTTGATGTTTTTCTTGTTTTGTATTGTTATTTATTTTATTATAATATATATAGCTGAAATATGTACTACACATAATATATATATGTGTGTGTGTGTGTGTGTATATATATATATATATAGACACCCTTTAGAGAAGGAAATGATTATTTTAAGTGTAATAAAGGATGTCTTTAGAGAAGGTTTATAAAAAAGTGTAACTAAAGCATATACTTTTAGAGAAAGTTTTGATTATGTGTATCTAAAGATGACAATTAGAGAAGGTTGAGAAAAGTGTAACTAAAAGATATCTTTAGAGAAGCTTTACATAAAGCATCACTAAAGTGTATATTTTTAGAGAAGCTTTTCCAAAAACCTTCTCTGAAGATACCTTTTAGTGACGTTTGAAAACCGTCACTGATACTCAAAAAAAGGTCACAAAAAACATACTTTTAAAGAAGCTTTTTAAAATAAATCGGTCAATCTTTAGATACGGTTTGAAAGTATATCTAAAGCCCAAAAAAGCTTCTCTAAAGGTTAAACATAAATGTACCATTCAAAGACCCTCCCTAAAACCTTTAGCTACCGTTATATAGGGAAGGTTATTGACGGAAGTGAAAAGCTTCTCTAAAACCTTTAGAGAAGCTTTTCAAACTTTTAAATACAAAAGAAAACCTTCTTTGAAGGTCATTTTTCTTGTAGTGATAATAGAGGCAATTACATTTTGGTAAAACGAAATATCATGGCGGTTACATCTGTATCTAGGCCATCTTTTTTTTTTTTATTAAATTCAATGGTTGATAGAGGTTCCATTGTTCTTGTTGGTTCTCTATTGAACCTCACAGTAACTAAAAAAGAAAATGGTCGAATCATATGTGATTTTATACTAAAATTACGTGTAAACTCATGAAATTCACGCGACCTGAGGTCGCGAGCCACGTTGCCCATATACCTTTGTGTTGACCATTGGTGTAAATCACATGTGATTTTGCATGTGATTTGGTCGTTTTCTTATTTTGTTATTGTTCTTGTTTGAACCTTCCTCTCTCTCTCTCTCTCTCTATATATATATATATATATATATATATATATATATATATCTTTAGGTTTTTTTTATAATTCATTTTATCGTTCAGTCGATCTATAGTTTTGTTATACGTGTAATGTGTAACAAGGCCTCTAAAAATGATTGGAACGTCCGTGAATGTAACAAATGCACCCTCACATACCCTATAGGAGGGGGTATGAATAGAATTAGGGGTGCTCATGGGTTGTAGGCATTTGAACAACTCAACCCAATGTTGGTCGTTTGAAATTTTTCAACGCAACGCAACCCAACCCAAACCCTTTTGAGTTGGTCGGTTTGGTCGTGTTGATCGGGTTGTGTTTGAACAAAGTAAAAATAACATTGAAAACATAAAAATATGGAACTCTTCCTTCGAAATAAGATCAATCATTCAAAAGAATATACGAGTTCATCAAATATTTATATATTTACATCTAACTTTCCAATAATGTTCTCTTATGAGTTTCATTGCTCGTTATTGTCGAGTTTTTTTTTTTGTAAACTTATACATATTAAAAAGAAATAAAATAATTCTAGAGAAGTCGTTAAAACTTTTATCGGGTTATCGGGTTGGTCGGGTTACTTTCCTAACCCAATATCAACCCAAGAGATTCGGGTTGCCCTAATTTTTTATCGATTATATGTCGGGTTATTTCGGATTGATTTTTTTTCGGGTTTCTTTAGTAGGTTTTTCGAGCACCCCTAAATAGAATACACCAACAAAAAAAAAACTCCAAGTTTAAATAATTCTTTAAAACTTCATGTGAAGAGAAAGAAATGATTTTTTTATTATTTCCATCAATTAGATTGAGTTACTAATATCTTCTTTTCGTATAAAAAACTTAAAATAAGTGTATTAAAATGATAAAACTGTAAAAAAAATTCAAATAATTGTTATAGGAAAAGCATAATAGAACAACAGTAAATAGAGAGAATGAAATCTGTAATTCTCATTAATCATAAGCCCTTTAAATAGGGAGAAGTTTACAAAGAAAAGGAAACATTCATTATGGTAAATTCTAATAATAGAAAAATATTATATCAATCACTTCCTTTTGATGATGGCACATAATCCTACAACACTCCTCCTTGTGCCGAGTCAAAGGAGTGATGGTGCACAATTGTTGACTCGTTAAAACCTTACGCCAAAATAAAAACCCAGTGGGATAAAAAAAATAGGACGAAGGAAAGAGTACAACGCACCAGTTTTTTGCAATATATAGATTTTTTCTTCAGTCTAGTTTTCTCTTAGATTCGTACATTAATCATGATGGTATATAAACAGTTGCCTCACTAAAACCTTACACCAAGGAACAAAACCCAATGGGAAAATAAAACTTTGGTTGAAGGAAAGAGCACAACATACCAATATCACAAATATAGTAGACTCCCCCTTTTGTCTATTACTCCCCCTGATTCGTGCATTAATCAAGGGAGTTTGGAAAACATTTGCACTTGCTTTCTACATGTTTCCTAATATATGGTTTTAGGTAATGATTTGGTAAAATGTGTCATGTTCTCCTGACATCTTACTTGATTTAATTGAATCTCGATGAGAGTTTTCTTATTGCTGATTGTATAAGACTTAAGCAGAATATTTGATGTATCTTATGTTCATTTCTTCGATACATGATGCATTATTTCCATATATGCAAGTAGAATACTGGTTGAACCCAGAATTACTATCTCCTCTACTATATGCAATGATAGTCCTTAATCATATAAATTATTTAATTATGATGGGAGTAATATTCTTGGATTAGTTCAAGGAGGTAGTTACAAAGGTTAACTTAGCTTACTTCCAAGCAATTGGAGTGTTCCCCGTGGTAATTCCTTATCAAGTTTGGGAACAACCTTTGTATGGATCAGACACATACCTAACATCAGCAAAGACATACCAAGAGATTGTTTGGTGTTTTTCTATAAGAGCTATTACTTTTGCTCCTTACATTCTAAGTAGCTATTGAGTTTCATTATCAATCCAATTTTTATTTCTATAGGGAAAGTATAAGCCTATGTCAATGGTTTCAAAAGATTAATTCGATACCATTCCAATGACGTTGCGTTGGCGTTTAGCTAAATCTAGCTAACAAGTTCACTGAGAAATACAATATACGGTCAAGTGTATTGTGCTAAGTACGATAATGCGCATATTGTACTTAGATAGGGAATTCCAGCTCCCCAACACTTTTTCTCATCATCCTTTAGACGAAATGGATCTTTCCTTATATCCAACACTTTGATTGATCATAGGAGTGCTAGCCGGATGTGCTTTGTCCATATTAAATTGCCTGATTATTTTCTAGACATATGCGATCGGTGAATAAATATTTCACAAACTCGATGTCCTAGCTCAAATAGTTAGACAAAACCAAGTTTTCCTAAGATTTTCCATCTCAAATTTAGATTTCAAGTAGCTTGTGGTTTCTCTTAGATCATCAAGAGTGTCTATTATGTTCATAACATCGACATATAAAGCTACTTTGAAGATCTGGAACTAGTTTTCCTAAATAAATACGCAAAGACACAGTTCATCGTTCTTATATACCATTTCCCAATCAAGTATTCATTTAGGCGGGTATACCACATCACATAGATTGCTTTAATTTATAAAGTGAGTGTTTTAATTTTATTACAAACGCATTTCGTGGTTTAGAGTTACTTAATTTTGGTAATGTAATATCATCAAGCACTTTTATATATCTCTAAATCTAGATCCCCGTAGAGATATGTGGTAACCACATTCATGAGCTGCATTTCTAGTCCTTTGGAAACTACTAGGCTAATTAGTTAGATAACGTTATGACGTCCATCACAGGAGAGTAAGTCTTCTCGTCGTCAATCCAGGGCATTGTGAGAAACCTTGCGCCAAAGGAGAGTCTCATACATTATGACTTAATTATTCTCATTACGTTTGTTGGATCAAATAATTGTATTCATGATTAAAGTTAAATTAGAGGGTTTAAACTGTATTTGATTGATAGTTAAAGTTAGAGGGTTTATTGTGTAATAAGTTAATAGTTTATTAGCTATTGGGCCCAAGCCCATTAGAAAGCCTGTTAAGCTTAAAGCCCATAAGGCTTAGGTATTTATAGTTTTGGTTAATTAGTTTTTAGAGTTAACCTTTCATAATTTCATAATTATTGTTTAGAGAGAAAGGTAGCCATATTGTAATCGTATTCAAGGGTATCAAGAACACACAAGGGTTTCATTGTTTATTCAAGGGATTGGTATGTTATTCTAATCTTTATATCTCTTGATCTATATTGTGTTTGTGTGTTTAATTATCAACTAGATTAAACTGGGATAACAATTGGTATCAAAGCCAAAAGAATCAAGATTTGAATGTTTATCGATTTATTGATTATTGGTTATTCACTGTGTTCATCGACTGTTTATATGTGAAAAATCGAGTTCATGAATTTATGAGTTTTTGAGCATAAAATTGATATGGTTATATGTGATTTATGCATCTGAATGATATATCATTGCTTAATTAAGTTTTAATTCATTAATCAATTGTTTTCTTTGTAGATCCTGTTGAATCTGGGTTCGACAAATTTCATACTGGTCGACCCCTGGGTTCTTCAAATTGATAATCAAAAAGTTGTTTTTGATCATTAATTCATGTTTGGGTTTGCTTGATATATGTTTCTGGGCACAAAGACATAGATTTTGCATTCAATTTCTTTGTGTTGAGTGTTTTCTGGGCTGCAATCATCGTTCTGGGTCGAACAACATTATATCGGTCGATTCTTTTACGGTCTTGCTCAATACCGGTCTTAGTATCCTACCGGTCGAACACCATTTAGGTCGAACAACCTTTTGGTCTTATCTCTTTACCGGTTATAACATCTTACCGGTCGAACATAGAGTATCGGTCGAAGAATCACTATACCGGTCGAACACTATATCGGTCATATCACTATACCGCTCGAAAGGAATATCGGTCTTGTAGGTTCCGGTCTTAGTCTTTTACCGATCGAACAAACTCCCGGTCGAACTCTCTACCGGTCTTTACAAGTTCCCGGTCGAAAGTCTTACCGGTTGAAGCAACTTCCCGATCGAAATCATTTACGGTCGACTACCCTATACCGGTCGACTGCCCCATACCGGTCATAAGACCAGTCTGGTTAAACACTTTATCGGTCGAAACATGTTAGCGGGACCCCCGTGCTAAGTTTGCAAAGGGGGACAAAGTTCTGTTCGAGATCAACATTTTCTTTTTGTTCAGTATTATTTGAAGCTTTATACTGATTGAAAGGACTGCATTTAATTATTTTCGGGAATTTATTTTTCTGAAAATTTTTGAGTGTGATTTTCATTTTGATTCTAACGATCTCATCTAGTTGGTTGTCTTGGTACAAAAAAGTTTGATTACTAACCATACAGCCAGGATGTCGAATCAGCTAAATATGTCTGAAGGTTACAGCCTTGATTTTGAAAAGATGACACATTCTGAAGTAAAAGTAAAGGCTAAACAACTTGCTGGATGGTTATCAACATCATCTCGCATGATTGATGAGTATGACAAAGAGGACAAAATGCTCAAAGCTGAGAACAAGGCTTTACAGATTCAGAACTCATCTCTTCTTATTCAGATCAATGCTTTAAAAGAAAACTCAAAAGATTCTGATTCTTTAATTGACTTTGCAGGAATAATCGAGTCTAAAGAAAAAGAGATCTTCGATCTTCAAGAAAAGTTGAAAAGATCTGAGTCAAGCTCTACATGGTCTAAGAAGGATGCAATGCAAAGAGAGCTTGAGGATCTTAGAAGGAGTACAAGTGTTGCAAAGGATACTAGTACAGGACTAAGACAGATAAATTCGCAACTCTGTGCGGACAGAGATAAGTTTAAAGATAAAGTTCTCAGTCTTGAGGTTGAGATTGAAAAGTTGAAAGAAAAGGCAACCCAAGACAGAGACAATACAATAGCTCAAGATGAGATGTTGAAGATTGAGAAAGAAAGAAAAGAATTTGCTAAGAAATTCTCTGACTTCTCTAGAAAAGCCTTTGAAGAAAAGAAATCATTAGAGCTTAGATGTGTTAAACTTTCTCAACAAGTTTCAGACTTTGAGAAGGTTATCATTCTAGAGAGAGAAAAGGCTGAGATTGAGAAGAAGAAAGCTGAGCTGAATGATACAAATATAGACTTTTCTGCAGAAAAGAAAGATCTAGAGACTGAGATAGCTAAGCTGATAGGAAAGTTATCTGAATTGTCAACAAACATCATGAAGGAGAAGAATGCAAAATCTGAGTTGCATAAGAAGTTTGACCTGATTGAAAAGGAAAGAAACAGTTTGTCTTCAAAGGTAAAGGAACTTGAAGAGATCGTATTCAAGGTGAAGCTGACTGAGCACAAGACGCCAGAGTCAATAGCTCAATCACCAAGAGATGATCTAGCTGATTCAGATAGTTCATTAAAAACAACTTCAAGTTCACATTTTTCAAATGTTTTCTATAATCCTTTCTATGATTTAGATGATTGTCTTACTTCTAAATCTACTGATCAGATTCGTCCTTCTAACCTTTTCTATGACAAAAATGTTGATGGTTCAGGTAACTTCAAGAAGACTAAGTCTCAAAAGAAAAGCTTTTGGAGAAGGGATGATGAGAAAGAAAGAGGAAACTGGATTTGGAGAGTTAAAGGATCTCCAGAGGAGAAGAAAGACAAATCATTTGTGCATACATCAAAGGCAAAATGGAATTATGCTTCATAAGGTAAAACTTTTGGCAAACCTGATCTGGTTTACACTATCAATCAATTGATAAGGTTAGCACAAAAGAAAATTAGTTGTTCCTACTGTGGCTCAAATGATTTTGTAAGAAAAGATTACGTTAATAACTGGTATGGTTCTTATTTCATATCTCCCACTAGAACTGCAACTAACCCATTAGGACCCAAATACCAGTGGGTACCAAAAGTTAAATCTGTGTTGCAGGCACCCAATGTTTAAGGGGGAGAAAGAACGATGGCTTTTGAACAAAACAGTTCAAAACCCGGACTTAATTGTCAAAAAGAAGGCTTCTAAGTAAATCAGCTTAGAACCTGTACCTCAACGGAATATGGCTTCTAATCACATCAGATTAGGACCCACACCTCAGTGCTCTGTTTATTTTTCTGCTTTATGTTATTCTTAAAAAAAATAAAAATAAAAATAAAAAATATCTTTCAGTTAAGGTGGAGAATATCTGTGATTTTAACAGATTTTTGGATACTTAACTGCTTATCTGACCGTGTATTCTTAAAGATAAATACTTGTGTTTTATCTTGTCAATATACTTTATCAAGTATTCATACACATAATGGTTCAGAACATTCTATTTGACTTTGTTATTACCATGTATCAAAAGTTAAATCTTTCTATGGTAATACTCACGTTCTTTGTATTCACTGTTGATTGAATCAAACGTCATTTCATGTGCGTTCATTGAAAATATGTTTATATATTGTTCATATAAACAACATTCGTTTTTGATTCTCCAAAATCTTATTCTTCATGATAAAATGATATGATCTTAATTGTCAAACTCTTTTAATTTGAGGGGGAGAATTGCATCGTCAAACACAACTGTTTTGACTTCTCCAAAATTTTTATGCTTCATGTAACAAGTGGTATTTGTGCTTACATATACAAAACTCCTGTTGAACAACATGTTCTTTTAGGAAAATACATGGGATTCAGTGTGAGTACTTAACAGAACTTCCATGGATTCACGATAACCAGTGTTTCCTACCCAGGAAGTATACCCTGAGTGATTGAGGGGAGAGGGGTAAAAAGTATTGAGTGATGGTGTGTGAAGAGGTAAAATGGAAAAGAGAGATTGGTTAGAAGTGAGCATTAAAAGAAAGAGGGTGAGAGAACAGAGTAAAAGAATACTAGACTCTGCACCAAACCACTTTCTGAGTCGGGCAGCCACATTATCTGATTGGTTCACATTCTTTGGTGACCATCATTGAAAAAGGCACCTAGCCCATGCCATCTCTTGCATACAACCCCACCCGCTACTCATTCTTTTCTTAAAAAGAGAATATTTCACATTGTCTGGGGAAGCAGCACATACGCTATTGCTTCTTCATTTGGAAGATACTAATATTGAAAAAGAAGGAAAGTTGCCCCACCTTCGAACCTTTCTCATGCACATTGAGTCTTTGTATAATTTGTTGTTGTCTCAACAAGCTTACATACTTTGAGCCTATATTGAAAAAGCAATCATCTATGCTTAATTCTTTCATACACATGCACGAGTAAACAGAAATTTGTTTTCTGTCAGAACGTTCATAGATAACCATGTGTTATTCGATGATTGAATGGAAGACCTGGGGAGCCAACATCAAACCAGCTCCTTATATAGTAACTTTATGTTACTCAGTGACTTTGTGTTACTGACAGGCATTCTAACTGAGTCATTTGTTGATTCAGGGTTACACTTATTAACTGTTTGAATTTGAAAAGATTCGAATGGTTACTACTTTCTATTTTAATCTGAAAAGATTGAAATAATCACTTTCTCCATTTGGAGAGACTGCTCTTATTTCCACACAGGGCTCGTTACATGAAGACGGTGCTACATTGAAGTCTATAAAGACAAAGGGGGAGATTTTTTCCATAAAGGGGAAGATTGTTTTGAAAATTTTTGATGATGATGCTTCTCACCATTCATCAAAAAGGGGGAGAATATAATCTGAAGACTGCTGAAGATTTTTATTAGTTTTTGAAAGATTTGAAGATTATTTAAAGATATCAAGTTTTGAAGCTATCAACGACATATCTGAAGAAAAGTGAAGACCCGAAGACAATTGCAAATTTTTTTTTAATCTTGAATCCAAAGGGGGAGATTGTTGGATCAAATAATTGTATTCAAGATTAAAGTTAAATTAGAGGGTATAAACTGTATTTGATTGATAGTTAAAGTTAGAGGGTTTATTGTGTAATAAGTAAATAGTTTATTAGCTATTGGGCCCAAGCCCATTAGAAAGCCTGTTAAGCTTAAAGCCCATAAGGCTTAGGTATTTATAGTTTTGGTTAATTAGTTTTTAGAGTTAACCTTTCATAATTTCATAATCATTGTTTAGAGAGAAAGGTAACCATATTGTAATCGTATTCAAGGGTATCAAGAACACACAAGGGTTTCATTGTTTATTCAAGGAATTGGTATGTTATTCTAATCTTTATATCTCTTGATCTATATTGTGTTTGTGTGCTTAATTATCAACTAGATTAAACTGGGATAACAACGTTTTACGACAAATGATTTATCTTTGTCTTACAAGTTTTACACTTGGTGGGTTAGCACTACCAAACCAAATACATGTTCATTTTTCAAATAATATGATTCTCCTGGATTGCTTATTTAGGCCAATTTGCTCTTTGTTGATATTTTTCAACTGAGCATGGTTCGATGTCAATGTGTTTTATCACCTCATAAGCAACAATATATTTGCGAAATATATCATCAATGAGTATGTATGATCTGTCAATCGACTCATATGTACTCTTATAATTCATTTGAAATTTCTTTGATCTCTGGAATCAATATTAACTTTGGAGCGTCCTCCAGTAATGATTCATAGACATAGTTTAATCAGAGACAATCTCATGAGAGGTTTATGTTTTGATGACAAATAGTTGTGCCTTACTCTTCTCTTCCTTTAGATGAGTATCTATCGAACCAAGTAGCTTCCCCCATTTCCGTTTGGGAGATACGACCTCAACCCTACCTCCACCACACCTCCACCATGTGTGATTGCAACGCACTTTCCAGCGACGTTGTGCCCTTGTTTGGGGACTTTAACCTTGCGAGTATATTTGCAGCTCGTATATGTGATCTTGTCACTTCTAGAATAACATTAAACGTATCAGGTATCGAGTGTGATTCGTTTGACTTCAACTTTACATTATGAAGTTTCGGGATCAAAATGAGACAGAGTGGGAATATTCAATGACACTTCCTATCGTTCCTACGGAAAATCCTTTTTCCTATCTCCCCCTAACGACGGGAAGACTGTCTCATCAAAGTGACAATCCGTAAATCTAGCGGTAAAAAGATCACCCGTCAAGGATTCTAATTAGCGGATAATATTTGGATATTCATATCCAACAAATATACTTAATCATTTTAAAGACCTATTTTGGTGCGTTGTGGGGCGCAATTGGCACATATACTGCACAACCAAACATGCGTAAATGTAAAATATCAGGATTATATCCAGTTACCAACTGGTACACATGAGACTGGTTAGCTAGTAATAGGTCTCAAAATGAAGAATTAAAGTTGTGTATAGTATTGTTTAACCCCAAACATATGTAAGTAAATCGGTGCGCATAACTAATGCCTTGGCTACCATCTATATTCTTTTGATGATAACTTCTACGAGACCATTTTAGATATACATATGAGGTATAGGAAACTCTACATTGATCCCAATACATATGCAATAATCATCAAATCCTTATGATGTAAATTCTCTAGCATGCCAAGTCATGAAGACTTGATGAGATAATCAGGGTGGTGAGCCCTTAAATGTATAACTAGTGCTAGGAGCGCAACATTTCATGTGGACAATAATACGACATACATTCATTGTGTCGAAACCAGAACCATAAAGTACTTTAATGGCCCGCATTCTGGATGTTTATGTCCATAAATATCATTTTGTATTCGTTGTAAGAATGGAATATTTTGGTATTATGTCCTTGGCTTTAGGATGGTCTCATTCCTATCTTGGCTAAGGATCAGGGTATACAAAAGTTTTACGTATTCGAGAGGGCATATTATAATAATGGCGTTGCTTCTTATGCTGCAGAAGTCAACATTTGCAATTTGCCTCATTTTTGCCTTTGACTCGAAATAGAATGTGTTTATGTGTATTTTGCAAACATGGATCACTATGTCATGACCATGGTGTCCCATATTAAACATATTTGTGTCATTGTCCAAAAATTCTTTATTGGTGACAAAATATGATTTAGTGACCTAGATAATCCACTAATTTGACACATTAATTTATCTAATACATGTTCCTTTCATATCATTAGAGTTGATGTACATATACTCAATTCCATTCTTATAATATGATTTTTAGTTGATATGAATATCTTAACAAGGTTTTCATTAATATAGTGCATTAATGACTAATAATCTTGTACCAACAAGAAAATGACAATACATCGTCTAAGTATTTTGATTGAATGAATTATAAAATAAGTATTTGTCTATCATTTTAGATTGTGTGGAATATTCTACAAAAACTCAAGTTCTCCTCGATACATTCCTATATGGAACGGAGAATATTGATAATTTTTTGTTATTTATTTATTTAGATGTATTTCTTTACATCTATAATGGTTACATATTCGATTTTACTTAAGCAAAATAAATTAATTAAAATGCTATAAAATAAATTTCAAAGAAACCTATACTTTATCATTCTTAAATTAATATGATATAGTTCATTTTTAATCTGTTCCCTTTTCGACAAGAACACTCTTTAGTGCATTTCTTATTTGACTGTCCATTTTCACCTGGGGCGGTAGTTGTATATTTACTCCAGATGTTGAAAATCATTCCCGACTCTTACCGAGACCCTGGCCCCATTCTAGGGTTTCGTCCACATAGTGCATAAATGTCACATGTGTGAATTTTTTTTTAACTCTCTGTTCTTTGGAGTTGTTTCCACCTTTAATGCTTTCATTATTGATCTCGATAATTTTCTTTGTCTCGACATATGTGGTGTTGTTATTCGAAAGAACCTTGTTATGTCTCTCAACCACTTGCAGTAGGTTGATGAGTTTGTCTAAAGGTCACTTTCCAACTTATATTAGTTCATTAATATTTTTGATATATGAAAGATGGAAATAATGTTACAAATCATGTCATCTTCTATGAGTTCCTTGCCACAGAGATTGAGACGCATTTTGGATATAACATTTCTTTGTTGAAATCAGTTACCTTTTTTGTAATCAAGTAAGTGGGTTTCATTACACTATACGATTAGTTCGGGAAGTTCATATTAATGACTACTCCCTATTATCCCTTTCGGGACATCCCACATTTCTTTGGGGGTTTCTAGTAAAGGTATTCCTATGAAACTTAGGATTTATATGTCGTCTCAAAACATGAGGGTATTTGTACCTTTTCAAGAGGTTGGTTTTAGAGTCAATTGGGGAGTTGATGGACTTTAGGTATTTTCTTGTACCTTTTCAAAAGGAGGTTTATATACTCATTTATGATACTCAGATTCTTTTGAGTTTACGACGTTGATTTTGGGATGAGTTGTTTCAACCATTTACATATATAAAGGATAATATTTGATTTTCTTTTTGATAAGAAAATGGATTATGGTTATGAAATTTCATTATCATAACAATATTGGATTTTTGTATGCTTACATTTTGTTGATAATACTTCATCAATATTTCAATTTGCGAAAACAAATCACTCAATCTATTGGATTTCCTGGCAGTAGGGGAATCACATGGATTTCTTAAGTCCCTACATACAAACTTTAGGGCTATTTACATCCGTTTGACAAAATCCAATCGATATTTTGAGATTTATTTAATTTGAAGATAACATTATTAATTATAGAGCTTTTGACATGGGGCCAAAATGAATATGAGTTTGGCCTATGAAGCCAAATTTAGTGTTTTAATACCTTCATATTATTTTAGGAGATTTTGTCATTAGACAAATAAATATTGGTTTTGACATAAAGTCAAATTCAAATTCAAAATTTTAACATATTACTAATATTTTTGGAGCGTTTGGTATAAAAAAAACCAAAATATATGAGGATTGGAAGTGTACCTTCCAAAAAATTAGTTATAAGATTATGATATGTAATTAAGATATAATATTATGTGGGGAAATCAATTAAATACTAAATCCATAAACAAGTTTATAAATATTTATTGCCCCGTATAATTAAATTAAAAATGACAAGTCAAGTTAAATAAATTAGGGAAGTTAATTAAACTAGCCATTTCAGAAAATCGACTTTATCTCCTAACCAATCTCTCCCTCAATTTATTAAAATAGCCCATAAGTTCGTGAAAGGTGTTCGTATATACGAACACATCCCTAAATCTGATAAATTTGACATATGTTCGTAATATATGTTCGTATATACGAACATAATTTAAAAACTCAACAATTTTTATTAACTTCGTGAAATGGGTTCTTGGGAAATGAAATCAGTTTAAAAAAATTACATTTATGGCCCATGTTCGTATTTCACGAACCAAACTTACCTTTTTGACCATCATGTGAGTTAAATAATATTACAAATTTACAATTTTAGCCCCTGTTCGTATATATCATGTGAGTGATACGAATATACCGAATTACAAGTTTGGCCCCTAGTTCGTATATATTATGTGATACGAAGTAAATGGTTTAAATAAAAAAGCAAGTTACAATTATGGCCCCTCATCTTTGAAACATTAATCAAATTATTTTCAATTTTGGCCCTAGTTCGTATCATATGTTCGTGTATCACGAACATAGATTTCCAAATTAAAGGATATTTACAATTATGGCCCCTCAACTTTGGCCCAATAATCAAAGTATTAGGGCCAAAATTGTAAATACTTTGATTATTGGGCCAAAGTTGAGGGGCCATAATTGTAACTTTCCTTTAATTTGGAAATTTATGTTCGTGTATCACGAACATAAATTTCCAAATTAAAGGAAAGTTACAATTATGGCCCCTCAACTTTGGCCCAATAATCAAAGTATTTACAATTTTGGCCCTAATACTTTGATTATTGGGCCAAAGTTGAGGGGCCATAATTGTAACTTTACTTTAATTTGGAAATCTATGTTCGTGATACACGAACATATGATACGAACTAGGGCCAAAATTGAAAATAATTTGATTAATGTTCCAAAGATGAGGGACCATAATTGTAACTTGCCTTTTTATTTGGAAATCTATGTTCGTGATACACGAACATATGATACGAACTAGGGCCAAAATTGAAAATAATTTGATTAATGTTTCAAAGATGAGGGACCATAATTGTAACTTGCCTTTTATTTAATCCATTTACTTCGTATCACATAATATATACGAACCAGGGGCCAAACTTGTAATTCGGTATATTCGTATCACTCACATGATATATACGAACAGGGGCTAAAATTGTAAATTTATAATATTTCTTTAGCTCACAAGATGGTCAAAAAGGTAAGTTTGGTTCGTGAAATACGAACAGGGGCCATAAATGTAATTTTTTTAAACTGATTTCATTTCCCAGGAACCCATTTCACGAAGTTAATAAAAATTGTTGAGTTTTTAAATTATGTTCGTATATACGAACATATATTACGAACATATGTCAAATTTATCAGATTTAGGGATGTGTTCGTATATACGAACATCTTTCACGAACTTATGGGCTATTTTAATAAATTGAGAGAGAGATTGGTTAGGAGATAAAGCCGATTTTCTGAAATGGCTAGTTTAATTAATTTCCCAATAAATTAACTATCATATCTAAATAATAATTAATTAGCATATCCCACAATAATATGGCAGTCTAATTTAAAAGATACCATCAAATTGTAGACATAAATAAGTAAATAACATTATATAATGAAATTAACCATCTAAACATGTTAATATTGTAAACTAATTGAATAATCATAAATAAAAACAATTAAATTTAAAATTATAAATCTATCATATACATAGAAGCTATCGTTCCGCATTAAAATTAACATATGTTAATACCAAGATTAAACCTATATCAATACAATATATTAATATAATAAAAATTTAATAAAATAAATAAATAAAACCAATTTAATAAAAGCTAAATGAAAATCATACTTCAAGTACATACGGTGAGCTACATCCGTGAAAAAATAATTGAAGAATACGATTTTTCTTTTAACTAATTTTTTTTAACAACAATTCTAAAGTTGCATAGTCCCCAAAACAATTTATTGATTTAAAATCAAATAAAATAACGATCAATTACTATTATAAAAAAAACATATCACCATTAAGGCTATGTTTGGCAAAAAAAAGCTAGCTTCAGCTAGCTTATAAGCTAGTGTACATGTTTGGATGACTATAAGCTAGCTTATTGAAACGCTACTCAAAGTAGCGTTTTGAAAAACTAGCTTATAAGCTAGTTTGCCAAACAAAGCCTAAAAATAGAAGTATTTTGAAAGCAATTGTTTACAACCTTGCAAAATGCCAGAACCATTTTTGTTTAAATTGATCGACGACCACAAACTAATAAGAATAAGAAAGAAAAATAAAAAGTAAAGCATATAAGCATGATGCGTTCATGGCTAAAAGAGTTAATCATGATTAATCATAATTCATAGACAAAAAATTGTAAGTTTTTGTACAGATACTTACTTGAATTGCAATATTGGAAAAAACAGATCTTCTAATGGTAGCAGATTACGAATAGAACAACCGTTTAATAGCGGCGAAAACAATCTGAGGGAGTGATAGCGCAAACGAGCTACGTGCTGATAACGTGTTATAGGAAAAACATAATAGAACAACAGTAAATAGAGAGAATGAAATCTGTAATTCTCATTAATCATAAGCCCTTTAAATAGGGATAAGTTTACAAAGAAAAGGAAGCATTCACTATGATAAATTATAATACTAGGAAAATATTATATCAATCACTTCTTTTTATGATGACACATAATCCTACAACAATAATATATTTATCTTGGAAACTCTAAAATAAAAAATCCTCGGGTATATTAATTAATTAACGTAACTTTCTTTGAAAAATTAATTTTGTATCTTTTAATTTTAAAAGAAAATTGTTGAATGTGTTCCATTGACAAATGAAAGCACTTGAAAAAGACAATATAGGATTGACTTATGCTTCTATATTTAACTTTTGTCACTATTGACTATTTCATCATAACAACTCTCACATTTTCTTCGTCAACTCATGCACAGTTTCAAGAATGTTACCAACCAAAAATAATCATTTATTACTTATATTGTTTTGAGGTAAGTTTTTAAATTTTGTACTATATTATATAAATCGAATTATTAATGTAGAGACGGACATATGATATTTTTTCATGTGGTCCCACTATTTGAATATAAGAAAATAAGTTATGGTTTTTCATAAAATCATCAATGTGTTTGAGTATCTCACAGAACAAGAAAGCAAACACCTCTGTCAAGATTTGGGTTCCAAAAGTCAAGAAATCTGTTAGTACTGCTACCTTAAATAGTACTGCTAACAGAAATAGTGTTGCTGATAACAATAGGACTGCTAACCAAGTTAGTACTGCTAACCAATTTAGTACTGCTAACCAAGTTAGTACTGCTAACCAAGTTAGTATCGCTAACAAGGATAGTGCTGCTACCAGTGTTAATGCTGCCAAGCCCATAATTTTGACAAAGTATTCTAGCAATAAGATTCCTAAATCTGATCATCTCATCCAGACTAAGATTACTGATTATAAATATGTTGATGAGAAAGGGCAACCCAAGACTACTTTAGCTTGGGTTCCCTCAAGAAACTAACTGTTTTATCATATGTGCAGGGCAACCAACAGCTCAAGAAGAAGAGCATATGTCATGTAGATAGTGGTTGCTCTAGGCATATGACAGGTAACATGGCCTGCCTTCAAAACTTCAAAAAGTTTGATGGAGGACATGTTGCTTTTGGTGACAATCCAGCATGTGGTAAAATCAGTGGAAAAGGTATGGTATCAAAAGGTAAGATGTTCTTTGAAGATGTGTACTATGTTGAGCAATTGAGATACAACTTGTTAAGTGTATCACAGGTCTGCGACAAGCAACATAGTATATTATTTACAGAGACTGAATGTATTATCCTTGCTCCTGGATTCAAGGTAGTGGATGAAAATATGATACTACTTAGAACTCCTAGGAAGGATAATGTTTATTGTTTGGACTTAGAGAATGTATCATCTGATTCATCATTAAACTGTCTATTTTCAAAAGCTTCTGTAGATGAATCATCTCTTTGGCACAGACGGATGTGTCACATGAATTTTAAAACAATGAACATTCTTGTGAAAAACAACCTTGTAAGAGGTTTACCTCAAAAAGTGTTTTCATGTGATGATCATTGTGTTGCTTGTCTTAAAGGCAAGCAGCACAAAACTTCTCAAAAGTCCAAAGAAATAAATACTATCTCTTCACCTCTTCAATTATTGCATATGGATCTCTTTGGTCGTACAAATGTGATGAGTATTGGAAAGAAATCCTATTGATTAGTCATTGTAGATGATTTCTCTAGATTTACTTGGGTATATTTTATGAGGACTAAGGATGAGACAAGTGGACTGATC
This sequence comes from Arctium minus, assembly GCA_954870635.1. Taxonomy (NCBI): domain Eukaryota; kingdom Viridiplantae; phylum Streptophyta; class Magnoliopsida; order Asterales; family Asteraceae; genus Arctium; species Arctium minus. The sequence goes on along the minus strand of OX941097.1, from coordinate 25,597,487 downwards.
AAATCCTTTGTTCTTAGGATTGAAAACCAAACTAATCAAAGAGTTAAAGTCATCAGATCTGATAATGAAACTGAATTTAAAAACAATGACTTAAACAACTTTTGTGAGGCTAAAGGTATTGAGAAACAATATAGTGCTCCTAGAACTCCTCAACAAAATGGTGTTGCTGAGAGGAGAAATAGGACACTAATTGAGGCTGCTAGATCTCTGTTGGCAGATTCAAAGTTACCAATTACTTTCTGGGCAGAAGCAGTTAATACTGCCTGTTATGTCCAAAACAGGGTTTTAGTAGTCAAATCTCAAGGCAAGACACCTTATGAACTTTTTAACAAGAAGAAACCTTTTATTGGCTTTTTCAAACCTTTTCGGTGTCCTTGCACAATTCTCAACACCAAATCTCACTTAGGTAAGTTTGAAAGCAAAGCTAAAGATGGATTTCTTGTTGGATACTCCTCTTAGAGTAAGGCCTATAGAGTATTTAATAGTTCTTCACGGATTATAGAGGAAAGTGACAATGTCAAATTCAATGAGAACACACCAAATCAAATTGGTACAGGTCCTGATTGGTTGTTTGACATTGATTCACTAACTAATGCTTTGGGTTTTAGTAATGTGCAAACTGCAGGAACAAATTCAGAACAGGTACAAGCATAGAAACAAGAGTTTGTGTTGTTCCCAATACCTACAGTAGATCCTGTTGAAATTTGCCAGCAAGAAAAGAAAGATGATTAAGAATCAGAAGATTCTGATCCAGATGCAGATGCTAAAGCAGATGAAGAGAATAAGAGTGATAAGGAGGATGCTCATAATTCAGGAAATACAGGTCCTGAGATGCCCATACGGTCAGAAGAGAACATTGATGATGAAAGTTCTTCAGTGTATGGTGGAAGCACTCTAGAAAAGCATGACACCAACCTTGAAGCAAATCTTAATGAGGAGGTTGTCAATGCTACAAGAAATCAGAAGAATCATCCTCCTCAATTGGTGATTGGTGACATTAATTCCCCAATGATCACAAGGCAACAAAGAAAGTTAGGGGGATTGAAAGACCTACAAACAGGTTTGTTATCTTGTTTTCTATCCCAGATTGATCCCCAAAAGGTTTATGATGCAATGAAAGACCCAAGCTTGATAGAAGCAATGCAAGAGGAGCTGCTGCAGTTTGTGTTGGAAGATGTATGGGATCTGGTTGAACTTCCAAAAGGACAAAGGGCAATTGGTACAAAATGGGTTTTCAGAAATAAGAAGGATGAGAGAGGAATTGTGATAAAGAATAAGGCCAGACTTGTGGCATAAGGGTACATACAAGAAGAGGGAATTGACTATGAAGAAGTATTTGCTCCAGTGGCCAGAATTGAGGCAATAAGGTTGTTTTTAGCCTATGCTTCTTTCATGAAGTTCAGAGTTTATCAGATGGATGTCAAGAGTGCATTTCTATATGGGACAATTGATGAAGAAGTATATGTTTGTCAACCTCCAGGGTTTGAAAATCCTAACTTTCCTGACAGAGTATATAAATTAAAGAAAGCACTCTATGGGCTACATCAAGCACCAAGAGCATGGTATGACACTCTGTCTACCTATCTCTTGGAAAATGGTTTTGAAAGGGGAATAATTGACAAGACTCTGTTCATCAAATGGAAGAAGAAGGACATCCTACTTGTGCAAATCTATGTGGATGACATCATCTGTGGATCCACAAAAGATTATATGTGCAAGGAGTTTGAGGAACTAATGCACAAAAGATTCAAGATGAGCTCTATGGGTGAACTTACATTCTTCCTTGGGCTACAGGTTAAACAGAAGACAGATGGTATCTTCATCAGCCAATTCAAGTATGTGCAGGAAATACTTACAAAATTTGGATTTTCAGATTCAAAGCCTGCAAGCACACCCATGGAAACACACAAACAGATCACTGCAGATCTTGAGGGGGAGGATGTAGATGTTCATCACTATAGATCTATGATAGGCTCCCTCATGTATCTAACAGCTTCAAGGCCAGACATTATGTTTGTTGTCTGTGTGTGTGCCAGATTTCAAGTAAGACCTAAGCAATCTCATTTTCAAGCAGTCAAAAGGATCTTCAGATATCTCAAAGGACATCCTAGGTTGGGTCTTTGGTATCCTCATGACTCTCCATTTGATCTACTTGCTTATTCTGATAGTGATTTGGGTGGTACAAATTTGGATAGAAAGTCTACATCAGGAGGATGTCAGGTTTTGGGTGCAAGACTAGTTTCATGGCAGTATAAAAAGCAAACCACATTGTCCACCTCTACAACAGAAGCAGAGTACATAGCTGCTGCAAGCTGCTGCTCACAAGTCCTATGGATTCAGAATCAGATGTTGGACTATGGGGTTACTTTTATGCACACTCCAATCTTCATTGACAACAACAGTGCCATAAGCATTGTTAATAATCTAGTGAAGCACTCAAAAACCAAGCATATAGAAATAAGGTACCATTTCATTAGAGACTGCAATGAAAAGAAGCTAATTCAGGTTGTGAAAGTACACACAAGTAACCAATTTACTGATCTATTCACCAAAACTTTTGATGTGGGTAGATTCACAATCTTGGTCACAAGTGTGGGCATGATAAACACTGAATAAGCCTCCTTTGATTTTCTATATGTACCATTTCTGTATAGATTCCTTCCTGCTTACTTTATCATATTTTATTGGGCTGGTGCTGCTAACCCTGTGTGTTTAAGTGTTTCAGGTTACTTCAATTAGATACTTGGTACTTCTAGTACAGTTAATACTGCTCTCTATATTACTCATGATAACAGTTCAAATATGGTTAAGTATGGTTACTACTGCTAGGTGGTTTATACTGCCAGTACAGAGTTACTACTGCTTGCTTTATTTATACTGCTAATTAGTGTTACTACTGCTGGTATGTGTTAATACTGCTAGTCTGTGTTAATACTGCTAGTTTGTGTTAGTACTGCCAGTATGTGTTACTACTGCAAATATGAGTTAATACTGCGGGCTTGTTAATACTGCTAGGGTACTTAGTACTGCTTCAAACTGAAACCCTCCACCTATAAATACCCTCTTTGACCGCCAAAATCCAAACGGCTCTTTGAATTTCTTACGAGTGTTCTTTCTCCCTCTTTCTCTCAAATTCTTACTTATCAGTGCGTAACCCTAGCTTCGACTAATCGATCAAGAAGATGGCAGGACTGATGTTCATTGATGATCACAATGAGTTGGCAATGCTACAGAAACCCAAGCAAGCAGAGGGTTTTCATCAGATTTTGGATTTCCTAAAATCCTCACACATCGCCTACGCATTAACTGTCAATCCCACAATCTATGTGGACCATCTGAGACAGTTCTGGGCAAATGCGACCATCCAGAATGATCAAGGCAATCAGGTCATTCACTCAAGGGTTTGTGATAAACCCATCACCATCACAGAGGAAGGTATTCACACTCATCTACGACTAGATGATGCCTCAGGTATAACCTCTTTACCTAAGGAAGATCTCTTCCAAGTACTTAATCGTATGGAGTATGAAGGTCCCACTGATGTATATAAGTTTTACAAGAATAGATTTTCACCTCAGTGGCGATTCTTTGTTCATACCCTACAACACTGCATTTCTAGAAAAATAACTGGATGAAGTGAGTTCAACAGTACCTTAGCTCATGCTCTATTCTGCTTAGCTACCTCTAGAAAGTTTAACTTCTCTGAAATGATCTTAAATGATTTAATGTCAAACCTGGATACCAAAACCAAAAGCTTTTATATGTATCCAAGGTTTGTGCAAGAAGTACTAAATAATGAATTGACGGATCTACCCTTTTTTCAAGAGGTATATGTACCAAAACCTCCCAAAGGGAAGGTATTCTCAAACATGAAAAGACCAAGTAAGGACTTTTCTGGACAAGAGACACCATTATTCTCTACAATGATGGTTCTGTCTCATTCCCATGGTGAGGCATCAGTGTCAAAGCCCACATTTGACCACCCAACTGATGAACTACCCACACCATTCTGTTCAATTGATACTCCTTAGATCCCTATTGTCAAGCCAACTTCCCCCATCACCAAAACATATCAAAGGAAAAAGGTACAGAAGGTTCCTTCCCTTCTTGTATCTTCACCCCCAAAGCCTTCAAGCCCTCTAATGGAGCATTCTCCATTAGAGACTATCCAAAGGGAAACCACAGGGGTGTATCCCAACCCCAAGAAGGTGCTCTATAAGGAGACGGATGAGCATGTGGGCAGTGAGGCTCACACTACTATTTCTGCACAAGGAGTAGGACAGGATAGTGTGAACATACCTAAGACCTTCCCCATGATAACTTTAGATGAGCAATCATCTAAAGGTCCCAGGTGCCAAGAAACCACGGGGGTAGCAGGTGCTTCTGCTAGGCATAAGACCTCTACTAAAAGATCCAAGGATCCTCAAGGGTGGTAAAAACACTTAAAGAAGGTGAGGACAAATATACTTATGATGAATTAATGGATACTCTTGGTACAATAAGTCTGGAAGTTCACAATCAAGAATTGGAGATAAAAGACATGAAGAAGGTGATCACTTCTCAACAAGTGCAGATTACCAAACTCAAAAAGATGGTTCTAAGGATGGTGCACAAAAAGAAGAAAACCAAGTTTGTTTTGAAGAAGAGGAGCATTGATCATGATGCTTCCAAAAAGGGGAAGACTCAAAAGAATGAAAGTGAAATGAAAAGCCCTGTTGGCATGGAATCTCATTTTGAGGGGGAGTGGAATAGTGAAGAAGAAAAGAAACAAGCAGTAGAAACATCAAAAGCAATAGAATCTGAGAAAGAAGTAGAAACTGAATCAGCAGCAGAAACTTTTGTAAAAGCAGCAGAAACTGAAACAGCAGTAGAAACAGATAAAGTTGCAGCTAAAACATATATGTCTGTAGAGGGGATAGAAATTGTTGAAACATTGGTGAAGGCAAAGCTTGACACTCCCAAAGCTACTCCAAAGGCTAAGGGAGTGGAAATCAAAGAAGTTGAAACAGAAATGAAAAGAAAAGAATTCAGTGTAACTGAGACCAAAAATAAAGGGAAGGAGAAGATGATTGAGTCTGAGAAGCCATCAAAGAAGCAGACTCAAATAGATCTTGATGAAGAAATGGCCAAAAAGCTGCAAGAGGAGTTGGAAAAGGAGGAAGAGATTCAATCTTCCAAAGACAGAGAAATTGCTTTAGATTTGTCTACTAAGCTTAATGAAGAATATCAAAGGAGGTTGAAGACTGCTGCTGCTGCTAAGAAAGTGACATTGAAAGCAACTAAACAAAGCCAAAGAAAGCCTTCAAAGACCTTCCTGTCCAATCAAGAAAGAAGGAAAATGATAAACTTTCTAAAAGGAGCTATTGGAGTTCTTGAAGGAATGTTTACCAGCATGGCATTTGGAAGGATAGAAGAGTTATACAAGAAGGAGATGGCCAAGCTGAAAGGGGATTTCACTCAAAGGGTAGAGGTTGAAAGAAAGATGAAAGAAAGGCATGACCTCAACATACAACAGCCCTTCCCTGACAGTGAAGAAGGCACTCCTATCAAAGAAAAGGCAAAAGTGGAGGAAGAAGAGACCTAGCTCAGAAAATTAGATCTATAAAAAGAAAGAAATACATTGCTACAAAGAAACAGGCAAAGAGGCCAAGAATTGAAGAAAAAGAAAAAGAGAATGAAAGTGAGAGAGAAGAAGCAGAATCAGCAGAACATGTGCTAAAACAGAATCAAGATCCTACAAGTCAATCAGGACAATCTTGTCAGGATCGAAATTCTAAACAAGAATTTAAACTAAACACTCAGAAACTATGTTAAAGGAGTCGCGAAAAAACACTTTAACAATAAATCAATGAAACATTATCAGAATGTAAATCACAAGTTATATTGATTAACTTAATGATTACAAACAAAACCTCAATCTGTTGAACAAACTTAACAAACGTTCAATACTTCTCTATTGAAAGGACTTCTAAGAACCTTGAGGTTAATTCTCTCTAAAACAAACGTATATCAAAAAATGTATTTCTATCAAAGACTTCTAGACTATATATACAGAATTAATTACAAGATAATTATCAAAACAAAATTGAACTTCATTCCATAATTATCTTCTTCTCTATCTCCAGCTCCTATTCTTTTGCTTCAAGCATCCTTATCTTCATAAGCAGTATTAACTTCATCCTTATCCAACATCATTAATCTTCAATCCTCAGCAGTATTAACATGCTTGCAGTATTAACTCTCCTCTTGCAGTAGTAATCTTCAAGCAGTACTAACTACTAGCAGTACTAACTCTTCAAGCAGTAGTAATTCTACTAGCAGTAGTAATCTTTAACTAGCAGTACTAAATTGTAAGTAGCAGCATTAACCATACTTGACATATTTCTGACCCAACAATCTCCCCCTAACTTAACTTTTCAAATTGAGAAGTTAAGTTCTTCAGCAAAATTGTGGTCTTCATGATGCTTTCAAAACTTCTGCTCAGTTCCCCAGATTAGGATCAAGTCCCAGACTTTGATTAATGGTTCTTCTGATTATAATCTTTGCCATTTCAGAACCTGTAGGACATACCAGCTTTGCTCTCAACATTCCTTGTAGCTTTGCTCTGCTATGGTCATACACTTTGTCCACCAAGTAGTACTCATGGTAGCTTTTGTCTATGGTTAGGACATATACTCCACATCTTTCAATGAGCATCCAGTGGTCAATGCTTCTGAATACCTTTTCATGATCCATATCTCTGATAATATGCTTAACCCTATCAGGGTCAAACATCATGCATAGGTACTCCATGGCTATCTTGATTAGACTCATTCCATCTTCTTCCAACACTTTACCATATAAGCTCATCCCAACTTTGTGCATTTCTTCCAAATCAGACCTGGAGCAGCTTCTGATAATTTTACCCCATGTAGCATACACTTCATAGTGATCTCCCAATCTCTTGATCCTGAAGTATTCTTTGCCTTGGTCTTTCAAAATATCCCAATGAATGATTTCAGGAGCATTCACTGAAATAGGATCAACCTTCAGAGGTTCTTTATCAGATACTGTCATGTACAAATCAAATTGCACATCAGATTTGTTGGGTCAGAAATATGTCAAGTATGGTTAATGCTGCTACATACAATTAGTACTGCTAGTTAAAGATTACTACTGCTAGTAGAATTACTACTGCTTGAAGAGTTAGTACTGCTAGTAGTTAGTACTGCTTGAATATTACTACTGCAAGAGAAGAGTTAATACTGCAAGCATGTTAATACTGCTGAGGATTGAAGATTAATGCTGCTGGATAAGGATGAAGTTAATACTGCTTATGAAGATAAGGATGCTTGAAGCAAAAGAATAGGAGTTAGGTGATAGAGATGAAGATAATTATGGAATGAAGATCAATTTTGTTTTGATAATTATCTTGTAATTAATTCTGTATATATAGTCTAGAATTCTTTGATAGAAAAACAGTTTTTGATATACGTTTGTTTTAGAGAGAATTAACCTCAAGGTTCTTAGAAGTCCTTTCAATAGAGAAGTATTGAACGTCTGTTGAGTCTGTTCAACAGATTGAGGTTTTGTTTGTAATCATTAAGTTAATCAATATAACTTGTGATTTACATTCTGATATTGTTTCATTTATTTATTGTTAAAATGTTTTTCCGCGACTCCTTTAACATGCTTTTTGAGTGTTTAGTTTAAATTCTTGTTTAGAATTTCTATCCTGACATTTACGCTTTCGACCGCAGTCTTTGACTTCTTCAAGTACACTCGATATGCAGCAGATGTAGAAGAATAGCCGATAAAGATGCCCTCTTCCGCCTTAACACTGAACTTATTCAGATTCTCTCTGTCATTTTGCACAAAACACTTACACCCAAATATGTGGAAATACTTGATTGTTGGTGTTAGGTTATTTATTAACGCATACGGAGTCTTTTGAAATCTGCGGTGTATCATGGACCTATTTTGAGTGTAACACGCAGTCAACACAGCTTCAGCCCACAGAAATAGAGGTAAGTCGGATTTACTGAGCATAGTACGAGCGACCTCGACTAGCGTACGGTTTCGCCTTTCGACTACTCCATTCTGTTCAGGCGTACGTGCAGTAGAGTATTGATGTGATATCCCGACCGATTCGAGATATTCTTCAACTGTTTTATTCTTAAACTCTATGTCGTTGTCAGTTCGGAGAAGCTTGACTGGTTTCTGCAGATTCACCTGGATCGTCTTTAGAAATGTAATGAGCACTTCGGGTGTCTCATCTTTTGACTGAAGGAATTTGACCCACGTGTATCGCGAATAATCGTCCACAATAACTAACACGTATTTCTTTCCGCCTAAGCTTTGCGTTCGTATAGGACAACAGAGATCCATATGCAACAACTCTAAAGGAGAGCTGGTACTCGGTTCAGGCTTCGGTTTGTGTGGAGCTTTCTTCATCTTTCCCTTTTTCACACGCTGCACACAAGTGTTCTTTTACGTACTTGAGCTCAGGAAGTCCATTCACTAGCTTTCCACTGACCAGTTTATTGATGTAGCGAAAGTTCAGGTGAGAAAGTCGTCGATGCCATAGCCAACTTTGTTGCATCAATTCTTTTGAGAGTAGACACACCTGATTGTCAGTCTGGACCTTTGACAAGTTGATGGTGTAGAGGTTTGACTTACGAGTGCCGACCAAGAGTTCTTTACCTTCTTCAGTGCGTACCGAACACCTCTTGGCCTTGAAATTTACCTCTAAATCTTTGTCACAGAACTGGCCAATACTAAAAAGGTTGTGTCCTAATCCTTCTATGTACCTCACCTTCTTAATTGTTACATTGTCGTGAACCACATCACCATACCCCAGAATTGGTGAAAACTGATCGTTACCAAAACGAACTGTTCCGAAGTATTTCTCTGTATAGTTAGACAACAAACTTTTCTGCCCGGTCATATGCTTGGAACACCCACTATCCAAGTACCACATATGACGGGTCTGCACAAGAGAAATCAGGAAACAAGAGGTTTAGGTACCCATTTATAAATGGGACCTACAGTGTTAGCACATGATTTTGGCACCCATTTAAATTTGGGCCCAGTTTTCTTTTGAAAACCATATGAAGAATTAGAATGATAAGAATACACATGATAAGTTCCAAACCAAACATCAGAATATTTTCGAGAAGCATAATCATATCTATCATAATTTGAAAACTTTCAATCAGACGGAGATAACTGGAATAATTGTTGTATGGAATATTTCTTGCGAGAATCAACAAGTTTTGGTTTAGAAATAGCAACATTCACAATCAAATCATCTTTACTAGTAGTCTTCTTATTACAATCAGAACTAGAAAATGATTTAGCTTTCTCATCGATCTTCTGTTTCGGTATCCATTCCGACTTAACTCCAAGCCTTTTCTTTCTCAAATCTGAAACATTTGAAACTTTAGAGTTAGAATGGTGAGAATCAAACAAATGCTTCTTCTTTGACTTACCAGTGGTGATCTGTTTCTGTGAATGCCCAGATTTCTTTTTCTTACCTTTGGCAACTTTGGATTTCACAGAAACTGATTTATCAACTTTCGTTGATGTTTCACCTTTTTCATACACACTTGGTAATCCAAAAGAATTAACAACAAAAGAAGAATGATCAGGAAGTTTAGCATTAAAATCAAAATCACCAACATAGTCATCTAAACAACCATCAGAGTTTAGAAAATCAAACCCTTCATCAAGTAAACCAGACATATCAGCAAAGTTTGAAGCCTTGAATGATTTAGAAAAATCAGTATATTTAAACACAGTAGAAAAAATAGTTTGTTCTAAGTCCATCAAGATCCTTTCTTCTTTGAGAGTATTCTCGAGTTCAAAAATTTTACTTTTCAACACGAGAGGAGGAACGTAAAGCTTACCTTCGATGGGCTTAGCCTCCATTTCTTTTACAGAATAACTCTCAAAATAGTCATTTGAAAGAAATTTTGACTTATCAGAACGATAACTATTATTCAATCTCTCATAACGAAATGGAAGTTGAATTTTAGATGTGTTCTTTCTTTTCTCGGTTTCCTTGGCTTCATCCTTTTCAGACAGTCTAGTCCAGAAAACTTTAAGTTCAGGGTATTGAGGTGCCAGTTTCAAAAATCCAAAATCATAAAGAGCAGGCACTTTAGATATACCCTTTTTGAGACATTGTGGATTCTCGTATGCGAGTCCCCAACCCTCTCTGTTCTCTTTGGGTTTGATTAGATGAATGGTTTGTTCAGTTTGACCCAAAGTATATAATTTCCCTTCCAAAGCATTCACCTTTTCAATTAACGATTTTTTTTCTTTTGAAATCGAAAAATACATTTTAGAAAGCTCTTTAGATTCAAACTCACACAATCTATATTTTGAAACAGTTTCAGATAGCTCTTTGTGAATTATAGTCTTCTCTTTCGCGCTAGTGTCAATGTTTTTATGCAACGCTTCAATCACTACATTTTTCTCAGCAATATCATTGCTAAGTTTATGTATAGATTGACTTTTCTCATTAATGACACCTTTTTCACTCTTAAGTTTAGACTCTAATTCTTGGAGTTTATTCATCATAGCATGCATTTGATTCAAAAAATCTGATTCAGACATATCACATACCTCTTCATTATCCTCTTCATCAGAATCAGCTTCGGTTTCCTTCTCTATCTGACCCATCAAGCACAAGTGTGCTATCTCTTCCTTCTCTTCTTCCTCTTCGTCAGAGTGATCAAGCCAAAATTCATCCTCTGCCATCAATGCTTTTCCAGCCTCCTGTTTCTTGGCTAGAAGCATCTTGTTCTTATAGTAATCAGAGTTTCGAACTTTGGGTTTTCGGCAATCCTTAGCAAAGTGTCCGAGTTTGCCATAATTGTAGCACTTTGGAGGTTCTGGCTGTTTAGTCTCTTCAGCTCTATACTTTTTCTCTTATGGCTTCCTTTCCTCTATCCTTTTTCCTTCAATTCTTTCCTTGTGATCGTAGTTACTTGAACCAAATGAATACCTCTGATAGTTAGAGCTAGGCTTTTTATAGAACTTCTTTTGAAAAGCCTTGGTTAACATAAGCATAGCCTGCTTCAAGTTCTCACAGTCGTCAGAGTTAGAGTTATTCTCACTTTCAGCCTCTTCTGATTTAGAAACTATCATCTTCTTCTTTTTCTTGAGACTCACACTTTTCTTCTTCACAACAAGTGCAACCGGATCGGCAACTATCTTCTCAGCCTTTTTCTTCTCATCCTTGATTTCATCCACCTCGTCTTCATTCTGCCTTAAGGTTTCATAAACTTCATGGAGTGGAATTTCGTTCAGGTCTTTCATCTGCTTCATCTGTCTAGTGAACCTTTTTCATTATGGTTGAAGAATACTGAGGAACTTCATATTGAGCTCAATTTGTGACTTCTTTACTTTGTTTTTGCTGAGTTCATTAAGTAAAGTCACTAATCTGTCATAAGTCGCCTCCAGATATTCTCCAGCTTTGGCTTTAAATTCCTCATAACTATTGAGGCAGTTGGATATTTTGAGTTGGTTTCCAACCTTTGATCCAAGCATCATCTTCTCCAGTTGATCCCACATTTGTTTTCCTGTAGCTTTGTAGCTATCAATTTTCACATAAATCTCATTTGGGATGCCTTGAAGAATGAATGATTTTGCTAGTCTATCAGCTTTGGCTCTTCTCGTTTGCTCTTCTGTGAACTCTTCTGATGGCACTGTATACTCTCTCTCTTCACCTTCAACAGTACGTGTCTTCATTGGAATTGGCATGATTCCATCTTCCAAAGATTTCTTAATAAGAACACCCAGTTCGTGTCTTTCAATGAAGTCCATGAATCTGTCTTTCCATTGCTCATACTCTCCCTTGAAGAGTACTGGTGGCTTTACATCTGTTCCAATAGCGAGAGCTTCTCTTGATGTCATCCTGTTTTGATTAAATATGCAATAAGAAACTTGAAATTGATCGTTAGTCCAGATAAAATCAAAAGAACTTTAGAAATGAAATTTCCAATTTTAATCAAGTCTAGAATTCGCAAAATATAAATACACAAAACACGTAAAACCCCGAATTGTGCTAAATCCAGAAATGCGCGAAGGGCAGTAGCGCAAAAGGCAATTTGCGCTAAGTGAAGCTGGCACGAAATTCAGAATTGCGCTAAGGATAGTGGCGCAAAAGACACTTTTCGCCAAGAGAAACTGGCGCAAAAGCTATCTTGCGAAAACTCTGATCACGCAAAAGTGATTTTGCGCTAAACACTTTACACATGAATCTGGCACAAAATTTGATGACTTTGATGCTGATGAAAACATCAAGCAGATCTGGCGCAAAATCAATTTCTCAGATGATGTTGGCGCAAAACGTAGATCTGGCGTCTTCTTGAAGAACTTGCGAGTTCTTCCACTTGACTTCAAAAATCCGACTTTGAATCAACCAAAACCTATCTAGACTTCGATTTGCAATCCCAAACTTTGACAATAAGACCACAAATACATCTAGAACATATTACAACCAATTAATTTCAAAAACAAACACTCTAAGAATGATTCGATCAATGGAACAGTGCACTTGAACTCGTGAAAACCAAAAACTCCAAAATCATCAAAAATCCTATCGATTACAGTGCAATGCTCGAATAAACCAATACAATACCAATCTAATACTGATTTCGACCTCAAATTAAATGATTAGTAATCAAATTTCACACAAAAACTCAAGAACAAATCTAGATATTCGATGAAACGGTACTCGAACAATATTTCTTTTTGATTTCAATCTGGTTAGGCTCTGATACCAATTGATGTTCCCTGCGATTTCAGTTTCTTATCACATTAAATATATATTCACAACAAGAGATTAACAAACCTGTTTTGATTTCACAATCAAACGATTACAAGTTCTCTCTTGAAGGATTTCTCTCTAAGCTCTCTCTCTCTGTAGAAACTTGTGCGGCTGATAATTCTATTTTGGGCACACACTTCACACACCCAACCCTAGCACCCTAATAACCATATACCTATATAGGGAAAAACAAAATACATAAAAATAACTTTGACTATTTATTACAAAAATGACCTAGACTATTTGTTGAGAATTGACTTTGCGGCTTTGACTTCTTGAATTCCGTCTTCAGTCTTGATGATCTTGAATCCAATAAATCTGTGATCTAACAAAAAATTATAGGGTCATGAAAAGTGTAACCGTATCAATTTGTTGTATGCCATTATATATATTTTAAAACTACAATAAGGATATAAGTTTTCTTTGGTATAGTTGGTTTGCAAATTTTTCTTCCACCTCAGACTTGAGCTCGAATCCTGTTAGTATCATTTTCTTAGTTTTTTTTAATTTTAGATTTAATATGTTTTTGAAAAAAAATTGCAATAAAAGATTTGAACATATGACCTGATCATATATGAAAATCAATGAACTAACCAACAGACCAATAATGATTTTGTGAAAAAATATCCCTCTATTGGTTTTATATAGTCAAATGGTGTCACCACTTGAAAAGTTTCTGGATCCATCCCTGTCTACCGAGGGAAACTTGTATTATTATTGTTGTTTTAAAATATAGAGGGTTACACACAACAAATTGATAAGGTGACACCTTTATGACCTTAAAAAAATTCACACTACGGCGAAGGAAGGATGCGTTGGCTCGTGCAACCGTATGCACTTGTGTGGGTCCGCCCATGTACCATTTTGTTTGTTTCATTGTGTGTTACGATGCCATCATTAAGGGTGGAGCGAACCTTGGCGGAAAGGCAACCTAGACCTACCATTAGTTTCAAAAAAAATATTTGTATAGCCCAAATTCAATATGTTTCATATATCCAGTCCAAGGACCAGCCTTAAATTCAACATGAATGTCCATAACTAGAATAATAATTCTCACCTCTCGGCCTCTCATCCCTGTCACGACTCACGACCCTGTTCCCGAATTCACGAATCACGTACTCACAGAGGTCTGAAACCAATCCCCAACTTCAATGTCTTTGCGTCCGGGCTCCGACGGCCTATTGTGTTGCTTCTCAGCCTCTCACGATCTCACCTTTCCCCTCTTTGTAAGTTGAAATATCTAGGGTTTATTAGATTCATTAAATAGCAATCGCTCCTTAGAGGCTTAGACATGAGCAATTGCTCCCTACAGGCTTAGACTCAAGTAGTAGCCCATATGTGAAACTGATAGGGTGGGTTTACACCCCCCTTAAATCTAACCGCAAGTGTACGGTATCGAATTCAAGTAATAGTACAGAAGTACGAGTATCGAACCAAAGGAACTAGGTGTTAAGTACCTCAATGACTATATTGATTATTAACTAGACGATCGAAAATTGGTTGTTTTGATGAATTAGAAATTAATCACTTTATCACAGAGCGAATGACACTAAGAATAGCCGAGAAAGACTAGAATGAATGAGAGAAACTGTTGGAGGGTTGGATTCCTCAAGAACATAAAATTCGCGACTATGTGATTGCATAACTTGGATTAAATTGAGAAATGAAAAGTAAAATCATGACATCACTACACTTTATCAAGCTGTAGCAATTACTTTCCAAGATCTTGTTTTATCTCTCGATCTCCACCATGAAAAGTTGAAAAGCTTAGTGATTATCAACAACATGAATGAAATATCATATTTCTATCTCAATAACATTCAAGACATAAAAGATAGATCAAATCTCAAAAACTTTTCTCAAAGAATAAAAGATTTATTGGATCATCTAATAATTGATCAGACTATTACAAGCATTAAGAACAATCTTAAATGTTTCATCAATAAAAAACAACTCGTAATCATCACCTCTACATAGCTATAAGTTTAATTGTTCATGATTCAAACAAACCCCCCAACATGAAGAAATTAGTTCATGTTGGGGGGTTTCAACTGCAGAAATGAAATACAAAGGTTTGAAAGAGAAATCATTGTTCTAAGAATTAAAGCAATAAAAACTCCCTGAAGAAGCAATTCCTCAATCTTCCGTACCCGTAGCACGTCGAATCACCCTCTTATGATCTCCAATCTTCTTTTTCTTCGTCCAAAATCATTTTCTCTAGCTTTCCAAAATCGCCTCTTTTGCTCCCTGGTAAGTGGTAACCCCCAACCTCCCTTCAAACCTAATTAATATAGAGAAATGTAACAGCCAGGGGTTTGGCGCGAGCGACGGCACGGATGGGGTCGTGCCAAGAGCCGCGTGGAGGACTGCTCGTAGAATCGCACAGATGGAACCGCGCGAAAGGTCGCGCAGAGCATTGCCTTTTGAAGTGCATCTTTTTTTTCGTTAATGGCCTAAAATGCCAAATTCCTGCTCCAAATGACTCAAACATGTCTGGCCTTGCAAAAACCAAGAAGATATGTACTTTCTCGCAAAAATTCATTAAAAACTACTATTTTACTTGGAAACTTACAACGAAAGGGCTGATTTACAATTCAAAATAATGTCGGAGAACGACATTATCAACAACCTCAAACCGAGCGTTGCTTGTCCCCAAGCAAAACAACGGAAAATTAAACTACAACAAAACCATTCGCAATTTCGTGTTGTCGAGTGAATCATTAATGACTCTAGTCAACCCAACAATCACAAGAGATTATATGTAAGGTGAACTACCCCTTTCACTAGCCTCACTACGGAATGCTAGAAAACAATTCTTATGAGAAAATAACTAACAGAGACCACACCACACTAATCCATTCCAAGGTTAAACATGCACAGAGAGGATTTCGCCTCGACCCTACCTCACTGGGTTCTCTTTTCGCTCGAGCCCTAAGTTTCACACGTGTTGCCATGCTTATTAGGAGTTGAGTACAAATAATTCAAAAATATGCATGAGCAACAATTAAAGAAAAACGCTCAAGTATACGAAAGAATTTGATCTCAGAAGGAACCCATTACCATGACTAGGACTACTAGTGTCGCTCTGCCTCACTTCTTGAACTCTCCATACAATCATCCAGGTTTTCACAGGTTGAAAGGGATTATGTTGCTAAAAATGAAATGTAAAGAATCGAGATTTAAGATAAATTGTTAGCGACATTGGTTATCTCTTCCTGCCTATCTTGCACTTGTTTTACTGCACTTCACCCATACCCCTTAGATAAGCCTATCACTAGCATTTACAATGCACAATATTTCTTTTTACCCATAATTGTCTTTCTAAGTACCCCCTCGGATAGAGAGTTCAACGAAATTGTCGCTGGGGTTAAAATTGGGTTTCAAAAGTAAGATAGAATTGAAATGTTGCAACAAAGGTTAAGGTGCAACTTTTTCCTTGTGAAAAGCAAGATAACGCAACATCAACCAAGCCTGGGGTCTTAACTTATGGTTCGTACAAGAAATGGGTAAGAGATTCACTTCCTAATCCTTGCATGTCTTTGGTAACAGATACAAATTACAGTGAGATCTACTATAATGACGACCAAAGGACTAAACAAAAAAAATGTATCGATTATTGTACATTCAGTCTCTCAGAATCGAATTTAGAAATTATATGGCTCAAAAATCTCATTGGTGGTCTCCACTAATGTCTCTGATACATGCATTCACCTAAGTCCATATTAATGCTATATCATCCCTTAAAGATTCGCCTCTCAAAAGGTTAGCGTTCCGAATTTCCACAAGGCTTAGGAAAAAGTTTGTTCTCTCTTAACACTAATCTAGTGATTGCTCAATCCTCTGAGATCAAGAATGATAAACTCGACAGACAACCCAAACCAAAACAATACATTGTCCTCAATGTAATAAACCATTAAGTACAAGTACGAAACAATCACGAAATACGCGAATTAAGTACAATCATCCAATTAACATAGAAAATTCTAGCAATCAAAGGAGGAAATAAATTTAAAATAACCAACCCTCATTCTTCATGTGTGCGATGGCAAGACGTTGAAGCACTAGGAGGTCGCCTCCTTTGTCGTCGAGCAAGTGGCGGGTTTGAAGGACCTGCCTCATTCGGATGAACCTCTCCCGTGATCAACTGTCACATCTAAGTGAAGCCTTGGTGCATCTCATGTTCCAACAATTCAAAGCGGCGATTAAAGAGTCATGCTAGACCATGAATGTCGGTTGGTAACGCTGCATTGCTAGTGTCGGTCGCCAAATTATAGTCCTCATCATCTTCATCATTCACATCCACATCATCGACCCTGCTGGAATCTGCATTTGCTTGCTAGCTACAACAACCCGTATATCAAGTCTTCGAGCTGCATTGACTTGGGCATTGTAAGTGAATCGATCGAAAGGTGCGAGTGGTGGAATAGTGGCTCCGACCTCACAACCGACATACCTGCAAAACTTTGTAATTAATGAAGGGAAAGGCAAGATACCAGTAGCATTGCGGTTGGAGGCCGCCTCTGTCATCTGCAATTGTACGATTTGGCCTGTGTCCATAGGAAGGTTGAATTGGACGCAGTAGAGGATCTTCGCCACGTAAGCATCAACAGTGGTTTCGTGAATGGAAGGAACTAAGTTGCATTTCAGAAACTTCATGCACAGAGCTCTTTTGGGTCGTAGTTCGCTCTTCTTGATGTCGTCCTCATGAGGAATCCAATTAAGTCGCCCACTCCTCCTCAAAGCCATAGATAACACATGGTTGTGATCGTCGTGCAGCCCGACTCCTTGAATGAGGGATATGGCATATGTCATCCCGAGGTCGTCGGGACGAGGGACACCGTAATGGCCATAGATGGCTTCCATCGATATGCGAACCACTCGATCTCAAACCAACACTGTATGATATTCATTAAATGTTGGTGGAATCATCGATGCGTAAAACTCCAAAACCATGTCAGGATCATAGGGTTCTGGGTTTTCGACATATCTTTGCCATCCTCGTTGCTCTGCGATGTTGCGGACCCTTTGATTTGGTATCTCATTCAGTTTTAACCCCCGCTCCGGTAATATTGGCCGACTCCTGAACTTCTCGTGCCGTTCATCAACTCGTAGGTGGCTCATTTCAGTTAATGCTTCTCTTTACGCTCGACCTAAGTTATAGTAATGGTACCACCTTCCAGCTGTCTCTGGGTTAGCTTGAACCGCCGTTCCCTGAAAAAGGAAAATCTCTTAGAATAACATCATTATTTACACCACCCAAACCTAATCCTTGGATTAGGTGTATTCAACTTTAGAATCATCCATTCAAACAAAACGGGTGCACCCTAAACCAAGGTTTGTAATGGGGTGTTGAGTGGATGAAATAAAAACGACACCCCAAACCAAAGTTTGGGTTGTTTTAACATAGTGGACACCACATCTCACTTAAAAAAGTAATAACGAAACATCAATGTAAAACACCTTGCACAGATATACACTCACACATCTGTCAATAAAAGCAATAATGCATATACCATGAAATAGCCAAAGAACTCCAACAATGAACACAAATTCCCTTTCATAACAAAGATCTCTCTCAAGAAACCAAATAATCATACCAAATCTCCAACAAGAAATGATAATTCCCATAACCAAAACAACTAAGAATGTTTGCACACATTATCGCATAGAGAACTTTGCAATTCATAGATTACAAAAAAATATGGAAGACTTGCATGTTACGTTTATCATGTGTCCAAATATCCCCAAAAGATGAGAATTTAGGGTAAGAGACATACCTTTTGATGCTTAGTAGATGATAGATTGAGAAATAGAGTGAGAAACCTTGCAAGAGATTCTTGATTAGTGCTTTAGAAGTGAATTTTGGGAGAAAATCGGCTCTTAGGTAAGTTAGGGTTTGAAAATTTAGAGAAACAGACCGACTTATCTTTTTTATATATGCACAGGTTTCATGCGCGGATGCTCGTGCAGATCCATCCGTGCGGTGGGATGCGCGAAGCACTGGAGTTTAATTTCGACAGATCTTGGCGCGGATGTTGGCGCAGCTCTACCCGCGCGGTGAGACGCCCGAAACTCTGGAGCGTGGGTCGAATAGTGTATCGCACGGATGTTGGCATGTGATGTATTATGCGGAGAAACGCTCCAAGCACTGGGATTCTTCACCCGTGCGGTTGTTTGCGCAGATCCACCCGCGTGGTGAAAAGCATAGAACACTGTGGTGTTTTCTTCATGTCTGCTACTTCTCTCAAAAGCAAATTAGGAAAGCAACTCCAAGTAAAATCAAATTAAAGAGAAAATTAAAAATAAAAAATAATAATTAAAATAACGAAAAACTAACCTACGGTGGGTTACCTCCCACCCAGCGCCTTATTTCATGTTGCGGCACGACTTCCCGACTTATCACTCCTTACGCTCATCCAAGTACACGCTCGAGTTATTGATGGATTTACCTCCAATGTATGGTTTAACTCTCTGACCATTCACCTTGAACTTCTGCCCATCGGTTATTTCTAGCTCGACTGTACTGTAGGGAAACACTTCTACCACCTTGAACGGTCCCGACCACTTCGACTTCAGTTTACCTGGTAACAAGCGCAAACATGAGTTAAATAGAAGGTCGCTCATACTTGGTGTAATTACCTTTTTTCGAAGATGTCGGTCATGGAATTTCTTAGTTCGTTCTTTGTAGATTGATGAATTCTCCTATGCATCCAGCCAGATCTCTTTCAATTCGTTCATTTGTAAAAATCTCTTTCTGTCGGCCGCATCTAACTCCATGTTCAACTGTTTAATTGCACAGTATGCTCTATGCTCTAACTCTATAGGAAAATGACATGATTTCCCAAAGACCAGTCAGTACGGTGTGGTCCCAAGTGGTGTCTTAAAGGTCGTCCGGTAGGCCCAAAGAGCATCGTCCAGTTTTATCGACCAATCCTTGCGAGATGCATTCACTGTCTTCTCTAGGATTTGCTTTAACTCTCTGTTAGACACCTTGGATAATCCGTTTGCTTGAGGGTAGTAGGGTGTGGTTACTTTATGTTTCACTGAGTACTTCTTCAAGACTGCGTCAAGGTACCGGTTACAAAAATGACTGCCTCTATTTTTGATTAGCGCTCTTGGAACTCCAAACCTTGAGAAAATGTTCTTCTGTAGAAAGTTGATCACCACCTTGGAGTCGTTTGTGGGAGTTGTGATTCCCTCTGCCTACTTAGATACATAATCAGCTGCAACTGGAATATACTCATTTCAGAATGAGTTAGGGAATGGACCCATGAAGTCAATCACCCAAATGTCGAACAACTCAACTTCCATGAAGATCTTCATGGGCATCTCATCCTTCTTTGTGATGTTCCCAACCCTTTGACAACCATCACATCGGATGATAAACTCCCCTTTTTTTTAACATCGATGGCCAAAATAATTTGGACTGCTAGATCTTTGCTACTGTTTTATCCGTACTGAAGTGGTCCCCAAATTCTAGTGTATGGCAATGTGTAAAAATGCTGGCATTTTCTTCATCCTGTACACACCTCCGGATCATGCCATCAGCATAGTGCTTGTATAAATATGGTTCATCCCAATAATATCTTCGAGCATCAGAAAGGAAATTTCTCTTTTAGTGGGAATTCATGTTGTACGACACTACTCCTCCTACCAAGAAATTTGTTGGGAAATTCATAAATGCTCAAGTATGGTTAATGCTGCTACAACAGAATTACTACTGCTAGTAGATTTTAATACTGCTTGACAAGTTAGTACTGTTACTTAAATAGTTAGTACTGCTTGAAGAGTTAGTACTTCTAGTAGTTAGTACTGCTGGAGTTAGTACTGATAAAGAGTTAATGTTGCTGGATCAACTTAATGCTGCTTATAAGATGATGAGGACTTCACATGGCAAGGATGACAGCTGGATTAATTAAAGATATTCATGGAAGTATTGAAGATAACTATGGAAGGATATACTGAAGATCTTTTATTTATTGTAATTATCTTTTATCTTCAGTATATATGTATAGAATAGATTAGAGTTGATAGAATTGGTTTAACTTCAGAATTCAGAATTTTTGTTTTGATAGAGAGAATCAACCTCAAGGTTAGAACCCTAATTCTAGAGAAGTAGAATTCGTATTGGTGAGCCTGTTCATCAGTATTGAGGTTGTGTGTAAAATCCTGTAATTTTTAATCATTCAATAAGAGTTTACAAGTTGTGATTCTGATTTACTGTTTCATTGGTTTTCTGAATATTAAAGTGCTATTCTGCAGCTTCTTTAATATTGTTTTCTGAGTGTTTATTCTTGTTAAGAATTAAGATATTGACAAAATTCACCAAATCTGTATACCAAGGTTACGAATGACTGACCTTCAAGATTTGTTCATCTAGGAAAGCATCATTAATAACTGTTTGATCTTCAGTCTGCTCTGCACTACCTTCAAGTATAGATAGATGGTCTGCAACTGTATTTTCTGACCCCTTATTGTCCAAGATCTCTAAATAAAACTCTTGTACTATTAGTACCCATCTGATAAGTCTTGGTTTTGCATCCTTTTTAGCCATCAAATATTTAAGGGTTGAGTTATCGGTGTAGATGATTACCTTGGCACCTACCAGATAAAATCTGAATTTCTCGTACGCGTAGATGATGGCTAGTAAATCCTTCTCGGTGGTTGCATAATTGACCTGAGCACCGTCTAAAGTCTTGCTGGCATAGTAGATAACATACAATCGCTTTTCCTTTCTTTGCCACAACACTGCACCTACGGCGATGTCACTTGCATCACACATCAAGATAAATGGTTGTTGGGAACTGAAGAATAACTCAAGTGATTAATGCTGCTGGTTGAGATTTACTACTGCTAGAAAACTTCACAGTTAATACTGCTGAGTATTACTACTGCTAGTAGAATTAATACTGCTAGTCAAAGTTAGTGCTGCTTGAACAAAGTTAGTACTGCTTAGCTAGTTAGTACTGCTAGTGGTTAGTGCTGCTTAGTAGTTAATACTGCCAAGACTTAATCCTGCTTATAAGGTAATGTGAAGATAATGATGAAGAGATCGTTATTAAAGATAAACAAGGATATTCTGAAGATATTCATGGAAGATATACTGAAGATATTTTATTTATTTGTAATTATCTTTTTGTTCAGTATATGTATAGATTTGACAGAATTGTTTTAGATATAGTTTTACAGATTTAATTCTAAAGTTTTTTGTTCTAGAGAGAATCAACCTCAAGGCATAGTTCCTAATTCTAGAGAAGTAGAATTCGTCTTGAAAGAGCTTGTTCTTCAAGATTGAGGTTGAGTGTGTAATCTTGTGATTTTAATACAAGTTTGCAAAGTGTTTATCATATACTGTTTGTTTACTGTTTCATTGAATATCAACGTGTTATTCCGCAACTTCTTTGATATTGTTTATGAGACTTTATTCTTGTTAAGAATTCGATCCGGACAAGTGGTATCAGAGCCTTTTCTCTCAGAAACATCTATTCACTCATCATGGAAAACTTTGCAGAATCAAACAGTACTCTAGTCTCAAAGGTTCCAATGCTCAGACCCAATGAATTCGATATGTGGAAGATCAGAATCAAGCAGTATATACTCCTCACTGATTATTCTATGTGGGACATAATTGAGAATGGTCCTTCTGAAGCAGGAAAGATTGGTGCAGATGGAAAGAGAACTCCACCAAAAACTGATGCTGAAAGAAAGACTAGACAGACAGAGATGAAAGCCCTGAGCACTTTGCTCTTGGCTATCCCCAATGAATATCAACATTAGTTCTGCAACTGCACTGATGCAGAGATGCTCTGGAATGCTCTAGAGAAGAGATTCTCAGGTACCAAAAGTACCAAGAGAAATCAGAAAGCCATTCTGAAGCAACAATATGAGAACTTTATGTCAACCAAGAATGAGTCCATGACTCAAACTTTTGATAGGTTCAATAAACTTATTGGTGAACTTGCTACAGTGGGAGTACAAATTGATCAAGATGATCTGAACAGAAAGTTTCTAAGGTCCCTAAGTGATGAATGGACCATGTATACTGTGTCTTTCAGACAGAATGATCAACTGGAAGAAAAGGAACTTGATGATCTATATAATGATCTAAGAGTTTTTGAATCTGAGGTAGAAGCTAAGAAAAGGCCTTCTGGGTATGTTCACAATGCTGCACTTCTCTCAGCATCAACTGATTCTACTTCCATCCCTGAATCAGTTAATGCTACTAATGGAGCTTCTCAAGAGAAAGGCACTGAAACTGTTTTTGAAGCCTTTCTAGCAAGTCATGGAAACTCTTCTCTCATTAATGATGACTTAGAACAACTCCATCCAGATGATCTTGAAGAGATGGACATTAAATGGCAGATGGCCATGCTCTCTATGAGAGTTAAAAAGTTCATCAAAAGAACTGGAAGGAACAACTTCTCACAAAGAAGAGAAGATGGAGCAGGTTTTGACAAGACAAAGGTGGAATGCTATCAATGCCATCAGAAGGGACACTTTGCTAGAGAATGCAGAAGTGGAATGCCTCAAAACAATAATCACCAACAAGCTCAAGCTAGAAGCTTCAATAGTAACAGAAACTCTGCACAAGCCCTTGTCTCTCAACAAGGCATGGGGTTTGATTGGAGTGATCAAGCTGAAGAGGCAATTCAGAACCAAGCTCTAATGGCAGAGGTGTCTGATCTCCCAACAGAGGTAACTTCCAATCTTTGTTCTCAAAATTGCATTAACACTGTTAAGAGGTATAGGGATCACAATCAGAACATGAGTGATAACCTTAAGAGATTGGAAAAGGACATAAAAGATTATGTCAGGATAGTTGAGAGATTTGAAGAGCAGATTAAGGGTTTTCAAGCCAATGAGCTTCAACACTCTTATGACACAAACTACTGGAAATGGGAGAAGAATGACTTAGAACTTCAATTGACCAGATCCAAAGAGGAGAATGAGAAGATAAAGAGGGAGTTTGAGAAAGCCAAGCTGGATATTGAGAAATTCTCCAATGCTTCTAAAGCAATGGACTCTTTGCTCCAAACTCAAATCCATGACAAACTCAGAAGAGGAATAGGGTACAATACCACACCTCCACCCTATAACAACAACTACATCCCTCCTAGTTCAGATTTGTTAGAAACAAAGGATAGGAAGGACCTACCTAAGGGAGCCACTGAGATAGATCCCTTAGATGAAGTAGTTGTTAAGGATAAAACTGAGAAAGAAGTTGTCAAGGATAAAGACAACACTGTGAGTGGTGAGATTCCTATAGAAAACCACATAATCACCAATGAGGGATGTGGAAAGCAATGGATCAAGTCCAATGAGATAGAGAAGACTGAGGGAAAGAACAAGAAGGTTTATTATAAGCAGACCACTGTTGTGAACCCTATCCCTTGCAAACAGTGTGCATGCAATAAATTTAAGTCCCAAAAACATGATAAACCAAGGGGAAATCAAAGAAACTGGAACAACCAATGGGCACAAAAACAAGGCATTGATCTAAGTAAAATCAATAGACCAAAGCCTTGTTTCATATGTGGAAAGTTAAACCATTTGGCTAAGTACTGTTACTTTAACCCTATTAACCAACAGATGAACTTTCAAAGATTTGTGCAAAAACCTGTTGGTTATAGGAAGGCTGGAAAGAAACATGTGGTGAAGAAACCTTTTGAAAACAAAGGCCCCATGAAGAAAAAGGTTTTGAATGAAAGTATTAAAATGTGGGTGCCTAAAAGCACTAAAACTGTTAGCGCTGCTGACAGAGATAATGCTGCTAGAAGCATTACTGCTGCTACCAGTGTTAGTACTGCTGAAAATTTTAATGCTGCTAATACTGTTAGTACTTCTTCAAAGATGAATACTGCTAACACAGTTACTGCTGCTAAAACAGTTACTACTTCTAATAAGGTTAGTACTGCTAAGCATGCAAGTGCTGCTAGTACTTCTAAAAACAGTACTACTTCTAGCAAATGTGTTTCCAAGCCTATCATTGTGACAAAGTACTCCAGAAATGAGGAGTCAAAGTTTAAAAATCTTGTCAAGAAAGAATGCAAGTATTTTGATGAGAAAGGGGTACCCAAGACCACTTTGGCTTGGGTTCCTATTTCAAACTAACTGATTTATCTAATGTGCAGGGCAACCAACAGCTCAAGGGAAAGAGCATTTGGCATGTTGATAGTGGTTGCTCTAGGCACATGACAGGCAACATGTCATGCCTTCAGGATTTTAAGCATATCAATGGAGGACATGTTGCTTTTGGAAATGATCTTACTGGTGGTAAAATAAGTGGCAAAGGTAATGTCACAAAAGGTAAGATGACATTTGAGGATGTCTACTATGTTGATCAATTGAAGTACAACCTGTTAAGTGTATCACAGGTTTGTGACAAACAACATAGCATATTATTTACTAACACAGAGTGTATGATCCTTGCTCCAGGGTTCAAGGTAGTTGATGAAAGCATGATACTACTTAGAACTCCAAGAAAGGACAATGTTTATTGTCTAGATATGGACAATGTTGATAGTGATTCATCCCTGAACTGTCTTGTTTCAAAAGCTTCTGTGGATGAATCCTCTCTTTGGCACAGAAGGATGTGTCACATGAATTTCAAGACTATGAACAATCTTGTTAAAAACAACCTTGTAAGAGGTTTACCTTCAAAAGTCTTTTCATGTGATGATCATTGTGTTGCTTGTCTTAAAGGCAAACAACACAAAACTTCTCATAAGACCAAAGAGTTAAATTCTATTTCTTCTTGTCTCCAGTTATTGCATATGGATCTGTTTGGTCCTACAAATGTTATGAGTATAGGCAAGAAATCTTATTGCTTGGTTATTGTTGATGATTACTCTAGATTTACTTGGGTATATTTTCTAAGGACTAAGGATGAGACAAGTGAACTGATCAAATCCTTTATCCTAAGAATTGAAAACCAAACTAATCAAAAAGTAAAAGTCATTAGATCAGATAATGGGACTGAATTTAAAAATCTTGATCTAAACACCTTTTGTGAAGAGAAAGGCATTGAGAGACAATATAGTGCCCCTAGGACTCCTCAACAGAATGGAGTTGCTGAAAGGAGAAATATGACACTAATAGAGGCTGCTAGATCTCTGTTGGCTGATTCAAAATTGCCAATTACCTTCTGGGCTGAAGCAGTTAATACTGCTTGTTATGTCCAAAACAGAGTTCTAGTAGTCAAGCCAAAGAACAAGACTCCATATGAGCTTTTAAATAAAAGAAAACCATTTATTGGATTTCTCAAACCTTTTGGGTGTCCTTGTACTATTCTCAATACCAAATCTCACTTAGGTAAGTTTGATAGCAAAGCAGATGATGGATTTCTTGTTGGTTACTCATCTCAGAGTAAGGCTTACAGAGTCTTTAACTCTTCTTCTAGAATAATTGAAGAAAGTGACAATGTCAAATGCAATGAGAACACACCAAATCCAATTGGGTTTGGTCCTCAGTGGCTATTTGACATTGATTCACTAACTAACTCTTTTGGTGTCAGTAGTGATGATTATGCAGGTTCAGGGAGTGGAGGATCAGGAACTACACAAGTTCAAGACAGCTTATCTCAATCTGTGATCTTTCCCATACCCACAGTGGATCCTGTTGAAGACTGTGAAAAGGAACCATCTACTGAATCCAGTCAGAGTGAAGAAGAAAGTAGAGATGAGGAGACTCAAGTCAATAAAGAATCAGAAGTAACTGCTGAAAACACCTCAGTTGAGTTGAATGACTCAAATCTAGAGGTGGGACTTAATGAAGAACCAAATCATCACACCAGAATTCAAAAGAATCATCCTCCACAACTGGTAATAGGAGATATATCCTCTCCTATGATGACTAGAAATCAAAGCAGGCTACAAGAATTGCAAGATCAACAGCATACAGTGCTTTCTTGCTTTTTATCCCAGCTTGAGCCTAAGAAGGCACATGATGCTATGAAAGAATCTAGTTGGATAGAAGCCATTCAAGAAGAGCTACTGCAATTCAAACTGCAAGATGTTTGGGATCTGGTAGACCTTCCTAAAGGCCAAAGAGCAATAGGTACAAAATGGGTCTTCAGGAATAAGAGAGATGAAAGAGGTATTGTGATAAGAAATAAAGCAAGGCTGGTGGCTCAAGGGTATACACAAGAAGAGGGAATAGACTATGATGAAGTATTTGCACCTGTGGCCAGGATAGAAGCAATTAGATTATTCCTGGCTTATGCTTCTTATATGAAATTCAAAGTCTATCAAATGGATGTGAAAAGTGCATTTCTTTATGGCTCAATTGAAGAAGAAGTATATGTCTGTCAACCACCAGGGTTTGAAAACCCAAGTTATCCAGACAGGGTATACAAATTGAAGAAAGCACTTTATGGATTGCATCAAGCTCCAAGAGCATGGTATGACACTCTGTCATCCTATCTCTTGAAAAATGGTTTTGAAAGAGGAGTCATTGATAAGACTCTATTTATCAAAAGACAGAAGAAGGATATCTTGCTGGTCCAAATCTATGTTGATGATATCATTTTTGGATCCACAAGAGACAACATGTGCAAGGAGTTTGAGGAACTAATGCATCAAAGGTTCAAAATGTGTTCCATGGGGGAACTTACTTTTTTCCTTGGACTTCAAGTTCAACAGAAGTCAGATGGAATCTTTATCTGTCAGTCCAAGTATGTGCAGGACATTCTAACCAAGTTTGGTTTCTCAGATTCAAAACCTGCCAGCACACCTATGGAGACACACAAGCAGATAACAGCAGATCTTGAGGGGGAGGATATGGATGTTCATCATTATAGATCCATGATTGGCTCTCTCATGTATCTTACAGCCTCTAGGCCAGATATAATGTTTCCAGTCTGTGTATGTGCAAGATTCCAAGTTAGGCCAAAGCAATCTCACTATCAAGCTGTCAAGAGGATATTCAGATATCTCAAAGGGCAACCCAGATTGGGACTTTGGTATCCTCATGACTCATCCTTTGACCTACTTGCATACTCAGATAGTGATCTAGGTGGAGAAAACTTGGACAGAAAATCTACTTCTAGAGGATGTCAGTTTTTGGGTGCAAGACTAGTTTCTTGGCAGTGCAAGAAACAAACCACAGTGTCCACATCTACAACAGAGGCAGAGTATATAGCAGCTGCAAGTTGCTGTTCTCAAGTCTTATGGATTCAAAATCAAATGCTGGACTATGGGGTAACCTTTCTACACACTCCAATTTTTATTGATAACAGCAGTGCTATTAGCATTGTGAATAATCCTGTCAAGCACTCAAAGACAAAGCACATTGAGATCAGGTATCACTTCATAAGAGACTGTAATGAAAAGAAACTTATTCAAGTTGTAAAGGTTCATACTGACAACCAGTTTGCTGATCTATTCACCAAAGCATTTGATGTGGGTAGATTCACTTTCTTGGTAACAAGTGTGGGAATGATCAACTCTGAATAAACTCCTCAAAAAGTGGTTCAATACATGTATATTGTGTATTCTTGGTGGTCCTAATCTTTCTTTTCAGGGAATACATAGCAGTCCTCAGTTCATCATAAGTTGAAAAGAGTAAGCATTGTTACTACTGCTAGTGCATTATTAATACTGCCAGTGCATTGTTAATACTGCCAGTGCATTATTAATACTGCCAGTGCATTGTTAATACTGCAAGTGCATTGTTACTACTGCCAGTGCATTATTAATACTGCCAGTGCATTGTTAATACTGCCAGTGCATTATTAATACTGCCAGTGCATTGTTAATACCGCTAGTGCATTGTTAATACTGCCTGGTAGTTAATACTGCTTTCAGTTAATACTGCTTTCAGTTAATACTGCTCTCAGTTAATACTGCTCTCAGTTAATACTGCTCTCAGTTAATACTGCTCTCAGTTAATACTGCTCTCAGTTAATACTGCTCTCAGTTAATACTGCTCTAGGTTAATACTGCTTATGTCCCGAATACTATAAATACTCTTTGCCCGCCTAAAAGCTCATAACGACTCTTTACATACTGTTCACTTGCGCTCTAAACCCTTTCTCTCTCAAGTTCAAAGTTTTCAGGCAAGAATCTTCAAGGTCAATGGCATCCATGGTGTTCATAGACGAACACAATGAAATAGCGATGCTCCAAAAGCCAAAACAAGCTGAAGGTTTTCACCAGATAGTCGACTTTCTGAAGTCAAGCCATATTGCCCATGCTCTTACTCTATGGGCAAATGCCACCATCTTCATAGAGCATCAGAGGCAATTCTGGGCAAATGCCACCATTGTTACTGAGAATGGTGCGCAAATGATCAAAACAAGGGTGTGTGACAAACCCTGACAGTTACTGAAGAGGTACTTCGCATCAGTCTACGTCTAGACGATGCCTCTGGTATAACTTCTCTCTCTAATGATGAACTGTTTTCTACTCTTACAAGAATGGGGTATGGAGGCCCATTGGGGGTGTTCAAGTTCTCAAAAGCCAAATTTTCACCCCAATGGCGTTTCTTTGTCCATATCCTCATGCACTGTATATCCAAAAAGACTACTGGATGGAGTGAGTTCAGTAGCACCATTGCTTATGCTTTGGTATGCTTAGCCACTGCCAGAAAGTATAATTTTTCACAAATGATTATTACTGATCTTGCCTCAAACCTGGGAAATAAAAAGAGCTTTTATATGTACCCCAGGTTTGTTCAAGAAGTTATTAACCATGAATTGACGGATATACCTCATTTTGATGGGGTATATGTACCCAAAATTCCCAAAGGTAAGGTCTTTTCAAATATGAAAAGATCCCCTCTGGACTCGGAAGGAGTTGACACCCCATTGTTCTCTTCAATGATGGTGGTGTCCCAAACTGATGAAGGTATGGCAGCAGGGTCAAGGCCCCCATTAGACCAACCCACTGCTAGCCAATCCCAACCTTCCCACTCTAAATCAATTCCCTAGTCTCTTCTTGAAAAACCAACTTCACTAATCACCTATACTTACAAAAGGAAACAGGTAAAGAAGGCTCCTTCCCTTCTTGTACCATCAACCACTAAGCCTACTAGCCCTCTAAGAGAGAATTCTCCCTTAGAGAATATCCATAGAGAAACCACAGGGGTGTCTCCCAACCCCACGGAGGTGCTCTCTGAGGAGGAGGTTGAGCATATGGGTACTGAGGCTGCCACTACTTCTGCTAGCACAGAGAAGGACAGTGGTAACATAAATAAGACCTCCCCCATGGCAACTTTGAATGAGCAATCATTCAAAGGTCCCTGGTGCCAAGAAACCAAGGGGGTGGACAGTGCTTCTGCTAGGCAGAAGACTTCCACTACAAAAAGATCCAATGATCCTTCAAAAGAAGGTAACACTTCTGGAGAGGGTGAGGACAGATATTCTTACTATGAATTGATGGAAACAATGGGCAACATCAACCTAGATGTTCTCAAACAAGGGAAAGAAATTGAAGAAATGAAATTGGTAGTCTTGTCCCAACAAGTGCAGATTACCAAACTCAAGAAATTGGTTATGAAGCTAGTACAGAAAAAGAAGAAAAGACAATTTGTGCTAAGGAGAAGGAAGTTTGAGAATGATGCTCCAAAAAAGGGGGAGATCAACATGGAAGAAGCTACAGAAAAGAGGGAGCTTGATGGTATGAAATATGGTGGTGAGGGGGAGAAATTTGACGTTGAGGGGGAGCAGGAAGCAGAAACAGAAAGAGAATCAGTGCAAATAGAAACACAAGAAGCATCAGTAACAACAGAGCAAGCAGTAGAAATCATTAATACTTCTAGTTCAAGTAAAGCAGCAGAAACAGTGAAATAAGTATTAACAGATCTTGAGATTGCAGAAACCTTACTTAAAGGTAAGAATGATACTCCCAAGGTCACTTGAAAGACCAAAGGAGTAATCATCAAAGAACAAGGTGAAGTGATCAAGAAAGATAACAGTAAGAAGGCAATGAACAAAGACAAAGGAAAAGCAAAGATGGTGGAATCTGATCAACCAGTCAAAAAGAAAAGGTTGGTTGAATCAGATGAAGCCTTAGCCAGGAAGATGCAGGATGACATTGAAAAGGAAGAAAGAGTTCAGGTTGAAAAGGACAGGGAAATGGCAAAGGCTCTAGCTGCTGAACTAAATGAAGCCTATCAACAAAGCCTGGCAACTGAAATTGCACAGAAGAAAGCTGAAATTCTGAAGAAATCAGTGGTAGTAAAAACAGCTGCAAAGAAGAGAAAACCCTCAAAGACATTCCTAGGTACCCAAGAGAGAAACAAGATGATTATATTTCTCAAAGGTGCTGTAGGAGTCAGAAAGGAGATGTTCTCCAAGATGACTTTTGAGAAGATTAAAGAGCTATATGATTTAGAGATGTTAAAGCTTGAGGGGAATGAAACTGCAAGGGTGGAGATGGAGAAGAGGATGAAAGAAAGTAATGACTTTCTGATACAAAAGCCCTTTCCAGATGAGCAGGAAACACCATCAAAGAAAGAAGCCACTCTGGGTGAAAGTCTAAGGACTTTAAAGAGAACCAAGATGATGGCAAGGAGAAAGTCAATCAAGAAGCCTAGAATAGCTGAAGGAGAGGATGAGAAGGTTGCTGAAGAAAAAGGGGCGCCTGAGTCATCTGAAAAGAAAGAATCTTCAAGTACTGATGATTTAAAGATGTACATGGTAGTGATGGACAAAGTTCCTGAACCAATTTCAGCAGAACCTGTTGGTATAAAGCCTCCTGAAGTTAGTCACTGGGATACATTGACATTGGATGGAAAGGAGTACATTAGACTCAAGAGGAAGGATGATAAGTATGAGGTATTCAACACTTGGGTCAAGATTGTCAGAACATGCTCTAGGTCAGATCTTGAAGAAATGTTTGAGATAGGAATGAAGTTGTATGCAGATATACTGAAGGCTTCAGGGATTTCAATTACAAAACTGGTGATGGAGTATCTGTATATGATGTTCAAGCCTGATGAAGTAGAGCATGTGATCAAGAATGTGTTCAAATCAGTCAACAAGTGGACTCTTTATGAAACTAGTGGAGTATATGCAGTGACTTTGGATTTAAATCACACTGAATACTTTCTAGTGGATAGAGTATATAACCATAGCAGATTAAAGCTTCATGCCATGCTGAAAAAGAAGCTAGGATGTGTTCCAGATTCAGAAATGGCTAAATACTTGATCCAAAGAACAATTAATCAGAGTTTGGGGTTGGATGCAAACACTGGAATTTAGGCCATGATAGAGTTTTGGGAGCATCTTGAAGAAAATCTGAAGAACTTGACTTCTCTTCCTAAAAGTCAAGTTAGGGGGAGATTGTTGGGAACTGAAGAATAACTTAAGTGATTAATGTTGCTGGTTGAGATTTACTACTGCTAGAAAACTTCACAGTTAATACTGCTGAGTATTACTACTGCTAGTAGAATTAATACTGCTAGTCAAAGTTAGTGCTGCTTGAACAAAGTTAGTACTGCTTAGCTAGTTAGTACTGCTAGTGGTTAGTGCTGCTTAGTAGTTAATACTGCCAAGACTTAATGCTGCTTATAAGGTAATGTGAAGATAATGATGAAGAGATCGTGATTAAAGATAAACAAGGATATTCTGAAGATATTCATGGAAAATATACTGAAGATATTTTATTTATTTGTAATTATCTTTTTGTTCAGTATATGTATAGATTTGACAGAATTGTTTTAGATATAGTTTTACAGATTTAATTCTAAAGTTTTTTGTTCTAGAGAGAATCAACCTCAAGGCATAGTTCCTAATTCTAGAGAAGTAGAATTCGTCTTGAAAGAGCTTGTTCTTCAAGATTGAGGTTGAGTGTGTAATCTTGTGATTTTAATACAAGTTTGCAAAGTGTTTATCATATACTGTTTGTTTACTGTTTCATTGAATATCAAAGTGTTATTCCGCAACTTCTTTGATATTGTTTCTGAGACTTTATTCTTGTTAAGAATTCGATCTTGACAATGGTAGATTCCAATCTGGAGCTGTCAGAATTGGTGCCGATGTGAGCTCCTTCTTCAACTTGTCAACAACAGAAATACACTCATCAGTAAACTCAAATTTAACATCTTTAAGCAGTAAAGAACATAAAGGTTTTGTAATCTTAGAGAAATCTTTAATGGAACGCCGGTAAAACCCAACGTGGCCCAAAAAGCTTCGGACTCCTTTGACTGAGTTCGGGTATGGAAGATTCTCTATGACTGCCACTTTAGCCTTATACACTTCAATTCCATACCTTGACACCTTATGACCGAGCACAATTCTTTCGGTCACCATAAAGTGACATTTCTCCCAATTCAGTACTAAGCTCGTCTCCTTACACCTTTTTAGAACGACTTCTAAATGAGATAGACATGTATCAAACAAGGTCCAAAACCCGAAACACTATCCATAAATATCTCAATAGTACGCTCCCCCATGTCGGAAAATATGTCCATCATACATCTCTGAAAAGTTGCGGGCGCAATACATAACCCGAAAGGCATCCTCCGATAAGCGAAAGTACCATAAGGGCATGTGAATGTGGTCTTATCTTGATCTTCGGGAGCAATTGGTATTTGATTGTATCCCGAATACCCATCTAAAAAGCAATAGTACTCATGTCCCGCTAGGCATTCCAACATCTGGTTAATGAATGGTAGAGGGAAGTGATCTTTCTTTGTAGCATCGTTTAACTTCCGGTAGTCGATACAAACTCTCCAAACTGTGACTGTCCGAGAAGGGATGAGTTCATTGTTGTTGTTCTTCACTAAAGTGATGCCACCCTTCTTTGGTACGACCTGGAATGGAGTCACCCAAGGCTGAAATGATCGCTAGCAGTGTCTCTCTATCTCCCAGATATGCATACTTGTTAGTGCACATATTTGTTGGATACAAGATCATAAAGTCTGAAGATCAAAGTCAAGCCAAGTCAAAGCTCAAAGTCAACTCTCAAAGTGAAAGTGTAAGTCCTTGTAATAAAGTCAAAAGTCAAAGCATGTGTTGTAAGAGTTTCTGTTGTGTGTGTGTTTAGTAGTATGCGTGTTTCTGTGTCTTTGTATAAATAGTTGTGGCTTTGTGGTAAGCGAGTAGTACCTTCATTGTAGATTGAGATTGTATTGTGCGCATAAGTGTTAGAGAGAGAAAGTCTTTGTGAGAGCATATTTGTAAAGAATCTGTGATTGAATGAGAATATAAATGGAGTAAATTGATTGTATCATCTTGTTTGCATTGTTATCTGGGATAACAATTGGTATCAGAGCAAACGAAATTCAGAATTTTTGGATATAATTCGAAATTTCTTGGACGAACTCGCAAGTCGATCTGTGACATATTGATTTTTGGATTTCAGAGTATTTTGGACTAGAATTTGGTTGTTCTAGATTCGTTATGTCATATAGAACGATTTTTGTTTGTAAGACGAAGCTCAATTTTCACTAGATCAGTGTGAATTTGAAATTTTTCTTGATTTTTATTCGAAATATTTCTTACGTACTGTTCTAGATTGAATTGTCTTTATTGTTGTTTTAGTTTGTAATCTTTATATTGTAATCTGATCGAAACATGTATTAGGAGATTCCTGCAAGATTTTATGCGAATTGGAGAAGTATTGAATCAAATTCAGTAAGAAAAATCGAGTTTTTGAACGAACAAGTCAAGAACTCGCTAAGGAAGAACACGCAGATCAAGAACGCGCAGAGACTTAATACTCTTGTTTGAAGTGAAGAACTCACAAAAGGTTCTGTACGAGAAGCAGAAACTCGCAGATCTCTAGGTGGGAGTTTACACTGTTCATCATCCGTGTCGTGTGCTAAGTATCCTTGCGAGAAGTGATCTATTTGCGTGTTTCCATTTTAGTGTGAAGTTCTTTGTCTAGAATTTTTCTAGGTCCAAAACTCACAAGAGGTTCTGTGAGAAGTGGTTCTTGCACGTTTGCATTTAGCGCGAACTTGTTTTTGAATTATTTTTCTAAGTCTTGAACTCACAAGTCTTTGCGAGAAGTGATAGAACTCGCACATAGTTGTGTGCGAGAACTCAAAACTCGCATAAGCTTGCTTCCGTGAACCTTAGTTCTCGCAACTTTCTTTGTGCGCGAAGCACAAACTTGCACAACCCTGTGTGCGAGAAGTGAGTTCTCTTAGTCTGTTTATGCGTGAAGTGTTTATCTTTCTTTGGTATGCGCGTTTTATACTTAGAAAATTTTTCTGAAATTTGACTAAGCTTGATTTTTGTAGATCCAATTTTATATATGAATTTTGACGATCATAACAAGTAGTGTAAATCAAAGTTGACTTCCAAAGACGCTCTTTCGATTGGTATAGACGTAAAGCCCCCTGTTCTGTTCAAAGGGGAATACAAGCAGTAGAAGGACAGGTTCGTGGACTTTGTTTACCGGCACGCCAACGGAGAGAACATTCTGTTGTCGATCACAAAAGGTCCTATGAAAATTCCTACTATGGAAATTCCTGATGAGAATATTAGATCAGATGATGATGGAGTTCAGAAAACAAAGATTGTTCCGAAAGAAATTTTTCATCTTACTGAACAGTAAAAGAGCCGATACAAAGCTGACAAACAAGGCAGATCTCTATATCAAGATTCACAACTACAACGATACTGCCAAGACAATGGGGGATCAACTTCAGAAAATGATGATGGGATCAAAGGTTGGGAATCAGTTGAAAGTAGCAAACTGTATAAACAGTTATGAAGAATTTAAGGCTAAGGAAGATGAAAGCCTTGAGGATACTTACGAGAGATTTGTTCTTCTTCTAAATGAACTTTCAAAGAACAAAGTTATGAAGAATCAAATCGAAAACAACGTCAAATTCCTCAGCATTCTTCAGCCTGAGTGGAAGAAGCACACTCGAAGAATGAAGCAGATGAAGGATTTAAGTGACATACCACTTTATGAGGTCTATGAGACATTAAGACAAAACAAAGAGGAGGTTGAAGAGAAAAGAGCTGAGAAGATTAAGACTGAGAAAATGTCTGATCCCATTGCATTAGTAACTGGACAAAAGGAGAAAGAGAAGAAAAAGAAGAAGAAAACTGTGCTTCCCAGCTCAGTTGATTCTGCTGATTCTAATTCTGATTCTGATGACGGGGAAAATCTCAAACAGGCGATGCTACTGTTAAACCGAGCATTTTAGAAGAAATTTTACAAAAAGTCGGGTTTAAACTCACTGAGATACTCGTTAGGGTCGAAGAATCATGAGCACAGAGAACATGTGGAAGGAAGAAGGTATGAGGAGAAGAGATTTGGAGAAAGAAAGTCTGAAGAGAAGAAAAAATTTGTGAATGACAATGGCACTGAGAAAAGACCGAGGAGATGATTAAGTGCTATAATTGTGGGAAGGTTGGCCACTTTGCAAAGGACTGTCGGAAGCCAACCATCAGGAATTATGAATACTACAAGCAGAAAATGCTACTTTCTAAGCAAAAGGAAGCGGGGAAAGCCCTAATGGCAGAAGACGAATTCTGGATGGACTACTCTGACGAAGAGGACAAGGAAGAGACAACACATTTGTGTATGATGGGCGATACGGTGAAGTTTGATAAATCTGATGAAGAGACAACTGATGATGTACTAAACATGTCTAAATCTGATTTTTTAACCAAAATGGAAGCCATGATGGTCGAACTTCAAGATCTTCAATCTAAATTAAAAAAGGAAAAGAGCAGAGTTGTAAAAAGAAATCAAAAGATTTTTGAACTCAACAAGGAACTTGTTGGGAACAAAGATCTGCTTGATTCTATAAAAAAATCTACTCCTGATTTTAAAATGCAAAAAGATTGTTTTGAAAGTAAGATTTCTGAATATGTTTCTAAGCTTTCAAAGTCTGATTTAGAGAAACAAGAATGTGTACTAAAAGCTTACAAATTGCAGATTGAAAATAAGAATTTAGAGAAAAAGTTAAATGGTTTGGAAGCCAAACTGTATGCACGAGGACAGACAGATCATACTATTTTCCTAAACACACCAAATGAGGAAGCTGATGTTAAAGAGAAGTGGGGACTCGGTTATGATAACCCCCACTACTTAAAGAAAGCTATCAGAAAACAACTAGCTTTATATAATTTTGATTTTCTATATACGGCTGCTAAATATCCTCATATGAAACCCAAATTTGTTACCAAATCACCGGATGAGGTTGAGGCCAAAGAAGATGAGAACAGAAAGAATTTAAAGAAAATGCAACTACCATTCTGCTATCAAAAGTTGAATTATAGTTATCTTTCAAAAAAACCCAAGTTTCTTTCAAATGATTATTTTGCTAGCTACTCTACTACTGAGATGGAGGCAAAAACCTATTAAAGCTAAAATTTACATTCCTCCACTTGTATTAGAAAGCAAAATAAGTGAACTTGAAAATGCTTTATCAGATGAAAGAATTTTGGTTGATATTGAACAAAATGTATTTTCAACTGTAATGAAGAACACTGTTTTCAAAGCTGAATTTCAAAAGTGTTCTAACTCTTCTAAGGCACCTCAAACCTCTGAAACTGATTTTGATGACTTATTTGCGTCTGCAAATGATTTTCTAAATTCTGACAAAGGGTGTGTTGATGAAATTGATTTGTTTGACTTTAATGCTACACTTCCAGATCATTATACTCTTATTATTAACAATGAAGCTTTACCAAGTGTATATGAAGTTCGTGAATCATCGACTAAGGTTGGTGAACCAGTTTCTGTGAGTACTGATTACTATTAGACAGGTAAGAAGCAAAAGAAACAGAGCTCACAGAAACGGAACAACGCTGGTAAGATTAAGAAAAGACAATTTTAGAAATATGATTTTCCTAACAAATCTAAATCTTGTGTTTCAGATTTGAAAAAGAAAAGGTCGAACTGAATGACGACCAAAACAGAAAATTGATCAGAGTTCAGAATCATGTCCTGATATGGATTGTAATAGATCTACTGGTAGTAATTCTGATGAAATTGGTACTGTTGCTTCTAATAAACAAAACCTTGTAACTTCTTACAAGAGATATACAATAAAGCAATTACTCCAATTATCTCGGTCTGCTACTAAGTCATCTATTTATAGACAGCATGATTTTGTTTCTCACCGATATTCTGATGATTAGTTTGGTACTTATCATGTTTATTCTTATAAGCCATATGTTTCAAAGTTTTTTCAAAAGTTCATAGCATCCATATACAAATGGATACCAAAATCTTGTTCTAACATTGTCGGATCCATATCTAAATGGGTACCAAAGCCAAAAGATTTATCTGTGTTTCAGGCACATCAAGTTAAGGGAGAGTAAGAGAACCAAGGCTTCTGAATACTACAGTTCAGGACCCGTACCTCAATGATAAGAAGTTTGACTTCTAAACACAATAGTTTAGGACTCGTACTTCTACGATTAAAAGAGATGATACTCCCGTGTTGATAAGAGATTGTACTCCGATACTCAAATGAGGAAATCAACCTTCAAGGGGGAGTATATATTTTTACTGAAAATATGCATCCGCAAGATATGATGATCTACACTTCAGGGGGAGTTGTATCTGATCTCTATCATGTTTTTCACTGACATATTTCATGATGGATAATTTCAGGGGGAGTATATGACTTATGATTACATTTGATCAGAACTCGTATATTCAAAGTTTTACTACTTTATGTCATTTATTTTTCAATAAAATGTTGTGAATAAAGCTTTATACTTTGACAGACTTTGTGACTTTTGCAGAATTGAGAGGAAGATTAAACGATCATATCTAACATGGTTTGTTGACATATACTTGTGAAAACGTGACACACACCGGTTTAATTTTTGTTGTAAATGTTATCACCATGTCTCAAATTGAACAAATTTTTCGATGGTGATACACCCCGATTGAACTTCAAAGAATGTTTGAGCGTGATTTCATTTCGAAACGTTCTTTCGAGAATGTCTATATTTTGGTTCGTATAGACAATATCCTATTTTTGCTGACCTAAGTCTTAAATGCTAAATCATTCATATATTGATCTTTTTCATACAATGTCACGTTTTCAAACAAGTTTCTTGTATTCATTTCATTTATTCAATATGCTTGTTTGAAATATCTTAAATGTTTAAAATGCTCAAATCTTCATGATTACATCAATGAGCATATATACATCTGACTTGTATTTCTATGTGCTTTAACTGCCAAGTTAAACCATTTTTTGTGCAACATGTTCTTTTAGGAAAAACATGGGTTGATTGTGTGAGGACTTAATTGACACTTCTATGGATTCACGTTAACCAGTGTTTCCTACCCAAGAAGTTAATCCTTGAGTGATCGAAGAGTGAAGAGTCAAATACTGAGTGTGGGTTGAGTGATCAGGTAAAATGAAAAAGGAGAGTTTGATTAGACGCGAGCTTCAAGATTAAAAGAAAGAGGGTGTGAGAACAGAGTAAAAGAATATCAAACTCTGCACCAACTTTTTCTGAGCCGGGCAGCCACATTTCTAGTGTTTCACAATTCTTCGTGAACATTATTGAAATAGGCAACTAGCCCATGCCAACTCTTGATATAAACCCCACCAGCTACTCATTTTCTTCTCAACAAGAAAATGTTTCATATTTCAAGGGGACGCAACACATTATCTATCTAGTTTTCTTTTGGAATATCTGGATATTGAAAAAGAAGGAAGTCTGCCCCACCTTCGCACTTCGATCATGCACAATAGAGTCAGTGTTTAACTATTGTTGTCTCAATGGTTTACACAATTTTGAGCCTTATAAAAAGCAATCATCTATGCTTAATTCTTTCAAACACTTGCACGAACACACAAGGAATATGTTTTCTTGTCATAACGTTCAT
Source organism: Arctium minus (assembly GCA_954870635.1). NCBI lineage: Eukaryota > Viridiplantae > Streptophyta > Magnoliopsida > Asterales > Asteraceae > Arctium > Arctium minus. The sequence continues at coordinate 25,557,905 of OX941097.1, read as the reverse complement.
AGAAATTCCTTTCTGGTGTTTCGATGATTGAATGGAAGACCTGGGGGGAGTGAACATCACAAAAGCTCCTTTCCAATGTGTATTCGTTACACATAGTGACTTCGTGTTACTGACAGGCACTTCTGATTGATTCATTTGTTGATTCAGGTGTTACACTCTTAATTTGTCGGAATTTGCAAAGATTCAGATGAATATCTTTTTGGATCGATGGATGGTCAGAGGATCGGTATCAAAGATGAGTGGTCAGAACATATTTCAGAGACATTTGTTGTAAAGAGTTTTGATGATCTCATGCTTCATTCATCAAAAAGGGGGAGAGATAATAAAGAAATGTTAGAGATGGGGAGAAGATCAAGAAAGTTTTGTCAAGATAGTGAATTTGGAGAATGTTTGTGGAGAGATGGAAGAACAAATTCAAAGAAATTTTGAAGATAAGCTGATTTTACTAAAAAAAATTTGAAGTTATTTTGCTCAAGCAATCCGAGCTAAATCTGAAGATAATTTCTTTCCAGTGTCTGAAAGAGGTTTCTAACCATCTTTGGGGGAGATTGTTAATATTTTTGTAGACAGATGTTGGGGAGATTACAAAAATCTTTGAAAATAATTTTATCAAAGAAAGGGAAGAATGTTTTTGAGCATGAAGAGGAGACTGAGCTTCAATGTTTATTTTGCTAAAGTTCTACAAAGAGGGAGATAAAATTGATCAAAGGGTGAGATTGTAAATTTTATGCTTCAAAGAGAGAGCTTGAATTGCAAAATCTTTTAGAGATGATCTTGATCCAAAGGGGGAGAATGTTAGTGCACATATTTGTTGGATACAAGATCATAAAGTCTCAAGATCAAAGTCAAGCCAAGTCAAAGCTCAATGTGAACTCTCAAAGTGAAAGTCAAAGTCATTGTAATAAAGTCAAAAGTCCAAGCATATGTTGTAAGAGTTTCTGTTGTGTGCGTGTTTAGTAGTCTGTGTGTTTCTGTGTCTTTGTATAAATAGTTGTGGCTTTGTGGTAAGAGAGTAGTACCTTCATTGTAGATTGAGATTATATTGTGCACATAAGTGTTAGAGAGAGAAAGTCTTTGTGAGAGCATATTTCTAAAGAATATGTGATTGAATGAGAATATAAATGGAGTAAATTGATTGTGTCATCTTGTTTGCATTGTTATCTGGGATAAAAATACTGTATATGTGATGGTAATGGTTTAAGATCAAGTTATGGTGGTGCCTTGGATGATGGTTGAGATTTTGGGATAGGTGTCCCCAAATCCTCAATTGTTGGTCTGCGATACCCTTTCTAATTGGGTAATGCATTCAACTGCATCACGTTTTCACTTTCTGCATCAGGATCGGTACCAGTTAATGCATTTTGAAGGGGATCTTCAGACACATCCACATTACCGTTTTCTTGAATCACTGCCTCCATGACATCCACTCTAAAACATTCATTTGATGTTGATTTATGTCTGGACACCCGAAACACGTTGAATACAACTTCCTCCTCTCTGACTCTGAGTGTGAGCTTGCCTCCCCTCACATCGATCAATGCTTCTCCAGTTGCAAGGAAAGGTCTACCAAGGATTAATGGTATCTCATTATCTTCATCCATATCAAGAACTAAGAAGTCTACTGGGAAGTAGAACTTGTCCACCTTGATCAACACGTCTTCTATCACTCCGTATGGGTATTTGATCGACATGTCACCAAGCTGCAAGGTAACATTAGTAGGTTGCACTTCTCCGAGTCCATGTTTCCTGAAAATAGACAAGGGCATCAAGTTAATACTCACACCAAGATCACATAATGCTTTACTAAACTCAGAATTTCCTATATGAACAGGAATAGTAAAACTCCCTGGATCCTTCAGTTTAGGTGGGAGCTTATGTTGGATGATTGTGCTACACTCTTCAATTAGTGCCACGGTTTCCTGTTCCTCAATCTACCTTTTATTAGATAGGATATCTTTCAAGAACTTCACATACGAAGGCATTTGAGCCAAGGCATCTGCAAAAGGAATGTTAATATGCAAATTTTTAAATACTTCAAGAAATTTAGAAAAAATTAATATCATCCTTGTGGGCTTTTAGACGGTTAGGAAATGGCACTTTTGGTGCTATTGGCTTAACAGAAGGTCTCGCGGTGGTTCCTTCTTGCTCCTTTCCCTTTTCTTTCACATCCGGTCTCTCCATCTCAAGGCTTTCATCAATATTCTCTTCATCTTCTTCTTCCACCATTACTTAGGGTTCCATTCCTTTCTCTAGAACTGGCTCTCGAGTCGGGTCCTTGATTAGTTCTTTCCTGCTCCTTAACTGAATAGCATTACAATCCTCCCTTGGCTTTCTCTCCGTTTGACTAGGAAATTGGCCTTGCATTCTAGATTGTAATGTTTCCACTATCTGTCCCACTTGCCTCTCTAGGATTTGAATGGATGCGGTGTTCTGATCAATCGCCGCCTTCACCATACTCACTGTGTTAGTTAAGGTGCTTATGGAAGATGTGATTCCCTCAATGGTTGTATCCATCTTTGATACAAACTTCATCATCATTTCCTCTAACCCCGACTTTTTCTCCAATGTTTGCATTTCCTCTTGCCTCCTTTGATTGAAACCTGGAGGACGATAAACATTATTAGAATTAGAAGAAGATGGAAAATTAGAATTATTACTGAATTGTTGCTGTTGTTGCCCATGGTCTCCCTTGGACCATTTTGTGGTTGGCTCCATGAAAAAATTGGGTGTCTCTTCCATCCTTCATTATACGTATTGGAGAAGGGGTCATTCCGTGGTCGATTGTGGTTTTGAAGAAAATGAACTTGTTCTGACGGTTCAAACTGTGAGTACTGATCCGACATCCCATCAATTGGCATTGAAGTTTGCATAGAAGTGCCTTTCAATTGATTGGTGATGGCGGTCAATTGTGCTTTGATCTGTTTCAACTCATCCAACTCATGAACACTAGCTACTTTTCTAACAGATGAGCGTGGAGTGGAGTAGCTATGTTCCGATAAATTTTCAATTAACTCCCAAGCTTCCTCATAAGTTTTATTCATGAGAGCCCCACCAGTGACAGAAGTAATATCATTCTTAAATTGAGGGTGCAACCCTCCAAAGAACGTCTGAATAACTATCCATCCATGTAGTATGTGATGCGGGCATTTCTTCAACATTGCTTTGTGTATCTCCCAAGCCTCATATAACAATTCTTGGTCCCATTGAGCAAAATGGGAGATTTCCGCCAAGAGTTGGGCCGTACGACCTGGAGGAAAGAATTTGTTGAGAAATGCCGCTATCATCTCGTCCCATGTGTTTATATGACCGACAAGTAGATTCTCTTCCCAAGTAGTTGTCTGATCTCTGAGGGAGAAGGGAAACAATCCCAACTTGATGGCATCGTCTGGCACTCCGTTCATTTTGAATGTGTTGTAAAAAAATTCGAATGAATGTAGGTGACTTTGAGGATCTTCCGATGCCGACCCTCCAAATTGATTGGCTTGGACAAGTTGGATTGTGCCATGCGTTATCTCGAAGGTATTTGCTGCCACTATTGGTGATTGCACTCCTCTTTGAGCTGCTACCACGGTCGGACTGGCAAAATTTCTCATGGGGACTCGGCTTGGTGGTGGTGGGTTATCAACCGGTTGCTCGTCATTAACTCTGTTTTAGGCCATTCTTCGTGTGTTTCGGGTCATGGCTTCTCTTCGCAATTGGCGTGCTGTTCTTTCAATCTCTGTATCAATAGGCTTGAGATCTCTAAAAAGCCTCCTCCTTGGCATAAACCAAAGAGTAACCTGCAATACAAAATGTACGAACATTAAAACCCAGAAATGAAAGAGTTATAAAACTGTAAATAAATAAATATCTAATCTAATAATCTTTATATTTGGTAGTGATATCAACACAAAACAAGTTCCTCGACAACGACGCCAAAAACTTGATAGGGTGGGTTTACACCCCCTTAAATCTAACCGCAAGTCTACGGTGTCGAATTCAAGAAATAGTACAGAAGTACGAGTATCGAACCAAAGGAACTAGGTGTTAAGTACCTCAATGACTATATTGATTATTAACTAGACGATCGAAAATTGGTTGTTTTGATGAATTAGAAATTAATCACTTTATCATAGAACGAATGGCACTAAGAATAGCCGAGAATGACTAGAATGAATGAGAGAAAATGTTGGAGGGTTGGATTCCTCAAGAACATAAAATTCGCGACTGTGATTGCGTAGCTTGGATTGAATTGAGAAATGAAAAGTAAAATCACGACATCACTATACTTTATCAAGTTGTAGCAATTACTTTCCAAAATCTTGTTTTATCTCTCGATCTCCACAATGAAAAGTTGAAAAGCTTAGTGATTATTAACAACATGAATGAAAGATAGATTAAATCTCAAAAACTTTTCTCAAAGAATAAAAAATTTATTCGATCATCTAATAGTTGACCACACTATTACAAGCATTAAGAACAATCTCAAATGTTTCATCAATCAAAAACAACCCATAATCATCACCTCTACATAGCTACAAGTTTAATTGTTCATGATTCAAACCAACCCCCCAACATGAAGAAATTAGTTCATGTTAGGGGTTTTCAACTACAGAAATGAAATACAAAAGTTTGAAAGAGAATTCATTGTTCTAATTATTAAAGCAATAAAAACTCCTTGAAGAAGCAATTCTTCAATCTTCTGTACCCGTAGCACGTCGAATCACCCTCTTACGACCTCCAATCTTCTTTTTCTTTGTCCAAAATCGTCTTCTCTAGATCTCCAAAATCGCCTCTTTTCCTCTCTGGTAAGTAGTGACCCCAGCCTCCTTTAAAACCTAATTGATATAGAAAAATGTAACAACCAGGGGTTTGGTGCGAGCGACGGCGCGGATGGGGTCGCGCCAAGAGTTGCGCGGAGGACTGCTCGTAGAACCGCGCGGATGGATTCGCACCAAAGGTCGTGCTGAGCATTGCCTTTTGAAGTGCATCTTTTTTTTCGTTAATGGCCTAAACTGCCAAATTCCTGCCAAATGACTCAAACATGTCTGGCCATGCAAAAACCAAGAAGACATGTACTTTCTCGCAAAAATTCATTAAAAACTGATGCACATGGCGACAAATAAAAATGTTAGGCTAACGCCTAGTGAGTTCGAGAATTTTCAACATGAGTAATTATATAGTTAAAAATAAAGAATGCAACATAAATCACAATCTTTCAAAATGATTTGCTTTGAATATGAGAATGACCCGTTTTCCCAATAACACACATTTTAAAGATGAACGCCTCAAAGCAAAATATTCTTTCATGAAGTTGTGCAGCCTGAAACTCACTCAAAACGTGAATAATGGTAAATGCTCAAATATTGAAATTTGAATAAAATCTTATAATCCAAACGACCGAAAGGTAAGTAAAACTCAAGCCCCCAAAATTATAACATATAAAGAACACCCCAAACTCAAAACATCACCGAAAAACAAGGATAAAACTAAATACCCCAAAAACAATACCTTTCGGTGACGGGGGAGACCCGATTTCCATCGTTAGTGGTGGAACACAAAAGTAGGTCACTTTCCAAGTCATACTCATTCACTAGGATTACATTTATGATCCATGGCTAGTATCCGGTCCCATAAAATCATTATACATTTTCCTTCTGAGGGCCCAATGTCTCAACTAGTTACAAATGGGAAATAATTATCCCATAAAAACATACTCAGAAATTACATCATGGAGCCAATGGTAGATGTTTGACTCCACGAGCCTGCACCATAAGGCTCTCGATGACCCCATGACTAATCCTGGTCCTAACATGGAAACAATCGCCCTTTTCTTTTAAAATAATAAAGACCGACTCATATGCCTATGGATCCACTGCATTATAGTCTATAACATTACATGACTCCAATTGAATGACCAAAGCACTCAAAACATGTAATTCTCAAATGATACACAATAAGCGCACTCGTGCTCAAAACTCCACAAAAGGCTATTAAAACCAGACTAATATCCCCAAGACTCATCTTAGACAAAAGCGAGCCATAAGCTCAACAATTTATTTTATCGTACCATAAAAGTTAGTATAAACAATAAAACGCATTTAGCCGACGGTTATGCAAACACAATGACCGAAAATATGATTAACCCAAAACTCATCATTGGTTGAGACAAACTACTTTCCAAATGAACTCATACACTTATATTTCCATAATGTCTCATAACACAATAATATGCATTTTCCAAACGGTTTATAAAATCAAATACACTAAAAGGACATTGTCAGGATCTGATTCTTAACAAGAATAATGAAACTCAGAAACAATATTAAAGAAGTTGCGGAAAAACACTTTAATATTCAAATATCGATGTAACAGTAAAGTAGAAATCACAACTTGTAAAATTTATTGAATGATTAAAGTTACAAGCTTTCACACAAAACCTCAATCTTGATGAACAAGCTCACCAAGACGAATTCTACTTCTCTAGAACTAGCGTTGTAAACCTTGAGGTCAATTCTCTCTCAAAACAAAAACTCAAAATACTCGTATTACAAACTATTCTGAATAATTCTATACATATACTGAAAATAAAAGATAATTACAAAACATAAAAGATCTTCAGTATATTCTTCCATGATTATCTTCAACCTTCCATGATTATCTTCAAACCTTGATCTGCGCGGCTTACCAAGATTATCACATAAGCAGTATTAAGACATAGCAGCATTAACACTCTGAGCAGTATTAATCTTCACCAGCAGTAGTAACTATGCTTAGCAGTATTAATTTCTTCAAGCAGTAGTAATTTGTCTCAGCAGTAGTAACCATGTTGTACTGGCAGCAGTAATCATACTTAAACAAATCTTCAGTTCCCATCAATTTTCCCAACAATCTCCCCCTAACTTGACTTTTAGAGAAGAGAAGTCAAGTTCTTCAGATGCTCACAAAACTCCATTGCTCATAATCCTGTATCAGAATTCAGCCCCAAACTTTGATTAAGAGTTATGTGGATCAAGTATCTTGCCATTGCAGAATCTGGTGCACAACCAAGCTTTTTCTTCAACATAGCATGCATCTTTAGCCTGCTATGGTTGTAAACTCTATCCACTAAGAAGTATTCAATGTGATTTGTATCCATAGTCAGTGCATATAGTCCACTTCTTTCATACAGAGTCCAGTTGTTAATGGTTTTGAAAACATTTCTGATAACATGCTGAACTTCCTCTGGATTGAACAACATGCATAGATATTCCATCACAAGTTTTGTAACTAGTATCCCTGGAGTTTTCAGCTTATCAGCATATAATTTCATCCCCACCTCAAACATTTCCTCTAAATCAGATCTGGAGCATACTCTTACAATCTTGGCCCAAGTAGGATACACTTCAAACTTGTCATCTTTCCTCTTAAGCCTAATATACTGTTGGTCCCGAAGGTGCTTAACAAGTTTGTAGAAGGGGGGGGGGTTGAATACAAACACAAAATTTAAAGTTTAATAAATTTTTTATTGATAAATCAAATACAATTTACAAGTTTGTTGTGGAATAAGATTAAGACAGACTCAATCTAAACAAACTTAAGAAACACTAAGATGGTTGCACAAGAAATTCAGAGAAAGGAGGATTAAGAGATATAGAAAACAAAGGTTTCTATTTGGAGTTCAAGGATTGAGCACACCCTCAGATGGAGGGGTGAACTTCCTATTTATACCCTATGCATTAAATGCATGGCAGGGTACTTTACACGTGGCGTTTACTGATTGGCTTTGAATGTCTGACTTTGGGAGACATGCTTTCGGCCGGATCATGAACAGTGTAGTTGACAGAGTTGTTGTACGAATTGTGGCAGAGGCATGCCCGTTCTGACACATCGTACTGAGTTGTGCAAGGTTAGACAAAAAGAAACTTGAGGTATAAGCTAAGTGATCATCCAATCGCTGAATATCTCTTTCAGCAGAGATATCAAGAGTTCAGCGATCGCTGAAGCTTTACTCATGTTCCTTCGCGTATAAGTAGAGTTGTCTTTGCTTCACTGATATCCGCATCAGGTCACTAGTAGACTTCTCTTTGTTCAGCAGCTTCGTCTTTGATTCAGCTATGAACATCTGTTGACGCGAGACTTGTCTTCAGGGATTACGTTACTGTTTACATCAGAACTATCAGCGATAACTGAACAGAATCAGTTTGATCACTGATAGTGAAACACTAATACATATTAAATGTTTGAGAAAGACTATCAGCGATAACTGAACAGACTAAGTCTGATCGCTGATGGTGAAACACTAATACATATTAAACGTAATTTTCACTAAGTACAGAAAAGGGTCGTTATCAAATCACTGAGAGAGCTTAGATCAACAATCTCCCCCTATTTGATAATGACAACGTAACTGAAGAAAATTACTTTATAATTCAAAATGATGGAATAATCAGGACTCATAACATACATGTCCCAATTACTATTTTGAGGGATATTTTACAGTACTGATAGAGTTAAGTACTTCACTGAAATTCTCATTAATCCAAGAAAAAAGATTACAAGCTATGAAAATTACACGTACAAGTGATGTATTAACTGTTGTAAGTTAAACTAAATAGATTACAAGAAAGAAAACTAATCTATCAGCTATCTAAAGAGGGTTTAGGAGGATTGATCAAATACTCAGGTATTTCTTCTCCTTTTTGCCTTCGCTCTAAAGATTCTTTGCAGATGATCGCTATGATTGGCTCAGCAGCAGGAGAGAGAGTACACCATAGGCACATGAGATCCTTGAGAAGAGCGAGGGGATAGATAGGGAATTCAGAGATTCTTTGAAATCTGAGCTGTTCCTCGTAATCTCTGAAGAAGATTCCAAAAGGTTCTTCAAGAACTTGTCCCGCAACATATGGTCCACCAGGAGGCAGAGAGATATCCAGAACTGAAAGATCAGGAGGAGGACCGAACAGAGCTTCTCTTGAGAATTTGATGGCGGTTTCATTTCTGATCACTGCGACATTATCAGATGAGGAGGAGACAGGCTTTCTCTTGATTTGCTTGGACTTTGGAGGAAGAGAAGATGGCACGTTTAGTATAGCAGCGACTCTGTTGATGAGGGCATCATTTACCCTTTCAATATAGCCTCTGTATGTTGACTTTGATTTCTTTAGCGCATCTTTGAACTCAAGCCACTCCATGTAGCCAAATTCTTCCAGCTTTGAAATGAACATAACCTTGCAGCTTCCATCCTCTCTGGTAATCTCCATTGTGACAGAGAGTTTATCCTTCTTCTTTCTCCCAGAGATAGCAACAGCTACGACCTCCATTGGGTCAGAGCGATAGTCAATTTTGTGTTTGCACCAATCGACTGTATTATCGCTGACCGCTTTTTCTTTGGAGCGTTCCTCTTCAATCTCTTTCAAAAGAGCTGCCTGGACTTCCACTGGTTTTCTTTTCAGCTTCTTGTCTTTGACTTGAGATGACTGAGTTTTGAGAGCTAGAGAGGCATCTCTTTGACAGTCAGCAATCAGCTTCTCAGCCCTGACGGATTCTTCGATTTCAGCTTCAGTCAGGAACTCCAGATCTGATGATTGAGAGGGGATCTTTCGTCGTTGGCTCTCCAGATGAGAGATCATCTCTGTTCTTTTCTTTCTCTCTTCCTCTGACCAATGAGAGGGTCTATAGGGCCTTCCATGATGTTGCAGGGACTCTTCTTCTTCTTCATCCTCTTCATCAATCTCTCTTACAGAGATTGGAATTATTTGATCATCAGCTTCAGCAGCTGGGATTATTTGTAGTTCTTTACCCTTAAGCAGGGGAGAGAACTATCTGGTCAGAAAAAGAAAAAGGTTAGATTAAGTTTTAGGGAAGGAGAGAGATAAAGGCTAAAAAGAAATTGGGGTTGGATTTTTATAGAAGGATAAGGGAACAAGAGTAAGGCATACCTGAGAAGGATTCTCCTCATGTAGTGAAATCATCTTCAGGGTTCCCTCAGCAGTTGCACCTTTGCTTTGGGAAGGGGTTCCTGAAGGTGTCTCTTGACTCCCCCCTGATTTGATAACTTCTTTCGAAGTTATCGCTGATGAAGTGACGGCTGAAGAACACCATAGATATTGATCTTCATCGTCATCATAATCATCTTGATGAGAATCTTCCTCTTGATCTTCAACATCAAGGTCTTCATCATCATCGTCTTCTTCTTCTTCATCATCGATTAAATCTTCGAGAGAAGGAGGGGCTTTTTCAGCAGCTATCTCCCCCTCAACCTGAGAGGGAGTTTCCTTCTGTTGGACCTCAGCAGCGACTTCAAACTCCGTATTTTCTTCAGCTGCTTTCTCCCCCTCTTTGTCATTATCATGGAGGGAGAGATCTTTGGAAGGAGATGAAGCTTTTGCAGCGGCCAACACCTGAACTTCAGCCTCTAAAATGTCCAGTCGTCCTTCAAATGCAGGAAGATCTGACGTATCCTGATGAATAAACTCCACGACAATGTTCAACGATGTACGATCGTTCTCTGTGAATGAGGATGTAGGAGTAGGAGTAGGAGTTGGTGCCTTCAGGTGAGTCAGGATTTGCTGAAGAAGGACCTCACAAGAATCAACCTTTGTAGTCAAGGCTGCAAACTGTTGCTGTGAGTCTTCTCTGACTTTGACAATCGCTTCTTGGAGAGTAGCGATGTGACAAAACGTCATCTTTAGAGGCGCAGGTGGCAGTCAGCGTCTTCAGTGCTTCACCAGTTGATTGAACAGCGTTGGTGGTGTTGCTGAGAGAGGTAGTCATAGATTCCACCTTTGCACTCAGATTGTTGACATTTGTGTCAACATTCGCCAAACTAGGACCTGAAATATAAGTTAGTTTTTGAGAAACAGGCTTATATGGTGAGTTGGGAGAAGTGTTTAAGGTTATAGGGATACCTGAATTATCAAACATTTTGTAGAATTGTAAAGATTCCTCAAAAGATTTATGTTCAGGTCTTATGGGTCCAAACTGTGGAGTAGAAATAGATGGAGGGTTAGAGATCAAAGAAATAGAAGGACTAGAGATGGGGATAGAAGATGTAGGGATAGGGGTAGTTACCTCAGGTTGTTGTTGAACTGAGATTGTAGGTTGCGTCACTGTTGTTGTGACAGCGATCGAGATCGCTAGCACGGTTGAAGTGGTTATAGCTGAGGATGTGGAGGAGAGACCCACGAAAGCATCCAAAGAAGTTTGTTGATAAACATCCTTAGGTATAGAGCTAGAGGTAGCTTTCTCCTTGGTGACCTTGGCCTTCTTCGAAGGACCAAGGGAGCCAATTGATGGTCGTTTGGAAGGGGTAGCGGCAGGGATAGCAGAAGAAGGAACCTCCTGCGTGGCCGCTGAAGTAGAAGAAGTGAGGAGAGAAAGTCAGGAGCGAAGTTCAGAGATACTTACCTCGTTGGGGAGCGTCTTGACCTCCAGGGAGCGCTGACCCACTTTTGGAAAAGATGCATCCGAGTTAGTGGGGTAAGTAGCAGGGTAGAGGAACTTCAGGTACGCGTAAATAAAGCGTACGTAGGGGACCTTGGGATCCCTTTTGGTCTTCTCTATCTTTGACTTGAGATCGTCAAAGATAGCTATTGCGTAGTCGAAGTTTCGTCAAGTGATCACTGAGTAAGCCATCTAGACCTGAATCTTGGTTGCTTGGTCCAGTGACCCACTCTTCCCACTCATACACTGAATGAAGTGTGAGAAGATGTAGTTAAGCTGAGAAGGCATCAGTGCCTTCTTCACAAGAGTCAGCTTCTTGTTTGGAATCGTCGTCCTTGGCTTGGGTTCCCAAGCGTATTCCATGGCATCCAGAAATTGGATGAATTCAGCATCAGTTGGCAAGGCGTCGAATCCATTCCTGGGTTTGTCAGGAAAACGCAGAGCTTTCCTCAGGCCTAAAGCAGTCATCATCCCTGAGCCAAGTTGAGTGTTGAAGGAGATAGCAGGAACCTGTTCATCCTTTTTGTTGGTGATAGAGGTTTCGTCAGCGGTAAACCAGAATTGCTGGAGAAGAGCTTTGGAGGGTGTTGGATCCACAGTGATAGCATAAGCAATGCAGGATTGCTTTAGAAACATTGCAGCTTCCTTCAGATGTGGGTACTTAACACCGTCAAAATCGAGGGGAGCGAGATGATTGCTCTTTGGAAGCTCCGAGTCAGTGATGGCGAACTTGACGTTCTTAGAGGCGACAAGTGAAGATTGAGCCATTCTGAGCTATGAGTAGATAAAGGAGTAGAAGAAAGGTTTTAGTCTAAAAATAAAGAAGATTTGTCCAGTTTCTATTTTGGGAAAGAAACATAGGTAAATCAACAAATTTGAAGATTAAAAAGGTGTTTTTGACAGAAGATACAAGAACAAGAAGAAAAACCAAGGATTTTGAATGAAGAACAATCAAAATAGAATGGTTTTTAAAGAATAAAATAAAAAATGAAAATGATTTTATGTGATTAGAATCTTATAAACCCATAAATGGAATTTTATGTAAAAAGATTTAAGATAATAAATTGAAACAACCCCAGGTTCGGCAGGGTAAATGCATTAAAAAGGGACAAATTTTAGCGTATGGTGCTGCTACAGCGCTTTAGGGAGTCCTCAAGATATGTTTTCAGATACCGCTATCCAATTACAACCCGTCTTTGCTCAATGGATACAAAACACCCACGCTTTAGCACCTGGTGCAACGGCTCCTGGTGCAACAACAAGCACCAGTTTAACTTGGGGGGGCGGCGATTTAGTAGCAGTGGGTGGCAAGGTAGCTTTGTTACCTATTCCATTAGGAACCGCAGATTTTTTGGTAACTAATCCCAACATGGAAGTACTGAAAAAACTCATATAAGCAAAAAATCTCAAATATCCGTGATCATGAGACATATAATTATCACTATAAATAAGAACCAGAATTCCAACAGTAGTTATTAATATTGACATAATAGAAGTAAGTGGATCGATCAAGTATCCGAATTCTAAAGAAAAATCATTATTGATAATCCAAGACCATACATATTGATAGACAGAACTGCTATTTATTTGATGAATACACAGATTCATGGAAAAAATCATTAGTACCCGCTCTACAATCCGAGTGGTTAATAATGCACGTAAGTATGATGATATTGAGCTATGCGGCTCTTCTTTGTGGATCATTATTATCAGTAGCACTTCTAGTCATTACATTTAGAAATATTTTTTGTAGTTATAAAAGTAATAATTTATTACAATTAAATCATTCATTTTCATTTGGTGAAATCCAATACAAGAATGAAAGACTTGACTTTTTACCTGTTGATCTTTGAAGAAGATGATGCAAATGCTTGAGAATGCTAGAATGCTTGAGAGAGTATTCTTGCTTTGAAAGTATTTCTAGAAAGCGTAAAATGATAAGAATGGAAAAACATTCCTTTTATATGTGAGAGAAAGGAGAGAGAATGTGAGAGGCGGGAAAAAAAATGCTTATCATGACATGGACATGTCCCACGAAGTTGATTGGATAGAAGGGTAACGGACGAACGTGTCAGAAAAAGGCATGTCGTGGATTGTCGGTTCAAATGACGTAATAGAAAAGAGACTGTTCATTTGTCCGGTTTGAAATTATCGCTGAAGAAAAGTCAGCGATAGATTTTTCTTTTTGAAAGTATCCCTGATGGTAAAGATAGGGATAGATTTTCTTTTAAAGGATCACTGATTAGAAATATCAGTGATAAATTTATTTTTCAAAAAGCTTTTAATCATTTGAAGAAAGTTCAGTGATTAAGGTTTATATTTTGAAAAACAACTGAATGAAGATTCAGTTGTAGGGATTGAGAACATACCTGAGAGTCAGAATATTCATCAGAGAATGATAAAAGGGGAACTTATGAGTACTGACACAATGCATTAACGCTGAAGAATTATTCTTCGAGATTCAACATTCCAAGCTCACTGATGAGAAAGTTGAACCTTGTCTCATCAAGAGGTTTGGTGAATAAATCAACAAATTGAAAGTCAGTAGGGATAAAGTGAAGTTCAATATCACCATTCATCACATGATCTCTGATAAAGTGATATCTGATCTCTATGTGTTTCGTCTTTGAATGTAGCATTGGATTATTTGCTATAGCGATAGCACTAGTGCTGTCGCAATAGATAGGAATCTTTGACAACTGAAGGTCATAGTCTAATAGCTGATTTCTCAACCACAAGATTTGAGAACAACAGCTTGCAGCGGCTACATATTCAGCTTCAGCTGTGGAAGTGGACACTGAATTTTGCTTTTTGCTTGTCCAGCTTACCAGCTTTCTCCGAGGAGTTGACATCCACCACTGGTACTCTTTCTGTCAAGTTTACAGCCTGCAAAATCACTATCAGAATAACCAGTTAGATCGAACCTTGAGTCTTTGGGATACCAAAGACCGAGGTTAGGAGTTCCTTTCAGATATATGAATATACGCTTAACAGCGATCAGATGGGATTCCTTGGGTTCAGATTGATAGCGTGCACATAAACAAGTAGAATACATGATGTCAGGTCGGCTCGCCGTAAGATACAGTAGGGAGCCTATCATTCCTTTATAGGCAGTGACATTAACAGGTTTTCCAGAAGGATCTTTGTTAAGTGTCAGGGGTGGTGCCATAGGAGTTTTCATTGATGAAGTTTGTGTAAGATCAAACTTCTTCAGCATATCTTTAACATACTTACCTTGGCTGATGAAAGTACCTTTATCAGATTGTTTAATCTGAAGACCAAGAAAATATGACAGCTCACCCATCATACTCATTTTATATTCTTTCTTCATTCTTTCAGCGAATCGAGTACATAGAGATGGGTTAGTAGAGCAAAATATTATGTCAACGACATATATTTGTACAAGAACTATATGACCTTTTATCTTTCTGAAAAATAACGTATTATCAATCTTACCACGTTCAAAATTTTCAGAAATAAGAAATGATGAGAGAGTGTCATACCAAGCACGAGGGTCTTGTTTTAGACCATAGAGAGCCTTATCCAATTTATAAACATAATTTGGATACTTAGGGTCATAGAACCCTGGTGGTTGTTCTACATAGACTTCTTCATTCAGCTTTCCATTGAGGAACGCTGATTTTACGTCCATTTGATAAACGATGAAGTCTTTATAGACTGCATAAACTAAGAATTGTCGAATTGCTTCGAGCCTAGCCACAGGGGCAAAGGTTTCATCATAGTCTATGCCTTCCTCTTGTCTGTATCCCTGAGCAACAAGTCGAGCCTTGTTGCGGGTTACAGTTCCATGTTCATCTAACTTGTTTCTAAACACCCATTTGGTGCCTATAACAGTTTTTTCAGATGGTCTAGGAACGAGATTCCAAACTTTGTTACGGGTAAACTCAGTCAGCTCTTCTTGCATAGCGCTGACCCAGTTTGGATCTCTGAGGGCATCATCAGTCTTCTTTGGTTCTATTAAAGATAGAAGGTTGACAAAGAGACAGATATTACCTGAGCTTCATCGTGTCTGAATACCTGCATCTGGATCACCAAGAATTTTATCTATTGGATGATATCTAGTCCATCTCTGAGCAGGAGCATGATCGCTCAACTCAGAGGTTGAATCAACAATTGGGATGTTTACTGATGAGGACGTTTGAGGTTCATCAGCAATTAACTGTTGAGTAGTGGACAGCCCGTTGTTATCAGAGAGGTTTTCAGACATAGGTAGATCTGATGGTAGCAAGGTGTTTAGAGGTTCAGCTGAAACCCATGAGTTGGATTCAGCGCTAGGAGGTATAATGTTTGGATCATCATCAGCGGCTGGAGAATCTGAATGCTGATGGTTTGGGAAGAAGGGTTCAGTTTCCTTGTAGTGAGAAAACATCCAAGCATTTAACTCTTCATTGTCAGTGATTGGTTTGGAGTTCGCTGAGCGAGTTTCATCAAAAGTGACATGAATTGTTTCTTCCACAGATTGTCTTCGTTTGTTGAAAACTCTGTAGGCTTTTGAGATGGAGGAATATCCTAGAAATATTCCATCATCAGCTTTTGGGTCGAACTTTCCAAGCTGATCTTTGTTGTTTAAGATAAAGCACTGACAACCAAAGATATGAAGAAAGCTGATAGAAGGCTTCCTTCCATGAAAGAGTTCATAAGCTGTCTTACTATCAGCGATATGTTTTGAGTAAAACATGCAGTGTTTGCAGCTTCTGCCCAAAATTGAGTAGGGAGATGAGAATCGCTGAACATTGATCTAGCATCTTCAATGATCGTTCTGTTTCTTCTTTCAGCGACTCCGTTTTGCTGAGATGTTCTTACTGTAGAGAAGTTATGAGAAATTCCCTTGTTTTCAAAGAAATTGTTCAGGGAACTGTTTTTGAATTCAGTTCCATGATCACTTCTTATTGAACGAACAGTAAGATTATTCAGCACTTCCATCTTTTTAACAAAAGATATTAGTTCTTCTGGAGTATCACTCTTACAGCGAAGAAAGATAACCCAGGTATAGCGAGAGAATTCATCTACAATGACAAGCGTATATTTCTTTCCAGCTATTGATTGAATATTGACAGGGCTAAACAGATCCATATGCAAGAGCTGAAGAGGACTGGTCACTGAGGAAACTTGTTTAGACTTGAAACTAGCTTTTGTTTGTTTTCCTTTTTCACATGTTGAGCAGAGAGATTCTTTAGCATATGAGTGCTGAGGAAGACCAGAAACTAGTTCCTTAGATGAGAGAGAATTCAAGGTTTTGAAGTTTAGATGAGAGAGCCTTTTGTGCCATAGCCAGTTGACATCAGAAGAGTCCTTAGAGAGAAAACATAAGTTTTCAGTGGTAGTAGAGTCCATATCTATTACGTAGACATTTTCTCTGCGATAACCACTGAGAGCAAGTTTTCCTTTCTCATTCACCACTAAACATGCTTTTTTAGAAAAGCGAACTTCGTAGTCATTATCACATAGCTGACTGATGCTTAGAAGGTTGTGCTTCAGTCCATCTACATAAGCGACTATTCGAAAGGTAGTTGTCCCATTGCTGAGGACACCAAACCCTCGGGTATATCCTTTTCCATTTCCACCGAAGGTCACAGAGGGACCTTTCTCTACCTTGTATTCAGTGAGCAGGTCTTTTTGTCCAGTCATATGACGAGAACATCCACTATCGAGATACCATATGCCCTTTGATCCCTGCACACATAAGGAAGATTAAGCATTGTTTGGTACCCACTTTTCAATGGGTCCTTTAGAGTTAGTGGATGTGGAAGCTTCAGCAGTCTTCACAGCAGATGAAGATTCAGCTTCAGTGGTGATCTTCACTTTGGTTAATTTCTTAACCTTAGTGGTTTTCTTCACTTTGGTTGATTTTTCAGCTTTAGTGACCTTTTCAGCCTTGGAGGAAATCATCTTCACTTTAACTGATTTAGTGGCAGTTGGACATTTGCTTGCAATATGGTCAGTAAAACCACAGTAATAGCATTTTCTATATTTGAAAATGGTTTTAGGACCAGAAGTAGAAGGTTTTGCAAGTTTAAGATGAGCAGGGCCAGGTCCAAGAATGCTTTTCTCATGAGATCTGGGAGGAATTTTCATTTCTTCAGATTTCATGGGTCTTAGATCAATCTTTAGCTTTGGAGGACAGAGATCGAAGATTTCTATCACAGAGCTAGAAGATTGATTTACTGAAGGTTTAGAAGGAACTTTCAGTTTTGCTTTCTTGGTAGCCTTCTTGGGCCTCCCTTTCTCATCAAAGTACTTACACTCCTTTTTGATGAGATTTTTAAATTTAGAATACTCTTTACTGGAGTACTTTGTGAAGATGATTGGTCTAGAAGCACAAACACTAGAAGCAGTACTAATTTTAGAAGTACTAACAAAGTTAGCAGCACTAACAGGTTTAGCGGTACTAACCTTGTTAGAAGCACTAACATAGTTAGCAGTATTAACATCTGATGAAGTACTAACAATGTTAGTTTTAGAAGTACTAAAACACTCAGCAGCACTAACATTGATAGCAGCAGTATTACTTCTGGCAGCACTATCTTTGTTAGCAACACTATTTGTGGTAGTAGTACTAACAGTTTTAGTGCTTTTAGGAACCCACATCTTGACACTCTCTTTTACAGTCTTTTTCTTCATGTGGCTTTTAGATTTAACAGGTTTCTTAGCCACATGGTTCCTTTCATCCTTCCTATAACCAAAGGGTTTTTGCACAGATCTTTGAAAATTTATCCTTTGGTTAATAGGATTAAAATAACAGTGCTTGGCAAGATGGTTCATTTTGCCACATAAGAAACAAGGTTTTGGTCTGATGATTCTACTCAGATCAACTCCTTGTTTCTGATCCTACTGATTATTTCAATTTCTTTAATTGTCCCTCCTTTTATCATGTTTTAGGGGCTCAGACTTATTACCCGCACACTGTTTGCAAAGAACAGGATTCACAACTGTAGTCTGCTTGTAATGGACCTTTTTAGACTTTCCCTCAGTCTTCTCTACGTCATCAGATTTGACCCAATCCTTTCCACCTCCCTCATTGGTAAGAATGTTATTTTCTAAGGAAATCTCACCACTCACAGTATTATCCTTACTCTTACCAGCTTCTTTCTCAGTCTTGTCCTTAACAACTACTTAATCTAAAGGATCTATCTTAGTGGCTCCCTCATGCAAGTCCTTCCTATCCTTGGTCTCTAGCAAGTCTGATTTAGGAGGGATGTAGTTGTTATTGTATGGTGGTGGTGTGGTATTGTACCCAATTCCTGGTTTGAGCTTATCATGGATTTGGACCTTTAGAATTGAATCCATGGCTTTAGAAGGATATGAAATCTTTTCCACATCCAGCTTAACCTTGGCTATCTCTCCTCTCAACTTTTCATTCTCCTCTCTAGACTTTGTCAGTTGGATTTCTAGCTTATTTTTCTCCCACTTCTAGTAATTTGTATCATATGTGTGTTGAAGTTCATTGGCTTGGAAACCTTTAATTTGTTCCTCAAACCTCTCAACAATTTTCACATAGTCTTTTCTATCCTTTTCTAACCTCTTAAGGTCATCACTCATAATCTGGTTGTGATCCCTGTACCTTTTAACAGTGTCTATACAAGTTTGAGAACAGAGATTAGAGAGTACCTCAGTTGGAAGATCAGATACCTCTGCCTTGAGAGCTTGATTTTGAATGACCTCTTCTGTTTGATCACTCCAGTCAAACTCCATTCCTTGTTGAGAAACAAGAGCTTGAGCAAAGTTTCTGTTCTTGTTGAAGCTTCCAGTTTGAGCTTGTTGGTGATTGTTGTGAGACACTCCACTTCTGCATTCCCTGGCAAATTGTCCCTTTATATGACACTTGTAGCACTCCACCTTTGACTTATCAAAGCCTGCTCCATCTTCTCTTCTTTGGGAGAAGTTGTTCCTCCCAGTCCTCTTGATGAACTTCTTCACCCTCATAGAAAGCATGGCCATCTGCCATTTAATATCCATCTTTTCAAGATCATCAGAATGAAACTGTTCCAAGTCATCATTGATTAAAGAGGAGTTACCATGGCTGGAAAGAAAGGCTTCAAAAACAGATTCATTGCCTTTTTCTTGATTTACTCCATTAGCAGCATTAACTGATTCAGGGTTAGCAGTAGAATCAGTTGATGCTGAAAGGAGTGCAGCATTATGAACATATCCAGTAGGCTTCTTCTTTGCTTCCACCTCAGATTCAAACACTCTCAGATCATTGTACAGATCATCCAGTTCCATTTCTTCTAATTTGTCATTATGTCTGAATGAAACAGTGTACATGGTCCATTCATCTCCAAGAGATCTGAGGAACTTTCGATTGACATCATCTTGTTCCATCTGGACTCCAACAGTATCCAACTCACCAATTAACTTATTGAATCTATCAAAAGTTTGAGTCATAGACTCATTCTTTGACGATGTAAAATTCTCATATTGTTGCTTGAGAATATCCCTTTGATTCCTCTTAGTGCTCTTGGTGCCAGCAAATCTCTTCTCTAAAGCATTCCATAGAATCTGAGCATAAGTGTAGTGGTGAAACTGATGTTAATACTCATTAGGAATGGCCAAAAGCAGGGTGCTTAAGGCTTTCATCTCCAATTGTCTCACTTTCTTCTCAACATCATTTTTTGGAGGTGGTCTTCTTCCATCTTGTCCAATTTTACCTTCAGCAGAGGGACCATTCTCAACAATGTCCCATATAGAAAAGTCTGTAAGGAGGATGTACTGCATGATCCTAATTTTCCACATGTCAAACTCATTAGGTTTGAGCATGGAAACCTTTGAAACAAGAGTACTGTTAGATTCAACTGTGTTGTCCATGATGAATGAAGGTTTTTGAGAATACTAGGCTTTGATAACACTTGTCAGGATCTGATTCTTAACAAGAATAATGAAACCCAGAAACAATGTTAAAGAAGTTGCGGAAAAACACTTTAATATTCAAATATCAATGTAACAGTAAAGTAGAAATCACAACTTGTAAACTTTATTGAATGATTAAAGTTACAAACTTTCACACAAAACCTCAATCTTGATTAACAGGCTCACCAAGACGAATTCTACTTCTCTAGAACTAGGGTTGTAAACCTTGAGGTCAATTCTCTCTCAAAACAAAAACTCAGAATACTTGTATTACAAACTATTCTGAATAATTCTATACATATATTGAAAATAAAAGATAATTACAAAACATAAAATATCTTCAGTATATTCTTCCATGATTATCTTCAACCTTCCATGATTATCTTCAAACCTTGATCTACGCGGCTTACCAAGATTATCACATAAGCAGTATTAAGACATAGCAGCATTAACACTCTGAGTAGTATTAATCTTCACCAGCAGTAGTAACTATGCTTAGCAGTATTAATTTCTTCAAGCAGTAGTAATTTGTCTCAGAAGTAGTAACCATGTTGTACTAGCAGCAGTAATCATACTTAAACAAATCTTCAGTTCCCAACAATTTTCCCAACAGACATTTACATCAAACGACCCCCATTTATATATTAAACCATCAAAGAAACATATCCACATGATTTATTTATCAAAATGTCCAAAATCCCAAATGCGGGTCTTTCACAAGATTTATAAAACCAACTAACCAAAATGAGTAAAACTCTTCAAATATTCCAACTTTCAATAAAAATCATGTAAACACTTAATCACCTTAAAATAAACATTTTTGGCATGTACAACGTTTTTACAAATCAACATGAACTCACCTTGCTAGATTTAGGCTAAATCTAGATTTTTCCCCAACTTGAGCTCCTTTGAAAAAATTTGAATCCTCATGCCAAATCTTCAAAAATCCTAGATCCATAAGTTTCCAACCATCAATACACATATCCATGCACTTAGAATCATTCCCCCAAACACCTTATATCAAAATCTCCATTTTGGCCAAAACCCTAATTTTGACTTAAATCCTCCAAAATCGTCCAAACTGAATATAAACTGTAGGGAGTAATCAATTGAGCATTCATAACTTGATTAGAGTGTTAGAAAAAGAGGGAAACGAACTTACCACTTAGGTTTTGAGCAAAACCTAATAAACCCCAAAAAGCTCTAGTGTTGGAGATAAGAACTTGATCTTGCACCAAAAGATGAAGCAACTAGCATAATATGGAGAGGGAACACTTTAACCTCAAAGGGAAATTCCAAAAATCAGTTAGCATTGAAAATAGAAGGTGGAGGAACGTTCTGGGAGAGAAAGGGAAGAGAGTGGAAATGAGAAATGAGAGAAATGGATGAAAATCGCACTTTTAACACACTGGTACCTCTCGGCGAGAGTGCCAAGCGATTGCGCCAGTGTCAGGATCGAAACTCAAACAAGAATAATTCACTCAGAAACAATGTTAAAGAAGTTGCGGAAAAATGCTTTAACACTAACAATCAATGAAACAGTATATCAAACTCAAATCACAAGTTTATATTAATTCAACTTGATGATTACACACAAAAACCTCAATTTGTTGAACAGGCTTAACAGACGTTCTATACTTCTCTATAGAAAGGATCTAAACTAGTCTTGAGGTTAATTCTCTATCACCAAAACTTATTTATTCTCTCAATGATTCTCTCAGAATGTACTATATCATCTATAACATCTAGACTATATTTACAGAGTAGATTACAAGATAATTATCACAATAAACTTGATCTTCAATATCAATTCCATAATTATCTTCAGCCTTATCTCCATCTTGTCTTTATCTCCAAGACATCTTTATCTTTATAAGCAGCACTAACTATTTTCAGAAGTATTAACCATATTCAGCAGCTTTAATCTTCAGCAGTACTAACTACTAGCAGTACTAACTCTCCAAGCAGTACTAACTATTCAAGTAGCAACACTAACTCTTTAAGCAGTATTAATTCTACTAGCAGTAGTAATCTTGATAGTCTAGCAGTAGTAATCACTTAGCAACATTAATCAGCAGCATAAACCATACTTAGCATATTTATACCCAACAATATCCCCTAACTTAACTTTTCAGAAGGAGAAGTTAAGTTCTTCATGATATGGTCTTTATGATGCTTTCAACACTTCAGATCAGTTGCCCAAATTTGGATCCAGTCTCAGACTTTGATTAATGATCCTGCTAACCACAATCTTTGCCATTTCTGAACCTTGAGAACAAATTAATTTGGCTTTCAGCATCCCATGAAGCTTAGCTAGGCTGTGATCATATATCTTATCCATCAGATAATATTCATGAAAGCTTTTATCTATGGTCAAGATATACACCCCACATCTTTCTATGAGCATCCAGTTGTCCACAGACTTGAATACATCTTTGATGACATGCTTTACAAGATCTGGACTAAACATCATGCATAAATACTCCATTGCTAGTTTCTTGATGTTCATCCCTGGAATCTTCAGCACATCCTAATACAAATTCATTCCCACTTTAAACATTTCTTCCAAGTCTGACCTGGAACAACATCTGATTATCTTCGCCCAAGTAGAGTAGACTTCAAAGTGATCACCCATTCTTTTGATTCTGAAATACTCTTTGCCTTGATCTTTAAGAATATCCCAGTGGATGATTTCAGGGACTTGGACTGAAATGGGATCTTCCTTCACTGGATCACTATCTGTTACAGTCATGTAAAGTTCAAAATGCACATTAGATTGACTTGGTTGCTGTGCACTTTGACTTGATTGTTCAGCTTGACTTGTAACAGATGGTTCTGTATCTTTCTCAGCTTCTGCAATCTTTGGCTTCTTCAACAGTTTCTTGGAAGCTATTGTTTTTACTCTCTTGGCAGATTTAACTTCCACATCAGTATGGTCTTCCTTCTTTTCTTCAGTCTTTTCTTTTGAGGGAGTGGTTTCCTCACTCCCAAGAAAGGGTTGTTGGATATTGAGATCATGCCTCTCTTTCATCCTCCTTTCAGCTTCTTCCCTTTGAGTGGAATCCCCTTTCAGATTTGACATGTCCTTTGTATACAGTTCCTCAATCCTGCCATAAGGCATATTTGTAAACATTCCTTCAGGAACTCCAAGAGCTCCTTTCAGGAAGTTTATCATCTTCCTCCTTTCTTGATTGGCCAAATAGGTCTTAGAAGGTTGTCTTTTTTGAGTCTTTGCTGGTAGTCTGTGCTTGGATGCTTTCACTGTACTTTTCTTTACCTCAGTTACAACTTTCAAGCTCTTTTGATATTCCTCATTCAGCTTAGTGGACAGATCTAGAGCAATCTGCCTATCTTTGGTCTGTTGAGTCTCTTCTTCTTGTTCTATCTCAGCCTGCAGCCTCTTTGCCAATTTCTCATCAATCTCTATTTGTTTTAGCTTCTTGGGAGGTTGTACAGATTCATCCACTTTTTCCTTGCCTTTTCTTTTCATTTCTGCCTCACTGATTTCTTTTCTTTTCTGCTTAATACCTCCTTCTTTAATTTCCACTCCCTTGGCCTTTTGAGTGGCTTTGGGGGTGTCTGTTTTGGCCTTTAGAAGAGTTTATGCTATTTCTATCTCTTCAACAGATAGCCCTGTTACTGCTGCTGGCTCTGTTACTGCTGCTTGTGCCTTTTCTGCTGCTAGTTTAACTGTTTCTGCTGCTTTGGAACTTTCTGCTTCTGTATTTTCTTTTTCTGTATTCAGCTCCCCCTCAAACTGAGTTTCCATGCCAATGGGACTGTGTTTCTCCTCTTCATCTTGTTTCTCCCCCTTGTTGAAAACATCTCCCCTTTTCTTCAAGACATACTGCTTTCTTTTCTTTTTCTGTACCAACTTCATCACCATCTTCTTCAATTTGGTAATCTGCACTTGTTGAGACAGAATTATCAATTTCATCTCCTCTATATCTGAGCCTTGCTTGATGACATCAAGATTTATGTTTCCCATAGTTTCCATCAATTCATTGTAGTTATATCTGTCCTCACCTCCTTTAGGTGTGTTTACCACCCTTGAAGGATCCTTGGATCTTTTAGTAGTAGAGGTCTTCTGCCTAGCAGAAGCATCCTCTACCCCCTTGGTTTCTTGGCACCTGGGACCTTTGGATGATTGCTCACCCAAAGTTGCCATGGGGAAGGTCTTAGATATGTTCACACTATCCTGCCCTGCACTTTGTGCAAAGTCAGTAGTGTGAGCCTTACAGCCCATATGCTCTTCCTTCTCCTTATTCAACACCTTCTTGGGGTTGGGAGACACCCCTGTGATTTCCCTTTGGATATGCTCTAATGGAGAATGCTCCATTAGAGGGCTTGAAGGTTTTGTGGGTGAAGGTAAAAGAAGGGAAGGAACCTTCTTTACCTTTTTCCTTATATACGTATGAGTGATGGGTGAAGTTGGCTTTTGAAGAAGGGACTGAGGGATGTTAATAGAAATGAGTGGTGTGGGTAGGTCATCAGTTTGGTTGTCAGATGAAGGCTTTGACACTGATGCCTCACCATGGGAATGAGACACACCCATCATTGTAGAGAACAATGGTGTGTCAATACCTGAGAAGTCCTTACTAGGCCTCCTCATATTAGAAAACACCTTCCCCTTTGGGGGTTTTGGTACATATACCTTATTGAAATGAGGTATATCCGTCAATTCATTCAGAATAATCTCTTGTACAAACCTGGGATACATATAAAAGCTTTTGGTTTTGGTATCCAGGTTTGACATAAAATCATTTAAAATCATTTGAGCAAAATTGAACTTTCTAGAGGTAGCTAAGCAGACCATAGCATAAGCAATGATACTGCTGAACTCACTCCAGCCAGTTATTTTCCTTGAAATACAGTGCTGAAGGGTATGAACAAAGAATCTCCACTGTGGTGCAAACCTGTTCTTGAAGAACTTGAGTACATCAGTGGGACCTTCATATCCCATTTGACTAAGAGCTTGGAAGAGATCTTCCTTGGTTAAAGAGGTTATACCTGAGGCATCATCTAGTCGTAGATGAATGCGAATAGCTCCTTCTGTGATTGTGAGGGGTTTATCACACACCCTTGTTTTGATGACCTGATTGCCATCTTCAGTATGAATAGCATCATTGGCCCAGAACTGCCTTTGGTCTTCCACATAGATTGTGGGATTGACAGTTAGAGAGTGGGCGATGTGTGAGGATTGTAGAAAATCCACAATCTGATGAAATCCCTCTGCTTGCTTTGGTTTGAGTAGCATTGCCAATTCATTGTGTTCATCGAAAAACATCAGTTCATCCATCTTCTTGAGCGATTGGTCGAAGCTAGGGTTACGCACTGGTAAGAGAGAATTCAAGAGAACAAGAGAGAGAGAGTACACTCGTAGACAATTCAAAGAGCCGTTTGTAATTTGGCGGTCACACAGGGTATTTATAGGTGAAGGGAGTAAGTTAGAAGCAATACTAATTACCTCTGGCAGTATTAACGAACTCGCAGTATTAACTCATAATAGCAGTAGTAACACATACTGGCAGTACTGACACAGACTAGCAGTATTAACACAGACTAGCAGTACTAACACATACTAGCAGTATTAAAATGTACCAGCAGTAATAATAATGATTAGTAGTAGTAACTTTGCACTGGCAGTATAAACCACCTAGCAGCAGTAACCATACTTAACCATTTTTGAACTATTATTATGATAATGCAGTGAGCAGTATTAATTGAACGAGAAGTACAAAGTCTCCAATCAAAACAATCTGAAACACTTAAACACACAGAGGTTAATAACACCAATTCAATGAAAGTAAATAAGGAGGAATCTATATAGGTACATAAAGAGAATGAGAATATACTTATTCATTGTTCATCATGCCCACACTTGAAACCAAGAATGTGAATCTACCCACATCAAAAGCTTTTGTGAATAGATCAACAATCTGGTTACTTGTGTGTACTTTCTGAACCTGAATTAGCTTCTTCTCATTACAGTCTCTGATAAAATGGTACCTTATTTCTATATGCTTGACAAGATTATTAACAATGCTAATAGCACTGTTGTTGTCTATGAAAATAGGAGTGTGAAGAAATGTCATACCATAGTCCATCATTTGATTCTAAATCCATAACACTTGTGAGCAGCAGCTTGCAACAGCTATGTATTCTGCTTCTGTTGTTGAAGTGGACACTGTGGTTTGATTCTTACACTACCATGACACTAGTCTTGCACCCAAAAATTGTCATCCTCCAGTTGTAGACTTTCTGTCCAAGTTAGCTCCACCCAAATCACTATCTGAATATGCAAGAAGGTCAAATGGTGATTCATGAGGATACCAAAGGCCTAATATGGGTTGACCTTTGAGATCTGAATATCCTCTTGACTGCTTGAAAATGTGACTGCTTTGGCCTAACTTGAAATCTTGCACACACACAAACAGGGAAAACGATATCTGGTCTAGAAGCTGTGAGATACATAAGAGAGCCGATCATGGATCTGTAATAATGAACATCCACATCCTCCCCCTCAAGCTCTGCAGTAATCTGTTTGTGTGTCTCCATGGGTGTGCTTGTAAGCTTGGAATCTGAGAACCCAAACTTGGTTAAAATGTCCTGTACATATTTGGTTTGGCTTATGAAGATTCCATCTTGTTGCTAATTAACTTGTAGCCCAAGGAAGAAAGTAAGTTCACCCACAGAACTCATCTTGAATCTCTTATGCATTAATTCTTCAAACTCTCTGCACAATTGATCTTTTGTGGATCCAAAGATGATGTCATCCACATAGATTTGTACTAGCAGGATGTCTTCTTCTTCCTTTAAATGAACAGAGTCTTGTCAATGGTTCCTCTCTCAAAACCATTTTCCAAGAGATAGGTAGACAAGGTGTCATACCAAGCTCTTGGTGCTTGATGTAGTCCATACAGTGCTTTCTTCAATTTGTATACTCTGTCAGGATACTTGGGATTTTCAAACCCTGGAGGCTGACAAACATATACTTCTTCTTCAATTTTTCCATATAGAAAATCACTTTTCACATCCATTTGGTAGACTTTGAACTTCATGAAAGAAGCATAGGCTAAAAACAGCCTAATTGCCTCAATCCTAGCCACTGGTGCAAAAACCTCTTCATAATCAATTCCTTCTTCTTGAGTGTACCCCTGTGCTACCAATCTAGCCTTGTTCTTGATCACTATTCCTCTCTCGTCCTTCTTGTTTCTGAAAATCCATTTTGTCCCTAAAGCTCTGTGTCCTTTAGGTAGTTCTACCAAATCCCATACATTTTTGCAATACAAACTGCAGCAACTCCTCTTGCATTGCTTCTATCCAACTTGGATCATTCATTGCATCATGTGCCTTTTTGGGCTCAACCTAAGATAGAAAGCAAGATAGTAAGCTTGATTGTATGTTTTTTAATCCTCCCAACTTACTCTGATTCCTTGTGATGATTGGAGAATTGATGTCTCCAATTACCAACTAAGAAGGATGATCTTTATGCACTTTTGTTTGATGAATAGCCTCTTCATTAATCTCTGTATCCAGATTAGAGTCATTCTTTTCAGGAGGGCTGCCACCAAACACTGAGGAGTTCTCATCATCAGTATCATCTTCTGCCACTGCAGGCATCTCAGGTTCTAGCTGTTCTGAGTTCAAAAGTTGATCCTCCTTTCACCTCTCTCCTCTTCATTCTGATCAGTTTCAGTATCCTTTGAATCTGAAGCATCTTTCTTCTCTTGAACACAGAGTTCAGTAGAATCTGCTGTAGGGATAGGGAATAGCACAAACTCTTGTCTTTTGTCTTGTACTGATTCTGTCCATGTTCCTGCATTATTCTCATAACTGAAACCCAAAGAATTAGTTAGTGAATCAATGTCAAAAAGCCAATCAGGGCCTGTACCAAGTTTATTTGTTGTGCTCTCATTGCTTTTGACATTGTCACTTTCCTCAATTATTCTAGAAGAGGTATTAAAAACTCTGTAAGCCTTACTTTGGGATGAGTAACCAACCAGAAATCCATCATCCGCTTTGCTATCAAACTTGCCTAAGTGAGTTTTGGTATTAAGAATTGTGCAAGGACACCCAAATGGTTTGAAAAATCCAATAAAAGGTTTCTTCTTGTTAAAAAGTTCATATGGTGTCTTGCCTTGAGATTTAACTATTAGAACCCTGTTTTGAACATAACAAGCAGTATTAACTGCTTCTGCCCAAAATGTAACTGCCAGTTTTGAATCTGCCAACAGGGATCTTGCAGCTTCAATCAGTGTCCTATTTCTCCTCTCAGCAACTCCATTCTGTTGAGGGGTCCTAGGAGCACTGTATTGTCTCTCAATACCTTTTTCCTCACAGAAGCTGTTTAGGTCATGGTTTTTAAATTCAGTTCCATTATCAGACCTGATGATTTTAACTCTTTGATTTGTTTGGTTTTCAACTCTGAGAATAAAGGATTTGATCAGTCCACTTGTCTCATTCTTTGTCCTCATAAAATAGACCCAAGTGAATCTAGAGAAATCATCAACAATAACTAAGCAGTAAGATTTCTTGCCAATACTCATCACATTTGTAGGACCAAACAGATCCATATGCAATAACATAAGAGGTGAATAGATTGTATTTATCTCTTTGGACTTATGAGAAGTTTTGTGTTGTTTGCCTTTAAGACATGCAACACAATGATCATCACATGAAAATACCTTTTGTGGTAAATCTCTTACAAGGTTGTTTTTCACAAGATTATTCATTGTTTTAAAGTTCATGTGACACATCCTTCTATGCCAAAGAGATGATTCATCAACAGAAGCTTTTGAAAATAGACAATTAAATGATGAATCATTATATACATTCTCTAAATCCAGGCAATAAACATTGTCCTTTCTTGGTGTTCTCAGTAGTATCATACTTTCATCAACTACCTTGAACCCTTTAGCAAGGATAATACATTCAGTATCAGTAAATAATATACTATGTTTCTTGTCACAAACCTGTGATACACATAACAGGTTGTATCTCAATTGCTCAACATAGTAGACATCCTCAAATGTCATCTTACCCTTTGACACAATACCTTTTCCACTAATCTTTCCTCCAGAAGGATTATCCCCAAATGCAACATGTCCTCCATCAATTATTTTGAAGTTTTGTAGGCAGGACTTGTTGCCTGTCATGTGCCTAGAGCAACCACTATCAACATGCCAAATGCACTTCCCTTTTTGCTGTTGGTTACCCTGCACATAAAGTAGAACAGTTAGTTTTTAGTAGGAACCCAAGCCAAAGTGGTCTTGGGTTTCCCATTCTCATCAACATAGTGACAATCAGTTTTGATGAGCTTTTCAGACTGAGGAATCTTATAGCTTGAATACTTTGTCACAATAATGGGTCTGTTACTGGAAGCAGTACTAACTTGATTGGCAGTATTAACTTTGTTAGCAGTACTAACATCATTAGCAGTACTAATTGGATTAGCAGTATTAATTTTGTTAGCAGTACTAACTTCATTAGCAGTACTAATTGGATTAGTAGTACTAATTTTGTTAGCAGTAATATTGCTTGCAGCAGCATTATTTCTGTCAGCAGTACTATTTGAAGTAGTAGTACTAACAGATTTCTTTACTATTGGAACCCAAACCTGGACAAAATTGTTTGCTTTCTTCTTCATTAAGTGACTCCTTGACTTATTTGGGGTATTTTTCTTTGATTTTGCAAACTTGTATTGAGCATGAGCTTTTAAAGGTGCTCTTTTTACATTTTCAGCCATATGATTCCTTCTTTGATTCCTATAACCAACAGGATTTTGTATATGTCTTTGAAAGTTTATCCTCTGTTTCATAGGATTGAAATAACAGTATTTGGCAATATGGTTAAGCTTTCCACAAATAAAGCAAGATTTTGGTCTATTGATTTTACTCAGATCAACCCCTTGTTTTTGTGCCCACTGATTATTCCAGTTTCTTTGATTACCCCTCGTTTTATCATGTTTTTGGGGCTGAGACTGTTTACATGTATAGGGATTCACAACTGTGGTCTGCATATAGTGGACTCCCTGTACCTTTCCCTTTTCTCTCTTTGAGCTATCCACCTGTTCACTCTTGATGAATGGTTTACCTCTTCCCCCTTCATTGGTAAGGATCTTATTTTCTACAGGAATCTCTTCAGCATTCTTATTCTCAGAGTTCTCTTCCTCATTCTCTTCTTCAACCACCACATTATCTATAGGATCTACTTCTGTTGCTCCTATAGGTAAGTCCTTCTTATTTTGGTTCTCTAAGAGATCTGAAGAGGGAGGGATATAATTATTGTTATAAGGTGGAGGTGTTGCATTGTATCCTATACCACTCTTGATCTTATCATGAACTTGAGCTTTAAGCAAAGAGTCCATTGCTTTGGAAGCATAAGAAAACTTCTCAATGTCAAGCTTAGCTTTCTCATACTCACTCTTTATCTTCTCACACTCCTCTTTAGATTTTTCTATTTGAATCTCTAATTGATCTTTTTCCCACTTCCAGTAATTTGTGTCATAGTAATGCTGAAGTTCATTGGCCTTATTAGCCTTGATTTGATATTCAAACTTCTCAACAATCACTTTATAATCTCTTATATCTCTTTCTAAACTTTTAAGGTCGTCACACATGCTTTGGTTATGATCCCTGTAATTTTTAACAGTCTGAAGACACTCTTCAGTACACAGTTTAGTTTTTACCTCTGTTGGAATATCTGTGCTTGAATATTCTGAGACTTCTGCCATCAGGGCTTGATTCTGAACAGCTTCTTCTGCTTGATCACTCCAATCAAATCCCATTCCTTCTTGAGAAACAAGAGCTTGAGTAGAGTTTCTGTTGTTTTGGAAGCTTGAGGAATGTGCTTGCTGGTGGTTATTGCCATGTTGTTAAGGAATTCCTCCTCTGCATTCTCTTGCAAAGTGTCCCATTTTGTGACACTTGTAGCACTCCACCTTCGACTTGTCAAACCCAGCACTATCTTCTCTCCTCTGAGAAAAGTTGTTCCTGCCAGTCCTCTTTATGAATCTCTTGACGCTCATAGTTAGCATAGCCATCTGCCGCTTTATATCCATCTCCTCAAGGTCATCTGCATTAATTTGTTCAAGATCATCATTAATTAAACCAGAATTAGTATGACTAGCAAGAAAAGCTTCTAATACAGAGTCATTAGATACATCCTGCTTAGATACACAAGCAGTACTAACGGATTCTGTATTAGCAGCAGAAACAGTAGAAGAATAAGATGATAAAAGAGCAGCATTATGAGTGTATCCAGATGGTCTTTTCTTTGCTTCAACTTCAGCCTCAAACACCCTTAAGTCATTATAAAGATCGTCTAGTTCTTTGTCCTCCAGCTTGTCATCTTGTCTGAATGAGACAGTATACATGGTCCATTCATCTCCAAGGGACCTTAAGAACTTTCTGTTTACATCATCTTGATCAATCTGCACTCCAACAGTAGCTAGTTCACCAATCAGCTTGTTAAACCTGTCAAAAGTTTGAGTCATGGACTCATTCTTAGTTGACATGAAGTTTTCATATTGTTGCTTCAGTATTGCCTTCTGATTTCTCTTGGTACTTTTGGTACCAGAGAATCTCTTCTCTAGAGCATTCCAAAGCGTCTGGGCATCAGTGCAATTGCAAAATTGGTGTTGATACTCATTAGGAATAGCCAAGAGCAGTGTGCTCAAGGCTTTCATCTCTGTCTGCCTTATCTTCCTCTCTCCATCTGTCTTTGGTGGGATTCTTTTTCCATCTGCTCCAATCTTTCTTTCATTGGATGGGCCATTCTCAATGACGTCCCACATAGAGTAATCAGTGAGAAGGATGTAATGCCTGATCCTAATCTTCCACATGTCAAACTCATTAGATCTGAGCATTGGAACCTTTGAGACCAGAACACTATCACTTGAACCGTCCATGATGATTGTTGGTTTTCTGAGTTTAACAAAGCTCTGATACCACTTGTCAGGATCGAAACTCAAACAAGAATAATTCACTCAGAAACAATGTTAAAGAAGTTGCGGAAAAACGCTTTAACACTAACAATCAATGAAACAGTATATCAAACTCAAATCACAAGTTTATATTAATTCAACTTGATGATTACAAACAAAAACCTCAATCTGTTGAACAGGCTCAACAGACGTTCTATACTTCTCTATAGAAAGGATCTAAACTAGTCTTGAGGTTAATTCTCTATCACCAAAACTTATTTATTCTCTCAATGATTCTCTCAGAATGTACTATATAATCTATAACATCTAGACTATATTTACAGAGTAGATTACAAGATAATTATCACAATAAACTTGATCTTCAATATCAATCCCATAATTATCTTCAGCCTTATCTCCAGCTTGTCTTTATCTCCAAGACATCTTTATCTTTATAAGCAGCACTAACTATCTTCAGAAGTATTAACCATCTTCAGCAGCTTTAATCTTCAGCAATACTACCTACTAGCAGTACTAACTCTCCAAGCAGTACTAACTATTCAAGTAGCAGGACTAACTCTTTAAGCAGTATTAATTCTACTAGCAGTAGTAATCTTGATAGTCTAGCAGTAGTAATCACTTAGCAACATTAATCAGCAACATAAACCATACTTAGCATATTTATACCCAACAACCAGTGGGACTTTCGCTGGCATAATCGCCCAGATTGTATCGCCATCCTAAATGGCTCGGCGATAGTGCCAAACGATTGTGCCCTCTGGCACTCTTGCTGGCATAATCGCCCAAGTGCCCCAAACCCCAATATTCCGTCATTTCCCTCTCTTGAATAGCTTGGCATCCGAAACAACTAATAAT
Source organism: Arctium minus (assembly GCA_954870635.1). Taxonomy (NCBI): domain Eukaryota; kingdom Viridiplantae; phylum Streptophyta; class Magnoliopsida; order Asterales; family Asteraceae; genus Arctium; species Arctium minus. The sequence continues at coordinate 25,524,832 of OX941097.1, read as the reverse complement.
ACTAACATTAGAGTATAATTATCGCTTGATTGGGGAAAGAAAGGTAGCCAATACTTACCGAATTTCTGGGTGTTACAATCCTCCCAACCTTAGAATGATTTCGTCCTTGAAATCCAGTTCATACAAACAACCTTGATTACCACACTCGACACTACATGGATACAACCTCGGTGACAGTCTTATTACGCACCCAACCAAAAAGGGTAACGTTCTAGTAATATAACCTCAAATAACGCCATTTTTCACTAAACGGTCGATTCTCTTCCGCAAGGATGTGTCTCTATCCCAATTTATCCGTAAATGTTGTTTAATAACCATTTGACAAAACCGCCTTGATGATTTTTGTGGAGGCTCTCCCATCCTGTATCCACCTTGATACGCTACACTCATACCAGTAGTGAATATCGAACCTTACGGTAGCAATTTCTAACCATATGACCTCGGTTGCCTCCCAACCTTAGGTGACACATACTACCTCAAGGGTAGCTTGTGACCTCAACTTCTCTTTGACTAAATCGTCCTATCTCAACACGATTCTGCATCCGTAATCCAATGATCGACACCAAACCCAAAGAATCCCCAAAATTCTTTAATAATTCACCCTTGATATTGGTAGAGCTTGTCTCCCAAGGACGTGCCAATACATTTTCCTGGGAGTTGGTTTATTCAAATCAGGTGATTGTGCAATTCCAAACTATACTTAAACATCAATCATTCGGTCGATATAAATCTTTACCATACCAAGAAAATCTTAATATTCGATACTTAATTACCAACATCTAATCTCCGTAAAGTTCTACCACGGTAAGGCAAACATTTCTTATGATCCAACGGGAGTACTTCCAAACATTCCAAATATCTTTGACCTCAAAAGAACAAGTCTATGACTAAAATCAAAATAGCCATACTGAAAACGTGGGGATGCCAAGAAGTATTTCATTCTTGTTTGCACTGAGTCGATCCCTTATAAGGTTTTAAAATTGACACCTGATATGGAAATAAAACACCAAATCTTACTGCTTTAACAAACGAACCACACATAACACATCGTCAAACAAATAACCCATCAAATTAAATTCGACCACACTCAAGCAACCACACAAGGCTCTTACCCGAAGATTTACCGAATGGGAAAGGTAACTACTTACATAACTAAGATAATAACATAGATCCACTACCTTAATTATTCATACGTGAACATACTCATGAGGCTCAAATCTCCAAAATTCAAACATGTCCACAATTTGTATCATCCGCCGTTTCAATTCCCAAAGACTTCCCTAGTCCCTAATTCCATCTCCTTTCACAAAAAGGGGGTTTAAATCTATAGCTCTAATGAGTTCAAGGTTTTCAAACTAGTATGCCAATTTAAAATTTTATAAGACTTTTCAAACCCAAAATATTTATAATAATTGACCTTACATGTAGAAATCCACTACCGCTTACTCGATAGTTGTGCAAAGCGATCACCAATGCCACACATATAAAACCATTTCGAAAATCATTTGATCAATACTCAAACTAATAATAACAATAACAAAAGATGCGCAACAACTTTCAAATGGACTGCTATGGTCTTAACATGCATCAATTTATGTCGTATACGTAAAATAATTTTCTATGCTAAAACAATATGCAACAAAACGTATGTACAAAACTCTAGAAGAAGAAATTTACTTAATCGAGTTCCAAAAATTTCTCATTTAACCACATAATGACATGGAAGCAAACTTGCCAATAAGACTCGCATGTCTGGGTTCATTTATCAAAACTTAGAAGGACAAAATGTGCATGTGATTGGTCGGAACGTAGAAAAATTTTAAATCGGCTTTAAACTTTAAATCAAACCGCCAATATGTTCCATGTTTTAAAATAGTGACTACAATGCCATGCATACCGATAGATCAACATAACGTTTTGCGTGAACCGTTAAAAGTGGTGTCAACACCCGAAGAATGTACAAGGCAGAAGTTTAACACGAACCTTCATAGGCTCTTCATATGATTACTCACACCAAAAGTATAAATCAATTCAAATACTAAGTGCAAATATGCGGCATCAAGACTCTCAATGTGTCTATTGTGGTTGTGAAACGACATGTGCAAAACTCGCATGAGACATGACGCTCAATAAAAAAACTTATAAATTTACATGCAACCTAACTAAAGCCTATGAAATTCAAAGTTCACTCATGCGTAGCAAAACATCGTAAAATAATACTCTATAAAACTCAATAAAACTCGCATGGAATAAAATTCCCAATAAAAATCAAACATCAAAATATGGAAATAACTTTTTTCTTTAAAACCTCAACATAGCTTCGGACAACAACGAAAATAAAGAATATCTCAGCAAAGTTTGCATCCACCTGCAATAGAACAATTTTATGCATGTTTAAAATTATTGTTTGAAATCTTGTGTGTGCTAAACATTTTTCCAAGATTTCGTAATATAATCCACATGATGATTTGGGAAACATGAGAAATATTTGATGCAAATTACTTTAGAAATAAATTCATGCATGAATTTGATCGGCACTCACATCTCGAAACCACGCTTCTCAATTCCCCAGTCACACTATCGTCATCCGGATGCTCAAATATCTTAAGGCAATAATCGAAAATTTCGTTGGTTCACATTACAATTTCTTGTTGAAATAAAGTCGATTCAATAGGCCTATGGTTCTACTTCAACCAATTGCCCCGACTCAAAATGGTCAACTTAATGTATTCATCATTCTTAACCGCCACTCCAAGTGACAATGTTATAAACATCAACTTCTTCTAGCTACTACTCCTCAGAAACTCATCCATTACCCCATCGGTCCTCACATAAAGATGGTTCAAGCACACACGTGTAACATGTAAGTTCACCACGACACTGGCCAGGTGTAATTATGAACGTACCGTACATGATGATCCTTGCTACCCCTGTCATGATTCCCGATTCTAGTGACTCTGTAGACCTTAAAGCATCCTATCTTAAAGTGTCTAATAGTGCAATACCATTTTACTTACTTAGAAAAACGCTAGCTTGAGTCTAGGCATCCTAAATTAATACGTAAATCTCTCAAACATATGCTCTGATACCAACTTGTAACACCCTCAAATTTGGAAAAAGTGACTAACTTAAAATTTTCAACAATACCTCAATGGTAGAATAAAATCTCTTATGATAAGTCCAAACTTGAAATACAATTCTAGGTTGAACCATAAACAAAGTAAATAAAGTCATACATAAAGACTAATTGAAGTCGGGTGTTACTAAAAACCCCATAACAGTCACTATCTCCAAAATGCGGAAGACTTCGCCAAGCTACTCTCTCGTACATATGACTAGTACTTATCCCTTCACAATATCACTAGTACCATTCCTCAACCGGAATCTGATGCACATGCCGACAAATAAAAAGGTTAGGCTAACTCCTAGTGAGTTCGAGAGTTTTCAACATGACTAATTATATCGTTAAAAGGAAAAAATGCAACTTAAATCATAATCTTTCAAAATGATTTTCTTTGAATATGAGAATGACCCATTTTCCCAATAACACGCATTTTAAAGATGAATGCCTCAATGAAGAATATTCTTTCATGAAGTAGTGCAACCCGAAACTCACTCAAAAAATGTGGGGGAGGGCACCCAATGATCCTAGTCATACTTATTCACGAGGATTACATTTACGGTCCATGGCTAGTATCCGGTCCCACAAAATCATTATACATTTTCCTTCTGAGGGCCCAATGTCTCAACTAGTTACAAATAGGAAATAATTATCCCATAAAAACAGACTCAGAAATTACATCACGGGGCCAATGGTAGATGTTTGACTTCACGAGCCCGCACCATAAGGCTCTCGATGACCCCATGACTAATCCTGGTCCCAACATGGAAACAATCGCCCTTTTCTTTTAAAATAATAGAGACCGAATCATATGCCTATGGATCCACTGCATTATAGTCTATAACATTACATGACTCCAATTGAATGACCAAAGCACTCAAAACATGTAATTCTCAAATGATACACAATAAGCGCACTCGTGCTCAAAACTCCACAAAAGGATATTAAAACCAGACTAATATCCCCAAGACTCATCTTAGACAAAAGCGAGCCATAAGCTCAACAATTTATTTTATCGTACCATAAAAGTCGGTATAAACAATAAAACACATTTAGCTGACGGTTATGCAAACACAATGACCGAAAGTATGATTAACCCAAAACTCATCATTGGTTGAGACAAACTAATTTCCAAATTAACTCATTCCATTATATTTCCAAAATGTCTCACAACACAATAATATGCATTTTTTCCAAACGGGTTATAAAATCAAATACACTAAAAGGACATTTACATCAAATGACCCCCATTTATATATTAAATCATCAAAGAAACCTATCCACATGATTTATTTATCAAATTTTCCAAAAATCACAAATGCGGGTGTTTCACAAGATTTATAAAACCAAATAACACAAATGAGTAAGACTCTTCAAATATTCCAACTTTTAATAAAAAATCATGTAAACACATAATCACCTTAAAATAAACATTTTTTTTGGCATGTACAATGTTTTCACAAATCAACTTGAACTCATCTTACTAGATTTAGGTTAAATCTAGATTTTTCCCCAACTTGAGCTCCTTTGAAAAAATTTGAATTCTCAAGCCAAATCTTCCAAAAACACATATCCACGCACTTAAAATCATTCCCCCAAACACCTTATATCAAAATCTCCATTTTGGCCAAAACCCTAAATTTGACCTAAATCCTCCAAAATCGTCCAAACCGAAATTTGAGAAATATAAACTCTTGGGAGTCATCAATGGAAAATTTATAACTTAGAGTGTTAGAAAAAAGGGAAACGAACTTACCACTTAGGTTTTGAGTAAAACCTAATAAACCCCAAAAACCTCTAGAGTTGGAGATGAGAACTTGATCTTGTATCAAGATATGAAGCCACTAGCATAATATGGAGAGGGAACACTTTGATCTCCATGGGAAAGCCCCAAAATCAGTTAGGGTTCATAATAGAAGGTGGAGGAACGTTTTGGGAGAGAGAGAGAAGAGAGTCGAAATGAGAAATGAGATAAATGGCTGAAAATCGCACTTTTAACACACTGGTACCTCTCAGCGAGAGTGCCAAGCGATTGTGATAGTGGCACTCTCGCTGGCACAATCGCCAAGATTGTAGCACCAGCCTAAATGGCTTGACGAGAGTGCCAAGCAATTGTGTTCTCTGGCACTCTCGCTGGCACAATCGCCCAGGTGCCCGAAACCCCAAAATTACGTCTTTTACCTCTCTCAAATAGCTTGCCATCTGAAACAGCTAATTATACTAACATTAGAGTATAATCATCGCTTGATTGGGGGAAGAAAGGTAGCCAATACGTACTGAATTTCCGGGTGTTACAATATGTTATCTTGAATGAAAGGTTTACTAACACATTATACATTAGTGACTACAATTTACACATTTAGTTTGTATTTGGGAACTTAAACGTTGTTGATTTGTTCGGGAACTTTGTTTAATGCTTCTATCATGTTAAACTTTACAAGGTACACATTTAGTTTGGATTTGTGAATCTAAGTGTTAATCACAACTGTGTACACACTAGACTGGTAGTGAAATTGTTGGGATTTGACAACATTTAAATGTCAGTGTTTGGGTAAAAATTCAGAAGTCTCGACCGACGATAGAAGACCAAACGTCTCCAATCATAAGACAAATCTTGTATTAAGATAAGGTCATGCCGACCACTTACACCGAGAACTATAGTCGTCACTTACAGTGATGGTCGTAAGCTTCTCACGACTTATGACCAAAATCTCTCGTCGACAAGTATCTTACGACTGTCGCAAGATATCTAATGATCCTGACTCATTAACTATCAACTAACGTTTTTTATATGTCTATTTATTTCAGGTCATAAAGCATTTATGGACAAACGGTCATAACGGAAGAACACCATCAAGACCATTTGATACGAAGACCGTTGTGACATTAAAGCTCATTTATGGCGACCCAAGATATATATATATACAAGGCAACAAAGAACTTGAAGCAAAGACAATATCATATCACTTACAAAGCATTCAAGCTATTCTCTATCAGAGAAACTCACGATAAAGCATTCTACCTCACGACGAACAAGACAATCTTATGATTTGTTTATTTTTTACTTGTATTGTTCGCGTTTTTTACCTGAAGGACGATGTCCCTGTTTGACGTCCATAGTGAATTGACGATCTCTGATATCGTTCGCGTTTTTTACCTCGATGAGGTTTTCCGCGTCACCAAATTTATATGTCTCTTTCTCCATTTAATTTATGTCGTACGATTTCTCGAAGGTTTCTTTACTCTATTTGTTAAAAGCTCCACACCGACCTTAAGTTATCTTTTGGGTAATTTTTGGCATTAACAGTTTGGTGCCCACCGTGGGGCCCCAGCTAGAGAAAATCTTCGACAAAAGGTGTGTCTTACTAACGGTCTCTTGAGGTCTTTTTGATTGATAGGAGCATGTCAGGACAAGAATCTCACCTAAACGTTCTTGCTTAAATGCGACCTAGCTGATCTAGTAAGTGGTTTGGCCTCGCATATTGGTAGCAAGAGGGCGTTTATGCCCCGACGATGGGGCTATGGTCTCAACGCCGTTACGAGGTAGTGATGAGTTTCACGGGCTCTAAACTCGGCGAGTGCACCGGAAAAGAACGGGAGTTGGGTCGATCTATTCTATGTCATGGAACTAGATGTTGCCCGCAATCGCATCAATGCATTGGATTAGCAAAATCTCAAAACAGCTGAAGAAATTGCACTCTTGAGGAGTCATAACACAAAGAACTTATTTGGAGCACAAAATGGTCCAAGAACACCCTTTAACGTGTCTTTTGCAGGTCCTCAACCTCCTCTGCCTCCATATCCAAGGGTGACGTAGAATGCTAGTGCTACAGCTTATCCCATTCCAACAATGTCAATCCCGTCGCTGCCAATGCCATTAATGGTGTTCTTTACGATGCCCATCCCAACGATGCTCGTGGCAACCAACGGTGAAGCCGCTGAGTCGTCACAATCAAATGGCTTTTACACGGTGGTTGGCATAACATCTCAGGATTCAGGATTTATCCCAGCACTGCCCTTGGCGACCAATGGACCAAATCTCGACGATTAAGACTGTTGGAAGAATAGAATGAGAAGATGTTGTCGCTACTTTCCAAGCTACCTGGAGCCGCTGTACCAGTCGACGTCGAACCGTGTACTGGATTTCAAGAATCTCCTTTCATCGACAAGATAGCCATGGTCGACGTCCTAAAGAAATACAACATCCCTACATTCACTCCAAAATATTCTGGTGTGACAGATCTAACAGAACACATCGCGCAGTACAATCAATTGATGTGGACTGTGTCGATCCCCCACCAGTATCAAGAAGTATGCATGTGCAAAAATTTTGGTGCGACCCTCACATGTGCTTCTCTCCAGTGGTTGATCAATATTAAGCCAAAATCCATCAACAACTTTGTCGAGCTAGTCAACCAATTTTTCTAACAATTTGCCAGCAGTCGCAAGATGGAGAAGTAGACTAGTGACATATATTACATCACACAAAAGACTGGCGAATATGTCCGAAGTTACTTCAATCGCTTCAATTCAAAAATGATCAACGTACGCAATTGTGATGTTAGGACCGCAATTGAAGCCTACAAGCGAGGTCTTGACGACAGTTCAGACATGTAAACATATGTGACGAAATACCCACCAAAAAGCTTTGAAGACGTTCTAGCCAAAATATTAGCCTACATGTGGGTCGAGGATGATGTGACCTTTCAACGCAAGCATGCAGACGACAAAAGGTCACTAAGTGTCAAGAAGCCTGACTTCAAAGCCCGAGCAATTCCTAAGGTTGAACCGTCGAGGCAAATTTCGAACGTAAGATTTGATAAAAAGAAAGTCTCGACACCCAAATTCCCTCAGTATCCTAAGATCTCCTCTTGTGGGTTCAAGGGAACATCTAAAGATTTAGTCGAATCTCTTAAGAACATGCAGTTAAATGTCAAATGGTCATAGAAAAGCGATAAGCACGACGCTAAGAAAGACAAATCAAAATGGTGTGACTTTGATAGCGATAATGGGCATACGACAAATGAGTGCATAGCCGTACGAAAATAACTACCCTAGATGGTACCGATGGGACACCTTCAAGATTTATTGGGCACAAAGACTAACGCATGACTAACTTCAGCACACAAATGTCGTGAATTATGGACTAGAGGTTCAGATATCAGTGGTCTGATCTATTCAGCAGCTAAAAGGCATGCTAGCCGAGGACCTCATGAACATCCGATCTCAAGATTGTCAAGACCACAACATGAAGTGGAGCTGTAAGCTATGCCAATAACATTCGATCATGATGACCATAGTGATCCATGGAAAAAACATCACGACGGGTTGATCATTGAACTCACGATCGGAATTGCTTGACCAAAAGGATCTTGATCGACGGAGGAAGTTATGCCAATATCACTTTCCTTAGCACGATTAAAGTTATGGGAATAGACTAGGAAGAAATCATACGAAGCTCGGTAGTGTTGGTGGGATTCAACGGGGACATGGCTAATACCATCGGCAAGATTATTCTTCCGGTGTACGTGTTAGAGCATGAAACTGAAAGATATCTGCACTTTAAAAGTGTGTTCATGATCTTAGGGGGAGAGTGAGATGCACTTTAAGATGATTTACATTCTTTTGAGGGGGAGCATATCTAATTTCTGCATTTTAATTAACTGACAAATTTTTGTGATGCATGAATTTAGGGGGAGTGTACAAGTCAAAAGGAGTAAGACTATGATTTCTGAATACTTCTGATCAAAACTCGTACTTTAATCGTTTTACTGCTTTATGTCACTTACTTTTCAATAAATTTTTGTGAATAAAGTTGTTTTGACTTGACTTTGAGACTTATGCAGAATGAGAGGAAGCTATCAAGATCATATCTTTATAACTTCAGCTGACTTCATGAGATCTAAGATTGCATAGAAAGGTTAAAATTATAATCTTAATATCATATACGGTTGAAAGAAGGACAACTTTCAATCATAGAAAACATATTCTTAAATGTTCAAACTACTTCCCGATTCTTAAACCGATTTCATGAATTGGAAGTGTGATTTTAAATGATTTTCATAATTTTTGTGCTTCAATGTTTAACAAACCGTGTGTTTCCAAAGATAATTACTTGCGTATTGTCTTTTCTATATACTTTAAAGTATTCACACACACTGGTTTGATTTCTTGTTCAAATAGTTCTTACCATGTCTCATATTGTAACATATTTTCGATGGTAAGACACCCCGCTTGTACTTCAATGTATCTTGAGCGTCATTTCATTTCGAAACATCATTTCAAGAGTGTATATATTTTTTTTGTTTCGTATAGACAATATATGTTATTTTCGACCATAAGCCTTAATTGATATATCATTTTTTTTCTGATCATTTTCATACAATGTCAGATTTTCAAACAAGTCTTTTGCATTCATATTCATTCATTTCATATACTTGTTTGAAAATACTTCAATGTTTCAAATGCTCAAATCATCATGATTATATTTTATGAGCATACATTCATCGTACATTTGTATATAAGCTTTAACTGATAATGTTAAATCATCTGAGCAACACATGCTTTCTAGGATTATATGGGTTCTTTGTGCTAGGAATTAACTGAACTTCTATTAAATCACGTTAACCAGTGATTTTGTTTGGCATTGAAGAATTGTTCAAGTATGGTTAATGCTGCTAGCACAACATGGTTACTACTTCTGAGAAAAGTTACTACTGCTGAGACAGATTAATACTGCTAACCAAGGTTAATACTGCTTGATGAAGTTACTACTGCTAAGCAAAGTTAGTACTGCTAGTAGTTAGTACTGCTGTGTATTAATACTGCTCATGAAGATAGTGCTGCTTATGAGATGAAGACTTCGTATGGCAATGAAGACAGCTGTATTGATTGAAGATATTCATGGAAAGCTTGGAGATAACTATGGAAGAATATACTGAAGATCTTTTATATTTTGTAATTATCTTTTATCTTTAGTATATGTATAGAATTAGTCTGAATAGTTTCATAGACAATATTCTGAGTTTTTGTTTTCATAGAGAGAATTAACCTCAAGGTTTAGAACCCTAGTTCTAGAGAAGTAGAATTCGTATTGGTGAGCTTGTTCATCAATATTGAGGTTTTGTTTGAAATCTTGTAGCTTTAATCATTCAATAAACTTTACAAGATTGTGATTTCTGATTCAATGTTTCATTGATTGTTGAATATTAAAGTGTTATTCCACAATTTCTTTAATATTGTTTCTGAGTTCATTATTCTTGTTGAGAATTAGATCCTGACAAGTGGTATCAGAGCTAGTATTCTCAGAAACCTTCATTCACCATGGAAAACACAGTTGAATCAAACAGTACTTTTGTCTCAAAGGTTCCAATGCTCAGATGTAATGAGTTTGACATGTGGAAGATTAGAATCAAGCAATACATCCTCCTCACAGATTACTCTATGTGGGAGATCATTGAGAATGGCCCATCTGATGAAGGAAAGAGTGGTGCAGATGGAAAAAGAATCCCACCAAAGACGGATGCAGAAAGGAAGACAAGGCAGACAGAGATGAAATCCTTGAGCGCACTGCTCTTGGCTATTCCCAATGAGTATCAACACCAATTCTGCAATTGCACTGATGCACAGATGCTTTGGAATGCTCTAGAGAAGAGATTCTATGGTACCAAAAGTACCAAGAGAAATCAGAAGGCAATATTGAAGCAACTGTATGAAAACTTTATGTCAACTAAGAATGAGTCCATGACTGAAACTTTTGACAGGTTTAACAAGCTGATTGGTCAACTAGCTACTATGGGAGTACAGATTGATCAAGATGATGTAAACATAAAGTTCTTAAGGTCCCTTGGATATGAATGGACCATGTATACTGTCTCATTCAGACAGAATGAACAATTGGAAGAAAAGGAACTGGATGATCTGTACAATGATCTAAGAGTGTTTGAATCTGAGGTGGAAACAAAGAAGAAGTCTACTGGGTATGTTCATAATGCTGCACTCCTATCAGCATCAAGTGATTCTACTGCTAACCCTGAATCAGTTAATGCTGCTAATGGAGTAAATCAAAAAAAAGGCACTGAATCTGTTTTTGAAGCCTTTCTTTCCAGCCATGGAAACTCTTCTTTAATCAATGATGACTTGGAACAACTTCATCCTGATGATCTTGAAGAGATGGATATTAAATGGCAGATGGCCATGCTTTCTATTAGGGTGAAGAAGTTCATCAAGAGGACTAGGAGGAACAACTTCTCCCAAAGAAGAGAAGATGGTGCAGGCTTTGATAAGTCAAAGGTGGAGTGCTATAAATGTCATATGAAGGGACACTTTGCCAGGGAATGCAGAAGTGGAGTATCTCACAACAACCACCAACAAGCTCAGACTGGAAGCTTCAACCAGAACAGAAACTCTGCTCAAGCCCTTGTTTCTCAACAAGGAATGGGGTTTGACTGGAGTGATCAAGCAGAAGAGGCTATTCAAAATCAAGCTCTCATGGCAGCGGTATCTGATCTCCCAACTGAGGTACTTTCTAATCTCTGTTCTCAAACTTGCATAGATACTGTTAAAAGGTACAGGGATCACAACCAGAATATGAGTGATGACCTTAAGAGATTAGAAAAAGATATAAAAGACTATGTGAGAATTGTTGAGAGGTTTGAGGAACAGATTAAAGGTTTCCAAGCCAATGAACTTCAACACACATATGATACCAATTACTGGAAGTGGGAGAAGAATGATCTAGAAATCCAACTGACAAAGTCCAAGGAGGAGAATGAAAAGTTGAGAGGAGAGCTAGCCAAAGTTAAGCTAGATGTGGAAAAGTTTTCCAATGCTTCTAAAGCAATGGACTCTTTACTACAAACACAGTTTCATGACAAACTGAGAAGAGGAATTGGGTACAATAACACACCACCACCATACAACAACAACTACATACCTCCTACATCAGACTTACTAGAGACCAAGGATAGGAAAGACTTGAAGGAGGGAGCCACTGATATAGATCCCTTAGATGGAGTAGTTGTTGAGGACAAGACTGAGAAAGAAGCTGGTAAGAGTAAGGAGAACAATGTGAGTGGTGAGATTCCTCTAGAGAATCACATTATTACCAATGAGGGTTGTGGAAAGATTTGGGTAAAATCTAAGGACATAGAGAAGACTGAGGGAAAGTCTAAAAAGGTCCATTACAAGCAGACCACAGTTGTGAATCCTGTTCCTTGCAAACAGTGTGCATGTAATAAGGATGAGCCCCTAAAACATGATAAAAAGAGGGGAAATCAAAGGAATTGGAATAATCAGTGGGCTCAGAAACATGGAGTTGATCTGAGTAGAATCATCAGACCAAAACCTTGTTTCATATGTGGCAAATTGAATCATCTTGCCAAGTACTGCTACTTTAATCCTATTAACCAAAGGATGAATTTTCAAAGATCTATGTAAAAAACCTTTGGTTATAGGAAAAATGAAAGGAAACATGTGGCTAAGAAACATGTTAAATCTAAAAGCCACATGAAGAAAAACACTGTGAAAGAAAGTGTCAAGATGTGGATTCCCAAAATCACTAAAACTGTTAGTACTGCTACTACAAATATTGCTGCTGACAATGATAGTGCTGCTAGAAGCAATACTACTGCTATCTATGTTAGTGCTGCTGACATTGTTAGTACTTCTTCAAATGTTAATACTGCTAAACCTGTTAGTGCTGCTAACTCTGTTAGTACTTCTAAAATTAGTACTGCTTCTAGTGTTTGTGCTGCTAGACCTATTATCTTGACAAAGTAATCTAGTAAAGAGTGCTCTGATTTTAAAAATCTCATCAAAAAGGAATGTAAATACTTTGATGAGAAAGGGAGACCCAAGACCACTTTGTCTTGGGTTCCCAATCAATACTAATTGTTTTATCTTATGTGCAGGGCAACCAACAGCTCAAGGGGAAGAGCATCTGGCATGTTGATAGTGGTTGCTCTAGACACATGACAGGGAACATGGCTTGCCTCAAGAATTTCAAGAAAATTGATGGAGGACATGTTGCCTTTGGTAATACTCCAGATGGAGGTAAGATCAGTGGTAAGGGAGATGTAACAAAAGGTAAGATGACCTTTGAGGATGTGTTCTATGTTGAGCAGTTAAGGTACAACCTGTTAAGTGTATCACAGGTTTGTGACAAAAAGCATAGTATATTGTTCACAGATTCAGAATACATTATCCTTGCTCCTGGATTCAAGGTAGTTGATGAAAAGATGATACTACTAAGAACTCCCAGAAAGGATAATGTCTATTGTTTGGACATGGAAAATGTTTCAACTGATTCATCCCTAAACTGTCTTGTTTCAAAAGCATCTTTGGATGAATCATCACTTTGGCACAGAAGGATGTGTCACATGAACTTTAAAACAATGAATAAACTTGTTAAAAACAACCTTGTAAGAGTTTGCCTTCAAAAGTCTTTTCATATGATGATCATTGTGTTGCCTGTCTCAAAGGCAAACAACACAAAACTTCTCATAAGTCCAAAGAGTTGAACACTATTGCTAATTCTCTTCAGTTGTTGCATATGGATCTGTTTGGTTCTACAAATGTTATGAGTATAGGTAAGAAATCATACTGCTTAGTTATTGTTGATGATTACTCTAGATTTACTTGGGTATATTTTCTAAGGACTAAGGATGAGACAAGTGGACTGATCAAATCCTTTATTCTAAGAATTGAAAACCAGACAAATCAAAAGGTAAAAGTCATTAGGTCAGACAATGGTACTGAATTTAAAAATCTTGACCTAAACACCTTTTGTGAGGAAAAAGGAATTGAGAGGCAATACAGTGCTCCTAGGACTCCACAACAAAATGGTGTTGCTGAGAGAAGGAATAGGACACTGATTGAAGCTGCTAGATCTCTGTTAGCTGGTTCAAAACTTCCAATTACTTTCTGGGTTGAAGCAGTTAATACTGCTTGCTATGTCCAAAACAGAGTTCTAGTAGTCAAGCCTAAGAACAAGACACCATATGAGCTTTTAAATAAAAGAAAACCATTTATTGGATTTTTCAAACCTTTTGGGTGTCCTTGTACCATTCTCAATACCAACACTCACTTAGGAAAGTTTGATAGCAAGGCAGATGATGGTTTTCTTGTTGGTTACTCATCTCAGAGTAAGGCCTACAGAGTATTTAATTCTTCTTCTAGAATAATTGAGGAAAGTGACAATGTCAAATGCAATGAGAACACACCAAATCCTATTGGTTCAGGTCCTCAGTGGTTGTTTGACATTGATTCACTAACTAACTCTTTGGGTTTCAGTAGTGATGATCATGCAGGTTCAGGAAGTGGAAGATCAGGGGATGTGCAAGTACAAGACATTATTCCTCAGTCTGTGATCTTTCCCATGCCTTCAATGGAACCTGTTGAAATATGTGAAAAAGAAACTGTTTCTGAACCAATGCAGAGTGAAGAAGAAAGAAGAGATGAGGAGACTTCAGAGCATGAAGAACCAGAAGTAGCTGATAAGACCCCCTCAGCTGACTTAAATGATTCCAATCTAGAAGTGGGAATCAATGAAGAACCTAGTCATCAGACTAGAACACAAAAGAACCATCCTCCAGAGCTGGTAATAGGAGACGTATCTTCTCCCATGATAACTAGAAATCAAAGCAGACATCAAGAGTTGCAGGATCAACAACATACAATACTCTCTTGCTTTATATCTTAGATTGAGCCTAAGAAGGCCTATGATGCAATGAAAGATTCCAGTTGGATAGAAGCCATGCAAGAAGAGTTATTACATTTCAAATTGCAAGAAGTTTGGGACTTGGTGGACCTTCCAAAAGGTCATAGAGCTATTGGCACCAAGTGAATTTCAGGAATAAAAAGGATGAGAGAGGAATAGTCATCAGAAACAAAGCAAGGCTAGTGGCACAAGGGTACACTCAGGAAGAAGGCATAGTTTATGAAGAAGTTTTTTCTCCAGTTGCAAGGGTAGAGGCAATTAGGCTGTTTCTAGCCTATGCTTCATTTATGCAGTTCAAGGTATATCAAATGGATGTGAAGAGTGCCTTTCTATATGGCACAATTAATGAAGAAATATATGTCTGCCAGCCCCCTGGTTTTGAAAATCCATCATATCCTGACAGAGTATACAAACTGAAGAAAGCACTTTATGGTCTACAATCAATCCCCAAGAGCATGGTATGATACATTGTCTACCTATCTCTTAGAAAATGGGTTTGAAAGGGGAATAATTGACAAGACCCTGTTTATCAAAAGAAGAAAGAAGGACATCCTACAAGTTCAGATCTATGTGGATGACATCATCTATGGATCCACAAAAGATCAAATGTATAGAGACTTTGAAGAGTTGATGTACAAAAGCTTCAAAATGAGTTCAATGGGTGAACTTACTTTCTTCCTTGGGCTTCAAGTGAAACAATAGAAATATGGGATCTTCATAAGTCAATCAAAGTATGTGAAAGACATCCTGGACAAATATGGTTTATCAGACTCAAAGACAGCAAGCACACCTATGGAAACACACAAACAGATCACTACTGATCTTGAGGGGGAGGTTGTTGATGTCCATCTTTATAGATCAATGATTGGATCTCTCATGTATCTCACAGCCTCAAGACCAAATATTATGTTTCCAGTGTGTGTTTGTGGCAGATTCCAAGTCAAGCCAAAGCAATCACATATTCAAGCGGTTAAGAGGATTTTCAGATACTTAAGAGGGCAACCTAGATTAGGTCTTTGGTATCCGTATGAATCTTCTTTTGACTTGATTGCATATTCAGACGGTGACTTGGGTGGTGCTAATATGGATAGAAAGTCTACTTCAGGTGGATGTCAGCTTTTGGGTGCAAGACTAGTATCTTGGCAGTGTAAGAAGCAAACCACAGTGTCCTTATCAACAACAGAAGTTGAGTACATTGCTGCTGCAAGTTGCTGCTCTCAGGTTCTATGGATTCAGAATCAAATGTTGGACTATGGGGTAACCTTTCTGCACACTCCAATCTTCATTGATAATAGCAGTGCTATAAGCATTGTTAACAATCCAGTCAAGCACTCCAAAACAAAACACATTGAGATCAGGTATCACTTTATTAGAGACTGTAATGAAAAGAAGCTTATTCAAGTTGCTAAAGTTCATACTGACAACCAGTTTGCTGATCTATTTACTAAAGCTTTTGATGTGGGAAGATTCACTTTCTTGGTCACAAGTGTGGGCATGATCAACTCTGAATGAGCTCATGTTCAAAAAGTGATTGTATACATGTTATTTGGTTGTTTTTGGTATTACTAATCATCTTTTTCAGGAAGTATATTGCCTTGTTCAGACCAATACAAGCTTCAAGAGTATAAGTATAGTTAATGTTGCCAGTGCAAAGTTACTACTTCAAGTTTCAATTAATACTGCTAGTTAGTTAATACTGCTAGTGGTTAATACTGCTCTTAGTTAATACTGCTAGTTAGTTAATACTGCTAGTGGTTAATACTGCTCTCAGTTAATACTGCTAGTGGTTAATACTGCTCTCAGTTAATACTGCTAGTTAGTTAATACTGCTAGTGGTTAATACTGCTCTCAGTTAATACTGCTAGTTAGTTAATATTGCTAATGATTAATACTGCTCTCAGTTAATACTGCTAGTTAGTTAATACTGCTAGTCGTTATTACTGCTTTTTTCTCGAATCGTATAAATACCCTCTTTGCCCGCCTAAAAGCTCATAACGACTCTTTGAATACTATTCATCTTCTCTCTAACCTCTTTTCTCTCAAGCACCTACTGAGTTTCAGTGTTCATTATCCTCAAGCTCGATGGCATCAAAGGCTTTTATTGACGAACACAACGAGATAGCAATGCTTCAAAAAGCCTAAGCAGGCTGATGGATCTCATCAAATAGTCGACTTTCTCAAGTCCAGCCATATCGCATATGCTCTTACCGTGTCACCATCCATCTACATCGAGCACCAGAAGCAATTCTGGGCTAATGCCACCACTATTACTGAAAATGATGTGCAAGTTATCAAGACCAGGGTGTGTGATAAACCCTTGACCGTTTCTGAAGAAGTAATTCGCATTAGTCTACGTCTAGACGATGCCTCAGGTATCTCATCTATCCCTAATGATGATCTGTTTTCAACTCTTACTAGAATGGGGTATGGAGGCCCATTGGGTGTTTTCAAGTTCTCAAAAGCTAAATTCTCACCCCAATGGCGTTTCTCTGTCCATACCCTTATGCATTGTATTTCCAAAAAGACTACTGGATGGAGTGAGTTTAGTAGTACCATTGCTTATGCTTTGGTCTGCTTGGCCACTGCCAGAAAGTACAATTTTTCTAAAATGATTTTCAATGACCTTGTGTCAAACTTGGGAAACAAAAAGAGTTTTTATATGTACCCAAGATTTGTCCAGGCAGTTATAACCAATGAATTGACGGATATGCCTCAATTTGATGAGGTATATGTACCTAAAATCCCCAAAGGCAAGGTCTTTTCAAATATGAAGAGATCTCCATTGGACTCGGAAGGAGTTGACACCCCATTGTTCTCTACAATGATGGTGGTATCCCACTTTCAAGAAGGTATGGCTTCAGGGTCAAGGCCCTCATTAGACTATCCCACTGAAAGCCAATCCCAACCTTCAATCAGTATATCAATCCCACAGTCCCTTCTTCAAAAACCAACTTCTCCAATCACCAATACTTACATCAGGAAAAAGGTAAAGAAGGCTCCTTCCCTTCTTGTACCTTCACCCACAAAGCCTTTAAGCCCTCTAATGGAGAATTCTCCATTAGAGAATATCTATAGGGAAACCATAGGGGTGTCTCCCAACCCCAAGGAGGTGCTCACTGAGGAGATGCATGAGCATATGGGTGAGAAGCTGCCACTACTCCTGCTAGCATAGAGGAGGACAGTGGTAACATCAATAAGACCTCCCCCATGGCAACTTTGGGTGAGCAATCATCCAAAGGTCCCAGGTGCCAAGAAACTAAGGGGGTGGAGGGTGCTTTTGCTAGGCAGAAGACTTCCACTACTAAAAAATCCCATGATCCTTCAAAAGGGGGTAACACTCCTGGAGAAGGTGAGGACAGATATGACTATAATGAATTGATGGAAACAATGGGCAACATTAATCTGGATGTCATCAAGCAAGGCAAAGACATAGAAGAAATGAAAATGGTAATTATGTCTCAACAAGCACAGATTACCAAATTGAAGAAAATGGTGACAAGATTGGTGCAAAAGAAGAGGAGAAGGCAGTTTGTTTTGAAGAAGAGGAAAAATGCTAATGATGCTTTCAACAAGGGGGAGAATCAAGAGGCTGAAGCAGAGAAGGAAAGTACATCTGGGATGGGATTTGATTTTGAGGGGGAGAAAGCTGCAGAAACAGAAGCACAAGCAGTAGAAACAGATGAGGTTCAAGCAGCAGCAGTAACAGAACAGGTAGCAGCAGTAACAGGGCTATCTGTTGAAGAGTTGGAAATAGCAGAAACATTGGTAAAAGCCAAGAATGACACTCCTAAGGCTACTCAAAAGGCCAACGGAGTGGTCATTAAAGAAGGAGGCCTTTCAAAGAAAAGAAAAGAAAAGAAAGCAGTGAGACAAGTTTGAAGGATGTAAAGGGAAAGGGAAAGATGGTTCAACCTGAACAACCTTCAAAGAAGAAGAGTCAGATTGAGTTAGATGAAGAAGTGGCAAAGCAGCTTCAAGAAGAAATAGAAAAGGAGGAACAATTACAATCTGAAAAAGACAGGGAGCTTGCACTGAATATGGCCAGAACACTCAATGAAGAGTATCAAAAGAACATGCAAACTGCAGCTGAGGCCAAGAAGAGATCAGTGACAGTTTTCAAGCAAAGAATGTCATTCAAGAAGCAGAAAAGACAACCTTCTAAGACCTTTTTGGCCAATCAGGAAAGGAGAAAAATGATCAATTTCCTGAAAGGTTCAATTGGTGTCAAAGGAGATATGTTTACTAATATGGCATACAGTCAAGTTGAGGAGCTCTATAAAAAGGAAATGGCTAAGCTTCAAGGGGACTCCTCTCAAAGGGAAAAGGCTGAAAGAAGGATGAAGGAGAGACATGATCTCAACATTCAACAACCATTCCCTGAGGAAGTCACTCCTACTAAAGAAAAGGCTGAAGACACTAAAGAAGAGAATGTTGCAAAGAGAGTAAAGACCATAGCTTCCAAGAAACAGTCCAAGAAGCCAAGGGTTGAAGAAGCTGAAAAAGAGGCAGAACCTTCAGTTACACCTTCAGCAGAATCTGTACAGAACCCAGAGCAGTCCAATAAGCAATCTGATGAGCATGTGGGACTTTATATGACTTTAATAGAACCAGTACAGGTTGTTCCCATTTCTGTGAAAGCACCAGAAGTCATCTTTTGGGATATTCTGAGGGACAACAGAAAGGAGTACTTCAGACTCAAAAGAGTTGGTGATGTGTTTGAAGTCTACTCAACTTAGGGCAAAGTGATCAGAAGTTGTTCCAGAAAGCTTTATGAGCATGTTTTGAAAGGAACTGAAGAAAGTCTACTCAAGATTGCAATGGAATATCTTTGTATGATGTTTAAACCAGAAAAGATGGTTTACAGGATAAAGGATCTACATCATGACTATGGATTTAAGAAGATTGATAAGTGGATACTCTTTGAAAACTGTGGTGTATACATGATCACAATAGATAACTGTTATCATGAATACTACCTGGTGGACAAAGTATATGATCATAGCAAGGAAAAGATGAATGGGATGCTGAAAGCTAAGCTAGTGTGTGCAAAGGAATCAGAAATGGCCAGAATTGTGGTAAGAAGGACAATCAATCAAAGTCTGGGTCTGGATCCGAATTTGGGCAACTAAATTGTAGTGTTGAAAGCATCTTGAAGATCATAATTAAAGAACTTGACTTATCTTTCTAAAAGTCAAGTTAGGGGGAGATTGTTGGGCATTGAAGAATTGTTCAAGTATGGTTAATGCTGCTAGCAGAACATGATTACTACTTCTGAGAAAAGTTACTACTGCTGAGACAGATTAATACTGCTAACCAAGGTTAATATTGCTTGATGAAGTTACTACTGCTAAGCAAAGTTAGTACTGCTAGTAGTTAGTACTGCTGTGTATTAATACTGCTCATGAAGATAGTGCTACTTATGAGATGAAGACTTCGTATGGCAATGAAGACAGCTGTATTTATTGAAGATATTCATGGAAAGCTTGGAGATAACAATGGAAGAATATACTGAAGATCTTTTATATTTTGTAATTATCTTTTATCTTTAGTATATGTATAGAATTAGTCTGAATAGTTTCATAGACAATATTCTGAGTTTTTGTTTTCATAGAGAGAATTAACCTCAAGGTTTAGAAACCTAGTTATAGAGAAGTAGAATTCGTATTGGTTAGCTTGTTCATCAATATTGAGGTTTTGTTTGAAATCTTGTAGCTTTAATCATTCAATAAAGTTTACAAGATTGTGATTTCTGATTCACTGTTTCATTGATTGTTGAATATTAAAGTGTTATTACGCAACTTCTTTAATATTGTTTCTGAGTTCATTATTCTTGTTGAGAATTAGATCCTGACAGATTTCTACCCAAGAAGTTAATCCTTAGTGATTGAGCGTGAGAAGTCTAAAAGAAATGAGTGTGGGTTGTGTGTTGAGGGAAAATGGAAATGAGAGTTTGGTTAGAAGTGAGCATAATGATTAAAAGAAAGAGTGTGTGAGATCAGAGTAAAAGAATATCAAACTCTGCACCAACTACTTTCTGAGTCGGGTAACCATATTACTAGCGTTTCACAACTCTTTGGTGAACGTTATTGAAACAGGCAACTAGCCCATGCCAACTCTTGTTAATAACCCCACCAGCCACTCATTTTCTTCTCAAAAAGAAAATGTTTCACATTTTCCAGGGGACGCGGCACATATGCTATATGATTTTCATTTGGAAAATCTGGATATTGAAAAAGAAGAAAGTCTGCCCCACCTTCGCGCTTCAATCATGCACTTTGAGTCTGTGTTGAACTAACTGTTGTCTCAGTGGTTTACACAATTTTGAGGTTTAAAAGCAATCATTCGTGCTTAATTCTTTCTACACATGCACGAACACACAAGAAATTTGTTTTCTTGTCATAACATTCATAGAAATTGCATTTTTGGTATTTCAATGATTGGATGGAAGCCCTGGGGGAGTGAACATCAAAAAGATCCTTTATATTGTGTATTCGTTACACACAATGACTTTGTGTTACTGACAGGCATGTAAACTGATTCATTTGTTGATTCAGGTGTTACACATTTATAACTTGTCTGGATTTGAAAAGATCTAGATCAATACATGATTACGGATCATTGAATCAGAGGCTTAGTTTGACAGATCAGATTGGTCAATGACATTTGTTGGAGAAAGTTTTGATGATATCGATGCTCAAATCATCAAAAAGGGGGAGTTGATTTTAAAGAAATGTCTATGTCTGAAGATTCAAAGTAAAGATTTGAAGAAGATCAAAGAATTTCTGAAGATGTGCTGATTTTGAGGAAATTTTATTTGAAGATTATTTGCTAAAGCAATCCGAGCTGAATCTGATGATAATTTATTTCCGAAGACTGAAAGAGTATTGCGATAATTCTGAAGAGATTGTTGAAGATCTTGTTTATCATATTTGGGGAGATTCTTATATTCTTTGAAGACAGACTTGGAAGATTACAATTTTGAAGGGAGAGATTGCATCTGACAAAGCTTAAAAGAGAAGACTAAATTGCTAAATCTTTCAACAGTGATCTTGAATCCAAAGGGGGAAATTGTTAGAGCATGAAATAGTTGGATACAAGATCAAGAAGACAAAAGTCAAAGTTCAAGAAGTCAAAAGTTGAGAAAGTTAACTCTCATTAAAGTCAAAGTATATTTGTAATAAAAGTCAAAGTTTCCTTGTATTTGTTTTGTTCCCTTGTAACTTGTAGGTATAAATAGCTTTGTTTTTCTCTTTAATAGATAGATGACTTGAATTTGTATTGTAATTTTTCAGAGAGAGTTTTTAGAGATAGAAAGTCGTCTAGAGAGAGAAAGTCAAGAACACTGTTTGTAATCTTGTGAATTTGGAATTGAATCGAACAGGTAGTTAATTCATTCTTGTTTGTCTGATTAATAGCAATAGGAATCTTGAATTTAGGGACACACAGTACGCCAAAGACATCAACAAGCAGACCAAGCTCAGTGTCATCGATTGCTCGTCCTTTAATAATGTCATACTAGGGCAACCCTGGATTCATGACATTGAAGCCATCCCCTCGACGTATCATCAGACGGTTAAATTTTCAACATCGTGGGGAGTCCAGGAGATTAGAAGCGAGCAAAAGATCGCACGAGATTGCTATAAAGTCATTAATATAATCTGTCAGTTTGGTCTGAATGAGTTGTTTAGGAATCTCATGACTTGAGTACTTTGTCAAGATTATAGGCTTGGATGCATTACTACTAGAAGCAGCACTAGCCTTGTTAGCAGTACTAACTTGGTTAGCAGTACTAATCAAGTTAGCAGCACTATTCTTGTTAGCAATACTATCTGGGATAGCAGTACTAACAGGTTTCTTTGCAATTGGAACCCAAACTTGAGCAAAGTTGTTTGCTTTCTTTGTCTTTAAGTTACTCCTTTGTTTATTTGAAGTATTTTTCTTAGTTTTAGCAAACTTGTTTTGAACATGAGACTTTTTAGGTGCTCTGTTCTCAGCCATTTGATTCCTTCCTTGCTTCCTATAACCAAAGGAGTTTTGAGTTTGTCTTTGAAAATTTACTCTTTGGTTTATAGGATTGAAATAACAGTATTTGGCAACATGATTAAGCTTTCCACAAATAAAACAAGGTTTTGGTCTATTGATTTTACTTAGATCAACCCCTTGTTTTTGTGCCCACTGATTATTCCAATTTCTCTGATTTCCCCTCCTTTTATCATGTTTTTGGGGCTCAGATTTATTGCAAGTACACTGTTTGCAAGGGACAGGATTCACAACTGTTGTCTGTTTGTAGTGGACCTTACCAGACTTTCCCTCTGTCTTTTCTATGTCCTTAGATTTGACCCAAGTCTTTCCACATCCCTCATTGGTGATAATGTGATTTTCTAGGGGAATCTCACCACTCACAGTGTTCTTCTTACTCTTATTATTAGAGTACTCTCCTTCAGAGTCTGTTTCAACCACCACTTTGTCTAATGGATCTACCTTAGTGGCTTCATCAGACAATTCCTTCCTATTCTTGGTCTCTAGCAAGTCTGATATAGGAGGGATGTAATTGTTGTTGTATGGTGGTGGTGTGGTGTTATAACCTATTCCTCTTCTAAGTTTGTCATGGATTTGAGTTTGGAGCAAAGAGTCCATTGCTTTAGAAGCATTGGAAAATTTCTCAATATCCAGCTTTGCTTTCTCAAACTCACTCTTTATCTTTTCATTCTCCTCTTCTTTCTGTTTAAGCTTAGACTCATACTGATCTTTCTCCCACTTCCAGTAGTTTGAGTCATAAGAGTGTTGAAGCTCATTGGCTTGGAAACTCTTGATCTGTTCCTCAAAACTCTCAACAATTCTTACATAGTCTTTTATATCTCTCTCTAATCTTTTAAGGTCATCACTCATTGTCTGGTTGTGATCCCTGTACCTTTTAACAGTTTCCATACAAGTTTTAGAGCAAAGATTAGACATTACCTCTGTGGGGATTTCTATGCTTGAAGAATCTGAAACTTTAGCCATTGATGATTTCTGATTTCAAGGAAGAATGATGATTGCAGGTTTCTGAGAATACTTGCTCTGATACCACTTGTCAGGATCGAATTCTCAACAAGAATTAATTCTCAGAAACAATATCAAAGAAGTTTGCGGAATAACACTTTGATATTCAATGAAACAGTAAATCAACACAGTAAATATGAAGAACAAACTGTAAACTTGTATTGAATGCTTTGAAGTTACAAGATTACACACTCAACCTCAATATTGATGAACATGCTCACCAATACGAATTCTACTTCTCTAGAATTAGGATCTATGCCTTGAGGTTGTTTTTTCTCTCTAGAACTAAAACTTAGAATTAATTCATCTAAAACTATATTATATCTTCTATACATATACTATATATATATATATATATACTGAAGATAAAAGATAATTACAATTAATAAAATATCTTCAGAATATCTTCCATCATTATCTCTAAGCTTTCCATAATCTTCAGTTTATCCAGCTGTCATCCTTTCCATACAGATCTCCATCTTATAAGCAGTATTAATCATAAGCAGCATTAATACTCTGAGCAGTATTAACTCTAGCAGTACTAACCATGCTCAGCAGCATTAATCTCTTCAAGCAGTACTAACTTTGAACTAGCAGTACTAATCTTGTTGAGCAACATTAACCATCAACTAGCAGCATTAATAACAGAAGTACTAACTAGAAGTATTAATTGTTTTCTTCTAGCAGCATTAACTAGAAGTATTAACTGTTTTCTTCTAGCAGCATTAACTTTGTTCCAGCAACATTAACTACAACTGGCAACATTAACCACAGAAGTAGTAACCTCAGAAGTATTAACCAAGTTCTTCTAGCAGCATTAACTTCAGAAGTAGTAACCATGTTGAACTAGAAGTAGTAACCATGTTGAACTAGAAGTAGTAACCATCTAGTAACCATGTTGAACTAGAAGTAGTAACCATCCTTGGCATATTTCAGACCCAACATAATGCATCGTGACGACCAAGAAAAAACCGCCTTCATGACGGACAAAGGTATTTATTGTTATAAAGTTATGCCTTTTGGTCTGAAAATTGTAGGTTCAACATATCAGCGACTAGTCAGTAGGATGTTCAAAGAACATCTAGGCGACACGATGGAGGTATATATCAACGACATGCTTGTCAAATCAAAACAAGCGATAGACCACATTGATCACCTAAAGAAGCCGTTCGACATATTTAGAGAATACCACATGAAGTTGAACCCGACAAAGTGCTCCTTCAGAGTAAGTGCAAGCAAATTCCTGGGATACATGGTCACACGACGTGGGATCAAGGCCACCCCCAATCAAATCAAAGCAATCATCGACATTAAGTCTCCTCGAAACTTCAAAAAGGTACAACTACTTACTGGTCGTGTTGCGGCATTGAACAGGTTCATCTCACAATCCTCGGACAAGTGTCATTTATTTTACAATGTTTTGAGAAAAAACAGGGGCTTCAAGTGGACGAACGACCATGAGCGACCACTTTAAAAGTTAAAAGGATATATGGCGTCGCCACCTTTATTGTTGAAACCCAAAGATCATGAAATACTACAACTCTATCTAGCTGTCAGTTCCAATGTTGTAAGTGTTGTCTTGACTCGAGAGACGAAAAACAACAACTCTTGATTTATTACGTAATTAAGTCATTACTAGATGCCGAAACCAGATACTCCTCTATGGAAAAACTATTATTGTCGCTAGTTACAACAGCTAAAAAGTTACAACATTACTTTAAATCACATCCTATAACCCTCTTAAGTTTGTCCTAAGAAAACCAGAGCTAACAGGTCGACTAGCGAAATGGAGTATATACCTCAGCAGTTACGACATTGACTTCAAACCAATGACATTCGTCAAGTCGCAAGCTCTAGTAGACTTTGTCGCTTACTTCAGCCCAGAATTGGAGATACAGACAGAAACTATGGCAACTCTTGACGACACGACCTGGACCCTACATGTTGACGGATCATCAAATGCCAGAGGGAAAATCTCAGTGTCATCCACAAGTCTCCACAAGGGGGAAAGATGGCATAGTCCATATGATGCAACTTCAAGGAAACAAATAACAAAGATGAGTATGAAGCCCTAATCGTAGGGATGGATATGGATCACGACCTGGGGGCAACAAGACTACACGTCAAAAGTGACTCCCTTATGGTCGTGAATAAGATAAATGGAGAGGTCACAACTAAAGACTCCAATATGATAGATTTCCTCAAAGTGGCTAAAACAAAGTCCGAAGTATTCAAGCCTTTCTCCATTGCACAAATCCCAAGGGATCAAAACACCCAAACTGATGCATTAGCCAATCTTGGTTCGACACTTAGTCAATCTTCATTTGACATTGTCCCGATAATCCACTTAGCAAAATCATTTATCGAAGGCGAAGATCACACTCATGTGGTGAACGAGGAAGATGATTGGTCGAGCGATATCAAGAATTTCCTAACAAACAAGGTTCTAAATGGCATGAGGCGTGGCATGGCGGCGAGCCCAAGTCTCAAGCTTTAGGAGCCATGGCGAAACCATGACGTTTTTCAAGGCGTGAGTTATGGCGTCAAATTTGTTATCCATATATAATATTGTATATAAATAATATATGTTTTGTACTGTTACTTAATGAGTCAATAGTAATAAGCAAGTTAAATTAGGTTATATATTAAAAACTAGAAAATATGACATTAATAACGTAAAGAAAAATCAAATATCCGCATTACGAAAACTCTGCATTAGGCCATGGCATGCCACGGGCTTAACGTGGTGTCAGACACAAGCCTTGTGCCATGGAACGCCATGATGGCTGTGTAGCGAGTTTTTAGAACAATGCTAACAAATGACCAACTTTCTGAAGACAAAATGGAAGCTCGAAAGATCCGATTCAAAGCATCCATATACACCATAATCGGAGGAAGACTTTACTGATGATCATCAACAGGACTAAACTTACGATGTGTCATCGGTAAAAGTCAAGTCCAGAATATTGTACAAGAAATGCACGACGGGGAATGTGGAAACCATTTGGGTGGTCGCAGTTTAGCAAACTGAATATCTCGACAAGGTTACTACTGGCCAACCTTACGACAAGACGCTATAAGGTATGTCCAAAGTTGCAACACTTGTCAGTGACACTCAAGTATGTATCATCGACCCTCGGAACTATTACATTCGAATTTTATTCCATGACCCTTTATGATATGGGGAATTGACATTGTCGGCAAATTTCCACCTACCTCCGGGTAAAAGGTACATCTACTCGTCCTTACGGATTATTTTTCCGATTGGATAGAAGCAGCTTCCTTCTCCCAAATTCGGGACAAAGAAGTTGTCTCTTTTATCCAAACAAACATTATTTGCATATTTGGAGTCCCATCCGAAATCATATGCGACAATGGATCACCATTCATAAACGATAGAACTCGACAGTTCTGCGAAGATCGTAACATAAAACTTACGATTTCGACACCTCATTACCCTCAGTTGAACAGACTCGCTGAGTCGAGCAACAAAGTGATCATCAATTCAATAAAAAAGCGACTCAAAGCATCAAAAGGCAAATTGGTCGAAGAACTTCCGACAGTTCTTTGGGCCAATCATATGATGCCTCGCACATCTACAGGGCAAACCCCTTTCTCCTTAGTCTACAGTTGTGAAGCGGCTTTTCCTGTCGATGCCCACTTACCCACCTCACGACACACGTCGGTAGACCATAGCTTAGTAAACCTAAGTTACGACCTCGGCGCATTGGAGGAACTAAGGGAATCTACAATAATCAAGATGGCATCTCTAAGACAATCGGTCGAACGACATTTTAATAAAAAAGTTAAAGCCAAAGTCTTCCAAGAAGGCGATTACGTCTTATGACGAGTGTTCCAAAACACTCAAGAACGAAATGCAGGTAAGTTATCCACCAAGTGGGAAGGACCATATCGCATATCTAAAGTCGTAGGAAAAAACGCCTATCGGCTACAAACCCTCGACAACCAGAACATCCCACCAACCTGGAATGCGGTACATTTAAAGAAATATTTCTTTTAAACTTTACTTTTTTCCTTACGATTTTTCATCATATCGATTACTGACTTAAGCATCGGAGAGTATTGGCCTAGGCAACGACTACCGTTTATATTGTTTCATCGCAGGATCACGTAAATACTAGAATCGGTCGGACTTTTGATCTCATACGATTCACTGTTATACGATCATATCGTGACCGAGTCGCACGATCTATAATCTTTTCTGGAGATCAAATCTTTGGAAAATTTTGCCCTTGTCGCAAGTTCCTTAAATCTAATTTTGATTCAATCTATCGACAAATGGTCGTATGTTATGTTATGCCCTAGTCGCAAGTTCCTTGGATCTAATTTTGATTCTACTGATCGACAGGTTTGTCATATGTGATGCGCGAGTTATTTAGAAAAAAATTTCATTTCTATTATCTCTCATCGTTACTTCTAATTATTACGTTTGTCGTGGATGACTTGTATTTTTTCTACTGCAAGTTATGTGTTGTTGGTTGCTATGATAATTAATGTAACACCCTCAAATTTTGGAAAGAGCGACTAAATAAAAACTTTCAAAAATACCTTAAAGGTTAATAAAATCTCATACTAATATTCCATAATTGAAATACAACTTCTAAATTGAATCATCAACAAAGTTTAAAGTCTTACATAGAGACTAACTAAAGTTGAGTGTTACTATAACCCAAAACAATTGTTGTCTCCAAATGTAAATGAGGAAAACTTCAACGAGCTAATCACCCCTCCGAGCACACAACTAGCAGTCATCGCTTCACAGTGTCACTAGCACTATTCCCAACCTTAACCTGTTGCACATGCCGACAAATAAAAAGGGTTAGGCTAACGCCTAGTGAGTTCAAGAGTTTTCATCATGATTTTAAAAACAATTAAACGGAAATAATGCAACTTAAATCATGATCTTTTAAAATGAAATACTTTAAATATGAGAACGACCCGTTTCCAATACTATGCAATTTATAAATGGACGCCTCAACGCCAAACGTTATTTCATGAAGTAATGCAATCCAACACTTACTTAAAACGTGAATAGAAATCGAACTCTCCATTTATGAAAATACAGTTAAAACTTTGTATCCCAAAACACCCAAAATACGGGTGGGGCATAATACTCAACACATAAATCAAGGATAAAATCCGTTTATACAAGACGCCACCGAAAACTTGGATAATAAAACTCAATACCCAAAAACAACACCTTTCGGTGACGGGGGATACCCGAATTCCATCGAATGTGGCGGGCACACAAAGTTAAGCCACTTATCAATGTTCTCGAGTTTCACAAAGAGACATGGATCCCCGTATACGGCTCCCAACCGAGCTACCACTACAAGATACCCAAATAACCCTAGTGTTTACTCGACCACTAATGAGTGTCACAACCAAAGCCACAAGTCCCCGTATCCGGCTCACACTGGGCACCGCCGCAAGACTTAGCTCCGTATACGGCTCTGCAGAGCACCACCGCAAGCTTCCATAAACAACAACATGACTTGGGGACCACTCACTAGAATTCAAACGCGGATACTAAATTCCACGATGAGTAACCAGACTGGATTACAAACGGGCATCGAGTTCAACCACCCATGATATCTACCTCTAGCCCTCAATAAAGGTTACGCGGTCATCGAGTTCAACCACCCACGATATCTACCTCGAGTCCTTCCGCTGGCCATAAAAATATCCAGTCCCAAAACAGGGATAAAGTCCCCACTAACCAACCGACTCATATGCCTATGGATCCAATGCATTACAGTCTAAAACGTTACATGGCTCAGAAGAATGAACTAACGCATTCAAAACATGTAAGTCTCAAATAAGATGCAACTGAGTACACCATACGTCCAAGGATCCTTATCGAGCTACCAAAACTGAACAAATGTTCCAAAGACTCATTTGAGTGTAAACCAAGCCCCAAAAGGCATAATGAACGTTTGGCTAAAATACGAGAGCCAATGTGGTCACATAAACCAAAATACGTCTTCCTCCAAAACTTTATTTCTAAATTCACAACTGGCCTTCGGCCCAAAACCCAAAAACGATTATAATTTTCTAAAATGTTCTCCAAAGTTGGAAATGACCCAAAACCAAAGGACTCACACCTTCGTACTTTTCAAAATCCCTCATTTCATGAATGATGCATAAAACCCGGCAAACACTTAAAAGTGCATTTTTGACCAAACACCTATTTATGCAATAAATCACCAAAACATGTTCCTTTGTGACACATTTATCAAAATATCCCAAAATCCCAAATGTGGGGTTTTACAAGGTTTAATAAGTTAAACACTTCAAATAATCAAGAGTTACCAAATAACCCAACAGTGGATAAATTCATGTAAAACACATAAATGCTTTAAAATAAACATTTTGGCATTTACAACGTTTTCACAAATCAACTTGAACTCACCTTGCTAGATTTAGGCTAAATCTAGATTTTACCCCACTTAGAGCTTTCCTGGAAGAAACTTGAATCCACAAGAACGATTCTTCCAAAACCTAGATCCACACATTTCCAACCATAAATAATCATATTCAACCCTTTTAGAAATGTTCCCCAAACATTTACATGAACTTTTCATCTTATACCAAAAACCCTAATTTCCCATACTTGAAGAAGGAGAAGATTAACTCAACCAATAGCTTGAATCACCAACCAAAACACTTTTAGATCTCCAAAACAAACCATAAGCTTCCAATCTTCCAATGATGAAAAGGGTTAGATGAGATCCCCATGAACTTGGTGAAGAAGATGAAGATGAAGGTGGTTCATGATCTCAACTAGCTAGATGATGAAGAATCATGTGGTTTAAGGAGGAAAAACCCTCAAAATGTGTTAGGGTTCGCTTTTGGGGTTTGGGGTCGGTTTGGGAGAGAAAAGGGGAAGAGAGTTAGGGTTTGGTTGAGGGAAATGAGGCTTGAGGGCTGAAAATTCGAGTTTTGACCTGACAGTGTGTTTCGCGGGTTATGTCGTGACCTTAAATCGCGGAATAAGTCACCCGCTTTCCCAAAAGTCACGGGGTTGAATCTAACCCGCGGCA
Organism: Arctium minus; assembly: GCA_954870635.1. Classification (NCBI taxonomy): domain Eukaryota; kingdom Viridiplantae; phylum Streptophyta; class Magnoliopsida; order Asterales; family Asteraceae; genus Arctium; species Arctium minus. The sequence continues at coordinate 25,493,886 of OX941097.1, read as the reverse complement.
AAAGTCGCGTAATGCACTGTCCGCCCGGTTTTCCACTCGTTCACTATTTCGGCTGTAACTTCTTCGTTATAGCTCTGATTTTGCTCCGGAAAGAACCGATGGACTCGTAATTGAATCCCTCATCCATAAAGACTATAAAATATAAGATTCAAGCCCAAAATCCTATATCTTATTTTTCCCTTAAGATTACCGATTTCTGAATTACCTCGAAATGATACATTTCGAAATCGGGGTGTTACAATTAAGTTACGACAAACGGTATGAAAAGAAATCACTTGTATTGATGATTCAAAAATTACAAGTTATGGGCACGACCACCAATGGTCGCCCCGATTGCAAAAATAAAAAGAAATACAAAAAAGCTAAACTAAGGAGCAGGTTGATCCCGCCCCTGCTTCTATTGCTGAGGTTCGACTTCAGCTTCTTCGCCCTGGGGGCGTCCTCTCCAGCTCCGTCCTCCAACTTATCGCCGGAGTCAAGATCTCTCTCAACCCCGACAGTTCAAAGGAAGAAGACCAGTTTCTCCTCTGCCGATGCCATAGAGTTCTTCCCCGCTAGGTGGCGTCGCATGATGGCCGCTCGGATCTTGAGTCGAGTAAACGCCTCGATGGACGCCAACTTGTCAGGATCTTAATTCTAAACAAGAATAAACACTCAGAAACAATATTAAAGGAGTTTGCGGAATAACACTTTAATATTCAATAATCAATGAAAACAGTGAATCAGAAGAACAACTTGTAAACTTTATTGAATGATTGTAAAGCTACAAGATTCAATCACTCAACCTCAATATTGATGAACAGGCTCATCAATACGAATTCTACTTCTCTAAAATTAGGATTACAAACATTGAGGTTGATTCTCTCTATCAAAACAAATATTCAGAATTCTATTTTTATCAATTCTAAACTATTCTTTATATAATGAAGATAAAAGATAATTACAAATAATAAAAGATCTTCAAAGTAATCTTCCATCTTTATCTCCAAGCTTTCCATAATCTTCAAACTTTATCTGCACGAATCTTGATAATCTCATAAGCAGCACTAAGTCTTCAGCAGTATTAATACTTTGAACAACATTAATGTTTAGCAGTACTAACTACTAGCAGTACTAAAATTGCTTAGCAGTAGTAATATCCTCTAGCAGTATTAATCTTGACTTAGCAGTACTAATCTTGATCAACACTATTGACTTCACTCAGCAGCATTAATTCTCCGAAGTAGTAATCAAGTTCTTCTAGCAGCATTAACTGTACTTGTGTATTTCTGAATTTCCCAACAATCTCCCCCTAACTTGACTTTTAGGAAAAAAAGTCAAGTTCTTCAAAAGGTCTTCTTAGATGCTCCCAAAACTTCATGGCTCATACACCTGTATTTGCATCCAACCCCAAACTCTGATTGATTGTTCTTTGAATCAAATACTTAGCCATCTCTGAATCTGGAACACATCCTAGCTTCTTCTTCAACATTGCATGAAGCTTCAGTCTGCTGTGATTGTACACTCTATCCACTAGAAAGTACTCTATGTGATTTTTGTCCATAGTTAGTGCATATACTCCACTAGTTTCATATAGAGTCCAATTGTTGACAGTTTTGAACACATTTCTGATCACATGCTCCACTTCTTCAGGTTTGAACATCATACACAGATACTCCATCACTAATTTTGTAATTGAAATCTCTGGAGCTTTCAGTTGATCTGCATACAACTTTGTTGGGAAATTCAGAAATGCTCAAGTATGGTTAATGCTGCTTCAACATAATTACTATTGCCAGTTGAAGTTAATGTTGCTGATACAACTTAATGCTGCTCATTAAGGATTACTACTGCCAGTACATCATGATTACTACTGCTAGTAGTTAGTACTGCTGGAGTTAGTACTGCTAGAACAAAGTTAATACTGTTGAGCATGGTTAGTACTGCTGCACTTAATACTGCTCAGAGTATTAATGTTGCTTATAAGATGAAGATTCGTATGGCATGGATGACAGCTGGATTGAAGATATCTATGGAAGCTTAGAGATAATGATGGAAGATTATACTGAAAATCTTTTATTATTTTGTAATTATCTTTTCATTCAGTATATGTATAGAATAGTTTGTTTTTCTTTAGAAGGAACATTCATTCTGAGTTTTTAGTTTTGATAGAGAGAATCAACCTCAAGGTTAGAACCCTAATTCTAGAGAAGTAGAATTCGTATTGGTGAGTCTGTTCATCAATATTGAGGTTGTGTGTAAAAGCTTGTGACTTTCAATCATTAAATAAAGTTTGCAAGTTGTTCATCAGAGTTACTGTTTTGTTTACTGTTTTATTCAATATCAAAGTGTTATTCCGCAAACTTCATTGATATTGTTTTTTGAGAATGTATTCTTGTTAAGAATTAAGATCCTGACAAGTAATCTCCCCCTAACTTGACTTTTAGGAAGAGAAGTCAAGTTCTTCAGATGCTTTCAACACTTCAGTTCACACCCTAGATTAGGATCCAAACCCAAGCTTTGATTGATGATTCTGCTAACCATAACCTTTGCCATTTCTGAATCTTTTGAACATATAAGCTTGGCATTCAACATTGCTTGTAATTTAGCCTTGCTGTGATCATAGATTTTATCAACCAAGTAGTACTCGTGATAAGCTCTGTCTACAGTGATGACATAAACTCCACACCTTTCAAATATCATCCAGTTTTCTATTCTGTGGAATTTATTCTGTAGATGCAAGTCTCTGATCACATGTTGAACTTTGCTAGGATCAAACATCATGCATAAGTACTCCATGGCTAATCTGATTAAACTCATTCCTTCTCCTTTCAGCTCCTTTTCATATAAATCCAATCCAACTTTAAACATCTCTTCTAAATCTGATCTTGAACAGCTTGTGATGAGTCTACCCCAAGTAGAGTACACTTCATATACATCTCCCACTCTCTTAAGCCTGAAGTATTTCTTTCTTTGATCTTCTAGAATATCCCAAAAGATGACTTCTGGTGCTTTCATAGAAATGGGATCATCTTGAACTGATTCATCATCTGTTGTGATCATATAAAGCTCAAGATGCACATGAGATTGCTTATTGGACTGTTCAGGATTCTGCACAGATTCAGCTGAAGGAGTAACTGAAGGTTCTGCTACAGTTTTTGCTCTTTCTTCAACTCTTGACCTTTTGCTCTGCTTCTTGGAGGCTATAGTCTTCACCCTCTTTGCAGATTTAACCTCTATACCAAAGTTCTCTGTGTCTTCCTTGTGCTCTTTTGTAGGTGTGACTTCCTCAGGGAATGGTTGCTGAATGTTTAGATCATGTCTCTCCTTCATTCTTCTTTCAACCTCTTCCCTTTGTGAGGAGTCCCCTTGCAGCTTAGCCATCTCTTTCTTATACAGCTCCACCACTTGGCTGTATGCCATATTATTAAACATTTCCCCTTTGACACCAATTGAACCTTTCAGGAAATTTATCATTTTTCTTCTTTCCTGATTAGCCAAAAATCTCTTGGAGGGTTGTCTCTTCTGCTTTTTGAGTGGCATTCTTTTGACTGGAAGTTTCTTGGCCTCAGCTGCTGCTGTTAACCTCGTTTGATATTCTGCATTGAGTTTTCTGGCCATTATCCTTGCAAGCTCTTTGTTTGTTTCAGTTTGGATTTGTTCCTCCTTTTCCATCTGTTCTTGAAGTTGCTTTGCTAACTCTTCATCTAGCTCAATCTGACTTTTCTTCTTTAATGGTTGTTTTTTAGGTTCAACCATCTTTCCTTTTCCCTTAGCATCCTTCAGACTTGCCTTACCTGTTTCTTTTCTGTTCTTTGAGAGACCTCCTTCATTGATGACCACTCCTTTGGCCTTTTTACTAGCCTCAGGAGTGTCATTCTTGGCTTTTACCAAGGTCTCTGCAATCTCCATTTCTTCAACAGACAACCCTGTTACTGCTGCTTCTTTTACCCCAGCAACATTAACAGTTTCTGCTGCTTGAGCAAATTCTGTTTCTTTCTCTATTTCTGGTTCTTTCTCCCCCTCAACATCAAGTCTCATCTCAGATTTGCTTTCCTTCTCTGTTTCTGCTTTTTTATTCTCCCCCTTGTTGGAAGCATCTTTAACACTGTCCCTCTTCTTTAACGTAAATTACTTTCTTCTCCTTTTCTGTACCAATCTTGTCACCAATTTCTTCAGTTTGGTAATCTGTACTTGTTGAGACAGAATCACCATTTTCATCTCTTCAATATCTTTCCCTTGCTTGATGACATCCATGTTTATGTTACCCATAGCATCCATCAATTCTTGATAGTTATATCTGTCCTCACCTTCTCCAGAAGTGTTACCCTCTTTTGAAGGATCATAGGATCTTTTTGTAGTGGGAACCTTCTGCCTAACAGAAGCACTCTCCACCCCCTTGGTTTCTTGGCACCAGGGACCTTTGAATGATTGCTCATTCAAAGTTGCCATGGGGGAGGTCTTATTTATGTTACCACTGTCCTCCTCTGTGTTAGCAGGAGTAGTGGCAGCCTGCTCACCCATATGCTCAAACATCTCCTCAGTGAGCATCTCCTTGGGGTTGGGAGACACCCCTGTAGTTTTCCTGTAGATATTCTCTAAAGGAGAATTCTCCCTTAGAGGGCTTAAAGGCGCTGTGGGTGATGGTACAAGAAGGGAAGGAGCCTTCTTTACCTTTTTCCTTATATATGTTTGGGTAATTGGAGAGGTTGGCTTTTGAAGGAGAGACTAGGGGATTGATATAGAGTGGGAAGGTTGGGATTGGATAGCAGTGGGATGGTCTAATGAGGGCCTTGACCCTGCTGCCATACCTTCTTCAGTGTGGGACACCACCATCATTGTAGAGAACAATGGGGTGTCAACTCCTTCCGAGTCCAAAGGGGATCTCTTCATGTTTGAAAAGACCTTACCTTTGGGAATTTTTGGTACATATACCTCATCAAAGTGAGGCATATCCGTCAATTCGTGTGTTATTACTTCTTGTACAAACCTGGGGTACATATAAAAACTCTTTTTACTTCCCAGGTTTGAGACAAGATCACTGAAAATAATTTTAGAAAAATTGTACTTTCTGGCAGTGGCCAAGCAGACCAAGGCATAAGCAATGGTACTGCTAAACTCTCTCCATCCAGTAGTCTTTTTAGAAATGCAGTGCATAAGGGTATGAACAAGAAAACGCCATTGGGTATAAAATTTTGCTTTGGAGACTTTAAACCCACCCAACTGGCCTCCATACCCCATTCTTGATAAGTTTGAGAACAAGTCCTCATTGGACTTGACCCAAGTCTTTCCACACCCCTCATTGGTGATAATGTGATTTTCTATAGGAATCTCACCACTCACAGTGTTGTCTTTATTCTTGACAGTTTCTTTCTCAGTTTTATCCTCAACAACTACTTCATCTAAGGGATCTATCTTAGTGGCTCCCTCAGGCAAGTCCTTCCTATCCTTTGTCTCTAACAAGTCTGAACTAGGAGGGATGTAGTTGTTGTTGTAGGGTGGTGGTGTGGTGTTGTACCCTATTCTAGGTTTAATCTTGTCATGTATTTGGACCTTTAGAATAGAGTCCATAGCTTTAGAAGCATATGAATACTTTTCAATGTCAAGCTTAGCTTTCTCATACTCACTTTTTATCTTCTCACACTCCTCTTCTTTCTGTCTTAGCTTAAACTCATACTGATCTTTCTCCCACTTCCAGTAATTGGTGTCATACATGTGCTGAAGTTCATTGGCTTGGAAACCTCTAATTTGTTCCTCAAAACTCTCAACAATCTTCACATAGTCTTTTATGTCTTTTTCTAATCTCTTCAGGTTATCACACATACTTTGATTGTGATCCCTGTACCTTTTAACTGTGTCTATGCAATTTTGAGAACAAAGATTAGAAATTACCTCAGTTGGGAGATCAGAAACTTCTGCCATGAGAGCTTGATTTTGGATAGCCTCTTCTGCTTGATCACTCCAGTCAAATCCCATACCTTGTTGAGAGACTAGGGCTTGGGCAGAGTTTCTGTTATTATTGAAGCTTCCAGACTGTGTTTGTTGGTGGCTGTTATTGTGAGACACTCCACTTCTGCATTCTCTAGCAAAGTGCCCCTTCATATGACATTTATAACATTCCACCTTTGACTTGTCAAAACCTGCTCCATCTTCTCTTCTTTGAGAGAAGTTGTTTCTCCTAGTTCTTTTGATGAACTTCTTTACCCTCATAGAGAGCATGGCCATTTTCCATTTAATGTCCATCTCTTCAAGATCATCAGGATGGAGTTGTTCCAAGTCATCATTAATTAGAGAAGAATTTCCATGACTGGACAGAAAGGCTTCAAACACAGATTCAGTGCCTTTCTCTTGATTTGTTCCATTAGCAGCACTAACTGATTCAGGGTTGGAGGTAGAATCAATTGATGCTGATAGGAGTGCAGCATTGTGATCATACCCAGAAGGCTTCTTCTTAGCTTCTACTTCAGATTCAAAAACTCTCAGATCATTGTATAGATCATCAAGTTCCTTTTCTTCCAGTTGATCATTCTGTCTGAAAGAGACAGTATACATGGTCCATTCATCACCCAGAAACCTTAAGAACTTCCTGTTTAGATCATCTTGATCAATTTGTACTCCAACTGTAGCTAGTTCACCAATTAGCTTGTTAAATCTGTCAAAAGTTTGAGTCATGGACTCATTCTTGGTTGACATAAAGTTCTCATATTGTTGCTTCAATATAGCCTTCTGATTTCTCTTGGTACTTTTGGTACCTGAGAATCTCTTCTCTAGAGCATTCCAGAGCATCTGTGCATCAGTGCAACTGCAGAATTGGTGTTCATATTCATTGGGAATGGCCAAGAGCAGAGTGCTCAAGGATTTCATCTCTGTCTGTCTTGACTTCTTTTCTGCATCCGTTTTTGGTGGTGTCCTCTTTCCATCAACACCAATCTTTCCTGCTTCGGATGGGCCATTCTCAATGATATCCCACATAGAATAATCAGTGAGGAGTATGTATTGCTTGATTATGATCTTCCACATGTCGAATTAATTGGGTCTGAGCATTGGAACCTTTGAGACCAAAGTACTATTTGATTCAGCTGTGTTTTCCATGATGAATAAGATTTCTGAGAATACAGGCTCTGATACCACTTGTCAGGATCTTAATTCTTAACAAGAATACACTCTCAGAAAACAATATCAAAGAAGTTTGCGGAATAACACTTTGATATTCAATAAAACAGTAAACAAAACAGTAACTATGATGAACACCTTGCAAACTTTATTTAATGATTGAAAGTCACAAGCTTTTACACACAACCTCAATATTGATGAACAGACTCACCAATATGAATTCTACTTCTCTAGAATTAGGGTTCTAACCTTGAGGTTGATTCTCTCTATCAAAACTAAAAACTCAGAATGAATGTTCCTTCTAAAGAAAAACAAACTATTCTATACATATACTGAATGAAAAGATAATTACAAAATAATAAAAGATTTTCAGTATAATCTTCCATCATTATCTCTAAGCTTCCATAGATATCTTCAATCCAGCTGTCATCCATGCCATACGAATCTTCATCTTATAAGTAGCATTAATACTCTGGGCAGTATTAAGTTCAGCAGTACTAACCATGCTCAGCAGTATTAACTTTGTTCTAGCAGTACTAACTCCAGCAGTACTAACTACTAGCAGTATTAAAATCTACTAGCAGTAGTAATCATGATGTACTGGCAGTAGTAATCCTTAATGAGCAGCATTAAGTTGTATCAGCAGCATTAACTTCAACCGGCAGTAGTAATTATGTTGAAGCAGCATTAACCATACTTGAGCATTTCTGAATTTCCCAACAAACTTCATTCCTATGTCAAACATCTCTTCTAAATCTGACTTGGAGCATGTTCTTACAATCTTTGCCCAAGTGTTATACACTTCATACTTTTCATCCTTTCTTTTGAGCCTTATGTATTCCTTGCCATCAACCTTCATTGTGTCCCATAGAATAACCTAAGGTGACTTCACTTCAACAGGTTCAGCTGAAATTGGTTCAGGCACTTTGTCCATCACTACCATGTACATATTTACATCAACAGTTCTTGCTGGTTCTTTCTGTTCAAATGGCTTAGGTGCCCCTTCTTCTTCAGCAACCTTCTCAGCTTCTTCTGTAGCTATTCTAGGCTTCTTGGTTGACTTTCTCCTTGCCATCATCTTGGTTCTTTTTAAAGTCCGTAGACTCTCACCAAGAGTGGCTTCTTTCTTTGGTGGTGTTTCTTGCTCATCTGGAAAGGGTTTTTCTATCATGAAGTCATTGCTTTCTTTCATTCTCTTCTCCATTTCCACCCTGGCAGTTTCATTCCCTTGAAGCTTGGTCATTTCAGAATTGTACAACTCTTTAATCTTCTCAAAATACATCTTTGAGAACATCTCCTTTCTGACTCCTACAGCACCTTTGAGAAATGTAATCATCTTGTTTCTCTCTTGGGTACCTAGGAAGGTCTTTGAGGGTTGTATCTTCTTTGCAGTTTTTTTTACCACCAGTGATTTCTTCAGAGTTGCAGCTTTCTTCTGTGCAATTTCAGTTGCCAGGCTTTGTTGATAAGCGTCATTCAGTTCAGCAGCTAGAGCCTTAGCCATCTCTCTGTCCTTTTCAACCTGAACCCTTTCTTCTTGCTCAATATCAGCTTATATCTTCTTGGCCAAAGCTTCATCTGACTCAACCAACTTTTGCTTTTTGATTGGTTGATCAGATTCCACCATTTTAGCTTTGCCTTTATCTTTGCTTGTCATCTTCTCATCACTAGCTTTCTTGATCACTTCACCTTGTTCTTTGATGACAACTCCTTTGGCCTTTGAGATGACCTTGGGAGTATCATGCTTGGCTTTGATTAAGGTTTCTGCAATCTCAAGATCTGTTAGAACTTCTTGCACTATTTCTGCTGCTTCTTTCAGTTCAGCAGTATTAACAGTTTCTGCTGTTTGGCTTGAACCAGCAGCATTAAATGTTACTGCTGCTTGCTCTTTTACTGTTGCTCTGCTTGATGTTTCTGCTGCTTGTACAGTTTCTTTACTTACTTCATCAATCTCTCCCTCAACACTATGTTTCTCCCCCTTATCTGTATCAACTTCCAATTTGTCCTCAGCTTCTGACTCCCCCTTTTTGGGAGCATCAGTTATTGGTTTCCTTCTTCTAAGCACAAACTATTTCTTCCTCTTTTTCTGGACTAATTTCTTCACCAAGTTCTTCAGTTTGGAAATCTGAGCTTGTTGAGATAGGACTATTAGTTTCAGCTCTTCTATGTCTTTTCCTTGGTTGATCACATCCATGTTGATGTTTCCCATTGTTTCCATCAATTCATAGTAGTTATATATGTCCTCACCTTCTCCAGGAGTGTGACCCCCTTTTGAAGGATCATGGGATCTTTTTGCAGTAGAGGTCTTCTACCTAGCAGAAGCACCTGCTACCCCCATGGTTTCTTGGCACCTGGGACCTTTGGATGATTGCTCACCCAAAGTTGCCATGGGGAAGGTCTTATTTATGTTACCACTGACCTCCTCTGTGTTAGCAGGAGTAGTGGCAGCCTTAGCACCCATATGCTCAAACATCTCCTCAGTGAGCACCTCCTTGGGGTTGGGAGACACCCCTGTGGTTTCCCTGTAGATATTCTCTAATGGAGAATTCTCCATTAGAGGGCTTAAAGGCTCAGTGGGTGAAGGTACAAGAGGAGAAGAAGCCTTCTTTACCTTTTTCCTTATGTAAGTTTGGGTTATTGGAGAAGTTGGCTTTTGAACAAGAGACTAAGGGATTGATATGGAGGGTGAAGGTTGGGATTAGCTAGCAGTAGGATGGTCTAATGAGGGCCTTGACCCTGCTGCCATACCTTCTTCATTGTGGGACACCACCATCACTGTAGAGAATAATGGGGTGTCAACTACTTCCGAGTCCAATGGAGATCTCTTCATGTTTGAAAACACCTTACCTTTGGGATTTTTGGGTACATATACCTCATCAAAGTGAGGCATATCCGTCAATTCATGGGTTATAACTTCCTGTACAAACCTTGGGTACATGTAAAAACTCTTTTTGCTTCCCAAGTTTGATACAAGATCACTGAAAATCATTCTTGAAAATTTGTACTTTCTGGCAGTGGCCAAGCAGACCAAAGCATATGCAATGGTACTACTAAACTCACTCCATCCAGTAGTCTTTTTGGAAATGCAGTGCATCAGGGTATGAACAAGAAAACGCCATTGGGTATAAAATTTTGCTTTTGAGAATTTGAAACCACCCAATTGGCCTCATTACCCCATTCTTGACAAATTTGAGAACAAGTCCTCATTTGGAATAGAAGTAATACCTGCAGCATCTTCTAGACGTAGACAGATGCGTATCACCTCTTCAGAAACTGACAAGGGTTTGTCACACACCTGAGTCTTGATTATCTGCACACCATTCTCTGTGACTATGGTGGCATTTGCCCAGAATTGTCTTTGATGCTCTATGTAGATAGTTGACGACACAGTAAGAGCATGGGCAATGTGGCTGGACTTGAGAAAATCCACAACCTGGTGAAATCCAGCAGCTTGTTTCGGCTTCTGTAGCATCGCAATCTCGTTGTGCTCATCAATGAATGCCATGGATGCCATTGTGCTTGAGTAATCTTGACTGCAACACTTGGTGCTTGAGAGAAAAGGGTTAGAGAGCAGATGAATAGAAAGCAAAGAGTCGTTATGAACATTTGGGCGGGCAAAAATGGTATTTATACAATTCGGGACATAAGCAGTAATAACTCCTAGCAGTATTAACTAACTAGCAGCATTAACTACTGGTAGTATTAACTAACTAGCAGTATTAACTAAGAGCAGTAGTAACCACTGGCAGTATTAACTAACTAGCAGTATTAACTGAGAGCAGTAGTAACCACTAACAGTATTAACTAACTAGCAGTATTAACTGAGAGCAGTAGTAACCACTAACAGTATTAACTAACTAGCAGTATTAACTGAGAGCAGTAGTAACTGTGCACTGGCAGTATTAAAACTGCACTGACAGCATTAACTATACTTACACTTTTTGAAGCTTAAGGTACTCTGAGCAAGGTAATAACTTCCTGAGAAAGATGTTAGTAGCACCAAAGAATAAACCAATAACAGGTATGTAAACACTTTTTAAAACATGAGCTCATTCAGAGTTGATCATGCCCACACTTGTGACCAAGAATGTGAATCTACCCACATCAAAAGCTTTAGTGAATAGATCAGCAAACTGGTTGTCAGTATGAACTTTAGCAACTTGAATTAGCTTCTTTTCATTACAATCTCTGATAAAATGATACCTGATCTCAATGTGCTTTGTTTTGGAGTGCTTGACTGGATTGTTAACAATGCTTATAGCACTGCTATTGTCAATGAAGATTGGAGTGTGAAGAAAGGTTACCCCATAGTCCAGCATCTGATTTTGAATCCATAGAACCTGAGAGCAGCAACTTGCAGCAGGAATATACTCAGCTTCTGTTGTTGATAAGGACACTGTGGTTTGCTTCTTACACTAACAAGATACTAGTCTTGCACCCAAAAGTTGACATCCTCCTGAAGTAGACTTTCTGTCCATGTTAGCACCTCCCAAGTCACTATCTGAATAAGCAATCAAGTCAAAGTTGGATTGATAAGGATACCAAAGACCTAATCTAGATTGCCCTCTTAAGTATCTGAAAATCCTTTTAACAGCTTGCAGATGTGATTGCTTTGGCTTGACTTAGAATCTGGCACACAAACACACTGGAAACATGATGTCTGGTCTTGAGGCTGTGAGATACATGAGAGATCCAATCATTGATCTATATAGATGGACATCAACATCCTCCCCCTCAAGATCAGCAGTGATCTGTTTATGAGTCTCCATAGGTGTGCTTGCTGGCTTTGAGTCTGTTAATCCATATTTTTCCAGGATGTCTTTCACATATTTTGATTGTCTTATGAAGATCCCATCTTTCTTCTGTTTCACTTGAAGTCCAAGGAAGAAGGTATTTTCACCCATTGAACTCATTTTAAAGCTCTTATGCATCAACTTTTCAAAGTCTCTACACATCTGATTTTTTGTGGATCCAAAGATGATATCATCCACATAAATCTGAACCAATAGGATGTCCTTCTTACTTCTTTTAATGAAGAGGGTCTTGTCAATTATTCCTCTTTCAAACCCATTCTCCAAGAGGTAGGTAGACAGAGTATCATACCATTCTCTTGGGGATTGATGCAGACCATAAAGTGCTTTCTTCAATTTGTATACTCTGTCTGGATATGATGGATTTTCAAATCCAGGGGGCTGACAGACATATACTTCTTCATCAATTGTACCATACAGAAAGGCACTCTTCACATCCATTTGGTATACCTTGAACTTCATGTATGAGGCATAGGCTAGAAATAGCCTAATTGCTTCTACCCTTGCCACTGGAGCAAACACTTTCTTCATAGTCAATGCCTTCTTCTTGAGTGTACCCTTGTGCCACCAGCCTTGCTTTGTTCCTTATCACAATACCTCTCTCATCCTTTTTATTCCTGAAAATCCACTTGGTGCCAATAGCTCTATGACCTTTTGGAAGGTCCACCAACTCCCAAACTTCTTGTAATTTGAACTGCAGTAACTCTTCTTGCATAGCTTCTATCCAACTGGAATCTTTCATTGCCTCAAAAACCTTGTTAGGCTCAATTTGAGATAGAAAGCATGAGAGTACTGTGTGTTGCTGATCCTGCAGTTCTTGAAGTCTGCTTTGATTCCTTGTTATCATAGGAGAAGAGATGTCTCCTATGACCAGCTCTGGAGGATGATTCTTTTGAGTTCTAGTCTGATGACTAGGTTCTTCATTGATTCCCACCTCTTGATTGGAATCATTTAAGTCAGCTGAGGGGATCTCATCAGCTGCTTCTGGCTCTTCATGCACTTGATTCTCCTCACCTCTTCCTTCTTCTTCACTCCGAATTGGTTCAGTCATTGTCTCTTTTGCACAGACATAAACAGGCTCTATTGTCGGTAAGGGAAAGATCACAGACTGAGGAATAATGTCTTGTACTTGTACCTGTTCATCCCCTGATCCTCCACTTCCTGAACCTGCATGATAATCACTACTGAAACCCAAAGAGTTAGTTAGTGAATCAATGTCAAATAACCACTGAGGACCAGATCCAATAGGATTTGGTGTGTTCTCATTGCACTTGACATTGTGACTTTCCTCAATTATTCTAAAAGAAGTATTAAAAACTCTGTAAGCCTTACTCTGAGATGAGTAACCCACAAGAAAACCATCATCAACCTTGCTATCAAACTTTCCTAAGTGAGTTTTGGTATTGAGAATGGTACAAGGACACCCAAAAGGTTTAAAAAATCCTATAAAAGGTTTTCTGTTATTTAAAAGCTCATATGGTGTCTTGTTTTTAGGCTTGACTACTATAACTCTGTTTTGGACATAGCAAGCAGTATTAACTGCTTCAGCCCAGAAAGTAATTGGTAGTTTTGAATCTGCCAACAGAGATCTACCAGCTTCAATCAGTGTCCTATTCCTTCTCTCAGCAACACCATTTTGTTGTGAAGTCCTAGGAGCGCTGTATTGCCTCTCAATTCCTTTTTCCTCACAAAAGGTGTTTAGGTCATGATTTTTAAATTCAGTACCATTGTCTGACCTAATGACTTTTACCTTTTGCTTAGTTCGGTTTTCAATTCTTAGAATAAAGGATTTGATCAGTCCACTTGTCTCATCCTTCGTCCTTCGAAAATATACCCAAGAAAATCTAGAGTAATCATCAACAATAACTAGGCAGAATGATTTCTTACCAATACTCATAACATTTGTAGGACCAAACAGATCCATATGCAACAACTGAAGAGAATTAGAGATTGTGTTCAACTCTTTGGACTTATGAGAAGTTTTGTTTGCCTTTGAGACAGGCAACACAATGATCATCACATGAAAGGACTTTGGAAGGTAAACCTCTTACAAGGTTGTTTTTAACAAGTTTATTCATTGTTTTAAAGTTCATGTGACACATCCTTCTGTGCCAAAGTGATGATTCATCCAAAGAAGCTTTTGAAACAAGACAATTAAGGGATGAATCAGCTGAAACACTTTCCATATCTAAGCAATATACATTATCCTTTCTGGGAGTTCTTAGTAGTATCATCTTTTCATCAACTACCTTGAATCCAGGAGCAAGGATAATGCATTCAGAATCTGTAAATAATATACTATGTTGTTTGTCACAAACCTGTGATACACTTAACAGGTTGTACCTTAACTGCTCAACATAGAATACATCTTCAAAGGTCATTTTACCTTTGGTTACATCCCCCTTACCACTTATCTTACCTCCATCTGGAGTATTACCAAAGGAAACATGACCACCATCAATTTTCTTGAAATTCTTGAGGCTTGACATGTTCCCTGTCATGTGCCTTGAGCAACCACTATCAATATGCCAGATACTCTTCCCTTGAGCTGCTGGTTGCCCTGCACATAAGATTAAACAATTAGTATTGACTGGGGACCCAAGCCAAAGTGGTCTTGGGTCTCCCTTTCTCATCAAAGTATTTACATTCCTTTTTGATGAGGTTTTTAAACTTAGAGCACTATTTATTAGAGTACTTTGTCAATATGATTGGCTTAGCAGCACAAACACTAGAAGTAGTACTAACCTTAGAAGCACTAACAGAGTTAGCAATATTAACTTTTGAAGAAGTACTAACAATGTCAGCGGTACTAACATTGTTAGCAGTAGTATTACTTCTAGCAGCACTATCATTGTCAGCAGCACTATTTGTGTTAGCAGTACTAACAATTTTAGTGCTTTTAGGAACCCACATATTGAGACTTTCTTTAACAGACTTTTTCTTCATGTGGCTTTTAGATTTAACAGTTTTCTTAGCCACATGATTCCTTTCAACCTTCTTCCTATAACCAAAGGGTTTTTGCATAGATCTTTGATAGTTCATCCTTTGGTTCATAGGGTTGAAATAACAGTTTTTGTCAAGATGATTCAATTTGCCACAGATAAAACAAGGTTTTGGTCTATTGATTTTACTCAAATCAACCCCTCGTTTTTGTGCCCACTGATTATTCCAGTTTCTTTGATTTCCCCTCTTTTTATCATGTTTTTGGGGCTCATTCTTCTTGCATGCACACTGTTTGCAAGGACCTGGATTCACAACTGTGGTCTTTTTGTAATGGACCTTACCAGACTTTCCCTCTGTCTTCTCTATGTCCTTGGATTTGATCAAGCCCTTCCACAGTCCTCATTGGTGATAATGTTATTCTCTAGAGGAATCTCACCACTCACTTTGTTCTCCTTACTCTTACCAACCTCTTTCTCAGTCCTATCCTCCACTTCTACCTCATCTCAGTGGCTCCCTCAGGCAAGTCCTTCCTATCTTTGGTTTCTAGCAAGTCTGAGGTAGGAGGGATGTAATTGTTGTTATATGGTGGTGGTGTGGCATTATACCCAATTCCTCTTCTCATCTTATCATGAATCTGAGTTTGTAGTAAAGAGTCCATTGCTTTAGAAGCATTGGAAAACTTTTCTACATCAAGCTTAACCTTGGTTAGCTCCTCTCTCAGCTTTTCACTCTCCTCTTTAGATTTGGTCAGTTTAAGTTCTAGATCCTTTTTCTCCCACTTCCAGTAATTGGTGTCATATGAGTGTTGGAGTTCATTGGCTTGAAGTGAATCAGAAGAACAACTTGTAAACTTTATTGAATGATTGTAAAGCTACAAGATTCAATCACTCAACCTCAATATTGATGAACAGGCTCACCAATACGAATTCTACTTCTCTAAAATTAGGATTAAAAACATTGAGGTTGATTCTCTCTATCAAAACAAAAATTCAGAATTCTATTTTTATCAATTCTAAACTATTCTTTATATAATGAAGGTAAAAGATAATTACAAATAATAAAAGATCTTCAAAGTAATCTTCCATCTTTATCTCCAAGCTTTCCATAATCTTCAAACTTGATCTGCACGAATCTTGATAATCTCATAAGCAGCACTAAGTCTTCAGCAATATTAATACTTTGAGCAGCATTAATGTTTAGCAGTACTAACTACTAGCAATACTAAAATTGCTTAGCAGTAGTAATATCCTCTAGCAGTATTAATCTTGACTTAGCAGTACTAATCTTGATCAGCAGTATTAACTTCACTCAGCAACATTAATTCTCCGAAGTAGTAATCAAGTTCTTCTAGCAGCATTAACTGTACTTGTGTATTTCTGAATTTCCCAACACAACTTCTCCTCTAAGGTCGCGACTTGCTCTTCGGTCGCACCCAACTTCGAACTAAGGGCCCCGGCCTCTTTTTCATTCTCAGTCAAGGCGACCTTAGTCGCCGTGACTTCCACCTCAGCTATGGAAGCCCTGTCCAAGGCCTCTTTCAGACACCCCTTCAGCTCCTCCTTCTAATGCTCTGTGTCCTCTAGACCGTTGAGGGTGTCATCAAGCCTGACAGAGTATTCCTCGCACTTGGCGGTTGTCTCCTTCTCCTTGGAAAGAGCTTTTTTTCTCCCTCTCCAAAGCCTTAGGTACCGGACTCCTAACATCGTCAAGACGCGAGTGAAGGACTAAGGAAGCCTGGAACGCCTGAAAACACACAACAAACAGGTTAGATCGTATGATCAAAAAATGTATAAACACTTAAAAATAAATAAAGTTCTTCTTACCAAGAAAGAAAGGCCTGTAACATTGGCCCCCATGCCGTCGACGGAGACATCCTTGAAACGATCTCGGAAGATCGACAGTAGGAAGTTGTTAAGATGTGGGAGCATCTTCTTCCTCTCCAAGTTACCTGTCGACATGAAATCGACCAGTAACTTGAAGTTGACCGACATCAGGTCCTCATCGACTTGGGGACCATTCCCTTTGTCTTTTGACAAAGGTGCTTCCACCCCCGATGGTGGTGCTGAAGAGACGGGCATGGCCTCCACGATCGGAGGAGGCACCGCCTTCTCAGATACGACGACCTCAGGGTCGTCGCTCCTTGAAGACGATTCCCTCGGAGCAGGTTCGTTCCTGACATTTTATAGGCCCTGGGCGAGATGTTAGAAAAGGGCCCTCGATAATTATCAAAATAAAATCTTTGATTTTTATCTCAAGGAATAAAATTTAATTCAAAAAATACTAAAAAATCATATAAAATCGTTTTCTTGAGTATTCATATACGCAAAATCAATCAATAATTATGATTATTAAATTAATATTATATGTCATATCAATTTTACATAGCATTATTAATATGTTCCGACGTCAAATCCTTACGATGTACATTTAATATATAAAATGGCATAAATTTTGGGTTAAAATGTTGACTCTCCGGAGTAATACTCTATGTAAATCAATATAAATCAGTTGGGTTTCCATCTCATATTAGATTAATGTTTTTCATCACTGCTTTGAACTTTTAGGCTTGAAACAAACTTTTTCGGAACCATCAATCTTAAAATCAAAAACCATTTTGGTTATAAGCTTATAGCTTAAGACTTTTTATTGTTTTGGAGATAGGAGTGTAAGGTGTCGTTTGTTTTTTAAGAGATTTGAAGTCTTATTTACTTCTGATTAATAAGAGGTGGTGTTGGAGTCTGAAATATAAATCAACAATACTGTATGTTTGTGTAACATCTAGAGGCATCTTGAGAGAAAAAAGAGCATATGAACTGAGGTGGCGATAAGAGGTTTTAAGAAGTTAGGTCATCACTTATTATTTCAGACGTATTTAAGAGTTAAGAGGTTCTGAAAACTGGAAAAAAAAAACAAACAGTCTAAATATAAAAAGTCTGAACGATTCAAACTTAAAAGTCATTAAGAGGTTTCGTTTTAAAAAAAACAAACAACCGCTAACTAAGATTCATGCACTCAATAATAAGTAATAAAGAGTCAATAATGTTTGAAAAACAAGGGTATAGATATAAGTTGAACCGTCTCATATGGTTGATAAGTTTTTTCAAAAGGTAGGAGCGTGCTCTCTTAAGTTAATAACAAGAAATCTACTATATTCTAATATAGATATAGAATTCATTTGGATGGAATAAATTAAAGAAGTCGGTGAAAGATGAATGATGGATAATATATCAATATTTTCTAGGTAAATAGTTTTAGACTTTGATACTAGATTAAAAAAAACTGTAGAGAAACAATAGGTAATACTATAAAATGAACGACCAATTAATTTTTTACATATTTTTTCCATTGTAATTAATTAATACATGTTTGGGCCCTTTATAATACAAATTCTTTTGGGTCCCATTAGACTTTGGATTTCTAAAGGCTAAGTGGGAGATGAATGATGAAGAATATATCAAAAAAATTTAGGAAAGTAGTTTTAGACTTTGAGAAACAAAATACAATACTATAAAATGTACGACCAAGTAACTTTTAACATATTTTCTTTCCGATGTAATTAACTAATACATGTTTGGGCCATAATGTAATACGAAATTCTTTTGGTCCTATTAGATACTTAGGTGGGGTTTGTTTTTTAAGTGGTGCTGAAGTCTGAATTCTAATTTCACTTCTGATTTTTAAGTGGTGGTGCTGAAGTCTGAAATCTGAATAAAAAAGACTGTTTGTTTTTGTAAGCTGAAAACGTCTGAATATATACTATTGTCTATTTCATCCCTGAAAATGTGATACTATCGAATTTAATTAAATTATACAACTAAAATCAGTCTTCATAACAACTTAAATCAACTGAAATACATTAATTGGTTCAGATACAATAGAAAACATGAACAAAGTCTTGAACATTCTCGTCCATCACTAGTTAGCACACAAGAAATACAAACAAAGGGGAATGATTATGTGAACATGTGTGCATAGAATCACTTCCAAACCCAATGTATATTTATTCAAAGAGAAGCTGTCAGGATCGAATTCTCAACAAGAAATAATTCTCAGAAACAATATGTTGGGAACCGAAGAATTCATCAAGTATGGTTAATATTGCTGAGTGTTACTACTGCTAGTACTATTAATACTGCTAGTCAAAGTTAGTGCTGCTTGAACAAAGTTAGTACTGCTTAGCTAGTTAGTACTGCTAGTGGTTAGTGCTGCTTAGTAGTTAATGCTGCTAGAAGAAGTTAATGCTGCTGATCATGGTTAGTGCTGCTTAAGAGATTTTGATGGAAAGAATGACAGCTGGATAATCTGAAGATTATGGAAGCTTTGAGATATACATGGAAGATATACTGAAGATTTGTTTAATTATTGTAATTATCTTTTGACTAGTATATGTATAGAATAGATAAAAGAGAACTTTTGTAATTTCATTCTTTTAGAGAGAAAATCAACCTCAAGGCATAGATCCTAATTCTAGAGAAGTAGAATTCGTATTGGTGAGCCTGTTCATCAATATTGAGGTTGAGTGTGTAATCTTGTAACTTCAAAGCATTCAATACAAGTTTACAGTTTGTTCTTCATATCTACTGTGTTGATTTTCTGTTTGATTAAATATCAAAGTGTTATTCCGCAAACTTCTTTGATATTGTTTCTGAGAATTAATTCTTGTTGAGAATTCGATCCTGACAAGTGGTATCAGAGCCTAACTCTCTCAGAAACAGTTATTCATCATGGAAAATCTTACAGAATCAAGCAGTACTTTGGTTTCTAAGGTTCCAATGCTCAAACCAAGTGAGTTTGACATGTGGAAGATCAGAATCAGATAATATATTCTTCTCACTGACTACTCAATGTGGGATATCATTGAGAATGGTCCTTCTGAAGCTGGAAGGATAGGACCAGATGGGAAAAGACCTCCACCAAAGACAGATGGTGAGAGGAAGATCAGACAGACAGAGATGAAGGCCTTGAGCACTCTGCTCTTGGCCATTCCCAATGAATATCAGCATCAATTTTGCAACTGCACTGATGCTCAGATTCTCTGGAATGCTCTAGAGAAAAGATTTGCTGGAACTAAGAGCATCAAAAGAAATCAAAGAGATGTTCTAAAGCAGCAGTATGAGAACTTC
Organism: Arctium minus; assembly: GCA_954870635.1. NCBI lineage: Eukaryota > Viridiplantae > Streptophyta > Magnoliopsida > Asterales > Asteraceae > Arctium > Arctium minus. The sequence continues at coordinate 25,473,917 of OX941097.1, read as the reverse complement.
ACTTCCACAAAGAATGAGTCTATGACTCAAACTTTTGATAGGTTCAATAAACTCATAGGTGAACTGGCTACTGTAGGGGTGAAGATGGAACAAGATGATATCAACAGAAAGTTCCTCAGATCTCTTGGGGATGAATGGACTATGTACACTGTCTCATATAGACAGAGTGACAATCTGGAAGAGAAAGAACTTGATGATTTATACAATGATCTAAGAGTTTTTGAAACTGAGGTAGAAACCAAGAAGAAGCCCTCTGGTTATATTCACAATGTTGCTCTTCTTTCAGCATCCACTGATACTACTGCCAACCCTGAAGCAGTTAGTACTGCCAGTGGAGTAAGTTCAGAAAAAGGCACTGAAACTATCTTTGAAGCCTTTTTGTCCAGTCATAGCAGCAATTCTTTGATTAATGATGATCTGAATCAAATTCACCCTGATGATCTGGAGGAGATGGATATTAAATGGCAGATGGCCATGTTATCCATGAGGGTGAAGAAGTTCATTAAAAGAACTGGAAGAAATAACTTCTCTCAAAGAAGAGAAGATGGAGCTGGTTTTGACACTTTGCTAGAGAATGCAGGAGTGTTGTTCCATACAACAACAACCATCAACAAGCTCAGAATGGAGGATACAATCTGAACAAGAATCCTGCTCAAGCCCTTGTTTCTCAACAAGGAATGGGATTTGACTAGAGTGATCAAGCTGAGGAAGCCATTCAGAACCAAGCTCTTATGGCAGAAGTGTCTGATCTCCCCACTGAGGTAAGTTCTAATCTTTGCACTAAATCTTGCATTGACACTGTTACAAGATACAGGGATCACAATCAAAGTATGTGTGATGACCTCAAAAGATTAGAAAAGGACAGAAGAGATTATGTGTTGATAGTAGAGAGATTTGAAGAGCAAATCAAAGGCTTTCAAGCTAATGAACTTCAACACTCTTATGACACAAACTATTGGAAGTGGGAAAAGAATGAGTTAGAAACCAAACTGTCTAAGTCCTTAGAAGAGAATGATAGATTGAAAGAGGAACTGTCAAAAGTTAAGCTTGACATAGACAAGTTTTCTTATGCTTCAAAAGCAATGGACTCTCTTCTAAAGGCTCAGATACATGATAAGATGAAGCCTGGTATTGGATACAACAATACACCCCCTCCTTACAATAACAACTATATTTCTCCTACATCAGACTTGTTAGAAACTAAGAAGAAAAAGGACTTGTCTGAAGAAGCTTTTAAGATAGATCCTTTGGATGAGGTAGTAGTTAAGGATTTGACTGAGAAAGGAGCCAGTGAGAACAGGGATAATAATGTGAGTAAAAAGATACCATTAGAAAACAATATTATCACCAATGAGGGATGTGGGAAAATCTAGGTCAAGTCCAAGGAGATAGAGAAGACTAAAGGAAATGATAACAAGGTCCATTACAAAGAAACCACAGTTGTGAATCCTGGATCTTGTAAACAGTGTGATTGCAATAAAGCCAAGAGCCTAAACTCTGGTTTAAAAAGAGGAAATCAAAGAAACTGGAATAATCAATGGGCTCAGAAACAAGGAGTTGATCTGAATAAAATCAATAGATCAAAACCTTGTTTTATATGTGGCAAGTTGAATCATTTGGCTAAGTATTGTTACTTTAACCCTATTAACCAACAGATGAACTTTCAAAGATTTGTGCAAAAATCTGTGGGTTATAGGAAGGCTGGAAAGAAACATGTGATAAAAAATCTATTGAAAGTAAAGGCACTTTAAAGAAAAAGATTTTAAAAGAAAGTGTCAAAATGTGGGTACCTAGAAGAACTAACAATGTTAGTACTGCTAACAATATGAGTACTGCTAACACAGTTACTACTGCTAACAGTGTTAGTACTGCTGAAAATATTAATGCTGCTAATACTGTTAATATCTCTTCAAAGGTTAATACTGCCAACACAGTTACTGCTGCTAACACAGTTACTACTGCTAACAAGGTTAGTACTGCTAAGCATGCAAGTGCTGCCAAGGCAGTTAGTACTTCTAAAACCAGTACTGATTCTAGCAAAAATATTTCCAAGCCTATTATTGTAACAAAGTACTCCAAGAATGAGGAGTTAAAATTCAAAAATCTTGTCAAGAAAGAATGCAAGTATTTTGATGAGAAAGGGGTACCCAAGACCACTTTGGATTGGGTTCCTAATTCATACTAATTGATTTATTTAATGTGCAGGGCAACCAACAGCTCAAGGGAAAGAGCATTTGGCATGTTGATAGTGGTTGCTCTAGACACATGACAGGCAACATGTCATGCCTTCAGGACTTCAAGCATATCAATGGAGGACATGTTGCATTTGGAGATAATCTTACTGGTGGTAAGATAAGTGGAAAAGGTAATGTCACCAAAGGTAAGATGACATTTGAGGATGTCTACTATGTTGATCAATTAAAGTACAACCTGTTAAGTGTATCACAGGTTTGTGACAAACAACATAGTATATTATTTACTAATACTGAGTGTATGATCCTTGCTCCAGGGTTCAAGGTAGTTGATGAAAGCATGATACTACTTAGAACTCCAAGAAAGGACAATGTTTACTGTCTGGATATGGACAATGTTGATAGTGATTCATCTCTAAATTGTCTTGTTTCAAAAGCTTCTGTAGATGAATCCTCTCTATGGCACAGAAGGATGTGTCACATGAATTTCAAGACTATGAACAATCTTGTTAAAAACAACCTTGTAAGAGGTTTACCTTCAAAAGTCTTTTCATGTGATGATCATTGTGTTGCTTGTCTTAAAGGCAAACAGCACAAAACTTCTCATAAGACCAAAGATTTAAATTCTGTTTCTTCTTGTCTCCAGTTACTGCATATGGATCTGTTTGGTCCTACAAATGTTATGAGTATAGGCAAGAAATCTTACTGCTTGGTTATTGTTGATGATTACTCCAGATTTACTTGGGTATATTTTCTAAGGACTAAGGATGAAACAAGTGGTCTTATCAAATCCTTTATTCTAAGAATTGAAAACCAAACTAATCAAAGAGTAAAAGTCATTAGATCAGATAATGGAACTGAGTTTAAAAATCATGATCTAAACACCTTTTGTGAAGAAAAAGGTATTGAGAGGCAATATAGTGCTCCTAGGACTCCTCAACATAATGGTGTTGCTGAAAGGAGAAATAGAACACTAATAGAGGCTGCTAGATCTCTGTTGGCTGATTCAAAATTGCCAATTACCTTCTTGGCTGAAGCAGTTAATACTGCTTGTTATGTCCAAAACAGAGTTCTAGTGGTCAAGCAAAAGAACAAGACCCCATATGAGCTTTTAAATCAAAGAAAACCCTTCATTGGTTTCTTCAAACCTTTTGGGTGTCCTTGTACAATTCTCAATACAAAATCTCACTTAGGTAAATTTGATAGCAAAGCAGATGATGGATTTCTTGTTGGATATTCATCTCAGAGTAAGGCATACAGAGTATTTAACTCTTCTTCTAGAATAATTGAAGAAAGTGACAATGTCAAATGCAATGAGAACACACCAAATCCTGTTGGGTCTAGACCTCAGTGGCTATTTGACATTGATTCACTAACTAACTCTTTTGGTTTCAGCAATGAGTATACAGGAACAGGAAGTGGAGGATCAGGAATCACACAAGTTCAAGAAAGTATATCTAAATCTGTGATTTTTCCCATACCCACAGTAAATTCTGTTGAAGACTGTGAAAAGGAATCATTTTCTGGACCAAGTCAGAGTGAAGAAGAAACTAGAGATGAGGAGACTCAAGAAAATAATGAAGTGGCATCTGAAAACACTTCAGTTGAGTTGCATGAATCCAATCTTGAGGCTGGACTGAATGGAGAACCTAGTCATAACACCAGAGTTCAAAAGAATCATCCTCCACAGCTGGTAATAGGAGATATCTCTTCTCCTATGATGACTAGACATCAAAGCAGGCTTCAGGAAATGCAAGATCAACAGCATACAGTGCTTTCTTGTTTTCTATCACAACTTGAGCCTAAAAAGGCACATGATGCTATGAAAGAATCTAGCTGGATAGAAGCAATGCAAGAGGAACTGTTACAGTTCAAGCTACAAGATGTATGGGATCTAGTAGACCTTCCTAAAGGTCACAGAGCAATTGGCACAAAGTGGATTTTCAGAAACAAGAGAGATGAAAGAGGTATTGTCATAAGGAACAAAGCAAGGCTGGTGGCTCAAGGATATACTCAAGAAGAGGGTATAGATTATGAAGAAGTTTTTGCACCTGTGGCTAGAATAGAAGCAATCAGACTATTTCTAGCCTATGCTTCTTACATGAATTTCAAAGTCTATCAAATGGATGTAAAAAGTGCTTTTATCTATGGGTCAATTGAAGAAGAAGTATATGTCTGTCAACCACCAGGGTTTGAAAACCCAAGCTATCCAGACAGGGTATACAAATTAAAGAAAGCACTTTATGGACTACATCAAGCTCCAAGAGCATGGTTTGACACTCTGTCATCCTATCTCTTGGAAAATGACTTTGAAAGAGGAGTCATTGATAAGACTCTATTTATCAAGAGAAAGAAGAAGGATATCTTGCTGGTCCAAATCTATGTTGATGACATTATCTTTGGATCTACTAGAAACAACATGTGCAAGGAGTTTGAGGATTTAATGCATCAAAGGTTCAAAATGAGTTCCATGGGGGAACTTACTTTCTTCCTTGGACTCCAAGTTCAACAGAAGTCAGATGGCATTTTCATCTGTCAATCCAAGTATGTGCAGGATATTCTAACCAAGTTTGGTTTATCAGAATCAAAACCTGCCAGCACACCTATGGAAACACACAAGCAGATCACAGCAGATCTTGAGGGGGAGGATATGGATGTGCATCATTATAGATCCATGATTGGCTCTCTCATGTATCTCACAGCATCAAGGCCAGATATAATGTTTCCAGTCTGTGTATGTGCAAGATTCCAAGTTAGGCCAAAGCAATCTCACTTTCAAGCTGTTAAGAGGATATTCAGATATCTCAAAGGGCAACCCAGATTGGGACTTTGGTATCCTCATGACTCACCCTTTGACCTAATAGCATACTCAGACAGTGATCTAGGTGGGGCAAACTTGGACAGAAAATCTACTTCTGGAGGATGTCAGTTTTTGGGTGCTAGACTAGTCTCATGGCAGTGCAAGAAACAAACCACAGTATCCACATCTACAACAGAGGCAGAGTACATAGCAGCTGCAAGTTGCTGTTCTCAAGTCTTATGGATTCAGAATCAAATGTTGGATTATGGGGTAACCTTTCTACACACTCCAATCTTTATTGACAACAGCAGTGCTATTAGCATTGTGAATAATCCTGTCAAGCACTCAAAAACAAAGCACATTGAGATCAGGTATCACTTTATAAGAGATTGTAATGAAAAGAAACTTATTCAAGTTGTCAAAGTTCACACTGATAATCAGTTTGCTGATCTATTCACTAAAGCTTTTGATGTGGGTAGATTCACTTTCTTGGTAACAAGTGTGGGAATGATCAACTCTGAATAATCCCCTTCTCAAAAAGTGGCTTTATACCTGTATATTATTCTTGGAGTTACTAATCTTCTTTTTCAGGATATGCATAGCAGTATTCAGTGTTTAGCAAGTTTAAAAGGAGTATTTCAGTTAATACTGCTAGTTAGTTAATACTGCTTTCAGTGGTTAATACTGCTAGTGGTTAATACTGCTTTCAGTTAATACTGCTAGTAGTTAATACTGCTTTCAGTTAATACTGCTAGTAGTTAATACTGCTAGTACTATTAATACTGCTAGTAGTTAATACTGCTTTCAGTTAATACTGCTACTAGTTAATATTGCTTTCAGTTAATACTGCTAGTAGTTAATACTGCTTTCAGTTAATACTGCTAGTAGTTAATACTGCTAGTAGTTAATACTGCTAGTAGTTAATACTGCTTTCAGTTAATACTGCTAGTAGTTAATACTGCTTTCAATTAATACTGCTAGTAGTTAATACTGCTTTCAGTTAATACTGCTAGTTAGTTAATACTGCTCGTAGTTAATACTGCTAGTTAGTTAATACTGCTAGTAGTTAATACTGCTCTAGGTTAATACTGCTTATGTTCCGAATACAATAAATACTCTTTGCCCGCCTAAAAGTTCATAACGACTCTTTGCATACTGTTCTCTTGTGCTCTAAACCTTTTCTCTCTCAAGTTCGAAGTCTTCAGGCAAGCTTTTCACTAAGATCAATGGCATCAATGACTTTCATTGACGAGCACAATGAGATTGCGATGCTACAAAAACCAAAGCAAGCTGCAGGATTTCATCAGATTGTGGATTTCCTCAAGTCAAGCCACATTTCTCATGCTCTTATTGTATCCCCTACAATCTATATCGAGCATCAAAGGCAGTTCTGGGCTAATGCAACCATTGTTGTTGAGAATGGTGTGCAGATGATCAAGACAATAATCTGTGATCAATCACTAACGGTTACTGAAGAGGTTATTCGCATCAGTCTACGTCTAGACGATGCCTCTGGTATAACCTCTATTCCAAACGATGAACTGTTTTCAAATCTTACAAGAATGGGGTATGGAGGCCCATTGGGAGTTTTCAAATTCTCTAAAGCAAAATTTTCACCCCAATGGCGTTTCTTTGTCCATACTCTTATGCATTGTTTCTCCAAAAAGACTACTGGATGGAGTGAGTTCAGCAGCACTATTGCTTATGCTTTGGTGTGCTTGGCCACTGCCAGAAAGTATAATTTTTCTAAAATGATTTTCAGTGATCTTATCTCAAACATGGGAAACAAAAAGAGCTTCTTTATGTATCCCAGGTTTGTTCAAGAAGTTATTACTCATGAATTGACGGATATACCTCAACCTGGTGGGGTATATGTACCTAAACCCCCCAAAGGCAAGGTTTTCTCAAATATGAGAAGATCTGCTGGGGACTCTGAAGGAGTTGACACCCCATTGTTCTCTACAATGATGGTGGTGTCCCAAACCAATGAAGGTATGGCAGCAGGATCAAGGCCCCCATTAGACCAACCCACTGCTAGCCAATCCCAACCTTCCCTCTCAAAATCTATTCCCCAGTCCCTTCTTGAAAAACCAACCTCTCCTATCACCCAAACTTACAAGAGAAAACAGGTAAAGAAGGCTCCTTCCTTTCTTGTACCATTACCCTCTCAGCCTTTAAGCCCTCTAAGGGAGAATTCTCCCCTAGAGAATATTCAAAGGGAAACCACAAGGGTGTCTCCCAACCCAAAGGAGGTGCTCTCTGAGGAGGAGGTAGAGAATATGGGTGATGAGGCTGCCACTCTTCCTGCTAGCACAGAGGAGGAAAGTGGTAACATCAATAAGACCTCCCCTATGGCAACTTTGAATGAGCAATCATTTGAAGGTCCCTGTTGCCAAGAAACCACAGGGGTGGATAGTGCTTCTGTTAGACAGAAGACTTCCACTACTAAAAGATCCAATGATCCTTCAAAGGAGGGTAACACTTCTAGAGAAGGTGAGGACAGATATAGTTACCAGGAATTGATGGAAACCATGGGAAACATCAACCTAGATGTTATGAAACAAGGAAAAGAAATAGAGGAGATGAAGCTAGTCATTCTGTCCCAACAAGTACAGATTGCTAAGCTGAAGAAGATGGTGCTAAGTCTAGTACAGAGGAAGAAGAGAAATCAATTCCAACTAAGGAGAAGGACCACTGAGAATGATGCTCCCAAAAAGGGGGAGATCAACATGGAAGAAGCCACAAGAAAGGGGGAGATTGATGGAGAGAAACTTGATGTTGAGGGGGAGCAGCAAGCAGAAACAGTTACTACTGCAGACATTAATAAAGCAGCAGAAACTGTGAAAGAAGTTTTAACAGATCTTGAGATTGCAGAAACCTTACTTAAAGCCAAGAATGATACTCCCAAGGTCACTTCAAAGACCAAAGGAGTAATCATCAAAGAACAAGGTGAAGTGATCAAGAAAGATAACATTAAGAAGGCAATGAGCAAAGACAAAGGAAAAGCAAAGATGGTGGAATCTGATCAACCAATCAAAAAGCAAAGGTTGGTTGAATCAGATGAAGCCCTAGCTAGAAAGATGCAAGATGACATTGAAAAGGAAGAAAGAGTTCAGATGGAAAAGGACAGGGAAATGGCAAAAGCTCTAGCTGCTGAACTGAATGAAGCTTATCAACTGAGTATGGCAACTGAAATTGCACAGAAGAAAGCTGCAAGTATGAAGAAATCAGTGGTGAAAACAGTTGCAAAGAAGAGAAAACCCTCAAAGACATTCCTAGGTACCCAAGAGAGGAACAAGATGATTATATTTCTCAAAGGTGCTGTAGGAGTCAAAAAGGAGATGTTCTCCAAAATGTCTTTTGAGAAGATCAAAGAGCTGTATGATTCAGAGATGTTGAAGCTTCAGGGAAATGAAACTGCTAGGGTGGAGATGGAGAAGAGGATAAAAGAAAGTAATGACTTTGATTGTCAAAAGCCATTTCCAGATGAGCAAGAAACACCTCCTAAGAAAGAGTCCACTCTGGGAGAAAGCCTAAGGACTTTAAAGAGAACAAAGATGATGGCAAGAAGAAAGCCAATCAAGAAGCCTAGAGTATCTGAAGAAGAGGCTGAGAAGGTAGCTGAAGAAGAAGGGGCACCTGAGTCATCTAAACAGAAAGAGCCATCAAACACTGATGATGTAAATTTGTATATGGTAGTGATGGACAAAGTGCCTGAACCAATTTCAGCAGAACCTGTAGGAGTTAAGCCTCCTGAGGTCATTCACTGGGATACATTGACAGTGGATGGAAAGGAATACATAAGGCTGAAAAGAAAGGATGAAAAGTATGAAGTGTTCAACACATGGGCAAAAATTGTCAGAACATGCTCTAGATCAGATATTGAAGAGATGTTTGAGATAGGAATGAAGTTGTATGCAGATATTCTAAAGGCTCCAGGGATTTCAATTACAAAACTGGTAATGGAGTATCTGTGTATGATGTTCAAACCTGAAGAAGTAGAGCATTTGATCAAGGATGTCTTCAAATCAGTAAACAGTTGGACTCTATATGAAATTAGTGGAGTATATACAGTGACTTTGGATTTAAATCACACTGAATACTTCCTAGTGGATAGAGTGTATAATCATAGCAGATTGAAGCTACATGCCATGCTGAAGAAAAAGTTAAGGTGTGTTCCAGATTCAGAAATGGCTAAATACTTGATTCAAAGAACCATCAATCAGAGTTTGGGATTGGATGCAAACACTGGAATTTAGGCCATGATAAAGTTTTGGGAGCATCTTGAAGAAAATTTGAAGAACTTGACTTCTCTTCCTAAAAGTCAAGTTAGGGGGAGATTGTTGGGAACTGAAGAATTCATCAAGTATGGTTAATACTGCTGAGTGTTACTACTGCTAGTACTATTAATACTGCTAGTCAAAGTTAGTGCTGCTTGAACAAAGTTAGTACTGCTTAGCTAGTTAGTACTGCTAGTGGTTAGTGCTGCTTAGTAGTTAATGCTGCTAGAAGAAGTTAATGTTGCTGATCATGGTTAGTGCTGCTTAAGAGATTCGGATGGAAAGAATGACAGCTGGATAATCTGAAGATTATGGAAGCTTTGAGATATACATGGAAGATATACTGAAGATTTGTTTAATTATTGTAATTATCTTTTGACTAGTATATGTATAGAATAGATAAAAGAGAACTTTTGTAATTTCATTCTTTTAGAGAGAAAATCAACCTCAAGGCATAGATCCTAATTCTAGAGAAGTAGAATTCGTATTGGTGAGCCTGTTCATCAATATTGAGGTTGAGTGTGTAATCTTGTAACTTCAAAGCATTCAATACAAGTTTATAGTTTGTTCTTCATATCTACTGTGTTGATTTTCTGTTTGATTAAATATCAAAGTGTTATTCCGCAAACTTCTTTGATATTGTTTCTGAGAATTAATTCTTGTTGAGAATTCGATCCTGACACAATATCAAAGAAGTTTGCGGAATAACACTTTGATATTCAATGAAACAGTAAATCAACACAGTAAATATAAAGAACAGACTGTAAACTTGTATTGAATGCTTTGAAGTTACAAGATTACACACTCAACCTCAATATTGATGAACAGTCTCACCAATACGAATTCTACTTCTCTAGAATTAGGAACTATGCCTTGAGGTTGATTTTCTCTCAAACTTAGAATGAATAACCTAATCAATGAATCTGTATCTTTTTTTCAACTATTCTGTCAAAACTATACATATACTGAACAAAAGGATAATTACAAATAAATAAAATATCTTCAGTATATCTTCCATCATTATCTTCAAGCCTTCCATGAATATCTTGATTCTATCCAACTGTCATCCTTTCCATCCGAATCTTCAAGTCATAAGCAGCACTAACTATGCTCAGCAGCATTAACTTCTTCAAGCAGCACTAACCACTAGCAGTACTAACTAGCTAAGCAGTACTAACTTTGTTCAAGCAGCACTAACTTTGACTAGCAGTATTAATTCTACTTGCAGTGGTAATACTCAGCAGTATTAATCTTTGAAGTCTTCTAGCAGTAGTAATTCTGAACTAGCAGCATTAACCATACTTAAGCTTTTATTCAGTTCCCAACAATCTCCCCCTAACTTGACTTTTAGGAAAAGAAGTCAAGTTCTTCAGATGCTCTTCAAGATGCTCCCAAAACTTCATAATGGCCTAAATTCCAGTATTTGCATCCAATCCTAAACTCTGATTGATAGTTCTTTGGATCAAATATTTAGCCATCTCTGAATCTGGAATACATCTTAGCTTTTTCTTCAGCATGGCATGAAGCTTCAATCTGCTATGATTGTACACTCTATCCACTAGGAAGTATTCAGTGTGATTTAAATCCAAAGTCACTGTATATACTCCACTAGTTTCATATAGAGTCCAACTGTTGACTGACTTGAATACATTCTTGATCACATGCTCTACTTCTTCAGGTTTGAACATCATACACAGATACTCCATTACCAGTTTTGTAATTGACATTTCTGGAGCCTTCAGTATATCTGCATACAACTTCATTCCTATCTCAAACATCTCTTCAAGATCTGACCTAGAGCATGTTCTTACAATCTTTGCCCAAGTATTGAACACCTCATACTTTTCATCCTTCCTTTTTAGCCTTATGAATTCCTTTCCATCCACTGTCAATGTATCCCAGAGAATTACCTCAGGAGGCTTAACTCCTACAAGTTCTGCTGAAATTGGTTCAGGCACTTTGTCCATCACTACCATATACAAATTTACATCATCTGTGTTTGATGGCACTTTCTGTTTAGATGACTCAGGTGCCCCTTCTTCTTCAGCAACCTTCTCAGCCTCTCCTTCAGCTATTCTAGGCTTCTTGATTGACTTTCTCCTAGCCATCATCTTTGTTCTCTTTAAAGTCCTTAGACTTTCTCCCAGAGTAGCTTCTTTCTTTGATGGTGTTTCCTGCTCATCTTGAAAGGGCTTTTGTATCAGTAAATCATTACTTTCTTTCATCCTCTTCTCCATCTCCGCTCTTGCAGTTTCATTCCCCTGAAGCTTTAACATCTCTGAATCATACAACTCTTTAATCTTCTCAAAAGACATTTTGGAGAACATCTCCTTTTTGACTCCTACAGCACCTTTGAGAAATATAATCCTCTTGTTTCTCTCTTGGGTACCTAGGAATGTCTTTGAGGGTTTTATTTTCTTTGCAGCTATTTTTATTACCACTGATTTCTTCAGAATTTCAGCTTTCTTCTGTGCAATTTCAGTTGCCAAGCTTTGTTGATATGCTGCATTTAGTTCAGCAGCTAGAGCCTTTGCCATTTCCCTGTCCTTTTCCACCTGAACTCTTTCTTCCTTTTCAATATCCTCTTGCATCTTCCTGGCTAAGGCTTCATCTGATTCAACCAACCTTTGCTTCTTGACTGGTTGATCAGATTCCACCATCTTTGCTTTTCCTTTGTCTTTGTTCATTGCCTTCTTACTGATATCTTTCTTGATCACTTCACCTTGTTCTTTGATGATTACTCCTTTGGTCTTTGAAGTGACCTTGGGAGTATCATTCTTGGCTTTAAGTAAGGTTTCTGCAATCTCAAGATCTGTTAAAACTTCTTTCACTGTTTCTGCTGCTTTATTTATGTCAGCAGTAGTAACCGTTTCTGCTGCTTCTTGTGTTTCTATTTGTACTGAATCTCTTTCTGTTTCTGCTTCCTGCTCCCCCTCAACATCAAATTTCTCTCCATCTAGCTTCCCCTCTCTTGTGGCTTCTTCCATGTTGATCTCCCCCTTTTTGGGAGCATCATTCCCAGATTTCCTTCTCCTTAGCACAAATTGTCTCTTCTTCTTTTTCTGTACCAGCTTCATCACCAATTTCTTGAGTTTGGTAATCTGCACTTGTTGGGACAAGATTACCAATTTCATTTCTTCAAGTTCTTTTCCTTGTTTGAGAACATCTAGATTGATGTTGCCCATTGTTTCCATCAATTCATAGTAAGAATATATGTCCTCACCCTCTCCAGAAATGTTACCCTCTTTTGAAGGATCATTGGATCTTTTATTAGTGGAAGTCTTCTGCCTAGCAGAAGCACTGTCCACCCCCGTGGTTTCTTGGCACCTGGGACCTTTGAATGATTGCTCATTCAAAGTTGCCATGGGGGAGGTCTTATTGATGTTGCCACTGTCCTTCTCTGTGCTAGCAGAAGTAGTGGCAGCCTCAGTACCCATATGCTCTACCTCCTCCTCAGAGAGCACCTCCTTTGGGTTGGGAGACACCCTTGTGGATTCCCTTTGGATATTCTCTACTGGTGAGTGCTCCAATAGAGGGCTTAAAGGCTGAGTGGGTGATGGTACAAGAAGGGAAGGAGCCTTCTTTACCTTTTTTCTTTGATAAATTTGGGTGATTGGTGAAGTTGGTTTGTCAAGAAGAGACTGAGGAATTGATGTAGAGAGGGAAGGTTGGGATTAGCTAGCAGTGGGTTGGTCTAATGGGGGCCTTGACCCTGCTACCATACCTTCATTGGTTTGGGACACCACCATCATTGTAGAGAACAATGGGGTGTCAACTCCTTCCGAGTCCCCAGCAGATCTTCTCATATTTGAGAAAACCTTGCCTTTGGGGGGTTTAGGTACATATACCCCAACAGGTTGAGGTATATCCGTCAATTCATGAGTAATAACTACTTGGACAAACCTGGGGTACATAAAGAAGCTCTTTTTGTTTCCCATGTTTGAGACAAGATCACTGAAAATCATTTTAGAAAAGTTATACTTTCTGGCAGTGGCCAAGCACACCAAAGCATAAGCAATGGTGCTGTTGAACTCACTCCATCCAGTAGTCTTTTTGGAGATACAGTGCATAAGAGTATGGACAAAGAAACGCCATTGGGGTGAAAATTTGGCTTTTGAGAATTTGAATACACCCAATGGGCCTCCATACCCCATTCTTGTAAGATTGGAGAACAGTTCATCGTTTGGGATAGAAGTTATACCAGAAGCATCGTCTAGACGTAGACTGATGCGAATAACCTCTTCAGTAACTGTTAGTGATTGTTCACAGATTCTTGTCTTGATCATTTGCACACCATTCTCAGCAACAATGGTGGCATTTGCCCAGAACTGCCTTTGATGCTCGATATAGATTGTAGGCGATACAGTAAGAGCGTGGGCAATATGGCTTGACTTGAGGAAATCCACAATCTGGTGGAACCCAGTGGCCTGTTTGGGCTTCTGTAGCATCGCGATTTCATTGTGTTCATCTATGAATGCCATTGATGCCATTGACCTTGAAGATTATTGTCTGAAAACTTTGAACTTGAGAGAGAAAAGGTTTAGAGCGTAAGTGAACAGTATGCAAAGAGTCGTTATGAGCTTTTAGGCGGGCAAAGAGTATTTATAGTATTCGGGACATAAGCAGTATTAACCTAGAGCAGTATTAACGACAAGCAGTATTAACCACTAGCAGTATTAACTGAAAGCAGTATTAACGACAAGCAGTATTAACTGAAAGCAGTATTAACTACAAGCAGTATTAACCACTAGCAGTATTAACTGAGAGCAGTATTAACTGAAAGCAGTATTAACTACAAGCAGTATTAACCACTAGCAGTATTAACTGAGAGCAGTATTAACTGAACTAGCAGTATTAACTGAAAGCAGTATTAACTACAAGCAGTATTAACCACTAGCAGTATTAACTGAGAGCAGTATTAACTGAACTAGCAGTATTAACTGAAAGCAGTATTAACCACTAGCAGTATTAACTACAAGCAGTATTAACCACTAGCAGTATTAACTACACTTACTCTTTTCAACTTAAGATGAACTGAGGACTGCTATGAATTCCCTGTAAACAAAGATTAGAGCCACCAAGAAGACATAATGAACAGGTATTTAATCACTTTTTGATAAGGAGTTTATTCAGAGTTGATCATTCCCACACTTGTTACCAAGAAAGTGAATCTACCCACATCAAAGGCTTTGGTGAATAGATCAGCAAACTGGTTGTCAGTATGAACCTTTACAACTTGAATAAGTTTCTTTTCATTACAGTCTCTTATGAAGTGATACATGATCTCAATGTGCTTTGTCTTTGAGTGCTTGACTGGATTATTCACAATGCTAATAGCACTGCTGTTATCAATAAAAATTGGAGTGTGTAGAAAGGTTACCCCATAGTCCAGCATTTGATTTTGAATCCATAAGACTTGAGAACAGCAACTTGCAGCTGCTATATACTCTGCCTCTGTTGTAGATGTGGACACTGTGGTTTGTTTCTTGCACTGCCAAGAAACTAGTCTTGCACCCAAAAATTGACATCCTCCAGAAGTAGATTTTCTGTCCAAGTTTGCCCCACCTAAATCACTGTCTGAGTATGTTATTAGGTCAAAGGGTGAGTCATGAGGATACCAAAGTCTCAATCTAGGTTGTCCTTTGAGATATCTGAATATCCTCTTAACAGCTTGAAAGTGAGATTGCTTTGGCCTAACTTGGAATCTTGCACATACACAGACTGGAAACATTATATCTGGCCTTGATGCTGTGAGATACATGAGAGAGCCAATCATGGATCTATAATGATGCACATCCATATCATCCCCCTCAAGATCTGTTGTTATCTGCTTGTGTGTTTCCATAGGTGTGTTGGCAGGTTTTGACTCTGAGAAACCAAACTTGGTTAGAATGTCCTGCACATACTTGGATTGACAGATGAAGATGCCATCTGACTTCTGTTGAACTTGGAGTCCAAGGAAGAAGGTAAGTACACCCATGGAACTCATTTTGAACCTTTGATGCATTAGATCCTCAAACTCCTTGCACATGTTGTCTCTTGTAGATCCAAAAATAATGTCATCAACATAGATTTGGACCAGCAAGATATCCTTCTTCTTTCTGTTGATAAATAGAGTCTTATCAATGACTCCTCTTTCAAAGTCATTTTCCAAGAGATAGGATGACAGAGTGTCATACCATGCTCTTGGAGCTTGATGTAGTCTATAAAGTGCTTTCTTCAATTTGTATACTCTGTCTGGATAGCTTGGGTTTTCAAACCCTGGTGGTTGACAGACATATACCTCTTCTTCAATTGAGCCATAGAGAAAAGCACTTTTTACATCCATTTGATAGACTTTGAAGTTCATGTGAGAAGCATAGGCTAGGAATAGTCTGATTGCTTCTATCCTAGCCACAGGTGCAAAAACTTCTTCATAATCTATACCCTCTTCTTGAGTATATCCTTGAGCCACCAGCCTTGCTTGGTTCCTTATGACAATACCTCTTTCATCTCTCTTGTTTCTGAAAATCCACTTTGTGCCAATTGCTCTGTGACCTTTAGGAAGGTCTACTAGATCCCATACATCTTGTAGCTTGAACTGTAACAGTTCTTCTTGCATTGCTTCTATCCAGCTAGATTCTTTCATAGCATCATGTGCCTTTTTAGGCTCAAGCTGGGATAGAAAACAAGAAAGCACTGTATGCTGTTGATCTTGCATTTCTTGAAGCCTGCTTTGATGTCTAGTCATCATGGGAGAAGAGATATCTCCTATTACCAGCTGTGGAGGATGATTCTTTTGAACTCTGGTGTTATGACTAGGTTGTTCATTCAGTCCATCCTCTAGATTATAGTCATGCAACTCAACTGAAGTGTTTTCAGATGCCACTTCTGATTCTTTATTTTATTGAGTCTCCTCATCTCTAGTTTCTTCTTCACTCTGACTTGGTCCAGTAGATGATTTCTTTTCACAGTCTTCAACAGAATTCACTGTGGGTATGGGAAATATCACAGATTTAGATATACTTTCTGAGACTTGTGTAGTCCCTGATCCTCCACTTCCTGTTCCTGTATAATCATCACTACTGAAACCAAAAGAATTAGTTAGTGAGTCAATGTCAAATAGCCACTGAGGACCAGACCCAATTGGATTTGGTGTGTTCTCATTGCATTTGACATTGTCACTTTCTTCAATTATTCTTGAAGAAGAGTTAAAAACTCTGTAAGCCTTACTCTGAGATGAATATCCAACAAGAAATCCATCATCTGCTTTGCTATCAAACTTACCTAAGTGAGATTTGGTATTGAGAATTGTACAAGGACACCCAAAAGGTTTGAAGAAACCAATGAAAGGTTTTCTTTTATTTAAAAGCTCATATGGGGTCTTGTTCTTTTGCTTGACCACTAGAACTCTGTTTTGGACATAACAAGCAGTATTAACTGCTTCAGCCCAGAAGGTAATTGGCAATTTTGAATCAGCCAACAGAGATCTAGCAGCCTCTATTAGTGTCCTATTTCTCCTTTCAGCAACACCATTCTGTTGAGGAGTCCTAGGAGCACTATATTGTCTCTCAATGCCTTTTTCTTCACAAAAGGTGTTTAGATCAAGATTTTTGAATTCAGTTCCATTATCTGATCTAATGATTTTTACTCTTTGATTAGTTTGGTTTTCAATTCTTAGAATAAAGGATTTTATAAGTCCACTGGTCTCATCCTTAGTTCTTAGAAAATATACCCAAGTAAATCTGGAGTTATCATCAACAATAACCAAGCAGTAAGATTTCTTGCCTATACTCATAACATTTGTAGGACCAAACAGATCCATATGCAGTAAATGGAGACAAGAAGAAACAGAATTTAACTCTTTGGTCTTATGAGAAGTTTTGTGATGTTTGCCTTTAAGACAAGCAACACAATGATCATCACATGAAAAGACTTTTGAAGGTAAACCTCTTACAAGGTTGTTTTTAACAAGTTTGTTCATAGTCTTGAAATTCATGTGACACATCCTTCTGTGCCAAAGAGAGGATTCATCTACAGAAGCTTTTGAAACAAGACAATTCAGGGATGAATCACTATCAACATTGTCCATATCTAGACAATAAAACATTTTCCTTTCTTGGAGTTCTAAGTAGTATCATGCTTTCATCAACTACCTTGAACCCTGGAGCAAGGATCATACACTCAGTATTTGTAAATAATATACTATGTTGTTTGTCACAAACCTGTGATACACTTAACAGGTTGTACTTCAACTGATCAACATAGTAGACATCCTCAAATGTCATCTTACCTTTTGTGACATTACCTTTGCCACTTATTTTACCTCCAGTAAGATCATTTCCAAAGCAACATGTCCTCCATTGATATGCTTGAAATCCTGAAGGCATGACATGTTACCTGTCATGTGCCTAGAGCAACCACTATCAACATGCCAAATGCTCTTTCCCTTGAGTTGTTGGTTGCCCTGCACATAAGATAAATCAGTTAGTTTGAATTAGGAACCCAAGCCAAAGTGGTCTTGGGCACCCCTTTTTCATCAAAATACTTGCATTCTTTCTTGACAAGATTTTTAAACTTTGACTCCTCATTCTTGGAGTACTTTGTCACAATAATAGGCTTGGAAACATTTTTGCTAGAAGCAATACTGGTTTTAGAAGTACTAACTGCCTTAGCAGCGCTTGCATGCTTAGCAGTACTAACGTTGTTAGCAGTAGTAACTGTGTTAGCAGCACTAATATTTTCAGCAGTACTAACCTTGTTAGCAGTAGTAACTGTGTTAGCAGCACTAATATTTTCAGCAGTACTAACACTGTTAGTACTTCTAGGTACCCATAGTAAAACACTTTCTTTTAAAATCTTATTTTTCATAGGGCCTTTACTTTCAACAGATTTCTTCATCACATGTTTCTTTCCAGCCTTCCTATAACCAACAGGTTTTTGCACAAATCTTTGAAAGTTCATCTGTTGGTTAATAGGATTAAAGTAACAATGCTTAGCCAAATGATTCAACTTGCCACATATGAAACAAGGTTTTGGTCTATTGATTTTATTCAGATCAACTCCTTGTTTCTGAGCCCATTGATTATTCCAGTTTCTTTGATTACCTCTTTTTATACCAGAATTTAGGCTTTTAGTTGTATTGCAAGCACACTGTTTACAAGATCCAGGATTCACAACTGTGGTTTGTTTGTAATGGACCTTGTTATCCTTTCCTTTGGTCTTCTCTATCTCCTTGGACTTAACCCAGATTTTCCCACATCCCTCATTGGTGATAATATTGTTTTCTAATGGTATCTTTTTACTCACATCATTATCCCTATACTCACTGGCTTCTTTCTCAGTTAAATCCTTAAGTACTACTTCATCCAAAGGATCTATCTTAAAGGCTTTCTCAGATAAGTCCTTTTTCTCCTTGGTTTCTAACAAGTCTGAAGTAGGAGAGATATAATTGTTGTTGTAAGGAGGAGGTGTATTGTTGTATCCAATACCAGGCTTCATCTTATCATGAATCTGAGCCTTTAGAAGAGAATCCATTGCTTTTGAAGCATATGAAAACTTTTCTATGTCAAGTTTAACTTTAGACAGTTCCTCTTTCAGCCTATCACTCTCTTCTAAGGATTTAGACAGTTTGGTCTCTAACTCATTCTTTTCCCACTTCCAATAGTTTGTGTCATAAGAGTGTTGAATTTCATTAGCTTGAAAGCCTTTGATTTTCTCTTCAAATCTCTCTACTATCAACACATAATCTCTTCTGTCCTTTTCTAATCTTTTGAGATCATCACACATACTTTGATTGTGATCCCTGTATCTTTTGACAGTGTCTATGCAAGATTTAGTGCAAAGATCATAAATTACCTCAGAGGGAAGATCATACACTTCTGCCATAAGAGCTTGATTCTGAATGGCTTCCTCAGCTTGATCACTCCAGTCAAATCCCATTCCTTGTTGAGAAACAAGTGCTTGAGCAGGATTCTTGTTTTGATTGTAGCCTCCATTCTGAGCTTGTTGGCCTCCATTCTGAGCTTGTTGGTGGTTGTTGTTTGGAACAACACTCCTGCACTCTCTAGCAAAATTTCCTTTCATGTGACACTTATAACATTCCACCTTAGTCTTGTCAAAACCAGCTCCATCTTCTCTTCTTTGAGAGAAGTTATTTCTTCCTGTTCTTTTAATGAACTTCTTTACCCTCATTGATAACATGGCCATCTGCCATTTAATATCCATCTCCTCCAGGTCATCAGGGTGAATTTGATCCAGATCATCATTAATCAAAGAATTGCTGCTATGACTGGACAAAAAGGCTTCAAAGATAGTTTCAGTGCCTTTTTCTGAACTTACTCCACTGGCAGTACTAACTGCTTCAGGGTTGGCAGTAGTATCAGTGGATGCTGAGAGAAGTGCAGCATTGTGGATATAACCAGAGGGCTTCTTCTTGGTTTCTACCTCAGTTTCAAAAACTCTTAGATCATTGTATAGATCATCAAGTTCTTTCTCTTCCAGACTGTCACTCTGTCTATATGAGACAGTGTACATAGTCCATTCATCCCCAAGAGATCTGAGGAACTTTCTGTTGATATCATCTTGTTCCATCTTTACTCCTACAGTAGCCAGTTCACCTATGAGTTTGTTGAACCTATCAAAAGTTTGAGTCATAGACTCATTCTTTGAGGAAGTGAAGTTCTCATACTGCTGCTTTAGAACATCTCTTTGATTTCTTTTGATGCTTTTTGTTCCAGCAAATCTTTTCTCTAGAGCATTCCAGAGAATCTGAGCATCAGTGCAGTTGCAAAATTGATGCTGATATTCATTGGGGATGGCCAAGAGCAGAGTGCTCAAGGCCTTCATCTCTGTCTGTCTGATTTTCCTCTCACCATCTGTCTTTGGTGGAGGTCTTTTCCCATCTGCTCCTATCCTTCCAGCTTCAGAAGGACCATTCTCAATGATATCCCACATTGAGTAGTCAGTGAGAAGAATATATTGTCTGATTCTGATCTTCCACATGTCAAACTCACTGGGTTTGAGCATTGGAACCTTAGAGACCAAAGTACTGCTTGATTCTGTAAGATTTTCCATGATGAATAGATGTTTTTGAGAGAGTTTGGCTCTGATACCACTTGTCAGGATCGAATTCTCAACAAGAAATAATTCTCAGAAACAATATCAAAGAAGTTTGCGGAATAACACTTTGATATTCAATGAAACAGTAAATCAACACAGTAAATATAAAGAACAGACTGTAAACTTGTATTGAATGCTTTGAAGTTACAAGATTACACACTCAACCTCAATATTGATGAACAGTCTCACCAATACGAATTCTACTTCTCTAGAATTAGGAACTATGCCTTGAGGTTGATTTTCTCTCAAACTTAGAATGAATAACCTAATCAATGAATTTGTATCTTTTTTTCAACTATTCTGTCAAAACTATACATATACTGAACAAAAGGATAATTACAAATAAATAAAATATCTTCAGTATATCTTCCATCATTATCTTCAAGCCTTCCATGAATATCTTGATTCTATCCAGCTGTCATCCTTTCCATCCGAATCTTCAAGTCATAAGCAGCACTAACTATGCTCAGCAACATTAACTTCTTCAAGCAGCACTAACCACTAGCAGTACTAACTAGCTAAGCAGTACTAACTTTGTTCAAGCAGCACTAACTTTGACTAGCAGTATTAATTCTACTAGCAGTAGTAATACTCAGCAGTATTAATCTTTGAAGTCTTCTAGCAGTAGTAATTCTGAACTAGCAGCATTAACCATACTTAAGCTTTTATTCAGTTCCCAACAGAAGCTATAAAAATCTATTTGCATAGAATCACTTCCAAACCAATGTATATTTGTTCAATGTATATAAACACATTATAGAAACACATCTATTTGTACTAATTTGAGGGTGGGGTTGTTTGTTTAAAAAGAAAAACAAAAATCCAACATGGGGCTGTTTGTTCAAAAAAGAAAACAAAATCCAACATGTGTTGTTTGTTCAAAAAGGAAGCAAAAATCCAAGCCCCTCTTTATTCCAAAAAAGAAGCAAAAATCCAACCTTGATATACCATTTTCATGGCACTTCAGGTTCTTTTCTCTCTTTTCGATCTCAGTTTATGATGGAGGCAAAAATCCAACCTTGATATATTCAACATGTTGCTTGTAACAAATCAATCAAAACATGGCCAGAAGGCTCTCTGTGCCATGACCTTTTTGTGCAAATTTGATTAATTTCATATCCTTCAACACTGTTGGATATAATCAAGGAAAATGTATGTTGTTAATGTAGAAGCAAATGTTAAACAACCGAAAAACTTGAATGTGTCAAGGAGCTTCTCAAATAGAGATGAAATCGACATAAAAAATCGACACTTTAAACACATCAGATTTTAAAGAACACAACAGATAGATCATGAAAATCGATAGCAAAAATTTCACACAAATCACATACCGATGGTCTATAAAATGGGTGTTGGAGAAGAGAACGAGGTCGCTGTTGGAGAAGAGAAATCAATCAACACACAAATCACATACCGATGGTCTATAAAACACATACCGATGGAGAAGAGAAATCAACAGATGAAATTTAACACAACACAAAAATCTTTGACAGCACAAAAATTTAACACAGCAGTCAAAGATGAAATCGACAGCACAAATCACATAAATCGACAATACAAATCACATACCGATGGTCGCTGTTGGAGAAGAGAACGAGGGAGTTGGACGATGCTTGAGAGAAGATGAATGGAATCCTTGGTCGATCTTGGGGATGAGGAGCGATGATGGTGAGGAGCGATGATGTCGATCTTGGGGATGAGGAGCAATGATGGTGAGCGATGATGATTTTAGAATCTGATTGATGGAGGCGAGGATGAAAAAGTGAAAATAAGTGGTAACCCTGGCACTTTTTCGGTAAGACCCAAATAAGTCATAAGTGCATCTGAAACAAAGGAAAAAACAAACGGTCTTAATTTGCAAACATCTGACCGAAAAAGTTAAAAGTGGTGGATAAGCACTTAATTTTAAAAAACAAACAGGCCCTTAATAAATTTGTCTTTTTTATTTACTATTTTTTTTACTACTACTATATACTAAAAAAATTGGGCCCCTATTTCTCGTGGGCCCTGGGCGTACGCCCGGCCCGCCCTCCTACAGGCACGACCCTACCTCGGAGTTGCCTTTGTTTTCTTTACCCCCGACGCCGCTATTGGGGGAGCCTTCTCTTCAAGTCCCGACCCTTGCGGGAAAGCTAGGCCAGCGCCTCTCTCTTGGAGAGGCCAGTCGCCGACTTCTGGGACGATCATCATGGAAATAAAACAAAACACAAGTAAGTTTCGTTGGTAGACAATTGAAAACTTACGATCATAAAAAGTTGCGACGATGATGAAATATGAAAACGTACAACTAACGTACCTGTCATTGTCTCCTCCTCCTCCTTCTCCTCCTCTACGGTCGAGGCCTCAAATGTCCCGACAAAGGTTACCACGTCGTTGTCGTCGTCGACGACCAACGATCGGGTGAAGAAGGAACGATCCTCGATGCTGAACTCGAGAAGCCTCTCGAATTTCTCGATAGAATCCTCGAGAGGGCCGACTTTCGCGAAGTTGATCGCTGTTAAAGCAAAAACAAAACAAAAGTCGTTAGACACCAATCAGTTTTAAACTAACGACAAACAAAAAAACTCGACTAAAAGGTTCTTACCTTGGGTGTTCCACCCCGAGACGACCCATTGCTTGTTGTCACCAAGTGTCGACAGCCGACCGAAGACGTACCTAGTCTTCCACTTGCGATAATTGACCGCAGTGGCTTGGACTAAGGTACGAGCACCTTGATAACGCGAGAAGAAGTTGAACGATTGCTCGCCTCCGCCTTGACCGTGTAGGCCAAGAGGAGGTCATTGACGGTGAAGGGCAACGCTCAGTCCACCGTCAATCGTTCAATCATTTGAACGATTCTCCAGAATTGGGGCATCATTTACCCCGAAGAAAGCTCGAAGGTCGTAAGAAACGACCTCGAGAGTGGAGAGTAGGGCCAAGGAAAGACACCTTATGAACATTTCAAAAAGAAGAAACCTTTTATTGGATTCTTCAAACCCTTTGGGTGTCTTTGCACAATTCTCAACATCAAATCTCATTTAGGCAAGTTTGAAAGCAAAGTTGAGGATAGATTTCTTGTTGGATACTCCTCTCAGAGCAAGGCATACAGAGTATTCAACAGTTCTTCCAGGATTATAGAGGAAAGTGACAATGTCAAATGCAATGAGAACACACCAAATCAGATTGGTACTGGTCCTGATTGGCTGTTTGACATTGATTCACTAAATAATTCTTTGGGTTTTAGTAATGAGCAAATTGCAGGAACAAGTTCAGAAAAGGTACAAAAACAGAGACAAGAGTTTGTGTTGTTCCCTATACCTACAGTTGATCCTGTTGAATTTTGTCAACAAGAAAAGAAAGATGATTCAGAAACAGAGGATTCTGAACCAGAACAGGATGAAGATGATAAAGGTGATGAAGAGGATAAAGGTGAAAAAGAGGATGCTCATCCTTCAAGTTCAGGAAACACTGGTCCTGAAATGCCCACATTGTCAGAGGATGATACTGATGATGAAAATTCTTTAGTTTTTGGTGGAAACACTCCTGAAAAGAATGACTCCAATCTTGATGCAAACATTAATGAGGAGGTTGTCCATCAAACAAGAACTCAGAAGAATCATCCTCCTCAGTTGGTGATTGGTGATATCAATTCTCCCATGATCACAAGGCATCAAAGTAAGTTGGAGGATTGAAAGACTTACAGTCAGGTTTGTTGTCTTGTTTTCTATCCCAGATTGAACCCAAGAAGGCTTATGATGCAATGAAAGACCAAAGCTGGATAGAAGCAATGCAAGAGGAATTGCTGCAGTTTGTGCTGCAAAATGTGTGGAATCTGGTGGACCTTCCACAAGGACACAGGGCAATTGTAACTAAATGGATTTTCAGGAATAAGAAATATGAGAGAGGGATAGTGATAAAGAATAAGGCCAGACTTGTGGCACCATGGTACACACAAGAAGAGGGGATAGACTATGAAGAAGTGTTTGCACCAGTAGCCAGAATTGAGGCAATTAGGATGTTTCTAGCCTATGCTTCTTTCATGAAGTTCAGAGTATATCAGATGGATGTTAAGAGTTCATTCCTATATGGGAAAATTGATGAAGAAGTGTATGTTTGTCAGCCTCCAGGGTTTGAGAATCCTAACTTTCCTGACAAAGTATACAAATTAAAGAAGGCACTCTATGGGCTACATCAAGCACCAAGAGCATGGTATGACACTCTGTCTACCTATCTCTTGGAAAATGATTTTGAAAGGGGGATCATTGACAAGACTCTTTTTATTCAAAGGAAGAAGAAGGACATCCTGCTTGTACAAATCTATGTGGATGATATCATCTTTGGATCCACAAAAGATCATATGTGCAAGGAGTTTGAGGAGTTGATGCACAAAAGATTCAAGATGAGCTCTATGGGTGAACTCACATTCTTCCTTGGGCTACAGGTTAAACAGAAGAAAGATGACATTTTCATAAGTCAATCCAAGTAAGTGCAGGATATACGTATTTTGTTTTTAAGAGAGAATTAGCCTCAAGATTCTTAGGGATCCTTTCATTAGAGAAGTTTTGAACGTCTGTTGAGCCTGTTCAACAGATTGAGGCTTCGGTTGTAATCATCAAGTTAATTCAATACAACTTGTGATTTGAAGTCATACATTGTTCCATTGATTTCTTGTTAAAGTGTTATTCCGCAACTTCTTTAACAAAGTTTCTGAGTGTTTATTTAAATTTTTGTTTTGAATTTCGATCCTGACAAGTGGTATCAGAGCATTAGGAACTCAGAAATCAATAATCATCATGGACGGATCAAACGACAGTGTTCTTGTTTCAAAGGTTCCCATGCTCAAACCTAATGAGTTTGACATGTGGAAAATCAGGATTAGGCAGTATATACTTCTTACAGACTACTCAATGTGGGTCATCATTGAGAATGGTCCCTCCAATGAAGGAGAGATGGGAGCAGATGGCAAGAGACCTCCACCAAAGACTGATGGAGAAAAAAAGATGAGGCAGACTGAGATGAAAGCCTTGAGCACTCTACTCTTGGCAATTCCTAATGAATATCAACATCAGTTTTCCAATTGTGCTGATGCCAAAATCTTGTGGAATGCTTTGGAGAAGAGGTTTTCAGGTACCAAAAGCACTAAGAGAAATCATAAAGCAATTCTCAAGCAACAATATGAAAAATTTATATCTACAAAGAATGAGTCTATGACTCAAACCTTTGATAGGTTCAACAAGTTGATTGAAGAATTGGCCACTGTTGGTGTCAAGATGGACCAGGATGATGTCAACAGAAAGTTTCTAAGATCTCTTGGTGAAAAATGGATAATGTATACAGTATCCTTCAGGCAGAATGATAATCTGGAGGATAAGGAACTTGATAATCTGGAGGATAAGGAACTTGATAATCTCAGGGTGTTTGAAGCAGAGGTTGAATCAAAGAAGAAGCCATCTGGATATTCTCACAATGTTGCTCTCCTATCATCTACTACTGATTCTTCTGCTAATACAGAATTAGTTAGTGCTGCTTATGGCTCAAAACAGGATGGACCCAATGATTCTGGTTTGGAAGCTTTCCTTGCTAGCCATGCTAAATCTTCTCTTATCAATGATGATCTGGAGCAGATCAATGTTGATGATCTTGAAGAGATGGACATCAAGTGGCAAATGGCAATGCTCACCATGAGAATCAAAAGATTCATTAAAAGAACAGGAAGAAACAACTTTGCCATGAGAAGAGAAGATGGTGCTGGATTTGACAAATCCAATGTGGAATGCTACAAGTGTCATAAACTGGGGCACTTTGCAAGAGAATTAAGAGGAGGAATTTCTCAACAGCATGAGAGCAACAATCAACAATTAAAGTCCACAAACTACAACAACAAAAGGAACTCATCTCAAGCACTTATCTCACAAGAAGGAATGGGCTATGATTGGAGTGATCAAGCAGATGAGGCAATCCAGAATCAAGCATTGATGGCTGAGGTTTCAGAGTCTTCAAGCACAGCAATCCCCACAGAGGTAAAATCTAAACTTTGCTCTAAAGCCTGTCTTGAAACTGTTAGAAAGTACAGGGATCACAATCAGAGCATGTGTGATGATCTTAAAAGGTTGGAGAAACATAGGAGAGAGTCTAGTTTGATCATTGTAAATTTTGAAGAACAGATCAAGGCATATCAGGCCAATGAACTTCAACATTCATATGATCACAACTATTGGAAGTGGGAGAAGAAGGAGTTAGAGATTGTTAGGGCAATTTATATGTTAAATAGAAGTTCAGGGTGTAAATTGTAATTGTTTGAAAGTAGTATTAGCTTGTTGGGCCTAAAATCCTATAAGCCCATTATCTTGTAAAGCCTGGATATATAAAGGCTGATTTACTTTGTTTTACTAGTTAGTCTCATAATTCAGATTACTAGTCAATAGGTTTACTCTCTCAGATCAGAAATTCTTTCTGTAAACCTGTAACCCTTTGATTTCATATCAATCATATGACTAGTAGTTGTGGCATAAATCTTATTCATATTTGATATTATTTGCTGCTGATTGCACTGTACTGGGATCTACAATTGGTATCAGAGCAAAAAGACTAAAGGTTTGATCCAGAAAAAGGTTTGTCTAAAACCCTATAATCAATTATATGTGTTAATTGTTTTTATCTGCTTTAATTGTTTATCTGTTTTTGAGTTTTATCGGTCCAAGTTTCTGTTCATTTTTCTGGAAAAGTTTTTTTTTCGGTCGAATTATCTCTCTACTGTTATCGATCTCTGTGAAATCTAATCAAATTGTTTTTATCGGTTGATTATTGTGCTTATTTGAGTTTATCGGTCAGTGTTGAGTTGTTATTTGTTTCTGCATAATTGGTTTGAGTCTGCTTAATTGATCAACGAATTGAATCTGGGTTAATTTCTGGGTTATTTAAGTCGATTTTTCTTGAGATTGTTCGTGTTCTACGGACTGTTCTTCGTGTTTATCGGTCTTTAATCATATCGATTATCGGTTTTTGAGTTTATCTGTTTATCGAGGTTTTATTTTATCGGTCTATCTCTTAAGTTGTTATTAATCAGGTTCGACCGATAGGTTGTTTGACCGGGACATAGTCTCTACCGGTCCTTTGGTTCGACCGGTGTATTGTCATTATTGGTCGTTTATTCGACCGGTACCTTGACATTATCGGTCCTTTGCTCGACCGACTCATTCCTTCGATCGGTACCTGATTACCGGTCTTTGTCCTTTGACCAGTAAATTGTTAATACCGGTCCTTTTAGTTCGACCTGTACATTGTCAATACCGGTCCTTTGCTTGACCGGTACATTCTCAACACCAGTCCTTTGCTTGACCGGTACTTTGTCGTTATCGGTCTTTTGCTTGACCGGTACCTTGTTCGACCGGACCCCTGTTCGACCGGGTCTTTGTTTTTCTACTTATTTTTTAGTATTGTATTTGGATCATCCAGCTTGTCTCACGATCGTTACAGTGTTTTTAAGTTAAGAAAGTTAAGATGAATTCAAGAGACGCGCTAGCTATTGGTTCGGATCAGAAGCCCCCGGTGCTCTATCGGGGGGAATATCCTCAGTGGCACGATCGCATCATGAACTTCATCGAAGCGAAATCAAACTATGAAGCATTATACAAGTGTCTCACAGAGGGGCCGCAGGACTGGCCAACGAAGATCATACCTGGAAACCCAGCCGAAGGTCAACCAGAGCGTTCAGTTCCAAAATCTATCGGTGATTTTTCAAATCCAGAAAAGGATATGTATTATGCTGAAAAGCAAGCAAAGACATATCTTCTACAAAGTCTACCCAACGACATCTATGCTTGCATCGACAGTTATAAAGAGTCTGCAAAGAAAATGTGGGACCAGATTGAGAAGATGATGATGGGGAGCCACATCAACAATCAGCTGAAGGTGACAAACTGCATCACCAGATATGATGGCTTCAAAGCAAGAAAAGGCGAGACACTGACAGAAACCTATGAAAGGTTCAACATGCTTCTGAATGACCTCCAGAAAAACAAGATTACGAAGACGAACACTGAGAACAACATCAAGTTTATGAACAACCTCCAACCTGAATGGAAGTCGTTCGTCTCTCATATTCGTCATACTCAGACCCTGGAGAATCTTTATCTACATGAACTTTATGAAATACTGCTCCAGGATGAAGAGGAAGTTACGGAATTAATGGGGAATCAGAAAGCTGAAGAAAAGCCAGTAGTTGATCCGTTAGCACTCGTATCTGAGAATAGAGTGAAGTCTGTCAGTCGTTCGTCTGAAAAGAAGCCAGTGCAAAGTGAGTCGGAACCCGAAGAACCTGATAGTGATTCGGATCCTGAACTCACTAAGATGAAAGAAGCTATGGTATTCTTGACTCAACAATTCCAGAAAAGGAAGTTCTTTAACAAGTCTTCCAATAAGCAAAGGTTTTCCACTCGCCGTGACCATCAAGAGAAGTCTGAAGATAAGAAACGTATTGAAGATGGAAAGAAGTCTGACAAGAGACACGAAGAAAAGCCAAAAGATGAGTCGATCAGATGCTACAACTGTGGTCGGTTAGGCCACTTTGCCAAGGATTGTCGCAAACCTGTTGTGCGCAACTCCGACTATTACAGAGCCAAGCTGCTACTGGCCAAAGAGAAGGAAGCTGGTAAGGCCCTCATGGCTACAAGTATCTGATGAAGAACGTGAAGATGCCAAAGCACACTTGTGTTTCATGGGCAAGCATTCATCACCTTCTAACACTGATGATGATGAAGATCAAAACTCTCCATGTCAGGTATGTGCTCCTTATCACGAAGCTTTAATTGATCAGATGCAACTTGCTATGAATAAACTAGACTCTTTCAAGCTACTCATAAAAGAAAAAGAACAACTCATCTCATCTCTAGAAAAACGAGTTGCTGCACAATCTGAATGTATTGAAAATCAAAGTTTAGAAATCTCAAGCAATCTGTGCACAATTTCTAATTTAAAAGAAGACTGTGAGAGTTGTTCAAAAGAATCTCAAGAGCTAAAGACCAAAGTAGATGATCTTACCCATGAGCTTCATATGTCAGAAACCGAGAAAATTGATCTTGTAACTCAAAACGTGGCTTTCAAAAATGATCATAAAAGATTATCTACTCAATTAGAAGAGCTTGAACAAAAACTCTATAAAATTGGTCAATCTAACCACACGCTGAATCTAATTACACAAAAAGAACCCAAGTATGCGAATTCGGGTATCGGTTACGATAACCCCCATTATTTGAAAAAGGCATTATCCAAAGTTCCTACTTTATATGCTTCCGAATTCTTTGGTATAGACAAAATCTATCCAGAGTACAAAGTTTTTTGGACCAAACCAATTGAGGATGAGGACTGGGAAGAGGATCAGTTGAGAAGCGAGAACTCTACGAAAATGAAACTTCCTTTTGTCTATGATTCGTTGAATGCTTCTTACAATACGAACAAACCCTGTTTCCTGTCAAACGATTATTTTAGAAGTTACTCTCAAGCTGAACTAGATATTAAAAATGTGAAAACTGAGGAGGAATCTCTAGACCATAAGTTTTATATTCCCCCTCTGATTTTAGAAAAGAAAATTGTTCAGTTAGAAGAGTCACTTACACAGGAAAGAGATAGTTTTCAAAAGGAAAAACAAGAGCTTCTATCACAAATTGAGTGCCTCAATTCCAATAACGCGAAAACTGTGTCAGTTAAGGAGAAAGAATACTTTCAGACAGAAATAAAGAAGTTAAATTCACAACTGGCTGCTTTGGCAGCAGCTCGTCTGAAAGAGAAACTTCACAAGGCTGAGCCTCAAGCTCAGCCTACAACTCTCCAAAGTGAGAAAACTTTTCTGTCTTAAAATTCTTATCCTGCCTCCGACACATCGTCGTGCAAAGCCTTTTTGGGTGACTCGTCACCAATTCTTTCAAATAAAGGAAAAGAGCCTCAAGTTTTCGAATCGGATCAGTGTTCTGATTTTAAAAATGCTTCCGCGTATGATCCGCTTCAAACAACTCCCTCCGATGTCCTGAATTCCTCAACTGATGAGGTCCTTTCTAATGAGGAACTCGAATTCTCTGCATTCTTGAATTCTGAGGTGTGTCTAGATAGTGATTTGAACCAATTTGATTTTGATCCTCTACTTCCAAGTCACGTTGATTTTCTAAATCCTTCTTGTGAGCCTCCGGTACAATTTTATAAGGGTGAATGTTCCACATCCACCCCACAAAAACCTTCTGTGAACGATTCTTCAAAGTCTAAATCCAAAAAGCGTTCACAAAAGCAAAAAAAGACCGGTCGCTCCAAAAGACAACAATCTTCAAGTTTCACATCTTCTGACTATGGGTTTAACGGTATTTCAGATACTTTTGGTCGGCGAAAAGAAGTTAAATATGCTTGGGTAGCTAAGAAGTCCAAGGACAGCTCGGCGACATCAGAATTAGTTGATCCAGTTTTAAAGTCTAGGAAAAACAATAACAATCATGATGTGTTTAATTCTAAACTTTTAGTTGAATGTAATGGAACTTTACCTTTAAAAGTTTATTCTATTCCGCAATTACTTCAACTGTCTCATGATTGTCTTTGTTGCTCTTATTCTGGATCGAATGATTTTGTTGATCGTCGTTTTGCATCTGATTGGTTTGGCTCGTATCATGTTGCTAATTATAATTCTAAGTTTGATATTACCCGTCATAGAAAAAGACCCAAGTCTAAACGGGCATCCAAAACGGGTGTTATCTCTATCCCCAAAGGACCCATTTACGAATGGGTACCTAAAAAGAAATAACTTGCTTTGCAGGACGGTCATGTGTGGTATCTAGATTCAGGCTGCTCCAAGCACATGACCGGAAGAAAGGAGCTACTCACAAACTTCACCAAGAAGTTTTGTGGGAATGTACGATTTGAGAATGATCATTCTTCTCCCATAATGGGGTATGGTGATATTTTCAAGGATAATCTGACTATCAAGAAAATGTCCTACGTCGAAGGACTCGGTCACAATCTCTTCAGCATCGGTCAATTCTGCGACAAGGATTTAGAGGTCACCTTCAAAGCAAATAGGTGCAACGTTCGGACTGAAGACGGTAAAGAAATATTAGCTGGAACGCGTCGTACAAATCTCTACACGATCGACCTCTCGTCCCTGAAAGCAGATAAGGAAGTTTGTTTGATGTCCAAAGCCTCTGCCAAACAAAGCTGGTTATGGCATCGTCGACTCTCGCATCTGAACTTCAAGACTATTAACAAGTTGGTGCTCGGTGGACACGTCAAGGGAATGCCTGATCTTAAGTTCGAAAAAGATCATTTATGTGCTGCCTGCGAAATGGGCAAGATGAAGAAGGCTTCTCACAAGCCTAAAGTCACTCCTAGTACTTCACGGTCCCTTGAACTCATTCACCTGGATTTATGTGGACCGATGCGCGTTCAAAGCATTAATCACAAGAAGTATGTCCTGGTGATGGTTGACGATTTTCTCGCTACACGTGGGTCAGATTCCTCCGTTCAAAGGATGAAACTCCAGAATTGATCATCTCTCTCCTAAAGAGTATTCAAGTCAGTCTCAACCTATCAGTCCAGGTCATAAGGACGGATAACGGCAAAGAGTTCAAGAATCGAGTGCTTTCCGGTTACTTTACTTCAGTGGGCATAACGCATACCTTCTCAGTTGCTCGCACTCCTCAGCAAAACGGGGTAGTAGAGCGTCGGAACTGAACTCTTGTCGAAGCAGCTCACACGATGTTATCTCAGTCCAAACTACCGCTATTTTTATGGGCAGAAGCAGTTGCGACCGCTTGCTACACTCAAAACCGCACTATCATCAACAAGCGGTTCAACAAGACACTGTATGAGATCCTCAACAAACGCATCCCCAATATCAACTATTTTCATGCATCCCCAATATCAAAGAATGACTCCAATCTTGATGCAAACATTAATGAGGAGACTGTCCATCAAACAAGAACTCAGAAGAATAATCCTCCTCAGTTCGTGATTGGTGATATCAATTCCCCCATGATCACAAGACATCAAAGTAAGTTAGGAGGATTGAAAGACTTACAGTCAGATTTGTTGTCTTGTTTTTTATCCCATATTGAACCCAAAAAGGCTTATGATGCAATGAAAGACCAAAGATGGATAGAAGCAATGCAAGAGGAGTTGTTGCAGTTTGTGCTGCAAAATGTGTGGGGTCTGGTTGACCTTCCACAAGGACACAGGGCAATTGGAACTAAATGGATTTTCAGGAATAAGAAAGATGAGAGAGGGATAGTGATAGTGATAAAGAATAAGGCCAGACTTGTGGCACAAGGGTACACACAAGAAGATGGGATAGACTATGAAGAAGTGTTTGCACCAGTAGCCAGAATTGAGGCAATTAGGATGTTTCTATCCTATGCTTCTTTCATGAAGTTCAGAGTATATCAGATGGATGTTAAGAGTGCATTCCTATATGGGAAAATTGATGAAGAAGTGTATGTTTGTCAGCCTCCAGGGTTTGAGAATCCTAACTTTCCTGACAAACTATACAAATTAAAGAAGGCACTCAATGGGCTACATCAAGCACCAAGAGCATGGTATGACACTCTGTCTACCTATCTCTTGGAAAATGATTTTGAAAGGGGAATCATTGACAAGACCCTTTTCATTCAAAGGAAGACGAAGGACATCTTGCTTGTACAAATCTATGTGGATGATATCATCTTTGGATCCACAAAAGATCATATGTGCAAGGAGTTTGAGGAGTTAATGCACAAAAGATTCAAGATGAGCTTTATGGGTGAACTCACATTCTTCCTTGGGCTACAGGTTAAACAGAAGAAAGATGGCATTTTCATAAGTCAATCCAAGTATTTGCAGGATATACGTATTTTGTTTTTAAGAGAGAATTAGCCTCAAGATTCTTAGGAATCCTTTCATTAGAGAAGTTTTGAACGTCTGTTGAGCCTGTTCAACAGATTGAGGCTTTGGTTATAATCATCAAGTTAATTCAATACAACTTGTGATTTAAATTCATACACTGTTCCATTGATTTCTTGTTAAAGTGTTATTCCGCAACTTCTTTAACAAAGTTTCTGAGTGTTTATTTAAATTCTTGTTTTGAATTTCGATCCAGACAAGTGGTATCAGAGCATTAGGAACTCAGAAATCAATAATCATCATGGACGGATCAAACGACAGTGTTCTTGTTTCAAAGGTTCCCATGCTCAAACCTAATGAGTTTGACATGTGGAAAATCAGGATTAGGCAGTATATACTTCTTATAGACTACTCAATGTGGGACATCATTGAGAATGGTCCTTCCAATGAAGGAGAGATGGGAGCAGATGGCAAGAGACCTCCACCAAAGACTGATGGAGAAAGAAAGATGAGGCAGACTGAGATGAAAGCCTTGAGCACTCTACTCTTGGCAATTCCTAATGAATATCAACATCAGTTTTGCAATTGTGCTGATGCCAAAATCTTGTGGAATGCTTTGGAGAAGAGGTTTTCAGGTACCAAAAGCACTAAGAGAAATCAGAAAGCAATTCTCAAGCAACAATATGAAAATTTTATGTCTGCAAAGAATGAGTCTATGACTCAAACCTTTGATAGGTTCAACAAGTTGATTGGAGAATTGGCCACTTTTGGTGTCAAGATGGACCAGGATGATGTCAACAGAAAGTTTCTAAGATCTCTTGGTGAAGAATGGATAATGTATGCAGTATCCTTCAGGCAGAATGATAATCTGGAGGATAAGGAACTTGATGACCTCTACAATGATCTCAGGGTGTTTGAAGCAGAGGTTCAATCAAAGAAGAAGCCATCTAGATATTCTCACAATGCTGCTCTCCTGTCATCTACTACTGATTCTTCTGCTAATACAGAATTAGTTAGTCCTGCTTATGGCTCAAAACAGGATGGACCCAATGATTCTGGTTTGGAAGCTTTCCTTGCTAGCCATGCTAAATCTTCTCTTATCAATGATGATCTGGAGCAGATCAATGTTGATGATCTTGAAGAGATGGACATCAAGTGGCAAATGGCAATGCTCACCACGAGATTCAAAAGATTCATTAAAAGAACAGGAAGAAACAACTTTTCCAAGAGAAGAGAAGATGGTGTTGGATTTGACAAATCCAAGGTGGAATGCTACAAGTGTCATAAACTGGGGCACTTTGCAAAAGAACGCAGAGGAGGAATTTCTCAACAGCATGAGAGCAACAATCAACAATTAAAGTCCACAAACTACAAAAACAACAACAGGAACTCATCTCAAGCACTTATCTCACAAGAAGGAATGGGCTTTGATTGGAGTGATCAAGCAGATGAGGCAATCCAGAATCAAGCATTGATGGCTGAGGTTTCAGAGGCTTCAAGCACAGCAATCCCCACAGAGGTAAAATCTAAACTTTGCTCTAAAGCATGTCTTGAAACTGTTAGAAAGTACAGGGATCACAATCAGAGCATGTGTGATGATCTTAAAAGGTTGGAGAAACATAGGAGAGAGTATAGTTTGATCATTGTAAATTTTGAAGAACAGATCAAGGCATATCAGGCCAAGGAACTTCAACATTCATATGATCACAACTATTGGAAGTGGGAGAAGAAGGAGTTAGAGATTAAGCTAGAGAAGGCTAGAGAGGAATGTGAGAAACTTAGGAGTGAATTTGAGAAGGCCAAATTAGACATTGAGAAATTTTCCAATGCTTCTAAAGCAATGGACACTTTACTCAAATCTCAAGTTCATGACAAACTGAAGAGAGGTATAGGCTACAACAACACCCCTTCACCTTACAATAACAACTATATTCCACCCACCTCAGACCTCTTAGAAAGACAAGATAAGAAGGACTTACCTGCAGGAGCCACAAAAGTAGATCCACTAGACAAAGTAGTGGTTAAGGTAGAGTCTGAAGAAGAGAACACTGAGGATAAGAATA
The DNA here is from genome assembly GCA_954870635.1 of Arctium minus. Classification (NCBI taxonomy): domain Eukaryota; kingdom Viridiplantae; phylum Streptophyta; class Magnoliopsida; order Asterales; family Asteraceae; genus Arctium; species Arctium minus. The sequence goes on along the minus strand of OX941097.1, from coordinate 25,438,654 downwards.
AGGAAGACCAGAAAGAAATTCCCCTAGAAAACCATATTCTTACAAATGAGAGGGGGGGTAAACCATTTGTCAAGAGTGAGAAAGTGGAGATGTCTAAGATAGGAAAAGAGAATGTTAAAAGTGAGAAAGCTGAGAACTCTAGGAAAGAGAAAAAGAGTAAGAATGTAGAAACTTCCAAGAAAGGGAAGGAAAAGGTACAGGGAGTTCACTATATGCAAACTACTGTTGTAAATCCCTGTACTTGTCAACAAATCAAGCCTCGTCAACATGATAAAATAAGGGGAAAACAGAGAAACAGAAATAACCAGTGGGCTCAAAAACAAGGAATTGATATAAAGCAAAATCAATAGACCAAAGCCTTGTTTTATTTGTGGCAAGTTGAATCATTTAGCCAAACACTGTTATTTCAATCATGTTAACCAAAGAATTACTTTTCAAAGACAAATACGAAATTCTGTTGGTTATAGGAAGCAATCAAGACAATCAAGGAACCACATGGCTGATAATGTGAGAACAGCACCAATAAAAACTGGAACTGCAAAATCTCATATTCAGAATAAGTTTGCTAAAGCAAAAGAAAATACTCCAAGCAAATCAAGGAGTAACTCACAGAATAGGAAAGCAAACAACTTTGTCAAAATTTGGGTTCCAAAAGGCACAAAACCTGTTAGTACTGCTACCTCAAATAGTACTGCTAACAGAAATAGTGTTGCTGATAGCAATACTACTGTTGACCAAGTTAGTACTGCTAACAAGGATAGTACTGCTACCAGTGTTAATACTGTCAAGCCTATAATTATGACAAAGTATTCCAGTCATGAGATTCCTAATTCTGATCATCTCATCAAGACCAAGCTTATTGAGCATGAGTATGTTGATGAGAAAGGGCAACCCAAGACCATTTTGGGTTGGGTTCCCTCAAGACACTAACCGTTTTATCGTATGTGCAGGGCAACCAACAGCTCAAGAGGAAGAGCATTTGGCATGTAGATAGTAGTTGCTCTAGGCACATGACAGGTAACATGGACTGCCTTCAAAATTTCAAAAGGTTTGATGGAGGACGTGTTGCTTTTGGTGACAATCCAGCAGGAGGTAAGATAAGTGGTAAAGGTATAGTTTCAAAAGGTAAGATGACTTTTGAAGATGTTTACTATGTTGAGCAATTGAGATACAACCTGTTAAGTGTATCACAGGTTTGTGACAAGAAACATAGTATATTATTTAATGATACTAAATGTATTATCTTTGCTCCAGGATTCAAGGTAGTTGATGAAAATATGATACTACTTAGAACTCCTTGAAAGGATAATGTTTATTGTTTAGACTTAGAGAGTGTTTCATCTGATTCATCACTAAACTGTCTGTTTTCAAAATCTTCTTTAGATGAATCATCTCTTTGGCACAGAATGATGTGTCACATGAATTTTAAAACTATGAACAAACTTGTGAAAAACAACCTTGTGAGAGGTTTGCCTCAAAAAGTGTTTTCATGTGTTGATCATTGTGTTGCATGTCTTAAAGGCAAGCAGCACAAAACTTCTCATAAGTCTAAAGAAATAAACACAATCTCTTCACCCCTTCAGTTATTGCATATGGATCTTTTTGGTCCTACAAATGTGATGAGTATTGGTAAGAAATCCTATTGCTTAGTCATTGTTGATGACTTCTCTAGATTTACTTGGGTATATTTTCTGAGGACTAAGGATGAGACAAGTGGACTGATCAAATCCTTTGTCCTTAGGATTGAAAACCAAACAAATCTAAGAGTTAAAAGTCATCAAATCTGATAATGGAACTGAGTTTAAAAACAGTGACTTAAACAGCTTTTGTGAGACTAAAGGTATTGAGAGACAATTCAGTGCTCCTAGGACTCCTCAACAGAATGGTGTTGCTGAGACGAGAAATAGGACATTGATTGAGGCCACTAGATCTCTGTTGGCAGATTCAAAGCTACCCATTACTTTTTGGGCAGAAGCAGTTAATATTGCTTGTTATGTCCAAAATAGAGTTCTAGTAGTCAAATCCCAAGGAAAGACACCTTATGAACTTTTCAAAAAGAAGAAACCTTTTATTGGATTTTTGAAACCTTTTGGGTGTCCTTGCACAATTCTCAACACCAAATCTCATTTAGGCAAGTTTGAAAGCAAAGCTGAGGATGGATTTCTTGTTGGATACTCCTCTCTGAGCAAGGCATACAGAGTATTCAACAGTTCTTCCAGGATTATAGAGGAAAGTGACAATGTCAAATGCAATGAGAACACAGCAAATCAGATTGGTACAGGTCCTGATTGGCTGTTTGACATTGATTCACTAACTAATTCTTTGGGTTTTAGTAATGAGCAAATTGCAGGAACAAGTTTAGAAAAGGTACAAGAACAGAGACAAGAGTTTGTGTTGTTCCCTATACCTACAGTTGATCCTGTTGAATTTTGTCAACAAGAAAAGAAAGATGATTCAGAAACAGAGGATTCTAAACCAGAACAGGATGAAGAGGATCAAGGTGATGAAGAGGATAAAGGTGAAAAAGAGGATGCTCATCCTTCAGGTTCAGGAAACACAGGTCCTGAAATGCCCACATTGTCAGAGGATGATACTGATGATGAAAATTCTTCAGTTTTTGGTGGAAACACTCCTGAAAAGAATGACTCCAATCTTGATGCAAACATTAATGAGGAGGCTTTCCATCAAACAAGAACTCAAAATAATCATCCTCCTCAGTTGGTGATTGGTGATATCAATTCCCCCATGATCACAAGGCATCAAAGTAAGTTAGGAGGATTGAAAAACTTACAGTCAGGTTTGTTGTCTTGTTTTCTATCCCAGATTGAACCCAAGAAGGCTTATGATGCAATGAAAGTGTTAGAGCATAAATCTGTTGGATACAAGATCAAGAATACTGAAGATCAAAGTTCAAGAAAGTCAAAGTTGAAGAAAGTCAAATCTCATTAAAGTCAAAGTCTTTTGTAATAAAAGTCAATGTATTTGTACTTTGTACTTTAATTTCCTTTGTATTAGTTGTAGGTATAAATAACTTGTCTTATATTATTCTGTCAGTAGAAGTTGTCATTTTTATAACGTACGTATTGTAAGAATTGAGATTTGAGAGAGAATACGGTTTTAGAGAGAGAAAGAGTTCTAGAGAGAGAAAGTGTAATCATGTGAAAATCAAAGTAATCAAACAGGTAATTCATTGTGTTTTAATATTGTTTGTTTGATTAATCTTGATTAGAAACTAGAATTTGGGAATAACAATTGGTATCAGAGCAGATCCAAATCGAGAAAAATCAAGAAATGCGTATGTTCGTACTGTTCATCGAAGTCCAGATTGATTTTCAGTTTTAGTGAGTTTTTGGAGTTGTAATTGATTAGGTTTTGTTAGGAAAGTGTAATCGATCGAGTCTGTATAGGTGTTATCAAGAATTGCACTATAATTCATTCGAATTTTTGAATTTTGTGTGGTTTTTGTTTTCACGAGTTCTTGACACTGTTCTTGATTCAATTTTGTAATTCTTGTGTATTTGATCGAAAATTAGTGATAGTATTGTGTTCGAGTTGTATAGAAGATCAAATTGTCGAAGTTTAGAGGTTGAATTCTAGGTATAAATGAGTTTTTGGTGAATTTGAACGTTTTTCAAGGTGTGCGGGTGTTCATCGAATTGTGCGGGTTATTCATCAGATGTGCGCTTGACTCATCAAGATGTGAGTTTGATTCATCAAATTGTGCGGGTAATTCAGAGTGCGGATATATTCATCAAGACAAGCAAAGTGAGATATGCGTTTCTGTTAAGAAACGAGACTTTAAGATTTGAGTTTCTTTGAGAATCGAGAAGCTGAGGTTTTCGGGTCTAATGACAAACGCATAGTAGAGGGATTTAAGAAAAAGTGTGCCTTGCGGGTGTTTAGTGACACGCACAGTGTGTGTTGCATTTGCAACTTGAAATGTAAAGTTTGTTATGTGTTTGCTTCTCGACAAGCACAGAAAAGGTGTGCGGTTCCTTTGTGAAACGCATAGTTGACAAAGTAGAAGGATAAGCAAAGTGTGCGTTTCATACCTGACACGCATAGTGGAGGTTTACGGTTCATGTGCGACACGCATAGTGGGATGTGCGTTTCATATGAGACACGCATAATTTTTGAATGCGTTTCCTGAGTGACACGCAAAGTAGAGGTTTGCGTTCCCTGTGAAAGTCTTAGCGGGACCCCCGTGCTAAGTCTGCCTAGGGGGACATAGTTCTTTTTGTGATTAAAATTTCTGATTTTATATTTCAATTTTTCTGTATTTTCTTGATTGTTTCATTTGGACTAACGATCAGTTCTAGTTTCTTATTGATATATTTTTCAAACAGGTTATACAAGATGACTTCCAAAGATGCACTTTCAATCGGAACCGATGTTAAGCCTCCAGTTCTATTCAAAGGCGAGTATGAACAATGGAAGGACAGATTCTTGGATTTCATAGATCGGCATTCAAATGGAGAGAATATTCTTCTGTCTATCACCGAAGGTCCAATGAAACCAATCACAGTTAATGTACCTGATGATGATGATGATTCTTCTGATAGTGGACATGGTGATGTGGAAAAAGCAGAAAAGACAAAACAAGTTAAAGTTGATTTATCTCAGTATTCTGAAGAACAGAAGAGTCGATATAAAGCTGACAAGCAAGCAAGATCTCTTTTACTCCAAAGCATTCCCAATGACATCTACATTAAGATTGATAGCTACAAGCATGATGCTAAACAGATGTGGAATCAATTGGAAAAGATGATGATGGGATCAAAGATAGGAAATCGGATAAAGGTGGCAAACTGCATCAATAGCTATGAGGAATTCAAAGCTAAAGAGAATGAGAGTCTAGAAGACACATATGAAAGATTTACTTTGCTTCTGAATGAGCTGACGAAGAACAAAGTCAAAAAGAAGCAGCTGGAAAACAATGTCAAATTCCTGAGTATCCTACGACCTGAGTGGAAGAAACATACTCGTAGGATGAAGCAGATGAAGGATTTGAGTGAAATACCTCTTCACGAAGTTTATGAGACATTACGTCAGAATGAGGAAGAAGTGGAGAAGAAAAGAGCTGAGAAGAAGAAGGCAGAAAAAGTTCCTGACCCTATTGCCTTTGTAGCTGGAGAAAAGAAGAAAGAAAAGAAAGAGAAGAAAAAGAAGATAGTTCTTACAAGTTCTGAGTCAGAATCAGTAACAGATAGTGATGATGGCAAAAGTCTGAAACAAGCCATGATATTACTGACCCGTGCATTTCAGAAGAAATTTTATAAGAAGCCGGGATCAAATTCTCAACGCTATTCTTCTTCAAGTTCAAAGAACCACGAGCACCGAGACAGAGTGGAAGGAAAGAGATATGAAGTGGATAGATATGTTGAGAATAAACCTGTTGAGAAGAAGAAGTTCGTGAATGACTACACAGTTGCTGAAAAGCCAGCAAATGATTCAGTCAAATGTTACAACTGTGGCAAGATGGGTCATTTTGCAAAAGACTGTAGAAAGCCGAAAGTTCGAAATTCTCAGTATTATCAGAACAAGCTGCTATTGGCCAAACAACAAGAAGCAGGAATAGCTCTAATGGCCGAGGACGAATTTTGGCTTGATCATTCCAAAGATGAAGATGAGAAGAAAGAAGAAACAACTCATATCTGTCTCATGGATAAAGAAGTAAAGAATGACGAGTCAGATGATGAGACAGTTGATGAGGTATTAAACTTAACTGAAAAAGATTTTATTACCAAAATGGAAACCATGGTGGTTGAGCTACAAAATTTACAAAATAATCTGAAAAAGGAAAAAGAAAGAGTTACTAAAAGGAACAAGAAGATCTTTGAGCTTAATACGTCTGTTATTTCAAACAAAGATCTGATTGATTCTTTACGTAAGTCTGATTTTGATTCTAAATCTCAAGTAGATTGTTTTGAAAAGAGGATTTCTGAGTTTGAAAGTAAAGTGTCTAAATATGAGTTTGAAAAGACAGAATCTGCACTAACTGTTTATAAACTGCAGGTTGAAAACAAGAATTTGAATAAGAAGGTAAATGGTCTGGAAGCAAAACTTTATACGAGAGGTCAAACAGATCAAACCATTTTTCTCAATGCACCAAATGAAGAAGCTGATGTTAAAGAGAAATGGGGACTTGGTTATGAAAATCCCCATTATCTTAAGAAAGCCATCAGAAAACAACCGGCACTTTATAACTATGATTTTCTTGCTTGTGCTGATAAACATACTCATTTAAAACCCAAATTTGTTACTAAATTACCAGAAGAAGTTGAGGACCAAGAAACTGAAAATAGGAAGAATAAAAAGAAAATGCAACTACCATTTAACTATGTAAAGTTAAATGATAGTTATCTTTCAAAAACACCAAAAGTTTTTTTAACTGACTATTTTGTTAGTTATTCCGCTTCTGAGATGAAGGCAAAACCTGCGATTGCAAAGGTTTATGTTCCTACATCTATTCTTGAAAGCAAAATAGTCGAGCTTGAAAATGTTTTATCTGATGAAAAACTTTTGGCTGATATACAACACAATGTATTTTCTACAATTATAAAGAACACTGTTTTTCAAACTAGATCTACAAAGTGTTCTACAGTTTCTAAGGCATCTCAATCTTCATCTGATAATTCTGATGACTTATTTGAGTTTGTAAATGATTTTCTAAATTCTGATGTTGGGTGCATGGAAGAATTTGATATGTTTGACGTCAACTTTACTCTTCCTGATCATTCTACTTGTCTTATAAATGAAAAGGTGTTACCAAGTGTTCTTAAAACTGCTAAATCATCAACTAAAGTTGGTGAATCGATTTCTGTAATTGTTGATTATTATTCTCAAGGTGAGAAACATAAGAAACAGCGATTACAGAAACAGAAACACACTGGTACACAAAAGAAAACTCAGTCTTAGAAATCTGCTTTTCCTAATAAATCTAAATCTTTTGTTTCAGATGTAAGCAAGAAAAGGTCGAAAGCTAGAACTGAATGGCGACCAAAAAGGAAGGGTGATGAGAAAGCTGAATCAGTTTCTGATAATTCTTGTATTAGATCAGTTAGTAGTGATACTGATGTAGTTGATCAATTTTCTTCAAATAAACAAAACCTTGTAACTTCTTACAAGCGGTATTCAATAAAGCAATTGATTCAATTATCTCCTATTTCTACTACATCTTATTATTATCGGAAAAATGATTTTGCTTATTCTCATAATTTTTCTGATTGGTTCGGATCTTATCATGTGTATTCTTCAAGATCAAATATTTTTAAAGGTTTTCAAAAGAACAGAGGGTCCATTTTCAAATGGATACCAAAATCTTGTGCTAATCTGTTAGGACCCATTTTTAAATGGGTACCTAAAGTTATTGTCTCCTGATTTCTCTTGCAGACCCGGCATATGTGGTACTTGGACAGTGGATGTTCCAAGCATATGACTGGGCAAAAAGCTTTATTGTCTAACTATACAGAGAAATTCAGTGGAAATGTCAGATTTGGAAACGATCAACTTTCACCTATCTTAGGATATGGTGACATTATTCAAGACAAGATAACGATCAGTAAAGTGAGTTATGTTGAAGGCTTGGGGCACAACTTATTCAGCATTGGTCAATTCTGCGATAAAGGGTTAGAGGTCAACTTCAAGTCTAAGAGTTGCTCAGTTCGTACTGAAGACGGCACAGAACTCTTAGGTGGACATCGAAAGACAAACCTCTATACCATCAATCTTTCCAATGTACAGATTGACAATCAAGTATGCTTGATGACAAAAGCTTCAACGCAACAAAGTTGGCTTTGGCACAGATGTTTATCTCATTTGAACTTTCGTTATATCAACAAGCTGGTTCATGGGAAATTGGTCAAAGGACTTCCTGAGCTGAAATACGAACGAGAACACTTATGCGCAGCATGTGAAAAGGGTAAGATGAAGAGAGCCGCACATAAACCGAAGCCTGAACCAAGCACTAGTTCTCCGTTAGAATTGTTACATATGGATTTGTATGGTCCAATGAGAACTCAGAGTTTGGGACGAAAGAAATACGTGTTGGTCATTGTGGACGATTACTCAAGATACACGTGGGTCAAATTTCTTCGATCAAAAGATGAGACGCCGGAAGTTCTCATTACTTTCTTAAAGACGAACCAGGTGAAAATGCAGCGACAAGTCAAGTTTCTTCGAACGGACAACGGCACAGAGTTCAAAAACAAGATAGTTGAAGAATATCTCGAATCGATCGGGATATCACATCAGTACTCTGCTGCTCGTACACCTGAACAAAATGGAGTAGTCGAAATTCGAAATCGGACGCTAGTCGAGGCCGCTCGGACTATGCTTAGCCAATCAGACTTACCTCTATTCTTGTGGGCAGAAGTTGTGTCGACTGCATGTCATACTCAAAATCGGTCTATGATACATCGACGTTTTCAGAAGACTACATATGAGTTGATCAACAACAGAACACCAACTATCAAATATTTTCACATATTTGGGTGTAAATGTTTTGTGCTTAATGACAAAGAGAGTCTGAATAAATTCAGTGCTAAGGCGGACGAAGGCATCTTTATCGGTTATTCTTCAACATCTGCAGCATATCGTGTTTATCTGAAGAAGTCAAAATCAGTTGTTGAGAGCGTTAATGTCACATTTAATGAAGATATGGCTTCTGATCAAATCAGTTCAGAACCTGTTATCACTGGAGTATTAGCTTCTGGGCAGATCAGTCTAGAACCTGTTTCTACAGAGAAAAATTCGGATAACGCTTCTACTTCAGTTTCACATTTATCTAATTTAGATTTGTTATTTGAATTCTTTTATGATGAGTTTCTAGATCTAATATACCTAAATCTGTTATGACTGACAGGTCTGAAGACACAAGTTGCAATCATCCAGTCATTTCAGATGTCATAACTGAACAAGAATCCCCCGTTCAGTCAGAAACTCACATTCCTACAATTACTCCTACAGTTGAAGATGTACAAGTAACTGCTGAGCCAGAAGTAATTGTTTCAGTTGGTTGTGATATCATGTCTACTCAACAGCCACAGTCTGTTGTTCCAACTGATGCTTCTGCACCTGAAACTTCAACTGCAAAACCCCCTCCTGTTATTCAAACTGAAGATTCTGATAGTGGATTTCTAGATGATGATCATGTTCAATCAGTATCTACTCCACTTCCTCATGAGCATCACTGGACCAAAGAGCATCCTTTACATCAAGTAATTGGAGATCTTTACAAGCCTGTACAAACTAGATCAGCGACTCTTAATCAATGTATGCATGATTCATTTCTCAGTAAGATTGAACCAACGCGAGTATCAGAGGCTCTTGCTGATTCGGACTAGGTATCTGCTATGCAAGAAGAGATTAATCAGTTTGAAGTCCTAAAGGTTTGGAGAATAGTTCCAAAACCAGAAGGTAAAACCGTGATAGGAACTAAATGGGTATTCAAGAATAAGAAGGATGAGGATGGTATCGTCATAAGAAACAAAGCTAGACTTGTTGCCAAAGGTTACCGGCAAGAGGAAGGCATAGATTATGATGAGACGTATGCTCCAGTAGCGCGTATAGAAGCAATCTGCATGTTTCTAGCCTACGCAGCTCATAAGAACTTCACAGTCTTTCAGATGGATGTGAAAACAGCCTTTCTAAATGGCATTCTTAAAGAGGAAGTGTACGTGTCTCAACCAGAAGGGTTCATCAATCCAGATAAGCCAGATCATGTCTACATCTTGGACAAATCCCTTTATGGATTAAAACAAGCCCCTCGAGCATGGTATGACGTCTTATCCAAATTCTTGGTCAAGTCTGGTTTCTCCAAAGGTAAGGTTGATACTACTTTATTCATCAAGAAAGAAAAAGCTGATATTATTCTTATTCAAATATATGTTGATGATATAATATTTGGTTCTACTAATTCAAAATTTTGTAAAAACTTTTCTAACCTCATGGTGTCACGTTTTCAAATGAGTATGATGGGAGAGATGAATTTTTTTCTCGGATTACAAGTAAAACAGTTTTCTACGGGGATTTTCATTAACCAATCTAAGTACATTTTGGATATTCTTCGGAAGTACAAAATGGAAAATTGTAAACCAATTGGAACCCCGATGGCACCAGGTACTAAAATTAGCACTGATCCTTCGGGTAAAAGTGTTGATGTTAGGACTTATAGAGGTATGATAGGATCGTTAATGTATCTTACATCCAGTAGACCAGATATTATGTTTTCAACATGTTTATGTTCTAGATATCAGGTTGCTCCTAAAGAATCCCATTTGGCTGCTGTCAAACGGATTTTTAGATATCTGAAGGGGACTGCAGACCTTGGTCTGTGGTATCCTAAGGATACTGGGTTTCAACTGATTGCCTATTCAGATGCAGATCATGCAGGTTGCATGTTGGACAGAAAGAGTACTTCAGGTCATGTTCAATTTCTTGGAGACAAACTCGTTACCTGGGCATCAAAGAAACAATTATGCGTTTCCACATCGACTGCTGAAGCAGAGTACGTAGCTGCTGCCAGTTGCTGCTCTCAAGTCTTGTGGATGCGAACACAGCTGCGAGACTATGGATTCAAGTTTGATAAAATTCCAATTTATTGTGACTCGAAGAGTGCAATCGCGATATCTGCTAATCCTGTCCAGCATACGAAAACCAAACACATTGACGTCAGGTATCATTTTATAAAAGATAATGTAGAAAAAGGAACAATTGAACTTTATTTTGTAAAAACAGATTATCAACTTGCAGATTTATTTACCAAACCCTTAGATGAAAAGAGATTTAATTTTCTTGTCTATAAGCTTGGTATGTTAAATCTTAAGACATAATCGGTTGTTACCTAATAAAGTTACGTATTGTTATTTTTCATCATTTTCTTTATTTTTATGTCTGAACGATATCTGCACTTTAATTGTTTGCTCATGATCTCAGGGGGAGTAAGAGAAGATTTTAGATGATCTACATTATTTTAAGGGGGAGCATAACCGATTTCTGCATTTTACTTAACTGACAAAATTTTTGTAATGCATGATTTTAGGGGGAGCTTATCAAAAGGAGTAAGACTATGATTTCTGATTGCTTAAGATCAGAACTCGTTCTTTAATCGTTTTACTGTTTTATGTTCTTTTATTGTTCGAATAAATTTTGTGAATAAATTTTTGACTAGACTTTGAGACTTATGCAGGATGAGAGAGGATGACACGATCATATCATTTTTGACTTCAGCTGACTTTATGAGTATTATGATTGAGCGAAAAGGTAAATTTCTTATCTTAATCTCAAATGTATCTGAAAGAAGGACAACTTTCAGATATAGAAAACATGTTCTTAAATGTTCAAACCACTTCTCGAATTTTAAACAGATTTTATAATTTGGAAGTGTGATTTTAAATGTTTTCATTTTATTTTTGTGCTTCATTGATAAATAAACCGTGTGTTATCCAAAAGATTAATACTTGTGTATTGTCTTTTCATATACTTTCAAGTATTCACACACACTGGTTTGATTTCTTGTTCAAATAGTTCTTACCATGTCTCATATTGAAACATAATTTTTTCGATGGTAAGACACCCCGCTTGTACTTCAAAGAATTTTGAGCGTCATTTCATTTCAAAACGTCATTTCAAGAATGTCTATATCTTGGTTCATATAGACAATATCCATTATTCTTGACCTTAAGCTTTGATTGATATATCATTTCATTTCTGATCATTTTCATACAATGTCAGATTTTCAAACAAGTCTTTTGCATTCATGTTCATTCATTCAGTATACTTGTTTGAAAATACTTCAATGTTTTAGAATGCTCATATCTTCATGATTATATTCTGAGCATACATTCATCTGACATTTGTATATGAGCTTTAACTGTTATAGTTAAATCATCTGAGCAACATGATGCTTTTATAGGAAATATGGGTTCTTTGTGCTAGGAATTATCTGAACTTCTATGGAATCACGTTAACCAGTGATTTCTACCCAAGAAGTTAATCCATAGAGATTGAGTGTGAGGAGTCAAAAAGAAATGAGTGTGGGTTGTGCGATGAGGTAAAATGGAAAAGAGAGTTTGGTTAGTAGTGCGCTTAATGATTAAAAGAAAGAGGGTGTGAGATCAGAGTAAAAGAATATCAAAATCTGCATCAACTACTTTCTGAGTCGGGCAGCCATATTACTAATCTTTCACATTTCTTCGTGAACGTTATTGAAACAGGAAACTAGCCCATGCCAACTCTTGAATAAACCCTACAAGCTACTCATTTTCTTCTCAAAAAGAAAATGTTTCACATTTTAAAGGGGACGCAGCACATAATCTATATGATTTTCATTTGGAAAATCTGGATATTGAAAAAGAAGGAAGTCTGCCCCACCTTCGCACTTCAATCATGCACATTGAGTCTGTGTTTATCTACTGTTGTCTAAGTGGTTTACACAACTTTGAGCCTTATTGAAAAGCAATCATCATGCTTAATTCTTTCTACACATGTACGAACAAACAAAGAATTTGTTTCTTTGTCATAACATTCATAGAAATTGCCTTTGTGGTATTTCGATGATTGGATGGAAGCCCTGGGGGAGTGAACATCAAAAAGCTCCTTTATATTGTGTATTCGTTACACACAGTGACTTCGTGTTACTGACAGGCATTTTAACTAATTCATTTGTTGATTCAGGAGTTACATGTTCTTATTTTGTCTGGATTTGTAAATATCTAGATGAATACTTGGTTATGGCTCACAGAATCAGAGGCTCAGTTTGACATATCAGATTGGTCAAAGACATTTCTTGGAGAAAGTTTTGATGATATCGATGTTCAAATCATCAAAAAGGGGGAGATGGTATCAAGAAATATTAAAGTTTTGAAGTTTGTGGGAGATGATATCAAGATCTGATAAAGATTTCTGAGTTGATTTTCTGAAATGTTCAAGTCAGAAAGTTCAAAGGAAAGATTTAAAGAAGATCAAAGAATTTTTGAAGATTTGAGGAAATTTTCTTTGAAGATTTTCTGCCAAAGCAATTCGAGCTGATTCTGAAGATAATTTCTTTCCAAAGACTGAAAGTTTTCTGTGAAAGTTTTGAAGAGATTGTTCATTGATTGAAGACAATTTTGGAAAGAATACAGTTAAAGAAAAAGGGAAAATTGTATTGACAGAGCTTAAAGTGAAGACTGAATTACTAGATCTTTCAACAGTGATTTTGAATCCAAAGGGGGAGATTGTTAGAGCATAAATCTGTTGGATACAAGATCAAGAATACTGAAGATCAAAGTTCAAGAAAGTCAAAGTTGAAGAAAGTCAAATCTCATTAAAGTCAAAGTCTTTTGTAATAAAAGTCAATGTATTTGTACTTTGTACTTTAATTTTCTTTGTATTAGTTGTAGGTATAAATACCTTGTCTTATATTTTCTGTCAGTAGAATTTGTCATTTTTATAACGTACGTATTGTAAGAATTGAGATTTAAGAGAGAATACGGTTTTCGAGAGAGAAAGAGTTCTAGAGAGAGAAAGTGTAATCTTGTGAAAATCAAAGTAATCAAACAGGTAATTCATTGTGTTTTAATCTTGTTTGTTTGATTAATCTTGATTAGAAACTAGAATTTGGGAATAACAAAAAGACCCAAGCTGGATAGAAGCAATGTAAGAGAAGTTGCTATAGTTTGTGCTGCAAAATGTGTGGGGTCTGGTTGACTTTCCACAAGGACACAGGGCAATTGGAACTAAATGGATTTTCAGGAATAAGAAAGATGAGAGAGGGATAGTGAGAGTCCAAGAATCTCTAAATCTTTAGAGAGAGAAAGTAGAGAGAGAAAGTATGAAGCGCAAAGTGATCTGATGTATTGAAATGTAAGTCCAAAGTTACAAAACAAAGGCTCTAAGGGGACTTAAATACCCCTAGCCTTTACAATACAGATAAGAACATAAAGCACAGTAAAAGCTAGAAAATAAATACAATGATTACTATATAAACAGATCTAACAATCTCCCCCTTAGTAATCATTGGCGTCGTGGTCTTCAAAAACAATCTTCAAAAACAGCATAGATCAACCAGGTGACTTTGGAGAATTACTGACGCTCTTCTCGTTGACGAAGTCTATTCAAACCAACTAAAACTTCCAGTCGTCTTAGAGTTGAGCGGTGATTCAATCTCTCTTGAATTGAATCTAAAGTCTTCTGGATAAGACGGATTTCATCATTATCAACCAGGAATGCATTTTCTCTAGATTCCAAAAATCTTCTTTTGGCCTCCTTTAGACGTTGCTCCAACTGAAGCTTGATCACTTTTAAGGTTCCATCGGAGAAGTGAGCAATTTCTTCAAACCTGAGAAAGCATTTTTCATTAGACCCATTCTTGTACACCACTCCATATGGATCTTCAACAATGGTGAGAAGAGGATAAGACTCTAAGTTCGGTAAGCTTCGGTTGGGCCTGAGAAGATTAACAACAGGTTGGAAACTTTCGACAGCCATCTGAAAATCAAAAACTCGGAAGAATCGGATTTGTTGTCGAATGAATCTTTTAATGACGAACAAAGCTTGTGAAATATCCTGAGATCTATGATACATATTTCTGAAGTGATCATATAAGAATTCAACATCATCTATAGAAAGGTCAGCGAAGTCTGCCTATGAAAATTTGTACCGCTTGCAGTCTCTTCTTTCAAATTCAAAATCGGGATACCAGATGTTCACAAACTTGTTGATTGTGACACTGATGACTCGAATAATCAAATGTTGAGAAGAAACGGTATTATTCCTTTTGCGCTGACACTTGATGAACATCAAGTACTCATATTGATAGGCATCTGACTCTTTCTCTACTCCAAGGATTGCATAGATGTTAATCGCCCTTCTTCTAGAAACAAAGATGTTTCTTTGAGTGTCTTCTAGAAAGGCTGATCTTTGCCTTGATGCCAAATATCTACGTTGCAAATTCCTTTGTCTTTGATGTCTAGATAAAGCTGGTCCTTCTTCTAAAATAGATGGAGGAATTACAGGATCAGAAGGTGGAACATCAGCTTCTGCTCTTGATGACTGACCAACTTCAAATGATCTTGAAGGAATAGTGGTAGTCGGAGTTGAACTAGCAACAGGAGTAGATGTGACATTAGCTGATTCAGGAATCTCATCGTGAGCAGGAAGATCACTGTATAAAAAATCTGCTTCCTCTTCGTCTTTAGCATCCATGAACACTGAGTCATCTTATGTATCTGATATGATAATGATGTCATCACAGTCTTCTTCATTGACTTGACAAATCTTTTCAAACCTGACATCTTCATCATCATCAGAATTAATCTCTATGAAGTTAGCAAAGAATGACCTCATGTCATTTGTAGCTTCAGATTCTTCAACTTCATGAATACTTGCAGAAACATCTGGATCCATATAAACAACAATTTGCATATTATTGTTAATATTGCTCTCAGAAATATTCAGTTCATTATGAATGGAAGACAGATCAACATTCTCAATCATAACATTCACTAAATCCTGAATGTTGCAGTCTTGAACAGATTCACCACTCTTTCCTATATTACTAGCCGCTTCTTCTTGAATATCTTCTCTAGCTTCAGAAGATCCTTCAACTCTCGGTCTCTTTGCCATCTCCCCCTCATGGCCTTGATGATCAGAATCATCTTGGTCATGTCGGCGCTTAAGAGACGGGCCAGCCTCAGTTCTGCAGCTTTGTTCATGAGAATCAAGCCTTGAAGATAAATCAGAGAAGGCTTGAGACATAAACGATTTGAGATCAGCAAAACTTGATTGAACTTCTGATCTGAATGCATGAAACTCATCAGATAAAGCTGTAATCCGGTCAGATTCAGAAGAAGGAACTGGAGGCGGCGTAGGTTGGAAGTTGTAGATCCCAGTGCAGTGCAATCACAAGTAGATATGAACAAAGATGAACAGATTATAGGCCACAGCAACTAGTCATATGATTGATAATACTTCAAAGGGTTAAGGTTTACAGAGAGAATTTCTGATAAGAGTATGTAAACCTACTGACTAGAAAACTGAATAATGATTTTCTAACCTTTCTTAACTGTTCCAACCCTAATTATGAGATAAATAAGCCTTTATATACTTAGGCTTTACAAGCAATTGGGCTTATGGGCTTGGGCCCATCTTAATAAAATAACTTTAGAATAATTACATTACGAACCCTTATAAATACTTTATTCCACTTTCAACACACAGGACTTTCAGTCCTAACAATCTCCCCCTAAAGTTGAATAAAGCATTTATCTTCTTGAAATCTTCAAACATTGATCTTCTTTCCCTCTTGAATCTTTGAAGAACTTTGATGTTGCTTGACTTCATGTCTTTCCACGCTCCCCCTTGAATAAAGCTCTTGTTCTTCATAGTATCAACTTTGTAACCAGATTCAATGTACAGTAGCCTCGACTGAACGCACTATCAAGCAGCTTTCAGCTGTAAAAACTCAATCACATCGGATCAGCACACAATAAAGATAATGTGAGAGTTACTTGACATTCCACGATGCATCTTCAGTTTAAAACAAAGAATCTGTCTTTGAACCGCGAGTTGAATAGGCTTTCAGCTTAAGAACTTGTTTCAATCAGCTTGTAGGAGGAATAATGAAGAAACTTGTAGCAGACACCACATGATACGGGAAAGAATCAATACAAACTTTGAAAAACAAAAAAATTTAGCATTAAACTCATATCTTCATCTCTTTGATCTTTAGACCGTCTTCAGAAAAACAAACTTTCTTTCTTCAAAAACTTTGAAATTGAACTTTGAAAACTTCTCCCCCTTTTTGATGATTGTGAGCATCATGATCATCAAAACTTCTTCAATTTCAACGCATTCTTTGATCTCCCCTTTATGATAATATGATATTCTTCGTCCTTTGATCTGAGTATCCGTCAATTCATGAAATGTATATATCCGAATCTTTTCAAATTCAGACATAATGGACAATGTAACCCTGATTCAACAGATGAAACAGTTAGTATGCCTGTAAGTAGCACAGAGCCACTTTGTACAACGGATGTACATTGGAAAGGAGTTTTTGTGATGTTCACTCCCCCAGGGCTTCCATTCAATCATCGAAAAACCACAAAGGAATTTTCTATGAATGTTATGACAAGAAAACTCATTCCTTGTGTGCTCGTGAAAGTGTAGAAATGATTGAAGCTACTTAGCTTGATCAGGCTCAAATTGTGTAAACTGTTGAAACAGCAACAGATATTACACGGACTCAATGTGCATGAAAGAGGTGTGAAGGTGGGGAAACTTTCCTTCTTTTTCAATATCTAAATCTTCCAAATGAAGACTAGATAGCAGATATGCTGCGTCCCCAAAGAAAATGAAACATTTCTTTGTTAAGAAAAAAACGAGTGGCTGGTGGGGTTATAGCAAGAGTTGGCATGGGCTCACTGCCTGTTTCAATGATGGTCACCAAGGAATGTGAACCAATCAGAATATGTGGCTGCCCGGCTCAGAAAGTGGTTGGTACAGAGTTCTGATATTCTTTTAACTCTGTTCTCACACCCTCTTTCTTTTTAACATTAAAGCTCATTTCTAACCAAACTCTCTTTTTCATTTTTCCGCTCAGCACAATGAGAAAAACTCAACCGGATGAGTTATCTCCCCCAATCTTTGATTTATGACCCCTCACCCCTCAATCACTCTAGGATAACTTGCGGGGTAGGAAACACTGGTTAACGTGAATCCATGGAAGTTCTGTTTAAGTTCTCACACAAATCCCATGTAAGTCCTAAAAGGAATAGTAGCTCAATAGCTTAACTTGAACATTTAAGCTCAAATAAGATAACACTTTCAAAATGTATGCTCATTAGATTTGAGCAATTAAACTTTGAAGATTTCTCAAAACAAGAATATTGAATGAATGAAATGAAATCACGAGATTTGTTTTGAGAATCTGACAATGTATCATTCAGATCAACTAAACTGGTTAGGGTATCAAAGAATTGGATATTATGTTTATATGAACAAATATAAACAATTTAGCAATGAAAGGAGAAGATTAGAAATTATGATTGATGCTCAACAACATTGAATTTCAAACGGGGGTATTACCATCGGAAAATTTGTTCGTTATGAGACATGGTAATAACAATGTCAAATAAGTACTGACCCGGTGTGTGTGAATACTTGACAGTATATAGACAAGATAATACACAAGTATTGATCTTTAGAAACACACGGTCAGTTAAACATTAACGCTCAAAATTTGAAAAACATTTAAAATCACACTTCTAAATTCATGAAATCTTTTTGAGAATAGAGAAGTGGTTTGAACATTTAAGAAAATGTTTTTCATGTTCGAAAGTTGTTCTTCTTTCAAACAATCAGAAATCTAGATCAGGAGATATTTACCTTTAAGCTCCCCCTGGATATTTGCAAAATATCCAGGTCTGAACGTTGAAGAACGGGTCCTGATCTATCATGTGATCAGAAGCCATAATTCGTTGAAGTCCGGGTTCTAAGCTGATTTACTTAGAAGCCATTGTTCTTCTACTCCCCCTTGACAGTAGGTGCCTGCAACAAAGAATCAGTTTTCGGCTTTGATACCAATTGTTAGGTCCCAAGGCTTGAGCTTCCCAGGAGGTCACCCATCCTAGGATTGCTCTCGCCCGAGCACGCTTAACTTGTTAGGATCAAGCGCTTACCACTACACCAAAAGCAATTGCTGGTGGTGAAGGCGCAACTTTATTTCCTTAAACCATGGTAGTGCAAAGCCCCGTACTAAGCGACAGGCGGACATGAGGGGCTGCACCACTTTCGTGGAGCCAGCGGGTCGGGCTGTTAGTCCCGGCCAGTTACGTACTCCCGAGTCGAAGGTAGGGCGCTGGATGCTTGTGGCATTCCCAGCAAATGTTGGGATTTCTCCTCAACAATCCCCCCCCCAGCATATGCACACTGGGAGACTCGAACCCGCGACCTCGCTCTGATACCAATTGTAGATCCCAGTGCAGTGCAATCACAAGTAGATATGAAAAAAGATGAACAGATTATAGGCCACAGCAACTAGTCATATGATTGATAATACTTCAAAGGGTTAAGGTTTACAGAGAGAATTTCTGATAAGAGTATGTAAACCTACTGACTAGAAAACTGAATAATGATTTTCTAACCTTTCTTAACTGTTCCAACCCTAATTATGAGATAAATAAGCCTTTATATACTTAGGCTTTACAAGCAATTGGGCTTATGGGCTTGGGCCCATCTTAATAAAATAACTTTAGAATAATTACATTACGAACCCTTATAAATACTTTATTCCACTTTCAACACACAGGACTTTCAGTCCTAACAATCTCCCCCTAAAGTTGAATAAAGCATTTATCTTCTTGAAATCTTCAAACATTGATCTTCTTTCCCTCTTGAATCTTTGAAGAACTTTGATGTTGCTTGACTTCATGTCTTTCCACGCTCCCCCTTGAATAAAGCTCTTGTTCTTCATAGTATCAACTTTGTAACCAGATTCAATGTACAGTAGCCTCGACTGAACGCACTATCAAGCAGCTTTCAGCTGTAAAAACTCAATCACATCGGATCAGCACACAATAAAGATAATGTGAGAGTTACTTGACATTCCACGATGCATCTTCAGTTTAAAACAAAGAATTTGTCTTTGAACCGCGAGTTGAATAGGCTTTCAGCTTAAGAACTTGTTTCAATCAGCTCGTAGGAGGAATAATGAAGAAACTTGTAGCAGACACCACATGATACGAGAAAGAATCAATACAAACTTTGAAAAACAAACAAATTTAGCATTAAACTCATATCTTCATCTCTTTGATCTTTAGACCGTCTTCAGAAAAACAAACTTTCTTTCTTCAAAAACTTTGAAATTGAACTTTGAAAACTTCTCCCCCTCCTCTAATATGAGTGTCAACAAGCTTAACGTAGACCCTTTCCTTTCCAATAGATGACTGATATTTGACCGTCCAGATTGGATTGTTAATCAACCAAAGTCTCTTCAAACAAGATTTCTCTTGTGCAATGAAAGTCTTCTCAGCTCCCTTGATTAAGAAATACCCTCCATGGTCAAAGTCACAGTCGCCTTTTGTTATGTCGCTCATCCAGCACAAGTCAGACTTGACCATCACAGGTAACCTGCCAATGGTGATATCTCTACTATCTTCCATTAAAACCTTTTTTTCGACATCGTCTTTTCCGGTTGCCAGGATATCGCTTTTAAGCGTCTCTTGAGTATATACCTGATACTGAATCTGAACGCTCATCCTGGATGAATAGGTAATATTTTGAAGGCGAGCATGTTTGGGCAAGAGGATCAGGTACTCTGAACCACTGTCAGTTGAGAAGTTCTCACCTGCCCAAAACATTGGCCTCTCTAGGGTGACCGTTCCAAGCTTGATAGAGGCATATCTCGGTATAGCTTCATTTCCAGAGGGGTCTTGTCCAGGCTGAACATTGATCTCACCCAAGGAATCAAAGACATTTTGAATTCCATTTCTTAGGAAGTCATTGTAAGAGTTAATCTGGTGGCTTATAAGCCCATGTTGTTCGAAAAAGGATGTGGATGCTTTTTTACAGAAATCCTCTAAAAGTTCTTCGCTCAGATCCGGTGTTAATTTTGATTCCATGAGACCATTAGAGTTACAATAAGTGTCCATCTGCATCAATATATACAGACTCTCTTAAAACCTCTTCACTACCAGAAGCCGACATTCTTTTGTTCAATGGCCTTCTTCTCTTTGGCAAACTTCTCTCTTTCTAGAATGATTACTTTCTGAAAATCAGAAACTTGCTGAGACAGTTTTATGCATTTCAGCTCAACTTCTTTCTTCTCGTTAGCATATTTTCTCGAAAAATCTGAGAACTTCTTTACGAACGATTTCTCAAACTCGTATTTATCTTGAGCATGCTTTTGCTCCAAATCAGATATTTGCTTTTGAAGCTCAGCATTTGTATCTTTCAGATGCTCAATCTGCTCCTCAGAACTTTCAACAGATGCTGTTTGCTGAGTTTTAGCTACCAAAATAGAGATCTTTCCTTTTAGCTCAGAGTTCTCAGCTTCCAAGTCTCTTCCTGTTAATAAACCCTTTGTCCCCAACACCAGCCATTCAGTACAATCCCACAGCTCTTTTCCTGTCATGTTGTTAGACTTTATTTGACCAATAATTTCACTAAAAATGTCACTAATAAATTCACACGAAATACTACTTGTCATATAATTTCGAGCTACATTGTTAGCCCTCTCTCTTTCCTCCTTTTCCACAGGTGAAGCTTCTGTAGGAATCTGGGATTGCATCTCCCCTTCAGTCAAAGATAATCTGATGTAGGGACCCACCTCATCTTCGTCCACACATTTCAAAAAATAAACTTTCCACTCTTCATATTCTCTTTTGGACTTCAGCCTTGGTAGGTACACCATTTTGATCGTTTCGAATAGAATGTATTCGCTCCGGCTTTGAAGAGAGATGAAACTTGAAAGTGCAGGGACCAAAAGTGACAACGTGTGAAACTTGAAAGTTTAGGGTCACAAATGACACGCTGAATCCTTGAAGTACGGGGGCTAAAAGAAATGCACTGCAAAATGATCGTGAGACAAAAAATTTGACCTTTTTTTTTTTTTTAAACCGATCGAGCAAGGGTATCGGTCAAAGCAAAGGACCGGAATATGCAAGATACTGGTCGAAGGGAAAGACCGGGAAAGATAAGGTCCGGTCGAAGGGTTTGACCGGAGATTACAAGTACCCGGTCGAAGGGAAGACCGGAGTAAACAAGTACCCGGTCGAAGTTGTAAGACCGGGAATACAAGTATCCGGTCGAAGGTGTAAGACCGGGAATACAAGTATCCGGTCGAATGGGTAAGACCGTAGAATATACTTATTCGGTCGAAGGTGCAAGACCGGAGTACAAGTATCCGGTCGAGTGGGTAAGACCGGGGAATACACTTATTCGGTCGAAGAGGTAAGACCGGATTGAGAAAATACTCGGTCGAATGCTCAGGTCGAATGACTTTAAATACGATAAACAAAAATGTGAGATAAGATCGATAACAAATACGACCGATAAACACGATGAATCGACCGAAGAACACGATGAAGTTCTGGGATTCGACCGAAACCCAACCCAGAAACTTTTATCCTTCGATCGAATGAAACACAGAAAATCAAGCAAAAATTCGACCTGATGAGATAGAAAACACAGAAAACTCACTTAGACCGATGTTTTGCAAAAAATATGAACTTTCCAGATTCGATCGATAGATATTAATTTTCCAGAAAAGAAAAAAAATTCGATCGAACATAACAAAACTTTAACTTTGCAGAAAAAGATTAAACAGATAAACACAGAATGCAAACACTAACAATCAATTAAAGCAAATCAAGCAATTATCACAAGTAATTGATTTTAGGGTTTTAGACAAATCTTTTTACTGGATCAAACCTTTTTGCCTATCTGCTCTGATACCAATTGTAGATCCTAGTGCAGTGCAATCACAAGTAGATATGAACAAAGATGAACAGATTATAGGCCACAACAACTAGTCATATGATTGATAATACTTCAAAGGGTTAAGGTTTACAGAGAGAATTTCTGATAAGAGTATGTAAACCTACTGACTAGAAAACTGAATAATGATTTTCTAACCTTTCTTAACTGTTCCAACCCTAATTATCAGATAAATAAGCCTTTATATACTTAGGCTTTACAAGAAATTGGGCTTATGGGCTTGGGCCCATCTTAATAAAATAACTTTAGAATAATTACATTACGAACCCTTATAAATACTTTATTCCACTTTCAACACACAGGACTTTCAGTCCTAACAGAAGTTCCGTAAAAGAGAGATAAGATCTTGATCTTGATGTTCAGGCGGCGACATACAGAGAAGTCAAGCGTAGAGCAAATCTGTCAACTCTGAAATGGGAAGATCATGTAGAGAAGACCTTGAAGGAGCAGACGTAGAAATTCCCGCAGACATAGAAACCACCGAAGGAAACGGAAGAGAAACAATCGGAGAAGTAGATGTAGGCACAGCAGAAGAAGTTTCACGAAGAACTACCCCAGTTGGTCGTCTGAAAGGAATCTCTGGAGGAATCACTGAAGTATCAATCTCAGGCATCTTTCCTTTGAAGAAAGTCTTCAACTTCAGAATTTGAGCTTCCTTTTCTGCATCCATTCTCTCTGATAACTGACGAATGACATCGTTCAAAGTAGAGAATTTTTCAGTAGAAACTCAAGCTTGATCAGAAGTAATCTCTACAGATGGAACTTGAATAGCCGCAAGCGAAGATGCTGGAGCTTGACTTTGTACCGGAGCTGAAGCTTGATCAAAATTTGTATCCAATTCATCTACTTAAAGATGTGCAACTGAAGGATTAACAGGAACAGAATCATCTTCAGAGAAAACTTCTGTTGAGACAACCACTTCCGGTGTCCTAACCTTCCTTTCATAAACCTTGAGACTTGGTTTATCACTATCATCATCATCATCATGATCAGAATCTTCACCATCTTTATCATCAGAAAGAGCAATATCAGCAGCAGAATCATCTTCATCTTCAAAATCAAAAGCAGTAGCATCAGTAGCTTCAGTACCAATGTCAACAATAACATTCTCAATTTGTTGAGAAGCAACATCTTCTTGAACTATTTCTTCTTCAACAAAAATAGCAACTTCTTGCTCATCTTCAGCCTCTTTTTCAACTTCAGGCGCTTGTTCAGAAATAGCTGCTTCAACTTCAACAACTTTTTCAACAGCTTGATTGTCATGAGAAGGCTAATCTTGTACAGCTTCCATGAACTCATTATCCATACAATATTCTATGACATCCTCATCTGTAACATCAGCGTAGTTGGCAATAAGGGCATACGGAATGGTCATAGAATAGTTGAAAGACCTCTTCTGCTTATGAATATAAGTCATCTCGGAGTCTGGAACCTGAGGCCAAGATAACCTGCGAGGAATAGTTGGATTGTTGCGGAGCATGCTTCGAACAATAAGCTTCAGAAATCTAACGAACGGAATGAACTTCCGTTTCTTGTTGGTGAACTTGTCATGTACCACCTCCGAGAGTTCGGTCCAAAAAATAAACGTGTAGTCGACATGCAAGTCATAGACGACTGCATGGAACAATCGGAGATACAATAAACTTGCATTGTCTGTGCCATAATGCTTCGATGTCAGGCACCTGATGATAACTGAGAACAGTGCATACCATACTGGAGGTAGATTAGACTTGTCAAAGTCTGTAGGTTTGTTCAAAGTACCAACACATCCAAGATTCCTTATTCCATCATATGCTTCCTCTTCTGATGGAAAGCTGTCATATGTAGTTCGGCCTGGTCTGGAGTTCGGCTCAGGAAACTCCAGTATTAATCTCAGTCGCTTGTATGAAAGGAATGATTCAAATTGATCGATTTGAAGATCAAAGTGATGCGAACGAGCCATTTCATTCTTTGTTATTGTATGCCATGCCTGCTGTAGATAAACTTCAGGAACATCTGCGCAGTAAGAAAGAGTAGGGGCAAGTGGATGACCTTTGAGAATTGCTCGTATCACTGGATGTATCTTGATTCGGTCAAAGTCCACGTGATAGTTGTTCGGCTTGTATGGCATATACATGATGGTTGGGAACACATCATTTGGTGTACGACGAGAAGCAGAAAGATCGGCTCCAACAGAAGGATGTGACGGCATGGGAGTATCATGAGAAGCACGATCAGACGGATCATCGAGAATGGCATTCTCGTCTTGAATCATGGGATTTGTGTTTGTTTTAGAAGACATAATAGACCTGGAAAACAAAAATGAAAAAGAATTAGACAAAATAAAAAAATATTCTAAGTATGGTTTGCGTGCCAAGTTAGAAACGCAAACCAAGGTTTGCGTTTCAGTCATGAGACGCAAAGGTAAGTTTGTGTGTCTAACATGGTCCGAAAACTATACTTAGAAAAACAAAACAAAACACACAAAAACACAAAGAAGGTTTGCGTATCAAGTTAGAAGCGCAAAGTAGACTTTGCGTTTCTAGTTAGAGGCGCAAAGTTCACTTTGCGTTTCTAACTAGACGCGCAAAGTTCACTTTGCGTTTCTAGTTAGACACGCAAAGTTCACTTTGCGTTTCTAGTTAGACACGCAATGTTCACTTTGCGATTCTAGTTAGACGCGCAAAGTAGACTTTGCGTTTCTAGCTAGACGCGCAAAGTAGACTTTGGGGGTCTATCATACTTGATATTAAAAACCCAAAAACAAGAAACACACACACAAATAGAGTTTGTGTGTCAAAGAGGAGACGCAAAGTAGACTTTGCGTGTCCTAGTTGATACGTAAACTACACTTGAAAGAACAAAACGTTTACATAACAAGTTAGAAGCACAAAGTAGACTTTGCGTTTCTAGTTAGACGCGCAAAGTTCACTTTGCGTTTCTAGTTAGAGGCGCAAAGTTCACTTTGCGTTTCTAGCTAGATGCGCAAAGTTCACTTTGCGTTTCTAGTTAGACGCGCAAAGTTCACTTTGCGTTTCTAGCTAGACGCGCAAAGTTTACTTTGCGGGTCTATCATCCTTGTTCAGAAACCTCTTTTTCGCGAGATACGAACCGAAAACCACAAAAATACAAAACTAAAGCAAGAAAACATGAATTAAAGTAAAAGAAAACATACATGATGATCGATTATCTGTTCTAAGTAAAACCCAATACCCAATTCAAACAACAAACAACCACAAAAACGAATATGAGAATAAGAACAGTTCGAAAAAACAATGAGAATCAGATAAAGAGCAATCAAATCGAGTAAACATACAATATAAACCAAATCAAAAACGAAGAATGAAAGACATACCTTGATTTCGAGTAACAAAAACTGAAAGAAATCAGAATAAACTTTGAACACAGAGAGCGATTAGAGAGAATGGGAGCCGAAAAGACAAAAGACTAAGAACAGGTAGGCGGGAAAGAGAAAATGAAAAGAAAAACACTATTTAAACCTAGAAAACTAAAACAAAGAGAAAAAAAAAATCTAAAAAACATAACAAATAAAAAAATATATATATACCTGAAATCCTTTCACTCCCCCTACACAAATGCACAAATATTTACCTGTTAGTATAGCAAATGTGTAGAAAAAACTAAGAAACATATCTTTTTAACTTCTGATCAGCACAGATACTTTTCTTACTTACTCCCCCTCAACACAGAAAAATTCAGATAACTTTTTCAGATTAGCTCTCCCCCTTGAAAATTGCACAGACCATATACAAAAAAAAAATACAGATACTCAAACATAAAGACATCAGTATGAAAGATGATCATATTGAATATAAATTTTGTAACAACTGAATATATAAACTTTTAAACACTACACAAATTAAAGTCTACTCAGTAAAATTTCACAGATTTATCAATCAGTTGAAATCAAGCATATATTGTTGGATGCAAGAACAAGTATAATTGCATATCAAGTTAAGACATGTTCAGTTTCAAAAACTTCCATTTATCTATTGAGTGTGCTCGCATGTGAACTTCAATTAGCTTCAAGAAAAATGCAGTTCTAAAATTAATATAGAAAACTTTGCATGAACTGACACTAAGTTATCAAAAATTAAGACTTTCACAAATTTACAGGTTTATCACAACTCAAACATATCACCAAGTATCATGAAATGTGTGCTCATTGGCATCTTTTTAGCAGTGTGCACATTGGCATCTTAACATGAGTGTGCTCTTTGGCATCTTTTAAGCGCGTGCACTTTGGCATCTTTTAATCAGAGAGTTCATTAAGTAAAGAACATTCCGTAAACGTAACTTTCTATCTGACCCTATTGCAGGATTTGAGTCAGCCACTCCCAGACCAGTTGGCCTTAAGGGACTAGGTGTCAAGCACCCCTTGGAACTTACTTTCCCATATCAGAAAGGCTACATCGACATATTCTAAACCCATTCATACCAGTAAAACATGACTTTCGATCTGATTCTATAGAAGGATTTCTGTTCGATCACTCCCAGACCAAATGACCTTAGGGGACCAGATGACAAGCATCCCGAGGAACTTACTTTCCCAAACCAGAAAGGTCACGGGTACAAACTTTTAAACCCAGAGATTTCTGTATTTTAAGAATTTATAATTCATCTCAATCACTCAGATCAACGTCTAAATGCTTAGCCCATATTTTCATTCTGATCTATAATTCTGATCATTTAGGTAGTCTAAGCAAAGTAAACTATAAAAATTCAGACTCACATATCTTTAAAGCAGTATTAAAAGCTACAAACATGTTGCTGATTTTTCGGCTTTTGTAAGATTTGAATGTTGAACATAGAAAACTTTAATATAAACAAATAACTTGTAAAAGATCCTAGACATATGTTTTATTCAAAAGACAGAAAATATGTAAAATTTTATTTTATAGAATAAAATTTGTAAAGATTTAAACTTTTAAATTCAACATGCCTAATTTTGAAAGCAAAAAATTGAAACGTTTTTCATCTAAGGATTTTGTAAAGATATCAGCAAGTTGATATTCAGTTGGTACAAAATATAATTCAATGGTACCTTCTTCCACGTGATGCTTTATAAAATGGTACCGCATGTCTATATGTTTGGTCTTGGTGTGCTGGACTGGATTGACCGATATCGCAATTGTAGACTTTCTGTCACAATAAATTGGCACTGTCTTGTACAGCATCCCGTAATCACGAAGCTGCGTTTTCATCCAGAGTACTTGAGCACAGCAACTAGCTGCAACGACGTATTCAGCTTCAGCTATTGATATTGAAACGCAGTTTTGCTTTTTCGACGCCCAACTTATCAGTCTGTCACCTAAAAACTGAAGATGACCAGAAGTACTCTTCCTGTCCAATTGATTACCACCAAAATCTGCATCTGAATAAGCAATCAAATTATAGTCAGAACTTTTAGGATACCATAATCCTAAATAAGGAGTTCCTTTAATATATCTAAAAATGCGTTTGACTGCTAAAAGATGAGATTCTTTTGGTTTAGCCCGGAATCGGGCACACAAGCACGTGGAGAACATTATGTCCGGGCGACTGGCAGTTAGATACATCAGTGATCCGATCATCCCTCTGTATGTCTTTTGATCCACAGCTTTTCCATCTGGATTGAGTCCGAGTTTGGCACCGTGAGCCATCGGCGTTCCGATTGAAGTAGATTTGTCCATCTTGAATTTCTTCAAAATGTCAAATATATACTTTGACTGGTTGATGAAGATACCATCAGGAAGTTGTTTCACTTGTAAGTCGAGGAAGAAATTGATTTCTCCCATCATGCTCATCTGAAATCTAGAGGTCATAAGATTAGAAAACCATGTACACAAAGATTTGTTAGTCGCACCGAAAATAATATCATCTACGTATATTTGTACTAAGAAGATATCAAGATTAGTTCTATAAATGAAAAGAGTAGTATCGATAGATCCTTTGGTGAAGTCGGATTTGACCAAGAAAGTTGACAACTCGTCATACCACGCCCGTGGAGCTTGTTTCAAACCATACAATGCTTTATCGAGAAAATATACATAATCTGGACGATCTTTGTCAACAAATCCCTCTGGCTGAGATACATATACTTCTTCTTTCAGCTTTCCATTGAGAAATGTCGTCTTGACGTCCATTTGATATACTGTAAAGTTGCGATAAGCAGCGAAGGCAAGAAATATTCGGATAGCTTCCAATCTGGCAACGGATGCAAACGTTTCATCGTAGTCAATACCTTCTTCTTGTCGATATCCTTTGGCTACCAATCTTGCTTTATTACGCACAACGATACCATCTTTATCCTTTTTATTCTTGAATATCCACTTTGTACCAATTATGCTTTTTCCTTTCGGTCTCGGTACAAGTCTCCACACTTTGAGCGCATCAAATTGATTGATCTCCTCTTGCATAGCAATAATCCAATCCGGGTCTTCCAATGCTTCAGAAACTTTTGTAGGTTCAATTTTGCTTAGGAAGCAAGTGAAGAGACATTCGTTGGAAGTAGCCGACTTGGAGCGTGTAGAAACATTGGCTTGAGGATCTCCAATAATTTGATGAATTGGATGAGATCTTGTCCATTTTGTTGTATGAGGGAGAGGATCAATTACATCTTGAACAACTTCCAATTGAAGAGAGGGAGGTTCAAAAACTTCTACATCAGATGAAGAGATAGAAATATTTTCCACTTGAGGAGGAGGTATCTCAACAATCTCTGAATCAGATTCGGGAACAGTTTGTTGAATAACATCATTCTGTACTTCTTCCTGAATTGATTCCTTTTGAACAGGTTGATCTTGAATAGACTCTTCTTGAGTATGTTCTTCATGAATAAGCTCATCTTCTGATTGAACATTGTCTGATTGAACACAATCTTGTTGTGTCGGATCTTGTTGAATAGGAGAGACTGGAGCAGCATCATTGTCAGAGATAGATGCAGCGGAATTTGGTATAGATGAGCTCTCAGTTTCCTGATTCAAAACATTAGAAACATTTTCAGAATTAGATCTAGGCACATCATCATAAAAATTTTCAAACAGAAAATCAAGATCAGAAAGATTAGGAGAGGGAGTAGAAGAATCCTGGTTATCCGGTGAGAAAGCAGGTTCTGAACTGATTTGTTCAGAAACTGAATTTCCAGTAAAAGCAGGTTCTGAGCCTGAGTGACTAGAAACCAAATCAGCAGCTTCGTCAAATTTTACATTGACACTCTCTATAACCTTTCTTGCAGAGAACAGAAAAACTCTATAAGCAGCAGAGTTTGAAGAATAACCCACGAATACACCCTCGTCTGCTTTCGGACTAAACTTGTTGAGATTCTACCTGTCATTCAGAACGTAGCCTTTACACCCGAATGACTTGAAATACTTTATGTTCGGTTTGATCCCGTTCATAAGTTCATACGGTGTTTTGTTAAAGCGACGATGCATAATTGATATGTTCTGTGTATGACAGGCAGTTGATACTTCTTCAGCCCAGTAAGACAAAGATAGACCTGAATAAGCGAGCATTGATCTGGCGGACTCAACAAGCGTTCTGTTTCTTCTTTCAACAACACCGCTCTGTTGCGGAGTACATGCAGCAGAAAATTGTTGTTGTATTCCTTGAGATTCATAGAATGCCTGAAGAATACTGTTTTTGAATTCAGTGCCATTGTCAGATCTTACCACTTTCACTTGCTTCTGCTTATTTTTCTGAGTTGTCTTGATGAGGTTGATGAGTACTTCAGGAGTCTAGTCTTTTGACTTCAGAAATTTTACCCAAGTATATCTGGAGTAGTCATCAACAACCACCAAAACATATTTCTTATGTCCTAAACTCTTCGTCTTCATCGGACCACACAAATCAACATGCAAAAGATCAAGAATAACTGAAGTGCAGTGTTCAGGCTTAGGCTTGTGAGGAGCTTTCTTCATTTTTCCTTTCTCACAATCCTGGCATAGATGGTCTTTCTGGAAACGGAGAACTGGAAGACCTCTCACTGAATCATTCTTGACCAGGCGATCCATATACTTGAAGTTGAGATGAGCTAAACGTCTGTGCCAAATCCAACTTTCTTGAATTGAGGCTTTAGAAAGCAAGCAGATATCTGAAGGAATTTTGATCTTGGAAAGATCAATTGTATACAAATTTGATTGCCTTTTTCCTACCAGAAGATCCTTGCCATTATCATTCTTCACTGCAACTCTTTTGGATTTGAAGTTGACTTCAAGGTCTTTATCGCAGAATTGTCCGATGCTGAACAGATTGTGACTTAGACCCTCGACGTAGCTTACTCTTTTTACCATTATGTTACCCTGAACCAGATCACCATAACCAAGAATTGGAGCTGTCTCACAGTTACCAAATTTCACACGACCACAACATTTATCTTTAAAATTAGACAGAAGAGATTTGTTGCCAGTCATATGTTTTGAACATCCCGAGTCCAGATACCATAATTGACTAAGCTGCATACACAGAAACTACACCTTTTTAGGTACCCATATGCTTATGGGTCCCTTGTTAGATTTATGCTTTTTATTTTTCACAGATTTAATTTTCATGCATGAATGAAAGCAATTATCAATAGAAGATAAAACACAATTATCAGAATCAGAACTAGAAGAAGCATATGAGATATTCTTTGATATATCAAACATTTGTTGAAAAGAATATTTTGGGTTTTTATTACATGTAGCAAATGTATCAGTATCACAAAGATTGTCTACACAGTTAACTCCTAACAGTTCAGATTCTAAAATTGGTTGTTTCATCCTCCAAATCTGCCTTAATGACTTCCTCACAGTCCGATCTGAAGAAGAAAAATTAGAAACATTAGAATTTTCAGATAAGACAGTATCATGTTTCTTTGACTTCTTTGATCTTCTTCTTTTACGCTTCTTTTTATAAAATTGAGCATTTAGCAGTAAAGAATTATCAATAATTGAATCAGAAGAAGAAACTTTATCAAAGAAATTAGTCTTAGCATTTGACATTGAAGAACTAGCCTCGGAGTGAAAATTTTCAAAATTGCACAAGTCTGGAGGAGGTTTGCACTTCCCATTGGAGGCGCAAACTGAGCTTTGCGCGTCCAACTGCACGCGCAAACTTTCAGTTTGCGTTTCCAACGTGGAACGCAAATAGCCATTATTTTGTAAAACTTTAGAATTTTCCTTAGAATCTTTTGACAATCCAGAAGAAATTTTATCTTCAAAACTTGTTTTTATTATAAAAAGAAATAAATCGTTTTCTAAACAAGTTTGAAGATTTTGTTCTTCCAGTCTATCTTCAAGATCAACAATCTTACCTTCTAACACTAATGGGGGAATGTATTTCTTAGTATCATAAGACACCGGAGATACATTTTCCTTATCAGTGTTAGCAAAAATATCCACAAAATATGTTGATAATGAAGATTTATTAGAAGATTTGACATTTAAAAGATTTTGAAATTTTTTGGATTTCTTAGATTGATCAGGAAAATACTTTGCATTTTCAGAAGTGTAAACAAATGGCATTTCCATCCTCTTATTTTTCATTCTTTTCACATTTTCTTCTTCCAAAATTTGTTTCTCAAATGTCCAAAAGAATTTAAACTGAGGAGCATATTTTGCAAGAGTAAAGTAATCATATTCATATAAAGTAGGAACTTCATTTTTAGCATGATTTAAAAAATGCGGGTTTTCAAAACCAAGTCCCTACTTTTCTTTTATAGCTTCTTCACTCCTTGGTTTATTCATGTAAATGGTTTGCTCAGACTGTTCTCTTTTATACAATTTCCTTTCTAAAACAATTATCTTGTCAGAAAGAATTTTATTCGAAGAAGTCAGTTCAGTCAACGAATCATGATAAGTCTGATTTGAATTTTCTAACTCGACCAACTGCTTATTAAATTTCTCTTTTGTGTCAATTAAAATTGACTTTTCATCTTTTAAAGAAATTTGCAGTTTTTCGATTAAATCATACTTTTCTTGACTTTTAAACTTTTCAGAAACAAACTTTGAGCGCAAATCATGCAAAGCAGTGATAAAAACATTCATTTGAGATAAGAAGAAATTATAGTTAAACTCAGATATTACCTCAAAACCATCAGATGATGTATCCTCTTCCTCATCATCAGATTTGTCACCACCTATAAAGCACATAGCCGCAGTTTCCTCATTTTCAGCCTCGTTGTCCGAATGATCCAACCAGTATTCTTCTTCGGCTAACAGGATGGTTCCACTTTCCTTCTTTTCAGCAAGAGCCAACTTCTTTCGGTAAAAATCAGCATCCTTTACCACTTTGACTCTGCAGTCCTTAACCATATGTCCAGGCTTCCCATAGTTAAAACAGTTAACCACCTTTTTCTGATCCTTCTTCTGTTCAACTACCTTAGATGGTTCATACTTTGGAGTGTATGTCTTTGAAGGAGCACCAGGTTCTATCTTTTTAGAACCAGAAGTAAACCGCAGGTTGTTTGAACCAGATATGTGCTTGAATCTCTTCTGATAGTGCTGAGTCAAAAGTATCATGGCATTTTCGAGTGTTTCGCCATCATCATTTGTAGATCCATCATAAGCTAATTCGGTCAAAGCTTGCTCAGCCAGTTGGCTAGCTATAAGAGCAATGGGATCTACTAACAGAGATCATTGATAACAGCCCAGAATCGATCAAAAACATTTTTCAAACTTTCCCCATCCTTGGCCTTGAACTTTTCACAGTTGTTCATGTACCTGGTCTGTCGTAACTGAGTAGACATAGCAGTACCAAGCATAATCTTCTCAATTTGTCTCCACATCATCATTGGGTTATGTTTGAAGCAATCGATTCTGTTATAGATGGAGTTGGGAAGAGCAAGGATCAGATTTGATTTGGCCTGGATATCAGCTTGATGTCTTAACATCTCATCAGCATCATATTCCCTTAAAGCTTTCTCAACAGAGGTAGCAACAGAAGTTGTTGTAGCTGGAACAGCTTTCCTTTGTATTTCTATAGGACCCTGAGTCAGTGATTTCATCATGTTCTCCCCATTCGGTTGTCTTTCAATAAAGTTGATAAACCGATCTTGCCACTATTCGAATTCATTCTCATTGATGAGAACTGGTGGACGAGTATCAGACCCCAAAGACATCATGAGGTCATTTTTGTAGATTTGTGCTTGTAGAGACATCTTGTGAAAAAACCATAAAATTTAGAAAAAATTTCTAAGTATGAGAGACCCGCAAACTAGAGGTTTGCGTTTGTAATGAGGAGCGCAAAGAAGGTTTTGCGTTTGCAGAGGGGAACGCAAACTGAGATTTGCGTTTGCTTCGTGAAACGCAAAGTGTTACTTTGCGGGTTGAGACTTTGCGGGTGATGCACGAAGACTTTTCGCTTGAAGAGAGAAACGCGAAATATCTTTGCGTTTACAGAGTGAAACGCAAACTTGAAATTTGAAACTTTGCGTTTCAAATGTGAACCGCAAACCTGAAAAATTCACTAAAACACGAGTTAGACACGCAAAATATATGAATGAAACGAAAACTTATAAGAATGAAACGCAAACTTCATAAACACTCCCAATTCACGCAAAGACTATGAATGACACGCACACTTCATGAATGACACGCAAACTTCACCAACTCACAGATTTTTGCAAGAACAAATCAAACTAAGAAATTTATGCAAAGAGAACACACTCTTAATATCGAAAACACCTTTCTAACATCTTTTAATCAATAATATCGATTAAAATCAACAAAATCACAAATTTTGACAAAGAACAGAACAAGAACGGCGTTTTTCCAGAAAATACAAGATCTGCAAATTGATTATCTAAACAAGATTTTTATGCGAAACACAAAGAAGCAATTATGATTGATTAGCAAAAACGAATCAATTAAGTCCAAAATCAACACAAATTGTACAAAATCCTGTCCAATTTTGATGAAGAAGCAAAAAACGAGATTTTCTTGAAAAATCAAGAAAATCGATCGAGTTTTCTGCTTCAATTCACAAAACCAGAAACTAAATCACTAAACTCTCAATCCTCTCAAGATTCAGATTGCTCTGATACCAATTGAGAGTCCAAGAATCTCTAAATCTTTAGAGAGAGAAAGTATGAAGCGCAAAGTGATCTGATGTATTGAAATGTAAGTCCAAAGTTACAAAACAAAGGCTCTAAGGGGACTTAAATACCCCTAGCCTTTACAATACAGATAAGAACATAAAGCACAGTAAAAGCTAGAAAATAAATACAATGATTACTATATAAACAGATCTAACAGATAGTGATAAAGAATAAGGCCAGACTTGTGGCACAAGGGTACACACAAGAAGAGGGGATAGACTATGAAGAAGTGTTTGCACCAGTAGCCAGAATTGAGGCAATTAGGCTGTTTCTAGCCTATGCTTCTTTCATAAAGTTCAGAGTATATCAGATGGATGTTAAGAGTGCATTCCTATATGAGAAAATTGATGAAGAAGTGTATGTTTGTCAGCCTCCAGGGTTTGAGAATCCTAACTTTCCTGACAAACTATACAAATTAAAGAAGGCACTCTATGGGCTACATCAAGTACCAAGAGCATGGTATGACACTCTGTCTACCTATCTCTTGGAAAATGATTTTGAAAGGGGAATCATTGACAAGACCCTTTTCATTCAAAAGAAGAAGAAGGACATCCTGCTTGTACAAATCTATGTGGATGATATCATCTTTGGATCCACAAAAGATCATATGTGCAAGGAGTTTGAGGAGTTGATGCACAAAAGATTCAAGATGAGCTCTATGGGTGAAATCACATTCTTCCTTGGGCTACAGGTTAAACAGAAGAAAGATGGCATTTTCATAAGTCAATCCAAGTATGTGCAGGATATACTTACGAAGTTTGGATTTTCAGAAGCAAAGCCTACAAGCACACTTATGGAAACACACAAACAGATCACTGCAGATCTTGAGGGGGAGGATGTGGATGTTCATCATTATAGATCCATGATAGGCTCCCTCATGTATCTAACAGCTTCAAGACCAGACATTATGTTTGTTGTATGTGTGTGTGCTAGATTTCAAGTGAGGCCTAAGCAATCTCACTTTCAAGCAGTCAAAAGGATCTTCAGATATCTCAAAGGACAACCTAGGTTGGGTCTTTGGTATCCTCATGACTCACCATTTGATCTGCTTGCATATTTTGATAGTGATTTGGGTGGTGCCAACTTGGATAGAAAGTCTACATCAGGAGGATGTTAGTTTTTGGGTGCAAGGCTAGTTTCATGGCAGTGTAAAAAGCAAACCACAGTGTCCACCTCTACAACAGAAGCAGAGTATATAGCTATTGCAAGTTGTTGCTCACAAGTGTTATGGATTCAGAATCAGATGTTGGACTATGGTATTACTTTTCTTCACACTCCCATCTTCATTGATAACAACAGTGCTATAAGCATTGTTCATAATCCAATGAAGCACTAAAAAACCAAGCATATAGAAATTAGGTACCATTTTATTAGAGATTGCAATGGAAAGAAGTTAATACAGGTTTTGAACGTACACACTAGTAACCAATTTGCTGATCTATTCACCAAAGCTTTTGATATGGGTAGATTCACATTCTTGGTCACAAGTGTGGGCATGATAAACACTGAATAAGCCTCTTTTGATTTTCTTCATGTACCATGTCTGTATAGAATCTTCAATGTTTACTTTCTCATATTTCATTGTGCATGGTGCTGCTAACCATTTGTGTTTAAGTGTTTCAGATTACTTTGCTGATTAGATACTTGGTACTTCTGGTTAAGTTAATACTGCTCTCACTATTACTCCTGTTGACAGTTCAAATATGGTTAAGTATGGTTACTACTGCTAGGTGGTTTATACTGCCAGTGCAAAGTTACTACTGCTTGCCTTATTTCTACTGTCAGACAGTGTTAATACTGCTAGTATGTGTTAATACTGCTGGTATGTGTTACTACTGCTGATATGGGTTAATACTGTGGGTATGTGTTAATGATGCTAGGGTACTTAGTGTTGCTTTTAATTGAATCCCTTACCCTATAAATACCCTATCTGACCGCCAAAACCCTAACGGCTCTTTGAATTTCCATTGAGTTTTCATCCTCTCTCTCTCTCTCTCTCTAGAATTCTTGATTACCAGTGTGTAAACCCTAGTTATGATTCGAACCCTAGACTCGATCAGAAAGATGGCAGAACTTGATTTCTTTGATGACCACAATGAGCTTGCAATGTTACAAAAACCCAAACAAGATGAGGGTTTTCATGACATTGTGGATTTCTTAACAACATCACATATTGCATATGCGCTAACTGTAAATCCTACCATCTATGTGGAACATATGCGACAGTTCTGGGCAAATGCATCCATTCAAACTGTTGATGGCAATCAGTTCATTCAATCAAGGGTCTGTGATAAACCTATCACAATCACAGAAGGCTGCATACGCACTCATCTTCATCTAGATGATGCCTCAGGTATTTCTACTCTCTCAAAGGAAGATCTATTTCAAGAAATTGGTAAAATGGGGTATGAAGGTCCTACTGAGGTTTACACATTTTACAAAAGAAAATTTTCATCTCAGTGGAGATTCTTTGTTCATACTCTTCAACACTGTATATCTCGCAAGACAACTGGATGGAGTGAGTTTAGCAGTACAATAGCTTATGCTCTTGTATGCTTAGCTACCTCCAGAAAGTTCAATTTTTCCCAAATGATTTTAAATGATTTTCTGTCAAACTTGGATACCAAAACCAAAACCAAAAGATTTTATATGTATCCAAGGTTTGTACAAGAGATACTAAACATGGAATTGACGGATTTACCCTCTTTTGAAGAGGTGTATGTACCTAAACCTCCCAAAGGGAAGGTATTTTCCAATATGAGAATGCCTAGTAAGGACTTTTCTGGAAAAGACACACCATTGTTCTCTACAATGATGGTTGTGTCCCACCCATATAGTGAGGCATCAGGGTCACAGCCCATATCTGACCAACCCACTGATGACCTACCCACACCATTCACTTCAAATGTTCTTCCTCAGATCCTTGTTGATAAGCCAATTCCCCCAATCACTCAAAAATATACAAAGAAAAAGGTACAGAAGGTTCCTTCCCTTCATGTATCTACACCCAAAAGCCTACAAGCCCTCTGATGGAGCATTCTCCATCAGAGAATATCCAAAGGTAATCCACAGGGGTGTCTCCCAACCCCGAGAAGGTGCTCTCTCAGGAGAAGGGTGAGCATGTGGGCATCAAGGCTCACACTACTGATTCTGCACAAGGTGTGGGTCAGGACAGTGTGAACATGGCTAAGACCTTCCCCACGGCAACTTTGGATGAGAAATCATCTAAGGGGCCTAGGTGCCAAGAAACCAAGGGGGTAGTAGGTGCTTCTGCTAGGCAGAAGGCCTCTACTAAACGATCCCATGATCCTTCAAGGGTGGTAAAATCACCTAAAGGGGGTGAGGACAGATATAACTATGACGAATTGATGGATACCATTGGCAATGTGAACCTGGATGTACACAATCAGGGTTTGGGGATAAAGCCGATGAAAAAGGTGATCATTTCTCAACAGGGGCAGATAGACAAACTCAAGAAGATGGTGCTTAATTTGGTGCACAAAAAGAAGAGAAAGCAATTTGTCTTGAAGAAAAGGGGAAGTGCTCATGATGCTTCCAAAAAGGGGGAGAATCAAGAAGCTGAAGTTGATAAGGAAAGTTCAGTTGGTATGGAATTTCAATTTGAGGGGGAGATTGGTGGTGAAGCTGAAAAGAATGTTGAGGAGAATAAGAAGGATCAAGGTGTGAAAGCAGCAGAAACAGTAGTGAAAGAAGCAGTAAGTCAGCCAGCAATAGAAAAAAAGAAAGCAGCAGCAGAAACAGGAATATTTATGGAAGAAATTGAGATTGCAGAGATTTTGGTTAGGCAAATAATGACACTCCTAAGGCTACTCAAAAGGCTAAGGTAGTGGTGATTAAAGAAGAAGGCACAGAGAAGAAAAAGAAAGAGATCAGTGTGACAGAGGCCAAGAAGAAAGGGAAAGAAAAGATGGTTGAGCCTGTGAAACCATTAAAGAAGCAGAAGCAAATAGAATTGGATGCAGAATTGGCTAAGAAAATGCAAGAAAAGTTAACTACAGTTGAACAAGAAGATCTTTCTTTGAAAGTAGCAAAGGAGTTGAATGCACAGTTTGAGAAGGAGTTTGAAAAGGAGGATGAGATCTAAAAGGCCAAAGACAGAAAGATTGCAATAGATTTGGCAACAAGGCTTAATGAAGAATACCAGAAGAGTTTGAAGACTACTGCAAAGAGGGTTACAATGAAAGCAACAAGACAAAGGCAGCCTTCAAAGACCTTTCTAGCTACACAGGAAAGAAGAAAGATGATAAACTTCTTGAAAGGATCTGTTGGAGTTCCTGAAGGGATGTTTACTAAAATGTCTTTTAGCAGGATAGAAAATTTGTACAAAAAGGAGATGGCAAAGCTGCAAGGAGATTTCAATCAGAGGGTTGAAGTTGAAAGAAAGATGAAAGAAAGACATGATCTAAACATTCAACAGCCTTTTCCTGAAAGTGAAGAAGGCACTCCGACTAAAGAAAAGGTAGAAGTTAAGAAGGAAGAGACTCTAGCTCAGAAGATTGGAGCTGCCAAGAGAATGAAGTCAATTGCTACAAAGACAAAGGCAAAAAGGCCAAGAACTGAGGAAGGTGAGAAAGAGCAGGGCAGTGAAAGAATGGAAGTTGAATCATCAAGAACTACAGATGCACCTCTTGTGCCTGCTACTCCAGTCAGTTCAATACTTCCAAAGATTATCTTTTGGGATGTATGTGTGGAGAAAGACAAGCACTTTCTCAGGATCAAAAGAGCAAATAACAGATTTGAGATCTATACAAGTTTTCATCAGTTCATGCAAAAGTGCTCAAGAAGTGACTTGGAAGAAATGTATTCTGCTGGAATGAAGTTGTATGAAGACAGGATTCAGCAAGGACCTCAGGATGATACAAGGCTGATCATGGACTGGATATGTCTTATGTTTGAACCTGACAAAATACAACTTGAAAAGCAGAATGTGTTGAGATGGCGTTTGCTTAAGCAATGTGGAGTTTATGCTTTGTTTATGTCAAAGGCAAAGATAGAGTATTATCTGGTGGAAAAGCAGTATAAGCATGATGTGATCAGATTGAAAGGTATGCTGCAATTAAAGTTGAGTGGTGGAAGAGGATCAGAAATGGAGAAGGATCTAATCCAGTTACTCAAATAGCAGAATCCACAAGAGCAGCAGAAACAAGCAGAGTATGTTGAAACTCAAGAGCAGAGTTAAGAGCAATCAAGTTAACAACCTCTAGAACAACAAAGTCAATCTGATGAGCAGTTTGATTTGTATTTAACAGTGACAGATGACGAACCATTGAAAATTGATCCTATCTCAGTGAGAGCTCCAGAAATCATTCATTGGGATACTGTGGTGGATAAAGGCACAGAATTCTACAGGATCAAGAGAATGGGTGGCAAGTATGAGGTCTATTCAACATGGGATAAGATCATCAGAAGTTGTACCAGATTTGATTTGGAAGACATGTACAGGGTTGGATTGGAATTGTATGGTGACTTGTTGAGAGGAGAAAGGATGAGCTTAACAAAGATGGCTCTGGAGTATTTGTGTATGATGTTTGATCCTGATAAAGTCGAATATCTTATCAAAGACTTGCTTCACAAAGAAGGATTTAACAGTATTGATCATTGGATGCTTGTTGAAAAATATGGAGTATATGTCATAACTATTGATAACAGTTTTCATGAGTACTATCTGGTTGATAAGGTGTATGATCACAGCAGAGAAAAGTTGCAGGGAATGCTGAAGGCTAAGTTGGTCTGCACTACAGGTTTAGAGATGGAAATAATTGTGATTAGAAGAACAATCAATCAATGTGCAGGATTGGATCCTGATCTGGGAAGTTGAGCAGTAATTTTGAAAGCATCATGAAGACCTTATTCTTAAGAACTTAACTTCTTGATTTCAAAAGTTAAGTTAGGGGGAGATTGTTGGGTCTGAAATATGCTAAGTTTGGATAGTGCTGTTGAGACTTGAAGATTACTACTTCTGAAGACATTAGTACTGCTACTTGAAGAGATTACTACTGCTGGTAGTATTAGTACTGCTTGAAGGGTTAGTACTACTAGAATAGTTAGTACTGCTAGAAGAACAGTTAGTACTGCTTGGAGAGTTAGTACTGCCAGTTGGAAGTTACTTCTAGCATGTTAGTACTGCTGATGATAAGAAGATACTGCTAGAAGAATTAATGTTGCTGATGTTGATAAGGATGGTTTGTTACTTGAAGCGAAAGACAAGGAGTTGAAGATAATTATGGAATGGATGTTGAAGATCAACGTTACTTTCATAATTATCTTGTAATCTGTTTTGTAAATATAGTCTAGAAGTCTTAGATTATTGAGGATATACGTATTTTGTTTTTAAGAGAGAATTAGCCTCAAGATTCTTAGGGATCCTTTCATTAGAGAAGTTTTGAACGTTTGTTGAGCATGTTCAATAGATTGAGGCTTTGGTTGTAATCATCAAGTTAATTCAATACAACTTGTGATTTGAATTCATACATTGTTCCATTGATTTCTTGTTAAAGTGTTATTCCGCAACTTCTTTAACAAAGTTTCTGAGTGTTTATTTAAATTCTTGTTTTGAATTTCGATCCTGACAATATCTCTCTCTCAAAAACTATAATCGCGTAAAAAGGATAGGATATGGTCGAGATTGCTATTTATACGGATTACGGTGTCAGGTCGAGACGATCGATGGCCGACACCTGTCCAAACGGCTTTTCGCACGCTTAGTCAGATGGACGAAAGGTGTCCATACGCCTGACGCCACGCACCCCACGTCGCCATGACGTTACGGCCATTTCGGCCTTACAGTTCCCCACGCAAATGATACAGTTCTCCAGAAGCCAATTCAGTTTCTTTGATCGACACGTGTCAATTCAGTTAAGGAAAATTTGAAACTTGGACTTGCCGCCTAAATTTCAAGTTTTGGGGGCAAACTGTTTGGGTAAAAATTCAGAAGTCTCGATCGATGATAGAAAACCAAACGTCTCCAATCTTAAGACAAATCTTGTATTAAGATAAGGTCCTGCCAACCACATACACTGAGAACTATAGTCGTCACTTACAGTGATGGTCGTAAGCTTCTCACGACTTATGACCAAAATCTCTCATCGACAAGTATCTTACGACTGTCGCAAGTATGTAATGACTGTGACTCATTAACTATCAACTAACGTTTTTTTTATTTCTATTTATTTCAAGTCATAAATCATTTATGGACAAATGATCATAACGAAAGAACGCCATCAAGACCATTCAATACGAAGACCGTCGTGACATTAAAGCTCATTTATGGCGACCCAAGCTATATATTCAAGGCAACAAAGAACTTCAATCAGAGACAATATCAGATCACTCACAAAGCATTCAAGTTATTCTCTCTCATAGAAACTCACGATAAAGCATTCTACCTCACGACAAACAAGATAATCTTACGATTTATTTATGTTTTACTTGTATTGTTACTAATTGTACTCTTGATCACTCCTTCTGAAGGACGACGTCCTTGTTTGACGTCCATAGTGAATTGAAGATCTCTACTATCGTCTGCGATTTTTACCCATGACGGGGTTTTCAACGTCACCAAATTTATGTCTCTTTCTCCATTTAATTTCTGTCACACGATTTGTTGAATGTTTCTTTACTTTAGTTGTTAAAAGTTCCACACCGACTTTAAGTTATCTTTTGGGGTAATTTTTTGCATTAACAATCAGTCCTTCACTTTTGTAATGTAGTTATATATTGATTTAACATTGCTATCAATATAATATCATTATATATTTATTCATTTTTTTATAGCGACCAACCTAGAACATATTCTTGCTCCATTCTTGGCCACCACTTGAAAAAAAATGGACTCGTTTATATGTGGACTCTATCTTTGAATGCTTTAAATACTTGTTGAATAGGTTAAAACTAGTTGCCCTATATTTGACGCTACTTTAGACTGGAACAGGACAGGGCTGAATTAGAAAACACACATTTTTTTACCACTAAAATAGATGTAACAAAAATCAAGGAAATGATACAAAATTGCTAAATTACTAAACTACTTATTTTAAATTAAAATCCTAAAACCGTCCATTATTTATTACACTATGCATACCTCATTCCAATCCAATTATGTCCAATCTCGTACACCTGCACCCTTAGAAATAACATTGTTTTTGCTTGTGGTGCTTAGCTAGCTAGCTTGCTTTTGATATATATGTTTATTAGTTACTCTTCTATTCTCACTATCCCTATTCTATAAGTTACGTTCTTTAGCTTTTGGGGC
This sequence comes from Arctium minus, assembly GCA_954870635.1. Taxonomy (NCBI): domain Eukaryota; kingdom Viridiplantae; phylum Streptophyta; class Magnoliopsida; order Asterales; family Asteraceae; genus Arctium; species Arctium minus. The sequence continues at coordinate 25,395,845 of OX941097.1, read as the reverse complement.
GTACACCAAAAGTGAAGTTCGAGTATGTCAGTCATAGTATGGGAGCTACAATTTGGATAGCGGGCTCCTTATAGGCACCATGCACTTAAATTAGCCACCTAACAAGGTTGTTGTATCTAATTTTCCTCTCGTATGATGCTCTTGAGGCATGATGGGTGCGCCGACTCAGAGTTGCTGATTACAATCCCTTTTGCAGCTGAATTTCTTTTATATCGTAATAGGATTGTGAAACTGAAGCATGCAAAACATACGAAAACGCAATTAGATACATTTTAGAAAGTCAAAGAGAAGTACATATTTTGAGAGAAAAAGTAACATATTTCGAAATATGCTTACTGGCATACATTATGTCCTTTATATGTATTTTTTGTATATTCAAAAAGTATCAAAATTCAAAATCATTTAGAATCTTGCAATCCACTGCTTAAGATGATACATTATTGAAGAAAATCTTATTTCACATGGTTTAGTTAAAAAAGAGTAAACTCCAATTTTGGTCCCTGACGTTTATTGATTTCTTTGAAAGTGGTCCCTATGGTTTCATAATTCAAGTTTACATCCCCAGGGTATGGATTTTGCTCTAAAAAAGGTCCCTGGACACTAACACCGTTAAAAACTCCGTTAAAGGCAGGGGCATTTTCGTCCAACCATGTTTTTGTCTCATTTTTACAATCTTTTTCTTCGTTTTCCTTAATTTCATGAAAATATTAAACTCTAGGGACCAACATGTAAATAACTATAATATATTATACATATATATATATATATATATACACACACAATCACAGGGACGATAACCCTCACCGGGGAAACTCCATCGCCAGCCAAACTCGAACACAGGGACGATCTCCACTCCTCTTCCCATCTTCATCTTCCCTCCTCCTAACCACCACCAACTAGTGTGTGTATATATATATATACCAGACCACCACCACCACCTCGCCGTCGCAGCTCAATCTTCTCCATCTTCTCGTTCCGTCGGAAAAGACCATTGGCTCAATAGCGCGATTCTCCGGCAACAGGGTGGTGGTTAGTACGGCGGTGGGGCTACTGACGCTGGTAATAATAATTTCCTCAACTTGCAAACCAACAATAAATCGGATTCTGGCGTAACAACGTCTTCTCAGCTTCATCGTCAACAACACGTCGGAAATAATACTAATAGTAATAATAACCAGTGGCTATCGAGATCGATGATGCAGAGGAACGTTAGTGACGTTAGAGGAGACGACATCGTTTCGCAAGTCTCTAACGATTCGATTATCGCTGCCGCCATATATATATATATATATATATATATATATATATATATATATATATATAACACAGTGACTAAGGACGATACCAAATCACCGGAATATAACCCTCGTCCCCAAAAGGCTAAAAGACGGTGACCGGAAAAAAAAACCACCACTGCCACCACCCATCTCCTATCTCCGGTGAACGGCCATCTTCACCGTGAAACTCCACCGTGACCCACCATCTTCACCGTAACCCATCTCCACCGTGAAACTCCACCTTGACCCACCATCTTCCCTCTTGTTTTGTCCTCTGTGGTTTTCCCGTTGTGGTTTCGATTGCTTTATGATTGAATGCTTTAGAGAGAGAGAGAGAGAGAGAAAGAGACAGAAGAGAGAGAATGAGATAGGGAAGAAAGAGATATATACATATAGACAGAGAGAAAGGTGAACGATACATGATATATATATATAGTAGGTGGGGTTGGAGGGGGTGATAGACTGGTAGCTATGGACAAGCTTTTGAAAAGCTATCCTTTTTCTCCAATGGCAAAAGTCTGTCTGTAGAGATAGAGAGAGAGAGAGAGAGTAATAGGGTTGTATTGTCTTCTTTCTGTAATCACAAGGTCATGATGGCTTTATGATGAGTATGTTATCTCCTTGTTGTAAGTATATGGGAATATAATGGTGGTTTCTTTGAAGCATTTACTACGTTCGTGTGTTGTGATGCGTAGAAGTAGAATCAACAGGTGAAGCCTCAAAATACATGGTTTTTTATGTGGTGGGTAGTGATAAAGAAGAAGATGATATGAGAGCAGAGGGAGGGATGGAAGGATGTATGGGTGTACCTGAAATGAGAAACGATGGTGGTGCTAAGATTTGCTTCACCGGCGATTACAGGTGGTGTTGGTCGGTGAAGAAGGGTGATGGTCATTGGTCACTGTGTTTAAAAAGCACACAATTATATATATATATATATATATATATATATATATATATATATATATATATATATATATATATATATGTATGTATTTTACTTAGTTACCTATTTGGTCCAATAGTTTGATGTACTTACAAATATAAGAGAAAACAAAAGAGAATCACCAAAAAAGGGACAAAACATGATTGGACGGAATTGCCCCTGGCACTAACGGACCATTTTGACGTCGTTAGGTGTCAGGGACCATTTCTAGAGCAAAATCCAAACCCTGGGGATGTAAATTTGAATTATGAAACCATAGGGACTTCTTTCAAAAAAATCAATAAACGTCAGGGACCAAAATTAGAGTTTACTCTTTAAAAAAATTAAAAGAAACTTGTTAGAGCATCTATAATAGTTTCCTCAAAATTTCTTCAAAATGGAGAACCAAATGTCAAAATCTCCAAAAAAAAAATTACATTCATCTCCAACGGTTTTCCCATTTTGGAGATAAATTATTGATTATATTATTAAAATATTCTATATATTTAATAAAATATTATTTCTCTCACCTAAACTTTTAATTTCAAAGTTTCTCATTGGTGTGATATAATAAAAAAATAGTTTCTCTCTCCTATTTTCTCCATTTTGGAGAAAGTTTTGAAGAAATTGTTGGAGCAAAAAGTTGTTCAAAATCTCAATTTTCTCCATTTTAAAGAAGCTGTTGGAGATGCTCTTAAAATCTCAAAATTTGAGAAAATAATTGAAATTAGGGCACCAAACAATGAAATTTTTCGGTGAGATGATGGACCATAGTGGAAGACCTTTCTGTTAACTGGTCTCGAACCCTATAACTTCATTATAGTTGTGGTAGTTTAAAGTTTTTGCATTTTTTAAACAGGTTTTTTTAGTTCTCGTCATTCCATACACAAATTGATCAACTATTTGGTTTATTTTGTATTATTAACATCTTTGTTTTGCGTTTATCATATTTTTTTCCTCCGGAAAATACGTTTAAACAATTTGTTAAATCTACCAGTTTTATTCATAAATTTAAAGAATGTTGATCCATCAAAATAAGTGATTTTGTAAAAACTAAATATTTCAAGAAAATTGATGATCAAAGTTATAGTTGTTTTCAGTATCAGCAGCAACATAAAGATTAGGCATGAAAATGGGTCCCGACCCGTCGGGTAACCCGGTCCACCCGCCCAGATCGGGGATGGGGATGGGGACGGGGATCCCCGTTTGTCTCAAACCGGGGATGGGGACGGGGACGGGTATCGCACTCCCCGCCCCGCCTCGTCCCCGTTATATATTTTAATTAATATTTAATATATATTATTTATTTAAACTAAATCGGTAATTCATAATTTTCTAACTAGGTTTATATAAAATTGTTATTTTTTGGATGTCAATCAAAATACAATTACTCGATATGGTTTTGAATATTACTCGATATCTTTTGGTACGTGTGAAGTTAAGTTTTTTTTTCCGAATTCGGTTGAATTTCTTTTGCTTTTAAGTTATTAATTATTATATGATGTTGTGATTTTTTATACTAAATTAAATTTCTTTCGATTTTAGGTTTATTGGAAATATATGATATTTAAACATATGCGGTGTCTCGTATATTTGATTTAAATAGCTTACATAAACGGAAAAAAAATCCCCGTTTCCCCGTTGGGGATCCCCGTTCCCCGTTGAGGATGGGGATGTGATCTTATTCCCCGACGGGGACGGGGATGAAGATGAGGGATTGGAGACGGGGATGGGGATTAAGGTCCCGTCCCATTTCCATGCCTAATAAAGATAGGGGCCATTCTGACATATTGGTTTGTTTGTTTAACGTCATTTTATGAACAATTAAGTATTGTAAACGTTATAATTTGTTAGCTAATGCCGACAAAAGTATTTTTATACAACATAATTTCCAAAAGAAATATTGAACAACTCGTCAACTTAACAATGCCATGTGAATCCTAACAATTCGACCTACGCAAAAACCAACATATGAAATGATTTTTTTTCTCATTTCAGAGTTTTTTATTTTGTAGTTATTAATTAATCAATAATAGAATATATTAATTAAGTTACATGATAAATTTAATCAAGCAATGTATGTTTTATTTGTCCATTATAAAAAGTATGTTTTAGTGATTAATCATAATCACTACAACAAAGAGGTCTTTTATGACCTCTAGGCTGCCTAACACACACTAAATAAAAGATTTTTACTTTTGGTGGGAATTTATCTTGGGAATTTTATCGCTAAAGGGGTGATACGTCACAAAACCATCACAAAAGTTGGTAGGTAAATTATTGATAGAAAACTCAAATCAGTGACAGATTACTCAGAGCCTTGATTTATTTATTTTCTTTGAAAAATGTCGAATTCTACCGGAACCATTGTTGTTTTGTGGGTGATCTATTAGTAATCACCAACGGAAATTTCTCTGGGTGATTTTTAGGGGTAGAAGTCATGTATTTTGTAGTGATAGAATTGAATAGTTAATATTGCTTAATTTAATAAAACCAACAACTTTGATTCTTATACATTGACGTTACAATAAGTTGTTTAGACGAAGTTAGGTTATCAAACAAGTTATGTGGACGATGTTTAGCAACGAAAGAGAACGCAAGAACTAAATCATCCTATTAACTTGTTTATATGACACTTTTAAAATTTCTATTAGCCTTTTTATAGAACTTATTTTAAGAGAAATTTTTAAAAATTGTCCTATGAAAATATTAATAGGATGATTACTTTTATGCTTTATTAGAACTAGAACTTATTAAATCAACTAACTTCATCTTAACAACTTATGGTAATGACGTCGTATATGATGCAAAGGTTGGATATCATAAAAACATCACTTTGTTGTAGTGAATGCAATATGTCATACTAGATAATGAAGAATCATCCATTGTTTAGGGTGTACCAATGTGAGATGCAGAACAAAGTCTCAAAAAATTTTAGGGTCCAATTATACATGTTAGCTTTTATCCAATTATATATATTTAAAAAATAATTTTTTTAAAAGAATTTTGTATGTTAATTTTTCATTTAAGATTTTTTAATTTTAATTTGTAAGATTATTAATTATTAATATATTATATGGTATGAACATTTATATTTGTTTTATTGATTACTCATCGAGTTAGTTTACCAGGATCTTAGAAAGAGATATTAAGAATCTTTTTAGAAAGAGATATTAAGCAGTCATTATGGGATCGAATATAAAAGAAAATGTTTGGTTTTATATAATATAATGGGTCCATTATGCCACAAGCCCAAATTTTCATCTCAGGTTAAACTGGGGAAATGAAAATCCATTCCATTTTCATTCCCTACATGAACAAAACAACCAATCTTGACACAAGTGTAACAAAGTCTCCATAAGGGTTGGAACATCCTTACATGTTATTAGTAACCAGTTCAAGTCATTTAATATAAGTTAATTTTATTGTCTTTTAGGAAAAATGTAAATGAACTTTAGATAAACATATGTGATTGTTACCTTTTTAGAAGAAAACAAAGTAAATCCTATAAGAGAGGTTATGAATGGTTCTCTTTTCTATTCTATTCGATTTTGACTGTTGTTTAACACATGATCTCAGTAAAGTTGAATGATTGAGAAGTTTTTTTTTTTTGTTATCGTTGATTGAAACTGCAAGTAACTCTGAGTAGTGAACAAGCCGACACAAGGTTAGGTTGTTATCGGGTCTTTGATTGGAATACTTGAGTTTATGTTATTGATATCACCATAAGAAAGAGCTTTTCTCGATTTAAATGTATGTGATATAAGAATCACATGTCGTAAATTTTATTACTCAAAAAGTTAAAAATATCGATTACCAAAAGAAAGGCTTACGTTCATTTTTTATATACAAAGAATTGATAGTTGATGCGGAAATTTTGGAACCTTTCACTATAACAAAATCAGGTTTATAGAACGGTACTAAATGTTTTAATAAATTACTTTATATGATTAAGTTTATAGAACCAAATAATAGTACGTACTGTACAAAAATAAAATATATGATTAAAAAAATACAATAATATATTTTCTCTTTTTATTAAAATATAAATATTTTCAATCATATATTTTATCTTTTATACAACAAACTCAATTTTTTATTATTATATTTTTAGTACATTTTTGTAAATTCGAATTGCTTCACACTAGATTTATATTTATATATTTTGTTAAAATGATTATAAATTATTAAATAGTATATACGGTTGAGTTTCTGTGAGAAGTTGAAGTTAACGTAAGAAGTGGTTATCAACCGTTTGATGAGAAATAGATGCACATTAGGATGAGATGCACTGAGATGCATCAGATCAATTCCCTTCTAAGTCGTGATTCATGGAGGGCATTTGATTAAAAGTGATCAACCGTTCAGATCCACTTATCACGTTTCTGACGTTAAACTCAACTTCTCACACGATCCTTCGCCTATATATATATATATATATATATATATAGTGGGAGGGAGTTTCAAATATAAGTCATGTAAATGTTACAAACTCAACAAACCAATCTCAACCGTTCTTGAAGATAATCAATGATGTAGATTAAATCGGTTCCTAAATTTATTCTCAACCGCATCTTTAATAACCACCTCTAAGTTTCAAAATAAACAAAATCAAGGGCCAAGATTTTGTTTATAGGGTTTGTAATATTTACATTGTTTGTATTTGAAGAACATGGTCAAGATAAGAAAACACGAGAACATCTATATCACATATAATTTTAACATGTGATTACGAAACACGATTAACATAAGGATGCGGACGACTTGGCCTGCGACCTTGGTCGCCTATATTCATATGTGAATTTAGTGTAAAATCACAATGTATAGGTGTTCTCATGTTCTCTCATTTGAGCATCTCTCTCTCTCTCTCTCTCTCTCTCTATAGAGGGAGAGAGAAATCATATAGAAACCTTCTAAAAGTTAGACATTGTGAAAAACAGTTTGTATGTGTTGTTTCATAGACGTGAACGGACCTTTGTAACATGTTGATGAAAACCTACGAACTGAGGATGCAATGTTCATACAATATTGTCTAATAGATGAAACGTCAATAAACGTTTTGCTTATTAAAAAAACACAAAAATACTTCTATACATTAAACATCACTAACACTCAAGAACAAAACATGCAAAACAATATGAAGCATAACTTAAAATCAAACCCATTAGACGGTTTTCTTTTATTTTCACTTATTTGGTTATCATATGTGTTGTTTATCTATGAAACATTACATGAAACTGATTTTTACGGTTTCTAGTTTTTCCATGATTTCTATATGATTTGCAATATATATACAGTATATATACAGAGAGAGAGAGAGAGGTTCTGTTAGGAACCCAAAATGATTAGAGACCTGTTAACCGCCAACAATGCGTCACGTTCCTCTTCAGGATGAATATTTATCATAAATAACATATTCATGATGAATATGGACGTGAAATGGACGTGTTTTTCATTAATCACACCTTCATGATGAATATGTTATAAAGAATTAACACATGTAACGCCCCAAAAACAAACTATAACATACATAAAATTTAATTCCAAAACAGGTCCCAATTCAGTACATAAGAAGGTAAGGAGAACAAAATTTAGCAAAGTCTATCACAGCCGAGATACAACGGTTCCACGTCTAACACCGCTTCTACTCCAACATCCTTCGACCTCTAGTACTAACATTTTTCCTTTTCCCCTAAATGAAGTACCAACGACTCCCATACCTGAAAATGGGTTTTAACAAAAATTTAAAAAGGGAGGGTTAGACCAGACGGTCTAATGAATTCCCAACCTCAACCAATTTGGAAAACAACATAGAACGTCAATTTATTAACGTTTAAATTCAATGAATACCAAACATTTCATACTCGTGAACAGTTATGTGTCCGGAATTGATTCCCGAGTCTTCATCATATAGTCAATCTCAGGGCACCCAAGTAGATCCCCATTCGAACCCCAAGTAGATGTCGTTAGTGAGTGCATAGGAAACGCATTCCGGGCACACCGTTCTACCATCCCCGATGGTATAACAACAAGCCATGGCACACTTTCCATAGTAAATCAAATTGTCGCACAAATAATATCAAAGAGAGAATAATTGCATGTTATCATTAACAAAATAAACATTTTTTTTTTCCAACATAAGGCATTCACTTCAATAAGCATGTTAAAAATAAATATATATACCATTTCCATTTTATGAGAATTTAAACCAAGGGAACTCACCTGGTTGGTTGAACCTTGGCACACACACGAATGCTAAATTCAGAAGATCCGAGTTCCTACACTTGATAATTTTCCATGGTTAATCCCCTACTCAAATTTTCGAACAATTTCTTAGAAGACCCATTCCCAAACATGATCGATATCGGGACTAATGAAACCCCTAATCCCGCTATATAGAAAAGGAACCTAAGTCCCAACCTAATACGAAGACCCACGACGGAAAAATCCAAACGAGAATTGGACCACGGGTCGGCCAACTGCCCTGGCTCCCGCGCCCACGCCTAGTCACTACCCGGGTCGTGTGGAGTTGGATCCCGGGTGGTGAAACCCTAGTTCCCGATTGAGTGGCTCGGGTGATCCCGGTTGTACCCCTCCCGGGTGGATCCCGGGTGGACCATTCTCGGGTGATCCCGGTTAGGTCGGTCCCTGGTGATCCCGGGTGGAGGTCTTTTAGTCGATCCCGGGAAGGGACTCCCGACTACTCCCGAGCGTGGGCAACACCCCGGGTCTAGAAAAGAAATCGAACGACGAAACCTTCGATTTCCCATTCTCTCGCATTCTAACTTTTCTCTGCCCAAAAATGGTTTTCTTTCAAATAACTAAACATAAGATTTAACCCAAACGTCACCCAAGGCTTGCCAATAAAAACTTTAATCCTTTAAACTTAGAAGAATGAAAAATAGGTTCCCAAGAACTCTCTAAAATCGATAACAAAAACTCAAGCTAAGCAAAGATTAAGGGTTACCTCTTGAAGAAGAAAATCCCCACAAACTGATGCCTCCATCTCCAAGAACAGTTTTCTTAGTGATTTCAATCTCCAACAAGGAATTATCTCTTCTCCTTTCCCTTCCTCTTTAACCGCACAATACAAGAATGAGGACAAAGAGAGAGTGACTAGGGTTTTACTTCCACTTTATGGAAAATAACAAAAAGGCCCTCAAACTATCTATCTTTACAAAATTTTAACACCACTTAAATTTACTCTAAAGATCATGTTGAAATAACGGTCGTTACAATACTCCCCCCTTTAGAAGAATTCTGTCCTCGAAATTCCCTTGTCAAAAAGGCACGGGTATTTGGACCTCATCTCCGATTCCAACTCCTGCATCGCTTCTCGCACCTTGTGAAACCTCCATTGAACCTTCACCAAACTTATCTCTTTGGTCCTCACCCATTTGACACTATGATCGACGATCTCTTCCGGTTCTTCGACGAATTTTAACTTCTCATCCACTTGCACATCTTGCAATGGCACCGCCATATCGATTCCCGCTAGGCACTTACTCAGGTTAGAAACATGGAAGGTGTTATGAATAGCTCGAAGTTCTTCAGGTAATTCCAACTTGTATGCCACCTCCCCAACTCGCTCATTGATTTCAAAAGGTCCAATATATCGCGGGCTTAGCTTCCCTTTCTTTCCAAAATGTACCACTACTTTCCAAGGAGTTATCTTCAACCACACTTTATCCCCTACTTGAAGCTCTATCTCCTTTCTTCTCTTTTCCGCATAACTCTTTTGACGATCGTGAGCTACTTTCAACCTTTCCCGTACTAAAATAATAACTTCCCAAAACGCCAACTTGACACAGGGTCACCCTTGAACTTCCTCTCCAAGGCTACAGGTAAGAATTCCTTTGTAAAATAACACAATTCTTAGTCAACCCCACTGTGAGGTTAGCATCCAACATTAACAACACATCGACCTACAACATCGATCACTAATCCATTGATAGAAACAATTCAACTGCACAGTACACACCTTAACCAAAAATCTCACCCACACATATTCCTTTGGATATCCATATATATATATATATATCCATACACCAATATTCGATTTCATCGCCTATCTATCCCATTGACAGGTTGAGCTAGTCCCAAAAACACATGACAGAATATTACTACATCCATCAAAACTCAAAAACTTCCAAATCAAATCTTAGTTCCTTTCCTTACAATGAGGAGCGGCACTTTCCCACAGAACTCGCTTAGTTTGCACAACAACACACACAATGCTCACTCGGAACATCCATCGCACTACAAATCACTCACGTCCGCCGATCTTTCCCTCCGAGCATCTCGATCAACTACCTTACCAAGACTTTTCGAAACATAGGACACCCACTGCCAAAGGAAGACTTACTAAACGGTGCAAGTTTTAGGCCCATCTCCTGGACTCATTTTCCAACACTTTAACCATAACATACACAGTAATCCCTTTTGTTTTTTTTTCTTCCTATCCTTGTAAAATAACCACTTTTCGACATACTCCACATTCTTATGTTTCACTAGACGAGCTTCTTAGTCTCGACTTTACTCACTTATTGCAACACGCCAACTTTATCTTCTCACACATTCCTGAATCGCCGCTTTCCTCTTACTGATAATATATCACCATTACGTATTTTGCTACACCACAATTCTAACTTGAGGCATTCAGATGAGTCACGTAACAATACCCAACACTCACTATACCAAGCCTTTTCTCATCCCTCAAACAGAGTCGACCTATCCACTCGGATCCATTCCTACTTAGCGAATACTTCAACTTTCCCGGTTAACTTCAAATCTACAACGATGCACCACAATTAATCAATTTAGACATCCTAATTGGCTTAATATGAACTCCTCTAAAGTTCAATGCAACCAAGAGGAACACGAGTTCTTCCTTTTAGGTGATCGTCAAATATCACTCACCCTTTGACCTCAAGAACAACAATAACGCAACAACCATATCCAACATACTTGCCACATTTGAACCTCTCCTAAAAAATCTCCAATTCCAACATTTACACCTACCCTTGTCCCACGTCACCACACACATCACCACCCAACATAACAACAACTCAATAACACATCAATGTCTTACACGTCCATCTTGACCCACAATACCACCAACTTGCTCTCACAGTTACTATACCCTGAAAACATTGTAGGCCAAGTTCCCACGATCATTTGTACACATAACCAAATTTTGCCTTCACAATCACCTGTATGCATATACAACCCATTATATCTCACTGCTTCGTCTCCTCCCAAATCCAGACGAACCACCACTCAAATTTCCCAATATAAACTATGCACTTACTTTGATTGTATTGATTTTCTTCATCCATTTACGAACCGCTAAAACCTTGCAGGGAAAACACTCCTCCCAACAACAATCTTCCATTACCACAATGCTCTCGTAGAGTAATCCAACATCCGACAAGTATACATCTTCCCTAAATGACCTACTACGGTTATGAATACCAAGGTGAATTCTTAAGTTTCAACTCTGGACCATGCCTTTAAATTGCACATCTTAAATAGAAACAACATGATGATGCTTCCATGATATCCCGACAGTAAGGATTTCTACGGGACCTACTTTTCCTCAACATATCGGGTTTAGTCTTGTACCTCACCAACCTCACTTGAAAGAGGTTTAAGGCCTCCTTGGTGTGGGGTCTAACTTACAAGATCATCCCGAAAACTCATGCTCAATTCTCTTAACATTCCATTACTACTCTCCACGCTACCTATATTGAGCTACTAATATCAGTACCTTGATGACTTCAAGTCTTTCACCCCAGACACAATCGCTTACTGACAACAACATTTCAATCTACCGAACACGGTTTCAAACTACCATAATACTATCAATGTCAAGGTCCATTCCCGACATTCCCATTCTTCACATATCTTCCTTAAGAAGAATATCAGGATCATAGATCATCCACCATTCACTTGACCGGCACATCCCCACTCTCAAACCCTTCCTTGTCCTTAAATCCCATAATTTTCACGACCTAGTGAGTTCATAGCCTTCATGCATAACGACTCGAAAATTTAAAATCATTTCTCACATTTGAACATTCGAAAGGTACAACACCTGAAACATCTTACGCACACATGACTCAACATTTTCTTAACTTCAAAGTCATGCACAACGATCTTGAGAATCGTTCGCACGCAATCTTTCAGTAAAACACCACCTTGTCCAACTAAAACGATGTCGCTACGACCGTAACATGGAAAGAAACCTTCTATAAATGACTAGAAAAGTTCTAAACGAAATCACTTGCATGAGGTAAAATAGTCGGCTTCCGCACTCATTTATAAGATATCAACGTGTCAAAACCCATTTTGGTTATAAAGGCCTGCAGCTAAATGTGTTCACCGTTTTCGCAAAGAATTTATCTCAACACGAAAGAGAAGTGATATAATTCACAAATCACTAAGTTCAAAGTTTTATTATGCAACGAAAATAGGTTTGTTTTTCTACTTTAAACACACGCTTGCATGTGTCGATTTATTTCCCAAAACATGAAATCCGTTATATGTGCATCTACTTTTAATCATGAAAGAGCTCTTGTAATACCTTTAAAGACACAATGCATGAACTCAACTTTCAATTGAAGGCTATTCACTCAGTATAGGTCAACCATTGTACCCACACAGTTTATCATTGGTACTCTACATTAGACTAACGGTCGCTTTCTCGTCCTAGTAGCAACTTGTTGTACAGGTGTTTCACAGCCTACCTGATTGATCACCCCACAAAATTCTTGTCTTGAGCAATGATCTACAAATCATATAATTTCAATCTTTGACCCCTACAGATTGATAAGTCACCAAATTTTCTTCACATTCTGCTCCTCTAATAATTTAATACAACCCCAATATCTTCTCTCCAACAACCTTGTCGCTCTATCATTGATTTGAGAGTCATAGGCTCACTTCCTTTACCCGACCTTGAGTTAAAATTTTCAAAATCCTAACCCAATCCTCATCTCCTATTCGAAATGATCGGCACAACCGCTCTCAGCATGGGGACTCGCCAAAACTAAGAGTTTACCCTTAATCAGTCATTCACCTAATCTGAACTCATGAAGTTCTACCTTTTGGTCGTTCTAATATCGTTCCGAACAATACTCCCTCTAGGGGTGTCATCCATTACACCCTGAGCGACGTCACGCCTCACAACAAAACCATTATTAACGTCGCAAAGCCAAAACTTTACCCTATGCCATAGAAAACTAACTATCCGTACTTAACCAACATTCTATTGACAACTACACATAGAAAGACAATTTGAGTTCGCCCATGTACTTGTAAATTCGCAATTACACTGGCCAAGTGTAATGTAAATTTACCCTACATGGCAATCCTCTCTACATTATAATTAATGTGCTAATAATGATCTTTCTAAAGACATCCTACACCTCAGTTGTGCCCTCCTCTACTCCACAGTTTAAGTTTAAGCCTATTCGGTCACCTAAATCCCTTAAACTATGGCTCTGATACCATTTGTAACGCCCTAAAAACAAACTATAACATACATAAAATTTAATCCCAAAACGGGTCCCAATTCAGTACATAAGAAGGTAAGGAGAACACAATTTAGCAAAGTCTATCGCAGCCGAGATACAACGGTTCCACGTCTAACACCGCTACTACTCCAACATCCTTCGACCTCTAGTACTCAACATTTTTTCATTTCCCCTAGATGAAGCGCCAACGACTCCCACGCCTGAAAATGGGTTTTAAGAAAAATTTGAAAGCGGGGGTTAGACCAGACGGTCTAGTGAATTCCTAACCTCGACCAATTTGGAAAAAAACATAGAACGCCAATTTATTAACGTTTAAATTCAATGAATACCAAATATTTCATACTCGTGAACAGTTTCGCGTCCGAAATTGATTCCCGAGTCTTCACCATATAGTCACTCTCGGGGGGCCCCAGTAGATCCCCATTCGGCCCCCAAGTAGATGTCGTTACCATGTGCACAGGAAACGCATTCCAAGCACATGGTTCTACCATCCCCGATGGTATAACAATAAGCCATGGCACACTTCCCACAGTAAATCAAATTGTCGCACAAATTATATCAAAGAGAGAATAACGACATGTTATCACTAACAAAATAAACATTTCTTATTTTCCCAACATAAGGCATTCACTTCAATAATTATGTTAGAAATAAACATATACACCATTTCCAGTTTATTAGAATTTAAAACAAGGGAACTCACTTGGTTGGTTGAACCTTGGCACACACACGAACGCTAAATTCAGAAGATCCGAGTTCCTATACTTGATAATTTTCCATGGCTAATCCCCTACTCAAATTTCCGAACAATTTCTTAAAAGACCCATTCCCAAACATGATTGATATCGGGACTAATGAAACCCCCGATCCCGCTATAAAGAAAAGGAACCTAAGTCCCAACCCAATACGAAAACCCACGACGGAAAAACCCGAACGAGAATTGGGCCACGAGCCGGCCGACTGGCCTGGCACCCGCGCCCGCGCCTAGTTGCTGCCCGGATCAGACTCAGGTCGTGTGAAGTTGACTCCCGGGTGGGTCGGGTGATGAAACCCCGGTTCCCGATTGAGTGGCCCCGGTGATCCCGGTTGTACCGCTCCCAGGTGGATCCCGGGTAGATAATCCCGAGTGATCCCGGGTGGACCATTCTCGGGTGATCCCGGTTAGGTCGGTCCTAGGTGATCTCGGGTGGAGGTCTTTTGGTCGATCCCGGGAAGGGACTTCCGACTACTCCCGAGCGTGGGCAACACCCCGGGTCGGGAAAAGAAATCGAACGGCGAAAACTTCGATTTCCCATTCTCTCGTGTTCTAACTTTTCTCTACCCAAAAATGGTTTTCTTTCAAATAACTAAACATAAGATTTAACCCAAACGTCACCCAAGGCTTCCCAATAAAAACTTTAATCCTTTAAACTTAGAAGAATGAAAAATCGGTTCCCAAGAACTTTCTAAAATCGATAACAAAAACTCAAGCTAGGCAAAGATTAAGGGTTACCTCCTGAAGAAGAAAATCCCCACAAACTTATGCCTCCATCTCCAAGAACAATTTCCTTAGTGATTTCAATCTCCAGCAAGGAATTCTCTCTTCTCCTTTCTCTTCCTCTTTAGCCGCACAATACAAGAATGAGGAGAAAGAGAGAGTGACTAAGGTTTTACTTCCAATATATGGCAAATAACAAAAAATCCCTCAAACTATCTATCTTTACAAAATTTTAATACCACTTAAATTTACTCTAAAGATCACGTTGAAATAACG
Source organism: Arctium minus (assembly GCA_954870635.1). NCBI lineage: Eukaryota > Viridiplantae > Streptophyta > Magnoliopsida > Asterales > Asteraceae > Arctium > Arctium minus. Next base: position 25,380,353 of record OX941097.1, on the reverse strand, counting down.
GTCGTTACAACACATCCATATTCCTGATGAATATGTCTCATGTCGCGTTGTGGGCGATTCCCAGGTTCCTAATCAATTTATGCTTCGTAACAGAACATGCCTTTGTATATGCACATGTATATAGGCTAATTATTTGAGAACCCACAAATTGGAATAACCATGAAAACGAGCTCATCATGTGTTATTTCACATGATCGTTTTTTTACATGTACGGCTTAGATTTAGAGTATTGATTAACAAATATTTGTTTTACAATGTGAACATTTTTCATGTGTTTATGCAATAAAAAAAATACAAATATAAAGTTTCACGTTGTAAACCGAATACATATGAAATAAACATATTGTGAAGCAAATGTCTTAATCAATATTTTAAATTCTAACCATAGATGGAAAAAATCTTGTGAAATAATATCTTTCGATAAAACTTATCATAATTATCATGATATATAGGGTTCTTATTTGATTATTCCCATATATATATATAGAGAGAGAGATAGAGAGAGAGAGAGAGAGAGAGAAAAAAAAGTTTAGTTGCAAACTCATTTTTGGTAGTGAACTGGGGGACAAAGAGAGCGTGACATGTGTACCTGGGGTGTCCACAATCATCATGAATAATATCATATTCATGAGATGAATAATACACCATTAATGATCCTTGATAAACTGATACATTATTCATGATAAATGATGCACATTCGTGATAAATAACCCATGAATGTATGGGACACATGTCCCGCTCTCCTTTGTTCCCTGATTCACAACCAAAAACAGATTTGCAACCGTACTTACCCCTACGTATGTGTGTGTGTGTGTGTATATATATATATATATGTGTGTGTGTGTGTGTGTGTGTGTGTGTGTGTAGGAAGAGATTCATTTGAGAAGTTCTAAATGTGTGAGAAGTAGAGAAGTGATCATAGCCCTTGGATCAAATGATCAAAAAAAATTAAAGGAAGGGGTAGGATCACTTCTCTACTTCTCACACATTTAACACTTCTCAAATGAACCTATGACTGTATGTGTGTGGTTTCAAATACAACCACCGCATTGCTACAAACTCTATGAACAAAGTCATCTTTATCATTTTGATTATCTTCTTTAAATATTTATTTCAATTACCATATTTAACGGATTTAATATTTATTCCTTAAAAATCTCATTTATTAGAAACCAATATATGAACATTGGTTCATATATGAAACATTAGTTGCACCTTTGAATAAAGATGTTTCATATATGAAACATTTGGTTGCACCACCTCTGAAAAAGTTTCATATATGAAGGATTTTGTTGCACCTCTGAATAAAGAGGTCTCATATATGAAACATTGGGTCATTGATTGAAAGTGGTGTATTTGCATATATGAAACAATTTGTTGCACCTCTAAATAAAGAGGTTTCATATATGAAACATTTGGTTGCGTCTCTAAAAGTGATTTCATAAAGGGTTGTAAATGAATCGAATGAACACGAACGGAGGCTTGTTCGTGTTCGTTCATTTAACTTAACCAAACAAACAAACGAACACGAACGGTAAATGAATGAAATTTTTTGTGTTCATGGTCGTTCGTTAAGAAAATATGTTTGTTCGTGTTCATTTATGTTCGTTCATTAAGAGTTAAACGAACGTAAACGAACGAACATAAATTAACATAAATGAACGAACACAAATGAACAAAAAACAACCACCATTACTCATCATTTCGTTCGTAAAAAAGTAACATAATAAAATGAAAAATCGGGTAAACTTAAGGTATAAAAAGGAATTCTAAAAAATTAATTTAATTAATGATTTTACATATTAATGTCATAATATATAAATATATTTATATACATATAAACAAACATAAACGAACGAACATAAATGAACGAACGTTCACGAATGTAAATGAACGAACGAGACCATTGTTCATGTTCGTTCATTTAACTAAACAAACAAAAAAATGTGTTCATGTTCGTTCATTTATTAAATAAACGAACATAAACGAACTTCCCGCCGAACAGTTCACTGAACGTTCGGTTCGTTTACAGCCCTAATTTCATAGATGGAGACGAGATGCAGGAGATGGAGACAATCTACCGAAGAGTGTTGGGATCCGATTGCCTAGCGTTCATTGAGGGAGCGATTGAAACTAGACAGTTTTGAATGGTGTATAATAGTGTTGCTCGGTTTTTGAACAGCGACGTTACTTAGGATTTGACGACAAAAAGAAGAGGAGGGACAAGCTAACTCTTGATAACCTCTGTTCACGCTCACGATGTTACTAGCATGGCTCAACTTCTTTCCATGCAGGTGAACTAAGCACAGGAGAAGCGTACAGGAAAGAAGACCTCGCTCTTTCATTTCTCGAGTTTTTTTACGAAGGAAAGGATGGGAAAAGGGGAGGAAAGTAGGGGGAAAGAAAAAAATCTTGTGTTCTCGAGTTTTTTTAAGGAGAGAAGGGAAATCCCAAAACTTTCATCCCAAATGTGGGAGGAAAATGAAAGAAAGGAAAAAAAAATTTATAATAATAAAAAATATTTTATAAAATTACACCTCCATCCTTCAAATACATTTCACTATGAAATAAATAAGGGTATATTTGTAAAAATGACATCTTTCCTTTCATTTCTCTCTCATTCAAGAACATGAACATTTGTTTTCTTTCATTCTCTTCCTTTCCCTTCACTCTCAATAATACAAATAAAAAAATTATCATTTCTTTTTCTTTCTTTTCTTTCCTTCCAAAACACAAAATGATCAACAGAAGCAATGATAGGAAGAAGAGGAGGGAGGGAGGGAAAATAAGATAATTTTGAAATAGATAATCATGTAATTAATTAATGATTAAAATTTAAAATTTAAATTATTTAAAACCATTCCAATATTATCTTTTTCTTGATTTTTCCTCAAATTTTCAATTTCGCCCGGCCATGTATTTGGTCCCTCCTCTGTTTCTCTTTATGTATTTATTTATCAAAATAAATTATTGACAAATTTAATGTTTAATTATTGAATGAGTTGGTTGGTAGTTACATTATTTCTCGTGCTTCCTAATCCAAAATGAGTCAACGAACCACAAGGCCTTAAAACCCTATCCATTTTAATGATTGCTTTATCTTCAAATTTTAATCGAATGCACATAATAACAAGTTAACAATGTGTTTTAGGTTAATATTCATTTTAATTAATGTACTATTTTTATATAAGATAGAACTTAGGGGAAGTTTACCGGATAAAGGCTTACCAGAAAGAGTCATCACTCGACTCACCTTATCTGGTAACTTTCTCGGTTATTAAAAATATATTGTTGGTAATCATCTTTTACCCTATAAGTATTTACTGGATAAACTTATCGATTTTTTCTATGTCTCTTACAGAATAAGATTTTAAAAGTTTGTCATACTCATCTGATAAGGTATGTGATACCCGGTAATCGTTTAAACATTAAGTGCTTGGTAAACGATCTCTTAGGGGTTGTTTGTTTACCTCTTAATAGTTCCATTAGGTTGCGTTTGGTACATGGAACATGACGGGATAAGACGGGACAAAACTCAATGTCCCATGTTTGGTGCGACATGGGACAGGGATAAGAACTAGAAAAAGGTGAGACAGTATGGGACAAAAAAAGCTTTTTCTTGTTCCACCAAAAAAGGTGGAACAAGATGGGACAAGAATGAGACAGAAACTAATATATTGCGAATTAACCCTCGTTCGATATATAACCTTAATATGGTATTTGTTTTAGTGGTCACCATCGATAGTCGTGGCTGCCACCACCACCGATAGCCACTGTAAGCCACCGGTAGCCATTGTAGGCCACCAGTAGCCATCATCAGCCACCTTTACCTTCACCTGCTCCTGCACTCCAACAACCACCTCAGCCACCTCTACAACCACCGTCTGCCACCGACCACCACCATCCATCGCCACCTCCACAACCACCGTCGGCCACCGACCACCAACGTCCATCGCCACCTCCACAACCACCGTCGGCTACCGTCCATTGCCACCTCCACAACCACCATCGGCCATCGACCACCACAGTCCATCGCCACCTCCACAACCACCGTCGGCCACCGACCACCATCGTCCATCGCTACCACCATTACCACTGTTGGCCACCACCACTTTCTCCTCTACTATAACAACCTCATCCACCACCTCTATAACCACTGACCACCACCGTTCATTGTTACCACCATTACCACCATAGGCCACTAACCACCACCGTTCATTGCCACCACTATTACCACCATAGGCCACTAACCACCACCGTTCATTGCCACCACTATTACCACCATGGGCCACCTCACCTCCATCATAACCACCACTATCGGCTAGCACTACCACTGCCCACCTCCGTCATAACTACCACCGTCGCCCACCGACCACCAACGTCTATCGCTACCTCCACAACCACCGTCGGCCACCCAACTACCACCGTCCATCGTCACCTCCACAACCACCGTCGACCACAAACTACCACCGTCCATCGCCACCTCCACAACCACCGTCGGCCACCGTCCATCGCCACCTCCACAACCACCATCGGCTACCGACCACCACCGTCCATCGCCACCTCCACAACCACCGTCGACCACCGACCACCACCGTCCATCGCTACCACCATTACCACTGTTGGCCACCACCACTTTCTCCTCTACTATAAGTCTATAACAACCTCATCCACCACCTCTATAACCACCGCCAACCACTGACCACCACCGTTCATTGCCACCACCATTACCACCATGGGCCACCTCACCTCCATCATAACCACCACTATCGGCTACCACTGCCCACTGCCTACCTCCGTCATAACTACCACCATCGGCTACCACTACCACCGTCAGCCGCCACCATCGACTACCACTATCTACCATTTTTGCGTCCTCCACAACTAACGTCGGCCACCGGCCACCATCGTCCATCTCTACCACCACCAAAGTCGGTCACCCACCACCACCGTCCATCTCCACCACCATTAGTACCGTCGGCCACCACTACCTCCATATCCACCATAACCAACACCACCTTCTCCAATTGATAAGGATCTTCCGAACCGAATAAAACATAATTTCTCCTTTGTACAAATCAAGTTTTTTCAAACTATCATCAAATTTGTCAAAATTTGCATTCAAATTTGGTACTTTTATATATGTATGTATTTATGTATATGAAAATTGTGTAAAAATGTTTATAAATTAAATTATTTAATTGTTTACTTTATTTGAGTTAATTATAACTATTATATGATATATATATATATATATAGGGAGAGATTCATTTGAGAAATGGTAAATGTACGAGTCTATGAGAAATAAAGAAGTAATCCAAGCCTTTCATTCGGTCAAGATCGGATTTGACTGGTCAAATATTGCGTTTTTGACTGATCAACAATTGCGGCTTTGACCTGTCAAAAGTTGCGGCTATTCTAAAAGTAGAAGGACAATTTCGTAATTTTTACAAATATACGGAACGAGTTCATATATGAACCTGCATTATTCACATGTGAACCAGTATATTTCACATATTAACTATTTTAATTGATTCATATATGAACCTTTATGATTCATATATGAACTAATTAACCGATTCACATATAAACTAAATGTAAGTGATGCATAATCACATGTGATAACATTTATATCACCAAAAAGATCAAAAAATATAAATATATGTAATCATATATGATTAACTAAAATATCTACAATTATCATTCATAATCACATGTGATAACATTTGCATCATCAAAAGATCAATAAATATAAATATACGTAATCATATATGATTAACTAAAATATCTACAATTATCATTCATAATCACATGTGATAACATTTGCATCATCAAAAGATCAATAAATATAAATATACGTAATCATATATGATTAACTAAAATATCTACAATTATCATTCATAATCACATGTGATAACATTTAAATCACCAAAAGATCAATAAATATAAATATACGTAAATATATATGATTAAGTAAAATATCTACAATTATCACATGTGATAATATGATATGCAGAAAAATTCATATAGTAAATCATATGTGATACGTAATAGATCATATGTTAAACGAATCTAATCACATGTTATTCAAAACGTATATCCAAAAAATAAACAAAAGGGAAAAAATAATGAATTAATTGTAGATATCACATGTGATATTGATGAAACTTGTGAATTTTATTTATCAAAAGTGTATCTTGATGAAAAAATGATAAAACACTTGATAAAAAATTATAAATAAATTAAAAGTAAAAATAAATAAATCTAAAAGATATTATGTGATTTTTAACGATTTATCCAATTTAAAATGGTAATTATCCTAATTTTTAAAATTATTTTCATTTCCTATTTATGATTTTTTTTAATTAATGGATCATGTGACCCATATTCATTCTCACTTCCTCGTAAATTAGTTTACTTCTCGCATGATACTCCCTCTCTCTCTCTCTCTCTCTCTCTTTCTCTCTCTCTCTCTATATATATATAATCATCAAATAACTTTTGGGAGAAACTTGTCTAGTTGTGTCATGTTCAGTCCTAGTCGTACCAAACACTAGACAGACATTTGTTCAGTCTTGTCTTGTCTCGTCTAGTACTACCCTCTTGTCCTGTCCAGTACTGTCTCGTCCTGTCTAATTTTGTCATGTCTAATCATGTATGCGTACCACACGGCACACGCTACTTTAAGAGACAACCTCTGAATCACTAAGAGGTGAATTTTATTTGGGCAAAAAAGGTCTGCCTCTTGGCAACAAAACCCTCTGAATGATTTTGTATCTTGGTCCTCCCTTAACCATTCGACGCCCTAATTTCATTCTGAACAATTAGCAAACAACCATAATTTATTTTGCACTATATCATAAGAGTCTGTTAGGACTGAAAGTCCTAGTGCGTTGAAAGTTGTATAACGCGTTTATAAGGGTTTGAATTGTAATATGTTGAAAGTGTTTGTAATTGGGCCTCAAGCCCATTAACCTGATACGTTTCATATTTAAAGGTTTTCTAAACCTAGTTTTAGGTTAGAGAAGAAAGAAAATTATTGTTAGAAGTTAGTCATAAGGTTTACTTTCTCTGATCAGAAATTCTCTCTGTAAAACTAAACCTTTCATTGTTGAATCTAATCATATGACTAACTGTTGAGGTTTATTCATTGTTCGTTGTTGATTATTATTGCTGATAAATTGCACTGTTCTGGGATCTACAATTGGTATCAGAGCAAAGAGACAAAAAATTTGATCCAAAAAGGTTTGTCTAAAACCCTTTTATCGCTTATTTTGCTATATTCGTTCATACACTGTTTCTGGGTCTATACTGTTTTCTGGATTCATACTTCGATCTGGGTTCATCTTGTGGTCATATCTATTTTCTGCAATATCTGTTTATCTGAATATCTGAGTTAAGTCTTGATCTGTCGTTTTTCTTTGAGTTTGATTGTCTTTGGGTTCTGCTATATCGATTTTCTAGGAAGCTCCTTAAGTCTGCATAATCGATTTCCTGATTTTCTGTGTTCATTCTGTTTAATCGATTTTCTGTGTTCAGTCTGTTCAATTGAGTTCGGTCGATTTTCTGGGCTCTTATTGCATATCGCTTTTCTGAAACTTAAAGTTCTTGCTTTAGGATTTGATTCGTTGATTAATCTGATTAAAGTTATCTCGTTATCGCGTGTTTATCGAAGAACCTCTCCCGGACCGGGTTGTCCTTGACCAGGTCGAAGTCGACCGGGTTGTTGTCGACCAGGTTGAAGTCGACCAGGTTGTTGTCTTGACTGGGTTGTCCTTGACCAGGTTGAAGTCGACCGGGTTGTTGTCTTGACCGGACCGGGTTATTGTCTTGATCAGGTTGTTGTCGACCGGGTTGAAGTCGACCGGGGTGTCCCATCTCCCAAACTCTAGTCGACTGGGGTGTCCTTGTCGCCCGGGTCCGTGTCACCCGGGTCCTCGTCACCCGGGTCCTCTTCTCCCGGGTCCTTGTGTCCTTGTGATTAAAAAAAATTCGGATCAAATACTTTGTCTCACGATCATACCAGTGCAATTTTTTTTCTTTTTTGAGTCCCTCTAGTTTTAAGTTTCAATAAGTGTCACTTTTAGTCCCCGTACTTCAAAGTTTTAAATACCGTTTGAGTTTTACTCTGGTAAGGAGTGATCAGGGAGCTTTAACGATCATTTTGCATTAAATACTACTAACTGTTTCGAAGTTTTGCAGGTTAGCTCAACGAAGGGGATGATGAATAGTGTTTCCGTTAAGTGACAGTTAAACTTCTTACATTTTAGTCCTTTTCCATTAAGTCTCCGTTAGTTTGTTTAGTTTTTCTTACACTTTTAGTCCCTCTAGTTAGTAGCTTTGAGTTTTAAATTTTGTCCCTTTAGTCCTTGTAGTTTTACGTTTCAGTTTGTGTCACTTTTAGCCCCCGTACTTCATAGTTTCGGTCGTTTATCATTTGTGACCCCTAAGATTTCAAGTTTCACACGTTGTCACTCTTGGTCCTTGCACATTGATTCTTTCATATTTTGTCAAGTTTAGTCCTTAGACTTCAAGTTTTTCAAGCAACAATGTCTTATCCAACTTATTCTGAGCTAAAAGAGAAAGTTTCTTGTTTAGAAGCTATAGTTGAAAGACTACTTGACGAATATGATAATCAACGCATTGAAAATGTTGGAAACTTGTGCATAATTTCAAATCTAAAGGAAGAGTGTGAGAGTTTTTCAAAAGAGTCTGAAGAGTTAAAGACCAAAGTAGATGATCTTACTTACAAGTTTCGTATGTCAGAAAATGAGAAAATTGATATTGTGAGTAAAAATGTGTCTTATAAAAATGAAAATCAAAGGTTAACTGACCAGTTAAAGGATCTCGAACTGAAACTTTACAAAATTGGTCAATCTAGACAAACGATGCATCTGAATGCACCCAAAGAATACAAATATTCAGACACGGGTCTCGGTTACGATAACCCTCATTATCTGAGAAAGGCCTTGACCAAAGTTCCCACGTTATATGCTTTCGAATTTTTGGGAGTGGACAAGATCTACCCAAAGTACAAAATCAGATGGACCAAAACACTTGTTGATGAGGATCCGGAACTGGAAACATTGAGAAGGAAAAACACTACCACGATGCAACTTCCTTTTGTTTATGACTCATTGAATGTGTCATACAACACCGAAAAACTCTGTTTTCTGTCAAATGACTATTTTCAAAGCTATTATCAGGTTGAACTTGATTCAAAAACGGTTGAAACTGAGGAGGAATCAATGGACCACAAAATCTATGTTCCACCTCTGCTTTTAGAAAAGAAAATTGTTCAGTTAGAAGAGTCATTTGAATAGAAAATAATCAATTTTCAAAAGGAAAAACAGGAGTTGTTATCCAAACTCGAGTGCGTCAATTCCAATCAGAAGGAATCTGGATCTAGGGAGGAAAAGAAATATCTTCAGACAGAGATAAATGAGCTTAATTCACAACTGTCTGCCTTGGCAGCAGATCTGATGAAAGAGCAACTTCACAAAGTTGAGCTTCAAGCTAAGCTTGACTCACTCCAAGGGGAGAAAATTAATCTGTCAGAATATTCTTCTCCACCCTCAGATACCTCTTCCTGTAAAGCTTTTCTAGATGATTCTTCACCAAATTTTTCTGATAAAGGAAAAGAGCCTCAGTTGGAGTGTTTCAAAAAGGATCGTCGTTCTGATTTTCAAAATGCTTCCGCTAATGATCCGCTTCAAGGCCCAAATCCTTCCAGTTTCCAAAATTCTTCAAGTGATAAGGCTCCTTCTGATGAGGAAATGGAATTCTCAACCTTTCTGAATTCTAAGGTGCGTCCAAACAATCAGCTAGACCAATTTGATTTCGATCAAAAACTTCCAAGTCATGTTGATTTTTTGGATTTAACTGGTGAGCCACCGGTCAAATTTTATAAAGGCGAATGTTCAACATATGCCTCTTAAAAGATTTCTATGAACAAATCTTCAAAGCAAAAATCTAAAAGACGTTCACAGAAACAAAGAAAGACCAGCACCTCTAACAAAAGATATACTTACTACTCCAGTTCTTCTGATTGCGAGCTTAATGATTCTTCAGATAATCATTTTTTCATAAAAGTAAAGATGGTTTGGAGAAAGAAACCAACTACAGAAGACGGTGAAGGAAACAAGTCTCATGATTCTCCTGTAGTTGATACAAAGTCATCTATTTTCAAGACTGATTCACCTACTTATGTTTATTCTACAGGACAGTTGATCAGTCTAAACCGAGCAAAGATCTGTTGCACTCATTGTGGAAATAATGACTTTGTGGATTCAAGGTATGTTAATAATTGGTATGGTACTTATAGCATCCCCAATCCTCAGTTTAGTAGCTTCAAAGCCAAGGCAACTAACCATCAAGGATCCATCACAACATGGATACCAAAACCAAAATCTTCTTAATCTGATTTGCAGGAATGTCATGTGTGATTTAATTCAGATTATTCATGTCATATGACTACAATCAAGGGTTATGCCATCTTTTGAGGGGGAGTACCATGTGTTATAAAATTTCATATCGACTTCTGAACACTTCAGTTCAGGACTCGTACTTCAATGTTTTGACTTGTACTTCAATGTTCCATTTTGGCAAGTTAAAGGAGTGTTAGGGCTTTTAATGTTTCTATGGTCAATCCAGAACCGGAATGACCTACCCAAGAAACACATCTCATTCATAGATATCAGTAAGGGGTCTAGATTGATAGATGAGTTCGGAGTGAAAAAACAAATGGTGAGGATGTGACAGGACTTAAAAGAATTATTGGTCCTTACCAAACCGAGTCAGTTATCCGGGTTACCACATAATCTATTCATTCTCGTTCTTTGGAGATGAATATTGAAAAAGACATGGACCCAGTGTCGATAACTCATGTCACCCCACCTAGCCACTCAAGTATCTCTCAAAAGATACTTGTTTCATATATGCACGGAGATTTAGCACATAATCTATCTATTCCTCACTCGGAGGTATTAGATATTGAAAAAGGAAGACATCAGCTCCGGTCTCCGAACTTCATATTCATCTCATTGTGCCTATTGATTTCTAACCTGCGTCCCAGGTTGAATCAATCTTTGAGCCTAATCGATATGATTTATACTTCTTTCACACACACACACGAATCTTTGTGATTCCCCTTGCATATCTTTATGATATTGCCGGAACAGTTTGAGAAGTAATTTTTTTTAATATTTTACTTCAGTGATAACTAGAAGTCCTATCAGAGATACATCGATGCTAACTCTGAAAATAGGCCACACAACTATTTTAATTGTTGTGATAACAGTTACTATTGTGTTTATGTGTTAGCTGTTACCCTTGGTTAGTAAATCGCTTTATCTGATCTTTTGCTACTCATCCGGTTAGTCTTTAGAGTTACATGATGCTCAGGTTTCTCCTAATCATCATGAGGGGGAGAACAACACAAAATTCAAAGACATAGATTATCGTGTTGAGGGGGAGTTAGCAAAAGTTGAGGGGGAGTAACAGAATTTCTTAAATCTGAGGTTGAAAAGCCTTTGGATTCAAAGATTGCAGCTGAGCAGAAAAGATTTTATTGGTTATTCTATCCCTATCATGTGGTGTCTGCTACAAGTTTGTTCCTCCTACGAGCTGATTGAAACAAGTTCTTAAGCTGATTGAAACAAGTTCTTAAGCTGAAAGTCAATTCAACTCGCGGTTCAAAGACAGATTCTTTGTTTTTAAACTAAAGTTGCACTGTGGAGTGTCACGTAACTCGCACATTATCTTTCTTATGTGTTGATCCGATGTGTTGAGTTTCTACAGTTGAAAGCTGCTTGATAGTGCATTCAGTCGAGGCTATTGTACATTGAATCTGGTTACAAAGTTGAAACTATGAAGACCAAGAGCTTTATTCAAGGGGGAGCTTGGAAAGATATGAAGACAAGCAACACCAAAGTTCTTCAAAGATTCAAGAGGGAAAGAAGATCAAGCCTGAAGATTTCAAGATGATAAATGCCTTATTCAACTTTAGGGGGAGATTGTTAGGACTGAAAGTCCTAGTGCGCTAAAAATTGTATAACACATTTATAAGGGTTTGAATTGTAATATGTTGAAAGTGTTTGTAATTGGGCCTCGAGCCCATTAGCCTGATACATTTCATATTTAATGGTTTTCTAAACCTAGTTTTAGGTTAGAGAAGAAAGAAAATTATTGTTAGAAGTTAGTCATAAGATTTACTTTCTCTGATCAGAAATTCTCTCTGTAAACCTAAACTTTTCATTGTTGAATCTAATCATATGACTAGCTGTTGAGGTTTATTCATTGTTTGTTGTTGATTATTATTGCTGATAAATTGCACTGTTCTAAGATCTACAGAGCCCCTTAATCATTCTGAGTACTTAATCATTTTACACCAAACCATTAAGCAACAACCAAACAGCCCCTTAGTTTGATAGTGTTTAAAAAAACTTAATATGTCAATTTCGCTAAAATAAAACCATTATAATTGGTTTGACTATTAAATTATGATATAGTACAATATTTAAAATATAAAAAGACCATTATTAATTAAAATAGTATTAAGTTACATATGTTAACTCAAGTAATTATCTAAATTCAATGAAAATAAAAATATGTTGTTATTTGTGCAAATGAATAAGAAATAATGTATGTTTTTATTGATGTACTTAAGAATAATGTTGTTTTCGGTCTTAAAAATTTAATAGTTTTTATTTTGATTTATCTGGAAAATAATATATTTTTTTTCAAAAAAATCATTTAGAATATACTTATTTTTTTATTTCAAGATATTGGTAATATTCAATTCATTGTATTTACAATTTGTTTCCGTTTTGTCAATTGTCATGCTAAAAAGTATTATGATTTAAGTTTTGTTTGCCCCAATGACTGAATTAAAAAAAAAGAACAAATTTCTCATTTTAAAAGAAAATGAATAAATTATAAACATTCTCAATTTAAATAATATTTTTTATAATTATATTTTGAACAGAATATTTAATCCAATTCAAAATGATAATTATTTTAATTTCTAAACTAATTTTCCATTATATATTTATGGTACTTTTTTTAGTGGATTATATGTTTAGAATATCTTACCTTTTCGCAAATTGACCTAAATAATCAATTTTCCCACTCAAATTCACTTTTTAACCACTTTTTCAATCGAATTCCAATTTTAGCTATAGTTATGCAAATCTCTTACGTATTTGTATAAACTTGATTTTCAGATAAACAATCCAAACAAACCCAAATAAAAAAACGAAAACAAACCTAAATCAAAAACAAAATCTGATGAAACAAAAATATGTGATTTCCCATCATCAACTACCGAAAGCAAACCAAAGTAAACCCGAATCAATGGAAAATTTTATCAAAATATGAGAAAAACAAGAAACTACATTAAAAAAGGTCAATAGAATTGAGGCCACAATGACTATCCTTATAATTATTTCATTCGAGGGACGTGATCTATAATTTTAATCTAACCATTGTGACAAAATTTGTAATTTACTCAAAAAGTATATTGCTGGTTGTTCATAGAAATTACTAATCATTAAGAATATAATTCATTGGAATTTTTAAACGTTACTTCATTTATAATGTCATAATATAAGAAAATAAATTCCAGCAAGATAGCCATTTATGTCAAAAAAGAAAAGATTAAAAAATAACCAATTTTTAGATGATTATAGATAAATGATCGTCAATTTCACCAATCTAACATTTGTGGCTCGTTTATTAAACGCTTACAAGATAAGTGCTTACCGACTCACTTACCTTACCAAATGAACATATCAAGAACCAAGAATCTTACCCGGTAAGAACGATGGCAAAGACTGCAAATCTTACCTAAGTAAGTGAGGATGACGACTTTTACCAGGCTCTTACCAGGTAAATTTTTGTACACGACGCCATTTTAATGGACTAGAATCTTACCCGATAAGGCAAAGCATAGTGTTGAATCTCACCGATAACAACTTACCGGGTAAGCATTTGGGCAAACAACCCCTAATTAGCAGAATCCACTTAAAGTCGCACCAATCCCCACTAAAACGGAGAATTCAAAATTTCATAGGAGAAATGGATTTGACGGATCCTCGTATCATGCCTTGGTTAGTTATCCGACAAAAACTGGATTTCGCAAAATGTGACAGAATTCTCGGGCTATTTCTGTATACATTTCGAAAAAATAGCTATTTCTTCAATCTTTTTGCCACAAGCAACTATTTTTAGATTTTCCTAACAAAAACCCGTCACGTTTTATGATTTGGATAGAGTGGGGGGATGAGTTGACTTGCAAGTAGAAGTTTAATATTTGGCAAAAAAAAAAAAGTAGAAAACAAAACATCATGTCGTTCCCGTTTTGTATTCTACTGTTCGAAAGAAGTTGTACTCAGAATCAAGCATTACCATCTACAGACAACATAAAGGGGTGACCAAGAAACGAGATTTATAATTAAATCCATAACCTTCTGCCATTGTAACAGACCAGAAGATCATGGATTTAAATAAAATTTCATTTAAGGTTGCATACCTAAATGACCTAAAGAACACAGGTACAAAGATAACGAGACTTGGAAACACGAAATGTTTTCATCACTTGTTTACTATCAGTCTGCAGTTGTGAAACCTGAACACAAACGACACAAAAATAGCCGTCTTAAATTCGAGATGATGTTCGTTCAACCAAAAATGAAGCATAACGAACGACAAACTTTGACAAGATAAAGATAACACAATTATTCCTTCATCAACTAGGCTTTGTAACAATTTGGGACTTCCAAATTATCACATTCATTCATACCTTCAGATTCAATCCAGCAACCGCAAAGTCTTCAGATCCGCTTATCAACGCCCTCTGAACGTTTGCTGATCAAAAATGATAGAAAAAAGGAAAGAGGGAAAAGAAACAAGAAACAGGGAAGAAAGTGCGAATGTTGGACTCTTTTTGATGCACCCAATTTGCAGTTCGGTTCAAGATGGTTCTGGACCATAATTTCCAGAAGTCATCAATCAAACATAATATTCATAGGTTTTTCCCATTGGTCATGGGATGTTAAAGCGGTCCAATGACACAGTTAGGCAGTGACGGTGGTGTCCACACAGTCGACCGTCAAGGAATCATATGTTGATTCTCTCATGCACGACTGCTGGAAAACCAGATTCCAGCAATCTTGGTAGTCGACACTCCACGAGTGTGACACCAAACATGTAGTGACAAGTCCATTACCAGTTATACAGACCAGTTAAACCGCAGTTTTTGCACTTTTCACATTTGTTGTCCGGGATTCAGAGATTGATTTTTGAAAATTGACTCCCTTGGTGTCCATGACTTCTGATGACCTGAAAACCCAACAAACAGAAGTTACCAAAGATAAAAACACAATCTTTATTGCAAAAGAGTGCGGTCCACCGGGAAATCCTAAAAAAAATATAAACATGGGAACCCCATCAACCGTTAGATTAATTGATCCAAGGGATGTGATTGTAGGGGTGGTGGTGGTAGTTACCACTCAATCTTTAAATTAAGTCATTCTGCCGCGCAACGGGAGTGGAAGTGGGGCAGTTACTTCCACCTGCTCCATCTTTTGACCATCGCACATACGGGGTCAGCTTTTCGCGGCCAGGACAAGGAAGAGGCAAGTTGCAGTCGAGCGGGAACAGGTAGACATTCCGGACAATGCTGATGATGATGACGTGGACGACATTGATTATGGACATGAGGAGGAGCGCGCACAGCAGCCTACTGACGATCAGACTGTGACCTGTTTGGGCAACTGCCCTGAACTCGAAGTTGACCAACTTCGAGACATTTGTGCGCAGCAAACTGACTGACTTGCGCCGTCTCATCATTGACGGACCACCAGCATCAGATCATGGAGCCGGCCCCTCGACACGTCCACCAACACGTCGAGTGCAAGATCGTCAGTCGGGATCATCCTCCTCGTCAGCATGCAAGTACCGAGACGACTGAGGTTTGGGTTATTTGATAGTCTTTTTCTCCCTTTTCATTAGTACTATTCAGTGAACCTTGATTTCTTCTTTTGCAATTTGGATGACTGTACTTAACTTTTACCATTCGCATATTCGTGTTGGACGACTGTATTGCATATATTATTTTGCACCCATTAGGGACAATGTGTGAGTTAGGTTTAGGGTGGTTGTCGGTGACCGACATTGAATTTTTTGATGTTGATGTTACCTTTGTGTTTGGTTTGAAGTATTTTTTCATTGAGGGTGAATCTGTGAAGGATAATATAGCATTGAGGAAAACTTAGGGGACCGCATGGCTTAGAGACATTAGTGAAGACCACCCGAGAAAGTTTGAACCTATAGTTGCACGTTATTTGCGAAAGAATTACACACTTAGATCTTATACACTTTTGTCTGATTCCTTGTCGTAGTTATAGCGTAGTTATAGCATGATCTCGCTATAACTTTGCATCGACTAGCAAAGATATCTATTGGGATTTTGGGTGACATTTCTATTTATCTAAGTCATGGACCTTAAGAAATGATTCCATAAATTGCATGTGAATTGCAATTGAGTTGCTTTTCTTGCTTACCTTTCTATGTGTACACCTTAGCCTTCTTGTTGCCAATAAAGAATAAAGTTTGTTTCTTAACCCATCAATCAACCCCAACCGATATAATAGCCTACCATAACCGAAGGTGTGTCCTTTGTGAACAACCGGTAGAGATGTTTAAAAAGGGGGATCGAGAGAGAAGGAAGAAATGAGTTTGAAAAGAAAAAAAAAAGTCATATATGCAAAAAGAAGGGGAATAGCAAGAAGTATAAGTCAAACAAAGGGTGTGGGCAGAAATGCAGGGAAGAGGAAGGAATATGGTTGTTCTCAAAGCGGCTCATTGAAGAGTTTGATCCTATGTACCTTAAACTCCTAACCCTTGATTAACCCCACAACAGCTATTATAAAGACCTGGATCATCTTTTGGAAAATGTACGAGGATAGACAGAATGCACTAATATCCCCAGTCTTGTTAGTTGATTTCGTCTAAGATCACTTTGTTTACATTTGTGCGTTTTTCATGACTAATTGTTCATGCCACTCTTGATAATTTCTTGTGCATAACTCCAATTGCATGAACAAGATGTATGAAAACTTAGGTTCGATAGCATAGTATCCTGTGAGGTAAGGTCAAGGCGAAATCCTCTCCAAACATGAGTAACTTAGGTGGAATCAGTGTGGTGTAGTCTATAGCAGTTCAATCCTCAATGATATTGATACTTTGAATCTTACAAAAGAAGGTTTCTCAATTGTTGGTCCATATATCTGTTTGAATGTTAGACTTCATGTTTAGTCAATGATGTCATCGACAGGGTGCGTATGCGGATATGTTTTGGTGGTTTGTTTATTTCTTGTTGTCACTATTTTGCTTGAGGACAAGCAACGCACGGTTTGGGGTTGTTGATAAGATCGGATCTCGACCTTATTAATGACCTAGAATTTGAGTGAAATTGCGTGTTCTAAAGAAAAATAGTGATGTTTTTAACCGATTGTTGAAAGTAGGTACATGTTGAGAATAAATGAAAAAAAAAGGGAGAATCATGGTGAAATTCAAGCCAAAAATGGAAGGAGAAAGAAGAATGAATTGATACCCGGGTCAGAAAGGAATGTTGAAGGCTAAATGAGCCAAGTTTTGGAGGAGACAGGCCTCAATGCGAGGCCCGTGCGAGTTTGAGCACCCGTGCAGGTTATTGGACGCGGATGACTTCCACGCGGGTTTACCCGAGTCAGAGTTACACAACTTTTGACGGCTAGAGACTAGAAAGAGACGATTTTTGAGAGGGCAAAAGGAGATCTTGAAGGTAGAAACTGGGAAAGAACACTTTGGCATGAGAGTTTGATCTTATCATCGAATACGTGTGCGTGGAAAAGTCACATCTCAAGGAGTTTTAATTGCTTTTTAGATTTTCGTCGGAAAACAATGTTTAATCTTGTTATTTCCTTGTTGAATGTTTTGTTTTTCACCACCCCCAACATGAACTAATTCTTAGATGTTGGGGGTTGGATGATTTTTAGGTTTATTTATCATTTGAACATGTGATTGAAACTTATATTGGGCTCATTTTGATTCAATGAAGCATATGACATGATTTTAATGCTTTTATTAGTTTGATCAACTAATGATTGATTCCTTGATCTTGATTTTCTTTGAGAAAAGCATGTTAAGATTCGATGTTGGTGTTGTATGCCTAGGGTGAGAAATTGGATAGAGGTATACCAATTAAGCCCTAGAATGTGATTAATCATGTGTTGAAAAATATTTGGAAATTAATTGTTGAGATCGAGAGATGAAATGTTTCTTTCCAATTATTAATGTTTTGTGTAATGACTATTTCCGTGATTATTTTCATTGATGTATGAACTCAGTCTCTTTACAATTACAATGTTTTGTGTAAGATGAACCCAAGAGGATTCCAAACCCCCAACAGCCTTTTTCCCCAAACCCCCAACAGTCTTTTTCCGATCAGAATCTGCTTTTCTTCAGTGTTCAAAAGTTGATAGTTCTGTGTTTTTAATTAATTCAAGTCAATTCAGTTTCAAATCAAATTAAAGTTCGATCGTCCAGTTAATAATCAATATAGTCATTGTGATACTCAGTACTTGGTTCCTTTGGTTCGATACTCGTACTTCCGTACGTATTACTTGATTCGACACCGTACACTTGCGGTTAGAATTAGGTGGGTGTAAACCCACCTGTCACTTATTCTTTTGTTCTTGTGGCTTTCCGGTTTTCCATTCTTTTAGGGTATCCCCTGAACCGTATGACCATAAGACTAAGGGTAATTGGTAACTGATTAAATATGTGCATTACCTCTTGACAGAAACCGCGTTGACATCCAAGGCCAAAAGTGAAATCTGCCACCCAAGTACCAATTGATGTCATCCTGCGCAGTTAGTGAACACCTGCTTGTGAATGAAGAATGTTTAGAAACAGGTAGAAAAACAGAGAATGAAGGCATATAAGGTAATATATGCACCTCAGAAAGCGATCATCTTTTCTCCCAATTAAACCCTCTTTACTCAGAACCAGTACCCTGAGTGAACTGAGAAGGATGGGCACTCCTCATCTGTTCCAAAAATGGTGGAGCAACACCTGAAAGACCAAAAATTCATCTTCTAAGCAATTTATATAATATTTCATCCCGATTGTATCAACCATTGTTTGAAAGCAGAGGTTTAATAAAGTTGTAGACGGTAACATGTTCTTTTATTAGTCCAGAACAAGCCGAGGAATCTACTGTAACACGACATAATTATAGCCTATAGCTTTCAAAAATCATACTTCCATCTCCCACCAGCCACTTTCTAGTTCCTCTGCCATGAATGATTTCTTCCATGAAAGGTTTCAATTCTTGTTTATAGTCGGTGTTTAGACTTTGGACTACTTAATCAATGGTAAATATGAGTATGCACAGGATGACAGAATATTCACATTCTCCATCTAAAGATAAGTACCATGAGTAAGAAGTGACGGGAAATAAAAGGATCCCATGTAGTGAACCCCATCAGTTTGTAATTTGCGATCCTATTTTAGTGCTTTTATGTAAAAAATGGAACAGTGTAACAAATTGGTTAAACTGGATACAATTTTAAATTGAGGTTGAAGATGGGATTCTGCCTCTAGAAAGTAAAGCAAAACCATGCTTGAAAACCCTACTATCACAGTTAATGAACACATGGGCAGTCTTGTTTTGATACGCTGAAAAACGTGCTTATTGCCAAGTGTCAGATCAGTATAAACTGATAAAATCCTCTTTTTTACTCTTCCGTACTCCCGTAGGTGTGAATTACCTAAATAGATCAAGGAAATCTAAATCTACATTAAATAAATGCTCTTTTGAGGTTTCACAGTTTCAGTAACCCCCTCACCTTCCCAATGTTTCAAGTGGTGGATGCAAAGATTATTGTAAAATGGGGTCATAACAATCTTATAATTAAAATAAACATTGAGAATCAAAATTTGGAAATGATATCAAAAACTCGTGCACTCAAATAAGATCAAGTAATTACAAATATACAAAAATATTTTGAATGGTCTTAAGTACACATCAACAACTTCTCAAAATAAATGTTATAGAAACAAAAGGAGACATTTTATACATATAATCTTATCAACTAATCATAAAATCTCAAGAACTAAGCAAATAATGGCCAAAAAAATTTGGACCATAAACAAATAGATGGATCAAGTAAAATAGAAGTCAAAAAAAGATACATATATATAGAGAGAGAGAGAGAGGGGTGTTCAAATGCAACCCATTTACATGGTGCAACCCCTTGCAACCCTTCTATCCACCACACATTTTATGTAATTAAAAAAAAGGAAAAAAGGTAAAAGGAAAATGTGTGGTGGATAGAGGGGTTGCAAGGGTTGCATCATGTAAAAGGTTGCATAATAACCCACCTCTATATATATATTAGGGACTAAAGCGACGTTAGCAAGTAGTTAGATCATGAACAGAAACACCAAGAGATCATTCTCAGTTTTTTCATCAACATAGTCCTAAATGTAGAGCGGATAGAACTTTTTCAAGGTGTCGTGATTATAGTGAGAACGAGATTGGAAATTCTGAATCCATCTATTTCCAAATTCTGAAGTTGAAATGTAAAATTTAAGTTTTCTAAAATTTAATAAGATAATTTATATTTTCCTTTATATTAAGGATAATTTATCAAGTTTGACATTAAATAGTTGACAACACTGAAAGATTAAATGGCTTTCTTAGGACGGACAGCACAAGACAAATCAAAGGTTGGACTGTACAAATTATAAGTGAGCTTAGAACATTTATTATGTATCTATTTACTCTTCATTTTCATTTGTAACTTTCTTGACTTCTTGTGCAGTAAATATATCATTGAAATTTTTCAGTGTAATATGATGAATCACCTTATGGACAACTATACAAACATAACAATGAAATAATCGCGGTCAAAATATTGTGTCAATACTGTTGACAAATAGAATTTAAAGAAATGTAGAGAAGAGATGACATGGAATAAGCACTTCTGCTGGCTAATTAGATGAATAAGAGAAGCAATTTGTCTACAAAAAGAGTTGAACATGCGTTGGCAGTGACAACTTTTTATCTGCATGTTTAAACCACTCATACATATGTTTTCTCATTTAAGAATGTAGCTAAAGCTATAAGCATTGCTGTGTGCTGCCAGACTCCATCAGAATTTTGCATTAGTCAGTTTCTTCCCTTGACCTATATGAGTGTTACTCTCTTCTTGAGTTCTAAGATGGTAGCTTCTACAAAATTAAAATAGTTCAAATGATAACAGAAATCTGAAAATATCTCGTCACATTATCATCTGAGATTGTTGAGAAAGGTTTCTTTCAAATTAGCATACTGCTAATTAGTTCGCACATAATCCCAATGAAACAGGAGAGCTACAAAAAAGGAAGTCACGAACTTTATCAATTCCACAAATCTATATCGATCTGTTCTATAAATAGTGTTGAGCTTCTTCTCGACTGTTATAACTTCTCTCTCCAATTATTACTCTTAATAGGTTATACTTGGTAATAACAATATATATGCCATAGGTGGTAGTTCAATCAGAGATGGATCTAATATAGGAATCCAAGTGTATCAAATCCAAAACGCTAACAACAAAATATACTATAATGGCCAAAATTATCACACTAAGATATCAATGCTACTAATTTAATGCACTCTACACCCTCCAAAAAGGTGCAAATAAGAATATAACATCCCCATCAGTTTCTGACCTGAACTGAAATATCCATCTCCTCATTGTAAACCACATTCTGGAGAAGGTTGTTCGGATAGTAATGTCAATGAAATGGAGAGCATGTTTGGAAAATAGGTAAATGTTGAAAGCAAGCAACTCAATGATACTTTTTTACCAATTTAATAGACCCTTCACCCTAAAGGTTTGGAATAAAGAGGTGATATATTGACAATTTGTCAGCCTAAAACTAAATTTCTATCTACACAGCATCTGCTTTTTTAGCGACTCTTACGAGGATACTAATGTTGATGAAGATCCAGAGCTGTTTAAGTAAAGGACTTTGCAGAGAGGCTTTCTTCACCAGGAGAAGATATACAAATTACAAAATATTGGTCTAGCTGTGTTCTTTCTGTTAGAATCAAACCCCAATTGAGTGCTTTTCGTTGAAGTAAAGAGAATACTAGTTCTATAAATAAGGTAAAATCACGAAGCCAACTGATGGCTTTCTTGATTTGTGCTTTCAGCTGTAATGGGGAAAATGAACTCACCAGGTTAGGGTGCTTTCGTCACTGCAGACAATTTCTTTCCTACTATACTCTACTATGACAAGTGTTATTTAAAGTGCAAGGCACCTCGAAGGGCAAAGGTCTTATGCAGTACCTCCTAATAATCTTAATTCCTACGCCATTCATTTTTGATATGATGTTGAGATGAACACATAATGCAAGGAGTAATGGAGTGGTTGATGGTCCTATGTATGGCTGATTTTTTCAGAAAAAGGTTTGAGTTTGCAACTCCGGGAATTATTTTACCCTGCATATATTAGTGGATAAAAAATTAATGTAAACAGTGCATGCAAAGTTTATTTCCCTATATATAACTTTGGACCATTCTGAGAGTTGTCAATCAAATTTAATGTGCTACACTTATTATTTGGCACTTTGATATTCCTATGCAAGATAAAAAAAAATCCATGTGTTATCCTGCTATATATAGTCGGTCCCTAATATACATTTCTTCTTCACAAGCAGTCTCTTTATTATACGGGTAACTTCTTATCAACCCGATATTGCAAAAGGAATGCACATGCTACAACCAACATTCCTTGAAGAGGGTGATTCTTACCCACAACCAATGAGCTCACCTTGCAATCTGTTTGCCCTGCATCTTATTGGAATCGCCAAGGGGGCATTCAGCAGATGATACCAAACCCTTTTTCCATTTGCACTGTGATGATAGTCATGGTCTCATGAAAGATGTCAACTCCCAGGCAGGTCTACTCTAGCCCTCAAGACCAGCAGCATCCTCTTTCCACAAAGCTGGAACTTGAGTAGGAAACGGTGCAACCTGGTTGCCACTCATGATGACTTCCTTGAAGAATTCCTCTATGAGGATGGGTGGAGTTATGGGTCATATAACCACATTCAGGGACTTAGTAAATTGGAAAATCTCAGAAATTGTATATCATTGTTGCAACAGCGTTTTTGAGATAACGCCAAGGACAGGATTGAAAGTGGTAGCAACAAGGGGGAAGTGTGAAGAAGGATCTGGCGGTTCTCATGGTGCATAATGGTATGGTTCACAAGGTTCTACTTCATTTTTGGAACTCTCATGTTCAACTCATTAAGATGTTTACAGTTGTAAGAGGAAACAGTTGGCAACTTTGTATTAAAAGCTCTGGTCTTACATCCGTTTTAGGGTCGTGCCCTTCAGTCTTGTTCAGTAGTTGTCATGAAAAGTGTCTTTTTGTATGGTTATCAAATTGCCTAATGTTGATTGTAATGCAACCTATGACATTGATTAACAGACTCGAATTTTGTTCTCATCTAGCTTCATTTGTTAGTCTTCTTTAAAGGTTTAGTTGGTTAATACTTCATTTAAAACTAAAAGATTCCAAACAAAAAAAATATTCATTAAGAATGCCATAAAGAGCAATCTTTGTCTCGTTGCAATCAACCCCACGCTTCATGCACCTCGCACCTCATGTGCGTTGAGCTTAACGGCCAAGACACACACCTCAATACAGTTAATGTGTCTCACCCACAAGACACCAAAGATAAGGCTTACATCTAGACGCATGCCTTTCAGAACACTGACCATAAGCAGCTTTAAGGGTAATGCCAGCTAATGTTCAAGCCATCACCAATGAAAAACCTTTGTAACCACATTAGCAACTCATGAGGAGATTCTAGGCATGACTCATGAGACCCCCTTAAGCGTTGAACCTAGTAGAGTTCTCCTTCAGGCAGAGGATGTTGACTTGGATATCAATGCCAAAATTTCCAATCTAGGCATTTTAAAACTACAAGAAATTGAAAGGAAAAATATACATACACAAACCTGATGCATGTTTGCTATGAAAAATATACACATACAAACCTTCATATGAATCTAAATACGTACTCAGACCATTTTACGAGAGATACGTATTTAAATTTGGAAACATAAATACTTCTTTTTGAAAGGCCATGCTTGATGAAGATCCTATCAGAAATCCTTAGTTGCATAATTATGTAGTAAATACTATCCCTTTTGTTCTTCTAATTAATATTCTAAAATCTAAAATGTAAAATAATCTATACTTAGAAAACTCATCTACTTAGTATACATGTGTGTTAACACACACAGCATACTATTATCCAAAACTCCCACGCAAAAGTAAAATATCATGTTTTTAAACGAACAGCCATACATCGTATCCAATATACCCATGTCACATCCATATTGGTAAATCTGTAGATATGGCACAAATTTCGACTCACACACACACACAAGGAAGTGGTTTATCAGCTGAATGCTGCACAAGCAGAAGATCCTGTACCCTGGATGCCTAGATGCAGCCAAAGAAATCATTAAGATCTAGCGTATATCATGTATTTGGTGAGTAAATATAAAATATGCATACATGCACATGTACCTCCAGGGACTCTTCACAACTATATGAACTAATTAATAGATATTAGATAGCTAAAGTAAAAAAGACCTACCCGTTAGGTATGGTGCCGGAGACATTGGAACAGATTCTGTAGTTGCCCCACTGACACTTGGTCTAGTATATGGCAGAACACGAGGACCAGGTGTTACCATCCCCTGAAGCGCCCTATGCCCTGGGCTTCCAGGTGGAGGAGGGCCCATTTGACCATACGGAAAAACATTTGTGTTAATGGCACCAGGTATGCCAAACATCTGAGGATTATGTTGCAGCTGACCCATGTAAGCATTATATGGGACCTGAAAGATAATAGATAGATTGCATACAACAATCCAACATTTGTCAACTACATGAGTTGTAAAATATTAACGCAACACAAATTCAAGTGTATTCATTCACCTGATGGAGGACATATTCGGGCCCATAGGGTGGATACCTATCAAAACCAAATTTCTAATAAATACAAAAGAATAATGAATTCAGGTACTGATTTTACATTTTTGAAGTAGAAAAGCAACTGTAGTGATTAGGTATATTTTTCATACACATGCATTGGATTGGATGTAATACAGCAAAGAACAACCCGACCTTAGAACAACGTACAATTAAACATACAAAAGCTTGTCCATGCATATGTATATATCCCTTCGCATTGTTATGGTAACATATTAGGTGGTGTAATTCTACTTTGGTCTCTAATGCCCGACTAGTTTGCCCTGGCTTCTCCTAGCAAAGTTTTCTCCTTGCATATAGGAGCTTTAAGCCTTTAACCAATGCAGTTCAACTGACATCTCTCTTAAAGAATAACATAGAAGTATAAGAGGTCAAAAAATGTGCAAAGAATGTATATTAAACAAATATTTGGATGTAAAGAAGTCAGGCAAGGTTACAAGATTGACTACCGTTATTTCAAAACAGCAAAGTCAAGCCACAATGGTCTCACCATTTCAAAATGAAAAAAATAGTATGCTTGAAATTTTACAGAAGAATGTATTAATTCAAAAGGCAATGAGGTATTTGGACCACATTCAGCACAGATAAAAGGTCAATGGGAAAACATGAAAAAAGGTGCTCCTTTACAATGTTCCTTCTAACACCTAACAACTTAATGACTCAAATACCATGAAAACCAGATCTCAACTTGTAAATTCTGGATGATCAATGATAAGATATAGATGAATCATAACTAACCCATATAAGGAATACGGGAATTGCTGATAGTTGTAAGGAACAGGTTGCCGGTAACTTGGGCTTCCAACAAATGGTCCCCCCTGGGGACTCCCGAAGAAGGGTGCTGCTGGTCTCAGATGCCCTACAAGTAAAAACCAACTTCAATATTCACATTTCACATTACATAAAATGGTCTAGGGATGAGATCGGGACCGTACCAGTACCGAACCGGTTGGTACCGAAAAAATTTGGGACTAAAAACCGGTACCCAATACCGAACCGTATGTATCGATTCGGTACCGGTACGGTTTCGGTTTCGGGACGGGAAAATTGGTACTAGTACCACTTAGGACCGAAAATTAAAAAATGTGTCAAATATATATATATATATATCAAAACCAATCGCAAACCAAAATATATTCATAATGATTCAACTGTGTTTCAAAATCAATCCCGTATCCCGAATCCGTCGGTTTTTTGATGTGAATGTAGGGGCCGATTTTTTGACGGTGATAAAAAAATTTGGAGAAGAATAGATACTTATAGAGAAAGTTTGAGTTGTTTACGAGATGATTTAATTTGATTAGGAAAAGATAAGCTTTATAATATTAGGAAAAGATATGCATAATCAAAGAAGCTTAAAAGACTAACTTTTAAAATTCCCGGTTCGGTTTCGGTATTTCCGGGAAATTCCCGGTGCCGAATACCGAAATCCCAAATACCGATTTTTCATAATAGTTGGAACCGAATACCGGACCGAATATATGGTATGGTACGGTACCGGTTCGGGAAAACGGTCCGGTTTGCTCATCCCTAAAATGGTCGATATTGGTCTTCTCATGTATCTAGTTTGTTTTCTTTTCCTTGTGACTATATTGCTACCAAAAGAAAGTGCAAGGAAAAATGAAATGATTCTCCATGTAACTTGTGAAAATTGCATTTGATCTGGAGGTTGAATATAATCACATGTAGGGTAAAACATGATTGCATTTTTAGGTTATGACATAAGAAGTCAATAGACAAACAACACTATATATATATGACTGCATGACTGAAATTTCTGATAAATTATGTCATAGAGGAGTGCAGATACAGTTAAGAACCAAAAGAAACAGGGAGCAATTGAATGGCTTGGTTAGTTTATAGCTCTTTCAACCTGCAAGAGTGCAAGTAAGTAGATAACCCCCATATGTGGTAAAGCTTCAAGTATGAGGCACTCAGTAGTCAGTTCAGCAAACATAAGGTGATAAGGCTGGACCTAAACACCTCCTTGACCCTATTCAACCATACTTGTATCTAGGCCTGCAAATGCTTACCAACCGATTTCATCCAAATCCAACAACAGGTAAAATTATCTTGATTCGATATATCCAAATTCATAATTTGATCGACATCATTCAAATGCGAATTAATATTGATATATTCGATTCAATTAAATATCCGACTGACTGTTATTTCATATATGAATATCCGATCCAAATTTTTGTTTTTGTATTTGAATCTCAATTCGATTAACTAATACATAATATATACTATAATAACATATATGTACAATATACAATAATACAATATACGATATACTAGATACATGATATAATACACAGTTTACATGAAACAATATATTATATACTTATTAAAATTAAAATCCTAAATTAGTTGCCTACCCCGCACTTGCTCACCTAAAAGTTAAAAGGTAATAATCCTAACAACCCAAAGAACGTTGCTTTAATTTGTCAATGTATTATCTTTTATGATATTATTTTGTGAAGCCCAACTAGATAAAACATTGCTATTCTATGGAAAATGTATACATCAGCATATCCGATTCAATTTATATATGTTTGCAGACCTACCTGTATCTATAAAAGAAAAATATAGCTCGTCAAACACTAATTCAGTAGGGTAGAAGCAAAATCCATTTAAATAAGGTGAACAAATCCTATAACAGTCTTGGGAACATGAATCATGTCACCATGTTTCTCCTATCTAGCACCAACTCCTATGTTATGCACTTATACTCCAACCAGTCAATCTCTCTTTGTGATTTACCACATGTTAATACTACAATCATGTTGATCTCTCTTGCCTATAAGAATGCAACCGAACATCCCTGTCATGCATTAGGGCAGACAAATAGAAAAATGGTAGCACACTTGATCCAAATGACTAGATTTGGAGCAACCACACCATCACTATCAGTAATCCCTAATATTCTACCCAATTGGCAGCTCACAAAACTTCTTTTGCATATCCTTATTTCTACTTCAATCCGTCTTCATGTGGCCATGCACTCCCTGAATTCGCATTCCCACTACACAAATCTTGTGCATATGATCTCTTGACGATTTTGGACCCTAAAACATATGGAAGTTGCACTGGACTATCGTATTGCAAAACATACCAATCAATTTTAGTGTATTTTACATTTGTGCAAAGCAAAACTCAAAATGCAAAGAAACCTATTAGGATTTGCTTTATAAATTATAAATTATAATATCGACCTCTTGGTCAACATATAGCTGATAGGGTCTTCAAGTAGCCTATTCTGGTATCAGGAGGTACTACACAACGTTTTCTATCCAAACTCCAAAGCAAGGGTAGAGAACCATTCCATCCTTCTTTTTTTAGTTATCTTTTTCTCTAGCTCTAGTTGAACTCTAAAAGAGTAAGCAACTCGAAGAGTTTCTCTCCAGGTCTGATGAACATTAATCCCTTGACTGTACTACTTCCATGTCATAGTCTTGACTCTAGCCTTAGCATAGGCAAAAAATTATAGTTTCATGAACCAAAAGCATAAAAACTCCAGCTTATACACGTTATATGTCTCACTAATAAACCATGTAGCACTTATAACTGTAAAGAAAAATCCCAAAATTGTCAACATAGTTATCCTTTACAGAATGTTCTAAAGCAGCAGCATCTATAATAATATCAGTCTCCTTATCTAAACTCACCCATAATACTTGAAGATATAGTGCAACATGCCCACAAACTTCCTTTTTAAGCCAAGTGGGTGCTAAAAAATGACACTCTCCAATTACTACAAATTTCAACATCTAAAATAAATAAGACCGTTTAAGAGCTCTAAACAGGCCAGCACTCTTAGGAGGTACAGTTGGAAAGAAAAATGTTGAATCTCCAAAAGGATGTTCAAACAACACAAAACAATATCTTTCAATTCTAAAAATAATGAATAAAAAATGCAATTACTAGGTAAATAATGGTTTTCTGTAGATCTGCTGCTAATTTGTATTTGATTGTTGTCCAGCTATTGCTTTTCATATTTCTCAATTCTCAGTAACATTACATTTGGTTGGTTCATTTTAACTTCAGTTTCCTCTTTCAGAGACCAGCCCCTTTTATCTTCCTGATCTATGTGCCATAGGGAAGCAATTCTATATATTCCTTCATGAGGCCGAGATGCTCACTCATTTTCCGGGCTGAGATTAATCAACTAGAAGGGCGTGTATGCACTCCCTCAGACACACTACTCTTTGAGAAGTCCAAATTCGAGGAAGATAAGAGAATGATTGCAGAAGAAGTTAATTGGATGAAAGGTTAAAAATCCTACCAAAAGGCAGAGGCAGTTGGGCCCGACCAAGTGATGCCAAATTACAGTTCGCCCTTCTACCATCAATAACTGGACTGGGATTGGCACAAGCCCTCTTTGCAGCTTCAGCATCACGAAATGTTACCTGAGCTCAATGAGAATTATAGCAACAATAGTAACTAGCAAGTCAAAGAACCTATGACTAATGACTCAAGGAGACATAAGAAAATAATGTATATGAAAAGAAACCATAAATAATCCTGAAAGTGCATAAAATATATCAACCTAAAAATACATAATCAAATGTATTTTCATTGAATAGACCAGTTCATTCACATTAGATAAAGATTTGTTTAACCCAAGGAGTTAGCTTCACAGCTAGCACTTGATTGGTCCCTTCTTGCCTCATCATGTTCGAATCCAATTAAGTAGTACCCTTAAGGGTCACATTTATTTGCAGATGGGCCGAAAATTTGCTGGGGACATGTTGACTGGTTGGGTTAAAGAGCCGGATAACTTTTAAAAAAGAAGATGAAGATTTACTTAATTCTTTTTAATGAAATGTCGGTTCTTTCATAAGTTGAGCATCCAACATTCATATGCTATGCTCATTTAAATTCTTGGAAATAACTTCAGTTTTGTTCCTTCAAGCAAACTCCCGTTAAATATTACACCACAACTATATCATCAAGATTCAAAAAAAAAAAAGAATATAATGGAATTTACGGCCACCAATAAACAAACATAAGAATTGATGAGCGTAAATGTTTTACAGTCCAAAATGAACAAACCCATATTCCAAATGGCACAAACAAACAAGACATTCCCAGTTTCGAAGCAAATTCGTACTTTCAGTAATATTAAGATTGTAATAAAATAATAATAATCTTATAGAAGGAAAAAAAAGAAAAATATACATTTTTACCTTCGTAATACATTTTTAACTTCGTACCCCAATTAAAGATAAATTATGACTTTTCTGGTCGAACAAGAATTTTGAAATCTGGAATTCGTAAGACTTTGTTTTTGTACTTCATATACAACGTACCATGGTGCCACCTCTTTCCACGAATTTTAGATAAAACATATATCAATTTTGTAACCCAAAAAACGTCCTTTTCAGCCACAAAAGTTTCGAATGTACCTTTAATTTCTGGACGGAGGCGTAATAGTACATTAAACATATTAAACGCAGTAAAATAACGAAACGCACATCTACAGTCATCGTGATCAGATATCAGAGTGCAAAAAAAATCCTAAAAATATGTATATAATATACTCACAAATCCATAGCCTTTTGATCTCCCAGTATGCTTATCAGTGATGACAACAGCCTCTAAAATATCCCCAAACTGTTCAAAATAACGATGCAGCGTCTCGCTCTGTGTCTCCCATGCAAGACCTCCAACGAACACCTTTGTATACGTAGTGTCCCCAAATGGATGATTCAGGAACTGTAAACCCGATCCGCTTCCTCTAATCGGCTGATACGCAGCCATCTAATTACAATTGTGTAAATATTCAAAAATCGTATCTATATACTCGGAATTAGAAGCTGATTTCGATTGTCTGATCTCACATAGCGATCAAATCGATGAGGACTCTAGAGAAAAACCCCTGTAGAACCCTAAAATAATTTATGCCAGCCAGCAAGAGAGAGAGAGAATTGGGGTTTTGAAAATTACAGACATAGAAAGAATCTTCGAGGAATTGTTTTGCCAGCAGTGGAGATTGATGTCAAAGAACAAAGTTACAGTTTAGTCCCTCTAGTTTCTATTATATTTACTTCTGGCTTATACTTTTCACAAATTTTCTCATATTACCCCACTTATTTTGTTAACTTGTATTTTAAATGAGTTTTAAATTAAATCCATCAGCTTCTCGTGAGTATTGAAAGGCGGATCCAGGAAAATATTTTTATGGTTGCACTATAGGCTGTAGCACACGACTAAACAAAATTATAGCATCCTTAAGGATCATAAACAAAATTACACTACGTCTGAAAGTTTTGTGGTTGTACGGGTACCCACTGGCATCCCCCTAAATCCGCCCATATAAGTATGGAGTCAGTTTTTTAGTAGTTGGTCAAGAGGTCATGAATTTAATTAAAAATTTATTTAAGATCATATATACCTAAATGACTCAATTAGTACGATCTGATTTTGGAAATTAACGTTTTGGTGTCTATTTAAAAAGGTTGTATATTAATTGTTTTCATTATGAAAATAATTAACTTTAAAGTAAAAGATACAATGTTAGATAGTGTTTAAAAGGCTTGTCACGATATCCATTGAGGCTCAACTGTCGTGTCTCACACCACGTTAAGCATGTGACACGCCATGACCCAATGCAGTTTTTTGTCATGTGGTATTTTTCTCTTGCATTTTTGGTGTCTTACTTTTTAATTTTTCGTATATAACCTAGTTTAAATTATTTGATATCATTGACTTATTGAGTAATAGTAAAAATATATATGTGTATATATAATTATATATATGGAGGGAGCTTCAAACGAGAACAAAAAACCAAATATGAGAATATGGAAACGGTCAAATCATATGCAAAATCATATGTGATTTTACACTAACGGTCAACACAGTATGCAGGCGACGTAACATGCGACCTCACGTTCCGGCCAAAGTCATGTGAATCACATGTGATTTTAATGAAAATTCACATGTGATTCGATCGTTTTTTATTCTCTTATTTAGTTATTGTTCTTATATGAATCTAACTTTATATATGTGATATGCATATTTATCACCATAAGTCAGCATTGGAAAACGTCATATGAACTTGTCGTGACTCCTGAAGTTTGAAAACACATGTCCAAATACCCATAAATGGTTATGAAAAAGGTAATTCTCGAACTATTATTTCTCCCCTTACATTTCCACATAAACTTCGAGGGACCAATATGGAATATTGAAAAACTAAAGGGGGTAAAGTAAATATAACTTTTTATATGCTTTTTGTTGGCCAAAGAGAAGTCATACTAGAAGTGGTATCTTATGGATTAACGAAGTGGATAAAAAGACAAGGGTCAATATGAGGATAAAATAGTCTTTTTGCGTGTAAGAAGATAAACATCAAAGTGCTGTCGTTTTATAAGGGAGTTCACTGAGGAGGACACCAAAAGTGTTGTCGCTTTGTAAGGGAGTTTACTTGAGAAGGATAGCTACAAGATGACAAAGGAGATTGCTATGGCTTTCAAGTTTCATCTTATTCATGCTATCACTCATCATAATTATTATAATATTTATTTGTAAATAAAATTAAATTTTAATTAAACTATGTTATAATTTATACTATATTATGAAAGAGTTATTAAAATTAGGGGTGAGCAAAGGTGGCTACCCGCCTAAATTTCCTAGAATTGGAACTGAAATCGGAACCGACGGTTTCGGTTCCGTTACCGGGTACCCACTGTCTAATTTTTAATTTTTTTTATTATTCATATTATAAAAAAATAAATATTTATTATATTACAAAGTCCAAACGTAAATAAATAAATACCATAAACGTAAAAACTAATAAGATAAAAACTAAAAACTAATAAATACTACAAACGATGCTTACAAAACAAATAAATATTACGAACGGTGCTTATAAAACAAATAAATACTACAAACGTGCTTCCAAAACACTTCACGTCATTAAAATTAGTTGATGCTAATAAATACTACAAACGATACTTCACTAAAAGGTAGTTTATTAAATTTTTATAAATAAATAAAATATATTTTATTAAAAAAATAGTGGGTATCCGCCGGTTCCGGTTGTGGGTACCCAGCAGGACCGGGTACCCGGTCCCGGCAGGTACCCAGCGGGTAACGGTTCCAGAAAAATGAGAATCGGAACCGGTCCCAATCGGTTCCATATTTTAGGAACCGGAACCAATCACATCGGTTCCGGAACCGGCAGTTCCGAAGCGGTTTCGATTCCAAAGGCGGGTACCCGCTTCCGATGCTCACCCCTAATTATAATTATCAGGGTCGTTGATAACCCTCATTCCTGAGTGTTATTTATCACTCTTTTCCGTTGTTTTATTTCTCATTTATACCCACTTTTGTTCATTTCTATCTTCATTTGGTCCATAATTAAAGCAAGTTATGATAATGGCGTCAAAATTAATTTTTGTGCAGAAATTGGGAAAACTGTCGGAAAGGGCATTGAGTGACCGCAGTGGGCACCCGAATATCCATGGGGCAAAGGCTTTATCCGAATTTAGTGGGCCCTTTTGGCATATTCAGCAATGATTGGATGCATGAGAACGGCATTGGAGGGTGTGAGGATAATAGGAATATCCATTGGACAAAGGCATTCCCAATGGGTATTTTTCATCTCTTTTGCTATATAAGAAGGGCCTTGGTGCTTCATTCTCGATCATCCATCAACAAATCCATCATCAATGCTCTCCATCATTCTCTCATCTTCCTAAGTTCTTCTCTCCAAAAAGAGAGAGCTTAGTCTTGAAAATTAGATTAGTTTAAATTCTTGTCTTTAATTATTTGTACTTTACTTTTATGTATTAACTTC
Source organism: Arctium minus (assembly GCA_954870635.1). Classification (NCBI taxonomy): domain Eukaryota; kingdom Viridiplantae; phylum Streptophyta; class Magnoliopsida; order Asterales; family Asteraceae; genus Arctium; species Arctium minus. The sequence continues at coordinate 25,346,437 of OX941097.1, read as the reverse complement.
CTAGCATTTTCATTTATTGCAAGTTTAATTTTAAATACTTTAATTTCTTGCTCTTTAATTTTAGCATTTTAAATTTCGTAGATTATTCTCTTACTTTATTTACATTCATGCAAGTAGTTAACTTTTATTTCTCTTGTATTATTATGTCTTTTATTTTTAACATGAGCTAAGCACCTTTTGGGTGTGTGTGTGAGCTAACTTGAGGCTAGTAGGCAACACTTGGGTGTGGCCATTATTACTAATCCTTAAGCTTGGTCACTTGAGTCGGGACTTAAACTCAATGCAGATAAGCCGATCACTTTGATGTGTTAATATTAAATCTTGACCTCGAGAGGGGCGAATTCGAAATACGGCTTAAGTGATGCACAAAGATTTGAGAGAGTCTTTGATAACCACGTAGAGATACGAGTTTTGTATGATTTACTAAGGCTCAAACGTCGGAGGAGATTTATATCGCAAAGAGATTTGGGTGTAAATCTCCGTACCGGTAGAACTTGATTTTTATCAACTTAGTTAAATCGGCAAGATTAAGACTTGGTAACAATGGACACTTTACGAGCATTTTGTAGGACCGGTCTTTAAATATCCACTTTCGAGAGATCGAGCTTTTTATAGACTTTCCGTACTACAAAGCGCCCGACCATTATATTACTACGTTTGTCTTAAGGAATACTTACACCCATACCCATTCTTTAATTATAAAAATTTCATTTCGCATTTTTAGAATTAATTCACCAACCAAACAAATATTTTTCCTAACGCGAAACTTGTGCAAGAAGTTCATGAAAGTCTGTATTTCTAAGTAAGTCCAGTCTTTGTGGGTACGATACTCGGTACTTGTACCATTGTATTACTTGTAGCGATCCCAGTGTTGATATATACTTGTGTCCACGCTGGAAAATTTAGTGTCCGCGCTTTGAGTGCACGATAAATAGCTACCAAGTTTTTGGCGCCGTTGTCGGGGACTGACACGATTTTATATCCTGAGATCTTGACTTTCATTTGAGCCTGTGTCGCTTGTTTCATTTTTTAAAAACAATTTTCGTGTTGTATGTCATGGCTACAACACGGAGAACTCGTACCTCTTTATCTTGAAATCGAAAAGACTTTTAAAAGAAGAAGAAGAAGAGGTAGAGGAAATCGTCAAAACCCAATTTTAAATCAAACCATGGCGGAAGAGGCGGCAAACCCTCCACCTCCGCTTGTGGAAACAACGATTAAATTTGTTAATGACAAAGAAAGGGGAATACGGGACTATGCAACACCCGAATTTGATCAACTCAAATCGGGTATTCTTAGGCCCAATATTGCTGCACAAAGTTTTGAACCGAAACCGGTAATGTTTCAAATGATCCAAGCAATGGGTCAATTTGGAGGATTACCTTCGGAAGATCCGCACTCTCACTTAAAATCATTTTTAGAAATAACGGATCATTTTCTCATTCTCGGAGTTTCCGCATAAGCCTTACGGTTGACACTCTTCTCTTATACATTAAGAGATAGAGCCAAAGTCTGGCTAAATTCTCATTCACCTCATTCAATTGACACTTGGACGAGTTTAGCTGAAAATTTTCTAAAGAAATACTTTCCTCCCACTAGGAATGTAAAATTTAGAAATGAGATTTTAATGTTTAAAAAAGAGGAAGATGAGGCAGTATCGGATGCATGGGAGAGATTCAAAGATTTAATTCAAAAATGTCCTCACCACGGAATCCCTCACTGCATCCAATTAGAAACCTTTTACAATGGTCTTTCTAATTCTGCTAAAATCATCCTCGATGCCACGGCTGGTCTAACACCCCAAAAATGGGACAAACAAAAATTTTCGGAAAATGGAAATGTGGTAATCACTTTAATGCTAAAACATGAGCTTACCCAAAAAAGGGACAATAAATGTCTGTTTAATTACAAGTTTGTAATAGTAAGCAATGATAGATGACAACCTCCTAATCTAATATCTAACTAGAAATAAGATTACAATCAGTTGTCATCCACTTCCAAAAGTGATCGTCTTCTAAAATGGCATCCCAAAAATGCTTCCAAGCTCACATCTAAAGGCCGGCTAAACCTCCTTGGCGGTCGCGCCGCTCGAACCTGAGATACATATCAAACCAACAAGTGTTAGGCCAAACGGGCCTAGTGAGTTGCACAAACATGTTATAACATTTATAAACATAGTAGGAACATTTATATCATTTCAGTCCTCAAAGGCCATAAGGGAATCAATGGGGGAGACCCATCACACCAATGAGTTTTACCTCAAGTCAATGTACCTTGACGTTCGCTCGCATGAACAACATCCCAAAGGCCCGACACACTTGAAGACTACCTCTCAGGCATTACTCCAAATGGCGGAGGTCTAGGTGCATACCAACGAGGTGGCACTTAAGACTACATCCTCCTATCACATACTCATGATTCCTCCAATATATATATATATATATATATATATAATATCCATCTCTATACATTTTCCATATCAATACGATACATGTATAAGACTACCATGTTTTCAAATCCATAATAGGCCTAAAACACCAACACATATAGGTTCCACCATGATCTTCATAAAACCCATAATATTACACTATCATGACAAAATAATGTTAACAATATACCCATCAAGGTTCACGTGATGAACATTAGCCAAAACCCCCAATAATCACAACGATAACAGTTAGGTCAAACTTATCAGGTGATCAGATTTAATCATGCATATGAAGTAATGACATTTAACATACAAGACATGTATCTCAGTTGAAAATGGTTAGAAGAAACTCACTATCTAGGTTTTATACAAAACCCTAGAAAATAAATGGGTGATTGCTTGAGCCCTTGCAACCTTAATCTTGAAATAGACCTCAATAAATGCTTCCAAATCTTAAATCCTTTACCAACTACCAACAATCAATGCTTTGCAAGATAGTGAGGGGAAAAGATGTGAAGTTGTACAAAAATCGCCTACTAGGGTTTCCTCCCACTCAAGATATCTGATTTTGTGATTTAAGAGGAGAAATTGGTGAAAAATGGCATTAAAACCCGATTTGGGATCTGCAGGTAGTCTCGCGGCTTTGAGGCCGCACGCCAAGCCGCGCGTGCGTTTGAAGTCTGAACTCCAGTGAGTTCTGCGGTTTCGTCCGCGGCTTTGAGGCCGCGTAGAAGGTCGCGCAAGACTCTGCCTCAGAGCTTTAACTTAGATTTGAAAGATATAAGGACACACATTCACACACAATTATATACATACGAGTTCAATGAAACTACGGGCGTTACAGCTGGTGGCGCTTACTTCAAAAACATACAACGAGGGGTATGACATTTTGGAAACAGTTGCCAATAATAACACTGATTTGTCAAACCCTCGTGCTACTAAGACTGCGTCAGGAGTTCATGAGATTGATGCCATCTCCGCTTTAAATGCACAAATTGTAGCTTTAACTAATTTGGTTAAAAACAATTTGAACCTTAATGGAGAAAAGAGTCAAGTGCAAGCCATTCATCAAGCTTTAAATGAGTCGTGTAGTTTTTGTGGAGAAAATCACCCTTTTGAGTGTTGCCCCGGTAATCCCGCATCGGTAAACTATGTTGGAAATCACGCTAGAAATAGCCCATTTTCCCAGACATATAACCCGAATTGGAGAAACCATCCAAACTTCTCATGGTCGGGAAATCAAGGACTTCAACCCCCCGGGGCAAGTCAAGTCCAAAACCGACCACAAAATCCCCCGGGATTTCACCAAAGCCACCCTCAAAATTTTCAACATGGACAATCTTCACAATCACATACACCTAGGCAACAAAATAATCGGACAGTAATGGTTCAATCGAATCGTTACTTAAAGGTTTTATAAACCAAACTAATGCAACCTTGAGGGGTTTTGAAACTCAACTTGGACAATTTGCCATCGAACTCAAGAATAGACCACAAGGGACTTTGCCTAGTGACACCGAAAATCCTAAAGGCATCCATAAGGTACATGTCAAGGCTGTGAGCATAAAAGAAATTGAGAGCGTAAAAAAATCTAAAAGGGTCGAAAAAACACTGCTCTCACCAATTTTGGAAGAAAGCTCGCACCCCTTTGATAGCTCTAAATTTCCAGATCTGTTCCCAACTCCTAAGATAGCAGCAAAACCAGAAACTTCGACCCAAACAACAGGCCCAATTGTTTCATGCAGCCCAACCCAGCTTGCCCACCGTGGGTAGGTTGTGCCCACTCCAGAACCAGTACTTCCATGCATTCCTGAAAAGAACAAAGCAACCCCAGATCTGCGAGAGCTACCTTTTCCTGAGAGATTAAAAAAACAAAAATGTGGATGAACAATTCAAAAAGTTTTTGGACATTTTCAAACAACTCCACATTAACATTCCTTTGGTAGAGGCTCTCGAGCAAATGCCAAGTTATGTTAAGTTTTTAAAAGATATTCTCAACAAGAAACGAAGGCTGGGAGAATTTGAAATTGTTGCTTTGACCAAAGAATGTAGTGCACTTCTTACTTGCAAAATCCCACAGAAGCTAAAGGACCCGGGAAGTTTCACCATCCCGTGTTCTATTGGGGGACAAGAAGTAGGACATGCTTTATGTGATTTGGGAGCAAGCATAAACCTCATGCCTTTGTCAGTTTTTTAAATATTAGGAATTGGTGAAGTTCGACCCACCACAGTCACTTTGCAACTTGCAGACAGATCTTTGGCATATCCGAAAGGAAAAATTGAGAACATTTTGGTAAAAGTCGATAAATTCATCTTTCCGGCTGACTTTCTAGTTTTGGACTACGAAGCAGATAAGGATGTCCCCATCATTTTAGGCAGACCATTTTTAGCAACCGGTAGAACCTTGATAGACATGCAAAATGGTGAGTTAACTATGAGAGTGAACGACCAACAAGTAACTTTCAACGTTTTCAAATCCCTTAAGTTTAACGGTGAAATTGAGGATTGCTCTTGCCTAAATGCCTTGGATGATGAATTTGAGTTAAGGTCGATTAGTTGTTTAACGGAAGATATTTTGGAAGATGATTTGGTTGAAGTGGTAGATGCATTTGAGCAATTGGACTTTAATGATAGGCCGACCCAAGTTCCCTCTATAATTAAGGCACCCGAACTCGAATTAAAGCCACTTCCTACTCACCTTAAGTATGCTTATCTCATGGAAGAAGATAAATTGCCCATCATTATTTCTTCCAACTTAAGTAGTGAAGAAGAAGTAAAATTAATAGAGTTGTTAAAAGATCACAAGAAGGCCATAGGATGGACGATAGCTGACATCAAAGGAATTAGTCCATCTCTTTGCCAACATAAGATAATTTTGGAAGATAATAGTGTTGGCAAAGTGAAACCTCAGAGAAGACTTAACCCAATCATGAAAGATGTCGTTAAGAAAGAAATTTTAAAATGGCTGGATGCGGGTATCATTTACCCCATCTCAAGTAGTGGTTGGGTAAGTCTGGTGTAGTGTGTACCAAAAAAGGGTGGTACCACCGTTATCACCAATGAGAAGAACCAGCTTATCCCGACCCGGACTGTTACAGGGTGGAGAATTTGTATGGACTATAGACAACTCAATCTAGCCACCAAAAAGAACCATTTTCCTTTGCCCTTTGTTGATCAAATGCTAGATAGGTTGGCCGGAAAGGAATTTTATTTCTTTTTGGATGGATATTCGGGGTATAACCAAATTCACATTGCACCCGAAGATCAAGAAAATACCACCTTCACTTGTCCCTTCGGAACTTTTGCTTTTCGCCGAATGCCATTTGGTCTATGCAATGCACCCACTACTTTTCAGCGTTGTATGATGTCAATTTTTTCAGATATGATTGAAAATTCCATGGAAGTTTTTATGGATGATTTTTCAGTTATTGGCACATCATTTGAAATTTTTTTGGAAAATTTGAAAAAGAGCTTGGAAAGATGTGAAACACACGATTTAATTTTAAACTGGGAAAAATGCCATTTTATGGTACAAGAAGGAATCGTGTTGGGTCATGTGGTTTCCAAGAAAGGTTTAGAAGTGGATAAAGCTAAACTTGAAGTAATCATGCAATTACCCGAACCTAGTTCGGTTAAAGGCATTCAGAGTTTTTTAGGACATGCGGGGTTTTATAGGCGGTTTATAAAAGATTTTTCAAAAATAACAAAACCCCTTTGCAACTTATTACATGTCGATCAAACTTTCGACTTTACTTCCTAATGTAGAAAAGTTTTTGAAACAATCAAAGCCGCCCTTGTCTCGGCACCCATAGTTATAGCACCGGATTGGACATTACCTTTTGAGGTAATGTGCGATGCTAGTGATTGGGCTGTGGGTGTTGTTTTGGGACAAAGACGAGGAAAGATTTTCCACCCCATTTACTATGCAAGTAAAACTCTCATTGAAGCTCAAATAAACTACACCACAACCGAGAAGGAGTTACTTGCTGTAGTATTTGCATTTGACCGTTTTCGATCCTATTTGATTGGCACAAAGGTCATCGTTCACATGGATCACTCGACTATTAAGTATCTCTTTAGCAAAACTGACGCAAATCCACGACTTATTCGTTGGGTCCTTTTGTTACAAGAATTTGATATAGAGATACTTCATAGAAAAGGAGTTGACAATCAGGTTGCCGACCACCTTTCTAGGATTGAAAATGACGTTTCAAGTGGTGGAAATCATGAGATAAAAAGAAGTTTTTCCGGATGAGCACATCTTGGCCATCCAACATCATTTTGACAAAAATGTCCCATGGTACGCTGATATTGCGAACTATCTTGCTAGCGGAATCAGACCGTACCATATGCAAGGACAACAATTCAAAAAGTTCATTCATGACTGTAAACACTACTTTTGGGACGAACCATTTTTATATAAATTAGGTGCATACCAAGTTTTGTGAAAATGCGTCCCAAATTTAGAAATGAAAAATATTTTGAATGATTGTCATGCCTCACCTTACGGTGGCCATTTTGGTGGACAACGTGCGGTCGCAAAAATCCTGCAAAGCGGATTCTTTTGGCCCACATTATTCAAGGATTCTTTTGAGTTTGTCAAAGGTTGTGACCAATGCCAAAGAATAGGAAATATATCCCAACGCAATGAAATGCCTCTGAATAATATTTTGGAAGTCGAACTTTTCGATGTATGGGGCATTGATTTCATAGGACCATTTCCAATGTCTTTTAATAATCAGTACATTTTGGTTGCGGTTGACTACGTCTCCAAATGAGTAGAAGCCATAGCGTGTCCTCGAAATGATGCTAAAACAATGATTAACTTTCTCCATAAAAATATTTTTGTACGATTTGGTACACCCCGAGCTTTAATTAGTGATGAAGGGACACATTTCGTGAAAAAAATGTTAAGCACTGTTCTTGGCAAATATAATATCCAACATAAGGTTTCCACGGCATACCATCCACAAACTAATGGTCTGGCCGAACTTTCAAATCGAGAAATAAAATCAATTTTGGAAAAAGTAGTTAAACCCGATAGAAAGGATTGGTCACTTATGTTGGATGACACGCTATGGGCTTACAGAACAGCTTTTAAAACCCCATTAGACATGTCACCGTACAAATTGGTTTTTGGAAAGGCATGTCATTTACCTTTGGAACTTGAATACAAGGCTTTTTGGCCAATAAAAGAATTGAACCTAAATGAGGATGTTGCAGTTCAACTCGTGCAACTGCCACACCACCGCCGGTTCCTCAGTCACTAGCAACGACGAAAGCCAAACTCCCTCTTCATCGCCGATGATGTTCATCCATAGCTTCATCGAATGCCACGACATTACTTTTGGTGTTATTATCATGTCTCCGCTTTGATTATTTTTGTTGCACTCTTTTGGGTATTTCGAACTTTTAGACCATCGTACGCTTTTTTTGTATGTTGCTTAAACTTTATGGCGTTTGTTTTAATCCATGGATGTTGATCTATCGTTGTTGTCTGTAGCATGTTCTTTTTAGGTGCATTTCTACATTCATGACTTTGGTTGTTGATGCGATTAAAAGGACGTAGGCCATTCCTTCACTACAACCCATACATCTACCCGTTGATACCTCACCATACCATATTTTCTTTACATCGATGGGGACATCGATAATCTCAAGTTTGAGGAGGGGGTACATAATGATCACCATCAAAATGACGTGATCATTCTAAAAAAAAGGTGGGGGATAAAATAAGTCTTCGGAAAATTGGGAGACACGCATAACCCAAAGACATAGAACAAATAAACAATATTTCGGGTCATGGGTGGTGCGATTACAAAAATACGCAAAAAATGAAAAAAATGAAATCCTTTTGTAGTATCACTCAAGTTTGAGGAAGTTAGTAAAATTTTGTACCCATCAAACACTAACCCTCAAGTCCTAATGATTAATTTCATCGGAACCGAGGTCAAGGATGGAAGAATGTACACCAATCCCGCTAGAGAAAGATCAACAGTCCTTCTGTATGTGATATTTTTTTTCTTTCATTCTTCTTTTTCCATAAATTTTCCTTCCTAGTTTTTGGTTCCTTGAGGATAAGTAACAGTTCAAGTTTGAGGATGTGATAACCCTCATTCCTGAGTGTTATTTATCACTCTTTTCCGTTGTTTTGTTTCTCATTTATACCCACTTTTGTTCCTTTCTATCTTCATTTGGTCAATAATTAAAGTAAGTTATGATAATAGCGTCAAAAGTAATTTTGGAAAAACTGTCGGAGAGGGCACTGAGTGACTGCGGTGGGCACCCGAATATCCATGGGGCAAAGGCTTTATCCGAATTTAGTGGGCCCTTTTGGCATATTCAACAATGATTGGAGGCATGAGGTCAACATTGGAGGGTGTGAGGATAATAGGAATATCCATTGGACAAAGGCATTACCCAATGGGTATTTTCCATCTCTTTTGCTATATAAGAAGGGCCTTGATGCTTCATTCTCGATCATCCATCAACAAATCCATCATCAATGCTCTCCATCATTCTCTCATCTTCCTAAGTTCTTCTCTCCAAAAAGAGAGAGCTTAGTCTTGAAGATTAGATTAGTTTAAATTCTTGTCTTTAATTATTTGTACTTTACTTTTATGTATTAACTTCCTAGCATTTTCATTTATTGCAAGTTTAATTTTAAGTACTTTAATTTCTTGCTCTTTAATTTTAGCATTTTAAATTCCGTAGTTTATTCTCTTACTTTGCTCTTACTTTATTTACATTCATGCAAGTAGTTAACTTTTATTTCTCTTGTATTATTATGTCTTTTATTTTTAACATGAGCTAAGCACCTTTTGGGTGTGGGTGTGAGCTAATTTGAGGCTAGTAGGCAACACTTGGGTGTGACCATTATTACTAATCCTTAAGCTTGGTCACTTGAGTCGGGACTTAAACTCAATGCAGATAAGCCGATCACTTTGATGTGTTAATATTAAATCTTGACCTCGAGAGGGGCGGATTCGAAATACGGCTTAAGTGATGCACAAAGATTTGAGAGAGTCTTTGATAACCACGTAGAGATACGAGTTTTTTATGATTTACTAAGGTTCAAACGTCGGAGGAGATTTATATCGCAAAGAGATTTGGGTGTAAATCTCCGTACCGGTAGAACTTGATTTTTATCAACTTAGTTAAATCGGCAAGATTAAGAGTTGGTAACAATGGACACTTTACGAGCATTTTGTAGGACCGGTCTTTAAATATCCACTTTCGAGAGATCGGGCTTTTTATAGATTTTCCGTACTACAAAGCGCCCGACCATTATGTTACTACGTTTGTTTTAAAGAATGCTTACACCCATACCCATTCTTTAATTATAAAAAGTTCATTTCGCATTTTTAGAATTAACTCACCAACCAAACAAATATTTTTCCCAACTCGAAACTTATGCAAGAAGTTCATGAAAGTCTGTATTTCTCAGTAAGTCCAGTCTCTGTGGGTACGATACTCGGTACTTGTACCATTGTATTACTTGTAGCGATCCCAGTGTTGATATATACTTGTGTCCACGCTGGGAAATTTAGTGTCCGCGCTTTGAGTGCACGATAAATAGCTACCAGTCGTCCATGGGGAAGAGCGGGTCGGACGTATATCCAAGACCCACAAGAAATAAAGACCCATTTTTCTTTAATATACTATATAGTATATAGGACTAACTCAAAAAAATTAGTAAATAAAAGAGACAACTTTTAGTATCTAGTAGAACTCAAAAATAATTTAGCATTATATTAAGGGCCTAAACATGTATTAATTAATTATATTGGAGAACAAAATATGTAAAAAGTTAATTGGTCGTTCATTTTACAGTAACGATTATTATTTCTCTAAGTTTTTTTATCTAATACCAACATTTAAAAGTAGTTAAGGTTGCTTAGAAAACCTTGATATGTTCTCCATAATTCATCTCCCACCAACTGTTTTGATCCGCATGAATTCTATTTTTGTATTAGAATATAGTAGATTTTTTGTTATTAAAGAAAACTCTTACTTTTTGGAAAAACTACTGACGGATGTCGAGTCCACCAAATAATAATTAACCAACTAGACCTTTATCAACAATTAAAATTGCGACAGCGGTAAGTCGGGTCGAATCCACAGGGACTCGGTTCAGCTTATTACGACTTGATAATTCACACACAAATACGAATTATAAAATTAAATTGCAAAAAGAGGGGGGGGGGGGTTTGGATTGATTTTAAAACTAACATGAGAATCAAAGAAATAATAAAAAGGCAATCAAAATTAAAAACCCAACATTAGTTTGTTCTCGATGATGATGCTAACACCTATCATTGATTTCGCAAACGTAAAGGTAAGGACAAGCTTAAGCCGGCTATGGTTACCAACGAGCTCTGACAACCTTACTTTTCACCAAAATGGACATTAGCTAAAACGAGTTCTTTAGCTAAATCTTAACTACAAATGAAACAATGAATAAGCTCTCAACGTTCCAGGTGTGGTTAGCATTATCGAATTAGAAAACACCAACTCAAAGAATTAAGCACATAAGCTCGGCTTAATTATCACTTTGATTGAGAGATTTCAAGAACTTATTTTAAAAACCTTATTGAAATCAAAAGAGTTCCATTGTTACTATATCAAAATCAATAGACAATTACGTATCTAGGATTTTGACTAACAATAATTCACAAGAACATCAAATAATTGGCCAAATCAATTAACATTCAAATGAAATTGACATTTAACTTAGAAATCAAACAAATAAACTTGTTCCAAACAATTACAACGAAATCTCAAAGTGAAAAGACATCAAAATCCAAAACTAACCAATGTTGGAAGGAAGAAATTAGCCACACATGGCTAAACTAGGGTTACCAAAACGAAATAATCAAGAAATTACCGAAATTGATGATGAAATTGATGGAATTGATGATGAAATTGCTCTCCAAATCGACCCACTTCTGCTGCGTTTTTTATTTTTGCTCTCCTCTCCTTCAATCGACGGTTTTAAACGGTATTTATACTTCCCCAAAGAAAAATGGCTCCAAAAATCAACAGACCCACGTTTTCGGGTCGCTCGCGGCTGCTGGCGCGGCTTGGGACGCGCGGAAACTCGCAAAAATTGGGAATCGAACAGTGTAGGGCGCGATTGACGGCCCGACTCTAGGCGCACGGAGGTCGTGCGGTGCTCTGACTTTGCTCGACACAGTGCCGAGCGCGGTTCTTGGTGCGGCTCAAGGCGCACGGAGGTCTGTCTCCTACTCCTCTTGGTCTCGATCGGCAACTGATTGCAAAGGAGAAGTGAGCTTATCTTGGGCTTCTTCTTTTAGGTCTTTTGCTTTCCTTTCTGGACCTAATTTACAAAATAAAAAGAGATGCTTAATAGGCCCATTGTAGGAATAAAATGATATAAATAAAAGGGTATTTTAAACCCATTTATAACACAAAAACATAGCTATCAAAATATCCCCACACTTAGAATTTTGACCGTCCTCGGGCAAATACTAAGTATTTGGCACGATACCATACTATGAGTTGAATGCAAACTTTCACAAAATATTCATAGCTTTTCATGAAAAGGTGGTTCGACTAGTATAGCAACAACTAACAAACGAGACAAACCCAAGATGAAGACATGCTGATTTCATAAACCCCTCACGAAGGGTAGAAAACTATTATATCCGCTCAATTCGCTCCAAGTGTTTACACTCTTGGCATCAATTCACATGCACATACACTACCATAAGCTTAAACTAGGCCTCGATTCTCCATTGTTAATGGTCAACACTAAGTACGGATCAAAAGGTCTTTTTAATCGGGTTGTTACTTGGCTAAGGGTCAAGGTGGGGAAAATTTGGTCGAGTGACTGAAAGTTGGACTTTGGAAATAAAACCGTGCATAATAATGTTTACTCCTCCACTTTACACACCCAAGCCATGAGCTTTTTCTTCATTCGAGCTCTTATTTAACTAGGTATATTACGGAGACAACTATTTTTCATTTCAATATTGGTCTCCAAATTATTCTCCTTTTTTTTTTCTTTCATATAAATATTTTTTCTTGCTTTTTGCTTTGTGCCCTTTTATTTTATTTTCTTTTTTTTCTTTTTGGACTACAATTCTTGCTTCCAAGGAGTCTAACTAACAAAAAACAATGCACAAGTTAGTTCCCAAAGTCCGGCAGGAGAAATGTTTGGCTAAGGGGTTAATATGTGGTGTAATGACAACAAATTTGGGTAATTAGGCTCAAATGGGTGATAAAAAAGGGATACATACGTAAGGGTTGGCTTTTAGGCTAAATGGTTTAAAAATAGCATCAAAGATGGCCTTTTTCATTTCCACACTAGTATTGCCTAAATACAATCTTGAAGAGTCCTAACACAAGTTCTAGAGTGAAATGAACATGGATGATGCAATGCACACACAAAGGAAGTAAGATTGAAAATAATGTTCAATCATGGCTCAAAAATCTTACAGGTGCATAATTAGTTTATAGAATTAGCAAATCTTACTAAGGCCGTCTCAAGTTAGTCAATTAAAACTACTCATACAAACCACCTAACCATTCATGCCATGGTGTTCATGTAATGACAAGAAAAGCAAACAACTCATGTGTATCACTCAAAATTTTGCCAAAAAACAAGTCAAAATTCGAAAAATTTAGCCCCAACTAGCCCAAATAATAATAAATAATTCCCTCCCTACACTTAAACCATATATTGTCCTCAATATATACGTGATGTAGCACAGTTTAAAAGCAATAAAGAATAAAAGGAACAAGAAATCTCCTCTGATTTGATGACGTGTGCCCGATATATGGTTCTTGATGTAGGTGGGTGAGTCCGTGCACTGGGGGTATGATCCAAGATTGAAAGTGGTAGAACTTGAAAACAAATCACTCATCAAGGAAAACAACTACACTAGGAAGGGAAATAAAGCAGTAAAATTGGGTTGCCTCCCAATCAGCGCCTTTTTTTAACGTCGTTGGCTCGATACTATCCAAACTTAAACAATTTCGGCCAGTGGCTCAAGAGCCATAACATCAATGTCTTTAGATTGAAAACCTTCATAAAAAGGTTTCAGTCTATGCCCGTTCAATTTAAATAACTTACCCGTCTTTGGGCTTTCAATATCTACCGCTCCATGAGCATAAACTTTAACAACTACAAAAGGGCTAACCCACCGTGATCTAAGCTTACCAGGAAATAGCTTTAGGCGTGAATGAAAAAGTAAAACCTTTTGCCCGACCACAAACTCTTTCCAGAGATTAGCTTGTCGTGAAAAGCCTTGGTCCGCTCTTTGTAGATCTTGGAGCTCTCGTATGCGTCATTCCTGATCTCTTCAAGCTCTTGCAATTGTAGCTTTCTTAGAACTCCCGCATAATCCATCCGCATATTGCACTTTTTGACCACCCAGTAAGCCATGTGCTCTAATTCAACAGGGAGATGACACGATTTACCATAAACTAACCGAAAATGAGACATACCTATAGGTGTTTTGTAGGTCGTGCGGTAGGCCCACAAAGCATCATCCAAACGCTCGTTCCAATCCTTACGGTTAGGATTCACGGTCTTCTCAAGTATTAATTTGATCTCCCGGTTAAAGACCTCGCCTTGCCCATTGGATTAGGGATGGTATGAGGTTGAAATCCGGTGGGTCACATGATACTTCTTGAATAGTGCTTCAATCACCTTGTTGCAGAAATGAGTTGCCCGATCACTTATGACAGCCCTAGGAGTCCCAAATCTGGCGAAAATGTTAGATCTAAGAAAATATGAAATAGTACGAGCATCATCAGTTCTGGTAGCCTTGGCTTCCACCCATTTGAAAACATAATCGACACATAATAAAATATAGGTGAAACCGGAAGAGACAGAAAATGGTCCCATGAAATCTATGACCCACACATCAAAGATTTCACAAACTAAAATTGGGTTTTGGGGCATTTGATTACGTGGTCCGATATTCCCCGTCCTTTGGCACCTATCACAACTCTTACAAAACAGATATGCGTCTTTAAAAATGGAAGGCCAAAACAGTCCACAATCTAAGACTTTATGGGTCGTATGCTTTGGACCAAAATGCCCCCCACAAGCATATTCATGACAAAATCGAAGTACACTTTGCACTTCATGTTGGGGGACACATCGTCTGGTGATTTGATCAGAACAATGCTTCCAAAGGTAAAGATCGTCCCAAACATAAAACTTAGCATGAATTCTAATCATACCCTTTTCAGTTCCAGCCAACGTACCTGGTAAGGTGTTTGTAACCAAGTAATTCACTATATCAGCATACCAAGGCGTGTTCTCTTGTATGGTTAGAAGATGCTCGTCGGGAAACTCATCCTTCAAGGTAGAATGATCTTCACCATTTAACAGTCGACTTAAGTGATCGGATAATAAATTATCTGATCCACTCTTATCCCGGATTTCAAGGTTGAACTCTAGTAGAAGCAACATCCAACGGATAAGGCGTGGTTTGGCATCCTTCTTCTTCATCAGATATTTAAGAGCTGCTTGATCAGAAAAAATTATCAATTTAGTACCAAGTAGATATGAACGGAATTTCTCTAAAGCAAATACTATGGCAAAAAGCTCCTTCTCGGTCGTTGAATAGTTGCTTTGAGCGCTATCCAACGTGCAAGAAGCATAGTATATAAAATGTGGGTCCCTATCAAACTTTTGTCCCAAAACAGCCCCGACCACGTAATTACTCGCGTCGCACATGATCTCAAAAGGGAGATCCCAATTTGGGGGCTGAATAATTGGGGCAGAAGTTAACTTATCTTCCAGCTCATCGAATGCCTTCTTGCACGTTCCATCAAAGTGGAAGTCCACGTCCTTTTGTAAGAGACAACATAATGGTCGACTAATCTTTGAAAAGTCCTTTATGAACCTTCGATAGAAACCTGCATGACCAAAGAAAGACCGGACTTCCCTAACACAAGTAGGGTAAGGTAGAGTTTTAATAACATCTATTTTAGATTTGTCTACCTCTATACCCTTCTTTGAGACAATATGACCCAAGGTAAGACCACGACTAACCATAAAATGACATTTTTCATAATTTTAAACAAGGTTAGTCTCTATGCATCGCTTCAAAATCTTGGTCAAATTGTTCAAACAATCCTCAAATGAATTACCATAAACTGTGAAATCATCCATAAACATTTCAATAATATTTTCAACATACTCAGAGAATATTCTTACCATGAATTGTTGAAAAGTAGCAGGTGCATTAAAAAGGCCGAAAGGCATAGACCTATAGGTAAACGTACCAAATGGGCATGTAAAAATAGTCTTCTCCTGATCCTCTGGTGCTACTGCGATTTGGTGGAAACCTGAATAGCCATCAAGACAACAATAGTGAGATTTTCCCGCTAACCGCTCAAGCATTTGGTCAATAAAAGGTAGTGGAAAGTGATCTTTACGAGTAGACGAATTTAACCTCCTATAGTCGATACATACTCTCCATCCATTTTGGACTCGAGTAGGCACCGACTCACCTTCGGTGTTTCTAACCACAGTCAAACCCGTCTTTTTAGGTACTACCTGAACGGAACTTACCCATTTGCTATCAGAGACTGAGTAGATAATACCTGCATCAAGGATTTTAAGAATCTCCTTTTTCACTACCTCCATCATGGGTGGATTTAGGCGGCGTTGGGCTTCTCGGAATGGCTTGTAGTCGTCTTCCTTCAAAATCTTGTGCATACAAATCGAGGGACTCAACCCTTTTGTTGGGTCACCAAAGATTTGAAGATGACATCATGTTGGGTCCTCAAAGATTTGAAGGTAACTGTTGGGTCTTCAAGGATTTGAAGATTGTTGGGTCATCAAAGATCTTGAGGATGACCTACCAAATTCCATTTGCTACCTTTGAGACATCCTTTGTACGTATATTATTTTAAGGTTCTTTGTAATAGCTTAGTCATGCTTCAAAAAATCCGTGAAGTTGAAGACCAACCGAAATTAGCAAGAAGTAAATCTTCAGATGGGGATCAAGATAAACTTCCAAACTTATTAAGCTAACTACCTGCCGAATTGCCTGGTATCCTACTTACCGAATTGCCTCCTTTTATAGGCAGGCAATCTACCTGCCGAAGTAGCTCTCCTTAATCGATACCTGCCGATTTACCTCTCTTTAATCAACAGGCATTCTACCTACCGAATTAACATCACATTTTCGGTAGAATTCCCTACTAGCCGAATTATCATTGTTTGACTAGTTCCCTCTTTGCCAACATCCTTCTGACAAAAAGATGAAACATTTTATTGCACAGAAGATATTCACCCAAGTTTTGAAATAATGGAGACCTTCTCCAAAAGATCAGAAAAAGGATATGTACCAAATATATTTTATTGAGGTGTTGTCTTATCAAGGTACAAAAGTCTACTTTGCTTTATGATAGGTCACATCAAGATCTTATTCCTTTTGCAAGAAAATATTTGGTATCCAATTCCAAGATGACAAGTGTCATTTGCATTTAATGCACAAGGTGATATTTATAGGTGAAGAGCGTTCCATGCAAGCCAACCTTTTTGAAGAGATTTCTAAGTGCTCAAGCAAACAAGCAGACTCTTTCTTTCTCTCAAGAACTTCATAGTTTTATCTTTGTGTTTTCAAGTTATGTTTAGTTTTCTAGTTTCTATGTGAAAGATTGTTAGAATAGATTTATCTGTTCTTTTTCGTAACAATCTTAAAAGTTTTCTATGTGTAATTCTTGATATTTATATCAATAAAGAATTAAAATTAAGTGAAATTTTTGTGTATTGTATTCACCCCCCCCCCCTCTACAATACATGTTTACTTCTGCCTTTACTTTTTGGGACCAACAAGTAGTATCAGAGCGGGTTAGTTTAATCCAATAAACTAGATCTGTCATGGCATCACCTTCTTCTGTAAAAGTTGATTATTCTTCCCAAAACTCCTCCACAACTTCTTATGACAATGGCTCTATAGCCAAACCTCCCATGTTTAACCCAAACAACTTTTTCCTGTGGAAAAGTCGTATGATGCTATTCTTGGAAGGAGTTGACAGTAGATTTATCATTGTTCTTCGTGAGGGACCCATTATCCCTAGAGTCTGGGCACGCTTTGAGACCCAAAAGACTCGTTCTGATTCAAAAGATAAAGATGTTGTTTTTGGTGATTCTGATGATTCTTCGGATGAAGAATGAACTTCTGCTACTGGGAGGTACATCCTCAAAAATCCCAGAAATTACAATGATGATGACAAGTGTCTCATTGCTCTTGACACTAGAGTCAAAACCATCATTGCTCTCTCCCTCCATGATAAGGTGTATCACTCATTCGTAAATATTTCTACTGCCAAGGAAATGTGTTCTACCTTATGCATTCTTTATGAGGGAACTGATGAGGTTAAGAAGAGCAAAAAGATTGTTCTTCTCAGAAAGTATGAGCTCTTTCTCATGAAAAAGGAGAATCTCTTTCTGACTACTACATCCGCTTTAACAACCTTCTTAATGACCTTAAACTCTTAGGTAGAGTGTATGACAATGAGGAAGTCTTATGCAAATTTATGGATGGTCTCCCTGAATTTTGGGAAAACATATGTACTTGCATCAAGAAAACCAATGATCTTGATCATATGCCTCTTACCGTTCTTTATGGATCTCTCTTTAACTATGATCCAAAGGAAAATTGTCATAAAAGATATAAGAAGCTCATTTATGGCTCTTATCAGTGACTATTCCAAGAAATTTGTGTGTATTCCTAGAATAACTTATCCCTCTGATTCTGACCATGAAAGTTTGGAGGAATCAAATCACCAATCAAAATCATATATAAGCGATGATGATGATGAAGCTGAAGAATGCTACAACTGTGGGAAGAAAGGTCGTTTTTTTATGAGTGTAGGAGTAAACATTCAGGAAGGTCCAAAAGTTCTCCTCCTCCTCCCAATTTTCTTCTAAATTAGAAAGGAGCAGACCTGAAATCTTCAGCTGATCTTCCTCCTAAAGATCTGGAAAATCCTCTCTCTCAACCAATTCTGAGCATGCGGAAAAATACAAGGCCAAATACAAGAGAGAAAAGGAGAGAAATGAAACCTTGCTCAAAAAGGGAAAAGGTCAAATGACTGAAACCCAGTCATGGGTAGATGAACCAACTTCTGAAAGCGAGAAGGACATCTCCAACATTTGCCTTATGGAAAAAATAAATGATATGGAAGATCCTGAAGGACATGCATCCTCCACCACTTTAGTCTCTGTTGAGTGCTCTTCTTTTTCCTCTCAGGTACATTTTTTTCACTCTCTTATTGTTTCTAAAAAGATTGAAGTCGTTGACTCCTTAACCATTGACCTCTATAATGAAAACGATGTTAAGAAAAAGGCTTAAAATCTCTCTTCTCTCAACTTCAAATTTGTCTTTCCCAACTGAAGTATTTTTATAAAATCAAAGTTGAACTTGAAAATATGAAAACCATCAGCCTTATTCTTAAAAAAAATGCTTAAATGTCTTTAGAAAGAGCAAGAAATTGTGAGAAAATGGATAAACTCCTCTAAAAAAACCTTGAAAAGATTTTTCAAAATCAATTGTCCTGTGATGACAAATCTAGTCTTGGATTTGGAAAAATGGATATTGATCCCTATTTTGTTCAAGTTTCCTCTTCTTCTTCTAAACCTTCAATTTTTCATAAGAAAAAATTTCAACCTGCCTCAAAGAATTTTTCTATCTTTGATAAAGGAAAATAAGTAATTACTGACCTACCTTTAAAAAGAAAACTACCTTCTTCTTCCAAAAATGAATCTCTTGTTCTTCCTACAAAGTTCATTCCCAGATCTGTGAACTTGAAGAAGTCCAAATCCAAAGATATCTCTACCTTTCCTCTCCCTTCCTTTGAAAAAGGAATATTTGGACCAACACCTAGCCTTTCACCTTCCACCTCTAAATCCTTCAAAGTCAATGTTAAAAATCAATGCAAGGATCTTGGTCAAAATTCAAAAGAAAATGTTCATTTACCGAAAATGTTATAATTGTGGTGACATCTTTCATCTAGCAAAGGATTGTCCAAAAGATCCCATTGAAAGAAAGAACGTTGATGATTCTACCCCTTGCTATTCTTCTTCTTCTAACCCTAAAGGACCCACCTCAAAATGGGTACCAAAGAAATGATTTCTCTGTGATTGCAGGTGTTTGAGCAGCAACAAATCTTATGAAGGAATCTTCATGGGATATTCTCTCTCGTCAAAGTCCTACTGAGTCTACAATCTTCGGAGATATTGCATTGATGAATCTATTACTGTGAATTTTGATGATCACAAATTATCTTCTTTTTCATGTGTTGGTGAAGGTTCTCAAAATTCTTCAACTAGCACTAATCCTTTTGTTCCATTCTCTTTAGACACCTTTACACAAAATGGTGATCTACCTATCTCCTCATCTTCAATTGACTATCTGAAGATCAAGATCTCTCCTATATTATTCTTCCCCATTTCACTCAACCTGAGCCTTCCTCCATCATTCCTTTTCACACCAGTCGATCCCATTTCTCATCATATCACTTCTCCTCCCTCCATCATACCCATCTTCCTCTCAACCTCAGAAAATGTTGCCACCACCTCTTCCACTAGCTACTAAGTGAATAAAAGATCATCAAATTAACCAAATCATTGGTGATCAACAAACTGGAGTTCAAACTTGAAGAGGGTAGGAAATATTTTTCTCTATGTGAATTTCCTATCCATATTTGAACCAAAAGGAATTGAAGAAGCTCTAGCCGATCCATGTTGGATAACAACCATGCAAGAAGAGCTCTCTCATTTTGACAGAAATAAAGTATGGATTATTCCCGAGGAAGTCTATATGAAACAACCTCCTGATTTGAAGATTATTCTTATCAAGATTCTACTCATCCTAACTATGTGCATAAGATATCACTTTATCATATCTCCAAAGGTGATATAAAGCTATATTTCATACCTACCGATCTCCATCTAGTTGATCTCTTGGCCAAACCACTAGATGAAGCTCAGTTCAAATTCCTCATCGAAGAATTAGGTATGTTTTTTTAGAATTAAAAAAAAGGGACTTCCCGATTTTTAATCGGTGAGTTTGAGTTTTGGAAAAAAAACAAAAAATTGTTAAAGGAAAAAACGAATAGAACAACAATAGAATGGAAAGAATGAATCTGTAATTCTCATTAATCAAAATCCCTTTAAATAGGGATGAGATACAAGTAGATAACCACAAGATATTTCAGTTCTAATCTAACTCTGATATGTTTATCAATATCTATATCTCTATCTTTATCGTCACATCCTTTAGACGATGACACACTTATCCTACAACACTCCCCCTTGTGCCGAGTTAAAGGAGTGACGATGCACAATTGTTGCCTCGTTAAAACCTTACGCCAAAATAAAAACCCAGTGGGAAAAAATAAAAGTCTGACGAAGGAAAGAGTACAACACACCAACTTCTTTGCAATACATAGACTTATCCTTCAGTCTAGTTTTCTCTTAGATTCGTACATTAATCATGAGTTAGGAAAACATGATGCTATATAAACCGTTTACTCACTAGAACCTTACACCAAGGAACAAAACCCAATGGGAAAAATAAAACCTTGGTTGAAGGAAAGAGCACAACATACCAATATCACAAATATAGTAGACTCCCCCTTTTGTCTACTACTCCCCCTGATTCGTACATTAATTAAGGGAGTTTGGAAAACATTTGCATTTACTTTATACATGTTTCCCAATATATGGTTTTAGGTAATTACTTGGTAAAATATGTCACATTCTTTTGACACCTTACTTGATTCACTTGAATCTAAAGAGAGTCTTTTATTGCTGATTGTATAGAAACTTAAGCAGAATATGCATTGTGTTATCACCCTTGATGTATCTTAATTAATGCACAAATATTTACCCTTAATTAATGCACTGTTACAGAACAATCACTATAGAGAGAATAACAACAAGGTAGAGAGAAGAAGTCTATAATTCTTATTAATCATAAGCCCTTTAAATAGGGAGAAGTTTACAAAGAAAAAGAAACCTTTATTATGGTAAATTCTAATAGTAAGAAAATATTATGTCAATCACTTCCTTTTGATGATGACACATAATCCTTTAACACTCCCCCTTGTGCCGAGTCAAATAAGTGAAGTGATGGTGCACAATTTTTGTTTCATTAAAACCTTACGCCAAAATAAAAACCCAGTGGGAAAAAATAAAAGTTTGACGAAGGAAAGAGTACAACGCACCAGCTTCTTTGCAATACATAGACTTTTCCTTTAGTCTAATTTTCTCTTAGATTCATACATCAATCATGAGAGTTAGGAAAGCATGATGGTATATAGATTGTTGCCTCACTAAAACCTTACACCAAGGAACAAAACCCAATGGGAAAAATAAAACCTTGGTTGAAGGAAAGAGCACAACATACCAACAACACATGTATAGTAGGATCCCCCTTTTGTCTAATACTCCCCCTGATTCGTGTATTGATCAAAGAATTTGGAAAATATTTTCATTTAATTTCTACATGCTTCCCAATATATGATTTGGTAAATGTGTCATTTTCTCTTGACATCTTACTTGATTCACTTGAATCTAGAGGAGAGTTTTTTATTGCTGATTGCATAGAAACTTAAGCAGAATATGCTTTGTGTTATCACCTTTGATGTATCTTACTTTCATTAATTCGATACAGGATGCATTATTTCAATATATGCAAGTAGGATAGTGGTTGAACTCAAAATCACTAGCTCCTCTAATATGTGTAATGATAGTTCTTAATCATATACATCTCTTGATCAGTCTCATGGAGAGTAATATTATTGGAATCGTTCAAGGAGGTAGTTACAATGGTTAGTTTAGCTTACTTCCAAGCAATCGGAGTGTTCCATGTGGTAATTCATTATCCAGTTTGGGAACAACCCTTGTATGAATCAGACACATACCTAATATTAGCAAAGACATACCAAGACATTGTTTGGTGTTTTTCTGTAAGAGCTAGTACTTTTTGCTGCTTATATTCTAAGTAGGTATTGAGGTTTCATTATCAATCCCATTTTTCTTTCTATAGGGAAAGTATAAGCCTATGTCAGTGGTTCCAAAAGATTAATTTGATATCATTCCAATGACGTTGCATTGGCACTGAGCTAAATCTAGCTAACAAGTTCACTGAGAAATACAATATACGATCAAGTGTATTGTGTTAAGAATAATAATGCGCCTATTGAACTTAAACAGGGAATTCCAACTCCCAAAACCTCTTTGTTATCATTCTTTAGACGAAATAAATCTTTTTATATCCAACACTTCGACCGATCATGGGAGTGCTAACCAGATGCGATTTGTCCATATTAAGTCGCCTGATCATTTTCTGGACACATGCGGATCGGTGGATTAATATTCCACAAACTTGATGTTCTAGCTCAAATAGCTAGACAAAACCAAGTTTTCCCAAGATCTTTCATCTCAAATTCAGATTTCAAGTAGCTTGTTGTTTCTCTTATTTCATTAAGAGTACCTATTATGTTCATAACATCGACATATAGAGCTACACTGAAAATTTAGAACTTGTTTTCGTAAATAAATACGCAAAGGCACAATTCATCGTTATTATATACTTTCCCAATCAAGTATCCACTTAGGTGGTTATAGAACATTCATATAGATTGCTTTACTATATAAAATGAGCGTTTTACTTTTATTGCAAGAGCATTTTTGTGGTTTAGAGTTACTTAATTTTGATAATGTAATATCATCGAATACTTTTATATATCTCTGAATCTAGATCCCCATATAGACATGCAGTAACCACATCCATGAGTTGCATTTCTAGTCCTTCGAAAACTACTAGACTAATAAATTATTCGGACGCATAACATCCATCATGAGAGAGCAAGTCTCATCATGGTCAATCCAGGGCGTTATGAGAAACCTTGCGCCAAAGGAGAGCCTTAAACATTAGGACTTCATTATTCTCATTACGATTTATGACAAAGACTTAGTTATGTCATACGGACTTTACACTTGGTGGGTTAGCACTACCAGACCAAATACTGGATCCTTTGTCAAAGAATATAATTCTTTTTGGATTGTTTATTTAGGTTAATATGCTCTTTGTTGATATTATTCAACTGAGCGTGGTTCGATGTCGTTGTGCTCTATCATATTATGAGCAATAATATATGTGAATAAGTCATCAATGAGTATATATGAACTGTCCATCGACTCACGTGTACTCTCACAGTTCATTTGAGATTTTCTTTCATCTCTAGAATCATATTAACTTCGGAGCGTCCTCCAGTGATGATTCATGGATATAATTATAATTAGAGATAATCTCATGAGAGTTTTATGTATTGATGATAAATTGATGTGCCTCACTATTCTCTTCCTTTAGAATAGTATCCATCGAACCAAGTAGCTTCCACCACTTCCAGTTGGTAGCTACGACCTCAACCACACCTCCACTATGTGTGATTGCAACGCACTTTCCAATGGCGTTGTGCCCCTGTTGGAGACTTTTACCTTACGGGTATATTAGCAGCTTATATGTGTGATCTTGTCACTTTTAGAATAATTTTAACGTATCAGGTATCGAGTCTGATTCGTTTGACTTCAACTTTACGTTGTGAAGTTTGGGGATCAAAATGAGACAGAGTTGGAACATTACATGACAGTTCCTGTCGTTCCCTTGGAAAATACTTTTTCCTATCTCCCCCTAACTACGGGAAGACTATCATCAAAGTGACAATTCGCAAATCATGCAATATAAGGATTACCCGTAAAAGGTTCTAAATTGCTGATAATTGTTGGAGATTCATATCCAACATATACTTAATAGTTTTTAATGACCCATTTTAGTGCGCTGTGGGGGCGCAATTGGCACATATATTATACAAACAAACATGCATAAATTTAAAAGATCAGGCTTATATTCAGTTACCAACTGGTATGCATGATATTGGTTGACTAGTTGTGGGTCTAAAAACAAATAAGTAAAGCTGCATGAAAATTTGCATAACCCCAAGTAGATATGGGTAAATTGGTATGCATAGCCAATGTCCTAGTTACCATCTATGTCCTTTTGATGACATCTTTTGTGAGACCACTTTTATGTATACACATGGGGGTATAGGATGCTCTACATTGATCCCAATACAAATGCAAAGATCATCAAATCCTTATGATGTAAATTCTCTAGTATTACCAAGCCATATAGACTTTATGAGATGATTAGGGTGGTGAGCCCTTAGTTGTATAATTGGTCCTAGAACTACAGCGTTTTGTGTGGACATTAATACGATGTGTGTTCATCATGTCGAAACTTCCACCAGAACCATAAAGTACTTGAATGACCCACATTCTGGATGTATAAGTCCACAAATATTACTTTGTATTCATTGTAAGAATGGAATATTTTGTATTATGTCCTTAGTTTAGGATGACCTTGTTCCAATTGTGGTTTAAGGAGTAAGGGTTGCAAAAGTTCTGGGTATTCAATAGTGCATATTGCGATGGTGGTGTTGCTTCTTATGCTGCAGAAGTCAACAATTGCAATTTTGGATCATTTCTTTCACTCGATAAAATGTGTCTATATGTGTTTTTCAACACAGGGTCATTATGTCATATCCCAAAGTTCATTATTGGTGACAACATATGATTCAGTGACCTAGATAATCCACTAGTTTGACACATTAGCTTCTCTAATATATGTTTCCTTCCATATTTATTAGAGTTTATATAGATATCCATTTCCGTTTGTAATATGGTTTTCCATTTCAAACAAGTATTTGAACTAGGTTTGATGCATATAGTGCTTTAGTGATTAATTTTGTGTCATTAAACAACAAGTGACAGTCTATCGTCTAAGTGTTTGGTTGGAGGAATTAAAAATAACTAATTCAATGAATAATAATCTATTTCTTTAGGATTGTATGATATGTCTCAAAACAATCAATTTCTCCTCGATACATTCCTACATGGAACGAAGAACATTGAGAGTTTTGTATTTGTTTTTGATGCATTTCTTTACATATATAGTGGTTATAAACCCGAGGGTATATTTGCAGGAGCAATTAATTTGATAGTTAAAACACATTCAAATAAACTTATACTCAACCAATCTTAGATATGATATAGTTTATTTTCAACTTGTTCACTTTTCAATGGGAGCACTCTTTAGTGAATTTCTTATTTGATTGTTCTTTATCACCTCGGGTGGTAGTTGTATGTCTACTCCAGGTATTGAAAAATCCTTCCCAACTCTTACCATGACATGACCCTTTCTAGGTTATCATCCACATGGTGCATATATGTCACATGTGTGTGATTTAGTATGCCTATCTTGTTGTCCTTTGGAGTTCTTTCCACCTCTAACGCTTGCATGATTTAGATTCAAAAACATTCTTTCTCCCGACAAGTCTAGCGTCTTAAAAGAACCTTATTGTGTCTCTCAACCACTTGCACTAGGTTGATAAGTTTGTTAAAGGTTGTGATTCTTTATCATATTCCAACTGATACTGATTCATTAGTATGATTGTTGATGTAGGGAAAGTGGAAAGCATTTTCTGAATCATGTCGTCTTCCATGAGTTCCTTGCCACCGAAGTTTAGACGTGCTTTGAGACGCAACATTTCTTTGTTGAAATCATTTACCTTTTTTGTAATCGAGTAAGCGGATTTCATTTCGCTGTACGATTAGTTCGGGAAGTACAGGTTCATGAATAGTCCCAATTCTCCCCTTCGGGACATCTCACAGTTCTTTGGCGATTTCTAGTAAAGGTATTCCTATGAAAGTTAGGATTTATATGTCGTCTCAATACATGATGGTATTTGCTTGTACCTTTTAAGAAGGTTGCTTTTTCAGGTCAATAGGGAGTTGACGGGTTTTAGGTATTGGATATTCATATTTGTACTCAAATTCTTTTTAGTTTAGGACATCGAATCATGGATGAGGTGTTTCAACTATTTACGTAAATAAGGGACAATATATGATTTTCTATTTGATAAGACAATGGATGATAATTATAGTTATTATTTTATGTATGGAATTTCATTATCATACCAATATTGGATTTTGTATGCTTACATTTTGTTGATAATACTTCATCAATATTTCAATTTGTGAAAATAAATCACTCAATCTATCAGATTTCCAGATAGTAGGGGAATCACATGAATTTCTTAAGTCCTTACAAACTTTGGGGCTATTTACACTCGTTTGACAAAATCCAATCAATATTTTACGATTTATTTAATTTGAAGATAACATTGTTAATTATAGAGCTTTTGACATGAGGCCAAAAAGAATATGCGTTTGATATATAAAGCCAACTTTAGTGTTGTAATATATTAATGGTATTTTAAAGAGTTTTTTTTAGGCCAAATAAATATTTGTTTTGGTATAATACCAAATTCAAAATTTTGTTACCATAATGGTATGTTGAATACTTTTGGCAAGATATAAAAATATGGGGGTGAAAGTGTAACTCCCAAAATTTAATTATATAATTGGAATATTAAGTAGGAACTTATAGTTAATGTCTTTATTTGAATATACTATGTGGGAGAACAAATGCATTTGAATAAGGTGAATTAAATCTAAAAATAAATCATGACAACAAATACATTAAAATGAATAATTTAATACGAGTCTAAATAAATAAATACTATTGATCAATTAAACTAACCAATTAAGCAATCAAATGTGTATGTATATAAAAATTTATAAAAAAATAGTAACTAATAGATATTGTAAATCAATTACTTGTTAAATATGGTTATTATGGTATTACAGTTAGGGAAGAAAATCAGTTTCATAAAATAAACAACTCTTATTTAATAAATAATTTGATACTAAATTTATGGACAAACAATAAAACATCAATAAGTATTTATATCAATAAACATTTAATTAAAGTAATAAAATACTCAAATATTTTTATTCAAATATGATCATCCATCAATAATTTTAGTTCTAATTGTCAAATGTTGATGCATATTGAAAATGCTATTTTGAAAAATAGATTTTTTTTTCAAACATATATTTTTTTAAGACAAGAATAATAATAAATTTATTAAATAATATTTAGGAAAGGAAACCATAGGCAATAGAAATATTTTATATTTAACTACAAATTTTTAAAGATATACATACCAAAAATAATTATTCTTCTTTTTTTTTTGGTTAATTGTAACAAAATAGATTTTTTTTGAAAGACTCGACGGTATGGATAAAACTAAAACTAAAAATATATTTATTATCATCATAAAATATTAACCATACACATAAAGAAATAAATATTTTTATAATCATATTTTATAAAACATACAAAAACAACACGTGAATTAGGATTTCATGAGATTGACAATCATATTTTGCGTTTGTAACATAAAACATGGTATGATGATGTATATAATTTAAACATATAATAGAAAATCATGTTTTGATGAAATCATCATATTTAGTCATGTAACACCCTAAAATCCATGGTAAATTGAAAACTGCGGAAACTGTACAATTAAGCATCAACCAAAGGTATAAACCTCCCAAAAAGGGGAACTGTACTTAACCTTAACAAAAATCTGAATACGGATAAGGATCCCAACAACAAACCAATCTAAACATAAACTATCTAGATTACATAAGTTGTTGATCCATAATCATCCAAAAATGTGGGACTTAACAATGCCCAACAATCCCGTACTAAACATCTCAAAAACCCTCGGGATCAGTCCCGACACTCAAACCCTTGGCAACCTGCCGCTAACGAGAATCTGAATACATATCATTTGAGAAAAAGTGTTAGGCTTAAAAAGCCTAGTGAGAACATACAATTTATAAATTTCAAGGGATATAACATTTGCATCCAAAAAGGAAACCTTTCAAACAAACATTTCCAAGTTAACTGATGTTAGGAATAAAATCCATTAAAATAAGGTCATAAACCTTCTTTCCAAAACCTCACAATTTAATGCACATGTAGTTCTTCGTTTTGATTAGCTTATGGAACCTCACAATTTAATGCACATGTAGTTCCATAATTTATTAACGGCCAGAACCTCACAATTTAATGCACATGTAGCTCTATATTTGTTAACGGCCAGAGCCTCACAATTTAATGCACATGTAGTTCCATAATTTATTAACGGCCAGAACCTCACAATTTAATGCACATGTAGCTCTATATTTGTTAACGGCCAGAGCCTCACAATTTAATGCACATGTAGCTCTATATTTGTTAACGGCCAGAGCCTCACAATTTAATGCACATGTAGCTCTATATTTGTTAACGGCCAGAGTCTCACAATTTAATGCACATGTAGCTCTATATTTACTTTACTTGGTAAACTCCAAATAATATCAGTCGACGCAAAACCTAGGGATCCACTAGTAATGGTACAGACCTGTCACAACAACAGTGTGACCAACCATAAATAGTCATATGGTATAAAAACATTTTCATAAACAAGATGTTATATCCAGTTCAACTTCTGGTAAGAATGAAAATCATTAAAATGAGTTCATAAACTTTCTTTCACATATCCAACATAATGTGCAAGTAAAACATCCTTTTACTTCAAATAAGATAGAATCCATCATTTTAGTTAAAAATGATCGGGAACCCTAAAATCTCCCAAAACTCAAGTTATATCAAATATGTAGAAAACTTAGATCTGAAACCATGGAGATATATAGGAGTTCCAAAAGGTATCTTTTGATATGTATACAGTTTAAAAATGATAGTAGGAACTCACCCAATAGGTTTATACGAAAATCCGAAGAACCAGATATCAACCCTCTTGACAAGACGAAACTTTCCACACCGGAACCTCGGATCGAAAGCTAGATAATAATCACCAAACTCTAGAGAGAGAGAGAGAAATATCTAGAGAGAGAGAGAGAGAAATATCTAGAGAGAGGATGAGAGAGTTTGAGAAAAAGTGATGAAAACCCCAAATGAGATATTTGATTGGAAAACCCTTAAGTCGGTCCAGGCAACCTCGCGGGTTATGCCGCGACCTCAACTCGCGGCATAAATCACCCGCTAACACAAAACCCACACAAACAGGGGGTTTCGCGGGTTGTGCCGCGACCTCAAGTCGCGGTGCAACTCGCGTGGTTCACTGTGGTTCGACCAAAACCACCAAAATCCAAACTCAAACTCCCAACCAAACGGGGTGCTAACGACAACGCTTAAACACAAGAATAACAAGATTACATAACGAAATTCGGGGTGTTACAATACTCCCAACCTTAGGATGATTTCGTCCTCGAAATCTACTCTTCTCAATGGAACACTGTCCGCAGAGAAGATCGTCACAAACCCAAATGCCAGAATCATTAACGAGATCCTAATACCGACATCCACATTAGCTACCCTTCTTGGGCACAATTCACTCCTAACCGAGCGAACACTCAACACTTCAAAGTAACCTTTACTCCCAAGGTTACGGTTGCCTCCCAACCTTAGGTGACAATTACTACCTCCAGGAAATTAGCGACCTCAACTTTCCATCTACCAATTTCTTTCAAATTGCACGGTTCCGAACTCAAAGCCAACGGTCGACGCTAATCTTCCCAAAACTCTCAGATTTCACTGATCCATTCCTAATATCGATAAAGATATTCTTACAAGGCGCACCAATGCGTCTTTCCGGCAATCGGTTAACACAGATTCTATTACACTCAACTCTGATCCGACTCCAAATCTGGAAGTAGCCCTTATTCAAGTTTCTTAATACTTCCATAAATACTTCGTCTACAACCACATTATAAAGATTAACCTCTAAACATACCACCAATCTATACATTCGGACTATAAAGGACAGGCGCTAAAAAAACCCACAACAGGAATTTGATGCACATGCTGAAAAATAAAAAGGATTAGGCTTAACGCCTAGGGAGTTCAAGAGTTTTACACAAGTAAAAGCAATTAAATTGATGAACTTCTCTTTAAAACAGAACCTTTCAAATAATGAATTTTAAAACATGGAACAACTCCTTTTCAAAGTTATGCAATTTCAAAGATGGATCCTTCATTTCAACGATGCTTTATAAATTGACACGACTTGTACTAACTCGAAGTATGAAACATTAGTAACACCATCCACATCGTACGTCCGAAAACATGGACACTAGGCCCAATACTCACACGACCAAAAACGAAAGAAAAACTAAATATCAATATGCAGGAATAACACATTTCATTCAAACCTTTATATACGTGGGGAGAACCCAATATTAAAGCCATCATTTACCGTCGACTCCACATAACCAAAGTTGGTAAAAATATAACATTAGTGTTTAAAATACCCCGGGTCTATGACGGAGAGACCCGTACACAAAGAGAATAGAAGGACACGCAAGTAGGCCGCCCATACAACTTCCTCGCATGACCTCTAAACGTTTCCATCTTGGGTGGCGAGAACAAATGAATGGGGCCACCTGTGATGTTATTGGATTTCACCACGTATCCCGATCTTAGTTCCCATGCCATACCAGACATCACAACTTCAAACCGTTTATTGCCTCTAGCCATACTCCGTCGAGTTCTATCTCAAGGGCTTATGGACACGGGTGCCTATCCAATTCAGATGAGTTCCAACTCAGCAGCTCGTGCCACCTATTGTCTACTCGCTAGCCAACCCGAGCGGTCACTAAGTGTAACCCAAAACCTCAGGATTTACAAAACAGACAGACTGTCTAAGGATCTACAACTTTACAATCTACAACGCTACATGACTCCAAATGAATGACCAGCGCACTCAAAACACGTAACTCTCAAATGACACGAATAAACACCATCATACTCAAATCTTTCATTACGGTTATAAATCCGGACAAATGTCCACACGACTCATTTAGTCAAAACCCGAGCCAAAGGCCCAACACTTCACGTAAATTTCCAACGAAAGCCTCGTAAACCTTAAAGCACATTTAACCGACATTTAACGTTTCCCCAAATAATGAAATGTCTTTAAACAATGCTTATGAAAACCCACACCACAAAGATATGCTTTCTCAAAACTCAACACGTATTGGGACCATAGATTTTCCAAAGGTTTTATGAATGCAAATATACTAAGATGCATATGTCATGAAATAGAATTTGTTTGCACAAAATCATCAAAGATGCATAAATCATAATGTAGATTTTACGTGTACAAAATCACCCAGAATATGTAAATCGCGCTATTTACTTGTTGAAATATTCCAGCTCGACATGAGCAATTTATGATGTTAAAACAATCCAAGTTACCGAATACGAAAACTTAACAAAATACTCGCACCTTGAGAAATACCGAGTAAAACATACGCAATAATTTACGCTATAAACGTGAAAATAGATTATTGCACTTCAACATGTGCAACAATTGTTTGTACAACTCCAAAGGGAAAAATCACAATTTTATCTTTAAAATTCCTCCTCTATAACCAAGAGACGTTGCAGCAAAAGAATTTTCAACTCACCCCATATGCAACAATTCATTCCCCAAAGGGCGGTAAAATATCGGGGATGCAAATAAAATTTCAAATCGAGTTTAAAGCTTCACGTTGTAAAGATAAACACATTTGACCAAAATAGAAACTACAACGACAAAAATACCGCTAACTCGCTAAATGCTTTGCGGAAATTTTAACAGTAAGAGTTAATGATGGAAATACGATCAGAACGAAAGTCCTGTTTTAAAAATAACATAAATCGTTTATGCAATCATTCACACCAACGTTATACTTAAATCCAATGCACATAGTACACGACGGTTGAAATTTGTTAACAAAACCCCGAAATTAACGCACACAATGATGCATATGCACATGTTCCTGAAATTATTTACGCGACACAAAAGTCGTAAGATGAGACACCATAATCCAACTGGATTTTCATAAAACTTATTAACGCTAAAATCAAGTGGTGTCCAAATATCCATTTTTCAACACAAGGTAAGGCGACCATTTTACAAGATTTTTGATGAGACACGACTCCCAAAGAACTCATAACTTGCACGCAATGAAATTAAACTCACGCATCTCAAAATACACGCACGCGACAAAAGAATCCGTAAAACAAAACTTCAAGGAATTCAACAAAACTCACACAACTAAAAATTCCCAAGAAACTCTGATTCAAAAGCATGGGAATAACTCTTCCTTTAAAACCATTGACATACGTGGAAGAGATCCAATGTCAAAGTCAAAATTCCACAGCTACTTGCCCATTAACTCAAAAAGCGTTAAAACACAGATATTTCGACATCAAAAAATAGCATTTAAACACAAGACATGAATAAAGAGAGTTTTGATAACAATTTGAAATCAGGTGCAACAACCATTTTAAGCATGCTAATGCTCATAGTTTAAAATATGATGATTGCTAAATGTTTTGCCAAAACGTTATAAGGTAATTTACTTTATGGTTGGCGATCAAGAAAAGCAGTTTATGCAACCTTATTTTAGAAATAAATTTAATGCATGAATTCGGTCGGCACTCACATCTTAATACTGCGTTTCCCAACATCCCGACGTACTATAATCAACCGGATGCCTCAGGCATCATAGGGCAACAATCCCATTAATTAGCTTACAAATCTCCTCGAAATAGAATCGATCTAACAAGATATAGTTCTAACAATCCCAATTGTCATAACATTAGCAAACCAATTACACTCACGTAAAATATCCTCATAATCACATTAGCTAAGTGAGATTATGAACATATAACACATAAGGGTTCTTGTTACCGTCATCACAACGCTTGATGAACATAACTTCCGTCGACTCTAAGACTGTCCCATCTTAGAAGTTCTACCCAATCTCACAATCAATGCCTATCAAACTCAGTCTAAGTCTAGACATCATACATTTATGCCTAGTTCGCTTAAACTAGAGCTCTGATACCAACTTGTAACACCCTAAAATCCAGGGTAAATTGAAAATTGCGGAAACTGTACAATTAAGCATCAACCAAAGGTATAAACCTCCCAAAAAGGGGAACTGTACTTAACCTTAACAAAAATCTGAATACGGATAAGGATCCCAACAACAAACCAATCTAAACATAAACTATCTAGATTACATAAGTTGTTGATCCAGAATCATCCAAAAATGTGGGACTTAACAATGCCCAACAATCCAATACTAAACATCTTAAAAACCCTCGGGATCAGTCCCGACACTAAAACCCTTGGCAACCTGCCGCTAACGAGAACCTGAATACATATCATTTGAGAAAAAGTGTTAGGCTTAAAAAGCCTAGTGAGAACATACAATTTATAAATTTCAAGGGATATAACATTTGCATCCAAAAAGGAAACCTTTCAAACAAGCATTTCCAAGTTAACTGATGTTAGGAATAAAATCCATTAAAATAAGGTCATAAACCTTCTTTCCAGAACCTCACAATTTAATGCACATGTAGTTCTTCGTTTTGATTAGCTTATGGAACCTCACAATTTAATGCACATGTAGTTCCATAATTTATTAACGGCCAGAATCTCACAATTTAATGCACATGTAGCTCTATATTTGTTAACGGCCAGAGCCTCACAATTTAATGCACATGTAGCTCTATATTTGTTAACGGCCAGAGCCTCACAATTTAATGCACATGTAGCTCTATATTTACTTTACTTGGTAAACTCCAAATAATATCAGTCGACGCAAAACCTAGGGATCCACTAGTAATGGTACAGACCTGTCACAACAACAGTGTGACCAACCATAAATAGTCATATGGTATAAAAACATTTTCATAAACAAGATGTTATATCCAGTTCAACTTCTGGTAAGAATGAAAATCATTAAAATGAGTTCATAAACTTTCTTTCACATATCCAACATAAAAACTTTATTGTACTTTTTCTACATGTACCCAAGAATCAAATTATTGTATATAAAATGTAATTTTGTGCATTTTGAAAACTATTATTAATTTTAATACTAATAATGTATTAAATAATAAATCTTATACTGAATATAACTACATTGATTTATTAAAGGATTATTTTATTGATATATTGTTATTTTACCTTTATTTTATTAATTATTTATTAAATAGCAAAGATTTGTGAAATATTTAACACCGTTTAAATTCTAAAATCATTTTTACAACTTCAACGATATTATCTTATTTACCATATCTCTACTCCAGATGTTGAAAAATAATTCCCGACTCTTATCAAGACCCTGACCCTTTCTAGGGTCTCGTCCACATGGTGTATAAATGTCACATGTGTGAAATTGTTTAACTCACAATCCTTTGGAGTTGTTTCCACCTCTAACGCTTTCATTATTGATATCGAGATTTTTCTTTGTCCCGGCATATGTGGTGTTATTCGAAAGAACCTTGTTATGTCTCTCAACCACTTTGCAGTAGGTTGATGGGTTTGTCTAAATGTTACATTCCAACTTATATTAATATTTACTTATATATGAAAGGTGGAAATAATGTTAGGAATCATGTCATCTTCTGTGAGTTCCTTGCCACAGAGATTGAGACGCGTTTTGGATATAACATTTATTTGTTGAAATCAGTCACCTTTTTGTAATCGAGTAAGTGGGTTTCATTCCAATGTACGATTAGTTCGGGAAGTACATATTCATGAGTACTCTCGATTATCCCTTTCGGGACATCCCACATTTCATTGGGGGTTTCTAGTAAAGGTATTCCTATGCAACTTAGGATTTATATGTCGTCTCAAAACATGAGGGTATTTGTTTGTACCTTTTCAAGAGGTTGGTTTTATAGTCAATGGGGAGTTGATGAACTTTAGGTATTTTCTTGTACCTTTTCAAAAGGAGGTTTATATACTCATTTATGATACTCAGATTCTTTTGAGTTTACGACGTTGACTTTGAGATGAGTTGTTTCAACCATTTACATATATAAAGGATAATATATTATTTTCTTTTTGATAAGAAAATGGATTATGGTTATGAAATTTCATTATCATAACAATATTGGATTTTTGTATGCTTATATTTTGTTGATAATACTTCATCAATATTTCAATTTGCGAAAAAGAAATCACTCAATCTATTGGATTTTCAGGTAGTAGGGGAATCACATGTATTTCTTAAGCCCCTAGAAACCTTGGGGCTGTTTATACCCGTTTAACAAAATCCTGTCGATATCTTGTGATTTATTTCATTTAAATATAACATTATTAATTATAGAACATTTGGCATGATGCCAAAATGACTATGAGTTTGACATATGAAGCCAATTTTAATATTTTAATACATTAATAGTATTTTTGGAGCTTTTGGTAAAGACCAAAATATATGGTGTTAGAAGTGTAACTTCTAAAAATTAATTATATAGTTTAAAATTATGAGTAGAAACTCACAATCAAGATAAATGTTTGATTTTAACATTTTAATGCTATTTTTGGACCTTTTGATAAAATAACAAAAGTTATGGGGGTTGGAATTGTAAAATCCAAAGATAATTTATAAAATTGAGATTAATGAGTAGGAAATCATAATCAAGATAAACATTTGAATTATAACAATTATTAACTGTGATAGACATTTAAATATTAACATAAACAAATAAATAATAAATAATATTGTAAACTAATTGGATAACCGTCTAAATATATGGATATTGTAATCTAATTTGATAAACATTAATAAATCATAATAATATTTTAAAACAACAAATATTAACATATACAGAATTAAATGATAATTGATTTAAATAAGATAATATTAACGTGATTAAATTAACCAACTAAACATGTCAAAATTGTAACTAATTAATGATGCATAAATACACAATGATATGTTAAAAATTATAACATAATTTAATATACAATATAAATAACAATATGCTAAAATAAACTCATGTAAAATAAATCGTATTAGTCAATTAAAAAAAAGGGATAATGGTTCAATAGATAATGATAAGTTTTAAATCAATTATTACTTTTAAATACAAATTAATAACAAATTAAATATTAATAAGTTCAACGAATAATCTTAATAAACCCAAACATAATAATTTTCTCTTTTTAAATTAATAATCATAAGTAGATGAAAATTGGGAAAATAACACCCCACCCTTTTTTTTTGCATTCATCGTCACACACAAAGAAAAAACTTCAATATGATTATACATATATATGGAAAAGAAGATAACATATTCAAATATGTATAAGATTTATAAATACGATCTCAAAAAAAATATAAACCACTAAACCCATGGTGGGCGTTTTGTGTGTTGTTATTCATAATAAGCAACAAGAAAAATTAGAACAACAACAAACGAATTCTTAGAAAATAAAATATAAACATGTACAATTAGATTTATAGTGATTCTATTAAAAAGAAATTAAATGCATAGTCAAGTATATGCAAAATTAAATAAGGGTAAATTGAATTATCGTGGCTAAAAGAGTTAAACACGATTAATGACAATTCATAGAGAAAATTTTGTAACTTTTTGTAGAGATACTTACTTGAATTGCAATATTAGAAAAAAAACAGACCTTCTAATGGTGACAGATTGCGAACGATCGTTTAGTAGAAACGGAAACGATCTAAAGGAGCGATAGCACAAACGAGCTACGTGCTGATAACGTGTTAAAGAGAAAAACAAATAGAACAACAATAGAATGGAAAGAATGAATCTGTAATTCTCATTAATCAAAAGCCCTTTAAATAGGGATGAGATACAAGTAGATAACCACAAGATATTTCAGTTCTAATCTAACTCTGATATATTTATCAATATATATGTCTCTATCTTTATCGTCACATCCTTTAGACGATGACACAATTATCCTACAACAAAAATCAATTTTTTTCTTTTTGTGGAGTAGTCGAATGTGGTTGTGTCAGAATTTGGTTTTGATCTTTTAAAAAAATTTGAAGGGAGTCGCCGAATTGGTATTTCAAAAAAAAAAAAAAAAAAAATTAGTCCCTTCTAACCGATTGAAAGATTTGAGTGTTAATAAAATTTAAAAAAAATCCTTATTAACCGATTGCCTTAAAAAAATCAACATTTTTTATGGAAGCAACCAATAGGATTTAAAAAAAAAATACTTTCTTTTTCCTTTTCTTTCATTCGGTTGGTATAAAAAAAACTTCATTTTTTTTTCATTCATTCATTTGGGTTGAAGGATTTCAAAAAAAAAAAAAAATTAATTCTAACTTTTGAACTACTGAATGGCATTACAAATATATATATATATAGGGGTGAGTTATTAAGCAATTTTTTTTTCTTTTTTTTAATTACATTTACCTTTTTTTCCTTTTAAAATATATATCTATATTACCTATAATATAGATTACATATTGGTTTACACCAAATGTCTTAAAGACAACTTCTAAAGCACATGGTACAACCATTTTATGCAAGAATTTCAAAAAACTCTTAAAGACAACTTTTAAAGGATAATGTACAAGTCTCCAATACAATAATTTAAAAACCAGGCCAATCAAGAGAGTAGTACACCCTCCAGTGTCCAGCCCATGCTTTCTGACCTCAAGTCTCCATCCCTTCTCCGACCCATACCTATTCGGCTTTCTTCACACGCTTTCTTCTACCAAATATCCTCTACATTTCAGTTTACGTCTCAGGACTCAGATCCATCCCTGAACCAGAAAGGTACACCAAATTTGGTACGTAAAGAGTTTTCTTTCTCCTTTCCGCAGTAGAGTTCTCCTTATTCATGTATGATTCAAAATTCAAAATTCAACTTTTGCTTCTTCTTCCCGAGACCACACTCCCGCTCGCTCTCCTCCCCAAAAAACACTTCTTAAATATTCAAATTCAAATAGGCACTGTTCAGTTTTCTAGGATGAGACGATGACTTCCTTCACATCTCTCTCCACTATCGCGTTCAACCTAATCGATTGGGTTTCTTCTTTCTTCATCAACATCTCTTGATTAGTGTGGTTGCTATTTTGAATTTTGGGGTTTAAAAATGAAATCATAATACTTTTTTTTTTTGCAGAGATTCACGACTTGTGGTCTGTTATCACCCCTTATTCTGTAGTTGTACCCATTAAGACTGAGTTTTTTCTAATCTAATTGTATGCTATGGATATAAAATCCACTATTTGTATTAACTTGGAATCCATACAGATGCATATTAACTTTATCAAGTAAGAATTAAGTCTACTTCGGGTCTGAAGTAAGAATTCTTTCATTGTGAAGTTGCATAAAGAAATCAATCTTGTACTAATTGCTCTGGATTCTTTCATTTTGATTTTGAAACAAAGTTTTGATCAAAACTTTTCATTGTTCTGTTAAAAGGACAATAAGTTGTTTAGTTTAATCCTTTTTTGGATCTTTCTTATACTTAGTTCATGTTTTTACTTTTTGATTCCTCTCAAATTTCTTTGTATGGTTCCCTCAGATTTCTTAGTAGGGCTGGAGAACCTGTTCAATAACTATGTTGGGCAGAGGTATTTGACGCTTGGTAAGTGTTTGATAAACGGCCCTTTAAACTCTTGATTATCGCTTTAACCATGTTTTTCACTTTTTCTTATATTGGAATTCGACTAGCACCATTTATATTAATAATGTTATAGTTGTACATAAATTACAGTAACAGAGGCCTCAACCACTTGCAAAGAATAAGCTCATTCCAATATAACCAATGAGCTATCCCTGAATCCTGGTGCCTGATCTACTTGTAGAGGCATCTCATTATAGACAATGATAACATAGTTGCTATTATGATAACCAATGAGCTATCCCTAAATCCGTTTTTGTGCATTTCTTGTACTAAATATTTTAGTTTCTGTTTTATCACAGAAGCAAGCTACTTATGCAGGAATCAGATTTTTGGTGGTATGAATCAACAAAGGAATAAGATTTTTGGTGGTATGAATCAACAAAGGAATCAGATCTTATCATTTCTTCCTGTATTATGGTATCTTTTATTTATGTTTTTATTGAATTACCTAGATATATGATGTTCAAAAAAGTAATTTGGTTTTCTCTTATGCTTTTGCAGACTGAACTACTGAAGGCACAAGTTGAAGTATTAGGGGTCGTTTAGCTCACCGCCACGAGTCACCACGCACTTACCTTATCAGGTAACATTTTGGGCTATCAAAATGGATTGATGGTAAGCATATATCACCAGGTAAGTGCTTACTCGGTAAGAATCATTACCCTAACTTACTGGTTAAGACTCTTAATCCTTACCATCTCTCTTACCGGGTAAGATTCTCGGTCTTTCCTATGCTCACCTGGTAAGGTATTTGAGCGGTAAGCGCTTGCCCGATAAGTGTTTGTTAAAAAGACCGTTAGTTTGTCTTTTAGGCTTGGATTCCTTGATATCTCTGCTGCAACCGGAAGTCGTGTTGACAGTAAGGTTCATGGTTCATATGAATTTGCAAAAAGTCTCGTGGTTTTTGCATAGATCATTGAAAGTACCCACTTATTTTTATGCAAAGTGTGTACTAATACAGTAATATTGTGGATTGTTTCTAATGGAAGTCCCGTTAATGAACATTTTTTACCTTCAACGGTGGTACAATGACTTTAAGTTTGTTTGTCAATAGGAATAACAGTTTGTAACTATTCTCACTAAATTATCCTTTTTTGTAAAATTAGAGTTCAGGATTGAATTTCAAAGTTAGATGCTTAAGTTTTTACTTAAATTTTTCTAAGATTTCTTTTGGTTATAGTGAAAGAACTGCTTGCTATGTCAGTGTATGTTTTTATACTTCATTGTTAGTCTAGAGCGAATTATGTTTATTTGTTTCAAGCAAGTATGCTCTCATTTCCTTTCGTATTTGCAAATCTTTATATGATTATGTAAGTTTATCTGCCCACTATATTCTTCTGTCTTTTGTTTCTTTGAACTCGGTTTTCTTATAGAGTTGTTGCATAAAAGTTAACTTTCAACTTTAATACTCTATTGTCGTGATCTTGAAAGAGTGAGTTTGTTGTAGTGTATTTGTACCTTTCTTACTCTATGCTTCAACGGCAGATCTAACATCCAATCTTTAGTTTACGATGTTGTTTGTTGTTTTAAAAATAAAACCGATGTTAGTTTCTATTTGTTTTAAAATTTAAACCGATGTTAGTTTCAGAGATTTCTTTCTCCCCAATTTCATGTCTCAAATGTCTTCAAGACTGATCAATCAAGAGATTCATTTGTGTATAAATCTTGGTAGGAGGTTTTGTATTCCCCAAATTCTGGTAAGCTCTTAGAACAAACTCCCAAACTAAGGTAAGATTTTGATTTTTGTTCATACAGAGACGTTTTTGCTAACGTTTCAATCTTTATCTCCAAAGGTAAGATGCATTTCCAGTGTTTGATTTCATACGTTTTTAGTTAAGCTCTCTGTTTTTCATTGGCTCATTGTGTTAGATCTTTGTATGCTCGAACCTCAACCTGTTAATGTGTTCTCTAATTAGATTAATTGATATTTTCCATCAACCCATAAGATGTTCATGCTTACTCTCATTAATTATCTTTTGGATTATGTGTATGGTGACCATTTTTTTGTCTGGTTCTATTAACAACATCATCCCACAAGATGTTCCAAATTATTCTTATTGCAGCCAAAATTTTCTTATTGCATCACTAAATAAGCGTGGAGTTGATGTGTTATAAATAGATCATGTGTTAATGTGCAAGTTCGCTTCCTTATGGATGGCTTTCCTCCTGGATCAGTTTTTATTCGAAATCTAAACCTTGTATCCTGAATTTTACCTTCTTCAAAATCTCTGTTGTTGTGACTTTTTACTCTAGCTTCCTATAGAATCTGTCATGTTTATATGTTTTCTCCAAAACTCAGAAATGGTTAGCTGCCTTACTCCATTGATTTCAACAAATGTTTTTTTTTCTTTTTCAGCAGTTAGTTTTACATATGAGAGCATGAACCATTTTGTTTGATGTAATGGTTTTTGTAACCAAAGTTCACCTAATAATGTCTTTATCTTTGTTTTTCTATCTAATTAAAGTACTTTTTTAGTGTTCTTGACATTGATAATCGGATTTCCATATCAATTTTCATGATTCAGATAGTCCATTTTGAGGACTCTTTAGAAGAAGATCAAGGAATACGGTGGTTGTTTTGTGCTCACTTCATAGGTTTGTTTCCAACTTTTAATGCCTTTGTCTATGTTTTTCTATCTAATTAAAGTGTTTTTTTAGTGTTCTTGGCATTCTGATAATTGATCCAACATAACTATTTTTACCGGTAAGCAATTACCGGGTAAGCATTTGGTTAAACGACTTCTTATTGTTTCCAATGTGATTACAAAATGACCCAATATCTCTGTGAAGAAAAAGAAGAATAACAATGTACAACATAATGCTATTCTCTTGAATATCAAGACAAAAGAAAGAAATATTCAGTTGCTAAGATCAAACGACAGAAAAAATATCAGACCTGAATTGATTTACACAAGCAAATTGACACCTATATCAGCCTTTTGAAACAGAGTTTAGTTTTGTGTACCCGCGTAATGGGGCGGCATGTAATTTAAGGTTGCAACTTCTAAAACATGGAAATAAAACATGTAATTTAAGGTGATCAGAAATTACCGCAAAACCCGTGTTATGAAGCGCAGGACCATATATCTGTTGCATTCATTGAAAATCATGAAGCTTAAAACAATTAGCAAGGTCATCCAATTTGATATGGACTCAGGGTAAAGAGTATAGCAGGTATCCTACTAATTTTGATGCAACAGATAGAGTTATAAGTATATAATCATTAGTTTCACCAAGTAGATTGATCATGCACTTCCAACTAATATTTGCACTACAAATCAAGCAATAGCTAGCTTAATCACCATAAAATCTTGAGGATCGATCTTTCAAAATAGTAGAATAAACCAATGTTTTAAAAACCGGGTCGACCCAACCGGTCAAACCGGTTGAACTGGGAACCGGTGAAGAGACCGGGTCAATTGCGACCGGGTTGATGCCATTTTGATGACCCGGATTGAACTGTCCGGTTCTATTAAAAAACCAGTTGAACCGGTTATAACGAACCAGTATTGAACCGGTTGACCCGGTAACAAAAGTTAAAAACCAATAGTCCAATAGGCAATACGTATTAGCGTTAAAAACCAATAGACAATTCTGAATGTAGGTGTTTATCTACCGGAATCTGTATTGTCACACGGGCAACTTTACGTGGCATTGTCCAGAGGGATATCACGGGGTAATACGAAGGTGTCAGTGAAGCCTACGAAAAAATTCAATCGTGCTGAAGTCTACACATCAAACGTCGTCTATCAAGAAGTTTTAAGTGATGAATAAGGTACAATAAATATTTATATTATTACACATTCAGTACGATATGTTTCTATTAAAATCATTGCGTGTTTTTTGCAGGACATATTCACGAATGAGTGCTTTACGAAAACTAAACGACATTTTGGATATACGGATATGCATTATTTGCAGATGTTTGTATTTCTGTTTGTTCAGTCAATAATTTCAAATTTTGTAATAAGTTTTGATTATATGGGTTTGGAAGTTCAATACTTATGCAATTATTTTTCCAATATATCTTTCTTATACACCATACTAACCATCAATTTTATATATTAGTTGACTTGCAAATTAACCATGCAAGCTCATG
Source organism: Arctium minus (assembly GCA_954870635.1). Taxonomy (NCBI): domain Eukaryota; kingdom Viridiplantae; phylum Streptophyta; class Magnoliopsida; order Asterales; family Asteraceae; genus Arctium; species Arctium minus. Next base: position 25,303,463 of record OX941097.1, on the reverse strand, counting down.
AAATAAAATCGAAAATGATATTGAAACATGATTCAGGACAAAACCAATGTTTCAAAATTGTGATTCACCCTCGCGATGATTCAGAACTAAACCAATGTTTCGGAATTGTGATTCACCCACGCTGCATCGCACGGGTACACCACTAGTGTATATATATATATATATATATATATTAAGACTTTGTTTTTCATTCGGTAAGTTTTTTTTAAATATATATACCTATTTTTTATTCGAAAAAAATACGAAAAATGAACAAATTCGAGCGAAATAAATTACACCAAATAAACGATAATATTTTTCTCGTTAATTTGACATCCATATTGATAAGTGTCATTTTTATACACTTTTATGTCGAATCTATCTTAAAATTTGTGGTTGTTGGATGCTTAAAATACCCTTTTAGTTTAAGTTATATATTTTATTATTAGTGTTTAAAAAGAAAAAAAATAATAATAACTTTTATATTTAGTTTGTGTGAGTGTGTTTGTTATAAATAAAGAAAAAAAAAATTATTTACATTTGGTTCTTGTGGTTGTTGATTCTGGAGGCGCAAAAGAGAAGAAAAAGAAAACAAAGAAAAAGTTGTGTAAAGGCAGCCCAAGTCAAAGCCCATGTGCAGCCCAAATTAAGAAAAGAAAGAAACAGTCCAACGCTTACATCTGAGGGGACGGTTCTTCACGTTGAGGGGCAGGCCACTCTTTGGTTCGAGTTTACTTGTCGGCGCATATCTCAAGAGGATCGATTTTTCTGAAAAATTAAGGAAAAAGAAGGGAGCAACAAGAGGTCGATTTTGGAGAGATTTCATCATTGCAAATTCTTCAATTTGGTAAATTAGGTTAACTTTTCTTCCCAATTTCTTAGTTTAGTTTGAAATTAGCCATGTGTGGCTAATCCCTTTTTAGAATTCGACTTTGGGTTTGTTAACTTTTGCAATTTCTATTTCATGAAGTTGTTTGAAATGATGTAATTCAAGCTTACTTTGATTATTCATTCAATTTCTATGTTTAAGGTTTATAAAGTTAGTTTTTATACTTTCTGATCAATTGTGTAGGAACTGATTATGGTCAAATTGGTTTTCTAAATTCGTAATTGTTTAGAAAACGATTGTTGGTGATAAACAACAAAGTGGGTTTTGTCAAAGATTCTTACTTTTTGTTGTGAAATTGGATGAAACGGAAGAATTAAGTTAACCGAGCTTATGTGTTAATTTATCTGGATTCGGGTTCCATTAGTCTTTCATGCTAGTACAAATTAAGCTTTCAAGAGCTTGTTTGAGGCTAATTATATACTAAGGTTTGGTAGGAGAGCTTATTCCTTTCAAATGCTAATTATGATGGAATTGATTGTTAGATCTTTTTAACAATTATAACCGGGTTAATCGAAATAGTTGCGATAATCGTATACATTGTCTATGATACAACTTTTGAATGGAATTGTATTAGTGTTCGCTACCCAAAGTTGAGTTCATTTCCGTTTATAGTGTTTTTAAGCTCGTATTTAAATTTCATATGTTAATTTCTTGCACAAACAAAACCCCCCCTTTTCATAGTTACTTTTAAGTAAACAATTTTGTATTTGTTGATTCGGTATAAATTAAGCTAGAATCGAGTCTCTGTGGATTCGACCCAACTTACCACTTTTGCAATTTTTATTGTAAAATCGTGTGCTAATTTGGAATTATTATTTGGTGGACTCGGCATCCGTCAAATTTTTGGCGCCGTTGCCGGGGACTCGGTATTTCTAACGGTTTATGCCAAGATCTTCACGTACAGGTACACCCATTCCAATAAATTCTGAAATCGAACGGACCACGAAAAGACTAAGGAAACAAGCCAAGCTTCGGAAGAAGTTAGGCGAGGGACCTTCTTCACCAGGGGTAAATATCTGGAAAGATATTAACCTATCGAGCGATTCAGACGAAGAAAAAGAAGAAAATCCAAAAATAGAAGTCGAGGAGCCGAAGACGGAATCTGAAGAAGAAGAGGAGAAAGATCCGAAGGTCAACATGGGTGATGCGGAGCAGACGCTACGTCAACTAGCGACCCAAGATGTTGCTCAGACTCCCATTTGTATCAGGTATCCAACAGGTAATCAAAATTTCGTTCTTAAGACTGGCTTGGTCCATCTCTTACCCACGTATCACGGGTTAGAGAATGAGGACCCCAATAAGCACTTAAAGCAATTTCACATAGTTTGTCTTAGCATGAAACCAAGTGAGGTTACGGAGGACCTTATAAAGTTAAAGGCATTCCCTTTTTCTTTAAAGGACCGTGCTACGGATTGGTTGTACTCGTTACCCCCCGATTCAGTAACGACGTGGAACCAAATGGCGAGGCTATTTTTAGATAAATTTTTTCCCGCCTCCCGAGCCGCTAACCTCCGTAGAGAGATCTGTAGTATTAAGCAAAGAGATGTTGAAACTCTCCATGAATATTGGGAGAGATTTAAACATCTTTGTGTGAGTTTTCCACAACACGGAATCTCGGAGCAATTGCTTTTGCAATATTTCTATGAGGGTCTTCTACCTATGGATAGAAAAATGGTTGACGCTGCAAGTGGTGGTGCCATGTTTAACAAGACCCCGACCGAGGTTAGAGCTCTAATCACTACTATGGCCGAAAACTCCCAACACTTTAGTGTGAGGAGTGACATGAGGAGAGAGCCACAAAGAGCCAATGAGGTAAATGTAGCGAGCATTGAGAGTCGTTTATTTGATGTTACTAACTTAGTTAAACAGCTTGTAGTTAGCAAAGAACAAGTGAAAGCTTGTGGGATATGTTTAGCAACAAGCCATCCAACCGATGCGTGCCCACAACTTCAAGAAGATGTGTTGGCGACGGCCGAAGATGTGAACGCCATAAGAGGTTTTCAAGGTCAGCCACAACAGCAACAAAGGTATTTCAACAACAACTTTGGCAACCAAAGACCCCCTCAATTTCAGAATTTTGTGCAAAGGCTGCCACAACAACCATTTCAGCAAAGAACACCCTTCAATCCAAATCAAGCTTCTTCTAGTGGCTCAGGTATGTCTCTTGAAGACATTGTTAAAAAATTAGCTACTAACACTCTTCAATTCCAACAGAAGACGGAGGCAAGTATTCAAAATTTGGGAGCTTAAATGACACAACTTGCCACTTCCGTGAGTCGATTGGAATCTCAAGGAAAGTTGCCTTCCCAAACAGAAACGAACCCGAAGCAAAATGTAAGTGCAATCGTCTTGAGGAGTGGAAAAGAGCTTGAAGAACCAAAGTTGGCAAAGAGTAAAGAAGTGGAGAAAGAGAAGGAGGTGAGTCCAAAACCGGTTCAAGGTGAGAAACAACCGGAATCTTCAGTTGATGTAAGTGAAAAAGCAAAGGTAATTCCACCACCCTTTCCTACACGTTTTCAAATGTCTAGAAAGGCTAGAGAAGAAAAAGAGATTTTAGAAACTTTTAGGAAAGTTGAGGTGAATATCCCTCTTTTAGATGCAATCAAGCAAGTCCCTCATTACGCTAAGTTTTTGAAAGAATTGTGCACAAATAAAAGAAAACTTAGGGGTAACGAGACGGTCAATATGAGTGAAAACATGTCGGTCGTGCTTCAAAAGAAACTACCCCCAAAGTGCAAAGATCCCGGTGTTTTCACCATTTCTTGCAAATTGGGGAATGTCACAGTTAATAGGGCTATGCTTGATTTGGGTGCATCTATCAATATGATGCCATATTCTATCTTTAAGACTTTAAATGTAGGCCCCTTACAAGAAACCGGGGTGGTCATTCAATTGGCCGATATATCCGTAGTACACCCAAAAGGTGTATTAGAGGACTTATTGGTTCAAGTGAATGAGCTTGTTTTTCCCGCTGATTTTTATGTTATCGATATGGAGGAGGATTCTCATCCGAAATCCACATCCATTTTGTTAGGGAGGCCATTTTTGAAAACTTCGAAAACAAAGATAGATGTTCATAATGGCACACTTTCTATGGAATTCGATGGTAATACCATTCATTTTAATATCTATGAAGCCATGCGTTTTCCAAGTGATGTATCCTCTCTTTGTGCCATTGACATTCTTGAACCCATTTCTCAAGAGTTATTTGAACTAACCCATTTTGATGCTTTAGACACAACTTTGATTAGGTCTTTAGATGAAACGGGGGTAACTAAACTCATGAAGAGGATTGAGCTCGGACCCGAGTTTCACGAGCTAGTAGCTTTTATGGATCACAAGAAGACTGTAAGGTATGATATTGCTCAAATTTCTTTACCACCATCTAACAAAAAGCTACTTCCTTCTATTTTGCAGGCACCCGAATTAGAGCTAAAGCAATTACCGGATCACCTCAAGTATGCCTATCTAGAAGAAGGAGAGAAACTACCGGTGATCATTTCAAGTAGCTTAGACACATCCGAGGAGAAGAAGCTTATATCTGTGCTCAAACGGTATAAAGAAGCCATTGGGTGGACGATTGCCGACATAAAAGGTTTGAGTCCATCCACTTGCATGCATAAGATATTGATGGAGGATGATTTCAAGCCGTTTCGTGAGGCTCAAAGGCCTTTGAATCCGCCCATGATGGAGGTTGTGAAGAAAGAGATTCAAAAGTTACTTGATGCGGACATGATCTTTGCTATTTCTGATAGCAAATGGGTGAGCCCGGTGCAAGTTGTTCCAAAGAAGGCCAGAGTAACGGTAGTGGAGAATGCCGAGGGAGTGATGGTTCCAATGAGAGTACAAAGTGGTTGGAGGGTATGCATTGATTACCGACGGTTGAACGCTTCAACCCGAAAGGATCACTTCCCTCTACCTTTTATCGATCAGATGCTCGAGAGACTGGAAGGTAAGTCCCATTATTGTTGTTTAGACGGTTATTCTGGTTTTCATCAAATTCCGGTTGCACCGGAAGATCAAGAGAAAACCATATTTACATGTCCTTTCGGCACTTTTGCTTATCGCCGAATGCCATTTGGCCTATGCAATGCACCGACTACTTTTCAGCGGTGTATGATGAGTATTTTCTCTGAATTTGTTGAAAACATCATTGAAGTTTTCATGGATGATTTTACCGTCTATGGAAACTCCTTTGATGAATGTTTAGAAAATCTCACTAAAATACTTCAAAGATGCATAGAGACCAACTTGGTTTTGAATTATGAAAAATGTCACTTTATGGTAAACCAAGGGCTAATCTTATGACATATCATTTCTAGCAAGGGGATTGAAGTAGATAAATCTAAAATAGATGTGATTAAAAGCTTACCCTACCCCACTTCGGTGACGGAAGTCCGGTCATTTTTGGGTCATGCAGGTTTCTATAGACGCTTCATCAAGGATTTCTCACGCATTACCCGACCGATGTGCATTCTACTTCAAAAGGATGTGGAGCTCAAGTTTGATTAGCAGTGCAAGGAAGCTTTTGATAAGCTCAAGGAGATGCTCACATCCGCCCCAATCATGAAACCGCCTAATTGGGACCTTCCCTTTGAGATTATGTGTGATGCAAGCAACTATGCTATTGGCGCGGTACTCGGGCAAAGGGTTGGAAGGAACCCACATGTTATTTATTATGCCTCGAGGACCCTTGATAGCGCGCAAGCAAACTACTCCACCACGGAGAAGGAATTTCTTGCGGTTGTCTTTGCTTTGGAAAAATTTCGTCAATATCTCTTAGGTACTAAAGTCATTTTTTTTACAGATCATGCGGCGTTGCGATATTTGATGACGAAGAAGGATGCTAAGCCAAGGCTCATCCGATGGATTTTGTTTCTCCAAGAGTTCAACTTGGAGATTAGAGACAAGAGTGGAGCACAAAATCTAGTGGCGGATCACTTGAGCCGAATAGTTTCCAACGAAGAGCCGCTACCATTAAAGGATAAGTTCCCGGATGAGCATATTTTTGAAGTGAAGACCGCGGTTCCTTGGTACGCCGACATAGTCAACTACCTAGTCACCGGGACCACACCTAAGGAGCTACCAAGATCGAAGAGAGACAAGATAAAGAGTGACTCCAAACACTACATGTGGGATGATCCTTATTTATGGAAGCAAGGATCCGATCAAATCATCCGGCGATGTGTAAGTGACGATGAGGTAACTTCTATTCTAGAATTTTGTCATTCTTATGCATGTGGTGGCCATTTTGGCCCAACAAGGATAACTCATAAGGTTCTCGAGAGTGGCCTCTTTTGGCCACATATTCATCGAGATGCGTACATGTTTTGTAAAGCTTGTCCTCGTTGCCAACACACCGGTAATCTTAGCCGTAGGGATCAAATGCCTTTGACTCCCATTCATGCTTGTGAGATTTTTGATATTTGGGGCATTGATTTCATGGGCCCTTTTCCTTGTTCTTTTGGGTTTTATTACATCTTACTTGCTGTCGATTACGTCTCTAAATGGGTAGAGGCGAAAGCGACAAGGACTAACAGTGCTAAAGATGTTTCAGATTTTGTGAAGGATAATATTTTCTGCAGATTTGGAGTTCCGAAGGTGGTTATAAGCGATAGGGGCACCCATTTTGTGAATGGAATGATGGCGGGTTTGTTCAAAAAGTATGGTGTAAAGCACCGTATATCTACCGCCTACCATCCACAAACAAATGGGCAAGCGGAAGTGTCAAATCGGGAGATAAAGCAAATTTTGGAAAAAACGGTCAACCCGAGTAGGAAAGATTGGAGCTTGAGGCTCAACGATGCATTATGGGCCTACCGGACCGCCTACAAATCCCCGATAGGTATGTCCCCTTTTCGTTTAGTTTACGGGAAAGCTTGTCATCTTCCCGTTGAGTTGGAACATAAGGCCTTTTGGGTCGTGAAAAATGTCAACTTAGACATTGATAAAGCCGGTACTCACCGAAAACACCAACTCCAAGAATTGGAAGAGATACGCGATGATGCATACGAGAGTAGTTACTCATATAAAGAAAAGACCAAAGCTTTTCATGACAAAATGTCTTCTCGTAAGACATTCGTTTTAGGTCAAAAGGTCTTACTTTTTCACTCTCGTCTCAAATTGTTTCTCGGTAAACTTAGGTCCCGATGGGTGGGACCATTTGTTGTTACTAATGTGTTTGGTCATGGTGCAATAGAGATAAAAAGTGAGAAAACAGGAAAAGTGTTCAAGGTTAACGGCCATCGTCTGAAGCCGTTTTATGAAGGTTTCAAACCTCTCGATGTCGAGGTTTTCGAGATGGGGGTGCCGGAAGGAGGAGCACCTTAGACCATGAAGGTGTCTAGCCAAAGACGTTAAAGAAAGGCGCTGCATGGGAGGCAACCCATGAATTTCCCTTTATTTGCTTTTATCGTTTTTCCGTTTTTGCTTTAGTTTTTGCTAGTTTCTCCTCTTTCAATCTTGCGTTTCCCTTGGTTATTTTCAGGTTTCACCCCGGAATTTGGAGCTAAATGGACGCATCTACATTCACGGACTCATACATTAGAGGACTATTCACCAAATCAAGGGAGTTTACTGTTTCCCCTCGTTCTTTAATTGCTTTGAATGTCCTTTGCATTATTTGAATACATTGAGGACAATGTATGGTCTAAGTGTGGGGTGGTCTGCATGATTTGGGTAGATAAATGTTTTTAGGGGTAATTTTTTGCAGAATTATGTGCTTAAATGTGGATTTTTGTTCGTTTTAACAATGTGTTAGCATGTTTTTATGGCTTAAATTGTTGATGATGATGAGTTCGGATGCATGTATAGCATGATCGAGTTTGATTGATAGCACTTAAAGTCGACTAGTGATAATATACTAGTTAAAGTTAGACCCTTGCTAATCTCTTGAACAACTTGAACATCGTGAGACTTTGAGCCTACTAGACTAAACATTTTGATATTAGTCTCAATTTCATTTCTTGTGTGAATATGTCATGCCTAGTCACGTATTTCTAGAACTTGACTTGTCTCTCCTTAAAACTACATGATATTTACATGCTAATAAATAGGACAAAGGCCATCGTTTGCTCATTTTTTGTTTTAACTAATTAGCCTTAAGCCTACCCTTATGTCATTATTACCATTTTGTACACCACTTTGAGCCTTAGCCTATTTTCTTTGTCACCCACATCATAAGCCAATCCAAACACGACTCACCCGACCAATCACCAATGAAGTTTTTCGGTGAATTCCCTATATGCTCGGAAGTGAACTTATGTGTTGGAAAAGAAAAAAAAAAGAAAGAAAAAATAATCTTTGAGAAAAAAAAATATGTCGTCTAAAAAAAAAGAAGTAAATAAATGAATAAGACGACGGAAAATGATGATATGGTTAATTATAAGTGTTTTATATCTATGCCTTATCGAAAAAAAAGAAGAAGAGGGAGTTATGCTTCAAAAATAGAAATATAGAAATCCCTTTGTGAAAAGAAAGTTTCGTGCTTGAATAATCGTTTTCTCCGTTGGTGTGAGGTCCTTAGCCACCTTTCCCAAATATATCCCCACCTTACCCAAAGCCTTGGTTTACATTACAACCCTTACAAAGTCCTTTTGATTTATATGCATGTTTTATATCCAAGTAGTGGAGAGTGAGAGTCCTTTCAAGCATATGGTAAATACATTCTAGCGTAGCGACGATTTGAGCGATACACTTTTGAACCAAGAGTGAAAAAGAGTGATTGTTCTAATTTCCTATTCGTGAGAGTTCTCGTGATTAGCTTGTGTCTTCTTGATTGTGTGTACTCACTTTTTGGTACTAAGTTGCAAATCTCAAGCTCATGGTATGCTATATGTGTTGCTTTTCTCATTTGATTCATTTTTATCACTACGTGCTAACTTAATTCATTGCCGGGACGGACAATGATCCAAGTGTGGGGTGATTTGATAAGTGTCATTTTTATACACTTTTATGTCGAATCTATCTTAAAATTTGTGGTTGTTGGATGCTTAAAATACCCTTTTAGCTTAAGTTATATATTTTATTATTAGTGTTTAAAAAGAAAAAAAAATAATACTAACTTTTATATTTAGTTTGTGTGAGTGTGTTTGTTATAAATAAAGAAAAAAAAAATTATTTACATTTGGTTCTTGTGGTTGTTGATTCTGGAGGCGCAAAAGAGAAGAAAAAGAAAACAAAGAAAAAGTTGTGTAAAGGCAGACCAAGTCAAAGCCCACGTGCAACCCAAATTAAGAAAAGAAAGAAACAGTCCAACGCTTACATCTGAGGGGACGGTTCTTCACGTTGAGGGGCAGGCCACTCTTTGGTTCGAGTTTACTTGTCGGCGCATATCTCAAGAGGATCGATTTTTCTGAAAAATTAAGGAAAAAGAAGGGAGCAACAAGAGGTCGATTCTGGAGAGATTTCATCATTGCAAATTCTTCAATTTGGTAAATTAGGTTAACTTTTCTTCCCAATTTCTTAGTTTAGTTTGAAATTAGCCATGTGTGGCTAATCCCTTTTTAAAATTCGACTTTGGGTTTGTTAACTTTTGCAATTTCTATTTCATGAAGTTGTTTGAGATGATGTAATTCAAGCTTACTTTGATTATTCATTCAATTTCTATGTTTAAGGTTTATAAAGTTAGTTTTAATACTTTCTGATCAATTGTGTAGGAACTGATTATGGTCAAATTGGTTTTCTAAATCCGTAATTGTTTAGAAAACGATTGTTGGTGATGAACAACAAAGTGGGTTTTGTCAAAGATTCTTACTTTTTGTTGTGAAATTGGATGAAACGGAAGAATTAAGTTAACCGAGCTTATGTGTTAATTTATCTGGATTCGGGTTCCATTAGTCTTTCATGCTAGTACAAATTAAGCTTTCAAGAGCTTGTTTGAGGCTAATTATATACTAAGGTTTGGTAGGAGAGCTTATTCCTTTCAAATGCTAATTATGATGGAATTGATTGTTAGATCTTTTTAACAATTATAACCGGGTTAATCGAAATAGTTGCGATAATCGTATACATTGTCTATGATACAACTTTTGAATGGAATTGTATTAGTGTTCGCTACCCAAAGTTGAGTTCATTTCCGTTTATAGTGTTTTTAAGCTCGTATTTAAATTTCATATGTTAATTTCTTGCACAAACAAAACCCCCCCTTTTCATAGTTACTTTTAAGTAAACAATTTTGTATTTGTTGATTCGGTATAAATTAAGCTAGAATCGAGTCTCTGTGGATTCGACCCAACTTACCACTTTTGCAATTTTTATTGTAAAATCGTGTGCTAATTTGAAATTATTATTTGGTGGACTCGGCATCCGTCACATATTCATATACTTTTTCATTCGTTTTTTCGTGATTTTTCGGTTTTCCATTTATTTCGAGTTTTCTCCTGAACCTGACTCTCTCTCTATATATGTATTATAATGTTTTGTCCACTAACCGATAGTTTTAAAAAAATCAATTTTTTAAAATTTTATTTTTTGCTGCCGAATGGTTTTGAAAAACAAAAAAAAATTTAATTTTTTTTGATTTTCGGTTGGTTGATTTAAAAAAAAAAGTCAAAATTTCTTTTTGGGACTTGCCGATTTGCAACTTGAAAGTTAATAAAAAAAATAGAAATTAAAATTTTTCGGTGGTTTGGTTTTGAAAAAAAAAAACATCCAAATTTAAATTAACTAGCTGATTGCAATATTTTTTCTCCGATTTCTTCCTTATTTTTCTTTCTGGTTTTTCTTTCCCATTTTTCTCCCCCTCCGAACCCCCCCCCCCAATTTCTCCCCGAAATTTCCGCCGAATTTTCTCCTCTAAATTTTCTTTCCGAAATTTTTCCTCAAAATTTTCTTGTCGAAATTTCTCCCCAAAAATTCTTACCGAAAATTCTCTTATAAATTTTCTCCCCCAAGTTTCTACTCGAAATTTCCTTCCGAAATTTCTCTTCTAAATTTTCTCCCCGAAGTTTCTCTTCGAAATTTCCTACCGAAGTTTCTCCCGAGATTTCCTACCGAAAATTCTAGCCGAAATTTCTCCCCGATTTCTCTCCGAAATTTCGCTCCGAAATTTATCCCTGAATTTTTTCCAGCATTTTCTCCACGAAATTTTTACCCGAAATTTCCCCCCGAAATTTCACTCTGAAATTTCTTCCCAAAATTTCTTCCCCATCTTTTTTTGTTTTCTGAGTCTTTCTTCTCGTTTTTTTTCTTTTAAAAAACAAAAAACAAAAAAAAAACAAAAAACAAAAACAAAAACAAAACACGAAAAAGAGCCCTTTAAAAATAAAAAAATGGACCACTGAATTTATGAGTTCTATTTCTCTCCTCCTTTTGACGAGTGTAAGTACCATTTTTTTCTAAGTGTTGGTGTCATCATCAAATAGAGGGAGATAAATTGTTAGGCCACTAATTGATTTGGTGATGACTCTCGAACCAACACTTAGAAAGTCATGAAAACCACTTTGAACAATGGTTCTCTCTCCACCAATTGAGCTCTCAGCCACAGGTATGATTTCTTTCATAAATTCTCCTGATCTGATGTAGGGAAATGCTGAGGAACCATCCTTCTCCGGATCGGTGGCTCTCTCCATATCACTCACTTCGGTAACCCCTGATTCCCTTACCTAAGTGAAATCGGTTGCCAAAAAGAAGAAAACAAAAGCCACCGATACCTTCGCAATCGCTTCTGAGACAATGCCACCGAAAAAGTCTTCGGTAGCTGCCCTCGTCTCCCACCACTCTCAAAAGCGGAGACACTTTTCTTCCCCTCCTAAGTCTCCTCTAAAGATGCTCATGAAACCTTTTCGGGCCAAACCATCTCAACCAGTCACCGATTCTCAAAAATTGGAGGCTGTTGAATTTGTCCCTCATGGGCCCAGGGAATCTGTCTGACTCAAAACCACCTCCTTTGTATTCTCACAAAAGGATACAATTGTAAAATCAGGGACCCCTATTATTCCCTCATCAACCTTTTTCTTTGGTTGATAAGGATAACTTGGACTCCTCCCCAATCCAAGGTGCCTCTTCTCCACCTCACAACATATCACCCAGGATTCTCAGTCCCGATGTTTCTGCACGATCCAAGGATGAATCTGCTTTTCCAGGAGTAGATTCGGAGGATCCCGAAAACTTTCTGACTTCTTACTTTTCTGTCACCGAGAATTAGTTGAGGTGGAGTATGAGTTGAGGGGGAGCAACTGACCACTCAAGCTTAAATTCTATTGAAACTTAAATTTCGATTGGCTGTGTGATCGAAGTCGCCAGACATTAGTTGAGGGGAAGTATGAATTAAGGGGGAGCAACCAGCCACTCAAGTTCAAACAATTCTGGCTTCTGTCTTATGTATCTTTGTATATATTTATTTACTTTCTCATTCATTATTCATTGTATTTATTTATTCTTTTGTACATAATTATAAAAAAATTATATATCCAAAAAAAAAATGGACTATGTGAAAAAAACCCAAAAGAGTAAAACATGGTCAAACCGTATTATTCATATATTTACTCAAAATTTTTAAGTATAGGATGTCATCCTCAAATAGGAGGAGATTGTTGGGTCACCAAAGATTTGAAGATGACATCATGTTAGGTCCTCAAAGATTTGAAGGTGACTGTTGGGTCTTCAAGGATTTGGAGATTGTTGGGTCATCAAAGATCTTGAGGATGACCTACCAAATTCCATTTGCTACCTTTGAGACATCGTTTGTACTTAGATTATTTTAAGGTTCTTTGTAATAGCTTAGTCATGCTTCAAAAGATCGAATAAGTCGAAGACCAACCGAAATTAGCAAGAAGTAAATCTTCAGATGTGGATCAAGATAAACTTCTAACCTTACTAAGCTACCTTGTCAGGATCTAATTCTTAACAAGAATAATGAACTTAGAAACAATATTAAAGGAGTTGCGGAATAACACTTTAATATTCAACTATCAAAGTAACAGTGAATCAGAAAATCACAACTTGTAAACTTTATTGAATGATTAAAGTTACAAGTTTTCAAACAAAACCTCAATCTTGATGAACAGGCTCACCAAGACGAATTCTACTTCTCTAGAACTAGGATTATGAACCTTGAGGTTAATTCTCTCTGAAAACTTATCAATCAAAAGTTAATTATATCAAAGACTTCTATACTATTTATACAAGACATATTACAAGATAATTATCAAAATACAATTGATCTTCAGTCCATAATTATCTTCTTTACTTTAGTAAGTCTTCTATACAGCTGTCTTCATTCCATACTTAGTCTTCATCTCATAAGCAGCACTAACCTTCTTCAGAAGTATTAACCATCTTCAGCAGCATTAAATTTCTCAACAGTATTAATCATTTTGGCAGTAGTAATCCCTTAGCAGTACTAACTACTAGCAGTACTAACTCTCCAAGCAGTACTAACTATTGAAGTAGTAGCACTAACTTTTCAAGCAGTATTAAATCTACTAGCAGTAGTAATCATGATATACTAGCAGCATTAACCATACTTGAACAAATATTAAATTCCCAACAATCTCCCCCTAACTTGACTTTTAGGAAGAGAAGTCAAGTTCTTCAGATATGATCTTCAAGATGCTTTCAAAACTTCATCTTAGTTGCCCAAATCTGGATCCAGTCCCAGACTTTGATTGATTGTCCTTCTTATCACAACTCTGGCCATTTCAGATCCTTTTGCACACACTAGCTTGGCTTTCAGCATTCCTTTCAGCTTCTCCTTGCTATGATCATACACTTTGTCCACTAGAAAATACTTATGATAACAGTTATCTATTGTGATCATGTAGACACCACAGTTTTCAAAGCGCATCCACTGATCAATCCTTTTGAACCCATACTCATGATGCAAATCCTTGATCCTGTGCATCACTTTTTCTAGTTCAAACATCATACACAAGTATTCCATAGCAACTTTCAGTAGACTTTCTTCAGTTCCTTTCAAAACAATCTCATATAGCTTCATTCCCACCTTATGCATTTCTTCTAAGTCAGCCCTTGTACAACTTCTGATCACTTTCCCCCAAGTTGCATATACTTCAAATATATCACCAATTCTTTTGAGTCTGAAGTATTCTTTTTTGTTGTCCCTCAGCATATCCCAAAAGATAATTTCTGGTGCCTTCATAGAAATGGGAACAACCTGTACTGGTTCTATTAAAGTCATGTAAAGACCAACATGCTCATCAGATTGATTTGGTTGTTGTGCACTTTGACTTGTTTGCTCTGTATGATCTGTAACAAATGGTTCTGCCTCTTTTTCTGCTTCTTCAATCCTTGGCCTTTTGGACTGTTTCTTGGAAGCTATGGTTTTTACTCTCTTTGCAGATTTGGCTTCTACATCAACTTGTTCTTCCTTCTTTTCAGCCTTTTCCTTTGAAGGAGTGGTTTCCTCAGGGAAGGGTTGTTGGATGTTGAGATCATGTCTCTCTTTCATCCTTCTTTCAGCTTCTTCCCTTTGAGAGGAGTCCCCTTGAAGCTTTGCCATTTCCTTTTTGTATAGCTCCTCAACCTTGCTGTATGCCATGTTAGCAAACATCTCTCCTTTTACACCAATTGAGCCTCTCAGAAAGTTTATCATTTTTCTTCTTTCTTGATTGGCCAAAAAGGTCTTAGAGGGTTGTCTTTTCTGAGTATTTACAGGCATTCTGTGCTTGGGTACTTTCACTGAACTTTTCTTGGCCTCAGCTGCAGTTTTCAAACTCTTTTGATATTCTTCATTGAGCTTTTTAGCCATATTCAGTGCAAGCTCTCTGTCTTTTTCTGATTGAAGTTGTTCCTCCTTTTCCATATCTGCTTGAAGCTGTTTTACCATTTCTTCATCTAGCTCTATCTGTTTCTGCTGCTTTAAAGGTTGTTCAGGTTCAACCATCTTAGCCTTTCCTTTCTTCTTCAACTCTGCCTCACTGCTTTCTTTGCTTTTCTGCTTAAGACCTCCTTCTTTAATGACCACTCCCTTGGCCTTTTGAGTAGCCTTGGGAGTGTCATTCTTAGCTTTTACCAAAGTTTCTGCAACTTCCAACTCTTCAACAGATAGCCCTGTTACTTCTGCTTAAGCTTTTTCATTTACTGCTGCTTGGGCTTTTTCAGTTACTGCTGCTTGGTTAACAGTTTCTGCCTCTTTACAAGTTTCTGCTTCTTTGTTTTGTTTTTCCCTATTCTGCTCCCCCTCAAATTGTGCTTCCATACCACTAGGACTGAGTTTCTCCTTTTCATCCTGTTTCTCCCCCTTTTTGAAAGCATCTGCCCTCTTCTTCAAGACAAACTGTTTTCTTTTCCTTTTCTGCACCAACTTCTTTACTAGCTTCTTCAGTTTGGTAATCTGCACTTGTTGAGATAGAATTACCAACTTCATTTCTTCTATATCGGCTCCCTGTTTGATGACATCTAGATTAATGTTGCCCATTGTATCCATCAATTCTTGGTAGTTATATCTATCCTCACCTTCTCCAGGAGTGTTACCCCCTTTTGAAGGATCATTGGAACAGATAGTAGTGTAAGTCTTCTGCCTAGCAGAAGCACCCTCCATCCCCTTGGTTTCTTGGCACCTAGGACCTTTGGATGATTGCTCATCCAAAGTTGCCATGGGGGAGGTCTTATTGATGTTACCACTGTCCTCCTCTGTGCTAGCAGGAGTAGTGGCAACCTTCTCACCCATATGCTCATGCATCTCCTCAATGAGCACCTCCTTGGGGTTGGGAGACACCCCTGTGGTTTCCCTATAGATATTCTCTAATGGAGAATTCTCCATTAGAGGGCTTAAAGGCTTTGTGGGTGAAGGTACAAGAAGGGAAGGAGCCTTATTTACCTTTTTCCTTATGTAAGTATTGGTGATGGGTGAAGTTGGTTTTTGAAGAAGGGACTGAGGAATTGATATAGTGATTGAAGGTTGGGATTGGCTCTCAGTGGGATGGTCTAGTGAGGGCCTTGACCCTGATGCCATACCTTCTTGGTTGTGGGACACCACCGTCATTGTAGAGAACAATGGGGTGTCAACTCCTTTCGAGTCCATGGCAGATCTCTTCATATTTGAAAAGACCTTGCCCTTGGGGATTTTAGGTACATATACCTCATCAAATTGAGGCATATCCGTTAATTCAGTGGTGATAACTGCCTGGACAAATCTTGGATACATAAAGAAACTCTTTTTATTCTCCAAGTTTGACACAATGTCATTGAAAATCATTTTTGAGAAATTATACTTTCTGGCAGTGGCCAAGCAGACCAAAGCATAAGCAATGGTACTACTGAACTCACTCCATCCAGTAGTCTTTCTAGAAATACAATGCATAAGGGTATGGACAAAGAAACGCCATTGGGGAGAAAATTTAGCTTTGGAGAACTTGAAAACACCAAATGGGCCTCCATACCCCATTCTAGTCAGAGTGGAAAACATATCATCATTAGAGATAGATGTGATACCTGAGGCATCGTCTAGTCGTAGACTGATGCGAATTACCTCTTCAGAAACTGTCAAGGGTTTGTCACACACCCTTGTATTGATAACCTTCACCCCATTTTCAGTAATAGCGGTGGCATTGGCCCAAAATTGCTTCTGGTGCTCAATGTAGATTGATGGTGACACTGTAAGAGCATGAGCGATATGGCTGGACTTGAGAAAATCAACTATTTGATGAAATCCAGCAACCTGCTTAGGCTTTTGAAGCATTGCGATCTCGTTATGTTCATCAATAAACGCCATTGATGCCATCGAGCTTGAGGAGTCTTGGCTAAAGCACAATGATTACTTGAGAGAAAAAGGTTAGAGAGAAGATGAACAGTATTCAAAGAGTCGTTATGAGCTTTTAGGCGGGCAAAGAGGGTATTTATATGATCCGGGAAAGAAGCAGTATTAACTAACTAGCAGTATTAACTTAGAGCAGTATTAACCACTAGCAGTATTAACTAACTAGCAGTATTAACTGAGAGCAGTATTAACTAACTAGCAGTATTAATTGAGAGCAGTATTAACTAACTAGCAGTATTAACTGAGAGCAGTATTAACCACTAGCAGTATTAACTAACGTACACTATTGAAGCTTGAGTTAGTCTGAGCAAGGCGATACACTTCCTGAGAAAGATGATTAGTAGCACCAAAAATAAACAAATAACAGGTATACAATCACTTTTTAAACATGAGCTCATTCAGAGTTGATCATGCCCACACTTGTGACCAAGAAGGTGAATCTACCCACGTCAAAAGCTTTAGTGAATAGATCAGCAAACTGGTTGTCAGTATGAACTTTAGCAACTTGAATAAGCTTCTTTTCATTGCAGTCTCTAATAAAGTGATACCTGATTTCAATGTGTTTTGTTTTGGAGTGCTTGACTGGATTGTTAACAATGCTAATAGCACTGTTATTGTCAATGAAGATTGGAGTGTGAAGAAAGGTTACCCCATAGTCCAACATTTGATTCTGAATCCATAGAATTTGAGAGCAGCAACTTGCAGCAGCAATGTATTCATCTTCTGTTGTGGATAAGGACACTGCCAAGATACTAGTCTTGCACCCAAAAGCTGACATCCCCCTGAAGTAGAATTTCTATCCATATTAGCACCTCCCAAGTCACTGTCTGAATATGAAATCAAGTCAAAGTTGGATTCATAAGGATATCAAAGACCTAATCTAGGTTGCCCTCTTAAGTATCTGCAAATCCTTTTAACTGCTTGAAGATGAGACTGCTTTGGCTTGACTTGGAATCTGGCACAAACACACACTAGAAACATGATATCTGGTCTTGAGGCTGTGAGATACATGAGAGATCCAATCATTGATCTATAAAGATGGACATCCATATCCTCTCCCTCAAGATCAGCAGTGATCTGTTTGTGTGTTTCCATTGGTGTGCTTGCTGGCTTTGAGTCTGATAAACCATACTTATCTAGGATGTCTTTCACATACTTTGATTGACTTATGAAAATCCCATCTTTCTGCTGTTTCACTTGAAGCCCAAGGAAGAAAGTAAGTTCACCCATTGAACTCATTTTGAAACTCTTGTGCATCAACTCTTCAAAGTCTCTACACATCTGATCTTTTGTGGATCCAAAGATGATGTCATCCACATAGATCTGAACAAGTAGGATGTCCTTCTTACTTCTTTTAATGAAAAGGGTTTTGTCAATATTTCCCCTTTCAAACCCATTTTCTAAGAGATAGGTAGACAGAGTATCATACCATGCTCTTGGGGCTTGATGTAGACCATAGAGTGCTTTCTTAAGTTTGTACACTCTGTCAGGATATGATGGATTTTCAAATCCAGGGGGCTGACAGACATATACTTCTTCATCAATTGTTCCATATAGAAAGACACTCTTCACATCCATTTGATATACCTTGAACTGCATAAATGAAGCATAGGCTAGAAACAACCTAATTGCCTCTACCCTTCTTCCTGAGTGTACCCTTGTGCCACTAGCCTTGTTTTGTTTCTGATTACTATTCCTCTCTCATCCTTTTTATTTCTGAAAATCCACTTGGTGCCAATTGCTCTATGACCTTTTGGAAGGTCCACCAAGTCCCAAACATCTTGTAATTTAAACTGTAGCAACTCTTCTTACATGGCTTCTATCCAACTTGAATCCTTCATTGCTTCATAAGCCTTCTTAGGCTCAATCTGGGAAAGAAAGCAAGAGAGTACTGTGTGCTGCTGATCCTGCAAGTCTTGAAGTCTGCTTTGATTCCTAGTCATCATAGGAGAAGATATGTCTCCTATTACCAGCTCAAAAGGATGATTCTTCTGAGTTCTTGTCTGAAGACTAGGTTCTTCATTAATTCCCACATCTAAATTGGAATCATTTAAGTCAGCTGAGGGAATCACATCAGCTGCTTCTGGCTCTTCATGCTCTGGATTCTCCTCATCTCTTCTTTCTTCTTCACTCTGAATTGGTTCAGTAACAGTCTCCTTTTCACATATTTCAACAGGATCCATTGTAGGTATTGGAAAGATCACAGACTGAGGAATAATCTCTTGTACTTGGTCATCCCCTGATCCTCTACTTCCTGATCCTGCATGATCAACACTACTGAAACCCAAAGAGTTCGTTAGTGAATCAATGCCAAATAGCCACTGAGGACCTGAACCAATAGGATTTGGTGTGTTCTCATTGCATTTGAAATTGTCACTTTCCTCAATTATTCTAGAAGAAGAATTAAATACTCTGTAGGCCTTACTCTGAGATGAGTAACCAACAAGAAAACCATCATCTGCTTTGCTATCAAACTTTCCTAAGTGAGTTTTGGTATTGAGAATGGTACAAGGACACCCAAAAGGTTTGAAAAATCCAATAAATGGTTTTCTTTTATTTAAAAGCTCATATGGTGTCTTGTTCTTAGGCTTGACTACTAGAACTCTGTTTTGGACATAGCAAGTAGTATTAACTGCTTCAGCCCCGAAAGTAATTGGAAGTTTTGAATCAGCTAACAGAGATCTAGCAGCTTCAATCAGTGTCCTATTTCTTCTCTCAGCAACACCATTTTGTTATGGAGTCCCAGGAGCACTGTATTGCCTCTCAATTCCTTTTTCCTCACAAAAGGTGTTTAGGTCAAGATTTTTAAATTCAGTACCATTGTCTGACCTAATGACTTTTACCTTTTGATTTGTTTGGTTTTCAATTCTTAGAATAAAGGATTTGATCAGTCCACTTGTCTCATCCTTAGTCCTTAGAAAATACACCCAAGTAAATCTAGAGTAATCATCAACAATAACTAAGCAGTATGATTTCTTACCTATACTCATAACATTTGTAGGTCCAAACAGATCCATATGCAACAACTGAAGAGAAGAAGAAATTGTGTTCACTTCTTTGGACTTATGAGAAGTTTTGTGTTGTTTGCCTTTGAGACAAGCAACACAATGATCATCACATGAAAAGACTTTTGAAGGCAAACCTCTTACAAGGTTGTTTTTAACATGTTTATTCATTGTTTTAAAGTTCATGTGACACATCCTTCTGTGCCAAAGTGATGATTCATCCAAAGATGCTTTTGAAACAAGACAATTTAGGGATGAATAAGTTGAAACATTTTCCATATCCAAACAATAGACATTATCCTTTCTGGGAGTTCTTAGTAGTATCATCTTTTCATCAACTACCTTGAATCCAGGAGCAAGGATAATGCATTCAGAATCAGTGAATAATATACTATGCTTTTTGTCATAAACCTGTGATACACTTAACAGGTTGTACCTTAACTTCTCAACATAGAAAACATCCTCAAAGGTCATCTTACCTTTTGTTACATCACCCTTACCACTAATCTTACCTCCATCTGGAGTATTACCAAAGACAACATGTCCTCCATCAATTTTCTTGAAATTCTTGAGGCAAGCCATGTTCCCTGTCATGTGCCTAGAGCAACCACTATCAACATGCCAGATGCTCTTTCCCTTGAGTTGCTGATTGCCCTGCACATAAGATAAATCAATTAGTATTGATTGGGAACCCAAGCCAAAGTGGTCTTGGGTCTCCCTTTCTCATCAAAGTATTTACACTCCTTTTTGATGAGATTTTTAAAATCAGAGCACTCTTTACTGGAGTACTTTGTCAAGATGATTGGTCCAGCAGCACAAACACTAGAAGCAGTACTAATTTTAGAAGTACTAACAGAGTTAGCAGCACTAACAGTTTTAGCAGTACTAACCTTGTTAGAAGCACTAACAGAGTTAGCAGTATTAACATTTGAAGAAGTACTAACAATGTTAGTTTTAGAAGTACTAATACTCTCAACAGCACTAACATTGTTAGTAGTAGTATTGCTTCTAGCAGCACTATCTTTGTCAGCAGCACTATTTGTGGTAGCAGTACTAACAGATTTAGTGCTTTTAGGAACCCACATATTGACACTCTCTTTTACAGTCTTTTTTTTCATGTGCCTTTTAGATTTAACAGGTTTCTTAGCCACATGGTTCCTTTCATTCTTCCTATAACCAAAGGGTTTTTGCATATATCTTTGAAAATTTATCCTTTGGTTAGTTGGATTAAAATAACAGTGCTTGGCAAGATGATTCAATTTGACACATATGAAACAAGGTTTTGGTCTGATGATTCTACTCAGATCAACTCCTTGTTTCTGAGCCCACTGATTATTCCAATTTCTTTGATTTCCCCTCCTTTTATCCTGTTTTAGGGACTCAGATTTATTACATGCACACTGTTTGCAAGGAACAGGATTCACAACTGTAGTCTGCTTGTAATGAACCTTTTTGGACTTTCCCTCAGTCTTCTCTACACCCTTGGATTTGACCCAATCCCTTCCACCACCCTCATTGGTAAGAATGTTATTTTCTAAGGGAATCTCACCACTCACAGTGTTATCCTTACTCTTACCATCTTCTTTCTCAGTCTTTGTCAGGATCGAATTCTCAACAAGAATTAATTCTCAGAAACAATATCAAAGAAGTTTGCGGAATAACACTTTGATATTTAATCAAACAGAAAATAAAAACAGAATATAATCAACAAACTGTAAACTTGTATTTAATGCTTTGAAGTTACAAGATTACTCACTCAACCTCAATATTGATGAACAGGCTCACCAATACGAATTCTACTTCTCTAGAATTAGGATCTATGCCTTGAGGTTGATTGTCTCTCTAAAAGAATGAAAACTTAAAAAAAAACTTTTTTAACTATTCTAAACAATTCAATATATATACTGAATACAAAGATAATTACAATAAATAAAATATCTTCAGTATATCTTCTATGTATATCTCTAAGCTTCCATGTATATCCTTTCATACGAATCTTCATCATATAAGCAGTATTAATCTTCAACAGCATTAACTTCCTTCTAGCAGCATTAACTACTAAGCAGTACTAACCACTAGCAGTACTAACTAGCTAAGCAGTACTAACTTTGTTCAAGCAGCACTAACTTTGACTAGCAGTAGTAACACTCAGCAGTATTAACCTTTAAATCTTCTAGCAGTAGTAATTTTGAACCAACAACATTAACCATACTTGATGAATTCTTCAGTTCCCAACAATCTCCCCCTAACTTGACTTTTAGGAAGAGAAGTCAAGTTCTTCAAATTTTCTTCAAGATGCTCCCAAAACTCTATTATGGTCTAAATTCCTGTGTTTGCATCCAATCCCAAACTCTGATTGATGGTTCTTTGAATCAAGTATTTAGCCATTTCTGAATCTGGAACACACCTTAACTTTTTCTTCAGCATGGCATGTAGCTTCAATCTGCTATGATTATACACTCTATCCACTAGGAAGTATTCAGTGTGATTTAAATCCAAAGTCACTGTATATACTCCACTAATTTCATATAAAGTCCAACTGTTTACTGATTTGAAGACATCCTTGATCAAGTGCTTTACTTCTTCAGGTTTGAACATCATACACAGATACTCCATTACCAGTTTTGTAATTGAAATCCCTGAAGCCTTTAGAATATCTGCATACAACTTCATTCCTATATCAAACATTTCTTCAATATCAGACCTTGAGCATGTTCTGACAATTTTAGCCCAAGTACTGTAGACTTCATACTTTTCATCTTTTCTCTTCAGTCTGATATACTTCTTGCCATCTACTTCCAAAACATCCCAGTGAATGACTTCAGGAGGTTTAACTCATACAGGTTCTGCTGCAATTGGTTCAGGCACTTTGTCCATCACAACCATGTACATCTTGACATCCTCAGTACTTGCAGGTTCTTTCATTGTAGATGACTCAGGTGCCTCTTCTTCTTCAGCAACCTTTTCAGCCTCTTCTTCCACTAATCTAGGCTTCTTTGTAGGCTTTCTCTTGGCAATCATCTTTGTTCTTTTTAAAGTCCTTAGACTTTCACCAATTGTTGTTTCCTTCTCTGGAGTTTCTTGCTCATCAGGGAATGGTTTTTGTAAGAAATCATTGCTTTCTTTCATTCTTTTCTCCATTTCAACCCTTGCAAGATCATCCCCTTGAAGCTTTATCATTTCAGAATCATACATCTTCTTGAGCTTCTCAAAAGACATCTTTGAAAATATCTCTACCTTGACACCTACTGCACCCTTGAGGAAAGTAATCATTTTCTTTCTCTCTTGAGCACCCAGGTATGTCTTTGAAGGTTGTCTTTTCCTTGCAGCCATTTTGATCTTAGCAGGCTTCCTCAAAGATGTGGCTTTCTGCTTGGCTTGTTCTGTTGCTAAGCTTTGTTGATAGGCTTTGTTTAACTCTGCAGCCATTGCTTTAGCTATCTCTCTATCCTTTTGCACTTGCATGGTTTCTGCTTCTTCAAGTTCAGCCTGTATCTTCCTAGCTAGAGCTTCATCTGATTCAATCAGCTTCTGCTTTTTCATTGGTTTATCAGATTCAACTAGCTTTGCCTTACCTTTCTCTTTACCCATCACCTTCTCAATGCTAGAGTTCTTTGCTGCATCACCTCTTTCTTTTATGACAACTCCTTTGGCCTTTGAGGTGACCTTGGGAGTATCATGTTTGGCTTTGATGAGTGTTTCTGCAATCTCAAGCTCTGTAAGGACCTCTTTTACTGTTTCTGCTGCTTCTTTTAGCTCAGCAGTATTAACCATTTCTGCTGCTTTACTTGAACTGGCAGTATTAATGGTTTCTGCTGCTGGCTCTGTTTCTGCTGCTTGCTCATTCTCCCCCTCAACATCATGTTTTTCCTCTTGCTCCCCCTTAGCTTTGGCATCAGCTTCTGACTCCCCCTTTTTGGGAGCATCAGTCACTGGTTTCCTCCTTCTGAGCACAAATTGTTTCTTCTTCCTTTGCAGAATCAGTTTCCTTACCATTTGCTTCAATTTGATGATTTGTTCTTGTTGTGACAGAACTATGAGTTTAAGCTCTTCTATATCTTTGCCCTGTTTGAGTACATCCATGTTGATGTTGCCCATGGTTTCCATCAATTCATAATAGTTATATATGTCCTCACCTTCTCCAGAAGTGTTACCCTCTTTTGAAGGATCATTGGATCTTTTTGTAGTGGAAGTCTTCTGCCTAGCAGAAGCACTATCCACCCCCTTGGGTTCTTGGCACCTGGGACCTTTGGATGATTGCTCACCCAAAGTTGCCATGGGGGAGGTCTTATTGATGTTACCACTTTCCTCCTCTGTACTAGCAGGAGTAGTGGCAGCCTCATCACCCATATGCTCTACCTCCTCCTCAGAGAGCACCTCCTTTGGGTTGGGAGACACCCTTGTGGTTTCCCTTTGGATATTCTCTAGGGGAGAATTCTCCCTTAGAGGGCTTATAGGCTTAGTGGGTAATGGTACAAGAAGGGAAGGAGCCTTCTTTACCTGTTTTCTCTTGTAAGTTTGGGT
This sequence comes from Arctium minus, assembly GCA_954870635.1. Lineage (NCBI taxonomy): Eukaryota > Viridiplantae > Streptophyta > Magnoliopsida > Asterales > Asteraceae > Arctium > Arctium minus. The sequence goes on along the minus strand of OX941097.1, from coordinate 25,279,345 downwards.
GATGGGAGAGGTTGATTTTTCAAGAAGGGACTGGGGAATTGATTTTGTGAGGGAAGGTTGGGCTTGGCTAGCAGTGGGTTGGTCTAATGGGGGCCTTGACCCTGCTACCATACCTTCATTGGTTTGGGACACCACCATCATTGTAGAGAACAATGGGGTGTCAACTCCTTCAGAGTCCCCAGCAGATCTTCTCATATTTGAGAAAACCTTGCCTTTGGGGGGTTTAGGTACATATACCCCAACAAGTTGAGGTATATCCGTCAATTGATTAGTAATAACTTCTTGAACAAACCTGGGATACATAAAGAAGCTCTTTTTGTTTCCCATGTTTGAGACAAGATCATTGAAAATCATTTTAGAAAAATTGTACTTTCTGGCAGTGGCCAAGCACACCAAAGCATAAGCAATAGTGCTGCTGAACTCACTCCATCCAGTAGTCTTTTTGGATATACAATGCATAAGAGTATGGACAAAGAAACGCCATTGGGGTGAGAATTTTGCTTTAGAAAATTTGAAAACACCCAATGGGCCTCCATACCCCATTCTTGTAAGAGTTGTAAACAGTTCATCATTTGGGATAGAAGTTATACCAGAGGCATCGTCTAGACGTAGACTGATGCGAATAACCTCTTCAGTAACTGTTAGTGATTGATCACAGATTCTTGTCTTGATCATTTGCACACCATTTTCCACAACAATGGTTGCATTAGCCCAGAACTGCCTTTGATGCTCAATGTAGATTGTAGGTGATACAATAAGAGCATGAGCAATGTGGCTTGTCTTGAGGAAATCCACAATGTGATGAAATCCTGAAGCTTGCTTTGGCTTTTGTAGCATCGCAATCTCGTTGTGCTCGTCGATGAAAGTCATGGATGCCATTGATCTTAGTGGAAAGCGTGCCTGAAAACTTCGAACTTGAGAGAGAAAAGGTTTTGAGCGCAAGATAACAGTATGCAAAGAGTCGTTATGAACTTTTAGGCGGGCAAAAAGTATTTATAGTATTCGGAATATAAGCAGTATTAACCTAGAGCAGTATTAACTACTTAGCAGTATTAACTGAAAGCAGTATTAACTACTAGCAGTATTAACCACTAGCAGTATTAACTGAAAGCAGTATTAACTACTAGCAGTATTAACCACTAGCAGTATTAACTACTAGCAGTATTAACTGAAAGCAGTATTAACTACTAGCAGTATTAATCTGAAAGCAGTATTAACTACTAGCAGTATTAACCACTAGCAGTATTAACTACTAGCAGTATTAACTGAAAGCAGTATTAACTACTAGCAGTATTAACCACTAGCAGTATTAACTACTAGCAGTATTAACTGAAAGCAGTATTAACTACTAGCAGTATTAACCACTAGCAGTATTAACCACAAGCAGTATTAACTACACTTACTCCTTTTACGCTTGTGTATCCCATAACCTTTCATTTATACCTCACACTTTTATTCCATCTCTTAATTTTCCAATTGTCTTACCTTTGAACTTACCTCCATCTGGAGTTTTATACAAAGAGCAACATGTTCTCCATCAAACCTTTTGAAGCTTTGAAGGCAGTCCATGTTACTTGATATGTGCCAAGAGCAACCACTATCTATATGCCAAATGCTCTTCCTCTTGAGCTGTTGGTTGCCCTGCACACTTGATAAATCAGTTAGTCTTGGAGGGAACCCAAGCCAAAGTGGTCTTGGGTTGTCCTTTCTCATCAATATAATCTGTAAGTTTAGTCTGGATGAGTTGTTTAGGAATCTCATGGCTGGAATACTTTGTCAAGATTATAGGTTTGGCTGCATTACTACTAGAAGCAGTACTAGCCTTGTTAGCAGTACTAACTTGGTTAGCAGTACTAACTTGGTTAGCAGTACTAATCAAGTTAGCAACACTATTCTTGTTAGCAGTACTATCTGGGATAGCAGTACTAACAGGTTTCTTTGCAATTGGAACCCAAACTTGAACAAAGTTGTTTGCTTTCTTTGTCTTTAAATTACTCCTTGGCTTATTTGGAGTATTTTTCTTTGGTTTAGCAAACTTGTTCTGAGCATGTGATCTTATAGGTGCTCTTTTCTCAGCCATATGATTCCTTCTCTGATTCCTATAACCAAAAGAGTTTTGTGGTTGTCTTTGAAAATTGACTCTTTGGTTGATAGGATTGAAATAACAGTGTTTGGCAAGATGATTCAATTTGCCACAGATAAAACAAGGTTTTGGTCTATTGATTTTACTCAACTCAACCCCTTGTTTTTGTGTCCACTGATTATTCCAGTTTCTCTGATTTCCCCTTGGTTTATCATGTTTTTGGGGCTCAGATTTATTGCAAGCACACTGTTTGCAAGGACCTGGATTCACAACTGTGGTCTGTTTGTAATGGACCTTACCAGACTTTCCCTCTGTCTTCTCTATGTCCTTGGATTTGATCCAAGCCCTTCCACAATCATCATTGGTGATAATGTTATTCTCTAGAGGAATCTCATCACTCACCTTGTTCTCCTTACTCTTGTCAACCTCTTTCTCAGTCTTATCCTCAACAACTACCTCATCTAAGGGATCTATTTCAGTGGCTCCCTCAGGCAAGTCCTTCCTATCTTTGGTGTCTAACAGGTCTGAAGTAGGAGGAATGTAATTGTTGTTATATGGTGGAGGTGTTGCATTGTACCCAATTCCTCTTCTCAGCTTATCATGAATCTGATTTTGTAGTAAAGAGTCCATTGCTTTAGAAGCATTGGAAAACTTTTCTACATCAAGCTTAACCTTGGTTAGCTCCTCTTTCAGTTTTTCACTCTCCTCTTTAGATTTGGTCAGTTTAAGTTCTAAATCCTTTTTCTCCCACTGCCAGTAATTGGTGTCATATGAGTGTTGTAGTTCATTGGCTTGAAAACCTTTGATCTGATCTTCAAATCTCTCTACAATCCTTACATAGTCTTTTATATCTTTCTTTAATCTTTTAAGATCATCACTCATTGTCTGGTTGTGATCCCTGTACCTTTTAACAGTTTCCATACAAGTTTTAGAGCAAAGATTAGACATTACCTCTGTGGGGATTTCTGTGCTTGAAGAATCTGAAACTTTAGCCATTGATGATTTATGATTTCAAAGAAGAATGATGATTGCAGGTTTCTGAGAATACTAGCTCTGATACCACTTGTCAGGATCGAATTCTCAACAAGAATTAATTCTCAGAAACAATATCAAAGAAGTTTGCGGAATAACACTTTGATATTTAATCAAACAGAAAATAAAAACAGAATATAATCAACAAACTGTAAACTTGTATTTAATGCTTTGAAGTTACAAGATTACTCACTCAACCTCAATATTGATGAACAGGCTCACCAATACGAATTCTACTTCTCTAGAATTAGGATCTATGCCTTGAGGTTGATTGTCTCTCTAAAAGAATGAAAACTTAAAAAAAAACTTTTTTAACTATTCTAAACAATTCAATATATATACTGAATACAAAGATAATTACAATAAATAAAATATCTTCAGTATATCTTCTATGTATATCTCTAAGCTTCCATGTATATCCTTTCATACGAATCTTCATCATATAAGCAGTATTAATCTTCAACAACATTAACTTCCTTCTAGCAGCATTAACTACTAAGCAGTACTAACCACTAGCAGTACTAACTAGCTAAGCAGTAATAACTTTGTTCAAGCAGCACTAACTTTGACTAGCAGTAGTAACACTCAGCAGTATTAACCTTTAAATCTTCTAGCAGTAGTAATTTTGAACCAGCAGCATTAACCATACTTGATGAATTCTTCAGTTCCCAACAGTCTTGTCCTCAGCAACTACTTCATCTAAAGGATCTATCTTAGTGGCTCCCACATGCAAGTCCTTCTTATCCTTGGTCTCTAGCAAGTATGATTTAGGAGGGATGTAGTTGTTGTTGTATGGTGGTGGTGTGGTATTGTATCCAATTCCTGGTTTAAGCTTATCATGAATTTGGACCTTTAGAATTGAATCCATGGCTTTAGAAACATATGAAAACTTTTCCACATCTAGTTTAACCTTGTCTAGTTCTCCTCTCAACTTTTCATTCTCCTCCTTGGACTTTGTCAGTTGGATTTCTAGATCATTCTTTTCCCACTTCCAGTAATTTGTATCATATGTGTGTTGAAGTTCATTGGCTTGGAAACCTTTGATTTGTTCCTCAAACCTCTCAACAATTCTTACATAGTCTTTTCTATCCTTTTCTAACCTTTTAAGGTCATCACTCATATTCTAGTTGTGATCCCTGTACCTTTTAACAGTGTCTATGCAAGTTTGAGAACAGAGATTAGAAAGTACCTCAGTTGGGAGATCAGATACCTCTGCCATGAGATCTTGATTTTGAATGGCCTCTTCTGCTTGATCACTCCAGTCAAACCCCATTCCTTGTTGAGAAACAAGAGCTTGAGCAGAGTTTCTGTTCTGGTTGAAGCTTCCAGTTTGTGCTTGTTGGTGGTTGTTGTGAGACACTCCACTTCTGCATTCCCTGGCAAAGTGTCCCTTCATATGACACTTGTAGCATTCCACCTTTAACTTATCAAAGCCTGCTCCATCTTCTCTTCTTTGGGAGAAGTTGTTCCTCCCAGTCCTCTTGATGAATTTCTTCACCCTCATAGAAAGCATGGCCATCTTCCATTTGATATCCATCTCTTCAAGATCATCAGGATGAAGCTGCTCCAAGTCATCATTGATTAAGGAGGAATTTCCATGGCTGGAAAGAAAGGCTTCAAAAACAGATTCATTGCCTTTTTCTTGATTTACTCCATAGGCAACATTAACTGATTCAGGGTTAGCAGTAGAATCAGGTGATGCTGATAGGAGTGCAACATTATGCACATATCCAGTAGGCTTCTTCTTTACTTCCACCTCAGATTCAAACACTCTCAGATCATTATACAGATCATCCAGTTCCTTTTCTTCCAACATGTCATTCTGTCTGAATGAGACAGTGTACATGGTCCATTCATCTCCAAGAGATCTGAGAAACTTGCAGTTGACATCATCTTGTTCCATATGAACTCCAACAGTAGCCAACTCACCAATTATCTTATTGAATTTGTCAAAAGTTTGAGTCATAGACTCATTCTTTAAAGACGTAAAATTCTCATATTGCTGCTTGAGAATATCCCTTTGATTCCTCTTAGTGCTCTTGGTGCCAGCAAATCTCTTCTCTAAAGCATTCCATAGAATCTAAGCATCTGTGCAGTGTTGAAACTGATGTTGATACTCATTAGGAATGGCCAAAAGCAGGGTGCTTAAGGCTTTCATCTCCAATTGTCTGACTTTCTTCTCACCATCAGTTTTTGGAGGTGGTCTTTGAGACAAAAGTACTGTTTGATTCACCTGTGTTGTCCATGATGAATGAAGGTTTCTGAGAATACATTGTAAACTTTATTGAATGATTAAAGTTACAAGTTTTCAAACAAAACCTCAATCTTGATGAACAGGCTCACCAAGACGAATTCTACTTCTCTAGAACTAGGATTATGGACCTTGAGGTTAATTCTCTCTGAAAACTTATCAATCAAAAGTTAATTCTATCAAAGAACTATTTATACAAGACATATTACAAGATAATTATCAAAATACAATTGATCTTCAGTCCATAATTATCTTCTTTACTTTAGTAAGTCTTCTATACAGCTGTCTTCATTCCATACTTAGTCTTCATCTCATAAGCATCACTAACTTTCTTCAGAAGTATTAACCATCTTCAGCAACATTAAATTCCTCAGCAGTATTAATCATGTTGGCAGTAGTAATCCCTTAGCAGTACTAACTCTCCAAGCAGTACTAACTATTGAAGTAGCAACACTAACTTTTCAAGCAGTATTAAATCTACTAGCAGTAGTAATCATGATATACTAGCAACATTAACCATACTTGAACAAATCTTAAATTCCCAACATACCTACCTGCCGAATTGCTTGTCCTTGATAGGCAGGTATCCTACCTACCAAATTTCCTCTCTTTGATAGGCAGACAATCTACCTGCCGAAGTACCTCTCCTCAATCAGCAGGTATCCTACTTGTCGATTTACCTCTCTTTAATCAGCAGGTATTCTACCTATCGAATTAACATCACATTTTTCCTTCTTTTCCAACATCCTTCGGACAAAAAGGATGAAACATTCTATTACACAGAAGATATTCACCCAAGTTCTGAATTGATGGAGACCTTCTCCAAAAGATCATAAAAAGGATATGTACCAAATATATTTTATTGAGGTGTTGTCTTATCAAGGTACAAAAGTCTACTTTGCTTTATGATATGTCACATCAATATCATATTCCTTTTGCAAGAAAATATTTGGTATCCAATTCCAAGATGACAAGTGTCCTTTGCATTTAATGCACAAGGTGGTATTTATAGGTGAAGCACATCTCCATGCAAGCCAACCTTTTTGAAGAGATTTCTAAGTGCTCAAGCAAACAGGCAGACTCTTTCTTTCTCTCAAGAACATCATAGCTTTATCTTTGTGTTTTCAAATTGTGTTTAGTTTTCTAGTTTCTAAGTGAAAGATTATTAGAATAGATTTATCTGTTCTTTTCCACAACAATCTTAAAAGTTTTCTATGTGTAATTCTTGATATTTATATCAATAAAGAATTAAAATTAAGTGAAATTTTTGTGTATTGTATTCAACCCCCCTTCTACAATACTTGTTTACCTCTGCCTTTAATTTTTGGGACCAACACCTTTGATATCGGTTATAGTCCAACCGATCGCCTCTTTGTGCTCTTCAAGCACACTCACCAACTTCTTCTCTTCATCTCCCGAAAGCTCAGTGGAAATGATCACTGGTAAAGTGTTCTCCTTGCCTAGATAGGCATACTTTAGGTGGTTGGGAAACTCCTTCAACTCCAGTACGGGGGCCTGCACAATAGAAGGAAACAACTTTGTGTAAGAAGAAGGTAAATTAACATTGTATACCTCAAAATTCTTGTGTCGGTCAAATTCCATAGCTAAGACCGTTTCCTTGAGCTCGGGCCCTAAGTCATACTCTGTTACACCTCGACTTTTCCATGTATAATTTATATTGTTAAGAATTCTAGTCTTCCTCATTTTGAATCGTATTTATTTTGTTTACCGTTAATCGTATGCATCGCGCGAAATAGCCAATCTTGAGTGTTAAGACTTGATTTTGGAAGTGAAACTCAGTGAATTGCGCGGGTTCCTTCACGGTATGGAAGCCGCGGCCTAAGCCGCGTAACTCATTGTATGTTGTCACTCTCAGGGACACGCACGGGCTACGTCGTGACCTCATGTCGCGGCCAAAGCCACAGGAAAACACCTGCAGGTTTATAGACGGGTTTTTCCTCTTTTTCCTCATTTACTTCTTATCTACCTCTTTTTCTTCTCTCTCAAAACTCCTCCCTCTTCAAGAACCAAAATTAGGGTTTCACCAAACCCTATATACCTCATTTATTGCTAAGAGTTAGGTGAATCATCCAAGGAGTCAAGCTTGAAGCATAAAACCATCATCTCCATTGTCATCTTCTTCAACAAATCAAACTAGAGTTTTGGGTTTTCATCAAAAACCCACTTGGTGAGTTCATACCCCTTTCTTAAACTTTATACATGTCAAAACATAACATTTTGGAACTCCTAAACTTCTCCTTGTTTATATTTATGTTTGAATAACTTTGACCTAACTTTGTATTTTGGAGATTTAGGGATTTCTATCCTTTTTCAACTAAAATGAGGGGTTTCACCTTATGAAGTGTAAAATAATTTTATGAGCATATTTACAAATGAGAATGCTTGGATTCTACTTGATATGGTTTATTCAAATAAACGCCTTTGGAAAATAATTTTTACTAAGAACTATATGTTTGATTATAGTTGGTCACAAATGAAATTGTGACAAGTCTAGACTATTACTAATGGATCCATAGGTATTGAGTCGACTTTGTAACTAGTTGAGATATTGGGTCCTCGGAGGTATTTTGGTACAGTTATGTGGGACCGGTTACTAGCCATGGGCCGTAAATGTAATCATAGTGAATGAGTATGACTTGGATCCTCGGGTGCCTGCCCTCCCCTACATCTGAGTACGGACCGACGTTGTTCGTGGCCATGGTTCCAAGTATTGAGCTCACAACTCGAAAAGTGGCTTACTTTTGTGTTCCGCCATGATCCTTGGAATTTGGGTCTTCCCCGCCATCGCAAGATGTATCCATTTGACCGAAAGGTTACTATGTGTTGTTATTTCATATGCAACTCATCTATATGAAAATGATTTATTATCCTTGCAAACTAAAATTATTTCCAAATCTTTATATACAAGCTGTACGTTCTCACTAGGCTTTAAGCCTAACACTTTTTCTCAAATGATGTGTATAACAGGTTCCCTTAGTGGTGGGTTGCCGAAGGTTTGAGTGACGAGCGTGGGTTTTTGAGTAACTTTTGAGATGATAGATATTTTGGGAGTATTGGTGTTATAAGCAAATTTATTATTTTGGGATTTGGGTTGACAACCATTGTAATCTAGATATAAGTTTTTTAGATTAGTTCGTTTTCAATTACTATATTCATCTGTAGGTTTTTGTAAGCGCTATATTGCATTATCCCCTTTTGGGTGGTTTACTTCATTTATGAACGTCATATTGCCAAATTTTCTATTTTTAAATTTACTCTAAATTTTAGGGTACTACAAGTTGGTATCAGAGCTCTAGTTTAAGTGAACTAGGCATGAATGTAAGATGTCAAGACTTAGACTGAGTATGTTAGGTGATGATTGGTGAGTTTGGGTAGAATTTCTAAGATAGGACTTTCTTAGAAGTCGACGGAAGTGCACTAATTAAAAATTATAACGACGGTAATGAGACTTCTTGTGTAAAATATGTTCATAATTTCACTTAGCTAATGCTATTATGAATATATTATTACGTGAACATGTTTGATGTACTATCGTTACGATGATTAATGAATGTATTAGTACGTTTCCTTGTGTTTTATTCATATAACCTATTTTTACCTCCCTTCCCGTGTGTGTGTGGCAAATTAAGGATGGTTAGTACGTGCGGTAGACCGCGTACATGTGTGGATGGTGGGGAGGTGACCGCTTCAACAGCTGATCAACCGGAGAGGGTTGAGGCCGCTATACGCCCATCTGCCCAACCATTGCTAGGCGGAGGGCCTGAGATCGTCCCACGGGTGGACCTGGCTTCGTCCAACCCGGTTATTCGGGATGTAACTCCCCAATCTGAGATGATGGCCAGCATGATGTTGATGATGAATGAAGCCATGACCAAACAACAAGAGTTCCTTCTGAAAGTGATCGAGGATCGGGATGTAAGCAACCGGAGAAACGAGACGGTTGCGGAGAATATTGAAGTGATTGGATCCGGTGGTACGGGTCATGTGAACCGAACTGAGGAACCAATAACTGTTGATGCAGGACAAGGCAAGAGAGCTTAGACGTATAAGTCCTTCCTGGCTTGCAGACCACCGGAGTTCTACGGTTCTGAAGACCCTGTTGCGTGCATGATATGGATTCAAGGGATCGAGCAAGCTTTTGACTAGTCTGAATGCGGAGAGAATCAGAGGGTGAAATTTGGGTCTCCAAATGCTCAGGGACACGACTCTCACGTGGTGGAATGTCACCAAGACCACCCTCTCTCCTACTGTTCTGGCTCAATTTGGGCCGAATTCAAGAAGATTATTTTGGAAGAATTCTACAATGAGAGGGCCTTGGACCGTATTGAAGATGAGTTCCGGTCTCTTAAGAAGGGAAACTTGACGGTGAGGGAATACACTCGTCAATTCATGAAAAAGTTGGGGTTAGTGGGGCATGTGGCCCCAACAGAGAAAGAGAAGATAAAGGCCTACCTCAAGGGCCTACCGACGGATATGATGTCAAGGGTCCGCAACTCGAAGGCCACTAATCTTCATGAGACCATAGAAGAGGCGCAACTCATGGAAGAAGTCTATGCTAGAGACAAGGTGGAGAAATATGTTGTGGTGGTGGAGAAATGTAAGTGGGAAGGCAATTCCGGACCTCCTAGGAGGAATCGACCTTTCGCCAGAAATCGAAATTTCGGCAATCTCCAAGACGCTGGATGGTGCCGAAGCAAGCACCATGGCAACTGTAACACCACTCCCCACTACTGTGCCAAGTGTGGGAAATCTGATCACTCCACCAAGGACTGCCCGATAAGAGGGATTATCTGCTTCGAGTGCAAGACACCAGGGCATGTGAAGAGGGATTGCCCGAAGCTCAAACCGGATAGTGTGCCTGAGAAGAGAGAGAACCCACCTAAGGCTCCAGGTCGAGCCTTTCAGATGATGGCTGATGAGGCCAAGGCATCCACCGACGTGGTATCGGGTATGTTTCTCCTAAACTCCGTACCTGCTCGTGTACTTTTCGATTCGGCTGCCAGTTTCTCTTTTATATCTGTTTTGTTTCGTGAAAAGCTTTCCACGCCCACTAATAGTCTAGAGAATTCTTTAGTGGTTGAGATAGCGAATGGTAGTCAAGTGTTAATCCATGATGTCTTGAAGGATTGTACTCTCGGAATTGAAGGGAAGGAATTCCCGATCAACTTGATGCCGATGGTTATTGGTGGTTTTGATGTGGTGGTTGGCATGGATTGGTTGGCGAACAATCATGCCGAAATCGTATACTCCAAGAAGCTAATCCGACTCCCCAATCCTAGTGGTGATGTTGTTGTGATTTATGGCGAGAAGAGGAAGGGTGATGTGGCGATCATCACCACGGCTAGCATATGTGATCGACGCCAAGCTCGAGAAGAAGAAGCTTGAAGACGTGAAGGTGGTGCGTGAATTTCTCGACGTCTTTCCGGATGACTTTCCCGGTTTACTACCCGACCGTCAAGTAGAGTTCCGTATTGATATTGTGTCGGGGGTGACTCCTATTGCTCAAGCCCCATACCGGTTGGCACCATCGGAGATGCAAGAGATTATGGCTCAACTCCAAGAACTTTTGGAGAAAGGTTTCATAAGACCGAGCTCGTCGCCTTGGGGAGCTCCGGTCTTGTTTGTCAAGAAGAAGGATGACACGGTGATAATGTGCATCAATTACCGTGAATTGAATAAGGCAACGGTGAATAACAAGTACCCGCTTCCGAGGATCGACGACTTGTTCGATCAACTCCAAGGAGCGGGGTGTTTCTCAAAGATCGATTTGCGTTCGGGATATCACCAAGTGAAGGTGAGAGGAGAAGATGTCCCGAAGACGACCTTTAGAATGCGTTACGGTCATTACGAATTTCTCGTGATGCCATTTTGTTTGACTAACACACCGGCGATGTTTATGAATTTGATGAATAGAGTGTGTCGACCATTTCTCGACAAGTCGGTCATTGTATTCATTGATGACATACTTGGGTATTCCAAGAATGAGCCAGAACATGAGAAACACCTTCGTGAAGTTCTGGAAGTGTTGAGAAAAGAGAGGTTGTACGCCAAATTTTCCAAGTGTGACTTTTGGCTTGAGGAGGCTCAATTCTTGGGGTCACGTTATCACTAGAGACGGAGTGAAGGTGGACCCCTCCAAGATTGAAGCTTTGATGAATTGGGAACCTCCCAAGAGTCCGTTGGAGATCCGAAGTTTCTTGGGTTTGGCGGGATACTATCGGAGATTCATCCACGACTTCTCCAAGATCGCTTCTTCCTTGACGGCTTTGACTCGGATGAATGTGAATTTCGTTTGGACCGAAGCGCAAGAGAAAACGTTTCAGACTTTGCAACAGAATTGTGTGAAGCTCCAATTTTGTCACTACCCGAAGGATCGGAAGACTTTGTGGTCTATAGAGACGCTTCAAAAATGGGATTGGGTTGTGTATTGATGCAAAGAGGCAAAGTAATCGCTTACGCATCGAGGCAACTCAAGGTTCACGAGAAGAACTACCCTACTCATGATCTGGAGTTGGCGGCAGTAGTGTTCGCCTTGAAGCTTTGGCGACATTACCTCTATGGCACGAAATGTACACTCTACACGGATCATAATAGTTTAAAATATGTCTTTGATCAAAAATAGTTGAACATGAGGCAAAGGCGGTGGCTTGAGCTACTCAAACGTGGTGGCCGATGCGCTAAGTCAGAAGGACTATAGTGGAAGCATACGAGCTACCCTCTCGAGGATCGAGTTGTTGTCAAGTCTTATTGAGAAGATCAAAAAATCTCAAGTAGATGCCCTATTGGAAAAGAATCTCAAAGAAGAAGTTATGACAAAGCAACGTTTGCTCTTAACGGAAGATAGCCGTGGGGTAAAATTGTTCAACGGTCGTATATGGGTGCTCAAAGTTGGGGGCAATCGGGAACTACTTCTTGAGGAAGCCCATAAGTCCAAGTACTCCATCCATCCAGGGAGTACAAAGATGTATCGAGACTTGAAGCTACACTATTGGTGGCCGGTAATGAAACTTGATGTGGCGCGTTATGTAGAGCGTTGCGTGACGTGCTTACAAGTGAAAGCCAAACATCAACGACCGTATGGGAGTCTTTAGTCCTTAGAGATACCCGAGTGGAAGTGGGAGCATATTACCATGGACTTCGTGACAAATTTGCCCAAAACTCTTCGAGGTCACGATACCATTTGGGTAATAGTCGATCGATTGACTAAGAGCGCTCACTTCTTGGCCATGTGCGAGACGCTACCGATGGACAAGTTGGAAAAAATTTACATTGATGAGGTGGTTTCGAGGCATGGAGTGCCCTTGTCTATCGTGTCGGATCGTGATAGTCGGTTAACTTTGAATTTTTGGGATGGTTTACAGAAAGAGCTTGGATCGCGAGTAAAGTTGAGTACGACTTACCATCCGCAAACCGACGGTCAAAGCGAAAGAACGATCCAAACGCTTGAAGACATGTTAAGGTCTTGAGTTATCGACTTCGGGGGTAGTTGGGACTCTCACCTACCTTTGGTAGAGTTCTCATACAACAATAGCTACCATTCGAGTATCGGGATGGTACCGTTTGAGGTCTTATATGGGCGTAAGTGCAGAACTCCCGTGTGTTTTCTTGAGGCGGGAGAGAAACAATTCGTCAGGCCCGAAATTGTGCAAGAGAGAGTCGACAAAGTTAAAGGCATTCGGGAAAGGTTGAAAGCGGCCCAAGATCGGCAAAAGAGCTATGCCGATAAGAAGAGTCGATCGATGGAGTTCCAAGTGGGTTATCGCGTGATGCTTAAAGTGTTGCAATGGAAGGGCATTATCCGGTTCGAAAAACGTGGGAAGTTGAGCCCCCATTTATTTGGACCATTCAAAGTGCTTAAGCGTGTGGGATTGCAAGCCTACCAATTGGAACTACCACCGGAAATGAACGGGATCCACAACACATTTCATATCTGTTATCTTCGGAAGTGTTTGGTGGAAGAGGAAAGTGTCATTCCTCTTTCCGAGATAAGAGTGGACGAAAGTAACCGTTGTGTTGAGGAGCCCGAAGCTATTTTGGAGAAAAAGTCAAAGAAGCTCTGTCATAAAGAAGTCACTATGGTCAAAGTGCAATGGAAGCATCATCGTGGTGCCAATGTGACGTGGGAAGCCGAGGAGGATATGAAGCGAAGATATCCTCATCTTTTCGAGTAGTTGGGATTTCGGGGATGAAATTATTCCTAAGCTGGGGAGGATTGTAACACCTCGAATTTTCAATGTATAATTTCTATTGTTAAGACTTCTAGTCTTCCTCATTTTGAATCGTATTTATTTCGTTTACCGTTAATCATATGCATCGCACAATATAGCCAAGCTTGAGTGTTAAGACTTGATTTTGGAAGTGAAACTCAGTCACTTGCGCAGGTTCCTTCGCGGCATGGAAGCCGCGGCCTAAGCCGCCTAACTTACTGTATGTTGTCACTCTCAGGGACACGCACGGGCTACACCGTGGCCTTATGTCGCGGCCAAAGCCGCGGGAAAACACCTACAGGTTTATAGACAGGTTTTCCCCCTTTTTCCTCATTTACTTCTCATCTACCTCTTTTTCTTCTCTCTTAAAACTCCTCCCTCTTCAAGAACCAAAATTAGGGTTTCACCAAACCCTATCTACCTCATTTATTGCTAAGAGTTAGATGCATCATCCAAGGAGTCAAGCTTGAAGCATAAAACCATAATCTCCATTTTCATCTTCTTCAAGAAGTCAAACTAGGGTTTTGGGTTTTCATCAAAAACCCACTTGGTGAGTTCATACCCCTTTCTTAACCTTTATACATGTCAAAACATAACATTTTGGAACTCCTAAACTTCTCCTTGTTTATATTTATTGAGAGTCCAAGATCAATGAATCCTAGAGAGAGAAAGTAGATAGAGAGAGCAATTGAAGTGTAAAGTGTGTAATCTGATTAATGTGCGTGAGTTCTTACACCAAACCAAGACCAAAGGGACTTAAATACCCTTGGTCAATACAACACAGAATATGACTCTAAACACAGTATTTGACCAAGCCCTATAAATACAATGATTACTATAAAATCAGACTTAACAATATCCCCCTTAGTAATCATTGGCACTTTGGTCTTTAAAATTCATCTTCTAAATCAGCACGGACCATAAAAACGACTTTATGAAGCTTTCTAACTATTAAAGAAAAATTTCTTCTCAGCATCTTTCAGTTTGATTTGTCTTTGCTGCCTTTGACAAGTCTAGACCAGATTGGAATAAACTTGAACGAACAGTTGATTCATCAGCTTGTGCTCTAGGCGACACACCTCTTTTGAAAGACCTTGAATGAACTGTGGTGGTCGGAGCAGGAACAACAAAAGAAAAAGTTGAAGCCGAGAGACTAGAATCTTTGAGCGAATCTTGATTAGCAGATAAAAATTTGAGCTCTTTGTCTCGTTAACTTCTCCTTGACTTCTCCCCCTCATGACCTTGATGATCTTGATCAACTTGGTCATGCGAATGTTGGAGACGAGACGACTTAAGATCTGTAAAATCAAAGAAACAGAGAAAACAGAGGAGGTTTGCGCATCATGTTGGTTGTGCAAACCGAGGTTTGCGTTTCATGAAGGATACACAAAACAAGGTTTGCGTTTCATGAAGGATACGCAAAACAAGGTTTGCGTTTCATGAAGGACGCGCAAAACGAGGTTTGCGTGCCATGCTGGATGCGCAAAGCTGACTTAAACTCAGACAAAATGTTACCTTTTGAAGCTCTTTGACTCCCCCTACACAAATGCATTAGATGTGACAATTCAAGTTAGCATTCATATAAAGAAAATCAGATACTCCCCCTCAAAAACAGATATAATCTTTGAAAAATAATCTCTTTGTTCACTCCCCCTTGAATAATGCATAAACCCATTAAAATATATTTATGAGAACACAATGATCAAATATTAATGTAGAAAGAAAAATATACTGAATGTAAATTTTGAAACAACTAAACATATAAAATTTTAAACACTAAACAAATAAAATTCTACATAGTAAAATATTACAGATTTATCAATCAGTTGAAATCAAGCGTGTGTTGTTGGATACAAGAACAAGTTTTATTGCATATCAAGTTAAAACATGTTCAGTTTCAAAAACTTCCAGCAATCTATTCAGTGTGCTCACATGCGAATCTTCGATTATCTTCAAGAAAATGCAATTCTAAAAATATAATAGAAAACTTTGCATGTACTAACACTAATCCATCAAAAATTAAGATTTTCACAAATTTATAGGTTTATCGCAACTCAAACATATCACCAAGTATCATGAGATGTGTGCTCATTGGCATCTTTTAGCATTGTGCATATTGGTATCTTGACATGAGTGTGCTCTTTGGAATCTTTTAAGCACGTGCACTTTGGCATCTTTTGATCAAAAAGTTTATTAAGTAAAGAACATGCTATAAACGTAACTTTCTATCTGACCCTATTGCAGGATTTGGGTCAGCCGCTCCCAGACCAGTTGGCCTTAGGGGACTAGGTGTCAAGCACCCCTTGGAACTTACTCTCCCAGATCAGAAAGGCTACATCAAGATATCTTAAACCCATTCATACCAGTAGAACATGACTTTTGATCTGGTTCTATAGAAGGATTTGGGTTCGATCACTCCCAGATCAATTGACCTTAGGGGATCAGATGACAAGCATCCCACAGAGCTTACTTTCCCAAACCAGAAAGGTCACAGGTACAAACTTTTAAACTCAGAGATTTCTGTATTTTAAGAATTTATTATTCATCTCAATCACTTAGATCAACAATTAAATGCTTAGCCCATATTTTTATTCCGATCTATAATTCTGACTTTTTAGAATTTTCCAAGCATTGTAAACTATAAATATCCCGAATCACACAACTTTAAAGCAATAATAAAAGTTTTAAACATGTTGCTGACTTTTCGACTTTTGTAAGACTTGAAGTTTGATCATATAAAAACTTTAATATAAACAAAAGAACTTGAAAATTTATCCTAGACACATATTTTATTCAAAAGAAAGAAAAAATGTAAAACTTTACTTGATAGAATAAAATTTGTAAAGATTAAAACTTTTAAACTCAATATGCCGATGTTAAAAATTTTCATTAAAGACAAAATGTAAAGAATTCGGCAAATTGATATTTAGTTGGAACAAAATAAAATTCAGTTATTTCATCTTTCACATTATAAAAAAAATTTGTGTCTCATATTAAAAAAATTTGGGTAATACAAATTCATGAGATAGATAAACAAGCTCAGATTCTTGAAATATTGAGAAAAACTGGAATAACACCATATACAGAGATATATGCAGCAGAAATAAAATTGATGTACTCACAGTATCTCATTCAGTCAGAAGCTTAAATCATTGAAGAACGAGTTCTAAACTGATTTGTTTAGAAGTCATAGTCTTTGAAGTACGGGTCCTGAGCTGAAGTACTCAGAAGCCAAAATCTTTCAGCTTTGAAGTCCGGGTTTTGAACTGTTGTGTTCAAAAGCCATCTTTTATCTTACTCCCCCTTAACATGTGATGCCTGCAACTTTGAATCAGATAAAGATTTGGGTACCCACTTGAATTTGGGCCCGTGTTTGTTAGTTGCAGTTCGTATGGGGAAATGTTTGTTAGATTTAACATTTAAAGCACGAGGAATATGATCAGAAAAATAATCACAACCATCAGAAGAGAAAGCATAATCATCAGAACTAGAATCTGAGGAAGAACATGAGACATGTTTTGAAATTCGAATCATTTGCTTTATAGAGTATTTTGAAATTTTATTACATTTAGCAAAAGAATCACTGTTATAAAGTTTGTCTACACATTTATCCCCATCAACAATAGGTTCATCAGATGTCCGCCTCGCTCTCCAGATTTGCTTCTTTGACTTGATCACAGTCCTATCTGAAAGAATATAATTGGAAGAATTAGAATAGTCAGAAATAACTGTATCTCGTTTCTTCGACTTCTTTGACCGTCTTCTTTTACGCTTAGGTTTATAATATTGATCATTGAGCGTAAAAGAATCATCAAGAATTTTAGACTTAATATTTAAATCAGAAGAAATAAATTTATCCAAGCAACCAATCTGATCAACTAATAAATCTGAATTTGCCTCAGAGTCTGAATAATTTTGAGAAAAGATTTTAAAATTTGAAACTTCCTTTTTATTTTCCTTAGAATCAGTAGATAGGCTAGAAATAGAATTTGATTTTTGAAAAAATAAATTTTCTTCAAGACTAGACGTCATGAAAGAAAGAAAAATATCAGATTCAATTTTCTTCAAAATATTTTGATCTTCTATCTGATCTTCAAGATCTATGATTTTTCCTTCTAATACTAATGGAGGAGTATATTTCTTCCAATCATAAATGATTGGAGAAATATTTCCTTTATCAGAATCAGGTGCATAAGGAGCAATAAAATCACCAGACATTGAAGATTTGATAGAAGATATATCATTTAAAACTTTTCTTCCTCTTCTTGATATTTCAGGAAAATATTTTACATTTTCACTTGTATAAACAAAAGGAATTTCATTTTTCTTGTTATTTGTCCTTTTCTCATGTTCGATTTCTAACACATGCTTCTCATTCATCCAATCAATTTTAAATTGAGGAGCATAATGAGCAAGAGTCAGATAATCGTATTTATATAAAGTTGGGGATTTTTCAATCGCATTATTTAAACAATGAGGATTTTCAAAACCAAGTCCCCACCTTTGTTTTAAAGCTTCTTCACTCCTTGGCTTGTTCATAAAAATTGTTTGTCCATATTGGTTTCTTCGATAAAGCTTTTCTTCTAACTTATTTATTTTATCTGAAAATTCATCTTTTAATATGGTCATGTTAGACAAAGACTCAAGATAAGTCTTATTTGAATTTTCCAAATCATCAAATTTCTTTTGAAAGATGTCTTTTGTATTTTCTAAAATAGATTTTTCATCTTTCAAAGAAATTTTCAGTTTCTCAATCAAATCTGACTTTTCAGAATTTAGATTCTTTTCAGATAATAACTTAGAACGCAAATCAGACAAAGCAGAAATTATGATATTCATCTGAGAGGTAATGAAATTATAATCAAATTCAGAATATACCTCATCTTCATCTGTTTCAGAATCGTCTGACTGGTCATCTCCGATCAAGCACATCTGAGCGATCTCAACGTTTGAAGCTTCATCATCGGAATAATCTAGCCAGAATTCTTCCTCGGCCAGCAAAGCAGTTCCGTTCTCTCTCTTTTCTGCTAGTTCCATTTTCTTCCTGTAGTAAGTTGAATCCCTAACCTTCTTAGCTCGACACTCCTTTGAGTAGTGGCACGACTTGCCACAGTTATAACAAGATGCAGTCTTCGGCTCGGGTACTTTTACTTTAGGACCAGAAGTGAAGCGAGAAGTGTTGGAACCCGATCGTGGTTGGAACTTTTTCTGGTAATGCTGAGAAAGAAGGATCATCGATTTCTACAAAGCCTCACCATCATCTTCAGTTGACCCGGTGTAAGCGTTATCAGACAACGCTTGTTCAGTTAATTGCTTTGTAAGGATAGCAACCGAGTCTACTGACTTCTTCTTTTTCTCTTCCAGTTTGGCCTTTTTCTCTATCACCAAGCTCTCATCAGTTAGCAAAATCTCGTATAATTCTTGGATTTGCATAGTGGAGATTCTGACATCGTTCCTCAGTCTATGACAAGATTTATTCCATTCAGGCTGCAATATGTTGAAGAACTTCAGATTTGTCTCAAGCTCAGTCTTTTCAACCTTAATCTTCCGAAGATCATTGATTACGACACAGAAACGATCAAACACAGTCTTTAGTGGCTCCTCGTCCTTGGCTTTGAATTCTTCAAAATTATTCATGTAGCACGTATGCCTGAGTTGAGTAGCTACTGAAGAACCAAGCATAATCTTCTCAAGCTGTTGCCACATCAGATTAGGATGAGTTTTGAAACAGTCAATCCTTTTGTATACAGAGTTTGGCAAGGCCAACATTAGATTTGCTTTAATATCCCGATTAGCTTGATAAGCAGACAACTCTTCATGTGTGTACTCTTTAGTAGGCTTGTATAATCCAGAAGCCAATTTGGGTTTGTCGAACGGTCCTTCAGATAAAGACTTCATCATATTTTCTTCATTGGCTTGACGCTCGATGAAGTTCAGGAACCTATCTTGCCATTGAGTGAATTCGTTTTCGTCAACTAGGATCGGAGGACGAGTTTCTGTACCCAATGACATCATGAGGTCACTCGTGTAGAACTTAGCTTGAAAGCCAAATTTTGCAGAATCCATAGATGTCACAAAAAAAAAATTCCCAGACTTTTTTTTTTAAACTAAGTCTGGAGCTTGCGCAAAGTAGATATTTGCGTGTCAGGAAGGGAACGCAAACAAGAACTTTGCGTGTGAAGACTGAAACGCAAACTGTGTTTTGCGTGTGAAAACTGAAGCGCAAAGAATGCTTTGCGTGTGTAAGCAGAAGCGCAAACTAGAACTTTGCGTTTGAAGAAGGAAGCGCAAAGTAGACTTTGCGGGTTGAACTTGAAGCGTGAAGTAGAGCTTTTCGTGTGATGTGAGATGCGCAAATAAGAACTTCTCGTATACTGAGTGATACGCAAAAGTAGCTTTGCGTTTCCAACGTGAACCGAAAACCTGAAAATTCACTAACACCCAGATTAGTCGAACAGTGAACTAGCGCAAATCAATATGAATGATGCGCAAACCATATGAATGAAGCGCAAACCAGAAAAACTCGAATATAACATGTAAAATCGAATGAAAACAAGAAATTTATGCATGAAAAACACACACTGATTATCGAAAACACCTTTTTAACACAATTCAAACAACAATTTCGATTAAAAAACACTAAAACTCAAAAACTTCGATGAAACAGTACGTGAACTCGTTTTTCCAGAAAATTTCAATTTCACAAAATTGATGATCTAAATCAGTTTTTCTTGAAAAACAAGCTGAAACAAATGTGATCGATCATCAAAAACGAAACTAATGAAATCAAAAACAACACAATTCGATCACAAACAAATCCAAATTTTATAAGAAATCAAGAAAACGAGATTTTCTTGAAAAAATTCAAGAAAACAGATCAAATTTTCGATTTCAATCACAAATTCAGATATAGAAAAACAATCTCTCAATCCTCTCAAGATTCAGTTGGTTCTGATACCAATTGAGAGTCCAAGATCAATGAATCCTAGAGAGAGAAAGTAGAGAGAGAGAGCAATTGAAGTGCAAAGTGTGTAATCTAATTAATGTGCGTGAGTTCTTACACCAAACCAAGACCAAAGGGACTTAAATACCATTGGTCAATACAACAAAGAATATGACTCTAAACATAGTATTTGACCAAGCCCTATAAATACAATGATTACTATAAAATCAAACTTAACATTATGTTTGAATAACTTTGACCTAACTTTGTATTTTGGAGATTTAGGGATTTCTATCCTTTTTCAACTAAAATGAGGGGTTTCACCTTATGAAGTGTAAAATAATTTTATGAGCATATTTACGAATGAGAATGCTTGGATTCTACTTGATATGGTTTATTCAAATAAACGCCTTTGGAAAATAATTATTACTAAGAACTATATGTTTGATTATAGTTGGTCACAAATGAAATTGTGACAAGTCTAGACTATTACTAATGGATCCATAGGTATTGAGTCGACTTAGTTTGGGATATTTTTTCCCCTTTGTAACTAGTTGACACATTGGGTCCTCGGAGGCATTTTGGTACGATTATGTGGGACCGGTTACTAGCCATAGGCCGTAAATGTAATCCTAGTGAATGAGTATGACTTGGATCCTCGGGTGAAGGGTCCGGAACGCCTTCTCTTGCGCTTCTGTCCAAATGAACTTCACATTCTTCCTAGTCAAAGCCGTCAAGGAAGAAGGGATCTTGGAGAAGTCTTGAATGAATCTCCGGTAATATCCCGCCAAACCCAAGAAGTTTCGGATTTCGGACGGACTCTTGGGAGGCTCCCAATTCAACATGGATTCAATTTTGGAGGGGTCCACTTTTACTCCATCTCGAGTAACAACGTGACCCAAGAATTGAACCTCTTTAAGCCAAAAGTCGAACTTGGAAAATTTGGCATACGTCCTCTCTTTTCTCAACACTTCTAGAACTTCGCGTAGGCGTTGCTCGTGTTCTGACTCGCTCTTGGAATACACAAGTATGTCGTCAATGAATACAATGACCGACTTGTCAAGGAACGACCGACACACTCTATTCATCAAGTCCATAAACACCACCGGTGCGTTAGTTAGACCAAATGGCATCACGAGAAATTCGTAATGGCTGTAATGCGTTCTAAAAGCTGTCTTCGGGACGTCTTCCTCTCTCACCTTCACTAGGTGGTATCTCGAACGCAAATCTATCTTTGAGAAACAACCCGCTCCTTGGAGCTGATCGAATAAGTCATCGATTCTCGGGAGTGGATACTTATTCTTCACCGTAGCCTTATTCAATTCACGATAATCGATGCACATTCTCATTATGCCATCCTTCCTCTTGACGAACAAGACGGGAGCTCCCCAAGGCGACGAGCTCGGTCTTATAAACCCCTTCTCTAGAAGTTCTTGGAGTTGAGCCATCATTTCTTGCATCTCCGATGGCGCCAACCGGTAAGGAGTTCACGCAATTGGAGCCGCCCCCGGTATAAGATCAATCCGGAACTCCACTTAGCGATCGGGTGGCAAACCGGGCAAATATTTCGGGAAGACATCGGGGAATTCGCGCACCACCTTCAAGTCCTCGAGCTTCTTCTTCTCGAGTTTTGCGTCTATCACATAAGCTAGAAAGGATGAACATCCTTTCACCAAGCACTTTCGCGCTTTAGCCATGGTGATAACCGCCACATCACCTTTCCTTCTTTCCCCATAAGCTAACACAATATTGCCATCCGATGTAGGGGTCAGATTAGTTTCTTGGAGCATAGGATTTCGGCATGATTGTCCGCCAACCAATCCATGCCAACCACTACGTCGAATCCACCAATGACCATTGGCATTAAATTGATTAAGAACTTCTTCCCCTCAATACCAAGGGTACAATCTTTCAAGACGTCACAGATTAATAATTGACTACCATTAGCTATCTCGACCACTAAAGCATTCTCTAGACTAATAGTGGGCATGGCAAGCTTTTCACGAAACGAATCAAATATGAAGGAGAAACTGGAACCCGAATCAAATAACACGCGAGCAGGTACGGAGTTTAGAAGAAACGTACCCGATCCCATGTCGGTGGATGCCTTGGCCTCTTCGGCCGTCATCTGGAAAGCTTGGCCAGGAACTCTGGGAGGGTTCTCTTTCCTCTCTGGTGCGTTACCCGACTTGAGCTTCGGGCAATCTCTCTTCATATGCCCTGGTGCCTTGCACTCGAAACATACCAACCCTCTGATCGGGCAATCCCTAGCGGCGTGATCAGTCTTCCCACACTTGAAACAAGTTTGAGGAGTGGTGCTATAGTTACCGCGGTGCTTGGTGCGGAACTTATGGCACCACTTAGCTTCTTGATCATTGTTGAAGTTTTGGTTCCCGACAAAAGGTCGAGTTCTCTTGGGAGGTACGAAATTTCTCTCCCACTTCCTCTTGTCAACTGCCACCACAACCTTCTCCGGTTTACTCTTCGCGTAAACCTCTTCCATAAAATGGGCTTCCTCAATCATTTCTCTAAGGTTAGAAGCTTTCGAGTTGCGGACCATGGACATCATGTCCACCGATAGGCTCTTAAGGTAGGCCTTGATCTTCTCCTTTTCTGTTGGGGCCACATGCCCCACCAACCTTAGTTTCTCCATGAATCGACAGGTGTACTCCCTCACGATCAAATTCCCTTTCTCCAGAGATCGAAACTCCGCTTCGATGCGGTCAATAGCCCTCTCGCTGCAGAACTCTTCTAAGATCTTCTTCTTGAAATCGGCCCAAGACAACTGAGCCAAAACGGCAGGAGAGAGAGTGGACTGGATGACATTTCACCATGTGAGTGCCATATCTCTGAGTAACTGAGTACCAAACCTCACTCTCTGATCGTCCCCACACTAAGATGAGCCAAAAGCCTGCTCGACAGCTTGAATACATTTCACACACGCCACCGAGTCATCAGAACCGGAGAATTCTGGTGGCCTGCAACCCAGAAAGGATTTATAAGTGCATACCCGGAGGAACGAAGGTTGCTGCCCTAACTACTGGATTCCGCTAGGGCGAGCTATCTTCACGTACATTCCCATCGGCTAACGGTCGACTGCGAGTGTTCACCATACTAGAATAATGGCTGCCACACAAGCACGAGAAAGAGTAAGAAAGAGATTAACTGAGGTAAGCACGAAAGAAACGTACTACTACGTTTACCAATTGTCATAAGATTAGAAAATGAAGTACACTCACGTAAAATATCCTCATAATAACATTAGCTTAGTGAGATTATGAACATATAACACAGAAGGGTCCTTGTTACCATCATCATAACGCTCGATGAACATAACTTCCGTCGACTCTAAGACTAACCCATCTTAGAAATTCTACCCAACTCACAAACCATTGCCTAACATACTCAGTCTAAGTCTAGACATCTTATATTCATGCCTAGTTCACTTAAACTATAACTCTGATACCAACTTGTAACACCCTAAAAATTCGGGTAATTTTAGAAATTGAAAATTTGGCAATATGACATTTGAATTTGGAGTAAACCACCCAAAAGGGTAAAAGAGTGTGTGTTTATAAAACCTGTATAATATGCACGGGAAATCGATAACAAACTAATCTAAACCAATTCTATCTAGATTACATAGGTTGTCAACCCGATACCAAAAAATATGAATAAATTGTTTCAAACGCCAAACACTCCAAATTATCTATCATTCAAAAATGCCCTCAAGAGACCACGCTCTTCACCCAACCCCTTGACGTCCCGCCGCTAATGGAACCTGTTATACACATCATTTGAGACAAAGTGTTAGGCTTAAAGCCTAGTGAGAACATACAGTTTATAATTTACAGAAATATTTACAATGTAACGAAAGGAAATATTTTCAAGTCAATAGAGTTTACAATTTAAATATTTGCCACGAATGGGCCTTTCGATCCAAAACTCATCTTACGATGACAAGGGGTATCCAATTTACCAAGGATTGTAGCGTAACACAAAGTAGGTGACAATCCAAGTTATGAGTTAAACACTCGGAATCCATGGCCACGAACCACACCGGTCCGTACTAAGATGTGAGGGAGGGCCCCCGAGGAAATCCGAGTCATACTCGTTCACTAGAATTACACTATGATCCATGGCTAGTAACCGGTCTCACATAACCGTACCAAATGGCCCACGAGTATCAAATGTCTTAACCAGCTACAAGGGGAATAACATCCCAAAAGTAAGCCGACTCAATACCTAGGGATCCACTAGTAATCGTCTAGACTTGTCACAATTTCATTTGTGACTAACATTAATAACACATAAAGTTTCCCATAACCTTTATTTCCAAATATACATTTCCAAGTTCAACTGCTGATAAGAATGAAAATCATACATGAGATTATATACTTTCTTTCAAGTACCTCACCCTAAAGAGTGCAAGTATTACTTTATTTTACCACATATGAAAATAGAACTCTTCCCTTTAACAAAATAACAAGAACCCTAAAATGTCCAAAAATCCCATTTTTAGGTCAAAATGTAATAAATACCAATCAAAAGTCAAGGAGATATGTAGGAGTTCAAAATGCAAGTTTTGACATGTATAAGGTTTGTAGAAAGGTTATATGAACTCACAATGGGTTTATTCTAAACCCTAGAAATTTCCTAGATGAATAGATCTTGAACTTGAGAGCTTGAAATCACCACACTAACACTTGATAACCTAGAATGAGTAATAAAGGATCTTAAGCTTCCATTAAAGAAAATGAATGAAGAGAGAGGATGAAACTCACCTAGGTCCTTAGAAAATCTCCCAACACCAACATAAATGAGAAATAAATGAGCTAAGAGTCGGATGGGTCTGTTTTAAGCCCTGCACCCTGCTCACGACTTTGCCCACGAGAGTGACAATTGTCACAATCGCGGGGCACTATTGCCCTCGTCTAACCACCCGCGGTACAATCTCAGCGATAGTGCCCTGCGATAGTGACTCTTGTCACTATCGCGGTCACAATCGCGCCATTTGTACCACGACCTCAAACCCACTCCAGCGATTATGTCGCGGCGATAGTGACACTGTCACTATCGCATGGCACTGTCGCGTGAACTCTTCGGGCTCCGAAAATTGATTTCTGAGCATCGGCACATACAAGGTTAATGCCCAAAGTCGAAGATAATCACACTAAGGGTTTCATAACAAAAGGAGGGAAGTATGGGGAAGAAAATAGAGGAAATAACGTACCAAAAATCCGGGTGTTACAATAGGCATTAGACCAATCAGCTAGTTGTATAACAACTCCCGTCCTCTTAAGAGGTCCCACATTCAATGATGAATAGATCGAGTAAGGCATAACATTTATAGACGCCCCTAAATCTAGCATGGCTTTATCAATCAAAACATTCCCTAACTTACAAGGGATAATAAACGTACCTGGATCCTTGCATTTAGGGGGCATATTATCTCCTTGAAGAACGTTAGAGACGTTCTCGCCCATACTTACCTTCTTATTCCCATCCAACTTCCTCTTGTTTCTACACAACTCCTTCAAAAACTTGGCATATCTAGGTACTCTTTTCATAGCATCTAGGAGTGGAATGTTTACCTCAACATGGTGAAAAGTTTCCATAATCTCCTTGTCTTCTTGTTCTTTCTTCGATTGCTCAAATCTTTTTGGAAATGGGGGTCGAATGACCACTTCGGGTGTTGCTCCCTTGTCCTCAACCTTTTCTTCAACTTTCCCCTCACTTGGTTTGGCTCCAACGATCTCAACCTTCTTTTCTTCATTCCTTGCGCTCTTCTTAACCTTCGGCTCTAGATCCGCTGCTATCCTATTTCGCAAGGTAATAGCACTAACATTAGCTTTCGGAGGAGGTTCGGTTTGAGATGGTAACTTACCTTGATTTTTGATACGATTGAGTGAAACCACCATTTGACCGATTTATGCCTCCAAGTTCTTATTTTGGGCCACCAAGTTCTGAATATTGGTTCTTGTCTCCTTTTGAAATTGTTGGGCACTAGTGGCAAGAGACTTAACAATGTCTTCTAAAGACATACCTGAATTGCTTGAAGCTTGGTTGTTAGGCTGAAACTGTGGCTTTTGTTGGAATGTTTCTGGAATTGCCTTTGCTGAAATTGTTGTGGAGGCCTTGGGGAACCAAAATTCGAATTGTAGAATCTTTGTTGCGGTTGCTGGCCTAGAAAACCTCCAATGTCATTAACGTCTTCGGGTGTAACCATGACATCCTCTTGCAATTGGGGACACGCGTCCGTAGGATGTTTCACCTCCCTGCATATTTCACATGCCTTGACCTGTTCCTTTCCCACAACTAATTGCTTAACGAGGTTAGTTAAATCGTATTATCTACTTTCAATACTAGCCACATTTACCTAATTAGCCTTTTGGGGCTCTCTCCTCATATCACCTCTAACACTAAAATGCTGAGAGTTCTTGGCCATAGTGGTGATTAAAGCCCTTACTTGAGTTAGGGTTTTATTGAAGATTGCCCCTCCACTAGCGACATCTATCATTTTCCTTTCCATAGGATGGAGACCCTCATAAAAATACTGTAGAAGTAACTAACGCAGAGATGCTTGAACCTCTCCCAATATTCATGGAGAGTTTCTACATCTCTTTGTTTTATGCCACAAATTTCCTTACGGAGTGTGGCGGCTCGGGAGGCGGGAAAGAATTTATCTAAGAATAACCTTGCCATCTGGTTCCAAGTCGTTACTGAACCGGGCGGTAACGAGTAGATCCAATCCTTAGCCCGATCTTTTAAAGAAAAAGGGATTGCCTTTAACTTTATCAGATATTCCGTAACATCATTGGGTTTCATGCTTAAACACACTACATGGAATTCCTTGAGGTGATTGTTAGGGTCCTCGTTCACCAAACCGTGATAGGTGGGTAGGAGATGGACCAAACCAATTTTTAAAATAAAATTAGCATTACCTTGAGGATACTTGATACATATAGGGACTTGGGTGACATCATGTGTTGTCAACTCTTGGAGAGTCCGCTCATCTCCGTCCTCCATCTTGACTTTTGGTTCTTCTTCCTTTTCTTCCTCAGATTCCGTCTTTGGCTCTTCTTTTTCGCTTTCGGTCTCAGACAGTAAATCAATATCTTTCCAAATGTTGATTACCGGTGAAGAGGAAGACTCACCTTGCTCCTTCCGAAGTCTAGTTTGTTTCCTCAACCATTTAGCTGTTTTTTTCTATTTCTGAATCGAAAGGTTCGGGTGTACCTTTACGTGAAGATCTAGGCATAAACCGTTAGAAATACCGAGTCCCTGGCAATGGCGCCAAAAATTTGACGGATGCCGACTCCACCAAATAATAATTAACAAACCAGACCTTTATCAACAATTAAAATTGCGATAGCGGTAAGTCGGGTCGAATCCACAGGGACTCGATTCAACTTATTATGACCGGATAATTCACACACAAATACTAATTATAAAATTAAATTGCAAAAAGGGGGGGGGGGTGGATTGGTTTTAAAACTAACATGCGAATCAAAGAAATAATAAAAAGGCAATCAAAATTAAAAACCCAACATTAGTTTGTTCTCGATGATGATGCTAACACCTATCATTGATTTCGTAAACGTAAAGGTAAGGACAAGATTAAGCCGGCTATGGTTACCAACGAGCTCTGACAACCTTAGTTTTCACCAAAATGGACATTAGCTAAAACGAGCTCTTTAGCTAAATCTTAACTACAAATGAAACAATGAACAAGCTCTCAACGTTCCAGGTGTGGTTAGCATTAACGAATTAGAAAACACCGACTCAAAGAATTAAGCACATAAGATCGGCTCAATTATCACTTTGATTGAGAGATTTCAAGAACTCAATTTAAAAACCTTATCGAAATCAAAAGAGTTTCATTGTTACTATATCAAAATCAATAGACAATTACGTATCTAGGATTTTGACTAACAATAATTCACAAGAACATCAAATAATTGGCCAAATCAATTAACATTTAAATGAAATTGACATTTAACCTAGAAATCAAACAAATAAACTTGTCCCAAACAATTACAACGAAATATCAAAGTGAAAAGACATCAAAATCCAAAACTAACCAATATTGGAAGGAAGAAATTAGCCATACATGGCTAAACTAGGGTTACCAAAACAAAATAATCAAGAAATTACCGAAATTGATGATGAAATTGCTATCCAAATCAGCCCACTTCTGCTGCGTTTTTTATTTTTGCTTTCCTTTCCTTCAATCGACGGTTTTAAACGGTATTTATACTTCCCCAAAGAAAAACCGCTCCAAAAATCGACAAACCCACGTTTTCGGGTTGCTCGCGGCTGTTTGTGCGGCTCGGGACGTGCAGAAACTCGCACGGATGAAAATTGGGGATCGAACATGTAACACCCGTAAAGTTTAAGGTATGTTAGGGGTCTTTCTTATGAGTCTATTTGTTAACTTTAGGGATTTTGTTAATAGAGATTCATTTGGAATTTGGAAGATTAGAATTGTGCCTTGGTTTTGGAATTGAGTTTTGGGGCTTGGCTGAAAGTCAGCAAGTTACGCGGGCTATGGCGCGACCTTGAAGCCGCGGCAAAAGCCGCGGGACTAACTGGATGTTTGGGTCTCAAAAACACGCGCGGGTTAGGACGCGGCCTCCAAGCCGCGACCCAAGCTGCGGGAATCCCCCTGCAGATCTTATAGACGGGATTTCACTCTTTTGACTCATTTTCTCCTCACCAACACTATCCTTCTTCATAAATGTGATATTAAGGAAACCCTAGGTGATTTCCTTCAAGTTTGGAAGCACATTTTTGTCATCTAGAGCCTCAAGATTTAAGGAGCTAGCTTGGATAGTCAGGATCTTCATCCTCCTCTCACCATACTTGGTTTTCTAGGTTTTCACCAAAAACCTAACTTGTTAGTTCATTCTCTTTTATAAACTTTATACATGTTAAAATATGGATTTTAACCTTCTCAACATCTCCGTTTTTGATTTATTTGAGTTGGGTGAGTTTTCACTAAAACCTAATTTTGGAGATTTTGGGGGTTATGTTGAAGGGTATGATTTTATGAGTCAAGGGTATGCATTTTGGTTCAGTTATGAGCTTTATACATGAGAAATATGTTTTCTATAACCTTGTGATGGAATACTTGGAAATCAAGATTTAGGTTTTGAATTATGGTTATGTATTATTGAATAAGGGTTTGGGTAAAATGATTTGGTGTGTGTGTGGAAATACCATTTAACAAATTGGACGGAACCTCTTGGAAACTTGGGAGTAACTATACGGATTCATGGTTTTTGCATAGGTGGTGACATTTTATTTGTTAGAAGTTATTGATTGGTTTTGTGGACATTGAATGGAATATTTGGTTGCATTTGGGCGTCATGAACCCCCCCCCCCACATATATATATATATATATATATATATATAATCTTTGATCTGATGTTGGAACGCTAGTTTTCCACATTGAAGCACATTTAGGCATCAGATGAGGTATAATCCCTACATGTTAAGTACGCGATATTGGGTGAGGATCTCAACGTAAGGACGTTATGTGATTGAAGTTGACTTTCCGTGGGTGTACGTTTAAAGCTACTGAGCCTGACATCCATTGCGGGTACTTTTATGTGTTTGGTTTTACTAATACGTCAAGTGGCTTACTTTTGTGTTTTGTCACTTGTGTTAGTAAGCGGGCCTCCCCCGTCAACCCAAGAGGTATTTGTATTAAAGTTGAGTTTTAGCTATATGAATTCCACTGGCACCTCTTAAACTATTTCATTCAAAAGTTCTGATTTTTCCCATTACAAATGTTTGAATCTCACTAGGCGTTAGCCTAAAACTTTTTCTTAAAATGACATGTATAACAGGTCACTCTAGCGGTGGGATTCCTCGGGCTTGAGTGGAGAGTCGTTGAAGGATAATAGCATTTTTGAAGAATCATAGAGGCGTATATTGATATAGTGATGATATACTTTTGGATGTGAGATGTCGACACCCGTTTATAATCTAGAACTAGTTGGTCTAGATTAGTAGGTTGTTGAGTTCAATTTCACTTGATTATTCTATTGTAAACGCCATACGATTATTCCCCTTTTGGGTGATCCTATTATGATATTCCGCATTTATTTTTAGGCTTAAATTAACTCTTATTTTTAGTGTATTACAGAACAGTGTTAGGCGCGGTTGGCATCACGACTCTAGGCGCACGGAGGTCGCACGGTGCTCTGACTTTGCTCGACACAGTGTCGGGCGCGGTTCTTGGTACGGCTCAAGGCGCGTGGAGGTCTGTCTTCTACTCCTTTTGGTCTCGATCGGCAACTAATTGCAAAGGAGAAGTAGGCTTATCTTGTGCTTCTTCTTTTGGGTCTTTTGCTTTCCTTTTTGGACCTAATTTACAAAATAAAAAGAGATGCTTAATAGGCCAATTGTAGGAATAAAATGATATGAATAAAAGGGTATTTTAAACCCATTTATAACACAAAAACATAGCTATCAACTACCAACCATGTGAGACTATCCAACTTATATCTATATTTAGAATTTCAAAACTACCCTTATTTCTTCTTACATTATTGACTCTTTATTAGCTAATATTGAAAGCATGAATTATTAAGTACTCTCTTATCTCTAAAACAAGAATAAGATTTCAAGCTATAACCAACATGAATTTTGATTCTAAGATTGATGGTTCCTAAAAAGTTTGTATTAACCTTTAAAAGTTTAAAATGGTGATGAAAACACTAACATAAGTGACATGGAAACCTAACCGATTTATATTGATTTATATAAAGTGTTACTTCGAATAGTCAATATTGTGAGACAAAATGATGTCAATCTATATATTAAAGGTATATCATAGGATGTGTTTGATGATAGAACAAAATTACGATGCTAAGTAAAAACGATATGATAGATGATATTAATTTAGAAATAATTATTGATTAATTTTGTGTATAAGAATTATTGAAAAAAGGGTTTCATATGAATTATTAGTATTTCTTGAATTCAATGTTATTTCTGATGATAAAAACAATATCTTAAAAACTCGTATTTATCGAGGACCCATTTTTACATTTCGCCCAGGGCCTATAAAATTTTAGGAACGGGTCTGACAGCTATCCTAAAATTTTAAGAGGTACACACTTTAAAGGGGAATCTACAACTTGTTAAACTATGCACAACCCCTTCACACCCACTTCCCTCAATCTCTCAATGTTCCAATTTTTCAATTTTAGTTTATAAGTTACACTTAATACCCTTATAATTAGTTATTAAATTTACTTTTAATCATTTACATTTTCATTTTCATTTTAAACCCTTATCATATTAACATAAATAATTGTATATGAACTAAAATACATTAAAAATATTTTTTTTACAAATTATATCATTGTAATCATCTCGTCAATACCATCAAAATTAGCCCAAAATTGAATATTTTTTGATTTAATCATATTATTAAATATCATGAATATATACAAATTAATTTGTTATATATTCCTTACGTTTTCATTTTTCATTTTACACATTTATCGTATTAAAAATACATAATCATAGATTAACTAAAATGCATTATAAAATACATTTTTTACGAATTATACAATTATAATCTTCTCGTCAATAATTTCAAAATACGTTTATTATTGAATATCTTTTAATTTAATAATATTGTAAAAAATAGTAGGCCTTTCAAGCCCATTTTTTCAGTAAGCAAAAAAAATTCGGGCTTTTCAGGTCCGGGCCAATCTTTGGGGTTGAAATAGGGTTTGATTGGGCTATTTAGGCCGGCTTTCTCCGGGACTGAAAAAAATACTGGCCTGATTGGGCTTTAAGGTTGGGCGTGAGCTCGGGCTTACTACTTACTATGCCCAGGATCTTTTGGGTCAGACTTCGGTTTTTTTTTGTGCATCTCTACTTCCTACACACAATTGACATGGAATTTTATTTTACCTTTGCCTCTTTCATCTTGTGGTTGCTTGCAACATGCTTTTATTTCTTAATGTCATCAGTTTGATAAAATGTTTCAATCATGGAAATATAATTTGGTTTGGTCTCTTTTATATTGTGTGTCTAAAGAGTTGTTGACCCATACAAACGGGGTAAACGCTTACGAAATAAGAGTCATCACTCTCATTTATCTTATCGGATAAGATTCCCAGTCATTAAAATAACATATAACAAGCTTTTCTTAACCGGTTGTCGCTAACTGGGTAATAGTCACCACCTTCACTTATATGGTAGGATTCTTTATTAGCAAAATGGCGTAGTAAGATTATTGGTAAAGAAAATTATCTCCGAGTAAGTAAGGTCTCTTATCGTGTAAGAGGCAATAAATGTTAGTTACCCGGTATGAGGCGGTAAGTGTTCGGGTGGAATTAGCTACTGACATGTTGAATTGTTGTAGATATGGAGGAATTGGTTGGAAGGAACATATTCTAATATTCTCAGAATTGATGTGGATTCAAGCTTGATGACAAGATTTATCCATATTGGGTTGTTGTGTATTCAAGAAGAAGCAAAAGATAAGCCAACAATAGGGGAGGTTTTTGTCATGTTGTTTGGTGCCTCATCCATCCATCTGCCTAACCCAAAAGTGTCATCATGGGTGATAAGAATGGGTTTAGATTTATATAAATGTTCCATTCAAAAATTATGATGCCATTTTAACTAAGGAGTTTGTACATGGGCGATACAGATGGGCAAGTGAAACCGAGCCCTAGGATCGGTCCGTGCTTAACCAAATCTAGCCCAATTTGTAACCGGTTAAAGAGGCACGAGTTACACTAGTACATAAAAAAGTCCATTTCACATGGTTCTCCATGTAAGAAGGTGAGCATAAACCGTGTAAAAATGCATATTTTGACATGGTTATTTGTCCTAAACCGTGCAAAAAGGCACTACCTTTTTTTATAAACGGGTTGTGTTAAAAGTACTCATGTAAAATCATTTTTGTACTAGCGATTATTCAATTCAAAAATTCACAAAATCCAATAATATTATTATAAGACTAAACAAATGTTTCTTGTCCACAAATTATATTTGACCAATTGTATCCCTAACATGTGCCACAACTACGTACCCTTAAAGAAACTAGCATAATCGATGTTTTTTAAATGATTAAAAGAACAATTCTATTTAGGAAACTTTAAGTATTTCAAAAACCCAAAAACCACCTATTAGGGTTGATTTATTAACCCTATTACATCACTATTTGTTAGATTTTCCATTTGTTTTATTCCCAAAATGTCCCTTTGAGTCATTTTTATATTCTACTTTTTTGTTTTTGTCCTCTTTTAAGTTTGTCTTGAATTTATGTTGTTTTGTCTTAAGATTGAATCTAAATTAGTCTTTAATTTTTATTTGTGTAGATTGTGGAAAAACCCTACAGCTTCCGGGAGGAATTAGTTGAAAGTGATTTCAAAACTGTAGGAGTACTGCAGGACCAAACAGATTGGGCTACTTTTGTTGTTGGGCCGAAGACGCTGATAGGCTGAAGAAACAAGTTGTCGGGCTTCTCTTATGGGCTAAAACTGATTTTTGGAGATGTCATGAAGGGCTTACATCATCTTTGTACCTTTTGTTACTTAGAGGCCAAGCTTGAACATTAGTATATATATATATATATATATATATGTTTGTTATGTTTGGAATTAAAAAACACAAGCTTCGGGTTAAAAACACTTAATTATCTATTTGCTTTTTAGTTGTTGTAGCTAATACTCCTTAAGAGTTGAAGCTTTTGGTTACTCGATTTTAATACAAGTCTTTTGAAGTTATTTCTCATACTCTCTTGCCTTCGGTTTTTAAAAGCTTTCATCAAATTCTGGTTTACGTTGTGAAATTAATCTAAAGTACTAGTCATCATATTAGATTTAATAATCTATTTGTGACTTGAGATTAATTTCCATCGGTGGTTACATATTTTCAAAGTTTTCAAAGCAAGCGTTATCGATTTCAAGGCTACTTCACTTTTCGGTTAACTATTTGGAGTTAACTAAAGATTCAGATCAGGGTCGTTCTAATCTATTTGGAGGCCATGTTCCTACATATATTGAGTCTATAAACAATTATATAAAAAACATTGGAAAAACGATATATTAGTCAGCAAAACAGAGACATATTGACATTTAGGAGCCGTTTACTAAATACTTATCCGAGTAAGTGCTTACCGGTATTACTTACTTTACGATCCTTACCTATTGAGCATGGAAACTACCTAGGATCTTACCCGGTAAGGTAAATGAGGGTAATGTCCTTGTCGGTAAGCGTCTTAAAAATGTCCTTGTCGGTAAGCGCTTATCGGGTTTAAGACGCTTACCAACAATCAATTTTAATGGTCAGAATGTTAAACGATAAGATAAGCGAGGATAATGTCATTGCCGGTAAGCGCTTACCCGGTAAGGATTTTGGTAAACGGCCCCTTAGATAACCATATAAAATATACAAGCATGAAATTGAATCCCAAAGTTCATGTCATTAAGCCCAACTTTAAGACAAAAAAGTTTATGTTTTCTAATGGAAACCTCGTAACAAATCCTACAACCAATAACATGAACTTTGAACCATTATAGTTTATGAAAATGCAAAATGTGATGCTATGTTAAACATTATAATTTATGATTCTGCAAATGTTACAGTCTAAACCAAAACCTAGAACAAACAATGTATAAATTGATTCTGCAAATGCTAGGTTCAACCATTCAAAAGGGGGAAACAATTAGGTTTTAGAAACTTACATACACAAATTCAAAATCAATTAATCATTTCAATGATTCATCATATTATTGCATAATCAAGATTTTTGAACTTAGTAATTGTTTAGACAATACAGAAGAATCAATATGAAGATTTGAAGACCAGGGTCATTCCAATTGCAGGTGAATACCGAATCATTTCGAAGCCTGAAGTCATATTAGTGAGTAGCCAAGTACAAAATCGATCATCGATGGAACATGAAGACTGAATCGTGGATTGTGTGGAACAAAGATAGATTATAATTGCAGGTGAACGCGAAATTGATTGAAGGTGATTTACTGATTTTAAATCCGATTTTAGTGGCCTTGAAGTAGAACTAGAAATAAATTTGTAGCAATAATCGTTGTCTACTAAACTAAGCAAAAGAAATCGCAACAACAAACAGAGAATGGAAGAGTTGTGTTGCCATTGGGAAAACAAAGAAAAGAAAGATAAGTTGAATCGACAAAGAAGACGATAGAGAGAGAGAAAGAGAAAGAGACCTCGTGATTTATTTATTTCTTGCAAATATCTCCTCGTCGTACTTACATTTAGATTGGGCTAATAGAAACAAATACCATAACATAACTGGATTTTGGGCCCAAAGTTTTTGGGGGCCCTGTCCAATGTCTCAGGTTGGAACAGGCCTTGACACGACCCTGCTTGAGATTAGTCTCCAAGTAATTACAAACCTGTTGTCTAAGAGTTCTAAGGCAAGAAATTGTTTTTGTGACGTAACTTGCATTGCAAGTTTCATAACTTGGTGCCCAAGTTACTACAACAATATTGCAGTACTCTTCTGATTTTCTTTTCTTCCATTTTTTGCTTTGAGTTTTATATTTCTACAATTTACATTACCGTGTTTTACTTTCCTGCACTTTACTTTACTGTAATTTCCATTTCCGTACTTTACTTTCTGCAATTTACTATATTGTCATTTAATTCCCCTATTACTTTACTGTCTTTTCTATTTCCGTTATTTACCTTTCTGTAATTTACTTTATGTTATTTACATTTCTGCATTTTACTTTCAATATTTTCCATTTCCGTTATTTACAATTCCCGTTCTTACATCATTTGAAAGAGGAATCTGAGCAATGATGGGCTAATTGCCTGAGCTTGGGGTGTAAGGCAGAGTTAAGACTGTAACATCCTAAAAATAGGGGTAAATTTAAACCTTAAAATTTTCGCAATATAACATGTCTATAATAAATGGAAACCGCCCAAAAGAGGGAAATGTGTAATAGCGTTTACAATTCCTGTAAATGAATATTAAAATTGACAACAAACTAATCTAAACAATACACATCTAGATTATATAGGTTGTCAACCCAATTTCTCAAAATGTCTATCTTTCTGTACGCCATGTCTCCAAAAGTGTCTATCCCAAAAATTCCATAATGGCCCAACACTCTTCCCTTAAACCATATGCGACCCGCCGCTAAGGGAACCTGTTATCAACTATAATTTGTAGTAATCAAGAGTCTTGTTCTTTTTGCACTACTATAATTTGCGCCACTGTCCTTTAGCGCATAACTGGATTTCGCGCCAGCTTTGCTTAGCGCAAACTGTCTTTTGCGCTACTGTTTTGAGCGCATTCTGTGTTTTGCGCCAGATTTTCTCAGTTTCATTTTTCAGTATTATTCTGTATTCATTTGATTATTTTTGGAAATTTATTTTTCTGAAAATTTTTTAGTGTAGTTTTTATCTGATTCTTAATTCTAAGATCTTATAAGTTGATTTGAGTTGTACTGATATCATCATGCCATACACAGACGAGAAGGGAAATACAGTGCTGACCAAGAGAGATTGTGCTTTAATGTATATGCCAGAGATTCCAGCATTAGAAGCTGAGAATGAAAATCTGAAGATTCAAAACTCATCTCTTCTTGAATAGATTAATAAGTTGAAAGATGATAAATGTTTAAAGAAAGATTTTGTTTGCTCAGAATGCATTAATGATTCTAAAATTGATTTTGCAGGAATAATTGAGTCTAAAGAAAAAGATATCTTAAATCTTCAAGCAAAGCTGAAAAGATCTGAAAGTATGAATTCTAGTTCAAGCTGGTCAAAGAAGGAATCAATGCAAAAAGAGCTTGATGAGCTTAGAAGAAGAGCAAACAATGCTAGTGAAACATCTGAAGGACTTAGAAAGATGAATTCTCGAATTTTTGCTGAAAGAGACTCTTTGAAAGATAAAGTTTTCAGTCTTGAGGTTGAGATTAATATGCTGAAAGAAAAGGCAACCCAAGACAGAAACAACACAAAAGCTCAAGATGAGATGATGAAGATTGAGAAAGAAAGAAAAGAATTTGCTAAGAAATTCTCTGATTTCTCAAGAAAATCCTTTGAAGAGAAGAAATCATTAGAGCTTAAATGTGTTAAGCTTTCTCAACAAGTTTCAGACTTTGAGAAAGTTATCATTCTGGAGAGAGACAAGGTTGAGAATGAGAAGAAGAAAGCTGAGCAGAAGGATGTCAATAAAGACTTGTCTAAAGAAAAGAAAGATCTAGAGACTAAGATAGCTAAGCTGACAAGAAAGCTATCTGAGTTGTCAACAAACATCTTGAAGGAGAAGAATACAAAATCTGAGTTGCATAAGAAGTTTGATCTGATTGCAAAGGAAAGAAACAGTTTGTCGTCAAAGATAAAGGAACTTGAAGAGATCATGTTCAAAGTGAAGCTGACTGAGCACAAGACGCCAGACTCAATAGCTCAATCACCGAGAAATGATCTAACAACATTCGAATGCTCATTCAATTCAGCAGCAAGTTCAATATTTACTAATGTTTCTAATAATCCTTTGTTTGATGTAATTGATGATCATACTTCTGAACATAAAGATCAGATTCGTCCTTCTAACTAGGGGTGTGCAGAAATTCAATCGATCCAATAGGAACCGACCGATCCAATTAGAACCGACCGACCATAATCGGATATCCAATTTTAATTGGATCGGATCAGATTGAAAATCTCAACATCCAATTTGGATCGGTCAGTTCTTGGATGGCAGTCCAGAACCGACCAAAACCGACCGAACCGAACCGACCAACATCCAATTACCCATCCAATTAACCATCTGATTACCATCCAGTTTTCCATCCAACTATCATCCAATTATTTTTTTTGCAATTTGCTTAAATCTAAATTTGTTTTGTATTGATTTTTGAATTTTTAGTCTCACTTATTTTTGTTTTAACACAAACTAAAAGTAATTAATTAGAACGTTGCATTAAATTAACACGTTGGATAGATCCGATTTGATCATCCATTGGATGTCGGATGGATCCAATCCGATCCAATGGATATCCAATAAGAATATCCAATGGATATCCAATATGATCCAATGGATATCCAATAAGAATATCCAATGGATGGAACCAAAACGATCCAATCATCCATTGGATTGGAAAAATCCAACATCCAATGGATGATTGGATCGGTTCGGTTGGGAAAATCCAACATCCAATGGATGATTGGATCGGTTCGGTTCCCCTCACATCCATTGGATGTCAACCGATGAACACCCCTACTTCTAACCTTTTCTTTGACAAAAATGTTGACGATTCAGGTAATTTCAAAAAGAACAAGTCTCGGAAGAAAAGGTTCTGGAGAAGGAAAGATGAAGAAAAAGATAGAGAAAATTGGATCTGGAAAGTTAAAGAGTCTTCAGACGAAAAGAAGAAAGAAGAATCATTTGAGCATACATCAAATGCTAAAAGGAACAATGCTCTGAAAGGTAAAACTTTTGGCAAACCTGGTCTGTTTACACTATCAATCAATTGATCAGGTTGGCACAAAAGAAAATTAGTTGTTCCTACTGTGGCTCAAATGATTTTGTAAACAAAGATTATGTGAATAACTGGTATGGTTCTTATTTTATATCTCCCACTAGAACTGCAACTAACCCATTAGGACCCAACTACCAGTGGGTACCAAAAGCTAAATCTGTGTTGCAGGCACCCAAGGTTTAAGGGGGAGAAAGAACAATGACTTATGATTACTACAGATCAGGACTCTTGCCTCATTGTCAAAACAATGACTTCTAAGTACAACAGCTTAGGACCCGTTCTTCATTGGTAAAAATGAATGATACTATTTTCACCGGAAAATATGTCATCATGGCTTTTGAATACTAGAGTTCAGAACCCGTTTTTCAAATGTTTTCTTCTGATAGGATGTTTAAATGATAACATCTTTTATAGAAGTTTTTGATTTGAGGGGGAGCTAACTGTTATATCTCTTAGGGGGAGGAGATAAATATGATTTTTACTATCATTGTCATATTTTTCTGATAAATTGTTGTTTTACAGATATAAAGGGTGAGAACACTTAAATGAAAATATTCATTCCAGGGGGAGTTAAGGATTCTGATTTACAGGTCTATCTTTCTAATCCTTACACTCTATCACTTGTTGAAAGATGAACAACTTTCACTTGTGAAAAATGGTTTCTTAAATGTTCAAACCACTTCCTATTCTTCAAAGATTTTCATGAATTGTGAAGTGTGATTTTAAATGATTTTTGGATACTTAATTGTCAACCACTTTTAGTTTGAAGGGGAGAATAGCATTGTCAAACACACAAATGTTTTTGACTTCTCCAAATTTTTATTCTTCCTGTTTATTTGTATTCCTTTGTGCTTACATGTACAAAAGATTGTTGAACAACACGTTCTTTTAGGAAAATATATGGGATTCAGTGTGAAAGCTTAACAGAACTTCCATGGATTCACGATAACCAGTGTTTCCTACCCAGGAAGTATTCCCTGAGTGATTGAGGGGAGATGGGTCAAAATATTTGAGTGTTGGTGTGTGAAGAGGTAAAATGGAAAAGAGAGATTAAAAATATTAAAAGAAAGAGGGTGAGAGAACAGAAGAAAAGAATATAAAACTCTGCACCAAATTCTTTCTGAGCCGGGCAGCCGCATAAACTGTTGTTTCACATTTCTTCGTGAATGACATTGAAAAAAGGCACCTATCCCATGCCATCTCTTGCATACTGTTGGGAACTGAAAGAATTACTTAAGTACAGTTAATGTTGCTAGCACAACTTGGTTACTACTTCTGAAGTTAATGCTGCTGATACAGATTAATACTGCTTGATGAAGTTACTACTGCTAAGTAATTTTAGTACTGCTAGTAGTTAGTACTGATGAACTTAATACTGCTCAAAGTATTAATGCTGTTGAAGACTTAATACTGCTTATGAGATGAAGACTTCATATGGCAAGGATGACAGCTGTTTTGATTAAAGATTATGGAAAGCTTGGAGATAACTTTGGAAGATTATACAGAAGATCTTTTATTCTTTGTAATTATCTTTTATCTTCAGTATATGTATAGAATAGTTTTGTATCTTTAGAATAGAGAATTAATTCTGAGTTTTTGTTTTCATAGAGAGAATCAACCTCAAGGTTTATAGTCCTAGTTCTAGAGAAGTAGAATTCGTATTGGTGAGCCTGTTCATCAATATTGAGGTTGAGTGTTGAATCTTGTAGCTTTACAATCTTTCAATAAAGTTTACAAGTTGTTATTCTGATTCACTGTTTCATTGATCTTTGAATATTAAAGTGTTATTCCGCAAACTCCTTTAATATTGTTTCTGAGTGTTTATTCTTGTTAAGAATTCAGATCCTGACAAGTGGTATCAGAGCAAGTATTCTCCGAAATCTTATTCATCATGGAAAACACAGTTGAATCAAACAGTACTCTGGTCTCAAAGGTTCCAATGCTCAGATCTAATGAATTTGACATGTGGAAGATTAGAATCAAGCAATACATTCTCCTCACAGATTACTCCATGTGGGACATCATTGAGAATGGCCCATCTGATGCAGGAAAGATTGGTGAAGATGGAAAAAGAACCCCACCAAAGACGGATGCAGAAAGAAAGACAAGGCAGACAGAGATGAAAGCCTTGAGCACACTGCTCTTGGCCATTCCCAATGAGTATCAACACCAATTCTGTAATTGCACTGATGCACAGATGCTTTGGAATGCTCTAGAAAAGAGATTCTCTGGTACCAAAAGTACCAAGAGAAATCAGAAGGCAATTTTGAAGCAACAGTATGAAAACTTTATGTCAACTAAGAATGAGTCAATGACTCAAACTTTTGACAGGTTTAACAAGCTAATTGGTGAACTAGCCACTATGGGAGTACAGATTGATCAAGATGATGTAAACAGAAAGTTCTTTAGGTCCCTTGGAGATGAATGGACCATGTACACTGTTTCATTCAGACAGAATGAACAATTGGAAGAGAAAGAACTTGATGATCTGTACAATGATCTAAGAGTATTTGAAGCTGAGGTAGAGGCAAAGAAGAAGCCTTTTGGATGTGTTCATAATGCTGCACTCCTATCAGTATCAATTGATTCTACTGCTAACCCTGAATCAGTTAATGCTGCTAATGGAACAAATCAAGAAAAAGGCACTGAATATGTGTTTGAAGCCTTTCTTTCCAGCCATGGAAACTCCTCTTTAATCAATGATGATTTGGAACAACTTCATCCTGATGATCTTGAAGAGATGGATATTAAATGGCAGATGGCCATGCTTTCCATGAGGGTGAAGAAGTTCATCAAGAGAACTAGGAGGAACAACTTCTCCCAAAGAAGAGAAGATGGAGCAGGCTTTGATAAATCAAAGGTGGAATGCTATAAATGTCATCTGAAGGGACACTTTGCCAGGGAATGCAGAAGTGGAGTGTCTCATAACAACAACCACCAACAAGCACAGTCTGGAAACCTCAACCATAACAGAAACTCTGCTCAAGCCCTTGTTTCTCAACAAGGAATGGGGTTTGACTGGAGTGATCAAGCAGAAGAGGCTATCCAAAATCAAGCCCTTATGGCAGAAGTATCTGATCTCCCAACTGAGGTAAGTTCTAATCTCTGTTCTAAAACTTGCATAGACACTGTTAAAAGGTACAGGGATCACAACCAGAAGATGAGTGATGACCATAAGAGGTTAGCAAAAGATATAAAAGACTATGTGAGAATTGTTGAGAGGTTTGAGGAACAGATTAAAGGTTTTCAAGCCAATGAACTTCAACACTCATATGATACCAATTACTGGAAGTGGGAGAAAAAGGATCTAGAACTCCAACCGACTAAATCTAAAGAAGAGAGTGAAAAGTTGAGAGATGAGCTAACCAAGGTTAAGCTTGATGTGGAAAAGTTTTCCAATGCTTCTAAAGCAATGGACTCTTTACTACAAACTCAGATTCATGAAAAATTGAGAAGAGGAATTGGGTATAATACCACACCACCACCATACAACAACAACTACATTCCTCCTACCTCAGATTTGCTAGAAACCAAAGATAGGAAGGACTTGCCTGAGGGAGCCCTGAGATAGATCCCTTAGATGAGGTAGTTGTTGAGGATAAGACTGAGAAAGAGGTTCGTAAGAGTAAGGAGAACAATGTGAGTGGTGAGATTCCTCTAGAGAATCACATCATTACCAATGAGGGGTGTGGAAAGATTTGGGTCAAATCAAAGGACATAGAGAAGACAGAGGGAAAGTCTGGTAAGGTCCATTACAAACAGACCACAGTTGTGAATCCAGTTCCATGCAAACAGTGTGCATGCAAGAAATCTGAGCCCCTAAAACATGATAAAAAGAGGGGAAATCAAAGAAACTGGAATAATCAGTGGGCACAAAAACAAGGGGTTGATTTGAGTAAAATCAATAGACCAAAACCTTGTTTTATCTGTGGCAAATTGAATCATCTTGCCAAATACTGTTATTTCAATCCTATAAACCAAAGGATGAATTTTCAAAGATCTATGCAAAAACCCTTGGGTTATAGGAAGAAGGAAAGGAACCATGTGGCTAAGAAATCTGTTAAATCTAAAAGCCACATGAAGAAAAAGACTGTTAAAGAAAGTGTCAATATGTGGGTTCCTAAAAGCTCTAAAACTGTTAGTACTGCTATCCCAAATAGTACTGCTGACAATGATAGTGCTGCTAGAAGCAATACTACTGCTACCAATGTTAGTGCTGCCAAGAGTATTAGTACTGCTAAAACTAACATGGTTTGTACTTCC
Organism: Arctium minus; assembly: GCA_954870635.1. NCBI lineage: Eukaryota > Viridiplantae > Streptophyta > Magnoliopsida > Asterales > Asteraceae > Arctium > Arctium minus. The sequence goes on along the minus strand of OX941097.1, from coordinate 25,236,032 downwards.
TCAAATGTTAATACAGCTAACTCTGTTAGTGCTTCTAACAAGGTTAGTACTGCTAAACCTGTTAGTGCTGCTAACTCTGTTAGTACTTCTAAAGTTAGTACTGCTCCTAGTGTTTGTGCTGCTAGACCAATCATATTGACAAAGTAATCCAATAAAGAGTGCTCTGATTTCAAAAATCTCATCAAAAAGGAATGTAAATACTTTGATGAGAAAGGGAGACCCAAGACCACTTTGGCTTAGGTTCCCACTCAATACTAATTGTTTAATCTTATGTGCAGGGCAACTAGCAGCTCAAGGGGAAGAGCATCTGGCATGTTGATAGTGGTTGCTCTAGGCACATGATAGGGAACATGTCATGCCTCAAGAATTTCAAGAAAATTGATGGTGGGCATGTTGCCTTTGGTAATACTCTAGATGGAGGTAAGATAAGTGGTAAGGGGGATGTAACCAAAGGTAAAATGACCTTTGAAGATGTATTCTATGTTGAGCAGTTAAGGTACAACCTGTGAAATGTATCACAGGTTTGTGACAAACAGCATAGTATATTATTTACTGATTCTGAATGCATTATTCTTATTCCTGGATTCAAGGTAGTTGATGAAAAGATGATACTACTAAGAACTCCCAGAAAGGATAATGTATATTGCTTAGATATGGAAAGTGTTTCAACTGATTCATCCCTAAACTGTCTTGTTTCAAAAGCTTCTTTGGATGAATCATCACTTTGACACAGAAGGATGTGTCACATGAACTTTAAAACAATGAATAAACTTGTTAAAAACAACCTTGTAAGAGGTTTACCTTCCAAAGTCTTTTCATGTGATGATCATTGTGTTGCCTGTCTTAAAGGCAAACAACACAAAACTTCTCATAAGTCCAAAGAGTTGAACACAATCTCTAATTCTCTTCAGTTGTTGCATATGGATCTGTTTGGTCCTACAAATGTTATGAGTATAGGTAAAAAATCATACTGCCTAGTTATTGTTGATGATTACTCTAGATTTACTTGGGTATATTTTCTAAGGACTAAGGATGAGACAAGTGGACTGATCAAATCCTTTATCCTAGGAATTGAAAACCAAACAAATCAAAAGGTAAAAGTCATTAGGTCAGACAATGGTACTGAATTTAAAAATCATGACCTAAACACCTTTTGTGAAGAAAAAGGAATTGAGAGGCAATACAGTGCTCCTAGGACTCCACAACAAAATGGTGTTAGATCTCTGTTAGCTTATTCCAAACTTCCAATTACTTTCTGGGCTGAAGCAGTTAATACTGCTTGCTATGTCCAAAACAGAGTTCTAGTAGTCAAGCCTAAAAACAAGACACCATATGAGCTTTTAAATAACAGAAAACCATTTATTGGATTTTTCAAACATTTTGGGTGTCCCTGTACCATTCTCAATACCAAAACTCACTTAGGAAAGTTTGATAGCAAGGCAGATGATGGTTTTCTTGTTGGTTACTCATCTCAGAGTAAGGCTTACAGAGTTTTTAATTATTCTTCTAGAATAATTGAGGAAAGTGACAATGTCAAATGCAATGAGAACACACCAAATCCTATTGGGTCTGGTCCTCAGTTGTTATTTGACATTGATTCACTAACTAACTCTTTGGGTTTCAGTAGTGATTATCATGCAGGTTCAGGAAGTGGAGGATCAGGGGATGAACAAGTACAAGTACAAGACATTATTCCTCAGTCTGTGATCTTTCCCATACCTACAATAGAGCCTGTTGATGTCTGTGCAAAGGAAATTATGACTGAACTGATTCAGAGTGAAGAAGAAGGAAGAGATGAGGAGAATCAAGTGCATGAAGAGCCAGAAGCAGCTGATGAGATCCCCTTAGCTGACTTAAATGATTCCAATCTTGATGTGGGAATCAATGAAGAACCTAGTCATCAAACTAGAACTCAAAAGAACCATCCTCCAGAGGTGGTCATAGAAGACATCTCTTCTCCTATGATAACAAGGAATCAAAGCAGACTTCAAGAGCTGCAGGATCAGCAACACACAGTACTCTCTTGCTTTCTATCTCAGATTGAGCCTAAGAAGGTTTATGATGCAATGAAAGATTCCAGTTGGATAGAAGCTATGCAAGAAGAATTACTGCAGTTCAAATTGCAAGAAGTTTGGGACTTGGTGGACCTTCCAAAAGGTCATAGAGCTATTGGCACCAAGTGGATTTTCAGGAATAAAAAGGATGAGAGAGGAATTGTGATCAGGAACAAAGCAAGGCTTGTGGCACAAGGGTACACTCAAGAAGAAGGCATAGACTATGAAGAAGTGTTTGCTCCAGTGGCAAGGGTAGAGGCAATTAGGCTATTTCTAGCCTATGCCTCATACATGAAGTTCAAGGTATACCAAATGGATGTGAAGAGTGCCTTTCTTTATGGTACAATTGATGAAGAAGTATATGTCTGTCATCCCCCTGGATTTGAAAATCCATCATATCCAGACAGAGTATACAAACTGAAGAAAGCACTTTATGGTCTTCATCAAGCCCCAAGAGCATGGTATGATACACTGTCTACCTATCTCTTGGAGAATGGGTTTGAAAGAGGAATAATTGACAAGATCCTCTTCATTAAAAGAAGTAAGAAGGACATCCTACTTGTTCAGATTTATGTGGATGATATCATCTTTAGATCCACAAAAGATCAGATGTGTAGAGACTTTGAAAAGTTGATGCACAAGAGCTTTAAAATGAGTTCAATGGGTGAACTTACCTTCTTCCTTGGGCTTCAAGTGAAACAGAAGAAAGATGGGATCTTCATAAGCCAATCAAAATATGTGAAAGACATCCTGGATAAGTATGGTTTAACAGACTCAAAGCCAGCAAGCACACCTATGGAGACTAATAAAAAGATCATTGCTGATCTTGAGGGGGAGGATGTTGATGTCCATATATATAGATCAATGATTGGATCTCTCATGTATCTCACAGCCTCAAGACCAGACATCATGTTTCCAGTGTGTTTGTGTGCCAGATTCCAAGTCAAGCCAAAGCAATCACATCTTCAAGATGTTAAAAGGATTTTCAGATACTTAAGAGGGCAACCTAGATTAGGTCTTTGGTATCCTTATGAATCCAACTTTGACTTGATTGCTTATTCAGAAAGTGACTTGGGAGGTGCTAACATGGACAGAAAGTCTACTTCAGGTGGATGTCAACTTTTGGGTGCAAGACTAGTATCTTGGCAGTGTAAGAAGCAAACCACAGTGTCCTTATCAACAACAGAAGCTGAGTATATTGATGCTGCAAGTTGCTGCTCTCAGGTTCTATGGATTCAGAATCAGATGCTGGACTATGGGGTAACCTTTCTTCACACTCCAATCTTCATTGATAATAGCAGTGCTATAAGCATTGTTAACAATCCAGTCAAGCACTCCAAAACAAAGCACATTGAGATCAGGTATCAGTTTATTAGAGATTGTAATGAAAAGAAGCTAATTCAAGTTGCTAAAGTTCATACTGACAACCAGTTTGCTGATCTATTGACTAAAGCCTTTGATATGGGTAGATTCACTTTCTTGGTCACAAGTGTGGGCATGATCAACTCTGAATGAGCTCATGTCCTAAAAAGTGTTTTCATACCTGTTATTGGTTTATTCTTTGGTGCTACTAACATCTTTCTCAGGAAGTTATTACCTTGCTCAGAGTACCTCAAGCTTCAAAAAGTGTAAGTATAGTTAATGCTGCCAGTGCAGTTTTAATACTGCCAGTGCACAGTTAATACTGCTAGTGGTTAATACTGCTCTCAGTTAATACTGCTAGTGAGTTAATACTGCTAGTGGTTAATACTGCTCTCAGTTAATACTGCTAGTCAGTTAATACTGCTAGTGGTTAATACTGCTCTCAGTTAATATTGCTAGTTAGTTAATACTGCTAGTGGTTAATACTGCTTATGTCCCGAATCGTATAAATACCCTTTTTGCCCGCCTAAAAGTTCATAACGACTCTTTGATTTCTATTCATCTGCTCTCTAAGCCTTTTTCTCTCAAAGCTCCTAGTAAAGTTCAGGCAAGCACACTCAAGCTCAATGGCATCCATGGCATTCATTGATGAGCACAACGAAATCGCTATGCTTCAAAAGCCGAAGCAAGCTGCTGGATTCCACCAGATTGTGGACTTTCTCAAGTCCAGCCACATTGCCCATGCTCTTACAGTGTCTCCAACAATCTACATAGAGCATCAAAGACAATTTTGGGCGAATGCCACTGTAGTCACAGAAAATGGTGTGCAGATAATCAAGACAAGGGTGTGTGACAAACCCTTGTCAGTTTCTGAAGAGGTGATTCGCATCTGTCTACGTCTAGACGATGCTGCAGGTATTACCTCTATTCCTAATGAGGACTTGTTTTCTAACCTTTCAAGAATGGGGTATGGAGGCCAATTGGGTGGTTTCAAATTCTCAAAAGCTAAATTTTATACCCAATGGCGTTTTCTTGTTCATACCCTGATGCACTGTATTTCCAAAAAGACTACTGGATGGAGTGAGTTCCGCAGTACCATTGCTTATGCTTTGGTCTGCTTGGCCACTGCCAGAAAGTACAATTTTTCTAAAATGATTTTCAATGATCTTGTATCAAACTTGGGAAGCAAAAAGAGTTTTTATATGTACCCAAGATTTGTACAGGTAGTTATAACCCATGAATTGACGGATATGCCTCACTTTGATGAGGTATATGTACCCAAAATCCCCAAAGGTAAGGTCTTTTCAAATATGAAGAGATCTCCATTGGACTCGGAAGGAGTTGACACCCCATTGTTCTCTACAATGATGGTGGTGTCCCACAATGAAGAAGGTATGGCTTCAGGGTCAAGGCCCTCATTAGACCATCCCACTGAAAGCCTATCCCAACCTCAATCACCATATCAATCCCTCAGTCCCTTGTTCAGAAACCAACTTCACCAATAACCAATACATACATCAGGAAAAAGGTAAAGAAGGCTCCTTCCCTTCTTGTACCTTCACCCACAGAGCCTTTAAGCCCTCTAATGGAAAATTCTCCATTAGAGAATATCTATAGGGAAACCACAGGGGTGTCTCCCAACCCCAAGGAGGTGCTCAATGAGGAGATGAATGAGCATATGGGTGCAAAGGCTGCCACTACTCCTGCTAGCACAGAGGAGCTCAGTGGTAACATCAATAAGACCTTCCCCATGGCAACTTTGGGTGAGCAATCATCCAAAGGTCCCAGGTGCCAAGAAACCATGGGGGTAGCAGGTGCTTCTGCTAGGCAGAAGACCTTTACTACAAAAAGATCCCATGATCCTTCAAAAGGGGGTTACACTCCTGGAGAAGGTGAGGACAACTATGACTATCTTGAATTGATGGAAACAATGGGCAACATCAACATGGATGTAATCAAGCAGGGAAAAGACATAGAAGAGGTTAAACTGATAATTCTGTCTCAACAAGTACATATTACCAACCTAAAGAAAATGGTGAAGAGATTGGTCCAGAAAAAGAAAAAGAAACAGTTTGTGCTCAGAAGAAGGAAGCTAGTGGATGATGCTCCCAAAAAGGGGGAGTCAGAAGCTGATGTCAACATGGAAGATGATAAAGACAAGGGGGAGCAATTTGATTTTGAGGGGAGCAAGCAGTGGAAACTGAAACAGAGTTTGTACAAGCAGCAAAAATATCAAGCATAGCAGCAGTAAAAGAGCAAGCAGTAGAAAAAGAATCAGTTTTTGTACAAGCAGCAGTAACAGTTAATGTTGCTGAAACAAGTAAAGCAGCAGAAACTGTTAATACTGCTGAATTGAATGAAGCAGCAGAAATAGTACAAGAGGTATTAACAGATCTTGAGATAGCAGAAACTTTGATCAAGGCTAAACATGATACTCCCAAGGTCACCTCAAAGGCCAAAGGAGTTATCATCAAAGAAAAAGGTGAAGGGATTAAGAAAGCAAGTATTGAGAAGGTGGTAAGCAGGGATAAAGGCAAAGCAAAGTTAGTGGAATCTGATCAACCAATTAAAAAGCAAAAGTTGGTTGAGTCAGATGAAGCTTTGGCCAGGAAGATTCAAGCTGAAATTGACCAAGCAGAATTAGCTCAAGTGGACAAAGATAGAGAGATGGCTAAGGCTCTGGCTGCAGAGTTAAATGAAGCTTATCAACAAAGTTTGGCAACTGAAATAGCACAGAAGAAAGCTGCAACCCTGAAGAAATCTGTGTTGGTTAAAATGGATGCTAAGAAGAGACAACCCTCAAAGACTTTCCTTGGTACTCAAGAGAGAAAGAAGATGATTACTTTTCTCAAAGGTGTTGTAGGAGTCAGAAAGGAGATGTTCTCAAAGATGTCTTTTGAACAGATTAAAGAGTTGTATGATTTAGAGATGCTAAAGCTTCAAGGGAATGAAAAAGCCAGAGTAGAAATGGAAAAGAGAATGAAAGAAAGTAATGATTTTCTGATAGAAAAACCTTTCCCTGATGAGCAAGAAACACCAAAGAAAGAAGCCACGCTAGGTGAAAGTCTGAGGACTTTAAAAAGAACTAAGATGATGGAAAGAAGAAAATCAACCAAGAAGCCTAGAGTGGATAAAGAAGAAGCTGAGAAGGTTGTTGAAGAAGAAGGGGCACCTAAGACAATTGAACAGAAAGAACCATCAAGTACTGATGATGTGAATCTGTACATGGTAGTGATGGACAAAGTGCCTGAACCTATTACAGCTGAACCTGTTGGTGTTAAGCCTCCTGAGGTCATTCTCTGGGATACAATGAAGGTTGATGGCAAAGAGTATATCAGGCTCAAAAGAAAAGATGAGAAGTATGAAGTGTATAATACGTGGGCCAAGATTTTCAGAACATGTTCCAGGTCTGATCTAGAGGAGATGTTTGAAATAGGAATGAAGTTGTATGCTGATCAATTGAAAGCTTAAGAGATTTCAATCACAAAACTTGTGATGGAGTATCTTTGTATGTTGTTCAAGCCTGAAGAAGTGAAGGACATCATCAGAAATGTGTTTCAAAAAGTCACCAACTGGACTCTGTATGAAACTAGTGGAGTATATGCTTTAACTATGGATTCAAATCACACAGAATACTTCCTAGTGGATAGAGTGTACAACCACAGTAGATTGAAGCTGCATACAATGTTGAAAAAGAAGCTTAGATGTGTTCCAGATTTAGAAATGGCAAAGTTGTCAGGATCTTAATTCTAAACAAGAATAAACACTCAGAAACAATATTAAAGGAGTTTGTGGAATAACACTTTAATATTCAATAATCAATGAAATAGTGAATCAGAAGAACAACTTGTAAACTTTATTGAATGATTGTAAAGCTACAAGATTCAACACTCAACCTCAATATTGATGAACAGGCTCACCAATACGAATTCTACTTCTCTAGAATTAGGATTACAAACCTTGAAGTTGATTCTCTCTATCAAAACAAAAATTCAGAATTTTTTTTTATCAATTCTAAACTATTCTTTATATAATGAAGATAAAAGATAATTACAAATAATAAAAGATCTTCAAAATAATCTTCCATCTTTATCTCCAATCTTTCCATAATCTTCAAACTTGATCTGCACGAATCTTGATAATCTCATAAGCAGCACTAAGTCTTCAGCAGTATTAATACTTTGAGCAGTAATAATGTTCAGCAGTACTAACTACTAGCAGTACTAAAATTGCTTAGCAGTAGTAATCTCCTCTAGCAGTATTAATCTTGACTTAGCAGTACTAATCTTCACTCAGCAGTATTAATCTCAGAAGTAGTAATCAAGTTCTTCTAGCAGCATTAACTGTACTTGTATTTCTGAATTTCCCAACAATCTCCCCCTAACTTGACTTTTAGGAAGAGAAGTCAAGTTCTTCAAATGATCTTCTTAGATGCTCCCAAAACTTCATGGCTCATACACCTGTATTTGCATCCAACCCCAAACTCTGATTGATTGTTCTTTGAATCAAATACTTAGCCATCTCTGAATTTGGAACACATCCTAGCTTCTTCTTCAACATTGCATGAAGCTTTAGTCTGCTGTGATTGTACACTCTATCCATTAGGAAGTACTCTATGTGATTTATGTCCATAGTTAGTGCATATACTCCACTAGTTTCATATAGAGTCCAATTGTTGACAGTTTTGAACACATTTCTGATCACATGCTCCACTTCTTCAGGTTTGAACATCATACACAGATACTCCATCACTAATTTTGTGATTGAAATCTCTGGAGCTTTCAGTTGATCTGCATACAACTTCATTCCTATGTCAAACATCTCTTCTAAATCTGACCTGGAACATGTCTTACAATCTTTGCCCAAGTGTTATACACTTCATACTTTTCATCCTTTCTTTTGAGCCTTATGTATTCCTTGCCATCAACCTTCATTGTGTCCCATAGAATAACCTCAGGTGGCTTCACTCCAACAGGTTCAGCTGAAATTGGTTCAGGCACTTTGTCCATCACTACCATGAACATATTTATATCATCAGTTCTTGCTGGTTCTTTCTGTTCAGATGGCTTAGGTGCCCCTTCTTCTTCAGCAACCTTCTCAGCTTCTTCTGTAGCTATTCTAGGCTTCTTGGTTGACTTTTTCCTTGCCATCATCTTGGTTCTTTTTAAAGTCCTTAGACTTTCACTAAGAGTGGCTTCTTTCTTTGGTGGTGTTTCTTGCTCATCTGGAAAGGGTTTTTCTATCATGAAGTCATTGTTTTCTTTCATTCTCTTTTCCATTTCCACCCTGGCAGTTTCATTCCCTTGAAGCTTGGTCATTTCAGAATTGTACAGCTCTTTAATCTTCTCAAAAGACATCTTTGAGAACATCTCCTTTCTGACTCCTACAGCACCTTTGAGAAATGTAATCATCTTGTTTCTCTCTTGGGTACCTAAGAAGGTCTTTGAGGGTTGTCTCTTCTTTGCAGCTGTTTTTACCACCACTGATTGCTTCAGAGTTGCAGCTTTCTTCTGTGCAATTTCAGTTGTCAGGCTTTGTTGATAAGCTTCATTCAGTTCAGCAGCTAGAGCCTTAGCCATCTCTCTGTCCTTTTCAACCTGAACCCTTTCTTCTTGCTCAATATCAGCTTGTATCTTCTTGGCCAGAGCTTCATCTGATTCAACCAACCTTTGCTTTTTGATTGGTTGATCAGATTCCGCCATTTTAGCTTTGCCTTTATCTTTGCTTGCCACCTTTTCAACACTTGCTTTCTTTACAGCTTCACCTCTTTCTTTGATGACAACTCCTTTGGCCTTTGAGGTGACCTTGGGAGTATCATGTTTGGCTTTGATTAAGGTCTCTGCTATCTCCAGATCTGTTAAAACCTCTTGTACTGTTTCTGCTGCTTCATTCAGTTCAGCAGTATTAACAGTTTCTGTTGCTTTGCTTGAATCAACAGCATTAACTGTTACTGCTTTTTGTTCTGTTAATGCTGCTTTCTCTTTTTCTGCTTCTTGTACAAACTCAGTTTCCACTGCTTGTTGCTCCCCCTCAAAATCAGCTTTCTCTTTCTCCCCCTTATTTGTGGCATCTTCCATGTTGGCATCAGCTTCTGACTCCTCCTTTTTGGGAGCATCAGTCACTGGTTCCCTTCTTTTAAGCACATACTGTTTCTTCTTCTTTTTCTGAAACAATTTCTTCACCATATTCTTCAGGTTGACAATCTGTTCTTGTTGAGACAGAATGATCAGTTTCAGCTCTTCTATGTCTTTTCCCTGCTTGATCACATCCATGTTGATGTTGCCCATTGTTTCCATCAATTCATAGTAGTTATATCTGTCCTCACCTTCTCCAGGAGTGTGACCCCCTTTTGAAGGATCATGGGATCTTTTTGCAGTAGAGGTCTTCTACCCAGCAGAAGCACCTGCTACCCCCATGGTTTCTTGGCACCTGGGACCTTTGGATGATTGCTCACCCAAAGTTGCCATGGGGAAGGTCTTATTTATGTTACCACTGACCTCCTCTGTGCTAGCAGGAGTAGTGGCAGCCTTAGCACCCATATGCTCAAACATCTCCTCAGTGAGCACCTCCTTGGGGTTGGAAGACACCCCTGTGGTTTCCTTGTAGATATTCTCTAATGGAGAATTCTCCATTAGAGAGCTTAAAGGCTCAGTGGGTGAAGGTACAAGAAGGGAAGGAGCCTTCTTTACCTTTCTCCTTATGTAAGTTTGGGTTATTGGAGAAGTTGGCTTTTGAACAAGAGACTGAAGGATTGATATGGAGGGTGAAGGTTGGGATTGGCTAGCAGTGGGATGGTCTAATGAGGGCCTTGACCCTGCTGCCATACCTTCTTCATTGTGGGACACCACCATCATTGTAGAGAACAATGGGGTGTCAACTCCTTCCGAGTCCAATGGAGATCTCTTCATGTTTGAAAAGACCTTACCTTTGGGAATTTTGGGTACATATACCTCATCAAAGTGAGGCATATCCGTCAATTCATGGGTTATAACTTCCTGTACAAACCTTGGGTACATGTAAAAACTCTTTTTGCTTCCCAAGTTTGATACAAGATCACTGAAAATCATTCTTGAAAAATTGTACTTTCTGGTAGTGGCCAAGCATAACAAAACATATGCAATGGTACTGCTAAACTCACTCCAGCCAGTAGTCTTTTTGGAGATACAGTGCATCAGGGTATGAACAAGAAAACGCCATTGGGTATAAAATTTTGCTTTTGAGAATTTGAAACCACCCAATTGGCCTCCATATCCCATTCTTGACAAATTTGAGAACAAGTCCTCATTTGGAATAGAAGTAATACCTGCAGTATCGTCTAGACGTAGACAGATGCGTATCACCTCTTCAGAAACTGACAAGGATTTGTCACACACCCTAGTCTTGATTATTTGCACACGATTCTCTGTGACTATGGTGGCATTTGCCCAGAATTGTCTTTGATGCTCTATGTAGATAGTTGGCGACACAGTAAGAGCATGGGCAATGTGGTTGGACTTGAGAAAATCCACAACCTGGTGAAATCCAGCAGCTTGTTTCGGCTTCTGTAGCATTGCAATCTCGTTGTGCTCATCAATGAATCCCATGGATGCCATGTTAGCTTGACTGTTCTTGCCTGAAACTTACTAGGAGCTTGAGAGAAAAGGGTTAGAGAGCAGATGAATAGAAATCAAAGAGTCGTTATGAACTTTTAGGCGGGCAAAAAGGGTATTTATACGATTCGGGACATAAGGAGTATTAACCACTAGCAGTATTAACGAACTAGAAGTATTAACTGAGAGCAGTATTAACCACTAGTAGTATTAACTAACTAGCAGTATTAACTGAGAGCAGTATTAACCACTAGCAGTATTAACTAACTAGCAATATTAACTGAGAGCAGTATTAACCACTAGCAGTATTAACTGAGCGCAGTATTAACCACTAGCAGTATTCACTAACTAGCAGTATTAACTTTGCACTGGCAGTATTAAAACTGCACTGGCAGCATTAAAACTGCACTGACAGCATTAACTATACTTACACTTTTTGAAGCTTAAGGTACTCTGATCAAGGTAATAACTTCCTGAGAAAGATGTTAGTAGTACCATAGAATAAACCAATAACAGGTATGTAAACACTTTTTAAAACATGAGTTCATTCAGAGTTGATCATGCCCACACTTGTGACCAAGAATGTGAATCTACCCACATCAAAAGCTTTAGTGAATAGATCAGCAAACTGGTTGTCAGTATGAACTTTAGCAACTTGAATTAGCTTCTTTTCATTACAATCTCTTATAAAGTGATACTTGATCTCAATGTGCTTTGTTTTGGAGTGCTTGACTGGATTGTTAACAATGCTTATAGCACTGCTATTGTCAATGAAGATTGGAGTGTGAAGAAAGGTTACCCCATAGTCCAGCATCTGATTTTGAATCCATAGAACCTGAGAGCAGCAACTTGCAGCAGCAATATACTCAACTTCTGTTGTTGATAAGGACACTGTGGTTTGTTTCTTACACTGCCAAGATACTAGTCTTGCACCCAAAAGTTGACATCCTCCTGAAGTAGACTTTCTGTCCATGTTAGCACCTCCCATGTCACTATCTGAATAAGCAATCAAGTCAAAGTTGGATTCATAAGGATACCAAAGACCTAATCTAGGCTGCCCTCTTAAGTATCTGAAAATCCTTTTAACAGCTTGCAGATGTGATTGCTTTGGCTTGACTTGGAATCTGGCACACAAACACACTGGAAACATGATGTCTGGTCTTGAGGCTGTGAGATACATGAGAGATCCAATCATTGATCTATATAAATGGACATCAACATCCTCCCCCTCAAGATCAGCAGTGATCTGTTTATGAGTCTCCATAGGTGTGCTTGTTGGCTTTGAGTCTGTTAATCCATATTTTTCCAGGATGTCTTTCACATATTTTGATTGGCTTATAAAGATCCCATCTTTCTTCTGTTTCACTTGAAGTCCAAGGAAGAAGGTAAGTTCACCCATTGAACTCATTTTAAAGCTCTTGTGCATCAACTTTTCAAAGTCTCTACACATCTAATCTTTTGTGGATCCAAAGATGATATCATCCACATAAATCTGAACCAATATGATGTCCTTCTTACTTCTTTTAATGAAAAGGGTCTTGTAAATTATTCCTCTTTCAAACCCATTCTCCAAGAGGTAGGTAGACAGAGTATCATACCATGCTCTTGGGGCTTGATGCAGACCATAAAGTGCTTTCTTCAGTTTGTATACTCTGTCTGGATATGATGGATTTTCAAATCCAGGGGGCTGACAGACATATACTTCTTCATCAATTGTACCATACAGAAAGGCACTCTTCACATCCATTTGGTATACCTTGAACTTCATGTATGAGGCATAGGCTAGAAATAGCCTAATTGCTTCTACCCTTGCCACTAGAGCAAACACTTATTCATATTCAATGCCTTCTTCTTGAGTGTACCCTTGTGCCACCAGCCTTGCTTTGTTCCTTATCACAATACGTATCTCATCCTTTTTATTCCTGAAAATCCACTTGGTGCCAATAGCTCTATGACCTTTTGGAAGGTCCACCAAGTCCCAAACTTCTTGTAATTTGAACTGCAGTAACTCTTCTTGCATATCTTCTATCCAACTGGAATCATTCATTGCCTCAAAAACCTTCTTAGGCTCAATTTGAGATAGAAAGCATGAGAGTACTCTGTGTTGCTGATCCTGCAGTTCTTGAAGTCTGCTTTGATTCCTTGTTATCATAGGAGAAGAGATGTCTCCTATGACCAGCTCTGGAGGATGATTCTTTTGAGTTCTAGTCTGATGACTAGGTTCTTCATTGATTCCCACATCCAGATTGGAATCGTTTAAATCAGCTGAGGGGATCTCATCAGCTGCTTCTGGCTCTTCATGCACTTGATTCTCCTCATCTCTTCCTTCTTCTTCACTCTGAATTGGTTCAATCATTGTCTCTTTTGCACAAACATCAACAGGCTCTATTGTAGGTATGGGAAAGATCACAGACTGAGGAATAATGTCTTGTACTTGTACTTGTTCATCCCCTGATCCTCCACTTCCTGAACCTGCATGATAATCACTACTGAAACCCAAAGAGTTAGTTAGTGAATCAATGTCAAATAACCACTGAGGACCAGATCCAATAGGATTTGGTGTGTTCTCATTGCACTTGACATTGTCACTTTCCTCAATTATTCTAGAAGAAGTATTAAAAACTCTGTAAGTCTTACTCTGAGATGAGTAACCCACCAGAAAACCATCATCAGCCTTGCTATCAAACTTTCCTAAGTGAGTTTTGGTATTGAGAATGGTACAAGGACACCCAAAAGGTTTGAAAAATCCTATAAAATGTTTTCTGTTATTTAAAAGCTCATATGGTGTCTTGTTTTTAGGCTTGACTAATAGAACTCTGTTTTGGACATAGAAAGCAGTATTAACTACTTCAGCCCAGAAAGTAATTGGTAGTTTTGAATCTGCCAACAGAGATCTAGCAGCTTCAATCAGTGTCCTATTCCTTCTCTCAGCAACACCATTTTGTTGTGGAGTCCTAGGAGCACTGTATTGCCTCTCAATTCCTTTTTCCTCACAAAAGGTGTTTAGGTCATGATTTTTAAATTCAGTACCATTGTCTGACCTAATGACTTTTACCTTTTGATTAGTTTGGTTTTCAATTCTTAGAATAAAGGATTTGATCAATCCACTTGTCTCATCCTTAGTCCTTAGAAAATATACCCAAGTAAATCTAGAGTAATCATCAACAATAACTAGGCAGAATGATTTCTTACCAATACTCATAACATTTGTAGGACCAAACAGATCCATATGCAACAACTGAAGAGAATTAGAGATTGTGTTCAACTCTTTGGACTTATGAGAAGTTTTGTGTTGTTTGCCTTTGAGATAGGCAACACAATGATCATCACATGAAAAGACTTTGGAAGGTAAATCTCTTACAAGGTTGTTTTTAACAAGTTTATTCATTGTTTTAAAGTTCATGTGACACATTCTTCTGTGCCAAAGTGATGATTCATCCAAAGAAGCTTTTGAAACAAGACAATTAAGGGATGAATAAGCTGAAACACTTTCCATATCTAAGTAATATACATTATCCTTTCTGAGAGTTCTTAGTAGTATCATCTTTTCATCAACTACCTTGAATCCAGGAGCAAGGATAATGCATTCAGAATCTGTAAATAATATACTATGTTGTTTGTCACAAACCTGTGATACACTTAACAGGTTGTACCTTAACTGCTCAACATAGAATACATCTTCAAAGGTCATTTTACCTTTGGTTACATCCCCCTTACCACTTATCTTACCTCCATCTGGAGTATTACCAAAGGAAACATGACCACCATCAATTTTCTTGAAATTCTTGAGGCATGACATGTTCCTTGTCATGTGCCTTGAGCAACCACTATCAATATGCCAGATACTCTTCCCCTTGAGCTTTTGGTTGCCCTGCACATAAGATTAAACAATTAGTATTGATTGGGGACCCAAGCCAAAGTGGTCTTGGGTCTCCCTTTCTCATCAAAGTATTTACATTCCTTTTTGATGAGGTTTTTAAACTCAGAACACTCTTTATTAGAGTACTTTGTCAATATGATTGGCTTAGCAGCATAAACACTAGAAGCAGTACTAACCTTAGAAGCACTAACAGAGTTAGCAGTATTAACTTTTGAAGAAGTACTGACAATGTCAGCAGTACTAACATTGTTAGCAGTAGTATTACTTCTAGCAGCACTATCATTGTTAGCAGCACTATTTGTGTTAGCAGTACTAACAATTTTAGTGCTTTTAGGAACCCACATATTGACACTTTCTTTAATAGACTTTTTCTTCATGTAGCTTTTAGATTTAACAGTTTTCTTAGCCACATGATTCCTTTCAACCTTCTTCCTATAACCAAAGGGTTTTTGCATAGATCTTTGACAGTTCATCCTTTGGTTCATAGGGTTGAAATAATAGTTTTTGGCAAGATGATTTAATTTGCCACAGATAAAACAAGGTTTTGGTCTATTGATTTTACTCAAATCAACCCCTTGTTTTTGTGCCCACTGATTATTCCAGTTTCTTTGATTTCCCCTCTTTTTATCATGTTTTTGGGGCTCATTCTGCTTGCATGCACACTGTTTGCAAGGACCTGGATTCACAACTGTGGTCTGTTTGTAATGGACCTTACCAGACTTTCCCTCTGTCTTCTCTATGTCCTTGGATTTGATCCAAGCCCTTCCACAGTCCTCATTGGTGATAATGTTATTCTCTAGAGGAATCTCACCACTCACATTGTTTTCCTTACTCTTACCAACCTCTTTCTCAGTCTTATCCTCAACAACTACTTCATCTAGAGGATCTATCTCAGTGGCTCCCTCAGGCAAGTCCTTCCTATCTTTGGTTTCTAGCAAGTCTGAGGTAGGGGGGATGTAATTGTTGTTATATGGTGGTGGTGTGGCATTATACCCAATTCCTCTTCTTAGCTTATCATGAATCTGAGTTTGTAGTAAAGAGTCCATTGCTTTAGAAGCATTGGAAAACTTTTCTACATCAAGCTTAACCTTGGTTAGCTCCTCTCTCAGCTTTTCACTCTCCTCTTTAGATTTGATCAGTTTAAGTTCTAGATCCTTTTTCTCCCACTTCCAGTAGTTGGTGTCATATGAGTGTTGGAGTTCATTGGCTTGAAAACCTTTAATCTGTTCCTCAAACCTCTCAACAATTCTCACATAGTCCTTTATATCCTTTTCTAATCTCTTAAGGTCATCACTCATCTTCTGGTTGTGATCCCTGTACCTTTTAACAGTGTCTATGTAAGTTTTAGAACATAGATTAGAACTTACCTCAGATGGGAGATCAGATACTTCAGCCATAAGTGCTTGATTTTGGATAGCCTCTTCTGCTTGATCACTCCAGTCAAACCTCATTCCTTGTTGAGAAAAAAGGGCTTGAGCAGAGTTTCTGTTATGGTTGAGGTTTCCAGACTGTGCTTGTTGGTGGTTGTTGTTGTGAGACACTCCACTTCTGCATTCCCTAGCAAAGTGTCCCTTCAGATGGCATTTGTAGCACTCCACCTTTGATTTATCAAACCCTGCTCCATCTTCTCTTGTTTGGGAGAAGTTGTTCCTCCCAGTCCTCTTTATGAACTTCTTCACCCTCATGGAAAGCATGGCCATCTGCCATTTAATATCCATCTCTTCCAGATCATCAGGATGAAGTTGTTCCAAATCATCATTAATTAAGGAGGAATTTCCATGGCTGGCAAGAAAGGCTTCAAACACAGAATCAGTGCCTTTTTCTTGATTTACTCCATTAGCAGCATTAACTGATTCAGGATTAGAAGTAGAATCAATTGATGCTGATAGGAGTGCAGCATTGTGAATATATCCAGAAGGCTTCTTCTTTGCCTCCACCTCAACTTCAAATACTCTAAGATCATTGTACAGATCATCAAGTTCTTTCTCTTCCAACTGATCATTCTGTATGAATGAAACAGTGTACATGGTCCATTCATCTCCAAGGGACCTTAAGAACTTTCTGTTTACATCATCTTGATCAATTTGTACTCCCATAGTAGCTAGTTCACCAATCAGTTTGTTAAACCTGTCAAAAGTTTGAGTCATGGACTCATTCTTAGTTGACATAAAGTTTTCATATTGTTGCTTCAAGATTGTCTTTTGATTTCTCTTGGTACTTTTGGTACCAGAGAATATCTTCTCTAGAGCATTACAGAGCATCTGTGCATCAGTGCAATTACAGAATCGGTGTTGATATTCATTGGGAATGGCCAAGAGTAGTGTGCTCAAGGCTTTCATCTCTGTCTGCCTTGTCTTTCTTTTTGCATCAGTCTTTGGTGGAGTTCTTTTTCCATCTTCACCAATCTTTCCTGCATCAGATGGGCCATTCTCAATGATGTCCCACATAGAGTAATCTGTGAGGAGAATGTATTGATTGATTCTAATCTTCCACATGTCAAATTCATTGGGTCTGAGCATTGGAACCTTTGAGACCAGAGTACTGTTTGATTCAGCTGTGTTTTCCATGATGAATAAGATTTCTGAGAATACTTGCTCTGATACCACTTGTCAGGATCTTAATTCTAAACAAGAATAAACACTCAGAAACAATATTAAAAGAGTTTGCGGAATAACACTTTAATATTCAATAATCAATGAAACAGTGAATCAGAAGAACAACTTGTAAACTTTATTGAATGATTGTAAAGCTACAAGATTCAACACTCAACCTCAATATTGATGAACAGGCTCACCAATACGAATTCTACTTCTCTAGAATTAGGATTACAAACCTTGAGGTTGATTCTCTCTATCAAAACAAAAATTCAGAATTTTTTTTTTATCAATTCTAAACTATTCTTTATATAATGAAGATATAAGATAATTACAAATAATAAAAGATCTTCAAAATAATCTTCCATGTTTATCTCCAATCTTTCCATAATCTTCAAACTTGATCTGCACGAATCTTGATAATCTCATAAGCAGCACTAAGTCTTCAGCAGTATTAATACTTTGAGCAGTATTAATGTTCAGCAGTACTAACTACTAGCAGTACTAAAATTTCTTAGAAGTAGTAATCTCCTCTAGCAGTATTAATCTTGACTTAGCAGTACTAATCTTCACTCAGCAGCATTAATCTCAGAAGTAGTAATCAAGTTCTTCTAGCAGCATTAACTGTACTTGTATTTCTGAATTTCCCAACAAAAGTATTTGATTCAAAGGAAAATTAATCAAAGTTTGGGGTTGGATGCTAATACAGGGATATGAGCTATGAAGTTTTGGGAGCATCTTAAAGACCATCTGAAGAACTTGACTTCTCTTCCTAAAAGTCAAGTTAGGGGGAGATTGTTGGGAACTGAAAGAATTACTTAAGTACAGTTAATGCTGCTAGCACAACTTGTTTACTACTTCTGAAGTTAATGTTGTTGATACAGATTAATATTGCTTGATGAAGTTACTACTGCTAAGTAATTTTAGTACTGCTAGTAGTTAGTACTGCTGAACTTAATACTGCTTATGAGATGAAGACTTCATATGACAAGGATGACAACTGTTTTGATTAAAGATTATGGAAAGCTTGGAGATAACTTTGGAAGATTATACAGAAGATCTTTTATTCTTTGTAATTATCTTTTATCTTCAGTATATGTATAGAATAGTTTTGTATCTTTAGAATAGAGAATTAATTCTGAGTTTTTGTTTTCATAGAGAGAATCAACCTCAAGGTTTATAGTCCTAGTTCTAGAGAAGTATAATTCGTATTGGTGAGCCTGTTCATCAATATTGAGGTTAAGTGTTGAATATTGTAGCTTTACAATCTTTCAATAAAGTTTACAAGTTGTTATTCTGATTCATTGTTTCATTGATCTTTGAATATTAAAGTGTTATTCCGCAAACTCCTTTAATATTGTTTCTGAGTGTTTATTCTTGTTAAGAATTCAGATCCTGACACATACAACCCCACCAGCTACTCATTCTTTTCTCAAGAAGAGAATGTTTCACATTTTCTGGGGACGCAACACATACGCTATTGGTTCTTCACTTGGAAGATACTAATACTGAAAAAGAAGGAAAGTTGCCCCACCTTCGACCTTTTCTCATGCACATTGAGTCTTTGTATAATTTGTTGATGTCTCAACAAGTTTACATACTTTAAGCCTACATTGAAAAGCAATCATTGGTGCTTAATTCTTTCATACACATGCACGAGCACACAGAAATCTGTTTTCTGTCAGAACATTCATAGATAACCATGTGTTATTCGATGATTAAATGGAAGTCCTGGGGAGCCAACATCAAAACCAGCTCCTTATCTAGTAACTTTGTGTTACTCAGTGACTGTGTGTTACTGACAGGCATTCCAAACTGAGTCATTTGTTGATTCAGGGTTACCACTTTTTACTTATTTGAATCTGCAAAGATTGAAATAATCACTCTTTCTATTTGGGGAGACTGCTCTTATTTCCACACAGGGATCTATACATGAAGACTGGGCTCAATTGATGACTTGGGGGAGAAAATTCCTACTTTATTTTGCTATGTTTTGATGATGATGATTCTCACCACTCATCAAAAAGGGGGAGAATACAAAGAGAAAGACTATTAACGTATACAATAATTTTTGAAAAGAAGACTTCTAAAGAATTCAAAGATATCAAAGTGTCTGAACTTATCGACTGAAGATGATCGTCAGAAGGACACTTCATTTAAAGAAAGAGGAAGATGAAGACTGTGTAAAGCTACAAGCTTTGAAGTTTTCAACGTCATATCAGATACAGTTTTCAAGAGAACTGAAGACCCGAAGATAATTGGAATTTTTTTTTAATCTTGAATCCAAAGGGGGAGATTGTTGGATCAATAATTGTATTCAAGATTAAATTATAAATGGGGTCTAATTTGTAAAAGTATTTAATACCTTAGGGGGTATTTTAGCTAATAGTTAGTAATTAATTAGGTCATGTTGACCTAAGTATAAAAGGTTTATTTTCTAGAATTAGGTTAACAACAATTAGGTGTAGAACAGAACAGAGGAGGTCGTATTTTCTCTGTATTGTACACGCACGAGGTATCTTCTGTACACCAAGAATACACACACGTATTTATTTGAATAATCAAGAGATCATTGGTATGTTGTTTGATTTATTTATCTCTTGTTCTTTAATGTGTTGTGTGATTATTAATCAACTATAATCTGGGTTTAACAAAAGCGTTAGGCTTGACGCCTAGAGAGAACAACATTTTATATAAATAACTTGGAATGATTGAAATGTAGATAAATAGCTTTTCAATCATTTGGAAATATAAAGTATATCAATTAACCACACAAGGACCTTGCAGTCCAAAAACATCTTACGATGGCGGGGAAGACCTGATTTCCAAGGTTTGTAGCGGAACACAAAAGTAGGCTACTTTCCAAGTTACGAGCTCAATACTATGATCAAGGCCATAAGTTCATTGACCCTTACTCAGATGTGGGGGGGCACCTAATGATCCTAATTATACTAATTCACTAGGATTACATTTACGACTCGTGGCTAGTATCCGGTCCCACATAACCATACTAAGTTGTCTTCCGAGGGCCCAATGTCTCAACTAGTTACAAACGGGAATTATCCCAAAATTAAGCAGACTCTTTACCTATGGATCCACTAGTAATAGTCTAAGGTTTATCACAATTACATTAGTGACAAAACTATAATCACACATATAGTTCTCATAATACATTACCATGAAAGGCAAACATTTGTATAAATGTTACCATATGGAACCAAGTCCATAAAAAGGTCAACATGGACCATTACCATTTCCAAATATAAATCATTTCCCAAATGTATAATTTTCCAAAGTTATAGAAACTCTACATTGCTCATTATTAATAAAAACATAAAACCCAAGTATATCATCTTCCAAAATCCACTTTTAACAAGTAAATCCCCAAAATAGTGTGAAATCCACATATAACCAAGATGGCTTCATTTCTAGTATTTTAACCATCAATACATAAGTTTTAACACATTTTATATCACAAATTATGAAGATCTTTAACATATCTCAAAATGGTAAAAACCCTAAAATCTCCAAAAATACCCAAGTTAGGTCAAAATGCTTTAAATCAAGAAAATGTAGCAAATGGGAGATCAATAGTTCAAAATATAAGTTTTGACATGTATAAAGTTTAGAAAAGGTAGATTGAACTCATAAATTAGGTTTTATTAGAAAACCCTAGAAAACCTTAGAAGGAGCTTGAGGTTGATGATGAAGATGGAGATGGAGATGGAGATGGAGATGGTGAGTCCTTGATAACTAGTTTCTTATCTTCAACTAGAGGGAGTAATGACACTTCAAGACTTGAGGATTTGTGCAATAAATTCCCTAAAATCACCATAAATGAGTTTGGTTAGGTATTGGGAGAGTTTGGAGAGAAAAGGAGAAGAAACGAGAAGTCAGAAATGAAAGAAAGCTGAAATTTCGTATTTGATAGCAACCTGCACACTTTGTGCGACATTGCCAAGCGACTATGCCATGGCAATGTCGCCTGGCATAGTCGCTGACTTGCACCAGTCCATTGTCCACCTTGTTCTACTATGCCAGGTGCGACTATGACATGTCATAGTTGTCGGGCATTGTAGTCGGGCCCGTACAAACCCCCGAAACTTGACTTTTTCAGCACCAAGGCTTCCGATACACTTAGGGACCGCATGAAATGATTATTTAACATAGAAACCAATATTTATAAGATGCTATGAAGTACGGGTTGACTTTCACTTACCGAAAATTCCGGGTGTTACAAAGACCGTAATCGGTGTAAAAGAAGAGGTGCTTTAAATATAACATTATTATTTAACTATTTATTTCAGGTAATTAATGTTTCATTGAAGTTACATTTAATTAATTGACAACTAATTTTATGTATGGAAATGCATTAACTTTCAGAGTTAAGATAAATATGAAAAACCTGATATAATAAGAGAAGGCTATATATAACTTTAGCCCCTGACAAGTACTATACTCCTACTGTGTAAGATGGTAACACTGTGTTGTTAGGATTCACGACTTCTAACATAAATGATATCGTATCGATAGCACATGAGCCTGTGTGTACTTTTAGGAGGATGTCTGACCAAATAGTTGATACTGTGACAGTACTATAGGACCATCCTGTGGTAATATAGGATTGTCCAGGTGCTATAACATCTTTTTACTAAATCACTTGTTTTTATCTAAACAAACCTTTGCACCCATTGATTCTTCTCCAAGACTGATTTTTAGTTGATAACTCAAGAAAACCCTTCATAAAGATTTCCTCGAATTTGCCATCTGAAATTGGTTTTAAAAAATTGGACTTTTGAAAGAACTTTCACAAGTCTTCCCTGTAGATCGATATCTGGTACTTTTACCATTATTACTTGTTACAAGACGATAGTAGATCAAGGTGTATACTTGCACTAAGTTCTATTTTACATGAATCTCTAAGGTTGCATAAACCAACACAACATTATTTAAGGTTATTCATTATGAATACTATATTAAATAGGTGGTTCATGGATTCTCAAAACACTTAGAAAAACATTATTGAATAAGAAATTTTGGGTCATAAATTTCATGAAACCAAATCATTACTTTGTGAAAATTGCTCATATTGAACGACACAATCTGCAAATTGCTCATAAAGACACATTATTCTACATATTATATATAATATATGAAAACACATTTAGAAATTATAATCGAGTAAAGAATAGTTGAACAGGGAGATTTGGAATATCTTTTGTTTCGACTGTAGCTCAATTCTTTATCAATAGGGCACATATTATTGCTTTGATTATGCATAAACAAATTTTAATCCATATCCTCGCAGATTATCAATACGCATCATATTTTTTAATCTTCCAAAGAAACTTTCACAAGTGTATTTGCCCCTACACATTTTTCTGTTATGTTATTGGTATTGGACCTAACAAACATTGAATAACATGTTCGCATTGATCAAACCCTGATGGTTTGGTAACTGTGATGACTAAGAGGAATCTAATGACGAAGCTGAAGAAAGTGAAGCTGGCACTAAAGATGAACCAAACACTGAAGACCAAACAATGTTGACGTTTAACAGTGAAGCTGACATCATCCATAATCATTTGCCTCTAAGTACCAACTTCTAGACAAGCTTTGCCAACGAACAGTAAAGTGTTACTACTATCAAGAGGTCCTCATTCTGGATTTAATAACAGAAGGCTTTGAATACCGATCATCACACTCACCTATATACATGGATCATCACTCTCACCTATATTCAATGATTTCAAGTCAATAGTAAGAAAACCAAGTGCTTGTTTTTTTATCAACATGTAACGATCGTAAATCCTTGGAGTTAAATGGGTAATTTAGTAAATGGAGTAAAAGTGTGAAAATAAGAAAGTTGGGAGACTTGGTTGTAAATATGGTCATAAAAATGGCTCAAAACCTTAGACTAATCCATCGGTTTGGATCTTTCTTCTTGGTGTACGGCGCAAGGCGATTGACGGTTTGGGAGAATATTGGAATCGTGAAAGAGAAAAGGAAATCGGTATCATTTGGTGAGGTTCTTCAAGAGGTAAGCACTCAAATCCCTATTTATTGATTTAAACCTATTCTATTTTTGAAGCTCGGGGGAGGGGCGATTATCAGTTCATGTAAACCTGAGATTTTTCTAATCTGAAGGTCGACTAGGTTGGGTGGCTTGGGGTTAAAATTTGATAGAGTTTAGAGGTTAATCGGGTAAGATAAAATCATGTTAACGCTTATCGATTAGTGGAGTGGAGTATGTTGTTGTTGCCATCGATTTCTATGTATCGATCTGGGTTCCATCATCGGGGCCGCCCGGTGTTAAGGGACCGAGGTCACCCGGTGTTAAGGACCAAGGTCGCCTGGGGTCATGGTGACCGGGGTCGCCTGGGGTCAGGGTAACCGGGGTTACCCGGGTCAAGTGACCGGGATTACCCGGGGAACTATCGATCGGGGTCACCCGGGAGACCAAAGACCGGGAGCGCCCGGGGTTAATTGTAGGATTCGAGTAATTTATTAGTTATTCTAATTGAATGTAGGAGTTCGATCTATTCGGGACTAGTGTTCGTGTGTGCTGAATTCCAAACCATCAGGTGAGTTCCCTTATTTATAAACTCTTGAAATCTGGAAATGGCCTTTATTGACAATGTTTATTATGTTTACTGCTTTCCGTCAAATATAACTTTGAACTGTGATGGATTATTTCAATATTATGCATGCGTACTTTCTTACTGTTTTATCGTATGAGAATTGGTATTGTTTTAAGAACTGAGCGCCATGGCTTATCTTCAATCATCGGGGATGGTTGAACCGTGTGTTTGGAATTCGTTTCCTTACACACGGTAACGGCATCGACTTGGGGGCCGTATGGGGATCTACTGGGGGGCCCCGAGGACGAGTAGTCATGTCTCTTGATGAAGGATTTAGATGTGGAACTAGTCACTTCCTATGACACGAAGTTTGTGAAACTAACCTTGTGAATTTGATTGTGCTTTATGTTGTTATAAAATGGACGACGTTGGGAATTCACTAGACCTTTTGGTCTAATCCTCGTTTCCACTTTTCTTAAAACACATTTTCAAGTAATAGGGTTGCTGCTGGAGTTTCTAAAGGATAAAGAGAAATGTTAGGAGCTAGAATATTGTTGAGTGGGCCTTAGTCGCGACATAGACAACTAAAAGTTTAGTATTAGTCTCTCGGTTGTATTAGTAAATGTGGATGTTTAAACTGTGTTAATCCTTTATTACAGAAAGTTTTGTATTGGGACCCATGTTTGGGCAATGTTATGCTTATTTTGTTGCTGTTGTTTTTGGGTTATTACACAACATCGGTGAGAGAAGGATTGTCAAAGTCAAATACGGGACTAAGCTTTTCAATTTCACTAGAAGTGGATGTAGAAGCTTTCTAAGTGTCTTTCTCTTTAATAATCCTTGACATCAAGCATGGGTAAGTAATTGTATCTTCTTCATTACTAGAGAAATAAATATCACTATCAACCCAATCATGAGCTTCAGTGAGGAGCCCCTTACCTTTTTACTTGATATTTATGACATTTAGTTTCTTGTACTTGGCGTTGTCATGCTTTGAATCATGTTGAAATGGCACTGATGACTAAGGTCTGTCACTTTTTTGATTTGGGTACTCAATAGGAAAATGATCTTTTCAACCACAACTAAAACACTATTTGTTTGACTTTTATCAGTCAACAAGGCATGTGCCTTTTAATGCTTTGATTACTTTGGGTTTCCTTTGAACACGCCTTTTGGGAAAACATTTTGTAAACGATGGCCATCATAGCCAAGGTGTTATTCAAGTTTCGAAGAATTAACTTGTTTGCTTCATACACAACATCTCCTGACACACTTTCAACTGTTTTTTACCTTCTCTCTCTTCTTCATCATATACCAATTTATATTCATTTTTGATTTCTTTGAATTAGATGAAACAATAGTCGTAGGGTTGCTCATTGGATCCTTTAGCATGTTTCTACGTTGATTCTTGGTCTACTTATAATTGTGCAAAATCTTATACAATGTAGCCGACGACATTGAACTTAGTTCCTTAGAAGTGTTTAGACACATAGACATGTTTTCCAAGAATAAAAGTAAACAATCCAAAAACTTGTTGACGACCTCCTCATTTCCGAACACTTTTCCATACTTCCTAAGATTATTTAACATATAATTAAATATGTTATAAACCTTAGTAAAAGATTTATTTTAGCCACAAACGGATCATATTGCCTCGTAATCATTTATTTTTTGCACTCCTTTACCTCACTAGTACCCTCGTATAGCACACATAGTATGATGCGTCTTTTGAGCAGTGATTAGGTTGAGAACGAAAGATAAACATCATCTAGAAGGGACAAACAATTTTTCTTCTTTCCTTTGTATCAAGGGTGACCTATTTCTTATCTTCCTCGACAGTTAAATCTGTTATAAACCTCAATAAGAGACTCATTTTACCACAAACAAATAACTCATACTACCTTGTCAGAATATACTTTTTGCATTCTTCACCTCGACAATACCTTCATAAAGAACACCCAAAGTGCTCATGTCTTGGGATGTGGTTAGGTTATAGATAAAGTGGTAGACAATAGACATCATCTTAAAGGGCAACCTATTTCCTGTGTACATCAGACCGTTGGTTTTGTCTTTGACAATAAACCTCTCTAGGGGATCCTAAATCTATCTCAATAGTTGGAATAGCCTGAATAAGAACTTTAGGGATGAATGGGTCATTCTTTATGATAGATGGGATCTCATTGTCAACACCTTAAAAAAAATAAGGCCAATCCTATTCTTCTACACGGGAAAGTTTTACTTGTTGAATCTCGAGAGTTTTGAGGTAAATCATTGTCATTAATAGAATAAGTCATTGCAAATTTTGTTTATAAGATTAAACAACCTATTCTGATACCACTTGTTAGTCAAAAAGATAATTGACTTTACAACAAGGTGTGTAGAAAAACATCAAAAAATGATCTCAATCCTTCTATAAGTGGTCTTGAACAAATAAATAAGGCATGATTTAGGGCCGCAAGCCAAAATGATTGTGCTCAACTACCCGGTCTTGGTAGGGCACTTCTTTATTTTTATACATATTTATATTATATAAAATAGTCGTTATTCGAGACTTAATTGTGAATGAACTAGACCTAAATCAGACTTAAGCAAGGAGTTTGACCACTCTTTGGTCCAAACTCTTTACTTGATTTGGACCACAAGGCCTGGATCTGGATCTGGCTCATAAGATGTTCTGGAAAGCCATGTTCTGTCGGTCTCTATTGAATATCTATCAGTGGTCTTTTTGTACAACTTTAGTAATTATTATATTTTATGTTTTTGATTTTGTCTTAGACAATCAAACATTGAACATTATGATTTATTTATCGGCTATAATTTGGAAGAAAATCTTGTTAATTTTTTGCTAAAAGAGAAAACTAAAATAATTTTTTTAAGT
This sequence comes from Arctium minus, assembly GCA_954870635.1. Taxonomy (NCBI): domain Eukaryota; kingdom Viridiplantae; phylum Streptophyta; class Magnoliopsida; order Asterales; family Asteraceae; genus Arctium; species Arctium minus. The sequence continues at coordinate 25,209,094 of OX941097.1, read as the reverse complement.
TCATATTTAAGTTTCATTAGAAAATGTTAGATGTGTTTGGTCAACCGAATACACATGTAGTATCGGTTTCTTTATAATTTTGTCATAAAATAGGCAAATAAATAAATAAAATAAATACGTATCTTATATAAAAAATACGTTGTCTAACAATTAAAATTACAATTTGTTTTTTATACATAAAAATCACTAGAACCTTGCATTTTAGAATTATATATCATTAATACTTTTAACATCACATAATTCAATATAGGGAGATATTTATATTTAATAGTCGCTACTACATAAATGACTTTTATATGCGCCTAATTATACACGGTTTTTGTTGTTTTTATAAAAACCGCGTATAAAGGATGAATCTGGAACCTTTTTACACAGTTCAATTTGAACCGTTGCTAAAAGTATGGTTTTATACACGGTTCTAGATTAAAAACCGTATAAAAAGGGTACTCGACAATTACAAACGGTTGTATCGATAAAACCGCGTATAAAGGTTACCTTTTATATGCGGTTATTTATTACAAACCGCGTACGAAAGGGTCACTTTTGTACGCAGTTATTGCTAACAAAACCGTGCGTAAAAGTTACATTTACACGCGGTTTTTAGCAATAAACCGCGTATAACAGTAACACTTTTGTATGCGGTTTTTAATAAATAACTGCGTATAAAAGGTAACCTTTATACGCGGTTTTTATTACACAACCGCGTATAAAAGTACAAACAACCGTGTCTAAAAGTATAAACTACCGCGTAAAAATGTAACCTTTTATATGCGGTTGTTTATTAAAAACCGCGTATAAAAGTACAAAAACCACGTATAAAAGTACAAAGAACCACGTATAAATGTCATACCCTTTTATACGCGGTTGTTTATTTAAAACCGCGTATAAAAGTACAAAAACCGCGTATAAAAAAACAAAACACCGTGCAGTAAGTACACGTTTGTTAAACCGAATACGTGGGATGAATTCGTTAAGCTCAAATCGATGCCGGAATTTGAGGTGTAATAACAATAACCTTATTGTTTTTAGTGTTAATATAGATTTATATGTTCCTAATTTTGTGACTTTCATTATGCCAAGGCACTAAGCCAAAAAAACAGCGAGCATGCAAAGTTGAATGATAACCCCCACCACTTAGGATCACGGGGGTATCTAGGGAAGCAGGATTCGTAGGAGACGTATAAGGATCGAGGTATAATGCCCGAGATACAGAATATGTATAGTAAGCGGTCACGTGACTTTATATTGGCGAGACTGGTGAAATCAGGCCTCGAGGAATTCATCTTACCGAATAAGATGAAGCCTATCGTAGAAGATATAGTAAGTTATTATTATATCTTTATTTTAAGTTTGTTAATCTGCTTATAATCATTAATTACTTACCTGAATTGCTTGTTTTTTAACATGACAGATATAAAAAGATAAACAGTTCTCTCAGGGAGATTGGGACCCTGAAGTGGCAGTTGATCCCTTGGCAGCGGTGTTGGGACCCGAACACCTAGGTCGCACCCGGGGTGTCGGTCACAACGTTGGCCTACGTGTGGGCCTAGACCTTGGAAATAAAAGGAGAAGGTGTAACAAGAAAGATGTGGTAATAAAGGACCTGAAGGAACGAACATCTAACCTGGAGCAACAGGTGAAAGAGCTTAAAGCAGAACGATTATCGAGGAATAATGACAGCCTTGCAGGAAGCCCAATGGTTAACAAGAGCAGTGCTAGATCAACTGCTTTGGATCCACGAATTGAATCTATTCAGGTGAGTTGTAATATATATGTGTTACAATTTTAGAAGTTCGAAATGAAACATTTTTTTAAAATTATGATGTTTATGTGTTTTGTTTTCAGGAACCTACAAACTGCGATTTGGTTTTCCGGTGCGGGGGGGCCAAAATACTAGTTGTTAAGGGGTTGGCCTATCCTTTATCGACGGACGTTTTTCATGGTAATCCGTTGGAGGAGGGGTTCATGAAGGTTCAGTTTGACATGGTTATGGATGGATGTGAAGAGTATGACCTCCCGGTGCCCATGCCAAATGTTGATATTGAAAAACTAGGTCAAGCTATTGGGAACTTCATTCGATGGGAGATACGTTATGTGGTGTTGCGACAGGTATATACATGTCATGTGCTTTACTTTTTATGTTTGTATATGTCATACATGTCTAGCTATATGATGTATATATGTGTTGTATGCATGTGTACGTATTAATGGATCTATCGAGGTTTAAAGGGTTCTATTGAACTTTAAAGGGTTTCATTGGGCCTCTATGGATCTATCCGCCTTTAAGGGGTTCTATTGGGCTTTAAAGAGTTTCATGGGTTCTATCGGGCTTTAAAGAGTTTCATGGGTTCTATCGGGCTTTAAAGGGTTATATTGAGCTTTAAAGAGTTTCGTTGGGTCTTAAGGGATTCTTTCGGGCTTTAAAAGGTTATATTGGGCTTTAAAGGGTTTCATTTGGCCTTAATGAATCTATCGGGTTTTAAGGGATTCTATCAGGCTTTAAAGGGTTCTATTGGGCTTTAAAGGGTTTCATTGGGTCATAATGGATCTATAAGGGTTTAAGGGGTTCTAATAGGCTTTAAAGGGTTTCATTAAAATTCGTTAAATGGTTCTATTGTGCTTAGTGTCCCTTAGTGGATCTATCGGGGTTTAAAGGGTTATATTGGGCTTTAAAGGGTTTCATTGGGCCTTAATGGATTTATCGGGCTTTAAAGGGTTCTATTGGGCTTCAAATTGTTTCATTGGCCCTTAATGAATCTATCGGGATTTAAATGGTTCTATTGCGCTTTAATGGTTTAATTGGGCCTTAATGGATCTATCAGGCTTTAAGGGATGCTACCGGGGTTTAAAGGCTTTTATTGGGCTTCAAATGGTTTCATTGGGCCTTAATGGATTTATCGGGCTTTAAAAGGTTTCATTGGGCCTTAATGGATCTATCAGGGTTTAAGGGGTTCTATTAGGCTTTAAAGGGTTTCATTAGGCCTTAATGTATCTATTTGACTTTAATTAATTATACTGAACTTTAATCGGATTTAATTTAATTAATTATACTGGACTTTAATTGATTCTATTGAGTTTTAAATGGTTATATTGGCTTTAATGGATCTATCAGAGACTTTAAACGGGTCCATTAGACTTTACAGGGTTCTATAGCCCATGAAGGCCTACTGAAGTTCTTAAGCGTCACTGAGTCAAATATGACCCACCAAAATTTTATTTTACGGTTTATTATTTAATCTTAAAAAGTATATCAATATCTAAATATTATAAAATATAGTTCATTTACAGTCATTCAGTAAAATACGACCCCTAAATCTATATAATTAATATTTAAAACTTAATTTAAATTCTTCAATTTTTCCTTTCCCCCTAAAATTTTATTACATGTTTAATTATTTCACTTCCCCCCAATTATTTCACATTTCCCCCACCCCTTTTCGACCCTAAATCCCCTTTGCCCCTCTTTTTGTTAACCTAATCGCATCAGTAAAAACAAAGAGAACTCGTCTCTCTTCTGTGGATCTCTCACGCCGAACGACTCAGATTAAAGGCTCACGAGACTGATGGATCGAATTTCTGATATAGAGCAGGTAGAAATTCTGATACAGACCCAATTTTAGTCTAATTCCTGATTTTGCACTGCAACGATAGCAAGGATCAATCGGTGGAACTTGAGAGAATTAATGGAGTAGCATCCTCTCAGACACTGAAACACTAGCAGGTTTGTCTCGGTTTTGATTTTTGTTTATGACTTGCTTCATTCTGTAATCTTTTTTTTCTTCTATTTTTGTTTATGACCTGCTTCATTCTGTAATCTTTGACTTATATACTCCCAACTTTCGACTGGGGCTTCGTAGAATCTTCTGATTAACCATTCTATCTTCCAGAGTTTTCATGCTCAACAATGCTACATAGATTTCACGAGTTATATAAGACTTCAGTTGAATGATCCAGTGACTGTTGTTTTTATCATTTAATTTCTGAAGTCCGGTTTGCAACATGATATTGTTATTAGATGTATTGTAGTGGAATACAATTTCCTGGAAACAGATAGAGGGAAAAACAACCGTTCTTGGAACCGTACTCTGGTATCACTTTGTAGACTCGAATCACCAAAAAAAAATTAAATGTTACTTTGTGATAAATATTTGACTCTTCTGATAAGAAACTTATTTGATTAAATAAATTTCTTCCTGATAACAAAAATGATGCAGTTCCATGGTTATGGTGTTTGTTGCTTTCTTCCCTACAGTAGCTGCATAGATACAATAAAAGTTGTTCCTGGCTCTCAATCGATGGAGTTGGAGAGATTCAGAAATACTATTACGAGCTAAGTTACAGTACATCATGGTCTTATCATCTTCAAAGCTGTAAGCTATTAAGAACTAATTTCTTTCTCTTTTTGGTCTCAAAGAACATAAGCGTCTGTCTAGAAACAGCAAACATAAAATGGAGGACAACTATGTGAAAATGATATTCACACTGTATAATGTAATTTGTGTAATGGTAAAATGGATAGCAAACCATAGTCAATGGGATGGTAACCTGCTACTCTCATTTAGAATCATTTTTTTTTGTTTATCTCTTTGTTAATAATTTCATTTCATTTGCTTTTTTGTTAAATATATATATTATATATATACTTAAATAAATAGAGACCTACATTGGTATAAAATTGTAGAAGCGTAAGCAATTGTTAAATTGGTATAAAATTGACATTTCTTTTGATTTTATTTAACACTACTATTATTTATGTTTCTTTTAGGGTTGTTACGAGGTATCATGAAGAAGGAGGGTTGTGTGAAACGGATAAATCAGGAGTGTATTTAAAACGGTATTTAGATGGGAGTTCTCACATGTAATTCATCTCACTTTTTATAGTTATATGTTTTGTAATTTATCTCACTCTAGTAGTGTATTTATCTTCTTAAATATAGTTATTTGTTAGTTTAATTGAGTTAAAAAGTATACGGCCTTTATTTTACCATGGTTATAATTTGTGTAATTTATTTAATTCGCATTGTAATTTATTTTACATGGTTTTTATACAGTTTTTTTCTGTATTTTTATTTTTTAATTAAAATAAAAATTACCAACGGATAATTCGTCAGTAATATTTAAATAATATAGTTTAATTTAAATAAATTTTCCGACGGCAAATCCGTCGCTAAACCGTCAGTGCTCAAGTCCGTCGGTAAAATAAGTCTGTCGGTAGTCCGTCGGTAAAATCAAGCCATCGCTAAGTCGTCGGTAAATAACTATCTGTCGGTAAACGTCGCCGTCACTTATTCGTCGTTAATCCGTCGGTAATCCGTCGCTAAATACCGTCGGTAATCCGTCGCTAAATCAAGTTCCTACGAGATAATTTCCAACACCGATTACAGACGGATTACCGACGGATTTTAGCGTTTACCAACGGATTACCGACGGATCGGGCCGTCGGAATTTTCTGTTTTTTTGTAGTGGATGAAGGAGCTATTTCAACGCCTACATTCCAGCAAAGAATAGCCAACGACTGGGTTACGGTTTTGGTCGAGGTAGGGGTCCTTGGCCATACGTCTATGCACATAGGGGTCGAGTACGATGACTTGAAGTTATTAATGACGAATGGGTGGTTCGTCCAGAACATCATCGCTTGGAATCTAACGTAAGTCGATATTTATATATATTTATATATATTTATATATATTTATATATGCCTTATCAATTAAAAAGGTATGCATATTCACAATATCCAATATAGTTATCATATTTTAATGTTTTCAGGGATTTACACAAGATGGTATCTCAAAATTCAAGGAACAAGTGTGCATTTATAGCACCGGGAGCAGTAAATGCACTTGAAATTGGATGGGATGATATTTGTGTCACAAACACAATTTTAGCAACGATGATACACCAAAAAGAAAAGGAGTTCTTTTTGGCACCATACTCACAGGGGTAAGATATATACTTATATATCTTACTATTATAATAATAATATACATTTTACACTTTAAGTTACCATCTTGAACATTTTTAAGCATCATTGGTCGCTACTAATCATTAGGCCTAGACGTAGCTTGGTCTATGTATTAGATTCGATGATGACAAACGGAAAGACAGTCGAAACTTACAAGATCAAAGACCTAATTGACACGTAAGTAATGTGTTACTTTAGTATACTATTAATATTTATTTATATAGTAATCGACTATTAACACAAATGTTTTGTTACTTTTCATTTAGGGCCATTGCAAAGTATACAATCATGCCACAGGGTCTTCTCAAGCCAACACTTCGGTTACATGAGATTAAACAAGGTATAATTTATATATCCCAACAATTTATTTTGTACTTTAATATGTTTAATCACTAATTTTTTTACACTTTAGTGTAATCACAACAATATGGTTGGGAGTGTGGTTACTATGTAGTGAAGCAAATCTTCCAATTTGTGATGAATGAACAATGCGCCTCCTCTCTCAAGGTATGTGTTTCTTAAATTTCTTTCATTTTATTTATATATTGTAAAAAACACTTTACTTTATTTATAATAACACCTACTTTCAAATTTATTTATAGGACACATGGACAACCATGGATCCTTTCACAATTACACAAGTAGAGGAGATTGCTTGCAATATTGCTAGATCGTTCACTTTGAAACGTATGAAAGAGAGTAAAATGTGGTAATGAATTGGGGGGGGGGTTGTTTTAAGAATTATTAGACTTATTATACGATGAAAAAAATTAGAATGTTTGGTTACTTTGAGATATTACATTTACGTTGATGATTTTTAAGGTTTAATGGTTAATGGTTACTTCGAGATGCCATTTATGCGTCTAGCTGATTTTTGTATTTGGAATTGTGTTTGAAATGTTCCATTATTCGAATATGAATCGTATTTGGAAATTTAGCATATCGATATAATGCAGTTTCACCGACATTGGGAATAATGGATGGTAATAAAATCGAGGAAAATATTAAAAATATAAATATAACTCATTATACGTGGTTTTAGTAAAAGAACCGTATACAAATGTGTGCAATTTTTTTTATTAATGGTTACATTTATACGCGGTTTTGTTATGAAAACCGTACAAAATTAATACAATTGTAAACGGTTTTAGCAAAAAACCGTGTAAGATATAGACTTTTATAAACGGTTAGTATAACTTTTTTAAACGGTTTCATCTAAAAACCGTGTAAGATAAATACTTTTATAAACGGTTAGCAGGGATTTTTTAAACGGTTTCATCTAAAAACCGTGTTAGATGGTCACTTTTATACGCGGTTAATATTACTTTTCTAAACGGTTTTGAAACCGTGTATAAAAGTTGAGTTTTATACGCGGTTTTGGAACCGCGTATAAAAGCCCGATACTTTTACAAACACCCGCGATATACGCAGTTCCAAAACCGCGTATAAAGCCCAAAACAACCGTTTATAAAAGCATAATTTGTAGTAGTGAGTTAGGGCTGTAAACGAACCGAACAGAGACTTGTTCATGTTCGTTCGTTTAACTTAAACGAACAAACGAACGAACACGAACGGTAAACGACGAATTTTTTTGTGTTCACGTTCGTTCGTTACGAAAATATGTTTGTTCGTGTTCGTTTATGTTCGTTTGTTCGTTTATGTTCTTTCATTAAGAGCTAAAAGAACGTAAACGAATGAATATAAATTAACGTAAATGAACGAACATAAATGAACATAAACGAACGTAAATGAACGAACACAAATGAATAAAAAATAACCACCGTTACTCATCATTTTGTTCGTAAAAAATAACATAACAAAAAGAAATTCGGGAAAACTTAGGAGTTATAAAAAAATAATTTTATAAAATTAATTTAATTAATGCTTTTACACATTAATGTCATAATATATGTAAATATATTTATAAATATAAACAAACATAAATGAACGAACATTAACGAACATAAATGAACGAACGTTCACGAACGTAAATGAACGAACGAGACAATTGTTCATGTTCGTTCATTTAACTAAACGAACAAAAATATGTGTTCATGTTCGTTCATTTGTTAAATAACCAAATATAAACGAACTTCTCCCGCCGAACGGTTCACTGAACGTTCGGTTCGTTTACAGCCCTATGTAATACAACACAAAGCATGGTTTATATTATAGGACGCGGTAATCAAATGAGAACCACTAAAAGGTTGTGAATCATGAAAACCAATCTAAGCCATTCATTACTTTTAATCTATGGACATAAAACACAATGACATTTTTGAAATAATTTAAAAGTTCACGGTTTATTTATGGATTAAATTAAAATTTGAAAGGCATTAATGGGTTTTGGTAATCCAATCAACTGTGCTCATGACCCACCCTTCTTCATCATCTCCAACACCCCAAAGCATCCATCGTTATGTGTCTTCCCAACCCCGTGGATCAATCGTTCCACCGCCTCTGGACTATATTTTCTTCCTTTCTCCCAACGAGAACTCCACATATCGATCTTTGGAAATATGAATTACATTGATCAAGAATCAAACCAGTGGCGATGGTGGTGGTTTTGAACAAATATCAAATTTCAAAACCCGGAAGCAAAATTCAAGGAACATATATCTTTCTACAAAACGAATTTCTTCGATCCTCAGTCTGTAGTGGAGATGACCCTTTATGTCATCAAAAACAGGTACGAACTCACCCCTGATATCCGATTAACGGGTTGTAAACCCAGCCGATTCGGTTCAACACTAGTCGATCTCGTGGAAACCCTAACGAAAGAAATTCCATTATGGATCTGTAAGTTTGGATTGAGAAAAGAAAAAAGTTAGGGTTTAATTTTGGGAAAATGTGAAATTTGATTGATTGCATTATCGATCTGTAAGGTTGGGTTTTAATTTGGTTTCAGATTTAAGTCTTAGGTTTGATTTTGATTGGGTTTTGTTATTATCGATTTCCTTTCAAAGACGGTGTCAAGATCGTTATTTCTAGTATGAAGTCGGTGTATACAACAGCTGGTATGAAGACAGTGTCAAGATCGTTCCTTCGGCGGTCGGGGAGTCCTTATTCACCAGTGATTATGTAATCGGATATGAATCGGTGATTGTTCATATAAATTGTATTTGATTTCATTAGGTGAAAATAGATTATAGATGAAATTTGTGTTTGATTTCATGTGGTGAAATAAGGTTAGTATGTGTTTCATTTGGTGAATTAGTGTTTTTCATACGGTAAATCAATGTGTTTCATATAGTGAATTTGTCTGTTTCATATGATGAATCTGTCTGTTTCATATGGTGAATCTGTGTGTTTCATCTGATAAATGAATCTGTATGTTTCATCTGGTGAATCTTGTTACCAAAATGACGATTATACCATTTTCATGTGGTGAGACAACTTTTAATTTAAACCATAGGATCAAAACGAAATAACGGTTTAGATCGGTTCTATTGGTTCTCAACATATTTTTGGTTCTCACATGATTTACAAATCAAAATCTGTTGAACAAAAGTAAAATGACAGTACCAGGTTTGAAAAAAAAATAGTTACCTCTTTCAATCGACAAAGGCAGGGGGTGAAAAAGGAGAAATCGATGGTGCGAAATCAAATGGGAAGAATGGATCAATTGTGAGAATAGAGGGTAACCCTTAATATTATAATAGCTAAATAAATTAAAATTAAATGGGCTCGATTCAATCAACCAAAAAAGCCCTAGATTAAAAATTATGACTGATCTTGTCCCAACAATTCTAATAGGTTCGAACTAAGTCCAATTTATATATATATATATATATATATTTCTAAAAACGAAATTCATTGGTGCTCCTACAAATCCAGATGTACAAACGTCGAGAATCTTGACCACTTTTGTCAGGACAAGGACCCTTCTCTAAAGAGGTCCTATTGTTTTCAGTCCTTAATTAATCCAATCATCAGTTTGATTTGGTTTTGGGCATTGTGATATAATTCTAGTTTACAAAACTTTCAAACTGCATAGTTTGCAATTACTTAGTGTAAAACCCCAAAATCCAGTGTATAAACCTTGGTCCTTTATGTTTAGAGTGTGTATTTGTGGTTCACGTGTCAAAACATAGGTAGTCGAATGGTACATAAATTTGTAAATAGTTCTACTTCGCAATCTGTGCTTTGGACGACCTATTAGTAAGTGTTGAAACCTTTTAATCCGGTGTCGTTATTTCGGGTCACGAGAGTCGCTCGAGGACGAAAATTGTAATGCAAGGGAGGGTCGGCGAGAGTGCCTAGCGAATCTGCCATGGTCACTCTAGCGGTTGGCATAATCTCACCCTCAAAGAGGGTCTCGGTACGTATGGGGCGAGAGTGCCCGGCGACAATGTCGGGGTCACTCTCGCAGTGTCACAGTCGCAGCACGAGGGCCGCCCACGGTACATCCGGGGCTATAGTGCCTGGCGACATTGCCAGGGCACTATCGCGGTGCCATAGTCGCACGCGACCCTGACTCCTCTACCCTTTTAGCTGCGAATTCTAACCTAAAAATCCGTTATTCCACTTTATTTTCCAAAGACTCTTTCCTTCCCTCTCAACCTGCGATTTCTCATCCCCCTCCCCACTTCATTAAATTCTTAACCTAAAAGCCTACTAGTGCATTTAGTGTGTGTCAACTACCTCCATCTAACCAATCAAGTGAAGACTCTTGGCCTTTAAAGCTTCAAGAAGAATATTCACCTTCTAGGGTTCTCACATTTCTAGCGTTTTTACCTTACAAACCCTATAGGTGAGTTTCCCACTGAAATCTCTCATATAAATGCTTACTTGTTATACAAATGCTAAATAATTGTTATTTATGTGATTTTGACCAAACTATGGGTTGAAGGGTATTTTACACTAGCAAATATCTTGGGTTAACATTGGGAGTTAAGGACATTATTAAGGGATATGTATGTGAAATGCTATTCATGTGATTAGTTCCTAAATCTATTGTAAAATGTGTATGTGAATATTTGTATTGGCATTGGACCCAACTCTTATGCATGAGAGTTGGTTGTGTATTGGTAGTCTTGTATATCTCCAATGATTAACTAGACAGTAGACACTAAAGGATCTACCCTTTGAGGTGGAACTCTACTAGATTAACTGTAGGCACTAAGGTTCTATAAACCTTGAGGTGGAACTCTTTGGAGTAGACACTAAAGGTGGAAATGAAGCTCGAGTTGACGCCGGATACGGTATGCACTAAAGCTAGAACCTGAGGTGTAATTCCCTGTACCAATCTCGTGTGACTCCATTTATGGGTCGGTCACTTGAGAGAACACGGGTCTCCCCCGTAAGTAAACTGGTAACATTTTTGTAAAGGTTGTGTTCCGGTCGGACACCATGGGTTTTAGTGAAATGTGAATGGGAGATCGTCACGGTTGTGGTAACTTGGAAGTTCTTCATGTTTTTAAATATCTTATTATTTTATACTTGTATGAGATCTCACTAGACGTCTAGTCTAATACTCGTTGTTGTATACCCTCTACAGGTCCTCCTAGTGGTGTATAAAGGGGCACCTTGACTTCCGGTTGTACACCTAGAAGTTGATGGACCGAGATTTTTGGGAATTCGTTGAGAAGAGCGTTTTGGTGGCATAGCGACACCCATCTCAAGAATCCTTATGTGTAGTACGTTCATAATCTCAATTAGCTACTATTATTATGAATGTATTGTTACGTAAGCATGCTTAAATTACTATGATTATGATGATCGATGAATGTATTAGTACGTTCCTTTCGTAAATCTCAAATGACCGATTCTCACCGTATTCTCGTGTGTATGTGTGGTAGACTAAAATGGTTAATATTCGTTGAGAAGAGCGTTTTCTTGTGTTTATGATGAATCGTCCTCACTTCTTTCATACCTTGATTCACTTTCATTGGTGGTTGCACTTTAACTGGACTTTCCAATTTTCTCTCATTCCCACTTCCCTCTTCAAAATGCTCAACACACTCTTCAATATCTAGACCAAGGTCTTCACTTAGTAGATTAATGGTTGAACAATCTTCCAAATCACCATATAACTTAAAGGACTTAAAAACATTAAAGGTCACCTTTTGGTCATTTACCCTCATGGTAAGTTCACCCTTTTGGACGTCAATCAACGTTCGACCAGTCGCAAGGAAAGCTCTTCCTAAGATGATGGGGACATCCTGATCTGCTTCATAGTCCAAAACTAGAAAATCGACCGGAAAGATAAATTTATCAACTTTGACCAAAATGTCCTCTATTTTCCCTTTCGGATATGCCAAAGACATGTCTGCCAGTTGCAAAGTGACTGTGGTGGGACGAACTTCACCAATTCCTAATTTTTTAAAAATCGACAAAGGCATGAGGTTTATGCTTGCCCCCAAATCACATAGATCATGCCTTACTTCTTGTCCCCCAATAGAACACGGGATGGTAAAACTCCCCGGGTCCTTTAATTTCGGAGGGATTTTGCAAGTTGAGTGCACTACATTCCTTGGTTAAAGCCACAGTTTCAAATTCTCCCAACCTTCGTTTCTTGTTAAGAATGTCTTTCAAAAATTTAACATAACTTGGCATTTGCTCTAGAGCCTCTACCAATGGAATGTTAATTGGCGCTGTTTGAAAATGTCCAAAAACTTTTGAAATTGCTCATCCACATTTTTGTTTTTCAATTTTTCAGGAAAAGGTAAGTCCCTTAAGTCTGGGACAGACTTGCTTTTATCGGCAGTGCATGTGATGGGTGACTCTAGAGTGGGTGCAGTTTGTGCTGGTTTGCAAGAAACAATCGGACCTGCTGTTTTGGCCGAGGTTTCTGGTTTTTCTATAGCCCTAGGAGAAGGAAATAGGTCAGGGAAGTTTGACTTATCTGAGTCCTTTTGCAAAATTGACACAGGAGATGATTTTTCGAATTGCCTAGACTCATCTATGTTCTCAATCTGTTTTATGCTTACAACCTTCACATGTTCCTTGTGAATGCCCTTAGGGTTCTCAGTGTCACTCGGCAAGGTCCCTTGTGGTCTATTCTTGAGTTCGACAACAAAATGTCCAAGTTGGGTTTCGAAACCCCTCAAGGTTGCATTGGTCTGGTTTATAAAACCTCTAAGCAACGACTCGATTGAACCATTAGTATCTGATGCATTTTTTTGCCTATGAGCATGTGTTTGTGAAGATTGTCCATGTATGAAATTTTGAGGTTGGATTTGGTGAAATCCCGGGGGATTTGGTGGTCGGTTTTGGACTTGACTTGCCCCGGGGGTTGAAATCCTTGATTTCCAGACCAAGAGAAGTTCGGATGGTTTCTCCAATTCGGGTTGTATGTTTGGAAAAACGGACTATTTCTAGAATGATTTTCGACATAGTTCACCGAAACGGGGTTACCGGTACAACATTCGAAAGGATGATTTTCACCGCAAAAAGTGCATGTTTCAATTAAAGCTTGATTTATTGTCTGGACATGACTTTTTTCTCCATTAATGTTCAAATTGCTTTTAACCAAATTAGTTAAAGTTGCAATATGTGCATTTAAAGCGGAGATGACATCAATCTCACGAACTCCTGACGCAGTTTTAGGAATTACAGCACGAGGCCTTGACCAGTCTGTGTTATTATTGGCAACTTTTTCCAAAATGTCATACCCCTCATTGTATGTTTTTGCAGTAAAAGCTCCACCAGTCGTGGCATCGAGGATGATTTTGGCAGCATTAGAAAGACCATTATAAAATGTTTCTAATTGGATGCAGTGAGGGATTCCGTAACGAGGACATTTTCTAATTAAATCTTTGAATCTCTCCCATGCATCCGATACTGCCTTGTCTTCCTCTTATTTAAACATTAAAATTTCATTTATGAATTTCACGTTTCTGGTGGGAGGAAAGTATTTTTTCAAAAACTTTTCAGCTAAACTCGTCCAAGTATCAAGTGAATGAGGTGGCTGAGAATTTAGCCAGGCTTTTGCTCTATCTCTTAATGTGTAAGAGAAGAGTGTCAACCGTAAGGCTTCTGCGGAAACTCCGGGAATTAGAAAGTGATCTGCCATTTCTAAAAATGATTTTAAATGAGAGTGCAGATCTTCCGAAGGTAATCCACCAAATTGACCCATTGCTTGGATCATGTGGAACATTACCGGTTTCGGTTCAAAATTTTGCACAGTAATGTTGGGCCTAAGAATCCCCGACTTGAGTTGATCAAATTCGGGTGTTGCATAGTCCCGTATTCCCCTTTCTTTATCATCCGCAATTTTAATCGTTGTTTCCACGAGCGGAGGTGGTGGAGGGTTAGCTTCCGCTTCCTCCATGGTTTGATTTAAAATTGGATTTTGATAATTTCCTCTACCTCTTCTTCTTCTTTTAAAAGTCTTTTTGATTTCAAGATCAAGAGGTAAAAGTTCCCCGTGTTGCAGCCGTGGCATACAACGCGAGAAATGTTTTGAAAATGAAACAAGTGACACAGGCTCGAATGAAAATCAAGATCTCAAGATATAAAATCGTGTCAGTCCCCGGCAACGGCGCCAAAAACTTGGTATCTAATTATCGTGTACTGCACAGTGGGGGCACAATATTACCCAGTGAGAGCACAAGTATATACCTTCACTGGAATCGCTACAAGTAATATAATGGTACAAGTACCGAGTATCGTATCCACAGGGACTAAGTTACTGAGAAACAGAGATTTTCATGAACTTCTTGCACAAGTTTCGAGTGTGAGAAAAATATTTGTTTGGTGGTTGATTAATGCTAAGAGTACGGAATAAAATTTATAATTAAGAAATGGGTACGGGTGTAAGCTTTTCTTGAGATGGACGTAGTGACAAATGGTTAGGCTTTTTGTAGTATGGAAAATCTATAAAAAGCCCGATATCTCAAAAGTGGATTTTTAAAGACCGGTCATACAAAATGCCCATAAAGTGTTCATCGTTACCAACTCTTAATCTTGTCGATTTAATTACGTTAAAATAAATCAAGTTCTACCGGTACGGAGATTTACACCCAAATCTCTTTGTGATATAAATGTCCTCCGACATTTGAACCGTAATAAATCATGCAAAACTCGTATCTTTACGTGATTATCAAAGAATCTCTCAAATTTTTGTGCATTCCTTAAGCCGTATTTCGAATCCGCCCCTCTCGAGGTCAAGATTTAATATTAACACTTCAAAGTGATCGGCTTATCAGCGTTGAGTTTAAGTCTCGACTTAAGTGACAAGCTTAAGAGCTAGTAATGATGGCCACACCCAAGTGTTGCCTACTAGTCTCAAGTTGGTTCACACCCCTACCCAAAAGATGGTTAGTTCATAATAATAAAAGACATAATAAATAAAGGCATAATAATAAAGGACATATAATAAAAGACTTGGAAATAATAAAAGACTTAAAGTAAGGAAGTAAATACTTGTTACACTACTTGCATAAAATTAAAGTTAAGCTACAGACGTGCCCACAGTGGGAAACCGAGGGCAGAAACGAAATTACGAGAAATTAAATGCTTAAAAATAAAGACAACTTTCTCAACTCTTTAACTCTTCCAAGGAGAGAGTTCTTGGAGCTGGAGATTGTTGATGGATGTTTAATGCTAAACTAACCTATCTATTTATAAGGGAAAAACAAGCTTTTACCCAATGGGTAATACCCAAAAGTTAAAGGATAATAACCATTGGGTAAAAGAGTACAATATTAGCAAGATTCCTCCAGCTAGCATCTATCTTCTAATTTCCAGCTAATTTCCATCCTTTATTTCTGCAATACCCCCAGAATACGAATACGTAGCCAATACTATATTTATCCTCGGGTGCCCTCGGTGGGCAGACAGTGCCCACAGTCCCACAAAAACGAGATTTTCTTGACAAAACTGCATTATTTGGTGTTTTCATCATTTTTACAAACTTTAAAGACCAAAGGAAAGAGATGGAAGCAAAAGAGGCTAGAATGGTAAATAAAATGAAGGAAAAGAGTAACAAATAACACTAAAAAATGAGGGTTATCAGTACTCCAAGCTATTTGTAGAGAAATTGAGCCTTGTGGGGCATCTAGCCCCCGATGAGAATGCCAATCTCAAAGCGTATCACAAGGGGTTGTCGGCGGAGATGAAAACCGCTATGAGAAACGCTAGGGTGACTACACTCCAAGATGCAATTGAAGAATCACAGTTGGTTGAAGATGACATCATCCATAACTGTAAAGAGAAAGCCCAAGTGGGCGAGAAGAGAAAGTGGGAAAGTCGTTCGGGACCTCCTCAACGCCCGAGACCTTTTGGGGGGGAATTCTAGGGTGGAACCACTCCGAGAACCAAGTTGGTGCCCGAAATGTAAAAGTAAGCACTTTGGAGCTTGCAATTCCACTCCTTTAGTATGCTTCAAATGTGGCAAGGTGGGTCACACTAGCCAAGTGTGCCCCATCCGGAGGACGATGTGTTATGAATGAAAGGAAGTGGGCCATGTGCAGATCAACTGTCCCAAGTTGAAGGGAAATTCAAGGGGATCCAGCACGGGGGTGTCGATCAAGAAGGAAATCGATCTGAGACCTCAAGGAAGGGCGTTCCAAATGTCCACTGAAGAAGTAAGAGAGATCGCGGATGTGGTGTCGGGTACGTTCCTACTCAACTCTCTACCCGCTAGAATAATTTTCGACTCAGTTGTGAATCATTCTTTTCTAACAAACTCTTTTCGTAAATCCTTGAATGTACCTTCCACAGCTCTTAGTGATGCTTTAGTTGTGGAAGTAGCGAACGGGGACCAAATTGTGTTGCACGAAATTGTGAGAGAATGTCAATTAGAAATCGATGGTGAACACTTTCCGATAGACTTACTTCCTATGTCTATTGGGCGTTTTGACGTAGTGATAGGAATGGACTGGCTAGTGAAAAATCAAGCCAAAATTCTTTGCTCGAAGAAACTCATTCGTGTCCCTACCGTGAATGGAAATTTCGTCCTTATCAATGGAGAAAAGCGGAAAGGAGAAGGGGCGGTCATCTCTTCTCTCAAGGCACGAAAGTGCTTATCGAAGGGGTGCCCATTGTTTCTGCATATTGGACACCAAGACTGAAAAGAGGAAGTTGGAAGACGTAAAGATCGTTCAGGATTTCCCCGACGTATTTCCTGAAGACTTGTCGAGATTACCTCCCGACCGTCAGGTGGAATTATGCATTGACTTAATTCTGGACGCGACACCAATCGCCCGGGCACCTTATCTCCTCGCACCAACAGAAATGCAAGAAATGATGAAACAATTGCAAGAACTCTTGGAGAAAGGTTTCGAGAGACCGAGTTCCTCACCTTGGGGAGCCTCGGTCTTATTCGTCAAGAAGAAGGACGTCACAATGTGGATGTGCATCGACTACTACAAGTTGAACAAGGTGACTGTGAAGAACAAGTACCCCCTTCCGCGAATCGACGATCTTTTTGATCAATTGCAAGGAGTGAGATGCTTCTCAAAGATAGACCTATGATCGGGTTACCACCAAGTGAGGGTTAAATAAGAGGACATGGCGAAGACAACGTTTAGAACCCGGTATGGGCATTACAAGTTCTTTGTGATGCCATTCGGGCTAACCAATGCACCCGCAATATTTATGGATTTGATGAATCGTGTTTGCTGCCCCTTTTTGGAAAAATTTGTTATCGTATTCATCGACGACATTCTCATTTACTCCAAGAGCGAAGAGGAGCATGAGTACCATTTGTGAGAAATTTTAGAAGTACTAAGAAGAGAGAAGCTTTATGCAAAGTTTTCAAAGTGTGAATTTTGGCTCCGGGAAGTCCAATTCCTCGGACATGTGGTGTCACAAGATGGGGTGAAGGTGGATCCATCCAAGATTGAGGCCATGATGAATTGGGAGCCGCCGAAGAGTTCGACCGAGATCCGGAGTTTCTTGGGTTTGACCGGGAACTATCGAAGATTTATTCGGGATTTATCTAAGGTTGTTTCACCCTTGACCACCTTGACGAGAAAGAATGTAAAATTCTTATGGACGGAAATTCAAGAGCAAGCATTCAGAACTTTGCAAAAGAAACTGTGTGAGGCGCCAATCCTATCCCTACCCGAGGGGACAGATGATTTTGTAGTTTAGAGCGACGTATCCAAGATGGGATTAGGATGCGTCTTAATGCAACGAGGGAAGGTTATCGCCTATGCTTCGAGGCAACTTAAAGAGCATGAGAAGAACTACCCAACCCACGATCTCGAGTTAGCGGTCGTGGTATTTGAGTTGAAGCTTTGGCGGCACTGTCTATATGGCATGAAGTGCACGCCCTACACCGACCATAAGAGCCTGAAGTATGTATTTGATAAGAAGAAGTTGAACATGCGCCAACGAAGATGGTTAGAGCTATTGAAGGACTACGACTTTGAACTGCTCTACCATCCGGGTAAGGCCAATGTTGTAGCAGACGCCTTGAGTAGCAAAAAATATAGTGGTTGTGTGTGGGCGTCAATCTCGAGGATCGACGTAGTTTCGCGCCTTCTATAGATAATAAGGTTGTCGTCAGTTGAAGCCCTGTTAGAGACGAACCTCAAAGATGAGGTCATGACCCAGCACCTCTTCTTCTAGTGGAAGATAGCCGAGGTCTCAAATTGTTTCAAGGGCGAGTGTGGGTACCCAAAATCGGGGGGTGTCGAGAGCTACTCCTAGGCGACACCCACAAATCGAGGTACTCCATTCATCCGGGGAGCACAAAGATGTATCGGGACTTGAAGCTAAATTATTGGAGGTTGGTAATGAAGCTCGATGTGGCAAAGTACGTGGAAAGATATGTGACTTGCTTGCAAGTCAAGGCTGAACATCAACGCCCTTATGATAGTTTGCAATCTCTCGATATTCCGGAGTGGAAATGGGAGCATATTACCATGGATTTCGTGACCAAATTGCCCAAGACCTTACAAGGCCACGACACCATTTGGGTTATGGTGGATAGATTGACTAAGAGCGCGCATTTCTTGGCAATACGGGAAACGCTACCGATGGATAAGTTGGCGAGGTTATATATTGATGAAATTGTATCAAGGCACGGGGTTCCACTTTTAATTGTGTCCGATCGCGATAGCCGATTTACATCAAACTTTTGGGATGGGTTGCAAAAGGAATTAGGTACTATAATCAAACTGAGTACCGCCTACCACCCACATACGGACGGACAGAGCGAAAGGACCATTCAGACCTTAGAAGATTTGTTAAGGTCGTGCGTCATTGACTTTGGCAAAAATTGGGACGCTCATCTCCCGTTAGTAGAATTCGCCTACAACAATAGTTACCACTCTAGCATTGGCATGGCACCCTTTGAAGCTCTATATGGCCGAAAATGTAGGACACCCGTGTGTTGGCTAGAGGCGGGGGAGAAGCAGTTTGCAGGGCCGGAAATCGTTCAGGAAACGTCGGACAAGGTGAAGGGCATTAGAGAGCGGTTGAAGTCGGCCCAAGACAGTCAGAAGAGCTATGCGGACAAAAATAGAAGACCAATAGAATTTCAAGTGGGGGATAGGGTAATTTTAAAGGTGTCACCGTGGAAGGGAATCATCAGATTTGGGAAGTGTGGCAAGCTTAGCCCCCGATTTCTCAGGCCCTTTCCCATTATCGAGCGAGTAGAACTGCAAGCCTATAAACTGGAATTGCCACCGGAGATGGACAGGATTTATCTCACCTTTCACGTTTGATATCTGCATAAATTCTTAGTGGATGAAGAAAGCACCATTCCATTGACGAAAATTAGAGTGGACAACAATCGTTGCGTGGAGGAGCCCGAAGCCATCATTGAAAGAAAGTCGAAGAAACTGCGACATAAGGAGGTAACTATGGTCAAGGTTCAGTGGAAGCATCACCGAGGTGCTAATGTGACGTGGGAGGCCAAAGAGGATATGAAGAGACGTTACCCCCGACTCTTTGAGTAACATAGATTTCGAGGGCGAAATCTTTTCTAAGTAGGGGAGGATTATAACACCCCAAAATCTAGTGTACAAACCTTGGTCCTTCATGTTTAGAGTGTGTATTTGTGGTTCACGTGTCAAAATGTAGGTAGTCGAATGGTACATAAATTTGTAAATAGTTCTACTTCGCAATCTGTGCTTTGGACGACCTATTAGTAAGTGTTGAAACCTTTTAATCCGGTGTCGTTATTTCAGGTCACGAGCGTCGCTCGAGGACGAAAATTATAATGCAAGGGAGGGTCGGCGAGAGTGCCTGGCGACTATGCATGGTCACTCTCGCGATTGGTATAATCGCACCCTCAAAGAGGGTCTCGGTACGTATGGGGCGAGAGTGCCCGACGACAATGTCGGGGTCACTCTCGCAGTGTCACAGTCGCAGCACGAGGGCCGCCCATGGTACATTTGGGGCGATAGTGCCTGGTGACATTGCTAGGGCACTATCGCGGTGTCATAGTCGCCCGCGGCCCTGGCTCCTTTGCCCTTTTAGCTGCGATTTCTAACCTAAAAATCCATTATTCCACTTTATTTTCCAAAGACTCTTTCCTTCCCTCTCAACCTGCGATTTCTCATCCCCCTCCCCATTTCATTAAATTCTTAACCTAAAAGCCTACTAGTGCATTTAGTGTGTGTCAACTACCTCCA
Organism: Arctium minus; assembly: GCA_954870635.1. Taxonomy (NCBI): domain Eukaryota; kingdom Viridiplantae; phylum Streptophyta; class Magnoliopsida; order Asterales; family Asteraceae; genus Arctium; species Arctium minus. Next base: position 25,188,598 of record OX941097.1, on the reverse strand, counting down.
TCTAACCAATCAAGTGAAGACTCTTGGCCTTTAAAGCTTCAAGAAGAATATTCACCTTCTAGGGTTCTCACATTTCTAGGGTTTTTACCTTACAAACCCTATAGGTGATTTTCCCACTGAAATCTCTCATATAAATGCTTACTTGTTATACAAATGCTAAATAATTGTTATTTATGTGATTTTGACCTAACTATGGGTTAAAGGGTATTTTACACTGGCAAATATCTTGGGTTAATATTGGGAGTTAAGGACATTATTAAGGGATATGTATGTGAAATGTTATTCATGTGATTAGTTCCTAAATCTATTGTAAAATGTGTATGTGAAGATTTGTATTAGCATTTGACCCAACTCTAATGCATGAGAGTTGGGTGTGTATTGGTAGTCTTGTATATCTCCAATGATTAACTGGAGAGTAGACACTAAAGGATCTACCCCTTGAGGTGGAGCTCTACTAGATTAAGGGTAGGCACTAAGGTTCTATAAACCTTGAAGTGGAACTCTTTGGAGTAGACACTAAAGGTGGAAATGAAGCTTCAGGTGACGCCGGATACGGTGTGCACTAAAGCTAGAACCTAAGGTGTAATTCCCTGTACCAATCTCGTGTGACTCCATTTATGGGTCGGTCACTTGAGAGAACACGGGTCTCCCCCGTAAGTAAACTGGTAATATTTTGTGAAGGTTATTTTCAGGTCGGACACCATAGGTTATAGTGAAATATGAACGGGAGATCGTCACGGTTGTGGTAACTTGGAAGTTCTTCATGTTTTTAAATATCTTATTATTTTATACTTGTATGAGATCTCACTAGACGTCTAGTATAATACTCGTTGTTGTATACCCTCTACAAGTCCTCCTAGTGGTGTACAAAGGGGCACCTTGACTTCCGGTCGTACACCTAGAAGTTGATGGACCGGGCTTTTTGGGAATTCGTTGAGAATAGCGTTTTGGTGGCATAGCGACACCCGTCTGAATCTAGTGTTGAATATTGTCCTAGATTAAATAGGTTGTTGTATTTTATTTCACATCCTTCCGCTATTATATTTGATACAAACTACTCCCACTTCATTGGGTTTTTAGTTGTACTTATTTACTGTAATGTCCTAAAATTTGAAGTGAATTTAAAAAAAATTGAAAATTCGGCAATATGACGTTTAAAAGTGGAGGAAACCAGTACACCCTAAATGGGGGACCAAACAACCTGTATATTACGGATATGACAATCTAAAACCAAGTGTACGTCATCCCAACACGGGAAACAAAGTATGACAATTACAATCCCAAATCAAATAAAGAATAAAATTCGACAACCTAATAATCTAACTTGGTCAAGCAAGTTTAAGGTCGGGTGTCGCTATTCTTCCAAAATGTGTAATCTCTATAATTCAATGTATTAGTCCCTATATCTTCAAAAGAATCGCTCTCGACCCCAAGGCTTTCCTCTCAATCTCGACGAGTCCCACCGCTAGAATGACCTGCCATACATGACCACCAAAGAACAAGCGTTAGGCTAAAGCCTAGTGAGAACAATTAAGCTGAATAATAAATAAGCGATAAACCCTCTTGGAGTCACATAGTCGATCTAGTCATGAGCTAAATCAAAACAAATCAAATAATCCATTAGAGATCATTATATGTTACAAATAACTCTAATCACATAGCAAACTCAACTACTCCAAGTTTATTGCTCGAAAACATCAAGTCAACCACTCCAAGTCTATTCTTGAGAGTTCCAAAATAGGGGAACTCATGCACAATGGAATTACACCTTACTGTCAATGGGACGCTGCCCGACCATATAGGCCCACACCTTACTAACCATGGAACCCGATGCCTATTATGTGCCAAAGTGGTGAACCTAATGTCCGGACGAGACATAGGAACACTGTGCCTATGGATCCATTGCACTAAGACCAAATACCAAATCATGCTAACCCATATATTATTAATCATGTATGAAAGTCTTAAAGTCAAATCACATATATAAGGTTATTAGCATGAGTATTAACTCCCATCATTTAGAAAACTTTACCAATACGAACACATCAGCAATAATACCATATATCCCATTTCAAAGGTCAAGATTGTTATTAATTAACTAAATACATAAATCTCACCAAACCCTAATTTCGCTTTAGGTTTACCAAAATCCCATAGAATAAGGGTTGGCTATCAAATAAGTAGGAGACCTAGAAAGCTATTAATTTTATTTTAGAACATATTTTCCATATCTTCATTTAGGTTATAAAACCCCCAATATCCCCATATCCCATAGTTAGGTCAAAATTTCATAAATACTCAATATGTAAATAAAAGTCATGAATGAGTGTTATAACAAATGAACCCTAGTAAATATATATATATATATATAAAGCATGGGAAGGAAACTCACCTTGTTTGAAATATGAACAAACCCTAGGTGAGATTTGAGGGAAATATGGTAGGAGACTTTAACACTTCAATCACAAAGCCCTAAATCACCACCACCAACCTAATCCAAGCCCAATAAATGCATATGAGGATCTCTTCTAAGATTATTTAATGAAAGGAGGTGAAACCCTACCTTTCGTGACCTTCAAAATCGCCTTTAAGAAGCTCTCCACAACACCAAATGAAAGAAAAATGGGTTGGTGAGCATTTAAGGCTCTGGAGGCCGCCGACGACTGTGCCATGCGACTATGACATGGTTATAGTCCCTGGCCAAGGTCGCTTCCCCACCCCAGCATTCTGTTTGATGTTGGTGACTTTGCCAAGCGACAGTGACACATGTCACAATCGTTGGTCATTGTCGCACCAACACCACCACCTTCTGTTTGATCTTGGCGACTTTGCCAAGCGAGAGTGACACTTGTCACAATCGCTGATCATTGTCACCGGTACCATTCTGGGCACCCTCTTGGGTCTTAATTTCACTTGTTTCCCACAAGCGGAACACGACACATCCCAAGAGTGATCCCAAGTACTAAACATGGCCAAAACTAGGCCATCTACAAAGACTTAAGCGTCAGAAGGTATAATTCATAAAAAGGAGATCTTACCGAAAAGTGAGTGTTACATTTACAGGGTTATAAACCTTCATATTTCAGCCGTCATATTGCCGAAATTTTAAATTTTAAATATACTCTATTTTTAGGATGTTACACTTAGTTATTCTACAAAACTAATTACAGTAATAAAAATTTTATACGACAAAAGAATAATTTATGTCCATATATATATATATATATATATGTGTGTGTGTGTGATAAGAAAGGTCCACCTGTGCATCTCATCTTCACAATATAGTTTCTTTTGTTTGTTTATTGTACCTTTTTTATCTTGGCTTTTTTGTTTTTTTGAACTTTTTCATAGTTTTTATATCACAATTATTTATATGAAATTTCAAAAAGGAGTTGATACAATCCCTGAAATGTTTTTGTAAAATCTTTTTAAGTTTTTAGTCGTATGGATATAATAAATACTTATATATTTATTATTATAAAGAAGGACCGTGTGAGAAAAAGAAGTCAAGGTAAGAAGCGTATGAAGGGATCTGGACCATCGATCACTTTAAATCTCACACTCACACATGAATTGCGCTTCTCATAGGAATTGATCGCGTGTATCTTCGTGTATCTCGTTAGTGTTGATCTTCAATTACGATTGATCCAAGGGTTCATATTTCTTCTTACGTTTCTCAACATGACTTCCAGTTTCACTGTAACCCAATCCCTTATTATTATTCATTGAAATATTTATTAAATTACTAGATACGTACCCACTTGCGATGCGTCACGTACCATTTCGAATCTAAAGCCGAGAACTCGAAAGAAATAATTTGTTTCATGTTCAGTTTTATTCTCCATCACATGATGCCAATTTTATGGTTTTATGTGTTTTTAAATCGCATATAAATTCAAGGTCAATATGATCAATCAGTCAAAAAATTTTGAAAATGATTCGGTCGATAGTGGGGTCTCCAAACCCATAAATTGAACTCATTTTGAAGGTTTTGATGAGACAATTATAATGGTATACTTTGTCAAAAAAGAAGCATATTTTTTTAATGTATTTTAGTTTCTAATATGATTATGTATGTTAATATAATAAGGGTGTAAAATGAAAAATGAAAAGATAAGAGACATAAAGTAAATTAAATAACTAATTATAAGGGTAAAAAGTGTATTTTAAAAATAAAAAATAATTATATTTTTAATTATCATGTTGAATTTGAAGGTTTTGAAGCTTTTAATTTTTTTTTTTTGGAAGGGTGTCCTAGGCTATGCCTAAACTAATCATTTGGCAAATTATGATTGTAAGACATCAGCCCTGATTAAACCCACCACAATTGTTGTGTATGCCTGGATTCGAACCCTGGGCAGATGGGATATTTCACCACATCCCCCAGGGCCTTAACCAGTACGCCACAACCCTTGTGGTTTTTTAAACTTGGACATAATGTAATTAAGATTTGTATCTTTTAAAAATTCAAGAATAAACATAAATATAATTTTTATAAAGGAGTATAGATAGATAAATATAGATATGGGTGTAAAATTACAAGTTTAAAAAAATCTCTATACATCATTCTTGAAAAATCTCGGTACGTAAAGCCCAAAAAAACTTATGCATCTCTACTCTAGTAGGAAGTATTATGACCTAGTTTTTGAAATATAGATTAAAATCCAATAACCCATAATAGTTCTTACATGTTAATGGTTGGCTTACATATTCTTCACGTTCTTGGTTGATTTCGAGGATGTCGTTGGTTTCCCTACACCCACTTAAAATTTACAAAACTAACACACCAAACTAAAGACGTCAACCTTGATTGCGAAACAACCATCGGTAGCAAATACCTCGAGTGCCTTCAAAATAGCAAATATACTTTTGAAAACACAAGATAATAGCAAATATACTTCTTACGTTGACTAAGTACTCTTAATAGTACTACAAATCTTGGGACCAAAACAAATAATTTTCCTGATCTCCTAATTTCCAGCTATTGGAAGTTTGGAAATAAAGTAATCCATCAAAAATCTTGTGTCTTCAAAATATCTCCTTCAATTTTTTGTTCTGCTCGACATGCCTGCTGCAACATTCCGTTCCTCCTGCTACAACATGACTAATCTACAGAAAAAGGTCTAAAACATCACAAAGAGGCCCAAAAAGCATAAAATATCCCATTGATCCCAATTATCCATACAAATCTACTAAGAAGCAAAATAATGAATAAAAGACTCAAATTTTGGGCTTTTAGAAATAAAAAGGAAAGTAAAACACATGGGAGAGCGATGTTGTAGCATAATCAATCACTACATATATCATCAACCCAAAATTGTGTTCTAATAAACTCAAAATATCGAAGCAATCTCACCGCCTCCACCATATTTGTCTTCCATCTCCGGTGAACCTCACCAAAACCGACACTGAGCAAACCCACTAAATCTAAACACACAAAACACTTATTCACAACACCTTCGCTGGTTTACAACGTCGATTTTAAGCAGGGGGTTTTTCTAGGATTTCTATCAGCATAAGCTCCCAGATTTAGTTTTTGTAACACCCCTAAAAATAGGAGTAATTTAAAACTTGAGTATAACGAACTAATCACCACAAAATATATAAATCATCACCCATAAAAGGAGAAAGTTGTAAAAGCGTTTACAAAACGAATATGAATGATAAATGACAACCTACTAATCTCAACTAAACTATGCTAGATTAAAGACGGGTGTCGCTATCATCACCAAAAAAGGTATCATCTCCAAGTATCGCTTGCTAACCCAAAAACTATCAACTTCAAAAACGCCCAAGATGGCATATGTACGCTCCCCTCAAGCCTTGGAATCCCCACCGCTTAAAAAACCTGGATATACATGTCATTTAAAGAAAGTGTTAGACTTTTGTCTAGTGAGTTGAAACAATTATAAAACAACTTTAGAAATATATTTATTACCAAATCATAGTAGAAATGAGGATCATAATATTTAATCAAGTCTTATTTACCCTTGGGAGGAAACAAGATTTCATAAAGTAGGGGGGGAGACCCGGATTGCCATTGACAGTGATGGAACACAAAAGTAAGTCACGTTACAATGTTAAGGAACTTCTATTATAGCACCATTGGTTATCGAGTTCAACCACCCACGATCTATAGTTTGAGTTCCCAATGATCTAAGAAGGACTCGTTCGTTAGACGTCAATATCATGGGTCACACGGTTATCGCATTCAACCACCCACGGTCTATAGTTCGAGTTCCCGATGATGTAATCCCCATATCCAGCCAAGGTGTGGGAACACTCATGTCAACACAATTTAACACTTGTTCGTGACTTTCCCCAAAACTCATCCAAATGGAAGAAAATCATCATGTATACGTATAGAATCAAATCCCATATTTATATCATCATTTTACCCAAAACTATCAAAACCCTAGTTTTGACCTAATTTTTCCCAGACTTGTTCAAATGAGAAGATGTACATTTAAGATCTTGAAACAATGTAAAGATAGTGTTTTAACATGTATATCAAGTAAAAAAGTAGAAGATGAACTCACTATACTAGGTTTTGGCTAAAACCTAGAAACCACCAAATGCTAGTAGGAGGATGCCACAATGCTTGTCCAAACACTAGAACTCCTTCCTCTTAGGTGATAGAAAACCCTAGATGAAAATCTATGGATGACCTTGAGAGTTTTGAGGCTTGAAATTAATGGTGGATGAAGTTTGGTGGGTGAAATCGCACTTAATGAGGAGAGGTAATCGGGTCTTGAAGAGTGTTGGTCCCTAAGGTGCTTAACAAGTTTGTAGAAAGGGGGGTTGAATACAAACATAGAATTTAAAATTTAATAAATTGTTTATTGATAAATCAAACACAATTTACAAGTCTGTTGCGGAATAAGATTAAGTAAGACTCAATCTAAACAAACTTAAGAAAACACTAAGATGGTTGCACAAGAATTTCAGAGAATGGGGGATTTAGAATATAGAAAACAAAGGTTTCTGTTTGGAGTTCAAGGATTGAGCACACCCTCAGATGGAGGGGTGAACTTCCTATTTATACCCTATGCATTAAATGCATGGCATGGCACTTTACACGTGGTGTTCACTGATTGGCTTTGGAAGTCTGACTTTGGGAGACATGCTTTCGGCCAGATCATGAACAGTGTAGTTGACAGAGTTGTTGTACGAATTATGGCAGAGGCATGTCCTGTCTGACACATCGTACTGAGTTGTGCAAGGTAAGACAAATAGAAACTTCAGGTATAAGCTTTGTGATCATTCAATCGCTAAATATCTCTTTCTGCAGAGATATCAAGAGTTCAGCGATCGCTGAAGCTTTCCTTATGTTCCTTCGCGTATAAGTAGAGTTGTCTTTGCTTCACTGATATCCGCATCAGGTCACTAGTAGACTTCTCTTTGTTCATCAGCTTCGTCTTCAATTCAGCTATGAACATCTGTTGACGCGAGACTTGTCTTCAGGGATTACGTTACTGTTTACATCAGAAACTATCAGAGATACTGAACAGAATCAGTTTGATCACTGATAGAGAAACACTAATACATACTAAATGTTTATAAGAAAGACTATCAGCGATAACTGAACACACTCAGTCTGATCGCTGATGGTGAAACACTAATACATATTAAACGTAATTTTCACTAAGTATAGAAAAGGGTCGTTATCAAATCACTGAGAGAGTTTGGATCAACAATCTCCCCCTATTTAATAATGACAAAGTAACTGAAGAAAATTACTTTATAATTCAAAATGATGGAATAATCAGGACACATAACATACATGTCCCAATTACTATTTTGAGGGATCTTTTACAGTACTGATAGAGTTAAGTACTTCACTGAAACTTTCATTAATCCAAGAAAAGAATTACAAGATGAAAATTACAAGTACAAGTGATGTACTAACTACTGTAAGTTTAAACTAATAGATTACAAGAAAGAAAACTAATCTATCAGCTATCTAAAGAGGGTTTAGGAGGATTGATCAAATACTCAGGTATTTCTTCTCCTTTTTTCCTTCGCTCTAAAGATTCTTTGCAGATGATTGATATGATTGGCTCAGCAGCAGGAGAGAGAGTACACCATAGGCACATGAGATCCTTGAGAAGAGCGAGGGGACAGATAGGGATTTCAGAGACTCTTTGAAATCTGAGTTGTTCCTCGTCATATCTGAAGAAGATTCCAAAAGGTTCTTCAAGAACTTGTCCCGTAGCATATGGTCCACCAGGAGGCAGAGATAGATCCAGAACTGAAAGATCAGGAGGAGGACCGAACAGAGCTTCTCTTGAAAATTTGATGGAGGTTTCATTCCTGATCACCGCGACATTTTCAGAGGAGGAGGAGACATGCTTTCTTCTGATCTGCTTTGACTTAGAAGGAAGAGCAGATGGCACCTTTAAAATTGCAGCGACTCTGTTGATGAGAGAATCATTTATCCCTTCAACATAGCCTCTGTATATTGACTTTGATTTCTTCAGTGCGTCTTTGAACTCAAGACACTCCATATAGCCGAGGCTTTCCAACTTTGAAACAAACGTTGCCTTGCAGCTTCCATCCTCTCTGGTAATCTCCATAGTGACATAAACTTTGTCTTTCTTCTTTCTTCCAGAGATAGCGACAGATACGATCTTCATTGGGTCAGAGCAATAGTCAATTTTGTGCTTGCACCAATCGACTGTATTATCGCTGACCGTTTTTTCTTTGGAGCGTTCCTCTTCAATCTCTTTCAAAAGAGCTGCCTGGACTTCCACTGGTTTGCTTTTCAGATTCTTGTCTTTGACTTGAGAGGACTGAATTTTGAGAGCCAGAGAGGCATCTCTTTGACAGTCAGCAATCAGCTTCTCAGCCCTGACGGATTCTTCGATTTCAGCTTCAGTCAGGAACTCTAGATCCGTTGATTGAGAGGGGATCTTTCGACGTTGATTCTCCAGATGAGAGTTCATCTTTGTTCATTTCTTCAACTATTCCTCTGACCAGTGATATGGTCTAGAGGGCCTTCCATGATGTTGCAGGGACTCTTCTTCTTCTTCTTCCTCTTCATCAATCTCTCTTACAGAGATTGGGATTGGTTGGTCATCAGCTTTAGCAGCAGGGATTATTTGGAGCTCTTTACCCTTAAGCAGGGGAGAGAACTGTCTGGTCATAAAATGAAAAAGGTTAGTTTATTTTTATGGAAGAAGAGAGATAAAGGCTAGAAAGAAACAGGGGTGGATTTTTATAGAAGGATAAGGGAACGAGGGAAAGGCATACCTGAGAAGGATTCTCCTCAGATAGTGAAGTCTTCTTCAGGTTTCCCTCAGCAGTAGCACCTTTGCATTGGGAAGGGGTTCCTGAAGAAGTTCCATGGCTCCCCCCTGCTTTGATAACTTCTTTCGAAGCTATCGCTGATGAAGTGACGGCTGAAAAACACCATAGCGATGGATCTTCTTCATCATCATCATCATCATCTTGATGAGGTTCTTCCTCTTGATCTTCAAGATCAAGGGCTTCATCTTCATCTTCATCGTCCTCTTCTTCTTCATCATCGATTAAATCTTCGAGAGAAGGAGGGGCTTTTTCAGCAGCTATCTCCCCCTCAACCTGAGAGGGAGTTTCCTTCTGTTGGACCTCAGCAGCGACTTCAAACTCCGTATTTTCTTCAGCTGCCTTCTCCCCCTCTTTGTCATTATCATTGAGGGAGAGATCCTTGGAAGGAGATGAAGCTTTTGGAGCGGACAACACCTGAACTTCAGCCTCCAAACAGTCCAGACGGCCTTCAAACGCAGGAAGATCTGACGTAGCCTGATGAATGAACTCCACGGCAATGTTTAGCGAAGTACGATCGTTCTCTGTGAATGAGGGAGTAGGAGTCGGAGATGGTGCCTTCAGGTGAGTCAGGATTTGCTGAAGAAGAACTTCACAGGAATCAACCTTTGTAGCCAGGGCTGCAAACTGTTGCTGTGAGTCTTCCCTGACTTTGACAATCGCTTCTTGGAGAGTAGCGATTTGAGAAACGTCAGCTTTGGAGGCGCAGTTGGCTGTCAGTGTCTTCAGTGCTTCACCAGCTGATTGAACAGCATTGGTGGTGGTGTTGAGAGAGGCAGTCAGAAATTCCACCTTTGCACTCAAACTGTTGACATTGGTGTCAACAGTCGTCAAACTAGTACCTAAAATATAAGTTAGTTTTTGAGAAACAGGCTTATATGGTGAGTTGGGAGAAGCGTTTAAGGTTATAGGGATACCTGAATTATCAAACATTTTGTAGAATTGTAACGATTCTTCAAAAGATTGATGTTCAAGTCCTATGGGTCCAAACTGTGGTTGAGTAGAAATAGACGGAGGGTTAGAGATCAAAGAAATAGAAGGACTAGAGATGGGGATAGAAGATGTAGGGATAGGGGTAGTTACCTCAAGTTGTTGTTAAACTGGGATCGTAGGTTGCATCACTGTTGTTGTGACAGTGACCGAGATCGCTGGCACGGTTGAAGTGGGTATCGCTGAGGATGTGAAGGAGAGACCCACGAATGCATCCAAGCAAGTTTGTTGATAAACATCCTTAGGTATAGAGCTAGAGGTAGCTTTCTCCTTGGTCACCTTGGCCTTCTTCGAAGGACCAAGGGAGCCAGTTGATGGTCGTTTGGAAGGGGTAGCGGCAGGGATAGCAGAAGAAGGAACCTCCTGCGTGGCCGCTGAAAACGAAGAAGTGAGGAGAGAGAGTCGGGAGCGAAGTTCAGAGATACTTACCTCGTTGGGGAGCGTCTTGACCTCCAGGGAGCGCTGACCCACTTTTGGAAAAGATGCATCCGAGTTAGTGGGGTAAGTAGCAGGGTAGAGGAACTTCAGGTACGCGCAGAAGCGTACGTAGGGGACCTTGGGATCCCTCTCGGTCTTCTCTATATTTGACTTTAGATCATCAAAGATAGTTGTTGCGTAGTCGAAGTTTCTTCCAGCGATCACTGAGTAAGCCATCTGGACCTGAACCTTGCTGGCTTGGTCCAGTGACCCACTCTTCCCACTCATACATTGAATGAAGTGTGAGAAGATGTAGTTAAGCTGAGAAGGCATCAGTGCCTTCTTCACAAGAGTCAGCTTCTTGTTTGGAATCGTCGTCCTTGGCTTGGGTTCCCAAGAGTATTCCATTGCATCCAGGAATTGGATGAGTTCAACATCAGTTGGCAAGGCATCGAATCCATTCCTGGGTTTGTCAGGAAAACGCAGAGCTTTCCTCAGACCTAAGGCAGTCATCATCCCTGATCCAAGTTCAGTGCTGAAGGAGATAGCAGGAACCTGTTCACCCTTTTTGTTGGTGATAGAGGTTTCTTCAGTGGTAAACCAGAATTGTTGGAGTAGAGCTTTGGAAGGAGTGGGATCCACAGTGATAGCGTAAGCAATGCAGGATTGCTTTAGAAACTTTGCGGCTTCTTTCAGATGTGGGTATTTGACACCATCAAAGTCAAGGCGAGCAAGATGATTGTTTTTGGGAAGCTCCGAGTCAGAGATGGCGAACTTGACGTTCTTAGAGGCGACAAGTGCATATTGAGATATTCTGAGAGTAAACAGATAGAAGAATAGAAGAAAGGTTTTAGTCTAAAAAATAAAGAAGATTTGTCCAGTTTCTATTTTGGGAAAGAAACATAGAAAAATCAACATATTTGAAGATTAAAAAGGTGTTCTTAATATAAGATATAAGAACAAGAAGAAAAACCAAAGATTTTGAATGAAGAAAAATCAAAATAAAATGGTTTTTAAAGAATAAAATCAAAAATGAAAATGATTTTATGTGATAAGAATTTTATAAACCCATAATGGCAGTCCATAAATGGAGTTTTATGTAAAAAGATTTAAGATAAGAATAAGAAAAAGATCAAAAATAACCTGTTGATCTTTTAAGAGGATGATGCAAATACTTGAGAATGCTAGAATGCTTGAGAGAGAATTCTTGCTTAGAAAGTATTTCCAGAAAGCGTAAAATGAGAAGAATGGAAAAACATTCCTTTTATACGTGTGTGTGAGAGAGAGAGAGAGAGAGCGCAAGATGCGGGAAAACAAATGCTCATCAAGACAAGGACACGTCCCACGAAGTTGATTGGATGGAAGGGCAACGGACGAACGTGTCAGAAAAAGGCATGTCGTGGATTATCGGTTCAAATGACGTCATAGAAGAGAGAGACTGTTCATTTGTCCGTTTTGAAATTATCGCTGAAGAAAAGTCAGCGATAGATTTTCTTTTTGAAAGTATCCCTAATGAGAAAGTTAGAGATGAGTTTTCTTTTTAAGAAGGATCACTGACTAGAAATATCAGTGATAAATTTATTTTTCAAAAAGCTTTTAATCATTTGAAGAAAGTTCAGTGATTAAGGTTTATATTTTGAAAAACATCTTAACTGAATGAAGATTCAGTTGTAGGGATGGAGAGAACATACCTGAGAGTCAGAATGTTTATCAGAAAAAAATGATAAAAGGGGAACTTATGATTACTGACACAATGCATGAACGCTGAAGAATTATTCTTCGAGATTCAGCATTCCAAGCTCACTGATGAAAAAGTTAAACCTTGTCTCATCGAGAGGTTTGGTGAATAAATCAGCAAGCTGAAAGTCAGTAGGGATAAAATGAAGTTCAATATCACCGTTCATCACATGATCTCTATGTGTTTTGTCTTTGAATGTAGCACTGGATTATTTGCTATAGCGATAGCACTAGTGCTGTCGCAATAGATTGGAATCTTTGATAGCTGAAGGTCATAGTCTAATAGTTGATTTCTCATCCATAAGATCTGAGAACAACAGCTTCCAGCGGCTACGTATTCAGCTTCAGCTGTGGAAGTGGACACTGAATTTTGCTTTTTGCTTGTCCAACTTACCAACTTTCCTCCTAGGAGTTGACATCCACCGGTGGTACTCTTTCTGTCAAGTTTACAACCTGCAAAATCACTATCAGAATAACCAGTTAGATCGAACCCTGAGTCTTTGGGATACCAAAGACCGAGGTTAGGAGTTCCTTTCAGATATCTGAATATGCTATTAACAGCGATCAGATGGGATTCCTTGGGTTCAGATTGATAGCGTGCACATAAACAAGTGGAGTACATGATGTCAGGTCGGCTCGCCGTAAGATACAGCAGGGAGCCTATCATTCCTCTATAGGCAGTGACATTAACAGGTTTTCCAGAAGGATCTTTGTTAAGTGTCAGAGGAGGTGCCATAGGAGTTTTCATTGCTGAAGTTTGTGTTAGATCAAACTTCTTTAGCATATCTTTAACATACTTACCTTGTCTTATAAAAGTACCTTTGTCAGATTGTTTAATCTGAAGACCAAGAAAATATGTCAGCCCACCCATCATACTCATTTTGTATTCTTTCTTCATTATTTCAGCGAAGCGAGTACATAGATATGGGTTAGTAGAACCAAATATTATGTCATCGACATATATTTGTACAAGAATTATATGACCTTTTATTTTTCTGAAAAATAACGTATTATCAATCTTGCCACGTTCAAAATTTTCAGAGATAAGAAAAGATGAGAGAGTGTCATACCAAGCACGAGGGGATTGTTTTAGACCATAGAGAGCCTTATCCAATTTATAAACATAATTTGGATACTTAGGGTCATAGAACCCTGGAGGTTGTTCTACATAGACTTCTTCATTCAGCTTTCCATTGAGGAACGCTGATTTTACATCCATTTGATACACAATGAAGTCTTTTTAAACTGCATAAGCTAAGAATAGTCAAATTGCTTCGAGCCTAGCCACAGGGGCAAAGGTTTCATCATAGTCTATGCCTTCCTCTTGTCTGTATCCCTGAGAAACAAGTCGAGCCTTGTTGCGGGTTACAGTTCCATGTTCATCTAACTTGTTTCTAAACACCCATTTGCTTCCTATAACAGTTTTATCAGATGGTCTAGGAACGAGATTCCAAACTTTGTTGCGAGAGAACTCAGTCAGCTTTTCTTGCATAGCGCTGACCCAGTTTGGATCTCTGAGGGCATCATCAGTCTTCTTTGGTTCTATTAAAGAGAGAAAGTTGACAAAGAGATGGATATTACCTGAGCTTCGTCGTGTCTGAATACCTGCATCTGGATCACCAAGAATTTGATCTATTGGATGATCTCTGGTCCATCGCTGAGCAGGAGTATGATCGCTCAACTCAGAGGTTGGATCAACAATTTGGATGTTTACTGATGAGGATGTTTGAGGTTCATCAGCAATTAACTATTGAGTAGTGGACAGACTGTTGTTATCAGAGAGGTTTTCAGACAGAGGTAGATCTGATGGTAGTAAGGTGTTTAGAGGTGCAGCTGAATCCCATGAGTTGGATTCAGCGTTAGGATGTATGATGTTTGGATCATCATCAGCAGTAGGTGAATCTGTGTGCTGATGGTTTGAGAAGAAGGGTTCAGTTTCTCTGTAGTGAGAAAACATCCAAGCATTTAACTCTTCATTGTCAACGATTGGTTTGGAGTTCGCTGAGCGAGTTTCATCAAAAGTGACATGAATTGTTTCTTCCACAGATTGTCTTCGTTTGTTGAAAACTCTGTAGGCTTTTGAGATGGAGGAATGTCCTAGAAATATTCCATCATCAGCTTTTGGGTCGAACTTTCCAAGCTGATCTTTGTTGTTTAAGATAAAGCACTGACAACCAAATATATGAAGAAAGCTGATAGAAGGCTTCCTTCTATGAAAAAATTCATAAGCTGTCTTTCCAAATCGCTTTACTATCAGCGATCTGTTCTGAGTAAAACATGCAGTGTTTACAGGTTCTGCCCAAAATTGAGTAGGGAGATGAGAATCGTTGAGCATTGATCTAGCAGCTTCAATGATCGTTCTGTTTCTTCTTTCAGCGACTCCGTTTTGCTGAGGTGTTCTTACTGAGGAAAAGTTATGAGAAATTCCTTTATTCTCAAAGAAATTATTCAGGGAACTGTTTTTGAATTCAGTTCCATGATCACTTCTTATTGAACGAACAGTAAGATTATTCAGCACTTCCATCTTTTTAACAAAGGATATTAGTTCTTCTGGAGTATCACTCTTATAGCGAAGAAAGATAACCCAGGTATAGCGAGAGAATTCATCTACAATGACAAGCGTATATTTCTTTTCAGCTATTGATTGGATATTGACAGGGCCAAATAGATCCATATGTAAGAGCTGAAGAGGACTTGTCACTGAAGAGACTTGTTTAGACTTGAAACTAGCTTTTGTTTGTTTTCCTTTTTCACATGTTGAGCAGAGAGATTCTTTAGCATATGAGTGCTGAGGAAGACCAGAAACCAGTTCCTTAGAAGAGAGAGAATTCAGGGTTTTGAAGTTTAGATGAGAGAGCCTTTTGTGCCATATCCAGTTGACATCAGAAGAGGCCTTAGAGAGAAAACATAAGTTTTCAGTGGTAGAGAGTCCATATCTATTACATAGACATTTTCTCTGCGATAACCACTGAGAGCAAGTTTTCCTTTCTTATCCACCACTGAACATGCTTTCTTAGAAAAGCGAACTTCGTAGTCTTTGTCACATAGCTGACTGATGCTTAGAAGGTTGTGCTTCAGTCCATCTACATAAGCGACTCTTCGAAAGGTAGTTGTCCCATTGCTGAGGACACCAAACCCTCGGGTAAATCCTTTTCCATTTCCACCAAAGGTCACAGAGGGACCTTTCTCTTCCTTGTATTCAGTGAGCAGGTCTTTTTGTCCAGTCATATGACGAGAACATCCACTATCGAGATACCAGATGCCCTTTGATCCCTGCACACATAAGGAAGATTAAGCGTTGTTTGGTACCCACTTTTCAATAGGTCCTTTAGAGTTAGTGGATGTGGAAGATTCAGCAGTCTTCACAGCAGATGAAGATTCAGCTTCAGTGGTGATCTTCACTTTGGTTAATTTCTTAACCTTAGTGGTATTCTTCACCTTGGTTGATTTTTCAACTTTGGTGACCTTCTCAGCCTTAGATGCATTTATCTTTACTTTAGCTGTTTTATCAGCTTTGGTGGCAGTCGGACATTTGCTTGCAATATGGTCAGTAAAACCACAATGATAACATTTTCTGTATTTGAAAGTGGTTTTAGGACCAGAAGTAGAAGGTTTTGCAAGTTTAAGATGAGCAGGTCCAGGTCCAAGAAGACTTTTCTCATGAGATCTGGGAGGAATTTTCATTTCTTCAGATTTCATGGGTCTAAGATCAATCTTTAGCTTTGGAGGACAGAGATCGAAGATTTCTATCATTGAGCTAGAGGATTGATTCACTGAAGGTTTAGAAGGAACTTTCAGTTTTGGTTTCTTGGTAGCCTTCTGAGGACGAAGAATGAATTTTCCTTTATCCGCAGACTTAGTGTCTTTGGATTTTTCCTTAGGGATAGAATTAGAAGAAGAAGGATAAAATTGATCATAAGAAGTGTCAGAGATAGGAGTGACAAACGTTCCAAACTGAAGCATGGAATTTTTTTCTTTAGGCTCATCCTGTGGTGTCCAAAAGCCAAGACCAGTTTTATCACTTTCAGGAGTTTAAGCATTTATTATCTCAGAGATCTTTCTTGATGATTTGCACCATTTTTCAACATGAGCTTTTTCTGCTTTTAGAGCAGCGATGGCTTGTTCGCGTTCAATGCTGATGATTTCATTTATAATGACTTGATCTTTCAAATTTTCTTCTAAAAGATTTAGTTCTCTGATCTTTTCATGACATTTCTCTAGCTCTTGAGTTAAATGAACATTTTTATTCTCAGCTTGAGTTTTGTCGTTTAGAGCATTATAAAGGTCAATCGTCAGCACATCAACAGCGCGACTTCTCTCGGCTTCAGGCAGAGAGGGATTTGTAGAGATAGATACCTGAGATGATATGTAGCTCATAGAAGGTTCAGATGGTTCTTCCACTTCTTCTTTAATCTCGGCCATGAGGCAGAGATTAGCGATTTCTTCTTCATCAGAACTTGATTCTTCTGATTCAGCCCAGTCATGTTCTTCAGCGATGAGACATTTACCTTTTCGCTTGTAGCTTTTCAGCTTTTGATATTTGTTCTTCAGCTTTAGGTATTTGTCATCACTGGATCTTCTTGAGGTAGAAGGATTGAAGACCTTTTTAGACCTGCACTCACTAGCAAAGTGTCCAATCTTTTCACAGTTATAGCAAGTGGCAGTAGCCTTATCAACAGGAGTTGATTTTGGATTTTCAGTAAGAGAGAGAGGCTTATTTCTTCGGAAATTGCTCTTTCTTGCAAATCTCTTAAAAGAGTTTGTCAAGAGTGCTAAGGACTCATCGAACTCTGAAAGATCAGGGTCTGATAGATCCTCAGATTCAGAATCTAACTCAGTGATGGTGAGAGTAGATCGCTGAGATGGAATTATCTCTGAAGAGACTAAAGCAACAGAAGTGCTTTTGGAGTCTTTAGAATCTTTTACAAGATTCTTTTTCAGGAGATTCGATTGCTCATAGTTGAGCAATATTCCATACAAAGTGCTTAGAGAGAGAGAATTTAAGTCTTTTGTCAGCTTAAGACATATTGAATAACTGTCCCAGCTTTCAGGAAGACATTCTAAGAATTTAGTCAAGACC
Source organism: Arctium minus (assembly GCA_954870635.1). Classification (NCBI taxonomy): domain Eukaryota; kingdom Viridiplantae; phylum Streptophyta; class Magnoliopsida; order Asterales; family Asteraceae; genus Arctium; species Arctium minus. The sequence continues at coordinate 25,171,068 of OX941097.1, read as the reverse complement.
TCAGAATTAGAATAGGTCCTACCAACAGTTCTTAGATCAATGATTAAGCAGTTAAACTGGTGGTGAACGTCAGAAAGATATTCATTCTTACCAGCGATGAAACTTTCATACTGTCTTACCAAGTTAATCTTTCGAGTCTCTTGGATTTCAATGGTGCCCTCATATTGAACACATATGGTTTCCCACATTTCTTTAGAAGCTTTCAGATGCATGATGGAATGGAAAACTTCATCAGGCAGAGCCATTGAGATAATGGTGTTTGCTCTTGCATCTATACCTACCTTCTTTTTGTCTTCATCACTCCACTGTCTTATTTTCTTAACGACATAGCGTTCAGGGACAGCTTCAGTGGTGGCAGTAGCGGGAACTGCAGCTATAATTCTCACAGGTTCATAGGGTCCATTTTCTATATATTCAGGTATAGTAGGATCAACACCTTCAAGAAATAGCATCATTCGATTTTTCCATAGAGAAAAGTTATCTCTGCTAAATCGAGGAGGTTTAGAAAATGAACCATTATCATAGTAGTTTGTGTTTGTGTTAAGTGCCATTTAGAATAGCAAAGAAGAGAATAAAGCAGGATCTTGTTTATTAGATTAAACAAACTGCTCTGATACCACTTGTTGGTCCCTAAGGTCCTTAACAAGTTTGTAGAAGGGGGGGTTGAATACAAACACAGAATTTAAAATTTAATAAATTGTTTATTGATAAATCAAACACAATTTACAAGTCTGTTGCGGAATAAAATTAAGACTCAATCTAAACAAACTTAAGAAAACACTAAGATGGTTGCACAAGAATTTCAGAGAATGGGGGATTTAGAATATAGAAAACAAAGGTTTCTATTTGGAGTTCAAGGATTGAGCACACCCTCAGATGGAGGGGTGAAGTTCCTATTTATACCCTATGCATTAAATGCATGGCAGGGCACTTTACATGTGGCGTTCACTGATTGGCTTTGGAAGTCTGACTTTGGGAGACATGCTTTCGGTCGGATCATGAACAGTGTAGTTGACAGAGTTGTTGTACGAATTATGGCAGAGGCATGTCCTGTCTGACACATCGTACTGAGTTGTGCAAGGTAAGACAAATAGAAACTTCAGGTATAAGCTTTGTGATCATTCAATCGCTGAATATCTCTTTCTGCAGAGATATCAAGAGTTCAGTGATCGCTGAAGCTTTCCTCATGTTCCTTCGCGTATAAGTAGAGTTGTCTTTGCTTCACTGATATCCGCATCAGGTCACTAGTAGACTTCTCTTTGTTCAGCAGCTTCGTCTTCGATTCAGCTATGAACATCTGTTGACGCGAGACTTGTCTTCAGGGATTACGTTACTGTTTACATCAGAAACTATCAGCGATACTGAACAGAATCAGTTTGATCATTGATAGTGAAACACTAATACATACTACATGTTTATAAGAAAGACTATCAGCGATAACTGAACACACTCAGTCTGATCGCTGATGGTGAAACACTAATACATATTAAACGTAATTTTCACTAAGTATCGAAAAGGGTCGTTATCAAATCACTGAGAGAGTTTGGATCAACAAAGAGGTATTGTGATCAAAATGAAAAGAAATCATACTATGGCATTTAATACCATGCGTTTCCACGACCGCGACAGTGCCACACGATAGTGACAACTGTCACAATCGCGGGAATTTTCGCCCAATATGTACCGAAGGAGGGCTCCCAGGTGCGAGAGTGCCCCGCGAGAGTGCCCTTTGGCACAATCGCGGGCACAATCGCTGAGATTGTACTACGGGTATGCCCCTTCCAGCTATTATGACACTGGTGACAATGACAACTGCCACAGTCGCGGTCATTGTTGCTCCAAACTTCCTGAGCTCCGATAAAAGGTTTTTTCTGCGCGATAACGAGTAGGTTTGTCTAGCCAGTATCAGTAATCCATTTCCCAAACAAAATTACAAGATAAGACAAGACTTAAGGGTATAAGGACACCAGTTTTACTTACCGAAATTGCAAGTGTTACATGTAACACCCCTAACATTGGAAAATAGCAGACAAATTAAAACTTCCAAATATTCTTTAAATTCAAAGCTCGAAGCAACAAATATCTAAAGTATACATGGGAAAAAATACTACAACATGTATCAGAGTTCTAACAGAACTATCTAGTCCCACAAACGGGGACAAAGTCGGTCGGGTGTTACTAAAACCACCAAATCTGCTATCTTCTCAAGACCGGAAGACGTCTCTAATGCCATCCTACCCGAACTTCTACCAAGCTCCACTCGCCACTCAGATCCATCTAAGACCTGATATACATGTCGAAAAGAAAAAGTGTTAGGCTTAACGCCTAGTGAGTTAAAGCAGGTTTCATCATATAAATCATAAAAAGTTTAGACAAATATTTCACTCTAAAAACACCCGTTCTTGAAATATAAGTTATAAAAAGTCTTTTTTGCAAACCACATTTCTACCAACGCCAACCACACCTTTTTAAATAATTATTCGCCATCCAATTTCCCCAAAACTCACCCAAGAGGTATTTCATCAAAATAATATTTGTATAAATAAAATGGTATGTTTCAACACCGAAAGTACGGGTAAGGGAATACCCGAAAATAACACCTTCCGGTGACGGGGAAGACCCGATTCCATTGAATGTGGTGGAACACCAAGTTAAGCCACTTATCAACGTTCACAAGATTTACTACGGGTCATGGATCCCCGTATACGGCTCCATTGAGCAACCACCGCAAGATACCCAAATAACCCTAGTTTATTCGACCTCTAGATGAGTCTCACCACAAAGTCACAAGTCTCCATATCTGGCTCACCATGGGAACCACCACAAGACTTAGCTTCGTATACGGCTCTCCAAGAGCACCACTCAAGCTTACATAACAACATGACTTGGGGACCACTCACTAGACTCAAACATGGACATCAAAAACTCCATGATGAACATAACGGCTCATATGCCTATGGATCCAATGCATTACAGTCTAAACATTACATGACTCCATATGAATGAACTAATGCATCCAAAACATGTAATAACCAACATTTGTGCAATAATTGAATTTCCATAAAATGCCCATATTGAGCTATTTAAACCGGACAACGTCCCAAAACTCATTAGAGTATAACTCAAGCCATAAGGCATCATAAAATGTTTGGAAACAAGAATAAAGCCAATATGGCTACATATGCCGAAATATAACTTCCTCAAAATTGGTATTTCTCCAACGTATGATTGGCCTAAGGCCTAAACCGTAAGATTCACAATTTCCCAAAATACTCATCGTGTCAAGAATGGTAGTTTTCCATTTACTCGCATTGTTACAGCCGGAATAGTTTAAAGCACCAATATCCTAAAACTCATAAGTAGGGTAAAATCCCAAAATAACTATTTGTACCCAACTTTTCGCAAAATAAAACCCAACACATTATGTTGCATAAATTCTCCAATAAAACGAATGGATCTCCATTAGTTGGTTTAAATATCATTTTTGCGGATAAAACACCCAAACACACTTAGAAACCATTATGAAGCTTTGACATCCCAAGTATGTACAAAGACCTACCATAAAACACATCGATTGTAAAGTATGCATGTAACATACGTTCAAAATCCCCTTTTTGGTGACTCAAACACCTCATAAACTATTGTAACTCATTTTCAAGGGCTTTATAACACAAATATGTGCAAGTGTATAAATATTCACAAAACTTATCAAAATGAAGTGAATTCATGGATATACTTTCAAAACCCCAAAATATGTGCATTTTGACATGTATATAGTTTTTCAAAGCAACTAGAACTCACCTTGCTAGATTTAGACTAAATCTAGGTTTTTACCCTAAACTTGAGCTTTCTTGATGAAGGCTTCATATCCACAAGCATTGACCACTAGAAACCTTATCTAGGTCACAAACAAACCAAAACACATCGAGAGTAACTCCCAAAATCAGATTCACACTAATCTTGACAAAGTCTCAACACTATAAAATACCGAAAACAGATCGAAACTCAAAATACGAGAGATACATCAAGGGATATGTTCTAGGAGGTTAAGATGAAGGGTTTTACAGTAACAAAGGTCTAGAAATGGTTAGAGTAACTTACAAATGGGTTTCTTGGAAAACTCCAAGATATGGTCAACAATGGTGAGGAGATGACGAAGAAGATGAAGATGTCTATCTTAGGTTGAAGATGAAGATCTTGAAGAAATGGTGGTTGAACCACCTAATGCCAGCCAAAAATCGCCTCCTACCCTAGGTTGTGTTTGGGAGCATTTGAGAAGAAGAGAATGAGAGGAAAAATAGGTTTTGGGGCTGATTGCTCTTTTATCAGCGCACAGTGCTCGTGCGCGAGCCATCGCGCGGTTCCACTTGCGCGGAGAGACGCACCGAGCACTGAGGTCGTGGAGGATCAGTGTCTCACACGGTTCCACTTGCGTGGAGAGCCGCACAGAACACTGATGGAAATCCTTTCGTCTTCTTTTCGTCTATCTCGCTCAATATCAAATTAGGGAAGATATTCCCAAAATTCGGGGTGTTACATTACAATCCTCCCTAACTTGGAAAATGATTTCGTCCTCGAAATCTCGACTATGCAAAAATACTTGGATACATTCTCTCCATGTCTTCCTCGGCTTCCCAAGTCACGTTGGTCCCTCGATGATGCTTCCATTGCACCTTGACCATCGTGATTTCTTTGTGGTGAAGCTTCTTTGATTTCCATTCCAAGATAGCGTCAGGTTCTTCCACATAATGGTTACCCTCATCGACTTTTATTTTCGAGAGGGGTATCACACTCTCCTCTTCCGCTCGAACTTGCGTAGATAACACACATGGAAGGTGTGATGAATTCCGTCCATCTCAAAGGGTAATTCCAATTTATAGGCTTGAAGTCCCACTCTTTCCAAAATGGTAAACGGTCCAAGGAAACGAGGACTTAGCTTCCTGCGCTTTCCGAACCGTATAATGCCCTTCCAAGGTGACACCTTCAACATAAAACGGTCACCCACTTGGAACTTTATTGGAATTCTCTTCTTATCAGCGTAACTCTTTTGTCGGTCCTGAGCCGCCTTTAGTATCTCGTGGATTCCCTTCACTTTATCGGCGGTCTCTTGGATGATTTCGGGGCCGACAAATTGCTTTTCTCCCGCTTCGAGCCAACACACTGGAGTTCTACACTTCCGTCCATACAAAGCTTCGTACGGTGTCATTTCGATATTGGAGTGATAAAGATTACTGTAGGGGAACTCCACAAGAGGTAGGTGAGAGTCCCAACAACCACTGAAATCAATAACACACGATCTCAACATGTCAGTGTTTGACTCGTCTGCTCACTTTGGCCATCGGTTTAGGGGTGATAGGTCGTACTCAATTTTACTCTCATACCCAATTTCTTCTGCAAGTCGTCCCAAAATTTAGAAGTGAAACAACTATCTCGATCAGATACGATCGATAACGGCACCCCATGTCTCGAGATGATTTCATCAATGTACAATTTGGCAAGTTTATCCATGGGTAATGTCTTTTGCGTCACCAAGAAATTGGCACTTTTTGTCAATCGGTCCACTACTACCCATATCGTATCGTGCCCCTTCACCGTCTTTGGCAACTTGGTCACGAAATCCATCGTGATATGCTCCTACTTCCACTTCGGGATCTCTAGGGATTGGAGACTCCCATAGGGTCGTTGGTGCTCCGTTTTTACTTTCAAGAACATCACACATCTTTCCACATAGTTTGCCACATCTAACTTCATAACGGGCCACCAATATGTCAATTTCAAATCTCCGTACATTTTGGTGCTACCCGGATGGATGGAATATTTGGATTTATGCACATCTTCTAGAAGCAATTCCCGATTGCCTCCAGTCTTAGGCACCCAAATACGATCTTTATATAGTTTTAAACCACACATGTCCTCAGTCAGAAGTGATTGTTGCTTCACCATTACTTCGCTCTTGAGGTTCTCTTCACGTAAGGCCTCTCCTTGTGACGTTTTTATCTGCTCAATCAGATTGGAAACCAAATCTATTCTTGCGAATGAAGCCCGGATTCCACTACTATACTCTTTTCGGCTCAAAGCGTACACTACTACATTCGACTTACCCGGGTGGTAAAGTGATTCACATTCGTAACCTTTTAGTAGTTCCAAGCAATGCCCTGCCTCATGTTAAAATCCTTATGATCAAGCACGTACTTCAGGCTATTGTGGTCCATGAATAGTGTGCATTTTGTGCCATAGAGGTAGTGTTGCCATAACTTCAAAACGAACACCACGGTCTCTAGCCCCAAGTCATGGGTTGGATAGTTCTTCTTATGCTCCTTGAGTTGTCTTGACGCATAGGCGAACACCTTGCCCCGTTTCATCAACACACAACCCAAACCTATTTTTGACGCATCGCTATAGACCACGGAGTGTTCAGAAGGCTTTCTCTTGAGCTTCCGTCCATACGAACTTCACGTTCTTTCTGGTTAAAGTCGTCAAGGAGGAAGCGATTTTGGAGAAATCTTGAATAAACCTCCTATAATAGCCTGCTAGACCTAAGAAACTTCAGATCTCGGATAGGCTCTTGGGTGGCTCCCAATTCATCATCGCTTCGATCTTGGATGGGTCCACCTTCACTCCATCGCGGTTGACTACATGACCTAAGAATTGGACTTCCTCTAGCCAAAAGTCGCACTTGGAGAATTTTGCTTACAACTTCTCCCTTCTCAATACCTCCAAAACCTCTCGGAGATGTTGCTCGTGTTGTGCCTCGTCTTTAGAGCAGACAAATATGTCGTCGATGAATACGATCACCGACTTGTTGAGGAATGGTCGACACACCTGATTCATCAAATCTATGAACACCGTCGGCACGTTTGTTAACCCGAATGGCATTACTAGAAATTTGTAATGTCCATATCGTGTTCTAAAGGCGGTCTTTGACACATCATCCTTGTAGTTGATCAAATAGATCGTCGATTCTTGGGAGTGGGTACTTGTTCTTCACGGTCGCCTTGTTTAGTTCTCAGTAATCTATGCACATTATCATCGTGCCATCCTTCTTCTTCACAAATAAAACCGGAGCTCCCTAAGGCAACGAGCTCGGTCTCACAAATCCCTTCTCCAAGATATCTTGTAATTACGACATCATCTCTTGCATTTCAGATGGTGTCAATCAGTAAGGCGCCCTAGCGATTGGAGCAGCCCCCGGAATTAAGTCTATTCGAAATTCTACTTGTCGGTCGGGTGGTAACCGGCAAGTCGTCGGGAAATACATCCGGAAATTCATAAATGACTTTGACGTCTTCAAGCTTCTTCTTTTCCAACTTGGCATCCACTACATATGCTAAGTAGAAAGACCACCCCTTCACCAAAAACTTGTGTGCTTTCACCATAGAAATGACCACCACATCTCCTTTCCTTCTCTCCCCGTACACAAGCACCGCGTCATCCCCCACCAACGGAATTCGAATTAATTTCTTTGAACAAAGAATTTCGGCTTGATTCTCCCCCAACTAGTCCATCCCAACTATCAATTCAAGACCACCGATGTACATTGGGAAGAGCTTTATCGGAAATTTCCTTCCCTTGATCTCAAGAACACAATTATCAAAGACTTCACTAACAAGGACCCGACTACCGTTTGCTATTTCCAGTGCTAGAGCATCTTCTAAAGTACTAGCAATCATAGGCAATCTTGACAAAAAGGGAATCGATACGAAGGAATAACTTGCACCCCTATCGAAGAGAACATGTGCAGGTACAGAGTTGACAAGAAACGTACCCGTCACCACATCCGTCGACGCCTTTGCCTCTTCAGCTGTCATCTGAAAGGCTCTCCCCGGCACCCTTGGTGAGCTTTCCTTCTTCCCGGGATTTCCTCCCGACTTGAGTTTTGGACACTCATTGCGAAAGTGGCCCGGTTCCTTACACTCAAATCAAATTGGCCCTTTCACCGGGCAGTCTCTCTGAGTGTGGCCAAACTTACCACACTTATAACAGGAGTCGGGCTATGGGTGGCATGGGCCCAAATGCTTACTCCTGCAGTTAGGGCACCACCTAGCCTCCCTCCTTGGGTCGTTGCTTCGGTTGTTGTTATTGTTGAACAGTCTTGGTCGATTGAAGGATCCAGAATTTCCTTCCTATTTTCTCTTTTCTCCGACTACCACCTTTTCTTCCTTCTTCCGGGTATACACATCCTCCATGAGTTTAGCTTCTTCGATGGTTTCACAGAGAGTGGTTTCCTTGGGGTTCCAAACCATAGTCATCATATTGGTCGGTAGGCCTTTAAGGTAGGACTTGATATTCTCCTTCTCACTTGGAGCCACGTGTCCCACCAGATCAAGTTTCTCAACGAAGAGGCGAGTGTATTCTCTCACCATCTTGTTATCTTTTTTGAGGGATCGGAACTCTTCCTCGATGAGGTCGATCGCCCATTCATTACAGTATTCTTCCATCACTTTCTTCTTGAACATTACCCAAGTCAGTTGGGCTAATATGGTAGCATCAAGGGTGGACTTAGTAACGTTCCACCATCTGAGAGCGGGGCCTCTTAACATCTGTGAGGCGAACTTCACCTTTTGGCACTCCTCGCATTCGCTAGAGCCAAATGCTTGCTCGATCTCGTGGATCCAGTTTATGCAAACAATCAGATCGTCTGACCCTGAGAATTTTGGTGGCTTGCTACAAAGGAAGGTCTTGTAGGAGCAACTCCTTCCACCTCGCCTAGCATCGGTGACCACGTGTTCCTCGGTTCTAATCACATTTCCGGTGCCCCCGGAACCCGCCACTATGTTTTCGGCGACGGTCTCATGCCTCTGAAGGCTGGCATCTCTGTCATCCAACATCTTTAGAAAAACCTCTTGTTGCTTCTCCATTGCAGAGGTAATCATCTATATCACATTAGTCATTAACTCCGTCTGAGGGTTCACCTCTTGGATAATAGGGTTGGAAGAAGCCAAAGTTACCCGAGGTATGTGCTCTACTCTCCCACCGGCCAATGGCGGTAAAGGTGGAGGAATAGCATTTACGGCTCTATCCAACTGATTCGAGTTGGATACACTTACCTCTTGTCCATCTGCCTCAGTCGTCGCTCTACTCCATGCGTTAACCATTAAAGATTGTCACACACGAAAAAGAGGGTAAGAAATACTATCAAGAGATACAAAGAAATGTACTACTACATTCATCAATTATCATAACAATAGTAAGTCAAGTATGCTTATGTAATAATATATTCATAATAACATTAGCTAAGTGAAATTATGAACACATCATGTGATCCCAGTATTCTAGCTATCAATTGAAACACAGATTATCAATAACAACACTTTTTTATTAATCACACAACTTACAAATACTCATATCCCTATTTGTTGCATTCGACTCTAAAGCACTGTGTGTGTGCGTGTGTTCACCGTGAAATCTTACTCTGATATGCGCGTGGATGTTCTTATGTTCTAAAACACAAAGACTTCTCTATTTATATGGTCAACATGACCTTTAGCAAAAGTCAACACTTAACCAACATTTACAAAGACCACCACACACTTTACAAACGTTACACTTTTGACCCTTCTTTTAATCTTGAATACAATTTAGCTCTAACAATCTCCCCCTTTGGATTCAAGATTAAAAAAAATTGGCAATAATCTTCAGGTCTTCTTTTCTCAGAAAAATCTTCAACAAATATTCTTTCATGACTTTGACATCTTCAAATCTTTGACACTTTGCTTGATCTTTGATAGCTCTTTAAATGAATCTCTCCCTTTGGATTACTTTAACACTTTCTTCAATCTCTGACTTTGACAGCACTTTCAGATTAATCTCCTTCTTTGGATTCCTTTTAATTTTCCCCTTTGAGTAAAAATTACAATTACAGATAAGCTCAACATTTCTCGACTTTAATTTCTCATTCTTGTATTCTTCCCTTTGTAACATCTCGCTTGACTTTCGCTTTGAAATGATTCTGACTTTAAATTCTCTAATTATCTCCCCCTTTCTGATAAGATCAACTTTAATCTAACTTTGAAATCTTGAAAATTCTCCCCCTTTTTGATGAGTTGTGAGAATCAGAATCATCAAAACATTTCAATGTCAGCTCTGTCTTTGAAGTATCCCCCCCTTTATGAACAAATAAGCACAGTCTTCATGAACAATTTCTCCCATGTAGAAAAATATTCAATCTCCTCCAATCTGATCTGATAGAAAGTTTATGTCGTCAATTCATAAATGTATTCATCCGAATCTTTTCAAATTCAGACAAATTAAGAATGGTAACCCTGAATCAACGAATGAAACAACTAAAGTGTCTGTCAGTAACACAAAGTTACTGAGTACAACGAATGTACTATATAAGGAGCTTCAGTGATGTTCACTCCCCAGGACTTCCATTCAATCATCGAAAAACACAAGGTTAATATATGAACGTTCTGACAGAAAAACAAATTTTCTGTGTATACGTGTTTGTGTATGAATGAATTTAGCACAATGATTGCTTTTTAAAAGGCTCAAAATTATGTAAACTATTAAGACATCAATAGTTATACATAGACTCAATGTGCATAAGAAAGGGTCGAAGGTGGGGCAACTTTCCTTCTTTTTCAATATTCGAGTCTTCCAAATGAAGATCAAATATATAATGTGTTGCTTCCCCTTGAAAAATGAAACATTCTTTTGTTAAGAAAAGAATGAGTAGTAGGCGGGGTTTTATACAAGAGTTGGCATGGGCTAGTTGCCTTTTTCAATAAAGGTCACGAAGAAATGTGAACCAACAGATTATGTGGCTGACCGTCTAAGAAAAAGTTTGGTGCAGAGTTTGATATTCTTTTACTCTGATCTCTCACCCTCTTTCTTTTAATCATTTGAGCTCACTTCTAACCAACCTCTCTTTTACATTTTACCTCAGCACACTCCCATACTCAATTCTTTTGACCCCTCGCCCCTCAATCACTCAAGGATTACTTTCGGGGTAGGAAACATTGGTTATCGTGAATCCATGGAAGTCATTTAAGCACTCACACTGAATCCCATGTATTTTGTCCTAAAATAATATGTTGCTCAACAGTTTATGTTAACAGTTAAGCATAGGAAATCATTATCAGAAATGTATGCTCATGAATAATATGAATGAAATTTGAGCAATTTGAACATTTAAGATCTCTCAAAACTTTTAACATTTAAGATCATTCAATTTCATGGTTTTGAGAATCTGAAAATGATTTAATCAGATCAAATATCACGAAGAAAAATAATTTGAGGTATCAAAGAACGAATGTTGTTTATATGAACGAGATATAAACAATTTAACAATGAAAGCACATTTAAAATAGAAATGACGTCTGCTTTCAAACAACATTGAATACAACTGAGAGTATTACCATCGAAAGATTTATCTTTTGAGACATAATAATAACAAAGTCAAAAATAATGTACTGAAGTGATGTGTGTAAGAATACTTGACAGTATATAGACAAGATAATACACAAGTATTGATCTTTTGGAAACACACGGTCAGATAAACATGAAAGTATCCAAGTGAAAATCATTTAAAATCACACTTCGAAATTCATAAAACATTTTGAGAACACGAAGTGGTTTGAACATTTAAGAAAACAATTTTCACTAGCGAAAGTTGTTCTTCTTTCAACAAGTGATAGAGTTTAAGAATTTAGAAATATATATACCTTTAGCTTAGAAATTCTCAACTCCCCCTAAAATGAATATCATCATTTAAGCATCCTTGATAAAAACTTCGTATATGCTTCCGCTCAATATCTGTAAAAAGTCAAGTCATCAGAAAAATATGACAATCAAAGTATAATGAAATTCTATCTTCTCCCTCTAAAAGATATGACAGTGAAATTTTCCCCTCGAAATAAAAACTCCTTGAAAAAAATGTTATCTAGTAAAAATATAAAACATGTAAGCTCCCCCTTAACATATGCATAATCCTTAATCATTAAACCGAGTTCTAAATTACTAGGATTGAAGTGAATTCAGAAGTCAAACGCTCCATCTTTAACTTTGAAGAACGAGTCCTAAGCTGATGTGTTTAGAAGTCATCATTTGATCTTTGAAGATCGAGTCCTAATCTGTACATGATCAAAAGTCATAGTTCTTCTCCCTTTAGTCTTTAGATGTCTACAACACAGGTTTAGCTTTTGGTACCCACTGATATTTGGGTCCTGATTTGTTAGTTGTAGTTCTATTAGGAGAAATGTAGTAAGAACCATACCAGCTATCCACATAATTTTTGCAAACAAAATCATTTATACCATAGTAAGAACAATTAATTTTCTTTGGTGCTAACCTGGTCAATTGATTAACAGTATAAACAAGATCAGGTTTGCCAAAAGTTTTACCTTTAAGAGAATTGTTCTTGTTTGCATTGGATACATGCACAAATGATTTCGGTTCCTTCTTATCGTCTGTAGATCCTTTTACTTTCCAAATCCATTTTTCTTTGTTTTTCTCATCTTTCCTTCTCCAAATCATTTTCTGTTGAGACTTGTTCTTCTTGATGTTACCTGAACGATCAATAGATTTGTCATAGAAAATGTTAGAAGGACAAATATGTTCTTTATGTTTAGAAGTATGATTATCATTTGCATCAAACAAAGGATTATTAGAAACATTTGTAAAAATTGAACTTGTAGCTGATTTGAATGAACATTTTGATGCAGCTGGATCCTCTCTCGGTGATTGAATAATTGATTCTGGCGTCTTTTGCTCAATCAACTTCACCTTGAACATGATCTCTTTAAGTTATTTTATCTTTATTGACAAATTATTTCTTTCCTTTGAGAGTATATCAAACTTCTTGTGCAATTCAGACTTTGCATTCTTCTCCTTCATAACAGTTGATGACAGTTCAGATAATTTTCCAGTCAGCTTCTTTATCTCAGCCTCAAATACTTTTCTTTCTTCTTCAAAGTCTTTTTCAACATTCTTTCTCTTATCAGATATTTCCTTAAACATACCAACATTCTTTTGCTCAACTAACTTCTTTTCTTTCTCAAATTTGTCTCTTTCTAGAATGATAACTTTCTCAAAGTCTGACACTTGTTGAGAAAGTTTGGAACATTTGAGTTCAATGGATTTCTTTTCTTCAAATGACTTTCTTCAAAAGTCAGAAAACTTCTGAGCAAAAGCTTTTCTTTCTCTTTCAAATTCTTCTATTTCTTTCTTTGACTTCTTTTCATCTTAAGATATATGTTCTTTCATTTCAGTAATCTTCTTTTGAAGCTCAGTATTATCTCTTTCCAAATCTTTTCTCTTCTTTTCAATCTTCTTTATCTCCTCTTGAGCTCTTGAGTTGTTCATCTCTTTTGTGGCTTTTTCTTTAAGCATGTTTATTTTAACTTCAAGACTGAACACTCTGTCTCTTAACTTGTCTCTTTTAGAGAAGATTTGTGAATTTATCTTTTTCAGCCCGTCACACGTCTCTCCAGCAATGTTTTCTCTTCGTCTGAGATCATCAAGCTTTTTTGCATCAACTCCTTCTTTGACCATGTAGAATTTTCATTTAGTCCTTCAAACTTCTTCAGCTTTGTTTGAAGATTTGAAATCTCTTTTTCTTTAGATTTAATGATCCCTGCAAAATTAATTTTGGAGTTAGCAACACAATCTGAGCAAATAAAATCTTTTTCTAAAACTTTAGAATTATCTTTCAATTTAATGATCTGAGCCTGAAGAGATGAATTCTGAATTTTCAGATTCTTATTTTCAGCTTCAAGGGCTAGAATCTCTAGCATATAAGCGATAGCACAATCTCTTTTTGTCAAGACAGTATTTCCCTTCTCGTCAGTGTAAGGCATCTTGAAATCTGTAAAAAGTATAAGCTTGAAATGATCATTAACAAAAATCAGAAACTTTAATCACACTCAGAAATATGTACCCTTTGCGGGGTCGAGGGGCAGCGCCCTTAGAGAAATTTTTTTGACAATTAAATCTCATATTGCAACTTGATATCTAAAAAATTAGCTAGAAATGATCGTTAGTCAGAAAATCAAAAAAATCACTTGAAAAATATGCTAAGTACAGAATTTGTATGCCACTCACAACCAACAATTCGCATGCAACAATTCGTATGAACACAATTCGCATAAAAAGATAAGAAATCTTCACTTTTCGCATGTGCTTGTATGCGAGTTCTGAGCTTTTCGCATAAAGCTATGTGTGAATTCTGCACATTTCGTATGTAGGAAGGTACGAATTCTGAACTTTTCGTATGAGCAATGATGTTAATTCCTCCCTTAGAAAATTTTCAAGGCTTGAGCAATTCGTATCGATACAAATTCTTTCCTTAGAAAACTTTTCAGGCACAGATGCGAATTCCAAGCTTTTCGTATAGCACTGTGATGTGAAATCTTCACTTTTCTTTCAACACAGGTGTGCGAATTCAGTCCTTAGAACATTCATTCACTGAATTATGTGAATTCTTCAACGTGCGAGTTCTTCATTACTTCTGCGAATTCTGTAGATCTTGAGCTCTTTTTCGAAAAATTCAACTTAAATCCACTCAAAACTTGCAATTAGGCTCTGAAACTTTGTACAAGTGATCATTGTAGCATCAATAACAACCCTTTGGCATGAATTTCATCAGAAATGAACATGATTGAAGTAATCTTATCTTTAACCGTCCGAAAATAAAAGGTTCTAAAAATTTCACGATCAATCAAATTCACCCATATTTGTTGCTCAAATGATTTAACAATCCAAATGAAAAATGTTCAGTACCAATCGAAGATCATAGTATGATAGATTTCACAATCAAATTATCACCAAATCAAAATCTTGATCGATGACAGAGTGTCGATGAACAGTGACTTTTCCAAAAAAAAATCGATTTTTCTTTTTTTCTGATCTAGCTCTGATACCAATTGTGATCCCAGTATTCTAGATATCAATTGAAACACAGATTATCAATAACAACACTTTTTTATTAATCACACAACTTACAAATACTATTATCCCTATTTGTTGCATTCGACTCTAAAGCACTGTGTGTGTGTGTGTGTGTTCACAGTGAAATCTTACTCTGATATGCGCGTAGATGTTCTTATGTTCTAAAACACTAAGACTTTTCTATTTATATGGTCAACATGACCTTTAGCAAAAGTCAACACTTAACCAACATTTACAAAGACCACCACACACTTTACAAACGTTACACGTTTGACCCTTCTTTTAATCTTGAATACAATTTAGCTCTAACACATCATACTCAAGAATTCTCTTCACCATCATTACAATTCTCAATTAGTGCAATTCCGTCGGCTCTAACTCCACCTTATCTTAAGAATTTCTACCAAATCTCACCAAGTCAAAACTTATTAATTCAGCCTAAGTCTATTCATTTTACATTCATACCAAGTTCGCTTAAACTACTGCTCTGATACCAACTTGTAACACCCTAAAAATAGGAGTAATTTAAAACCTGGGTATAACGAACTAATCACCACAAAATATATAAATCATCACCCATAAAAGGGGAAAGTTGTAAAAGCTTTTACAAAACAAATATGAATGATAAACGACAACCTACTAATCTCAACTAAACTAAGCTAGATTAAAGACGGGTATCGCTATCATCACCAAAAAGGGTATCATCTCCAAGTATCGCTTGTTAACCCAAAAACTATCAACTTCAAAAACGCCCAAAGATGGCATATGTACGCTCCCCTCAAGCCTTGGAAACCCCACCGCTTAAAGAACCTGGATATACATGTCATTTAAAGAAAGTGTTAGGCTTTTGCCTAGTGAGTTCAAACAGTTATAAAACAATGTTAGAAATATATTTTTTACCAAATCATAGTACAAATGAGGATCATAATATTTAATTAAGTCTTATTTACCCTTGGGAGGAAACAAGATTTCATAAATAATGGGGGAGACCCGGATTACCATTGACAGTGACGGAACACAAAAGTAAGTCACGTTACAATGTTATGGAGCTTTTATTATAGCACCATTGGTTATCGAGTTCAACCGCCCACTGTTTATAGTTCGAGTTCCCAATGATCTAAGAAGGACTCGTTTGTTAGATGTCAATATCATGGGTCACACGGTTATCGCATTCAACCACCCACGATCTATAGTTCGAGTTATTGATGATCTAATCCCCATATCTAGCCAAGATGTTGGAACACTCATTTCATTCCACAAAAGGTATCTAAGAGCCTATGGATCCAATGCACTCTAGTCCAATATTTGACACTCTCTAAATGTACAAAATACACCCAACATAATTAACCATTTGTACAAGTAAACTAACAAATGAGAGAAACCCATAATTTTGTCATTTAAACACAATTTAACACTTGTTCATGACTTTCCCCCAAACCCTTCCAAATAGAAGAAAATCATCATTTATACATATATAATCAAATCCCATATTTACATCATCATTTTACCTAAAACCATCAAAACCCTAGTTTTGACCTAATTTTTCCCAAACTTGTTCAAATGAGAAGATGTACATTTAAGATCTTAAAACAATGTAAAGATAGTGTTTTAACATGTATATCAAGTAAAAGAAGAGAAGATGAACTTATTATACTAGGTTTTGGCTAAAACCTAGAAACCGCCATATGCTAGTAGGAGGATGCCACAAAGCTTGTCCAAACACTAGAACTCCTTACTCTTAGGTGATAGCAAGCCCTAGATGAGAAGCTATGGTTGACCTTGAGTGATTTGAGGCTTTAAATTAATGAGGGATGAAGTTTGGTGGGTGAAACCGCACTTAAAGAGGAGATGGAATCAGGTCTTGAAGAGGTATTGTGATCAAAATGAAAAGAAATCAGACCATGGCATTTAATACCATGTGTTTCCCCGACCGCTATAATGCCACGCGATAGTGACAACTGTCACAATCGCGGGCATTGTCGTCCACTATGTACAGAAGAAGGGCCCCGGGTGCGAGAGTGCCCTGTGAGAGTGCCCTTTGGCACACGGGTATGTCCCTTCGAACGATTGTGACACCAGCGACAGTGACAACTGTCACAGTCGCGGTCACTGTCACTATCACTCCAGACCTCCTGAGTTCCGATAAAAGGATTTTTCTGCGCGATAATGAGTAGGGTTGTCTAGCCAGTATCAATAATCCATTTCCCAAACAAAATTACAAGATAAGATGAAACTTGAGGATATAAGGACACCAGATTACTTACCGAAATTGCGGGTGTTAGTTTTCAATTTCAATATTCCACTTTACGAAGAAAAACAAACATTAATGATGCAATTCTGGAAATGGGTTTTGGTTGTGGTTCTAGATTAGGGTTTAATATCTCTCAATTAAATGATCATATTACTAATTATTTTGTAGTTCATCTGAGTATCAAGAAAGGGTACTTTTCCTTCTTGAATTTGAGGTTTAAGTGTTGAAAATCAGTAACATTTAGACTTTGTTCTTGAACTAGGTTTTTGGTTTCTTGAACTTTTGTTGTATGTTTGCACTAGCAAGGGAGGGGGTGGGGGACAAGGTGTGGGGTTTCAATGGAGAAGGGAATGGGGTCAGGAGTGATGGTGGCCGGGAAGGGAAGGGAGGGGAGGTGGGGTCTTTGTAGCACGTGGCATTATCTTATTGGAAGTTATAATGATTTTTTTAAATCTTTTTAAAGTAAATAGTTTGGAAAAAATTAAGTACCTCATAGTCAACTAGGTTAACAGAAACATTTTGGATGGAGTCAGGGCAATGGACCAAGGGCGTTATAAGTTGCAAATGACAAGGCTGTAATTCATAGTTATTTCGAAAAAGAAATATCAAACGTTATAACATATAAACCACTAGTATTCAAAATTGCGTGTTGCGCGCGGTGATCAAAATTCATGTTTAGAAGATTTGTAAAAAGAAAACCAATGATTATTTTCATTATTATGAGAAAAGTAGGCTGAGGCAAAAAAAAATATTTTTATATAGATGCGTTTCGAGCATATTTAATTAATAGAGTTATGAAATATGTTGCATTATGTGATGGAAATTATTAAGAACAAACATAATTCAAACGAATTGATAAAAAAATAAAAAAATAAAGAGGGGTTTAATATATTGCTTGTGAAAAATAAAACTATGATGTATAAATAACATATGTCGATTAGGTATATTATTGAGTAGGTGAACCAAATATTACCTTCCATCATGAAGAATCCAATAAAATTGTGACATGGTTGAAAATCATATCAAGATTGATTAATTCTCCTCCTTTTTTGTTGTTCAAATATTCCCACATCCTACAAATCCTTATTCTTATTATCAAATCATTGTTATCATTTTTTAGATTAGAGAACTCCATTAATCTAAAATGAAAGTTGAGTTCCACAAATAAAATGGTAGACGTGATGCTAAGAAATTGTATAAACGATTATTTATATCGAATACTATGTTATAAAAACATTAATTTTAGTTGTACTTATAAGAAAAAGAGGGTTTATTTGTTATTTTTGAAGTTTAGGGACCAAATTTGTAACAAACCACAAACGTGAGGGACCAAATATGTAATTTACTCTAAGAAAAAAAGAAGTTGGAAACCTCTCATCAAGTACTATTGATGATAGTCACCGTTAATTTTAGTTGAGGTTATAAAGAAGTTGAAAAAATCCTTCATAAAGTCGAATGATGAAGAGTAAGGGGTTGTTTGGTTGGTTTTCTATTAAGTTCTGTATGGATAAAGTTGTCTGTATGGATTAATATGTCTGTATAGATTTAGAAGATTTTTATTTGAGAGAATTTTTTCATAGATGGAAGGAACATGTTTTTTAATGAGATGGACTGGTTTGGAAAAAACTTGGCTTTCTGCATAAAGCTCCCCTTGAAATCTTACTGAATAAGCCACTTTCTATATCATTAAGCCACTACTAAACAGTCATATATAGATGACTAAATAAGTTGTGAGTCTCATTAAGCTTATTAAGCTGCAAACAAATAGGCCCTAAGAGTCATCATTAATCATAATTGTGGTTACAAAGAAGTTGGAATCACTCATCTAAGTCTATTGGAAACTCTCTCATTGAGAGGTTATAACAAATAATATAAATGGCAGTCATATGGAAAGAAGTGGTAGAAGTTCATTAAACTTTATGAAACAAAACAAACTT
The DNA here is from genome assembly GCA_954870635.1 of Arctium minus. NCBI lineage: Eukaryota > Viridiplantae > Streptophyta > Magnoliopsida > Asterales > Asteraceae > Arctium > Arctium minus. The sequence continues at coordinate 25,151,991 of OX941097.1, read as the reverse complement.
AAAGATGGATGATGTAATACTATTTTGGACTATACGCTCAAAAATATTCATATTTGAGTTTTATAGCAATCAAAGTAATACACAAAGTTAAAAAAAGGGGGTTGTTAGTAGGGGTGAGCATAAGCGGGTACCCGGCCAAATTTCATGGAACAGGAATCGGAACCGGCGGTTCCTGGAATGAAGGAACCGGAACCGCTTACATCAGTTATCTATATTTTGGAATCGGTCCCAGAACCGTTGGGAACCGGTTCCAGTTCCGGGTACCCTCTTTCAAGTTTTTTTAAATTTTAATATTTCGTACAATAAAAATGTAATTTTAAGTCTATTTCAAACTACAAAGTACCAACTTAAATTAATAAATACAAGAAATGGTAAAACTAAAGTGGTCGTGTGTGATAAATTAAGAATCATGAAGTTGTAATGTGTAACCCTAAATGATAATTTATTAAATATATAAAATATTTTTCTTTAAAAACAACGGGTACCCGGTGGTTCCGGTTCTAAGTACCCGGTCCCGGAATCGGCCCCGACGGGTACCCAGCGCATAACGGTTCAAAAAATGAGAACCATAACCAGAACCAGTTTTAATCGGTTCCGTATTTAGAAACCGGAAACGGAACCAATCACATCGGTTCTGGTTCCGGAACCAGCAATTCCGAAGCGGTTCTAGTTCCAAAGGCGGATACCCAATTCCAATGCTCATCCCTAGTTGTTAGTATAAAAAAAGGATTTGATATAAAACACCAAAAGTGCATTAGGAATCACCCAAAATGCCTGTCCTAACAACAACTAATTGGGTTCGTTTGTTCATAAAAAATGCTAAAATAACCATTTACAAACTAATTAGAAAGATCGCTCTAAGTAGACAAAATTATGAACACCAAAGTTCATTGAAAAGCTTGAATAGTTTATGTAGAGAGCCAAGACAAATTAATCAAAATAAAAAAGCAATGAAACATAATAGAACAAACTAAAAAGATGAGAAGAGGATAGATACCAAGAGAGGGAACAATTAGGTGTCGTTTGTTTTTTAAGAGGTCTGAAGTCTGAAATCTTATTTTACTTCTAATTAATAAGAGGTGGTGTTGAAGTCTGAAATCTGAATCAACAAGATTGTATGTTTCTGTAACGTCCGGAGGCATCTTGAGAGAAAGAAGAACATATGAACTGAGGTGGCGATAAGAGGTTTTAAGAAGTTAGGTCACCACTTCTTATTTCAGACGTATTTAAGAATTAAGAGGTTCTGAAAACTTGAAGGAAAAAAAACAAACAGTCTAAATCTTAAAAGGTCTGAACGATTTAGACTTAAGAGACATTAAGAGCTTTTTTTTTTTAAAAAACAACCCCTTAGTAATCCCTCGGCAAATAGCATCCCTCCATCCAGTCATCCACTACAAACTTGAGAAACAAATGATTGTCCGATAATCACGAAAAACATATTTGGTCAAAATCTTGTATTTTCATTAAGGGGAGATGGTTAGTATAAATTGAGAAAAGAGATGCAGAAGAAAAGAGAAGGGCGCACCTGTAATCCATAACCTGCAAATTGAGATGGAGACGGTAAAAGTGAAAATTCATGCTCAATTATTTCACCATTCAAACAATCTTACACCAATTCAAGTAATACAATCTTAATGCAATAAATTAAAATAATCTCAATGTACCCTTTAAGCTCAATAGAACAAATACAATCAATATAGCATGGCCGACTGACGAAACATTGAACCAATTTCTACATCATGACCCATCTCACATATATATTGCTTATTCACTTCTTTAAATTAAACAAAGCAAATTCATAGCAAAAACCCAAAATGCTCGGCCTGATCGTAAACATGTGGGTGCATCTGTTCAAAAGAAATTATATTTCAATAACCATTTACAAGCTCAAAAAGATAGCTATAAATTGACAAAATCACGAAGAGTGAAGTTCATTAAAAAGATAGTTAAAGTAAATTGTTTTAAAAGATGGGAAAAGTGAAAGACTTATAAAAAGTTGTATGGTTTAAGCATTGAAATTTGTGTCAAAATTACTAAAATAGCCTCCTTGCAATGAAAAATACATTTTTCATAAAGGGGCATTTAAGTCTTTAATATATTTAGTATTTTAAAAATTCAAAAAAACCACAAAATTCCTAACTAAAAATCCTACTCTAAGGGGGCGTTTGGTTCGCAGATTCTGATGGAATTGGAATGTTGAATTCCGTTGACCAGATTCCATTACATCGTTTGGTTCATTCTTTTTAAGGAATTGGAATGTTGAATTCCAATGAATTCCACAAATGAAGGAATTCAACATTCCTTGGGGGGGAGGTGGTATTTCATTGGAATGGAATGTCATATTTTTTTTTGGACAAAATTGTCCCTCATCCTAATATGCACCACCACCTCCGAACACCACCATCGGCCACCATTGACCACCACCTCCGGCTACCAACACCGGCTACCACCTCCGGCCACCATCGACCACCTCCGACTACCACCACCACCACCTCCGACCACCATTGACCACCACCGACCACCACCAGCCACCACCACCTCCAGCTACCAACATCGGCCACTGCCATCGGCCACCACCACCTCCGGCCACCACCGCCACCGGCAACCACCACCACCGACCACCACTACCGTTCAACATTATTAGCAGACACCAACTCTCCCTCTCTCTCTCTCCTCTCTCTCTCTCCCTCTCTCTCCTCTCCCTCTCTCTCCCTCTCTCTCTCCTCTCTCCCTCTCTCTCTCAACATTATTAACTACTGTTTATTGATACACATTACTTAAAATTCAAGATTACAAGTCATGATGCATGAGTACAAATTTCTAAAGCTATATGTTTGAATTCATTGCTAATTGATAAACATAATCAAAATAGGATAAATATCTCAATTTAAATATAAAGAATATAAAATATATAAGATAATCATTGAATTCTAACAAAATACTTATTTTTTTTATATTAAATGTATTAAATTATTAAGCCTAAATTAAACAAATTTATAAAAAAAAACCATTATCACTCTCTCAAAACCATCCAAAATCGTACTGTAAATCGATAAAAAAACAAAAAATAAAATGAAATATTAAAATCGTGATGTATCTCGTTACATTGTGCGAGTACGCTTCTAGTATATATAGATAAGACGAATCATATAATTTACTCTAAATATTAATGTTTAGAGTAAATTAAAAACAACATCTCTAAGGTTTACGAAAACTCTAGTTTTTGTTTCTAACTTTTCAAAATTACTTGTAACATCATCAAGGTTTCAATGTTGTTATAGTTTTCGTCCTTGGTCGTTAAGGCCGTTAAGTTGTGTTCGCTAAGGGCCCCATGTGCAAGTCACATGAGGGTAATTTAGTAAATTTCCCCTTTTTAATATAAAAAATCAAGTATACGACTCTCTAATGCTAATGTATAAATGTATAGAAAAACAAAAAAAAAATCTAACCTAAACCCCCCTCATGGCATCTCGTCTCTCCTATTCATCTCGACACTTGCAACTGCCCCTCCCCCATGCCCCAATAATCATAGGCAACTACAACTTCTGGCCACTTTCATTTCACCTTACTTTGCCGTTTACCAAACCCTTACCCGAGTAAGCACTTACCAAATAATATTACCTTATGGCTGAAGATGGCAATGACCAAGAATTTTAGCGGTAAGAGCTTAGGCAAAGACCAAGAGTCTTACCCTGGTAAGTGATGACGAAGACTCTTACCACGGTTAGCGCTTACCGGGAAAATTGTTGCATACGATACTGTTTTGGTGGACTAAAATCTTATCCGGTAATTAAGTGATAGTGTTAAATTTTACCGGTAAGCGTTTATCGGGAAAATTATTGCATACGATACCGTTTTGGTGGACTAAAATCTTACCCGCTAAGTAAGTAATAATGTTAAATTTTATTGGTAAGCGTTTATCCAAGTAAGCGTTTGGTAAACGGCCCTTTACACCCACTTCAAAACTCAAAACCTATCTCTATTCCTTTTCCTTCACACACACACAAATATACTCCTATGTCTGATTTACACACAATCAAACACACACCTTAATGCACACACAATCACTAATATTTGTGGTTTAGATAAATCAGACACAAACACACACCTTGACTCACATACATCTTTGTTTGAATATGTGGGTTTATATGAATCTGGGTTGACATCTTCATAAATATGAACCTATGGTTTGAATATGAGGTTTAGATGAGATGAAATGGGCTCGCATTTTCATAAAGACGAACATGTGGTTTAGATAATATTTGGTTAGAATCATAACACCAAGAGTTGGAGGAAGTAGAAGGGGGATCACAAACAATGAAGGTTTCGCCGAAGGATAACGTATTATTGGAGAAGAAGGTCTGAACCCTTACTGCCACTCTACAGAACCGTACATGAGATTTTCACCTCATACATACACTTGGGAGTAAGGTTAGTCTTAGGATTTAGTTTTTTAATGCTTTAACGACTTGTAAATGGCTTTAAAGATTTGCACACCTTTTTTTTTATCAACAAACATGAAAAAAGAATACCAAAATGCCCTCACATTACTTGTACATGGACCAATTTAAACGGAGGTTTGTAACGAGATTAGAGGCTAAGACCAAAACAGTAACGAAATTGAAACGTTGATGATCGTTCATGTAATTTTGAAAGTTAGGGACGAACATCATAAGTTTTTATAAAACTCAGGTAGCGTTTGGTACGCAGACATGATTGGACGGGACTGGACTGGACAAGACAGAACAAGAGGTTAGGACAAGACTGGACGGGACTGGACAGGACAGGACAAGACAAATGTTTATCTTGTGTTTGGTACAGCTAGGACTGGATAGGATAGAACTGGACAAATTTCCGGATAGGACAGAACTGGACAAATTTCCCTAAAAGTTGTTTGATGATTTTATATGTCATATATATAATAGTTACTCCCTTCGTCCCAAAATAAATGTCTACATTACTATTTTTGTTTGTTCCAAAATAAGTGCCCATTTTCAAAAGTAAATTTACACTTTCCCATTCTACCCTTAATTAATTATGTGATGGAGAAAATTTCTCTCTCTATAATTAAGGGTAATATTGTACTTTGATTTATCAAAAAGTGTAATAATTACACACTCCTAAAACTGTGTGTCTTTTTCATTGTGGACATTTATTTTGGGACAGAGGGAGTATAAATAACACAAATAAATTATATCTTTAAATAATTTAATTAAAAAACATTTTTATTTTTTAAACGATTTTCATACATATAAATACATACAAAAACAATGGTAGGAAATTTGAATGAATAATCTGAAATAATTGATGGTAGTTCGAAAAAATCCGATTCATATAAAGAAAATATGATATTTGATTCAATTTGGAAGATCTTAATGAATTGGCGGATGAATAGTTGTAGCGACACGTAAAGATAAATGTCATGGGTGGGCCGTGAAGGACAATAGTTGTGAAGAACGTAAAAGATAGTGGATGGTGGTGTTTCAGGAGGTTGTTATGGACTTATGGTTGATGTGGTGGAGGTATAGGTGGCCGAAGATGGTAGTGGTGGTGGCGGTGGACAGGGGTAATAGAGGTTATTGTAGTGGAGGACGACGCGGAGGTCACCAACGGTGGTTGGCGGTGAGCGTCGGTGGTAGCGGGGACAATGGGTGGTGGTGATCGGCGGAGGTGGCGATAGGTTGTGGTTGTGGATGTGGTGGAGGAAGTTGTTGTAGTTGTGGAGGAAGAGGTGGAAGTGGTCGACGATGGTTGGTGGTGGCTACCGGTGGTCGTTGATGGTGGTGACGGCCAAAGGTGGTGGTGATCGGTGTTAGTGGAGGTAGTCGATGATGGTAGTGTTGGTGGCGATGGCCGATGGTTGTGGAGGTGGTGGAGGAGGTTGTTTTGGTGGAGAAATAGGTAGAGGTGGCCGATGGTGGTTGGCGGTGGCTACTGGTGGCCGCCGATGGTGGTAGTGGCGGCGATGGGTAGTGGTGACCCTTAAAGACTAATATCATATTAGGATTATATATCAAATGGCGGTAGATCAATGATTTTTAGTTTCTGTCTCACTTTTGTCTCATGTTGTTCCACCTATTTTGGTGGAACAAGAAAATACCATTTTTTGTCCCATCTTGTCCCACCTTGTACAGTATTTATCCCTGTCACATGTCGCACCAAACGTGGGACAGTGAATGTTTGTCATGTCCCATGTCACGCCAAACATGGGACAGTGAGTTTTTGTCCTGTCCCGTCCCATTCAGTCTGCAAACCAAACGCACCCGCACCCTCAAGGACGATTTTGGTAATTTACTCCATTATTTAATAATATAATGATACTTTAAGGCATTGTTTGGCAAACTAGCTTATAAGCTAGCTGTTAGCTGGTAAGCTAACTTTTCAAAACATTACTTTGAGTAGTTTTTCAATAAGCTAACTTATGGTCATCCAAACATGTACCAAGAAAAAAAACTAGCTGATAAGCTAGCTTTTTTAACCAAACATAGCCTAAATAATGATGTTATTACTAATAGTATTATTATTTAAAACTAATAAATAAGTATATTATTATTAATGAATAATACTATCAAGAATTAGTTTTTAGTAATAATGTTATTATTTAATACTAATTTTTAGTAATAATGTTATTATTTAATACTAATCAATAATAATATTATTATTGATTACAATACTCGTAATAATATTATTAAGTATTATTATCATTAATACTAAAGTAACCAATATAATAATATTATTACCAACCTAACTCTTGCTAGATTTTTTAAATTTAATTATCTATGTTATAATATAAAACATTTGAGATAAACTCACAAAAACTATTTTTGAACATAAAATAATGTATCTTACTTAAAATTCAAGATTACAAATAAATGGTGCATGAGTACAATTTTTTAAAGTTGAACTTTAAATTTATGTAACTAACTCATAAGCGTAATAAAAAACATGATAAACATATCATTTTGAATATAAGAAATATAAAATATAATTGGGATGATAATTGAGTCGTAAACAAAATACTTAATTATTATCTTTATAAAAAACATTACATCTATTAAACCTAAAATAAATTGTATCTTTATTAAACCTAAACTAAATTATAATAAAGAAATTGAATTAAACATATTATACAAAAAAACGAGAACCTATAAATTGTTAATTTGATAATAATATCGATATACATTTTTTTTAATTTTTATGTGGTCTTCAATATTATATTTTATTCAAGTTACAAAAAACATTAATGTTTTCTCAAAATCACACAAAACCATATCATAAAATTATCAAAAACAAAGAAAATATTAACATCGTAGTGCATTGAATTGAACGAGTACATTTCTAATTTATATATTACTAGTGTTGGGCCCGTGCATTGCATGGGAGGATAAATTTTTTGTTGGAATATTGAACCGAGTTAAAATGAAACGTAACTTCTCTGTTAACAGTTAATGAAATACAATGTGAAAAACGAATGTATTTTCATAAGTGGTTAACTTGCATATATTCTTAATCGTTTGTTGTTATGAGTTTGTGCAATAATAGTGGTAATAGTTTTGTATTATATTATTTAAAACTCAACCGACATGTCTCACAACATATCACTATTATTGAAATAGTTATAAATATGAACATACGTTTTTACAGATTTTGCAATTTTTCTGAAACCTCCTCGACAACACTTAACAATCACTTTGAACGTATAAATCTGTAGATTAATTAACAACATTCAACCCACATCAAATATGACAAAGAAAATAAATGATTTCTATCTTTTGTAACCGACAACTCAACTGGTATAGTTCAAATTCACTCAGTACCACTTGAAAATTTATCTGACTATTGACTTCAAGATCTCATAGTATTAGTCGATAAAAATAAAGATATGTATATATATCTTATTCCCCTACTTCGAAAAATATGATTGTGGGTTTTGAACAATATAAACAAATCCTCAGTAAATAAAATAAAATATAAAAAAGTATTTTTTTCAAAGAAACAAAAATATAGTGGAATACCTTTTGTTCAGTTGCAGGTTCCGCCATTGATACCCGACCATTCGTCTTCTTCTTGTACTCGGATGATACATAGAGAAGCTATATATATTTATAGTGAATGTAGAGAATATTTTAAAATCTTTTATTTTCATTTTCGATTTTATATTTAAATGTAAATAAATTAAAAATATGGAAGAATATTTTTATATCTACATCGTTTCTATTTTATTTTCTTTACACTTGGTTAATTTGGAAAGTATTGCGGAATATTTTTATTTTAAAGAATACGATAATTTATTAGTGTATCTCGTTATTTTTTATTCATATCAACCTTCTTTTTTCTTCTTTTAATGCTCGTGAAAAAAAATACGTGTAGATTTTATATTATCAAAAAAAATACGTGTAGATTTTATATTATGCTAATATAAAATACGTGTAGATTTTATAAAATAAAATAGATTTTATATTAGCAAAAAAAATACGAAGAAAAAAGAGTTTATATTACATCTCATTATGTAAAAAGATTTTATAAAATAAAATATGGAAAAAGATTTTATAAGATAAAATATGAAAAAATCATTATAAGCATAATATAAAATCTACACGTATTTTATATTACATCTCATTAATATGGAAAAAAAATACTGAAGAAAAAAGATTTTATATTACATCTCATTAATATAGATTTAAATGTAAAATCTACATTTAAAATAGATTATGCTAATATAAAATCTATTTTATAAAATTCTCCACCAAAAAAAACAAATAGTTATATTAATAAATGAGTATTCATTCCACAAATGGATGATTATGTGAGATACTGTGCTTGAAAAGGTTGTACCAAAGCATTAAGAAATTGTAAATTAAGTAATTGACTTTAATTAGTTGTAACTTGTGCTTAAAATGTTATAATTAAGAGTTTTTTATGTCGTTTTTATAATATAGTATAGATATTTATTTGTAAAATTGAGATGTATCCCTATTTTCACCTTCGGTGTCCCCATCATTAGCTATTTCCTGTTAAATAAGTAAATTAAATTATTATTATTTTCTAAGTAATTAAATTAAAGAGTAAATTACACTCTCGGTCTTGTGGTTTTCTCAAAATCTGAATATGATCCCTATTTTGAAATAAATATACTGGACGTCCATGTGGTTTGCATTTCGTTTCAAGTTGGGTCCCTGGCACTAACTCCGTTAAATGAAATCCGTTAACTCATGGGTATATTTGTCAATTTATATACTAATTAAAAACATTTTTTAAACAACCACTTAAAATGTGACAAGTGTCCTACCACTACCACCCCTTGGAGTTTCTCTCTCCCTCTTACAAGTTTTTTTTATCAAAAACTTTTATATATATGTATATTTCACAAACACATATATACACACTAATATACATATATATATATGGGAAAAGTCCAAAAAAAAACCAACGGACTTTATTGTTTGGAATGATTAAGTCTCTGGACAAATTTTTGGAATAAATAAGTCACTGGACTTTTTAAAACCTATTAAATAAATCCTTAGACTTTTCAAACATATCAAATAAATCCTTTTTAATTTAAATGGTAACCTGTAACCTATATAGTAGGTAAAAGTATAAATTAAAAAAAAAAACCTAAAAATATACACGACGCTTCATTCTTCCTCTTGTAAACCATCAGCCTTCATCCTCCATCAGGACCATCACGCCAGACCCGCCCGCCGTAGACCACTGTTATCGTCGCCGCCTCACACCACAGTTCTCGTCGTCGTCTTCGCCGCCGCCGTACACCACTAGTTCCCGTCGCCATCACCCACCGTCTTCAACTTGCAGGTTCTGTTTGATACTCTGTTTTGATTCTGATTCTGATTTTGATAGTCTAGTGTAAATTTCTTTGGAGGTTTAGGGCCTTTTGGATAGTGTGTAGTAGAAACTTCACCCCTCCCTACTCCCTATCCCCCAATTGTAAGACTTCAAAATTTAGTTGTGTGTGTGTTGTTTGGGTGAAAACAGGAGATAGGAGACATTTTAATGCAGTTTACTATGAAACTTCAACTCTTTATATTATTAATGATTGCAAAGACTGAAAATAGGAGATATTTTAATGTGGTTTACCAAGTATGGCCTTGTGTTCTCTTGCCGCTGTAGATACTCTGTTTTAATTCTGATACATCTATTGTCTTAGGAATCAATTTGCATAAAAAAATCTTAATTTCTTAATCAGTTTTCTTAACCAGTTCGGTCAATTATGGGTTTGGTTTCTACTTCTTTGGTTTTTACTTGGTTATGAATTTATTGTTAAAAAAAGTTGTTTTACACAGTAGGCTATGGGGTTAAGGGAAACTCTCTTGGACCTTCAGAAACAAGAAGTAACCCAAATTAGAGACCTTAAAACAGTTCAAAATAGAGACCGCTGGTATTTTTGGCTCACCTTTTGACATATTTTCGTTCAATTTTTGGTAAATTATGCCCAACTTTTATATACATCTATTTATGTTTTGGATACAACTTTTGTATGTTTTGGGAAGAGTAGCGAAAGTGGTATATTCGTTTCATTTTATAAATGCAAGTATTTTTTTTGATCAAAAAATGTCTAGGAACTTAATTGTTCAAAATATGAAAGTCTGTTAGGTTTTTTCGGATTTTTTTCATTATTTTACCACATTAACTGGTTTTAGCGGCCATAAGGATGTATCTAACAGGTATTAGAAAGTCTAAGGATTTATTTAATAGGTTTTAAAAAGTCTAGTGACTTATTTATTCCAAAAATTTGTCCAGTGACTTAATCATTTCAAACAATAAAGTCCGTTGGGTTTTTTTGGACTTTTCCCTATATATATATATACACAGATGCCTTATTCTTTCATGCCACCACCTCACCCCACCCTATTTTCTCTGGTGAGACTCTTCCCTTTTCCTTCTCTATTCATCCCCTTCCCTTCCTCTCCAGCAACCATCCCCTTTAAATGATCGTGTCTTCGTTTTTTTTTCCTGTCGGACCACCCCTTCCACCACCTCTTGTTGCCCTCTTTTTACAGGTGGATGAGGAAACATAATCTAGTAGGTTTTATATAAAAAACGATGAAAGATAAGGAGGTGGGTGTTATGGGTTTTAATGGGTAATGGTGGTGTGTGGTGGTACAAATTACATGGGAGATGGTGGCATGTGGTAGTAGTTGTAGGGGAGGAGACGGGAGATGGTAGAGGGAGGCAAGGACGATGGTCGTCGTTGTTGGGGGAGACCGGAGATGTGTGACACCCGTAAATTCTGGTACGTCCTTATCGAGTACCTTTGTATTTAGTCTAATCGCTAGTTGGTTTCTATCGTGCTTGGGAATTTGGAAAGTTGGACTGGGAGCACTTCGAGTAGAAAACGGAAGGAAATCGGGTTCGATACACCCGGGGCGACAGTGCCTGCGATTGTGACAGGGGTCACTCTCGCGGGGCACAATCGCAGAAAGTGTACCGTAAGTGGGGGAGGAACGACGACAGTGCCAAGCGATTGTGACACCAGTCACTCTCGCTTGGCAAGGTCACGGGGTCTGTACCGCGGGTTCGGGTAGCCGGGCGATAGTGCCAAGCGACTATGACACTGTCAAGGTCGCGAGGCACAGTCGCCGACGGGCCCCCGACCATTTAATGCTTCCAACTCGATTTTTAAGCCATTTTATCTCATTTTGGAGCTTGGAGGTGCGATTTTTGGAGAGTTCAAAGGTGGGGTGTCTTCTCTTCTCATTCATTGCTATTTGGAGAGAATCCTTACATGTATTAATGGTATTGATTTAGGGTTGTTGGTCATCAATTTGGGCTTCTAGAGGTTGAGCATTCAAGTCTCCTACCTTCTTCTCTCAAGTCTAATTATCTAGGGTTTGTTCTTACTTTCCTAGCAAGGTGAGTTTTCTAGCCTTTGTTCTCATATAATTACTAGGGTTTATGTGTTACTACTCTTACTATGTCTCATAACCATATATTTGGGTTTGGTTGTAATTTGACCTAAACATGGGTTTTGGGAATATTAGGGTTTTTGAACCTAAACAATAATGTTTGGAAAATGTGTTTAAACTATGAAAAATGGTATTCTATGATTCTCTACATACTTGGGAACCCACTCTTGTTTTATGGGATTTTGGTAAACCAAAGTGAAATTAGGGCTTTGATGAGATTCAAGTATTGGGTAGTTGTTGATAACCTTGTGATTCGAAATGGGATTTATAAAATTATAATGATGGTTTGTTGGAATGAAACCTCCTTAAGGTGGGGAGTCAAGACTTCATGTGGGTAACCTTATACATGTAGTTTGGTTTTAACACTTATGTTGAATGTGTTTGAATGTTTTGTATGTTGGTCTTAGTGCAATGGATCCATAGGCACGATGTTCCCAATGTCCCGTTTTGGACATTAGGTTCACCATTTTGGTACGGAATAGGCATCGGGTCACCATGGTAAGTAAGGTGTGGGCCTATATGGTCGGACAACGTCCCATGGGCAGTAAGATGTAATTCCCTTGTGCTTGAGTTTCCGTTTTGGAACTCTCAAGAACAAACCTATAAGGGTTAACTTGATGTTTTCGAGCAATAGACTTAGAGGAGTTGAACTCACTATGTGGTTGGTGTTTATTCGTACCATATGATGATCACTAATGGTTTATTTGGTTGTTTGGTCTAGCTCACGGCTATATTCACCGTACGGATACAAAAGGGTTCTTTACTTCTATTTTAATTTAATTGTTCTCACTAAGCCTTAGCCTAACACTTGCTTCTTTGGTTGTCGTGAATGAAAGGTCATCTTAGCGGCGGGGCTCGTTGGGACTAAGTGGACGACATTGGGGTCGTGAGTGGTCTTTTTGGAGATATAGTGACCAACACACTTGATTTTTGAAGGCACATATTTTGGAAGGATAACGACACCCGACTAATCTATTTGACGAATTTAGATTATTAGGTTGTCGATTTTATCCTTCATATTGATTGGGTTTGTAATCACCATACTTTGTTTTCCCCGTTTTGGGATGATATACTTTGGTTTTGAAATGTCACTACTATATTGTTCAGGTTATAATTGACCTCTATTTTAGGGTGAGCAGGTTATCTCTACTTATAGACGTTATATTGCCGAATTTTCGAATTTTAAATTCACCCTAAATTTTAGGATGTTACAAGATGGCCATCGGAGTTGTCACCAGAAGACAAAGAAAATCAGCTGTGTATATATATATATATATATCTTATATCTGTATATATCTATATATATAACTATGTAGGTGTGTATACATACATATATATATATATATATATGTGGGTGGGTGGGTGGGTGTGGGTGTGTATACCTATATATATATGTGTGTGTGTGTGTGTGTGGATGTGTATGTGTATGTATGTATATATATATATGTGTGTGTATATATATATATATGTGTGTGTGTGTGTGTGTGTAAATGAGTTCTAAAAATGGTGGATGAAGGAGGTTTATTCTAACCACAAGGTTGTGGGGTGGTGGTAAAAGCATGGGGACTTCATAGCGGTTGTCCGGGTTCGAGCCCCACTCGCAGCATTGTGGCCACGGGATGAATGCCTGCGGGTCATAGGCTTGTTTTCCAGGAGATTAGTCCGGGCTCAAAGTCGTCTGGGATACTCCTTTACAAAAAAAAAGGAGGTTTATTCTACTTACAGGTGAGGGTAAGGAAGGTGGGGGAAAAGAGTAATGGTGGGGATGGTAGATGGAGAAGAGTTAGGGTTAGGTCAAAGGAAGAATAAGTCAAAAGGAATAAATAGTGGGACATGTGGCACATTTTGGTTGGTCACATTAAAAATGTTTTTAATTAATATATAAAATTACTATGTATGTCCATAAGTTAACATATTTCATTTAACGAAGTTAGTATCAGGGACCCAACTTGAAACAAAATGCAAACCACAGGACGTCCAATGTACTTATTTCAAAATATGACCATCTCTAGATTCTAAGCAAACCACAAGACCCAGAGTGTAATTTACTCTAAATTAAATTATAAAAAAATATAATTAAAGTTAAAGAAAATATTTAAAACTAATTTTATACTCCCAAAAGATCATGTCACTGTTCATATAACCAAATAGTACTATTATATGTCTCGGGTTGGTTCCGGTAAGAAGTTGAGTTAACGGTGAGAAGCGTGAGAGTTAATTATCAACCGTTGGATGAGAAATGAACGTACATTAGGATGAGATGCACCGAGATAAGATGCAACAGATCAATTCATTTCTAAGTCGCAATTAATGGGACGACTTAAGATTAAAAGAGATCAACGGTTCATATCCACTTTTCACATTTATCATCATTAACTTAACTTCTTACACGATCTTTCGGCCTATATGTCTCTATGTCAGTTACTCATGTATTTAACGCTGTATTCCTAAAACCTATTTTACAAAGGAAAAAAAAGAGAGGACAAAAAGAAGGAAAGTACAACAAAGCTCGTGTTCCTAAATCATTTTTAGAAGAGAAAAGAAAGGAAACGATGATAAGTTTTACGCTTAAAACTTTCCTCCACAATAGGCCACAATGCCCTTAAAGTCTATATGCGATAGATAGACTCTTGTAAGCATGACATCTTTTCTATTTGTTTACTTAAACATCCTATTTCAATGGGAACTTGATGAGTCGATCCACCTACACGAAAATGTCTCCAAATAGATTTTCTCAAAATATTTTAGACGATGTTTCAAAAGACGTTCATCACATGGAGCCTTTGGGATATAACTCACCATTTTGAAATCTCCTATATAAAGAGACCTCTACCTTATAACATCATCATCGACACAATCTCATATACAGTCAAATCATCATCAACACCCATCAACAAAAGAATCCTATCACCTCATCTCATAGAAAGGGAAGGAAAGGACAGGAAAGGAAAAAAAAAGAACTCCTTAAAAAGATTATTAAAATTACAAAAAGTACCAAACATTTCATTTTAAAAGATATAAATTTAAATGGTATATTTGTAAAGATACAATCTTTCCTTTCATTTCTCTCGTGATTACAAACATGAAAAAATTATTTAATTTGTTTTCCCTTCAATTTTCTTTCCTCTCGAGACACAAATGAGAAAATTATTTTCTTTCACTTTCTTTTATTTTCTTCCCAAATTTACAACATAAATGTTTGAAATATCAAATGTTAAATACTAACATATAAGTTTATAAAATATATTATTTTAAATAAAAGACGTTGTTTCTTATTATTTAACAACAATAATAAGAAGAAGAATTCTACACATTAAACAATAGTTTATTAATATTTATAATTCAAAAAAGAGATTATAAAAACATCCCAACCAAATATCTCATTATAAATACTAACATTTACCTGTTCATGAACAGTACTGGTAAATTACAGATTTGGTCCTTGAGGTTTTTAGTAAATTACAGATTTGGTCCTTGAGGTTTTTAGTAAATTACAGATTTGATCCTTGAGGTTTTATCTCCCTGTTAGATTTAGTCCTATGTTTGTAGAGTTACAGATTTGGTTCATATAGTTTTATTTTCCTCTTGGATTTAGTCTCCATAATTTGTTGATTCCAAAATAGACTTTCGATTTTGCATTTGCATAACGTTTTGGTTCTCGAAACTAAAAGTTGTTAGCTCCTGACCGTTAAGTAAATGACATTTCGATCATTTATAACTTTTTCATTTTCTAATTTAAATAAATAAAAGTTATATTATAAAAATTATTTTTATTATATAAGCATAAAATAAAGATCCCTTAACATGCATCGCATCTCAATGACTGTGTCTTCTCCAACCCAAAACCTTCCGCCTTCCCCATCAATCCAAGCACATAGTCGTAGGTGATTCACGCACCAATTTTTTATTTATTAATAAAGTAATTTATCATAATTTATTTTATGTTTAATAATGATGTAAAATTTGTTTAATTCATATTTTTATTATAATTTAATTTAGGTTTAATAACAATGTAACTTTTTTTAGGTTTAATGATGTAATGTACCATTTGCCAATTTATTTTCGCTTCCTATCATACACACACATCATCCTGATAGGGCATTTTGTAAATTATAGTCATGCTGCTAACAGACACAAAATGTTTTGTTCTCATAATTGGTCATGCTCAAATTTATGGTCTTAATATTTCTTTTAATCCCACCTCGTTTATCACAATTCCGTTTCAATTCCAATTTTATGATCGTTTTCTTAAATGACCTTTTAACTAATTTTTAAATTTTTATAACGGTTTCAAAAATATAGCACTTAATATAAAATATTATTCATTTTGTCTAAAAACAAATGTCCAAAAAACACACACACACACACATTCTTAAAATTATATGATTATTATATTTTTTTAATTTATTAAAGGACAATTATTTTAATTATATAGAGATAAATTTTCTCCAATGAAAAATTAAAATTAAAATTTTAAAAATTAACATTTATTTTAAAACAAACTAAAACAATAGAATAAACATTTATTTTAATACTATTAAATTATATATAATATAATAATGCCTAAAAATTTGTCAAAAAATCATATCTATACTATATTATAAAGCACAGATAGAAAACTCTTAAATACAAATTATTAGGCACAAGGTACCATCATTTTATGCAAAATTTTAAAAATCTCTTAATTTACAAGTATCAAAGCACAAAATACATATTACTACTGAAGACTTTTAACACCCACCAATTTGGTATGTGCAAGACCTTCTTTTTATGCAGACATTTCCATGTATCACTATTAATTAATATATTATATTATTATAAATTTGTTTTAATTATATTATTAAATATGTAATTGGTTATTTTTTCTAAATTAGGCACGGAAACGGGACGGGGCGGGGGGTGTGATACCCGGCCCCGGCCCCATCCCCGATTTCAATTGAACGGGGATCCTCGGACCAGTACCCGGTTGAGCGGGGAATCCCTAGCCCCGGTCGGGTCGGGTGAACCGGGTTCCCCACTGGGTCGGGACAAATTGCCATCCCTATTCTAGATGTCATTAAAATATATAAAATAATCATTGAATTCTAACAAAATACTTATTTTTTTTATATAAAAAACATTATATTATTAAGTCTAAATTAAACAAATTTATAAAAACATTATCACTTTCTCAAAATCTTCAAAATCGTATTGTAAATTAAGAAAAAAAAACATTAAAATCGTAGATATATCTCGCTACATTGTACGAGTACGATTCTAGTATTTAAAAAAACGCTTATAAAAAATTTATTTAGCTAAATAACCTATTTTACGACCCAAATGAACAAAATTTAATTCATTTTTATTAAAATTCCTTTTTATTCTAAAAATATTTTGCTAACTAAACACACAGTAAGGGCGCGTTTGGTTTGCAGGATTTGAATGGAATGACTTGGATTTTTAGGAGGGATTTGGATTTGGTTTTGGGGGGATTTGAAATCCCTTCGTGTGTTTGGTTTGTAGGATTTGGAATGAATTTCAAATCCATACCTTTACAAGTCGTGCTTGGTTTGTAGGATTTGGATTTAGATTGAGTTTTTATATATTTATTATGGATTTGAAATCCAAATCCATCCAAATCCCGCAATAAATTAAAAAAAATTAAAATGTTCATTTAATGAATCCCGCAAACCGTTTTATCTATTCGTTTCTTAATGAAAAGAAAATTGTTCAGGCAAATTTCCCCAAATTTTTCTTCAAAATTGGAGTGAAAAACCCCATTAATTCAGCAAAATCTGGGCAACAATGGAAGTTGATTATGAGCTAGCATAGAGAATTTGGTCTATCAAAAACCGATTAATCCCTTGGAGGTTTTGTGGTGAAATTTTTAGGGTTTATGAGTGAATTTTGTTTCAAAAACCGTATGAGTTTGATTTTGTTCCGAAGATAAAGGAATTATGTCGTACGAAGCTTCAACAATGTCGAACAACATGCAATTAGCATATACTGCTGATGGAACAGCTACATATATCTCCATGAGTCGGCCTGCTTCGTCTTCTTCGCCGTCACCGACGCCTACTTACAACAACCCTAACGGCGCCGGCAGTGGAGGCAGAAACGCCGGTGAAAATAATTCTATGGCTGTGGTTACGGCAGGGATGGACGCATACGGTAGCGAGGTAGTGAAGCGGAAGAGAGGAAGACCGAGGAAGTATGCGCCCGATGTTTCTATGTCACCGGCGGCGAGGTTGTCACCACCTGGTCAAGCGGCTCCCCAAGTTAGTGGCCTTTCGTCGCCGGCGTTATCTTCAGGGAAGAAGCCGAGGGGCAGACCACCTGGTTCTTTGAACAAGCAGCAGCCTGCTGCTTCTGGTATAGTATTATATGTTATTTTCATTAATTTATTACATGGTTTGTAAATTGTAAACCATTTCACTTTTTATATAGTGTATGTTTCATGAAGACTGGGAAACGTGCATATGCTTGGTAGCTTTTCCAATGATCGATAATTGTTTAATCTGTTGGTCGAATAAGATTAATATTATATATCTTGGGATTGTCAGTTTCTCTTTATTTGAGGTGCTTTTTTTAATAATATATGTGCATAATTTTAAAATATTGATTATAAAGCATGAAATTTCTTGTGTTCTGCCTTTTGTTCGACTGTAACCTCCTACAAAAAGGCAAAAATCGTAAGGGAATTTACTATGGACATGAGGTTAATTGTCTTTTAGTTGTCGTGATTGATTTTCTATGAAATTACTTTTTGCAAATAATAAACGTGACAGATATATTTATGTGAGTAGCCGAGTGTTTCCCCCTTGTGAGAGTTTACACTTTTGAGAAATGACAGGTTGATGCTTAGAGTCGGATCGTGTATTGTCGCATGTCACAGCTTAGTGCCTGAGTCGCATAGTTGATTTACTTTCCTATGTTTATACTTTATATGTAGTACGATCATCGGGTTAAAGGTTTATGGTACAGGTGTATAGCTACCATCTTCCGGTTGGAACTTTTGTTTCTTCGTGGGGATTACTACTCACTGCCTAACTATAAATGTTACTCATTCCTTTTCCTGAAGTTCCTAAAATGGATTTTTCCTTTGCTTCACTGAAAGCAACTTTAATGATGAGATCCACCCTTAAAATCCATCATACAAACTAAACAAAACCAATATATCCCACCTGGAAGTAGGGTCTGAGAGGGGGGCGGGGGGAAGATGTATGCAGAGAGGCTGTTTCCAAGAATACCCTCGGCTTGCAAAGAAGATTTAGAAAGCAGCCACAATTTTGCCAAAAAAATTTGTTTTTGTTAAAAAGTAATATATTAATCTTATATACAATTTTTTGAAGGCATAATTAGAAAAGATTGCAAATAGCCTACTGAGCTAAAAAGCACACAAACCCCAATACTACTACAAACCTATTTGACGACTCTCAACTCTCTTGTCAACTTAGGTCCCCAAAGCAATCAACTATGCTAATTTGACTCCCCAAAAACTCCTATCTGAGGTCAAGCCCTTGGAAACAATAGATATTACTAATGCCTCCATGTCTAGCCTCAACTGCTCATCTGCCCTGCCTTCTCACCCCCTTGACCATGACACTCTCCACCCTCCGTAGTGGTGCCGTCTGTAGTCTCGGGCAAACATGCACAAACCATTGCAGTCTTCCCTCTCTCAATTTATTCAAGATAGGCACAACTACCAACTCTGCTCGGAAAACCTCATTCAGTTTCCTATCCAACATAATCCGACCACAGATCCATCTCTGCATCCTCATTTTTGCAACTTCCAGTTTTCTCTCATGTGCTATCTTTATAGCCCAACATTCTGATCAATACAACATATTGGTTTGATGGCCAACTGGTAGAATTTGCCTTTAGTTTTAATTGGATCTTCTTGTCACACAAAACTCTTGTGGCCATCCTCCACTTTTGCTGTCCTGCCTTTATGTGATGTGCAACATCTCTCAACCTCTTTTTCTTTCTGAATCATAGATCCCAAATACTTGTTGTCCTTTTGGGTACCCTTTGCTCCCCCATGACCAACTTCTACCCCCTCTTAAAATCCATCATAGAATTGCTTGTTGTCATTGTGTTTATCTCTTTACATTGTTATGGATGATCAAGTTGAAGGACGGGTCTTTTTAGCATGGATAGGTGCTTATCTTAGTAATTGTGAACAGTCAAACATCATTCGACTCTGGAGGGATGTAGTACAATATGCTCGAATTTAGCTCTTGTATGTTCAAATTATCTTGTGTTTCAACTCTGTGTGAAATATTGGAGGGATACAGGGTGTAATATAGTTTCCTAATTCAAGTTGATAGTCTATGGATTCAATAGGATGAAATCTCCTTCCATTTGATGAGATTCAAGTTTCTATCATATCAACAAGATTCATGCAGCATCATTGATACTAATCAACTCTCTTTGGGACTTGATTGATAGATAGGTCTGATCTACATGAAAAACTTGCATAAACTTTATGATTCCCATAAATATTTTATTCGTTTAATACTCTTGTTGATCAAAGTTAAAGATTACCCTTTCAACCACTCTTTTTACTTCTCTTTTTTTGGAAGGGTGTCCCAGGCTATGCCTAGACTAATCCCGGGAAATTTTGACGGTAAGAAATCAGCCCTGATAAACTCAGTGGCCACAATTGTTGTGTACGCCTGGAATTGAACCCTGGGCAGATGGGATATTCCACCACATCCCCCAGGGCCTCAACCACTACGCCACAACCCTTGTGGTTCTTTTTTTTTCTTCTTCTCTTCCTTGGTTTACTTATTCTTTCTTGGTTAGCTTTTCCTTAAATTATAGGACACTAGAAGTGACACTGTGACAGTAACTGTAGATGTAGTTGCTGCCATCATGACACTACTAAATGGGATAAATTTGAGGAAACAAAACTACAACTAAGCAGAATTAGTTAAATGTCGCTGAAGTTTATGCGTTCATTTATTATAGAAGCATAAATATGTAGGTCAAAATGACACCTAGCAAGGTGAGTGAGTAGTGACAATAGACAAGCGGTAATCAGAGACATATTCATACCTGTCTTACATTTACTATCACACCTTATTATTATTTTTGTAGTACACTCAAAATTGCTATATGCTTTAATCTTCTGTAAATATGGTGTGCTGGGTGCTATTGTGAATTTTCTGCTGCCTTTTGTGTAATCTTTTTTGAGCCGATAATTCTTTACCAGTAAGGCAGTAACTTTCTTTGCCCGGATCACATTAAGTTTCATGACACCTATTCAAAAAAAAAAATATCACGTAATTGTTTTCAGGTGTTGTGTGGATAATTAAGTCATTTCATCTTTTTTTTTTCTTTTTGGCAGGTTCACCAGGAGTGGGGTTCATGCCACATATTCTTGATGTTAAAGCTGGAGAGGTGCATCCATGATTCTTTTGTTTCTTCAGTGTGGTTCGTTGATGTTTATCTTTATGAATACTGCATGTCATACTTCTCTGCTTGAGATTGATTGAAAAAACACCAGAATATTGTTCCATTTTTTGGTACTCGTGCCACATAGCTTTCGACATAGCCAATGCTTTGTTTATACAACTTCATAACTTGTGGGTTTTAAATTAAAGTACTCATCATAGATAAGTTACATTTATCCTTCTTTACATCATAGTGCAGAAAATAAGTGTGCAAACGTTCCCTTCTTTCTTTGTGATGATACTCTTGACCATATGTGAGGGAATGCTTCTGTGTCTCTGATCATGATTATCATTGAAATTCCTCTAGTTCAAATTCACAAGGGCTTGTGGCATTTGATGCCTAATGTCTGAAATCTATATAACTCAGTTCGTATTGTCATTACATTCTAGTCATAAATAGTTTCTTATTTGAGATAGACTTATGTTTAGGATAGCTGTTGTAACTCGCCAAATGAGTTCCGTGGATATGGACATGGGTTGGTATTTTCTGGTGGAATGAGATACTGGGAATAGCAAATAATTAATGGATTTTTACGTATGCATGGCCTAAATGACATATTAAGTTCTTGTGCTGTTTGTCACTTTTACTTTATGAAAAAAGGAAGAGTATCAGTCAAGACATGAGACATTTTCATATTCACTTGTGTTGTTGGTGTTATATACTATCTTTCAGTGTATGTCCCAATTTGCTTAAAGTTCCATCATTCTTAATTATTGACTTATAAGTTGTTCAACTGCATTAACCAGACTCTTAAGTGGCCAAGTGAACTAAGCAAGCTATTTTTTCCTGACAAAATAATTCAACAATTATAAGGCTATCTGTGCCCAAATCCATGCAAGTTACTAAGAACCCACCAAAAATCCTCCTGTTAAATTTGGTTAGTTTTAGGAAACCCTATGACAGTAAGATGAGAGTGTGAGTTACTTTGACACATAGTTGTCATGGTGTGGCAACATAGTCAAAGCATAGTCTAACACGTGTGTGCTAGCTAACAAGTTTCATAGAAATAACAACACATAAGAAAGGTCACTGTGGAATGTTGCATTTAGAGCTCTATATTTGTAGTGTCAAAGCATATATTTACCGGCAAAAAATTTAAGTTTAGTGTCACAACTAAGAACATAACGCCGCACCCACGCAGCCACACTAACCGGAGAGACTGATATACTGTCACAATAGGACTTGTAGTCTCAAATTTCAAAAAATTGGGACAATCTTGCATTAATGAGTTGCACATCAGGCATAAAAAGCTATATATTGCTTTGGTTCAGGTGAAAAATGGAATAATTGAGCACATATGAGGAATGGAAAATAGAAGACAAGAAAAGAAAACAAGAAAAATCATTGAGGAAGACGGAAATAACTTATGATGAGATGAGTGACTAGTTAGGTCATGCAATTAAGAAAAGAATGGTTCTCTAGCACGTGTAATTCGATCATCTCCAATTTAGGTCCTCAATTTGGGTTTGAATATTGTTTTACTACTCAAAAGGTAAGTCTTCTCCATTTAAATTTCTTTTGTAGGCCTAGATTTGATCTTATAACCTCTTAAGACCTTAAGGCGAGAGGACACCATGCTAATTGGCCACAGCCAGGACACCAAGTTGTGGCAAAGGCGAGCCCTGACAACTGTGTTTAGATGAGAAAAAAGAGAGAGACAAGGACTTCTGTCACACCAAGCATCTGTCGTGATAAAACATAGATTTCTTTTGCCCTTGTGATTCTTTGTCTTGTCAGTCTCTTGCTTTGGTAGAGGTTCTCTCCATTGGTTCTGACGTGTGTATATGGGACCAAATTTATCAACAATCTCTACATGGCAGTGAAACCTGTCGTTATTAACTTCATCAAATGGGATATGTGATATACCCAACGAGCTAGGTATTTGTAATTACTTAGGATCAGTATTAAATATTAATTAAGCATGAAAATATTAATGAAGATGTTAGTCATAGTATAAGAGCTGTGTTAATGAAATGGTGTCAAACTTTAGGAGTGCTATGTGACTGTAGAGTTGAAGCTGAAAATGGTATGCTCTATAGGATTGTGGTGGGACTTGTTACTATTTATTATGAGGCAGAATGCAAATGCTAGGGGAGTGTGGCCACATAATTAGGGGTATAATCAGAACGGATGACATATGGGGCAAAGAGTTGGGGTTACAAGAATTGAGGGATAGCTCAGGTATCAGGAGATGGCATTCGATAGTGGAGAATAGAATGATGCTCTTTATCTTAGTTTACAGTGAGATTATTTTTGGTTGATTTATGTTTTGCTTGGAGTTCGTATTTTTATATTGCACTTTATTCTGTTCAAGTGTGGAAAATTCATACCAAATTCTTTATTTCTTCTCCACAGGATGTGTTGGCCAAGTTAATGTGGTTCGCGCAGAATAGCACTAGAGCTCTCTGTGTTCTATCAGCTAATGGTGCCGTATCTAATGTGACACTTCAGCAGTCGGCAACATCTGGTGGAACTGTCACTTATGAGGTTTGTCTTGGTATTTACGACCCTTTAAACAAAGCTTAGGGGTTGTTTGGCAGTTGCTGAATGGTTTGGTGGTGCAGAATGATTAAGTGGTCAAAATGATTAAGAGGCTCTTATGATATAGTGTGAAATGAAATATGGTTGTTTGTTAATTGTTAAGAATGAAATCAGGGCTTTGAATGGTTAAGGCGAGGTCAAGATACAAAATCATTGAGAGGGTGGTTTTGGAACCATTAAGAGGCAGACCTTTTTTTTGCCAAACAAGATTTACCTCTTAACGATTCAGAGGTTGCCTCTTAATGGAACCATTAAGAGGTAAACAAACAACCCCTTAGTTATCCTCCACCAGATGCAGTATAATGAGGGGATATGTGATTCATTAAATTTTGGTGCATAAAAGATATTTTGTAAGTTGCTTATGCAGGGACGTTTTGAGATCCTATCTCTTTCTGGTTCATTTATGGTGTCTGAGACTGGTGGTCAACGTAGTAGAACGGGTGGGTTAAGTGTGGCTCTGTCTGGGTCAGACGGTCGTGTTCTAGGTGGTAACGTGGCTGGACTCCTAACTGCTGCATCTCCACTTCAGGTTTGTCTTGGCTTGTTGGCTTTCCAGTAAACACCTGAGACCATGATATATTTCTAAGATGCTATTCTACATGTGTTCATTTTACAAAGCATTGTGTTCAAACATGCATCTTTGGCTATGTTTCGCAAACTACCTGATAAGCTGGTCATTGGCCAAAAAGCTAGCTGTTAGCTAATAAGCTAACCGATAAACTAGTCATGTTTGGTAAAAACAAGCCGATAAGCTAGTTAACAATGTAAAGCAGCCTAAAAAGGGATGTTGAAAAATTATTGGAAAAACATAAGGGGCATAATTGAAAGAAAGTGGAAAACGTGAAATATTAAACAAATGAAGGGGCCCACTTAGAGCATTGAAGAAGCGCTTCTTCTGCACAATACATTCTGTGCATTTTTCTCTCTAAAGGCCTCCATGCTGGCATCAAAGCTCTCCTAGCTGGCATGATACACACCCACGAAACGCCCATTGTGGGTGCTCTTATTGAAATACTACTTGAACACGGGTCTTTTTCAATAAACTCAAAAAATAAGCGAACTTAAAGGTCGCGAAACATGCTTCTTTTGCAGGTTATTGTTGGTAGCTTTATTCCTGCAAGTCAGAAACAAACAAGAACAGCAGGTACTAACGAGGCAGAAGTTGTAAACGCTCCAGCAAATCTCGTCTCTGGAACATCAGCAGGAGGAACCCAGAGCGAATCTTCAGGTGGGGGACTCGGGAGCCCTCTTGGTCACAGCAACAACAGCAATCCACAAGGTATCACTCATATGCCTTGGAGATAAATCCCATTTGTTTGTGTTATAAGCAACAGAACCTTCTATTAGGAACCTTGCCCTTTTTACTCTTTTATTATTATTTTTTCTTTTTTAATTTCTAAAGTCCTTCGTTTAAGCATCGTTGCATGGCCTATGAAACCTTGTCTTTTTATGTTTCACGTTGAGCCTTTTAGCTTAGAAAGCAGTTTAGAATTGGTATTTTGCTAGACTTATAAAACGTCGTTGGTATTTTTCTGTTTGTGGGTGTGAGTAACTTTTGGGATCATCCATGGACCACCAACCCCTCACAATTACTTCTACTTCTACCGATACGCAAATGCTATGTTTGGCAAAGTAGCTAATTGGCTGAAAAGCTAGCTAGCTATTGGCTAATAAGTTGGTTGTTAGCTATAAACTAGTCATGTTTAGAAGAAAAGGAAAAAAAAAAACTAACCGATAAGCTAAAATGGCATTGAAAATTTAATAAGAAAAATATAAGCGACATAATTGGAAAAAAAAAAAAAGGCCCTAAGGAGCTCATTGAAATGCTACATAAAGTAGTTTTTGAAAAAGCTAGCCTAGAGCATCTTCAATAGATTCTCCAAAATGGGGAAACAATAGTCAAAATTTCAAAAAAAAAACTACATCCATCTCTAAGAGATTCCCCATATTAGAGGTAAATCATTGATTATATTATTAAAATATTCTATATATTTAATAAAATATTATTTCTCTCACCTAAACATTTCATTTCAAAGTTTCTCATTGGTGGGATATAATAAAAAACCATTTCTCTCTCTTAGTTATCATTTTTGGGATATCTCTAGATTTTTGAGAAAATTACACTCCTATTTTCTCCATTTTGGAGAAACTCTTGGAGTAAAAAGTTGTTCAAAATCTTCATTTTCTCCATTTTGGAGAAACTGTTAGAGATGCTCTTATGGTTGTCAAACATTGTCAAAATTCTCTTTTAGCACATGACATATATGCATCCCTGGTTTTCTCTTACATAGTTATATTTACTTTCTTCAGCTGCTAATGGTGTTAAAAACGGTGGTTATTCGTATAGGGGTGTTCAGAATACCGTATAAACCATCCGCGCTGCACCAAGTTGTGCAGTTTAGAACATTTGCGGTTTGTTTATTTTTATACCGCATTATGCGGGTTAGTTTGCAGTTTTGAATTATTTAAACCACCGTTTAAACTGCATTGCACCACATTCTTTTTTTCTATTATTTAATTTTTATATGCAACTATATGTTACATTTTCTACTAATTAAAAATATTTATTGAGAATAGTTAAACGACTTGTAGACCAGTAAGATGGTAACTAATAAATATAGACTGAAATCTGCAAACTTTTGCAAGTAGTTGTTCATTAGGCTTTTTTTTTTCCTTTGTAAGTTATAACTCCGTTAATTATTTAAATTAATAAATAAATATTTTTCAATTAGGGTTTCTTATTTTGACTTACGACATTAGATACATACAAATAGCATAAACAGCTAATACATACTACTATACTAGTCCAACTAAGGGGTTTCTATTTTGAAATTAGCCAATTAGTTATTTAGTACAACTGCATAAATTGCACTGTATCGCACCGCATTTTGCGATGCGATATTTTACAGTTTGAGGCATCTGTGGTTTAGTTTGTGGTTTGGAAAATGCTCAACTGTACGATTTGGCTTGCGGTTTTGGCTCTAAATTGTGCTGCGAATGCCCCTACTTATTTAAGTACATACATCTTGTATGATAGAGTGTGCTTTAAATTTGCACTTTTTGTGAGACGGGCGATAATTTTCTTTTATATACAATTGCTTTAGCAGTTTCCTCTACCTATTTGGATGTCTGTCTTCTACGTTCAGACCCTACTTCAGAATGGGTTCGTTTGACTTGGTTTATACAAATGCTTCTGCTTCTTGTGATGTTAAATCCAGTGGTCATTTAACCATAACCAAAATGACATTGTAATCCCACTCGTGAAAGGTTTGGGGAGGGTGAGATTTACGTAAACCCAATCTCTACCCAAGATAGTAGAGCAGTTGATCCAGGAAGATCCACGACTTGTGCAAGAATATGAGCAAATAGGTAGAAGACATGAATTAATTACATATGATGAATGCAACACGAGAGATACGAGTGGGTGCAATGAAAACATACAAAAATGGTAAAAGCACGACTTTATCCTAAACTGCAAACCCTCAACCTCAACCTATCTAGCTCACTTTTGCCTAACTATGCTAGTTACTGTTCCACCCAGTGGTGAGCCACGATTTCGGTCTACGAGCAGCATTAAGTATAAATAAAATAAATTCAAAACAAGTAAATATTAATTTTTTGAAAATAGCAAAAACAATGATATTATTTCTTGAAACACCAACCTTTATAGTTCCAACAATAACTTCAGATGAGTTTTCAGCTTCTAAAACTTATCTATGATGTCTTCATTATCTACCTCAACAAAAAATCTTTTTCAATATAAGATTTCAACCAATCGTTCATCCATTGATCACCCATTCTATTACATAATCTATTCTTTACGATGTTCATAGCTGAAAATGTCTTTTCAATTATTGCAGTCACTACAAGTAACACCAATGCTAGTTTTATAGCAAATACACGATATATAACACATTAATGGTCCAATAACAAACATATATTAAGTGAATTTTTTCCCGGCCTATAATAGAAAATTATGATATCAATTTTCTTTTAAAAAATGAGGGTTAGCAGCCGCTACCCCTTGTGATTAGGTGGCTTCGCCACTAGTTTCACATACTTGATTTGCCACCATGATCTTCCGTATTCAAATACTCGTATCAAAGATGATGTTCAAGGCCACCATTTCGAACGTCAGTTGCTCATTCAACCATAAACAACAACCCTAATTATTGTTCAACACCGTAATATCAATTAATGTAACAAGGATCCCAATGATTTTCTAAGAATGCCTTTTGCTAGCATTATCTGGATGTTTTTAGCCAAATTTTATACCGTTATTCTTTACGAAAAAAAAAAAGGAATAACATCATTTTATGGAGTGCCCTACCATACTAGTCTCTACGTCCATCATGAATGAGACAAATAGTATCTTGTGTTTTTGAAATTAAATTTCCTAACATTTTACTTAATATTCTTTAAAGTCTTTTAAAATTAACTTATTGTTATGTACATACATATTTTGTTAAATCTCATATTTAAACTCTCTAAAATCAATTGATAGACATTCAAATATATGATAACAATTGAGCACCATTTATACAATACAATATTCTGGATTTTTTAATACTAGTAAAAAAATTATATTAGTTTTTTCGGTACACATTTAAAATAAAATTTTCATATGTATATATTAACTATATAAAGTAAGGGTGCTCAAAAAACCGAGTAATCCGACCAACCCCGCCAACCCAACCCAAAAAAACCTAAAAAATATCAACTCGAGGTAACCCGTCATATAATCGATAGAAAATTAGGGCAAATCGGATCTATTGGATTGAAATTGGGTTACGCCCAAAGTAACCCGACCAACCCGATGATAGTTTTAGCGGCTTCTCTAAAATTATTTGTATTTTCTCTTTAATATGTATAGGATACTGAAAAAGACCCGACAACAACGAGCAATGAAACTTTATTATTGGAGTTATATGTAATACCTAAATATGTGATGAACTCGTATATTCTTTTAAATGATTGATCGTATTTCAAAGGCATGTTTCCTTTATTTTTATGTTCCAAATGTTGATTTTACTTTGTTTAAAGATAACTCGACCAACCCAAACCGGTTGATTTGGGTTAGGTTGCAAATTTTGTTGAATTGGGTTGAAAATTGTTAAGTGCCAACATTTGTTCAATTGTCTTCAACCCCTTTGAGTTTTGGGCTTAAGAAGAAAATGTTAACGTTTGTTTTTCATTGTTGCGCTACCAAATATCAACTCGTTCTCGACGATTGACATATGCCCTCTCGAACTTAATTCTCAAATTCGAACTTCAATATTCCAAGTCTCTGGTTGACGAAAGTCTTTCAGACTCTCACTCTCTCTTGAAGTCCTCTCCAAGTCTCTCAGTATCTGATTTCTCACTTCTTCTGGTAAATTTTCTAAATTTTGGTTCGTTTATGTCTTTTGTAGATTAAAGACTTCTCTATAAAAGCCTCCATGTTGGCATCAAAGTACTCCTAGTTGGCATTGTACGCACCCATAAAACTCCCGTTGTGGGTGCTCTTATTGAAACACCAATTGACGAAGTTTATAGCTAATCCAACTTGGCTTTTTTCAATAAACTCAAAAATTAAGCAAACGTCAAACATGCTTCTTTTGCAGGTTATTGTGGGTAGCTTTATTCCTGCAATATTAAAAAAACAATTGTACTTTTTCGAGGGCCCCTTTTTAAATCTCGTCGAGGGGCTGTAAAATGTTATGAACGAACCTGGTTGTATGCAACAGAAAAACCCCTCTATTAGGAATCTTGCAGGCCCTTTTTACTTTTTCCTTTTTTCTTAAAGTCCTTCGATTAAACATCGTTGCATGGCCTATGAAACCTTGCCCGTTGTGTTTCACGTTGAGCCTTTTAGCTTAGAAACCAGTTTAGAATTAATTGGTATTTTGGTGGACTTATAAAATGTCTTATGGTATTTTCTATTTGTCGTTATGAGTGCAACTTTTGGATCATCGATGGACCACCAACCCCATAGGATAGGCAAACTAGCTGATTGGCTGAAAAGATAATTGTTGGCTAATAAATTGGTTGTTAGATATAAACTAGTCTTGTTTATAAGGAAAAAAAACTAACTGATAAGCTAGATAACGATGTAAATCACATTAAAAATTTAACTGGAAAAATATAAGGGGCATAATTGGAATATAAAAGAAAAGAGTCTAGGAGCTTATTGAAACACTACAGAAAATAGTTATTTAAAAAACTAGCTTATGGTATATAGGCAAAATTCTCTCTTATATTTACTTTCTTTAACTCCTAATGGTGTTAAAAAAAACGATGGTTATTCATATAAGGGTGTTCAAAGTACCGCATAAACCATTCATACCTTACCAAGTTGTGCTATTTATAACTTTTACGATACGGTATACGGTTTGTATATTTTTATACCGCACTATAAGGTTTAGTTTGCTGTTTTGAATTATTCAAACCACACTACACTGTATATTCTTTTTTTTCTATTTATTTAATTTTTATATATAACTATATGTTACATTTTGTATTAATTAAAAATATTTATTAAGTATAATTAAACTACTAATAGTCTAGTAAAATAGTAACTAATAAATATAGACCGAAATTTGCAAACTTTTGTAAATAGTGGTTCATTAGGGGTTTTTTCTATTATCAAAAATCTTGCACGTTAGAACTCCATTAGTTATTTAGATTAATAATTAAATATTATTCAATTAGGGTTTTCAAGTTAGGTACATATAAATAGCATAAACCTCTAATAAATACTACTATACTAGCCCAAGTTAGGGGCTTTCTATTTTTAACTTAGCCAATTAATTATTTAGTACAAATGTACAATTGCATAAATCATATATTATCGTACCGCATTTTGTTATACGGTATTTTGCAGTTTAAGACATCTGCGATTTGGTTTATGGTTTGGAAAAATGATCAAACGTCGCATGCGGTTTATTTTGTGGCTTTGGTTCTAAGCTGCACCGCTAACACCCAAGTTATCTGGGCTTAAACATCTTGTATGATACATAGTGTGCTTTAAATTTGCACTTTTGTGTGACCAACAATAATTTTCTCTTATATACAACTACTTTGGTTTTCTCTACTAATTGGGAGGTCTGTCGTCTATGTAGATCTTGTCTTTTACAAGTCCTACTTTCCAGTGAGATATATTGGGTTGTTTTGACTTGGGTTATACAATTGCTTCTGCATCTACTGACCCATAGACATTCAACCATAACCAAAATGACATAGTAAATCCCACTTGTGTGAGGAGGGTGAGATTTACGTAAACCTGACTTTTACCCAAGCTAGTAGAGTTGTTAATCCATAAAGACCCACGACGTTATGCAAGAATATGAGCAAATAGGTAGAAGGCATGAATTAATTACATATGATGAATGCAACGAGAGAAATAAAAAGAAGATACGAGTGGGTGCAAAACATATAAACAATGTATGTCCAAATGCACGAGTTTATCCTCGACTGCCAAACCTCAACCTGTCTAACTCCTTTTTACCCAACTATGCTAGCTACCGTTCCACATACTTACTTTGCCACCTGGATCCTTCGTATTCAAGTACTTTTTTCAGAGATCATCTCCAAGACCGCCATATCAAACTTAACTGCTCATTCAACCATAAACAACCACCCCTATTTTCGTTCAACACCGTAAATATCAATCTATGTAGCAAGGATTCCAATGATTTTCTAAGACATGCCTTTCGCTCACCCTAGCTTTATTTAGATGTTTCTTTAGCCAATTTTTTTGCCATAATTCCTATGTAAACAAAAGGTATAACATCATGTTACTGGAGTATCCCTACGATACTGGTCGAGGTAAACATATATTTAATTAAACCTCATATTTAAACTCTATAAGACCAATCGATAAACATTTTAAATATATGATAACCATTGAACACTAATAATAATACACTTAGGGGTTGTTTGATTGGTTTTCCATTAAGTTCTGTATGGATAAAGTTGTCTGTGTGGATTAATCTGTCTGTATAAATTTAGAAGGTTTTTATTTGAGAGAGTGTTTTCATAGATGGAAGAAACGTGTTTTTTAATGAGAGGGACTGATTTGGAAAAAACTTGGCTTTCTGCATAAAGCTCCCCCTTGAAATCTTACTGAATAAGCCACTTTCTATATCATTAAGCCACTACCAAACAGTCATATATAGCTGACTGAATAAGCTGTGAGTCTCATTAAGCTTATTAAGCTGCTAACAAACAGGCCCTTAGTAGTAGAACACTATTATGTAAATGTTGGATTTTTTTATATATTTAATAAAAAGTTACATTAGTTTTCTTATTTTGAGTTTAGATTTAAAAATAAAAATTTCCATATATTAAGAGCATCTCCAACAGCTATGCTAAAATAGAAAAAAGTGAGTTTTTAGCAATTTTTTTGCTTCAATAGAGAAAAGAAGAGAGAGAATGTAAAAATCTCTAAATTTGGAGAAATCTCTAAAACTCTATATTTAAGAGAGAGAAGCAATATTAAATTTTTTTTGACCATTAGGAGACATTGAAGGTGTGTTTTTAGGAGAGAGAAATAATATTTTATTAAATAATTGAATATTTTAATAATATAATTAAAGATAAAATTGTTAAAATAGAGTAGTTGTTTGAGTTTGATATAATTTTTTTTTTAAATTTTAATTTTTTATACTCTATTTTAGAAAAATTATAGTGTAGCTATCGGAAATAGTCTAATAAGTTAAGTAGCCATATATATATTATAAAGTACGAAGAAATAATGGAAGCGGGTGAAGCATGAGATTGGGAAGGAAATTAAAAAAAGGCAAAAAGACTTTCTTTTAGCCATAACATAAAAAGTTGGAGGGACGACGGTTTTGGCGTGAGTACGAGTGCCAGCTGGAACACACGGGTAGGCTTCTCATCACCCTCCACGTGTCATACAACCCACGTGGGATCTCCTTTCCGTCATTAATGTTTCTTTCCCGTAACATTATCTTTTGTCTTTGAACAGTTCCAACGTAGCTTCTTTAAGAATTTTTTTTTCCTTTAAAATTTTTTGTCACAACTTACATAAAAGTTTATAATATAGTACTTATAACAACATCAATTTTTAATTTTCCTGGGTCCTATATATATAATAACGTCTTTTATATATATATATAGAGAGAGAGAAAGAGAGGTGGGTTCAAATGAAAACTCATCTTTCATTGTGCACATGAGGATAAATCTTAACCATTGATCAAAACTTATAAAGCTAATCAATGGTTAATACATAATAAGGTTAATTGGGAAGTGATTAAGGACAAAATTGTAATTTTGAATCAACGTCTACCTTCTTTGACTTCTTATTTTTATTTTTAATTAAAAAAAAATTACCCCCTTAAACTTTAAAATAATTTATCTTAAAAATTACTAATATTTGAATCAAACAAATTACATCAAAAAAACGAGAATTTTGTGCTCTTCAATATGACATCCATCTCGATATAGTTTTTTTTTTTCGTTTTAACCGTTTTTTACGTGAAATTCTATATACGTGTTATATTCATTATGAATATGCATGCACGTCTTCGGGTGTCCACATTCAGTATGAATAACAAAGGTGAACATTCATTCACTATTCATGATAAATAATACCGTATGCAGGATGAATAATACAATATTCATGATTTTTTTGTTTTAACCGTTTTTACGTGAAATTCTATATATGTGTTATATTCATTATGAATATGCATACATGTCCTCGGTTGTCCACATTCAGTATGAATAACAAAGGTGAACGTTCATTCACTATTCATGATGAATAATACAGTATTCAGGATGAATAATACATGAATCCATGATTCATGTATTATTTATCATGAATCGTGTATTATTCACCATGAATGTTCTATTATTCATCCTGAATGATACATTATTCATGATGAATAATATATGAATGACCCGTGAAAGTGTAGACACATGGCACACTCTCTTTTGTTTCCCAATTTACAACCGAAATTTGGTTTAATTCATTATAAATATGTATGCGTATCCCCGGATGTCCCACATTCAATATGAATAACAAATGTGAACGTTCATTCATTATTCATGATGAATAATATATTATTCAGGATGAATTACATAACATTCAGGACGAATAATACATGAATTCATGAATCGTGAATTATTCAACCTAAATGTTGTATTATTCATTCTGAATGATACATTATTCATGATGAATAACACATTAATGACCTGTGAAGATGTGGAGACATGACGCGCTCTCTTTTGTTCCCCGATTCACAACAGAATTATTCGATAGGTTCTCATGGGTGTGGGGTTACGGTGCTGAAGAAACGTGATGCCTTACGACGTTGAAGAAAGTGTTGAAGAAGGTGATGTCGAGTTACATACTTACGGTGTCGAGGCGTTGTACAAACTTGAACGTACATAAATATTCATAATAAATATAACACATATATAGCATTTCAATTAAAAAACGATTAAAACGACAAAAAAAACTATATCGAGATGGATGTCATATCGAAGAGCACGAAATTCTCGTTTTTTTGATGTAATTTGTTTGATTAAAATATTAGTAATTTTTAAGATAATTTATTTTAAACTTTAATTGGGTAAAAAGTTTTTAGTTAAAAAAGAAAATAAAAAGTCAAATATGATAGGCGTGTGTTTAAATTTTCTTCCATTTTTACCCCTAAGCATTTTAAAATTAAAAACTCTATTTAATATGAGTTGTTGGATCAAAAGATATCGAGTGGTTGGGATTTGTCCTCACGTGCACAATGAAAAATGAGTTTTCATTTGAACTATCTTCTCTCTCTCTCTCTCTCTCTCTATATATATATATATATAGGATTTGATTCCGGTGAGAAGTTGAGTTAATGGTGAGAAACGTAAGAAATGGTTATCGACTGTCGAATGAGAAATGAACGCACATTAAGATAAGATGCACTAGATCAATTCCCTTCTAAACCGCAATTCATGGGAGGGCTTGAGATTAAAAGAGATCAACGGTTCAGATCCACTTTTCACGTTTCTCACCGTTAACTCAACTTCTCACACGATCTTTCGCCTATATATATATGTGAAAGATCATATGAAAAGTTGAAGTTAAAGTGAGAACGTAAGAGTGTGTAATCTACATAGAATTAAATGTAGGTTCATATGGGAATCAATTAAAAAAGTTCATATGTGAATTACATTGGTTCATATATGAACATATAATTCATATGTGAATCATACAGGTTCATATATGAACTCGTCCCTCGTATTTTACGAAACTACCCATCTATCTTCTATAGACCACACAAGGAATTATCCGGTGCTTCACGGTCAAAGCCGCAAATGTTGACCAGATAAAGGGCTAGGATCGTTTCATTATTTATCATATTTTTAGCATTTCTCAAATGAAGTTAATCCTATATATATATATATATATATATATATATAGGCGAAAGATCGTGTGAGAAGTTGAGTTAACGGTGAGAAACGTGAGAAGTGGATCTAAATCGTTGATCTCTTTTAATCTCAAGCCCTCCCATGAAGTGCGGCTTAGAAGGGAATTAATCTGATGCATCACATCCTAATGTGCGTCCATTTCTCATCCAACTGTCGATAACCACTTCTCACCATTAACTCAACTTCTCACCGGAACCCAACCCTATATACAATGTCAACAACCAAAAAAGTAAAAAAAAAATGGCCATGAAACCATGTGAAGAGGGATGGTTTGATACGTCCATTTACAGTTGTGTTCACACATGATCAATGTGTGCAGTTGTTTCCCATATGTTAATGAACACGTGGATTAACACTATACACACCTAACTCCTCCATAAAATGTAAAAATATATTTTACTTATGAATTTATGTGATCAACGATGGAGACACGAATCTTACGGGATGCTTAATTATTTGTTCCCATATGTTCATTAATGGCTGGGAATTTTTTTTAATGAAAACATCATAAAACTAAATAATCAAAACAACTTGAAATCATTAAAAACTTACCAACACAAAATTTGTTATTCGATTCGACCATATCCACATTGCAATTACCGATGCTTTCGTTTTGGTGCTCATTCCTATTGAGTTGATTTCCATTGGTTTCATCCAATGTTGTTGTTATGACAAATTTTCAACAAGCGCACTTCTATCGACATCATTAACGAGCCCGGAATTCATAATGTCGGTGGACGTTGTGGCGTTCATTTGTTGTGATGTTCATGCGATTTGGGAATTAAGATGAATATGGACAAAATTTTGAAAATAAACCACTAGGTACTTGGATTATTGGGATGTTCATACGATTTTAGCATGTAATTGATTATGGACAAAATTTTGAAATCAAACCACTAGCTAGAATCATGGAACATTGATTTTTGTAACTCTGAAATAACTAGATCAAATATTGTCTAAATTAGGATTTCCTTTTCTACCATTTATCATTAACTAGAAGCGTACTCGTGCAATGCAGCGAGATACATCACGATTTTAATGTTTCATTTTATTTTTTTGTCGATTTACAGTACGATTTTGGATGGTTTTGAGAAAGTGATAATGTTTTTTTTTATAAATTTGTTTAATTTAGGCTTAATAATATAATGTTTTTTATATTGAAAAATTAAGTATTTTGTTATAATTCAATGATTATCTTATATATTTTAATGACATCTAAAAAAAATAACCAATTACATATTTAATAATATAATTAAAACAAAATTATAGTAATATAGTATATTAATTAATAGTGATACATTGAAATGTTTGCATAAAAGGAAGGCCCTGCACATACCAAATTGGTGGGTGTTAGAAGCCTGCAATAGTAATATGTATCTTGTGCTTTGATACTTGTTGATAACTCTCAAATTTTGAGAGTTAATTCCTCTCTTGTTATATTTATTTTACCACATTTTCACCCAATTTGCTCCTCATCTCCTTCATTTGGTCTTAATGGTTTAAACATTGTGATGAAATCCCAAAAATGCAAAAAAAATCCGGTTTTACTAACTTTTGTGCAGAACGTGGCCACGTTTCACCCACGTTGGGGCGCTGGCAAAAATTGCTTGGATAAGATTTTACCAATTCGGGAAGTCTGCCTTCTGAAGAAAGTGAAAGACCCTTCTGCTCATTCATAAGAATAAACAAGGAAGAGGACAAGAGATGTAAGTCAAATGAAGGTGTTATACTCTTCCTAAAAAGCTACTTTTATGTTTGGTCACATCAACATTCTCTTCTTCCTTGGGCTATAAATTGGAGCTTGGAGGAACCATTTCAGATCATCACTTCCAGAGGCATTAAACACCATCTGGAGCATTAGCATTTAGTTTTCATTCCTTGTAGTTTGTTTGCATTTAATTGTTGTAAGTTTTAATTTCTTGTAATAGTTGTCGCCAAAGTGGGCACCTTGTCACCATGTTGGCAGCAGCCCTTTAGTTCGTTTATGCAATTTAAGTTTATGTTCTCTCCTTCTCTCATCATGTCTTTTACTTTTATTATGAGCTAAACACCCCTTCGAGTGTGGGTATGAGCCAAGGCTAAGACCAGTAGGCAACACTTGGGTGTTGCCATCGTTGCTAACTCTTAGACTTGGTCACTCAAGTCGGGACTTCAACTCAACGCGGACAAGCCGACCACTTGTTAGTGTTAATATTAGATCTTAGACCTCGAGAGGGGCAGATCCGAAATACGGCTTGAGTGATGCAAAGAAGATTTGAGAAAGTCTTTTATAACCACGTAGAGATACGGGTTTTTGCATGATTTTAACTAAGGTTCAAATGTCGGTCGATATGGGTGTCACAAAGAGATTTGGGCGTCTATATCTATACTGGTGGAACTGAAATCCTTAGAGGTTTACTTAGTTAAGTCGGCAAGTCTTGAGTTGGCCAACGTGGTAACAAAGTGGGTGCAACGTGACCACGTTCCGAGGAAACTTATTTTCGAGAGAAAAAGGTTTTTAAGGCTGTCGTGTGTTATTTTGTTTCTGACCAAGTTGTTACTACATCAGTCTTAGTTAATGCTTGTACCCACGTCCTGCCCTTAATACTGTTAATTCCGTTAATCGTTGTTTAATTCGCTTAAAACTCACAAAATATTGATTTTGTTCTCAAAAATCAACCAAGCACTAGAAGTTCATGAAAACGTCTCTGATTCTTAGTTGACTAGTCCCTGTGGAAACGATCTCGATACTCTACCACTTTATTACTTGTAAGCGATCATAGTGTCCGGTGTGCACTTGCACCGCCATTGTGGCAACATAGTGGCCACCTTGTGGACCTATACGATTTTCCGCTATCACTTGTAAATTAAGAGATTTTTAAAATCTTGCATAAAATGATGGTACC
The DNA here is from genome assembly GCA_954870635.1 of Arctium minus. Classification (NCBI taxonomy): domain Eukaryota; kingdom Viridiplantae; phylum Streptophyta; class Magnoliopsida; order Asterales; family Asteraceae; genus Arctium; species Arctium minus. Next base: position 25,113,785 of record OX941097.1, on the reverse strand, counting down.
TTGTGCCTAATAATTTGTATTTAAGAGTTTTTTATCCGTGCTTTATAATATAGTATAATAATATAATATATTAATTAATAGTGATACATGGAAAGGTCTGCATAAAAGGAAGGTCATGCACATACCAAATTGGTGAGTGTTAGAAGTCTGCAGTAGTAATATGTATCTTGTGCTTTGATACTTGTAAATTAAGAGATTTTTAAAATCTTGCATAAAATGATGGTACCTTGTGCCTAATAATTTGTATTTAAGAGTTTTTTATCCGTGCTTTATAATATAGTATAATAATATAATATATTAATTAATAGTGATACATGAAAAGGTCTGCATAAAAGGAAGGTCATGCACATACCAAATTGGTGAGTGTTTGAAGTCTGCAGTAGTAATATGTATCTTGTGCTTTGATACTTGTAAATTAAGAGATTTTTAAAATCTTGCATAAAATGATGGTACCTTGTGCCTAATAATTTGTATTTAAGAGTTTTTTATTCGTGTTTTATAATATAGTATAGATTATGCACACAATCACAACAACACCCTAAGACTATGTTTGGCAAACTAGCTGAAAAGCTAGCTTATGACTGATAAGCTAGCTGGCGGTGACTGATAAGTTAGCTGGTAGCTGATAAGCTAGCTGATGAAAAAGTCACGTTTGGTAAAAACTAGCTTATAAGCATTTAAATTACCAAAAAAGACACTAATTATTTATTTATAATTAAAAGTTAATATATAATTATGAATATTAATGAGGGGCATAATTGGAATAATCACAAAAAGCTCCTCATAAGCTACTCCAAGTAGCTTATAAGCTAGCTTATGGTCATCCAAACATGTATCAAGAAAATATGTTAGCTTATCAGCTAGCTTATTTTTGCCAAACAATGCCTAAGATGCATTCCCATTGGCTAGTTTAGGTTCACAAAGTTAATGACATTTTTATGGTTAACAAAAGATCATCACCATATATATAGGGAGTTACAAGATTCAAGTTTCCATAATTTTATTGTAGGTTACGATTGTAGAATTTTGTCCATTTTCATCAAAATTTTGAAATCAAACCATTATTATTATAGTTTTTCCGCTTCATTTTATTTGATAAAATCGTATAGTCATTGTTTTCCAAAAAAAATTCCGCTATTTTTCTTAAATCATAAAACACATGAACATACCTGGAATGAACGCAACAACGACATCAAATGTTATGAATTCAATCATATATAATGATGTCGATAGTAGTGTGATTGGTGGAATCGTGTCGATACGGGAAACACAGAATATGGATGGAGGATATTCAGTTAACGCGGTTCGTATGTAAGTGTATACACACATGTTCGAGGTGACATTTAAAAGTAATAATGTTCATATTTCTTCATATGAATATCATGTCAGTTAAGGTAACATAAAGTTAACACATGTTCGAGGTGATATTTAAAAGTAATAATGTTCATATTTATTCATATGAATATGATATTTAAAAGTAATAATGTTCATATTTCTTCATATGAATATGATGTCAATTAAGGTAACATAAAGTTAGCACATATTCGAGGTGATATTTAAAAATAATATTGTTCATATTTCTTTATATGAATATGATATTTAAAAGTAATATTGTTCATATTTCTTTATATGAAGATGATATTTAAAAGTAATTATGTTTATATTTCTTTATATGAACATGCATGAACCGGGGGTTACGATTCTTTTGGAAGAATAATGTTCAAATACATGCAAATTCATGAATACTAATGAACCGGAGATTACGATTCTTTTGGAAGGAACATTAATTAAGAGAGAATAAAAACATAATATTTTATTAATTTTTTTCCCAAAATACCCTTATCACTATAGTTCACTCATAATTTTTCATTAATTGTACATTTATTAAGGTTTTTAAAAAAATATTCAATCTTAACCATTGATTTCCAAGATCAAGGGCTTATAATGGTTCATAAAGTTAACACAAAAAATGTGGTTAACAAATGAACCTGACCATATATATATATATATATATATATATATATATATATATAGACGGAGGTTCAAGAGAAAACCTCAAATAAATGAAAAACTAAAAAACACATTATCAATCGTTAGATTAGATGATCTGATGGATATGATTAAACAGGCGGTTACAACAATATTTTTTAAATTAAAAAAACCTCCACCCCTATTTTTTTTTCGAAAAAATACGAAAAATGAACAAAATTCAAGCGAAATAAATTACACCAAATAAACGATCATATTTTTCTCGTTAATTTGACATCCATATTCATATACTTTTTATTCGTTTTTTCGTGGTTTTTCGGTTTTCCATTTATTGTCCGTTTTTCATGTGTTGTTTCGTATATGAAATAATACGTGTAAAAATACAGTGTTTATATAATGTTGTTTCATATATACAATGTTTATGACTAGTTCTAAATGTGAAATAATACATGATAATTGGTTTTGTAAGTTTGTACGATTTATTGAGTTTGTAAAAAATTATGCATGTGTATATATACACACATACACACACATGTGCCACACTCTCGTTCGGTCTCCGGGACAACAATGGAAATCAGGTCAACAATTGAACTTTCCTCTCTCTCTCTCTCTATATATATATATATATAATAAATAAAAGTTATATTACCATATGACTTATGATTATAATAGTATTCATTTTTCTCATTTCAAAATAAAAAATTTCAGTATTCTCTATACTTTTCTAACGGTATGACAATATCTGCAAGTGGCGGTTCGTGAGGCCAAAACACACGTGTAGGGCAACATTATAATGTGATAATAGCAACATTCGTATTTCACAACGTCAGACGAATAATTTTTTATAGTCGTGATTTGACATGAAATTAATGTGAACAAATTTTAAGATATCACGTATTTCCAAAAATGAAAAACAAATCCATCTTGCTTATATTATTATTATTATTATAATTATTGATAGTGAAAATTAATAATAATTACTTTTCTTGCTATTATTATACAATATAATTAATTTTCTTAGAGCATTTCCAACAGCTTCTCCAAAATGGAGAAAATAAGGATTTTGGACATTTTTTTGCTCCAATAGATTCTCCAAATTTTTCTCAAAATAGAGAAAATAGGAGAGAGAGTGTAAATTTCTCCAAATTTGGAGATATCTTCAAAATTGATTACCATGAGAGAGAAATGATTTTTTTTATTATATTCCACCAATGAGAAACCCTGAAATAAAATATTTATGAGAGAGAAATAGTATTTTATTAAATATATGGAATATTTTAGTAATATAATTAATGATTTAATCTTCAACATGGAGAAACTGTTGGAGATGGATGTAATTTTTTTGAAGATTTTGACTTTTAAATCTCCATTTTAGAGAAATTTTGGGGAATCTGTTGAAGATGCTCTTAACAATTAATTTATTATATGACGATGAATGCTTTAATTAAAATTAACTCAAGCGACTCGTGATAATAAATTACTTGTATTTACAATAATTTCATTATGAATTGAAACTCGTAATGCCTTAGAGCATCTCCAACAGCTTCTCCAAAATTGAGAAAATGGAGATTTTAGACAATTTTGTGCTCCAATAGATTCTCCAAATCTTTCTCCAAAATGGAGAAAGTAGGAGAGAGAGTGTAATTTTTCTCCAAATATGGAGAACTCTCCAAAATCTCCAAAAATGATTAACATGAGAGAGAAAATGTTTTTTTTATTATATTCTACCAATAAGATTTCTTCAAATGAGATAAGTATGAGAGAGAAATAATATTTTATTAGATTTATACAATATTTTAATATTATAAGTAATGATTTAATCTCTAAAATGGAGAATCTGTTGGAGATGGATGTAAATTTTTATGTAGATTTTGACTTTTAATTCTCCATTTTAGAGAAATTTTGGAGATAATGTTGGAGATGCTCTTAAAGCATTTTTCGTTATTAAAATTAATTAGCTCCATTTTAAAAACTATGTCAAAATGATGACCACTTTATTTTATCTGTTTTTTTGAAAATAAGCACTTAAATATCCTTATCACTTTTTCGGTCAGAGGTACATCAATTAAGTGTGTTTGTTTTTCCTATCAATTCAGACCCACTTAACATTTTATTTCCACCTGACCGAAAAAGTGATAACCTTGTCACTTTTTTTCCACTTATCTCCCCATCGCTCTTTTCTCCAAATCAAACGAACTCCAAATCAAACGAATAATTTTAATTATATTATATAATGTTAGAATCAAATAATTTTCCTATATTACCGTTTTAGTCATTTTACATTTATCGATTAGCTTCTCAGATACTTCATTTGTCTCAAATTAACTATCCACATTACTATTTCAGTTTGTCCCAAAATAATTGTCCATTTTCAAAAGTAAGTTCTCAGTTTACCATTCTACTTTTTTAATTATGGTACCGAGAAAGTTTCTCTCTTTATCAAGGGTAAAAATATCATTGTGTCATAATTATACATCCCTAAAACTGTATGTCATTTTTATTATGGACATTTATTTTGAAACAAACATAATAATTTTTTTACCAAATGTTATCGGTTAATTTATTAGCTAATTTACTAAATTTAAAATATATTCTTTTATAATATTACTAGAAACGTATTCGCACAATGCAGCGAGATACATCTTCATTTTAATGTTTTATTTTATTTTTTGTCGATTTACAGTACGATTTTGGATGGTTTTGAGAAAGTGATAATTTTTTTATAAATTTGTTTAATTTAGGCTTAATAATATAATGTTTTTTATATAAAAAAAATAAGTATTTTGTTAGAATTCAATGATTATCTTATATATTTTAATACATCTAGAAAAAATAACCAATTACATATTTAATAATATAATTAAAACAAATTTATAGTAATATAATATATTAATTTATAGTGATACATGGAAAAGTATGCATAAAAGGAAGGCGCTGCACATACCAAATTAGTGGGTGTTAGAGGCCTGCAGTAGTAATATGCATTTTGTGCTTTGATACTTGTAAATTAAGAGATTTTTAAAATTTTACATACAATGATGGTACCTTGTGCCTAATAATTTGTAATTAAGAGTTTTTTATATCTGCTTTATAATATAGTATTAATATTATAAAGCACGAATAAAAAACTCTTAAATACAAATTATTAGGCACAAGGTACCATCATTTTATGCAATATTTTAAAAATCTCTTAATTTACAAGTATCAAAGCACAAGATACATATTACTACTACAGACTTCTAACACCCACCAATTTGGTATGTGCAGGGCCTTCCTTTTATTCAAACATTTCCATGTATCATTATTAATTAATATATTACTAAAAGTGTACTCGTGCAATGCAGCTAGATATATCACGTTTTAGATTTTATGAATTTTCTGTTTTTTGTCGATTTACATTACGATTTTGGATGGTTGTGAGAGAGTGATAATGTTTTTTTTTTATATAAATTTGTTTAATTTAGACTTAATAATATAATGTAATTTATTTTGGTTTCATAATATAATTTTTTTTATAAAATATTATGTTAGATTTTTTTAACTATATTTTATATTTTTTATATTTAAAATTTGATTTTTATTCTATATTTAATTATGCTGAGAGTTATTTTAGGAAAGTTAAAGTGGGAAATGATTTTAGGGGAGTTAAAATGGTTAGAGATAATGATTGAAAATTAATAAATAGCATTAAATGTAGTACATATAGCTTTAATGATTGTTTTTTAAGTAATTAACATTAAATTGCGGTACATTAAACTTTAAAACTTGTTTTTAAGAGTTTTTATGTCTTCTTTATAATATAGTATAGATATTACTATAATTTTATTTTAATTATATTATTAAATATGTAATTGGTTATTTTTTCTACATGTCATTAAAATATATATGATAATTATTGAATTCTAAGAAAATACTTAATTTTTTATATAAAAAAATTATATTATTAAGCATAAATTAAACAAATTTATAAAAAAAACATTATCACTTTCAAAACCATCCAAAATCGTACTGTAAATCGACAAAAAAATAAAATGAAACATTAAAATCGTGATGCATCTCGCAGCATTGAGCGCTTCTGGTAACGATTTCAAACCGGATTAACACATAAAATGTGATTTTTTTTATTTTGTCATAGCATTTACAGTTGTTAGAATGTGAATGGTTAGATAAAAAAAGGATGAATGAAGGGACAAGATTGAACTGAAAACGATGGATAACCGGAGCTCCGACGAGTCTTCTTTAAATACAGGACCTCTGTAGCAATCTTCACACATTATACTACATCACATGTGAATAAACAATAAACCAAACACACATACACACACACACACATATACACGCACTTGATCAAACTCCTCGATTTCCTTTGGAACAAACACGAAGCAAGAATTTCAATTTCTGTTTGCTGATCCAATTCTGGAGAGAGAAACGCAAAGAAGATTTCAAGGTCAGTTTCGAAATTTCTAATTTGACTTCACAGTTTGATTTTCTGGATATGAATTTGATTTGGAATAACTTTAAATTCTTTATGAATTCAAATATTTGGAATCTGTGTGGTGCACCGTTTGATTCTATCGTACTTGTTAACTTTTGTTCCCTTCTTAATTAGGGTATTATGAGAATTTGTTAAGGAAATCACAAGAATTTTGAATTGATTTTCGCATTTGGACGTGTTGTTTAGTAGGAGCAAAATGATTTTGTTTTTACGTTTTGGAAGAATTTGTCAATGGCGATGGTTAGAAGTTAATCCACGGCCGTATCAACTTGTTCGTCACGTTTCTCAGACGAGAAACAAACTTGATACTGTTACTGTAAAATTCAACCTCAAAAATTGGTACATTTGCTGGTTTTTTAATTACTGTAGCTGTCTATTGATTGCTATATCACCTTTATCGATTTTGAAAGTATTTTGAAGTTCTTTCACGATGAACTTGGGCGAAGATTCCTTTGATTGCTTATAAAAGGATAATATACTTTACAGTTTCATTCTTAACTGTATACTTGTGCTGGTTGTTTTTTAGAATATAGGAGAAGGATATGGATTCGTCTGCCAAATCAGCAGATGAGGTGGTGGAAGAGATAATGAGAATTCATAGATCTCTTCCTCCAAGACCGGTAATTGATGACGTTGAAGCTGCAGTGATACTGATCCGAAACGCAGATAAAGAAGAACAATCCAGGATCGAAGGCATTGCCAGGCAAAAGAAGCGAAAACACATCCCTGAAGAACTTTTTAATGTGTTGGTAGAGATGCAGAAGCATTTAGTCCATTTCCAAAGTAAAGAACAGAAGCGGGAAGCTGTTAAACTGCTAGAGCTTGAAAACTGCCATCAACTGTTCGACGAAATGATTCAGAGGGCTTCCAAATGTTGTGCTCCATCCAATAATGCTAATAATAATAATGTTAGCACCCAATCAGTTGCATCATCTTCAAGTAGTTCTTCGCCTTTGACAAATCCGGCTTCTAGCAGTGTGAGTCTATCGACAACATCCACTTCTAGCATGTCCTTTGACAAAGAGCCTGTCAAAAGTTCTCAGTTGGTCACTAGAGATGATAGCTATGTGGAGAAGTCAAAATCTACGTTTTATGGCGGGGCAATTGGAGGAGGGCTTCGATCAAGTGAATTTTTCAGGCCCCAGATTGTGGATTCCACTCTAAAACCTGCTATTACTTCTGGTGAGTTTAAATATAGTTACTGTTACATTATCCTTCAGTAAGATTATTATGAATTTTAGTTCTAGATATGTCATAATTATCTTGTTGGTTTGATAACATCTTATGACAAGTTTCTTTTTTTGGAGTGATGATTGAAGTTTTGACTGAAATGATGATTGCAAATGATGGTTGCATTTTGTAGGCTCAGATGGTGAAAAATTGAGTCTTATAAAGCTTGCTAGTTTGATTGAAGTATCTTCAAAGAAAGGATTGAAAGATCTTAATCTTCATAATAAACTCATGGACCAAATTGAATGGCTTCCCGACTCAATAGGGAAGCTATCCAGTTTGGTCACGCTGGATCTGTCAGAAAATCGGCTTGTTGCCTTGCCATCTTCCATTGGAACCCTTTCATCGTTGACAAAACTAAATTTGTGTTCAAACAAAATTGTGGAACTCCCAGAATCCATAGGGAATCTTGTTAACTTGATCCATCTTGATCTCCGGGGAAACCTGTTGACATCTCTACCTGCAACCTTTGGTAGATTAACCCGTCTTCAAGATCTTGATTTGAGTTCAAACAACCTACCAATTCTTCCTGATTCGTTTGGTTCACTCGTCAGTCTACAGAAACTGAATATTGAGACTAACGAAATAGAAGAAATCCCACATGCCATTGGTCATTGCACATCCCTCACAGTGCTTCTTGCAGACTATAACAAGCTTAAAGCCTTACCAGAAGCTGTAGGGAGAATCGAGTCTTTGGAAAAACTATCTGTTCGCTATAATAACATCAGCAGGTTGCCAACCACCATGTCATCCCTGAAAAACATTGCACAACTCGATCTAAGTTTCAACGAGCTTGATTCAGTGCCTGAGAGCTTATGTTTTGCTACTACCCTCATAAAGATCAACATCAGCAACAACTTTGCTGATCTAAGATCCCTTCCAAGATCTATTGGAAACCTTGAAAATTTGGAAGAGTTGGATATGAGCAATAACCAAATAAGAATCCTTCCGGATTCCTTTAGGATGCTATCAAAGCTACGTGTCTTGAAAGTTGAAGGCAATCCTTTGGAAGTACCGGCACGTAACGTAGTCGACCAAGGTGCCCAGGTGAGTCACCATTTTCGTCTTCCTTTACAATCTAATAGCTTCAATTTCCATCCATAATTTGTATATATACTTTCTCTTCTACAGGCTGTTGTTAGGTACATAAGTGAAGCCCATGAGAAGAAGGATTTGAAATCACCACTTGTCAAACACAAGAAACCTTGGACTCACTTCTTCTTCTTTTCAAGGTCTAACAAACGAAAGCGCCGTGGTCTTGATTTTGTGGCTGCATAGTTTTGCAGCAGCTCATGGTAGCTCAACCGGTAAGATCTTGAATTTGCTCCAGAGAGATTGCTTCAAATCTCCTCATGGCCACCGGAAGGTTTTCCTGTTAACTTTGTGGGCCCATAGGATTAGTCGAGGTGCTAGTAAGCTAGCTAGGACACCCATGGTTTCCTAATCTGCAGCAGCTTCAAGTAATTTCCTTTCTGAAGGCAAGTTTCCTCATCATTGATCTTCAGCCCATATGCTTAGTTCTGTTTATATTTACTGCACCTTCCAATTAGGCAGCATTAGTATAGGAAATACTTTACATGGAAAATTTCTCTAGTTAGTTACCCTTTTAAGTTTTTTAAGAAAACGAATTTGTAGCTTACCTTGTAATTAAGAATATAGTTTATCATCGCAAAACTTATAATGTTTGTGTCGATTTTGAGTTGGTAAATACCAAAATGGAGTTTTCGTAATCAAACTTGGGATCTTGGCATAGATATGCCGGCATGCGTCGTTAGAATAATGGTTTTCAATGTTGGATGGGTCACAATTTTGTATATATGAAACATATTTTCGTATTTTTTTCACATGCTTGTGTATAAGATCGAGCGCGGATCACAAGCCAACTCAGAAGGGACTTCAGAATCAGAGGCTTCTGAAGAAGACTCAGAGGCTTCTGAAGAAGACTCAGAGGCTTCTGAAGAAGACTCAGAGGCTTCTGAAGAGAACTCATTGGCTTTTGAATCAGTCTCCAAAAGACTTCTGTAAGTTAATAAGGCTTCTTACCTTTTGAATTTCACTTCAGACATTAATAAACTCGATTCTCGCAAGAACTTCCGCTTGCCAGGGTCGCTGCCCCTTGGACCCAGCAAGGGGCATGGCCCCACGCCTCCTTGCACGTCCACTTGATCCTGCCTTATGGCTATCTAAGATGATAGAGGCGACATTTATGAGTGTGCACTCCACACCTACTAACTCACATTATTTTTGCCACATCACCTAGTCGATCCCTTATAAATCACAGCTACAATAAAATCACCAACAATATACAGGGGCCGGTTCAAACAAGAAGGCTAAATATCGTGAGAAGATAAGAAGGAAAGGTTCATATGTGAATCATTGAAAAAATCCATTTGAAGATACATATGCGAACCCATATGAATGTTAGGAATAATCAATCGTAAATAAGAAATATGTGTATATTATGCAAATAATTGACAGAATATTCAGAAATTCCTATACAAATCTATGATATGAACATATAAACAACAAGAACAATGAATCGAATCTGTAAATCTTACTTAAATTTACAGATTCTTTGTAAAACCAAAATATATTTGAGGCCTGCTTGATAGCAGTGTCCTAAGACAAGAAGTCGCCGGTGGTATTGGCGTTTGCCTAGAGGATACAACAATCGATTCAAGTTGAACTTGAATCTAGCGAATCAAACGATGTTTTGGTGATGAAATTTGAGTAAAATATGAGAGAAACGAGATTTTTTTCTGCCCATAATTGATGCCACATATATATACTATGTGGAGACAATAAATTTCATTGTTACCTCAAAGAGACCCCAAGGCCCATCTTTTGACCTTTAATATATATGTATCAATAAGAGCCATGAACAGCCACATACCAAAGCCCATGTCCTTAAATGATTCATTTTAAAACCCAAGGGTTGGTCCTTATTAAGTGAGTTTCATTTCCATAAGGCTCGTATGTGGGACAAGGTACCTTACATCAAGCCAAGTTCCAACAATGAATAATCTGTAAGGTAGGTTCACGTATGCATCTTCAAAAAGAATTTTTTCAATGATTCACATATGAACCTTCACAGTCTTACCTTCTCACGATATTTAGCCGTCTTATTTGGACCTCTCACTATATATATATATATATATATATAGTTTTTTATGTTCAAATACGTTAGAAGTAACACATTCTTCTAAGTCCTCACATATGACTTACATCATGGATAGAACTTAAATATGCCTTGAGGTTATCAAATCTGTTATTTATCAGCTAATATCTGTTGCAGCATTACATTTGATGTGTATAGGCCTCTGCTAATGGAGTTTCAACTCTTGCTACTTTGAATTCTACCAAGTTTAGATAACTTCCAAAGTAACCTTGCCTACACTCTCCAGACATAATTCCATTCTATATCATAGAAATCTAAAAACTACTGCCCATTATTAGACATTATGAATAAAATTTATGGCATGATCTTGACATCCTCTTATATCCAACTCATGTGATTCGATTTGCAGTTATCAAGTATTTCACTTCTCTGCTACAATATAATCAGCGGATGATATGTCGAATTGCTGCTTCTCTGCCAGTAATCGGTATCCAGAAATTACTTCATCCACATTTAACACATGCATAACTTTGAAGGGAAAATCACCAAATTTGTGGGCACTGCTACTATTTTTCATGATATTTTTAAAAAACTCGGTTATCTTGTGAATTTTTTAGGCCAAAAATGGCTAGTTTGGTGATTTTCCTATTTTTTTATCCTATATCTGTCCTCACTAGATATCACTAGGATTTGTATGTTATATCTTACAAAAGATGTCGTCCTTCGCTCTCTTAGGGAAGTCTTTTTAGTTAGTTTTTCCGTTATGTTTTTTTCTCTTTTTCTACAAGCATCTAAATGAGAAAGAGAACGTCTTTAAGAGATCTTTCAACGCGTTCAAATTCTCATGTAAGAGGTTGCCTCCAAGGATTCAGAGGTGCAAGTTCTTTTGTTGTCCTACTTGTATGTAGATTTAGCTCACAACTGTTTTTATTTTTAATTATTTCACAGATTGTCCAACATAAAGCTCACATTAGGGGCTGTTTACCAAACATTTAAAGAGTGTCACTTATCTTATTGGGTGAGCATGGCAATGACCAAGAATCTTACCCAGAAAAGACTATTACCCGGTGAGTGCTTACCGGTATGAGACGTTTACCAACAACCCATTTTGGTTGCTGAGAATGTTACCCGTTAAGTTAAGTGAGAATGGTGACTCTTGCTGGTAAACGCTTACCCGGTAAGTGTTTCAAGTTTAAACAAATTAGAACTTTTAAGACGGTTTTTGGGAAGATTTTGTACATGACCAAGTACAAGTTAACAAAATGACTATAGTGTAGTTTTAAGTATCATATAATTTGATTTAATTTGATTTAATATCAGAATTTGAAGGAAAAAAAAAGGTTTTTAGTTTGAGAACTTGTGAGAAAAATAATCCTTTTGATTAATATGGAATGGACCAAGGAAAAAAAAAGGTTTTTTGGTAAAAAGAGTTCGATCTTTTTATGACAGGTTAAGACTCGGTCCTTAAGAGGTTCTAATACAAAAGAATACTCCTTTGTTATCTTTATCCACAAATAGAAAATACTCCATCGTTAAAATTAAAATAAATTACATATTTATTTTTAACCTAAAATATCTAAGTTATAATAAAATTTTGAATTAAATAAATTATACCAATATCAATATATTTTTTTAGAGTAAACTGTTTTTTTTACAATGTTGGTTCTGTTTTTTTTTCTTTTAAAACTAATTTTACAGTTTATATTGACAGTATTGGTTCTGTTTTTTTAAGTATATATTGAATCACTCAAATATATACCCTATTTATGAATTCAACTTAATAAGAAACTAATCTTATGATGAAATTAAATAGTGAAGTTGGTTATGTTGTGAAAATATATAACTTTTTTTGTTTTATGGTTTACCCGATTGTGTGTAGAGCATTACATGAAATATAACGTGGACGTTTCCATGACAAAAAGTAGCATTAAGTACTGAGATTCATTTCAAGAAACATGAGAAATGATCGAGGTAAAAGTCAACCATTGGTCAACTCGGTCAACCCCGACCAACTTTAGTTAAACCCCAAGTCTAAAACTCGTTGATGCCCCAAAACGTCAAAAATTAACCATTTTGTAACCGTATAAATTACCATTATGGATTAAAGACGACACTTTTTAATCCCATTATTACATTACTTAATAAAATGCCAATGGTTGCTCTGCACCACTGCTTTTTCTTTTCTATAATCACCCGTAAACCATATCTCAACATCCTTGTATGTGGCGAAAGACTTGTTATGGAAGGCTGATGGGAATATCACATCATTAAATTTTCTTATCAAATCCTCTTCAGTAAAATTGTTGGAATCCTCACCATCTGCAAATATGATAAGGCTTCTAGCTAGATCACGTTCATGGAAGTGTATGATACCACTTCGGTAGATTCGACCCCGAAAGTTCAGAAAGATTGACTGGTAAATAAAACTTATAACCATCGTAAGCCATTGCCAGTATGAGAACCAAATTCTCACAAGTACATAACATATGTGTAATGGAAACAAACAAACAGGGTACATACTAACCAAAAAACATGAGTAATTCAAAAGGTATGCCAAATAATAAAATCCCTTCAATCTGGATGAAAATTATGTAACATTTTATTAGGATGTCTGACCAAAGTAAGACTTGTTACAAATAAAAACAAAGAGCTAATCTTTTGCAAATAGTTGACTTCAATTGACAAAAACCCAAAAATAATCGAAGAACTAATTTTATAAAAAAAAAACATCAATATATATAATGCTATCAATTCAATAATTCATTACCTGGTGAGATGTGGCTTATGTCATGGTTTTCGATGTTTTTCTATGGTTCTTGAGTTGTTGAAAAGCAATAAACATAAGAGGGAACTTTAGTTGCTGCAAATCAGGTTGGTTTGATTACCCAATTGAGAAATTTCAAAGTTAGCATTCCATGAACTGGCCTGAGAGAAACTCCTTTATGATTTATTTGATTTAGAGACTCCCATTTGCGGATTGTTAGAATTGCATAGATGTTATATATTTTCTGGTTCCAAAACTTGTATACACACACACACACACATATATATATATAAGCAAATTAAAGAACACCATTTGCAATTCTATTTGGATACTTTGTGAAGGAAAAAGTGAAGGTTGCTTAACCAAAAACATATACAAATTTATCAGAGTTCGTTCTTCTACTTCATCATGTATATATTTTCTTGATAATTAAGGGTGAAGATGAGTCAAACCTCCATAAATTCGGATGGCTAAATAATTCTCGAAGAACTTCCATCCAAGTTGTCAAGAAGAGCAGACCACATTCCTTTTATCGGAGGTAATTGTGCTACAAAAGCATTCCAAGGTGGATAACCCACACTCAACGAACACGATCTCATCCAACCGTAAAGATAAATCCCTTCAAGTTGAGCAAAGTAATATTAAATTCATGGACATCACATGGCTATAACGTAAACTTTGCGTGAATGCTTATTTATGATAAAGTGAAATAAATTACGAATCCTGCTAAGCAAAATGTTTTCTGAGTTGATATTTCTCAATAGGAAAAACAACCTAAATTTGTGAATGTTTAAAAAATGACTTGCCACTATGTGGGTGCATGACATATTCAAAATATATCTTCAGGATGCATAACGCTAAACAAAAGATAATAAATAAAAGGGCTTACACAGGAGATTCTTTGGGAATACGGGGATTTTCTGTGGGCAAGAGGGGTATGTGAGACTAGGCATGGAAATGGGGCGGGGACCTCAATCCCCATCCCTGTCCCCAATCCCTCATCTTCATCCCCGTCTCCATCCCCGTCCCCGCCGGGGAATATGATCGCATCCCCATCCCCATCCCCAACGGGGAAACGGGGATTTTCTTTTCCGTTTATGTAATCTATTTAAATCAAATATATGAGACACCGCACATGTTTAAATATCACATATTTCCAATAAACCTAAAATCGAAAGAAATTAAATTTAGTATAAAAAAATCACAACATCATATAATAATTAATAACTTAAAACCAAAAGAAATTCAACCGAATTCGGGGGGAAAAAAACTTAACTTCACACGTACCAAAAGATATCGAGTAATATTCAAAACCATATCGAGTAATTGTATTTTGATTGACATCCAAAAAATAACAATTTTATATTATAAACCTAGTTAGGAAATAGGAAATTATGAATTACCGATTTAGTTTAAATATATAATATATATTAAATATTAAATAAAATATATAACGGGGACGGGGCGGGGCGGGGAGTGCGATACCCGTCCCCGTCCCCATCCCCGGTTCGAGACAAACGGGGATCCCCGTCCCCGTCCTCATCCCCGGTTTAGCGGGGAATCCCCATCCCCAATCGGGGCGGGTGGACCGGGTTCCCCGACGGGTCGGGGCCCATTTCCATGCCTATGTGAGACGTTGCTTCCATGGTGTCTGAAATCGTTGACAGGGATGTGAACCTCCTGTGAATCAAGTAAGCTGAAGAGGTAATGATGTGATTACAAAAAGGTAGAAACAACAATGGAACAAGCATACTATATACAAAGAGAGATTTTTGGTTAAGATAAAATGTAGTATGTGTTCTTATTAGTTTAAATATGTTGGCCCAATTATAACTTACTTGTTAGCAAAAAGTTTATACTTAATCAAATCAGATATGATAAGATAATATACCCGGCTAGTTCCCCTATTTGTAGGTGATTCATAAAGCTAGTTACCAGTAGGACTATTACTCTGTAGATGTTGGTTTGGTTATACAAAAAAAATCTGCAAACAACCTCCAGCGAAAGAACTTTTCCCACTGAAAAGTTCATCATCACTTTTGGATCGTTTGTCTTATCCATTGCATCTTCAAGGTCCAGAGCTCCTTCACCAAACCAGCATAACGAAGACCAAACCAAATCCAAAAACTCAGACTTAACAACTAGATCCTTCATAACAATTCTTAAAACCCACATGACCAACCTGGTTGCTTCCAGGTGTGTTTTATTTTGTCTAGGGTAATTTGAGAGTGTATAAGGATATATATTATTACGACAAGTACAATGGAGCTTTATATAAACTTTTCTTCAATAATCACGTTGTTGACTATCCTCAAAGAAGATATATAATAGTTATAAGAAGCACCA
The DNA here is from genome assembly GCA_954870635.1 of Arctium minus. Lineage (NCBI taxonomy): Eukaryota > Viridiplantae > Streptophyta > Magnoliopsida > Asterales > Asteraceae > Arctium > Arctium minus. Next base: position 25,097,843 of record OX941097.1, on the reverse strand, counting down.
TGGGCGTTATAGATGTTTGCCTTGTGACATACAAACTTTTTTTTCTTTCCCCGATAGTTGTGATATCTGTTGTATTTGGCCCATGAGATCCAAGCAAAATGCTCCCTTTATGTAGCTCTGAGAAATTTCAACATTTTTGTTTGCAGGCGTGACTCTTGAGGAGTTGATATCACCTACCAAGGTTAAAAAACATAATGTTTCATATCACACATAGAACTAGTTAACCTTAAGTGTAATCGGTTCCAAACTATATTTACAAATTCAACTATCTTAACTTTTTACCAACAGAACTTGGACAAACCAACGATACCAATCCATTGTTTTAACTCTAAAGGTGACTTTGGGCCAATGATTATTGTTATTCAAAAAGAAACAAATATTGGACAAATGATATATAATTTGTGTAACACCCGTAATTTTCGGTAAGTAAAGGTAACCCAGACGTTTTTGGAACTTCTAAATGGTGGGAGTTTGTTGGGAAAACATTATTTAAAGTCCCTTAGAGTATCGAGAGTATTGGCGTTGAAAAAGTTGAGTTTCGGGGCTTGGGAAGGGTCCCACGACAATGCCTGGCGACTATGACAGTGCCATAGTCGCAATGTCACAATCGCATAGAGGGTACCATGTGCTGGTACACCAGCGACATTGCCCAGGGAAATGTCGCACCAGGGGTATGAGAGGCTGTCAAATACGGGATTTTAGTCATTCTTCTCATTTCTTACTTCTAACCTCTTCCCTTTCTCACCCAAATCATTTCCCCTTCTTCCCTCACAAACCCTAACCTATTTTGGAGCTTTTCCTCCTCTAAACCAAGTGTTTCTCCTTCATCTAGCATGGTTGGAAGCTAGAGCTAAGTTGTCTTCATCTTCTTCACCATCCTCATCAATTTCTAGGGTTTTCACCAACCCTTTTTTATCATTTTGAAGATTGGGAGTGCATAGCTCATCTTGGTGATCTAGAAGTATTTTGGTTGGTGGATTGGAGTTATGGTTAAGCTAACCTCCTATTTTCTTCATTTATGGAAATTAGGGTTTTGACATAAGTTGAGATCTTTATGTAAAATGTTTGGGGGATGATTCTAAATGGTTAAATGTGGATATTTATGGCTGGACCCTTGTGGATCTAGGTTTTGGAAGATTTGGCTTGAAGGTTCAGATTTCTTCAAGGAAGCTCAAGTTGGGGTAAAATCTACATTTAGCCTAAATCTAGCAAGGCGAGTTCAAGTTGCTTTGTGAAAACTATGTACATGCCAAAATGTGTATTTTGAAGTAAAAATATGTTTTACATGGTAATTGTCAAAGTGTGAGTATTTTGATAAGGTTTCATATTTGATAAACATGGGTTGTTTTAATCTCATGAAATGTCCATATTTGGGTTTTGAATATTTCAATAAGTAAATAGCAGGATTTATGTATATGGTGATTTTGTACAAATGAAATCTATTTTATGATTTATGCATTCTTGGTGATTTTTGTACAAATGAAGTCTATTTTATGATTTATGCATTCTTGGTGATTTTTGTACAAATGAAGTCTAAATTATGGTTTATGCATTGTCGATGTATTTGATTTCATAAACCATTTGGAAAATGTATGTCTCCGTGTTATGAGACATTTTGGAAACATAAGGGTATGAGCCCATTTGGAAAAAATTTTGTCCCAATCCATGATGAGTTTTGGATTAATCACATCTTTGATGTATGTGTCTGCATAAACGCCGTTTAATTGCGTTTCTCTATTTGGGGACCGTTATTTGTTGGTCAAATGAGTTTTGAGCATTTTAGCTCGGTTTCGACTTAAAAGAATCTTGAGGACATTTGTCCAGTTTTAGTGGCTCGATGTAGAGCCCCATTTAGGATTTACTTCTTAATGCATCTTATTGCATATTAATGATAATTACATGCTCGAGTGTGTCGTTCATTCCTGTGTAGTCATGTAATTTTAGACTGTGTTCCATTGGATCCATAGGCACGTAAGTCAGTCTTTATTTGACGGTCAATCGAGTATTATGGGGTTGGACTTCGGGACCTATGTTTTATGACCTTAACCTTTCAAGTGTATACTAGGAGGGCTGAGTCCGGTTGTGCTATCGTGTTGAATGGCGTTTGGGGCCTCTGCCATGTCGGGGCAATGCCATGGTTGTAACCCCCGACTGTGTCGGGCCTTTGGCGGTATTCATGGTAATATCCGCTAAGGTCGGTTGTCTCTTTTGGTGTATCTTGAAGGGAGTCGTAGGGTCACTTGGGCTTTTATGTCGTGAAGTGTCATACGATTAACGTTGTATGAGTGGCATACTTACGTGTTCCTCCACTCTCAATGGATACGGGTCTCCCCCGTTGTCAGCCAACAATATTTTGAATATTTAAATTGTTCATGCTTTAACATTTGGATTTCGTCCCATATTATGGACGTGTGAGTATTGAATTTTAGTTTCATGTTTTCGGTGGCATATTATATTTATATGGATTGTTTTCCATGAGTTATGAGTTGAGTATTATACCTCACCCGTGTTTTGGGTGTTTCGGGATAAAAAGTTTTATCTATTTTTTATATAAATTGGGAGTCCGTTTTCTGTTCATGTTTTGAGTGAGTTTTGGGTTGCATCACTTTATAAAGGGTGTTTTGTATTGGGGCGTCCGTCCTTAAAAATGCATGTTATTGAAAAACGAGTCGTTTTCATATTTAAAGTAAATCGTGTTAAAAGATTTTGATTAAGTGCATCCTTTCTTTCTTTTAAATATATATTTATTCACGTTGAAAACTCTTGAACAAACTAGGCGTTAGCCTAACCTTTTTATTTGTCGGCATGTGCATCAGGTCCCGGTTGGGCATGGTTCTAGCGACACTATGAAGAGATGAGAAATAGATTTATGCTCGAGGGTGAGTTGTTGGTTAATCATACCACCGTTAGCTTGGGAATAGAGATTTGTAATTGTGTTTAGTAACACCCGACCCTAAATAGTCTATGTGTAAGACTTTATTTAATTATTTTGAATGGTTAAACCAAGAACAATATTTCAAGTATGGTCTTGTTATCTTTCTTTGAGGTGTTGTTGAAAATTTTAAATCGGTTGTTCCTTTGGAATTTGAGGGTGTAACAATTTGCTTATAAGAGGATAAAAATCTTTAACAATATTATATGCTAGAAATGATATAAGTAATTTCACTTAACAAAAGGAAGCAAGCATTAAATTTGATGTTCATGTTTTAAAAGGAAGATATCTTTGAGAAACAATACAATTAATATACATACTTCATCAGGTGCCCCACCAAGCTCTTTTTTGACAACTTGGCACACTTGATGAAAATAAGGTCGTTTAGGTTTCAATTCATTAAAAAAAATTAGACATCTACCAAAGGCTATGAACATGAACAAAATACAAAGACTTACCAGGAAATTTAGGGTTTCAATTATCACAAAAATCGTTAAGGTTTCCTTCCCTAAACTATCTGGGGACTTAGATTCAGACATCTACAGCCGAGTCACCGGAAACAAAAGCATCGTCCTTTTTATATATACCCTTTCCACTTGCATATTCCTACAGTATTGTGCTATTCATAAAAATCCTAATTCTTTTAACCACCTTATTCTCTCACCCTAATCCACTGTGTATGTGAATCATTTCCTCTTCCTTTCCAAGATCTTTCTGACTCACCATTCATGGAATTCTCTGGCAAAAACTCCGCCACCAACTACCCTACAATAAAATTACCACCCGTGTTTTACCGTAACCCACCCCCACCTGTAATTAATATGCCATCATCACCACAAGTGAGGACGTTATGCGACTTCCCTACACGAGGGAGTTGTTGGTTTCAACAGAAGTCGGAGTCGATCGGTGGAGGCAATGAGGGAGATGATATTCCGGATGGCGGGGTTGCAGCCGGTGCAGATAGACCCTGAGTCCGTTAAACCATCAAAGAGACAGAACGTGAAGATATCGAAGGACCCAGATATCGACGTCTGTTAGTAATATTTTGAAATGTTGATCCCATGTTTTCTTGAAGAGAGGGATTAGGATTGAAGAAGTAGGGGGAATCAATAGGTTTTCTTGCTGGTGGGGAAGATGAAAGGATTGGGAAATAAAAAAAATTGAAAAATCCTCCAAAAATTTGAGAAGCCAGGATTTTGAAATATTGATCCCAGGTGAGGACACGTCAGCATGCCAATGATTTCCTTTTATATAGATATAGATTGTTTAATTTGGTTTGCACATTTTGGGCATTTAAAAGCCAATTCATGGCTTTTAAATACAAAGAACCAACATTTATGGCATTCATGTCATTTAGGAGTCGTTTACCAAACGTTTTTCCAAGTAAGTATTTACGAAGTCACTTTATCTTACCGGATGAATATGGTAAAAACCAAGAATCTTACTCAGTAAGAGCTAAGGCAAAGACCAAAAGTCTTACCCGGTAAGTGAGGGTGAAGACTCTTACCACGATTAGCGCTTATCGAAAAAATTGTTGCATAGGTTACCGTTTTGGTGGACTAAAATTTTACCCAATAAATAAGTGATAATGTTGAATTTTACTGTAATAAATAGCACTTTAGAAACCAATGCCACAACATGCCTACAACATTTATGCAACTCATCAACTTTTGCATATTGTTTTGTGTTTTGGCATTAACCAATAAACTAACAAAAAATATATAAACAAATCCAAGTTCCCAACAAGTCATTTTCATTAATATAGAAAGTAGAAATACATTGTCAAAACTATTGCTTATACAGACTTTGGGTTCTCTATAAACAAACCAACACAATTTTTGAATCTTGAAAAAGAATATCACAATAACATTTGCATCAAAAGCCCCTCGCGTGTATGTAACACCCTCAAAATTTGGAAAGAGCGACTAAATTAAAACTTTCAATAACACCTCAAAGAGGGATAAAATCTCTTACTACAAATCCGTAAATGCAATACATTTCTAGATTGAACCATCAACGAGAAAATAAAGTCTTACATAAAGACTAACTAAAGTCGGGTGTTACTATAACCCAATACCAATTGCTATCTCCAATATAAGTGTGGAATACTTCAACAAGCTAATCACCTTTTCGAGCACACCACTTGTTGGGAACTGAAGAATTCATCAAGTATGGTTAATGCTGTTGGTTCAAAATTACTACTGCTAGAAGATTTAAAGGTTAATACTGCTGAGTGTTACTACTGCTAGTATTAATTAATACTGCTAGTCAAAGTTAGTGCTGCTTGAACAAAGTTAGTACTGCTTAGCTAGTTAGTACTGCTAGTGGTTAGTACTGCTTAGTAGTTAATGCTGCTAGAAGGAAGTTAATGCTGCTGAAGATTAATACTGCTTATATGATGAAGATTCGTATGAAAGGATATACATGGAAGCTTAGAGATATACATGGAAGATATACTGAAGATATTTTATTTATTGTAATTATCTTTGTATTCAGTATATATTGTATAGTTTAGAATAATAATTTAACTTTTAGTTTTCATTCTTTTAGAGAGACAATCAACCTCAAGGCATAGATCCTAATTCTAGAGAAGTAGAATTCGTATTGGTGAGCCTGTTCATCAATATTGAGGTTGAGTGAGTAATCTTGTAACTTCAAAGCATTAAATACAAGTTTACAGTTTGTTGATTATATTCTGTCTTTATTTTCTGTTTGATTAAATATCAAAGTGTTATTCCGCAAACTTCTTTGATATTGTTTCTGAGAATTAATTCTTGTTGAGAATTCGATCCTGACAAGTGGTATCAGAGCTAAACTCTCTCAGAAACAGTTATTCATCATGGAAAATCTTACAGAATCAAGCAGTACTTTGGTCTCAAAAGTTCCAATGCTTAGATCCAATGAATTTGACATGTGGAAGATCAGAATCAAGCAATATATTCTCCTCACAGATTACTCTATGTGGGACATCATTGAGAATGGCCCATCTGATGAAGGAAAGATTGGTGAAGATGGCAAAAGAACCCCTCCAAAGACAGATGCAGACAGGAAGACAAGGCAGACAGAGATGAAAGCCTTGAGCACACTGCTCTTGGCCATTCCAAATGAGTATCAACACCAATTCTGCAATTGCACTGATGCACAGATGCTCTGGAATGCTCTAGAGAAGAGATTCTCAGGTACCAAAAGTACCAAGAGAAATCAAAAGGCAATCTTAAAGCAACAGTATGAAAACTTCATCTCAACTAAGAATGAGTCCATGACTCAAACTTTTGACAGGTTTAATAAACTAATTGGTGAACTAGCTACTATGGGAGTACAGATTGATCAAGATGATGTGAACAGAAAGTTCTTAAGGTCCCTTGGAGATGAATGGACCATGTACACTGTGTCATTCAGACAGAATGATCAGTTGGAAGAAAAAGAACTTGATGATCTGTACAATGATCTTAGAGTATTTGAAGCTGAGGTGGAGGCAAAGAAGAAGCCTTCTGGATATATTCATAATGCTGCACTCCTATCAGCATCAATTGATTCTACTGCTAACCCTGAATCAGTTAATGCTGCTAATGGATCAAATCAAGATAAAGGCACTGATTCTGTGTTTGAAGCTTTTCTTTCTAATCATGGAAATTCCTCTTTGATTAATGATGACTTAGAACAACTCCATCCCGATGATCTGGAAGAGATGGATATTAAATGGCAGATGGCCATGCTCTCCATGAGGGTTAAGAAGTTTATAAAGAGGACTGGAAGAAACAACTTCTCCCAAAGAAGAGAAGATGGAGCAGGGTTTGATAAATCAAAGGTAGAATGCTACAAATGCCATCTGAAGGGACATTTTGCTAGAGAATGCAGAAGTGGAATGTCTCACAACAACAACCATCAACAAGCTCAATCTGGAAGCTTCAATAACAACAGAAACTCTGCTCAAGCCCTTGTTTCTCAACAAGGAATGGGGTTTGATTGGAGTGATCAAGCAGAAGAAACTATTCAGAATCAAGCTCTTATGGCTAAAGTATCTGATCTCCCATCTGAGGTAAGTTCTAATCTCTGTTCTAAAACTTGCATAGACACTGTTAAAAGGTACAGGGATCACAATCAGAAGATGAGTGATGACCTTAAGAGATTAGAAAAAGATATAAAAGACTATGTAAGGATTGTAGAGAGATTTGAAGATCAGATCAAAGGTTTTCAAGCCAATGAACTACAACACTCATATGACACCAATTACTGGTAGTGGGAGAAAAAGGATTTAGAACTTAAACTGACCAAATCTAAAGAGGAGAGTGAAAAACTGAAAGAGGAGCTAACCAAGGTTAAGCTTGATGTAGAAAAGTTTTCCAATGCTTCTAAAGCAATGGACTCTTTACTACAAAATCAGATTCATGATAAGCTGAGAAGAGGAATTGGGTACAATGCAACACCTCCACCATATAACAACAATTACATTCCTCCTACTTCAGACCTGTTAGACACCAAAGATAGGAAGGACTTGCCTGAGGGAGCCACTGAAATAGATCCCTTAGATGAGGTAGTTGTTGAGGATAAGACTGAGAAAGAGGTTGGCAAGAGTAAGGAGAACAAGGTGAGTGGTGAGATTCCTCTAGAGAATAACATTATCACCAATGATGATTGTGGAAGGGCTTGGATCAAATCCAAGGACATAGAGAAGACAGAGGGAAAGTCTGGTAAGGTCCATTACAAACAGACCACAGTTGTGAATCCAGGTCCTTGCAAACAGTGTGCATGTAAGAAGAATGAGCCCCAAAAACATGATAAACCAAGGGGAAATCAGAGAAACTGGAATAATCAGTGGGCACAAAAACAAGGGGTTGATCTGAGTAAAATCAATAGACCAAAACCTTGTTTTATCTGTGGCAAATTGAATCATCTTGCAAAATTCTGTTATTTCAATCCTATGAAACAAAGGATGAATTTCCAAAGATCCATGCAAAAACCCTTTGGTTATAAGAAAATTGAAAAGAACCATGTGGCTAAGAAAACTGTTAAAACTAAAAGCCACATGAAGAAAAAGTCTGTTAAAGAAAGTGTCAATATGTGGATTCCTAAAAGCACTAAAACTGTTAGTACTGCTACCACAAATAGTGTTGCTGACAATGATAGTGCTGCTAGAAGTAATACTACTGCTAACAAGGTTAGTACTGCTAAATCTGTTAGTACTGCTAAACCTGTTAGTACTGCTAACTCTGTTAGTACTTCTAAGGTTAGTACTGCTTCTAGTGTTGGTTCTGCTAAGCCAATCATATTGACAAAGTACTCTAATAAAGAGTGCTCTGAGTTTAAAAACCTCATTAAAAAGGAATGTAAATACTTTGATGAGAAAGGGAGACCCAAGACCACTTTTGCTTGGGTCCCCAATCATACTAATTGATTTATTTAATGTGCAGGGCAACCAACAGCTCAAGGGAAAGAGCATATGGCATGTTGATAGTGGTTGCTCTAGGCACATGACTGGCAACATGTCATGCCTTCAGGATTTCAAGCATATTAATGGAGGACATGTTGCATTTGGAGACAATCTTACTGGTGGTAAGATAAGTGGAAAAGGTAATGTCACCAAAGGTAAGATGACATTTGAGGATGTCTACTATGTTGATCAATTAAAGTACAACCTGTTAAGTGTATCACAGGTTTGTGACAAACAACATAGTATATTATTTACTAATACTTAGTGTATGATTCTTGCTCCAGGGTTCAAGGTAGTTGATGAAAGCATGATACTACTTAGAACTCCAAGAAAGGACAATGTTTACTGTCTTGATTTGGACAATGTTGATAGTGATTCATCTCTAAATTGTCTTGTTTCAAAAGCTTCTGTAGATGAATCCTCCCTTTGGCACAGAAGGATGTGTCACATGAATTTCAAGACTATGAACAATCTTGTTAAAAATAACCTTGTAAGAGGTTTACCTTCAAAAGTCTTTTCATGTGATGATCATTGTGTTGCTTGTCTTAAAGGCAAACAACACAAAACTTCTCATAAGACCAAAGAGTTAAATTCTGTTTCTACTTGTCTCCAGTTATTGCATATGGATCTGTTTGGTCCTACAAATGTTATGAGTATAGGCAAGAAATCTTACTGCTTGGTTATTGTTGATGATTACTCCAGATTTACTTGGGTATATTTTCTAAGGACTAAGGATGAAACAAGTGGTCTTATCAAATCCTTTATTCTAAGAATTGAAAACCAAACTAATCAAAGAGTAAAAGTCATTAGATCAGATAATGGAACTGAGTTTAAAAATCATGATCTAAACACCTTTTGTGAAGAAAAAGGTATTGAGAGACAATATAGTGCTCCTAGGACTCCTCAACAGAATGGTGTTGCTGAAAGGAGAAATAGGACACTAATAGAGGCTGCTAGATCTCTGTTGGCTGATTCAAAATTGCCAATTACCTTCTGGGCTGAAGCAGTTAATACTGCTTGTTATGTCCAAAACAGAGTTCTAATGGTCAAGCAAAAGAACAAGACCCCATATGAGCTTTTAAATAAAAGAAAACCTTTTATTGGTTTCTTTAAACCTTTTGGGTGTCCTTGTACAATTCTAAATACCAAATCTCACTTAGGTAAGTTTGATAGCAAAGCAGATGATGGATTTCTTGTTGGATATTCATCTCAGAGTAAGGCCTACAGAGTATTTAACTCTTCTTCTAGAATAATTGAAGAAAGTGACAATGTCAAATGCAATGAGAACACACCAAATCCTGTTGGGTCTGGACCTCAGTGGCTATTTGACATTGATTCACTAACTAACTCTTTTGGTTTCAGTAATGAGTATACAGGAACAGGTAGTGGAGAATCAGAGATCACACAAGTTCAAGAAAGTATATCTAAATCTGTGATTTTTCCCATACCCACAGTAAATTCAGTTGAAGACTGTGAAAAGGAATCATTTACTGAACCAAGTCAGAGTGAAGAAGACACTAGAGATGAGGAGACTCAAGAAAATAATGAAGTGGCATCTGAAAACACTTCAGTTGAGTTGCATGAATCTAATCTTGAGGCTGGATTAAATGAAGAACCTAGTTACAACACCAGAGTTCAAAAGAATCATCCTCCACAGTTGATAATAGGAGATATCTCTTCTCCTATGATGACTAGACATCAAAGCAGACTTCAGGAAATGCAAGATCAACAGCATACAGTGCTTTCTTGTTTTCTATCACAGCTTGAGCCTAAAAAGGCACATGATGCTATGAAAGAATCCAGCTGGATAGAAGCAATGCAAGAGGAACTGTTACAGTTCAAGCTACAAGATGTGTGGGATCTAGTAGACCTTCCTAAAGGTCACAGAGCAATTGGCACAAAATGGATCTTCAGAAACAAGAGAGATGAAAGAGGTATTGTTATAAGAAACAAAGCAAGGCTGGTGGCTCAAGGCTATACTCAAGAAGAGGGTATAGATTATGAAGAAGTTTTTGCACCTGTAGCTAGGATAGAAGCAATCAGACTATTCCTAGCCTATGCTTCTTACATGAACTTCAAAGTCTACCAAATGGATGTAAAAAGTGCTTTTCTCTATGGATCAATTGAAGAAGAAGTATATGTCTGTCAACCACCAGGGTTTGAAAACCCAAGCTATCCAGACAGGGTATACAAATTAAAGAAAGCACTTTATGGACTACATCAAGCCCCAAGAGCATGGTATGACACTCTGTCATCCTATCTCTTGGAAAATGACTTTGAAAGAGGAGTCATTGATAAGACTCTATTTATCAAAAGAAAGAAGAAGGATATCTTGCTGGTCCAAATATATGTTGATGACATTATTTTTGGTTCTACAAGAAACAACATGTGCAAGGAGTTTGAGGATTTAATGCATCAAAGGTTCAAAATGAGTTCCATGGGGGAACTTACTTTCTTCCTTGGACTCCAAGTTCAACAGAAGTCAGATGGCATTTTCATATGTCAATCCAAGTATGTGCAGGATATTCTAACCAAGTTTGGTTTCTCAGAATCAAAACCTGCCAGCACACCTATGGAAACACACAAGCAGATCACAGCAGATCTTGAGGGGGAGGATATGGATGTGCATCATTATAGATCCATGATTGGCTCTCTCATGTATCTCACAGCATCAAGGCCAGATATAATGTTTCCAGTCTGTGTATGTGCAAGATTTCAAGTTAGGCCAAAGCAATCTCACTTTCAAGCTGTTAAGAGGATATTCAGATATCTCAAAGGGCAACCCAGATTGGGACTTTGGTATCCTCATAACTCACCTTTTGACCTAATAGCATACTCAGACAGTGATCTAGGTGGGGCAAACTTGGACAGAAAATCTACTTCTGGAGGATGTCAGTTTTTGGGTGCTAGACTAGTCTCATGGCAGTGCAAGAAACAAACCACAGTATCCACATCTACAACAGAGGCAGAGTACATAGCAGCTGCAAGTTGCTGTTCTCAAGTCTTATGGATTCAGAATCAAATGTTGGATTATGGGGTAACCTTTCTACACACTCCAATCTTTATTGACAACAGCAGTGCTATTAGCATTGTAAATAATCCAGTCAAGCACTCAAAGACAAAGCACATTGAGATCAGGTATCACTTCATAAGAGACTGTAATGAAAAGAAAATTATTCAAGTTGTAAAAGTTCACACTGATAATCAATTTGCTGATTTATTCACTAAAGCTTTTGATGTGGGTAGATTCACTTTCTTGGTAACAAGTGTGGGAATGATCAACTCTGAATAATCTCCTTCTCAAAAAGTGGTTTTATACCTGTATATTTTTATTCTTGGTGTTACTAATCTTCTTTTTCAGGATATGCATAGCAGTACTCAGTGTTTAGCAAGTTTAAAAGGAGTAAGTTTAGTTAATACTGCTAGTAGTTAATACTGCTTTCAGTTAATACTGCTGGTAGTTAATACTGCTAGTGGTTAATACTGCTAGTAGTTAATACTGCTTTCAGTTAATACTGCTAGTAGTTAATACTGCTAGTGGTTAATACTGCTAGTAGTTAATACTGCTTTCAGTTAATACTGCTAGTAGTTAATACTGCTTTCAGTTAATACTGCTAGTAGTTAATACTGCTCTAGGTTAATACTGCTTATATTCCTAATACTATAAATACTATTTGCCCGCCTAAAAGTTCATAACGACTCTTTGCATACTGCTCTCTTGCGCTCAAAATCTTTTCTCTCTCAAGTTCGAAGTTTTCAGGCAAGCTTTTCACTAAGACCAATGGCATCCATGACTTTCATCGACGAGCACAATGAGATTGCGATGCTACAAAAGCCAAAGCAAGCTGCAGGATTTCATCAGATTGTGGATTTCCTCAAGTCAAGCCACATTGCTCATGCTCTTAGTGTATCCCCTACAATCTATATCGAGCATCAAAGGCAGTTCTGGGCCAATGCAACCATTGTTGTTCAGAATGGTGTGCAGATGATCAAGACAAGAATCTGTGATCAATCACTCACGGTTACTGAAGAGGTTATTCGCATCTGTCTACGTCTAGACGATGCCTCTGGTATAACCTCTATCCCAAATGATGAACTCTTTTCAAACCTTACAAGAATGGGGTATGGAGGCCCATTGGGAGTTTTCAAATTTTCTAAAGCAAAATTCTCACCCCAATGGCGTTTCTTTGTCCATACTCTTATGCATTGTATCTCCAAAAAGACTACTGGATGGAGTGAGTTCAGCAGCACTATTGCTTATGCTTTGGTGTGCTTGGCCACTGCCAGAAAGTATAATTTTTCTAAAATGATTTTCAATGATCTTGTCTCAAACATGGGAAACAAAAAGAGCTTTTTTATGTATCCCAGGTTTGTTCAAGCAGTTATTACTCATGAATTAACGGATATACCTCAACCTGTTGGGGTATATGTACCTAAACCCCCCAAAGGCAAGGTTTTCTCAAATATGAGAAGATCTGTTGGGGACTCTGAAGGAGTTGACACCCCATTGTTCTCTACAATGATGGTGGTGTCCCAAACCAATGAAGGTATGGCAGCAGGGTCAAGGCCCCCTTTAGACCAACCCACTACTAGCCAAGCCCAACCTTCCCTCTCAAAATCCATTCCCCAGTCCCTTCTTGAAAAACCAACCTCTCCCATCACCCAAACTTACAAGAGAAAACAGGTCAAGAAGGCTCCTTCCCTTCTTGTACCATTAACCACTAAGCCTATAAGCCCTCTAAGGGAGAATTATCCCCTAGAGAATATCCAAAGGGAAACCACAAGGGTGTCTCCCAACCCACAGGAGGTGCTCTCTGAGGAGGAGGTAGAGCATATGGGTGATGAGGCTGCCACTACTCCTGCTAGTACAGAGGAGGAAAGTGGTAACATCAATAAGACCTCCCCCATGGCAACTTTGAATGAGCAATCATTTGAAGGTCCCTGGTGCCAAGAAACCACAGGGGTGGATAGTGCCTCTGCAAGGCAGAAGACTTACACAAATAAAAGATCCAATGATCCTTCAAAGGAGGGTAACACTTCTGGAGAGGGTGAGGACAGATATACGTACGATGAATTGATGGCAACTATGGGGAACATCAATCAAGATGTTCTCAAACAAGGCAAAGAAATTGAAGAAATGAAGCTAGTAATTCTGTCACAACAAGAACAGATTGCTAAGCTGAAAAGGATGGTGGTTAGTCTGGTACAAAGGAAGAAGAGGAAGCAATTCCAATTAAGGAGAAGGACCACTGAGGATGATGCTCCCAAAAAGGGGGAGATCAACATGGAAGAAGCCACAAGAAAGGGGGAGCTTGATGGAGAGAAAGTTGATGTTCAGGGGGAGCAGCAAGAAGAAACAGTTACTACTGCTGACATTAATAAAGCAGCAGAAACTGTGAAAGAAGTGTTAACAGATCTTGAGATTGCAGAAACCTTACTAAAAGCCAAGAATGATACTCCCAAGGTCACTTTGAAGACCAAAGGTGTAATCATAAAAGAACAAGGTGAAGTGATCAAGAAAGATAACAGTAAGAAGGAAATGAGCAAAGATAAAGGAAAAGCAAAGATGGTAGAATCTGATCAACCAATCAAAAAACAAAGGTTGGTTGAATCAGATGAAGCCCTAGCTAAAAAGATGCAGGAGGATATTGAAAAAGAAGAAAGAGTTCAGATGGAAAAGGACAGGGAAATGGCAAAAGCTCTAGCTGCTGAACTGAATGAAGCTTATCAACAGAGCATGGCAACTGAAATTGCACAGAAGAAAGCTGCAAGTATGAAGAAATCTGTGGTGAAAACAGTTGCAAAGAAGAGAAGACCCTCAAAGACATTCCTAGGTACCCAAGAGAGAAACAAGATGATTATATTTCTCAAAGGTGCTGTAAGAGTCAAAAAGGAGATGTTCTCCAAAATGTCTTTTGAGAAGATCAAAGAACTCTATGATTCAGAGATGTTAAAGCTTCAGGGAAGTGAAACTGCTAGGGTGGAGATGGAGAAGAGGATGAAAGAAAGTAATGACTTTGATTGTCAAAATCCATTTCCAGATGAGCAAGAAACACCCCCTAAGAAAGAGACCACTCTAGGAGAAAGTCTAAAGACTTTAAAGAGAACAAAAATGATGGCAAGGAGAAAGCCAATTAAAAAGCCTAGAGTATCTGAAGAAGAAGCTGATAAGGTTGCTGAAGAAGAAGGGGCACCTGAGTTATCTAAACAGACTGAGCCATCTAACACTGATGATGTAAATTTGTATATGGTAGTGATGGACAAAGTGCCTGAACCAATTTCAGCAGAGCCTGTAGGAGTTAAGCCTCCTGAGGTGATTCTCTGGGATACATTGACAGTGGATGGAAAGGAATACATAAGGCTGAAAAGAAAGGATGAAAAGTATGAAGTGTTTAACACATGGGCTAAAATTGTCAGAACATGTTCTAGATCAGATATTGAAGAGATGTTTGAGATAGGAATGAAGTTGTATGCAGATATTCTAAAAGCTTCAGGAATTTCAATTACAAAACTGGTAATGGAGTATCTGTGTATGATGTTCAAACCTGAAGAAGTAAAGCACTTGATCAAGGATGTCTTCAAATCAGTAAACAGTTGGACTTTATATGAAATTAGTGGAGTATATACAGTAACTTTGGATTTAAATCACACTGAATACTTCCTAGTGGATAGAGTGTATAATCATAGCAGATTGAAGCTACATGCCATGCTGAAGAAAAAGTTAAGGTGTGTTCCAGATTCAGAAATGGCTAAATACTTGATTCAAAGAACCATCAATCAGAGTTTGGGATTGGATGCAAACACAGGAATTTAGACCATAATAGAGTTTTGGGAGCATCTTGAAGAAAATTTGAAGAACTTGACTTCTCTTCCTAAAAGTCAAGTTAGGGGGAGATTGTTGGGAACTGAAGAATTCATCAAGTATGGTTAATGCTGCTGGTTCAAAATTACTACTGCTAGAAGATTTAAAGGTTAATACTGCTGAGTGTTACTACTGCTAGTATTAATTAATACTGCTAGTCAAAGTTAGTGCTGCTTGAACAAAGTTAGTACTGCTTAGCTAGTTAGTACTGCTAGTGGTTAGTACTGCTTAGTAGTTAATGCTGCTAGAAGGAAGTTAATGCTGCTGAAGATTAATACTGCTTATATGATGAAGATTCGTATGAAAGGATATACATGGAAGCTTAGAGATATACATGGAAGATATACTGAAGATATTTTATTTATTGTAATTATCTTTGTATTCAGTATATATTGTATAGTTTAGAATAATAATTTAACTTTTAGTTTTCATTCTTTTAGAGAGACAATCAACCTCAAGGCATAGATCCTAATTCTAGAGAAGTAGAATTCGTATTGGTGAGCCTGTTCATCAATATTGAGGTTGAGTGAGTAATCTTGTAACTTCAAAGCATTAAATACAAGTTTACAGTTTGTTGATTATATTCTGTCTTTATTTTCTGTTTGATTAAATATCAAAGTGTTATTCCGCAAACTTCTTTGATATTGTTTCTGAGAATTAATTCTTGTTGAGAATTCGATCCTGACACCACTAGCACTCATCTCTTCATAGTCTCACTAGAACTATTCCCAACCGGAACCTGTTGCACATGCCGACAAATAAAAAGGGTTAGGCTAACGCCTAGTGAGTTCAAGATATTTCATCAAGAATATAAAAACCATTAAATGGAAATAATGCAACTTAAATCATGATCCTTTAAAATGAATTACTTCAAAATATGAGAACGACTCGTTTTCCAATAATTAAGCAATTTATAAATGAACGCCTCAACGCCAAACATTATTTCATGAAGTAATGCAATCCAACACTTACTCAAAACGTGAATAGTTGTAAATGCCCCAATGATGATGTTTGAATAAAACTTTATAAACCAAACGACCAAAATTAAAGCATAAGGGGAAAGACCCAAACTCAAAGCGTCACCGAAAACAAGGATAAAGTTAAATACCCAAAACAACACCTTTCGATGACGGGGGAAACCCGAATTCCATGGCTAGTGGCGGAACACAAAGTAAGTCACATTCCAAGTTATTGAGCTCACCATATTAGGAACCCATGGCCACGAGCTCGCTGACTCGTACTAAGATGTGGGGGTGGGCCCTCGAGGATTCCCAATCATGCTCATTCGCTAGGATTACATTTATGGTCCATGGCTAGTAACCGGTCCCACATAACCGTACCAAGTTGCCCCCGAGGACCCAATGTCTCAACTAGCTACAAATGGGAAGTGACTATCCCATAAAAACAGGCACATAAATTAACTCGCGGATGCAGGTCCGGGTATTGGAATTCACGAGCCCTCACCGTATTATCCTCGAGATCCCAAGACTAATTCTGGCCAATATATAAATAATAACCCATTTTCTTTTTACATAATAAGGACTGACTCATATGCCTATGGATCCACTGCATTATAGTCTAAAACATTACATGACTCCAAAAGAATGACCAACGCACTCAAAACATGTAACTCTCAAATGACACGTAATAAACGTCATTGTACTAAAAGCTTCCACCCCGGGCTAGTCACCCGGTCTATTGAATTAAAAGCTTCCACCCCGGGGTAGTCAACCGGTCAATTGTACTAAAAGCTTCCACCCCGGGCTAGTCAATCGGTCAATTGCATTAAAACTCGTTTTAGTCAAAATCGAGCCAAGGCTCATCAGTTTACTTAAATCTCCAAATAAAAGTCAGTGTAAACATTAAAACACGTTTGACCAACGGATATGCAAACACAACGACCAAAAGTAAGATTAGTTCAAAACTCAACATTAGTTGAGGCAACCCACTTTCCAAATGAACTTATACCCTTATATTTTCCAAATGCCTCATAATACAATAATATGCATTTTCCAAACGGTTTATAAAATCGCATGCACAAAAGGATATTTCATCAAAGGAACTCCATTTATATATATAAAATCATCTAGGGAGTGTATTAACATGATTTATTCACCAAAATGTTCAAGAATCCCAAATGTGGGTGGTTCACAAATTTTATAAAACCAAATATTCCAAATGAGTGAAACTCTTCAAATACCCAACTTTTAATAAACTTCATGTAAACATGTAAATACTTTAAAATGAACATTTTTGGCATGTACAACGTTTTCACAATCCAACTTGAACTCACCTTGCTAGATTTAGGCTAAATCTAGATTTTACCCCCAAAACTTGAATCTCCAAAGATGAAGGCTTGAATCTCCAAGAAACTTCTTTAGATCATAGATCCAACACATTTACAAGGTTCCTTCAATATACAAGTCACCAAAAACACATCTAAGTTGGAGGATGAAAGGAAAAAGGGTGAAACCATATAACCCTAGCTTAACATTGAGAGAGATGAGGAACTTACCACCACCAAATACCCTTGGATCTTCCAATAGACTTCCAATATCTTGCTATAACCTTGAAGATCTCTCAAAAACGAAACTGAGGCAACTTGAATCACTTAAATCGGAGTTGTGATGCAAAAGATATGAAGAAATGAAGTTTGGTGGCTGAAAAATCGGGTTTTAAGCTCGAACAGGGCTCCGCGCGGGTTACCGGGCGGCCACAAGTCGCCCGAATGGGTTTTATGCTTGAACAAGGTTCCGGGCGGGTTACGGGGTGACCTAAGTCGCGCCACAACTCGCCCCATGCACTGTTTGTTCGGTTTCTTGATTATTCACTGTTTTGGCCGTAACTTCTTCGTTATAGCTCCCATTTTGCTCCGGAAAGAACCGTTGGACTCGTAATTGAATCCTTCATCCACCAAGACTATAAAATCTAGGATTCAAATCCAAAATCATATATTTTATTTTTCCCTTTAAAGCTATTGATTTATGTATTAACTTGAAGTGATGTTTTTCGAAATTCGGGGTGTTACAGTGTAGCCCAGTTTGGCTCAAGTGATGATGAGATGTTTGCTGAAAAATATGGCATCAAGATTCAAGAGTATTCTTTGACCTAAGTAATATTGGAATGATTTCCCTAGCTTTTGGACATATAGGTTGGTCAAGCCATTTGATTAATCCATAGGGTGCAGTTGCCTGGCGATGTAGAAATTAGGTCAAAGAAAACCTTACATTCGATTTAGAAATTAGTTCAAAGACAACCTCACATTCGATGTAGAAATTTGTCCAAATAATTGCATATAACCATGGATGGAGATGTGATTTAGGTTTGAATCGATGAAGGTGAATTGAAAAGGGTAAAGGGGGTGTATGGGTATTTAAGAACGGGGTGAGTACTGGGTAAAGACGAAAGGGGGTGGGGGTGGGGTCAAAATAATTAAATGATTGGAAAAGACATGTTTACCTCTCACGTTAAGGGCACGTAGGGGGTGGGTTTTAACGGTGCTTTAGTAACGACGTCACCCATATGGATGAAAAGCGAAAGAAAATGGAAACCACAATGACAATAAACGGAATTTCCAAACCACGGGATGAACATAGAGATCTTTGACAAACCACAAAGACGGAAATCATAGTTTACTCATTTTTATAAAAACTATGGAAAAAGAGCAATATACCCTTCAGATGACTAGCACATGAGACACTTAACAGTCACTGCCAACAATTGTAAGGGTCAAGGATGATTTTTCTTAGTGGAATACAAACCAGAATGACGTTCCTTGTATTTTCAAAAAGTTAGTGAGAAAAACGAATATACAAAACCGGGTCCGACGAAGAGATGACCTTAAATGAGATGTCAATTGACCTTTAAAATGTGTTATTCTCAAAATACATTTATTAGTCATAAAACAATGAATTACAATGACCATATACGATGAGGGCAATTTTACCGAAAAAGCTTAAGAAAAAATCTTCAGAATTAGTAAAGCATTGTAAAACGGGTCGTATATGATGAAAAGGGGCGGTACAAACGATGGGAAATCTCGTACAAATAAGTGAAAATAATTTTAAAAAAATGCACTCCAACCCATAATTGTAACATCGTAATGGAAGGCTCATAAGTAAAAACCATGACATTGTAATCTAGGGTGTACAAGTCGTAGAATCATAAGATCCAGTAAACATGGTAAAAACTCGTACAAATCGTAATCTAATGAAATTGTAGGAAAGAAGGTTTTTCTTCTTCTACATTGTAGATACTTTTTAATATTCTTCTTTTGTAAAGAAAACAGACAAGGAATGAGTAGCATAAAATGTTCTGCTTCTTATGTTACTGAAACATAGTAAATGAGACGGTTGCAGTGGAGGAGAAGTTTGGAGGTTGGAGAGAGATATGAGGGTCATTTAGATATGACCTTAAATGCCAAATCATGTTATGGAGTGGTGTTTCGTGATGCACAAGGAGGGTTGTATCCGCTAAATCTAAGCCTATTGTTGGATCATTGTTTGTTCGTGAGTGTGAACCTCTGATACTCTTTGATGCAATGTCATGGGCTATTGATTTGGGATTTACTCGGGTCATATTTAAGATTGATGCAAAAGTTGTTGAGGATGCGGCCAATTCGTTGGAAGAGACATTTCGGAGTTTGGTGATGTCATGTGTAGTATTCATTCTATGCTTTGCTATCGGGAGTCCTTTTTCAGTTAAGGGTGTTAGTAGACAAGCAAATGGGTAGCTCACACTCTTGCCCATCTTTCTCATCTCATCTCGACTCTCCTCTTGTTTCTTATCCTAGTTTACCGCCTCGTATTTCTTATTATATGAACGTTTGGGTGCTTAATTATTATTGACATCTTTCCTTTAAAAAAATTAAATTCATAGCTTATTAAAAAAATGGATTTATACTCGTAAGAGGTAATGGATTTAATTAAAATCTCATTTAAGATTTTATACCTAAAAATCCCAATATATGAGTCGGGTTTTAGAGGAGAAAAACGAGAATGAGAGAACAAAAAGAAATCGGGATGAAGAGGCCTTCTTATCCCTTGTTTGTTATCGAATAAATCAAGAGAGAAATGGGAACGAAAGTTTCTCTGGTTGGAATAAATCTCGAGGGAGATTGTGTGGTGGTCTTTTATGGTTGAAAGGAAGGGGAAGGGTAGGCGGAATTCAAATTCCGAAAACTATTATGCACAATGGAGATTCTAGGCACTTTTTTACTTCAACAAATTCTTCATAACCTTCAAAATAGAGAAAGTGAGATAGGGTGTGAAATTCTCCAAATTCAGAGACCTCCTAAATATAATTATCATGAGAGTAAAATAAATTTTAGTATATTTCCACCAATAAGAAACTACATATTTAGAAGAGAAAACGTATTTTATTAAGAGTGAACTGTGGATTTGGTCCCTGTGTTTTGATGGTTTTTTTTACTAGGGTCCCTATGGTATGTTTATTATGGATTTGGTCCTTGTGGTATTCAATTTGTCTTGGAAATGGCCCCTCTGACTAACACATTCGTTAACTCCGTTAGATCAAGGTCCAGTTTAGCCTTTTTCCTATTCTTTTTTTTTTCTTATAAAAAAGTAAAAACAAAATACCAAATCCACAATTCACTCTTTTAGTCAAAGGGACCATTTCCAAGACAAATTGAATACCACAAGAACCAAATCCACAATTAACGTACCATAGTGTGACGACCCACCAAGCATGGGACGAGCTTTTCGAAGGTTCACCGGGATTCGGAACCTTCTACACTACTCAAGAAGGATGGTGACTCTTGTGGAAGCTTTTCTACCTCTCCATGGAAAATGGTAGAAGCCTCTTATGGAACATCTCTAGAAGATTCTACATGGAAAGGAGGAAGCCTTCCCATGGATGGAGAAGCCTTTTGCATATAGTCTTACTTGATAGTTCTAGAATAGTCTTTGTACATATCTAGATAGTTATTCTCTAGATTGTTCCCTTGAGTAGTATAAATAGGTGGTGACCTCATTTGGCTCAACACACCTCAAAGTATTCTTCTAAGCTCTCTTGTAATAGTTCTTCCAAGCAATACAAGTTTCCTTTGCATTCCAATAATCTCTTGTGTTCTCTCTACTTGCCTTAATCATTGGTTGTTTCGGGAGTTTGGCTGACTTAGTTCGAGAATTAAGGCAGCACGCGATCTTGTAGAGACAGGTCCGTGACATTTGGTATCAGAGCAGGTCGATTGAAGGCATGGCGAAAGTGTCTAGCAAGAACTTTGTTGGTTCATCCGTTATTGAGGAGAATCGTGGTAGAGAAGAGTCTCGCAATGAAGGAGTTAATGAGAACCGAGGTAAGTCCAAAGATTTTCTCTCTAGCTTGGAAGAGAGAATGACGAGTGTAGAGATATCCGTGGCCGAGTTGAAGGCACAAATGGAGGAGACGAACCAACATGTGGAAGGGTTAGACTCCGACTTTGTCGATATGCAGGATGATTTGAAGAGCGCTCTCAACGTCTTGTGTGGCGACTTGCGACACGTGCTTCATAACTTAAGAGGTATGTTCATGAACGAGCTAGCTAAGTTTCGAGGTGAGGTGGAGGTAGAGATCTCCAAGATTCACCAACGTTTGGTAGAAATCCAAGCCGACGTGAGTTTGGCTAAACGGGTCATGGCTAGTGGAGGTGGCAACACTAGCAACCATGCTCCAAAGGTAGATTTTCCCAAACCATCACCGTTCATGGGAAAGCGAGATGCTAGGGCAGTTGATGATTTTCTATGGGAAATTGAGCAATACATGTATGGAGTCAACATCGTGCAGGATGCGATGAAGATCAAGACGACCACGAGATACTTAAAAGATATTGCGACTTTGTGGTGGCGACATCGGTATGGAGATATCGAACGAGGTACATGTAACATTATTACTTGGGGTGATTTCATTCGTGAGTTTAAGAAACAATTATATCTGGAGAATGCCGAGGACGAGGCGAGGAGTCGTCTTCGTAAGCTCAAGCATTTCGGAACGATCCGGGAGTATGTGAAGGATTTCACCAACCTTATCTTGGAAATTCCGGATCTTTCTGAAAAAGACTATCTCTTCTACTTTCTTGATGGCTTGCAAGCATGGGCTAATACGGAATTGAAGCGACGTGGGGTACAAGATCTTGCAACGGCTATTGCCGAGGTGGAGGCCTTGATCGATTTTAGCAAGAAGGAACCGTCAAAGCCAAAAGATCGGAAGGGTAACCATGATAAAAGTGGGGGAGAGAATCCGACCCAAGTAAGGAACGACGATGCACGAAAGTCACCAACCGGGAAGAACAAAGACTTGAGGACGGCCTACAAGAATAATGGGTGTTTCCTTTGTGATGGACCACACCGAGCTCGAGATTGCCCAAGCAAAGCAAAGTTCCATGCTATAACTCGGGATGAGGGTTGCTCTCAAGACGGGGATGAATGCATGGGGTAGTTGCGGATCTTGAATGCAATCAAAGGCAAGACGGAGGTGACCAAGGTAGCCAACAAGAGGTTGCGATTCGTAGAAGCTACCATCAAAGGAAATCGGGTACGTGCTCTTGTCGATACGAGTGCTACTCACAATTTCGTTTCCATTGATGAAGCCTCAAGGCTAGGGATTAAGGGGATGAAGGGGAGTGGTACTATCAAAGTGGTGAACTCTACGGCTAAATCAATCCATGGTGTAACTAAAGATGTGAGGGCCAAGATTGGAGAGTGGGAAGGAGAGATTGATTTCTCGGTGGTACCCATGGAAGACTTCAAAGTGGTGCTCGGGTTAGACTTTCTCGATAAGGTACGCGCTTTCCCTATGCCATTTGCTAATTCTTTATGTATCCTAGATGGGCGAAAGACTTGTATGGTGGATACGGAACGTGGCCCTAAGAGTAGTGCCAAGTCCCTATCGGCCATGCAATTCAAGAAGGGCTACAACAAGAATGAGCCTTGCTATTTAGCTATTACAAGGCAAGAGGATGAAGGTGGGAGAAGCAAGGAGAAGGTACCGAAAGAGATCGAGAAGGTTCTTGATGAGTTCAAGGACGTGATGCCCAAAGAGTTACCGAAGAAGCTCCCACCTAGGAGGGAGGTGGACCATGAAATAGAATTGGAACCGGGATCGAAGCCACCCTCTAAATCCCCATACCGAATGCCTCCACCGGAGTTGGAGGAGTTGCGGGGGCAACTCAAGGAGCTACTTGATGCGGGGTACATCTGACCCTCTAAAGCTCCCTATGGCGCGCCAGTGCTATTTAAAAGGAAGAAAGATGGGTCCTTGCAGATGTGCATAGACTACCGGGCGCTAAACAAGGTTACAATAAAAAACAAATACCTAATTCCTCTTATTGCGGATTTGTTTGACCAATTGGGGAAGGCGAGATACTTCACCAAGTTGGACTTGAGATCGGGATACTATCAAGTACGGATAGCCGAGGGAGATGAAGCAAAGACGATGTGCGTCACGAGGTATGGATCTTACGAGTTCTTAGTCATGCCATTTGGCTTGACCAATGCTCCCGCTATATTTTGTACTTTGATGAACAAATTATTCCATCCATTTCTCGATAAATTTGTGGTGGTCTACTTAGACGACATATTCGTCTATAGTGACACCTTGGAGGAGCACGTATCTCATTTGAAACAGGTGTTCAAAGTATTACGGGACAATGAGATCTACGTGAAGTTAGAGAAATGTTCTTTTGCTCAAGAAGAGGTGGAGTTCCTCGGGCACAAGATCAAGGATGGTAGATTGATGATGGACGGGGCAAAGGTCAAGGCTATTCGAGATTGGGAGACACTAATCAAGGTTACGGAAGTGAGGTCCTTCCTTGGCTTGGTAAACTATTATCGGCGTTTTATCAAGGGATATTCGGCCAAGGCGGCACCCTTAGCGGACCTATTGAAGAAGACAAAGTCTTGGGAGCGGGACGAACGTTGCCAAGGCGCCTTTGATGAGTTAAAGGATGCGGTGACCGAGGAGTCGGTGTTGAGACTACCGGACGTAACCAAGCCATTTGAGTTACACACGGATGCTTCAGATTTTGCTAATTGGAGGAGTTCTAATGCAAGAAGGACATCCAATAGCATTCGAAAGTCGAAAGTTGAATGATACGGAAAGGAGGTACACGGTGCAAGAGAAGGAAATGACGTCGGTCATACATTGCTTGAGGACATGGAGATACTATCTCTTGGGGTTGAAGTTCGTGATCAAGACGGATAACGTGGAGACAAGTTACTTCCAAACCCAAAAGAAGTTAAGTCCTAAGCAAGCACGGTGGCAAGACTTCCTAGTTGAGTTTGACTACCACTTGGAGTACAAGTCGGGAAAGGCTAACGTGGTAGCGGACGCATTGAGTCGCAAGACGGAATTTGTGGCTATCACTCAACCCCAGTTCTTTCTTCAAGATCGGATCAAAGAAGGATTGGAGCATGATCCTATGGCCAAGAATATTATGGTGGTGGCTCGAGATGGGAAGACAAGAAGGTTTTGGCTCAAGGGAGATCTTTTATTCACCAAGGGAGATCGGTTGTACGTGCCTAAGTGGGGCGATCATAGGCGGACTATCTTAAAGGAATGTCACGATTCAAAGTGGATCGGTCATCTAGAGATCAAGAGGACACTAGCGTTGGTAGAAGGTACATTCTATTGGCCAAGGATGGGGGACGATGTAGAGACATTCGCTCGAATGTGTCTAGTATGCCAACAAGATAAGATAGAACAACGACAACCAGAAGGATTGTTAGAGCCCTTACTGACACCTAAAGGACCATGGGAAAGCGTTTATATGGACTTCATCACTTGCTTGCCAAAGTCGGAAGGTTGCGGAAGCATAATTGTGGTGGTGTACCGACTCTCAAAGTATGGAACTTTTATAGTCGCACCACCCGTTTGTACCGCGGAAGAAACGACAAAGGTTTTCTTCAAGAACGTAGTGAAGTATTGAGGTATACCACATACGATAGTGAGTGATCGAGACCCACAGTTCACAGGAAGATTTTGGACGGAGATATTCAAGATCATGGGGACGGATTTGAACTTCTCCACGAGCTTCCATCTCCAAACCGATGGGTAAACGGAAAGGGTAAATGCATTGGTGGAACTCTATCTTCGACACTATGTGAGTGCCAACCAAAGCAATTGGGTGAAACTCCTTGATGTTGCACAATTCTCATACAACATGCAAAGGAGCGAGGCTACGGGGAAGAGCCCCTTCGAGTTGGTTACGGGGCGGAAACCATTGACCCCGAATGCCTTAGTCGCGTCTTATGATGGGAATAGTCCGGCCGCATACAAGACCATGAAGGAGTGACACGAGCAAGCAGATATGGCTCGAGCTTCGTTGGACAAAGCAGCAAATAAGATGAAGAAATGGGTGGACGAGAAGAGGAGACATGTCGAGTTCAAGGTAGGGGACCGAGTAAAGATAAAACTGTAACATCCTAAAAATTGGGGTCAATTTAAAAAAAATTGAAAATTTGGCCATATAACGTCTGTAAATGGTATAAACCAATCTACCCAAAACGGGAGATTCAATAACATGTAATAAAGAATTCAATCCAACCGGACTAAAGTATGTCAACCCAACATGGGGACTATAATACAGTAATTACAACCCATGACAAAATAAAGAATAACTCGACAACCTAATAATCTAACTTGAGTGAGCAAGATTAAGGTCGGGTGTCGCCATTCTCCCAAAATAGACAATCTATACTTCCAAAAATGTTGGTCACTAAATCATCAAAAAGACCGCTCTCGAACCCAAAGTCGCCCATTCAATCCCGACGCATCCCACCGCTAGAATGACCTGCCACACATGACAACCAATAACAAGTGTTAGGCTAAAGCCTTGTGAGAATAAATAAACGAAAGCTAAATTGAACGATAAACCCGTTTGAAGTCATGTAGCCGATCTAGCCGTGAGCTAAATCAAGGTAAAGCCAATAAACCATTAGTATTCAACATATCCTGTCAACAGTTCAAAACCACATAGCGAGCTCAACTACTCCAAGTCTTTTGCTCGAAAACATCAAGTCAACCACTCCAGGTCTATTCTTGAGAGTTCCCAAAACCGGGCAACTCGAGCACATTGGGATTACACCATACTGTCCATAGGACGCTGCCCGACCGTATAGGCCCACACCCTACTTACCATGGAGCCCGATGCCTATCCCGTGCCAAGGGTAATCCAAATGTCCGGACAAGACATTGGGATACCGTGCCTATGGATCCATTGCACTAAACCAAGAACCAATTTACCATTATAACCATATATAATCATGTATATAACTCATGAGACCAATTTCCAAACATATTAGCTACCAACATGGCTCATCTCACATTTGTTAAGAAACTTCATAAATGTACTCCCATCAATGATGACACCATAATCTCATTTCAAAGGTTATTGTGCCCAATAATAAATCTAATACACCAAATATTCCCAAACCCCTAGTTTTCATTTCATGTGATACCAATACCCCAAATAGCAAATGTTAGTTAACAAATGATTGAATAAATATGGACACCATTATTTTCTTTAACATACCATCCCATAAAACTTGTTTAGTCAATTAATCATAGCATCTTCAAAACCCCTAGTTAGGTCAAGACCCAACAAAATCCAACTATGATTAGGAGACAAGGAAAGATTATAAATACAACAACTAGAGAATTTATGAGGGGGAAGTGCCTAACAAACTCACTTTGCAAGGGTTATACACCAAACCCTAGATGATACTTGAGAGAAGGAAGGAATGACACTTGAGCTTCTTAATCACAAGCAAGAACCTAACATTAAATCCACCAACCAACCATAAGTAACAATACTTGGAGCATTCAATGATGGGGGTGGAAACCCTACCTTTTTGCTCTCCAAAATCGCCCTTCAAAGCTTCCCAAAAAGACCAAATGACTTAAAATCCCGAACATGAGCATTTAAGACCCTGATGCTCGCTCGCAATAGTGACACTGTCACAATCGCGTGTCACAATCGCCCGAATAATTGGACCCTCGGTACAGTTTCAGCGATAGTGCCACGCGATAGTGACACTTGTCACAATCGCTGGTCACCATTGCACCGAGCCAAACACTTGCGGTACAACTCTCGCAAGAGTGCCTCGCGAGAGTGACCTCTGTCACAATCGCGGGCACTATCGCCCCAGGCGTACCGTGCCCCATTTTCACCCGATTTTGACCCGAATGCACGCGCGATCACAAGTACGGTATTATAAATGGATTTATAAATAAACTGAGTACCCCGAATGCCTTAGTCGCGTCTTACGATGGGAATAGTCTGGCCGCATACAAGACCATGAAGGAGTGACACGAGTAAGCAGATATGGCTCGAGCTTCGTTGGACAAAGCAGCAAATAAGATAAAGAAATGGGTGGACGAGAAGAGGAGACATGTCGAGTTCACGGTAGGGGACCGAGTAAAGATAAAACTCTTACCTCAACAATTCAAATCGTTAAGGAAGGTGCATAAGGGATTGATACGAAGGTACGAAGGACCCTTCTCGGTGATTGGACGTGTTGGGAAGGTATCATATAAGCTTCAACTACCGCCCAAGTTGAAAATTCACCCTGTTTTCTATGTAAGTTTTCTCAAGCCTTATCACGAGGATATGGAAGACCCGGAACGGGGAGTGTCCAAAAGGGCACCGACTGCGGTCGTAACTTCTTTCGATCGGGAGGTTGAAGAGATTCTTTCAGATCGAAAAGTATCAAGATGAGGAGTGCCGAGATACACGAAATACTTGATCAAGTGGCGAAACTTGCCCGATAGTGAAGCAAGTTGGGAGGCTCAAGATACATTATGGCAATTCACGGACAAGATCAAGAAGTATCTTAAGGATGGCACGACGAGGACGTCGCGAGCTTAGGTGGGGGAGAATGTGATGACCCACCAAGAATGGGACGAGTTTTCCGAAGGTTCACCGGGATCCGGAACCTTCTACACTACTCAAGAAGGATGGTGACTCTTGTGGAAGCTTTTCTACCTCTCCATGGAAAATGGTAGAAGCCTCTTATGGAACATCTCTAGAAGATTCTACATGGAAGGGAGGAAGCCTTCCCATGGAAGGAGAAGCCTCTTACATATAGTTTTACTTGATAGTTCTAGAATAGTCTTTGTACATATCTATATAGTTGTTCTCTAGATTGTTCCCTTGAGTAGTATAAATAGGTGGTGGACTCATTTGGCTCAACACACCTCAAAGTATTCTTCTAAGATCTCTTGTAATAGTTCTCCCAAGCAATACAAATTTCCTTTGCATTCCAATAATCTCTTGTGTTCTCTTTACTTGCCTTAATCGTTGGTTGTTTCGGGAGTTTGGCTGACTTATTTCGAGAACTAAGGCCGCACGCGATCTTGTAAAGACAAGTCCGTGACAATAGGGACCCTAGTAAAAAAAACATAAAAACACAGGACCAAATCTACAATTCACTCTTTTATTAATATATAAGATATTTTAATAATATAATTATTGATGTAAACTTCAAATAGAAAATTTGTTAGAACTAAATGTAATCATATATATATATATATATATATATATAGAGAGAGAGAGAGAGAGAGAAAGATGTTCAAACGAGAACACTAACAAAATAAGAGAATAAGAAAACATTCTAATCACATATTGCATGTGATTTTACAAAAATAGTCAACGTAAGGGCGTACGGGCAACGTGGCCCACGACCTGGCGTTGCATGAATCACATGTAATTTTACACGTGATTTTAATGTAAAATCATAAGTGATTCGACTGTTTTCTTATTCTCTTATTTTGTTATTGTTCTCGTATGAACCTAACTCTCTCTCTATATATATAAGGAAGAACCAGATACAATGATGTGGCACATTGTTATAGTAGGGTTCTTGATAATTGTAACACCCCCATTCCAAAGGAAGGGAGGTTACGTCAAACATAGCAAACGGTTATAAAGAACTCCCAAAATAAAGAGTCTCCAATAGCGAAATAATATCATCCAAACAATAATTCAAAAACTCCCAATAATCAACAAAAACCAACCATAAACCTTTGCAAAAGAACTAGTCTAAAAACAATAAAATAAACTAAATGATGCCTAAAATTTCAATAAATCTCTTGTAACCTTTTTTGCGATCAAGAGCCTTATTATCTCTCTCACGATGCCTTAGCAACCCCCTTGATCAGCTGTCGTGAGGAAAAAAAACACGGCTGAGCCAAACGCCCAGTGCGCAGATATATAGACATAACAAAGGAAAGTAATGCCAAAAATTCAAGAACCAATCTCAAGATATTAGACATTAACGAATTCAAATTTTTAGGGAATGCAACAATTAACAATTTCAAACGAAATACATATGATGGGATGAATCGAGCTCGAAAAACGCATACACTTGCATATCAACCGACGTGACAAGTGTCAGACATATGGCCACACAGGCCCGTACGCTGGACTACAGATCCACATGTACTAATGTGAGATACAGTGTTGGGCACTACACTGACACTTGCCCTACAACAAATAACATATGCTAGGGCCGACCCATACGCCTCCTAAATCAAATCTCCATCACACCAAATATAGCTCTCACAAGAGCGCAAAAGAGGAGACACTGTGGTCTGATCACACCACCACGGTTAGTGTCACGCCATCGGTGCCACGATGACGTTCCTATGGTACCCCCATAGGTGGTTAGTAGCTCGATTTGTATCCATAATTTAAATTGTCACAACACATGAGACATAACAAAGTTATAATAAGCTTATTTAAATGGTGCCAATGTCAAGTATAAAATTATCCATGACCTTTAAAAATGGTCTCAAAAGACTAGGAACAACAAAGTGCCAAAGTCAAAATCAACCCAAATATCAAATATTGTTGCTAACGAAAGTGGAATAAATCGCATTTAATTAACGGTGATATTACAATTAAGCATCGGTTGAGGTTGAACCTCTAAGATTATCAAGAACCAATAGATACGACTCGAAAGACGTTAGAGTTTTATCTAAGTTGATACGAATAAAGCCAACGCAAACGAACTAAGGTTACGTGTATATATATACATACATACATACATACATATATATATACCTACACACATACAAATCGAATTGACAAATACCAACAAAAGAAGGTAAGAAATCCATAAAATATATACCAATTTCGACATCAAAAATATATGTTTAGGGCAAGACGATTTTACAAGGATATGTGATAATGAACAATTACAAGTGAAGGACGATACGGAGTGAACAAACCGAATAAATATGAATCAAGTAATTCGAATTAAACGGAAGCTTAAGAGTTTGAAAACTTATGTAAACAATTCAAAGGAATGAAAAGATTTAAGAATCCGTACCTTAAAACTTCACCCAAAACTTATCAATTCACCGGTCGCCTACTCCTTCAATCTCGACCTAAAAAATACCCAAAAACTTAATATTATTCCTACTTAATTCCCTTAAAACACAGCAGCAAAACACGGCTATAATCGACTAGTAAACGGCTAAAATGCCACAACAATTCACGGCTAAAATTGACTAATAAACGACTATAATGCAGCAGCAAAAATCAACTAAAACCAACTAATAAATAGCCAAAACGCAGCAGCAAAATACGGCTAAAACGACTAATAAATGGCTAAAAAGACAGCAGCGAATTCGACTAAAAATCAAGTCATTTTGGTCCGTTTTTCCAGCGATTCGCAACTGTCTTACGCGATAACGCTACGACAACTATAACTACTAATATTAAGCATATTTAGGACCATTGTCGAGATAGAAAATAGCAGAATTTTGCGGTTCTAAAGACGATTTAAACGTCCCCCCGCTGCTGCCATCACTATCGACATAATCGGTGAGACAACTGCGTTTCTACCCCAAACAGTCCCCAAATTAACCTCATATCCAACCATCAATCGGATAACTTCGAGACGAGGATAGAAACTTACCTTAAAACGACGATGAATCTACGGAACTTGGCTTGCGTTGGTCACCGGGTTTCCTCCTACTCTCTTGATCAATCCTCCCGGTAACTTCTTCTCTAGCGATCGAACAACTTCAAAGGTTAGGGATGGGTTAAACAAAGGAAACTAAAAAAAAACTCATTTAATGTTACTGCACAATCCAAGCCCAAATGATTATTTCCAAACTTCTCATGTGTTGAGCAAGAATAACCCTTCAACTTGGACTCATTAACAAAACTAACCCAAAACTATTTTTTTTTAAACCAAAACGTACAACAGCCCCATTTTATCCTTTAAAACTCCCCCTTTTTATAACTTTTCCCACCTTGGATTTATATATATATATATATAGAGAGAGAGAGAGAGAGAGAGGAGAGTTCAAATGAAAACTCATTTTTCATTGTGTACATGAGGACAAATCTCAGTCACTCGATCTCTTTTGATCCAATAACTCATATTAAATAGAGTTTTTAATTTTAAAATGCTTAGGGGTAAAATTGGAATAAAATTTAAACACACGTCTACCATATTTGACTTTTTATTTTCTTTTTTAATTAATTTTTTTACCCAATTAAAGTTTAAAATAAATTATCTTAAAAATTACTAATATTTTAATCAAACAAATTACATCAAAAAAACGAGAATTTCGTACTCTTCGATATGACATCCATCTCGGTATAGTTTTTTTTGTCGTTTTAACCGTTTTTTACGTGAAATGTTATATATGTGTTATATTAATTATGAATATTTATGTACGTTCAAGTTTGTACAACGCCTTGACACCGTAAGTATGTAACTCGACATCACCTTTTTCACCACTTTCTTCAACGTTGTAAGGCATCACTTTTCTTCAGCACCGTAACCCAACACCCATCAAGACGAATCGAGAACCTATCGAGTAATTATGTTGTGAATCGGAGAACAAAAGAGAGTATGTCACATCTACACATCTTCACAGATCATTCATGTGTTATTCATCATGAATAATGTATCATTCAGGATGAATAATACAACATTTAGGGTGAATAATTCACGATTCATGAATTCGTGTATTATTCGTCATGAATATTGTGTAATTCATCCTGAATACTATATTATTCATCATGAATAATGAATGGACGTTCACATTTGTTATTCATACTGAATGTGGGACATCTGGGGATGCGCATACATATTCATAATAAATTGAACCAAATTTCGGTTGTGAATTGGGAAACAAAAGAGAGTGTGTCATGTATCTACACCTTCACGGGTCATTCATATATTATTCATCATGAATAATGTATCATTCAAGATGAATAATAGAACATTCGGGGTGAATAATACACGATTCATGATAAATAATACATATTTGTCATGGATTCGTGTATTATTCACCCCGAATGTTCTATTATTCATCCTCAATACTGTATTATTCATCATGAATATTGAATGAACGTTCACCTTTGTTATTCATACTGAATGTGGACACCCGGGACGTGCATGCATATTCATAATGAATACAACATGTGACACCCCAATTTTTGGATTATTGGTTAAATTGTAATGTGTTATGTCTGGTTTCGTTCAGTTATTTCCGTCGAAGTTGAGTGGTGTTTGCATTGTGGAAAAACGTCAAATTTCGTCTGGGAAGAACAGGTTGGCGAGAGTGTCCGGCGAGAGTGCCAGGGTCACTCTCGCGGAAGGCACAATCGCGGGGACTCGATGGGCCGCGGTACATATTCGGCGAGAGTGCCCAGCGATAGTGCCAGGGTCACTCTCGCGTGTCATAATCGCGAGAGAAGTGGGAGCCGCGGTACATTCTCGGCGATAGTGACTGGCGATAGTGCCCTATCACTATCGCGGAGTCACAATCGCCGACGGGGGTTTTAGCTTTAAATGTCTGATTTCAAGAGGGGAGCTCATTTATTTCATTTGGGTTTTTAAGGCAGCCGATTTTCTCTCCTAAGTAAGATTTCTTCACCTCAAAACTCAATCTCTTCAACATTTAATCCTCTCTAGAATCTTGTTGGGTGTATTAAATGCTAACCTAGGGTTTCTCTCCTTTGGTAGTCAAGTTCTAGTCGTTTGGTGAACCAAGGTTTCTCCTCACCTACTTCTCATCTCCTTGAACCATCTAGGGTTTGGGGTATTGGAACAATCTAAGTAAGTTTTCTTAACTTATGAACATGCATACTTGCACCATTACTTGCTTATATGAAATATATGAAATGCATGATGTTGACCTAAAAACTAAGGTTTTGCTTATATTCAATAAATAAGGTTTTGGGGGTTGGTGGAAGTGTTTAAACATGTGGAAGAGTGTTATTTACAAGTCTTATAGAAAAGGGGAAAATCATGGTGTAGGTCTACATCTCTACATAATGAAATGACAAATGACTAAATTCTTATCAGCAGTTAGGGTCACTATACTAGCTGGGGATTTGTATGTGGTTAAATGAGTTGTAGTTTCTTATGGTGAATATGTATCAAGCATGATCACACTATTTGGGCCAATAATATGTTTGCATGAAGATTGTCATCTATAATTGTTCATAACTCTTGTTGGGAGTCTTATATCTATTTCCTTGTGCACGAGGATTTAGATGGTATGCACGTTTATTGCATGGTTATTGTCGTTGGGCATTTTGAGTAGACAATAGGGGGCGCAAGTCCCTTAGCTGTACACTCGGCTAGATTGGATAGGCACCCTTGCCTGTAAGACCTTGAGGTGTAACCCGACGGGGTAAGCACTAGAGGCAGAGAGGGTTTGAGGATTGTGATGTCCGGCGTGGCATGAGAACTAGAACCGGGCTGGACGGTGAAATCCAATCTAGATCGCGGGTTACCCGCTTTATATGGAAGATATTTGTGTATTATTTGTACAGGAAATTACAATGTCCCTATTGGGAGGTTTGGCTTTGACCTCCATGCATTGGGAGCCGGTAACATTTAATTATTGTTCTTGTTTGCATTATAATTGGTATCGGTATAACAATCAATAGACTTCGTTCTAATACTTGTGTTCATGTTTAAATGGTTCACAGGTTTCGTTAGCAGTGCGAGTAGGATGTCTTAATCAGTCGGGATCGCACCTAGGATTCCTCCTTGGACCGGGCATTTTTGGGATTTGAGAAAGAGCGCTTTTGAAGTCATAGTGACACCCATTTTAATCTAGTTGTTAACTGTTCTAGATTGAATAGGTTGTCATGTATATGTCTTATTTATTCCGCTACTTCATTATAGAACTATCCCGTCTCTTTTGGGTTTTAGTCGACATGTTTACAGGTTTTGGATTCGCCTTATTTTAGGCGTTATATTGTAGAAATTTTAAGTTTTATTTTACCTTGAAATTTTAGGGTGTTACATAACACATATATAGAATTTCATGTAAAAAACGGTTAAAACGAAAAAATCCTGATTATTGTATTATTCATCCTGCATACAGTATTATTCATCATGAATAGTGAATGGACGTTCACATTTGTTATTCATACTGAATGTGGACACCCGAAGATGTGCATGCATATTCATAATGAATATAACACGTATATAGAATTTCAAGTAAAAAGCGGTTAAAACGAAGAAAAAAAAAACTATATCGAGATGGATGTCATATCGAAGAGCACGAAATTGTCGTTTTTTTGATGTAATTTGTTTGATTAAAATATTAGTAATTTTTAAGATAAATTATTTTAAAGTTTAAGGGGGTAAATTTTTTTTAATTAAAAATAAAAATAAAAAGTCAAAGATGGTAGGCGTTGATTCAAAATTACAATTTTGTTCTTAATCACTTACCAATTAACGTTATTATGTATTAACCATTTATTAGTTTTCTAAGTTTTGATCAATGGTTAAGATTTGTTCTCATGTGCACAATGAAATATGAGTTTTCATTTGAACTCACCCATATATATATATATATATATATATATATATATATATATATATATACTAGAAGCGTACTCGCGCAATGCAGCGAGATACATCACAATTTTAATGTTTCATTTTAATTTTTGTTTTTTTGTCAATTTACAGTACGATTTTGGATGGTTTTGAGAAAGTGATAATGTTTTTTTATAAATTTGTTTAATTTAGGCTTAATAATATAATGTTTTTTATATAAAAAAAATAAGTATTTTGTTAGAATTCAATTATTATTTTAGTTATATTTTAATGACATCTAGAAAAAATAACCAATTACATATTTAATAATATAATTAAAATAAATTTATAGTAAGATAATAGAGTAAATTACATTTTTGGTCCTTGTGGTTGACACCCATTATCAAGTTTGGTCCCTCTTTCAAACTAATTACAATTTTGGTCACTATGGTTGCTATTTCATTTCACTTTTGGTCCTTCTGACCAACTTTAGTTAAAAAAACTTAGTTAAGTTAAGGGTATTTTGGACATTTTACCTTTTCTTTATCTTTTTCATTTTTTTGTTTTACTAGATAATATAGTAAATTACAATTATAGTCCCCGTGGTTTGTCTTTTTTTCATTTTATACCCTTATTATATTAATTAACGATAATTTTAACTAAATATACATTAAAAATATGTATTTGATTTTGTAAATTATACCATTAAAAAAGTTTTGTCGATACTTTTAAAATAAGTTAAATATTAAATATTTTTATACTTTTATGAAATTTATCTGATATATATATATTTGTAAATTTGTCTACACTAATCCAAAAAAAACTTTCTATTTTAAGTTGTGTTTAAAAAAACATCATTTTTTTCTTATTTATGTAATATAAAAATCGTAATTTATCTATGTCTATTAATAAAAAAATGTATCGTTTAAAATGTGTATCAATTAATAGAATTTATAATATTCTTATTAAAAAAATCAAAATATAAACTTAAATTTATATAGAGAATGATATTCGGTTATATTCCAAACTACAAAGTACAAACCATATACCCAAAAAATTCCAATCATTTCCAATTCCAAATCCTTAGATAAAATCCAAATCTCTTGAAAACATTACGTCAAACCAAAGGAGCCCTTATTGCTTTGTTTGATCTAAAATACAGGCTTATGAACCATGCATATTTCACCTTGTAAATCATTCTTTTATAATCTACTGATTAATGAAATAAAGAAATTGTGTAGTTGTTAGTTGATTATTTATTTTTCGTTATAATAAATTTAAGTTTATATTTTTTAAAATATATATATATATATATATATATGTATAAATATAATATAGGGTTTTTTATTTCATCCACATTTTATAAAAACATTTAATTAATTAAAATATTTAAAACCGATACATTTTTTTAATTAATAGACATAGATAAATTTCGATTTTTTTTTCTTACATAAATAACAAAAACGATAAATTTCTTAAACACAACTTAAAAAAGAAAAGTTTTTTTTTTGGATTAGCGTAGACGGATTTGCAGATATATATTAAATAAATTGCATAAAAAATTTGAAAATATTCAATACGTATCTTATGTTAAAGTTATCTACACGGTTTTTTCTAATGGTGTAATTTACAAAATGAAATACGTATTCTTAACGTATTGTTAATTAAAAGTTATCATTAATTAATTAATATAATAAGAGTATAAAATAAAAAATGAAAAAAAGCTAGGAAAGAAAAGAAAAGAGAAAGAAAAATACAAACTACAAGGACTATGATTGTAATATATTATATAATCTAGTAAAACAAAAAAATGAAAAAATAAAGAAAAGGTGAAAGGACCAAAATACCCTTAATGTAACTAAGATTTTTAACTAAAGTTGGTCAGAGGGACCAAAAATAAAACAAAATGACAACCATAATGACCAAAATTGTAATTAGTTTGAAAGAGGGACCAAACTTGATAATGGGTGGCAACCTCAAGGACCAAAAATGTAATTTACTCAAGATAATATATTAATTAATAGTGATACATAAAAAGTTCTGCATAAAAGGAAAGCCCTGCACATACCAAATTGGTGGTGTTAGAAACCTGCAGTAATAATATGTATCTTGTGCTTTGATACTTGTAATTAAGAGATTTTTAAAATCTTGCATAAAATGATGGTACCTTGTGCCTAATAGTTTGTATTTAAGAGTTTTTTATCCGTGTTTTATAATATAGTATAGATATATGACGGGTATTATAATAATAATTGTCTATTTTTTTAAATGTTTAATTTGTTAAAGACCTTTAGAGCATCTCCAACAGCTTCCCCAAAATTTATCTAAAATGAAGAACCAAAAGTCAAAATCTCTAAAAAAAAATTACATCCATCTCCAACAGGTTCCCCATTTTAGAGAATCCAACATTAATTATAATATTAAAATATTATATTCATTTATTAAAATATTCTTTCTCTCCCTGAATATTTATTTTCAAATAGTTTCCTATTGGTCCTCTCCCTTGGTAATC
The DNA here is from genome assembly GCA_954870635.1 of Arctium minus. NCBI lineage: Eukaryota > Viridiplantae > Streptophyta > Magnoliopsida > Asterales > Asteraceae > Arctium > Arctium minus. Next base: position 25,060,310 of record OX941097.1, on the reverse strand, counting down.
ATTTTTGGTGTAATTTCCATATTTAGAGAAAAAAAACCTTTCTCTCTCATATTTTCTCCATTTTGAAGATAGTTTTGGGAAAGCTGTTGGAGCACAATTTAAACCCGAAATTCCCATTTCTTCATTTTCTTCAAAACAGAGAAGCTGTTGGAGATGTTTTTACAATCCTTGTATAAAAATGTATGCTTTATTACGAGTGAGGTTTTTCTTGGTAATTTTACATGCATCTTAGTCAACCTTCAATCTTTCCAGCTTCTCCTGGAATGTCCTTTAGAATTCTCACTCTCTCCATCTTGCATATAAGAAAGCCACTCCAAGATCTCAACAAATGCCCTTTAGAATTCTCACTCTCGTCATCTTGCATATAAAAAAAAGCCATATAAGATGTTGTGTTTTTCTCCCCACTATTGACTTTCTAAGGTTAGTTATCTAAATTGAAGCATCTTTTGGGTGTTCTCTACTTGCGTTTGTATGTGATAAGTTTTCATATCTTAGATTGAATGCTTTTTTGTATTTTTAATTACTTAAAAATGATTCTAATTTGTAATTTTATGCTTGAGATCACAATTTCGTCCTCATCCAAATATGTGTGAGATCACATTTTGTGTCAATATTGATGTTTATGGTGTCAAAATTAGTAGTTTTATAAATATTGATATGTGATGTTACATGGAATTCCTCCAAATAGGGATGATGATTTGCCCCGACATGGTGGGGAACCCGGTTCACCTGACCCGAACGGGGCTGTGGAATCCTCGCCAAAAAGGGGCCCGGAGGCCAGGTGACATAACCCCGACCCGCTCAGTATATATATATATATATATATATATATATATATATATATATATATATATATGTAAGAGTAAATAACATTCCCAGTCCTTGTGGTTTGCTAATATTTTGGATATAGTCCTAAAACGCGTTTATTACACTGGCGTCCTTGTGGTATGCAAAAGCGCACGCAGAAGGTCCCTCCGTCTAATGAAGTCTGTTAACATAGTTAACTCAAGGAGTATTTTTGTCTTTCTACACCTGTTTTTGTCTTTTTCCTAATAAAAAATAAAAAATAAAAAAACAAATAATGAATACCCCTACCCCACCCCCGCTACAACCCTCACCTTTACCCACCTCCCCCTTCTCCTTCTCGTGAGGAGCACCGTCGTATCCTTCTGCATCTGTCTCCGACTAAACCATCGTCGATCACCCTTCCCTATACCTCCCATCGTCATCACACCCTTCATCGCTATACGAAACATCGTCTAACCCACTTGCACGAAACCTACTCGACCACCGCTTCGCCGTCTCCCGCCCCTCCACATAATTTGTCGGCGGACACGCCACCAAGTTCACCACTGCTGACTCCATACACGTCGTCGACAGATCCACTACTTATGCTTTCTTTATCTCCGTCAAAGGCGAGTTGCGCAACTACCCAACTCCCATCTTTGTCTCCGAGCTTCTTCAATTCGAAAACCCAATTAACGTCTCTTCTTTCTTTGTTTGTAACTCCAACAACTTGTATTACGGCCAGAAAATCACTGCTTTGCACCCAGAAGATGATCTTGACGCCGGTCAGATTTATTTTATTCTACCAAAACCAATGCTTGGTCGTTGTCTCGGTGCATCGAATATGGCTGCACTCACGGTCAAGGCCAGCGTCGCCCTTGATTCAAATGCAATCACTAGTTGTCGTAGTCATCACCACAAACTTACTACTAGGAAGAACAACAATAACAAGTCTCGGATATCGCCTTCGGAAAAAAAAACAGTCATATTAATGTGACAGTCGAGGAGGAAATTGTGAACAAGAACTATAATGCAAGTTTAGGAGTTTCGAGATCCGAATCCATCAGGAAATATTCTTCGAGGAAAGCTCGATTATTGTTGTTCGATCTTTTAGGCTTCGATTGTCTACCATATACGAAAACGAAGGTGGATCTAAAGAAGGAGAAGAAGAAAGTGGGTTGGGGGGAGTGTTTAGGGGTGAAGGGTTGTAGTGGGGGTGGGGTAGGGCTCTTTATTATTTATTTTTTATTAGGAAAAAGACAAAAGCATATGTAAAAAGACAAAAATACCCCTTGAGTTAATTGTGTTAACAGACTTCATTAGACGAAGGGATCTTCTACATGCGCTTTTGCATACCATAGGGACGTCCAGTGTAATAAACGCGTTTTAGGGACTATATCCAAAATATCATCAAACCACAGGGACCGGGAATGTAATTTACTCTATATATAATATTAATTAATTTAAAAGTTATATATATTATTTAAAAATTAATCAGTTAACTTAATAATTTTCCTAGGTTTAATTACAACCCTCCGTCGAAATCCTCCAGCTCCAGCCCTCCCTTCGACCGGTGACCACGTGTTAAGTCTGATTTTATAGTAATCATTGTATTTATAGGGCTTGGTCAAATACTGTGTTTAGAGTCTATCTGTATTGTATCTGACCAAGGGTATTTAAGTCCCTTTGGTCTTGTTCCTTGTAAGAACTTCACGCCTACATTTTGAATATACAATACTTTGCGCTTCTTGTCTCTCTCTCTACTTTCTCTCTCTAGGATTCATTGATCTTGGACTCACAATTGGTATCAGAGCCATCTGAATCTTGAGAAAATTGAGAGAATCGATTTTAGGTTTTGAATTTGTGAAATAATCTGAAAATTTGATCGATTTTCTTGAATTGTTTCTAGAAAATCTCGTTTTTTAGATTTTTCATCAAATTCGGCCCTATTTGTGCTTGTTTTTCGTTGAATTTTGGTTTGTTGGATTCGTTTTTACAAGTAGAACTTTCTTAATTCACATCAAATTTCAAGAAATTCAAGTTTTGATCTTCGATTTTGAGTTTTAAAGATTTTCTGGAAAAACCGTTCGTGCGTACTGTTCCATTCTTGAAGTATTAATTTTGTGGTTTTTAATGGAAATTCTTGTTTGAATTGTGTTAAAAAGTCATTTTCGAACATATTTGTACAAGAAAATTTCGTCAAAATCTGTGTTGAAATCGAGTTTTTATTGTTTTTCTTGATTTTCTTCGGTTTGCACTAGATTTAAAGTTTGCGCAAGTTCATAGTGGTTTGCGCAAGTTCTTACTACTTTGCGCAAGCTCATATTGTAATCTAATCTTAGTATTTCAGGTTTGCGCATTGGTCTTCTCACGCAAAGCATAGTTTGCGTATCCAGTGCCTTCCGAAAAGCTCAAGAGTTCAGTTTGCGGTTCAAGCTTATTACGCAAAGCTCAGTTTGCGTACTCTGTTACTTACGCAAAGCTTAGTTTGCGTATCCTTCTACTTACGTGAAGCCTAATTTGCGCAACCTTCTTGTTCCGAAAAGCTCGGTTCTCGCATCACTCAGCATACGCAAAGTTTAGTTTGCGGATCTCACTGCTTACGCAAACCATCTGTTTGCGTGTGTTCCAGACTTAGAATTTTTTTTTCTAGATTATTCTGAAACATGGATTCTGACAAGTTTGCCTATCAAGCTCAGTTTTACAAAAGTGATCTTATGATGTCTCTAGGTACAGAAAATCGTCCACCAGTTCTAATTGATGAAAATGAATTTACACAGTGGCAAGATCGGTTCCTAAACTTCATTGAACGACAAAAGAATGGAAATGACATGATGCTTATTTTATCTGAAGGACCGTTCGAAAAACCCAAATTGACTTCTGGATTATATAAGCCCACTAAAGAGTATTCACATGATGAGTTGTCTGCATATCAAGCTGATCGTGACATTAAGGCAAATCTGATGTTGGCCTTGCCAAACTCTGTATACAACAGGATTGATTGTTTTAAAACTCATCCTAATCTAATGTGGCAACAGCAGGAAAAGATTATGCTTGGATCTTCTGTTGCAACTCAACTTCGACACACTCGTTATATGAATAATTTTGAAGAATTCAAAGCCAAGGACGGGGAGCCACTAAAGACTGTGTATGATCGTTTATGCGCCATTATCAATGATCTGAGGAAAATTAAAGTTGAAAAGACCGAGCTTGAGACAAATCTGAAGTTCCTCAACACATTGCAACCAGAATAGAATAAATCATGTCATAAACTGAGGAACGATGTCAGAATCTCCACTATGCAAATCCAGGAATTATATGAGATTTTGATGACTGATGAGAGTTTGGTGCTAGAGAAGAAGGCCAAACTGGAGAAAAAGAACAATAAGTCAGTAGACCCGGTTGCACTTCTCATGAGCCAACTGGCTGATCAAGCGTTGCCTGATAACGCTTACAACGGGTCAACTGATGACAATGGTGAGGCTCTGCAGAAAGCGGTGATCCTTCTCTCTCAGCATTACCAGAAAAAGTTCCAACCAAAGTCGGGTTCCAACTCTTCTCGCTTCACTTCCGGTTCTAAATCCAAAGTACCCGAGCCAAAGACTGCTGCTTGCTACAATTGTGGAAAACCGGGTCACATCTCAAATGAGTGTAGAGCAAAGAAGGTTAAGGACTCAGTTTATTATAGACAGAAAATGGAATTGGCCAAGAAAAGAGATAGTGGATTAGCTTTGCTAGCCGAAGAAGAATTCTGGCTAGATCACTCTGACGATGAAGCAGCAAATGTAGAGATCGCTCAGATGTGCTTGATCGGAGATGATCAGTCAGACGATTCTGATTCTGATGAATATGAGGTATATACTGATTTTGATCACAATTTTATTACCTCTCAGATGAATATCATAATATCTGTTTTATCTTATTTGCGTTCTAAGTTTATATCTGAAAAGAATTTAAATTCTGAAAAGTCAGATTTGATTGACAAACTGAAAATTTCTTTGAAAGATGAAAAATCTATTTTAGAAAATACAAAAGACATCTTTCAAAAGAAATTGGATGTTTTGGAAAATTCAAATAAGACTTATTTTGAGTCTTTGACTGCTATGACTAATTTAAAAGATGAATTTTCAGATAAAATAAATAAATTAGAAGAAAAGCTTTATCGAAGAAATTAATCTGAACAAACAATTTTTATGAACAAACCGAGGAGTGAATAAGTTTTAAAACAAAGGTGGGGACTTGGTTTTGAAAATCCTCATTGTTTAACTAATGCGATTGAAAAATCCCCAACTTTATATAAATACGATTATCCGACTCTTGCTCATTATGCTCCTCAATTTAAAATTGATTGGATGAATGAGAAGCAAGTGTTAGATATGGAAAATGAGAAAAGGATGAATAACAAGAAAAATGAAATTCCTTTTGTTTATACGTATGAAAATGCAAAATATTTCCCTGAAAAATCAAGGAGAGGCAGAAGAATTTTAAATGATATATCTCCTATCAAATCTTCAATATCTGATGATTTTATTGATCCTTATGCTTCTAATTCTGATAAGGAAAACATTTCTCCAATCATTTATGATTCTAAGAAATATACTCCTCCATTAGTATTAGAAAGTAAAATCATTGATCTTGAAAATAAGATAGAAGATCAAAATATTTTAAAGAAAATTGAATCTGATATCATTCTTTCTTTCATGACTTCTAGTCTTAAAGAAAATTTATTTTCTCAAAAAACAGATTCTATTTCTAGTCTTTCTTCTGATTTTCATGTAAACAAAAGTGAAGCTTCTAATTTTAAAATATTTTCTCAAAATTCTTCAGACTCCGAGGCGAATCCAGATTTATTAGTTGATCAGATTGGTTGCTTGGATAAAATTATTTCTTCTGATTTAAATATTAAGTCTAAAATTCTTGATGATTCTTTTACGCTCAATGATCAATATTATAAACCTAAGCGTAAAAGAAGACGGTCAAAGAAGTCGAAGAAACAAGATATAGTTATTTCTGACAGTTCTAATTCTTTCGATTCTAATCTTTCAGATAGGACTTTGAGCAAGTAATCAAAGAAGCATATTTGGAAAGCAAAGCGGACATCAAATGATTCTATGACTGAGGAAGATAGATATGTAGACAGATGTTATAAAAGTGATTCATTTGCTTATTGTAATAAAGTTTCAAAATATTCTATAAAGCAAATGTTTCAAATTTCCAAAAATGTCTCATATTCTTCTTCTGATTCTAGTTCAGATGATTATGCTTTATATTCATCTGATGATTGTGCTTACAATTCTTGTGATCAATTCTCTCATGCTTTTAATGTCAAATCTTATAATTATTTCCCCATACGAACTGCAACTAACTTTCACGGGCCCAAATTCAAGTGGGTACCTAAGTCTAAATTTGATTCTAAGTTGCAGGCATTTCACGTTAAGGGGGAATAAGAGAAATTTGGCTTCTGAGTAATTCAGCTCAGAACCCGTACTTCAAAGACTATGACTTCTAGACATGTCAGTCTAGAACTCATTCTTCAATGCTTTAAGCATTCTGACTGATGAGAAACTGTGAGTACATCTATTTTATTCCGCTGCATATATCTCTGATAATGATGTTGTTCCAGGTTTCTCAAATTTATTTTCATGAATCTGAGCATTTTCAATCTTTTCTGAATTTTGATTCAACCCAATATATCTTTTGAGACACATTTAAAAAAAATCTTTTCAGTTTTTAAAAGTTTAAATCTTTATAAATTTTATTCTATAAAGTAAAAGATTTACAGTTTTTCTTTCTTTTGAATAAAATGTGTGTTTAGGATAAATTTTCAAGTTGTTTGTTTATATTGAAGTTTTTATATGTTCAAATTTCAATTCTAACAAATTTCGAAAAGTCAGCAACATGTTTGTAGCTTTTGATACTGCTTTAAAGTTGTGTGATTCGGAATATTTATAGTTTACAATGCTTAGAAAACCTAAAAAGTCGGAATTTTGGATTGTAATGAAAATATGGGCTAAGCACTTAGATGTAAAACCTTGTGTTTGAGATGATTATTAAATTCTTATAAATCAGAAATCTCTAAGTTTAAAAGTTTGTACCTGTGACCTTTCTGGTTTGGGAAAGTAAGTTTTGTGGGATGCTTGTCATCTGGTCCCCTAAGGTCATTTGATCTGGGAGTGATCGAACCCAAATCCTTCAATAGAACCAGATCGAAAGTCATGTTCTACTGGTATGAATGGGTTTAGGATATGTCGATGTAGCCTTTCTGATCTGGGAAAGTAAGTTCTAAGGGGTGCTTGACACCTAGTCCCTTAAGGCCAACTGGTCTGGGAGCGGCTGACCCAAATCCTGCAATAGGGTCAGATAGAAAGTTACGTTTACGGCATGTTCTTTACTTAATAAACTTTTTGATTCAAAAGATGCCAAAGTGCACATGCTTAAAAGATGCCAAAGAGCACACTCATGTCAAGATGCCAATGAGCACACTGCTAAAAGATGCCAATGAGCACACATCTCATGATACTTGGTGATATTTCTGAGTTGCGATAAATCTGTAAATTTGTGAAAGTCTTAAATTCTTGATGGCTTAGTGTGATTACATGCAAAGTTCTCTATTATATTTTTAGAATTGCATTTTCTTGAAGCTAATCGAAGTTCACATGCGAGCACACTGAATAGATTGATGAAAGTTTTTGAAACTGAACATGTTTTAACTTGATATGCAATGAAACTTGTCTTTGTATCCAACAACATATATTTGATTTCAACTGATTAATAAATTTGTGATATTTTACTGATTAGAATTTTATTTGTTTAGTGTTTAAATTTTTAATTGTTTTAGTTGTTTCAAATTTCATATTCAATATTTTTTTCTTTTTACTTTGTTGTTTTTCATCCTTGTGTTCTCATATCTTTTTCAAATGGGTTTGAGCATTATTCAAGGGGGAGTGAAAAAGGAGAATGTTTCTTAATTGATCATATCTGTTTTCAAGGGGGAGTATCTGATTGTCTCTATGTGAATGCTAACTTGAATTGTCATATCTAGTGCATTTGTGTAGGGGGAGTCAAAGAGCTTAAAAAGGTAAAAATTTTCTAAGTTTAAGTTAGCTTTGCGCAATCAGTTGGTCGCACAAACCTCGCTTTGCGCAACCTGTGTGTAACGCAAACCTTGCTTTGCGCAACCTGCGTGTTACGCAAACCTCAGTTTGCGCAACCAACGTGAAGCGCAAACCTCCCCTGTTTTCTCTGTTTCTTTGATTTTGCAGATCTTAAGTTGTCTCGTCTCCAACATTTGCATGACCAAGTTGATCAAAATCATCAAGGTCATGAGGGGGAGAAATCAGAGAAGTCAAGGAGATGTTAAAGAGACAAATATCTCAAAAGTTTATCTGCTGATCAAGATTCGCTCAAAGATTCTATTCTCTCAGTCATTTTAATTCTTTTGTTGTTCCTGCTCCGACCACCACAGTTCATTCAAGGTCTTTCAAAAGAGGTGTGTCGTCTAGAGCACAAGCTGATGAATCAACTGTTTGTTCAAGTTTATTCCAATCTGGTCCAGACTTGTCAAAGGCAGCAAAGACAAATCAAACTGAAAGATGCTGAGAAGAATTTTTCTTTTAAAAGTCATATTGCTTTATAAAGTCGCTTTAATGGTCCGTGCTGATTTAGAAGATAAATTTTGAAGACCAAAGCGCCAATGATTACTAAGGGGGAGATTGTTAAGTCTGATTTTATAGTAATCATTGTATTTATAGGGCTTGGTCAAATACTGTGTTTAGAGTCTATCTGTATTGTATCTGACCAAGGGTATTTAAGTCCCTTTGGTCTTGTTCCGTGTAAGAACTTCACGCCTACATTTTGAATATACAATACTTTGCGCTTCTTGTCTATCTCTCTCTACTTTCTCTCTCTATGATTCATTGATCTTGGACTCACACCACGTCCACAGACCGCAGACATGTCTCCTTTCTCTCTCATCGTCGATCAACGGCAGCGTGACAGTCGTCACCGACCTTTGTTTAAGGTAAATCCGCACTTGATCTCGATGTTTTTCGGTTTTCATTTACTTAATTGACTTTATACTGTACTTTTGAGTGCGATTTATATGACGAATTTGTCAATTTGCATCGAAGATTTTTGCTGCAGAAGTTCCTTTATTTCTTCTTCCAGATTTGTGTTGTTGATTACATTAAAATTTTACTTGGTTTGAATGGAGATAACTATGGAACTGCCATAAAATTTTGGGAAGAAGAGGTGGTGCAGAGCTTGAAATTCAATATTGTATCCACCACTGATTTCCAGCAGCAAAATTGCAAAATAAACAATAGCAAAACTTCCTAAAAAACAGTAGCAAACTGTCAAAATAACTGAAAAATCAGGTCTTGACCGGGTCGGGTAAGCGGGTTACAACTAGGTAAGAGGGCGAGGGGTGATCGGGTATTGACCGGATATCGAATGGGACCGAGTACTAGATCCCCACACCCATCAGGGACCGAGGTCGGTAAGGAGAAACCCTCCCCGTTATCATCCCTACGGCTCTAAACAATTCCCCGCGAACGGTTTAGTTATTTTACATAGAGTGAATTATATAAATGGTCCCTCGTGAATGCTAGTTTTTAACTTTTCGTCCCTCGAGATCTGAAAGTACATTGGTGGTCCAAAAATCAAGTTTTTAGCCCAAATTCGTCCCTCTCACTGACGTTGTCCAAATTGTTGTCGTTAGGGGTCACACGTGCCCCTCACGTGAGGGGCAATTCAGTTTTTTTTACCCCCTTTCCTTATTTTGCTTCTAAAACCTAATATATTATATATTATAATGGAAATTAAAAAAATGTTTGAATGGATTAGGATAGAGCATCCTTATCATCTTCAAGATCATCCACCATCACCATGAGCGTAATCGACCACTGCCCCAGTAGCGGCGACCGCCACCACTTGCAGCTAACCGGCAACCGCCACCACCTGCAGCTAACCGACGACCACCACCACCTGTAGCTAACCCGCGACCACCACCACATGCAACTAACCGGCAACCACCACCAGGACCCATTAAACGTTAATATTTAAACCCAAAACCTAAATCATATTCAAATCAAAAAAAATTTTAACAATCATATAAAAATATTCAACTTAAATCTAATTCAAACCTGGAAAAAAAATTCAAGCATTCATAGAATATTCAAAATTCAATATTCAAAGCTAATCAGATTCAAACCCAAAAACGTTCAAACATTCATATAATATTCAAAGTTAAATCATATTCAAACCCAAAAAAAATTCAAACATCCATACAAAAAGGTTCAAACCTAAATCAAATTTAAAATCAAAATCAAAACCTCAATTCTAAAGACAAACAAAACAAAAGAAAAAAAAGTCCTAAACCGATCCTAAAATCAAAGCAACCCTAAAATCAAAATAACCCAAAAATCAAAAGTGGAATTAGAGAGTATTACATATAGAACCATCACCCTAAAGTAAAAAATGAATCAAAACGACCCTAAAATCAAATATAGCGAACCATCACTTTGGATCTAGATCTGAATCGCAACTTCGGCTTCCATATCGAGTCCATCGTTCGAGTTTCAGATATGCTTCCTTATCACGAGGGGCTGCTTGTTCGTACGCCGCACAGAGGAAGAGGGAACTCGTTCGTTTGTTCACTGCACGGAGGAGGAGGTATTCTTCATTCATCGGAAAACGAAAAGATCTACATCAAGAAAACCAAAACTAAAAATCAAAACAATTTTCTTGAACACCCCGTCATCATGGGAGGGAGAAGGGGGGGGAGGGGTTGGTCGCCGAAGAAAGGAAGTCGAAGGGGGTTAGGGGAGGAGTGTATGAAGACATTAATGGATGGGGTGAAGGGCGAGTGGGTAGGCGGTCATGGTGAGAGGAATGCTTTTAATGTGGTTAATTAAATTTTTTATTTATTTCTATAATAAATATATTGATATAAAAGTTATTTTTCAAAATAAATTAAAATTACCCGAAAAGACTAAAATGGCCCTCACGTGAGGGGCACATGTGACCCCTAACGGCAACAATTTGGACGACATTAGTGAGAGGGACGAATTTGGGCTAAAAAATTCGATTTTTGGACCACCAAATTACTTTCAGACCTCGAGAGACTAAAAGTAAAAATGCAGGCATTCACGAAGGACCATTTATGTAATTCACTCTTTTACATATTTTTTATTTTGAGTGAATTACACTAGTGGTCCCTATGGTTTGCTCAAATTTGGCTTTGATCCATAAAACAAATTATCTACACTGGTGATCTCTAACTTCATTTTCATAACACTCATAGTCCCTCCACTTAACAATGTTTGTTAGAGCATCCACAATGGTGCCTTGGTGGAAGTCCATGAACACTATGGACCGCTTCAAGAAAAAAATTACCCTTTGAGAGGAAGTGGTTCTTGGCCACATGGCATGAATCGGTCCTTGCAGAGGAACCGTTTCTTTCTAAAAAAAGTGGGCCCCAACTCTAAAATAATAATAATAAACTAGATTTTAGGTTTTTCTTTTATTTTTTTTAATTATCAAACCAAATTTGTAATTATCAAATTCAATTAGTTTAATTCATTAAAAATGAAAAATTAGAACTTATTATAATTCTAAGTTTTTTTTTATTTTAATTTATTGTAACTTTCAGTTATTGTAAATTTTAATTATTAAGATTTTTATTATTGTAATTACTAATTATTGTCTTTTAATTATAATTAGTTTTTAATTATTGTCTTTTAATTATAAATAGTTTTTAATTATTGTCTTTTATCATTATAATTTTATATTATTATATTTTTTATTAAATTAATCATGGACCGGTCCATGATTGGGTGTGAAAGGTTTATGAAATGTGTAGAAAAGAGAAAACTGATGTGCCAAAGAGAGAAAGTTGATGTGGTAAAACCATGAACCTTTTAAGAGGTCCATGATTGTGGATGCTCTTAGCAATCGTTGTGAAGGACTAATTGGTCTTTAAACAAACTATAGGAACCAAAAATGTAATCTACTATAAATTTTAATGTGATTTACGGTATCTTTTTAATTTTTTATATATATTTCCAATACCAAATCATTTTTTTTAAATAATGTACATATTGGTTTCGAGAAAACTAAAAACAAAGTACATGTTAAATAAAAATATTTATATTGATTTAAAAGTATTAAATCCACACAAAAAATAGCTATAAAAAGTCTCAAGTTTAGAAAAATAAATAAAATAAAGATAAATTTGCATATCCTTTGAGTTGAGAATTAAAATATGCGAACAAAATATTGAAAATTAAGTTAGGTTAAAATGAGATTATTAATATATAGTCAGACAACAAATAATTAAAATAACAACAAAAATAAAATTATAAACTACGATTAAAGAAACACTAATTATTCAAATAATTAAGAAAAAATATCGTTACAACAAAATTTGGTTTATATGACATCAAAAAAAAAATTAGCTTCCTAATTGACCACTTTATAAAACTTAATTTATAGAACCAAAAAAAATAAAAAGTCTTATTTAAAGGCGTTACAATAAGTTTATATAACGTTTTTTGACATCCTAACAAGTTTCTAGGACACTTATAATACAAAGTGTCGCATTAGCAATTTTATATGACATTATTTAAAAAAGTTTCATATAAAAACAAGTGTCATATAAAAAGATGGGTGTTTAGAACATTTTTTTTGGCTTCATATAAACATAAATTTATTGTAGTAGTTTTTCTTAATTGTTTGAATAATCATTGCCTTTTTAATATTAATTTTGTTAAAGGAAAAACAAAATAGAAGAACAATAGAATAAAATGATGAAATCTGTAATTCTTATTAATCATAAGCCCTTTAAATAGGGATGAGTTACAAGTAGATAACTATAAGATATTTCAGTTCTAATCTAACTCTGATATACTTATCTCTAATGTCATATCCTTTAGACGATGACACATTTATCATACAACACTCCCCTTGTGCCGAGTTAAAGGAATGACTAGGGCTGTAAACGAACCGAACGTTCAGCGAACCGTTCGACGGGAAGTTCGTTTATGTAATAAACGAACGAACATGAACAAGTTTTTTTGTTCGTTTAGTTAAACGAACGAACATGAACAGAGGCCTTGTTCGTTCATTTATGTTCACGAACGTTCGTTTATTTGTATTCGTTTATGTTCGTTTACTTATATTCGATTGTGTTCGTTTATGTTCGTTTAAGAGAAGTTAACATTTGAATAATAACTATATTACAATTACTAATTTAATTATATTATAATTATAATAACCATTATATATCATTATAATTTATAATTATAATTAACAAAAATAAAGAACATTTCCCAACAAAATAAACAACAAGTTGGAATCCCTTTATAAATAGTTTTTCTCACCTTCTATTTTCAATACATGGTCGATGTGGGATGTCTTTTAGAATTACTCACCAGACATGTTTATTGAGTGCTAATGTGTGAGGCCTACACTTTTCATCCCACATCGGTGGGACATTGAATCCAAAAGCCTTACCCACTACTATAAATAAGCCTCACCCTCCCTCCTAATCTCCCCATTCCATTTTGCCTTCACTTTCTTGAGTCTTATGGCTCTAGCCCTTTGGCCAGAGCCTGGTGGCTTGAGATTTGGCGAAAAAGTTCAGTGGCTTGAGCCCTCTAGTTCGTTTTAAGTATCTTTGTTATGTTCAGTTGGTGTTTTAACGAACGAACATAAACGAACACGAACATGATAATTTTTTAAACGAACGAACATGAACACCATAATTTTTGTTTGTCTAATGTTCGTGTTCGTTTAACTTAAACGAACATGAACATGCTTCTGTTCATGTTTGTTTAGGAGTGGTGGTGCACAATTGTTGCCTCGTTAAAACCTTACGCCAAAATAAAAACCCAGTGGGAAAAAATAAAAGTCTGACGAAGGAAAGAGTACAACGCACCAACTTCTTTGCAATACATAGACTTATCCTTCAGTCTAGTTTTCTCTTAGATTCGTACATTAATCATGAGTTAGGAAAACATGATGCTATATAAACCATTGCCTCACTAAAACCTTGCACCAAGGAACAAAGCCCAATGGGAAAAATAAAACCTTAGTTGAAGTAAAGAGCACAACATACCAATATCACAAATATAGTAGACTCCCCCTTTTGTCTACTACTCTCCCTGATTCGTGCATTAATCAAGAGAGTTTGGAAAATATTTGCATTTACTTTCTACATGTTTCCCAATATATGGTTTTAGGTAATGACTTGGTAAAATATGTCACATTCTTTTGACCTTACTTGATTCACTTGAATCTAAAGGAGAGTCTTTTATTGTTGATTGTATAGAAATTTAAGCAGAATATACTTTGTGTTATCACCCTTGATGTATCTTATGTTCATTTCTTCAATACATGATGCATTATTTCCATATATGCAAGTAGGATACTGGTTGAACCCAAAATTACTAGCTCCTCTAATATATGTAATGATAGTCCTTAATCATATACATTCTTTAATTATCTCATGGAGAGTAATATTCTTGGAATAGTTCATGGAGGTAGTTACAAGGGTTTGCTTAGCTTACTTTCAAGCAATCTGTGTGTTCATTGTGGTAATTCCTTATCCACTTTGAGAAAAAACATTTCTATGAGTCAGACATATATAACACCCGGATTTTTGGTTCAGAGCACTTTGGAGTGATATATATATATATATATATATATATACAAATATAGTAGAAAAGAAGAATTATATCTCGCTCGTCTTAGCCTCGATTTAAGTGATACAAGTTCCTATGGAAAATTAACACTCATAACTTCAATCTTCGTGTTTTGAGTTTTTACAAATTTGAGCCGCATAAGATCCAAAACTGATGTCGAAGTTTGGAGAAAAACTAGATTTGAGAGAAAACAGATTAAAAGAAATTAAGAAGAAAATACAACAAGAAAAGAAGTCGTGATTTGGGAAGGGTACATACCTGCATGGTGTTGGTTCCATGTTCAAATCCTGTTGGAAGCATAATTTTTTAATATATCTATAACCAATTCGGCCCAACTGATTCATGGATAGTAGCTAAATTCCATCCCACTCTTGGCCTAGCCCATTAATCATTGTTAGGGGCTTAGGGCACCAAATAAATATTACTAGACATTAGAGAATGACAACTACAATTTTGGAACTTAAGGTAGCGTTTGGTACGCAAAGATGATTGGACGGGACTGGACAGGACGGGACATGACAGAACAAGAGGCTAGGACAAGACTGGACGGGACTGGACAAGACAAGACAAATGTCTGTCTTGTGTTTGGTACGGCTAGGACTGGATAGGACAAGGCTGGACAAATTTCCCTAAAAGTTGTTTGATGATTTTATATGTCATATAATAGTTAAAAATAACACAAATAAAGTATATCTTTAAATAATTTAATTAAAAAACATTTTTATTTTTTTAAACGATTTTCATACATATAAATACATACAAAAACAATGGTAGGAAATTTGAATGAAGAATCTGAAATAACTGATGGTAGTTCGAAAAAATCAGATTCATATAAAGAAAATATAATATTTGATTCAATTTGGAAAATCTTAATGAATTGGCGGATGCATAGTTGCAGCGATAAGTAAAGATAAATGCGATGGGTGGTCCGTGAAGGACGGCAGTTGTGAAGAACGTGAAAGATAGTGGATGGTGGTGGTGCAGGAGGTTGTTATGGTTGATGTGGTGGAGGTATAGGTGGCCAACAATGGTAGTGGTGGTGGCGGTGGACAGGGGTAATAGAGGTTATTGTTGTGGAGGAAGAGGTGGGGGTCACCGACGGTGGTTGGCGGTGAGCGTCGGTGGTGGCGGCGACAATGGGTGGTGGTGATCGATGGAGGTGGCGATAAGCGGTGGTTGTGGATGTGGTGGAGGAAGTTGTTGTAGTAGTAGAGGAAGAGGTGGAAGTGGTCGACGATGGTTGGTGGTGGCTACCGGTAGCCATTGATGGAGGTGACGGCCAAAGGTGGTGGTGATCGGCGTTAGTAGAGGTGGTCGACGATGATAGTGGTGGTGGCGATGGCCGATGGTTGTGGAGGTGGTGGAGGAGGTTGTTATGGTGGAGAAATAGGTAGAGGTGGCCGATGGTGGTTGGCGGTGGCTACTGGTGGCCGCCGATAGTGGTAGTGGCGGCGATGGGTAGTGGTGACCCTTAAAACTAATACCATGTTAGGATTATACATCAAATGGCGGTTGATCAATGATTTTTAGTTTCTGTCTCACTTTTGTCCCATGTTGTTCCACCTATTTTGGTGGAACAAGAAAATACCATCTTTTGTCCCATCTTGTCCCACCTTGTCCAGTCTTTGTCCCTGTCCCATGTCGCGCCAAACGTGGGACAGTGAATTTTTGTCCTGTCCCATGTCACGCCAAACATGGGACAGTGAGTTTTTGTTCTGTCCCGTCCCGTCCAGTCTGCAAACCAAACGCACCCTAAAAGGGGACAACAGCTTCGGTTGCGTTTCTTTCCTTTTCTTTTTTTTAGAGAAAAAAATGTGTATATTTTACATATATATATATTTATGTGATTTGGTTGGTTAATAAAGATGATTTAAGATCCAAGTAGAGGTTTTTTTAATGGAGATGGAAGGCTAGTTGTTCAATGAAGGATTGAAGAAGATTAAAGTATCTTGATGATTTGTGATTCCTAGAAGTTGAAAGGTAGTGAGAAGTTTGTGCAAGTTGGATAAAGACTAGGTTTAACATAACCTATCAAGGTGAGTTCAAGTTGATTTGTGAAAACGTTGTACATGCCAAAATGTTCATTTTAAAGTGTTTTGTGTTTTACATGAAATTGTTAACTGCTGATCACCTGATAAGTTTTGGTTATTTGGAAGTGTTTAACTTTATAAACTTATAAAACACCTACATTTGGGACTTTTGGGCATTTTGATAAATAAGTCATAAACTAAAGTGTGTTTTAACTTATTTCATGCATGAAGATTATTTGGTAAAATGCATTTTTGTGTTGGTTGGAAATAGGCATAATTTGTGGTATGAGAGGTTCGAAAACAACAACGGATGAGTCATTGGGTTTTGGTCATTTCCGACCTTGTGGACATTTTGGAAGCTTCAAATCTTTGTTTTGGGGTAAAATATGCATTTTAATATTTCAATGAGTAAATTCCGAGCATTTGAGCACGTGTCTATGGTATAACCTTGTTTGGGAAATGATCTATCTCTTTCTAAGTTGCATGGGAGTTTGGTCGTGAACCTTGTAGCACATGTTTGCATAAACGTTGGTCGAGTGCGTTTTATTGCATTTTATTTCCTTTGACAATGAGTCATTTAGTTGTTGGGCTTATGGCCTGGTGTTTTTATTATGATTGGGTTTTAGGACATTTGTCCAGTTTTGATAGCTCGACTTCGAGCTTTGGTTGCGATATTGGATGAGGGACTCAACGTAAGGACCTTTTATGGTTAAAGTTGATATCCCGTGGGTGTATGTTTAAAGCTACCGAGCCTGACATCCCTTGCGCTTGGAATCATTACGTTCAATGATGGAACGCTAGTTTTCCACATTAAGGCACGTTTAGGCATCAGATTGGGCTATAAGTCCTATGTGCTAGTACACGATATTGGATGAGGGACTCAACGTAAGGGCCTTTTATGGTTGAAGTTGATATCCCGTGGGTGTAAGTTTAAAGCCACTAAGCCTGACATCCCTTGCGTGTGCTTGTTTATATGACTAGTCTTAACAACATGAAATAGGGCTAACTTTGTGTGCCGTCACATTTTATGGAATCGGGTCTCCCCCGTCACTGAAAAGTATTGTTTTGGGTATTGTGTTTAGTATCCGTGTTTTTGGTGACGTTTTACATTTGCGGATTATATATATGATTTATGGGTTGAGTATTACGCCCCACCCGTGTTTGGGTGTTTCGGGATATAAAGTTTTATCCGTTTTTCATAACTTGGGAGTTTGATTTCTATTCTCATTTGGAGTGAGTTTTGGGTTTAATTTAATTTACGAAAGAATGTTTTATTTTGGGATCTTCGCCCTTAAAATAGTTTGGATTGGAAAACGTTTATATTGGAGTTTCTTTCGCCTAAATTGCATATTATTGGAAAACGAGTCATTTTCATAATTGAAGCATATCACTTGAAATATTATGATTTAAATTGCATTATTCCTTTTTAACGATATATTTATTATACTGAAAACTCTTGAACTCACTAGGCGTTAGCCTAACCTTTTTATTTGTGAAACAAGGATCGTTGGGAATAGTTCTAGTGACACCGTGAAGAGAGGAGTGCTAGTTGTGTGCTCGGTGATTGATTAGTTGTTGAAGTCTTCCGCCTTTGTTTTGAAAAGAGAAACTCGTGTATGGGGTTAAGTAACACCAGACTCCGGTTTAGTCCTTGTATGTAAATGGAGTTTATAATTGTTGAGGTTAATGTTAGAATTTTACTTAAGGTATCTGAGTTTTGATTTGTAGTAGGAAGTTTTGTTCCTCACTTGATGTTACATCGAAAATTTTAAACTAGTTGCTCTTACCAAATTTGAGGGTGTTACATACCTAATATCAACAAACACATACCAAGACATTGTTTGGTGTTTTTCTATAAGAGATAGTACTTTTGCTGCTTATATTCTAAGTAGGTATTGAAGTTCCATTATCAATCCCATTTTTCTTTCTATAGGGAAAATATAAGCCCATGTCAATGGTTCCAAAAGATTAATTTTGATATCATTCAAATGACTTTGCGTTGGCGCTAAGCTAAATCTTGCTAACAAATTCATTGAGAAATACAATATACGGTCAAGTGTATTGTGGTAAGTACGTTAATTGCGCATATTGTACTTAGATAGAGAATTCCATCTCCCAACACTTTATCGTCACCATCCTTTAGACGAAATGGATCTCTCCTTATGTCCAACACTTTGATCGATCATGGGAGTGATAACCTGATGCGCTTTGTCCATATTAAATTGTCTGATTATTTTCTGGACATATGCGATCGGTGAATTAATATTTCACAAACTCGGTGTTTAAGCTCAAATAGCTAGACAAAACCAAGTTTTCCCATGATTTTTCATCTCAAATTTAGATTTCAAGTAGCTTGTGGTTTCTCTTATTTCATCAAGAGTGCCTATTATGTTCATAACATTGACATATAGAGCTACTTTGAAAATCTGGAACTTGTTTTCCATAATAAATACGCAAGGGAACAGTTCATCGTTCTTATATATCCTTTCCCAATCAAGTATTCCATTAGGCGAGTATACTACATCTGCCTATATTGCTTTAATCTATAAAGTGGGTGTTTCAATTTTATTGCAAACGCATCTCGTGGTTTAGAGTTACTTGATTTTGGTAATGTAATATCATCAAACACTTTTATATATCTCTAAATCTAGATCCCCGTAGAGATATGTGGTTACCACATTCATGAGCTGCATTTCCAGTCCTTCGGAAACTACTAGGCTAACAGATTATTAGGATGTCATAACATCCATCATGAGAGAGTATGTAAGACCCGGTTTTAAAATAAAACGTATATTTTTTTTCTTACCCGAATTGAACCGTAATTAAATATAGCAACTAAAGATAGTTGAGGGATTAAAACCGTCAATTAACCAAACTATATAATTATATATATAAAAAAAAAAAAAAAAATTCATAAGAGTAAATTACATATCGTCCCTGTGTTTGTTTTACACCGCCTCGTCTCTCTCTCATCTCTCTCTCTCTAAACTTTCAAATAACTTCTCTCTAGATTATCTTACGATCCGTTGAAGTAATCGACGAAATAACTACATATTCGGAATCTACGCGACGAACCCTTCTTAGAGGTATAAATTTCTTCTTAAGTTATTTAAGTTGGTAAGTTAGGGTAGTTAAAGTTGGTTGGTAGATTATGATTATATAATACAAAGTTATAATCATGTATATGTATAGGAATGTTTGTTTTTGTCAAAATTACAAACGGGTAAAGTTTAGAATCAAAATGGTGATATTTGTATCTAGATGTTTAACCGCACACCAAGTGATCGGTTTAATGTCTACGTGAACAAAATCCGTGCTTAAGCTTATAATATAACCATTGAGTTTTAGGTTATGCGATTATTAATAATTGGTGGTTTAAATAGGCAATCGAACGGGTTAAAGTTCGTCTTCAGTCTCGCGTGTTACGTCTCAATTTGGTTAAGGTATGGATTTCATTTCTTTTGAATCGTGGGCAACTATTTGTTGTAGTTGACCCTTCCTAAAGGTGGTTCACCACCTTGTGATTGATCAATCGAACGTGATCAACAAATGTGGAATTATACACACACACACACACATTGATTTGGTTTATTGAATCAATTGTTTGAACATTTTGATGTTTTATTAAAATGTGTCTCGTATGAGATTGTTTATGAAAAATGTGAAGTATATAGATTATAATTTCTGTGATCGCCATTTGGGTAAGTGGCATATGTTTAGTTTTCATTGATTTTAGAAGAACCCAATAAATGGGCACATTATTTGGGATGCCTTCTATGGCGGCTTTGTTGTCATAGCGTCCTGCAGATGACGGTCCACCAGAGTTAAGCCTATGTGGCTTACGTGAACCCACTCTGGGAGGACTTGGCTGACTTTGTTGTCTCCAGGGCGGATGAATCGATTCTAGAACTTTACCCACAGAATATGTGACCGTGGTTAAATTCACGGGGGATCCGTTGTGTGTGCCCGCATGCCGACCCAGTTCGTGTGGTTTGGCCACCCCACGAACACAACGACTGGAATTGACGGACTTTATTTATATTACATTTTGAAGTTAAAGTGTGAACTGTTCTTGAGATTATTGTTTTTGATTATATTACCGAACGTTTCTTTTGATTTAAATGAACTATGAACTTCAGTCTCAAGAACTTTCTTCGAATTGAATTTTTAAGTCTTCCGCTTCGTTATCGATGTTTTTATTATTATTTACGAATTTATATTATAATCCATTCACTGAGCCCTGTGCTCAGCCGTGTTTTTTGTTTTCTGACACGGCAGGTTCGAAGTGACGTTTACGGGGACGGAACTTGAGATCGAGCGTGTTATTTTGGAGTTCTTAGAATCGCATTATTATATAAACGTTCTAAGTTTATAAAATCTTTTGAAGTATAAGATTTTGGATTGTAATATATGTTTAGAGTTTATTAGTAGCTCTGATTTAGTTGTGTAATTATGTTAAGTCTCGTATGTGACATCACCCGTTCCGGACCACGGGGACGGGGGATGTTACAAATATGGTATCAGAGCATAGGTTACGACTTGTAGATTAAATAAGTTTGACCTGTGAGAATTGGGTAGACATTAGAATGGGTATACTAGAATTTAATTATATTTACTGATTTTTAATCCGTAACTGTTTTGAATTCTGATCTTGATGTTGTTCTGTATTAGAATGTCGAGACGTGGTCGCCCGCGCAAGTCTAGATCTCAACATGAGGGTAACCCAATTCCCAACCCAGTGGGCGGTACTAGTGAACCTAATATTGCTGATGTGGTCCGTCAAACCATGTCAAGTATGATGCCTGCATATCTTGAACAAGCCATCCAGGCTATGCGACAGACGGCACAAAATCTTCCTCCAAATCCGAATACAAATCCAAATCCAAATTCTGGTCCTACATCAAATATTGGAAATCCCGGATCAAGTTTGGGTAATCCAACGGGAGAAATGCATACATGGCTAGAGAGGTTTAATAAACAGAAACCTCAATCTTTCTCAATGGCCGTAGATTCAGTAGATGCTGAACACTGGATTCGGCACATCGAAAAGATTTTTAATGTCTTAGATATTCCAGATCAGTACAGGGTCCGCTTGGCTACTTACAAGTTTGAGAAAGAAGCGAACAATTGGTGGGAAGCTTGCGTTCAAACTGACCCATCTGTTAAGAACTTATCTTGGGATAACTTCAAAGAATTTTTCTTCAATCAGTATTTTACGGCGGCAGATCGCGATGCTTATGTGCAAGACTATTCAACGATCCAACAAGGCGAGGAAGAAACCGTTGCCGACTACATGGCTCGTTTTCTTAAGTTTTCTCGTTTTGCAGGAAATACCGCAGGCACACAAGCGCAACAAGCCAATAAGTTTAAATGGACACTTAACTCGAAGTATAAGGATAGTCTCTTGAATCTTCCTTTTAATACCGTTACTGAAGTGGCCGACGCAGCGAAGAATATTGATCGGTCACAACAACAACAGTTAACTTCACGCGTTGACAATAAGAAACGTGGACCTGAATCTTTCCAAGGCAACCCTCGTTTTGTAAAGTCAAAGTCGAACATTAAACCATATAAAAGTTCAAGTCAATTCACGCCACGACTTCCAGTGTTTTCTAACAAGGGGAGTCAAAATGTTTCAAGTCCAATTAATATTTGTGATCAGTGCAATCTTCGACATCGGCCGGGTCCGTGTCTAAAGATGACCGGTTCGTGTTTTAATTGTCAAGAACAAGGGCATATGGCCAGAGATTGTCCTAAAGCTGGAAAAGGAAAAGGAAAACAAGCGACTACGAGTGGGCGAGTATTTGCATTACCTGGCGACAAATCTCAAGCGGGTATGATTTCAGGCCATGTTAACTTAAATGATTTATCTGTTTATGCCTTGTTTGATACCGGAGCAACACACTCTGTTGTTTCTGAACAATTAGAATCCCGGTTAAAACCTTATGAACAAACCACCGAATGTCCAGTCGTAATATCTACCCCAATGGGTGGTTCAATCTGTGTGTTAACTCGATTTTCAAATTGTCCGTTAATTGTTGGAGATCGCATACGGGAGGTCACTATACTTCCAATGCATATGTCCCACTTTCAATTAATATTGGGTATGGACTGGTTGTCACACCACCATGCAACTATAGACTGTAACGCCAAGCAAATATTATTTGGAGATGTTGACAAACCAGAGGCAATCTTCCAAGGAGGTACTCCAAAAGAAGATGTTAGCGCTTTAACTTCTATTACGGTGCACCAGTATACTTGGCAAAGTAATGAAGGTTTTCTGGCCTCGTTACAAGATCCCGAACAGATAATCCCTACATCTGCACCCGTACCTGTTGTTTCCGAATATCTTGATGTGTTTCCCGACGATTTACCGGGTATACCACCAGTTCGGGAAGTCGAATTTACCATCGATCTAGTTCCGAGAGCTTCTCCTATTTCTAAGGCTCCCTACCGAATGGCTCCAACTGAAATGAAGGAACTCAAAACTCAACTCGATGATTTATTAAAGAAAGGTTTCATTCGACCCAGCGTTTCACCCTGGGGAGCTCCGGTTCTCTTTGTTAAAAAGAAAGACGGTACGATGCGTCTTTGTATTGATTACCGGGAGCTTAATAAAGTAACGATCCGTAACAAGTATCCGTTGCCGAGAATCGACGATCTGTTCGATCAATTACAAGGGGCACGATACTTTTCCAAAATTGATCTTCGGTCCGGGTACCATCAACTTCGTATCCGAGATTGTGATATTCCGAAAACCGCATTCAGAACTCGCTATGGGCACTACGAATTCTTAGTAATGCCTTTCGGGCTAACTAATGCTCCAGCGGTCTTTATGGATCTTATGAATCGGGTTTTCAAAGATTATCTCGACGACTTTGTTATCGTGTTTATTGATGACATATTGATATATTCAAAGTCAAGAGAGAAACATGATCAACATCTTCACATCGTTTTGGAAACTCTTCGAACGAAAAAGTTATACGCAAAACGTTCTAAGTGTGAATTTTGGCTTGATCAAGTATCTTTTCTCGGACACGTAATTTCTGCGGAAGGTGTCAAAGTCGATCCAACGAAAATTGAAACTGTCACTAAATGGCCTCGACCTACGAACGTATCTGAAGTTCGTGGTTTTCTGGGTCTGGCCGGTTATTATAGACGATTCGTTGAAGGATTTTCTAAAATATCTCTACCGTTAACCCGATTACTCAGAAAAGGAGTCAAATTCAATTGGGGTTCCGAACAAGAATCTAGTTTCGAGGAATTGAAGCATCGATTGGTTACCGCACCTGTTCTTGTATTACCGTCTGGCACCGGAGGTTTTCAAGTTTACAGTGATGCTTCAAAGATAGGTCTCGGTTGTGTTCTTATGCAAAACGGTAGAGTGATCGCATATGCATCACGTCAATTAAAGCCTTATGAGGTCAATTATCCGACTCACGATCTCGAATTGGCTGCGGTTATCTTCGCACTTAAAATTTGGCGTCATTATTTGTACGGTGAAACATGTGAAGTTTTCACCGACCACAAGAGCCTTAAATATATATTTACTCAAAAAGAGTTAAATATGCGTCAACGGAGGTGGCTCGAACTTCTAAAGGATTACGATGTTCATATACAGTATCATCCGGGTAAGGCTAATGTAGTCGCCGACGCTTTAAGTCGTAAAGTTGTGGGACAGGTTTCCTCGTTACTTGTTCCTACAGAGTTAGCTTTGGAGATTGAACGGTTCCGACTAGAAATCTATCCGAGTTCACAAACAGAAATTCTATCGAATCTGATGGTAGAACCGACTCTAATTTCTCGGATAAAAGAAGCCCAACAAGACGACGTTGAATTGTGGGTGAACTTCCAGCAAGTAAAAGAGAATGTTAGTTCGGAATTCAGGATCGATGATGATCACGTGTTGTGGTTTCGGGATCGTCTTTGTGTTCCAAATAACTCGGAGCTTAAAGATCAGATTCTGACCGAAGCTCATAAATCTATGTTTTCCGTTCACCCGGGTACAACAAAAATGTATCGCGACTTACAGACCCATTACTGGTGGGTTGGAATGAAACGAGATATCACCGATTTTGTAGCTCGTTGTCTCACTTGTCAACAAGTTAAAAGTGAACATCAACGTCCGGGTGGTCTTCTTCAATCGTTGAACATCCCGATATGGAAATGGGAACACGTAACTATGGATTTTGTAGTCGGACTACCCCGCACGACCTTGAAACACGATGCAATTTGGGTAGTGGTTGATCGACTGACAAAATCGGCTCATTTTCTTCCTATCCGACAAACATGGTCAATTGATAAATTGACAGAAGTATTCCAACGTGAGATTGTACGTCTCCATGGAACTCCTGTATCAATTACCTCCGATCGAGACCCACGTTTTACATCTCGATTTTGGGAAGGTTTACATAAAGCTTGGGGCACACGTTTGAATTTTAGTACAGCCTTTCATCCGCAAACTGATGGGCAATCTGAACGTACGATTCAAACACTGGAGGATATGCTCCGAGCATGTGCGATGGAATGGCATGGAAGTTGGGATAGTTATTTGTACTTAATAGAGTTCTCCTATAATAATAGTTGGCAGTCAAGTATCGACATGGCCCCGTATGAAGCACTTTATGGCCGAAAATGTCGAACACCGACTTGTTGGAATGAAGTTGGAGAACGTATTCTTGAAGGCCCAGAACTGGTACAAGTTACTACCGAGAAGGTCGAAATTGCGCGTCAAATGATGAAAGAGGCTCAGGCTCGTCAAAAGAGCTACGCCGACAAGCGACGACGACCTATCGAGTTCCAACCGGGAGATAAAGTTTTCTTGAAAGTTTCCCCAACTCGCGGTATCAGACGTTTCGGTCTAAAAGGAAAGTTGAGCCCGAGATATATTGGTCCCTTCGAAATTCTGGAAAGGGTTGGCGTTGTGGCTTACCGGTTAGCCCTACCGCCGCAATTATCCCAAATACATAATGTGTTCCATGTATCTTCACTTCGAGGGTACAACTATCATCCCTTACACGTCATTGAATATCCCTTGGAACACATAGAACCTGATCTTTCTTATCGCGAGGAACCTGAAGCGATTATTGATCGTGATGAGAGAGGTACACGAAAGAGAGTGATTCCTTTCGTAAAAGTTATATGGAAAAATCATTCTGAACGTGAGTCGACATGGGAAACTGAGGAGCACATGCGACGGGAGTACCCCGAGTTCCTTAATCGATGTAAGTTTCCTATCTAAATTCGATTTCGGGGACGAAATCTTTTTTTTAAGGGGGGAATAATTGTAAGACCCGGTTTTAAAATAAAACGTATATTTTTTTTCTTACCCGAATTGAACCGTAATTAAATATAGCAACTAAAGATAGTTGAGGGATTAAAACCGTCAATTAACCAAACTATATAATTATATATATAAAAAAAAAAAAGAAAATTCATAAGAGTAAATTACATATCGTCCCTGTGTTTGTTTTACACCGCCTCGTCTCTCTCTCATCTCTCTCTCTCTAAACTTTCAAATAACTTCTCTCTAGATTATCTTACGATCCGTTGAAGTAATCGACGAAATAACTACATATTCGGAATCTACGCGACGAACCCTTCTTAGAGGTATAAATTTCTTCTTAAGTTATTTAAGTTGGTAAGTTAGGGTAGTTAAAGTTGGTTGGTAGATTATGATTATATAATACAAAGTTATAATCATGTATATGTATAGGAATGTTTGTTTTTGTCAAAATTACAAACGGGTAAAGTTTAGAATCAAAATGGTGATATTTGTATCTAGATGTTTAACCGCACACCAAGTGATCGGTTTAATGTCTACGTGAACAAAATCCGTGCTTAAGCTTATAATATAACCATTGAGTTTTAGGTTATGCGATTATTAATAATTGGTGGTTTAAATAGGCAATCGAACGGGTTAAAGTTCGTCTTCAGTCTCGCGTGTTACGTCTCAATTTGGTTAAGGTATGGATTTCATTTCTTTTGAATCGTGGGCAACTATTTGTTGTAGTTGACCCTTCCTAAAGGTGGTTCACCACCTTGTGATTGATCAATCGAACGTGATCAACAAATGTGGAATTATACACACACACACACACATTGATTTGGTTTATTGAATCAATTGTTTGAACATTTTGATGTTTTATTAAAATGTGTCTCGTATGAGATTGTTTATGAAAAATGTGAAGTATATAGATTATAATTTCTGTGATCGCCATTTGGGTAAGTGGCATATGTTTAGTTTTCATTGATTTTAGAAGAACCCAATAAATGGGCACATTATTTGGGATGCCTTCTATGGCGGCTTTGTTGTCATAGCGTCCTGCAGATGACGGTCCACCAGAGTTAAGCCTATGTGGCTTACGTGAACCCACTCTGGGAGGACTTGGCTGACTTTGTTGGCTCCAGGGCGGATGAATCGATTCTAGAACTTTACCCACAGAATATGTGACCGTGGTTAAATTCACGGGGGATCCGTTGTGTGTGCCCGCATGCCGACCCAGTTCGTGTGGTTTGGCCACCCCACGAACACAACGACTGGAATTGACGGACTTTATTTATATTACATTTTGAAGTTAAAGTGTGAACTGTTCTTGAGATTATTGTTTTTGATTATATTACCGAACGTTTCTTTTGATTTAAATGAACTATGAACTTCAGTCTCAAGAACTTTCTTCGAATTGAATTTTTAAGTCTTCCGCTTCGTTATCGATGTTTTTATTATTATTTACGAATTTATATTATAATCCATTCACTGAGCCCTGTGCTCAGCCGTGTTTTTTGTTTTCTGACACGGCAGGTTCGAAGTGACGTTTACGGGGACGGAACTTGAGATCGAGCGTGTTATTTTGGAGTTCTTAGAATCGCATTATTATATAAACGTTCTAAGTTTATAAAATCTTTTGAAGTATAAGATTTTGGATTGTAATATATGTTTAGAGTTTATTAGTAGCTCTGATTTAGTTGTGTAATTATGTTAAGTCTCGTATGTGACATCACCCGTTCCGGACCACGGGGACGGGGGATGTTACAGAGTAAGTCTCCTCGTGGTCAATCCAGGGCGTTGTGAGAAACCTTGCGCCAAATGATAGCCTTACATATTAGGACTTCATTATTCTCGTTACGCTTTCTGACAAAGACTGAGTTATGTCCTACGGGCTTTACACTTGGTAGGTTAGCACTACCAGACCAAATACCCGATCATTTGTCAAATAATATAATTCTTTCTGGATTGTTTCTTTTTAGGTCAATATGCTCTTTGTTGATATTATTCAACTGAGTCTGGTTCGATGTCGTCGTGCTTGATCATCTTATGAGCCATCGTATATGTGAATAAATCATCTATGATCTGTCCATCGACTCATATGTACTCTCATAGTTCATTTGAGATTAATATTCATCTCTAGAATCAATATTAACTTCGGAGCGTCCTCCAGTAATGATTCATGGACATAATTATAATTAGAGACAATCTCATAAGAGTTTTGTGTATTGATGATAAATGGATGTGCCTAACCATTCTCTTCCTTTAGAATAGTATCCATCGAACCAAGTAACTTCCACCACTTTCATTTGGTAGCTACGAACTCAACCACACCTCCATTATGTGTGATTGCAACGTACTTTCCAATGGCTTTGTGCCCCTGTTGGGGACTTTTTAACCTTGCGAGTATATTTGCAGCTCGTATATGTGATCTTGTCACTTTTGGAATAACATTAAACGTATCAGGTATCGAGTCTGATTCGTTTGACTTCAACATTACATTGTGAAGTTTTGGAGATAAAAATGAGACAGAGTGGGAATATTCAATGACACTTCCTGTCGTTCCCATGGAAAATCCTTTTTCCTATCTCCCGCTAACGACGAGAAGACTGTCTCATGAAAGTGACAACCCGCAAATCTAGCGGTAAAGAGATCACTAGTCAAATATTCTAATTAGCGGATAATTGTTGGGGATTCATATCCAACATATAAAAACTCGTATTTACGGACCCATTTTGATGCGATGTGGGGGCGCAATTGACACATATACTACAGAACCAAACATGTGTAAATGTAAACTATCAGACTTATATCCAGTTACCAACTGGTACGCATGAGGCTGGTTAGCAAGCAGTGGGTCTAAAAACAAAAAAAACTGCATATAATAATTGCATAACCTCAGGTAGATGTGGGTAAATCGGTGCGCATTACTAATACCCTAGATGTCATCATATTCTTTTGATAACAACTTCCATGAGACCATTTTATATATACACATGAGGTATAGGAAACTCTACATTGATCCTAATACATATGCAATTAACATCAAATCCTTATGATGTAAATTCTCCATCATTCCAAGTCATGTAGACTTGATGAAATAATCAGGGTGGTGAGCCCTTAAACGTATAGCTAGTGCTAAGAGTGCAATATTTCATGTGGACAATAATACGACATGCGTTCATCGTGTCGAAATCATAACCATAAAGTACTTTAATGGCCCACATTCTGGATGTTTATGTCCATAAATATCACCTTGTATTCGTTGTAACAATGGAATAATTTTGTATTATGTCCTTAGATTTAGAATGATCTCATTCCTGTCTTGGCTAAGGATTAGGGTATATACAAAATTTTTAGGTATTCGAGAGGGCATATTATGATGGCAATGTTGTTTCTTATGCTACAGAATTCAACAGTTGCAATTTGCCTCATTTTGCCTTTCACTCGAAAGAGAATGTGTATGTGTATTTGACAATACACGGATCACTATGTCATAACCATGGTGTCCTACATGGTCATGTCGAAACATATATGTGTCATTTCCCCAAAATTCTTTATTGGTGACAAAAAAATGTTTCGATGACCCAATAATCTACTAGTTTGACACATTAGTTTCCATGATATATGTTTCCTTTCATATTCATTGGAATTTATGTATATATGCTCATTTCCAATTTATACGAATATCTTTACAAGGTTCCTATTAATCTTGTACCAACAAGAAAATGACAGTTCATCGTCTAAGTATTTCGGTTGGATGAATTATAAAATAAGTATTTGTCTATCATTTTAGATTGTGTGGAATATGTCCTACAAAAAATCAAGTTCTCCTCGATACATTCCTATACGGGAACGGAGAATATTGAAAGTTTTGTATTTGTTTTGATGTATTTCTTTACATCTATAATGGTTACATATTCGATTTTACTTAAGCAAAAGAAATTAATTAAAATACTATAAAATAGATTTCAAATAAACATATGCTTTATCATTCTTAAATTAATATGATATGGTTCATTTTTAATTTGTTCCCTTTTCGACAAGAGCACTCTTTAGTGCATTTCTTATTTGACTGTCCATTATCACCTGGGACAGTAGTTGTATTTCTACTCCAGATGTTGAAAAATCATTCCCGACTCTTACCAAGACCCTGACCCGTTCTAGGTTTCGTCCACATAGTGCATAAATGTCACATGTGTGAAATTGTTTTTAACTCTCTGTTCTTTAGAGTTGTTTCCACCTTTAATGCTTTCATTATTGATCTCGAGAATTTTCTTTGTCTCAACATATATGGTGTTGTTATTCGAAAGAACCTTGTTATGTCTCTCAACCACTTGCAGTAAGTTGATGAGTTTGTCTAAAGGTTACATTCCAACTTATATTAGTTCATTAATATTTTGGATATATGAAAGGTGAAAATAATGTTAGGAATCATATCATCTTCTGTGAGTTCCTTGCCACAGAGATTGAGATGCGTTTTGGATATAATATTTCTTTGTTGAAATCAATTATCTTTTTGTAAGCGGGTTTCATTCCACTGTACGATTAGTTCGGGAAGTACATATTCATGAATACTCCCGATTCTCCCTTTCGGGACATCCCACAATTCTCTGGGGGTTTCTAGTAAAGATATTCCTATGAAAGTTAGAATTTATATGTCGTCTCAAAACATGAGGGTATTTGTTTGTACCTTTTCAAGAGGTTGGTTTTAGGGTCAATTGGGAGTTGATGGACTTTAGGTATTTTCTTGTACCTTTCAAAAGAAGTTTTATACTCATTTACGGTAATCAGATTATTTTGAGTTTTGTTTCAACCATTTACATATATAAGGGATAATACATGATTTATGTTTGATAAGACAGTGGATTGTGGTTATACTTATTATTTTATGTATGAAATTTCATTATCATAACCATATTGAATTTTTGTATGCTTTAATTTTATTGACAATACTTCATCAATATTTCAATTTGTGAAAAAGAAATTACTCAATCTATTGGATTTTCAGGTAGTAGGGGAATCACATGGATTTCTTAAGTCCCTACAAACCTTAGGCTGTTTACACCCGTTTGACAAAATCCAGTCGATGTCTTGTGATTTAATTAATTTAAATATAACATTTATTATAGAGCATTTGGAATGATGCCAAAACGACTATGAGTTTGGCATATAAAACCAATTTTAATACCTTAATCGTATTTTTGGAGCTTTTGGTAAAAACCAAAATATATGGGCTTAGAAATGTAACTTCCAAAGATTAATTATATAGTTTAAAATTATAATGAGTAGGAACCCATAATCAAGATAAGTATTTGGATAATATTTTAACATTTTAATATTATTTTTTGAGCTTTTAGCAAAATAACAAAAGTTATGGGGGTTGGAAGTGTAAATTCTAAAGATAATTTATAAGATTGAGATAAATGAGTAGGAACTCATAAACAAGATAAACATTTGAATATTATGTGGATAATGTATAAAGATCTATAAAATAATTACTAAACATTTTAATACCAAATTAAAACAATTGATTTAGATAAATAAATAAAAATTAAGTTCTCCACTTCAATGTACATTATCAATAACAATAGGATAAAATAGAATAAAATAAAATCATATATAAAAAAAACTATTAATCAACTAAAACAATTAAAATAATGATTATCGGAAAGATAATGACAAACTTTAGGTTCAAATGCAAAATAGCAAAATTAAATGTTAATAAGTCCAAGAAAAATTAGATAAGAGATAACTCTAACAAATCCAATGATAACTTTTTTTTTTTTTTGGGGGGGGGGGGGGGGTCATAACTAAATCTACAAATATTAATTTCAACTATAAGATTGAATTAAAATTGAAATTTACAACATCTAAGATTACTAATATATTAATTGTTATAATAATGAGATGTAATAAATTAATTTATTTAAATAAGTAAATAATAATCACATGATTAAGTTAACTAACTAAATATATGCAATATTATAAATTATTTAAGAACACCTAAATTAATAACTATAACAAAAATTGAGTTAGTAATTAATTGTTTAAAATATATAAACTACCATTCCAAATCCACATGAAAGGCAAAACAAAAAAATAAAGTGCGTATTTTTCTTTTAAATAAAAAAAAATAGTGAAACTAAGGTGACAAAATCCATATAAAAGGAAAAAAGCAAAATAAATCATTAAAACAAATTCATCCACATCATTAGCACAATTCTTTAATCGTTCATATGTATAAAGAGTTGAAGAATGTGTACTTGTATTTGGTAGGACGATGCGAGTTGTCCAACAACAGAAACCGGACATAGCAACTCGTTTATTTTTAGCGGCGGTTGAAAGCGGTAGTTGGAAGCTAATATCTGAACTTACGTGCTGATAACGTGTTAAAGGAAAAACAAAACAGAAGAACAATAGAATAAAGTGATGAAATATGTAATTCTCATTAATCATAAGCCCTTTAAATAAGGATGAGTTACAAATAGATAGCTATGAGATATTTCAGTTATAACTAACTCTGATATAATTATCTTTATCATCATATCATTTAGACGATGACACATTTATCCTACAACAAATTTATAATTTTTATTTTGTTGTTATTTTAATTATTTGTAGTTTGAGTATATATATATATATATATAGGGGGCCTTTAATGGGAGACCCTAGTATTTCGTGGTAACTATGAGATCCAATCTCATCCATCCATTTAATTAATCAACGGTCTAAAATAATTAATATAAATAATATTTAAAAAAATGATTTTATACCACTAAATAAGGAAAAAAGGGTAAAATTGTCAAAAAACATTACAATTTATCTTTATCTGATTTAGGCGCCACCCTATAATTTAGGCAGGGAATCAGTTGTGATAACCTCCAAAAATTGAAACATATATATATATGGATATCCAATCAGTTGTGTATGTAACACAATGTTACATGGTACATATGGAACTGAAACAAATATTTCACAGTGTAACACATACATCAGTAATAAACGTTGATGTTAGAATGTCATAATTTAGCACAATAAGAGACCATTCAAATGGGAAATCAAAGTATGTTTTGGGTTAACGCAATGTAACACATACAACACAGTGTATGTAACACAATGTTACATAATACATATGGCACTGAAACAAAAATTTCACAGTGTAACACATACATCAGAATCATATCCAAGCCAGACGAGACATTTATCAGTTTCAAGAATACAATTGTTCACATTATCAAAATGTAACACAATACACCCGAAATTTGTTGATGTTCCTTTCACCAAACGAAATTTGACACACGCAGTACACCCGACCCTCTTCACATTCGAGTTACGAAACTCCCTTTGACGTTTACGACGGTCCAATGAATCAAACGACTTCTTCGTTGGTAACCCACACTTAGTACATACAAAATACTTATTCTGTATTGATCCATCGTTATTAGTCTTCTGATGTGAATCATATTTGCAACACAACTGCAGTATCCCATAAGTTTCACAATGTATCACAATGTGTGACTCTGTGAGACATCTATTGAATGACATAGAACCAGATGAATAAAGTAGGAATAGAATTGCAGGCTACTGTTATAAGAACACAATGTCAACGATTGAAGGGATGAATGCAGGCGATGCAATGTTTAAAATTTCATTAGACCAAATCAAATTTTCAAAAACAAAATATCTCATAATTAGTTGGTTGAGATATTGAAGGAAACAAAATATTTAATTTATAATTGATTGATTCTTTCTGTTACAATTTTGTTTTTAATATTAAGTAATTTATTAAATGACTAAAATATCCTTCCTTGTTAATTAAAAAAAATTAGATGGATGACTGAGATTGGATCTCACAGTTACCACGAAATACTAGGGTCTCATTTGATTAGGCCCCTATATATATACACACTATATTATAAAAGAGACATAAAAAACTCTTAATTACAACATTTTAAGCACAAAATACAACTAATTAAAGCCAATTACTTAATTTACAATTTCATAATACATTGATATAACTTATCCAAGCACAGTATCTCACATCATCATCTATTTATGGAATGAATATTCATTTATTAATATAAGTATTTGTTTTTTTTTATATTTAATGGACGATTTGATCAATATTATCTACTATTATCAATATTTGTTTTTTATATTTATTGGACGATTTGATCAATATTACTATTATCAATATTTATTTTTTATTTTATGATTTGCTCTTGATATATCTATATCTATATTAGTTATAATCTCATAACTAATATATACACTATATTATAAAAACATGCATTGATCTAATAAATATATTTAAAAAAAATAAAACAGGTAGTTTATCTCATAGTGTTTATCCTGTATTTAATATGTTTATTTGCAGTTAGTTATACAAATAAAAACATGGGACTTTAATAAGTTATAATTATGTTTCATTAACTTGTAATTTTGAATTTTAACTAATATATCTATACTATATGTCTATATTATAAAGCATTTAAGTTAAACTCTTAAAAACTAATTTGTATGCATTAGGTACCACTTATTAATGCATATTACTTAAAATTCAAAAGTACAAATTGATTAAACATAAATACAACTTATAAAAGCTCAATGTTTGAATTCGTGTAACTAACTGCAGATAAGCACTTATTTTTATTTTCTAAAATATCTAAAAATTTTAACTATTGATATAACTAACCAATAAATATAAGAAAATTCGAGATAAAACACCTTATTTTTATTTTTTTATTGAAGTATGTTATCTTTTTAATTTTAAATATAAAATATCTTAAATATAGTTATCATTTAAAATAAACATTTTTTGACCCGTAACAAAATTTATTATTATTATTTTTTATAAAAAACCATAATTAAACTAAACTATAATATATTTTTGTTTTAAATATAGGTTTCTCAAAATCGTAAAATAAAATAAAAAAAGACTAACAAAAAGTATGAATAATGATCGAGGGTTCGAGTTATAGATTTCAGAAACCCGTTGCATTGCGAGGGTACATTTCTAGTATATTAATAACCTCACTTTAACCAAACTTAATTTTTAATATTCCGCTTGCATATTTCAATTCCAACCCAAAAAATATGTGAATTTATCTTGATTTCATTTGTTTTTCTAAACTTGAGATTTTTTAACGCTAATTTTCTTTTGTGAATTTAATAGTGTTTAAATAAATATAAAGGTTTTTATTAATATATATTTTATTTTAAGAAATTTGATTTGTGAATTGTGATTGGATCTAGGGCGGAGCTAGAAATTTCGTCTAGGGTGGTCCTTCTTAATAAAAAAAATAGATATATGAAGATATTATATTCATGACAAAGTTTGATCAAAAAGTAAATATATATTTCAAAAGTCGTAACACCAACCTTTACATATTCAACAATAAATTTGATGTGTTTCAAAAGTTCGATCAAAAAGTAAATATATAATTTCAAAATAGAAATACTTAAAAGTCTAGGAACAAGTTTGTTAGGGTTGAGATTTGGGACAGTTTATAGATACAACAATATATAATCTGCAATGGAATTGGTTCATATAATATAATAAAAATATTAAGAGTCCAATAGATAATTTATCCATATGGTTAATTTCAAATTGTTGTTTTATGTTTGTATACATCAAATCTGGTTTGAAATTTGGGTTTATTAAAACAAAATTTTTGGCTTATTAAAAAAAATTGAAAGTGAGGATGGGCAGTGAGGCCTCTGGGCGAAAGTTGGCTCCGCCTGGATTGAATATATAAAATATTTTTCAATAGCAAAAAAAATAAAAATGAATAACATTAAAGTTTAGAGCAAATTACACCTTTGGTACTTATAGTTTGTTCAAAGATCAATTAGTCATTCTTAACGGTTGCTAACTAATGTTGTTAAGTAGAGGGACCATGGGTGTTGTAAAAATAAAAAAATTAGGAACTACCAGTGTAGATAGTTTGTTTTAGAAACCAAATCCAAAATTTGAGCAAACCATACGGACGACTAGTGTAATTCACTCTTTAATTTTTGATATCTTATATATATATAAAAGTATAAACCATAGGAATGATGTGACAAATTGTTGAATGAGGATTATTTGTAGGAATTTTCTCATTTTTTTGATTTTTTAAAAGATTTAATATGTTAAAGACATAAAAGCCCCCATATGAAAACTATGCATGTGCTTATAAGTGGGTTCTTTTGGTAATTTTGTATATTCTCATTTATGTTTTTAGGTTTAACTCCAAACTTTTCATTTGCCATATATGCCTTCCAGCTAGGGGTGTTCAAAAAAACCGTTGGACCGCTCAAACCGGTCGAACCAAGTCAAACCGGACCGTTTTTGGCGGTTTAGGCGGTCTGGTCTGGTCTGAAAAATCGCCAAACCGAGCGGTCCGGTCTGGTCTGCGGTTTGAAGTTTTTTTTGGGCGGTTTGGACCAAACCGACCGCCAAATATATCTATATATATTTTTTATTTTTTTTATATACATCTTTATATAATCTATTGTTTAGCCCAAATATCCAATTTATCTTTATACTTAAATATATACAAAAAGACCCAAAGATAATTTTAAATCGCCGTGGATTTTATTTGCACTTTGCATATTACTTTTTTTTTTTGTGTTTTGTCGTGAGATATTTTGCTAACTTTTGTGGACTTTGTTAACATTGTTGTAGACTTTTATTTATTTCAAATGAACTCAAGCTAATGAAACTTTAAAGTTTAAATTTTTATATGTTTTTATGTTTAAACTTTAAAACCCACTAAAAGGCCCAAACCGCCTAAACCAGTCGACCAAACCGCCTAAACCGCGGTCCGACTTGACCGGTCTAGGCACTTGATGTCAAACCGCTCGGTTTGAAAAATCAACAAACCACCACTAGCGGTTTGGTTTGTGGTTTGAGGGGTTAAACCGCCCAAACCGGACCGCAAACACCCCTACTTCCAGCTTCCTCAACCTCCATCATAAATCAGTTTGCCCACAACCTCACTCATAAATCAGTTTGGCTATAAGTTCTTCAATCATAAATCAAATCTTCCATATCTCACATTCATATTTTCCTTTAATAATCACACAATTACACCTTATTTCTTAAGAAATGGCGTAAGTTAGGAACATTGTGAAGAAGGCTTCTCGCTAAAGTCACTCTCTCTATGCCATTTACCATTTCATCGCCTTCTCCCAACGTATATAGGTGTGACAGCTATAAATCCCAGTTTCGGGAGTTGTCATCAGATCGTCTATGCTTTTATATTTCATCGCTCTATTAAAGAACCAAGTTTTCTTTTCATTCTTGAGAATTCATCGAGTGAGATATGATAATTACTTGACGATATTTTTTTTTGTATATATTTGTTTCAATATCTACAAATTGATGTTAAAGAGTTTGCTATTGAGATCTAGATGCTATCAAATAGTTATTTAAAGACATGATGGTGTTGATATCTATGAAGATCGATGTTTATAGTTGACGCTGTGGTTGTTATTTTTACCCATATTTTTGTCTTCCCTGTGAATGAAGTTCATGATGAGATACTGTTGGGTTTTTAGCAAATTAACTACGTTGATCAAAGAGGCCTCAAAGCCCTCATCCGATGGTGTAAATGAGCCTGGTACTAAATTCTAAAAATATTAGGTATTGGTTTTGTTTGTTGTGTTAGTGGTGTTGTTGCTTTGGATGTTGTTTTATTGATGTCAGTTGATGCTTTAGTTGTTGCAAAAGTTGATGTATCGATTGTTGTTGGTGATGTGGTTCTGGTTGTCGATGATTAGATTGCTAAAGCTATATACATGTACAAGTCTTTTTGCAACACAACAATTAATACATAAAAGTGCCCTAAGATATTTTTTCACGTTTTGAAATACCTACAAATGAAAAGACAACAAACCTAAGAATAGGAACAAATAAAACATGGGATATTTTTTTCACATTCCTCAGCATATACAAATAAAAATTCGAAAAGAATAGGAAAAAGTAAAACATGGATAAACAAAAGAAAACATGCATCGCCATATAAATATGATTGGTGATATTGTATATGAGCTCTATGACCCTGCTTTGAGAAATGTTAAAACTGTGAATTAGATTGGGGTGACAAAGTATTAGATCGATGGTATACGTATATTGGGTTATTAAGGTTTGGTTATGAGAGGATCCACAATAACAATGTATATGTTCTATTTTTTTTCCCATTCATTAGTTACATATAGGGATATGATTTTGGGGTAATTAGATACAAAAAAGTAGATGATTATGTTCGTTGTTAATGTTCTTCCCGAAACACTTACGTTGTGTTCTCGAAACTCATTTAACGAAGGAAATGAAAGGAAAGGGAGGGAAAGTAAAAAAATCTTGTGTTCTCGAAACTTTTTTAGGAGAGAAAGGAAAGGAAACGGAAGGAAAGAATTGATAACTTTCCTTCCAAACCTTTCCTCCCAAATGTGGGAGGAAAGGGAAGGAAAGGGAGGGAAAGAAATTAAAACAATTTAAAAAAATTACTGAAATTATTAAAATTACAAAACTACCCAATCTTTCATTATAAAGAATATATTTTTATAAGGGTATATTTGTAAAATTGACATCTTTCCTTTCCTTTCCTTTCCTTTCTCTCCTGTTCAAGAACATGAAAAACTATTTTCTTTCCTTTCCTTTCCTTCCATGTCGAGAACACAATTGAAAAAATTATTTTCCTTCCCTTTCTTTTCCCTTCCTTTCTTTTCCATCCATTTCTTTTCTTTTCTTTTCTCTCCAGATTAGAGAACACAGCGTTAGGATATTGTTGGGTATGTATTTCCTTCCCATGCAAGTAATTTTTTTGTTTTAAGTAAAATTTGTTTTCTAAAACTTCAGGTTAAGTTCCAAAAATTTCCATTGTATTTTGTGTGAATTAGATCAATTACGACTATTTAACCAAAATATACGAGATTAGAGAACTATCTAGGTTGCATTCTGTCAAAATAATTTACATCTAAAATATCTTCCTATACATTCATTGTATTACATTGCATTTGATTGATGATCAATTAACCTGGGAAATATTTGTAAAAGATTTTTGTAATTATTATATTTATTGTAGCACTTTTCCTTTATTTTTCATTCTTTCTGGCCTCAGCCGGTCGCTGCTGCTTCTGCTCCGTCGAATCGTCGTTGATTCTTTCGCCGGAAGTCGGACCTTAGTTGTTGCCGGCCACTGCCTCGCTTTCTGGCCTTTGGCGACTCCTCTCCTGCTGCGCCTTGCTCGGCGCTTGCTTGCTACAGAAAACCCCCAATTTGAGTTATCGACATTCAACCTCTGTCGGATTCTTCTATTCATCCTCATTAACCTCTCTTCTTCATCGATCGTGGTAAGTTTTTAAACGCTTCATCGATTTGTTTGATTACTTCTTAACTGTAGCGGCTCATCCATCTGTTTCCACTCTTTTTTTTTTTTTTTTGTATCTGTTAGTATGTGCTTTTTAGTGTTTTGATGTTTGTATCATGAATGAACTGTTTTTGTTCTTTTCCTCACAACTGAAACTGAAAATTTGATGTTTTAGTTTAAGAACAAAATGTAGAGAGCTAAAGAACTGAAAAGGGAACCCAACATGCCAGTCCTTCCTGTCGATGTTTGTAATTTATAATTTTTTCTTAGCTAAATCCAATTTCTTGTTGAGGGGAGAGTGACTGTTTTTTTCATATAGAAAAACCAAGTAATCGTACATCATACACTGTTATATGAATAAAATCCTGCAGTTATTGAAATACTGCGCATAAATTTTATTAGAGTGAAGGGTTTTCTATCACTTGGTGACTTGAAATTCTTTCTTTTTGAACTTAGTACTTTAGTAGGATCTTATTTAAACCACAGTAGTGAATCGATATCAGTTGGTTCTGTTCTGTTCAATCCTAGGTCATGGCTGTTTGGTTCAAGTGTAGAGAAAGGGGAACCTCTGAGAGGCAGTTTGGTCCATTTTTCTGCTTTAGACCCAACCCAATCAAATAGTTTAACCCCTAACCGCAGTTTCATTTTGCCTATTAATAAGACTACACGAAAGCTAGAAAACAATTGTGTCATGATTAAGCAGGGCATATATGTTTTGGTTTGATTTCTTTCCGCATCAACCCAACCGTCCTTAATTGGTTACTTTTCTTTTTGAACTTTAAACCAAATTGAACCATAGAACTTTTAAAAACCAAACCTATGAACTATAATATGGTCTGGTTTACAGTTTAAATAAAGATTAAAATAAAGTAAAAACTAAAAAAGTTTTTCAATTGTCTATTGTAAAAGTTCAGTGAAATGGTTCCGAGAGGACAAATACCGTCGGTCTTATTGAATGATTGAGGGATTAATTGTGTAATTCTTCTTATAATACTTTGGCTCTATGTACTGATGTTGTTTTAGCTTGGTCATAGATAATTCTCAGGAAAAGAGATGGTTTGGTGTCCTCATTGTGCTAAAAATAGCGAGACACATCGCGATTATACAACAGGCAGTGTGTAAGTATTTGACTATTTGTTCAATAAGCTTTATCATTTGAGTTCACAGCCTACA
Organism: Arctium minus; assembly: GCA_954870635.1. Taxonomy (NCBI): domain Eukaryota; kingdom Viridiplantae; phylum Streptophyta; class Magnoliopsida; order Asterales; family Asteraceae; genus Arctium; species Arctium minus. Next base: position 25,019,995 of record OX941097.1, on the reverse strand, counting down.
ATTGACTTGCATCACTAGGTTTAGGTTATAAATCTTAATCTTTTGTTCAAACGATTAATTCCTACACAATTTATGTTTCGTTGTTTTACTTTCAGATGCTGTGTTGATTGTGGTAAAGTGGTATCTCAAGATATATACACCGAGGATGCCACTTTTGTTAAAGATTCAGCTGGAGGGGTAGGTTGTGGAACATTGTTTATTCATGTTTCGTACAAATTTATAATTTGCATAGCATCTTTTCTCATATCGGTCTGTCTGGCTTTCATGTAAGAGCAGGCTCATCTCGCAGGCAACCTTGTAAGAATGGAAAATGCTTGTGCTGAGTCACATAGAAGAACCTTGGAGAAAGGTACATTGCGGTTGAGGATCTGTATTACTTCATATTCCAAACCAAGTTTCAGCAAATTTTGTTTTGAGATGTCACATGTAACGGTAACACATTTCTTTGTTAACTATTGAGTTAAAAATTCATCTTCATAGAATCTTAATATAACAATTGCAACTGTAACATATTTTGGAGTGAAAAGAAGTATAGATTTATATGGGAAATTGGCTCCATATTTTGTTTTATTGTTCTACACTGCAATGGATATTTGGAATGCAAAAGTGATTACCCTGAAGTATGCTCCCTATGTCCAATTAAAGTAGAGACAAGTTCCATTTTAGGATGTGCCATGAAAATTGAGACATTCTTTAATTTTTCAAGCTAAATTTACTTATTTACCGTTGTTATTAATATTATCACAAAGAATCAATGTCGTTGATTTGATCAACCGATACTTGTTAGATATGATAATTCAGGAAGTCATTTATTTGTCTATTTGCTATCAGTTCCATTAAAAGCTTCTGAGTTTTTGTTTCATTTTTCTTACATTGCAGGGAATGTAGTAATTTATGAGCTGATAGACAAATATGGTATCAGTAATGTGTCACATGCTACTAAATATTATCAGGTTTGTGCTTTCCGTATATTTCAGACTTAAATCTGCAGAATAAAATATCAAAAAATAAATAAAATAACTGGCATATGCTTATTGAGAATGGTAACTTTTGATTCCTTCATAATTGTAGATAGCTGTTGAGCGTGGTTTTACAAAAGGACGTAGAACAGGCCAAGTTGCAGCTGCTTGCCTCTACGTCGCCTGCCGGTCAGTGGTTTCTGTGATCACAATATCATATTCATAATTGTGAAAGCATATTTAACCATTGTGTTTGCTAACATCTGCAATGCCAGCATTCTTTTGCTATTTGTCTGAAAAACCAATAAAAATGATTGTCTCGACATGTTTCTAATTTTGTTTATTCCACATTTTTATGTTTAAGAAGATGCCTACTTAAATAAAACATCTTCCCATCATTGCACATAAATAAAGAGGCATGCATCATTTCTTTCAAGACGGTGCATTTATTTTGAATTTTTCATGGAAGTAGAATATTTTTGAGTTTTCCCTAGTTATTGATAAAGAAATTTTTCACGCTGACCCCCCCCCCCCCCCCCCCCCCCCCTCTAAATAGGGTTTCTCCCCAGATTTCAATCTGTTTCAACTTTCTACAAACTAAATAGGAGAAGTTCTATAAAAGAGAGACAATTATTCTTCATCTATACTTTGAGCCAATGATATCACCCCTTCCCAAAAAATAAAAACATTTTGTGATTTCAAAATGGAAGAATTGTGTATTGATATTGAACCTAGTGATTAAATTACTCAAAAAGTTAGAAAATTCTAATTTAAGGCTATATGATATGATACCAAGTAAGTGTAAACTTCGAAGCTTGGTTATAATGATTTTCTTTTGAGAAGAGTTCTAAACTATTTAATGATAATTCAATTAATATTTCCTGTTTGAAGTAATGTATAATTTCACATTTTTTGGTTCTCTATACTGTAGCCAGTGGGTGTTTCACACAACAGTTCTCTGCCCTGGCTTGTAATACATTATATCAGATGGAAATCACATGCTTATAACATGGGACTGTTTTCCACCTGAATCTATTACTACACATTTGGTTTGGCTGTGATGGCTTAACAATGTATGCACTTTCCAATTGTGTTATATTGCTATTAACCGTTGCCCATTATATACATATTCTCCATTGCCCATCCTTTTTTATTTTTGCTTTTTTGATAAATCCATTTTGACCATCTTGCATGTGATTTGCTGACGAGGTTAGTGCTTGATCGATGGTTGTTGTTATGTTATACAGGGAAAAAGAGAAACCTTTTCTGCTTATTGAATTTTCCAGTGAATTGGGTGTTAGTGTGTAAGGGCCCACTTTTCTTATTTTCTTAAATATCTGCCAAATTTCTTCTCATAGTAATCTGATGCACTTGTAATTTATGTCTTTCAGCTACGAGTTGGGCACTGTGTATTTACAGCTTTGCAAGTTGTTAAGCCTCCAGGATCATCCTTTTGTTCAAAAACCAGTTGATCCTAGCCTTTTTATGCATAGATATACAAGTGGTAAGTGTTGATTGTCATCTTTATCTCAAGAATCCCTTGGAAATTGCTCGATTTTTATGACATCAGCTAAAATAATCATCTTTCTGTTACATTTTTCTTAAGAATCTAGATGGTGTTAATTTTGACCAGTGTAGGTTGTTGAGAAGAATCTTATTCAACTTTCTGTTGGTGTTCTGTTGTTGTAGTGATTGTTACATTTGAGGGTCAAATCTCATCGCTGGTCTTTCTTATTGGTTACCCTTGCCATTGTTGTTTTATTTTTTGTTTTGTGGTTCTTTTCTCTTAGAAGTATTGGGAGTAGTTTTCGACAATGATATCGGTTTTACCGATTTAACCTTATGAACACCAAGCTTTTGAGGTTGACACCTATTTACTTCTTGTTGGCACCTTAGTCCTTTGCAAATCACTCACTTAGGAGCCCTTTACCCAAATGCTTACTCGGTAAACACTTGCCGCTAATATTCAACACTATCACTTACCTTACCGGGTAAGATTCTAGACCATCAAAAAGGCATCGAATGCAACAATTTACCCCGGTAAGCGCTAACCGGGTGAGACTTATCACCATCACTTACCGGGTAGGGCTCTCAGTCCTTGCCATCGCTCTTACCGGGCAAGATTCTCAATCCTTGCCATGTTCATCCGGTAAGGTAAGTGACCCGGTAAGCGCTTACCGGGTAAGCATTTGATTAATGGCCTCTTAATCTCTCACTTTTTTGCGACATAAATCCATGGTGTCAAGTCATGAATCACAAACCAAACCAAACAAAACCAAACAAGCCCAATATGTCCCACTCGGTGGTGGGGTACTGGGGTCTAGAGGTGAGATGTACGCAGACCGGATCTCTACCCCAAAAAGTAGCTCTATGCCTGTATCCGTAAAGAGCCCTGGCCTGTACAAAGGGTGGTGGGGTACTGGGGTCTAGAGGTGAGATGTACGCAGACCGGATCTCTACCCCAAAAAGTAGCTCTATGCCTGTATCCGTAAAGAGCCCTGGCCTGTACAAAGCGTGTGAATAAAAAGATAAAGTTTGCTCAAATTTTATGCAGAAAAGAACATTCGAAATAGAAGAACTTGAAAACAGAAAAGTCTGTTAAATCTAAAAAATGAGTCAGAAGTAAGCAACAAAATTCAAACATACAAATAGAAGCAGGTACAAGAAAACATAATGAAGGTAGGAAGGACTGCACACCCCTGGTTTAACCTAGGACCCAGGAGGTCTAAGTGCCGGCTCACTAACCCTACCCCATCCTCTACCCCTTCCTCCTGTCTGGCTAGCTACAGATCCCCACCCCTAGTCTGCTACTCTAATCTTGCATCTCCAAGATCTCCTATGAGGTTTATATCCATTTGGATCTTTTAACATTTCCAATTTGTGGATTCCTTTATATGGTGCAAGGCGGAATATAGATGTGATTGTGGGTCTCATTTACATGATGGAGGAGAAACTGATATAAGATCTACAACATGGAGAATGGAGAATGGAGGAAAAAGACATAAAAAAATGGGAAGTTTTCTTCTCATGCCCAAACATAGTTGCAACATCTTCAGTACAATGTAGGATTTCATCTTGGTCCAACTTCAGCTCTAAAATACTTATGCAGGTTGTTCAGCTGTTTTCATTAATAACATGAATCCATTCACTAATAGTATAGACTCTGGCACTGTTGATTTTCTTCTTACATGGAGAATCTAGTTGTTGGCTAATCATGCCCTCACTTTGTTTTGCAATATCTTGTCATTCTTATGTATTTTGGGTGCTCAGATTTTTCGTTTGTTTTATTGTACTTTTGCTGGAGCATTTTAGAATATCTCGTTTTTTAATCTTATTTTTTGGATTTTTGATACTAATGCTTTCTTATCAATTGTGAATATGTTATAAACCTACAAGTCACTAATCTATTTGTACTAATTTTGAAAGTCATCCATGAACCATCTGTTTCCCCCTCAAGTATGCTTGTTGGAGCTTTTTGGCTAGTGTCTGTATTTCTATGGTTGCTGCTGTTACTAATACCTGATTATTTTTGTGTTTTAGGACTAATCAAAGGGGATGGTAATAAGAAAGTTTTGAACACTGCATTGCACCTTGCAGTTAGCATGAAGAGAGACTGGATGCAGGTTTGATCTTTTTCTCAAATTTGATGATAGCTTATTTCCTGGGCTTATTCAGTAACTTGTACTTTTTTCATGATGGCAACTTATTTATGATTTTTATTTACAGACTGGCAGAAAACCTAGTGGGATATGTGCTGCAGCTATATATGTTTCTTCTGTGTTACATGGGTATAATTTTTCAAGAGCAGATGTTGTACGTATAACTTATTTCTAAACTTTTTTCATGTTAGCAACTTATTTATGATTGTAAGTTGTTCTTTGTAATGGGTATTTTTGTGGCAAACATATCTGCAAGATTCACGAGTGAATATTTTCTTTTTGCTACTTTTTGTTCGTGGATTACGGGCGTTGGGCAGATCCTTGTACATTGACTTTTTGTTATCTTTACGTGTAAAACTCAAACATCTTGTTTAGCCTCGTATAATTCAAATTCTGAAAATTCCTTCTCTATTTTTAGGTTAAAGCTGTACACATATGCGAAGCGACATTGACGAAGCGATTGATTGAATTTGAAAATACAAAAGCTGGGAGCTTAACGGTGAGTTTTATTGCTACTTCCATAGCAAATTTACGCATATATCTGCAGAATTGGTTGATCTTCTGCATGTCATCATTCATAGATCAGTCTCTCTTTTGAAGTTCTTGATCATTCATAAAGTTCATTCGCTTCGGTTTCCTAATTATTCTTTGATTATTATTGATGTTTATTTCATTCGTAGTAGATTCTTGTTTTGCTTAGTTCCCTTGGACCATATTTTTCCATATTTCCTTCGGTCTCCCCCGGGGTATCCTGTCTATTTACCTTGTTTAATAAGGAAATTTCTTTCTTAAATTGATCTCCATTGGTATTAGTTATCCTCAAGCTAATTTCTGATAGGATTCTTTTGTAGATCTTTTTACCCAATTTTCTATCCTTGCTTCTTTAGCTTTATTCGTATGATCGTCAAGATGCATTTCAGGATTACCAATTATGACGTTTGTTTGATTTCCCACTAAATAATCTGCCTAACAAGGGATTGCCTGATCCTTAGTATATTTTAAATTGAGTTGGTCTGTTTAAGGGTAAGGGTACATGAGATGTGCTAAGGAAAATGGTAATTGTTCAAAACTGGGGATTTGGTTACCGGGTCTTTAGATGTGCTTAAAGGAAACTAGCAATTTTGAAAAATTGGGGATATGGTTACCTGGCCTATATGTACTTACAAATTATACACCATGATTAATGTAGATCAAGAACACATTTAAAACACATATTACATGAGAATCCTAAAACCATATGGTACTTAATCTGTCCCAAAAAAATGCAACATTCAACTTGGCTCATAGTATAATTAGAGTATTTGACTATTGGTCAAATATTTAAAGTGCCTCTAAATATAGACAAAGTTAAGGAAATTTGTCGGTCAAAATCAGGGTCACCGATATCTTGTAATGATTACTACCATGAAAAAAAGTAAATTTATATAGATAACATACCCAAAAAGGAAATGTTACATTTATATTGGGAAACCGAAACCGAAAAAGGAATTTGTGCTTTTGTTTTAGGACATAAGGGGTAAGTCAAAGATGGAAGCGATCGAGTAGGATTTTAACAAGGGTGCCTTCAATCTAAATAACCTTGGAAAAATAAGGTTTTACACTCTCTCTCCTCTACAAAGCATCTAGAGTTTTTGTAAGCTTTTTTGCACTTGATGTTGTAGTACTACTTGTTGAAGACACTACTACTATTTATCAGTATTTTACACAAATATTGCCATCATTATTCATTAAACTATTAATTACGAATGAGATGAACAAGTCAACAGTTTTACAGCAGTCACAAGGCTGGTCACCAAGGTATCACTTCTAAAGTGTGAATCAGAACCGCAAAAGGCACAAAGAATAAAATTTCTAAATTAGTAGAGGAGAAAAAAATATGGAAGTGTACGCCACCATACATGTAAATTGTAATCATAACAGAAATATTTATCCTGTGATTGTTGTTGCAGAAGTCACAAATATTATTGTCTTCCATAATAAATTAGTAGTTAATAACAATATTAACCAATATTGTGTTAAAAATCTCATCTTTTTTAAGGAAATAACTGAAAATTAGAAAAAACCCTAATATTTTAAGGAAACCCATCGACCTCTTTCCTATGTAGCCCAAGCCCAAGCCCAATTTCTTTTCTTTTGACTATAAATTAAATGTAAAACTTCTCCCAAAAGTCAATCGATCAACAAAGCAAAGCTTTATACTATTGTCGACTTCATCTCCTCTCTGGCTTTTGTCTTCTGTATTGCTACTTATCTCTCCAACTGCTTGTACCTGTTGGTTGCAGTTGCAGAAATTTCTCCTCTTTTCTTTTGTAAGCATATTTAAGTTTCTCCATATTTTTATATAGTATCAATATGTATATTTTTGTAAGAATCTGTATGTGTACTTTATATATTAATCTGCATGTTCTTTTATGTGTAAACCTTTTTTTTCGTATAATCTTTTATATATATATATATATATATTCTGATTTATGTATATATGTTGTTATTATGTACATATTCTGTTTGTTATGTATTTATGATGTTTTTATGTACATATTCTGTTTTTTAATGTATAATCTGGTTTAATGTATAGAGTATATATTCTTTTTTTTATTTATGTTTTTGTGAAGTGTTATAAGATCTATGAATTTTGTTCGAGGCTTACGCCTCACGTACATAAGGGGAAAACGCCTCAAGGCTCGTTAAACCTTCGTTGCTTCTAATTTTGGGGGTTGTTAATGTTGTTGAGTGCTCATATAAGAAGTTACACTCTAATGCTATAGCCTATATTACCATGTACTTTAATAACTTATGTTGGTTCAAAGGATTTATAGCTTGTTGAGTCTCCTCTTCCTTGTAGTTTATTTTCTTTTGGTGTAACTCTTATGTAATTTAAATTCTTGACTAGATTGAAGAGTTCACTGAGAACGCATTGGATTTTGAGAAGGAAATGCAGTCCTGCAAACAATCTGTCAAGGACATAAAGATGCCTGGATTGACAGAAGTGGTCTGCCAGCACAAGAGCAATGCAGTTCAATCTGGTTTTGGCCTATGCAGGAAATGTTATATGGATTTCTGTGGGGGACTTGATGGTTCTGAACCTCCAGCATTTCAGCGCGCTGAAACGGAAAGATTAGCCAAGGAATCTGTGCAGATGTCTACAGAGTCAACATATGGCATAGAGGTCCACCAAAAAACAAATGATATTGACAATGTATGGAAATCCATTAGGACACTTTGACTTCGTTTATACTCGTATTCATTCATTTCCTTTACTTAAAATTTCTCAGTTTTATGGTGATGGAAGTATTTTAAGGGTATTCGCCACCCTCTGGAGTGCCCCCACTGCACCACTCCCACGGTCATCATGGGGGAGGTAAATCATGCATGCATCCCAAGCGGAAGAGGGTGGTGCTTGGGCTCAAACCCAAAACCTCACATATATGGATTACATCCACACCTCTACACTAGGACAGATCAATGGGGACTAATGAAAGTTTTTTATGAACCACCTTAACGGGCTATGGAAGTCTGGGTGATTAATGCATTTATGTCATATGGAGTTGATCAAGTTTTGTGCATACCAAACATACCCTTAGAGTTGATCAAGTTTTGTGCATACCAAACATACCCTTAGAGTTGATCAAGTTTTGTGACTGGTTATCCTTGTATAATATTTATTATCACATAACTCTAATTTAAGGATTGTGCCATATAACTGTTTAAAAACCACTGTATATATTACTGACATGTACTTGTTGAAGTATTGATTATGGTTACAATGCCTAGAGTGTAACGAGGTGTTAACTTATTCATATATGTAGGGAACTCGGCATAACATTCAACCCAAAGAGAATCTGAAAACAACAGAGGTCCAATTTACTTGTAAGTAGTATTTTTTTTCTTTTCTTTTTGTTTCAGTTAAGGTTCTCATGTTCTTACCTTATGTTGATGTGTATCTTTGACATAACTTTATCAGCTTCCACCCCTGAAAAGCTCGACAAAATTAGTGACACTGTGGATACTTCCGAGCGCTTAGAGGACGTCCCTGATGCTGTTGATGAAACAGACACCCTTTCTGAGATTGATGATGTTGAGGTGCGTGAACTATTTGATATTTAAATTCTCACGTTCGATATCCTTACGGTGCAGGAGAACTTGCAAGATGTGTATTTTTTTTTTTTTTTAATCTTTTCCCCTATCTTCTTATTGGCCTTTGGGTGGAGATGTTCTAGTATTGCTTTGTGAAGTTCCAATTGTGTAAGCAACTTTTTGGTTGAGCAGTCTTCATGAGCATTATTTGGTATGATTTACTATCTTTAATATCAAGGGTAATAACTACTATGAGAATTGCAGGACTTATACTAATCTACAAGCAAAAAGGAGCAACTAGTTTTGTTCTTAAACATTGGCTTGACATGTCCTATGATGACGTTGAATCTTAAGTTGAAATCTTGAATTGGAAATTCTTTAGTACACATTAGATTGTAGGGTAGATAATTTTAACTAGTTACTAAGAAGTTGAACAAATATACTTCCTTCCTCTTGAAAGAGGATTACATATTTGACTTAAAAAAATGTCAAATGAGTTACTCTTTGACTTTGAATTTGATAAGTATTTTGGTTATTGATTGAAATTCGTAATTATATAAAAACAAACCTTGTCATGATTTCGGGTAGGCTAATAACTGAACTGCTAGAACTTATATGGAGGTGAAACAACTGTGGTGAACGACATAGGGCTTCATAACATGAATAACACTCTTTCATGCATTATTGCCTACACTTCCAATACAATTATCTAATTGAGTAGTTCATAATACATTGGTTCGCTGGATGGCTATGGGTATATGGTATGTTACTTTTTTCTCCTCCACTTGGAGCATTAACTTGGCTGCAATCCCATCTATTAGAGTAAAACATACATGTAATTCATGGAGGGTAGGCTGATTTTGGTATGCTATCGGGCATGTGATTACTATAGCCCAACTTTTAACATGACCTTGTCAGAAAGTATTACTTTTGCATCACAATGTAACTTTAGTATTTTTTGGTACTATCTATATATATATATATATATGTGCAATGAAGGTTTCCCTATCATGTATTCAGAAATAAATAGCTTTCTCATTGACCATGTTTGTGTTCTATCTAGTGTTTTAGAGAAAAATGTATCCTTGTTCAGCCTAGGATTTCGCCCTCTCAAGAGAGGCAATAGGAAAGACTTCTAAAATGGCGACACAACTATAGAATACTTGTGTCAAACACAATTAGGATGTCCCAGGAAGAGTGCAATCTTTATGTTTGTGTAAGTTGTAGTAAAAAATTACTCTTTCCCAACTGTCATTGTCATAAAGAATTGATGGTATTGAATTGGTTCACAAGATCCACTTATTTTGTCATACATAAGGGTAGGCTGATTTTGGTGTACTATCCGGTATGTAAACGTGGAAGTATCGTATTTTGTGACTATGGCGCACCATGGCTCTGCGAATTTTATGAGCACTGGGATGGGTGGGTATTCTTTTAATTAACTGTTCTTTCCGGTTTGCTATAAGATTGTTTTCATTAATTGACTTCTAACCATCCAGTTAGAAAGTAGCAACCCTTGTGTCACTGACTACCATAATTTTGACGTTCTGGTATCGCCTATGTGTATATACTTGCAATTTATAGTCTCTCTTCATGTATTAAGAAATAAGTAGCTTCCCCATGACCATGTTTGTATTCCAACTGTAGAGCACGTGTAAAACCATTCCTAATCAATGAGAGTTGCAGTACTTTCCTTTCTTGGGAAGTTCTAATCTAAAATTACTCTGTCCCAACTCCCAACTGTCATCATTACGAAGAATTGATGATATTGATTTCGGTTCACAAGCTCTGCCTATCTTGTCATCAGCAAAGGGTATCCAAGACATTTGGTTGCAATGGAAGCTGTAATTTTTATTGGAGGGATTTTATTTTCTCTTCCTCTATTCTCAAAGAACGCAAGCCAAAAAATATGAATGACAATGACAACAAGAATTAAGACACAAAATCACACATGTAGATGAAAGATCATAGATAAGTACCATTCTACCGAAACCTCATAATCTTCTTTTATTTGTTAGAAAATGGTAAACTATAGTTGTTTGTAACTTTACTTCTCCTGCTCTTTTCTTAGCGAATTTGGTTGTGCTAGATCACACTCATGTGATATTGAATTAGCTTCCCCTAGTCGGAGCCATCCCAATTCTTTTCTTCATTTAATCATTTCTCATTCGATTCCTCATTTTTTGGTCACATAAGCATCTCCAGCATTGGCATTTTCTACTGCACTCATCTTGTCTACATGATGTCTAAGACTCTCTGCTTTGTAAACCATAGCAGGTCTCCATACTGACCATACCTCCATTTGCATTATCACTGTTCACAATCTCATCCATGTATATGATATAATCAACCGAAGCATATATCTTGGTATATCACCTTATTTGTCTTTTATGAGCTCATGCATTACTAAAATGCAACGAAAATGATTTAATGCTAACCTTAGGTGCTGGAAGTGTAACCCTATAATAATTGAGAAATCATGTGTCATGCTATCACATGCTTTCATGCTCATTGGTAAATGGGCATACCTTTTGCCTTTATAGTTAAAGCCATCATTAAAAACCTTCTGTTGGTATCATTAAAAGCTATGTTTCCAACCACTTGGGTTGTGGCGCACTGGTAAAGTCTTTGGGGGATGTAGTGGAAAATCTCATCTACCCAGGGTTCAAATCCAGGCGCTGCCAAAGCTCTTGTGGCCATGGAGGTTCACCTGCGATGACTCCAGGCCATTCGTGGTCGCCCGGGGATTAGTCGGTGCACGTAAGCTGGCCCGGAAACCCACGGTTACCAAAAAAAAAGCTATGTTTCCTTCTCCTCCTGATACTTGCTCTATTTACAAATCTTCTGTTGGTATCATAAAGAAGTCATCAACTTCCAGTAAAGTTCCTTCACTGTTTTCATTAACTTGTATAAATACTGTCATTTCATGGAAGTACTAAGGGGTCATTTATCAAACGTTTACTGGGTAAGCGCCTTTTCCCTCACTTAAAGATTGTTGGTAAGCATCTTAAACCCGGTAAGCGCTTACTAGGCAAGAGTCTTTTCCCTCACTTACCGGGTAAGACTCTCGGTCCTTGAAATGCCTCTTACCGGGTAAGATCCTTGGTCCTTTCCATACTCAATCGGTAAGGTAAGTGATATCAGTATTCGCTTACCCGGTAAGTGTTCAGTAAACGGCCCCTAAGTTTAGTTTCTCAAAATTCGCAAGTAGCCTTCTTGTATGAGTATCTGTCATTTTGAAAAAAATCATATAGAACAGGCAGTGGAGTATACTTTTGGGTGTGCAGGATATTTTCTTTGTTTTCAGTGCAATGATTGTCATAGTGGCCTTATATCAATATATGTGCGTTTTCTGTGGTGTAGGTCAATTGCTACATTAACAATGAGAAAGAAATCTACTATAAGAAGATTATATGGGAAGGAATGAACAAAGAGTATATGCAGGTGATTAAGTAATTTACTCTCTTCAGTAATTGAGAGGAATGAAACATGCAGGTTGTTGCATGTTGGGTAAATGCTATTGTTAAATAATTGTATTTTAAACAAGTAGTACCGGTTTCCAGGAGCAAGCTGCTAAGGAAGCTGCAGCAGCAGCTGCACGTAAGCTTTATACTGGGACTCCAGAGGAAATACGTGAAGCACAGGCAATGGCTGCAGCAGCAGCTAAACTTGTTGCAAGCAAAAGAGAGGTAGATGTTTTTTTGGTCATATCTTATTTTTGTTTGGTTTGACGGAATGATTTTGAGGGATTTTGATTTCGTGGAAGGATTTGGAATTGGAAAGATTTGGGATCTTACATTTGGGATCTTTGGTGTGTTTGGTTTGTAGGATTTGGAATGGAATTGAAATGCATTTTTTATAAATAATTTATCAAAACAAATTATAAAAATAATTAAGTTACCTTTTATGAATTGATTATTACAAAACAAGTGTTTTTAACGTATTTTAAAATATTATTACAAACAAATCATATGAAATCCCACGAAATACCAACTACCCCCACAGGATTTATGTTCGTGGGATTTCAAATTCAAGCATTCCTTCAAACCAAACATAGGATTGAAATGGAATTCAATTCCAAATCCCTCCAATCCTATCAAATCCCGCAAACCAAAGGGGCCCTTTGGATTTTGAAATCCCACGGGGGTGGTTGGTATTTTACTGGAATTCGTAGGAATTGTATGTAATAATGTTTTGAAATATGTTAAAACATTTATTTTTTACTAAATTAATAAAAAGGTAGTTTAAATATTTTTATAATTTTTTATAATTTCTTTTTGTAAATTATTTATAAAGAATGGAATTCAATTCCATTTCAAATCCTACACACCAAAAATTCCAAATCCCTCCAATTCCAAATCCTTCCATGAAATCCAAATCCCTCAAAACCATCCTATATAAGTATTTTTGTTTGCTTGTTTCCTTGATTTTTCGTCTGCTACTCTTTAAGCAAATCACAAGTTGTAAAAATTGGTTTCAGTGTGCACTGCCCACATGAATTTAGCACCATCACACCTTAATTGCTTTGTGAATTTGGGGATGTGGTTTATATAATTGGATGAGTTGATGCATGCTTCATATTCAAAAGTGAAATGGAATAAGTTGCCATACGGAAGTGGGTTTCTCCCATGAAATGGAGGATTCAGGAGTTGGTTAAAATACCATTTATCGTCCTTTAGAAAAAAAACATGGTGACACTTGTGTTTGATATCAAAGATATGCTCTAAGGTATCTGGTTAAGTGGTATTACAAAGTTATTACTCATGTATCACTTATCTAATTTGCTTAAATGCACCAATTTCTTAAATTTTCTTTTCTAATCTAAGTATGGAATTAAATTTCCTTAATTGTAGAACCTTGAGCTTGTATATCGTTTTGCAGGTTGAGATTTAAGTTTCTATTCTTTATCTTTCACATAAAAAATGTTAAATCGAAAATGCTGATGAGTAGATCTTCTGTTTGTATCTTGAAATTCATAGTGGTCGCTTATAAGTACCTCTTTGGACAACATGATTCCACAATGACAGTAATTTTTGAAACTCATTTATAGAACTTGTGCTAGAGGAGTTCATGCATGGTTAGTTATCGTTTCTCGTGGTATTCACGCTTTAGTTTCTGTTGTGAAACCAGAACGATAAAAGAAAGCGAGCATTGGAGGCGAAGAATGCTAAGCCTGCTCAAACTGCAGCAGAAGCTGCTGGTCAACTGTTCACAAAGAAGGTTTGTCTGCAGAGTTTACTCTATAGGACTATTTATGGATACATCTCTCAAACCTGCTTTCAAATCAGAGATTCATTTTTTATCATTTTATATTAAGTTTTGTTTTTTAAAAGTTTATTGGGATGATAAATTAGAGAATATTATAATAAGAGTAAATTACGTTTTTTGTCTCTGTGGTACGTTAAAAATTATGGATTTCGTCCCTGTGATTTTGAAATTTCGCTTTTCGTCCCTATGGTTTGCAATTCATTTTTATTTTCGTCCCTGAGGCCAAAACACTACTTTTAAGTATGAAGGGCTAAAATAGAAATGAATTGTGAACCACAGGGATGAAAAGAGCAAAAAAATTTAAATCATAAAAACAAAAAAGGTATAGGGATGAAAATCATAATTTCAAAACCACAAGGATGAAAATAGAAAATTGCAACAAACCACAGGGACTAAAAACGTAATTTACCCTTGTAATAATATAAGTTGTTTTAAAATCTCTATAATAGAAAATGTGTTGGAGTTGAATGTAACTCTTTTTAGAGATTTTAACTTTTGATTCTCTATTTTAGAGAAATTATAGGAAACCTATTGGAGATGCTCTAAAGATATGTGTTTATGAAAACCAACCAAGAAAAACAATATTATTGTTCCCATGTTCCTTATTCGACTGCTTTTGTTTTCTTGCAGAAACTAAGTTCAAAAATTAACTATGATGTGTTGAACACTCTCTTTGACGATGAGGTAAGCAATTTGTTCTTCTCTTGATTTCTTATCTTGCTTATATAAACTGTTCATTTGTTTTCTGTTTCCCTTTGCATGCATCATAGGTTAGCCATATTGGATTATAGTGCTACGAAAATTTGCAGAAATGGATTGAAAAAGTTATGAAATTCTTGGAAAACCTTTCAAAACAAACCATAGGAAAAGGATAATTCTTCACTATGTAAATGATACGGATCTGGAGGGCCCAACAGAAGACCAAGCACAGCGGGAGCATGAGGAGATGGGCAGGCCCAAACGAGTAACCAAAAGGCCCGCCAAGTTTGATGATTGATGAGCTGCAAGTTGATTGCTGCATGTTTCCTAATTTGATTCACACGTTTACCTAGTTTTAGGCTCCTTAAATTAATGCATTTAGAGTAGTGGTGCATGAACTCATGGAAATAAGGGACGTGGGTGATGAGCCTTAGTCTCCTTCATGTTTCAATTCTTGTTTTGCATTTTGGAAATATATCAGAAAATTACCCCAAGTCTCTAGTTTTCTTCCTGAATTCTTTGGAGTGTTTGCCTACTATAAAAGGCTATATCATCTGGTGCTTTCATTCACGTTCCTCCCTTTCGCCATGCCGCCCCGAAAAGATACTTCCTCCTCCGACGACATTCCCCCTACTCTCACCGACCAACTGGCCCAATTGATTGCTATTGCCACCACTTCCTCATCGTCACAAACCAATACCAACACCCAATTAGCCGCTCTACTCAAATCCACTGAAAATCTGAATACCAAACTTGATGACCAATCCGCCGCCACCGCTCGTCTGGTCGACCACGTCACCGAACTATCCGACTCCCTTACCCTCGATTCCTCATCCAATGAACGCCCTCGTCCACCACCTGATCGTCCACGACCACTACGCAACCCGCAACCCTCGACAACCAAAAATATCCCTCCCGATGTTTGACGGCTCCAACCCCCTCGGATGGATTTTTCAAGCCGATAACTTCTTTGCCTACTATGACATTCCGCCAGGGGAACGTGTCTCCTTAGCAGCCTTTCACTTGGTTGGCGACGCCCAGCCAACAATGACCTCCTGCCTGGGTTCTTTTGGACGACGTTTAAGCGCAACGTGGAACTCTGTTTCGGTCCGTCCACCTATGAAAACCACGAAGCCTCCTTATTCAAACTCCAACAAACGTCATCCGTAGCCGCCTATCAGACGAAATTCGAACAAAATTCGAACAGATAAGCAACCGTGTGGTCGGTCTCTCGCCGCACACCCTACGAAATTGTTTTATTTCGGGCCTTAAACCGGCTATTCAGTCCGAGCTCGCAGTCCTTAAACCCACTTCGTTGCATGACGTATACGGTCTAGCCCGTCTATTGGAGGATAAATTCACCCCACCCACCAAACCAAAAACTTCCTATCCCTACAAATCCAATTCCCATACAAGTAACTCTCTTACCTGGTCGTCCCCCTCCACCTCCTCTACTTCTTCATCGGACAGGCCAACGAGTAACCCCACCTCACCACTATTACCTACACCACCCAAACCCCTACCTTTCACAAAATTATCTCTTGAGGCACTTCAACGACGACGGAGAGACGGGTTGTGCTTTCGCTGCCCGGAAAAATATTTCCCAGGCCACAAGTGCTCGCCACCCCAGTTTCTACTGATCGTGGATAACGACGACTATCTAGCGTCCCCTGATTCCCCACCACCAGCCCACGACGTTACTAAACCACCCGAATTCATGTCTCTATCCGATGCAGCTTTTTTTGGTATGTCGTCTCTGCAAACGCTCCGTGTTACGGGGTACATTCATGGCAAACCGGTCACGGTGTTGATTGATTGCGGTAGCACGCACAACATCATCCAACCCCGGATCGCTGCGAGCCTTAACCTGTTCACCAACCCGCTACCTCCATTTTCCGTCATGGTTGGGAATGGTCAATTCATTCATTGTGAAGGCCACTGCCCGGACGTTCAAGTGCAACTACAAAAAACAACCTTTCACATTCCTTTCTTTATCTTCCCGGTTCAAGGGGCTGACATCATCCTTGGCATTTCCTGGCTCGGTACATTGGGTCCGATCACGGCGGATTTCTCCATTCCGGAACTTTCGTTTACCCGCAACGACATCACTACCACTCTTTGTGGTGACCCACTCACCCAACCGGTTTCCCCAAGTTCCTTGTCGTCCCTACTTCGCCACGGATCTGTAGTTTCCCTTCATGCCTTGCTGATGGAATCCCCAACCACCCCCTCCTCTACCTCACAACCCACCTCACACATGGATCCAACCATTACGGCCCTTCTGCAAACCTTCCAACCGCTTTTTGATGCACCCCCTTCCCTACCACCCAACAGACCACATGATCACCATATCCCACTTATCAACAACCACCAGCCCATTAATGTCAAACCCTATCGCTACCCTCATTTCCAAAAGCAAATTATGACGCAATTGATTGTTGAAATGTTAAAGGATGGTATCATTCGGCCGAGTCAAAGCCCGTTCTCATCACCGGTTCTGTTGGTAAAAAAAAAGGATGGCACATGGCGTTTTTGTGTGGATTACAGAGCTCTCAACGCCGCCATAGTTCGAGACCGATTTCCCATTCCTATAATTGACAAACTACTCGACGAGCTACATGGGGCAACCATATTCTCCAAAATCGACCTCCGTTCCGGTTACCATCAAATACGGGTCGCCGAGCAAGACATCCACAAAACCGCGTTTCGTACTACCGACGGCCATTATGAATTTCTTGTAATGCCCTTCGGCCTCACCAACGATCCATCCACCTTCCAATCGGCTATGAACGATCTTTTCCGCCCGGTACTTCGCCGCTTTGTCTTGGTGTTCTTCGATGATATTTTGATCTACAGTGCCACAAAAGATGACCATTATTCCCATATGAGGTATGTCTTTGAAACACTACTTCAAAATCATTACCATCCAAAAGCTACAAAGTGTGTATTTGCGGTCTCGGATATTTCATTTTTGGGTCATTGGATTTCAAGTTCAGGTGTTGCTCCGGAACCTGAGAAAATCGCCGCGATTCAACAATGGCCACCACCAGTTTCTTTCACCACCTTGCGAGCATTTTTAGGACTTACCGGTTACTATTGGCGGTTTGTACCACATTACGCCCGCATTGCCACCCCCTTGACTGACCTCCTTAAACAAAAGGCATTTACATGGCCACCCGAAGCCCAGACAGCCTTCACCAACTTGAAAACCCAAATGCAAGATCTCATCACACTAGCTTTACCCGACTTCACTAAACCCTTCGACCTAACAACCGATGCATCAGGCCATGCCATTGGGGCAGTCCTCTCTCAAAACAACAAACCAATAGTTTTTTTCTCTAAAAAGCTATGTCCGACTATGCAAGGCCAGTCCACTTACACCAAGGAATTGTATGCCATCACAGAATCCGTTCGCAAATGGCGACAATATCTTCTCGGCCGTCGTTTCCGTATCTACACTGATCACCATAGCCTCAAACACCTTTTAACACAAACTATCCAAACCCCGGAGCAACAAAAATGGATCACCAAATTAATGGGTTATGATTTCGAGATTCATTTCAAACCCGACAAGGAGAATACCGTTGCGGATGCTTTAAGCCGTCTCGACATTCCGACAATGTTGGCATTATCCCACCCCACCGCTCCTTGGCTCGAGGAACTCAGAAGGTACTTTAAAGAAACACAGGATGGACAACAAATGGTCCATCAAATCACAGCAGATCCGACGGCTTTTCCATATCACCTAGTGCGCGATGGCCTGGTTTATTTGCATGGGAAAATTTTTGTACCACCCATTTCTACCCTGAGGCATAGATTACTACATGAATTCCACTCGTCATTCTTAGGTGGTCATTCCGGAATTAACGCTACATTCAAAAGGATCTCCGCGAACTTCTCTTGGTTGGGTCTTAAGAAGGATGTCAACACTTTTGTCAAGGATTGTACAATTTGTCAAGCAATCAAAGTTCCAAATCACAGGCCCTATGGTCTGCTACAACCTCTGCCCATACCTGATTCAACTTGGCAGGATCTCTCCATGGATTTCATTACAGGGTTACCATCGTCCAGAGGTAAAACCACAGTCTGGGTTGTCGTTGATCGCCTTTCCAAGTTCGCTCATTTTATTTCCCTACCGCCTCACTATACAGCTGTCACCCTCGCTTCCATATTTATGCGGGAAATCTATCGGCTACATGGTCTTCCAAAGACAATCGTTTCCGATCGGGATCCAACGTTCGTTAGCCGTTTCTGGACAGAGCTCTTCAAGCAAATGGGTACTAAATTGCTCCACTCTAGTGCCTACCATCCGCAGACCGATGGTCAAACCGAGGTCAAACCGAGGTGGTCAATCGTTGTCTCGAAAATTACCTTCGCGCGTTTGTTTTTGATAAACCCTCTACATGGGAAAGGTACTTGTATTTAGCAGAATATTCATACAACACCAATCACCATTCGGCCATCGACATGTCCCCCTTCAAAGCCCTTTACGGCCATGACGCATCATCAATTCATGATTATGTTCCGGGTTCCAACCGCAATGCTTCCATTGATACCTCTCTCGCAAACCATCAGCAGCTCCTGCATGGCTTGAAAGCGTCTTTAGAACGCGCCCGAGCACGAATGGTCAAGCAAGCCAACCAAAAACGCATGGAGAAAGAATTTAACGTTGGCGACTGGGTTTACTTGAAGTTGCAACACTACCGGCAAAAGTCCGTTCAGGACCGCCAAAATCAGAAGCTCTCGGCGTTTTTTTGGGCCGTATAAGATAATTGATCGCATTGGCAAGGTCGCATACAAGTTGGACTTACCCATGACCTCCAAAATTCATCCAATTTTTCATGTTTCACTACTCAAGTTAAGCCAGGGGCCAATTCCATCGCAGAAAGGTAGTTTGGAACCTTTTCACCTTGAAGAGGGCAATAGTCTAATGCTGGAATCCATTATTGACCGCCGTCTCGGCTCTGACGCTCAACCACAGCTGCTAATCAAATGGGATAAACGTCCAATGGAAGAGGCTACTTGGGAAGACACGCAATTCATTCGCGACCAGTTTCCGTGTTTTCCAGCCATTGAGGACAATGTCGAATCTCA
Organism: Arctium minus; assembly: GCA_954870635.1. Lineage (NCBI taxonomy): Eukaryota > Viridiplantae > Streptophyta > Magnoliopsida > Asterales > Asteraceae > Arctium > Arctium minus. The sequence goes on along the minus strand of OX941097.1, from coordinate 25,000,242 downwards.
AGGGGTGGGAGATGATACGGATCTGGAGGGCCCAACAGAAGACCAAGCACAGCGGGAGCATGAGGAGATGGGCAGGCCCAAACGAGTAACCAAAAGGCCCGCCAAGTTTGATGATTGATGAGCTGCAAGTTGATTGCTGCAAGTTGATTGCTGCAAGTTGATTGCTGCATGTTTCCTAATTTGATTCACACGTTTACCTAGTTTTAGGCTCCTTAAATTAATGCATTTAGAGTAGTGGTGCATGAACTCCTGGAAATAAGGGACGTGGGTGATGAGCCTTAGTCTCCTTCATGTTTAAATTCTTGTTTTGCATTTTGGAAATATATCAGAAAATTTCCCCAAGTCTCTAGTTTTCTTCCTGAATTCTTTGGAGTGTTTGCCTACTATAAAAGGCTATATCAGTAAATCTTTCGAAATAGCCGCAACTGTCAAAAATTTAAACCGAAAGAGATGTAATGTTTTGATGTGGAAATCACTCCACACCATTGTTCCTGCATTCTCTACAAGGCTCATATATATCAAGTACCCTAACAAGGTAGCTTTTGATAGATTTTCTTGAAACATATGTGAGATTTATTTTATAAAGTAAACTAAAACCGCCATAGAAATCACCTTTGTACGGTTTAGGCAAAGTGATGCTTATGCTGGATTTTTTCAAAAAGAAAAGAGAACTTTTGTTAAGTCTCTACTAAAGGCTTAGAAAACAACAAACTATAAAGACATGATTCGATAGTTATTTGTTCCATTGATCATGGGACAAAACTAAAAGCCATTCAAGTCGATTAGATTAGGATGAAGTATTAGCTATTGGTGCGTTACATAGAATATTAGTAGCTAAAATTCATTGTGGTAGCAAATGAATGTTCTTCTGAGTGACCTTATAATGGGTACCGATGATTTATTTGTAATGATATCAATTTGACTTGAAAACTTTCTGGAAAACGAAATGTTGCAATTTTTTGTGATGGGTAGGATTTTTCTTTTCTTTTCGGTGGAAGCTTTTAATTTCATATATATTATTCATGTTGTTGCAGCCGAGTCCAAAAAAGAAGTGTAGTGATGATGGCGACACCAAGGGAAAGGAATCGGGCAAGAAACATAATGAAAGCAGCAATGATGTGGGTGAAGAAGAGGATTTGGATTATGATGATGGTGAAACAGAATGGAACTATGATAATGAACAGGGAATGAATGGTTATGGGTATGATGATTATGATAATGAGTATTGATCACAACATCATCATCATCATCTGCTTCTTTTGTCTTTCTTCTTTAGTTACATGAATTGCCAGTATAGTATAGCCATTTGTCTTTTTGGATCTGTAGTAATAGTATTATGGTCAACAACTAGTGCACAGGAACTCTGTTAGATGCGAAGTTCTTACTGAAATTGTCTTGTTTGAAACTCAGAATTTGACATTGATAGATGCTAGAGTTCTTTTAATTAACATATTATATTATATTATTTAATTTTTCTTTATTATTTTATTTGTATTAATTAACATATTATATTATTATATTTTAATTATATTATGAAATATTATAATTGATTATTTTTTAAGATATCATTTTTGGTCATTTTACATGCTTATCAACTAGTTTTTGTCAAACATAACTTATCCATCAATTAGCTTACCAGCTAGCTTATCAATTATCAGTTAGTTTGCCAACATAGCCTAAGTTGCGTTCAAAATTGTCTGCGTCCATTTTTTGATTGCTAATGTAAAATTACATGTGATTTTTGCTCATGATTTGGTCTTCTCGTGTTTTCTTAAATGGTTAGCGTTCTCGTTTGATTTTTTTTTCTCTCTATACATAAACGAATATAAATGAACAAACATTCACGAACGTAAATGAACGAATAAGATCGTTATTCATGTTCGTTCATTTAACTAAACGAATAAAAAATATGTTCATGTTCGTTCATTTAACTAAACGAACAAAAAGTACGTTCATGTTTATTAATTTATTAAACAAACGAACATATTCGAACTTTCTCCCAAACAATTCAAGTAAGGTTTGTTAAACGTTCGGTTTAGTTATTCTTACATATTTTAATTTATGCTTTTTCATTAATATTTACAGATCCTGGGGAAATATTGTTAAAAACTTTTTGTTATTATTATGAGTAAACTACAACTTTGGTCCCTGTGGTTTAGTGTTTGTAACACATTTGGTCCATACAATTTAAAAATTACACTTTAGCCACTATAATATGCTATTTGGTTTGGATTTGGTCCCTCTGTGAAACATCCGTCCATTGTCAGACGTTAGGGAAGACCACGTGACTTGCACACGAGGGTAAAACCGTCTTTTTAGGTTAAAACCCCTTTTTACCTCCTCGTTACCCCTAGAGTAAAACCCTTGTTTGTATTTCGTCCATATCCTTTACCCTCTTCATCTCTCCACCTCTCCACCATCTTCAAACCTTCTTCATCGAATGCAACCTGCAATGTGGACTATCAGGACAGTCCTTGAAGATTTTGATCTACAATACGTCTATGGTAAGTACATTCTTGACAAACTTTGTGTTTTTTCAAGTGTATAGAGGATTCAAACTCAGATTGCTTACTGTTGGTGTTTTATTACAGAGCATTACCCTAATCTCATTACATTGAAGATACACCATGGTGGGCTTTTTACAAAACGACCTGGAAGGAAGTATATTGAAGGTAAGACTAGTTATGTTGATTTGGTTGATGTTGATGAGCTTAGTGTCCATGAAATCAATGCCATGGTGAAGGAGCTTGGATACACTGGTAAGTATCCCATGTATTACCATTTTCTTACCCTTGAATCTAACCTAGATATTGGACTTAGAGCCTTAGGAAATGATCAAAATATAATCAATCTGATCAAGTACAACTCAACTACTAAGATGATTGAGGTATACACAGAGCAGATTAGGACAACTGTGGGTACCTACAACAAGTCACCAGGTGGACCAAAGGTTGTAATTGAGGAACTTCCTGATTAAAATCCTCCTCCAATTACTCATTCAAGAAAAAAAAGAAGTACCTCATGCAAAAAGAAGTTACCGTTAGAGTGGAAGGAAACAGAGGAATACACACTTGTATTTGAGAGAGAGTTGGGACAACAATTTAGGATTGACGAGTCAGTACTTGAAAGTGGATTGGGACAAGATTTAAATCAACAATCATTTGAATTTGATCCTTTTTGGAAAGAACATGGTATTGAGCAACCATCTGTCCAAGAACCATGTGTCCAAGAACCATCTAACCAAGAACCACCTATCCAAGAACCATCTGTGCAAGAACAATCTGTGCAAGGAGATGACAGAGAAGATTCAGATTACATGGAGGAGGAAATGATAGAAGTTGGTGTTGACATGAAGAACTTTCGTTCCATCATAGATTGGAATCTTGAATGGTTGGGTAATAAGGAGCAATTAGTTGAGGATCAGAAGTTGGGAGAAGATGATCCACTTGAACTTGAAGTTGCTGCATTTTATAGTGGAGATGAGTCAGACATTAAAGGAGAAAGGAAACAAAATCTTAGAAAACTAAGAAAAGAGCATGCAAATGATGGAGGGAATGTAAACTTTTATGTTGGGGGAATGTTTTGGCAATAAAAAGGGGATTAAAGAGAGGATTGCCAAACATTCCATTAAAACAAGGAGAGATCTTTCAATACTGAAGAATGACAGTGTAAGGGTAAGGGTTGTGTGTAGGGGTAAGGTTCCTGTAACACCTTGAATTTTCAATCTTATGAATAACCCCTCGTATATCTCTATTTTCTTATGTTGGGGATTAAGGTTCTTTGAGAGAAATCGAGGAAGTAGAAGAAATGAAGAAAAAGGGGGCATGTATTCTGGTCTGTAGGGCGCATGGGTCATGCTCATTTCTTCACAAAAATGGCATGGGTCGTGCTGGGCCGCAGAAGAGTTGGCACGGGTCGTGCCATTTCCTTCACAAAATTAGCACAGGTCGTGCTTGTCGTCAGAAGCAACAACATGGGTTAAAATGAGATTTCCCCCAAATTTCATTATTCCTCATTTCTATCTCCCAAGTTTTTTCTCTCAAAACCCTCCCTCTTCATTTACTCCACTTAGGGTTTGGTCTAACCACCATTCCTTTCATTGATTTCTAGAGTTAAGAGCATCATCTAAGTTGTCGATTTGGAAGCTTCATCTCCATCTCCATCTTCATCTTCTCCAAGGGTAAAAACCTAGGGTTTTGGGTTTTCTTCAAAACCCACTTGGTGAGTTCATACACTTTTTATAAAACCTTATACATGTCAAATGTAGATTTTGAATACCTAAATATCTTCTCTTTCATATATTTGATTGTGGAAATGGTGTTAAATCTAACTTTTGGAGATATTAGGGTTTATGATGATTTTTGGGAAATGGAGATTTATGAACTTCAATAATGTTCTTTTAGCTTACTTATACTTGGGACATACATTTAAATGGATGGCATTTACTATGTAAGATTTATGGATTTGGAATATTGAACTTGTGGTTAACTGCTGATAAGTTTGCATATTAGCTTACATCATATTTTGGGATTTGAGAAATACAAAAGGGGTCATTTATATTTTGACTAGTGATCTTTTGGTAAACAATGGGAAATGGTTTTGGTGGAAATCACCCTTCATGTCATTTATGCATAATATCCATTGTTGGGAATATTCGTTGGGCCTTATGAGCATTATTTGGCTTAATTGTTGCATTTGGGAGTCATGGCCCCGTAATTTGTTATATTGTTGTTCCGACGTTGGGACGACTAGTTTCCCCGTCGAGGCACGTTAGGCATCGGATTGGGTTATAAGTCCTTCGTGCTCAAGTATTACGATATTGGATGAGGAGCTCGACGTAAGGACCCTTCGGGGTTGAACTTGAGTTTCCGTGGGTGTACGTTTAAAGCCACTGAGCCTGACATCCCTTGCGTGTACTTTATTTGTGTATTGGCTTTACTGACTTATCAAATGACTTACTTTTGTGTTCCGTCATTTGTGTTAGTAAGCGGGTCTCCCCCGTTAACCCAAGAGGTACTTGCTATATTTCAAGAGCATTATTATCATTACTATTATTATTGTTGTCACAAATGAAACTCTTTTACTCACTTTTAAGTTCGATTATTTAACTGCAAATGTTTGATCTCACTAGGCTTTAGCCTAACACTTTTTCTTAAAATGACATGTATAACAGGTCAGGTTTTCGGTGGGATTCGTCGGGACTGAGTGGATGGCCTTGTGGTCAAGAGCGGTCTTTTTGGGAGATGTATAGACCGATATTTAGATAGCGGACACACTTTTGGAAGAATAGCAACACCCGATACTAATCTTTCTTATTTAAGTTAGATTATTAGGTTGTTAGTGTATTCTTCATTTGATCAATTGTAAAGGTCATAACTTGTTTCCCCGTTTTATCGGGATGATACTTTGAGATTGTTTATAACATGTTGATATACCCAGATTTACCAATTTATAGCTGTCATATTTCAAAATTTTCGAAATTTTATTTCTCTAAAATTTAGGGTGTTACAGTTCCAACATGCACTGAAGACCAACTGCAATCCAAGCTTCAATTACAACTTTTATAACACCCCAATTTCTGGGTAAACAATCACTACCTTAAATCTTTATTTCGTTTATAGTACGGTTTTAGTTCTTAATTACCTCGAAATCTGTCTTTTGTGGGGGTGGAGTGTGTAGCCGAAGAAAAGGGCAAAATGAGCAGCAGTGCTCCGCGCGACTCTCTGCGCGACCCAAGCCGCGCCGCCACCCGCGCGGGGCTCTGCCCTCGCGCGGGTCCAGCCGCACAAGCATCCGCGCGCGACCACTGGTTGATTTAAAATGGGGAAATCGGCCAATCTGATTATTGCACCCAAAAATCACTTCTCAAAACTCTCTCTTCTCCTCCCTCTTCATTAAATCCAATCTACTACATTTATTACTACTTCTCCCTTTAAATCTTCAAGTTGGAATCATCATCTAAAGGTTTGGAAGTCTAGGGTTCAAAGATCCATCATCTCACCATCTTCATCTTCAACCTCAAGGCTTCATCTCCATTTCTAGGGATTTACCATTTCAGAGTTTTTACATCACAAACTCATTTGGTGAGTATCCTAACCTCCACTTTACCATAAATGTGTATATTTGCTAACATGATAATTATAGGTAAACTTGGAATTAACATAAAAGCTAGGGTTTTGGTAAATCTTGTTAGTGTATGAGTATTTGTTCTTGTGGGAAGTATTAAATTTCATAAAGGTTCCAATGTACACATAGAGTTGTAAAATGAGCAATACATTGGAAAAGAACCATATTTTACAAAGTGGGTTTTGGTTATAAATGACTATGTGGTATCTAGGTTTATCACCATAGTGTAATGCTTCCTTTTGTGGGCAAATGAATCATGTGATTTTAATATGAGCATGAAATGTGTATTACTATGCTTTGGAAAGGAATATGTTGTGTATGATAAATACTATCCTTACTTGGTCATGACCTAAATGTGGAGTTGAGATCTATCTCCTTGTGCACGAGGATTTAGATGACATATATATGTGGTTATATTTGTTGACCGTTTGGTCACTAGCGAGTAGGCAATAGGGGACGTAAGTCCTTGAGGTGCAACTCGTGTAGATTGGATATGCACCCATGTCCGTAAGTCCTTGAGGTGTAACTCGACGGAGTAGGAAATAGAGGCATAAACGGTTTGAGAATTGTGATGTCTTTTATGGCATGAGAACTAGAACCGGTATATGAGGTGAAATCCAATAACATCAAGGGTGACCCCATTCACGTGTTCTCGTCACCCAAGATGGAAACGGGTCTCCCCCGTCTTTCAAGAGATATCTCTTGTGTATTTGCAGGCTTGGAACATAATTTACAACTTGAATGTTGGCATTAGGCCAACCTTCGGGTACTTCGTTAACAATTAATTACATTGTATAAACTGTTAAATTCTTGCAATATCTCCAGACTTTGGTCTAACACTTGTTTTGGTGTTATCGGCTCACAGGTCATCCTAGTGGTGTGCATAGAGCACCTTGATTCGCCGGGCACGCACTTAGGAATCTTGAAGGACCGGGCATTTTTGGGGACCTTGTGAGAAGAGCTTTTTGAAGTCATAGCGACACCCACCTTAATCTAGTTAATTCGATGTTCTAGATTAAATAGGTTGTCGTGTATTATGTATTATTCTTCCACTACTTTATTGATGCAACTACCCCAACTTTATTGGGTTTTAGTCATTCATAATTACAGGTCTTATAAACCCTTATATTTTAGATGTCGTATTGCCGAAATTTTAAGTTTTAAATTTACCCTATTTTTAGGGTGTTACAACTTTCAAGGCAGAAGGTATTTAGGTCAAAAGCAAAGGCTTTGGATAAGATGCAAGGGACTTACACTGCACAGTACAGTTTGTTGAGAGACTACATTATGGAGCTAAAAAAGACAAATCCCGAGACAACAGTGAAGCCGGAGGTTGAAAGTGAACCAAACATGGAATCCTCAACAACTAGGCAGTTTAAGAGGATTTATGTCTGTCTTGGTGCACTAAAGAAAGGATTCAAGGCTTGTGACAGGGATTTGTTGGGACTAGATGGGGCTTTCATGAAAGGTTCCTTTCCTGGTCAGATATTATCTGCTGTAGGAATTGATCCAAACCATGGGACTTATCTAGTAGCTTATGCCATTGTAGAGGCTGAAAACACAAATTCCTGGGCTTGGTTTTTGGAATATTTGGGAGATGATTTAGAGTTGGATAGAAACTCTAACTTCACATTCATTAGTGACAAACAGAAGGTATTTTGTATTTTGGTTTTGTATTTTGTATGTTCAATTTGTATGCTAATGAACATCTGTTTTTTACAGGGTATCATACCAGCAATGGCAAGGATTTTTCCATGTGCAGAGCATAGGTTTTTCTTGAGGCACATACATGAGAACATGAAGAAAACATGGAAAGTCAAGGAATACAAGGATCTGTTGTAGAAGTGTGCTATTGGCACTACTGTTAACCAATTTGGGAGATGTATGGAAGAGCTGAGGAATTTGAACATAGTTGCATATGATTATTTAAGAGATATTCCACCATAGAGCTGGAGCATATCTCACTTTACATGTACAAAACCTTAAAACTTAAGCTAGTAAAACCTTTAAGTTTGTTCTTGTAAATTAATACCCAATTATGGCCTGCACAGGTAGAGCTCATTGTGATGTTGTATTGAACAAAATGTGTGAGGTCTTTCCTGGAAATTAGTCACTACCTGAGCCATAGAAGATGCTTTTTGACCAATAGCTACATACAACTCATTGATGGGAGAGACAAGCCTATAATCATGGCCCTAAAGTATATTAGGGAGTACTTGATGAAAAGGATTGTTAATGTAAGGAAGTTGATGGACAGGTCAGATGGATTACTTGCTCCAACAGCAACAAAGCTTATGAATGAGATCAAGACACAAGCTTCCCAATACACTGTGCTATGGAGTGGGGGGTAGAAGTATCAGGTTAGTGGCCCCTGGATGGAACAATGTGTTGTAGATCCTATTGAGAAGGTATGCACATGCAGGAAACGGGAACTGACAGTCATACCCTGTAAGCATGTTGTGGCTTGTATATGGTACATGGAAGCAAATGAAGAGGATGTTGAGATACTAGAGAAGTGGGTGCATCCTAGTTACAACTTTAATACTTGGAAATCAGTTTATGCCTTCAACATTGAACCAATAAGTGGTAGAAAGAATTGGCCTCAATCAGATTGCACACTCACTCTCACTGCACCAAAACATCACACTCCTGTTGGGAGGCCCAAAAAGAAAACAAGAAAGACTGCAGACGAGTTGAGTCAACCTATTGTGAATGGTACAAAGCTTGTCAGGAGGGGGAATACTGTAACATGCAACAAGTGCATGAAGAAAGGTCACAATTCTAGGACTTGCAAAGGGCAAGAAGATATGGTAGCATAGAGGGTGTCTCGACTGATTTGTTTTGTTATCTTTTGTTTGTTATCTTTTGTTATGGATGGTAATATGTAGAACAATTTGGTATCTTTTGTTTTGGTTGGTTGTTATCTAGTATGTAACACATATATGGTAACTTATCAATTCTACTGTGTTAAACAATTGTAGTTGTTTTTGGTCACTTCCCCTGTTTTAAACATGTTCCTCTTTTATCATGTATGTTTGATCAGTTCCATTAACATAGAGTTGTCAAAAGTGCGACAATTTCCTTTAACATAGATTTGTCAAAAAGTACATCAATTTCCATTAACATAGATTTGTCAAAAAGTACATCACTTTCCATTACAAAAACCACCAAAACCACCAAAAGTACCTAAACTAAAAAAACTATCTAAACAACATCCCATTTTGATCAAGCATGTTCTAACAGAAATAAATACAGATAAACAACACCCAACCGGTAATCAACAAAAGTTTCCACTTTCGAGCTTCAATTGTCTTCTCATTCAATTGTTGATCAACAATACTCTTGCTTCTTATCAACCTAGGAATCACTCGCATGGCACGTGGACACATTGGTCTGTCAAGCCATCTTACAAACCCACAATTTATAGCCTGTCAAACAAAAAAAAAAGAAGGATTTAGGGTTTTTAAAAGGGTTTGAGAGCACACGACTTACTGGGTTTGAACAACAATAAAACTTCGTCCAGGGTTGTTGTTCATCCACGAGGTTCGTAAAATCACAGGGTAGCCACACACGCAGATCACCATTGTTGAGAGCTTATTGATTGAGAGAGGCCAGAGGTGTAGAGTTCGTAGGAGTTTAATTTGGAGGGAAATACGTGAGAGTGGGAAGGAATAAAAGGAGTAAAAAGGGGTTTTAACCTAAAAAGACTGATTTACCCTCATGCCTAACTCACGAGGTCTTTCCTAACGTCTGACAATAGACGAACGTTTGACAGAGGGACCAAATCCGGACCAAATAGCATATTGTAGTGGCTAAAGTGTAATTTTTAAATTGTAGGGACCAAATGTGTTACAAACACTAAACCACAGGGACCAAAATTGTAGTTTACTCTATTATTATATTTAAGGAAAACCTAAAAAAACGAAAAGTAACTATCACTGGGCATGCTAAAGTGCGCATAATAACAGAAAAAATAACTTCATTTACACAACCGTCCACCGTCCAGATGAAGGACCCAATTTGAGTTATCGACATTCGGCGATTCAACCTCTGTCCGTCCTGCGATTCTTCTATTCATCCTCCTTAACCTCTCTTCTTCATCGATCTTGGTAAGTTTTAACGCTTCATCGATTTGTTTGATTACTTCTTATAAAACTGTACTCATCCATCTGTTTCCACTTTTTTTTTGTATCTGTTAGTGTGTGCATTTTAATGTTCGTATCATGAATGAACTATTTTTGTTCTTTTCCTCACAATTGAAACTGAAAATTTGATTTTTTAGTTTAAGAACAAAAATGTAGAGAGCCAAATAACTGAAAAGGGAACCCAACCTGCCACTCCTTCATGTCAGTGTTTGCAAATGAATTTTATTTATAATTTTTACTTAAAATAGTATAGATAAATCCAATTTCTTGTTCAGGGGAGAGTGATAGAATACCTACTTTTCTTTTTGAACCAAATTGAACCACAAAACTTTTAAAAACCAAACCTATGAACTATAATATGGTTTGGTTTACGGTTAAATAAAGATTAAATTAAAGTAAAAACTAAAAAAGTTTTTCAATTGTCTAATCCAGATGTAAAAGTTCAGTGAAATGGTTCCAAGAGGACAAATACCGTCGGTCTTATCGAATGGTTGAGGGATTAATTATGTAATCCTTGTTATAATACTTTGGCTCTATGTACTGATGTTGTTTTAGCTTGGACATAGATAATTCTCAGGAAAAGAGATGGTTTGGTGTCACCATTGTGCGAAAAATAGCGAGACACATCGCGATTATACGACTGGCAATGTGTAAGTATTTGACTATTTGTTCAATAAGCTTTATCATTCTGCCTATCATTTGAGTTCACAGCCTACAGATGACTTGCATCACTAGGTTTAGGTTATAAACATTAATCTTTTGTTCAAGCGATTAATTCCGACACAATTTATGTTCCATTGTTTTACTTTCAGATGCTGTGTTGATTGTGGTAAAGTGGTATCTCAAGATATATACACTGAGGATGCCACTTTTGTTAAAGATTCAGCTGGAGGGGTATGTTGTGGAACATCGTTTATTTGTTTTTCGTACAAATTTATAATTTGCATAGCATCTTTTTTCTTATCGGTTTGTCTGGCTTTTATGTAAGAGCAGGCTCATCTCGCAGGCAACCTTGTAAGAATGGAAAATGCTTGTTCTGAGTTACATAGAAGAACCTTGGAGAAAGGTACACTGCGGTTGTGGTTCTGTATACTTCATATTCCAAACCAAGTTTCAACAAATTTTGTTTTGAGATGTCACATGAGACGGTAACACATTTCTTTGTAACTATTTGAGTTAAAAATTCATCTTGATAGAATCTTAATATAATAATTGCAACTGTAACATATTTTGGAGTGAAAAAATGTACAGATTTATATGAGAAATTGGCTCCATATTTTGTTTTATTGTTCTGCAACATTCTTTTTTGACAATCTTTCAAGCTAAATAAAATTATTACCCTTTGTTATTCTCACAAACAGTTGATGTTGTTGATTTGATTAACTGATGCTATTTCTTTGTTAGATATGATAATTTAGGAAGCAATTTATTTGTCTATTTGCTATAAAAGCTTCTGAGCTTTTGTTTCATTTTTCTTACATTGCAGGGAATGTAGTAATTTATGAGCTGATAGACAAATATGGTATCAGTAATGTGTCACATGCTACTAAATATTATCAGGTTTAGCTTTCCCATAAACCTTTCTGTATATTTCAAACTTAAATCTGCAAATTAAAATATCAAAAAATAAATAAAATAACTGGCATATGCTTATTGAGAATGGTGATTTTTGATTCCTTCATCATTGTAGATAGCTGTTGAGCGTGGTTTTACAAAAGGACGTAGAACAGGCCAAGTTGCAGCTGCTTGCCTCCATGTCGCCTGCTCGTCAGTGGTTTTGTGATCACAATATCATGTTCATAACTGTATAAGCATATTTAACCATTGTGTTTGTTAACATCTTCAATGCCACCAATTGTTTTGGTATTTGTCTGAAAAACCAATAACAATGATTGTCTTGACATGTTTCTAATTTTGTTTTCCACATTTTTATGTTTAAGAAGATGCCTACTTAATAAAACATCTTCCCATCATTGCACAGAAAGAAAGAGGCATGCACCATTTCTTTCAAGACGGTGCATTTATTTTGATTTTCTCATGGAAGTAGAATATTTTTGAGTTTTTCCTAGTTATTGATAAAGAAAAGGTTCACGCTGATTTCCTCCCTTCTAAATAGGCTTTCTTTTTCCCAGATTTCAATTTGTTTCAGCTTTCAACAAACTAAATAGGAAAAGTTATATAAAAGAGGAAGACAATTATTCATCTTTACTTTGAGCCAATGGTATCACCCTTTCCCAAAAAATAAAAACATTTTGTGATTTCAAAATGAAAGAATTGTGTATTGATATTGAACGTAGTGATTAAATTACTCAAAAAGTTAGAATCATCGTGGTATAATTGCAAGAAGGATCCGTCTACAGCTGTGACAATCTGCTCTTTACCTTGCTATTTTTTGTTGTCAGTTATAGAAAATTCTAATTTAAGGCTATATGATATGATACCAAGTAAGTGTAAACTTCGAAGCTTGGTTATAATGATTTTTTTAGAAGAGTTTTAAACTATTTAATGATAATTCAATTAATATTTCCTGTTTGAAGTTATGTATAATTTCACATTTTCTGGTTCTGTATACTGTAGCCAATGGGTGTTTCACACAACAGTTCTCTGCCCTGGGCTTGTAATACATTATGTCAAATGAAAAAGCACATGCTTGCAAACATGGCACTGTTTTCCACCTGAATCTATTACTACACATTTGGTTATGGCTATGATGGCTTAACAATATATGCACTTTCCAATTGTGTGATATTGGTATTAAGCGTTGCCCATTATATAGATATCCTCCATTGGTCATCCTTTTTTCTTCTTTTTTTGATAAATCCATTGACCATTTAGCATGTGACTTGCTGATGAGGTTACTGATCGCTCGATGGTTTTAATCATGTTATACAGGGAAAAAGAGACCTTTTCTGGTTATTGAATTTTCCAGTGAATTGGGTGTTAGCGTGTAAGGGCCCACTTTTCTTATTTTCTTAAATATCTGTGGATTCCTTCTCATAGTAATCTGATGCACTTGTAAGTTATGTCTTTCAGCTATGAGTTTGGCACTGTGTATTTACAGCCTTGCAAGTTGTTAAGCCTCCAGGATCATCGCTTTGTTCAAAAACCAGTTGATCCTAGCCTTTTTATGCATAGATATACAAGTGGTAAAAGTTGATTGTCATCTTTATCTCAAGAATCCTGTGGAAATTGCTCGACTTTTATGACATCAACCAAAATATTCATCTTTCTGTGACATTTTTTTAAGAATCTAGATGGTATTAACTTTGACCAATGTAGGTTGTTGAGAAGAATCTTATTCAACTTTTTGTTAGTGTTATGTTGTTGTAGTGACCGTTACTTTTGAGGGTCAAATCTCATTGCTGGTCCTTATTGGTTACACTTGCCACTGTTATTCTGTTTGTTTTGTGGTCCTTTTCTCTTAGAAGTACTGGAAGTATTTTTCGACAATGATATTGGTTTTACCTTTTTAACCTTATGAGCATCAAGCTTTTGAGGTTGACACTGTTTACTTCTTGTTGGCACGTTGGCACCTTAGTCATCTGCAAACCACTAACTTAATCTCTCACATCTTTCCAACATAAATTCATGGTGTCAAGTCATGAATCTAAAACCAAACCAAACCAAACAAGCCCAATATGTCCCACTCGGAGGTGGGGTACTGGGGTCTAGAGGTGAGATGTATGCTGACCTGACCTCTACCCCAAAGAGTAGCACGACTCTATGCCTGTATCCATAAAGAGTTCTGGCCTGTGCAAAGCGTGTGAATAAAAGGATAAAGTTTGCTCAAACAATTTGCCAAAAAGAACATTCGAAATAGAAAATTTTGAAAAACAGGGAAGGTAGTGTTAAAATTTGAATAACGAGTTAGAAGTTAGCAACAATATTCTAATATACAGACGGAAGCAGGTACAAGAAAACATAATGAAGGTAGGAAGGACTGACAGCCTTGGTTTAACCTAGGATTCAGGAGGTCGAACTGCCGGCTCACTAACCCTACCCCCATCCTCTACCTCTCCAGACCCCTTCCTCCGGTCTGGCTAGCTACTGATCCCCACCCCTAGTCTGCTACTCTAATCTTGCATCTCCAATATCTCCTATGAGGTTTATATCGATTTTGATCATTTAACATTTCCAATTTGTGGATTCCTTTATATGGTGCGAGGTGGAATGTAGATGTGATTGTGGGCCTCATTTACATGATACAGGAGAAACTGATATGAGACCTACAACACGGAGAATGGAGGAAAAGGACATTAAAAACGGGAAGTTTTCTTCTCAATTCATGCCCAAAAATAGTTGCAACATCTTTAGTACATCATAGGATTTCATCTTGGTCCTACTCCAACTCTAAAATACTTATGCAGGTTGTTTGGCTGTTTTCATTATTAACATGAATTCATTCACTAATAGTATAGACTCTGGCACTTTTGATTTTCTTCTTGCATGGAGAATCTAGTTGTTGGCTAATCATACCCTCACTTCCTTTTGCAATATCTTGTCATTCTTATCTTTTGGGTGCTCCGATTTTTCCTTTGCTTTATTGTACTTTTGCTGGAGCATTTTAGAATATCTCATTTTTGTAATCTTATTTTTTTGGATCTTTGATACTAATGCTTTCTTATCTATTTGTACTAAACCTACAAAGAGTCACTAATCTATTTGTACTAATTTTGAAAGCCATCCATCAACCATCTGTTTCCCCCTCAAGTATGCTTGTTGGAGCTTGTTGGCAAGTATCTATATTTCTACGGTTGATGTTTGTTACTAATACCTGATTATTTTGTGTTTTAGGACTAATCAAAGGGGATGGTAATAAGAAAGTTTTGAACACTGCATTGCACCTTCAAGTTAGCATAAAGAAAGACTGGATTCAGGTTTGATCTTTTTCGTAATAATAGCTTATTTTCTGGGCTTATTCAATAACTTGTACTTTTTTCATGATGGCAACTTATTTATGATTTTTATTTACAGACTGGCAAAAAACCTACTGGGATATGTGCTGCAGCTATATACGTTTCTTCCGTGTTACATGGGTATAATTTTTCAAGAGCAGATGTTGTACGTATAACTTCTTTCTAAACTTTTTTCCTGTAGCAACTTATTTATGATTGTAAGTTGTTCTTGGCAATGGGTATTTTTTGTGGCTAACATATCTGCAAGATTCACGAGTGAATATTTCTTTTTTGCTACTTTTTGTTCGTGGATTGTGGGCGTTGGACAGATCCTTGTACATTGACTTTATGTTATCTTTACGTGTAAAACTCAAACATCTCTTTTAGCCTCGTATAATTCAAATTCTGAAAATTCCTTCTCTATTTTCAGGTTAAAGTTGTACACATATGCGAAGCGACATTGACAAAGCGATTGATTGAATTCGAAAATACAAAGGCTGGGAGCTTAACGGTGGGTTTTATTGTTACATCCAAAGCAAATTCACGCATATATCTGCAGAATTGGTTCATCTTCTTCATGTCATCATTCATAGATCAGTTTCTCTTTTGAAGTTATTGATGTTTATTTCATTCGTAATAGATTCTTGTTTTGCTTAGTTCCCTTGGACCATGTTTTTCCATGTTTCTTTCGGTCTCCCCCGGGGTATCCTGTCTAATTACCTTGGGAAATAAGGAAATTTCTTTCTTAAATTGCTTTCCATTGGTTTTAGTTATCCTCGGCTAATTTCTGATATGATTCTTGTGTAGCTCTTTTTGCTCAATTTTCTATTCTTGCTTCTTTAGCTTATTTGGTATGATCGTCAAGATGCCTTTCAGGATTACCAATTATGACGTTTGTTCGATTCCCCACTTAATAATCTACCTAACAAGGGATTGGCTGATCCTTAGTATATGTTAAATTGAGTTGGTTTGTTTAAGGATAAGGGTACATGAGATGTGCTTAAAAGAAATTGGCAATTGTTCAAAACTGGGAATTTGGTTACCGGGTCTTTATATGTGCTTAAAGGAAACTAACAATTTTGAAAAATTACAAATTATACATCATGATTAATGTAGATTAAGAACACATTTAGAACACATATTACACGAGAATCCCAAAAACCATATATGGTCCTTCATTTGTCCCAAACAAAATGCCACATTCGACTTGGCTCATAGTATAACAAGAGTGCTTGACTATTGGTCAAATATCTAAAATGCCTCTAAATAAGGACAAAATTAAGGAAATTTGTGGGCCAAAATCAGTGTTACCAATATCTTGTAATGATTACTACTGAGGAAAAAAGTAAATTTATACAGAAAACATACCCAAAAAGGAAACGTTACATGTATATTGGGAAACCGAAAAAGGATTTTGTGTTTTTGTTTTAGGACATAGGGGGTAAGTCACAGATGGAAACGATGTAGTAGGATTTTAGCAAGGGTGCCTTCGATCTAAACAACCCTGGAAATATAACGTTTTGTACTCTATCTCCTCTACAAAGCATCTAAAGTTTTTTTTTTGGGAAGAGTGTCTTAGGCTATGCCTAGACTAATCCTTTGGTAAACCATGACTGTAAGACATTAGCTCTGATTAAACTTCAGTGGCCACAATTGTTGTGTACGCTTGGATTCGAAGCATATAAAGTTTTTGTAAGTTTTTTTGCACTTGATGTTGTAGTACTACTTGTTGAAGACACTACTACCAGTTATCACTATTTTACACAAATAGCCATCATTAAACTGTTAATTACAAATGAGATGAACAAGTCTAACAGTTTTACAGTAGTCACAACAGTTTTACAGTAGTCACAAGGCTGGTTACCAAGGTATCACTTCTAAAGTGTGAAGGAGAACCGCAAAAGGCCCAAAGAATAAAATCTATATATCTATATCTATACTATAAAGCATGAATAAAAAAACTCTTAAAAACAATTTTCTAAAGCATAATGTACCGTTATTTAATGTTAATTACTTAAAATCTCTTAAAAACAACCATTAAAGCTTTATGTACTACATTTAATGCTATTTATTAACTTTCAATCGTTATCTCTAACCACTTTAACTCTACTAAAACCACTCCCCATTTTAATCCCCTAAAATCACTCCCCTGCATAATTAAATAAAGGATAAAAATCAAATTTTAAATATAAAAAATCTAAAATATAATTAAGAAAATCTAACAGAATCTTTAATGTTTATTTTAAAAAAACATTATATTATTAAATTTAAAGTAAATTACATTATTATTAAACTTATATACTATATTATAAAACACGTATAAAAAACTATTAAAAACAATTGTTAAAGATTAATGTACCGTTATTTAATGTTAATTACTTAAAATCTCTTAAAAACAACTATTAAAACTTTATGTACTACATTTACTGTTATTTATTAACTTTCAATCCTTATCTTTAACCACTTTAACTCCCTTAAAATCATGATGTATCTCGGTGCATTGTATGAGTACGATTCTAGTATATATATTAAAGGAGAAACCAAGATGAATGATGTGACATATCCTATAATCAAGAAACTTAATTATCTTTTTTCTCCTTCATCCTCTTTTTAACCTTTTTTTTAAATTTTCAATGCTATAAACATTGATTATTTATTTATGTTTGCATTTAGCATCATCTTTTTTATTTTCCCTAATTCCTCTCCATCACCCAATCTTTTCGTTTTCCCATTGATTTTCTCCATCTTTCAAACAATATCTCAAGAATCAACCTATCAATATAATTTTCCTATTTTACTTTATTTGGTTGTGCTTTGAATTCAAGACTTCCATTCATCATCCCCCATTTCGACCCTGATGAATCATATACACAATGCCTTCTGATTCTCTCAAATCAAACTATGATTTTAGGTTTTGTAGTTTGTTTGATTTGATTGTGTCTTCTCTTGAAGGTTTAATTTCAAGAAATAAAACACAATTATTTGGATTTCAAGCAATCTCAAGTAAGATTTCCATATGTTAAGTATATTGTTACTACAAGTTTCTTATCACCTACAAACTTCGTTTGACTACTAATACGTAGTTTCTACTGCGTTTCCTTCTCAACGAATGGATGTTATATACATTGATTGTATATCGTGTAATGGGCTGTAATAAATGTTGATGCTTATACTTTATTTTATGGAAATTTCTTTAACAAATTGCTACTTTAAATATATTGATTATAATGACGATGAAACTCTTGTTTTTTCATTCATCTTTTATTTTAGTCTTGATATTTGCATGCCTTTTATGTTTTGTTACTAAAAGTTTGTTTTCTGTTTCATGATTCCTTGGTGATGCCATTTAAAGTTTTGTGAAGATGAGAGGTATTCTTTCATCCCTTATTTCTTTGAGTTTCAATAAATCTTTTGTGCATACTATTTAAATCTATTAATTTCAGTTTCGTATTTTATTTTATTTCATCGTATTTCTCAAATAATCAATGTTTGTGTTGGATTTCAAGAAACAATTTGAAAACTTACTGATCAAGATCTATGAAATTCTTGACACTTTTCCTAAGCGTATGTCAATGTGCAATTTCGTTTTACTCTCAACAACAAGTACACTAAAAAAGTTTTGGTCATGGAAACGGTAAAATTTTATTTAAAAAATAGTTGTTATCTTTACATTATCTACTTTACCACTAGGGATTAGATGATTAGTTCAATGTGCATATCATGCATGTTGAAATAAATAATGTTCATGAATCTTATAAATAACTACCCATCACCCAATCAAATATCTTTGTACCACTATCATTTTTTTTTTTTTTGGAAAGGGTATCCTGGGCCTATGGCCCAGACTAATCCCTGACAATTAGGGCCTTTGGCCCAGCTGCTAAAGCGTGCAGCCCTGAGTTTATCCTCAGTGGCCACAAGTGCTACGAGTGGGGCTCGAACCCGGGTTGAGCGCTATGAACTCCCCAAGCCTTTACCACCACACCACAACCCTTGTGGTTTACCACTATCATTTATGGTTTTAGTTTTTTTATTTATAGTTACTAATTTCCACATTTTATAATAACTTTAGAATCTTATCTTTTTGTATATTTTTTTCCCATTCCCTTGACTTTGCATAATTCATATTCTATATTCTGAAAAGGCCACTTGCTAATTCTACCAATACTATTTTTATGCTTATGTCAATTCAAACCACATGGAGAATTCTATATTATATTTTAAGCACATTTGACTGTATTACTTATTGTGAACATCGCCGGATCAAGAAACTTGAGACTTATCTACAAGCTAAACAAAACTGCTAATGATTTATATGAGTTTTACTTTTAATTAGTAGGAGACTTATCTTTTAGATCATCTTTCTTAACTTGAATTTTTATCTTCCTATTATATGAGGAGTTTGTGTGAGTATTTGCAATATATAAAATTTTATACCTAAAAAACATTTGATGTTGTTTTGTGACTTCACTTTGGTTTATAGAATGATTCTTATTTCTGTTATAAGATGGTGAGATTTTCTTAAGTGGTTTTTAATTAGCAAGTGCAATACACAATTTGTAACTCCTCTTTTATGAGGTGTACCAAAACTATTCCTTTTTAGAAATAATGATTTGATTAGTTTTGATATGGTTTTCATTGACGAAGATGTGAGTTCTTATATTACCGTATTCTTATGCTCATACCAATTATTAACAAATTGTGTTATGCTTATCGTTTGCTAAAATGTTTATGTTGTATAGGTGTTTCTGATGACGACAATGGTTTGGAAAACTTGATCACTAAGGTGCCGTTTGTTTTTTAAGAGGTCTAAAGTCTGAAGTCTTATTTTAGTTATGATTAATAAGAGGTGGTGTGTAAAAAGATCTGAACGATTCAGACTTAAGAGCCATTAAGAGGTTTTTTAAAAAAAACAAACAACCCCTAAGTTTAAGTATTTGTTACAAGAAGGAAATGTATATGTTTTGCAACATTTCAAGGTTGTCGAGAATTCTAAACCTTTGTTGTTTCATACCACTTATGTTTAGCCGATTGGATTAATGCAACCCATGACAACCTTTGGGGTATCTCCCATTTGGAGAGTGAATATACGTTTGGATGATAGTTATCGTGCCATGTAAATATAAATTTGTTTCTTTGTTAACAAAGTTTTAAGGATATCGCTCGCTTTCCAAAATGAAAAAATTTCGTGCAATGTTATGAATTATACAAACATTGCAAAATTTATCCATGGACAAATCGTACATGTAACTCATTTTATTTATATTAAAAATCCGTTAATTAAATTCTACTAATTTTTACAAATTAAATTAGTAGAGGAGGAAAAATATGAAAGTGTACCCCACAATACATGTATACCCAGTGGTCACAAAGTTGCGAATGCAGGGAATCGAACCCGGGTTGAGCGCTAGAACTCCCCAGGTGATTACCACTACACCACAAGCCTTGTGGTTACGAATCTTATTGGCTTCCATAATAAATTAGTAGTTAATAACAATATTGACCAATATCATGTGTTAAAATCTCAAATTTTTTTTAAGGAAATAACTGAAAATTAGAAAACCCTAATATTTTAAGGAGACCCATAGACCTCTTTCCTATGTAGAGCCCAAGCCCAATTTCTTTTCTTTTGACTTATAAATTAAATAAATGTAAAACTTGTCCCAAAAGTCGACTTCTTCTTCTCTCTGGCTTTCTCTTCTGTATTGCTTGCTGCTTAACTGCTTGTACCTGTTGGTTCAGCAATTTCTCCTCTTTTCTTTTCTAAGCATATTTAAGTTTCTGCATAATTTCATATTATATAGTATCAATATGTATATTTTTGTAAGAATCTGTATGTGTATTTTTATATAGTAATCTGCATGTTCTTTTATGTGTAAACCTTTTTTTTTTTTTTTTTTTTTGTATATATGTTGTTATTATGTACATATTCTGTTTTTGTCAAGTGTTATGGATTTATGAATTTTGTTGTTCTATTTTTTGCAAGGGAAAAACGCCTCAATGATGCATTAAACCTTGGTTGCTTCTAATTTTGGGGGTTGTTAATCTGGTCGATACAACAAGTTACACTCTAATGCTATAGCCTACATTACCATGTACTTTAATAACCTATGTTGGTTTAAAGTTTTTGTAGCTTGTTGAGTCTCCTAATTTTCCTTGTAGTTTATTTACTTTTGGTGCAACTCTTATGTATATGGTTCTGAACCTCCAGCATTTCAAACGGAAAGATTTGCCAAGGAATCTGTGCAGATGTCTACAGAGTCAACATACGGCATAGAGGCCCACCAAAAAACAAATGATATTCACAATGAAGTATTGATTATGGTTACAATGCTTAGCGTGTAACGAGGTGTTAACTTATTCATATATGTAGGGAACTCAGCGTAACATTCAACCCAAAGAGAATCTGAAAATAACAGAGGTCCAATGTACTTGTAAGTTGTATTCTTTTTCTTTTCTTTTTGTTTCAGTTAAGGTTCTCATATTCTTACCTTATGTTGATGTGTATCTTTGACAAAACTTTATCAGCTTCCACCCCTGAAAAATTAGTGACACTATGGATACTTCCGAGTGCTTAGAGGACGTCTGTTGATGAAACAGACACCCTTTCTGATATTGAGGTGCGTGAAACTATTTAAATTCTCACGTTCGATATCCTTACGGTGCAAGAGAACTTGCGAGATGTGTCATTTTTGTTTTTTATCTTTTCCCCTATCTTCTCATTGGCCTTTGGGTGGAGATGTTCTAGTATTGCTTTGAGAAGTTTCAAAAGCAACTTTTTGGTTGAGCAGTCTTCATGAGCATTATTTGATATGATTTACTATCTTTAAAATCAAAGGTAATAACTACTATGAGAATTGTAGGACTTTATGTTTGTGTAAGTTGTAGTAAAAAATTACTCTTTCCCCACTGTCATTGTCATAAAGAATTGATGGTATTGAATTGGTTCACAAGATCCACTTATTTTGTCATTACACAAGGGTAGGCTGATTTTGGTGTACTATCCGGTATGTCAACGTGGATATTTTGTGACTATGGAGCAACCATGGCTCTGCGAATTTTATGAGCACTATAACTGTTCTTTCCGGTTTGCTATAAGATTTGTTTTCATTAATTGACTCCTAACCATCCAGTTAGAAAGTAGCAACCCTTGTGTCATTGACTACCATAATTTTGCCTACGTGTATATACTTGCAATTTATAGTCCCTCTTCATGTATTAAGAAATAAGTAGCTTCCCCATGACCATGTTTGTATTCCAACTGTAGAGCACGTGTAAAACCATTCCTAATCAATGAGAGTTGCAGTACTTTCCTTTCTTAGGAAGTTCTAATCTAAAATTACTCTGTCCCAACTGTCATCATTACGAAGAATTGATGATATTGATTTCGGTTCACAAGCTCTGCCTATCTTGTCATCAGCAAAGGGTATCCAAGACATTTGGTTGCAATGGAAGCTGTAATTTTTATTGGAGGGATTTTATTTTCCCTTCCTCTGTTCTCAAAGAACGCAAGCCAAAAAATATGAATGACGATGACAACAAGAATTAAGACACAAAATCACACATGTAGATGAAAGATCATAGATAAGTACCATTCTACCGAAACTTCGTAATCTTCTTTTATTTGTTAGAAAATGGTAAACTATAGTTGTTTGTACCTTTACTATTCCATGCTCTTTTCTTAGCGAATTTGGTTGTGCTAGATCACACTCATGTGATATTGAATTAGCTTCCCCTAGTCGGAGCCATCCCAATTCTTTTCTTCTTTTAATCATTTCTCATTCGATTCCTCATTTTTTGGTCACATAAACATCTCCAGCATTGGCATTTTCTACTGCACTCATCTTGTCTACATGATGTCTAAGACTCTCTGCTTTGTAAACCATAGCAGGTCTCCATACTGACCATGCCTCCATTTGCATTATCACTGTTCACAATCTCATCCATGTATATGATATAATCAACCGAAGCATATATCTTGGTATATCACCTTATTTGTCTTTTATGAGCTCATGCATTACTAAAATGCAACGAAAATGATTTAATGCTAACCTTAGGTGCTGGAAGTGTAACCCTATAATAATTGAGAAATCATGTGTCATGCTATCACATGCTTTCATGCTCATTGGTAAATGGGCATACCTTTTGCCTTTATAGTTAAAGCCATCATTAAAAACCTTGTGTTGAACAAAATCATATATGTAGAACGGGGGGCAGTGGAGTATACTTTTGGGTGTGTAGGATATTTTCTTTGTTTTCAATGCAATGATTGTCATAGTGGCCTTATATCAATAATATATGTGCATTTTCTGTGGTGTAGGTCAATTGCTACATTAACAATGAGAAAGAAAGCTACTATAAGAAGATTATATGGGAAGAAATGAAGAAAGAGTATATGCTGCAGGTGATTAAGTAATTTACTCTCTTGAGTAATTGAGAGGAATGAAACATGCAGGTTGTTGCCTGTTGGGTAATGCTATAAATAAATCGGAGGGGTGAGGAGCGTGGACGGGATTTATTCTGGATTGTAAACACTTTTTTTGGATGTGAGTCCTTTGGAGTGATTCTGGCCTCTCGAAAGCCAGAAAACACTTTGTAAGCATTCGATTAGTGAGAAACTTTTTGTTTTCTTTGAATTTAATCTTTGACGATGAGTAAGCAATTTGTTCTTCTCTTGATTTCTTATCTTGCTTATATAAACCGTTTATTTGTTTTCCTGTTTCTCTTTGCATGCATCATAGGTTAGCCATATTTGATTATACAAGACTTGCAGAAATTGATTGAAAAAAAATAAGAGATTATTGGATAACCTTTCGGAAACAAACCATAGGAAGGGATAATTCTTCACTACTTTCGCGGATTAGCAATCTGCCGCTTTCGTCCACTCAGCCATCTCTCCTAGGCCAAGGGACAGTCTTAGGTAGACAGTTTCTATAGGGCGTAGGCCTCCAATAGCCGCAACTGTCAAAAATTTAAACCGAAATAGATGTAATGTTTTGATGTGGAAATCACTCCACACCATTGTTCCTGCATTCTCTACAAGGCTCATATATATCATCACCCAAGTACCTTAAAAAGGTTGCTTTTGATGGATTTTCTTGAAACATATGTGAGATTTATTTTATAAAGTAAACTAAAACCGCCATAGAAAAGAGTAGAACTTTTGTTAAGTCTCTACTAAAGGCTTAGAAAACAACAAACTATAAAGACATGATTCGATAGTTACTTGTTCCATTGATCATGGGACAAAACTAAAATCCATATAAGTCGATTAGATTAGCTTGAAGTATTAGCTATCGGTGCGTTACATAGAATATTAGTAGCTAAAATTCGTTGTGGTAGCAAATAAATGTTCTTCTGAGGGACCTTATAATGGGTACCGATGATTTATTTGTAATGATATCAATGGTCAAATGGGTAAATTTGACTTGAAAACTTTCTGGAAAACGAAATGTTGCAATTTTCTGTGATGGGTAGGAATTTTTTTTTCGGTGGAAGCTTTTAATTTCATATAAATTTATTCACGTTGTTGCAACCGAGTCCAAAAAAGAAGCGTAGTGATGATGGCGACACCAAGGGAAAGGAATCGGGCAAGAAACATAATGAAAGCAGCAATGATGTGGGTGAAGAAGAGGATTTGGACTATGATGATGGTGAAACAGAATGGAACTATGATAATGAACAAGGAATGAATGGTTATGGGTATGATGATGAGTATGATCATAACATCATCATCTGCTTCTTTGTCTTTCTTCTTTAGTTACATGAATTGTCAGTATAGTATAGTGACGGGTGTCGAGCCCGACAAATAATAAAGTCCTATTTACCTCAAATTACAACCTAGATTGCAATAGCGGTAAGCAGGGTCGAATCCACAGGGATTGGCCGTGAACGATGTTAAACTTCTACGCTTTATTAAAAAAAAGGGGGGGGGGTGGATTGAGAACTAAACTAAACATATATATTAAAGCGTAAAACAAATAATTAAAAAAACTAGCAATGAGTTTAAATAATTGGCCGGACCGTGTATCATAGATTTGTTCTTAAAAGTTTTTTCTCATTTTATTCCAGAAAGGCTATAAGCATCGATACGCACCGACACTCCATTTGTCCGTAAAATTAAACTAGCATGAGACGCTCAATAAACTAGTTCCTAATCAGCTAATTAAGTCTAATTACGAACATAGACTCAACTGCTAATTGCATTAGGCTTAGACAAACGCCATTCCTAGCCAATGAACGGACGCCATCCATTTAGACTAGATTAAGCAATCCTACGACACTAAAATTAATCAGACGCCCAATCAATCGAAGTATCGTTTGCTACTAAAATAGAATTGAGAACAATTACGGATTCAAAACTCTATCTAGCAATTCACAATTAGACTAAATTATTCAAGGGTACCGACATAAATAATTAACCCAACAATGATAATCGAATAAATTAAAGTTTGCATAAATGGAAATCAAATGATATGAAAATGTTCAACAAGTCTCAACACAATCCCAATCAAATATTTACAAACCCATTGCTAAAATGTAAAGATTAACTATGAAATCAAAAATTAAACCTAAAACTAAAATTACCTAATGGATTGAACCAACAAATGCTTTCCCTAAAATCGTCTTCTTCTCCTTCTCTTCAATTTCTCATCGATCTCCCCTCATCGACGGTTTCCCTTTTTCTTTTCTTTCCTTCTGCTCGTCCCGACGTAAAAAAAAAACCTTTCTGCGGCTGCCGTTCTCTCTTTTTTTTCTCTCCTTCATGGGCTGCTAGATGCGGGCTTGGCCCCCTTTGCTGTCGTATCACAAAAACAAACCAAATCAATTGTTAAGATGATTTTTTTTTCTTTGTTTCTATTCACTACAACACACACGAATCACTTTTAACAAAACTAAAACCTTTTTTTTCTTTTTTTTTAATCTAAAGCAATAATAATTAAAATCTTTTTTTTAATTTAATGCAATAACACATTAAATATATAAACATTAGGTAAAAAAAGGGATATTTTAACCAATCAACCAACACTAATTTTAGGGAAATTCGACATAAAAATATATAAAATTGACGTTTATCATATAACCATTTGTCTTTTTGGTCTTAATAATAGTATGGTCAACAACTAGTGAAGAGGAACTTTTTGAGGTGTAAATTTCTTGGTAGATGCTAAAATCATGCTAGTGTTTTTGTGGTTCATTGGTTTTCTTGTTCCTTTTTATTCTTGTTCTTAGGAAATGGTTTTTTATGTTAGCTAGAATGGTTATATTAGAACCTTTAAGGTAGTTCAACCGGTAAGACCTTGAGTTTACTCTTCGTAGATCATCAATTCAAGTCCTCTTAGGATACTGTCGAAGCGGAGGGTTTGCATGATTGTTAATTTCAAAGCTCCATGAGATTAGTTGAGGAGTGTGTAAGCTACCACGACACCATTGTATTTCTGGGTTAAATCATAGCATTGAAAAATTTGTACACCAAACACATTTATGGGAGTAAACTAATTAGACTTCAATTGACTTTCACTCCAAATCCTACAAACCAAACATATGAAGGGATTTCAAATCCTCCCAAATTCAAATCCCTCGAAATCCAAATCCTTACATGAAATTCAATCCATTCCCGCAAACCAAACGTGCCCTAAAGGTTTGAAGGAATGGTAAGTTATACCTTATGTATTTAGCTCACGAGAGATGCAACGGTGGTGCCAATAAATGACTTGGTGATGTAGGTATATGGGCGGCCCTGGGGTGTGCTAGTGGTGCCGCCGTACCGGGGCCTCTAATTGCCTGGGCCTCCCGGTTTTGAAAAAAAGTTATAATAATATTACTACATAAATTAATTAATGCATTGTTTTAACAAAACTTGTGTTTGACGGAGTGGTAAAGTAGAAACAATGTTGGGGAAAGAACATTCGAACTCATGTTTGGATCCTGCATTGTGTTTTTAAAGTTCTTAATTTTTAGAGTAAACTCCCATTTTGGTCCCTCATGTTTGTTGATTTTTTTGAAAGCGGAACCTGTGGTTTCATAATTCAAGTTTTGGTTCTTATAGTTTGAATTTTGCTCTGATAGAAGACCTGGTCACTAACTCCGTTAAAAATCTCCGTTAGAGCCAGTGGCAAAATCGTCCAACCATTGTTTTTGTCGTCCTTTTGCACTTTTTTTGTTTCTTCTTATTATTTGTATAAAATCATAAAAATTTAGGACCTGCTACATAACTAACTTTATTATATATATATATATATATATATATATATATATATATAGACGGAGGTTCAAGGGAAAATCTCAAATAAATGAAAAACTAAAAAACACCTTATCAACCGTTAGATTAGATGATCTGATGGATATGATTAAACAGGCGGTTACAACAATATTTTTTAAATTAAAAAAACCTCCACCCCCTATTTTTTATTCGAAAAAATACGAAAAATGAACAAAATTCGAGCGAAATAAATTACACCAAATAAACGATTATATTTTTCTTGTTAATTTGACATTCATATTCATATACTTTTTCATTCGTTTTTTCGTAGTTTTTCGGTTTTCCATTTATTTAGAGTTTTCTCCTGAATCTGGCCCTATATAACACATTCCCCAACAACATCCTACCAATTTCTCCCCCACCCCATTTTAGTCCCTTAAATATGCAGTGTACTCCTCTATCTCTCTCTCTCTCTCTCTTGCACGCTCGCTCTCTCCTCGAAGAAACGCCTTTCTGGATCTTGAATTCTCGATTACAACTATGATTTCTTGCAATAAAACACATATTTTTTTATCGCAATAAAATACATAATCTTGCAATAAAATACTAGTCATACACCTCTGAAGTCTGAACAAAATTATATATATATATAGAGGGGTGTTCAAATGCAACTCATCTACATGGTGCAATCCCTTGCAACCCCTCTATCCACCACACATTTTTTGTAATTAAAAAAAGGAAAAAAGGTAAAAGTAAAATGTATGGTGGATAAAGAGGTTGCAAGGGTTGCATCATGTAAAAGGTTGCATAATAACTCAATATATATATATATATATATGGGAGCGATCAAATGAAAATCACTCTAATTTTAAAAACCGTGGAAACTCTCGATTTCATTGGTTAATTTGATGAAATTGTTTCATGAAATTGTTTAATTTGATGAAATTGTTTCATATAATTCTTTTATTGATGAAATTGTTGCATATATTTGTGTTTTTTTATGTAAAAATAAAAAAGTTTCATCAGACTGCGAAAATACATGAAACAATTTCATCATTATGAGAAAAATAGATGAAACTACATAAAAACACAAATATATAAAACAATTTTATTAACAAAAGAATTATATGAAACAACTTGATCATTTTAAACAACTTCATAAACCAATTTCATTAATTTAACCAATGTAATTGACGGTTTCCAAAGTTTCCAATCTAATATGGTTTCAATTCAAACCACCTCTATATATATATATATATATATATATATATATATATATATATTCAGATTCCCATGAATCATGGGAACCATTTCAATCCCACTTCATATCCCATACGTTTCCTCCATTTTCTTTGCCATCTTTATACCCATCTTGCCTCAATTTCTTCTTCTTCTTTCATTACGATTCTTGATTATGATTCTTACACGCAAAAACCTTCGATTCTTGCCCAACAATCGAGTGTTTGATTTGCAGTTATTTTGGGTTTTTGCTGTTCGATTATCAGACCAAAGCATGCTAAACATCTTGCCAGATTGGTTGAAGATCATCTATGTTGTTTTCGCCTTCTGTTTTGCTTTGTTCTTCGGTGCTCTCAAAAGTTCGTAGCTCGTTTTAATCTCAGTTTTATATGTTTATCATTTTGTATTATATAATTGTTTAGGAAGAAATAGGTGTTTCCAGGCAGTTAATCATGGAGTCAATCGGGCTCTGAAACGCGAGGATTGAGATGAATAAGCAAAACGAGGTAAGCATTAAGATCAATGTTGGTTAATTTATTGATTATTTTGTGGATTTTTGGATTTTCTACTGTTGAACATCAGTATACATACTTCTGTGATGCAAATTGCCATTGTTTTCGAAAGGGAGTGGTGGTGTGGTTCGGTACAGTCACGCTGTGCGAAGAAAAAGAAAAAGAAAAGAAAAGAAAAGAAAAGAAAAGAAAAGAAAGAAATATTTGTATTTGTGTTATTGAGATTGAAAGGAAAAAAAGAAAGAAAATGAAGGAAAGAAAATAAATTTTTATGTTCTTGAGTGGGAGAGAAGGAAAATGAAAGATGTTACTTTTATCAATATACTCTTATTTATTTAAGGGTGGAATGTAATTAATGGGTATATATGTAATTTTATAAATATTTTTAATTTTTTCTAAATTCATTTTTTTTCCTTTCGTTCCGTTTCCTCCCAAATGTTTTTCTTCCCTCCTTTTCCCTCCTTAAAAAAACTCGAGAACACAACATTTTTTTTCTCTCCTACTTTCCTCTGCTTTCCCTTACTTTCCTTAGTAAAAAACTCGAGAACATAACGTCAACGACGTCAGATTCAACCTCATCCCTGTGTTGTGTTGGTGGAAGTGGCCGGGGGGGGGGGGGGGGGGGGACGGTGGTTGTAGCGGTGATCTTCATATTCAAGCTTTTACTAACGGGTCGTCTTCTTCATCTTGATTTTCTGTAATAACAACAACAATTAACCCATTTCAGGGCAAATCAAATAAAACCTAGTATTTAAAGATTACATTTTTTTTCTTCATATTATCGATTATTTAGAGTTGAATTCCATTTTCTCTCAAGAAAAATGAGGCTACGGTGAAACAATGATGAAGGGGAGAATGGGGGTGGTGGTGTGGTTCATCGGAGAAGGTGGATGGTGGTGGTGTTGGGGTTCACTGGACAAGGTGGATGGTGGTGTCGGGGTTCACCAGAGAAAGGCAGTGGTCCTGTGTGTATCGTCCCTGTGATTTGAAGTTTAAGTTTAGAGTTAATTACCTATTTGGTCCAATAGTTTGATATATTTTATAAATTTAAGAAGAAAAAAAGAGAATTAGAGAAAGGGTTATAAAACATGGTTGGACGAAAATACCTCTGGTTCTAACGGAATTTTTTAACGAATTTAGTGACCAGGTTATTCTTTCAAAGCAAAATTCAAAGTATGAGGACCAAAACTTAAATTATTATGAAACTACATGTTCTGATTTCAAATAAATCAACAAACCTTATGGACCAAAATTGGAGTTTACTCTAATTTTGAGTGAATTACATTGGTGATCCTTGTGGTTTGCTTAAATTTTGGATTTGGTCCCTAAAGTAAGCTATCTACGTTGGTGGTCCCTAACTTTATAACTTACTTTCACTCATAGTCCCTCTTACTTAACACCGTTAGTTTCATCCATCACATTAAGTTAATTGAAAGGGCAAATCAGTCTTTTAATGAAAACAAATCAATTCCTTTATTTATCCCAATCAAACGTGACTTGAATACAGTGGACGTACTCATCTCCGTCTCTGTACAACTCCTCTCCGACGATCTTCTGCTAGATCTATGTTGGCGACACTTCTGATGTGTGCTTGATTTCGTTCTAGCTCAATTCTTAATGAGGTTTAGTATTTGCTCCGAGTCGTGTTACCTAACTGACGGCCAATTGGCTTAAATTTTCTTAATTTGGATTTGCTGTTGAAGATCAGGACCTTCAGGTTTAGGTTTATAGAAATTGACCACTTATAACATGCCAAATTCGATTTTATTGCGTGTTGTCTACTTGTCATGCATCAATGCATGTGTGCAACCCTTAAAATCAGTACTGATTCGGCTATTGAATCTGTTTACTGTGGATGCAAAACTATGCCGGATGAAGTGTATCAATAAGCTAAGTAAACAACTGGTTTTGTGACTTCATCTTGTCAGTGGCGTGGAAAATTAATTTTGAGTTGGGCTTGAAGTTTGTTTAGTTTAGAAAAACAACTTATTTGGTGTTTTTAATGTTAAGATACGGTTCCTTTGCTCCCATGTTTTAGGTACATGGTTATCTGACCACTGTTTCATGCCAATTTTTGCATCCCAGTATTTAGTTATGCCTGTTTGCATCTTGTAAAAGTTGATTTGGTGTCAAGTTGACTAGTTGATATGGCTTGAAAACTAATGTTGGTTGATATCAGTAGATTGTCTATGATAGCATTATGTGGTTGTCTTCTGTTAGTGTCTCGGGCCATGGATTATGGTGTTTGAGTTGGAACTGAAGCTCATTTGGTTGAAAAGTGTACTGATTATATTGAATTACAATTCTAAGTATGGGTTCTTTGATCCAATATAACACTATTAGTTTGTAATTAGTGGCAATACTTTTTTAATGATTTAACATCTTTTGATTTCGTAAATTAATCGGTGTGAATCATTAATGAGTTAACATTCTTTGATTTCCTAAATAAATCAGATACTATTGTGTAAGGTGGCTGACCAAAATTATAGAGTTGGACCTTCTTAGGGAAAGGAGGGAGTGCAGGTTTTTGGCATTCAAACATAACACATTCTCTAATTAGTGAGCCTAGAATGTAACAATCATGCACCCAAATAGAATGAGTGAAAGTGTGAAACAGAGACTAAGCTGTGTTGTAATGATATTCAAAACATGTGCAAGATTGGCTCTACCTCACCACCAACCGCAAGTAACGAACCATCATGGCTAAAAGTAACTGCCAATTGTTGTCCAACATCTTCCAATTGATCAAGCACTTTCTCAGACGGCTTTAGACTCAATTTGATAATATCTTCGTTCTTGATTGCATCCCACTCTAGCCATCTACACACCAACATATGCAACGATACAGTGTAGCACCAAAATAAGCCAGTGACACCAAAGACAATAATCCAACAGAAGTTTGAACATCATTCTCAAGGGGCCAGCAGAATACTTGGATGTAACCTCCCACACTCGAACAAAGGAATTTCTACTTGCACCTTCAATGAAGAATCCTAGAATTCACCTTTTCTTTTATATAATTTAGTTTATTGTATTGTGCTAACTGCTAAGTCACCAACTCATTTAGATATAAAGCTATTAGGGGAGGCCGCGAAATGACAAAAATGTAATATCACTGTATAGTAAGCCGAGATCGGAAAAAGGTTATCTTGCTGTGTACCATTTTTGTTTCTCTGCCTTAATGTCCTACTAGATACCAAAAATAACATGATGAGTCATCTTTGTATAGTGGAAGTTTAATGTATCTCAGGAGATTCACATCAGGATTATGTTATAAAATGTTGTTTGTTTTTGTTCATATCTTGCTATCATGGTCCCCTTGTTTTCATTCATATCTTCCACTGTATTCTTGATATTTCTTGAAAGATTTGCATACTCCTAATTCTTGGAGATTGAGACATTGAGTCATGTTTTTTTGAATATGGCAATTTGACCAGCTTACAGCAGCTTTTTGGCCATTTGCTTACTGTTAAATTTATTTTGGCTACTGTTTTGAGGCTACTGCTTATGGTTTATCTTCTTCCAATGGCCTTTGGCCAAATTGGCTTTCAATTTCGAAGGAGTAAAGTCTGGATTGACAAAGCTGACTTTTTTAATCTCAAATGGAATGGAGGGATATGGCTGCTGGGTATTGGTCCATTGAATTTTATATTCAACTTTGGCTTGCACAAAATTTGTGAATCTTATACAGCAGCTTCAAATATGCCTTAAGCATGGATTTGGTTCAATGGCAGTAGGCCAAATTGAGATGTTTGGGTCGTTGGAAGTGATAAAAAATCTCTGATCAACTATAACATCTTCAGTTGATTTGATTGGAGAAGAACCTAAGTATGGAACATGGGTTTCTTTGAATTTTGATTGGAAATTTGGGATGATTTCTAGGGTTCCATGTACTGGATAGAAATTTGGCTGGCTTTGATCGATTAGGCTCCATCTTCTTGAATGTCTTGCGATCTGGTCTGCTTCATTCCCCACAGGAATTTCTGGTCGATTGCTTCTACAATCAGGGACCATCGATGTATATTTGGTTTTCATTCCAAATACAGGGATGATCGGCGAAACAGGACCAAGAAAGTGAAAGTTCAGATATGAAGTCACAGAGATGATCGGCGAAACAGGGATCAATTGGTGAAAGTTCAGAGATGAAGTCACAGGACGATAGGTGAAAGCGTTTGTTGTCGTTCGTTCGTGATTGGGAAAACACATCGGTGAAAATGCAGTGATATTCAAGTCACGTTTGATTAGGATAAATAAAGGAATTGATTTGTTTTTATTAAAAAGACCAATTTGTCCTTTCAATTAACCTAATGTGATGGATGAAACTAACGGTGTTAAGTAGAAGAGACTATGAGTGAAAGTAAGTTATAAAGTTAGGGATCACAAACATAGATAGCTTACTTTAGGGACCAAATCCAAAACTTAGACACCAAATCCAAAACTTAGACAAACCACAGAGACAATTGAAAGTGAGAACTAAGAACCAATGTCTTACGATGATTTTTTTTTATTGGGACATAATAGGTAAGCATATAACACGAAAACTAAATATAATTTTGGCGGTCGGTTCGGTCCAAACCACTAAAAAAAATGTTCAAACCGTAGACCAGATTAAACCGAGCGGTTTGGTTATTTTACGGACCGGACCACCAGACCGTTCAAACCGCCAAAAACGGTCCGGTTTGACTTGGTTCGACCGGTTTGAGCGGTCCGACGATTTTTTTGAACACCCCTAATTTTTGGAATTACCGAATATAATAATTATTTTTGCTTAAAATATGATGTCTCAAACTAGGCAATTTGAATAGTATAGTTTTTAAAGTAAAAAAAAAGATGAACAATTTTTCAAAGTAAAAGAGGAACAATTGATTGATTTATTATCAAACATGCATATGTCGGTGTATTGCAGAAAAATAACTTAATAAATAATATATTAAAAAAATTTAAGGGCACCATCAAAGTTGGTATACGAGTATCAACGTTTACTAAACACTTATTGGGTCATTTACCTTAATGGTAGGCATAACAAGGATCAAGAATCTTACTTGGTATGTGGCAAGGTAAGATTAGAGAGTCATACCTGGTAAACGCTTATAGGGTGATAAACACTTACCAACAATCCGTTTTGACGCCTGAGGATGTTAACCGATAAGGTAAGTAATAGTTGTGACTCAATAATCCATTTTTTTAAGACAAAACTATATATTATACCAAAACAACAAGGACACAAGAGGGAATGTTGGCTACACATTGAGAATTATGGTGTTAAGAAAAATCCAAAACCTGCTTCTTTAGAGAATCAAACTGTTCCCCCAAGAAATAGAAAGAACCAACAACGCTAACTTGGAGAGCCAAAGAAAATGAGAAAAAGGGGTAAACAAAGAGTCGGGCCAACAAGATCACAGAACAATGAACATTCAATCACGAATGAAAGCTAGTAACCCAACCCTTGACCCATGTACTACTCCGTCCATGATATCTTAAAGTTTTTTGCACATTTTGAGATCCATTGGAAGGAAAGGAGTAGAGGAGCATAAAGCTGATCAACTTGTTGGTTTGTCCCACATTAAAAGGTTCGATTGTTGCGATAACTCCAAATTAAGTATTGAGTTATCTAAATTATCGCCTTCCAAATATCATTCCTAGAAGTCGGAATAACATGAGAATCTACACAGTCGATCAACTCATCAACTGAGATATATGATGTTAGATGCCACTCCCACCAACTAAAGACACTCTTACATAATTGAAAGTACAACGATCAATTGATGAAACAATGGTTGACGGTTTCCAACTTATTACCACAACACGAACAAAGGAGAAAATGGAGGTCAACACCTTTGTCATGAAGAACCAATGTAACTGAAATAATTCCCCGTTTAAACCATCATATGAAAACACAAACCTTCTTCACAAACTTGTTTTTTTTTTTTTTTTGGGGGGGGGATATAAAAGGCCATTATTTTTACAATTTTACCTATTCGTTTTTTAAGAGCAATTGAAAGTGGTGTCTGAAGATAAATTACAAATAAATTGAAACCAACAAGAGGCATATAATAAACTCTAGTTTTACGACTTGTACTAGGACAAAGCGTGATTCATTGTTATCTTTTTTCTCATGTTTTGGAATTATTTTTTTAATAAAAATTGTTATTAAATGAGCAAACTTTTCATTTTCTCTTTAATTTTGAATGTTTCTAAATATTAAATAATAACACTCTTATTCATTACTAAAATATTTTATTTATGTTTTTTTGAATATTTTTGAATATTAAATAATAACACTCTTGTTAATAAAATATTTTATTCATATTGAAAAGAAACATATATATATATATAGGCCAAATCAAATATACACCAACTCATTGTTGCACCCCTTACAAACTAATCTCCACCCTTGATCTCATCATCTTAACTTTTTTTTTTTATTCTTTTAATTAAATACCAAGGTTAGAATTGCAATTTTCAAATAGTATTTTATTTATTTAATATATTAATTATATAGGATAATAAGGAAACAATATATGATTCCTAAAATATAGCATCTCTTTGATTCATCATTATCTTTTTTCAAATTCTTTTGGTATCTTTCCATGAACAACATATCGTCCAGCCTCTTTGATTCATCATTATCTTTTTTCAAATTTTGTTGGTATATTTCCAGGAACAACAATATCGTCCAACAACATACAAGATCGTCCAAAAACATACAATATCATCCCGCAACAATATCGTCCAGAAACATACAAGATCGTCCAACACCATTCTTGATAAGGGCCAGGGATAATGGTGCACGAAAGTAGTGAAATCGATGAACCGGATAGAGGAAAACACACAGTCGTTGAACACGCAGCGGATGAAATCGATGAACCCGATGAAGATAACATAGTCGATGTTAGTGATTCGGTTCTTAACTCATATGATATTGTAAACGACGATTTCCATGATGATGTTGTCGACGAAACCAACATGAATTACGACAATTGTAAGAGAGTTTTTTTAAAGTGTGTTGTGTATTGGAGATGTATGTAATTTTCCGTTGTTGATTAATCAAAATATTGAAGATGTATAAGTTGTTAGTTTTATAGATCGGTTGATATCATAGTCATGTTGATATTTGGAAATTCATATGGCTTCTTATATGAAACATTCATTCATGGGGTTGAATCGTATATGAACATGCATCTGAAATTCATGCACATATGCATTATCCCGAAATTCATGCATATATGTCCAATTCATTCATGAACCTTCATATATGATAATGTTATGAAATCCTTGCACATATGCAATAAAATGAAAATCATGCGCATATGCACAGAAGCATATGTGAACCTTCACGAAATTCATGCATATATGCCCAGTTAATTTATGAAACTTCATATATGGTACTGTTACGAAATTCTCGCACATATGCTATAAAATGAAAATCATGCACATATGCACAGACGCATATGTGAACCTTATTATATGATACTCGTATGAAATTATTCATTCATGTATGCTATAAAATGAAGTTCATGCACACATGCACAAAAACAAATATGAACATTATGATGTTGGTTCGAAATCATGCCTATGTGAATTTAATTTATGGAAACCAATCATGTGAATTTCATTTATAAAAACCAATTATGTGAATTTCATTTATGGAAACCATGACTATGTGAATTTCATTTATTTAATGGCCTAATCATGCACAATTCCTATAATACCCTTACCGTGCCTATGTGAATTTCATTTATGGAAACCATGTTTAGGATATTTACATTTCCTACCAATCTAATATTGACCATTAGATTAAAAAATTAATGGTCAAGATTAGTTTGTAAGGGGTACACTAGTTGAAGGGCTCTCTCTCTCTCTTTCTCTCTCTCCCCCTCTCTCTCTATATACGTGTGTGTGTGTGTGTGTGTAAATAACTTATGACAATTATATAAAGTAGAATTATTATCTAACATATAATTAAAATTTCATTTTAATACATGTGTGTATATATAAAGATAAAAAGAAATGAATATTGAAACTTTAAACACTTAAAAAACTTATTAAATTATTATATAAAAATACATCTATGATCAATACATAACCTATATGTGACACCCTCTTATAGTAGAATTCTTAGATAGGAATTTTCTGTTTTTTTTAATCTTTAAAATACTAATATATATTAAAGACTTTAATGTCTCTCTATGAAAAATGTATTAGGGAATTTAATTAAAATGTCTAAACCCTCTACCATTTTGCTCGAATACCCCATAAGTCCACGATTTTGACCCTCGATCGCGGATTGAATAAAAAAATTCGAAATCAGGGATTTATCCACGATATGTGTCCGCGATCGAGGCTTATGTCTGCGATCGAGGGTATGACCCCTCGAATTTCTTAGGGTTTGGGGTATTAGGTTTTAAGGTCCGCAATTTTCTTCTTGGGTTCGCAGTTTAAGCCTATGATTTCATGTGTTATGAGTTTTTCACGTTTTTTTTGCATGGTTTTATTGTTTTTTTTTCCACACTTTGGTCTGATTGTCACACAATTATTGTACTATTGTCATTGAATTTGTGGTTCACATTTATCTTCTCCATCCAATTTTGCCTATAAAAAGCAGTAAGATGTAAGCCAAATTCGTTCATCACATCCATTCCATTGTTCTTTCTTGCTTTCTTTCTTCATCATTTGAATTTCTTCTTTCTAAGATACTACTGAAAAAATGAGTTCAGCTGTTGAAAACGCTAAGCTCTATTTATGTTGCGATGGTGAATGAGTGCAAGACAACAATAAGTGTGATTTTGTTTATAAATCAAAGCATGAAAAATGCTAGTAATCACTTCACATAAGAAGTTTATTGCTTACACCATGCAAAAATGTGGAATCGAAGGTTCTGCTGTTTGCAAGTTGGTGTTCAGGAATGATGATGGCTCAATGGCGGAGCTAACCACGATCGAGAAATCTGTGGTTTTATGCAATTTGCAACCTAGTTAGAAATACCTCCAACACTTTTTGTGTATGTCGCACCATCGATGTGCAACAAAGGTGATGACGAAGATGATGATGAATGTGATGAGGAAGGTGATGAAGAAACCCATCTCGGTGGTAGTCAATTGGAGTCTGATTCTCAATTTCAGGTGTCCTACGACTCTTATCCCGATTTTGTTCCGGAGACGCAACCAGAAGAAGAAGAAGAAGAAGAAGAACGATTTGTTGGAGTTGCTGATGACGAAACCCATGTTTTCATAATGGGTATATCTGATATGGATAGATCATATACCAATAATGATGAGGACCAAGAAGTAGAAACATATACCCCTAGCAATAAATCATTTGGTGAGTTAAACGATTATTTTGATATGCCTCATTCCCTTCCAAACCCGGAGACCTATATACCAGCCTACCAACATGCACCTTATAATCGCAGTACAAGGATACAAGGTCAGCTATTTGATACGAAGGAGGAAATGACCATACAACTCGGAATTAAGTTCTTGGAAGAGGTTTTCGTGTTTAGAACGAAGAAATCCGACAAAAGCAGATACGAGGTTGTATGTGAGAAACAAAATTGTAAATGGCGTATGACGGCGAAGTCCATAGGCCCTAAAGGAGGGTTGTTTGCCGTTAGAATGCTGCACGATGTACACACTTGTTTGGGGACGCAACTGAATCCCAGCCACCCACAGGCCAACAAAGGGACTTTGGGCCACATACTGAAAGGCAAATTTCTTGATGCTAGCAGGGCATTTAGGCCAAACGACATCGTCAACGATATAAACCTGCAGTATGACATCACAATTGGTTACCACCAAGGATGGCGTGCGCGATGCAGGACACTACTAATGGTGAGAGGCACTCCCGATGAGTCGTACGAACGACTCCCTACGTGTTTATATAATTTCCAGTTGCAGAATCCGAGTACACGCACCAGAATAAGAACGGATTCAAACGGATGTTTTGAGTTGTGTTTCCCTGCCCTTGGATGTACGGTACATATATTAATACGTTGTATCTTTACATATTATAAATTATAACATTTACAAAGGGAAACCACCTACGTCTTTGCAGATCCACACATTTTTGACAAATATGCGTTGTGTCATTGGCTTTCGGAGTAGGCATTACCTGGGTATGATGTTCTTGGCGGTTTCCATGGACGAAAATAACAACATTGTGTCATTGGCTTTCGGAGTAGGCAAGTCCGAGAAAGGGGAGGAGTGGGGTTGGTTTCTGTCCATGTTGAGAGAATGTATCGGAGACCTGGAAGGGTTTGTGTTTATGTCCGACAGGGCTCCTTCCATAAGCGCCACAATTTCTGTCATGTACCCCAACGAACCCTCACGCCCTATGTTGTCGACATTTGAAGATGAAAGTGAAAAGTGCGGACAAGCGTATCACAACAAACCGCACGACCTACTGGAAGGCATGCAAAGCATATACGGTTAGGGAGTTTGACTTTTACATGAATGCACTACGAGTTGAAGTTGATCGTGGAGCACAAGTTATAGACGATGCTGGTAAGGAGAGGTGGTCAATGACCCATTTTCCTGCACAACGGTATAACATAATGACCTCCAATAGTGCTGAGTCGGTGAATGCACTCTCCCGTTTTGCTCGTAGATTACCTATTGTGGGACTTATAGAGTACTTTCGATCGTTTCAACAAGAGTGGTACCTACTTCGACGGCAAAAGGGAGGTTGATAAACTATGAAATCTTGAACTTATATGTTAGTTGCTTTTTTCGTGTTCTTTATAAATCGTAACACAATTAACACATATATGTAGATGAAATGCGTAATCTTCTCACACTAGTGGCGGAGAAAATAATTCACAGAATGGCGGGAAAGTCTGGGACATGGAGGGTAAGCGACATTGGATATGATAAGTTCCAAGTTCGGGATACCCGTCATCACACGGCTGTTGATATGGTCAACCATGTTTGTTCATGTCTGCAATGGCAATATTCTGGGTTACCGTGCGGTCATGCCATCGTTGTTGCAAGGTGTATGGGTCGTAGATATTGCAGCGATTTGGCTATAAGTTACTACATGTCCGATACTTACCGGTCAACATATCGGGAGGTAATCAATCCGGCTGGACCCCCTCAATCATGGATGTCTTCACACGTCCCCCTTCCGCCATGCTATCCACCGTTAATAACCAAGAGACATGCCAGGAGACCAAGATAGAACGATTGACATCCATATCATGGTGAAGGTCCGATACAGAGAACATGTACTAAGTGTGGAGCAGTAGGACATACTCGTGGAGAATGTCCAACTCCTGCCCTTTCAACCGTGCCTAGGAGTAGAGGTTCAGATAGCCAAAGAAGTCGCTCCCAGGGCCCATCGGAGCTAGAACCACATGGAACCCTAAGACATGATAACATTGATCTAAACATTGACTCCCCATGATTTTAACGACTAGGTGTTAGCCTAACCTTTTTATTTGTCGGCAAGTGCATCAGGTTCCGGTTGGGGAATCGTAGTAGTGTTTCTGTGAAAGGATGAGTACTAGTCATATGCACGAGAGAGTAGCTTGGTGAAGCCTTCCGCATTTTGGAGATAGCGACTGTTATTGGGTTTTTAGTAACACCCGACTTTAATTAGTCCTTATGCAAGACTTTATTTATTTTGTTGATGGTTCAACCTAGAATTATATTTCAAGTATGGACTGGTCGTAAGAGATTTTATTCTACTTTGAGGTATTGTTGAAAATTTTAAATTGATCGCTCTTTCCAAATTTGAGGGTGTTACAGAAATAAAACATGGAAGAAGTGAGATGCCATAAGTGAACAATAAATTGTTGGTAAATTGAAGAACAAAAAATCGTTGGTAAATTGAAGAACAAAAAACATAAGCTTTAATTGATACATGATGCATGATATTCAAACATGAAGTTTAGACGATAAATTGAAGAACTATAAAGAAGCTTGGTTGGTTAAACTGTGAAATTTCCTTTCATTTTGTTCCATCTAAAATTGCAAATTATCACTCTACCTTGGCTCCAAGCACGACAAACACTCAATATTTCGACTGGTTCAACAAGTATAAAGGACATTAAGGGTCTGTTTGTTTTTTAAAAATCAGGACTTAATTGACACTTATCACTTATTCGGTCAGACATTCATAAAATAAGTGCGTTTGTTTTTTCCATTAATTCAAATCCACTTATCACTTTATTTGCACTGACCGAAAAAGTAGTTAGGTTATCACCTTTTCTTACTTATTTCCAAATCGCCACATAAATCATTTGATGCCTCTATCTCAGATTTATCACCTCCAGACCTTCATCGCCTCCATTCATCACCTCGATCGAGGTTCTCCCATCGACTCCATTTCGTCCCTGAATCTGTTGTTTTCATGTTGATTTCATCCCTGAATCTGTTGATTTCATCCCTAAATCGGTTGATTTCGTCCCTGAATCGGTTGATTTCTTGGTCTTGTTACTACATCGTCCCTGGTTTTCTTTCAATCTTCATGGTCGTTGTGTATCACATCAGTTTCATCTAGGGTTTTCTTCTAAAAAAGAAAGATTTTTGGGGACTGTGTTGTGGTCATTGGGTTTTTTTCCAATCTTCATTGGTTCCTATACATCGTCCCTGGTTTTCTTCCAATTATTTTTTTGGGGACTGACAGACTGTATTGTGGTGGTTCATGGTTTTCTTCCAATCTTCATGGTCAAAAGTGATGTTAAAAAATCAATAAAGGGTATAGAAGAAAGTATGTGGTGAAGTGTTAGCTTCATGTTTGAACCTTGTACACATATCATCTTTAGCATAGGTGTATTTATGCATACATGGATTTGGAATTTAAGGCTTTTGTACATTAGTGGCAGGAATAGCCAAATAGGAAGAAGAAGAAGAACTGCATAAAACAAATTCAAGAGGGAAGATAAAAAAATTCAATGCTGATAATTGGATCTGTAATGTCTTCAAAGTATTTATTTACATGTTTTGTTTCATAGAGGGAAGATAAGAAAATTCAAGTTTGATGTACTTATGAATTTTTTTAGGGATAAAATTGATAATTATACATATTCAGACGTTTGTCAGTTTACAAAAACAAACATACTTATTGATTCAAATTTCAGACTTCAGCACCACCTCTTAAAAATCAGAAGTGAAATCAAACTTCAGACTTCAACACCTCTTAAAAAACAAACGCCACCTAAGAGATTACGACTTTATGCATCAAAGTTTGGTTTACATTTCCATTTTGACCGGTGTCTTCAAGTAGGTCAATTTACATGTGAAAATCACAGAGATAAGTAAAAAAGGATATCCAATAGAAAAGAAAAACCAAAAGAATTGCTAAATTGTCATATATGAAGCAAGAAAATCCCCAAAACAATATTGATTAGGGAGTTCATATACACATATACAAAGTGAACCCAACTACAGAAATAGGTTCCCCAATGTTGTATTCACCATGTCATCATTTATTGTACCCATCATTGTTCTTTTTTCATCTGTTATTCTTAAGTTTGGTAACTTCTGTCCTGTTTAAATGGTGACAACTTGCTTGCAAAAATTTGTTGTTGCTTTACCACAAAAGTTATTTATCTTTGTCACTCATCATCATCGTGATCATGTTGATGGTAAGCAATAATAGGAAAAAATACCCAACTGAATTACTTTTTCATGGGGAGACTAACGGGTTGGAACAAGGGACCGTAAATAGCCCCATACCATTGATGGGGATATAAAAACATTGG
Organism: Arctium minus; assembly: GCA_954870635.1. Lineage (NCBI taxonomy): Eukaryota > Viridiplantae > Streptophyta > Magnoliopsida > Asterales > Asteraceae > Arctium > Arctium minus. The sequence goes on along the minus strand of OX941097.1, from coordinate 24,957,421 downwards.
ATTGCTTGTGACACATATTCATAACCATTGGATTAAGCGCACTGGATTGCTTGAGACAAAAATTAGAATTAATTGAACACAGAAGAGAGCTTATATAGACATACCAATAAAAAAGAGCAAAATGTGAATAAAAGGGTAGGCATATAGAAAACCAATCATCATCATGATCACATTAAAATAATTTCATCACCATTAATCAAAATATGGCAAAACATTGGGTGCTTATAGTTTAGTATAGTTTTTTCTTCATACTTCACCATTAATCATAAAGTTGAAAGAAACAGAACATGGCAATTGGATGTGTATCAGGTGCGTATCAAATTCCTAACTATGAAATCGAAATGTGATGCAAAAATGCAACAATTATGCAAATTCCTAATTATGAAATCAAAGTGAACCCAAATAAAACTATGAAATCAAAATGAACCCAAAGAAAACTATGAAGTCAAAGTTAACCAAAGTGAATCATTACCTGAGAAGGATTTGTCGAGCAATTGTGTCATGTAGCGGTGGTTTAGGGTTCACTGTGAAGTTATATGAAATCAAAGTGAACCAAAAAAATTATGAAATCAAAGTGAACCCAAGAGGATTATGAAATCAAACTGGGAGATTTCGAGAATGCCATACCTGGGAGAGATCTATTGGAACGATAACCACAAGAAATTGTATGAGAAAAACAAAGAGGAGCTAGAGGAACGGTAAAAAAACAACATACATAAGTGAATCATAGAGAAGTGATGAATCGATCGAGTGGATCGTTAGAGGAGCGATGAAAGAAATTACCCTAACCATATGCATATATATCTTTTTGAATTAGTAATCATCATACGAGAGTTTGAATCATCATTTTGTGGAATCGATTTCTGAATCGTTGCTTGGGGAACGATGAGAGCGTAAATGCAATGAGAGCGTGAAAGATGATCTTTAGTGCATTGGTAGGTTGTACATTTTACAATAAAATGTTGTATTTAAGACTTTAATACTTTTATAAGATCTGCTTTATAAGACAATATAGATAATTACGTAATAGGTCCCTTATATTTTACGAGTTTTACAAAAATAAAAACAAACAAAGAAAATTTTCAAAAGAGACAAAGAACGTGGTTGGACGAAAATACCACTGACTCCAACGGACAATTTTAACGGAGTTAGTAACCAGAGATGATTTTCAAAGGAGTAAATTACATTCCTGGTCCCTGTGGTTTGGCCATATTTTGGATATGGTCCCTAATTCTCATTAATTACACTGGGCATCCCCATGGTATGAATAAGTGCACGCAGAGGGTCCCTCCCTCTAATGGAGTCTGTTAACCCAGTTAACTCAAGGGGTATTTTTTTCTTTCTACACTTATTTTTGTCTTTTTCCTAATAAGAAATTAAATTAAAAATAAACAAATGAATTAATAAATAATAGGCCCCACCTCCCCTACAACCCCCACCCTACCCACCCCTAAACCCACCAATCTGCAACTTTTTTCCTTTGAGACCTGCAACCTTCTACACCCTTCTCCGGAAAATCAACCACCCCGTAATTGGAACCCACAAAGATTTCACTCTCTCCCCGAATTACACCTCTTTCGATTCAAATCTTTCACAATGCTTCATGGGTTTTTGAAAAGACTCGATTTTTTTATGGGTTTCTTGAATTGATGGTTGTAAAGATTCAGAGGTCTGGTAATTCATCAATGGAGCATTTTATGAGTTGAATTCAGTTTTTGAAAGAAAACCTAAACTGTGCTACTTCAGCTAATTCATCAATAGTTGGAACTAGTGGTAGTTCATTGGCTTTAGAAATTGATCTTAACGAAGCTCCTCTTCCTTCTCCTCGAGAAGTTGTCTGTAGCGGTGGTTGTGGTTTTGCAGCGGAGCTTCACCGGTGTGGTTCTTGTGGTGAGATGGAAGGTGCGATGGTGGTTTATGGTGATTGTGGGAGAAGGTTTCATGTTGAGTGTTTAGCGGTGAGAGAAGAGCAAAGGGAGTGGATGTGTTTTGAGTGTTTGATATAATGCAACAATGGGAGGAGGTTGCCGCGAGGAGGCGTCGGTGATGGTTACGGTTCGGGGCTTTTCGACATGAACGCATCTCCGCCGCGAGAAGACGATGGCGGTGAGGAGGATTATTTCGTAAACTCGAATCTAGTATTAGCAGCCAACTTTCCTAAGTATGCTTTCTTGCCCCTTTTATATTGAAGAACGAATCTTTATTGACTGTTATTATGCTTAAAGATGGTGGTGAAAGGTTAGAAAAAAAAGAATCACTTTGAACGCAGCTGATACTCATTATTACATTGTTTAGGGGGTGTACTGGTGTAGAGAGGTGTGGTTGTTTGTTGAAGTTTTCTGGTGAGATTAATTCACCGTTTCTTCTCGCCGTAATTTTGGTTAATTACATATATCTATAATATGAAGACTTTTTGAGGTCAAGGGAATGAGTTTTGGTGTTGATATTTTTTTATTTGAATTTGTTTGTGAGGAAGACGAGTCCGCGTATGAGCAACTGTACAAAATCGGTTTTTTTATTGAATTTGTTTGTGAAGAAAGATAAGATTAGAGAGGGAGGTGGATAATCATAAGAATAAGAAGAGTTTTGGAAGTAGTAAAAAAAAGAGGAGGTTTGGTAGAATGTGGATAACCATAAAAATTGGTGGTGGGTTTTGTGAGGGAGAGGGAGGTGGGTTGGTGGTGGTGAGTTGGGAGGAGAGAGAAGCGACAGAGAGAGAGAGGGGGTGAGAAGGTGGGGGTGAAGGTGAGGGTTGTAGTGGGGTAAGGGTAATGGTATTTTTTAATTTATTTTAGGAAAAGACAAAAATAGGTGTAAAAAAACAAAAATACCCTTGAGTTAACTGGGTTAATAGACTCCGTTAGACGGAGGGACCTTCTACGTGCATTAATTCATACCACAGGGACGCCCAATGTAATTAATGCAAATTAGGGACCATGTCCAAAATATGGCCAAACCACAGGGACCAGGAATGTAATTTACTCTTTTCAAAGCAAAATGTAAACAGTAAGGACGATAATTGTAGTTATTGAAGTCTAGGGACCATTTTCTGAGTTACGTGTAAACCTCAAGGACCAAAATTGTTGTTTACTCTTTTTAATTAGATGCTAATAGTTTATAGTGAGAAGTTGAGGTTAACATAAGAAGTGGTTATCAAACATTGGATAAAAAATGAATGCATATTAGGATGAGATGCACCAGATCAATTTCATTCTAAGTCGCAATTCATGAAAGAACATTTGATTAAAAGTGATCAATGGTTCAGAACCTCAATTTCTCACACAATCATTCATGATAGTTTATAATCGTTAATTTTAATTTTATTTATATTTTTAAATATTTATTAGTTTAAAGAAACAAATAGCTGCTTTTTTGTCGACATCAATTTTATTAATAAAATAAAAAATGAAATGAAACTTGAGTTCTTACACAAAATAAGAAACAATATTTTATATAGAGTAAACTATGATTTTCGTCCATGTGGTTTGATGTTTATAACGATTTTGGCCCCTGGCCTTTAAAATTTGCTTTTTTCGTCCCTATGGTTTCAATTCCTTTCGTTTTTCGTCTCTAAGGCGCTGTTCGGTTCATTTTCTGTTAAGACCTGTATGGATATAGCTGTCTGTATGGATATAGATGTCTAGGTGTTAGCAGATAAGTTGTTGTTCGGTGGTTGTGTTGAATAAACAGTCTGAATGTCAGAAATAACCATTTTACCCCAATCTTTGTTTTTGTATAAAAATAAAATGATTGTTAACAGATTCATACACAACCATAGACACACACAAAAAAAAATTGTCCACATATTCATACACATAACTAGTGAAGTAAAAAAATAAAGGTTTTTCTTTGGTGTACATAGATTCATCTCAGAATGGAGAGGAGAAATAAATGTGAGAAACATACACAGATTCATGAAGAAAAAAAATACATACACACAATCAATCGATTCATACACAGCTGAAGAACCTCTCCTGAATTCAAAAAACCCTATTCTCTCGTAACGCCATCTCGATTCATCCATCGGTTTTCTTGGGTGACGCTGGTCCTAGGGTTTTCTTCTTTTCCTACCATTCTTGCAATCAATCGATTTATGGAGTAAAAAATACATACACAAAATCAATCGATTTATGGAGAAAAAATACATACACAAAATCAATCGATTTATGGAGAAAAAAATATATACACACAATCAATCGATTCATACCCTCTGAATCTGTCACACACAGGGATAATCGAGGAGATTGAACACTGAAGCAAGTGAGAATAGAAATGGCCGGAAGAAACTCGCCGGAAGAGCAGCTCGTCGGAAGCAACTCACCGAAACTAACCCATCGGAAGCAACTCGTCGGAAGCAAGTGAGAAGAGAAATCCATGTATCTGGTGGTGTTTTTTCTTTAATGGGTTATTTGGGAGAAGGGTAGATAGGGAATAATAATGGCTGAGCACAAAGGACCTCCATAATCTAGCTGACCAAATCAACCATTGTCTGAGCAATTAAGCCGGTACCAAACAGGTAGATATGGCTGTGTGAATAAGCCATATCTACCATACAACCCATTAAGCCATAAACGAACATACCCTAAGACTAACTTTGTTAAAAAAGGCAAGTTAATGAAGAGCATATTTGTCTTTGTACATGTTTTTGTTTTTTCCTTAAACTTTTATTAAACAATATACTACATTATACATATTATACACACATATATTATATACCATATATGTATATATGTATTAACCACCCTCCAAATCGATCGGTCAACCCTTCTCAGTTCCCATCTCTTTCACCGGTGCAACTAACCAGAACCACTGCCATAGTCCCTTCCCCATTCCCGATGAACCAAAACAAGAACCATCTCAATTATTCTCTCTGTGAACCACCACCGCCCCTGTTCTCAACCCTAAGAACCAGAATGACAATATCTTCGGTTAACTGCAACAACTCCTCACCCATCTCAAATCCTGAGCTCACAAGTCAAAAAGATACCACCTTTGAGTTCCTTCCCGCCCTTTCTTCTCTCTCATTTTCGCTCTCAACCTGTCTTCTTCCCTCCACCCCCACCACCGCTCCAGTCCCAAATCAAACACACCACTCCAATCTCGATTTTCAGACTCTTCTCGATTTTGTTTTTGGCTATCGATGTTTAGCCTACCTATTCGATTTTGTTTTTGGTTTTGCATAGTGAAAATCACACCCCCGCTTCTACAAAAAAACCCATCTTCTTCCCATCAAACCTCTTCACAGCATTGCAAATTTGCGATTTCTCCCATCCTTTTTACTTGTACAAATATGAAAATCTGTTTATGGTTGATTGTTATTTTGATTTTGGTTTTGGTGTTTGTTTCGTATTTCGATTTAAAAGGTAAAATCATCGCTGAGAAGTCAATGGCGGAGGTGATGTAGGTCGTTGGAAGGAGAACAAGGAGGGGGAGAAGAAGGGTGAAGGAAGAAGCGGGGAAATGTCGGTTAGGGAAGACGGTGGGATGGGATTTGGGGAGATGGTAGGGTGGCAAGTGGCTACCATATATATATATATGTGTGTGTGTGTGTTATGTGTATAATATGTATTATTATGTTATAAATAGTATAGTAACATATATTTAATAGTTTTCTAAAAACATAAAGAAAAATTAAAGAAATATATTAAAAGACCAAAATACCCTTAATTTAACAGGGTTTTTGTAACAGAGTTGGTCAGAGGGACGAAAAGAGAAACAAAATGGAAACCATAAGGAAGAAAAAAAACAAGTTTTAAAGATCATGGACGAAAATCGTTATAAAAATCACAAGGACAAAAATCGTAGTTTACTCTTTTATATATTACTTGCTGGCAACGTTGATTTCTTGGTCATCAAGTTCAGGCCCAAACAAAGACAACATACAAGTGGGATACGATCATACGAATCCCCTCTTTTTAAACCCCTAATTCGATTCAGTCGATAGGTTTTCTGTTTGAATTTTTTTGCAATTGCTCAAGATTTTTCGATATTCGTCGGTAAGTCTGTTCTCTTTTCCCTAATGCAATTTTAACTTATTTCCCTTGTTCCTGAAGCGTTAATTTACGAAATAGGCGCTATTGGATTGAAATCGATCTTTAACTTATGAACTGTCTAGTATTGAAGATGATAAAGCGTTTATCTAATTAAAGAATCGATCAAGATACGTGCCGACTTGTTTCTTGTTTAAAGATTGATGTTATTGATATCAGGTTCCATATTTTCTAGTGAATTAGGGGTTTTCCTTTTCTTTATTTGTTATTTTGATTTTTACGTTTATATTTAAATAGAAATATGGAGTGAAAGGGCGGTTGGGATTTTGAGGTAGGTTGAATGCCGGTAACCGAAAATTTCTTGATTGGCTATGTTTGAGCTTAGAGCTTAGAACCAAACCCTAGAACTACTTACGACTGCAGGTGCATTTTGATATTTACGTTTAGAATATAAAGTGAGGCATGTTTGATGTGTAATGGGATTATTGATTGTGTCTGAAGTGGCTAGTGAGATTTGAAGTTGCCATAATTGGAGAATCAGTATGCAGTTGTCGTAGCAACGGATTGTTGAGATAAATGTGAAATTATTATCTCTGACTTTAACAACTGAATATATGATTCTAATTTTGATTCTTTGAGTTGCTATAATCATTTTCAAAGGGCAGATCCACGTTTGCTTTTGGCGTTTTTTTTTGTATGTTTTAAGCAAATGGCTTCATTTTCCTTCAAAATTAAGTGCATATAGACGAGTTAAATTCTAGAACAGACCATGAACCATGAATTTGGCATTATATGGTAACCTTTTGAGATAGGTGATTAACATTTTGTTGTTGTTCGAGATGCCCTACTAGAGTGGAGATAGAAGTTCTAGCGTAGTTGGATAGAGGAAGCATCTTGAGCTTGAGGAATGCTTTAAGCGTAGATTATATGGTGATCTCCAGATTTAAAGTCTTCTGTTCAATATCAGACGCCTAGCTTGAAATATACTAATATGAGAATGTCCTTGCTTACATAAATAATGCATTATACTTTGGTTTTAGATTTGCTTGTTTTCATAAAGTTGGCTAACGATTCCCTAATGCATAAATATGTGGTGTGGATGTTATGTTTTGTGACAGGCTCCTTGCTCCTGAAGCCATTTTCCATTCATCCACTTCTCATTTACCATGGCCACAAGTAAGCTAACTTATGCCTTCCCTTCCCTGTGCCACTTTTGGACATATATCAATGATGTTGTGTATGCATTTAGTTATTGCTTTCACCATAGGGACATTGTGTCTTTGGCATATTCATGCACATTAATAAGGGTGTTTTGGGAAATACACATCTACGCTTGGTAATGGTGCTTTCAAGGTATTGAAATCATCTGCAGAAATTATTAGAGAAAAAGTAGAGCACCTTCAAAGATTATAATAGAAAACACATCATCTTTTGGCCCTTGGGTGATAATTAACCTTTACTGAGTTGTAAAATCTTTTCCACAACATATTCACTTTTTACCTCTAATCTCAATTTTGGCCAGAACCTGCTCAATCATGCCAACCTATCAGTACTTATTTCGAAAGTTCAACTATGCGAACTCATTGCAAGGAAACTTCATAGCTGGGTGTGCGGACAGTACTTTTGTTTGCCAAATCACTCCTCTAATGTTGCATGTATTTTTTTCAGGGCTGCGGTTTGAAAATTCATGTGAAATTGGGGTGTTCACAAAGCTGACCAATGCTTACTGCTTGGTAGCTAATGAAGGCTCTGAAAGTTTCTACAGGTTTGTTCTTGTGATTGGAGTTGTACTATGCTATTTTTTTCAACACTTTACAAGAACTTGGATGTGGGTTTGCAGCATTTTTGAGTCTGAGTTGGCTGATGTTATTCCTGTGGTTAAAACATCTATTGGTGGTACAAGGATAATTGGAAGGCTTTGCATTGGTAAATATTTCATAAGCTTTTGCAATCTGTATAATGACCTGCCTATTCGGCTTTGAAAACTGATTTTAGATATTGTTTTGTAGGAAATAAGAAAGGCCTTCTCTTGCCTCATACTACTACGGACCAAGGTAAGGTTATGAACTTGCACAATTTATTTTTGGATTAGCTTGCTTTTTCAGAAAACAAGGACTCTGGGCAACTACATCTGAACGGGTGAATTTTTTGCCTTCTGCCCATTAACGCACTGTTGGTTGTTCACTGGTCGTGCTAAGGGTGGATTTGAACCCGTGACCTCTTGGTTATTATGAGGAAATCCCAACCGCTTGTACAAATCCTGTTGGTGATTAACTGAATAAATTAACCTGGGATGTCGTTGGCATTTCTTTGAGCGCTTTATTCCTTTCACCTTTTCCTCCGGCTTCTTACGATACAAATAAGTTAAGAAAGAAACATTCCAATTTCCACCAAAAGGAAAAAAGTTCATTAAACCATGATCAATAAAAAGATATATATTGAAACCCAGAACCCTTTGGAGTGTGCTAGTTAGATATCAACAATAATTCACCAAGTAGATTGGCTTAAAGGATATGGCAGTTTGGCTAGTTGAGCTCACCTGGTTTGATTCTTTTGAAGCTGTTAGATGAGTTTGTAAGCACATGAGCACCTGCGTGGATGCATTTGTGCTATTTTACATCGGTCAAAGTGTCTTGATCACAGAAAGCCTCTCTGCTTATGGAAAGTTACTTGATTGGGCCTCAACTGTTTTCTATCATCAGTTGTATAACCTGATAATGTAACAAGTAAAATCCATGTACATCAAAGTTTCCAAGAGTTATTAATGGGAGTTGGTTATCATAAATATTTTCTTCAAAATCTGATGGCTATCCTTCTAGGTTATGTTCTATGTAGCACACCCTCCAGAAAACCATTGTAGATTTGGTTAAACCTTTTTGAGTTGATCCTTTTCCAAATTCGGTTCATTAACTTTTGAGAACTATAAATATGATAATTTAGTTAACGCTTTTATCAATACTACAAGCTAATCCTGTTTAGATACACTTAGAAAGCCAAGTTGGTATTGCAATTTCAAGATTTTGTATTTTGCAAATTGACATTTAAAAGGTAAAATGTATCTCCAATTTTTTAAGTGAGATTACGTCTGTTTGAGCTTCAACAAAGTTGGTAATACTTAGTCTTATCTGTTGAGCTTTAACTTAATTTGACAAGTAACTTGATGTCTAACTTTTGGTTTTTTGGCTTATATAACATATTCTTCAATTATTGATCTTGCTATCATATGCTTTAATCTGTTTATAGAGCTTCAACACTTGAGGAACAGCCTGCCTGATGAAGTTGTTGTTCAACGGATTAACGAGAAGTTATCTGCTCTTGGTAATTGCATGGCATGCAATGATCATGTCGCTCTTACTCATACTGATCTTGACAAGGTAAGCTCAATTACGTGTTGTACACCGGGCCCTTGTGCCATAAAATACACTTATTCAGCAACTGTCATGTTTCAATCATTTTCTGCCCACCCGTCACATTTTTAAGTCAAAACGGAATTGACTTGATCAGTTTGTCACCATAATATATGCTCCTTTGGTCTTAAAATCAGTGTCTGCATTTATATTTTAGTTTGTCTCAAAATAACTGTCCACTCTCAAAGGTAAGTGCCTACTTTCTAATTCTACCCTTAATTATGATATCGAGAAGTTGATTGCTACCTATATTATTAAGGGTAAAATTGTCATTTACTTAATTGCTACCTTTTTCATTTTGGACATTTATTTTGGGATGGATGGAGTATTATGTTAGCCCTCGCTTTTCACAAGCCGGGGAGGGGTCTTCACGGAAATAGTTGCTCTTCTCTTTGGGGTAGAGGTCAAAGTCTGCGTACAACTTATTCTTCCCCCACTATCTTCGGTAGGATATAGTGGGTTCAATTGGTTAGGAATGTTAGAACATCTCCAACAGATTATCTAAAGTGGAGTTGTGGGCCATTTCTTTGCTCCAGAACTTTCCCCAAAATGGAGAAAGTAGGAGAGAGAGAGTGTGAAATTCTCCGAATTTGAGAACTCCCCAAAAAATGATTACGTGTTCCCACCAATAACAAACGTCAAAATTAAATATTTAGGAGAGAAATAATATTTTATTAAATATATGGAATTTTTTAATAATTTTTGATGATGTAATTTCCAAAATAGAGAAACCATTGGAGTTGAATGTAATTTTCTTTGCAGATGTTGAATTTTGATTTCCCATTATGGAGAATCTGTTGGAAATGTTCTTATAGTCTCTCTACATGCAGCTCGTAAAATATCTGTTTTATACTAGTGAGATAACTTGTGTGATACAGTTGCTAATGCATTTGGTGTTATCAGGAAACGGAAGAAATGATAGCGGATGTTCTTGGTGTAGAAGTTTTTAGACAGACAATTGCAGGCAATGTTCTTGTGGGCAGCTACTGTGCATTTTCAAATAGAGGTGGGTTGGTCCACCCCCACACATCCATTGAAGACTTGGATGAGCTCTCAACCCTCCTTCAGGTCCCATTGGTGGCTGGCACAGTGAACCGTGGTAGTGAAGTCATAGCCGGTGGCTTAATTGTAAACGATTGGACCGCATTTTGTGGATCAGACACCACTGCCACAGAACTCTCGGTGATCGAGAATGTTTTCAAGTTAAGAGAAGCCCAACCTAATGATGTTGCCAATGAGATGAGGAAGTCGTTAATCGACACCCTTGCTTGAATCCAACGATTGCCTGTATGATGTTGCTATACACGCCCCTTTTTATATGTTCTGCTTTTATGTTGCTATATGTTTACTCTTACTGTTTTTGGTACTTGATTCTAATGAGATGGTAAGCCTTGAATGTAAATCACCATAGGGGTGTTCAAAAGACTGTCAAACTGATATAGAATAGCAAACGGAACCGAACCAAAAAAGAAGTTAATCGTGTATTGTAGTTTGGTTTCACTTTTGATAAGTTTAGCGGTTCTACATTATGTTCAATTTCGTTTTGGTACTTAAAAAACAGATCCAAATTGAAAAAGTTGGGTTCTTGTGAGGATGAATCTTGTAGTGAAAACGTGAAAACAAAACCTTCATCTACCTAGGTGTGGACCTACTTAAGCCATACTGTGGCAGTGGCTTCTCTGACTCGAAAACATTCTTGATCATTGAGAGTTCTGTTGCGCAAATGTCTGACCGACAAAATCGTGTCCAATTGTTGACGGTTGAGCCACAGGCTATGACTTCGCTACTACGGTATAAGGGTTGATCCAAGTCTTCATTGGATGTGTAGGGGTGGACCAAGCCACTTCTACTTGAAAATGCATAGTAGTTGCCTACAAGAACATTGCCTACAATTGTGTGCCTAAACTTCTACACCAAGAACATCGGCTATCGTTTCTTTGGTTTCTTGATAACACAGACGACACCACACGAATTATTTCGCGAGTATCCAAATGGACTTGTAATAGCCCTTATGATTGCTTGTTGAGCTTTAATGTCTTCCTCGAAGCGAAATTTTAAACATAAAAGGCAAAGCATAACCCATCCCAAAAAGAAAAGCAAGAAAAATCAAAAGCACAAATCGAACATAAACAAAGCAAAGCACAACATAAATGGAACAAGTGAGTAATGCAGCAGCAACAAATATCATACACATATGAATCTTAAAGGTTTTATATTGTTACAAGTGATCACAGCAACGGATCTAGGATTTTAGCCGAGTTGGTGCACCTTTAAGGTCTGGAAAGTTGTTCAATGTATTTTTAGCCGAATTCCACCGTTGGGGGAAGGGGGGATTCTTTAAAGTTATTTTTTAAGTTTTGAGGGACGTTTTTGGGTTTTTTGTTGATTTCGAGGTCCCTTTCTAACATCCGGGAGCACCCTCAAAGTTTAGCGTGTGCACCTTTTGTACCCAAAAAATATTCTCCTTGCCCATGCGTGATCACTAAAACCACAATTTTCCAGAAGAATTTATTCCAATCTATTACATTCTTTATGACGCTGATTAGCCTAAGACTAATATATATCTTGAAGATCAAAGTAAAAGCTTGTGAAGACCAATGTGATAACTTAGCAGTAAAAGCCTCTTCTACTGTTTTTTTTTTCCAAGCTTGGAGCCTTGGACAATGGACACATTATCAGAGAGAAAATGTAAACATAAATTAAATAATAAATTTATATTAACTAAAAATCTAGTGTAATTGATGGAACAGGAGATTGTAAGTTTGTTTGATCCAATATTTCCATGTTTATTGGAAAACATCATTAAATTTAGGATCTCCATATAGGACCCATTAATTAATTAACCTCCATGTTCTTTGGAGTCTAGATCAAGAATTGGTATTTCTTAAGACCAGAGCTTCTTTCTCCCCTCATCTCTCTCTCTCTCTTAACAAATCAAAGAAATCAATTTTACTTTAATTTTCACACCAAAATTTCTTGTTTTGATCATGTGGGTCTTCTATGTTCTTCACCACCTGCATTGCCTTTTTCTTCAATCTTTATCAATATTTGGTTAAATATGATTGTTCACAGGTGAGTTTATTAATTAATTTGATCCAATTTCAAACAACCCTAAAAGATTTTCTTGTCAAAATCATCATAAAAATCCCTCAATGTGCTCATCTTTGAGGTACCCATTTTAGATTTTACTCTAAAGAATAAGAAATATATATATATATATATATATATATTGTGTGTGTGTGCTTGTTATTATGTATAGCTGTGTGAATCACACACACAAAAACACTTATCATGTGTGTGAAATTGATGAATCAAGACTTCTTTCACTTTGATTGATCTACATTCTATACCAAGTTCATAGTTCTCTGGAATTGTTTGATTGCAATTCTGATTACTGTTTCTTTTATAGAATTTGTGAAATCTTTGTCTAGAGGAGTATAATGCACAGATGGTACATATTGCTTTTAGATTCATATGATGATACCAAACGGTTCAAATTACTACAACAAAATCGGCTTTATAGGAGGCCAAATCATCTGTCTAAATGTCGTAATAGACTGTTTTACAAGACTTAAAGTTTATAGGCACAAACAATTGTATTTCCTATGTAAAGGTGTTTATAAGTTGATGTAACGTTTTTGGACATTCTTGTTAAGGCGCCCAAAAAGCTTATTATAACACGTACGCACAATTGTTTGGTCCTATAAACTTATTTCCTGTAAAACAGTTTATTAGAATATTTAGACATATTTGACATCCTGTAAAGCCGATTTTGTTACGGTCAACGGATATTTCCTTTTGCTGATTCCAAAAAACTTATTCATATTGGGTTCGATTTGCTTTTAGATTCACATTGCTTTATGGAATCATGAAGGTACAAAGATTGGGTCACTTTCAAGAAATCTTGTTGATGTCCATGCATTATATATAACTGAACTCAAATCTCTCAAGAATTTGTGTGTAAGAGAGTGAAATAATGAAGACAGGAGCTGTGTATGTAGCCCTTGCTGCCACCATTGGCAACTTGTTGCAAGGATGGGATAATGCCACAATTGCAGGTACATAATTTATTTTACTACAAGAAAATCGGGTTTATAGAATGCAAAAAATGTCTAAGTGTCCTAATTATAGGACACTGTTGGACGTTTTAGTAAGTTTTTAGGATAATTTTGAAATAGGACGACTTATTAATTTTTTTTATTTGACATTATTTGTAAAAAGTGTCCTATAAAAACAAATATCTTATAAAAAGATGTGTTCACATGACACTTTTGAATGTAAAACACCTAATACTTCAGAAGCGTTCTAAAAAACTTTTTAAGACGCCCAAAAGCGTCATATAAACTTATTGTAACACTTTTACATAGTATACACAGTTGTTTGGTCCTATTAATGTAAGTCACATAAATAGTCTATGAAGACACTTAGATATTTTTGGCGCCTTATAAACTTAATTTTGTGTAGCGGTTGATGATTCTCCATGATGTTGATCATAATCTAATGGTGCATGCAGGAGCTGTTCTTTATATCAAAAAAGAATTCCATTTAGAAACACAACCTACAATCGAAGGGCTAATCGTCGCTATGTCGCTAATTGGTGCCACCGTGATCACCACATTCTCCGGACCCGTATCAGACACCATCGGAAGGCGGCCAATGCTCATAATTTCTTCGATCTTCTACTTTGTTAGCGGTCTAGTGATGTTTTGGTCCCCAAATGTTTACGTTTTGCTAATCGCAAGACTTCTTGACGGATTCGGGATTGGTCTCGCTGTCACACTTGTGCCCCTTTATATATCCGAGACCGCCCCATCGGATATTAGGGGATTGTTGAATACTTTTCCGCAGTTTACGGGTTGTATTGGAATGTGTTTAGCGTACGCTATGGTGTTCACTTTGTCGTTAAGAGCCAACGCCAGTTGGAGAATGATGCTCGGAGTTCTTTCTATTCCTTCCATCGCTTACTTCTTATTGACGGTGTTTTTCTTGCCGGAATCTCCACGGTGGTTGGTGAGTAAAGGGAAGATGGACGAGGCTAAAGTCGTGTTGCAGGCGCTTCGTGGCATGGAAGATGTTTCAGGTTCGATTCATGAACTCATTCGGTCAACGTATGGATCACTACAACAAAATGGGCTTTATAAGATATGTCTATATATCCTGCTTTATAGGACTAAAACAATTGTGCGTCATATGTAAAAGTGTTGGAATAAGTTGATAGAAGACTTTTGAGCATCGTAACAAGTTTCTTAGGATATTTTTATAGGACACTTGTTTTTATAGAATTTTTTTTTTCGTATAATGTCATCTAATAGGACACTTTATTTCAAAAGTGTCCTAAAAAACTTGTTAGGATGTTCAAAAACGTCTTATCAACTTATTGTAAAGATTAATAGGATATTTTATTTCAAAAGTGTCCTAAAAAACTTGTTAGGATGTTCAAAAACGTCTTATCAACTTATTGTAAAGATTAATAGGATATTTTATTTCAAAAGTGTCTTAAAAACTTATTAAGATGCTATAAACATCATATCAACTTATTGCAAAAACTAATAGGATGTTTTATTTCAAAAGTGTCTTAAAACTTGTTAATATGCTATAAACATCAAATCAACTTACTGTAAAAACTAATAGGACGTTTATAAACTCAAGCCTTATAAAGCGGTCTATTAGGACATTTGGACATATCTGGGATCCTATAAAGCCTATTTCGTTGTAGTGGATCAAGAAGCACTTAGAAATTTATATGGCCATGGCTTTTCTTCAGGCGAAATGGCGTTACTAGTCGAAGGTCTAGAAGTGGGAGGCGAAACGTCTGTAGAAGAGTACGTCATCGGTGCAGACAACGAGCTTAGTGAAGATCACGTCGAAGAGAAAGATCAGATCAAGTTATACGGAGCCGAAGAGGGTCAATCGTGGGTGGCTAAGCCGGTTAGGGGTCAAAGTTCGTTAGTCCTGGCTTCGCGCCAAGGTAGCATAACTTCCCACATGATGGATCCAATGGTGACTCTATTTGGAAGTGTACACGAAAAACAACACGATGCCGGAAGTAAAAGTATGATTTTTCCGAATTTTGGAAGCATGTTCGGGGGAGATCAACAACATAAAACGGAAAATTGGGACGTCGAAAGCAATCAGGATAAAGGAAATCTATCGGGGGACGAATCTGATGATCATAATCTGCGGAGTCCGTTGCTATCGGAAGTTGATAAAGATGTGGGTGCACCTGCTTCTAAAGGGAGTATGTTAAGTACTCGGCAACCTAGTGAGACGACTAACGCCATGGGGATTGGCGGCGGGTGGCAGTTGGCGTACAAAAAGACCGATGATGGGAAGAAATCTGGCGGCCTTAAGCGGATCTACCTTCACCAGGAGGGTGGTGCTGGTACTGGTGCTGATTCTAGACGCAAATCTGTTGCTTCGTTTGTAGGTGATCATGGTGAACCGGTTCGTGCCTCGGCTCTTGTGAGTCGATCGGTTTTGTGTCTAGACGACACAACTGGTCCAAACCCACTTCAGTCGGGTGTGTTCAAGCCGCCGCCATCGACTAAAAAGGGGTCAAGTTGGGCTGAACTTGCCGAGCCTGGTATCAAACAAGCGTTGATTGTTGGCGTAGGGATCCAAATACTTCAACAGGTGAATCGATAGGTTTGATCTTTACTTCGTTTTGCTATAACAAAATTTGGTTTACAGAATGCCAAAAATGTCTAACTATCTTAATAAACTATTTTATAGGACTTCAGTTTATGGGACCAAACAATTGTGTGTCCTATGTAAAAGTGTTACAATATGTTTATAAGACGTTTTTGGACATCTTAACAAGTTTGTTAGGATACTTATAAAATAAAGTGCCATATTAATAGCAGCACTTTGGAGAAATTACCTATGAACACATTTTTTTTATAGGACACTTGTTTTATAACACATTTTTTAAAATAATGTCATAAAAAGATTTAATAGAATGTTTTATTTCAAAAGTATCCTGAAAACTTGTCAAGAAGCACAAAAACGTCCTATAAACTTATTGTAACATTTATCATAGGAAACACAATTGTTTGGTCTTATAAACCGAAAGTCTTATATATAAAGCAAGTTTATTTGGACAATTAAACATTTTTTGCGTTCTATAAACCAAAATTTGCTGGCTGTAGTCTGCACACCCTATCCTCCCAAGATCCTACTTTCTGTGGGATTTACTGGGTTCGTTTGGTTTGGTATTAGTACTTCTGTAATGTATGTATTAACGGATTCTATTGAATTGAAACAGTTTTCTGGAATAAACGGGGTTTTGTACTACACCCCACAAATTCTTGAACAAGCCGGCGTCGGGATTCTTTTGGCCAACATGGGAATTGGTACAGAATCGGCTTCTTTTCTTATTAGCGGTGTCACAACGTTCTTGATGCTTCCTAGCGTCGGTGTTGCCATGAAGCTTATAGATATTGCTGGCCGAAGGTAAATTCTTTCTTCTTTAGGAAAGTTAACGTTTTTCACCCCAAATATCGTTTATATATCCATTAGGTTGAACGTAAATTCTTTCCTCTTTAGGAATGTTACTATTTCGTTCCCTATGTAGTTTATTCACGTAGGAGGCCAAAGGCAAATTATTTATTCTTTAGGAAAGTTCAAAGTCTTTCGTTCGTTTTCTTGATCTTCTGACTCTCGTTTTCTTGATCATGGGATAATTAGTGACGATACTCACTAACCGATTCTAAAGGTGTTTGTAATAAGTTTATAGGACGTTTTTAAGCGTCATAACAATAGGACATTCCTAAAAAGTAGTGTCGTGTTAGCTATTTTATAGGATACTATTTTGAAAAAATATTTATCTTATAAAAATATGTTCATGGTGTCCTATAAAAATTGCTAATACGAAAACTTGTTAAGACGCCTAAAAACGTCTTTTAAACTTATTAAAACACCTGTTAATTGGTATATTGGGACACCTAGAAATTATCGGCGTCCTATAAATCCGATTTTGTTGTAGTGTCTAGTGTTTGAGTACTCTTTTCACCTGGGTGTGAAGCCAGGGAAGAGCGTACCAACACTAGTTTACAACAAATCTCCCAAAATTAAACCATTTTTCATTGTTTTCCCCCAGGATGTTGCTCCTAGCTACGCTACCGGTACTTTTGATATCGCTCATAGTACTAGTTTTGAGCAATACCCTTCCTATGCGGTCGGATATCCACGCCGTTATCTCCACCATAAGCGTCGTGGTTTACTTCTGCACCTTCGTGATGGGCTTCGGTCCAATCCCCAACACACTTTGCTCCGAGATCTTCCCTACGCGCGTTAGGGGCCTTTGTATCGCCATTTGTGCACTTACGTTTTGGGTTGGTGACATTATCGTCACTTACACACTTCCGGTGTTACTAACCACCATTGGCCTTGCGGGTGCTTTTGGGATCTACGCAATCGTGTGTACCATCTCTTGGTTTTTCGTGTACTTCAGAGTGCCCGAAACAAAGGGCATGCCACTTGAAGTCATTACCGAATTCTTCGCCATGGGTGCTAAGAAGACAAACTGATCGGATTCAGAAGATCGAAGGCATTATCGGATATAACGTTTTTGATGGTACGCCAAAGCTTGAGATCGAGAAATTGTGTGCTACGACACGGGGAGAAAGCAAATAAGTTTGTTACGAGTCACGTCCTAGTCTGTAATCGAATTGTTTCTTCGCCTTAAGTTTCATTTCGTCGAGGATACTGATTTGATTTCGTAATTAGTATCGTATTTCGTCGAAAACTTTGATTAATTTATGCCAAAGTTATTTTACAAGTTTCATTTTTATTTCAAATGTTGCATTTTTTAAAAGCGTGGCCCCATGCACCCGTTCAATTGATTAATATTCATAATTTTTTGGGTATGAAATGTACATACACTAAACTTTGAGTGGTGTTTTGGAATATTAGAAATACAAGAGACATCAACCAATAATATGAAAAGGTCCATCAAAATTAACCAAAAAACCGAAAAAAGTCCATCAAAATCAATCGAAAAACTTGGAAATTGTTCAATATCAACCAGAAAACTGAATAAATCGCTCAAAAACCGTGGAATTCAATTAAAAATACATCGGGCTTATGCTAAGACGCAGTCTTGACCTTGTGCCTTGCTAAAAAAGTCGATTCCATTTAGAAAAAGGTATTTTATTTTTCAAATCGACAAATTGACCTTTCCCTTAATCAAATCACATTGACTTTTCCAAATGATCAAATTAAATTTTATAGACCTTTAATCCATCTTAAAATTATACCTGTCTCGACAAAATCCAAGTCGATGCCACTAACACGGCAAGAAAATGCACATTACTTGTTTAGGGGTTATTTGACAGTTGCTGAATGATTTGACACAGAATGATTAAGGGGTCATAATGATTAAGATACTCTTATGATATAGTGTAAAATGAAATATGATTGTTTTTTAATTGTTCATAATGAAATTAGGACTCTGAGTGGTTAAGGATAAGGGAGGACCATGATACAAAATCATTTAGAGAGTTTTGGAACCACTAAGAGGCAGACATTTCTTTTGCTAAACAAGATTCACCTATTTGTGATTCAGAAATTGACTCTTAATGGAATCATTAACAAGTAAACAAAGAACGCTTATTTGTTGTAAATATCTAAGTGGTTTGGATTTTATGTTCCAATCGATGATCAAATGTACAAAGTGCATATACAAAAAGCACCATTATCAAATTAAAAAAATCCCAATTTAAAAATATCTTCAAAAGCTTTGGATAATTCATATAATAATAATTACGGTTTGAATTAAACAAAAACATACTTTTTTCAATTTTTTTAATTATCTTTATCTTAAAATAAATATTCATAGCTATAAAATTAATTTAAAAAAAAAAACAAAATAAACTTTTTTATTTTAAATGATTAAGTTTTAAAACATTTTTTAATAAATAAACCATTTAATTTTTCCATTTTGAATGATCAAGTCACTAAATAATTTTTTGGAATAAACAAACTATTGAACTTTTAGAAATTAGTTAACTATTTCTTTTAACCCGAAAAAACTGCATATAACCGACTAAAAGGATTTAAAGTAAACTTAAATTAGTTTATGTTTCCAAACCCTATGAAACCCCTCATACCCAACGGCATCCCCCCTCGCTACTCTTTGCCAGCCCATCATCGTCCGCTCTCTATCATTGCCCATCATTGTCGTTGCCTCTGCCATTGATCTTCGTCTATTTGATATGTTTTTTTGTCTTTCAACTATCCCTCTTTTTCCAACAATTTAATGGAATAAGTATAGACATATTAAAAAAGGGAGTGAATCGACAAAAAAAAAAAAAAACAAATCAAAAAGAGGGAAATTGATGACAGGTGCCATGACGGTGATGGGCAGTGATAGAGAGCGGTCAACGGACGACGGTAGTTTTTTTTTGTTACTTTAAAACATTTCTAGTTGGTTACAAATAACTAGTTTCTAAAGTTCGATGGTTTATTTATTTAAAAAAATGTTCAGGAACTTGATCATTTAAAATGGGAAGTTCAATGATTTATTTATTCAAAAACAAGTTAAAAGACTTAATCATTCAAAATGAGAAAGTTCAATGATTTATTTATTGGAAAAAAAACAAGTTCAATGATTTAATCATTCAAAATAGAAAAGTTCAATGGTTTATTTGTTTCAAAACAAGGTTAGGACTTAACCGTTTAAAATGAAAAAGTTTTTTCGGTTTTTCTAGACTTTTTCCTTTAAAATACCCACAATTTTAATAATATGTAATTATTAATTTATTACAATCTGAATTAACTAAAGAACAATCACTCTTAATAGTAGAGATAAAACTTTCTCTATCTCATAATTAAGTAGAATAAGAATGTAGACAATTACTTTTGAAAGTGGACATTTATTTTAAAACAAACTAAAATAAAATTGTTGACACTTAGGGGTTGTTTGTTTTTTTTTATGAAAAAAACCTCTGGCTCTTAAGTCTGAATCGTTTATACCTTTTTAGATTTACATTGTTTTTTTTCCCCAGTTTTCAGAACATCTTAACCTCTTAAATACGTCTTAAATAAGAAGCGGTGACCTAACTTCTTTAAACCTCTTATCGCCATATCAATTCATATGCTCTTCTTTATCTCAAAACACCTCTAGACGTTACAGAAACATACAGTCTTGTTGATTCAAATTTCAGATTTTAGCACCACCTCTTAAAAAATAAACGACACATTATTTTGGAATGGAGAGAAAGGTCTATTTAGCAACAACTTTTTCTATAGTTTTAAAAGGTATATTTAGGTAAGGTTCTATATCTTAAAATTTGTATATTTTAGTACTTAATACCAGTATGGTTATTACGTGACATAGGTAAAACTTAGACAACTTTTTTTTAAAAATACATTATTTTGAATAAACAATTTTCAAACCATAAACTTGTCAATAAACATCTTTGAAATTACAAATCTTTAAATATATATTTTTTTTCCTAAAATAATGTTTTTATAACAAAAGTACCTTTATATATATATATATATATATATATATATATATATATAAATTTTTCTATTTTTCAATTGATAATGCTCTCAAACATTATTAAGAAGATAAACCCTCATCCTTCAATCAAAGCAAAGGACAAAGTGGAAACCAACCATAACTCCATAAGTTCCTATCAAAGCATGTTGATAACATTGGGTGTGTTTCAATATTTGACCTAATCAATTTGTATCAAATTTTCTTTTGTATAACTATATATAATGGTGGTCAATTTTATTTTGACTTTTTAAACCACGATTTTTAATTATTTAAAATGTTTTATTAAAGAAATAAACGAATTTTAATCAAAGATGAATAAATACGATGAGTTTTTTTTGTTTTTATATTTCAAAACCTGGAGGTTTATTTGTTGATATAAGTTCAATATGATGGTTAAAAACTAAAGTACATATTCGGTTCTTTGGTCGACTCACGTTGACTTTGAATATCAAACAAACACATTTTAATTTCAATTTGCAAGTGTATTTCTTCTTCTAATACGATTTTTCTATATTAGGATATTTGTATGTATACTCTATTATTGAGTAAACTATTTTTTTTATGAGGCATTATGGGTCATGGTTTGGTCATCTAGTAAAAAACAATTCTTCAAAAAATATTGTTTTTGATGTATTTGCAGAAAAATCTAAGGAGGCGTTTGGTTCGTTGAATGTTTTTGGATGAAATGGAATCTGTCAAAGGAATTTGACTTTGAAGGAATTAGAATGAAATGTTGTCAGGTTTGACTACCTGTTTGGTTGACAAAATTGGAATGAAATCTGTTAAATGAATTGAAAATTTTCTATTTGGTTCACAGATTGTAGCTTTAGAATTGGAATGAAATTTTGGTAAATGACCAAAATACCCTTTTTGTTTATTTTAATTTTTTTCAACAAAAATTACTTTAATGAAATAGTCATTAAATAGTTTAATTTTTAACTAAAATTGCTTTAATTATTTTAGCATACGAATGATGATGAGTATAATAACCGGGCTAAAATCCATAAATTTAGTTTTTGGGTGAAAAAGTAGGAGACTTTTGTAAAGGGGTCTATTTGTAAAAGTGAGAATAATAGGGATTTAACCCTAGGATCAAGTGTATTGAAGGTGTGCGGCTAGCATTTTGAGGAAAGAACGAGAGAGGAGGCTTGAGTTGATCAAAGGGGAGAAAGAGACCGAGTTGCTGGGATTCACCAAATTTTCAAGGTATTTCCTAATCCCGTTATTTTTATTGTGCGTAAGGATCTATTAATTGATTTCTCAAAGACTTTTAGTTAGTCATTTTGATTCTGCTCGTTCCTTGAAGTCCTGGGTTGAGTTCTGGAATTTTGTTGTAGAAGTTTCAGTGTGATTAAAGGGAATTATGGAGAACCGAGTTGGTAGTTTGATTAATGGATTTTGGGATTGAAATTTTATTATTATTGATTGGTATTAAAATGGTTCGGTAGTATCTGAAGTGAGCCTGCGGGGGGTTTTCGTTCGACAGATACCTTAGACACCGGTCGACTTTGGGCCCCGGTCCAATAACCTAAACACCGGTCAAGATGTTAACCCCGCTCGAGAAGAGGGGTGACCGGGGTGTGTAAGCGGGAGTCCGGTCGGCCAAAGGGTGGGGGGAGACCCCGGTCATGGAGTCCGGTCCCGACGTCAACTCTTGGGCCGAAGCCCAACTTTCTTTTTAGTGGGTTATAGGCTAGATGGTTGGGCTATTTTGGTTTAGTCAGGCCCATTTCGTTTAATTTAAGGACTTGGGTACCATGTTTTTAATTAGAAGTTTGGTAGACCAAGTTGTTGATAGAGGTTAGATACCGATTGAGTTATGGGTTAAGTTCGTTATAGAGTAGATTGAATTGGAAGTTCATCGGTCAATGTTTCCTTTATAGGTTTCGGACCGAATTGTAAGAGTAAGCGCGGGATTTTAAGCTAAGGACGTCAGGTGAGTTTTTTTGAACTAAATCCTTCTGCTAACGAAAGCATGCGAAAGTTTTATTTTAAACTTTGATTTATATATGCTGGCATGAGTATTATGAAAACTATATGCAAGCTTTGAAATGATGTTGCTTTAATATTTACTTGCGAGTTTTATTTAAATGTTAAATATGATTTTCTTGTTATTGACAAAGTGGAAATGTATGCATACATGGTCCTAAGCGAGTAGGCTCAAAGTCGGGGGGTGTGGCCTGCCTGTGCTCATACCGGGGTGTGTGTTCCGTTTATGCCGTTGGGGGGTGTGTCCCAACAAATGCAGTGTGAGTCACAGACACGCTGTCACCTTAGGGTGGCGGTAGTGTGAGAGAAGAAGTTGCTGAAAGTTAAAGGTTTTTCCTTGAAGCTGAAAATGGTTTATTTTATGCTAAATCCTTGATTGTTTGTTAGATGAGTTAAAAACCGTTGTAAGAGGGGACTCACTAGACCTTTCGGTCTAACCCTCACTCTTTTCAAATCTAAAACCCTTTTCAGGTAAGGAGTGACAATAGAAGGAGCGGTTAATTTTAAGAGAAGATGCGAGCTGGAGCTGAACTAGAGAACCTCCATTGTAGATTCTTGTCAGTATATTCTCAGTTGTGTACTAGGTTGTCTTTCCGCAAATCTTGTATTTTTGGATGTGATTTTGGGCCGTTTGACTTTATTATTAAATAAAGTTGGTTCGGTCTCTTGTCGTGAGAGCTGGGTTATTACAGTTGGTATCAGAGCCATAGTTTAAGGGATTTAGGTGACCAGATGGGCCTAAACTTAAATTGTAGAGTAGATGGACACAACTGAGATATAGGAAGCCTTTAAGAAATACCTTGATCAGTGTGAGGCGTGATAACAATAGTGAGTACCCTCATGTAAGGTAAATTCAGAATCGCATCTGGCCAATGCCATTATGAATTTACAGGTGCATGGGCATACTCAATTACTATTGTTGAGTATGGTTCAGGGTAGAGAGTTCTATCCATAGATTGATAGTTTTAGTTTAGCGTGTGGTGGAAGTTCGTTTTTGGTAGTAAGGTTAATACCGTTTAGGATGCTTATCGTGCAGGATGTAGATATTTAGTTGAGAAAGGACTTCCTGAGTCCATAAGGAAGAGAATGATGGTAGGAGGTGAGTTTTTCGCTCCAAGGGAGTCTTCGGTTCGGTAGAGTGGTGTGTCGATTAGTGAGCAGCAGAAGAGTGTTAATCTAAGAATCGAAGGATAAAAATGAGGCTTTTGGAGCTGTAGCTAACCGAAGGTTGGTTGAGAGACGAAATCAGTGCTGACTGATAAAATGTAGTGAGGATCAATAGAATCAAGATATGGTTGGTAAGTTTGTTTGAGGGTAAAAGTGAGGATGTGCGTTTTGTGAAATTGTAGTTGCTATGGTAACTAGTACATGGGCATTCAAGGATGTTGGGAAGCATTGGTGCTGGTAATAGTGGCAAATGTGAGGATCATGATGGGTTGGTCGAAAGTAGAAAGTCTGAGATGAGCTGTGGTGAGTGCAAGCAGTTGACCTTATTAGAGTAAATAACCTTTAATGTCATTGAGTCTCATGCATTGAGTGTCAAGAAAATTGTTGGAGTTTTCATATCATTCATATCAGACGTTTTGGCGAGTGTATGTCTTACGGAGTATTTGCTTTGAAAACGTGTCGACGCGTACAAATGTGTGTTTGGATTGAAAGGACAAGTTTATGGCGTTGGGTGACAAATTTCGATTTTTGTGTGGGTAAACTATTATATGTCTTTTGTAAATGAGTTAACTTTTATTATGAAAATCAAAACAACATTTGATCGCGTGATTTTATAAGTGAGTTTGGTACAAACTTGTGTTGTCATTGAAATAAAGATGAGAGTCGTTGGACACACTCAGTGTAAGCAATTCTATAGTATTTTATACACCGTGTGGGTAAAGTTCATCAGAAATGATTTCAATTGTGCCAACACTGATGTTGGGGTGTGGTGAAGATAAATTTGTCGTGAAGTTGAGGTTGAACGATTCTTGAAATCGTTGCGCGTGGCTAAGTCAGTGTTGGGACGTGTCCATTCAAGTTGCTTCATAACGTAGTATTTTTCTAAATTTTCAAACGTGTCAAAAGTCTAAATGCTTGTGTGTCATGCATGAAGGCTATGAACTCTCTAGGTCATAGGGAAAGGTTGCAATTAAGGATGATGAAAGTTTTGAGAGTGGAAGTGTGTCGCTCGATAAGAGGGTAGAAGGTACTTGATATTGGTATCCATCTAAGTAAGGGTGGTAAATAGCGGATGTGGTTAATGGAGGCACTGACCTATGACGTTAAGGATGATGGTACTATAGTGGCTTACCGTATGTTCCAAGACTTGAGATGTGAATGTCGGCAAATGGTTGTGTCGGGAGTGGAATTTAATGTCGTAAAGGTATATTTTAGCAGTTAACTGCTGCAGTGAAAGAGGTAGATTTCATTGGGGATCCTTGTTGGTTAGAGACATAGTGGAAGTATCTCAACGCCGACTGTTGCCGTGGAAATCAGAAACCATTTTCGTGGTGAATGGCGGAACGCTGGAAGTGAAGAAGTAGTTATGTGTAGTTTCGAGGGGGGAAGTTTTGCGATTAAGCGGAGGGTTATTCAGAAAAGATGTGTACCTAATGCGATGTTGGGCAACGTTGTGTGGATCTCACAAAAATGGAAGAACTTTAGTTCAGTCAGGTGATTCTTTACCGATGAGGTTTTGATGGTTATGTAGGAGCGAAGTTTATACATATAACACAACTGAGAGGGGTTGTGCTTTGAGCATTTAAGTCTTCGAGTTAGTATGCTTAATCTTTCAGGCTACTAGAGTTTGATTCCAGCAGGTCGCGATGAGCCGACAAGGAGCGATATCTTGTTGGGGGGTTTGAGGATCATAGTTTTGCTATTTATTCAGGTTCGGGAAAGACAAGGTCGTGAAATGCCTTGAAGTCCAATTTTTAATATTATGACCAGGGAGAAAATGGCGGTATTGGTGTGTGACTAGTGGTCGTGGAGAGTTGCAGTTGTTCTGGGATGAGGTAGCAGAGTGGTGATTGTAACCATGAGTTGGTGACGCCTTTATGGCATATCTGGGAGTGCAAATCATTAAAGTGGTAAGAAGCTTCCTTGAGGATATGTAGAAGACTGGCGTCATTGTTATCGGATGAACGTCCTTGTCCGAAGATCTATGGGGAATGATTTGTAAGTGGTAAGTATGTGGTTGGGTTGTGCGAATGTTTGGTTATTGGGGTATTGATAAGTTGAGAATAAATTTTCTAGTGAGGGTTGGCGGTTATCAAAGAGAGGAGCTGTGTGTTCTGGTTTTTGGCAAGTATTGGGGCGGGATTATCTTATACCCCTAGAATGATTGTTGATAGTGTCGAACTGTTTAATTCAGGGGGTTGTGTAGTAGATGGGAAATCTGTGGGCATGTTGAAGTATTCTTTAGGGTGAAAGGATTTTAGAAGATTGGGTAATCCTGTTTGGAGAGCGAGAATTGTGCGGCACTTTCGAGTAGTGGGTAATGCTTTGGAAGAGTTGGGTTGATTATCTCGCGTAAGGATTGTGGAAAGTCGGTTGATCAAGCAAAGTAGTGTAAATAGGATTTGACATTTGGGAATCACCAAGGAATAAAGAAAGCAATGTTGGGTGAGCAGTGTGTCTTGCAACGAGAAGAGAGTGAAGATATCATGTCGGAAAGGTGGGAAATCTGAGAGTAAGAAGTTTGGCAAGTGACACAAAATGTGGAGGGATGTTTTCAGATGCTGCTGTTGACAAGTTTATAAATTCCTAGCATGGGAATGAGAAAGAAAATATGGCGTTCGGTGAGGTGTGAGTGGTGATTAATCGAAATCGTACAGCTGGTCAAAGGTCACATCTCTAATCAGTGAGTCGGCCGTTAGAAGTGGGTTTGAAGTCTTCAAGGAGGAAGGTAGAGGTGGTTGGATATAGTGCTCAGAACGAATGACCGTGATGTCAGTTTTGGTAATGCATGTAAAGGGGATTCTAAGTGAGACAGTTGTCCAGTGTTAAACTATTTGGAATAGTTTGTATGAGCTTGGCTGCTCTGTGTGGAGCGGGTGAAGCTGGGTTTTATTGTGTTTTTGGTCGAGAGGCTGTGGATGCAATGAGATAGGGAAGCATGCTCCGCATTTTTTTTGGTCAGTTGGAACTGGTGGATCACGAGGGTTTTGAATTGTGGAAGTTTATGCCAATATGTGAGAAGTTGAAGTGATGATGTTGGGGAGAGGTATGTTAGTGTGTAAGATTTGGATAATGCCGAGGAGTTGAGATCAAGGTGGGTCGAAAAAGAAGGTGCTTCTGCGTTGGATTTATGTCGTACTAAGAGGGGTTGCTTGCAATGGCAAGTTGCAGGATGAAGAAACTCGTGACTGTGAGATGTTGGTGATGTCTATAGTTGACGATGAGTTATGTTGGTGTGTGGAGTAATCATGTAATCAATGATGCATGTTGTTATGGTGTGGACTCCGGTAAAATTCTATCGGTTAAGGAAGTTGTTGTAATCAAGGGGTAAATCTGATGGCTTCGTACGACTATGTATTGATCAGAATGGCTCGGATAATCGAATGGTACTAAACTGATTGGATTTAGAATTATGAGTCATTAGTCCCAAGTGCTGACAAATGTAAAGTTACCAATCTCGCATTGGAAGAGTGTGACTCGATTTAGAAAGAAATGGAAGTTAAGACCTAGTTATGTTGGGTCGTTGCTATCATGAAGCACGTGGGGAGGTAGAGTATAGACTGGATCTACCTATGGATCTGCAAGGAGCGTACCCCGTTCTTCCATGTATCTAAACTGAAGAAATGTTTAGTAGAAAATGATGTCGTTATACCTTTAGAGGATGTCCAGATAGATAAGAAGATAAGTTTTGTAGAGGAACCGGTAGTCATTTTAGATCGTAAGGTGAAGAAATTAAGGAACAAGGAAATTCAACTGGTGAAAGTTCAGTGGAAATTCCACAAGGGTCAAGAAACAACTTGGGATTTAGAGTCAGTTATGAGGAACCATTATCCTAGTATGTTCAATGAAGGAATTCCGGGGACATAATTCTTTTGAGGGGGAAGTATTATAATAACCGGGCTAAAATCCATAAATTTGGTTTTTGGGTGAAAAAGTAGAAGGAGACATTTGTAAAGGGGTCTATTTGTAAAAGTGAGAATAATAGGGATTTAACCCTAGGATCAAGTGTATTGAAGGTGTGCGGCTGGCATTTTGAGGAAAGAACGAGAGAGGAGGCTTGAGTCGATCAAAGGAGAGAAAGAGACCGAGTTGCTGGGATTCACCAAATTTTCAAGGTATTTCCTAATCCTGTTATTCTCATTGTGCGTAAGGATCTATCAATTGAATTCTCAAAGACTTTTAGTTAGACATTTTGATTCTGCTCGTTCCTTGAAGTCCTGGGTTGAGTTCTGGAATTTTGTTGTAGAAGTTTCAGTGTGATTAAAGGGAATTATGGAGAACCGAGTTGGTAGTTTGATTAATGGATTTTGGGATTGAATTTTTTTTATTATTGACTGGTATTAAAATGGTTCGGTAGTATCTGAAGTGAGCCTGCGGGGGGTTTTCGTTCGACAGATACCTTAGACACCGGTCGACTTTGGGCCCCGGTCCAATAGCCTAAACACCGGTCAAGATGTTAACCCCGGTCGAGAAGGGGGGTGACCGGGGTGTGTAAGCGAGAGTCCGATCGACAAAAGGGGGGAGACCCCGGTCGACCAAAGGGGGGGAGGCCCCGGTCGGCCAAAGGGGGGGTGTTAGAGCAAAAATTTATTGGATTCAAGATCATAAAGATTGAAGACCAAAGTTCAAGAAGTCAAAGCTGAGAAAGTCAACTCTCAAGTGAAAGTCAAAGTCTTTTGTTAATAAAGTCAAAGTTTATTGTTTTGTATTTTTAGTTTTCTTGTAAGTGTTGTGGGTATAAATAACATTTGTCCTTGTAATCTGTAAGTAGAATTCAGATGTAAGATTGTAAGTCAGTATGATTGAGAGAGCATTTTAGATAAGAGTTTATTGAAGATTATTCTAGAGTGAGAAAGTAGAGAGAGAAAGAGAGAGTTTGTATTTGATTGAGATTTATTCAATGACATGTGATTTCGAATTATCATCTTAATTGTTTGGTATTACGATTAGAACTTGATAAATCTAGGACTCACAGGGGGAGGCCCCGGTCGGCCAAAGGGTGGGGGGAGACCCCGGTCGTGGAGTCCGGTCCCAACGTCAACTCTTGGGCCGAAGCCCAACTTTCTTTTTAGTGGGTTATAGGCTAGATGGTTGGGCTATGGTTGGGCTATTTTGGTTTAGTCAGACCCATTTTTTTTAATTTAAGGACTTGGGTACCATGTTTTTAATTAGAAGTTTGGTAGACCAAGTTGTTGATAGAGGTTAGATACCGATTGAGTTATGGGTTAAGTTCGTTATAGAGTAGATTGAATTGGAAGTTCATCGGTCAATGTTTCCTTTATAGGTTTCGGACCGAATTGTAAGAGTAAGCGCGGGATTTTAAGCTAAGGACGTCAGGTGAGTTTTTTTGAACTAAATCCTTCTGCTAACGAAAGCATGCGAAAGTTTTATTTTAAACTTTGATTTATATATGCTGGCATGAGTATTATGAAAATTATATGCAAGCTTTGAAATGATGTTGCTTTAATATTTACTTGCGAGTTTTATTTAAATGTTAAAGATGATTTTCTTGTTATTGACAAAAATGGAAATGTATGCATACATGGTTCTAAGCGAGTAGGCTCAAAGTCGGGGGTGTGGCCCGCCTGTGCTCATACCGGGGGGTGTGTTCCGTTTATGCCGTTGGGGGGTGTGTCCCAACAAATGCAGTGTGAGTCACAGACACGCTGTCACCTTAGGGTGGCGGTAGTGTGAACGAAGAAGTTGCTGAAAGTTAAAGGTTTTTCCTTGAAGCTTAAAATGGTTTATTTTATGCTAAATCCTTGATTGTTTGTTAGATGAGTTAAAAACCGTTGTAAGAGGGGACTCACTAGACCTTTCGGTCTAACCCTCACTCTTTTCAAATCTAAAACCCTTTTCAGGTAAGGAGTGACAGTAGAAGGAGCGGTTAATTTTAAGAGAAGATGCGAGCTGGAGCTGAACTAGAGGACCTCCATTGTAGATTCTTGTCAATATATTATTAGTTGTGTACTAGGTTGGCTTTCCGCAAATCTTGTATTTTTGGATGTGATTTTGTGCCGTTTGGCTTTATTATTTAATAAAGTTGGTTCGGTCTCTTGTCGTGAGAGTTGGGTTATTACAATGAGAGAGAGAGGGAGAGAGAGATAGATAGAGAGGAGAGAGAGATGAGAGGAGAGATAGAGGAGAGAGAGAGAGGAGAGAGGGAGAGGGAGAGAGAGATGAGTGAGAGAGGAGAGGAGAGAGAGAGGAGAGAGAGGAAAGAGAGAGAGGATAGAGAGGAGAGAGAGGGGGAGAGGAGAGAGAGAGAGGAGAGGAGAGAGAGGGGGAGAGGATATAGAGAGAGAGAGAGGAGAGAGAGAGGATAGAGATGAGAGAGAGGGATAGAGGAGAGAGAGAGGGAGAGAGGGAGATAGGAGAGAGAGAGGAGAGAGAGGGAGAGAGGGAGAGGAGAGAGAGTTGGTGTCTGCTGATAATGTTGAACGGTAGTGGTGGGCGATGGTGGTGGTTGCCGGTGGCGGTGGTAGGCGGAGGTGGTGGTGGGCGGAGGTGGTGGTGGTGGCCGGTGTTGGTAGCCGGAGGTGGTGTTGGCTGGTGGTGGTCAATGGTGGGCGGAGGTGGTGGTGGTGGTGGCCGGAGGTGGTCGATGGTGGCCGGAGGTGGTGGCCGATGTTGATAGCCGGAGGTGGTGGTCAATGGTGGCCGATGGCGGTGGCCGGAGGTGGTGGTGCATATTAGGATGATGGGAAATTTTGTCCAAAAAAAATATGACATTCCATTCCAATGAAATACCACCTCCCCCCCAAGGAATGTTGAATTCCTTCATTTGTGGAACTCATTGGAATTCAACATTCCAATTCCTTAAAAAGAATGAACCAAACAATGTAATGGAATCTGGTCAACGAAATTCAACATTCCAATTCCATCAGAATCTGCGAACCAAACGCCCCTTAAGAGTCATTCAATAAATCTTTGGAACATCTTTTACTCAAGAGTCATATTTTTGCATAAAATATGTAGAATCGTTGCACAAATAGTTGTAGCAAACATCCAAAATGCAAACGTAATGAGACGAACAACCTTAACAGTTCATTTGATCCTTAAGCTTAAAAGTCGACGAATTTATCGAAATAGCTATAATCTTTGACCAATTTAACTCCCTTGACCTTCAAACGCCTTTAATAACTTAAAACATGAAATTTAAGATAAATAAGATTTTTTATTTATTTTATACTTGTTTAATTCATATTCACATGAATGAGACGCGAAAATTTGAGACAAATGATTTTTATCCGAACTTTAAAAAAATTAATACAACTGCTTTGTTTCAAAAGTGTTATAAAAAACTTGTTAAACCTCCCAAATGCATCTTATTAACTTATTGTAACACTTTTATATAAGACACATAATCGTTTGAAATTATAAACTCTTATAAAACAGTTTAAGAGTATTTCATATACATTTTAGTGTCTTATAAACTAGATGTTGTTGTAATGTTAGGAGAAACTAGAAGTGCATTATTATATGAGGCTAGAGATGCAGGCTTGAAAAAACCAATTTTCGATTCTACAAAAAAAAGTTCGGCCTTGAAAAAGCCTAATTTCGATCCTACAAAAAACAAATCTCGGGTCTGATAAAACCCATTGTTGATGCTACAAAAAATAGCTTGGGCCTATGCAAGCCTTGGCCGGGCCGGACATTGGGGGTCTGAAACTAGGCTTCTTCAGGCCTAGTGGGGTGGACCGGGCTTTTTAAGCCTGAACCAGACCTTGAATTTTTTAAAGTTTAAATGTAAGAGTTTTAACAAATTAACTTCTAAAATAAATTTAAAACTGGTCAAATACAGAAACTTTTACCCAGGTGCATGTTCAAGAGTTTTTGCAAGAAGATCGAAAGAAATGGAAGCTATGAGTGCAATTGTGCAGTTTTTGTTTACAGGGCTTCAAAATCATGGGGAACGGAGCTATCAGTTGTACTATAAGTCTACAATCCAACATAGATGAGTCGTGAGTCGCTAATTAGGAATGGTTCTCGACTTATTGTCCTATTTGCACAAGGGATGTTTAGAGATCATTTGGTCAGAATAAAAAACCCAAAGGTTTTAAAAAAACCAACATTTGCCATGTTTGGAAGTTGAAATGAAATTATCTAACTATAAGTCCAATTAAAAAAACAACCTTACAACTTTCGAATTATAAAAGCAATTTTACGATTATGTTGATTGAGCTTTTCCGGGCTTTGGCCTTGGTCGGGCTTGGGACCAAAAACCAGGCTTTATCCAGGCCTTTCTAGGCTGAGCCTAGACCTGGGCTTGGGAAAAAATCTGGCTTGACCATTGCTTTACTGATTTAGGGCCTGCCTAGGAGGCCTATCTGAGATTGGGCTTGAGGCTCACTAGAACCGAATTTTTTTTGAATCGGGCTTAGAAAGGGTTCACGTTGGGCTTCGGGTCGAGGGCTTTTTGTGCATCCCTATGTGAGACTATGAGTATGTGATGAAGCTTAGGACGAGCTAACAATCCTCATCGCTTTTATCCTAATAAATCATAATAAATAGTAATATATCTTTATTTTATTTTCAATTATGTGTTATAAATCATCACTAAAACTTGTGTACTTAAAAAAATGATTATGTTTAATAATTTAAACCGAATAAGATGTAAAATGTTGACATGGTTGAATGTTTATTTTATAATGGTTCTCAAAACTTGAATAATTTATTTAATAGGTCTAATAACTTACCCCACTTTTTACTAGGGATATGAGGGCATATAATGACTTAAAACATATAAAAGAACAATCACCAACAATCACCTTGTAGCAAAATGTAACACCCATAATTTTCGGTAAGTAAAGGTCGCTCGGACATTCTCAGAGCTTATAAATGGCGGGACTTTTGTTGGGAAATCATTGTTTGAAGTTCCTTGGAGTATCGGGGATATTGGCGTTGAAAAAGTCAAGTTTCGGAGCTTGGTACAGGTTTGGCTATAATGCCCGACGATTATGACAGTGTCATAGTCGCACCGGGCAAAGTCGCAACATGAAACAGAAGGGGGCAGGGGGCTGGCGACAATGTCGCATGTCAAAGTCGCACAAAGGTGCATGGGTGCTGTTAAGTGCGGGATTTCAGCCTTCTTTCTCATTTTTCACACCCAAACTTCTCCTTTTTTCTCATACACATTTTCTTCTTCATTCCCCTCAAACCCTAACTCATTTTGGGTCCAATCCTTGTGTTCTTGAAGTGTTTCATCATAAAGTGGTAGGATTGGAGGCTATAATCAAGGGTTCACCATCTCCATCTTCCTCTTCAACCTCAAGCTCCATTTTAGGGTTTTCTAGGTTTTCACCAAAACCTAAGTATTAAGTTTATCCCTTCCATTTCTAAACTTATGTAAGTGTTGTGAATGTTTCATTGATGGGTTCCTAGTGTTTTATTACTTCAATTTCGGCTTGGAGGATTTTGAGAAAAATTAGGTCAAATTAGGGTTTTTGGCCAAAATGGAGATTTTGATGTAAAACATTTGGGGATCAATTCTAAATGGTTGAAAATGATTATTTATGGGTGGAATTTGTATATCTAGGTTTTTGGGAAGATTGTCGCGCGTGGACTCGGAATTCTTCAAGGAAGCTCGTTTGGGGTAAAATCTAGATTTAGCCTAAATCTATCAAGGTGAGTTCAAGTTGATTTGTGAAAACGTTGCACATTCCAAAATGTCAATTTTAAAGTGTTTATGTGTTTACATGAAAATTATCATTTGTTGAGTTATTTGGTGGGTTAAATTAATTGAGGTGTTTAGTTTTATAAACCTTGTAAACCCCCATATTTGGGACTTTTGGGCATTTTGATAAATGAGTAATAAATGGACATTTGTTTTAATAATGTATTACATAAATAGAGATTTCTTAGTAAAAGTGCATTTTGTGTTTGTTGGAAAATATGCATAGCTCGTGTCTTGAGACATTTTGCAAGGGGTCAATTGTATAACCTTGTTTTAGAAAATGGTCTGCCTTATTTTGAGTGGTGTTGGAGTTTAGCCATGTACTTTGGAATACGGGTTTGCATAAACATTGGCCGAGTGCGTTTTATTGCATTCTATTGCTTTTGACAATGATTCCTTTGGTTGTTTGAGCCTGTGGCTCGGTATTTGTTTATGATGGAGTTTTTGGGGACACTTGTCCAGTTTTGATAGCTTAGCGTAGAGCTTTGGTCATTACGTTAGAATGTTGATGATTTTATATTTTTGAGTGTGTGTGTGTGTCATTCAATTGGAGTCATGTTGTGTTTCAGCCCTGTCTGCTATGGATCCATGAGCACTTTTATCTCTTTGTCCGATGATGGAACGACTTGGTTTCCACATCGCGGCACGTTAGGCATCAGATTGGGTTGTAAGTTTTTCGTGCAAGCATCTATGGGTGTATGCTGAAAGATGCCGAGCTCGATACTTTAATTCATTTGTCCGATGGTGGAACGTTAGTTTTCCCCATTGTGGCGCGGTTAGGCATCTTCGGTATGGTGTAAGTCCTCCGTGCAAGTATCTATGGGTGTATGCTGAAAGATGTTGAGCTCGATACTTAATACCAATATAACATAATGTGTGGGTTACTTTGTGTCCGTCACATTATATGGAATCGGGTATCCCTCGTCACCGAAAGGTTTTCTCCTCGGGCTGGGTCTTGTATATTTATGTTTTTGGTGATGTCTTTTATGGGTGTATTATTGTCCATAATTTTGTGTATGGAGTATTGGGTCCCATTCGTTTTTGGGTGTTTTGGAATATAAAATATTATTCATGTTTTCATAAATTGGAAGTCGATTCTACTCTCGCTTCAGTGAGTTTTGGGATGCATTATTTTATAAAGAATGTTTTGTGTTGGGGTGTTCATCTTTGGAAATGTATAATGTTGGAGAACAGGTCTTTTTTTTATACGTAAAGTGATCATTTTGAAAGACTATGATTTAAGTTGTATTCTTCTCTTTTATCAATATAATTATCCATATTGTAAAACTCTTGAACTCACTAGGTGTTAGCCTAACCTTTTTATTTGTCGGCATGTGCAACAGGTTCCGTTTGGGAATAGTGTTAGTAACACTAAGAAGAGAGGAGTGTTGGTTGTGTGCTCGAGGAGTGAATAACTTGGTGAAGTCTTCCGCATTAGGTTGAGGAGAGCAACTGTATTTGGGTTGAGTAACACCCGACTTCAGTCTAGCCTTGTAATAATTGGAGTTTGTATATGTTGAGGTTAGTTATCGAATTTTATGTTTTGAGGCATATTGAGTTTTGAATCGTAGGATGATGTGTTGCTTTTATTTGATGTTGTATCGAAAATTTTATTAGTTGCTCTTACCAAATTTGAGGGTGTTACAAGTTGGTATCAGAGCATAAGTTTGAGAGATTTAGGTGTTGATTTTGGATACCTAGACTCAAACTAGCGTTCTTCTAAGTATGTGAAAGTGAGATTGCACTACCAGACACTCGAATATAAGATATTTTGCGGTCGATAGAGTCACTAGAATCGGGAATCATGTACGGTACGTTCATATTTACACCTGGCCAGTGTCGTAGTGAACTTACATGTTACATGTGTGTGCTTGAACCGCCCTTTTTTGAGGATCGATGGGGTAGTGGATGAGTTTCCGAGGAGTAGTGGCTTGAAGAAGTTAAGGTTTATAGCGCTGTCACTAGTAGTGACGGTCAAGAATGATGAATGCAGTAAGTTGACCATTTTGGGTCGGGGCAATTGGTCAGAGTAGAACCTTAAACTTATGGAATTGACGTTATTTAAGGAGGAATTATAAGGTGAACCGATGAAATATTAGGGTATTGCTTTAAGATGTTGAACATCCGGATGACAATAGTATGACAGAGAAATTGAGGAACGTGATTTCGGGATGTTGAGTGCCAACCAAATTCGTGCACGAAATTTGTTTCTAAAATAAGTTTGCATCAATTGTTTCTCATGTTCTCAAACCATAATGTGAGTAGAATTACGAAATTTTGGGAAAAAAGGTTTAACACACACAAGATTTTAAACCATGAGTTTAAACATGCATAAAGTTGTTTTATTGCATACGATTGCAGACTTTGTTGAGATTTTCTTTATCGTTGTTTTTGTCGAATAATATTTTCGGATATTGTAGTATTTGCGATTCAACCCTGTTCAGAGTCTCGGGCAAGTAGCTGCGATTTATGACCTTGACATTGGATCTCCTCCACATATGTTAAGATTTTAGAGGAAAAACTATTCCCATATTTCGATATTCGAGTTTTATTGGAAATTTTATCCCGTGTGAGTTTTGTTGGGTTTTATGAAATATTATTTTATGACGTTTTGCTATGCATGAGTGTACTTTGAAATGTGAAGGCTTTAATTTTGATGCATGCGAATTTATGGGTTCTATTGAAGCGTTATATCTCATTTGAGTTTTGTTGAGAAGTGTTGCTTTATATCACAAAAACGATAAAGGATAAAATTTTGGAACTATGACATTTTAGTCATAACTTTGTTTCATGCTATTTGATTTTTGGGTCTTATGGAATTCTATTTTACGACATTCCGCGTCGTGCAGTTGAACTTTGAGAGGTGTATACTTGCATCATTGTGTGCGTTACCTTACGAATTTTCGTTTAATATTTTTGTCTCATGCGAGTTTTGCATCGGTATTTTCGCAACCGTAAGAAGCGACGTAAGGGTTTTGTTAGTATATATATTACCCCATATATTATTTTGGGAGTGTCAATGTCGTATGATTTCTCTTTTGGGTCTTATACAATTGTTAATTAGTTGTATGCTATTTAGTATTCGAATTAATTTATACTGTTGGCGTGAGTAAACATATGAAAGATTTATGTTGTTTCATATTGAACTTTTGATCTAGACATGCTTCAGTTGTTGATTTTGTTGTCATAAACTTTCTGCAATACCTTAAATAAGTTATCGGTATACGTGCCCTTGTAGCTGTTATTTTCGGGACAAATAGCATTTTATTCGTGCCACCTAAAGTTTAAAAATCGAACTAATTTATTTTACGTTTGACCAATCACATGTTTCTATCATTATACCAAGTTTGAGAAATAAATTGTTGCATGAGAGTCCTTTTGGAAATGATATTCCATGACATTTTATGGTTAAATCGGAAAATTTTGGGGGCTTGAATTTGTGAATCTCATCTTTTGGATTTGGTACAAACATCTTTTGCACATTGTTTTAACGCAAAAAAATTATTTTACGTACATAACATAATTAATGCATGTACGGACCATAGTGGTCCCTTTGAAAAGTTTGTTGCACATTTTCTGATATTGTCTTTATAAGCGTGTGTTAATGAACAAATGTTTTTTTCGAAATGGTTTTATATGTGTGGCGTATGTGGCCACTATGCACACCTACCGGGTAAATGGTAGTAGATTTCATATGTACGATCGATTGTTATAAAACTGTTGCGTCTGAAAGTTTGTAAATTTCAAATTGGCATATTAGCTTGGAAAACCTTGAACTCATTAGGGCTATGGATTTAAAACTCTACCTTGAAAAGAGTTGCAATTAGGGACTAGAGGAGTTCTTGGAATTTGGAAACGTCGGACGATCCGACTTGTGGTCAGTCTTGAACGTTGGGTTTCATTTTTGGATCTGTGCATGCATGAATAATTGGGGTAATAGATTCATGTCTTTCCAGTTAACTAAGGGGTGATCTTTATGTTTCGGAAAACTGGCGGGGTAAGGCCTTGGTGAGTATCTGCGCCTGGTTCGTTTGACTTGATGGGTTACTTGTTCGTTTGACGTCATGCTACTTATTGGCGGTGTGCCATATTGATGAGTTTTCTTGAACAAAGGAAATATTGTGGTCAGAATGTAAGATTGGGAATATTAGTCATCTGTTGGGTGTCAACCTTAATGCGACAATACTTCCAGAATGGAATATTGGACTTGATGTTCGCGTCTTCGATACCACCATCTTGGTTTTAGGTGTCGACTTGTTTTCTTGAAGTCAATGAATCTGAGAATGTTTAGAAGTATCCCTGTTAGATCATGAGGAATGCTGACCTCTCGGTGGTGGAACTTAAAGGAAGATTAGATGTTGGTAATTAAGTATTGATGCGTATAGTTTTCCCCATGTGGTAAAGCTCTTATTGAGGGAATGTTTTGAGGTTTGAGAGCAGATCGGAGTCGGGTGATAGCCGAATCCGTATTAACCAGCTAACCGGAGAGTATATCGGTACACCCTTGGAAGGACGAACTTATCGGTATCTGTTGGGAACTGAAGATGTGAACAAGTCTTTAATGCTGCTAGTTCAGAGTTAGTACTGCCAGAGGATCTCAAAGTTAATACTGCTAGGTATTACTACTTCTAGTAGAATTAATACTGCTAGTCAAAGTTAGTGCTGCTTGAACAAAGTTAGTACTGCTTAGCTAGTTAGTACTGCTAGTGGTTAGTGCTGCTTAGTAGTTAATGCTGCCAAGACTTAGTTAATGCTTCCAAGGTGATCAAGGTGATTAATGCTGCTTCTAAGATAATTTGAAGATAATGTTGAAGAGATAGCGTCTGGAGATAAACATGGAAAGCTTGAAGATAATTATGAAGATTATTTTGAAGATCTTTTTATGTTTAGTAATTATCTTTTATTCTTCAATATATGTATAGATTTGTTTAGAATAGCTAAGTAATTTTTTGTGAGAA
The DNA here is from genome assembly GCA_954870635.1 of Arctium minus. NCBI lineage: Eukaryota > Viridiplantae > Streptophyta > Magnoliopsida > Asterales > Asteraceae > Arctium > Arctium minus. The sequence continues at coordinate 24,918,728 of OX941097.1, read as the reverse complement.
TAATTCTGAGTTTTTGAGATAGAGAGAGAATAAACCTCAAGGCATCGTTCCTAATTCTAGAGAAGTAGAATTCGTCTTGAAAGAGCCTGTTCTTCAAGATTGAGGTTGTGAGTGAAAAGCTTGTAACTTGAATCATTAAATAAAGTTTACAAGTTGATTGTGATTCACTGTTTCATTGTTTTTCTGTTTATTGAATATTAAAGTGTTTTTCCGCAACTTCTTTAATATTGTTTCTGAGTATTCATAATTCTTGTTGAGAATTCGATCCTGACAAGTGGTATCAAAGCCTGTTCTCTCAGAAACATTCATTCATTCATCATGGAAAACTTTGCAGAATCAAACAGTACTCTTGTCTCTAAGGTTCCAATGCTCAAACCCAATGAGTTTGACATGTGGAAGATCAGAATCAGGCAATACATTCTCCTCACTGACTACTCAATGTGGGATGTCATTGAGAATGACCCCTCTACTGAAGGCCAGATTGGACCAGATGGGAAAAGATCTCCACCAAAGACAGATGGTGAGAGGAAGATCAGGCAGACAGAGATGAAGGCCTTGAGCACTCTGCTCTTGGCCATCCCCAATGAATATCAACATCAATTCTGCAACTGCACTGATGCTCAGATTCTTTGGAATGCTTTAGAGAAAAGATTTGCTGGAACTAAGAGCACCAAAAGAAATCAAATGGATGTTCTGAAGCAGCAGTATGAGAACTTCACTTCTTCAAAGAATGAGTCTATGACTCAAACTTTTGACAGGTTCAACAAGCTTATTGGTGAACTGGCTACTGTTGGAGTGAAGATGGAGCAAGATGATATCAACAGAAAGTTCCTCAGATCTCTTGGGGATGAATGGACTATGTACACTGTCTCATATAGACAGAGTGACAATCTGGAAGAGAAGGAACTAGATGATTTGTATAATGATCTAAGAGTTTTTGAATCTGAGGTAGAAGCTAAGAAGAAGCCCACTGGGTATATTCATAATGAAGCACTTCTATCAGCATCTACTGATACTACTGCCAACCCTAAAGCAGTTAGTGCTGCTAGTGGAGTGAATTCAGAAAAAGGCACTGAAACTGTCTTTGAAGCCTTTTTGTCCAGTCACAGCAACAACTCCTTGATTAATGATGATCTGGAACAACTTCACCCTGATGATCTGGAGGAGATGGACATTAAATGGCAGATGGCCATGTTATCTATGAGGGTGAAGAAGTTTATTAAAAGAATTGGGAGGAATAATTTCTCTCAAAGAAGAGAAGATGGAGCTGGTTTTGACAAGACAAAGGTGGAATGCTATAAGTGCCACATGAAGGGACACTTTGCTAGAGAGTGCAGAAGTGGTGTGCCAAATAACAATCACCAACAAGCTCAGAATGGAGGCTACAATCAAAACAAGAACTCTGCTCAAGCCCTTGTTTCTCAACAAGGAATGGGGTTTGACTGGAGTGACCAAGCTGAGGAAGCCATTCAGAATCAAACTCTTATGGCAGAGGTGTCTGATTTCCCCACTGAGGTAATTTCTAATCTTTGTACTCAATCTTGCATAGACACTGTCAAAAGGTACAGGGATCACAACCAAAACATGTGTGATGACCTCAAAAGATTAGAAAAGGACAGAAGAGATTATGTGTTGATAGTTGAGAGGTTTGAAAAACAAATCAGAGGCTTCCAAGCCAATGAACTTCAACACTCTTATGACACAAACTACTGGAAGTGGGAAAAGAATGAGTTAGAGACCAAACTGTCTAAGTCCAAAGAAGAGAATGATAAGTTGAAAGAAGAACTAGCTAAAGTTAAGCTTGATGTAGAAAAGTTTTCATATGCTTCAAAAGCAATGGATTCTCTTCTAAAGGCTCAGATTCATGATAAGATGAAGCCTGGTGTTGGATACAACAACACACCCCCTCCTTACAACAACAACTACATCCCTCCTACATCAGAATTGTTAGAGACCAAGGAGAAAAAGGACTTGTCTGAGGAAGCCTTTAAGATAGATCCTTTGGATGAGGTGGTTGTTGAGGATATGACTGAGAAAGAATCCAGTGAGAATGGGAACAATGCTGTGAGTAAAGAGATACCCTTAGAAAACAACATTATCACCAATGAGGGATGTGGAAAAACTTGGGTCAAGTATAAAGAGATAGAGAAGACCAAAGGAAAGGGCAACAAGGTCCATTACAAACAGACCACTGTTGTGAATCCTGGCCCTTGTAAACAGTGTACTTGCAATAAAACTGAGAGCCTAAATTCTGGTAAAAAGAGAGGTAATCAAAGAAACTGGAATAATCAATGGGCTCAGAAACAAGGAGTTGATCTGAGTAAGATAATCAGACCAAAACCTTGTTTCATATGTGGCAAGTTGAATCATTTTGATAAGCACTGTTTCTTTAACCCTATTAACCAAAAGATGAACTTTCAAAGATTTATGCAAAAACCTGTTGGTTATAGGAAGGCTGGAAAGAAACATGTGGCTAAGAAATCTGTTGAAACCAAAGGCCAAATGAAGAAAAAGGTTTTAAAAGAGAGTATTAAAATGTGGGTGCCTAGAAGCACTAAAACTGTTAGTACTGCTACATCAAATAGTACTGCTGACAGGGATAGTGCTGCCAGAAGTAATACTGCTGCTACCAGTGTTAGTACTGCTGAGAATATTAATACTTCTAACACTGTTAGTACTTCTTCAAAGGTTACTACTGCTAACACAGTTACTGCTGCTGACACAGTTACTACTTCTAACAAGGTTAGTACTGCTAAGCATGCAAGTGCTGCTAATGCAGTTAGTTCTTCTAAAACCAGTACTGCTTCTAACAAATGTGCAGCCAAACCCATTATTGTGACAAAGTACTCAAGCAATGAGGAGTCAAAGTTTAAAAATCTTGTCAAGAAGGAATGCAAATATTTTGATGAGAAAGGGGTACCCAAGACCACTTTGGCTTGGGTTCCTAATCAATACTAACTGATTTATCTTATGTGCAGGGCAACCAACAACTCAAGGGGAAGAGCATCTGGCATGTTGATAGTGGTTGCTCTAGGCACATGACAGACAACATGTCATGCCTTCAGGATTTCAAACATATCAATGGAGGACATGTTGCATTTGGAGACAATCTTGCAGGTAGAAAAATAAGTGGAAAAGGTAATGTTACAAAAGGTAAGATGACATTTGAGGATGTCTACTATGTTGATCAGTTAAAGTACAACCTGTTAAGTGTATCACAGGTTTGTGACAAACAACATAGTATATTATTTACCAATACAGAATGTATGATCCTTGCTCCAGGATTCAAGGTAGTTGATGAAAGCATGATACTACTTAGAACTCCAAGAAAGGACAATGTTTATTGTCTCGATATGGACAATGTTTCAAGTGATTCATCCCTGAACTGTCTTGTTTCAAAAGCTTCTGTGGATGAATCCTCTCTTTGGCACAGAAGGATGTGTCACATGAACTTCAAGACAATGAACAAACTTGTTAAAAACAATCTTGTAAGAGGTTTACCATCCAAAGTCTTTTCATGTGATGATCATTGTGTTGCTTGTCTTAAAGGCAAACAACACAAAACTTCTCATAAGTCCAAAGAGTTAAATACAATTTCTTCTTGTCTCCAGTTATTACATATGGATCTGTTTGGCCCTACAAATGTGATGAGCATAGGGAAGAAATCATATTGCCTAGTTATTGTTGATGATTACTCCAGATTTACTTGGGTATATTTTCTAAGGACTAAGGATGAGACAAGTGGACTGATCAAATCCTTTATCCTAATAATTGAAAACCAAACAAATCAAAAAGTAAAAGTCATTAGATCAGACAATGGAACTGAATTTAAAAATCTTGATCTAAACACCTTTTGTGAAGAAAAAGGCATTGAGAGACAATATAGTGCTCCTAGGACTCCACAACAAAATGGAGTTGCTGAGAGAAGGAATAGGACACTAATTGAGGCTGCTAGATCTCTGTTAGCTGATTCAAAACTGCCAATTACTTTCTGGGCTGTTAATACTGCATGTTATGTCCAAAACAGAGTTCTAGTGATCAAGCCAAAGAACAAGACTCATTATGAGCTCTTAAATAAAAGAAAACCCTTTATTGGATTTTTTAAACCATTTAGGTGTCCATGTACAATTCTCAATACCAAATCTCACTTAGGAAAGTTTGATAGCAAGGCAGATGATGGATTTCTTGTGGGTTACTCATCTCAAAGTAAGGCCTACAGAGTTTTTAATACTTCTTCTAGAATAATTGAGGAAAGTGACAATGTCAAATGCAATTAGAACACACCAAATCCTATTGGGTCTGGTCCTCAGTGGCTGTTTGACATTGATTCACTAACTAACTCTTTTGGTTTCAGTAGTGATGATTATGCAGGTTCAAGCAGTGGAGGATCAGGGACTACACAAGTTCAAGACAACATACCTCAGTCTGTGATTTTTCCCATACCTACAGTGGATCCTGTTGAAGACTGTGAAAAGGAGCCATCTACTGAACCAAATCAGAGTGAAGAAGAAAGAAGAGATGAGGAGAGTCAAGAAAATAAAGAACCAGAAGTAGCTGCTGAAATCACTTCAGTTGAGTTAAATGACACCAATCTAGAGGTGGGACTCAATGAAGAACCTAGTCATCAAACAAGAACACAAAAGAATCATCCTCCTCAGCTGGTAATAAGAGATATCTCTTCTCCTATGATGACTAGAAATCAAAGCAGGCTGCAAGATATGCAAGACCAACAGCATACAGTGCTTTCTTGCTTTCTATCCCAGCTTGAGCCTAAGAAGGCTTGTGATGCTATGAAAGATTCCAGTTGGATAGAAGCCATGCAAGAAGAGCTGCTACAATTCAAGCTGCAAGATGTTTGGGATCTGGTAGACCTTCCTAAAGGTCAAAGAGCAATAGGCACAAAATAGGTCTTCAAGAATAAGAGAGATGAGAGAGGAATAGTAATAAAGAACAAAGCAAGGTTGGTGGCACAAGGGTATACACAAGAAGAAGGAATAGATTATGAAGAAGTATTTGCACCAGTGGCTAGGATAGAAGCAATTAGATTGTTCCTGGCCTATGCTTCTTATATGAAGTTCAAAGTCTATCAAATGGATGTAAAAAGTGCATTTCTATATGGCTCAATTGAAGAAGAAGTATATGTCTGTCAACCACCAGGGTTTGAAAACCCAAGCTATCCAGACAGAGTATACAAACTGAAGAAAGCACTTTATGGACTGCATCAAGCACCAAGAGCATGGTATGACACTCTGTCATCCTATCTCTTGGAAAATGGCTTTGAAAGAGGAGTCATTGATAAAACTCTGTTCATCAAGAGAAAGAAGAAGGACATCTTGCTGGTCCAAATCTATGTGGATGATATCATCTTTGGATCCACAAGAGACAATATGTGCAAGGAGTTTGAGGACCTAATGCATCAAAGGTTCAAAATGAGTTCCATGGGGGAGCTTACTTTCTTCCTTGGACTCCAAGTCCAACAGAAGTCAGATGGTATTTTTATTTGTCAGTCCAAGTATGTGCAGGACATTCTAACCAAGTTTGGTTTCTCAGACTCAAAGCCTGCCAGCACACCTATGGAGACACACAAGCAGATAACAACAGATCTTGAGGGGGAGGATATGGATATTCATCACTATAGATCCATGATTGGCTCTCTCATGTATCTTACAGCCTTTAGGCCAGATATAATGTTTCCAGTCTGTGTGTGTGCTAGATTTCAAGTTAGGCCAAAGCAATCACACTATCAAGCTGTTAAGAGGATATTCAGATATCTCAAAGGGCAACCTAGATTGGGACTTTGGTATCTTTATGACTCATCATTTGACCTACTTGCATACTCAGACAGTGACCTAGGTGGAGCAAACTTGGACAGAAAATCCACTTCTGGAGGATGCCAGTTTTTGGGTGCAAGACTAGTATCATGGCAGTGCAAGAAACAAACCACAGTGTCCACATCTACAACAGAAGCAGAGTACATAGCAGCTGCAAGTTGTTGTTCTCAAGTCTTATGGATTCAAAATCAAATGCTGGACTATGGGGTAACCTTTCTACACACTCCAATCTTTATTGATAATAGCAGTGCTATTAGAATTGTTAATAATCCTGTCAAGCACTCAAAGACAAAGCACATTGAGATCAGGTATCACTTTATAAGAGACTGCAATGAAAAGAAGCTTATTCAAGTTGTAAAAGTTCATACTGATAATCAGTTTGCTGATCTATTCACCAAAGCTTTTGATGTGGGTAGATTCACTTTCTTGGTAACAAGTGTGGGAATGATCAACTCTGAATAAGCTCCTACTTAAAAAGTGATTCAATACCTGTATATAGTTTATGCTTGGTGTTACTAATCTTCTTTCTCAGGAAATGTATAGCAGTACTCAGTTCATCACAAGCTTAAAAGTGTAAGTATGGTTAATACTGCCAGTGCAAGGTTAATACTGCTCTCAGTTAATACTGCTAGTTAGTTAAAACTGCTAGTGGTTAATACTGCTCTCAGTTAATACCGCTTTCAGTTAATACTGCTAGTGGTTAATACTGCTATCAGTTAATACTGCTAGTTAGTTAATACTGCTAGTGGTTAATACTGCTCTCAGTTAATACTGCTTTCAGTTAATACTGCTAGTTAGTTAATACTGCTAGTGGTTAATACTGCTTTCAGTTAATACTGCTCACTGTTAATACTGCTTTTACTAAATTTTTAGGGTTAATACTGCTTATAATCCACAAGCTATAAATACCTTTTCCCCGCCTAAACGATCATAACGACTCTTTGTCTACTGTTCATCTTCTCTCTCACTCTTTTTTCTCAAGTATCCAGTGCTCGCTAGTCAAGAATCCTTGCGTACAGATGGCTTCAATGGTGTTTATTGATGAGCACAACGAGATAGCCATGCTCTAAAAGCCAAAACAAGCCGACGGTTTTCACCAGATAGTAGATTTTCTGAGGACAAGCCACATCGCTCATGCTCTCACTGTGTCTCCTACCATCTACATAGAGCATCAAAGGCAATTCTGGGCCAATGCCACTACTAGCACTGAAAACGGAGTTCCGTGCATCAAAACAAGGGTTTGTGACAAACCCTTAACAGTTACTGAGGAGACCATTCGCATCTGTCTACGTCTAGACGATGCTTCAGGTATATCTTCTATTCCAAATGAGGATTTGTTTTCAAATCTCACCAGAATGGGGTATGAAGGCCAATTGGGGATTTTCAAGTTTTTCAAAGCTCAATTTTCACCCCAATGGAGGTTCTTTGTTCATACCCTGATGCACTGTATTTCTAAGAAAACTATTGGCTGGAGCCAATTTAGCAGTCCCATTGCCTATGCTTTGGTATGCTTAGCTACTGCTCAAAAATATAACTTTTCAATGATGATCTTCAATGATCTTGTCTCAAACCTGGACAACAAGAAGAGTTTCTTCATGTATCCCAGGTTTGTACAGGCAGTTATAAAAAATGAATTGACGGATATACCTCACTTTGATGAGGTATATGTACCTAAACCCCCTAAAGGCAAGGTCTTATCAAACATGAGAAGATCTGCTAGGGACTCGGAAGGAGTTGACACCCCATTGTTCTCAACAATGATGGTGGTGTCCCAACCACAAGAAGGTATGGCCTCAGGGTCAAGGCCCTCATCAGACCAACCCACTGAGAGCCAATCCCAACCTTCCCTCTCTCAAATTTTTCCTCAATCCTTTGCTGCTAAACCCACTCCTATGATATCCAAGACTTATGTCAAGAGAAAGGTACACAAGGCTCCTTCCCTTGTTGTACCTACTATTAACCAAGAGCCTCAAAGCCCTATATTGGAGCATTCTACAATAGAGAATATCCAAAGGGAAACCAATAGGGTGTCGCCCAACCCTGAGGAGGTGCTTTCTAAGGAGCTGAATGAGCATATGGGTGAGAAGGCTGCCACTACTTCTGCTAGCACAGAGAAGGACAGTGGTAACATCTCTAAGACCTTCCCCATGGCAACTTTGGGTGAGAAATCAACCAAAGGACCCCGGTGCCAAGAAACCAAGGGGGTAGTTGGTGCTTCTGCTAGGCAGAAGGCCACTACTACAAGATCCAAGGATCCCTCAAGGATGGGCAAAACATCCAAAAAGGGTGAGGACATAACTGAAACTGATGAATTGATGGCAAAAGATTCCAATGATCCTTCAAGGGTGGGTAAAACACCTATAGAAGGTGAGGATAGCTATACTTACTTGGAATTGATGGAAACAATAGCCAACATCAATGTTGATGTGATTAATCAAGGAAAGGAAATCAAGGCATTGCAGCAAGTAGTCATCTCCCAACAACAGCAGATTTCAAAACTCAAGCAACTAGTGGGAAAGCTCATTTCCAAGAAAAGAAGAAAACAGTTTGTTCTAAGGAGAAGAGAGGGGGCACACAAAAAGGAGGAGGTAAATGCTTCCAAAAAGGGGGAGAATTCTAGCTCAGAAAAGTTAGATCAACAGATTGAAGGGGAGTTTGTTGAAGCACAGGGAGAGTTTGTTGAAGAAAAAGCTGAAGGTGTAATAGAAACAGAAAGTGCCAAAGCAGCAGAAACAACACCAGCAGCAGTAACAACCCCAGCAGCAGAAACTGTTAGTGCTGCTGAAACTTCACAAGCAGCAGTAACAGGGTTAACACCTGAAGAAGTTGAAGTAGCAGAGATGCTTGTAAAAGCAAAAAATGACACTCCCAAAGCAAAGGGAGTGGTCATAAATGAAGGGGGAGCAAAGAGAACAGAAAAGAAAGACATGGCTGCAGATGCAAAGAGAAAAGGGAAAGAAAAGATGATGGAATATGATCAACCAACCAAAAAGCAAAAGATGGTTGAGTCAGATGAAGCATTAGCCAAGAAACTGCAAGAAGAGTTAGATCAAGCAGAGAAAGAGCAGGTTGAGAAAGACAGAGAGATAGCCAGAGCACTAGCCAATGAATTAAATGAAGCATTTCAGAAAGGGTTGGAAATAGAGAAAGCAAAGCAAAGAGCAATAAGCTTGAGAAAGGCTATGATGGCCAGATCAAGTGCAAAGAAGAAAAGGCCTTCACAGACTTACCTTGCAACTCAGGAAAGAAACAAGATGATAACTTTCTTGAGGAGTGCAATTGGTGTGAAGAAAGAAATGTTTGTAAAGATGACTTTTGATCAAGTCAAGGGCTTATATGAGAAAGAAATGGGAAAACTGAAGAGTAATGAAAAGGACAGAGTGGAGTTTGAAAAGAAAGCCAAGGAGAGACATGATGTGAACATTAATCAACCCTTCCCTGAAAGTGAAGAGGGAACTCCTACAAAAGAAAAGGTAGAGATAAAGGAAGAAAAGAAGAAGGAAGCTACTATAGGGCAAAGTCAAAGGATTCTGAAGAGAACCAAGATGATGGCTAAAAGAAAGAAAACTGACAAGAATCCCAGAGTAGAAGAAGAGAAAAAGGTTGCTGAAGAAGAAGAGGCACCAAATAATGAAGAAAAGAGAGTTGAATCTCAGGAAGTACCACAGAGTTCATATGTAAATATGTACATGGTGGTAATGGATAAAATTCCAAAGCCTATCACAGCTGAACCTGTTGGAGTCAAACCTCCTGAAGTCATCCACTGGGATATTATGATGGTGGATGGTAAAGAGTATATCAGATTGAAAAGAAAGGATGAGAAGTACTATGTGTTTGCAACATGGAACAAAATTGTCAGAGAATGTTCAAGATCTGATTTAGAGGAGATGTATGAAGTTGGTATGAAGTTACATGCAAATCAGTTGAAAGCTCCAGGGTTACCAATTGTGAAGCTGGTTATGGAGTATTTGTGCATGTTATTCAATCCAGAAGCAGTAAAGCATTTAATCAGAGATGTGTTTAAAACTGTTAGAGGATGGACTCTGTATGAAAGGAGTGGAGTCTATGAATTGGCCTTGGATACTTTTCACATGGAATATTACTTGGTGGATGGGGTCTACAATCACACACGTCTAAAGCTTCATGCCATGTTAAAGAAGAAGCTGGGTTGTGCACCAAATTCAGAAATGGCAAAGTACCTAATTCAGAGAACTATCAATCAGAGTATGGGACTGGATCCTAACCTTGGATTGAATCAATGAAAGTTTTGGAAGCATCTGAAGAACTTGACTTCTCTTTCTAAAAGTCAAGTTAGGGGGAGATTGTTGGGAACTGAAGATGTGAACAAGTCTTTAATGCTGCTAGTTCAGAGTTAGTACAGCCAGAGGATCTCAAAGTTAATACTGCTAGGTATTACTACTTCTAGTAGAATTAATACTGCTAGTCAAAGTTAGTGCTGCTTGAACAAAGTTAGTACTGCTTAGCTAGTTAGTACTGCTAGTGGTTAGTGCTGCTTAGTAGTTAATGCTGCCAAGACTCAGTTAATGCTTCCAAGGTGATCAAGGTGATTAATGCTGCTTCTAAGATAATTTGAAGATAATGTTGAAGAGATAGCGTCTGGAGATAAACATGGAAAGCTTGAAGATAATTATGAAGATTATTTTGAAGATCTTTTTATGTTTAGTAATTATCTTTTATTCTTCAATATATGTATAGATTTGTTTAGAATAGCTAAGTAATTTTTTGTGAGAATAATTCTGAGTTTTTGAGATAGAGAGAGAATAAACCTCAAGGCATCGTTCCTAATTCTAGAGAAGTAGAATTCGTCTTGAAAGAGCCTGTTCTTCAAGATTGAGGTTGTGAGTGAAAAGCTTGTAACTTGAATTATTAAATAAAGTTTACAAGTTGATTGTGATTCACTGTTTCATTGTTTTTCTGTTTATTGAATATTAAAGTGTTTTTCCGCAACTTCTTTAATATTGTTTCTGAGTATTCATAATTCTTGTTGAGAATTCGATCCTGACAGTATCAAGGACGAACCGTTAAGAATTTTGAGAATTCCTTGGGGTTTGATGACGATCGTTGGTTTTGGTGCATAATCATGTGGGTTGGAGGTGAATTGGCTGGTGAGAAGTTGAGATCACAAACTACCCTTGAGGTAGTATGTGTCACCCAAGGTTGGGAGACAACCGCAGTCCCATAGTTAAAGGCTACGTTAGTAAATTAATGGTCCATTCATATTTAAGTGGGATATGCCTAAGGGGGCATTTATCATGAGGACTAGCATAAGGTTATGGTGGTAGTTCTGGCAGGCGGAGTAGAGGCAGTCTATCCTGCGGGCAACGTTTTATGGAAATCTAGATTTCGAGGACGAAATCATTCTAAGGTTGGGAGGATTCTAACACCCGTAATTTTCGGTAAGTAAAGGTCACCCGGACATTATCGGAGCTTATAAATGGCGGGAATTTTGTTGGGAAATCATTGTTTGAAGTTCCCTGGAGTATCGGTGGTATTGGCGTTGAAAAATTCGAGTTTCGGAGCTTGGTACGGGCTTGGCTACAATGCCCGACGACTATGACACTCGCACCGGGCAAAGTCGCAACATGAAACAGAAGGGGCAGGGGGCTGGCGACAATGACCATCGACATTGCCCATGCCAATGTCGCATGTCAAAGTTGCACAAAGGTGCAGGGGTGCTGTTAAGTGCGGGATTTCAACCTTCTTTCTCATTTTTCCCACCCAAACTTCTCCCTTTTTCTCCCAAACCGTTTCTTCTTCATTCCCCTCAAACCCTAACTCATTTTGGTTCCAATCCTTGTGTTCTTGACGTGTTTCATCATCAAGTGGTAGGATTGGAGGCTATGATCAAGGGTTCACCATCTCCATCTTCCTCTTCAACCTCAAGCTCAATTTAAGGGTTTTCTAGGTTTTCACCAAACCTAAGTGATAAGTTTATCCCTTCCATTTCTAAACTTATGTAATGTTGTGAATGCTTCATTGATGGGTTCCTAGTGTTTTATTACTTCAATTTCGGCTTGGAGGATTTTGAGAAAAGTTAGGTCAAATTAGGGTTTTTGGCCAAAATGGATATTTTGATGTAAAACGTTTGGGGATCGATTCTAAATGGTTGAAAATGATTACTTATGGGTGGAATTTGTATATCTAGGTTTTTGGGAAGATTGTCGCGTGTGGACTCGGAATTCTTCAATGAAGCTCGTTTGGGGTAAAATCTAGATTTAGCCTAAATCTAGCAAGGTGAGTTCAAGTTGATTTGTGAAAACGTTGTACATGCCAAAATGTCTATTTTAAAGTGTTTATGTGTTTACATGAAAATTATCATTTGTTGAGTTATTCGGTGGGTTAAATTAATTGAGGTGTTGTAAAACCCCCATATTTGGGACTTTTGGGCATTTTGATAAATGAGTAATAAATGGACATTTGTTTTAATAATTTATTGCATAAATGGAGATTTCTTAGTAAAAGTGAATTTTGTGTTTGTTGGAAAATATGCATAGCTTGTGTCTTGAGACGTTTTGCAAGGGGTCAATGGTATAGCCTTGTTTTAGAAAATGGTGTGCCTTATTTTGAGTGGTGTTGGAGTTTAGCCGTGTACTTTGGAATACGTGTTTGCATAAACATTGGCCGAGTGCGCTTTATTGCATTCTATTGCTTTTGACAATGAGTCCTTTGGTTGTTTGAGCCTGTGGCTCGGTATTTGTTTATGATGGAGTTTTTGGGGACACTTGTCCAGTTTTGATAGCTTAGCGTAGAGCTTTGGTCATTACGTTAGAATGTAGATGATTTTATATTTTTGAGTGTGTGTGTGTGTCATTCAATTGGAGTCATGTTGTGTTTCAGCCCTGTCTGCTATGGATCCATGAGCACTTTTATCTCTTTGTCCGATGATGGAACGACTTGGTTTCCACATCGCGGCACGTTAGGCATCAGATTCGGTTGTAAGTCCTTCGTGCAAGCATCTATGGGTGTATGCTGAAAGATGCTGAACTCAATACTTTAATTATTTTGTCCGATGGTGGAACGTTAGTTTTCCCCATTGTGGCGCGGTTAGGCATCTTCGGTATGGTGTAAGTCCTCCGTGCAAGTATCTATGGGTGTATGCTGAAAGATGCTGAGCTCGATACTTAATACCAATATAACATAATGTGTGGCTTACTTTGTGTCCGTCACATTATATGGAATCGAGTTTCCCCCGTCACCGAAAGGTGTTGTCCTCGGGCTGGGTCTTTTATATTTATGTTTTCGGTGATGTCTTTTATGGGTGGATTATTATCCATTATTTTGTGTGTGGAGTATTGGGTCCCATTCGTGTTTTGGATGTTTTGTAATATGAAATATTATTCATGTTTTTATAAATTGGAAGTCGATTCTACTCTCGCTTGAGTGAGTTTTGGGATGCATTATTTTATATAAAGAATGTTTTGTGTTGGGGTGTTCATCTTTGGAAATGCATAATGTTGGAGAACAAGTCTTTTTTTTATACGTAAAGTGATCATTTTGAAAGACTATGATTTAATTTGTATTCTTTTCTTTTATCAATATAATTATCCATATTATAAAACTTTTGAACTCACTTGGCGTTAGCCTAACCTTTTTATTTGTCGGCATGTGCAACAGGTTCCGTTTGGGAATAGTGCTAGTAACACTGAGAAGAGAGGAGTGTTGGTTGTGTGCTCGAGGAGTGAATAACTTGGTGAAGTCTTCCGCATTAGGTTGAGGAGAGTAACTATATTTGGGTTGAGTAACACCCGACTTCAGTCTAGTCCTTGTAATTATTAGAGTTTGTATATGTTGAGGTTATTTATCGAATTTTATGTTTTGAGGCATATTGAGTTTTGAATCGTAGGATGATGTGTTGTGTTAATTTGATGTTGTATCAAATTTTATTAGTTGCACTTACCAAATTTGAGGGTGTTACACAAAAGAATTAAAAGAACATAACAAATTCAATATCGGTTCACAATACCAAATCTGTCAAACTTAATCGAATATAATATTTAGCGCATCATTATGTAAAATAACATTATATAGGTCACGACGACCTCTACATATATAAGTCCTCACATCACACCCTTGCTTTTATTGTACTCAGTCTTGCCTACTCCTAAGGCATACACTTATTAATCAACTAAACGTGCAATGAGTTCATGGTTTCAGGCAGACAATAATAACATATAACATTAATCAATACAAGGGTTATTATAAACTTGTCAACATAATAGTAACATATACAAGCTTGACGACATATATTTGTAAAATTTTGAACATGAAATTAGTAAGTGTTATGTACGAGGCATGCTACATGCAAACTTAAACATGAGCATTCGAGATCTCACTCGTCACACATGATTGCTCCTGAGGCATACATAACTCAAGTAGATGTCTTGGTTGTTGTATATTAGTCTAGTCTCAAAGATAACCCTTACACCATATGTACAAACTATGATGTCCTAGTGCTTAGCCCCATACATAATGCCATATAATACTTACATAACATCGTATCATGAATTGTGTAATGTAGTTTACATAACTTAAGTTTGAAATGTGTATATATATATATATATATATATATATAGCTTGCTCGTTCATTTATCATGAACACACACACACACACACACACACACACATATATATATATATATATGTATAAAGTCTCATAAAGACTCGCCTTACTTAAGTGTAAGGTTTAATTGGCACTTATTTGCTTACAACCTAGACAAACATGGTATGTTGGCTTCAAAGTACATGTACTACTTTTATAATACTTTTATTACTTAACTAAACATAACGTTCAGATCAAATTCATGTCTAGGAAAAATCTTCATCAATGCAACCTTGGGCACAACCTCAAGCTCACATTAAGGCTCACTAATGTGATATTGGTGCAAGTTTAGACTCTCACTGCCTACAACTACGCGTGGTTAGAAGCAACATTTGATCGTCTGTTGCAATTTGTCTGTGTGACTACGTTGAGCTTGCCTTTAAGTACACTTTCATCGCATAGAGCATGTTGGTTGAACCAACGTGCACACAACAACATTCTTAACCAAATGACCTCAATTTAATTTGTTTTTCTTGCTACATAACCTTACTAACATGCATACCTATCATATTGTAATAACCTATTGTTTAAAAATCTGACTTTCTGTGAAGTTTGGGGTGGTAATTGCAAATTTGTCAAAGTCTGGGGTGGTAATTGTGTGTGCAAATAGATCTCAACACAAGTATACATCTTGATCTACTGTCGTTTTTAAACAAGTAATAACGGTACAACTACCGGATATCGATCCACAAGGAAAGACTGTAAAAGTTTCTCTAAAGTCCAGTCCTTAAAAGCTGGTTTCAGATGGCGAATTCGATGAAATCTTTTGGCTGGTTGTTGAGTATCACTATGAAAAAAAAATCAATTATAAAAAGAAGCAAATGATATAAAGATCCATTAAGATAAGACGAGTGATCCGGTAAAAAGATGTTATATCATTCCTTGTTATCTCAAAATCGATATTTTATGTAACTTAAAAATTTTCATACATGTAACCAGTTTTCAGTTGATTAGATGCAATCTCCCATAAAATATAATCTTGATTTAAATAACTTGGACAATCATGTTACACTCGATACACCTTTATACCTTCTCACCAGCCTCGGTATTAATTTCACTTTATACCCCAAGTTAAGACTATTATCCCATCATTGTTTGTTTTTTTTCCACAAAAGATGTAAAGACTTGAAATGTAAATAATAGAGATGGAAAATGCATAGAGTAAATTCAAGTGCTAATATTTATGAAATGAAGCTTGTTGCGCAAGTAACGACTTATTTAAGAAAATACTAAAAGGAAATGTAAACAACGATAATTAAATTACGGAATATAAAGTGTGGTAAAATAAATTGCGGAAAGTAAAGTGCGATAAAATAAATTGCATAAAGTAAAGGGCTCAAAAATAAATTGCATAAAGCAAAGGACTAGAAAATAAATGCAAGAAAGAAATTGGAAACTTACGCACTAAGTTTCTTCTCGAAAATAAAATACTTGCACGTTTCACTCGAGAAAACCATATTTCGGTCTTTTGGATAATAACCACGAGCTATGAAAGGATTTTTAGTCCAATGTAAAGCTATAATCAAAGTGTTCTCCAAAAGTTAAAAACCGAAATATGTAATGGACAAGCAAGACGTAAATGACAGAGACATGCAAAAATTAACCAACGAGAATTAAATTACTTACAATATCAGACAACAAAGACTAACTTTCACCCCTTTTGCAATATCAAACTAGAGAGAAAGAGGCCGAAAGTGTAGAAAGATGAACCACAAAAGAAAAGTTACCAAAAGTCTCTCCAAACACTCTCTCAACTGCCCATAGGTAGAAATGAGAAAATGAAATGGGATATCTCTTTATGCATACATTAGCTACATATTTATATAAAAACTAAGGAACTAAAAAGCTTAAGGCCTTTTTATTTCGACTCAACTATTAAATAAGTGCTAGCCCAAATAAATACCAATTAGGAGTCCAAAGTTTAAATACAAAAGTAGCCGAAATTGTCTTCAACCATTATCCAAAAATCACATGTATTGTTTTTAAAAATTCTTAACAATCGGCCCATGTCATTCTTCCAATTTCTTCAAAAAGTCGGTCTTTATCCAAGCTTTGGCTTTTTTTTCAAGAATCAGTTTCTTCCGAGATTGGCCCATGAATCCGCAAAAAATGAGAAGTTAGTACCTGTTGTCAAAATACATAAGAGAAACAAGACATAAGCAGTTATTCTCAATTTAAGCATCAATTTCCTTTCTAAGTTCAATTCATGTACAAAAACTTAAAAACTACAAATATGCCAATAAAATAATAAAAGACTCAACAAACTTAGACTTTTTAATACTAAAAGATGGTAAAAAGTGATGTAAATGAGGTTAATAAATTAACCTCATCACAAGGGTTTATGTTGTTGTCTTAAATATGAGATTAAGAGGTGGATTTTGGTTGTATTAAATGTGGTTTTGATGTTAGGATATTGGTTCAAATGGTTTAGAACGTTGATTCTATCGATTTTTGGGGCTCAAAACCGTTTTGGGAAGATTTGGGATTGAGAGGGTGTGAGGAATTGTGGTTGTAAAGTCGTGCAAACCTGGGAGATGTTCCGAGCGACTTGCGAGGGCTAGGCTGCGGCCTAAAGCTGTGGGCCAAACCGCCTAAGTTGCTGTTGGGCCACTCATTCGGTTTTGCTCCGTTTCTCGTTTGGGTCTAAGATTGTGGCATCGATTAGGGGATTGTCTTAGGGATTCAAATAGATGGTTTTGGGATGAATTAGATGGTTTAACACCATTATTATGTCGTCCAATCCACGTGTTCGGTTTGATCACATTTGAGTTCTAAGACATGTAGTGATTTGTCGAAGCTTAGGCGAGTTCCCTTAATCCTATTTTTACATATGTTATGAATTGCAATGTTTTAAACTACTGAAATTGGCTCTGAGCATTTGGCATGATTATCACTTATGGAGATTTTGATCACGTATGACATAAAAATGTTTACTAATGCACATGCATTCTTGATGTGTTTTCATGAATTGGTATATTGATTGTAGTGGGAATAGTGTACATTGGGATTGTGAATAGCCCTTGGGAGTTTACTTATACATACCTTGTGCATGGAATCTGTTTCCTGTACTCGCGAAAATGGTTCCTATTGGGACTCACGGGGAGTCTGCTTGGGCCCCGAAGATGAACAGGGAGTCTGTTTGGTTCCTGATCGCGGACATCACAGTAAAGTAAAAGATGGTTATGAGCATTGTGCAAATACCCAAGTTTTGTGTGTAATTGTTAAAGTGTTTGTTGACGGGCCTTCATGGTGGTTTGCATATATTTTGTGATTGTGAATTATTATTTGTTTTCAAGAGGGAATTCATTAGACCTCATGGTCTAACCCTCGTTTTTCAAAAAGTAAAACCATTTTTAGGCAAGAAGGTGATTGAAGCTTCTTCTAAAGGTAAGGAGAAGACTTGAAGAATTAGAGAAGGAGACCTTAAAGATAGTTCATTTTAGTTCTTCCGGTCTAGTATAGATATCTTAGTTGTATATGTGTGTATCCGCTGCTTTACTTTGAGAATATTGTTATTTTGCGACTTAATGTTTGGGACCAATGGTGTTATCTATGAATTATGTTGTTTTTGGTTTTTGGATTGTTGCACATATAACATACTTAATTAACATAAGCATCAACATATCATACATAAATCAAGCATTTAATCTCCATTTGGCCACTCAAGTATTTCGAAACCCTTGCTTTCAACTTCTTGTCCACATTCATTTTGAATGTATTTGCCACCACTTCATTTTAATACCCACACTTTGGTTCCTGAACATCATGTTTCAAGTCTTGGCTAGTATAGACCTTGTACTTTTCTTATTACTTATTTTGGCCACGAAACTTGGGGTGTCAACGTAATGATTTTTAAATGTCCAATGACCAAAGTAAGAATGAGGTAAAAACATGTTGTTATTTAAAATGCAGTGACACAATAGCGTTAAACTATTTTCCTTCTTTGTCCTATCGAGAAATAGAACTGACTCATCCTATAACTATGGGTCAAGAAATTCAACGACAATATTATTGAGAAACTCGGGGTCGGACCTTGTTTTTGCTATATTATAGATATAACGATAATCAAGAGAACTATATTCAGCTGTCAATTTTCCTACTGGAAATAAAATTGACAGTGTGTTCGAGCCATAACACAAGGTTATTTTTCGTTCTTTTAGTGGTCTGATAGAAAAAAAAATATTTTCAAAATAAATTGTTAGATATATATAATATATGTGTGTGTATGTATGTGTGTATATATATATATAATATATATATAATATATATATATATAAATATATATATACACACACCGATATATAGGGGGCCATTCAAGGGAGAACTCGGTTATCTGTGGTAACCGTGAAATCCAATCTTAACCACAAATGAGAGGATAAATTAGGAAAATAATAATTTTGGTAATTTTAATTAAAATTTCAATTAAAGGGTATGTTAGGTATTTTGGAAATTTTCTCTCTCCTCTCTCCCTTCTCCTCTCTCTGGCAAACATTATTCCGATGACCATATGATGCACAGTGTGATACCTTTTGTAAACATCGAAAATAACGAAAATAAATAAGAAATGTTGTGATACCCTTTGTAAAATAACGAAGACACACTGTGATACACTTTGTAAACATTGAATATACATTGTGATACCCCTCGTAAAACAACGAAGACACGTTTTAAACATCGAAAATACATTGTGATACCCCTCATAAAACAATGAAGAGACACACTATATTACACTTTGTAAACAACGATGATACCCTCATAACACAATGAAGACACACTGTGATACACTTTGTAAACAATGATGATACATACCCATTAATTCGAATTAGTAAGACACAAACTAACTATGATATACCCTGTGATACCAAAGAATTTTCGAAGCAGTAAGACAGAAACTCAATGTGATACCACGATGATACAATTTTGAATATAGCTTGAGAACATATCTGATATGGATTTTAGACCACACTTAACCACAACGTGATACACCTTGTGATACATTGTGAACATTACATTGTTATACGCTTTGATCCATAAACATCTTTAAAATAAAAAAGAAATTATATCACATTGTCATCAAAAACTTAAATTCAAACACAAAACACAATACAATAAATGTTTAAATGCAATCACAAACATTGTATATGAACATAATTTTTGTATAAATTCATCAAAAAATTATGTGATACAAACCTTAAAATCAACCTAAACACATATCGTGGTTGATATTTTGGAAGAGTTTTTAACTTAAATTTTCAATTATGAGCTTTAACTCTTTTTGTGTAACACCCTCAAATTTGGAAAGAACAACTAATTAAATTTTTTCCATAATACAACAAGTAAAGGATAAAA
This sequence comes from Arctium minus, assembly GCA_954870635.1. NCBI lineage: Eukaryota > Viridiplantae > Streptophyta > Magnoliopsida > Asterales > Asteraceae > Arctium > Arctium minus. The sequence continues at coordinate 24,898,928 of OX941097.1, read as the reverse complement.
CTTATTCCTACATATTAAAACTTGATACACCTCCAATTAAAATTCTATAATTAACCTCAATAATTATAAACTCCAGTCTTGTACAAGGACTAAACCAAAGTCGGGTGTTACTTAATCCCAAATACAAGTTGCTATTCCCAAAATAAATGTGGAAGGTTTCACCAAGCTATTCACTTCTTGAGCACACAACTAGCACTCATCTCTTTATAGTGTCACTAGAACTATTCCCAACCTGAACCTGTTGCACATGCCGACAAATAAAAATGTTAGGCTAACGCCTAGTGAGTTCAAGAGTTTTCAACATGAATAAATATATCGTTAGAAGGAAAGAATGCAACTTAAATCATAATCTTTCAAACGATTTATTTTGAATATGAATACAACCCATTTCCAATAATACGCATGTTTTAAAGATGGACGCCCCAATGTAAAACATTCTTTGATGAGGTGATGCAACCCAAAACTCACTCAAAACGTGAATATAAATCGAACTCCGAATTTATGAAAACATGAATAAAACTTTATATCCCGAGACACCCGAAACACGAGTGGGAATAATACTCAACTCATAAATCATGGACAATAATCCATATATATAAAACGTCACCGAAAACATGGATACTAAAACTTAATACCCAAAACAACACCTTTCGGTGACGGGGAATACCTGTTTCCATTGAACGTGGCGGGAACACAAAAGTATGCCACGTATCTATGTTATAAGCATGTTTCAAGGATGGACAACCATTGACATCAACCCTATCCAGGTCTTTAGTCAAGGTAGGCATCAACCCTATCCAGGTCTTTAGCCGTTTGAACATCAACTTTATCCAAGTCTTTAGTTCAAAGCAAATGTGGGTTCAACTCTATCCAAGTATTTAGCCCAAAGAATCACCAAGTTCAACCCTATCCAGGTCTTTACCTTGGGTTCTTGTGATCTCAAATATTCAAGCAATCATGCACAATTACAATAACAATCAAAGAATCAAAGATGAGATAGAATGAGTCACAAGCTTTGTCGTATTCATAAATCTGACAATGAGAATTACAATGACCCTGAATGAAAGCATAGCATAGCATACTAAAACAAGACAAAGGAATGCTTTATATAGGGTCAAACAAGGTCTTGACCTCTACACAAGCTACATGAAAAAGTGAACAATGTTAAACACAAACTTTTAAACAAACTGACTCAAAACTTAACTCTAACATTCTCCCCCTTTTTGAGCAATTTGAAAAACTTCAATTAGTCCATCTCTTCATGCTAGATTTTCTCAAACCCAGATATCCCTCAAATCTTCTGATTGCTTGTCTAAATCTGATTCTGTCCTTGATTGCATATATGACATTCTCAGTACAGATTCTTTCCATTCTAGGCATATGATCATTCTCAGCTAACCTTTGCTTCTCACTCTCCTTATACTTATCCTCCAGCTTCTTTACAACTTCTTTCAAAGTTCCATCAGAGTACTTTGCTATCTCAGCTTCTCTCATAAACCTCTTCTCCTTTTTAGTTTCATTCTCATACACAACACCAAGTTCTGGCTCTCTTAGCACTATGTAGAGTGGAGTATCTTCAAGCAGAGGATGAGTCATGTCAGGTGCAAGCAAATTAATCCTCCTTTGGTTAGTTTCAATGCCTAGCTGAAAATCATACAGATAAGTATGATAGATATGCCTTCGGATAAATCTCTTGATGGAGTCCAAAGCAAATATAATCTCAGGATGTCTGATAGTTCTTCCTCTGAAGTCATGATACATAAACTCAATATCCCAAAAGTTTATGTTGGCAAAATCAGCTTCCACTGAAAGTATAAGTAGAAAAATTCTTCCTCTGAACTTCAAACTATGGATACCATATGCTTCTATACTGCTTCATGGTAACAAAATAAACTTGCACAATTTCATGTCTGATTCTTACCTCTTTGCATGTTCTGCTCCTTACTTGCAACATCTTAATGTAATCCTTCTGGTATTATGGTGACTTGTCTTGAATTCCCATAAGTTGAGCTTGATCAATCTGTCTAATATAGCTCACAAAAATCTTAACTCCTTCTTCCAAGTAAGGAACTCTTAACATTCTTCTGATTCTTTTGATCTCTAGCATAGACAAACCAAATTCATCATATCCTGTAAACGGAGTATAATCCACTGTTGGTTTATCTGAAGGACCTGCTTCAGTTTGTGGAAACTTTGGCACAAGCGGTGGTTCTTTAACAAACTCCTTCTGAATTTCTGGGCTTCCAGGCTTTTTCTGATATGGCAATTCTTCTTCCATTTGAGTATCAGAATCAAGATTAACAGTTGTTTCAACATTCAGATTAACATTCTGTTCAGCAACATCAGATTGAACAACATTGGGATGAGAACCAAACACATTGAATGAAGGAACAATCGGAATAATACTAGGTTCACGCAATTGAACATGAACAGGACTAAGATGTAGTCCCTCAGGTGTACTCTGAGCAAACATATCATTCAGCGCATCAGTGTCTCTGTCCTCAAACAAATCATCAAGAACACTGGCTTCATTTTTTGGAATCTCTTGAGCTCTTTTCACAAACTCAGTAATATCTACAACTTCATCATCTGAATCAAGTTCAACAAAAACATCTTTCTGCCCTTCTTCTTTCATTTTCCCAAAAAGCTCATATTTGGCATGAACTTCAGCAAGAGTATCATCTTCAAGGGCTATCACATCAAGATTTGGTAGACCTGGAATCTCCAGAATTTCCTGCCTTGTTACAATCTTAGGCTTCTCAACCCTCGATCCAACACCTTCTCCAACATACAACACAATCTCCATTTGATCATTCTACTCAGAACCATGATCAGCTTCCCTTTCCTCACCTTCAACATTTTCTGTTCTTTCTTCCACCATAATTGATACACCAGATCCAGTAGCAACTGCCTGTTTCTCCCTTTTCTCCCCCTCATGATCATTATCTGGATCATGATCATGTACTCTAGTAGAAACAACTACCTGGGCTTTGCAAGAAATTTGAACTACCTGTTTGATTTCAGATAGAGTAAACATAATATCAGATTTGAAAGAATTAAACTCTGAAGCACTAAACACATCTGCTAGTTGAACAGTCTGTGGCGGTTGATTTTGTTGGTGGGATTGCAGAAGGTTAAGAAGATCTGCATCATGCTGAGAATCCGGAGCATGAGATAGCAACTTTGCAAGAAACAAAGATTTAAGCTCATCAATGGATAAATCAGCAGGTTGTGTGTTTGGAGTTTGCTGACTGTGTTGTATAGGCTCAGGTTGAATAACTGGATCTTTCCCTTTCAGTAGACGTTTAAGACCTCCAATTTCTTCTTCCACATTCTAAAAATACGGGTTTCAACAACCTTTAAGGCGCCGTCAAAAAGTTCCTTTGACACAAAGTCAGGGTTAGTAACTCCGGTATCACTTAGATTAACTGTTTTCATGACAACTGAAGAATCAATTGCATGGCCTGTTTTCATCGTTCGCATAGACGTGTCGATGACAGGACTTCCATCCGATCCTTGTAGTCCGACTTGCGAATCTACTACAGATGTTCCGATCGGGTTACTAAGACGTCTGATGGTAGCAATCTCAAAATGTGTCATAGGAATGACAATAGGAAATCGATATGGCACTAGACTCAATTGTGAAGGAATATAAATCGAGAGCGGGGGCTGCTGTTCTCTATTTTCAATACCTTGATTCTCCGAATGAGAACCCAGTAGATTTTGTGCTAATTCCCCGTGAGAACATGAAATAATATCTTTTTGAGAAGACATAGAGTGGTTAGCTTGGGTGTGCGAGTGCATAAGTGGGCTGCTTATGACTTGAGCATCCGAACGCAACACATGTGATGAAGTGCTAGATGAGGTTGCCCTTTTGGAAATGTAGGTATGGGTTATCACAATTGCTCACCATCTTCTTTTTCTACAATTGCACCCTCTCTCTCAAAATTTTCAACTAAGTCTCCCTTGTTCCGCCTTATATCTCCAACTACCGCAGTAAGAAATGAGTCTACACGTTGCTGCTCATCCACTTCCATGGCATCAGTACCATAAAAGGGTGCAAATTCATCATTAGGCTCATCATCATCATCACAAATAACAACTTGATACGTGTGAGTTGCAGCAATCTCAGCAGTTTCAACAATGTTTCCATCATCAGCATTATCATTATCATTTCCATCATCAGCACCATCTGATCCACCTTCAGCAATATCAGTATCTGTGTCTGTTTGCTCATCATCCTTGGAACTAGAAGCAGAAGGTACTTCACATGTATTACTTTCATTACCTGTCTATTCATCATGTGCAAGATCCAGATCATGTTCAGATCCATGATCTTCATCGACAGGAGGTGTCACTATACGTGGGGTAACAACCTGTGACCCTGATGCCTCTAGTCGTGGTCTCTGACCCCCTCCAGAACCCCTCTCGGAATTTTTTCTCTTCGTTCCCCGTTTCTGTACCCCCGAGGTATCAGAAACCCTCACAGACTCCGCTCGCCTAGGGGTGGAGCCTTGGGTAGGGATGACCGGTTCTGGCCGTCCCATAGACTCTCTATAATCTATGATACTAGCACACTCTGGATCTGCGTAGTCTAATAGAGCTTCAAGCACATGCATGATAAAAGGAAATTCTCTCTTTTGCCTCATCAGATACCTCATTTCACTAACTGGAGCATGTGGATGATTAATCCTTTTAGGTATCTTACTGTTACTTCTCAACATGCTTCTAACAATGGGCGCCATGAACCACTAGTAAGGAATATAATTTGGTGCCTTTGAAGACTTCTTGGCCACCGCCTTCTCATATAGCTCAATCCAGAATATCTGATCATAATCAATATGCAAGTCATAAACCACTGAGTAGAAGAGTTTTAGAATGTGGATATTGGCATTGTCTGATCCAAAGTTCTTTGCAGTTAGACACCGGTTGATCACAGAGAACAGGTTGTAATAGAATGGAGGTAGGTTGTTCTTCTTGAAATGGCTCACTTGAGTAAGCTGACCTACATAACCCATGTCTCTAATGCCTTAGAATACTTTAGCATCAGAAGGCAATTCATCATAACTGGTTCTACCTTCTCTTGCAGTTGGTAATGGAAGACTAAGAATGAATCTCAGCCTCTCTTGTGTCAGAACTGATGTGAAGTGGTCAATTTCCAGTTTGAAGATCTGAACTCTTACTCCATTTTGTTTCATGTGGGTAACCCTGATGGTTTTCCATGCTTGCTGTACATAAAGTTCTGGAATTACAACTTGAGTAGTAAGTGCATCTCTGAGTGGGTGGTTTCTCAAGATATCCAGTACCAAAGGGTCTATACGGATAGTGAACTGGAGATGATGATTATTTGGCTGCTGTGGTTTCATTTCAGTTGGTGAGATTAATAATAGATCAGGGTTTGCATCTTGTGGAACATGGAAATCAGATCGGGAGGATGGCATTGGAAACTGTTCAGAAGCTTCTTGTGCTTCTGGTGAATTCTCACCGGTCTGAACATGTTGATCTACTGTCTGATCTGCCATTGGTACCTGAAAAGATTTAACAAAAATGAACAGGGTCCAAATGGGTTAGTAAAAAATTGATTTTGACACATGAAAATCACATTTTGAAAAACACTAAGTACAGAATTCGCATGATAGGGATCTGCGAATTCTTAACCTAGGAATTCAAGGAATCAATCAAGAATTCGTACCCTAGAATTCGTATGAAAGATATACGAATTCCTCACTTAAGAAAAATTTAACAATAAAAAACCCATAGAATTCGTATGATAGACTGCAATACCAAGAATTCGTATGAATGATATACGAATTCTGAACTTCAAAAAAAAATGACATTCAGAATCAAGAATTCGTATGAACATATCAACCTAGAATTCACATAAACTTCATTCTCCTGAAAAAAAATCTCTAAGTGTTCAAACTTCAAGAACAGTTTCATGAACACCTTCAAACATTCAATCAAAACCCATATTTTAAAATCTTTAATTTTAACAATTAACCTTGGATTTTGATTTGATTATGATCGATTAGTTATTAAGAATCCTTCTTATCGAATAAAACTGAGATTAATCAACTAATAAACTCATATTCTTGATTTTTCACGAAGAACACCAAAAATATATGAAGAGTCAGATTCAAAAAAAAAAATTAAACTCAGAATCATCGACTTAGGTCAAAATTTATGAATGATATTGTTTGATTTGATCATGAAAACATCCTTTTAGTTCAGATTATCACTTAGAAACTTTATCAAGATCAGAATATAATTTTTTTTTGAAATTAGATGCGAGTTCGTCGGAAGATGAACAGTCCAACAAATTCTATCCTAAATCCAATCCATATTAGGGTTTCCTACAAGAAATCGAAGAACAAACAAACTAAATCCAACAAAATAACAATGATTGAACAAAAGAAACACCTTTTAATCGAGAAACTCAGAAGAAAATCGAAGATAAATCTTGAAATCGCAAGCAAGGGTTTTGGGTTAACGTGCTCTGAAAGATTCGTAAGTCTAAAAACTAATGCGAAAGTGAGGTTCTCGTAGACACTAAAATTATTTATATCCTGGAATGATAGTGACACGTGGCACGATTTAATTGGACCTCCAACTTTTCGCATAAAAACACGTATACGAATTGTCTTGAAAAAATAAGACAATAGTGTGTGAGAATTCGCATGAAGCAAGTATGCGAATTCTGTTCAAACCTAAGAATTCGTATAGCAGTGTGATGCGAATTCTTCACATTTCGCAGATAGGCATATGCGAATTGCTAGAATTCGTATCACTCTGATGTGCGAATTCTCAAGAATTCGTATAATTTCGTTGAGGATTTCGCATGATAGTGTTATGCGAATTCTTGACTTAGCAACATTTCCAACTTTTGAAAAAACATTCTAAATGAGGAAACTTGCTAAACTAGGAAACTTTTCAAAAATTGACAAAAATAGAAACTTTCCATAAATGGAAACTTTCCAAAAATGACAATTTTCACTCATTTTAATTCCAAAAACTGTACACAAACTACATACTTACAACCCTTTTCAGATATAATCTTTATGAAACTCCCCCTTGACTTGATGTCCTTTTCTTTTGATTCTTGAATTGTCTTTGTTCTTTCTTGATATATTTGTCTGTCATTTCCTGCTGGCTCCCCCTTGACATGTTATGAATCTTTGTACACACTGTATAGATATGCTCCCCCTACATATCTACATACAGAGAAAAAAATATAACAATTAAGATTAGTTTTGCTAACACAAACTTCCCTTTAATCACATTCTCCCCTTATATAACATATGACAATTATGGTTTGCTCTCAACTTCAATTTACACAATTGATTAAAACATTGAAAACTCCCTGTAAGAATATAACATTCAAGATTTTCAATATCTTGACATTGAAGTCTGAGTCCTAGACTGCTGTGTCTAGAAGTCATAGTCTTGAACATTGAAGATTGGGTCCTAAATTGTAGTGTTTAGAAACCATTTTCCTTCACTCCTTCTTGAGTTCAAGTTCCTGCATCACAGGTTTAAAAAGTTTTGGTACCCAGATGAGTTTGGGTCCATTCTGGTTAGTATGTGAAAACTTCATTGAGCAGTTTTCACCTCTGTGATAAACAGTATCAATAAACTTTCTATGAGAAAAATACCTTTTGTGTATATGTGCTTTGTGAACAAAATCATCATTACAACAATATGAACAACAAAGTTTTCTTTTTGCTAACCTGATCAGATGCTTGTTTGACTTGATATCATTAGGTAAAAAAGATTTACCTTTTTAAGCTTTGTTCTTCTTTTTCAGTTCAGCTTCTGCAGATGATTTCTGGAATTTTACTGATTCAGGAGAACCTTTGACAACCCAGATCATCTTCTATTTCTTGGAAGTACTAAGTTCAGAATAAGCAGCATATCTATCAACAGATTTAACATAGAATGGACTAGAAGGTTTAATCTGATTTGGTTTCAAGATTTCAGATTTAACAGTTTGTTTCTTGAAAACCATTTTCTGAAATAAGTTATTTATTGATTGAAAAGAGCAAACTGATTCAACTGAATCATCATCATAAAAAGATGGTACAGGTGTCTCAGATGCTAACTTGTCAGAAAGATCAGAATTAGCTTTCTCAAGTTGACTGATCTTGTCATTCAACTTAGCTTTTTCATTATAAATTTTGTCAAACTTGCTTTGCAAATCAGATTTAGCTTTCTGTCCTCTTTGAATATCTGTAGATAAGACAACTAACTTGTCAGTAAGTTCAGAAATTATAGCTTCAAAATGTTTTCTTTCAGTCTCAAAATCTTTTTCCATGTTCTGATTTTTCTGAGATATATCTTTGAAAAGCAAAGTATTTTTCTTTTCAACATTTTTCTTTTCTTTTTCAAACATATCTCTTTCAGTAATAACAATTATTTCAAACTCAGAAACTTGTTTAAACAATTTAGCACATTTAATTTCTAACTCCTTTTTCTCAGACTCAACTTTCCTTGAAAGTTCAGATAACTTCAGGTTGAAAGTTTTCTCTAGTTCAACTTTCTCATTTTTGAACCTCTCATCAACTTTCTTTATCCACTCTTTGCCTTTATTCTCATAAGTTGATACTTGTAGTTCAGCCTTTGTTAATTTGACATTCAAGGCATCAATATCTGCTTTCAGCTTTGAGTTTTGACTTTTCAGCTTCTCATTCTTAACTTTGAGTTCTTCAAGTTCAACTTCCATCTTTGGAATCTCGGGCATATATGACAATGCATAATCTCTGTTTGTAAGAAACAGATTTCCCTTTTCGTCTGTGTAAGGCATGATTAGTATCTATGAAAAATAATGATTGATATGATCTTTAATTAGAAAAATAGAGAAATTTGAAGTAAAAATACAGAAAAATCACTTAGAAAGAAATACAAGACAAGAATTCGTATGCTACTCACACAACAAAATTCACATGTAACAATTCGTATGTCACAATTCGCATAGCACACACAAACAACAATTCATATAGAGCAATTCGCATAAAAGAATACTAAAAGGATACGAAATGTGAACTTTTCGCATACAAGCATGTGCGAGTTTTGAGCTTTTCGCATGAAAGCTTATGCGAGTTCTCTGAATTTCATATAAGACTCAGATGCGAATTCCTTCCAATTCGTGTGTCTCTCAGTTGCGAATTATATACTTCTCGCATGTAACTCTTGTGCGAATCCTGAGCTTTTCATACAAATACTTGTGCGAATCCTTTCCTTTGTCAATTTTCTTCTTTGTGAGGTGCGAATTCCTTTGGTTTGCGAATTCTTTCCTTAGAATCGATAAAATAGCTATTCTACGAATTCAGTTGCTCTGCGAGTTCTACGTGCGAGTTCTTCAATAAATCTGCGAATTCTTTGGATCTTGGCCATTTTTCTGAAAAATTCAACAAAAAACTATCCAAATCTTGATGTTTGAGTCTGAAATTTTGAAGAAACACTCTCTATATTATCGTGAACAACCCTTTAGAACGAATTTCATCAAGAACAACTATTAAAGTGGGAATCGATCTTTGACAGTACGAAACTAAACTTTTTTCTAAAAATGCAAAAATCGATCAAATTACATCATTCTGTTGATCAAATAGATTTATGATCAAAACAAACAATGTTCCCCTTTTATAACCGAACACTGTAATACACAATTTACATCAAAAACACCGTTGAATCAAAAATTTGATTTCAATGAAACAGTGACTTTCTGAAAATAGAAATTGTCGATCTTTCTGCTTCAAATCATACTCAAATCTTTCTGAAATTTCTGATCAGGCTCTGATACCAATTGTGATCCCAAATATTCAAGCAATCATGCACAATTACAATAACAATCAAAGAATCAAAGATGATATAGAATGAGTCACAAGCTTTGTCGTATTCATAAATCTGACAATGAGAATTACAATGACTCTGAATGAAAGCATAACATAGCATTGCATAGCATACTAAAACAAGACAAAGGAATGCTTTATATAGGTTCAAACAAGGTCTTGACCTCTACTCAAGCTACATGAAAAAGTCAACAATGTTAAACACAAACTCTTAAACAAATTGACTCAAAACTTAACTGTAACATTTCTCACCATCCTTGACACGTTTGTTCATTTAGAAATTACATCGTATCACCAATGCCTAATTCCAAATCACAACTCGGGGATCTTATCCCACATTTACACGATAAAGTCGACTTCTATGCCTATGAATCCATTGCATTACAGTCTAAAAATATTACAAGACTCCAGATGAATGACTAACGCACTCAAAATATGTCATTCTCAAAATATATGCAATAAATGCAAATCTTTACCAAAGCCTCACATCGAGCTATTAAAATCTAGAAAATTGTCCCATAAGGCCCATAAGAGTCAAAACTGAGCCAAAAGTTCAACAACTCAATTGACTGTCTATTCAAAAGTCATGATAAGTACTAAAATGTATTTAACCGACATTTATGCAAACTCATGCTCCTAAGGCATGATTAACTTAAAACCCATCGTTGGCATTTCCCAAACAAAATATACTAGTTATCTCCAAAAATACTTTACAACACAATAATATGTATTTTCCAAATGACTTACAATTTTAATGGCACTAATAATGCATAAGCATCAAATAACCTCCATAAATGAAATAATTTATAAAAAAATAATATACTTTCAAGATTTATTTACCAAAGCGTCCAAAAACCCCAAATACGTGTATTTCACGAGTTTTATAAATCAAATATACCTAATATGCGAAACTCATCAAATGATCTAACATTTATAATTATCAAGTAAACACATAACTATGTCAAAATGAACATTTTGGCATTTACAACGTACGTTTTCACAAAACAACTTGAACTCACCTTGCTAGATTTAGGCTAAATCTAGATTTTCCCCCAACTTGAGCTCATTTGAAGAAATTTGAATCCTCAAGCCAAATATTCCAAAAACCTAAATCCATAAGTTTCCAACCATAAATACACATATCCAAGCACTTAAAATCATTCCCCAAACATCTTATATCAAAATCTTCATTTTGACCTAACTTCCCCCAAATCCTCCAAACAGAAATTTGAGAAACATAAACACTAGGAAGTTCCCAATGGAGAATTTATGACTCATAATAAAGTTTAGAAACTAGGAGGATGAACTCTCCACTTAGATTTTGGTGAAAACCTAGAAAACCCCAAATTTCTTGAAGATGGAGGTGATGATGATGAGCTCTTGACCTTTGCTTCCACTCCACCACCAAATACTCTTGGATATTCCCAAAAATAACAATATATCCTTGAAAATATCTCAAAGACGAAACCATAGCACTTTGAATCACCAAAAACGGAGTAAAAATGAGAGAGATATGAAGAAATGAAGAATGGGGCTGAAAATCGCGACTTTATGCACACTGGTACCTCAATGCGATTGTGCCATGTTATTGTGACAATGTCACAATCGCGGGCACAATCGCTCAGATTGTACCGAGAATTTTTGGCCTTCATCGATTGTGACATGATATAGTGACAGTGTCACAATCGCTGACACTATAGCCGAGCATGTACCGAACACTATTTTGGCCATAACTTCTTCGTTTTAGCTCCGATTTTTCTCCGGAAAGAACCGTTGGTCTCGTAATTGAATTCCTCATCTAGAAAGACTATAAAATCTATCATTTAATCCCAAAATCCCATTTCATCTATTTCTCTTAAAAGATTTCTACACTAATTTGAAATAGTACTTACCTAAAAATTACGGGTGTGACACCATTGTCATAAATACATGGCACATTCGTTGGGACGACCAACGACCTGGTAATTATAGTTGTTATTGTGACATATATCACAACTACATGGCACTATAGTCGGGACTACCACACTTTCAGTACCATTGGTGCTATTGTGACAGATGTCACAACCACATGTTACTATAGTCGAGACGACCCATACTCTCAGTACCATTGGTGTTAATTTGACAAGTGTCACAATCACATGGAACTATAGCCAAGATGACCATGCTCTAAGTATCGTTGTTGCTATTGTGACAAATGTCAACCACATGGCACTATAGCCATACTCCATATGTGGTTCTTCCTTTATCGATTCACCTAGTTCAACACTTTTCTTCAATTGGGACAAAAATTCAGGGTGTTACATTTTGTCAGCCTCATTCTTAATTCTGTGAATGGCATGCACACCCTCGATTTCTCCTCTTAAACCCCCTCACATACTCAATGGCATAAGCGGATGCCACCATGTGACACTCCCCATGCGTCTCCTGCCCTCTCCCCTACCTCGGATATCTGAAAACGTTAATGGCAGAAGCCCAGAAATTCAAACTTCTAATATGAATTTGAATGTTGAAGATCGGGGAAGAAGAAGAAACGAACCTAAAGCAAAAACCGCAAGTGAGCAAATCCATTAAGATCTGTTTATAACATGTAGTACCACCTTGATTTGAGAATCATGGGGTTGAAAGCAGATTCTGAACGTAAAATCAAACAAAGGAGGGGTGACGTTAAAATTATGATTTTCAAGTTGATTGCTAAATCAGTTAAACATTTTGCGTTAACTCAACGACAAATGTCGTCCCGTTGGAAAGCGTCGGAGGGTTGAAACCGGATTTCCAATATGAAATCAAGAAAACTTAATCATTGAGGGGGGAGATTAAAATCGATATTTGCAAGATGATTGGCGGATCAATCTTCCAGGTTCCGGAACCCGACGGAGAGAAGAAGGTGGACGGCGGCGTGAGTCGCCATGGGAGAGGGGCTTGTTCCCATTGATGTTGGGAGGCAATGTGTTTCAAAATTATAAATAGGGTGTATTGAAATAACTAGGTAATCGTACATTGGATGGAAGGAGAAAATTATGGAATTGATTTGTTATAAAAAAATCAAAATTGTTAATTTACTAAATTATCCTTTTTCTTTATTTTAAAAACAACATTAATTATATTAAATGAGTGGTTCACATTGGATCTCACAGTTACCACAAACTATCTAGTTCTCATTTGATTACGCCCCCTATATATATATATATATATATAGGATTAGGTTCATTTGAGAAATGGTAAAAATATTAGAAGTAAAGAAATGATCATAGTCCCTTATCTGGTCAACATTTGTGGCTTTGACCATGAAGCACCGGATAATTTCTTGTGTGGTCTGTAGAAGATAGAGGGGTAGTTTTGTAAAATACGTGGGACGAGTTCATATATGAACCTGTATGATTCACATATGAGTTATATGTTCATATATGAATCAGTGTAATTAACATATGAACTATTTATCTGATTCATATATGAACGATCAGTTTATTAGTTCATATGTGAATCAGTTAATTAGTTCATATATGAATCACAAAGGTTCATATATGAATCCAAGGTTCTAAATGGCGTGAGGCGTGGCGTGGCGGCGAGACCAAGCCTCAAGCCTTAGGAGCCATGGCGAAGCCATGGCGTTTTCAAGGCGTGACTTATGGCGTCATTTTTCTAATTCATATATATCATTATATATAAAAACATATGTTTTGTAGTGTTACTCAATGAGTCAATAGTAATAAACAAGTTAAATTATGGTATATATTAAAAAACTTGCAAATAAAACATTAAAAAAGTAAAGAAAAATCAAATATTGCATTACGAAATTGTGCATTAGGCCATGGCGTGCCACAGACTTAACGTGGCGTGAGACACAAGCCTTGGTGCCATGGCGCGCCATGGCGGCTGTGCGGCGAGTTTTTTAGAACATTGTATGAATCTGTTAATTAGTTCAACTGATTCACATATGTACATACAATTAATTAGCTCATATGTGAATCAGTTAATTGGTTCATATATGAATAAGTTAAAAGAGTTCATATGTGAATTATACCGGTTCACATATGAACTCCTCTCGTGTATTTGTAAAAATTACGAAGCTGTCCTTCTATTTTTGGAATAGCTGCAACTTTTGACCAGTCAAAGCCGTAATTGTTAACTAGTTAAAGACGCAATATTTGACCAGTCAAAGTCGATCTTGACTGAATGAAAGACTAGGATTACTTCTCTATTTCTCATATATTTAGCATTTCTCAAATGAACCCCTCCCTATATATATATATATACACACACATAGAGATGGGTTCATACGAGAACAATATATATTTAAGAAAACACGAGAACGGACGAGTACATACAAAATCATATATGATTCACGCAATTTTGCTCACGACTTAAGTCATAGGCAAAGTCTCCCGCGTCCAATTTTTTGGGCCGTTAATATTGAATCATATATGATTTTGTACACGATTTATTATTTTCTTGTTTTCTTAAATAGTTAGTGTTCTCATTTAAACATTATATATATATATAAATATATATATATATATATATATATATATATATATACTAGAAGCGTGCTCGCACAATGCAGCGATATACATCACGATTTTAATGTTTCATTTTATTTTTTTGTCGATTTATAGTACGATTTTGGATGGTTTTGAGAAAATGATAATGTTTTTTTTTATAAATTTGTTTAATTTAGGCTTAATAATATAATGTTTTTTATATAAAAAAATTAATTATTTTGTTGGAATTCAATGATTATCTTATATATTTAATAATATAATTAAAACAAAATTATAGTAATATAATATATTAATTAATAGTGATACATGGAAATGTCTGCATAAAAGAAAGGTTATGCACATACCAAATTGGTAGGTGTTAGAAGTCTGCAGTAGTAATATGTATCTTGTGCTTTGATACTTGTAAATTAAGAGATTTTTAAAATCTTGCATAAAATGATGGTACCTTGTGCCTAATAATTTGTATTTAAGAATTTTTTATCCGTACTTTATAATATAGTATAGATATATATAGGTAACTACCACCAATATTAAATATTTATATTAAAACGGGTTGAAAACGAAGAAAGTTGTTTTTGTAAACTTTAGTACAACATTAGATTTTCTAAAAGTTGGTATTGATCGATACTAATCCCTTCCTATAAAGTCATATCATAACGATATTGTTTTAAGTTGATATTTTAATTATATATTATTATGTCAATGGTGCATTATGATCTCACAACTTGGTCCTTAAAAAATCTAACATTTTAATCAAAGATAAATTCGTTTAATTTACTTATTCAAACTCAATACTTCATAGTGGTTTTAAAATAAATATAATACTTGATTAAATAAATAAAGAAAGTGGAGCAAATGATATTCATATTATTTAATTATCCCTTTTGTTTGTTGGGAATTTTAATAAGGTTCTTGGAAAATCAAAGTAAAAAGATTAGATAAGTAATTGAGATATATGGTATAGAAATCACTTTCATTTTATTTTGTATCTATTTAGGATACACTATATTTATTTAAGAATAATTTTAATTTATACTATCGAACTGGCAGGAAATCGAGAGTTATAAACATAAAGAAATTTGTAATGTCTTATGTATAATAAAACCGAGAATAAATGTACATTTAAAGATAAATAGTTACCGGAATTTATGAGCAATTATGGGACGGTTAGAAGATGTTACAGAGCAGTTACGAATCAGTGGCATATCAATTGGTGTACCCACTTCTCAACGTCAATGCAACATTGATCTGCATCAGCACATGCTGGCCCTCATTAGTGTCATTGCAAGAACATGTACCAATGTCACGGAAACACTAATAAATAACCATTGAAATCTATCTGACACTACAATTGTTAGTGCCAACTCCTCTTAAACTTCGTTTAGGTTTCCGCCCCTAGACCAAGGACCCCGCAAGGGGGCGTATAACGCTCGGAAAATCCAAGTAAGTGACTGTTACTCGTAATTCATTGTAATTAAGTTGACTTCAATTTGGAATCTGTTTTAGAACTCTGAACCTTTAGCTTGGTCTATCGAATCGTCAAAACGGAGAAAATGGCACCGAGCAGGCTTTGGGCGAGATTGCCAGCGACTGTGACAGGTGTCACAATAGCCTGTCACTGTCGCGTGGGGGAGAGAGGCCTCGGTACGCTTGGCGTGAGAATGCCAACGATTGTGACACAAGGCACTATCGCCTGTCACTCTCGTTGGGTTGGTACCGAGAGCGGGGGACTTGCAACGATTGTACCACGTGACAATGCCCTTGGCACTGTCGCACTGTCGTCGGGCATTGTTGCACCCGGGGGTTTGAGAGTATATGTAACACCCTGAATTTTATCCCAATTAAAGAAAAGTGTTGATCTGGATGAACTGGTAAATGAAGAACCACATATGGAGTATGACTATAGTGTCATGTGGTTGTGACACCTGTCACAATAGCACCAATGAAACTAAGAGTGTGGTCGTCTTGGCTATAGTGTCATGTGGTTGTGGCATCTGTCACAATAGCAACAACGATTACCTAGTGGTTGGTCATCCCAACGAATGTGCCGTGTAATTATGACAATAGTGTAACACACGTAATTTTTGGGTAAGTACTATTTCAAGTCAATGTGGAAATGAATCTTTCAAGAGAAATTGAGGAAATAGGATTTTGGGGTGAATCCTATATTTTTATAGTCTTGTTGTATGGATAATTCAAATACGAATCCAACAGACCTTTTCGGAGCGAAAACGAAGCTAAAACGAAAAAGTTATGACCAAAACAGCGTTTGGTACACTCTTGGCTATTGTGACAGCGATTGTGACAATGTCACTATAGCCATCACAATAGCCAGAGCCAAGAACCTTACGGTACAATTCTGGCTATTGTGTCAGCGATAGTGCCACTGGCACAATAGTTTGGCAATATAGCCTACGGGTACCAGAGTGTTAAATGATGTGATTTTCAGCCTTATTTCTCATTTTCACCTTTCCAAACTTCCCCATTCTCTCTCAAAACGTTTCCCCTTCCTTCCCCTCAAACCCTAACTCATTTTGGGTCAAATCCTTGAGCTCTTAAAGTGTTTCATCATCAAATGGTGAAGATTGGAAGCTAGAGTCAAGGGTTCATCATCTTCTTCTTCAACCTCAAACACTATGGTAGAGTTTTCTAGGTTTTTATCAAAACCTAAGTGGTAAGTGTATCCCTTCCATTTCTAAACCTTAATATAAGTTATAAATGTCTTCTTGATGATTTCCTAACGTTTGGTTTCTCAAATTTCGGATTTGATGGTTTTGGAGAAATTAGGTCAAAAATTAGGGTTTTGGTTAAGTTGGATATTTTGATGTAAAATGTTTGGGGATTGATTCTAAATGATTGAGCAGGATTACTTATGGTTGGGAACTTGTGGATCTAGATTTTTGGAAGGTTTGGCTTGATGATTCAAATTTCTTCAAGGAAGCTAAGTTGGGGAAAAATCTAGGTTTGGCCTAAATCTAGCAAGGTGAGTTCAAGTTGATTTGTGAAAACAGTGTACATGCCAAAATGTCTATTTTAAAGTGTTTATATGGTTTACACAAAATTATTAATTGTTGAGTTATTTAACGAATCTTGATTAATTGAAGTGTTTGGTTTTATAAACTTTGTAAACCACCCACGTTTGGGATTTTGGACATTTTGATAAATAAATCTTGAGTAATGATATTTTAATGAGTTATTTTATGGAAGTAGATTTTTGAGTATAAAGGTATTTTATCGTGTGTTATGTGATGTTTTGAAAGGATAGATGATATAAACCCACTTGGAAAGTGTTTTGTTCCAATCTAAACTATGTTGGAGTTATTTGTGTATTTTGGAGCATGGGTTTGCATTATTGCAGGTTGTTTACGTTTGATTTCATTTCATGATTTTCAACTATGGGTCTTTGGTTCTGTTGAGCTTATGGCTCGTTTGGATTTTGTTGGGTCTTGGGGACACTTGTCCGATTTTAATAGCTCAATGTAGAGCGTTTGGTCATGACTTGCATTTATTACATCTTATTTGAGAATTACATGTTTTGAATGCGTTAGTTCATTCTTTTAGAGTCATGTAATGTTTTAGTTAGTGCAATGGATCCATAGGCACGGTGTTCTTATGTCCCGTTTTGGACAAGTTCACCACTTTGGCACGGAATAGGCATCAGGTCACCATGGTAAGAAAGGTGTGGACCTATATGGTCGGGCAACGTTCCATGGGCAGTAAGATGTAATTCCCTTGTGCATAAGTTCCCGTTTTGGAACTGGGTTCCCCTGTTTTGGAACTCTCAAGAATAGACCTAGAGGGGTTGACTTGATGTTTTCGAGCAACATACTTAGAGGAGTTGAGCTCTGTAGGTTTTATGTGTGTAATCCACACGTTTTGATTTTCCTACATAGTCATGTGACATACTTTTGTGTTCCGTCGCATACTATGTAATCGGGTCTCCCCCATCACCACAAGGTGTCGTGTTGGTTATGGAATTTTATAATCCATGTTTTCGGTGACATTTTGAGTATGGATTGTTATCCATGTTTTCGGTGACATTTTTGGTTTTACGATTTTAATCACAAAGATGGTGAATGTTGAAAAAGAGATCGTTTCCAGATTTAATGTATTTCATTTTATTTGCTTTCAGATTGATCGTATTTCATTTTGGGAATCACGATCTAAATAACGTACTTAAAGTTATTATTTTATAAATAGCTAATGAAAACTCTTGAGCTCACTAGGCATTAAGCCTAACCTTTTATTTGTCGGTATGTGCATCAGGTTCCAGTTGGGGTTTGGTTCTAGCGGTGCTATGAAGAGATGAGCACTAGATTTACACGAGGGTGAGTAGTTTGGTGAAGTCTTCCGCAGTTGGAGATAGTAACTGTTATTGGGTTTTAGTAACATCCGTACTTATTATAGATTGTGTATAGAGATTGATTGTGTTTATTGAAGTCAACCCTTAAATTGTTGTTGTAGTTGATTCAATTGTTGATGTATTTAGAAAATTTTAAATTAGTTGCTATTTCCAGATTTGAGGGTGTTACAGTATAAAATGTCATTTTGACCGACTTTGACCACATTTTATCTTACAACTCGTTTTGGTCCCGATTTTGAGGCATTTGGAGCATGCCTTCTTCCCCCAAACCTCCCTCTTCATTAAATTCAACCTCAGGTTGTTGGATCATTTGCTTTGAACATCAAGATCACATTGGGAGCATTAAGTGAGGATCTTCAAGCTACCTAACCTACATCTCATCTTCACCAACACTTCTAGGTTTTTTGCTACTTTTCTAGGTTTTACTCAGAAACCTAAATTGTGAGTTTTCTAACCTTAGTAAAACTAGATACATGTCGTTATGTGCTACTTTATCATCATCTTGCCTATTTTGTTGGAAAACTCTTATATGTGGTAAAATGCTCATAACTCCATATTTGGTGACCTTTGGACAGGGGTGGAACACCTTAGGTATAATTAGGGGCCAAGGCCCCTCCGCTTTCCCCCCATGAAGCATTGAGTTAATAATTTGCATGTGATAAAATTTTTTTGACTTGGGCCCCCCACTCATTAAGTCCACTATCCAGTTAGTATTGAGTCCAACAAAATTGAAAACCCAAATTCTTAGTCCATTGTCGGTCCATTAGTGATTTACTGATTTAGACATTTTAGTCCAACAAAATTATTAGTCCAACTCTCCAAACAGGCAATCAAACCCTCAAAATTCAAAACCCAAATTCAAGAGCGACTGTGCGAGTGTGCTTGACGGGACAAGTAGACTGTAGACGAGATGAAGACGACGCTATCACCGACCAATCGCTCATCTCCAATCGCCGACAACCCCAATTTGAAGTCCAATCTCCAATCATCGACTACCGACAACCCCAATCTGCGCCGACAACCCCAATTTGAAGTCTAACCTGGGTATTTATGCTATTTTGCTTTATAATTCTTAAGATTATTACTTTATTAGATGAATATGTATCAATATTTCTGCTATTTTGCATTAGTTCTCTAAAATATATTTATTACTGATGGAATAGGTACACTGGTTTTTGACTTTTTGTATACTGAAAATCTGAAAATTGAAATTAACTTGTATCACATCTTGTAAATCTCTAGGTTTTCAATGGAAGAGAAACAACAAAATGCAAGTGGAATCCCATTGATTTTAACTTCATCTTCATCAAATAATCCTCTAACAACCCCAAAATCACAGGTTTTTTTCTATTTTATTCAAGTTATAAAATATCATTGCCCATTGCTTATTTGCTTGTTTGAGTTTTAAATTGTTTGATTATCTAAGTTTAGATTTATCACTTATTTGCTTTGATCGGATTGACATTATGTGATTTGTGTCTATGAAATGTAACATTGTTTGTTTAATTGAGATTGTTTGATTGCGAATTTGAGTCTGTTTGTCTATGAAATATGAAATGTCTACCGATTAGTAATGAATTTGGGATAATAGGATTAGGATGTTTACTTGTTTAATTGTTTTTGTTTAATTAAATTTGTTCAAATTTGTTTCACATATAGATGAAGATGAAAACCCAATCTACAATTCATGGGGTTTTTAAAAAGAAAACATGTTAGTTCTTCTCAATCTCAAGATTCCGGAAAAACAACAAATGTAGATAATACCCCTACATCTAGTGTTTCGACTACCGAAAAACCTTGCAAAAAAGCTCAATTGGAAAGTAATGATATCGATCTTAGTACACTAGAACGGGACCCTGCTTTGCGCCCTCAAGTTTATGATTATCCTATCAATCAACAAGATACAATTTGACGAGCTTATATAAATCTTGGTCCTCTTCAACCACACTTTCTATGTTTCCAAAATCTGGATCGGAAACTCATAAATGTAGCTTTCAAGCTTCTTGGTTTAGATTATATTCTTGGCTTGAATATTCAAAGACTTTGGATGCAACTTTTTGTTTCCCAAGTTTTCTATTTAACAAACCAACTGGACCTGGATACTTCGGTCAACAAGCATTTACTATAGATGGGTTTCGTAATTGGAAAAAAGTGGGTGGGAAAATGTGTCTTATTAATGCATATGGGAACTGAATGTACATCTTTCCATAATGTGGCACAAAAGGGATGGGATGATTTTTTGAATGCGCGACAAGATATACGAAATATGTATGACAAGTTTAAAACAGAAGAGCGGGAGAAAAACATATTGAGATTGATGGCTTCTATTTATTGCGTTCGTTGGTGTGCCTTTCAAGTTGTTGCATTTAGATGCCATAACGAAAAACTAGATTCCATTAACAGGGGGAAGTTTCTTGAAATGTTGGAGGCACTTGGTGAGTTTAGCACCGAGCTTAAAGAGTTATTCTATCGTGCTCCCAAATATGCATCATACACATCACCTTTGATTCAAAAGGAAATATTGAATCTTATATCAAGTAAGGTGCGATGAATGATTTGTGAGGAGATTGTTGGTCGAAAGTTTTGTTTACTTGTTGACGAAGCACGGGATGAGTCTCATAAAGAGCAAATGTTTATTGTTTTGAGAATTGTTAATAAAGATGGTTTCATTATAGAGCGTTTCTTTGGACTTATTCATGTACGTGACACTACAACACAAACGCTCAAGGATGGAATCTACTCCTTATTGGCACATTACAACTTTGATGTCAAGTCTATTCGTGGACAAGGGTATGATGGTGTAAGCAATATGCGAGGTCAGTTCAAAGGTTTGCAAGCCTTGATTTTAGAAGATTGTAAATATGCATATTATGTTCATTGTCTTGCTCATAGGTTACATTGTCTTGCTCATGGTTGCCTCTCAAGGAGTTATAGCCTTGCGTAAGTTTTTTACACACTTGACTTTTGTTGTCAATGTTGTTAGTGCTTCTTCCAAACGCACTGACCAACTTCGAGATGCACAAGTCGAGCAAATTGCATACTTGATTTCTATTGATGAACTGAAGACTGGTAGAGGTCTTAATCATATTGGTATGTTACAACGAGCCAGAGATACTAGATGGAGTTCTCATCTCAGATCAGTTTCTAGCCTAATTAAGATGTTCAGTCCAACTTGTGAGGTTTTGCTCCAAATTGTTAAGGAAGGAACTGGTTCAATCAAAGGAGATGCAAATTTAGCATATGAGGCTATGACGACATTTGAGTTCGTATTTGTCTTGCATCTCGAAAAAGAAATAATGGAGATCACTGATTTACTTTGTCAGGCTTTACAAAGAGAAAATCAAGATATTTTTAATGCATTGAGGTTATTTGCATCTACCAAAGTGTTGTTGCAAAAAATGAAAGATGAAAGTTGGGATGATTTACTTTTCCTTGTTAAGTCATTTTGTCAAGTATGTAACATAGTTATCCTACACTCATACATCGTTATCAAGTAAATATTCCTAACTTGTCTTTTTTTTTTCCGACTTGTTTTCTTGTTAGGTACGCAACATAGATATTCATGACTTGTCTTCTTCCTACTACAACAGAGGGGTTTAGGCTCGTAATGAGCATAGTGATCATACACTTGAGCATCATTACCGACTGGATATCTTTTATGAAGCGATTAATTGTCAATTAATGGAACTAGATCATCGTTTCGGTGATAGTTCCATGGAGATGCTTCGTCTTACTTCAACTCTGGATCCTAAAAATGCGTATGATACTTTTAGAAGTGTTGATGTACGTCAACTAGTAGAGCAGTTCTATCCTGAAGATTTTAGTGATCATGAGAAAACAATTATGAAGATGCAACTTTAGCATTATGTTATTGATGTCGTTCAACATGAAGATTATAAGCAACTGACATCTATTGCGGATTTGTGTCAGTGGTTGGTAAGGAGTAAAAGAGAAACCAATTTTGATCTTATTTATCGATTACTCGGTCTACTACTTACTCTCCCAGTTTCTACCGCTATGACCGAGAGATCATTTTCAACCATGATTATTGTGAAAACAAGAATGCGGAATAAAATGGACGATGAGTTTCTAAACGACTCGTTGATTTTGTTTATCGAAAGGCAAATTGTTGAAAAGATTAGCTTGGAGGGAATTTTGGAAGACTTCAAGGCCGCAAAAGATCGACGCGTTCCACTTTGATGAAGGATATTTAACATTTCCATATTTAATGTCTAGTTTTAGAGTTTTTACTATGTTATATCTTTGGATAATGTATGTTTTGTATTTTTAAAATTATATAATATATTAGGCTCGGCCCCTGCGGTTTTATAGCTTGTGTTCCGCCCATGCCTTTAGAAACTTTGGTTAATAAAAGTATTATTTGGAATATTAAAGGTTACTAGTGTGTTGTTTCTCAATAAATGATAGGGTGTGACTTCTATAAATGCACCTACATCTTAGAGTGTTGACCTAAATGGGATTTTGACCTAATGGGAAACTAGTATGTTATTGACTTATGCAATTATGGTGATTATGTTATTATGTGCATAAGGTATGTTTTACTACCTAACATTTTATATAAGGAATTACATGTGCATGTAGCCCTAATTTGAGGGTCTTGGAATTCATATGATATGATTGCATGAGTATTATGGTGGTTGGACCACAAATGCCCAATTTTGATATTATACACACTTTACTTGGGGTAAATTTGTATTGGGTTATAATGAAATTTGGATGAATCGCAAGTAGGCACTAGGAGGATATAATCTTAGGAGCCACCTTGGAGGTATGTGCATAGATCTTCGTCATTCGGGGTAATGCCTTGGAGGTAGTCCCTAATGTGTTGGGCCTTTGTGGTGTTGCCCGATAATTAGCTCTCGGTCTTCCGGTCGTAAAACAACGTCGATAAAGACGTATAGGTGCGATATTCTCGTGAGGGTAAACACTAAGGTGTATCGACTCTTGAGATGAAACTTGTTGGTGCTTTGGGTCTCCCCCATTGATTCCTTAATCGGACCTTTTATGGCATATTGATGATCTCTCATTTTAATTTTAGCTTATGTTTTGTTCAAACTCACTAGGCTTTTTGACCTAACACTTATTTGGTGTCGACGTATATCTCAGGTTCTATCGGTGTCGTCTATAAGAAGACTTAGTCGGGATTAGAGTGAGCTTGGGGGAACATTTTTGGGACACCATACTTAGAAGATCTTCTTTTTGGAGGATTTGGATGACGCCCGAATTATAATATGGTTTCAAGTGAAATTAGATTAATAGGTTATTATTTCCAATTACTTTGAATTACAAGCTTGTAATTAACAGGTGATATTTTATTTCCCCATTTTTGGGAGGCTCGTGCTTTGGTAAAGGTTTATACCACAACTTTCATTTAATGGAGGTTTTTGTTTATCCCAATTTTTTGGGGTGTTATAGGGCGTTACCCCTTAACCCATGCCATATGTCGATATTCGGTGACCCTAGGTTCTAACTATCTTATACAAGTGTAAACTTTGCACGTCTTAACATATATTATAAGCTTAACTATCAACCGCTTCATATTTGTGAATTCGATTGCACCAAGCGACCCTATAATTCACTTAAATCACCAACATTGTTTGAGAAAAACATAATATCTCATATTTTGGATTGTAGTCTATTAATATTTCAAGCTTTTATTATTGAAAGGTGTGATCCCAGATTCTAACTCACATTCAACACACAGATCATTTAGAAACACTTTGTTTATTGATTATGAATTAATCACACAATCTACATAAAGCCATATACCTATTTCGTGCTTATTCAGTAAGCTCCGTGTGTGTGTGTGTTTCTAAGGTGTAAACTCAGAATGCGTGTATGTGTTTTATTCTAACTTACAAC
Source organism: Arctium minus (assembly GCA_954870635.1). Taxonomy (NCBI): domain Eukaryota; kingdom Viridiplantae; phylum Streptophyta; class Magnoliopsida; order Asterales; family Asteraceae; genus Arctium; species Arctium minus. The sequence continues at coordinate 24,874,338 of OX941097.1, read as the reverse complement.
ACTTTGACCTGCTATTTATATGATCAACATGACCTATTAGCACAAGGTCAACACTACTACAATTACAATGTACACACTCATACTTTAAAACAATTACAAACAAGACCCTCATTTTAATCTTGAATACAATTTAACTCTAACAATCTCCCCCTTTGGATTCAAGATTAAAAAAAATTTGACACCGAAGAGCACTAATCTTCAGGTCTTCTTTCTCTTGAAAAATCTTCAACAAATAATCTTTCACAACTTTGACATCTTCAAATCTTTGACACTTTGATTGATCTTTGACAACGCTTTAAGTAAATCTCCCTCTTTGAATTTCTTATCAACTTTAACAATCTCTTCCTCTTGATACAAACATGCAACAAGTTCTTCAACAAATCTCTTTAACACAACAATAATGTGAATTTGCTTTGACTTGAAGTATAAACATCTTCAGCTTTTCAACTTTCTCTTGACTTTAACTTCTTCTTTGAATCATTATTTTGACAAATTTCTCTCCCTTTATCACGTTCATTTGACTTTGCTTTCGCTCTGAAATTGATCATTGAGAACTCTCCCCCTTTCTGATAATATCAACTTTAATCTGACTTTGAAATCTTGAAATTCTCCCCCTTTTTGATGAGTTATGAGAATCAGAATCATCAAAACATTTCAATGTCAGCTCTGTCTTTGAAGATCTCCCCCAAATAACAATATAAGCACAATCTTCATGAGTAACAGAAACAATCTCCCCCAAAGAATTTTATGAACATTCTATGTCTGATCTGATAGTCTGCCGTCAATTCATAAAAGTATTTATTCGAATCTTTTCAAATTTAAACAAATTATGAGTGGTAACCCTGAATCAACATATGAAACAGTTATAATGCCTGTAAGTAACACAAAGTTACTTAGTACAACAGATGTACTGTATAAGGAACTTTTGTGATAATCACTCCCCAGGACTTCCATTCAATCATCGAATAACACAAGGTAATTTTATGAACGTTCCGACAGAAAAACGAATTTTCTGTGTGTACGTGCTTGTGTATGAAAGAATTAAGCATAATGATTGCTTTTATAGGCTCAAATATGTAAACCATTGAAACAACAATAGATTTACATAGACTCAATGTGCATGAGAAAGGGTCGAAGGTGGTGCAACTTTCCTTCTTTTTCAATATCCGAATCATCCGAATGAAGATCAAATAGATTATGTGCTGCTTCCCCAGAAAATATGAAACATTCTTTTGTTAAGAAAAGAATGAGTAGCTGGTGGGGTTTTATGCAAGAGTTGGCATGGGCTAGTTTCCTATTTCAATGAAGTTCACGAAATTTTTTGAAACAACAGATTATGTGGCTGCCCGACTCAGAAAAAGTTTGGTGCAGAGTTTGATATTCTTTTACTCTGATCTCTCACCCTTTTTCTTTTAAACATTTGAGCTCGCTTCTAACCAATCTCTCTTTTACATTTTACATCAGCACACACCCACTCTCAATTCTTTTGACCTCTCTCCCCTCAATCACTCAAGGATTACTTTCGGGGTAGGAAACACTGGTTAACGTGAATCCATGGAAGTCTTTGAAGCACTCACATTGAATCCCATATATTTTTTCCTAAAAAGAATGTGTTACTCAACAGTTATCTTGACATTTAAGCACAAGATATCATTATCAGAAAATGTATGCTTATTAAAGATAAGAATGAAATTTGAGCAATTATTATCATTCAATTTCATTGTTTGAGAATCTGACAATGATACAATCAGATCAAATACCATGAAGAAAAATATTGGGATATCAAAGAACGGACATTTGTTTATATGAACAAGATATAAACAATTTTACAATAAAAGCACATTTAGTAAGAAATGGCGTCTAATCTCAAACAACTTTGAATACAAACAGGAGTATTACCATCGAAAGATTTATCTTTCGAGACGTGGTGATAACAAAGTCAATAAGAAATGTACTGAACCAATGTGTGTAAGAATACTTGACAGTATATAGACAAGATAATACACAAGTATAGATCTTTGAGAAACACACGGTCAGTTAGTCATGAAAGTACTTGATATGAAAAATATTTAAAATCTCACTTCAAAATTCATAAAACATTTGAGAACATGAAGTGGTTTGAACGTTTAAGAAAACATTTTTCATACCTGAAAGTCGTTCTTCTTTCAAAGCATGGTAGAGTTTGAGATTTAGAAAGATATACCTGTAGTATAGAAAACTCAACTCCCCCAAAAACGAATATTATCTATTAAGGATCCTTGACAAAACTTCAGATACTCCCCTTCCGTATCTGTAAAAAATCAACTCATTAGAAAAAATATGACAATGAAAGTGTATTTTTCTTTTCTCTTCTCCCCTTAAAAATATAACAGTGAAAATCTAATAAACTCCTGTAATACCCTCAAATTTGGAAAGATCGACTAATTTAAAACATTCAATAATACCTCAAAGAGGGATAAAATATCTTACAACAAGCTCACACTAGAAATACAATTCTAGATATAGCCGTCAACAAAATCAATAAAGTCTTAAATAAAGACTAATTAGAGTCGGGTGTTACTAAAACCCAAAGACAGTCGCTACATCTAAGGTAAATGCGGAAGACTTCACCGAGCTATTCACTTCATCGAACACACAACTAGCACACATCCCTTCACAATATCGCTAGAACTAATCTCAAGATGGAACCTGATGCACATTCCGATAAATAAAAAGGTTAGGCTAACGCCTAGTGAGTTCAAGAGTTTTTATCATGATTATAAAAATCATTAAACGGAAATATTACAACTTAAATCATGATCCTTCAAAACGGATTACTTTAAATATGAGGATGACCCGTTTTCCAATAATATGCAATTTATAAATGAACGCCTCAACGCCAAACATTCTTTCATGAAGCAATACAACCCAACACTTACTCAAAACGAGGATAATGGTAAATGCTCAAATACTGAAATTTGAATAAACTTTATAAACCAAACGACCAAAATATGAGTAAACTCAAGTCTCCAAAATTATAACATATGGAGAATACCCCAAACTCAAAACGTCACCGAAAACAAGGATAAAACTAAATATCCAAAATAACACCTTTCGGTGACGGGGGAGACCCAAATTCCATGGCTAGTGGCGGAACACAAAAGTAGGTCACATTCCAAGTTATTGAGCTCACCATACTAGGATCAAGGCCACGAACATGCCGGCTCGTACTAAGATGTGGGGGAGGTCACCCAATGATTCTTAATCATGCTCATTCGCTAGGATTTACATTTACGACCCACGGCTAGTATCTGGTCTCACATAACCGTACCAAGTTGCCACCCTAGGGTCCAAGTCTCAACTAGCTACAAATGCGAGATGACCATCCCATAAAAACAGACTCAGTAATTACATCACGGATGCAGGTCCGGGTATTGGACTCCACGATCCCTCACCGTATTGTCCTCGAAATTCCATGACTAATTCTGGTGCCAACATATAAATAATATCCCATTTTCTTTAAATAATAAATACCGACTCATATGCCTATGGATCCACTGCATTATAGTCTAAAACATTACATGACTCCAATCGAATGACCAACGCACTCAAAACATGTAATTCTCAAATGATGCGTAATAATCGCCATCATACTTACAACTCCACGACGGGCTATTAAACCGGACAATTGTCTGCAAGACTCATTTTAGCCAAACCGAGCCAGAGCTTAACAGAAAATCGCTTTATCGTAAAATAAATGTCGGTGTAAACAATAAAAACTTTTTTAACCAACAGTTATGCAAACACAAAGACCAAAGGTGTGATTAACCCAAATCTCCTCATTGGTTGAAACAAAGCGTTTTCCCAAGGGACTCATTCCCTTATTTTTCCAAAATGACTCATAACACAATGATATGCATTTTCCAAACGGTTTATGAAATCAGTTGCACCAAAAGGACAATTACTTAAAAGGACGTCCAATTGCGTATTAAATCATCAAAGAAACATATTAAAATGATTTATGTATCCAAATGTCCAAAATACCAAAGATGTGTGTTATATGAGTTTATAAAGTTAAACACTTCCAAAATAACCAAACTTATCAGCAGTTAACAATTTCATGTTAAACGCAAAACACTTTAAAATAAACATTTTTGCATGTACATCGTTTTCACAAATCAATTTGAACTCACCTTGCTAGATTTAGGCTAAATCTAGATTTTCCCCATTTGAGTTTCTTTGAAGAAACTTGAATCCACAAGCAAAATTCTTCCAAAACCTAGATCCACAAGTTCCCAACCATAAGAAATCATATTCAACCATTTAGAATCATTCCCCAAATATTTTGTATCAAAATCCCCAAATTTGGTCAAAACCCTAATTTTGACCTAACTTTCCCAAAATCAACCAAAGCGAAATTAGATAAACATAATACTAGGAAATCATCCATGGTGTGATTATAACTCATAAAGAAGCTTAGAAATTGAGAGGATGAACTTACACTTAGGTTTTTGAGTAAAGCCCCAAAACTTAGGAATCTTCAAGAAGTGGTGATGAACACTTGAATCTTGCTCAAGAGGTTGAAGTTACAAGTATAGGTGATGAGAGAGTACAAGGCTTTAGGGGAAAGACACCCAAAAATGGATTAGGGTTCATATGAGAGGGTGGGGTTCAGTTGAGAGAGGGTTTAGAAGAGAGTGGGTTAAGGGAATGAATGAGAAAAGTGAGAAAAAGGTTTTAAAGGGGTCTGGACCCCGACGGCGAGAGTGCCCCGCGAGAGTGACGCTCTGTCACAATCGTGGGCACAATCGCCCACTTCTCCCCAATCTCAGTACAAGAGCCGCGAGAGTGCCCCGCGAGAGTGACACCTTGTCACAATCGCGGGAACAATCGCCAAACCGTACCGATATCCAATTTGTTGACCTTTCGACCTGAAGCGTCCCTGATCTAAGCTTCTAACTTCACAAGAGGGTTTTTAATTATGGTTTTCGATTAGGAGTTGGTAAGGAAGGGCAAAATAAAGGCTTACCGAAAACACGGGCGTTGCAATCCTCCCAACCTTAGAATGATTTCGTCCTCGAAATCTATTTCTCACACAAGACATTCCATTACCACCCTTAGCACTTATTGGGTTTTCTCGGTTCCCAAAGGTGACAAACCCGACATAGGTCTGGATGACGACATTCTCCCAAACGATCCTCTCCCTTCTCAAAGGATTGTCTCTAATCCACTTCGATGCATTACTCACATACAAGAGTGAACATTGACCCTTACTGGAGCAATTCCTAACCATAAGATTTCGGTCGCCTTCCAACCTTAGGCAACATGTACTACTTTCAGGGTAGTTGTGACCTCAACTTCTTATCGGTCAGACCGATCCAACTCTACATAAACCTGAATCGGTGTTCCATTGACCAACGTCAACCCAAAGAATTTCCAAAATTTACCACATCAAGAAAATCATACAGATCAATAATTAGTTACCAACGCCTAACTTCCTTTAAGTTCCACCACCGAGAAGCTAACATTTCTCGTAATCCAATGGGGACACTTCCAACATTCCAAGGATTACTGACCTCAAAAGGACAAGTCGACTTGCACTGAGTCGATCCTCAAAAGATTTAAAGTTAACACCTAATATGGAAATGAGAACTCCGATCATTCCTCTTTACGACCAAACCATAACGTCCACAATATTCCCAAATACCCGTAAAGGTAGTACACCACTAACACATAACATGCTGTCAATATCAACCAATCAAAATCAAAACCAACCGCACTCAATTAATCGCACAAGGCTCAACCCAAAGATTTACTGAAGAGAAAGATCACCGCTTATATATAGGGGTAACATATAAATCTGATACCTCAATCATTCATACGTGCACAGATCCAAAACTGAAACCCAGCATTCAAAGCTGACCACAAGTCGGATCATCCGACGCTTCAAATCCCAAGGACTCCTCTAGTCCCTAATTACTACTCTTTTCTAGATAGAGTTTTAAACTTGTAGCCCTAATGAGTTCAAGGTTTTTCAACTAGTATGCCAATTTGAAAACTATAAAACTTTAAAATATACAAGCTTTACAACTATTAATCGCGCGGTAAAAATCCACTACCGTTCACTCGAAAGATGTGCAAAATGGTCACCAATGTCATGCATATAAAACCCTTTCAATATTCATTTGATCAACACTTGCGTTAATAAAAACAGTAACAAAAGATGCACAACAAAATTTTCAAACGAACTACCATGGTTCTAGCATGCATCAATTTATACTATGTATATGAAAATAATTTCCAGCACTATAACATACGCAACAAAAGTTTGTACAACTCCAAAAGATAATTTCACAATTTCAACTTTAAAATCTTTTCCTTTAAATCACAAAATGTCGGAGGATAAAATCCCCCACAAGGCCCCTATACGTCAGTTTATTCCCCAAACTTAGCAAAACAACAGGAACGTAAATAAATTTTAAATCGAATTCAAACTTTGGGCCACACAGATAAAGCGTACTTGTCCAAAAATAGTAGTTACAACGACATGCATACCGATAATTCATTTAACGCGTTACGGAAATTTATAACAGTAAAATCAACAACTGAAATATGTTCCAAGAGAAGTCCAACACGAAACGACATAAATTTTTATATGCTTACTCACACCAACAGTATAAATTAATTCAATTACAAATAGTATACAACGTTTGACACTTGTATAAAGCCCAAAGATAAATCACGTGATAATGAAACTTCCCCAAAACAACATGTGGGATGACATCTACTAACAAAACCTATAAATTAACGCACACAATAATACATGTATACACGTTCCAAAATTTATCTACGTGATGCAAAATGTCGTAAGATAAGACACCATAAAACCCAACTGAATTTTCATAAAACTCATTAACGCTAAAATCAAGCGGTGTCAAAATTTTCATTTTCCCAACATAAAAGGATAAGACGACAATAGGTCTAAAATGTTAAAATTCTAAAACCACAACGTAAGACAAAGTGACCCTTTATAACAAAACTTTCATGAGACACGACACCCAATAAGCTCGTAAATTTACACACAATAAAATCAAAACTTACGCATTTCAAATACACTCACGCGCCCAAAACGTCGCAAAACAATATCCCATAAAATTCAACATGACTCGTACAGACTAAATTCCCAAGAAAATTTCGACTCAAGAACATGGGAACAACTCTTCCTTTAAAACCTTAACATACGTGGAGGAGATCCAATGTCAAGGTTAAAAATTCTACAGTTACTTGCCCAATACCCCAAATAACATTAAAACACAGATATTGCAATATCCGAAAATAGTGTTAGACACGAAACGGGGATAAATAGATTTTCAATAAAATATTTGCAACCACGTGCAACAATCATGCATGTTTAAGCTCACGGTTTAAAATCTGATGAGAGCTAAATGCTTTACCAAGGCTTCATAACATAACTCACTTTATACTATGAAAACATGAGAAAACAATTTATGCAAACTTATTTAGAAATAAATTTCGTGCATGAATTTGGTCGGCTCTCGGCATCCTAGGACCACACCTCTCAATTTCCTAGCCACGCTATCGTCATCCGGATGCATCGAACATCTTAAAGCAATAACCACACCAATTGATTAACTTACAATTTCTCCTTGAAGTAGAGTCAATTCAACCAATAACTCCGACTCAAGATGATCAACTTAATGCATTCATCGCACTTAACTATCACTCCAAAGTGACATTGCTATAAACACCAACTCTTCTTTAGACTACTCGCTTAGAAACTTTCTCACTACCCCAACGGTCATAACACCAAGGCAGTTCAAGCATACACATGTAACATGTAGGTTCACCAAAACACTAGCCAGGTGCAATTATGAACATTCCGTACATGATCATTCTTGCTACCCTCGACGAGTTTCCCGTGTCTAGCGACTCTAACAATCCTCAAAATATCCTATCTTAAGGTACCTAATGGTGCAATTTCACTTTCAATCACTTAAGAGAATGCTAGTTTGAGTCTAGGCATCCAAATTCAATACCTAATTCTCTCAAACATAAGTTCTGATACCAACTTGTAACACCCTCAAATTTGGAAAGAGCGACTAATTTAAAACTTTCAATAATACCTCAAAAAGGGATAAAATATCTTACAACAAGCTCACACTAGAAATACAATTCTAGATATAATCGTCAACAAAATCAATAAAGTCTTACATAAAGACTAATTAGAGTCGAGTGTTACTAAAACCCAAAGACAATCGCTACATCTAAGGTAAATGTGGAAGACTTCACCGAGCTATTCACTTCATCGAGCACACAACTAGTACTCATCCCTTCACAATATCGCTAGAACTAATCCCGAGATGGAACCTGATGCACATGCCGACAAATAAAAAGGTTAGGCTAACGCCTAGTGAGTTCAAGAGTTTTTATCATGATTATAAAAATCATTAAACAGAAATATTACAACTTAAATCATGATCCTTCAAAACGGATTACTTTAAATATAAGGATGACCCGTTTTCCAATAATATGCAATTTATAAATGAACGCCTCAACGCCAAACATTCTTTCATGAAGCAATGCAACCCAACACTTACTCAAAACGAGGATAATGGTAAATGCTCAAATATTGAAATTTGAATAAACTTTATAAACCAAACGACCAAAATATGAGTAAACTCAAGTCTCCAAAATTATAACATATGGAGAATACCCCAAACTCAAAACGTCACAAAAAACAAGGATAAAACTAAATATCCAAAATAACACCTTTCGGTGACGGGGGAGACCCGAATTTCATGGCTAGTGGCGGAACACAAAAGTAGGCCACATTCCAAGTTATTGAGCTCACCATACTAGAATCAAGGCCACGAACACGCCGGCTTGTACTAAGATGTGGGGGAGGTCACCCAATGATTCTTAATCATGCTCATTCGCTAGGATTTACATTTATGACCCACGGCTAGTATCCGGTCCCACATAACCGTACCAAGTTGCCACCTTAGGATCCAAGTCTCAACCATCTACAAATGGGAGATGACCATCCTATAAAAATAGACTCAGTAATTACATCACGGATGCAGGTCCGGGTATTGGACTCCACGATCCCTTACCGTATTGTCCTCGAAATCCCATAACTAATTCTGGTGCCAACATATAAATAATAGCCCATTTTCTTTAAATAATAAAGACCGACTCATATGCCTATGGATCCACTGCATTACAGTCTAAAACATTACATGACTTCAATCGAATGACCAACGCACTCAAAACATGTAATTCTCAAACGATGCGTAATAATCGCCATCATACTTAAAACTCCACGATGGGCTATTAAACCGGACAATTGTCCGCAAGACTCATTTTAGCCAAACCGAGCCATAGCTCAACAGAAAATCGCTTTATCGTACAATAAATGTCGGTGTAAACAATAAAACATTTTTAACCAACGGTTATGCAAACACAAAGACCAAAAGTGTGATTAAACCAAACCTCCTCATTGGTTGAAACAAAGCGTTTTCCCAAGGGACTCATTCCCTTATTTTTTCCAAAATGACTCATAACACAATGATATGCATTTTCCAAACGGTTTATGAAATCAGTTGCACCAAAAGGACAATTACTTAAAATGACGTCCAATTACGTATTAAATCATCAAAGAAACATATTAAAATGATTTATGTATCCAAATGTCCAAAATCCCAAAGATGTGTGTTATATGAGTTTATAAAGTTAAACACTTCCAAAATAACCAAACTTATCAGCAGTTAACAATTTCATGTAAAACGCAAAACACTTTAAAATAAACATTTTGGCATGTACATCGTTTTCACAAATCAACTTGAACTCACCTCGCTAGATTTAGGCTAAATCTAGATTTTTCCCCATTTGAGTTTCCTTGAAGAAACTTGAATACACAAGCAAAATTCTTCCAAAACCTAGATCTACAAGTTCCCAACCATAAGAAATCATATTCAACCATTTAGAATCATTCCCCAAACATTTTGTATCAAAATCCCTAAATTGGCCAAAACCCTAATTTTGACCTAACTTTCCCAAAGTCAACCAAAGCGAAATTAGAGAAACATAATACTAGGAAATCATCCATGGTGTGATTATAACTCATAAAGAAGCTTAGAAATTGAGGGGATGAACTTACACTTAAGTTTTTTAGTAAAACCCCAAAACTTAGGAATCTTCAAAAAGTGGTGATGAACACTTGAATCTTGCTCAAGAGGTTGAAGTTACAAGTATAGGTGATGAGAGAGTACAAGGCTTTAGCGGAAAGACACCCAAAAATGGATTAGGGTTCATATGAGAAGGGGGGTTCGGTTGAGAGAGGGTTTAGAAGAGAGTGGGTTAAGGGAATGAATGAGAAAAGTGAGAAAAAGGGTTTAAAGGGGTCTGGACCTCGACGGCGAGAGTGCCCCGCGAGAGTGACACTCTGTCACAATCGTGGGCACAATCGCCCACTTCTCCCCAATCTCGATACAAGGGCCGCGAGAGTGACACCATGTCACAATCGCGGGCATAATCACCCAAACCGTACCGAGATCCAATTTGCTGACCTTTCGACCTGAAGCGTCCATGATCCAAGCTTCTAACTTCATAAGGGGGTTTATAATTATGGTTTTCGATTAGAAGTTGGTAAGGAAGGGCAAAATAAAGGCTTAACGAAAACACGGGCGTTACAACTCCTCCTCAATTCAACAATAAAAACTCTTTTAAAAGATGTTATCTAATTAGCATCCTGAAGAAGAAAAATAGTTGAAAGCGGGTTCTGAACTGAGATATTCAGAAGCCATTTGTACATATTCTCCGGTGAGAATAGTAACTCTCCATATTTATCATTGAAGACCGGGTCTTGAACTGCTTTGTTCAAAATCCAAACATCTTAAACATTGAAGACCGGGTTCTGATCTGGTATAATCTGAAACCAATGTTCGTTGAAGTACGAGTTCTAAATTGTTGTATTCAGAAGTCTACTTGATCTCTGAGGTACGAGTCCTAGACTGCTTTGTCTAGAAGTCAATGCTCTTACTCTCCCTAAACCTGTGGTACATGTAAAACAGATTTGACAAGTTTTGGTACCCACTGGTATTTGGGTCCAGAGTGGTTAGATTTTGGAATCCACTTCTCATTAGATTTAAACCTTTTAAGTTCATTTTGCTGAGAAGTGATTCTGTAAGTTCCATACCAATTTTGAGCATAATATTTATCAACAAAATCATTAGTTCCACAGTAAGAACAACAAAGTTTCTTTTGTGCAAGTCTGATTAAATGATTTACATAATATGAAGAATCAAACTTACCAAAAAATTTACCTTTCGGAGCATTGTTCTTTTTGTTCAATTGAGGTGTAGGAACAAATGACTTTGATTTGTCATTCTCATCTTTCCTTCTCCAAACCATTTTCTGCTGAGACTTGTTCTTTCTAATGTTACCTGAACCATCAAGAGATTTGACATAGAAAATATTAGTATGACGAATCTGATCTTCTTGCTTTGATACAATATCATCTGAATCAACAAATAAAGGATTATTATAAACATTTCAAAAATTGAACTTGCAGCTGATTTGAATGAACATTTTGATGCAGCTGAATCATTCATGGGTGATTGAACAATTGTATCTGGACTTCTTTGTGCTCTCAATTCATCCTTGAAAATGATTCCTTCAAGTTCTGTAATCTTGTTGGATAAACTATTTCTTTCTTCAGACAATGTATCAAGCTTCTTCTGTAATTCAAACTTCGTCTTCTGTTCTTTCAATGCATTTGCTGATAGTTCAGATAGCTTCTTTGAAAGCTTGGTAATCTCTGTCTCAAAAACCTTCCTTTCTTCTTCAAAGTCTCTTTCAACACTTTTTCTTTGATCAAATATTTCTCTGAATAATCCGACATTCTTTTGTTCTGTTAATTTATTCTCTTTCTCAAACTTATCTCTTTCCATAATGATAACTTTCTCAAAATCTAACACTTGTTGAGAAAGTTTTGTACATTTAAGTTCAACTATCTTCTTGTCTTCAAAAGATTTCCTTGAAAAGTCAGAAAACTTTTGTGCAAAAGCTTTTCTTGCATTCTCAAATTCAGTCTTTTCCTTCTCAATTTCTTTCTTGTCTTTGGCAATTTGAGCTTCCAATTCAGAAATTTTCTTCTTCAACTCATCATTTTCTTTGTCTAAACCATTTCTTTTCCTCTCAACCTTCTTCATTTCCTCTTGATTTCTTAAGTTTTCTTTCTCTTGAGTTTCTTTCTCTTTCAACATGTTTATCTCGACCTCAAGACTAAACACTTTATCTCTTAACTAGTTTCGTTCAGAGAAGATTTGTGAATTTATCTTTTTCAGTCCATCACATGTTTCTCCAGCAATGTTTGCTCTTCTTCTGAGATCATCAATCTCTTTTTGCATTAATTCTTTCTTTGACCAAGTAGAATTTGCATTAAGACCTTCAGACTTCTTCAGCTTGGTTTGAAGATTTGAAATCTCCTTTTCTTTTGACTCAATGATCCCTGCAAAATTGATTTTAGAGTTAGAAATGCAATCTGAGCAAATAAAATCTTTCTTTAAAACTTTTGAGTTTTCTTTCAGTTTATTAATCTGATCAAGAAGAGATGAATTCTGAATTTTCAGATTCTTATTTTTAGCTTCAAGGGCTGGAATCTCTGGCATATAAGCGATAACACAATCTTTTTTTGTCAAAACGGTATTTCCTTTCTCGTCAATGTAAGGCATCTTGAAGTCTGTAAAATATAAGCTTGAAATGACCGTTAACAAAAATCAGAAATTTGATCACACTTAGAAATATGTCCCCCTACTCAAAAACTTTGCAGCTTGTAAAAATTTGACTAAGTATAGATTTTGTAGGCTGAAGAACTTTTCGCACACACACTAGAATTCGCACACCACGAGGACTTCGCACGACTTGAGATGCGAATTCTATGAAATTCGCACACTGTTGTATGCGAATTCTAAGCAATTCGCACGCTACTGTATGTGAATTCTGAGCAATTCGCATGCTATTATATGCGAATTCTTGCTTTAGCCAAAACTTGAACCTCAAACTTTTTGTTTACACTTTTCGCACAACAGAGGGATGCAAATTCTATACTTAGAAACTTTTCTTCCAACTTTTCGTACGATGAACTATGCGAATTCCATCTTTTCGTATATAAGCCTATGCGAATTCTGAACTTTTCGTATATAGGCTCATGCGAATTCTTTCCTTAGTTTTTCCAATCATAATGTGATGCGAATTCTTTCGTGAACCATGTGAGTTCTTCATTTTCCATGCGAGTTCTTCATTTCTCTATGCGAATTCTTTAGATCTCGGCACAAAATCTTCAATTTCAATCCAAAATCGAACCAAAACTTCAAATTAATCCACGAAACTTTGTCAATTTGATCTCGTACTCAATCTGAACACTTTACAAATAATTAATTTCGAAGAAAAACAACAAACTTGCAATTTTGATCTAAGACACAGTGTGTGTACAACACGAACCAAATTTCAACAAAAATCCAAATTCAAACAAAACAGTTGTGAATTGGACAATCTAATCAACACAAAACCTGATCTATGTCGAAAATCGAGTACAATACAAACAAATTTTGAACCAAAACACCACAAAATGACACAAATCGATCCTAGAACAGTACAGTCTGCGAGTTCTTGAATATCGGCCAAAAAATCTTAAATTTTGATCTTGATTTCTGATTTATATCTGCTCTGATACCAATTGTGATCCCAGATTCTAACTCACATTCAACACACAAATCATTTAGAAAACTTTGTTTATTGATTATGAATTAATCACACAATCTACATAAAGCCATATACATATTTCGTGCTTATTCAGTAAGCTCTGTGTGTGTTTGTTTCTAAGGTGTAAACTCAGAATACGCGTATGTGTTCTATTCTAACTTACAACACTTTGACCTGCTATTTATATGGTCAACATGACCTATTAGCACAAGGTCAACACTACTACAATTACAATTTACACACTCACACTTTACAACAATTACAAACAAGACCCTCATTTTAATTTTGAATACAATTTAACTCTAACAAAAGGTATTATATCTTAGTAATATTGAGATTGAAATACAAAAATCACCCATGAGGTTTACCAAAATTTTGGTTTGGTCTTTATAATTGCAAAATTACAAGGATGGTCAACAAGGTTTTGATTTTGTTGCAGTTTTCGTCCCTAGTAGTTAGAGCTTGTTACCTTATGTCATTAAGTGCCTCACGTGTAAGCCATATGAAGGACATTTTATTCTTTTTGCCTTCAATTTTATTTTTAAAAAAAGTAGTGTGCAGGTCTTTAGTGCTTGGTACAAGTTGTTAAAACACGTAAAAGAACTAGCCTCGTTAAAACCCACACACCCCCACCAAGACACGTTCACCTCCAGCAATGACTCACTCGTCGGAAGAAACTCCTCTCTGGGTCCCACCACGTTCTGTTCCATCACTATCATCAATGAAACCCATTCCACTCTAGCCATTGCAACCCTCCTTCTACCTGTGCCACCGAGAAACGCCACCATCATCAAAGCATGATCTCTACAAAAAGAAGTAGCAGAAAAATGGAAAACACCCAAACCCCAGATCTAGTAACCGCTTCAAATATTAACAATGGTGGCACCAATGATTCAACAACCTCAACGAAACTTGAAGTTTTGTCAATGGCAGCTGCAATTTCGTCATGAGAAACACCCACACCCAGACATCCTTAACCTAGTTCATCAATGATGGTTTCCATCTCATCAAGCTTCGTCACTTGTTGCTTTTCCAGTTCTAATAGTGAATAAAATACATGCATGCTTGTATGTATGATTGTGTGTGTGACGGGATGAAGAAGGGAAGAGGAAATAGTGTGTTTGTCGTTGGAGAAGCAATGTTTGATTGTATGTGTTTGACGTAGAGGAATAATCCAGTCGTCGACAGGGGCTGGGAGACCGGCTGAATATGGGAAGGGGGTTAGGTTAGGTTAGGGTTGTTTTTTTAATACTAAAACAACTAATACACTTTCCTAATAAATAAAAATAAAAGTATAAAATGTCCCTTATTTATTGGCAGCTGTTAACAGTTGTTAAATTAAGGATGAAAACTGCAATGAAAATGAAACCTTAATGACGTTTATTGTAATTTTAAATAAGATATAACATAAAACCAAAGTTTTGTAAATTTCAAGAGCGATTTTTGTAATTTACTTTAATAGTAAATCTTGTCAAATCAAATTATTATACTTTTTTAAATAGATCAAAAAGTTACGCGGGTAAGTGAGTGGAATGTGGGTAGTTCAAACTATGTTAATATAATTTTTTAAAGACTTAGATATTTTAATCAAGTTGCTCTAAAATATTATATCTTTGTATCTATCTCATGCTTTATAAAGTTGGTCATCATTAAATTCTAGAATATAAATATGGTATGCGAACGTTTATAAAAATGGTCCTTATATTTCATTTATTACATAGATTACCTGGTGGTATGCATTATTTCACGGGTTTGGTCCATGTTTGGTACATGGACCAAAAAGTAGTCCACAAGGTTTGTTAAACTCGAGGGTAAAATAGTATTTTACCATTTTTCTAGTTTTATTATTTTTTTAATTAACTAAGCCAATGGCAAAATGTAAATAATAAAACTTTGAGGATCGTATACATTAATACTTGGAGGCCAAAAGCAAATCTTCTCCTACCTAAATCCTCTCACGTCGGGGGTCACTATGGCTCCCCTTATTGTCTGTGAAAGCCCTTTCCCCTTTTCTGTACCACCATTCTCACTAATAACCTACCGCCAAACTCCTCCCTTACCTATCAAGAACACCAAGAAAACTCATCATCTTCGTTTTCCACCACCATCTAAACCTAAACCCTTAAATTGATCATCACCAATGAAGAACACCCCCCCCCCCCCTTTCCGGTTCCCCATTGGTGTCATGAACCAAAAGCATTAACATGTCAAGAACCTCCATCGTTTTTTGTGTATGCAGTGTCGAAACCATCACCACCATGTAAATTGATTTCTTCTTATGTGTGTATACGTCGAACTTGGTTCTAGATTTATGGATTGATTTAGTGTTTCTAATTTAGGTTTTAGGGTTTGTTGTCGATGTTAAGTGGGAGAAGATTAAGATTTTAACCGTAGGGGGTTTACTTGCATTTTTCGCCAGAAAAAGTTAATTCACCAGAATAAGTAATTTCATCGAGTGTTAATAATAATAATAATAATAATAATAAAGGAAAATGTAAAATAAGAAAATAAAATAGTGAAATTGACCATTTTACCCTCGTACTTAACGAAGTTCATCGACATCCATTAGAGCAATGTCCATTTTATCCATACCCCCTCCTATTTTAACCAAGGTTCTAAAAAACATGCCTTGGCGCCGCCATGGCGTCGAGGCGTGGTATTGCTGCCACGTTTTACCCCTTGGCGTCGAGATAAGGCGTCGAGCTCGTTACGGCGCGCCATGGCACGCCATGTCCCACCATGGCTCGTTATGGTGTTACAATTTCTCGACGTCGAGCTCGTTATGGCATTACAAATTTGTGTAATTTCGATTCTTCGAATTTGTGTACTTCGAAATTCGATTGGAATTTACCCATTAGTATCGATTATAATTTAGAAATTCTTTTGTTTGTCGTTTTATATGTATTTAAATTGTTAATAACTTGTTCATTATTTTTCAAGACACTGATAAAAACACACACATACACATATATACATATAAATTATATATGAATTTGTCGCCTTAAGCCAAGCCATGGAAAACGCCATGGCCTCGCTATAACTCGTAAGGCTTGAGGTTTGACCTCTTCGCCACGTTACGCCTCACACCATTTAGAACATTGATTTTAACCTGCTTTTTTTCCATACACCCCTACACTAAAAAAAAACTAAACACAATATATATATATATATATACAGAGAGAGATAGAATGGAAGGTTCAAACGAGAACGCTAACTATTTAAGAAAACAACAAAAAACAGCAGATCATATACAAAATCATATGTGATTTTACACTAACCTGAAAAAATCGGACACGGACGATGTGCAGCGCGACCCACAGGTCGTGTGAATCATATATGATTTTTTACGTGAATCATATATGATTTTGTATGTACTCAATTGTTTTCGTGTTTTCTTAAATATATGATGTTCTCGTATGAACTCACCCCTCTCTCTCTCTCTCTATATATATATATATATATATTTAGTTTTAGTGCTTAAACCTTTTTGATTCATTATCTTTCATCCTTTTGAAATTTATCTATTATCCCCTTTACTTTTTAAATTTCTATTTGATAACCTATTCATATAAGTTAATTAGCAGTATAATTATTATTAATTAATAAGTTATGGACTAAAATACGTATTTTTAATTATTTATTTACATAGGACCAACTTGATTCGATATATTACGCTAATTTTGAAACATGTTAATTAAGTATTTTAATGGAACTCGAACTTTTTAATACCATAAAATCTATAATATTTTTTTTCTTTAAAACAAATAAAAGATAATCTTTATGATACTAATTTTAAATTTTTTGATTACTCGTTATCTTATAAAATAAAAGAGGTTAATAGAAATAAAATAAAATATCATTAATGATGTTATCAATCTATTAAATCAATATATTCACGAGTATGATATAATGATAAATTTTTATGTATTTATGGTATTTAACAATATGATCAAATCCAAAAATATTCAATATTTGACTCATTTCGAATGTATGAACGAGATAATTGTAATAGTGTAATTTGTAAAAAGAGATTTATTTTTTTAGTGTATTTTAATTAACATCTTATGTACTTTAATAATATAAGGGTGTAAAATGAAAATTAAGAATATAAAATAAATTAAATTAATAACTATAAGCGTATAAAGTGTAAGTATTATAAATAATTTCGTAGTATATATATGCAATATAATAATATGATTGAATCCAAAAATATTCAATATTAGGCTCATTTTGAAGGTATTGACAAGACGATTATAATGGTATAATTTGTTACAAATAAACATATTTATTGACGTATTGTAGTTGATATGCGATTATATATGTTAATATGATATGAGTGTAAAATAAAAAAAGACAAGGTAAATGATATAATGTAAGTTAAATAAGTAATTATAACACTATTAGAAAATTGCTTATTACCGACCACAAATTTCCGACGGCCAATATCCGTCGGCAATTTCCAACAGAACACTGACGGAAATGTAACATTTGCGACGGATACACAATCTGTCGGTGATCCGTCGGTAAATATATACATTTCCGACGGATCACCGACGGAACTAAAATTATTTTTTTTACTTTTCTTAAATATATCAATCCGTCGGTAAATTTAATAATTTAATTAATAATTTTTTTTAATGTCCGTCGGTAATCCGTCGCAAATTACCGACGGCCGTAAGGAATTCCGTCGTAAATTACTTTATTTATATTTTCTAACATCATGTATGTACGTACGTATGTATGTATGTATATGTGTGTGTGTATATATGATCATGTACGTATGTATATATAGTATATATATATATATATGTATATATGTATACATGTATTGCTTGTATGTATGTATATAGTACATATATATGTATATATATACATGTCGTATGCATATAAGTGTGTGTGTGTGTGTGTGTATGTCTAGATCATGTATTGTATGTAGTATGTATGTCTATAGATCATATCTATGTCATGTATGTATGTATATATGTATGTCTATGTATGTATGTATGTATGTATGTCTATAGATGTATTGTATACATATGTGTTGCTTGTATGTATATAGCACATATACGTCTATATCATGCATGTATATATCGTATGTATGTATGTCTATAGATGTATTGTGTACATATGCATTGTTTGTATGTATATAGCACATATACGTCTATATCATGCATATCTATGTATATATATATATATGTCTATAGATGTATTGTATACATATGTACTGCTTGTATGTATATAGCACATACGTCTATATCATGTCTATATATGTATGTGTATATATATATATGTATGTCTATATATAAGTGTATAGTATGTATATGTCATATATATGCATATGTATGTATGTATATATGTCTATAGGTGTATTATATACATATGTATTGCCTGTATGTATATGTATATGTCGTAAGCATATAAATGTCTGAATGTCATGTACATGTTTCCGTTAACGGGAAAAGATAACGGCCGTTAACTGTTTCTATTAAGTCTAGTTAGTTCAGGGGTATATATATATATATATATATGTATGTATGTATGTATGTATGTATGTATGTATGTATGTATGTGTATAGATGTATGTATCTGTGTATAACACTTTTGGTCCCTGATGTAACTGAAATTAACGGGAAAAGATAACGACCGTTAACTGTTTCCGTTAATTCCAGTTACTTCATGGGTATATATATATATATGTATATATGTATGTATATATGTGTATAGATGTATGTATGTGTGTATAACACGTTTGGTCCCTGATCTAACTAGAATTAACAGGAAAAGATAACGGTCGTTAAATGTTTCCGTTAAGTCCAGTTACTTCAAGGGTATTTTATTCAATTTAAATATAATTTGATTAATTAATTAATAATTTATTTAATAATTTTAATATTAAATAATATATGATAATTTATTTAATAATTTATTAATTTAAAAGTAATTTTTTTAATTTTAAAAAATAAAATCCGTCTGAAATCCGTCGGTAATCACCGATGGATAAAATCCGTCGGTAAATACCAAGGAAATTCCGTCGGAAATCCGTCGGTGATTTTCCGAAATTTCTAAAAAAAATAAGCGGGCATAAAGCCCTAACTCTCGATCTGAAATCCCTCTCATCGTCTCCCTCTCTGAACTCTCCCTCTCGTCTCTCACGATTCCTCACTCCCTCTCCCTCTCCCTCTCTGAACTCTCCCTCTCGTCTCCCTCTCGACGATCGACCACAACCCACTGTCGTCGTCACTCTCCCTCTCTGAACTCTCGTCACTCTCCCTCTCGTCTCCCTCTCGGCGATCAACCACAACCCACTGCCATCGCTACTCCGGCCACCGGCGGCCACCGTGACCACCCTCTCGATCTCACTGCCATCACTCTCCCTCTCGATCTCACTGTAAGAAATTTCGGTTTCTTTATTCGATTTAATAGAGTTTTTTTTGCACATGGTTTTCAATGGACTTTAACCAATGGGTGTTCAAATGATATAATTTTTGTTTACTGTTAGTTTAGATAAATGGTACCAAGTATGTTTTGATTTGGATTTGTGATAAAATTTAACTTTTCTTTACTGCCTCTTCTTGAAATAGACTGTGTTTCAAATGATTTGGATTTGTGATGTTAATGATATTCATGATTTTAGGTTGTGCATTTTTATCATTTTACTATTGTTTGTGTTCATGATATTCATGATTTATTGATTCTTGTTATGAATATGCATGGACTTGATGTGGGGTTTTGATGTGATTAAGGATCATTTTACTAGATGTGAGTAGAATATTAACCCGAGAACTATCGAATGAAATGTTAAATGGTGAAAACTAATAGGAGACGGGTGAAAGGATTTCGTTTTCACATGTGTTGGAATTTACTAAGTATCGCGTTCTTGGTTCTAAACCAATACGTGATGAAACCCAACAACTGAATGCAGAACAAAATGGAGTGAATCAACTAGCACGATAATTACAATAAGTAAGTTGAAGTTTTGTATGTAATATGTATGTTTGTTTCTTGTTTATTAGTTTTATATAGATTTTATTAGAATAATTACAATAAGTAAGTTGGTTCTTTTGGATAACTCGACATTTGATTTCTTCTTATAATGTGAAGTTGTGCTTCCATTCTCTCTAGCATAGTGTTGGTTTTGCATTTTGTAATATTAAGAATTTGATATATATATATATATATATAATTTGAAAACCTGAAGCCATCCATTAAGAATTTGATATATATATATAGAATTTGAAAAT
This sequence comes from Arctium minus, assembly GCA_954870635.1. Classification (NCBI taxonomy): domain Eukaryota; kingdom Viridiplantae; phylum Streptophyta; class Magnoliopsida; order Asterales; family Asteraceae; genus Arctium; species Arctium minus. Next base: position 24,853,333 of record OX941097.1, on the reverse strand, counting down.
CTGAAGCCATCCATTAAGAATACAGAACAAAATGGAGTGAATCAACTAGCACGATAATTACAATAAGTAAGTTGAAGTTTTGTATGAAATATGTATGTATGTTTCTTGTTTATTAGTTTTATATAGATTTTATTAGAATAATTACAATAAGTAAGTTGGTTCTTTTGGATAACTCGACATTTGATTTCTTCTTATAATGTGAAGTTGTGCTTCCATTCTCTCTAGCATAGTGTTGGTTTTTGCATTTTGTAATATTAAGAATTTGATATATATATATATATATATATATATATATAGAATTTAACATTTTGTAATATTAAGAATTTGAATTTAGCATAGAGCAAGGATCATTTTTTAACCATCCATTTCTTGTTAACTTTATGAACCTTGCTCAACCAATAGGAATTCAAGGATTGTTGATGTTTAAATTATTGAAATTCTTAATGTTAAAGGGTATATATGTCATTTTATTACTAACAATTTTGCATTAATTTTATTAGGAGAGAGGGAGGATCAAACGAAAACAGTAACTATTTAAAAGAATACGAGAACTAACAAAATCATTAGTGATTTTACATTAACGTGCAAAAAAGCCACGCAAACCTGAAGCCGCGGCCAAAGTCCTTTTTTCGTGTGTTAATGTAAAATCACTAATGATTTTGTTAGTTCGCGTGTTTTTTTAAATATGTATTGTTCTCGTTTGAACCTGACTCTCTCTCTCTATATATATAACTCTCTCTCTATATATATATATGTATGTATGTATGTATGTATGTAATTATACGTATGTATTTAATTACATACATGTGTGCATTGATGATATATATATCCGCTATTTATTTCTTTATTTTAGTTGGGTTGCCAATTGTTGGGCAAACATTAGGTTGATATACGGAAATATTCATTTTATAGCAGTTATGTCGCCGAAATTTTAAAAAACATATGTTTGTGTATTATACTCGTTTCTTTCATTCCAAACCATTACATGTAGTGTTTAGGTCATTCAATAGCCTTCTAACTTCATTGACACCTACGGTTTGACTTTTAAATAGTCAAACCATTACACGCAGGGTTTTAAACTTTCCAAAACATCTTTCTTTGATTGTAACCTACGGTTTTGACTTTCCGATAGTCAAACCATTACACGTAGGGTCTTAAAGTCATCAAAAGCTCCTCTAAACATACGGTTTGACTTTCAAGTAGGCAAACCATTACATGTAGTGTTCAATAGACTTCTAACTTCGTTGACACGTACGATTTTACTTTTAAATAGTAAAACCATTACACGTAGGGTTTTAAACTTTCCAAAACACCTTTCTTTGATAGTAACCTACGGTTATGACTTTCCAATAGTCGAACCATTACACGTAGGGTTTTAAAGTCATCCAAAGCTCCTCTAAACCTATGGTTTGACTTTCAAGTAGGCAAACCATTACATGTAGTGTTCAATAGACTTCTAACTTCGTTGACACGTACGGTTTGACTTTTAAATAGTCAAACCATTACACGTAGGGTTTTAAACTTTCCAAAACACTTTTCATTGATAGTAACCTACGGTTATGACTTTCCAATAGTCAAACCATTACACCTAGAGTTTTAAAGTCATCCAAAGTTCCTCTAAACCTACGGTTTGACTTTTAAATAGTCAAACCATTATACGTAGGGTTTTAAAGTCATTTAAAAGTCATATACACCACCTCTATCTTGATTATGTCGATTAACTACTTCTTTCTTTGTTGTAGTGGTTGAATATGTCGATAGATAGAGAATGGATGTATAGAAAGAACGACAGTCGAGGGTTTCTTAGCCTCGACTATATTGTTGCAATGGACAGTTTTTTGGACTATGCATATGCCGATGAAGGGACTGTTGAAAGGAAACCTACACGTGATGGGATAGTGCTTCGTATTAGATGCCTTTGTAAGAAGTGTCAAAACTTACGCTATAAAGAAAGGACTGACGCGAGGCTGCATTTGATGAAGCACGGTTTCATGCCTGATATACCACATGGTGGGCACATGGTGAAACTTATTACCATAATGAAGTGTATCAAGACGTGGGTCAATCTTCTACTCCGGTAGTAGATCATAATGAAGGGTATGTTGAAATGGTGAACGATCACATGATACATGATGGCATGACATGGGAAGAAGAAACCCCTAATCCTTTTGCCTAAGGATTTTATGACATGTTACAAGCTGCTGACGAGCCATTATGGGACGGGTGTCCAAATTACTCGAAATTAGGATTTGCGATGAGATTGTTGAATTAGAAGACAGAATGCAATGTACCCAAGACGACTTATAACCGTAATGTTGCTATAATTAAAGAGATGTTACTCGAGGGTGATAAACTACTCAGTAACTTCTATGAGACGAAGAAGAGTTTGAAAAAGCTTGCTCCACCAAAACAAAAGATCGACGCTTTCAAAACCATTGCATGTTATTTTATAAGGATGATTCTGAGTTGACCTACTGTCGAGTGTGCAATGAATATCGTTTCAAGACAAGTGTTCAAAGCAAGGTCACTAACTTGGTGATGACGTACTTGCCGATTGTTCCTAGACTTCAAAGATTGTATATGTCAAAGAAGACGTCTAAATAGATGACTTGTCACAAGGATCATCAGACAGAACCGGGTGTGATGGTACATACAAGTGATGGTGCGGCCTGGAAGCATTTCGACATGGTACATCCCGACTTCGCTTCTGAGGTCCAGAATATGCGTCTTGGCTTATGCACCGACGATTTCAACCCGAATAATTCAAATTTGAATCTGTATTCACTATGGTCAGTGTTTCTTACCATCTACAATTTACCTTCTTGGTTGAGTTTGAAAGATTCATATGTGAAACTTGCATTAGTCATTCCTGGTAGAAAGAGCCCCAGTCAGAATTTGGATGTGTTTCTTAGGCTGCTAATAGATGATGTCAAGATGTTGTATACAGTGGGCGCTCTTATGTATGATGTTTACCGTAAGAATAATTTTGAGATGAGGGCTATACTTCTATAGACCGCCAATGACTTCCCTGCCTACGCAATGTTGTCGGGTTGGAGCACGCACGACAAGCTAGCCTGCCCGTACTGCATGGGTACAGTCGATTCGTTTCAGTTAAGAAATTAAGGTAAATCTTGTTGGTTTGACTGTCATCGGAGATGGTTACCTAGTGCACACCCCTTCCGATGTGATCGAACAGTGTTTTTAGACGGATCTAGGGTGTTAGCCGGTCCACCACCCGAGTTAACCGGTGAAGAAATATGGGAGCAGGTCCATCATCTTCCATCTGTTTACGATGGCTCCCCGTTTTGATTGACCAATAGAAAAATTACCGGTTTCGGAATCACTCATAATTGGGTGAAGAGAAGCATCTTTTGGGAGTTGCCATATTAGAAGACATTGTTAATCCGACACAACCTGGATGTCATGCACATTGAGAAGAACGTCTTTGAGAATCTCTTTAACATTGTCATGGACACATAAAAACGTAAGACAATATAAAAGAAAGGAGGGATGTAGAGATTTATTGCAACCGATCGCAGTTGCACATTGCCTCGTCAGGCAATAAAGTAGTGAAGCCGAAGTCGTCGTACACTTTGACAAAATAACAAGTAAAACAAGTATGTGAATGGTTGAAGAGACTGAAGTTTCCGGACGGGTATGCTTCGAATATTGGGGGTTGTGTAAACATGGCATACTACAGTTTTTATAGCTTCAAGAGTCATGATTGTCATGTGTTTATGCAATGATTGCTCCCTATTGCGTTACGCGAGATGATACCGACTCCCATATAGGATGCGATAACGTAGTTATGCACATTCTTTCGTGCAATCTGCTCAAGGGTGTTAGACTTACAAGACTTGATTCCATTGCAAACAAGTATCGTTCAAACAATTTGTAAGTTGGAAAAAGTCTTCCCACCCGAATTCTTTGATTCTAGGGAACACTTAGTGATACATTTGACACGAGAAGCCATAAATGGTGGGTCGGTCCAATATAGGTGGATGTATCTTTATGAGAGGTAAATGAACTTTTCCATTCAAATACTTTTCATTCAAATACTCACCCATTTATTTTCTAACACGTATTTCAATCGTTGTTTAGGAAACTTGGGTCGTTGAAGAGGACTGTTAGAAACAAAGCAAGGGTGGAGGAGTCTATCGTTGAGTCTTATCTAGTAAATGAATTCTCCACCTATTGCTCCCTATATTTTGATCCACAGATAGAAACTCGACATAATCGTGAGTCAAGAAACTTTACCCCATTCCTAGTTCTTCAAGAATAGACGATCGATTGAGCATATTCAAGGTTCCATCTCGTAGATTATTCGAGAAGGGTGGGGAAGACCATCTTGACTCAAGCCGAGATTTACAAGATCCACACATATGTGTTGTTGAATTGTGAAGAAGTTCGACCTTTTCAATGGACCTTTGATGAGTGGATACGACAAAGAGAACCTCATCTTGATGTAGTTGCACAAGATAAAGCTCGGGATTAAAAGTTTTCTACTTGTTTCAAACAACACGTGAGTACAGAAATATGAAATTTACGTATGTAATGTTACACATATGTAATTTATTTCTTATTTGTGGTTTTATTGGTCATGCTTGGATCAGCTTATTTCTTCGATCATTTGAAATCCCTAGCACGTGGATCGGGCCGATATGCTTGGTCGTATAAGGGATATTTTGTCAATGGTTACAAGTTTCATACGGTAACACATGTTGTTGGGCATGTCACATGTAACACCCCCTAAAATTCGAAAATAGCAGACAAAATAAAACTTCCAAAACTCTTAAATACAAAGCCTTAAAATAACAAATATCTAAAGTTACAAGGAAAAAAGTCACTATAGCAATGTATCAGAGTTCTAACGAAATTATCTAATCCCACAAACAGGGATAACACTAGTCGGGTGTTACTAAACCACCAAAGCTGCTATCTTCACCAAACCGGATGACGTCACTAAAGCCATCCTACCGGAACTTCTACCAAACTCCACTCGCCACTCAGATCCATCTAAGACCTGATATACATGTCGAAAAAAAAGTGTTAGGCTTAACACCTAGTGAGTTAAAGCAGTTTTCATCATATAAATCGTAAAACATTTAAAATGAACATTTTACTCTGAATAAGTCCATTTTAGAAATACTTATTATAAAGAGGCTTTATTGTCAAATCAAGTTACTTCTAATTTCCAAACACCCATTTTAAATAAATATTCGACGCATGCCACACTTGAGATACGTTAAAGGATTGGGGTTGCACCTCCACGCATGCTTGGCTTGACACTCACGACACCACTTCGACTTCCTGCGATGGCTAATTCTCTTCCCTTCTTCATAATCTTGGTATTCATGGGGAGGACTCCTCCGGTCCTCCCGTCTCCTCTTTTCTGAAAACTCTACCTCCTCTTCTTCACCCCGGGAATAAACGTCTTCCATAAACTGCGATTCTTCTATCGCTTCCCGAAGAGTGGAAGCCTTGGAACATCGGACCATCGCCTTCATACCAGTTGGCAGTCCGTTCAGGTAGGCCTTGACTCTGTCCCTCTCACTCGGAACGATATGTCCTACCAGATCCAATTTCTCCATGAAGAGATTGGAGTATTCTCTCACCGACATATCTCCTTTCTTTAGGGCTCGGAACTCGTCTTCTATTCTGTCTATCGCCCTTTCGTTACAATATTCATCCAACACTTCCTTCTTGAATGCATCCCACATTAGTGATGAAGCAATAGCAGTTCCCATAGTGGTTTTGGTGACGTTCCACCAAGTAAGAGCTCGACCCCTCGTCTCGCGGGAGGCGAATTTCACCTTCTGCCCCTCCTCGCACTCGCTAGTGTCAAATGCTTGTTCCATCTCTTGGATCCAATTCAAGCACGCCACCGGACTGTCCGTCCCTGAAAATTATGGCATCTTGTTGCACAGAAAGTTCTTGTATGCGCGGGCCCTCTCACTATATTTCATGTTAGCAACAACAAGATCCTCCATCTGGATCACATTCCCGGTGTCACCGAGACTCCGCACATCAGGCTCGTTAATTATTTCACGTCTCCGGTCATTGGCATCTCTGACCTCTAACGCCTTCATTATCCTTTCCTCTTGTTGCTCCATAGCCGACTTCATCAATTGAACCACGTTATCCAACAACTCGAATTGAGGATTTGTCTCTTGAGTTTGCGTGTCTCTTCCTGCATCCGCCATCCTTTTCTGACACACACCAGATAGCGATTAAGAATCTTAGACCAATACTATATTCGCAACTATGACATACTATCGCACATATCAAACATCGTAATAATGGTAGAGTCAAGCACGCTCACATAACAGTATATTCATAATAGCAGTAGCTAAGTGAAATTATGAACATAATATACATAAGGATCCTCGTCACCATAGTCATGACCCTTAACTAGTGCATTCCTGTCGACCGCTGCAACCCACTCTCATCTTAAAGTTATACCCATAACGAATAAGTCATAACTTAAAGTCTCAGCTTAAGTCTAGGCATCTAAGATCCATACCTAGTTCACTTAAACTAGAGCTCTGATATCAACTTGTAACACCCCTAAAATTCGAAAATAACAGACAAAATAAAACTTCCAAAACTCTTAAATACAAAGCCTTGAAATAACAAATATCTAAAGTTAGAAGGAAGAAAGTCACTATAACAATGTATCAGAGTTCTAACGAAACTATCTAATCCCACAAACAGGGACAACATTAGTCAGGTGTTACTAAACCACCAAAGCTGCTATCTTCACCAAACCGAATGACGTCACTAAAGCCATCCTACCATAACTTCTACCAAGATCCACTCGCCACTCAGATCCATCTAAGACCTGATATACATGTCGAAAAGACAAAGTGTTAGGCTTACCGCTTAGTGAGTTAAAGCAGTTTTCATCATATAAATCGTAAAACATTTAAAAGGAACATTTTACTCTGAATAAGGCCATTTTAGAAATACTTATTATAAAGAAGATTTATTGGCAAATCAAGTTACTTCTAATTTCCAAACACCCATTTTAAATATATATTCGACGCCCAAATTTCCCCAAAACGCACCCACACGTATTTCTCCAAAAGACTCTTTGTGTAACTAAAATGGTACGTTTTAACACCGAAGGCATGGGTAAGGGAATACCCAAAGTAACACCTTTCGGTGACGGGGGAGACCCGATTCCATCGAATGTGGCGGGCACACAAAGTTAAGCCACTTATTAACGTTCTCGAGTTTCGCATAGACCATGGATCCCCGTATCCGGCTCTTCTGAGCTACCACCGCAAGATACCCAAATGACCTAGCGTCTACTCGACCTCTAGATGAGTCTTACCACAAAGTCAAAAGTCCCCGTATCCAGCTCACCATGGGCACCACCGCAAGACTTAGCTCCGTATACGACTCTCCAAAAGCACCACCGCAAGCTTATATAACAACATGACTTGGGGACCACTCACTAGACTCAAACATGGACATCAAAACTCCATGATGAACATAACGACTCATATGCCTATGGATCTAATGCATTACAGTCTAAAAATTACATGACTCCATATGAATGAACGAACACATCCAAAACATGTAATAACTAACATTTGTATAATATTTGAATTTCCATAAAACACCCCATAAGGAGCCATTTAAACCGGACAACGTCCCAAAACGCGTTAGTGTACAAATCAAGCCATAAGGAGTCATAAAACATTTGATACTCAAATAGAGCCAATATGGCTACGCGAGCCGATGTACAACTTTATCAAACCTTCCCAATTAAAAAGGTATCCGTTCCAAGGACTCAGAGTTTTCGAATATAAAACCCGTAGATTAAGTAAAGCCCCAAAATGACCATATTTCCATGATCGTTCTTAAATACCCAACTCACACTAAATTCCATTTGAAATCATTTGTACTACAAATCTCCCCATATTAGGGACCCAAATAACATAATACCCAACTTCTTCAAATATTCAAGAAACATGAATGGTATATCAAAATTCCCTTTTTGGTGACTCAAACATCTCGTAAAATATTGTAGCTCGTTTCCAAGGATTTATAACTCAAATATATGTAGTGTACAAATATTCACAAAAATTTATCAAAATGAGGTAAACTCATGGATATACTTTTAAACCCAAAATAAGTGCATTTTGACATGTATATAGTTTTTCAAAGCAACTAGAACTCACCTTGCTAGATTTAGACTAAATCTAGGTTTTACCCACAAACTTGAGTTCCTTTGAAGAGGATGTCTTGGATCCTTTCACTAGCTCCAAAGCTTTCTACAGATCCACTACCACAAACATTCACCATGTTATACCAAACCCTAAGAATGCAAAACAAGATGAAGAACACTAACCCTAACTTTCAGATGAAAGGATGAGTAGATTACCTTGATCCTAAACTCTTGGATCCATCCAATAACTTCAATACCCTTACTTTTCTACTTGAGAAGCTCTAAAAGACGAGATTATGAGATCAATAATCACTCCAATCGGGTTTGGGAGGAAGAAACTAAGAGAAAATGAAGTTTGGTTCCCAAAATCGAGCTTAAAACCCCCTGATAGAACACTGCGGCCTTGCCCGCGACTTGCAAGTCGCAGGGAAAGTCGCCCGCGTCCTAAAACCCAACTCTAGTGAGTTGTGCGGCCTGGGTCGTGGCCCAGGGTCGTGCACCAACCCGCGAAACCCCAAAATCCTGATTTCTCGCGTCCTTCGCACCTGATTCGATTCCCGATGGTTCCGCTGTAAAACTCACCTGATTTCTCGATACCTTTACGCTCTAAGGGTCAAACGACTCCTGTATTACCATCGATGCGAAATTCCAAAATTACGGGTGTTATAACACATAATAGTGGCGTATGTGTGAGAGGATCTTGTTATGACGACTCCGAGTTTGCCTATTACGGATTGTTGGACGACGTGTTAGAGGTTGAGTATTACGGTGTAGGCTATTGTGTTGTAGTTTTGTTCAAGTGTACATGGTTTGATAGTTGGTAGCTAAATAACGTGCACTCAAAGCGTGGACACTGAGTTTCCCAGCGTGGACACAAGTATATATCAACACTGGGATCGCTACAAGTAATAAAATGGTACAAGTACCGAGTATCGTACCCACAGAGACTGGACTTACTGAGAAATACTGACTTTCATGAACTTCTCGCACAAGTTTCGAGTTGGGGAAAATATTTGTTTGGTTGGTGAATTAATTCTAAAAATGCGAAATGAACTTTTTGTAAATAAAGAATGGGTATGGGTGTAAGCGTTCCTTGAGACAAATGTAGTAACAAAATGGTCGGGCGCTTTGTAGTACAGAAGGTCTATAAAAAGCCCGATCTCTCGAAAGTGGATTTTTAAAGACCGGTCCTACAAAATGCTCGCAAAGTGTCCATCGTTACCAACTCTTAATCTCGCCGATTTAACTAAGTTGATAAAAATCAAGTTCTACCGGTACGGAGATTTATACCCAAATCTCTTTGTGATATAAATCTCCTCCGACGTTTGAACCTTAGTAAATCATACAAAACCCGTATCTCTACGTGGTTATCAAAGACTCTCTCAAATCTTTGTGCATCACTTAAGCCGTATTTCGAATCCGCCCCTCTCGAGGTCAAGATCTAATATTAACACTTCAAAGTGATCGGTTTATCCGCGTTGAGTTTAAGTCCCGACTCAAGTGACCAAGCTCAAGAGCTAGCAATAATGGCAACACCCAAGTGTGACCTACTAATCTCAAGTTAGCTCACACCCACACCCAAAAGGTGCTTAGCTCATACTAATAATATAAGACATAATAATATAAGAGAAATAAAAGTTAACTAATTGCATGAATATAAATAAAGTAAGAGCAAAGTAAGAAAGTAAACTACGAAATTTAAAATGCTAAAATTAAAGATAAAGAAATTAAAGTACTAAAATTAAAGAGCAAGAAATTAAAATACTTAAAGTTAAACTTGCAATAAATTAAAAGACTAGGAAGTTTAATACATAAAAGTAAAGAACAAGAAATTAAAGACAATAATTTAAACTAAACTAATATTCAAAACTAAGTTCTCTCTATTTGGAGAGAAGAACTTAGAATGAAGAGAGAGTGATGGAGTGGATGATGGAATTGTTGTTGGTGGAATGATGGATGAATGGATGGATGGATGTTTGAACCCAAAGCCTCTTTATATAGGAATGAGAAGGAGAATACCCAATGGGATATTCCAAAGGATATTCCCTTTGTCCTCACACTCTCCAATGATGACCTCATGCCTCCATATGCCAAAATGACCCATTTAATTTGGATAAAGCATTTGGCCCATGGATCTTTGGGTACCCACTGCGGGCACTCAGTGCCCTCCCCGACAGTTTTCCATATTTCTGCACAAAAAATTACTTTTGATGTCATTATCATAACTTACTTTAGTTATAGACCAAAAGAAGATAGAAAGGAACAAAAGTGGGTATAAATGAGAAATAAGACACGGAAAAGAGCGATAAATAACACTCAGGAATGAGGGTTATCACATCCTCAAACTTGAACTGTTACTTGTCCTCAAGTAACCAAAAACTAGAAAAGAAAGTTTTACGAAGAAAGAAAACGATAGAGAAAAAGAGAAAAGAAAAAACATAAATTAAATTACCACCTACGGAGGGATCGTTGATCTTTCTCTAGCGGGAGTTGATGTACATTCTTCCATCCTTGACATAGGTTCCGATGAAACTAATCGGTAGGACTTGAGGGTTAGTGTTTGATAGGTACAAAATTTTACTAACTTCCTCAAACTTGAGTGATACTACAAAAGGATTTTATGTCTCTCTTTATTTTTCACTTTTGAGTATTTTTTTTATCGCATTTCCCAAGACTTGTGATTTTATCAATTGTTCTATGCCTTTGGGTTGTGCGTGTCTCCCAATTTTCCGAAGACTTATTTTACCCCCCCCCACCCCTTTTAATACTTTTTTTTTGAATGATCACGTTATTTTGATGGTGATCATTTTATACTCCCCCCCCCCTCCTCAAACTTGAGATTATCGATGTCCCATCGATGGAAAAAATATGGTATGGTGAGGTATCAACGGGTAGGTGTATGGATTGGAATGAAGGGATGACCTACGTCCTTTTAATCACATCAAAAACCAAAGTCACGAATGTAAGAATGTACCTGAAAAGAGCATGCTAGAGACAAAAAAAAATGATCAACAACCATGGATTAACATAAACGCCATAAAATGTTTAAGCAACATACAAAAGTGACGCAACCAAAGTTAACAGTTCCCAAATACCCAAAAGAGAGAACACAAAAAGATTAATCAAAGCGGAGACATGATAATAACACCAAAAGTAACGTCGTGATATTCGATGAAGCTATGGATGAACATTGTCGGCGAGGAGGAGTACGTTTGGTCGTCGTCAGTGCTGGCTATTGATGAACAGCGGTGATTTGCACGACGAGAGTTGGTGATCTGGTACTCAAGGAGGTGGACGGTTGTGTCTGTGGTGGCATGACGGAGCTAGCGTTGACAATGGTGGATGGTATGGTGGTAGCCGACAGAAGGCAACGTGATCAGTGAGAAATAGTTGGTGAGGGTTGGGAACCAACTTCTTGGAGCGTGCCATAGAGAATATGGGAAGATGAGAGTATTCATTTTGAAAGCGATAAACCACCTTCTTTTTGTTTAAAATTCCGCCCAAATTCTTCGTGGGCGCATTTTCGCAAAAATACGACCAACTCCTGCAAATACACAATAACAAAAACACACAACTACTAAAATTAGACAAGACTATTTACAAGGTTGTTTCCAACCCAACACTCGAACTTTTAGGATGACAAGACGGGGGGTGAGGGCACATCCTTCGACAAAAACCATTTTTTCTTGTGTTTATGATGGCTCAACCTCACTTCTTTCATACCTTGATTCACTTTCATTGGTGGTTGCACTTTAACTGGACTCTCCAATTTTCTCTCATCCTCACTTCCTTCTTCAAAATGCTCAACATACTCTTCAATATCTAGACCAAGGTCTTCACTTAGCAGATTAATGGCTGAACAATCTTCCAAATCACTATATAACTTAAGGGACTTAAAAACATTAAAGGTCACTTTTTGGTCATTTACCCTCATGGTAAGTTCACCTTTTTGGACGTCAATCAACGTTCTACCGGTTGCTAAAAATGGTCTGCCTAAAATGATGGGGACATCCTTATCTGCTTCGTAGTCCAAAACTAGAAAGTCATCCGGAAAGATGAATTTATCGACTTTTACCAAAATGTCCTCAATTTTTCCTTTCGGATATGCCAAAGATCTGTCTGCGAGTTGCAAAGTGACTGTGGTGGGTCGAACTTCACCAATTCCTAGTTTTTTAAAAACTGACAAAGGCATGAGGTTTATGCTTGCTCCCAAATCACATAGAGCATGTCCTACTTCCTGTCCCCCGATAGAACACAGGATGGTGAAACTTCCCGGGTCTTTTAGTTTCGGTGGAATTTTTCAAGTAAGAAGTGCACTACATTCTTTGGTCAAAGCAACCATTTCAAATTCTCCCAGCCTTCGTTTCTTGTTGAGAATATCTTTAAAAAATTTAACATAACTTGGCATTTGCTCGAGAGCCTCTACCAAAGGAATGTTAATGTGGAGTTGTTTGAAAATGTCCAAAAACTTTTTGAATTGCTCATCCACATTTTTTTTTTAATCTCTCAGGAAAAGGTAGCTCTCGCAGATCTGGGGTTGCTTTGTTCTTTTCAGGAATGCATGGAAGTACTGGTTCTGGAGTGGGCACCACCTGCCCGCGGTGAGCAAGTTGTGTTGGATTGCACGAAACATTTGGACCTGTTGTTCGGGCCAAAGTTTCTGGTTTTTCTGCTATCTTAGGAGTTGGCAACAACTCTGGAAATTTTGAACTATTAAAGGGGTGCGAGTTTTCTCCCAAAATTGGTGAGAGTTGTGATTTTTCGACCTTTTTAGATTTTTCTACGCTCTCAATTTCTTTTATGCTCACAGCCTTGATATGTTCCTTATGGATGCCTTTAGGATTTTTGGTGTCACTTGGCAAAGTCCCTTGTGGCCTATTCTTGAGTTCGATGACAAATTGTCCAAGTTGGGTTTCAAAACCCCTCAAGGTTGCATTGGTTTGGCTTATAAAACCTTTAAGTAATGATTCGATTGAACCATTACCGTCCGATGCATTTTGTTGCCTAGGTGCATGTGATTGTGAAGATTGTCCTTGTTGAAAATTTTGAGGGTGGCTTTAGTGAAATCCCGGGGGATTTTGTGGTCGGTTTTGGACTTGACTTGCCCCGGAGGGTTGAAGTCCTTGACTTCCCGACCATGAGAAATTCGGATGGTTTCTCCAATTTGGATTGTATGTTTGAGAAAACGGGCTATTTCTAGCGTGATTCCCAACATAGCTTACTGATGCGGGATTACCGGGGCAACACTCAAAAGGGTGATTTTCTCCACAAAAACTACATGACTCATTTAAAGCTTGATGAATGGCTTGCACTTGGATCTTTTCTCCGTTAAGGCTCAAATTGTTTTTAACTAAATTAGTTAAAGCTATAATTTGTGCATTTAGGGCGGAGATGGCATCAATCTCCCGAATTCCTGACGCAGTCTTAGGAATTATAGCACGAGGGTTTGACCAATCTGTGTTATTATTGGCAACTTTTTCCAAAATATCATACCCCTCATTGTATGTTTTTGCAGTAAAAGCTCCACCAGCCGTGGCATCGAGGATGATTTTAGCAGCATTAGAAAGACCATTATAAAATGTTTCTAATTGGATGCAGTGAGGGATTCCGTGATGAGGGCATTTTCGAATTAAATCTTTGAATCTCTCCCATGCATCCGATACTGCTTCATCTTCCTCTTGTCTAAACATTAAAATTTCATTTCTGAATTTCACGTTTCTGGTGGGAGGAAAGTTTTTTTTCAAAAACTTTTCAGCTAAACTCGTCCAAGTGTCAATTGAATGAGGTGGCTGAGAATTTAGCCAGGCTTTGGCTCTGTCTCTCAATGTATAAGAGAAGAGTGTCAACCGTAAGGCTTCTGCTGAAACTCCGGGAATGAGAAAATGATCCGTCATTTCTAAAAATGATTTTAAATGAGAGTGAGGATCTTCCGAAGGTAATCCTCCAAATTGAACCATTGCTTGGATCATTTGAAACATTACCGGTTTCGGTTCAAAATTTTGCGCAGTAATGTGGGGCCTAAGAATACCCGACTTGAGTTGATCAAATTCGGGTGTTGCATAGTCCCGTATTCCCCTTTCTTTGTCATCGGCAATTTTAATCGTTGTTTCCACAAGCGGAGGTGGAGGATTTTCCGCCTCTCCCTCCATGGTTTGATTTAAAATTGGATTTTGCCGATTTCCTCTACCTCTTCTTCTTCTTTTAAAAGTCTTTTCAATTTCGAGATCAAGAGGTACGAGTTCTCCGTGTTGCAGCCGTGGCATACAACACGAAAAATTGTTTTTTTTTTATAAATGAAACAAGCGACACAGGCTCAAATGAAAATCAAGATCTCAGGATAAAAATCGTGCCAGTCCCCGACAACGGCGCCAAAAACTTGGTAGCTAAATAACGTGCACTCAAAGCGTAGACACTGAGTTTCCCAGCGTGGACATAAGTATATATCAACACTGGGATCGCTACAAGTAATAAAATGGTACAAGTACCGAGTATCGTACCCACAGAGACTGGACTTACTGAGAAATACTGACTTTCATGAACTTCTTGCACAAGTTTCGAGTTGGGGAAAATATTTGTTTGGTTGGTGAATTAATTCTAAAAATGCGAAATGAACTTTTTATAAATAAAGAATGGGTATGGGTGTAAGCGTTCCTTGAGACAAATGTAGTAACAAAATGGTCGGGCGCTTTGTAGTACAGAAGGTCAATAAAAAGCCCGATCTCTCGAAAGTGGATTTTTAAAGACCGGTCCTACAAAATGCTCGCAAAGTGTCCATCGTTACCAACTCTTAATCTCGCCGATTTAACTAAGTTGATAAAAATCAAGTTCTACCGGTACGGAGATTTATACCCAAATCTCTTTGTGATATAAATCTCCTCCGACGTTTGAACCTTAGTAAATCATACAAAACCCGTATCTCTACGTGGTTATCAAAGACTCTCTCAAATCTTTGTGCATCACTTAAGCCGTATTTCGAATCCGCCCCTCTCGAGTTCAAGATCTAATATTAACACTTCAAAGTGATCGGCTTATCCGCGTTGAGTTTAAGTCCCGACTCAAGTGACCAAGCTCAAGAGCTAGCAATAATGGCAACACCCAAGTGTGGCCTACTAATCTCAAGTTAGCTCACACCCACACCCAAAAGGTGCTTAGCTCATACTAATAATATAAGACATAATAATATAAGAGAAATAAAAGTTAACTAATTGCATGAATATAAATAAAGTAAGAGCAAAGTAAGAAAGTCAACTACGAAATTTAAAATGCTAAAATTAAAGATAAAGAAATTAAAGTACTAAAATTAAAGAGCAAGAAATTAAAATACTTAAAGTTAAACTTGCAATAAATTAAAAGACTAGGAAGTTTAATACATAAAAGTAACGAACAAGAAATTAAAGACAATAATTTAAACTAAACTAATATTCAAAACTAAGTTCTCTCTATTTGGAGAGAAGAACTTAGAATGAAGAGAGAGTGATGGAGTGGATGATGGAATTGTTGTTGGTGGAATGATGGATGAATGGATGGATGGATGTTTGAACCCAAGGCCTCTTTATATAGGAATGAGAAGGAGAATACCCAATGGGATATTCCAAAGGATATTCCCTTTGTCCTCACACTCTCCAATGATGACCTCATGCCTCCATATGCCAAAATGACCCATTTAATTCGAATAAAGCATTTGGCCCATGGATCTTCGGGTGCCCACTGCGGGCACTCAGTGCCCTCCCCGACAGTTTTCCATAATTCTGCACAAAAAATTACTTTTGATGACATTATCATAACTTACTTTAGTTATAGACCAAAAGAAGATAGAAAGGAACAAAAGTGGGTATAAATGAGAAATAAGACACGGAAAAGAGCGATAAATAACACTCAGGAATGAGGGTTATCAATAGTCCAGAGGTAGTTAGAGTCGACCCTAAACATGGGTTGGTTGATATCAAATACAAGTCTAGACTCAGAGGTGAGGATTATTACGTCCTAGCATTACAAGCGAAACAAGTGTACTACACACCCTATCGTTCAAGAAGTAAGGATTTAAAGGATTGGTGGGCAGTTGTGAAGACCAAATCCCGTGGAATATATGAAGTTGCAGAAAGGGCTATCGATGAGTTGAATGATGATAACGTGGATGGAGAACCATTCTTTCAAATCAACGAACGGGTAACTCATAATACAAACAATTGGGTAAATGGGGACCTCGATTCCATCCCTCTTGTCACTGGGGAGCTCAACGTAGTCGCCACAAATAACGAATCTAGCGACGAGGAAGATGCATCAGATCACGAATCTAGCGACGAGGAAGAAGAATTTGAAGACGTGGACGATGATGAAGATGAACTTATGTTATTTGATCACTCGTCTGAGAACTAGTGTGCCTTTCTTATGTAGACATTATTCATAATAACTATATCCTTATTATATGTTTATACACTCATGTTTTTGGATCTTATGATTTATGTACACTTATATCATTGTGTGCTAACCATTCTCTATTTTTAGATGTCGGGACGCACTTCTAGGGGTAGTAGGGGTAGGGACAGTAGCAGCTCCGTCGGGCATGGTGACCCCCATGCCGACGAGTCCACCTTTGTTGCAGCTACTGAGGACGGACTAGATCAGATCCAGTCTGGTGACGGGCTTCAGACATCGTCGACTGTAGCGGGTCCGAGGGTTTAGAGGCCCGAATGTTGCATCACAGATGCCCCATCTGAGTCAGCAACCGACACTTTTGTTGTCTGAAGCCGGCGGGTAAGTAGATGTGACATATTATTTATTCTAGTACATAATAAATCGATCCTAATGTTTTTTTTGTTGTATATTTTGCAATTATGAAGGTTTAGTGACAAGTCAGTAATCTGGAGGGCCATTGTCGTCTTTAAGTCCATGTTCGATGGTCCGTGGGCTCATTTTAGGGATGTCCCTGAGGAGCACTATCCAGGGATGCTGGATCATGTACGTGTAGGTATTTTACTCTATTTAACTAATTAAGTGGATTTATTTTTACTTAATCCAAACAATGTGTTTGCAGTTATATTATAGTTGGCCTCCTGAGATGGACGCCGACGTAGTAGTTGCATTCCGGCGTACCCTGAGTAATAGGTATCAGGACATTATGAGAGATGCCCGTCTATTCGCCAGGGCCAGGGCTTTACAGATTGATGGTGTCCAGTTCGACGGACAGAACTACACGATTCTTGCCGCACACCCTCTAGAGTGGATCCGTAGTGAGTTTTGGGTCAAGATGATTGAGCATGTTTGTTTTGTTTTGAATACTTGTATCTGGTTGTACTAGGATTTATATTGATTTATGTCTTCTTTTTAACAGGTATGGAACACCGATGCGTTCAGGCGTGTATCTGCGGCCAATCGGGCCACCGAGCATGATGGGATGACATCCAGACACTATACCGGATCTATTAGTACCGCTATGCATCGGGACCGCATGGTAATTTATCATCCACTAGACTAAATGTATATAGTTGATGAATATATATACATGATTTTGTTACCTACTAACAATTTAAGTTGCATGGGGACGTAAGCCTACTAGCGACGAGGTTTACGAGTCTACACACTGCACCAACAGGAAGCTTGTTCCGGGTGCGACTGGTCCGCCCACGGATCCTCCGATCTTCGTTTACCCAAAGGCGGCTCGTATGTCAGTAAGTTCAATTATGCATGTCTACATTTTTGTTTATTTTATAAGATAGATAAAAAATTATAGCAAACTTAGTTTAGGCTGCCATTGTTGGGCAGCCGATAGGATTGTTTCGATAAAAGCAGGTCATGGATATATATGTTCAAATTACAGTTGAAATGCTGCCGAATTTTCTATAGGTTAGTTGACTTGACAATGTCTAATTTGGTAAACTGTAGGATAACTACCATCGGATTAGGGAGGAGGAGTACCTGGACTTACCTCCCGGCATTGTACCTCTCAATGACGCCGAGTTGTGGGAGCGCAGTGTCGGAGGACAGCGTAAACGACGTATTTTTAGGATACCTATTATGCTATGACCGGTGATTCAGGTGCCAGTTCGAGCGGGCGATCGTCGCAATGAGGAGGTATGCGTGTCAAATGTTGTTTAACATTGTTAATTATATGTTTGTTAAATTTTGTCTAACATTGTTCTATGTATGCTTATCAAATGTTGAATTTCAGTTGGATGAGCTGAGACAGAGGGTAGAGAGAGAGGAAGTAGAGATGATCCAGATGCAGGAGGGACTACAGAGAGAGGAAGTAGAGAGGATCTGGATGCGGGAGCGAATAGAGAGAGATGAAGCAGAGAGGAGGCAGATGCATAAGCGACTTGAGCAGTTTGAGGCGTTCATGAGGAAGTTTCAAGATCACCCCTTTCCCCCTCCGTAGGATTACGTTTTGTACTACGTTATGTATTTCTAGATATTAAATTAAGGTTTTGTATAGTTTAAAACTTAATATTAAATAAAAATTGGCAGGTTTTGTACATATTATAAACTGACATTTTTTAATTTTTAATTTAATTATTAATTTTTAATTTAATTTTTAATTTTTAATTTATAAAAATTGGCAGGTTTTGTACATTTTTTAATCCGTTGGTAAATGATTTTTAATTTAATTTTTATTTATTAAATATTCGTAGGAATTCCGTCGGAAATGATCCGTCTGTAATCCGTCGGAAAATGGTGACCGTCTCCGTCGAAAATTAACCACACCGTCGGTGATCCATCGGAAAAATCAGCCATCGGTAATATCCGTCGGTAATCTGAACGCCGACCACTGAAATACCGAGGACCCTTTACCGACGGATTTGACCTTTACCGACGGATTTGGCCGTCGGTGATAAGCGTCTTTTTTGTAGTGTAATGATATAAAATGTAATTTTAAAAATTTAAAAATCATGACATTTGACCGAGTTGGATTGTTAGTGAGGAGAATAGATGGGTAGGACAGTCCCACATAAATGTACTAAGTTGCCTTCCGATGACCCAATGTCTGAACTAGTTACAAATGGGAGTTATCTCACAATTAAGCCGACTCTATACCTATGGATCCAATAGTAACAGTCTAAACCTTGTCACAATTACATTTGTGACATAACTATAATTACACATATAGTTCTCAAGTTTATCAAACATCACTTTAAGAGGATTTCTTGCATAAACAATAACACATGAGATTAAATTTATAATAAGGTCCAACCATGACCATTTTCCATTTCAAACATAAAGTGTTCATCGAGTAGTTTTCCCAAAAATTATGCAACATGAAAATAGTCATAGTGATTACAAACAACAATACCCTTACTTCCTTCCCAAAAACCCACTTTCACAAGTAAACTTCTCAATATAGTGAAAATCATAGATGTGACCAAATACGCTTATCCCAAGTATTTAATCATAATTATGTGTGTAAAACATCATTTTATAATACATATAATAAAACTCTTCATTTTACATAAAAATGGTAAAAACCCTAAAATCTCCAAAAGACCCAAGTTAGGTCAAAATGTTTCAAAACAAGAAAATGTAGCAAGGAGAAGATTAAGAGTTCAATATATAAGTTTTGACATATATAAAGTTTAGAAAAAATAAGTAGAACTCACAAATCTATCTATATCTTTATATATATAAAAGCAAAAACCAAGAGAAATGACATGGCACAATGTGGATTGAGAATTCTAAAATATTAGATTGTGGTTAATTTTGGTTATCCCACATTGATAGAATAATGAAATGTTGGAACATGAAGTTGATTATAAAAAAAGAATAATGCCAACTTTTTTGACATGACCTATTATTTGTTTTAATCCATTTTGGATTAAAGAGTTTATTTTTAGTTATGAAATATAAAAGCAAAAATCAAGAGAAATGACTATTTGGCTAAATATAAGATTGGAGAATGAAGATATTAGATTTTGATAAATTAAAGGACTACTTGGCTAAATATTCTTTTTGGTCGACCCCTATTTTTGTTAAAAAAAACCCCATTTACATAAGCAAATAAATCGATAGATAAATGTATACAAATCATCATATTTCATCAATTTATACAATATTATCAATGTTGAACCTTGATGTCTTTTTATTATCTCACAAGTCATAAGAAGATTTAAGTATTCTCAAATCTTGAATTGTGATGTTATTTGGTTATCCCACATTGATAGAAAGAAAATAAATTTGGAAGAATGGATGAGTATGTAAAAGTTGAATGAGATGTCTTATTTGATTGTCCCACATCGACAAAAAGACAATAGATTTGGAAGAAGATGTTAGTATATAAAAGCTGGATGAAATGTCTTATTTATTTATCCCACATGGGTAAAAAAAAGATAGATTTGAAAGAAGAGGTTAGTATATAAAAGGTGCATGAGCTGTCTTATTTGGTTAATCCACATCAACGTAAAGATAAAAAATTTGGAAGATGAGGTAAACAAAAGAAAAGACGGATAAGATGACTTACAAGTTAAAAAGTTTGTGGCAACCTATGTGGTTGTCTCATTTTAGTCGATCTCTTTCGCTAAAAATCAATTTTTATAAAATATTAATCTTTATATGACTTTATTTATATAAAAAGAACAACCATAAATAATGAGATGACATTGTGAGATTTCAGTATTCCAAAATATTGAATTGTGTTGTAGTTCAGTTATCCCACCTTGATGCAAGGTGCAAGATTGGAGAATGAAGATGACTGTAAGAAACAAGGGTTGATTTTGATAATCAAAATTTTAGTTGGATAAATATGTTTTAGCTCACGATTGGAATCCCATAATGAATTAGCAAGAAGATAGGATTTGGAAGAGATGGTTGATATTGGCTGCCAACTCTTATTTTCCAAAAAAAAAAATTACATAGATATATTTACAAATTAACCACTCATTGACACACATTAATTACTTTATATTGTATTCAATTAACTGTTAACTGAGAAATTATGTTTTATATATCTTATCTCGGTACATATATTTCCTGAAATAATTATCGCCACAACTGATGATGTAGCCTTACCAAATTTGAGTATTATTAAACGTTAAATTATGGTTTGGTTAAATTACACTACATTACTATGAAGATGATAAATTTTAAAAATAGATGGTTATATATGAGTAGAAGTTGGCTTGAAAATTTTTAAAATGGGTTTGACTAAATATATTGGCCAACAATAATTTTTCAAAAAATCTATACATCTACTTTAGGCCTTAAGTTTAAAACTTAATGTCAACATGTCTGTTAGAGTGTTTTTATTATATGTCACCTTATATATAAACTGAAGAACATTAAACGAACTTTTGGAACGAATCAAGTTGGATATCATATTAGCGCATTACAAGTTTGAGTCATTAAAATTAATAAGCAACATTTTTTAAGTTCGAACTTCAAAATTATCAAACTCAAATTTGAGCCAGACGGTGATTCCTCAAAACTTTCGTAACAACAATAATGATATGGGTGTATGATATGTTGTTTCATTCTAAATAACATAACAAAAAAATTAATGTCAATACGTGTCAAACTCTTCGTAACAATAAAATGTTATCAATAAGTGAAAATAAACCACTTATGTAAATACATTCTTCATTTTAAATTGTATCTCATTAATTATTAAGCAAGAAATTATGTTCTATCTTAATTCGGTCAAGTAATTCTTTAAAAAATTTATCGCTACCGTGCAACGCACGGGGTTGCCACTAGTCTTTATATATATAAAAGTAAAACCCAAGAGTGATGAGGTGACACCATGGGAAACTTTCCTTGGTATTTATCTAATTTTCTAGAATTTTGATTTTTTTAAATAATAGTCATACATTAAATGTCTATCATTAATTATTAAAACTTTTCATTTTTTATTTTAATCTTTATATATATAAAAGTAAAACCCAAGAGTGATGAGGTGTCACCATGGGAAGCTTTCCTTGGTATTTATCTAATTTTCTAGAATTTTGATTTTTTTAAATAATAGTCATACATTAAATGTCTATCATTAATTATTAAAACTTTTCATTTTTTATTTTAATCTTTATATATATAAAAGTAAAACCCAAGAGTGATGAGGTGTCACCATGAGAAGCCTTCCTTGTTATTTATCTAATTTTCTAGATTTTTGATTTATTTTTAAATAATAGTCATACATTAAATGTCTATCATTAATTATTAATTATTAAAACTTTTCATTTTTCATTTTAAGATATATAAAAATCATTAAAAAAAACTTTATTTTTATTTAACTTTCACTTTTAAATTTTAAAAACCAATTAATATATGTATTGAACTTTAAAATTTTCATGAAATATAAAATACCAATATTCTGTATATATTACATCAATATATATCTATATATATATATATATATTACTTTTTTAAATAATAGTCATACATTAAATGTCTATCATTAATTATTAAAACTTTTCATTTTTTATTTTAATCTTTATATATATAAAAGTAAAACCCAAGAGTGATGAGGTGGCACCATGAGAAGCCTTCCTTGGTATTTATCTAATTTTCTAGATTTTTGATTTATTTTTAAATAATAGTCATACATTAAATGTCTATCATTAATTATTAATTATTAAAACTTTTTATTTTTCATTTTAAGATATATAAAAATCATTAAAAAAAACTTTATTTTTATTTAACTTTCACTTTTAAATTTTAAAAACCAATTAATATATGTATTGAACTTTAAAATTTTCATGAAATATAAAATACCAATATTTTGTATATATTACATCAATATATATCTATATATATTACAATAAATAATTTTATGAATTTATTTATTATTTATTATTTTTTAGTAAGCTAACAATGATAATAAATAATTTTTTTTTATTAAATGAGTCTATTTTCATTCTTAGTAAGATAACAATGTTTATAAATCAAAACTTTTATTAAATGAGTACTGTTTTATATATTTAGTAAGATAAATGAGTCTATTTATTTAATTTTTTATTTCTTGATAAGTTAACAAATGTTTATAAATGAAGAAAATTAGAATCAATTCTATTATTATTTTAAGAATATATATATTACAATAATCTTTATATATATAAAAGTAAAACCCAAGAGTGATGAGTTGACACCATGGGAACATTTCCTTGGTATTTATCTAATTTTCTACAATTTTGATTTATTTTTAAATATTTATATATATAAAAGTAAAACCCAAGAGTGATGAGGTGGCACCATGAGAAGCTTTCCTTGGTATTTATCTAACTTTTCTAGAATTTTGATTTATTTTTAAATAATAGTCATACATTAAATGTCTATCATTAATTATTAATTATTAAAAAAATTCATTTTTCATTTTAAGATATATAAAAATCATTAAAAAAAACTTTATTTTTATTTAACTTTCACTTTTAAATTTTAAAAACCAATTAATATATGTATTGAACTTTAAAATTTTCATGAAATATAAAATACCAATATTCTGTATATATTACATCAATATATATATCTATATATATATTACAATAAATAATTTTATGAATTTATTTATTATTTATTGTTTTTTAGTAAGCTAACAATGATAATAAATAATTTTTTTTATTACATGAGTCTATTTTCATTCTTATAAGATAACAATGATTATAAATCAAAAATTTTATTAAATGAGTATTGTTTTATATATTTAGTAAGATAAATGAGTCTATTTATTTAATTTTTTATTTCTTGATAAGTTAACAAATGTTTATAAATGAATAAAATTAGAATCAATTCTATTATTTTTTTTAAGAATATATATATTACAATTATCTTTATATATATAAAAATAAAACCCAAGAGTGATGAGGTGACTCCATGGGAAGTTTTCCTTGGTATTTATCTAATTTTCTAGAATTTTGATTTTTTTAAATAATAGTCATACATTAAATGTCTATCATTAATTATTAAAACTTTTGATTTTTTATTTTAAGATATATAAAAATCATTAAAAAAAATTTATTTTTATTTAATTTTAAATTTTAAATTTTAAAAACCAATTAATATATGTATTGAACTTTAAAATTTTCATGAAATATAAAAAACCAATATTCTGTATATATTACATCAATATATATCTATATATATATTACAATAAATAATTTTATGAATTTATTTATTATTTATTATTTTTTTAGTAAGCTAACAATGATAATAAATATTTTTTTAGTAAGCTAACAATGATAATAAATATTTTTTAGTAAATGAGTCTATTTTCTTTCTTAGTAAGATAACAATGCTTATAAATCAAAACTTTTATTAAATGAGTATTGTTTTGTATATTTAGTAAGATAAATGGGTCTATTTATTTAATTTTTTATTTCTTGATAAGTTAACAAATGTTTATAAATGAAGAAAATTAGAATCAATTCTATTATTTTTTTAAGAATATATATATATATATATATATATATTACAATAAATAATTTTGTAACACCCCCTGTCCCGCGTGGTTAAGAACGGGGCGATGTCACAGTTCAGGGGACATCAAAACAAAAATATATCCACTGAGTAGACTTATAAAATTCAGAGCTCGACTAAACCACATAACCTGAAATTACAAACCATCATATGAAGACAACTATAACTAAGTTTAACAGATATATTTACATGAACATAAAAACAAAAGAACCAAAAAACAGATTATCCGAAGATCTTCAAAAGGAAGACCAAAATAGTTGTCTTCTTTTCTTTATATTCCCGTCCCCTGTCTATCATCTAAGTACCTGCCGTGCCAACAAAACACACACGACTGAACAACTTTGCCTAGTGAACGGATTAATAAAAATAAAAGAAACGATAATCTAACGAGTGGAAACGAAATGAAATAAAGAACATTGATTTTAGTATATATCAAACAAATATTCAAAAATGTAGACCACCAAGGCCTATTTGATTCATCATTTAAAATATATAAAAAGAATGTATTTTTAAAAGAATAAAAACCGTAAAACCAATCAAACATCACAAAGATGTAACAAGGGTCACAAAGACCGGTGTGTATCACGAAGATACGTCATTCTCACGGGTTGATAAAACCACGTAAGTCCCATGGGGTAGTAGTGTGGGCACACTCACCATCTAACCCCTGTCGTGAATAATTCACGACCCGACTCGTATATCTAAAAGGAAAACCCACAAAAAATGAGGTGGCATCCTAAGAATTGAGAATTCACCATTTCTTGAATTGTGGTTGATTCTTATGTATCCCACATTGATGGAAAGACAAAAGATTGAAAATAAATTGTGGATATATAAATGGAGGTTGAGATGCCTTTGTAGCAACTCATGATGTTGAATTATCTTGGTTGATTCTTGCGAAAGTGTTATATATTGTCTAAACAAATTGAGATTATTGAGGGCAAAAGCAATTACCAACCACTTTCAACTAAGTACAAGATATGTTAATGAAGAGTTTCAACAATAAACCTCAAAATGTCTAATCTTGATTTACAATATCTTTTTGAATTTCATAAAATATATTTTGTTGATTTACAACCACTACTACAGAAATGACTTTTTTAAACGTATATTTTTAAACGGTTTTTTAAAAAATTCGAAAAAACCATTTAAAAAGGTGGTCGCGTTTTTTTAATATTTTTTTAAATGGTTCTGCGGTTGTGGTACCGTTTAAAAAAGTCATATGATCTTTTTAAACGGTTGTGATAAAAACCCGTTTAAAAAGGGATACGTATTTCACACGGATAATTGAACAAAACCGTTTAAAAAACCGCCTAACTTTTTTACACGGTTTTTTCATACAACCGTTTAAAATACATACATCTTTTTAAACGGATCTCTAGAATATACGGTCGTTATTTAAAACCATTATTTAATTAGTTTTGTTTTATTATTTTAAATTTCAAATATAATTTTATTTACATTATCCCTAACTTAATTGAATAAACCAACAATCATCAATATATATATATATATATATATATATAGGGGTTGTTTCATTTGCAACCCTTAAAAAGGTTGCAACCCTTGCAACCCACATCTTAACCGTTGGATTCATGATCGACATATATAAAAGAAGGCATAGGAGAGAGAGTTAAGGAGAGGCCTCTATGGCCATTTCTCTTTTTTCTCCTATTTTTGAATTATTTTTAAATAATCTTCTTACATTAAATGCAATGAGTTTTCATTTTAATCAAAATTAAAATCATTAATATAACTAAAAATCTAATTTATTTATCTTAAATTTTATTTTATTTTTAATAACAATTATTTAAAACAATTATTTAATTAGTTTTGTTTTATTATTTTAAATTTTAAATATATTTTTATTTACATTATCCCTAACTTAATTGAATAACCAACAATATTTATAATGTAACAACCATAACATTTCTTATATAACAAAATATAATACTCCAATACAAAAGCAACCCCAAGCCTACAATTCCAATCAAGGTTTGAATCTACAACCTATTACACAACTGAGTCAAAAAGGAAACTACTACAAGGAGTCTTCTAGCTCGTGGAAATAGCTCACATCTTCTTCTTACCCTTATCTGCTACCTTGCGATAACCTGAAAATAATTATATTTTTGAAAGAGCGAGGGTTAGAACAATGGTCTAGTGAGTCCCCTCCAAGCGCTAATACAACAGTTCAAACATTATTTAAAACATTTAAACAAAACTTTACGCCTCACGAGCGTAATTCCAACATTTAAACACTTTACGCCTCGCAAGCGTAACTCAAACATTTAAACACTTTACGCCTCGCAAGCATAACTCAATCTACTGACCAACACTGCTGTCAAAGACGGTATGTCTATCTCATACTGTTTTATTTTGGGGACACACCCCAATGGCATAAACGAGTCACACTCCCCGATACGATCAGGCGGGTCACACTTCCCGACTTAGGTCAAAACTTCCGAATTAAATGTATGCACACATTTAATTCTCAAACAATATATAAAGCACGTTTATATAAACATAGCATGAACATGCCAACATAATTAAATCAACGTTTAACTAAACCTTCAAAGACTTTTGATAATAAAGCGTGCAGTTCTGAAAACTCGCAAATATTAAATAGTTTTCGAAATCATAAACAGATTTAGTTTGAAAGACTCACCTCAGATCCTTCCTGCATAAAAGCCCGCTTTCTAACGATTTGCTACCTACGACAACACCGATAAATCGGTAAGCCAAAACACAGATAACTCACTCTCTCACTAACTAAAACATAAAACACGACACACTGTGCACCTCTCCGGTCGAGACCGCCCCGGGCGACACACCCCGGTCGGCACACCGGTCGGCAATGGTCCGGTCGACACAGCGGTCGACATCGGTTCGGTCGACACACCGGTCGACATCGGTTCGGTCGACACACTGGTCGACATCGGTCCGGTCGACACCGGTCACCCGACACCGGTCAATATTCAAACAGATCACCAGAGCGATTTCATAAACCTCGATCGAACCCAGTACTCTAAAAGGTGCGGTTTAAAACCTTAACAACGAGATCAAATCGACTACAACACTTAGAAGGAATTCTGTCCCCGGAATTCCACATGACGGTATGGGGTAAGGTAGCCAATTCCTCCGGAGACACCTCCGGGTATTCACTCATTACTGGAACCGACTCCAACCCCTTCTTCTCCTTCTTAGCGTCTAATACCTACGCCAAGCACCCTACGCACCCCTTCACTAAACATTTTCTAGCCTTGATCATCGAGATTTAGCACGACTTACTGTCCCGACGGTCGCCATAAACTACTACTTCCTCCTGATCCGGCAAAGCTATACGGATTAGCTTCTTGTTACAAACAATGTTGCATTGCTAGACGCCAACCAATCCATCCCTAAAATGACGTCAAATTATCCCCTACCCATCGGGTATAACCGCAATGGGAAGGAATGACCGTCGATGCCTATACAACACTCAACAACTACTTCTCCCACCAAGACCCGACTATCATCGACTACTTCTACTTCAAACCCATGCCTAAGCTTTTGGGCTTCACATGAAATTTATGCATGAAATTTGGGGACACAAACGAACGGTTTGCACCAAAATCAAACAACACCTAAGCAAAGATCGAATTTAAAGGAAAAAAAAATACTTGTTACCACCTTCTTCAGCCGTCATAATAAAAGCTCTGGTCGTTGCCCGAGCTGGCTCCACTTTCTTCTCACCTTCTTTAACCCCGTAACCTCCGACTATTCCCTTCTTCAACTGTGGGCAATCAGTCCTGACGTGATCAAGGGATCCACATTGATAGCAAGACCTTGGCCCACGGCAGTCCCGAGCCATATGCCCACTCTTTCCACATTTGTAGCAGCCTTCTCGCTCAATCATACACTCCCCTTTATGCATACAGTTACACTTGTTGCACGGTTTACTGTCAAACTCTTTAGTAATCCGCTGATCGGATTTTACAGATTTAAACGTATTGGAGTCACGGACAGTTCCGTCCCATTTCCTCTTATCTCCACTTCTCTCGGTAGCCTGGCGATTCTTGTCTTTTTCCCTCATCTCGGCTGCGTTCACTGTCGCTTGGAACGTAGCGGGTTCTTTATTCGAAACTAATTCTCGAATGTGTCTTTTCAGTCCAAAAATGAAACATTCCACTCGCCTTTCCTCATTAGGCATGTATACTTCTGCAAATCGAGATTTCTCAATGAACTTTGTAGTATACTCACGAACCGTCATATCTTTCTGTTCCAGACTTATAAATTCTTCTTCTAACTTTTTAACTGCCGCCATAGGGCAAAACTGTGCTCTAAACCTTTTTACAAATCCACCCCAAATCATTTCTTTAGCTGCCGTCGAACCTTGTCCTCCAGATTCGACATCCCACCACATTACAGCTTCGTCCTTCAACATTGACAATGCATACACTACTTTGTCCTCATCAGCACACTTACTGGTGTCAAAAGCTAGTTCCATCCCCTTTACCCATCTCAGCGCTAACATTGGGTCACATTCTCCTTTGTAAGTAGGAGGCTTGCAGGCAACAAACTCCTTGATACTGCATCCTCTTCCAGCTACTGCTTTAACCGTCAAAACGGGGGTTGACTGAGAGTAGCTCCCCACCACAGTCACCGGTGAATCAGATTTTTCAGTCGCCACCCGTTCTTCACTCTTTTCCTTGCTGACCGAAGCCTCATTAGTTCGTTGGGCTAATAAAGCATTTAGAGTTGACTGCAATTTTCCCATTTCTGTAGCAAAGGTTTCTTGGGTAACAAAACCCTGCGTTCGACCTCCACCACGGTTTCTTACTTGCTTTCGACCCCTTACTGAAGCTGAAATCTCCTGAAGAGAGGTTTCTGGTTCGGATCTCACCTCAACACTTCCAACTTGACGACTACCATGAGTCGTATTCCCGCCTCGAGTTCCCACAGTTGGATTCCTTACTTGAGTGGTCGCCTTCCGAGTCGTTTTACCTTTAGGTCGACCACGACTCTTTCCCCGATTGGCAGTTGGGTTAACCACAGGCGTTCTCTCCTCGACGACGACTTCATTAACCGGCTTGGTCACAAGAATCGGCGCAGACCTACTTCTTGTTACTCGCTCAGACATGACTTACTAATAAAAAGAAACATACGACATTTAATACCACACGCTAAACACAATACGACAAGTTAAGCACATGCACGTAACTGTAAATTCGTAATTACACTGGCCAAATGTAATTCCAAATTTACCTTACACGCTAGTCCTTACTACTCTAATGCTAACTTCCTACGGCCTTCCTACTTCTCAGTTGTGTTTCTACCCTCCTAGTTTAAGTCTAGGCCCATCCGGTCACCTAGATCCCTTAAACTATGGCTCTGATAACAACTGTAACAACCCTAAAATTTCTTATATAACAAAATATAATACTCCAATACAAAAGCGGCCACAAGCCTACAATTCCAATCAAGGTTTGAATCTACAACCTATTACACAACTGAGTCAAAAAGGAAACTACTACAAGGAGTCTTCTAGCTCCTGGAAATAACTCACATCTTCTTCTTACCCTTATCTGCTACCTTGCGATAACCTGAAAAAAAAATATATTTTTGAAAGAGCGAGGGTTAGACCAATGGTCTAGTGAGTCCCCTCCAAGAGCTAATACAACAGTTCAAACATTATTTAAAACATTTAAACAAAACTTTACGCCTCACGAGCGTAATTCCAACATTTAAACACTTTACGCCTCACAAGCGTAACTCAATCTACTGACCAACACTGTCGTCAAAGACGGTATGTCTGTCTCGTACTGCCTTATTTTGGGGACACACCCCAATGGCATAAACGGGCCACACTTCCCGGTACGATCAGACGGGTCACACTTCCCGACTTAGGTCAAAACTTTCGAATTAAATGTATGCACACATTTAATTCTCAAATAATATATAAAGCACGTTTATATAAACATAGCATGAACATGCCAACATAATTAAATCAACGTTTAACTAAACCTTCAAAGACTTTTGATAATAAAGCGTGTAGTTCTGAAAACTCGCAAATATTAAATAGTTTTCGAAATCATAAACAGATTTAGTTTGAAAGACTCACCTCAGATCCTTCCTGCTTAAAAGCCCGCTTTCTAACGATTTGCTACCTACGACAACACCGATAAATCGGTAAGCCAAAACACAGATAACTCACTCTCTCACTAACTAAAACATAAAACACGACACACTCTGCACCCCTCAGGTCGAGACCGCCCTGGGCGACACACCCCGGTCGGCACACCGGTCGGCAATGGTCCGGTCGACACACCGGTCGGCATCGGTCCAGTCGACACACCAGTCGGCTTCGGTCCGATCGACACCGGTCACCTGACACCGATCAATATTCAAACAGATCACCAGGGCGATTTCATAAACCTCGATCGAACCCAGTACTCTAAAAGGCGCGGTTTAAAACCTTAACAACGAGATCCAACCGACTACAACACTTAGACGGAAGTTTTAGACTAGAATCATACCTTTATTTCAAGAACAACGATCGTTCCTTTGAAACCCAACTCTTCTTCTCCCTGCTCTCGCTCTCCTTCAGTCGCTCCAGAAATCTTAGGTTTTGAGAATAAAATAAATATCCTAAGGGTTATAAACTATATATATAACCCAAGTTACATTTAACCCCCTTGAACTTTGGGTTTCGCTTAACTTCTCACCCAACTCCCAAAATTATTAAAATTTTCAAACCTGGATATTACATATAAATACATCTTTTTTCTTAATAAGCCAACATCAATATCAATATATCAATATATAAAGGAAGGCATATGAGAGAGAGTTAAGGAGAGGCCTCCATGGACATTTATCTTTTTTCTCCTATTTTTGAATTATTTTTAAATAATCTTCTTACATTAAATGCAATGAGTTTTCATTTTAATCAAAATTAAAAACCCCATGAGTTTGGAAGGTTAGCTGACATAGATTGCCACATCATCATCTATGGAACTTACTTTTATATATATAAAGAATTTATAGATACAATATAAAGATTTTATCTATATAGATTAACATGTTTGCAAAAAGAGGGTTAGCAAAAATAAACCAACCCCATGAGTTTAGAGGGTTAGCCGACATGAACCCACAACATAAGTTTAAGGGATTAGCCAAGAGGATCCAACCCATGAGATGAAAAAAAGACATTTTAACCTCCTTTCATATACCTAACATCAATTGTCAAATTTTCATCTCTCCATCAATGTGGGGTAGATAAAAATCAACCTCCATTCAAGAAGTATAGAATACTCAAATTTTGGAGTGCCAAGTCATCATCCTTTAGTTAGATTTGAAAGAAATAAAGTTCAATTTAGTTCAAATGCAATTCGCCAAAAAGTCCAACCTAGTTGTCGCCCGGTCTAGATAATCTCACCTCAGACTGATTCAACTCAAATATTCTGATATGAATATGGACAATTGTTTTTACCCGGTCAATACTAAATCAAAAAAACTTGATCCACACATGTTCTGGGCCGGTCTGCGTATTCGTCCATTTCTTTTTGTCCACTATCAATAAAATTACTATATTTACTTTATGTAATTCAAGAAAAAAAAATAGTCCAACAATTGCTTACTAAGATTACTGATTACAAAGTTACCATTTTATATTTATGTTTTTAGATACCTAATATTTTTTCTAATCCCATAAACAATCCAATTTTATGTCGAAGATAAATAATAATGTATTCATGTTTCTGACAAAATCATAAAGACGTGTATACTATAAGAATATGAAAAGTACGATGGTCAAATTTATAGAATGCAACAGTAAAAAGATATTGATGTACTATTGACTTCCCAAGATTGTTCCGTTTGTGAACAAACAACATGTCCAAGTTATGTTTTACAGAAAACAAATGTGATATATATAACAGTAATAAGATATTGATGTACTCTTGACTTCCCAAAATCATCGCGCGTGGTAGTAGTATTTCTTTAAAGAGTATTTGATCAAGTTAAAATATAAAAAAATAATTTCTCGGCAAACAATTAATGAAATAAAATTTTAAACAACGAATCAATTTCCTTAAGTGATTAATTTGCGTATGTTTCAAATTTAGCGTATAAAGCTTACTTTGTAATGTAATTTTTATAAAATAGTTCATATATGCGATCAAATAGACACCAAATAGTTGTATTGTATATTTTTATTTTTACTAAGAGAGAATTGGTGAAAAATAACCAACCCATAACGCTAAATGGTTACCAAAATTAACCAACCACATTAGTATATAATGTCAACCAAATTAAGCTAATCCTATGAGTTTCTACAAAGACCTAGCAACTTCGTAATAAATACCCACATCATCCTTCAATTCCATCATTTTCTCACCAATGTGAGATGAACAAAACACACCACATTTCAAATTTTGAGGCATACTTAAATCACATTAAGCCACCTCATTATCCCTTGGTTGTTCTTTTGATATATATATATATATATAATGCATTCATGCAAAAACTCTTAATTACAATTTTTAATGCACATTGTACAACATTTTTATACATGAAACTTGAAAAACTATGAATTACAAGTTATGAAGAAAAATGTCCAAGTTATTTATGCAAGGGTTTTAACGCACACCACCACTACTGAGATTGGAATCTGAAAAGTCCTCTTTCTCCTGTGCAGAGTTTTCATTTCCATTTCCATGAAGATCTCAAAGTTTTGAATTTCATTTGATGCTCCATACCCTTTTGTATTCTGCAGGTTTTATGTTCCCAATTAAAACTCAAATTCAAATTTCAAAATGTAACCTCAAAGCACGTTTATGCTCTTCACCCCTGGAATCCTCGGTCGTCTTACATTTTCTTTTGGCTCTATCTCCATCTTCAGATTTCCTCCCAACACTGCCATACTCAATCTCCATCCAAGACGATATATCTATATGGTTAGGGTTCCGACTGATGTGTTGATTTCTCCACTCCATCGCACCGATTCTAATCGAGGTAATTTCATTTTCCCCCTGACTAATGTGTGTTGATTCGGTTAAGTTCTTTTAAAACCTAAAATCGAACTCTTACTTTTTGTTTCAGAAACTTCATCGACACTATCATTCAAGAAACTACCGGTAAGAAATGTAGGGAATTACAATGGTAAGAATTGATGGTTGTAGTGTTTACTTTTTTTTTCTTTCTTGAGAGTCACAATCAGTTTCTGTTGGTCAATATATCAAGACAACTTTCAGTTTCTCGTTTATAAAACTTTATATGAGTTTCTTTAATTGCAAACTTGATGTTGCAGGTGATGTAACATCTTTAGTGGTACATGTTACTACCTTGGGAGTCGCGGGCTATGGATAGATGTGGTTGATAGTTTGATTGTTTTCCTTGTTCTCCAAATTCTGCAAATTTGCTCAAATGGTTAATTTACTTTTATTTTGGATGTACTCGTGCATATTTAATAATCTCCAATGCACTTATTGGCTTGTACTCACACATAGGAGAAGAGAAGTTGTAAACAAAATGAAGAAAGAAATGAATTGTTTTCAGCAAAATGTTTCTTTTATTAATTTGTGTACTTTTGGGTTGCTCTGAAGTGTTTAAACATTGACTCTATTTTTCTGTATATATATATATATATATATATATATATATATATATATATATATATATATATATATATATATATATATATATATTCAGGGTTTTTTATGTTCTCAGATCTCATGTATGCGACAAAGGCACAAAGCAAAATAGGACAACTGATGTCTTGACAGATTGGTTGTTTTATTGGTAAGAGCTTTGTAAAGGAAACAATGGGTTTGCACTTGAGAAACAATTAACATATATATTCAATTATATTAGCATTACCAAGATAGAGCCTTTTGCAAGATACTTGTGCTTGTACATTAAGCTTGCTCTTCTTGTTGTTAATAAAAGTAAAGCAAGTATCTATAAGATGTAAAAAGAATTTGAAACTGATTTATTTTGTCAAAATTTCTTATTTCACTTGTATCCGAATCTTTTACTGTTTTTATTAGGTTTTGGGCAAAATGATACACACTTGAAGAGGCTATGGAGTTTGAAGCTCTTGAAAATATTTACTTCTAATGTTGGCCATGGGAAGACATAGTGCTCGACATCATTTAAGATGGATGTCAACAAGGAGTCAAGAAAGGAAAATGTTGAAACGCTCTCAAGCAACTGGTTTGTATATTTTTAATTTACATTTTTAAGCTACCTAGCTCTTAATTAATTAATTGAAGAGGGTGAATGATGGTAACTCATCACATATTCAGGGAAAGGGTGTTTATCAATTTGTTGACAAGTATGGAGCTAATGTTGATAGACATATATGTGATTGAAAAAAAGTTAATAAAGCTAAATGTTTTAGTTGTAGATTCTTTGTTATGCTTCAAAATTGATGTATCATATTCATAATATTATGAGGGATTTTGACTTCTCCATAAACATTAAGAATGAAGACAATTCTTAGGATGCCACCTCATTTTTTGTGGGTTTTCCTTTTAGATATATATAGATTCTTAGCTTATTTTGGTTGACCCTCTAAGCTAATAGGTTGACTCATTTTGGCCAGCCCAAAAGTTTAAAATTTATATCTACATATATCTAAAAGGAAAACCGACAAAATAAAAATTGAAAGGATGAAGTTTTCCCCATTTCATTAATTGTTTTTTGAGTTTTTAGTATTCCACATTGATGGAAAAATAAAATATTGAAAATGAATTTTGGTTATATAAATGGAGGTTGAGATGCCTTTGTAGCAACTTATAGGGTTGGCTCATTCTAGCTGATAGGTTGACTCATTTTGGTCAACCCAAAAGTTTAAAATTTATATCTACATATATCTAAAAGCAAAATCGACAAAAAAATTGAAAGGATGAAGTTTTTCCCATTTCATTAATTGTTTTTGAGTTTTTAGTATCCCACATTGACGGAGAACAAAATATTGACAATGAATTTTGGTTATATAAATGGAGGTTGAGAAGCCTTTGTGGCAACTTATGGGGTTAACTCATTCTAGCTAATCCTCTAAGCTTACGTTGTTGGGTTATTCTGGCCGACCCTCCAAGCTAATAGGTTGGCTCATTTTGGCCAACCCAAAAGTTTAATATATATATATATATATATATACATCTAAAAGGGTGTTATTATATAAAATTCAACACGAAAAATCGATCATAAGAAGTCAATGATTAATTTATAGCAAAATCTCTCAATATATATTAAAGGAACAACCATAAGTGTAAGGTGATATTTTAGAAGAGGATAAAAATGGAAGAAGATGGATATTAGAATGAACAAATTTTATATTTTTATATGTACATATACAAAAGGAACAACCAAGAGTATTTGAGATGGTATTGTGAGAATTGAGTGTTCTCAAGTGATGGATTGTGGTTGAGTTTAAATTGTCCCACATTGATGAAAAGTTAAAAGATTGGAATAAATAAGGGTGTATAAGAAATGAGGATAAATATCTTTGAAAAGATGTGGGTATAATAATGAACAAGTATAAAAGTATAGAACATTTTTTTTGAAGATTTCATTGCTATTTTATTTAACTTACATGATAAAACAATTCATTATATCAAAATCTCTCAATCTTTATCTGTATACATATAAAAGGAACAACCACGGGTATTTGAGGTGACATTGTGAGAATTGAATATTCTCAAATATTGCATTGTGGTATTGTTTTAGTTATCCCACATTTATTACCAAATATTAGATTTGAGAATTACGATGATTATAAGAAAGGAGGAGGGATGACTTTTATGATTAAAATGTTTACTTGGCTAAAAATATCTTTTAACTAACCCCTCAATAGAATTTTTTTACAAAACATTACATAAATCTTTGTTATATCTTTATCTTTCTTTTTTATATGTACAAAAAAAATAACCACGGGTATTTAAGTTGGTATTGTAATATTCGTGTATTCTCAAATCTTGCATTTTGATGTTGTTTTATTCATCGCACATGGATGAAAGAACGCTAGATTGGAGATTTTTAGGTGACTATAAGAAATGAGGAATGAAAATTTTATATAAATATGAAATTTGGTGAGTTTTGTAATCCTATATATATGAGAAGATGAATTTTTTTATGAAACATTTTATTTTTATTGACAAGAGGAGAGAATGTCAAATTGTAGCAACTCATAACGTTAGCTAATTTTAGTCGAACCTTTCGTAACAACAATATTGATATGGTTGTTTGACATGTGGTTTGAGATCTAAAAAGCATAACATAGAAAATTATAACCGATGCATCTTAAACTTTTCATAACAACAAACGATTATCAATATATGAAAATGTATCACTTATAGAAATACATTCTTCATATTAATTTGGATCTTATAAATTACTAACCGAAAAATTAATTACATTTTATCTTAACTCGGACAAGTATTTATTTAAAATATTTTTTCGCAATCGCGCAACGCACGGGTGACACACTAGTTAGGTTTTATTAGAAAAACCAAGAAAACTCTAGGTGAAGCTTGAAGATGAACATGGAGAGTTCTTGGTATCTACCTTCTTCTCTTTAACTTGGTGGAGTAATGACACTTCAAGACTCAATGATTTGCGCAATTAATGCCCCAAAATCACCATAAATGAGGTAGGTTCGTTCTTGGGAGAGTTTAGAGCGAATTGGGAAGAAAGTGTAAAGTGAGAAATGAGAAATGAGAGAATGCTGAAATCCCGACTTTAACAGCATCTGCACCCCTTTGTGCGACATTGCCAGGCGACTATGCCATGGCAATATTGCTTGGCATTGTCGCTCTGGTCCTCCAGGGGTGTGCGTCAAGTCTGCTACTTTGTCAGGTGCGACTATGACTCCGGACCCGTACCAAGCAGGGACGGATCCAAAAAAAAATTCATACGGTGACACCATATAATACAGACAAAAAATAATTACAAAAAACACGGTTTTTATCGACGTGTTCTCATCTTTTTACCGACAGTCAATATTGTCCGATGTGTTTTTAGCCTAATTCCACAATTTCGAAGGATTTTTAAAGCGGTTTGCTTGATTTCAAGGGATTTTTAAGATTTTTTTTTATCGATTTCGAGATATTTTTTCGATTTTTTCAGTTGATTTCGATAGTTTTTTTTTGTTGATTATGAGGTACGATTGCACCTTCTTGAAATTTCCAAAATAATACGGTAGCACCTTCCAAAACGATACGGTTACACCTTTCACGAACCTAAATTTTTTTACCCTTCGTCGGAGAAATAATACGGTGACACGTGCCACCGTATTCAACACCACAAGTCCTTCCCTGGTACCAAGCCCGAAACTCGACTTTTTCTATGCCAATACTCCTGAAACTCTTAGGGACCGCATGCAATGATTTATTAACATAAATCCTACCATTTATAAGTTGCAAAGATGTATGGGTTGACTTTTACTTACCGAAAATTCCGAGCGTTATATATACATGTTTGGCAACTATAAGTTATCTTAATTTTTAAACTTATTAAAAAAGTATTATTTGAAAGGGTCATAAGCTAGCTGATTGAAACACTGCTTGGATTAACGTTTTAATAAACTCTAGAAGCTCTTTTACACTTTTTTTCTAATTAAGTCTGAATTATTATTAATTGTAATTAATTAACTATTATAAATTAATATCAATTTAAATATTATTTGATATTAATTATTAGAGTAAATTACGGAATTGGTCCATATGGTATACGGATTTTTACAAAAATGATCCCTGTAGTCTGTACTTTCTGTTGGATTTGATTCTTGCACCAAACGCCCATATATTTTCTCTGTTGATTTTATGGGCATTTTTATATTTTTATATTTTCCTCTATTTTAATACTAATTTTTTGGATTATTTATCATTTTTGTCTTTTTAATAACCAATCATATGATGCCACCTTACATGGGATGGAAGAAAGACAAATTTTCTTCACAATTCGCCAGCGTAACTTTCGACGAGGACCCCCTCTTCCTTCTCAACTGTGAAACCTCACAACCCTATCAGCCACCTCCACCAACCATCCTGACGAACACCACTGTCACCATCACTAACCCCTTCACCTCCGTCGAAGACCACTGTTCCACACCCCCTTCGTTTATCACCTCTATATCCGTCTCTCTCCTCCCCCACAACCTTCACCCACATCTCCCTCTCCAATTTAACTAAATCTCACCCACCTCTCGTTCTCTCTCTCTCTATCTCTATATCTATCTATCTCTCTCTCTCTATCTATCTCTCTCTCTCTCTCTCTCTCTCTCTCTCTCTCTATATATATATATATATATATATATATATATATATATATATATATATATCCCCTCTATTTTTGTGTGTATGGGGATAGGAAAGGGGGAGAGCCATGAAACCCCTATTATGTATACGTGTTATGTGTGTATGTATATGGGGGGGGAGTTGTGAAGTCAAAAGTTGCAGGCGATGAAGAAGAAGATGACGATGACCATGTTCAACTTTGCCCCTCAAAGTTTTATTGTTTACATTTTGGTCCCTAACTCGAAAATGTTAATTAAAAATATATTATAATAAAGAAAAATGAGAGAAAGATAGTTTTGCCCTCGAGTTTAACGGACTCGATGGATGGCCGTTTGGTATAGGGACCAAATCCAACAAAAAATGCATACCACAAGGACCAAATCCATAATAAATAAAGTCTAGGAGCCATTTTCGTAAAAAAATTGCATACCATAGGGACCAAATCCATAATTTACTCAAATTATTAATTATTTTGAATTATTATTAATCATGTTAATTATTTTATATTAGTATTACTATTATTCAATATTTGTAGTCGGCCAAAAATCAATTATAACAATTATTAAAATGTTTATAAATTATATAAAGTTTAAAGTTTTAATTCTTATATTTCATACATAATGTTTGGGTAAAAAAAGTCCAACAGTCCATGGTCGTGCGACAGACGGTGGATGACGCCCTTCCTTTAGGCGACCTCGACTAAAACGATCAAATATCCATCTGACAAATATCCTCGAACGACCTGATTTCAGTTACTAACTGGCAGCATACGTTATATTATGTTTAAATGTAGAATTCAAAGGCATTCATGACAAGAGATTGTAACGGAAGACATCATCAATAGCAATTAGCGTAACAGACGCTACCATCAATATCAGAAACGGTCATACGCATTCAATACTTGGAAAACGGAAATATGGAGTATAAATATGGAGCTCAAATCTCACATGGGGACATCTGATTCTCAGACTTTACAAAGCTCTCAAATTACATTCTCAAGCTCGCTCAATTTCTCTCGAAGTTCATAAAGCTTTCTGTTGTTTGTCGTACGACGTACGACCGAAGTCTAAATACATCCGACGCACGACCGACTTTATTTTATTATACTATTTTACATTACATTTCACTTGTAACACTTGTTCTAAAGGACGACGTCCCTGATTGACGTCCATAGTGCACGACGACTCACACTCGTCCGCGGTTTTTACCCATTTTGGGGTTTTCTGCGTCATCAATTCTCTCGTCTTATTTTCCTTATTTTTATTATTGTCGTACGATTATTAAAGCTACTTTCTTTGGTTGGATTAAGCTTCACGTTTACCTTAAATTTTCCTTGGGAGATTTTTGGCATAAACAGTTTGGCGCCCACCGTGGGGCCCCATCCAAAGAAAATCTTTGATAATCTTACGACAGACTAACGTTTTCCTCTTAGTGTTTTTTGTTCCAGTTATTCAGGATAATGGCATTCCAGGGAACACAAGATCATGTCATGGCTCAAATGAACATGGAGTTGACTGCTGCTCGTGCTCGTATCGACGCTCTAACAGTTCAGGCTCGACAAGCAGCTGAAACCATTGAGCATTTAAGAAACCAGAATGGAAATAATACGACTACAAATGCTTATGTTGGTGCCTGGAATGTGCCCCCTCCGTTGCCTAATTATCCTCGTCCACCATCAATTAATCCTGCAACTTTCGTAATACCAACCATGCCTATGGCTTCTATTCCCTTTAATGGATACGCCTCTGATGCTTCACATCAGACTAGCATCAATGGATCAGGTTATGTTCCATTGGGTGCTCCAAATGGTGTTCCATTAGATCCCGTCGCACAAAGATTAAAGCTTCTGGAAGAACAAAATGAACGTGTCTTGTCAATGTTGGCTAAATTGCCGGGGGCAGCCGTTCCAGTCGATGTCGAGCCACGTACAGGATTTCAGGCGTCACCATTCATTGATGAGATCGCGTTAGTAGACGTTCCAAAGAAATACAGCATCCCGACCTTCACTCCAAAGTATTCAGGCGTCACTGATCCAACAGAACACGTCGCCCAATACAAACAACTTATGTGGACTGTCTCGATACCGTACCAGTTCCAAGAAGTCTGCATGTGCAAAAGTTTTGGGGCGACCTTGACCGGAGCAGCTTTACAATGGTTGATTAATCTTAAACCTAAAACCTTCGGTTCTTTTGCAGAGTTGGTGAATCAATTCACTCAACAATTCGCTAGCAGCCGAAAAATGGAAAAACAGACGAGCGATCTTTACTATGTCGTGCAAAAGAATGGAGAATCCATCCGAGACTACTTTAATCGGTTCAATGCGGAAATGATTAGTATCCGTAACTGCGACATAAAAACAGCAATCGAAGCGTATAAACGGGGTCTGGACGACAGTTCCGGGTTGTATCTCGACCTTACGAAGTATCCTCCAGAAACCTTTGAAGACGTACGAGCACGGACGCTTGCCCATATGAGGGTCGAGGATGACTTCGCTTTCAGGAATAAACACTCGGGCGACCGGAAAAGCCTAGGTGTTAAAAAGCCAGACTTCAAACCAAAGTCAACCAATCGTTCAGAGCCTACCAGACAAATTTCAAACGTCAGGTTTGAAAAGAAAGGATCGACGACTTCTAAATTTGTCCAGTATCCTAAGGTATCATCTTATGGTTTCCCTGGATCAGCTAAGGACGTCGTCGTATCTTTGAAGCAACTCCAGCAAAACATTCGGTGGCCAAAGAAAAGTGACAAAGACAATGACAAGAAGGACAAAACTAAATGGTGTGACTTCCATAATGACTTCGGTCATATAACGGATGATTGCATCGCTTTAAAGAAAGAGTTGTCCTGGCTTAACTCAAAAGGTTATTTGCAAGAATTGACGGAAAAGAAATACGCACGTCCCACATCCCCAAAGCATGCCAAGGTGATTAACTGTATCACCGGAGGTTCTGATATCTGTGGGACCACATATTCGGCCGCTAAAAGACATGCCAGTCGCGGTCCCGACGACCGACCAATTCCAAAGGAGGCACGACTCAAAGAGGACGCAGAACTGGAAGCTATGCCCTTGACGTTCGACCAGGCGGATCTCGATGACGTACATCAGAAACATCATGACGGACTAATTATCCAATTGAGCATTGGAAATTGTCTGACAAAAAGGATACTCGTCGACGGAGGTAGTTCAGCTAACATTATCTTTTTTGATGCAGTGAAAGCGATGGGCATCGATAAATCCGAGATTACACGGCGTTCGACCACACTCGTTGGATTTAATGGTGGAACGACAAACACCATAGGAGAAATCACATTACCAGTATATGCTAAAGGAATCAACAGACAAACAAAGTTCAATGTCGTCGATTGCTCATCAGCCTATAATGTTATCCTTGGGCGACCTTGGATTCATGACATGAAAGTTGTACCTTCGACGTACCACCAAACTTTGAAATTTCCCACGCAATGGGGAGTACAGGAGATCAAAGGCGAAAGAAAGATTGCTAGGGAATGTTACAAAGTTTCCTTGAAGCCCCCGAAGCAGACAGTATAGCAATTACAGAACCAGGACGTTCTTGGGACTGACGATGACTATCGCTTGGAAGCTGTCGTCCTAAACCAGGATAAGCCTGATCAGATGGTTTACATAGGTTCGACGCTCGAACCTTCCTTCAAAAAGCAACTAATTTCTTTTTTGCAGGACCACTATGATTGTTTCGCCTGGACACACAAAGACATGGTGGGTATCGATCCGAGTATTATTTC
Organism: Arctium minus; assembly: GCA_954870635.1. NCBI lineage: Eukaryota > Viridiplantae > Streptophyta > Magnoliopsida > Asterales > Asteraceae > Arctium > Arctium minus. Next base: position 24,810,724 of record OX941097.1, on the reverse strand, counting down.
TCATAAACTCAACATCGATCCATCATTCAAACCCGTGCAACAGAAAAGACGGAAATTTGCTCCTGAAAGAAATAAGGTTTTCAACGACGAAGTTGATAATTTTCTTAAAATAGGAAAAATACGAGAAGTCAAGTATCCAGATTGGCTCGCCAACGTTGTTGTCGTCCAAAAGAAAAATGGTAAATGGAGAGTGTGCATTGATTTCATCGACCTTAACAAAGCTTGCCCGAAGGATCCATTTCCATTGCCACATATCGACTCTATGGTCGACGCTACAGCAGGACATGAGTTACTCACATTCATGGACGCATATTTTGGGTATAACCAGATATTGATGCATTCTGACGACCAGGAGAAAACAGCCTTCATGACAGATAAAGATATTTATTGTTATAAAGTAATGCCTTTTGGTCTTAAGAATGCAGGTTCGACGTATCAACGATTGGTGAATATGATGTTCAAAGAACACTTGGGCGACACTATGGAAGTATACATCGATGACATGCTTGTCAAATCGAAACATGCGGATGATCATATCGGGCATTTGAAGCAGTCATTTGATATCTTGCGTGAGTATAAGATGAAGTTGAATCCAACAAAATGTTCTTTCGGAGTTCGAGCTGGCAAATTTCTCGGTTATATGGTTACACGACGAGGAATCGAAGCTAATCCAGATCAAATCAAAGCAATTATCGAGCTAAAATCGCCCAGAAATTTTAAAGAAGTCCAACGTCTCACAGGACGTGTAGCAGCTCTAAACCGGTTCATCTCTCGATCGTCCGACAGATGTCACTTATTCTACAATGTCCTACGAAAAAATAAAGGGTTCGAGTGGACTGACAAGCATGAAGAGGCGTTGCAGCAACTTAAAAAATACATGATGTCGCCTCCTTTTCTTTCTAAACCTGAGAAAAGTGAAACTCTTCAACTCTACCTATCCGTCAGCATTAATTCAGTAAGTGCAGTTCTTATAAGAGAAACCGACGGACGACAATTGCCAATCTATTATGTAAGTAAAACTCTACTAGACGCAGAAACCAGGTATACGTCTATAGAAAAACTTTTACTTTCGCTAGTCATGGCCGCTAAGAAGCTACGACATTATTTTGAGTCATATCCTATAATTGTGGTAACTAATTTTCCATTAAAATCTGTATTAAGAAAACCTGAATTAACAGGACGACTAGCTAAGTGGAGCATCTACCTTAGCAATTTTGATTTGGATTTCAAGCCCAAGACGACGATCAAGTCACAGGTCCTGGCAGATTTCGTCTAAGATTTCAGTCCAGAAGTGGAAAGCACAATGACGTCCGACCAGTTAATTGTGGCGACTTTGCACGAAACCACTTGGACGCTCGACGTTGATGGTTCGTCGAATATACGTGGAACAGGTCTGGGTGTCGTCCTACAGTCCCCACAAGGGGGCAAAATAGTATACTCCATACGATGCGATTTCAAAGCAACAAATAATGAGGCAAATTATGAAGCACTAATTGCAGGAATCAAAATAGCTCACGACTTGGGGGCAACACATTTGCACGTCCGGAGCGACTCGTCCCTAGTTGTTAACCAAGTTAATGGAAAACTTGCGGCAAAAGATTCAAGGATGATTGCTTACTACAAAATAGTAAAAGAAGAAGCGAAGAAGTTTAGTCGCTTTATGATTGAACAAATACCAAGAGATCAGAACATTCAAGCCGATGCACTAGCCAATTTGGGGTCAGCACTTAATCAAACAACATTCGACAATATCCCGGTGGTTCACCTCACAGTACCATCTATCAAAGACGATGGTAATATTTTGGTCGCACCGATTGAGGAAGAAAATTCTTGGTCGGACGACATTAAAAATTATCTGGAAAACGATCAATTGTCCGATGACAGAATAGAAGCGAGAAAAGTCAGATTTAAAGCATCAAGGTACGTTATGATCAGAGGACAATTGTATCGAAGATCTTCGACTGGCCTGAATCTACGATGTATCACCAATAAGGCGCAAGTCCAGAAAATTCTACAAGATATACACGACGGTGAATGTGGAAATCATTCAGGAAGTCGCAATCTAGCTAACCGGATATCACGACAAGGTTACTACTGGCCGACATTAAGGCAAGATGCTATCAGGTATGTACAGTCGTGTGATGCATGTCAAAGACACGCAGGTATGTCTCATAAACCTTCTGAACCTTTGCACTCGACATTAATCCCATGGCCCTTTATGAAATGGGGGATGGATATTGTTGGGAAATTACCACCTGCCCCCAGGCAAAAGGTATTTCTTTTAGTCTTAACGGATTATTTCTCTAAATGGGTCGAAGCAGCGGCTTTCTCCCAGGTCCGGGACAAAGAGGTCGTTTCTTTTATCCAGACTAACATCATTTGTAGGTTTGGAGTTCTATCTGAAATAACGTGCGACAATGGAACACAATTCATCAGTGATCGAGTGAGAAGATTTTGCGAAGAAAGGAACATCAAGTTGGTAACATCAACACCTCGATATCCATAGTCGAATGGTCTAGCCGAGTCGAGTAATAAAACTATCATTAATTCACTCAAGAAACGACTCAAAGCTGCCAAAGGGAAGTGGGTGGAAAAATTGCCTTCCGTTCTATGGGCTAATCGTACGACACCTCGTACGTCCACAGGACATACTCCCTTTTCCTTAGTCTATGGATGTGAAGCTGTGTTACCTATTGAGGTACGACTACCAACTTCAAGGCATACGTCCGTTGAGCATAATTTAGTCGACCTAAGTTATGACCTCGACGCCCTAGAGGAACTTCGAGAAGCTGCTCACATTCGCATGGCGTCGCAAAAACAAACTGTCGAACGACATTTCAACAAAAATGTCCATGTCAAAGTTTTTCAAGAAGGCGACTACGTCCTACGACGAGTGTTTCAAAACATTCAAGAGCCTAATGCAGGTAACTTTCCACTAAGTGGGAAGGTCCTTATCAAATCTCTAGTGTCACGGGTAAATGAGCTTATAGAATTCAAACCCTTGATGGTCAAGATATCCCACGAAGCTGGAATGCAGTTCATCTAAAAAGGTATTATTTTTAATTCTGTGAAATTAATTTCTTTGATTATTTTTTAAGAAAATTACTAACTTAAGCATCGGAGGGTCGTTGGTCAAACCAACGACCACCCCACTAATGTTGTTCTTCGCAGGGACGCACGACTTATTTGATCTTAATGGGTTTCAAAGGTTAGAACTTGTTAAAATCTATTTAGAATATAGAACCATTACTATAAATTACCTAAGAATGTTTCAGTTGATTTCTTTTTTGATGGTATGGTTGAATGCTTGATATAATTGCCCATTTATTCGACGTCCGATCAAGTATAAAAACATAATGTAAACATTAGTAGACAAATAGAAATCTTGTTGTTTAAAAAAGAAAGTTACAAGTGTTAAGAGTCGATCACAAACGATTGACCCTTAGTGAATTCAAAAGGCAAAACTATTTCAGAAATCGAGAACAGCGACACCATCGACAATGACAAAACCAAGATCCAAGACAAGGAAGATATTTTACCGGATCAACAACGATTGATCTTTGATATTAAAGCTAAGGAGGAGTAACGCCAGACTGTTCTTGTACGACGTCCGTCCCCGCTACCACCTCCTCTTCTCCGCCATCGCTCCCATCCAGATCGTCATCCTCGTCGAGGTCCCTTTCAGTCCCCACCTTCTCAAGATAAGTCTTGAGTTCTTCAGCGGCCGACGCCATAGGATTTTTCCCATTCAGATAACGTCTCATCAAAGCAGCCCTGGCTGTGAGACGGGAGAAGGCTTCAAGTTGTTGATTTTCCTCCTCCAAATCTTTGACGTCTCCCTCCAAACCTTCGACTTTCTTTTGAAGAGACGCAACTTCATCAGCATAAGAAGCAACGTCGGTGGTGGCTTTTATTTTCTCGATCTCCAGTTTGGTCGTTAACGCCTCAAGTTCAAGGACTCGATCCCTAAACTCGACCTTCTCATTTTGTGCTTCAACGAGTTTAGTCTTGAGGCTCTCAACCTTCATCTTCCCGATTTCGACCGCTTTTAAAGCGACCTTTTCCTTTTCAAGAGCCTCATCAGCTCTCTTCTTTACTTCAGGAAAAGACGCCCTCAAACCTTCTGTTTGAGCATAAAAGCTCAAACAAGCCTGAAAAGCCTGCAACAGTAGCAAAGGGATTAAAAAACAGAGCAAGTAAATGAAGGAAGGAAAGGTAAAACGTGATTACCATGAAAGAGAGACCAGCGGCATGGGCTCCCGTGTCTTCCACCCTATACTCCTTGTAACGATCGTAAAAGGTTGGGAGAAGGAATTTCGCCAAGTGGGGAAAAATAACGTCTCTTTCAAGAACGTCATTCGCCATGAAATCAGCTGGGAGAGTGGCTTTGAAAGTCATTTCCCCCACTTTTTCCTTATTCTTCCCCTCACTTTTAGAGGAGGAAGAAGGCTTCTCAACGCCTGACACCCTCGACAAAGGAATGTCCTTCGTCGCCTTAGTCGAGCCTGTGAGCTCGACACCAGCAACGGTTTCTTTCGCCGATGTCGCCCCTGAAAGGGACGACAAAGAAGCGTCACTCGTCTTCTTTGGTGAAGTCCGGGGTTTGCCTCGAAGACGCTTTGGATCTGCCCCCGCGGGACGAGCAGATCTCTTCTTCGATTTCTCTCTGCCCTGACGGGCAAGTTCCAGTTGTTCGGCCCGTCTCTGAGTAGACAACTTCGTAGATGAATCTTCTAGACAAAATGAAAAAATTAGAAAGGACATGAAATGCAAATTACGAAAATGTCATCAAACGACGTACCAGTCATCTCTTCTTCTCTCCTTTCTTCTCTTTTTTCTTCTTCTCTCTCCTCTACTTGATGAGAACCCTCAGCGGGCGTAACTTCAGCTACCAAGACGACTTCGTCCTCCTCGTCGTTCGAACGAATGGAAAACGAGAGATCGATGATACTCTTCTCCAAGATCCTTTGAATCTTGTTTAGAGAATCTCTATTTGGCTTCACTTTAGTGAAGTCAATCACTGCCAAACAAAAAGACATCATTAGTATACATTATAAACGCACAACACACGACAAAAACACCCGACAAAATAAGAAAACCTATACGACTCGTTCCATCCGGATGAAAACCATTGGCTATCCTCATCGTTCAAGGATGCCACCTGGAGGAAAACATAGTGGTGCTTCCAACCACGGTCGTTCACCGCAGTATTATGCACCAGTACGGTATCTCCCTTTGTTCGAGGGAATAAACTATATCTATGATAGTTATCCGCTCGAACGCTATAAGCAGTTAGAAGGTCGTTCAAATTGAACGGAGCCCCCCAGTCAGCCGTAAGACGATCAATCACCGGGACAATCCGCCAGAATTGAGGCATCAACTGTCCAGGCGATAAGTCAAATGCATCTAAAAACTCCCTGACTAAGGGACTAAATGGCCAAGAAAAGCCTATTTTGAAGGGATACTCGTATAAAACGCCATATCCCTTCGGAACTTCATCTGGTCGTAAATCCTCCGGCGTCACTAGATTGACACCCTCTGGAATCCTGGCTAATTTTTTAAGATACTCTAGATTTTCTTCTTCTTAGTAAACGCTAATAGGTTCGCTCGACATATTGAAATCAGGAACACTCACAGTCGCCTTCCAGTAACTAAGACAATCCCAAGCTTTTCTAGGCTTCTTAGCTAAAGATTTCTTATGCATAAATTGATACAAAAGGAAAGAACTAGAAGTCGTACCTTAAATAGTGTTCTAAACCTCGAATCTAGAATGGAAAGGATTCTGGTCGCTCGGAAACTGAATCTCGCCGGAAATATGTATTCTTTGAAAAGGTAAGCATAGAAAAAGGAGAAGATTAAGGGAAATCCTTATTTATACTGTAATTTGGAAACTGGATCGCCGAGAAATCAAATCTCCAATCGCCAATTGACACGTGTCACCCGTGTCAGACAAAGCACTCGAGTACGTCCCTCCAGCACGTGACACCTGTCCCTAATTAGCTGTCAAAATGGTTATTTCTGCAGGGGATAACGTCATTATCTAGTTGGAAACAAACTTATTTGGTTATATTTAAGTTACCCGCGTTTCTCCTTTCAGCACATGTCATATCTTTAAAAATTTAAATTTCAAAAAGTTTCCGCTTGAATTTTAAATTTGGGGGCAAACTGTTTGGGTAAAAAAAGTCCAACAGTCCATGGTCGTGCGACAGACGGTGGATGACGCCCTTCCTTTAGGCGACCTCGACTAAAACGATCAAATATCCATCCGACAAATATCCTCGAACGACCTGATTTCAGTTACTAACTGGCAGCATACGTTATATTATGTTTAAATGTAGAATTCAAAGGCATTCATGACAAGAGATTGTAACGGAAGACATCATCAATAGCAATTAGCGTAACAGACGCTACCATCAATATCAGAAACGGTCAAACGCATTCAATACTTGGAAAACGGAAATATGGAGTATAAATATGGAGCTCAAATCTCACATGGGGACATCTGATTCTCAGACTTTACAAAGCTCTCAAATTACATTCTCAAGCTCGCTCAATTTCTCTCGAAGTTCATAAAGCTTTATGTTGTTTGTCGTACGACGTACGACCGAAGTCTAAATACATCCGACGCACGACCGACTTTATTTTATTATACTATTTTACATTACATTTCACTTGTAACACTTGTTCTAAAGGACGACGTCCCTGATTGACGTCCATAGTGCACGACGACTCACACTCGTCCGCGGTTTTTACCCATTTTGGGGTTTTCTGCGTCATCAATTCTCTCGTCTTATTTTCCTTATTTTTATTATTGTCGTACGATTATTAAAGCTACTTTCTTTGGTTGGATTAAGCGTCACGTTTACCTTAAATTTTCCTTGGGAGATTTTTGGCATAAACACATAATAGTGCAAAATGCACAAAATAGCAATCTACTTTCATAAAATTTTTAGTATAACATTATACTTTCAGTTTCTTTTATTACAACAATGTAATTTTAAATTATTTTTTATTAGGGCATTTTATTTTGAAAAATTACTCATAATAGCATGGGGTAACTTGTTACCTTTTAAACCGGATTCTCTCACTGATATGTCATACTTAAAATGACGTGGAAGACACGTACGATATACTTACATGTCATTAAAAAGAAAAACATATTTCAAAAATGATATTTAAAAACAAATTTGCTTCCCTTGCTCTGACTGTTCTAATTCTCATCTGACAAAAGATCAACTCTAAACCCTCGTCTCCCTCATCATCTCCCTCGTCGTCCCTCATCGTCCCTTGTTTAGTTTTTTTTAAAGATGTCCCACTTGTTTAGTTTTTGGCATTACAAACTACGCCATGAAATTCACAATGAATGCAATGAACGAATGATATTTTGTGAAAAAATTTATTTGTGAAATATTTGATCTTTTGTAAACATGTTTAATATCTGAAATTATAATTTTTGGTAAACATAAATTTACAATTTCTAAATTATAAAAATATGAGTAAACTACGATTTTCGTCCCTGTGGTTTGATTTTTATGACGATTTTCGTCTCTCGTATTCAAAAACTGCTTTTTTCGTCCCTAAAGTTTCCATTTTACTTCTATTTTCGTCCCTCCATTCAGCTCTGTTAAAAATAGGTGTTAAAAATCCATAAATTGATTTGAGAAATTACATATTTAGTCCTTGTTGTATATGGAGTATTAAGTATTTATCCTTAAATTCCATTTACTACTTTTTCTTTCTTTATTATATTTTAACACTATACACACACATGCTGTAACACCTGAAATTTTGGTACGTTCTTAATTATTTATATACATATTTATATAGATAAAATGTGTATTGAATGCATTAAGCTTTCAAGTTGTGAAGCCACAGAATAGCTGTGAGAACGTTGTACCCTAAACCCTTGTATCAGAGGCTTCGAGGAGAAAAAATCCAAATATCGAAATGTGGTACAGGGCCGACGACTATGCCCGCGATTGTGACACCTTGTCACTCTCACGGGGCAAGGTCGCGTGGAATGTACCGAGAGTGGGGGTTACTCGGCGACAATTCCCGCGATTGTGACACCCTGTCACTCTCGCGGGGCAAAGTCGCTAGGGTTGTACCGAGGGGTGTTAGAACTGGGCAACAATGCCATCTATTATTACATTGTCATAATCGCGAGGCACGGTCGTGGACGGGGGCCTCAGGCCATTAAATGTTGCTATCCCTACTTTTGAACCATTTTCCTCACATTTGAGCTCTCTAGGTGCGATTTCTGTGCTGATAAGGTGAGTCCCAACCTCTCTCTTCATTCAATACTCTTAGGAGGAATCATTAAGAACATTTATGTTGTTGGTAGAGGGTTGATTGACATTGATTAAGGAATCCTAGTGATCAAAGCTTCAAGTGTTTTCCTTCTTTCTCTCTCTCTCTCTCTCTCTCTCTCAAGTTCATCCACTACCTAGATTTTATGTATAAAACCTAACAAGGTGAGTTCATTTACATTTTAAAGTTTATACATGTTAAAGTCATTGTATTTTAAACTTCTAAACATCTCCTAACTTATGTGTTTTTGATTTGATAAATTCTAAAAACTTGATTTTTAGGAGATTTTAGAGTTTGATCTTGACAAAAGTGTTTGGAAATGTGTTTGAAATGGGATTAAAGGTTATTTATGATCTCTACATATTTTATTATCGTTTCCCCTTGTATTTATGGGTTTTGAGGAACCCAAGCTAAATTAGGGTTTTGATATAACTAGAAGATTTTGATCAAAGTTTTATGTGTAGTGGTTACTCAAGTTGAAACAAGAGTATTAATGGTATTAAGTGGGTTTTGGAACTATATGATTGACTTCCAATATTTGAAGTCAAGGAATTAAAATGAGGAGTTGTCTATGGATATGTATTAACACCATAATTATTATTCATAATTGAAATAAGTGTGTATATCTAGATGTGTTTTGGTACTTGGTCTTAGTATAATAGATCCATAGGCACTGTGGTCCTCATGTCTTGATTTTGAGACATTGAGTTTGCCATTTTGGCACGGAATAGGCATCGGGTCAAGGTGTGGACCTATACAGTCTGGCAGCGTCCCATGAGCAGTAATGTGTAATTCCATTGGGCATGAGTTCCTTGTTTTGGGAACATCTCAAAGTATAGACCTAGAGGGTTGAATTTGAGACCTCACGAGCAATCGACTTAGAGGGGTTGAGCTCAATGAGTTAAATGAATTGTGAAATATGATTTGGCCTTAACTAATATGACAGGTGGCCTATTATTAGGTTTCATCACTAATCGTGGAAACCGGATCTTCCCTCAACTCATAATGAGATATAATTATTGTTGGTTCACTATTAGATGAACATTATCGTGGTTTTTCTAAAGTTATATTCCGAAGTTATTATCATGTTTTTAATCAAATAATTGTTTGTTCTCACTAGGCTTTAGCCTAACACTTCTTCTTAAAATGACATGTATATCAGGTCATCCTAGCGGCGGGGCTTCTCGGGTTTGAGTGGACGACCAAAGGGTCGGGATTAGCATTTTTGGTGATGTATAGACATGGCGTACCTTGGCTTACGAGGATTCTTTTGGATTGGAGATAGCGACACCCGTCCTTAATATAAACTAGTTTAGTTCTAGATTAGTAGATTGTCGATTTATATCTCTTGCATTATTTCAGAATTTAAATGCCTTACTATTTCCCACTTAAGGGTGATTTATTTATTTACAGAATGTCCTTTCCGGTAATTTTACATGTTTAAATTTACTCCTACTTTTAGGGTGTTACACATGCATAAAGAAAGAAAAACTAATAAATGAAGTTTAAGGATGAATTTTAAAACTCCATATACCACAAGGACTAAATATGTAATTTCTTGAACAATTTTTGGACTTTTAATGCAAATTCTTAACAGAGTTAGATGGAGGGACGAAAATGGAAGCAAAATGGAAACCACGGGTGTAACAACCCAAACACGCGAAAAAACACAATAACGATTCTAACATAAATCAATGACAAACGGCCCTAAAACGCCAATTCTCATAACAAGGTTTGCGGAATCAACCTAATACACAACTGAGATTTAAAACAGAAATTAGCTAAATCTGGGATCTCGCAGAAATCTTCTCCTATGCCACCCTTCTCGCCTACAACTTCTCTTGCCCTTGCTAGAACCCTCCGCCGGGTATTTTCCTGAAAAGGTTTTTAGTTTTGAAAAGAGCGAGGGTTAGACCGAAAGGTCTAGTGAGTTCCTTCTAATACAGTTCACGTCAAATCCACATAAAAGATTTATCGAAATACACAACAATTCAATTTTATAAAATAACTTCACGCTGAAAAACTATGCTTCTGACCTACACTATCGTCATGCAAGGATAACGGTGTGTCTGACTCGTACTGCCTTATTTTGGTACACACACACCCCCCTGGTACGAGCAGGCGGGCACGCACCCCGTCTTTGGTCATAACTCGCGAACACAATGTATACATACATTTCCACGTATCAAGCACGATAAAACATAACTCGTATTGAATGGTAAACATAACTTGCATTTAACAAAACCTTGCATTTATATAAAAATATCACGTAATCATCAACGAGGATTGAATTAGAAAAACTCACCTGTCATGTAACATTCGGATTTTTAAGGTAAGTATTGGGAATCCGTTAAAACCTTTCATTCTTACTTGATTAAATGAAGTTAATTATATTGTTATGTTGCTATCCTATTTGAGTCATTTATGTATACATGTTGCCTTATATGACCCTAGTAGTATTGTCATAATTGAACTTGTGGTCGCGCGTGTGCCGGCTACCTTTCGTGAGAAAAATCAGGTCCCTACAGGTTGTGGGCGACATTGCCCTAGCGACAATTCCCCTGGGCAAAGTCGTCGGGCATAGTCGCCCAGGGCGTACCGTGGGTGTGGTTGAGGCCACGGCAATGCCTCAGCGACAATGCCATGGACAAAGTCGCCTAAGGCGTACCAAGGGGTGCGTGGAGGTCGCGACAATGCCCCCACGACAATGCCATGGGCAAAGTCGCGGTGGCATTGTCACCCGCATTGCCCAGTGTTATGTTAAATCCTGATTCAAAACCTCATTTCCACACTACACTTTGTAAAAATGGGAGAGCTCTTTAGGAGGCAATTTTGAGAGTAACCAAACACATTTCACAATATTTTTCTAGGGTTTGGTTGGTAGGATCATTTATTGATCATCAAAGCATCATCCAAGGTTATTTATTGAAGATTCTCATCAAGCTCATCACCCTTCTCCTTCAAGTCTTCCATTTGCAACTTCTAGGGTTTCTATTTTCTAGGTTTTAATCAAAAACCTAGATAGTGACTTCACTAAACCTTTGTTAAAACTAGATACACATCATAATCTTCTACTTGCTAATATCGTGAAACTTTACTTGAAATGTTCATTTCTAAATGTCTATGTATTTGTGGTTTTCCTTATGAAATATGCTTATTTGCAACTTACCATGATTTGATGAGTATATATGTACACATTGGCATTTTGATGATTTCTTACTTGAGACACATTTTGGTGGTATCATATTTACATGATGAAAGTTGTAGTTATACTTGTGGTATATCGGACTTTATGTTGTTTAGTATTGGTAATATTGTACCCATGGTTGGTATTGAAATATTCTTGGTTACAATGTACCTTGAGACCTCCTATGAATTATGTTGGACGAACCAAGTCAGTAGACACTAGGAGGATGTAGTCTTGGGTGCCACCGTGATGGTATGTACCTAGACCTCCGTCATTCGGGGTAATACCATGGTTGTAGTCCTCGGATGTGCCGGCCCATTCGGATGTCACTCGTGGTAGTTGGCATCAAGGTATATCGACTCTTTGGGTGGAACTTGATTGGTGCTATGGGGGTTACTGTTAGTGTATTAATTGTATCCAAGATTTAATAGGAAAAGTCAAGCATGTAAAGTCAACAATGTCTAAGTCAAAGTCTTTGTAAATGTTGTTTAGACTTGTGAGAGTTTATCTTGTAAAGCATCCTTGGTATAAATACCTTAGGTGTCTTATAGTAGTTAGTAAGTTCGCATTCATTGTTAAATCAATATACATATGACTAGAGCCTTTCTCTCTCTACTCTCTCTCTAGATCTATACATTGTCAAATCTTGATCTTGAGATTGCTTGATTGTAATTGGGAATACAACTTCAATTGGTATAAGAGCTATACCAAACAAATTCAGAAAGATCACTGAATTAGTTTTTAGATCGAATTTCTTGAAATTCTCAAGAACACACAGAAAAGTTTTTTTTCCAGATCTTACTGCTTAATCGAATTCAGTTTGATTTGTTAAGTTTTTAGTTTAAAAAATGGTTGTGTGATATTCGATTCAATATAATGTTACATTTCTTAAAATTGATTTGCAACTGTTGAATTGAAATGTTGGATAGATTTCTGAAATCTCAAGAACATGCAGATCGTTTTCTGAAAATCTGATTTGTGATCAAATTCGGCTTAATCTGTTGGTTTTAGATTGATATTTTGGATTAGGATTGATCGATTATACTCAAAGATTATTTGTTGTTCACACTTGCTTGCGAATTAACCACTGATTTGTTGTTAATTTGGATTTTATTGATTTTCTGAAAACAAGAACTCATACACACTGTATTGAATGGATCACGCTATGATTTTTTGTTTTTAGATACTTTGAATTGATGTTTAGAATTGAATTTCAATTGTATTGATGTATTGTCAAGAATAAATTTGCAGATTAAAATGATTTGGATCAATCTGTGAAATCACGTGAAGAACTTGCGAGTTTCAAAGATCAAAGTTTTTGCGCGTTCCACAGTCATTCAATCTGCGAGTTATGATTCAAATACAGTCTGCGCGTTTTAACAGCTTGCGAGTTCTATAGTTTAATTTCAAGCTGAAGCAATCTGCGAGTTTTAATTGACTCATTCTGCAAGTTCTGATTAATTGGATCTGCAAGTTCATGAAAAACTTTGCGCCAACACCAATCAAATTTGCGCCAACACCAATCATATTTGCGCCAACATCATAATCTTTGCACCAACATTATCATGAATTCGAAGTTGAATTGATTTTTGATTGGTTGGTTACAAGTTAGTGGGGCGATGGATGTTAAATATAATCAAATTGGAGGTGAAAATCATTCGGCGAGTTGTTTCTGTGAATCAAAATTGGCGGCTGTGTAAATCAATTATAATGGCGGATGCATTTTGTTTTAATTTGATTAAATAATCCAAAGTGGGTCGGTGCCTAAATGAAGGATTTTGTGGCCGAAGGAATTTCAATTAAACATGATTGTATTTTCAATTTCCAATTGCTCTGCGAGTTTCATTTGAAAGTGATCTGTGAGTTATACAGAAACACGCAAACAAGCTGCTCATATAGCTTGCGAGTTTCAGGTCCATGTTATCTGCGAGTTTGTGTTCAAGTTCTAAGAAGCCTGCGAGTTTTGAGAAAACACGCAGATCAAGTAGCTTAATGATTCATGTGTTCTGCGAGTTTCCAATGATCAAAGCATCTGCGAGTTCTAAAGACTAGTGATCTGCGAGTTATACAGAACAAGCAAACCACTGAGTTGAATATTATTGTTTGATCTGCGAGTTTGATGCTACAAGTGTCTTGCGAGTTTGGTTTTTCAAGTTACTTGAGAGTTTGAATCCAAGCTATTTGAGAGTTTGTCCAAAACACTCAAGTCTCTATTTGAGAGTTTGTCTAAAACACTCAAGTCTCTATTTGAGAGTTTAAAGGTTACTACTTGAGAGTTTTTAAAACACTCAAATCATTAATTGAGAGTTTTCTTAAAACACTTAAACTCTTGATTTGCGATTTCCAGAGATAAATTTTTTTAAAATTTTTCTGAGATTTTTTTGGTGATCCAAGTTTGACTTTTAGTCAACATTTCTGAATTGTTTGGGAACGATCATTCATATCAAGCTAATAATTTCTCATTCAAGATGTCTTCTACAGATAAACATTCTCAGTGGAGAAAGCAGATGATCAACAAAGATTTGGAGCCTATTGTTTTAATTCCACATATCATAGTGGATGGAAATGAAACATCTCCAACTTTAAATAAATCTGTTTCAAATTCTAAACTGACAAACTCTGATAAAATTCCTGTTTGTGCAAAATGTACTGATAATGATAAATTTGATTTTGCAAGTATTATCAAAGCAAGAGAGAAAGAGATTAAAGAAAGAGATAAAATCATTGCAATAAAAGAAAATTCAATTCAGACTCTTGAGAAAGTTATCAAGATCAAAGAGTCTAATATTACAAATCTTCAAAGCCAACTGAAGACAACTGAACAAAAATCTTCAGAACTACAAGCTAAATCAGTCGAGCTTCAACACAAGTTTAAGGCTTTTGAAGATAAGATATCTGCCTAGGAAATCAAAAATGCAGAATTGATAAACAGCATCCAAGCAGATAAAGAAAAATCAAATTTGGAGAAATCTTATACTCAAAAGTTGTCTGATATTTCAAAGAAAGCTAACCAAGAGAAAAAGGATCTTGAGCTAAGATGTTCAAAACTTTCTAAGCAAGTGTCAGAATTCGAAAAGATAATAATAATTGAAAGAGACACTTTTGCGAAAGAAAAACAAGTTCTTGAAAACAAAATAACTGAACTTCCCAAACAAGTTTCAACTTTACAAGACTTGCTTGAAAAAGAAAGACAGACTTTCAAAGAAAATAAGCAGTCTTATTTGCTTGAAAAGAAAAATACTGAAAAGAGAAATACTGGGATTTTCAAAGATATTTCTGAGAAAGCCAAGAACTTGGAAAAGGATTTTGAGCAAGAACGTATACATTTTGAATTAAAATATCTAAGCTCACATCCAAAATAACTGCTCTATCATCAGATATCCAAAAAGAACAGAAGGCCAAATCTGATTTGAAACAAAAGTTTGACACACTTACTTCTGAAAGAAACATTTTATCTAAAAAGATAAAAGACTTAGAAGCTGCAAACGTTGATTTGTCAAAAAAGATTACAGCTGATGTGATTGATCAATCACCTGTCGATAATTCAACAGAATCAGTTTGTTCTTTCAAAACAGCTTCAAGTTCTATTCATGATAAAAATGTTCTCAAAAAGAAAAATGTCAAACCAAACACTATAAAATCAAGTCAGATCAGACCATTTAATCTATTTTATGATAAATCTGTTGATGTTTCAGCAATTTTTATATAAAATCTCTTGGGAAGCAATCTAAGAAAAATCAGATGGTCTGGAGAGTGAAGAGTTCTTCAGATGAAGAGAAGAAGAAAGACAAAGCATCTGCATCCACAACCCATGCCAATAAGAACAGTGTGCATAAAGGTAAATCTTTTGGTAATTCTGATACATTTTATTCTACTAATAATCTTATCAGGATTGCTCAGAAGAAAATATGTTGTTCTTACTGTGGAGCACATGACTTTGTAAGTAAGAATTTTGTCAATTACTGGTATGGTTCATATTATGTTAACCCCACACGAACTGCAACTAACACATCAGGACCCAAATATCAGTGGGTACCAAAAGCTAAAACTGTGTTACAGGCACCCAAAGTTTAAGGGGGAGCATGATGTTTGACTTCTAGACAAAACAGTCTAGGACTCGTTCTTCAAAGTTTAAAGAACGGAGGCTTTTGAACAAAACAGTTCAAAACCTGGACCTTAATGTTAAAGGACTTTGACTTCTAGACAAATCAGTCTAGGAATCGTTCTTCAAAGTTCAAAGAACGATGGCTTTTGAACACAACAGTTCAAAAACCGGACTTAAATGTCAAGATTATGGTTTCTGATTACAACAGATCAGGACCCGTTCTAAATGTTCAGATAAGGATATCTTGAAAATATCCAGGGGGGAGTTTATCTGACCTAAATCATTCTATCATGATTTGAGGGGGAACTTAAAGGTAAATATCTTCTGATCTATATCTCTGATTGTTTGAAAGAAGAACAACTTTCGAACATGAAAAACGGTTTCTGAAATGTTCAAACCACTTCTGGTTCTCAAAAGATTTCATGAATTAAGATATGTGTTTTTAAATGTTTTTCATATTTGAGCATTAATGTTTAACTGACCGTGTGTTTTCAAAGATCAATACTTGTGTATTATCTTGTCTATATACTGTCAAGTATTCACACACATCGGTTCAGTACTTCATTTGGAATTGTTATTACCATGTCTCATAAAGAAACAACTTTTCGATGGTAATACCCTCGTTTGTTTTCAAAAGTTGTTGAGCATCAATCATCATTTCTAATCTTGTGCTTTCATTGCTATAATTGTTTATATTCGTTCAAAACAATTCTCTTGATTTCATTTCATTCATTCAATATCTTTGTTTTGAGAAATCTTCAAAGTTCAATTGCTCAAATATCATTCATATATTTCATGAGCATACATTTTGACAATGTTATCATATTCTGAGCTTAACTGTTCAAGCTAAATTGTTGAGCAACTATTCTTTTTAGGACTTACATGGGATTCGTGTGAGAGCGTAAATAGAACTTCCATGGATTCACGTTAACCAATGTTTCCTACCCCGGAAGTAATCCTAGAGTAATTGAGGGGTGAGGGGTCATAAATCAAAGAGTAGGGGAGATAACTCATCCGGTTGAGTTTTTCTCAGTGTGTGGAGCGGAAAAATGGAAAAGAGAGTTTGGTTAGAAGTGAGCTTGAATGTTTAAAAGAAAGAGAGTGTGAGATCAGAGTTAAAAGAATATCAGAACTCTGCACCAACCACTTTCTGAGTCGGGCAGCCACATCTTCTGATTGGTTCACATTCTTTGGTGACCATCATTGAAAAAGGCAGTGAGCTCATGCCAACTCTTGAAATTACCCCACCAACCACTCATTTCTTTCCTGACAAAGAAATGTTTCAATTTTTCTTGGGGATGCAGCACATATGCTATCTAATCTTCACTCGGAAGATTTAGATATTGAAAAAGAAGGAAAGTTGCCCCACCTTCGCACCTCTTTCATGCACATTGAGTCCGTGTAATACTTGTTGCTGTCTCAACAGTTTACACATTTTGAGCCTGAAAAAGCTTGAGTAGCTTCAATCATTTCTACACTAGCACGTACACACAAGGAATATGTTTTCTTGTCATAACATTCATAGAAAATTTCTTCGTGATTTTTTCGATGATTGAATGGAAGCCCTGGGGGAGTGAACATCACTAAAGCTCCTTTCCAATGTACATTCGTTGTACAAAGTGGCTCCGTGCTACTTACAGGCATACTAACTGTTTCATCTGTTGAATCAGGATTACATCGTTCATTATATCTGAATTTGAAAAGATTCGGGTATATACAGTTCATGATTCAGCTATTCAGATCAAAGGGTGGAAAATGTCAAACTTTTCATAAAAAAGGGAGATTGTTAGTTTCTTACAAAGGGGAAGATCAAAGAAAGTGTTGAAATTGAAGAGTTTTGATGATCATGGTGTTCACAATCATCAAAAAGGGGGAGAGATTTACAAAGTTCAATTTCAAAGCCGAGATATCAAAAAGTGGAAGAAATTTTTGAAAGATTCAAATTTCATAGCTGATTTGAAGAAAAGAGACTTTCTAAAGATAATTCTGAAGATAATTCTAAAGATAATTCTGAAAGTCCAAGCCAGATTAAGGTTCTGAAGATTCGTGAAAGTTTGTTTTTCCGAAGACTGATCAGAGATTGCAGAGATGAAGATACATATTTGTCAAAGATTCCTCGAAGTTCCAAAGATTTTCAAAGTTTTCAAAGGTTTGTTCAAGACGTGTTGACTTTCCAAAGATACAAAGTGCATAATACTTTTCAAGATTCTTCAAAGACTGAAATACTGAAGATTGCCAGAGCTTCAAAGTTCAAAGCCGTCAGAGTTAAAGATTGAAGAATCAAGCGCTGAAGACTAGTGTCAAATTTTTATTAAATCTTGAATACAAAAGGGGAGATTGTTAGTGTATTAATTGTATCTAAGATTTAATAGGAAAAGTCAAGCATGTAAAGTCAACAATGTCTAAGTCAAAGTTTTTAATGTCAAAGTCTTTGTAAATGTTGTTTAGACTTGTGAGAGTTTATCTTGTATAGAATCCTTGGTATAAATACCTTAGGTGTCTTGTAATAGTTAGTAAGTTCACATTCATTGTTAAATCAATATACATATGACTAGAGCCTTTCTTTCTCTACTCTCTCTCTAGATCTATACATTGTCAATTCTTGATCTTGAGATTGCTTGATTGTAATTGGGAATACAATTTCAGTTACCCCCATTGACTCCACATTTAATGAACCCTGGGTTAACTTCTGATGTGAATTGTATTTGATTTTCATATGTTATTTCTTGTTCAAACTCACTAAGATTTTTGGCTTAACACTTGTTTGGTGTTGATGTGTATCTCAGGTTCTAGTGGTGCAGTTCCAAAGCAGGTTTAGAAGCGCTTGGGTGAGAGCTTAGGGAAGGTGCTTTAGAGTGCACTTTTTGTGAAGATCATTTTTGGGTTTATAGATGACACCCCTTTTGTAATCTTCTTTCTAGCATAGAAATTAGATTAGTTGGTTGTTGTCCATTCCCGTTATATTACAACTGTAATTAAACAGGTTTAAATATTTCCCCATTTTTGGGAGGCTCGATTGTTTTAGCAAATTTATATACCATGTTTCCATTTTTCGGAATTTTTTGTTATCCCTATTTTAGGGTGTTACATGTCACCTCCCGCTTAACTCTTCACGTTTATGCTAATAACCGGTATCGATCCCCCTTTCCTACGGTACAAATAACCGGTTGGTGAGAATCTACTTACACTCGGAACAAGATATAAAGTCTCCTCTCCTAAAACTCAGATGGGGACAGAAATTATTCTGACAGACAAACTTCTGAGTTTCTCAAAAGGGCTCTGAACCACACTCGAGATCACCCGGTATGGGAAGTCCCTGGGTCACTCGGTCGAGAACCTACCAGGGTCACTTGGTCGAGTACCTCCTGGGGTCACCCGGTCACAAGACACCTCGGGATCGCCCCGACTACACAGAGCCCGGGTTCACCCGACGCCAACTACCCCAAAACTCTCAGTTTAGCCGAGCTCGGGTTCTATAGTCTGCCCGAGACGAGGTCCGATTCCCACCGTGATTGATCGATTTTCTTACCCACACATAAATTGATTTCATCTTCTATAAAATTATAAACTCCAATCACAAGGGGCTAAAATCAAGACACACTTCCTACTATACCCATTACTAAACATGAATAAGGACCCTAACTCAAGAAGAAACGATCGACTAACTCTTGGATAAATAATCATCAATCCACTCATGATACTCATCTACAAACAAAAAGGGGAGGAAGAGTGAATGCTTACCTTGTGAAGAATAGTGCAGACCCTTTCTTCAAAAATGAAGATTTGCCCCCTTCTTTCTTCCTTTTCCTTCAGATCGCCTACAATCCTCTCTATCAAACTTCCAGCCGCAAAATGAGAAATGAGAGGTAGGTCTCTAGGGTTAATCTCATCATATTCACTTTACCAACTATCCCCCTTGCACTCTAGGGAAAAATGTTAGGGTTAACACCCTTTTTCAACATTTTCCATCTGACCCCTTGCACTTTAGATCTACAACCAAAACACCCGATTCAATTATCCCTTATGACAACCGGATATTACAATATCCTCCCCTCAAAAGAATTCCGTCCCCTTAATTCCATTGCCGAACAAAACTGGGGTACTAGGACCTCATGCCCACCTCCATTTCCCACGTCGTCTCATCCCCTTTGAAATTTTACCATTGTATTTTCACAATACTAATCTATTCAAACTAACTTCTTCATCTTGCGGTCTAAGGTGGTCATCGACTCCTCAACAATACTTAACTCCTCGTTCACGCGAAAATCATCCAACACACAACCACATCGGATTCTGCTAAGCACTTCTTCTGGTTCGACACACCTAGACCTCAACTTTCCTTTCTTCCTAGAATGATCAACATCCTTCCAAAGCGAGACTTTTAACATTACCTTGTCCCAACCTGGAACCCAAGACTCACGCTTTCAATCTAATCAACTTACCACTTAGTCGCCCAATCCATCTAGATCAATTTCATAGACGTAGATATCCATCGGATTCACCCCTTGATTAACCATAACTTTCTTATGTCAGAATGGCTCGTTTTTTTTAATATACTTGTAATGTCTCCCAACAACTAAACGAGATATTTTCTGCTTCGCCTACACCTGGACTACCGATTCTTAAAAAAACACATCACGATAAGGTTGTCACATACAGATTCGTTTCTTAAAAGAAGAATTTTACCAGAGTCAACTCCCCCGACAACATGCATTCCTGACTAAAACAACAATCACTCAACTCGCCAACATAACATCTAGTCAACCTTATCTATCACAATAAACTCACAATTAAGAATTTCTTCATCCGGTAACCCGCCATTGCAAAGTAACTTCTCTCAGTACGGCATACGTCGAACGTAAAAGCACTTTCTTTCCTAAACCATATTGTTCACATCCCAGCGGTGATACCCAGCTCAAACGCAATAAACATACATCGCCCCAAAGGTTATCACTCCAATCCCACATAAATAAAAGAAAAAATTCCACATTACATTACCTTCACAGCCCACTAGTTCCAACTAAACGAATCATAATGACATCCACTTCAATTTCTCGTCACATCCAACAATCGTCCAGTCATATTTGAAATAAAACCCAGCTTCACCCCTTCTAACATAGAGTGACCATGCTCCTACCAAACTATTCCAAATAACTTAATACTGGAAGACAGGTTCACTTAGAACCTTTCCCACGCAATTACCTAGTTGACTCACTCTGAGCACTACGTCTAACCACCTTTTCCACTCCCTTCTTGAAAACAACAAACATGCTTCTAATGATAGGCTCACTAGCTAGTCCAATCCTTAGATCAACCGCACGATTTAGCTTTCTCAACGCCGAAACCATAGCATACACTCTAATCCCCTTTCTCACACCCTCACTAGGGTTCACAAACTCACTATCAGAAATTCTGAAAACATCACTTCTCATTTATGAGTTATCTGCCAAACTTCTTACTCTCAGGTTACCCACTTTTCCAAAAATTCCAATGTGTCGAAACACAATCACATTACCACACTTCACCAAACAGTTACCGACAATCCTCAAGCGATACATTTAACCACGCTCTCCCAAAACATTACCCACTGCTCGAAGACACCGCATACTTCTCACTCTCCTTCGCTATCTGCAGGGTTTCTTCCCGCTCAAAGAATACTTAGAGATTCTCACGGATTTTCCCTGTCTCCTACAACCCATCATGAACTAAATCGTTCGACATTCCCATCAATATATCACTGGAATAAGATGAACTTGTCCAAAACTCTTCGCGACCCAAGAACCCAAGGTTCCTCTATGAAGTTGTCACCAACCATCACTCGAACCCATAAACTTCAAATTAGCTATATCACCAACCCAACCAACATCCATGCATCTCCGCCACATACTTGACACTTTCGAATAGCTCACCGAGAATATCTGAGCAAGGATTTCCACCAATGCTCATCCTATAACACCAGCACAAGTCTAATACTTAACCCCAAAGAAGCTTATTACCACCATAATGACTTGACCACTTTGGCATAAAAATAACACTAACTCATCTAAACACCCCTTTATATTACCTCAATCATCACAATACCAACAAAACCTCCGCTACCGCTTGCACGCAACCCAACTTGTGACATCCTGAAAATTTAAACAAAATGCATATTATATTAGGTGTAATTTATGACAGTAGGTTATAAAGCAAAATTTTGGATTGTGGATATATGTATTTGGGATGTTAAGATTATATTATCAAATAGCAAGTATTTTAACAAACAAATATAAGTCTTGGGGTAAAATTATCATATGTGAAACTTTAGTGGTCAAAATGTGAATTATAAAAGTTGAGATATGCAAATAAACAATTTAATATGTAGAAGACGACCTTGAGTTTTATCAGTTTCTTCATCGTGAACTTGGAAGCAAAAGAAGAAGTAAGAGAAGAATCATACAAGCAAGAAAGATCCAACAATTTCAAATTAGGTTTTAACACCAAATGATAGAAGGAAGCCATTGTTGGTTAACAAGGTGAAGAACTCGAATTAGGGTTTGAAATTGAGTTTCACGCTTCAAGTAAAGGTATGTTTCACATAAATTAAGCTTCAATTCAGTATATGTATTGGGTTAGAATGCTATTTCGAGATATTGAGTGTGTTGTGACATTGTTATGATTTCCAATTTCTTGTCTTTAACCTCAAGACATAGTGTAACCCATTCAAGGGTTCATAAATTGAAATTGATATAAAGAAGTGATACTTGATGTAATTAGTTTTGTGGGAACACTAAGATGATATCTAAGTTGAAAATTTTAATCCTAACATGCTTTTGAAAGGAGAATCAAGTTTGGGTATAAAACAGTTGACTTTTGTCTAAAAGTCAAACTGTTTTCTTATAAACTCAAATTGGATAGTTTTATGTGAAATTAAAGGATGAAAATTAAGGGACCTGGTAATGAAAGGTATATAAAAGTGTTCCAACGATCAAATAAACAATTCATTTGCATTTTGAAGGATTTCCAAACTTAAAGGTTTGTTCTTGTCCGGTTGAACTAAGATGTGAAGCTTTATGGGTTCTTTGAAAAGCATGGAGGATTTTGATGTATGAACTATCTAAACATGGTTATAAAAGTTAAATAAGCATGTTTGATGACCTTCACTTCAATAGTAGTTTGTTAATGTGAAGATGAGTATTTGATGGTAGCTTGGTTAATGAACAAACGTTATGTCAAAAACAAGTTTTACGATCTACCTTGAGTTCGTTGATGGTGTTTTGATATAAACTTTGGTAAAGCCCAACTATGAATTCTTTAGTTGGGAGATCAATGTTGGAAATACATAGATTAAAAAATATATATAAAATGTGTGTGGATATAAGTTTTGAAAATATAACTTCAACCTTAGAGTGATTTAGTCGAAATTGTTGTTTTGGTTGTTGCTGGAAATTGTAAAAATCGTAGTAAATCACTCGTAACTCGGATTTAAACTTATAATAGTTTTCTGGAAACGTTAGGATGTTTTTCACAATCGATCTCTTTTGAGGATGAGTTCATTTGGGCCGTAGGTAACTCAAAAATCAAGTTTAACAGATCTGGTATGTTTTTATGACGGAAATATATAATAAATCTTCTAATATTCGTAAAACATTGGTCTTAAATCCGTTTGGATTGGTTCTTAATGGGTTGGAAAGGTAAAAAGGATGTCTAAATTTTTTTTTTGAGTAGTTATATTAATTTGGTGATCACGTATCGTTTGTATAGGTTGCAAGAAGAATGTGCAAGTTGGTTGAAAGCTAGATTTAACTTAATCTAGCAAAGGTGAGTTCAAGTAGTATTAAAACTGGGTACACGTCAAACGTATGTGTTTTACATAATTGATTCACTTTGTGTGTGTTTGAATATGTGTAGTCGAAAAATGCATGATTTAAACGGGTGTTATGAAATGTGGTTATCTAACGTTTTTATACAAAGTGAACTTTAAGGTGAAACAATCATGCTAAATTATTATGGAAATTACGTGGAATGTCGTTTTGAAACTTGATGTTTATATAGCATGCTATTGACTTAAATTTCGTGAAATACACTTTGTATAAATGAGGTATTGTGAGTTATTTGTTTGCTCACTGACGTGAAGTATTTTTAGATCCGGATCTGGCGACTTAGGGTCACCCCCTTCGTTGCGTTTGTATTGGGGTCGCTCCCTTTACAGTTGATGGGTTGCTCCCATTCGATGTTGTATTAGAGTACCGTGCACGGATGGGTGCCAGATACTCGGCTAATAGGCATAGTGTCTGTAGGACACAACGTGCACATGGTGATTATGCCAAAATTAGCGTAACGGATAAGTGGACTGCTGGGTAGTGCTCCTTCACTGATTCCGGTTATGTTGTGGGTCTCCCCCACATTGTGCGCTGGATGTTACCTCGTTTCGAAATATATAACCACATCTTTTATTGATTTTGATTAAAGTAATGTGTTGGTTTGCATATTACCGGTGCTTACAAATCATGCATTGTTTTGGATATTTGAATCAATTTGATTTTTGATGCAATGTTTTATTATATAAACTCTTAAACTCACCAGGCGTGAAGCCTGATTTGTTTTTATTTGTCGACGTGTATCCCAGGATCAAGATCGGATGGTGTTATTGATGGCGTTAGTGGAGGTGAGCATTGTTAGGCAACATTATTGGTTGGATAGATGTTTTGATTACCGTTATCGATTAAGATTGGAGATTAGCTCAATATAATATTTAGTAAATTTTATATCTACAAATCTGGAATATGTTTCTAAGTAGTAGATAATATATGTGGCGTAAATTTCCGAATTTGGTTTGGGATTTGTTTAGTGTATATGTACATATGATTTACAGGATAATAGGCATATAACGATTTTTCGATGAGGTCATGCCGAATTTTCGGTAGATTTGTTAATATAAAAGTAGGGTGTTACACAACTACCCGTTCTCTTCATACTGATCATGCAACCAACATTTGAATTAAAGGCAATTCACGGCTTTGACTTCCTCGAATTAGGATAATCACCAAAATCATGATCATCCAAATCACTCAGCACGATCCCGTTCCCTGCCAGCTCATCGCGATCTAACCAAACTAGCGATCTTCCATCTTCGTAATGCCCACACAAGGTGGTCCCATACCATGTCGGATACACACACCGCTCTCGCACAACCCTTTGCTTCCTCACGAAAACCCAGAAGAATGTAACCATAACCACTTCTTCGTTTCCAGCGTCCCGACAATGGCCTCGAAAATTGACCGTGGACTTCAACAATGTTCCGACCAACAAAGATTCCCAACAGAACCTACTTCTTCCAACACATCATAACTATCTCGGTGCCCCCACCGACTTCACCCGTTGAAGGCACAAGACTTACTTGATATAATATGATTACTAGACTACCTCAAACTCCGACTCGACGTCGACGACTTTTCATCCCAAAAACCACAACACTACTTATCAACTTTCTACAAAAAGGGTATCTTAAGGGCTTCGAATTCCACCCCGACAACACTACCCGCCGACTACCATATCTCAAGCTACCTTCATTAACTGGACACCTTTAGAAGCATCTAAACAACTTCGAACTTCCACTCACCGGCAACCACCTCTTAGGTTACCGAACCAAAGATAACCTACTATAAGACTGGCCCTTTTAACGTCGAAGATCAAGATTTTCGTCATTCACTTTCATTATTCACCGCCCTTCCCTAGAGATTACCAAGGTCATGAATCGACCATCAACGGTTTGAACGCCACCTTCTACTCTCAATACCTTCCTTCATCCTTAATGACAACATCTCCCACGACCTAGAGAGTTCATAGCCTTCATGCATGACGACGCAGTAAATTTAAACTGCTAACATTTGAAAATTCAGAAAATATTACGTTGTAAAACAAGATTGAGTATACACGATACCGCACCGTCATAATGGATTAGACATACACAACGATCTCGAGGATCGTTCTGCCTCAACTCCAAGATAAAATAGGTCTCACCGAACCAAAATCGATGTTGACACAATTAAAAAATATTTTCAACAACTTTACTCATGCGATTTATAAAATACAACAAAATTGCTTAAACTGAGCGATTCGGACGACTCTCACTCTCCTTTTGGTATGAAGACACATGTCCGTAACAATTTCACTTACAAAATTATGCGATCAACCGTTGTCATGATTTCCACCACTAAGGTTAGCTCATTTATAAAAGTGAAACAATTTTCCACTCACTATTTTCAAAAATCTTGCACAATGCAAAATGAACTTGTCTCCTCAACCCAAACACACATTTGTGTGTGTCAACTCAGTTTCAAAACGAGAACCCTCAAGGTGCACTCACAAACATATGCGAATTATGACATGAAGGACTCATATAACCTGTTCGAAAACACAATGCATGATACTCATTTTACGATGAAGGCTATTCACTCTAGAAAGGTCAACCGTTTGCACTCACCATAATTATCACAGACTACTTATCTTCGACCAACCGGTCAGAACATTGCCACAACCTTAGGCACCAACGCTTCCCAACCTCCTTATATGTCCAACTATCAGTTACCACCGCGACTGGTGATTCGCAATTCATGCGTCTACACTCTGTCCCTAACCAAACTTACCAATAATAGCTCATCTTCATCCTATCCTTACTCCATAATATCAAACAGTCCAGCTATTAATCCTCAACCACCCGTCCATTAACTGGTTAGGCAGGGCCCATCTCTGCTACACAATGCTTGAGCTGAAGTTCTAAAGATTTCTATTGATCGACGTAACCCACTACCGAAATGGTGACCCACTAGAAACTAGGAGCCTACCCCCAACGGTTAATCTTCTCTCTTGAATCCAAGAAATTCTTCCTCAAGTCGAAATATCTACATTCCACACAATACTTACCCTAAAGGTGCTAACCTTAAAACCATAAACGAGCTCCAACAACAAACCACAAACAACGCTATCCTTTCAATGATAGGCTCACTACCCAAAATCACGCCCATCGATCATCTCAACAATAATAATCGAGTATGCCCATGCACCTGTAAATTCATAATGGCATTGGCCAGATGCAATTCTGAATTTACCTTACATGAGAGTCCTCGTTATCTTTGTCACGACTTTCGATGATCAAGACTTCCTTAAGAGCTTCCTAAATCTCAGTTGTGTCCCCCTACTCCACAGTTTAAGGTTAGGCCTATACGGTCACCTAAATCCCTTAAACTATGGCTCTGATACCAATTGTAACAACCCAAACACGCGGAAAAACACAATAACGATTCTAACATAAATCAATGACAAACGACCCCAAAACGCCAATTCTCATAACAAGGTTTGTGGAATCAACCTAATACACAACTGAGATTTAAAACAGAAATTAGCTAAATCTGAGATCTCGCAACAATCTTCTCCTATGCCATCCTTCTCGCCTATAACTTCTCTTGCCCTTGCTAGAACCCTCCGCCGGGTATTTTCCTGAAAAGGTTTTTAGTTTTGAAAAGAGCGAGGGTTAGACCGAAAGGTCTAGTTAGTTCCTTCTAATACAGTTCACGTCAAAGCCACATAAAAGATTTATCGAAATACACAAAAATTCAGTTTTATAAAATCTTCACGCTGAAAAACCACGCTTCTGACCTACACTATAGTCATGCAAGGATAACGGCGTGTCTGACTCGTACTGCCTTATTTTGGTACACCCCCCCCCCCCGGTACGAGCAGGCGGGACACACACCCCGTCTTTGGTCATAACTCGCGAACACAATGTATGCATACATTTCCACATATCAAGCACGATAAAACATAACTCGTATTGAATGGTAAACATAACTTGCATTTAACAAAACCTTGCATTTATATAAAAATATCACGTAATCATCAACGAGGATTGGGATAGAAAAACTCACCTGTCACCTCCCGCTTAACTCTTCACGTATATGCTAATAACCAGTATTGATCCCCCTTTCCTACGGTACAAATAACCGGTTGGTGAGAATCTACTTACACTCGGAACAAGATATAAAGTCTCCTATCCTAAAACTCAGATGGCGACAGAAATTATTCTGACAGACAAACTTTTGAGTTTCTCAAAAGGGCTCTGAACCACACTCGAGATCGCCCGATTAAGAAACTCCCGGGTCGCTCGGTATGGGAAGTCCCGGGGTCACCCGGTCACACGACACCTCGGGATAGCCCCGGTTACACAGAGCCCGGGTTTACTTGGCGCCAACTACCCCAAAACTCTCGGTTTAGCCGAGTTCGGGTTCTGCAGTCTGCCCAAGACGAGGTCCAATTCCCACCGTGATTGATCGATTTCCTTACCTACACAGAAATTGATTTCATCTTCTATAAAATTATAAACTCCAATCACAAGGGGCTAAAATCAAGACACCCTTCCTACTATACCCATTACTAATCATGAATAAGGACCCTAACTCAAGAAGAAACGTTCGACTAACTCTTGGATAAATAATCATCAATCCACTCATGATACTCATCTACAAACAAAAAGGGGAGGAAGAGTGAATGCTTACCTTGCGAAGAATAGTGCAGACCCTTTCTTCAAAAATGAAGATTCGCTCCCTTCTTTCTTCCTTTTCCTTCAGATCGCCTCCAACCCTCTCTATCAAACTTCCAGCCGCAAAATGAGAAATGAGAGGTAGGTCTCTAGGGTTAATCTCATCTTATTCACTTTACCAACTATCCCCCTTGCACTCTAGGGGAAAATGTTAGGGTTAACACCATTTTTCAACATTTACCATCTGACCCCTTGCACTTTAGACCTACAACCAAAACACCCTCTTCAATTATCCCTTATGACAACCGGATATTACAACGGGGACGAAAAAACAATTTCTAAAGACCAGGTACAAAAATCGTTATAATTAAACATCAAATCACAGGAACGAAAATCTTAGTTTACTCTAAAAATATTAAAACTAACAGTACAACACTGTAATTGGAACTGGTGGTGCTTAATACTATAATAAAATAATTTTGAAAGTACATTGGTGTAATGGGTAAATTTAAATCAAAAGATTACCCAATGCTATAATAGGTAAATTTTTCAAAGCACAATGACCTAATAAAAAATAATTTGAAAGTATTTTGCTAATAACAAAAATAATTGAAAGAAAAATACTATAATAAGGAAATTTATGAAAGTAAGTTGTTATTTTGTACATTTTACCCTAAAATAATAAAACTTTAATAATTGTCTTAATAAAATATTTAATTTAATTATTAATTTTAAAGAATCATTAATTAATTAAGATGTGTGTTTGCCTAATATCCTAATTATATTATGTAATGTTAAAATTGGCTAATTTTTTAACAAGTTTTTTTCATGGTCATTTTACAATTTTCAACTAGTTTATCAACTAATTTTCATCAAACGTAATTAATTAATCAGTTATCTTGTTAATCATAGCTTATATGCTTTCATATTTAATAGTAAACCAATTAATCGAGTTGATCATGAGTTAATTCAATGAATCATTGGTTGGACCGTTGGAGGGCTATAAACGTCATATATGCTTTTGTCTGGATAGTAACACTAATAATTATTTATTAAGGTTGTTTAATTGCTTAATTCAATTCAAGTATTCAACCAGTAAATATACTACTAGAAAACTGTATTTTTAACGGAAATTATCATTGAAATGTTTTGACAGAAATTATCGTCAAAAAATTTCGATAGATTTAGACGGATTTTCAAGAGAACATAAAATAATTTATTTTCAAAAAAATTAGATGGAATTTTTTGATGGATACGAATGTGTTCCATCGAAGATGCCATCAATAATCTGTTTGAAGAATATACAAATCATTATTTTTTTTTTCAATTCTGTCGAAGAATATCAAATTATCATTAATTATTTATTTTCAATTCCATCAAAAATCTGTCGATTTTTTTTTCAAATCATTAATAATCTATCGAAGAAATTACGTCGATATTCTGTTGAAAAATATTCAAATCATTATAATTTATTTATTTTCAGCTACCGATGAGAAATTCCGTTAAAAACTCACATTTTTTACGGAATTTTCCGTTTAAAATGTCCCTCTATTTTGTAGTGAATAATTTTTACTTAGTTTTTAAACAATGGATAAAATAAGATACACAAATACTTGATAATTGTTGATATACATAAATACAAATAAATATATAAATTAAATAATAGAGAAGAAAAAACCCAACGAACTATCTTATTCTAAATCAGGGTCGTCCCTGAAGGAGGACAGGTCGGACGTATGCCCAGGGCCCAATGAGAAATAGGGGCCCAATTTTTTTAACTATATAATAGTAGTAAAAAAATTAGTTAACAAAAGAGACAATTTTTTTAGTATTTAATAGGACTCAAAGAATTTCGTATTATATAATGGTCCAAACATGTATTAACTAATTACACTCGAAATGAAAAAAAAACGTGAAAAGTTAATTGGTCGTTCATTTTACAGTATTGATTATAGTTTCTTTAAGGAGTTTTTTTTTAATCTAGTACCAAAGTCTAAAATTACTTGCCTAGAAAAGCTTGATATATTATACATCATTCATCTCCCACAGACTCTTTTGATTATTCAATCCATATGAATTCTATATTTCCTTAAGAAAATGGTAAATTTCTTGATATTAACCAGAAGAACTTCTACTTTGTGTAAAAAATTAATAATTATATTAGACGATCCAACTTATATCTATACACTGTTTTTTCAAACATTATTAACTCTTTATTACCTAATAATCTAATATCGAGTGCATAAATCTTAAGTACTCTTATATCTCAAAAACAATAATAATATCTCAAACTATAACTAACATGAACTTTTGATTCTAAGATTGATGATTCAAAAAAGAATTGTTTTAACCCTAAAAGTTTAAAATGGTGATAGAAAAAATTAGGATGAGGTGAGATGGAAACACAACTGATTTATATTGATTTACATAGAGTTTTACTCCAAATAGTCACACCGCAAATAATGTCAATCTATATATTAAATATATATCATAAGGATGTTTTTGACGTTGGAACAATTAATGATGCTATAGAAAAATGATATGGTAGATCATATTAATTTATAAATTATTATTGATTATTTTGTGTCTATGAATTCTCGAAAAAATGGTTTATATAAATTATTCGTATTTGAATTCAATGTTATTTCTTATGATACAAAACGATATATTAAATATTTTTTCTCGTACTTATCTAAATGATTCTTGAACTATTTTTTTGAATTAAAAAATCATTAAATTTTCTCTTTTTGATTGATTAAGTCCTTTAATTATTTTTTTAAATGAAAAAACTATTAAACTTTCTCATGTTGAACTATTAAGTCCCTGAATTTTTTTTTCAAGAGTAAACTACAATTTTGGTCCCTGTGGTTTACCACTTTCTTTGAAAGTGGTCCCTATGGTTCAAAAACTACAATTATCGGCCCATGGTTTGCAAAACGCTTTGAAAGTAGTCCCTGCGTCTAACGCCGTTTATATAGGAGCCGTTAAGTGCCTCATGTGCGCAACACGTGATGGGCTTTTTTGTATTTTCACGATTTCCCTCTCATTTAAACACCTTTTCAGTTGAACTTAGTATCTTCTTAGCTTTAATTAGGGTTATGTAACGTCTATTTTTCTCTCTTTAACAGGGAAGCTCATCTCCATCCTCTTCAATGGTGGTTTGTGACTGTGGTGTTCCAGCCACGATAAAGACTTCGTGGACAAACAAAAACCCTGGTCGTAGGTTTTATGGGTGCCCAAGGAAGTATGCTAAATGTGACTTTTTTTGCTTGGTATGTAACACCCCAAAAATGGGACTAACAAAAATTTCCGGAAAATGGAAATATGGTATATAATAATTGCCAAGGCAATGAGCTCATACGAAAGGAACAACAAATGCCTGTTAAATTACAAGTTTGTAATAAGGAGCGACAATAGATGACAACTCTCTAATCTAAATCTAGCTAGACATAAGATTACAAAAAGGTTGTCAACTAAGTCCACATGAACAGTCTTCAGTATTGGCATCCCAAAAATGTTCCCAAGCTCACCACTACATTCGTCTACGTTTCCTTGGCGCTCGCGCCACTAGAACCTGAGATACATACCAACAATCAAGTGTTAGACCAAACGGGTCTAGTGAGTTGCATAAGAAAACATGGCATGCATATAGATAAAGCATGTAACTATCAATTATAATCCTCCGACCACAAAAGTCCCAACGGGGTCAATCATGGGGGAGACCCATTACACCAATGAGTTTTACCTCAAGTCAATGTACCTTGATGTTCACTCGCTTGAGCAACATCCCGAAGGCCCGACACACTTAAAGACTACCTCCCAGGCATTACCCCAAATGGCGGAGGTCTAGGCGCATACCATTATAGTGGCGCCTAAGACTACATCCTCCTAGCACTTACTCATGGTTCGTCCAACGTACGTACAAGGTCCGTCTCTATACATTATTCCACACCCGCAAAATACATGTATAAGACTCCAACGATCCCAAGCATAACTTAGGTACAAAACTCTAAAGCATGCAAATATTCCACTACTACCCATGGCTCATAAAATGCATATTATTAAGCCCAAATACCAATAATAATCATAACATTATTACCCACAATAATAACCAAGGCCATAGCTCCAAAAATCTCAAATGTGACAGTTAGGTCAAACTTATCAGGTGATCAAACATTCTACATATACATGCATTATTAACAAGTAAACACATAAGGTAAGTATCTCTTTTGAAAATAGTGTGAGAAACTCACTATCTAGGGTTTCACACAAAACCCTAGAAAACTAGGAGTGAATGATAAGAAGATGAAGACTTGAATGCTCCCTTGAAATGTCCTCTAGCTCCCTTTAACACCAATAAATGCCTCCAACTAATCTAGAGCTCCAATAAATGTTTGGTAGGTTTAGAAGTGGAAGAGAATCGCCCAAATTTGCTCCAAGCCGGCTCCAAAACGATTTAAGATGAGAAGTGAAGTCAAAATAGGTCAAAGTTGGATTTTATACCCTCAGACATCGCCCGCGATAGTGCCCGGCGATTGTGCCCATGGCATTATCGCGAGGGCACAATCGCGCCACTCGAATGACCCACGGTACATCTCAGACGATAGTGCCTGGCGATTGTGCCAAGGGCACTATCGCTATGTCACAATCGCGACCGCTCACCCCCCTCTCGATACAAATCCCGCGATGGTGCCTGGCGATTATGCCAAGGCACTATCGCGATGGCACAATCGCGACCACTCCCCTCGACACTGAAACTTGATTTTTCTAAGGTTCGATAAAGCGAAGCTAATTAGGCAGATCAACGTACACATAAAGAGGCTGACAAAACGCCAATTAAGCACACAAAGAGATTCTCAATTTTAACAAAAGTCAAGGAAGGAGGGGAATACTTACCTTAAATTTTCGGGCGTTACAATCCTCCCCACCTAAATAGGGATTTTGTCCCCGAAATCTTATTTACTAAAATAAATGGGGATATCTTTTCTTCAGGTCCTCTTCCGATTCCCAAGTGACGTTAGCACCCCGGTGATGCTTCCATTGGACTTTCACCATCGTCACTTCTTTATGCCTCAACTGTTTTGTCTTTGACTCTAGAATGGCTTTCGGTTCTTCCACACATCGGTTCCCGTTGTCCACGCGAATTACCGTCAAAGGGATAACACTTTCTTCCTCGGCTAGACACTTGCGAAGGTAACAAACATGAAAAGTATGGTGGATTACGTCCATTTCCGGTGGCAAGTCCAAACGATAAGCTTGAAGGCCGATCTTTTCTAATATCGTGAAGGGCCCTAGGAAACGGTGGCTAAGCTTCCCGCGCTTCCCAAAACGGATGATACCCTTCCACGGCGACACCTTCAACATAACCCGATCCCCCACTTGGAAATCAACGTAGCTCTTTTGTCGATCTTGAGCCGCCTTCAATCGTTCTCGAATGCCCTTCACCTTATCCGTCGTTGCTTGTACAATTTATGGACCCGCAAATTGTTTCTCTCCCGCCTCGGGCCAACACACCGGAGTCCTACACTTCCGCCCGTAGAGTGCTTCGAATGGAGCCATTCCGATGCTCGAATGGTAACTATTATTGTAGGCGAACTCCACTAACGGCAAGTGTGAATCCCAGGTTCCTCCAAAGTCTATGACGCACGATCGCAGCATGTCCTCGAGGGTTTGGATCGTCCTCTCACTTTGTCCGTCAGTTTGGGGGTGATATGTCGTACTCAACTTAACCTTCGTGCCCAATTCCCTTTGCAATCCATCCCAAAACTTGGAAGTAAACCGACTATCCCTATCTGAGACTATGGATAACGGAACACCATGACGAGACACCACTTCATCGATATAGAGCTTAGCTAATTTGTCCATCGGTAACGTCTCCCGCATTGCCAAGAAATGGGCACTCTTGGTAAGTCTGTCCACCACTACCCAAATAGTATCATGGCCTTTCAAGGTCCTCGGTAGTTTAGTGACGAAGTCCATCGTGATGTGTTCCCACTTCCACTCCGGAATGGTTAAGGGCTGCAAACTGCCATAAGGCTTTTGATGTTCCGCCTTGACTTGAAGGCAAGTGACGCACCTTTCCACATAATTGGCAACGTCGAGCTTCATCACCGGACACCAATAGTGCAATTTTAAGTCTCTATACATCTTGGTGCTACCGGGATGTATAGAGTATTTAGACTTGTGTGCTTCCGCTAAGAGCAACTCGCGGTTTCCCCCGATCTTCGGTACCCAAATTCTTCCTTGGAACAACTTAAGGCCGTGGCTATCCTCCGATAATAACTCCCTTTGTTTCACCATAACCTCGGCCTTGAGATTCTCCTCATGAAGTGCTTTGGCTTGGCTCCTCTTGATGTCATCTACAAGACTGGACATCACTTCGATTCTAGCAAACACTACTTTACTTTCCCCTCCGTAACTCTTCCGGCTTAGGGTGTCTGCCACCACATTGGATTTACCGGGGTGGTAAAGCAATTCGAAATCATAATCTTTCAAGAGTTCCAACCACCTCCTTTGTCGCATATTGAGTTCCTTTTGGTTGAAGATGTACTTCAAACTTTTATGATCGGTGAACAACGTACACTTCGTCCCGTAAAGGTAGTGCCGCCATAACTTTAAAGCAAAAACCACCGCCGCTAGCTCTAAATCGTACGTAGGGTAGTTCTTCTCGTGATCCTTGAGTTGCCGCGACGCATATGCGATTACCTTCCCTCTTTGCATCAAGACGCATCCTAATCCTAATTTAGAGGCGTCACTATAAACCATGAAATCTTCGGATCCTTCAGGTAAGGATAGTATTGGCGCTTCACATAATTTCTTTTGAAGAGTTCGGAAAGCGTTCTCTTGCGTCTCGTTCCATACGAACTTAACGTTCTTTCTAGTCAACGATGTGAGTGGTGAGGCGATCTTCGAAAAATCTTGACTAAACCGCCGGTAGTAACCGGCCAATCCTAAGAAGCTCCTGATCTCTGTTGGACTCGTCGGTGGCTCCCAATTCATCATCGCCTCTATCTTGGCCGGATCCACTTTCACTCCGTCTTTGGACACCACGTGGCCTAAGAATTGAACCTCTTGAAGCCAAAACTCGCATTTTGAAAACTTGGCATACAACTTCTCCTTGCGGAGGATTTCCAAAACTTTTCGCAAATGTCGTCGATGCTCCAACTCGTCACGAGAGTAGATCAGGATATCGTCAATGAAGACTATAACCGACTTGTCTAATAAAGGTCGACATACTCGGTTCAACAAGTCCATAAACACGGCCGGAGCATTGTTCAACCCAAACAGCATAACTAGAAACTCGTAGTGACCGTACCTCATTCGGAACGCCGTCTTCGGTATATCGCGCTCCTTCACTCACACTTGATGATAACCGGACCGTAAGTCTATTTTAGAGAAACACCCCGCTCCTTGAAGTTGGTCGAATAGATCGTCGATCCGCGGAAGTGGATACTTATTCTTTACGGTAACTTTGTTGAGCTCACGGTAGTCTATTTACATCCACATAGACCCGTCTTTCTTCTTCACAAACAGTACTGGCGCTCCCCAAGGAGATGAGCTCGGTCGTATAAACCCCTTTCCGATTAGCTCTTGGAGTTGCGTCATCATCTCTTGCATTTCTGTCGGGGCTAAACGATAGGGAGCACGAACAATCGGAGCGACATAAGCCAGGTAGATCATCCGGAAAGACATCCGGGTAGTTGCACACCACCTCTACCTCTTCTAACTTCTTCTTCTCTAGCTTCGCGTCGATCACATAAGCCAAGTACGACTCACATCCTTTGGCTAAACTCTTGCGTGCCTTGAGTGACGATATTATCATACCGGTTCCTCGATTCTTCTCACCGTAAACTATCACTTCCCCACCCTTAGACAAGGGTACTCGAATCATCTTCTTAGAACAAAAGATGCCAGCGTCGTGCTTAGCTAACCAATCCATTCCTATTATTACATCAAAACCCCCTATATTGGCCGGTAACAAATCTATAACGAAGGATCAACAAACTACAAGGAGTAGCGAGGTTCTTACAAAAAGATGTAGACACAAAAGATCGGTTCGCACCAGCATCGAATAAAACACCGGTAGGTAGAGAGTTCACTAGAAACGTACCCGACACTACGTCCGCCGCTTCTCTTGCTTCATTAATCCAACCAAAGAAAGTAACTTTAATAATTGCACGACAGTAATTAAAATGAAATAAATGAGACAAGGGAATTGGTGACGCGGAAAACCCCTAAAATGGGTAAAAACCGCAGACGAGTATGAGTCGTCGTGCACTATGGACGTCAATCAGGGACGTCGTCCTTGTTTAACAAGTGTTACAAATGAAATGTAATGTAAAACAGTACAATAAAGTAAAGTTGGTCGTGCGTCGTATGTAATTGGACTTCGGTCGTGCGTCGCGTGACAAACAGCAGTAGATCTTATGAACTTCGAGAGAGACTGAGA
Organism: Arctium minus; assembly: GCA_954870635.1. Classification (NCBI taxonomy): domain Eukaryota; kingdom Viridiplantae; phylum Streptophyta; class Magnoliopsida; order Asterales; family Asteraceae; genus Arctium; species Arctium minus. The sequence continues at coordinate 24,774,156 of OX941097.1, read as the reverse complement.
GAGCTTGAGAACGTAATTTGTGAGATTGTAAGGTATGAGAATCAGATGTCCAAATGTGAAGTTCAATCTTCATATTTATACTCCACTTGTCAGTTAGCAAGTTTTGAATGCATATCTTTAATGGAGTAACCGTTTGATATTGATGTTGGCATCCGTTATATCCGTTTGTTGTTGGTAACGTCTTCCGTTATGATCTCTCATCATAAACGTCCTTGAAATCCTGCATTAAATATAATATAAAGTATGTTGCAAATTAGTAACTGAAATCATGTCGTACGACAGCCATCGTGGACGAGTTTTGATAGTTTGGTCAAAGTCGCTCAAAGGAAGGGCGTCGGTTATTTCTCTGGTCGTGCGAATATGGGCTAATGGACTGTTTGGAATCTAAAGACGTACGACAAAGGACCTTGGTTATTTTTTACCCAAACAGTTTGCCCCCAAATTTAAAATTCAAGCGGCAACTTTTTGAAATTTAAATTTAAGACTAAGACACGTGTTATAAAAGAAAAAAGCGCGTAATTTGCATAGAACCGAATTGGTTCGTTTTCAAATGAATGATGACATCACGTTTATTAGAATAAACAATTTGACAGCTAATGAAGAACAGGTGTTATACTCTTGTTGATTGTACTTGAGTGGTTGCCTGTCACTAACGACACGTGTCAATCTCATTGACCGTCGATTTTATTTTCGGGCGATTCGATTTTCTGACGATTTGGTTTCCGATTTTCAGTATAAATAAGGATTACCCTCAATCCTTTCCTTTTTTACGCTTACCTTTCTTAAGAACATATATCTCCGGCGAGATTCACTTTCCGATCGACCAGAATCTTTTCCATTCTAAATTCGAGGTTTAGAACACTATTTAAGGTACGATTTTCCGTTCTTCCCTCTGTGTCGATTTATGCATAAGAAGTCCATAGCCAAGAAGCCTAGGAAAGCTTGGGATATTCTTAGCTATTGGTGTGCGACTCTTAACATCCCTGATTTCCAGATGTCGAGTGAACCTGTGAGCATGTTTAGGGAGGAAGAACATTTAGATTACTTTTGAAAGTTCGGCTAAGCTTCCAGATGAAATAAATCTGGTGTCGCCTGAAGATTTAAGGCCAGATGAAGTTCCGAAGGGATATTGTGTTCTGTATGAATATCCCTTTAAGATAGGTTTTTCTTGGCCTTTTAGCCCTTTCGTCAGGGCATTTTTAGATGCGTTTAACTTGACTCCTGGACAGTTAATGCCTCAGCTCTGGCGGATTGTCCAGGTGATCGATCATCTTACGGCCGATTGGGAGGTACCGTTCAATGTAAACAACCTCTTGACTGCCTATAGTGTTCGACCGGATAATTATCACCGGTATAGTCTGTTCCCTCGTTCGAAGGGAGACAATGTACTGATACATAACACCGCGGTGAATGATCGTGGTTGGAAATGTCAGTACGTTTTCCTCCAAGTGGCGTCTGTAAATGACGAAGACAGCCAATGGTTGTCGTCCGGCTGGAACGAATCGGGTAGGTTTAATGTTTTTGTCATGCGTTTTTATCGTGCGTTTTTGTCGTGCGTATATTATGATGTCTTTCTTTGTTTGACAGTGATCGACTTCGCTAAAGTGAAGCCAAGGAGAGATTCTCACGACAATATTCAAAGGATCTTGGAGAGAAGTATTACTGATCGTTCATTTTACCCTCGGTCGAACGACGAAGAAGACGAGGCCGTTTTTGTAGCTGAGGTGACGTCTGTCGAAGATTCTCATAGAGAAGGAGAGAGGGAAGAAGAAGAAAGGGAAGAAGAAAAAGAAAGAGAAGAAGAAATGACCGGTAAGTCGCTCGACAATACCTATAACTTGTATATCGTATGTTATTTCATTTTTTAACTTGTTTTCTTCTCTCAGAGGACGCAGCTGTAAAGTCGGCTGCCGCTAAGCGAGCCGAGCAACTGGATCTCGCTCATCAAGGGAGGGAGAAAGCGAGGAAAATATCTGCCCCTTCCACGGGGGTAGATCCAAGACGTGTCCGAGGCAAGCCTCGGTCTTCGCCCAAGAAGACGGGCGATGCCACTCTGTCGTCCCTTTCAGGGGCGACACCAACGAAGGAAACCGTTGCTCCAACAATGGGAGTGTCGGGCGTTGACAAGCCCTTTGCCGCACCTTCTTCTTCCTCTAGGAGTGAGGAGAAGAATAAAGAAAAAGTGGGAGAGATGATATTCAAAGCCACTCTCCCAGCTGACTTTGTGGCTAATGACGTTCTCGAAAGAGACGTCATTTTTCCACACTTGGCAAAATTTCTCCTCCCGACTTTCTACGATCGGTACAAAGAATCTCGGGTGGAAGACACGGGGGCACATGCTGCTGGCCTCTCTTTCATGGTAAGTTTTTCTTTTGAATCTTTTTCATTGCTCGTGTTTTTACTACTAATTCTTTTCCTTTTGTCATGCAGGCTTTCCAAGCTTGTCTGAGCTTCTATGCTCAGACGGAAGGTCTTAGGTCGTCCTTTCCTGACGTCAAGAAAAGGGCTGACGAGGCTCTTGAAAGAGAGAAGGTCGCCTTGGAATTGGTCGAGGCTGAAAAGACGAAGGTCAAGGGCCTTAAGACTGAACTCACTAATGCTCGAAGTCTACTAGATATTTCGAATCGTGAGAAGATCAAGTTCAGGGACCGACTTCTTGAGCTAGAGGCGTTGTCGACTAAGTTGGAGGTCGAAAAGATTAAGGTTGTCACCACTGCTGCTGCTTCTGCTGACGAAATCGCGACTCTGAAGAAGAGGGTCGAAGATCTGGAGGGCGACGTCAAAGACTTGGAGATGGAGAATAAGCAAATCGAGGCTTTCTCCCACCTCACGGCCCGAGCTGCTTTAATGAGGCGTCACTTGAAGGGGAAGGATCCTATGGCGTCGACCTCCGAAGAACTCAAAACTTACCTCGATACTGTCGGTACTGAGAGGGACTTGGATGAAGACGACGATTTGGAAGAGGGTGACGTCGTAGAAGAAGTGGCAGCAGAGGAGACCGTTGTCATCCAGGGACAACCTGGCGTTCCTCCTACTTAATTTCTTTTGAACCTCTCATCTAAAGGTCGGCCGTACGTGGTCGATCTTTATATTTGTAATTTGATATTAAATGAAAAAAGCCTTTTTTGTTTATCGACGCTTATTACTTGTTTTTATAATTAATCGTACGTCGAGTAGATGGACAACTATATTATATCAGACATTCAACCACATCATCACTTATAACGAAATCAACTGAAACTTTCGATCGATCTTGGGCAATTTATAATAATGGTTCTTGATTCTAAGTATTGAACATCAAGTACAGAATTTAACCTTTGTCATCCATTAAAATCGAACATATACGTGTGATCACATGAGTTTTACTCGACAAATTTTTTTTAAATAAGTCGTGCGTCCCTGCGAAAAACAACATTAGTGGGGTGGTCGTTGGTTTGACCAACGACCCTCCGATGCTTAAGTCAGTAATATTTCTTAAGAAATAATCGAAGGAAATAAATATGAAATTTAAAAGAAATACCTCTTTAAATGAACTGCATTCCAGCTTCGTGGGATATCTCGACCATCGAGGGTTCGGATTTTATAAGCTCCCTTACCCACGATGCTAGAGATTTGATAAGGACCTTCCCATTTAATGGAAAGCTTACCTGCATTGACCTCTTGAGTATTTTGAAATACTCGACGTAGAACATAATCACCTTCTTGAAAAACTTTGATCTGGACATTTTTGTTGAAATGTCGCTCGATCACTTATTTCTGTGCCGCCATACGAATGTGCACAGCTTCTCTAAGTTCTTCTAAAGCGTCGAGGTCATAACTTAGGTCGACCAAGTTATGCTCAACGGACGTATGTCTTGAAGTCAGTAGTCGTACCTCAATAGATAACACAGCTTCACATCCATAGACTAAGGAAAAAGGAGTTTGTCCTGTGGACGTACGAGGTGTCATACGATTAGCCCATAGAACGGAAGGCAATTCTTCCACCCACTTCCCCTTGGCAGCTTTGAGTCTTTTCTTGATTGAATTGATGATAGTTTTATTACTCGACTCGGCTAAACCATTCGACTATGGATATTGAGGCATTGATGTTACCAACTTGATGTTCCTTTCCTCACAAAATCTTCGCGTTCGATCACTGATGAATTGTGTCCCGTTGTCGCACGTTATTTCAGATGGAATTCCAAACCTACAAATGATGTTAGTTTGGATAAAAGAAACGACTTCTTTGTCCCAAACCTGGGAGAAAGCCGCTGCTTCGACCTACTTAGAGAAATAATCTGTTAAAACTAAAAGAAATACTTTTTGCCCAGGGGCAGGTGGTAGTTTCCCAACAATGTCCATTCCCCATTTCATAAAGGGTCATGGGATCAAAGTTGAGTGTAAGGGTTCAGAGGGTTTATGAGACATACCTGTGTGTTTTTGACATGCGTCGCACGACTGTACATACCTGATCGCATCTTGCCTTAATGTCGGCCATTAGTAACCTTGTCGTGATATCCGGTTGGCTAGACTGCGACCTCCTGAGTGATTTCCACATTCACCATCGTGCATATCTTGTAGGATTTTCTGGACTTGCGTCTTGTTGGTGATACATCGCAGATTCAGACCAGTCGAAGATCTTCGATATAATTGTCCTCTAATCATAACATACCTTGATGCTTTGAATCTAACCTTTCTTGCTTCCATTCTGTCATCAGGCAGTTGATCGTTCTCCAGATATTTTTAATGTCGTCCGACCAGGAATTTTCTTCCTCAATTGGTGCGACCAGAGTATTACCGTCGTCTTTGATTGTTGGTATTGCAAGATGGACTATTGGGATAATGTCTAATGTCATTTGACTAAGTGTTGATCCCAAATTGGCTAATGCGTCAGCTTGAGTGTTCTGATCTCTTGGTACCTGTTCAACTATGAAATGATTGAACTTCTTTGCTTCTTCCTTTACTATTTTATGATAAGCAATCATCCTTGAATCTTTTGCTGCAAATTCTCCATTAACTTGGTTAACAACTAGGGACGAGTCGCTCCGGACATGTAGACATGTTGCCCCCAATTCATGAGCAATTTTCATTCCTGCAATCAGTGCTTCATATTCTGCCTCATTATTTGTTGCCTTGAAGTCGCACCGTATGGAGTACACTATTTTGCCCCCTTGTGGGGACTGTAGGATGACACCCAGGCCTGTTCCTCGTATGTTCGACGAACCATCGACGTCGAGCGTCCAAGTGGTGTCGTGCAAAGTCGCCACAATTAACTCGTTGGACGTCGTCGCTTCTTCTAGTTCCGGACTGAAATCTGTAACAAAATCTACCAAGACCTGCGGTTTGATCGCCGTCTTAGGTTTGAAATCCAAATCATAATTGCTGAGGTAGATGCTCCATTTAGCTAGTCGTCCTGTTAATTCAGGTTTTCTTAACACAGACTTTAATGGAAACTTAGTTACCACAGTTATAGAATGCGATTCAAAATAATGCCGTAATTTCTTAGCGGCCATGACTAACGAAAGCAAAAGTTTTTCTATAGACGAGTACCTGGTTTCAGCGTCTAGTAGAATTTTACTTACATAGTAGATTGGCAGTTGTTGTCCGTCAGTTTCTCGTATAAGGACTGCACTTACCGAATTAATGCTGACGGCCAGGTAGAGTTGAAGAGCTTCACCTTTCTCAAGTTTAGAGAGGAAGGGAGGTGAGGTCATGTATTTCTTGAGTTGTTGCAATGCCTCCTCGTGCTTATCAGTCCACTCGAATCCTTTATTTTTTCGCAGGACGTTATAGAATAGGTGACATCTGTCGGACGACCGAGAGATGAACCTGTTCAACGCTGCTACACGTCCTGTTAGACGTTGGACTTCTTTAAAATTTCTGGGTGATTTTATCTCGATAATTGCTTTAATTTGGTCTGGGTTAGCTTCGATTCCTCGTTGTGTGACCATATAACCGAGAAATTTGCCAGCTCGAACTCCAAAAGAACATTTTGTCGGATTCAACTTCATTTTGTATTCATGCAAAATGTCGAACAATTGCTTCAAATGTCCTATATGATCATCCATATGCTTTGATTTGACAAGCATGTCATCGATGTATACCTCCATAGTGTCGCCCAAATGTTCTTTGAACATCATATTCACCAATCGTTGATACGTCGAACCTGCATTCTTAAGACCAAAAGGCATTACTTTATAACAATAAATACTTTTATCTGTCATGAAGGCTGTTTTTTCCTGGTCGTCAGGATGCATCAATATCTGGTTATATCCAGAATATGCGTCCATGAAAGTGAGTAATTCATGTCTAGCTGTAGCGTCGACCATAGAATCGATGTGTGGCAATGGAAATGGATCTTTTGGACAAGTCTTGTTAAGGTCTGTAAAATCAATGCAGACTCTCCATTTGCCATTTTTCTTTTGGACGACAACAACGTTGGTGAGCCAGTCTGGATATTTGACTTCTCATATCTTTCCTGTTTTAAGCAAATTATCAACTTCGTCGTTGATAATTTTATTTCTTTCAGGAGCGAATTTTCGTCTTTTCTGCTGAACAGGCTTGAACGATGGATCAACGTTGAGTTTATGAGAAATGATACTTGGATCGATACCCACCATATCTTCGTGCGTCCATGCGAAACAATCATTGTGATCATGCAAAAAAGATATTAGTCTCTTTTTAAAAGAAAGGTCGAGCGTCAAACCTATGTAAACCATTTGATCAGGCTTACCCTGGTTTAGGACGACAGCTTCCAAGCGATAGTCGTCGTCAATCCCAGGAACGTCCTGGTTCTGTAATTGCTATATTGTCTGCTTCGGGGGCTTCAAAGAGACTTTATAACATTCCCTAGCAACTTTTCTTTCGCCTTTGATCTCCTGTACCCCCCATTGCGTGGGGAATTTCAAGATTTGATGGTACGTCGAAGGTACAACTTTCATATCGTGGATCCATGGTCGCCCAAGGATGACGTTATAAGCTGATGAACAGTCGACGACGTTGAACTTCGTCTGTCTGTTGATTCCTTTAGCAAATACTGGTAGTATGATTTCCCCCATGGTACTTGTCGCTCCTCCATTAAATCCAACGAGTGTAGTTGAACGTCGTGTAATCTCGAATTTGTCAATTCCCATTGCTTTTACTGCATCAAAAAAGATAATGTTAGCTGAACTACCTCCATCGACGAGTATCCTCTTTGTCAGACAATTTCCAATGCTCAATTGGATAATTAGTCCGTTATGATGTTTCTGTTGTACGTCGTCGAGGTCTGCCTGGTCGAACGTCAAGGGCATAGCTTCTAATTCTGCGTCCTCCTTGGGTCTTGCCTCCTTTGGAATTGGTCGGTCGTCGGGACCGCGACTAGCATGTCTCTTAGCAGCTGAATATGTGGTCCCACAGATATCAGAGCCTCCGGTGATACAATTAATCACCTTGGCATGCTCTGGGGATGTGGGACGCACGTCCTTCTTTTCCGTCAATTCTTGTAAATAACATTTCGAACTAAGCCAGGACAGTTCTTTCTTCAGGGCGATGCAATCATCCGTTAGATGACCGAAGTCATTATGGAAATCGCACCATTTTGTTTTGTCTTTTTTATCACTGTCCTTATCGCTTTTCTTTGGCCATCGAACGTTTTGTTGGAGCTGTTTCAAGGACGCGACGACGTCTTTGGCTGACCCAGGGAAACCATAATATGACACCTTAGTATACTGGACAGGTTTAGAAGTCGTCGGCCCTTTCTTTTCGAATCTGACGTTTGAAATCTGTCAGGCAGGCTCTGATCGAACGGTTGGTTTCGGTTTGAAATCTGGCTTTTTAACACCTAGACCTTTCCTGTCGTTTGAATGTTTATTTCTGAAAACGAGGTCATCCTCGACCCTCATATGGGCAAGCGTCCTTGCTCGTTCGTCTTCAAAGGTTTCTGGAGGATATTTCGTAAGGTCAAGATATAACCCTGAACTATCATCCAGACCCCGTTTGTATGCTTCAATGGCTGTTTTCACGTCGCAATTTCGGATACTAATCATTTCCGCGTTGAACCGGTTAAAGTAGTCCCAGATGGACTCTCCATTCTTCTGTACGACATAGTAAAGGTCGCTCGTTTGTTTTTCCATTTTTTGACTACTAGCGAATTGTTGAGAAAATTGATTCACTAATTCTGCAAAAGACCCGATAGTTTTGGGTTTGAGATTGATCAACCATTGTAACGCTGCTCCAGTCAAAGTTGCTCCAAAACTCTTGCACATGCAGACTTCTTGAAATTGATGTGGTATCGAAATAGTCCACATGAGCTGTTTGTATTGGGCGACGTGTTCTGTCGGATCAGTGACACCTGAATATTTTGGGGAGAAGGTCGGGATGCTATATTTCTTTGGGATGTCCACCAAAGCGATTTCATCGACGAACGGCGACGCCTGAAATCTTGTTCGTGGCTCGACATCAACTGGGACTGCTGCCCCCGGCAATTTGGCCAGCATCGACAAGACACGCTCATTCTGCTCTTCTAGAAACTTCAATCGTTATGCAACGGGATCCATTGGTATACCCCCGGGAACACCCAATGGAACATAACCTGATCCGTTGAAGTTAGTCTGCTGCGAAGAATCAGAGGCATATCCATTGAACGACATAGAAGGCATAGGCATGGTTGGGATTACGAAGGTCGCAGGATTAACTGGTGGTGGATGAGGATAATTAGGCAATGGAGGAGGTACGTTCCAAGCACCAGTATAAGCATTTGTATTCCCAATCACATTGTTTCCACTTTGGCTTTTGAGATGCTCGATGGTTTCTGCCGCCTGTCGAGCCTGAGCTGTTAGGGCGTCAATACGGGCACGAGCAGCGGTCAGCTCCATGTTCATTTGGGCCACAACATGATCTTGAGTTCCTTGGAATGACATTATCCTGGATAACTGAAAAAAAGAGAACACTCGAAGGAAAACGTTAGCACGTCGTAAGATTATCGAAGATTTTCTTTGGATGGGGTCCACGGATGGCGCCAAACTGTTTATGCCAAAAATCTCCCAAGGAAAATTTAAGGTAAATGTGGAGCTTAATCCAACTAAAGAAAGTAACTTTAATAATTGCACGACAGTAATTAATATGAAATAAATGAGACAAGGGAATTGGTGACGCGGAAAACCCCTAAAATGGGTAAAAACCGCAGACGAGTATGAGTCGTCGTGCACTATGGACGTCAGTCAGGGACGTCGTCCTTGTTTAACAAGTGTTACAAATGAAATGTAATGTAAAACAATACAATAAAGTAAAGTTGGTCGTGCGTCGTATGTAATTGGACTTCGGTCGTGCGTCGCGTGACAAACAGCAGTAGGTCTTATGAACTTCGAGAGAGACTGAGAGAGCTTGAGAACGTAATTTGTGAGCTTGTAAGGTATGAGAATCAGATGTCCGAATGTGAAGTTCAATCTTCATATTTATACTCCACTTGTCAGTTAGCAAGTTTTGAATGCATATCTTTAATGGAGTAACCGTTTGATATTGATGTTGGCATCCGTTATATCCGTTTGTTGTTGGTAACGTCTTCCGTTATGATCTCTCATCATAAACGTCCTTGAATCCTGCATTAAATATAATATAAAGTATGTTGCAAATTAGTAACTGAAATCATGTCGTACGACAGCCATCGTGGACGAGTTTTGATAGTCTGGTCAAAGTCGCTCAAAGGAAGGACGTTAGTTATTTCTCTGGTCGTGCGAATATGGGCTAATGGACTGTTTGGAATCTAAAGACGTACGACAAAGGACCTTGGTTATTTTTTACCCAAACAATCGCGATGGCACAATCGCGACCACTCCCCTCGACACCGAAACTTGACTTTTCTAAGGTTCGATAAAGCGAAGCTAATTAGGCAGATTAACTTACACATAAAGAGGTTGACAAAATGCCAATTAAGCACACAAAGAGATTCTCAATTTTAACAAAAGTCAAGGAAGGAGGGGAATACTTACCTTAAATTTTCGGGCGTTACATGGTACGATGAACAACTATGTAATCGAGCTATGGAGGTAATCCCTGGTTTGCTAAGATCAAAGAACAGAGTGGAAACTTGTCTCAACGCGAAAGAAAAGGAAATCAAGATCTTAAAGCTTTTATTGGTTGTCAGTTGGGTTTTCTTTAGTTTTGTAATTTTTTTGTTGACCTAATCCAATGTTGGGTGTTGTAAAGGTTGTAATGGGTGTAATGTTTCCATCTATATCAATGAAAAGTTTTTTCTTACATAACGTAAATTGTTTGCCCCAAATTCTAATGTTGAGTTTTGCATTCTGTAATGAAAACAGAGGGCTTCATATGTGATAAATTGAACAAAATGGAAATTCCATTAACAAAGCCATAAATGTGATCAATTGGAAAAAAAAGGAAAATTCCATTAACAGACTAACCAAAAATGTGATCAATTAAAGAAAAGGATACATGAACTGAACCATAAATTTGAGCAATTGGACAAAAGGAAAATTCCCCTAACAAAAACCAAAAATGTGATCAATTGAAGAAAAGCATACATGAACTGAAACCATAAATTTGATTAACAGAAACCATAAATCACCAAATACATTAACAAAAACCATAATTGCAGTTCCAAAAGATACAAATTGATCAATTACAAAGCATCCATGTGATCAATTAAAGATTACCAAAGGGAATTCCAATACATTACCAAAAGACACAAATTGTTTCATCCATTACATAAACCTCCAAAATACAAAACAAAGTTCATCCATTAACAAAATACAAGTTACTTCATATCTAAATTTCTTTGCAGGTCCTTGAGTTATGCCCTTGCTTCTTGCACTTTGCACATGTTACAGTCTTCCCACTCCTACTTAACTCGGTTCCTTCCCCACCTGTTCCACCTGCCTATTGATGAAAAGAGCATTGCAATAAAAGTTTAGCTACTTATATCATCTTAACTAAAAAAGGTATATGTAACCGACTATAAAAGTTTAGCTTTCTTTTTAATTTACAACTTTCCTACTTGGTTACAAGTTCTTTTTTCTTTTTCTTTTTTGTTAAAATGATGCTATTGGTTAATTTCTAAAAGTTCAATTGTTTATTTTATTGGAAAAAAATATTTAAGAACTTAATCGAAAAAGTTTAATAGTTTTTTTATTCAAAAAATATGCGAGGGACTTAATTATGCAAAATCAGAAAGTTTAATAACTTTGCACGAGTAAGTGACGTTTTCATCCTTATGGTTTGTAAAAAATTGCATATTTCATCTTTGTGGTTTTGAAATTTCAATTTTGGTCCATATAGCTTAAAATTCATTTTTATTTTCGTCATTGAGATCAAAACACTACTTTTAAGTATCAATAACTAAAATAAAAATGAATTGTAACCACAAGGATGAAAATAGCAGTAAAATTTAAATCATAAGACAAAAAAGATAATGAATTGCAAACCATAAGGATGAAAATCATTATTTTAAAACCATAAAGACGAAAAGAGAAATTTTCAACAAACCACATGAACTAAGAACATAATTTATTCTTTTATCATTAAAAAAATATTTCATGTACTTAATCAATAAAATGGGATAGTTAGTTGTGTCTTTTTAAACTTTTCCCTAAATAATATATATATCTAGAACAAAAAATTGATTAATTCCGGGTCGGTGTTTGCAAAAATATCGAGCCGACGAAGTCAGATACCAGTAGTTAGGGGGTGTTTGGGATTGCTTATTTGAGGTGCTTATTAACTTATTGTGTTTTCAAACAGCAAATAAGCTGTTTTGAGTGTTTGGATTGAAAACTGCTTATGACTTCTCCACTCCGCTAATAAGCAGTTTTTGATAAGTCATTCTCAACCGACTTATTTGAAACTCCTTATTAACTTATTTAACCAAATTACATATTTGCCCCTTCTTCCTATAAGTTAATAAACACTTTACAAATAATCATAAGTTAATAAGCACTTTTACAAACAAGCATAAGTTATTTTAAATAAGCAATCCCAAACACCCCTTAGTAGTGTACAAAGTGAATTAATGAAATTTGATTTAAAATATAAATAACATAATTATTTAACTTTTAATAAAATATCTTAACTGACTAGAGTGAACCGTTCATAAGGTGTGTATGCATTAGCAATTTGGCATGACGCTAGCCAACTTCTCACCAATCTATTAAATAGCCGACAAGATGGCTGGAAGGTTACTTGCCCTCTTTTGCATCTTCTTCGTCATCTCCAACAGCTTCTTCAAAATAGAGAAAATGAAGAATATGGAAATTTTGAGTTATAATTTTGCTCTAACAGATTTCCTAAAATGGAGAAAGTAGGAGAGAGAAAAGAGTTTTTCTCCAAATATAGAAATAATCCAAAAAATGATTATGTGAGAGAAACTATTTTTTATTCTATTTCACCAAAGAGAAACTTTGACATAAAATGTTTAGGTGAGAAAAAATAATATTTATTAAATATATATAATATTTTAATATTATAATTAATGATTTATCTCTAAAATGGAGAAGCTAAGATGAATGTAAATTTTTTTTGGAGATTTTAATTTTTAATTATTTATTTTGAAGAAATTTTAGAAAAGTTGTTGGAGACGCTATTAAAGGGGCCGTTTACTAAATGCTTACTCGGTAAGTGCTTACCGGGGTAATTACCATACCGAATGTACATGGTAAGGATGTAGAAACTTACCGGGTAAGAGTCGTGACAAAGACCGAGAGTCTTACCCGGTAAGTGAGGGTGCAACTATTACCCAGTTAGCACTTACCGGTTTAATTATTGTACATGATTTTGTTCCGATTGACTAGAATCTTACCCGATAAGTTAAATAATAGTGTAGATTCTCACCGGTAAGCACTTACCGAGTAAGCGTTTGGGTAAACGGCCCCTTAGTAAAATTAACCCAAATGGTCATAGTAGGGGGAGGGATTGGTCTCCTAGCCATCCCTCTCCCATTTTTATAGAAATGTCATTACCTGCGCAAAAAAAGGGCGTGCGCAATTGTGTACCCCTGTGCAATTGCACACCCACCTTTTTTTTACGTAAAAAAGGTAGCAGATGCACAAAAAGGTGTAAATGTATTTTCCATAAAGTTAAAAGGGGGGTGTGCGCAATTACGTACCCCTCCTTTTTGCGTAGGTAGTGACATTTCTATAAAAAAGGGAGATGGATGGCTAGGAGACCAATCCCTCCCCCTATTAATATTATGGCCATTTGGGTCAATTTCTCTAAAATTTAGCTTATAAATTGATTGAAAATCTCCGGTTTCTGGTACATACAAATTTCCCGAGATTATCAACAATGTTTTTTTACTAATGTTTAAAGCTCCAATCATTATTAGAATGAGAACTAGACTAAAATCACAGTCAAACATCGAAATGCTCAAATACCATCTGAATTGAATAATTAAATAAAAAACAAAATGACAACCAACATTCAAGTAATGGTAACTTGTGTTGCTTAACCTTTTTTTTACACGAATAGCCAAAAGCTACAGAGAGAGAGATCCAAGAGGATAAGATAAGGAAGATACTTCATCAACATATAATAACATATCTTGCTATATATTTCTAGTTTCTGAAGCAACTCTAGCCGGATACATGACAAAAACCCCTAAAATGACCACCAAAACACCGCTGAATGATAAAGTATCACGGTACTTGATCAGCACCTCTCTGCTTGTCCGATTAATTAACTAGGCATTATCGGTAACGAATTTTAAAATTATCATGGTTGATTTTAACTACTACATGAACTAGTACTAACATTATGTTGCCTACCTTCCGCCACCAACGAAATCGTTCCGGCTGAAATCGTCGGAAACTCGCCGCACTTCTTACACCTAGTGATTACCAGAATCCGTCGACACGACGGACAAGACGAGTGAGAACCAAGCCACTTATCAATACATCCGACGTGAAATCCGTGTCCGCACTGTGGCAGCACGCGGATCTCATCTCCATCTGCGTACTCCGCCAAACAGATCGCACAATCACGAGAGGAAAGCTTTCCACCGTTGTCGTCCTTCGCCGAATCATACGTGAACTTCGGGAGCGCATCAACGAACTTCTTCTTAATTCCTTTGTTAGCCGACGGTTGGCCAGGTACTCGATTGGCGATAGATCCTCGTCGGAGCCAAGCGCATCGAGCTACAACTATCAAACCTATAATACAAACCAGAGCACATAGTAGAGCAGCAAAAATAACGACGAAATCGGACTCCACGGAGACTTCCTCAGGCGATTCCGCCACCGCCTTCGACGATGAGTTGCCGGCGGTCGATAGAAATCTGTACGGACGAGTCATGATCCATTCAACTGCTGTCAGTAGTGTGTTTTTCTATGAAAATGTGTGAGAGAGAAACAGATCTCCAATGGTTTCTAGAGAGAGAGTACTGGATAAGCAAGATTTGAGAAGATGAAAAGGGTAAGGTGAAGTATATATATAGGTAGAGAAAGACCGCTGTGCAGGATGCTCAGCTGAGCTGAATCTGCAACGTGTCTAGTAACAGACAAGAATTTTGATTCGGTGCTCCGCAGTTTCAGTATTACCCATGTACTCTCAATTTCACATTTTCTCGTGAAGTGAATTACATTTTTAGTCCTTCCACAAATAAGAATTATCCTTTTAGTCCTCCAATCATTTTGTTGATACTAGTTTTGTTGTTGGATCCGTAACTATTTCTGGGTATGCAACTCGAAGGTCAGTCCATCCCTATCAATGTCACTAGCGGATTGGGATCCGGAGAGAAGTTGAGTTAATTGTGAGAAGCGTAAGAAGTGGTTATTGACCATTGGATGAGAAATGGACGCACATTAAGACGAGATGCACCGAGATACACCATATCAATTACCTTCTAAGCCGCAATTCATGGGAGGGCTTGAGATTAAAAGAGATCAACGGTTCAAATCCACTTCTCATGCTTCTCACCGTTAACTCAACTTCTCACACGATCCTTCGTCTGTCACCAGCAGGGATGGATCCACCGTATTAGATACGATGACATGGATTATTGCTTCGTTTTTCCATCGTAATATAAAAAATTATAGGGTCGTGAAAAGTGTCATCATATGAATTTGTTGTATGTCACAGTATATAATTTAAAACTATAACGAGGACATAAGTTTTCATTGGTAGAGTATGTTTGCAAGTTTTTTCTTCCATTTGCCAAATGATGCCTGAGGCGTGTTTTTGCAAAAAAGATTGCAATAAAAGATTTGAACACAACACCTCACTTATGAAAAGTAATGAACTAACCAACAAACCAATGATAATTTTTTTTTAAAATATACATATATTTGTTTCTTATAGTCAAATCGTGTCATCACTTGAAAAAATTCTAGATCCATCTTTGGTCACTAGCATTGTTGAATTATTACATATATGTGATTAAAATACTGAATCAATCAAAAAACCAAATCTTAATTATGACAGATTTATAGAGGCTTTTGAACGTATTACAATACATAAACAGATGTGTGTATAGGTGAAGAGTCATGTGAAAAGTTGAGGTTAACGTGAGAAGCGTGAGAAGTTGATCTGAACCGTTGATCATTTTTAATCAAATACCCCGCATGAATTACGGCTTAGAAGAGAATTGATCCGGTACATCTCGGTGCATCTCATCCTAATGTGCATCATTTTCTCATCCAACGGTTGATAACAACTTCTCAAGTTTCTCACATTAACTTTAACTTCTTACCGAAACTCAAACATGTGTGTATATTTATATATTTATGTATGCATGCATGTATATATACATGTACAAGGTTGGGTACTGGTGAGAAGTTGAGTTAACGGTGAGAAGCGTAAGACGTGGTTATTGACCGTTAGATGAGAAATGGACGCACATTAGGATGAGATGCACCGAGATGCACCGGATCAATTTTCTTCTAAGCCCCAATACGTGAGAGGGATTGAGATTAAAATAGATTAATGGTTCAGATCCACTTCTCACGCTTTTCACTGTTAACTCAACTTCTTACCTCATCCTTCGCCCTACATGTACATATGTATAAGTTTTAAATCTGATATTTGCATTTGGTTACAGCAATGAGCACAAGATATTTATTTAACCTAATATATAAATTTAGGTATTTTTCAAATAAATTAATGGAAATATCTTAGCAACCGTTATCTAACTTTTATTATTGTTCCACATGCTTAATAAAAAAAAAATTTAGGTTAATCTACCACTACATGTAAAGTATCACTTTAATTCTTTTTCCAATACTTTAACAAAAAAAATTCATAAATTATTTATTTAAGTTACAAAATCTTAAAAAGTAACCAACTTCTAGGAATAGAATCTAGGAAAAAAATTATTTAAAATATAAGGAATAATTACAAAAAAATTATAACAGCATATTTGTTTGAAAACAAAATTATTTTACCTTAAAACAAGTTTTAGGAAGACAGAATCCGTAGTATTTTATCGTAAATCATGTAAGTTTTTTATATAATTATTTTATATTTTAATCAGTTATATTAGTGATTATTTAATTAAAAGTCGATAGCAATTGTTTAATTGGTATAAATATGATGGATAATAAGCATATATCCATTTATACAACTATAGAGTTTTTTTTGAAAGTCAAATTATTTTATTAAAACCCAAAGAAAGCAAAAAAAAAAAAGACGGAAGAGCTTTTGCAGGCCGCAGTGTAACATCTTTAAATTTGGTAAAAACAATTAATTAAAAATTTTCAATATAATATCAAGGGACAAAACTTTCTCTTACGAACCAAAACTCAATATACTTCAAGTTAACATCCTATAATTAATCTTAACAAATAAAAACTCCAATAAGATACAAGGACTAATCTGAAGTCGGGTGTTACTTAACTCAAATACAAGTTGCTCTCCTTAACCTAATGCGGAATACTTCATCAAGCTATTCATTCATCGGGAGCTCAAATAGCACTCCTCTCTTGACTATGTTACTAGAATTGTTCTCAACCGGAACCTGTTGCACATGCTGACAAATAAAAAGGTTAGGCTAACGCCTAGTGAGTTCAAGAGTTTTACATGAGTAAGTATATCTTTAAAATAAATGAACTTCACTTAAAAATCATAATCTTTCAAATGATTTACTTTAAACTTGGAAACGAATATTTTCCAATATCATGCATTTTCAAAGATGAACATCTCATTACAAAACATTCTTTATCAAATGACGTAACCCAAAACTCACTCGAAACGAGAATAGAGATTGACTCCCAATTTAAGAAACGTGGATAAAACGTTGTATCCCAAAACACCCAAGCACGGGTGGGGCAAAATGATCAACCCATAAATCATGGTTAAACCCCACATATACAATACGTCAGAAAACATGGACACTAGGCTCAATACTCACGCGACCATAAAATGGAAGGAATCCAAATAACAAACCATGGGAATGACATATTTCATTCAAAACTTAATATATGTGGAGGGAAATCCAATATTAAGGTCCTCAGTTACAGTCAACCACACCAGCCCAACGATAAAAAAAAAATAAGGCGTTAACACTCAAAATATTGTTGGCCGACGACGGGGTAGACCTGTATCCGTTGAGAGATGAGGAACACAAAAGTATGTCACTCTTGCAACATTAATCGCATGACACCTACATAAAAGCCCAAGCGTCCATACGACTTCTTAACAAGTTTCGTCTCAAGAGTCGGTTGATCTTGGTGGACATTACAAAGAACTCCACCCCGAAGGCTCGACACACTTAAAAGACTACCTCCAATGCATTACTTCAAGCGGCGGAGGTCCTAGTGCCTACCTCCTAGGTAGCACCTCTAGACTCAACCCTCCTAGTGCCTACTTGTAACACCCGTAATTTTTGGTAAGTAAAGGTCACTCGGACGTTTTTGGAACTTATAAACGGCGGAACTTTTGTTGGGAAATCATTATTTAAAGTCCCTAAGAGTTTCGAGATTGTTGGCATAGAAAAAATCGAGTTTCGGGGCTTGGTACGGGTCCGACTACAATGACCATGTCATAGTCGCACCTGGCAATATAGTAGCAAGAAACAGAAGTTGGGGGTCAGTCAGCGACATTGACCAGGGCATTGTAGTCTGTCAATGTCGCATAAAGGGGGTTGTTGGCTGATAAATCCGATTTTCAGCCCATTTCTTCATTTCTCATTTCCCCTTTCTTCCCAAACACTCTCTAGAACTAACCTAAATCATATATGTCGATTTTGGGTCATCCTTAGCTCAAATCCTTGGGTATTATGGAAGTAAAACATCATCAAGTGGTGGGATTGGAAGCTATGATCAAGGGTTCATCATCTCTATCTTCATCTTCAACCTCAAGCTCCATTTTAAGGTTTTCTAAGTTTTCACCAAAACCTAAGTGGTAAGTTCATCCCCTCCATTTCTAAACTTAATTAAGAGTTGTAAATGCTTCATGGACGATTTCCTAGTGTTTTATTACCCCAATTTCGGTTTGGAAGATTTTGAGAAAAGTTAGGTCAAATTAGGGTTTTTGACCAAAATGGAGATTTTGATATAAGATGTTTGGGGAATGATTTTAAACACTTGGATATGGTCATTCATGGTTGGAAACTTGTGAATCTAGGTTTTTGAAAGTTTTGGCTTGAGGATTCAAGTTTCTCCAAAGGAGCTCAAGTTGGGGGGAAATCTAGATTTATCCTAAATCTAGCAAGGTGAGTTCAAGTTGCTTCGTGAAAACTATGTACATACCAAAATGCCCATATTTGATAAATTTGGTAAAAATATGTTTTACTTGGTAATTGTCAATATGTTGGGTATTTTGATAAGTTTCCATATTTGATAAATTTGGGTTGTTTTAGTCGCATAAAATGCCCATATTTGGGATTTGGATATCTTGACAAGTAATAGTGTGATTTATGCATTTTTGGTGATTTTGTACAAATAAAGTCTATTTTATGATTTATACATCTTTGGTGATTTTGTACAAATGAAACCTAATTCATGATAGATGCATTTTTAGTGTACTTGATTTCATAAACCATTTGGAAAATGATATGTCCCAATCCGTGTTGAGCTTTGGGTTAACCACATCTTTGAAGTATGTGTCTGCATAAATGTCGTCTAGATGCGTTTTATTATTTGGAGAACCATTATTTGTTGGTCAAATGGATTTTGAGCATTTTAGCTCGGTTTCTACTTAAAAGAGTCTCGTGGACACTTATCCAGTTTTAATGGCTCTATGTAGAGCCCGTGTATGATTTACACCTTAATGCATCTTATTGCATAATTATGATAATTACATACTCGGGTGCGTTGGTCATTCATGTGTAGTCATATAATGTTAGATTGTGTTGCATTAGATCCATAGACACGTAAGTCAGTCTTTATTTGATGGTCAACTGGGTATTACGGGGTTGGACTCCGGGACCCATGTTTTATGACCTTAACCTTTCAAGTGTACACTAGGAGGGTTGAGTCCGATTGAGTTATTATGAGCTAGAGGGGCGATTTTTATATTTGGGGCCTCCGCCATGTCGGGGCAATGCCATGGTTGTAACCCCCAACTGTGCCGAGCCTTTGGCGGTATTCATGGTAATATTCGCTAAGGTCATCTGTCTCTTTGGGTGTAGCTTGAAAGGAGTCGTAGGGACACTTGGGCTTTTATGTCATGAAGTGTCATACGATTAATATTGTATGAGTGACATACTTTTGTGTTCTTCCACTCTAAAAGGATACGGGTCTCCCCCGTTGTCGGCCAGCAGTATTTTGGACATTTAAGTGTCCATGCTTTAATATTTGGGTTTCATTCCATTTCATGGTCGCGTGAGTATTGAATTTCGGTTCCATGTTTTCGATGGCATATTACATTTATATGGATTGTTTTCCATCATTTAAGGATCGAGTATTATGCCCCACCCGTGTTTTGGGTGTTTCGGGATGTCAAGTTTTATCTGCGTTCTTATAAATTGGGGGTTCGCTTTCTATTATCATTTGGAGTAAGTTTGGGTTGAATTTAAATTGACTAAAGAACGTTTTATGTCGGGATCTTAATCCTTAAAACATTTTGGTTTGGTTAACGTTCATATTGGTGTCTTTTTCGTTCAAAATGCATTTCATTGGTAAACGAGTCGTTTCCATATCTAAGGTAAACCATTTCGAAAGGGTATGATTTTAATTGCAATCTTCTTTTAACGATTCATTTATAAATGTTGAAAACTCTTGATTTTAATTGCAATCTTCTTTTAACGATTCATTTATAAATGTTGAAAACTCTTGAGTTCACTAGGCGTTAAGCCTAACCTTTTTATTTGTCGGCACGTGCATCAGGTTCCAGTTGGGGGTTTGATTTTAGCAGTGCTGAAGAGTTGAACCTTAACTTTACTCAAGGGTAAGTAGTTGATGAAGTCTCCCGCAGTTTGGAGATAGTGTTTGTTGTTGGGTTTTAGTAGCACCCGTTCTTATTATAGACTATATGCATAGAATGAAATGCGTGTATTGAAGTTAAACCTTGAATTGTGATTGTTGTTGATTCAATTATCGATGTATATAGGAAATTTTAAATTAGTTGTTATTTCCAGTTTTGAGGGTGTTACACTACTTGTAAAGTTTCCGGTCGTAAAACATGGGTACCGAGTCCAACCCCGCAATACCCAATTGACCATCCGAAACAGACTGACTTACGTGCCTATGGATCCAATGCAACACAGTCTAACATTATATGACTACACAGAAATGACCAACGCACTCGAGCATGTAATTAACATCAATATGCAACATGGTGCATTAATATGTAAACCATAACCGGGCTCTACATTGAGCCATTAAAACCGGACAAGTGTCCCCAAGACTCTTTTAAGATAACACCGAGCTAAAATGCTCCAAACCCTTTTTGACCAACGATTAACGATCCCCAAATAATAAACGCAATCAACTCACGTTATGCAAACACACTCCAAAATACATGTGTAGACTCCAATACAGTTTAGATTGGGACAAATGGTTTTCCAAATGGATTTATTACTCTTATTCCTTTCAAAACGTCCCATAACACAAAACCAAACATTTCTCCCAAATAAACACTAAAAGTGTCTTTTACCAAATAAATTCAATTTATACAATAAATTCTCAAAACACTTTAAAATGACTTATTTATCAAGATGCCCAAAAATCCCAATGTGGGGCTTTCATAAGGGTTATAAAGCCAAACATTTCAAATGATCAAAATCCACAAAATAACTCAACAAGTGATAATTTCACGTAAACCACATAAATACGTTAAAATTAACATTTTGGTATGTACAACGTTTTCACAAATCAACTTGAACTCACCTTGCTAGATTTAGGCTAAATCTAGATTCTTCCCCAACTTGAGCTCCTTTGAATAAAATTCGAATCTTCAAGCCAAAACTCCCAAAAACCTAGATCCACAATTTCCAACCATAAA
This sequence comes from Arctium minus, assembly GCA_954870635.1. Taxonomy (NCBI): domain Eukaryota; kingdom Viridiplantae; phylum Streptophyta; class Magnoliopsida; order Asterales; family Asteraceae; genus Arctium; species Arctium minus. Next base: position 24,752,811 of record OX941097.1, on the reverse strand, counting down.
TATACGTATTCAACCATTTAGAATCAATCCCCAAACATTTTACATCAAAATCCCCAATTTGGCCAAAACCCTAATTTTGACCTAAATCCTTCAAAATCTTCCAAACTGAACTTGGAGGAATAAGACACTAGGATATCATCAATGAAGCATTTATAACTCTTAAATAAGTTTAGAATTAGAGAGGATAAACTTTTTTTTGGTAACCGTGGGTTTCCGGGCCAGCTTACGCGCACCGACTAATCCCCGGGCTACCACGAATGGCCTGGAGTCATCGTAGGTGAACCTCCATGGCCACAAGGGCTTTGACAACGCCTGGATTTGAACATTGGGTAGATGAGATCTTCCACTACATCCCCCAAAGGGTTTACCAGTGGTTGGAAAGGATAAACTTACCACTTAGGTTTTGATGAAAATCTAGAAAACCCTAAAATGGAGTTTGAGGTTGAAGATGAAGATGAAGATGGAGATAGTGAACTCTTGATCATAGCTTCCAACTCTACCACTTGATGATGTTTTACCTCCATAATACCCAAGGATTTGAGCCAAAGATGACCCAAAATCACCATATATGATTTAGGTTAGTTTTAGAGAGTGTTTGGGAAGAAGTGGAAGTGAAGAAATGGAGAAATGAGCTGAAACACGCATTTAAAAGCCCCCTGCCCCTTATGTGCGACATTGCCAGGCGACAATGCCCTGGGCAATGTCGCTGGTCATTGTCGTTGGATGACCCTCAACCTCTGTTTCTTGTTGCTACATTGCCAGGTGCGATTATGACACTGTCATAGTCGTCAGGCATTGTAGTCGTGCCCGTACCAAATTTCGAAACTCGACTTTTTCAACGCCAACACTCTCGATACTCCAAGTGACTTTAAATAATGTTTTCCCAACAAAATCCCACCATTTAGAAGTTACAAAAACGTCTGGGTGACCTTTATTGACCGAAAGTTACGGGTGTTACACGGCAGAACCAACACAAAACAAATAGACCTGAAAAAGGCTAAACCGAACTAACCCAACTAGAAAGAACAAAATCAGTAGCAACAACCACGACCACCCAAGACCAATATATATATATATATATATATATACAACTATAGAAATTATGAAAGTATTATAATATATATATATATATATATATATATATATATATATACACACTTTATCAATTTTCCTAAGGTAATTACTTAAAAACAAATATATTATATAAATCATATGTCAAATTAATAAGGGTAACACAATAAGTCAATAACCATGTATTTTGAATGATTTTTGGGCAATGTATTTCTTCCTTACATTTTAGGTTACACTTTTTAGTATATGAAAAAACAACTGATCGAGTTTAAGAATATGTTGCTATTTTGATTAAAATGACAAAATATTTTGTCTAAAATGAACGAAAATTGAAACATGCTATTATTTTATTTTTAAAAAAATACATTGCTTAAAATGAGAATTTTGGCCTAAAATGCATGGTAATTGTATGCATTAACCTAATTGATAAATGATAAGAATTGTTTAACCAATTTACTGAAACTTCGTTTTTAAATAATTAAATACCATTTCTGATTTAACATATAACTTAATAAAAATGTTTAATTATTAATTAAATGCGTCTTATTTCCCTAAAATTATTACAAAATCTAGTAAACTTATAGTAATGAATATTAACAGGCAACAAACATAAATTAGGATGGAATCCTTCCAAAAAAGAATTTTGTGGTTTTAAGATAACCCAAAATAAGAAATGTAATATTGTTTTAGAAAGAAAAAAACATGTGTATTTCATACATAGACGGAGGTTTAAGGAAAAATCTCAGAAAACTGAAGAACACTCTGGTAGTCTTTTATCTGGACAGTATTCACTTGTACATTCAGGTAAATTATGTTGTTCTTTTTGTTTTTATGCACAAGTGCATAATGCACGTGTGTATGTTACAAATTACTTGTATGCACAAGTGCATACCGTCCAAATGAAAGACTACCAGGATGTTCTTCAGTTCTCCATTTTTTTATGGTTTTCATACATAATTACTCTAAACGAGCGCCAACATAATATCATATTTTACAAAAATATCTCGGCCAAATCACCATTTTTCTAGCCAAGACAGGATCGATGTACAAAAATGATTTACGAAAACATGAGGGTATATATGGATACCTGGTTAGTAAAAAAAAAAGTATTGTAAATTAGGGTCTTGTTAGGGGGGAGGAGTATCATCTTCTACTTGTCCTAAAAAAAGTTTCAATCATTTGAATAAGTTAATACGAACAAGTATTATCTTGATAATGATCATAAAATATTGATTTTCTAGAAACCCTGTCTCCTCGAATTGTTACGAGACCATTCCTAACTGGATCAGGTTTCGGATTATGATACATTGGATTTAAAATTGTTGATAGAAACAGATAAAGTTCTTTGTATTCTTTCACCTATGTATACAGATGAAGTAGCGTATTGTAATGATCAGATTTTCGATGAGTATATCGACTATATGGAAAGAATTATATGTTATTAGGTCGGGAAAATCTTGGCCTTGAAATACGGACTCGAATTTTCCCTGGCTACTTCTATTACGACGATGGCGCAGGCTTATCGAATGAGAAATCGTCATCGTTCTTCGTGTCATCTCGTTGTCGAGGCATGTTCTGATGATCAACTCGTACTTTTAATAAGTGTGTGGACGATGATTCCGGGGACATTGGCTCGGCTTCCAAATCTGATACATCGGTGTCCTTGTAGGCCATGGACCGTGGTGAGTGTCCCATGGTCTTGAACCGTTGGAGTGTGGCTCCAACCGAAGATGGCATGGATGGAGTGGGGCTAGGACCGAAAGTGTTCTCGATTGTCCGTGTAGGCGAATTGCCGCCGGTGCTCCCGCCTCCGCCTCCACGTTTTTTCTTCACGGCCATTCGCCAATTCATGAGGGCTTTGGATGTTTGTTCGTCGAAGATGGATTTCTTCATGTTCGAGCCCATCTAAAAACCATGTTCGAGAATTCATATCAACTCGAAATTTACAAACTACCAAACTAGTTTCTCTCGTTCTTGATGGTGCATTTAGTAGGTAGACAAACTGGACGAGACTTGACTGGCGAGAGTGAGGTTGGCAAGAGTGAGGTAAGCAGGTGTAACTGTGAAAGGGTTTTAGTTGACATGGGAAATTTAGTAATTTATCTATTTTGTCTCGTCTCCCTAATTTTTGTTCCACTGATTTTGGTGGGACCAAAAAATGCATTTTGTCCAACAAAGTCCTGTCCCGTTCTAGATTAATTTTGCGCCAAACGTGGGAACATAAGTTTTTGTCCCATCCCGTCCCGTCCAAATACCAAACGCACCCTCAGGGATCCCAACCAAAATGATTTTGAATTTTTCTGGATCCACAAAACTTTTCGTAGGACAAGTGTCGAGAAAACCAGTATGTAAAGGGGATATCAAACCTGGGATACAAGGGCGTAGAGCGGAAGTGTTATGTAGCTGCACAGTATGAGAACACCAACCCTACAAAGAATTGAAATGAAGATCAATTCGATCCTGAGCTTAACAATGTGGCTGTTTTCACCCGGAAATTACATTCTTACCCGATGATAAGCTTCAAAATAACGAGTCTGATATTATCATGGAAGCAAGAACCAATCTTATATTCGTACTGCACAAGTAGAAAAACGTCTCACTTTCACCAACGATTAAGAATTGAAAAATAACAGCAGCACTGGTGCACCCAGGCCTGGTTCACCATGGACCCTTGGGTGCACCAGGGCTCCTCGGGTTCGTAAGAGTTGGGATGGTAAGTTCGTGTTCGTTACCCATATCCAGAAGAAGTACGTTATCTGGAATGCATTCTGTGAGCACAAGAAAAACAATGAAAAAAAGTCAATAGCAACAATGCAAACAACTCCTTTTATCCGATGAAAGTTGCAATCCGATTTAAAGTAATGCTATGTTTGGCAAAGTAGCTGTTAGCCGAAAAGTTGGCTGCTGACCGATAAGCTAGCTCTTAGCAGATAAGCCAACTCATAAAGTAGTCATGTTTCGTGAAAACTACCTAATAAGCGAAGATGACAATATAACGACCTAAAAGTACATATTGAAAAATTAATTGAAAAACATAAGGGGCATAATTGGAAAAAAAAACTAAAAATTGCCCTTGCAGCTTATTGAAAAACGCTACTTGAAGGAGCTTTTCAAAAAGCTAGTTGGTCGCCAAACAATGGCTTTTTAACGGCTTGCTACATCATTACAAACAAATTGATGGCATGGATTTGGGTAGAACTATAAAGTAGAATTCTCACCTGAAACAGGGCAAAGTGTATAAGATGAAGAAGTAAATGTGGTTTCGAAAACCAAAAATATTTATCGGAGCCTTGCACGAGTGGTATGCCTTGAACAACTGCGTGTCTTTCGGTGATTTCAAGAGCCATTTTCGTCAAGATGGCTTGAAGTTTTGTTCCTACCGCTAAGATAACCTGTGGAAATTATGCGATCATACGTTTCATTCTCAATCGATCCTCAAAAATATAAGAATATTGGTAACCACCCAACAAAATCAAACCAAAAGAAGGCACTTACGACCAACGGAAGCAATGATGCCCAAAACATCGCTTGCCATCCTGCAAGTTTCACAGTTTCTCAAAGTCAAGAACCGATATATTATAAGAATATGTAGAACCCCATTAGATTACTCTCCACGAAAAGCCTTGTAAGAGAGAAGGTAGGTTCCAACATATATTGAGGAGAACAAATACAAGTCTAGCCGAATCGGAATTCTAACAGGCCCTCTAGCAAAGGATAAATGGGCACAAATTGTCCCGGAGTGTCGAGAGGGGGCTAAGCGAGTACAGATTACCCAGAGTGTCGAATCCGTAGAGTGGTAGACCTTGGCTCTGATGTGAGAGAGAATATAGATTACTCTCCAAAAGAGCCCTTAAGGAGAAAAGGGAGGTTCCAACGTATATCGAGGAAAACAAGGGCCAAGTCTAGCCGATGTGAGACCCTAACATACAAGATTGAACGGAAGGGTAACAATTATCATAGTTAAAAGAGTTTGCTTTTGACTTCCAATATTAAAACATGGGACTTTTTCAGATTCAACTTTGACACAGTTTTTCGATATTTTACTTTCCGAAATATTTCTATATTGCAACTCTTTTTACGCGTCATTGTAACTATTCAGTTTCTCTACACTTGATCCTTGTCAATTTTGAAGTTAAAACATCACTCGTTTGACATTGAAAAGTCAAAGGTCGATTATTTCCGATGGAAAGTTGGCGATATAACTTAAAGCACCATTAATTTAGTAGCGATAGGCTTACCATTAACATTGAGAAGCAAGAAAATGACGAATGATGCCCAGAGTACAGGACTGCGAACAACGAAAAGTCAACAAGTCAAACATCATAAGCAAACAAAGATCTTGAAGAACAATGGGAAACAAATTTTTGGCACCTGATCCCTACAACTACTTGGAAATCGTCCTCTAATGACCTCTTAACATACTTTTGGAAATTAAATTTACTCCCTCGAGCTAAATGGACCTAAACCAATAGAAACATTAACAATTTAAATAGAGCCAAGAGCCCAAGAAGACAAATTGAGTCAAAGTCAAGATCCACCAACCCACATTTATGAACCCATTTCGCACGGTCAAATAGTCAGACTTACTAACAGACCTGAAAAATTGCCGAAAGAAGCATCCCTACAAGAAACAAAACGAGGTTAGTGGAGTTTAAGGATGGTGCAACCAAAGTAAAAAAAAAAAAACAAAGATGTGTGACTGTAGCCTCATGTACTTACAATGTAAAAGAAGAAAGGAATTCTAGTCCAGAAACTAGTGTGCGCTTTCACGAAAGATGTCTCGTGGGTTAGCCTGAATCGTGAAGTATCTGTATTTTCAATCATGGTTCAGAACTAGTGGAGTAAGTTTTGCGAAAAAAAGGAAAATTGTGGGCTAGAGTAGCTTTAGGGGTCATTTACCAACACAAATTGGGTAAGCGCTGCTTACAGAGTAAGAATCACCACCATCACTTGCTTAACCAAGTAAGATTCTCGGTCATCAAAATAGCATATTACAAGCGTCTCTTACCCGGTAAAAGCTAACTGGATAAGATTCTCAGTCAACAAGATGGCATGGTAAGCGCTAACCGGGTAAGCGTCACTTACCGGGTAAAATTCTCAGTCAGCAAAATGGCACGGTAAGATAGTTGGTAAGAACCATCTCTGACCCGGTAAGAGGTAATAAGTGTTTAGTTACCCGTTTAATAGGCAATAAGTGCTTAGTAAACAACCCCTTAGTTTGTTTTTCCTTTTTGAGGAAGTCATAGAAGTGATTATACCGTTAGAGAATTCGTAGTTGTGGGATGAAGTCTCCTCCTCCCACTGCTTCCAGCCACGGATCTGCATATATATAAATATATATAACTAGATGCGTAAAAGAAACATATACTCCCCACGTTCATGCTAAATTTACCTATCTGTCCATTATCGTCATCCCAAGTACATTGATACCCGGCTAATACTCCCTCCGTCCCAAAATAAATGCCCACGAATGATGAAAAAGACATACAATTTTAGAAAAATGTAATTGTTACACCTTCTAATCAACTAACTGACAATTTTTCTTCTTAATAATAGAGGGGAGGAATGAATTATCTCATAATTAAGAGTAGAATTGGAAAATGTGCACTTACTTTTGAATGTGGACACTTATTTTTGGGACAGAGGACTATTAGTTTGGGGTCCATTGCGGTTCTTTTGTTATGTTACAATTTTATGTGACAAGAGTTAGTATGTGAAACAAAAGGCACCTGCAATATCTTATCAATTTCGGAAATGGTCAATTTGACCAAAAGTCAAACACTTCATTTCCAAAATACCAAAACAAATCAAACGAGCCCGGTATAACCAACCTAGAGGTCGGCTCTCGGGAGTAAAATGTATGCAGACCTGACTTCTACCTTAAAGATTAGAGCAGTTCTTTCCAAAATACGTGAAGTATATAAGGGTCTCATGGTCTAGCATTGGAGTGAAAATAGAGTTACATGCTAGTTAATGTAATGTACCTTTAGTCTTCCGAGAGCCATAGTGACAGCACTGTATGCCACGTGTAAGACGGCAAGAAAGAATATGAGTATGTGCAGTTGATGCAGTCCATCAACAGTTATAATCGGTACTTCACCCTATCAAAATATGAGCTTTTAGCTCATAACAACAACAAATTATGCAAAAATGGCAATTCGGTATGACTTTGTTTCTTGAAATTATTTTCTTGATAGAAGGATTGTCTCTATCAAGACTGTCTAATAGCAAAACTGGTATAAAGGAAACCCTGCTGCACTTTGTTTTACGGTTATTTAGGGGGATAAGCCTTTTGAAAATTGTCTTGTATCTAAACTAGTAAAAGCCTAAAAGGGTGTCTCTCATGCACCAGGGTTCCTTGGACTTTCAAGTGTTGGGGAGGGGAAATGACTAGGTTACCAAACATGAGATTTATCAGCTAACAACTAGTTTTTCAGCTAACCGCTACCTTATCTGCCAACAACTAAGCTCATCAGCTAGTTTGCCAAACATAACCTAAGGGCCCGTTTGGTTTGCGGGATTTGGAGGGATTTGGAATTGGATTCCAATCCAATCCAATCCCGTGTTTGGTTTGAATGAAAGTCTGGAATTAAAATCCTGGAATTTGAATGAAATCTCACAAACATGGGATTTAGAAATCCCATGTGGGTAGTTGGTATTTCCTGGAATTTTATAGGATTTGTTTATAATAATGTTTTAAAATATGTTAAGAACACTTGTTTTGTAATAATCAATTAATAAAAAATGTATTTTTTTATTATTTTTATAATTTGTTTTTATAAATTATTTATAAAGAATGGAATTTAATTCCATTATAAATCCTACAAACCAAAAATTCCAAATAATCCCAATTCCAAATCCTTCCACGAAATCCAAATCCCTCGTAGACATTATGTCAAACCAAACGACGTAGCTTATCTTTGCATTCTACAAAGAGGCCATTTATGTGACTTAACCGTGTAGCCTTGCGGTCAATAACCATATCTGTTAGATCAAAATTACCTTCTTGCAGCTAGAATTAGAGGCTTCGGCTAAAGATCTACGATGCTCATACCAAAGAAGCAATCGACGGCTTCCTTCTTCTTTCTCATCTTTCGGAGGTTTATCTCTCACCGGACACGGCAACATTGTATCAGCAATGCTATCCGGGATGCATATTTTGGCTATGTAATATTGACTAAAAGTCAATAGTAGTGAAATAAACCCCAGAACCATCAATTCTACACATTCCCAAAAAAAATCAAGTCTATAAATCAATAATTGTTCTTCAAAATGGTAAAGAAAATGAGAAATATTTTGATATTTACCAGCTTTGACCTTCTCCAAAGCTTCATACATGGCTTTCTTGCGTTTCTCTGTGAAGAACTGTTGGAAATTTTCCTAGTTTCAGTAATCACTAAATATTGAAATAATCATACAATCTGTTGCAATTGAGCCACAAAACTTAAGGGTTCTTCAGCAATAAATAAAAGATAATGGAATTTGAGAAAAAAATGAAATCAATCATTCTTGAATCGTGAAGATTATGGGGGGAAGATAGTCAAAGCAAATGATTCAAATAAAAGCAATGAAAAGTCAAAACACAAATTTGTGGGAAATTGAAGAAGTTCATGTATGTGCATCCAATTGCGTCTAAAATATGAACAAATGAATGAAGTTTTAACAAATATTACCTCAAATAAATAATCAAAACCAATATATTTGAAACAAAACAAAGCCAAAATCAAGGAAAATTAGCAGAATTACTTAAACCCAAGTTACCTTTCCAAGTTTGTGAAGAATTTTCTCTAAAGCTATGGAGATAATAATGATGATTGCGCAAACCCCAGCAACAGCCCATGTGGGTGTTTGATCAAGTTGCCTTGAACCCTCGCTTGTATCCCCTGCCATTTCGCACACACAGAGACAAAATTAAAGAATTTAGAGAGCAAAATTAAGGTTTCTGAGACATTGGTTTTGCAATTTGAGGAAATGTAGGTATGAAACACATGAAGAATTGAAGGTTTTTTGTCTATGATTTGGTCATCGACACAAGAACAACAAGAAATTACTATTAGTTTATTGGTGGTAGTGATGAAGTTGTGATGGAGCAGTAATGGCGGACTGAGCAACGTCTGTGGACCCATGAATGACTTGTATGTATTATTCGATCGTTGTGAATTAATTAATTAAGCCGTCCTGTATCAACTATGGATGCTTCTTTGTTGCTGACAATGGCGGTATTGAAAGCAAAGTCAACCTCCTTCATTCTCGTTTTCTTGTTGTGATTAGAGAAAATCATCCAAACTACCCCCTCAGAGAAACTACAAAACCACCCTTGAAAGTTGGTAGAATTCTCGGAGCATTTCCAACAGCTTGTTCAAAATGAAGATTACGGGGATTTTGTGCTCCAACAAATTTTCCGAAACTTTCCCCAAAATGGAGAAAGCATGAGAGAAATGATGAAAATCTTTAAATTTGAAGATATCTCCAAAAGTGATTACATATGAGAGAGAAATGATCTTTCATTCATTCTACCAATGAAATTACTTTAAATAAATTGTTTAGGAGAGAAAAATGATATTTTATGAGTTGTATTGAATATTTTAAAGATATAATTAATTGCGTAATCTCCAAAATAGAGAATCTGTTGGAGATAAAAGTGATATTTTTTGGAGATTTTGACATTTTACTTCTCCATTTTGGAGAAGCTGTTGGAGATGCTCTCAAGGGGTGTTTGGGATTGCTTATTTAAAACAACTTATGCTTATTTTAAAAAGTGTTAGCTCCAAATCTTCATTTGTTAAAAGTGTTGAAAATATCTAGTCCTACTTCAGAGGACTTCCAGAGACAGACCAGAGAACAAAGATTTCAGAGGACGAAGACTTCAAAGGACATACCTGCCTCTGAAGTACACATCATAGATGAACACCTTCAGCAGAATACATCAGAGATGGCTTCATCAGAGGCTCTGAAGACAATGTCAGAGCTCTGAAGACATTCTCTCTGAAGAAGGCGCTGAAGACACTTTCCTGAATTATCATAACAGATAACCAAGCACTTAGTGATAAGATTTACTTTATAGAGTAGGTTACTGTTCAAGCATGTCTTGAGCTTACCTTTTAGGTAAGACACTGTTCAAGCATGCTTCTATTTGTCAGAATAGTACACTGTTTACTTTATGGTCCTATAAATAGGACCATCACTCCTTTGACAAAAGTGTGTTTTTTGATATCTTGTATAAAAAGAATCAACTGAATATATCTTAAGAAGATCTTGTTCTTACTGCTTATCTTATTATATGAACTGTGATATTTGAATCTGCTTTTGATATTAAACTATATTGCTTCCGTTGTTATTACTCTTGTTGTTTATATCATTATTATCGTAAGATTAAATCTGGGTTCCAACAATTGGTATCAGAGCCTCCTTTGTTTTCTAAACAAAGAAAGATCATATCTGCATACTCGGATAGATTTAATTCTTATTGATTCAAGCTTTTATTATCTGTGCATGTTTATATAAACCCTGGTTTATTAAACTTCATATGCTCCAGATTTAAAAGAAAATCACAGTTACATCATTTGATAGAAGATATTCATAAGCATTAGTTCTTCAAATCTTCATCTTTTCTTCACAAAAATGGCAAACTCAAGCATAAGTGCCATTTATACAGCTGGATCATTAACCAAACCTCCTACACTTCTAAGGGATGAATATCCTCAATGGAAGATAAGGATGGTAAATTTCTTAGAAGTCATGGATAGGGATCTGTTAAGATCAGTGAACGATGGACCTCACCAACCAATGGTGTTGGTACCGAGAGTTCCAGCAACAGTAGATACTGCTGAAATCCCTGCTTACTATGAAAAGAAAACTTCAAACTTTACGGATGAAGAAACTAACATGATGGATAATGATTCAATAGCTGTTAGATTACTTATAATGGTCATTCCCAATGATATCTTCCAAGAACTTGATTCTTGTGTAACTGCAAAAGAGATTTGGGATCAATTGTTAAATCAACTTGAAGGTGGCCTACAAACTCAAAAGAACAGGAGAAATCTTTGTATCAATGAATATCATGATTTTCATGCATTACCCGAAGAAACTATTAGACTAAGATATTAATTTGTAAAGTTCGTGGTACCAAAGTGTAAATATTATCATTACATATACCGGTGAATGTGAATGAATAGGGACACGGTTTTCTGACCATATTCTTACATGGTATCAGAGATTACCTAAACCCTAGCCGCAAACACCTAACAAACCCTAGTCGTCATCTTCCTGCTACTGCTGCTCCAGTCGACCTAAACCCTAGCCGTCGTCTTCTGCTGTCCCTTCTGCCATCGATCTTCTGCTGCTCCAGTCGACCCACTACTGCTCTAGTCTTCTGCCATCTTTTTTTTTCTACTATCCTCCGGCGTGAACAGTGCTCCGTGAACAGTGCTTCCGGCGTGAACAGTGCTCCGTGAACAGTACTTCCGGCGTGAATAGTACTTCCGACAGATCGACCCAGATTTCTGCCGTTCTCACCACAGGATCAATCCAGAAATCCCGGTTTCTACTTCTGACTCATGGCCTCCCTGCATCCCGCTGTCACTGTCACCAACATCCGGAACTTCATCCCGATCATTCTGGAGATGGACGACGGACAGTATACGTCTTGGGTCGAACTATTCAAGATCCACTGTCGTGCACACGATGTCATCCATCACATTCTTCCCGACGAATCTTCTTCATCCAAACCTGCGGCCGGCAAAGACAAAAAGAAAACAGATGATGTGGCTCTCTTCAAACGTCTGGATTCCATTGTACTTCAATGGATCTACGGTACGATTTCTAAAGACTTGTTAATTACTATTCTAAAACCAAATTCAACAGCCGCTCAAGCTTGGACATCGTTGGAAAACATTTTCATCGATAGCAAACCCTCACGGGCTCTGTATCTAGAAAACAGATTCAATAATGTCAAGCTGGAGTCTTTCTCTAATGTTTCCGCTTACTGTCAAGAGCTTAAGACTTTATCCGATCAACTCACCAATGTTGATGCCCCTGTTTCTAACAACCGTCCGGTTCTTCAACTCATCAACGGACTTGGCGAGAAATACGAAAGCCTCGCCACCTTACTCCAACAATCCACCCCTCTTCCGGATTTCTACACTGCCCGATCCAAACTGATCTTGGAAGAAACTCGTAAGAATCAAAACTCCAAGGCCATGACTGAAGCGACAGCCATGAACGCTCAAACAACCGCCACTAACGAGGATCGACGTTCATCAACCGAAACCTCGTACCGTGGCGGTGGGCGTGGACAGTTTGAGTCTCTTGACTACGGCGGCAGAGGGCGCCATACTGGTAGAGGGGGTCGGGGACGCGGTCGTGGTCGCGGTCGCGTGCGTGCCTCACACTCTCAGTCGAGCTACTATCCACAACCACCATCCATCGGGTGGAATGCTCCATGGCCAACACAACCATGGAACACCCCTCCTGCATCATTCCCTACAACACCGGCCAACAGGTACCGTACTATTCCCAGAAACCCTAATTTTGCAGGTATCCTTGGCGCTAATCCGTACGGCAATCCAGGTTCCGAGCACTCATACAGTCCGACCAACATCGAGCAAGCAATGCACACGATGACATTAAATCCGGACCAGAACTGGTACCTTGACTCCGGCGCCACGAACCACATGTCACACACCACAGGTAACATTTCCAATTATGTCTATAATGGTATACAAAACAACATCGTCGTTGGCAATGGTTCTCAAATACCTATCCTCGGAACCGGTCACACCACCCTCCAACCACCTTACCCACCTTTAAAACTCAACAATATCCTTCACGCACCTAAACTTATCAAAAACCTTCTTTCTGTTCGCCGACTAACCACTGATAATCCTATTTCCATTGAATTTGATCGTTTTGGTTTTCTTGTGAAGGATTTTCAGACACGGATTCCTATCATCCGATGTGACAGCACTGGCGATCTCTATCCTCTTTCATTACCTTCCGCTCAAGTTACACCACCTACTACTTTTGCTGCTTTGACGCAAGATCTTTGGCACAAGCGTTTGGGCCACCCCAGTTCCTCTCTGTTACGAGTATTAAATAAACGCAATTTTATTTCTGTTAAGACTTTTTCGGATAAACACTTATGTCAATCGTGTGTTTTTGGCAAGCATATTAAATTACCTTTCTATGATTCTACTTCTGTTACGTGTTTACCCTTTGATATTGTGCATAGTGACTTATGGACCTCCCCGGTTCTAAGCTCCGGGGGTCACCGTTATTATATCTTGTTTTTGGATGACTACACCAACTATCTATGGACTTACCCTCTCACACACAAATCCCATACACATTCCACCTTCCTATCCTTCCACACACTCATCCCCACCCAATTTGAACGTGCAATTAAAAGCTTCCAATGCGATAATGGAACCGAGTACAACAATAAATCATTTCACGATTTCTGTGTTCAACACGGAATGGTTTTCCGATTCTCATGTCCCCATACTTCTTCTCAAAATAGGAAAGTCGAACGAAAAATTTGTTCCATAAACAACATCATCCGCACTCTTCTCACCCACGCATCCCTACCGCCAACCTTCTGGTATCACGCCCTACAAATGGCCACCTACATACTTAACATACTTCCCTCCAAAACCAAAAATAACGCCACCCCCGCACTTCTTCTATACAACAAACACCCCACATACACTCATCTTCGAACTTTCGGCTGTCTCTGCTATCCCCTCATCCCATCTCCATTTATTAACAAACTTGAAAACAGGTCCACCATGTGCGTCTTTCTCGGTTACCCCTCCAATCATAGGGGGTATAAATGCTACGAACTCTCCACCAGAAAAATCATCCTCTCTCGTCACGTCGTGTTCGATGAGACCGTGTTTCCGTTTGCCACACTTCACCCCTCCCCCCTTCCTACGATTTTCTTCACTCCCACCAATCCAGTGAGCTTCATCCGTATGTTTGGGAATCCGTCACTTCCACAAACCAATCCACATCCCCAAATGAACCTCTTACCCCTTCCCCCCATCCTCCACAAGCCGAAACCCCCTCTCCCTCGCCGTCCCCAACTTCACCTCAACCGACTCCCACCTTCCAAACCTACTCACGTTGACCCAAACCACGCGAAAACCCACACCCCACCGACACACACCAACCGCCTCCCCCACCCGCCACAACCTCACCTATCCAAGACCCACCACCACTACCCACCCACACCATACACACACGTAGCATGGCCGGCATTTCAAAACCAAAACAACCTTTCAATCTCCACACCTCTGCCCCATTTGAGCCTTTGCCCCGCTCCCCTACCGAGGCACTCAAAACTTCCGTTTAGAACCAAGCCATGACTGATGAGTTTAATGCCCTTATCGACAATAATACATGGGAATTGGTACCTCCCCAACCGGCGATGAATATCATCCGGTGCATGTGGATTTTCAAACATAAGACCAAATCTGACGGATCTCTTGAGCGTTACAAAGCGCGCTTAGTTTGTGATGGCAGGTCACAACAGGTTGGCGTCGACTGCGACGAAACGTTTAGCCCGGTGGTCAAACCGGCAACCATTCGCACGGTCCTCAACATTGCGTTATCCCACCAGTGGGAAATCAACCAACTGGATGTTAAAAACGCGTTTCTCCATGGACACTTAGCGGAAACAGTGTACATGCATCAACCCATGGGATTCCGGAATCCGTCTTATCCTAACCATGTTTGCAGGTTAAAGAAGTCTCTCTACGGCCTCAAACAGGCACCTCGTGCATGGTATCAACGCTTCACTGACTATGTCACTAAGCTTGGCTTTCGACATAGTGCCTGCGATCACTCCCTATTTATCTACAGACACGGCCGAGACACGGCCTATCTTCTTCTCTATGTCGACGATATCGTTCTCACTACATCATCATCGGCTCTCAAACGCCACATCCTAACTCATTTGTCCAATGAGTTTGCTATGAAGGACTTGGGCCATCTCAGCTACTTCTTGGGTATCTCGGTCAAGCGTGACCCCACTGGCCTATTCCTATCTCAACAGAAATATGCTGCTGACATTCTTACTCGGGCAAACATGACTGAATGCAATCCTGTCCACACTCCAGTTGACACCGACGGGAAGCTGAGCCACAACTCTGGGGAATTGATCGATGATCCCACCACCTACCGCAGGCTCGCAGGTGCCCTACAGTATCTCACATTCACATGTCCTGATATCTCCTACGCCGTCCAACAAGTTTGCATGCACATGCACGCTCCGAGGACGTCACACATGAATGCCCTGAAACGTATTCTTAGATATGTCAAAGGCACCATTGACATGGGATTATACATGAGTCGTACCTCAGTATCCACTCTTATGGCTTACACCGACGCTGATTGGGCGGGTTGTCCGGACACCCGCCGTTCCACCTCTCGCTACTGTGTATTTCTGGGAGACAACTTACTATCATTGTCCTCTAAGCTTCAGTCAACAGTCTCCCGTTCGAGCGCCGAAGCTGAGTATCGAGGTGTGTCTAACGTCGTTGCCGAAATTTGCTGGCTCAGAAACCTCCTTCTCTTGCTTGGCCATCATCCCACACGCACATCCTTGGTCTACTGTGACAACGTTAGCGCCATCTATATGTCGGAGAATCCAATCCAACATCAACGGACCAAGCACATTGAGATCGACATCCACTTCGTCCGAGAGAAGGTTCAACGCGGCCAGATTCGGGTTTTACATGTCCCGTCACGCTACCAGCTAGCAGATATCTTCACCAAAGGCCTACCACGAGTACTCTTTCACGACTTCAGATCCAGTCTAAGCATCCGTCGTACTCCTCCTTAGACTGAGGGGGTATATTAGACTAAGATATTAATTTGTAAAGTTCGTGGTACCAAAGTGTAAATATTATCATTATATATATCGGTGAATGTGAATGAACAGGGACACGGTTTTCTGACCATATTCTTACAGAAACCTTACACCAATTATACTCAAGGTTTAACATCCTCATCAACAAATGCAGAAAATTTGGGGTCATGAGAACAAAAGAAGAAAACAATGTTCTCTTTCTTAAAAGTCTAAATGAAGAATGGTCACAACTGTCAATGTCAATACAAGCCAATCAAAATCTTGAATCATGGTCATTGACTGACATTTATGGCACCTTGGTAGCACAGGAAAAAGAAGTTGTTAAACAAAAATAAAAAACCTCTTTAGGAGGACCACTTGCACTCATGTCAAAACAAAAAGGTGTATCACAAGAATGCAGAAATGCAGAAAAAGACAACTGTTCAAAGAGAGAATCTAAAAGAAAATCCAAGAAGGTTCTGATGTCTGAAGAAGTTGAACACTCAGATTCTGACTCAGATGATGACATCAATGACTTTACCAAATCTCTTGCATTAATCACCCATCAATTTAACAAGAAATTTGGCAAGAAAGTTTTTGAAGGAAGAAGAGAGGATGAAGAAAGAAGAGGAAATCCAGAAAGGAGATTTCAGAAAGCTGACTATCAACAAGAGCCCAGATCTACTCTGCATAGTGATCAGAAGGGCGTTCATTTCACCAATCATGATTCTACTTAGACCTGGCAAAAACTGACACGACACGCTAACCCGACACGAACTCGACACGAAATAAGCGGGTTTGGGTAATACATTTCAACCCGTTTAAGTAAACGGGTTGACACGACACGACACGAAAGTTAAACGGGTAAGGTTAGGGTCAAAATTTTCAACTCGAAAATGACCCGAATAACTCGTTTATATATATATATATATATATATATATATTTATATTATAAGTTTTATTTTTAATGTTTTAGATTTGGTTAGAACTTATAAGTTTGAAATATGAAATTTGGATTTTCTAATGCTTTCATTTTAAATTTTTGATTTGTACTTTTTTGTGAATTTTCGATTTTTAATTTTTAGTTTTATAAATGTTAAACGGGTTAGGCGGGTCATGTCAGGTTAGGCGGGTCGGGTTAGGGTTGGGATTTTCTGACCCGTTTATTAAACGGGTCGGGTTAGGGTTAGACATTCTCAACCCGTTTAACTTTGAACCCGACACGACACGACACGTTTGCCAGGTCTAATTCTACTCAACAATCAAGATCTCAACAATCATTTCAGCCAAGGTATCCTCAACCTTAGAGGTACTTCAAGCCACAGCCATCAGCACAAGCACATAAGACAGAATCAGATACTGCTCTTCCATCAAACCAAAACGATGGAAGATGTTTTAGATGTGGAAAGCCAGGCCATTACTCTGCAAACTGCAGAGGCAGGCTCATCAAAGATGAAGACTACTACAAAAACAAATACAAGTACAACGTCAAAGAGAGGGTACTTGTTGCAGAGATGGAAGACTGGCTGTCAAACTCAACAAGTGACGGAGAGGAAGAACCTACCAATCTCTGTGGTATGGCTTTCACAGATGATCAGAATGATGGGTCATCAGAGGACTACTCTGAAAAGGTAAACTCTCCTTCCACCTCTGACAGTGAACTTGAATTGGATGTTATTAAGCTAACAGATGAATTTCAAATCTTAAAGCAAAAACTTGTTGATGAAAAAGAAAAAAGAAAACAAATGTCAAAAGATCTTAGTTTTTACAAAAGGGAGAAAGATCTTCTTGAGTCAGAAAAGAATGATATTTTTGTTGAGAAATCTAAACTTGAAAAAGCTCAGAAACAAAAAGAAAAATCTTTTTCTGAAAAATTCAAAGAACTTGAGAAGGTTTTAAAAGTTAAAGAAGAAGAAGTAAAAAGATCTGAGTATGAAAGACTCAATTTTGTTGCCTTAACCAATTTTTTCCAAAAAGAAAGAGAAGTCCTACATCAATCTCTGGAAAGAAAAGAACTTCAAATCAAAAGCTATCTTGATGCACAGGATGTGCATATAAAGATAAACTCTCAAATGGATACTCAAGGGCTGGGATTCAATGAATTGGATCCATTCACTAGATTGAAAAAACTTCACTTTCTTCCACTTTCTGTATAGGAAAGGTCCAGAGCTCTGACTGTTCATCTCTGAACAATTTCAAGAGAATAAAAACCTCAGAGGGATAAAAAATAAGAGCTCTGAACTTTAAAAATGTTGCATACTCAGAAGTGAAAAGATTTCCAAATTCTATCTTAAAAATAGAAAAAGAAACTTCAGAGGTATTTTTCACAAAACCTCAGAGCAATGATCCCAAAGAGATTTTCAAGTTCGATGCATTTATCACAAATGAATCAGAGACATTTGAACAAAGTACCTCTGAAACAAGTACTTCTGAAGATGAACCTCATAGTTCACTTAATCCAGATGCTCCTCTGTATTCACCAATCTCTGATGAATGCATCAGAACTACATTTGAGGATGACATCAAAAGAATAAATAAAGAAAATATTATAGCTGATTTGAAGAATAAAGAGAGCATGAAAAGAATCATCAGAGTCTCAAGACCCAAGAAAATTGAGAAACCATCAGAGGTAGTTATCTCTGGTAAGACTGAAAGAGACTTTCTTGACTCTGATTCTGAATCTGATCCAGAGATAGATGAACAGATTTTCTGCAGATCAGAGAAGGCAATTCATAAAAAAATAGAGACTGTTGGTTCTGGAATTTTGAATATTCCTATTTCTGTTTTGAAAAATAAACCTAGAATACCAATATGTCCTGATTTTGCAGAAATGTGTCTTCAAGCAAAAACTTCTTTGGATCTTGAAAAAGAATTAAAAGTAAAGGCAAAGAATAAAACCATCACTTCTCAACTCTACACTTATAAACCAATCAAGTTTACTCCTGAACAAAAAGGAAAATGGCAAGAAATTAACCATTCTAATCTTGTTTGTGCAATGAGCAATAAAGAGAAAAGGATGTTTCTGAACAAGAAGAGACAACTTGAAAAGAAGGCTGTCTTTCAAGCTAGAAGAAAGGAAGTAGTTAGGAATACTTGTAATATTCCTAGTACTAATTTAAAAAGGAATCATAATGTATCGAATGCATTTGATGAAATGAAAACCTTTGCTTCTACTTCTTCTTGTTCCGTGAAGTGCAATTGCATCCAACTCTTGATAAAACTGAAAAATCACTTCAAGCATGCTTCTATTTGTGAAAAATCACTTAGTGATAAGATTTACTTTATAGAGTAGGTTACTGTTGAAGCATGTCTTGAGCTTACCTTTTGGGTAAGACACTGTTCAAACATGCTTCTATTTTTCAGAATAGTACACTGTTTACTTTATGGTCCTATAAATAGGACCATCACTCCTTTGACAAAAGTGTGCTTTTGATATCTTGTATAAGAAGAATCAACTGAATATATCTTGAGAATATCTTGTTCTTACTGCTTATCTTATTATATGAACTGTGATATTTGAATCTGCTTTTGATATTAAACTATATTGCTTCCGCTGTTATTACTCTTGTTGTTTATATCATTATTATCGTAAGATTAAATCTGGGTTCCAACAAAAAGTGTTTATCAACTTATGCGGTGTCAAATCGGAGATTTTAAAAAAGTGTTTGGATTACCTTATTGTGGTACCAAAACGTAATAAGTTAATAAGTTGTTATTTAAAGGTGTTTGGAATTGCTTATACATATAAAATAACCAAAAAAGTCCTAAGCACTTTTAAAATAAGTTGATAAGTTAAAACAAAATGACTTATCAAAAAGTGTTTTTCAGCAGTTTGGCACCGCTATAAGCCATTTTAATTTTGCCTCATCCAAACACTCAAAATTGCTTATCTCCGGTGCCAAATCGCAATAAGCTAAAAAACACCTTAAATAAGCAATCCCAAACACCCCCTCGATATATTAAACCAAACTCACTAAATCCCGTGTAAAGTACACGGTTAAGATATATGCATACATTTTATATGCCTCTAGAGTCGTCTCTAAAACCTTTGTCTGCAAAATCATCTCTTAACTAAAAGCTCGTAGAATAGCCAATGGAAAGCACTCGTTTATTAGGTTTTAAAATATAATGAAAAAAAGGTAGATGCCATCCTATGGAGTGTCAATACCATGGGCAAAGCCACTGACGAGCTAGGGGTGCTCATGCCCACCCTCAAATTCTAGTTTAAAAAAAACAACAAGATAGTAATTAGTTCATATACAACATATTTGGTGATAAATTTTAATTTTAAATAAATTATTTATTTTAAAATATATTTTTCTTTATTTACATTATATTTAGTAATTTAATGTAAATAATTTGATTCATATATATCAAACATGATAGTGCAGTGTGATGATATACTTTAAATATTTTGCTTATTTCATTGCCTCATTCATTTAATTAATTTGTCATGTAATTCTCTCTTATAACTTATTGCTTTAAACTTATGTTTATTTTATGGTTTTCATTTGTCCAAATGAACATAAACTTTCATTGAATAAATAAAGTTTTTTGATAATTTTCATGTTGCTATTAAAGGATTTCTTTCCATTACATGCTTAATTATCTATTTACTTTTTTTTTAATGTAAATATAGACATAGTTATGTATGTTATTTTGCTCATTTTTACATTTCAACTTTTTTAATAACTATTGTCTTGAATAAATATTTAACAAAAAACTTATATTTTCAAAAGAGGCTTGCCAACCTTGAAATCATGAATTTTCTTACAAAATTTTTATGTTGCTTCTAAATTAATTTCTTGGCTCAACCCCTGATAGACTACCGCACCGGTCCGATGATCATCGTGAGGGAGATAAATTAGCACATGATCCAATTGGCAAATGAGCGATGCCCAAGCTTAAACTAGGACATCATTCATGCGTAGGGGTGTACACGGGTTGGGTTTGGCGGTCTCGGACATTTTTACAACCCAACGTACAATTCATTCAAAAGTATAACCCAACCCAACTCTTGCGGTTTGTGACGGGTTGGACTGGTTGAGCAGTTTTGTAATATATATAAAATTCAAAAGTATAATCTAACCCACACTAACCTAACATATCCCACTTAGGTGTTGTTCGGTTCGTTTTCTATAAAGACCTGAATGGATATAGCTAACTGTATGGATATAGCTCTCTGTATGTTAACAGATAAGTTGTTGTTCGGTTATTATGCTGAATAAACAGTCTGAATGTCAGAAATGACCATTTTACCCTCAGAACATATGATTTTAGGCTATGGTGTATAACCAGAAAATCATAGAAACATATACATTTCAAGAACACAGAAACTCATAACATATACATTTCAAGAACACATAAAATCAGAACATATATATAACCGAAAAATAGAAACTCAGAACATATATATAACAGAAAACAGAAACTCAGAACATATACATTTCAAGAACACAAAAACTCAGAACAGAACATTGTATAACCGAAATGATATGTATGTAATCAGAAAATCAATGAAACAGTAGTATCACAATGCCTACTGTGGGTTTAAACCCAGAAATCGATGGCTCTAAAGACCATGAAATCGATGGGTTTAAACCCAGAAAATCGATGGAGTTTAACCATTAAACACATGAAATCAATGGAGTTTAACCATTAAACACATGAAATCGATGGGTTTAACCATGAAAATCGATGGAGTTTAACCATGAAAATCGATGGAGTTTAACCATTAAACTCATGAAATCGATGGAGTTTAACCATGAAAATCGATGGGTTTAAACCCACAAAATCGATGGTAACCCACAGTACCTGTGAGAGAGATCAAGAAAATTTGATGGAAACGATGGAGTTCCAAGCTGCTTCCTTCCCGTTCTGGTGGTGGGGCAGAGAGAGTCGACGATCGGCGGTGGTGTGGAAGAGGGAGGAGACGACCGACGGTGGTAGGGAAGAGGGAGAGGTAGGCGACGACCGGCGGTGGTGGGGAAGAGGGAGGCGATGAGTTAAGTGAGGCGATGGGTTAAGATGGGTTTCTTTTATGGCAAGGGTATTTGGGGAAGAGAGGGGATATTAAATGGCTGAGTGTAGAGGAGTAATAATTTTTAGCTGACCAATTAAGTCATCGGCTGACCGAATAAGCCACAACCGAACAGTTATTTATGGCTGAGCGAATAAGCCATATATGTTATACAACCCATTAAGCCACAACCGAACCCCCTTAGTGGAAGTGTCTGAAAAAGGTAAGATGTATGCATAAAATAGTCAATTTTTTGAATACTCCATCTTATATAACGGTATGTGTGAAAAAGTTTTAATCTGAAATTTCGAAAAGTTATGAAAAGGTTTTAGAAAAATTGAGAATACATATCACAAAGAACAAGAAAGAGTGCAACAAAGCTAAAATCAAAGGCAAAATTGGTAGAAAAGTTATTGTATTTTTTAATTTTTTAATTATATAATTGGAGCAATTGATTTATTATATTACATTGGGCAAATTAAGTAAAATAACAATACACTTTACCTTTATTTTATACTTTACTCACTGGACTTTTAAATGCAATGCTAAAATTTACAACTTTTAAAAATCGCCATAAGAATCATTCACAATTCTGAGCATCTCTCTCTCACACACATAATATATATATATATATATAGTAAATTACACTGTTTGTTCATGTGGTTTACATAAAATCTCGATATGGTCCCTATTTTGAAATAAGTACACTAGGGATCCCTGTAGTTTGCATTTCGTTTCGCCCAGAGTTCCTACCGCTAACGCCATCCATTTCATCACCGTTAGCCCTCACACGTGCCTTGCACGAGAGGGGTAAATTAGTCATTTTCGTTTTCCCTCTCTTTTTTACCTGCCACAAGTCATCATGAGTGCCGATCTTTCACCTCATGTCCCTTAATCTTCAATATCAACCCATTCTTATCGACTCCAATCAATCGGCGCTTGATCGGTAATTAAGCTTTACGACCGAGGGAAAATGGTGGGAGGACAGTGGCAAGTTCGTAACAACACATATACTATTGATTATCTTGAAATTTATGGTAAGTGAATCAAATGTTGAATGAAAAAGCTTTCAACCATTCATAGTATTTTGGATTTGATCTTGATTAAAAACATTTTTTACAGATATTTATCCAACCCTAGTTACATTGAAGCTATATCATGGAGGGTTTTTCACACGGGCACCTGGCAGGGAGTATATTCAAGGTAAAATGCACTACGTCGACTTGGTTGATACAGATGAGTTCTTAATTCATGAGTTGGAATCAATGGTGGAAACATTAGGGTATCCAATATCCATCCCTACCTTTTACCATTTCAATGTTCCTAGTTTAAGCTTAGATTATGGTTTACAAGCTCTAGGTAATGATGATGATGTTAGAAGTTTTTTGAAATATGTTGGTACTAGCAAAGTATTTAAAATATATATTGAACATTGGAAACCAAGTGTGGGAACTTATTTAAGAAGTATTGGGGCCAGTAGTAAGGTAGTAATAGAAGAACTACCAGAAGACAAATCACCAGAAGAACTACAAGTGTGGGAACTTGATGTTGATGAATGATATGGTCACTGTAATGGTACTCTTTTGGTTCAATATGTATTTGCTCATAAAGAAAGTATTTGAACAATATCCATAATTTTGCCACTTCCATTAATCCCAAAATAAAAAGTTACATAACTAGAATAGATCAACATTTTACAAAAGCATGACCTAAACCCTAATACATAACTCAACTAAGGATTAAATATATTACAATTGACAACCAAGTCATCCACAAGACAATTTTCAAGAGTAATCTACGATTTTTGTCCCTGTGGTTTGATGTTTATAACGATTTACTTTCCTGGTCTTTAAAAACTGTTTTTTTGTCCCCATTGTTTGCAATTCGTTTCTCTTTTCGTCCCTCTAACTAACTCTATTAAAAGAGTTTGTTAAATCAAGGGTTTTCTAGTCATTTTAATCTCTATATAATTTTTCTTTTTTGTATTATATATATATATATATGATTACAGGCCCATACCGGATGTCTCTTCCCTTTCCCTCTGGCCAATATCACCACCCATCTGTTCATCCACCGAGCACCACTCACTTTGCTTAACTTTATAATCAAAAACCTATTCAAGTAATCAAAATACTGCTTAGATCTCTCAACCCCAAGCTTCCAGATTATCTGACTTTTCAATTCAGCAAGATTGATCCATGAATGTTGTTGCGGTGGTTGCATTTCTCAACACAAAAGTTCCATAAAACACTCACAAGGCTATCAATTTCTTGCTTCAGCACACAAAAACCTAAAGCACCTAATTTGACCAACTAAATTAGGGTTTTGCTCCATCTACAAAATCTTATCTTCTAGAACAAATTCAGTCGATTCAACAACAACCCACACAACTTATAACAAAAACACGTCACGGGAAACCCTAATTAGGTTTTCATTAGCGAGAAAAGAAGAAAATCACGAAAATCGTTCATAGTCTCTAGCATTCGCCCTTCACTTTCAAATTAATACCTGATTTTAATTGATGGATACCTTCTGCTAAACTCAGGTTTGTGATTTAATCAAAGTGAACTAAAACCATATTTGTGGTTCCTGGAAACAAGAGAACGAAAACACAATGTACCTCCTGTTTAATCACACATAGTGAATATAGAGGCAGATGTCGAAATTTTAGGTGTTCAATTTATTGAAGAAGAATCACCAAGTTTTCAATCTTTGAAGAACATCAACAATGGTTTCAAACCAGGATCTGAAATATATATATATATATATATATATATATATATAGGGTTGTGTTCTTGTGAGAAGCTGAGTTAACGGTGAGAAGCGTGAGAAGGGGTTATCAGCCGTTGGATGAGAAATGGACGCACATTAGGATGAGATGTACCGAGATAAGACGCACCGAGATGCACCAGATTAATTCCATTCTAAGCCACAATTCTTGGGAGGGCTTGAGATTCAAAGAGATCAACGGTTCAGATCCACTTCTCACGCTTCTCATCGTTAACTCAAGTTCTCACACGATCCTTCACCTATGTATGTGTGTGTGTGTATAGGTTCAAACGAGGATGTTATCTAAATTAAAAAATAAGAGCATGAATTTTAATCAATCATTTATTTAAATTATGTGTTAAATAAAACTTTTTCTTGAAAATCACGCAAAAGGGTATATGTCATTTGTTGCTTATGGGATTATATATGAAAACTAGGTTCAAACACGTGTATTACACGGGGTCATTTAAAAAAATTAAATCATGCCAGAAAACTTATCTTACAGATATGAATGATCATCGAAAGCATGATGCTACTTTTCCAAACTTTTTTCCCTTCAGAGTTTTTTTTTTTGCAGCTGATTACAAAATGTCATTGTTTTAGGCAGTTGTTTTAGGCAGTTTTCACAAAGAATTTTTGCAAAAAATTAATAAAAAGTATGAATAAATTAAGAATTTATAAAACAAAATTTATAATATAACGTAAATGAAATTATGAAAAAGTACATAGTTAAAATATTAATAAAATAAGAACCACAAATCATAAATTACCAAATATTTCTTTATATACAACATTCTTTGTTCTATTGCTAATTATACCTTCAACATCTATAATTCATGTTTTTAAACCTTACCTACTTTTTACTCTAGATAAAGCAACATACAACTAGCCATGGGTGAAGACTGGTTGTCTCAGAAACAAATCAACCTTCGATAATGATTGTCACTGTCTTTTATTTATGGTCATGGCAAAACATACAACAATTGAAAATTGTCTTCTTTGAAACTTGAACGGAATCCTTTTGTCTGTAGGTGTTAAAGACATTCTTGGAATAAATGTTCAGCTTCCAATATTGCTTCCAGATATGATCTCTGTTTCTATAACCCGATTTCCCAAAGATAACACCCGTAGTCTAATTCCATTACATAACCCAGATTTCTGATCAATATTCCTTAGTAACATAACTTGAACACCGACTTTTAGTACTATCTTATGGTTTGGCAAACCCGATAATTTAAGACCATTTAAGACATTAGATGAGTACAAAGTTTCATCAAATTGTTCGTGAAGATGCTCTGATTCACACAGACTATCTAAACTTATGTAACACCCCGTTTTCACTATTATAATGACAAAATTACGTTCATTTAACTATCTTAAATCTTTAAGATAAGTGTTAAATATGATGATATATAATCGATAATTTAAGTTATGTTTTTCGATAAAGAAATATTTACATCGGATACAGATTTAAAGCTAAGGTGTTAATATCAAAATATTGATATCATTGAAAAGATGATAATTTGAAGATTTAGAAAATATCTTTGATAAAAATAAATAAGAGAGAAATATATCTGATTAATAATTACGGAGATGAAAATATATAAATCTAAATATATATACATATTTAAACATTTAAACAATTGAATTTAATATATATATATATATATATATATATATATGCGAATAGTGTGTGTATATATATATATTTTAATATTATTTCTATTTAAAATGTTTTGTTGTTTTACTCAAAATAGCTAGTCGTATGGATTTTTATGAAATGTGACTAATATATTTTTGTGACCAGCGATTTATGACGGTCACAATGAAACTTTCAGATTTGAAAACCGACAAAGTTTTATTTATAGGACTGATTCGATATTAAATATATCGTTTTTATTAATTTTATTGCTCAAATGGATTTAAAAATGATACAATGCATATATATTCGGAATCATCGATTTACATATATCGTAATGACGCTTTCAGATTCGAAAAAGAATAAAGTTTTTATTTTAGGGTCACTTGAGCAAAACGATAGAAATATGTCATTTATGAATAATAGAAATACCGGATTTATACCAAATTTCATATTTATATACGTTGAAAAATCGAGATACCGTAAATATCAAAAAGGTCAAAATATGATTACGGAAATTTGTACAACTCAGAAAAAAGATATAACAATAACATGCCTATAGGTAGGTACTATCGCATAGGTCTCAAATGTATGTTTATATTGAGATTTGGGGTTACGTATACAAAGTTATACTCAATAAAAATAATAATGAATATATAACAAATAAAATATTTATAGTTTTAATATATATAAATATATGTGTGTGTACCTTAAACGTATGGATAACATACAAAATGGATTTTGAGATCTTTTATCAATTTGAAATCCGCCGTCTTCATATTCGGCCGTCTTATTCAAAATCATGTCATTTTAATTTACTATAAATACGTGCATACGTTTCATTTCATAAAAACACACAAAATACTAACAATAAATTCGAGAGTTTGCATCCACTTTAGGATAGTAAATCAAGCATTTCGATTAATCAATCAAGGTGAATACGTTATGAGATTTACTGGGATACATATATGCTATAATAAATGTTTTTATGCATGATGAATATTTGAAATGATGTTTTGGTACGCTAGCCTTGCATGAGATATGGGTATGCTTATAATGCATTTTATGAGAAAGACATGTATTTTAGATATGACATATGAAATGCTTTGTGCATGTGAAAGTATGTCCATGTTAAATATCCGACGGGGTATAAGAAATGAGGATGTCTTGCAAACGGACCTCAGGGGGAAGATCTTTCGCGGAACCCCAGGGGGAAGATCCTTCGCGGAACCCCAGGGATCTAGGATCCTGTTGAGAATGTTTGGCATACTTACACATATGAGATCTTGCACTAAAAGAAGATGATGTTTTTACTGAAATGGTTTATGCATCAATGTTATTATGCATAATTGTGAAAAGTGTAGTATTATTCATGCACTTAAACCATATATTTTATGAAAGATGATTTCTTCATGAAATCATAATTGCTCACTAAGCTTAAAGCTTACATATTCCATATATGTATCTCAGGTAAGATCAGGATAAGACATGAAGGGATCACATGATGACTTATAGTTCTTAAAATAGCCATTATAAATGTTAGGCTATAGAACTGTTGCAAGAACGCTTCCGCAGACGTAAAGGTTATGATGTTATGAAAAAGAAAAAAAAATGGGGCGCCACACTTAGGTACTCCTTTTCGTTTCCTGGAAACAATGATAGCAAATGATCATTTATTTCTTGAACGACTTCATGCTTGGGTGCAAGTATTGCTCTTTCCTAAAAATAGAATGAATTCTTGACATTTACAAGAATAGAAGGATATACAAATTCAATTAATGCATATATAGGATCCGTTGAATCGGTAATGAGAAGATCATCAGGTATATTGATAATTGCCTCACCATCATTCACACTACCAACATTGCCTTCTCCTAAATCCAAAAGCCAGTTTGCAAAAATCCTTGTTTGTTCGATATTAGAAGCTTGACTGTCAACAGTTAACCTCATGTTTTTAGTTAACCTTAGGACTTTTCATTTTTCCCAAATGTAAGATAAACTTAACGACGCATTAACAATGTCTTGTCTACTTGCGTTGGGAATAACCGGCAAAATTTGTCTGAAATCTCCTCCAAAAACAACTACTTTGCCACCAAAAAGCATTTCCGAAGTCAGTAATGCCTTGACTGCCAAAAATATCGTTCGTACTTCTGCCCAATGCTTCAAATGCATGCTAATGAACCATTGGTGTTTCATCCCATATAATCAACCTAGTCTTCTTTATTAACTTGGCAACATCACTGTCTGGCTTATGTAACAAAGAGAATCTTCGTTAAGAATTAGAGGAATTTGAAAGAGAGAGTGTGTTGTCCTACCTCTTGTAAGAAGTAATGAAGTAATACCACTCAAAGCAACATTTAAAACAATTTCTCCTCTAGATCTTATTGATGCAGATATGTCATCCATAGAAATGTTTTACCTGTTCTGCCATAACCATATCGTCATAAACACCTCGTTGCTCGTTTGTTAAAGCACCTAGAAGTTGACGAAACTCGTTCTGTAGATTAGCTATGTCGTAATCTAGCTCCCCCGTAATCAAATGATCGTTTGAAGACTTAACAGAATCATCATCAGGGTGAGGCATAGTGGTGAATTTTTTTAGGCTGGAATTGTTACGAAGTAAAATCTTTTCAATCTCAAACAATGTCAAGTTTTTGACTTGATCATCATTTAGAGATAAACCTGTAACATATATAATATAAATGTTAAACAACCATAACTGAAAAATAATAACTGAAAAAATATTTAAGAAATAAAATAATATTTAAAAAATAATAAAACAATAAATTGGTTTGGGATAATCATGGAGTTTGGGATAATCGACTATCTGTAGAGTGTAATGGTACGTTTCTGGAGGAAACATCAGACCAATGCTTTGATCTATGGAAGTTTTGGGAGCCCTTGCAGAGGCCGTGTCTGTGTAAGCATTGAGGAACGGATTTAAGATTTTGTTGGATCGGACCAAACTAGTTGTTAGGAAATTTCGTCAAGGGAAGGACGATGAATCTTTGGTGGTGATGATTATTGGAGAAATTTGTTGAGAATGTCGAGGTAAACTTTAAGTACAAATCGATTATTGAGGAAGCCTTGATGTGTCGAAATTGGAAGTACTGTTTCTGTAACAACAATGGGTGATCAACTCTATAAGTTTATATGGATTCCTTCACCACTCGGGCAAGGTCGACATGGTTGCGAGTGCTCAGAATTGAAAGGAGTATGGGAAAGCGATGGTTTGATCCCTTCTGCAAAGATGGTTGTGTTTTGGAGGCAAGGAAAGAAAATAATGTCACTCCATAAAGGACGTGTTAGTGCATAAATGTGTTAGATACAAGATCATAGAAGACTGAAGGTCAAAGATTAAGAAAGTCAAAGCTAAAAGTCAACTCTTAAAGCAAAGTCAAAGTCAAATGTAAATAAAGTCAAAGTAATTGTCTTTGTAGTTAGTTTTTGTAAGCGCGTTGTTTTAGTTTTCTTTATTAGACTTGTAGTTCGCGTATTACTAGTAACTAGAACATTTGTAACATTTGCAGAGATTGTAGTGAGAGAAAGCTAGAGAGAGAAAGTTTGTACGAATTGAGATTTGTGAATTGAAATCAACATGTTGAGTTTTAATCTTGATTAATATTTTTTTTGTTTGTGATAGATAATCAGTAAGAACTTGAATTCAGGGACTATCAATTGGTATCAGAGCAGATCCAATTAGAAATCAAGAAAATCGATTGAAAAGAAAGTTCGACACTATTCCATCGAGTTCAGATTCGGTTTTGAGATTTTATGTGTAATTTTGAGTTGTAATTGAATCAATATGTTCGAAATGCATATTAGATTGAGTCTGTATAGGTTAATTTGAGTTTAGCACTGTAATTTTCATGAATTGTTGAATTTTTCGAGTTTTTGCATTCACTAGTTCAAAGCACTGTAAATGAATCAATGTGTAAATTTGTGTGAATTTCTTTGAAATTCATTGTTAGATTTTGATTCAAGAAGTATAGAAGATCGAATTGTCAAAGTTTCGAATCAAAATTCGAAGTTTTGATAGATTTTTGGTTGAATCAGAGGTATTTTTCATTCGATATTTCAAGAACCCGCAGACATGCTCAAGAAATCGCAAAAAGCCTGAAGAACTCACAGATTTGATAGAATTCGCAGAAAGATTGAAGATTTTGCAGATTTATATTAGAATTCGCATATTTGTTGTTTCTGAAAATCACAAGGGTGGAATTCGCAAGTGTGTCTCTTGCGAATTGCACAGATTTCGCATCTCAGTGTGTTGAGAATTCTTAAGAATTCGCAATACTCTTTATACGAATTGTTCAGAATTCGTAGATCTTTGTGAAAATTTTCTTAAGGAAAGGATTCGCAGATATTAGAATTCGCATAAGACTGTTCTACGAATTCATTGGATTTCGCAGAGGAGTAGTCTACAAATTCTTATTGTTATTAAGAAAAGTGTTTAAAATTTTATAAGTGTTGGATTCGTATGTCTCTATCATGCAAATTCTGTTTTTTTTAAACTTGCTTGCGAATTATGAATAACTTGCGAATTCTGAAAATCTTACGAATTCTTGTGTTACGAATTCTGAAGTTGGCATATTTTAGTATACGAATTCTGTTTCATCCACTTGTGTGCGAATTCTGTGAGTTGCGAATTTATTATACTTCAGTGTAAGCTGCGAATTCTATACTTGAAGAATTTTGGAATTTTCATTTCTGATTTTCTGTTCAAGTTTTTCTGTTTTACTTGATTTCAAATTGGACTAACGGTTAGTTTCAAGTTTCTTATTGCATATTTCTAATCAACATGATGACTTCCAAGGACGCTCTCTCTATTGGTACTAATATCAAGCCTCCTGTTCTATTCAAGGGTGAATACGAACAATGGAAGGATCGCTTTCTCGACTTTGTAGACCGTCACGCAAATGGAGAAAACATTATGTTATCAATTACAGAAGGTCCCATGATTCCACCTACTGTCGAAATACCCGATGATGAATCCTCAGACAGTGAGGATGGAGACGAAGACAGAGTGAGAAAGATGAAAACAGTTCCGAAGGAATTTGCACAGTATTCTGATGAGCAGAAAAGCAGATTCAAAGCCGATAAACAAGCAAGATATCTTATGTTACAAAGCATCCCGAATGAAATTTACATAAAGATCGACAGCTACAAAGCTAACGCAAAGAAGATGTGGGATCAGTTACAAAAGATGATGATGGGCTCTAAGGTGGGAAACCAGATGAAAGTGGTCAATTGTATCAACAACTATGAAGAGTTTAAGGCCAAAGAAAGTGAGAGTTTGGAGGAAACTTATGAAAGATTTGTGCTTCTTCTGAATGAACTATCCAAGAACAAAGTCAAGAAGAAGCAGATTGAGAACAATGTTAAGTTTCTCAGCATCCTACAGCCGGAGTGGAAGAAGCATACCCGCCGGATGAAGCAAATGAAAGATTTGAGTGACATACCCCTCCACGAAGTTTACGAGACTTTGAGACAGAATGAGGAGGAGGTTGAAGAGAAAAGAGCTGAGAAGAAGAAAATCGAGAAAGTGTCAGATCCTATTGCACTAGTAGCTAGAGAGAAGGAGAAAGAGAAGAAAAAGAAGAAGAAAGTTGTGGTTCCCAGTTCTGATTCTGAGTCTGATTCGGACAGTGATGACGGTGAAAACCTCAAGCAAGCTATGCTTCTTCTGATCCGTGCATTTCAAAAGAAATTCTACAAGAAACCGGGTTCAAACACACATATGTACTTTTCGTCAGGTTCAAAGAATCATGAACATAGGGAAAGAGTTGAAGGAAAAAGATATTAGGAGAACCGGTATGTGGGAAGAAAGTCGGATGAGAAGAAGAAGTTTCTGAATGACTATGCTGGTGCTGAAAAGAAGACAAATGACCTAATCAAATGCTACAACTGTGGTAAGGTTGGTCATTACGCAAAGGACTGTCGGAAGCCAAAAGTCAGAAATTCTGAATATTACAAGAACAAAATGCTCTTAGCCAAGCAACAAGAAGCTGGAAAGGCACTCATGGCTGAAGACAAGTTTTAGCTAGATCATTCAGATGAAGAAGAAAGAGAAGAAACAACTCACATGTGTTTGATGGGAGACACTGTGAAGTATGATTATAGTGATGAAGAAACAACTAATGAGGTACTTAATTTGTCTAAATCTGATTTTATGATCAAAATGGAAGTTATGATGGTTGAACTTCAAGATCTCCAAAATAAACTGAAAAAGGAAAGGAGTAGAGTTGAAAAGAAAATTCAAAAGATATTTGAACTCAACAAGCAAGCTGTTGGGAACAAAGATTTGATTGATTCTCTACGCAAATCTGTTTCTGTTTTTAAACAAGAAAAGGATTGTTTTGAAAGTAAGATTTCTGATTTTGAATCCAAAATTTCTAAGTCTGTTTCAGAAAAGCAAGAATGTCTTCTAAAAGCTTTTAAACTGCAGGTTGAGAACAATACTTTAGAGAAAAAGGTAAATGGTTTGGAAGCCAAGTTGGATACAAGATCATGAAGACTAAAGGTCAAAGTTTAAGAAGTCAAAGCTGGAATGTCAAACTCTCATGGAAAGTCAAAGTCTTGTGTTAATAAAAGTCAAAGTCAATTGTATTTGTTTTTAGTTTCTTTGTTTTTAGTTGTAGGTATAAATAGTTGTTTTTGTTGTTTAATAGATATATGGTTAGAACTTCAGAGAGTTGTAGAGAGAGAAAGAGGAGTCTAGAGAGAGAAAGAGAGAAAACAGATTGTATTCGTTTGAGTGTTGAACTGAAATCAAACAAGTAATTGAATCATTCTTGTTTGTGATTGATTAATAGTAATTTGAATCTTGAAACAGGGACACACAATTGGTATCAGAGTAGAATAAATTCAGAAAATGGATTGAATTTGAAGAATTTTTTTTTGGTTGAAGTTCAAGAACTCGCAAATCGTTTTACTATATTTTGATTTCGCGAATTAATGTTGTTTTAGATCAGATTTTGGTGTCATTGTGGTTGATTTTACATCTAGACCGAGTCTTGTTTGAAATATTTTGTCTAATTCACGATCATTCTTGTGAATTTTGGATTTTTAGTAACTTTGAGTTCGAAGTCTGAAAACCAACTGTTCTAGATCGAAATCTCAGTTTTGTTGGTTTAATCTGAAATTAATCGATTGGAATTGATTCGAATTATGTTTGAGATGATTTCTGAAAGATTTCAAGTCAATTGGTGAAGGATTAAATCGAATCAGAGGGAAAAATTAAGTTTTTGGTCGATAAACCGAAGAACACGCAAGATCTACAAAACGCGCAAGATTCATCGGAAGAACGCGCAAACCAAAAGATATTGATTTTGGACTGAAACGCGCAAAGTGCTATTTGCGAGTTCTAGAAACGCACAAATCGAAGTTTGCGTGTTTGTTCTTCAGTCTGCGAGTTTGAACAAAACACGCAAGTAGGCATCTGCGAGTTATCCAAACGCGCACGACTCATCTTGCGAGTTTCTCAGTGAACAGTGATCTGCGAGTTTATCTGTCTGCGAGTTTCAAGTCTTTTTAGTGATCTGCGAGTTTCTCAATGAACAGTGATCTGCGAGTTTATGTGTATGCGAGTTTCAGTAGTTAGTTAAAATTTTCAAAACTGTAAAGGGGGACAAAGTTCTTATTGTGATCAAAGTTTCTGAATTTCTAACGATCATTTTTTCAAGTTCTTTTTGTTACAGATATTCAAGATGAGTTTTTCAGCTAAGGAGGTAACGGATTTCACTGAAAATGACTTCATGATCAAAATGGAAGCTACGATGGTTGAAGTTGAAGACCTTCAAAATAAATTGAAAAAGGAAAAAGACAGAGTTGCTAGGAGAAATCAAAAGATCTTTGAGCTCAACACGTCAGTTATTGGAAACAAAGATCTAATTGATTCTCTACGTAAATCTGCTTCGAACTTTGAACATGAAAAAGATTGTTTTGTAAAGAAGATTTCTGACTTTGAATCTAAACTTTCTAAGTCTGATTTAGAAAATAAAGAATCTGTACTAAACGTTTATAAATTGCAGGGTGAAAACAAGAGCTTGACTAAGAAGATAAATGATTTGGAAGCTAAACTTCATGCGATAGGTCAAACAGATCACACCATTTTTCTAAATGCACCCATTGAGGAGGCTGAAGTTAAAGAGAAATGGGGACTCGGTTACGATAACCCCCGTTACTTAAAGAAAACCATCAGAAAACAACCAGCGTTGTATAACTTTGATTTTCTTGTTGTTGCTGATAAATATCCTCATTTAAAACCCAAATTTGTTACCAAATTACCAGAAGAAGTTGAGGCCAAAGAAACTGAGAAGAGAAAGAATGTAAAGAAAATGCAACTACCATTTTGCTATGAAAAGCTAAATGATAGTTACCGTTCTGACACACCAAAAGTTCTTTCAGATGACTATTTTGTTAGCTATTCTGTTACTGAGATGGAGGCAAAATCTGCAACTGCAAAAGTTTATGTTCCTCCACTCATTCTAGAAAGCAAAATAGTTGAGCTTGAAAATGTTTTATTTGAAGAAAGAATTTTGGTTGATATAGAACAAAGTGTATTTTCTACAGTTATAAAGAACACTATTTTTCAATCTAAATCTACAGAGTGTTCTAAATTTTCAAAGGCACCTCAAACTTCAACTGATAACTTTGATGACTTATTTGTGTCTGAAAATAATTTTCTTAACCTTGATAATGGGAATGTAGAAGAAATTGATTTGCTTGAATTTAATGCTCCACTTCCAGGTCATTCTCCTTTTGTCATTAATGATGAAAGCATTGAAGACAAGGAACAGAGTCTGATAACTGAGAACACTGAGCTTCAGAAGAAAATATCAGATTTGGAGATAAAAATGGCTAAGGACAAAGATGAGTTTGAAAAGAAATTCTCAGACTTTTCCAGAAAGAGTTGTGAAGAAAAGAAGGTGATTGAGCTTCAGTGTATAAAGCTTTCTCAGCAAGTTTCTGATTTTGAGAAAGTAATAATCTTGGAAAGAGAAAAGTTTGCCAAGGAAAAGAAGGCCATTGAACAAAAGAATGTTGGATTCTTCAAAGAAATATTCGGCCAGAGAAACAATGCTGAAAAGGGATTTGAAGAAGAAAGAAGCATGTTTGAGGATGAGATTAGAAAGCTGACAGTCAAGTTATCTGAACTATCTAATAATGCACTGAAAGAGAAGAAAATGAAGTCTGAGTTTGAAACGAATATTGACCTTCTTGTCAAAAAAAGAGACAGTTTCGCTTCAAAGATAAAAGAGCTTGAAGATATCATTTCTAAGATGGAGGTGGTGACTGAGTACAAGACTCTAGAGTCAATTATCCACACACCTAGAGATGATTCAGCTGATTCGGAATGCTTATTCAAGACAGCTGCAAGCTCACATCATAAAACTGTTTCTTCCAAAAGGTCAGTTAAATCTTCTAATCAGATTCGTAGTACTAACCTTTTCTATGATAGAAATATAGATGGTATAGGTACACATCGAAGAAGAAGGAGATACAAAGAAGAAAAATTGGTCTGGAAAAGGAAACCAGTTGAAGATGAAAAGAAAGATGGAAAACAAGATGAGCTGAAAGGAAAGAAATCATGTGTACATGAGATAAAAGCAAAGAAGAACAAAGCTCGTAAAGGTAAACCTGATCATATATACACGAAAGATCAATTAATCAGGTTGTCAGGTAAGATATACTATTGTTCTTATTGCCGTACACATGATCCTGTTCACAAATCTAGTGATCATTACTGGTATGGTTCTTACCCATTTACTCCTATTCGAACTGCAACTAACACATATGGACCCAAATACCAGTGGGTACCACAGCCGAAAACTGATTCTGTGTTGCAGACATCTACATTCAAGGGGGAGTAAGAGAACCAAGGCTTCTAAGTAAATCAGCTTAGAACCCGTACTTCAATGAAGTTTGACTTCTAAACACAACAGTTTAGGACTCGTACTTCAGTGATCAAACGACCTTACTTCTGTGCTGATAAGAGATTGTACTCCAATACTCGAATGAGTAAATCAACCATCAAGGGGGAGTACATATTTTTCTGAAATACTTTGCATCTGATAGATATGATGAACTACATTTCAAAATAGAATTGTAGATCTCTATCATGTGCTTTTTCACTGACATATTTTAGATGCATAATTTTAGGGGGAGTAAAGGTGAAGATTTCTGATTATTTCATATTAGAACTCGTACTTTCAATGTTTTATTGCTTTATGTCTTTTATTTTTCAATAAATTTTGTGAATAAAGTTGCTTTGACATGACTTTGAGACTTGTGTAGGATGAGAGAAGCTTACAAGATCATATCTTTATGACTTAAGCATGACTTTATGAGATTTAAGACTGCATAGAAAGGTTAAATTTCTTATCTTAATCTCATATATGGTTGAAAGAAGTACAACTTTCAATCATAGAAAATATGTTCGTAAATGTTCAAACCACTTCCCGATTCTTAAACAGATTTCATGAATTGGAAGTGTGATTTTTAAATGTTTTCAATGTTTATTTGTGCTTACATGTTTACAAACCGTGTGTTTCCAAAGATAAATACTTGTGTATTGTCTTTTCTATATACTTTCAAGTATTCACACACACCGGTTTGATTTCTTGTTCAAATTGTTCTTATCATGTCTCAAATTTTGAAACATATTTTTCGATGGTAAGACACCCCACTTGTACTTCAAAGAATTTTGAGCGTAATTTCATTTCGAAACGTTCATTTCAAGACTTGTCTATATCTTGGTTCGTATAGACACATATCCATTATTATTGACCATAAGCCTTGATTGTTATATCATATCATTTCTGATCATTTTCATACAATGTCAGATTTTCAAACAAGTCTCTTGCATTCATTTCTATTCATTCAATTTACTTGTTTGAAAAATATTTCACTGTTTCAAATGCTCAAATTGTCATGATTAACATACACATATCTGACCCATGTTTTCTATGTCTTAAATGTTCAAAATAAATCATTATGAGCAACATATGCTTTATAGGACAATACGGGTTCTTTGTGCTAGGACTTAAATGAACTTCTATGGATTCACGTTAACCAGTGTCTCCTACCCAAGAAGTTAATCCGTAGTGATTGAGTGTGAGGAGTCGAAAAGAAATGAGTGTGGGTTGTGCGTTGAGGTAAAATGGAATAGAGAGTTTGGTTAGATGTGAGCTTATTGAATTAAAAGAAAGAGGGTGTGAGATCAGAGTAAAAGAATATCAAACTCTGCACCAACTACTTTCTGAGCCGGGCAACCACATTACTAATGTTTCACACTTCTTCGTGAACGTTATTGAAACAGGCAAATAGCCCATGCCAACTCTTGATTATAACCCCACCAACCACTCATTTTCTTCTTAAAAAGAAAATATTTCATATTTTTTTGGGGACGCAGCATATAATCTATCTGTATTCATTTGAAAAATCTGGATATTGAAACAGAAGGAAGTCTGCCCCACCTTCGCACTTCAATCATGCACATTGAGTCTGTGTTTATCTACTGTTGTCTCAGTGGTTTACACAATGTTGAGCCTTTTATAAAATCAATCATTCGTGCTTATATCTTTCTGATCACTTGCACGAACACATAAAGAATTTGTTTCTTTGTCATAACGTTCATAGAAATTGCCTTTGTGGTGTTTCGATGATTGGATGGAAGCCCTGGGGGAGTGAACATAACAAAACCTCATTTACAATGTGTATTCTTTACACACAATGACTTCGTGTTATTGACAGACATGTTAACTGATTCATTTGTTGATTCAGGTGTTACATTCCTATTTTGTATGGATTTACAAAGATCTAGATAAATATATTGTTCGAATTTGCAAAGAATCAGAGGCTTGTGAAAGATCAGTGGTCGAAACAAACAATGACATTTCTTGATGAGAAAGTTTTGATGAACCAGATGCTCTATTCATCAAAAAGGGGGAGATGATTTAAAGAAATGTCCAATTCAGAAATTTCAAAGTTGAAGTTTTGAAGAAATTAACTTTCAAAGATTGAAAGGTTGAAATATTTTTCAAGAAGAGTCAAAGTTGTTTGAAGATGTGCTGATTTTCAGAAATTTTCTTTGAAGATTGTTTGCTGAAGCATTCCATGCTAAATATGAAGATAATTTCTTTCCAAAGTCTGAAAGAGTTTCTGTGATAATTCTGGAGAGAATGTTAATTTTTTTCAAAGACAGACTTGGAAGAATAAAGTTAAACAAAAGGAAGAGATTGTCCAGATTGAACCATAGGGGAGATTGATCTGCTAAATCTTTCAAAGATGATCTTGAATCTAAAGGGGAAGATTGTTAGAGCAGAAATATGTTGGATACAAGATCATAAAGACTAAAGGTCAAAGTTTAAGAAGTCAAAGCTGGAATGTCAAACTCTCATGGAAAATCAAAGTCTTGTGTTAATAAAAGTCAGAGTCAATTGTATTTGTTTTTAGTTTCTTTGTTTTTAGTTGTAGGTATAAATAGTTGTTTTTTTTGTTTAATAGATAGATGGTTAGAACTTGTGAGAGTTGTAGAGAGAGAAAGAGAGAAAACAGATTGTATTCGTTTGAGTGTTGAATTGAAATCAAACAGGTAATTGAATCATTCTTGTTTGTGATTGATTAATAGTAATTTGAATCTTGAAACAGGGACACACACTTAAACACACCAAATGAGGAAGCTGATGTTAGAGAGAAGTGGGGTCTCGGTTACGAAAACCCACATTATCTAAAGAAAGCTATCATAAAACAGCCAGCTTTGTATAATTTTGATTTTCTTTTTGTGGCTGGTAAATATCCTCATTTGAAACCCAATTTTGTTACCGAATCATCTGATGAGATAGAGGTTAAAGAGGATGAGAAAAGAAAGAACTTAAAGAAAATGCAACTACCATTCTGCTATCAAAAGCTGAATGATAGTTATAATTCAGATCAGCCAAAATGTCTTTCAAATGATTATTTTGAAAGTTATTCGACAAAAGAATTGGAGGTAAAACCTTTAAAAGCTAAAATTTATGTACCTCCACTTATTTTAGAAAGCAAATAAACCGAGCTTGAAAATATTTTATCTGATGAAAGAATATTGGTTGACATTGAACAAAATGTATTTTCTACTGTTTTAAAGAACACAACTTTAAATGTTGAATCTCAACAGTGTTCTAAATCTTCTAAAGCACTTCACACCTCTGAAGTTGATCTTGATGACTTATTTGCATCTGCAAATGATTTTTTAAATTCTGATGAAGGGTGTGTAGATGAGATTGATATGTTTGACTTCAATACTAAACTTTCAGATCATTTTACTTTTGTCATTAATGGTCAAGCTTTACCAAGTGTGCATGAAGTTGGTGAATCATCAACTAAGGTTGGTGATACAGTTTCTGTGAATGTTGATTACTATGCAAAAGTTAAGAAGCAAAAGAAATGGCGCTCACAGAAACAGATCAACACTGCAAAGCTTACAAAAAGACAATTTCAGAAATCTGACTTTCCTAACAAATCTAAATCCTTTGTTTCAGATTTAAAGAAGAAAAGATTGGAAGGTCGAACTGAATGGTGACCAAAACAGAAGATAGATGAGAGTTCTGAATCAATTCCTGATATGGATTGTAATAGATATAGTAGTATTTCTTCTGATGTAGTTGGTAGTGTTGCTTCCAATAAACAAAACCTTGTAATTCCTTA
The DNA here is from genome assembly GCA_954870635.1 of Arctium minus. Lineage (NCBI taxonomy): Eukaryota > Viridiplantae > Streptophyta > Magnoliopsida > Asterales > Asteraceae > Arctium > Arctium minus. The sequence goes on along the minus strand of OX941097.1, from coordinate 24,712,773 downwards.
CAAGTGATATTCAATAAAGCAATTACTCTGATTATCGCAATCTACTACGAAGTCATCTACTTATAGACAAAATGATTTTGTCTCTCACCGATTTTCTGATGATTGGTTTGGTACTTATCATGTTTGTTCTCATAAGTCATATGTTTCAAACATTTTTCAAAAGTTCAGAGGATCCATTTATAAATGGATACCAAAATCTTGTGCCAAACTAAAAGGACCCGTTTTTAAATGGGTACCTAAATATGTTATTCCCTGATTTCTCTTATGCAGACCCGTCATATGTGGTACTTAGATAGCGGGTGTTCCAAGCATATGACTGGGCAAAAAGCTTTATTGTCTAATTATACAGATAAATTCTACGGGAATGTTCGTGTAATACCCCGAATTCTGAGAACCTATGTATTCTTTCTCATTTTGGAACCTCCTAATTATATGGGTTTATTAGTTATTATCGAGCCTTTCGGATTTAATCTTCGTGGGAGTCAAAATGTCGAATTTTGGGAAATTTGGGCTGCTCGCGATAGTGCCCGCGAGAGTGACAGGGTGTCACTCTCGCGAGGGCACAATCGCCGGAGGACGTTTTGGTCTCGGTACATTTTGGGCGAAAGTGCCCGGCGATTGTGACAATTGTCACTCTCGCCAAGGCACTCTCGCGGAAGACTCGATTGAGTCGCGGTACATTTTGGGCGATTATGTCCTGCGATAGTGACAAATGTCACTATCGCTATGTCACTCTCGCCGAACCCTTCTGGGTATAAATTAGGAAGGTCGCGATTTTCAGTCTTTTTATCTGATTTTAGGGTTTGGTGTGTGATCCTCTCTGCCGAAAATCAGTAGGTATGTCCTCCTAGACTTCTTTCTTCATTTATGGTGGTTCCTAAGTCATTAATGGTGGTCCTTAATGCATTTAGGAAGTGTTGTTGGTGAGCTCTCAAGTGGTTTTCATCTCCTCCATTTCTAGGGTTTGGTTTCTTTCTTAAGGAAACTACCAAGGTGAGTTCTTACACATTTTATCAAACCTTATACATGTCAAAAGGTGGATTTTGAATACCTAATATCTCCTCTTTCATATATTTGAATGGTAGAATATTGTGCTAAACCTAACCTTTGGGGATATTAGTGTTTGTGATGATTTTTGGAGAAATGGTGATTTATGAACTCTAATAATGTTCTTAGCTTGTTTTTACTTGGGTTATACCTTTTATGTGGATGGCATTGTTATACAAAAACTCATAGACTTGGAAATATTGGTATCGTGGTTAACTGCTGATAAGTTTGCATATTTACTCACTCAATATTTTGGGGATATGGAATATAAAAGGAACCATCTATATTTTGACTAGTGGTCTCTTAGTAAACAATGGAAGCGGTTTTGGTGGAAAACACCTTCAAATCATTTATTGCATATTAATCATGATTGGGATTACTCATTGGGCCTTATGCACATTATTTGGCTTATTTGATGCATTGGTAGTCATGACCCCGTATTTGATTTATTATTGTTCCGGCGTTGGGACGACTAGTTTTCCACGTCGAGGCACGTTAGGTACTGGATGAGGTATAAGTCCTTCGTGCTGCACGTTAGGTACCGGATGAGGTATAAGTCCTTCGTGCTCAAGTATTACGATATTGGATGAGGAGCTCGACATAGGAACCCGACGGGGTTGAACTCGAGTTTCTGTGGGTGTACGTTTAAAGCCACTGAGCCTGACATCCCTTGCGTGTACTTTATGTGTTTATTGGCTTTACTGGCCCATCGAATGGCTTACTTTTGTGTTCCGTCATTCGGGTTAGTAAGCGGGTCTCCCCCGTTAACCCAAGAGGTAATTGCTATATTTCAAAGATCATTATTGTTGTTGTTTAAAAAGGAAACCATTTTACTCATTTTTATGTTTTATTTCTTAAACTGCAAATGTTTGATCTCACTAGGATTTAGCCTAACACTTTTTCTTAAAATGATATGTATAACAGGTCAGGTTTCCGATGGGGTTCGTCGGGACTGAGCGGATAGCTTTGGGGTCAAGAGCGGTCTTTTTGGGAGATGTATAGACCGGCGTTTTTGAATAGTGAACATACCTTTTGGAAGAATAGCAACACCCGATACTAATATTTCTTATTTGAGTTAGATTATTAGGTTGTTAGTGTATTCTTCATTTGCTTAACTCGTAATGTTTATAGTATTGTTTCCCCGTTCTATCGGGATGATACTTTGGGATTGATTATAGCAGGTTATATACCTAGGTTTTATATCTATTTATAGCCGTCATATTGCAGAAATTTCGAATTATTATTCCGCAAATTTTAGGGTGTTACAGTTCGTTTTGGCAACAACCAATTTTCACCGATTCTCGGCTACGGTGACGTGATACAAGAGAATGTAACGATAACGAATGTGAGTTACGTAGAAGGATTAGGGCATAACCTTTTCAGTATTGGCCAGTTCTGTGACAAAGGATTAGAGGTAAATTTCAAGGCTAAGAGTTGCTCGGTGCGTACTAAAGATGGCAAAGAACTCTTGGTCGGCATTCGAAAGTACAACCTTTACACGATAAATCTGTCAAAGGTTCAGACTAACAATCAGGTTTGCTTATTGACAAAAGCCTGGATGCAGCAAAGTTGGCTTTGGCACCGAAGGTTGTCACACCTGAATTTTCGGTACATAAACAAATTGGTCAAAGGCAGATTAGTGAAAGGTCTTCCTGAGCTGAGATATGAAAAAGAACATCTGTGTGCAGCATGTGAAAAGGGTAAAATGAAGAGGGCAACTCACAAGCCAAAACCCGAATCGAGCACTAGTTCTACACTTGAGTTGTTACACATGGATTTGTGTGGTCCGATGAGAACTCAAAGCATAGGAGGAGAGAAGTATGTTTTAGTAATAGTGGAAGATTATTCGCGTTACACATGGGTAAAATTTCTAAGGAAAAAAGATGAGACGTCCGAAGTACTCATTAATTTTTTGAAGACTACCTAGGTGAACTTGCAGAAGTCAGTAAAGTTTCTAAGGACAGATAACGGCATAGAGTTTAAGAACAAAATTGTTGCAGAATATCTCAAATCGATCGGGATAACTCATCAATTCTCTACTGCTAGGACGACAAAACAGAATGGAGTAGTAGAAAGACGTAATCGAACGCTAGTCGAGGCCACTCGCACTATGCTCAGCCAGTCGGATCTACCTCTATTTCTATGGGTAGAAGTTGTCTCTACTGCATGTTATACGTAGAATCGCTCCATTATTCATAGACGGTTTGGTAAAACTCCTTATGCATTGATTAACAATCGTACACCTAACATTAAACACTTTCATGTTTTTGGATGCAGGTGCTTCATATTGAATGATAGAAAGAACTTGAAAAAGTTTGGACCGAAGGCTGAAGAAGAAATCTTCATTGGATACTCACAGACATCTGCTGCATATAGGATATATATGAAGAGCTCAAAGACTGTGATAGAAAGCGTCAATGTCACATTTGATGAGGAGGTGGCTTCTGAACAAAGCAGTTCAGAACCCGTGCTTACAGGAATTTTAGCTTCTAGGCAATTTAGTCCAGAACCTGTGTCTACTGAGACTAATTCAGATAAAGCTTCAACTTCTACATCACATTTATCTGAATTAGATTTATTGTTTGAATTTTTCTATGATGAGTTTCTAGGATCTAAACTTCCTAAATCTGTTGTGGTTGACAGGTCTGAAGATTCAATGACAAATCATCCAACCACTTCGGACGTATCTACTGAACTAGTACCCCTGGTTTAGAAAGAAACTCATATTCAAACAAATACTCCTATGGTTGAAGTTGTACCTGATCATGTTGAACCAGAAGTTTCTACTTCAGTTGGATGTCCTGTAATGGAAAATCAACAGACTGAACAAGTTGTATCAACTGATACTTCTGTACATGAAACTTCAACTGCACCCCTAACAGCAGCTGAACAAGAAAAAGTTGAAAGTGGATACCTAGATGAGAACTATGATCAATCTACATTGAATCCGCTCCCTCACGAACATAAGTGGACCAAAGAGCACCCGATAAGCCAGATAATTGGAGATATATCAAAACCGGTGCAAACAACGTCTGCGACATTAAACATGTGTATGCATGATTTGCAATGATCAAACCGGTTGTAGACAGAGTTTGGTAAAGCTAACATCAGATTAGCTTTTAATTCTCGATCAACTTTCATTCGCAAAGCCTCTTCAGTTGTTGCAGGAGTCTCTTTATTAGGCTTTATGAAAGGTCCTTCAGTTAGAGATTTCATCATGTTATCTCCATTAGCTTGACGCTCGATGAAGTTCAGGAACCTATCTTGCCATTGAGTGAATTCATTTTCGTCAACTAGAACTGGAGGACGAGTTTCTGTGCCTAATTGCATCATCAGATCATTCTTGTAAAACTGAGCTTGGAAAGCAAACTTAGCAGAATCCATATTTCAGAAACTCAGAAAAATTCTAAGTCTGGAATGAGAACTGGCGCAAACTTGAGATTTGCGTGAGAGGAAGGTAGCGCGAACTGAGATTCTCGCGAGCAGTATGAGACACAAACGAGACTTTGTGTGAGAAGAGCAAGACGCAAACTGTACTTTGCGTGATAAGGCAATGGCGCAAACTAGGTTTGCGTGATCAAGGTCTAACGAGAATCTGACTTTGCTTGAGAGGCTAGAAACGTAAACTGTAGTTCTCGCAAACAGAAGGAGACGCAAAGTAGCTTTGCGTGATGGACTTGTGAAGAGAACTTGCACTATGCGTGATACACTAAAGACGCAAAGTTAGCTTTGCGTGATCAGAAACCTGGGTGAAAACCTGAAATACACTGGCGCAAAGATTATAACAACAAGAAACTAGCGCAAACTAATATGAACTCGTGCAAACTTATATGAACTCGCGCAAACTGAAGATCTAGCGCAAACCGATGAAGAAACACAAAAAATCTTCTAAAAATCGAATACAAAACTGAATGTGTTGCAATTTTCTTGTCCAAATAAGTTCAAAAACAACCTTTTAACACTTTTCAATCAACCATTTCGATTAAAAAAACACAAAAACAAGAATTTGAGAATAGCATAGTATGCAAAAACGAGTTTTCCAGAAAATCGAAAAATTTCAAAATCGACAATCAAAACCTGAATTTCTTGAAAATCGATGTGAATTAAAAGTGTATAGCAATCAAAATCGAATCCAACAAACCAATTTTCACAAGAATTCGTTCACAAAACAGTCTGAATTTGATGAAAAAGCAATAAAACGAGATTTTCTTGAAAAATTCAAGAAAATCGATCAAATTTTCTGCTTTAATCCACAAATTCAGAAACGAAAATCAAATCTCTCAAGATCTAGATTAGCTATGATACCAATTGTGAATCCAATATCTCTAAATCCTAGAGAGAGAAAGTAGAGAGAGAGAGAATGCAAAGTGCAAAGTATGAATGTATTCAAAGTAAGCGTGAATGTGTTACAAGGAACAAGGACCAAAGGGACTTAAATACCCTGGTCAGATACAACAGATAAAACCTATCTAAGAATAGTATAAGACCAAGCCTATAAATACAATGATTACTATAAAATCAGACTTAACAGAGCCTACTCGAGTATCTGAAGCTTTAGCTTACTCGGATTGGGTTACTGCAATACAAGAGGAGCTGAACCAGTTTGAAGCTTTGAAAGTCTGGAGACTTGTACCAAGACCTGAAGGAAAATCTATTATTGGTAAAGCAATACCCTCTAACATTTCAAGTATTAGTATTCATCAAATACCATCACTGACACGGTCCATTTTCGACATTTTCCATATTCCCCCACCTCTTCCTTAGAAGGACACCGAGGACATAAATCATCTAACATTAACTTGACTGACACATTCCCCACGATCGCACTGTTCCCTGCCCTAATCCGGTAACTTTCACGACTTCATGAGTTCATAGCCTTCATGCATGATGACTCGATAAGTAAAAATAAATAAATAAATAAAATCATTTCTCACATTGGAACACTCAAAGGGCAAAACATTTGAAAACATTTTGAGCACACATGACCCAACACTCTCATAATCTTCAAAATCATGCACAACGATCCCACGAATCGTTTGCACGCAATCTTTTAGTAAACATCACCTTGATCAGCTAGAACGGCGTCGCAAAAATCATAATATGAAGAGAAAGTGTCCTTACACGACTAGAAAAGTTCTAAACAAAACTGCTTACATGAATTAAAACAAACGGTCCTTGCACTTGCTTATAAAATCTTGTTTCAAATTCATTTTGGTTATAAAGGCTTGTTGCCAAATAGGTTCATAGGTTTTTGCAATCCGTTTATCTCGACACGAAAAGAAGTGATATACTTCACACATCACTAAGTTTAAGTAAAATTTTATTACGCAACAAAAAATAGATTTGTCATTTGTCTTTTCTCTAAACACCCTCTTGCACGCGTCGAATTATCTCAAAAACATGAAGATCGTTGTGTGTGCACCAACCTTTAAATCATGACTAAACTCTCGAGATGCCTTTACAGGCACAATGCATGAACTCATTCGCAATTGAAGGCTATTCACTCAACCGAAGTCAACTATTACACTTACCCAAAAACTATGGCACGAACCCGCAGGCCAATAACCCGGTCACTCATTTCTCCTCGATCGGTTCCTCTAACAATTTCTTTCAATCCCAATTGGGAGGTCATGAGATTCCATCTTTTTCCAAACCTTGAATTTAAACCTTTCAGAATCCTAGTCCAAACCCTTTTCTCCTATCCAAACAGATAAACACACCATCTATCAACATGAGGACTTACTGGACACTGAAAGCTCTCTCTAATCAATCCTTCACCCGATTCGAACGCATAAAGTTCTTCCTTGGTCGGTCTGTTGTCGCTTTAAGTGATATTCTTTCTAGGGTTTATCATTCATTTCATCACAAGCAACCACGCACACCGCACCAAACTATTGCCAACAGCGCACAGCTAGAACTTACTTCCCTTCCAATACCTCTTCATAGACCAACCCGTCAATAATAGTCTTCCGATCGCGGCGACGACCAAACTATCCACGCATACCCAACATTCTATTGACTTCTACGCATAGAGAGGTAATCCGAGTACGTACATGTTCCTGTAAATTTACAATTACATTGGCCAAATGTAATTCCAAATTTACCTCACATGTTAGTCCCCACCTCTCAAAACACATGTTCCTATAGAGGTAAACTCTAGGACCTCCTATTTCTCGGTTGTGTCCCATGTTCTGCAGTTTAAGTTTAGGCCCAACCGGTCACCTAAATCCCTTAAACTATGGCTTTCATACCAAATGTAACAACCCAAGTTTAATATAATAAATTAAACTAGATCCAACTTCCTTAAAGGGGTTCCAATACAAAAATTTATATATATAAAAAAATATCGACATGGACAACCTCCAATCTATTACAACCGAGAACTATATATAAAAAAAATAACTCTGACACTATGCCGCACTAAGACCCGCTCTCCTTCATGCTAGCTCCTAGCATTTCTCTATTTCTTCAGACGCTCTCGGAGCAACCATGCTACCTGAAAATGGGGTTTTGAAGAAAATAGAAGCGAGGATTAGACCGGATGGTCTAGTGAATTCCTAACCTCGCTTAGTTTAAGGCACGCAAAAAAATGGATAATTAATAATCAATAATAAACTCACAACATTTATGACACAGTAAGTATCCAACCTCATGCCGAAACTCGTCCAAAAACGAAAGGACTACTCGTCCTCGGGGCCCCCTAGTAGATCCCCATACGGCACCCAGTCGATGTCGTTCCCGTGTGTAGGGAAACAAATTCCAAACACACGGTCTTACCATCCCCGATGGTTATATAGTTTTGGCCTTGGCCAACATCTCATTCGAATCCCATGTCAATACAAGTTTGTGATCATAAATATAATATACAATCGAGGCTTTACACAGGAACCTTTGCCCAACAACCAATTACATGGATATCCAAAAAAAAATATTCACACAGTAAAAAAAATAGGGAAATCACTTGATGTCGATGATCTCGGTACCCAACGAACACTAACTTGTATATATAAGTCCTACAATCCAAGGTATTACAATACAGATTAGTTAATTTGATGAGATCCTCGGTTTTTTTAAGGTTTTGGGGTTCGGTCACTAGGCTCCGGTCGCTAAGACTCTGGGCGACCCCGGTCACCCTACTCACCCCGGTCCCCGGATGGGGAGACACCGGTCGACCGGACCGGTCAAAGTCCACCCCGATCGACTCCCACATCAAGTCGAGAATCGTCCCAACAACAATCTGGGCGACGATCGGCCGGTAAGTTCTTTTGATCCCCTTTTTTAATTATCAACTAGATAACTATCTATTGCCAAGCATCAACCAGATTTGCTAATCCCAAGTAGAACCTTCGCCCGAAATGAGGGAATTCAGTGATGGTGCGAGTGACCCCAATCCCAGACCCTCATCTTCCACAGAGCCCTTAATTGAACAAACCCCAACCTGAATGATCGAATCTATCATAACCACAACCCCTTTTTGACACTTGATCAATTAATACTCTTCCCTGAACAAACTCCCAATTTAGACCCTAACAAAAATACGTTTACTCCTCGCCCAGACTCGATCCCGGCCAGATTCCATTCATCTAACTCTGGATACTGAAATTAATTGAAGGAGAGAAGAGAGTTAAGATTTGAAACATACCTCTTGAAGACGAATCCCAACAAGCACATCTCCAATTCCCGAATGTCTGAGTTTCGATGCTCCAATCGGTATTCTCCCCCCCCCCCCCTTTGTTTTCCTTGAATCGCTGCACACACTCACACACAAAGACCAGAAAGCTGCCTTTCTCCAAGAGAATTCGCGCTTAGGGTTTTAGACCCCTAAATGAGCATATTTACACTACACCTACTATACTTCCTCACTATTCATCATCTGCCCCTAATGTCTTAATATTCCAACTTGACGGATGTTACAGTTTCGTATTGAATGATAGAGAGAACTTGATCAAGTTCGGACCTAAGGCTGATGAAGGCATCTTCATTGGATACTCACAGACATCTGCTGCATATAGGATATATATGAAGAGCTCAAAGACTATTATAGAAAGTGCCAATGTTACATTCAATGAGGAGGTGGCTTCTGAACAAATCAGTTCAGAACCCGTGCTTACAGAAGTTTTAGCTTCTGGATAATTCAGTCCAGAACCTGTATCTAATGAGACTAATTCGGATAAAGCTTCTACTTCTACATCTCATTTATCTGAATTAGATTTATTGTTTGAATTTTTCTATGATGAGTTTCTAGGATCTAAATTGCCTAAATCTGTTGTGATTGACAGGTCTGAAGACTCAAGTTGTCAACATCCAATCACTTCAGAAGTATCTACTAAACTTGTTCCCCCGATTCAGAAAGAAACTCAGATTCAAACAAATACTCCTACAGTTGAAGTTTCACCTGAAAATGTTGAACCAGAAGTTTCTACTTCAGTTGGATGTACTGTGATGGATAATCAACAGACTGAACAAAATGTCCCAACTGAAACTTCTGTACAAGACACTTCAACTACACTCGCAAACAATGTTAAACAAGAAGAAGCTGAAAGTGAATATCTAGATGAGAGTTATGATCAATCTACATCGAATCCACTCCCTCACGAACATAAGTGGACCAAAGAGCACCCGATAAGCCAAATCATTGGAGATATAACAAAACCGGTGCAAACTAGATATGCGACATTAAACATGTGTATGCATGATTCCTTTATGAGCAAGATAAAGCCTACTCGCGTATCCGAAGCTCTAGCTGACTCGGATTGGGTTACTGCAATGCATGAGGAACTGAACCAGTTTGAAGATTTGAAAGTCTGGAGACTTGTACCAAGACCTAAAGGTAAATCTATAATTGGTACAAAATGGGTATTCAAAAACAAGAAGGATGAAGATGGTATCGTAATCAGAAATAAAGCATGACTTGTCGCAAAAGGTTACCGGCAAGAGGAAGGCATTGATTATGATGAGACTTACGCTCCAGTAGCACGCATTGAAGCGATCAGAATATTTCTTGCGTATGTTGCTCATAAAAACTTCACCGTCTACCAGATGGACGTGAAGACTGCCTTTCTGAACGACATTCTTAAGGAGGAATTCTATGTCTCACAACCTGAAGGCTTTATTGATCCAGATAAACCAGATCATGTCTACATCTTGGATAAAGCACTTTACGGTCTTAAACAAGCGCCTCAAGCATGGTATGAGGTATTATCAAAGTTTTTAGTCAAGTCGGGCTTCACAAAAGGTAAAATCAATACTACTTTATTCATCAAAAAGGAAAAAGCCGATATCATTCTTATTCAGATATATGTGGATGACATTATATTTGTCTCAACTAATCCCAAATTCTTTAAGAATTTTTCAAACCTCATGGTGTCCAGATTTCAAATGAGTATGATGGGAGAGATGAATTTCTTTCTCGGATTACAAGTAAAACAATTTTCAACGGGGATTTTTATAAACCAAGCTAAGTGCATTTTTGATATTCTTCAGAAATTCAAAATGGAAACTTGTAAACCTATTGGAACCCCGATGGCACCGGGAACTAAGATCGGCATGGATCCTTCAGGAAAATCTGTCGATGTTAGAACCTATAGAGGAATGATTGGTTCTTTAATGTATTTACCTTCAAGTAGGCCAAATATTATGTTTTCTACATGTTTATGTGCAAGATATCAGGAAAATCCAAAAGAATCCCATATGTCTGCAGTTAAGGGAATCTTTAGATATCTGAAGGGGACTACAGATCTTGGTCTGTGGTATCCTAAAGATACTGGTTTTGAACTGACGGCTTACTCAGATGCAGATCATGCTGGTTGTATGTTAGACAGGAAGAGCACATCGGGTCATATACAGTTTTTTGGAGATAAACTCGTAAGTTGGGCATCAAAGAAACAACTATGTGTTTCCATTTCAACGGCTGAGGCGGAGTATGTTGCTGCTGCAAGTTGCTGCTCTCAGGTGTTGTGTATGAGGACGCAACTACGAGATTATGGCTTCAAATTCGACAAGATACCGATATATTGTGACTCTAAGAGCGCTATTGCAATATCAGCAAATCATGTACAACATACAAAGACAAAACACATAGATGTCTGATATCATTTTATCAAAGACAATGTTGAAAAAGGTACAATAGAACTTTATTTTGTAAACACTGATTATCAGTTTGTTGATTTGTTTACCAAGCCTCTCGACGAAAAGAGATTTAATTTTCTTGTCTCGAAACTTGGTATGCTAAATCTCAAAACATAATATGTGATTACCTATTAAAGTTTTTCTTATTGTTATTTTTCTTCATTTCTTTATCTTTATTCTAAAAAGATATCTGGACTGAAGGGTATTCGTGTTTTCAGGGGAGTGAGAGAAGATGAGTAGATGATCTACATCCATTTGAGGGGGAGTTAACAATTTCTGCATATGTTTAACTGATAAATTTTTCTGATGCAAAAATGCAGGGGGAGTTAGAGTATGAAAGATAAGGAGTAAGAATTATGATTTCTGATTACTTCAGATCAGAACTCGTACATTCATTGTTTTACTGCTTTGTCATTTTATTTTTCAATAAATGATTGTAAATAAAGTTGCTTTGACAGACTTTGTAACTGATGCAGATTGAGAGGATGCTTACACGATCATACCATTATGACTTTAAGTTGACTTCATGAGATTTAAGATGGATTTAAAAGGTTCATTTCTATTCTTAATCTCATATATGGTTGAAAGAAGGACGACTTTCAATCATAGAAAACATGTTCTTAAATGTTCAAACCACTTCTGATTCTTAAACGATTTCATGAATATAGAAGTGTGATTTTAAATGTTTTTCATTATTACTTGTGCTTCAATGATCAACAAACCGTGTGTTTCCAAAGATTAATACTTGTGTATTATCTTGTCTATATACTGTCAAGTATTCATACACACCAGTTTAAATTTTGTTGAATTTGTTCTTACCATGTCTCTAAATTGAAACAATATTTTTCGATGGTAAGACACCCCGTTTGTTATTCAAAGTTTGAGCGTGATTTCATTTCTAAACGTTCTTTCAAGAATGTCTATATTTTTGGTTCATATAGACAATATCAATTTTTGATGACCCAAGCCTTAATCGCTAAATCATTTCTATTTGATCTTTATCATACAATGTCAGATTTTCAAATAAGTTTCTTGTATTTATTTTATTCATTCAATTATCTTTTTTGAAAAGTCTTCAATGTTTAAAATGCTCAAATCTTAATGATTATATCTATGAGTATACAGACATCTGACTTGTATATATTTTGTGCTTTATTGCCAAGTTAAACCATTCTTGAGCAACATTGTTCTTTTAGGACAACATGGGTTCATTGTGTAGGACTTAAATGAAACTTCTTTGGATTCACGATAACCAGTGTTTCCTACCCAAGAAGTTAATCCTTAGTGATCGAGGGTGAGGAGTCAAAAAGAAATGAGTGTGGGTTGAGTGATGAGGTAAAATGAAAAAGAGAGTTTGGTTAGAAGCGAGCTCAATGTTTAAAAAGAAAGAGGGTGAGAGATCAGAGTAAAAGGATATCAAACTATGCACTAACTTTTTCTGAGTCGGGCAGCCACATTACTAGTATTTCACATTTCTTCGTGAACATTATTGAAACAGGCAAATAGCCCATGGCAACTCTTGATAAAAACCCCGCCAGCTACTCATCTTCTAAATAAGAAAGTGTTTCAATATTTCAAGGGGACGCAACACATAATCTATCTGGTTTTCATTTGGAAAATCTGGATATTGAAAAAGAAGGAAGTCTGCCCCACCTTCGCACTTCGTTCATGCACAATTGAGTCTGTGTTTCACTACTGTTGTCTCAGTGGTTTACAAAATTTTGAGCCTTTTATAAAAAGCAATCATTATGTACTTAATTCTTTCGAACACTTGCACAAACACACAAGGAAATTTGTTTTTCTTGTCATAACGTTCATAGAAATATCTTTGTAGTGTTTCGATGATTGAATGGAATCCCTGGGGCAGTGAACATCACAAAAGCTCCTTTCCAATGTGTATTCGTTACACACAGTGACTTTGTGTTACTGACAGGCACTTCTAACTGATTCATTTGTTGATTCAGGTGTTACACTATAATTTGTCTGGTTTTGAAAAGATCTAGATGAATATCTTTATGGATTGGCGGTGATTCAGAGGCTCAGATTTTTGAAAGATCAGTGGTCAGTTACAGACATTTCTTATTGACAATTTTGATGATCACTATGCTCTAATCATCAAAAAGGGGGGATAAGTGATCAAGAAATGTTGGTTGAAAAGAGAAGCTAATATCAGTTGAGGGGAGAAGATAAAGTTTACGAAATGTCAGAAAAGAAAAGTATGTATCAAGTTATAGGAGAAAAGTTCAGAGAATTGCAAAGATTGAAAGTTTGAAAAAGAAAAGTTCAAAGATTTCTGAAGATGTGCTGAATTTACTGAAATTTTCTTTGAAGATTTTCTGTTAAAGCATTCTGAGCAAATTCTGAAGATAATTTCTTTCTGAAGTCTGAAAGAGGTTTGAGATAACTTTGGGGAGATTGTTGAAGAGCATATCTACCATATTTGAGGGAGATTGTTATTTGTTTAAAGATAGACTTTGGGAAGATTATAGATTGTTGTTATTTCTTGAGAACAAGCTTTGGAGAGATTTCTGAATGTTTGAAGGTTACTAAGAAAAAGGGGAGATTACTCAAATGATTATTTTTGCGGAAGATGATCTTATTTGAAAGAAGTCTACCAAAGGGGGAGAATGATTTGCTAAATTTCTGAGAAATGATCTTGAATCCAAAGGGGGAGGTTGTTAGAGCATAAATATGTTGGATATAAGATCATAGAAGAGTGAAGATTGAAGTCAAAGCTGTAAGTCAACTCTCATGTGAAATGTCAAAGTTAATGTAATAAAAGTCAAAGTCTTTGTTAGTAAGGTTTTGTTTTAAGCGTGTAATTTTAGTTTTATAGTCTTCTAGCTTTTTGTAATACTGGTAACTAGAACTGATTTGAAAAGTCTCACAGATTGTAGAGAGAGAAAGCTAGAGAGAGAAAGATTGTAAAAATTGATATTTGAATTGAAATCAACAGGTTGAGTTGTTAATCTTATTAATGCATTCTGTTTGTTGTTAATTGTTAGATTCGATAAGAAATTGATAATCAGGGACTATCAAGTAGCACCCGACTTTGGTCTAGTCCTTGTATATTATTCGAGTTTATATTTGTTAAGGTTAGTTATAAAATTTTACTCTTGAGGTATTCGGAGTTTTGAATTGTAGAATGAAGTTTTGTTCCTTATTTTGATGTTAAATCGAAATTTTTAATTAGTTGCTCTAACCAAATTTGAGGGTGTTACATCTGATAGGGTTAATTTATTAACCCTATTATATCACTTTTTAATAGATTTTATACTTGTTTTATTTGCCCAAATTGTCCCTTTGAGTCTCTTTTTAGTGTTATTTAGGCTTTTTAGTAGTCCTTTAAGTTTGTGTTTATTTATGCTATTTTCTATTAATATTTGGTCTAATTTGGATTTAGATGTTAATGTTTGTAGATGTTGGAAAACCCCTACAGCTTTCTGGAGGAATGGATGAAAGTTGATTTCAAAGTTGTAGGAGTGATGCAGGATTGACAAATGGGCTGCTGTAATTTTTGGGCCACTGCTGATGATTGGGCCGAAGATAGAAACTGTCGGGCCAAGCCTTTATGCTAAAAATCAGATTTTTTGAAACTTCCAAGGGCTTACCTCATGTTCTTGACTTTTGTGGATTTTAATTACTTTGGACCCAAGTTTGTTTAGTATAAATATGTATGCTTAGTTTAAGTTTATCATCACTTATCCATCATCATCTATCACCAAATTACTCACTAGATATTGTTTGGAATTAAGTACTTTCTATTTTTGTTCGTGTTCTTAAGTTTGTAGTTACTATTGAAGTGGTTTAATATAAGTGTTTGGAAGTTGCTTTAAAATTCTCTTGTGTTCGGTTTTCTAAAGTTTTGCATTATTTTCTGAATTGTATTGTGAAATTAATTTCAATCAAGTCATCTTATTAGATTTCTATAATCTTTTGTGACTTGGGAATTAATTTCCATCCATGGTGTTCTCAACCTTTCAAGTTTTCAAGCAAGTGTTCTCATTCTCAAAGATAAGTTGATTTTCGGTTACTAATTTGAATAAAAATTCAAGTTTGCACCCATTCTTCTAACTAACATTCTTCTAAAGTTCAAAAGTGTTCTCCAAGTAACTACAAATATGTTTTCTAAAAGTTCCAAGGCAAGAAATCATTTTTATGACATTACTTGTGTGGCAAGTTTCGTAGCTTGGTGCCCAAGTTACTGCAACTGTACTGCAGTACTTTTCTGATTTTCCTTACTTCCATTTTCTGTTTCGAGATTTATATTTCTGCAATTTCCATTTCAGTCCTTTACTTTATTGTACTTTATTGTCTTGTCATTTACATTCCCACACTTTATTTTCTACAATTTACTTTATAAGTCATTTACATTACAATCATTTACATTCCCGAAATTTACATTTAAGTACCTTCAATTCTTGTTATTTACATTTCAAGTCTGTACATTATTCAAGCTAGTATGAACTAAACTCCTAAGCTTGGGGTGTAAGACAGAGTTAAGACCAAAATCAGTGTGAAAGTAAAAAGGTGTTTCAAATATAGCACAATTATCTACTATTTATTTCAGGTGACTAATGTTTTATTGAAGATTACATTTTAATTAACTAACAACTAATTTTGTGTATGAAAATGCATTAACTTTCAGAGTTAAGATAAATATAAAAACCTGAAATAATATGAGAAGGCTACAAATAGCTTTAGCATCTGACAAATGTTATACTCATACGGTGTAGGATGGTAACGATGTGATGTGCTAAGATTCACGACGTCTAACATAAATGATATCGTATCGATAGCACGTAAGCTTGTGTGTACTCCTAGGAGGCCGTCTGACCTGATAGTTGATATTGTGACAATACTATAGGATCATCCTGTAGAATTGTACAGGTGCTATAACATCTTTTTACTGGATCACTTGTTTTGTGTCTTAACAAACCCTTGCATCCTTGGCTTTTCTCTAAAACTGATTTACAACTCACAATACAAACAAACCTCTCATAAAGATTTCCTCGAATTCACCATCTGAAATTGGTTTTTAAAGATTGGACTTTTTGAAAGAACTTTCACAAACCTTCCCTATGGGATCGATATCTGGTACTTATACCATTATTACTTGTTAAGAGACGATAGTAGTTCAAGGTGTATACTTGCGCCGAGTTCTATTTTAAGCGACTCTAAAAAAGAATTGCATAAACCTTTTAAAACAACATCGTCATCTAAAAGCCCAGTAGCGTAACATGCGTCTCTAAAAGTAGGAAATATATCTCCATTTACTGTATGAATGTCTTCGAATGATTTAGGACATTTGACTTTATTCAAAAGAATTCTTAAATAATACGCTTCACCAAGAGCAGGAGAATCTGAATGAATTCTTCCAATTGAAAAGCCTTTTTTCCTTTGATCCTAACGTCGCTCTTCCAGTTTCCACACAAACTCTATAGAGGATTCAACATAAGTAAGTTTTCGTGCTTCTTCGTAAAGTTCAATACACTTCATCCAATCTAAGAACATTGAAGACGCCACATAAGTTTTGTTTATGACATTTTCAATATCATCTTCAGCACCAAAAATGACTTGTTGTTGTCCAGGAAGATGGACAAGAAGACTCAAAACAGAAGGAATCCTATAATGAACATCATACCCAAATATATGCCAAGAAGCTTCACATACAGATACATATCTACAGTCATAATATTCCTTTTTTTCATCAACATAATTATTATTATCTTCTTCATTACTGCTTTCAACAACCGCAATAGTAGCTCTATCCGGACCCTTGTTGATATATTTGAACAAATATTTTATAGAATCATGAGTAAGAAAGTATAAATAATTAAATATACTATACTAAAATATTTGCATATTTATATTTTTGAAAAAAGTTCGAACTCATAATCCAAAAGTCAATTGATAAATGATATTTTTTTTTCAAGTAATTAAATCTCTTATGATAATTCTAAGGGTGTTTCGTTGACAGAATGAAATTTGATAGAATTGTAATTCGTCGAAGGAATTCGCTTTGAAGTAAAAATTGATATAAAATTGCAAAAAGAAAATCACGACAATTTAGTGATTATTTGTATCAAATCCCATACTAATTTCAACAAATCTCGTACTAATCACGACACATTAATTCGTATATATTTATGATATTTAATAATATAATTAAATCAAAAAATATTCAACATTTGACTCATTTCGTATGTATTGACGAAGTGATTACAATGGTATAATTTTTAAAAAATATAAATGTTTTTTAATGCATTTTAGTTCATATACATTATTTATGTTTTTATGATAAGAGTCTAAAATGAAAAAATAAAAAAGTAAGAGATTAAAAGTAACTACATACCTAATTATAAGGGTAGTAAATGTAAGGTATAAATTAAAAAAATTGAATCAAGGAGAGATTTAAGGATGAGTGAATGTGAGTGTGCTAATTGAACTTATAATGTAAATTGCGTCCAGATACATGTTTAGGCGGAAAAATACTGAAGTTGGCTCACCAGAAGACGACACGTGGCATGCTAGTTACTTATTTATTATATGTATAGATTCATTTATTATTATAAGAATTATTTAATGCATTTAATTAAGGTATTTATTTAAGATTTTTTTTTACTATTTTCATGATTTAAGATGATTCATTCTTCATTCAAAATTTTATTTTCTATACCTCTAAAAGAAGTGGATTTAGTTTTTTCATTTAAAATCTTTAATTTTCTATTGAATTAATTTATTTAAAAAAATTACACTTTTTTTTTCAAATATCACATGTAATAACCACAATTAATCAATATTTTTCCACAAAAAAAAATCACTAATTTTCGTCAAAATATCATATATGATGATAATCATAATAAATTTAAATGGAAAAGAAGTGTAAGTTATCACAATATCACATTTGATATTTGTAAATTATAAAGTACGGTTTGAATCACCTTTGATCTTATAATATTAAATGTGTTATGTTATATATCATATGTGATTATGTTTCTAGTTATTTTCTTTTTCTATGTTTAATCCGGATCACTGTATTCACACTTTAAATCACATGTGAGTAGAAAAAAGATTTCGAAAAAAAAGTCTATTAATTATAAATTGACAAAAAAATGTATTTTTTTAAATAATACATTAAATAAAAAACAAAATCTTTAAATAAAAAATTAAATCATATTAAAATCACAAATTGGTAAAAGAATTTTTTTAAATAAATGCCTTAAATAACTCTTATATAAATAAATGACTTTTATGTCTTTATTATTCATTTTTGGAATTTTTTATTTAAGACATTATTTAATGAATTGTGTCGTCCATATTAATTTTTTTAGTTGGTTACTATTCTTGTTTAAATCCGATACATACATATATATATATATATATATATACTATATTATAAAGCACGGATAAAAAACTCTTAAATACAAATTATTAGGCATAAGATACCATCATTTTATGCAAGATTTTAAAAATCTCTTAATTTACAAGTATCAAAGCACAAGATACATATTACTACTGCAAACTTCTAACAACCACCAATTTGGTATGTGCAGAGTCTTCCTTTTGTGCAGACATTTCCATGTATCACTATTAATTAATATATTATATTACTATAATTTGTTTTAATTATATTGTTAAATATGTAATTGGTTATTTTTTCTAGATGTCATTAAAATATATAAGATAATCATTAAATTCTAACAAAATATTTATTATTTTATATAAAAAAACATTATATTATTAAGCCTAAATTAAACAAATTTATAAAAAAAACATTATCACTTTCTCAAAACCATCCAAAATCATACTGTAAATCGACAAAAAAACAAAAAATAAAATGAAACATTAAAATCGTGATGTATATTGCTGCATTGCGCGAGTACGCTTCTAGTATATATATATATATATATATATATATATATATATAGAGAGAGAGAGAGAGAGAGAGAGAGAGAGCAAGGATCATTTGTTAACCATCAATTTCTTGTTAAATTTATGAACATTACTCAACCAATAGAAATGCAAGGTTGGTTGTTGTTTAATTTGTGTATATATTTAATGTAAAAGGGTAAAAACATCATTTTGTAAGTAACCAATATTTCATTAATTTTATTGGGGGTTACAAAAATGAAGCTTCCATAATTATATTGTATGTAATGATTTCATTATTTTTTTTCCATTTTCAACATATTTTTTAAATCATATCAATATTACCAAAGACTTCCGGTTCATATGTTTGTTAAAATCGTATAGTCGTTGTTTTCAAAAAATTTATCGGTATTCATTTTAATTCAGAAAACACATGAACATCCCTGAAATGAACGCAACAACGATGAACATTGATAGAGATGAACACAAATGTTCATCGATAGAGATGAACATCCCTGAAATGAACGCAACATCCCTAAAATTTATCCGGTATTCATTTTAATTTTATAGAGATGAACACATATGTTCATCTTACAAACATTGATAGATGAGAACATCGATGAACACCTTACAAACATAAAACATTGCATAAAACACATATGTTCATCTTTAATTTTGAATGTCTACCCTTCCGCCATGAATGCTCATCGGTTACAAATTGTGGTGTAAGGAAACATTAATGAGCCTTTTTAATGGGTTTTAAAAGAATGAATGTTTTAATCCCCAAACTACCCTTAACCACAAATATTCGCATATGTATTTAATAAATAAAACCTATTTTATTAGTTAAAAATCTAGTTTTAATCTCAACCATCCATTGTTAAGATTGATGGTTTAGATTAGTTCATATAGTAAACAACAAAACTAATTACACGGGGTAATTTAAAAAAAAATTAAATCATGCTAGAAAACTTATCTTACAGATATGAATGATCATCGAAAGTATGATGCTACTTTTCCAAACTTTTTTCCCTTCAGAGTTTTTTTTTTGCAGCTGGTTATAAAATGTCCTTGTTTTAGGCAGTTTTCACAAAGAAAGTTTTGCAAAAAAATTAATAAAAAATATAAATAAATATTAAGAATTTATAAAACAAAATTTATAATATAACGTAAATGAAATTATGGAAAAATACATAGTTAAGATATTAATAAAATAAGAACCACGTATCATAAATTACCAAATACTTCTTTATATACAACATTTTTTGTTCTATTGCTAATTATACCTTCATCATCTATAATTAATATTTTTAAATCTTGCCTACTTTTTACTCTAAATAAAACAACATACAACTGGTCATGGGTGAAGACTAGTTGTTTCAGAAACAAACCAACCTTAGATAATGATTGTCCCTGGCTTTTATTTATGGTCATGTCAAAACATACATCAATTGGAAATTCTCTTCTTTGAAACTTGAATGGAATCCTTTTGTCTGTAGGTGTCAAAGACATTTTTGGAATAAATGTTCGGCTTCCAATATTGCTTCCAGATATGATTTCTGTTTCTATAACCCGATTTCCCAAAGATAACACCCGTAGTCTAGTTCCATTACATAACCCAGATTTCTGATCAATATTCCTTAGTAACATAATTGGAACACCGACTTTTAATACTATCTTATGGTTTGGCAAACCCGATAATTTAAGACCATTTAAGACATCAGTTGAGTACAAAGTTTCATCAAACTGTTCGTGAAGATTCTCTGATTCACACATACTATCTGAACTTAGGTACTCCTTTTCGTTTCCTGGAAACAATGATAGCAAATGATCATTTATTTCTTGAACGACTTCATGCTTGGGTGCAAGTATTGCTCTTTCCTGAAAATAGGATTAATTCTTGACATTTACAAGAATAGAAGGATATACAAATTCAATTAATGCAGATATAGGATCCGTTGAATCGGTAATGAGAAGATCATCAGGTATATTGATAATTGCCTCACCATCATTCACACTACCAACATTGCCTTCTCCTAAATCCAAAAGCCAACTTGCAAAAATCCTTGTTTGTTCGATATCAGAAGCTTAACTGTTAACAGTTAACCTCATGTTGTTAGTTAACCTTAGGACTTTGCATTTTTTCCAAATGTAAGATGAACTTAACGACGCATTAACAATGTCTTGTCTACTTGCGTTGGGAATAACCGGCAGAATTTGTTTGAAATCTCCTCCAAAAACAACTACTTTGCCACCAAAAAGCATTTCCGAGTCAGTAATGCCTTGACTGCCAAAAATGTCGTTCGTACTTCTATACAATGCTTCAAATGCATGCCAATGAACCATTGGTGCTTCATCCCATATAATCAACCTAGTCTTCTTTATTAACTTGGCAATATCATTGTCTGGATTTATGTAACAAAGAGAATATTCGTTAAGAATTAGAGGAATTTGAAAGCGAGAGTGTGTTGTCCTACCTCTTGTAAGAAGTAATGAAGTAATACCACTCGAAGCAACATTTAAAATAATTTCTCCTCTAGATCTTATTGATGCAGATATGTCTTCCATAGAAATGTTTTACCTGTTCCGCCATAACCATATACAAAAAACACACCTCCTTGGTTATTTTGAACCGTTGTGATGATATCGTCATAAACACCTCGTTGCTCGTTTGTTAAAGCACCTAGAAGTTGACGAAACTTGTTCTGTAGATTAGCTATGTCGTAATCTAGCTCCTCCGTAATCAAACGATCGTTTGAAGACTTAACAAAATCATCATGAGGGTAAGGCATAGTGGTGAATTTTTTTAGGTTAGAATTGTTACGAAGTAAAATCTTTTCAATCTCAAACAATGTCAAGTTTTTGACTTGATCATCATTAAGAGATAAACCTGTAACATATATAATATAAATGTTAAACAACCATAACATAGAAATAATAACTGAAAAAATATTTAAGAAATAAAATAATATTTAAAAAATAATAAAACAATAAATTGGTTTGGGATAATCATGGAGTTTGGGATAATTGACTATCTGTAGAGTGTAATGGTACGTTTCTGGAGGAAACATCAGACCAATGCTTTGATCTATGGAAGTTTTGGGAGCCCTTGCAGAGGTCGTGTCTGTGTAAGCATTGAGGAACGGATTTAAGATTTTGTTGGATCGGACCAAACTAGTTGTTAGGAAATTTCGTCAAGGGAAGGACGATGAATCTTTGGTGGTGATGATTATTGGAGAAATTTGGTGAGAATGTCGAGGTAAACTTTAAGTACAAATCGATTATTGAGGAGGCCTTGATGTGTCGAAATTGGAAGTTCCATTTCTGTAACAACAACGGGTGTCCAATTCTATAAGTTTATATGGATTCCTTCACCACTCGATCAAGGTCAGCATGGTTGCGAGTGTTCGGAATTGAAAGGAGTATGGGCAAGCGATGGTTTGATCCCTTCTGCAAAGATGGTTGTGTTTTGGAGGCTGTTAGCTAGTCATTTTGTCCATATTTTCTCTATTAATATAATATGTTTTGCATCTTAGTTTAGCTTAAATTATGCATTTTTTAGCTTAAATCGCATTGCATCCATCATTCGTTCCGTGTTCGGATCATATTCGGAAAACTTACGACTTTATTCAAATTTCAAGTTGATTTGATATCGCTCGGTTCGGTTACAATGGATGCCGAATAATGCAAAGGAAGCAAGGCAGAAAATGAAGAAACAAATAGAAGAACAAAAGCTGGATACGCCCTCTGTGGGTGCGCACGACCCGTGCGCTGTCTCCAGAATGTTTTCAGCTTTCATTCAAGATTTCTGTAGCTCAAGATAGGATATTTGTCTAGATATTTGTCTAGATATTTCTAAGATATTTATTTAGATATTTTGGATATTTTGTTTTTTTGGTAGTATAAGTAGAGGCCTCCCCTCTCCTTATTTGGGAATCCATCTCTTGTTTTTGGAAGTAAACTCTCTCTAGAGGGTTAACTTCATGGTTTACTCTTCTCTTGGAGGATTTCTGCATTTGTGTTCTTCAATCTAGTATTGTATCTCCTTCCTATTTTATGTTATATATTAGTATCTAATATTTCTATATATTTTGTTTAGTTTTTCTTAATCGATAAAAGTCGTTTTTAGTTCTTTTCACATATAAGATTGTGTGGTGATAATATGCAGTTATATTGAGAAATTGGTTAACTCGAAGTTAAACGGTACGGTTATCGAAGGTTAGTTTTACGGTTCATCACCAACGGAAGTTGGGTTGTGATCGGGGACTGACTATTCGATAACCTTTATTCAACAAATCAAATTATAAACGGAAGTTTGAATTTGGCTTTTGGTCGATTAACCAACGATTCTAAAATTATCATGGAAATAGATAAAAGTAGGAATCGGGGAAATTGTTTTATCAAAATTCTTAATGCTTCTAGTTAAGTCGGATGTCACGGAAGTAGTCAACCGCTTAACCAGGAAGGTTTCCTTCACCTCGGAAGAGGGTCTTAAATGTTTTTAGAAAGATAAACCCCTACCTCGATATAACTGTTGGGTGTCACCACTTCCATCTCGTATTTTTGTCTTAGTTTAATACATGTCCTAATTAGTCTCTTGCTGTAATTTTCATAGTTTTTGTTATAAATAGTTAAAGTCTCTTTTATGTATTTATGTTTTATACTTGTATTTTGATTTATAGGTTAATCAGTAGTTTAGAAAAACCTCCATCAATTGTGTTCCCATAGCTAGTTCAAGATTTATAGCAGAATTGGTACTTAAACCATTACTCCCTGTGTTCGACCCGTATGCTACACAACCCGTACGCTTGCGGTTAAAATAAGACTCATCATAGGCAAGGAAAGAAAATAACGTCACTCCATAAAGGACGATTAGAAGTATTTAAAGGTAAATTCGCCTTGGGGTGTCCTTGGTGGAAGTAGTTAATTAGGATCGTAAGATGCTCTTAAGTTGAGGTGATAAGTGTAATCTAAGGTTGGGAGACAATTGAGATCCTAATGATAGGAAAATGATATGTTAAGGACTCGATGTTCATTTAGTCATCGGTAAGGTATATAGACGTTATACCTCTATGAGGAATGTTTACTTTGTAGCCATCTTCTCCATATGGAAACAAAAGTGGATACTGAAGAGGAAGGTAAGAAGGATATAATTCACTTATCTGTTGTAGATGACCCGTTTGATGTTTTACAATAATATTCCTCTTTTCAATTATATCACCAATATCTCCAACAATTAAAGTTGCAACCTCCGAAGCAGTTGGTAAGTTATATGTTCTTCCATCCTTTTTTTGGCGTCTTCCGATAAGGCGTAACTTTAGCTCCACATTAGGATTGGATTGAAAACAATCTCTTGCCATCCTATAAGACTTAAGCTAAACATTTTAGGATCTAGCATGTTCTTCAAATATTGTATAATCTCAATATCAAGGGACTCAGAATTTGATGTAGACCGTTCTTTTTGTTCACTGATTACATAATAAAAAATATATATAAAAAAAGTAAACATTAGTATAACTATATTAGGGAATTAAAATAAACCTATTAAGAAGTATAAGGGTGAATATATACTGAAAAGCACTATGTCTATTTGAAACTTCATGCTTAGTATCGTATATGTATAGTTGCGAGAATTTTGGTTTCGATCCATTTGGTGGTAGAAGACTGCCCATTCTATGAAAAATATAAACTATGAGGTTGGATATGTTATTTCGCTTAAAATAACTTTATAAAATAACTTTTTTTTAAAACGAAAAGAGAATATATTTAGTTGAATATGATGATTAATTGATTATATGTCAAGGTTTTTAAGTAACTATATGTAAAGATTTGCTAGAAGACAATCATAAGAAAATAAAATACAAAATCTTGTGAGTTTGTAAGTCTTGAATTGATAAAGTCGGTATTTAATCATCCACAAATTAGCAAAAATACATAAAAACGTTTGATTAAGGTGTCGTTTACCCGAACACTTACCCGTTAAGCGCTTATTGATAAAATCCAACATCACTTACTTAACGGGTAATATTTTAGTCCACCAAAATGGCATTGTATGTACATTTTACCCGGTAAGCGTTAACCGTGGTAAGATTCTTGGTCCTTTTATATTCATCCAGTAAGATGATGTGACTTGGTAAGCGTAACGCCTTAAATATCTATATCAATCGTATGCTTATATTTTATAATAATATCAATCAAATTTTTTTATATGATTATAACCAAATCAACTATTATGAAAGATTAATTTAAAGTGAATTGAGGGGAAGCATAACAATTTGACTTTGAAAATATCATTACCTAATCATCTGTTGATAACTGATATTATGTAGTTCAATTAAAATTAGATGAAATAATATAATCATGATTAAGAAAGTATAAATAATTAAATATACTATACTAAAATATTTGCATATTTATATTTTTGAAAAATGTTCGAACTCATAATCCAAAAGTCAGTTGATAAGTGATATCTTTTTTTTTTCTTCCAAGTAATTAAATCTCTTATGATAATTCTAAGGGCCTTTCGTTGACAAAATGAAATTTGATAGAATTGAAATTCGTCGAACGAATTCGACTTTGAAATAAAAATTGATATGAAATTGCAAAAAGAAAATCACGACAATTTAGTGATTATTTGTGTCAAATCTCATACTAATTTCAACAAAGTCCATACTAATAACGACACATTAATTCGTATATATTTATGATATTTAATAATATAATTAAATCCAAAAATATCTAATATTGGGCTCATTTTGAAGGTATTGACGAGCGATTACAATGGTATAATTTGTAAAACACATAAATGTTTTTTAATGCATTTTAGTTCATATACATTATTTATGTTTATATGATAAGGGTCTAAAATGAAAAATAAAAAAGTAAGGGATTAACAGTAAATTAAATACCTAATTATAAGGGTAGTAAATGTAAGGTATAAATTAAAAAAATTGAATTAAGGAGAGATTTAAGGAGGAGTGAATGTGGGTGTGCTAATTGAACTTATAATGTAAATTTGTCGGTCCACAATACTATATCAAGTTTTATCAATACAAACACATTAAACGATTACCAACCTGTTTAGATTAATAACAATGGTTACAAGATTGATCTATTGAAGCTCTCGATGTGTTCTATCTGTTTTTCACCTTTAGTGTGTGTGTAAAATGTGATATCTGATTTCTAACTTGTTAGCTTTTCTAACACACTAAACTTTAATATCTAGACTAAGATATTAAAACTAATATCTAGATATTATAGTTAAACTAATATAATATCTAACTAACTTAGATATTTAAACTAAGTTAAAGTTAATACTAAATTACAATAAACAATAATTTACTTCGACATTTATTACAAAGTAACATTAGACTTATATCGAGAGTCGACTTTCCGGCATTAGCTTCAGATTGAATCTTCAGATTGGATGATCTTGAATCCAATGAGAATGTGCTCTAACAAAATTGCATCCAGATACATGTTTAAGCGGGAAAATACTAAAGTCCACTCACCAGAAGACGATACATGACATGCTAGTTACTTATTTATTATTATGTGTATATATATATATATATAGAGAGAGAGAGAGGGTCTCATTCATTTGTTAATCAAACCATTGGTATTAACCGTGTTAACCAATTATCAACCAATCAAATTTATCCTAAATAGTTGATCAATGACACGCCTATCAATTAATAAATGGGTAATATTGGTATTTTGTTGTTTCATGCCTAATAATTGTGTTCCATATTTTAAGGACATCTCTAATTTGGTAATTATCTCTTTATTTATTAAATAGAATAATTTAAAAGTTAAAATTGGAACTTATCTCTAATATTCATCTTCTTGTGTTGGTAATTATCTTTTTCCATATTTTAAGTGAAGTTACACTTTACATATTTTTTTGGAAAGGGTATCCTGGGTCTATGGTCCAGACCAATCTCTAGCAATTAGGGCCTTTGGCCCAGCTGCTAAAGCGTGCAGCCCTGAGTTTATCCTCAGTGGCCACAAGTGCTGTTAGTGGGGCTTGAACCTACACTTTACATATTACAGTAGAAGATAATGAAATTAACATGTGATTTTTGAAGGAAGGATATCAAATTGAGAGAAAAGGAAGCCTGCAAGCCAATTTCATTACACAGTGCTTGGTGCTCACCAGAAGATCATTCAAAAACATGTATCGTGATATTGGATACTACTGGTTGCGACTTGGTATATATATTGCATTGGGTTTGGCATTAGAAACACTCTTCCATGGAATTGGTCCTGGATTTGGCTCCATAAGTGTAAGTTTTATTGGAATGTGTATAATAACTTAAAAAGAGTGGATTTTTTGCATAAATTCATTACAAAATCCCCTATTTCTTGACAAAAAAATATGTAGTCTAAGTATTGAAACAGTTATGCATGTGTGCACATATGCAAGTATGCACTATATGTACATTTTTAAGTGTGCAAATATGCACAAATGCAAGTGTGCACAGATGCACTGGATCAATATTATTTTCAACATATGCACTAGATATATGTAATAAAAATATAACTACAAACAGATTATCAGATTTGCTGACCTAGTGAACTGAATTTTTCCTGCACCACTTGCAACCCAATCTCCCATGTTGTACTAAACATATGTAATAAAAATATAACTACAAACAGATTATCAGATTTGCGAAATTAGCGAGGATCTTCAATAGGGTCTTCCCTTCTTCTTGTTACTAGTCAATCAGATTTCAAGAAGTGAAGCAATATGGTTATCTATTGACAAGATTTGGTTTGTTTGTGTTCCGATTTTCCCTCAATCGCCTGAATCCCTAGAGTTTCTCCTTTATTTTTGGTGAGAGATGTTGTTTCCTTTTTTTCATTATCTTGCCCTTTTACATTTTTACCCTTGTGCATATATGCATTCAAATGCACGTGCGTGAAATATATTATATTGGAAATTAAAATCTTGATTTAATCTAAACCGTTGATGTTAACAATCAACGGATGAGATAGGTTAACACGGTTAGGACTAATGACATGGTTAACAAAAGAAGGGGACCCTTATATATATATATATATATATATATATATATATATATATATATATATATATATATATATAGTTTAGTTACTTAGTTTGTAATATTTTCAAAAGTTAGGATATTAACTACAAAATATTGATTTAGAATAAATGTTCAAATTAAACATGTTATAGAGGTATTATTTCTGGGACATATATCAAGAAAAAAGTTATATTGTAATCACTTTAATGAGCATAAATAAAATGGTAGTAGATATTTAATGAATTGAAATTATTAAGGAAATTATGGGATGTTACATGATAGGACGTAGGCCAAGAGGGTGCTCCCACCAAAATTTCTCCTTTTTCTATTATTATTTTAACCATGAATTTTGTTTTGGATAATGTTTGAACCAAATCATGATACTTTTGAGTTTTGCAATTTTTTTTGTCTTGATCACCTTTAAGTGTTACTTGGTTTTTTTTAGCTAAAGACCTAATTAAAGATGTTTCATTTGACCTTTTTCTTTCTGCATATCATAGCAGGAAAGAATTTTGCATATACAATAAGCACAAACATGGATACAAGTTTGAGGTGTCTAGAGTTGATAAGACAAAGAATGATTTTAACTTAAAACATCAATTCCTTCTAACCTCGTCTTAAGATGGAGGATAGTGAAGCGAATCAAGGAGGCAATATAAAAATCGTTGAAGAAAGAAAGGAACGTACTCCAAAACCTTAACTGTTAAGGTGAAAGACAAGGGCTAAATATATAATTTTGGAAGTGGGAATGAAGAGGGATATCAGTTAATTTGTCAAAGAGATGGACTTGATTGGATATATCATAACACGTTCAAAATGAATGTGGATGGAGAGAAAAACGCTTTAAGTAACAACGGTGGAATGAGGATAAGTTATGTTCGTTTATAGGCATAAATCGAAGGAAATGACACCATTAACCTCTCTTTCATTTAGAAACAACTCCCACAAGTTACTGAGAAAAGAATTGGAATTGAGATTGTTAGGGGCAAAACAACGTGCTGTAAAGTTTCGAGCAACATTCATATTTAACATAAGGATTAATTGCTAAAACTCATGTTTAAATGCATGTTTCGTAGCACCATGAAATGTTGTAGGATCCTTTGGCATGAAATTCAAGTCAAGAGTGAGGCAAACAATTGAATGAAAAATTGTTGTTTTGTTACTATGTTATGATAAGTCAGCTTAAGCATGAAATGTTAAGGTAATTGTTGTTTAAAAAAGACTATATATGCATGTTCAGATTTAATCAATGCAAGAAAAATGAAATGAATTGACTAAGAAATAAGACAAAACAATCTCTATCTTCGAACATGAGTTCGAAGGTCACACATGTTAAAACATGGGTAAGTATAGAGTTTTTCAAAGAAGTCGTGCATGTCATGCAATGCGAACTTAGAGCTTGCTAATGAGATTGTGTTGACCAGTCAAGACGAGATGGCTCATAAGAGTTTCTTGATGTCGCCTAACTCAAGTGAGATCAAACATGACTTCTATAGTTGCATATGAAATTGCGTATAACCTTGTATGGTGCAACATTGTTTAGAGAAGTCTTAAATGCTAAGATAATACAATGTGAGTGTTTTATGATCGATACAAATACTTAGAAACATAAATGAGTAGCATGCAAGGAAGGTCAATCTAGCCTACACAAATTGAGGGGAAATTTCAGGAGAGTTAAATGATACACTCATATGAATTGTTTCCACTTACTTCATAATGACTATATGTGCATTTTTGTAACACCCTAAAAATAATTTAAATTTAAAACTAAAAATTTCGGAAATATGACGTCTATAATATGAAGGTTTATATCATCTTGTAAATATGAACAACTAAAACCCAATAAAGTTGGGGTAGTTTGCACCAATTATAGTAGCGAAAGAATGAGACATAAAACACAACAACCTATTTAATCTAGAAACAATAATCAAGACTAGATTAAGTTGGGTGTCGCTATATCTCCAAAACACTCTTCTCAAAATTTCCCAAAAGCCCAGTTCTTCAAGTGCTTCTAGGTGCACGACCGGCAAATCAAGGTGTCATATGCACACCGCTAGTAGGACCTGTGAGCCAACAAAATACCAAGACAAGTGTTAGGACAAAGCCTAGTGAGATCACATAAATTAAACAGTTCACATGTTGTTGGAACTTAGTGTAGATAAGAGGAACCTTGTCCCACATAGGAGCCAAAAGAAAGTTTACAACACTTAATAAATCCAAACCATTGAGCATTAAATGAATCATTTAATTGCTTGGGCTTAGATTGTGGTGTGATTTGTAGGCTCTCATTGACATTAATATATACATATTAAATGTCAAAGATTGGGCCTTGAGCCTTGGGTCTCGATGAGGTCGAGATCATTGATTGTGGAATCGATGTTGTAGGAATGACAGTGGTTGGCGCGGCCGTACCCGCGCAGCTAGGCGCGCGGGACTCTGGTGTTTTCCTACAAACAGAGGTTGGCGCGGTTCTCCGCGCGAGCGGTCACGCAGAGCGCTGGTAGTTAAATCGGTTACCGACTGAAATGTATAAATACTGCAACTTTTTCATAATAAAAAATACACGAAATTTCTCCAATTTTATGGGTTCTCTCTCTCTATTATCCATCACCAACATATGATAATTCGCTAGATTCAAGTTTAGAACTTGAATTGATTGTTGTATCCTCAAGACAACTCCGATTTACCCGGCGAAATTTTGTCTTAGGACACTACACGAATCGCATGCCTCAATCGATTTCTTATCGACGTCGAATCTACGATAACAAGTAAGATTTATGATTTGTTGTTATTTTATGTTTTTCTACATATATTTGTAAAAAGAATCTTGTTTTATTGTATTTATTTCATAAGTATTTGTACACCTTTTGGTGTGGGGTTGATCATACCTAACACATGTAAGATAGTCAAAATGCAAAACTTGTATTACCGGATCCCTTTGGTGCTATAAACATCATTTTTCCAACTTTGCACCGATGTTCCAAAACATGAACATGAACACACAAGAGACACCTCTTGAAATACGGGGGAGACTGTAACACCCTAAAATTTAGAGTAATTTAAAAGTTTGAAAATTCGGCAATATGACGTTTCTATTTGGAGTAAACCACCCAAAAAGGGTAAATGTATGAAAGTGTTTACAAAACCTATGCAAGAATATGGGAATCAACAACAAACTAATCTAAACACAGCCGATCTAGATTACATTGGTTGTTAACCCCAATTTCCAAAATAATAAAGTCATTTAAACGTCAAGACTCCAAATATCTATCATCTCAAAATGCCTCAAGCGTCCGCGCTCATCACTCAAACCTTTGGCAACCCACCACTAAAGGTACCTGTTATACACGTCATTGAGAAAAAGTGTTAGGCTTAAAGCCTAGTGAGAATATACAGTTTATTTAATAATTGAGAAATAATTTAGTTGCAACAATAAGTAATCTTTTCCAAATAGTTGAGTTTACAAAAGAAATAACAACCACATAGTGACCTTTCGGTCCAAAATACATCTTGCGATGACGGGGGAGACCCGATTTCCAAGGATCGTGGCGGAACACAAAAGTAAGCCACTCTCCGAGTTGTGAGCTCAATACTTGGACCCATGGCCACGAACAACGCCGACTCGTACTCAGATGTGGGGGAGGGCACCCGAGGATCCAAGTCATAATCGTTCACTAGGATTACATTTACGACCATGGCTAGTAACCGGTCCCACATAACCATACCAAATTGCCTCCGAGGACCCAATGTCTCAACTAGTTACAAAGGGGGAATACATCCCAAAATAAGCCGCCTCAATACCTATGGATCCACTAGTAATAGTCTAAAGTTTGTCACCATTTCATTGGTGACTCAAACCATAATTACACATATGATGTATATTATGTCTTCCATAAAATATTTGTTTATCTTTACCGAAATAAGTTTATCATTGGACAAGGTATTGCCAACAAAAATTATTACAACCAATGTCAAAACATATTTTTATTTTCCCCAAAATACCATTATCAAACATCTCTCATCATGTGATAAATCAAAATATAGCTATGATGCGTTTATCCTCATAGTTAACCACATGTTTTTCAAGATAAAATACATTTCCATAGTTCAAGTGTATAATACTTCATCATTTCACAAAATGGTATGAAACCCTAAAAATCTCCAAAATGTCAAGTTAGGTCAAAATCATATTAAAACATAAATAATCAAACAAGGAGATGGTTAAGGGTCTAAAATCTTGGTTTTGACATGTATAAAGTTTTTAAAGTCAAGAATGTACTCACAATGTGGGTTTGTCAAAACCCTAGAAAACTCTAGATGAAAAGATGGGGATCTTGCGCTTGAGTACTTGGATTCTTCTCACTTATGCCTTAAGTAACCCTAGAAAGAGCATTAATGGTTACAAGAGAGGTAGTTGGGAGGAGTTAATGTAGGAAGAAGTTTGGAGATGAAAACTGTAACACCCCAAAATATGGGATCATAGTTATTATTCTTTTCGTGTTGAGACTTACTGTGCGTTGGGATTAAATATTAGATAATGAAATTTATCTGTTTTGAGCATCGTGGGTTGAAAATATCAATTTTTGGAAAATTGTGGTTTCTCGCGACATTGCCCACGACAGTGACAAGGTGTCACTATCGTGAGGGCACAATCGTCGTAGGCTTGAGGCTCACGGTACAACTCACGCGATTGTGCCCTGGTCACTATCGCGGGGGCACTCTCGCCCCGGTTGTACCGCAGGGTGGGGAACCCGCACGACTATGCCTGCGACAGTGACAAATGTCACTGTCGCTGTGTCACTCTCGCCGACATCCAGAGAGGTTTAAATCAGAAGGGTCGCGAGTTTTAATCAGTTTATCTGATTTTTTGGGTTGAGGGGCGATTTCTCTCTGCAGTATTGGTAAGCCTTCTTCACCAAAAGTCTCTCTCTTCATTTATGGTGCCTCTTAGCCATTAATGGTGACCTTTAACACTTGTAGGAAGTGATTTTGGAGAGCTCTCAAGTGGTTTAGCATCCTACCTCTATTCTTCTCCATTCTAGGGTTTGGTTTTCTTTTGAAAACTATCAAGGTGAGTTCACACATTTTTACAAAACTATATACATGTCAAATGTGGATTTTAAATACCTAAACATCTCCCTTTTCATATACTTGATTTGTGGAAACTTGTATCAAATCTAACTTTTGAAGATTTTAGGGTTTATGATAATATCTTGGAATAGAGGTGAATAACCTTGATAATGTTTCTATTAGCATACATATACTTGGGAAATGTATTTAAATGGATGATTTGCTCATGTAAAATTATGAAGTTGAAAAAGATGAACTTATGGTTAACTGCTGATAAGTTTGTGACTTGGGTTTTAACATGTTTTGGAATTGAGGCATGTAAAGGTTATTTGTGTGTCAACTATCAACCTTTTTGTAAACAATGTAGAATGCCTTTGTGAAAACCTCTTTTTTTATCGTCTTATGCACATTATTAAATGTCGGATCAAGCGTTTGGCCTTACGGGCATTATGTGGCTTAATTGTTTGCATTGGGAGTCATGACCCCATATTTGTTGTAACTTTTGATCCGACGTCGGGACGATTAGTTTCCCATGTCGAGGCACGTTTAGGCATCGGATTGGGTTATAAGTCCTATGTGTTAAAGTATTACGATATTGGATGATAATCTCAACGTAAGGACCCTTCGGGGTTGAAGTTGACTTTCCGTGCGTGCAAGTTTAAAGCCACTGAGCCTGGCATCCCTTGCGTGTACTTTCTATGTGTATTGGCTTTACTGACTTTTCAAGTGGCTTACTTTTGTGTTCTGTCACTTGTGTTAGTAAGTGGGTCTCCCCGTTAACCCAAGAGGTAACTGCTATGGTAAAGAATCTTATCATTATTGTCATAAATTCAATTCTTTGGTTTACACTTATATTTGATTACTTCCAACTGCAAATGTTTGATCTCACTAGGTTTTAGCCTAACACTTTTTCTTAAAATGACATGTATAGCAGGTCAGGTTACCGGTGGGATTCGTCGGGATTGAGTAGATGGCTTTGGGGTCAAGAGCGGTCTTTTTAGGAGATGTATTGACCGGTGCATTTGATAGTGGACATACTTTTGGAAGAATAGCAACACCCGATATTAATCTTTCTTGTATTAAGTTAGATTATTAGGTTGTTAAGTAATATTCTTCATCCGATTAATTGTAAAGGCTACAACTTTGTTCCCCATTCCTCGGGATGATACTTTGAGATTGTTATAGCAGGTTTTGTATCCCTAGGTTTATCCAATTTATAGCCGTCATATTGCGAAATTTTCGAATTTTTATTCTCTAAAATTTAGGGTGTTACAAAAACCTACCAAGGAGATGAGAGAAAAAGAGTTCTAAGCTGCCATAAATCTAATAAAATGATTCATAACCCGCTGACCTCTTTTTAAACCTCCAGACTGCGTCGGCGAGAGTGCCACGCGAATTGTTCAATTGGCACTCTCGCGGGCACAATCACCCGAAATGTACCGTGGGGTACACCATTGGCGCGATAGTGACACTTGTCACTATCGTCGGGCATTATCACCCTGACTGTACCGAGAGTTCTTGAGCCCCCCGCGACTATGCCACCGCGACGGTGACCATGTCACTATCGCCGGGCACTGTCATCGAGCTCCTCCCCGGCCTCCGAAATTCGATTTTTAAGCCGCGACACCTTCAGAATTGAACCAATAAACGAAGGTAAACTTATTAAGCATTTAAACCCAAAATAGAGAACTTTGGAAGAGGGCACGAACGAAATGACTTACCGAAAAATCCGAGTGTTACAGAGACCCGTTTCCATCATAGATGACAAGAATACGTGAATGGTGTCACCCGTGATGTTATTGGATTACACCTCATGTCCCGGTTCTAGTTCCCATGCCATCAAGACATCACAACCTTAAACCATTTATTGCCTACTCCGTCGAATTACACCTCAAGGACTTATGGGACATTATTGTCTATCCAATCTAGACGAGTTACACCTCAAGGACTATAAATTCCCCCATTACCTACTCGCTAGTGACCCAACGTGGCCAACAATTTTAACCACATATATTATACAATCTAGATCCTCGTGCACAAGGAAATAGACATCAAGCTTCACATTATGATCATAACCAAGTAGAGGTAAAATTTCCCATGCATGATTCATTACCATTCTAAACATATGATATCCACGTATGACATTTGTGTACTCATGATATTGCATATTTCATATTCATATTAAATAGCATGTCTTAACACCAAGAACTGACATAAATGAATGGGAGTGATAAGTCTAGCTACAAGCATGTTCTTTTGAATCAAAACCCTCTTTTTGAAAGAATGACTCTTCACTAGTACATAACCCATTTTACATTCCTTTAGACATATATGGGCCATCATAAGCATTAAATACATCTAGTAAGGACGAATGTCCATATTTAAGCAAAATCCACCAAACCCTAGTTTTAGGTCAAACTCCAAAGTACCTACAATGAACCACATTTAAACAAATAGAGACAATTATGATAGTGTGAGGTAGAGAAACTCACCAAATGGGTTTGTGATGTAAAAACCTTGAAATGGCAAAACCCTAGAATAAAGATGATGACTTGAAGTTTTCCCTAAAGGAGCTAGCTATCTCACAAGAACCCTAGAAACCTTTAATGATCACAAATGTCAAGAAGGTTGTGGTTGGAATTGCATTCAATGAGGGGAGAGGATGAAAAATGGAGAAAAGCTTACCCATACTTGAGAGAAAACCGGACTTCTCAAACCCTTGAATGCTAACAAATGAGACTCACCAAAATAAGAAAAAACATTTAAGGCCTCTGCTCCCGTCGTTGTCCTTGCCATGCGAGAGTGACATTGACATTGTCGCCTGTCACTCTCGCGAGGAGTGTACCGCAAGTCACCAATCTGGCGCGACAATGACACGCGAGAGTGCCATTGGCATTCTCGCTGGGTACTCTCGCCTAAATTGTACCGAGAGTGGGGTCTTGATGGCGACTGTGATACGCGACAATGCCCAAGGACATTGTCACCGAATGCCTCCCCCCCTCTAAAACTTGATGGCCCGACTTCTCGATACACGACTGAGACTAGAGGTGAAATTATCAAAGTAACCCAATAACATAAAATATAAGATTAGCCCAAAATTCGGGGTGTTACAATTTTTATTTTTATGTTTTAAAGCTTTAATCATGAGATATGCGTTAACTATTTTATATGATATGGTATGCATGAAAAGAAAATGTTTTGCATATATGTGTCAGGTCATGTAGTGGGACAATAGTAGTGACATGGTCAGACACAACAAATGACGCAAGAAGCTGATACATGTATCTTGATGGTATCTCGATACTTAGTAAGATTATGGTCAAGACATGTACCACATGATACCTCTAGGCTTGACTGGGACACAGTAAACACCCCTACTCCCCTACTATGTCATTTCATGTCTTGTATCTCAAATAATTATGTTTGTAATGCATTTGTGCAAGATAAGTGTATGATATGCATTACTGTATACGGATTCATGTTTATAAATATTGTTCATGTTTTTACATTATATTTATGTTCATACTCAAACTTCTAACGTCTTACCAAAAAGATACGACAGTGATCTTATATGTTTAAGGAATGTCGTTAATTTCCTATCATGAAACCTATGAACTTGTTAAACATAAAGTTGACTACTAACGTGTATCTTAGTGACAATAGTCACAAAATACAGTAACGATCATTAACGTGTAACAGTCTAGAATAGTAAAGTAAAAGGAAAGATATGTTGTATATATAATATTTTAATGTGTTGTTGAATGGAATGGAGGGAAGATGGATTGTTGCATTGAAAAATAAATATAAGGATGGGAAGAAAGACAAAGGGGAACAATACAGCCGTATCAGAAACAGTAACCACCATAACAAAAGTTGAAATGTAGAAAAATAAAAACAAGATCCACCTCGAACACCCCTCCCTATCCCATCCTATCCCCTTTCTTCTTCTTCTTCTCTCTCTCTCATATCAAAACCTCAAATCTTTCTATATTGAGAGCCTCTGATCCAACAATAACTGATTTCCATGAAAATTCTCTCAATTGGGTTTTTATTTTAGACAATTTGGTTGTAGAAATGAGGGAAGATGACTCCAATTGGTTTTCTAAGTGGGAAGAAGAGTTTCCGTCACCGAAGGACCTTATGCCCATAACTCAAACCCTAATCACGCCTGATCTAGCCATCGCCTTCGATATCCGAAGCCCACATAGCCACCATACGCCTTCACTTCAACACCACCAACAACCGCCGTCAATTTCGATGCCTTCCTCCCAACCCAATTCCGAGGAATTTGATTCGACTGAACTAGGTGGTGGTGGGGGCAGCGATGAACCACCTCGTACCCTGAAACGCCCACGGCTGGTGTGGACCTCGCATCTTCACAAGAGATTTATGGATGTTGTGGCCCACTTGGGGATCAAGAACGTCATACCTAAGACCATAATGCAGCGCATGAGTGTAGACGGATTGACTCACGAAAACGTCGCCAACCATCTACAAAAATACAGGCTTTACATGAAACGTATGCATGGTCTTTCTTCCGGCAGTGGTGGAAATGACTCCAGTGGAGACCCCGCCGCCGATCATTTGTTTGCAAGTTCTCCGGTACCGGCTCATTTTCTCCATCAGGGTCGCCCCAATTCAGAACATTACTTGCCCTACGTCGTTGTTGCTACACTACAACATCAACAACATCACCACCAGCATATGGTTGCTGTTATGGTCGGGCATCATCCTCAATTATAGCCACGATATGGGCATGTGGGCCATTTTAGGTCACCGTGAAATGGGCAATTCAAGCATCGATTTCTGAATAGACAATTACAGCAAGCCATTCATAGGGTAGGGACTCCAATTCATAATTTTGTGCCATCATCTTATATGGATGATCTAGAATCAACAAATGCTAGAAAAGTTTTGACTTTGTTTCCAACCGTAAATGATTGATTGACTCTGCTTTGGGTAATTTAGTTCACATTCACTTATATTTCTTATCTATCTACTCGGTTTGTCAAAAATTGGGCTTTAACTTTCTACACTTTGATTTAGAAAGTTTTTATTTATTTTCCCTTAATAGTTTTAGAGTACTTTTTCATTGTTCCTGCTACTTTTGGTGGATCATTGCAAATTCTTAGTCACAGTTTGTTGTTATTTCTATTCAAATTAGTGTTGATTCTGATTCTGAGTCTGCATCAATGTTGATTGTCGTGACAATCATTGTTCTTTATATCTGGTTCTTATCACTTCCTTTTGGTCTTTAGAGGTCAATGTGTAACGTCCCGAATTTTCGTTGTAATAATCCAATCGTTAAGACTTCTAGTCTTCCTTATTGTTTAAATCTTAGTTATCTTGCGTTTACCATTAGTCGTTAGCACCTCAGGTTGAGCCCTGCTTGTATGCTAGGAAATTCAGTTGTTTAGGCAAGGCAATGACTTGCGCGGCTTTCCCCGTGGCTTGGAAGTCGCGGCCTAAGCCGCGTAACCTTCTGGATGTCTCAGTCCCAAGAGCACGTGCGGGCTACGCCGCGACCTCATAGTCGCGGCCAAAGCCGCGGGAACACCCCTTCAACTCTTAGACGGGTTTTTCCCCTTTTCTCATTTACTCTTCCTTATCTACCATATTTATTACTCTCTCTTAACTTCCTCTTACCCAACCATCCGAAAATTAGGGTTTCACCAACTTAGATCTACCTCTTTTATTGCTAGAAGTTGGGTGTATCAACTAGGGATTCGAGTCTTGGGCACTAAATCATCACTTCCATTGTCATCTTATCCAAAGGATCAACTAGGATTTGGGTTTTCTTCAAAAACCCACTTGGTGAGTTCCTACTATCATTTTTTGAACCTTATACATATCAAAACTTACATTTTAAACTTCTATATATCTCCTAGGTTTTTGGATTAAAGTTTATTACATTTTGACCTAACTTGAGTTTTAGGAGATTTTAGGGTTTCCACTCATTTTCAACTACGATGAAGGGTTCCATTTTATATGTAGTAAAACATAGTACTACTTGCACATTTTGGTGAGGTACTTGAAAGAAGGCATAAGATCTCATTTTATGATTGTTATTCTTATCAGCAGTTAAACATGGAAATGCATTTTGGAGATAAATGTTATTGAGAACTATATGTTTAACTATAGTTGGTCACAAATGAAATTGTGACAAGTCTAGACTATTACTAGTGGATCCCTAGGTATTGAGTCGGCTTATATTTTGGGATGTTTTTCCCCTTGTAGCTATGGATGCATTTGATCCTCGGAGGCCCTTTGGTACGGTTATGTGGGACCGGTTACTAGCCATGGATCACAATGTAGTCCTAGTGAACGAGTATGACTTGGTTTCCTCGGGTGCCCTCCCCCACATCTTAGTACGGACCGACGTTGTCCGTGGCCATGGATTCCAAGTATTTAGCTCAGAACTCGGATTGTGGCTTACTCGGTGTTCCGCTACAATCCTTGGTAAATCGGGTATCCCCTGTCATCGCAAGATGAATTTTAGACCGAAAGGTCCTTAAAGTGGCAAATGGTTCTATTTGTAAACTCAACTTTCTTGAAAATATTTTCTTTCGTTACGATTGCATATATTTCTTCAATTTATAAACTGTATGTTCTCACTAGGCTTTAAGCCTAACACTTTTTCTCAAATGATGTGTATAACAGGTTCCTTTAGCGGTGGGTTGCCAAAGGTTTGAGGGAAGAGCGTAGGCTTGAGGCATTTTTGAGATGAATAGTATTTGGTGTTGGGCATTATTTAAGTCCCCATATTTTGGTGATTTTGGATTGACAACCAATGTAATCTAGATAGTGCATGTTTAGATTAGTTTGTTGTCAATTTCTATATCCGTTCGCAGTTTTTTTGTAAATGCCTTATACATTTACCCTTATTGGGTGGTTTATTCCAAATACTAATGTCATATTGCCAAATTTTCAAATTTTAATTCACTCTAATTTTTAAGGTGTTACATAATGTCTCCAATCTCTACATTGAAATAGCCAGAATCCATTTTCCCATTATGTAAAATAACCATATTCTTATTTGTTGCTTACTATAAATTGGGTGGTAGGAAATTTTAATCGGTTCTTGTTGAATTGAGTCGGACATTGTTGATGATAGGAAAAAAAGAAGGCGAATGTTGATTGATATGTTTAGAGCTCGAACATGAGGACTAACAACGAAGAGGATCACTACAAAAAATTGAGCTTGTATAATGGCGAATCTCATACCAGATTACTTGGTAAATTATGTTTCTATTCTGTAAGCCTTATGCTTTTCTTATTACCTAGTTTAGTTGTGTAGAGATCAGTTCTACTTTGTTGTAAATTATGGGTTTCTGATAAATTTTGAAACTTCTTATAATTACGAATCTTTTCAGGAGATAATTGATATTATTCTAGTTTTATAAACTTTAATTTCATAAAGTTCATTGATCTCATATATAATCGGTAAAGATAATTGATATTATTCTAGTTTCTAAGTGACAGAAGGACTATGGGCGAAAAATGGAAATTTTTGGACGTCAGCATGCTCTCGGTGACAATGCTCGCGATTGTGCCACAAGGCACTCTCGCGGGGCGAAGTCGCGGCCCGGGGTGCACCTGCAGTACAATCCTGGAGACAATGCCAACGATTGTGCCACAGGGCAAGGTCGTCGGGCAATGTCACGGCCGACCCCCAAGTTGTGTTTAAATCCCGATTTTTGCTCCTTTTTCACTTATTCTTCACAAATTCTTCCCCTTTCTCCCCCAAAACGAATCATTTTGGTTTTTAGGGTTTTCAACCATTGGAGGCCTAAATCCTTGAAGTTTAAGGATAATCTTCCTCACCAAGCTAGGGATTGGATAAGAAGGTTTGGAACTTATCATCTCATCTTCATCTTTTAGGGTTTCACCAAACCATCCCCAAACCACATTTCATTCTTTGGTGTTTTGGAGCTTGGGGCCCGATTTAGTGACCCTTAGAAGTATATTGTTGGTGGATTCAAGTTGGGGATCGAGCTAAGGTTTGTGATGGAAAACTTGGAGCTAGTGGAAGAAATCAAAATCTCATCTAAGGGACTCAAGTTTGTGGGTAAAACCTAGATTTAGTTTAAACCTAGTAAGTTGAGTTTT
This sequence comes from Arctium minus, assembly GCA_954870635.1. Classification (NCBI taxonomy): domain Eukaryota; kingdom Viridiplantae; phylum Streptophyta; class Magnoliopsida; order Asterales; family Asteraceae; genus Arctium; species Arctium minus. Next base: position 24,671,500 of record OX941097.1, on the reverse strand, counting down.
AGTTGCTTTACAAAACCATATACATATCAAAATATAAATGTTTTGGGTTTTTAAACATACAATTATGTTCTCACTTTATATTTAATGGGTTTTGGTGATTTTGGTATTCTTGAACATATTGGGTGTTAAATGTTTATAAATGATTCACGATATGATATTGGGCGTTATGGCCACCAAAAATGATATTGATCCACTTGTAAGTATTTTATTGGACGTTTGAAGGATTGAGTAACTCATTTCATTTGTTTTCTAATATGTGCAAAAATGGGTTACAAGTGGTTTCAAATGGAAATATTTTAAGAGTCAGAATCTTATGGACAAATATCTGGTTATGGTTAATCTTTGGGGAGTTTATCCAACTTACGAGTTTTAGGTGTTGGGACTTCAAGCCCTTTTGGCTTTAAAAGTGTAAGTTATTGGAAACGGTCACCCTTTGCCCTTAATTATATTTAGAAAAATGGGAACTTTATGGATTAGGCCTTTGGCCAATTATTTTTGGGGAAAATACCCGTTCTGGGAAAGTTGTACATCGACGTATGTAGCCATATTGGCTTTATTTAATTGCCAAACATTTTATGGTTATTTATGGCTTAACTTATACCCTACGGAGTTTTGGGACGTTGTCCGGTTTGAATGGCTCAATATGGAGCATTTTTTGGAAATGCAATTATTGCACAAATGTTGGTTATTACATGTTTTGAATGCATCAGTTCATTCATTTGGAGTCATGTAATGTTTAGACTGTAATGCAATGGATCCATAGGAATAGGAGTCATTTTGTTCGTCATGGAATTTTTATGTCCATGTTTGAGTCTAGCGAGTGGTCCCAAAGTCATGTTCTTATGTAAGCTTGTGATAGTGCTCTTGGAGAGCCGTATACGGAGCTAAGTCTAGCGGTGGTGCCCATAGTGAGCCGGATACGGGGACTTTGTGACTTTTGTGGTGACACTCATCTAGAGGTCGAGTAGACATTAGGGTCATTTGGGTATATTGTGGTGGTTGCTCAAAGGAGTCGTATACGGTGATCCATGACTTGTAGTGAATCTCGTGAACGTTGATAGGTGGCTTAGCTTTGTGTTCCCGCCACATTCAATGGAACTGGGTCTCCTCGTCACTAAAAGGTGTTATTTCTCGGGTATTCCCTTACCCATACTTTCGGTGTTGAAACGTATCGCTTCATTTATACAATTAGTATTTTGGTGAAATACCTCGTGCGCGCATTTTGGGAATTTTGAATGTTGAATAATTATTTTAAAGGGGTGTATGATATTGGAAGCAACATGATTTATAAATTAAGCCTTTTCATGATTCACATTTCAGAGACGTCCGTATTGGGAGTAAAAAATCCATGTTAAATGTTTTCTGATTTATATGATGAAAACTACTTTAACTCACTAGGCGTTAAGCCTCACACTTTTTCTTTTCGATATGTATATCAGGTCATAGATGGATCTGAGTGGCGAGTGGAGCTTGGTAGAAGTTCCGGTAGGACGACGTTAGAGACGTCATCCGATTTTGAGAAGATAGCAGATTTGGTAGTTTTAGTAACACCCGATTGACTTTGTCTCCGTTTGTGGGACTAGATAGTCCCATTAGAACTTTGATACATGTTGTAGTGTTTCTTCCCTTGTAAACTTTGGATATTTGTAATTTCAAGTTATGTATTTAAGGGAGTTTTGGAAGTTCTTATTCATTTGCCATTTTCAAATTTTAGGGGTGTTACACGCGGTGATTAAATTGATTGGTACAAATTACATTAAAATGTTGGTAATCAATTTATTTCGTTTACATGATAAGTGGTTTATTTTTAAGATATTAATATATGCGTCTTAATATTGATTTTGTTTGTTAGACGCTAGTTGTATAGTTGATATGATTTCAGAGTGAATGTGTAGAGCATCTTGTGAAATACAAGGGGCTCGTTGAACATGATAAAAGCGACATTACATATTATGTGTAATTAGTGACTATAGTGACAATGTTTTGATACCGAAGAGACATATTTCTTATATATCGATAGAGGATGTAGTCATATTCTACTTTGTTTAACATAAAATAAGAATATACATTTATACGTAACATTGTTTAAGCAACACAAATTATATATATATATATATATATATATATATATATGTTTAACAAATACATATCTCTAAAATAAAATAGGGAAAATGTGAGATAAATGTAGAACTATATAAACAATATTTTTTGTAGTTAATGTATCTAATGTAAATGAGTTTGAACATACCAACCATACAAATATATATATATATATATATATATATATATATATATATATATATATATATATAGGGGCATGTTCAAATGAGAAGATAGTCAATTTGCGAGAAGACGAGAAGGAATAAGAGTTACATAATTTATTAATTAAAAAATAGCATAAATATTTTTTTTTTAAATTAGGATAATTACAATTTGAATTGGATAAATCCTAAAAAATCTCATAATATCTTTTAAATTTATTTATTTTTTAATTTTAATAAATTCATAATTTTTTTTATCAAATTTATACTATTATTTTCTAGATAAAATCATAATTTTCATCAAATATCACATGTGATATCATAACTAATTCATTATTTATTTCACTATTTATTTCTCTATTTTTTAGATTTACGTTTTAAATCACATGTGATTAACTCCGTTTAACATGTGACATATTATTATGTATCACATATGATCTCACTAGGTTGATTTTTGTAAATATCACATATGATAATATATGTCTGAATATAAATGACGCATAATCACATGTGATAATATTTACATCACAAAAAGATCTTTAAATATAAATATACATAATCACATATGATTAACTAAAATATATAAAATAATATTTACATCACAAAAAGATCTATAAATAGAAATATACATATAATCACATAGATTAACTAACATATATACAATTATCACATGTGATAATATTTACATCACAAAAAGATCTATAAATAGAAGTATACATAATCACATATGATTAACTAAAATATATATAATTATCACATGTAATAATATGATGTGTGATATACATAAATATTCATATAATGATATCACATGTGATATTTGGTTAAAATTGTGATTTTTTTATTAAAAGTATGTTTAGAAAAAAAAATTTGAAATTAAAAAATAAATAAATCTAAAAGATATAATAAGAATTTTAAGGATTTATCCAATTTAAAATGATAATTATCCTAATTTCTAAAACTATTTTTTATTTTTTATTTATGGTTTTTTTTAATTAATAAATTATGTGGTCCACATTCCTTCTCGCCTTCTCGCATGATCCTCCCTCTATATATATGATCTTTATGTATGTATATCTATTACTACCTTATAATGCATTCACAACTAAACTCTTAATTACAACTCACAAAGCACTTGGTACTATCATTTTATGCATATATTACAAAAAACTATGAATTACAACTTGCTATGCATGAGATACAAGTCATTAATGCATACCTTTACCTTTCTCCTGCTACCACCACCACCAAGTTTGGAACATACAAACTTCTCTTTTTCTTGCTTCTGAGTTTTCTTTACTTTTAGGGCAATTAGGTATAATTAATTAAAGCATAAAATTCAATATTCTTAATTACAAATTCTTATGCTTCATGTACAATTCATCAATGCAAACTTTTACAATAGGAAAGACTGAAAGTTTACTTTATATCCTGCCAAGATGGGTTACTCCCCCAAATCAATCCACCGGGAAACCATTTCAAAATTCAAATTTCAAAATCGTCAATCGCTCATTTATATTGTACTCTGAAGTTCATTTATTTTTTCATCTTCCTTTTTGCGCTAATATCGTCTCTCTCCTTCTTATAAACTATAGATACCCTCCAAAGGCTCTCTCCCTGAAACCATCGTCGTTGCCAACCTTCGCCTCTCCGTCGCCAGCAATAGCGCTACTGGTATGGTTTACCTTTCGTTTCATTTTCTTCGTTTCTTGTATGTTTCGATTTATCTTCCCCTCTTTCCATATATTGCCCTCTGGTGGTGAGATCGGTTTTGCAGGTTGTGAGGTCGGGTTTGCAGGTGTTGATGATGGGTTTACAATGGTGAACATGGTGAAAGATTCCATTGGCCGACGAGGGGTTCCGTGTGTACAATGGTGAACATGGTGAAAGGTTTCACTAATTTATATATCTTTCCCTCTTGTCAGCGATAGGTAGTTGAGAGATGGGAATGATGATCTAGAGCATGGGTTGATGAAAAGTAGGGAAAAAGAGAGGGGAGGTGATGGTGGCAAACCTGGAAGGGGGGGGGGGGGAGGTGATGGTGGTAAATGGAGATGGAGGGAAGGGGTTGGTAAAAATAAAAATATTTATCAATGGTATTGAAGTGATGAGGGTGGGTATCTCATGATTCTCATTATTGATCCTACTCATTAACCAGACATATTATACAAGAAACAATGTTTTTTTTTCTTCAATTTGTAAAATTGATTTTTTTCAATATTTTAAATCGTATTTAATACTATATTATAAAATACTTTACATGTCTTTAAAATTTCTTAAAATTGAAATTTGTGATACATACAACTTTTAAAACTCCAACATTTGACTCCATAAAATTTATAAATAAATACATATAAATACAAAATATTTGTTGAACCCTATTAATACGCAACGGATAATCAACCAAAAACTCTCTCAAAACTACATAAAATTGTAAAATAAAATTGAAAATGGCTATTGTTAAAGTTATCAATATAAAGTTATAAATTACGAAATTAAAATTATTATATGTTTTCTGATCAGATTGAACTTTGTTTGGGCACAGTCAATAAATTAAGCTCAAAGACAGACAATACCAAAGTACGTGTTTATCTACCGAAATCGGTATTATCACACGAACAACTTTATGGGGTGTTGTCTAGAGGGATGAAGGGGCAATACAACTATGATAGTGAAACCTGTGAAAAAATTAAATCATGCTAAAGTCTACACATCAAGCGCCGTTAATAAATAAGTTTTACGTGATGAATATGGTACAATCAACTAACCACTATTACACATTTGGTAGCATCGTCAATTTATTCAACCGTCAAAAACATCTTATGATATACCTATAACATATAGATTGACATCATTAGGTTCACAATATTGATTATTCGGAGTAACACTTCATATAAATCAATATAATTAAGTAGGTTTCCAACTCACCCAGGTTAAGGTTTTTCACCACAATTTTAAACTTTTTGGTTTAAAGCAAACTTTTTTAAAACAATCAAGATCAAAAGCATATGTTGGTTATACTTTCAAATCTTACTCTTGTTTTAGATATAGTAGAATACTTAGAATTAATGCGCTCAATCTTAGGTAATAACAAATAAGAAGTCAATAATGTGTAAAAAATAATGGTAGTTTTGAAATCTTAAATATAAATATAAGTTGGATTGTCTTGGTAATTTTTTTTTCAAAAGGTAGTTTTATTAGTTAATAACAAGAAATCTACTATATTTTAATACAAATATAGAATTCATGTGAATGAAATAATCAAAAGTGTTAGTGTGAGATGAATGATAGAGAATATATCAAGGTTTTCTGATAAAATAGTTTTGGACTTCGGTATTAGATAAAACCTTAGAGAAATAATAAGCAACACAATAGAATGAACAGAAAATTAACTTTTTACATGTTTATTTCAAATTTAATTAATTAATAAATGTTTGGACTCTTAATATAATATGAAATTATTTGGGTCATATTAGATACTAAAAAAATTGTGTTTTCTTTATTAACTATTTTTTTACTACTACTATTTACTTAAAAAAATTGGGTCCTATTCGTTGTGCCCCGGGTGTACTCCCCGTCCGCATTTTTGAGGGACGACCCTGTTTGGTATAATATGTTTATATTTAAAATAATTACATTTTACATATTATAAACTGACGTTTCACGTGTCTTTATCATATTATAAATTCACAAATGTGTACTTTTACATATGATTGTAATGTATGTTTTTGTTTATTTGTGAATTTTAAATTTTTAACGAGTTATGAATATATGGATTTAGAGACTCGACACTCTTGAGATTTTTTTTCTAGATATCTTGTAAATAAACAATATTTTATTTTAATAACCGATTTGCAATTAAACCACACAAACCTTTAAGAAAATTGAGAGAGAAGGAATGACTTATTTGTTTCATAATTAGGGTTAACCCGTGCAACATCGCATGGGGGGGCTAAATGGCCTATCTAAGAAAAAACAAGGGAGCAAAGTGTGCAAGATGGGCATTCCCCTAAAACCCCGTTTTGTGGGGTTTTATGGAGCTCCTTCTTCTGTTCTTCACTAACGCCGCTGCTCAGAGAGAGAATGACTGTATGAGACGCACAAGACTTTGACAACCGCTGATCTTTCAGACTTCACAGTTCACTCCTTTTTCTATTCTTGATTTCTTTCTTCACAGCCTTTGACCTAATCGATTTCAAAGTTCAAAAACGGCTGTTCGATTTCACCTTCACAGCAGCGAGCACATCACGGTAGGTAAGGTTTCCAAGTTGATGTTCTGTTCGATTTCACCTTCACAATTGACAGTTCGATTTCTCCCTTCACGGTTCGATTTCTTTTTTGATTTCACCATTTTCACTGTCGATTTCTTGTTCAATTTCACAGGTTCCATTTGCTTCACCCTTCACCCACAGGTATCGATTTCTTCTAATCTGTTATGTAACTTATGTTAGACACTTAGACTATTGATTATTGAAATTTGTTTTACACTTCACAGGTTTCCATTTGCTTCACTGGTTCACTCTTCACGGCTTCAACCACAGGTATGTTAGAAATCTGTCACAGTTCACACTTTCACAATTCACAGTTCACTCTTCACGGCTTCATTGATTATTGCAATATGTTATGTTATGTAGACTGATAACTCACACTTCACAGGTTTATGTTTCACACTTCACAAATATTATTGAAATATGTTATTATGTTATTATGTTATGTAGACTGTTATTTCACACTGCACACTTTCACAGGTTTGTATTTCACACTTCACAGGTTTATATTTCACACTACATAGGTTTAGGTATTACTTTGATTTTATTCTATAGTTCTATTATGTGACATTATGCTTTTCTCAAAGAAATGTTTCCTTTATTTTTATGTTCCTAATTTTGATTTTACCTTGTTTAAACACAAACAGACCAACCCAACCAACCCCGAACGGTTTGGTTTGGGTTGGGTTATACTTTTGTTTGGGTTGGGTTGGGTTGTAAAATTTTCAAACCGCCTACATTGGGTTGAGTTCTCGAAATGCCTTCAACCCGATCAACCGAACCTGTGAGCACCCCTAGATTTCATGATACAACTTAATTAGTTTGCATATTTTATCTTTTCTTCAACCAAATTTTTGGGTTGTACTTCCTGTTTCAAAGACAACAGTACATTATCTTTGTTTTCTAGCCTACCTCTAAAACTCGGTCTAGGCCCAAGACACTTTGTTGCAACTGTCATTTTATTTATGCACACCTGTTGCTGAATTTCAATGTTGTTGGGTCTGTTGTGATATCCTTATATTATATCTTCCCTTCTTCAAGTCTTTGTTTCCATAAGATTTCATCAACAACAGATTACCCATTTTTGGTTTCAGTGTTTAAGAGGTATTTGGATTGGATTAGATGGGTGCAAAGTCAGCTGCAAATTAAATATGGTTTTTCCTTGGGTCTTAAAATTCAATTTGACTTTGTGCTATCTCTTTGGAAATTGATCTTGATATACAGTCAGATTTGTCACTCTCTCTTGACCAGACCTCAAAATCGGCTAATGGTTTATTTGGATTTTTGTTGCTGTTTTTTTGTGCTTTGGTTTGCAATGGCCAGTGGCAAAGTTGCTCTGATTTGGGACTGGTTTCAACCACTGAGACCAACATCTCAATTGCCAATTTCCAATATATTGCTACCATCATCTCAATTGCCAATTTCCAACATATTGAAGGCCTGTGATTTGTTTTCAAATTTATGGTTTGCTTTGGCCAGTGGGTTTAGTTACTGTGTTTGGCCCCTGATCAATTATGTCTCTACTGTGCTTCATCAATTTGGCCCCCAAAAGTTGCATTCTTGGTGCTTGATTATCAATGAAAGTCTTCAAGGGTTTTGGTATCAAATTGGTTGGAATTTGTTTGGGCACTTTCTCACAATCAGTAGCCTTGTGCACTTTCTCACAATCAGTACCTGCATATGCTTGATTTGTTGTATCTTACACAATTTTCCTTTATCCAAATGGATGCTCAGTGACAGAAAGTTGAAGATCGGCTGGAAGGTGTTGAAAGATGTTCATGACTTAAAAAAATTGATTGTTTGGAGATTTTTCAGGTAAATGTTCTATGCTAACATTGATTATCATTACCACCGGATAAATAATAGTAATTTTTTTTAGATACCAGGGGCATTTTTTTACCTTTTGGCCTTGAGCATCAGAAACCTCAGGACCGGCCCTGCTCGAGACCCCAACCCCCCTTCTCTCGGCAGTTCTTTCTGTTTGAAACAATGCCTCCGAAGAGCAAGAAAAATTCCAAATCAAAGGCCCTTTCCCATTCAGATGCAACAACACCATCTTCTCACAGCAGTTCATCCTCATATTCGAATCCGAACCCAGGTTATAATGATGAAGATGATGAACATTTACTATTGCGCTCACTAGAAGAGATTTCTACCAAATACCCTTCGTTTATTGGTACTTCTGCTTTGATTTGTCGACTTATTGAAGAGGCTTCTGGTGGAATTGAATCCAAAGGGTGTAAAATATGGCTCTCAGAAGCCTCCATGGTTGCTTCTTCTATCACTCCCGGTTCCATTGTATCTGTAAGTCTTAACTTATTCGTTGTCCTTCTCATTTTCTTGTAGAATTTCGATTGCATTTTAAATGTCATATGGGGGCGCGTCTAGTTTACTTCTTTGTGAAATGGGTACAAATGATGCAAACACCCACTTTGCAGTATGGAAAAGTTGTGCGGACAACTTCCCAAAACCCAATATGCGAGATTTTAGGAGGTCCATATAGGTTTAAGGGGTTGCCATAGTGGGTTAAGGGTATAACTAATTAAATATCTCCTGCAAGATTTGATATCCTGGCGAGGCGTTAGTATAATTGGGTAGCTTGTGTTCTCCAAATCGGCGAATCTTTTCTTTCTCTGAAGTTGAGTATCCCGGTGGAATGGATTTATAAGGACTTTGCATACACAATTGTGTTGCTGTTGAGTGAGTTCTTAGTGACATATATTCCATCTTTCAATTGGCTTCTTCCTTGCTTCTGTTCGTGGGCTTTGATTTCTCCTAAGACCTTCCTTATTTGTTGTTTAGGGATTCTTTTACTCTAGCTATGCCAATGGAGGTTTCTTGGAAGTTCTGTCATGTTGTTACGGTTGCTAACTTTTATAGACATTGATCTCTGTATCTTTCTTTTATGTATTAAAAGATTGCATACATCTATGTTGGAGTGTGACTTAAATCCTCATGTGTGGCTTCCATGCGATTTGGGGAGTCACATTCAACATGATCGGATTTATGGTACATGTTTTGCGAGTTGGCTGCGAATTCTAGCTTGTTGCATACTTGTTAGTGCACTACTTCAATGCGGCATAGATATTGCATGGATGATCCTTGTACATGGCTCAGTGTTACAATATATTGTTTGTCACTTGTATGTGACTTCATCATCTTGCATACAAGTCGTGTTCGGAAAAGATGAACCAGACTTGAAGGTACGCAATTTGGCAAGTTGTTAGTAAGTCGCGTACGAGCATCATACGAGTTTTATTGCTAGATTTATGTGATTTTGTTTGTTATCTTTTACCTTTCAACATACAATACATTCACCATAGTTGCTTTAATCACCATTATCGTTACTTCTTCAAGCTTGTAAACACTTGATCAATATAGTGGATCAGTTCTTGGCGTCCTCCGCCTGTGGTTTTTTCTGATTGCCGATTGGGGTTTCCACGTAAAAAATCCCTATCTCTATTGCTTTTGCTATTGTGTTTTCTAATTGTTGGTATTGATTGTTTGTTGAGCATTATTTAGGTCCCTCTACATATTTTAGCAATTCTTTCTTTATTGAAATCGATATTGGATGATTTGCATTTTGGTTGATTGGATCAGTTGACTTTTAGTTTGACTTTGCAATTTGGAAAGTCACAATTAAGTGAAGGTGGAGTAATTTTCACATTAATCTAATTCATCCATAATGTGGTTCACTTTTGGTTCAAAATCTATGGGTTACAATTCTTCTACTTTGGTAATGTAATTGTCAACATTAGTATGTAATGCCATAATGCTATTTTTTGATGCCAATTGCTTCATATTTTTGTTTTGTGGTTTGATAGTTATTTGAATTTATCAACAGGTCTCACTCGCTTCTTTAAGGAAAGACATCCCCGGGTACTCTCTTAGTTCATTGGCGGATGAATGTGCCAGACATTATGGATTCAATGAGAAAATGGCCGAGGAAATAGGGAACTACTTTGTTCTGGCTACAGTTTTCCCTTCTTGTAAGGTCTGAACACAATCATGTATCTCTTCCATATGGTTTTCTTATATGTGTAAGACCGGTTGTTATACTTATAGCATAGCCATTTCTTAACCAAAAAGAAAGAAACATAGTCTATCCAAGACTGTCTTGCCATTTTTTTTGCTATTGCTGGTTTACACATCCGTGTGCATATGAAAACAAAATACAATCTATTACGGCACCTAGATACAAGAACTTAACTGGATGATTATGTTTTCTATACAGATTTTCGAGTGGTTTCTGCTGCCTTACATTCTCATGTAACATGGCTGGAATATGAAAATCAAATTAATTAAAGACAATCATTTATGTTAGGTTAGGTATAATGGTATTGCTTTGTCGAAAGATGTTAACTTTTTTTTTTTTTTGGGGGGGGGGGGTAGGGGTGATTTTATTCTCACAAGAGCCAAAGAGGACTTCTGCAAGCATCAATCATAAAACAAGCAAAATAATAGATGATGGGAGTGAAAGCTGTTTGCTGGAAAAGGGAAAATGAAATATCGGGCTTTCAAATGTCCAAGCAAGTACTAAATTATGTTCATGTACTTGGGGTGAGAGGACACAGGGTTCTCATCTAACTATAGGATAGAGTGTTCCTCTTAATAGAGTAATTGGGGAATAAATATTTTCACAATCTATTCATGCCAAGTGAATGTATAATTTCTCTAAGCTTGATCACATGCATAGTACTATAAGAAGCAAGATGTGATATACCAACTCTGTTCTAGAAAGCCACCACATCTTTTTTAACTTTGAATTGACAACTGTGTAGAAAAAAAACAGACAACTGCATTTAATTACAATTTAAAGACAACGGCAAAAATGTATGCCATAAGATTTAAATTTTGGAAGTGCTAAGTTTGAATATTTGGAACAGACCTTAACTCTTCCGTTGGGACAGTGGGAGTAATTGTTCTACAGTATCAAAGGACTCCGATTTTGCCAGTTTGAGTACATTCTTTTAACTGTCCTATTCTTGTTATGTAGCATTTGGCTACATAATTTCATTATTCTAGGTCGTCTTTTTATATGACCTGTGACACTTTCTCTTGTTGCATTATTTTGGATTTCTCTTTCATTCGAACATTAATTTTGGTGTTAATGTGTGTAAATTATGATGGTAAATATGGGGTGTCATGGTTTCTTCTTCCCCTAACTTCCGGTCATTATACATCAAGACATAATAGTACTCTAATTTGAACTTGCAATGTTTTCCTTCTTTTTTCGCTCTCAGGTTACGAAAAATGGTGTGCGATTATCTTCAAGCCTCTTATCTGCAATGGGTTATCCGATTTCTGGCAGGATACTTTTTGTTTATCCTGTCAATAATCATGGGAATAAGCTAGGACACAACTTGGCAGTTGATTCCTTTTCAATTTATAGGTGCAAAGACCTACATTTATTCTTGGTTTCTTCAAAGAGCAGCATTAGTACTAAAAGTAATAAACCGTCTCACATTGAGTTCTCATCTGAACGAAATGGTCATATTGAAAACGGAAATATTTCGTCCCCAAAGACACCATCATTGTCTCGGTCAAAATTAAGTTCTCCCTGTTCTAGCCGACCAACTTCACCAAGACATATAGAGTCAACGTTGAAATCATTTGATCCATCTTTTGATTCTTGTAATAATATAAGAGAAGTCTTGGAGGATGATGTTGGAAAGAAGCTTCTTCAGACTTGCACTGTGTCACTTCTATATTCCCGTCATTTAATTCGTGGAAACCTTGTGGTAATTCCAATACTTTTAGAGCTTTGTCTTTTCAAGGTCGTAGGTGCTGAAAGAGCACCCGAACTTGGTAATAACGAGGATATTGTGAGAAACAATGATTCATTTCTTCGAACTCCAGATATATCCAACTATAGAAGTGATGCATTTCTGGTAGACCATGGAACAAACGTTCAGCTATCCTTGGGCTTGAGTTCTGAACCAGAAACTTCTGAGAAAACATATTTTGATGTATATAGCAAGGATAGCAACGTTAGTATTCCTAAACTGGGTGGCCTGTCAAAGGAGTATTCTGTTTTGAAGGATATCATTATTTCATCATCAGTTAAGAACACTCTGTCAAGGTATGTTATGTTTCTGCTTTCTGTTTGCCCGCAATTTTAGTTTTGGTCCTTTGCAATACGTATTACGTTCTCTTCAATATGTGTGACCTTGACCAGCTGGACTAAATTTCAATATTGAATATTTCCATGTACTTGAAGTCTTTAGGGTGCAAATTACCCAAGGATTCATAGTATTTTAACCTTTGCTGTTTGTCACAAAGGCATTAGTTTCTTTGTGAAGAGCAAAGCAGGTTTGATCCCAGAGGAGTTGTAGGCCCCGGATCTATGCTGACTTAATGGCTCATTGGTGATGCTCTCAATGTTGACTTGTTTCAGAAAGTGGTTTTGGACCCAGGAGCCGATTTACATATATATTGTAAAACATTGCACTATGACTAACCCCTTCATGTCTAATGTCGTGCGTTGCATATTTCTGATGCTCTTAAGTCTTAATGTGGGTTACACATGAATAGCCTTGAGGCATGTTCTCTCTGCGTTCTATCATCACTAGGCCAAACTACCCATGCTTGTGCATGTTTACAACTAATGGATACACATGATCATGGATCAATGGCTTGCTATGGGTCTTAAGCATACTAACAACCTGGTTATTCCTTCGGCAGCTTGACTCACTAGTAGCACTTCATCTATGCAAGACCTGGAAGTTTGATCCATGCCTATTTTTTGATTAATCCGTCAACTACCACCATTTCTTGGATCCGTAGGACGCTATAGTACTTTCAACTGATCTTTGTCTTGTTTATGTGCACCTTATCCCAAATGGAAGGGTCTTTTTTTCTAAATTTTGTTGTACATGATCAATGGACTCCATTCTGTTGCCTGTAGAAGGTAGGTTGTAGATGACATTTCTTCTCGGATTAATATGTTTCTCTCTTTAGATGTGATGTAAAATTAGTATTTCATTTGTTTTGGGTAGTAATTCTTTTTTTTTCCTTGCATATTCGCTTATATAAATATATGTTTTGCTTAAAACCGTAGTCACTTTCAAATGTAACTGTTTTAGCATGGGTTTACGTCCTACAAAGGGAGTGCTGCTTCATGGTTCACCTGGCACAGGGAAGACTTCCTTGGCTCGATTGTGTGCCAATGATGCTGGCGTCAATCTTTTCTCTGTAAATGGACCAGAAATCGTCAGTCAGTTCTATGGTGAAAGCGAGCAAGCACTACATGCAGTCTTCGATTCAGCTAGCAATGCTGCACCTGCTGTGGTAAGTTCTATCTTTTTGGTCATCATTGTTTTAAAAAGCGTTTGAGGCGCACGCCTCAAGGCGAGGCGGCCAAAAACCAGTTTTGAGGCGGCACCTCTCCAAGTGTGGTTGGGTCGTACGCCCTGTTGTCAGAGGCGAGAGCCAAAACAGTGAAACGGTGAGACGATAGTGAGGCGGTCGCTTTTGTTGACCGTTCTAATCTGTACCAATCCTCACAAGCATCGGTGTTTTATTCTCCCACAATTGCAAAACCACCCACCACCCACCGTCCCACTTTGCACATATATATATATATATATATATTATAATCCAAGTCTCCACCGTCCCACTTTGCATATATCTTTTATGAACAGTATCACACATATAATAATATTATATGTAATCCCAAAGTCTCCACCACCGTTCCATTTTCTATCACTTGATATAATTTCTTTGTGAGCAATATGATATAGATATATTTCAATTCTCCCACCGTCCCACTTTCAATGTGTGTATATATAATGTCTAGTGGTATTATATATATTTTGTGTATATATATTTAGTATATATGTGTTTGTATTTAGTCCACATATAATATTTTTTAGAATATATATTATTATGTGTACCTATATTTAGTTTTTATGTATTTTGTATTTAGTTGATAATATCATAATATAATAATTTTTTGCATATATATATAATTTGTGTGCATATATAGGCAGGTTCAAACGAGAAGCAAAACATTTTGCGAGAAGGCGAGAAGTGTTTAATCAGGTATGATACACAAGTTTAATCATATATGATTAAACACATGTTATATTGGTAATACATAGACATTTAATCATATATGATTAAACACACGTACATGCCGTGTAATCATATATGATTGGTTAAACACTTCTCGCCTTCTCGCAAAATGTTTAACTTCTCGCATGATCCTTCCTCTCTCTCTCTATATATATATTAGTTTTTGGGGCTTACGCCTCGACCGCTTCGAGGCTTACGCCTCACGTACCTAATGGAAAACCGCCTCGAGGCTCGTTTCTGTTTTTTAAAACCTTGTTGGTCATTAATGTTCTTGAACCTTTTTGATGTATTTCATTCAGCCATCTTATTTCTTAATGGTTCATTTCTGTATCAATAAAATGATACATGCAATTGTAGCTGGCTGATTAAATTTTCCTTCTTTGCAAGTATGTTTGATGTAATAAAGGATGTCAAAAGGGTAACCTATAAGTATAAATTTGATAAATGTAAACCTAACTGCAGAAGACAATGTAATAATTTAAGGCACTACCATGCATAACTAGGTGCTGCTATCGATTCTAGCAGTAGTGTAAAAACAGTACTATTCTGAATGTGGCATTTTCTTCTAACATCCAACTTCGGAGTCACCTTGGTTTTAGAACCTAAAAGGGAAGAGGAAGAAAGAATGAACAAAAAAGGTTGACTAGGTACTTGCTGGCAGAATAAATCCCATACCTTGGTAACCAAAACCCAAACTGTTTGGTGCGTACAAGAATGTTGGACTTCAATTTCGATGCTGGAGACTGGAGTTGAGTTCAAACATTTTCATTGGGAGGTCCAGAAGATCTGAGTCTTGAAATATATTTTTAATTAGAATCCATTTGAAGTGCTTTTTGTTGGAACTTAGAGTGGTTCGAGGAAAAGTTTAAGAAAAGCTCTAGGTAGTCATGAACTCCAAGCTGACACCTCTAACTTTCTTAGGTTCTAGCCAAGTGTTCTATGACTTGTGTGTTTGATTTTGATTTGTATATAGAACTTAAAATAGGGTATAATTAGGAAAAATCACATGTGGGACATGCTTGTTGAAATCTGAAACTCGTGGGTCTATTCCTAGAAATTTATTGTGCAAGAGTGATGCAGATGGAAAGATGTGGAAACTACGTTCTTTTGTTCACAGTTTAAATTCTCAATTTCATTTGTGGGTCTCATACTCTCATTTCATGATGTGAGGATAAATGGATATGGGCCCCATAAAAATGGAGGAAAATGGGCTAATGTATGGAATCTTAGTCAGATGAAAGTTAATTTAGTGAACTTTGTCTAGAAAAAATTATATAATCATCTTCGGTGAACTGGTGAAGTTTAAATTATATCCCAGGCTTCAAATCTAAATAGACTTATCTTTTGAACCTCCCATGGCTTATATTTTTCAAGCTAAAACCATCATTTAGAATTTTTTTTTCCTTGCACACACCATATAGTTTAGGGTTTTGTCACCATGGTAGATACATGGGGTTTATTGTGAAGGATGTGATCATATGATTATTTCCAAATATAACTTCTAATTGCACCTGGGTTCTGTTACAAGGGATTCAAGAAAGTTATCCTGTCTTTTTTTCTTTCCCTTCTGATCATCTGGACTAGTTCATGTGATTGATTTTCAAGACTGTTATGTATTCATTATCTTTGTGTTTCTCATAAAAAATCTGATGGAAATCAATCATCAGGACATAAGTACAACTTATTGGCATAATGTCACAGCAATGAATGTCTAACGCACACTAGGATTATTTATTTTATTTATCGCCTACTTAAATATGTTTTATATCTTCTCTAGTTCTTACATGAGTATGGAATCGAGTTACCATAGTTATGTTTTAGGAGTTTTTAATCAAGGAAACTTCATGATGCTTCTTTTATGGTATCAATTTACAGTTTCTTACTTTTTCCAATTAATGTAACGAAAGATGAAAAACATTCACACTTCTGACCACCGACTGCAGTAAGGAACATGATGTTGGGGGGCTAAGCACATGCTCATGGTCATTTTGGAGGTAAATGAAAGTCTGTGAAATAAGAAAGTGGAATCAGAAATAAGTATATTGGATTTTTTGGAAGTGGTATTGGCAACCCGAAGGCGCCAAATCCACGTGGTCTAGGTCCACCGCCACACAGTCCTAGAACCGGCACCCCCACCCCCAACCTAGGGGATTGCCACTGAGCTAAGCCCTTGTGGTTCAAGTATATTGGATACGACAGGGGGAGTAAATGAGTGGAAATGTAGGAGTCTCTTGCTGCATACTCGTTGATTACTGTGAACTTTTACGTTAAATACAATTTGTACCTGAATGATGGAGTCTGTTATCGATCAACAGTTTCCAACATTTTTGGGGCAAATAGCTACCTAGTCTTATGATTGTATTTTAAGGCTTCAGCTGTTAAAATACATTTCTTGTGCTTTTCTTTTGGAGAAAAAACTGGTCTTTTAATGAAAATTCTTCTGTATTTTAGAAATACTCTTCTTGGTTCTTACATATTGTTAAGGCATGCTAACATGGATTGTGGAATACTAAGATTTCTTATCTTTATTCATTAAGAAGAGGATTGGAGGTCAGAAACTTGAAACAATAGTTATCAAAATGTGATTTAATTCTCTCACAATAGCCTCCTATGAGTACCTGCTGGCTTATTTCATTGCTGCTGCACATTCTAGTTGCTAAATATTTCGCATCATAGAATTTGTTTGACGACTGCTTGTTTTCATCGAGATTTCTAGTTAGCGGTTTTCATCGTGTTTTCTAGTTAGCGGTTTTACCAACACATTTCTTTAAACTTGGCAACTTTGTCTGCTGAATTCTGTGTAGAAGTAAAACTAGTTGTTTGTGCTTCTAGGTATTCATAGATGAATTGGATGCCATTGCACCATCACGGAAAGAAGGTGGTGAAGAGCTCTCTGAAAGAATTGTTGCAACACTACTCAATTTGATGGATGGAATTAGCAGAACTGAAGGCCTACTTGTTATTGCTGCAACCAATAGGCCTGACAGTATCGAGCCTGCACTTAGACGTCCTGGAAGACTTGACAGGGAAATTGAAATAGGTAAAATAGTCTTCATTAATCTCTGCTTTTCCCTAAAAATTTATGGAACCTTATGAATTGTTCTTTTTTTCCTAAACTGAACACTGTTAGTTTTCTCTTGAATGAATTATTTGTCTAACTCATCAATCATCATGCTTAGTTTTATCATGTGGAACTGGATTCTGAGGGATGGTAATCCCATGGTGGATGTCTTGTTGTCACATGACATACACATAGACTTGTGCATCTTGAAAATATGATTCTTACCTTCCCCTTGTCTAGCTATATTACCTATGTATATGGTTTGTTTCTCAATTCGTAATCACAATGTTCGCCAATTGGGTAATTTTTGTCATTTCAATTCGTAACCATAAGAAGAATGAAGGCTGTACGTTTACTGAATTCATTCACGATATGGCAATGTATAACAAGCAAGATCAGGGGCTAGAGGCTGAAAAACTTTGTAGAAACACATTGTCAGGTATCAATAGAGTGTTATCTGATGTACATTCGTCATTCAATTAGCAAATCAGAAGTAGATTTAGGGTTTTACTACAATTAGCCGAATGATTCAAACGATTTCCTGGCTTGCGAGAGGCCAATGCTCTTCCAAGGACTCTCACCCCAAGTGTTTATAAAACAAACTCGATACCCCCTCACACTTACCGCCCCTTATTTATATCTTTAATAACCTGCTTTAACTACTTGTAACACTGCCATGACCGCTTGTACATTTCTTCCGCTGCCCACCCTGTTTGACTTGTTTAACTTCTTACCCCAACCTACCCTTTTGACTTATTTGACCACAATCCCAGTGTATAACATTATCCTTGCAGTGGTTTCTTTATTTTTGGGCTTCTTTTGGTGCTCATTTCAACTTAAAGACCTCAGTTCAATTTCAACAGTATTGGCCACCCTTCCTCAAATCTGAAAAGCATGCTTCATCAGTAGAATTTCGCCAACAATTTCATTCAGCTTACACTGCTATTGTCATTCTCCAACCATGTCAGAAAATTTCAAGATTATACTATATATGTGTTTTCACCAAAAAAACGTAGTAACCGAT
Source organism: Arctium minus (assembly GCA_954870635.1). Classification (NCBI taxonomy): domain Eukaryota; kingdom Viridiplantae; phylum Streptophyta; class Magnoliopsida; order Asterales; family Asteraceae; genus Arctium; species Arctium minus. Next base: position 24,652,813 of record OX941097.1, on the reverse strand, counting down.
TTTGGAACCATAGAATTCCCTTCCACTTGTATCTTAGTGTTGTAGTTACAATGTTGATGGCAAACAAGTACACGTATAAGCGAGTGTCCATCATAAAGTTAATGGACACATGATTTACGCCACCTGCAATGGCATGTTTTCATGAGATGATTAGGTGCACTTCTAACATACCTCGATCAGATCTTACAATCTGAGCATATTTATGTAATAGGTGATCCATGGTTGAAATAGCTTAAGCTGTACACTTTGGTTGAACTTCAATTCTCTACACATTTGCCTCTAGGCATGTAGCTCAGTTGGCAAAGGAGTGGGGTGACTCCCGGGTTCACCCCCCCCCCCCCCCCCCCGGCGCGGGCTAGCCTCCGCCTCTAAGTGAGCCAAAAATGCCCCCCTCACATTGGTGTCCTTGGAGGCGGGTTCTTTGTGGGGCTGGTTGGGGTTGCCGGTAATCAACTTTTTTGCGCAAATTCTCCACACATTTGGACCACAAGTGAATCATAGTTGGGCTCTATTAATTTCCCAACTGGTTGATTGCTCTTTAAATGAATGTTTGTTGCTCTCTAATGATGAATAAACCTGTTTCACTAGTCTGAATTATATGCAGGCGTGCCATCTTCAAGTCAACGTTATGATATATTATTTGCTCTGCTCAATGAAAAAGAACACCATCTTTCAGATACGGAAATTCATCATCTGGCTATGACTACTCATGGGTTTGTGGGTGCTGATCTCGCTTCCCTCTGCAACGAAGCTGCCTTTGTTTGTCTTAGGCGCTGCATTGGTGAAATCTGTGATGAATCATTGTACCAGTCATCTGTGTCTTACAACAGGCATCCTGATGATAATATGAAAGCTTCTACATGTTCAGATAATATGAAGGATTTATATTCTGGGAATAACTTGGAGTGTTCGTCTTTATCTAATTCAGAGCTACATTTAGAAAGTGTTGGAAGTGATAGGATGGCGAAAAACTTGAGCGTGTCTCTTGAAGATTTTGAGAAGGCGAGAATTAAAGTGAGACCAAGCGCCATGAGAGAGGTAATATAGATTTTTCACCATACTAGGCAATCTTCCAAAGAGATCTGAGGTTGCTAGTTAGAAAAAAGCTTTTTGCAAGTTCACATAGCCAACGATTGTGTGGCCTTATTTAGAAGAATAACCCTCTGATAGATTTAAGAACGCCTCCGCCTAACAGAAGAATACCTCTTCCTAACACAAGAATGCCTCAAAATCTGTCGGAAGATCCATGCATTTAAAGGAATATATGTTATCCTCCTAAATAACCCATTTGTGTGTATGGTCTACAGGTTGTGTTACTTGACCATGGTACCTCATGCTCCGATCACCTTTTGCCGTTTGGTCTTATTTGCTGGACATAAACAACATTTTCCGAAACATTTTCGTTTTATCAACATTAACTTAACATCATCTCAGTAAGGGTTTACTGGTCAAGCCCCTTTCCTTTATGGTAGCAGGGGGGGCCCGGTGGGCAATGGGGAACATGAGGCATACCGGATGAGTAAAGGATTTAAGATCCCATCCGTCTCAAAATTTGGGTCCACATTTTATTCATGTTTGTCCCAAAATAAGTGTCCACTTTCATAATAGATGGTTATTGTTTCCTAAATTTTCACTTATATCCTTAATTATGAAGCACTATTATTTAAGAGTCAATTAGATGGAAAAATTCGTTAGTGGAAAACTGCGTGCTTTTTATGTTAGGGTAAAATTGTCATTCGGTTAATTGAAAGTGTAATAGTTATACATTTTTAAAACTGTGTGCTTATTTTGTGGACATTTATTTTGGGAGGGAGTAGTACAGTAACTTGTTTTCTGATTTGATACTATAGGGGCAAAACATATATTTTTGGCAACTGCTTCTTTCTATCATCTTGACCTGTTTGATCTGCAACTAGGTAATACTTGAGGTTCCGAAGGTTAGCTGGAAAGACGTTGGTGGTCAAGAGGAGGTCAAAATGCAGTTGATGGAAGCTGTAGAATGGCCTCAAAAGCACCAGGATGCTTTCAAGCGAATTGGTACTCGTCCACCAACTGGGGTTTTGTTGTTTGGTCCACCAGGGTGCAGCAAAACCCTTTTGGCTCGTGCGGTGGCATCTGAGGCCAAACTGAATTTTCTTGCAGTGAAGGGACCAGAACTTTTCAGCAAATGGGTTGGTGAATCAGAAAAGGCTGTAAGGTCTCTGTTTGCAAAGGCTAGGGCTAATGCTCCTTCGATTGTATTTTTTGACGAATTAGATGGTCTTGCCAACATCCGTGGAAAGGAAAATGACGGGGTTTCAGTTGCTGATCGTGTTATAAGTCAGCTTCTTGTTGAACTAGACGGTAATAGACTCATTGTTTTCATTTAGTTAAAAATTATATATTTACTGTTACCTCTAAAGTGTGTGATTTTGTTACAAAATTATATAATTCTCATCGGATTATCTTCGCAACTTGTCCATTGGTTTAGGTTTGAACCAGAGAGTTAATGTCACGGTTATTGCTGCCACAAACCGACCAGATAAGATCGACTCTGCCCTTCTAAGACCAGGTATCACCTAACTTTATCTTATTTATTCAAAGTTTAAGATCCAAATCGTACTTACTTCTGGCATTTGTGTAACTCATCGGCTTCTTAATTCAAAATTGACAGGACGATTTGATAGGCTCGTGTATGTGGGCCCACCAAATGAAAAAGACCGTGAGGAGATATTCCGTATACATTTGCGTAAAATGACTTGCAGTTCTGATGTATGCATTAAGGAGTTAGCTCTTCTTTCTGAAGGCTGTACTGGGGCTGACATTTCTCTAATATGTCGGGAAGCGGCTGTTGCAGCTATCGAGGTTTGTTAACCCCCTTGGTTATCAATGAGGATCCTTTGAAAATCGAGAGTTTTTAGTTCTAACATCTATTTTGGTGGGACAAAAAAAATGCATTTGGTATGCCGACTGGACAGGACCGGAAAGGTGCTAGTGAGGTTGGGCAGTGAAAGGGTTGCAGAAGGTTTTAGGGTTTTGATTTGACATGGGTAGTTTAGTATTTTATCAATCTTGTCCCATCTCACTGGTTTTGTTCCGCCTATTTTGGTGGACAAAAAGAGAGTATATTTTTATCCCCACTCAGTCCCGTCTTATCCCAATCTAATGTCGTGCAAACGTGGGACAATAAGTACCAAACGCACCATGGTTACTAAGAGTTGTTCATGATCTCAGGAGAAACTTGATGCTTTGGAAGTAACAATGGAGCATTTAAGATCTGCGATTCAACAAGTGCAGCCGTCTGATGTAGATTCTTATGAGGAATTGACGGAAAAATTTCAGAGACTTGTGTCTGCGGCTACCCCGAAAGATGATTCGAGTCTCTGAATTGATGAAGTTGGGTTTCAAGTTGGTAAACTTTTCCTGGTAATTCAAACTCTTTGCTTCGTCTTTCAGGGGTATATACAAGAATAACCTTCTGACATATCTTTTTAAAATGCATGACCCTTTGATAGATTTAAGACGCCTCTGTCTAACATAAGAATGCCTCAAAAATCTGTCAGAAAGTCGTGCATTTAAAAAAAATCTGTTAGAAAGTCATATATTTGAGCTTATTCTGTAAGGATGCTCCTCTCCTCTCCTTACTTGCTTGGCTGCTAAAGCCAATAGGACAATTGTTTTTGAGCTTCATAATTGGCAAAGTCTATGTTTCTTGTTGTAGATGATTTTGATTAACAAGTTTCCGGCTTACGTGGCATCAGATGATTTTGATGTCATTCTTCCGTGTAATTAGAAATTAGAATATAACTTGACAAATTGGCATTTACGTTGTCGATAGTTGCAAAATTTATTGGTTACTGGTCAAAATGGTAGAAAACAAGAAGAATTGACCTTTGTACACTTTGAGAAAAAAAAGTCATCGTTGTGCTAAATGCTAAATAGAAATGAAGGCAAACTCGTTGCATATGATACATTTTGGCCTAAACCAAAACAACTGAAAGCAAATGGTTATTTGAATTAGAACAACTTTTTGGTTCTATATGGTTTTTGGATTTCCTTCCTGGGATTTGGGATATTATCTGGATTGGTGTTTGTTTTTGGGGACTGGGGTTTGAGATTTCTGTCCCCCCCTGTGTATAACAGGCTATGTTGATGCTTTTTCTGCCCTTATATTGGATGGGGTGTTATAAGGATGGCCAATTTTGTCTTCTGGTTTATTCTTGAGTATTATATATCTCATGACCTGTTTGAAACCACTTTTGGTTCCATTTTTGAGATCTTTTTTTGGAACCTGCACATATATGGTCATTGCAATCTGTCTTCTTCTATTGGGGCTTTTGTGATTATGAGGAGTTTTATCTTTGATGTGTATTGCCTGTCTACATGTAGGGTGTGTGTGTTTTTGCTCCCCCCCTCTCTCTCTTTTGGTCTATTTCTGGTGCTTCAAGTGGGTGTTTGATCACTGATCATGCCTATTTGTTTGCTCCTGTTCCATGCTATACTGGCCAAATGGTGTATTGGTTGTTGATCAATGATCCATCCAACTAATGCATTCATTTTTATGGAACTTTCTATTTCTCTTAAGGCATACACTTTGTTGGAACTTTCTATTTCTATAGCTCCAACAGTTGCTTCTGCCTCTCTATCTTTGGTCTACTGTTGTTCAGATGCTTCTTAATATGTTGGCATTTTTTGATTGTTTGTTTGTGATAAGGGTTGGTTGGGACTTGTGCCATTTTCTGATGAATTTATCTAAGGATCATGGTTGGAGGTGTTGGATTGATTTATGGTGTTGGAGGGATAAGGATGGTTTGTTATGCCATAGATCCAGAAAAACACAGTCCTGTGCTGTGAAGGATAAGGTTGGTTTGTTCCTTAGTGTATATGGGGTGGGTCTACTCATTGTCTGGAAATGGAGGGATAAGGTTGGTTTGTTGCAATTTGTTCTCATAATTATGCTGATCTGTTCTATCTCATTTTATTGTGTCATCTGGCCCAGTAAATTGCATCCATCAGTATGTTACAGATATCAAGCTCAATGACCATTCAAAGATCTCTCAGGGATTGGAAAAATAAGGTAGGAAGGTAATCATTGCCCTTTGTTGGATTTTGATTTGTATTTACCAATGGCCAAATTGGTCCCTTTGTATTTCCCAGTCAGTCTACTTGCTTTCTGTATGTTGAGTACCACAATGGTCACTCACTCCAACTTTTGTTTCTTATCTCTTTGTTTGGTCTTACATTATGGATGGGTCACCTCATTGGATAATACTATTATGGCTTTGAGGTTCTTATCTCTATGATTTTTCCCTAAACATGTTTTGGGCTCTCATTTTGTACTTGGGGTATGCCCCTCGTAAATTGTATCTTTTTAGTTTTTTATGAATAAAATTTTTCCCAAAAAAAATGGTTATTTGAAATGTGCTAGGTTTGAATCCATCAGAAGTCCGACTCTTTTCTAGCCATGCAAGCATGTTTTCTTGATGTAAACTTGTGCATGCCACTGAATAGTCGAATACAAAACCAAACCAAACGAGACCAATATATCCATCCCAACTAGAGATGGGGTTGGGGGTGGGATACACAGACATGTTCTATACCCTACCTCAAGGGATTGTTTTTGTGATTGATCGGTTGAACATTGTATAATGATATATACTTTTGATGCAACAGGAGCACTTATTGCATCATGTATTTCTAGCGTTGCAGCAACCTTTCCGTAGAAACAAATTTTCACACCGTCTTTGCTTTCTAGTTGGAGCTCGACATGTTTTTGACCCTCCATAACTCAAAACTACTTAAACTTGGCTGCTCGCTCCCAGAATGGATTCTATATTTGATCAAGAGATAACCACCGCTGTGAAGCCGAAGGTGCAACTTATAGATGATTTATTTTGTGATGTTTTCTCCCAAATGAAGGATAGATTTAGATGTATGTAAATCGGCACGATTCGTTACAAATCATATTGAAATGTTATCGGTTTTCGCCCTAGTTTGAATGGCCAAGTTTAGCTGTTGCTCATTAGCTGATGCGTGTACAAAGCTTTGAACATCATATTTACAAGTACTGCAAAACATTTTCTACAGAAGATCATACAAACTTTATACAAGTCAGTTTTCGGCTTACGGCTTGTATAATGGGTTAGATGAAATTTTGACAATTTTTGATTAATTAAGAAATTAGGGTTGGGTTCAGGGAAAAACGCTAAATAAATGGAAAAACCGAAAAACCTCGAGAAAATGAATGAATAAATATATCAATATGGATGTCAAAACAACGAGAAAAGTATTATTTATTTTTTGGTGTAATTTTTTTTAATCGAATTTTGATCATATTTTTTATTTTTTTTATTTAAATAATAGAGAATGAGAGATTTTTTTAATTTAAAAATAAAGTTGTAGCTGTTTCTTTAATCTCATTAATTGGATCAATTAATCTAATGATTGATTAAGTGTTTTTCTGTTTTTCATTTATTTAGGGATTAAAGCATTTTACTATATTTCGTTGAAGTATTTAAATGTAGAATGACAAATTATTCTATATCAACTACAAATATATATTTTTTTACAAATTATTCATTAAATTTTTGATTAATGAGATAATCAATCTTGTTGCAACTAGTATATAATTAATTATCCGAAATTGATTATTTGATCTATAAATAACCACTTTCTAGCTATGAGGGATACGTTACCGTTGGACAAGCTAGCAACACTCTACATCAACGAAGTAGTCTCGAGACATGGAGTGCCCTTATCCATCGTATCTGATCGGGACAGTCGTTTCACTTCCCATTTCTGGGGTGCGTTTCAAAGAGAATTGGGAACAAATGTGAAGTTGAGCACGACGTACCACCCTCAAACGGATGGACAAAGCGAGCGGACAATTCAAACGTTAGAGGACATGTTGCGTTCGTGTGTCATTGATTTTGGATGAAATTGGGACTCTCACCTCCCATTGGTGGAATTTGCTTATAATAATAGTTACCATGCAAGTTTGGGCATCGCACCATTCGAGGCCTTGTATGGACGGAAGTATAGGACGCCAACGTGTTGGCTTGAGGCGGGCGAGAAACAATTCGCCGGACCGGAAGTAGTTCAAGAGACGGCGGACAAGCTCAAAAGTATCCGATAATGGTTGAAGGCGGCCCAAGATCGCCAAAAGAGTTATGCGGACAAGAAGAGACGACCGATGGAATTCCAAGTGGGCGACCGAGTCATGTTGAAAGTGTCGCCCTGGAAAGGGATTATAAGGTTCGGAAAGCGAGGAAAGCTTAGCCCTCGTTTCCTCGGGCCTTTTCCTATCATTGAGCGTGTGGGACTCCAAGCCTACAAGCTTGATTTACCGCCCGAGATGAGTGGAATTCACCCTACATTCCACATTTGCTACCTACGGATGTATTTAGCGGAGGAAGAAAATGTCATACCGTTATCCGAAATTCGCGTGGACAATAATCGTTGCATTGAAGATCCGGAAAACATATTGGAGAAGGAAACATAGGAGCTTCGCCATAAAGAGGTAGTGATGGTGAAAGTTCAATGGAAGCACCATGTGGGTGCAAACTGCAAACGTGACGTGGGAAGCAGAGGAAGATATGAGGAGGCAGTATCCTCATCTTTTTGAGTAGCGTAAGATTTCGGGGATGAAATCTATTTCTAGTGGGGGAGGATTGTAACACCCCGAAATTCTCAAGTAATCTCCGTAGGCCTTTTTTTAACGTCCACTCTATTATTATGTCTCGTTGAGTCGCGTTTCTTTTAAATGCTAGTGTTTTTTGTCTTGGACCGTTGCACCGTATGCGTATAATTGTCAAGCGTATAGTTGGCAAGCGTAACATTTTGAGTATATGTATGTTTACGTTGAATATGAAAAAGTTTATTTGTATGTGGGTGTAAAAGGTATGTGTGTATGTGTATGGTAGTTATCGTATCTCTTGAACCCGTATAGTAGATCCCCGTGGACAATTAGGTTGTCAGGCTTGTCAACTGGGCACGTAGGAGATCTTGAAGTGTTGGTCTTTTGGGTTCCCGTGTGAAGAGAGATTTTTGGTGGAATAGCAACACCCAAATTTAATCTAGTTTAAATTAATCCTAGATTAAGTAGGTTGTTGTATTTGTATGTCTCTAAATTCTTACCACTTGTTTTGGTGCAAACTAAACTACTTAGTCTTGGGTTTTTAGTTGTCTAACATTTTGGGAATTGTCCTTTTGGAAATTTATATTTACAGGATATTTGGACCTTCGTATTTTAGACGTTACATTGCCGAGTTTTCGAATTTTTATTCGTCTAACTTTTAGAGTGTTACAAGTTGGTATCAGAGTTCTAGTTTAAGTGAACTAGGTATGAAACCTCGATGCCTAGACTTAAGTTGAGACTATTAGGCAATAAAGTATGATAATTGGGTAGAACTTCTAAGATGGGACAGTCTTAGAGTCAACGTAAACTACTTTGTTGAGAATTATGAAAGTGGTAACGAGAATCTTTATGTAGTGTACGTTCATAATTTCAATTAGCTACTGCTATTATGAATGTATTTCTATGTGAGCATGCTTGAATTACTATGATCATGATAATCGATGAACTGTATTAGTACGTTTCTTGTGTGTAATCTTGTGTAGCCCATCTCTCACCCTCCCTTGATTTGATGACAGACGAAAATGGTAAATACTCGGAGTCATCTCCAGTCATCGCCAGAGGGTCAAGCGGTAAATGAATCCACGACCGATAGACCGAATGTGACTGTGACGGATGGACCTCCAATTCCACCTATGCTTGTTGGAAGGGTGGAACAGATTCCGAGGACCAACATTGTCACTGTTGACCCGATCATGACTGAGGTAACCCCTCAGACTCAAATGATGGACATGATGAGAGCCATGAATAGGACCATGGCAAAAAACAAGAGTTGTTCATGAAGATGCTAGAGGACTGAGATGCGAACCACCGTCGTCACGAGACAATTAAAGAAAATGTTATCATAGCAGGTTCCGGGGGCACCGGGGGTGACATCCGCACTGATGGATTAGCGACCTTGGAAACAAGGCAACCGGAGAAAGGATGTTCTTACAAGTCCTTTCTTTGCTGCAAACCGCCGGAGTTCGCCGGATCCGATGAGCCCACAAAGTGTATGAGTTGGCTCAAAGAGATCGAGCAAGCTTTCAGATCTAGTGATTGTGAAGAGTGCCAAAAGGTGAAGTATGGGTCTCAATTGCTCCGAGGCACGACTTTGACTTGGTGGAATGTCTTCACCTCAACCATTGAAGAATCAGTGTTGGTCAGGATGTCGTGGGTCGAGTTCAAGAGAAAGATTTTAGAAGAGTACTATACTGAGGAGGAGTTGGACTCAATAGAGGAAGAGTTCTGATCGATCAAGAAGGGTGACTTGTCGGTGAAGGAGTATACCCGACTTTTTATGGAGAAGCTTGATTTAGTAGGGCACGTGGCTCCGACTAAGAAGGATAAAGTAAAGGCGTACTTGAAAGGCTCTAACCTCCGTGATCACAGTGGTCCGCAACTCCAAAGCCTCTAACCTCCGTGAAACAATTGAAGAAGCTAAAGTGACGGAAAGACTCTTTGCGCAAGATAAAGCCAAGAAGACAAAGACCGTGGAGAAGAGAAGGTGGGAAAGCCCACCAAGTTCGTACAAGAAGTCGAGGTTCCAACCGGCAAGTAAGAGTTTCGAAAATCGACGGGAGGCAAAGTGGTGCCCTAAGTGCAAAAGTAAGCATTTTGGGTTTTGCAAGACCAACTCTAACCCAAACCCGAACCCGATCTCATGCTTCAAGTGCGGCCGACCGGATCACATCAGTTTTGTTGGATCCCAGATCTAATCTCGTAACAATGATATAAACAATAAGAGTAATGACAGCGGAAGTAATACAGTTTAATATCAAAGGAGATTCAAATATCACAGTTCATAAAGCAGATAAAGATAAACAAGATATTCTTAGAATAAAATATTCAACTTATATTATCAGATATATATCTTCTTAAGCACACTTTGAACAATAAGGTGATGGTCCTATTTATAGGACCATAAAGTAAGCAGTGTACTTGCATGACAAAAAAGAGCATGCTGAACAGTGACCTACTCTAGAAAGTAAATCTTATCACTAAGTGACGTGTCATCTGTTCTTCTGTTCATTCGTAGAAAACTTCAGTGCATCTTCAGAGAGAATGTCTTCAGAGCTCTGACGTTGTCTTCAGAGCCTCTGATGAAGCTATCTCTGATGTCTTCTCTGAAAGTTGCAATCTCTGATAAGTACTTCAGAGGCAGGTTTGTCCTCTGAAGTCTTCGTCCTCTGAAGTCTTCGTCCTCTGAAGTCTTCGTCCTCTGAAGTCCTCTGAAATAGGACGGTTATTTTCAACACTTTAACAGATGATTTGGAGCTAACAATCTCCCCCTAAGTGTCGAAAATAAAAGATACAAAAATAACAGAGAATTGAATTTTAAACTAGAAAGCATAGAGGAGAAAATCATCCTCTTAAGTATTACTTCTTAAACATTTGGAAGTTTAATACAAAGTAATATCAAAAAAATAAAGAAACAGACTACAATTTGTCACTTGAACAGATTCCATGGAATTTCATGATCAGAGCTCTGAAGTTGATCATCGAGTCAATCTCTAAGTCAAGCTTTGCCAGTAAATCTGCTCTGTGCCTTTCTTCCTTTGCATGGATCAATTTCTTTATACCTCTCAAGGTTTCATCAGAATACTTCGACACTTCCGAAGCTAGAAAGATCTTCTTTTCTTGATTTACTCTGAAGACGAAACCCAGAGGTTCTGCAACGATTGATCCAGTCTTCTGTTCTTTAAGTTTGTCAAATGACTCCACAGGTTCAGTTACCTCCAGCTTCTCTTCCCCTAGGTTCAGAGCTATTTGAATGTCACGTTTTGCTCGGTGTTTGACATAGGCCTCCATTGCCCGTCGGACTTCAACCATGCCCATCCTGATTTCCCTTCTTCCATGATCATACCTGGCAGAGCAATAGGCATATAAATGTGGTAAATCATATGGATTTAGATTTACGAGATCATTGTCATTGAACTCGTAAATCTTCTGATCAGATCGAGTTACCACATAATTCCTATAGATAATCTTGTTGTAAGCAAAGGTCTTTTATGAGATTTTGTTGATTTTGATGATTGGATCATCAGAGAGGACCTGTGCTCTTGGTTTGGTTTTATCTCTGATAAATCTTCGCTCATAGTCTGGCATGTCCTCTCTGATTCTTGGATTCAGAGGAATGACTAGTGTGTCTGCCATGTTGAACTCACAGTAGATGTATCTGAAGTGGTCTTCTATGGAAGCTTCGGGATTTGATTCGAGGAATGTGGGAGGTTTATTGAACACTTTTGCTGGAAGACCGATGCTTGCTTTCTGAACAGGATTCTCTGAAGGAGCCTGTTCATCAACAACCATGGTTTCTGGTTCCTTCGTCTGTGGAGGATCTTCTTTTGAGGGTTCAGAGATGTAGCCATCTATCTCTGGTGATTCCCTCAGCTCTGACGTTGTTGAAGTATGATGTGGTTGAGCATTCTTGAAGACATACTCTTCGACATCAACTAATTCAACTTTTTCTACAACCTCTTTTCCAGAATCTGATTTTTCTTCTTTTTCAGATTCTGATTCGTAAGCATCTCTCATCACATAAGTTGGTCTTTCTGGTGATGAGAATGCATCTTCTGATGTTGAGAAGTCTACGAGCTGTTCATCTTCTTCTTCGTCCAGAGCTCCAATAGTTTCTTGAGATGCAGCTGTGATTTGTTCAGCTGTGATTGGAACTATTGGAGCACCTGAAGTGGATGGTGCTAGAAAGATGACAGGTACTGGCGACTTTAGAGTGGCCTGAATATCTTCAGCAGAGGTGGAGGTTGAACGTCTCTCTGTTCCTTTCTCCTTGTGTTGGTTTAATTCAGAGGGAGTGGACTCCTTTTGTGTTTCAACAGGTTTTGGAGTAGGAGTCTTCTCCCCCTTATGAAGATCAGATGACCCCTGAGGTTGGTCATCTTCGTCATCAAAATCTTCATACCTAGCCTTCTTCCGCGCTTCCTCAGAGCATGCGACCTCTGGTTCCTTTCTCTTCAATACTCCCTCTGAAGATTTGACATTCTTCAGAAGGTCTTCAATCTTCTTGTTCTGCTGAGTGGTCTTGGAGACGAACTTGCTGGAGATAGTCATTACATTGCTGGTGATCTTCTTGGAGAAGTTGGTCAGGTCAGCCTTTGTAATGAACTCTGTTGTAGCAGGAGCAACAGTAGAGGTAGGGATCTTTGCAAGTACCTCTGCCAAAGAACGCAAGACTTCCTCTTTGAATTGAGAAAAGTCTGCATTTGTTGGAGTGGGGGCAGAGGTAGGTGGAATCGCCTGGAGGAGCTCTGTTTTCGAGTTCTGAATTTCTCTAGACAATACAGAGTCATTTTTTATGACCAAGCTTTCCAGAGCATCCAGTTTTTCGTTCTGATTGAGAACCGTCGTGCGCAGCTCAGAGACCTCTGAAGTGAGCTTTTCAACTTCAGAGTTAGAGGCAGAGGCCTCTGAGATCTTCTCCATTTGAAGTTTTATCTCCTTCAGAGATTCTCTGATTTCATCACCAAAGATTTTGAACTCCTCTTTGGTAACGTAATCAGAGGGGGTAATCTTAGGATCAACACATGATTCTAAGTTTCCCTCGAGTTCAGAGGGGCCTTCTTTCGGAGGTGGTTTGATGTTTTCTCCGGAAGGACTTCCCATTAATCCTTGGGGACCCTTTTTCAAGGATTTCCCTATAATGGTTCCGATTGGTCTCTGATCATCAGAGTCAGAATCTGATGATGAGAACCGAATGTGTTTGGAAACCTTGCTGTCCAGGCTAAGGATTCCTTGTGCAAGAAGGTCGTGCCATTCTTTTTCTGACAGGCAATCCTTACGTTCTAAGGGACGGTCCAACTTAGTTTGAGCCACAAAGGCATCATGTGTGGGTGGAGGTGACATACTCTGGGGTGATTGAGTATTTTTATCTTGGTCTAAGTCCTTTTGGGAGGACTTAGCCGTATCAGAGGTTTCCCCTCTGGTGCATGCTTCAGAGGCAGAAACAGATGCCTCTGAGCGGTTAGGATGGGTAGGGTTCGAGGTGTGCACCTCTGTTTCAATGTCCATTGATGCTGGACCACCTTGGACAGTAAATTTGTTTGCACTGGGATTTGGGCTGTGGATTCTCTCATTTGTGTCGTCAAGGACATCTTTTTCTACCTCACCGCCCTCAGATTCTAGGTTTAGAAACTCACCATCTGGAATTCTCTCTTCCTCACTTTCCTCTGCTCTGACAGAGTTATTCTCTTCGTCAGAGGGAGGGTTCTCATGTTCTCTCTTCCTCACTCTCTCAGAGCCACCCTCTGGTTGCGTTCTGTTAATGTTTTGAGCAGTATCAGAGATATCACTCTCTGATTCAGGCTCAGGCTCAGAACCTAAGTGTGTTGGGGATCCCATCATCGGTTCTGATGATTAGGCAACACGACTAAGTAGGAGATGGGTAGGAGAGTCAGCAGGAATTACCTCAATCATGGTGTGTGGGAATCGTCGGTCATGTGGATAAGGAGGAACCTCTGTTGCTTTGAATGAGTTCATCATAAACAGAGGTGTCATTGGGCCCTCCTCAGTGATGGAGAATTTCTCCATTGCTCGTTGAATGACCACAGAGATGAATCGGGGAAACAGTACCGATATTGGTTGTTTTCCTTTGGCCAAGTCCTTGTTCTTCTTGTCCACCGCCGTCAGCATCTCACAGAAGAGAATGTGAGCCATATTGATGCTTCTGTTGAAAAAGAGAGCATACATTATGGCTATTATCGCTGGATGAGTCTGATCCTGACTTCCAATCTTGCAGGTTATTGTTCGGTTTAGAACACTGAACATAAAGTTCCATTTGGGAGGCAGGTACTGACGTCTGAATTGACTTAGGCGTGTTATTTCTTTGTTGTAGCCCAAGTGGTGGTGGAACTGAAGAAGGACTTCTTGACTTGGTAGTTTCTCAAAAGCATCTATTTGAAGATCAGTTTTCGTGAGGAGGTTGAATCGACGAGTCAGGGTTTGTGGGGTGATTCTTATGGTCAGACTTTGTTCTCCTAGGTCAATGTGCCCAACCAGTCCTTCCTTTTCATCGTCGTATTCACTTGAATACCACCATTGTTGGACAAAGCGAAGGGGAATATCTGAGGCATGTTTGGTTAGAACATCATTGAGTTCGCAGTTGGTGAAAAAGTCGAGGATTGGGCGAAACTGTTCATCGTATTTTGATGGGGTGACGTCCAGAAAGTAGTTGTTTCTTTTGACTGGAACATCGAACTGTACCATATTCAAGCTTGGAACAAGTTTGCTTGAGTTATCGGAAGTTTGGGAATGAGCCGCCATGGTTGCAGGTTGAGAAAGATGAAAGCTTAGAAAGAGAGATTTGGGACTTTGGATTTTGAGAGCGTAAAGGATAATAAAAAGGGAAACAGGGTTTTTATAGACAAAGGGTAGAGGGAGAGGTTATGGAAGCGGCGAATGAGAGTCCTAATGTCAGAAAGGACGTTCCATCATCCCCTAATTAATAGGTGACACATTTAGGTATGTAGGGGAGAGCCGCTTTGTGTCAGAAAACCGCCAGTTGGGTTTAAAAAGAAACGAATGGTTATCCAAAAAGATTTATTATTAAACGAATTTTCTGGAATATTCGTTTAATGAGAAAAGATCAGAAGCTCTGATAAAAATATCAGAGACAAGATCAGAGGCTCTGATATAAATATCAGAGACAAGATCAGAAGCTCTGATAAAAATATCAGAGACAAGATCAGAGGCTCTGATATAAATATCAGAGACTTTTCTTCCCCTTGAAAGCTGAAAGGGTCTTTGTCTCCCCCTTGACCAAAGAATGAAGTCTTTGATGTTCTCCCCCTTGACACATGCTTGGAAAAAACAAGTGATTTTTACCATTGGTGAAAAAGTCCAGAGGCTCTGATGAATGGATCAGAGACTCTGATGTTTTCTTGTGTTAAGCACATTTGACATATGCTACTTGGTTCAGAGTCTCTGATAATTGATCAGAGACTGAGTTTACCATTTTTTTTTAGGTAGACATATTCAACATTCCCAACTTGCTAATTAAAAAATTGAACCTTCGTTCATCTAAAGCTTTGGTGAAAATATCAGCAAGTTGTAGTTCAGTTGGTACAAAATACATCTCTATTGTTCCCTTTTCAACCTGATCTTTTAGAAAGTGGTACCTTACATCGATGTGCTTGGTTTTGGAGTGTTGTACTGGATTGGCAGAGATGGCTATGGCACTTTTTGAATCACAGAGAATTGGAATTCTTTCAATTTGTTGGCCATAATCTCTGAGCTGAGTTTTCATCCATATTACTTGTGAGCAGCAACTAGCAGCAGCAACATATTCTGCCTCTGCTGTTGAAGTTGAAACACAGTTTTGCTTCTTGGATGACCAACTTACCAGCTTATTGCCCAATAACTGACAGCATCCTGAGGTACTTTTTCTGTCAAGCTTACATCCGGCATGATCTGCATCAGTGTAAGCTGTTAGATCAAAACTAGAAAGTTTTGGATACCAGAGGCCTAATGAGTGTGACCCTCTGAGGTATCTGAAAATTCTCTTGACAGCAGATAAATGAGATTCTTTTGGATTTGCTTGATATCTAGCACAAAGACATGTTGCAAACATTATGTCAGGCCTACTTGCAGTTAAATATAATAGTGAACCTATCATGCCTCTGTAGGTTTTTATATCCACAGATTCTCCTGAAGGATCAGAGTCAAGTTTGACTCCGGTGGATAGAGGCGTTCTCATCGAAGTTGAATCATTGAGTTTGTATTTTTGCAAAATTTCAGAGACATACTTAGATTGACTTATGAATGTACCTTCTGAAGTTTGTTTTACTTGTAAGCCCAGAAAGAAAGTTAATTCTCCCATGAGGCTCATCTCAAATTCACTCTTCATCAACTCTGAGAACTTGTCACAATACTTTTGATTTGTAGAGCCAAATATAATGTCATCAACATAAATTTGTACTAAAAGCATCTCATTCTTGTACCTTTTGATGAATAAGGTAGTATCAATTGTGCCTTTTTCAAATCCATTTTGAGTTAGAAAGGTGGACAGAGTTTCATACCAAGCTCTTGGGGCTTGTTTAAGTCCATACAGAGCTTTATCCAAATAATAAACATGATTAGGATACTCTGTACTTTCAAATCCAGGTGGTTGCTGGACATAAACTTCTTCATTTAATTTACCATGAAGAAAGGCAGATTTAACATCCATTTGATAAACTCTGAATCCTTTGTGTGCAGCATAGGCCAAGAAGATTCTGATTGCTTCTAGCCTAGCTACAGGTGCAAAGGTTTCATCATAATCAATGCCTTCTTCCTGGCAATATCCTTTTGCAACCAACCTGGCTTTGTTTCTGATTATTATTCCATCCTCATCCTTTTTGTTTCTGAAAACCCATTTCGTTCCAATTGCAAATTTTCCTTTGGGAAGGGGAACTAGGGTCCAGACTTTGTTTCTTACAAACTCTTGAAGTTCATCCTGCATTGCAAAAATCCAATGAGGATCTTCAAGAGCTTCTTTTACCTTCTTTGGTTCAATAATGCTCAAAAAGTTTACATAGAAGCATTCATTGATGGTGGCAGATCTTGTTTTAACTCCTTCGGATGAGGATCCAATGATTTGATCAATTGGATGATCTTTTGTCCATCTGGGGTGGAGTTTGAGCTTCAGAGTCTCTGACAGTTTGTGACACCTTTGTTGTATTGTTTAGAGGCTCTGAAGGTGATACCTCTGTTGTACGGTTCAGAGGCTCTGTTGGTGATGCCTCTGTTGTACTGTTCAGAGGCTCTGATTTTTGTTCCAGAGATGCAGATTTTTGTTCATCATTTGGTTCTGGAGTTGCTTCAGATACTTCTTGATCATCTTCTGATTCACTTTGCTTATCTGCATTTGGTGAAACAGAAGGTGTTGGTTCAGAGGGCCCTGAAAGGGTTGTACCTGTTTCTTGAGGTTCTTCTGAATTCTCTCTCTGTCTATCTCTGAAGATAACTTCAAAGATATCTTCATCATCAAAGAAATCTTCAAATATTTTGTTTAATTCAGATTCCCTTGATGATTCAGAGATTGGTGATGAACTTTCTTGTTGTTCAGAGCTTTTATTGTCGTCAAAAGTGATATTGATGCTTTCTTGGATAGTTCTTGTTCTAAGATTGAACACTCTGAAAGCTTTTGAGGCTAACGAATATCCAATGAATTTGCCCTCATCAGCTTTCTTGTCAAACTTTCCAAGATATTCTCTATCTTTCAGAATATAACACCTGCATCCAAAAACATGAAAATATTTAATATTAGGTTTCCTATTGTTAATGAGTTCATAGGATGTTTTCTGAAATCTCTTGACAATTGTAGCTCTATTCTGAGTGAAGCAGGCTGTTGCTACTGCTTCTGCCCAAAAATTTATTGAGAGATCAGATTCAGCAAGCACTGTTCTGGCAGCTTCAACAAGTGTTCTGTTTTTCCTTTCAACTACTCCATTTTGTTGAGGAGTTCTTGCTGCAGAGAAGTTAGGGGTAATGCCTTCTTCTGATAGATAAGAATTGATTTTGGCATTTCTGAACTCTGTTCCATTATCACTTCTTAGTTTCTGAACTTTGCTGCTGAATAGAACCTGTAATCTTTTCAACAACCTTATTAATATGTCAGGTACATCAGATTTAGCTCTAATGAATTCTATCCATGTGTATCTGGAAAATTCATCAATCAGAACCAGAATGTATTTCTTACCTGCTAGACTCTGTACAGAGATAGGACCACAGAGGTCCACATGAAGCATGTGTAGAGGTCTAGGACAGTTGTTTTCACTTTTGGTTTTATGGGAAGATCTTTTCATTTTTCCCATCTCACAAGCAGAACAAAGATGATCTTTGTTAAACTTTAGAGATGGTAATCCCTTAACCAAATTAAGTTTAACTAACTTATCAAGTGAGGAAAAGTTTAGATGTGAAAACTTTTTATGCCAGAGCCAGATTTCCTCACTATTCAGAGATACAAGACAAAGTTTCTCTGAATCAGTGTTTGTGATTTTGGTAAAGTTCATTCTGTAGAGGTTACCTTTTCTGTCTGCTCTTAGCATTTCTTGACCTGATTCTGAGTGAAGAAGTGAACAATATTTTCTTTGAAATTTCACATCAAAACCATGATCACAAAGTTGACTTATGCTTATCAGATTGTGTTTTAATCCATCCACATAAGCAACCTTTGATACTGAAACATTTCCTCTTGATAACTCACCATATCCTCTAATCTGTCCTTGCTTGTTGTCTCCAAAAGTAACTGCTCCTCCAGATTTTGCTTTAAATGAGGATAACAGTTCTTTATCTCCAGTCATATGCCTTGAACATCCAGAATCTAGGTACCATATTGGCATTGACTGTTTCTGCAAGACAGATTATTGTTTCTTAGGTACCCACCTCATTATGGGTCCTTTTGTGTTAGACTTTGGTGGATTTGAATGACTTTTTGGCATCTCATCTTTTGATGTCTTGCCTTTACGTGTCTTTTTTTGCGATTTTGTCTCTGAGATATTTTTCAGAGATTGATTCAAAAGGCAGTGTGATCCTTTAAAATGATTCTTCAGTTTCATCAGGAGATAAATGCAATTACAATTAATAGAACAAGAAGAAGTAGGAGCAAAGTTTTTCTTTTTATTAAAAGCATTTGTTACATTTTGACTTCTTTTGAAACTAGCACTAGGAATATTACATTTATCCCTAACTACTTCTTTTCTTTTTGCTTGAAAGACAGTCTTCTTTTCAAGTTGCTTTTTCTTGTTCAAAAACATCTTCTTTTCTTTGCTGCTTACTGCACAGACATGATCAATATGGTTAGTTTTTGCACAGACATGATCAACATGATCAAGTTGCTTTTTCTTGTTCAAAAACATCTTCTTTTGGATCACAGATCTAATCTCGTAACAATGATATAAACAATAAGAGTAATGACAGCAGAAGTAATACAGTTTAATATCAAAGGAGATTCAAATATCACAGTTCATAAAGCAGATAAAGATAAACAAGATATTCTTAGAATAAAATATTCAACTTATATTATCAGATATATATCTTCTTAAGCACACTTTGAACAATAAGGTGATGGTCCTATTTATAGGACCATAAAGTAAGCAGTGTACTTGCATGACAAAAAAGAGCATGCTGAACAGTGACCTACTCTAGAAAGTAAATCTTATCACTAAGTGACGTGTCATCTGTTCTTCTGTTCATTCGTAGAAAACTTCAGTGCATCTTCAGAGAGAATGTCTTCAGAGCTCTGACGTTGTCTTCAGAGCCTCTGATGAAGCTATCTCTGATGTCTTCTCTGAAAGTTGCAATCTCTGATAAGTACTTCAGAGGCAGGTTTGTCCTCTGAAGTCTTTGTCCTCTGAAGTCTTCGTCCTCTGAAGTCTTCGTCCTCTGAAGTCCTCTGAAATAGGACGGTTATTTTCAACACTTTAACAGATGATTTGGAGTTAACAAGTTCCGCGTGTCCCATTCGGGGGATAATTTGTTTTGAATGCAAGGAAATTGGTCATGATTGAAGGGAGTGCCCCAAGCTAACGGGTGTGGCGAGAGGAGGAAGTTCAGGAAGCCAACCGAAAAAGGGAGGCCATTCCCAAGGCTCAGGGAAGGGCTTTCCAGATGACGAAGGAGGAGGTGAAGGAAACCACCGACGTGGTGTAGGGTACGTTCTTACTCAACTCCTCACCTGCTAGAGTTTTGTTTGATTCTGGTGCGAACTTCTCTTTTGTGTCTACCTTATTTTGCAAATCTTTGGGCGTGCATGTTAGTACTCTTAGTGATGCGTTAGTCATAGAAGTAGCCAATGGGGCCCGGGTGGTCTTAAAGGAAGTTCTAAGAGACTGTCGGCTTGAAATCAGTGGCGACACCTTTATGGTGGACTTGCTTCCTATGACCATCGGGAGTTTCAATGTGGTGGTCGGGATGGACTGGTTGGCGCGACGTCAAGATGAGATCTTGTGTTCCAAGAAGCTCATACGGATTCCCATCCGGGATGGTGACTTCAATGAGAAAATGGCCGAGGAAATAGGAAACTACTATGTTCTGGCTACAGTTTTCCCTTCTTGTAAGGTCTGAACACAATCATGTATCCCTTCCATATGGTTTTCTTATATTTGTAAGATCGGTTGTTATACTTATAGCATTGTCATTTCTTAACCAAAAAGAAAGAAACATAGTCTATCCAAGACTGTCTTGCCATTGTTTTTGCTATTGCCAGTTTACACATCTGTGTGCTATGAAAACAAAATACAATCTATTACGGTAGCTAGATACAAGAACTTAACTGGATGATTATGTTTTCTATACAGATTTTCGAGTGGTTTCTGCTGACCCAATTAAAGACATCCTTTATGTTAGGTTAGTATGCCATAATTTAAATTTTGGAAGTGCTAAGTTTGAATCTTTAGAACAAACTTGAACTCTTCCGTTGGGACATTGGGTGTAATTGTTCTACAGTATCAGAGGACTCCGGTTTTGCGAGTTTGAGTACATTTTTTTTATCTGTTCTACTCTTGTTATGTAGCATTTGGCTACATAATTTTGTTATTCTAGTTCGTCTTTTTATATGACCTGTGACACTTTCTCTTGTTGCATTATTTTGGATTTCTCCTTCATCAGAACATTAATTTTGGTGTTAATGTGTGTAAATTCTGATGGTAAATATGTAACACCCGTAATTTTCGGTCAGTAAAGGTCACTCGAACGTTTTTGTAACTTGTAAATGGTGGGGTTTTTGTTGGGAAAACATTATTTAAAGTCCCTTAGAGTATCAGGAGTGTTGATATTGAAAAAATCGAGTTTTGGAGCTTGGTACGGGCACGACTACAATGCCCGGTGACTATGACAGTGTCATAGTCACACTTGGCAATGTAGCAGCAAGAAACAGAAGGTGGGGGCCATTTGGCGACAATGACCAGCGACATTGCCCAGGGAAATGTCTCCTAGAAATGTCGCACCAGGGGAGAGGGAGGCTGTCAAATACAGGGTTTTGCTCCTTTCTTCATTTCTCACTTCCCATTTCACTCCCAACTCTCTCTAGACTCTCCCAAGATCACCCAAACTCATCTATGGCGGTTTTGATTCATTGAATGCCCCAATCCTCAAGTATTGAAGTGTTATCAAGAGTAGAAGCTAGACATCAAGGGTCTCCATTCCCATCTTCATCTACAACCTCAAGCTTCATTTAGGGTTTTCTAGGTTTTCACCCAAACCTAAGTGGTAAATTCATCCTCTCCATTTCTAAACCTTATTATAAGATATAAATGCTCCTTTGATGACTTACTAGTGATTGTGTTAGAGCATAAATCTGTTGGATACAAGATCAAGAAGACTAAAGGTCAAAGTTCAAGAAAGTCAAAGCTGAGAAAATAAACTTTCATTAAAGTCAAAGTCTTTTGTATTAAAAGTCAATGTCTTTGTATTTGTTTGTTTCCTTGTAATAGTTGTAGGTATAAATAGGTTTGTATTTCTGTTTTTAGTATGTGTGTAGGAGATCCAACAGAGAATACGTATCTAGAGAGAGAGAGAAAATCTGTAGAGAGAGAAAGTTGTAATCGTTGGATTTGAAAGATTAATCAAACAGGTAATTGATTCATAAATCTTGTTTGTGTTTGATTAATTGTGTTTAGGAACTAGAATATGGGAATAACAATTGGTATAAGAGCAAATCCAAATCAAAAAATCAAGAAAATTCAGAATGTTCGTACTGTGTTCTTCGATGTCCAGATCGATTTTAGAGTTTTTGTGCGAATTTCAAGTTGTTTTTGATTAGGTTTTGTTAGAAAAGTATAATCGATCGAGTCTGTATAGTTTGTTTCGTGAATTGCACTGTATTCGATTGGTAATTTTGATTTTGAAGAAGTTTGAGTTCACGAGTTGTCATGTACTGTAATCGAGTCGATTTGTATCGATTTATGTTTTTGATCGAAATTAGTTGTTAGAATTGTGTTCTAGATGTTTAGGCGAGCAAATTGTCAAATTTTCGTTCTGTAATTCGAGGTCTAGAGTGGTTCTTGGTGCAAACTTGAACAAGTTTTTGAGGTTTGCGCAAGATCTAAACTTTGCGCAAGTTCGTCAAGGTTTGCGCAAGTTCATCCGAGGTTTGCGCAAGATTCATCGAGAAAATTCATCAAGTGATCATTTTTGAGGTTTGCTTATTCAAAGAGAAACGCAAGTTAAGGTTTGCGTAATCATCGTGAAACGCAAAGTGAGCTTTGCGTATTCAACGTGAAACGAAAAGCTGAAGTTTGGGTTCAGATAGACAAGTCTTCTTTGCGCAATCAGTGGTTATCGAAAAGTATTGGTTTGTGTAAGCTTCTCGACACACAAAGTGTGGTTTGCGTAAGCTTCTCGACATGCGAAGTATTGGTTTGCGTAAGCTTCTCGACACGCAAAGTGTGATTTGCGTAAGCTACTAGAAACGCAAAGTGTGGTTTGCGTAAGATACTCGACACGCAAAGTCTCATTTGCGCAAGCAACACGTTACGCAAAGTCTTGGTTTGCGCAAGACGCCCGTCGCGCAAAGTCTATTTTGCGTTACCTGTGCAAAACGAAAATTTGTCCTTGAGTTTCATTTGTTTCTCGCATTATGTGTTTTTCATACTTAGCTAATTTTTCTGTGATTTTTCTTGAGATTTCTATTTTGGACTAACGATCAGTTCTAGTTTCTTATTGCATATATAATCAAACAGATATTAAAGATGAGATATTTTTCTGATGATGATGATAAGAAGATTGAAAAGCTCAAATTAGAGAATAAAAATCTTGCTTCTTCAGTTGACTACCACTCAAAGAGATCGAAGAGATACAATGATGAAAGAAAGTTACTGAGAGAAGAAGTTATTGCATTGAAGATGTTAAATGAAGATCTTCTGAAACAGACTTCTGGGTTTAATGAAGAAAAGGTCTTGTTTTTGGAAGCTGAAAACACTGAGTTAAAGAACAAGATCTCAGAATTAGAAGATCACATTGTCAAGTTTCAGCAAACAGGGTGTGCTAATGAAAAGAAGATCTTTGAATTAGAATTGCAAATTATTGAAGAAAGATCAGTTTTTGATAAAGAAAAGAAAGAGTTTGCTAAGAAATTCTCCGAGTTTTCCAGAAAATGTGCTGACGAGAAGAAGATAGTTGAGCTGAAATGTTTAAAGCTTTCTCAACAAGTTTCTGATTTTGAGAAAGTGATCATTATTGAAAGAGAAAAGTTTGCAAAGGATAAAATGGAAATTGAGCAAAAGAATGTTGGATTCTTTAAGGAGATATCAGATGGAAGAAAGGATGCTGAGAAGGGTTTTGAAGATGAAAGAACTATTTTTGAGGAGGAGATAAGGAAATTAACTGCAAAGCTATCTGAGCTATCTACAAATGCACTGAAAGAGCAGATAACGAAGTCTGAATTCAAGAAAAAGATTGACCAACTCATTGAAGAAAGAGACAGTTTATCTTTAAAGATAAAAGAGCTTGAAAAGATTGTTTCAAAGGTGGTGGTGACTGAGCATACGACTCCAGAGTCCAAAATCCACTCACCTAGAAATAGTTCAGTTGGTTCTTTCAAGACAGCTGCAAGCTCACATCAGAAAACTGTTTCTTCAAGAAGGATAGTTAATTCATTTGATCAGATTCGTACAACTAACATTTTCTGTGATTGGAAAATAGATGGTTCAGGTACACATAGAGGGAGAAGAAAAAGATATGAAAAAGAGAAGCTGGTTTGGAAGGTAAAACCAGTTGAAGATGAGAAGAATGATGAGAAGAAGAAAGAAAAGAAAGGAAAGAAGGAAGAGAAGACAGGTAACAAATCATTTGTATTTGCCTCAAATGCAAAGAACAACAAAGTGCTGAAAGGTAAACCTGATCTTGCTTATTCGAGAGATCAATTGATCAGGTTATCTAAAAAGAGATATTGTTCTTATTGTCATACATATGATTTTGTTCATAAAGCTAGTGATCATTACTGGTATGGTTCTTATTCAGTTACTCCCATAAGAACTGCAACTAACAATTATGGACCTAAATACCAGTGGGTACCAAAGCCGAAAAGTGAATCTGTGTTGCAGGCACCTACATTCAAGGGGGAATAAGAGAACCAAGGCTTCTAAGTACATCAACTTAGAACCCGTACTTTAACAAAGTTTGACTTCTAAACATAACAGTTTAGGACTCGCTCTTCAATGATGAAAAATAAATGCTACTCCTGCGTTGAAAAGAGAGTGTACTCAGATACTCAGAAGAGGAAATCTACCTTCAAGGGGGAGTACATAAATTTTTCTGGAAATTTGTATTCGGAAGATATGATGAACTACACTTCAATCATATCATGTGCCTTTTACTGATAAATTTCATATGCATATTTTCAGGGGGAGTAAAGAATTTTGATTTCTGATTATTTTCAGATCAGAACTCGTACATTAATCGTTTTACTGCTTTATGTCTTTTACATTCGAATAAATTTGTGAATAAATTTGCTTTGACTAGACTTTGAGACTTGTGCAGGATGAGAGGAAGCTATCAAGATCATATCTTTATGACTTCAGTTGACTTCATGAGATTCAAGACGAAGCGAAAAGGTTTACAATTCTAATCTTAATCTCATATATGGTTGAAAGAAGGACAACTTTCAATCATAGAAAACATGTTCTTAAAATGTTCAAACCACTTCCCGATTCTTAAACAGTTTTCATGAATTGGAAGTGTGATTTTAAATGTTTTCATTTTTCATTTTAAGTTTCAATGATTTATAAACCGTGTGTTTCCAAAGATAAATACTTGCGTATTGTCTTTTCTACATACTTTCAAGTATTCACACACATCGGTTTAATTTTTGATCAAATTGTTCTTACCATGTCACATATTGAAACATATTTTCGATGGTAAGACACCCCGCTTGTATTTCAAAGAAATTTGAGCGATAATTCATTTCGAAACGGTTTTTCAAGAATGTCTATATTTTGTTTCGTATAGACACATATCCATTATTCTTGACCAGAAGCCTTCATTGATTTATCATTCATTTCTGATCATTTTCATACAATGTCAGATTTTCAAACAAGTCTTTTGCATTCATGATTCATTCATTCAATATACTTGTTTGAAAATACTTCAATGTTTTAAAATGCTCAATTCTTCATGATTATATTTTATGAGCATACATTCGTCTGACATTTGTATTTTGAGCTATAACTGATAAAGTTAAATCATCTGAGCAACATATGCTTTCTAGGATTACATGGGTTCTTTGTGCTAGGACTTAACTGAACTTCTATGAAATCATGTTAACCAGTGATTTCTACCCAAGAAGTTAATCCATAGAGATTGAGTGTGAGGAGTCGAAAAGAAATGAGTGTGGGTGTGATGAGGTAAAATGGAAAAGAGAGTTTGGTTAGTAGTGAGCTTAATGATTAAAAAGAAAGAGGGTGTGAGAACAGAGTAAAAGAATATCAAACTCTGCACCAACTACTTTCTGAGCCGGGCAGCCACATTACTAATGTTTCACAATTTTTTGGTGAACGTTATTGAAACAGGCAACTAGCCCATGCCAACTCTTGCTTAAACCCCACCAACCACTCATTTTCTTCTCGAAAAGAAAATGTTTCACATTTTCAAGGGGACGCAACACATAATATATCTGGTTTTCTTTTGGAAAATATGGATATTGAAAAAGAAGGAAGTCTGCCCTGCCTTCGCACTTCAATCATGCACTTAGAGTCTGTGTTTATCTACTGTTGTCTCAGTGGTTTACACTATGTTGAGCCTTTATAAAAGCAATTATTCGTGCTTAATTCTTTCTACACATGCACGAACACACAAGGAATTCGTTTCTTTGTCATAACATTCATAGAAATTGCCTTTGTGGTGTTTCGATGATTGAATGGAAGCCCTGGGGGAGTGAACATCAAAAGCTCATTTATATTGTGTATCGGTTACACACAGTGACTTCGTGTTACTGACAGACATTTTAACTGATTCATTTGTTGATTCAGGAGTTACATGTTCTTATTTTGTCTGGATTTGCAAAGATCTAGATGAATACTTGGCTATGGATCACAGAATCAGAGGCTAAGTTTAACAGATCAGAATGGTCAAAGACATTTCTTGGAAGCAAAGTTTTGATGATATAGATGTTCAAATCATCAAAAAGGGGGAGATGGTATCAAGAAATCATAAAGTTTTGAGAGATGATTTTCAGAAATGTCCAAGTCAGAAGATTCAAAGGAAAGATTTGAAGAATTTCAAAGAACTTCTGAAGATATGCTGATTTTTGAGAAATTTTCTTTGAAGAATAATTGCTAAAGCATTTCCGAGCTGATTCTGAAGATTATTTCCTTCCAAAGTCTGAAAGTATTATTGTGAAAGTTTTGAGGAGATTGTTAATCGTTTGAAGACAGTTTTGAAAAGAATACCGTCAAAGAAAAGGGGAGATTTTTCTGACAGAGCTTAAAAGTGAAGACTGAATTGCAAGATCTTTCAACAATGATCTTGAATCCAAAGGGTGAGATTGTTAGAGCATAAATCTGTTGGATACAAGATCAAGAAGACTAAAGGTCAAAGTTCAAGAAAGTCAAAGCTGAGAAAGTCAACTTTCATTAAAGTCAAAGTCTTTTGTATTAAAAGTCAATGTCTTTGTATTTGTTTGTTTCCTTGTAATAGTTGTAGGTATAAATAGGTTTGTATTTATGTTTTTAGTATGTGTGTAGGAGATCCAACAGAGAATACGTATCTAGAGAGAGAGAAAATCTGTAGAGAGAGAAAGAGAGTTTTAGAGAGAGAAAGTTGTAATCGTTGGATTTGAAAGATTAATCAAACAAGTAATTGATTCATAAATCTTGTTTGTGTTTGATTAATTGTGTTTAGGAACTAGAATATGGGAATAACAGATTGGTTTCTCAAATTTCGGATTTGATGATTTTGGAGAAATTAGGTCAAAATTAGGGTTTTAGGCAATTTGGAGATTTTGATGTAAAATGTTTGGGGATTGATTCTAAATGGTTGAATATGTATATTTATGGTTGGAAAATTGTGGATCTAGGTTTTCGGGAGTTTTGGCTTGAAGATTCGAATTCTTTCAAGGAGTTGAAGTTGGGGAAAATCTAGATTTAGCCTAAATTTAGCAAGGTGAGTTCAAGATGATTTGTGAAAACGGTGTACATGCCAAAAATGTCAATCTTTAAATGTTTATGTTAGTGTACATATTTGTTGGATACAAGATCATGATTTCTGAAGCTGAAAGTTAACCAAGTCAAAGATCAAAGTCAACTCTCAAGCAAGAAGGTCAAAGTCAATTGTAATAAAAGGTCAAAGCATGTGTTGTAAGAGTTTTAGTAGTTTGAATGTTTTTGTAGTGTGCGCGTTTAGTGTTCAAAGAGTTTTTGTGTTTTGTATAAATAGGGGTTTGAGTTGTGTTGTGCGTAAAAAGAGACTTGTAGCAGATTCATAGTGCATCATACGAGTTCATTGTAGAGAGAGAAAGTTGAGAGAACTGTGTATCGAATTTGATTGTGAAATGAGAATGGAAATTGATTAAATCAAGTGTGTCATGTTGTTTACATTGTTATCTGGGATAACAATTGGATCAGAGCAAATCGAAATTCAAAATTAAGGATCAAATTCAAGAAGTCTTGATCGATTTTTCAAGAACTCGCAAAACATCTGTTCAAAAGCGATTTTTGCAATTTAGTGATGTTTTTTATCTTAGTTTGATTTGTTTGTACTAGATTGGATGTTTAGAACACATTTCGTTTGAGTTGTTTTGCCAAATTCACAACTTTTCAGTGTGAATTTTGGATTTTGTGTTCGAGTTTGAATACGTACTGTTTAGATCGAATTTGTATTTTTTTGGTGTTTCTTAGATGTAATCATTTGTTTTTAATTGGTTCGAATCTTGCAAAAGATGATTCCTTCAAAGTTTCAGACGAATTGGTAAAGATTTGAATCGATTTCTGTGAGAAAATCGATTTTTTGAACGAAGAAGTCAAGAACTCGCAAGATCTGAGAAACGCGCAGAGGAAGAACATGCTAAGGGAAGAACTCGCGTAGATTGAAGAACACTCAAAGGCAATAATTCGCTAGAAATGAAGAACTCGCAAAGTGCTTTGTGCGAGAAGTAGAAACTCGCACATCCTTAGTTGCGAGTTTGTACTGTTCACTTGATTTGGTTTGCGCGAAGTGAAGTCTGCGAGAAGTATTTGGTCTGCGTGTTTACATTTAGCGAGAAGTAAATTTGTCAAAAATTTTCTAAGTCCCAAACTCGCAAGTGTTCTACGAGAAGTGTTTTTGCGAGTTTGCATTTAGCGCGAACTTATTTTCTGAAAAATTTTCTAAGTCTTGAACTCGCAAGCCTCTGCGAGAAGTGAAAGAACTCGCACATAGTATCGTGCGAGAACCTGAAACTCGCATAAGCTTGCTTGTACGAAACCTAGTTCTCGCATCTTTGCTTGTGCGCGAAGCTCAAACTCGCACAACCATGTGTGCGAGAAGTGAGTTCTAGTTGTCTTCTTTGTGCGTGAAGTTCAAACTCGCATAAAGAGTTTTGCGAGAAGTGTTCTATTTCTTTATTATGCGCTTTCTATACATAGAATTTTTTTTCTGATTTTTCTGAAATTTGACAAAGTTTGATTTTTGTAGATCCAGTTTTATTTCTGAATTTTGACGATCATAACAAGCAGTGTAAAAGCAAGATGACTTCCAGAGATGCACTCTTGATTGGTACAGATGTCAAGCCCCCAGTTCTGTTTAAAGGGGAGTATGAGCAATGGAAGGACTGATTCCTTGACTTTATTGACCGACATGCAAACGGAGAGAACATTCTCTTGTCAATCACAGAAGGTCCAATGATACATCCTACCATGGAAATTCCTGATGAAGAGTCCTCAGACAGTGAAGATGGAGATGAGGATAGAGCTCAGAAAATAAAGATTGTTCCGAAAGAACCTTCACAATATACAGAGGAAGAAAAGAGCAAACACAAGGCTGACAAGCAAGCAAGATCTCTACTACTACAGAGTATTCCCAACGAGATCTACATTAAAATCGACAGCTATAAATCCAATGCCAAAAAGATGTGGGATCAACTCCAGAAGATGATGATGGGTTCGAAGGTTGGCAACCAGATAAAAGTAGCAAACTGCATCAACAGCTACGATGAGTTTAAGTGTAACACCTGAAAAATCTAAGGTAAGTATTCCCCTCGTTCCTTGACTTTTGTTAATTTGAGAATCGCTTTGTGTGCTTAATTGGCATTTTATCAACCTGTTATGTGTATGTTAATCTGCCTTTTTAGCTTCGCTTTATCGAACCTTAGAAAGTCAAGTTTTCGGTGTCAAAGGGGATGGTCGCGATTGTGCCATTGCGATAGTGCCCTTGGCACAATCGCCGGGCACTATCGCTGGATATGTACCGAGAGGTCAGGGAGGTTCGCGATTGTGCCTTCGCGATAGTGCCCTTGGCATGTTCGCAGGGTACTATCGCCTGGGATGTACCGTAAGTCGTTTGAGTGTCGCGATTTTGCCTTCGCGATAGTGCCATGGGCACAATCGCCAGGCACTATCGCCGGCGGTGTCTGAGAGTATAAAAATCCAACTTTGACTATTTTGACTTCACTTCTCATCTCAAATCGTTTTGGGGCCGGCTTAGAGCTATTTTGGGCGATTTTCTTCCACTTTTAAACCCACCAAACATTTATTGAAACCCTAGATTAGTTGGCGACATTTATTGGTGTTTGAGGGAACTAGAAGATCACTCAAGGGAAGCATTCAAGCCACATTTCAAGTCTCCACCTTCTCACCATCCAATCCAAGTTTTCTAGGGTTTTGTATAAAACCCTAGATAGTGAGTTTCTTACATTATTTTCAAATGAGATACATATTTTATATGCTTTCATACCTAATGTATTATTGTTATGAGAAGATCTGATCACCTGATAAGTTTGACCTAACTGCTAATTTTGGTATTATGGGTATC
The DNA here is from genome assembly GCA_954870635.1 of Arctium minus. Taxonomy (NCBI): domain Eukaryota; kingdom Viridiplantae; phylum Streptophyta; class Magnoliopsida; order Asterales; family Asteraceae; genus Arctium; species Arctium minus. The sequence continues at coordinate 24,622,785 of OX941097.1, read as the reverse complement.
TTAGACTTGAATATGGTTATGGACATGGATGAGGTTATTATTCTTGATGTTTGAGCATGTTTACATATTTGTCTTGATGAGTCATGGATAATACTGAGTATTTGCATATCTTGGAGTTTTGTACCTAAGTTATGCTTGGGATTGTTGTAGTCTTATACATGTATCTTATGGGTATGAAACTATGTATAGAGACGGACATTTTAAGTACACAGTACGAACCATGAGTAAGTGCTAGGAGGATGTAGTCTTAGGTGCCACTATAATGGTATGCACCTAGACCTCCGCCATTTGGAGTAATGCCTGGGAGGTAGTCTTCAAGTGTGTCGGGCCTTCGGGATGTTGCTCAAGCGAGTAAACGTCAAGGTACATTGACTCGAGGTAAAACTCATTGGTGATGGGTCTCCCCCATGATTGACCCCGTAAGGACTTTGGTGATTGAAGTGTCATAATTGTTCATAATATGCGTTATATTAATATGCTATGTTTTTATGTAACTCACTAGACCCGTTTGGTCTAACACTTGATTGTTGATATGTATCTCAGGTTTTAGCGGCGCGAGCGCCAAGGAAGCTTAATCGACTTTAGTGGTGAGCTTGGGAGCATTTTGGGATGCCAATATTGAAGACCATTATTTTGGACATAGTTGACAACCTTTTTGTAATCTTATGTCTAGCGAGACTTAGATTAGGGAGTTGTCATCTATTATTATGTCTTATTACAAACTTGTAATTAACAGGCATTTGTTGTTCCTTTTGTATGAGCTCGTGCTTTGGCATTTATGCATACCACATTTCTATTTTCCGGAAATTTTTGTTAGTTCCATTTTTGGGGTGTTACAAGTTGGTATCAGAGCTCTAGTTTAAGTGAACTAGGTATTGACCTTAGCATACCTAGACTTAGACTGGCGATGCTTATAAAATCATTGTCCTCTTGGTAGAGAATTCCTAGGTGGGGAGAGTATTAGGAATTCGGAATTGCATTGATTAAGAATTATGATGATGATAACAAGGATTCTTGTGTAAAATATGTTCACAATCTCACTTGGCCAGTGTTGTTCTGAATCTATGATTACGTGAGCATGTTTGAAATTATTATTATGATGATTGATCCTTGTAGTAGTACGTATTGAACCGTTTATCTTTTAAAGAATTAACCGGTATTACTCTTGTCATGTGTGACAGTCCATTATGGTAAACACGAGGAGTCGGGTCGGGGCGACCGAGGAAGCAAATGAAGCAAGTGTAACTGCTCCGGAGATTACCCGACTGGTAAACGCACCGATTAATCAAGTCATTCCACCAATACCCCCAATGCTAGAGAGTATCATCGACGCGAATCCCCAAGTGAACTTGGAAACCGAGGATCCAGTTATTCAAGAAGCGGACCCCCAGTCGGTCCTATTAGCCAGCATAATGCAAATGATGAACTCTGCAATGGACAAGCAGGACGAGAGACTCTTGAAAGTCCTAGAAGACAGAGATACAAGTAACCGTAGGCACGAGACGGTAGAGGACAATGTGGTTTTGGGATCGGGCGGTGCGGATAATGATATGGGTACCGAGGAGCATGCCGTTAGAGCTGATAAAGGGAAGGAAAGGGGTTGTTCTTTCAAGACCTTACTGTGTAGTCGAGCTCCGGAATTCTCGGGAACAACTGACCCGCTAGTCTGCATAAAATGGATTCAAGATGTAGAGATGGCTTTCGAGTCAAGCGAGTGTGCGGACTCTCAGAGAGTCAGGTTTGCCTCTCAACTGCTTAGAGGGGATGCTCTGAGTTGGTGGAACATCACCCGAAGGGCACTTACACCGGAAGTTTTGGCCAAGCTCGCTTGGCCAACTTTCAAGAAGAAAATCATGGAGAAATACTGCAACGAGAGAGCCCTCGACAAAATAGAGGAAGAGTTCAAGAATCTGAAGATGGGAAATATATCAGTCGCGGATTATGCTAAACAGTTCTTGGACAAGCTCAGCATAGTCGAACATTTGGCAACAGATGAGGGGTCCAAAATAAAAGCCTTTGTGAAGGGACTACCCGCGGATATGAAGACGGGAGTGCAGAACGCTCATAAGGTTACGTTACAAGAAGTGATCGAGGCGTCTTAATTGGTGGAAGATGATCTGATTCAAGAGAGAGAGGAGAAGAAAGTTCAAGGAGAGAAACGTAAATGGGAGGGGCCAACCGGGCCCGTGCGATCTTCCAAACCCTTTAGCGGGGGAAGGAACACTGATCCGCGCCGGGAGGCGAGGTTGTGCCCCAAATGTAAGAGTAATCACCTCGGACCTTGTAATCCGAGGCCGTTTTCAGGAGCTATGGAATGTTTTAAGTGTGGATGAAAGGACCACATGAGTCGGGATTGCCCCTCGCGGGGAGTTTGTTACGAGTGCCGGGAATCGGGGCACATCAAGTGCGATTGCCCTAAGTTAGCGAGAGGTGGCCAAGGGGTGCCAAGTGGGGCCTTGCCGAAGAAAGAAGTTCAACAAAAGGCGCCAAGTCGGGCCTTCCAGATGACGGCTAGTGAAGCAAAGGAGGCGGCAGACGTAGTGTCGGGTACGTTTCTAGTGAACTCTCTACCTACCCGTGTTTTATTCGATTCCGGTGCGAACCGATCTTTTGTGTCTACCTCCTTTTGAAAGAACCTCTCTACTCCTTGTAGTTTGTTGAATGATGCTCTAGTGGTAGAGGTAGCCAATGGAGAGCATATGGTTGTTAGGAGTTGTTATGTAGGATGTACCTTAGAGTTAGATGGAGAGCCCTTCGTTATAGATTTGTTACCGGCCAATATTGGAGGATTTGATGTAATAGTGGGAATGGATTGGTTAGCTAAGCACGACGCCAGTATCTTTTGTTCTAAGAAGTTGATTCGGGTACCCTTGTCTAAGGGCGGTGAAGTGTTGGTTTACGGGGAGAAGAATCGAGGAGCCCATATGATTATATCATCACTCAAGGCACGCAAGAGCCTAGCCAAAGGATGTGAGTCGTACTTAGCCTATGTGATCGACTCGAAGCTAGAGAAAAAGAAATTGGAAGAAGTGGAAGTGGTGTGCGACTACCCGGATGTCTTTCCGGACGACCTACCTGGACTTCCACCGGAACGACAAGTGGAGTTCCACATCGACCTTACTCCGGGAGCCGCTCCGATTTCTCGTGCTCCTTACCGTTTAGCCCTGACAGAAATGCAAGAGATGATGACGCAACTCCAAGAGATAATCGAGAAAGGATTTATACGACCGAGCTCGTCGCCTTGGGGAGTGCCGGTGTTGTTTGTAAAGAAGAAGGATGGGTCTATGCGAATGTGTATAGACTACCGCGAGCTCAACAAAGTTACCATTAAGAACAAATATCCACTTCCCCGGATCGACAACCTCTTCGATCAACTTCAAGGAGCGGGATGTTTCTCCAAAATAGATTTGCGATCCGGCTACCATCAAGTGCGGGTGAAAGAGAGCGACATACGACGACATTTCGGACGAGGTACAGTCACTATGAGTTTTTAGTTATGTCATTCGGGCTGACTAATGCTCCGGCCGTGTTCATGGACCTGATGAACCGAGTATGCCGACCCTTTCTAGATAAGTTAGTCATAGTCTTTATCGACGACATCTTGATCTACTCGCGGGACGAGGAGGAGCATCGACAACATTTGCGGGAAGTTTTAGAGATCCTTCGAAGAGAGAAATTATTCGCCAAATTCTCGAAGTGAGAATTTTGGCTACAAGAAGTGCAATTCTTGGGCCACGTGGTGTCAAAGGATGGAGTAAAGGGGGACCCTGCTAAGATTGAGGCAATGATGAATTGGGAACCACCGACGAGCCCAACAGAGATAAGGAGCTTCTTGGGCTTAGCCGGTTACTACCGACGTTTTATCCAGGACTTTTCGAAGATTGCGTCTCCACTCACGTCTCTGACAAGGAAGAATGTGAAGTTCTCATGGACCGAATCACAAGAGAAAGCCTTCCGAACCCTCCAAAAGATATTATGCGAAGCACCGATCCTATCCTTGCCTGAAGGATCCGAAGATTTTGTGGTTTATAGCGACGCCTCCAAGCTTGGACTCGGATGTGTGTTAATGCAAAGAGGGAAAGTGATCGCGTATGCATCGCGAAAACTCAAGGATCACGAGAAGAATTACCCCACGCATGACTTAGAGCTAGCGGCGGTGGTTTTTGCCTTAAAGTTATGGCGGCATTACCTTTATGGGACGAAGTGTACGTTGTTTACCGATCATAAAAGTTTAAAGTACATCTTTGACCAAAAGGAGCTCAACATGCGGAAAAGGAGATGGTTGGAACTCTTGAAGGATTATGAGTGTGAATTGCTTTACCACCCCGGCAAAGCCAATGTGGTAGCGGACGCCTTAAGCCGAAAGAGCTACGGAGGGGAAAGCAAAGTAACGTTTGCTAAAATTGAGGTAATATCAAGTCTTATGGAGGACATCAAGATAAGTCAAGCTGAAGCACTTCGTGAGGAGAATCTCAAGGACGAGGTCATGGTAAAGCAAAAAGACTTATTAGCGGAGGATAGCCGCGGTCTCAAGTTATTCCAAGGGAGGATTTGGGTGCCTAAAATCGGGGGAAACCGCGAGTTGCTCTTGACGGAGGCACACAAGTCAAAGTACTCCATACATCCTGGTAGTACCAAGATGTATAGATATTTGAAACTTCATTATTGGTGGCCGGTAATGAAGCTCGACGTAGTGAATTATGTGGAAAGGTGCGTCACATGCCTTCAAGTTAAAGCGGAGCATCAAAGACCTTACGGGAGTTTGCAACCGCTAACCATTCCGGAGTGGAAGTGGGAGCACATCACGATGGACTTCGTCACGAAATTGCCGAAGACCCTAAAAGGTCATGACACTATTTGGGTGGTAGTGGACAGACTTACCAAAAGTGCTCATTTCCAAGCAATGAGGGAAACGTTACCGATGGACAAACTTGCTAAGCTATATATCGATGAAGTAGTGTCTCGTCACGGTGTCCCACTATCCATAGTCTCGGATAGGGATAGCCGGTTTACTTCCAAGTTTTGGGATGGATTGCAATGGGAGTTGGGCACGAAGGTTAAGTTAAGCACGACATATCACCCTCAGACGGATGGGCAAAGTGAGAGGACAATCCAAACTCTCGAGGACATGCTTCGATCGTGTGTCATAGACTTTGGAGGAACTTGGGATTCGCACTTGCCATTAGTGGAATTCGCCTACAATAATAGCTACCACTCGAGTATCGGGATGGCTCCATTCGAGACGCTCTACGGGCGGAAATGTAGGACACCGGTATGTTGGCTCGAGGCGGGAGAAAAACAATTTGCGGGTCCGGAAATTGTGCAAGCGACGTCGGATAAAGTGAAGGGCATCCGAGAGCGATTGAAAGCGGCCCAGGACCGACAAAAGAGTTACGCGGACAAAAAGCGAAGACCGGTGGACTTCCAAGTGGGGGACCGGGTTATGTTGAAAGTGTCGCCATGGAAAGGAATCATCCGTTTCGGGAAGCGCGGGAAGCGTAGTCCCCGTTTCCTTGGGCCCTTCACGATTTTAGAAAAGATCGGACTTCAAGCGTATCGGTTGGATCTACCGCCGGAGATGGACGGAATCCATCCTACCTTTCATGTTTGTTATCTTCGCAAGTGTTTGGCCGAAGAAGAAAGTGTTATTCCGTTGACGTAAATACGAGTGGACAACGGAAATCGATGTGTAGAAGAACCAGAAGCTATCCTAGAGTCAAAGATGAAGCAATTGAGACATAAAGAAGTGACTATGTTGAAGGTTCAATGGAAACACCATTGGGGTGCTAACGTGACGTGGGAATCGGAGGAGGATATGAGGAAGAGATATCCTCATCTATTTTAGTGAATAAGATTTTGGGGACGAAATCCCTATTAGGTGGGGAGGATTGTAACACCCGAAAAATCTAAGGTAAGTATTCCCCTCGTTCCTTGACTTTTGTTAATTTGAGAATCGCTTTGTGTTCTTAATTGGCATTTTATCAACCTGTTATGTGTATGTTAATCTGCCTTTTTAGCTTCGCTTTATCGAACCTTAGAAAGTCAAGTTTTCGGTGTCAAAAGGGATGGTCGCGATTGTGCCATCGCGATAGTGCCCTTGGCACAATCGCCGGGCACTATCGCTGGATATGTACCAAGAGGTCAGGGAGGTTCGCGATTGTGCCTTCGCGATAGTGCCCTTGGCATGATCACAGGGCACTATCGCCTGGGATGTACCGTAAGTCGTTTGAGTGTCGCGATTTTGCCTTCGCGATAGTGCCATGGGCACAATCGCCAGGCACTATCGCCGGCGGTGTCTGAGAGTATAAAAATCCAACTTTGACTATTTTGACTTCACTTCTCATCTCAAATCGTTTTGGGCCCGGCTTAGAGCTAGTTTGGGAGATTTTTTTCTACTTCTAAACCCACCAAACATTTATTGAAACCCTAGATTAGTTGGCGACATTTATTGGTGTTTGAGGGAACTAGAAAATCACTCAAGGGAAGCATTCAAGCCACATTTCAAGTCTCCACCTTCTCACCATCCAATCCAAGTTTTCTAGGGTTTTGTATAAAACCCTAGATAGTGAGTTTCTTACATTATTTCCAAATGAGATACATATTTTATATGCTTTCATACCTAATGTACTATTGTTATGAGAAGATCTGATCACCTGATAAGTTTGACCTAACTGTTAATTTTGGTATTATGGGTATCTTAGCCTTGAATATGGTTATGGACATGGATGAGGTTATTATTCTTGATGTTTGAGCATGTTTACATATTTGTCTTGATGAGTCATGGATAATATTGAGTATTTGCATATCTTGGAGTTTTGTACCTAAGTTATGCTTGGGATTGTTGTAGTCTTATACATGTATCTTATGTGTATGAAACTATGTATAGAGACGGACATTGTAAGTACACTGTACGAACCATGAGTAAGTGCTAGGAGGATGTAGTCTTAGGTGCCACTATAATGGTATGCACCTAGACCTCCTCCATTTGGAGTAATGCCTAGGAGGTAGTCTTCAAGTGTGTCGGGCCTTCGGGATGTTGCTCAAGCGAGTGAACGTCAAGGTACATTGACTCGAGGTAAAACTCATTGGTGATGGGTCTCCCCCATGATTGACCCCGTAAGGACTTTGGTGATTGAAGTGTCATAATTGTTCATAATATGCGTTATGTTAATATGCTATGTTTTTATGTAACTCACTATACCCGTTTGGTCTAACACTTTATTGTTGATATGTATCTCAGGTTTTAGCGGTGCGAGCGCCAAGGAAGCTTAATCGACTTTAGTGGTGAGTTTGGGAGCATTTTGGGATGCCAATATTGAAGACCATTATTTTGGACATAGTTGACAACCTTTTTGTAATCTTATGTCTAGCGAGACTTAGATTAGGGAGTTGTCATCTATTATTATGTCTTATTACAAACTTGTAATTAACAGGCATTTGTTGTTCCTTTTGTATGAGCTCGTGCTTTGGCATTTATGCATACCACATTTCTATTTTCCGGAAATTTTTGTTAGTCCCATTTTTGGGGTGTTACATTAAGGCTAAAGAGAATGAAAGCCTTGAGGATACATACGAGAGATTTGTTCTTCTTCTGAACGAGCTTTCAAAGAACAAAGTAAAAAATAAGCAAACCGAGAACAACGTCAAATTTCTCAGTATTATCCAGCCCGAGTGGAAGAAGCACACTCGTAGAATGAAACAGATGAAGGATCTAAGTGACATACCACTCCATGAAGTCTATGAGACATTGAGACAAAACGAGGAGGAGGTTGAATAGAAAAGGAGTGAGAAGAAGAAAGCTGAAAAAGTAGCTGACCCGATTGTTTTGGTAGCTGGACAGAAGGAGAAGGAGAAGAAAGAAAAGAAGAAGAAGAAGAAGATAGTACTTCCTAGTTCGGATGATTCTGCAGATTCAGATTCAGATAGTGATGACGGGGAAAACCTCAAGTAAGCAATGCTACTGCTCACCTGTGCATTTCAAAAGAAATTCTATAAGAACCCGGGGTCAAACTCACAAAGGTACTCGTCTGGATAAAAGAATCACGAGCACAGAGAACGGGTGGAAGGAAAGAAATTTGAGGAGAAAAGATTTGTGGAGAGAAATCCTGAAGAGAAAAAGAGGTATGTGAATGACTATGGTAGTGCTGAGAAAAAGACTAAGGAAATGGTTAAGTGCTACAACTGAGGAAAGCTGGGTCACTATGCCAAGGATTGTCGGAAGCCTACCGTCAGGAATTCTGATTATTATAAGCAGAAGATGTTGTTGGCCAAACAGAAGGAAGCGGGGAAAGCCCTAATGGTTGAAGATGAGTTCTGGCTGGACCATTCTGACGAAGAGGAAAAGGAAGAGACATCAAATATGTGCCTCATGGGTAATACTGTGAAGTATGATGATTCGGAGGAAGAGACATCTGATGAGGTACTTAATTTTTCTGAAAATGATTTTTTAACCAAGATGGAAGCCATGATGGTCAAACTTCAAGACCTTCAATCTAAACTGAAAAAGGAAAAGAGCAGAGTTGCAAAGAAAAGTCAAAAGATTTTTGAACTTAACAAGAAACTTGTTGGGAACAAAGAATTGATTGATTCTCTAAACAAATCTGCTTCTGATTTTAAATTGCAAAAAGATTGTTTTGAAAGTAAGATTTCTGACTTTGTTACTAAAATTTCTAAGTATGATCTTGAAAAACAAGAATGTGTACTAAAAGCTCACAAATTGCAGTTTGAAAACAAGAGCTTAGAGAAAAAGGTAAATGGTTTGGAAGCGAAATTATATGCTAGAGGCCAAACAGATCAAACCATTTTCTTAAATACACCCAATGAGGAAACTGATTTTAAAGAGAAGTGGGGACTTGGTATGATAATCCCCACTACTTAAAGAAAGCCATCAGAAAACAGCCAGCTTTATATAACTTTGATTTTCTATTTGCGGATGGTAAATATCCTCATTTAAAACCCAAATTTGTTACCAAATCATCTGAAGAGGTAGAGGCCAAAGAAGATTTAAATAGAAAGAATACAAAGAAAATGCAACTACCATTCTGCTATCAAAAGCTGAATGATAGTTATCTTTCAGAAAAACCAAAGTGTCTTTCAAATGATTATTTTGCAAGTTATTCTATTACTGAGATGGAGGCAAAACCGATTAATGCTAAAATTTATGTCCCTCCACTCATTCTACAAAGCAAAATAGTTGATCTTGAAAATGCTTTATCAGATGAAAGAATTTTGGTTGATATTGAACAAAATGTATTTTCAACTGTAATGAAGAACACTGTTTTCAAAGCTGAATCTCAAAAGTGTTCTAACTCTTCTAAGGAACCCCAAACCTCTGAAATTGATTTTGATGACTTATTTGCGTCTGCAAATGATTTTCTAAATTCTGATGAAGGGTGTATTGATGAGGTTGATATGTTTGACTTTAATGCTAAACTTCCAAATCATTATACTTTTATCATTAACTCTGAAGCTTTACCAAGTGTGTATGGAATTGGTGAATCATCGACTAAGGTTGGTGAACCAGTTTCTGTGAGTACTGATTACTATCAGAAAGGTAAGAAGCAAAAGAAACGACGCTCACAGAAACGGACTAACACTGGCAAGCCTAAGAAAAGACAATCTCAGAAATCTGTTTTCCTAACAAATCTAAATCTTTTGTTTCAGATTTGAAAAAGAAAAGGTCGGAAGAAAGAACTGAATGACGACCAAAACGAAAGTTTGATGAGAGTTCAGAATCATGTCCAGATAGTTCTTGTAATAGATCGACTGATAGTAGTTCTGATGTAGTTGGTTCTATTGCTTCTAATAAACAAAAACTTGTAATTCCTTACAAGAGATATACAATAAAGCAATTACTCCAATTATCTCGTTCTACTACTAAGTCTTCTACATATAGACATACTGATTTTGTTTCTCACCGATATTCTGATGATTGGTTTGGTACTTATCATGTCTATTCTTATAAGTCATATGTTTCAAAGATTTTTCAAAAGTTTAGAGGATCCATATACAAATGGATACCAAAATCTTGTGTTAATCCGATAGGACCCACTTTTAAATGGGTACCTAAAGTTATTGTTCCCTGATTTCTCCTGTGCAGACCTGTCATATGTGATACTTGGATTCTGGTTGCTTCAAGCATATGACTGGGTAGAAAGATATTTTGTCTAATTATACAGAGAAATTCTGCGGGGACGTGAGATTCGACAATGATCAGTTTTCACCGATTTTGGGCTACGGTGACGTGATACAAGACAACGTGACGATTAAGAAGGTGAGTTATGTGGAAGGATTAGGACATAACTTGTTCAGCATTGGACAGTTCTGCAATAAATACTTAGAGGTAAATTTCAAGGCCAAGAGATGTTCTGTACGTACTAAAGATGGTAAGGAACTCTTGGTCGGCACGAGAAAGTCTAACCTCTACACGATCAACCTGTCAAAAGTCCAGACTAACAATGAGGTTTGTCTACTGTCAAAAGTCTCGCTGCAACAAAGCTGATTATGGCACCGAAGGCTTTCTCACCTGAATTTTCGTTACATCAACAAACTGGTAACGGGCAAATTAGTCAAAGGACTTCCTGAGCTCAAATACGAGAAAGAACATCTGTGCGCAGCGTGCGATAAAGGTAAAATGAAGAGAGATGCTCACAAGCCGAAGCCTAAACAAGTACAAGTTCTCCACTTGAGTTGTTGCATATGGATCTCTGCGATCCTATGCGTACCCAAAGCATTAACGACAAGAAATATGTTTTAGTTATTGTGGACGATTATTCGCGATATACTTGGGTCAAATTTATAAGATCAAAGGATGAGACGCCCGAAGTTATCATCAGTTTCTTAAAGACTACCCAAGTTAATCTGCAAAAGCCAGTCAAGCTTCTTCGAACAGATAACGACACAGAATTCAAGAACAAAACTGTAGAAGATTATCTCGAATCGGTCGGGATAACACATCAGTTTTCTGCTTCCAGAACGCTAGAACAGAATGGAGTAGTAGAAAGACGTAATCGAACGCTAGTCGAGGCAACTCGTACTATGTTGAGTCAATCTGATCTACCTCTGTTTCTTTAGGCTGAAGTTGTATCGACTGGGTGCTATACACAGAATCGTTCCATAATACACCGCCAGTTTGGTAAAACTCCTTATGCTTTGATAAATAATCGTACACTTAGCATTAATTACCTCCATATTTTTGGATGCAGGTGCTTCGTGCTGAACGATAAAGAGAACTTGAACAAGTTCAGTCCCAAGGCTGACGAAGGTATCTTCATTGGATATTCTCAAACATATGCAATCTACAGAGTCTATTTTGAAGAAGTCAAAGAATGTCATTGAAAGAGTTAATGTTACATTCGATGAGGAGTTGGCTTCTGAACAAAGCAGTTCAGAACCCGTACTTACAGGAGTGTTAGCTTCTGGACAAATCAGTCCAGAACCTGTGGTTAATATTACTGATTCTGATAAACCCTCTACATCTAAATCTCATTTATCATAATTAGATTTATTGTTTGAATTCTTTTATGATGAGTTTCTTGGATCTAAACTGCCTAAATTTGTTGTGATTGACAGACCTGAAGAGTCAAGTGGTAATCATCAGTCACTTCAGATGTATCTACTGAATTTGTTCCCCCGATTCAGCAAGAAACTCCAGTTCAAACAACTACTCCTTCGGTTGAAGTTGTACCTGAAAATGTCGAGACAGAAGTTGCTGATTCAGTTGGTTGTACTGTAACGTCTACTCAACAGTCAGATATTGCTGTACCAACTGATGCTTCTACACCAAATACTTCAACTGAACCACTCCCTGAACAAGAAGAAGACAATGGATACTTAGATGAGAATCATGATCAATCTACATAAAATCCACTCCTGCATGAACACAAGTGGACCAAAGAGCACCCGATAAGCCAAATCATTGGAGATCCATCAAAACCGGTGCAAACTAGGTTTGCTACATTAAACATGTATATGCATGACTCATTTCTGAGCAAGATAGAGCCAACACGCGCATCTGAAGCTCTAGCTGACTCGGATTGGGTAACTGCAATGCAAGAGGAGCTGAACCAGTTCGAAGCATTAAAAGTCTGGAGACTTGTGCCAAGACCGGAAGGTAAATCAATAATCGGCATAAAATGGGTATTCATGAACAAAAAGGACAAAGATGGTATCGTGATCAGAAATAAATCAAGACTAGTGGCTAAGGGATATAGGCAAGAGGAAGGAATTGACTACGACAAGACTTATGCTCCAGTGGCATGTATCGAAGCGATCAGAATGTTTCTTGCATATGCTGCCCACAAGAACTTCACCGTCTACCAGATGAAAGTGAAGACAACCTTTCTCAACGGCATATTAAAGGAGGAAGTCTACGTCTCACAACCTGAAGGCTTTGTCAATGAAGAGAAACCGAATCATGTCTACATTCTTGACAAAGCACTTTATGGTCTAAAAACAAGCACCTCGAGCCTGTTACGAAGTATTATCTAAATTCCTAGTCAAGTCTAGTTTCTCTAAAGGTAAAATCGATACTACTTTGTTTATTAAAAAGGAAAAAGCCGATATCATATTAATTCAGATTTATGTGGATGACATCATATTTGGCTCAACAAATCCAAAATACTGTAAGAATTTTTCAAACCTCATGGTGTCACGTTTTCAGATGAGTATGATTGGAGAGATGAACTTCTTTCTTGGATTACAAGTCAAACAATTTTCAACGGGGATTTTTATTAATCAATCAAAGTACATTTTCGATATTCTGAGAAAATTCAAAATGGAAAATTGTACACCTATAGGAACCCCAATGGCACCAGGAACTAAGATTGGCACTGATCCTTCAGGAAAAGCTGTCGATGTTAGAACCTACAGAGGGATGATTGGTTCTTTGATGTATTTAACTTCTAGTAGGCCAGATATAATGTTCTCTACATGTCTATGTGCTCAATATCAGGCTAATCCAAAAGAATCTCATTTGTCTGCGGTCAAAAGAATTTTTAGATATCTGAAGGGCATTGCAAATCTTGGTCTGTGGTATCCTAAGGATACAGGTTTTGAACTGACAGCATATTCAGATGCATACCATGCAGGTTGTATGCTTGACAGGAAAAGTACATCGGGGCACATACAATTTCTGGGCGATAAACTCGTGAGTTGGGCATCAAAGAAACAACTTTGTGTTTCCACATCAACTGCTGAGGCAGAGTATGTCGTTGCGGCGAGCTGCTGTTCTCAAGTATTGTGGATGAGAACACAACTGCGAGATTATGGCTTTCAGTACAACAAGATCTCGATATACTGTGATTCGAAGAGCGCCATTGCTATATCTGCGAATCCTGTTCAACATACGAAGACCAAACACATCGATGTACGATATCACTTCATTAAAGATAATGTCGAAAAAGGTACAATAGAACTTTATTTTGTAAACACCGATTACCAACTTGCTGATTTATTTACCAAGCCTCTCGAAGAAAAGAGATTTAATTTTCTCATGTCAAAACTTGGTATGTTAAATCTCAAGACTTAATCTGTGTTTACCTACTAAAGTTTTCGTTATTGTTATTTGTCTTCATTTCTTTATTTTTAATCTGAAAGATATCTGCACATTAAGTTTGTTCATGATCTCAGGGGGAGTGTGAGAAGATGAAATGATGATCTACATCCATTTGAGGGGGAGTTCATATTTCTGCATATGTTTATCACTGATATATTTTCTAATGCATAATTGCAGGGGGAGTTAAAGATAAGGAGTATTGAATATGACTTCTGATTAAATCTGATCAGAACTCGTACTTTCAAAGTTTTACTGCTTTATGTCATTTTACTTTTTAATAATTGTTGTGAATAAAGGTTTGCATTTTGACGACTTTGTGACTTTTGCAGTTTTGAGATAGAGCTTAAATGATCATATCAAATATGATTTTGAGCTGACTTGATGAGATTTAAGACTGAGCGAAAAGGTTTATTTCTAATCTTAATCTCATACGTATCTGAAAGAAGGACAACTTTTAGATATGAAAACATGTTCTTAAATATTCAAACCACTTATGATTCTTAAAAAGATTTCATGAATATAGAAGTGTGATTTTAAATGTTTTCATTTTTCATGTGTTTTAATGTTTACAAACCATGTGTTTCCAAAGATTAATACTTGCGTATTATCTTTTCCATATACTTTCAATTATTCACACACACCGGTTTAACTTTTGTTGACTATGTTATCACCATGTCTCAAATTGAACATATTTTTCGATGGTGAATTGGTGATACACCCCGATTGAACTTCAAAGAATTTTGAGCGTGATTTTATTTCGAAACATTTCTTTCAAGAATGTCTATATATTGTTTCGTATACACAAAATCCAGTTTTTACTGACCTAAGCCTTAATTGCTATATCATTTTTGTTTGATCTGATTATATCATTGTCAGATTCTCAAAACACTTCACTTGACTTCGTTTCAGTTGTTCAATTTCATTGTTTTGAGAAATATTAAATGTTCAAAAGCTCACACATTGATAATGTGAAGCATACAAACACTGGCTATGGTATTTTGAGCTTCATTGCCAAGAAATCGTTGACCAACATGATCTTTTAGGAAAACATGGGTTCCTTGTGAGAACTTAAATGAAACTTCTATGGATTCACGTTAACCAGTGTTTCCTACCCAAGAAGTTAATCCTTGAGTGATCAAAGAGTGAGGAGTCAAATTAACTGAGTGTGGGTTGAGTGATGAGGTAAAATGGAAATGAGAGTTTGGTTAGATGTGAGCTTAAAGATTAAAATAAAAAGGGTGAGAGAATAGAGTAAAAGAATATCAAACTCTGCACCTACTTTTTCTTAGTCGGGCAGCTACATTTCTAGTGTTTCACAATTCTTCGTGAACATTATTGAAACGGACAACTAGCCCATGCCAACTCTTGACAAAAACCCCACCAACTACTCATTTTCTTCACAACAAGAAAATGTTTCATATTTCAAGGGGACGCAACACATATGCTATCTGGTTTTCATTTGGAAAATTTGGATATTGAAAAAGAAGGAAGTCTGCCCCACCTTCGCACTTCGATCATGCACAATCGAGTCTGTGTTTACATGTTGTTGTCTCAATGGTTTACACAATTTTGAGCTTATCAAAAGCAATCATCTGTGTTTAATTCTTTCAAACACTTGCACGAACACACAAGGAATATGTTTTCTTGTCATAACGTTCATAGAAATTCCTTTGTGGTGTTTCGATGATTGAATGAAAGACCTGGGGGAGTGAACATCACAAAAGCTCCTTTCCATTGTGTATTCGTTACACACAGTGACTTCGTGTTACTGACAGACATCTTAACTGATTCATTTGTTAATTCATGTGTTACATTCATAATTTGTCTGAATTTGCAAAGATTCAGATGAATATCTTTTTGGATCGATCGATGGTCAGAGGCTCTGTGATCAAAAGATCAATGGTCAGATCAGATTGTCAATGACATTTCTTGTAAAGAGTTTTGATTAGGGGTGTGCAGAAAGTCAACCGATCCAATAGGAACCGATCGACAATGATTGGATATCCAATTGTAATTGGATCGGATCGGATCGAAAATTTTGACATCCAATTGGATCGGTTCGGTTCTTGGATGATGGTCCAAAACCGATAAGAACCGACCGAACCGAACCGAATTGTCAACATCCAATACCAACCGACCGAACCGAACCGATATAAACCGACCAAATACTAATTAATATAAAATTATATTGTCTATTAAATTATTTGTTTATATATAAATTTATAAAATTATTTAATCATTTTAATTTTTAAAATGTTGAATTGTTGCCGCTAGAGACACTGCACTCTCACTCTCCCCAAAATTGAAAAGTGAAAAGTGAAAACCCTAAACACTCTCGTCTCTCGCACTCGCAGTCTCGCCAGTCGCCTCTCAGGCTCCCACCTCTCCCAAAATCGGACCAACGACAACTCAGATCGACGACACTTCGCACTTTCGCAGCAACTCAAATCGACGATTAGCTCTGTCGTACCTCTCGCCTCTCCCATCGTTCGCACTTCGCAGCAAGTCAAACCCTCTAAAACGGCTTCTACTTCAAGCTCGGTAAGTTGTTAAAACTTAAAATCGACGATGGTGTTCAATTTCAACTTAAAATCGACGATGGTGTTCAATTTCAAGTTAAAATCGACGATGGTGTTAAAATTGACGATGGCTTCTACCCTCTGTTTAATTGTTTCATGTACTTCTTTCCAGATGGTGTTCAATTTCAAGTTAATTTCATATGTATATTATATGTTGTTCTTTATTTTGAATGGATTAATTAATAATCTTTCAAGTTTAGATCTCCTCTTTCGAATAACTTCAAAAACTTTGCACGCAATCGTCGTCAATGTTAAGCTTATAATTACTCTGTCCTCATAAAATGGATTGTGCTTTCAAGTTTCAGCTTATAATTACTCTGTCCTCATATATTTATGGCTTTAATTGATGTAGTGCGTTTGTTTGTAATCTGTTATGTTAGATACTTAGATTGTTACTATATAACCTTTTAAAGAATGAATCTGTTATGTTAGTGCATTTGTTTATAATCTGTTATGTTAGATACTTAGATTGTTACTTTGTTAGTGCATTTGTTTTTAAGTTCAAGTCTCTACATGGAAAGGTTAAATTGGGGCCTGCCCCAACCGGAAAGTTTTATGTTTTTTTAGTTTTTATCCCCATATAACACTTATTGACTCACCGTAATCCAAACTTAAATAATAAAGTTCATTTCATTTCAACTAATTGTGTCAACATCCACTTCTTTTTACTTAAGTTATTATATAATAACTTGATTACTCATTTGCTTGAGTTATATATAACTTGATTTATCATATTGTATTAACAGATGGCTTCCACTGCGAACGTTGTTAAACCTATATCTCTCGTTGATGAAGAAGATCCCGACATTGAGGCGTTGAAAGCCGGTAAGTAAATATGTGTGCATATATATTATTTTATAAGTGTTTAGTCATGCGGTATTAATATAATAATTTTGTTTTATACTTTTTAATTTTGTAGAAATGTTGATTGGAGATGGAGAAATAAGAATGGATTGAGATGTTGCAGTATTGCGGTTGCGGACTTGCGGTTTCGGACAACGTTTATTTGTCTTCTTGCTTGCTTAATGCTTCCACTTTCCACTTTCAAATATGTATGGGTGAAACTTGGTGATTGTATGTTTTTGTATTTTAGTACTAGTTATTGAACGGAAGAATTTAAAAATTATGGAATATTATATTATATATATGAATTGTTGTAGATTGGATTTAAAACATTGGATGGATACAATCCGATCATCCATCGGATGTCGGATGGATCCAATCCGATCATCCATTGGTTGGATCCAATTCGATCCAATGAACATCCAATAAAAATATCCACTAGATGGAACCGAACCGATCCAATCATCCATTGGATTGAAAAAATCCAAGATCCAATGGATGATTGGATCGGTTCGGTTGGTAAAATCCAACATCCAATGGATGATTGGATCGGTTCGGTTGGTAAAATCCAACATCCAATGGATGATTGGATCGGTTCGGTTAGGCTCACATCCATTGGATGTCAACCGATGAACACCCCTAGTTTTGATGATTTCATGCTTCTTTCATCAAAAAGGGGGAGAGAGAATCAAGAAATGTTATAGATACGGGAGAGGATCAAGAAACGTGTGAAGTGGTCAAGAAAGTTTTGTCAAGACAGTGAATTTGAAGAAAGTTTACTGAAATTTTCTTTGAAGATTATTTGCTAAAGCAATCTGAGCTAAATCTGAAGATAATTTTTCTTCCAATTCCTGAAAGTGGTTTCTACTATCTTGGGGGAAATTGTTTTGTTTCTTAAAGATCACAAAGGGGAGATAAGTTGATAAAGTTTTTCATTGTACAAGAAGGGAGATTGCACAAATTGAGCCAAAGGAAGAGATTGAATTGCAAAATCTTTTAGAGATGATCTTGAATTCAAAGAGGGAGATTGCTAGTGCACATATTTGTTGGATACAAGATCATGATTTCTGAAGCTGAAAGTTAACCAAGTCAAAGATCAAAGTCAACTCTCAAGCAAGAAGGTCAAAGTCAATTGTAATAAAAGGTCAAAGCATGTGTTGTAAGAGTTTTAGTAGTTTGAATGTTTTTGTAGTGTGCGTGCTTAGTGTTCAGAGAGTTTATGTGTTTTGTATAAATAGGGGTTTGAGTTGTGTTGTGCGTAAAAAGAGACTTATAGCATATTCATAGTGCATCATACGAGTTCATTGTAGAGAGAGAAAGTTGAGAGAACTGTGTATCGAATTTGATTGTGAAATGAGAATGGAAATTGATTAAATCAAGTGTGTCATCTTGTTTACATTGTTATCTGGGATAACAGTTTATACGTTTCACATGAAATTATTAACTATTGAGTTATTTGATAAGTTTTGACTACATGAAGTATTTAATTCTATAAACTTGTGAAATGTCCATCTTTGGGATTTTTGGGAATTATAATGAATATATCATAATGAAAATGTTTTGATGACTTATTTTCATAAATGGAGATTATTTAGTAAAAATGCATTTTTGTGTTTGTTGGTAATATGTGTATTTTATGTCGTGGAATGCTTTGAAAATACTAGCGTGTGGGTCTTTGGAGTTTGGTCATTCTCAACCTCGTGTTATGGGATGTTTTGAAAGAGTCATTGGGTTTATAAATTATTTGGGGGATGATTTGTCCCGATCTAAATTGTGTCGGGGTTTATGCACATATTTTGGAACAGGTGTTTGCATAAATGTTGGTCTATTGCGTTTTAATGCATTTGGGGGATTTTAACATATGGTCATTTGTTTTGGTTGAGCGTAAGACTCAGTTTTTGTAATTACCGAGTCTTGGGGACATTTGTCCGGTTTTAATAACTTAAAGTGGAGCTTTGGGTAAGAGTCGCATATATTGCGCTTTATTTTGGAGAATACATGTTTGAGTGCGAGTGTCATTCATTAGGAGTCATGTATTTTAGACTGTAATGCATTGGATCCATAGGCATATAAGTCATTCGTATTTAATGGTGAGGACTCTTGGCATTCTCATCTTGGGTAATATGTCGGGTTGGCATTGTTGTTGTCCCGGTTGTTCTGCGGAGATGAACCTTTATGGGTTGTACTCCGGGACCATGGGTTTTGTGTTGCGATGTTCTAATTCTTATGCGAGAGGGTTAGACATCACGAGTTATCAAGTAAAGAGTTGTGGCTCCTATCTTGAATGCTAGGGAGTAGGCACTAGGGGTTGAATGAGTACCCTGAGGATGAAACTCCACTAGAGACCGAACATGCAATAAGATCGTGTATCCTTGAGGTGTAGCTCGGTAGAGCAGACAATGGGGGATACGATGTTTTGGGACTTGAAATAAAGTCCGACTGGAGGTGTAGCTTGGCAGAGCAGGCAATACAGTTACGATCTGAGGTGTAGTTCGACAACGTGGCTAAGTGTAGGGGTGAGCAAAGGCGGGTACCCGCCTAAAATTCCCGGAACCGAAATCAACGGTTCCTAGAATGAAGGAACCGGAACCGGTTACACCGGTTCTTTATATTTGGGAACCGGAACCGCCGGTTCCGGTTCCGGAACCGGGTACACTCACTATCAAAATTTTAATTTTTTTTATTATTTATATTATTAAAGGATAAATATTAATTATATTACAAAATCTAAACATAAAGAAATAAATACCACAAATGTGAAAACTAATAAGATAAAAACTAATAAATACTACAAACGATGCTTACAAAACAAATAAATATTACAAACGGTGCTTACAAAACAAATAAATATTACAAACGGTGCTTCTAAAACATTTCGCGTCATTAAAATTAGTTGATGCTAATAAATACTACAAACGATACTTCACTAAAAGGTGGTTTATTAAATTTTTATAAATAAATAAAATATATTTTATTAAAAAAATAGTGGGTACCCGCCGGTTCCGGTTCTGGGTACCCAGCAGGATCGGGTACCCGGTCCCGAAACCGGTCCCGGTGGGTACCCAGCGGGTAACGGTTCCAAAAAAATGAGAACCGGAACCATAACCAATCACCTCGGTTCTGGTTCCGGAACCGACAGTTCCGAAGCGGTTCCGGTTCTAAAGGCGGGTACCCGCTTCCGATGCTCACCCCTAGCTAAGTGGCTTAACTTTGTGTTCCGCCACGTACAACGGAATCGAGTCTTCCCTGTCACCGGAAGGTGCTATTTGGGTATTAAATGGTATTATTTTATTATCCATGTTTTCGGTGACGTTTTGTATATACAGATTTTATTCGTGATTTATGGGCCGAGTATTATGCCCTCCCGTGTTTGGGTATTTCGGGAAATAAAGTCTTATCCGCAATTTTATAAATTGGGAGTTTAATTACTATTCATGTTTTGGGTGAGTTTGGGGTTGAAGTTATTTTACGATAGAATGTTTATGTTAGGTTGCTTGTTTTTAAAGGTGTGTGTTATTGGAAAATGAGTCGTTTAATATTTAAAGTAAATCATTTTGAAAAATAATGATTTAAACTGCATTCTTTCCTTTTAACAAACGTATTTGTTCACGTTGAAAACTCTTGAACTCACTAGGCGTTAGCCTAACCTTTTTATTTGTTGACATGTGCATCAAATTCAGGTTGGGGAATGGTACTAGCATTTTTGTGAAGAGATGAGTGTTAGTTGCATGCACGAGTAAGATTGGTTTGGAGAAGTCTTCCGCATTAGTTTTGAGGAGAGCACCTTGTATTGGGGATAAGTAGCACCAATTTTGGTTTAGTTCTTGCTAAATACTGATGTCATTGTTGTTGAGGTCAATTATAGAATTTTTATATTGAGTTTTGATTTGTAGGAAGAAGTTTGTGTTTTATTTGATGTGATATCGAAAATTGTTTTTATTAGTTGCTCACTTGCTCTTACCAAATCCGAGGGTGCTACAAAATATGGTGCATCATGGTTTCTTCTTCCCCTAACTTCCAGTCATTATACATCAAGACATAATATTACTCTAATTTGAACTTGCAATGTTTTCCTTCTTTTTTTGCTCTCAGGTTACGAAAAATGGTGTGCGATTATCTTCAAGCCTCTTATCTGCAATGGGTTATCCGATTTATGGCAGGATACTTTTTGTTTATCCTGTCAATAATCATGGGAATAAGCTAGGACACAACTTGGCAGTTGATTCCTTTTCAATATATAGGTGCAAAGACCAACATTTATCATTGGTTTCTTCAAAGAGCAGCATTAGTACTAAAAGTAATAAACCGTCTCACATTGAGTTCTCATCTGAATGAAATGGTCATATTGAAAACGGAAATATTTCGTCCCCAAAGACACCATCATTGTCTCGTCAAAATAAAGTTCTCCCTGTTCTAGCCGACCGACTTCACCAAGACATACAAAGTCAGCGTTGAAATCATTTGATCCATCTTTTAATTCTTGTAATATAAGAGAAGTCTTGGAGGACGATGTTGGAAAGAAGCTTCTTCAGGCTTGCACTGTGTCACTTCTATATTTTCGTCATTTAATTCGTGGAAACCTTGTGGTAATTCCAATACTGTCCAATCCTAATATTTCACCAAAACTAAATATGTTATAAAGCATTCACACGCCTTATCACATATTATCTTCTTTCCGCTCCTCATTTGTCACCAAAGCTGAATATTCAATCAAGTGTGCCTACATTTGTTAACTCCTAAACAAAAATCTATATCTATATATATATTAAAGCAAAACCATGGAGAGATGATGTGGCTTTTTGAGAAGCCTTGATTCACTATTATTTTTTTTCTCATGTTTTTGAATTATTTTTTAATAAAAAATGCTAATAAATGAGCAACCTTTCATTTTCTCTTTAATTTTTTAATATTTCTAAATATTAAATAATAATACTCTTATTCATTAATAAAATATTTTATTTATGTTTTTAAATATCTTTAAATATGAAATTAACAACACTCTTATTTATTAATATAATATTTTATTCATATTGAAAAAACATATTCATATATATCTTTATATATATAAAAGAAAAACCTAAAAGTGATGAGGTGGCACCATGAGAGGTCTTCATTTCTATTTATCTAAATTCTCATAATTTTGAATTTTTTTTACTTAAAAATGTTGGTCTAGGTGAAGAGATGAAACATTATGTTGTTAAGGTTGTCCTACATTGGTTGAAAGATAGAAAATTGAAAGATGAAGATGTGTATATAAGAGATAAATTAATGTTGAAATAATGTTAAATGGTGTTTAGCTAAATATAGCTAAACCCAAGTTTAATGGTTGGGTTAAGTTCATATTAATCATTTTCATTTATTTTAAAATGATTTTGACAAAGTTTAACGATTTTACATATCAAAAGTTTTGTTAAATGAGTATATATATATATATATATATATATATATATATTTAGTAAGGTTACAAATCTTTATATATATAAAAGAAAAACCTAAGAGTGATGAGGTGGCACCATGAAAGGTTTTCATTTCTATTTATCTTAATCTATATCTATATATATCTAAAAGGAAAACCCACAAAATATGAGGTGACATCCTAAGAATTGAGAATTCACCATTTCTTGAATTGTGGTTGATTCTTATGTATCCCACATTGATGGAAAGACAAAAGATTGAAAATGAATTGTGGATATATAAATGGAGGTTGAGTCGTTGAGATGCCTTTGTGGCAACTCATGAGGTTAACTCATTTTGGTTGATCATTTAAACTCATGTTCTTAGCTAATTTTGGTTGACTCTTTAAGCTAATAGGTTGGCTCATTTTGGCCAACCCAAAAGTTTAAAATTTATAGCTACATATATCTAAAAGGAAAACCGATAATTTTTTTTTGAAAGGATGAAATTTTCCCCATTTCATGAATTGTTTTTGAGTTTTTAGTATTCGACATTGGTGGAGAAACAAAAGATTGACAATGAATTGTGGATGTATACATGGAGGTTGAGATGCCTTTGTGGCAACTTATGGGGTTGGCTCATTCTAGCCAATCTTCTAAGCTTACGTTGTTGGCTTATTTTGGCCGACCCTCGAAGCTAATAGGTTGGCTCATTTTGGCCAACCAAAAAGTTTAAAATCTCTCTCTCTCTCTCTCTCTCTCTCTCTTTATATATATATATATATATATATATATATATATATATATATATAAAAGAGTCTTATTTTATAAAATTCAACAGGAAAAATCGATCATAAAAAGTCAATGATTAATTTATATAAAAACCTCTCAATATATATTAAAGGAACAACCATAAGTGTAGGGTGATATTTTAGAAGAGGATAAAATGGAATGAGGTGGATATCAGAATGAACAATTTTATATTTTTATATGTACATATACAAAACGAACAAGCAAGGGTATTTGAGATGGTATTGTGAGAATTGAGTGTTCTCAAATGATGGATTGTGGTTGAGTTTAAGTTGTCCCACATTGATAAAAGTTAAAATATTGGAACAAATAAGGGTGTATAATAAATGAGGATAAAATATCTTTGAAAGGAGGTGGGTATAGTATAAGAATGAACAAGTATAAAAGTATAGAACATTTTTTTGAAAATTGCATTGATATATTATTTAAAATACATGATAAAACAATTCATTATATCAAAATCTCTCAATCTTTATCTTTATATATATATATATATATATATAAAAGGAACAACCAAGAGTATTTGAGGTGACATTGTGAGAATTGAATATTCTCAAATATTGCATTGTGGTATTGCTTTAGTTATCCCACATTGATTAAGAAATATTATATTTGAGAATTAAGCTGGTTATAAGAAAAAGAGGAGGGATGACTTTGATGATTAAAATGTTTACTTGGCTAAAAATATCTTTTAAGAGCATCTCCAACAGCATTGCTAAAATAGAAAAAAATTGTTTTTTCTTTGCTATTTCTCTCCAACAGCTTTGCTATATGGTTTGCTAAAATAGAAAAAGAACAAAAAATCTCTAAATATAGAGAATTCTCTATAATCTCTAAATTAGAGAGAGAAAATATTATTTTATTCAATTCAACCAATAAGATTGAAGTTTTAAAATTTTATTTAATTTTTTTTAAAAAGTGTATTGAGATGATAAATTAGGGAATATTATAATAATATAAATAATGATTGATTCTCTAAAATAGAAAAGTTGTTGGAGTTAGAAGAAAATATTTTTAGAGATTTTGACTTTCCATTCTCTATTTTAGAAAAAAATTAACAATGCTCTTGGAGATGCTCTAACTAACCCCTCAATAGAAATTTTTTACAAAACTTTTCATAAATCTTTGTTATATCTTTATCTTTCTTTTTTATATGTACAAAAGAAATAACCAAAGATATTTGAGTTAGTATTGTAATATTCGTGTATTCCCAAATTTTGCATTTTGATGTTGTTTTAGTCATCCCACATGGATGAGAGAACGTTAGAATGTATATTTTTAGGTGACTATAATAAATGAGGAATGAATGTTTTATATAAATATGAAATTTGGTGAGGTTTGTAATCCTATATAGATAATAGGATTATTTTTTTATGAAACGTGTGATTTTATATTGACAAAATGAGAGCATATCAAATTGTTGCAACTCATAAGGTTAGCTAATTTTAGTCGAACCTTTCGTAACAACAAAATTGATATGGTTGTTTGACATGTGGTTTGAGTTCTAAAAAGCATAACATAAAATATTATAACCGATACATCTTAAACTTTTTCATAACAACAACGATTATCAATATATTAGAATGTACCACTTATGGAAATACATCCTTCATTTTAATTTGGATCTTATAAATTATTAACCGAAAAATTAATTACATTTTATCTTAACTCGGACAAGTATTTTTTTTAAAATATTTTTTCGCTACCGCGCAACGCGCGGGTGACATACTAGTATATATAAAAGGAAAACCCAAAAGTGATGAGGTGACACCATGAGAAGCCTTCCTTGGTATTTATCTAAATTTCTAGAATTTTGATTTATTTTTAAATAATAGTCAACATTAAATATCTATCATTAATTATTAAAAAAATTTATTTTTCATTTTAAGATATATATAAAAATCATTAAAAAACTTTATTTTTATTTAACTTTCACTTTTAAATTTTAAAAACCAATTAATATATGTATTAAACTTTAAAATTTTCATGAAATATAAAAAACTAATATTCTGTATATATTACATCAATATGTACACATATTACAATAAATAATTTTATAATGAATTTTTTTTTAGTAAGCTAACAATGATAATAAATATTTTTTTTATTAAATGAGTTTATTTTCTTTCTTAGTAATATAACAATGCTTACAAATCAAAACTTTTATTAAATGAGTCTATTGTTTTATTTATTTAGTAAGTTAAATGAGTTTATTTATTTAATTTTTTATTTCTTGATAAGTTAACAAATGTTTATAAATGAATAAATTAGAATCAATTCTATTATTTTTTTAAGAATATATATATATATATATATATATATTACAATAAATAATTTTATAATGAATTTATTTACTTATTTATTTTTTTTAATTTTTTTAGTAAGCTAACAATGACTATAAATATTTTTTTTATTAAATGCGTCTATTTTTTTGCTTAGTAAGATAACAATGCTTATAAATCAAAACTTTTATTAAATGAGTCTATTGTTTTATTTATTTAGTAAGTTAAATGAGTTTATTTATTTAATTGAGAAGTCCTTTTATTGATTAACATAGAAGATGATCCTAAGACTTTTAAAGATGTCATGTCTTCAAGGGACACTCTACTATGGAAGGAGACAATAAATGATGAAAAGGACTCTATTATAGGGAAGGGAACTTGGGAATTTTCCCAAGGGAGTGAAACCCATAGGTTCTAAATGGTATTCAATAGGAAGTTGCATCCAGATGGATCGATATCAACTTTTAAGGCAAGATTAGTGGCTAAAGGATATAGACAGAAGGAGGGAGTCGATTACTTTGACACCTATGCTCCGGTTGCTAGAATTAGTTTTATTCGAACTCTTATAGCAATCTCAGCCATAAAAGGACTGTACATTCATCAAATGGATGTGAAAACAACCTTTTTGAATGACTATTTTAAATGAAGAAGTTTATATGGAGCAACCTGAAGGGTTTGTGATACCCGGACAAGAGAACATGGTATGTAGACTTGTTACTATAATGGTAAATCAACATTGATTTCAAAACAATTCTAACATTATTGAATTTTTTTCCATTACATAGAACAAAACAATCACTCTTGATTACAAAACAATAATATTAAACACTACCAAACATGGTTATTAAATTTTACACATCATTCTTGATTACAGAAGGTTAGGCTTAATGTCTAGTGAACTCAAGAGTTTTCATCAGATATATGTATAAAACAATAACTTAAATAATGTTATTTAAATCGTGATTTCCAAAATGATAATACGTTCAATCTGAAACAACCAAGACGAAATACATTAAATCTGAAAACAATATCTTTTCAACATTCACCCTCTTCGTGATTAAAATCACAAAACAAAATGTTTCTTCGAATATAATACCAAAACCCAAAACTCATGTAAAACATAACTAACACTTTAATAATCAAATACTGAAAACGTAGATAAACTCCAACTTCTAAAACATCCCAAAAATATGGATAAGGTCCAATAATCAAAACCTTAGAAAATGGATGACTACCCATGCTCAAAATGTTACCGAAAACATGGATTATAAAACTCCACACTGAAATCAACATCTTTTGGTGACGGGGGAGACCCAATTACATTATACGCGACGGAACACCAAAGTAGGTCACATAGCTATGTAGAAAACCAAAACGTATGGATTATACACATAAAACATACCGAGCTCAACTATTCCAAGTCTATTGCTCGAAAGTGTCAAGTCAACTCCTCAGAGTCTATTCTTGAGAGTTCCAAAACGGGGAACCCAGTTCCAAAACAGGAACTTATGCACAATGGAATTACATCTTACTGCCCATGGGACGTTGTCCGACCGTATAGGTCCATACCTTACTTACCATGGTGACCCGATGCCTATTCCATGCCAAAGTGGTGAACTTGTCCAAAACGGGACATAAAGAACACTGTGCCTATGGATCCATTGCACTAATTAAACTTTACATGACTCAAAACGAATAAACTAACGCATTCAAAAGGTGTAATTCTCAAATAATATGCAGTAGATGCAAATCATGACCAAACACTCTACATTGAGCTATTAAAATCGGACAAGTGTCCCCAAGACCCAACAAAATCCAAACCGATCCATAAGCTCAACAAATCCAAAGACCCATCGTTGAAAATCATGTAATGAAATCAAACGTAAAAAACCCGACTTTATGTAAACTCATACTCCAAAATATATAATTAACTACAACATAGTTTAGATTGGGACAACTCATTTTCCAAGTGAATTATATCATTTACTCTTTCAAAATGTCCCACAACATAAAATCAAACACTTATCTAAAACACACAATAAAATGCATTT
Organism: Arctium minus; assembly: GCA_954870635.1. NCBI lineage: Eukaryota > Viridiplantae > Streptophyta > Magnoliopsida > Asterales > Asteraceae > Arctium > Arctium minus. Next base: position 24,595,272 of record OX941097.1, on the reverse strand, counting down.
ATACTCCAACTTTACTTCATGAAATAAATCATCAAAATACCAACGTGTATAATTTAGTTGTCAAAATGCTCAAAATCCCAAACGTGGGTGTTTTACAAAGTTTATAAAACCAAACAATTCAATTAATCAAGATTCGTCAAATAACTCAACAGTTAATAATTTCATGTAAAACATATAAACACTTTAAAATAGACATTTTGACATGTACATCGTTTTCACAAATCAACTTGAATTCACTTTGCTAAATTTAGGCTAAATCTATGTTTTACCCCAACTTGAGTTTCCTTAATTATGAAGAATTTGGATAGGACGCTTTCAGTAATTAATTACTTTCAACTTTTTAAGGGGATAATCATTAAAATAATTATATCCCTTCATTAGTTGTTATCTTTTAGCTAGATTTTTAGCATAAATAGTCATTTTGACAATTACAAGAAACAAGTTGGTTTTTAATACGAGTATGTTTTTTTCACCTCTAGAGTTCCTGTGAACTTATTGAGGTTTAATCGGTAAACCAACAATCAATTGTGACATCATTTAACTATACCAATTTTCGATTCTCCACTGTAGGGAATTGGGTTAAGGTTCAATTCCACCTCCTTTACATTATTCCACGGTTTGGCTTTTACAATCAACAACGAATTGAGGTCTTTATTAAGATTCTTATTATTGTTAAAACTTCGGATTCAAGAGATCACCCTACCTAAATAGAAATTACGATCCCAAATTAATATTCTCTCCGTCCCAAAATAAATGTCTACATTACTATTTTAGCTTGTCCTAAAATAAGTGTCAACATTCAAAAGTAAATGTCTAATTTTCAATTATACCATTGATTATGAGATGGAGAAAATTTATCTCTATAATTAAGGGTAAAACTGTCTTTTTGTTAATTAAAAAGTATAGTGATTACATAATCATGTATTGTTTTTTTCATTATGAACGTTTATTTTGGGACGAAGGGAGTATCATTTATCGGGTTGGGTTCAAGTGAGAATGAAAGTTATAGTGAGAATGGTAAGAAAAGATCTCCACACTTGGATGCACATCAGGATGAGATGCACTGTGATGCACCACATCAATCCCTGTATCAAACGCAATTCATTTGAATGAATTTAAGATTAAAAGTAATCAAGGGTCCAAATCCTTTCTTTATTTTATTACCTTAACTATTTTTCTCACATGATTCTCTAATTCACTTTCCAATTTTTTTTGAAACTATAAGGGGTTGTTTGGTTCATGGAATTGGAAGAAATTTGAAGGAATTGGAATGATCAATTCCATTGACCAAATTTCAAACTCATGTTTGGTTCACGGAATGAAAGCAATTAAGAATTCCATTGAATTGAATTCCACAATTTAAAGAATTATCATTCATTGGTTTAAGGGAAAGAATTTACTTTTCATTCCAATTCCTACTATATCAAATTCTTTCAATTGATTTTAATTTCATCAAATTTCATTCTGTGAAAGTTGGGCCAAAGATTTGCTTCTAATCTTAATAATTACGTCAGGTGGCTCAATTTCTTATGGTGTTGAAAACATCGATCAAAATTGAAAATCAAATCAATTTATAAATCGAACCGTAAGCTCCTCTATCTCTCTCTATACAGTCGAATTGTTGTCAGAAGGATGACTACTCTCGCTAATTCTTTCGTTTCACTTCCAAACCACCGGAATCAGTTCTTTTCTGGTATGTCTGTTGCATAATTGAAGTTTCCTCTTATGTAATTTTAGTTTGTTGTTGCGGAATTTGATCATAATTTTCATTTGAGTTCAATTGTGCTGCGAAACTTTGAATACAGCGTTCGATTTGTTGTTTATATTGAAACTGTAGCTTGTTTTACATTTCTGTTACAAGCATCGTCACTTAAACTTGTGATACATTGTGTTACTTGCAATTATGATGAAGTTTACTGATTATGTTGCTTAAATTCGAACTTATTTAACTGTGTTTTGGGGGAATGGAATTGGAGGGTTGGAATTGGAAATTGAAGCTTGTTTCGCTCAAACTTTCTTGATGAATTTCATTCTACTTCTAGTTTCAAGCCAGGGAATTGGAATTCCCGAACAATGAGTGAAATTAATATTGATTACCATTTCTTAAGTAAGTAATTAATTTCAGTATTTCATATCCATTCATAGTTTAATCTTCGTTTAATGGCATATTTATGAACTTTAATTTATAATTAGACTACATATGCACTATTTCATTTTGGAGTTAGGTTTTATGGCTCTGATAAATATGTTTGTGTGTGTGTGTGTGTGTGTATATATATATATATATATATATATATTCATATCCATTGCGTTGATGCTGGCATCAGGTATGTACTCAGTTTGATTGATGTTGTTGCAGAATGAAACCATAAGACATCCAAGAAAATAGACCATAGCAAAGAAAGAACGAGAATGTTATTGGGGGATAGAGTATATCATAAGATCATAGTTTGAAGATATTAGCATACAGGAACTATGTTTAGAAATATTCTCTCATTTTTACTATGAAACTATGGTGTCCTGAATGAACCAATTCGAACTTACCTAGAAAAGAGTTAAGTTCCCCATCTACTAGTTCCTTTTGAGGCTGTTGCCATTGTTCGCATATCAACAGGGATGGGCAACGTACAATTCCTTGTTGTGGCTGGTGAATCTGTGAGTAAAAAGTATTAATTTATTTATGCTCCAAGCTGCAAACTGATTATCGTAGTTTTGAATTATATGGATACAGAAGCCAGCAAAGAATATATACAAACATCTATGTCGAGAAGATACTCACACTTCGTCCAGATGATAGGGATTATTAAGTGTAAAATCATGGTTGATGTGCCTTGTAAACATTTGATGCAGCCTTTACTTTTTCACATTCAGATTTTGGAACTCCTTTTCTTTAGAATGGTTGCGATGCGACTGTATATTTCTTGAGCCAATATATTCCATTGTAATCCATGAACTTGACTTCCATTTTGATTTGATCTTAGTGTAGTCCTTGCAAAACTCCACATTCTACATGAAATCTCTTATCAAATCATCTTGATTCTCTTCAGCATGCATTTTCATCAGCGGATCCTATCATTGAAGTCCAGTGGTGTAGATTCTTTAGAATGTCAGTGTAGTTTATGTATAATTGTTTATATCCTTTTTAACATTGGCCATATTTTGTTTCAAATCTAGCTGTCGAGTATTGACATCAATTAGTATCTTTTTCCAAGGTAGTAAGTATTCTATCTGTCAATTTAAAATGCTTGTCTTTAAGTGTTTAGCTTGCATTTCTATATATGGTTTTTGTTAAACCATGGGTTTGACATGTCAACTTGTGTTTACCATATGTTCCATTATCCCCCCCCCCCCCCCCCCCCCCCCCCAACACACACACATTTTCTTAACATATACCTTAACAATTACTTTTGTTCAGATCTTTTTCCAACATATTACAAGTTAAATGATGGTAGGTTCATTGATGCAAGCAGACCAATGCCTTGGCTCCAATAATCTGTGCATTGGCCACAGTGGAACAACTAAACTAACAAAGCACAAGAAATCACTTGTTGTGCGAGCTGGGTACGTTGTTAATCTTTGACGTCATTTGTTCATTTGTGTATATAATATCACATGTAGTCTGGCCCTCCACCAATTTCCCAATTCCTATGCAGGTAAGATCGGGTTGTTGACTAGTGTTGCTGAAATATATATTGAAACAAATATCTTGCTATCAGGCACACATTTATTTGACTAAAGATCAAAGATCAAAGCTCTCATTTATTTAATGGGATGATCTTATTTAAGCTCTAAAACAATCTGGAACACTTGTTTATGTGATGGACATTTCTTTTCTAACCATCTTTCTGTTTTTCTATGATTGGATACATGATGCCTTCTGCATCTGCCTCATCTAACTGCATGTTCTTTTCTGCTTTGCAACTTCTTGTAGCATTTCGATGCTTTAACTTTTTGTGACAGTTATTGTCCCCTATGCATGTACAGAGCAAATGATGATAGACTAGGTGGAGCCAGCTTATTTGTTGGTGGCTTTGTATTGGGAGGAATTGTTGTTGGAACATTAGGTGCCATATATGCACCCCAGGTATGCTTATGCCATTCTTCTAGGGCCCTTTAAAAATTATGTTGGTTATTTAATTCTTGATAAATTATGTCTCAAGTCTCTTAATGTTATCACCTGTTGTTGTCGGTCATGCCTATTTCCCACAAGGGATGACTTTGTCTGGTCTGGATGTATTGGTGGTGGACACTCACCTCCTGGACTTAGCCGGTCAAAGGTCAGATAACACAGTTACCAAAAATTGCAAAGAAAAAAAACTATTTGTAGTTGTATGACTTATCAAAAGGTTTTGAAGCAGTAAGTTTAAGCTCATGCAGTTGTTACTTCTGGTCCTATCATTCAGGAAAAGCTATATAAATAAGATAGCTACAACAAAAGTACTCCCTCCATCTCAATTTTGTTTTTGAAATGTTTGGCTTGACACATAGTTTATTAAAAGTCATAACAACTAGTGTGCGAGAAAGTACTGAAAACTTACCAAAAAAGGAAATGTTAAATTCAGAACAACATAAAATAGAAAGTGTTTCCCTTTTCTGGGACCGAGGAGTAATATTTTGTGGAATGACAGTTGAAGGTGTTTGTTTTCTAGATATTGAGGATTTCCTGCATTTAAGTTTGCACATTGGGGGATGATAGATACACACATTTGCCGATAATTTCACCATGCAGATAAGCAAGGCACTTGCAGGGGCAGACCGAAAAGATTTAATGAGGAAGCTGCCAAAATTCATTTATGATGAAGAAAAAGCCTTGGAGGTTAGAACTTGCTCTTTCATTTCTCTTCCTTTCGAGTACTAGTCTTTCCAATTATTATTTATATTCATATTGTATTTTATTTTCTTTACAATCACATTGATAAAGGGCCATGGTTGCATACATTAACCTGCTAGCACATACACCAATCTTGTTTTTGGATGTTAAACTTGATGGCTGAGGGGACAAAACTTAGTTTCCCGTCCATTGAAAATACCTTTGTAATTCATTGGACTTGTCAAGGGTGGAATTCTTTTTTTACTAACCGTGGGTGTCCGAGCCAGGTTGCATGCACCTTGACTAATCCTAAGGGGCTCTGAAGATAACAGTTAGGAAAATCCCCAGTAGCCCTAGAAGGCTCGAACTAGCGACCCCGAGGCCTATCATTTATTTGTTAGTTGAGCTGACCCTCAAGGTTTACTGGATGTGTCAAGGGTAGAATTTGAACTCATGGTTTCTAGGTTATCACGAGGAAGTCACAACCAATTGGAAGTCTACAACACGTTTACCAACGAGTGCTTGTTCAACTTGTTCATCGTAAACCTAAGGGCAGCTCAACTGTCAAATAAAGGGTCTCCTCCCCATAAGTCTGTCCATTCGAGTCTTCTCATGACCACCGGAGATTTTCCTTATCTTCAGGGCCCTATGAGATTAGTCTAGGTGGACGCAAGCTAGCCCGGATACCCATAATTACCAAAAAGAATTATTTACTGCAATGTGTAGAGTTTGAAGCTTACAGAGTTGACTCGTTTTACTGGCCACAGAAAACACGCAAGATACTGACGGATAAGATTGCTCAGCTGAACTCTGCAATAGACGATGTTTCTGCTCAACTGCGTGCCGATGACCCTCCAAATGGATCATCAGTGACCTCTGATGGAGTTGAAGCTTCCTCGTACTGACCATGCTCAAAAGTATGTTATATATTATCACAAATTTAAGATTCCCTGGAATCATTGATGATTGATTGTGTTCACTATTGAGTCTTCACTGATTGTTTGAGATGGTTGGTTCTTGACAATCGTTGTTATCCTCCTAATCAACTTGATTGTGCTACAAAAACCGAAATGCTTGCAAGTTTATCGTGATTTAGGAAAGTACGGTTAGAAGATTCAGAGTGACCTAAACCGTTTAGAAGCTGTGTGAGTTTGTGGTTGTTTTTTTAGAGTCGTGTTAGAGTCCTACATCGGTTAGATTTGGACCATTTCTTGTTGATGTATGTTGGAACCTCCATTCTCTCCTGAAGGGCTATTTTGGAAAGTAAATTTGGAGGTTCCACATATTCTTACATGGTATCAGAGCCAATATCTACCACTCTGTGGACTTAGACACTTTGGGTTACTTGTAGTAAAAAGTAAAGTGTGTTATGCCTACTTCTGATTTAGGCCTCGGTATATTTAAAGCTATAAAACATTGGATTACACTTTAAAAGTGTTGAAAGAAATCAGTATAAATCAAATCAAATTAAATCTATTTGAAAATTCTCACTCTCATAAGTAGACCACATATTTATACCTCAAACTTTTTAAGGGTATAAGTAGTTGTTCATGTACCGTTGATTTGCAATAGTTTCAACAGACAGTTAATTGATTTATAAAAAGTTTTGGAAAGCTTGAGATTAGGGGTGTGCAAAACCCGAATGGTCTGAAAACTTGAACAAAAAAATGAGGCGTTTGTGCAAAATCCGAAAATCCAAAACCTGTCTTTTTGGGGGATATTTGGGTTTGGGTTGTGTTTGAAATTTTTGGCCACCGGCCCGTTCGAAAACCTGAAATATATATGTAAATAATTTTTAGATATTTATATAAATATTTTTTTTTATCTAATTATCCTTCAAAAGTTCTAAATCCTAGTCGGCCTTACTCTTTTCTAAATACTAAAACTATTATCAATTTCCTCAATCTTTCCAACCGATTGAATTCATCCTCAAAATCGGTTGAATATTATATATTTGTTGCATGTAACTATATCCAAACTCGACCGACCTTAACCCGAAACTGACCAACACAAACCCGAAGCAATCCGAAATCCGAAACCCAAAATTCAGGGTTCATTTCCATATCCGAGATCCGGTCGGATTTTTGGTTTGATCACCCTCGAACCCGTCTGATATACACTACTTAGATGTTAGAAATAAAAGCTACAAACAACGTGGAAAGAGTTTGAACAAAAGAGTTTGAACAAAAGACAAGAGTTAAAAAATGTATGGATCAGCATTGAAATATAACACTTAAAACAGTACATATAAAAATGAACGCAAGAACAAATGAACAACGTCCTACCTACCAACCAGTTGTCTATTCTTTTTATCCCTTTCCTCCAACCCCTATCGAGAATTTGCAATCTTTAATTCGTTGTCTCCAATTGTTAGAACCATCTCAATTATAGGTGAAGGATCGTGTGAGAAGTTGAGGTTAACATGAGAAGCTTCTCACGTGGATCTGAACCGTTGATCACTTTTAATCTCATGCCCTCCCATGAATTGCGTCTTAGAGGGAATTGATCTGATGCATCTCGATGCATCTTATTTCGATGCATCTTGGTGCATCTTATTTCGATGCATCTCATCCTAATGTGTGTTCATTCCTCATCCAACAGTTGATAACCACTTCTCATGCTTCTCACGTTAACCTCAATTTCTCATCGAAACCCAACCCCTCAATTATATTAGTAATTATGTAGATTAATTAAATCAAGTTTGTTAAAGAACTAAAAATATTATAAATAATGTCGAGAGTAAATTACATTTTTCGTCTCTGTGGTCTAAAAATTGCTATATTCGTCTATGCATTTTTGAAATTGTAGTTTTCATCCTTATGGTTTACAATTCATAAGTATTTTCATTTTTATGATTTATAATTTATTGTTATTTTCATTCTTGTGGTTTACAATTCATTGTTATAAGTATCAGGGACGAAAATAGGAATGAATTGCAAACCACGAGAATGAAAACCACATTACCACAAGAGTAAAATTCGTAATTTTTAACAAACCATAGGGACGAAAAACATAATTTACTCTAATGTCTATTTAGTTGACCTTTGGTTTGTGTATTTTAGAACGGGGAATTAGTGTTGTATAGGAACCTTATGTGGATCGAATATTCAATCCGACCTAAAAAATGGGATGATGAACCCAATTTAAATAAAAGGTTTTACATTGTGAACTAAATACATATGAAACAAGTGCATTATTAAACAAAACATATAAATAAAAAATTTCACAATATGAACCAAATACATATGAAACAAACATATGTTATTCAATATCTTAAATTGTAGCATTAAATGGAAAAATCATGTGAAATAATAGCTTACGATAAAAGTTCTTAGGGGCTGTTTGGTTCATGGATTTTGAAGGAATTGGAAAAAACTGGAATGGATAATTTCTTTGATCAAATTCCAAATCATATGTTTGGTTCACATAATGAAAATGATGGAATCCATTGAATTCCACAGTTTAAGGAATTCATTATTTTTTGGCTTAAGTGAAAGAATTGATTTTCAACCAATAAACGCATTGTCAAATTCCATCAAATTTCATTCAAATTCCTTCAAAGTCAATTTCCTTCGATGGATTCCAATTCCATCAAATTCCATTCTGCGAACCAAACGACCCTTTACAGTTTTTTCGGTATATGGAATTTAATTTGATTCAGTCGGACCCACAACCTAAATCACGTGAATCATGCACATATGATTAGACCATTCTCGTGTTCCATTATTTAGTTAATATTATCGTATGAACCCGACTATATACACATGTATACACAATTTGCATCTCCATGCCTTGAAATTTAAAATGCTGGCATGAGTGAGACAAATTCAGCAACTTGTGGATACCCCTTTTTACCTAATTCTGGTCTTAATCTTGGAATTCCAACATTCATGCATATTTTATTATATAATCCACAGAGAATATCCTTAAAAGTGTATCAAATGTGTGTTCTATCATCGGGGTTAATTAGTTTCATTACTAATTAATCTATGCAAGTGGTTTTTATATATTAGTTGGTTTCTTCTTTTTGCTTGAACATTCTTTAATCGTATTGGACTAATAATGGCTTACTATCGATTGATGTATACATTGTCATAACATGGTTTGTTTATTCTGTATTTATAACTGTATTTAATTTAATCATATACGTCCTAGTTTTAGATTACGGCTAAAAAGATTATATCATTATAACTTTGTTGTAAAATTACGATGATTATGAGTTTGGCAGTGGCCTTATCATGTGTTGTATTGATTTACAAGGTTTGGAACACACCTGCTTGAAGAGCTCGATCCTTATCTGGCAAACGCAATAAGAACACCCAACACGATGCAAGCATACGGGTGGCTAGTGACGGATACAGAAACTTAGGTGAGTGGGGGCTTTAGGGGTATAAAAGATCTAAAACCGAGTAACTCAAGGTTCTTCTAGTACATTAACTCAACAAATATGCCATTTACATTCTAAAAGATTCATCAAACTTAAAATCTTTACAAAAAATTTACTACCACTTACTAGGTAGTCGAGCGAAGTGGCCACAAATGCCACGTACATAAATTTGGACAGTAAAAATGCATCCCTATTGTCTAAAAACACAAATGATAACCAACGAAAATGCATCCTTGTTGTCCAAACATATACTCACTCGCGCCATGTGCGTAAGTTGATTCATGGACTAAAATATTGTGCAACAAAACGTGTAAGTGCAAAACTCAATGGACATATGCACTACTGAATGATGTCAAAATTTTCACCTTCAATTATAAAATCGCATAAGACCAAACCTCAGTCAATCTTATAAAAAAATTCAATAAAATCTTATATAAGAGCTTATGCAGTGAGACAAACTTGTGCTTTTCAAAATTCACTATTGAAGCACAAAACGACGAAAAATAAAATTACAATAAAAACTTGCAACAAACGTAAGCAATTGAGTGGTTTCGTGGATTCAAAATTTGACCCGAATCCTTTTATATACGTTAAATTATACATCAACATGTGCAACATAACAAACACGCGTATTGTGAGTAGAAAATGAAATAATTCATGTATGTTTCAAATTTAAAACTATTCAAAAGTATGCCTCCGACTATTTACAATATCGGCAAATCAATGTGGGGGAAACTTCCAATAAAAGTTCGTATGCAAATTTATAAGAAACAAAACAATCCATGAACTTTTAAAACATGGGCTACACTATCGGGTGTGCCAAAACATTCTCCAAAATTCGTAATGTGACAAATATGAGTGATTTGACAAAGATTGGGATAATTATGCAATTCATTTTAGAAGAATATTGTGCATGCTTTTTGTCGAGATTCGAGTCTCAAAATTACGTTCGCCAAGTCCACTAGTCACACTACCGACATCCGAATGCCCAAATTTCTTAAGGCGGTAACCGGCAACTAAACTGATTAACCTTACAAATTCTTCCCAAAACAAGTGATTATTCAACAAGTTGATGGCTCAAACTTAACCCATTCCTATGACCCAAAATGGTCGGCTTAATATAATCACCATACTTAACTGTCACTCCAGTGACATTGCTACAAACATTAATTCTTTTAACGACTATTTATCGAGAATTCACTATCTATCCCATCGATTATCACAACAAGGCAATTCAAGCACACATGTAACTGTAAATTCATAATGACACTGACCACGTGCAGTTATGAACATACTTTACATGAGAATTCTTGCCACCATTATCCTGATTCCCGATTCCCGATTCTGGTGACTCTATTAACCTCGGAATATCTTATCTCAAGTGCATAATCGCACATTCTTACTTTCATTCACTTAGAAAAAAAATGCTAGTTTGAGTCTAGGCATCCCAAATCAATACCTAAATCTCTCAAACTTATGTTCTGATATCAATTTGTAACACCCTCAATTTTGGAAAGAATGACTGATTTAAAATTTTCAAATAAACGTCCAATAAGGAAATAGTTTCTTTATAAATATCAACCGTCGATTTCCTCTAAACGGCAATATAGGATTTAACATCAAACAATAGAAATCCAAACCTTACACAAAGTCTACATTAAGGATGGTGTTACTAAAACCCAGTAATTATCACCATTACCAAGGTATAGAAGACGTCCCTAATTAGCTAATTTCTTCTCGTGCCTCTAACAAGCACTCAACTCATCACAGTGTTGCTAGAACCATTCCCCCAGGTAAAACGTAAAGTATATTATTTAAATCACCATTTCCAATATGAAACGTATTTAGAATGAGAAGTGATATCTTTATCAAAACCCCATTTTCGTAATAAAACACTTGAATAGAATTAACCCACAATTATGAAACCAAACCCAATACTCACACGAGATACAAATAGGATTAAAATCCAAATACTGAAAAAAACATGGAAATAATCTTTTTATCCAAAACCTTAATATATGGAGGAGATCCAATATATCAACGTCATAAATTACGGATACTTGCCAAAACCTAAGTAATATTAAAACATGGATAATACACTATCCAAAAATAGCGTTTAACAACAATGGGGAAGACATGTATCCGTTGAGAGTGAAGGGAACACATAAGTGTGTCACTCGTACAACGTTAATCGCATAACACTTCAAGACTTGAAGTCCAAATGTCCTTACGACTTCTTAAAGTTTCACCTCAAGAGTCGGTTGACCTTAGTGTCTATTCTTGCGAATTCCACCTCAAGGCTCAGCCCACTTAGTGTCTACCTGAAAGGTAACACCTCAAGCGACGGAGAACCTGGTGTGTCACAAAGACATCATTTTCGGACTCAACCCTCCTAGTGCCTACTTGAAAAGTTTAAGGTCATGAAACGAGGGTCCCGGAGTCCAACCTCGCCATACCCACACGACCATCAACACAAGACCGACTCACATATCTATGGATCCAATGCATTGCAATCTAAAATTACAAGACTCCAAATGAATGTTCAACGCACTCAAAACATGTAATTTATAAATAAATATGCCACAAATACATATAACTCCAAAAGTTCAACATAAAGCAATTTAATTCGGACTAATGTCCCCAAGACTCTTTTAAGTCAAAACCTAGCCAAAAGCTCAACAACTCGAATACACAAAGATTGCATTAACACCAAAATTCTCCATTTCTAAGATAAATCATCAAAATAATTCACACTTATGATTTAGTTATCAAAATGTCTAAAAATATCAAATGCGAGCATTTCCTGAGACTTATAAACCCATTATACAAAAATGTAAACCTCACCAAATAATGACCACATTTGATAAACATTAAGGAAAACATTTCGATACATCAAAATAGACATTTTTGGCATGTACATAGTTTTCACAAAGCAACTTGAACTCACCTTCCTAGGTTAAGTTAAACCTAGATTCCAAATCCATCCCTAGCTTCCAAAATGGTGAAGACTTTAGATCCAACAACACCCACCTCTTGAAACTTTATCAGGGTCACAACCAAAGCCTAGAGATGTACCAAAAGTAACCCCAAACTCAGATTCATAGCAAACCTTGATAAAATCCTCTAATCATCCAAAATACCCAAAATTGGTCAAAACTTCAAAATATGGATGATACATCAAAAGGGATGTTGTAGGAGGTTAAAATGAAAGGTTCAACATGAATATAGATTTAGAAGGTTAATATGGACTTACAATTTGTTTTTAGGAAAAACTCCAAAAACTAGGTCAACAATGGTGGAAAGTTTGGTGAGGAACATGAAGATCTTGAACCCAACCCACAAACTTGAATCTTAAGCTTTAAGACTCTTTAATCTTCTAGAAAATTGGTCAAATAGTTTTTAGGAGAAAAACCCTAAAACAAGTCAACAATGGTGGGAAAAGAGGCGGAGAAGATGAAGATGATGAAGATGATCTTGAAGCTTTGATTTCCTCTTGAATGCTCCCAAGATCCTTGAAAATATGATCCAATAGCTCTATCAATGATTTCAATGGTGGAGAAGGCAAGAAGAAGAGAAGAAAAATGAGAAGAAATGAGGCTTTAGGCAAAAAAAAAAAACGTTTTTAAATGAGTTAATGGGTCCAATGATCAGACCTAAACTTCTGCCCGAATTCCCGGGGCGTGAAGATTTTGCCTCGGGCGTGAAGGGTGACTCCCCGGATGTGAAAGTTCTCAAGAAAAAATAATTAACTTATTTCTTACCCAAAACATTAACCAACTCAAAAATACATACCGAAAATCCGGTTGTTACATTATCTCGGTGCATCTCATCCTGATGTGCTTCCATTTCTCATCCAATGGTTGATAACCACTTCTCACGTTTCTCACCGTTAACTCAACTTCTCACCGGAACCTAACCCTATATATATTTGTTTATATATTTATATTGATATTTTATTTTTAAGAAGTGGTTATAACCACAATTTTAACCATATCCGTAGGATCGTCTCAATCTAAAGGTATGGATAGATTCTTTGGTTCTTTTTTTTTTCAATGTTCTCTCCTGATCTCATCCCTATATTTAGGGAGAAGATTAAAGAAGAACCTTAGAAAAAAAAAGAACCGGAGAACCACAAAAAGATGGATAAAAAAACATATCAAAATGAATGTCAAAGTATAGATAATAAAGTGATAGCTTCTTTGGTGTAATTTGTTACACTTAAACTTTTGTTATATTTCGTTGATTTTCGATTTAAAAAGTGGTGTCTGATATTTTATTTTATTTTTTAAAAGTGGTTATGACCATATTTTTAACCATATCCGTTAGATCATCTCAATCTAACGGTTTGGATGAGTTCTAGTTCTTTTTTTTTTCCAAGTTTCTCTTTTGATTTCATCCCTATATTTAGGAAAAAGATGAAGGAGAGAACCGGAGAAACCATCCAACCCGTTAGATTGAGATGATCCGATCGAAAATCAGTTCTTAAATTAAAGTACATATTAAATAAAAAAAATTTATTTATATACAAACTATTAAATTGACAAAATGACTTTTACGTTGTAAAATTTTAAGTTTAGAAAAGAAAGAAAATTAAGAGAAATTCACATATCTTTTGGATTAAACATTGAAATATGCAAACAATGTATTGAAAATTAAGTATGATTAACGTGAGATTATTAAGATATAGTCAAAATACAAATAGTTAAACTAATAACAAATAAAAATACAAATTATAAATTAAGATTAGAAAAACACGGAATATTCAAACAATTGTCAAATCCTACAATATTAATGAGTAATTATATAACCAACTATAAAGAAAACGTTTATTATCCAAAAATATGAAAAGTTGCGATATATTAACGTTTTTTTTTATTCCAAGAACCATATGAAATATTTCAATTTATTATGTCTTTAATGATATTTTGATTATTATATCTATTTCATTAATGTAGTTTATTCATAATTTTTTTATAATCCAATTTAATAATTTCTCATAACATATTAACTTCTAAATATTTTTTAATAAAAAGAATTAAAAGAAACGTGAATCACAATAATTTTTAGAACGAATTACACTTTTCGTCCTTATAGTTTTCCTAAAGACTAATTAGTCCCTCATAATGGGTGCTAACTGATGGTGTTAATTATAGGGACTTTGAGTGTTATAAAACTGAAAAGTTGGGAACCATGAATGTAAATAGTTTGTTTTAAGGACCAAATCCAAAATTTGAACAAACCAGATGGACCGCCAATGTAATTCACTCTTATTACATACTTCAATAATAGAAAGATTGATACACATGGTCAGCGACATCATTCTAATTGTGCCACATAAACGAATTACATGATGAGATAAAAAGTTTAAAAGGTAGTCGGCTACCCATTGTCATAATTGGTATATTTTAGAAAATACAACGTTTAAATAAAAAAATTTAATAGTTCAATACTATAATAAGAAAAATTGAAAATACAATACTATAATAAAAAAATTAAAGATTACATTGTTATTTATTATATTCAACCTAATCAAAATATAATATTTTTGATTGTGTGAGTTTATCATGACAATATTTGTTGATGTAGAAACTTTTTACCTTTGTGTCTTGATTTTGATCTTTAATAAAATGGTGTCACTGTTTTCAAAGTATTCTTAATGAACGAATTTTAACGAGACGTTCTCAGGACGGTTATTTTTGTTTCTTTAATACAATCGACTTTTTTAAAACTATAATTGAATGAAATTTGTATTGATCTCCTCAAAAGGTACAAGGCTTAGAATATATACACACAAGCTTAACTAACAATCCTCTAAGTATGGAAAAGATATATGTCACAAAATACAAACATAATTATCACTATTACACCCCCGCAGTCGAAAGGGGAGAAGGACCAACTTGAACTTTCTTGCGAATGAAGTGAATGTCAAGTTCAACATGTTTGGTTCACTGGTGTTGGAAAGGGTTACCAGCTAAGCTAATCAGATGACGGAGACATTGTCACAAAAAACGACCGTTGCTCGCCGTATCGGTGCATGTAGTTCAAGGAGTAGATTTCGAAACCAACTCGTTTCGGCGACGACATTGGCAACAATGCGGTATTTCGCTTTGACACTAGAACGAGAGACAGTCGGTTGTCTTTTAGAGGAGCAGGAGATAAGGTTCTCCCCCAGAAATATGACAAATCCTGATGTAGAGCGGCGAGAGTCGGGGCAGCCGGCCCAATCTGCATCTGAGTATGCAGTAAGACTATGGAAGGAGGACGGTGTAACATTCGGAAAAATTAAGGTAAGTATTTACTCCTCGCACTCTATTAATTGTGGTAAATTGTGAATCTAAAACCCTTTATGCATATAAGTCTATTTTCGTAATTCTAGTTAAGGTACACCATAGTCGAAATGTCTGACCTTGCGCTCGTTATCGAATCGGATCAAGTTTTGGGGCTTCAGGAGTGTGGCGCGATAGTGCCACGCGATAGTACCAACGGCACAGTCGCGGGTCACTATCGCCATGTTTGTACCGAGAGTCTCGGAGCTGGCGCGATAGTGACATTGGCACAATCGCCGGTCACTATCACGGAAGTTGTACCGAGAGTGTGAGAGGGGGGCGCGATTGTGACGCGCGATAGTGCCCATGGCACTGTCGCCGGGCACTATCGCCGGCAGGGTCTGATTGTTTAAATAGAGTCCTTGACCGATTTTGACTTCATTTTTCCACTCCTGTCGTTTTCTTTGGCGATTTCTAAGACCTCAAGATTG
Source organism: Arctium minus (assembly GCA_954870635.1). Lineage (NCBI taxonomy): Eukaryota > Viridiplantae > Streptophyta > Magnoliopsida > Asterales > Asteraceae > Arctium > Arctium minus. The sequence continues at coordinate 24,579,318 of OX941097.1, read as the reverse complement.
ATTTCTTCTTCTCAAAACCCTAACCCTCATTAATACCAACCTATTGGGGTTTTGGGATTTGCATTCATTACACATTAAGGGAGCATTTATTGGAGATTCTCAAGTCCAACAACCTTCATCTTCAAGTTTCAATCTCTTCAATCTAGGGTTCCCTATTTTCTAGGTTTTTTAACTAAAAACTTAGATTGTGAGTGTTCTAAAACTTTACAAATGAGATACATATATCTACTTGCATATTTTTTTAATATCTCCATCAAATGAAAGCTAGGGTTTCCTTATATATTTTGTTTATTTGACCCAATGATACTTGGGGTATGAAATGGGAACTTGAATGGTGGAAATGTGTAAATGTTGGTAATATGGACAAGTGAAGAAGGATATGTTTATTGGCACAAATGTATGATATTGCTACTCGTGTGTTGAGGAATATTCTCACTATGTGTGCATCATCTTTATGATTAAATATATGTTTGAGCATGGTAGAAATGATATCATGTTTCTTTGCATTTAATTTGTAACACCCCTGAAATGGGACAAACAAAAATTTCCGGAAAAGGGAAATATGGTAATCAAATAAATGCCAAAGCATGATCTCGCTCAAAGAACAATAAACGCCTGTATAATTACAATTTTGTAATAACAAAGCAATGAGGATAACAACCTCTCAATCTAATTCATAACGGAGAAATAAGATTACAATTGGTTGTCATCTACTTCCAAAATAATTGTCTTCTATAATGATGTCCCAAAAATATCCCCAAGCTCGCAACTAAAGTCATCTAGACCTTCTTGGCGGATGCGCCGCTAGAACCTGAGATACACATCAACCAATCAAGTGTTACACAACTCCTCCTTCACCTCATGACCCACCTGCAACATATCTATATCTATATATACATATATATATATATACACACACACACATATATATACATACACCATCACCATAACAATATCTTTTCGTTAGTGTCGACTTCAACTTTGAAAGAGGGTTTAATGGGGTCGCATGAGAGGAGGAAGATGAAAGTCTAGGAGATGATAAATAAGGTATAGGAGATGAGTTTTCTGGGAGTAAATCGAGACCCATTTTAGTTTCCAACATGATTAGGTGTTTTTGTACCAGGAGAAGTGTTGCTGCATTATGAAGAAACATCATCCATCATCAATCTTGATCTTTTTGTTTTGAGTTGAATTCCACCCATATGCAGGTTTTTTTAAAAGTTAATTGTGGATCCAACGACCCCATCATCACCATAGACAATAACAATAATTACCACCATTATGACTTACTTTACATTATCTCTCAAAACAGAGACAACCATCGACTCTCTTTCCTATACCTACAACAATGGAGGAAGTAACGCTATTCTCTACTTCTCGATGGTGAGTTTCGATAGGAGGTCACAGTGGTGGGAGGTGAAAGAAAACGAAGGGGGAAAGGAGAAGACAACGACCCTAAGTTGAGGTTGCTTGGCAGAAGTGTGCAGAGCAGTAGCAATTATGGATGAAAAACCCAACAATTTACCCAACGGAGTTTCCAACCATGATCGACGGTCTACCCAACGGAGTTTCCAGCCACCCATCCCTCTTCTCTCATCTCTCGATCTCTTCTCTCATCTCTCGATCTACCCAACACATGATATTGCAGGTGGGTGGAGGTATTAGAGGAGATGTACTCTATCTTTCCAAAGAGAGTACATTTCCCAGCGGTTTTTTCATTTTTTTCAAAAAAAAATCTTGTTTCGCTTCACCGGAAAAGATGGCAGGAGAAGGAGAAGATGGCCGGAAATGGAAGAGAGAGAGAGAGAGAGAGTTGTGGTTGAGGGAATAGTGAATGAGTGACATGTGTCTTAATTTTAGTGGATGTTAAAATCTTTTAACTTTATTTAATAAATGTTTTTAATAAAATGGGTAAAAAGACCAAAATGTCCCTAAAGTTAACGAGGTTAACGAACTTTTATCTATTCCGTTAGTGGTAGGGACTTGGGGTGAAACAAAATGCAAACCACAGGGATCCCTAGTATAATTATTTCAAAATAGGGACCATATCTAAATTATGAGCAAACCACAGAGATCAACGGTGTAATTTACTCTATTATTTATTAATAAAATAGACCTCTTTCGTTGTATACTGAAATTATTGGCACCTACTTTTTTGAGATTCAAAACAAGGGCCCTAGACTTGTCTACACTCCATTAAATAGACCAACAATGTGTTAGAATTAACCACAAGGGTTGTGACGTATTGATTTAAGTCTCCTGGAGGATGTGGTGGAAGATCTCATCTGTCTACAGTTCGAATTCAGGCATACACAACAATTGTGGCCAATGAGGTTTAATCAGAGTTGATGTCTTACGGTTATAATTTACCAAAGGATTAGTTTAGGCATAATTTAGAACACCCTTTCGGAAAAAAAAAATTAAATACAATGTGTTGAATTGATAGAATGACAATATGTTCACTTTTAATCTCAACCGTTGAAAAGTGAGGGAAATTAATAATAAAAAATTGGGGAAATATATACGTATACGTATTCAAAATCAACCTTTTTTGTCCCCATGTGGTGGAGGTGAAATTCACCTTCTCACAGGCACCATTTCCACCATTCCTCCTTCTCTGTTTCTTCTTTATATACAAAATGTGAAGAGCTCATCGTTCTTCTATCATCTTCCAAATGATGAATATATTGCAACACATAATTGAAGCATTTCAAGGAGATACGATATTCAAATCGCTTCTGATCTGATTCATCCAGATTTCAGGTTCGTTTCGTTTATATTTTTTTTCCTTTTTTGCAATTTCGTTTATAGCATTTACAATATGTAGATCGATTGTTGTTTGAGTTTGTAGATTTTTCTAGTATCTGATTTGCATCATATAAACACATACGGTAATCTCCATTTCTGATGAATAAAAACACAAATCATAGAAATCTGCAATCTCGGAGTAATGAATGAATAAATCTGTAATTTCGTAGTAATGAATGAACAACGTAGTTATGAATGAACAAATCACAGAAATCTGTTATCTCGTAGTCATGAATGAACAAATCATAGAAATCTGTAGTCTCGTAGTTATGAATGGAACAAATCAAATCACTGAAATCTGTTATTTCGGAAATCTGTTATCTCGGAGTAATGAATGAACGAATTATAGAAACCTGTTATCTCGGAGAATATGGTTTGGTGGGAATCGAAGAATCGAGTTAGCTTTTTTCTTTGTTTTTTCAATCTGATTCTATCTATTATTACTAGTTTAATATGTAAATTAATTACTCCCTCCGTCCCAAATTAAGGTGTCGTTTGTTTTTTAAGAGCTCTAAAGTCTGAAGTCTTATTTTAGTTATGATTAATAAGAGGTGGTGTGTAAAAATGTCTGAACGATTCAGACCTAAGAGCTATTAAGAGATTTTTTTTAAAAAACAAACAACCCCTAAGTGTCTACATTACTATTTTAGTTTGTCACAAAATAAATGTCAACTTTCAAAAGTAAGTTTCCAATTTCCCATTTTACCCTTAAATATGAGGTGGAGAAAGTTTCTCTCTCTATTATCAAGGGTAAAAGTGTCATTTGGTTATTTAAAAAGTATAATAATTGCACATTTCTAAAACTGTGTCATTTTCATTGTGGACATTTATTTTGGGACGGAGGGAGTACTATTTTTGGTTAATCATACCATATAAACCTAGATATTCTCGTTCCTTTTGATTGTAACTTTTGTGGTACGATTACTTGTTATGTCCTTTTCACAGTAATTACTAATAATTATGAGGGGTTAGGACTTAGGATACATGCACCCCTCCTTACTTGTTAAATGCATCATGCTCTACTAATTTCCTCCTTGCACCCATCAACATCAAACCCCTCTTTTTACATTTTCAATGCTCTTTTTATATTTTCAATGTATGATTTGACCTCATTTTGACCTAAAGAGGGTGGATATAAGAGCATCTCCAATGCAAGGTTCTTATAAGCAAAAAGTGTAATGGCTTATAAGAACTAGCATTGTGGAGAGTTCTTATAAGAACTTAAAACTCTCTAGGTGCTTAAACAAGAATCTTGGTTTTTACCATGAAATGTGTGAGATTTGACATCATGTTTATTTTTTTATTTTTTTCTTGACTTTATAATAATTATTAATATTATATATATTATTTATATAAATATTACAATATATTTATTTATTTATTATATATATACATATATATGTATATATAATACCATATATATATATATATATATATATATATATATATTACGTGAATGAATATATATACATATATATATATATAATCGTATATGTGTGTATAATATTAATATATATATATATATATATATATAATCATTTTATAATATCAACGTTGATATTTAATAAATTATTATATAATTATTTTGATATTATAATTTAACATTTAATAAATTATTATGTAAATTATGATAAAATATCAAAAAATTTATTGAAATCAAATATTCATTTATAAATAATAATTATTATTGAAGTTGAAAAAAATGTATGGGACCCACAAAAAGAGGTTTTTATAAAAACTACCATTGTGGGATTTTATGTGAATTTTTAATTTGATTAGGTGGAAATGATGTGGCACCAAAAAGTATAAAAAAGAGGTTCTTATAAGAGCATCTATCATCATGGACCTTATCAAAAGTCCATAACTTTGTCACATCAGCTTTCTCTCTCTGCCACATCAATTTTCTCTTTCCTACACATTTCATAAACCTTTCACTCTCAATCATGAACCGGTCCATAGTTTATATAATAATAATAATAATTTACTATTATAATTAAAAGACAATAATTAAAATACCCTTAATAATTAAAAAACTAAATATATAATAGTTAAGAATTACTTGTTATAATTAAAATACAATAATTAAAGTTACAACAATTTTTTTTTATTATAATTAAAGATAAAAATTAAAGATTATAATAATAATAAAAATTATTTATTATTTATTATATTAAATTATTTTTTAATTGATTTTAAAATCATTTTTATTATAAAAAAGTAATTAATTTGAGATTTGGGGTGGCATGGACCGCTCCATCTGCATGGAGCGGTTTGCCACGTTGTTGTCCCTGCAATGGTTAGAGAAAATAAAGAAAAGGTCCTTGCATTGCCACATGGGATGACGGACTTCTAAAAACCTCCCATTGGGGGTGCTATAAGAACCTCCATTGGAGATGCTCTAACAACCCTAAAATGAAATTGATTTTATTGGTCAATCCATGAAATCGATATGATGATAAAGTGATTGATTTTGGATGGAATATGCACTTCATGTACAACTTTCCCCTTTTACGTTTTTCCTGCTTTTTCATACCTCTCACGTTTCTCATGACAATTTTACCTCAAAATTGTTTTTTTTTCTCGTTCCATAGTTTAACTGGTTTAACAATGAGTTTGTTTTTATTAGTCATTAATTGGAGTGTTAACTTCAAATTTTTTTCCCTCCGTCTTAAAGTAATTGTTTCAATTTCTATTTTAGTTTGTTTTAAAATAACTTTGTTCGCACTTTTTCATTCTACCATTCATTATGAGATGCATAAAGTTTATTTATCTATTATTAAGAGTGAAAGTGTGTTTTACTTAATTAAAAATCGTTTATTATCATATATAAAACTGTGTGTTTTTTTTTATTGTAAGCATTTCAGAACAAGGACCGTAACATTAGTCAAGGTGTACATAAATAAGCTCTAACACTCACAATTATTATAAAAAGAATAAATAAAATATAATCATTTTTTTTAACTCTCCTTTAGCCTTAGAAATTGCAATTTTATATTTTAAAATTATCTTTAAAAAATGTAAACTCAATTCCAATTTATTAATTTGTTTACTAACAATTATCATAAATATTTATATAATTGATTGTATTACATAAGTTTTATAATTTGTATATTTAATAATTAATAAAAATTTATTAACATATACATACAAACCATACCTTATTTTTTTAATATGAAAAGGTGTTTGATTTAGATTTGAAGACCTGCCTAACGTCATTTGAGACCCTTGCTACGTACTTGTTCCTTTTTTTAATTCACGGAGTTTAGAAACGCCATGAATTGGATCCCATCTTTTCTTTATTAAATAATAAACCACATTCCTTTTTGGCTGGTTAATAAATTTTTTTCTTTTTCTTTTTAATCATGTTATTAATTACATACACCAAAGATATACAATAATCTTAATTCTATAATACAAGTAAGTGTAAATGACGGAAAACAAAAGCATTGTATTCGGTTTCTCATCAACAATAAAACAATTAAAAAGAAAAATGAACTAGAGGGTCATCACCTTCACTTTTGTTCCCAGTAACTTTTTTTCATCATAAAAATAGATTGTTGGTAAATGTCTTTTTCCTTATCGGATACGATTACTTATCATGCTCATTTTGTTAAGCAAGTGATAATTAGTAAAAGTTTTGTAAACAACCCCTAATTAAATGTTATGTTGAAAAAATTAATTAGAATTAATATAATTTCCAACACATACTCAAAAATAGAAAAAATTAGAGATTTTGGAGTTTTAAGCTACTATTTTTTTTTATTTCAACAAATTCTATAAATCATTCTTTAAAATAAAAAACTAGAAGAGTGGTAATAAAATCCAAATTTGAAGAACTCTGCAAAATTAAATGTTTAAGAAATAAAAATGGTTTTTTTTTAATTTTTTTCACTACATTATCAATTTCTATATAAATTTAATTGCTAATATATCAAGATATTAAATATCTTGAATATTTCAATAATATAATTACTAGAAGCGTACTCGCGCAATTCAGCGAGATACATCACGATTTTAATGTTTCATTTTATTTTTTTGTCGATTTACAGTACGATTTTGGATGATTTTGAGAAAGTGATATTGTTTTTTTTATAAATTTGTTTAATTTAGGCTTAATAATATAATGTTTTTTATATAAAAAATTAAGTATTTTGTTAGAATTCAATGATTATCTTATATATTTTAATGACATCTAGAAAAAATAAGCAATTACATATTTAATAATATAATTAAAACAAATTTATAGTAATATAATATATTAATTAATAGTGATAAATAGAAAGGTCTGCATAAAAAAAATGTCCTTCACATACCAAATTGGTGGGTGTTAGAAGCCTCCAGTAGTAATATGTATCTTGTGTAAATTAAGAGATTTTTAAAATATTGCATAAAATGATGGTACCTTGTGCCTAATAATTTGTATTTAAGAGTTTTTTATCCGTGATTTATAATATAGTATAGATTGTTTAAATCTCCAAAATTTAGAAACTATTGAAGTTGAATTTATTTTTTTAGAGATATTAAATTATTTTGATCCATTTTGGGAAAATTATAGAGAATTTGTTAGAGTATCTCCGACAATTCTTCAAAATGGAGAAAATGAATATTTTGGATTTTGTGTTAATTTTTTGCTCTAATAAAATCTATATCAAAGATGGTTCTCCAAATTTAGTCAGCATTGAAAATGATTGTTTACCGAAGGAATTGATCATTTATTATTCTCACCAATAAGAATTTCTAAGAATCAAATGTCTAGTAGAGATAAAAAAATATTTTATTAAATATATAAAATATTTTAATAATAAAATTAATGTTATAAATCTTCAAAATAAAAAAAAATGGTTAAAATTGTATGCAATTTTTTTTTTCTTTTTTTCTCTTTGAAATTTTGATTTTTAATTTTTGGTATTTAATTTTTTTTTGAAGAGCTTGTTATAAACAAATGCTCTAAAAAGCTAAATAAAATGTCATTAATTAAATTTTTAGATATGTTAAATTCAAATATGGTTTCATGTTCTACAAACTTTAGACAATTAGAAGTTCACGCAGTTAACACATACCATGATGAAATCAAGTTTATGGATTTTTTATAAATTAATATTAGTTTTGTTAAGATCCTAAATGTTTATCAAAAACTGTTTTATGCCTAGTTTTTCATTTTCTAAAATTTGTAAATATGAAAACTAAAGCGGATATACATTCTCCAAAGTGAACAACGAAAATTCAAAATTTTTAAAAGGAAATTATATTCAATTTCACCAGTTTTTTTTCTTTTTGTAGTTTATAACATTGATTGTATTGCTAAAATATTTCATGTATTATATAAAATATTATTTCTATCTCCTAAACATTTAATTTCAAATTTTCGGATTGTTGTGAATACTAGAAGTGTATTCGCGTAATGCAACACGATATATCTCGATTTTAATGATTTGTTTTATCTTTTATCTTTGTCGATTTTTATAATACAATTTTATGTGGTTTTGAGAAATCAAGAATGTTTTTTTTATAAATTTGTTTCATTTAATTTTTGTTATTAGTTTAAAATTTTGGTTTAATGATTATCTAATTTATTTTAGGCTTATATAATAATGTAATGTTTTCTATAAAATAATAATTAAGTATTTTGTTAGAATTCAATGATATCCTAATTATATTTTAGATTATTTATATTTAAAATAAGATATTTATCTTATGTTTGATTATGTTTATCAGTTAGTTATGAATTTAAACATCCAGTTTTTAAAAATTGTTTGTAATCTTGAATTTTAAGTAATATGTATCAATTAACAGTACGTGACGTGATGCATAAAAATTTGTTTTTAATAGCTTTTATCAAATACTTTATAATTTAATATAGATAATAAAAAAAATATTTGTCTATAATCATTTTTCGGATGTTTATTAAATTTGGATAACTTTATACTCTCTTTTATTTTTTTATTGTTTTGGATAAAAATTTTGGAAAATTTATTAGAGAAAAAACTTATCCAAAATTTGAAGTTTTTTTATTTTCATTTTAAAAAATTCATTAAAGATGCTATTACCAAATTATAAAAGAAAGGATATCCCAATTTCAAGATACAAATTTTGTGCGGCTCCTTACAACTTGGCATGTTACTTGCTTTGTATCCACATGCTATTTGCTTGATTATAATACCGAAATTCTGAGAATAAGTTCTACCAAGAAGATGAGTGTGTAAATAGTTAAAGAAAACCATAAAAGATTATTAAATATAGTAGAAAATGGCATAATTTTCATCATTGATAGATTTTTTAATTATTATGGAAAAAGAAGTTAATTTTATTATCAATTAGTGTCGGTCTCGGATGTTGTGTGATAGCTATGAATATTTTAAGAAAATATTTGATCGAGTTAACCAGTGTTCAAAAAGGCGCGTCATGACGTGATATGGGCAAGACCAGGCCCGATCCTAACAAATTTTGGGCCCTGGGTGAGTTGTAAAACAGGACCCTCGATAAGTACGAAAAAAAATTATTTAATATATCGCTTTGTATCATAAGAAATAACATTGAATTCAAGAAATACGAATAATTTATATAAACCATTTTTCCGAGAATTTCTAGACACAAAATCAATCAATAATTATTTATAAATTAATATGATATACCATATCGTTTTTCCATAACATCATTATTTTGTTCTTACGTCAAAAATATCCTTATGATATATATTTAATATATAGATTGACATTATTTGCGGTGTGACTATTCACAGTACAACTCTATGTAAATCAATTTTTCTATCATTATTTTAAACTTTTAGGGTTAAAACAATCATTTTTTGAATCATCAATCTTAGAATCAAAAGCTCATGTTGGTTATAGTTTGAGATATTATTATTGTTTTTGAGATATGAGAGTACTTAAGATTCATGCACCTCAATATTAGATTATTAGGTAATAAATAGTCAATAATGTTTGAAAAAACAATGTATAGAGATAAGTTGGACCGTCTAATATAATTGGTATTTTTTTACACAAAGTAGGAGTTCTCCTGGTTAATATCAAGAAATTTACCATATTCTTAAGAAAATATATAATTCATATGGATTGAATAATCAAAAGAGTCAGTAGGAGATGAATGATGGATAATATATCAAGGCTTTCTAGGTAAGTAATTTTAGACTTTGGTACTAGATATAAAAAAAACCTTAAAAAAACTATAATCAATACTGTAAAATGAACGACCAATTAACTTTTCACATATTTTTTTTCATTTCGAGTGTAATTAGTTAATACATTATACATGTTTGGACTTTGGACCCTTATATAATACGAAATTCTTTGAGTCCTATTAGATACTAAAAAAATTGCCTCTTTTGTTAACTAATTTAGTTAAAAAAATTGGGCCCCTATTTCTCGTTGGGCCCTGGGCGTACTCCCGACCCGCCCTCCTCCAGGGACGGCCCTGCGCAAGACGCGTCTCCGCCGTTACGAAATGACCCATAACGTTTCTGTAAGGCGTTGCTCACGCTATGGCGCCTTAAGGCGCGCCATGGCGCGCCGCAGCGCGCGTTTTTTCTAAGACGTGATTTTTTTTTCAAAATTTTTTTTTTTTTAATTTTTGATTTTTTTATCTTTTGTGTTTTTACATTTTTAACTTTAGATTTAACATTTTTATAGATTTATCTAATCACATCACTCATAGTTTCACGAAGTCATAAACGTTATGGACTCACGATTAAAACGAAGTTGTAAAATTATTTTTCTAAGTTTTATTTTAAATATTCAATCAAAAACTATTTTTATACTAGTAATTTATATGATTTTTCTTCTTCTAATATGAATGTACATTCTTTAATATCATTATTTGATTGGAATAATATATATAAAACATATACGTATATATATAATTTTGAATATGACATACAAATTTGCCGCCTTATGTCACGCCTTGAAAAACACCGCGTCCTCGCCGTGACTTGTAGGGCTTAAGGCTTGACCTCGCTGCCACGCCACGCCTCACGCTATTTTGAACCTTGGAGTTAACAAAGTATAACATAATTTTTGAGTTGATAATTAATGAGATACAATTTAAAATGAAGAATGTATTTTCATAAGTGATTCGTTTCATATATTGATAACCATGTGTTGTTACGAAGAGTTTGATATGTATCGGTAATAGTTTTGTTCTTATACTATTTATATATCAAACAACATGTCACATAACCATACCACTATTGTTGTTAGAAAGAGTTTGAACATTTTTTCCTTAAAAAATGATTTAAACTAAAATTAGCCAACCTTATAAGTTGTCACAAATAAGCATCATTTTCTCTTGTCAATGTTTACTCACATGGTTCATAAAAAAATTCATCTTCTCACTAATATGGAATTACCAAACTCACTATATTTCAAATTTATATAAAACATTCATTCCACATTTCTTAAATGAATTGAGAGATTCTGATGTAAGAATTGTTTTATCATGTAATTAAATAATATTAGAAATGTATCATCGCAATGCAGCGGGTTTCTGAAATCTAGAACTCGAACCCTCGATCATTATTCATACTTTTTGTTAGTATTTTTTTTATTTTATTTTACGATTTTGAGAAACCTAGATTTAAAACAAAAATATATTTTAGTTTAGTTTAATTATGGTTTTTTATAAAAAAATTTAATAAATTTTTTTGTTACGGGTCAAAAAATGTTTAATTTAAATGATAACTATATTTAAGATATTTTATATTTAAAATTAAAAAGATAACATATTTCAATAAAAAATAAAAAATAGGTGTTTTATCTCGAATTTTCTTATATTTATCGGTTAGTTATATCAATGATTAAAATTTTTAGATATTTTATAAAATAAAAATAAGTGTTTATCTGCAGTTAGTTACACAAATTCAATCATTGAACTTTTATAAACTGTACTTATGTTTAATCAATTTGTACTTTTGAATTTTAAGTAATATGCATTAATAAGTGGTACCTAATGTATAAAAATTAGTTTTTAAGAGTTTAACTTAAATGCTTTATAATATAGTATAGATATATTAGTTAAAATTCAAAATTACAAGTTAATGAAACATAATTATAACTTATTAAAGTCTCATGTTTTTATTTGTATAACTAACTGCAAATAAACATATTAAATACATGATAAACACTATAAGATAAACTACCTTTTTTATTTTTTATTAAAACATATTTATTAGATCAATGCATGTTTTTATAATATAGTATAAATATATTAGTTATGAGATTATAACTAATATAGATATAGATATATTAAGAGCAAATCATAAAATAAAAAATAAATATTGATAATAGTAATATTGATCAAATCGTCCATTAAATATAAAAAAACAAATATTTATAGAATAATTTATATAATCCAAGAACTTAAAGGCAAGTGTAACATATTTAACCATCCAACTTTTTTAACAAGCAAGCATCCCTAATACGTTAATATATATATATATATATATATATATATATATATATATATATATATATACTACTAAATATTCTAGCATTTTACTTTTTTTATTAATGTCAGATAACCAAAATCAACAATATTTCAAGATTTAAAAATTACTCAAATCTTAATATACCAAGTCATTATTTCTAGTTGCTCCTCATATATAAAATCGTTCAAAATTTCATCTTCTTTATCATCTCCCACCACTAGTTGTCTCCACTTCCACCAACACCAAAACCGATGATAGATCAAAAAACTGACGGATCAAGAAACTCTGAAGATTGGGATATTATTGCACACATAGCCAGGAATTAGCATATAGGAGCATCAAATAAAATAAAATAAAAATAAAAATTAATTGTCTAAAACTGACAAAATAATATTTACAGATTCAATAATGAATTTCTATATGATTTGTGTTTTTACAATTATTCGAATTATTTTTGTCCAACACAGATGACGAATTACTGATTGTTTTCCTCTTTATTAGATATTTACTAATTGTTGTTAAATGTAAACTAGTTAATATAGAACAAACAAAAATCAACACTTAAGCCTGATTTGAAAATCGAAATCCAAACGTGAAGTTAAGTCTGAACAAGAATTTAGAGAAACAGTAATCATCGACGATCAACAAACTGTTTTTATTATCATGAGTTCCTGACATGTAAGACCTAAAAGTGTTGACTAAATGGCTTATTATGATACTTGAGTCCTACCTAAAAGCTTGAACTAATAAACTATTAGGTTTATTATGATACTAAAATAATTATCTTATTTTTCCTTTATAATGAAAATTTTAGATAAAGTATGCATTTACATCAATTGAGTTAAATTGTAATATATAGTTTTAAAAAATTGGGGATCATTTTTAAAAGTTAGACCAACATATGTATACTTTAGACCATTCACATCACTACAATTTATTTACATTTTTAATTGTGTCTCATCAGTTTTTTCAGTACTTTCTATACACCTGCAATTTACCTACACTTTCAAAAATGGTCCCACTGTAATTATGTTTTTAGTTAATAACATAATATAAAATTCTTTATTTAATTTAATATAATTATAAAATTCAATGTTTAAATTAATTTAACTATATTGTATTTATATTTTATTTAAAAAACAACATATATATACATAGAACATTTTTTAAATAAGAAGAAATTATTTAATTAAAAAATAAATTAATATTATTAATTTATAAAATTCATTGCTTTATATAAAAATTAGTTTATTTAAATATTTAAAAAGACAAAAGAAACGGGGAAGATGGGTTGGTGGCCACGTGGTTTGCAAAAGAATTGCAAGTTTTGCAATCCATTTCCTATGTGGCCATTCATTTTTGACACCACATAGCTTTGCAATTGGAATAGCAAGGTGTGTGGATGGTTTTACACATTTAGCTGGTGTAGTCACTTTGTTTCTTCATGTCGGAAACCCACTCCCCCACCTGCTCGTTACCTCAGTCCCGCAACCGCCGACTATGCAATATATTGTATATATCCATATATATTATAAACTATTATTTCCTCTGTTCTAAAATAAAAGTTTTATATTTTTATTTTAGTTTATGCTAAAATAATGTCTATTAAAGAGAAATATTAATTATTATCCGCTTATAGAACACGTGTGTATATATATATATATATAATTTAAGAATTAAAATAAAATAGAAAAGATAGCAACTATCTTAGAGGATTACAATATTAATTGGGTTAGGATATATGCACCTCTTCCTACTTGTTAAATGCACCTACTCTACTAATTTCCTCCTCACACTCATCAACATCAAACTCCTATTTTTACAATTTCAATACTTTTTTTACATTTTCAATGCATGATTTAACCTCATTTTGACCTAAAGAAGGTGCATATAACAACCCCATATTAATTACAATGAATAAAATTGGATATATAATTGCATAGCAAATCAAAGGACGTGATCAAGTTTAGTCAAGAGTCCGATTTGGTGAGATTTGGTGCGTCTCTATCAATGTCCACTTCCAAAAGTAAGTATCTACTTTTCCCATATCTACCCTTAATTATAAAATAGAAAATGTTCAATCCTTTAGTTAATTAAAAAGTATAATAATTTAATGTTTTTTAAAATATGTGTCATTTTTACCGTACACATTTATTTTGGGACGAATGAAGTATATTAAAGACTTATCTTTTTTTTTTAAGAAAACAGGATGAGAAGGTGCTTCCTTCTCAATCCAACGTGGCTCCATCACTATGATGATGTGTATTTAAGTAATTGATGATCATAAATGGAACTTAATAAATTGAGACAAGTTTATCCACCAAGTGGATCTTGATTACAAAAAATACTCTTACCACATTCGATAACGTTTACCATTTGTCATATGATATATCTTCTCTTTTACTACAGCCGACTTATGCACACCTACAAATATTAGAGGCGCCATTATTCAGAGACATTTTTGCACATAAATATATAAAGATTAAATCAAGATTTGAAGGAGGGGATCAGAAGGAAATATTTCCATCAAAAAATGGGTGTTTGGACATTGTTTGAGGTGGCATCAATGCCAATAGTGCAGATGCTTATAGTCAGCGTTATAGGAGCCATCATGGCTACAGAACACTTCAATTTGCTTTCCAACGACACCCGCAAAGCCCTTAACAAGGTATCTACAATCTTTTCAAATAACAGTTATATAGGTTGTATTTCATTTGCAAACTGTATCGAGTCGTTTCAAAAAGTTGTTAGAATCACACATCAGTTAGACTTGAACCATTTCTGCACCTCCTTTTTTACTCTAGGGCTCTTTTGGAGATTAATCTAATGGAGCTCCACGTATTTTCACATGGTATCAGAGGCCAAGTCTATTATTTTAAGGACTCGACACTCTTAATTAGGCAATATGTACTAGTCTAGCCCCTTCTCTGACACTCTGAGACAATGTGTCTGTCTAGCCTTCATTGGATTAGCTAACTAGACTTATGTTAGAGCCTCCATTCTCTCCTCAAAATTTCTTTTGAAGAGTATCTAATGGGATTCTACGTATTCTCACACAAGTATGGCCTCTAATAGACTCACACATTATAGCTGGGTTTATCTTTGTCTTATTTTCTATCAATTTCTTTAGACTTTAAACTTTAGCACTTGAATTGTGACATCACACCCAGACATTGGTTTGCAAGCCTAACTAGTGACTTGAGTGGTTTAATTAATAATTATATGCATGTTTTTAGTAGCCGTAGATGACTAATAACTTTTCTTCAAGGAATAATGAGGTAGATGGTATTGTGTTTGAGGTTAACTTTTGAATTACTATATGCAGATTGTGTTTGTGGCTTTTACCCCTTCTCTCATTTTCGCATGTCTTGCAGAGAGTGTCACCTTTCACGACATCGTATCATGGTAAGGATGCCTTTAGTTTGCACATTTTTTTTTACATACAAACATATATCAGCAAAAGTTGTTGAGAAAATGTTTGCATTACTCCTTAAAGCGCCCCATCATAGAGATGGCACAGACCGACCCTAAAAAATTTGGTCTCATCAAGATTCTGGTCATTGTGGTCAAATTGGTCAAAAAAGCCCGGTCAGTCTGGACCATCCGAGTCTGACAGGGTAAGGACCAACTTAATACCGGCGATTGGACCTCGGTACGGTCCGATTTTTTATTTTTTATAGAAGTTAAAATCAATACATTGTTAACAACTATTTCATATAGTAATTAATTTTACAATTATTAATTCATTTAGTATTCACGACTTAACAATTCATTTATTGTATTATACCTTACAAAATATAAATTTACAAAATGTATTGATATTCGGTATTGGTTGTTAATTATGTTTTAATTTATAAAAAGCGTATTGATTTTAATTATATTCTTTTTAGCTACCTTTATTAAGTTTTAACAAAATCTGATTTTTTTAAAGGGAGTTGGTCCGAATCAATTCCGGTCCGACGTAATGATTTTTTTACCCGGTCTAGGATTTGTTGGGGAGGGGGTGCAGAAATCGATGGAGGGAGAGGAGAGTGGTCGAACTTGGATAAGAATGTTAGATCGCGTGAGAGCTTGCTTTCCTTAAGTGATATTTCGACTCTATTTTACCTGGGTATTACGAAATTCACTCGAGGATAATCTCAAATTCACCGGTATCGATTTAGGCAGAAATTGATCCTATTTAAACACCAAGAGAATCGTAACCGACGCTATATTAAAACCGATAATAATATCCCATTTAATGGTATTGATTGTTGGACATAATGGTGGCGGTTACAAAGAGATTTGGGAGTTACAAAAACGAAATCTGAAACAGTGCACGGCGCAGGTTAACCCGCGACACAACCCGCCTGGTGCACTGTTTCAACCCACAATCCAGTGCACGGCGCGGGTAGCCGCGCGGGTTAACCCCCGGCATAACCCGCCCGATGCACCGTCTCAGTTACAAACTGATAAACCACCAAACGACCGTCCAACTATCCCGGGTCATAGTTAGCCTACACGAGTGTGCACTCCACACCTCCTAACTCGCGTTATAGCTTAGCTATAAACCCCATTATTATCATGTGAATCCAATTACACAAAATGAACCGATGATTTCACTAAAATCACCAACATTCCTCCCCCATTTTAGTGCAATCCTTGATTCACAAATAAAAATTTAATATAGGAAACAAACTCATGCATAAATGAAAATATCTAAAAGATTGAATTTCCATCTTAGCACATTACACATTTCAAATACTCGAGAATTCGGGTGTCCTATGGATTGAACCCTTCAACCCATTTGAGTACCAGAAAATAACATACACATGAATTTAAAATTCTCTAAAGTTTAAAGCTTGACACTATACAGGCCATGTGTCCTTATCCATTCGTGAGTGCATCAAAGCCAAGTCCAAGCTTCTTGAAGCGGCCACACTCCTCACTCATATAGGTAGTTCCTTTCATCATGCACCTGCACATGCACTTTTACAAAAGAACAATTACCTCTTTCACTTGCAGTACCGAGCACATACCTTGGGATGATTATTTTGTGCTCCAATCCCTTAGAGTGAGCTTTCCTATTGAATTTAACTTCTAACGTTGTATTAGAAGGGAATTGGGTATCTCACTGTTAGGGATTTAAATGGACTTTAATCCCATCCCTATTACCGACTTGTGAACCAAGTCCCTAGCTAACCCTTTCGTCAAGTGATCCGCTAGATTTTGTTGTGACCGAACAAATTCAACCGAAATCACCCCATTCGTGATTAGCTCACGAATCATGCTATGTCTAACACCTAAGTGTATAGACTTGCCATTATATACTTGACTATAAGCTTTAGCCAAAGTAGTCGCACTATCACAACAGATAGAAATGGGTGATATTGGTTTCGGCCATCGGAATTTCGTGGACTAAATTCCTTAGCCACTCCGCCTTTTTACCGGCAGCGGCTAATGCCACAAATTTCGACTCCATAGTCGAACTCGTGATGCAAGTTTGCTTCTTGGAAGCCCATGGGATGGCACCTCCCTCAAGCAAGTATACCCAACCACTCGTAGAAGAGTTATCTTCTAAGTTAGTGATCAAACTTGCATCCGAATATCCCTCTAATATCAAAGGAAACCCGACATATGACAAACCATAATCAATGGTTTTCTTCAAGTATTTAAATACTCGTCTTATTGCTTGCCAATGATGTATACTAGGATTGCTAGTATACCTACTCAACTTGCCTATGGCAAAAGCGATATTCGGCCTAGTGCTTGTCATGGCATACATCAAGCATCCAATAGCCTTTGAGTACTCGAGTTGTGACACCGCTTCACCCGAATTGGGCATAAGCTTCACACTTGGATCAATTGGAGTACTCACCGGAGAACAATCAAAGCAATTAAATTTATTTAATACTTTCTCAATGTAATGAGATTGCGTAATTACAATCCCTTTGTTCTCACGCTTGATCCTTATTCCAGGGATCACCTCTGCCTCTTTCATGGAGAAACTTGATGACAAAAACTCTTTGGTTTTATCAACTTGATTTTGGTCGGTGCCAAAGATCAACATGTCATCAAACGTATAAGCAAATGATTACTCCGTTACCGGATGTGTCAAATTTGCTATATACACACTTATCCGCTTGGTTTAACATAAAACCGTTGGACAAGATAACCTCATCATATTTTTGATGCCATTGTTTGGGTGCTTGTTTAAGCCCATACATGTTTACATACCTTATGCTCCATCCCGGGCATAACAAAACCTTCCGGTTGTTTCATGTAAACTTCTTCCTCCAAGTCACCATTCAAGAATGTCGTTTTGATATCCATTTGGTGAATCACTAAATTGTGGATAACTCCTAACACTATCAACAATCTAATCATGGAGATTCTTGCAACCGGGGCATAGGTATCAAAATAATCGATGCCTTCCCGTTGCCTAAAGCCTTGGATTACTAATCGAGCTTTGAACTTGTCGATTGATCCATCGGCTTTCATCTTCCTTTTGAAGATCCACTTGCATCCCAACGGTTTACAACCCGATGGCAAGTCCGATAATACCCAAGTATTATTCCCCATAATGGAATCCATCTCATCATTTATTACTTCTTTCCGGAAAACAATATCTTGAGACTTCATTGCCTCATCAAATGATTTTGGATCTTCCTCAATACTATAACAATAAGAGAATTGTGACCCAATCTCATCTCTTGATCCCTCTACCAAGTACACTTGGAAATTGGGACCAAAGGATTTTTCAATCCTTCCTCTTTTGCTCCTTCGAAGCATCGGAGATTCAGTTGGAACAATTGCTTGTTCTTCAACCTCACTAGTTACACTAGTACTTCGAACAAGGTCCTTCGGCCTAGGTATTGAAGAGAATCTAGTCTCATCAAATAATGCATCTCTCGATTCTATAACAGTGTGAATCGCTATAAAATCATTAGGTTGAATAACATAGAACCAATAGGCCTTGGAATGCTCGGCATATCCAACAAATATGCAATCAATACCTTTCTCACCCAAAGTTTTCCTTTTGGGTTCGGGTAGTCGAACAACCGCCCGACAACCCCAAACTCGAATATAACTCAAGTTAGGCCTTTTCTTGAACCAAAGTTCATATGGGTAATCTTGTTCCTTTTATTGGGAACTCGATTCAACAAGTAACAAGCCGTCAACATGGCTTCACCCCAAAATCCATCACTCAATCCCGAGTAGGATAACATAGAGTTCACAATTTCTTTGAGAACTCTATTTTTCCGTTCCGCCACACCATTTTATTGTGGTGTATAAGGCACCGTGGTCTCATGAATGATTCCTACGGATTGGAAAAACATGGGGTCGTAATATTCCCCACCACGATCGGTGCGTAAACATTTAATAAAACCGTTCATTTGCAATTCAACCTCCGTTTTATAAATTTTAAAATTTTCTAACGCTTCATCTTTTGAGTGCAATAAAAATACATAGCAAAACCGAAAAGCGTCGTCAATAAAAGTAACGACATACTTTTTATTACCAAAAGACGGAGTTGAATGCAAATGACAAAGATCACTATGAATTAATTCAAGCACCGACGAATCCCTTTTCACATTAGGAAAATGTTGTCTAGTGATCTTTGTCAACATGCAAGTATTACATTTTTCGGTTTTAATGTCAAAAGCCGGAATAAGACCGTCCTTTGACATTTCAACCATTCTTTTAAAATTAACATGACCAAGCCTTGCATGCCATAAAATAGAATCAACACAATTCTCATTTGCAACATAAACAGAATTTGAAACAAAATTATTTTTATTCAAACTCAACATAAACATGTCATTTAACAAATAGTCAAATCCTACAAAAGAGCCACCTTTTGACAAGATAAACTTGTCGGACTCAAAAACTTGCCTATATCCTAACTTATTCAAGACACTACCGGAAACCAAATTCTTTCGAATTTGTGGTACAAACAAAACGTCAATAAGTTCAATTATTTTGCTAGAACTAAACTCTAGCCTAACTAAGTCGCGTCCAAGAATGGGAGCATTTGACTCGTTACCCATGTGTAGCACGGATCCGTCTTCAACCAGTTCCAAAGTGGTGAACCAACGTCGATCCTTATACACATGACTTGAGGCACCCGTGTCAATCCACCAAGCATCATCATCATCATCCTGCACATAAAATGATTCGGATATTAGTGATACATAATTCAAATTTGAATTAAAACCAAAGTCAATAAACTGACCTTGTCGTGGGTGTTGATCCTTGGATCCTTGCCCACCACCACTTGCGCTTGCTCCATTCTTATTCTTGACAACCCGACAATCCCGTTTGAGATGGTCGGTCATGCGACAAGTCCAACATGTTAATTTAACCTTTTTGTTGGGACCTTTCTTGGCTTCATTGAACTTGCGTTTTCCCTTGAAGTTGTTTGATCTTCCCTCTTCCACCATGTTCACCGAAGGTGCAGAAACCTCTTTCATCTTAGGTTTCTCAGTCTCTTGCACCCGAAGAGATTCCTCTATGTGCAAGTGACTACCGAATTGTACAAGAGACAACTCTTCCTTCTTGTGTTTCAACATGTGTTTGAAATCTTTTCAAGAGGGGAGCAATTTATTAATTATGCTCGATACGGAGATGGATTCGTCCATCATCATATTGTGTTGAGCATATTGGCCTAAAATGCATAGGAGCTCATTATATTGCTTCATCACATGCCTCAAGTCCACCATTTTGTAACTATTTAAATTACTAACGTGGAACTTCTTACTAGAAGCATCATCCGCCATGTATTTGGACTCAAGATAGTCCCACAGCTCTTTGGCAGATTCGACATTTTGATAAATGTCAAAGAGGGAGTCACACATACCGTTTAAAATGTGGCCACGACAGATGTAGTCGTCGTTCTCCCATTTGCCGCGACGCTGGGTCATCTCCAACGTCTCGTCTTCCATCACCTCCGGCATCAGAGTGCTCAGCACGTAGACGACCTTCAATGTTGTAAGCAAGAAGTGCATCTTCTTCTGCCATCGTCGAAAATCGACGCCTTCAA
This sequence comes from Arctium minus, assembly GCA_954870635.1. Lineage (NCBI taxonomy): Eukaryota > Viridiplantae > Streptophyta > Magnoliopsida > Asterales > Asteraceae > Arctium > Arctium minus. Next base: position 24,558,049 of record OX941097.1, on the reverse strand, counting down.
ACTTCTCCAGTTTTGTGAACTTAGTCGTCATATCTCTCACGGATTGATCACTCGCCATCTCTCTCACGATGAGAAAATATCACTTAAGATTGTTGGGGAGGGGGTGCAGAAATCGATGGAGAGGAGAGGAGAATGGTCGAACTTGGATAAGAATGTTAGATCGCGTGAGAGCTCGCTTTCCTTAAGTGATATTTCGACCCTATTCGCCTGGGTATCACGAAATTCACTCGAGGATAATCTCAAATTCACCTGTATCGATTTAGGCAGAAATCGATCATATTTAAACACCAAGAGAATCGTAACCGACGCTATATTAAAACCGATAATAATATCTCATTTAATCGTATTGATTGTTGGACATAATAGTGGCGGTTACAAAGTGATTTGGGGGTTACAAAGAGATTTGGGAGTTACAAAAACGAAATCTGAAACAGTGCACGACGCGGGTTAACCCGCGGCACAACCCGCCCGGTGCACTGTTTCAACCCACAATCCAGTGCACGGCACGGGTAGCCGCACGGGTTAACCTGCGGCACAACCCGCCTGATGCACTGTCTCAGTTACAAACTGATAAACCACCAAACGACCGTCCAACTATCCCGGGTCATAGTTAGCCTACACGAGTGTGCACTCCACACCTCCTAACTCGCGTTATAGTTTAGTTACAAACCACATTATTATCATGTGAATCTAATTACACAAAATGAACCGATGATTTCACTAAAATGACCAACACGATTCTCATAAAAGTTTGGACCGATTAAGAACCAACACCTGGTCTAGTCCAGCCTCATAGTCTTGTCCTTTTGCCCATCACTATGTTCTAACGCAGGGTAGGTGGAGCTGGATTCTAACACGAAACCTTCTCATAGAAACTCCACCCTTTTTCGCTAGGACAATTCAGCGGTGTATTAATTAAATTTACTAATACGAAAATTATAATCCTTGATGTCGCAGGTGGTTTATGCCTGTAAATATTGGAATAACATTTTTGTGTGGAGGAACATTGGGGTGGATAGTAGTAAAACTGATCCGACCAGAGGCACATATGGAGGGCCTTATTATAGCAATGTGTGCAACAGGTATGTTACCAAATATGTTTGAATTTGACATCGAACAAGCTATATATATAGAGAGGAAGGTTCAAACGAGAACGTTAACTATTTAAGACTATTTAAGAAAACAAGAAAACAACAAATCATGTGCAAAATCATATATGATTCGACATTAATGGTCGAAAAAAGGGACGTGGGCGACTTTGCTCGCGACGTCATATATGATTTTGTATTTACTCGACCGTTCTCATGTTTTCTTAAATAGATAATGTACTCGTATGAACCCCCTCCCCCCCCCCCCCCCCTCTCTATATATACAATTTTGTTTCTTGGAACTAATTTTCTCTTCTTTTGCTCTTTGTTTTTTTTTCGTGTTCATCGATTTAAGGGAACTTGGGAAACATTCTTCTGATAATCGTTCCCGCAATCTGCACTCAGAGCGGCAGCCCTTTCGGAGATCATGATGTTTGTAAAGCTAATGGACTCTCGTATTCATCGTTTTCCATGGCGGTAAGTTGGTTCTTAGCTCACTACAACAACATTGGGTTTATAGAACGCCAAAATTGTTTTAAGTGTCCTAATAGCTTGTTTTATATAGGACGGAACAAACATTTGTACGTTTTATGTAAAAGTATTACAATAAGTTTATAAATTGACATATTAACATGTACTAATTTTAGGACAATTTTGAAATAAAGGGTCCTATTAATTTTTTTATGTCATTATTTGAAAAAATGTCTTATAGAAACAAACTTACTATAAAAATATGTGTTTAAAAATGTCTTGTATAAAAAACTAATAGGACATTTTATTTGAAAGTGTCCTAAAACATTTGTTAAGATGACTAAAAGCATCCTACATACTTAGATATGACGTACAATTGTTTGAACCTAGTCTTATATAAAATAATCTACTAGGACAATTGGACATTAATTCTTAGCGTCCTGTAAACCCGATTTTATTGTAAAGATGGTTTGATTTTCTTCTTGTCGTTATTGTAATTTAACCTTTGAATATGTGCAGTTGGGATGTTTTTATATATGGACATATACGTACCAGTTGATCAGAAACTCGGCTGTGAAGTACAATGCAATGAAAGAAGCTGAGAATTTGGCAAAGGAACCAAACAAGGACTTGGATGCAAATGAAACGAGTCGTCTTCTAAATAAAGAAGGTCGAGAGCAAAGTGGTGTAGTCGTGCCTACGGACCCGGAAAACCAAACTGTAAGCCTATATTGTTGAGTCCGACAAAAGGGACCTGTGTAAGCCCGGTTGCATGTATTGTTCAACCAGCAATACTACTTCTGCCAGGTTGAACCGTACCGACAACCAAGGCAAAAGGAGTACCATTTGTCGGTCTCCAATAGACCTTGTTCATATTTGAGCTTGTAGAAATAAAAGCAATCTTATCAACCATCTATTTGTAGATGGTCTATGAAGAATTAGCAAGCAAGGAGAGAAATGCAGGGTCTTCCTGGAGTACACTAAAAGAAAATCTACAGAAAATATTGGATGAGCTATTAGCACCTCCAACCATTGGTGCTGTAAGTTTAATTTAACTTCAATTCTATCAGTTATCGATCCCTTGATTACCCATCTAGGTAGGGGTGCTCAAAAAACCGACCAACCCGAAAAAAAATCAACCCGAGGTAACCCGACATATAATCGATACAAAATTAGGACAACCCGAATCTATTGGGTTGATATCGGGTTAGGCTCAAAGTAACCCGACCAACCCGATAACCGGTAAACGTTTTAGCGACTTCTCTAAAATTATTTATATCTCCCCTTTATTCCTTTAATATGTATAAGTTACCAAACACAACTTGACAATAACGAGCAATGGAACTCATAAGAGGACATTATTGGAACGTTATATGTAATACCTAAATATTTGAAGAACTCAGTATATTCATTTGAATGATGGATCGTATTTCAAAGAAAATTTTCTTTATTTTTATGTTTTGAATATTGTTTTTACTTTGTTTAAACACAACCCGACCGGGTTGGGTTTGGTTGCACTTTTGTTTGGGTTGGGTTGGGTTGAAAATTCTCAAACCGCCTACATTGGGTTTGGTTGTTGAAATGTCTTCAACCCGATCAACCCAACCCGTGAGCACCCCTACATCTAAGGCCAGGTTCTTTAGGAATCTTATTTTCATTGAGAATCGAGGAACCATCGAGAGTGCGTCATGTCTCCATATTCATGATGAATATGGACAAAACATTCATGATGAATGGTGTAACATTCATCATGAATATGTAAAAAAATCACGTCCTGGACATGTGGCTCGGTCTCAGTGGTTCCCTGGTTCTCAATGAATGAGGTTCCTACCTCTACCCACCTATATTTTCATCAATGCAAAACTACATCAATATATCAAGATTCACTTGTAGTTATCATCAGATTGCAGGATTCATTTTTGGCGCAGTTCCATGGCTGAAAAACCTTATAATAGGTGAGGATGCTCCATTGCGGGTGATCCAAGACTCTATCACATTACTCGGGTAAAACCTATTAAATATCTCCCGTTCCAAATTCCCATCTGTCATTCCTATCTATCAATCACATGAATACACATTATTAGAAAGAGAATGTGAACTTGAATTAAATAAATTTAAAATATATAAAATTCCGATGTGTCTTGAATTAATTGGTAGGACAGAAACAAGAAAACAAAATTTAATCATCTTTTAAGTTTAACTGTATAATCCTAATGTTGTGGATCAAAAGTTATTTTTAAAAAAATCAATTTTTAGGGGATATCCTAAAAGAAAATTTGTTGTGATTTTATGCAATTTCCAGGTTGAAATTTCTATTTGTTTAGGAACCTTCCTTGTGGCACTTGAGGCATTTGATAGGATAACTAACACACTCACAAACAGATATTTGATGGGCCAGATTTTTTTTTGCAGTGATTGCATAAAATAATTATCATAATTTTAACTTAATTAAAAATTAATTATTAAATAAAATAAAAATTAATTATAGTTAAAGAGTAAAGCACAAAAAAAGTAAAAGATTAGACAAACTAGGTAGGTTTGGCTATTCATTGATGGGATTGTAGAGACACTTGTTCAAATTTAAAAAACAATGCAAAATTTACGTAACAAAACTTGAGATCATCAATACTCTATATCTTTTCCTTTGTTTTATTTAATCGAAACAGATGCACATATCTAACCAATATAGTGACACCCATATTTTCATTACGTTAGGACAATGCATTGGTGGCACGAGCCACCATTTGCCCCTTACTAGGTTTCCTCATCTGATGGGATATCATAAACTCTTCACTTAAATTCATGTAACATAATCAAAATTGGAGCGAAACAAATTCCACCAAAAAAACAATCATTTTAGTCTTTTTAATTTGATATCCATATTAATATATTTTTCATCAATTATGTCGTGGTTCTTCGGTTCTCCGTTTTCTTGGATTCTCCCTTGAACGCTATATATATATATATACGTCTTCTTCTTCTTCTTATTAACCCTTTTCTTTAAAATCATCCAGGGATGGAACTATACCCTGCATCACCATTATACTAGGAGGCAATCTGATACAAGGTAAAGAAACAAATGAGAGAAAGTTGTATGTTTGTAGATCACATATTCTTACTTAATCCTTTTTCTTTTTCTTATACAGGTTTGCGAAACGCAACCATAAGACCTATTATCATCATCACGATCATCTTAGTACGATACGTGATCCTTCCCATAACTGGAATCGGAGTTATTAAAGCAGCTGGGGCTTTGGGAATACTTCCATCTGATCCTCTCTTTAGTTTTGTGCTAATGCTCCAGTTCGTTGTGCCCCCTGCTATGAATATAAGTAAGCATTGCTTTACTACCAATCCCTTCATTGTTTGACTACATGATACAACAAACTACTTCACATTTCATATACAACAAATCAATAAGGGGTTGTTTACTAAACACTTACCTGGTAAGTGTTTATCGGATCATTTACCTTACCGGATGGATGAATATGGCAAGGGTCTAGAATCTTACCCGGTAAGAGCAATGATAACGATGGAGAGTTGTACCCCGTAAGTGAGGATGACGAATCTTACCTGGTAAGGTTTACCGGGTAAATTGTTGGATACGATACCGTTTTGATGAACTACAATCTTACCCGGTTAAGTAAGTTAGAGTGTTAACTCTCACTCTCACTCTCACTCTCACTAATAAGCGTTTACCGGATGAGTGTTTGGGTAAATGGCCCATAAGTATATACAAAGTGACTAGATATGTAGGGGACTTACTTCACCTTTCACCTATGGAGACACTCAAACACTCACTTTTTGCAAATTTGATAATATGTTATCCTATTTGAATCGTATTTTGGTTAAATCATAGCATTGAAAATGTAAAAAAAAAAAGTTTGATGTTATGCACGTGAGTAAGTAATTGTTAAGGGGTTCAATTAGTACATAAGACCATCTTCAACTTTTTGCAAAATTGATAAATGTTTTCTCCTATTTGTCATTTAGGTTAAATCATAACATTGAAAATATAAAAAAAATATGTGATGTTTATGCATGTGAGTAAGAAGTTGTCAAGGGATTCAATTAGCACATAAGAGGTTTAGTATGACCCTTATAAAATTGTGATTCTAAATGAACCTCTCTGTCTTGCCAAACATGAAACCCTAACTTTTTATCCAGTACTGTAATATCTTGTCTTGTCCCAAGTATCAAATGCACTTTTAGAAAACAAAAGTACGAGTTGTCATAGAGTTTAGCTAAGTGTGGATACATATTAATTGGTGCATCTTTTGTGTTATGATGGTTTACGTACGGCTCCGATCTACTTTTGAAGATAAAGATTAAGATAGAGGTCAAGTCTACGTACATTCTTCCCCCTTCCCTCTCCCTAGGCCCTACTTTCCGGTGAGGCTTAGTGGATCCATTTGGTTTACATACAATATTCTTCTTAATTGCAATTAATTAACCAATCAAGGATCATGTGGTATTTCCATTGCCATATTGCATTAAACACCAACCAATTGCACATGGATAACAAAAAATAAATAAGTGGAATGCTATTGGTTTCTATTATAAATCAGATCCGTCTTTAAAAAAGAGAATGCTTAATTCAAGTGTGTAGATGATTAAATATTGTTGATTTTATATACAAAAATCAGATACTGTAATTAACGATTTCGTTATAAATGACTGATATGTAGGTACAATGACACAATTGTTCAATGTTGGACAAGCGGAGTGTTCAGTGCTTACTATGTGGACTTATATAGCTGCAATATTTGCACTTACAGGATGGTCAACGGTCTTCATGTGGATCTTGACTTGAAACTTCCATTTTTTGTCCACTGATAAAAAAGTTGGTTTATTTCTTCTGTAATTTTTGCAACAATTTTTGGATTGACAAACAATTATTGTGTTTTCTTTCACCCTAAAACATTCTTTTCTTAAATACAACATTTTTAGTAGTTTTTTAATCATTAAAAACCATTACTTGAAATTAGACATTAATCTTTTTCTTCTTATTTTGTCTTTTTTATTTTTGTTTTAGATGTTTAAGTGATTGTAAAACATTTTCAATAATATGTGTTTAGTCTAACATTATGTATTTTAAATAGAAAGAGTACGTAGCTTTTAGTCGACATAGCTTAGATAGAATAGAAACTTTTGTACAAATACTTTTTTATTCAGTGTTATTTTAGGAAATAGTATATAGAATGATTTGATATAGTGTGTTTACTAAAACTTAGTAAAAAAAGTGTTGCATCATGATATCTTGATCTTCTTACTAATCAAATTGACTAGAGGTTTGTTTGTTTGGATGAAATTAAACAAAAGAATGACATGAAGTGGTGGAACAATGCATGTCAAAAATGTAGAAACCACATATTTATCTAATACATAAATAAAGAAATAAAGGGATATCAAAACAATTTATCGATCCGGGGTAGAGTTGACTAAATAAAAGACAAAGGTGTTGGGTGATCTTTTAGTGTCATCAAAACATTTGTGTAGTTGGAATTTGCTTGGGATAGAAAAGGCTTTAATTTAGGCATTCTAAACAAGTTAGGTGGTGTGTAGTGTATGTTTGTATAAGTCATCTTAAGCCTTAGATCATCGTATGGTGGTGGGTCAAGGGGGTGGTGCCTTCTTGCAGGATCAAGGAGCAGACCCTTTGTGTGGGCCTTTAACCATTGTAACACTCGTAATTTTCGGTAAGTAAATTCCACCCGGGCGTTTTGTAACTTGTAAATGGTGGGGTTTTTGTTGGGAAAACATTATCTAAAGTCCTTTGGAGTATCGGGAGTGTTGGCATTGAAAAAGTTGAGTTTCGGGGCTCCAGAAAGTGTAACACCCGGAAATTCGCAAGGTAAGTATTTTGTCTTCTTAAATGCAGTTATTTCGCTTATGTGAGAATATGTGTCTTGGTGTACATTTCATGATCATTATTATGTCTAAATGTCGTATAATTAATTTACCTTCATTAATCGTTCAAACCTGGTGCTCGTTATCGTTTTCGGTTGAGTTTTGGACTATTTTTTAGTGCCTCGCGATTGTGCCTTGGCACTATCGCGGAGGGCACTATCTTCGAACATGTACCGAGGGTACGGGTTGGCTCGCAATTGTGCCCCGCGATTGTGCCCGTGGCACTATCGCCGAAGGCACTATCGCCAAACATGTACCGAGAGGTCGGAGTGGGCCGCGATTGTGACTCGCGATAGTGCCATTGGCACTATCGCCCGCGTGGTCCAGTCTGCTGTTTTATAAGATTTATTACCTCATTTCTCACTATCATTTTACAAAAATGGGAGAACCTTCTTGGAGGCGATTTTAGGGTTTCATCACCTACCTCATTTACTTCCTAGGGTTTGGGTTGTTAGGATCATTTATTGATCATTAAGCTTCATCCAAGCTTATCTAGTGAAGGTTCTCAAGCTACTCCTCTTCACTTCAAGTCTCATCTTCTTCAAAAGCTAGGGTTTCATCTTTTCTAGGTTTTGGTCAAAAACCTAGATTGTGAGTTTGCTAACCTTTTGGTAAAACTAGATACACATCATTATATTCTAGTTGTTGATGTCAATGCATCTCTCAAATGTTCATATTTAATGTTTCAAGTATTTGGGGGGTTTTACCCATGGATTTGGGTATATGAAAGTTACCATGTTATATATGTGTATATCTTGATATGTTGATGATTCCTTCTTGGAATGCCTTTTTGGCGACCTTATATTCTCACGAAGTATTTGGATGGGTATTATGTTATATGTTGGATTTACATGAGTAGGATGGTAATAGTGTGTTCCTAGTGGATATCCGAAATGTTACGGATGGAATTACATCTTGAGACCTCCTAAATGCATTATGTGGACGAACCAAGTCTGTGATTTACTATAGGAATGTAGGTGGGTGACATTTGGAGAATTTCCTAAGGCGGTAGTCTCCTATGTACCTAGACCTCCGCCGTCGGGGAATTTCCAAAGGCGGTAGTCCCCGGTGCGTGTCGGACCTTTGGGTTGCCAGAGAAAGTGGCTTCAAGGTGCATTGCCTCTTTGGGTGAACCGGATTGGAGATATGGGTCGCTCCCGTTGACTCCACATCTACGTGATTATTTGTTAACTGCTGATAAGAACTGTAACTGTTTCTGGCATGATTTTACTTGTTCAACTCACTAGGCTTTTTGGCCTAACACTTGTTTGGTGTCGATGTGTATCTCAGGTGTTAGCAGCGCGGCTCCTAGGCAGGTATAGATGCTTTGGGCGAGAGCTTGGGGATACGACACTTGGACTATTTTGAGAAGCCTTGGGTTTATAGATGACACCCCTTTTTGTAATCTCTTTTCTAGATGTAGAAATTAGATTAGTTGGTTGTTGTTTATTTATCCGTTAAATTACAATTGTGATTAAACAGTTTTATTTGTATTATTCCCTTTTTTGGGAGGCTCTTGCTATGGAAATTTTAGTATACCTCATGTCCGTTTTTCGGATTTTTGTTATCCCTATTTTTAGGGTGTTACAGAAAGGTTCCGCTACAACGCCGCACTGTCACAGTCGCAAAGAAGAAACAGAAGAGGGGGCAGTGTTGGCGACTATGACCAGCGACATTGCCCACGACAATGTCGCATGTCAATGTCGCACAGGGGATGCATGGTGATGTTAAAATCGGGATTTCAACCTTCTTTCTCATTTCTCACACCCAAACTCCTCCCTTTCTCTCCCAAATCGTTTCTCCACCTCCCATTGCAAACCCTAACTCATTTTAAGGCCATTTCCATGGATTCTAAGGTGTTCCATCATCATCAAGCTTGCAACCCCAACCTAAAGTGCTAGATCAAGTGTTTCTCCTCATTGCTTGAGATTTCTAAGTTTTGGGGTTTTGCTCAAAACCTAAGTGGTAAGTTTATCCCCTCCATTTCTAAACCTTATTATGAGATATAAATGTTTCATTGGTGATATTTTAGTGTTTTATTACTCCAATTTCGGTTTGGATGATTTTGGAGAAATTGGGTCAAAATTAGGGTTTTGACCAATTTGGGGATTTTGATGTAAAATGGTTGGGGAATTATTCTAAATGGTTGAATATGTATATTTATGGTTGGAAATTTATGGATCCAGGTTTTTTTCTTTTGAAGAATTTTGCTTGTGGACTCGGAATTCTTCAAGGAAGCTCAAGTTGGGGTAAAATCTAGATTTAGCCTAAATCTAGCAAGGTGAGTTCAAGTTGATTTGTGAAAACGGTGTACATGCCAAAATGTTTATTTTAAAGTGTTTATATGTTTTGCATGAAATTATTAACTGTTGAGTTTTTAGTGAATCTTGGTTATTTGAAGTGTTTAATTTTATAAACATTGTGAAACACCCACTTTGGGATTTTTGAACATTTTGGTAAATAAATCATGTTGATGTGTTTCCTTGACGATTTTACATATCTAAATGGAGTTCATTTGATGTAAGTGTCAAAATTTGTGTATTTGATCTTATAAACCATTTGGAAATTGCGTATTATTGTGTTACGAGGCATTTTGGAAAATATAAGGGTATGAATTCAGTTGGAAAATGGTCTGCCTCAACCAATGGTGAGCTTTGAGTTAATCATACTTTTGGTCGTTGTGTTTGCATAACCCGTTGTGGAGTTTTGAGTATGATGGCGTTTATTACGTGTCATTTGAGAGTTACATGTTTTGGGTGCTTTGGTCATTCAATTGGAGTCATGTAATGTTAGATTGTGTTGTAATGGATCCATAGGCACGTAAATTTGTCTGTTCTGGGAAGGCATGTGATGTTGGTTATAACTGTTGACCGCTTGGGTCGCTAGCGAATAAGCAATAGAGGGTGCAGGCCTTTGAGGTCTAACTCGTCTAGATTGGATCGACACCCTTGTCTGTAAGACCTTGAGGTGTAACTCGATGGAGTAAGCACTAGAGGCATAAACGGTTTGAGGATTGTGATGTCTGTTATGGCATGGGAACTAGAACCGGGATAGGTGGTGAAATCCAATAACATCATGGGTGACCCCATTCACGTGTTCTCGTCACCCAAGATGGAAATGGGTCTCCCCCGTCGTCGATCATTAGTATTATAAATGTTAATGTCGTATCTTACTATCGTTGGTTTTGTGTGGTCGACGGTAAATGATGTCCTTAATATTGGGTTTCACCCGCGTATATTAAGGTTTGAATGAAGTACGTCATTCCCATGTTTTGGTATTTGGTTTCCCTCCATTTTATGCTTGTGTGAGTATTGGGCCTAATGTCCGTGTTTTTGGTGACATTTGTTTATATGGGTTTTCATCTATGGTTTATGGGTTGAGTGTCATGTCCCACCCATGTGTTTGGGTGTTTCGGGTTATAAAGTTTTATCCGCGTTTCATAAATTGGGAGTCTGATTTCTATTCTCATTTTGAGTAATTTTTGGGTTGAATCTAAATTTACGAAAGGACGTTTTATATTGGGATCTTAGCCCGTAAAACAGTTTGGTTTGGATAACGTTTATATTTTCGTTTAAAATGCATATTATTGGAAAACGAGACGTTTCATAAATGAAGCCTATCATTTTGAAAGATTACGATTTCAATTGCATTCTTCCTTTTTAATGATATATTTGTAAATATTGAAAACTCTTGAGCTCACTAGGCGTTAAACTTAACCTTTTTATTTGTCAGCATGTGCATCAGGTTCCAGTTGGGGGTTTGGTTCTAGCATTTTTCTGTGAAGTGATGAGTGCTAGATGCCGGTGCATGAGTGAGTGGCTCGGTGAAGTCTTCCGCGTTTATCTTGGGATTAGCAACTTGTATTGGGTTTTAGGAACACCCGTCGCTATTTAGTCTTTATGTAAGACTTTACTTATTTGTTGATGGTTAAACCTAGTTTAGTAATTCAAGTATGGAATTGTTGTAAGAGATTTTATCTTCAATTGAGGCGTTATTGAAAATTTTAAATTAGTTGCTCTTTCCAATTTTGAGGGTGTTACAACCATCGATCAGCGGGCATGGTCGAGTGGCACCGCTATTTTGAGTTTCTGGCAGTGCTTGGAAGCCTAAATGATATGCACCAAGTGTTCTTCAAAAAGCAGAGATTATAAGGCAACTTGCTCTTAGAAAGTCTGAAGTTTAGAAAGCTAAGTCTGAACTTCAGAAGGCTAAGGCAAGTTCATAAGATAAGCCTTAACTTTTGATGACTCGCTACAGAAAGGCAGGGCCTTCACTTCTAAAGGCAAAACTTTGCTTTAAATGACGAGACTTGGTTTCTAAAGACTAAACATCTTCTGAACTTTGTGCAACAATTGTTTTGGTCTTTCATTGCCAATTATGTAGTAATTGTTCTTATCTTTAAGTAACTACTTATCCGCTTAAATTAATTGCTCGTAACTGCTATAAATAACAACTATAAAAAGCTAATTTGTATCTCAATTTTTGATATTTGAACATTACAAATCTTTTGGATTATACTGATACAAGCTTCGTGATACCTTAGGCATGAGTGGGTCGAAAATTGTATTTAAAAAGTGTTCTTGTACACGATTCAATCCAAGATCGACTGTAATCACGAACCCATATTTCTAACGAAAAGGTGATGTTTTTTCGATTAAACAAAACCACAAAATGAAATGTAGATGTAGGTTTAGAGACCCTATCCAAATCATTAGTTTGAATACCAAATAGATGGCAAAGAAGTACACAGTAATGACATATATATAGGTAGGATCAAACAAATGAGAGCAACGTTAAAATAAGAGAACGCACGGTCAAATTACATGCGATTATATGTTGTACACCTTGGCCCAGCACGACCTAGGTCGTGGCCGAGATCGCGCGTAATCACATTTGATTTTACACATGAAGCTGTGTTCTCTTATTTGGTTAATGTTTTTGTTTGAACCTGACTCATTTGACCCTAAAGGGTTTTGTTTAACAATGCCTTATATATCTTTGTAAATTTATACTCAATGTTATAATAGAACCCTAAAAACATTGACAAGAGAGAGAGAGAGAGAGAGAGATTTGCAAGATATAATACATCGAAGGCAAAATTAAGTGGAAACTCATGCTGGTATACATTAATCCACACTACACCCTTAACATTTAACATAATGATAAAATACCAGATATTATCCACAATGATCAAATCAGCTTCAAGATAGTAAATTCGATGAGTAATTCGGAATGCTTTAGTTTTGGTTTTTAATTAGATAACAACATATAGCAAGGGTGCAAAGTATAGTTGAGTCAAGAAAAAATAATGCGGCATACTCATACTACAACATCAGTTAGTATCAAACAAGTGAACAACTTTGTCGAGATATGTTTCCAAATTAAGAGAGACACATATCCATAAACTTGTTCTCATATTTCTATGCAAAACCAAAATCATTGTACAATATGTTATCTCTTAATGCAAATTCCTTTGCATTTTGACAACTCGTGTGAGCATATTGCTCATATCACCCAAATTGATGTGTTCTTGTTGTCTCATTCATGAGTTTAACACCCTTTAACGCTATAGCTAGTTATCAACGTATTAAAGAGATTATTTTTATCAATATAACTCATGGTTGAGAAGTTGGAATTGGCTACGAAGTGTAGCCAAATAAAAAATCTTCTTCTCATGTAAGACAACAATCTTCCGTATTTTAAACTTGATATCCCAAAATTATTGCTCAAATCCAGCTTCAAATCTTCGAACCAATTAGCAGCCAGAAAATGAGGCGTCCAAAAATGCTCCCTCACATTGGTTTCATCGGAAGTGGGACCGATTGTGTGCCGATATTTAGAGAGTATTCAAAGAGTTAGAACAATTGTCAAATATCCTTGAAACATTAAACAATTATTCTATGTATACTCCAAAATTTCTACCATAAGAACAAACTGAATCTTATCAGATACTATAATTGATTCCTTGGAAGAGAATGAATATTATCCAAAAATTTCGTTTTCGACATCCGCATAGATCTATATATTATTCAATAAATAGTACTTCACCTGTTTTAAAATAAATGTTCATATTTCTATTTTAATTTGTTAAAAAATAAGTATTAATATTCAAAAATAAATATCTATTTCTCTATTTTCCTTAATTATAAGACGAAGAAAAATTCAAGTTTTACTATCAACACAAAAATTGTTATTTAGTTAATTAAAAAAATATAATAGTTATATATTTTTAAAACTATATGTAAAGTAAAAGAAACACCAATCAATAAATATATCATAATGTTTTAGGATTTCTTAAAACTTGTAATCACCAAATAAAAATAGTGACATGAACCAGAGGTGCCAAATTACCAATAATAAAAGGACGAAAATACCCCTGAATGTGTTATGTATTTTCAATCTGATGCCACAAGTCAAATACATTTCTTCTTTGTTCCTGTTATTATAATCATTTAATTAAATAATTGCTTTTATTAAAAAACTTGAAGAAAATCGAAGATGATCCGAAGAGCGAGCGAGAGAGAGAGAGAGAGAGATCATCATCATCTTATTCTCTCTTTTGGTTTCGTCAATTCTATCTTCACCTTTCAGTCTCTGATAAGTGATATGTAAATTCTAAATTTGTGATTAAAATGGGATTTTGGGGGTTGTTCGAAGTGGCATCCATGCCGATATTGCAGGTGTTGATCGTAAGTGCAATCGGAGCTTTCATGGCTACTGATTACCTCAATCTTCTTCCTGCCAACACTCGAAACTCCCTCAACAAGGTCATTCCTCCATCCATTTACTATTTTCTCTATATGTTTATTGTTGGATTCAGGATTTCGATATCTAGGGTTTCAAAATTTGAAGAAACGAGCATTTGCTAACCATTATATAAATTATGAAAATTAAATGAATTTCTTTTTATTTGGGATATTTTTAGAAGATGGTTTGAGAAGAAAAAAAAAAAAAACTGTTTCGCACCTGCATCAATTTTTTCATTTTTTGTAATATTATTTATGTTAATATGTATTAATGTTATTTATTAAATTTAATAATTATTTTATTTTATATTTTTAAATTGTAAATCATATGTAGGTAATTTAATTGTTTTAACAATATATTTAGTCATATAATATATATTATTAAATAAATTATCATTTTTATTTAACAAGTTTTCATAATATACAAAGTATTATTGAAAATTAAGTAGTAATTATTTTTTTCAAAAGTAATTGTTTAACTTCCCATTCTACTACAGACCCCAGTCATGAAGAAAAATTACTGTAATTAAGTAATACTAATTATTATTTTTACCATTTTATATATTATTATCTTTATGTTATAATAAAATAAATAAGTTATTTCGTTATAAAATATTAAATAGAGTTGGCTAAATAAAGCCCATTTATGCGAAATTAATTTCGTTTCATGCATTTTTTTTCCTTAAATTAAAATGGGTCCCATTTATTATATTTTTTAATTAATTATAATTCTTTGATTTTTTTGACTTATTTTTATCTAATAAAAAACACTCTACCGAACACAACTTTTACATAATTTATTTCGTAATCAATTACAATATTTTTCTTGAACAACAATTTTATTTACACTATTTTAGTTCTAGTATTTTGTTAAAAAAATAAAAGATAAAAAAAATTAAACAAGACTCATTTATGAAATTATTCAAGTATAATACTCCTTTGTGCTAACGTTACTATTTTAATTTGTCTCAAAATAAGTGTTTACTTTCAGAAGTAGATGTTTAACTTTCCATTCTACCCCCCTCATGAGATGGAGGAAATTAATCTCTCTATAACTAAGGGTAAAATTATTCTTTTATTAATTAAAAAGTGTAATAATTGAACGTTTCTAAAATTGTATGTCTTTCTCATTGTGGACATTTATACAATATTGACATAACATAATACAACAAGATGAAAAACTAGAGATGTACAAGGCCTTGAGTTTGTCCTTCCAAGCCCGTTTTTATTAATAAAAAAATAGACCTATAAAAGCTAAGTTGGGCTTTAGGTATGAAAATGGGCCTCATCGAGCCTTTTTATGCTTCCTTAGATCTAAAAAATCCGTTGTACCAAAATTCTGGGTCCACCAATAAAGTGAATACACATAATTAAAGAAAGAAAGATAAATATAAATTAAATAAAGTGATATCTATACTATATTATAAATCACGGACAAAAAACTCTTAAATACAAATTATTAGGCACAAAGTACCATCATTTTATGCAAGGTTTTAAAAATCTCTTAATTTACAAGTATCAAAGCACAAGATACATATTACTACTGCAGGTTTCTAACACCCACCAATTTGGTATGTACATGACCTTCCTTTTATGCAGACCTTTCCATGTATCACTATTAATTAATATATTATATTACTATAAATTTGTTTTAGTTATATTATTAAATATGTAATTGATTATTTTTCTAGAAGACATTAAAATATATAAGATAATCATTGAATTCTAACAAAGTACTTAATTCTTTTTATAACAAAAACATTATACTATTAAGCCTAAATTAAACAAATTTATAAAAAAAACATTATCACTTTCTTAAAACCATCCAAAATTGTACTGTAAATCGACAAAAAAATAAAATGAAACATTAAAATCGTGATGTATCTCGCTGCATTGCGCGAGTACGCTTCTAGTTAAATACAATAATTATATGTTTTCACGAGGATGTTGGAACATGATTGATAGGAGGACAAAGAAGGGTTGCAAGGCATTTTCTATCAAATCTAAAATGGGATTTTTATGGTAGTTTTATCTTCTCTGGTTGCTAGATAGTCACAGGCTGACCTATTAAGCCCCAAGTGGGTCCCGTGTACCCACTCAACTTATTTCCATAACTAGAATTTTTTGGATATGAAAAGTGCATCTGCTAAAAGTTGAAGGGTGCTTCGGGATATTAGAAAATACATGGAACATCAACCAAAAAACTGAAAAAAGTCGCTCATAATCAACTAAACAACCACAAGTCTCTCGAAATCAACCAAAAACCCGAAAAAGTCCCTCGAATCAACCGAAAAAGTTCCTTGAAATCAACCAAAAAACTTAAAAATCCTTCAAAATCAACCTAAAAACTTAAAAAAAAAAATCCTCGAAATGGTCGAATTCTGCTAAAAACACATTGGATGACTTTACGGACCTTTGATCCACCTTAAAAGTACATCGGCCAAAATCCTGGGTCTACCACAGGGATAGTGAATTTTGAGATAACAGATTTTTGTTCAACAAAACTCTTGAAGTTGAATGCTTTTAGAATGGTAGTTTAAAAATCTTTAATATTTGCAGATTGTGTTTGTGATATTTACACCTTCACTTATCTTTGCAAGCCTTGTCGAGACTGTCACTTTTGAAGACATCATCTCATGGTAAATCTATTAATCCTTATTTCCTTGATTCCTTCTAAAAGTAGAAATATGTATTTATTTATTTTTACGTAAAAAGTAAACATATACTTCTGTTTCGGAATATAAATCGTTTATGAACACCCCCGTTTACGCTTCGTTAAACAAATTCAGACTTTACTTACCAACGATCATACGTATTGAAAACATGACCCGTGAAAATGTTCTCGAGTATTTTCTTGGAGCAATGAATGCACTATAGATTTTTATCTCTAAGGGTATAATAGTCATTTCACATTCGTAACCTCCGGACAATATGCAATATGTTTTGGCTCTTATTATGCTGTAAAAAGATACAAATATAGATCTTTTTTCTGGAGCGGTTCTACTTTTTATTTTATTTTGTAAGTGTAGGTGTCTGGACCAACTTCTATGAAGTTAACAGCCAAGAAAATCTTTGGTGGTCCTTAGGAGACTCGAACCATGACCACCGGAAAGCAAACCCAATATCTTACCCGTTGAGCTACCACAAAACGGGTCCTACTATGTGTCAGAATAAAAGTGAAATGACTAATTTATCCTTGTTAAATTGATGTTATGTCCATGCTTATTAAAGACAAATGTTGTTATATCCTGTTAATTTGGTGCATTTTGTAAAATTGCAGGTGGTTTATGCCAATAAATATTGGATTAACATTTTTATGTGGAGGAACATTGGGATGGATAGCAATAAAACTAATTAAACCAAAGCCTCACTTGGAAGGCCTCATCATGGCTATGTGTTCAACAGGTAAATTTCTGAGTATTATTCGTCGTTTCAGTTATTTAATATGAGTTGGGTTCAAACGAGAACAGTGACCAGATAAGAGAACACAAGAACGGCCAAATCACATGTGATTTTACATTAAGCTCACATGTAAAACCACATGTGATTATGCGCGACCTTGGCTGCAATTTAGGTCACGGGCCAAGTTGACCCTGTTTTTTAATCGCACGTGATTTCAGTGCAAAATCACATGTGATTCAGCCATTCTCGTGTTCTTTTATTTTGATTATGTTCTTGTTTGATCCTCCCTCTATTTAACATTTTCTATAAAACACCGATCTGAAATTGATATATACAGGTGGGTACACTTACGGTAGAAATTAAATTAGATTCAGACAACGAATATGCAAGAATGAAGGAAATTGATATAATTGGCTCAAACGTAAAGCGTTTAATTGCCCCTTGCACTACCTTCAGAAATAACGGGCTAAATAACCTCCCGACAAGTGTTTTTTAAAGTCCATGATCTTCTGAAAGGTGTCTAGCCATTCTTGTGTATGGAAGTAGCATTCTTCTGTTAATTAGTGACATTCTCAAATGTGTCAGAAGGTCATGGATTTAAAAAAAGCCTGTAAGAAGGTCATTTAACCAAAGGAACAAAGGAAATTATGTGTACCTCGATGCACCCGGGTTGACTTTTTGACCCTTCTATGTTGCTTCTTTAATTTGTTCACTTGCATTGTCCATGAAAAATTTAGGAAATTTTGCAAATCTTCTGTTGATTATGGTCCCCGCAATCTGCACCGATGATGGTAGCCCATTCGGAGATCATAGCGTTTGTAAGGCTAAGGGACTCTCTTATGCATCATTTTCCATGGCGGTAAGCCGTTCATGTCTATAAATACATTTACTATTACTCTGATATCTAAAATCGCGGAATTTTTAAGATCTTCTTTTAGAATCTTGTAGACCAAGGGGCAAGTAGGTAGTTGATTGAAATTTTACCAAAAGAGGAAATATGTGTTGATCATGAAAATTGTCGGTTCTTCATACGATAGATAGACAAAGGGTTGTGTGTTTTTCATTACCTTTTCTATGTTTCATCGTGTCTTCGTTTTCCTTACCTTTTTGCTCTCACTTTTACACAAGTCGGGTTCTTCAAGGAAACAACCGCTCTATCCTTTCGGGTGGAGGACAAGTCTGCATACATCCCACCCTCTAAAGTCCCTACTTTTGACTGGAATATATTGAGCTTGTTTGTTCTTCTTACCTTTTTGCTCACACTTTTGCACAAGTCGGGGACTCGGGGGTCTTCATGGAAACAGTCGCTCTACCCTTTGGGGTGGAAGACACCCACCAAAGACTCTACTTTCGAGTGGAATATACCGAGTTTGTTTGTTCTTCTTACCTTTTGTTCACACTTCTACACAAGCGGGAATCTTCACAAAAACAACTGCCCTACCCTTTAAGATAGAGGACGGGTCTACATACATCCCACCCTTTTTAAAACCCTACTTTCAGGTGAGATATACTGATTTTGTTTGGTTTGGTTGGTGATTTTGCACAGTTGGGTAGTTTCTACACATGGACATGTACTTACCAATTGATCCAAGGCTCGGCTTTGAGGTTCAATGCAATGAAAGAAACCGAGAAAGTGTTGAATGAAGCAAATAAGGACTTGGATGCAAATCAAAACACCCACCTTCTACATAGACAAGATCATGATCATATCGATAGAATCGTGCCTTCATCAAACTTGACTAGCAACGATACAGAAAACCAAAGTGTAAGAACTTCTTCATGTATATTCTCGAGCCTAACACATAAATTATGCAACCGACATAAATATGCCACGTTTGCCTTTTTGGTAACCATGAGTGTCCAGGCCAGCTTCCGCACACCTCGACTAATCCCATGGTGCCGGAAAGGTAACAGCCAGGAGAATCCCAATCAGTAGTGGATCTAGGAATTTTGGTAACGGAGGTCGGAATTCAAGTTTTTATAAAATTTTGAGGGTCAAAAGTAGATGTATATTTATAAAAAAAATCAATTTTTGAAATTTTATGGGGGGAGTAGATCTTCCCCCGATCCTAGTGGTCCCGTAAAGATTCAAATTGACGATCTATGGGGAAGAACCTGAAGCCCTAGCCTTTATTTCGTACGGAAATTCAAATGCGAAACAAAAACAATCTTATTGTCCACATTTTTTTTGCAGATTGTGTACCAAGGATCCGTAAGGAATGAAGCGAAAAAAGATGGGTCGTTTTCGGATCGATTAGTAGAAATACTAAAGAAATTACTTGAGCAACTACTAGCTCCGCCAACCATTGGCTCTGTAAGTGCAACATTCCATCTCACATTAGGGTCTTAACGAGCCAAGTCGAGTAGCAGGTTGTTCGAGCTCGGCTTGAGAAAATAATATCAGACTTGAACTCGAATAGATTATTTTCAATTGAGAAGTCTGTGAAAAGAATCTACTGCTTGATTCTGATCTTCCACATGTCAAACTCATTGGGTTTGAGCATGAGAACCTTTGATACCAAAACACTGTCGCTTGAACTGTCCATGATTAAAGGTTTCTGAATTTTCTTGCTCTGATACCACTTGTCAGGATCGAAACTAAAACAAGAATTTAAATAACACACTCAAAAACTTATGTTAAAGAAGTTGCGGAAAAACACTTTAACAGAAAATCAATGGAACAGTATATAAAAACTCAAATCATAAGTTTATATTGCATAAAACTTAATGATTACACACAAAACCTCAATCTGTTGAACAGGCTCAACAGACGTTCTATACTTCTCTATAGAAAGGATCTAAACTATTCTTGAGTTTAATTCTCTCTAAACAAAACGTATGAATAATTGTTAATTCTAACAAAGACTTCTATACAATATATACAGAGTTGATTACAAGATAATTATCAAAATAAAATTGATCTTCAGTATCAATACCATAATTATCTTCAACCTTATCTCCAGCTCATCTTTATCTTCAAGTCTTCTTTATCATTAGAAGCAGCACTAACCTTCTTTTAGCAGTATAAATCATCTTGCAGCATTAACATCCTCAGCAATATTAATCTTTGAGCAGTACTAACTCTCCAAGCAGTACTAACTATTCAAGTAACAACACTAACTTTTCAAGCAATATTAATTCTACTAGCAGTATTAAAATTACAAGCAGTAGTAATACCTTTCAACTAGCAGTAGTATCCATCCTTAGCATATTCAGACCCAACACTTTTTCAAAGTAGTGACCGAGCTCAAGCTCAAATTTTCTTTGTATGTTCGATATCGAGCTCAAATGCTCATTTAACAAATTTGAGTTATATATTATACTTAAAATTCAAACTTTATAAGCTCATTTATGGGCTAGAACTCGAGATCAATTAACTCATTTATCGGCTCGAGCTCCATAATTTCTATATTTTTTGTTGTATGATTTATAAACATGTCTGACTCAAAAAAGTGTAAGCTCGAATAGCCCGTTTCGGCTTGACTCGACTTGAAAATTTTAATTGAAATTTTGAACGAACCGAGTCGAACATTGGTGTTATGAAACTCAACTCATTAAGTTAAACGAGCTATATTTTGTGTTTGAGATCGATTCGAGCTCGAGAATTATGAAGGTCAAGATCGAGTAGCTCATTAAAAGCTCGAATTGTTAACACCTCCTAATCCCACATCTCGTTTTCAGCCTTGGTTTTGGGGTTGTTTAGAGGTTATTGGTTCTGTTTGCTGCTATTCGATTTAGGGACTTACAAATTTTACATAAAAGGTCCTAAGAATAATGATTTGGAGCATTGCACCAAGTTTAAAACTAATTTCTTTCTTGTGCTTACACGTAACTATGATAACCTTTAGTTTGCAGGACTCGTGTTCGGGGCAATCCCATGGGTAAAAAGTCTTTTAATCGGTGAAAAAGCTCCTTTACGAGCGCTACAAGACTCCATAACATTACTCGGGTACCCATTAATTCAATTTTTTGCATGACGTTAAACCTCTAAAATTATGAGATGTTTGAGATATTTGATTTTGATATTTTTGTTGTTGTTGTTATAGGGATGGAACCATACCTTGTCTTACTCTTATATTAGGAGGAAACCTCACACAAGGTATAAAATGTATTTGAAATTGGAACTGTTTCGGAGATTTTAACGTTAAATTGTTATAGGTCTACGAAAGGCAAGCGTGGGGCCCACAATCATTATGACGGTTATCGTTGTTCGTTACTTGATTCTCCCTGTAATTGGCATCGGTGTGATCAAAATGGCGGCAACTCTTGGGTTGCTTCCGTTGGATCCCCTCTTCAGATTCGTGTTGTTGATCATGTTTGCTCTGCCTCCTGGTGTGAATATCAGTAAGCGTTAATATATGTGATATAGTGTGTGTGTTGTTTGAGTAAAGTAAGAACGAGCGTTTGACTTTTGAAAGTCAAACGGGCTACGTTTCGACTTACGGGTTTATAGGATTTTATGAAACGTGTGTGTTCTGAATGAACGGTATGAAAAAAAATGCAGGTACAATGGCACAGTTGTTTAGTGTTGGGCAAGAGGAGTGTGCAATGCTTATGATGTGGACTTACTTGGCTGCTGCTTTTGCACTTACAACTTGGTCAACTATTTATATGTGGATTTTGTCATGAAACTTATATTATTCTACCATCAAACATGATCCATTTGTTCTATGATAGTTGTCTTATTTTAATTCTGAATTTTAAATAAAACTATTTTCATTTTTCAAAATTAATAGGAATATAAATTAGTGGGAGGTTTAAGTAAAAAAATTAAATATCATGAGCAGGTAAGAATGAAAGGTTAAGAGAAAGTTCATATGTGAATAATTGAAAAAACTCATTTGAAAACGCATATGTAATGTTTGTTCACATATAAGTAGATTATTTTTTAGAATTTTTTCAATGATTCACATGTGAACCTTCCATTTTTGTCGATATTTAACCGTATTTTTTGAACCGACCCCACATATACCATTTAATAAAGTTAAAATGTTCTTTTTTATAAATCACCTATTTTTTATGTATCTTTTATTTTTCATGACCCTGTGGGACATACCAATCTGTTTTATTTAGTTAGGTTTATATACCATTTTTATTGCATCAGCATGTATGCTAATAGCAAGTCAACATTGCAGGGCCCCAACTTAAGACTAATTCAAGTCAAACAATATGAGCTACTCTTTTATAATTTTAGTTTTAGTCCTCAAAGAAGTGGTCACACAAAAATATAGTAGCTTTTGTCATTTGAGTTTGAAATCTACATGATTGACTTAAAGTTAGTTGTTTTGCACCATTTTAGTCCAAACAAATGCTAGGATTTGGGGCTCATCTCCATATATCACTATTCACTAGATCGAGTCTCTTTAAGGTTATTGGATTTTCTTATCTATTATCTTCAGGGTCTAATGGGATTAGTTAAGGTGTGCGCAAATTGATTCAGACACTCACGGTTGACAAAAAAAATGGTGTGTTTGTCTCTTTAGTAATAGAGATGCACAATATCCGCTTCGGACGCCCAGTTCTCTTGGCCCGGTTCCATTAACTATAAAAAAATGTCAATCTAGTCCTTAGACTATCGTTAGATTCAAAACTAGGACTGGTATGGGACCCGACAATCCTAATTGGTTCTTGACAAGTTGGGACATGATAGATTTTCTTTTTCGTTTTTTCCTTTTAAGGTGTATTGTTTTTTCTACAAAAGACTATCCGAGCGTCCAAATCTTCAAAATTGGGTTTTTGATCGGGCTTAGACAACTCTCAAGTTTGGTCCTTATATGAATGCTTGGCCCTTAACCTGTATTTAGGGGTCATTTAAGAAATGTTTACCCGGTAAGCTCTTACCAAGTCACTTACTTTATCGGATGAACATTACAAGTACCGAGAATCTTACCCAGTAAGAATGATGGCGAGGGCCAAAAGTCTTACCTGGTAAGTGTGGGCAACAAGTCTTACCGGGTAAGCACTTACAAGGTATATTGTTGCATACGATGTCGTTTAAATGAACTAAAATCTTACACAAGAAGGTAAGTGGAAGTGTTAATTTTTACCGGTAAGCACTTACCGGGTAAGCATTTGGGTAAACGGCCCCTTAGTCTGAAAAATAGGATCAATTCAGGTGTGAAGGACTGGACAAATTAAGAATCTCGATCCTTTTTTATTTGGGACTCTATCTAGATTTGGTACTATGGACTTTTGTAGACATCTCTATTTAGTAGTCACATTTGACCACATTAGAAGGTTAATTTAGTTGATCATGACCATCAATTTTCTATTCTTGGTTCTACTTTATTTTAACAAATGTAAACAATCAATATAACTTTGTATACGCAAGTATGAATATTTAATATAGATATATATGTATACATAACGTATTTTCGCTAGTTGATGTTTCTTCCTCTTCTATTGTCGTAGTTGTTATCGTCCCCACCACTTCCATCAACTATCTTTATTTATTTTCATATTGTTAGCATTAAGCCATAATTTCTTTTTGATACCTTACACGAGATCCGCTACCTCTAATAACCATATTCATATATTGAAACACGAATGAAATGCTCAAGCAAGTCGTTAAATGAACATTCATTGGCTATCAACAAATATGAAAATAACTAGTTGTCACACTCCTACTTGCTAGCTCGTTTGAGAACGTGATTGTGTGGTACCTATAGCTATGAATGTATTGCGACATATCCTATAGCGCTGACAGTCGTTATAGTAGACCTATTATGTCGATTTTGACGCTTATTTATGATAAAAATAAGGATGATGGTACTTCAAGATAATTCTTACATGTATATAATCCACACATATATACACTTAGGCAATATTTGTCTAATGTATTTAGGAAATATTGCTACACATATATACACTTAGGCAATATTTGTCCAATGCATTTAGGAAATATTGCTCCATATGTCATCAATCAGTTCATATCTTTTTCCTCATTACTTTCTACATGGTATCAGAATCAAAACAATTAATAAATAAAAATTCAATATTCGTGGCTCTTATTATATGTATATATTGTACATTTCGTACCATATAGTTAATGCCTCAAAATCTTAAGCGAAATACCACTAATGCTAACTTTAAATCATGAGTTGGATACTTCTACTTCTATTGCTTTAATTTGCGTAGGTTGTAACTTTGTCTTGTTACATCAATACACATCTTAATCCAACTTCGAAGCATCATGGTAGACTACAAAGTCTCCTGTCCCTTCTCACAAGGACAACATCGTTCCGCTACTTGGTTTCTCTTTCAATAACTCAAATGCCTCTTTTATTTATTGGCCTTTTTTTCAGCGCTATCAACGGGGGTTGCTATTATTGACCTCGACAATTCCAAATCCATCACCGCCTCTATCTTTGTTGCATCTACTTTGATACCATTTGTGTTGACTACATAACTAAGGGATTTCAAATCCAAAATTCACACATGGAGGACTTAGTATGCAACTTCTCCTTCTTTAGCAGTTCTAAAATAATTATGATATGCTACCCATGATCTTCTCTGCTTCTCGAGTAGATGAGAATAACATCGATGAACACTATCATGAACTTATCCCGATATAATCTACATTGTGTGTTCATTAGGTATGTAAAACGCTATGTCATTTTAGTCAAATTGAACATCACTTGTTCTGAATGCAATTTTCGATATCCTCCATATGAACTCTTAGTTGATGATACCATGATCTCATATCAATCTCCGAGAAATAACATGTGCCCTAAAGTTGATCGAACGAATCATTGATCCTTAGCAATGTGAATATGTTCTTAATAATTACTTTATTCGTTTCATAGTAATCAATGCATATATGCATGTTTCGTTTTTTTTTTCTTAATAAAAAAAATTGGTGTGTCCATGGCGATAAATGATAAATCCATTTTCAACAGTTCCTATAGACGTTTCAGCAATTATTGCATCTCAGTCCATGCTAACCGATAGTGTGTATTGGCAAATGGTGACCACCTAGGCATTAACTTGATTTGCAACTCTCCCTGACATTCTGACAACACATACAACAAATAATCTAGAATTTTACTTTAGGTACATCTTGTGCCGTTTTTTTGATTTTTAGTGGTGATTACATAAGCTGTGTAGGCAACAAAACTTTCCTCAAGCATTTGATAGCCTTCAACATTAAGATAATGCATATCTCATTCTTCCTCCCATTTCCGTACACATACACAAGTACACAACCTCTCCACTCAAAGTCCGGATTTTTACTATCTTCACTATAGCACAATGAAATAAATTAAGAAACTATTACAAACACAAAAACATTGTCAACTCAAAGTATGAACAAAGAACACCACAATTTAGCATTATTGCAATACATGTAGACTCAAATACTATTGAACTAAAATGTATACAAATACACAAAGTTTTAAATGACAAAAAAACGATTGAGGTTTGGCATATTCTCTCAAATCATACGGGGGATCGAACATCATTTATGATAAACAAAAATCTTGTTCAATTATGTAGTTCACTATTTTAAAGGGAAATTGGCTCAAATAGCCACATTACTCTATCAATTGTATCTCCTAGTCACTTCTCTCCATGATTTACCAAAATAGACCTAGGTCCGCAATGGCGGACCTGCAGGTCCTCTACCTCCGCCATCCTCTGCTGTCGTTGAGTGAGATCGTGACACGTGACGAAATGGCGGACCTGGGTCGGGTGGCGGACCTACCCGTTGCGGACCTGGCTTGGACCGACAATTTTGTTGTCTTTTTTTGGAGGTAGCAGGGCCGCCATTGCGGACCTAGGTCTATTTTCGTCAATAAGGTAGAGAAATGGCTAAGAGACCAATATGTCAATGTAATGTGGCTTTTTGAGCCAATTTCCCATATTTATAACTATATAACTTTTAACAATCCATTTTTAACGACATCATCGATAATTTACCTCATTAGTGGAAAGAAGATAATTTCTACATATTAAGGACTGAATCTGTACAAATCAATAATCAGGGGGGTTGAAATGAAAAATATCTCAAATGGTTTTCTGAGAAAATGGTTGCTCCGGTTGACTGAAATCAACAAGACAACCGAGAGGAACACGGCTTCGGAGATGCTTGAATTGTACAGCCAGAAACTCCTTCGAATCTTCCTCCGGTTAATTCTTCATCCCCGCCGATCTTCCATAATCCGCTTACGAAGTTTTCCTAGATCAGATTTCAAGTTATCTTTCCCCTAAAACTATCATGATTTTGCTAGCAAATTGAGTTCAATTCAACTCTGTTTGTTAGCAGCTTCAATCTCAACCGATGAAGCATACCTTGATTCGCGATTTATTTGCCAAATTCTTGCTCTTTTTGCTGTTGTTTGGATCGAGTGATAGCGTTCAAAACTTGGAAATCTCGAAGGTTAATCATGCACCAGCTCGGCGGTCTCTGTTATCTTTTCCAGAGTAAAGTTTTTCTTCTTTTCTAGTTGTTAATTTGAGGTTATTGCCTAACAGGATGCAAAATTCCCTCTTTCACACACACACACACACATGCACACACAGGGGGAGGGGGCTGCCCTTGTGTTTTCTCATTAGTTTCTAATTCTTAACCTTAAAGCATAGAATAGTGTTTCTATAATCAATTAAATTGAAGTAGAGGTTTGTTTAGTTGTTAAACATGCATCTTTGTCAAGGTGAAAAATGTGCACTATTGATTGATCCATGCTGCTGTTAGCTAATTTGGGTTTATAAATTTTGCCCCTTTTGATTGGATGGTAAGCACTCATGTTTGAAGAGTAAATCCTGAAGACCACCAAACTCAACTTTTCTTTTTCTTTTATCATTAGAGAGAATGTGGTTGTGAGGAGATAGAATGTGTATCAGCTCTCATGATTTTCTATAAAAGAGAATTGTGGTCAGTTTGATGGTTAGGTGGAAGGAAGCTATAGGTTTGCCCCATGTTGAACCCCCTCCCCCCAATAGAATCTCAAAGGGGCCTGAAAATGTAATAGGCTGCTATTACTGTGCTGCTGCTCTAGGTTTGGTTCTTCAAGCTCCGCCCCTTATTGAAAACGAAACTAATGAGCAGTGATCCAAGCTGAAGCATCAAATGAAATTTGTAAGCTCAACTTGGCATGATTTTGGTGTGATATTGCTTACTCTGACTCCCATTGTCTTATTTCTTTCCAATAGTGAGGATAGATGGTATAGCTGAGCCTGAGGTGCATGATGAGATATTGATGGGGTAACAAACATAAATAATGGAACACATATAAGTTACGTTTGAGGTGGTGTTTGGTTCACAAAATGTTTTTGGATGGAATGGAATATGTCAAAGGAATTTGACTTTGAAGGAACTGGAATGGAATGTTATTAGGTTTGACCACCTGTTTGGTTGACAGATATTGGAATGGAATTTGTCATCAGATTCTAAAAATGATAATACTTGATTATTACTTATAGATATATGTTTTAATAATTATAATAAATGCATTAGTTTCTTTAATTTTAATTTGATTATTTTTTGACATAAAAAAAACCCTGACATGCTTAAAAAAAAACAAAAAAACTGACATCAATATGCAGCAAAAAAAAAAAAAAAAAAAAGAAATGGTTTATTGAATTGTATTTTTTTTTTCTAAAAAAATTATTTAAATTTTAAATTGAGAGAGTAAAAATCGAGCATAAAATAGAGAATGAACATTCCATTCCATCAAAATACCGCCTTATTGGCAAGGAATGTTCAAATCCCCTTATTTGTGGAATTCATTGGATTTTGAAGATTCGTTCCCTAAAAAACAATGAACCAAACGAGAATGAAATTTGGCAAAGGAATTTAAATTCCAATCAGATTCCTCCAAAATTTGCAAACCAAACGCCACCTGAGACTCCATTACGATGGCTTGACGTTGTTGTTGGATTAAAATCTGTTGAACCTTGAACTACATGAGCTTGGATTCAAGTTACAAATCTTGGAGTCCAAGTTCAAAAAAGTAAAAACCCTACCATAGCATTAGTTTAAAATCAAGGCAACGACATGGGAGCTAAGCAAAATTCTGGGACCAACTTTGAGCACAATTTTCATTCTAGGACCAAAATTTATAGTGATATTTTGCTTATAACAAAAAAGCAATTTACCCAACTTTATTTCATTCTTTTATAGCAAGTCCCTACTAATATTTAATTTGATATGGCTTGTATGGTTGTGGTTATGTAGTTTAGGATTGAATGATTCTTAAATTAAAGTAGGTCAATATGCGTGTATTGTGTCCAAAACTATGTGATGCAAGGCGAGACATTGAATGGTGTTGAACTGAGGCAAACAACTCAACATTAACTGGGCAAAGGCAACACTACCAAGAGGAGTGCAGAATATTGGAATATGCTTCAATTTTTTAATTTATGAGAAATCCTACTCCATCCAATGAAAATGTCCACATCACAATTTTTTTCTGTTCTAGAAACATTGCAAAATTTAACATTAAGGTAAGTTTGATGATCCTAAATTGCTCTTGCTTCTTCAAAGAACATATAAAAAGTTGTTTACTTGATTTGTATGTAATCATGAGTGAAGTACTTGGAACACTTTGTCTTCAGAGTTCAAATTCCTTCTAGATTTAAGGTGGTCTTTTTCTGATAAAGGAAAAACATAGGGGATCACAACTCTATCTTAATTGAGTTATCACCTTTTTTAAGAGTTATATAAGTCTATTTTCACCAAGGTTGTTATCTTTTTTAAGAGTTAATGAGTTTTTTTAACCATCATATTTGTAGTTCCAATGCAAAGTAATCATTGTACTTGTTAAAATGCAAAAATAACACTAAAGCATGCCAAGAGTGACTTTACGCATCTTCCTATGGTTATTTTGCAACAGAAGTATAATTATGACAATTGGAATAGTTACTTTGACATAACTTTAGTGTTTGTTTGCATTTTAACATGTAGAATGGTTAGCTTGTGAAATACATAAAATATGATTGTTAAAAAGCTAATTTACTCTTTAGAAAAAGTTCCTCTGGGTAGTTACTAGAATATGGTTCCTTGTTCTGGATTGCACCATATTTACCAGGATAACACGTTTACACATGAGCTGAATGTTGCGCTCAACAACGTTTGCGAATCTTACTATTGGGATATTGGTTAGTCCAAAGGCTTGATTGACTTTAGTTGCATCAGGATGACATGCTGGAAAACCTTTTTGCAGGAAAACCTCATGAATTATTTATTTCACTTCCTATACGGAAATATTCCTTGGTGCTACTTTCATGAGTGTTAGTGGTTAATGTATTGATGGTAAACTATTTTTGTAACATCATAAAAAATAATTTTCCTTCATACACTCACATACTTTTCTCCAAACAGTAATGATGGCACTGCTCTTGTTGCTGCCTTAGATGGTACAATCAATTTGGTGTATCGTGAGTCTGGGAGGATTATTTGGTCATTTGCATCAGGATCACCAATTTACTCTTCATACCAGGCTCTTGTCAACCATGATGATGACAAGGAAAATGCATCTGCATTTGGAGGCACCTATTTTGTAGACTGCGGAGATGATTGGAAGTTGTTTGCACACACAGATATTGGCAATGTGGTAAATTTCTGACTTCAGCACTGATACATTGTGGATTTATGAACATACTTGGTAGTGGTGTAGCATCTGCTGATTTAGACTAATGTAGAATTCTTTAAGTATTGGAGGTGAGGTGTGCCGGAACTACAAAAATATTAGTATTCTTTCACGATGTGCTACATTTTGGTAATTAATGGTGAGGGAGCCTAAATGGTTAAGTACTAATGTACTAGGAACTGGAATGTTCTAGCTTGATTGTGGGAAGTCATGTTAGAGGAGTAACTTAGGGTAGGGAACCTAAATGATGAGGGACTTCTGCTTGGTTGATTTTCTCAAGTATTACACTAGTTTCGTCCATCAAGGATGCTTCTCTCTAAAATGACAGACATACTAATCAAGGCTGCAGCAGATATAGACAACACACATTTGTTAGTTTTCATGTTAGACTTGAATAACTTTTGGACTTTAAAGAAACACATTGGCGACTGTAAGTTGGAGAGTTTTAACTCTGATGTTGCTTTATGGGGTGCTAAGGACAGACGCATACTTTTTCTCACGAATCTGAAATAGCATAATTATATAAAAATACCATGACTAGGTTCAGAGTTCTAAGGATTAAAGTTTACTGTGGTGGGGTAAGATTTACTTCACCACGTGCAGACCCACAAGCAGTACGAGTATTGTGCACTTGTCGGATAGGGTAATAAATGTGAATGTCCACATGTGGTAACTGAGATGGGCATTGGCAGAAAAAGAACAAATAAATAATGAATACAAATATGCAATAGAAAAGAGAGAATCATAAGATAAGCACAAGTTGTTCTGCATCAAGTACGGCTGGACAATATCATCCTGGCAGGATTAGAAGGATCTCTGCATGTCACATGATCGTAATGATGTTTTCAGAAGGATCATATGAGCTTGATGGTTGACTAATGTTTTCACCTGATATCAACATAGACCATGCCAACGTATCCAACCGACTGCTTAATTCTATTCATCTTTTTGGTAGGGTTAAGTTTTTCCCACTTCAGTTTAGATGCCTGCCTGCTTTCTTTATAAAGGTATATGGTCTTCCATGGTGACTCCATAGTTGATATATGTGTATATATATATATTATCAATATATGGTGGTACTTTTGGGTTAATTCTAAAAGTAGTCATGGCCTTTACTGTAAGACATGTTTCCCTTCTAGGCTTTACTGTAAGACATGTTTCACAATCTCTTTTCCACACTATGCACAAGCCGTGGGGTCTTATAAACAACCGATCTACCCATTGGGGTGGAGGTCGGGTTTACGTACATCTCACCTCTCGGAACCCACCTTTGGGTTGGATATACTGGGACTGTTTAGTTTAGTTTGGTTCATAATAGGGAGATGGATATTATACATGAAGTCATAAAGGTAACTCCAAAAACATTCACAAAGTTATTTCCGTAGAAAATATTTTCTTCCCATTTCTCCATGTTTATAGGGGTCAATGTTCAAGGCCTTGTTCATTAAGATGTTATGCTTTTATTGTTTCATGCATGCATTTATCTTCTTGTCCATTTTCTTTATGCTACCAACTACCTGTACCCCACAGAATATGGATGTGAGTATGGAGGAATTCATCAGAATCATGCCACATGTATCAGAGGATGGAGGAGTTATTCTCGGATCCAAAACAACTACTGCATTTGTGGTTGATGCAAATACTGGAAGGTTAATACGAGTTCATTACAGCTCACCTGATACTACACACACAGCATCAAGCAATGAAAGTTCGGATTCTATCATCCAAAAAGTCATCGTGAAACAGGAAAAGTCTGATGTCGTGGATGAGAAACCTGATAAGCAGCTCTCCTTCACAAGGACAGATTATTTACTGACATCATTTGCTGCAAATTCTGACAAAGTTTTGTGGAATGTGACAGTAGCAGACATTGATGTTGCTTTGCTTTGTCAAGAAAATCCAAACTCAATTACTGGTCCATCTCTGTCTCCGCATAAAGATCTTCGTTCCAAATCCAGTGTCAATTTCGATATGCCCTTGTCATGCCAGTCAAAAGCTGCTGTCCATCGCTTACGTAGTCCTCATATTTTGGATTCTTTTAAAATGCATGGCAGGCAGTCAGAATATAGAGTTCCAATGCTGCTACTACCCCCAAATGAGCCTTTACTACCCAATTCTGACAAGTCTCGAAAATCTTACCCCAACAATGACTTTGAGACCCAAACTGCGTTTTCTTTGTCTAGCACGAACCAGGATGTGCAAATCCCTGGCCCACAAGATGTAAGAAAGCCCGAGTATAAAGTAAGTGTACTTGCTGAAGGGGGAATAGCGTTTGTCATAATTACAGTTCTCATTGTTGCCATTGGCTTTCTTATGTATCGCCACCATACTTTGATGGTTGCGATGTTAAGAAAGCAGCCTGATGCCGTAAATGCGAAGTCCTCCTCTTCTAGAAGGAAAAGGCATCGAAAATCAGGGAAAAATTACGGCAATGAGGATGGAAATCCAGAGGTTGATAGTGAAAAAGGTTCACCGCTAAATTTTAATCACTTAATTGAATGTGACATGGGAGGGCGCTCCATAGGTAAACTATTTGTGTCAAGCAAAGAAATTGCAAAGGGGAGTAATGGCACTATTGTCCTTGAAGGAATATACGAAGGTCGTAAGGTAGCTGTGAAACGCCTTGTTAGGGCTCATCATGATGTTGCCTTTAAAGAAATTCAGAATCTTATTGCTTCTGACCAACATCCGAATATTGTTCGCTGGTACGGGGTGGAATATGATAATGACTTTGTATATCTTTCACTGGAGCGTTGTTCTTGCAGCCTCTACGATCTAATTCAGATGTATTCGGAGTCTTTTCATAAGCTGGGATGTACAGAGACTCAAGCACTGAAGGCTATGACAGATTACAAAGGCTGCTTAGATTCGTTGACTGGTGTCATGCATGACATTCATTTGTGGAGGCCAAACGGTTACCCTTCCTCTACCTTGTTAAAGTTGATGAGGTGCGTTCAAATATTTGTGCTAAACTATAGCTATTTGGTACTAATTTCATCATCATGAAGACATTTTTGTACTGTTGGTGGAAGCTAACATTTCATCCTTGCCCTCACCTGCCAAATATCCCAACACTATATAGAACTTTTTCCTTATTCTCATTTGAGTCCAAGTTCTTAATGAACAGAAAACCTACATTTTTCACCTATAATTCAAATCAGATCTCATATGAGTGCTATTATCTGTTTGCAAAAACTAAAAACATGACATGGTTTTAGAGTTCTTACTCTCAATATTATATACGACAAGTGGTATTACCAAAGTTTGGACTGGGCACCGCACCATGTTTGAAAGAAATATTGATGAGGTTGTATTGTTCTCTAAACTTTCACTTTGACCTGAATCAGCTTCTGTAACATGTATAATTTTTGTTGGGTTCATCTGTATTGCAGGGATATAGTATATGGCCTGATGCATTTGCATGATTTGGGGATTATTCATCGGGACTTAAAGCCTCACAACGTGTTGATAGTCAAAGAAAAATCCTTGTGTGGGAAACTTTCTGATATGGGCATTAGCAGGCGCCTTGTTGGGGACATGTCGTCATTGGGACATCATGCTACTGGTAAGTAACATCAACTATACTATGTGAGGCTAGTATCACTTTATGTATTTATTTGTTTTTCGGCTAGTATCCTTATGAATCAGTTTCTTTAGATATTTTTGCTGGATGTTAAAACTTGTATTCTTTCTATTGCTTGGTTTCACTTAGATGTTAGCCAATGACCTTAAATTTTAGTGGTTTGCACTTCTGAGTTTTCTGAGACATCATCGAGTGAATTCTCTGTGCAATTTCTCTATTTGTTCAACAGTGCCAGAATTGACATGTTCATCTGATAAAGCATGGCTGTCGATGTGTTTCTCTGTTCATTATCTGACTGCTAACTTCGATCTTAACATGGATATGGTGTAATTTGGAAAATCTGATATAGTAATCCCTCCGCTCATGAAAATTGCAACAACTTCCGTTTTGGTAGGTTCCATGAAAATTGCAGCATGCTTTTTGGTAAATCTTTAAGGTAGAATTACATGTTTTCCCATTGTCATTAGTACAATTGTATGGGTGGTATTACTATTTATAATGGTCAATTAGATCATATCTTATTTTGCATTAATGGAGCATTAATACATTGATAAATAGTCAAAATACTTTTGCTTTAAACAAGAAATAGTCAAACACCTGCCATAAACTGTGTCATTGGCCCAGCAGTATCCGGGTTACTGGAAAATCCTAGCCTCCCTAGAGGTTTGCGTGAGCGTTTGTCGTATTTAAATATTATAATACTTAAAAAAACTTTGTGCATTGTCAAACATTGCAATTTATATGAAACAGAGGGACTAGATATTAAATCTGGTATACATTGATCCCAACGTGGTCAACTAACAGTTAGGTACACTAAAGATGCTATTAATTTGAGTTAATTTTGTTATGGATTTGTTACATCAGGTTCTGGAAGTTCAGGATGGCAAGCACCTGAACAACTTCTTCTTGGGCGCCAAACACGTGCTGTAGATTTGTTTAGCTTAGGTTGTGTCCTCTTCTTCTGCATCACTTGTGGCAAACATCCATTCGGTGACCATCTTGAACGTGACGTCAATGTGGCCAAAAACCGAGTGAACCTCTTCTTGGTGGAGCACATTCCTGAAGCTGTGGATCTCTTCTCTCGGTTGCTAAACCCTCTTGCTGAACTCAGGTACAGAATAACTGTTGCCAAAGTTGAGGTGATTCATCTTTATGTTTCTCTACATGTGAAGCTGTAAAACCAGCATTAAGATTTGCCATTCTTTTATTTCACCTGCGTGATTAAAGTTAAATCCATTTGAAAGAAGAAGAAAGCCTTGGTAGTATTTGGGAAGACTGGAAAATGTCCTTAAGTTGGACAGGCAGTCGAAGAAATTTAGCAAGAAATGCTTAGATTGATTATATTTTTCTGACCACCATGCTTTTACAAGTCAACATATGAGTAAAGTTATCCATCCTAAATACGTACATATAGTTAGGATTTTTGCAACAGCCTTCTCTTTGGGTCCCTATTATGATTTCTTCCTTCTAGAAGAGAACTTTTTAGCTTGAAAGCACACATTGATCATATCCCCAAGTTATTGAATGTGAATAAATAGAGATGTGCCAGGGGCATTTGGGTCGACTTATTTGAAAGAATGAAGTCCTGAAGTAGTAATGGTCTTGCAACTTGCAAGCACTGCAATTATGCTTTGCACCTTTTGCAGTTCCTTTCTTCACGGCTGTTACCTAAAAAGCCGTTACGTTAGGTCACACAATTAGTTGCGCATGCCAATATTAGTGGCATTTTGGTCTTTTTTCATAAAGAATTGCCTCCTTTCTCCTTCGCCTTGCTCAACAACAATGAAGAAGATGAAGCAGAAACAGATGATAATCAATCAATAATCGAATGGGTTTTCAAACAATTTGTTTTGGTATAAAAAACACCATGAATATCAGTTGATTCGCCTTCCAACGTTTTTTTTTCCAATTCTTTTTATAGGATTAGTACTAACAGAAGGGATAACCACAAAAGGGTTTGTCAGTTCTTCAGTACCTTTTTTAGTAAACAACTTCCATTCATTTGAATGTCACTAAAAAGATATAAACAAAAGGGATTTTTTTTATTTGTACTTTTGGTCCCCTCTTGGCTCCCATTTCTTCCAACCTCCAAACAGAAAAGGAATTATCTTCAACAGTCTCTTGCTTTTTGGACTTCTTTGCTTCTCCAGTTGGAGAGCCCCATCCAGTCTCCATGGTGTCTTCTTCAAAGTTGCAGTTTGACTAGGAGCAGTAGAAGATTCAACATACTTTGGCACAAAATATTAAAGTTCTTATTTTGCTAAGTTCTTATTTGGCAACAAAATATGTGGTTTCCATTTCCTCCATGCACCAAAGGGGTCTAGAATGAAGTCAAGGTCTTTGGCCTAGTGGCCAGCTCCCATCCGCAAACTGCCAGTAGTTCCCATTCAGGGTTCGAATCCTGGGGGAGACAGGGTGACTTTTCCGGTGCAGATTCATGGGGCTAGGGTCTGTAGGGTCTCCAAAAGGGGACCACGGGGCCATAGGTTCCCGCCTTCAAACAAAAAAAAGAAAGGGGGTCTAGAATGTCTAAAACAGAGTGGATTTGGAATAAGCTCCCTTGGGCTCCGAGTATTCTTACGCCTATTTGTCGTCCCCTTGGGCTTCATGTTCAAGAATTGGAGGTTCTTGTGTATACGAAATAACATAAAAACAGATTCATTATCATAAAAAAAAGATATGTCCTATTCAATATTAAAAAATTAAATATTCAAATTGTTGGTGGTGGTAATGCTTAATTTGGATGAGTGGAATATAAGTAACAGTGGACTCTGTATATTTTTCTAATCATGATTGATTTTTTGGGTGGTGTTAATGTGTTATCACCATTGCCATGATGTCATCATGCTATTACTATGCATGTCGTTACAATTTATTTCTATGGCCACTTAATGGCTCAGTCGTATCGATTAGACATGTGAAGGAAGAAGACAGAGAAGAGAGGAGAGAATGATTTTGTGTGAAAAAGACCAAAATGCCCTTAAAAAGGCATGTGCAATGCACGTGTTTTACTTAACAGATCAAGGGGACCATGAATGTGTAAAAAACGTAGTTGGAGTGCTTTAAGCGTCTGTTTATTGAATTAGAGGCTCAGAGGACCAAATTTATAGTTTGCTATTATTTAAAGAAAGGAAGAGATGAAAATTTACAGCTTAATAGAATTACAAAATCGAATACGGCTAAATATGTATAGCAATACTTGGTGATTATGTCTGCAAGTGTGCAAGAAGAGGTTAGATCTTAGACAAGTAGTCAAACACTTGTTTTGTTGCAATAATCATCATAGGACAAATGAAGTATTTTCATTAGTATCTAACTTGTTTGCTTATTGACTAGCTTTTTCTAATACTTGTGTCAGGCCAAAGGTATCAGAGGTGCTACACCATCCTCTGTTTTGGAATTCCGAGATGCGAATGTCGTTTCTCCGGGACACTAGTGATAGGGTAGAATTGGAAGACAGGGAAGTTGACTCCATTATTCTTAGAGCATTAGAAAGCAAAGCTCCAGTGGCTTTGGGTGGAAAATGGGATGAAAAGATGGAGCCTGCATTTATTACTAACATTGGAAGGTACAGGCGTTACAAATACAACGGTGTTCGAGACTTGCTGCGTGTTATTCGAAACAAATTGAATCATTACAGAGAACTACCCAAGGAAATTCAGGTTTGTTTTCACAACAATGCAAGCTATATAAAACACTATCTCTTATGCTTGTTTGAATCTAGATCATTGCCACCTGGTTTGAACGTGGTTCATCAAATTCGAGGTTTCTTAGGGTCTGTTTGTTTAACTTTTAATAGTTCCATTAAGAGGCAACATCTGAATCGCTAAGGGGTGAATCTTGTTTGGCAAAAAAAAAGTCTGCCTTTTAATGGTTCTAAAACCCTATGAATGATTTTGTATCTTAATCCTCCCTTAACCATTCAGAGCCCTAATTTCATCCTGAATAATTACCAAACAATCATATTCCATTTTGCACTATATCATAAGAGTATCTTAATCATTCTGACCACTTAATCATCCTGCACCCAACCATTCAGCAACTACCAAACAACCCCTTAGGTGCTGTTTGTTTACCTCTTAATGGTTCCATTAAGATACAATCTCTGAATTGCTAAGAGGTGAATCCTGTTTACAAAAAAAATCTGTCTCTTAATGGTTCCAAAACCCTCTGAATGATTTTGTATCTTGGGCTTCCCTTAATCATTAAGCTCCCTGATTTTATTCTGAACAATTATCAAACAACCATATTTCATTTTGCACTATATCATAAGAGCCTCTTAATCATTCTGACCACTTAATCATTCTGCACCAAACCATTCAACAACTGTCAAACAGCCTCTTTAGTGTTTTTTTAAGGGTGTGTTTGTTGTTTGGTACACTTGACCAGACAGAACAAAAACATGTCCCACGTCAGGCGTGACATTAGACTGGGACACGACGAAACTTGAGTGGGACAAAAATGCACTTTTTTGTCCCACCAAAATAGGTGGAACAAAAATCTGAAATATGAGACAAGAGTGGTAAATTACTAAACTACCCATTCAAATTAAAACCCTAAAACCTTCCATATATCTTTCACCTGCCTACCTCACTTTTTCCAGCCCAGTTTCGTCTGCGTACTATACACACCCTAAAAGGCGTAAACCGGAGATTTTGTATGTAAAAGATTATGCTCGGGTGTCCTAGATTTGGACTATTTTATTTTTTTACATTTTTTGCAAGTTTGCTCTCGGGAACAACCTCTCTGTCTCCTGATGTAAGGTCTGCCTACATTTTATCCCTCTAGACTCTACCTTCAAGTGGGTGGGATACACGGTGTCTATTTAATTTGATTTGATTTGATTTGATTTGATTTGATTTATTTTTGCATGTATGTTGGATGTTAAGAGACAATGTGTGAAATCCAATGGTTCAATATTGCTAGTTAATACGAAAGCTTTCTTTCTCCTTTTTCTCTCTGGCATCCGGTTCAAACAACCCGTGTTTCTTTTGAACTCAGACATTGTTGGGATCTGTACCGGAAGGATTTGATGACTATTTCGCCAGTCGGTTTCCCAAGCTCTTGATGGAGGTATA
Source organism: Arctium minus (assembly GCA_954870635.1). Lineage (NCBI taxonomy): Eukaryota > Viridiplantae > Streptophyta > Magnoliopsida > Asterales > Asteraceae > Arctium > Arctium minus. Next base: position 24,519,184 of record OX941097.1, on the reverse strand, counting down.
TAATGTTATGTCCCATTACTGCAAAGATGAAGAATGGTTCCATAAGTACTTAGATCATTAATGTATTGTAGCAACTCTTAAGTTAACTTGCTCCATAAATCCCTGCTATAAGTTCTTCATATGTCAACATATATACAATATATATATATATATCATAGTGTTATATCCATGTAAATATGATATGTAATATAGTTATGTATGCCACACATCAATATTACTGTTTATAAATCTTTGTTTCATGAAAATGTTCCTTTTTCTTTCGATTTACAATTTTAATTCTTGAATTTCTCAACTGTGGAACGAACACCAACATGTTTATATCTGTGGTAACTGTAATCCAGTCTATTGTTTTTGGCAAACGTGTCGTGTCGGGTTCAAAGTTAAACGGGTTGAGAGTGCCTAACCCGAACACGACCCGTTTAACAAGCGGGTCAGAAAATCCCAACCCTAACCCGATCAGCTAACTTGACACACCCCGTCTAACCCGTTTAACATTTATAAAACTAAAAATCGAAAATTCACAAAAAAGTACAAATCCAAAATTCAAATAAAAGCATTAGAAATCCAAATTTTATAGTTCAATTCTAACCAAATCTAAAACATTAAAAATCCCAAAGCATTAAAAAGAAAATTATAAATATAAACGGATTATTAGGGTCATTTTCGAGTTGGAATTTTTGACCCTGACCATACCTGTTTAATTTTCGTGTCGTGTCAATCCGTTTACTTAAACGGGTTAAAATGTATTACCCAAACTCGTTTATTTCATGTCGGGTTAACGTATTGTGTCAGTTTTTGTCAAGTCTAGATATAATATTGGATCGTACAGTCTGACAATGGTCATAAATAAGCAACAGATTATCAATGGATGCATCGGCTCCAAGAAAGTTGATTGATACTCAAATGTCGATTGCTTCAATTCCCATCCTACTTTTCCACATAAGACAAACATTAAGTTTGGAACCGTTGGTTGCTGATCTTGGGGATGCAATTCCATTTATGGCTTTAGATTAATCAATGAATGATTTTGTTTTTTTTTTCAATTGTCCACTTTTTTGTTCTCTCTGTGTTTGGATATGGATAATTAGCTTAGATTTTCAATTGTTTAGATTGTAATAGAAAGGAAAAAAATTTGTTTAGTTGTTGAGGGATGTGGCAATTGTTGTGGCATGTGAGAACTTTATTTAAAAATAAGATGCATAAATTTTTGTAGTTTTGAGACAGTATGTTGCTTATTTTTGGGTTGTTTATCAAACATTTATCTGGTAAGGGTTTCTCGGGTCCTTTACCTTACTGAACGAACATGATAAGGTCCAAGAATTTTACCCGGAAAAAACAATGATAGGGATTAAAAGTCTTACCTGGTAAACCCCATAAGCACTTGCCGTATAAATTGTTGCATACGGTACCGTTTTGATGAACTACAATCTTACCCGATAAAGTATGTTAGAGTGTTGAATTTTACCGGTAACACTTACCAGATAAGCATTTCGGTAAGCGGTCCTTGGTTGCATATAGTAGTGGATTGGAATGGTTCTTATAATGGATGCATATGCTTTTACTATGCATGCAATGTGTCTTGTTTCGATGGTTATTTGGTTGCAGCACTTGGTCTTTAGACATGAGTCAAGCAGATTACAAGCTAATAAGCAATGCAAACCCATTAATAAAATAGAGAGGCACGGAGAATAGAACGAAGCAAGAAACACGATTAAAAGTTAAGTTATTGGCTTCAAAATTGTGATTCACTTACGCTGTATCGTGCGGGTACACATCTAGTATATATATATATATATATATATATATATATATATATATATATATAGGGTAGCGATCAATTGGAAATTAGTATTACATTGGAAACTTTGGAAACCGAAATCAACCAATCAGTGAATTTCTTTTTTTTATTTTTATTTTTAATTGAAAAGATTATTTTTGTCTTTTACATTATTTCATAATATATATGGTAACTGTTATTATTATTATATTAATAATTATTTAATTTTAATTTAGCTTATATATGGTAATAATAATCATTGATTAATTTAAAAATGAGATATTTAATTTAGGTAAATTATTTAATTTTAATTTAGCTTATATATGGTAATAATGAAACAATAATGCTAACACGATTAACCTGATGAATCTATTTTCATTATGAAACAATAATGCTAACACGATGAACCTGATGAATCTATTTTCATATACGGATATGCAACTGAACAGGTAATGAAACAAAAATGGGAAGTTAACAAAATGTAACACCCCGAATTTCGAAAGGTATCATTTCAAGTTAATGTAGAAATCAGTAATTTTAAAGGGAAAAATAAGATATAGGATTTTGGACTTGAATCCTGGGTTTCATAGTCTTAATGGATGAATGATCCAATTACGAGTCCAACGGTACTTTCCGGAGCAAAAACGAAGCTATAACGAAGAAGTTACGGCCGAAACAGTGAACAAGAATAAAACTGGGAGAACCTGCGACTATGACCAGCGACATTGCCCTGGGCAATGTCGCATGGGCAATGTCGCCCAAAATGTCCAGAGGCTGTTAAGCTCGGGATTTCAGCCTATTTTCTCATTTCTCTTCATCCAAACTTCTTCTACTCTCTCCCAAACCGATTTCCTTCTTTCCCATTCAGACCCAAGCTTATTTTGGCTCAAATCCTTGGATTTTGTGGAGGTGAAACATCATCAAGTGGTAGGATTTGAAAGCTATGGTCAAGGATTCACCATCTCCATCTTCATCTTCAACCTCAAGCGTATTTTTGGGTTTTCTAGGTTTTCATCAAAACCTAAGTGGTAAGTGTATCCCTTCCATTTGTAAACCATGAAATAAGTTATAAATGCTCCATTGATGGTTTCCTAGTGTTTGATTTCTCTAAATTTCGGTTTGGAAGATTTTGGGAGTTTTGGGTCAAAATTAGAGTTTTGCCCAAAATAGAGATTTTGATGATTAAGTGTTTGGGGAAATGTTTCTATGTGGTTGATTATGGTTATTTACGGTTGGAAATGTTTGGATCTAGGTTTTGGCTTGGAGGATTCAAGTTTCGTCAAGGAAGCTCAAAATGGGGTAAAATCTAGATTTAGCCTAAATCTAGCAAGGTGAGTTCAAGTTGATTTGTGAAAACGGTGTACATGCCAAAATGTTTATTTTAAAGGGATTTGCGTCTTACATGAAATTGTTAACTGCTGATAAGTTTGATTATTTTGAAAGTGTCAACTTTATAAACTTATATAGCACACATCTTTGTGATTTTTGGGCATTTCATTAAATGTGTCATAAATGAACGGGTCTTGAGGAATTATTGCATAAATAAGTATTTGGTCAAAAAAGCACTTTTTAGTGTCTGTCGGGTTTTATGCATCATTCATGAAATGAGATGTTTTGAAAGGTACGAATACGTGAGTCCTTTGGGTTTGGGTCATTCCCGGCTATAGGGAACATTTTAGAAATGGAAAAACCTTTTTGGGGTTTGGGGCCGAAGGCCAATGGTAATTTGAGAATTAAAGGTTTTGGGAAAATGTGTATTTGATTTATATAACTATTTTGGCTCGCATGTTTTGGCCAAACATCTATTTAGCCTCTAGGGCTTGATTTGTACTCGGTGGAGTCTTTGGAACATTTGTTCAGTTTTGGGTAGCTCGTTGAGGAGCCTTGGACGTATGGTGTACTTAGTTGCATCTTATTTGAGAGTTACATGTTTTGAATGCGTTAGTCCATTCGTTTGAGTCATGTAACGTTTTAGACTGTAATGCATTGGATCCATAGGCATATGAGTCAGTCGGTTGGTTTAGTTGGGGACTTTATCCCCGTATTGTAACTTGAAATTGGCATGAGGTCTTATGATCAATAATTGCAACTTTCTTGTGAACGAGCTTAACTGGGATGTTTTGGGATTCCAAGGTATAGACCTGGTGGGGTTGAACTTGATGAGTGCACGAAGATTCCCAAGGTACAGACATGGAGTTGTTGAACTTGGTGATTATCCAGGCAATAGACATGAAGTTGTTGAGCTTGTTGGTTTGTTAGCTATAGACCCGGAAAGGTTGATGTTAACGAGTGTTTTATCCCTAAGTGATGCTCATATAACATTGATAAGTGACTTAACTTTGTGTGTCCGTCACTTTCGATGGAATTCGGGTATCCCCTGTCACCGAAAGGTGTTGTTTTTGGGTATTGAGTTTTATTATCCAAGTTTTCGGTGGCGTTTGTATAATTGGGTTTTATCCTTGGTTTATGGGTTGAGTATTATGCCCCACCCGTGTTTTGGGTGTTTTGGGATATAAAGTTTTAACCGTATTTTCATAAATGGAGAGTTCAATTTCTATCCACGTTTTGAGTGAGTTTTGTGTTAAACCAAATTTATGAATGGGAGGTTTATTTTGGTATCTTTGTCCTTGAAGTAGTTTAGATTGGAAAACGTTTACATTGGTGTTCTTTGCATAAATTGCATATTATTGGAAAATGAGTAATTTTCGTATGTAAGACATAACGAATTGAAAGATTATGATTCTAACCGCATTTCTTCTTTTAAACGGTTAATTTTTATATGTTGAAAACTCTTGAGCTCACTAGGCATTAAACCTAACCTTTTTATTTTGTCGGCATGTGCATCAGGTTCTGTTGGGGTTTGGTTCTAGCAGCTATGAAGAGTTGAGCCTTAGCTTTGTGCAAGTGTAAGTAGTTGGTGAAGTTTTTCGCAGTTTGGAGATATCAACTATTATTGGGTTGTAGTAGCACCCGTCCTTATTAGACTGTATGTATAGAAAGGATGTGTGTATTGAGGTTAAATCTTAAATTGTGATTGTAGATGAATCATTTATCGGTGTATTTAGAAAATTTTAATTTAATTGCTATTTTCAGATTTGAGGGTGTTACACAAAAATGACACAAATTCATCATGTTTAATTATGAAACAATAATGCTAACACGATGAACCTGATGAATCTATTTCCATTATGAAACAATAATGCTAACACGATGAACCTGATGAAATCTGTAATCCAATGAAATATGTAATCCACAAATCCATTCTGTTTCATCACAATATTAGATTGCGTGGGAAATTTTATAATAAAATGAAATTAAAAAAAACATTTTCTTACATTTTAAAAGAAAAATAATTTTTTTGATGAAAAGACAAATGTTTCACGTTTTCATAGTAAAAAAAATAACAAAATTTAGATGGCCTGAGAAATTTTATTTTGGTTTCAAGTAATCTAAATAAAATAAACATTTCTTGCCATATTTGAGACACAAAATCAAAAGACATATTTACCCTTTTCATCTATTATTTTTATTTATTATTAATAAATTAATTAATTTACTACCATATATAATTCAAATGAATCTTAACCATTGATTATAAAGATCAATGGCTGAAATTTGGTTTGCAAAGTTTCCAATGAAACTTGGTTTCTAATTGATACCACCCCTATATATATATATATATATATATATATATATATATATATATATATATATATATATATATATATATATATATATATAGAGAGAGAGAGAGAGAGAGAGAGAGAGAGAGAGAGAGAGAGAGAGAGAGATTGTGTGTGTGTGTGTGAGTGAGTGAAATGATGTCTTCCCTAATTCCTAGATGATTTAAGGGTGTTGTTATAGCAACACCTATCTATATATTATAGATATATTTGACTTAAATCTAATAACCTAGGAAATATAAATTTTGACTACTTTATACTTATTGCTTCCACCTACATTAATGTTCTTACTTTTTATTATCCCAATAAAACTAATTTTGACTATTTAAAAAAACTATAAAACTACTTTTTCTTATATATATGAAAAAATAAAAAATAAAGATTAAAGTAATCAGTTTTTTATTTTAATTAGTAAATGTTAAATTAATTAGTTATTGAAAAATTAAATTTTTTAACCAAGTAATAAATTTTTAGCACCTAACTACCCATTTTTCTACTATAAAAATAAGTCATTGTTAGTTTACTTACTAATATATAAACTTATCTTACTACATGTATTTTTGCAAGTTATAAGATGTGGGAAGAGTTATGGGATGAGTTACAACGTCAAGATGGATTTGAGGATCAACGTCAAACTAGGGAATTGTCGGATTTAAATGAGAGAACTGAATTTCATGTCCATGACGAATCGAGTTTTTCCGTCGACAAGGTATGATATTTTATTTTATATAATGTTATCTTTTTTTTTGTAAGGACTTATTTATTCACTATAATTATTATTAAATAATATAATATTATTTACATTGTTTTATTATTAGGTTGTCCTTTTTGTCCAAACTTCTACGTTCTACCAAAAATTTTCTCAAAAAAAGAAACTTTTTCTTCCTTAAATAAATCTTATAATAAATAAAATGATCCTCCTCCAAACCTCCACATCTTTTCATACAATCTTCTATTCCTATCTTTGAAATCTAAATTCAACAAAAACATTGGGGAAAAAAAAACAAAAATTAGTTAAAAACGTATAAGAAAAAAAAAGAAAAAAATAGTAAAGAAAAATCATAGATAAATGGTGCCATAACCAGGATTCGAACCTAGGATTCTTAAAAACAAAAGTCACCTGCCCATTAACCCTTGTTGCCAAGTAAAATCTTTGTTATAACTTGTATTATTTAATTTATATAATAATTTCTCTTTCTTGTCTATTTATACCATTTTCTTTATTTTTTATTTTTATTTTTTGAACTTTTTCTTTACTTTTTCTATTAGCATATATTTAACCATATTTTAATAGTTTTACACTTTCGCCTTTTTTTTAATTTTTAAACGAAATTAAATATCATGTCAATTAAGTTATATTTTCAAAACATACAAAAACATAGGCATAAAATACTTTTATTATACTAGTTTTATTTAAATATTTCGTAAATTTACGAAATTTTGTATTACCTTTTTTTGCTTTTGTGTATTGATATTTTGTTAATATAAACATTTTAGGCGTTCTCACCATGGGAGGAGTTAATTGATTGGGTTCAAAATAAAGGACGTTCTATTGGTTACGTTATAGTAATTAGACGATCCAATATTGGATTAAGTGGAGTAACGAAAAAGGTGTTTTTTACATGTGATCATGATGGCGTATACAAAAGCGATAAAATCTCAAGTAGACATACCGGAAGTAGGAAAATTAATTGTCCATTTGGATTGGTAGGGAAATATTCAGTCAGACGTGAATATTGGACAATAAAGGTGCAATGCGAGACACATAATCATGAACCGGCTATCCATCTAGAAGGTCATCCATATGCAGCCCGATTGTCTGCAAATGAAGCTCGATTAGTGGCTGATTTATCAGCGAATCGTGTCAAACCACGTGACATATTATCCACCATAAAGTGTATCATCGTATACTTGGGCGTTAGATTGTCTTAAGTTGACAATGAATGGATGCATTTGCCCACGTGTTATCATCACAGACAGGGAGTTGAGCTTGATTAAAGCATGTCATAGTGTATTTTCGGATGCAAAAAAAAACTGCTTTGTAGATGGCACATCTCGGAAAACGTTTTGAAAAGAAGCAAAAAGAAGATATCAGGAAATTATTCTCAAAATTCTTTTTATCAAGCGTGGAATCGTTTGGTTCAGTCTCTAACGGAAGAGAAATACTCTAACAATCTGAAAGAACTTCAAATAATATTGAACGACTATCAAGGTATTGTTTTTTTTTTGAACGACATCAAACCACTTTTATTACCAACCAAAGAACAGTTCTATCGCAAACAAAGAAAACGAAGAAAAAAATCCGACCGTAACAAGGAACAAAGTAGTTGTGCACCCGCACGACTATCAAGGTATTGTTGATATGTATATATATATATATACATACTAGTCGTGTACCCGCACGATGTAGCGGTATTCTAAAGTCAAAAACTTGAACCCTTAATCATTTCGGCTCTTACTTCTTCTTTGTCTATCTCGATTTTATATTTGTGGTCTTCTATGGTTATAAATTGCGAATTCTTTTATATATAAATTTAAGTCAAATGTAGTTGATTAGCCAAAGATTTTGAAAGGGAATCATATAGTATTAGTAGAGTTTAACACTTATTTTGTATTTACACGTTTTTATTAGCTACTTTTATGGAGTTCAAACCTGTGAGTTGCATAAGATATACAGGTAACTATCATTTAATAATTTTTGTCATAATTTAACAACATTTGATGTAAATGAAATTCATTGTAAAGTTCCGTTAACATTTTTTATAATTTCTAATTAGGTTTATATGTTTGATAATTTTGCAAGCGATGGATGACTCCTAAAACATTTTCCTAAAATTATATGAAACTTAATATCTATTTATATTTAAGTGCTTATGGTTAAAAAAACAAATAATAGTATTATATAAGTTCAAGATAGACTAATATTTACATTTAAACAAAATAAAAATTACAAAATTTTCACCCTTGTCAACTGTGACATTTTCCGCGCACACTAAAATGTTGCCATAAACCTCTTTCTGGGTCAACTGCGCCTTGCTTGAATATGGTCCTACATATATAGAGGTCAATTGGGATAATTAGTAACAGAGTGGTTGGCCTAAATGTTAAAACGAAGGAAAAGGAAAACGTTGCACAAATAAAACTAAAATTACATACGTTGATGCATTTTCAGTTTTAGCCAAGCAACATTAATTATAGGAGTCTTAGGGGTCTTTTACCAAACGCTTATTTGGTAAGCTCTTACTAACAAGACCCTCATTTACCTATCTGGTAACATTCCGACCATCAAAACAGATTGTTGGTAAACGTCTATCACCCGGTAAGATCTTATCGGGTAAGAATCCCACCCTCACTTACCAGGTAAAACTCTTGATCCTTGGCTTGCCTCTTTCCGGGTAAGATTCTTAGTCGTGCTATGCTCATCGGGTAAGGTAAGTAACCCTTTAAGCACTTGGTAAATGACTCCTTAATCCATGTTATTACAAAGGAATAACGACAAAGTTGTTGTGAGTCCAAGATCTCTAAATCCTAGAGAGAGAAAGTAGAGAGAGAGAGTTCAAAGCGCAAAGTGAGGATTGTATTCAATAAGCGTGAAAGTGTTACAAGGAACAAGGACCAAAGAGACTTAAATACCCTTGGCAGATACAACACAGAATACGACACTAAACACTGTATAAGACCAAGCCTATAAATACAATGATTACTATAAAATCAGACTTAACAATCTCCCCCTTAGTAATCATTGGCATTGTGGTCTTCAAAAACAATCTTCTAAATCAGCACGGACCAACTAAGCGACTTTGCAAAACTTTCTGACTTTTAAAACAAATTTCTTCTCAGCATTTTTCAGTTTGAGATATCTTTGCTGTCTTGACAAGGCTGGACCAGTTTGAGTATGCTTGAAAGAACAATTGATTCATCAGCTTGTGCTCTAGATGACACACCTCTTTTAGATAACCTTTGAAAGAACAGTGATGATCGGAGCTGGAACAACAAAAGACTAGAATGGCTGAGAGAAATAGAATCTTGAGCGGATCTTGATCAGCAGATAAACTTTGGAGCTCTTTGTCTCTTTAACATCTCCTTAATCTTCTCCCCCTCATGACCTTGATGATCGGGATCAACTTGGTCATGCAAATGTTGGAGACGAGACAACTTAAGATCTGCAAAATCAAAGTAAAGGAAAAACAGGGAAGGTTTGCGCTACACATTGGTGGCGCAAAGGGAGGTTTGCGCTAGCCGAAGGTGGCGCAAAGTGAGGTTTGCGCGACCAACTGTTGGCGCAAATCTGACTTGAACTTAGAAAATTTTACCTTTTTAAGCTCTTTGACTCCCCCTACACAAATGCACTAGATATGACAATTCAAGTTAGCATTCATGTAGAAAACCAGATACTCCCCCTCAAAAACAGATATGATCTTTTCAGAAAAAAAAAAATCTCCTTATTCACTCCCCCTTGAATAATGCACAAACCCATTTATAAAGAAAATATGAGAACATAAGAAATGAAACATTAATGTAGAAAGAAAAATATACTGAATATATATTTTGAAACGACTAAATATATAAAAATTTTAACAGAAACAAATAAAATTCTACTTAGTAAAATATCACAATAAAATCCATCAGATGAAATCAAATGTATGTGTTTGGATACAGAAACAAGTTTTATTGCATATCAAGTTAAGACATGTTCAATTTCAAAAACTTTCATCAATCTATTCAGTGTGCTCGCATGTGAAATTCGATTAGCTTCAAGAAAATGCAATTCTAAAAATATAATAGAGAACTTTGCAAATAATCACACTAAGCCATAAAAAATTCAGACTTTCACAAATTTATAGGTTTATTACAACTCAAACATATCACCAAGTATCATGAGATGTGTGCTCATTGGCATCTTTTTAGCATTGTGCTCTATGACATCTTTATATGAGTGTGCTCTTTGGCATCTTTTAAGCTTGTGCATATTTGGCATCTTTTTAATCAACAAGTTTATTAAGTAAAGAACATGCCATAAACGTAACTTTCTATCTGACCCTATTGTAGGATTTGGATCAGCCACTCCCAGACCAGTTGGCCTTAGGGGACTAGGTGTCAAGCACCCCTTGGAACTTACTCTCCCAGATCAGAAAGGCTACATAGACACATCCTAAACCCATTCATACCAGTAGAACATGACTTTCGATCTGATTCTATTGAAGGATTTGGGTTCGATCACTCCCAGATCAATTGACCTTAGGGGATCAGATGACAAGCATCCCACAGAACTTACTTTGCCAAACCAGAAAGGTCACAGGTACAAACTTTTAAACTTAGAGATTTCTGATTTATAAGAATTTAATAATGATCTCAAACACAAGGTTTTACGTCGAAGTGCTTAGCCCATATTTTCATTACGATCCAAATTTTCGACTTTTTAGGTTTTCTAAGCATTGTAAACTATAAATATTCCGAATCACACAACTTTAAAGCAAGATCAAAAGCTACAAACATGTTGCTGACTTTTCAACTTTTGTTAGAGATGAAATTTGAACATATAAAAATTTTAATATAAACAAAGCAACTTGAAAATTTATCCTAGACACACATTTTATCCAAAAGAAAGAAAAATTTGTAAAAATTTTACTTTATAGAATAAAATTTGTAAATGTTTAAACTTTTAAAACAACATGCCGAGATTTAAAAATAGAAATATTCGATCGGCAAACTTATATTTAGTTGAAACAAAATATAATTCAATAATATAATCTTTCATATAGTGTAAAAAAAATTGTGTCTCTTTTGAAAAATTTTGGGTTGAACAAAATCAGGAGTTAAATTGAAATGCTCAGATTCTTTTTAAAAGCATATGAGAAAACTGGAACAACATCATTATCAGAAATAAATGCAGCGGAATTAAAGTAGATGCACTCACAGTTTCTCATTAGTCAGAAGCTGAAAATCATTGAATAACGAGTCCTAGACTGACATGTCTAGAAGTCAATGTCTTTGAAGCACGGGTTCTAAGCTGATGTACTTAGAAGCCAAAATCTTGACATTGAGATGCGGGTCTTGAACTGTGTTATTCAAGAGCCATAATGTTGACATTGAAGTCCGGGTCTTGAGCTGATTTACTCAAGAGCCATTTTTTTCTCTTACTCCCCCTTGACATGAGGTGCCTGCAACTTTGAATCAGATTGAGATTTTGGTACCCACTTAAATTTGGGTCCATGTTTGTTAGTTGTAGTTCTTATGGGGAAATATTGATTAGATTTGACACGAGAAGCATGAGAAAGATTATCAGAAAAATAAGCATAGTCATCAGATGAATACAAAGCATAATCATCTGAACTAGAATCAGAAGAAGAATATGAGACATTTTTGGAAATTTGAATCATTTTCTTTATTGAATATTTTGAAATTTTCTTACAAACAGCAAATGAATCACTTTTATAATATCTGTCTACATATCTATCTCCATCAGTCTGAGATTCATCAGATATCCGCTTCGCTCTCCAAATCTGCTTGGATGACTTGTTCAAAGTCCTATCTGAAATATTAGAATCAGAAGAATTAGAATTATCAGAAATGACTTTATCTTGTTTCTTTGACTTCTTTGACCGTCTTCTTTTACGCTTAGGTTTATAATATTCATCATTGAGCGTAAAAGAATCATCAAGAATTTTAGACTTAATATTTAAATCAGAAGAAATAATTTTACCTAAGCAACCAATCTGATCAGACAATAAATTTGAACATACCTCGGAGTCAGAATTATTTTGAGAAAAGATATCAAATTTAGAAACTTCCATTTTGTTTACTTGACAATCAGAAGAAAGACTAGAAATAGAATCTTGTTTTTGAGAAAATAATTTTTCTTCAAGACTAGACGTCATGAAAGAAAGAATAATATCAGATTCAATTTCTTTTAAAATATTTTGATCTTCCATCTTATCTTCAAGATCGATGATTTTGCTTTCTAAAATTAAAGGAGGTGTATATCTCTTAGAATCATAAATGATTGGAGATATATTTTCCTTATCAGATTTATTAGCAAAAATACCAACAAAATCATCAGACACTGAAGATTTGACAGGAGATATATCATTTAAACCTTTTCTACCTCTTCTTGATTTATCAGGAAAATATTTGACATTTTCAAATGTGTAAACAAAAGGAATTTCCTTTTTCTTGTTATTTGTCCTTTTCTCATTTTCGATTTCTAACACTTGCCTCTCATTCATCCAATCAATTTTAAATTGAGGAGCATATTGAGCAAGAGTTAAATAATCGTATTTATATAAAGTCGGGGATTTTTCAATCGCATTGTTTAAACAATGTGGATTTTTAAAACCAAGTCCCCTTTTTTCTTTTAAAGCTTCCTCACTCCTTGGTTTATTCATAAAAATTGTTTGCTCAGATTGGTTCCTTCGATATAACTTTTCTTCTAATTTATTTATTTTATCCGAAAAACTATCTTTTAAAGTAGTCATAGCAGTCAAAGACTCAAGATAAGTCTTATTTGAATTTTCCAAATCATCCAATTTCTTTTGAAATATTTATGTAGTATGAACTAAAATAGATTTTTCATCTTTCAAAGAAATTTTCAGTTTGTCAATCAAATCTGACTTTTCTGAATTTAAGTTCTTTTCAGATAATAACTTTAAGCGAAAATCATGTAAAGCAGTAATTATAACATTCATCTGAGAAGAAATGAAAGTGTAATCAAAATTAGAAATTACCTCGTCTTCATCAGTGTCAGAATCATCATCTGACTGATCATCTCCAACAAAGCACATCTGAGCGATCTCGACATTTGCAGCTTCATTGTCGGAGTGATCCAGCCAGAATTCTTCTTCAGCAAGAAGAGCAGTTCCATTCTCTCTTTTCTCTTCCAGCTCCAGTTTCTTTCGATATTAAGCTGAGTCCCTAACTTTCTTCACTTTACACTCCTTAGATATGTGACCCGTCTTTCCACAGTTATAGCAGGCAATAGTCTTTGGCTCGGGCACTTTGACTCTTGAACCGGAAGTGAAGCAAGAAGTGTTGGAACTCGAACGTGGTTGGAACTTTTTCTGGTAGTGCTGAGAGAGAAGGATCATAGCTTTCTCGAGCGCTTCGCCATTGTCATCAATAGCCCCGTTGTAAGCATTATCAGACAATGCTTGTTCTGTCAATTGTTTCGTGAGGAGAGCAACCGGGTCCACTAACTTTTTGTTCTTCTTTTCAAGCTTTGCTTTCTTCTCTAGCACCAAGCTCTCATCAGTCATCAGAGTCTCATATAATTCCTGAATCTGCATAGTGGAAACACGAACATCGTTCCTCAGTCTGTGACAAGATTTGTTCCATTTAGGCCGAAGAGCATTGAGAAATTTTAGATTCGTCTCAAGCTCTGTCTTGTTCACATTAATCTTTCGCAGATCATTCAGCACTGTACAGAATTTGTCGAAAACACTCTTTAGAGACTCAGATTCTTTGGCTTTAAACTCCTCAAAATTGTTCATATAACGTGTATGGCGGAGTTGAGTTGCGACTAAAGAACCAAGCATGATCTTTTCCAATTGTGCCCACAACAGATTTGGATAATCCTTGCAATGATCAACCCGGTTGTAGACAGAGTTTGGTAAGGCTAGCATCAGATTAGCTTTTAACTCTTTATCAGCTTTCATTCGCAAAGCCTCTTCAGTTGTTGCAGGAGTCTCTTTATTAGGCTTTATGAAAGGTCCTTCAGTTAGAGACTTCATCATGTTATCTCCATTAGCTTGACGCTCGATAAAGTTCAGGAACCTATCTTGCCATTGAGTGAATTCATTTTCGTCAACTAGAACTGGAGGACGAGTTTCTATGCCTAATTGCATCATCAGATCACTCTTGTAAAATTGAGCTTGAAAAGCAAACTTCGCAGAATCCATATTTCAGAAACTCAGAAAAATTCTAAGTCTGGACTGAGAACTGGAGCAAACTTGAGGTTTGCGTGAGAGGCAAGTAGCGCAAACTGAGATAGTCGCGAGCAGTTGGAAACGCAAACCAACTTTGCGTGAGTAGAAGGAGACGCAAATTAGGATTTGCGTGAGCCATGTGAAACGCAAACTTGGATTTGCGTGAGTCACTGAAGACGTATATTAAACTTTGCGAGAGATTTAAGTGGCGCAAGATGAGACTTTGCGTGAGAAGAGAAAGACGCAAATTGTTCTTTGCGTGAACAAAGACTGGCGCAAAGCAGACTTTGCTTGAGATGCTGAAGGCGCAAACCTCACTTTTCGTGAGAAGACCAACTCAAACTTGAGTTTGGGTTATATGAAGATGATGCAAAGAGAGCTTTACGTGAGACTTGAATGATGAGAACTTCACTTTGCGCAAGAGGTTAAAGGCGCAAACTAGGTTTGCGTGAAGAGCTGAAGACGCAAAGTATACTTTGCGTGGTTTAAAAGAAACGCTCTGTACTTTGCGTGATGCACGAGAAACGCAAATTGCACTTTGCGTGAAGAACTTGATGAAAACCTGAAACACACTAAGACAAAATTAGTAAGATCGTGCAAATCAAATGATGAACTCGCGCAAACTCATATGAACTAGCGCAAAGTTCAAATCTGGCGCAAACCGTTAGAAAATCAAGAAAACTTCCAAAAATCGATTACAAAACTGAATTTAATGAAAATTTCTCACACAAACTTGATCGAAAACAATATTCTAACACTTTTCTATGAAACTTTTCGATTAAAAACCACAATTTCAAAGATTCAGATATGAACAGAATGTTAAAACCATTTTTCCAGAAACTTCAAAAATCTCAAAATCGAACACCAAAAACTGAATTTCTTGAAAATCAATGTGAATCAAAAGATTTCTTCTATTAAAACCGAATCCAACAAACTAATTTTCAACGAAATTCGATCAAAAACACATCCGAATTTGATGAAAAATCAAGAAAACAAGATTTTCTTGAATAAATTCAAGAAAATCAATCAAATTTTCGATTAATCTACAAATTCAGAAAAGTAAATCAAATCTCTCAATTCTCTCAAGATCTAGATTGGCTCTGATACCAATTGTGAGTCCAAGATCTCTAAATACTAGAGAGAGAAAGTAGAGAGAGAGTTCAAAGCGTAAAGTGAGGATTGTATTCAATAAGCGTGAAAGTGTTACAAGGAACAAGGACCAAAGGGACTTAAATACCCTTGGCAGATACAACACAGAATACGACACTAAACACTGTATAAGACCAAGCCTATAAATACAATGATTACTATAAAATCAGACTTAACAGTTGTTATAGCTCAAGAACATAACAAGCCAAGTACCTAAAAGAAGTAACAAAATATGTATTATAAGATCGATAGATATGGATGTTTGAATCGTCTATTATTAAACTTGACACAATTATTGAAACTCATGAACTATGTGTGCGCTAGCTCCTAGAGTGATAACCCAAGGAACCACATTGTTCGCACTTCAAGGAGTGGGTCCATAATTCCTAGAGTGATAACCCAAGTAACGTTCTCTTGGTTGGGTTCAAACAAGAATAGGGTCAAAGTACGAAAACACGGGGAACACCAATATCAAATGTGATTTTAGAGTAAAAATCACATGTGATTCATGAGGCAGAGCTTTCATTCACCGAAGGCACTAAAAAATTATTATAGATGGTGTGTATATATATTGAGAAAGGCCTAGTTATCTTTGTATTGTAAGCAATCAGTCACTGTAGGCAAGACTCTTTGTCATCAGTACCTTTACTATAAGAGATAGGCATGGGAACCGGGCGAGGATGGGGGAGGGTTTTACAATACCCGGCCCCGGCTCCGGCGGGTACGGGGATTGATCCCCCATCCCCGCTCAATACCCGGTCAATATCCCGTCCCCAATCCCCGATCCCTGACCCGGACAAATAATCACATCCGTAATACCGTTTGACCATTACAGTAGCTAAACACTAAATACAAGGAGCTCAAAACAGTAGTTAAACACTAATACAAGGAGCTCAAAACAGATATGGTAATACCATTAGACCAAAACAGTAGCTAGTTAAACACCACAGTAGCTAAACACTAAATACAAGGAGCTTAATTTAGAAATGTATATGCATATATTTTGTACTTCAAGATGCATTGTAGATCTATTAGCACAAGTTACCAAGCCTTTTCTCATAGGATACCCCCTGCTGCTCATTGCTTTTGCAAGAAAACCCTGTACAGGAACTGAACTTGATTATTTATTTAACACAATAGCTAAACACCACAGTAGAAAATTTGAAAATTTATATATATATACCGGGTACGGGGCGGGGGCGGGGGTATGAACCGGGTTCCCCACCGGGTCGGGTCAAAATTCCATGCCTACTAATAGATCATATAGTATGTCAAATACTTGTACATTGAAAAAAGCCTTAGAAATCTCTAGTTTTCTCTTCAAGGTAAACAATTAGACAATGTAGGCAAAACGCAAAACTTTTATTCATCATATGCCAACAATACTGTCTTTATTCTTCTTCGAAAGAAAAAGTAGTTCTTGTTAATACTTGTTAAATAGCAATGTGCCTAGGTCATAATCAAATACATATTACGCATAACTTTGATTTTAAAAATTCGTAAATCTTCTCCCTGAGGAAATAAATGCAGATAAATCAACATTAAGTATGCCGGCAGAGCCTCAGAAAAATGATGCAGAGAGTGTAAGGGAGGAATACAAACTTTTCACAAACACAGACAATTGAAGTTTAAGGGAGGAACACAAACTCATGCAGTAGAGTGGCATGCAATAAGTGCCAAAAGCAATCCAATAAATTGTCCATCTGACCCTCAAAGTTAAATATATGAATAATAAGTAATCTGACATAAAAAGCAATCCAATAAATTGTCAATCTGACCCTTAAAGTTAAACTAAGGCAGTAGAGTGGTAGATAATAAGCTCTTAACTTATCTCGCATAACTGAAAGAGCACGAGGATACCTCATATGGCCAATCATCAACAACAAATACATATAATGTATAGCGATCTAAAAAAGCATGTGCTTCCTGGATAGAGTCCGACTTCAGCCAACAAGGATGTCAACTGGAAATTTTGAACGTTTATTATTTGTTATGTGCCGAAAACTAACCCAAGAAGGTTCATAAGATGTAAATCACTCGATTCTTTGCATTTATTTCTCATTCAATTACCTCAAATTCATGCCTTGTGAAATGGTAAACTATAGATCGTATGTAGTACCTCATCTTGTATAAAAAAACAAATGAACAAGTAGATGGCAAGCAAAGAAGGAGGTTAATGGAAGTGTACCCCAAACTGTGAGAATCTATCATTGGAGGATTCTATGGAAAATTTGTAGAACCATGTGAAAACCCCAAATGTGGATACACCAACTGCTAAGGGAACAAAGAAGCACCTGACTCAGAAGCTTTAGTTTTTCATATGTTGAAAAAGTAATTTCGTGCATACGCCTATATAAGAATTACATAAAAGAGTGTCACAATATAAAATGTAATGAAGGGCAACCATGTTTGTAACACCCCGATTTCGAGAGGCACCATTTCAAGTTAATACCGAAATCGATATATTAGGGAAAAATAATATAAACCTATATTTTATAGTCTATATGGATTAAGGATTCAATTACGAGTCCAACGGTTCTTTCCGGAGCAAAATCGGAGCTATAACAAAGAAGTTACGGCCAAAACAGTGAATAATGAAGAAACCGGACAAACAGTGCACGGGGCGAGTTGTGGCGCGACCTAGGCCTCCCCGTAACCCACCCGGAGCCCTGTTCAAGCATAAAACCCATTCGGGCGACTTGTGGCGCGACCTAGGCCGCCCGGTAACCCGCGCGGAGCCCTGTTCGAGCTTAAAACCCGATTTTTCAGCTCTATAACTTCATTTCTTCATATCTTCTTCATTCCAACTCCGTTTTTGGTGATTCAAGTTGACATGGTTTCGTTTTTGAGAGATCTTCAAGGATTTAGAAAGATATTGGAAAGTCTATTGGAGTATACAAGAGTATTTGTGGTGGTAATCTCCTCATCCCTCCATCTTCATCTTCTTGATCAAGTTTTCTAGGATTTTATCCACCCTTGTTCTTCCTTTCATAGATTGGAAGTTTATAACCATTTTGGTGAACTAGAGGTGTTTTTGTTGGTGGATTCAAGCTAGGGTTAAGGTAATCTGCCATTCTCTTCAGTTATGGAAGTTAGGGTTTCGGTATCAATTGAGGTCTTCAAGTTAATGTTTGGGGAACGTTTCTTTGTGGTTGATTTTGCTTATTTATGGTTGAAATTTATGGATCTAGGTTTTTGGGGGTTTTGGCTTGAGGATTCAAGTTTCTTCAAGGAAGCTTAAAGTGGAGTAAAATCTAGATTTAACCTAAATCTAGCAAGGTGAGTTCAAGATGCTTTGTGAAAACTATGTACATGCCAAAATGTGTATTTTGAGGTAAAAATATATTTTACTTGGTATTTGTCAAGTGTGAGTATTTTAATAAGTTTTTATATTCGGTAAACTTGGGTTGTTTAGTTCCATGAAATGCTCATATTTGGGTTTTGAATGTTTCAACAAGTAAATGACATGTTTTACATATTCTTAGCGATTTGGTACAAATAAAGCCCATTTTATGAATTATGCATCTTCGGTGATTTTTGTACAAATGAAGTCTAATTTATGACGTACGACATTTTGGGATATTTGAGTTTATAAACTATTTGGTTAATCCTTGGTCCCAATACGTGATGAGTTTTGGGTTAATCACATCTTTGGGGTATGGGTCTGCATAAACGTTTTTTAAAGACATTTCATTAATTTGGGGGACCGTTATTTGTTGGTCAAATGGATTTCGAGCATTTTAGCTCGATGTTGACTTAAAAGAGTCTGGAGGACATTTGTCCGGTTTTAATGGCTCGATTTAGAGTCCAAATTATGATTTACAACTTAATGCATTTTATTGCATAATTATGATAATTACAGGCTCGAGTGCTTTAGTCATTCATGTGTAGTCATGTAATATTAGATTGTGTTGCATTGGATCCATAGGCACGTAACTCAGTCTTATTTGATGGCCAGTTGGGTGGTACGGGGTTGGACTCTGGGACTCATGTTTTATGACCTTGTCCTTTCAAGTGTACACTAGGAGAGCTGAGTCCGGGTTGTACTATCATGACGATGGGTAGTCCGCTGATGGGCGTTTTTGGGGCCTTCGCCTTGTTGGGGCAATGCCATAGTTGCATCCCCCTTATGCCGAGCCTTTGGCGTATCCTCGTAATATTTGCTAAGGTCAGCTGTCTCTTTTGGTGTAGCTTGAAGGGAGTCTGATGCTAAATATTTGCACACTTCTAATACATGATAAATTAAATCTCAAAGCAAGTATACAATGGGATCTAATATCGTCTCTCAAGTAATAAAGTGGTAAAATACCGAATATCGTCCCACAGAGATTGTCGTAAAAGAATAATAAAAGTGTAATAAAAGAGATGATTTCAGATGGCGAATTTGAAGATTTTGATTTGGTTTGGTTGGTTAACAGTTGATTAAGATACAGAATAATAAAGGTAGCAAGGGTGTAAGACTTTTAGGTGAGACTCAAACACAAATTCCAGCAGACTATGATGCAGGTATGCTGCAGGATGAGTTCAGCATAACCAGATCCACCATCTATTTTGAGGGTATTCCTCTCGGACTTCAATACTCCCACTACTGTTTAGATTCAACTGAACATATCTCTATGCAGTTTCCAACTATTGATAATGAAGAGTAGAGTCCTCAAAATATATGGATTTACAAATCTCTTTGTATAAAAACTACTCTCTCGAGTTAATTCCCATATCATTCAAGTTGGAGTGTTCGAAGGGGTTCATCTCTGAATCCTCTACACTTTAACACTTTTAACAAGCGACCAACCCGTCAAGAATAAATCAAGATGAAAAATAGAGGCGATAAATCTCTTTATCAGTCACTCTCTCAAGTCGGCTTCTCATATCATTCAAGTTGACGTGCATATTATGGCTTATCTCTAGGCCATAGCACTTTCACACTTTTAAAGTGATCAACTCGTCAAGAAGTGTCATTGGCTTTATAAAACTTTGAATGAAATGATGGAACATTGTTATTGCGAAACAACGCCCACCTTTATTTGGTTTGAAATCTCACCTATCCATCTCACACCCAAGCTAAGAGGATTTAGCTACTCATACTAAAATGTAAATACATCAAGCGATAAAGTACATAAATTAAATACATGAATTTAAATGACGGAATTATAAATTACAAGAAATAAAATGACGGAAATGTAAATTACAATAAATATAAATGACTTGAATGTAAATTGCAAGTAATGTAAAGAACTAAGTAAGGAACACTAGGAATAATAAAGCATAAATAAAAGAACAATAGATGATGACTTAAAATATTACTTAGAGTTATAAAGTAAACTAAAATCACAAGGTTATTGGTGCCAACCTTTGATTTTCACTAAGATGAGATGAAATTAGATGCCTAAACTACAACCCCAAGCTCCCTTTTTATACAAAAAGGGAGTGGCACAAAGAGTAATTAACAACTACAAAGTACCAAAAGTACTATTAAGTACAAAAGCTTAATACCTAAGAGTAAATAACCAATGGTTACAAAAATATCAAAAAGATTATGTCAATTCTCCTCTTAAACTGCAGTGGAGGCTTCTTTTGTGAGCCCAAAACCAGCCTATGGTTTTCTACTTTCCAGCTTCCACACGTTCTCCCAAAAAATTTTTGAAGTTGCAGATGCTTCAGAAATGTTGCAGCATTGGGTCTGTTATATTCAAAATCTGCCAAAACACACAAAATTAGCCATTCAAAGTAATAAAATGGGTTATCCACTAACTCTAGCTCCAAGAAACAAATAAATGATAAATAAGTAATAAAAGGACTCAAATGTTGAGATTATAAAGTAAAAACTATTCTAAAAAGCAAGATAAAATAGCCTAATGGCACTAAATAATTAGTGCCATAAGAGTCGTAGGGGCACTTGGGCTTGCGTGTCGTGAAGTGTCATACAATTAACGTTGTTTGAGTGGCATACTTTTGTGTTCCTCCACTCTCAACGGATACGGGTATCCCCCGTTGTCGGCCCGTAGTATTTTGGATATTTAATTGTCCATGCTTTAATATTTGGATTTCATTCTATTTTATGGTCGCGTGAGTATTAATTCGAGTTACATGTTTTCGATGACGTACCATATCTTTATGGATTGTTTTCCGCTATTTAAGGGTCGAGTATTATGCCCCACCCGTGTTTGGGTGTTTTGGGATATGAAGTGTTATCCACGTCTTCACAAATTGGGTGTCGAATTATAATCCCGTTTTGGGTGAGTTATGGGTTGCATCGTTTTATAAAGAATGTGTGTTTGTGAGCATTGTCTTAAAAATGCATATTATGGGGAAAATGTGTCGTTTCCATTTTAAAGTAAACAATTTCTAAGGATCTTGATTTGAACTGAATTCCTTTCTTTTTAAGATATATTCATTCATGTTAAAACTCTTGAGTTTACTAGGCGTTACGCCTACCTTTTTATTTTTCGGCATGTGCATCAGGTTCCAGTTGGGGGTTCGGACTCTAGTAGCCTCATGAAGAGTTGAGCCTTAGCTTTATACAAGAGTAAGTTGTTGATGAAGTCTTCTGCACTTATATTGGAGATAGCGATTGTTATTGGGATATAGTAACACTCGACTTTAGTTAGTCTTTATGTAAGACTTTATTTATTTGTTGATGGTTCAACCTAGATATGTATTTCAATTATGGACTAGTAGTAAGAGATTTTATTATCCTTTAAGGTATTGTTGAAAGTTTTTGTTTAGTCGCTATTTCCAAATTTGAGGGTGTTACAATGTTTAACTTAAAAGTACCAATAAAATGTAAGATTTCTTTGAGGAAAAGACTGTAACGTACCATAATAACAAAGTGAGAAGTTCAAGTGATTCTCATATAAACTTACAAAACACTAATGCATTAGTTGGTAATCTAATACAGTAAAACAAAGCAAATTTAGATGTTTTTTTTTGTAGAGAGACATGTTTATGCTATTGCATCAAACCATTAGAGTATCTTCAACATATTATCCAAAATGGAGAAACAATAGTAAAAAGCTTTAAGAAACATTTCATTTCATTTCAAAGTTTCTCATTGGTGGAATATAATAAAAATTACTTCTTCTCTTAGTAATCATTTTTGGGATATCTCCAAATTTGGAGAAAATTACACTCTCTCTTATTTTCTCCATTTTGGAGAAGCTTATGGAGCAAAAAGTGGCTCAAAATATCCATTTTCTCCATTTTGGAGAAGTTGTTTGGAGATGCTCTTAAGACAGTCTAATATCTCAAGTCAAAGAAAAAAAATAAAAACTTTCCTCCACTTTTATACCTGGGAAAAGTTGGATAGCTATTTGCAGCATTGTCCCCATTCCAAACTTGAGACTCATTTGCTTCAATTGCAAGGGCTTCTAGATTAGGTGCAGAAAAGTAATTAAGACCTAAAGAAACAAAAGAAAAAACTAATTAGTATTGCTTTGTTGTGTTGTTGGAAATGGGCCGAAAGGATCTTAAAAAGACCATTGGAGTTCTGTAACACCCGTATTTTGTTAAGCCTTGCCTTACCCTTCTTTTCTAATTTCTAATCAAAAACCCTTCATTATAAATCCTTGTGAAGTTAGAACTTTGGATCGGGAGCGCTTCAGGTCGAAAGGTCAACAAATTTGACCTCGGTACGGTATGGGCGATTGTGCCCGCGATTGTGACAGGGTGTCACTCTCGCAGGGCACTCTCGCGACCCTTGTACCGAAAGTGGGTAGGAGTGGGCGATTGTGCCCGTGATTGTGACAGAGTGTCACTCTCGCAGGGCACTCTCGCCGTCAGGGTCCAGACTCCATTAAATCCCTTTTTCCCACTTTTCTCATTTATTCCCTTAACCCACTCTCTCCTAAACTCTTTCTCTCAACCGAACCCCACCCCCTCAAATGAACCTTAATCCATTTTTGGGGGTTTCCCCCCACCCCTTCAACCTTATACTCCCTCATCATCTATACTTGTAACCTCAATCTCTTAAGCAAGATTCAAGGGTTCATCACCACTTCTTGAGGATTCATAAGTTTTGGGGTTTTGCTCAAAAACTTAAGTGTAAGTTCGTCCCCTCAATTTCTAAGCTTCTTTATGAGTTATAATCACACCATGGATGATTTCCTAGTATTATGTTTCTCTAATTTCGTTTTGGTTGACTTTGGGAAGGTTAGGTCAAAATTAGGGTTTGGCCAAATTTGGGGATTTTGATACAAATGTTTGGGGAGAAATCATTTATGGTTGGATATGTTTAATTATGGTCGAAAATGTATGGATCTAGGTTTTGGAAGCTTGAGTTGAAGAGTTGGAATGGGTGTCTTCGGAAAGCTTTGGGTGGGATCTATGCTTTTGGAGGCCAATGGTTGTGGATTGAAACATGGGTTTAACTTAACCTAGCGAGGTGAGTTCAAGTTGATTTGTGAAAATGGTGTACATGCCAAAATGTTTATTTTAAAGTGTTTTGCGTCTTACATGAAAATTGTTAACTGCTGATAAGTTTGATTATTTAAAAGTGTTTAACCTCATAAACTTATATAGCACACATCTCTGGGATTTTGGGTACTATGATAAATAAATCATATATTTTGGTATCTTAAGGTTTTATTTTATGGAAATAGATTTTGAGAATAAATGTATTTCATTTTGTGTTTTGGAGAAATGCATGGTTTTGTGTTATAGGACGTTTTGAGAGGTAAACGTTATAAACTCACTTGGAAAATGATTTGTCTCAATCTAAACTACATTGGAATTAATTATATGTTTTGGAGCATGGGTTTACATAAATACGGGTTGTTTATGTTTGATTCCAATTTATGATTTTCAACGTTGAGTCTTTGGATTTGTTTGAGCTTATGGCTCGGTTTGGATTTTGTTGGGTTTCGAGGACACTTGTCCGCTTTTAATAGCTCAATGTTGAGCGTTTGGTTATGATTTGCATTTAGTACATCTTAGTTGAGAATTACATGTTTTGGATGCATTAGTTCATTCACTTTGAGTCATGTAATGGTTTAGTTAGTGCAATGGATCCATAGGCACGGTGTTCCTATGCCCCCGCTTTGGGCATTTGGTTCATTATTTGGCATGGAATAGGCATCGGGTCACCATGGTAAGTAAGGTGTGAACCTATACGGTCGGGCAGCGTCCCATGGGCAGTAAGGTGTAATTCCCTGTGCTAGAGTTCCCCGTTTTGGAACTCTCAAGAATAGACCTAGAGGGGTTGACTTGATGTTTTCGAGTGATAGACTCAGAGGAGTTGAGCTCGGTGGGGTTTTATTTGTGTAACCCACATGTTTTGATTTCTTACATGATTATGTGACCTACTTTTGTGTTCCATAACGTACAATGTAATCGGGTCTTTCCCGTCACCAGTAGGTGAGGTTTTGGTTATGGAGTTTTATAATCCATGTTTTCGGAGACGTTTGAATATGGGTATTTATCTACGTGTTAAGATTTTGGTTATGGAAACTCATTCGAGTTATTGGGATGTTTTGGAAGTTGGGGTTATCTACGTTTTCCGTGTTTGATCATTATAATGTCAGTTATGTTTTACGTGCGCTTTGGGTTTTGGCTTTATTTAAGGAGGCGTTTGTTTTATGATTTTTAATCACGAAAAGGGTGAATGATGAAAGGAGGTTGTTTTGAGATTTAATGTATTTCATTTTTGGCTGCTTTCAAATCAAATGTATTGCATTTTGGAATTATGATTTTATATAGCATTCTTAAAGTTATTGTGTTATATATCTCTAACGAAAACTCTTGAGCTCACTAGGCGTTAAGCCTGACCTTTTTATTTGTCGGCATGTGCATCAGGTTCCAGTTGGGGTTTGGTTCTTACAGTGCTTTGAGGAGTTGAGCATTAGACTTACACGAGAGTAAGTAGTTTGGTGAAGTCTTCTGCAGTTGGAGATAGTGACTATTATCGGGTTTTAGTAACACTCGTCCTTATTATAGACTGTATGTGTAGAATGAATGTGTGTATTGAGGTTAAATCTTAATTTGTGATTATAGATTAATCGTTCATTGATGTATTTAGAAATTTTTAAATGAGTTGTTATTTCCAGATTTGAGGGTGTTACAAGTTGGTATCAGAGCTTAAGTTTGAGAGATTTAGGTATT
Organism: Arctium minus; assembly: GCA_954870635.1. Taxonomy (NCBI): domain Eukaryota; kingdom Viridiplantae; phylum Streptophyta; class Magnoliopsida; order Asterales; family Asteraceae; genus Arctium; species Arctium minus. The sequence goes on along the minus strand of OX941097.1, from coordinate 24,493,559 downwards.
CATTTTGATGCCTAGATTCAAATTAGCGTAATTTAAGCGTTTGAATGTGAGATCACACCATTAGGCACTTTAAGATTTGATGATTCGAGGTGAGTGGATTCACTAGGAACGGGAATCACGCCGAAAATGGCAAGGATGATCATGTACAGTACGTTCATAATAACACCTGGACAGTGTTATGGTGAGTTTACGAGTTACATAAGTATGCTTGATCTGCCTTGGTACGTGTCAGGATCGAAATTCTAAACAAGAATTTAAACTAAACACTCAGAAACTATGTTAAAGAAGTCACGGAATAACATTTTAACAATAAATCAATCAAACAGTGTATGAACTCAAATCACAAGTTATATTGAATTAACTTAATGATTACAAACAAAACCTCAATCTGTTGAACAAACTCAACAGACGTTCTATACTTCTCTAAAGAAAGGATTAAAACTAATCTTGAGGTTAATTCTCTCTAAACGTATATGCAAAACTTGTTAATCCATCAACAACTACTAGACTATATATACAGAACTGATTACAAGATAATTACTAAAGAAATATTGATCTTCAGCATCCATTCCATAATTATCTTCATCATTATCTTCAGCTCCTAGTCTTTCGTTCCAAGTCATCATTATCAACATCATCATCATAAGCCGTATTAATCATCCAGCAGCATTAATCTTCTAGCAGTACTAACTACTAGCAGTACTAACTCTCCAAGCAGTACTAACTATTCTTCTAGCAGTACTAACTTTTCAAGCAGTAGTAATACTACTAGCAGTAGTAAAATCTTCAGCAGTATTAATCTTTAATACTTCAGCAGCATTATCCAGGCTTAGCTCATATCTGACTCAACAATCTCCCCCTAACTTAACTTTTGAAATCCAGAAGTTAAGTTCTTCAAAATGTGGTCTTCATGATGCTTTCAAAACTTCAGCTCAATTTCCCAGATTAGGATCCAGACCTAGACTTTGATTGATAGTTCTTTTTATCACTATTCTGGCCATTTCTGAACCCTTAGCACATACCAGCTTGGCTTTCAACATCCCTTGCAGTTTTGCTTTGCTGTGGTCATATACCTTATCCACCAAGTAGTATTCATGATAGCTCTTATCAATGGTTATCACAAAGACTCCACAATTTTCAAACAATATCCAGTTATCTATTCTTTTAAATCCATTCTCAAGATGTAAGTCTTTGATAACATACTGCACTCTTTCAGGATCAAACATCATGCACAAGTATTCCATGGCCATCTTTTTAATGCTCATCCCTGCTTCTTTCAGTAAATCCCCATACAAGTTCAAACCAACCTTGTACATTTCTTCCAAATCCACCCTGTTACAGCTTCTGATTATTTTACCTTATGTAGCATACACTTCATAATGATCACCCATTCTCTTTATTCTGAAATACTCTGTTCTTTTATCCACTAGAGTATCCCAATGGATAATCTCTGGAGCTTCCACAGAGATGGGATCAACTTTCACTGGTTCTTCATTTGTTATTGTCATGTACAACTCAAACTGTTCATCAGACTGTCTAGGTTGTTCTGATTGTTGACTTGTTGGCTCTTGATTCTGCTCTTGCTCTGTTGAAGGTGCAACAATAGGTTCTGATGGTTCTGCTTCTGTTCTTTCACTTTCCTTCTCCTTCTCAACTTCTTCAATTCTTGGCCTCTTTGCCTGTTTCTTTGAAGCAATAGACTTCATTCTCTTAACAGCTCTGATCTTCTGGGCTAGTGTTTCTTCTTTCTTGACTTCTTCCCTTTCTTTTGTAGGAGTACCTTCTTCACTGTCAGGGAAAGGTTGTTGAATATTCAGATCATGCATTTCTTTTATCTTTCTTTCAAAATCAACCCTCTGACTGAAGTCTCCTTGAAGTTTAGCCATCTTCTTTCTGTACAAGTCTTCAATTATGCCATAAGGCATCTTAGCAAACATTCCTTCTTTGACTCTAACAAACCCTTTTAAGAAGTTTATCATTTTTCTTCTTTCTTGTGTTGCTTGAAATGTCATTGAAGGCTTCCTTTGTCTTGTCTTTGATGGCTGCCTTTGCCTAGATGCTTTCATGGTAACTTTCATCTCAGCAAGCTTCAAACTCTTCTGATATTCTTCACTGAGCTTTGTATCCAAATCTAATGCAATTTGTCTGTCTTTAGCTTGTTGAATTTCTTTTTCCTTTTCTGATTCCTTCTCAAGCTGTGCACTTAACTCTTTTGCCAGTTCTTCATCCAACTCAATTTGCTTCTTCTTCTTCAATGGTCTCTCAGGCTCAACCATTTTCTCTTTGCCTTTCTTCTTGGCCTCTGTCATGCTTATCTCATTCCTTTTCTTCTCAGTGTCTCCCTCTTTGATGACCACTCCCTTAGCCTTTTGAGTAGCCTTGGGAGTGTCAGTCTTTACCCTCACCAGAGTTTCTGCAATTTCTATTTCCTCTACAGACAAACCAGTTTCTGCTGCAAATTTCTCTGTTTCTACTGCTTTTGCAGTTTCTACTTCTGGTGTAGTTACTGCTGTTGGTTCAGTTTCTGTTGCAATTTCAGTTTCTACTTCCTTTTCAGTTTCTGCTTCCTCCATTGTTTCTGCTGCTATTTCTGTTTCTGCTGCTTGTTCTGTTTCTGCTTGTTTCTTTCTAGCTTCACCACTAACCTCCCCCTCAAATTGGAATTCCATACCAACTGGGCTTTTCTTTTCACTTTCATCCTCTTGAGTCTCCCCCTTTTTGGAAGCATCATGATCAATGCTCCTCTTCTTCAAAACAAATTTGGTTTTCTTCTTTTTGTGCACCAATTTGAGTACCATCTTCTTGAGTTTGGAAATCTGCACTTGTTGAGAAGAAATCACCTTTTTCAATTCTTTTATCTCCAAATCTTGATTGTGAACTTCCAGACTTATTGTACCAAGAGTATCCATCAATTCTTCATAGTTATATCTGTCATCACCTCCTTTAGGTGTTTTTACCACCCTTGAAGGATCCTTGGATCTTTTAGTAGAGGCCTTCTGCCTAGCAGAAGCACCTTCTACCCCCATGGTTTCTTGGCACCTGGGACCTTTAGATGATTGCTCACCTAAAGTTGCCGTGGGGAAGGTCTTAGCTATGTTCACACTGTCCTGATCCACACCTTGTGCAGAATCAGTAGTGTGAGCCTTACTGCCCACATGCTCTTCCTTCTCCTTAGAGAGCACATTCTTGGGGTTGGGAGACACCCCTATGGTTTACCTTTGGATATTCTCTGATGGAGAATGCTCCATCAGAGGGCTTGTAGGCTTTGGGGGTGAAGATACAAGAAGGGAAGGAACCTTCTGTACCTTTTTCCTTATATATGTTTTGGTGATGGGGGATTTTGGCTTCACAATAGGGATCTGAGGAGTATCAATTGAAATGAATGGTATGGGTAGGTCATCAGTTGGGTGGTCAGATATAGGCTTTGACCCTGATGCCTCACCATGGGAATGAGACATAACCATCATTGTAGAGAACAATGGTGTCTCTTGTCCAGAAAAGTCCTTACTTGGTCTTTTCATGTTGGAGAATACCTTCCCTTTGGGAGGTTTAGGTACATACACCTCTTGAAAAGAGGGTAAATCCGTCAATTCTTTGTGTAACACCCCGAGTTTCGTGAGGTATCAATTCAAGTTAATACAGAAACCGATATATCAAGGAAAAATAAGATTTTTGATTTTGGACTTGAATCCTAGATTCTATAGTCTATATGGATGAAGGATTCAATTACGAGTCCAACGGTTCTTTCCGGAGCGAAAACGGAGCTATAACGAAGAAGTTATGGCCAAAACAGTTTCGGTACGCGCTAGGCTATAATGCCCGGCGATTGTGACAGTGTCACAATCGCCTGTCAAGGTCGCCGGAACCCATAAACGCTCAGTACAATCTCAGCGATTGTGCCCGGCGATTATGACATTGTCACTATAGCCTGGCACAATCGCCTGGGTATTTCAGGGTGTTAAAATCGCGATTTTCAGCCCCAAACTTCATTTCTTCATAACTCTCTCATTTCAACTCCGATTTGGGCGATTCAAGTTGCTACGGTTACGTTTTTTAGAGATTTTCAAGGATATGGAAAGATATTGGAAGTATATTGGAGTATACTAGAGTATTTGGTGGTGGTAAGCTTCTCATCTCTCACTATTCATCTTCTTCCCCAAAGTTTTCTTGGTTTTCATCCACCCTTTGTTCTCCCTTTCTTAGATTGGAGTTTTGTAACCATTTTGGTGAACTAGAAGTGTTTTGGTTGGTGTATTCAAGCTTGGTTTAAGGTAATCTTCTATCCTCTTCGGTTATGGAAGTTAGGGTTTCGGTATTAGTTGAGGTATTCATGTTCATGGTTTGGGAAACGATTATTTGTGGTTGATTATGTATATTTATGGTTGAATATGTATGGATTTAGGTTTTGGAAGTTTGGTCTTGAAAATCTAAGTGTTCTTCAAAGGATCTATAGTTAGGGGGAAATCTAGATTTAGCCTAAATCTAGCGAGGTGAGTTCAAGTTGATTTGTGAAAACGGTGTGCATGCCAAAATGTCCATTTTAAAGTGTTTATGTGTTTTACATGAAATTATCAAATGTTGGATTATTGGTTAATCTTTGATTATTTGAAGTATTTAACTTTATAAACTTTACATAACACCACATTTGGGATTTTTGGGCATTTTGATAAAGGGTCACAAATGAATGCGTTTTGAGGTCTTATTGCATAAATGGATCTTTGGTCAAAGAAATACACTTTAAAAGTATGTCGGGTTTTATGAATCATCATGAAATGGAGCGATTTATAAAGTAATACTTACACATCTGTGTGAAATACTTGAAAGAATGTTTATAGTCTCATTTTATTATTTTCATTCTTATCAGCAGTTAAATTTGGAAAATGCATACTTTGTGTTATGGGTTCATTTGAAAATTGGGTTACTTCAACTAATGTCGAGTTTTGAACTAATCTTACTTTTATTCGTTGTGTTTGCGTATCCGTTGGTCGAATGCGTTTATCGTATTTTTATTACATTTATCAATGGGTCAATGGGTTGCTAAGTCTGCGGCTTGGTATTTTTATTTGATTGGAGTCTTTGGATAATTGTCCAGTTTTGGTAGCTCGACTTCGAGCCTTGTTGGGCCTTATGCGTATTATTCGGCTTATTGGATGCATTTGGGAGTCATGACCCCGTATTTGGTTTAATATTGTTCCGGCATTGGGACAGTTAGTTTTCCACGTCGAGGCACGTTAGGTTCCGGGTGAGGTTTAAGTCCTACGTGCTGCACGTTAGGTTCCGGGTGAGGTTTAAGTCCTACGTGCTACGCGCCAGGTTCCGGGTGAGGTATAAGTCCTGCGTGCTCAAGTATTACGATATTGGATGAGGGGCTCGACATAGGAACCCGACGGGGTTGAACTCGAGTTTCCATGGGTGTACGTTTAAAGCTACTGAGTCTGACATCCCTTGCGTGTACTTTGTTTATATGACTAGTCATAACAACAAAAAATGGGCTTACTTTGTGGACCGTCACATTTTATGGAATCGGGAATCCCCCGTCACCGAAAGGTGTTGTTTTTGGGTATTGAGTTTTATTATCCAAGTTTTCGGTGACGTTTTGTATTATTGGGTTTTACCCTTGATTTTATGGGATGAGTATTATGCCCCACCCGTGTTTTGGGTGTCTTGGGATATAAGTTTAACCGTATCTTCATAAATGGAGAGTTCAAGTTATATTTACGCTTTGAGTGAGTTTTGGGTTAAAGCTAATTTATAAATGGGCGGCTTACATTGGTAGTATCATCTTTGTAGTGGTTGGGTTTGGAAAACGTCCAAATTTGTGTTCTTCGTTTAAAATGCATATTATTGGAAAATGAGTCGTTTTCACATGTAAGACGTATCATATTGAAAGACTACAATTTTAACCGTATCCTTCCTTTTAAACGATTATTTTATATATGTTGAAAACTCTTGAGCTCACTAGGCGTTAAGCCTAACCTTTTTATTTGTCGGCATGTGCATCAGGTTTTCAAGGTTGGGAGTTGGTCCTAGCAATCCTATGAAGAGTTGAGCCTTAGCTCTGTGCAAACGTAAGTAGTTGGGAAGTCTTCCGCAACGTTGGAGATAGTAACTATTATGGGGTTTTAGTAGCACCCGTCCTTATTATAGACTTCTGTATATAATGAATGGTTGTATTGAGGTTAAATCTTAACTTGCGGTTGTAGATGATTTGTTTATTGATGTATTTAGAAAATTTTAAATAAGTTGTTATTTCCAAATTTGAGGATGTTATACTTTGTTAAGTACTTCTTGTACAAACCTGGGATACATATAAAAGCTTTTGGTTTTGGTATCCAGATTTGACATTAAATCATTGAAAATCATTTGAGAAAAATTAAACTTTCTAGAGGTAGCTAAGCAGACTAGAGCATAAGCTAAGGTACTGCTGAACTCACTCCATCCAGTTGTTTTTCTAGAAATACAATGTTGCAGAGTATGAACCAAAAATCTCCACTGAGGTGCAAATCTGTTTTTGAAAAACTTATAGACCTCAGTTGGACCTTCATACCCCATTCAACCAATTACTTGGAAGAGATCTTCCTTGGAAAGAGAAGATATACCTGATGCATCATCTAGACGTAGATGAGTGCGAATGCAGCCTTCTGAGACTGTGATAGGTTTATCACAAACCCTTGATTGGATGACCTAATTGCCATCAATAGTCTGTATAGAGGCATTGGCCCAGAACTGACGCATATGTTCCACATAGATTGTGGGATTGACAATTAATGCATAGGCGATGTGTGAGGATTTTAGGAAATCCACAATCTGATGAAAACCCTCTGCTTGCTTGGGTTTCTGTAGCATTGCCAACTCATTGTGATCATGAACAAACACCAGTCCTGCCATCGTTCTTGGATTGAATCACTACTAGGGTTTATGCACTGGGAAGCAAGAATTCGAGAGAGAGAGAGAGAGAGAGAGAAAGAGAAAGAAAGAACACTCGTAGGAAATTCAAAGAGCCGTTTGGATTTTGGCGGTCAGAGAGGGTATTTATAGGTGTAGGGTTTCAGTTAGAAGTAGTACTAAGTACCTTAGCAGCATTAACACATACCCGCAGTATTAACTCATATTAGCAGTAGTAACGCATACTAGCAGTATTAACACAGACTAGCAGTATTAACACATACCAGCAGTAGTAACACTGATTAGCAGTATAAATAAGGCAAGCAGTAGTAACGTTGCACTGGCAGTATAAACCACCTAGCAGTAGTAACCATACTTAACCATATTTGAACTGGCAGAAAGAGTAATAGTGAGAGCAGTATTAACTGAACTAGAAGTACTAAGTATCCAATTCAGCAATGTAATCTGAAACACTTAAACACACATAGTTAGCAGCACCATGCACAATACAATATGAGAAAGTAAGCAGGAAGGAATCTATACAGAAATGGTACATAAATAAAATCAAAAGAGGCTTATTCAGTGTTTATCATGCCTACACTTGTGACCAAGAATGTGAATCTGCCCACATCAAAAGCTTTGGTGAATAGATCAGCAAATTGGTTACTTGTGTGTACTTTCAAAACCTGAATTAGCTTCTTTTCATTGCAATCTCTAATGAAATGGTACCTGATTTCTATATGCTTGGTTTTAGAGTGCTTGACTGGATTATTAACAATTCTTATAGCACTGTTGTTGTCAATGAAGATTGGAGTGTGAAGAAAAGTAACACCATAGTCCAACATCTTATTTTGAATCCATAGAACTTGAGAGCAGCAGCTTGCAGTAGCTATATACTCTGCTTCTGTTGTAGAGGTGGACACTGTTGTTTGCTTTTTACACTGCCATGAAACTAGTCTTGCACCCAAAAACTGACATCCTCCTGATGTAGACTTTCTATCCAAGTTTGCACCACCCAAATCACTATCAGAATATGCAAGTATATCAAATGGTGAGTCATGGGGATACCAAAGACCCAACCTAGGTTGTCCTTTGAGATATCTGAAGATCCTCTTGACTGTTTGAAAATGAGATTGCTTAGGTCTTACTTGAAATCTGGCACACACACAGACAACAAACATAATATCTGGCCTTGAAGCTGTTAGATACATGAGGGAGCCTATCATAGATCTATAATGATGAACATTCATATCCCCCCCCCCCCTCAAGATATGCAGTGATCTGTTTGTGGGTTTCCATAGGTGTGCTTGCAGGCTTTGAATCTGAAAATCCAAACTTTGTAAGGATATCCTGCACATACTTGGATTGACTTATGAAGATACCATCTTTCTTCTGTTTAACCTGTAGCCCAAGGAAGAATGTAAGTTCACCCATAGAGCTCATCTTGAATCTTTTATGCATCAGCTCCTCAAACTCCTTGCACATATAATCTTTTGTGGATCCAAAGATGATATCATCCACATAGATTTGAACAAGTCGGATGTCTTTCTTCTTCCTTTTGATGAACAGAGTTTTGTCAATGATTCCCCTTTCAAAACCATTTTCCAAGAGATAGGTAGACAGAGTGTCATACCATGCTCTTGGTGCTTGATGTAGCCCATAGAGTGCCTTCTTTAGTTTGTATACTTTGTCAGGAAAGGTAGGATTCTCAAATCCTGGAGGCAGACAAACATATATTTCTTCATCAATTGTCCCATATAGAAATGCACTCTTGACATCCATCTGAAATACTCTGAACTGCATGAAAGAAGCATAAGCTAGAAACAGCCTAATTGCCTCAATTCTGGCTACTGGTGCAAATACTTCTTCATAATTTATTCCCTCTTCTTGTGTATACCCTTGTGCCACAAGCCTGGCCTTATTCTTTATTACAATTTCTCTCTCATCTTTCTTGTTCCTGAAAACCCATTTAGTACCAATTGCCCTTTGTCCTGGTGGAAGGTCAACTAGATCCCACACATCTTGCAACTTAAACTACAGCAGCTCCTCTTGCATTGCTTCTATCCAGCTTGGTTCTTTCATTGCATCATAGGCCTTCTTGGGTTCAATCTGAGATAGAAAACAAGATAACAACCCTGACTGCAAGTCTTTCAATCCTCCTATCTTACTTTGATGCCTTGTGATCCTAGGAGAATTGATGTCACCAATCACCAACTGGGGAGGATGATTCTTCTGAGTTCTTGTTTGATGTGCAGCCTCCTCATTGATATTTGCATCCATATTAGATTCATTCTTCTCAGGAGTGCTTCCACCAAATACTGAAGAATTTTCTTCATCAGTATCATCTTCTGACAGTATGGGCATCTCAGGACCTGTGTTTCCTGAATTATGAGTATCCTCTTTATCACTCTTATTCTCTTCATCACCTTTATCAGTTGCATCATGTTCTGATTCAGAGTCACCTGTGTCTGAATCATCTTTCTTATCTTGCTGGCAAAATTCAACAGGATCAACAGTAGGTATGGGGAACAGCACAAACTCTTGTTTCTGTGCTTGTACCTGTTCTGAATTTGTTCCTGCAGTTTGCACATTACTAAAACCCAAAGCATTAGTTAGTGAATCAATGTCAAACAACCAATCAGGACCTGTACCAATTTGATTTGGTGTGTTCTCATTGCATTTGACATTGTCACTTTCATCTATAATCCTTGAAGAACTATTAAATACTTTATATGTCTTACTCTGAGAGGAATATCCAACAAGAAATCCATCCTCAGCTTTGCTTTCAAACTTGCCTAATTGAGATTTGGTGTTGAGAATTGTGCAAGGACACCCAAAAGGTTTGAAAAATCCAATAAAAGGTTTCTTCTTGTTAAAAAGTTCATAAGGTGTTTTTCCTTGGGATTTGACTACTAGAACTCTGTTTTGGACATAACAAGCAGTATTAACTGCTTCTGCCCAAAAAGTAATTGGTAATTTTGAATCTGCCAACAGAGATCTAGCAGCCTCAATCAGTGTCCTATTTCTCCTCTCAGCAACACCATTTTGTTGAGGAGTTCTAGGAGCACTGTATTGTCTCTCAATACCTTTAGGTGCCGTTTGTTTTTTAAGAGATCTAAAGTCTGAAGTCTTATTTTAGTTATGATTAATAAGAGGTGATGTATAAAAAGGTCTGAATGATTCAGACTTAAGAGTCATTAAGAGGGTTTTTTAAAAAAACAAACAACCCCTTAGTCTCACAAAATTTGTTTAAGTCATTGTTTTTAAATTCTGTTCCATTATCAGATCTGATGACCTTAAATCTTAAATTAGTTTGGTTTTCAATCCTAAGGACAAAGGATTTGATCAGTCCACTTGTCTCATCCTTAGTCCTCAGAAAATATACCCAAGTAAATCTAGAGAAATCATCAACAATGACTAAGCAATAGGACTTCTTTCCAATACTCATCACATTAGTAGGACCAAAGAGATCCATATGCAATAATTGAAGAGGTGAAGAGCTTGTATTTATTTCTTTGGACTTATGAGAAGTTTTGTGTTGCTTGCCTTTAAGGCAAGCAACACAATGATCATCACATGAAAACACTTTTTGAGGTAAACCTCTTACAAGGTTGTTTTTCACAAGAATGTTCATTGTTTTAAAATTCATGTGACACATCCTTCTGTGCCATAGAGATGATTCATCTAAAGAATCTTTTGAAAACAGACAGTTTAATGATGAATCAGATGAAACATTCTCTAAGTCCAAACAATAAACATTATCCTTTCTAGGAGTTCTAAGTAGTATCATATTTTCATCAACTATCTTGAATCCTGGAGCAAGGATAATACATTCAGTCTCGGTAAATAGTATACTATGTTTCTTGTCACAAACCTGTGATACACTTAACAAGTTGTATCTCAATTGCTCAACATAGTAAACATCTTCAAAAGACATCTTACCTTTTGAAACCATACCTTTTCCACTAATCTTACCTCCTGCTGGATTGTCACCAAAAGCAACACGTCCTCCATCAAACTTTTTGAAATTTTGAAGGCAAACCATGTTACCTGTCATGTGCCTAGAGCAACCACTATCTACATGCCAAATGCTCTTCTTCTTGAGTTGTTGGTTGCCCTGCACATAAGATAAAACAGTTAGTTTTTAGAGGGAACCCAAGCCAAAGTGGTCTTGGGTTGTCCTTTCTCATCAACATATTCATAATCAGTCAGATTGGTCTTGATGAGGTGATCAGAATTAGGAATTTCATGGCTGGAATACTTTGTCAAAATTATAGGCTTGGCAGTATTAACACTGGTAGTAGCACTATCCTTGTTAGCAGTACTAACTTGGTTAGCAGTACTAACTTGGTTAGCAGTAGTAACTTGGTTAGCAGTAGTAACTTGGTTAGCAGTACTAACTTGGTCAGCAGTAGTATTGCTATCATCAGTATTATTTCTGTTAGCAGTACTATTTGAAGTAGCAGTACTAACAGGTTTCTTGACTTTTGGAACCCAAATCTTGACAAATTTGTTTACTTTCTTATTCTGTGAGTTACTCCTTGATTTGCTTGGAGTGTTTTCTTTTGATTTAGCAAACTTATTCTGAATATGAGATTTCAAAGGTGCTGTTTTCACATTCTCAGTCATATGATTCCTTTTTGATTTCTTCCTATAACCAAAAGAATTTTGTGTTTGTCTTTGAAAAGTAAATATTTGGTTAATAGGATTGAAATAACAGTGTTTGGCTAGATGATTCAATTTGCCACAAATAAAACAAGGCTTTGGTCTATTGATTTTGCTTAGATCAATTCCCTGTTTTTGAGCCCACTGATTATTTCTGTTTCTCTGATTTCCCCTTATTTTATCATGTTGATGGGGCTTGTTCTGTTGACAAGTACAGAGATTTACAACAGTGGTTTGCATATAATGATTTCCCTGTACCTTTTCCTTTCCTTTCCTAGAGGTCTCAGCTTTCTCACTCTTACCATTCTCTTTCTCTGTCTTGGACATCTCCACTTTCTCACTCTTGACAAATGGTTTCCCCCCCTTCTCATTTGTAAGAATGTGGTTTTCTAAGGGAGTTTCTTTATGGTCTTCCTTATTCTTACCCTCAGTATTCTCTTCTTCAGACTCTGTCTCAACCACTACTGTATCTAGTGGATCTACTTCAGTGGCTCCTTCAGGTAATTCCTTCTTATCTTGTCTTTCTAAGAGGTCTGAGGTGGGTGGAATATAATTGTTATTGTAAGGTGGAGGGGTGTTGTTTTAGCCTATTCCTCTTCTCAGTTTGTCATGAACTTGAGTTTTGAATAAAGAGTCCATTGCTTTAGAAGCATTGGAATATTTCTCAATGTCTAGTTTGGCCTTCTCAAATTCACTCCTAATTTTCTCACATTCCTCTCTAGACTTTTCTAATTCAATCTCTAACTGATTCTTCTCCCACTTCCAGTAGTTGGTATCATATGAATGTTGAAGTTTATTGGCTTGGTATGACTTAATTTGTTCTTCAAAATTCTCAATGATCAAACTATACTCTCTTCTATCTTTCTCCAACCTTTTAAGGTCATCATACATGCTCTGATTGTGATCCTTGTACTTTTTAACAGTTTCAAGACATGTTTTAGAGCAAAGGTTAGATTTTACCTCTGTGGGAGCAGTGTTTGATGACTCTGAAACCTCAGCCATCAATGCTTGGTTTTGAATTGCCTCCTCTGCTTGATCACTCCAATCAAAGCCCATTCCTTCTTGTGAGACAAGAGCTTGAGATGGATTCCTGTTATAGTTAGTGGACTTTGATTGTTGATTGTTGCTTCCATGTTGTTGAGCAATTCCTCCTCTGTATTCTCTTGCAAAGTGTCCCAGATTATGGCATTTGTAGCATTCCACCTTGGATTTATCAAATCCAACACCATCTTCTCTTCTCATGGCAAAGTTGTTTCTACCTGTTCTTTTAATGAATCTTTTGACTCTCATGGTGAGCATTGCCATTTGCCACTTGATATCCATCTCTTCAAGGTCATCAACATTGATCTGCTCCAGATCATCATTGATAAGAGCAGATTTAGCATGACTAGCAAGGAATGCTTCCAAAACAGAATCATTGGATCCATCCTGTTTTGAGCCATAAGAAGTACTAACTGATTCTGTATTAGCAGAAGAATCAGTAGTAGATGATAAGAGAGCAACATTATGAGAGTATCCAGATGGCTTCTTCTTAGATTCAACCTCTGCTTCAAACACCCTGAGATCATTGTAGAGATCATCAAGTTCCTTGTCCTCCAGATTATCATTTTGTCTGAATGATACTGTATACATCACCCATTCTTCACCAAGAGATCTTAGAAACTTTCTGTTGACATCATCCTGGTCCATCTTGACACCAACCGTGGCCAATTCTCCAATCAACTTGTTGAATCTATCAAAAGTTTGAGTCATGGACTCATTCTTTGTAGACATAAAGTTCTCATATTGTTGCTTGAGAATAGCTTTTTGATTTCTCTTAGTGCTTTTAGTACCTGAAAATCTCTTCTCCAATGCATTCCACAGGATTTGAGCATCAGAACAATTGCAAAACTGATGTTGGTATTCATTAGGAATTGCCAAGAGCAGAGTGCTCAAGGCTTTCATCTCAGTCTGCCTCATCTTTCTTTCTCCATCAGTCTTTGGTGGAGGTCTCTTGCCATCTGCTCCCATCTTTCCTTCATTTGAGGGACCATTCTCAATGATGTCCCACATTGAGAAGTCTGTGAGAAGAATGTACTGCCTTATTCTGATTTTCCACATGTCGAACTCATTGGGTTTGAGCATGGGGACCTTTGAAACAAGAACATTGTCATGTGATCCGTCCATGATGATTATTGATTTCTGAGTTCCTCGCTCTGATACCACTTGTCAGGATCGAAATTCTAAACAAGAATTTAAACTAAACACTCAGAAAATATGTTAAAGAAGTTGCGAAATAACACTTTAACAATAAATCAATCAAACAGTGTATGAACTCAAATCACAAGTTATATTGAATTAACTTAATGATTACAAACAAAACCTCAATCTGTTGAACAAACTCAACAGACGTTCTATACTTCTCTAAAGAAAGGATTAAAACTAATCTTGAGGTTAATTATCTCTAAACGTATATGCAAAACTTGTTAATCCATCAACAACTACTAGACTATATATACAGAACTGATTACAAGATAATTACTAAAGAAATATTGATCTTCAACATCCATTCCATAATTATCTTCGTCATTATCTTCAGCTCCTAGTCTTTCGTTCCAAGTCATCATTATCAACATCATCATCATAAGCAGTATTAATCATCCAGCAGCATTAATCTTCTAGCAGTACTAACTACTAGCAGTACTAACTCTCCAAGCAGTACTAACTATTCTTCTAGCAGTACTAACTTTTCAATCAGTAGTAATACTACTAGCAGTAGTAAAATCTTCAGCAGTATTAATCTTTAATACTTCAGCAGCATTATCCATACTTTGCTCATATCTGACCCAACAGTACGATAACCGTTGGGGTAGTGAAGATGTTTTTGAATAAGTAACCGTTAGAAAGAGTCGAGGATTTGAGTATTCGATGATTGGAATGATAGTAAACATGGTGATAGCATTAAGTGGACCATTTCGGGTCAGAATGAATGGATGGGTTTGAACCGTAGACTTTTGGAATCGATAATTAATCTAGGAGAAATTGTAAGATGAACCGATGAAATCTTCGATGATTGCCTTAAGACGTTTGATCACCCGGATGACAATAGTATGACGGGAAAGTTGAGGAATGGGATTTCGGGATGTTGAGTGCCGACCAAAGTCATGCACAAAATTTATTTCTAAAATAAGTTTGCATCAATTGTTTCCCATGTTTTCGAAACATAAAGTGAGTTATACTATGAAGCCTTGGTAAAGCATTTAGCACTCATCAGATTTTAAACCGTGAGCTTAAACTTGCATGAGATTGTTTTGTCGCACGTGGTTGTAATTTTTATTGAAAATCTCTTTACCCCTGTTTCGTGTCTAACACTATTTCTTTTCGGACATCGTAATATCCGTGTATTAATGTTATTTGGGTTATTGGGCAAGTAACTGTGGAATTTTTGACTTTGACATTAGATCTCCTCCACGTATGTTAAGATTTTAAAGGAAGAGTTGTTCCCATGTCTTGAGTCAGAATTTTGGGAATTTTAGTCTCTACGAGTCATGTTGAATTTATGAAATATTATTTTATGACGCTTTACTACGCACGAGTGTATTTTGAATTGCGTGAGTTTTAATTTTATTCGCGTGTAAGTTTACGAGCTTATTGGGCGTCACGTCTCGTGAAAGCTTTGTCGAAGAAGGGTCGCTTTATCTTACGTGGTGATTTTAGAATTTTGAAAATTTTATACTGGTTGTCGTCATACATTTTTGGGAAATGGAAGTTTTCACGCCGCATGATTTTAGCGTTAATGGGCTTTATGACATTCAGTTGAGTTTTATGGTGTCTTATCTTACGACATTTTGCGTCGCGTAGATAAATTTTGGAACGTACATACTTGCATTATTGTGTGCGCTAACTTATGAATTTCGTTTAATATTTTGTCTCATGCGAGTTTTGCACTGGTATTTTCGCAACCGTAAGAGATGTTTTGAGAGTTTTGTTAATAGATGTTATCCCATATGTTATTTTGGGAAGTTTCAGTATTATGTGACTTTCCTTTTGAGTTTTATGCAAGTGTTATTCGTTGTATGCTACATAATATTCGAATTGTTTTAAATTGTTGGTGTGAGTAAGCACATGAAAGATTTATGATGTCTCGTATTGAACTTTTGCTTTGATGATGTTTCAGTTGTTGATTTTACGGTTATAAATTTTCCGCAATGCACTAAATGGGTTATCGGTCTATATGCCATTGTGGTTACTAATTTTATTTGGACATGTGCATTTTATCGGTGCAGTCCAAGGTTTGAACTTGACTTGAAAATTTGTTTACATGTGACCGAATCACACCTAACGTTTTACTTTGATTGGGAAATAAACCGTGCATGTGAGCCTTATTGAAAATTTTACTTTATAACATTGTAGTTTAAAAAAAAGAAATTTGGAGTTGGAAATTGTGAAGCTCCTCTCTGGAGTTTGTACAAACCTTTGTTGCACATGTTTTTGTGCAGAAAATTATTTTTCATATACCAGGCATAAATTGACGTATGCGAGGATCATAAAGGTCCATTTGAAAATTTTGTTGCACATCTTTATTATTGTCATTATTAGCGTAGGTAAGGGCTAAAGGATTTTTGAAATAGTTTTATACGTGTGGTGTTTGTTGTCACCTTACACACCTACCGAGTACACGGTAGTGAATTTTATACGTACGATGGATTGTAATAAAACCGTTGTGTTTGTGAGTTTTTATAAAATTTCAAATTGGCATATCAGTTGAAAAACCTTGAACTCGTTAGGGCTATAGATTTAAAACCCTATCGCGAAAGGAGTTGCGATTAAGGGACTAGAGGAGTCCTTGGGATTTGAAGCGTCGGATGATCCGACTTGTGGCCAATCTTGAACTTTGGGGTTTCAGTTCTTAAATCTGTGCACGCATGAATAATTGAGGTAATGGGTTCATGTCTTTCCGGTTATCTATGGGGTGATCTTTATGTATCGGAAACTGGCAGGGCAGGGCCTTGTGTGAATATCTACGCCTGGTTGGATTCTACTGGTTGGATTACTTGTTCGTTTGACGTCATGCTACTTTTGCGGTGTGCCATCTTTATGGGTTCCGGGAAACCAAGGATTTTTTTTGTGGTCCGTTTGTTAGGGATGTAAAATTGGTAATATTAGTCCTCTGTTAGGTGTCAACCTTAATACGACAATACTTCTAGGATGAAGTATTGGGCGGGATGTTCACGTCTTCGGTATCACCGTCTCGGTTTTAGGCATCAACTTGCTCTTTTGAGGTCAATGAATATTTGAAAGGTTTGGAAGTATCCCTGTTAGATCATGAGGAATGTTGATCCCTCGGTGGTGAAATTTAAAGAAAGGTTAGATGTTAGTAATGAAGTACTAATGTGTATAGTTTTCCCTAAGGTGGTAAGGAACTCAGTGAGGGAATGTTTTTAGGTACGAGATTAGATCAGAGTTGGTTGGTAGCCGAATCTCCACTAACCAGCTATCCGAAGAGCGTATTGGTACGCCCTTGGAAGGACGGCCTTATCAAAGATCAAGAATGGATCATTAAGAATATTGAGAATTCGTTGGGGTTTGATGTCGATCGTTGGTTTTGGGTTCAGAAACTTGTGGATCTGAGATAAATTGACCGGTTGGGAGACAACCGCAGTCTCACGGTTAAAGGCTACGGTAGTAAATTAATTGCTCATTCGAATATACGGGCGAAGTGCCCAAGGGGAACAGTTATCGTGAGGACCATCGCGATGTTACGAGAGTAGTTCTAGCAAGCGGTGTAGAGTTAATCTATTCTGTGGGCAACGTTTTATGAGAATCTAGATTTCGAGGACGAAATCTCTTTAAGGTTGGTAGGATTGTAACATCCGTATTTTGTTAAGCCTTGCCTTACACTTCTTTTCTAGTTTCTAATCGAAAACCCTTCATTATAAATCCTTGTGAAGTTAGAACTTTGGATCGGGAGCGCTTCAGGTTGAAAGGTCAACAAATTTGACCTCAGTACGGTGTGGGCGATTGTGCCCGCGATTGTGACAGGGTGTCACTCTCGCGGGGCACTCTCGCGGCCCTTGTACCGAAAGTGGGTAGGAGCGGGCGATTGTGCCCACGATAGTGACAGAGTGTCACTCTCGCGGGGCATTCTCGCCGTCGGGGTCCAGACTCCATTAAATCCCTTTTTCCCACTTTTCTCATTTATTCCCTTAACCCACTCTCTCCTAAACTCTCTCTCTCAACCGAACCCCATCCCCTCAAACGAACCTTAATCCATTTTTGGGGTCCCCCCCCCCTTCAACCTTGTACTCCCTCATCATCTAAACTTGTAACCTCAACCTCTTGAGCAAGATTCAAGGGTTCATCACCACTTCTTGAGGATTCATAAGTTTTGGGGTTTTGCTCAAAAACCTAAGTCTAAGTTCGTCCCCTCAATTTCTAAGCTTCTTTATGAGTTATAATCACACCATGGATGATTTCCTAATATTATGTTTCTCTAATTTCGTTTTGGTTGATTTTGGGAAGGTTAGGTCAAAATTAGGGTTTGGCCAAATTTGGGGATTTTGATACAAATGTTTGGGGAGCAATCATTTATGGTTGGATATGTTTATTTATGGTCGAAAATGTATGGATCTAGGTTTTGGAAGCTTGAGTTGAAGAGTTGGAATGGGTGTCTTCGGAAAGCTTTGGGTGGGATATATGCTTTTGGAGGCCAATGGTTGTGGATTGAAACTTGGGTTTAACTTAACTTAGCGAGGTGAGTTCAAGTTGATTTGTGAAAACGGTGTACATGCCAAAATGTTTATTTTAAAGTGTTTTGCGCTTTACATGAAAATTGTTAACTGATGATAAGTTTAATTATTTGAAAGTGTTTAACCTCATAAACTTATATAGCACACATCTCTGGGATTTTGGGTACTATGATAAATAAATCATATATTTTGGTATCTTAAGGTTTTATTTTATGGAAATAGATTTTGAGAATAAATGTATTTCATTTTGTGTTTTGGAGAAATGCATGGTTTTGTGTTATGGGACGTTTTGAGAGGTAAACGTTATAAACTCACTTGGAAAATGATTTGTCCCAATCTAAACTATGTTGGAATTAATTATATGTTTTGGAGCATGGGTTTACATAAGTACGGGTTGTTTATGTTTGATTCCAATTTATGATTTTCAACGTTGAGTCTTTGGATTTGTTTGAGCTTATGGCTCGGTTTGGATTTTGTTGGGTTTTGAGGACACTTGTCCGCTTTTAATAGCTCAATGTTGAGCGTTTGGTTATGATTTTCATTTATTGCATCTTAGTTGAGAATTACATGTTTTGGATGCATTAGTTCATTCACTTTGAGTCATGTAATGGTTTAGTTAGTGCAATGGATCCATAGGCACGGTGTTCCTATGTCCCCGCTTTGGGCATTTGGTTCATTATTTGGCACGGAATAGGCGTCGGGTCACCATGGTAAGTAAGGTGTGGACCTATACGGTCGGGCAGCGTCCCATGGGCAGTAAGGTGTAATTCCCTGTGCTAGAGTTCCCCGTTTTGGAACTCTCAAGAATAGACCTAGAGGGGTTGACTTGATGTTTTCGAGTGATAGACTCAAAGGAGTTGAGCTCGGTGGGTTTTTATTTGTGTAACCCACATGTTTTGATTTCTTACATGATTATGTGACCTACTTTTGTGTTCCATAACGTACAATGTAATCGGGTCTTTCCCGTCACCAGTAGGTGAGGTTTTGGTTATGGAGTTTTATAATCCATGTTTTCGGAGACGTTTGAATATGTGTATTTATCTACGTGTTAAGATTTTGGTTATGGAAACTCATTCGAGTTATTGGGATGTTTTGGAAGTTGGGGTTATCTACGTTTTCCGTGTTTGATCATTATAATGTCAATTATGTTTTACGTGCGCTTTGGGTTTTGGATTTATTTAAGGAGGCGTTTGTTTTATGATTTTTAATCACGAAAAGGGTGAATGATGAAAGGATATTGTTTTGAGATTTAATGTATTTCAATTTTTTGTTGCTTTCAAATCAAATGTATTGCATTTTGGAATTATGATTTTATATAGCATTCTTAAAGTTATTGCGTTATATATCTCTAACGAAAACTCTTGAGCTCACTAGGCGTTAAGCCTAACCTTTTTATTTGTCGGCATGTGCATCAGGTTCCAGTTGGGGTTTGGTTCTTGCAGTGCTTTGAGGAGTTGAGCATTAGACTTACACGAGAGTAAGTAGTTTGGTGAAGTCTTCCACAGTTGGAGATAGTGACTATTATCGGGTTTTAGTAACACTCGTCCTTATTATAGACTGTATGTGTAGAATGAATGTGTGTATTGAGGTTAAATCTTAATTTGTAATTATAGATGAATTGTTCATTGATGTATTTAGAAATTTTTAAATGAGTTGCTATTTCCAGATTTGAGGGTGTTACAAGTTCCAATCGCATTTATTTTTTATGAGTTAAAGAAACAAAATATTGGTGGATTGTTGTGATCCTTCAACATTTACCTCTGGGCATATTGGTGTCTAGGAGCGCTGGAATAAACTAAATCATCAGAGTTTCCATAGGTTGTTGGAGAAACCTGCATACAAAGAATGGAATTCAGACCTGCTACACCATCAGGAAAAGAAGAGACAAAAACAAATAGAACATGCCCTTAACAAGTGACTTAGAATAGACAACTGAAATAACGAAACAGATACCAAATCAATCGAATATATTTCAAATTTACACATACTTCATACGAAGTACCAAAAGTTCGATTCACAAAAACAATGGAGAAACGATGGAGAAATCAGGGCCGATTTTGCTTCAAAAATGTAGGGCTATGGAGAAACGATGGAGAAATTGTTGGGTCTGAAATATGCCAAGGATGGTTACTACTTCTAGTTCAACATGGTTACTACTTCTGTGATTAATACTTCTAGTTAATGCTGCTAGAAGAAAACAGTTAATACTTCTAGTTAGTACTTCTGTGATTAATACTTATAGTTAATGCTGCTAGAAGAAAACAGTTAATACTTCTAGTTAGTACTTCTGTTATTAATGCTGCTAGTTGATGGTTAATGTTGCTCAACAAGATTAGTACTGCTAGTTCAAAGTTAGTACTGCTTGAAGAGATTAATGCTGCTGAGCATGGTTAGTACTGCTAGAGTTAATACTGCTCAGAGTATTAATGCTGCTTATGATTAATACTGCTTATAAGATGGAGATCTGTATGGAAAGGATGACAGCTGGATAAACTGAAGATATTCATGGAAGCTTAGAGATAATGATGGAAGATATTCTGAAGATATTTTATTAATTGTAATTAGCTTTTATCTTCAGTATATATATTGTATTGTTTAGAAGTGTGAAATTAATTCATTCATTCTAAGTGTTAGTTCTAGAGAGAAAATCAACCTCAAGGCATAGATCCTAATTCTAGAGAAGTAGAATTCGTATTGGTGAGCCTGTTCATCAATATTGAGGTTGAGTGTGTAATCTTGTAACTTCAAAGCATTCAATACAAGTTTACAGTTTGTTGATTATATTATGTTTTGATTTCCTGTTTGATTAAATATCAAAGTGTTATTCCGCAAACTTCTTTGATATTGTTTCTGAGAATTAATTCTTGTTGAGAATTCGATCCTGACAAGTGGTATCAGAGCTAGTATTATCAGAAACCTGCAATCATCATTCTTCCTTGAAATCAGAAATCATCAATGGCTAAAGTTTCAGATTCTTCAAGCACAGAAATCCCCACAGAGGTAATGTCTAATCTTTGCTCTAAAACTTGTATGGAAACTGTTAAAAGGTACAGGGATCACAACCAGACAATGAGTGATGACCTTAAAAGATTAGAGAGAGATATAAAAGACTATGTAAGAATTGTTGAGAGTTTTGAGGAACAGATCAAGAGTTTTCAAGCCAATGAGCTTCAACACTCTTATGACTCAAACTACTGGAAGTGGGAGAAAGATCAGTATGAGTCTAAGCTTAAACAGAAAGAAGAGGAGAATGAGAAGATAAAGAGTGAGTTTGAGAAAGCAAAGCTGGATATTGAGAAATTTTCCAATACTTCTAAAGCAATGGACTCTTTGCTCCAAACTCAAATCCATGACAAACTTAGAAGAGGAATAGGTTATAACACCACACCACCACCATACAACAACAATTACATCCCTCCTATATCAGACTTGCTAGAGACCAAGAATAGGAAGGAATTGTCTGATGAAGCCACTATGGTAGATCCATTAGACAAAGTGGTGGTTGAAACAGACTCTGAAGAAGAGTACTCTAATAATAAGAGTAAGGAGAACACTGTGAGTGGTGAGATTCCCCTAGAAAATCACATTATCACCAATGAGGGATGTGGAAAGACTTGGGTCAAATCTAAGGACATTGAAAAGACAGAGGGAAAGTCTGGTAAGGTCCACTACAAACAGACAACAGTTGTGAATCCTGTCCCTTGCAAACAGTGTACTTGCAATAAATCTGAGCCCCAAAAACATGATAAAAGGAGGGGAAATCAAAGAAACTGGAATAATCAGTGGGCACAAAAACAAGGGGTTGATCTGAGTAAAATCAATAGACCAAAACCTTGTTTTATCTGTGGAAAGCTTAATCATGTTGCCAAATACTGTTATTTCAATCCTATCAACCAAAGAGTTAATTTTCAAAGACAAACTCAAAACTCCTTTGGTTATAGGAAGCAAGGAAGGAATCAAATGGCTGAGAACATAGCACCTAAAAAGTCTCATGTTCAAAACAAGTTTGCTAAAACTAAGAAAAATACTTCAAATAAACAAAGGAGTAACTTAAAGACAAAGAAAGCAAACAACTTTGCTCAAGTTTGGGTTCCAATTGCAAAGAAACTTGTTAGTACTGCTATCCCAGATAGTATTGCTTACAAGAATAGTGCTGCTAACTTGATTAGTACTGCTAACCAAGTTAGTACTGCTAACAAGGCTAGTGCTGCTTCTAGTAGTAATGCAGCCAAGCCTATAATCTTGACAAAGTACTCAAGTCATGAGATTCCTAAACAACTCATTCAGACCAAACTGACAGATTATATTAATGAGAAAGGTAAACCCAAGACCACTTTGGCTTGGGTTCCCTCAAAGACTAACTGATTTATCAAGTGTGCAAGGCAATCAAAAGCTCAAGAGGAAGAGCATTTGGAATGAAGATAATGGTTGCTCTTGGCACATAACAAGGAACATGGACTGACTTCAAATTCTTTAAAAGATTTGATGGAGGACATGTTACTTTTGATCCAGCAGAAGGTAAGAAAAGTGAAAAAGGTATAGTTTCAAAAGATAAAGTAACTTTTGAAAATTTTATGGTATATGGTACTACTAACCTTGTGTCTGTAAGTGTTTTAGGTTGCTAATACTGAAAGGTAGTTAGTACTTCTAGTTCAGTGAATACTGTCAGACTGTGTTAATGCTGCTGGTATGTGTTACTACTGCCAGTCTGTGTTAATGCTGCTGGTATGTGTTACTACTGCCAGTCTGTGTTAATGCTGTTGATAAGTGTTACTACTGCTAATGTAAGTTTTCTATACCTAAAAATGATCTTCAATGATTTAATGTCAAACCTGGATATCAATCAAAAAGTTTTTATCTGTATCCAAGGTTTGTACAAGAAGTACTTAATAATGAATTGACGGACATACCTCACTTTGATGAGGTATATGTACCTAAACCCCCTAAAGGCAAGGTTTTCTCAAACATGAGAAGATCTGCTAGGGACTCGGAAGGAGTTGACACCCCATTGTTCTCTACAATGATGGTAATGTCCCACAATCAAGAAGGTAAGACATCAGGGTCAAAGCCCTCATTAGACCAACCCACTGATGACCTATCCACACCTTCCACTACAAAGCATAAATCTTCAGATTCCTTTTGTCAAACCAACATTCCCCATTACCATACTATATAAGGAAAAGATACAGAAGGTTCCTTCCCTTCTTGTATCTTCAACCTCAAAACCTACAAGCCCTCTGATGGAGCATTTTTCATCAGAGAATATCCAAAGGGAAACCATAGAGGTGTATCCCAACCTCAAGAAGGTGCTCAATAAGGAGATGCAAGAGCATATGGGTTGTAAGGCTCACACTACTGACTTTGCACAAAGTGCAGGACAGGACAGTGTGAACATTACTAAGACCTTCCCCATGGAAACTTTAGATGAGTAATTATCTAAAGGTCCCAGGTGCTAAGAAACCAAGGGAGTAGAAGGTGCTTCTGCTAGGCAGAAGATCTCTACTAAAAGATCCAAGGATCCTTCAAAGGTGGTAAACACACCTAAAGGAGGTGAGGACAGTTTAACTACAAAGAATTGATGGATACACTTGGTACAATTAGTCTGAAAGTTCACAATCAAGTTATGGAGATAAAAGAGATGAAAAGGAGCACAGATCATGATTATTTCAAAAAGGGGGAGACTTAAACAACTGAACTTGAGAAAACATGAGAAGGAAAATCAAGTTGATATGAAATCTTATTTTGAGGGGGAGATAAGTGAAGAAGCTGAAACAAAGCAGTAACTACACCAGAAACAGAAAAGAAGATAACAGCAGAAACTGAATTAAGAAGAACTAGAAATTGCAGAAAGTTTTGAAATTATCATAAAGACCCTATGCTGAAGAACTTAACTTCTCAGTTTTGAAAAGTTAAGTTAGGGGGAGATTGTTGGGTCTGAAATATGCCAAGGATGGTTACTACTTCTAGTTCAACATGGTTACTACTTCTGTGATTAATACTTCTAGTTAATGCTGCTAGAAGAAAACAGTTAATACTTCTAGTTAGTACTTCTGTGATTAATACTTATAGTTAATGCTGCTAGAAGAAAACAGTTAATACTTCTAGTTAGTACTTCTGTTATTAATGCTGCTAGTTGATGGTTAATGTTGCTCAACAAGATTAGTACTGCTAGTTCAAAGTTAGTACTGCTTGAAGAGATTAATGCTGCTGAGCATGGTTAGTACTGCTAGAGTTAATACTGCTCAGAGTATTAATGCTGCTTATGATTAATACTGCTTATAAGATGGAGATCTGTATGGAAAGGATGACAGCTGGATAAACTGAAGATATTCATGGAAGCTTAGAGATAATGATGGAAGATATTCTGAAGATATTTTATTAATTGTAATTAGCTTTTATCTTCAGTATATATATTGTATTGTTTAGAAGTGTGAAATTAATTCATTCATTCTAAGTGTTAGTTCTAGAGAGAAAATCAACCTCAAGGCATAGATCCTAATTCTAGAGAAGTAGAATTCGTATTGGTGAGCCTGTTCATCAATATTGAGGTTGAGTGTGTAATCTTGTAACTTCAAAACATTCAATACAAGTTTACAGTTTGTTCTTCATATTTACTGTGTTGATTTACTG
This sequence comes from Arctium minus, assembly GCA_954870635.1. NCBI lineage: Eukaryota > Viridiplantae > Streptophyta > Magnoliopsida > Asterales > Asteraceae > Arctium > Arctium minus. Next base: position 24,468,651 of record OX941097.1, on the reverse strand, counting down.
TTTCATTGAATATCAAAGTGTTATTCCGCAAACTTCTTTGATATTGTTTCTGAGATTTTATTCTTGTTAAGAAATCGATCCTGACAGAAATCAAAATTTGGGAGCCAAAAGATACCGTTGTGCGATCGAGATGTATGAATCTGAAGTTTGAAATTTGAATTATTGGGAACCAAATTTCGGATTCAAGCTTGAAGGAGAATAGAAACTCTGCAGAGGGAGAAAGAAACTTTTGACCATTCCATGTTTGGTGTTGGTGGTCAGGTTTAAAAGCAGTCTTTAAGAATTTGTAAGTTGTGCTTCAAAAGTTGTAATTCATAGTTTTTTAGATTTCTTGCATAAAGTGGTTGTACATTTTGCTTCATTACTTGCCTTTAAGAGTTTTGATATGAATGTTGTTATCCCAGTTTAATCTAGTTGATTAACAATCACATAACACAATAATAATCAAGAGATAATAAGATCAAGAATAACATACCAATCCCTTGAATAAACAGTTAAATCTTGTGTGTTCTTGATACCCTTGAATACAGAGAAAACAACTACCTCTCTCTAAACAATAATTATGATAATGATAATAATGAGAGGATTAACCTTAAAACCTAAACAACTAAAACTTTAAATACTTAGGCCATATGGGCTTTAACCTTAATGGGCTTTCTAACAGGCTTTAGGCCCATTTACAAATAACTATTAACATATTACACTTTAAACCCTCTAATCTTTAACTATCAAACAAATACAGTTTAGACCCTTTAATCTTGAATACAATTATGATCCAACAATCTCCCCCTTTGGATTCAAGATTAAATTTTTTTTGACAATAGTCTTCAGGTCTTCACTTTTCTTCAGATATGACGTTGATAGCTTCAAAACTTCAAATCTTTGAAAATCTTCATCAGTTTTCAGATGTTCTCCCCCTTAATATATTGTTCCTCTTTGAATATTCTCCCCCTTTTTGATGAGTGGTGAGAATCATCATCATCAAAACTTTTCAAAACAATCTTCCCCTTTATGGAAAAATCTCCCCCTTTGTCTTTATAGACTTCAATTTAGCACCATCTTTATGTAACGAGCCCTATGTGAAAATAAGAGCAGTCTTCCCAGATGGAAAGAGTGATTATTTCAATATTTTCAGATTAAAATAGAAAGTAGTAACCATTCGAATCTTTTCAAATTCAAACAGGTAATAAGTGTAACCCTGAATCAACAAATGACTCAGTTAGAATGCTTGTCAGTAACACAAAGTTACTGAGTAACACAAAGTTACTATATAAGGAGCTGGTTTGATGTAGACTCCCCAGGACTTCCATTCAATCATCGAATAACACATGGTTATCTATGAACGTTCTGACAGAAAACAAATTTATGTGTGCTCGTGCATGTGTATGAAAAAATTTAAGCATAGATGATTGCTTTTCAATATAGGCTCAAAATATGTAAACTTGTTGAGACAGCAACAAATTATACAAAGACTCAATGTTCATGAGAAAGGGTTCGAAGGTGGGGCAACTTTCCTTCTTTTTCAATATTAATATATTCCAAATGAAGAACCAATAGCGTATGTGTTGCTTCCCCAGAAGATGTGAAACATTCTCTTTTTGAGAAAAGAATGAGTAGCTGGTGAGGTTGTATGCAAGAGATGGCATGGGCTAGTTGCCTTTTTCAATGATGGTCACCAAAGAATGTGATCCAATTATATTATGTGGTTGCCCGGCTAAGAAAGAATTTGGTGCAGAGTTTAATATTCTTTTACTCTGATCTCTCACCCTCTTTCTTTTAATGCTCGTTTCTAACCAATCTCTCTTTTCCATTTTACCTCTTCACACACCATCACTCAATTCTTTTTACCCCTCTCCCCTCAATCACTCAGGGTATACTTCCTAGGTAGGAAACACTGGTTATCGTGAATCCATGGAAGTTCTGTTAAGTACTCACACTGAATCCCATGTATTTTCCTAAAAGAACATGTTGTTCAACATACGTTTTGTACATGTAAGCACAAATACCACTTGTTACATGAAGCATAAAAATTTTGGAGAAGTCAAAACAGTTGTGTTTGACGATGCAATTCTCCCCCTCAACCTAAAAGTGGTTGGCAATAAACTCATATCAATTTGTCATGAAGAATAATATGCTGGAGAATCAAAAACGAATGTTGTTTTTATGAACAATATATAAACATATTTTCAATGAAAGCACATGAAATGACGTTTGATTCAATCAACAGTGAATACAAAGAACGTGAGTATTACCATAGAAAGATTTAACTTTTGATACATGATAATAACAAAGTCAAATAGAATGTTCTGAACCGTTATGTGTATGAATACTTGACAAAGTATATTGACAAGATAAAACACAAGTATTTATCTTTAAGAACACACGGTCAGATAAACATTTAAGTATCCAAAAATCTGTTAATATCACAGATATTCTCCCCCTTAACTTAATGTAAATAATTTTTTTTTTAAGATAAGGCAGAAAAAAAAAGCACTGAAGTGCGGATTCTAATCTGATGTGATTAGAAACCATTCTCCGTTGAAGTACGGTTTCTAAGCTGATTTACTTAGAAGCCTTTGTGTTTGACGATGCAATTCTCAGTTTAAAAAAATAAATAAAGCTCTTATACCACTTGTTATCCCAGTTTAAGCTAGTTGATTAACAATCACATAACACAATAATAATCAAGAGATAATAAGATCAAGAATAACATACCAATCCCTTGAATAAACAGTTAAACCTTGTGTGTTCTTGATACCCTTGAATACAGAGAAAACAACTACCTCTCTCTAAACAATAATTATGATAATGATAATAATGAGAGGATTAACCTTAAAACCTAAACAACTAAAATTTTAAATACTTAGGCCATATGGGCTTTAACCTTAATGGGCTTTCTAACAGGCTTTAGGCCCATTTACAATTAACTATTAACATATTACACTCTAAACCCTCTAATCTTTAACTATCAAACAAATACAGTTTAGACCCTTTAATCTTGAATACAATTATGATCCAACAAATGTATTATAAGGTAGTATAGATAAGTATGTTTATATGTTTAACAAACATATTTTATGATATTGAATTATGTTTGTGTCACTTTACAGGTGTATTCAAGTATCTGAATGACACATGGTTGAACCCCTTTAAAGAAATGTTCGTATCTGTCTGGATTGACAAATATATCCACTTTGGAAATCACACAACTAACAGAGTTGAGAGTCAGCATGCAAAGACTTTGAATTTCATGATCAGTTTGAGTCGATACTTCATCCTTACATCATGCAGGTATTAGGTTTAAAGCATGATATATATATATATATATCCCTATGCCTTAATTTATTTTGATATTTGATATGTATTTCATGTAGGTACAAGATGTGAAACCTGACGGAAATTGTGGATTTCGAGCGATATCTGTTTGCTTAGGTTTCAGGGAAGATAATTGGCCCAATATTCGGCGTGAATTACTGGAAGAGTTAAATATGTATAAGTCATAATATGAAATGATATTCCTTTTGATTTCGGACAGGTTGGAGCTTCGTTGAGTTGGTTTTATGAAGACAGATTTGCACCAATTGATCATTGGTTGAGTATGCCTGAGATGGGTGTACTAATTGCTTCAAGGTATGATCGGATACTACATGTTTTGAACAGTACGGGAAGTTTCACGTACTTACCGCTTCGGTCTACACCTCAACATTGGACTAAACATTCTCCTATTGCAATCGGGTTTGTAAATGGAAACCATTATGTTCGAGTAAAACTAGAAGGAGGGTATCCGGTGCCTACTATTTCTCCACAATGGTTACGTTGGAGGTATACATGTGCAATTGGATGAGCAACCCCGTATCAGGCTCGAATAAAACGGTACACCGATTATCAAAAATCCAAAGCTACAGTAGGACATGTTGTTTTAGATGACTGAATATTTAATGTCAAGTTCGTAATGTTTGATTTTATATTAACGGTAACATTTTTAAAATTTTTTGATTGATTTAAGATGTATTGATTTGCTAGTATTTGTTTATATTATTATTTTGATTTATTAAAATGTTATGATTGCTAATTTTTTATAATCTTTATGTTTTAAAATTTAAATAACTAACTTTGTAAAGAAAACTTATCAAAGCAATAATCAAAAAATTTAAATACTATTATATATAAAATTAAAAAATAGTTATGACTAGTAAATAAATAAAAAAGGAAAACAAAAGGTAATAATACTAGTACATAAATAAAAAAAAGAAAAACAAAAAGTAATCAAGTAATGATGATTAATGGATAAAATAAGTAAAACAAAAAATAATTAACTAATCATTATATATAGATAGGTGTCTAACTAGTCATTAGATGGGTGTTTTAATGGAATCACCCATGATGTAATTATATTTTTTAGAGTTTTTTAACTTTTTAATTACACCCCTTATTTATAGGGGGTGAAAATAACAGCCCCCAAATATCACTATGTCCGCAATATTGTGGACCTTAGCTAAAAAAATATAGGAATATGGCAAAATTTGTGTGGATGTAGTCTTGAAATTTATTCACCTCCGCAAGTTGATTTGATTTTCATCCCATGTGTTGTGGTTGTGTTTTTCATAATTGATGGATGTCTTTTCCATCCCACTTTTTCCACTTTCGTAAGGGTGTTGTTATTCCTACCCCCTCCCTACTCATATACCCACCATATCTCACTCACATACCCCCATAGGAGGGGGTAGGGATATAATTCACCCTCCTCAATTCATTCCACGACCACCTTATGACGATGGATGTGTTTTCCATCCTAGATGCTATCATGCATACATATGGTTCAAGCTTATGTGATTTTCCATCCCCCGACAATTTTTTTATTGACTTTGCGAACCTGCTTTGAAAGTGACTTTTTTTTTGTCTTTTAGCTGCGGACCTAGATATTGCGGACGTAGTTATATTTCGGTCAAAATGGGAGAAAAATGGCTAGGAGACTGAACTTTGTAGCCACCTAATAGCTTTCTAGTATGGATTTAGATGAATTGATGTTTGTTTTTTGTGTTGATCAAACGGCCTGAGTGATAAAAATGTCGAATTTTGGTAACTCTAGTAGGTGGCTTTGTATATAATGTTTATGGAGGAAAAGTTTGACCAACATCAGAGTCAACAAGAAGAACCTTGGATATTTTTTGCTAATGTTTGTTGTGTTTTAGGCTCAATTTTAGGGGGTGCTTGAGAATAAAAATGGAAATTGTTTTGTTCTCTATTATGTTTAACAATCTATTTTCTATGTCTCTTTTAATTATATAATATTTATATGTAGCAAATTCAAATCACACATACTTCTCAACTTCTGTTTTAAGAATTGTGACGATCTGATGTTGTATGGTTCTTGTTAAACTAACTAGAAAAAAAAAACCACCGTCAAAACTTAATTTACTGAATTGACACTTTTACTCTTAATAATGTAGAGATAACTTTTCTCTACCTCATAAAATGGGAAAGTTGACACTAGGGGTCGTTTACTAAACGTTTACTGGGTAAGCGCTTACCAATATTATTTTACCTTATTGATTGAGCATGGTGAGGACCAAGAAGCTTACCCGTCCGGTAATAGACAAGGGAAGGATCGATAGTCTTACCCAGTAAGTGCGGGAAATGACTCTTACCCGATAAGTGTTTACTGGGTTTAAAATGTTTACCAATAATCCATTTTCATGGCCAAGAATGTTACACGATAAAGTAAACGAATGTGAGTCTCTTGTCGATAAACGCTTACCCAGTAATAATTTAGTAAACGACCCCTAAATTTTAAAAGTTTACACTCATTTTCTTTTCTGAGTAACCATGGGTATCCAAGCCAACTTACGCTAACTATTAGGGGCCGTTTACCATACGCTTACCAAGTCATATTACCTTATGGATGAAGATGGCAATGACCAAGAATCTTACCGGTAAGTGCTAAGGCAAGGACCAAGAGTCTTACCCTGGTAAGTGATGACGAAGACTCTTACCATGGCTAGTGCTTACCGGGAAAATTGTTGCATACGATACCGTTTTGGTGGACTAAAATCTTACCCGGTAAGTAAGTGATAATGTTAAATTTTACCGGTAAGCACTTATCAGGAAAATTGTTGCATACGATACCGTTTTGGTGGACTAAAATCTTACCCGATAAGTAAGTGATAGTGTTAAATTTTATTGATAAACGCTTATTCGGATAAGTTTTGGTAAACGGCCCCTAACTAATCCCTAGGGCCATAATAATAATGGCTTAGAGTTATCAAAGGTGAAGCCTCCATGTCCAAGTGGTTAAAGCTACCACATTTGTTTGGACCGGTTCATGAACCCAGTTGTTTTTACCATTGTAAATGCTCTAAAATATAAAATCCTTGGTCCAAAACTCCAAATTAATAAATTAATTTGGGCCATATTTGTTACTGTTTTTGGGTTCATTTTTGGCGAGATAATATTTGTGGACAAGCCCAATGGGCCAAAACTGAAAAATCCGGTTGAGCATTTATGGATCATTTTCGCCCAACACCAAATTTCCAACAAGCACAAGTCAGTCGATTCGTCGGCGATCTTCATCTTCTTCTTCACTGAAGCAATCGGGTTATCATTCCTCATATCAAGGTATCATCTATCTTCTCCTACAATTACCTTATGCTTTATTCTATCTCTATCTATATATATATATATATATATATACATATGTATGTATGTATGTATTTCGCTGTAATTGGTTTAAATCCAAAATGTTCATCCTTCTGCCTGGAATTTGGGGGTTTAGATGCAAATCTCTCTTTCAGTTGCTATCTTAATTGAAATAAGATGTTTTGATTCTTGTCCTTTGGAATCTGCAAGTTCAAACAAGCAAGTACATCACTCTCTTATTTTCATTTCTTCAATTTGCAGTTTAGGTTTTTTTTTTCTTTTTCTTTTTCGTTTTGCTGTTCTTGTTGATCGATTTTGATTGAATTTTTGATTAGTTGCTTCAGTTTTGATGAGTTTTGATCTTCTGTATATGATGCTTTGAACTAATTACCCTTTCTAGTTGGGGCTCTGGCTATTTTCAATCTTAAGTAGCAATACGATATTAGGGTTTTGCAGTAAATGTGTTATTCTTTTTTATGTGTTCTTGTTCACAAATTTAATTGATCGTTAGATTTATCTTACATATCACACGGTTTTTGTTTATTGTTCTGCAATTGATAAGTGAATCTGAGATATACACAAATTTCTGTTTGATGGGGTAAATTTTCACTTTTTATGTATATTACTTGAAGGTAACCGATACAAGTAAGTACACAGCTAAGAATGGCGTCTCTGAAGGAGATTCTAAATCGCCGCCCAGTGGCGGCAACAGTCCGGCTAACCATCCCAGCCGGCGGAGCAAGACCTGGACCACCAGTAGGTCCAGCAGTCGGTCAGTACAAGGTTAACCTAATGGCATTCTGCAAAGACTTCAATGCCCGCACCCAAAAGTACAAGCCTGAAGCTCCTATCTCCGCAACCGTCACGGTTTTCAAAGACAACACTTTCGAGCTCAGCGTTCGGTCTCCTTCGGTTACTTGGTACCTAAAGAAGGCGGCTGGGATCGAGTCTGGAAGCGGCCGTGCAGGGCATGTTGTAGCATCAACCCTAACCCTAAAACATATCTATGAAATCGCGAAGGTGAAACAAGCGGATCCGTACTGTCAGTACATGTCATTGGAGGCCATCTCGAAATCGATTATAGGTACGGCTAATTCTATGGGGATTAAGGTTGAAAAGGAGTTGGATTGATTTTTCTTGATTGATCATGTTATGTTTTGTAGACTAGAGATGAAAAAATCTTTGGGAAACCCATAAAACCTTGTTGTTTGAAGTTGTTTTTAAGGTTTTCTTGTGATGAAAATTGAAAACCAAGCTTCTTTTCCACCATTGTTAATTGTGTGGAACTTGTGTTAGAAAGATTAGTTTTTCAGAAATGAAGTGTTTGCTTGTTAATTATTTATGTCCATTTTTGAACCGTAGACATGATTATAAACACATACATCAGATACTCTGCGTTTGTAGGTGGATGAAACTTGAAAGAGCTGTGAAAAGTTTTAAGCTTTTAATTTGACTTGGGTAGTTTAGTAATTTACAGGGCTTGCCTCACTTTCTCGATTTTTGTACCTATTTTGATGGGAAAGAAAAAGAACGCATTTTTGTTCCACTTAGTTTTGTCCGGTTTCGATCTAATTGTTGCATCAACCAGACGTGAGACTTTACTGTCTTGTATACCAAATACAAGTTTTTGTTTTGTTCTCTATTATATTGTCTTGCATATCAAACGCATCCTAACAGATATAGGAATCTAACAGGACCATTGGTTAAGTAGAGTATTTGTCTTGAACCAACTTATTAGCTGCTAATTGCATTTGAAAGATGTTAGGGTGCGTTTGGTACAGAGAATGGAATTGCAGAGAAATGATTGCAGAGAATGGAATTGCAGAGAAAGAGAATTGGTCTGGAGAATAGGAATTGACTCTCCTGTTTGGTAGCACAGAGAATTCAGCAGAGAAATGTAACAGGAAATCGTTTCTCTTGTTTGGGAGCACAGAGAAATGTAACAGAGAATTCAACAATTTTTGCAAAGTCTAACAGAAACAAATCATCAATGATGGGGGGATTTCCAACCCAACAGAAACAAATTCACTGACATTATCATCATATATAATTTTTGACCAAACCCTATACAGAAACAAGAAATCATGAAATTAACTGCAGAAATACAGATACATTTTGATTTCCAACCCAACATACAGATACATTTTTGATTTCCAACCCAACATACAGAAATACAGATCCCTTATCCAAACCTAACCAGATACAGAAATACAGAAATCGCGACCTGAGAGAGAGCGTCGACAGGGAGAGCAACGTGAGAGAGAGAGAGAGAGACGGTGGAGAGGGATCGCGCCGGGAGGGAGAGCGCCAGTGGAGAGGGATCGCGTCGGGAGAGAGCGCCGACAGGGAGAGCGACGTGAGAGAGAGAGAGAGCCGGTGGAGAGGGAGAGCGCCAGGAGGGAGAGCGCCGAGAGGGAGAGGGAGAGGGAGAGAGAGAGCGCCGACGTGAGGGAGAGAGAGAGCGCCGAGAGGGAGAGAGACCGATGTGTTTTTTTACTTTGGAACAACTCTCATCAATTCCCTGATTTTGAAATCTCACCATTTCTCTTCACTTTGTGGAGAAATAAAAGTAGGGAAAGAGAATTGGTTTATTTCTCATTTTTCTTTTCTCTGTGTTACCAAACAAGAGAAATGGAAATCATTTCCATTTCTCTGTCTTCAACTCTCTGTACCAAACACACCCTTAAAGCAAAGAACTTGCTCATAGCTCTCTCAACGCTTGTTATCATGGTTGCACCTACCTCTTTGAGGTAGCGTTTGGTACACGGATAGGATTGGACTAGACTAGACATGACAATTTGTATGTCTGGTGTTTGATACGACCAGAATCGGATAGGAAAGGACTACACAATTTGACCTCAAAAGGTGTTTGATTATTTTATGTATTATATAATAGTTATAAATAACACAAAATCAAGTAAATATTTAAATAATTTAATTTACAAGTATTTTGTCACAATTTTCATATACATAAATACATGCAGATAATAGTACCAAATTTGAATGAAGAATTTGATATAATTGATGGTAGTTTGTAAAAATGCGGTTCGTAACTATATATTTTATTCAGTTCGGTAGATTCTTATGAATTGGCGGAGGTCTGGTGGAGGTTGTTGTAGCGACATTGATGGTGGAGGTAAAGGTGGTGGTGGTTGATGGCCGACGGTGATTGTGGAGGACAGTGGTGGTGGTAGTGGAGGTAGTTGTGGCCGATTGGTGGTCGGTGGTGGGTGGTTATGGTAGAGGTGCAGGTGGCCAATAGTGGTAGTGGTGGTGGTGGTGGTCGACGGTGATTGTGGAGGTTGTTGTAGTGAAGGAGGTTGAGGTGGCCGACGGTGGTAGTGGCGATGGATAGTGGTGATCATTAAAACAAATATCATATTAAGGTTATACTAAATGGGGATAGATTTGTAATGTTTTAGTTTTTGTCTCATCCTTGTCCCACCCCAGTCCGGGTCCTTGTCCTTGTCTTTGTTTCATGTCGTGACAAACGTGGAACGTTGAGCTTTTGTTATGTTCCGTGTCGTGCCAAACATGGACCTTGAGTTTTGTCATATGTCCTCTCTAATCCCATGTACCAAATGTAGCCTAATTAATAAGCTCTTAAGAGCATCTCCAACGGATTCTAAAAATTGGATTACATATTCTTCAAAATGTTGAAAGTAGGAAAAAGAGTGAAATTCTCTAACGCTGTGTTCTCGAAACTCATTTAACGAAGGAAAGGAAAGGAAAAGAAGAGGAAAGTAAAAAAACTCGTGTTCTCGAAACTTTTTTAAGGAGAGAAAGGAAAGAAAACGGAAGGAAAGAATTGATAACTTTCCTCTCAAATGTGGGAGGAAAGGGAAGGAAAGGAAATGAATTAAAATCATTTAAAAAAATTACTGAAATTATTAAAATTACAAAACTACCCTATATTTCATTATAATAAATAAATTTTTATAAGGGTATGTTTGTAAAAATGACATTTTTCCTTTCCTTTCTCTCCTGTTCAAGAACATGAAAACTTATTTTCTTTCCTTTCCTTTCATTCCACTTCGAGAACACAAATAAAAAAATTATTTTTCTTTCTTTTCTGTCCATTTCTTTTCTGTCCATTTCTTTTCTTTTCTTTTCTTTTCTTTTCTCTCCAGATTAGAGAACACAGCGTAAATTTTGAGAACTCTTCAAAAATGATTACTGATATTTTCATCAATAAAAAACCTTGAAATTAAATATTCATAAGAGAAAAATAGCATTTTACTAAATGTATAAAATATTTTAATAATAGATCCATATTTCTGCCTAACCAACCAATATAATGATCAAAATTCAAAGATCCTTAAGAAGGGAGAACGTTAAGATAAAGAATGTGTTATCTTATTTATATCCTAAATGGAAAATCTTGACACAAGAGGGCTTTGGGTTCCGAGTATTGATGGACATGTTGTTGATTACGGACTTAGATCATTTCCAACAGATTCTTTTAAAAAAATTCTAAATGAAGAATAAAACATCGAAATCTTCAAAATAGAAATACATTAAACTCCAATGCATTCTCTATTTTGGAGGTTACAACATTGATTATACTAGAAGTGTACTCGCACAATGCAGCTAGATACATCACGATTTTAATGTTTCATTTTATTTTCTGTTTTTTGTCGATTTACATTATGATTTTGGATGGTTGTGAGAGAGTGATAATGATTTTTTTTATATAAATTTGTTTAGTTTAGACTTAATAATATAATGTAATTTATTTTGGTTTAATAATATAATTTTTTTTATAAAATATTCTGTAAAATTTTTTAATTATATTTTAGATTTTTTATATCTAAAATATGCTTGAGAGTTATTTTAGGGGAGTTAAAGTGGGAAATGATTTTAGGGGAGTTAAAATGGTTAGAGATAATGATTGAAAATTAATGAATAACATTAAATGTAGTACATACAACTTTTATGGTTGTTTTTTAAGTAATTAACATTAAATAGCGGTACATTAAGCTTTAAGATTTGTTTTTAAGAGTTTTTTTATGTCATCTTTATAATATAGTATAGATTATTAAAATATTTCATTTATCTAATATAATATTATTTCTCTCTCTAAAATTTTAATTTTAAAGCTTCCTATTGGTGATAATATATTAAAAGATATTTCTTTCTCATTATAATCATTTTTGGATAGTTTTCCAAGTTTGAAGAATTTTAGAGCATCTCTAATAAATTCTCCAAAATTTCTCTAAAATGGAGAACTAAAAGTCAAAATCTCTAAAAAAAAATATTGCATTCATCTCCAACAGATTTCGTATTTTGTAGAATCCAAAATTAATTATAATATTAAAATTTGATTTTTCTCTCTAAATATGTATTTTCAAAGTTTTCCATTAGTGTTCTCACTTGGTAGTCATTTTGGGGGAGTTCTCCATATTTGGAGAAAAAAACATTTTCTCTCCTACTTTCTCCATTTTAGTCTTTTAGAGATAGTTTTAGAGAAGTTATTGGAGCAAAATATTGACTCAAAATCCTCATTTTCTCCATTTTGAAAAAGTTGTTAGATATGCTCTTACAGTCCCTTCCTTACTTTCTTCATTTTGGAAAATATTATGGAAAATCTGTTGGAACAAAAAATATGTCCAAAATCTCCATTTTATCCATTTTAGAGTCTGTTGGAAATGCTCTTATGTCAGGATTTTTAGTGGATTTTTCTCCTTGTCCTCTTAAATTGGTGTGAATATAAACTTATCTAAGAGTACTAGTTGTATACTCGCGCGATGCAGCGCGGGTGAATCACATTTATGAAGCCAATTATTCATTTGTCAATCATTTTTATCGTTTCCTTCTATTTTCCGTCCCTCTCAATTTAATTATAATAGGTTTGTTTGGTTTAATTGTCAATAAATTACTAAAATACATATTGTTTCTTGACACAATATCTAGAAATAAATTGCAGAAGTCTTGAGTTTCCGAATACATATATTCATAATACTCGTTATAAATTTGAAATTCATGACTAAACTATATAGAAGTTAGAATCTTATGTACCGGCAACGTGCAATGCATCTGGTCCTAAATCTAAGGATTCAAACCCTCAATCTTACTTTGTTTTACTTTCGTCCCACTTAGATTTTGATTTTTATGTTTTTGTGTGCAAGAATTGGAAGTGCAAGAAAATCTCTTAGTTATTAGTTTTATAGATTATCGGTTTTATTAAATATTTATTTTAACACATAAAGGTAAGAAAATGCATATGTTAATAGTAAAAGGTTCAAAAAAACCAAGTGAACTTTCACATTTAGAATGATTAACGGTCGTTTATAAAACATTTACTTGTTAAGTGCTTATCGGGTCACTTTACCTTATCGGATGAACATGACAAGAATTGAAAATCTTACCTGATAAGATCGATGACAAGGACCGAGAGTCTTACCCGGTAAATTAAGTGTAAGTGTTGACTCTTAAGTCTTACCGGTAAGTGTTTACCGGGTAAGCATTAGGTAAACAAGCCTAATGGACCGTTTACCAAATGCTTACCCAGGTAAGCGCTTACCAAGTCACATTAAATTACCGGATGAATATGGTAAGGACCAAGAATCTTACCCGGTAAGAACAAGACAATGACCAAGAGTGCGACGACTCTTACCACGGTGAGTACTTACCGGGTATATTGTTGCATACGATGTCGTTTTAGTAAACTAAAATCTTACCCGGTAAGTAAATAATATTGTTGAGTTTTACCGTCAAACGCTTACCGGGTAAGTGTTTAGTAAACGACCCCTTTGAACCTTTTCTTTGAATGAGTAGACCATTTAAAATGAGAAAGTTTAATGTTTTATTCATTCAAAAAAAGTTCAAAGACTTGAGCATTCAAAATAGAAAAGTTCTTTAGGTTTTTCGGGATTTTCCATTTTAATATGAAATTTAAATTTTATATATGCGCACTAATGTTTGGTGATATCAACCTTCAAGTTCTATTACAACAAACTAAAGACAAAGAAGACGGACCACCTCCAAGTTTGAATTTCAAGAAAAATGTGCAAATTTTACACCCTGAAGTATTTGCTCGGATCTTTCATTGTTGGCTTCTTAAAATCAATATCACTGCCTACTAACACAAGTGGCATAACCATAAAAGCACGAAAGTAAATCGATTATTGTTGGTCCAAAACTGATAATACTAATTGTAAAACTTGTGTGTGTATATATGTGTGAGATAGAGACATCCATGTTAAAAAAGTTTGGCAAAATCACTCCATTTAGAAGAAATTAACTCTAACATGTTTATCATTTTCGAAGTTTGAATTCTAAAGAGCCAAACAAAATTAGCCGATTCATCAAATTCGTTTGATCATATTATAAAGCAAATTATTGTTTTAGGGTCAAGAAAGTCAAATCTAATCGTTGATTTCGACATGCAACTTGTTTTAACCATTTATCTAGTCTGACCCATCCTGTCAGGGACGAACCCAGGATTTTTTTCATACAGTGACACTATATAATATAGATAAAAAAAAATTACAAAAAACACGGTTTTGTCGACGTTTACCAACGTCCAATATCGCCCGATTTGTTTTTAGCCTAATTTCACCATTTCGAGGGATTTTTATAGTTTTTTGCTTGATTTCAAAATATTTCTAAGTTTTTTTTATCGATTTCGAGGGACTTTTTTCGGGTTTTTAGGTTGATTTCACAAGTTTTTTTTTGTTTTTTTGGTTGATTACAAGATACAGTTGTGCCTTCTTGAACATCATCACGGTGGCACCTTTTAAAACGATACAGTTGCACCTTTCATAAACATAAACTTTTTTATCTTTCGATGGAGAGATAATACAGTGGCACATGCCACCATATTCCCTTCATTAGGTCCGTCCTTGCATCCCGTTGATTTGCCACATCTTAAACATCCCAATGGCATTAAAATGTAAGTGATACAAGTCTTTCAAGGAAAGCAACTCATGTCCTGCAGTGTCTTTAAAAATATTTTTTTTCTTAATCAAAGACCAAGTTTTATATTGAAGATTAGGTGTTGCTTACAAGGTTTTATTTAACAAAAAGAGAAGAATGTTATTTTCATCAACTCCTTAACCAAGATGTATGATACTCCTTCATATTCTCTTCTCAACTAAAGCGTTCAACCCGAGTTCGTAGCGGTAATCACCTGGGGAGTTCATAGTGCAACACAACACAACAACATCAAGCTTGTGGTGTAGCGGTAATCACCTAGGGAGTTCATAGCGCTCAACCCGGGTTCAATTCCCTGCATTCGCAACTTTGTGGTCACTAGGTATAACCTCAGGGCTGCATGCTTTAACAGTCGGTTTCATTGCCAAGGGAGAAAAAAAAAACTTTAAGAGCTTTGTCACCAATGTAATTATAGACTTCTAAAAGAAAAGAGAATGTTGATTACATAGAACACCAATTTTTCTGCGGCAATAACTGTGATTGATGTACCATTTGAAAAGTGTGCTTCACACATTGTATGCTTGATGCTGTTGTGTTGCTTCCAAACTTCTTGAAATTAATATAAAATTAATCAAAAGAGGCTTTTAAGTAAATGGATCAGATGGCTATTAAAAATGCATTATACATTTCATGGGACGGTGGAGGACAACACACACAACCTTGTCTTTTATTGCCCTTCTTCTCTCCCAAATTATTAGGATACGACACATTGTGCCTTCAACACGGAAAAACAACCTGTAAATTCGAGAATTAGAGCAAAAATGAACATAAAACCAAGAATTTGATCCAATTTTACATGCAACAATTCATTTCACAAGATTCAAAAAAGGAAATAGCACTAACACGATGTGTGAATGAATACTTCTTCCCAGGTCTGCCAACTTGAAAACAAACACAAAGGAAGTAAAGGGACGTTTTTACCTTCCCATAAACTTTATTTCTGCAACCATTCAGTAGCTCTCGTGCCATCCATTGTAGAGTTCACCTACCTGGAGTTCTTTACAATCATCAACGCACAAAAACAAATGAAATAATCAAACAAAATACAAAAAACCCACATAGCATCAAAACATGAAAGCGATTTTAATGGCGGAAAACAGGGGATTCAACATTTATGTTCGTTAATTCAAAACGTAAGAGAAAAGTTAAGATACCCGATGATCCACACATGTTTTCACATCTTCAAATATGTGAACCCTAGCCCTACCGCCCAACAAAATGCAGATTGCAGATCTTGTTCTTCAATTTTGTTCTTCCGTTTTTTATTTCATCCAATAAGTTCACAACCCATACTCCACATATCTCCTTCTTTGGTTTTTGATTTCATCTCCATCTTCATCTCTCTCGTGAACCCTAGCACCTCCAAACACAGGATGTAATCAAGAAGATACATATCTTGTTCTTTTGTTTTCGTCTCTCTCTCTCTCTCTCCCTCCCTCTCTCGATTATTTCGGTTTGGTGTTTTTCGGTTTGTGTTTGAAAATGAAATCAAAAGGATGAAAATAAGAAGATGGAGATGAGATCGAAAAGATGAAAATAAGATGGAGATGAAATCTAAATATGAAGAAGGAGATCGAGATGGAGATGGTGTCTTGTTGTTTTAGAGATGATTGTAACAATGGAGATGTCGTGAAAAAAAGATGAAGATACTGTGTTGTGTCGATGGGGATGGAGAAGTTTGTTGGGATATGGAGCCATGGAGTTGAAGACAAACTTTTTTTTTTTAACATATTTAATAGAGGGAATCACAATAATATAAGAGCGGGATTCACCATTTTCGGTTTGAATTTTGAATTTTTGAAGTAATGATTCATGTATTGGAAATGCAAATTTGGGTATCTCAACCGGAAATCTGGAATAATAAAGGAAAGGAAGCTATGCATAGGCAAAAAGAAAAGGCTGAACATACCAAAATTCGTTTTAGAGCATCTCCAATGGAGGTTCTTATTTTACACTTTTTGGTGTTACCAAATTTTCAACTCATCAATTTAAAAATTTATCTAAAAGTTCACAATGGTAGTTCTTATAAGAACCTCATGTCAACATCAATAATTATTATTTATTTATAAATAATATCAAATATTTAATTTAACTACCAATAAAAATAAGGAAATTGTCATTTCACACAAACTTTATGGTAAGAACCAAGGTTCTTATTTAAAATTAAAACCTGGAAATATGGCAACATGACATTCGTATTGATATAAACCTCCCTAAAAAGGGGAACAATCCTAAGATTTTACAAACCTGTACGGAATATGAAATTCGTCAACGAACTAATCTAAACATAACTATCTAGATTACATCAGTTGACAATCCAAATTCCCCAAAAATACGGGACTTAACAAATGTCCATCAACAATACTAGTCATCTCAAAATGCCTCGAGACCAAGCTCTTTTCTCAAACCCATGGCAACCCACCGCTAAGGGAAACCTGTTATACACATCATTTGAGAAAAAGTGTTAGGTTTAAAGCCTAGTGAGAACATACAGTTTATAAATTTTCAAGAGATATAACCACTTGTATCTCAAAGGAAATCTTTTCAAATAAGCATTTCCAAGCTAACAGCTGGTAAGAATGAAAATCATTAACATGAGATCATAAGCATTCATTCCAGGACCTCACAATTCATGTGCATGTGGTTCTATAATTTACCTTACATTCAGAACCTCACAACTTAATGTGCATGTAGTTCCACATTTCATTGTACATTCAGAACCTTACAACTCAATGTGCATGTAGCTCTACATTTCACTTTACATTAAGAACCTCACAAATCAATGTGCATGTAGCTCTACATTTCACTTTACATTCAGAACCTCACAAATTAATGTGCATGTAGTTCTACATTTCACTTTACATTCAGAACCTCACAATTTAATGTGCATGTAGTTCTACATTTCACTTTACATTCAGAACCTCACAAATTAATGTGCATGTAGTTCTACATTTCACTTTACATTCAGAACCTCACAAATTAATGTGCATGTAGTTCTATATATAATAAATGTTACCTTCAAGTAACTTACATAAAAGTGAAAATAAAACATCCGTTTACTTCAAATAAGATGGAACCCATTATTTTAGTCAGAACTGACCGGGAACCCCAAAATCTCCCAAAACTCAAGTTATGTCAAAATGTAGTGGACTTAAATCCATACCGTAGAAATACTTCAGATTTCAAAGATATAAGTTTTGACACGTATAAAGTTTGCAAAATGATAGTAAGAACTCACCAGTAGGTTTAGAATAAAACCCGAAAAACCAGATATCGATCACGACGAAGAGGTAAAGCTTTTAACACCGACCCTTGCTAGTAACACTTAATCTAGCAATCCAAACGAGCTCTTAAGATCCAAGAACAATAGGGAGAGAAACCAGAGAGAGAGATATGAAATCTGAGAAACTTTTTGAGATCTAAGAAAATATCTCACAAAAAGATATTTAAGCTGACCTCAAAAAGCAATCTGTCAGGACGCACGACCCGTGCGTTTTCAAAGAAGGAAAGGCGCACGACCCGTGCGGAAATCCACTGTCGGACCCTGACCTTGCGCACGACCCGTGCGTTCTTTTCTGTCGTGCGCCCTGTAGAATAGTGCAGGAAGCTCTTTTTCCTTTCTTTTCTTCTTCGCAAAAGACCAAATGAAATTCGGGGTGTTACAATCCTCCCCAACTTGGGAATGATTTCGTCCCCGAAATCCAACTATACAAAAAGCTGAGGATATCCTCGCTTCATATCCTCTTCATCCTCCCACGTCACATTTGCTCCCCGGTGATGCTTCCACTGCACCTTGACCAAAGTGACTTCTTTGTGAAGCAACTTCTTAGACTTTCTATCTAAGATAGCGTCGGGTTCTTCCACACAACGGTTACCTTCATCCACTCTTAACTCTGAGAGGGGAATGACGCTGTCTTCTACCGCTAGACACTTCCGAAGGTAACAAACATGAAACCTGTTGTGGATTCTGCTCAACTCCTGTGGCAGTTCCAACTGGTAGGCTTGCAAACCCACCCTTTTAAGCACTTTGAAGGGTCCGAGGAAACGGGGACTCAGCTTCCCACGTTTTCCAAATCGGATAATACCCTTCCATGGCGACACCTTAAGCATCACGCAGTCGCCCACTTGGAACTCTATCGGTCGTCTCTTCTTATCGGCATAGCTTTTCTGCCGATCCTGAGCCGCTTTCATTCTTTCACGAATCCACTTGACCTTATCGGCAGTCTCTTGCACGATTTCAGGTCCGGCGAACTGCTTTTCTCCCGCTTCTAGCCAGCACACGGGAGTCCGACACTTTCACCCATACAATGCCTCAAAAGGTGCCATTCCAATACTCGAGTGGTAGCTATTGTTGTAAGCAAACTCCACCAAAGGCAGGTGAGAGTCCCAACTACTCCCGAAATCGATGACACAAGACCTCAACATGTATTCTAATGTTTGGATCGTTCTCTCGCTTTACCCGTCGGTTTGCGGATGGTAAGTCGTACTCAACTTAACTCGTGTACCAAGCTCTTTTTGAAACTTATCCCAAAAGTTCGAAGTGAACCGACTGTCGCGATCCGACACGATCGACAATGGTATTCCATGCCTCGAGACCACTTCATCGATATAAATTTTTGCTAACTTATCAATCGGTAGAGTCTCGCGCATAGCCAAGAAGTGAGCGTTCTTTGTCAATCTATCAACTATCACCCAAATGGTATCGTGACCTCTAAGAGTTTTAGGCAACTTCGTCACGAAGTCCATGGTGATATGCTCCCACTTCCACTCGGGAATCTCTAACGATTGAAGACTCCCATACGGTCGTTGATGTTCGGCCTTGACTTGCGAACACGTCACACAACGCTCCACATAACGCGCCACATCAAGTTTCATTACTGGCCACCAATAGTGCAACTTCAAGTCCCTATACATCTTTGTACTCCCCGGATGAATGGAATACTTGGACTTGTGAGCATCCTCAAGCAACAGCTCACGGTTACCCCCAATCTTGGGTACCCACACACGACCGCTGAACAGTTTCACTCCACGACTATCTTCCGTTAGGAGAAAACGTTGTTTTGTCATGACTTCCTCTTTGAGATTCTCTTCTAACAATGTTTCAGCCTGCGATGCCTTGATCCTTTCAACAAGGCTAGACACTAGCTCGATTCTCGAATTGGTAGTCCGCATACTTCCGTTATAGTCTTTCCGACTTAACGCATCGGCCACTACGTTTGCCTTACCGGGGTGGTAAAGCAACTCACAATCGTAATCTTTAAGCAATTCGAGCCACCGCCTTTGCCTCATATTCAACTCTTTCTGGTCAAAGACGTACTTCAGACTCTTATGATCTGTGTATAGAGTACATTTCGTGCCGTAGAGGTAGTGTCGCCAAAGTTTCAAAGCGAACACCACCGCCGCTAACTCCAGATCATGGGTAGGGTAGTTCTTCTCGTGTATCTTAAGCTGCCTCGAGGCGTAAGCGATTACCTTGCCTCTTTGCATCAACACACAACCCAACCCCATTTTCGAAGCATCGCTATAGACCACGAAATCTTCTGACCCTTCAGGTAACGACAAGATCGAAGCTTCACACAACTTCTTTTGAAGGATTCGGAACGCCTTCTCTTGTGTTTAGGTCCATTCAAACTTCGCATTCTTCCGAGTCAAAGTCGTCAAGGAAAAAGCGATTTTCGAAAAGTCTTGGATGAATCTCCGGTAGTATCCTGCCAGACCCAAGAAACTTCGGATCTCAGACGGACTCTTGGGAGGCTCCCAATTCATCATGGCTTCGATCTTGGAGGGGTCCACTTTCACTCCGTCTCGAGTGACAACGTGACCCATAAATTGTACCTCATCAAGCCAAGAGTCACACTTGGAAAACTTGGCGTACAACCTTTCTTTTCTCAACACTTCCAGAACCTCGCGTAGATGTTGCTCGTGTTCTGACTCGCTCTTGGAGTACACGAGTATGTCATCAATGAATACAATGACCGATTTGTCGAGAAATGGTCGGCATACTCTATTCATCAAGTCCATAAATACCGCCGGTGCGTTCGTTAGGCCAAAAGGCATCACGAGAAACTCGTAATGGCCATAACGCGTTCTGAAAGCCGTCTTCGAAACGTCTTCTTCTCTAACCTTCACCTGGTGATAGCCCGAACGTAAGTCGATTTTGGAAAAACAACCCGCTCCTTGAAGTTGATCGAACAAGTCGTCTATTCTCGGAAGCGGATACCTGTTCTTCACTGTAGCTTTGTTCAACTCACGATAGTCGATGAACATTCTCTGCGTGCCATCTTTCTTCTTGACAAACAAGAATGGAGCTCCCCAAGGTGACGAACTCGGTCTTATAAAGCCTTTCTCCAATAGCTCTTGAAGTTGTGCTATCATCTCTTGCATCTCTGATGGCGCTAAACGGTAAGGAGCTTTAGCAATTGATGCTGCTCCAGGCACAAGGTCAATCCGAAACTCCACTTGCCGATCGGGTGGTAACCCGGGCAAGTCGTCAGGAAAGACATCTGGAAACTCACGCACAATCTTCACATCAACAAGCTTTGATTTCTCTAACTTGGCATCGATCACATAGGCTAGGAAAGACGAGCATCCTTTTATCAGACACTTGCGTGCCCTCGCCATTGTGATTATCGCCACTTCGCCTTTTCTCTTCTCACCATATATCACAACGACTTCACCACAGGGATCGGGAAGTCGAATCAATTTCTTGGAACAGACGATCTCGGCATGATTGTTTGACAACCAATCCATGCCAACTACAACATCAAAACCTTCGATAAACATCGGTAGTAAATCGATCGAGAATTCTCTCCCCTCGATCCCGAGAGTACACTTCTTCAGAACATCACGGATCAGAACTTGACTACCATCAGCTATCTCTACCACTAACTCATCCTCAAGACTAGTAGTGGGCATAACAATCTTTTGACGGAACAACTCAGATACGAAAGAGAAACTGGCACCCGTATCGAATAAAATACGAGCAGGTACAGAGTTTATAAGAAATGTACCCGATACAACATCAGCGGATGCCTTGGCCTCACCAACCGTCATCTGAAATGCTCGACCCAGAACCCTAGGAGGGTTCTCCTTCTTTGCCGCTACGCTACCCGATGCAAGCTTCGGACAATCTCTACTCATGTGCCCAGGTGTCTTGCACTCAAAGCAGATAAGCCCTCTGATCGGACAGTCACGGGTGACATGGTCAGACTTCCCACACTTGCTGTAGGGTTAAGGAGTGGTATTACAGTTACCGTGGTGCTTGGTCTGACACTTCGGACACCATCTAGCTTCTTGATAACCGCTGAAGTTGCGGTTTCCGACAAAAGGTCGGGTTCGCTTGGGAGGTACAGAACTGCTCTCCCACTTTCTCTTATCAGTAACCACCACAACTTTCTCAGCTTTGTTTCTCGCGAACATCTCTTCCATGTACTGGGCTTCCTCAACCATCTCGCGGAGGTTAGAAGCTTTAGAATTGTGGACCATGGATTGCATGTCAGCGGGTAGACCATTCAGATAGGCCTTCATCTTATCATTCTCTGTTGGGGCAGCGTGCCCCACCAGATCAAGCTTCTCCATGAACTGACGGGTGTATTCCCTCACCGTCAGGCTTCCCTTTACCAAAGACCGGAACTCACTCTCGATTCGGTCCATAGTCCTTTCACTGCAGAACTCTTCCAACAGCTTCTTCTTAAACTGGGCCCAAGACAACTGAGCCAACACCTCAGGAGACAAGGTGGATTGAGTGACATTCCACCATGTGAGGGACGTATCCATGAACAACTGGGTACCGAACCGCACCCTCTGATCATCTCCACATTCGGAAGAGCCAAAAGCTTGCTCGACTGCTCGAATCCACTTCACACACATGATTGGGTCGTCAAAACCAGAGAATTCTGGCGGTCCGCAACCTAGAAAAGACTTGTAGGAACAACTCTTCCCACTTCCCGAAGCATTAACAACCACACGCTCCTCGATCCTGATCCCAGGGCCAGCGCCTCCAGAACCAATCACAATGTTTCCCACAACCGTTTCACTCCTCCGATTGTTTACATCGCGATCTTCAATCACTTTCAGCAGAAACTCTTGCTGCTTTGCCATCTCTTCCCTCATTGCCAACATCATGTTAGCCATCATTTCAGACTGGGAACTAGCATCCCTGATGACTGGGTGGGACGAAGCCAGGTCTACTCGCGGAATGACCTCTGCCCCCCACCTAGCCTTTGCTGAACAGGAGGTCGCACAACAACCTCAACTCCCTCCGGCTGACCAGCGGTGGAGGTTGTCGCCTCCGGACCATCAACACGTGTATGCGGTCTACCCCGCATACCTACCATACTGAACTGCTACACAGAGCAGAGAAAGAGATAAGAGAGAGGTAGGATAAACATGAAGGAAAACGTACTACCACATTACCAATTATCATATTAACAGCAAATCAAGCACTCTTACGTACAATATCCTCATAATAACATTAGCTAAGTGAGATTATGAACATATAACACATAAAGGTTCTTGTCACCACCGCTACAACGCCTGATAAACGTACTTTTCGTCGACTCTATGACTAACCCATCTTAGAAGTTTTACCCAACTCACGAATCAATACTTAGCATACTCAGTCTAAGTCTAGACATCTTACATTCATGCCTAGTTCGCTTAAATTAGAGCTCTGATACCAACTTGTAACACTCTAAAATTCCGAGTAAATTAAAACCTGAAAATATGGCAACATGACATTCGTATTGATATAAACCTCCCTAAAAAGGGGAACAATCCTAAGATTTTACAAACCTGTACGGAATATGAAATTCGTCAACGAACTAATCTAAACATAACTATCTAGATTACATCAGTTGACAATCCAAATTCCCCAAAAATACGGGACTTAACAAATGCCCATCAACAATACTAGTCATCTCAAAATGCCTCGAGACCAAACTCTTTTCTCAAACCCATGGCAACCCACCGCTAAGGGAAACCTGTTATACACATCATTTGAGAAAAAGTGTTAGGCTTAAAGCCTAGTGAGAACATACAGTTTATAAATTTTCAAGAGATATAACCATTTGTATCTCAAAGGAAATCTTTTCAAATAAGCATTTCCAAGCTAACAGCTGGTAAGAATGAAAATCATTAACATGAGATCATAAACATTCATTCCAGGACCTCACAATTCATGTGCATGTGGTTCTATAATTTACCTTACATTCAGAACCTCACAACTTAATGTGCATGTAGTTCCAAATTTCATTGTACATTCAGAACCTCACAACTCAATGTGCATGTAGCTCTACATTTCACTTTACATTAAGAACCTCACAAATCAATGTGCATGTAGCTCTACATTTCACTTTACATTTAGAACCTCACAAATTAATGTGCATGTAGTTCTACATTTCACTTTACATTCAGAACCTCACAAATTAATGTGCATGTAGTTCTACATTTCACTTTACATTCAGAAGCTCACAAATTAATGTGCATGTAGTTCTATATATAATAAATGTTACCTTCAAGTAACTTACATAAAAGTGCAAATAAAACATCCGTTTACTTCAAATAAGATGGAACCCATTATTTTAGTCAGAACTGACCGGGAACCCCAAAATCTCCCAAAACTCAAGTTATGTCAAAATGTAGTGGACTTAAATCCATACCGTAGAAATACTTCAGATTTCAAAGATATAAGTTTTGACACGTATAAAGTTTGCAAAATGATAGTAAGAACTCACCAGTAGGTTTAGAATAAAACCCGAAAAACCAGATATCGATCACGACGAAGAGGTGAAGCTTTTAACACCGACCCTTGCTAGTAACACTTAATCTAGCAATCCAAACGAGCTCTTAAGATCCAAGAACAATAGGGAGAGAAACTAGAGAGAGAGATATGAAATCTGAGAAACTTTTTGAGATCTAAGAAAATATCTCACAAAAAGATATTTAAGCTGACCTCAAAAAGCAATCTGTCAGGACGCACGACCCGTGCGTTTTCAAAGAAGGAAAGGCGCACGACCCGTGTGGAAATCCACTGCCGGGCCCCTGACCTTGCGCACGACCCGTGCGTTCTTTTCTGTCGTGCGCCCTGTAGAATAGTGCAGGAAGCCCTTTTTCCTTTCTTTTCTTCTTCGCAAAAGACCAAACGAAATTCGGGGTGTTACATTATTCGCTCTAAATAAAATAAGTTATGTTTTTTTTAACACAAAACCATATCTTTTTCCATCATTGTAATAAAACAATAAATTTAAATCATATTTAATATAATTATTTTTTTAAAAATTTAAACAAATCAAATCATATAACAATATATTATTTTATTTATTTTGATATTGTTATATATATATATATATATATAGAGAGAGAGAGAGAGAGAGGGGAAAGTTCAAATGAAAATTCATTTTTCATTGTGCATGTGAGGACAAATCTCAGTCGCTCGATCTCTTTTGATCCAACAACTCATATTAGATAGAGTTTTTAATTTTAAAATGTTTAGGGGTAAAAATGGAAGAAAATTTAAACACACGCCTACCATATTTGACATTTTATTTTTTTTTAATTAAAAACTTTTTACCCAATTAAAGTTTTGTAACACCCTCAAATTTGGTAAGAGTGACTAATTAAAAATCTCGATATAATATCAATTAAAGGACAAAACTTCCACTTATACATCAATCTCCATATACCTCAATTTAAAATTTTATAATTAACCACAACAATTATAAAACTACAGTCTTATATACAAGAACTAAATCGAAGTCGGGTGTTACTTAACCCAAATGCAAGTTGTTCGTCCCAAAACCAATGCGGAAAACTTTACCAAGCAAATCGCTTCTCGAGCTTACAACAAACATTCATCTCTTCATAGTGTCGCTAGCACTAACCCAAAACGGAACCTGATGCACATGCCGACAAATTAAAAGGTTAGGCTAACGCCTAGTGAGTTCAAGAGTTTTAACATGAATAAATTTATCTTTAAAGGAAAAGAATTCAGTTCAACTCAAGATCTTTCAAAATGATTTACTTTAGAAATGGAAACGACTCGTTTTCCCATAATATACCTCTTTAAGGACAACGCTCCAATACAACATTCTTTATAAATCGATGCAACCCAAAACTCACTCAAAACGTGAATATAAATCGACTCCCAATTTATGATAATGTAAATAACACTTCATATCCCAAAACACCCCAAAACACGAGCGGAGATTAATACTCAACCCATAAAACATGGAATAAATTTATGTATGTAAAATGTCACCGAAAACAAATATATAAAAGACTCATCCCGAAGACAACACCTTTCGGTGACGGGGGAGACCCGATTCCATTTAATGTGACGTACACAAAGTAAGCCACACATTACGTTAAATTGGTATTAAGTATCAGGCTCTACGTCTTTCAGCATACACCCATAGATACTTGCACGGAGGACTTACACCATACCGAAGATGCCTAACCGCGCCGCAATGGGGAAAACTAGCGTTCCACCACTGGACAAATAATAAAAGCATCGAGCTCAGAATCTTTCAGCGTACACTCATTGATACTTGCACGGAAGACTTATAACTCAATCCGATGCCTAACGTGTCGCTCTCGATACGTTCCTCAAAAAATTCGATTCGGGCGGATTCTTCCCCAACTAACGAAGAGATCTTGGCGGAATTGCCACATATGAAATTGAGCACAATTTTGCAAAGAAATAGCCCACTTGTTTGATGTGGAAACCAAGTCGTTCCATCATTGGACAAAGTGATAAAAGTGCTAATAGATCCATAACAGACGGGGCTAAAATATTACATGACTCAAAACGAATGAACTAACGCATTCAAAACATGTAATTCTCAAATAAGATGCAGTAAATGCAAATCATAACCAAGCGCTATACATTGAGCTATTAAAACCGAACAAGTGTCCCCAAGACCCAACAAAATCCAAACCGAGCCATAAGCTCAACAAATCCAAAGACCCAACGTTGAAAATCATAAAATGAAATCAAGCGTAAACGACCCGCAATAATTCAACCCATGCTTCAAAACACACAAATAACTCCAACATAATTTAGATTGGGACAAAACATTTTCCAAGTGGGTTTATATCTTTTATCCTTTCAAATCATCCCATAACACCCTATAAAATGCATTTATACTCAAAAATATACTCCATGAAATAAATCATTAAGATACCCAAAATATATGATTTATTTATCAAAATGCCCAAAATCCCAAATGTGGGTGTTTTATAAGTTTATAAAGTTTAACACTTCCAAATAACCAAAACTTATCAAGTGATCAGCAGTTAACACTTCCATGTAAAACATATAAACACTTTAAAATAGACATTTTGGCATGTACACCGTTTTCACAAATCAACTTGAACTCACCTTGCTAGATTTAGGCTAAATCTAGATTTTACCCCAGCTTGAGCTCCTTTGAAGAAACTTGGATCTTCAAGCCAAAAACTTAAATCCATAAATTTCCAACCATAAATATTCATATTCAACCATATATAATCGTTCCCCAAACATCTTGTATCAAAATCTTCATTTTGGCCAAAAACCCTAATTTGACCTAACTTTTCTCAAAATCCTCCAAACCGAAATTTGAGAAACATAAACACTAGGAAATCATCAATAGATAATTTATGACTCATAATAAAGTTTACAAACTAGGAGGATCAACTCACCACTTAGGTTTTGGTGAAAACCTAGAAAACCTCAAATTTCTTGAAGATGGAGGTGATGATGATGAACTCTTGATCTTTGCTTCCACTCCACCACCAAATACTCTTGGATGTTCCCAAAACTAACAATCTATCATTGAAAATCTCTCAAATACGAAATCATAGCAATTTGAATCACCAAAAACCGAGTAGAAATGAGAAAGATATGACCAAATGAAGATAGATGCTGAATTTATGCACTACGCCCAGACCGCGAGAGTGCCAAGCGAAAGTGACAATGTCACTTTAGCTGTCACTTTCGCCCAGATTATACCGTGGGCCAATTTTTCTCTGCGAAAGTGCCCGGCTAAAGTGCCAGTGTCACTTTAGCTTGGCACTTTCGCCCAAAAGCTACCGAGAGCCATATTCGCTCGTTTTCTCGACCGTTTTCTCGACGGCTTTTCTGACCGTTTTCCCAGACGTTCCTTGACCTTTTCATGGAACATTTGATGCCATTATACCAATTATTATGCCATTGCCATAATTTCATGACACATTCGTTGGGACGACCGGACACTCGGTAACGTCGGTGCCATTGTGACATAAGTCACAACTGCATGACACTATAACCGGGACTACCACACTTCCAGTACCATTTGTGCTATTCTGACAGATGTCACGACTACATGGCACTATAGTCATACTTCATATTTGGTTCTTCATTTACCGATTCACCCAGTTCAATATTTTTCCTCCATTAGGATTAAAATCAGGATGTTACAAGTTTAAAACAAATTATCTTAAAAATTACTAATATTTTAATCAAACAAATTACATCAAAAAACTGAGAATTTCGTGCTCTTCGATATGACATCCATCTCGATATAGTTTTTTTTGTCGTTTTAACCGTTTTTTTACGTGAAATGCTATATATGTGCTATATTCATTATGAATATTTATGTACGTTCAAGTTTGTACAACGCCTCGACACCGTAAGTATGTAACTCGACATCACCTTCTTCAACACTTTCTTCAACGTCGTAAAGCATCACGTTTCTTCAGCACCATAACCCAACACCCATCAAGACGGATCGAGAACCTATCAAGTAATTCTGTTGTGAATCGGGGAACAAAAGAGAGCACGTCACGTCTCCACATCTTCACAGGTCATTAATGTGTTATTCATCATGAATAATGTATCATTCAGGATGAATAATACAACATTCAGGGTGAATAATTCACGATTCATGAATTCGTGTATTATTCGTCATGAATGTTGTGTAATTCATCCTGAATACTATATTATTCATCATGAATAATGAATGAACGTTCACATTTGTTATTCATAATGAATGTGGGACATCCGGGGATGCACATACATATTTATAATGAATTAAACCAAATTTCGGTTGTGAATTGGGAAACAAAAGAGAGTGCGTCATGTGTCTACACCTTCACGGGTCATTCATATATTATTCATCATGAATAATGTATCATTCATGATGAATAATAGAACATTCAGGGTGAATAATACACGATTCATGATAAGTAATACATGAATCATGGATTCGTGTATTATTCATCTTGAATATTGTATTATTCATCATGAATACTGTATTATTCATCATGAATAGTGAATGAACGTTCATCTTTGTTATTCATACTGAATGTGGACACCCGAGGACGTGCATGCATATTCATAATGAATATAACACATATATATATAATTTTATGTAAAAACGGTTAAAACGGAAAAATCCTGAATATTGTATTATTCATCCTGCATACGGTATTATTCATCATGAATAGTGAATGAACGTTCACCTTTGTTATTTATACTGAATGTGGACACCCGAAGACGTGCATGCATATTCATAATGAATATAACACGTATATAGAATTTCACGTAAAAAACGGTTAAAACGGAAAAAAAAACTATATTGAGATGGATGTCATATCGAAGAGCACGAAATTCTCGTTTTTTTAATGTAATTTGTTTGATTAAAATATTAGTAATTTTCAAGATAAATTATTTTAAAGTTTAAGGGGGTAATTTTTTTTAATTAAAAATAAAAATAAAAAGTCAAAAAAGATAGACGTTGATTCAAAATTACAATTTTGTCCTTAATCACTTCCCAATTAACATTATTATGTATTAACCATTGATTAGTTTTCTAAGTTTTGATCAATGGTTAAGATTTGTCCTCATGTAGACAATGAAATATGAGTTTTCATTTGAACCCAACCCTATCTATATATATATATATATATAGATAGATAGATAGATAGATAGATAGATAGATAGATAGAGAGAGAGAGAGAGGAAAGTTCAAATGAAAACTCATTTTTTCATTGTGTACATGAGGACAAATCTCAATCACTTGATCTCTTTTGATCCAACAACTCATATTAAATAGAGTTTTTAATTTTAAAATGGTTAGGGGTAAAAATGGATAAAAATTTAAACACACGCCTACTAGATTTGACTTTTTATTTTCCTTTTTAATTAAATTTTTTTTACCCAATTAAAGTTTAAAATAAATTATCTTAAAAATTACTAATATTTTAATCAAACAAATTATATAAAAAAAAAACGAGAATTTCGTGCTATTCGATATGACATCCATCTCGATATAGTAATTTTTTTGTCGTTTTAACCGTTTTTACGTGAAATGCTATATATGTGTTATATTCATTATGAATATTTATGTACGTTCAAGCTTGTACAACGCCTCGACACCGTAAGTATGTAACTCGACATCACCTTCTTCAACACTTTCTTCAACGTCGTAAGGCATCACGTTTTCTTCAGCACCGTAACCCAACACCCATCAAGACGAATCGAGAACCTATCGAGTAATTCTGTTGTGAATCGGGGAACAAAAAAGAGTGCGTCACGTCTCCACATCTTCACAGGTCATTCATGTGTTATTCATCATGAATAATGTATCATTCAGGATGAATAATACAACATTCAAGGTGAATAATTCACGATTCATGAATTCGTGTATTATTCGTCATGAATGTTGTGTAATTCATTCTGAATACTATATTATTCATCCTGAATAATGAATGAACGTTCACATTTGTTATTCATACTGAATGTGGGACATCCGGGGATGCGCATACATATTCATAATGAATTAAACCAAATTTCGGTTGTGAATTGAGAAACAAAAGAGAGTGTGTCATGTGTCTACACCTTCACGGGTCATTCATATATTATTCATCATGAATAATGTATCATTCAGGATGAATAATAGAACATTCAGGGTGAATAATACACGATTCATGATAAATAATACATGAATCATGGATTCGTGTATTATTCATCCTGAATATTGTATTATTCATCATGAATAGTGAATGAACGTTCATCTTTGTTATTCATACTGAATGTGGACACCCGAGGACATGCATGCATATTCGTAATGAATATAACACACATATAGAATTTCATGTAAAAAACGGTTAAAACGAAAAAATCCTGAATATTGTATTATCCATCCTGCATTCGGTATTATTCATCATTAATAGTGAATGAACGTTCATCTTTGTTATTTATACTGAATGTGGACACCCGAAGACGTGCATACATATTTATAATGAATATAACACGTATATAGAATTTCACGTAAAAAACGGTTAAAACGAAAAAAAAAAACTATATTGAGATGGATGTCATATCGAAGAGCACGAAATTCTCGTTTTTTTGATGTAATTTGTTTGATTAAAATATTAGTAATTTTTAAGATAAATTATTTTAAAGTTTAAGGGGGTAAATTTTTTTAAATTAAAAATAAAAATAAAAAGTCAAAGAAGGTAGGTGTTGATTCAAAATTATAATTTTGTTCTTAATCACTTTCCAATTAACCTTATTATGTATTAACCATTGATTGGTTTTCTAAGTTTTGATCAATGGTTAAGATTTGTCCTCATGTGCACAATGAAAGATAATTTTTCATTTGAACTCACCCATATATATATATATATGTATATTATATTTGTGTGTATAGAAATATTGTTTTTACTTTTTTGTACAAATTGAACAAATCCTTATATAAACTCCAATTAGATTTTCATATCCAAATAGGCAAAAATACTAAGACAATAAAATCAAATCATATTTAATATAATTGATTTTTTAATTTAGAGAAATCATATCATAAAATAATATTTTATTTTATTATTTTGATATCACATTATACATACACTTGTGTGTATAAAAATATTGATCTTACTTTTTTTTTTCATGTCAAAAAGATAAAATAATAAGCAAAATGCTAAAATTATCCTTGATTTAACGAAATTAACGGAGACGTTAGTCAGATGGATCCATAACCAAAACAATTTGAATACCACAAAGACTAAATCAACGACAAAAAAACATACCATAAAAACTCTAATTAAATAATATATCAAAATAAATAGACCAAATCCACACTTCACTTTTTATCTAATTCATCCTATTATTTTTTTGGGGAGGCTAATGACACCCTTATAAATTATTTTCTCCTTACACACATCAACATCAAAACCTGTTTTTTACATTTATAACGTATGAATTGACCTGATTTTGACATTAATAAGGGTGCCATTAACATTTTGACATTAGAGAGAATTACACTTTTGGTCCCCTGAGGTTTGGTGATTTCCTTGAAAGTGCGACATGTATTTCAATAAGTCAAGTTGTAGTCCCTAAGGTTTGAATTTTGCTTTGAAAGTGGGACCTCACCACTAACTTCGCTAAAAAAACTCAGTTAGAGTCAAGGGCAAAATAATCCAACCATGTTTATATATATATAGACACACATTAGAGTTGATTACTAGTTGGTCCCTATAATTTGGTGTTTTTTCATAAAATTAAGGAAAAACAAAAAAAGGACAAAAATATGGTTGGACTATTTTGTCCCTTGCTCTAACTGAGTTTTTTAACGAAGTTAGTGGTCAGGTCCCATTTCCAAAACAAAATTCAAATCTCAGGAACTATAACTTGACTTATTAAAATACAAGTTCTACTTTCAAAGAAATCACCAAACCTCATGGACCAAAAGTGTAATTCTCTCTCAAGATTATAATGTGACTTTATGTGATTTGATAGATGGATAAGGAAGAGAGACTTTGAGGACAGAAAATTTTTATTCCTTAATATTGCAGATTATAGGGAATCTTGTGAGAATCATCCACCGGGATTCGATGCTGCCGTCACCGGCCGGCGGCGGCATGGATAATTCAAACATTAACTTTTCCCCCTTTAAGATTAAAAATAGAGTAAACTACAAATTTGGTCCTTGTGGTTTTTTGAAAATAACATTTTTCGTCCCTACAGTTTTGAAATTATGATATGGTCATCGTGATTTGCTAAATCGATCAAATTTAGTCCCTGTTAAAAAATTCCATTAAATAAGGAGCATTTTCATCCTTTTAGCAATTAATTTGTCTTTTATCCAATTAAAACCACAATGACCAACTATAATTGTTCACACATTTTTCAACTGAATTTAATTAAAACACCAACCGATTAACATAAAATAAAAAACTATTTTTTTTTTCAGATCCTATTAGACCTCTTCAAATGGCGATTTAAAATAATAAAAAAATACGATACATATGATATTACTTATATATTAACTATCAAGAATAATTAAAAGAATACAATATCACTTACTTATCAATGATTTTAATAATATTATTTGATTTTGTTATTAATAAAGTTATAAATATTTTAAAAATGTACAATATAATTAGTAGAAAACTTTATCCTTTTTAATTATTTTGAAAACTTATAGAAAAATTGATAAAAAGAATACGATATCACTTACTTATCAATGTAATTATTATTTTTGATTTCATGTTACTTTCATTATTTCATATTTTTATTTAAATCTTTAATTCTTTTATTAATTAATCAAATTTATTTAATATATATATATATATATTATTAAAATATCTTAGAGAAATAAAAAAATAAAAAAACAGAAAAGTAAAAGAAGTGAACCACAATTTTGGTCCCTATGGTTTTTAATTGTGTAAAAGACAAAGAAATTCGTAAAAGGGAGAAATTGACCCTCATTCAACGTAATTTTTTAACGGTCGTTAGAGGAAGGGACCAAATCCATACTTTTTTGCAAACCACGATGGCCATCTTGTAATTTCAAATTAATCTGCAGGGATGAAAAGTGTTATTTTTAACAAACCACATAGAACAAATTTGTAATTTACTCTTTAAAATATATAGATGCATATTTTTGTCCAATTCTCATGTTAAATGACACATAAGAGAAATATGTTACATCATAACATACTTCTGATTTAATCCAAGAGTTTTACGTTATGGGTTGCTATTATTTGGACCGCTTATTTGACGACAATCAATGTCGGCCAGGGTCATAAAACATTCTGAATAATTTCTTAAAAATGATAAGTTTCAACAAACCTTATCAGACCACCAAAGCTTCATTTGAACCCCCGGATGAGATCCTGTTCTCGGATCTACCCCTTGTTCAAACTCATTCTCAAGTTGATGTTTCGTCTGTTTTAGAAAGTTTAGATGATTTATTCGTTCAAAAAATTACAAGGACTTACTCGATGCAAAATATGAAATTTGTTGGGTTTTTTCCCGAATTTTCATTTTCAATGATTTTATTATATTGATCGGTTTTACAAGTCAAAAAGATCGTATTGAACCGGTTTTAGAAATTGTTGGGATTTATACGTTTAAAAAAATTATCCAATGATTTAATCACTCAAGATTGAAAAATTCGTTGGATTTTTCTATAATTTTTTGAATAAATTTGAAGTAATAGATATAATTATGCCTAAATTTCTAAAAAAACAGACAATTAAATACTCTATGACAAAATTATTACTAAATGAAGAAATTATGTATCATACAGATTAAAATGGTTACACTTTTTCTGTACTCAACATTTATTGCCCTCATTGTATCACTCTTGCTTTAGTTATTCCTCAATTCCTAATCATTTCTTTTGAAGCCTTGCATTTTTTTTAAGTATTACATGTATAATAATATTTATATATCACAAAACTCACACAAATACTTTACAGTTAATGATCCCCTCCCCCCCCCCCCCCCCCCCCCCCCCCCCCCAAAGTCAATGGAGCAACATCTAGGCAGAGCCTATTTCCGATTCCCTTACCCAATCTCATGAGAAGCAAGCTTAGCAGACATTTGACTTCTAAGAAGGTTGTACAGTTAACTTGGGTTTCATTGGACAAATGACTTTTTTCTCATAATCTTACATTTCTTGAAGCTGGATTTTGACTTGTAGACACTAAAAAATAGGTTTGGATAACCCTTTTCTTGAAGCTGCATTTTGACTTATTAGAGTTGTTTACGATCAAACCTATAAAAAAAATGATTTAGATTTACTGTATTAGACTCATTTGGACCAAAAAAAAAAAATAGATTTGATTTAAGTGGGCAAATGATCGGTTTCTTTTAAGTTTGTATTTTATTTGGAAACAATATTAATATTAATTGTATATACATTTTATATAAATGTATCTTCTTTTAGTAACGAAAAACAAAGTTATTATATTTACTACTTACATTTTACGGGAACAATCATACTACCACTTAGAATAAAGGATATCTCTATGTATAACGCGATCGACCCTACTTTCGAGTGGAATACAATGGTTTATTTGATCTTACAAAATGGAAACATCAATATGAAATTGAAAAAAAAAACTTGGTACTGAATTAGTAACCTCATGCAACAAGAATGCTATAACAAGCAATCCAAATGCATCTCAATGCACCAAATCTTGGTTTTATGCAAGTTGAGAAGAAGATCCTATATGCAACTCTTTCCTAATTACAGTAAGACCTTGTATGTGTACCTTGTGCTGTCTCTTCCAAATACCATATAAATCAAATCAAACAAATGTAGTAGATCACACGTAGATGTAAGGTCTAGAGGTAGGATATATGCCGACATTTCCTCTATCCCAAGGGATAGAGCCGTAGAAAGGCTATTTTCGTTAAAAGAAAACAAGAGAGCAAGCTACAGGTGAGAGTGTGCGCAAACAGAGACCCTAAAAGAAGTTCCAAAACTATGAATGATTCCTATTCCAAGAAACAAGGCATTAATAATCTTGAAAAATCATTAATGACCAAGTTACAGAGCCATTACAATAAATCTGAAAGTTGACCAAAACATAAAAAGGGAAGGATTTTCGGTTATTCAAGCGAAAAATCTTGTCTGTGCCTTTACAAACCCATGTCAAACACAACGAACGAACGACCACAAAGATTAATGAGAAAAGATCACCAACAATCTCAAGCTTTTGTACTACAACAGGTCTTATGTCAACTGGCTAATCATCTCACAATGCCAACGATTCTCTTCAGCTTCACGTTGAGCCTGCATCGCTCACAAAGGTTTTGACATATATCAGATAATTGTTCGGTATCCATTATAGACACCCTATATATTTCCATTTCTTTAGATGTATATTCTAGAATAGAAGTTCACATAAGACCAAACAAACCCATTATATCACATCTGGAGGTGGAGTCCAACTGTCCAGGTTAAGATGTATGCAAACCTGACCTCTACCCCAAAGAGGTTCACATAATTAAGTTAATGAAAAAGAGTGGAGTTAAGGTAAATGGTGTTCAAGAATCACATTTTCTCGTGAATCTACAATTAGCGTTGACCTTTTAGAATGCTCGGCTTATGCAATTACAACATGATCTTACTTTGTTGACCTCAGAAAGAGTAGAAATGAGACAATGCTGAATACTTCCCTGTTCTACAATCAATCTATCACAATCTACCATAATTGGAGATAGCAATCAAGTTGGTTATACAAAATCACATCATAAATGATATTGATGATAGGAATCAAGTTGGTTATACAAGCAAAAGAGTCCACTTTACAACTTTACCCTCTTAAAAAATAAGTCTTGTAGCAAATTTTAACATCAAGACAGATTTGGTGTTTCTAAATTAATTACCTTTTCAGATTACCAAGAGAAATTTGTCTTTAAGTTGATCCCAAATTGGAAAATGGATCCTTTTATAATGTTTTCATAATCTACAAACAAACTACATATCTGGTATACTCAAAATTACAGCAAGCATAAGGGAATATTTCCAAAAATGCAGTAGTTAAGACATACAATTATCAAAGTAGGAAACATTGCCATATAATCGAAACTATACCAAACAAACCCAATATATCCCACCTGGAGGTGGGGTCCATGGAGGGTATCAGGGTAAGATGTACACAGACCTGACATGTACCCCAAAGAGTAGAGCGGTTGTTTCCCTGAAGACAATTGAAACTAAGAAAGTGAAAAAGAGAAAGATCTGTGCCAGCAAAGCAAGAATTACCTCAGCCACTCTGCTGTCCAAACTGCTCATTGTTATGGTAAAGGTATAAACATCACAACTGCATAACTTTGTTTTGTTTGACACAAGCAGGTGCCTTAAAAGCCTGACACTTCCATGATGAATTCCGTTCAACAGCCATCGCGCCATTGGCAGAGGGCCCTATAGATAACGAGCTCCTAGAAGTACGATCTTCTTTGGGGGTTGCTTGATCCCTATCATGACAGATGCTTAAAGGAAGCTTCTTCTGTTTCATTCTTCCCCTCTTTCTACCAAGAATACTGATATCCTCCTCACTAGATTTTGCCTTTGATTGTAAAACTCTTTCTGCATTCCCGTTTTCCGTTTTTGACTTTGAAGCGTTTTCTACTTCTTTACCAACGGTTGTTACCCTTTCGAGGGGTTTACTGGCTCCATTGCTAGAAGGAGAAATCTCGTCACCAACTATACTTCCTTTGTTAATTCTACCATTTTCTGAAGAGATTTTAAGCTTTTTATGCTTATGACTCTTTTCGTCAGAGGGCAAACCACATTTCGAAATTCTAGGGGAACTGTTTATGGCCTGATGCAATTGACGAGCTAATTCTTCATCATTCGTCTTATCATTCTCTAACCTCGGTTTCTTATTGTTATACAACATCTGAACCTCAACTTGCTTTTTTGTTTTATTCTTCTTCAATTGTTGTTCTGCAGAAGACGATATCAACTCCTGATCATCAACACTTGCTATAAATTCTAATGCTTTCTTGGCGGCAGCCATGGCTTTGGCCGCTATTACCGCCTTTTCTTCAGCTGCCGCCCTTGCAGCCATTGCAACCTTGACTGCAACTTCAGCTGCTGATCTGGAAGCCACCACGATCTCCTCTTGTGAAGGGTTATCGGTACTCAAATGAGCTCTCAATAAGTAATTGATACGAGTATCTAATTCATTCAACGAGCTACAAGTGGATGGTGAATAGGAATTTCCATTTCCATTGACATCACCATTCTGCTTTTTTAAACAGGCAAGTAACCGCTTTCGTGGAGGCAAAAGCACATCAGAGTCCAAACGATTAACATCACATACGTTTGCTTCCATTATTCGTTACATCAACGTAATATCTTGAAACAATTTGGAAGCAATCTTTCTGCATGGAAATTGAATAAAAATTCATACAAATTTGTAGCATAATAATCGATCAAAACATAACAAAAGCAATCAAATCCAATTTCTACCAAAATTCTCCAAACCCTAACAACCGATTCCACCACCATAGTTAAATTCTGATAATCCAGATTCAATTCCACACAAACAAACAAACAAACAGAATTCCACAATTTCAACACACTTTCAATTTCAAACCACAATTACAACTCAATACATTAAAAGAAACGAACAATTCGATCAAACAATCCACACAAACAAAAAAAGAGATAAAATCAGGAGCTTGATTCAACAAAATTTCACAAATCCAATCGAGCTGATCGATTGAAGATGTGTTGATTCTAGAATAAACACAATTGGATTGAGCAAATTACAGATGAATTGAACAAGAGTTGAAGGAAATGAAGATGAAAAACGTACCTGATCGTGTGTTAATCAAAGGGGGATATGATGTTGGAATTAGGGTTTTGAGATGTGGAAGGAAGATGGTGTGCAAGTAGTTTTGAGAGAGAGAGAATGAAGATCATATATATGTATATATATTGTCAGATAATTTCGATTGGTTCCAGTTCTAGAAACCCATAAAACGCAAATCCAGTAAAAAAAAATTGTTAACCAGCCGTTATTCTTTCCACCTCCTTTTACATTATTTACTATTACATATATATATATATGCCATTCTGAGCTAAATTACCATTTTACCCTTACACCATTTTCTCCAAAATAAAAATAAAATTGGAGATTTTAAAAATTTTAAATTATTTATTTTTACTCCGAAAATAGGGGATGATCAAAATTTTCAATTTTAGAAAGGTCATTACAAGTGATTGCTTAGTAGAGAAATTGATTTATTACTTTTATTTTCATCAATAGAAATTATTGAAATTAAATATTTAAGAAAAAGATAATATTTTAATAATATAATTAATGTTGTAATCTCCACAATGAAAAAAAAGTCTAGGTTGAATTAATTTTTTTTTCTTTTTGGAAATTTTGATTCTTATATTCTCTATTTTAGGAAATTTTTAAAAAGTTTGTTGGAGATGCTCTTACATTCAAGTTAAAAGAGATTGATTCAAAAATGGTAATTAAAGAAAAAAAGAATTGGTTCGGGTCGGTTTGGATTTACCTGATATCCGAAATTGAAATGACGCGATAAAATCGAACCAACCAATACTACAATTACCAAAATAGATTTAGAGCCTTTAATTACAAACTTATAACTAAAAATTCATCAACAAGGCCCAAAATTCGGGATGTTACAATCCTCCACCCCTTAGAATGGATTTCACCCTCGAAATCCTAACTAGTCAAACAAATGAGGGTATCGCCTCCTCATGTCCTCTTCCGATTCCCAAGTTACGTTGACTCCTCGGTGGTGTTTCCATTGAACCTTCACCATGACCACTTCCTTATGCCGTAGCTTCTTCGTCTTTCTTTCAAGGATAGATTCGGGTTCCTCCACGCATCGATTGTTGTCCACTCTAATCTCTGATAGAGGGATGACACTTTCTTCTTCGGTTAGGCACTTCCGTAGGTAACAAACATGAAATGTGGGATGGATCCCGTCCATATCCGGTGGGAGATCCAATTTGTAGGCTTGAAGCCTAATACGCTCCAAGATGGTGAAGGGTCCAAGGAAATGGGGACTGAGCTTCCCACGCTTTCCGAACCTTATCAATCCTTTCCATGGTGATACTTTCAGCATCACCCGCTCCCCCACTTGGAATTCGATCGACCTTCTCTTTTTGTCCGCGTAGCTCTTTTGCCAATCCTGTGCTGCTTTCAAACGCTCTCTGATGACTTTCACTTTGTCGGTCGTCTCTTGAACGATCTCCGGTCCGACAAACTGTTTCTCATCCGCTTCCAACCAACACACGGGTGTCCTACACTTTCTTCCATACAATGCCTCGAATGGCGCCATACCAATACTTGAGTGGTAACTGTTGTTGTAGGCAAATTCCACTAGTGGAAGGTGTGCATCCCAACTTCCCCCAAAGTCAATGACGCACGACCTCAACATGTCCTCGAGAGTCTGAATGGTTCTCTCGCTCTGTTCGTCTGTCTGCGGGTGATAGGCGGTACTCAACTTAACTCTTGTGCCCAACTCCTTTTGTAGGCTATCCCAGAAGTGAGACGTGAAGCGGCTATCCCGGTCGGATACAATAGAAAGTGGCACTCCATGCCTCGAGATTACCTCATCTATGTATAACTTGGCCAACTTGTCCATCGGTAACGTCTCTCGCATGGCCAAGAAGTGCGCGCTTTTGGTCAAGCGATCCACTATTACCCAAATGGTGTCATGGTTTCTCAAAGTCTTTGGTAGCTTGGTTACGAAGTCCATGGTGATGTGTTCCCACTTCCACTCCGGTATCTCCAAGGATTGAAGGCTACCGTAAGGTCGTTGGTGCTCCGCCTTCACTTGTAGGCAAGTTATGCATTGCTCCACGTAATTGGCCACATCTAGTTTCATCACCGGCCACCAATAATTGAGCTTTAAGTCGCGGTACATATTAGTACTCCCCAGATGAATTGAGTACTTGGACTTGTGCGCGTCCTCCAATAACAGATCCCGACATCCTCCAATCTTTGGCACCCAGATTCGACCTTGGTACAATTTCAAACCCCTTCCGTCCTCAGTTAAATGGAGATGTTGCTTCACCATGATTTCACTTTTGAGGTTTGCTTCAAGAAGCGCTTCCAACTGCGACACTTTGATTTTGTCGATTAAACTTGAGACTACATCCACCCTTGCGAAGGTGGCTTGAACACCACCACTGTATCCCTTCCGGCTCAAGGCGTCCGCGACTACATTTGCTTTTCCGGGGTGGTAGTGAAGTTCA
The DNA here is from genome assembly GCA_954870635.1 of Arctium minus. NCBI lineage: Eukaryota > Viridiplantae > Streptophyta > Magnoliopsida > Asterales > Asteraceae > Arctium > Arctium minus. The sequence continues at coordinate 24,428,074 of OX941097.1, read as the reverse complement.
CAATCATAATCTTTGAGTAGCTCAAGCCATCTCCTCTGCCTAAATTTTAGCTTCCTTGAGCTAGCGGCGGTGGTGTTCGCTTTAAAGTTGTGGCGACACTACCTTTATGGAACGAAGTGCACCCCCTTTTATGGTCAGTAAAGAGGGTGCATTTCGTTCCATAAAGGTAGTGTCGCCACAACTTTAAAGCGAACACCACCGCCGCTAGCTCAAGGTCGTGAGTTGGGTAATTCTTTTCATGTTCCTTCAATTGCCTTGATGCATAAGCTATGACCTTGCCTCTTTGCATCAAGACGCATCCCAAACCCATTTTAGACGCGTCGCTATAGACCACAAAGTCTTCCGTCCCCTCAGGTAGGGATAGGATTAGCATTTCACATAACTTCCTTTGGAGAGTCCGAAAAGCTTGCTCTTGCTTCTCGGTCCAAAGGAACTTCACGTTCTTCCTTGTTAATGATGTCAAAGGCGAGGCAATATTGGAGAAATCTTGGATGAATCTTCTATAGTAACCGGCTAGACCTAAGAAGCTCCGAATTTCCGTGGGACTCTTTGGCGGTTCCCAATTCATCATGGCATCAATCTTCGACGGATCCACCTTTACCCCTTCACTCGACACCACGTGACCCAAGAACTGGACCTCTCTTAGCCAAAATTCACATTTGGAAACTTTAGTGTAGAGTCTCTCTCCCTTCAACACCTCCAACACTTCCCTGAGATGACGCTCGTGCTCTCCTTCGTCCTTCGAGTACACCAAGATATCATCGATGAACACGATGACCGACTTATCCAAGAAAGGTCAGCAAACTCGGTTCATCAAATCCATGAACACCGTCGGCGCGTTAGTTAGCCCAAAAGGCATAACCAAGAACTCGTAGTGACCATAACGGGTTCTAAAGGCGGTCTTGGAAATGTCTTCTCCTCTAACCTTCACTTGATGATAGCCCGATCTAAGGTCGATCTTGGAGAAACATCCGGCTCCTTGTAGTTGGTCGAAGAGATCATCAATTCGGGGTAACGGATATTTGTTCTTCACAGTTACCTTATTCAACTCCCGATAGTCGATGCACATTCGCATCGACCCATCCTTCTTCTTGATGAAAAGTACCGGAGCTCCCCAAGGCGAGGAACTCGGCCTCACGAATCCCTTCTCCAACAACTCTTGAAGTTGGGACATCATTTCTTGCATCTCAGTCGGGGCGAGTCGATAAGGCGTACGGGCGATCGGTGCTGCTCCCGGAACTAAATTGATTCTGAATTTCACTTGTCGGTCGGGCGGCAAACCCGGTAGATCGTCCGGAAAAACGTCCGGATACTCACTAACGACTCGAACGTCTTCAATCTTTTTCTTCTCTGCCTTGGCGTCCAACACGTAAGCAAGGAACGAAGGGCAATTCTTCGCAAGACACTTACTTGCTTTAATGGAAGAAATAAGAGCCACTTCACCTTTACGCTTCTCCCCGTAGACAAAGACGAACCCTCCGCTTGCGGTCGGTAATCGGATCAGTTTCTTTGAGCATAGGATTTCTGCCTTATGTCGTGACAACCAGTCCATCCGAATTACCACATCGAAGCTCCCAATCGCCATGGGAAGTAGGTCCACTTCTAAGAGCTCCCCACTAATGTCTACATGGCACCTTTCCATCACTTCACGCAAGATCACTTGCTCCCCATTTGCTATTTCCACTACTAAGGCATCACTAAGAGTACTAGTGGGCACATTAAGATCTTTGCAAAAATCAAGTGACACAAAAGAGAAATTTGCACCGGAATCGAATAGCACATTAGTTAAGTAAGAACGTACCCGACACCACGTCGATGGTCTCCTTCGCTTCTTCCCTCGACATCTGAAAGGCCCTCCCTTGAGCCTTAGGGATGGTTTCCTTCTTCGGTTGAATAGGTGGGTTTCCTCCCTTCGCTCCTCCCCTTAGCTTGGGGAAATCCCTCTTCACGTGACCCGATTCCCGGCACTCGAAGCATACTGACCCTTGGAAGGTGCAACTTTGACTAGTGTGACCCGGATTGCCACACTTGTAACACGTGATAGAGTTGGAGTGTGAGTTGCAAGAACCAAAGTGCTTGCGCTTACACTTGGAACACCAATTTGACTCCCGACGATTATCAACGCTTCTAAGATTGGGTTGGTATTTTGCTTTCTTGAACGGGATGGGTGAACTCTCTACCTTCCTCTTTTCCATGGCCTTAGACTTTTCTTCCTTGTCCTTTGCGTAGACTCTTTCCATTATCTTGGCCTCCTCGATGATCTCTCGGAGATTTGTAGCCTTAGAGTTGCGGACTCTGTTACCCATGTCCGCGGGTAGGCTCTTCAAGTAGGCCTTCATCATTTCCTTTTCGGTTGGGTCCACGTGCCCCACGAGGTTTAGCTTTTCAATGAAGAGACGGGTATACTCTTTCACCGTCAATTCCCCCTTTGATAACGCTCGAAACTCATCTTCGATCAAGTCCATTTCCTGCTCATTGCAATACTCCTCCATAACTTTTTCTTTGAAAGTAGCCCACGACATCTTAGCCAAAATGGTTTCCCCTATGGTTGCGGTGTGGACATCCCACCAGATTAGGGCCGCACCCCGAAGCATTTGAGAACCAAAATTCATCTTCTGACTCTCATCACAGCCACAAGCCCGGAAGGCTTGCTCCATTTCTCTCAACCATCTCATGCACGCCATGGGATCGTCGGCTCCGACAAACTATGTCGGCTTGCAACCCATGAAGGATTTATATGAACAACCCTTCCCTACTTGTCCCGCCTCTAAGACCACCACCCCTTCAGTACGGTTCTCGCCCCCGGTGCCACCCGAGCCAGCTACCGCGTTCTCGGCCACCACTTCTGGTCTTCGAAGACTGGCATCCCTATCTTCTAACATTTTCAGAAATGCTTCTTGTTGCTTTTCCATGGCAGATGTTACCATCTGCATAACACTGACCATCAAATCGGCTTGCGGGTTTGCATCCTGAATGACCGGATTTGTGGATGCCAACTCCACTCTAGGTATTGTTTCCACTGGTCCGGTAAATATCAGCGGCATGCCGGGTGGAACCACAGTTGCCACACGGACCACGGGGTTCGGGTTAGATGAACTATCCTCATGTATTCCTCCTTCGTTTAAAGGTCAACTCCGAGTATTTACCATATCGGATCTGCCACACAATTTAGAGGAAACGAGGAGATAAGCAACGCAAGAAACACACAAGAAACATACTCATACGGTTCATTGATTATTATAATCATAGTAATTCAAGCACATTCACGTAATTATATATTCATAATGACAGTATCTATTTGGAATTATGAACATACACTACATCAAATCCTCGTTACCACTTTTACAATTCTCAACAAAGTAATTTCTGTTGGCTCTAAGGATGACCCATCTTAAAACTTCTACCCAATGCTCACCAATCATACTTGATAGTCTCAGCTTAAGTCTAGGCATTGAGTTTACATACCTAGTTCACTTAAACTAAGGCTCTGATACCAACTTGTAACACCCTAAAAATTGGGTTAAATTAAACTTAAAAATTTCGGCAATAAGACGGCTAAAAAGTAAAGATTTAAACCTGTGATTACGGACAACTAAAACCCCAAGACGAGGGTTAGTTTGTACAAACAAGTGTAGCGGTATAAATGAAACATAATACACAACAACCTAATTAATCTAGTACATATCAATAAACTAGATTAAACACGGGTGTTGCTATGCCTCTAAAAATCGCTCTTCTCTCAATACCCCAAAAATAATGATTCCCGAACCATGGCGCTCCTAGGTGTGCCCTTGGGCGGATCAAGGTGCCCTAGACGCACCGCTAACTGAACCTGTGAGTCAAAGTACACACGTACAAGTGTTAGGTTGAATTCGGGAAGGATATCTACAAAGTTCACATTTATCAACAATTACAAATAAGACAAGTAAATGTTACCGAACCACCTTTAGATTTAAAATCATGCCATTCTCCCGCTTTAGGATAATCGAGTCCAACCTGTATAAATCACCTTAGATAAATTCCATTTAACGGGCGGGCCCGTTCCACCTTGGGTGACGAGAACACATGAGTGGAGTCACCCGCGATGTTAAATTGGATTTCACCACGTATCCCGGACCTAGTTCCCATGCCACACCGGACATCACAATCCTCGGACCGTTTATGACTCTAACGCTTACTCCGTCGAGTTACGCTCCAAGGACTTATGTACACGGGTGCCTATCCAAAGTAGTCGAGTTACAACCCGGAGACTTGCGTCACCTATTGCCTCCTCGCTAAAGACCCAACGGTCAATAAATCCATGTTATATGAGAACCGTCTAATTCCCCGTGCACAAGGAATTAGTCATAACCTCCAATTTAATTCTTGCACATAAAACATAGAAACAACACCTTTCATGCAATGGACAAGTACTTTCTAAACGCATATTAAAGCATCCTCATATAAATCGTACTAGAATAACATTTAAAAGATCACAATAGAACACATTGGTCCAACTGCTGATAAGAATAATTCTACACATTTACCATATCCAACATATGTCATCTTCATACACAAATTTGCCATTATAGATCATGTATACCACAATACCCCCCATATTAAGTGTTTCTCTCAACATTGAATCCCCATACATAGCAAATACATAAACCCTAAATTTTAGCTTCCTTGAACAATTTGCAATAAACATTTAGCATATAATGATACAAGTATAAATGGTTAGGGTTTAGGAGACTCACCAATAGGATTGTAGTGTAAAACCCTAGAATATGGAAAACCCTAGAAATTTGAGGAATAGATGGATGGAAGGAGACTTGGACTCTTGCAACCTTTGAGGATTAATACTTATATAATCTTGGATCCCTAGAAATCACGAACACTTAATGATTCAACAACCAAGTATTAATTGAGGAGAGATAGGGAGATGTAACACCCCGGATTTTTCCGTTGTGTAATCTTGTTATTCTTATGTTAAGCTTTTGTCGTTAGCTCCGTGTTTGGTTTGTAGTAAAGTTTGGATTTAGTGAAGTTTGGGGACAAGCAGTGAACCACGCGAGTTACACCGCGACTAGAGGTCGCGGCACAACCCGCGTAACCCACTGTTTTGTGTAAGTTTCAGGGAACTACGCGAGTTACACCGCGACTTAAGGTCGCGGCACAACCCGCGAAACCCACTGGATGATTTAGGGTTTTGGACACGGGCGAGTTATGCCGCGAGTTGAAGTCGCGGCATAACCCGCGAAGTTGCATGGACCGTCTTAAGAGGTTCAGTTTCCCAAAATCACTTTATCTCAAATCCCAAAATATCTTTTCTCTCTCTTCTCTCTCTAAACTATCTCCCTTTCTCTCTCTAGAGTTTGGAAGATTATAGTTGGTGTTCGATCCGAGGTTTCAGTGTTTTAACCTTCACCTCTACGTCGTGGTCGTTATCTGGTTTTCCGGGTTTTATTCTGAAAACCTACCAGTGAGTTCCTACTACCATTTTACAAACTTTATACATGTCAAAACTCTTATTTGCGAAATCTGAAGTATTTCTACGGTATGATTTTATGTTCTCTACATTTTGATATAAATGAAGTTTTTGGTGATTTTCGGGGCTCCCGATCAGTTTTGACTAAAATGACGGGTTCCGCCTTATCAAAAGTAAAATAATGTTTTACTTGCCCATGTTGGTGGCTTATTGAAAGAATGTATATAAACTGATTTTATAATTATCTTTCTTACCAGCAGTTGGTCTGGAAAATGGCATTTTGAAATATAAATGTGTTGATAGCTATTTATATAGCTTTATTGGTCACATGAAATATTGTGACGAGTCCTGACTGTACTAGTGGATCCCTAGGTATCGAGTCGACTTATGGCTGGGAAGGATATGCCCCTTCCGTTGTAGTTAGCTACATTTGATCCTCGGGGGCAACTTAGGTACGGTTATGTGAGACCCGATCCTAGCCATGGTTCAGATGTAGCCTAATGAACGAGTATGACATGGTTCCTTGGGGGCCCTCCCTCACATCGTAGTGCGGACTGAAGAGTTCGTGGCCATGGTTCCATGTATTTAGCTCATAACTCGGATTTGGTGGTCTACTTTGTGTTGCACCACAATCCTTGGTAAAATGGTCCTTTTGTCATCGTTTAATGAGTTTTGGACCGAAAAGGCCCGGTTGTGGCGAAATGTTATCTTTATAAACTAAACCTTTATGAAAAGATTTCCTTATGATACTGATGTTTATATCTTTTGAGCTTTATAACTGTATGTTCTCACCAGGCTTTAAGTCTGACACTTTTTCTCAAATGATGTGTATAACAGGTTTCCCTTAGCGGTGGGTTGCCGGGGTTTTGAGAGACGGGTTTGGTCTCGGGGCATTTTGAGATGACTAGTATTGTTTCAGGGCATTTGTTAAGTCCCATTCTTTTGGTACATTATGGATCGTCAACTGATGTAATCTTGATATAGGTGTCTAGATTAGTTTGTTGACGAACTCCATATCGATACAGGTTTTTGTAAAGTCTTGAGGACTGATCCCCTTCTTGGGAGTTTATTATTAATACGAATGTCATGTTGCCAAGTTTTGCAGGTTTTAATTTACTCTGATTTTTAGGGTGTTACAGGTTGGTATCAGAGCTCTAGTTTAAGCGAACTAGGCATGAATGTAAGATGTCTAGACTTAGACTGAGTATGCTAAGAATTGATCTGCGAGATTGGGTAGAGCTCCTAAGATGGGTTAGTCTTAGAGTCGACGGAAAGTACGTTTATCAGGCTTTGTAGTAGTGGTGACAAGAACCGTTATGTGTTGTATGTTCATAATTTCACTTAGCTAATGTTATTATGAGGATACTGTACGTAAGAGTGCTTGAATTGCTGTTAATATGACATTTGGTAATGTGGTAGTACGTTTTCCTTTCGTGTTTTCCTATCTCTCTCTTATCTCTTCCACTGCTCTGTGTAGCAGTTCAGAATGGTAGGTATGCGCGGAAGACCGCGTACTCGTGTTGATGGTCTGGAAGCGACAACCTCTACAGCGGGTCAGCCGGAAAGAGTTGAGGTTGTTGTACGACCGCCTGTTCAGCGAATACTCGGTGGGGGGCCAGAGGTCATTCCGCGAGTAGACCTGGCTTCGTCCCACCCAGTTATTGGGGATGCTAATCCCCAATCCGAGTTGTTGGCCAGCGTAATGTTGGCAATGAGGGAAGAGATGGCGAAGCAACAAGAGTTTCTGCTGAAAGCGATGGAGGACCGCGACGTAAATCATCGGAGAAGTGAGACGGTGGTAGAGAACGTCGTAGCAGGTTCGGGAGATGATGGTATAAGGGTCACGGCGGTAGAGCGCGGGACTTCGGGTGCTCCGGGGAACAGGAAGAGTTGTTCCTATAAGTCCTTTCTGGGTTGTGGACCGCCGGAATTATTCGGTCCAGATGACCCAGCAGTGTGTGTAAAGTGGATCCGAGCGGTTGAGCAAGCTTTTGGCTCTTTCGAATGTGGTGATGATCAGAGGGTGCGGTTCGGTACCCAACTGCTGAGGGACACTGCACTCATCTGGTGGAATATCATCCAATCCACTCTATCCCCTGAAGTGTTGGCTCAGTTGTCTTGGGCCGAGTTCAAGAAGAAGTTGCTAGAGGAATTCTGCAACGAGAGAACGATGGACCGAATTGAGAAAGAATTCCGGTCCTTGGTAAAGGGAATCCTGACGGTGAGAGAGTACACCCGCCAGTTTATGGAGAAGCTTGGTCTGATGGGGCACGCTGCCCCAACAGAGAAAGACAAGATGAAAGCGTATCTCAACGGCTTGCCAGCGGACATGCAATCGATGGTCCACAATTTCAAAGCTTCTAACCTTCGAGAGATGGTTGAAGAAGCTCAGTTCATGGAGGAAATGTTCACGAAGAGCAAGTATGAGAAAGCAGTGGTGGTGCCTGATAAGAGGAAGTGGGAGAGCAGTTCAGTACCTCCCAAGCGGGCCCGACCTTTTGTCGGAAACCGCAACTTCAGCAGTTATCAGGAAGCAAAGTGGTGCCCGAAGTGTCGAACCAAGCACCACGGTAGCTGTAACTCCACTTCTAGATTCTGCTTCAAGTGCGGTAAGAATGACCACACCGCTCGTGACTGTTCCGTCGTGGGGATGGTTTGCTACGAGTGTAAGGCACCGGAGCATGTGAAAAGAGATTGCTCGAAGCTCAAGTCGGGTAATGCGGCGGCGAAGAAGGAGAACCCTCCGAGGGTTCAGGGGCGAGCTTTTCAGATGACGGCCGAAGAGGCCAGAGCATCCAATGACGTGGTATCGGGTACTTTCTTTATAAACTCTATACCTGCTCGTATTTTGTTCGATACGGGTGCTAGTTTCTCTTTCATATCTGAATTGTTCCGTCAGAAAATTTCTATGCCCACTACTAGTCTTGAGGATGCATTAGTGGTAGAAATAGCCGATGGTAGTCAAGTTTTGATCCACGAGGTTCTGAAGCAGTGTACTCTTAGCATCGAAGGGAGAGAACTCTCAATCGATCTATTGCCGATGTTAATCGGGGGTTTCGATGTTGTGGTCGGCATGGATTGGTTGTCAAACAATCATGCCGAGATCGTATGTTCCAAGAGGTTGATTCGACTTCCCAACCCCTCTGGTGAAGTCGTTGTCATCTATGATGAAAAGAGAAAGGGTGAAGTGGCAATAATCACAATGGCAAAGGCACGCAAGTGCTTAGTAAAAGGATGTTCGTCTTTCCTAGCCTATGTGATAGATGCAAAGTTAAAGAAATCAAAGCTGGAAGATGTGAAGATCGTGCGTGAGTTTCCAGACGTCTTTCCGGACGACTTGCCTGGGTTACCACCCGATCGGCAAGTAGAGTTTCGGATTGATCTTGTGCCTGGAGCAGCACCAATTGCTAAAGCTCCTTACCGTTTAGCACCATCTTAGAAAGAAAGTCTAAGAAGTTGCGTCATAAAGAAGTCACCTTGGTCAAGGTGCAGTGGAAGCATCACCGGGGAGCGAATGTGACGTGGGAAGCCAAGGAGGATATGAAGCGAAGATATCCTCATCTTTTCGAATAGTTAGGATTTCGGGGACGAAATCATTCCCAAGTTGGGGAGGATTGTAACACCCCGGATTTTTCCGTTGTGTAATCTTGTTATTCTTATGTTAAGCTTTTGTCGTTAGCTCCGTGTTTGGTTTGTAGTAAAGTTTGGATTTAGTGAAGTTTGGGGACAAGCAGTGAACCACGCGAGTTACACCGCGACTAGAGGTCGCGGCACAACCCGCGTAACCCACTGTTTTGTGTAAGTTTCAGGGAACTACGCGAGTTACACCGCGACTTAAGGTCGCGGCACAACCCGCGAAACCCACTGGATGATTTAGGGTTTTGGACACGGGCGAGTTATGCTGCGGCATAACCCGCGAAGTTGCATGGACCGTCTTAAGAGGTTCAGTTTCCCAAAATCACTTTATCTCAAATCCCAAAATATCTTTTCTCTCTCTTCTCTCTCTAAACTATCTCTCTTTCTCTCTCTAGAGTTTGGAAGATTATAGTTGGTGTTCGATCCGAGGTTTCGGTGTTTTAACCTTCACCTCTACGTCGTGGTCGTTATCTGGTTTTCCGGGTTTTATTCTGAAAACCTACCAGTGAGTTCCTACTACCATTTTACAAACTTTATACATGTCAAAACTCTTATTTGCGAAATCTGAAGTATTTCTACGGTATGATTTTATGTTCTCTACATTTTGATATAAATGAAGTTTTTGGTGATTTTCGGGGCTCCCGATCAGTTTTGACTAAAATGACGGGTTCCGCCTTATCAAAAGTAAAATAATGTTTTACTTGCCCATGTTGGTGGCTTATTGAAAGAATGTATATAAACTGATTTTATAATTATCTTTCTTACCAGCAGTTGGTCTGGAAAATGGCATTTTGAAATATAAATGTGTTGATAGCTATTTATCTAGCTTTGTTGGTCACATGAAATATTGTGACGAGTCCTGACTGTACTAGTGGATCCCTAGGTATCGAGTCGACTTATGGCTGGGAAGGATATGCCCCTTCCGTTGTAATGGCTGGGAAGGATATGCCCCTTCCGTTGTAGTTAGCTACATTTGATCCTCGGGGGCAACTTAGGTACGGTTATGTGAGACCCGATCCTAGCCATGGTTCAGATGTAGCCTAATGAACGAGTATGACATGGTTCCTTGGGGGCCCTCCCTCACATCGTAGTGCGGACTGAAGAGTTCGTGGCCATGGTTCCATGTATTTAGCTCATAACTCGGATTTGGTGGTCTACTTTGTGTTGCACCACAATCCTTGGTAAAATGGTCCTTTTGTCATCGTTTAATGAGTTTTGGACCGAAAAGGCCCGGTTGTGGCGAAATGTTATCTTTATAAACTAAACCTTTATGAAAAGATTTCCTTATGATACTGATGTTTATATCTTTTGAGCTTTATAACTGTATGTTCTCACCAGGCTTTAAGTCTGACACTTTTTCTCAAATGATGTGTATAACAGGTTTCCCTTAGCGGTGGGTTGCCGGGGTTTTGAGAGACGGGTTTGGTCTCGGGGCATTTTGAGATGACTAGTATTGTTTCAGGGCATTTGTTAAGTCCCATTCTTTTGGTACATTATGGATCGTCAACTGATGTAATCTTGATATAGGTGTCTAGATTAGTTTGTTGACGAACTCCATATCGATACAGGTTTTTGTAAAGTCTTAAGGACTGATCCCCTTCTTGGGAGTTTATTATTAATACGAATGTCATGTTGCCAAGTTTTGCAGGTTTTAATTTACTCTGATTTTTAGGGTGTTACAACCAAGATAGAGATGGTGTTTACATTCAGCCAAACTTTTTACATTATTGCCCTTCCCCAATCACAAGCCCTAAAAAAAAAAAACAGACCCCTCAAATGATTTCCTATGCCCTCTTCCCATATCCCTCAAACTCGAGATTTATCCCTCTCCCATGTTCCCGTCACTCTACTGCCACTGCCCTAGTTCACCGGCGGTCTCGTTCAAACTGGTGTCGCTCTTTGTTGCCACCACCTTTGGTTCCCCGTCACTCTCTGTCACCACAGTGTTGTTCTTGTTTGTATCCGACATAGTAACCACACACCATCGATCTAATCCTTCGTTTATGTTCTTGCTTACTTGTTGTTCTCGATCTACTCTTCCGTCAATCTATTCTGTTGTATGAAGCTACAAAAACCACACATCGTCGATTATTTCTTTTATGTTATTGATCTTCCTTCTCTCTGATAAATTAGTACCTACAATTTATGGGTTTTGACTTTGGAAGTTGTAATTTTTAGGGTTGGAAGTCTCAGGTTTTCAATAATTTATATTTTTAGGGTTTGTTGCATCTTGATTTATGTATAGCAGAAGAGTCTTCTTGGGGTTAGTGTTTTTTAATTGAATTAAGAGCTCAACATTTTAGGATTAACTTATTAGATGTTATTTGTGTAATTCAATGGTATTATTTGATTTTGGATGCACCTTTGTTGTTGTTTCAATCTCATCATTCATTCAATATGTTTATCTGTTTTAGTCAGACAAAAATATAAACCGAAGAGTAAAATGGTCATTTCTAATATTCAGACCGTTTATTCAGCACGACATTCGAACATTAATTTATCTTATATCATACAGATAGCTATATGACTACATACAACTTTATCTATACAAAACTTAATGGAAAATGAATCGAAGAGCACCAAAGTCTTGTATATTCAACATCTTCAAATAAAGGTCATCACTGGTATTTATATTTGTCGCATTTAATTCTCTTTACTAGAACATGTGTCACTCTTTAATTTGTTTGGACAGACATGCATGTCATGTTGAGTCTGATCACCCATACATGGAAAGGTGGGCATGGAGTGAACAGTCCACCTTTCGTGATGAAGGTCACAATAAAGTGAGTGACACCATAATACAGGCAGGCATACATGGTTGGTGAGAATAGGCAAAACTTCCTTAGCAAGACTTTATCTTCAGCATAAGGTGTTGCTCATCATACACGTGTGAAACAATATGTAACACCCTCAAATCTGGAAATAGAAACTAGTTTAAAATTTTCTAAATACATCAATAATTGAATCACCTAAAATAACGATTTAAGATTTAAATTCAATAGACACAAATCAACCCTTATATGAGGTCTATAATATGGACGAATGTTACTAAACCCATATACAATTGTTATCTCCAAATGTGTAGAAGACTTCACCCAAGGGCTACTCTCTTCTCGTGCATCTAACTAGCATTCATTTCTTCAAAGTATCGCTAGTACCATACCCCAATCGGAACCTGATGCACATGCCGACAAATAAAAAGGTTAGGCTAACGCCTAGTGAGTTCAAGAGTTTTCACCAATTATATAAAACGGTAAAATGAAATAATACTATTTAAATCCCACTTTTTAAAATGAAATGCATTTAGTAAGAACACCACTTCTTACCCGAAACTCACAATTTCCGTGATGAAAACCCTAATAAAAAACATTTATTCAATTATAAATCTGAAATCCAAAACTCACCCAAAACGTGAATAATGATTAATGCACAAATACTAAAATTCGGATAAGATTTTATTATCCAAACTACCAAAATATGAGTAAGACTCAAGCCCCAAAATTATAACTTATGGAGAATACTCCATGCTCAAAACGTCACCGAAAGAAAAATGGATAAAACTAAATACCCAAAACAACACCTTTCGGTGACGGGGGAGACCCAATTTCCATGGTTAGTGGCGGAACACAAAAGTAGGTCACTTTCCAAGTTATTGAGCTCATCATACTAAGATCAAGGCCACGAGCTCACCAGCTCATACTCAGATGTGGGGGAGGGCACCCAATGATCCTAGTCATACTCATTCACTATGATTGAAATTACGGTCCGTGACTAGTATCCGGTCCCATATAACTGTACCAAGTTGCCTTCCGAGGGCCCAATGACTCAACTAGTTACAAACGAGAAATAACTATCCCGTAAAAACCAACTCAGAAATTAAATCAACGGTTCAATGGTAGATGTTCGACTCCAAGAGCCCGCACCGTAAGGCCCTCGATGACCCAATGATTAATCCTGGTCTCAACATGGGAACAACCGTCTCTTTTAAAACGATAAAGACCGACTTTTATGCCTATGGAACCATTGCATTACATTCTATATCATTACATGACTCCATTTGAATGACCAAAGCACTCAAAACATGTAATTCTCAAATGATACGCAATAAACGCAATCATACTTAAAACTCCACAATGGGCTATTAAAAACAGAGCCAAAATCTCAACAATTTACTTTATCGTATAATAAAATTCAATGTAAACAACAAATGTATTTAACCAACGATTATGCAAATACCACGACCAAAAGTATGATTAACCCAAAACTCATCATTGGATGAAACAACCCATTTTCCAAATGAATTTATACCATTATATTTTCAAGATGTCTCATAACACAATAATATGCATTTTTCAAACGGTTTATAAGATAAACTACACTAAAAGGACATTTACATCAAATGACCTCCATTTATATATTAACTCATCAAGAAAACATATCAACATGATTTATTTATCAAAATGTCCAAAAACCCCAAATGCGGGTGTTTCACAAGATTTATAAAACAAAATAACCCAAATGACTAAAACTCTTCAAATATTCCAACTTTTAATAAAAATCATGTAAACACATAATCACCCTAAAATGGACATTTTTGTCATGTACAACGTTTTCACAAATCAACTTGAACTCACCTTGCTAGATTTAGGCTAAATATAGGTTTTTACCCCAAACTTGAGTTTTCTTGTTATTGAATCTACAAGCAAAACCTCCTAACTCTTAGATCCAACACTTTTAAAGTGTTTCCTTCACCTCCAAACCCAAACTTAAAATCGAAAGAGGTGTGGAACTTACCACCACAAAATACTCTTGAATCTTCCAATAAATTTCAACACTCACCATCTATCCTTGAAGATCTCTAAAAAAAGAAACCATAGCAGTTTGAATCACCAAAAACGGAGTAGAAATGAGAAAGATATGAAGAAATGAAGATGAATAGCTGAAAATCCGACTTTTAAGTTGTCTGGTACCGCTAGGCTACATTGCCATGCGATTTGCCATGGAATAGTCGCACAAGGTGTCTAGAACACTCCCCCTTGGATGATACTTTGCCAGTGTCATAGTTGTCGGGCATTGTAGTCGAACCCCTACCAAGCCCCAAAACTAGACTTTTTCTATGCCAACACTCCCGAAACTCTTAGTTACTTAAAGTAGTGATTTCTTAACACAAATCCCATCATTTACAAGTTGTAACAACGTACGGGTTGACTTTCACTTACCAAAAATTACGGGTGTTACAATCCTCCCAACTTTAGAATAATTTCGTCCTCGAACTCTAGTTCTCATACAAACATTTGAATACCATACTAAACACTTATCAGATTTCCTTGGTTCCCATCTGTAGCTCAATTTTCTTTCTTGTGTTAGCTAACCTTAAGTCCTTAACAATAGAATTCTCCTGAATGTCGATGTCATGCAAGATTTATTTCCCACACAACGCTCCAACTGTGTGAGGAACATGAGATGGTCCAAAAATGCCACACAACACGGAGCACAAGTACGCTAATTGTCTTATCGTTTACCCATCCCCAAAAAGGTAACAAACTAATGACATAGACCTCAATGACATCATTCTCACAAAACGATTGTCTCCCTTACCAAGGAGTTGTCTCTAACCTATTTCATCTTTGAGCTAAAACTCGATAACTTCCTGTCGAAACTATCATGCTGATTTTGTTGGTGACTCTCACAACCAATATCCCCTTCGATACGCTACACTTAAAACAGAGTGAACATCTAACTTTATAGAGTAGTTTCTAACTGTATGACTTTGGTTGCCTCCCAACCTTAAATGACTCATACTACCTCAATGGTAGCTCACGACTTCAATTACTCAAATCCACCGTTGTTGCTCAAGACGAATTCACGCTTAAATATCATTAACAACCTCTATCAACTGTAATGCTCTTCTCCTTTGCATTCAACAATTTGATGCTTTTCCACAAAAACTTACCCAACTACTACTAGACTTATCCTCTTCAAAGGAAGTGCTCACCAACCCGTCGATAATTTAACCTTGATAAATCAAAGTCTCCTCAATAATATATTTCCACATATGATCTATTTCGACATTCTCACTAAATTCTCCAAAAATCAGCGCCATAAAGATTCACCGTCCTTTCATTAACGAAATTTCCTAACAACTAGCTTGGTCCAGACCAACACGCTCTAATTTTGTACTCCAAACTGTCACAAGACATGGCCACCACAAGGAATTTACAAAATTCCTAACCCAACCATTTTTGCTATTAGATTGGCATCACATCCCAAAACGTGGAAATAGGCTTTATAAGGAATCAATTATTCTCAAACCCATCGATTGCACAACTCCCATAACATATCCAAGAATCGATCATCTAATCTATAACATCATTACCAATCAAGGAAATCTTATTCACTACTACTCACTTAGGATTCAACGATAGTACTCCAAGTACTTCAATGATCCTTGGCCTCGAAATCAAAATTTGACGCCTAATATCACAAAATGATCTGAACCACAAAACAAATATTTTATTCACAAAAACTCATCCACTGATCCTACCAAATTTTAACAACGGTTAAAAACATGGCATCCCAAGAGTTCCACACAACTCGGATGCAAATAATCATCCAAACCTCTAAATCATGGGGAACTGAAATGGACGGCTCACCACTAGAGTTATTGGAAAATCTCACGAGTCTAATGCTTCAGAATCTAAAATTCACTGGCTTTTGAAACTGAAGCACTCAAAATGCAATATCATCATTAGTCCATCTATCCATCTCTTCCACTCTTAAGGCTTTCTTAGCCCTCTCCCTTCACAACGGGCTTACATTTATGGTTCTAACGAGTTCAAGGTTTGTCAGTGTAAGTCTCAACAGATATGCCCGTTCACAATTTTATAAGACTTTTTAAATGCAGAAGCTTTATAACTTGTACGTACGTGTAAAATTTACTACCACTTACTAGGTACTCGCGCAAAGAGGTCCCAAATGCGACACATATAAAACCATTTCGAAATTCATTTGATCATTACGCCATCTAATAATGACAACAACAAAAGGTGCTCAACAAACTTTTCAAATGAACCGCTATGATCCTAACATGTATCAATTTATGCCATGTATGTAAAATAATTCTCTGCACTAAAACAAAGTGCAACAAAATGTTTGTACAAACTCCAAAACAGGAACTTCACAAAATCAAGCTCCAAAAAATCTCTCTTTTAACCATAAAATGAGATGGAATAAAATTCCTCAACAAAACCCGCATGCATCAGGTTATTTCTCAAAACTTAGTAAAACGATATGTGCATGCGATTTGGTCGAAACATAAAATAATTCCTTCAAACTTTAAACTGAACCACCAATATGCTCTATGTTTAAAATAGTGGCTATAATGCCATGCACTCCAAGTAATCGATATAACGTACTTGCGTGAGCCATAATGGTAACAACAAGCAAAAGTGCACAAAACAAAACGTTAACATGAAACATCATAGTGCCCTTATACACTTACTCACGCCATGGGTATAAATCAATTTGTACGCCAAATAATGTGCAACAAAATGTACAAGCACAAAACTTCAAAAGAGAAATCATACGATATCAAAATTCTGAAAATTTCTCTTTTGGTTGCAATTCGACATAGAGTAACATTTCTCAACAAAACTCGCATGGAATAAAATTCTCAATAAAACCCATAAACCAACTCATGTAATAAATCAAGTTCATGCTCTTTCGAAATTTCACTCTTTGGTCACTAAAACAACATGAGATAAAATCTCAACAAAGCTTGCAACCACATGCAACAAAACATTTTTATCCGTGTTTAAGATCATGGTTTAAAATTTTGTGCATGATAAAACTTCTTTCCAAAATCTCGTAATACAACTCGCACAATGATTTGGAAAAGTATGAAAGAATTAATGCGACTTATTTTACAAATAGATTTTGTGCATGAATTTGGTCGAGACCCCAAAATCTTAGAACCAAGCTCACCAAGTCTAAGAGTCACATTAATAACCTTGGGAAGAACCCAAAGATCTTAAGGCGGCAACTCGCAACAAGGAGAGTCAACCTTACAACTCATTCCCAAAACGATGATGATTTAACAAGCCTATGGTTCAATCTTAACTAGCATCTCTGACCCACAATGGTCGACTTAACATAACCATCATACTTAACTGTCACTCAAAATGACAACGCTATAAACATCAACTATTCTAATGACTATTCGCTAAGAATTCACTCACTACCCCATCAATCATCACATAAAGGGGATTCAAGCACACACATGTAACATGTAAGTTCACCATAACACTGGCCAGGTACAATTATGAGCGTACCATACATGAAGATCCTTGCTACCCTCGTCATGATTCTCGATTATAGTGACTCTATTGACCTCAAAATATCCTATCTCAAAGTGCCTAATTGTACATTCTCACTTTCATCCACTTAGTAGAACGCTAGTTTGAGTCTAGGTATCCAAAATCAATACCTAAATCTCTCAAACTTAAGCTCTGATACCAACTTGTAACACCCTCAAATATGAAAATAACAACTAATTTAAAATTTTCTAAATTCATCAATAATTGAATCACCTAAAATAATAATTTAAGATTTAAATTCAATAGACACAAATCAACCCTCATACGAGGTCTATAATAGGGACGGGTGTTACTAAACCCATATACAATTGCTATCTCCAAATGTGCAGAAGACTTCACCCAAGGGCTACTCTCTTCTCGTGCATCTAACTAGCATTCATTTCTTCAAAGTATCGCTAGTACCATACCCCAATCGGAACCTGATGCACATGCCGACAAATAAAAAGGTTAGGCTAACGCACAGTGAGTTCGAGAGTTTTCACCAATTATATAAAACGGTAAAATGAAATAATATTATTTAAATCTCACTTTCTAAAATGAAATGCATTTAGTAAGAACGCCACTTCTTTCCCGAAACTCACAATTTCGTGATGAAAACCACCAATACAAAACGTTTATTCAATTATAAATCTGAAATCCAAAACTCACCCAAAACGTGAATAAGGATTAATGCACAAATACTAAAATTCGGATAAAACTTTATCATCAAAACTACCAAAATATGAGTAAAACTCAAGCCCCAAAATTATAACTTATGGAGAATACTCAATGCTCAAAACGTCACCAAAATAAAAACATGGATAAAACTAAATATCCAAAACAACACCTTTCGGTAATGGGGGAGACCCGATTTCCATGTTTAGTGGTGGAACACAAAAGTAGGTCACTTTCCAAGTTATTGAGCTCATCATAATAGGATCAAGGTCACGAGCTCTCCGACTCGTACTCAGATGTGGGGGAAGGCACCCAATGATCCTAGTCATACTCATTCACTAGGATTACATTTACGGTCCATGGCTAGTATCTGGTCCCACATAACCGTACCAAGTTGCCTTCCGGGGACCCAATGTCTCAACTAGTTACAAACGAGAAATAACAATCCCGTAAAAACCGACTCAGAAATTACATCATAGGCTCAATGGCAGATGTTCGACTCCAAGAGCTCGCACCATAAATCCCTCGATGACCTAATGATTAATCCTAGTCCCAACATGGGAACAACCGTCCCTTTTAAAACGATAAAGACCGACTCCTATGCCTATGCATCCATTGCATTACAGTACTCCAATTGAATGACCAAAGCGCTCAAAACATTTAATTCTCAAATGATACGCAATAAACGCAATCATACTCAAAACTCCACAATGGGCTATTAAAAACTGAGTCAAAAGCTCAACAATGTACTTTATCGTACAATGAAAGCCAGTGTAAACAACAAAACGCATTTAACCAACGGTTATGCAAACACAACGACCAAAAGTATGATAACCCAAAACTCATCATTGGTTGAGACAAACCATTTTCCAAATGAACTCATACCCTTATATTTCCAAGATGCCTCACAATAATATGCATTTTCCAAACGGTTTATAAGATCAACTACACTAAAAGGACATCTACATCAAATGACCTCCGTTTATATATTAAATCATCAAGAAAACATATCAACATGATTTATTTATCAAAATGTCCAAAAATCTCAAACGTGGGTGTTTCACAAGATTTATAAAACAAAATAACCCAAATAAGTAAAACTCTTAAAATATTCCAACTTTTAATAAAATCAAGTAAACACATAATCACCTTAAAATGGACATTTTTGTCATGTACAACATTTTCACAGCCTAAATCTAGAACTCACTTTGCTAGATTTAGGCTAAATCTAGGTTTTTACCCCAAACTTGAGTTTTCTTGATGAAAACTTGAATCTACAAGCAACGCATCCTAACTCTTAGATCCAACACTTGAAAAGTGTTTCCTTCACCTCCAAATATCCAAAACCTAAAGCAAAATGGAGAGAAAAGACGAGAAAATGAAGAACACATCAAACCCTAACTTAAATCGAAAGAGATGCAGAGCTTACCACCCTAAATACTCTTGGATCTGCCAATAAATTTCAACACTCACCATATATCCTTGAATATATCTCAAAAACGAAACCATATCAACTTGAATCACCAAAAACAGAGTAGAAATGAGAGAGATATGAAGAAATGAAGATGAATGGCTGAAAATTTGACTTTTATGCTGTCTGGTACCCCTAGGCTACATTACCATGCGACTTTGCCATCGCATAGTCGCACAGGGTGTCCAGAACACTCCCCTTTAGTTGGTACTTTGCCAGTGCAACTATGATACTATCATAGTCGTTGGGCATTGTAGCCCAAGCCCCGAAACTAGACTTTTTCTATGCCAACACTCTGAAACTCCTAGGGACTTAAAGTAGTGATTTATTTACATAAATCCCATCATTTACAATTTGTAACAACGTATGGGTTGACTTTCACTTACTGAAAATTACGGGTGTTACACTGTGGACCGCTTCAACTTTCATCAGCGTTGCTTTGCTAGCTTGTCTTCGAATCGCAAATGGCTTTAAGTATAACGCTAGTTGGTTTAATTGAATTCACAAGGACCACTAAATATAATGTTTAAGTGTAACACCCTCAATTCTGGAAATAACAATTAATTTAAAAAAAATTCTAAATACATCGTCAAATGATTCATCTACAATCACAATTTAAGATTTAACCTCAATACACACATTCTATTCCATACATACAGACTATAATAAGGACGGGTGCTACTAAAACCCAATAACAAGCACTATCTCCAAACTGCGGAAGGTTTCACCAACTACTTACACTTGAGCACACGTCTAGAACCAATCCCCAAACGAACCTGTTGCACATGCCGACAAATAAAAATGTTAGGATAACGCCTAGTGAGTTCAAGAGTTTTACATGAGTAAATATCTTTAAAATGCTGAACTTCGCTTAAAGTCATGACCTTTCAATTGATGTACTTTAAAACGTAGAAAACGACTCTTATCCAATGTTATGCATTTTCAAAGATGGACACCTCATTTCAAACATGTTTTATAAATTGATGCAACGTAAACTAACTCGAAACATGAATATGAAATGACTCCCATTTAAGAAACGCGGATAAAACGTTATATCCCAAAACAGCCAAACACGGGTGGGGCAAAATACTCGACCCATGATTCATCATCAAAACCATTTATATCGTACGTCCGAAAACATGGACACTAGGTCCAATACTCACTCGACCTTAAACGAAAGAAATCTGACTACCAACACAAGGGGTTGACATAATTCATTCAAACCTTAATATACAAGGAGGGAGGTCCAATATTAAGACCCTCATTCATTGTCGACCATAAAGAACTAATGACAATAAAATAAGACATCCTTTTATTTGAAATACTGATAGCCGACAACGGGGAGACCCGTATCCGTTGAGAGTGGAGGAAACACAAAAGTATACCACCCAAGCAACGTTAATCGCATGACACCTTCCGACATCACAGCCAGGTGTCCCTACGACTCCTTTAACAAGCGTCACTCCAAGTCAGTTGACCTTGATGGATCATTCCGAAGAACTCCATCCCGAAGGCCCGACACACTTAAAGACTACCTCCCAGGCATTACTTCAAGCGGCGGAGGTCCTAGCGCCTACTCCCCCTGCAGCACTAACAGACTCAACCCTCCTAGCGATCGCTTGTAAAGTTTCCGGTCATAAAACATGGGTACCGGAGTTTAACCCCGCAACACCCAATTGACCATCCCAAAACAGACTGATTTACGTGCCTATGGATCCAATGCAACACAGTCTAACCTTACCGGACTACACATGAATGACCAAAGCACTCGAGCCTGTAACCAACCTCAATACGTCATAACTGGACTCTACATTGAGCCATATAAAACCGGCTCAAGACTCCTTTAGAACGACATCGAGCCAAAATACTCAAAACTTTTTTTTGACCAATGATTAACGTTTTTCAAATAATAAACGCGCTCGACCCATACCATGAAATCACACGCTCCAAAATACTTGAATGGACTCCAACACAGTTTAAGTCGGGACAAAAGGTTTTCCAAATAGATTTATACTCTTAATCCTTTCAAAACGTCCATAACACCAAATTAAACCTTTTACCCAAACAAACACTAAAAATGCCTTTTCACCAAATAATCTCATTTATGCAATAAATTACCAAACACACCCATTTATGACTCATTTATCAAAATGCCCAAAAATCCCCAATACGGATGTTTTACAAGGTTTATAAAACTAAACTTCTCAAATAACCAAAACCCATCAAGTAATTACACAAATGATAATTCCATGTTAAACACATAAATACTTTAAAATAAACATTTTGGCATGTACAACGTTTTCACAAATCAACTTGAACTCACCTTGCTAGATTTAGGCTAAATCTAGATTTTACCCCACTTTGAGCTTTCTTGAAGAAACTTGAATCCTCAAATCAAAACCTCCAAAAACCTAGATCCATAAATTTCAACCATAAATAAACATATCCAACCATATAGATACATTCCCCAAACATTTTACATCAAAACCTCAACTTATACCCAAAACCCTAACTTTGACCTAACTCCTCCAAAATCTTCCAAACCGAAAATGGAGAAACATAATACTTAGAAAATCATCAATGGAGCATTTATATCTTATATTAGGGTTTAGAAATGGAAGAGATACACTTACCACTTAGGTTTTGATGAAAACCTAGAAAACTTAGAAACCTTCAAGAAATGGTGGAAGAACACATGAACTAGCACCAAGGTTCTAAATGGCGTGAGGCGTGGCGGCGAGGCCAAGCCTCAAGCCTTAGGAGCCATGACGAAGCCATGGCGTTTTCAAGGCGTGACTTATGGCGTCAAATTTCTAATTAATATATAATAGTATATATAAAAACATATGTTTCGTTATTGTTACTCAATGAGTCAATAGTGATAAACAAGTTAAATTAGGTTATATATTAAAAACTTGCAAATAAAACATTAAAATCGTAAAGAAATATCAAATATCTCATTACGATAACTACGCATTAGGCCATGGCGTGCCATGGGCTTAACGTAGCGTGACACACAAGCCTTGGTGCCATGGCGCGCCATGGCGGCTGTGCGGCGAGTTTTTTAGAATATTGACTAGCACATGAGGTTGAGATCACAAGCTTGATGATGAAGAAACACCTTGAAATCCATGGAAATGGCCTTAAAATGAGTTAGAGTTTGTGGGTAATGAAGAAGAAGAGATTTGAGAGAGAATGGGGAAGTTTTGGAGAAGAGAATGAGAAAGAAAATTGAGAATTCGTATTTAACAACACCCTGGTGCCCAGGTGCGACATTGACCATGCGACATTGCCCTGGGCAATGTCGCTGGCCATAGTCGCTGGACCAGCTCACGGTACACTCCATGCGATTGTGACAATGCGACTGTGACTCGTCATAGTCGCTGGGCAATGTCGCGGGACCTTTCCGGAGCCCCGAAACTCGACTTTTTCACTGCCAATACTCCCGATACTCCAAGGGACTTTAAAAAAAATATTTCCCAACAAAACCCCACTATTTATAAGTCACTGAAACGTCCGGGTGATAATTACTTACCGAAAATTACGGGTGTTACATTAAGGTAATCAACGTGCATTCAGTGCGGATGTTGTTTAGGCATGAGAAAGAGACCTCCCCAATTGGGGAACCCAATGTACTCGCCTCAACCGCGACCGAAGATGTGGATCTCCAAAAGTTAAAAAACAGGGACAAGGATGGGGATGGGGATGGGGCAGGGTAGATGTTGGTTGTGATGGGGAGGGGGTGGTCGGAGAAGAAGATGAGGGGATGACTGTAGAAAAGGAAGGATGAGGGAGATGAAGGTTGACGGTGAGAGTCCTGTGGTTTTCTCGAGCAAATGGGGACCGTCCATGGTTTTGTATATATAATTTATATATGTATTATGTTAAGTAGTTATATTTTTAAAGAAAATGTGAGAAAAATGAAAAATATCACAATACCCCAGACTTAACGAATTCTTTTTAATGGTTTTAGTGAGAAGGATCAAAACCAAATATTTTTACATACCACAAAGGTTTTCTTACAATAAAAATATTGTACGAATCCAATCTAAGGAAAACAAGAAACCATAGGATCCAAAATTGCAATTTACTCTGAATACAACTCGTAACTTGTTTATGAAAACTTGGATGGTTATGAATTATATTTATACCTGTTTAATTTTTTTTATTTGAAATATCTATTTTAAATAATTTAGGCATAAATCGATTACATGTGTTTGGAATTAAGGCAAAAGGAGTAGGAACTCCAAAATATTTATAATTAATTCAAGGATGCATTTGAAATAATTATTAATCTGAGTTATATTTTTGAGTAAATTACAAATTTCGTGTCTATGGTTTGCTGTGAATTACGATGGTGATCCTTGAACCCTAAAATTCATGGATAGGGTCCCTATGGTTTCACTTTTGTTATGATGGAGGTCCCTGAGGTTAATTTCCGTTAAAAACCTTAGTAAAGTCAGGGGCATTTTCGTCTTTTTATATATTATTTTAAAAAATTCAATATATAATATATGTATAATGTATAATATATATAATGTGTATATTGATAACAGGGACCCCTTCCCCATGTCTTCCCCAGTCAGCGACAAACCCCTTTCCATCATCATTGGCCAGTCCCCTGCGACATCGTTGGCCCAACTCACACCGAGAACCAACTCCGGAAAAACCCTTCGTCCCCCTCCCTCAAATCCCAGGCCTTCTGTTAAACCTGCCCACCGTCTATGAAGCCTAACCCCTCCCAAAACCCCATTCGTTCCCAACAATGAACAATTCTTGTCTTTCTCCACACCCCTAGACCGCACACCCTCCGGTGAGTTCAATACTTCCTCCCTATTCCTTCTACATAAACCACACCTGCAACCTAGTACTTCCTCCTTCTTCCGCCCTGCGTCTTTCTCCCATACACCACCACCTGCAACCCACCGAAAACCAGATCTAGTATCTAGGGCCATTCCTAGGGTTTTTGATGCCCTGTGCGAAAACGTTAAAAAAATGCCCCTATGTCTATTTTTTAAGCAAATAAAACAACGAAACATATGATTTTTTAAAGGGTTTGGAACCTAGTTAAGCTAGGTGACACATCATCACATTACTTTTATTAATTATAATTAAAAAAATTCAAACGGGTGACATAAAAAACAAACCCCAAATTACAAAATATAGAAAGATAAAAGGATAAAACCTGAATTAAGATCGTGCTTCCTTCTTTTTTAGTTTTCACTTTTCCAAATTGAAATTAGCACAAAACCTTTAATTCAATATATGGAACTTAAAACTAAAAGATAAGGAACACTATAATTAGTTTTAACTAAAATAGTAAATTAAATCGAAGTTAATGTCATAGTAAACAAAGAACAAAACTCAGAAAGTTACAGGTCTAAAGTCTAAATATAATGTGGTAATGCCAAATCTTAAGTTAAACAAAATTCAAAAGAACAATAATAAATTATAAAATTTGTAATCTATGCTATTCACTGCATTGCAAAGAACAAGTACCTAATGAGGCAATACCACAATATGTTGTTATTGTTGTGCAATGTGCTCCAGCTATGCTGATACAGTGATGTGTTCATGTGCATTAATTGAAAATTTCAATATGGAAAACAAAACGAACTAACACGAATGAGGCTTGTTCGTTTTCGTTCGTTTAACTTAACCGAACAAGTAAACAAACACGGACGGTAAAAGAACGAAAGTTTTTGTGTTCTTGTTCGTTCATTTAACTTAACTGAACAAACGGTAAACAAATATATTTTTTTGTATTCTTGTTCATTCGTAAAGAAAATGTGTCCATTAATGTTCGTTCGTTAAGATGCTAAACGAACATAAAAGACAATGAAATTTTTGTGATCATATTCGTTCATTAAGAAAACTTGTTTGTTCATGTTTGTTCGTTAAGATGTTAAATAAAAATCAACTTGAGTTGTTGAAATGTTGGGCTTTCACCGATTCACGACGCGCATTCAATATCCATCACTACCAGGCATTGGTCTGTTTTTATAGTTAAAGTCCAGTTGTCCAATTCCCAAATTATTAAACCAAAAACTAGTAATAAATGACAAATTGATGCCCCCTCTGTGCGGTGGCACGGGTTGCACGTGGCCAGGGCCGACCCTGCTAGTATCATCAAATCATGGCGAGCACGCGCGTGTGCACGCGCGCGCGCACACACACACACATTGGTCCGCCTTCTTCAACAATGAAATCACAAGGAGAATCAAGACCTAGAATCGCAGTAATTATCTAGATTTGGAACCACAAAGACGATCGATATGGACCAACACTTGTTTAGGATTTTGTTTTAGTTCATCGATTTGGAACTTGTTTATCGATCTTGTTTTTGTTTTTGTCCTTCGCTCTCGATTTGGAATTTATCTGTTAGAATCAGTTTTTTTTAGATTTAGGGTTTTTGATTTACCGAGTACTTTCGTGTAACAATCCTTTTTTGAATAAATAGGTAAAATTTTGATATTCTTGATGTTAATGTTAATGTTGTTGATTTTGTTTCGATCTTGATTTTTGATGGTTGATCTTTGTCGGATTTGGGTGATTCGAGTTTGAATTTGGGTTAAGTTTTTTTGATTAGGGTATCAACTTTGGTGATTTAGGTTTGGATTTGGGTGGATTTGGAGTGTGCAGATGAGTTTGATTACGATGGTCGGAGATTAGGTTTGACTAGAGATGAGATATTTTCCGAACAAGATGACTGGAATTAGGATCTTTGTCAGAGAAGAAATATTTTATATATATTATAATACATTATTTAGATTATTTTAACTAAAACAAAAGAAATTTGAAAGACAAAAACACCCCTGACTTAACGGAGCCTTTTTAACGGAAGTTAAGGCAAGAGACCCAATCCATAACAAAAATGAAACACGAGGACCTAATCCAGATGAAGCTAAAACCATAAGGACCCTAGTCATGAATTTTAGGGTTCAAGGACCACCCTCGTAATTTGCAGCAAACCACACGATCGAAATTTGTAATTTACTTTATATTTTTATAGGGAAGAGTTAAAAAAATCCAACAGAATTTAATAGTTTGAGTAATTAATTCCTGAATGTTGTAGGATAAGTGTGTCATCGTCTAAATGATATGACGATAGAGATAAGTATATCAGAGTTAGATTAGAACTGAAATATCTCATAGTTATCTATTTGTAACTCATCCGTATTTAAATGGCTTATGATTAATGAGAATTGACAGATTTCCTCTCTCTATTATATTGTTATTTCGTTTTCCTTTAACACGTTATCAGCACGTAAGCTCGGGAACCAAATGATTTTCTGCTCCAACTGTCAGATGTTGCAACCATGATCCATGTAAGCATAATTTGCTTTTTGTTTTGTCAGTTTTTATTCATGTTATTAAGATTCTTGTTGTAATGTTTAATTATGTAATTGATACGATATTGTTTAATACGACAATATATGTGTTCAAATTACATACAACTTAATTACCTATTTTCATGCTTCCTAGTTAAAAAAAAAGTTGCACAGTCGTTCTTCATTTTTTTTTAAATGTCCTATTTAGGTGTTTTGTAATTGTTTAGTCATATTTACCTTAAACCACAGGGTTATCCTCTTTAATTTTATTAACTTATTTAGTTGTTGCCATTTTAAATCAAAGCACCGATATTTAATTGATTTATTTATTTATTAAATGTGCATCTTTACATATTAACATGTTGTAAATAATTTAAATTATTGATTGGTATGATAAAACTTAAACATGATATTACCATATAACTTTTTATGCTTATCCACTCAATTTGTTATGTTGTATTCATTTAATTAAAGTTTTAATTGATCTTTTAAATTGATAATTTTATCCAATATTCAAATTATTATTATAATAATAAAGTTTTATTTATAATTTTTTATCATATTATTAATTTTTGAAAGATGTACTTTCAACTATGATCATGAAATCAAGCTAAAAAATTTGATATTTTAGGTAACATTTATATGTTTAAGTTTAAAATTTCACCATATTTTTATATTAACTTATTTGGTAGGTTGATTTAATATTATGGATGGATAATCATATTTGAATGAGATTATCCGAGTATTTGATTATTTTATTTAAATGTTTATTAATTTAATCATGTATAGTTTTTGAATTGATTTATCCATATCATATTCAAATGTTTATCCTAATTAATAATTGTTATAATTCAAATGATTATCTTGGTTATGAGTTCCTACTCATTAACCTCAATCTTATAAATTATCTTTGGAATTTACAATTCCAACCCCCATAACTTTTGTTATTTTGCCAAAAGGTCCAAAAATAGCATGAAAATGTTAAAATCAAACATTTATCTTGACAAATATATTTATGCACTTATTGAAACTTAACAAATTGACCATTCTGATTAATAAAATCGGTTTTTATGATAAAATCATTGGAAAATTATTAAAAGAAATCCAACGGACTTTCATATTTTAACGATTAAATTCTTGGACCTTTTTTGAACAAATAATCTTTACACTTATAAAAACGAAATGAATATATCATTTCTCTCTCGATGTACCAAAATGGCAGTAGCAAAGTACAATAAACCAATAAAATGAAAGGAATATACATTTTCATGACTCATTCCAAAGCAGATTTTATAAAAAGATGCATACAAAAATTGTGCTATAAGGGATAAGTTATAAAATAAATAATGGCTTACTCCCAACCATTACGTCTCATGTGATCGAATCATAACAAACACATGCATATTCGTATCCTCCCACCTATAGTCCCTCTTCCAGCGTGAGAGTAGTCGCGAGGCGATGCCGATTGTTTCCTGTTATCTTTTTTTTTCTTTAACTTTAAAAGCCACATAATAATGATTTTACCACAATATACCCTTTTCCATCATTTTTGTAGATTAAGATAACCATTTTGTTCGATTTCAATATGTACAAAAATTTATTTACTAAAAAAAAATTCAACAACTTAATCACTTAAAATTTGAAAGTTATTGATTTTTTTTTCTTTTTAAGTTTTCCCTTACTTTAAAATTGATTTTTATTATAATAACCGGTTGTTACATTTTTTGGGTCAAAATGACCATTTTATTCGATATAGTTTAAGGGTCTGTTTACTTGTTGCTTACCACCTCTGACCGAGTAATAGACTCTTACCTTGGCAAGAGATGAGTTGTTTACCAAAATAAAAAGTTAACCTCTTACCATAATTTCATTGTTGACCGTCCTCTTTCCCTTGTAAGAGCATGATGTGTTCCTTACCAGAGTCATGGGTCATTATCTAGATTATACCCCTTATGCCCGTCATTTTTGAAAAATAAACAAAATCTTCAACTGAAAGTGAAAGTGAAAGTGAAAGTGAAGCATGTTCACCAACATGTCTCCGTAAACGTTGCATCTGCAAGTGTATGAGAGTTCCATTTTTATTCTAGCCCCTCTCAATGAATGAACTGAGAAAAAGAAAAAGAAGGAGAAGGAAAGAAGAAAGAAGAAAGAAGAAAGAAGAAATTAATAGGATTACTATGCAACATAAAAAAAAATAGAATTGTCTTCTCAAATATCCATCATTTTCCATTTTTTTTGTCAGTGTTAGAAGCTAGGGCCTAGGGGTGAGTAGCTTTTGACCTTATCAACCAATTTTGAACATTTTAATTTTCTTTTACAATAATTGTTGATAAAATAAAGAAGTGTTAACATTTATATTGGTTTATAAATGTTTCATTTTATTATTTTTGCAAAAAGTTATATTTTTTTCAAATATTTTCATACATTATAATGTTTCGAGATATATTATTATAGAGGGTATAATAGTAATTTTTACTTGGTCAACACTTAATAGAAAATATTTGGTAAACATTAATTTTTAGTCAGCACTTACTCCAATCAGATCTCTTATTATGATCAGACCTCTTACCCTAATCAACACTGTAAGTTATTATATGCCCAGGACACGTGTCAAACAGAGACACTGCTGAGGAGTATGTAAACCTATATGATCGCACACAAAGAATGCGTTTGTTTCCATCTTTAGAAATCCGAATTAAATCAAGTTGATTAAGGAAATAATTATTCTTAAAGAATAATTATGAAAATATGTGTTAAACTGTAATTATGATAATTACATGGTGAAAACGAAATTATGTTAATTACGTGGTGTTATCTGTAATTATATTTAAAGTTTAAAAGATAATTATATATATATATATATATATATATATATATATATGAATTTGAATATTACAGATAATTACTAAACCTTATTTAAACCTTATTTGAATTATAGTCTAACTATAATTCTTCTGGTATAAATAGGACGTTAGGCTAAACCGTTTTTCAAACGATTGAAATTAGAATTAGCCTATCAGAGAAATACAGAAAAGAAACATTTTCTTTTCTGTAAAACACATATAGATCTAGGGTTCTTGGGCTAGCACCCGATGGAGACGGTAAACGTGTTCGTGTGTGGACTACCAATAGAGGAAACCTATTTTGGTTTCTTGGTGCTTCAATCGTAACCCCGACCGATCTTCAAAAGGTATATATTCTAAACACCCTATGGTGTGGTTTATTTTAATTAAATGCATCATTGGATCCGATTGGGTTTTAAGTTTTATTTAGAAAAGTTTTCTATATAATTATTGTAACCAAATTTATTTATTTTTCGCTGCGTTTAAAGGTTACAAATTTGCATTAAAACCCAATAGTGGTATCAGAGCCAGGTTGGTGACATTTAATTAAAAGGGGAAAAAATATTATATGGCAAATTTAATTGAATCCTAAAATTTCTAAATTGGATTAAAATTCTAATTGGGCCTCATGTTGAAAGCCTATTAGATCCCAAAGTCTAAAAAGATTTTAAACCCTAATTAAATTAAAAAATATATATATATATAAATAAATAAAGGGTTTTCTTTTCTCTCCAAAAGGATTAGTCGGCGAGATCTTAAGAGGGGTTTGTAAACCCTCAAATTCCTTTTTCTCTTTCTCTCTAAAAGGCATTAGCCACAAGCGGCTTAATCGTCGGCCGCCGCTGGCTGTCTGCGGCTGTTGCCGCTGGCTAGCCTTCCCATCGATCGTCGCCAGCCCTTTGTTGTCGGCCATCGCCAGTCGCTATCAATCATAGAC
Source organism: Arctium minus (assembly GCA_954870635.1). Classification (NCBI taxonomy): domain Eukaryota; kingdom Viridiplantae; phylum Streptophyta; class Magnoliopsida; order Asterales; family Asteraceae; genus Arctium; species Arctium minus. Next base: position 24,397,360 of record OX941097.1, on the reverse strand, counting down.
TCATAGGTTGCAGCTGTTGCCACTGTCCGATTGATGAGTTATGCCACCGCTGCAATCGTCGGTTTTCTTGCTTAGTTGCCGATTTCAGGCGTCGACTGTTTGCTGCATGTTTTTCCCTATCGCCGCCGCTTGCCACCGCGCCTAGCAGCAGGTTCTAACTGGATCTTTGTTTTGTAATTGTTTGGTCGACATCAACCCCGGAGAACAAGCCAATGAGCCAATGTGGTTCATGCGGCTGTTGCCGCTGTTTCTTCTGACCGCTGGTCCTCCAGGCCGCCACCCTTCAAGGGCGGTGGTACTCGGATGTTTTTGTCTTCACCCCGTACCAAGATGGTGTTGATGAGTGTTGGTCGCCATGCCCAGATAAGGAGGTCGGTGCCAGCACTGGTGGTGTGTAAGCCATAGTCCAACAACCCCACTTCATGATCGGGATTTTGGTGGTTGGACGCACCAATTGGTGCCGTTGTTGATGTTGTCCCAAACGTTTTCATGTCGTCATGGTTGGAGGTTTTCATGTCATCACGGTTCAGGCCAAATAGGCCCGAAAGTTCCGTTTTGTGTTAAGTTTTAAGCCGGTAAGTTTTGGGCCGTTTTTTTTTCCTAATGGGATTTAGGGGATTTAGCCTTTTGGGCATTGTTTTAAAACTAAGTTTTGAACCGTCTCTTAGGCATATCGTTTTGGGTTGTTACCCTAATTTCTTTTGTTAAATTTGTGCCCTATACGGTTTGGCCGAAAGATGGGCCCAAGCCCATTTTATTGGGTTTGGTTTGTTAACCTTCGATTGAAATAAGTCAATTAATTTTATTTTGTCATATACTAATTTGTTCCATTTATTTTGGCCTTTTTAATTATGTTAATTATAAGTCGGCCAAATTTGTATTCATTTTATGTAAGATAATATATGGTTTGCACCAAAGACCCGTGGTTGATTTACTTTTATGTTTTGGAAAATTAAAATGTAATAATTGCTTGGGATGTATTTTTCGATTTTAAATTTCCTAGATAGGGAAAAATGTAAATAGAATAGACATGTTGTATTTTCTATTTTTAAATCTGAAGACGACGTTCCAAGAAGTTAAAGACCGAGTCCCTGGAGTTCACCAAGATGGCGAGGCCAGTGGGAGCTTGAAGACGTCCTTAGAATTGACCGTGGTCGTTGTGTTGGCTCACAACACCATTAGGGGCAAATCCATATATTATTGTTGTGGTTATTTATTTTGTGTTTGCTTTTATTTATTGCTTTATTATTGTTATGATAAGTGCAAACGTTCTAAACGTAAAATCAAACGCAAAACAAATTTTAAATCGGTAAATAAAATATGATATTTTTAAAATTGATATGTTTATCAAAATCAAACCGTTTTAATAAGATAAACTTTTAAAACAAGAATTTTAGAAATAAATTCAAACGTTTTAAAAGAATTAGAATGTTTTCTAAAAACCTTTTACAAATGTAAACTTAACGCCACTCATTTAGGTACTTGTTGAGCATACAGGATTCCGGTGTGGTAAGTGCTTAGCCAATCATACCTTTTGAATGTAGTGTAAGATAAGGAGCCAAAATAACGAGGTTTAAGTGAACAGTTGCTTGGCCATTCACTTAAATAGTCGTATTTTGGACGACTGATCCCAGTAAACCCTAAGTCCAGTATTTAGGTGGGATCACGATACCTTAGTATGGTTTGTTTACTTGAGAATATCATAAACAGTTGCTTGGCCATTTATGAGTATTTTCAAGGCGTTGAAGTGGATTAAAACATGTCAATTTCAATATATGATATATTGAATAGGATCCCACGACATCTAAGAGTTATGTTGAACATAATTGGATGATGCCTACCTAAATAGCCTAATTCCATAGACAGTTGCTTGGCCATTTATGGAAGTAGGTGAAATATGGATCTTAGCTCAAATCAAATGATTTTTGAAAGATTAATCTATTTGTTTGAGACATTAAAGTTACTAAAATTAAATCATGTTTTTGTTGATGTCTACCTCAGATTCAAACTCAAACAACTTATCCCAATTCACACTACGGTCAATCCTAGATAATGAAAAATTGGACGGAACGAACTTCATCGAATGGTTTCGCTTCCTAAGGGCAATCCTTAGGCATGAAAAGAAGTTCTATGTTCTTGAAAACCCCCCTCCAAATTCTCCTGCCAGAAATGCTCCAACTGAAATCAGAACTGCTTATGATAAGTACCAAAATGACTCTCTGATTGTTGGTTGCCTAATGTTAGCCACCATGACTCCCGAATTATTACGGGATCATGAAAACATGACTTCTTGGGATATGATATCTTCACTGAAGTCTATGTTTCGGTTACAAATAAAGCGGGAGAGATTTGATACAGTTAAAGCATTGAGTGCTTGTAAAATGACTGAGCGTTCGTCAATTAGTACCGATATTTTGAAAATGAAAGGATAATTTGATCAACTGACCCGTCTTGGTTTCCCACTGGGTCATGAGTTGGAAATTGATATGGTTCTCAACTCTCTACCCAAAACATATAAGTAGTTCGTTAAGGACTATAATATGAAAGGTTTGAATAAAACTCTCACAGAGCTTTACAACATACTTAAAACTACTGAGAGGGATATGAAATCCAAGTTGGGTTCAACCAAACCAAAACAGGCTTTGATGATCAAACCTGACAGTGGGATAATCAAGAAAAAGGGGGAGATAACCAAGGGTAAAACACATGTTGAAAGATCAAACATAGATAAGGACAAAGGAGAAATTCCTGAGGTTGCAGTATGGTATAATTGTTTTCACCATGGGCACCAAATGAGAACTTGTCCAGCCTGATTGGCAGAAATCAAGAAGCAGAAGGCTACCAGAGCCGAACCTTCAGGTATGTTTACCATTTGATTTGATTCACTTCTGACTAAGTGTTACATATTGAGTATGATACTCATATTAGTACTACTTTTCAGGAAATAAGAAGTGAAGAGAAGATGAAACCAGACCAAATGGAGCTAAGTTAGTTGTTGTTGCTCAAAGGGACATATGATATGAACTTTCTAGATGGTCTTACATTAACACTTAGCAAGTGTCTTCATGTACCTAGTGCTACTAGGAATTTAGTTTCATTTTCTCAATTACAACGAACCGAATTTATATTTTCAGAAATAAAATTTTGTTTTATCTTAATAAATGTTTTATGAAATTAATAGTTGTAATTATAAATCAATATAACGATTTAAGCGGGGCTTAAATCTGATCTATTTGTGACATTTAAACAAGAAACACATAGCCAAACTCCAAGCGGACGGAGAGTTGGAATCATATGATGATTCATATGATACATGTGTGTCTTGTTAGTCAAGATGACAAAAGAGCGTTACGAAAGATAAACCTTTAAAGGCTACAAGAACTATTAGGAGTTAACCATACTGATATATATGTGAGCCTTATAGTTCTATCACTACATACGATCATCACTACTTCATTACATCCTACTGATGACTTCAGTAGACATATGTATGTTTACTTAATAGAACAAATATAAAAGCTTTGATATTTTCAAAGAGTTTTAGAAAGAAGTAGTGAGTATACTTGGCAAAAGATAAAGATGCTTCGGTTAGATCGAGATCAGTTGACTCCACACAAAATACTGCATCATAACGGTGTATCCAATAAGAGAAATAGAACCCTGTAGAACATGGTTCACTCTATGATAAGTCACACCACTCTGCCTAAATGTTTCAGGGGTTATGCCCTAGAAACAGTTGCCCAAATACTAGTCTATGTAGCAACCAACTAGGACCAATAAAACCTACTCTCTTAATATGGGGTTATAATGCTTAAGCTAAGCATAAAGCTTCTGGAAAGCATGATTTAAAGTTTGAAAAGTACATCTTTATGTGATATCCAATTGGATATTATTTCTACAGGTCTAGCGAGAACAAAAGTTTTGTTAACACACCCTGGTGAGTTCTTAAGAAAAGATTTTATGTCATGAATCACAATGGGGACACAGTAGATCTTGAAGAAATTCAAGAACCACAAAGATGGGACGATGGTTGACACTGACATTCAACAAGATGTTGAACTTCAACAAGCTGTTAAAGATAATAAGTGAGATACAAAGCAATCCGAAGACCGAAGTACTGATAAATGGCAAGATGCCATAAAACTGATGTTAATGTACTAAGACTGGACGTCTCGTATGCCCTGAGCATGACGAGCATATATTAGTCAAACCCAAGTGATGCTCACTGTATAACAGTAAAGAACATTAAGAAGAACTAAAAAAATGTTCTTACTGTACAACGGTTATGAAAGAGATATGTGTGTTTAAGGATACATAGAAGCCAGTTTCTAAACCGACTGTAATGACTTAAAGTGTAATAGAGATATATGTATTAAACGGAGGTACAATGAGCTGTAAGAGCTTACATGCAAATCTACTTGTCAAGCCTATGTCTCAAAACAAACATGATGTTCATGTTATAGGCTTGAGGATTTTTATATTGAATAATAATTTTAGTAAACTTTAAACTTTCTGGAACATTAAAACAGTTATGTTTTTATCTGATATGGCATACTGGTATGAGTATATACATTAAACATTCCTGTGTTCTTTATTAGCATGTTTAAGTATCCTTAAATAAATATGATGATCATATTATTTAGAATTGTCCTTGATCGATTATTACTAGGTGACTAGTAATAAATCAAGATCATTGTGAAGTCTGGTCATAGTCCAAGTTGAAAGTGCACTAGGTGCAACCAGAGTCACATGCGTTTGTCGATGCATAAGGCGTTGGACAAGACCCACGGTCAGGATCACCTCATAGATCGGCGTCATAAGGTGAGTCCTGAAATAGTAAACACTTTTTATCCTCATACCTTTGATGTGCATTGGGATCTAATGCACAAGGAGTGTTATGCTTTGATATAGTCTAACGTTACCCTTAACCGGGTAATCATAAGGGCTATGTTAGGTATAACATGAATTGTGTAGTTAGTCGTGTACATGCAATATGAGATTTTCTCCTCTCAAAACGAGAGAGATATTTCTGGGGCCCTCAATTACATAGTTTAATTCACATGCATGAACAAGTGAATTAGTTGGACTAATGGCACTTGTATAATCAAATATGTTTGGTTCGAGAAATATATTTCTTTGAACTATAAAGGATGAGATAGATCTATGCCTTAAGTTCAAAAACAAAATATCGTGAAGCAAAAGGATAATGAATGATTATACTATATGATTGATTGGATCAATGAAATTGCTCGAAGGTAAAAGCACATTTACATAGCCTTGGGGGCGGTGACGTATTGCTAGATGCTTACCATCGTCCGTGTTACTGTGTATCGTGTGCAAGTGGGAGAATGTAAGTTATTATATGCCTACGACACGTGTCACACAGAGATACTGCTGAGGAGTATGTACACCTATAGGGTCACACACAAAGAATGCGTTTGTTTCCATCTTTAGAAACCCGAATTAAATCAAGTTGATTAAGGAAATAGTTATTCTTAAAGGATAATTATGAAAATATGTGTTAAACTGTAATTATGATAATTACAGGGTGAAAACGAAATTATGTTAATTACGTGGTGTTATCTGTAATTATATATAATTATATTAAAATTTTAAAAGATAATTATATATATATATATATATATATATATGAATATTATAGATAATTACTAAACCTTATTTAAATCCTATTCAAATTATAGTTTAACTATAATTTTTCTGGTATAAATAGGGCGTTAGGCTAAACCGTTTTTCACACGATTGAAATTAGAATTAGCCTATCAGAGAAATACAGAAAAGAAACATTCTTTTATGTAAAACACATATAGATCTAGGGTTCTTGGGCTAGCACCCGGTGGAGACGGTAAACGTGTTCGTGTGTGGACTACCAATAGAGGAAACCTATTTTGGTTTCTTGGTGCTTCAATCGTAACCCCGACTGATCTTCAAAAGGTACATATTATAAACACCCTATGGTGTGGTTTATTTTAATTAAATACATCATTAGATCCGATTGGGTTTTAAGCTTTATTTAGAAAAGTTTTAATATAATTATTGTAACCAAATTTATTTATTTTTCGTTGCGTTTAAATGTTACAAATTTGCATTAAAACCCAACAAAGACTTATCCACAAATTTTGGTAATCAGCCCCTAAGTTTATTCCCTAAAAATTGGATTTTTATTTCTTTTTTGGATTTTTTTTCCTTTTATTTATCGGATGTAGAAAGAGTTGGGGGTATTTTGGTAAATAGAGGGAGAAGTAAGGGCAATTAGGTAATATAAAAGGATATGTGACTAAGGGGTCGTTTTTTTTTTTTAAACCTCTTAATTGCTCTTAAGTCTGAATCGTTTAGATTTTTTTACACATCACCTCTTGTTAATCATAACTAAAATAAGACTTCAGACTTTAGACCTCTTAAAAAACAAACGATACCTAACTAAAACCGCCAAAATAGAACAAGTGTTTTTTTCATGGAAGTTTGCAAGGAAAAAGGTTAATTGACAGAATGACATGAAGGTGAGGTAACTATTTTCATAGTCCAACAGGACCTCTTTAGGTGTACCATTTACTTTTCAATAGTCATCGGGGAAATTTGAGCTTCTATGCTTAACGACATTTCTTTATCAAAAATATGTTTTAATGTTTTTTAACTATTAAAAAAAAGTACACTATTTTTATAGTATAATAAACATACAATTTTCTTTTTTAATCATGTGTGTCCGGACCAACTGATGCATACCTCAAGAACTCTGAAAAACAGCTAGAAAAAATCTCAGTAGTCTTGTAGGACTTGAACCGATGATATCATGAAAAATATCCTCAATGACTCAAATGTTTTTACCAGTTAAGCTAACCCACAAAGTTGTAAATATACAATTTTTAATACTTGATTATTAGAAAATTATGCTTCTTAGTGTTTTCCTATATATCTTCTGGTATTTTTCCCTTATGCTCAACTCAGTAATTAAAAACGTAACCGGAAAAAAAGTAACGTAATACTATCATCCAAATTATTTAAATGTCACATCAGTTTATGTCAATATGTGATAGTCTTTGTATATTCTCTTGGTTTATTTTAATTTTTATTTTACTAGTTATCGTGCTCTGTATATGTAGGGTTTTAATGGCAATTGTAACCGATAAAACACAGTGGAAAATTAAATAATTTTGGTTACAATAATTATAGAAAACTTTTCTAAATAAACTTAAAACTCAATCGAATCCAATGCGCATTTAATTAAAATAAACCACACCATAGGGTGTTTAGAATATGTACCTTTTGAAGTCAGTCGGGATTGAAATGGAGCACCAATAAACCAAAACAGGTTTCCTCTATCGGTAGTCCACACACGAACACGTTTTCCGTCTCCACCAGGTGCTAGCCCAAGAATCCTAGATCTATATGTGTTTTACAGAAAAGAAAAAGTTTCTTTTATGTATTTCTTTGAAAGACTAATTTTGATTTCAAATCGTTAAGAAAAAGGTTTAGCCCAACGCCCTATTTATACCAGAAGAATTATAGTTAGACTATAATTCGAATAATGTTTAAATAAGGTTTAGTATTTATCTGTAATATTTATCTGTAAGCGTCTAGCAACACGTCACCGCCCCCAAGGCTATGTAAATGTGCTTTTACCTTCGAACAATTTGATTGATCCAATTAATCATATAGTATAATCATTCATTATCCTTTTGCTTCACGATATTTTGTTTTGAACTTAAGGCATAGATTTGTCTCATCCTTTACAGTTCAAATAATATGTTTCTCGATCCCAACATATTTGATTATACAAGTGTCATTAGTCCAACTAATCCACTTGTTCATGCATGTAAATCAAACTATGTAATCGAGGGGCTCAGAAATATCTCTTTCATCTTGAAAGGAGCAAATCCCATATTGCATGTACACGACTAACTACAAAACTCATGTTATACGCAACATAGCCCTTATGATTACCCGGTTAAGGGTAACGTTAGACTATATCAAAGCATAACACTCCTTGTGCATTAGATCCCAATACATGTCTTAGGTATGAGGATAAAGAGTGTTTACTATTTCAGGACTCACCTTATGACGTCGATCTATGAGTTGATCCTGACCATGGGTCTTGTCCAACGCCTTGTGCACCGACAAGCGCATGTGACTCTGGTTGCACCTAGTGCACTTCCAACTTAGACTATGACCAGACTTCACAATGGTCTTGATTTATTACTAGTCCCCTAGTAATAATCGATCAAGGACAATTCTAAATAATATGATCATCATATTTATTTAAGGATACTTAAACATGCTAATAAAGAACACAGGAATGTTTAATGTATATACTCATACCCAGTATGCCATATCAGATAAAACATAATTGTTTTAATGTTCCAGAAAGTTTAAAGTTTACTAAAATTATTATTCAATATAAAAATCCTCAAGCCTATAACATGAACATCATGTTTGTTTTGAGACATAGGCTTTACAAGTAGATTTGCATGAAAGCTCTTACATCTCATTGTACCTCCGTTCAATACATATATCCCTATTACACTTTAAGTCATTACAGTCGGTTTGGAAACTAGCATCTGTGTATCCTTAAACACACATATCTCTTTCATAACTGTTATACAGTAAGAACATATCTTTAGTTCTTCTTAGATACTTCAGAATGTTCTTCATTGTTATACAGTAAGCATCACTTGGTTTGACTAATATATGTTCGTCATGCTCAGGGCATACGAGACGTCCTGTCTTAGTACATTAACATGGCGTACATGATTGAACAGTTGGCTGAAACACAGGGAACCTTCATACGGTTCATGTCCTCTTTAGTGCTAGGACTCTGAGTTTCGCTCAGATGTACACTATGTTCTATTGGCAAGTTTCCTTTCTTGGAACCCTTCATCTTGAAGTGTTTCAAGATCTTGTCAATGTATGTATTTTTGCTTAATCTAATTAATCACTTTGATCTACCACGATGGATCTTTATACCAATGACTTTGTGTCTTCTAGATCCTTCATCGCGAAGTATTGTTCTAATCCATGATTTTACACCGTCAATCATTGGGATGTCATAATGATCTAGAATATTGTTATGCTCCCACTGACCTTATTGTATACAAGATTTCAATTACGAGATGATGGTTCTAGTCCATAAATGGACTTTTGCAACTTGCACTTTTAGGTTTGATGTTCTAAAGCCTTGTATACATCCTCACTCAAAATTCCTTTTAAGGAATGTGGCTTTTGACATCAGTCTTCATGGCATCTTGCCATTTATCAGTAATCCGATCTTCGGATTATTTTGTATCTCGTTTATTATGTTCAACAGTTTGTTGAAGCTCAACATCTTGTTGAATGTCAGTGTCAACCATCGTCCCATCTTTATGGTTCTTGAATTTCTTCAAGATCTATTGTGTCCCCATTTGTGATTCTTGACAGAAAATCTTTTCTTAAGAACTCACCAGGGTGCTTTAACAAAACTTTTGTTGTCGCTATACCTGTAGAAATAATATCCAATTGGATATCACATAAAGATGTACTTTTCAGACCTTTGAATCATGCTTTCCAAAAGCTTTATTCTTAGCTTAAGCATTATAACCTCATATTCTCAAATATGATTACTTTGGATCTTCCTAGTTCATTTAAGAGAGTGAGTTTTATTAGTCCTTGTTGGATGCTACATAAACTAGTATTTGGGTAACTGTTTCTAGGGCATAACCCCAGAAACATTTAGGCAGAGTGGTGAGACTCATCATAGAGTGAACCATGTTCAACAGGGTTCTATTTCTCTTCTTGATACACCGTTGTGATGCAGTGTTCCGTGAGGAGTCTACTGGGATACAATCCCAAAAATCTCTAGGATGATCTATTAGCTTAGATATTCATGACCTCGATCTAACCGAAGCATATTTATCCTTTGCCAAGTGTACTCACTACTTCTTTCTAAAACTCTTTAAAAATTTCAAAGCTTTTATATTTGTTCTATGTAACACCCGCAAAATTTAAAGTACGTTAGGAATCTCTCTTATGAGTCTATTTGTTTATTTTAGGAAGTTGTTGTTATAGATACCGTTGGAATTGTGGAATTCGGAATCATGCCTTGGTATTGGATTTGAGTTAGGAAATTGGCTGAAAAGCAGTGAGTTGCGCGGGCTAGGCCGCGGCCTAGATGTCGCGGTCAAAGCCGCGGGACTCACTGAGTGTTTAGACTTCAGTGGCATGCGCGGGTTAGGTCGCGATGTAACATCCCCCGTCCCCGTGGTCCGGAACGGGTGATGTCACATACGAGACTTAACATAAATACATATCTAAATTCTGAGCTATTAATAAACTCTAAACATATATTACAATCCAAACTATCATACCTCAAAAGATTTTATAAACTTAGAAAGATAAAACAAAGTGATTCTAAGAACTCCAAAATAACACGCTCGATCTCAAGTCCCGTCCCCGTAAACTTCACTTCGAACCTGCCGTGTCAGAAAACAAAAACACGGCTGAGCACAGGGCTCAGTGAATGGATTATAATATAAATTCGTAAATAATAATAAAAACATCGATAACGAAGCGGAAGACTTAAAAATTCAATTCGAAGAAAGTTCTTGAGACTGAAGTTCATAGTTCATTTAAATCAAAAGAAACGTTCGGTAATATAATCAAAAACAATAATCTCAAGAACAGTTCACACTTTAACTTCAAAATGTAATATAAATAAAATCCGTCAATTCCAGTCGTTGTGTTCGTGGGGTGGCCAAACCACACGAACTGGGTCGGCATGTGGGCACACACAACGGATCCCCCGTGAATTTAACCACGGTCACATATTCTATGGGTAAAATTCTAGAATCGATTCATCCGCCCTGGAGCCAACAAAGTTAGCCAAGTCCCCCCAGAGTGGGTTCACGTAAGCCACATAGGCTTAACTCTGGTGGACCGTCATCTGCAGGACGCTATGACAACAAAGCCGCCATAGAAGGCATCCCAAATAATGTGCCCATTTATTGGGTTCTTCTAAAATCAATGAAAACTAAACATGTGCCACTTACCCAAATGGCGATCACAGAAATTATAATCTATATACTTCACATTTTTCATAAACAATCTCATACGAGACACATTTTAATAAAACATCAAAATGTTCAAACAATTGATTCAATAAACCAAAATCAATGTGTATGTGTGTGTAAAATTTCGCATTTGTTGATCACGTTTGGTTGATCAATCATAAGGCGGTGAACCACCTTTAGGAAGGGTCAACTACAACAAATAGTTGCCCACGATTCAAAAGAAATGAAATCCATACCTTAACCAAATTGAGACGTAACACGCGAGACTGAAGACGAACTTTAACCCGTTCGATTGCCTATTTAAACCACCAATTATTAATAATCGCATAACCTAAAACTCAATGGTTATATTATAAGCTTAAGCACGGATTTTGTTCACGTAGACATTAAACCGATCACTTGGTGTGCGGTTACATCTAGATACAAATATCACCGTTTTGATTCTAAACTTTACCCATTTGTAATTTTGACAAACTTAAACATTCCTAAATATGCATTTGATCATAACTTTGCAATAACATGTCTTAATCTACCAACCAACTTCAACTACCCAAACCTATCAACTTAAATAACTTAAAAAGAATTTTATACCTCTAGGAAGGATTCGAAGAGTGGATTCCGAATATACGGTTGAATGTTTGATTACTTCAACGGATTGATAGATATTGTAGAGAGAAGTTTAAAAAAAATTAGAGAGAGAGAGACGAGAGAGAGAGTTCATGGCGGTTTGTAGAAAATGAATGTGACGATGGATGCATATTACTCTTAATAAATAATAATTTTTTTTAAGTTATAGATATAGAATTATAATTATAATAAGTTTGGATGAATGACGGTTTTTACCCCTCAACTATCTTTGGTTGCTATTTTTAATTACGGTTTAATTCGGGTAAGAATAATTATACTTTTTTTTTTAACCGAGTCTTACACGCGACTTCCAAGCCGCGGACCAAGCCGCGAGAATGCCCTGCAGGCCTTTTAGACGGGATTTCACCCCTTTCTCCTCATTTATTCCTCACCAAACACTTCTCTTCCATTAATGAGATTTTGAGAAACCCTAGAGGTTTTTCTTCAAGTTTGGAAGCACATTGTTGTCATCTAGAGCCTCAAGATTTAAGGATCTAGCTTAGATAGTTGGAGTCTTCATCCTCTCCTCAACATACTTGGTTTTCTAGGTTTTTCACCAAAAACCTAACTAGTGAGTTCATTCTCTTTTAATAAACTTTATACATGTTAAAATGTGAATTTTTAACCTTCTCAACATCTCCATTTTGATTTATTTGAGTTGGGTGAGTTTTCACTAAAACCTAATTTCAGAGATTTTGGGGGTTACGTGTAAGAGTATGATTTGGGGTCAAGAGTATGCATTTTGGGTTTAGTTATGGACTTTATATATGAAAATATTCTTCCTATAACCTTGTGATTTATTTACATGAAAATCAATATTGGGCTTTGAAATGTGGGTAAGTATGATGGAATGGGTATTTGAGTAAATTGATGTATTATGGGTAGGAGTATCATATAACAATTTGAAATAGAACCTCTTGGAAACTTGGGAGTAGTTATTTTGATTCATAATTTTGTATATTGGCATTTTAATTGAGGGAACTACTGTCTAGTTTTGTGGACATCGTTGGAATATTTGGTTGCATTTGGGCGTCATGAACCCACATATATATATATATATATATAATCTTTGACCCAATGTTGGAACACTAGTTTTCCACATTGAGGCACGTTTAGGCATCAGATGAGGTATAAGCCCTACGTGCTAAGTACGCGATATTGGATAAGGATCTCAAAGTAAGGGCCCTATGTGATTGAAGTTGACTTTCCGTGGGTTTACGTTTAAAGCTACTGAGCCTGACATCCATTGCGGGTACTTTTATGTGTTTGGTTTTACTAATACGTTAAGTGGCTTACTTTTGTGTTCCGTCACTTGTGTTGGTAAGCGGGTCTCCCCCGTCAACCCAAGAGGTATTTGTGTTATTGTTGAGACTACCAATACGAATTTCGATGGCATTTCTTAAATTATGTCAAATAAGAGTATTGATTTTCCATTTACAAATGTTTGATCTCACTAGGTTTTAGCCTAACACTTTTTCTTAAAATGACATGTATAACAGGTCCTCCTAGCGGTGGTTTTCCTCGGGCATGAGTGGAGGGTGAATCGAAAGAGTAAAGCATTTTTGGAAGGATATAGAGGCGTGTTTTGGATATAGTATTGGTATACTTTTGTAGGTGAAATGTCAACACCCGTTCGTAATCTAGAACTAGATGGACTAGATTAGTAGGTTGTTGTATTCATTTCCCTTTAGTTATTTATTTGTAAACGCCTTGCAACTATTTCCCTTTTGGGATGATCCTTTTTATATTAGACTCGTTTATTCCGTATTTGTTTTCAGGTTTAAATTAACCCCTATTTTTAAGGTGTTACATTCTATTAGGTAAACATACCTATGTCTGCTAAAGTCATCAGTAGGATGTAATGAAGTAGTGATGACCGTATCTTGTGACATAACTATAAGTCTCACATACATCAGTATGGTTAACCCCTAATAGTTCTTGTAGCCCCTAAAGGTTTACCTTTTGAAGGCTCTTTTGTCATCTTGACTAACAAGATACACATGTATCATATGATTCCAACTCTCCGTCCGCCTGGAGTTTGGCTATGTGTTTCTTGTTTAAATGTCACAAATAGATCAGTTTTAAGCCCCTCTTAATTCGTTATATTGATTTATAATTACAACTATTAATTCATAAAACATTTATTAAGTTAAAACGAAAATTTATTTCTGAAAACATAAATTCGGTTCGTTGTAATTGAGAAAATAGAACTACATTCCTAGTAGCACTAGGTACATGAAGACACTTGCTAAGTGTTAATGTAAGACCATCTGGAAAGTTCATATCATATGTCCCTTTAAGCAACAACAACTAGCTTAGCTCCATTTGGTCTGGTTTCATCTTCTCTTCACTTCTTATTTCCTAAAAAGTAGTACTAATATGAGTATCATACTCAATATGTAACACTTAGTCAGAAGTGAATTAAATCAAATGGTAAACATACCTGAAGCATTTCTGGTAGGAGCATTTGGAGGGGGGGGGGTTTCAAGAACATAGAAATTCTTTTCATACCTAAGGACTGCCCTTAGGAGGCGAAACCATTCGATGAAGTTCGTTTCGTCCAATTTTTCATTATCTAGGATTGACCGTAGTGTGAATTGGGATAAGTTGTTTGAGTTTGAATCTGAGGTAGACATCTACAAAAATATAATTTAATTTTAGTAACTTTAATATCTCAAATAAATGGATTAACCTTTCAAAAATCATTTGATTTGAGCTAAGATCCATATTTCACCTACTTCCATAAATGGCCAAGCAACTGTCTATAGATTTAGGTTATTTAGGTAGGCATCATCCAATTATGTTCAACATAACTCTTAGATGTCGTGGGATCCTATTCAATATATCATATATTGAAATTGACACGTTTAATCTCACTTCAACGCTTTGAAAATACTCATAAATGGACAAGCAACTGTCTATGATATTCTCAAGTAAACAAACCATAGGTATCGTGATCCCACCTAAATACTAGACTTAGGGTTTACTGGGATCAGTCGTCTAAAATACAACTATTTAAGTGAACGGCCAAGCAACCGTCCACTTAAATCTCGTTATATTGGTTTCTTGTCTTACACTACATTCAACTGGTATGATTAGCTGAGCACTGACCACACCGAAATCCTTTATGCTCGACAAGTACCTTAAATGGGTGGCGTTTAAGTTTACATTTTGTAAAAGGTTTAATTTTAGAAAACATTTTAATTCTTTTTAAAACGTTTTATTTTATCTCTAAAATATTGTTTTAAAAGTTTATCTTATTAAATCGGTTTGATTTTGATAAACATATCAATTTTAAAATATCATATTTTATTTACCGATTTAAAATTTGTTTTGAGTTTGATTTTACTTTTAAAACGTTTGCAATTATGATAACAAACAATAAATAAAAGCAAACACAAAATAAACAACCACAACTATAATATATGGATTTGCCCATAATGTGGTGTTGTGAGCCAACACAACAACCACGGTCATTTCTAAGGATGTCTTCAAGCTTCCACTGGCCTCGCCATCTTGGTGAACTCCAGGGACTCTGTCTCGACCTCTTGGAACGCCGTCTTTAGATTTGAAAATTAGAAAATACAACATGTCTATTCTATTTACTTTTGTCCCTGTCTAGGAAATTTAAAATCGAAAAATACATCCCATGCAATTATTACATTTTAATTTTCCAAAACATAAATATAAACAACCACAGATCTTTGGGGCAAACCATATATTATTTTATTTATTCTAAACATAAAATAAATACAAATTTGGCCGAATTATAATTAATATAATTAAAAGGCCAAGTTAATTGGAACAAATTATTATATGGCAAAATAAAATAAATTGACCTATTTTAATAGTAGGTTAACAAACCATTACCTAAAACCCTTTTGAACCTAAGCCCAAAGCGAAAAAACTTGGTAACAACCAAAAATATTGCTTGTGCTTACTAGCTCGCGCCCAACTTCCAAAATAGGGCATCAACCGAAAATGAGAGAACTCCAGATTAGGCGGTTAAAAAAAACACAGCCCCAAACAAAACCGGATCAAAAAAACTTATCGGACCAAAACACTCATCGGCCTAAGCCAAAAACGATTAGGGCAGCGGTCCAAACCGTGTGGCTTCAAGCCATAGGTGACAAAAGACTGAGACACGACCGAAGCTTGCGAGGATCTCGATCAGCAGCAACTGAGGATTAAGAATAAGATAAAAGTATCGGTCGCTTAGCCCATAAGCCAGCGGCCGATAGTGGCCGACAACATGCCTGCATTGGCTTAAAAAACATAAGACAACCCCATGACAATTCACATGACACTATTGGTATAAAAACATAACTTTTAACCATCAATGGCGATCTGGTGACATAGAAGTAATTCAGTGTGAGATGTGAAGGGAAAAACCACAACACAAGCCGTGGTCCTCAATTGTTAGGCTACCGGCCGCTTTTAGTTGTGGCATTATAAAACCAAAATACCCCAAAACCATTGAGCTCGTAGGCCAACAAACAGCAGCCACCGACAAAAAATCGGCAGCAACAACCAGCGCCAAGATAAGGCAAGCCGTTTGGCTTGAGGCCAGCTGTAGTCGTTGCAGAAACAACCCAATAGTCCAGCGGTGGCTACAAGCAGTCGGAAGAATTGAAGAGAAAGGGCAGCAGCCCTGTGATGAATTTCGATCGGCGGTAGCCGACGGACCCTCCAAACCATCACCACCACCCTCGAAGGGTAGTTGCCTGGACGACCAACCATAACCACTAGTGATCGTGGTCGAGTGGTGGCCCTTGGTCGGAGACTTTTGCCTATCTTGAAAAAAGGCAAGAAGTCCTCCCCAACTTTCGGTCGTGGAAGCATACTTCGTCGCTAGGAACCGATCTGCTACGAGCAAACCGCAGTTGCCAACGGCGGCTAGGTCCTCGGAGATCGGTGACAAAAAGGCAACAACCGCAGCCTATGGCCAGCGGCGACCGACGGACGACGGTGGCCGGCAAGAAAGGGTCGGCGATCATGAAAAACTTGAGCGGTTGCTTCATCCAAAGAGTGTGAGGCGGCGATACATAGGGTTAACAAACCCTTCTGTATGCGACGATGGGGGAAAAAGGGGTTTTCTGTATGCGACGATGGGGAAAGAGGGGTTTTCAAAACACCTTTTGGGCCTTTTATCCAATTACACTTTAAAAAGAAAAAGTCATTGTCCAATTAGGATTTAGGATCTAATTAGGTTCAATTTTAAATTAATTTTATTTGCCATATAACATTATGTTCTCCTTTTAATTAAATGTTATCAAAGTTGCTCTAATACCACTGTAGGGTTTTAATGGCAATTGTAACCGATAAAATGCAGCGGAAAATTAAATAATTTTGGTTACAACAATTATAGAAAACTTTTATAAATAAACTTAAAACTCAATTGGATCCAATGACACATTTAATTAAAATAAACCACACCATAGGGTGTTTAGAATGTGTACCTTTTGAAGTCAGTCGGGATTGGAATGGAGCACCAATAAAGCAAAGCAGGTTTCCTCTATCGGTAGTCCACACACGAACACGTTTCCCGTCTCCACCGGGTGCTAGCCCAAGAACCCTAGATCTATATGTGTTTTACAGAAAAGAAAATGTTTTTTTTTTGTATTTCTTTGAAAGGCTAATTCTGATTTCACATCGTTAAGAAAAAGGTTTAGCCCAACGCCCTATTTATACCAGAAGAATTATAGTTAGACTATAATTCGAATAAGGTTTAAATAAGGTTTAATATTTATCTGTAATATTTAAATTCAAATTTAAATTCATCTATATATATATATATATATATATATATATATATATATAGAGAGAGAGAGAGAGAGAGAGAGAGAGAGAGGAAAGTTTAAATGAAAACTCATTCTTGTGCACGTGAGGACAAATCTCAGCTACTCGTTTTCTTTTGATCCAATAACTCATATTAAATAGAGTTTTTAATTTTAAAATGTTTAGGGGTAAAAATGGAAGAAAATTTAAACACGCGTCTACCATATTTGACTTTTTATTTTTTTTAATTAATTTTTTTTACCCAATTAAAGTTTAAAATAAATTATCTTAAAAATTACTAATATTTTAATCAAACAAATTACATCAAAAAAACGAGAATTTCGTATTATTCGATATGACATCCATCTCGATATAGTTTTTTTTTGTCTTTTTAACCTTTTTTTTACGTGAAATGTTATATATGTGTTATATTCATTATGAATATTTATGTACGTTCAAGTTTATATAACGCCTCGACACCGTAAGTATGGAACTCAACATCACCTTTTTCAACGTCGTAAGGCATCACATTTCTTCAGCACCGTAACGCAACACCCATCAAGACGAATCGAGAACCTATCGAGTAATTCTGTTGTGAATCGGGGAACAAAAGAGAGCGCGTCACGTCTCCACATCTTCACAGGTCATTCATGTGTTATTCATCATGAATAATGTATCATTCAGGATGAATAATACAACATTCAGGGTGAATAGTTCACGATTCATGAATTCGTGTGTATATTCGTCATGAATGTTGTGTAATTCATCCTGAATACTATATTACTCATCATGAATAATGAATGAACGTTCACATTTGTTATTCATACTGAATGTGGGACATCCAGGGATGCCCATACATATTCATAATGAATTAAACCAAATTTCGGTTGTGAATTGGGAAACAAAAGAGAGTGCGCCATGTGTCTACACCTTCACGGGTCATTCATATATTATTCATCATGAATAATGTATCATTCAGGATGAATAATAGAACATTCCGGGTGAATAATACACGATTCATGATAAATAATACATGAATCATGGATTCGTGTATTATTCATTCTGAATATTGTATTATTCATCATGAATAGTGAATGAACGTTCACCTTTGTTATTCATATTGAATGTGGACACCCGAGGACGTGTATGCATATTCATAATGAATATAACACATATATAGAATTTTACGTAAAAAACGGTTAAAACAAAAAACTCCTGAATATTGTATTATTATTCATCCTGCATACGGTATTATTCATCATGAATAATGAATGAACGTTCACCTTTGTTATTTATACTGAATGTGGACACCCGAAGATGTGCATGCATATTCATAATGAATATAACACGTATATAGAATTTCACGTAAAAAACAGTTAAAACGAAAAAAAAAACTATATCGAGATGGATGTCATATCGAAGAGCACGAAATTTTCATTTTTTTGATGTAATTTGTTTGATTCAAATATTAGTAATTTTTAAGATAAATTATTTTAAAGTTTAAGGGGGTAAATTTTTTTAATTAAAAATAAAAATAAAAAGTCAAAGAAGGTAGACGTTGATTCAAAATTACAATTTTGTCCTTAATCACTTCTCAATTAACCTTATTGTGTATTAATCATTGATTAGTTTTCTATGTTTTGATCAATGGTTAAGATTTGTTCTCATGTGCACAATGAAAGATGAGTTTTCATTTGAACTCACCCCTATATATATAATTATCTTTTAAACTTTAAATATAATTATATATATAATTACAGATAAGAGCATCTTCAACAACATCTTCAAAATTTCTCCAAAATGGAGAATTAAAAGTCAAAATCTACATAAAAATTTATATCCATCTCCAACAGATTATCCATTTTGGAGATGAAATCATTACTTATAATATTAAAATATTGTATAAATCTAATAAAATATTATTTATCTCTCATACTCATCTCATTTGAAGAAATCTTATTGGTTGAATATAATAAAAAAACAATTTCTCTCTCATGGTAATCATTTTTGGAGATTTTGGAGAGTTCTCCATATTTGGAGAAAATTACACTCTCTCTCCTACTTTCTCCATTTTTGAGAAAGATTTGGAGAATCTGTTGGAGCACAAAAATGACTAAAATCTCCATTTTCTCTATTTAGGAGAAGCTGTTGGAGATGCTCTAACACCACGTAATTAATATAATTATGTTTTCACCCTGTAATTATCATAATTACAGTTTAACATATATTTTCATAATTATTCTTCAAGAATAACTGTTTTTCTTAATCAACTTGATTTAATCCGGGTTTCTAAAAATAAAAACAAACATATTCTTTGTGTGCGACCCTATAGATTTACACATTTCTCAGCAGTATCACTGTGTAACACGTATTGTGGACATATAATAACTTACAATATATTTCTTGGTTTTTCGAGATCTATTTTACTTGATAAGGGTAGGGGCAGCCTAGGGGTGTATGGTTGGTGTTTACACGCGACCTTTGATCGTCGGGGGGCTCCGACAGTTTTTTTGAGTTTTATAATATAAAACAAAAATATATTAATTTACAAAAATGATGTTGTAGTTGGACTGGTAAATGAGTTCCGTTGTTAGGTTTACTTCTTATCCACCAGATTTGATTCCTAACAATGTATTTTTAGTTTTTAATTTTTGTGATTTTATTTTTAATATTCTGAGGGTTTTTTTTTTTAATAGCCGATTTAATTTTCCTTTTAACTAGTTTGTTGCCTCTCTTATGTGTAAAAGAATATGAATAGTGTTAGTCATACCACTCTACTACTTCAATAATGCTTCTAAATATATCAATGACAGATTACATAGATTTCTTTTCCGAATCTAAATTCCGATCACGATTCGCAATGAGACCTTGATATATTGTTTTTTCTCGGCTTATTTTCTTAGTTCTTACCAATTTTCAACTTGTCTTTTGCTTAGGGTTGTTTACAAAACGCTAACTGGATGGGCATGACAAAGACCGAGAATCTTACCCAATAACTGAGGATGGTGACTCAAAATTTTATTGCAATTCTCTAAATAGACGAATTTTACGCAAATGAGAAAAGTTATTTATGTAAAACCCGACTATTTAAAGAAATAGCCTTAAAAAAGGTTGCTATAAAATAAAATAACAAGGGAAGATTCACTATTTCTATCAATTTCCTAAACTTTAGTTGAAAAGGATAAATACATGGTGTTTGATGGGAAATATTTAAATTAATCATTTAATTTTGAAAAGACATTGTCTTTTGACAAGGACCTCTCATCGATTTCAACTTTAATAGACCAAGAAGTAAAATTTTTTGAAGAAAAAGTCATGATTGATAAAGTAAGGGGGCATTTGGTTCGCAATCTGATGGAATTGGAATGGTCAATTCTATTGACCAAATTTCATCCTGCTATTTGATTATCAATGGAATGGGATTGAATTCCATGAAATTCTTTAATCATGGATTTGGTCATTCCTTCTTAAAATGGATGGAATTGAATTCCATTCCATCAAATTTTCTCAAAATGACACAAATACCCTCCTAATCCCTCTCTCTCTCCTCTCTCTCTCTCTCCCTCCTCTCTATCTCTCTTGGCATTTAAAAAATATAAATAAAAAATAAAAATAAAAGAAAGGGTATTTTTGTCATTTTTCAGAATTCTATTCCAATTCCTTTGCAAATCAAACAGACAAATTCCAATTCATTTGACTGACTACATTCCATTTCTGCCAACCAAACACTTGGTCAAGCCTGATAACATTTCATTCCAATTCCTTCTAGATTCCAATTCCTTAGACATATTTCATTCCTTCAGAAATCATTCTGCGAACCAAACGCCCCTTAAGGGTTTTTTTTATTGGTTTGCATAATGTCATTTGATAAGATTGAACCCCATTTTAAGTAATTTGATTTTGAACGGATTAGAATGAAATTTGATGGAATTATGGAACTCAATTCTTTTACTTAAGCCAAAACATGATAAATTCCTTAATTTGTGGAATTCAAAGGATTCCATCATTTTCATTAGGTGAACCAAACATAGGATTTGGAATTTGGTCAAAAGAATTATTCATTTCATTTCATTCCAATTCCTTCAAAATTCATGAACCAAATACCCCTAAGGAGGCGTTTGGTTCGCATAATGGAATTTGATGGAATTGGAATCCATTGAAAGAATTTGACTTTGAATGAATTGGAATGAAATTTGATGGAATTTGACCACATGTTTGGTTGGTTGGAATTTGATGAAATTCAATTCTTTCACTTTAGCTAATGAATGATGAATTCGTTGATTTATGGAATTCAAGGGATTCCATCATGATCAATATGTGAACCAAACAAATGAATTGAAATTTGGTCAAATGAATTTTCCATTCCAATTCCTTCAAAATCCATAAACCAAACACCCCATAAGGTTGTTAGAAATTTAAAATCGATGAAAAAAAGCAAAAAAAAAGTGCATTTTATTGCAAAACAAAATTGCTTCACCGTCTTTGACATCATGTAGACATCAAAAAATACAATTTAAAAAAAATCATCCTGATCTTTGAGTCAAAATATATTATAGTATTTTAAATTTATAATTTACATATTTTCCTGAATTTTTTCATGTCTATAACTTCACTAAAGTACCATCGAGCACCGTTGAGCTCATATATCGAGAATCTTGTTGGTTTTTCTATGTATTTTAGTAATACATATAATATTACAACATATGTAAATTAAATAATCAACAAATGATTAATAATACGATTACAGAGGAGACAGAAGTAATCAACGAATGATTAAAGTTCTAACATAAAGAAACAGAAGAAGATTTAAAACGGAAGCTGATGCTCGTGTATAACACGGTTCCCTTAAACAGATTCGCCGTTTGTCCCCAGGGTACAACAGCGTAAGCAGTACTACTGCCGGAGATGACCACTTGCCTGAAAAGTCGCCGGAAATCAGCGTATGCAGTAACTTTCAGAGAGTTGTGTTCGGTAAAATTCGCAAAAACCAAGCCGAGTGCATTCGTGTCCGTAGGTCGCGCCTACGCACAAGTTCGCCAATTTAGCTTACGAAAATCTCAATCGACACCTCCTTGCACGCGGGTAGGAGTTGAAGTAAAACCAATCAAAGAAGCTTGTAAGCCCCTCTCACATTCATGGTTATAAATCATTGAATGTTTACTCCTTCCTATGTGGGACACATTCCCACACTCACTTGATTTTTACCAATTTCATCCCAATTACTCAACTTTGAGCATCGATATCTCATTCACACATATTCCGTTTTGGACACACGATATATCGTTTCGAAACTCTCATATAGGAGAACACAAAACCACTAAGAGTTAAATATATACACTACATATATATATATATATATATATATATATATATATATATATATGTATTTAAATGTGTCCAAAGTTAGTAAAAAACACAAATTTTTATTAATTTTTCTAACAAATCTATCATGCTCGTAATCGAGTAATTATTGGGTAATTATCATTTGCTCGTAACTTTTCCTTTGTAACTCGAATTGGGATGATTTTTTTAGTTATTTTTTTTTCAAGATCTACATGTTGACATTTGCATAACCATCAAGTTATCAGGTATTTTTCAAGTAGTCACAGTGTAATCCTCGTGTAATAATCGTGATAGTCATAATTTTTCACTTGTAACTCGGATTGAGATTTTTTTTTTCTTTTTTGAAATTGCCTATCTTTTTAGATCTACATATTGACAAAAGTTTTGAGACCCGTCGAGTAGTTATTGAGTAATTATCGTGTAAACGTCAAATCTTTGGTTTTCCAGATTCATGAACATGCTCAACACCAAATAAAGAAAATTAGAAGGACAAGTATTTGTCGTTGAATCTCTTTTGAAGGTAAAAGATTGTTACTTTAGGTGTTTGAACTTGCGTACAATTTGAGTTGAGTTAGTTAAAAGTTTCGTCCTTTTAGCTTCAAGTTGGTTACAAAAAAGGTCTCGGAAGCATAAAATTCAAGAACAGGGTATTAGGGTTCTCAGGGTTTCAATTTCATTACAGTTCGGGTTATTTTCCTTAACTTCTGCTAAAAAAAACTCTATTAACTCAGAGACATTTTGGTCTTTTTCTCTATTTTCTTTTAAAAATAAAAACAAAATATAATTCAACCAAAATTAAGGTAAGGGACCGGATCCGTAACGAAAATGGAACCCCAAGGATCTTAGTAATGAATTTATAGGGTCGGGGACCTTCTTCATAACCAAGATAAAACCGTGGGGGCGAAATTTGCAATTTACTAATTTGGGTTTGAGTTCTTTAGTTTGTACGTGATATGCTTTTTTGTGTCAAAAGAGTTGAAATAAAAAGAGAAGAGAAAAGGAGAGGAAGGAAGGAAAGACCATGATACTTTAAAAAAAAGGGGTAGTTTGGAAAAAGTTTAACTTTGGAGCATAGTTTTCCAATAAATAAGCATTAGAGCATATTTTTGATGCACCAGACCTGAAGGAACTCAAATTTGAAATTTTGGGTCATTTAGGGATATGAATTTTTAATTAAATTCATGAACTCCTGAATTATGAAAGAAAGAATGGCTTTTATACTCATGAGAAGATCATGAATTTAATTAAAATCTCATTTAAGGTTATATACCTAAAAATCCCAATCTCCGTGCTATCTATGTCATTTCAAGTTTGAAAAAAAAAAAAAAACTGGTCCGGTTCAAAACTAAACCAAGAACCAGTTTTAGAAAGATTCCAAAATCGCACTGAATGTAAAGTTTGGCTCTGATACCATGTGAAAATACGTGAAAACCCCATTAAATCACTCTCCAAAATCGTCCTCGAGGAGAAAAGGAGGTTCCAACATATACCGAGAAAAAATGGTCAAAGCCCGACCGATGTGAGACTCCAATATCGAACAAGAAACACGTAGTGTAAATATATATATATATATATATATATATATATATATATATATATGCATATGATTCCGCGAAAGATGCATGATCAAGTACAAGAAACAATTAAAGAGGTTCATGATCCATGAGCAATTGCAGCATCTATACTATACTATACTATACTATACTATACTTAGGGTGTTGATAAGAATGTGGGATAGATTTCTATTGACCAGATTTGAATCACTTACCTTTTTGTTTTGCCATTTGTTTCACTGGATCTTTGTTGTTGTACTTGATTATTAGCCTGTCATGTTGTACTCATCACCTTGCATATATGATTGATAACTCCCTGGAACTTCCATCTTTCCGATTATACGGTCCATTCCTGCATCAACGGATGTACCATCTGCTAAGAATGTTATACATTTTATATCATAATTGAAAGGCGCGAGCTTTAGAGCGCCTACCAACCAACTGATTTGCAAATAAACCAAACTATTCATTTCACTTAATGCAGATCATGTTAGGGCAGATCATGAAAGCAAACCAAACGGACCCATTGTTGCGAAAAACCATTCAAAAAATCTATTCATTTCACTAAATAAACCAAACCAAACGGACCCATAAAATCCTACTCGAAAGTAGGGTCTGAGGGTGAGATGTAGGCAGACCTGACCTCTACCCTGAAGAGTAGATCGGCTGTTTCCATGAAGAAACAGACGGAAAAGCGTCTAAATGTGTAACTTTTTCATAAAATGTGTCGTGTAATATCGTACTTACTTGGATTTGCTAACATACTCCCATAGTACGACATCTGGCCCACATTCCCAGCAGGCTTTGAACTAGCATCCGACGGAAAAACCGGCTCCACTTTCTTCGCTCGTTGATCCACAGAACTTATCCCAGAACTTACATTTGGATTCTGAAAGCACAAGTTATCGTCAGCCGTTGATGCTGAATTCTGCTGCAGCTTGGGTGACTCGACTTCGGTTTCTACCTCAGATTCCCCATTATTAGGTGCAGAAGAAACCTGTTGCTTCCTCTTTGATCGGGCTCGCCTGTTTTGGAACCAGTTATAAACATTTGTTTCAGAAATCTGACCATGCTGCGATAATTCAGATGTGATTTCTTTTATTTTCTGTTTGCTTGGGGTCCCATTTCCTTGCTCAAAAAGACGCTCAAGAATCTGAAGCTGAACGGGTGTTGGGGTCCACCGTTGTCTGCCGGAAAACTTATGGCCACCAGATGTGATCAATGGATCGCTGTATAAGTTCCCGAGCCTAACTCCTGCAAGAAAAAGAACATGATCAAGGTTTTTATATTGTTTTTTTGTTGGTGATAAAAACCGAGAGATTTTATAGTTTTTGCATATACATGTAAGACAACAACTTGTTCATAGAGCATATTCATATACTCATGTCCAAAAATAAATACATAGTTTTAAGTAAATACACTCTTGGAGGAGTGATCTTGAATCTCCATCATTAATTGGGGTCGAGAAGACTCGATAATTAATGCTTTACTTGATCGAAGTAAGCCTAAAAGGATGCTAGATATTGCTATCAAAATTACTCAAAGAGATAAAAGCAAACAACTTTGTAGTTTACGCTTTCACATTTATAACTCCTGATGGGTGCAAATAAGGGAGGTCTCCTCTTTCTATGAGGAGCTCGAAATATCCAAGAAACTTCTAGATACAAGAAAGTTCTAGATGCTCCTATACTTGTCTCAGGGTTCTACAAGTATATGATACAAGAGAGATAGACCCCGTTGGTCTGTCTTAAGCGGTAGAGGTGTGGGTGTAATCCATATATGTGAGGTCTTGGGTTCGAGCGAAGGGACCGCCCCTCTCCCAATGGGAAGCATGTGTGATTTACCTCGCCCATGATGACCGTGAGATCAGTACAGTGAGGGCGTTCCAGAGGGTGGCGAATACCCTTTTCTTTTACCTTCACAAGGACGCACCTTAGGTGTGGTCAAGCCCTTCCTAGAACGAATGCTCTAAATGGAGAATACATGCTATGTTATTTTCCTTTTTTGACGCTTTCAACTATCTCTCGACATTGGTGAATCCTGGCAAAAGGGAGCCATGTCGGTCCTTGACAAGTCCCTAGACGCCATACAGTTTGGGGTATTAGTTCTCGAAGAGGGTTTGCCAACTCATTCCTTGGGCTAAGTGAATTATAGGTTTGGCTTTAAGCCCTTTCTATTCTTAAAAGCTCAACCAACTTTTTGGCGATGTCCTTTAGGGTGCGTTTGGTATCCAGACATGATATGACTGTACAGAACATGACAGAACAATTGTTCAGTGTTTGGTAAGACAGATCAGGACAAGACAGAACAGATAAAATGACCAATTTACCCACTCATTATATCTTTTATATTATTTGAATAATTTATGTAAATTTATTCACATGCACATAAAGGATAACAAACCCTTGGCCCTTAGATCCTCATGTAGCATGAAAGTTAAGACTAACTTAAGGATAGTAAATCCTTTGGTGTTGATTGTGCATTCAACGTGGGTTCTCTGTATTTAGGCTTTGATACGCCTTGCTATAAGGCCCATTGCAACATGGTATTCTCCCTTGGGTTATCGTACCCTAACATACTACATTTGTCTCGTGAAAAAAATGCAAAATAGTTCATTATACAAGCATGTAGACGTGTTTGGCTATGTTGTTAAATGTCTAAAATACCAATCCATTAAACTAGAAAAAGACTTGCATGACCATAATGTCGTCAAATACGTCATTCTAGCTTGAAAAAGCATGTGTCCACAATGTTAAATTGAATTCAAAATCTTGAATAAATATTCGACTCTTTTAGGAATGCATGTGGTAATAGTTTTTGCCATTTTCCTTCAAAAACATACTTTCAACATGGAAAAGTCATTTAAGAAAAGCTGAAATGGTAGGAACTACTTAAAGTTATTTGTGCTTATGATGCTATGATTTTCAAGTGTTATTTATGAATAATATTTTGATATGTTCATTATTTTAGTACTGTTTAACTTAATTTGTTTTCTGTCATATTTGTATTTGTATCACGCTCATTTTCTGAAATAAACTAAAAAATAAATGAAAAAAAAAAGAGCGGATAAAATGGATTGTTTGTGTTAACGGGTCAACTCATTTTGACGTGTCCTAAAATGATGTCCATTTGATCTATTATCCAATAAGACCCAACCGGTACGATTAACTGCAGAACACATTCATAATGCAGGGAAAAAGAATCATGTATCATCCATACTTATAGAGAACTATTTCTGTTTTTAACAAAAATTTAAGCAAGAATTGCCATCTAACTAAAGGGATTTCAACTTGAAAGATTTAACAGATAAAAATCATCGAATAGGGGTTCAAATACCATCATTGGTCTCAAGAAAACAGGTTGGTCTCACATGATCCGGTGTGTGTGTTGGGGGGGGGGGGGGGGTGATGCTAAAAACTCAAAGAAAGAAAGAAAAGCACCCCCTTTGGAAGAAATTAGAAAGGTGGGATGGTTTTTGTGATATTTGCAAGTGCAATAACTGTTTAGAAACAAAGAGGGCAAGTACAATGTCTCAGATGCTATTTGTCCCCCTATACTCAAAATATACATAAATAAAAAGATGATCAAAATACCCTGATGTGAAAATTCAAAGAATCAAAGTGAACTATAAAAACCCACTATACTTTTGACCAAAAAAAACCAACAACAATCATTGAATCAGTTCATCAATCAAAGGTACACATTCAAGATTCACACAGAACACAGTCAGAAATAGAAGCAAATTTATGAACAATCAAAATACCCTAGTTACAAAACTAGAACAATCAAACACACATTCTCACCAAAACCCACCAAAATCAAATCATCAGTTGCTAAAATTTTGTAAAATAAACATCACAGAATGCACAATCATACACACATATAGCAAACATAAAGGGATAATAATAACTATTACAACAACAAAACTAAATGAAACCAAAATTGAAAACAATCCAAATTCCTTTGTAGAAAATTTCAAAAAATCAATCAACAACCCAGTACATTCCACCAAAATCAACCACAATAATTACGTGAAAACAGTCAAAATAAACGAAAAATCAACTCACACATTCACACTTTTGACACAAAATAAAACAGAGACAAACCTGCGAGATCGTGATGGGAAGTAAGCGATTTGTGCAAATCAACAAGTTGTTCACAAATGGTTGCGTAAATCGCGATTTGCTTCCGAAGAACTTCCATCTGTTCATCAGTCATTACTTTGACAAACATCCCACCATTATTATTATTATTACTATTGTTGTTTCCTTCATCTTGCTCCATAATTCCTCTGTTTTTTTGCCCCAATTTCAGCTCTCAGATTTCATTCACCATTACCCAATTTTCTAGTTTCTCTCTCTAGAAATGTAAATTCACAAGTGATTAGAACAGAGAGTGGAGTAGAAGTTGAAAATTAAAAGTATGGAGGAAAAGGGAAAAGTGAAGAAAAAGAAAATGGCGGACAATAAAGACAAAGACATAATGGAGTTGGACTATGGTGTTGTGTAGCATGTGCGTACTTTAGCATAATCAACTGTTTTTTTCTAAACTTCTCCTTTGTTGCCTTAATAACTTTTGTCTTTTACTTAATCTTTTAATATATTAAATAAAATTATTGTTGTTTTTTTATAAACCCATCTTTGTGACAAATTTACCTTTAAAAAAATAAAAATAAATCTAAAAAGAAAACAGATCACACCAGATCCGAGTCGTCCAATTATATTTAATTATTATTGTAGTTTGTAAATTGTTTTTATTAAAATAATTTTATTTTCAGTTTTGATATATTTACCAAATATAAAATAATAAATCCTCTAAGATGTTAATATTCTCCCTTCAAGTATTCTTTTATTTTGTTTTGTTTAAACACTAATTGTTGGAGGAATTAATTAATTAATATAATAGGGTCAGATTCAGGAGAAAACTCTAAATAAATGAAAAACCGAAAAACCACTAAAAAACAAATGAAAAAGTATATAAATATGGATGTCAAATTAACGAGAAAAATATGATCGTTTATTTGGTGTAATTTATTTCGCTCGAATTTTGTTTATTTTTTGTATTTTTTCGAATAAAAAATAGGGATGGAGGTTTTTTTAATTTAAAAAATATTGATGTAATCGCCTGTTTAATCATATCCATCAGATCACCTAATACAATGGTTGATAAGATATATTTTAGTTTTTCATTTATTTGAGGTTTTCCCTTGAACTTTCGTCTAATATAATATATTGATAATTATAAATGTAGGATGTATATAGTAAAGTTTTTAAGAAAGTAAAATTTATTATTGTATACTTTCCTTTGCTTAGCAATCTTTTTACTATGTTAGTGATATTAATTAGTGTTAACAAATTTCTCATATTTATTAGTTTTATTTATGGCTATTTTAGTGTAAGACTCGGTTTAAAAAAAAAAAAAAAACGTATAATTATTCTTACCCGAATTGAACCATAATTAAATATGACAACCAAAGATAGTTAAGGGTTAAAAGTGTCATTAACCTAAACTCTTTATATATATATATATATATATATATTAAAATGTCAATTAAAGATTTTTGATGGATTAAAGTTGTCAATTATCCAAACTCATTATATATATTAAAAAAAATCTATTATAAGAAGTAAACTACAATCCATCGTGTCCCTGTATTTGATTTCTAAACCGCCATTCTCATTTCTTCTTCTCTCTCTAAAACTCTCTCCACTCTCTCTCTAAATTTCTATTGTTTTCTTGAAGTAAATCAAGGAAATGATTACATATTCGGAATCTACTCTTCGAGCCCTTCCTAGAGGTATAAATTTCTTCTTATGTTATTTAAGTTGGTAAGTTAGGGTAGTTGAAGTTGGTTGGTAGATTATGATTATATATTGTAAAATTATAATCATTTATATGTTTAGAAATGCTTAAGTTTGTCAAAATTACAAACGGGTAAAGTTTAGAATCAAAATGGTGATAATTGTATCTAGATGTTTAACCGCACACCAAGTGATCGGTTTAATGTCTAAGAGAATATAATTTCGTGGTTAAGCTTAGGATAATAACCATTGAGTTTTAGGTTATGCGATTACTAATAATTGGTGGTTTAAATAGGCAATCGAACGAGTTAAAGTTCGTTGTGAGGATCGATTGATCGCGTGATAATCTCAATTCGATTAAGGTATGGATTTCGTTTCTTTTGAATCGTGGGCAACTATTTGTTGTAGTTGACCCTTCCTAAAGATGGTTCACCACCTTGTGATTGATCAACCGAACGTGATCAACAAATGTGAAATTATACACACACATACACATTGATTTTGGTTTATTGAATCAATTGTTTGAACATTTTGATGTTTTATTAAAATGTGTCTCGTATGAGATTGTTTATGAAAAATGTGAAGTATATAGACTATAATTTCTGTGATCGCCATATGGGTAAGTGGTATTTGTTTAGTTTTCGTTGATTTTAGAAGAACCCAATAAATGGGCACATTATTTGGGATGCCTTCTATGGCGGCTTTGTTGTCATAGCGTCCTGCAGATGACGGTCCACCAGAGTTAAGCCTATGTGGCTTACGTGAACCCACTCTGGGAGGACTTGGCTGACTTTGTTGGCTCCAGGGCGGATGAATCGATTCTAGAACTTTACCCACATAATATGTGACTGTGGTTAAATTCACGGGGGACTCGTTGTGTGTGCCCGCATGCCGACCCAGTTCGTGTGGCTGATCACCCCACGAACATGACTGGAATTGACGAACTTTATTTATATTACGTTCTGAAGTTAAAGTGTGAAATGTTCTTGAGATTATTGATTTTGATTATATTACCAAACGTTTCTCTTGATTTAAATGAACTATGAACTTCAGTCTCAAGAACTTTCTTCGAATCAAATTTTTATGTCTTCCGCTTCGTTATTGATGTTTTCATTATTATTTACGAATTTATATTATAATCCATTCACTGAGCCATGTGCTCAGCCGTGTTTTTGTTTTATGACACGGCAGGTTCGGAGTGACGTTTACAGGGACGGGACTTGAGATCGAGCGTAAAAATTTTGGAGTTCTTAGACTCGCATTATTATATAAACGTTCTAAGTTTATAAACACTTTTTGAAGTGTAAGATTTTGGATTGTAATATATGTTTAGAGTTATTAGTAGCTCTGATTTAGTTGTGTAATTATGTTAAGTCCCGTTCGTGACATCACCCGTTCCGGACCACGGGGACGGGAGATGTTACATTTAGGTATTTATTTGTTATTGTTTTCAGTTTTATTAAGTTGGATGTAAAATCAAATATTTAGGTCTTACCTAAAATTTTATCATTTCATTTTGTAGAAAGTTTTTATATCAAAATGACCCTTTTGCCTAAAGATGTACACATGGATCGAAAACCGACACCAGATTGAGAATCGGGTCTTCAAGGATTGGCTTTGAGCCTACAAACCCAAATAAGATAAAGAAAAAAAAAAGAGTGAATTACATAAATGGTCTCTTGCGAATGCTTGGATTTCACTAATCGTCCCTCCAATTTTGAAAGTACATTGATGGTCCCTAAAAGCGAGTTTTGGAGCCCAAATTTGTCCTTGACGCTAACGCCGTTAAAGCATGCTCCGTTAACCCCATCACGTGCCCCTCACGTGAGGGGCATTTTAGTCTTTTTTTTAGTCATCTTCTTTATTCTAACAACATTGATGACCAAGAACAAAGAAATTCAAGAACAATGAGGGTGCGTTTGGTATGCAAAACAGAGTGGAACAAGACAAAACAGAACAAGCTTGTCCCATGTTTGGCGTGACCATATGTGGGACACGCTAAAACTAAGTGGAACAAGCATGTGACACACTTGTCCCACTCCAACCCCCTAGAACTAAGTAGAACAACAATATTTTGACTAATATACCTTTTGTTTAAAACAAAAACATAAAACATGTTTTCTCATCATCCACACCTCCAAGTTAGGGGTGTGCAAAACCTGAATAGTCCGAAATTTGAATCCGCATCCAAACCGAAAATAAAGTGTTTTTGCAAAACTCGAATACCCCAAAATCCGATAATCCGAAACCCGACATTTGGGAGGATATCTGGGTTCGGATTGGGTTTGATCGTTGGCCACCCAACCCGTCCAAAAACCCGAAATAACATAAATCTATTGTAACACCCCAAAAAATTTAACATAACAATTTAATACAACCTCCAATCTCATGACCGGGTCTCAATACAAGGTTTGAAAGTAAACAAATCAATACGGTTCAACATTGATTAATACAACCGAGAAACTAAATCAAATGAACTATATCTATGCCGCAACTAAGGCCCACTCTTCAAGTATGCTAGACTCTAACACTTCTCTTTCCCTTTCGATGCTCCAGCAACAACCCTGTTACCTGAAAATGGGTTTTTAAGAAAATAGGAAGCAAGGGTTAGACCAAACGGTCTAGTGAATCCCCAACCTCGCCCATTACAAAACACAAAATCCGAGATAATTAATTTAAAGTAAAGCTCACAAACAGATGTCTCCAGAAGTAACGAGATCACGCCACAATTCTTCTACAAACATAAGGACTACTCGTCCTTGGGGGTCCCCATTAGATCCCCATACGGCCCCCCCATGTCGATGTCGTCTCCGTGTGTAAGGAAACAGATTCCAAACACACGATTTAACCATCCCCGATGGTTATAAATTTATAGCCTTAGCCAACTCAATCAAATATCCCATCACAATTAGTTTGTAAAAGCGAGAGATAAATAAAGTTTACGAAACAACTACACAATAATGTCAAGAATATTGTCCTATCAAGGTAAGCCATAACATAGTAAGCAATGTAATAAAATCCATTTTCAGTTCGAGAACATCTTAACAAAGTTTGAAAACACGGGAACTCACTTGATTTGGCAGGACTCAGCTTTCACACGAACACTAGCCTTGTAACGAACGACTTCCTACAATCCAATTATACGGTCACTGAATCACGGAGTCCTAATTCGAAGCTTCCTAGAAATAACCCGATTAACAGAAGGATTTAACACCCCCCCCCCCGATCGACCCTGGTCGAACAAAGGGAACCCGGGCCCTGCCCTCGATCAGGTCGCCAAACCCCGGTCGCCAAGGCACCAGGCGGCAGGACACCGGGCGGTCGCTGATACCCAGGGCGAGACCCCGGTCGGTGCTACATCGGGCGAAGCCCCGATCCTTACCACACCGGACGACACCCCGGTCCGTGCCACACGAGGCGACACCCCGATCTGTGTCACACCGGTCGATAACCACCCCGGTCAAGGAGAATATCCCATGGCGATTGCAAGAACTGGGTATTATACCCTTCATTTACCCATCGAGAGTAATTAGTAAACATCACTGCACTTCACGTGACTCATTTCTTAATTCAATTTAAACTATAAGATAGATATAGGTAGATAAATGAGTCCTTAATCAATACCCTAATTTCCTCATCCCCACCTAGTATCGATCCCAAACCCCCAAGTCGATTTAATCATTCAAACACGGATCGATAACAATGAAACAATGATTTTAATTTTTATACTTACCTCCACAAGATTAATCCCTACACGATTTCAGTTTCTGATATCCAAAAACTCAACTTCAATCGATCGTCCCCTTTCTCCCTTGAGTCGCCGCACACACACTGAGCACACACACATGACTGATTCAATACTGGTCACTCTAGGGTTTTGTGCCCTTTCATTTCCTTATTTACCAACAAGTCCCTTAACTTCTTTATTTTACACTCTTATCCTAAAATAGAATCTCATTTAACTTTGAGAATTAACGGTCGTTACACATTCCCCCCCTTAAAGGGATTCCGTCCTCGGAATCTCTTTGTCAAACAATTCAGGGTATTTGGACCTCATAACCGATTCTAACTCCCACATCGCTTCTCGCCCTTTGTGGAACTTCCATTGAACTTTCACTAAATTGATATCCTTTGAGCTCAACCTTTTAACTTTATGATCCATGATCCACTATAGACTCAGGTTCTTCGATGAAATTCAACTTTTCATCCACCCGTATATCTTGTAAAGGCACAGCCATATCAACATCTGTTAAACATTTACTCAAATTGGAGACATGGAAAATACTGTGAATGCCCCTCAACTCCTCAGGTAAATCCAACTTATACGCCACTACGCCGATACGTTCGATAATTTTAAACGGTCCAATGAATCGGGGGTTTAACTTCCCTTTCTTCCCAAATCGGATTACCCCTTTCCAAGGTGATACCTTCAACATTACATTATCACCAACCTGAAACTCAATGTCCTTTCGGCGTTTGTCCGCGTAACTCTTTTGACGATCACGCGCCACTTTCAGTCTTTCACGTACTTGGACGATTTTATCCGAAGTCAACTGTACTAACTCGGGGACAGCCAGCTGCCTTTCTCCGACCTCATTCCAACACAAGGGAGTTCGACACTTCCTGCCATAAAGCATTTCATAAGGAGCCGCCTTGATGCTCGCGTGATAGCTATTATTATAGGCGAACTCAATCAACGGTAAGTGGTTTTCCCACGAACCCTGGAAGTCTAAGACGCATGCCCTCAACATATCCTCTTATATCTGAATAGTCCGTTCGCTTTGGTCGTCGGTCTGCGGGTGATACGCCGTACTCATCTTGATCTTCGACCCCATCTCTCGTTGAAAGCTCCTCCAGAAAGCTGAAGAAAACCTGCTATCCCGGTCGGACACAATCGATAAAGGCACACCGTGACAAACAACAATCTCATCGATATACAACTTCGTGAGTCTTTTCAGAGAGTAAGTTTCTTTAATGGGTAGAAAATGTGCTGATTTGGTCAGTCGATCCACAATGACCCAAATTGCGTCATATCCCTTCGGGGTTCGGGGCAACTTAGTCACGAAATCCATCGTGATCTGTTCCCACTTCCAAACTGGAATTTCTAACGGTTGGAGCTTCCCATATGGTTGTTGATGTTCCGTCTTTACTCGCAGACATGTTAGGCACCTCTCCACATAATGAGCTACATCTTTCTTTAACCCCGACCACCAGTAGTCTAGCCTCAAATCTCCGTACATCTTATTCGCCCCTGGGTGAATCGAATACTTTGACTTATGAGCTTCCGCTAAAATGATCATCCTCAAATCCCCAAGTTTCGGAATCCAAATCCTTCCACGATAGCATTTCAGTCCCCGACTGTCATCTATTAGCGAATTTGCAGTACCTACCATTCTCTCTGCCTTAAGATTCTCAGGTCTCAAGGCTTCCACTTGAAATTTCTTGACCTCTTCCAGTAGGGTTGGGGTCACCTCAGTCCTTGTAGCGACCATCATCAGGCTCTCACTCCTTTCCTTTCGACTCAGAGCATCTGCTACCACGTTGGCCTTTCCAGGATGATATTCGATATTGCAATCATAATCAGTTAGCAGCTCTATCCATCTTCGCTGGCGTATATTCAACTCCTTCTGGTCGAACAAATGGCAAAGACTTTTGTGATTCGTGAAAATTTGACATTGCGTCCCGTAAAGATAGTGCCTCCAAATCTTTAGCACAAAAACCACGACGGCTAGCTCCAAATCATGAGTAGGGTACCTCGTTTCGTGATTCTTCAACTGACGAGATGCATAGGCAATCACCTTCCCTCTCTGCATAAGCACACACCCCAAACCCAATCTAGACGCGTCTCTATAAACTACGAAGTCTTCCGTGCCGTCCGACAGGGCCAGTATTGGAGCGCTACTCAACATATCCTTCAGTTTCTGGAAGGCTTCCCTCTGGGCCTCTGCCCAAACAAACTTTACATTCTTCTTAGTCAGCGAAGTTAACGGAGTGGCTATCCGAGAGAAATCTTTAATGAACTTTCGGTAATACCCTGGTAATCCTAAAAAGCTTCGGACTTCGGACAGTGTTTTCGGCGCCTCCTAGTCGCGAATTTCCTCCACTTTCACCGAATCCACTTTGATTCCATTTTGAGACACGACGTGTCCAAGGAACTGCACTTCTCGCAACCAGAATTTACACTTCGAAAATTTTGTGTAAAGTCTATCTCTCCTCAATAGTTCCAAAACTGTTCGCAAATGATCCTCATGTTCCTCCTCGGTCTTCGAGCACACCAGAATATCGTCAATAAATATGATCATGAACTTGTCTAAATACGTTTGACACATCCTATTCATCCAATCCATGAAGGCTGCAGGAGCGTTGGTCAACCCGAATGGCATTACAAGGAATTCATAATGTCCAAACCTCGCACGTAAAGTCGTTTTCGATATATCCTCTTCCCTCGCTTTGAGTTGATGATATCCCGACCTTAAATCAATCTTGGAGAAGAAACTTGCTCCCTGAAGCTGATCGAATAAATCATCTATCCTTGGAATCGGATACTTATTTTTGATCGTCAACTTGTTGAGCTCCCTATAATCTATGCACATTCGCATAGATCCATCCTTCTTTTTCACAAAGAGCACAGGCGCTCCCCACGGTGAAGTACTAGGCCTTATGAACCCCTTATCTAGCAATTATTGCAATTGCGACATCATTTCTTTCATTTCTGAGGGTGCTAACCGGTACGATGCACGCGCTACCGGAGCGGCACCAGGCATCAGGTTGATCCGAAATTCGACCTGACGATCCGGAGGTAGATCCGTCAAGTCTTCCGGAAACACTTCCGGATATTCACTCACTACCCGCACTTCCTCCATTCTACCCTTCTCTTTCTTAGCATCGATCACATATGCTAAGAATTCCCTACACCCTTTTCTCAAACTCCTATTCGCTTTGATCATAGAAATCAAGCTAGAATTTATTTCCTGCCTATCCCCATATATCACTACCACCCCTTTTCCCGGTAACACCATACAGATCATCTTCTTGTTACAGACAACACTAGCATCATTCCTAACCAACCAATCCATCCCAAGAACCACATCAAACTCTCTCATCGACATAGGATATAGCACCACTGGTACTAGACTCCCTTCTATGTCTATCATACAACCCTCAAACACCTCACTAATCGATACCTGGTTAGCATCGGCGGTTTCTACCTCAAATCCTCGCCCCAACCGCCTAGACTTTAACCCCAAGCACCGAGCAAAAGCAGGAGATACAAAAGAGCAAGTCGCTCCGGAATTAAACAATACTCTAGCACAAGTAGAGTTTACCATAAACGTACCTGCTACCACATCAGGAATCTCCTCTGCCTCTGTTGCTGTCATATTAAAGGCCCTCCCTTTCGAACGAGCCGACTCCCATTTCTTCTCTTCCCTTCTTCCTCCTCCACGCTCCCCATACTGAACTGGTCCACCCCGCTTGACCTGCGGGCACTCAGAACGAAGATGATCTGGTGACCCACACTGGTAACAGTTTTTCTTGTTCAGACACTCCCTAGACATGTGCCCTGGCATTCAACACTGGAAACATGATTTGTCTCCTGAACCACAATCCCCCTTGTGTACTCGATGACATTTCCCACACGGCTTCTCCCCAAATCCACGACCCCCTCTCGGATCTGGTCTGGCATTTTTACCCTTTCTTGGATCTGTTGTGGGTCCGTCCCACTTCCTCTTGTCACCTACTCGATCAGTTAACTGGCGATTCTTTTGTTTCTCCGTCATTTCGGCCGCATGCACGACAGCCTGAAAGGTTGCTGGTTCTCTGGCAGAAACCCACTCGCGTAAGTTACTCTTCAGTCCGAAAATAAAACGTTCTACCCTACTCTCCTCATCTGGCAGGTATGCTCCAGCAAATCGAGATTTCTCGATAAAATTTGTAGTATACTCCCTTACTGTCATGTCTTTCTGTTCCAACTCCAGAAATTCTTCTTGCAACTTCTTCACCGCTGCCAGAGGACAAAATTGTGCCTTGAACTTTCCTACAAAGTCCCCCCAAGACATACCCTCTGCGGCTGCCACCCCCATCCCACCAGTCTCAGCATCCCACCACAACGTAGCTTCAGACCTCAGCATAGATAGAGCATAAGTTACCTTGTCTTCCTCCGCATATTTACTGGTAGCAAACACCAGTTCCATTTCTTTGACCCATTTCATCACCAGGACTGGGTCACACTCCCCTTTGAACGTAGGGGATTTGCAAGCTGCAAACTCCTTATAACTACACCCCTTCGCTGCCACTCTTGTTGCTGCCACGTTCATCGATGGAGAATTTCCTCGCACTTCTGTTACCGGCGGACTTGACAGCTCCGTAATCTCCTTGCTCTCACTCTTTTCTTTACTCCCCAAAGCTATTTTCTCCTGGTGAGCCAACAGCGCTTGCAGAGTTTCTTGAAGCTTTCCCATTTCCGCTGCAAACGTTTCATGAGTCACAAAGGCTTGGTTCCTTCCCTAACCACGAGCCCTTGCAGCTCCTCGTCCCCTCATAGTCGCTGAGCTTTCCTGATGCGATACTTCCCTATCCTCGAGAGCCTCAGCACTTCTCACCCTCCGAGCAGTTCGGGTGTTAGCTCATCCCCGATTTTCAGTGTTATTTCCCTCCACTTGGGTCATAGCCCTTCGGGTAGTCCATGCCGGACTGCGTCCTCGACCACGTCCCCGACCCCGAGTTTTCGGCCTCCCAGGAGGGCTCCTCGGTATTTCAGTGCGAATCTCAACTGCTGGCACATCTCCTTCTACCGGCACTGCCCTATTTCGTAAAGCTCGATCCGTCATGACGACACTGAAACAACACAACGATAAACTTAAATTTACATTCCTATATGCAACAAGATTTTTATAGATACACACATGTACCTGTAAATTTGCAATTACATTGGTCAGTTGTAATCCCAAATTTACCTTACATGTTAGTCCCTATCTCTCGTTACATAAGCTCCTAACGCGGCAGTCCTACGTCATCCTATTTCTCGGTTATGGCCCACTTACAGTTTAGGTTTAGGTCCAACAAGGCCATCTAAATCGCTTAAACTATGGCTCTGATACCAAATGTAACACCCCGAAAAATTTAACATAACAATTTAATACAACCTCCAATCTCATGATCGGGTCTCAATACAAGGTTTTAAAGTAAACAGATCAATACGGTTCAACATTGATTAATACAACCGAGAAACTAAATCAAATGAACTATATCTATGCTGCAACTAAGGCCCGCTCTTCAAGTATGCTAGACTCTAACACTTCTCTTTGCCTTTCGATGCTCCAGCAACAACCCTGTCACCTGAAAATGGGTTTTTTAAGAAAATAGGAAGCGAGGGTTAGATCAAACGGTCTAGTGAATTCCCAACCTCGCCCATTACAAAACACAAAAGCCGAGATAATTAATTTAAAGTAAAGCTCACAAACAGATGTCTCCATAAGTAACGAGATCACGCCATAATTCTTCTACAAACATAAGGACTACTCGTCCTTGGGCCCCCCCCAGTAGATCCCCATACCCCCCCCCATGTCGATGTCGTCTCCGTGTGTATGGAAACAAATTCCAAACACACGATTCAACCATCCCCGATGGTTATAAATTTATAGCCTTAGCCAACTCAATCAAATATCCCATCACAATTAGTTTACTTATAAAAGCGAGAGATAAATAAAGTTTACGAAACAACTACACAATAATGTCAAGAATATTGTCCTATCAAGGTAAGCCATAACATAGTAAGCAATGTAATAAAATCCATTTTCAGTTTGAGAACATATTAACAAAGTTTGAAAACACGGGAACTCACCTGATTTGGCAGGACTCAGCTTTCACACGAACACTAGCCTTGTAACGACCGACTTCCTACAATCCAATTATATGGTCACTGAATCACGGAGTTCTAATTCGAAGCTTCCTAGAAATAACCCTATTAACATAAGGATTTAACCCCCCCCCCCCGGATCGACCCCGGTCGAACAAAGGGAACCCGGGCGCTGCCCTCGATCAGGTCGCCAAGGCACCGGGTCGCAGGACACCGGTCGGTCACTGATACCCCAGGCGAGACCCCAATCGATGCTACACCGGGCGACGCCCCGGTCCTTACCACACCGGACGACACCTTGGTTCGTACCACATTGAGCAATAACCACCCCGGTCAAGGAGCATATCCCATGGCGATTGTAGGAACTGGGTATTATACCCCTCATTTACCCATCGAGAGCAATTAGTAAACATCATTGCACTTCAATCGACTGATTTCTTAATTCAATTTAAACTATAAGATAGATATAGGTAAAGAAATGAGTCCTTAATCAATACCCTAATTTTCTCATCCCCACCCAGTATCGATCCCAAACCCCCAAGTCGATTTAATCATTCAAACACGAATCGATAACAATGAAACAAGGATTTTAATTTTTATACTTACCTCCGCAAGATTAATCCCCACACGATTTCAGTTTCTGATCTCCAAAAACTCAACTTCAATCGATCGTCCCCTTTCTCCCTTGAGTCGCCACACACACACTGAGCACACACACAGGACTGATTCAATACTGGGCACTCTAGGGTTTTGTGCCCTTTCATTTCCTTATTTACCAACAAGTCCCCTAACTTCTTTATTTTACACTCTTATCCCAAAATAGAATCTCATTTAACTTTGAGAATTAACGGTCGTTGCATCTATATTTTAAATACTATATATATATATATATATATCTAATTATTTTTTGAAAATCGTAAATTATAGTCTTGGTGAAATATTTTCTAAATTTTAAATTTGCTATCGATTTCATCAATATTTCAATCGATTGTATTCATCCTAAAAAACGAATGAATTTACATATAACTTTTGCACTATATAATACCCGAACCCGACCGAAATCAATCCGAAACCCGACCAACCCAAACCCGAAACAACCTAAAATCCGAAACTTAAAATTTGGGTTTTGATTTCCATATCCAAAATCCAATCGTGATAAATTAGTTTGATGTGATGTAATCTATGATTTTCATGAGGGGTAAACTCGTCATTTAACCAGTCTAGTTTTGTTCTGTCCAGTTCTGTCATGTCTTGTCAAACGCTGGACAACTGTCCTGTTCTGTTCCGTCTTGTCCTGTTCCATCTTGTCCTGTTCTGTCCTGTCTGCGTACCAAACGCACCCTGAAATTCAAGAAACATTGGAAACATTTCTGATGAACCAACCAATACTGATTTCTCAAACCCATAAATGAAAAAAATCCTAACAACCAAATACTGATTTCTCAAACCCATAAATGAAAAAAATAAGGACAATGAAATTCAAGAAACATTGGGAACATTTCTGATGACCCAATATTGATTTCTCAAACCCATAAATGAAAAAAAAAATCAAGAACAATGAAATTCAAGAACAACAAAACCCTAATAGTTATGAAATCAAGAACAGTGAAATTAACAATCAAATCCAGAAATGAAAAGCATCAGATTCATATACAAGAAACAACCAAAATACAAATACAGATCCAATCTCTAAAATTACAAACAAAAATCGAAAGCCAAAACCAATTTAATCTAGATCTCTCGATCGAAGCCCTAAACAAACGTTAATCACTAAACAAAAAATTGAAACCCTAACCAAATCTAACCGGAATATGTGGATCGAAACCCTTGCAGACGAAAGGACTGGTTTTCAACTTCGAGTTCCACACTTGCAGACGAAGGGTCTGGTGCAATCGTTCGTTCATCGCTCAGAGAGGGGTTGCTCATCAGTTGTTCACCATCGAGTTCTAAAACCAAAACCGTAAAACAACCCGATTTTGATGAGCAAAACAACAAGGAGAATAACTGGTTTGGATGAGCAAAACACATAAAATCAAATATATCGAACCATCACTTTGGATCTAGATCTAAATATCAGTTTCGACTTCCATATCTGGTCCATCATCCCATACCGA
This sequence comes from Arctium minus, assembly GCA_954870635.1. Classification (NCBI taxonomy): domain Eukaryota; kingdom Viridiplantae; phylum Streptophyta; class Magnoliopsida; order Asterales; family Asteraceae; genus Arctium; species Arctium minus. The sequence goes on along the minus strand of OX941097.1, from coordinate 24,355,231 downwards.
GTCCATCGTTCGAGTTCCAGATCTGCTTCTATACTGGTCCATTGTTCACGAGGGGATGCTTGTTCGTTCACCGCACAGAGGAAGAGGGATCTTGTTCGTTTATTCACTGCACGGAGGAGGAGGTCTTCTTCGTTCACTGGAAAACGAAGAGATATGCATCAAGAAAACCAAAGGAAGTCGCCGTCATCATGGGAGGGAGGGGGGGAGTTTAGTCTCCGGAGAAAGGAAATCGAAGGGGGTGGAGGGAGGAGATTCATGGTGGGTGGAAGGTTCATAGGTGAGAAGAATGGTTTTAATCTGATGGACGGTTCATATGGGTGAGAGAAATGGTTTTAAGGTTCATTAATTTTCATTTATTTCTACAATAAATATATTGATATAAAATTTATTTTTCAAAATAAATTAAAATTACCCAAAAAGACTAAAATTCCCCTCACGTGAGGAGCACATGTGACCTCTAACGGCAGCTCAGTGGACGACGTTAGCGACAGGGACGAATTTGGGCTCCAAAACTCGATTTTAGGGACCACCAATGTACTTTCAGAACTAGAGGGACGAAAAGTGAAATCTAGGCATTCACGAGGGACCATTTATGTAATTCACTTTAAAAAAAATTAGACAAAAGATCGATTAAAGATCTCTAATTAAGAAATCTGGTTATAGGGCCTGATTAAATATCGATTTCAGTCTACTTTAGGTCCGATTGCAACCTAAATAATGGGTAATTCAGACCCCCCCCCATATATATATATATATATATATACACACACACATACAAAATAAGGGTTGGCTCAGACCATCGGACTCGAATCAAGTCTTAATTTTTTTTGTCCATGATCAGTTAGGTTGCGTCTGGTACATGAGACAAGACAGGACTGGACTGGACAAAAATCATTGTCTCACGTTTGGCGTGACATGGACAAGACAAGAATTCACTATCCCACATTTGGCGTAACATGGGGCAAGCACAAGGACTGGGATAAGGTGGGATGGGACAAAAAAGAACTTTTTAGGGACAAGACTGAGGCATAAACTAAAAATTAGTTATCTACTCTCATGTGATATATAACCCTAATATGATATTTGTTTTAATGGTCACCATCATCCATAGTCGCTGCCACCACCGGCGGCCACCGGTAGCCACCTCCACCTCTTCCTCCATTACAACAACTTTTTCCACAACTTCCACAACCACCACTCAATGCCACCAACATTGCCATCGTCGACCACCTCCACCGATCACCACCACCCATCATCGACACCACCATGTCACCACCGATAGTCACTGACAACCACCGTTGACCACCTCCATCCCTTCCTCCATTACAAGAACCTCCCCTACCACCTCCACAACAACAGCTTATCATCATCGACCACCTCCACCTCCACCTTTATGGATCACCACCACCCATCGCCGTGTCGCCATTGAGGACCACCACCAACCACCGTTGCCCACCTCCACCTCTTCCTCCACTACAACAACCTCCTCCATCACCGTCTATGGCCATCACTACTACCATCCTCGACCATCTCCAACGATCACCACCACCCACCACCACCTATACCTCCACCACATCGGTTGCAACTACCTCCTCCACCACCACTATCCACCTTCTTCACGTCCTCCACAACCACAGTCATTCATTGTGCATTCGCCAATTATATCAGATTCTTCTAAGCATGAGAATGAGACTTGCCCCATTGGGGAACCCGATATACCTACCCCGATGGGGATGAGCATTCCCCGCAAAACCGGGGATCAGGGACGGGGACGGGGATCCCCGAAAGTTAAAAATCGGGGATGGGGACGGGGAAAGGTAACGTGATCCCCGTCCCGCCCCGTCCCCGCATATTAAATATATTATATAATTATTACTAAATATATTATTTATAAAGATTTAGATGTAGTATCTTTGAGATTTAGAAATGGTATTTTGATTTTTCTTGTTACATTTTTTTTATTTGTCTTACTTTTTTAGATAAAAACCATGTAGAGCCGAAAGCGTTTGATCAAATAATTACGTATGATGTTGTGATTTTGTTCACATGAATATATTTGATAGTCTGTAAAAACAAGTTTTGGAAATATGTGAGATTTAGACATGGACCATTAGCGATCGAGTATATATAGTGTTCAACACATTTCATTTAAAATATATCACATAAATGGGGAAAATCCTCGATTACCCGTTGGGGACGGGGATGGGGTTGTGATCATATTCTCCATTGGGGACGGGGATGAGGATGGAAATTGGGATCGGGGACGGGGATTGGGATCCCCGCCCCATTCCCATACCTAGATTCTTCATCCAAATTTCGAGTTCTTTTTTTCGAACTACCATCAATTATATCATTTTTTTTTATTTAAATTTCATACTATTATTTATGTATGTATTTATGTATTTGAAAATTGTATAAAAATGCTTATAAATTACATTATTAAAATTTTTACTTTATATATGTCATTTATAACTATTATATATATATATATATATATATATAGAGAGAGAGAGAGAGAGAGAGCCATCAAACAACTTTTAGAGTCAACTTGTCTAGTTCTGTCATATCCAATCCTAGTCGTACCAAACACCAGACAGACACTTGTCATGTCCTGTCTCGTCCAGTCCTGACCTCTTGTGATGTCCAGTTCTGTCTAGTTCTGTCATATCTAATCATGTCTGCTTACCAAATGTTAGTTAAGGACCTAGACTGTTTATAAAGGACGTGATTGTTTTTTAATGCTTTAAACATAACCCGTCAACAATAATTCATAGGACCAGTCTTGAGCGCATTAAATTAATGTGACAACACAAATAAAGATCCAAAATGAGAAGTAAATGTCTTTTTCTTAATTTTCCAAATATTAATAATCTTTCATCTTTCAATTTAATTGATTTTATAATTGGTTACTCTTCATCAGTTTGGTCTCAATATTTAAATCGCTTATATATTCTTGTAATTATAACCGATCCTAGTATCAAAATTTTGGGTATTACCATTTTCATCTTAGAGCGAGTTCGTCCCATGTGGACCCTAACTTGTTTTTCGGTCCTTGTGCTTTTATTCATCTAGAATTATAATATCGTTATATCAAGTCATTGTTGCTTTAAAACCACAACAACAATTTTTTTTTTACCGAATGTCCTACATTTGTACTCCACCAACATCTACAACATGAGAAAAAAAATGTCGATAATTAGTTCATGTTTATCATATTAAAAAAATATTTATTATATAATAACGTTATGTTATATTTACTTTTGTGTGGATTTCTATGTAGACCAAAAACTTTCAGATTTCATGGACTGGTTGGCTAATTGGTCAAGGCGGGTGATCGGGGGTCATTTGTTTGTTATGGTTGACTTTGTTGTTTCGACGTTGCTTGAATTTGTTGTTGCGACGTTGTTGGAGATTGTCTTCCGACTCCATCTCTTGGGCTTCTTTTGTTTGGTTTTGGTTACCTAACCTTTGGTCGTGGTTTATGTTTTTTGTGTCCTCTTGTTTTGTTGGTATGGTTGTTGTTCTTTGCTTTTAGTGTGGTATCGCTGTGTTTTTTTCTGTCTTTTGTCTTGGTTCCCACATCTTGCAGAGTCATGGACCATCCTCTTCGTGTTCCTGTTTTGGTTGTTTAATAATAATTTTGTTTTGTGTTGTTCAAGTTAAGAAACATAGTCTAAAAGTTGATTGTTTGGTTCCACTAGGTATTTTATAACATGTTTTCTTATACATTTAAGGATTGTTTGGTTGATTTTCCATTAAGTCTTGTGTAGATTAAGTCGTCTGTGGAGATTTGGTTGTCTGTATGGATTATTAAATTGTTGTTCGGTTGTTATGTTAAACTGTCTAAATGATACAAATTACCATTTTATCCCTAGTTTGTATTTTTTTCATATGAACCCAAGTACAACCCACATTTCTCTGTATCATTTCATCAAACACCTTATATCCTAACCAAACCCCTTGCCTAACCTATATGACTTGTGTTTCCTTTCAAACCCATCAAAAATTGCATTAAAACACCATATTTATGAATTTCAAACAAAATTCAAAATAAAATCAAAAGGAAAGAAAAAAACCCCAGGTGATATCTCTTATCTATGTGAGAAACAAAGATAACTTTTTTTGGGGTAAAAACTTGAGAATTTCATAACTAAAAAAATCCGAAATCAACAATGCAATTTCAAAAACTTTCATACCCTAATCAAAGGAATCACAAAATTACTTGGAACAAATGTTTATACGATCTAGATCAACAGATGGAATAAAAAATTGTTTCAGTAGCATCAAATTGAGATCGAGGAGAGAAAACTTGTAACCAACAACATCAAATCAAGATTGAGAAAAGAAAACTCGTAACCAGCAACATCAGAATCATATCGAGAGATGGAGAACGAGGGTTGGAGATGGAGAGATAGAAGATGGAAAAAGTGCAATTCGGGCGACGATGCCTACAACAGATGAATCAAGAGAGAGGGACAAATATATGGAGGAGGAGAGAGTGACAAATCTATTCAGGGAGGAAGAGAAGCATTTTTTCCCAAAGGCAGTGAGGGAAAAGGGGTCGGATGTATAATATTAATATGAGTCTACTTTGTGGGCTGAGCGAATAAGCCCCTTGCTGACCCATTAAGTCATTTTCGAACACTTATGTATGGTTGCGCGAATAAGCCATATAAGTTGCAACCACTTAAGCCATAACCAAACCACCCCTTATTCATATAAATCATGGTAACATCGAGGTTTTATTGGTTTCACCTATTTTCTTGGTTTTCTTCAAATTTATTTGTTTAAATTATCAATATCTTATCTCTATGTTCAATATATGTATATATGATTGTGTGAGAAGTTGAGGTTAACGTGAGAAGCGTGAGAAGTGGATCTGAACCCTTGATCACTTTTAATCAAATGCCCTCCCATGAATTGCGACTTAGAAGAGAATTGATTCGGTTCATCGGGGTGCATCTTATCTCGGTGCATCTCATCCTAATGTCCATCTATTTCTCATCCAACGGTTGATAATCACTTCTCATGTTTCTCATGTTAACCTCAACTTCTTACCGGAACCCAACCCTGAATATATGTATATATATTAAAAGCCTCGTTATTCATTGTATGTATTAGCACCATATTTGTACTTAACAATGATGAAGATAAATATTATTACCAATGTTCTGTTGGAAATTAAGTGTGAGGTTGGAAACTTTTCCATCCCACGTTGGTAGAGATATAAAAGAAACTCTAGTTTATAACCCTTTTATCTCAAGTGGGCCTTAAGTGAAATGATTGACTTATGGTGGGGGTCTCAAAGAAGTGCAATGTGCGTGTGTGGCTGAGGCCCCGGACGAGGACGGTTATTTGAAATTGAGCAAATAAGGTTTGTTAAACAAATTAAAAAAAAAACGTTTTTAGTTATCTCTCATTTATCTCGAAAATTAGTTGGAGACTTAGTCTCCAACCCCAATCCCGATTCTCGGGGAGAAAGTTAGGGGATGTGATCAGATGGTTATGAATCCGCTCTCTCTCGATCTCTCTGCTTCTAAGCGGTGGTGGATCCAGGATTTTTACCTAGTGGAGGCACCTTTAAGGTAGATTAAAGGTCCGCAAAGTCGATCGATGTGTTTTCAACCTAATTCCACCTTTTCGTGGGGTTTTTAGTTGATTTCGAGAGATTTTTTAAGGGTTTTTTTTGTGTGTCGATTTTGAAGGACTATTTTGGGGTTTTTTTTGGTTGATTTTAATGGATTTTTTTTTAGTTTTTGGGTTGATTTCCGGGTATTTCTTTTGGATGGTGGGGACACAGGTAAGAAATTACTGCAGGACTTATAGTAGAAAGTTAAATAAAATGTTTTTAAACTAAGAAATAAGAAGAAAAAAAATTTAGTGGGGGGCCTATCCCCCCACCCTTTCAACTATGCATCCGCCCCTCCTTCTACGTTTCTCTACTGCATTCTGTCTCATCTTTGCGTTAAACGATTAAACGCTATTTTTTTTTGTACGGCAACTTGGGTTACGCCCCCACACACACACATCCGCGGTATCCGGGCGTCCAATTGGGCAACACCGATTAAACGCTATTGCTTTTAGTGTTTAACGATTCTGCATCAAATCCTGGGATTAAGCGATTGTCAAACTCACAACATTTGGGAGTTTCGCCAAAATCTTTAAGGACATGATACTGATCCGTGCAGTTTTTCTTTACAATCATCGTCTATTTCCAAGTTGGTATTACATTTTTCTGTCACATATTTAATTTTCGTTCACTAAGTGAACACTCTAATTTCTACTCCATCCTTAAAACGACTCTATCGCAAAGGATAGAATCAATTGGCTTTCTTGATTCAGGACTTCATCTAACTAATAAACATAATTTGTTTAACGATTAATTAACGATCTACATTAATAAAGTCTTTGTATTTCTTAATAAAGTCATGACCTTTATAAAGATCCGTTGGTTTTTTTTTTTTTTTTAACATTGAATAATATTTTTTTTCTCATAAGAAAACTTCAACATGTTCAATGATAATTATATTGTTTTCTTTTAAATATGAACCACAATATATTTTGGTATTTTGTTGTTTATGGATCAAAAGTTACACATTTACCCTACAAAGCATAGCACAATTGGTTACACAAACAAGTGAGGGTTCGAGGGATACACTCTGAAAGTTACAATTTCTATGAAGGTTAAGCTTTTCATAGGCACCGATTTTCGATTACAACTGTTGTTGGATTTCATTGAAGTTTAATTAAATATAAAAATTACAAATTCATAACTAAAGTCAAATATTTTTAAAAAAATGATAAATTTTGGTAGTTTTAACTCAAATAAAAGCTTTAATATTTTATAAACTGAAATTTATGTATTTATTTTACATTAATACTTGAAATTAAAAAGTTATAATGTTTTAATCAAATTAATTTGTTATAGTTTTCATTAGTGTTACCGTCCAACTTACTATGATCTTTTTATATGAAAACCCTATATGAATGTGCAATTTCGACTTATGCATGTAATATTATATATATGCATTTCTAACAGATGAAATGCGGGAAAAAAAAAACTAAAGATGATAAAAAATTTGCCAATCTGTATTCAAATATATACGATCTTCTAAATTGTTTTATTAAACAATTATTCATTACATGAGAAAAGTGGATTTATATTTTATTTCTTATTACTTAATAAGATAAAACGAAAAGATAGAAAATGATCAACGTGGCAACATAATAATTTGACTCGACTAGCATTAAAAATTACTTGTTTTGATCTTAACTCGTGTTAACTCTTAGAGCATCTCTAATGGAGCTTCTTATAAGAACCTATTTTTTGTAATTTTTCTTTCCGTGTTATTTCCACCTCACTAAATTAAAAACCTTTATAAAACTTCATAACGGTAGTTCTTATAATAACTCATTTTGTGAGTCCTATGTATTTTTTTTTTAACATCAACAATGATATAAAAAACTATTAAATTGTCGTATATAGAACTATTAAAATGGAATTTCACACAAAGTTCAAAGTAAGAACCAATGTTCTTGTACAACAACTCAAAAAAATTGAGTGTCCTATGGATGTGGATGTTACACTCGACAAGACATAACATAAATAACATGAATCATTGTTCTACATTTGACAGTACTTTTATGTGGAACAGATAAAAACATAGTGAAACAAAATGGAACAGGCGTGTTCCACCCCCACCCCGTTGAACAAGATGGATTAAAATGGAACAGACCTATATTTTACTAATATAACCTTAAAATAAAACTTAATTCTTTTCTAAAACATCAAATATGTCTCTCTCCTTACATTGTATTCATTCTTTAGATTTTATTTAGAGTGAATTGTGGATTTGGTCCCTATGGTTTTGTGTTTTCTTTGACCATGATCCTCATTCTATGTTTATTGTGGATATAGTCCCTATGGTATGTAATATATTGTGACTATGGTCCCTGAACACTAACACCGTTAACTTTGAAAGGTTAAAAGCATCATGTGTCTTGCACACTATGGATATAATTGTCAATTAACTTTCTCTTTCATTTAACCTATCCACCTTTAAAACAAAGAATACTAAATTGTGGATTTGGTCCCTATGCATCACTCATCATCTTTCAACCCATCTATCATCTTTCTAAAGTTTTTTTCATCCATTTTTCATTATCCAACATTGCCTTACTTAAATAGTTAAAATTTTAATAACATAAACAACTTGAATTTGAACCCTCGTTTGGGTCAAATGAGAAATAAAAATTTCACCTACTGAAAGTAAAACTTTTCAAATAATTTTAAAAAAAAAGTAATAATAATCAATCTTTTTTGGTTTTATTATAACAAAATAATATTATAATTTTTTGAAAACACTCTTAAAAAATTCTTTTAAATTATATTTGAGATCATTATGTTTAAATTTTTACATGTTAATCATAATCATATGTAATGTTTGAATTTTTCTTATTTTTATTCTTATAAAATCACATTTTTGTACTTAAATTCTTGACCAAGTTGTTGTTTCTAAGAGCATCTTCAATCGTCCGCTACATGCCTATTTTTACCGGTTTCACCCCTCCAACCGGCCGTTATATCCTAAATTTTTTTTTTCCGGCCACAAGAATTGCACGGCATATATGCCGGTTGTTTTATTTTTACCGGCCATGAGAGGGCCCACCATAGAACCACTTTATTCCATTTTTTTTATTTTAATCTCAAATTCTTTTAATAATATATATATATATATATATATATATATTAATTTTATAAGTTATTAATATATATATATATTATATTTTAAATTAAATTTTAAATAAGGCAAAAAAAATTAATTATGTTTTTAATTTGTGTTATTTAAATTAATGTAATTTTATTTAAATGTAATATTAATTAAAAAATTAAAAAATAAATTAATTACTGATTACTTATTATAATATGTATTTATAAATTATAATTATGGTTATTAAAAATAATTAATAGTATATAAAATATGTTATTTTAATGTGGAATCCATAAATTTGGTGTTTTTTTAGAGTATGGTTGCAGTTGAGTGTTTTTTTTGTGTTGATGGACCTACCAAATTTGGTGCTTTATTTGGTGTCAAGGTTGGAGATGCTCTAAAGAGGCAAATAGTTGACTTCAGAATCTTGAAAAGAAATAAAGTTTAATGGACTGTGGGATTGATGGATTCACATTTTGCTATTAATATTTTTATTAGAGTGGATTACATATATGATTTTATAATATTTTCAATAACTACGTTTATACTTTTTTCTAAATAAAGTATTTATAATCAAAATTTTCAAAAGAAATTACATCTAATTCAAACGCTTACTTTATTCTAACGATTTCAATATTAATTGTATTATAATTATTAAAGTATTCTATAAACTTATCATTTTAATACACTTGTAAAAAACTTTTAAAAATTGTAACACATTAAACTTTATTAGTGGAAATAACACATTAAACTTCATTAGTGGAAATATTATAATGAGTTTTTATTGTACTTTGACAATGAAGAATGGATGAAAAAATTAAGAGATGATAGATGGGTTTTAAAGATGAGTGATGCATAGGGACCAAATCCACAATTCAATATTCTTTGTTTTAAAAGTCTATAGGTTAATTGAAGGGTAAAGGTAAATTGACAATTATACCCATTATGTGCAAGACACATGATGCCTTTAACCTTTCAAACTTAACTGTGTTGTTAGTGTTCAGGGACCATGACCACAATATATTGCATATCATAGGCACTATATCCACAATAAATATAGAATGATGACCATAGTCAAAGAAAACATAAAACCACAGGGACCAAATCCACAATTCACTCTTTTATTTATTGTTTTATGTTCTTTAAACTTTTAATTTACTGTGCTCAAAATATTATTTTTATAAGTTTGCTATATTTTGATTAATTTTTGTAGTTTATTAAATATTAATAATAAAAGGTATAAAATAAAAATTGGAAACTACATAAATTTTGATAAAATATTTTGCTAATAAAAGTATTTATTATTGTTAAACATAAAATCCCAATTCAATCAAGCAATTCTCATAAAATCAACATTAAAGTCTAGAGAGAGAGTAGAGAGAGAAAGTAGATCTCGTATTCATAAGTCTGATATTACAATATGAGCTTCGTTGTTGCAAGATTATACAAGCCAAACCTATTTATACCAACTATCTAATCAAGACTTAACCACTAAGTAAACTAGACAAACTTTGACTATTACATGACTTTGACATTGTTGACTTTTACATCTTTGACTTTCCATATTAAATCTTGGATACAATATTTGGACTTAACAATCTCCCCCTTTGTATTCAAGATTTAATAAAAAATTGATACATATCTTCAGCTCATAATTCTTCAGCTTTTGTCTTTTTATCTTTGAACTTTGACGCTTTCACAGACTTCATTCTTTCAGTCTTTGAAGAATCTTGGAAAGTCTTTTACACTTTGAAGCTTTGAAAGTCAACAAGTCTTGAACATGAAACTGAAAACTTGAAACTTTTGACTTTAAACTTTGAAACATCTGAAAATTGTATCTTCATCTCTTTGATTTCTGGACCATTTTGTGAAGAACAAACTTTCTTGAATCTTTGAACATTGAAATTCTTTAACAGACTTGAACTTTAAAACAACGGAAGCAATTTGAATTTCTGACTTAAACATTGAACTTGAACTTTGAAATTGATCTTTGTAACATTCTCCCCCTTTTTGATGATGTGAGCATCATGATCATCAAAATTTCATCAATTTCAGCTCAGACTTTGATTTTCCCCTTTGTGATCAACTAACAATCTCCCCTTTGACAGTTTCCACACTGTGATCTGAAGAGCCGAATCATGAACTGTATATATCCGAATCTTTTCAAATTCAGACATAATGAGCGTGGTAACCCTAATTCAACAAATGAAACAGTTAGGAATGCCTGTCAGTAACACAAAGTTACTGTGTACAATGAATGTACAAATTAAGGAGTTGGTGTTGACTCCCCAGGACTTCCATTCAATCATTGAAAAACACAAGGTTTATCTATGAATGTTCTGACAGAAAAACAAATTCTCTGTGTGCTCGTGCTTGTGTTTGAATGAATTAGCACAATGATTGTGTTTCATAAGGCTCGAAGTATGTAAATCACTGAGACAACAATGATTGTACATGGACTCAATGTGCATGAGAAAGGGTCGAAGGTGGGGCAACTTTCCTTCTTTTTCAATATCAGTATCTTCCAAGAGAAGAACCAATAGATTATGTGTTGCTTCCCCAGAAAATGTGAAACATTCTATTTTTAAGAAAAGAATGAGTAGTTAGTGGGGTTGATACAAGAGATGACATGGACTATTTGCCTATTTCAATGATGGTCACCAAAGAATGTGAACCAATCAGTAATGTGGTTGCCCGACTCAGAAAGATGTTTGGTGCAGAGTTCTGATATTCTTTTAACTCTGTTCTCACACCCTCTTTCTTTTAAACATATAAGCTCACATCTAACCAATATCTCATTTCCATTTTACCTCATCTCACTCCCACACTCAATTCTTTTAGATCCCTCTCCCCTCAATCACTCAAAGGATTTCTTCCGGGGTAGGAAACACTGGTTATCGTGAATCCATGGAAGATCTATTAAGCACTCATACTGAATCCCATGTTCCTAAAAGTACATGTTGGTCAATGATTTTCTTGATATGAAAAGCACAAGAAATCATATGTCAGTGTATGTATGCTCATCAAAAATCAGAAATGAAATTTGAGCAATTTTTAAACATTTAAGATTTCTCAAAACTTTATATGAATGAATAATCAAGAAAGAATAGAAATGTTTTGAGAATCTGACAATGATTAAAATCAGATCAAATGAAATAGCTAGGGTATCAAAGAATTGGAAATTTGTTTATATGAACGAATATAAACAATATAGCAATGAAAGCACAAATATGAAAAGATGATTGATGCTTAACAACTTTGAAATTCAAACGGGGGTATTACCATCGAAAAATTTGTTCGTATAGAGACATGGTAATAACAAATTCAAATAAAATATTGAACCGGTGTGTATGAATACTTGACAGTATATGGACAAGATAATACATAAGTATTGATCTTTGGAAACACACGGTCAGTTAAACATTGAGGCTCAATATTTGAAAAACATTTAAAAACACACTTCTAAATTCATGAAATCGTTTGAGAATAGAGAAGTGGTTTAAACATTTAAGAAAGCGTTTTTCAAACTTGAAAGTTGTTCTTCTTCCAAACAATCAGAGATCTAGGATCAGAAGATATTTACCTTTAAGTTCCCCCTCAAAACATGATATAATGATTTATGTCTTTTGAGCTCACCCTGGATATTAGCATAATATCCTTCTTTGATCATTGAAAAATGGGTCCTGATCTGTCATGTGATCAGAAGCCACTTTATTCACATCATTTATTTAAAAATAAAATGACAGAAAGCAGTAAAACATTTTATAGTTTGAGTTATGATCTGAAATAATCAGAAGTCATCACCTTTACTCCCCCTTAAATTAGGCATCTGAAATATATCAGTTAAAACAGGATAGAGATCAGACACTCCCTTTTGAATTGTAGACCATCATATCAGAAAAATCTATCAGTGAAAAAGAATAGGATAGAGATCAAATCAATTCTCTTGGGATGTAGACCATCATATCCATCGGATGCAAAAACCGGAGTAAGGTCTTTTGATCGCTGAGGTCCGAGTCCTAAACTGTTATGTTTAGAAGTCAAACTCCTAAGCTGTGTACTTAGAAGCCATAATCTTGACATTTAGGTGCGGGTCTTGAACTATGTTATTCAAGAGCCATAATCTTGACATTGAAGTCCGGGTTTTGAACTGTTGTGTTCAAAAGTCATTGTTCTTTTACTCCCCCTTGACTTGAGGTGCCTGCAACACAGAATCATTTTTCGGCTTTGGTACCCACTGGTATTTGGGTCCAGAAATGTTAGTTGCAATTCGTGTGGGGGTAATCGAGTAAGAACCATACCAGAAATGATCACTGGTCTTGTGGATATGATCATGTGTACAGCAGTAAGAACAATAAAATTTATTACCTGAAAACCTGAATAATTGATCTCTTAAGTATATAAGGTCAGATTTACCTTTATGCTCTTTGTTCTTCTTTGCTTTGTGAGAATGTACACATGATGTTTTTCCTTTCAGCTCATTTGACATCTCATCTTTAACAAGTTTCTTCTGCCACACCAGTTTCTCTTTCTTGTAACTTCTTCTTCTCGGATATGTACCTGAACCATCTAGATATTTCTCATAGAAAATGTTAGATCTACGAATCTGATCAAAAGATTTAATCGACCTTTGTGAAGAGACAAATTTTTGATTTGAACTTAAAGCAGACTTTTCAAGCTCTTTGATCTTTGAAGCAAAGTTGTCTCTTTCTTTAACAAGCAGGTCAATCTTCTTCGAGAACTCAGACTTCGTTTGTTGCTCTTTCAGTACATTTGCAGATAGTTCAGATAACTTGGCAGTTAGCTTTCTAATCTCGGTCTCAAATATGCTTCTTTCTTCTTCAAACCCTTTCTCAGCATCGTTTCTCTGACCGGATATTTCTTTGAAGAATCCCACATTCTTTTGTTCAACGACCTTCTTCTCTTTGGCAAACTTCTCTCTTTCCAATATTAGTACTTTCTCAAAATCGGAAACTTGTTGAGAAAGCTTTATGCATTTAAGCTCAACTGACTTCTTCTCTTTAAAACACTTTCTTGAGAAATCTGAGAACTTCTTTGAAAAACCTTTCTTTTCACTTTCAAATTTAGCTTTATATTCAGTAATCTTTTGCTCCAAATCAGATATATTCTTTCTAAGCTCAGCATTCTCATATTCTAATTTCTTAACTTTCTGCTCATTGCTCTCAACAGAGACTTTCTGCTGAATTTTAGCTTCCAACTCAGAAATCTTTCCTTTTAGTTCTGACACAACCGTTGGCCCTAACATCGTCCATTCAAGATAGTCCCATATCTCCTTTCATGTTGACTTGTATAAATCTTTTCCTGTCAACTGATAGGTTTTTATGTGACCATTAATATCATGATGAATACTGTTAAACACAAAAGTTCGGGCTAAAATATCAACTTTCTTTCTTTTCTCCCGATCCTCAGTACAATCTTCTGTTGGAGTAAGAGGTTTCATCTCTCCTTCAGTCAACGACAATCTGATATAACAACTCAGCTCATGTGTATCTACAAATTTGAAAAAATCAGCTTTCCACTGCTCGAATCTTCCTCTGAGCAAAATTGGTGAACTCATCCTGTTTCAAAAAGAATTTGACAAAATTATTGTGAGTTGAAATGAATTCAAAAACAAAATACGAACAATCTAAAATTTTCTCTCTCTCAGAAAACTTTGAATGAGAAACAGCTTGATAAAAAAAATGATCGTTCCCAAACTGTAAATCAGAAAATATTTGATCACAATCAGAACAATGTCCCCCTCCGCAGACTTAGCACGGGGGTCCCGCTACCCGTTTAGCGGGTGGGGTCAAAGGGCAACGCCCTTACGGGGTCTGGGGACAGAGCCCCGAGAGAAAAAAATTTCACATTTAAAGGACATATTACAGTTTTGAAAATTTTGACTAAGTATGGAAATGACACTGTTTGCGCAAGATTGAGTTTTGCGAATGTAATGAGTTGCGCAAACCAAGCTTTTCGGAATCAACGTGATGCGCAAAGACATGTTCTCGTAAGCAAAGAGTTGCGCAAAGTATGGTTTGCGTAGGCCGAAGGATGCGCAAAGTGAGCTTTGCGTGTTAGCCTTGATGCGCAAAGTGAGCTTTGCGTACACCGAATGATGCGCAAAGTGAGCTTTGCGTGTTAGCCTTGATGCGCAAATGTGACTTTGCGTATTTGCCTTGATGCGCAAATAATGGTTTTGAAGCGCAAGAAGAGGTTTGCGTAATCCAAGGGATGCGCAAATCTGCAAGATGAACTTTGAGGATGAACTTGCGCAAACCGTCTATGAATCTTGTGCAAAGTGTATGAACTTGCGCAAACCGTGTTCTTGGCAGATTCTTTCTCAAATCAATCAAAACCTGCAAATTGATCTCCAAAAACTTATCAGAATCATCGTCAAACAATACTAAACACAAAATTACTATCAATTTTCGAATAAAACTAACAATTCACACAAAATCAATCAAAAACAATATTCGAACGAAAATATCCAGAAAACTCAAATTTCGAAAATTGACATTGAATTAGTTGAAATCACAAGATGTAAACAATACAAGAATCAATCCTAATCATAAAACGAATACAATGAATCCATTTTCTTGCATTAAAACCGATTTTTCAACCAAATTCAGATGAAACAGTGAAAACACGAGTTCTTGAAATTTTTTCAGAAAATCTCAAATTTTCGATCTAAAATTCCATATTTCAACTCAAATCATGATCAAATCTTTTCTAAAAAGTTTGGTTCAGCTCTGATACCAATTGTTAAACATAAAATCCCAATACAATCAAGCAATTCTCATAAAATCAACATTAAAGTCTAGAGAGAGAGTAGAGAGAGAAAGTAGATCTCGTATTCATAAGTCTGATATTACAATATGAGCTTCGTTGTTGCAAGATTACACAAGCCAAACCTATTTATACCAACTATCTAATCAAGACTTGATCACTAAGTAAACTAGACAAACTTTGACTATTACATGACTTTGACATTGTTGACTTTTACATCTTTGACTTTCCATACTAAATCTTGGATACAATATTTGGACTTAACAATATTACAAATTGATGAATTACATAAATTAATCAAATTAAATAAATTATATAAACAACTCATTAATGGTAAATTGATCGTTTTATATGTTTTGTTATGTTTATTTTTGTCTTATCTCTACTATATTATTAAAATTCTAATATGGTTTTTCATTTGAAAGCCATTTTTCCTCCCACGTTCCATTTACAATTTTACATTTACTAATCTTACAATTAGTTATTTAATTTAGTTTATATCCCTTGTTTTTTTTTTCATTTTACACCCTTATCATGTTAACACAAATAATCGTATACGAATAAAAATGTAATGAAGAAATACATTTCTTTTTTAATAAATTATATCATTATAATCGTCTCGTCAATACATTCAAAACGAGTTCAATATTGAATATTTTTTAATTTAACCGTACTATTAAATATCATTAATATCTACGAATTAATTTGTTTTCTATCCATACGTTTTACTTTTTTTTCACCGTTAACATATTAAAAATACGTAATCGTAGATTAACTAAAATATATTAAAAATACGTTTCATTCTTATTATAAATTATATCATTAGAATTTTTTCGTCAATAATTTTAATATAAACTAACTATTGAATATTTTTATGGGTTTTATAATATTTTAAAATAACAAAAATGTCTAGCATTATATATATACTATCTATATCTATACTATTATATTTATCTCTATTTCTACTATATTATTAAAATTCTAATACCGTTTTTTCGGTTTATTTGAAAGCCATTTTTTCCTTCCCACATTTCATTTGCAACTAGTGTTATATACCCGTCCGTTGGTCGGGTACATGACATAACTTTAATCTACATTTAGGTGTAAATCCTCAAGTGTCATTCTATTTTCTAATAATTTTTTTTTCAAATTCATGTCTATTATTTTCCACCACCCACGATGCTAATTTCATGGTTTTATATGGTATATAAATTCATTGTCGATATGTTTGGAATTCCTAGATAGCGGAATTCTCAATACGAGAACATTTCTTGTTCTTAGATTTAAAAGAGCAATGTAGGCATTAACAATTTGTTTTCCATTTTAGCAACTTGTTTACAAAATAAAAACCAACCACTTGGGTTGTGGTGCACTGTTGGGGGATGTAGTGGAAGATCTCATCTACCCAGGGTTCAAATCCAGGCGCTGCCAAAGCCTTTGTGGCCATGGAGGTTCATCTGCGATGACTCCAGGGAAAAGACATTTTTGACCCATTAAGTGGCTGAGGCTAGCAGGGAGGCCTGGGATCAAACCCGAAACCTGACTTGCATTCGGACAAAGGTGCTCCGTCATTTTGCCAACTGAGCAACATGCCGAAAGCACATATACATTACATACAAAGCAAAAGAAGCCATTCCCTGTTTATTTCAACCTCAATACTCACATAACATCATATTCATTCAACTTTAGTGGATTGGTACCCGAGAACCAAAGAACACCGATTATACTCACTGAGTCAACTCTCGAACCTTCACATTAATAATCGAATCATCAATCAAGCTCGATGCCACACACATTCAACACACTTTTTTCACACACACCAAAAGGATATGGAATCACAAATCGTGAATTGATTTATAAGCAGGCATTATACACATATATCAATCAAAAAATTCATGGCAATGCACATACCAACTATATATCCCCCGACTTTCAAAAACCCCATCGATACCCCCTTCGCCTCTTACAAACCCGGAATTTACTCTATTCTCTCGGTACGGTTTCTATCTTGTAAATACTATCCGGACTGTATAAAAGGGACGCTGATATGCATCCGCTGGATGCTACTCTAACCTGCTCGTTTTGTGCTTAACTCTAATCAACGATGCACCCAAAAACCGACATGGAGAACTAAGTTTGAGGCCTGACAACGGAATCCGTTAGCGGGAAGAGAAGATACGGTAAGTCTCGGATTTGATAACCGTTGCCTCAGAAAGAAACCAGGTAGAGTCCCATGATCGCCATTGCAACTATTGAATAATATACTAACCCTTATTCCATGAATAATATGGAATCCCCGTATTTTAAGAGAGATCTACATTATTAAAAGCTAACCTGAGGTGATTTTCAGCAGCTAACTTTATATCTGCAACAACAACCTCCCAATCTTCTGTCAATAATTTCGTTTCACTCCTCTAAAAAAAGTTGGCTACAATTCAGTTATATATAAAACTTCAAATAAGCTATAAAAGGCTTGAAGTTCAGAAACCAATAAAAAAACTTAGGACACCAAAGAGGATTGCAAAACAAACTGATTTGAGATGCTAGGGGATCAACCAAAGGGAAAGTGAATTGAGATACCATAACCGAGGAGGACGACCACCAATCTTTTATCATTGATGACCCCTCCGTCCTTCTCCGGCGAACCCTCTGGCCATCTTCTCTGGCGATAATTTGAAGGTACCAAAGCTCCTCACGGGTGTTTTACTGTTTTTTTCAAGATTTTACAAGAGTAGGGTGTTTTACACTTAGAGGCAATTAAGACTAAGTACGTGTCATTTGAAGGTTAGCGAGTTAATTATTTTTATAAAGGTCGAGCGTCTAATTGAAAAAACTTATTTAAGGTCATTCAACTAAATGACCCGGCTCGTCAAAATGGTTTCACAAACAGAGGGGATTTTGTAGAAATCCTTACGGTTTTGGAGTCTCCAAAGTCACCGAGAGCACTGCTAGTGATGGAATACAATCTCAATTTGTGTGGCTTTCCGTTCTTGGGATCAATCCCGTCTGGAATTACACCAATCGATTGCCCTTCTCTATATGGGATCTCACCTAATCAACCCAAACAATAAACCAATCTTGATTTCATTTCCCTTTCAAGAATATAACAACATCTTGTATAAAGCTTGAATCTTTAACTTCTAAAAGAAAATCTTTTTTACTACCCGCAAAAAGGGGGGGGGGGGGGGGAGGTGTTAAAACTATAAAAGAAACAATAGTGCAAGCTAAAGGTGAGAGTGTATGCAATAAAGCAACGTGTACATTAAACAGACAAGGAAACAGGGACATATATGAAGAAAATACGTAAAATAAAACATAAACAAAAAGCACAACTACTGGTATACGAAGAAAAGCTAAAGCTAGTGATTGTTGTTGAAAAAAAAATAAAGAAGCAAAAGACATTTAGGCATACCTTCGGTGGTGAAGACCATGTGCCAAGTTTCACCGGGGGCATCATCACCGGTGATCTTGGTGTTAAGAAGACACTGACCGACATATGGTTCCTTTGGCCGGTATTTGTTTGTAACCACACCCTCTTCTTGTTTCTTTGAAACTTTCTCTACTTTAGCAGGAGCCTCAGCCTCTGTTGTGATTTGAGCTCTAATTGAAAACAATTTACCACTTGATGACACATTTTTGTAATATGGTACCTAAACATGAACAACAAAAACATGGATAAAGACTAAACCCACATTTTTCAGAAGAGGATTTACACAAAGAAAAACCAAGAACTTGCATATACAAGCTAATGTGTTATATAAAATTATAAAAATAAGCTAAGTTACAAAAGAAACATATAAGCAGCATAAAAAATGGGTAGCAAGCACCCAAATTTATCACTTCAAATCAGTGTTCTAAAAGATGTGTCATGACAAGAAGGCACGCTTCCCACGTCCCGTTAACCCCTAAGGTGCGTTTTTTATTACTTTTTCTGGAAAAATATGAATTTCAAGATTTATATTAATTTTCTTCTTTTAACATGTATATAATAATATAAATTTTGTTTAGTATCATTGAGTAATGATAGAATCATATATATATATATATATATATAAATTATATATACACATAGAATATAATATAAATATAAATATATTAATATATGAACATATATATAAACACACAAACACACACTTCCCACTTTAAATCAGATTGTTAAAAATGTTGCGGTTTCACCATGAGCCATGTTGCAAGATTTTATGATGCCTTCATCTTCTAATCATCATTTTTTAAATGATTAGAGTTTAAGGAAGTTCTTTTCGAAAATATTATTTAATAAATAATTATTTTATTATAAGTAGAAACATGTTACCTAAACACTATAAACCATTTATTGCGATTTGAAATTGCAGTAATCATATAATCACTTTCCTAACGCAAATCAGAACACCCTCTGAAAATCATACATTCCTTCGTGCCTTGTGATTGCTGTAATTTCATTATAAAACGTCTCGAATTAATTGCAAAAATTCATTTTTTCCAAAATAAATATTGAGCCAAAAATTACCAATTTGCCGCCATTTTTTAATTTGATCTGCAATATTCTCTTTGATTTCAAAATAAAGGGTAATCTCATTCTCATACATTTTATTCCTGTTTGATTGCATAAATTTATTCATTTAACAATGAAATAACAATCAAATAAGCTTATCAATAAAACCGATCATCGTTGGTGGCCCGTGAGTGAATTATCAAAGTGAATCAATGAATAACTTCATCAAAAATTCAAAATGCTACAATAAATCATTTCAATAAACACAAAATAAGCAAAACCCATTTCGATTATCACAAATTAAGCAAACCCCATTTCCATAAACACAAATCAAGCAAAACCCATTTCGATAAACACAAATCAAGCAAAACCCATTTCGAAAAACACAAATCAAGCAAAACCCATTTCGATAAACACAAATGAAGCAAAACCCATTTCGATAAACACAAATCAAGCAAAACCCATTTCG
Organism: Arctium minus; assembly: GCA_954870635.1. Classification (NCBI taxonomy): domain Eukaryota; kingdom Viridiplantae; phylum Streptophyta; class Magnoliopsida; order Asterales; family Asteraceae; genus Arctium; species Arctium minus. The sequence goes on along the minus strand of OX941097.1, from coordinate 24,334,770 downwards.
AAAAACACAAATGAAGCAAAACCCATTTCGATAAACACAAATCAAGCAAAACCCACTTCGAAAAACACAAATTAAGCAAAACCCATTTCGATAAACACAAATTAAGCAAAACCATTTCAATAGATCGAAAATATGCAAAACCCATTTCGATAAACACAAATCAAACAAAACCCATTTCGATGAGAGCAGCAGCGAAGTGAAGAAATGACAATGAGAGCAGCAGGGGAAGGACCCTAAACACCAAATTGAGCACTCCCTGCCTCAAAAGAAAACTATTGCACATCACAAGTTGATTCATATTTCTCAGAAGAAACTAGAAAAATACAGAGGAGAACATTGAGAAATTTAAACCCGCATCTGAAACCTAATTCCAATTGAAAACCCAAAGAAAGAATTTGACCAAATTAAATTAAATATGAAGAGAAAAATATAGAATAACATTTTATCAAAACAGGAAAAATGAGTAATCTTCCAAACCCAAAAACCAAATAGAGGGAAAATGAGTACCTTACAGTCCTGCCAGGAACGTGGAGGTTGAAAAATCCTTTCCACACCAGAACTTGAAATAGTGGAGGAGAAACAAAGTTGGAAGAGAAATCAGGGGCGTGAGAAACTTGAAACATTAGAAAAGTAATCCTATTTATAGTTGCAATTATGAAATCCTGGGAGAGTTGGAACTCCATAACGTGGAGGTTGAAGACGCTGCAAAAGGAGACTCGTGGGAATCAGGGGCGAGAGAGGGAGAGAAACCGAGTGATGGGCTACAGAGTGGGCTGAGTAGTTATGAGCAAGGGAGTTAGGGTTGGATAGTTAATAGGGGTAAAACGAATTTGAACGTCCCAGATCAAAAATTGGATGATTTTAAATGGTTCAGATCAACCCAAAAGTTGGTTGACTCGTCTCCATCCATATATATATATAATTTACATTTACCACCCTTATAATTAGTTATTTAATTTAGTTTATATTATTTGTTTTTTCTTTTTTCATTTTACGACCTTATAATGTTAACACAAATAATCGCATATGAACAAAAATGAATGAAAAAATACGTTTCTTTTTTATAAATTATACCATTATAATCGTCTCGTCAATACCTTCAAAACGAGCTCAATATTGAATATTTTTTAATTTAACCGTACTCTTAAATATCATTAATCTCTACGAATTAATTTGTTTTCTATCCATACGTTTTACTTTTTTTCACCATTAGCATATTAAAAATGCATAATCGTAGATTAACTAAAATATATTAAAAATACATTTCATTCTTATTAAAAATAAATTTATGTTGTTTCAGATTCAAAATTAACTTGTTTAACCACTGAAGTCAAATTGTATCACTATCTTACAAATGATAATATAAATATATAACATCTATTACGTCTCAATGCCCATGTTATTCAAAAATGTGGAGCCATACATCTGGTATTCATATTCCTTGGTGTCATAGATGAGAATGAGGAGCCATACATTCTGATACCATAGGTAAAAAGATCGTCCTTGGTGAAATCTTATGTCCAGGTTTAGAATGTATATCACTGTCTCACTAGTAACACTGATATTCACCATTTTGTCCAAATTTAATTTTCTTTTTGATTCTACTCAATACTATTGTGTTTTCAAGGTAATGACGTGTTCCTATTTCTGAAAAAACTGATGTTTATTGTCAGTGATCTGCTCTTGTTACTGGGAGAGATAAGAAAAGTATTGTCTAAAGGGAAGGCTGTTGATGTCATTCGCTTGTTTTTTCATGATTCAGGAACGTATGAAATGGATGACGATTCAGGTATTATTAAGAAAGTCATATTCTTCATGAAATGACTGATTGTGATTATAGCTCATTCCATTATAAAAGAGTGCGACAATTAAGTACTTTAGGTAGTGAATCATCAATCTTGTTTTCGACCAGAATATTTGTTATTTTTTCAAGATATTTTGGACATCTTTGTCAGACTCGACCATCAGGCTCTGAAGTTTTTTGGAATTTTAATTTATATTGTATTCTGCTCTTTTGGTATGTGTTATACATAAAAAAAACCTATAATTTTTCTGTTATATTAACTAAGGAAGTCACTAGATAATTGACCCCGTTCATATTTGCAGCATTGAGGCTATCACGGTTGAAGATAAGAAAATAGGGATCAAAATGCTTCGCGTCGCATCATATGATAGTATGTAGCTAGTCAAACATTAAACAATTATTTTATCCTAATTTATTCTATCATATCATATCATATTTCATCATATCTTATTTAGATACGAAACACACCATTTAATAACTTTCTCTAATAATAGTTCTTGTGAACAACCTCCATATTTTTTCTTTTTAGGAACCTCGACCTCCCAATATGTCTTATCCAACCTTTTCATTTTGCGCCGGTTTTTTTTTTAATTGATTAGAATTGTTAATTAAAAAGGATGTTGTTTTCCCTACCCCTATAAAACCCACACCCCCTCCTAAGCCCCTATCTCCCTCACATCCTCGACAACAAACGTTCCAAAAAGTAGTTTTTAATTGTTTTTTAATGTATAGTTACATTTTATACCCATATAATTATTTAGTTAGTTTACTTTATACCTTTTACTTTTCTAATTTTAATTTTACACCATCACCATATTAATACATATAATCGTATATTAACTAAAATACGTTAAAAAATACGTTTTAATGTTAACAAGTTACACCATTACAATCGTCTCTTCGATACCTTCGAAATGAGCCCAATATTTCATCTATACATCACACAAATACAAGATGTATTAGGCGATATAAATTGTGGATTTCGAGCCATATCTACTTGTTTGGGTCGTCATGAATATGCATGGGACACTATCCGCACATAGTTAATGGGTGAATTAACTGGGTATTTTGTTTATTACTCTTATGTGATTGGCAACGAGTGCCAAAGAATTTACGAAGCGTTAGATTTTTTCTAGAAGGGCGTCTTTGCACCACCTAGGCATTGGATCGCTATGTCTGAAATGGGAATTCTAACTGCTTCAAGGTTCAATGTCATACTACATGTTCTCAGTATGGAAGGCAGTGCGACATACTTACCATTCAGGACACAACCGCCGTCATCATCCCAAGACAAGTCAATTGCAATAGTGCATGTTAATGGTAATCATTACATAAAGGTGGTATTAAACGGAGATTACCCAATGCCCACACTCATACACCATTGGACACGTCATGTACTTCCAGATGCAATGTCGTGAATTATCTCATACAAACGTAGATTAGATGTGTATCGAGAATATATAGAACGTACTCGTACCCGTGAATATGTTGATTTAAATGAATAATCAAAGTTGAAATCTGTTGGAATAAAAAAAATACACAATATATTTATTATGTTTATTATCTTTATGTTAAAAACTTACGTTCGATTTGATACATTTTCTCTTTTTTCAAAAAAAAAATCAATTAACCAAGGTACAATATATGACATATAATAATATAATTAAATCAAAAAATATTCAATATTGAGCTCATTTCGAAGGTATCGACGAGACGATTATAATGGTGTAACTTGTTAAAATTAAAAAGTATTTTTTTAACGTATTTTTGTTAATATACAATTATATGTGTTAATATAATAAAAATGTAAAATGAAAAATATAAAACTAAAAGGTATAAAGTAAATTAATCAAAACAGTGTAGGGACCAAAAATGTAATTATGAATTGAAAAACAATAAAATTAATGGATGTGAGAGGGAGGGGCCGAGGGGGTGGAAAATTTTGCGAATTTCGCACTAAAAAATATATTTCTAATTATAATTTTAAATTTATTTTATGTGACAGTGTCGGTAAGTACCGGAGGAATGTTTCCACGTTGTCGGCGTGATTATTTCCGCTAACTGCGGACGACCTCACCACACCATTTATTATTATTATTATTTTTTATAATTTTTATATTGAATATTTGCTTAAAAGTAAAATAGAAAAATATCCCTGAATTTATACTTATTACGGAAATGGCCCATAAATAAATAATTCTACAAGTTCAGTCCTTTTATTTCAAAATCACTTGCAATCAAGTCCATAATCAACAGTGGCGGATCCAGAAATAAATATTGATGGGGGCACCATATAAAATAAAATAATAATTAACCAAAAGATACGATTTCATTAAAAATGATAAGAAGTTACCTTTTACAATTGTGTCCTGCGAGTCTTCATCTTTTGGAATTGGCCAACTACATCATCACTTGTAACATCGAGAAGTGCTTCTTTTTCTATAGTACAGATTAATGCAACACTCAAAAATTCATCACCGATTTTGTTACGCAAATCAGTCTTCACAATTTTCATGGCAGAAAAACATCTTTCAACCGTTGCGGTAGCAACGGGCAAAACCAAAGCTAACTTCAATAACCGATATACTAGAGGATAAGTTTTATGCTTTTTTGTATCCACCATCAATCTAGCAAGCTCGGCAATACCACTCAGATCGGCAAATCTCTCATCTTGATGCACAATCACATAGTACATGTTAAGTTCTTTCTCAAGAGCGATCATTTCCATACGATCAAAATCATAAGGATACAACTTACTCAACTCCAATAAATCCGATACGTTGAACCGAGAAAATGAATCACATGGACTCAAAGCTGCTATATTTTTAAGCAATTCAGTGCCTACCTCACTAAATAGATCCCCAAACTCTTGAAGTTGCATGTCCACGACAGTGTTGAAAATATCAAACTCGTAATAATGACGATTGGTGATGTTGGTCCTCAGTCTTCCGTTCTTTTTATAACATTCTGCCATATCCAAACTCGCAATACCATTTGCTTGACAAAAAGAACACATCTTCTTCAAAAGTGGATGAAACCCAGATTCTCTAAATGTTTGCAATAGTTGCTTCGTTCCTCTTATCAATGAAATCGCTTCCACGATATATTGGTCCTTTTTTTGAAGAGCCCGTGACAATATATCTGTGACTTCTAAAATATGAAACATCAAGTGCAAATACATTACAAAATCAAACGTCTTCAAATAAGCTAGAATACCGGTTGCTTGAGTGCGACTAAAACCATTATCACCATCCTATTGAAGCACTTTCAACATATTGAAGCACTTCAATAACATTTGGGAACAAAGCAATCAAACTCACCATGGTTTTGTAATGGGAACCCCACCATGTATCTCCGGCTCGTATAAGAGAAAGCTCTTGGTGTAACCCACGTCCAGTTTCAATTTCACAATTACCAATTGCTTCTTGCACTCTATCTTTGTAACTTTGTCGAAGCATGTCTTTACGTTTGGAAGAAGCGTTAACCACATTGACCACCATGCTTAGCATATTAAAAAAGTTCTCAACCCCATCGTGTTTATTTGCAACCTCCACGACAACTAATTGAAGTTGGTGAGAAAAACAATGAATATAATATGCCAAGCTATTTCCATTCAAGATCAAAGCTTTCAATCCATTGAACTCATCGCGCATATTGCTTGCTCCGTCATAACCTTGCCCTCTTAACTGTTTCAGACTCAATCCATATTCAGCAAATAAAGTATCAATGGAAAATTTAAGAATGGAAGAAGATGTCCCTGTCACATGAACAATACCAAAAAATCTCTCTTTAACAATACCACGTGCATCAACATATCGCAAAACCACCGCCATTTGTTCCTTCTTAGAAACGTCACTAGACTCATCAACTAGCAATGCAAACACATCGTCACCAATTTCTTCACAAATGGATTTGAGTATTAGATTTGCAAAGCAGGAAGCAATATCTTTTTGAATACTTGGAGACACCATTTGATTATTCTTTGGAGCATTTTTTAAAATAACTTTACCAATTTCCTCGTTGCATTCACCAATTAAGCTTAATGTTTCCAAGAACATGCCTTTAGAAATAGACATTTCGGATTCATCGTGACCACGAAAGGGTAAAGCATTCTTCAACACGAATCTACAAGCCGTAATAGAAGCATTTAATCGAACCCGGTGCTCATTCTTCTCCATCTCAGTTTGCTTATGAAAAGCAACGACAATAGATCGATCTTGCCTCATTAAATCCTCACTTTTATTAAGTGCTCTATTGTGAAAACTATTAACGTCGCCTACATGAAGACCAAGTCTCTCCATTTTATTCCAACCATTAAAGCCATCCGTCACAAAAGCATCACTCCCACATTGTCCTACATAATTATCTCTAAACAAATAACAACACAAGCAAAAAGATTTATCCGTTTTTACACTATACTCCAGCCAATTAGAGATTTAGAGTATTGATCAAACCAAGTCGGGCAAAAACGTCTTCCCTTACTCCCGACAATTTTTTTTGGAAAGACATGGCCCCGTGGTTGACAAGGTCCTCTAATTAAATACTTTCTCCTTATTTCATCTCTTTGGTTCGGATGATAATCGGTATTTTTTTTCCTATCGGTTGGATCCCAAGGAAGATCACTCAAATCAATTTCGCAAGCTATTGAAGGAGAAGAACTCAATTCGGGTGTTGATGCTTTCCTTTTAAAAAATCTTTCCATTTTTTCTAGCAATAACAATAGCAAGATAATTATATCAAAATCAATGGTTTATTAACCTAACAATTAACAAACATTTCTATTCTGTAAATTGTAAGATACCAAATACCAAATCCAATCAATCTAAAATACCAATACCAAATGCTAAGAAAATAAAACCAAGTTACCAAATACCAACAATTCAACAAAATCATTTATCAAGATTCAAGAAATCAAAACTTTAGTTTTTTAGTTTTTACCCAAATGGTTGGAGGCTGGACCGCTGCTGGAGAGTGGAGACCGAGTGACCGACCGCTTGACTTCTTCTTCTTCGTTTCCACAATACTTTCGAAAATCACAGAAGCGAGCTGAGGAGAGACAGATTTGAGATCGACAGTCGAGTATAAAACAGAAGCTAAAGCCGAGAGAAATCAGATTGGAGTTGAGACTTGAGAGAGCGGTCGTCAACGAGAGGAAATCAGATTGGGGAAAGTGCTACAGGGGCCTCAAAAAAACATTATTGGGGGCCCATTGATTTATTTAGCCTAAAACATATATAATTATTTTTAGCCTTGTGGACCTGAAATGGTTGGGGGCCCAGGACCCCTACCCCCATGTACTGAATCCGCCCCTGATAATCATAATCCAGGGTATCGAAACTAATCTTTTTACAAACTGTTTAATGTTCAGATATATATTCTGAAATGCACAAAAGAGACGTTAGTCAAAATTAATGTGAATTAATACTCTAAAATAAGACGATAAATGTTAAATATTCAAATATCGATTATCAAAGTAGAACTAGACGATTTTTTTGTATCTTTGAAACCGGGGACAATTTTCTTCAAATTTATCTTATTAGAAAACTTTCAATAAACAAAATCAACCAATCATTCAAGAAACCATCTTCAATTTTATTTTCTAGCCTTGTCTTCATAGTATTTATTGCAAAGAATGGTCACTCTGTTGTTACAGTAAAGACTGGTAAAGTATAAGACTAAGAGACCGTTTACCCAACGTTTACCCGGTAAGCACTTACCAGTAATAGTCAACACTTTCAGTTAATTTATCGGGTAAGATTTTAGTCCATTAAAACAATATCGTATACGACATTTTTATCTGCTAAGCGCTAACGGGGTAAAAATCGTTACTTTCACTTCCCTGGTAAGACTCTCGGTACTGGTAATCACTAATACCGGATAAGGTTCTCAATCATTGTCATGTTCATCGATAAGGTAAAGTGAGCCGATAAGCACTTACCGGGTATGCGTTTAGTAAATAGTCCTTAATTTACTCATTATATAAAATTAAAAGTGGTTGGGTTTCTAGTCTTTACGAACCATTCACAATTCCAAAACAATGTCATTTTCTTTTCATCATTTGTATGTTGAACTGGTATCAATTTCATAATTTAGAAATTGGATCTTCAAAACTAATGTCTCGTGGTCATTGAGATATTAAGGATAAAACTTCTCTACTAATTGACATGCATCATCACTTCAAAAAAGCTCATACACACCAAAGGCATTTGGCGTAGCTGTTAGAGAAATTATAGGGACAAAGGGATCGATCAAATGACCGGATTTCTTGAGAATCGTGTAAGTCACTTTCCGAATTGGTATTTCGACTCTATGCCTGGGTAGCACGAAATCCAATATGGGATAATACTGAAGAGCACTATCATTTTTAGGCACAAAAAACGAGAGCAAATTTGCTGGAGAGTATATCGAGAGTGTTTAAAATCGTGAGTCTAAAACTTAAGTATATACGATATATATACTAGTCTCATTCGTAAAATAGGAAATGACTGAAATGGCAATGATTGTAAATTACTATCAATAATAGTTGGTTACAATCAATTTAGCTAAAATTAAAGGCTGGAAATAACTGAGCATTAAATGTTCAGTAACTGCAGATTTAGTCCAGAGATAGGCACCAGAGCCTCCGGTCTAGAGATAGGCACCTGAGCCTCTGGTCCAGAGATAGGCACAAGAGCCTCTGGTCCAAACAAGGACCACCGTCAGGGGCTCTGCCCCTGAAACCTCGCAAGGGGTGCTGCCCCTTGAGCCCGCAAGGGGGAGCGACCCCCTTGACCCCCGTCATTTCGTCGTATCCGAGATCAAACTCGTCTTATAACAAGTGTGCACTCCGCACCACCTAACTTGTATTAGATCATAGTTTGAAACCCATTAGTACTCGTGTTATAACCAATTACACTTAAATGCCCGTGACACTAAAATCACCAACAGTAGCGATATCAGTAAGTTCACCTTCCTGGAGGTACAAGTCTCAAAAAGATGAGAAGTGTGTATGAGTTTAATTTTTCGTATATAAATGTTATAAATTAAAAAAAAGGCTCATACACACTTTTAGGTTTTAAAGTTGGTGAAATACGAAACAACTTCATTGAACTATCACTCATGAAACGATTATCTAATTCCATTAACTAACAATTAATGCTTTGTAAAAAAATAATGCGTAGTGATGTTCAATTGTATGATAGTTATGAATATGGGAGTTCAAGCCCATTTGTTAAAACTACCCGCGTGGTATTTGATTAATTGGTAACATGTCTTTATAAAACTATCCGGTGCTTTACAAACAACCGGGTGGTATTTGATTAATTGGTAGCATATTTTTATAAAACTACCTCGTGCTTTACAAACAACCGGGTAGTATTTGATTACTTGGTAGCATATTTTTATACAACTACCTGGTGCTTTACAAACAACCGGGTGCTATTTGATTAATTGGTGGCATGTTTTTATAAAACTACCCGGTGCTTTACAAACAACATGGTAGTATTTGATTAATTGGTAGCATGTTTTTATAAAACTATCCGGTGCTTTACAAAAAATCAGGTAGTATTTGATTAATTGGTGGTATGTTTTTATAAAACTACCCGGTGCTTTACAAACAACCGGGTAGTATGTGTGTGGCTTGTATTCATTAAACTACCCGGTGTTATACAAACAACCGGGTAGTATGTGCTTTTTTAAGGTTCTATGTTTTCATTATACTACCCAGTGTTGTATAAACAATCGGGTAGTATGTGACATAACATTAACTTGCTAGCCGTCAAACACCCATTTGATTAAATTCACATCTTTTTTTTCTCTTTCTCTTCCTTTTCTCACTTTCTTCAAGATATTGCTCACATTCTTCAAGAATTTCTTAAAAAGGCTCTTTTCTTTGTCAAATATAAAGATGCATATGTTATATATATATATATATATATATATATATATATATAGGTCCATTCATTTGTTAACCGTGACATTGGTGCTAACTGTGCTAACCAATCTCAACCATACATTATGATGATCCACGACTCATATTTAATTGAATTTTCATTTAATTAATTATTATGCATAGGGGTTGATTTGAATAAATGCACAAGTGCACAGGGTTAAATTGTTAAAATAACTATCCCCTTTTATTTACGGAAGCACGTGTGAATCTCATAAAATCCCTAACATTTAGGGATTTCTTCCTGTAAACAGATTAGGCAAACATCAAAACACCAAAAATTCAAGAAATCAACAACCAAAATACACCATGAGGATAGGTTCGACAAAAAACACCCAGACTATCGATCCTGATCATGAGGATAGGTTCGATTTCGACCCACTTGATGTAACCAAGACCTGGCCAGAGGACATCTTACCATTGCAGCCCGTTGGTCGAATGGTCTTGAACAAGAACATTGATAACTTATTTGCAGAGAACGAACAACTTGCCTTCTGACCTGCAATCAATGTCCCTGGAGTTTACTATTCTGATGATAAGCTGCTTCAAACTCGTATTTTCTCGTATGCTGATACCCAGAGGCACCGTGTTTATAATCTTTTTTGAATGGACACTGTAAATGTCCAATGTCATGATTTTCCATTGTTATTAAGGCAATATGGTATCATAATGCGGTAAAGGTTTTCACTAATGGATTTATGCACTGATAGTGCTTAGAATACACCTACAGACGTGTGCTAATTAAACCTCAAAGCAAGTATACAATGAGATATAATATCGTCTTTCAAGTAATAAAACGGTAAAGTACTGGATATCGTCCCACAGAGATTGGAGTAAAAGTTGATTAAAAAGTAAGAGAAAGAAAAGATTTCAGATGGCGATTTTGAAGACTTTGATTTGGTTTGGTTTGTCACTTGATTAGATTAACAGAATAATTAAGCAAGCATGGGTGTAAGACATTTAGGTGAGACTTAAACACAAATTCCAGCAGACTTATGCTACAGACATGCTGCAGCATGAGTTGGCCATAACTAGATCCACCATCTATTTTGAGGGTATTCCTCTCGGACTTCAATATTCACATTACTGTTTAGATTTGACTAAACACATCTCTGTGCAGCCTCCAACTATTTATAGTGTAGAATAAAGTCCTCAAAATATATGGACGATCAAATCTCTTTGTATCTAAAATCGCTCTCTCGAGCCGATTCCCATATCATTCAAGTTGACGTGTTCGAAGGGGCTTATCTCTAAGTCCTCTACACTTTAACACTATTGATTAGCGATCAACTTGTCGAGAATAAATCAGTTTGGGAAAATATAAATGATAAGTAACTCTCTCAAGTCTACTTCTTATATCATTTAAACTGACGTGCTTTTGGTAGCTTATCTCTAAGTCAACCGCACTTTAACACTTTAGCAAGTGATTAATTCGTCAAGAAGTGTCTTTGAATATTTATAAAACTTGAAATGAAATGATGGAAGATTGTTATTGTGAAACAATGTCCACCTTTCTTTGGTTTAAAATCTCACCCTTCCGTCTCACACCCGAGCTAAATAAAATTAGCTACTCATATTTAAAGACATAAAGCGATAAATGACGGAAAATAAATGCATAAATGTAAATGACATAAATTAAATGACGGAAATTAAATGACGGAATGTAAATTGCGTAATATAAATAAAACGTAATAAAGAAAGTAAAATTACAAGAAACTAAAGAAAGACAAGAAATAAACTTCAAAGGATTAATAATATTGCAAGACTCGAAGAGTGATTCAAACTCTTTGGAATCTGATTTCTTTCTACATGTAAATTAAAACCTACTTTGGAATTAAGGACTACTTAATATCACCAACAACCACTCCTATTTATACTACCAAAAAGAAGAGGGTAAAATGGTCAAAAACTAATCTTGGAGCCTAAGTTACTTTTTAAAAGTACATAAACAAGTACTAATGGTTAATACCCAAAAGATAATAAGGATTAAAGTTTATCCACAAAATACAGCAACCATAAATTAATCTATAAGGTTCTCAAAAACCAGATGTAAAAATCCCAAAAAGTCTTTCCACGTTAAACTCCTTCTAGCTTGTCCATTAAGCACCAAATTCGGCTGCTGCAGGCATGCTGCAGACTGCTGCACTTATAAATCTGCCCAAAAATACACCAATTAGCTATTCAATGCAATAAAACAAGCCATTCATATATTTAGCTCCATGAAACAAGAAAAAAGAAAATAATGAACTAAAATGACTCAAAGGTTTGGGATTAGAAGGAAAAAACTATCTTAAAAGTAAGAGCAAAAGAGCATAATGGCACTAAATAATTAGTGCCATCACAACCCAAAACTTGAAATATTGCTTGTCCCCAAGCAATTAAGACACAAGAAGAGAGTAAAAGAAAAGAAAAAAAATTGACTCAAGTGATAAGATTTGCAAGATGGATGCATTAAGTGCACACATGTAGATGATCAACCCAAGAATGCATGGCTTAGCCCTTCATAAATCTAAAGTGTCCATGATTTCTATCTACTATGAGTATGAACCATATGCTAGCAAGATTTTATTTTTGTTATGATACTCACATCTCACAATTAAGATCAAAAGAACTTTTAAAGAACTGGATCACTCTTTATGGTTTTTTCTTTCTCACTTTGCCTCTTATTTTCACCCTTTGCATCATTTCAAAAAATTTCAGATTTGGCACTTTTTGTGCTCTTTTCTTTGGTGAATGCAATGAACTTAGCCCCTATGGGACTTTTTTAGTGCCTGAGTCCAAACATGGCAAATTTGGAGAGGTATGCTTTTTTTTTTCTTCTGTGTTTATGCTTTTGCCATGGTGGACTTTCCCAACCCCAAACTTTAAGATTTATAATGTCCTCATTGTAATGGTGTGAAAGTGTATGGATAATATGGAGTGGGTGCAAGTGGCTAATTTTGAGTGTCAAAAGATGGCCTAAATCATTTCTTATGTGAGATGTGGACCAAATTGCGTCCCAAGTAAAACAATTCTAGTTCTAGCAAGAACTACATAGTGAGATATAAACCATGACTGTATGAATTTATTATGGATATGTATGCATGCTCAAACTGATCACCAATGCCCATTTTGCAAGAAAATAAATCCTAAAATCAGCAAAGACACATCCCAGACTCAAAAAAATTAAAATGAACAATGAAAATGGAGCTAAAGGGTAATGAATAGAACCTGTCCTACTCCACTGGAGTAGGCTGTGGATCCTGTGGTGGTGGTACAGCATCATAAGTGCCCTCCATTCCATCTCTGTGTGCCTTCAACAGATGCCTCATTTCTTCATTTTCATCACACAACCTGATGTTCTCCTCTTTGATTGCCTTCATCTTCCTTCCAAACTTCTTGATCTTCCTGTTATACTTCTCAACCAACTCAGTCTCAACCCTCTTGAAGTCATCTCTCCCTTTCTTGCACTCCTTCTTCACTTTCTCAGTTAACTCTGTCCTCAGGCTGTCAATTTTGTCAAAAAACTCATGTCTTTGATAAAACATCCCATCCATAAGAGAGTTGTTTTGTGACATCAAGTCTTGGAGCATTGCTGGAATGTCAGCAACTTGTGACCCCCTTTCTCTTCTGTCTCTTAGCCTACTAACAGCCTTCAAATCAATCTACCATCTTTCCCCCACCTTCCTTGATGATCTGGTCCTCCTCATACTGTGGCACACCTTTCTTGAGTAACATCTGTGTGATAAGACTAGGGAAATACATCTTTCCCCTTGCCTTGGTAGCACAGCTCCTCATATTCTTCAAAATGATTTTTCCAAAGTTGATTGTTTTCCCTTGCATTAAACAGAACAACAAAACCATTCTTTCCACAGAAACTATATGAACATGTGTGATGGGTGAGATCGAATGTCTTAGGAAATTGATCCAGACATTTGCATCAGGCTTTAAGTTGCTAGCCTTGAAGTGCCTCAACATGAAGTTGGAATGAGCATCCCAACTGGTTTCAGGTAGTCCCAAAATAGTGGCTACATCACCCAATACAGATTCTGTGAGTGTGGTCATCATCTGGTGGAATTCAATATGTTTAGGAGGAGTGAGGTTCAAAAACTTGTTGATTTTATTTGAAGTGAGGATGAACCTTACTCCTCTGATCATGATCTTGGAGGTGCTATTGACAGATATTTCATCATAAATTTCTCTCAAGAGAGTCACATTATAAGAAACAGGTACCTCACAGAGTTTGTTGAGACCATGGGATTCGACCACAGTTTTGATGAAACTGTATTCGGCTAAGCTTTGTGGGTGGAATCCCTTATCAGGTAGGCCCATCATGTTCTTGAACTTCTCAAATACGGCTACAATAGCTTCTGAACTCAGTCCACCATGAGGTTGGTCTGGCCTTTTTAGTATCTGTGGTCTGGTCTTGGGAGTATTGGATGCAGACCTTGATCTTGAGCCATGCTGCAGAACTGCTGCAACACCCATCCCCACACTCCTAGTAGTCACTCTCGGCCTCTTTCTGGATGTGCCTTCCTCAACATGTTTGGACCTTGTGTCACCCTTCTTGGCCAAAGTTTTGGTCCTATTCTTAGTTGGAATCACCACAGGTGGTGATTCACTAAAAGGCAGATTAAGGTCAGGGAGTTCATCCCTAGGAGAGGTTGTGTTGATTTCCTCATGTGCCTTAGGTACTCTATCATACCCAACCCCATTCTATCCAGATTTTCATCGAGGGCTTCAAATCCAGGGAGTGATTTAGGTGCAGAAATGTCATTCTCCAAGGAGTATGGCACAATAGTGCATTCTTCGTGCATCGCAAAATCATCAGGGTGAATATAGAGGGGTATACCCTCTGTGTTGTGATCAACCTCCTCCTCATCATCAGAGACAGAGGTCAAATACCCATCAGGGTCCAGAACATTAGTGGGAGATGATACCTAAGCCTTTTCGGCAAGTGGAGGAGTTGGTGCGACTTGGACCTCATTAGGGGGTGGTCCTTCGGTGTTGTGAACAGGGGAACCCATGACTTCTTCCAGTGGATCCTCACTAGTGGCTTCAATAGGATCAACATCTTGAGGATTGATGATGGTGGTTGTATTTCCAGAAATCCCTTCAATTGGTGGTTCGACCGTCGATGGTTCTTTAGTGGGCGATTGAACAGGTATCCGGATGTGAAGTAGAATAGGGCGAGTGGTGGTGGGTTCGATGGTGGCAGATTTCAATGGTGATGAAGACTCACCATCGAGGGCCATCATTTCAGGTTCGTTTTGTGGGTTCGATGGTGGAATCGCAGGTGGATTTGTGGTCCTTCGGTTTTGGCTTCGTCGGACCGGAGTAGGGTTTTGGTCCCTTTTGGTCGTGGATTGCAGATCGTTTCACTCTAGCCATGGTGTAGGGTGGTTGACGATGACAAAGGATCATCGTAGGTGGTGTATTTGGTGGTGGGTCGTTTGATTAACCGAGAAAGAGAAATATGAGTGAGAAAGTGAGATTAGGATAAGATTAAGACAAATGACGGTTTTTGGGAAACTGAATGGTTTCTCAAAATTTATCTTACAAGATTTCTGGAAGGATCTTTCAATAACAGACTCAGGTATCTAGGTTGGTTATTAACCAAAAAGAAATGATGAAATTTTATGGGGAAGGTGTTTTTAGAAGGTCATGATGCTCTGCAAAAGTCTGATGAGAAGTTTTCTTTTTTAAAAAAAAAGTTGACAGATGACATCACATAAGTGTACCTTCCTTAAAAATTTTAATCTTATCTATGGTTTCCCGCTTAAACTCAAAATCTAATTTCTTTGCAAGACTAGGGTTTCATGCTGCAGAGATGCTGTAGCATGGGATCTTCACTTCTTTTCTATGATCAAGGCTGCAAAACTACACAAATGATTAAAATAAAAGTCCTAAAAAGCAATAAATGAAAGATAACATATTTACAAACAAATTGGGACTTCAAAAAGTCCACATCATCTTTTGAGCTTGTTTAGCATAATGTGACCAAATCCACAGAACAGGGTTCTGGGATGGTCACAGGGGTGTGGTATGCCTTAACTCTTTGTCCATTGACCTTTGTTGGGAACTGAAGAATTCATTAAGTGTGGTTAATGCTGCTGGTTCAATATTAATGCTGCTAGAAGACATAAAGGTTAGTACTGCTGAGTGTTACTACTGCTAGTGTTAATTAATACTGCTAGTCAAAGTTAGTACTGCTTGAACAAAGTTAGTACTGCTAGTGGTTAGTACTGCTTAGTAGTTAATGCTGCTAGAAGGAAGTTAATGCTGCTGAAGATTAATACTGCTTATATGATGAAGATTCGTATGAAAGGATATACAAGGAAGCTTAGAGATATACATAGAAGATATACTGAAGATATTTTATTCATTGTAATTATCTTTGTATTCAGTATATATATATAGTATTGTTTAGAATAGGAAATAACAATTTTTTGTTTTCATTCTTCTAGAGAAAATCAACCTCAAGGCATAGATCCTAATTCTAGAGAAGTAGAATTCGTATTGGTGAGCCTGTTCATCAATATTGAGGTTGAGTGTGTAATCTTGTAACTGCAAAGCATCAAATAAAAGCTTACAGTTTGTTATTCATATTTACTGTGTTGATTTACTGTTTCATTGAATATCAAAGTGTTATTCCGCAAACTTCTTTGATATTGTTTCTGAGAATTAATTCTTGTTGAGAATTCGATCCTGACAAGTGGTATCAAAGCCTGATTTCTCAGAAACAAATTATTCATCATGGAAAATCTTACAGAATCAAGCAGTACTTTGGTATCAAAAGTTCCAATGCTCAGATCCAATGAATTTGACATGTGGAAAATCAGAATCAAGCAATATATTCTCCTCACAGATTACTCTATGTGGGACATCATTGAGAATGGCCCATCTGATGCAGGAAAGATTGGTGAAGATGGCAAAAGAACCCCTCCAAAGACAGATACAGACAGGAAATCAAGACAGACAGAGATGAAAGCCTTGAGCACACTGCTCTTGGCCATTCCAAATGAGTATCAACACCAATTCTGCAATTGTACTGATGCACAGATGCTCTGGAATGCTCTAGAGAAGAGATTCTCAGGTACTAAAAGTACCAAGAGAAATCAAAAGGCAATCTTAAAACAACAGTATGAAAACTTCATCTCAACTAAGAATGAGTCCATGACTCAAACTTTTGACAGGTTTAATAAACTAATTGGTGAACTAGCTACTATGGGAGTACAGATTGATCAAGATGATGTGAACAGAAAGTTCTTAAGGTCCCTTGGAGATGAATGGACCATGTACACTGTGTCATTCAGACAGAATGATCAGTTGGAAGACAAAGAACTTGATGATCTGTACAATGATCTTAGAGTATTTGAAGCTGAGGTGGAGGCAAAGAAGAAGCCTTCTGGATATGTTCATAATGCTGCACTCCTATCAGCATCAATTGATTCTACTGCTAACTCTGAACCAGTTAATGCTTCTAATGGATCAAATCTAGATAAAGGCACTGATTATGTATTTGAAGCTCTTCTTTCTAATCATGGAAATTCTTCTTTGATCAATGATGACTTAGAACAACTTCATCCTGATGATCTGGAAGAGATGGATATTAAATGGCAGATGGCCATGCTCTCCATGAGGGTTAAGAAGTTTATAAAGAGGACTGGAAGAAACAACTTCTCACAAAGAAGAGAAGATGGAGCAGGGTTTGATAAATCAAAGGTAGAATGCTACAAATGCCATCTGAAGGGACATTTTGCTAGAGAATGCAGAAGTGGAATGTCTCACAACAACAACCATCAACAAGCTCAATCTGGAAGCTTCAATAACAACAGAAACTCTGCTCAAGCCCTTGTTTCTCAACAAGGAATGGGGTTTGATTGGAGTGATCAAGCAGAAGAAGCTATTCAGAATCAAGCTCTTATGGCTAAAGTATCTGATCTCCCATCTGAGGTAAGCTCTAATCTCTGCTCTAAAACTTGCATAGACACTGTTAAAAGGTACAGGGATCACAATCAGAAGATGAGTGATGACCTTAAGAGACTAGAAAAGGATATAAAAGACTATGTGAGGATAGTAGAGAGATTTGAAGATCAAATCAAAGGTTTTCAAGCCAATGAACTACAACACTCATATGACACCAATTACTGGCAGTGGGAGAAAAAGGATTTAGAACTTAAACTGACCAAATCTAAAGAGGAGGTTGAAAAACTGAAAGAGGAGTTAACCAAGGTTAAGCTTGATGTAGAAAAGTTTTCCAATGCTTCTAAAGCAATGGACTCCTTACTGCAAAATCAGATTCATGATAAATTAAGAAGAGGAATTGGGTATAATGTCACACCTCCACCATATAACAACAGTTACATTCCTCCTACTTCAGACCTGTTAGACACCAAAGATAGGAAGGACTTGCCTGAGGGAGCCACTGAAATAGATCCCTTAGATGAGGAAATTGTTGAGGATAAGACTGAGAAAGAGGTTGGCAAGAGTAAGGAGAACAAGGTGAGTGGTGAGATTTCTATAGAAAACAACATTATCACCAATGAGGATTGTGGAAGGGCTTGGATCAAATCCAAGAACATAGAGAAGACAGAGGAAAAGTCTGGTAAGGTCCATTATAAACAGACCACGGTTGTGAATCCAGGTCCTTGCAAACAGTGTACTTGTAAGAAGAATGAGCCCCAAAAACAGGACAAAAAGAGGGGAAATCAAAGAAACTGGAATAATCAATGGGCACATAAACAAGGGGTTGATCTGAGTAAAATCAATAGACCAAAACCTTGTTTTATCTGTGGCAAATTGAATCATCTTGCAAAATTCTGTTATTTCAATCCTATGAACCAAAGAATGAATTTCCAAAGATCCATGCAAAAACCCTTTGGTTATAAGAAAATTGAAAAGAACCATGTGGCTAAGAAAACTGTTAAAACTAAAAGCCACATGAAGAAAAAGTATTCTGTTAAAGAAAGTGTCAATATGTGGATTCCTAAAAGCACTAAAACTGTTAGTACTGCTACCACAAATAGTGCTGCTGACAATGATAGTGCTGCTAGAAGTAATACTACTGCTAACAATGTTAATGCTGCTAACAAGGTTAGTACTGCTAAACCTGTTAGTACTGCTAACTCTGTTAGTACTTCTAAGGTTAGTACTGCTTCTAGTGTTGATTCTGCTAAGCCAATCATATTGACAAAGTACTCTAATAAAGAGTACTCTGAGTTTAGAAACCTCATTAAAAAGGAATGTAAATACTTTGATGAGAAAGGAAGACCCAAGATCACTTTGGCTTGGGTCCCCAATCATACTAATTGATCTATTTAATGTGCAGGGCAACCAACAGCTCAAGGGAAAGAGCATATGGCATGTTGATAGTGGTTGCTCTAGGCACATGACTGGCAACATGTCATGTCTTCAGGATTTCAAGCACATTAATGGAGGACATGTTGCATTTGGAGACAATCTTACTGGTGGTAAGATAAGTGGAAAAGATTTACTTGGGTATATTTTCTAAGGACTAAGGATGAAACAAGTGATCTAGGTGGGGCAAACTTGGACAGAAAATCTACTTCTGGAGGATGTCAGTTTTTGGGTGCTAGACTAGTCTCATGGCAGTGCAAGAAACAAACCACAGTATCCACATCTACAACAGAGGCAGAGTACATAGCAGCTGCAAGTTGCTGTTCTCAAGTCTTATGGATTCAGAATCAAATGCTGGATTATGGGGTAACCTTTCTACACACTCCAATCTTTATTGACAACAGCAGTGCTATTAGCATTGTAAATAATCCAGTCAAGCACTCAAAGACAAAGCACATTGAAATCAGGTATCACTTTATAAGAGATTGTAATGAAAAGAAACTTATTCAAGTTGTCAAAGTTCACACTGATAATCAGTTTGCTGATCTATTCACTAAAGCTTTCGATGTGGGTAGATTCACTTTCTTGGTAACAAGTGTGGGAATGATAAACTCTGAATAATCTTCTTCTCAAAAAGTGGTTTTATACTTGTATATTTTTATTCTTGGTGTTACTAATCTTCTTTTTCAGGATATGCATAGCAGTACTCAGT
Source organism: Arctium minus (assembly GCA_954870635.1). Lineage (NCBI taxonomy): Eukaryota > Viridiplantae > Streptophyta > Magnoliopsida > Asterales > Asteraceae > Arctium > Arctium minus. Next base: position 24,314,988 of record OX941097.1, on the reverse strand, counting down.
ATTTAGCAAGTTGAAAAGGAGTAAGTATAGTTAATACTGCTAGTGGTTAATACTGCTTTCAGTTAATACTGCTAGTGGTTAATACTGCTTTCAGTTAATACTGCTTTCAGTTAATACTGCTTGTAGTTAATACTGCTTTCAGTTAATACTGCTTGTAGTTAATACTGCTTTCAGTTAATACTGCTTGTGGTTAATACTGCTTTTAGTTAATACTGCTCGTGGTTAATACTGCTTTCAGTTAATACTGCTAGTGGTTAATACTGCTTAGTAGTTAATGCTGCTAGTTAGTTAATACTGCTAGCCGTTACTACTGCTAGTAGTTAATACTGCTCTAGGTTAATACTGCTTATATTCCGAATACTATAAATACTTTTTGCCCGCCTAAAAGCGTATAACGACTCTTTGCATACTATTCACTTGCGCTCTAAACCTTTTCTCTCTCAAGTTCGAAGTTTTCAGGCAAGTTTTCACTACGATCAATGGCATCCATGACGTTCATCGACGAGCACAACGAGATTGCAATGCTACAAAAGCCAAAGCAAGCTTCAGGATTTCATCAGATTGTGGATTTCCTCAAGTCAAGCCACATTGCTCATGCTCTTACTGTATCCCCTACAATCTACATTGAGCACCAAAGGCAGTTCTGGGCTAATGCAACCATTGTTGTGGAAAATGGTGTGCAAATGATCAAGACAAGAATCTGTGATCACTCACTAACAGTTACTGAAGAAGTTATTCGCATCAGTCTACGTCTAGACGATGCATCTGGTATAACTTCTATCCCAAATGATGAACTGTTTTCAAATCTTACAAGAATGGGGTATGGAGGCCCATTGGGTGTTTTCAAATTTTCTAAAGCTAAATTCTCACCCCAATGGCGTTTCTTTGTCCATACTCTTATGCATTGCATATCCAAAAAGACTACTGGATGGAGTGAGTTCAGCAGCACTATTGCTTATGCTTTGGTGTGCTTGGCCACTGCCCGAAAGTACAATTTTTCTAAAATGATTTTCAATGATCTTGTCTCAAACATGGGAAACAAAAAGAGCTTCTTTATGTATCCCAGGTTTGTTCAAGAAGTTATTACTAATCAATTGACGGATATACCTCAACCTGTTGGGGTATATGTACCTAAACCCCCCAAAGGCAAGGTTTTCTCAAATATGAGAAGATCTGCTGGGGACTCTGAAGGAGTTGACACCCCATTGTTCTCTACAATGATGGTGGTGTCCCAAACCAATGAAGGTATGGCAGCAGGGTCAAGGCCCCCATTAGACAAACCCACTGCTAGCCAAGCCCAACCTTCCCACTCTATATCTATCCCACAGTCCCTACTAAATAAGCCCACTTCTCCAATTATCCAAACTTATCAAAGAAAACAGGTAAAGAAGGCTCCTTCCCTTCTTGTACCATCACCCACTCAGCCTTTAAGCCCTCTAAGGGAGAATTCTCCCCTAGAGAATATCCAAAGGGAAACCACAAGGGTGTCTCCCAACCCAAAGGAGGTGCTCTCTGAGGAGGAGGTAGAGCATATGGGTGATGAGGCTGCCACTACTCCTGCTAGCACAGAGGAGGAAAGTGGTAACATCAATAAGACCTCCCCCATGGCAACTTTGAATGAGCAATCATTTGAAGGTCCCTGGTGCCAAGAAACCACAGGGGTGGATAGTGCTTCTGCTAGGCAGAAGACTTCCACTACTAAAAGATCCAATGATCCTTCAATAGGGGGTAACACTCCTGGAGAAGGTGAGGACAAATATAACTATGATGAATTGATGGAGGCAATGGGCAACATCAACATGGATGTACTCAAACAGGGCAAAGATATAGAAGATCTAAAGCTGGTAATCCTGTCACAACAAGTTCAGATCGCCAAATTAAAGAAGATGGTGACAAAGCTTGTACAGAAGAAGAGAAGAAAACAGTTTGTTTTAAAGAAGAGGTCAACTAATAAAGATGCTTCCAACAAGGGGGAGAAAGAGGCTGAAAAAGAGAAAGAAAATCCAGCTGAGAGGGCATTTGAGGTTGAGGGGGAGAAAGAGGCAGAAAAAGAATCAGAATTTACTGAAGCAGCAGAAACTGTTAATACTGCTGAAGCAACAGTAACAGAAGCAGCAGTAACAGGGCTTTCTGTTGAAGAAATGGAGATTGTAGAAACACTAGTCAAAGCAAAGAATGACACTCCTGAGGCTACTCAAAAGGCCAAAGGAGTAGTCATCAATGAAGGAAAAGTTCAACAAAAGGCAACAGAAAAGGCAAAGGAGACAAAAGGAAAAGGAAAGGAGAAAATGGTTGAAGCTGAACTGCCTGCCAAGAAAAAGAGTCAGATTGAGTTGGATGAAGAAATGGCAAAGCTACTTCAGGCTGAAATGGAAAAAGAAGAACAACTTCAATCAGAGAAGGATAGAGAGCTTGCAAAGATCATGGCTAGAAAGTTGAATGCAGAATATCAGAAAAGCATCAAAGAAGCAGCTCAAGCCAAGAAAAGCTCTGTGAAAGTTGTTAAGCAAAGAATGCCATTCAAAAAGCAAAAGAGACAACCCTCCAAAACATTTTTGGCCAATCAGGAAAGAAGAAAGATGATAAATTTCCTGAAAGGTGCAATTGGTGTTAAGGGGGAGATATTCACCAACATGGCATACACTCAGGTTAAGGAGTTGTATCAGAAAGAGATGCTTAAGCTTCAAGGTGATTCAGTTCAAAGGGAAGAGGCTGAGAGAAGAATGAAGGAAAGGCATGACCTGAATATTCAAAAGCCATTCCCTGAGGACACCACACCTTCAAAAGATAAAACTGAAGAGATGAAGGAAGAACATGAAGGTGTTGGTATAGAAGCTACATCTGGGAAGAGGATGAAGTCAATTGCCTCCAAGAAGCAGAACAAAAGGCCAAGAGTTGAAGAAATAGCAGAAACAACAGAACCTTCAGTTACTTCTACAACTGAATCTGTAAAAAACCCAGAACAATCCAATAAGCAATATAATCTTGATTTTTATATGACTACAACAGCTGATGAACCAGTTTCAGTTGATCCCATCTCTATGAAAGCTCCAGAAGTTATCTTTTGGGATATTTTGGAAGATCAAAGGAAGAAATACTTCAGGCTTAAGAGAATGGGAGATCTATATGAAGTGTACTCTACTTGGGGTAGACTCATAAGAAGTTGTTCAAGATCAGATTTAGAAGAGATGTTTAAAATTGGGTTGGAGATATATGAAAAGGAACTGAAAGGAGAAGGAATGAGCTTAATCAGATTAGCTATGGAGTACTTATGCATGATGTTTGACCCTAGCAAAGTTCAACATGTGATCAGAGATTTGCATCTAAAGAATAAATTCCAAAGAATAGAAAACTGGATGATATTTGAAAGGTGTGGAGTCTATGTCATCACTGTGGACAGAGCTTATCATGAGTACTACTTAGTTGATAAAATCTATGATCACAGCAAGGCCAAATTACAAGCAATGTTGAATGCAAAGCTTACATGTTCAAAAGATTCAGAAATGGCAAAGATTGTGGTTAGCAGAATCATTAATCAAAGTTTGGGTTTGGATCCTAATCTAGGAGTATGAATTGAGGTGTTGAAAGCATCTTAAAGAAGATTTGAAGAACTTGACTTCTCTTCCTAAAAGTCAAGTTAGGGGGAGATTGTTGGGAACTGAAGAATTCATTAAGTGTGGTTAATGCTGCTGGTTCAATATTAATGCTGCTAGAAGACATAAAGGTTAGTACTGCTGAGTGTTACTACTGCTAGTGTTAATTAATACTGCTAGTCAAAGTTAGTACTGCTTGAACAAAGTTAGTACTGCTTAGCTAGTTAGTACTGCTAGTGGTTAGTACTGCTTAGTAGTTAATGCTGCTAGAAGGAAGTTAATGCTGCTGAAGATTAATACTGCTTATATGATGAAGATTCGTATGAAAGGATATACAAGGAAGCTTAGAGATATACATAGAAGATATACTGAAGATATTTTATTCATTGTAATTATCTTTGTATTCAGTATATATATATAGTATTGTTTAGAATAGGAAATAACAATTTTTTGTTTTCATTCTTCTAGAGAAAATCAACCTCAAGGCATAGATCCTAATTCTAGAGAAGTAGAATTCGTATTGGTGAGCCTGTTCATCAATATTGAGGTTGAGTGTGTAATCTTGTAACTGCAAAGCATCAAATAAAAGCTTACAGTTTGTTATTCATATTTACTGTGTTGATTTACTGTTTCATTGAATATCAAAGTGTTATTCCGCAAACTTCTTTGATATTGTTTCTGAGAATTAATTCTTGTTGAGAATTCGATCCTGACAACCTTGAACATAGTGTTATCCTCAGGGTTAACTAGATCAATTGCTCCATATGAATATACAAGATGAATGAGGAAAGGTCCTGACCATCTAGACTTTAGCTTTCCTGGAAACAATTTTAACATAGAGTTAAATAAAAGAACTTGTTGGCCTACTTTTAAGTCTCTGTGTTGTATCCTTATGTCATGCCATTTTTTGGTTTTCTCCTTATAGAGTTTGGCATTTTCATAGGACATGTTCCTATGCTCTTCTAGCTCACACAGTTGCAACTTTCTTTTATTACCAGAAGCATTTAGGCACATGTTTAATTCTTTGATTGCCCAGTATGCTTTGTGTTTAAGTTCTAAAGGGAGGTGACAAGCTTTGCCAAAGACAAGCGTATATGGGGACATACCAATTGGTGTCTTAAATGCAGTCCTGTATGCCCATAAAACATTGTCTAGCTTAAAAGACCAATCTTTTCTGTTTGACTTGACCACCTTTTCAAGAATTCCCTTTATCTCTCTGTTAGAGAGCTCAACCAATCCATTTGTTTGTGGGTGGTATGCAGTGGCAATCCTGTGATTAACATTGTACTTTTTTAAAACCTCTTGTAACATTTTGTTCACAAAGTGGGTACCCTCATCACTGATTAGTGCCCTGGGGGTACCAAATCTTGTAAAAATCTGTTTTTGAAGAAACTTAATCACAATTTTTGCATCATTTGAAACATATCCCACTGCTTCTACCCATTTGGATACATAATCAACAGCAACCAATATGTATTGGCATTGGTTTGATGGGGGAAATGGTCCCATGAAGTCTATTCCCCAAACATCAAACAACTCAACTTCCAAGATCCCATTTAGTGGCATTTCATTTCTTTGAGAAATGGTACCACTCCTTTGGCATTCATTGCATCTTTGTGCAAAACTGTGGGCATCTTTGAAGAGAGTTGGCCAATAAAATCCTGATTGTAGTACTTTGGCTGCTGTCCTTTGGCCTCCAAAATGGCTTCCATATTCAGATTGGTGGCAATCTGTTGAATTGTTGCCACCTCATTTTCAGGTATGCATCTTCTCAAGATATGATCTGCACCAAGTTTAAACAAGAAATGATCATCCCATAAATAAGATTTGGTATCACGGATGGATTTCTTAAACATTTGGCCAGAATAATTAGAAGGTCTTATGCCACAAGCCAAATAATTTGCCATGTCAGCAAACCATGGTGGCTCAGAGTGTTGTAACATAAGAATTCTTTCATCAGGGAAGATCTCAATGATGTCTCATTCTCCTTTGTCTTCACTAGGTTTTTCTAACCTAGACAAATGGTCTGCTACTTGGCTGTCTACTCCTTTCATATCCACAATTTCTAGGTCAAACTCTTGCAACAACAAAATCCATCTTATCAACCTAGGCTTAGCATCTTTCTTTGAAATCAAATACTTAATGGCAGCATGGTCAGTGTGAACAGTAACTTTTGTGCCCATCAAGTATGATCTAAACTTTACAAATGCAAAAACCACAACTAACAATTCTTTTTCTGTTGTTGTATAGTTAATTTGTGCTTCATTCAAAGTCTTACTTGCATAATAAATTGAATGGAAAACTTTTCTTTTCTTTGGCCCAAACCTGCTCCTACAGCCCAATCACTCGCGTCACATATGATTTCAAAAGGTTTGTTCCAATCTGGAGTGACAACCACTGGTGCAGTTACCAAAGCTTTCTTCAAAATGTTGAATGCATTTCTACATTCTTCATTAAAATCAAATTTTTGATCATGTTGTAAAAGTAAACACAAAGGTTTGGATATCTTTGAATTTTTTTTGACAAATCTTCTGTAAAAACCAGCATGGCCAAGAAAGTTTATGATTCCTTTAACAGTGGTTGGCTCAGGTAGTTTTTCAACAATTTCAATTTTAGCTTTGTCTACCTCTATTCCTCTTTTTGAAATTACATGTCCCAGAACAATCGCTTCCTTAACCATGAAATGACATTTTTCCCAATTTAGGACTAAATCAGTTTCTTCACACCTTTCAAGACTCCTTTTCAAATTTTCTAAACAGTGATCAAAAGATGAGTCGTGTACAGAAAAGTCATCCATAAAGATTTCTATGGAGTTTTCAAGCATATCAGAACATATGGACATCATGCATCTTTGAAGGGTTACAGGTGCATTGCAAAGTCCAAATGGCATTCTCCTAAAAGCAAAAGTACCATAGGGACATGTGAAGGTGGTCTTTTCCTGGTCCTCTAGTGATATGGCTATCTGGTTATATCCTGAGTATCCATCCAAGAAACAGTAATATTCCTTTTCGGCTAACCTGTCCAGCATTTGGTCAATGAAAGGTAATGGAAAGTGGTCTTTTTGGGTAGCATTATTGAGTTTCCGGTAGTCCATGCAAATTCTCCATCCGGATACTACTCTAGTTGGGATGAGTTCATTTTTATCTTTGGGGATGACTGTGATCCCTTCTTTCTTTGGAACACACTGGACTGGACTCACCCAAGAACTACTGGCTATTGGGAAAATAATTCCTGCATCTAACCATTTCAAAATTTTCTTTTTCACTACCTCTTTCATGACAGGGTTTACCCTTCTTTGTGGTTCAATTGATGTGAAGTTATTATCTTCTAGAATGATCTTATGCTGACTAATGGAAGGACTAATCCCTTTTAAATCAGCAATGGTCCACCCAATGGCTTTGGTGTGTGACTTCAACATATCCACAAGTTGTTTTTCTTGATGCAAATTTAGGGTAGATGATATGATGACAGACAATTTGTCCTCTTCCCCTAGAAAAACATATTTTAAATGAGATGGGAGTTGTTTCAACTCCAGGTCAGGTGGTGATATGACAGATGGTGTAAAGTTCTTTTGTTCATTTTGCTCCAATGGTTCAAACTTTGCAGCATAAACTGGGGCAGTTTCATCTTCCACTATGTTTCTATCTAAATCATCCTCAAGATCATCATCATTATCAATCTTACAAATCTTCCTAACTCCTTCCTCATGGCACAGTGATTCAATCACACTCAAGTTTGAAAAATCCTCAACATCATCAGGATATTTTAAAGAATTGAAAACATTGAATGTGACCTTTTGGTCTTGGAGTCTCATGGTCAGTTCTCCTTTATAGTCATCTATTAAAGTTCTTCCGGTGGCTAGAAAAGGTTTTCCTAAAAGGATAGGAATATCTTTATCAGCCTCAAAATCCAAGATAATAAAATCCACCGAAAATATGAACTTGTCAACCTGTACTAGAACATCCTCAATTTTCCCCTTAGGATAGGCTATGGTCTTGTCGGCCAATTGGAGTGTAACTGTGGTAGGTCTGGCTTCTCCTATTCCTAAGTTGTTGAAAACAGATAAGGGCATGAGGTTGATGCTAGCTCCCAAATCACACAAGGCTTTTCCAATTTCTTTCCCACCTATTGAACAAGGAATGGTAAAACTTCCTGGGTCTTTTAGCTTAGGGGGTATTCTATTGGTCAAAAGTGCACTACATCCTTCAGTAAGAGCAACAGTTTCATATTCATTTAACTTCTTTTTCTTACTTAGGATGTCTTTGAGGAATTTGGCATAACTGGGCATCTGCTTAATTGCTTCAACAAGGGGTATGTTAATATGCAGTTCTTTAAACACATCCAAAAAATTCTTAAATTTCAGTTCTTCCTTTTGATTCCTTAACCTTTGGGGGTAAGGTACATAGGGAGGAACTGGTTTTATGATAGCTTTGTTTGAATGTGTTGAACAGGATGGGTCCTTTATGCCTTTTGTCTCACTCTCTTGTGGTTTGGTTGGAAGACTACTCTCTTCTGACTTTTTAGGGGCATCATTTGGAGGATAGTCAGATCTAGAAGGGATAGGACTGGCTACGTCAGACTCTTGGTTTACTAGTGTCTTGGGTGGTATTTCAAAAATAGTGGTTAGTACTGTAGAATTAGGTTCTGACCTTCTGGTTTTTTTAAATTCAGATTTGGTCAATGGTCCAAACTCTTTTTGCACTGTCTTTGTTAAATCTTTACCACTCCTAAGTGTCACAGCCTTCACATGTTCTTTTCCTGGGGCTCTTGGGACTAATGTTTCACTAGGTAAGATGCCATTAGCCCTACTGTTCTGATTAAGTGCAATTTGACTCACTTGTGTTTCTAAATTCCTAATGGTTGCACTTTGTTGATTAAAAAGAGCCTGATTTTGGGTCAGGAGTTGTTGTTGAGCTTGTGATTGAGCCACAAGGCTTTTTATCATAGCTTCCAAAGAAGAAGATGATTCAGCCTGTGGAGGTGGTTTGTTTTGAAAAGATGACTGATTATGTTGATAACCTTGATGATGATTCTGAGAACTAATCACTTGATGTTGTGGTTGAAAACTTGAATTTCCTTGTGGTTGAAAATTACCTTGTGGTTTCTGTGCAGGTGGGTTCAAACATGGACTGTTCCAAGAGAAATTTGGATGTTGTCTCCAACAGGCATTGTAATTGTTACCGTAGAGAGCAGACTTGTTATGAACATAGTTTTCCGATTCAGAGTTTTGAGGACAATGTTCATAAGAATGTTCCCCCACCACAACAAACACATTGCACAGATAGTACTGCCTGAGTAGAAGTAGTGGCAGTCAGCTGCACTCCTTGGCCAGAAGATAAATTTTTAAGCATGGTGGCCATTGAAGTGAGCTGAGTTGTTAAAACAGTATATGCGTCTACATCATGAATTCCAGTAGTTTTCTTTTGTGGTTGAGCACGTGGATCAGCCCAATGTCCATTGTTTGTGGAAAATTTTTCAAGAATTTCATACCCGTCATTGTAGGTATTAGCTGTAAAGGCCCCTCCTGATGTCGCGTCGAGCATTTGTTTTGCCATGGGGTTTAACCCATTGTAAAATGTCTCGAGTTGAATAAAGTAGGGAGTTCCATGGTGAGGGAATTTCCTTAACAACTCTTTAAACCTTTCCCATGCATTGGGAATTGCTTCATCGTTCGATTGTTTAAACATGCAAATTTCGTTTCTGGACATAGCATTACGGGTAGGTGGAAAATATTTTCGCAAAATTTTTTCGGCCATGTTGCTCCATGATGGTACAGAACCAGGAGCCAAAGAATTAAACCATGATTTTGCCCAATCCCTTAGAGAAAATGGAAATAAAGTGAGTCTCAGAGCATCGTTAGACACCCCAGGGATCAAGAAAGCATCAGTGATCTCCATAAAAGATTTTAAATGAGAATGAGGATCGTCCGATGGCATTCCATCAAATTGTCCATTTGTTTGCAACATTTGGAACATTATGGGTTTAAGTTCAAAATGGAGGGATTGTATATGGGGTCTAACTATCCCTAAATTTAATTGCTCAAAATCAGGGATATCATAGTCCATAATTTTTCCCTCTTTGGAGTTTGCAAGATTAATTATGTTCGGAACTTCATTTCTTGGTTCATTGGTACCTTGAGATTTTACATCATCATCAACATGGTTATGATTATTCCCTTGATTTGGTGGATTTTGTTGAAAATGGTGCTCAGGTGGATTTCCAAAAATTGGGGGTCCATCTTGAAATATTGGTGGCGGTCTTGGTGGATTTTCTAAAAGTGGTGGTGGTCTAGGTCCTCTATTTTCAAATCCGGGTGGTGGTAATTCCATGATGGGAGGTTCTAAAATTAATGCAATTCTTTGGGCCCTCCTTCTAATTCGGAATGTTCTTTCAATGTCCAGGTCAAATTCAAACAACTCCCCACGTGGTACTCTTAGCATACACCAAACAAAATGTGATTCAAACGGTGGTAGAAAAATCAAATATTTTTAAAATTTTTAACTTACCAATCCCCGGCAACGACACTAAAAACTTGATAGTGCTTTGAATACACCTACAGACGTGTGCTAATTAAACCTCAAAACAAGTATACAATGACATCTAATATCGTCTTTCAAGTAATAAAACGGTAAAGTACCGGATATCGTCCCACAGAGATTGGAGTAAAAATTGATTAAAAAGTAAGAGAAAGAAAAGATTTCATATGGTGATTTTGAAGACTTTGATTTGGTTTGGTTTGTCACTTAATTAGATTAACAGAATTATAAAGCAAGCACGGGTGTAAGACATTTAGGTGAGATTTAAACACAAATTCCAGCAGACTTATGCTACAGACATGTTGCAGCATGAGTTGGCCATAACTAGATCCACCATCTATTTTGAGGGTATTCCTCTCGGACTTCAATATTCACACTACTGTTTAGATTCGACTAAACACATCTCTATGCAGCCTCCAACTATTTATAGTGTAGAATAAAGTCCTCAAAATACATGGACGATCAAATCTCTTTGTATCTAAAATCGCTCTCTCGAGCCGATTCCCATATCATTCAAGTTGACGTGTTCGAAGAGGCTTATCTCTAAGTCCTCTACACTTTAACACTATTGATTAGCAATCAACTTGTCGATAATAAATCAGTTTGGGAAAATATAAATGATAAGTAACTCTCTCAAGTCTACTTCTTATATCATTCAAACTGACGTGCTTTTGGTAGCTTATCTCTAAGTCAACCGCACTTTAACACTTTATCAAGTAATCAATTCGTCAAGAAGTGTCTTTGAATATTTATAAAACTTGAAATGAAATGATGGAACATTGTTATTGCGAAACAATGTTCACCTTTCTTTGGTTTAAAATCTCACCCTTCCACCTCACACCCGAGCTAAATAAAATTAACTAATCATATTTAAAGATATAAAGCGATAAATGACGGAAAATAAAGGCATAAATGTAAATGACATAAATTAAATGACGGAATGTAAATTGCGTAATATAAATAAAGCGTAATAAAGAAAGTAAAATTACAAGAAACTAAAGAAAGACAAGAAATAAACTTCAAACGATTAATAATATTGCAAGACTCGAAGAGTGATTCAAACTCTTTGGAATCTGATTTCTTTCTACATGTAAATTAAAATCTTCTTTGGAATTAAGGACTACTTAATATCACCAACAACCACTCCTATTTATACTACCAAAAAGAAGAGGGTAAAATGGTCAAAAACTAATCTTGGAGCCTAAGTTACTTTTTAAAAGTACATAAACAAGTATTAATGGTTAATACCCAAAAGATAATAAGGATTAAAGTTTATCCACAAAATACATCAGCCATAAATTAATCTAGAAGGTTCCCAAAAATCAGATGTAAAAATCCCAAAAAGTCTTTCCACGTTAAGCTCCTTCTAGCTTGTCCATTAAGCACCAAATTCGGCGGCTGCAGGCATGCTGCAGACTGCTGCATTTATAAATCTGCCCAAAAATACACCAATTAGCTATCCAATGCAATAAAACAAGCCATTCATATCTTTAGCTCCAAGAAATAAGAATGAGAAAATAATGAACTAAAATGGCTCAAAGGTTTGGGATTAGAAGGAAAAAACTATCTTAAAAGTAAGAGAAAAAGAGCATAATGGCACTAAATAATTAGTGCCATCATGCACATTGAGTATGAAATCAATATGTGGTTGTCCACACTGCATCTGTGGTTGTATGGTATAAGGATGTGTTTGTTCATATAAAAATTACATATGCACATTGCACATACGCATACGCTTTCATGCATTGCTTATTTACCAAAAAGCCTAAAATCCCAAAGGTGGATGTTTTACAAGGTTTATAAAGACAAGCACCTCAAATAATCAAAACCCACCAATAACTCAGCAAGTGATAATTTAATGTAGAATACATAAACACTTTAAAATGGACATTTTGGCATGTACAACGTTTTCATAAATCAACTTGAACTCACCTTGCTAGGTTAAGTTAAACCTAGGTTTCAAACCCACATCCTTAGCCTCCAAGAATGAAGCATCCATCTTCAACACATCATCATCAACAATGAGCTAGGGTTTTCAAATAACCCATTTCTCCAAATCTAAGGAAATGGACCACCAACAGGTAAAACTCTTTAGATCTACAAGGATCCTCATATAATAACTTGAAATATACAAGAAACTTACCACAATCAAATCTTTGACCTTCCAACCAACTCATTTCCATGAGATTTTCCTATTTTCCGAACTCAAGCTTCCAAAACACAAATCTTTGATCTCTTTGAGGTGGATTTACTCCATGATGCTCCCAAACTGATATTGGAGCTCCCAAAATCGTCCCAAGAAGAAGAAGAATGGAGAAGAGAAGTGGAAATGAGAGAAAACCCTAAAAAGTTGGGTCTTAATCGATCAGGTAGCTCCCGCGGCCTTGGCCGCGGCCAAGCCGTGCGTGCTACATAGCTGCACATAACAGTGGGTTGCGCGGGTTTAGCCGTGGCTTTGAGGCTGCGGGCTAAGCCGCGCGTGTCCCTGGTGCGCCTTCTCACCTCTCATGTTAAACTACTCCCCGATCGTTTCTCTCGGTCGATCGCTGACTGATTTCCTTAGTTGATCAGTTCTTTAGAAAATTACGGGTGTTACAGCAAATGAAGGGGATCCTATATATATATTCATCATCAATTTGTTACATATGTATTTGCTATTATGCTATATATATATATTCATAATTAAAATTTGTGTTGGTTTTACATGTTATAGAATGGTTTGAGCAATCAGAGGTCAAGGATTACTTTGTTCATTTGATTAATCGAATCGATGATACACAGTAATTTTTTTGTCATTTCAACCTTTTGTTCTTTTATTAGTAATCATATATATATATATATATGTATATTTCTTATTACCATAATAACATTCATTTACTATAAGTATATTGCATATGCCCTTAGATTTATACCCGTCCGAAATTAATCTAATAGAGGTTAATTTCGGATAGTCCCCGTTGTGGGACTGCTTTTTGAATACTTGGTCTCATTTAGGATGTGAATGCGTATTAGTGGATTGAGTATTTAAGAAAAATTTGGTAGGCGTTTCCTATTGCTCCTACGAGTATGTATATCACACGCATACTTGGGGAGTCAAGGGGAAATATTGCCGAATTTTTCTTAAATACCCAATCAATTAATACACATTCACATATGAGACAATGTATTCAAAAAGTGGGTTAGGATGACCACCAACTATTTATTCTATAAATAAATTGTAATACCCTAAAAAAATAAGGTTAATAAAATTTGAAAATTTGGTAATATAACGTCAAAAATTAGAGTTTTACAAAACACTTGTTTACATGCCACAAAACCCAACAAAAATAAATGATCACCCATAGAGGGGAAGGATAAATTAGGAGTTTACAAAATCTTTAATTGAATGCTTAAACGACAACCTACTAATCTAGACTGGCATAATCCAGATTACGGACGGGTGTCGCTAAGATCACCAAAAGGGGGTTCTATGTTCCTCAAAATCTCCAATGACTCCTCTCTAACCGGGCTCCAAAAGTTTCCAATGATGGCCAAGAGCGCCACACTCACTTGTTTGCCACCCCGCTATTCCTATGGCCTGTTACACAAGTCACAAAAACAAAGTGTTAGGCGAACGCCTAGTGAGTTCGAACAATTTATAAACGAATAGCAGAATAATTTCGAGAATGTAACTTACAATACCGTTTCGTACAAAAGCCCTACGATTTCCACTTTTAACGATACGTACACACATATCGTGACAACGGGGGAGACCCGATATTCATGTTGGTGACGGAACACAAGAATAGGTCACGCAAACAAGTTTTGAGCCCGACTATGAAGGAATGATTGGCTCATTCCTCCTAGATTTCACTCTCTCTCAAGAAATTACAATTAACGGTTGTTGGCCGTTGCCCGGCTTGGAAGCCCACAACTATTACCCATTGACCTCATGCCTATTTCTGGGTAATATATGTAATTTCGTACTTTAACAATTTCACGAAGTCGGCCGAGATGACCACAAAGAAATCGTACATAATATTCCCAATTGAATAAACCAATACACGTTCGCGTCTTACTTTACACACATATCATTCTTTCTAGTACCATTTTCCATGAAAATCACAAAATAACTAATAATAACAAAGACATAAAGAAAGGTTCTCAAGTACCCCAAATCATGAATGTATAGAAATATGCTTACTTTCAATCCTCATATCAGATACACATACCACATTTCCCATACGAGGGTAGAAACCCTAGAATTTACTCAAAAGTACTAGTTAGGTCAAAACATAGTAAATATAATTATTACTAGAGAATGGTTAGGAAGGCAAGATATTTGGCATTTAATCATGTATAAGTCATAAGAAGACAAGAGGAACTCACCTTGTAGGTTTGATACAACCTAAAACCTTAGAGATGAAAGGAATGGATGAATCCTTGAGAGAAGACTAGTAAATCTTCTAGATTAGGTAGATGAAAACCCTAGATTGTTACCATAAATGAGCTTAGATCATGATTATCAAGAATTTATGAAGATAGAAGGAGTAGATGGGGTTTCTTACCTCTTGAACCTTGCAAAATCGACCAGCCAAAAAGTCAGATGGAGTAAATGAGGTCTTAGAAAACGCATTGGGTTTTAATACCTATTTCACCACCGACGATAATGCCCAAACGATAGTGACATAGTCACTATTGCGAGGCACAATCGCCCCGTATGTACCGTGAGTTTACGGGCTACAGCGATAGTGACATAGCGAGTATGACCCGGGTACTATCGTCGGGCATACTCACGGAGTATGTACCGCAGGTCAGTTACACTCGGCGACAATTCCCCATGCGACTGTGACATGGGCATAATCGCCGGTCACAGTCGCCGACCACGTACCGAGTCTGAAACGTGATTTTTCAAGTGCGAAGGTGATCGAGATTCTACGGAGGATAACTAGAATAGATTGCTCTTCAAATTATTTGAGATTTAAGGCTTCACCAAAAGAATACAATTAAGCTACCCTTACAGAATTTGAGGTGTTACAATCCTACCCTCCTTGGAAAAGATTTCGTCCCCGAAATCTTACCTTAACCAAAAAGGTGCGGGTAGTGCTTCCTCATGTCCTCCTCGGCCTCCCATGTCATATTCACTCCCCGATGGTGCTTCCATTGAACCTTGACCATTACCACATCTTTGTGGTGAAGTTTCTTTGTCTGTCTTTCTAAGATGGTTTCCGGTTCTTCTATGCATCGGTCGTTTTCCACTCGGATTTCAGATAACGGAATGACACTATCTTCCTCCGCTAAGCATTTCCATAGGTAGCATACGTGGAACGTGTAACACCCGGTCTTTCGTAAATCAAGCTCCGTCTTTCGTTGGTTATCTCTCCGCCTTCCGTCCATCTTTTTGAGTGGTAAATGTTGTGCTTTCGAACCTTAAGTCGACCCATGAGAGAATCTCCAGTTTCGACCTTTTTCGGGGCTCGGTACGTGTAACGCGACTGTGACTCACGATAGTGACATGTGTCACTATCGCGTGGCATAATCGCTGGGGGTGTACCACCCGCGGTACATTCCCCGCGAGAGTGCCCTCGCGATAGTGACAATGTCACTATCGCGTGGCATAATCGCCCGCGGCCACTGGTTCTCTAAATGTCCGAATTTCTCACCATTTCTCTCATTTTTCACTTCTATCTTCTTCCCTTTTCTCTCCCAAACCCCAAAACCAAACCCTAACCCATTTTGGGGGGTTTTTCCTCCCCAAACCACATGATTACTCACCATCTAGCTAGTTGGGAGCTTGAGTCACAAAACCTCCATCTTCATCTTCCTCATCAAGTTCAACGGTTGGGAGCTCGGGTTGAAGTGTTGGATTGGGTGTTCTCGGAAAGTCTTGTCATCTTTAATGGTAAGCTTCTTTGATTTAAGGTTATATATGTTCTTTGGGTGTTTCCCTAGTGTTTGGTTTATCAAATCTCGGATTTGTAGTTTTGGAGAAACTAGGGTTTTGATCTCGTTTAGGGATTTTGGTATATAATGTTGGGGAATGTTTCTATATGACTGTTTATGGATATTTATGGTTCGGTATGTATGGATCTAGGTTTTGGAAGTTCTCGGCTTGAGGATTCAAGCGGCCTTCAAAAGAGCTCGTTGGGTGAAATCTAGATTTAGCCTAAATCTAGCAAGGTGAGTTCAAGTTGATTTGTGAAAATGGTGTACATGCCAAAATGTTTGTTTTAAAGGGTTTTGTGCCTTACACGAAATTGTTAACTGTTGATAAGTTTTGCTAACTGCTAATAAGTTTTGTTAACTGCTGATAAGTTGGTTATTTTAAAGGTGTTTGACCTTATAAACTCATTTAGCACACATCTTTGGGATTTTGGGCATTATGATAAATAAATCATGTATTTCGGTATTTTAATGATTTATTTTATGGAAGTAGATTTTGAGTATAAATGCGTTTCAATTTGTGTTTTGGAGAAAAGCATGGTTTTATGTTATGGGACGTTTTGAAAGAATAAATGTTGCAAACTCATTTGGGAAATAAATTGTCCCAATCTAAACTACGTTGGAATTAATCATATGTTTTGGAGCATGGGTTTATATAAGTACGGGTTGTTTATATTTGATTTCATTTTACGATTTTCAACGTTGGGTCTTTGGGTTTGTCGAGCTTATGGCTCGATTTGGATTTTGTTGGGTTTTGAGGACACTTGTCCGTTTTAATAGCTCATTGTAGAGCATATGGTTATAATTTGCATTTACTGCATCTTAGTTGAGAATTACATGTTTTGGATGCATTAGTTCATTCACTTTGAGTCATGTAATGTTTAGTTAGTGCAATGGATCCATAGGCACGGTGTTCCTATGTCCCCGCTTTGGGCATTGGTTCATCATTTGGCACGGAATAGGCATCGGGTCACCATGGTAAGTAAGGTGTGGACCTATACGGTTGGGCAGCGTCCCATGGGCAGTAAGGTGTAATTCCCTTGTGCTAGAGTTCCCCGTTTTGGAACTCTCAAGAATAGACCTAGAGGGGTTGACTTGATGTTTTCGAGTGATAGACTCAGAGGAGTTGAGCTCGGTGGGTTTTTATTTGTGTAACCCACATGTTATGATTTCTTACATGATTATGTGACCTACTTTTGTGTTTCGTCACGTACAATGTAATCGGGTATTTTCCCGTCACCAGTAGGTGAGGTTTTGGTTATGGAGTTTAATAATCCATGTTTTCGGAGACGTTTGAATGTGGGCATTTATCTACGCTTTAAGGTTTTGGTTTTTGAAACTTATTCGAGTTATTGGGATGTTTTGGAAGTTGGGGTTATCTACGTTATCCGTGTTTGATCATTATAATGTCAATTATATTTTACGTGCGCTTTGGGTTTTGGCTTTATTTCAGGAGGCGTTTGTTTTATGATTTTTAATCACGAAAAGGGTGAATGATGGAAAGGAGATTGTTCTTAAGATTTAATGCATTTCATTTTGGTTGCTTTCAAATCAAATGTATTGCATTTTGGAAATCATGATTTTTAAATAATGTTCTTAAAGTCTTTGCTTTATACATCTCTAAAGAAAACTCTTGAGCTCACTAGGCGTTAAGCCTAACCTTTTATTTGTCGGCATGTGCATCAGGTTTCAAGGTTGGGAGTTGGTTCTAGAAACCCTATGAAGAGTAGAGCCTTAGCTAGATCCGAAAGTAAGTATTCGGTGAAGTCTTCCGCTTTATGGAGATAGTGACTATTCATGGGTATGAGTAGCACCCGTCATTTATAGTCCGTATGTATAAGATGTTATATGTGTATTGTAGTTGAATCCAAATTCGTGGTTGTAGATGATTCAATTATTTACGTGTTTAGAAATTTTAGATAAGTTGCTATTTCCATAATTCAGGGTGTTACAGAACGTCGGATAGATTCCATTCATCTCGGGTGGTAGATCTAGCTTGTAGGCCTGGGGTCCCACACGTTCAATAATAGGGAAAGGTCCGAGGAAACGAGCGCTAAGCTTCCCCCGCTTTCCAAATCTAATGATTCCCTTCCATGGCGACACTTTCAACATTACCCGGTCCCCCAGTTGGAATTCCACCGACCTTCTTTTCTTGTCCGCATAGCTCTTTTTCCGGTCTTGGGCCACCTTTAGACGTTCTCGATGACCTTGACTTTACCCGCCGTTTCGTGCACTATTTCCGGTCCGATGAATTGCTTCTCGCCCGCCTCTAGACAACATGTTGGCGTCCTACACTTTCGGCCATACAAGGCCTCAAATGGGGCCATTCCAATACTAGAATGGTAGTTGTTGTTGTAGGCGAACTCCACTAGCGACAAGTGAGAGTCCCAACTCCCACCAAAATCGATGACACATGACCGGAGCATGTCTTCAAGGGTCTGAATGGTCCTCTCACTCTGTCCGTCGGTCTGTGGGTGATAGGTTGTGCTTAGTTTTACCCTCATGCCCAATTCTTTCTGAAGGATACTCCAGAAATTCGAGGTGAACCGGCTATCTCTGTCTGACACAATGGATAATGACACTCCATGCCTCGAAACCACCTCATCGATGTAAAGCTTCGCTAATTTGTCCATGGGTAGCGTCTCCCTCATGGCTAGGAAGTGGGAACTCTTGGTCAGACGATCGACAACTACCCAAATAGTGTCATGGCCCCTTGAAGTCTTCAGCAACTTTGTCACGAAATCCATTGTGATGTGCTTCCACTTCCATTATGGTATTTCGAGGGATTGAAGGCTCCCGTATGGCCGTTGGTGCTCGGCCTTTACTTGTAAACAAGTCACGCACCGCTCAACATAGCTTGCCACATCCAACTTCATCGCGGGCCACGAGTAACCTAACTCCAGAACTCTATACATTTTGGTACTTCCCGGGTGTATAGAGAACTTGGACTTGTGGGCGTCCTCTAAAAGTAAATATCGACTACTTCCCACTTTGGGTACCCACACTCTTCCCTTGAATAACTTCACTCCGCGTCCATCTTCAGTCAACTGAAGGTGTAATTTCCCCATCGACTCACCCTTAAAGTTCTCCTCCTTCAATGCTTCGATCTGGGACGTCCTTATCTTCTCTATCAAGCTGGATACTAAGTCAATTCTGGTATGAACAACCTTGAGGCTACCACTGTACTCCTTTCAGCTCAAGGCATCGGCTACCACGTTTGCTTTACTCGGATGGTAAAGCAACTCACAGTAGTAGTCCTTAAGCAGTTCTAACCACCGCCTTTGTCGCATGTTCAATTCCTTCTGGTGGAATACATATTTCAAACTCTTGTGATCGGTGAAGAGTGTGCACTTGGTTCTGTAGAGGTAGTGTTGCTGTAACACCCGTAATTTCCTAAAGAACAGTTAAAGATTGGCCAAGGAAACGATCAGCGGCCGGCCGAGAGAAACGGTCGGGGAACGGTTTATCACACGTTACGAGAAGACATCAGGCGACACGCGTGGCTTTGCCCGCGGCCTCAAAGCCGCGGCTAGGCCCACACAAGTCACTGTTGTCTCTGTCTTAGAGACACGCACGGCTTGGCCTGCGACTTGAGGTCGCGGCCAAGGCCGCGGGAGACCATCTGATCGATTAAAACCCAACTTTCTAGGGTTTTCTCTCATTCTACTCCCACACACCATCCCTCTCTTCCATTGGTACAATTTTTTGGAAGTTCATACGTCAGATTTGGAGCACCCATAGGGGATTTATCCTAAGGCAGCCTAAGGGTCCGGTATTTGGAAGCTCGAGTTGAAGAGTTGGAATGGTTTCGTTGAATATCTTGGGGTGGAAAGTCTTAATACTTTGATGTGGTAAGTTTCCTTGAATGTTCCAAGATTTAGTATAAAGATCTTTGTAGATCTAAAGGTTTTACTTGTTGTTGATTCATTTCTAGAGTTGAGGAAATGGGTTGTTTGGAAACCCTAGCTCATTGTTGAAGATGACTTGGAAAGGGTGGGATCTACTCTATCGGAGGCTAATGGTTGGATTTGGAACCTAGGTTTAACTTAACCTAGCAAGGTGAGTTGAAGTTGATTTGTGAAAATGGTGTACATGCCAAAATGTCAATCTTTACATGTTTATATGTTTTACATGAAATTATTAACTATTGAGTTCTTTAATGAGTTTTGATTATTTGAAGTGTCTTAACTTTGTAAACTTGTAAAATACCCACATTTGGGATTTTGGGCATTTGATAAATAAATCATATATTTTGGGTATCTTAATGGTTTATTTCATGGAAGTATATTTTGAGTGTAAAAGTATTTCATCGTGTGTTTTGAAGAAATGCTTGATGTTGTGTTATGGGACGTTTTGAAAGGATAAATGTTATAAACCCACTTGGAAAATGTTTTGTCCCAATTTAAACTACGTGGGAGTTATCTCTAAATTTTGGAGCATGGGTTTACATAAAGGCGAATTGTTTACGTTTGGTTTCATTTTATGATTTTCAATGTTGAGTCTTTGTATTTGTTGAGCTTATGGCTCAGTTTGGATTTTGTTGGATTTGGAGGACACTTGTACAATTTTAATGGCTCAGTGTAGAGCATTTGGTTATGATTTGCATTTACTTCATCTTATTTGAGAGTTACATGTTGTGAATACGTTAGTTCATTCGTTTTGATTCATGTAATGTTTTAGTTAGTGCAATGGATCCATAGGCACAATGTTCTTTGTCCCGTTTTGGACAAGTTCACCACTTTGGCACGGAATAGGCATCGGGTCACCATGGTAAGTAAGGTGTGGACCTATACGGTCGGGCAGCGTCCCATGGGCAGTAAGGTGTAGTTCCCTTGTGCATAAGTTCCCGTTTTGGAATTGGGTTCCTCTGTTTTGGAACTCTCAAGAATAGACCTAGAGGGGTTGACTTGATATTTTCGAGCAATAGACTTAGAGGAGTTGAGCTCGGTATGTTTTATGGGAATAACCCATATGTTTTGGTTTTCTACATAGCTATGTGACCCACTTCGTTGTTCCGTCATGTACAATGTAATCGAGTTTCCCCCGTCACCAAAAGGTGTTGATTTGGGTATTGAGTTTTATAATCTATGTTTTGGTGATGTATTGAATACAGGTGGTTATCTATGTCTAAGGTTTTGAATATTGGATTTTATCCATGTTTTGGGATGTTTTGGAAGTTGGAATTTATCTATGTTTTCAGTATTTGATTATTAAAATGTCAATTATGTTTTACGTGCGTTTTGGGTTTTGGATTTATATCAAAGAGGCGTTTTGTTTTATGATAAATGTTGAAAAAGAGATTGTTTTCAGATTTAATATATTTCGTCTTGTTTGCTTTCAAATTAAATGTATCTCATTTTGGAAATCATGATTCAAATAACATTCTTGAAGTTATCGCTTTATTTAAATCTAATGAAAACTCTTGAGCTCACTAGGCGTTAAGTCTAACCTTTTTATTTGTCGGCATGTGCATCAGGTTCCAATTTGTGTTTGGGTTCTAGCGGTGCCATGAAGAGATGAGCACTAGATTTACACGAGGGTGAGAAGTTTGGTGAAGTCTTCCGCAGTTGGAGATAGTAACTGTTATTGGGTTGTAGTAACTTCGTACCTATTATAGATCATGTATAAGGATTGAAATGTGTTTATCGAAGTTAAACTTTAAATTGTTGTTGTAATTGTTTCAGTTATCGATGTATTTATAAAAATTTAAATTAGTTGCTATTTCCAGAATGAGGGTGTTACAGTCGCCACAGTTTCATGGCGAAAACTACCGCGACTAGTTCCAAATCATGGGTAGGGTAATTTTTCTCGTGCTATTTAAGTTGTCTTGATACGTAGGCGATCACCTTGCCCCACTACATCAACACGCACCCTAAGCCCATTTTTGACGCGTCACTATAAACCACAAAATCTTCCGTGCCTTCGGGTAAGGACAAGATTGGCGCTTCACATAGCTTCCTTTGAAGAGTCCGGAAGGCTTTTTTTTGAGCTTCGGTCCACGTGAATTTCACGTTTTTCCGAGTCAAGGCCGTTAAAGGAGATGCGATCTTCGAGAAGCCTTGGATGAATCTTCTATAGTATCCTGCTAAGCCCAATAAGTTGCGGATCTCGGATGGGCTCTTGGGCGGTTCCCCATTTGTCATTGCTTCTATCTTTGTCGGGTCCACCTTCACGCTGTCTCGAGTAAATATGTGGCCCAAAAACTGTACTTCCGACAACCAAAAATCGCACTTTGAGAACTTTGCGTACAATTTTTCATTTCTCAAGACATCAAGCACTTCCCGAAATTGTCGCTCATGCTCCGCTTCGTTCTTGGAGTACACGATTATATCGTTCATGAAAACGATTATCGATTTGTCTAGGAAGGGCCGACACACGCGATTCATCAAGTCCATAAAGACGGCGGGGGCGTTCATTAGGCCGAACGACATTACTAGAAATTCGTAATGGCTATAGCGCGTCCTGAACGTCGTCTTTGGGATGTCCTCGCTCCTTACTTTCACCTGGTGATAACCTGAACGAAGGTCTATTTTGGAAAAGCACCCCGCGCCTTGAAGTTGGTCAAATAGGTCATCAATGCTAGGGAGCGGGTATTTATTCTTAACTGTTG
Organism: Arctium minus; assembly: GCA_954870635.1. Lineage (NCBI taxonomy): Eukaryota > Viridiplantae > Streptophyta > Magnoliopsida > Asterales > Asteraceae > Arctium > Arctium minus. Next base: position 24,292,327 of record OX941097.1, on the reverse strand, counting down.
ACTTGTTCAACTCGCGGTAATCAATGCACATTCTCATGGTGCCATCTTTCTTCTTCACAAATAGTACTGGAGCTCCTCACGGTGAGGAACTCGGTCTTACGAACCCCTTTTCAAGAAGGTCTTGCAATTGGGACATCATCTCCTACATTTCGGTTGGGGCTAGACGATACGGTGCATGCGCTATCGGGGTTGCTCCCGGAATGTGGTCGATTCGGAACTCCACTTGTCTATCAGGCGGTAGACTGGGGAGATCATCGAGAAAAACGTCGGGGTAATATCGGACTACCTTCACGTCTTTTATTCGCTTATTCTCTAATTTGGCATTCAGAACATATGCCAAAAAACGACGCACATCCTTTGGTCAAACATCTTCGTGCCTTTGCCATGGAAATGATCGCAACTTCTCCTTTCCTTCGCTCTCCGTAAACGAGTACTGCATCCTCCCCGACGATAGGGATTCAGATTAGCTTTTTCGTGCAATAGATTTCCGCACTGTTGCTAACAAGCCAATCCATTCCTATGACTACGTCAAATCCACCGATCGACATAGGTAGCAAGTCTATCGGAAATTTCTTTCCTTCAATAATAATCACACAACCCAAGAAGGCTTCTCGAATCAAGACTTGACAACCATTAGCTACTTCGACTACTAGGGCTTCTTCTAACGCAATTACAGGTGCAGACAAACGTTGCGAAAAAGAGTTCGACACGAAAGATAAATTTGCGCCGGAATCGAATAAGATGTGCGCGGGTACGAAGTTAACAAGGAACGTACCCGATACAACATCCACGGACGCCTTAGCTTCCTCCACTGTCATCTGAAATGCTCTACCCAACACTTTGGGAGGGTTCTCCTTCTTTCCATGATCTCCACCCGTCTTCAACTTGGGACAATCTCTTCGGACATGCCCGGGCTCTTTACATTCGAAGAAAGTTTCCCCTTTGATGGGACATTCCTTGATGGTATGGTCGACCTTTCCACACTTGAAACATCCCGTCGAGGTGGTGCGACATGGACCAAAATGTTTGTTTCTACACTTTGGGCACCAATTTGGTTCTCGACGCGGTTCGGCTCTAAGGTTTCCCACAAAAGGCCATGGTTTTTGAGGAGACCCCGACCGACCTTCCCATTTCCGCTTTTCACCGGCTCGGGCCTTCTCTTCCTTTCCTCGAACAAGATCATCCTCCACCAATTGGGATTCTTCGATAGCCTCTTGAAGAGTTTCCACTTTAGCATTTCTCACGGTGGTCTTCATTTCCGCGGGTAGTCCCTTTTAGTACGCCTTGATCATGGACTTCTCATCGGGGACCAGATGTCCCACAAAACTCAATTTCTCCATGAATTGTCGGGAGTACTCGACTATCGGTTTGTCACCTTTCTTTAAGTTCCGAAATTCCTATTTAATTCGGCCCAAAGCCCTCTCATTACAATATTTCTCCATCACTTTCTTCTTGAAAGTTCCCCATGTAAGTTGTGCCAAAACTGTCGGCTCAAAAGTTGCTCGAACCACATTCCACCATTCAAGAGCTTCATCCCTGAACATCTGTGAGGCGAACTTAACTTTCTGAGATTCTTCGCACTCGCTTGATTCGAAATCTAACTCAATCCCTCTGAGCCATCTCATACATGCCACCAGGTCTGTCGTTCCTGGGAATTCTGCAGGTCTACAACCCAGGAATGATTTGAAAGTACACCCTTTTTCCACTCTTCTGACCCCCATAATGGCGCGCTCTTCGGTACCAATGGCATTTCCCGTACCCTTGGAGCCCATTACTGCGTTTTCCGCAACCGCCTTCGGTCTTCGATTTTCGGTGTCCCTGTCCTCTATCATTTTCATCAACCTTTCGTCCCTTTTCTCCATGGTCGAATTCATCATCTGCGGAAAATTGGCCATCATCGCGGTTTGAGGGTCAATTTCTTGGACGACCGGATTATCGGTGGCCAAGCTTACTCGAGGTACTGTTTCCACCTGACCCACCAACATTTGAGGAATTAGGGGTTCGGTGAAATCCCCCACCCTTGACGGGCCAGGAGCCGTCACACTAACTTCGGGAACATCTTCGCGGTTAGGTACCCGACTCCGAGTGCTAACCATCTCAAACTGCAAACCACACGAGAATGAGGTGAGAGATAGGCTAATAATCATAGACAAATAACGTTCTACTACACTTATCAATCATCATAGTAACAGTGGAGCAAGCATGCTCACGTAAGGATACATTCATAATGGCATTAGCTAAGTGCAATTATGAATATACATTTACACAAGAATTCTCATCACCATTATCACAATTCTCAACTGGTGTAATTCCATTAATCTATGATTCCTCATCTTAGACTTTCTACCCAACTCTCATAATCATAGCTTAATGTCTCAGTCTAAGTCTAGGCACCTTGCTAGCATACCTAGTTCACTTAAACGAGGGCTCTGATACCAACTTGTAACACCCTAAAAAAAATAAGGTTAATAACATTTGGCAATATAATGCCAAAACTTAGAGTTTTCCAAAACACCTGTTTACATGGCACAAAACCCAACAAACATAAATGATCACCCATAGAGGGGAAGGATAAATTAGGAGTTTACAAAATCTTTAATTGAATGCTTAAACGACAACCTACTAATCTAGACAAGCATAATCCAAATTACGGACGAGTGTCTCTAAGATCACCAAAAGGGGGTTCTATGTTCCTCAAAATCTCCAATGACTCCTCTCTAACCGGGCTCCAAAGGTTGCCAATGATGGCCAAGAGCGCCACACTCACTTGTTTGCCACCACGCTATTCCTATGGCCTGTTACACAAGTCACAAAAACAAAGTGCTAGGCGAACGCCTAGTGAGTTCGAACAATTTATAAACGAATAGCAGAATAATTTCGAGAATGTAACTTACAATACCGTTTCGTACAAAAGTCCCACGATTTCCGATTTTAACGATGCGTACACACATATCGTGACAACGGGGGAGACCCGATATTCATGTTGGTGACGGAACACAAGAGTAGGTCACGCAAACAAGTTTTGAGCCCCACTACGAAGGAATGATTGGCTCATTCCTCCTAGATTTCACTCTCTCTCAAGAAATTACAATTAACGGTCGTTAGCCATTGCCCGACTTGGAAGCCCACAACTATTACCCATTGACCCCATGCCTATTTCTGGGTAATATATGTAATTTCGTACTTTAACAATTTCACGAAGTCGGTCGAGATGACCACCTAGCAATCGTACATAATATTCCCAATTGAATAAACCAATACACGTTCGCGTCTTACTTTACACACATATCATTCTTTCTAGTACCATTTTCCATGAAAATCACAAAATAACTAATAATAACAAAGACATAAAGAAAGGTTCTCAAGTACCCCAAATCGTGAATGTATACACATATGCTTACTTTCAATCCTCATATCAGATACACATACCACATTTCCCATACGAGGGTAGAAACCCTAGAATTTACTCTAAAGTACAAGTTAGGTCAAAACATAGTAAATACAATTATTACTAGAGAATGGTTAGGAAGGAAATATATTTGGCATTTAATCATGTATAAGTTATAAGAAGACAAGAGGAACTCACCTTGTAGGTTTAATACAACCTAAAACCATAGAGATGAAAGGGATGGATGAATCCTTGAGAGAAGACTAGTAAATCTTCTAGATTAGGTAGATGAAAACCCTAGATTGTTACCATAAATGAGCTTAGGTCATGATTATCAAGAATTTATGAAGAGAGAAGGAGTAGATGGGGTTTCTTACCTCTTGAACCTAGCAAAATCGACCATCCAAAAAGTCAGATGGAGTAAATGAGGTCTTAGAAAACGTGCTGGGTTTTAATACCTATTTCACCGCCGGCGATAATGCCCAGGCGATAGTGACATAGTCACTATCGCGAGGCACAATCACCCCGTATATACCGTGATTTTATGGGCTGCAGCAATAGTGACACGGTGAGTATGACCCGGGCACTATCGTCGGGCATACTCACGGAGTATGTACCGCAGGTCAGTTACACTCGGCGACAATGGCCCATGCGACTGTGACATGGGCATAATCGCCGGTCACAGTCGTCGGCCATGTACCGAGTCCGAAACGTGATTTTTCAAGTGCGAAGGTGATCAAGATTCTACGGAGGATAACTATAATATATTGCTCTTATAATTAATTGAGATTTAAGGCTTCACCAAAAGAATACAATTAAGCTACCCTTACAAAATTTGGGGCGTTACATAAATTCCATGCATTTCATTGATAATTATTTTCTACATTACAGATGGATCGTAGTACTTGGATATACAAAATACAACATGCTACCATTAAATATTTGGCATATTTGGATGAGTTTATTAAAGTTGCTGAGAATAATCGGGTGAACAAAGTGGAAAGTTATATTTGGTGTCCCTGTAAAGATTGTCAAAATTTTCATAAGTTTATGGAATATCATGTAATTCAAGGGAATTTAATACGTCATGGGTTTATGAAAGGGTATACAAGTTGGTCACGTCATGGTGAGAATTTTGATGATCGTAACACATTTGTTCGTGATTGTGATTACGATGATAATGATGATTTAGACAATTATAGTCATGATAATTTAAATGATATGTTGCATGATGTGGAGGATAATGTTGCTAATAAGGATTATGAAAATTTTCAGCAGTTGTTTGTCGACTCTGAAAAACAGTTGTATCCTGGTTGTATAAAATTTACCAAACTCTCTGCCGTGTTAAAATTGTTTAACCTAAAAGCAAGCAATTGTTGGAGTGATAAAAGTTTTACTAGTCAATTAGAGATCTTGCATGAAATGCTTCCAGAAGGTAATGAGTTGCATGTTTCTTTATACCAAACAAAAAAATTGATGTGTCCAATGGGATTGGAAATTGAAAGGATACATGCATGTCCAAATGATTGTATCTTATACAAAAATGAGTATGCAAACCTACACGAATGTATAAGATGTGGTACATCTCGATATAAACGGAAAAAACATGCGGAAGAATACATTGATGATACGAAGAATGGCCCTCTGCTAAATTATTGTGGTATTTTCTCATCGTACCAAGATTGAAACGATTATTTGCAAATGCCAAATATGCAAAATGGTTACGTTGGCATGCCGAAGATCGTAAAAGAGACGGGAAGATGAGACATGTGGTTGATTCTCCTCAGTGGAGGAATATTGATTCTGATTTTGAAGAATTTGGAAAATAAATTAGAAATATACGGTTCTGGCTTAGTTCAGATGGAATTAATCCGTTTGGAAACATGAGTAGTCGACACAGCACATGACCAGTTCTTCTATGCATCTACAATCTTCCACCTTGGTTATGTATGAAACGGAAATATATCATGATTGCTAAGTCAAGGTCCCAAACAACCTGGGAACGACATTGATGTGTATTTGGCCCCGTTAATTGATGACTTGAAAGAATTGTGGAGTTCAGGCCTCCAAGTGTATGATGCATACGGTATGAGAGCCATCACACTAGAGATGGTCATTAGAATGGTTAATGTTTAGATGATGGTTTATTTGATCAGGTATTTGAAGTATTTGACAAAGAAATACTTAAAGAAACACAACGTGCGTGATTGGCTTTGTGTAATTGCTTCTAACAAAGACCGTAATGTTTATGAGTTGCGATACTTCAACATTGCTGAAAACGAGGGTGAAGACGAAGACTTGATAAATACTACTTATTTAGTTTAGACATGTCGGACCAAAGCGAGTCATCATCAGAGCGGAGCCAAGGTTCTCAACCAAGTTACACGGAAGCAAGCCATGGTTCTCAACCAAGCAACATAGAAGGGATCCATGATTCTCAACCGAGACAAGAGAGGCGTAAAAGAAGTGTCACATTGATGAAAAACCATAAAAAGAAGCAAGATTAGCATATCGAGGTCGATAAGAATGGCGGGGCTATTGGAAAATATTATACAAAATTCAAGTCTTGGGTAGCGGTCACCACAAGATCAATAATTTCCATCACTGAACCGGCTTGGGACAAGGTAGATAAAAGTGAAATGGATTTGTTATGGCACACTATCAAGGTATGACATCCAATACTTGTTACATATTGACGTAGTAGGAATACGCGGAAGGATTGACAAGCGTCAAACCTGAAAAGGCTTATGAGTTTACAAGCGTAAGACTAAAAAATATGGAGAAAACTTCAAAACTCTCTAAGAGAACTTTTATTAAAACTTGGTAATTCGATTCAATTCAATGAAAACAATAAAGGGATTAATCCTATTTATAACTAGGCTTAACTAAGAAAATTAAAACTATCCTAATTATAAACCAACTAGGAAACTATTTAAATAAGCATAAAAGGAAACTAAATAATAATCCTAATAATAAATAAAGCTAACAATAGTTATCCTAATAATTAAGGAAATAAGTTGTCGAGAGTTGTCCCGAGACTTAAGTCTCGGTGAAACTCTCAGTAGTTTCTGGTCCAGCGGTCACCGAGACTTAAGTCTTGGTGAAAGTACCGGTAGGGGCTGTTTGCTCCTTCTTCGATGCCAAATTTCGAGCCTTCTTACATCTCGTTTTCTTCTTTTCCAAAGATAGAAGAAATACCTTGATAACTCTCAAATTCTCCCTACATCAGACACCTTCACTTGAAAATAACTTGACCTCGAGTTCACTTGAAAAATATATTCATCCGGCTCGTAGAACATCCGTTTCTTCATAACATTTGGATTCACAACTTGGCCTCCAACATTCAAAAAGTTTGTACAGTCTTCAAATCCCAACTGAAGTTGTCGTGATCGTTTCCATACAAGGGATATTTTATCAAACTCGAAAGGGTAAGAGATTAAATTAGCTTTACCGGGAATTGTTTCGGTTTGAACGAAAACAAAATCTTCGGTATTAATCTTATTTACTTCTGGGAACATAGATTTCGTTGGCTCGGGAATGTTTTCAACCGGTTCATTTTCGATTTCTTCGGTGGCTGGTTCAAGATATGGTTCAGATACTTTGGTCTCGGTCAAGATTTCTTGTTGTGGCTCGACCACGACGGAGATGACTTTCTCTTTAAATCTGTCCGGAAAGACTTCATCTTTTTCTGGTGGATTCTTCGGAATAGGTGGTTGTTTGACGAGGGAAGAAACAGGATACATAATAGAATCGTTGTTGTTGTCAGGTTTGGGGTATAGCTTGTTAAGGATCCGTTCATAATCTTCTGGTAAGAATCGTTCCATCATAAGCTGCTTCATTCTCCTCCAAGATCGAACTGGTCCCTTTCTTTGTCGTTGTCTTTGCGCGATCAGTTTATCCCACTAAATAGTTGCGACACTCTTTAGACGGAAAGCAACCAACTTTACCTGTTTGTCTTTGGGAACCTCCATAATATCTAAAAAACGATTGACCTTGATTTGCCAGTCTAGGAACTCTTCTACACCCATGGCTCCATAGAAGTAGGGAATATCGGCCTTCATTCGGTAATCGGGGTCTTTTCGGGGTGGTTCGTCTTCCTCCTCAGATTCCGAGTCGGAACTTGAACTAGTGGTTCAGTTGTATCGACCACCACACGGTGGATTTCGATCTTCTTGCCTGTCTCGTCTCCATCGTTCAATATTGTTGGCATTGATATGATTGGCGAAAGTGGTTGTCAGTGTATTGAGGGTTGCGGTAAAAGCCGCTATGACTCCATCAAGATCTGCTCGGGTGAAAGGTGGTGGTTGGTCTGCCATCTCGAAGGTGAAGAGACAGGAAAATCTGTGATCTGATACCAACTGACGCAGTAGGAATACGCGGAAGGATTGACAAGCGTCAAACCCGAAAAGGCTTATGAGTTTACAAGCGTAAGACTAAAAAATATGGAGAAAACTTCAAAACTCTCTAAGAGAACTTTTATTAAAACTTGATAATTCGATTCAATTCAATGAAAACAATAAAGGGATTAATCCTATTTATAACTAGGCTTAACTAAGAAAATTAAAACTATCCTAATTATAAACCAACTAGGAAACTATTTAAATAAGCATAAAACGAAACTAAATAATAATCGTAATAATAAATAAAGCTAACAATAGTTATCCTAATAATTAAGGAAATAAGTTGTCAAGAGTTGTCCCGAGACTTAAGTCTTGGTGAAACTTTCGGTAGTTTCTGGTCCAACGGTCACCGAGACTTATACCGAGACTTAAGTCTCGGTGAAAGTACCGATAGGGGCTGTTTGCTGCTTCTTCGATGCCAAATTCCGAGCCTTCTTCGATCTCGTTTTCTTCTTTTCCAAAGATAGAAGAAATACCTTGATAACTCTCGAATTCTCCCTACATCGCATATGGTGATGGTTTTATTTATATATGTTAATGACAACTAACATACTTATTTAGAAAAAAAAACAAAATCATTGGAACATACATGATGACACATACAGAGTTTCAGTACTTAAAGGAGCCCATAATTCATGGAGGAACTTCAAGAAAAGACTTCTTGCCGATTTCTTTAAGAAAGATCGCAATCCTTGTGATGTATACCCGTATCTCGATCGGGATATATGGGAAAAGTTCTGTTCCATGAAATCAACAAAGGAATTTCTGGTTTGTTAGAAGTTATGATATTTTCATTTTATTAATATGTTGAATTGTTTCTAATTTCTTTAGCTATTCTTATACACAGGAAAAAAGTGAAAAGGGAAGAAAGAATGCAATGCTAAACACTAATCCGCCACGGTTAGGCGGACACCCATATCGTTTAATGGTACCTAAGTGGAAAATAGGGATGTACGATCCAAGTAAATCGTCAAGATTACACAATTTACAAGACGAGCGGGCAAGAAATTTTCTGCTAGCTAGGAGACTTAAAATAGTTGATGGGACGTTAATATTACCATTACACCTTCAACAATTAGTTGATGAGATTTTAAGAGAAATTTCCATATTTTAATTTATTTATATTCTTCATTTAAAATTGTTTATTAAGTAATTGTTTTTACATTTATTTTATTTGCATTAACAGAATTAGAAAGATAGGCAGATTTCCCAAGGGCATTAGGTTTTTGGGCCAGGAGTGGATACCCTTATACCGGTGCTAGGACCCGAGCATGGTGGTTGCACCAGGGGAGTCGGACATACAGTTTGTTTGAAACAGAGCATTCCGGGGATTTTAGAGAAAAAGAGAAAAGGCCGAACCCCAATGGGTACAGATTGGGAGGAAAAGAGAATGGAGTTTAATGCCGAGTGTGAGGAGAAAAGAAGGTTATTGGATGTTGAGTATGAGGAGAAAAGAAGATTATTGGATGCCGAGTGTGAGGAGAAAACAAGGTCACTGGATTCCTACATGGTCGAGAGTCGAAAGAGCATACATGATGAGTTTGAGGAGAAAAGAAGGTTATTTGATGCCCACTTTCAAACGTGCTTGCAACAAATGTCCAAGCACGATGACATACATGTTGGAAGCTCAGCGATAAAGAAGAGTAGTAGTGGCTCGGTGACGTACATATATATATATATATATATATATACACTTAAATACATAGAGACCTACATACTTGACATATTATGTTTTCTAACTTGTTAAAAGGCCTCTAAAATAGTACTTATTTCTAAACCGGTAGTCGCTTTACCTTCCACACAAATAGTATCGACCAAGAGTTCACAACAGGGAACGCGAAAAAAAAAGCATTCCAAAGAGACTAAATGCGCGAGTCAATAGTGCGAACCTGTAGCAATATTTGAATCAGAGGCCAAAAGAGTTACAAGCACTTTATAGGCGTTGGGAGTCCCGCCCGGATCCGAAACAAGGGATTGAAGTTCATGCCGCATCCGGGGTCTTTGGAGCTCAATCGTTTGACTTCACAATTTTTCGTGAGGACATACATTTTTTAGTGAAGAATGTGTGGCATGATCATTCTATTATTGCTTGGTACCAGATGTAAGTCAATGGTTACTACATTACCAATCTTCAATCTTATATTCTAAAATATTGTACCTTATCAGATCATCGTGTCTTGTAGGTTCTTACATGAGAATATGCAAAGAAAGGCGAACAACAGACGTGGTTTCATATATTCGGCCTCAATTTATGCCGACTTATGCCAAAGAAATGTTGATCTTGTCATAACTAACATTGCTAGTGCGATCTCTCACAATAGAGAACTATGGTTTTTTCTCGCACCATACTTACAGAGGTACCATATGCTACCATCTTTATTGTTATCGACTTACGATATATACATTACAAGGTTATACTAATAGTTTTAAACATTACTAGCAACCACTGGAGCTTGCTTTTGATTTGACCTCGCCTTCGTATTGTCTATATTCTGGATTCATTAATGTCCAAAGGAAAGACTACCGACACATACATTGTCAAAAAAACTTGTAGAAGCATAAGCAATTGTTAAATTGGTAAAATTTTGACCTTCCTTTTGATTTTATTTAACATTACTATTGTTTATGTTGCTTTTAGGGCTATTATAAGGTATCCAGAAGAAGGAGGGTCGTGTGAAACGGATAAATCAGGGCCATTTAGATGGGAGTTCTCACATGTAATTCATCTCACTCTACATTCATATAACTTTTTTCGTAGTTGAATATCTCTAATACACACTTCTCTTTTTCTAATTTAGTGCAATCAACAAGAATCCGGTTGGGAGTGTGGGTATTATGTTATGTACTTCATGTTCCATATTGCCTCATATCAACAATCAAATTTTCCGAAAAGGGTATGTATGGGTTAATAATTTTGTCATCGTGTCTATTGCACTCAACCTTGTGGTTATAACAATATGTATTTTATTTTGCATCTAGGCACCGTGGAACGACCAGACACCCCTTATGAAAAGGATGTTGGATGATATAGCTAAGACATGGGTTACCTGTTTTTCGAGTGTTTATCTGAAACATCTGGTGAACTGATATTGGTATGTTGTTCATTCATGAGTAGTTTGTGGAGGTATGTTATGTGGATATGGTAGCTGGATTATAAGGAAAGAGTATAAGTAGATAGAGAGTGTGTTTTGACGTTGAAATAAGTTTGTCCTTTTTGAGATGTAAAATTGCTTAACAAATCTACATATTCGTTTTGTTTATCTACATTTTCGTTGATTATTGTGGTATACCAAGTGTAATTATGGGTCTTTTTTAATTTTAATTTTAATATTACACGTAATATGTGATTTTCTAGTATCGATCCGATCAGAAAAACATACTAATTGTTAGGTAAAAATTGTGCCTCACAAATGCAAAAGCTAGCGAGTGATTTCTAAGGTCCCAAACGGGTAGAAATCCAAGTGCACAATTAACCCAACAACGAATGCGGATAACAATAATCTAGATGTTGCACAATAATTCTCTAACGTAGAATAATAAACCCACAAAAGTATAGATAGTAACAAAAACGTTATTATCTATAATTATAGCAAGTTCAAAACAAATAACATTGTGATTTAGCATGGTTCCACTATCGGTGTGATAGTGTACATCCACCAAAGAGAGGGAGCAAGAATATTATTACCAACCAAGGAGATTACAAAGTGCTTGTATAAGGATCTTAAGATCCACGATGACCTAACGAACTATCACGAACACCGTCGAATATCAAGAACACTCTCAACCTCAATAATATATTAGGGAGAGTATTTGGTGGTTATCTAGAGAAAGCTCAAGAAAGAGATGATGAATAATGAACAGGATGACTCCTAATTATACTAGTGGGAGAAGTAGGGACTAAGTTAACTTAGTGACTAAGGCTTGGATATGAGAAGATAAGGTTAAGTAACCAAAACTTAAGGGCTAAGTCTTAGCCTTTTTTTCTTTTTAAAAACTTGTGTAGCATATGTAATATATTTTATATTACAACACTCCACCATGATGCACAAGATCCTTGATAGCGAAACGAATGACACTCCAACTAACATGAGTTCTTCCAACGGTTGATCATCACAAGTAGATAGCAAAGTAAATTGGCACGAGGTAGCAAAATTGCATCCCAACCGTAATGAGCTTCGGCATGGCCATCACCCGTCAAAGTTACAAGCAAAACAAATAACCTCAAATGCACAATCTGCTAAACAAGGTAGATCATAAGCAAATCTCTAAGCACTTAACAAATTAATTCCTTCAAAGATTTCATTTTGTCACCTGTGGTAATATCTTCTCTCTCTCTCTAGCAAAGTGCCCAACGGCACTAACACAAACGGAGTTGGATCAAGTTTGAGCAATGCTCAAACTTAGCTGGCGGTAGTGAACATATCAGCGGCATTGTCATATGTCAGGACTTTCTTCAAATAGACAATCTTTGCTTCATGTAATCTCACGAGATATGCATCATGCACATTTATGTGCTTTGTTCGGGAGCTGAAAGCCAAATTAGTTGTCAAATGGATGGTACTCTGATTATCACAGAAAATGCGCACGGAAGGTTGCTCGAAACCTAATCCATTCATTAATTCTTTTTAATGGACCGCTTCCTTTGCAGACTCAACCGCTGCAACAAGTTAAGCTTCTGTGGTTGACAATGCAACAATGGACTGTAAATGTGATCTCCAACTGACGGCTGTTCCACCTAAGGTAAATACATAACCGTATGTGGATCTCCAACCAACTCGATCACCTGCATAGTCAGAATCACAAAATCCAACAATTTCAGAGTCATTCTGCAAACCAAATATAAGACCATGTGTCTCGGTTCCCTTCAAATGTCGGAATGCCGTTTTAACGGCTGCCCAATGTGATCGACCCGGATTCGCGAGAAATTGACTCACCACTCCGACACAATGTGCAAGATCGGGACGAGTACATACCATGGCGTACATGAGACTTCCGACCGCACTAGCATATGGAACTTTTGTCATTTCGGCCTTTCCCTTGTCATCCTTCGGAAAATCATAACTTGTAATCTTGATGTGCTTCGGTAGCGGAGTGCTAGACGTCTTGGCACCATCAAGATTGAACCGCTTCAATATCTTTTGGATAAACGCCCGTTGTGTCAATCTAAGTGTTCGGGACTTTCTGTCCCGCACGATTTCCATGCCCAAAATCTTCTGCGCCGCGCCAAGATCTTTTATTTCAAATTCTGACTTCAACTTATATTTCAGAAGTTCGATCTCTGACCGGTCCCTGCAGGCTATAAGCATGTCATCTATATAAATAAGTAAGTAAGTGAAAACGCCACCACTTTGTCTATGATAGACACAAGCGTCCTTTTCACTTCGCTCAAATCCCAGATTGAGCATAAACAAGTCAAACTTCTTATACCACTGACGAGGCGATTGTTTAAGTCCGTAGAGGGACTTTTTGAGCTTACATACGTAATTTGGTTTGCTTTTGGAAATGAAACCATCAGGTTGCTTCATATAGATAGTTTCCTCCAAGTCTCCGTGTAGGAAGGAAATCTTCACATCTAACTGTTCTAGCTCCAAATCGTGAATAGCCACGATCGCCAAAAGAACACGAATAGATGTATGACGTACAACGGGAGCAAAAATATCGTCATACTCGATACCTTTCCGTTGCGCAAAGCCTTTAGCAACGAGACGAGTCTTTTATCGATTGTCATCTTTGACTTTGAAAACCCACTTGCAACCAATAACACGGATGCCATTCGGCAATGGACATAATTCCCAAGTGTTGTTCTTCGAGAGAGCTTCCATCTCTTCTTGCATGGCTCCAAGCCATTTCGAACTGTGGGTCGAGACCAACTCCTCCTTTATATCAAGCGGCTCATCTTTCCCTACATGCAAAGCAAACTCCAGTTGATCTATAAAACTCATGTTAGCAAAATCCCAATCTCCATACCTGTTAGGCGGATGAATAGTTCTTTGACTATGCCTGGTATGCGCAATAACTGGGATTGTATCGCCATCATCTCCACCATCATTCATAATCTCTTCTTCAGAATCACTAGTAAAAGTCACTGGCGGAATGACTTCTTCAACATTAACGGGTGATTCTGAGCTAATATCAGGAGTGGATGATCTGGGAATATAAGGATTGTCTATTGTCTCTACATCATCGGTAGTAGGAGCAACAGTAGTAACAACTTCCGGATCTTGAGAGGACTGAGGATCCTATTTCTTCAACAGGACTGATTCATCAAATGTGACATGTCGAGAATGAATCACTTTACGAGTCAAGGGGTTCCAGATTTGGTGACCCTTGATACCATCTGTATAGCCGAGCAAGAATCCTTTGGTGGCTTTAGGATTCAACTTGTTTTGGCCTGAAACATGAAAATAAACAAGACAACCAAATACACGTATGTATTTCAGATAGATGTTTCTTTTACCTCTCCAAACCTCTTCCGGAATATTTCCCCCGATGGCCGAACAAGGTAATCTGTTAATGATGTGCATTGCGGTGTGAAGTGCTTCGGCCCAAAAATATTTGGGGAAGCCCGATGTCGACAACATGCATCGAACCTTTTCAAGCAAAGTCCTATTCATCCGCTCGGTAACCCCATTAGATTGAGGGTCGCCTGGTGTGGTGTAGTGACAGTGGATGCCCTTACGCAAACAAAAGTCTTTGAAGTTACCACTAGTAAATTCTCCACTGTTGTCAGATCTCAGCACTTTCAACTTCTTGCCAGTATCGACCTCTACTCGTGCCAAACAAGTCTTGAACATATCGAAGACATCTGACTTTAACTTCAACACATACACCCAAAGCTTATGTGAGAAATCATCAATAAATGAAACGAAGTATTTACCTCCACTAAGGGATGGAGTACTGGATGGTCCCAGACGTCTGTATGAACATAATCAAGGATTCCTTTAGTGTTGTGTTTTCCAACACCAAAAGAAACACGTGTATACTTTCCTTTGACACATCTCGAACAAAACTCCAGGTTGGCAGGTACAGCGAATTTAATGAGTTTTCGCTTGCGCAAAATCTCCAAGTTCTTCTCGGATGTGTGGCCCAAACGAAGATGCCATAAGCGAGCAACATCGAGATTCTTTGAGCTTTCAGCCACACACGATTTAGAAGAAATAGTTTCTCCAATCAGGTGGAAAAGGTTATTTTCCGCCCGTTCGCATTTCATTACGATAATACTCCCCCGGGAGATGTGCAAACTCCCGTCGTCAATCCGAATCTTGCAACCCAGTTTGGACAGTTGTCCAACAGAGATCAAGGAACGAGTCATGGATGGAACAAACTTGACATTATTCAATGTCCAAATACACCCATCGAACATCTAAATCTGCACATTACCGATACCTTTAGTAACACATGAAGTACTATTTCCCATATAAATATTGTTACCTTCAACTTTTTCGAAGGTAGAGAAACAGTCCCGGAATGGTGTCATATGGCAAGATGCACTGGTATCTAACACCTATCGCCTGTCACCTTGCGGTGGTGTAACTGTAGCAGAGAAGCCATCTTGCTCCTCTTCGGCTACAACAGCTGATGATTCGGAGTTGTCTTTGTCTTTGTTTTTAAGACTCGGACAATCTTTCACCCAATGAACTAGCTTGTGGCAATAGTTAGAGTTGCCACGTGTCTTTGATTTCCTATGAGGACCAGGCCGGCAGGACTGAGAGCGCCCACAGTTTCTTCCTCTTGAAGACCGATGATCGTCTCGGCCTTTGTCAGCAAATAGGCCTTGACTGCAATTGTTCTCCCTGGGATTGTTACCGGTCCTCATTTGAATTCTTTGATCTTCAGAAATCATTCCTGTTTTCACATCAGACAAAGAAAGAGTTTCTCTTCCATATATAAAACTGTTAGTGAATTGGGAATATTTCTCTGGAAGTGAATACAACAGGATCATAGTAAGTGCTTCGTCATCTTTAGCAAGAAGCGCATCCGTTGCCTTCAACTTCATAATTATATCTTCAAATTCGGTCATGTGAGCTTTAATGGTTGTGCCTTCCTTCATTTTGAAGAAAAGACACGACCGCATCAGTAACAATCTGTTGGTCAAAGTTTTCTTGAGATATAAATTCTCAAGCTTGCTCCAAATACCTGCAGCTGTCTTTTCAGGCACAATCTCAGATATAATATTTTCTCCCATATCCATCTGCAAAGTAGTAAATGCCCATGCTTCCATTTCTTTAGCCATAAGTTCAGGCATGTTAGGGTCTAACTCGTCTTTAGCAAATACTACGGGATGGACTCCATTTTTCCTAAGTGCAACAGATATTGTGAACTGCCATTTACCAAAGTCACCGTCCCCATTCCAAGTTTGTATACGAATCCCAGCCCCGAACAAATTAAATGTACCTTCTTGGTACGGTTTTTGGGACTGGTTTGAGGAACCGACACCAAATGGGTTTTCTACGTCAGCCATAGAGAAAAAAATGTGCAAACTGGTTTATGTATATTTTCTACACAAACCCAAATCTAGATCCGAAAGCTCTGATACCAATTGTTAGGAAAAAATTGTGCCTCACAAATGCAAAAGCTAGCGAGTGATTTCTAAGGTCCCAAACGGGTAGAAATCCAAGTGCACAATTAACCCAACAACGAATGCGGATAACAATAATCTAGATGTTGCACAATAATTCTCTAACGTAGAATAATAAACCCACGAAAGTATAGATAGTAACGAAAACGGTATTATCTATAATTATAGCAAGTTCAAAACAAATAACACCGTGATTTAACGTGGTTCCACTATCGGTGTGATAGTGTACATCCACCAAAGAGAGAGAGCAAGAATATTATTACCAACCAAGGAGTACAAAGTGTTTGTACAAGGATCTTAAGATCCACGATCACCTAACGAACTATCACGAACACCGTCGAATATCAAGAACACTCTCAACCTCAAGAATATATTAGGGAGAGTATTTGGTGGTTATTTAGAGAAAGCTCAAGAAAGGGATGATGAATAATGAAGAGGATGACTCCTATTTATACTAGTGGGAGAAGTAGGGACTAAGGGGTTGTTTACTAAAATGCTTACCGGGTAAGCGCTAACCGTCAAGCACATTACCCTCACTTACCTTATCGTATAACATTCTAGACCATCAAAATTGATTGTTGGTAAGCGTATTAAACCTGGTAAGCGCTTACCGGGTAAGAGTCATTTCTCTTACTTACCGGGTAAGACTCTAGATCCTTGTTATGGCTCTTACCAGGTAAGATTCTAGGTGGTTCCCATGCTCAATAGGTAAGAATCGTAAGGTAATGATAGCGGTAAGCGCTTACCCAGGTAAGTATTTAGTAAACGGCCGCTAAGTTAACTTAGTGACTAAGGCTTGGATATGAGAAGATGAGGTTAAGTAACCAAAACTTAAGGGCTAAGTCTTAGCCTTTTTTTTCTTTTTAAAAACTTGTGTAGCATATGTAATATATCCGATCAGATGCTTCTACTTCTTGGATAATAGAAAAACATACTAATATTAACCGGTTTCTTAAAAAAAACGGGTTCCATTAGTCATAATTGGCAAAGATACTACCTAGTTTCTAAAAAAACGAGTTCCATTAGTCATAATTAGCAAAGATACTACCCAGTTTCTTAAAAAAAGCGGGTTCCATTAGTCATATCGGCAAAGATATTACCCGGTTTTTAAAAAAAAAACGGGTTCCATTAGTCATCGGCAAAGATACCACCCGATTACTTAAAAAGAATCGGGTTATATTAAGCAACATTCTTGCTGATTCCTACCTAGATACTACCTGGTAGAATAATAAAAATTGGGCTCTATTAGGCAAATACAACCCAGTTGAACAACCGGGTAGTATAATAGTGACATTACTACCGGCCCCTTATAGGACCCGGTTATATATATAACCGGGTAGTATAACCATTTCGTGATTGTTGAGCCTCATTTTATTAAATTTGATGATTTACAAGCTGTTGATAAACACTTGGTCGACATAATGGGTTAGTTTTAGAGTAGTGGCACTATAATTGATGCTTGAGGAGGTCAACGTATACATGAAGAAGAAGAAAGAGAAAGAACCCCAGGATTAAGCCACTAATTAATACATAATAATGTCCGTGCATGATCAATAACTAATTAGAAGTTATGCACCCAAAAGAAGGTTAATTAGCGAGCGGTTGAGCAACTAATCACTTGATGAAGAAGTATATATCAGTTGAAACCTCTCAGAACTTGATGATAAGCCAAAGATGTCAACTGTTGAGAAATCAGTCTTCAGCAAATAGACATGTCATCATCAACAGTTGATATGCTAAACAAACCAAAAAGACAACTAGTGCTTGGAAAAGATGTATGTCTGACTGCAAAAAGGACTTCAAACACACAAGACTTAATTAATTAAAACATGTATGACAGACACAACATCTAAAACGATCTTTCAATTGTGCATCAAAGCCACCGGTGATCTTCAACCACGTACCATGTTTGTCCCCTTTCTAAATCCAACCATAGCTAGATCATAGATGTCGAATACACAACGCGAATATGAGCATACAAATTAAGCAATTAACTATGCATCCAAGTGTTCATCGCATCAGTTGATATGTGTATTGGTTGTAGATCTAACATAATGATATATATATATATATATATATATATATGTTTCATTGATATACACCATTAATTACTAACTTAAATTAAATATGAAATCTTACGATATTTATTTAAAGGGAAATTGGTTGAAATAGCCATATTAGACATTGAATTGCACCTCCTAGCCATTTCTCTACCTGATTTACCAAAATAGACCTAGGTCCGCAATGGCGGACCTGCAGGTCCGCAATACCCCCCTAAACGACAAAAGTAAATGGCGGCTCTACCCAGGTCCGCAATTGGTCGGGTCGGGTAGGTCCGCCATCCGTAATACAGACACGTGGAACGCTCCAGGGAAACCCTAATCTAGATCCGCCATTGCGGACCTAGGTTCCTTATTTTTTGTGTTTTCCTAGTTTTTGACGTACGTTTTCGTTGCGGATTTGCATTATTTTTTCCCTCAATAATTTTCAGTTGTACAGTTGAGTGAGTGTACCTATTGAATACTTTTGAACAATTTTGAAACCGTGAAGTTTTCTATAAGAATAGGAAGCTTGAAAAGGGAAGGTAAGCAGTTTTGCAATCTGAGAAAAATTTGTGTTTTCTTGATTTTCTTTCATATTTTTAATCTTTGTTTTCTTAAAGATGAGTTTTGTTTCTCAAAAAGTAAAGTTACGTATTTTGGGTGGAGGTTACTTTCAACAAAATGGTCAAGAGTGGGATTATTTTACTGATCGACTGATGGTTCGCGCCATGGTTCCGGCAACTATCACGCATCAAAGGTTGGTTAATTATGTTCGAGAGAAATGTGGTATGGACTCTATTGTTGGTACCACCAAAATTATTTACAAATATTCTGGGCGAATCGTTGAGTTAAGAGACAATGCCGATGTTTCGTGTTTCCTGTCAAATGCTATGGCTTTAACAAATCTGCCAACACTTTACGTTTACGACGATTACACGATGGCGGGCGGAAACAACGTTGGTGGTGGTTCGAACACCGTAGGCGCTCCTGATGTATATGTCGATCAGAATCAAACATCTTACATGCCTCAATTCCCCGAGCAGAATCAAACATCTTACATGCCTCAGTTCCCCAAGCATAATCAAACATCTTACGGGCCTCAGTTTGATTCCGCTTTTCTTCATGAACATGGTTATGGTATGAGTGACTATAACCCCGATGTTGTTCCTGAGACAGAAGAACTGGTAGACGAACGAGAAGATGAGGAAGAAGAAGCCGATGAAGAATTTCATCAAGACCCCGATGAATCTCATGCTTATGACCTGGGTCTTTCTGATGTTCATACGGATGAAGAAGAAGAAGAAGAAACGTCTGAACCTAGTCCTGTTAAATCATATGGTGGGATAAATGATTTCTTTGGTATGCCCCCTCGCTTCTAGAAGACCAAGAGCCCGTCATCACACCAAACGAAGCACACGTACATTATACCCGTAGTAGAAGAGTTAATGTAGAGGATGTTTTCCAAACGAAAGACGAAATGACTCTCGCTATCGGGAGGAAGACCCTTGAAAAGGGTTTCTAGTTTAGAGTTGAAAGATCTTCAAAATCCCGATACGATGCGAGATGTGTGCAGCCTAACTGTAATTGGCGTATTTATGTTGCGTGCATACAGAATACCACTATGTTCCACGTACGAATTATGAACGACGTACACACTTGTTCAAGGACCCAGATGAATCCCAACCACCGTAACGCTAATAGCAGAGTATTAGGACACATAATTATGTCTAAAGTGAGTGATGAAATCCGGAGAATACGTGGAAAAGACATTGTGAACGACATGAAGGTGGACATGCACCTAAATATCTCGTATTGGCAAGCTTAGCGTGCGAAGGCTTATGCGCTAGCCCTTGTGCGGGGTACCCCCCAGGAATCTTTTAGCCGACTGCCTGCGTTCTTCTATAACTTGGAGCTTAATAATCCTGGTACTTTCACCTGAATAAAGACTGATAGTACCAGACATTTTGAGATGTGTTTTGCTGCCCTTGGTTGCTCGGTACGTATTTTCTAATGTTTTGCCTCGGACAATATATTTTTTTGCATTAATAGATATTGTATGTAATTTTCTAATGCCTAAACCACGTAATTTATATAGATTCGGTCGTTTCTAGGACACTTGCATCGTGTCCTTATAATAGATGACGCTCATTTGAAGGGTCCTTACTTGAACACAATGTTCTTAGCCGTTGCTATGGACGCCAATAACCAAATTGTGTCAGTCACTTTCGGAGTGGGTAGGTCTGAGAGTGGGGAGGCGTGGACTTGGTTTTTGACGATGTTGAAGCAATGTATCCAAGAATCGGAAGGGTTGGTGTTCATATCCGACAGGGCTTTATCCATAAGCCAAGCTATCAACACAGTGTACCCAAATGCTCATCATGGTTTGTGTTGTCGCCATTTGCTGATGAACGTAAAAAGCAGGGACAGTAAGGGCCAAGTTTCGGAAGGGTATGTTTTGGAAGACGTGTAAAGCATACACGGAGGAGGATTTTGAACGTAAAATGGAAGCTCTACGATGCGTTATACTTGTAGGAGCGCCACTTATGGACGCGGTTGGCAAGGAGAAATGGTCACGGGCCTATTTCCCCGTAATGCATTACAACATTATGACTTCAAACAGCGCCGAGTCGGTCAATGCACTGTCTCGTTTTGCTCGGAAACTTCCTATCGTGTCCCTTATGGATTACTTCCGAGAATTTCAACAAGACTAGTATTCAATTTGTCGGAACAAAGCAGGTTTTCACAGTCACACTTATCCATTGTTATTTTTGTTTGTCACACAAATTCACAACATATTTGCAATATTTTAATGTTTTGTTTTTCTGCAGCGAGATGGGTAAATGCTCTTCCCCCAAAAATAGAAAAAATTGTTAGAAGGAGACAGGTAAAGTCGGAAAGGTTTATTGTCCATGAAATGGGTCATGGCCTATATGAAGTTCAAGATTCCCGTAGGGACGCGAAAGTGGATTACCATCGTTATAGTTGCTCTTGTAGAAAATGGCAGATCTCCGGTTTACCTTGCAGTCATGCAATCGCCGTTGCCAGGCATGAACGGTGTACAGATGTTATCCACCTGGTATCGCCTTACTTCAAAGCGGATAATTTTCGAGCCACATACTCAGAGCTCATACATCCACTTGGGCATCCTGATACATGGGTTGTTCCAGACACCCCGCTTATGACCATTAAACCACCGGTCCACAAGAGACGCGCCAGAAGATCGAGTAACCATGATTGTATCCCATCTTGTGGTGAGGATCCCACACCGAGGAGATGTACTCGATGTGGAGAAATCGGACATACTCGGACTCAATGTCAGGCACCTGCACCAGTGAATCGTGGAAGCCAAAGAGCATCTGGTAGTTGCACTACTCAACCAATGCCTACCGACGATTATGGAGGCACTTATAGACATCAAACTTTTGATTTAAATGTAGATTTAAACGAGTAACAATGTATGTAATGACCGTATTGATTATAATGAATAATGTTCGTGTATCATGATAGTAAACAAAATTCTACACTTTATTACTTAACCCAATGATAGAACCGAGCAACGGAAGTTTATCGACTACTACATGACAAGGTTAACTTAAACAAAGTTCGAAACATGAACATTCAAATACAAAAGGATAGAACCAAAAGGTAAACTAGTATCCCTTTAGGTAGAGAGCTTTACATCTAATGATCAAATTAGCCTTTTCATTGATCATGTCTTCTATGCGGGGATAGTTTTTTTTGATATTCTTTATTTTGTTCTGGTCTTCCTTGATCTCTCTCTGCACCACCGTCACCGTCTACTTCTTTCTCTCGACGATAGTCTCTAACCCTATCTGCTCGGCCCTGTTCTTCCGCCACAGGTCTTTGAGCTTGGAAATCTCTATCTCTGCTTGTCGTATGGATTCCCTCGTCCCTGCTGGCATCCTTTGAGAAGGTGTATGGTTACGAGAGGGGGGCCCTTCGTATTCTTGTGTCTCTACATACCAGTCATATGCGTCGTTAAATTCCTCTTCCTCCTCCTCTGTTATTGGATAATCGGCTGGAGTTCTTCCAAAGTTACTCCACTCCTCCTCCGTTTGGGGTGGTTTCCAACCTATCCTTGAAGTTTCATCCATCAATGGTTGATGCAAACGGGAAGTTTCAGCCATGTAAGAAGAAATTGTTCAATTACTCTGGTGATTGACAATGTGTTTGTTTTTCTATGGCTTACAACAACTCAACCATGGGGTACTTATAGTCGTTCAGGTCCTCCATTGTGGAGGTGCACTAGGTACGCCATTGCGGAAGTGCACTAGGTCCGCAATTGCAGATCTGCAAGATTCTCCTATAATATTCGACTGAAAGATTCGCCTGAAAAGGTGCAGGAAGATTCGCCTGAAAAGGCTGCAGGATTCGCCTGAAAATGCTTACCTATTTGTCTAATATATTTTGTGGTTTGAACAGTTTATATTTTAAACTACTAGAAAACAAGTATCAGAGACAATATAATTTAAGAACATATCATAAACACGTTATCATTCGAGACAATATTATTTAAGAGCACATACATGTCAAACTGAAGACCCCCTATGCAAGTTACAACTACTGTAATTTGTTCAAGACCCCATCATAACCTGAACCTTGATAAGGCCAATGGTGGAGAACTTAGTTTATGTTATCTTTGTTCGAGAAATAAGGGAGACTTACATTATCAGTGGATTACAAAGGCAACCAAGATGGCTTGCCGCCTTTGTCATCCACTGATAGCGTAACTCCTCCACCATAGGCCCCATCAAGGTCCCGGTTAGTATGAGGTTTTGAAACATATTATAGTTTCAAACTTGCTTATTACAAACATACACGGTCATTTAAATGTCGATTTCTAATATGCTCTGGTGATACGAGTCCAGAAGTGTTAAGCTCCATTCTCTCGCTGTATACTTCAATTACGGTATGGACGTCAACATACTGACGTATATTGGCTACATCTTCATCAGTAGCCAATGCTTGCAGTCTAGTCAATAAGTCTCCATTCGGCCTTTTGAAACATAACTTATAATATTTCGGTTCGTTGTAACCTAGCTTTTTCATGATCTGGTGAAACTGTTACATGAAAAGATCGTCGACATCTAACATGTCAACATAGATTTCTAGACCACGGAAGTAGCGTCTTCTAGGTGGTTTCGTGAAGTACCCTTGATGGTGGACTTTCATGGTAAACATTTGTGGATAAGCCACTGTTGATAAACATGAACAACATTAGCCTTCAACAACATTTAACACAAGAAAAACCAAAAAAATATATAAACACGAACCATATAACTCGGTGGTAGTGTCTGGAAGAGATTGAGTTAAACATCTGAAGTTCCAAACATGAAGATTCGGAGATGCCATGTAAGGAGAAATTGATCAATCACTCTGATGATTCACACTGTGTTTGTTTTTCTATGGTTTACAACCACTCAACCATGGGGTACTTATAGTCGTTCAGGTCCTCTATTGCGGACCTACACTAGGTACGCCATTGCGGATCTGCAAGATTCGCCTGAAAGATTCGTCTGAAAAGTTGCAGGTTATCTTAACCAAATCTAGGTCCGCAATGACCAAATCTAGGTCCGCAATTGCGGAGGTGCACTAGTTTTTTGGCTATAAATACTCACGTTATTTCCAACTTACAAGTCACACCATCCATACACCTGCAACTTCAGCTTATATCACATGGCTAAAAACCGAGCCTCTTCTTTAAACCCCCCTCCTCACAAACCATGTCGGAACGGATGAGACAATCCGTAGAAAAAGCTGAGGCAAGGATCGAGGAACTCGGTCAAAGGTGGAAAGAAATTATGTCCAAGAAGGAAGGGTACTTGAGAAGGATGGACGCAGACAGGGAAAAAATAAAAAGGTTGAAGCGAGAGATAAAAGATAAGGAAGACTGTATTGCGGATGGCGGACCTACCCGACCTGACCCATTGCGGACCTGGGTAGAGCCGCTATTTACTTTTGTCGTTTAGGGGGTATTGCGGACCTAGGTCTATTTTGGTAAATCAGGTAGAAAAATGGTTAGGAGGTGCAATTCAATGTCTAATATGGCTATTTCAGTCAATTTCCCTTATTTAAATGTCAAATAAACATCATCACAATATGTAAATGGTAGAGTGATTAATAGTATGGTTAAATGTAAATTGAATTATAAATCTCTTAAGACATTGTAAACTGACATAAAATTCAATTCAGTACATAGTTTAATAAAAAGGTTATTGTTAATTAAAATTGTGCTAAAAACATGATAGATAAGAGTAAAGTTTTGGTAAATCACAATAAATATCATTAATTAATCTATATTATATAATTAAAATTCTAATTCAAAAACCGTTCTTGAAAAATGGTTTTTGGAAAGCCATATTCTCCTCTAATTTGATTACTTTAAAATAAAATTCAATGTTACATTTACCACCCTTACAATTAATTACTTAATTTACTTTATATCCCCTGTTTTTTCAACTTTCATTTTACACCCTTATCATGTTAACACAAATAATCGTACATGAACAAAAATGCAATGAAAAAATAAGTTTATTTTTTTACAAATTATACAATTATAATCGTCTCGTCAATACCTTCAAAACGAGCCCAATATTGATTATTTTTTAATTTAAACGTACTATTAAATATCATGAATATCTATGAACTAATTTGTTTTCTATCCATACGTTTTTTTTCCAACGTTAGCATATTAAAAATACATAATCGTAGATCAACTAAAATATATTAAAAATTGAGAGTCCAAGAATCTCTAAATCTTTAGAGAGAGAAAGTAGAGAGAGAAGGTATGAAGCGCAAAGTAAACTGATGTATTGAAATGTAAGTCCAAAGTTACAAAACAAAGGCACTAAGGGGACTTAAATACCCCTAGCTTTTACAATACAGGTAAGAACATTAAGCACAGTAAAAGCTAGAAAATAAATACAATGATTACTATAAAAACAGATCTAACAATCTCCCCCTTAGTAATCACTGGCGCCGTGGTCTTCAAAAACAATCTTCAAAAACAGCATAGACCAACCAGGCGACTTTGGAGAATCACTGACGCTCTTCTCTTTGACGAAGTCGATTCAAACCAAGTAAAACTTCCAGTCGTCTTAGAGTTGAGCGGAGATTCAATATCTCTTGAATTGAATCTAATGTCTTCTGGAGAAGTCGGATTTCATCATTATCAACCAGGAATGCATTTTCTCTTGTTTCTAAAAATCTTCTTTTGGCCTCCTTCAGACGTTGCTCCAACTGAAGCTTGATCACCTTTAAGGTTCCATCGGAGTAGTGAGAAATTTCTTCAATCCTGAGAAAGCATTTTTCATTAGAGTCATTCTTGTACACAACTCCATATGGATCTTCAACAATGGTGAGAAGAGGATAAGACTCTAAGTTCAGTAAGCTTTGGTTGGGCCTGAGAAGATTAACAACCGGTTGGAAGCTTTCAACAGCCATCTGGAAATCAAAAACCCGGAAGAATCTGATTTGTCGTCGTATAAATCTTTTAATGACGAACAAAGCTTGAGAAATATCATGTGTTCTATGATACAGATTTCTGAAGTGATCATATAAGAATTCAATATCATCTATAGAAAGGTCAGTGAAGTCTGCCTCTGAAAATTTATACCGCTTGCAGTCTCTTCTTTCAACTTCAAAATCAGGATACCAGATGTTCACAAACTTGTTGATTGTGACACTGATGACTCGAACAATCAAGTGTTGAGAAGAAACGGTATTATTCCTTTTGCGCTGACACTTAATGAACATCAAGTACTCATATTGATAGGCATTTGAATCTTTCTCTACTCCAAGGATTGCATAGATGTTAATCGCCCTTCTTCTAGAAACAAAAATATTTCTCTGAGTGTCTTCTAGAAAGGCTGATCTTTGTCTTGATGCCAAATATCTACGTTGCAAATTCCTTTGTCTTTGATGTCTAGATAAAGTTGGTCCTTCTTCTAGAATAGATGGAGGAATTACAGGATCAGAAGGTGGAACATCAGCTTCTGCTCTTGACGACTGACCAACTTCAAATGATCTTGAAGGAATAGTGGTAGTCGGAGCTGAACTAGCAACAGGAATAGATGTGACATTAGCTGATTCAGGAATCTCATCATGAGCAGGAAGATCACTGTATAACAAATCTGCTTCTTCTTCGTCTTTCGCATCCATGAACATTGAGTCATCTACTGTATCTGATATAATAATGATGTCATCACAGTCTTCTTCATTGACTTGACAAATCTTTTCAAACCTGACATCTTCATTATCATCAGAATTAATCTCTATGAAGTTAGCAAAGAATGACCTCATGTCATTTGCAGCTTCAGATTCTTCAACTTCATGAATACTTGTAGAAACATCTGGATCCATATAAACAACAATTTGCATATTATTGTTAATATTACTCTCAGAAATATTCAGTTCATTATGTAAAGAAGACAGATCAACATTCTCAATCATAACATTCACTAAATCCTGAATGTTGCAGTCTTGAACAGATTCACCACTCTTTCCTCTATCACTAGTCGCTTCTTCTTGAATATCTTCTCTAGCTTCAGAAGATCCTTCAACTCTCGGTCTCTTTGCCATCTCCCCCTCATGGCCTTGATGATCAGGATCATCTTGGTCATGTCGGCGCTTAAGAGACGAGTCGGCCTCAGATCTGCAGCTTTGTTCATGAGAATCAAGCCTTGAAGATAAATCAGAAAAAGATTGAGACATAAAGGATTTGAGATCAGCAAAACTTGATCGAACTTCTGATCTGAATGCATGGAACTTGTCAGATAAAACAGTAATCCGGTTAGATTCAGAAGAAGGAACTGGAGGCGGTGTAGGTTGGAAGTTCCGAAGCAAAGAAAGAAGATCTTGATCTTGATGTTCAGGCGGCGACATAGAGAGAAGTCGAGCATAGAGCAAATCTGTCAACTCTGAAATGGGAAGATCATGTAGAGAAGACCTTGAAAGAGCAGACGTAGAAATTCCCGCAGACATAGAAACCACCGAAGGAAACGGAAGAGAAACAATCGGAGAAGTAGATGTAGTCACAGCAGAAGAAGGTTCACGAAGAACTACTCCAGTTGGTTGTCTGAAAGGAATCTCTGGAGGAATCACTGAAGTATCAATCTCAGGCATTTTTCCTTTGAAGAAAGTCTTCAACTTTAGAATTTGAGCTTCCTTTTCTGCATCCATTTTCTCAGATAACTGACGAATAACATCATTCAACGTAGAGAATTTATCAGAAGATACCCTAGCTTGATCAGAAGAAAGTTCTACAGCTGGAACTTGATCAGAAGACTGAATTGCCGCAAGTGAAGTTGTTGGGGCTTGACTTTGTACCAAAGCTGAGGCTTGATCAAAAGTTGTATTTAATTCATCTACTTGAAGATGTGCAACTGAAGGATTAACAGGAACATAATCATCTTCAGAGAGAACTTTTGTTGAGACAACCACTTCCGGTGTCCTAACCTTCCTTTCATAAACCTTAAGACTTGGTTTATCATCATCATCATCATGATCAGAATCTTCATCATCATCATCCCCATCAATATCACTAACATGAATATCACCATCATCAACATCATCAGCATCATCAGAAGTAACATGAATAGGAGACTCAGTAACAATGTCAGTTAGAACATTCTCAATTTGTAGAGAAGCAACATCCTCTTGAACTATTTCTTTTTCAAAAACAATCGCAACTTCTTGCTCATCTTCAGCCTCTTTTTCAACTTCAGGCTCTTGTTCAGGAATAGCTGCTTCAACTTCAACATCTTTTTCAGCAGCTTGAACATCAGCTTCCATAAACTCATTTTCCATGCAATATTCTATGACATCCTCATCTGTAACATCAGCGTAGTTGGCAATAAGAGCATACGGAATGGTCGTAGAATAGTTGAAAGACCTCTTCTGCTTCTGAATATAAGTCATTTCAGAGTCTGGAACCTGAGGCCAAGATAACCTGCGAGGAATGGTTGGATTGTTGCGGAGCATGCTTCGAACAATAAGCTTCAGAAATCTAACGAACGGAATGAACTTTCGTTTCTTGTTGGTGAACTTGTCATGTACCACCTCCGAGAGTTCGGTCCAAAAAATAAAAGTGTAGTCGACATGCAAGTCATAGACGACTGCATGGAACAATCGGAGATACAATAAACTTGCACTGTATGTGCCAGAATGCTTCGATGTCAGGCACCTGATGATAACTGAGAACAGTGCATACCATACTGGAGGTAGATTAGACTTGTCAAAGTCTGTAGGTTTGTTCAAAGTACCAACATATCCAAGATTCCTTATTCCTTCATATACTTCCTCTTCAGATGGAAAGTTGTCATATATAGTTCGGCCAGGTCTGGAATTAGGCTCAAGAAGCTCCAGTACCAATCTCAGACGCTTGTAAGAAGGAAAAGATTCAAATTGATCGATTTGAAGATCAAAGTGATGCGGACGAGCCATTTCATTCTTTGTTATTGTATGACATGCCTGCTGTAGATAAACTTCAGGAACATCTGCTCAGTAAGAAAGAGCAGGGGCAAGTGGATGACCTCTGAGAATTGCTCGTATTACTGGATGTATCTTGATCCTGTCAAAGTCCACATGATAGTTATTCGGCTTGTAAGGCATATACATGATGGTTGGGAACACATCATTTGGTGTACGACGAGAAGCAGAAAGATCGGCCCCAACAGAAAGATGTGACGACATGGGAGTATCATGAGAAGCTCGATCAGACGGATCATCGAGAATGGCATTCTCGTCTTGAATCATGGGATCTGTATTGGTTTTAGAAGACACTGGAAAACAAAAATGAAAAAGAATTAGACAAAATAAAAAAATATTCTAAGTATGGTTTGCGTGCCAAGTTAGAAACGCAAACCAAGGTTTGCGTTTCAGTCATGAGACGCAAAGGTAAGTTTGCGTGTCTAACATGGTCCGAAAACTATACTTAGAAAAACAAAAACAAAAAAACACACAAAAACACAAAGGAAGGTTTGCGTATCAAGTTAGAAGCACAAAGTAGACTTTGCGTTTCTAGTTAGAGGCGCAAAGTTCACTTTGCGTTTCTAACTAGACGCGCAAGGTTCACTTTGCGTTTCTAAATAGACGCGCAAGGTTCACTTTGAGTTTCTAACTAGACGCGCAAAGTAGACTTTGCGGGACAAAAAAATACTTGATAAAATAAAACCAAAAACAAAACACAAAGCATAAACACAAAGAAAGTTTGCGTGTCAAAAAGGAGACGCAAAGTAGACTTTGCGTGTCCTAGTTGATACGTAAACAACACTTGAAAGAACAAAAGGTTTGCTTAACAAGTTAGAAGCGCAAAGTAGACTTTGCGTTTCTAGTTAGACGCGCAAAGTTCACTTTGCGTTTCTAGCTAGACGCGCAAAGTTCACTTTGCTTTTCTAGCTAGACGCGCAAAGTTCACTTTGCGTTTCTAGCTAGACGCGCAAAGTTCACTTTGCGTTTCTAGCTAGACGCGCAAAGTTCACTTTGCGTTTCTAGCTAGACGCGCAAAGTTCACTTTGCGTTTCTAGCTAGACGCATAAAGTTCACTTTGCGGGTCTATCATACTCGAACTTCAAACCTAGTTTTCGCGAGACCAAAAACCGAAAACCACCAAAATCAAAATTAAAGCAAGAAAACATGAAATTAAGTAAAAGGAAACATACCTGATGATCGAATAGCAGTTCTAAGCAAAACCCAATACTTGATTTAAGAAAAAAATGCATGAAATCACAATCTGAGTATTTTGAATAGAACGAGAAATATGAACATCAGATTTTTGAATACTCTAACGATAATAAGCACAATCAAATCTAACTCAACATCAATAAACGAAGTGAATAGAATCAAAACATACCTTGATTTCTCGAAGTAAAATCTGAAAGAAATCAGATTAAAACTTTGAACACAAAGAGCGATAGAGAGAAATTGAGAGCCGAAAAGTCAGATAGCAAAGAATAGGTAGGCGGGAAAATGAAAATGAAAAGAAAAACACTATTTAAACCTAGAAAACTAAAACCAAAACTAAATCTAAAAACATAACAAATAAAAATAAAAATAAAAAAAATACCTGAAATCCTTTCACTCCCCCTACACAAATGCACAAATATTTACCTGTTAGTATAGCGAATGTGTAAAAAAAAATCTGAGAAACATACCTTTTTAACTTCTGATCAGCACAGATAATTTTCTTACTTACTCCCCCTCAACCACAGAAAAGATCTGATAACTTTTTCAGATTAGCTCTTCCCCTTGAAAAATGCACAGATCATATACAAAAAAATACAGATACTCAAACATAAAGACATCAGTATGAAAGATGATCATATTGAATATAAATTTTGTAACAACTGAATATATAAACTTTTAAACACTAAACAAATTAAAGTCTACTCAGTAAAATTTCACAGATTTATCAATCAGTTGAAATCAAACATATGTTGTTGGATGCAAGACCAAGTATAATTGCATATCAAGTTAAGACATGTTCAGTTTCAAAAAAACTTCCATTTGTCTATTCAGTGTGCTCGCATGTGAACTTCAATTAGCTTCAAAAAAATGCAGTTCTAAAATTAATATAGAAAACTTTGCATGTACTGACACTAAGTCATCAAAAATTAAGACTTTCACAAATTTACAGGTTTATCACAACTCAAACATTTCACCAAGTATCATGAGATGTTTTAATATACATCAAAAATACGTTTAGTTCTTATTATAAATTATATCATTATAATTTTTTTGTCAATAATTTTAATATACACTAATTATTGAATAATTTATGTGTTTTATAATCTATACTATTATATTAAAATTCTAATACGGTTCTTGAAAAACAGTTTTTGGAAAACAGTTGTTGGAAAGCCATTAAAATTAAATGTTACATTTACCACTCTTACAATTAATTATTTAATTTACTTTATATCCCTTGTTTTTTTCATTTTTCATTTTATACTCTTATCATGTTAACACAAATAATCGTATATGAACAAAAATGTAATGAAAAATTACGTTTCTTTTTTTACAAAAATTATACCATTATAATCGTCTCGTAATATCTTCAAAACGAGCCCAATATTGATTATTTTTTAATTTAATCGTACTATTAAATATATGAATATCTACGAATTAAATTGTTTTATATAAAAATTGTAAAAGTTATTGTACAATCTTTTGTACAATAACATTTACCACCCTTAAATGTTACATTTACCACTTTTATAATTACTTATTTAATTTACTTTATATCTCTAAAAATTCTAAAACGGTTATTGTACAATAACATTTACCACTCTTACAATTACTTATTTAATTTATTTTATATCCTTTACTTTTTACTTTTCATTTTACATCATTATCATATTAACACAAATAATCGTATATGAACAAAAATGCAATGAAAAAATACGTTTCTTTTTTTTACAAATTATACCATTATAATCGTCTCGTCAATAAATTCAAAACGAGTCAAATATTGAATATTTTTTAATTTAACCGTACTATTAAATATAATGAATATCTACGAATTAAATTGTTTTATATAAAAATTCTAAAACGGTTATTGTACAATCTTTTGTACAATAACATTTACCACTCTTAAATGTTACATTTAACACCCTTACAATTATTTATTTAATTTACTTTATATTCATAAAAATTCTAAAACGGTTATTATACAATCTTTTGTACAATAACATTTACCATCCTTACAATGTTACATTTATCACTCTTACAATTAATTATTTAATTTACTTTATATCCCTTGTTTTTTCATTTTTTATTTTACACCATTATCATGTTAACACAAATAATCGTATATGAACAAAAATGCAAAGAAAAAATACGTTTTTTTTTACAAATTATAACATTATAATCGTCTCGTCAATACCTTTAAAACGAGCCCAATATTGAATATTTTTTAATTTAACCGTACTATTAAAAACTATGAATATCTATGAATTAGTTTGTTTTCTATCTATACGTTTTATTTTATTTTTTCACCGTTAGCATATTAAAAATACATAATTGTAGATCAATTAAAATATATTAAAAATATGTTTCATTAGTATTATAAATTCTAATATTATAATTTTTTCGTCAATAATTTTAATATAAACTAATTATTGAATATTTTTATGGGTAGCATAAATGTGTAACATTATATATATACTATGTATCTATATCTATACTATTATATTATATTAAAATTGTAAAACGGTTATTTTCAAAATTCAATGTTACATTTAACATTTTTACAATTTGTTATTTAATTTACTTTATATCTGTTACTTTTTCATTTTTCATTTTACACATTTGTTATATTAACACAAATAATGGTATATGAACAAAATGCAATGAAAAAATATGTTTCTTTTTTTTACAAATTATACAATTATAATCGTCCCGTCAATATCTTCAAAACGAGTCTAATATTGAATATTTTTTAATATAACCGTATCATTAAATATCATGAATATTTATGAATTAATTTGTTTTCTATCCATACGTTTTATTTTTTTAACCTTTAGCATATTAAAAATACATAATCGCAGATCAACTAAAATATATTAAAAATACATTTCATTATTATTATAAACTAGGCATATACCCGCGCACGATGTGGCGCGAAAAATCGTGAAATCGAAGGAACAATTGTATCCGCTCGCGAAACATCTCGAAATCAAAATGACAACAACGTTTCATTTTAAGTTTGTATTTCTTCGTCCTTATCGATACTTTAGTCTATGATTCACATATAAGTGCACCAAACGACTCAAGCACCGTGTTTTCATAGACTAAAGTATCGATAAAAACGAAGAATACAAACTTAAAATGAAAACGTTGTTGTCATTTTGATTTCGAGATGTTTCGCAAACGGATACATACATTTGTCAATTGTTCCTTCGATTGCACGATTTTTCGCGCCACATCGTGCGAGGGTATATGCCTAGTAGTATTATGAAAATTATAATATATGACAAATATATCATATTTAAAAATATTACTATAAATTTATAATCATTAAATTTAGAGGAGTACGTTAAAATCTATTTTTTTTTTAACTACAAGGGTTGTGGCGTACTGGTTAAGGTCTTGAGGGATGTGGTGGAATATCTCATCTACCATGGTTCGAATCCAAACGTATAAAACAATTGTGGCCACTGAGGTTTAATCAGGGCTGATGTCTTACAGTCATAATTTGTCAAATGATTATTTTAGGTATAGCCTAGGACACCCTTCCCCAAAAACATATCTAATTTTTTTTAAATTTCAAATTGCTTTATTAATTTACATACATAAAGAAAGCATATAACGTAATGTGGGTTGGTCTAACTAAGGTAAATCAGTTATAGTGATTAAGTTGTAATTAAATGAATATATATATGAATAATAATTCCACCATCGAATTAAGCCCATTTATAAAGGTCAAAGCAAATAGCCCATTAATTTTATTTTTTGGTAATAGAACCATAATGTTGCAACAATTTACAATTAATCCTAAGGGACGTTTAGACAATTTTAATGATGCATGTATAGTTTTCTAGTGTTGCATCTCTATCATTGAGGATTTTTATACATATATATATTCTCACTATTTATCATGGAAAAAGTTTGCAAAACACAAACCTAACATTATTCTCCAATTCACCCTATGAAATCACTTATTTTTCATGCTTTTGATGTGACAACTTTGGAGTCCTTAATCCTTGTCTTCGATTTTATTATTAGTGGAAGACATTATATATAGTATGAGTACTTGCACATAATTTTTGTAATAATAAACGTCTTCATTGTTAATTAATTTTGTCACTCTTGGATAAAAGAAAGACATAGAAAGAAATAATTGTGACACATGTGTCACTTGTAAAAATTGTTAATTATGAGTTTCATATGACAAACCAATGGAGTTGTTTTGTGAAACAGATCAAATTAATAGTTGCAAATCAAATATTTCACAAGTTGAAACTAAGAATATATATATATATCTCATAATCTGAAATTAAGTGAAACATCATAACCAAATTAAATGATGGTAACAATATCCATTACAGTAAATTTCATGATTAATTACAGAATTAAACTAGATAATGACTGTCATTTCTTGTACTCCATGATCGAGAAATAAATTAACCAGACTTGAACAATGGGTTCATCTGCTGCTACACTATCATCTGCGGCGGTGGTTGAACGCCGAAGTTGTGATCATAATTACATGAGCAGTTGTTGTTGTTTCCCATCACCATGATCTCCGTTAGAGAACTAGGGTTTGAATATGGTTGATTGATGAATAAGTCACATTGATGATCATAATAACATGAACAGTTGTTGTTGTACTCCATTGCTGGAAAGTTGTTGTTCACCACTGCTTCTGGCGGAGGTTGAAAGTAAGTGTCGAAATTGTCATCATCATTCATCAAAAACTCCGTTACAAGGTTCAATTGTTGCTCGATCGTCAAGTTATTAACCGAATGATGTACGTTGTTGTAATCCATAGTTGGATCAAGATTCTTGGGAATACTACTTTTCTTGGTTTGAACATGATCGATTTTACGATCTAATCCTAATGCAAACTCCCGTAATTGCCCTTGTGAGAAATGGTTGAGGAAATCAAACCATGTTGGGTATTTAGCTTCCAAGTTCTTTTTCTTGGCTTTTGCAAGTTCTTGTTCGATCTTTATCTTTCTGTCGATAAAGAAATCGGATAAATTACTACATGAGTGTGATCCGATTTCCCTAGGGCTTGTGATGCATTTTGTTCTGTAAAGATCGATGAGAGTTTTGAGTTTATGATGAGAATCTTGAGGGAAGATTTGGGGTTGTTGATCTTTATCTGTGGTGCAGAGGATGATGGAGATGTTGACATCACAGAGGGTGGTGAGTTCGAGGGCTTTCTTGATCATGTTTTCTTTTCTTCTTTGGAAGGTGATGTTGCGTTTCTTGTCGTCTTTAATGGCTTCCATCACTACCTTTGCCCTACCCATCTCTTCAAAATCTAACAACGTACACTATGAATACATGCATCAAGTTAAACCAAACTATATATATATACACATTAAATAACCATTAGAGAGAGAGAGATTTAAAGAAAGATTACCAGAAACTTAAATCTTGAAAATGGAAGAACTTTGAGAGAAAGCAAAGCAGTGATTGATCTTGAATGAAGTAGTTACCCAAATATTTACCATATATACGTATATATATATGTACAGGGTCGGTCCTAGTGTTTTTGATGTCCTGTGCGAAAATGCTAAAAAATGTCCCTGTGCCTATTTCTTAAGCAAATGATACAATGAAACATACAATTTTTTAAAGGGTTTGGAACCTAGTCAAACTAGGTGGCTCATCCTCACGTTGATTTTTATTAATTATAATTAAAAAATAAAATACAAAAGAGGACATAAAAACCAAACCTCTGAATTACAAAATATAGAATGATAGGATTAAACCTGAATTAAGATTGTGCTTCATTCTTTTCCGGTTTTCTCTTTTCCAAATTAAAATTAGCAAAATAGACCCTTCAATATATGTGACTTAAAACTAACGCTATGTTCTCTAATCTGGAGAGAAAAGAAAAGAAATGGATGGAAAAGAAAGCGAGAGAAGAGAAAGAAAAGGAAAATAATTTTTTTCATTTGTGTTCTCGAAATTGAAGGAAAAGGAAGGAAAGAAAATGAAAGGAAATAATTTTTCATGTTCTTGAACAAGAGAGAAAAGAAAGGAAAGTTGTCAATTTTACAAATATACCCTTGTAAAAATATATTCTTATAATGAAAGATTGGGTAGTTTTGTAATTTTAATAATTTCAGTAATTTTTTTTAAATGGATTTAATTTTTTTTCTTTCCTTTCCTTCCCTTTCCTCCCACATTTGGGAGGAAAGGTTTGGGAGGAAAGTTATCGATTCTTTTCTTCCGTTTCCTTTTCTTTCTCTCCTAAAAAAGTTTCGAGAACATGAGTTTTTTTCACTTTCCCCTCCTTTCCCTCCCTTTCCTTTCCTTTCCATCGTTAAATGAGTTTCGAGAACACAGCGTAAAGGATAAGGAAAAGTATAATTTGTTAACTAAAATAGTAACTTACTTCGAAGTTAATATCATAATAAGCAAAGAGCAAAACTTAGAAAGTTACAGGTCTAAAGACTAAAGTTAAAATCTAATGTCGTAATGTCAAACCTCAAAGTAAACAAAAGTCAAAAGAACAATAAAAAATTGTAAAATTCAAAATCTATGCTACTGTGCACTACAAAAAACAAGTGCCCAAGCAATATCACAATATGTTGTTATTGTTGTGCAACGTGCTCCAACTGTGCTCATAAAGTGATGCCCTCATGTGCATTGCAAATTTCAATATGCAAAACGAACCGAACGAACACGAAGGGAGGCTTGTTCGTGTTTGTTCACATAACTTAACCGAACAAACAAACACGAACGGTAAATGAATGAAAGTTTTTGTGTTCTTGTTCGTTCGTTTAACTTAACCGGTGAACAAATGAACGAACATGAACGGTAAACAAACGGAATTTTTTGTGTTCTTGTTTATTCATAAAGAAAATGTGTTCGTTAATGTTCGTTCATTAAGATGTTATACGAATGAACATAATCGAACGAAACTTTTTGTTATCATATTCGTTCATTAAGAATTTTTGTTTGTTCGTATTTGTTCACTAAGATGCTAAATAAAAAAAATCTTGAGTTGTTGAAATGTTAAGTTTTCACCGGTTCACGATGCGCATTCAATATCTATCACTACCAGGACTTGGTTTTATAGTGAAAGCTGAATTGTCCAAATCCCAAATTATTAAACCTAAAACTAGTAATAGATGATAACTTGATACCCCCTTGGGCTTTGATGTCCTGTGCAGTCGCACGGGTTGCACGTGGCCAAGGCCGGCCCTGTATATGTATATAGAGAGAGAGAGTATTGTGTGTGTGTGAGAGAGAAAGATCTAGAGAGAAGGGTGATTAGCGTTGAGAGATGTTTTACAAAAGGAAACAAAATATAAAGAAAATCTTGAAATTAAATGCTATTAATTATCACTTAATTAAATTTAAGAAATGTTTTTCGGGAGTATTATTTTCCTAAATCTATCGGTAATAAATGTTTCTTACTAGCTTTTTCCTATTTGCATGAGTAATAAAAATTCCTTCGTTTTCTATTTTTTTTATTAACATTAAAACAAAATAAATTATTTTTTTAGACAAAACTATAAGTAATTTGGATAAAAATAAAACCTATATAACTTTTTTGTTCAAAAATATAAATTATAATGATAAAAAAAATCGAAAATAATAAATTAAACGATTTCACTCGTTCGCCATCACCGTCGAAACTCCCTACTTCATTTTTCCTTCTCTGATTAGCCTTGAAAAAACCTTTTCCATCTCCATGCTTCCTATCCTTCTCTGGTTCAAGGTGAAAAAATCCTCCCGATCTCCTATCTTTTTTTGTTTACTATGGAAAACCTCTCCAACTCCCTCATTCCTTCTCTAATTCAATGTGACAAACTATCCCGATCTTCATACTTCTTTAATTTCACTTGTTCCTGTACATGTGAATGGTGGTGGGGGGACAATGGAAGCAGGTATTGGAGATGGTTAAACTAAATATTATTTTAGGAGGAAATAATATATGATAAATATTAAATATATAATATAATAATAGTTCTTTTGTAATTTTTAAAGAAAATTAAGAAAAGTGGTAAAATAACTGAAATACCCTTCATTTAATTGGATTTAACCGAAAAAGTTAACAGCCATTAGGAGGAGGAACGAAAATCGTAGCGAGGTGTTAAGCGTGAGGGACAAATCTGTTAAAACAAAGATGAGGGGCGAAAACGTCGAAAATGACAAAGTTGAGGGGCAAAAACGTCGAAATGACAAACGTTTTGGGTTTATTTGTCATTTTTGAAGTTTAGGGACCAATTCCGTAACAAACGCCAGACGTTAGGAACCAAATCTGTAATTTACTCTATAGCATACCTAAAATTTTGATTTTAAAAAGTTGCTAAAATATGTATCAATTGACATTATGTTGAAAAATAAAGATATTTCTACCAAATCTTCAAATATTGTGAAATATGAAACTAGTGATAATGTATACTCTAATTAATATATTAATAGGTGTTAGGTCTGATTTTATAGTAATCATTGTATTTATAGGTATTGGTCTTATACAGTGTTTAGAATGCTTATCAGTGTTGTATTTGACCAAGGGCATTTAAGTCCCTTTAGTCTTTGTCTTTGTAAGAAACTCACGCACATTAATTAGATTACACTTTGCGCTTCCATATTTTCTCTCTCTACTTTCTCTCTCTAAAGATTTAGAGATTCTTGGACTCTCAATTGGTATCAGAGCCAACTGAATCTTAAGAGGATTGAGAGATTGTTTTTCTATATCAGAATTTGTGATTGAAATCGAAAATTTGATCGATTTTCTTGAATTTTTTCAAGAAAATCTCGTTTTCTTGATTTCTCATAAAATTTGGATCTGTTTGTGATCGAATTGTGTTGTTTTTGATTTCATTAGTTTCGTTTTTGATAATCAATCACA
The DNA here is from genome assembly GCA_954870635.1 of Arctium minus. Taxonomy (NCBI): domain Eukaryota; kingdom Viridiplantae; phylum Streptophyta; class Magnoliopsida; order Asterales; family Asteraceae; genus Arctium; species Arctium minus. The sequence continues at coordinate 24,253,359 of OX941097.1, read as the reverse complement.
TTTGTTTCAGGTTGTTTTTCAAGAAAAACTGATTTAGATCATCGATTTTGTGAAATTGAAATTTTCTGGAAAAACGAGTTCACGTACTGTTTCATCGAAGATTTTGAGTTTTAGTGTTTTTTTAATCGAAATTGTTGTTTGAATTGTGTTAAAAAGGTGTTTTCGATAATCAGTGTGTGTTTTTCATGCATAAATTTCTTGTTTTCATTCGATTTTACATGTTATATTCGAGTTTCTGTGGTTTGCGCTTCATTCATATGGTTTGCGCATCATTCATATTGATTTGCGCTAGTTCACTGTTCGACTAATCTGGGTGTTAGTGAATTTTCAGGTTTTCGGTTCACGTTGGAAACGCAAAGCTACTTTTGCGTATCACTCAGTATACGAGAAGTTCTTATTTGCGCATCTCACTTCACACGAAAAGCTCTACTTCGTGCTTCAAGTTCAACCCGCAAAGTCTACTTTGCGCTTCCTTCTTCAATCGCAAAGTTCTAGTTTGCGCTTCTGCTTACACACGCAAAGCATTCTTTGCGCTTCAGTATTCACACGCAAAACACAATTTGCGTTTCAGTCTTCACACGCAAAGTCGTGTCTTAACACGCAAAGTCTTCTCACGTAAAGCTTCATCTTGCGTTTCTCTAAGCAAACGCAAAGTTCAGTTCGCGGTTCTCTCTTGAAACGCAAACCTATAGTTTGCGCGTCTCCCTGACTTAGATTTAAAAAAAAAAAGTCTGGGAATTTTTTTTTTGTCATCTATGGATTCTGCCAAGTTTGCTTTCCAAGCTCAGTTCTACAAAAATGACATTATGATGTCATTGGGTATAGAAAATCGTCCACCGGTACTAATTGATGAAAATGAATTTACTCAGTGGCAAGATCGGTTCCTGAATTTCATTGAACGACAAAAGAATGGAAATGACATGATGACCATTTTTTCTGAAGGACCGTTCGACAGACCCAAATTGGCTTCTGGATTATATAAGCCTACTAAAGAGTATACACATGAAGAGTTGTCTGCTTATCAAGCTGATCGGGATATTAAAGCAAATCTAATGCTGGCCTTGCCAAACTCTGTATACAACAAGATTGACTGTTTCAAAACTCATCCTAATCTGATGTGGCAACAGCTTGAGAAGATTATGCTTGGTTCTTCAGTAGCTACTCAACTCAGGCATACGCGCTACATGAATAATTTTGAAGAATTCAAAGCCAAGGACGGGGAGCCACTAAAGACTGTATTTGATCGTTTCTGTGCCGTCATCAATGATCTTCGAAAGATAAAGGTTGAAAAGACTGAGCTTGAATTAAATCTAAAGTTCCTCAACACATTGCAACCTGAATGGAATAAATCATGCCACAGATTGAGGAACGATCGGTGATGATCAGTCAGATGATTCCGAAACAGATGAGGATGAGGTATATTCTGAGTTTGATTTTAATTTCATTACCTCTCAATTGATTATCATGATAACTGCTTTATCTGATCTACGTTCAAAACTCTTATCTGAAAAGAATTTAAATTCCGAAAAGTCAGATTTGATTGACAAATTGAAAATTTCTTTGAAAGATGAAAAATCTATTTTAGAAAATACTAAAGACATCTTTCAAAAGAAATTGGATGATTTGAAAAATTCAAATAAGACTTCTCTTGAATCTTTGTCGGCTATGACTAATTTAAAAGATGAATTTTCAGATAAAATAAATAAGTTAGAAGAAAAACTTTATCGAAGAGACCAATCTGAACAAACAATTTATATGAACAAACCGAGGAGTGAAGAGGCTTTAAAACAAAGATGGGGACTTGGTTTTGAAAATCCTCATTGTTTAAACAATGCGATTGAAAAATCCCCAACTTTTTATAAGTACGATTATCTGACTCTTGCTCATTATGCTCCTCAATTTAAAATTGATTGGATGAATGAGAAGCAAGTGTTAGAAATCGAAAATGAGAAAAGGATGAATTACAAGAAAAATGAAATTCCTTTTGTTTATACAAGTGGAAATGCAAAATATTTTCCTGAAAAATCAAGAAGAGGAAGAAGAGTTTTAAATGATATATCTCCTATCAAATCTTCAATGTCTGATGATTTTATTGCTCCTTATGCACCTGATTCTGATAAAGGAAATATTTCTCCAATCATTTATGATTCGAAGAAATATAATCCTCCATTAGTATTAGAAGGAAAAATCATAGATCTTGAAGATCAGATAGAAGATCAAAATATTTTGAAGAAAATTGAATCTGATGTTATTCTTTCTTTCATGACGTCCAGTCTTGAAGAAAATTTATTTTTTCAAAAATCAGATTCTATTTCTAGCCTATCTTCTGATTCTAAGGAAAATAAAAAGGAAGTTTCAAATTTTAAAATCTTTTCTCAAAATTATTCAGACTCTGAGGCAAATTCAGATTTATTAGTTGATCAGATTGGTTGCTTGGATAAATTTATTTCTTCTGATTTAAATATTAAGTCTAAAATTCTTGATGATTCTTTTACGCTCAATGATCAATATTATAAACCTAAGCGTAAAAGAAGACGGTCAAAGAAGTCGAAGAAACATGATACAGTTCTTTCTGACAATTCTAATTCTTCAGATTCCATTCTTTCAGATAGGACTTTGAACCGGTCAAAGAAGCAAATCTGGAGAGCGAGGCAGACATCAAATGTTCATATGATTGAGGAAGATAGATATGTAGACAATTGTTATAAAAGTGATTCATTTGCTTATTGTAATAAAATTTCAAAATACTCTATAAAGCAAATGTTTCAAATTTCCAAAAATGTCTCATATTCGTCTTCTGATTCTAGTTCAGATGATTATGCTTTCTCTTCTGATAATTGTGCTTATTATTCTGATGATATTTCTCATGTTTCTCGTTTCAAATATGCTCATTATTTCCCCACAAGAACTGCAACTAACAAACACGGGCCCAAATTTAAGTGGGTACCCAAATCTCAATCTAATTCTAAGTTGCAGGCATCTCATGTTAAGGGGGAGTAAGATAAAAGATGGCTTTTGAACACAACAGTTCAAAACCCAGACTTCAAAGCTGAAAGATTTTGGCTTCTGAGTACTTCAGCTCAGGACCCGTACTTCATAGACTACGACTTCTAAACAAATCAGTTTAGAACTCGTTCTTCAATGATTTAAGCTTCTGACTATATGAGATACTGTGAGTACATCAATTTTAATTCCGCTGCATTTTATCTATGATAATGATGTGTTCCAGTTTTTCTCTTTATTCTTTTATAGAATCTGAGCTTGTTCATTTTTTTTCTTGATTTTGTATAACCCAAATTATTTTTTAATTTGAGACACAAATCAGTTTTATAATGTGAAAGATGAAATAATTGAATTTTATTTTGTTCCATCTAAATATCAATTTGCTGAATTATTTACATTTTGTCTTTAATGAAAATTTTTAATATCGGCATATTGAGTTTAAAAGTTTAAATCTTTACAAATTTTATTCTATAAAGTAAAGTTTTACATTTTTTTCTTTCTTTTGAATAAAATATGTGTCTAGGATAAATTTTCAAGTTCTTTTGTTTATATTAAAGTTTTTATATGGTCAAATTTCAAGTCTTACAAAAGTCGAAAAGTCAGCAACATGTTTGAAACTTTTATTACTGCTTTAAAGTTGTGTGATTCGGGATATTTATAGTTTACAATGCTTGGAAAATTCTAAAAAGTCAGAATTATAGATCGGAATGAAAATATGGGCTAAGCATTTAGACGTTGATCTAAGTGATTGAGATAAATAATAAATTCTTAAAATACAGAAATCTCTGAGTTTAAAAGTTTGTACCTGTGACCTTTCTGGTTTGGGAAAGTAAGTTCCGTGGGATGCTCGACATCTGGTCCCCTAAGGTCATTTGGTCTGGGAGTGATCGAACATAAATCCTTCTATAGAATCAGATCGAAAGTCATGTTTTACTGGTATGAATGGGTTTAGGATATGTCGATGTAGCCTTTCTAATCTGGGAGAGTAAGTTCCAAGGGGTGCTTGACACCTAGTCCCCTAAGGCCAACTGGTCTGGGAGCGGCTGACCCAAATCCTGCAATAGGGTCAGATAGAAAGTTACGTTTACGGCATGTTCTTTACTTAATAAACTTTTTGATCAAAAGATGCCAAAGTGCACGCGCTTAAAAGATGCCAAAGAGCACACTCATGTCAAGATGCCAATGTGCACAATGCTAAAAGATGCCAATGAGCACACATCTCATGATACTTGGTGATATGTTTGAGTTGCGATAAATCTGTAAATTTATGAATATCTTAATTCTTGATGGCTTAGGTACCGTTTGTTTTTTAAGAGGTCTAAAGTCTGAAGTCTTATTTTAGTTATGATTAATAAGCGGTGGTGTGTAAAAAGGTCTGAACGATTCAGACTTAAGAGCCATTAAGAGGTTTTTAAAAAAAAACAAACAACCCCTTAGTGTGAGTACATGCAAAAGTTCTCTATAATATTTTTAGAATTGCATTTTCTTGAAGATAATCGAAGATTCGCATGTGAGCACACTGAATAGATTGATGGAAGTTTTTGAAACTGAACATGTTTTAACTTGATATGCAATGAAACTTGTTCTTGTATCCAATAACATATGTTTGATTTCAAATGATTGATAAATCTGTGATATTTTACTAATTAGACTTTTATTTGTTTAGTGTTTAAAATTTTATATGTTTAGTTGTTTCAAAATTTACATTCAGTATATTTTTCTTTCTACATTAATATTTGATCATTGTGTTCTCATAAATATATTTTAATGGGTTTATGCATTATTCAAGGGGGGGTGAACAAAGAGAATATTTTTCAAAGGTTATATCTGTTTTTGAGGGGGAGTTTCTGATTTTCTTTATATGAATGCTAACTCAAAATGTCATATCTAGTGCATTTATGTAGGGGGAGTCAAAGAGATTAAAAAGGTAACATTTTTTCTGAGTTTAAGTCAGCTTTGCGCATTCCGTTGGTCACGCAAACCTTGTTTTGCGTATCCTTCGTGAAACGCAAACCTTGTTTTGCGTACCCTTCATGAAACGCAAACCTTGTTTTGCGTATCATTCATGAAACGTAAACCTTGTTTTGCGTATCCTTCATGAAACGCAAACCTTGTTTTGCGTATCCTTCATGAAACACAAACTTTGCTTTGCGCACCCTTCATGAAACGCAAACCTTGGTTTGCGCATCCAACATGAAACGCAAACCTCTCTGTTTTCTCTGTTTCTTTGATTTTGTAGATTTTACACTTTCTCGTCTCCAACATTTGCATGACCAAGTTGATCAAGATCATCAAGATCATGAGGGGGAGAAGTCAAGGAGAAGTTAAAGAGACAAAGAGCTCAAAAGTTTATCTGTTGATCAAGATTCGCTCAAAGATTCTATTCTCTCAGTCATATCAATTTTGTTGTTGTTTCTACTCCGAACATCACAGTTCATTCAAGATCATTCAAAAGAGGTGTATCGTCTAGAGCTCAAGCAGCAAAGACATTTCAATCTGAAAGATGCTGAGAAGAAATTTTTTTTTCTTAAAAGTCAGAAAGCTTCATAAAGTCGCTTTGTTGGTCCGTGCTATTTTAGAAGATGATTTTTGAAGACCAAAGCGCCAATGATTACTAAGGGGGAGATTGTTAGGTCTGATTTTATAGTAATCATTGTTTTTATAGGTATTGGTCTTATACATTGTTTAGAATGCTTATCAGTGTTGTATTTGACCAAGGGTATTTAAGTCCCTTTGGTCTTTGTCTTTGTAAGAAACTCACGCACATTAATTAGATTATACTTTGCGCTTCCATATTTTCTCTCTCTACTTTCTCTCTGTTAGATCAGTTTTTATAGTAATCATTGTATTTATTTTACTGCTTTCTTAGTGTTATCTGTTTTGTTAGTGCCTTGGGGTATTTAAGTCCCCTTGGCTTGTTAGTTTTGTAAAAAAAAAATGTACACTGTTTGATCTGAATATACTGTTTCTTTCAAGAGCACACTTTCTCTCTCTAGATTCTCTCTCTACGATCTTGTGATCTTGGCTCATCAATTGGTATCAGAGCCTTCAATATCTTGAGAGGATTGAGATTAAGTGTATTTGTTACTGATTTGTGTGTTTAATTCGAAAATTTGATTGATTTTTGTTGTTTTTTCAAGAAAAATCTCGTTTTCTGGATTTTCACCAATTTCAGTCTGTTTTGTGATCGAATTGCTTTGAAATTGATGTTTTTAGATGCGTTTTATATAGTCGATCTAGTTTGTTTCTTGTTGATTTGCATAAAAACGTGATTTGGTGCTTCGATTTTGAGTTTGAATATAATCTAAAAAAGACATGTTCTGTTGTCTGTTCTATGTGAGTTTTTTGAGTTTTAGAGTGTTTTGATCGAAATTGTTAATTGAATTGTATTAAAATCTTGTTTTCGTTCAATTCTGTGCAATTTGTTTGTACTTAATTTCATTGTTATGATCAAATTAGCAGATTTATAGTTGTTTGCTGACATGCGGGTCATTCATCAGGAAATGCGGGTCATTCATCATGAAATGCGGGTCATTCATCCTGATATGCGTGTCATTCATACTAGTTTGCATATTATAAGTTTTTGAAATATGCGGGTTATTCAAGAATTATGCTGGTCATTCATCTTATTAGTATGCGTGTTGTTCTTTAAAATCGTGTGAAACTAACTTTTGAGTGATAGTGTTTTTCTCAGCTAATCCTAATAAGGACAATATATCTCCAGTACCTTATGATACTAAGAGTTATATACCTCCATTAGTATTAGAATGCAAAATAGTTGATCTAGAAGAACAAATGGAAGAACAAGAGATTTTGAGCAAAATTGAAAACGATGTCATTTTTTCTTTTATGATATCGAGTTTTAAAGAAAATAATTCTGGTCTTCTCAAATATTCCATCAAATTGTGTTCATCTGATGATTCTAGCTCTGAGGTTTATACAAATGAATTAACTGACCAGTTTGGTTTTATTGAAAAAACCTCCTCTTCTAAATCAAATATTTTATCTAAAATTGTTGATGACACTTTTACGCTAAATGATCATTTCTATAAAACAAAGCGTAAAAGAAGAAGGTCAAAGAAGAAAAAGAAGAAAGAGTTTGATATTTCTGAAAATTCTAATTTTTCTGATTCATCTATTTCAGATAGGCCTTTGAAGAATTCTGTGAAGTTTGTTTGGCAAAAGAAACAGAGATCTGAAGAATTTGTTTCTGTAGAGAATAAATGTGTAGATTCTCTTTGTAAACAAGAATCATTTGCCATTTGTAATAAAACTACAAAATATTCTGTAGAGCAAATGTTTCAAATTTCAAAGAATATCTCATATTGTCTCTCTAGTTCTGATTCTGATGATTGTGTTTCCTCTTTAATATGTGATGATGTCCATGCTTTATTTGATAAATCTCATATGTTTTGGAAAAATAATTTTTTGAAAAAGAAAAAGGAAAGGACTAACAAGAAGGGACCCATATTTATATGGGTACCTAAATCTCAGTAATTGTTGATTGTGCAGCTAAATCAATTATGGTATCTGGATTCGGGGTGTTCCAAACACATGACTGGCAACAAATCTCTACTTACAAATTTTAAAGAAAAATGTTGCGGTCGTGTCAAATTTGGAAACTGCGAGACGGCTCCCATTTTTGGTTATGGTGATCTTGTTCAGGGTAACATAACTGTCAAAAGGGTAAGCTATGTCGAAGGTTTAAGTCACAATCTGTTCAACATCGGAAAGTTCTGCGATAAAGACCTTGAAGTCAGTTTCAAGTCTAAAAGAGTTGCTGTAAAGAATAGTAGTGGCTTGGATTTACTTGTTGGAAAGAGAAGATCAAATCTTTATACCATTAATCTTTCCGAAGTAAAGGTTCCATCAGATGTTTGTCTTCTATCAAAAGCCTCTATTCATGAAAGTTGGGTGTGGCACCGTCGACTAGCTCATCTCAATTTAAAATATATGGATCGCTTGGTCAAGAATGATTCTGTGAGAGGTCTTCCAATTCTTCGTTTCCAGAAACACCATTTCTGTCAGGACTGCGAGAAAGGAAAGATGAAGAAAGCATCTCATAAGCCAAAGCCTGAACATTGCACTGCGGACATTCTAGATCTGATTCACGTTGATTTGTGCGGACCAATGAAGACAAAGAGTATTGGGAAGAAGAAATATGTTTTGGTTGTTGTTGATGACTACTCCAGGTACACATGGGTGAAATTTCTCAAATCTAAAGACGAGACACCCGAAATTCTCATCAACCTCATCAAAATCATTCAGACAAATAAGCAAAAGCATGTCAAAGTTGTAAGATCAGATAATGGCACAGAATTCAAGAATTCAACTCTTCAAGCATTCTATGATGATCAAGGTACACAACAACAGTTTTCTGCTGCAAGAACACCGCAACAGAATGGAGTTGTTGAAAGACGAAACAGAACGCTTGTGGAAGCTGCTAGATCTATGCTTGCTTATTCAGGTCTTCCTTTGTCTCACTGGGCTGAAGCCATATCAACTGCTTGTTACACTCAAAACAGATCAATTCTACACTGCCGGTTTAACAAGACTCCATATGAATTGATGAATGGTATCAAACCCAACATCAAATATTTCAAGTCTTTCGGGTGTAAATGCTATGTTTTGAATGACAGAGATAATCTGAACAAATTTAGTCCAAAGGCAGATGAAGGCGTATTTCTGGGCTATTCTTCTAACTCTGCTGCTTACAAAGTTTTTCTCCTCTCAGCAAGAAAAGTGATAGAGTCAGTGAATGTCAAATTTGATGAAGCTGCCAATTTGGCTTCTGGACAACATAGTTCAGAACCCGCTATTACTGGAAATTCAGCTTCTGAACAAATTAGTTCAGAACTTGCACTTCAGTTGACAAATCAGGATCCTTCTACTTCTCTGTCTAATTTTTTTGATCTTGATTTTCTGTTTGAAAATTTTTATGATGATGTTCCTAAATCAAACACTGATAATGTGTCAAATGTTTTGAATCAGGAATCTGTGAGTGCATCAAATCCTAATTTCGCTGCATCAACCTCTGAACCTGATGCTTCTTCAGAATCTTCTGAGATTCAAGACATACCTTCTGAACATCATCCTGATCAAGTCTTTCATGAACCAGAAACTGCTGAAACTATTCATGAGGTGTCTGTAGAAGATGAAGTTGTTCCAGAAGAAAATGTTCAACAAGAAGTACAAGCTATGTCTGGTCAACAAGAGTCTGAATCTGATGTCATGGAAATACCCCCTCCTTCAGTTGAAACCATATCTGTGTCATCTTCTGACATTATTCCATCTGAAGATCGTCCTCAACAAATAGAAGTGGTTCAAGAAGTTATTGATCCTCTCCCTCATACAACAAAATGGACAAGATCTCATCCAATCCATCAAATCATTGGGGATCCTCAAGCCAGTGTTTCTACACGCTCCAAGTCGGCTTCTTCCAACGAATGTTTGTACACTTGTTTCTTAAGCAAGATTGAACCTAACAAAGTATCTAAAGCGTTGGAAGACCCGGACTGGATTTTAGCAATGCAAGAGGAGCTCAATCAGTTTGACGCGCTCAAAGTGTGGAGACTTGTACCACGGCCAAAGGGTAAAAGCATCATTGGTACAAAGTGGATATTCAAGAATAAAAAGGACAAAGATGGTATCGTCGTTCGGAATAAAGCAAGGTTAGTAGCCAAAGGATATCGACAAGAAGAAGGTATTGACTATGATCAGACATTTGCACCTGTCGCCAGATTGGAAGCTATCAGAATGTTTCTCGCCTTCGCTGCTTATCGCAACTTCACAGTATATCAAATGGATGTCAAGACAGCATTTCTCAATGGCAAACTGAAAGAAGAAGTATATGTATCTCAACCAGAGGGATTTGTTGACAAAGATCGTCCTGATTACGTTTATTTTCTCGATAAAGCTTTGTATGGTCTGAAACAAGCTCCAAGGGCATGGTATGACAAGTTGTCAGCTTTCTTGGTCAAATCCGGCTTCACCAAAGGCTCGATAGATACTACTCTTTTCATTTATAGAACTAATATTGATATTTGCTTAGTACAAATATACGTAGATGATATTATTTTCGGTGCGACTAACAAATCTTTGTGTAATTGGTTTTCTGATTTAATGACCTCTAGATTTCAGATGAGCATGATGGGAGAAATCAACTTCTTTCTCGGCTTACAAGTGAAGCAGCTTCCAGATGGAATCTTCATCAATCAGTCAAAGTACGTATTTGACATTTTGAAGAAATTCAAAATGGACAAGTCTACTTCAATCGGCACGCCTATGGCTCACGATGCCAAACTCGGACTGGATCCAGATGGAAAAGTTGTGGATCAAAAGACATACAGAGGGATGATCGGATCACTGATGTATCTTACTGCCAGTCGCCCGGACATAATGTTTTCAACGTGCCTGTGTGCCCGTTTTCAAGCTAAACCAAAAGAATCTCATCTTTTAGCAGTCAAACGCATTTTTAGATATATTAAAGGAACTCCTTATTTAGGATTATGGTATCCTAAAAGTTCTGACTATAGTTTGATTGCTTATTCTGATGCAGATTATGGTGGTAATCAATTGGACAGGAAAAGTACTTCTGGTCATCTCCAGTTTTTGGGTGACAGACTGATAAGCTGGGCGTCGAAAAAGCAAAACTGCGTGTCAATATCAACTGCCGAAGCTGAATACGTTGCTGCAGCTAGTTGCTGTGCTCAAGTACTATGGATGAAAACGTAACTTCGCGATTACGGGATGCTATACAAGACTGTGCCAATATATTGTGACAGCAAGTCCGCGATTGCGATATCGGTCAATCCTGTCCAGCACACCAAGACCAAGCACATAGACATGAGATATCATTTTATAAAACATCACGTGGAAGAAGGTACTATTGAGTTATATTTTGTACCAACTGAATATCAACTTGCTGATATATTTACAAAAGCTTTAGATGAAAAACGTTTTAATTTTTTGCTTTCAAAACTAGGCATGTTGAATTTAAAAGTTTAAATCTTTACAAATTTTATTCTATAAAGTTTAATATTTCAGATTTTCTTTCAGTTGAATAAAATGTGTGTCTAGGATCTTTGACAAGTCTCTTTGTTTATATTTAAAGTTTCATATGTTCAACGTTCAAATCTTTCAAACATCGAAAAGTCAGCAACATGTTTGACGCTTTAGATACTGCTTTAAAGATATGTGAGTCGGCATATTTATGGTTTACTTTGCTTGAACAACCTAAGTGATCAAAATTGTAGATCGTAATGAAAATATGGGCTAAGCTATTCGATATAGATCTGAGTTATAGAGATGATTTTATTTTTTAAGCATTTTAAAAATACAGAAATCCTTGAGTTTAAAAGTTTGTACCTGTGACCTTTCTGGTTTGGGAAAGTAAGTTCTGAGGGATGCTCGACATCTGGTCCCCTAAGGTCAATTGATCTGGGAGTGATCGAACAGAAATCCTGCAATAGAACCAGATCGAAAGTCATGTTCTACTGGTATGAATGGGTTTAGGATATGTCGATGTAGCATTTCTGATCCGGGAAAGTAAGTTCCAAGGGGTGCTTGACACCTAGCCCCCTAAGGCCAACTGGTCTGGGAGCGGCTGACCCAAATCCTGCAAAAGGATCAGATAGAAAGTTACGTTTACGGCATGTTCTTTACTTAATGAACTCTTTGATTAAAAAGATGCCAAAGTGCACACCGCTTAAAAGATGCCAAAGAGCACACTCATGTGAAGATGCCAATGAGCACACAACTAAAAGATGCCAATGAGCACACATCTCTTGATATTTGGTGATATATTTTGAGCTGCGATAAACCTGTAAATTTGTGAAAATCTTAATTCTTGATGACTTAGTGCCTGTACATGCAAAGTTCTCCATTTTATGTTTACAATTGCATTTTTCTTGAAGCTAATCAAAGATCGCATGCTAGCACACTGAATAGATACCTGCATGTGTTTGAAGCTGAACATGTCTTAACTTGATATGCAATGAAACATGTTTCTGTATCCAACAACTCCCGTTTGATTTCAACTGATTGATAAATCTGGGATATTTTACTAAGTAGACTTTAATTTGTTTGGTGTTTAAAAGTTTATATATTCAGTTGTTACAAAATTTATATTCAATATGATCATCTTTAATATTGATGTCTTTATGTTTGATGTCTGTGTTTTTGTCATATAGTCTGTGCATTTTTCAAGGGGGAGTGTATATCTGGTTTCTATTTCTGAGAATATTCTGTTTTTGAGGGGGAGTAAATAATGCTGATTAATTACTTCGTGTGCTGATCAGAAATTCATAAGGTAAGTATTTCTGAATTTACTATGCAAATGCTAAACTAATTTGATAAATTTTGTGCATTTGTGTAGGGGGAGTAATGGGGGCTTATCAGGTATTTTTTTTTGTACTTATTTTTTTTAAGTAGTTATTCATAAGGTATTTTTTGTTTCTTAGGTTATATAGAAGTAAGAGTGTTTTTTCTTTTCTTTATTCTTTTTTGAACGTGTTTGACTATTCCCCTTCCCTCCATCTTCTCTGCGTACTCTTCTTCTTGTTTCTTTACTGTTCATTTTCAGATTGTGATTTTGGAAAGATCAGGTATGTTTTTGTTTTTCATTATATGTTTGTAGATTGTTTAGTGTTTCATTACTTAGTTTTGATTTCTTTCTTGGTTTTGTATTGTGCGTATGAACTGATATTCGATTATTTCACTGTTCATAGTTTTCTAAAACTCAGATTCGAGTTGAAATAGATCGATTTGCTTATTGGGTTTTGTTTAGACATTATAATCGACTATCAGGTATGTTTTCTTTTACTTTAATTTCGTGTTTTGTGCTTTTAATTTTTATATTTTGTGGATTTCGGGTTCGAAAAGCCGATTTCTAGGGTTTGGGTTCAATTTAAGTGAACTATGCGTGTCACTTGTGACCCGCATTTGTGAACTATGCGTTTCACTTGTGACCCGCATAGTAAGAAATGCGTTTCACTTGTGACCCGCATAGTGTATTATGCTCTTAATCCGGAACCCGCATTCTTTTAGTATATGTTTGAGTATTTTTTTTTGTTGTTGTTGTTTCAAGTATGCTATGCGTTCCTTTAAGGACACGCATTTCCTTCTATGCGTTTCATTCAGGACGCGCATTCCTCATAAATGCGTTTCCTTCTTCACCCGCATTCCTCATAATGCGTTTCTTTCTTCACACGCATTCCTCATATGCGTTTCCTGAAGGACCCGCATTTCTTCCTTCGTGTCTCCTTAAGGACCTGCATTCCATATTTAGTATTTTTTTTTTCTTTTCTTTCTCGTATTTTCTGTTAAAAGTTGAAATGTGTTTTGTTTCAGGTTCTCATGACTTCTCAAACAAATACTGATCCAATGATTCAAGATGAGAATGTCGTTCTTCAGGATCCGACTGATCAGGCATCTCATGATACACCTATGTCGTCTGTTCCGTCTGTTGGGGCTGATCTGTCTATATCAAGGCGAAATCCAAATGATGTGTTCCCGAACGTCATGTACATGCCTTATAAGCATAACAACTACTTTGTTGATTTTGATCGCATCAAGATTCATCCTGTCATACGCACTATTCTTCGTGGACATCCGCTCTCTCAAGCTCTATGTTCAGTTGCCGATGTTCCGGAAGTCTACGTTCAGCAAGTATGGCACACCATCACTAAGAATGAACTAGCACGTCCTCATCGATTTGATCTCCAAATAGATCAATTTGATTCATATCTTTCTTACAAGCGGTTAAGGTTGATTCTTGAGCTTCCTGAGCCTGATTCTAGACCTGGAAGGACAACTTATGATCAGTTTCCATCTGAAGAAGAAGTGTATGAAGGCATCAAACGACTAGGCTATGTTGGTCAACTGAACAGGGTTGTAGACTTTGACAAGTCTAATCTTCCTCCTGTATGGTATTCTTTATTTTCGGTCATCAACAGGTGCTTAACGTCTAAACATACCGGCACGGATAGTTCTAGTCTTCACTATCTTCGACTGTTCCATGCAGTAGTCTATGACCTGCATGTCGACTATACGATTATTTTCTGGAACGAGCTGTCTGAAATAGTGCAAGACAAGTTAACCAACAAGCGACGGAAGTTCATTCCTTTTATCAGGTTTTTAAAGCTGATTATTAGAAGCATGTTTCGAAGCAATCCGGCAATTCCTCGACGATTATCTTGGCCGCAAGTTCAGGATACTGAGATGCTTTTTCTTAAGAAACAGAAGAAGTCCTTCACATTTTCTATGACCATTCCTTATGGTCTTATTGCCAATTATGCTGACCTGACAGATCCTAGTGTCATTGAGTATTGTTTAGAAAATGACTTTGAAGAGGCTGAACAGGAAGAACCTTCTCATAGCACTCCAGCTGATAATTCTCAGGAAGAGCAAGTTGAAGCATCTACTCAGGAAATAGTTACTGCTGTAGTAACTACCATAGCGACAGATGTTGATTCTTCTGCAGTTCCACAAGATGTTGCTTCTCATCGCATTGAATATGTCATTGATGATATTGAAGCTGAAGCCATTATTGAAGCTGCTATTATTAGAGAAGATGCTGATCTTGATGGAACTGGAGTTGCTGATGATGATGAGACAAATGCTGAGTTTTCTGATGATGGTGAAAATACGACAAGTGATTCAGATGATGGTGATGATGATGTTGATCAATCGAACATGAAAGTGTATGAACGGAAAGTAAGAACTCCGGAAGTGGTTATCTCAACAGAAGTTATCTCTGATGATGATTCAGTTCCAGTTAATCCTTCAGTTGCACATCTTCAAGTAGATGAATTGGATACAACTTTTAATCAACCACAGCTTCGGTTCAAAGTCAAGCTCCAGCAACTACACTTGCAGTTATTCAGTCTAATTCATCAGCTGTAGAGCTTACTTCTGATCAAGCTCGAGTTTCAACTGACAAATTCTCTACTTTGAATGATGTAATTCGGCAGTTATCGGAGAGAATGGATGCTAAAAAGGAAGCACAGATTCTGAAGTTAAAAACTTTTTTCAAAGGGAAGATACCTGAGATTGATACTTCAGTTATTCCTACAGAGATTCCGTTCAGACGACCATCTGGGGTTGTTCTAAGAGATCCGTCGTCTGTTGTTCAATCATCTGCTCCAGCGATTATGTCTATTCCTCTACCTCCATTGTTCACTCAATCTGCTGGTATTTCTATGTCTGCTTCAACTGATACTTCTTCCAGAGCTTCTCTTCATGATACTCCGATTTCTGAGTTATCTGATCTTCTTTATGCGCGTATTCTATCTATGTCTCCGCCACAACATCAAGATCGAGATTTGATCTCTCTGCTGAAGAACTTCCAGCCAATGCCACCTCCAGTTTCTTCATCTTCTGATTCTGATCGCATTACTGCTTTATCTCAAGAATTTCAGGAATTCAAATCAGAAGTTAGATCCAGTTTATCTGATCTTCGTTCTTTCATGACACAAGCTTTTTCAGATCTATCTAACAAGATTGATCATCTAGATCAATCATGCAGGACTGAGGCTGGCCCGTCTCTTAAACGCCGACATGACCAAGATGATCCCGATCATCAAGGCCATGAGGGGGAGATGGCAAAGAGACAAAAAACAGAAGGTTCTTCTGAAGTACGAGAAGTTGTTCAAGAAGGAGTGGTGGAGATAGAGAAAAGAATGCTGATACAGTTCAAGATTGCAGTATTCAAGACTTAATGGATGTCATGATTGACAATGTTGATGTAACTGTTTTGCATAATGAATTTAATTTGTCTGAAGCAAATTTTAATAATATGCAAGTTGTAGTTTATGTGGATCCAGATGTCTCAGGTAGAGCTAATGAAGTTGAAGAATCAGAAGCAGCAAATGATATGAGATCTTTC
The DNA here is from genome assembly GCA_954870635.1 of Arctium minus. Lineage (NCBI taxonomy): Eukaryota > Viridiplantae > Streptophyta > Magnoliopsida > Asterales > Asteraceae > Arctium > Arctium minus. The sequence continues at coordinate 24,237,470 of OX941097.1, read as the reverse complement.
TTCGCGAACTTCATTGAGATAAATTCAGATGATGATGAAGAAGTTAGATTTGAGAAAGTTTCTCAAGTTAAAGAAGAAGATTGCAACAATATCATTATCTTATCTGATACAGAGGATGATACTGTTTTCATGGATGCATCAAATACAAAAGAGGCTGAATTGTTATATGCTGATCTTCCGAATCAAGGTGAGATTCCAGAAGTTGATCAACCTTCGTCTACTCCAGTAACTACTTCTTCTCCGACAACCAATATTCCATCAAGTGCATTTGAAGTTGGTGAGTCGTCTAGAACTCAAGTAGTTATTCCTTCTTCCGAACCAGTAATTCCTCCATCTCTTCTAGAAGAAGGAGAAGCTTTAACTAGGCAGCAAAGGCAGAGAAATCTACAACAAAGATATATGGCTTCTAGACTCAGAACTGCTTTTCTTGAAGATATCCAAAGCAATATCTTTGTTTCTAGAAGAAGGACACTCAATATATATGCCATTCTTGGAGTAGAGAAAGAATCAGAAGCTTATCAGCATGAGTACTTAGCATTTATCAAGTGCCAGCGCAAAAGGAATAACTCCGTTGCTTCTCCTCATCTAATTGTTCGAGTTATCAGCGTGACAATTAATAAGTTCATGAACATATGGTATCCAGACCTTGAAGTGGAAAGAAGAGACTGCAATCAGTACAAATTTTCAGAGGCTGATTTCGTTGATCTTTCAATTGATGATGTTGAATTCTTATATGATCATTTCAGGAATCTTTATCACCGGACTCAGGATGTTTCTCAAACTCTTTTTGTTTTTAAACGATTCATTCGACGGCAGATCCGATTTTTTCGTGTTTTTGACTTCCAGATGGCCGTCGAAAGTTTTCAGCCTGTGGTTAATCTTGAAAGGCCCAACAGGAGTTTGCAGAATCTAGAGTCATATCCATTATTCACCATTATCAAAGATCCATACGGAGTAGTTTACAAGAACAACTCAAATGAAAAATGTTTTCTACGATTTGATGAAGTTGGATATTACTCTGATGGAACTCTAAAGGTGATCAAACTTCAATTGGAGCATCGTCTGCAAGAGGCTAGAAGAAAGTTTTTGGAATCAAGAAGAGAATTATATATTGTTGAAAACGATGAAATTCATCTGATTCGTAGATCTTTGAACACTATTCAAGACAGACTGAATCTCCGTTCAACTCTGCGACGATTGGAAGTGTTAGTTGGGCTGAACAGACTTCGTCAACGAGAAGAACGTCAATGATCCTTCAAAGTCGTCTAGATGGTCAATGCTGTTTTTGAAGACTGTTTTTTTTTAAGACCTCGGCGCCAATGATTACTAAGGGGGAGATTGTTAGATCAGTTTTTATAGTAATCATTGTATTTATTTTACTGCTTTCTTAGTGTTATCTGTTTTGTTAGTGCCTTGGGGTATTTAAGTCCCCTTGGCTTGTTAGTTTTGTAAAAAAAAAACGTACACTGTTTGATCTGAATATACTGTTTCTTTCAAGAGCACACTTTCTCTCTCTAGATTCTCTCTCTACGATCTTGTGATCTTGGCTCATCACTCTCTCTAAAGATTTAGAGATTCTTGGACTCTCAATAGGTATCTTAATATAATAAGTAAAAGACGAATACCAGAGGATAAAGGAAGAAACCAGAGAACAAAGAAAAGAAAGAGAGAAGAAGTTTAGAGAGAGAAATTATTGTTTCTGTATTTTTATTTCATTGAACAACTACACAGACTTACTGATCTATTTATACAAGAAACAATAGTACAATTGTTTTAACAAAACTTACACGTAAGTAGCTAACTGCTTCACCATACTTCAAACAGAACTATAACAATCAGTAACCAACCAATGACTTTCTTTGACTGCTCTATTATCCCCCCTCAAGCGAAACGTCAGGAACGATGTGAAACTTGGACTTTAACATAGAAAATCGAGAGGATGTAAGTCCCTTAGTTAAGATATCAGCAATCTGAACTTCAGTGGGAACATAACGTATCACAAGCTGCTTCGAGACTACCATATCATGAATAAAGTGCAAATCGATTTCCATATGCTTTGTACGTTAATGAAACACCGTATTCATAGCTAAATACATAGCTCCAATGTTATCGCACCATATCGTTGGTGGACAACTAAGACCCAATCGCAACTCACGAGTCAAAGACATACGCCAACATAGCTCCATAGCAGCATGAGCTAAGGCACGATACTCTGCTTCTGTGCTAGATCGAGCAACAAGGTGTTGCTTTTTAGAACTCCAACTGGTCAAATTTGGTCCAAGATAAACGTAATAACCATTTGTAGACCTTCTGTCATCTGAACAGCCAGCCCAGTCAGCGTCCGTATAGGTATGCATCATAGTAGAGAACGATCTTTGAATCAATAATCCATGAGTACTTGTACCTTTTAGATAACGTAAGATACGCTTTACTGCTATCCAATGTCGATCAGTCGGTTGATGCAAAAATTGAGAAACTTTACTTACGACATAAGCAATTTCGGGACGTGTAAGAGAAAGATACTGTAAAGCACCAACAGTACTCCGATATAGCAAAGGATCATCTAGTGGAACACCAGAAAATCTAGACAATTGTCGCCCGGTGAGACTGGTGATGAAAGTGTCTTACATTGGCTCAAACCTGTTCGTTTAAGAAGATCGAGAAGATATCGCTGTTGAGACAAATGTAAGTTGTTTCCAGAAAATATAGCCCGCACACCCAAAAAATAACTCAACTGTCCCAAATCTTTTAAAGCAAACTTGGCATGTAACTTCTGACTTAAATAAGAAATAAACCCAGAGTCACTTCCCTTGAGAATTATATCATCAACATATACCAATATATAAGCCGTAACTATAGGAGATGAATAGACAAATAACGATGTGTCAGAAACACATCGAGAGAAATCCAACGTGAGCAAGGCATTAGACAGTTTAGCAAACCAAGCACGAGGTGCTTGCTTGAGTCTGTAAAGGGCCTTTTTCAGCAAACATACATGATTAGGACAATTAGCATCAATAAATCCCGAAGGTTGTGTCATATAGAAAGTTTCGGAAAGATCTCCATGAAGGAAGGCATTGTTCACATCCACTTGCCTTATGTCCCATCTACGAGAAAATGCTACAGATAATACCAATCTAATAGTTGTGGGTTTTATCACAGGACTGAAAGTTCCAGTATAATCGATTCCTTCAGTCTGAAGAAAGCCCTTAGCAACTAACCGGGCTTTATATCGACTAACTGTACCATCGGGGTGTCTCTTGATCCTGTACACCCACTTACAACCAACAATGTTAGCACTTGGAGGAGGTGACACTAATAACCCAGCTCTGTTAGAGTTGAGAGCAGAAATTTCTTCCTTCATCGCGTCCCACCATACAGACCATTTCTGAGCTTGAGAAAAGGTGTTTAGCTCATAATCAAGAACAACATCAGTTATAGCCTAATAAAGAAAATAATCAGAAATTTTTTTGGATTGACGAGTTTGATCACGAGTTCGTGTAACCATAGGATGAGTAGGTTGTGGAGGTGGAGGTGTTGAGGAAGTAGAACTGGTATTAGTAGAAGAAAAAGAAGGCGGTGAGGAGTCTGGAGGCGATGGATTAGTACTAGTTGAAGAAGATGGTATATTTGACTCTGAAACAATGGAAAAAGACGGTAGAATAGTAGTATCAATAGAAGTGGAGAATGTGTTTAAAGAAGGAAACATGGTTTCATGAAATTGCACATGTCTCGACGTGTATGTAGTGGAAGAAATAGGATTATAGCACATGTACCCCTTGTAATGTGGAGCATAACCAAGAAAAATGCAAGCAATTGACTTGGGAGACAATTTGTCTTGGCGAGTAGCCCCAAGAAAAGGATATCATAAGCACCCAAAAGTACGAAGGAGACCATAATCAGGAGTTGTATGAAACAACAATTCATATGGAGACGAATGAGACAGAACGGGAGAAGGTAAACGATTTATGAGAAAAGTCGACGTAGCGTAAGCATCATACCAGAAAATTCTTGGTAGACGAGAGTGAAATAATAAAGCACGAGCCATCTCGGACAAATGACGATTTTTACGTTCGGCAACTCCATTTTGTTGTGGAGTATATGGACAAGATATTCGAAGAGAGATACCGAACTCATCAAGAAATTGACGCATAGACCCTTTGATTAATTCGGGAGCTCCATCACATTGAAAATATTTGATTTTAGTGGAAAATAGATTTTCGACTTGAGTTTTGAAATGTTTAAATGAGTCACACGCTTGAGATCTTTGTGACAAAGGATACATCCAAGTAAATCGACTGTAGTCGTCAATGAAAGTAATAAAGTACCGAAAACCAGAACGAGAAACAACTAGTGAAGGTCCCCAAATATCAGAATGTATTATATGTAATGGGTACATACTTCGAGAGTTGTGAACAGAAAACGGTAAACGAGTACTTTTTGACAAACTACAAGCACTACAATGATTATTCTCTTTATTTGAATTTAAAGGAATACAAAGTTTTCGTAGTACATAGTTTGAAGGATGCCCAAGTCGAGAGTGCCACAAATTCGAGGATGTAAGAACGGCAGCAGAAAGGGAGTAGAGATTTCCATAGCTACGAGGAATGTGGTGGAGCGGAATTCCCATGTTTGTCTGAATAGATAAACCAAAGAGTGAGAAAGTGATAGTATATGGATTATCAACAACTAATTGAAAAATAGACAAGAGACTTTTGGTAAGATCAAGAACAAGAAGAACACATTTCAATACTAGACGAAATTTAGGAAGTGAGATAAAACCATGACCAATATGAGAGATGCGAAGAGAGTTTCCATTACCGACAATTACCCTTTTGGATTGGGAGTCATGTGTGTTGTAGCACCATAATCAGGAATCCATGAGTCTACAAGAGAACATGTATCAGAAAATGAAAGATTTGGTGCTGCCCATTTAGCAAAATGATCTGGTCCAAACTGTCCAAAATCAGTTGTATAAGCATGATTGAATTGACTTGGTGTATTGAAATTATGAGGCCCATTCTACATACCACTAACTTTATTGAATTCAGGCCCAACTGGTTTACCATAAATTGGCCCATCATAACTTTCAACTGGACTCATATTACCAAAACCTGATTCTGTCATCATGAAATAGCCACCAGGTGAGTTAGGGTTCATGTTCCATCCTTTATTAAATGAGTTACCTCCTTGATATCCACTTCTCCTTCCACCTCTATTGCCACGAGAATTAAATGAACCACGCCAGCCACGAGTCTGATTCCAACCACCACAATTATGTCGATCACCATTGCCAAAACCACCATTATTGTACCGAAAGAAACACTTATCTGCTGTGTGGCCATGCTTTCGACAAATTTGACAGGAGATTTCATTCACAATACCTTTTGATAAAACATGAGGAGGTAGTGGGTCTCCCAATTTCAACGCAGACATGGTTGAAATAGGTATAGTTTCAGACTGCTGATTTATTCGTTCTTCATACATCAGAAGCCTGGATCTCAGTTGAGTAAAATTCGGTTGTGAATCTGAGTTTTCAATATTGAGAACAAACATGTTGTAAGTTGGATTTAAACCATGAAGGATTTGTAGAACTAGATCTGCTTCTGAAATTTTTTCTCCAATAGCTTTCAAAGAATCACAAATCTTTTTCATTGAATCACAATATGCAGAGACTGAGCTTGATACCTGTTTAGTTGTCTGAAATTGAGTCTTCAACTGAGAACGTTTGGCAAACGCTTGCTGCAAGTAGGAATCCTCAATTACTTTCCACAAATCTGCAGCAAATTTGGTGTCTATTGCAAGATGTGCAATAGAAGAGTCTAACGTGGCATTAATGCATGCTGAAACAAAGCTATCTTCCTTTTGCCATTGATCTACAACTTTTGGAGGTGTTGATGGAACAATGATTGATGGATCTATATGCTTCTGAAGTCCAAGAGTCTTCAAGACCGTAAGAATCTGATATTTCCAGCAAAGATAGTTTTCTCCATTCAACTTTATTGAGACAAAATTCGTTAAATTCGGTATTGAAAAATTACTGGAAGTGTTTGATGGAGCTCTTTCTTCAGCCATTGTTGTTGTAGAACTAAATAATCTAAATTTTCTTTTGCTGAAAGAGAAGAAAAATAGAAGCCTTAAGGAGGCTCTGATACCATAAAAGACGAATACCAGAGGATAAAGGAAGAAACCAAAGAACAAAGAAAAGAAAGAGAGAAGAAGTTTAGAGAGAGAAATTATTGTTTCTGTATTTTTATTTCATTGAACAACTACACAGACTTACTGATCTATTTATACAAGAAACAATAGTACAACTGTTTTAACAAAACTTACACGTAAGTAGCTAACTACTTCATCATACTTTAAACAGAACTATAACAATCAGTAACCAACCATTGACTTTCTTTGACTGCTCTATTATAATAAAATTATAGTTTAGAGAGAAGAAACATAATAAGGATGTAAAATAAGAAAAAAATAGTGATTATAAAATAGATTATTTAAAAAAGTGTAGGACTGGTACAGTGACACACCTACCCTTATTTAAAAAAGTGTAGGACTAGTCCTTGTGGTTGCCATCCATTATCAAGTTTGGTCCTCTTTAAAACTAATTACAATTTTGGTCATTATGGTTGCCATTTTGTTTCACTTTTGGTCCTTCTGATCAACTTTAGTTAAAAAGTTTAGTTACATTAAGGGTATTTTGGTCATTTCACTTTTTCTTTTTCATTTTTTTTGTTTTATTAGAATATATAGAAAATTACAATTATAGTCCTTGTGGTTTGTCTTTTTCCATTCTCTTTTTATCCTATCTTTTTTCTCATTTTTCATTTTATACTTTTATTATATTAATTAATTAATGATAATTTTAATTAACAATACATTAAAAATATGTAGTTCATTTTGTAAATTAAACCATTAGAAAAATCTTGTAGATAACTTTAAAATAAGTTAAGTATTGAATATTTTTAATTTTTTATGCAATTTATTTGATATATACCTACAAATCTGTCTACCCTGATCTGAAGAAAAAAAAAATTCTATTTTAAGTTGTGTTTAAGAAAATTATCATTTTCGTTATTTATGTAAGGAAAAAAATCGAAATTTATCTATGTCTATTAACTAAAAAATGTATCGATTTTAGATATTCTAATTAATTAATATTTTTATTAATTGTGAATGAAATAACAAAAACCTCTATAATATAATTATTATTTAACTTTTTTCAAAATATAAACTTAAATTTATCATAATGAAAAATAACCAATTTTTTTCTTATTTACGTAATATAAAAATCAAAAGTTATCTATGTCTATTAATAAAAAAAATGTATCGTTTTTAGATAGTTCATTAATTACATGTGTTTAGTTGGTTATTTATTTGTTTGATCTAAAATATATTGCTTTATTTGATCTAAAATGTAAGGTCATGAACCATGCATACTTCACCTTGTAAATCATTTTTTTCTGATCTACCAATTCATGAAAATATATAAAATAAAGAAAATGTACAGTTGTCAGTTGGTTATTTATTTTTCGTTATGATAAATTTTAGTTTGTATTTTGAAAAAAAAATTAAATAATAATTATATTATAGAGGTTTTTGCTATTTCATCCACATTTAATAAAATATTTAATTAATTTAAATATCTAAAGGAAAAATTGCATTAAAATTGAACCAACTTTGGTCTAATTTCTGTTTTAGGGAACTAACTTATAAAATGATCATTTTAGGGCTTCAAGTAAACTTTATATTTATTCAAAGGTCTGACTAACCGGTTTAGTAGGTAACCAGTCATCTCAATATGATGTGACAAATCTATTAATTAATAACATATTATGTGGATTTAAAAAAAAGCCAAATAATCAATAATTATAAATTAAAAAAAACTAAATTATAAAAGTCGTCCCTAAACCTACCATACGTTATTCCCCATCTTCATCCCCTTCCCTATTGCCGGCCACCATCCCCATTGCCGGTTACCTTTTCCGGCCATTTCTCGACCATCATCGTCCCCTCCTCCCACCATCCCCGTTGTCGGTTACCTTTGTCGGCCACCATCCCCGTTTTCTCCTGGCTGATCGCAACGATATCAACCATTACCGTGACCCTCTGGTGTTCCTTGCACCATCGAGAACAACCATCTCCATCTCCGGCCACCACCGATAACAGGTACCCCCATCAGAGACAGCGAAGGCACGACACCATCTTCGACCACCGTCTCCCAAAAAAAATTAGAATTATTTTCACCACCGATAACACCGTTAGTTTTTTTCAATGTATGGTGAGTTAGGATGGAGAGGAAGGAGAGAAAAGGGTGGTCATCGGCGATGGAATTTTCAGAGAATGAGAGGTCAGTCAAGGATGAGAATGGGGAAGAAGAGAGCCGGAGATGGGAACGAGAGGAACGAGAGAGAAGAAGGTGCATAGAAGGAGCTTCGATGGGTCACTCTGGGATGAAGATGATGAATTGATGATGTTAGGTGTACTTTTTTATTTTCTATTTTCTTAATAAAAGTGACTTGTACATGTGCCTTAAAAACTTGTACATATATATATATATATAGATATATATATTTTTTTTAATTTTTTTAAATTTAAATTATGACATGGAATCTTAGTTGTCATTTACTTGGACCCGTGTCATTGTTAGTAGGTCAGTAGGTCAAAAAGACCCTTAAATATATGTAAAGTTTGTATTAAACCCTAAAATGAAAATTTTAATAGTTAGTTCCCCAAAATAAGAATCAAACCAAAGTTAGTTTCATTTTAATGCAATTTTCCCATATCTAAAATTGATACATTTTTAATTTTTAATAGATATAGATAAATTTTGATTTCTTTTTCTTACATACATATCGAAAACGATAAATTTCTTAAACACAACTTAAAATAGAAAAGTTTTTTTTATTAGGATTAATGTTGACGAATTTGCAGATATATATCACATAAATGGCATAAAAATTTAAAAATATTCAATACTTAACTTAATTTAAGGTTATCTACATGATTTTTCTAATGGTTTAATTTACAAAATGAACTACATATTTTTAATGTATTGTTAGTTAAAATTATCATTAATTAATTAATATAATAAAAGTATAAAATGGAAAATGGAAAAAAAAAGGTAGGAAAAAAAAGAAGAGAAAATAACAAACCACAAGGACTATAATTGTAAGTTTCTATATATTCTAATAAAACAAAAAAAAATGAAAAAGAAAAAGTGAAATGACCAAAATACCCTTAATGTAACTAAACTTTTTAACTAAAGTTGGTCAGAAGGATCAAAAGTGAAACAAAATGACAACCATAATGATCAAAATTGTAATTAGTTTAAAAGAGGGATCAAACTTGTTAATAGGTGACAACCACAAGGACCAAAAATGTAATTTACTCCAACCTATATCTTTTGCTAATACATACCGTTTGGAACTCATATTTCCAAGCATTTTATTTGTGATCCTGTTTCACACTCTTTCTTCATTTAAAGATTCACAATTAAACACATTTCAAGGTGCATTTTAGGATTCAACACCCCAAAAATTTTGGTCCTGAAATCCTTAAAAACAAATAACATAACTTGGCATGCAATCAAGAAAAGAAAACACCCCAGATTGATTATATCCTACAATACAACCTTTCCTAAACATGCCAAACTCATCTACTCCATCTACTTTCACTCACACTCATATACCTAAATTATCGATTCCGTCGGATTTTTCTTTTTTACAGTTTACGATTTCCGTAATCGTCTCTCATATCCTTCACCGTTTCTTCCACGAGATCTCGAACAATCTGAAATTCGACCTCTTTTGCTAGAGCATCGATGTCCTCGTTAACCAATTCCGACCATGGCTTGGACCGCAAATCTCTAGCCACCATGGTGTCGAAAAAGTAGAAAGATTTGTCGACAGGCGGATGTAAATACTCGCGTAACATACCCCATACCTGATCCAATAACGTATTGCCATGTGGCGGTCTCACTGCTTTCCTACTGAACTTGGATATGTGGATCGAAGGGGCTAATACTGTCGAAAGTATTTCGTTCAGTAAATCAAGTAATACCTTGTGATGAGCCTTTTTCTGCTTGGCTTGTTCCTTTGGTTCAATGTCATTTATCTTGTTTTTCTGTGATTCCTCCACTTGCTCGAAGACCCGGCTGCTAATCGGTTTCGCAAAGGTGTCCAATCGGGATAGAGATTTATCGAATGAGTTATCGTATAAACCGGAAGCGATTAGTAAGTCTCGTACATAAGCTTCATCTTCGTCTTCAAGTTCTACCATATCCGACTCGATCAAGGGTTGTTCTTCAATCACGGTCTCCTCTGATCGGCCAGTCTCGAGTTGATGCAGTTGCTTCCTTAGTTCTGTCAGATCAAAAACCGAATTATCTTTGTCAGATTTCCCAAAAGCTAATAATCTAATTCTAATATCAAAAGTGGAAAATGGCACTAGACATCCATTATAAAGATTACTATGGGTCCGTCAGAAAGAAGCAGGACCGTTTTTTTCTCATTTTTTTCCAATTATGCATCAACGCCTCTTATATTTTTCCAATTAGTTTTTCAATGTTCTTTTAGACATTTTACATTTTACATGATTAGTTTATCGGTCATTCTAAGCAAGTTTGTTAGCTAAGAGCTAGTTTATCGGCCACCAACTACTTTTCAGTTAACGGTTAGTTTATAAGCTAGCGTTAGTGTGCATACTTGAAATAAACAAATAAAAGGTGGATCCTCCTCTGCATGAGTAGAAGTTGTACTTCCACCTCGTTTAGCTATTTTCAGTTCTAGAAGCAGGCAAATGATACTTCGTAAATACCCTTATACCTATCTTTCTCTAAATGAAGAAATTTCAAAGGCTGCATATCTTACAAGGGTCAAAATAGGAAAACATTTTAATTATAAACCGAGGGTAATGAAAGTATTCCAAAATTAGTGTCAATGTCTTAAATGCCTAACATTTGGGAAGGAGAGAGTAATTTGTGATAAAATCTAAAGAAGTTTGTGGGAGGGTTTTTCCCAAAGTGTTGTAGAATAATTGATCAAGTAATTGGTATCTACATCAAAAAGCCAATGATCAAAATGGGATGAAATCATGTTCCTAAAAGAGACAACAAGGGATGTATGTGGACAGTGGATTTTAGAAACAGTTTGCATGGTACATAATAAACAAAGTCATAAACAGTGATTCGATCCCCTTACCGTTGAGGTTAGAGCTAATGTCTCTGAAAGCTTGCGGCAGATCATTGTCATCTGATGTAACTGCACCTGGTGTTGTTGAAGGGCTGACACAATATGCAGCCCGATAGAAGTCCTCATGGATACTGCTGCACACGGATGCCGGGCTAGGTGGAACTTCGGTTGAGTTCTCCTACAATAGAAAGCCATAAATTTGTTAGCAAACAGATGAAAGCTGTATGGGGATCCTTTGGTTAAATGACCTTCCGATTGTTTTTTGTTTTTTAAATCCACAACCTTCTGACAAGTTTTAGAATTTCACTGCTTAACATAAGAACGTATCTTCCATACACAAGAATGCTTAGAAACTTGTCAAAAGGTCATAGATTTATCATTTAGCTAAATAACCCGAGCTTGTATGTAGGACAGAATGTTTGAAAGAAACCAAAAGAGGTGTTTGTGGTGGGTGTCCTTACGAGTCTTTCGGCAAAATTCATCATAACTGTCGGTCCATTCATGATGTCTTTCACGAAACTGCGGTCATTGTCACGGAATTCTGTAGCGGAATGTATCTTTCTGGCAAACAACCTTGCCCTGAGAGATAAACTGTACTTGAAACTGGACACTCTCTCCTTCAAATTGAACTTATCTTTCCTTTGTTTTTTCACCTTCATTGTTAACTTTTCATTAGCTTCATGCTTTCTCCGGATGTGAGCACCAGTTACAACATGCCGATCTTCGAGAAGAAGCTTTCCAAATGATGTTCCTGATACTGGAGCTGATAAGGATCTGACTAGATTGATAGGAGATGAATCCCTTTGGAGAATCATATTCATATCATCAGGCCCACATCTAAAAGATTTGCTGTGAATATCGTTTTCATCTTTCAAGATATTGCTAGATTGTAATTTTCTGTTTAAGATGGATGATTTTGAGCCATTGTCAACATCCATTGAGATATTTGAATGTGATTCTCTCTTCAAAACATTCCTTAGTCTTTCTGATAAAAGTCTTCTGGTATCTCTGCTGATGAACTCGGGAGAACTTGTTCCACTGCATTGAGATTCACCCCTATAAGATCTTGTTGATTCAGATCGAAGCAAATTTGTTCCAAGATCCTTAGTAACGCTCTCTCTGACCTGCTTGGCTATACGTTGCGCTATTTGTTTTGGATCAGAAGGCCTTTCACTGTAAGGTGTTTCGATTCCACCTCCTCTAACTACTCCTCCCCTTTTGAAAGTTTTCCCTTGCAACTCAAATTTCAGCCTTTCTTTTACTTCCTCAAGAAAATCTTCGATATTATTTCTATCTTCTGAAGCACCTGAGGAGCTGGCGGCCCATGGTTCTTCAGAATAACTAATATTGTCAAAGCCAGGTCTCAAGATGACTATCCTTGTTGGTGTAGAATATGCTCCAGTTTCTTGATCAGGTCTTAAAAGAGATGAGTCGAAGTCTTCACTTAACGTTTTCCGCCTCAGGGGAAATGATCGCTTTTCATCTGGTGAGAGAAACTCGTATGTAGTACTGCGATCATGCAAACCAGCTTTCAAAGAGTGGGACTTCTTTAGATCTTGGAGTTTCTGGCCCTTTGTTCCTGAATTTGCATATAGAACCATCTTTTCATTGTTGAGATTCTCTTGAGCCATCCATTGGGCAGGGGTGGAGCCATGTTCAACGATTTTTGAACATTCTTTAAACCTTGCTGATTGCCATGCTTCAAATTCTTTCTTAAACTTCTGCAGTTCCTCCTCTTGAGGATGTTCCCGAGGCATGGGTTTCTTTGAGGTTGTGCTACCACTCCATTCATCAGGATCGCTGTCTTCATCTAGGTGAAAGGAATCCAATCTTATCTGCCTAAAAGATTTTGAAGGGGAAATCCCAGAGCCCACGGAACTACTTCTGGTTAGTTTTTCTTTTGATGAATCATTTGCTGGGATTTCGTTTTTTTCCTCAAACCGCTGTGTTACTGAGTTTGTATCTAGTGGCAACGAATCCACTCCCATTAGACGAGCCACAATGCTTGGGGCGTTAGCTCTGCTTTTTGCCCTTTTCGACATCTCATCATTTATTAACTTCTTCATTGGAGCCTCAGCTGGATAACAGCCCGTCTCAGACCAGTCGTGTGTCTCTTGATGCTGAAACATTTTGAGGCAGTTTGCAAGTCAAAATAAAAAATTTACACATGAGAAAGACTCAAGTATGCATATGCATTAAAAGCCAGTAAGGTTATTTGAATAACTAATATGGTGAATACTTGGTTGGGTTACATTATTTGTATAAAGTGTTCATGCATTACCAATCTTAGAAAAGCACAAACATCTGCCTGCTGCCTTAGTCCTTAAATGGAAGGATTAACCTCATTTCACTCGGTTAAAGGAACAACTAAGGATCCCAAATGAAAGTCTCTGGACTGCTAATTTCATAGTATACAAACAAGTACATAAATTACAATACTTGACAGCCCAGATAAAAAAGCTACGAGATCACTAAGGTTTAAAAGAATATAAATAACAAGCTTACCAGTCCATCTTGTGGGGGGTAATAGCTCTGGCAGGTTTCTACAGAAATCTCTAAACTGTTGCGTGGAGCCTCTAATCCTGCAGAGGATCAAAATCATTTTCGTTGCTATAAAATTATTTCTACCATTTGATATATCTTGCTAACAGACAGGTTAGATGAATTTTAGGAAGTGGGTCAACTACTTCTAATGAGTTCAGAAATATCACAGAAACAAAGTCTATGAATTTGAATGGACAATGGAAAGTGGAAAGGCTGATGCAGTTCATTTGCAACAAGAGTATAGACTCATTTTCCCTTGGTGATCCAGAATAGTAATGAAAACAGCAACAATAATATTGATGGTAATAATAGTAGTAGTTGTACTTGTTGTTAATGTTAGTAATGCTTACCACCAACATTTTTCTTTTGTGTTCCAAATTTCCTAGCCATCCTTCTTTGCTTTAAATCGGCAAGGTGGAAAAATCCTCCCATACAGTAGTGTCACCACCAAGAAACTCAATGTGCTTAATGTTGCACGTTTGAATTAGTCCACCAGCACCAAGGCAGTTGCTGCCAAAGAATGATGAGCGGATTAGTTCATTTCACTACCTGTAAAGACGCCACAAAGATAATCAATATCTTGGAGTCCAAGTAACCTTCAAAACAAAGTAAGAAATAAAAAAATCGGGTGGAACATCAAATAAGGGCCACATTGGGCTATGATATCATCCCATTCAGAAAACTGGTTTATCATGTACTTAAGAAACACAATTACAGGGGATCTATTGCAAGATAAGAGCAGATGCAATAAGGCTGGATGCACAGAATATGGACTAGTTAACTAAGTCAAGAAACATTTATTCATCCAACTTACAATCTTATAAGCAAGATGATCCCACATGTGATATGCGGATTTTAGTGCAAGAAAAGAACCAAACAACTACTTAACGTCATTCCCTGACAACTTTATGAGGCAGGGGTGGTCTTTAGACTTCATTCACCTCGATATGTTGATAGTGGAACCCAGAAATTTCAGAGTTCTTCTAACTCTTTAAACTGGCCGTTTACCCCAAACACTTACCCAGTAAGCGCTTACCGGTAAGATTCAACACTATCACTTACCTTACCGGATAAGATTTTAGTCCATCAAAACGTTATCGTATGCTATTTACCCGGTAGACGCTAATAGGGTAACACTCTCGGTCTTTGCCATCGCTCTTACTGGGTAAGAATCCCGGTCCTTGCCATGTTAATCCGATAGGGTAATGTGCTTTGGTAAGCGCTTACCGGGTAAACGTTTGGTAAACGGCCCAATACATGGATGTAAATTGGCATATGAATACACATAAATATGAACATCTGGGTCTAAATGATTTTATAAACCCCTCTCTCTCTCTCTCTATCTGGATCGTTGTTGCGATGTCTAGGTTTTCTTACAAACACATTCATCTAGCAACTGAAGTGCAATATAATTAAGCACAGCCTGGCCCTACATGTTACATGTGATAACCCCTTTCAGTTTATGGTTACAGTTCTTACCAATATGGCATTTGAATATAAGGAAATGAAAAGTGCTGATTCAACATGATTAAGCCCAACCACAAGGGTTGTGGTGTGGTGGTAAAGGCTTGGGGAGTTCATAGCGCTCAACCCGGGTTCGAGCCCCACTAGCAACACTTGTGGCCACTGAGGATAAACTCAGGGTTGCATGCTTTAGCAGTTGGGCCAAAGGCCCTAATTGCCAGGGATTAGTCTGGGCCATTGGCCCAGGATACCCTTTCAAAAAAAAAAAAAAAACAAACATGATTAAGCCCATTATCACTTACCTTATTAAAATCAAAAATCAGAAGGCTTTTGATTTCTATTTCTCTTTGTCTAATTACTTTATTCAGTAAAATGGAAGTTACACCACTTGTACCAGAGCAATCCAAATAGAAATCCATAGAAAAATTTTAAACCAGGTAAGTGGCTTTTTTAAACTCTTCTTCAGCATTCACCGTTTTTAAGTAAAATAAAATAGTAGTTTCAACCCAGAAAATTTGCAACAATTTTATTTCTTGATTGATCAATAACATCTCTCCTATTTTATCTATATTCAAAGACGTTTTTCACACATTTGACTAGCATACCGGAATTTTGGACGATACAAACAATCATTTTCCAAACTTCTTAAGGACGGAGGGAGTAGTAATTACCGTACTTAATACAATTCTTAACTGAGTCAACTCAATGTTTCATCATAAAACAGTTAAAGCGTATTGAAGGAGGAAATACTCATACACATCAATCAGCTAAGAACTCCGTTTCCAGGCCGGCATGGATAAAGATCAAACACATAAAAACGATCACATAATCCAACTAGCCAAAACAATTCCAATTCATGCAATATCCTCTGTTATTACCAGAAAGAACTTGACGCAATCAAATCATGATATCACCGCAAAAAGCAATATCATATACAGAACAATTCACCAATCAAATCATCACTACACAATTCATTCGAACAAATCATCATAAAAGATGAAACATCAACAAACTAACACCTCCAAATTCATCATAAATCCGATGTCATCATTGCCAGAACAAATCAAAATAAAAATTCTCGGAATTACAAAATACCGTTATTATTGTCATGTTGAAGTAAATCAATCATCATCATCAGCTTCCGGAAATTCCTTCAGATCCGAACCAGAAATTCAAACTTGTAATCATCATCATCATCATCATTCATTTGACGAGTTCATTGAGGAATTTGAGAAGACCGAATTGATGAGAGAGAAAGAGGGGAGTAGAAGTTATTGACAGAGGAGCGTAGCAGAGAATCTGAGCCCTTTTAGTCGGATGGAAATAATAATTATGGTGAGAGGAGGAAAAAGTTGTGCTGCTTTGCTTTTTAGCATGAGACTTCCCACGACCAAAAAGCTCTACATCGTGGTTGTCTTTTTTAATCTTTTTTTTATTATTATTTTTTTTTCCTTTTAAAACGGTTATTCCTTAACGACATAAATCATTTTAAAATATAAAATAATTTTATTGTTATTTAAAATCATAATAATCAGTTTTAAATATTTAGGTAGGCATTGTTGGTGAATGATTATATGAGACGTTGAGGTTAACGTGATAAGTAAATCTGAATCGTTGATCACTTTTAATCAAACGTCCTCTCATGAATACTGACTTAGAATGAAATAGATTTGTTGCATCTTATCTCGTTGTATTCATTTCTTATCTAACGGTTTGATAACCGCTTCTTACGTTTCTCACGTTAACCTCAACTTCTCATCGAAACCCAATTCAGGCTTTGTTTGTATGTGCGTTTAGAAATTTATCATTTGATTATGAAATTCATGCGTTTATCGAATGTCATTTACTTTATTGGTGAGCAAAGTATGGCTCAAGAATCTTACCTAGTAAGAGACATAGCAATAACTAAAAATCTTATACAACAAGTGAGGAAAAAAGACTTTTACACGATAAATGCTTATAGAATTAATTCAGTTTGATGACCCAAGTTTGAGATTGATTAACTTGTTTATTGGCACAAGATCAAAACCTAGGTTTAGCATAAACTTTTTTAATTTTTAATTTTTTTTATTGTATAATTTATGAACATATAAAAAATGTTCGGGTCGGAAAAGGGTCTGCTCGCTTGGTTTTACTCGACTCAACTAAAAAGTTTTAACGATTTTTTTATTCTGCTTTCAAAATCGACTCGAGCTCAATAATTACTAAGTTAAATGTTCGAATAGTTAACCCCTTTAATTGAGTCTTTTAGTTTTTGTATAAACAGAATCCTTAATTTGATATACTTAAAAATTATTATTTCATACACTTAGGTGGCTTTTGTTTTCTAAGAAGTCTAAAGTCTTATTTCACTTCTGATTAATAAAAGATGGTGCTGAAATCTGAAATCTGAAACAATAAGAATATTTGTTTTTGTAACTTCTGGAAGCGTCTTGAGAGAAAGGAGAGCATATGAATTGAGACAGCGATAAGAGGTCTTAAGAAATTAGATCACCACTTCTTATTTAAGATGTATTTAAGAGTTAAGAGGTTCTGAAAACTGGAAAAAAAAAACAGTTTGAATGTAAAAAGGCCTGCCCGATTCAGACTTAAGAGCTATTAAGAAGTTTTTTCGAAAAAACAAACAATCCCTTAGATTCAAATAGGTTGTAACAAAATTGATTGACAAAAAATGATATAAAATTACTTATATACCTAATTTGATACACTTAAGGGGGTGTTTGGTTCATGGATTTTGAAGAAATTAGAAGGAATTGGAATGGATAATTCCTTTAACCAAATTCAAATTCTTTTGCTTGGTTTACATATTGATCATAATGGAATCATTTGAATTCTATTAAATTCCACAAATCAAGGAATTCATCATTCTTTGCCTAAAGTGAAAGAATTGAATGAAATTCCTACCAACTGAACACGTGGTCAAATTTCATTTCAATTTCTTTCAAAGTCATTCTTGCAATAGATTCCAATTTCATCAAATTTCATTCTACGAACCAAACGTCCCTTTAAATTCTCATTTATAAAGACAACTCCCGTTTTCTCTCAAGTGTATACTTTTGAATAATTTTATTTGCTTGATTTTTAAATAAAATTAAATTTATCTGCTTAATACAACTTCAAACAATAGAAGCATATTGAAACACTCCAGTTAATTTTTCGATTTCAGTCATATAATATTATACAACCATTTTTATCATACATATCCAAACACCCTCTAAAATAAAGTCTATTTCTGATTATCTAAATATTTATGAAACAAATAATTAATCTCATACTAAATACAACAAAATATATTATTAAAATGAAAATTTAAAATTATCTACCTATCAATTCTTTTAACTAACTTGAAAGACTTCTTATTTCCAATTCACAATTTCCCGTTATTTGACCTATTTAGCTTTTAAACAATCAGAATTTATCCTATATTTAAGTGGTTGTAACTTTAAACAATAGAAAGACACTAAAACAGTATCATTTATAACCAATTCTATATTAGATTTCGGTGAGAAGTTGAGATTAACGTGAGAAGCGTTTATCAACCGTTGAATGAGATGCACTTGATTAATCCTTTTCTAAGACGCAATTCATGGGAGTGTATGAAATTAAAAGTGATCAATGATTCAGATCCATTTCTTACGTTAACTTCAACTTCTAATACAATCCTTCACCTTCCATTATAATTATTTAATATCATATAATTATTTTTAAAATACATTTTCAGATATCTCTAAAATATAATAAATAAATATAAAAAACGTTTTAAAAAACTATCGTGATCTCAATAAATTTTTGTGTGTGGTATCGAGTGTGTGATGGACTATGGTATTGGGGTGGTCTTGAAGGAATTGAAGCAATGAAACCTTTGATTTGGTTGAAATTTGATAGTCAAAAAGCCGTCTCGTTGATTTAGTACTAAACACTCGATGCTATGAGCTGCCTTCATGTTGCTTTTGACCCATCCATTTTATATGTTTAATTATTATTATAATAACAATAATTATTTAACTAAAAAAGTAATATTGTGTTTTCCATAATTTTAATTATATATTTTCATCATTTTAAAATAAATATTCATATTTCTATTTATTTTTGTCTTAAAATAAATATTCTATTTCTAAAATAGATAACTAAAATTTTCAAATATTACCTTAGTTTAGTGTACATATATCTAATAGTTAATAAATCAATTAAGTTATTTTTTGGATTCATTTGTAAAATCTTGTTTAATAAGCCTTATATTACACGAGCTAGTTTTTTTGAAAAATTTCTTTAAATAATTTACTTAAGTTTTTATTTTTATTTTTACCAATTTTGTTTCTTGTATATATTTTTTTAGTTTCTTTTACATATTTAGCTTTTAATAAATATAGCTAGTTTACCAGCTAACTTTTTAGTTAACAACTAATTTATCAACCGACAACTAGTTTATTTAATCATAATTTGGACAACCTTTGTTTAAGGGCCAAATAATTTCATTTAATTGTTATTTTAAAAATTACTTAAAAAAATAAACGTTTTAAAATTGTATATTTTAAATATCGTACTTTAAAAAATCCATCGAATTATAAATATTCAAATAAAAGTTTGTCAAGTTTTAAATCTTTAAAATATCTTTTAAAGTGTATTATATAAATGAACAAAAGTATCAGCCCTTTAATCATAATTCAGTAATTTACCCAATAAAATAAGAATATACATATTTATGATTATGAAGAGATAAATATAAATTCGTGAAGCGGACAATGATAACAAAGATTATAAAAGTATATATGCGGCCGGTACGAATCGTCGCTTTTTAACAGGATGACGATTTTATTCCATTCGATTTTCATATATATATATATATATATATATATTGGAAGGATATTTTGCAACCCTTAAAAAGGTTGCAACCTTTGCAACCCACATCTTAACCGTTGGATTCATGATCGACGGTTATTTTATTTTTATTTTTCTCTTTTTTTAATTAAAAATATTGGGCCTCATATCTTTTATAACCGCCGATCATGAATCCGACGGTTAAGATGTGGGTTGCAAGGTTTGCAACCTTTCTAAGGGTTGCAAATGAACCTCTCCCTATATATATATATATATATATATATATATATATATATATATATATATATATATGTATGTATGTATGTATATATGTATGTGTATGTGTGTGTGTGTGTGTAGAATTGTGTGAGAAGTTGAGTTAACGATGATAAAGGGGTTGCATGAGTTACATCATGGAAAGAGTTGCATTTGAATGTCTCTCTCTCTCTCTCTCTCTCTATATATATATATATATATATATGTGTGTGTGTGTGTGTGTGTGTGTGTAGAATTGTGTGAGAAGTTGAGTTAACGATGAGAAGCGTGAGAAGTGGATCTAAACCGTTGATCTCTTTTAATCTCAAGCTCTCCCATAAATTGCGGCTTAGAAGTGAATTGATCTGGTGCATATTATCTCGGTGCATCTAATTCTAATGTGCGTCCATTTATGTTCCAACAGTTGATAACCATTTCTCAAGTTTCTCATCGTTAACTCAAATTATCACTGAAACCCAACCATATATATATATACACACACGGATTCAAACGAGAACGATACATATTTAAAAGAATACGAAATGCTAAAATCATATGTGATTTTACACTAACATCATGTACAAAATCATATGTGATTCAAGCGACTTATCTCAGCGACCTGAAAATGCGGTCAAAGTCTCCCGCACACCTATTTTTGTCCGTTAATGTAAAATCACATGTGATTTTGCACGTGATTTGACTGTTTTCGTATTTCTTAAATAGTTATCATTCTCATTTAATTCTTACTCTATATATATAGGTATTCAGTTCACAATGTAAAACTTTTTAGTTGCATTTTTTGTTTTACAAAAACATAAAATATGCTCACATTGTGAAATAAATAAATCTTAATCAATACATTAAATAACAAAGATGTAAAATAACATATAATGCACCTGTTCTATTTTATTTTTATGAAATTATAGTAATTTTTAATTTACAATTATAGTTTTCTTGATACAATTATGAAAAATCTAATTCATTAGATCAAAATAAATTGATGATTTATATATGTTTTAACTTTTTTATCTTTCATATTTGAACTTCTATCTTTTAAAAACAATTACCAATCATATTTTGCGTCTAGAAATACTCAGAAAAATGGTTTTATCTGAATCTATACTATTATATAAAAATTCTAAAACGGTTATTGTACAATCTTTTGTACAATAACATTTATCACTCTTACACTTACTTATTTAATTTACTTTATATCCCTTGTTTTTTCATTTTACACTATTATCATATTAATACAAATAATCGTATATGAACAAAAATGTAATGAAAAAATATGTTTTTTTATTTACAAATTATACCATTATAATCGTCTCGTCAATACCTTCAAAACGAGCAAAATATTGAATATTTTTTAATTTAACCGTACTATTAAATATAATGAATATCTACGAATTAATTTGTTTTCTATCCATACATTTTATTTTTTTCCACCGTTAACACATTAAAAATACATAATCATAAAATACGTTTCATTCTTATTATAAATTATATCATTATAATTTTTTCCGTCAATAATTGTAATATAAACTAATTATTGAATATCTTTATATGTTTAGGGTTTCATAAATTGTGATTCTTAGGTCATGGTTGATTGTTGATGACATGTCTATAAGAAAGTAACATTAATTGTTCGTTTTTTACTTACATTCCGCTATATCGCACGGGTACATGCCTAGTATTAATTAATAGTATTTATTGAACTCAATGTTATTTTTGATAACAAAAACAACATATTGAAGATTATTCATATTTATCGATAACCCTTTTTACATTTCATCCAAGGCTTATAAAATGTCAGGAACGGGCGTATGCCCCAGTCTTAGCCGTTGAGTGAGACAAAAAATGTCTTTCACATTAATGTCCTTGGAAACGGGTTTTGTATGGGACCGGTTGAGTTTGTCGATAATATAACATGTCTCCTAAAACTATTATAAAACTATATTTTTTTTAAAATATAATATTTTTTTATATTTAATTTTAAATATATGTTAGAAAACGTCATTTTTAAAATTTCTAAAAATAAAAAAAATTAATTGATTTTAATGCAATTTCTGTAGCAAGTTCGTAGCACATGATAACAAACAGTTCAAAATCAGTTTAGCTTTCAGGGCTGCGCCACCCTTCCATTTGGAAGCAATTTCATTAACTGTTTCGAACGCGGCGCGGACCCACTGGAACTGACTGTACACACGTACACACCAGATACCTTTTTCTTCGTCGGATACCTCGTCACATTTTTTGTGAAAGAATAAATAAATAAACTGTTTATAACTTTTCTAAATATATAAAGTGATTAAAAAAAACATTGTATATTTTAATAAGATTAAAGGGTTATTTGTTTTAAAGAGGTACTAGAAGCGTACTCGCACAATGCAGCGAGATACATAACGATTTTAATGTTTCATTTTATTTTTTTGTCGATTTATAGTACGATTTTGGATGGTTTTGAGAAAGTGATAATGTTTTTTTTTTTTTTATAAATTTGTTTAATGTAGGCTTAATAATATAATGTTTTTTATATAAAAAAATTAAGTATTTTGTTAGAATTCAATGATTATCTTATATATTTTAATGACATCTAGAAAAAATAACCAATTACATATTTAATAATATAATTAAAACAAATTTATAGTAATATAATATATTAATTAATAGTGATATATGAAAAAGTATGCATAAAAGGAAGGTCCTGCACATACCAAATTGGTGGGTGTTATAAGCCTCCAGTAGTAATATGTATCTTGTGCTTTGATACTTGTAAATTAAGAAATTTTTAAAATCTTGCATAAAATGATGGTACTTTGTGTCTATTGTATTTAAGAGTTTTTTATCCGTGCTTTATAATATAGTATAGATTGTACTTTTGGAGTTTGAAAATAGAACCAATAAAATTGTTTGTCTTTATACAATGATAAATGTCTCAATGTATAACTAGCATCAAAGTTAACGATATTAAAAAAAACTATTACCAACAAATAATTAAAAAAACGATAAAAGATACTTAAAAACTTACCATAAATAATGTTTTATTTTGTTTAAAAAAATCAAAATGAAAAGTGTTTAGTATTTCTTTAACCACGTTTTTTTTCTATTGAGTTGAACATTTTAGATGTTCTAAGGTCTCAAATGTTCCATTGAAATAGTTTAACTCGTAAATTTAGAGAATATGTTAGGACATCTATAACCCATTATTATAATATTAAAAATCATTAAAATAGAGGTTTTTTCTTCTTCAACCCAGAGTGTGACACTAAAAAATATGGATGTAATCAAACTTCGCCTCAATAGATCAAAATTTTGGCCTATATATTTCAAATATTAATATTATATTGATTTTGTATGATTATTGTACATATTAATCATTATTTAATATTTATATTAATTAATACTAGTTGTGTACCCGCGTAAAGCGGCGGGATACATCTTGATTTGGAGGTTGACAACTAAAACCCATAATCTTGATTCCTGTTTCTCTCTATTCTATGTTCAATTTGATTTGATTTTATTGTTTTATATTGCTTTGACTTTGAGTTGAATAGTGGTTTTAACTTAATGCAACTCATAATTAACAAATAAAACCCGATATGTATGTTTGAACAAAGTATAATTATAATCATTTGTGACAATAAAAATTTGTACACACAGAAAACGAAAACGATAAGATATCACTCGGAGCATTCATACTATATTATAAAGCACGGATAAAAAAAAACTCTTAAATACAAATTACTAAGCACAAGATACTATCATTTTATGCAAAATTTTAAAAATCTCTTCATTTACAAGTATCAAAGCACAAGATATATATTACTACTACAGACTTCTAACACCACCAATTTGGTATGTGCAGGGTCTTTCTTTTATACAGACATTTCCATGTATCACTATTAATTAATATATTATATTACTATAATTTTGTTTTAATTATATTATTAAATATGTAATTGGTTATTTTTTCTAGAATGTCATTAATATATATAAGATAATCATTGAATTCTAACAAAATACTTATTTTTTATATAAACAACATTATATTATTAAGCCTAAATTAAACAAATATATATATAAAAAACATTATCACTTTCTCAAAATCATCCAAAATCGTGCTGTAAATCGACAAAAAAATAAAATGAAACATTAAAATTGTGATGTATCTCGCTGCATTGCACGAGTACGCTTCTAGTTATAAATAATGGAACCCGAAAAATCTACAAATATTCATATTATAATCAAGATTCATACAAAAATACTAAAAAGTCCATGGCTATTTTATATAGAACCCGAAAAAATGTCTAATTTGTGATGATCTTGTTAAGTCATATACGATTAAATTGTGTATATAGATAGAGAAGATTTTTTGTTTGAAAGAGTTATTCCATCCACGGAATAACATTTTTTTAATTGGAAATGACAGGTTTAAAAAAAGATTTGGTTTTCTGTACAAAACTCTCGCTAGAAGCTTAAACCACTTTTTATATCATTAAATCAACATCAAGTCATTACCCAACTGTCATGTATAAATGACCGCATAAGTTGAGTTCCATTAAACTCATTAAGCTGCTAACAAACAAAGCCGTTATAAAACTTCAAAAAGTTGCTCCATTTCACCCCGGAAAAAAAAAACATCAAACTTGAAGACTCAATATCATGAAGAAAAAGCCAATGCATACATGCCCTAAAAAGTTAGTAATATTAACATGAAGATGGTAGTCAAAATTTCACTACAAAGATGTATTTACTACTAAAAGTATTACAGAACCCTCAACTGTATCATTAAGCCAATGTCTTGTGTTAAATAAGCACCCATACTTCTCCAAATTTTACAACAAACCACCTGTACCAAAAAAGCCACCAATCATAAGTTGACACGTCATCTCAAACCACAAACACTTTCAAACATATGAATCATTTGAGCTTAGATTAATAAGATCACCTCTAAATGGAGGTCAAACCAACACAAGAGGTTGAGCTGCACAACTCTTGGAATCATAAGCCCTTGATTCCGATGGTTCAAAGCGGTTTTTGCAATCATTCGAGACCGATTCATCATCATCCATGGTTTGCATATCGGCAGTCGGTTGAAGATTAAAGTCGAACCTAATCTTTCCGACATTCTCATCAATACCCAACTCTGGTTCCACCAACTGGTTGACCCCAACGTCTTTTAACGACTCAGATTCGTGCTCGTGAGCTGAATCATCACAATGTCGAACATCTGAATCGCATGGAACGTGTTCAACTGGGATTTCAAACATAATTGTAGCTATTTCAGATTCAAGATGTGTAGCTTCTTCCATTTGTTCAAAATCTGTTGCATTTGATGCTTTGGTTTCCATAGCTTTGTCATTTGAAACTGCATAATTACAACCAGACTTCAGAATTATGTAGCTCTGTGTATTCTTTCTTAAGTAGATAAGCAATTAAATGCTAACCAAGTTTAATGAACTTAACGGAACTCACAGCTTATTCGAATCAACTATACATGACTGGTGGTAGTGGCTTAATGATATAGAAAATGGATTAAACCCAAGTTTTTTCCAAACATGCCACTCTTAATTAAAAATCTGCTTCTATCTATGAAAAAACCCTCTCAAATAAAAACCTTCTCAAACAAAACAGACAGATTAATCCATACAAACAGTTCTATCCATACAAGACTTAATCCAAAACCACCCAAACCACCCCTTATATTATATGGGTTAAGTTGTTTGTCTGAGGGAAAGGAGACTGACGGGTTTGAGGGTGGCAAATTTCTGGTATTAATTTGTTTAAGGTGGCTTAATAGGACAAAGCAAGGGGTTCTTGGCTTATCCCATATACCCATTTTGGTTTAATAGTTTAACTATTAAGCCGTAAAGAAACACTCCTGTATGGTTGAACGAATAAGCTGCCAAGACCATTAAGCTCATTAAGCTGTAAGTAAACAACCCTTTACTCCCAAAACATAAGATGACATTATTAAAGGTTTAGAATTAAAATTAACATGCCCCAAAAACAAGAATGGGCTGATGAATAACTTACCTGCAGCTGAACCAAGATTCTTATTGGCAAATTGGTTGTTCAGAAGAGGTTTATGAAGCATGTCTGTACCGGGAAACACCATCATTCCCGTGCACTTCATCGCCCGCCTCTTCGATTCTTCGAGAGGCTTGAACCCAAACACCTTGGTCCATGTTTTGAAAAATCCAGGGATGGCAGGAATCACCAGCTCTCTGACACCAAGACTACTAAGAGCCTGAATAAAAATGAAAAAACTAAGTTGCAAGAACAATTACAGTATTACAGTTCAAATTACGACCAATAGATCAAAAAACGTATTACAGCTCAAATCCATATAAGAACATATATTTTTGACAACTAAACTTGGGTTTCCACTATGTATAGATAGACTCTCAGAGTTCAAAAACCTCGCCTTGGGGATAGAACAACAACAAATAAAAACTAAGAGTGATGGCAAAGATCGAGAATTTTACCCGGTAAGAGCGATACAAAGATCGAGAGTCTTACCCGGTAATTTAGGGTGATGACTCTTACCGATTAGCGCTTACCGGAAAAATATTGCATACAATTTCGTTTCGATAAATTATAATCTTACCCAACAAGTATTTAGGCTTTTAAATATACAAAAACTACATAAACATGTTTCCTTCCATTAAAAATCAATATGTTTCATCACTCCTAAATAATGGTCAAATTCAACAAACATAAATAAGTATATAGAGCAACTTGAGACAGTGAAAATAACCATGATTTTATGGCATCTCTAATGTTTATTTGGTATTCATTTGGTTTGGTTTTGTGGTATTTAGCGGTATAAATGCTCAAACAACTTGCCATTCCAGGTAGAATGAACTAATCCCCAAGTAACTACTCCTAACCTAACATCAACATATCCAAATTTTAGAAAAATCTTCATCAGATCGGTAAGCCACAGAAAAATTTATTGCAGAGAAATTTCAGAGTGGGATAGATCCATTACAAGGCATCAAGAAGTTTTCCATCTGTTTGATCAAATAAGTAGAAAAATTGGACTTACCAGCATCTGCTACCATCTGTGACATGATCTTCCTCCAAGACCGAGACCTTACTTGGGTCAACAAATGTTACAAATTCAAATCCACATAGAACTTTGTTAATCTCCATAGTTGTTAATTCTATATAGGAAAAAACAAGAACCACAAAATTAGAAAATTTAGAGACACAAAAGTGCATCTGCAACACTTATGATATTCGTATGCAAATTTAATCTTATCTAGTTGTAAAAGGCTAAAAACAAACCCCGTCAGAAAATAAAATCCTTTCACATGTCTATAACTCTTGTTTCTTCCCTATATAATAGACCTAGAGAAGGAGATGATACACTTTGAACTGAAATTTAAAATCAGTGGTAGGAAATAAAAATTGAGAAGCTTAACATGATAGAATACAACATAAGTATTCGCCGGTTGCTGCAAGTGAACTAATATAAGGATAATTATGCACCTTTAGTGAGTTTTGATGAGGCTTTTTGGTAGGAACTAACCCCAATTAGTGCTTCATCCATCCCACTAAGAGTTACTTGCTTGGATTTAGGATAATAGCAATATAGCATGTCTAGCAAAAATATAAAGATGGAGAACATTATTTAATTAATATAAATATTAACTAATAATTAATATGTACAATAATAGAGATTGTAATAAGTTTAGTAATTTATTTATTTTGATGTTTTTAAATTATAAATTACATTTGAATAATTTATTTCTTTTACCAAAAATTTAAATTCCACATGATTGGATATTTAATATAATAATATATAATTATAAAATTTGTCACTTTAATTCAAAAATACTTCATTAAATAAATTATGTTAAGGATCAAATAATAATACTTACTAGTTATGAAAAATAGTTACATATTATAATTATTGAGTTATATATAGTATAATAATAAATAAATATGTCTATTTATATTAAAAACATATTTTTTTGGTATTTTTTTTTAGTTTGTGAGAGCATCTCTAACCGCACGGTAAATCAGAAGATTTATCGTGAATGGAGCTCCATCCGACCGGTATATGTAAATAAAAATTGTCGCCCGATGAATCCATACGGCATATATGTCGTTCATTTTCAACACGGCAAAGCTTCAGGGACCCACCACTATGTATTTGTTTATTAATATTTAATATGAATTTGATTTAATAATTATATAAATTAACATATACATATAATTAACATATATATAATAAATTATAAATAAACTAATTCTTTATTTTTTGTTTTTTTTAATTTACATTATTTAAGTTAATGTAAATTTTTAGTGTAATATTAATTAAACAATTATTATTTTTAATTTAACAAGTCTTTATTAGATAAATAAATTATTAATTATTTATTACTACAATATGTATTTATAAATTATAATTATTGCTATTAAAAATAGTTTAATAATAAATAAATATGTTATTTTAATGTGGGGTCACAAATTTGGTGTTTTTTTAGAGTGTGATTAGAGTTTTTTTTTTATTTTTATGGGTCTACCAAATTTGGTGTTTTTGATGTCAAGGTTAGAGTCTTGGAGATGCTCTGATTGAAGTTGAATTTTTTTTAATACTCAATGGATCACATTTTTTAGTATTTTCTTATGTTGTTGGGTTGGCGATGGTTTTAAGACATCTTTAAGGTACGTTTGGTATTCAAAGTACAAGACAAAACATAACATAAAAGGATAGAACAACTATTTGCATTTGGTAAGACAAATGTTGACAGGACAACACTTTTGTGACTCTTATTAGACTATTATCTCCTCGTGGCTATCTTACTCGTTGTTTCGTTTTTACATACTTTGATTAGTTTATGTAATTTATTAAATTATTATAAAATAAATAAATTTTTATAACGAAATATATCACTAGAAAGTTTTCATCAAAACGAATGACATCAAAATAAAAAGTTTATGTAGTTTCCAATTTTTATTTTATAACTTATATGTATATATGTATATATATATATATATAATATTTAATAAATTACATAAATCAACCAAAATATAGAAACCGTATACAAATAATATTTTGAGAACAATAAATTAAAAGCTTAAAAAATGTAACACTCGTAATTTTCGGTAAGTAAAGGTCACTCGGACGTTTTTACAACTTGAAAATGGTGGGATTTATGTTGGGAAAACATTATTTAAAGTCTCTAAGAGTATCGGGAGTGTTGGCGTTGAAAAAGTCGGGTTTCAGGGCTTGGAAATGGTCCGGCTACAATGCCCGACAACTATGACAATGTCATAGTTGCACGGTCATAGTCGCACAAGTTGGAACGCCTACGGTACACTTGGTGGGACTATGACACGCGACAATGACTGTGTCATAGTCGCGTATCAATGTGGCACAAAGTGTGCGACTATGACACGCGACAATGACCGTGTCATAGTCGCATGTCATTGTAGCACCAGGGGGAGGACCTGCTGATAAAAATCGGATTTCAACCATTTTCTTCATTATTCACCTCTTCTTCCCAAACTCTCTCTAGAACAAACCTAAAATGTATGTGGCGATTTTGGGTCATCTTTGGCTCAAATCCTTGGGTATTTTACAGGTAAACCATCATGGAGTGTTAGATTAGAAGCTATGACCAAGAGTTCACCATCTCCATTTTCATCTTCAACCTCAAGCTCCATTTTAGGTTTTTCTAGGTTTTTACCAAAACCTAAGTGATAAGTTTATCCTCTCCATTTCTAAACCTTATTATAAGATATAAATACTCCATTGATATACTCCATTGATGATTTCCAAGTGATTTGTTCCTCAAATTTCGGGTTTTGATGATTTTGGAGGATTTAGGTCAAAAGTTAGGGTTTTGGCCAAAATGGAGATTTTGATGTAAAATGTTTGGGGATCAATTCTAAATGGGTTGATTAAGTATATTTATGGTTGAAACTTGTGAATCTAGGGTTTTGAAAGTTTTGGCTTGAGGATTCAATTTCTTCAAAGGAGCTCAAGTTGGGAAAAAAAATATAGATTTAGCCTAAATCTAGCAAGGTGGGTTTAAGTTGATTTGTGAAAACGGTGTACATGCCAAAATGTCAAATTTTAAATGTTTATATGTTTACATGAAATTATCAACTGTTGTATTATCTAATGAGTCTGGATTATTTGAAGAGTTTAACTTTATAAATTTTGTAAAACACCTACATTGGGGATTTTGGACATTTTGACAAATAAATCTCAAGTATTTCTGTTTTTAATGAGTTATTTTGTGGAAGTAGGTGTTTTGAGTATAAATGTACATTTAAAGCGTGTTTTGGGAAAATGATTGATTTTGTGTTACGGGACGTTTTTGAAAGAATAAACGGTAGAGACTCATTAGGAAAATGATCTGTCCTAATCTAAATTGTGTTGGAGTTATTCATGTATTTTGGAGCATGTGTTTGCATAAATGTCGGTCGATTGTGTTTTATTACATTATGTGGATTTTAACATATGGTCGTTTGATTTTGGGCTCAAAGCTCGGTTTTCGTCGGTGTCGGGTCTTGAGGACATTTGTCCGACTTTAATAACTTAAAGTGGGGCTTTGGGTGTAAGTTGCATTTATTGCATTTTACTTTGGGGAATACATGATTTTGTGTGCGTGTGTCATTCATTTGGAGTCATGTATTTTAGACTGTAATGCATTTGACCCATAGACATGTAAGTCGGTCATATGATAGTGAGAAGTCTTGATTTTCTCACCTTGGGGTTTATGTCGTGTTGACATTGTTGTATCCCGGTTGTTTTGCGGAGAGGAACATTTATGGGTTGTACTCCAGGACTTTGGGTTTAGTGTTTGATGTTCTAATTATTGTGCACGAGGGTTAGACATCATGAGTTATCAAGTAAGGAGCTGAGGCTCCTCTCTTGAATGCTAGGGAGTAGGCACTAGGGGTCGAATGAGCACCCTGAGGATGAAACTCCACTAGAGGATGAACAAGCAATAGGATCGCGTATCTTTGAGGTGTAGCTCGATGGTGCAGACAATAGAGGATACGATGTTCTTAGGACTTGGAATACAGTCCGACTGGAGGTGTAGCTCGACAGAGTATGCAATACAATTACGATCCGAGTTGTAGTTCGATAACGTGGCTATGTGGCTTAACTTTGTGTTCCTCCCCGTACAACGGAATCGAGTCTCCCAGTCCGACTTTGATTTGTCTTATATGTTGAAGTTCAATCTAGACAAATGAGGTGACTCAAGTAACAATTAGTAGAATAGATTTTATCTCTATTTGATGTATATTTGAAAATTTTAAATTAATTGTTCCTTCCAAATTTGAAGGTATTACAAAAAAGCTTAATATATAATAAATAAAATTTAGAGAATGAATAAAATATAAAGAGAAGACATATTTGATATTTTAGAAGAAGTTGTATTGGTCATATGTTCTGTTTGACCTTGTTCCATGGGTTGGGGGGGGGATACGTTGTTCCTTCAACTCGTTCTAAAAAATGGGATTTCGTGTAATAAGCATTTGATATTAAGCAATTCCTGTTAAAAAACAATTTCACTTTGTTCCTACCTATTCCACATAAAAGTC
This sequence comes from Arctium minus, assembly GCA_954870635.1. NCBI lineage: Eukaryota > Viridiplantae > Streptophyta > Magnoliopsida > Asterales > Asteraceae > Arctium > Arctium minus. The sequence continues at coordinate 24,205,617 of OX941097.1, read as the reverse complement.
ATGCTAAACGTGGAACGATGATTATTGTTCTGTTTTGTTTCGTTATGTTTAGTGTACCAAACGCATCCTGATATATAACACCAAATCCATAAACAATGATGTAAAATTTGGTGAATACAATAAATGTACTTCAATGGGTACATCATATATTACACTAAAATGTAGGGTTTTAGGAATAATTATTTTTTTATGTTCTCCCATTGGTGTAAATGAATAGTGTTACAACAAATTTGGTGTGTTACTGTTAATTACACAAAATTTGGTATCTCCATTAGAGTGATTTGATGGCAAATTTAAGAAACCAATTTCAGCTAAAAAATTATCTTTAAAATTTCCTTCTTTTTCTTCTTCTTCTTCTTTTTTTAAAGCAAAATTGGATTAAAAAGAAAGAACAAAATATACAAACAGGCTATATGAGTATCAGAGGCATAAGAAAAAGCAGAAACAAAAAACAAACCATCAAGGTCAAACAATTCAAAAGGAAGGAAGCAAAACAGATCAAGAATAAAAGAACCAAGAACAGGGAAGGACCATTAAATAGTAACACCGTTTGGATCCTCTGTTAAAACAAATTTTTTAGAAAAAAACAATTACAAAATTACTTTTTTAAAATGACAACTGTATAACAAACAAACAAACAAATAAACACAGAAACATATAAATCACAACAAACAAAAAGAAAACACAAGTTAATATTGACAAGAACCCATCAAGCCTAGAGACATGAAAGGTCCGGTATTAATTGGACAAATGAATAATACATAGATACCTTTAGAATACAGATATTTTTATTATATAGATTAAATGCATAATATAAAAAAAAATCCTTAATAAATAATTGTAATAAAAATCATATAACTTTTTTTCTTTATTTTCAGGAAACTTATTTGATTGTATTACGATAATTTGGTGACAATAATATTTATTTAATTATATCAAAGATTATCGTTATAATATGCGTCAAATCTGTGTCACCTCAAGTTTCGTGTTCGAAATGATAAATAAGGAAAAGTACAAGGGCTGAAGTTGTTAAACCTTGGAAAGGAAATACATGACTACAGACTACTTTCTCTTTTAAGATTGTTCTTAGTGCAATTTGGTTCGCATGAATCAATAGGATTTGGAATTGAATTTCATTCTAATTTTATGTTTTGTTTAAAGGAAAGTTTGAATTGAATTATCGGGATTTTATGAAATCATGCAAACGTTGGATTTAGAAGTCATATGAGGGTCATTTTGGTTTGCAGGAATGAAATGGATTTGGGAGGATTTGGATTTCATCTATTCAAATCCCGTGTTTGGTTTGCATGATTGTCCGTATTTGAAATCCTTCAAACATAGAATTTTGAAATCCAGTGAGGGTAGTTGGGATTTCAAGGGATTTTCAAGAATTTGCATATAATAATGTTTTAAAATATGTTAAAAACGTTTGTTTTTCAATAATCAATTAACAATAAGGTAATTTAATTATTTTTTTATAATTATTTACAGTTTGTTGTTACAAATTATATATAAAGAATGGAACTCAATTCCATTCCAGATACTAAAAACCAAACACACCAAACCTTTCAAATCCTTCCATGAAATTCAAATCCCTCCAAACCATTCCATCAAACCAAACGCCCCCTGAGGTTTTTTTAAAGAAGAAATCATATGAGGGTAGTTGGTATTTCACTAGATTTCATAAGATTTGTTTGTAATAATGTTCTAAAATATGTTAAAATATTTGTTTTATAATATTCAATTAATAAAAGGTAATTTAGTTATTTCTATAATCTGTTTTTATAAATCGTACCTAAAAAAGAAATTCAATTCCAATCCAAATTTTACAAACAAACACACCAAAAATTCCAAATCCTTCCATATGATTCAAATCCGTCAAAAACATTTTGTCAAACCAAATACCTCCTTATTGAACTTAAGGTAAGAATTATGTGTTAATTTCGTATTTTTGTGCTTCCCAAAATAGTACTACATGATGCAATATTGAAATGGAATGAATAATGATCACGGAATTGTAATGTGATGGATTTGAACAAGAAATGGAATTTTAATATTTTGGGTTTATCAGAGCTTATTGACAGAAACTAACATATGGAATGTTAGTTTAATAATGACTTGGTGTGTTATGAGTTAGAGATGTATGTTAGCATTGAAGTAATGCTATTTTAATGAATTAGACCAGGTTACAATGATGTATTTATGGTTAAAATTGTTGGTTTATGCAAATTGTCATTGATAGACCATGTTTATTGAGCGCAAACCCGTAGGCAAACTTGTAAGCATGCACAAACAAGTTGAATGTGCGAGGTTGAAGGTTGCATCTGAGCCCACATCACTTGTGGTACTGAACACAAGCTTAAGCTCGCACATGAGGTCGCGTGGAATAGTTAGGGCAAGTTAAATCATGCAAACTTGTTTGAACTCGCAGAGATGTTTATGAGCTCTTGGTCATGTTGAATGTCAAGTTGACTAAGGTTTGACCCATATGTAAGTTAATTAGTGTGTTGTGCTTAGTCAAGTAGTACACACGTTATATAACTAATACATGTACTTCTACTTTTAGGTTGACTTTTTGTTATAACAAATCAATAATGAGGAGTTATGGTACGTATTGTGCATGTTATTGGTTGAGGCAAAAAATTTAGCTAAATTGCATGAGTTTTCTTGTGATTTACAGTGGGATGCATACTATGTACAAAATGTATTTATGTATACAAATATATGCCATATGATGTATGAACGATGATATTGTTAGTGAATGCCCAAAAGCTAATCATACGATGATTGTAATTTTGAGTTTTGTTTCATGAAATTAATAAATAAATAAATAAAAGGCATTGCCCATTTTATTATGTTTATGTTACATTATGTGTTTTAATTATTCATAATAAATAATCTTAGAATAATGTATTCTAAATATCCCTAATTAAATATTATTTTAGGGTTTAAGGTTGAAGTAATATGATAATGACTAGCATATGTAGGGATTCATATTGAGATATCGAATCTGCATATGGGTACAAAATGGAGAATTTGTGTATCGAACGTGACTCGCTATGAGAAACACTGCATTTGATGTCATGTGAGTGTCATAAGTGTTTCTCATGTGATCAATGTACATGTAATTCTTTGACTTGAGAAATATGGAGTTTGTTACTTGTAAGTAATATATTTTGACATTTGTTCTAATCATTTCGTAACTGGGTGACATAATGATTCTTGTCAAGATCGAAAAATTCTAATGAAGAATTTAATTAACACACTCAGAAACAATGTTAAAGAAGTTGCGGAAAAACACTTTAACACTCAATCAGTGAAACAGTACTTGAATGCAAATCACAAGTTATATTGATTAGCTTAATGATTACAAACTCAACCTCAATCTGTTGAACAGGCTCAACAGACGTTCTGAACTTCTCTAAAGAAAGGATTTCAAAGAATCTTGAGGTTAATTCTCTATGAACGTATGAACTTGTAAACTTCTATTGTGCGTATTGTGTTTTGTTGTATATTCTATTCTATGCCTTCTATACAGTATATATACAAGACAGATTACAAGATAATTATAAAAGAAAAATTAATCTTCATGATCCAGTCCATAATTATCTTCAAATCTCCTTGACTTTCGCATTAATCAAATCATTCCATCATTATCTTCTCAGCAGTAGTAATTACTCAGCAGTATTAACCATCTTGCAGCACTAACATGCTAGCAGTATTAACATGCTAGCAGTACTAACCATGTTAGCAGTATTATCTCTTCAAGTCTAGCAGTATTAATCTCACCAACAGTAGCAATATTGAACTAGCAGTATTAATTACACAAGAAGTAGTATCTGGCAGTAATAATCATCCTTAGCTCATTTCAGACCCAACAATCCCCCCTAACTTAACTTTTTAGATTTGAGAAGTTAAGTTCTTCAAAATTTGGTCTTCATGATACTTTCAAAACTTAAGCTCAATTCCCAAGATTAGGATCCAAACCTAAGCTTTGATTGATGATTCTTTTGACTACTATCTTGGCCATTTCAGAATCCTTTGAACATACCAGCTTAACATTCAACATACCTTGCAATTTGGCTTTGTTGTGATCATAAATTTTATCCACCAGGTATTACTCATGATAAGATCTGTCAATAGTGATGACATAGACTCCACACCTTTCAAATAGCATCCAATTGTCTATTCTTTGGAATTTATTCTCCAGATGCAGATCTCTAACAACATGTTGAACTTTGCTAGGATCAAACATCATGCATAAGTACTCCATGGCTAATCTTATTAAGCTCATTTCTGCTCTTGTCAAATCCTTTTCATACAAGCTCATTCAAACCTTGAACATTTCTTCTAAGTCAGATCTAGAGCAGCTTCTGATGATTTTGCCCCAAGTAGAGTAAACCTCATACTTGTCTCCCATCCTTTTAATCCTGAAGTATTTCTTCCTTTGATCTTCCAGGATATCCCAATGGATAATTTCAGGGGCTTGGACTGATATTGGGTCAGCTTTTACAGGTTCACTATCAGTCACTGTCATATACAAACCAACATGTACCTCAGATTGTTTAGATTGTTCTGCACCTTGTTGACTTGATTGTTCTTCAGGGGTTGCAACAACAGGTTCAACTTCTTTTTGCACTTCTTAAATCCTTGGCCTTTTGGTCTGTTTCTTTGAAGCTATGGTTTTCATTCTTTTGACAGCTTTGACTGTTTGAGCAAGAGTTTCTTCTTTCTGTTCTTCTTCCACTTCTTTTGTAGAAGTGGTTTCTTCACTCTCAGGAAAAGGTTGTTGGATATGCAGATCATGCCTTTCTTTCATTTTCCTTTCAACCTCAACCCTTTGAGTAAAGTTTCCTTGTAGCTTGGTCATTTCTTTCTTGTAAAGCTCTTCAATTCTGCCATAAGACATACCAGTGAACATGCCTTCTTTAACACCAACTGATCCTTTTAGAAAGTTGATCATTTTCCTCCTTTCTTGGTTGGCAACAAAAGTCTTTGAAGGTTGTATTTTCTTTGTCTGTGCTAGCTGCCTTGGCATAGATGCTTTTGCTTGGACTTTCTTGGCTTCAGCTGCAGTCCTCAAACTCCTTTGGTACTCCTCATTGAGCTTTTTAGACAGATCTAAAGCAATTTGCCTATCTTTGGCAGTTTGAGACTCTTCTTCTGCTTCTATTTCAACTTGCAGCTGTTTGGCTACCTCTTCATCTAGAGCTACTTGAACTGACTTCTTTGTTTTCTTCAGAGGTTCCACTACCTTTTCTTTTCCTTTTCTCTTTACCTCAACATCCCTTATTTCTTTTCTCTTCTTTTCAAATCCTCCTTCTTTGATTTCCACTCCCTTGGCCTTTTGAGTAGCCTTGGGAGTGTCTGTTTTTGCCTTCACCAGTGTTTCAACAATCTCTATCTCTTCAACTGTCAGCCATGTTTCTGCTGCTGCTTTTTCAGTTTCTACTGCAGCTTCAGTTACTGCTGCTAAGCCAATTTCTGCTGCTACTTTAAATGCTTCTGCTACTGTTTCTGTTTCTGCTGTTTTGCTGCTTTCTGCTTTTGTACCCATTTCTGCTTCTTTTCCCATCTCCCCCTCAAACTGAGATTCATCCTCTTTGGTCTCCCCCTTTTTGAAAGAATCATGATCTATGCTCCTTTTCTTCAGCATAAACTTTGATTTCTTCTTTTTGAGCACTAACTTCATCACCAGTTTTTTGAGATTTTCAATCTGCTCTTGTTGGCCAGTTATGACCTGTTGCATTGCCTCTATTTTGTGCCCTTGAGAAATGACATCCATATTGATATTGGCTATGGTTTCCATCAATTCATCGTATGTATATCTATCCTCACCACCTTTAGGTGTGTTTACCACCCTTGGAGGATCATTGGAACGTTTAGTAGAGGTCTCCTGCCTAGCAGAAGCATCCTCTACCCCCTTGGTTTCTTGGCACCTGTGACCTTTGGATGATTGCTCACCCAAAGTTGCCGTAGAGAAGGTCTTAAAGATGTTCACACTGTCCTGCCCTGCACTTTGTGCAAAGTCAGTAGTGTGAGCCTCACTGCCCACATGCTCTTCCTCCTCCTTATTGAGCACCTTCTTGGGGTTGGGAGACACCCCCTTTGGATATTCTCTGATGGAAAATGCTCCATCAGAGGGCTTTTAGGTTTTGGGGGTGAAGATACTAGAAGGGAAGGAACCTTCTGTACCTTTTTCCTTGTGTATGTATGAGTAATGGGTGATGTTGGCTTCTTTAGAAGGGACTGAGGGATATGCTTTGTAGTGGAAGGTGTGGGTAGGTCATCAATGGGTTGGTCTAATGTGGGCTTTGACCCTAATGCCTCACCTTGAGAGTGGGACACAACCATCATTGTAGAGAACAATGGTGTGTCTATACCAGAGAAGTCCTTACTAGGCCTCTTCATATTAGAGAACACCTTCCCCTTTGGGGGTTTTGGTACATATACCTCATTGAAATGAGGTAAATCCGTCAATTCTTGATTTAGTACTTCTTGCACAAACCTTGGATACATATAAAAGCTTTTGGTTTTGGTATCCAGGTTTGACAGCAAATCGTTTAAAATCATTTGAGAAAAGTTGAACTTTCTAGAGGTTGCCAAGCAAAACAGAGCACAAGCTATGGTACTACTGAACTCACTCCATCCAGTTGTTTTTCGAGAAATGCAGTGTTGTAGGGTATGAAGAAAGAATCACCACTGAGGTGAAAATTTGTTCTTGTAAAACTTATATACGTCAGTGGGACCTTCATACCCCATACGACTAAGAACTTGGAAGAGATCTTCCTTCGGTAGAGAAGTAATACCTGCGACATCATCTAGGCGTAGATGTGCACGGATGCAACCTTCAGTAATGGTCAGAGGTTTATCACAAACCCTTGATTTGATGACCTGATTGGCATCTTCAGTGTGGATGGTAGCATTCTCCCAAAACTGTCACATGTGTTCCACATAGATTGTGGGATTGACAGATAATGCGTATGCGACGTGTGAGGATTTGAGAAAATCCACAATATGATGAAACCCCGCAGCTTGCTTGGGTTTCTGTAGCATTGCTAACTCATTGTGATCATCCACAAACATGAGACCTGCCATTAGTTCTTAAGTCGATTGAGCACTAGGGTGTAATCACTGGAAAGCAAGAGTTAGGACGAGAGAAGATGAATAAGCAAAAGAAATCAAAGAGCCGTTTTGATATATTGGCGGGCATGAAGGGTATTTATAGGGTACTGGTTTCAGTTAAGAGCGGTAGTAAATACCCTAGCAGCATTAACACAAACCCGCAGTATTAACTTACATTAGCAGTAGCAACACTTACCAGCAACATTAACACAAACTAGCAGTAGTAACACATACCAGCATTATTAACACATGCTAGCAGTAGTAACACATACCAGCAGTATTAACATAGGCTAGCAGTAGTAACACATACCAGCAGTATTAACACAGGCTAGCAGTATTAACTCTTTTGGCAGTAGAAACAAGACAAGTAGTAGTAACATTGCACTGGCAGTATAAACCGTCTAGCAGTAGTAACCATACTTAATCCTATTTGACCTGTCAGCATTTGTGTGAGCAGTATTAAATGAACCAGAAGTACTAACTACCTTTATTTCAAAGCAACCTGAAACACTTAAAGACAGAGGATTAAAAGCACCATATTCCATATATTTTGAGAAAGTACACAGGGAAGAATCTATACAGGTACATGAGTCAAAAGATAATAGGCTTATTCAGAGTTTATCATGCCCACACTTGTGACCAAAAATGTGAATCTACCCACATCAAAAGATTTAGTGAATAGATCAGCAAATTGGTTACTTGTATGGACTTTCACAACCTGAATTAGCTTCTTTTCATTACAGTCTCTGATAAAATGGTACCTGATTTCTATATGCTTTGTTTTAGAGTGCTTGACTGGATTATTAACAATGCTAATAGCACTGTTATTGTCTATGAAGATTGGAGTGTGAAGAAAAGTTATACCATAGTCCAGCATTTGATTCTGAATCCAGAGTACTTGTGAACAGCAGCTATATACTCTGCTTCTGTTGTAGAGGTGGACACTGTGGTTTGTTTCTTGCACTGCCATGACACTAGTCTTGCACCCAAAAACTGACATCCCCCTGAAGTTGACTTTCTATCTAAATTTGCATCACCCAAGTCACTGTCTGAATAAGCAAGTAGGTCAAATGGTGAGTCATGAGGATACCAAAGACCTAATCTAGGTTGGCTTTTGAGATATTTGAATATCCTCTTGACTGCTTGAAAGTGTGATTGCTTAGGCCTTACTTGAAATCTTGCACACACACAATCAGGAAACATGATATCTGGTCTTGAAGCAGTGATATACATGAGGGATCCAATCATGGATCTATAGTGATGAACATCCACATCCTCCCCCTCAAGATCTGCAGTGATCTGTTTGTGTGTCTCCATGGGTGTGCTTGCAGGCTTTGAATCTGAGAATTCAAACTTAGTAAGAATGTCATGCACATACTTGGATTGACTTATAAATATCCCATCTTTCTTCTGCTTAACTTGTAGCCCAAGGAAGAAAGTAAGTTCACCCATAGAACTCATCTTGAATCTCTTGTGCATCAATTCTTCAAAATCTCTACACATTTGATCTTTTGTGGATCCAAAGATAATATCATCCACATAAATTTGTACTATAAGGATGTCCTTCTTCTTCCTCTGAATGAACAGAGTCTTGTCTATGATTCCTCTTTGAAAACCATTTTCCAAGAGATAGGTAGACAAAGTGTCATACCATGCCCTTGGTGCTTGATGTAGCCCATAGAGTGCCTTCTTCAATTTGTATACTCTGTCAGGACAATTTGGATTCTCAAACCCTGGAGGCTGACAGGCATACACTTCTTCTTCAATTCTCCCATACAGGAAAGCACTCTTTACATCCATCTGGTAGACCCTGAACTACATGAAAGAAGCATAGGCTAAAAATAGCCTGATTGCCTCAATCCTGGCCACTGGTGCAAATACCTCTTCATAATCAATTCCCTCTTCTTGAGTATACCCTTGTGCCACTAATCTGGCCTTGTTCTTTATTACTATTCCTCTCTCATCTTTCTTGTTTATGAAGATCCATTTAGTGCCTATAGCTCTGTGTCCTTTTGGAAGGTCAACCAAATCCCATACATCCTACAGCACAAACTGCAGTAGCTCCTCTTGCATTGCTTCTATCCATCTTGGATCGTTCATTGCATCATATGCCTTTTTGGGTTCAACCTGTGATAGAAAGCAAGATAGTAATCCTGATTGTATGTCCTTCAATCCTCCCAACTTGCTTTGATTCCTTGTCATTATAGAAGAATTGATGTCACCAATCACCAATTGAGGAGGATGATTTTTCTGAACTCTTTTTTGATGAACAACCTCTTCATTAATATCTGCTTCCAGATTAGAGTCATTCTTTTCAGGAGTGCTGCCACCAAAAACTGAAAAGTTGTCATCATCTGTGTCATCTTCTTCCAAACATGGCATCTCAGGACCTTTGATTCCTGAATCTGAGGGTTGATCTTCCTTTTCACCTCTGTCCTCTTCATTCTAAGTTGGTTTAGTGTCCTTTGAATCTGAAGTATCTTTCTTATCTTGGTCACAGAATTCAACATGATCAGCAGTAGGTGTTGGGAACAACACAAACTCTTGTCTTTGTACTTGTACCTTTTCTGTCCCTGTTCCTGCATTATGCTCATTACTGAAACCCAAAGAATTAGACAGTGAATCAATGTCAAATAGACAATCAGGACCTGAACCAAGTTGATTTGGTGTGTTCTCATTGCATTTGACATTGTCACTTTCCTCAATAATCCTAGAAGAGGTGTTGAAAACTCTGTAGGCCTTACTTTGAGATGAATATCCAACAAGAAACCCATCCTCAGCTTTGCTATCAAACTTGCCTAGGTGAGTTTTGGTATTGAGAATTGTGCAAGGACACCCAAATGGTTTGAAAAATTCAATAAAAGGTTTCTTCTTTTTAAAAAGCTCATAAGGTGTCTTGTCTTGGGATTTCACTACTAGAACTCTGTTTTGAACATAGCAGGCAGTATTAACTGCTTCTGCCCAAAAAGTAATTGGAAGTTTTGAATCTGCCAACAGATATCTAGCAGCTTCTATCAGAGTCCTATTTCTCCTTTCAGCAACACCATTCTGTTGAGGAGTCCTAGGAGCACTGTATTGTCTCTCAATGCCTTTTTCCTCACAGAAGTTGTTTAGGTCATTGTTTTTAAATTCGGTTCCATTATCAGACCTGATGACTTTAACTCTTAGATTTGTTTGGTTTTCAACTCTAAGAACAAAGGATTTGATCAGTCCACTTGTCTCATCCTTAGTCCTCAGAAAATAGACCCAAGTGAATCTAGAGAAATCATCAACAATAACCAAGCAGTATGATTTCTTACCAATACTCATCACATTTGTAGGACCAAATAGATCCATATGCAGTAAATTAAGAGGTGAAGAGATTGTATTTATCTCTTTGGACTTATGAGAAGTTTTGTGATGTTTGCCTTTAAGACATGCAACACAATGATCATCACATGAAAATACCTTTTGTGGCAAACCTCTTACAAGGTTGTTTTTCACAAGTTTGTTCATTGTTTTAAAGTTCATGTGACACATCCTTCTGTGCCATAGAGATGATTCATCTAATGAAGCTTTTGAAAATAAACAATTTAAAGATGAATCAAAAGCTACACTCTCCAAGTCTAAGCAATAAACATTGTCCTTTATAGGAGTTCTAAGTAGTATCATACTTTCATCAACTACCTTGAACCCTGGAGCAAGGGTAATACATTCAGTATCATTGAATAATATGCTATGTTTCTTGTCACAAACATGTGATGCACTTAACAGGTTGTATCTCAATTGCTCAACATAGTATACATCCTCAAAGGTCATCTTACCTTTTGACACATTACCTTTTCCACTTATCTTTCCACCTGCTGGATTATCACCAAAAGCAACATGTCCTCCATCAATTCTTTTGAAGTTTTGAAGGCAGACCATGTTACCTGTCATGTGCCTGGAACAACCACTATCAACATGCCAAATGCCCCTTCCCTTGAGCTGTTGGTTGCCATGCACATATAATAAAGTAGTTAGTTTTTAATAGGAACCCAAGCCAAAGTGGTCTTGGGTTTCCCATTCTCATCAACATATTCATATTCAGACTTGATGAGATTATCAAACTGAGGAATCTTATTGCTTGAATACTTTGTCAGAAGAATGGGCCTGTCACTGGAAGCAGTACTAACTTGATTGGAAGTACGAACTTTGTTAGCAGTACTAACATCATTAGCAGTACTAACTGGGTTAGCAGTAGTATTGCTTGCAGCAACACTATTTCTGTCAGCAGTACTATTTGAAGTAGCAGTACTAACAGATTTCTTTACTTTTGGAACCCAAACCTTGACAAAGTTGTTTTCTTTCTTTTTCTTTAAGTTACTCATTGGCTTATTTGGAGTATTTTTCTTTGAATTAGCAAACTTATTCTGAGCATGAGATTTTATAGGTGCCCTTCTCACATTTTCAGCCATATGATTCCTTATTTGCTTCCTATAACCAACAGGAATTTGTATATTTCTTTGAAAAGTGATCCTTTGGTTAATAGGATTGAAATAACAGTGTTTGGCTAGATGATTTAACTTGCCACAGATAAAACAAGGCTTTGGTCTGTTAATTTTTCTCAGATCAATTCCTTGTTTTAAAGCCCACTGATTATTTCTGTTTCTTTGATTTCCCCTTGTTTTATCATGTTGGTGGGGCTGATTCTGTTTACAAGTACAGAGATTAACAACAGTGGTTTGCATGTAATGGACTCCCTGTACCTCTCCCTTCCCTCTCTTAGAACTTTCAGCCTTCTCACTCTTTACAAAAGGTTTACCCCCCCTTCATTAGTAAGGATATGATTTTCTAAAGTGATTTCTTTAAGGTCATCCTTATTCTTACCCTTAGTGGTCTCTTCTTTAGCCTTTTCCTCAATCACTACACTGTCAAGAGGATCTACACATGTGGCTCCTGCAGATAAGTCTATTTTCTCTTGTCTTTCTAAGAGGTCTGAAGTGGGAGGGATATAGTTATTGTTATAGGGTGGAGGGGTACTGTTGTATCCTAAACCTCTTTTCAGGTTGTCATGGACTTGAGATTTTAGAAGTGAGTCCATTGCTTTAGAGGCATTGGAAAACTTCTCAATGTCCAGCTTGGCTTTCTCAAAATCACTCCTTATCTTCTCACATTCCTCTTCAGACTTTTTAAGCTTAAACTCTAACTGATTCTTTTCCCACTTCCAGTAGTTAGTATCATATGTGTGTTGAAGTTCATTGGCTTTGTATGCCTTAATCTGTTCTTCCAAATTCTCAACAATCACAACATACTCTCTTCTATCTTTCTCTAACCTTTTTAGGTCATCACACATGCTTTGATTGTGATCCCTGTACTTTTTAACAGTTTCTATGCAAGATTTTGAGCAAAGGTTAGATTTTACCTCTGTGGGAATATCAGTGCTTGCTGACTCTGAAACTTTAGCCATTAAAGCTTGATTCTGAACTGCTTCTTCTGCTTGGTCACTCCAATCAAATCCCATTCCTTCTTGGGAAACAAGAGCTTGAGAAGAGTTCATGTTGTTGAAGCTAGTGGACTGTGATGGTTGATGGTTGCTAGTATGCCGTTGAGGCATTCCACTTCTGCATTCTCTTGCAAAGTGACCCAACTTGTGACACTTGTAACATTCAACCTTGGATTTATCAAATCCAACCCCATCTTCTCTTTTCTGAGCAAAGTTGTTCCTTCCAGTCCTTTTGATGAATCTTTTTACCCTCATTGTGAGCATAAACATCTGCCACTTGATATCCATCTTTTCCAGATCATCAACATTTATCTGTTCTAAGTCATCATTAATTAGAGTGGAATTAGCATGACTGGCTAGAAAAGCTTCTAAAACTGAGTCATTAGATCCATCTTGCTTTGATCCATAGGCAACACTAACTGATTCTGTATTAGCAGCAGAATCAGTAGAAGATGATAAAAGAGCAGCATTGTATGAGTATCCAGAGGGCCTCTTCTTTGCTTCTACCTCTGTTTCAAACACCCTAAGGTCATTATAGAGGTCATCTAGTTCCTTGTCCTCCAGTTGGTCATGCTGTCTGAAGGAGACAATGTACATAGTCCATTCATCACCAAGAGATCTTAGAAATTTTCTGTTGACATCATCTTGATCTATCTGGACACCAACAGTAGCCAATTCACCAATTAACTTATTAAATCTATCAAAAGTTTGAGTCATGGACTCATTCTTTGTAGACATGAAGTTTTCATATTGCTTCTTCAGGATGGCCTTTTGATTTCTCTTGGTACTTTTGGTACCAGAAAATCTTTTCTCCAGTGCATTCCATAGAATTTGTGCATCCGTGCAGTTGCAGAACTGGTGTTGGTACTCATTAGGTATAGCCAAGAGCAGAGTGCTCAAGGCTTTCATCTCTGTCTGCCTCATCTTCCTCTCTCCATCAGACTTTGGTGGAGGTCTTTTGCCATCTGGTCCTATCTTTCCTTCATCTGAGGGACCATTCTCAATGATATCCCAGATTGAGAAGTCTGTGAGAAGAATATATTGCTTGATTCTGATCTTCCACATGTCAAACTCATTGGGTTTGAGCATGGGAACCTTTGATACCAAAACGCTGTCGCTTGAACTGTCCATGATTATAGGTTTCTGAGTTTTCTTGCTCTGATACCACTTGTCAAGATCGAAAAATTCTAATGAAGAATTTAATTAACACACTCAGAAACAATGTTAAAGAAGTTGCGGAAAAACACTTTAACACTCAATCAGTGAAACAATACTTGAATGCAAATCACAAGTTATATTGATTAGCTTAATAATTACAAACTCAACCTCAATCTGTTGAACAGGCTCAACAGACGTTCTGAACTTCTCTAAAGAAAGGATTTCAAAGAATCTTGAGGTTAATTCTCTATGAACGTATGAACTTGTAAACTTCTATTGTGCGTATTGTGTTTTGTTGTATATTCTATTCTATGCCTTCTATACAGTATATATACAAGACAGATTACAAGATAATTATAAAAGAAAAATTAATCTTCATGATCCTGTCCATAATTATCTTCAAATCTCCTTGACTTTCGCATTAATCAAATCATTCCATCATTATCTTCTCAGCAACTTTAATCTTCATAAGCAGTAGTAATTACTCAGCAGTATTAACCATCTTGCAGCACTAACATGCTAGCAGTATTAACATGCTAGCAGTACTAACCATGTTAGCAGTATTATCTCTTCAAGTCTAGCAGTATTAATCTCACCAGCAGTAGCAATATTGAACTAGCAGTATTAATTACACAAGAAGTAGTATCTGGCAGTATTAATCATCCTTAACTCATTTCAGACCCAACAGTTGGGTATGTTATAAATCACATGATAGAACTAACATGTATCGAGATAGGATTTGTCCCTCCTTTATGACGGGAGTGATGTCTAAGGAAATACATGCATGCTTAGATAACTGATATGAGATATCATTTTCTGTTTCTATTTGTATATTAGGGAATCAAGAAACTAGAGATTGGACATAACGAGAATGACACATTCAATGTCTCGTGTTCAATCTAGACATCAAGGACAAAAAAATTAAACGTGTAAACTAAATTAACTACAAACCGATAATTTGTTGTTCACCAATTCTCTTCATTTGGGAGACAGTGATGTATTGCTAGATACCGCTCATCGTTTATAACTATAAACAAAAGATTTATATTTATTAACAACATGTCGAGAACCCATTGTGTCAGACGCTTTGAACATATTCGAATAAGGAGTTTCAATAATTAAAACGTTTTATTATTATATCTGATTTGTATTGATTTAATCTGATTAAATAAAATCAGATATTATTTATGTTGGAGATAAATAAAGTTAATTAGGGATGGCCTTTGTAAGAGAGTGATGGTGTATGGAAAATATTACACTCAAACATGGTGTATGGATGGTGGTGATTATGCCATACCTCTCATATCCATATATAATGTATGACATTGTATGCAAGAGTTGGGTCTTGCATGTAACACCCGTAATTTTCGGTAAGTAATTGTCAACTGGACGTTTCTGTGACTTGTAAGCGGTGGGGTTTTGCTGGGAAATGTATTGTTTAAAGTCCCCCAGTATATCGTGAGTGTCGACAGTGAAAAGTCGGATTTTCGGAGTTCGAGGGGGGGGGGGAGTGGGGCGACAGTGCCCGACAACTGTGCCAAAGGGCACAATCGCGGGGCATAGTCGCGGGGACACCAGCCCTTGCGGTACAAGTGGGGCGATTGTGCCCCTGCGACAGTGACCATGTCAAGGTCGCGGGGCACTATCGCGAGCGGGTGCCAGAGCATTAAAATGTCTATTTTCAGTCTCTTCCCCATTATCCACCCTTACCCAACTTTCTCCCATTTGTTTCCTCTCGTTTTTCCTCCCATATGTTACGAACCCTAACTCATTTTTGAGTGTTTTTGTCACAAGCCAAGTGTTCCTTCATCTTCTAGCAAGGTTTGGAAGCTATAACTAAGATCCCTTCATCTTCACCTTCTTTACCCAAGTTTTCTAGGGTTTCATCCAACTTTCCACCATTTTGAAGATTTGGAGTTTGTGGCTTGTGTTGGTGTCCTAGAAGTGTTTGATTGACGGATTTAAGTGGTGGTTGAGGTAATCACCTATTCTCTTCCTTTATGAAAATTAGGGTTTTGGGTATAAGTTGAGGTTTTGATGTAAAATGTTTGGGGAATGTTTCTATGTGGTTGAATATGGTAATTTACGGTTGAAAATGTGTGGATCTAGGTTTTGGAGGCTTGAGTTGAAGAGTTGGAATGAGTGTCTTAGGAAAGCTTTGGGTAGAATCTATACTTTTGGAGGCCAATGGTTGGGGATTGAAACCTAGGTTTAACTTAACCTAGCAAGGTGAGTTCAAGTTGATTTGTGAAAACGGTGTACATGCCAAAATGTTTATTTTAAAGTGCTTGTGTTTTATATTAAATTGTTAATTGCTGATAAGTTTTGGTTATTTGAATATATTTAACTTTATAAACTTATGTAACACACATCCTTGTGATTTTTGGGCATTTTGATAAATAAATCATTTTGATATATTTCTTTGACGATGTAATATATGAATATAATTGTCCATTTGGTGCATACAATTTTATAAACCGTTGGAAAATACATATCATCGAACTATGAGTCATTTGACAACATGAAGGGAAAGAGTTCATTTGGAAAACATTTTGTTTCAACCAATGAGAGGTTTTGGGTTAATTACCTTTTGGGTCGTGGTGTTTGCATAATTGTTGGTCAAACGTATTTTGATGTCTCTACTGGATTTCATTGGGTATTTACGTAAACTGTTGGGTCATTGACTCGATTTTGACTAAATGGAGTCTTGAGGACATTTGTCCGTTTTAAAAACAGTTGTGAAATTTTGGAGTATGATGGCGATTATTTCTTGCCATTTGGGAGTTACATGTTTTGGGAGCTTTGGTCTTTCAATTGGAGTCATGTAACGTTAGACAGTGTTGTAATGGATCCATAGGCACGCCAGTCAGTCTGTTTCGGATGGTCGATTGGGTATTGCGGGTGACAGTCAGTACCCATGTTTTATGACCGAAAACTTTACAAGTATGCATTGGGAGGGGTTGAGTCTGGTAGCGCTACAGGCAAAGTAGGCGCTAGGACCCCCGCCGCTTGAAGTACTGCCTGAGAGGTAGTCTTTAAGTGTGTCGGGCCTTTGGGGTGGAGTCCTTCGGGATGTTCATCAAGGTCAACTTTACTTGGGGTGGGCTTGTAAAGAAGTCGTAGGGACACCTAGCTGTGATGTCAGGAGGTGTCATGCGATTAACGTTGTTGGGTGGCATACTTTTGTGTTCCCTCCACCCTCAACGGATACGGGTTTCCCCCGTTGTTGGCTATCAGTGTTTTTAAATATAAGGATGCTTTACTTTTTTGTCATTGGGTCTTTATGGTCGATAGAAAATGAGGACCTTAATATTGGACCATCCTCCTCGTATATTAAGGTTTGAATGAATTATGTCAACTCCGTGTTTTGGTAATTAAAGTCTGTTCGTTTATGGTCGTGTGAGTATTGGACCTAGAGTCCATGTTTTCGGACATACGGTATACATGGTTTTTGTAACACCCTTAAATCTGAAGATAGAAACTTGATAAAATTTTTCTAAATACATCAATAAATGAATCGTCTACAACCACAAATTTAATTTCAACTACAATACACAAATACCACCTTATATATACAGACTATAAAGGACGGGTGCTACTAATACCCATGCATAGTCACTATCTCCATAATGCGGAAGACTTCACCGAATTCTTACTTTCGGATCTAGCTAAGGATCTACTCTTCACAGGATTGCTAGAACCAACCCCCAACCTTGAAACCTAATGCACATGCCGACAAATAAAAAGGTTAGGCTTAACGCCTAGTGAGATCTAGAGTTTTAACATGAATGAATATATCTTTAAAAGACAGGAAATCGGTTTTAAAGCAAGATCCTTCGAAATATTATACGTCAAAATGGAAACGACACATTTTCCCATAATATAAACTTTTAAAGACAATGCTTCCGAAACATGCATTTCTTATAAAACGATGCAACATGTAACTCACCCAAAACGGGGTCATAGTTCGATACTCAAATGTGCTAAAATGTAAATAACACTTCATAGCCCAAAACACCCAAAACTCGGGTGGGGCATAATACTCAACCCATAAATCAAGGATAAAATCCATATATACACAACGCCACCAAAAACTTGGGATAATAAAACTCAATACCCAAAAACAACACCTTTCGGTGACGGGGGATACCCGAATTCCATCGAAAGTGGCGGGCACACAAAGTTAAGCCACTTATCAATGTTCTCGAGCTTCACATAAGACCATGGTTCCCCGTATACGGCTCCTCTGAGCTACCATCGCAAGACACCACTGATCCTAGTGTCTACTCGACCTCTAATGAGTGTCACAACCAAAGCCACAAGTCCCCGTATCCGGCTCATCTGAGCTACCACCGCAAGACTTAGCTCCGTATACGGCTCCGCAGAGCACTACCGCAAGCTTACATAATCAACCACATGACTTGGCCCACTCACTAGAATTCAAACGCGGACACTAAATTCCACGATGAGTAACCAGACTGGACGACAAACGGACATCGAGTTCAACCACCCACGATATCTCCTCGAGCCCTCAATAAAGACTACGCGGTCGTCGAGTTCAACCACCCACGATATCTACCTCGAGTCCCCCCGCTAGCCATAACAACATCCAGTCCCAAAACGGGGATAAAGTCCCCACTAAACCAACCGACTGACTCATATGCCTATGGATCCAATGTATTATAGTCTAAAACGTTACATGACTCAAAAGAATGAACTAACGTATTCAAAACATGTAACTCTCAAATAAGATGCAACTAAGTACACCATACGTCCAAGGCCCCTTAACGAGCTACCAAAACTGAACAAATGTTCCAAAAACTCAACCGAGTATAAATCAAGCCCCAAAAGGCATAATGAACGTTTGGATAAAATACGAGAACCAAGATGGTTACATAAACCAAGATACATTTTCCCAAAACTGTGTTCCTGAAATCACAATTGGCCTTCGGCCCAAAACCCAAAAAGGATTATCATTTTCTAACATGTTCTCCAAAGATGGAAATGACCCAAAACCCAAAGGACTCACACCTTCGTACTTTTTAAAATATCTCATTTCATGAATGATGCATAAAATCCGGAAAACACTTAAAAGTGCATTTTTGACCAAATACCCATTTATGCAATAAACCACCAAAACATGTTCTCTTGTGACACATTTATCAACATGTCCCAAAAATCCCAAATGTGGTGTTTTACAATATTTAATAAGCTAAACACTTCAAATAATCAAAAGTTACCAAATGACCCAACAGTTGATAATTTCATGTAAAACACATAAATGCTTTTAAAATAAACATTTTGGCATGTACAACGTTTTCACAAATCAACTTGAACTCACCTTGCTAGATTTAGGCTAAATCTAGGTTTTACCCAACGAGCTCTTTTGAAGGATGCTTGAATCCTCAAGCCGAAAACTTCCAAAACCTAGATCTAAACACTCCAAACCATAAATATCCATAATCAACCACATAGAAATATTCCCCAACATTATATACCAAAATCCCTAAACGAGATCCAAAACCCTAGTTTCTCCAAAACTAACAAATCCGAGATCTGATAAACCAAACACTAGGGAAACATTCAAAGAACCTTTATAACCTTAAATCAAAGAAGCTTACCATTAAAGATGACGAGACTTTCCGAGGACACCCAATCCAACTCTTCAACCCGAGCTCCCACACTTTGAACTTGATGAGGAAGATGAAGATGGAGGTTTTGTGGTTCAAGATCCCACTAGCTAGGTGATGAAGAATCATGTGTTTCAAGGGGGAAAACCCTCAAAATGGGTTAGGTTCGGCTTTGGGGGCTTAGGGGCCGGTTTTGGGAGAGAAAGGGAAGAAGGTTTAGGGTTTGGGAGTTTGATAAATGAGGCTAATGGCTGAAAAATCGGCTTTTAGCTCGACAGTGTGCCACGCGGGTTATGCCGCGACCTTAAGTCGCGGCATAAGTCGCCCGTTTCCCCGAAGACTCGCTTCCAGTGAGTTACGCGACTTGTGCCGCGACCCTAAGTCGCGCCACAACTCGCGGCAGCCCAAATCTCGGTTTCCTCGCGTCTTCGCGCCTGATTCGATCCTCGATAATTTCATAGAAACTCTCATCTGATTTCCCAACACCTTTACGTTCCGATATCCAAACGACTCCCGAACTAACACTAAAGGAAGTCTCCAAATTACGGGTGTTACAGTTTTGATGATGGTTCATGTTTCGAGTTAGTTCAAGTTGCATCAATTTATAAAACAAGTTATAAATGAGGGTGTTACATTGCAATTCTCTCTCAAAATGACCTACAACTATATGCTTTATTTCCTTTCTATGTTTTGAAACCGTGACTAGCATCAAGAGAAGACAAAGGATTCGAATTGTTCGTGTAGATATCGTTGAGGCATCAAGCTTTGTTTGTTGCTATAATTCAAAGTCTCGTTAATTGTGAGGTATAATGTCGAAGCATCTGATTTATTCCGGTTCGTATGGGTCCTTGGAGGGTTACAATTTTATTTTCTGATGTCCTTGAGATCCCATAGCCCAACAGTGGTATCAGAGCTACTTACGATCCTCTAGATCGGTTTTTGTGACATGCATGCATTTTAAAAACTATTTTGCTGCTATATGTTTTTGTTTCGTAAATGTTTTGTTTTTTTCATCCCAGAAAGATTCTGAATCTTAGAAATCTTAAAACATGAAAAGTGTATACATTTATGTTAGTTTTTACAGGATTTTGAATTGCATCATTTCGACTTCGTATGAATTTTTACGATAGTGTCGCAATGTTGTTCAAAAATCAACCCCCCTACGGGTCTGACTTGGATTTCGACCCATAAGGGTTCTAGATGTTTGAAATCCTAAAACATAAAAGATGTAGATCTTTTTATTAGTTTTTCAAAGAACATTGAATCGCCTTTTCGATATCGTATGAATTTTGTATTATTTTTATACGGTGGTGTTGCAAATCGATTTTATGTTTCAATGTGATTGAATATGTATAATGTGATTTGCTTGGTGAATGGTTATAGCCTTTAGTCATGGATGTATTATATTTGATAAATACGACTTGCACGTCGTGTCTTCTCTATATACGCTCTTTATACATTCTCCTCTCATCCAATCCCCTCGTATGTAACTCGAGGTTTCTTTATTTGCAATGTAAAGTATTTTTGTATAAAAGAAAGCAAGAGATGGATGCGTCATGAAGATGAGAAGACTTAGAACCATATGAGTTTATTTAATGTAATAATATTCATACTTGGCTCTATGAATATCGCATAGAGGGGCTATAACAATCTCACCTTTATTTTTACGCTTTATATATATATATATTGTGATATATTATACGTGGTTGTATGTATGTGATATTTGTTACAACATTTTAAAACAAAATATGATTTTAAAATATATAAGTAAAAGGAGTTTTACAAATCAAAAATGAGTTTTGATAAAATAAAAATTGGCATTTATACAAGATATAAGATGGGTCGTCGATCTTGAGTGATAAGGTCTTAGTTATCATAGTAAGATTTCAACCGGTTTTGTCACAAATGCCTGAACTGCCAAAGAAAGGAAGGTTTTCAAGTGATCTCATGATCCTCCACTAATCTGGATTCTGGTTAAATCAAACTATGACGAAACGATCTATTATAAAAGAAAAAAAATGGTAAAATCAAACTAACTAAAATCCCTCACCAAATTTTAAGTTTAAGATGCCTTCCAAACATGACACTTGTCAAGACTTTGATCATCGAGGGTGGGTCATGCTAAAGTTGGGTACTCTCTTTAATCTTAGTAAGATAAGGTAAGCATAGGATTCCTACAAGCCATTTTGGGTCAGACTTAACCAAATTAAGCCTAATAGGATTAGGGATTTGGAGGCATGTGTTGGGAACATTCATATGATGAATTTAATTAAAAGTTATTCACCAAACTATCCAAGAATTACATATAGATGTAATTAGCAATGTTGTTGCTTACCTAAAACATTATTGGTTGATCGGTTAGCTAAAGTTAAATTGATTGATAATGAGAA
The DNA here is from genome assembly GCA_954870635.1 of Arctium minus. NCBI lineage: Eukaryota > Viridiplantae > Streptophyta > Magnoliopsida > Asterales > Asteraceae > Arctium > Arctium minus. The sequence continues at coordinate 24,183,850 of OX941097.1, read as the reverse complement.
TATGGATCTTGACCCACTAGAAAGCTTATGACTTTTTCCGAAACAATAAAAGAGGGTTGTTGTTTTGATTAGTGGGAGATTGTTTGATGAAAGACCTTATTAAGCAATAATAATTTCATGACACTAAGAACTTTGCTTTTCTATTGTAGATTACCAAAGGCACAAACCAACAATGGAAACAAAAACACTCTGTGATCGATTCTTAAGAAAGAAAAACTAAATGGAACAAATTTCATCAATTGGTATCGTAATTTGAGAATTGTCCTCAAATCTGAAAAGAAACTGTAAGTCTTGGAGCAACAAATCCCTGAAAAGCCTAATTCCAGTGCTCCTAGAACTGAAAGGGACACTTTTAAAAAACATGTTGAGGATGCTTTGGACGTCTCATGTCTAACGTTAATAACCATGGAACCTGATCTTCAGAAGCAACATGAAAACATGGGGGCGTTAGATATGATCGAACACCTAAAATTGTTATTCCAAGAGCAAGCTAGACATGAGAGGTACGAAACATCCAAGGAACTGTTCCATTGTAGAATATCTTAAGGTAGTCCCGTTGGCACTCATATGCTTAAAATGATTGGGCATGTTGAGCGCCTTGAAGGACTAGGTTTTTCTTTACGAAAGGAGTTAACCATTGATTTAGTTTTGCAATCGTTGCCAAATAGCTACAACCAATTCGTGATGAACTACAACATGCATGACGTTGACAAATCCCTTCCAGAATTGCTTAATATGTTACAAACAACCGAGCATGAGCTTCAAAGAACAAGTCCACCATTTTGATGGTCCGTAAGGACAAGAAAGGGCAAAGGAAAGTCTATTGCCAAACCCACTTCTAAATTTTTGAAGCCAAAAGGGGGCATTAAGAAACCCAAAGTAACTATACCTAAGGAGGGTGAGTGCTTTCATTGCAACAAACACGTGCATTGGAGGAGAAACTGTCCTCTCTACCTTCAGGAAAAGAAGAAAGCAAGTGTAACTTCCACTTCAGGTATCTATGTGATAGAAGCTAATCTTTCTACTTCTTATACATCATGGGTATTAAATATTGGACGTGGTTCTCATATTTGTAGAAACATGCAGGAACTAAAAAGGACTAGAAGGTTGAGCAAAAATGAAGTTGATCTGCACGTTGGAAATGGGGCAAAGGTTGCTGCTATAGTCGTATGATCTATTTTGTTAACTTTACCGACCGGATCACTATTAGAACTTGATGATTGTTATTGTGTACCATCTATTTCTAGAAATTTGATTTATGTATCTTGTTTGGACAAGAAAGGTTTTACCTTTAATATTTGGAACAAATGTTGTTCATTCTCTTTTGGTAATATATATTATGGTGACGCAAGTTTGATTAATGGTCTTTATGTTCCTAATATGAATAATCCGATTTATAACATAGATAAAAGGGAGGTCAAATCTAATAGTTCGAATTTAACCTATCTCTGGCATTGTCGTCTTGGCCATATAAATGAAACTCGCATTTCCAAACTCCATAAAGATGGATTATTGAACAAATTAGATTTTGAATCATATGGGACGTGTGAAGCTTGTTTAATTGGAAAGATGATAAAGGCTCCTTTTATTGGACAAAATGAGAGAGCAAGTGATGTATTGGGAATCATATATAGTGATGTATGTGGTCCGATGAACATACAAGCTAGAGGCAGTTATAGATACTTCATTACATTTACTGATGATCTCAGTAGGTTCGACTATATATATTTAATGCGAGATAAGTCTGAGTCCTATGAAATTGTAACACCCTAAATTTTACAAACAAAATAGGGAAATTCCGGAAAATGGGTAAAATAAAAACTTCTAAAATACGCCAACTAAAACCCATAAAATTCGGGATAGTTTGCACAATTCCAAGGTATCAAATATTGAGATATAAAACACAACAACCTACTTAATCTAGAAACAATTTAAACTAGATTAACATGGGTGTCACTATATCTCCAAAAATCTCTCTTCTCAAAAGTTCCCCCAAAGCCCAACACTTCAAGTGCTCCTACATGCACGGTCGACACATCAAGACATCCTAGACGCATCGCTAGTGGGACCTGTAATCCACATTCATACAACAACAAGTGTTAGGTCGAAACCCAGTGAGATCTTATAAAATTATGCAATTTACAATTATAGTGATGACATCATAAAATAAAGGTTACTGGATCCACTTGATATCAAATTTACCAGATCTCACTTTGCCATGGTAATCCACACCTGATCACAACACATAAGAGATATCTCTTGAAATACGGGGGAGACTCGTTTCCATCGAGGTGATGAGAACATGTGAGTGTAGTCACCTAAAATGTTAGTGGGTTACACCTCATATCCCGATATTAGTTGCAATGCCATCAAGACATCACAACATCAAACCATCACATTGCCTTTATTGCCTACTCCGTCGAGTCACAACTCAAGGTCTAAAGGGACATTATTGCTTACCCAATCTAGACGAGTTACACCTCGAGTCACACCTCAATGTCCCTTATTGCATACTTGCTAGCGGCCGAAGATGACCAATCATGTGGGTATAAAACCCAAACAAATCTAAGTCATCGTGCTTAAGGAGATAGACACCAAGATATACAAATATGATCATATATAAGTTCAAATAATCACAACAAATCATATCATGTCATTTATCCTCTTCCCATTTTATGGGTCCTTAACATATAGCATGGAAAATCACATGAGTAACAAATTCACGTTTGGAGAAATATTCTGATCCCTCTTTATCAGATAACAAGCTTTGGGATATTCAATAATAATAATCTCCCATATGTTAAGGTATCACATATGTCCATTTTCCTCAAAGTTAGGTCAAAACTTGTAAGACTTCAATACTTGGATCAAAAGTTCACAACACTTGTAAAACATTATTTTACACATATCAAGTTCAATAGATGAATAAACATGGAAAGAACCCCACATTTAACCAAAGTTTATAAAGCCTAGTTTAGAACGAAGAAATCAACCCATTTAAAGTTCCATAGTTATCGCATTAGGATCATTTAAGGAGATGATTGCATAAAGAAAACTCACCTAGGTTTTTAAATGAGAAAACCCTAAAAGTTGTAGAAGCTCTTGGTTGGTGAAACCCTAGAGAGAGAACTTGGAGCTTGGAAGTCCCTAACGCTTGCAATAAATGGTGATACCACTCTAGGTTTGCAATAACTCACTTGAGGTCCTAGGGTTTGCATTCAATGAAGAAAGATGGTGGTTGGGGGAAGAAAATAGCCAGATTTTAGAGAGGAAAAAACGTAGATGAGTTTTTTTAGAAATAATGGGAGTCCTCTCAAAAACCAGATCTGCAATAATATAAGCCCAGGCCCGTCCGCGACTGTGCCTTAGCGATAGTGCCACGACACAATCGCAGGGCACTCTTGCCCGAATTTTAGTGTGGCCCGCTCCCCGGGCGCGACATTGCCTTGGTGACTATGCCACGAGCACTATCGCTAGGCATAGTCACGATACCTGTTATGAGACCCACATCCTCCCCGTGAGTAAAACAAGGGCGACTATGCCACATGCATTATCACCGGGCATAGTCGCGAGATAGGTACCGGGGCTCTGAAAATTCAATTATTTGCTTTGATTCGACCCCAAGCCTTCGGTAAACATTGCTAAAGGAATTTTATGCATAAAAATAGACCCAATAAGGCAAATAACATTATCCAAAGTGAGAAACGACAAAGGAAGAACCCTTACCCAAAATTCGGGGTGTTATAAAAATGTTCAAGGAATTTCAAAATGAAGTACAAAACCAACTTGGAAAGAGTATTAAAATTCTCTGGTCTGATCGAGATGGCGAATACTTAGACCATGATTTTCTTGATCATCTTAGAAATTGTGGTATTGTATCACAACTCACTCCACCTGGAACATCACAATGGAATGGTGTCTCCGAAAGGAGGAACCGTACACTGTTGGACATGGTATGATCTATGATGAGTCAAGCTGACCTTCCGACGTCCTTTTGGGATATGATCTAGAACAATGGCTTTCACACTAAACCGGGTTCCATCAAAATCTGTTAAAAAGACACCATATGAGACATGGACTATGAAGAGTCATAAATTATCTTTTATGGAGATATGGGGTTGTAAGGTTTATGTACGTCGTCTAATCACAACTAAATTAGAACCAAAATATGATAAATGCATATTTGTAGGATATCCCAAAGAAACTATGGGATATTATTTCTATCATCCTCACGACAATAATGTGTTTGTTGGGCGTACTGGTATCTTCATGGAAAAGGAATTTATTTCCAAATATATCAGTGGGAGGAATGAATAACTTGAAGTTTGTTGGGAACTGAAGATTCTACTAAGTGTAGTTACTACTGCTAGTATAAATGTAGTTACTACTGCCAGAACAAGTTGAAGATTAATACTGCTGAGTGTTACTACTGCTAGTGTTAATTAATACTGCTAGTCAAAGTTAGTACTGCTTGAACAAAGTTAGTACTGCTTAGCTAGTTAGTACTGCTAGTGGTTAGTACTGCTTGCAGTTAATGCTGCTAGATGAAGTTAATGCTGCTGAGCATTATTAGTGCTGCTAAAGAGATCCGGATGGAAAATACTACAGCTGGATATACTGAAGATATACTTAGAAGATATACATGGAAGATATACTGAAGATTTGTTTATTCTTTGTAATTATCTTTTTATTAGTATATGTATAGAATGTTTAGAATAGATAGAAAGAACTTTTTGATAATTGTTTTTTTTCAAGAGAAAAATCAACCTCAAGGCATAGATCCTAATTCTAGAGAAGTAGAATTCGTATTGGTGAGCCTGTTCATCAATATTGAGGTTGAGTGTGTAACCTTGTAGCTTTAAGCATTCAATACAAGTCTACTGTTTGATCATTATATACTGTGTTTGATTACTGTTTTATTAAATATCAAAGTGTTTTTCCGCAACTTCTTTGATATTAGTTTCTGAGTATTAATTCTTGTTAAGAATTCGATCCTGACTAGTGGTATCAGAGCTAGTATTCTCAGAAACCTACACTCAAAATCACAATCATCATGGCTAAAGGTTCAGAGTCTTCAAGCTCAGAAATTCCTACAGAGGTAACATCTAATCTTTGTTCTAAACCCTGTATTGAAACTGTTAAAAGGTACAGGGATCACAATCAGAAGATGAGTGATGATCTTAAGAGATTAGAAAAAGATATAAAAGACTATGTTAGGATTGTTGAGAGGTTTGAAGAGCAGATTAAGAGTTTTCAAGCCAATGAGCTTCAACATTCTTATGACACAAACTACTGGAAGTGGGAGAAAGATCAGTATGAATTTAAGCTTAAACAGAAAGAAGAGGAGAATGAAAAGATAAAAAGTGAGTTTGAGAAAGCCAAGCTGGATATTGAGAAATTTTCCAATGCCTCTAAAGCAATGGACTCTTTGCTCCAAACTCAAATCCATGACAAACTTAGAAGAGGAATAGGATATAACACCACACCACCACCATACAACAACAACTACATCCCTCCTATATCAGACTTGCTAGAGACCAAGAATAGGAAGGAATTGTCTGATGAAGTCACTAAGGTAGATCCATTAGACAAAGTGGTGGTTGAAACAGACTCTGAAGAAGAAAACTTTAATGAAAAAAGTAAGAAGAACACTGTGAGTGGTGAGATTACTCTAGAAAATAACATTATCACCAATGAGGGATGTGGAAAGGCTTGGATCAAGTCTAAGGACATAGAAAAGACTGAGGGAAAGTCTGAGAAGGTCCATTATAAGCAAACCACAGTTGTGAATCCTGTCCCTTGTAAACAGTGTTCTTGCAATAAACCTGAGCCCCAAAAACATGATAAACCAAGGGGAAATCAGAGAAACTGGAATAATCAGTGGGCACAAAAACAAGGAGTTAATTTGAGTAAAATCAATAGACCAAAACCTTGTTTTATCTGTGGCAAATTGAATCATCTTGCCAAACACTGTTATTTCAACCCTATCAACCAAAGAGTCACTTTTCAAAGAAAACCACAAAACTCTTTTGGTTATAGGAATCAGAGAAGGAATCATATGGCTGAGAACAGAGCACCTATAAGATCACATGCTCAGAACAAGTTTTCTAAACCAAAGAAAAATACTCCAAATAAGCCAAGGAGTAATTTAAAGACAAAGAAAGCAAACAACTTTGTTCAAGTTTGGGTTCCAATTGCAAAGAAACCTGTTAGTACTGCTATCCCAGATAGTACTGCTAACACAAATAGTGTTGCTAACTTGATTAGTACTGCTAACCAAGTTAGTACTGCTAACAAAGCTAGTGCTGCTTCTAGTAGTAATGCAGCCAAGCCTATAATCTTGACAAAGTACTCCAGTCATGAGATTCCTAAACAACTCATTCAGACCAAACTGACAGATTATATTAATGAGAAAGGTCAACCCAAGACCACTTTGGCTTGGGTTCCCTCCAAGACTAACTGATTTATCAAGTGTGCAGGGCAATCAAAAGCTCAAGAGGAAGAGCATTCAGAATGAAGAAAATGGTTGCTCTTGGCACATAACAAGGAACATGGACTGCCTTCAAATTCTTTAAAAAAATTTTGATGAAGGACATGTTACTTTTAATCCAGCAGAAGGTTGAAGTTAGAAATACTCCAGAGGGAGTAATGATCATGAAGGATCAAGAAGAAAAGGATCAGGGGATGAACAAAGTAGTAAAAAATAAGAGAAAAGGGATGGTGTCAAAAAGTGTAAGAGTAGTTAATACTGCTAGTAGTTAATACTGCCAGTGGTTAATACTGCTTTCAGTTAATACTGCTAGTAGTTAATACTGCTAGTTCAGTTAATACTGCTAGTTCAGTTAATACTGCTCGCGGTTAATACTGCTAGTTAGTTAATACTGCTAGTAGTTAATACTGCTAGTTCAGTTAATACTGCTCGCGGTTAATACTGCTAGTTAGTTAATACTGCTAGTAGTTAATACTGCTAGTTCAGTTAATACTGCTCGTGGTTAATACTGCTCGCGGTTAATACTGCTAGTTAGTTAATACTGCTCTAGGTTAATACTGCTTCTATTCCGAATACTATAAATACTCTTTGCCCGCCTAAAAGCTTATAACGACTCTTTGCATACTATTCACCTGCGCTCTAAACCCTTTCTCTCTCAAAGTTCAAAGTTTTCAGGCAAGAATCTTCAAGGTCTATGGCATCCATGGCGTTCATTGATGAGCACAATGAAATTGCGATGCTCCAAAAGCCAAAACAATCTGAAGGTTTTCATCAGATAGTCGACTTTCTGAAGTCGAGCCACATTGCCCATGCTCTCACTATGTCTCCAACTATCTACATTGAGCACCAAAGGCAATTCTGGGCACATGCCACCATTGTTACTGAGGATGGTGTGCGAATGATCAAGTCGACAGTATGTGGCAATCCATTGACAGTTACTGAAGAGATAGTTCGCATCAGTCTACGTCTAGACGATGCCTCTGGTATAACGTCTATCCCTAATGATGAACTGTTTTCTACTCTGACAAGAATGGGGTATGGAGGCCCATTGGGTATTTTTAAGTTCTCAAAAGCTAAATTTTCACCCCAATGGCGTTTTCTTGTTCATACCTTGATGCACTGCATTTCTAAAAAGACTACTGGATGGAGTGAGTTCAGCAGTACCATTGCTTATGCTTTGGTCTGTTTGGCCACTGCCAGAAGGTACAATTTTTCACAAATGATTTTCAATGATCTTGTCTCAAACATGGGAAACAAAAAGAGCTTTTATATGTATCCCAGGTTTGTTCAAGCAGTTATCAACCATGAATTGACGGATATTCCTCATTCTGATGGAATTTATGTACCAAAACCCCCCAAAGGCAAGGTTTTCTCAAATATGAGAAGATCTGCTGGGGACTCTGAAGGAGTTGACACCCCATTGTTCTCTACAATGATGGTGGTGTCCCAACCTAATGAAGGTATGGCAGCAGGGTCAAGGCCCTCATTAGATCAATCCACTGCTAGCCAAGCCCAACCTTCCCACTCTATATCTATCCCACAGTCCCTACTAAATAAGCCCACTTCTCCAATTACCCAAACTTATCAAAGAAAACAGGTAAAGAAGGCTCCTTCCCTTCTTGTACCATCACCCACTAAGCCTTTAAGCCCTCTAAGGGAGAATTCTCCCCTAGAGAATATCCAAAGGGAAACCACAAGGGTGTCTCCCAACCCAAAGGAGGTGCTCTCTGAGGAGGAGGTAGAGCATATGGGTGATGAGGCTGCCACTACTCCTGCTAGCACAGAGGAGGAAAGTGGTAACATCAATAAGACCTCCCCCATGGCAACTTTGAATGAGCAATCATTTGAAGGACCCTGGTGCCAAGAAACCACAGGGGTGGATAGTGCTTCTGCTAGGCAGAAGACATCTACTAATAAAAGATCCAATGATCCTTCAATAGGGGGTAACACTCCTGGAGAAGGTGAGGACAGATATAACTATGATGAATTGATGGAGACCATGGGAAACATCAACCAGGATGTCATCAAGCAAGGAAAAGAAATAGAGGAGATGAAGCTGATTATTCTATCTCAACAAGTTCAGATCACCAAACTGAAGAAAATGGTGACAAGATTGTTACAGAAAAGGAGAAGGAAACAGTTTGTGCTAAAGAGGAGGACAAGTGTTGAAGATGATTTCAACAAGGGGGAGAATTCAGAGGCTGAAGCAGAAAAAGAAAGTATTTCTGAGATGGGATTTGATGTTAAGGGGGAGAAAGCTGCAGAAACAGAAGCACAAGAAGTAGAAACAGATAATGTTCAAGCAGCAACAGGGCTATCTGTTGAAGAATTGGAAATAGCTGAAACCTTAGTAAAAGCAAAGAATGACACTCCTAAGGCTACTCAAAAGGCTAAGGAAGTGGTCATCAATGAAGGAGACCTTGAAAAGAAGACACAAGAAAGAAGTGAGGCAGGGTTGAAGGATACAAAGGGTAAAGCTAAGATGATTGAACCTGAACAACCTGCAAAGAAGAAAATTCAGATAGAACTGGATGAAGAAGTGGCAAAGCAGCTTCAGGCAGAAATGGAAAGGGAGGAACAACTTCAATCTGAGAAGGATAGAGAGCTTGCACTGAATATGGCCAGAAAACTAAATGAAGAGTATCAGAAGAGCATGAAAACAGCAGCTCAGGCCAAGCAAGTACAAGTAAAAAGAATGCCATTCAAAAAGCAGAAAAGACAACCCTCCAAGACCTTTTTGGCCAATCAGGAAAGAAGAAAGATGATAAACTTCCTGAAAGGTGCAATTGGTGTTAAGGGGGAGATGTTTACTCATATGGCATACTCTCAGGTTGAAGAGCTATACAGGAAGGAAATGACAAAGCTCCAAGGGGATTCCTCTCAAAGGGAAGAAGCAGAAAGAAGGATGAAAGAGAGACATGATCTCAACATCCAACAACCATTCCCTGAGAAAACCACACCTTCCAAAGAAGAAGCAGAAGAGAAGAAAGAAGAACCTGGAAATGCTGGTAGAGAAGCCAAGTCTGGACAAAGAGTGAAAACAATTGCTCCAAAAAGGCAGTTGAAAAGGCCTAGGGTGGAAGAAACTGAAAAGGAAGCAGAACCTTCAATCACATCCCCAACAGAGCCAGTACAGAGCCCAGAGCAGGTCACTAAGCAAACTGATGAAAGTATGGATCCGTACATGACAATAGTGGAACCTTTGAAAGCTGTTCCAATCTCTATGCAAGCTCCAGAGATCATCTTCTGGGATATTCTGAGAGACAATGGAAAGAATTTCTTCAGAATCAAGAGAGCTGATGGTTCATTTGAAGCTTATTCAACATGGGGGAAAGTCATCAGAAGTTGTTCAAGAGCTGATATGGAAGAACTATATAAAGTTGGGATGAAACTTTATGAACCTGTGTTGAAAGGTACTGAAGAGAATCTTCTCAAAGTGACATTGGAATACTTGTGCATGATGTTTGAGCCTGCAAGAGTGCACCATAGGATTAAAGATCATATGCATGAGTTCATATTCAAGAAGATTGACAAATGGATACTGTTTGAAAACTGTGGAGTATACATGATTACTATTGACAATTGTTATCATGAATACTACCTTGTGGACAAAATATATGAGCATAGCAAGGAGAAGTTAGAAGGGATGCTTAAAGCTACACTGGTTTGTACAAAGGATTCAGAAATGGCCAAGATTGTGGTGAGAAGAACTGTAAATCAAAGTTTGGGCCTAGATCCAAATTTGGGCAACTAAATGTAAGGTGTTGAAAGCATCTTGAAGAAGATCTGAAGAACTTGACTTCTTTTCCTAAAAGTCAAGTTAGGGGGAGATTGTTGGGAACTGAAGATTCTACTAAGTGTAGTTACTACTGCTAGTATAAATGTAGTTACTACTGCCAGAACAAGTTGAAGATTAATACTGCTGAGTGTTACTACTGCTAGTGTTAATTAATACTGCTAGTCAAAGTTAGTACTGCTTGAACAAAGTTAGTACTGCTTAGCTAGTTAGTACTGCTAGTGGTTAGTACTGCTTGCAGTTAATGCTGCTAGATGAAGTTAATGCTGCTGAGCATTATTAGTGCTGCTAAAGAGATCCGGATGGAAAATACTACAGCTGGATATACTGAAGATATACTTAGAAGATATACATGGAAGATATACTGAAGATTTGTTTATTCTTTGTAATTATCTTTTTATTAGTATATGTATAGAATGTTTAGAATAGATAGAAAGAACTTTTTGATAATTAGTTTTCAAGAGAGAAATCAACCTCAAGGCATAGATCCTAATTCTAGAGAAGTAGAATTCGTATTGGTGAGCCTGTTCATCAATATTGAGGTTGAGTGTGTAATCTTGTAACTTTAAGCATTCAATACAAGTTTACTGTTTGATCATTATATACTGTGTTTGATTACTGTTTTATTAAATATCAAAGTGTTTTTCCGCAACTTCTTTGATATTAGTTTCTGAGTATTAATTCTTGTTGAGAATTCGATCCTGACAAAGTTGTTCAAAATCAATATATGTCAACGCAGATGGAACCAACACAGGCACCACAAGTAATTATGGATCCACAAAGTGTTGTGGAAAGTTACTCTGAGGTTGTAACACAAAGTGTTCGTAGATCTGATAGAAAACGAAAATGAGCCTTAGAGATATGGATTTCACATCACTCACACCGAGGATGTGATGCTCATGGATGATGAGCCCACTAGTCACAAAGATGCTATGGTAAGCAATGACTCCGAGAAATGTCTAGATGCTATGAGAATAGAAATGGACTCCATGTATGAAAACCATGTTTGGAACTTAGTTTGCATTTGTCGAGGTAATTATAGATTTTTAACTCAAGGTATATTGAGTTTGGAATTGTAAGAGGAATTCTTGTCCCTATATTGATGTTATTTAGAAAATTTTAAATTAGTTGTTCTTACCAAATTTGAGGGTGTTACATATTAGGTTGTCGATTTTATTCATCATTCTTTTGGGTTTGTAACACCATACTTGGTTTCCCCGTTTTGGGATGATACACTTTAGTTTTGGTATGTCACTATTGTAATATTTAGGTTTTGACTTACCCCTATTTAGGGTTAACAAGTTTCCTCTATTTATAGACGTCATAGTGCCGAATTTTTGAATTTTAAATTTACCCTAAATTAAGAATGTTACAAGTTAGTATTAGAGCTCTAGTTTAAGCGAACTAGGTATGAATGTAAGATGTCTAGATTTAAGCTAAGGTTATTAAGCTATAACTGGTGAGATTGAGTAGAACTCTTAAGACAGGATGGTCTTAAAGTTGACGGAAATTACACAAATTGAGAATTGTGACTGCGGTAACAATAATCCTTATGTGTAGTATGTTCATAATTTCAATTAGCTACTACTATTATGAATATATCATACGTAGGCATGCTTAGATTACTGTCGTTATGATGATTAATGAATGTAGTAGTACGTTTCGTTGTATTTTATTTCTGAAACTTATTCTCACCTCAATTCTCTCTTGTATGGCAGATTGGGATAGTAAATACCCGTAATTTCACAGGATGGCCACGATGCGATGGCATCCACAGCCGACCAACCGCGGGTGACCGTGACGGAGGAACCTTCCCGTTTAAATGAGATATTCGGTGGAAGAACCGAGCACATCCCCCGACGTAATCTAGAGACGTCGGAACCTATCATGGAATAGGTGACGGCGGAAACTCGATTGATGGATCGAATGATGTTGGCCATGAATAAGGCCATGGAACAACAACAAGAATTGTTCCTAAAGCTCCTAGAAGACATAGATACCAACAACCATAGGCATGAAACGGTTGCAGAGAATGTTGTGGTGGCGGGATCCGGGGTTACTGGAAATGAAATTCCTACTGAATTTCCCGTGACCTTGGATACAAGATCACAGACGAAGACTCGTTCCTTCAAAGCCTCTATGAATTGTCGACCGCCCGAATTCAAGGGCGCAGATGATCCAATCTTCTGCATGAATCGGATCCAAGAAATTGAGCAAGCCTTCCGAACCAGTGAATGCGACGATCACCAAAAGGCAAAGTTCGGGTCTCAGATGTTGAGGGGCACGTCCCTCACTTGGTGGAATGTGTATTCCGCATCTGTGGAGGCTACTGTTTTAGATAAAATGACATGGGCAACCTTCAAGGAAAGTTTGCTAGAGGAATATTGCAATGACAGATCGATGGACCAGATCGAAGAAGAGTTCCGGAACTTGAAGAAAGGTAATTTGTCGGTAAAGGAGTACAACCGATTGTTCATGGACAAGCTGTGATTGGTGGGACATCTAGTCCCGACTGATAAAGAAAAGATTAAGGCTTATATCAAGGGCCTTCCATCGGACATGATGTCAATGGTCCGAGTGTCAAAGACCTCCACCCTTCGGGAGGCGGTCGAAGAGGCCCAATTAATGGAAGACGCATACAACCGCGGCAAAGAGGAAGGTTGCCGCCAAGTCGAGAAGAGAAGATGGGAGGGAATCTCAATGCCCTCAAAGAAACCAAGGTTCTTCAACAACAATCAATATGGAGCCGATCCTAGGCGTGAGGCTTTGTGGTGTTCCAAATGCCGAAGCAAGCATTTCGGTCCATGCAAATTTGTTCCCGGGACTTGCTATAAGTGAGAGAAGCCTGAGCATGCTTTTAGGGACTGTCCTGTCTAGGGACAAATGTACTTTGAGTGCAAGAAACCAGGGCACGTTAGGGTGGAATGGCCGAAGCTGAAGACTGGAGGAAATGATGGGAAGAAAGTGGATCCTCCAAGAGCGTCTGGAAGAGCATTTCAGATGACAACGGAAGAGGCTAAGGCATCCACCAATGTGGTATCGGGTACGTTTCTCCTAAACTCCGTATTTACGGGTGTATTGTTTGACTCAGATGAACATAAGTGTGTTGATCATTCCTTGATAAGTCGGTAATAGTGTTCATCGACGACATCCTAGTGTACTCCAAGGACGAAGCAGATCACGAGCAACATCTCCGAGAGGTTCTAGAAGTGCTAAGGCGGGAGAAGCTTTACACAAAGTTTTCAAAATGCGACTTTTGGCTTCGAGAGATGCAGTTTTTGGGTCATGTAGTTACCAAGGAAGGGGTGAAAGTGGACCCCATGAAGATCAAATAGATGATGGATTGGGAACCTCCCATTAGCCCATCGGAAATCCGAAGTTTACTAGGATGGGCGGGATATTACCGAAGATTTATTCAAGATTTTTCCAAGATAGCTTCATCGCTGATGGCCCTAACCCGAAAGAACATGAAGTTTGCGTAGACCAAGAGTCAAGAGAAGGCGTTTAGGACTCTCCAAAGGAATCTTTGCGAAGCTCCAATCCTATCTCTACCCGAAGGTCGGAGAATTTTGTGGTACATAACGATGCGTCGAAGATGGGTTTGGGTTGCGTTCTAATGCAAAGAGGCAAGGTGATTGCATATGCGTCAAGGCAACTCATGTGTTAATTAATTACATTGGAAAATTAAATATGTAAAAAGTTGATTAGTCGTTCATTTTATAGTATTTCTTATTTTTTATCTACTACCAAAGTCTAAAACTACTTACCTAGAAAACCTTGATATATTATCCATCATTTATCTCCCACGAACTCTTTTGATTATTCCATTTAACACAAATTCTATATTTGTATTAAAATATAGTTCATTTCTTGTTATAAACTAAGAGAATTCCTACATTTTGAAAAAAATTACCAACCATATGAGACGGTCCAACTTATATCTATACCCTTATTTTTTCAATCATTATTGACTATTCATTACCTAATATTGAGTGCATGAATCTTAAGTACTCTCTTATCTCTAAAACAATAATAAAATCTGTTAATGTACTGTATTTAGAAAGTTTTGTAAAGTCATCCTTAGTGAAAAAGGCTTTATCATTAGCATAATGGGTTGGGCTAAAATGTGTAACATGGGTGATTGGGGTATAAATAGGAGATGTTTTGTAGTTTGTTAGTAACTTTCATTTCACAATGTAGACATTCAAGCTTGTAAGTGTTTCTAGTGAGATAAACTCTTTCTCTCTCTAGATTGTGAATAATACAATCTTTTCCAACCCAATCTACCTTTTGTTATATCTTTTCTATCATTGATTAATTGAGAATTCATGACCTAACATGTGGTATCAGAGCCTAATCGAATAAATCTTTCATCGAAACGATCGAATTCGCAAATTTTTCGATGGAACAATGTTCTGGTCGCATGAATAGTATCTGTGATTTCAAAATTCTTCATTTTGGAGCTTAATTGATCAAGATTTGATGATAGATTGATTATGTGATTAGATTCGAATTAGTTGTAATCAATCATATTGTGTAATTTCAATTAGTTCAGAAGAATTGTTCGATTTTGAGATTTTTTTTGTTCGAATTTTTTTTTCACTGTGTTGTGATCGAATTCTTGTATCTAGATGTTTTTAGACAAGATCATCAACTACAAAGTTGTTCAGAAGTGAATTTCGAACATGCTCTCAAAGTTTCATCTCAAAATTCGAAGAAATGCGAAAGATTTGGTGATTTTCAGTTTTCAGGCTCGTCTTCACGATCAGATCTGTAAAACGCGCAAGTTCATCGAAGAACGCGCAAGCTTCAACTGAAGAACGTGCAAGCTGAAGAACGTGCAAGGATAGAGAGAAACGCGCATATGTCGTCTGCGAGTTTTGACACTGTCAAATTCATCTAAGTCCTAAAACGCGCAAGTTGAAGTATGCGAGTTTGGGAAACGTGCAAGACGAAGCTTGCGAGTTTGAGTAAACGCGCAAGGTGAGGCGTGCGAGTTTGGGCGATTAACTTCTTTTAGTATTCGAGTTCCATGCTTAGCGAGTTTTGATACTGTCAAATTTTTTCTAAGGCATAAAACGCGCACGTCAAGGCCTGCGAGTTTCAAGAACACGCACATCATGTTTAGCGCGAAAGAACATGAATAGTTCTTTGCGAGTTTATCGTTCTGCGAGTTTACTTGTTCTGTGAGTTCTGAGTTTTTGCGACAAGTTACTGTTCACACCCATTTTTGCGACAAGTTGCCTTGTGAGATTTAACTGTCAAATTTTTCCTCAGATAAATCTTCTACCCTGTCCAGTAGTGTTTGCTACAAGTTGCATCCTCCGACAAGCATACCAGATTAATTTCTTAAGTTGAATTCCTATTCAACTCGCGATCAAAGACAGATTTGATGTTATTTACTGAAGATGCATTTTGGATGTCATGTCATAATCCACACATATCATTCTTGTGAGCGTTAAGGAATGTGTTGGATTTACTAAAGTTAAAAGTTGTCTTTATATGCACTCAGTCGAGGTTACTGTCCACATCAGATATGATATTTCAGTTGATACTCCAAGAATAAGAGCTACTTTCAAGGGGGAGCCGGAGTTGTTTGAAGTTTAATCAACGCTAAAGTTTTTCAAAGAAATCAAAGGGGAGAAGAGCTGAAGTTGATAAGAGATGATTCCTTTACAAAACTTTAGGGGGAGAATGTTAATGTATTGTATTTAGAAAGTTTTGTAAAGTCATCCTTAGTGAAAAAGGCTTTGTCATTAGCATAATGGGTTGGGCTAAAATGTGTAACATGGGTAATTGGGGTATAAATAGGAGATGTTTTGTAGTTTGTTAGTAACTTTCATTTCACAATGTAGACATTCAAGCTTGTAAGTGTTTCTAGTGAGAGAAACTATTTCTCTCTCTAGATTGTGAATAATACAATCATTTCCAACCCAATCTACCTTTTGTTCTATCTTTTCTATATTGATTAATTGCGAATTCATGACCTAACAATAACCAACATGTGCTTGTTGATCCAAACTCTCTCAGTGATTTGATTATGACCCTTTAAAATACTTAGTGAAAATTATGTGTAACATTTGTATGTATAAGTGTTTCACCATCAGCGATCAAATACTGAGTCTGTTCAGTATCACTGATAGTTTCTAATGTATTAAGTTAAATGTAATCCCTGAAGACAAGTTTCGCGACAAAGACGTTCACCGCTGACATCGAAGACAAAGTTGCTGAACAAGTGACAAGTCTACTCATGATCTAATGCGGACATCGGTGAAACCAAGACAAGTCCACAACACGTGAAGAACTTTGAAGAAGATCCTCAGCGATCGTTGATCTTAATTCAGATTCACTAAAGAAGGAACCTGTCAACGATTGATGATCACAAAGCTTCCTCTCCAAGTTTCTTTTGTCTTATCTTTGCACAAAAAGTATATTTGTCAGAAGAGACATACCTCTGCTACAAATCGTACAACAACTCTGAAAAACTACACTGTTCACCATGCGACCAAAAGCATGTCTCCAAAAGTCAGAGACATGCAACCAACCAAAGTGTGAGACATGTAAAGTACTCTGCCATGCATTTAATGCATAGGGTATAAATAGAAAGGTTGAGACTCTCTATAAGTATTGCCTTCTATCCTTTCTCTTAGTGAACCAAAAATATAGAAACCCTTGATTTTTATATTCTCCCAACCTTCTATCTCTAGTTCTTAGTGCAAACATCTGTGTGATTCTTAAGTTTGTTTAAATTAGGTTCTACTTAATCTTGTTCTGCAACAAACTGTAAATTGTGATTTGATTTTTCAATAAACAATTTATGAAACTAAAAATTTGTGTTTGTATTCAACCTCCCCCCTCTACAAACTTGTTAAGCACCTTCGGGACCAACTGTGCTTTAGATTCTAAGATTAATGGTTCCGACAAAATTTGTTTTCACCTTAAAAGTTTAAAACGGTGATAAAAAAATATATTAACCTATGATGATATGGAAGCCCAACTGATTTATATTGATTTACATAAAGTGTTACTCCGAATAGTCAACATCGTGACCCTAAATTATATCAACCTATATATTAAATGTATATCATAAGGATGTTCTTTACTGTGAAACATATTAACCGTGTTATGTAAAAATTGTATGATAGATAATGTTAATTTAGAAATAATTAATTAATGATTGATTTAGCATCTAGGAATACTAGGAAAAAATGTTTTAAAATGAATTATTAGTATTTCTTGAATTCAATGTTATTTTTTAAGATAAAAACGATATGTTAAAGATTTTTTTCGTACTTATCAAGGGCCCTTTTTCATATCTTGCTCAAGGTCTATAAAATATCAGTAACGGGCCTGCATCCCAATATTTTTATCTATCATTAAACAACTAAAAGTGCATCAAATCATTGATTAACATGGTGCTCCTATCACAACTTACGACTTCAATATCGACTCTAAGCCCATGCCAATCTAAAATCCACAACACCGTCTGCTAGTGTATGAAGCATAAAACATGAGCTTTATGTAGAAATCATACCTCAATCGCACTGCTTTCCTTCTCTTGATGCCTCACTAACTATATGCTTCTAATCATACCAAACTCGACCCTACTCACTTAAATCCTTTGTGAAATGATAATGAGATTGAGAGGAATGTAATGGCAACAATATTATGCCGTTTGATCATCAAAAACGGGTTATGGCAACACTTCTTTTGGTTTTCCTCTATTCTGTTTTTAACAAGTTCTCCAACATACAATTAAACTCACAAGATGACTACTACTTAATCCGTGCACCTCTCCACCTCTATAAATGACTCAATTAACCCCTCACTTTACATCTTATTCCGTTTAGTTCCTAAATTTGGAGTGTTTCGATATCCATCCAAATCTAAATCAGATACAAACACATCTCTCTTATATCCATCCATTATTTTATTTTTTTGGGAAATTGGCCCAAATAGCCATATTCCTCTAAGGCCTTCACCTCCTAGCCATTTCTCTACCAACTTTACGGATTTGTCCCTAGGTCCTCCATGGAGGACCTAGGTCCTCCATGGAGGACAACTAAAACTAAAAAAAAGTCGCGGATTGTGGCAGGTCTGCAACGGGTCGGGTCACCCAGGTCCGCAATCCGCAATATCCCGACACATGTCATCTCCATATCAAACATTAATGCAAATCCACAATCAGACCTAGGTCCTCCATTGCGAACCTAGGGCTAAATCCGTAAAGTTAGTAGAGAAATGGCTAAGAGGTGAAATTGGAGTTGTAATATGACTATTTATGCCAATTTCCCTTTTTTTTACACCCCATGCTTGTCTTAGACACTCTATAAACTCATCCTTATACATATGTATATATCATAATTATGATTTTACTAATTTCTTACATAAAATAGATATATAAATGTATATATATCCCGTACGTAATAAAAAGTCAAAAAAAGGTTGTACACACCTAATCAATTCTTGTGTTCGTTAAACCCTAGGTACATGATTGGAAATGTGGGGCTTTTAAAGCCAAAAATGCTACTCATTCCTATCTTCTTTATGTCATGTGGTTGGCAAATGATCACCACCTTCATGTGACTTTCATGAGTGACCCCATTTTCTTTCTTTTCTAATGACCCTTTGATGGTTCCCCTTCATTATCCTCCCATTTTTGCGTATTTTGGACCATCATTCTCACAATTATTAATCATCCACCTTTTTTTGTATTAAATGTTTGTACATTACAATTATTAATACATTAATTATTACTTTATGACAGATTAAAACTAATGTTTTTATTGTAATTAATAAAGTTGTAGTTAAATGTTTTAGATCTATGGTGATGTGATGCACTTTAAATCATAGCAAGAGTTTGGTTTGCATTTGTGTCATGATATTGATGTCTTATGTTAAGGACAAATTACTTGTCGGGTTTTTAAATAATGGGTTTTCTTTCAAATTTTTTGAATCGTAATTTTAAGTATTTAATCGTCAATGATACTGAATTACGAGTTTTTTAAAGGAGTTTGTCGGATGTGTATCTAGATTCTTGAATCAAAATAGTTGTGGTGATGATGACTTAATGTCGACTTGAGCGATGAGTGCGACAATGTGTTTTCCGAACTTTATTGTGACTAATGAATGGACTTTGTAACACATTAGGTTGTGCTCGTAAGTATGAACAAACAATATCTGACAATGGAATGATTTGAATGATTTGAGTTTACCTTTAAACACCACTACAGAAATAACTTTTTTAAACACGCCTTTTTAAACATTTTTTAAAAAATTCAAAAAAACCGTTTAAAAAGGTGGCCGCGTTTTTTTAAGACTTTTTTTAAATGGTTTTGCGGTTGTGGTACCATTTAAAAAAGTCATATGACCTTTTTAAACGGTTGTTATAAAAAACCGTTTAAAAAGGGATACGTATTTCACACGGATAATTGAACAAAACCGTTTAAAAAACCGCCTAACTTTTTTACACGGTTTTTTCATATAACCGTTTAAAATACATACATCTTTTTAAACGGTTCTCTAGAAACAACCGTTTAAAAAGGCCAAACACTTTTTCAAACGCTTTCACTATCACAAAACTGTTTAAAAAGACCTTTAAAAATTTAGGTTTTTTTTATATATTCATGGCCGCCGTTTTTTTGCCTAAAAGGTCTCTCCATCTTCTTTATTCATTCTCTACACACAAGTTGAGGAGCCAATATCGATCAATTGAAAGATATTAAATATTGCAAGGTATGTATTAACTGAATATAATTATGATCGGTCGTTAAATTCCACTTTATTTTCTTGTCAATCATCTCTTTTTAATGCACCATTATGATAAAACCAAACTACATTAATGCGTTTTTATATTTTGATAGGTTCGGAACAATTTGGAGCGAAAAAGAACAAAACGATAATTTTTGACAGATTTGCGCAACTGTGGCGTTTTGATCATATCTCACTCGTCCCATCTCCGATTTGAGTGATTCAAGATGATTTGGAAACCCAACACACAAATCTACAATGTTAGTGTTTTGAGTTTTTGGTAATTCGGAGTAAATCTGGGTCGAATCTGAAGTTGAAGTTGGGAGTACAAAGCTGGACATAAAATGAATAAAAGAATTAAAGATGCTTCTATAAACACAGAAGAAGATGTAGCAGAATGGTAAGTGTCATGGGTTTGCATGGCTATGGTTCCGATATTGAGTCCTATGTGCAGCAGATCAAGTAAAACAATACACATTTTACACGTTTTTTTAAACCACTTAAAAAGATATATAATTTTAAACGTTTTTTTTGTTATTTTAAACGGTTTAAAAACCGTTTAAAAATGTGACTTTTTTAAACGGTTCAAAAACCGTTTAAAAAAGCCCCTGACTTTTTCAAACGGTTGTAAAACCGTTTAAAAATGTCCAAAACAACCGTTTAAAATACTTATTTCTGTAGTAGTGAAAAATGAGAACAAATACAGATACAAAAATATTTTTGGTGGAATAGAAAATACATGAAGTTTTTGTTGTTGTTATTAATAAAATGTATGTGTATATTTGCATTTTAGTTTTTATAAAAAAACACGTAATTTTGGATGCTCGAATTTTTGTTACAACTATCTATATGTTTATTAATAAACAATACCCATCCAATAGTAAAAAAATTGAGAAAAAGTAAATGTGTTAATTTTTATTTTATGAAATTATGTATTTAGTTAAAATACACCTTTTTCTTATTTTGGGTTATTTAAAAATTCGATCGTTGTTTTTAGAAAGATTCATTATGAATTTACTATTCCCATTTAAATATAAATATGTACATTTTTATTTTAACTAGTGGCAACCCCGTGTGTTGCACGGTAGCGATAAATTTTTTAAAGAAGTACTTGACCGAGTTAAGATAGAACATAATTTCTTGTTTAATAATTAATGAGATACAATTTAAAATGAATAATGTATTTACATAAGTGATTTATTTTCACGTATTGATAACCTTTTATTGTTACGAAGAGTTTGACACGTATTGACATTAACTTTCTTGTTATGTTATTTAGAATGAAACAACATGTCATACATCCATATCATTATTGTTGTTACGAAAGTTTTGAGGAATCACCGTCTTGGCTCAAATTTGAGTTTGATAATTTTGAAGTTTGAACTTAAAAAACATTGCTTATTATTTTAATGACTCAAACTTGTAATGCGTTAATATGATATCCAACTTGATTCTTTCCAAAAGTTCGTTTAATGCTCTTGAGTTTATATATAAGGTGACATATAATAAAAACACTCTAACAAACATGTTGACATTAAGTTTTAAACTTAAGGCCTAAAGTAGATGTATAGATTTTTTGAAAAATTATTGTTGGCCAATATATTTAGTCAAACTTATTTTTAAATTTTTCAAGCCAACTTTTACTCATATATAACCATCTATTTTTAAATTTTATCATCTTCATAGTAATGTGGGATAATTTAACCAAACCATAATTTAACGTTTAATAATACTCAAACTTGGTTAGGACACATCATCAGTTGTGACGATAATTATTTCAGGAAATATATGTATCGAGATAAGATATATAAAACATAATTCCTCAGTTAACAGTTAATTGAATACAATATAAAATAATTAATGTGTTTCAATGAGTGCTTAATTTGTGTATATATATATATATATAATTTTTTTTTTGGAAAATGAGAGTTGGCAGCCAATATCAACCATCTCTTCCAAATCCTACTTTTTTGCTAATTTATTATGGGATTCCAATCGTGAGATAAAACATATTTATCCAACTAAAATTTTGATTATCAAAATCAACCCTTGTTTCTTACAATCATCTTCATTCTCCAATCTTGCACCTCGCATCAAGGTGGGATAATTGAACTACAACACAATACAATATTTTAGAATACTGAAATCTCACAATGTCATCTCATTATTTATGGTTGTTCTTTTTATATAAATAAAGTCACATAAAGATTAATATTTTATAAAATTTGATTTTTAGCGAAAGAGATCGACTAAAATGAGACAACCACATAGGTTGCCACAAACTTTTGAACTTGTAAGTCATCTTATCCGCCTTTTCTTTTGTTTACCTCATCTTCCAAATTTATTATCTTTACGTTGATGTGGATTAACCAAATAAGACAGCTCATGCACCTTTTATATACTAACCTATTCTTCAAATCTATCTTTTTTTACCGATGTGGGATAAATAAATAAGACATTTCATCCAGCTTTTATATACTAACATCTTCTTCCAAATCTATTGTCTTTATGTCGGTGGGACAATCAAATAAAACATCTCATTCAACTTTTACATACTCATCCATTCTTCCAAATTTATTTTCTTTCTATCAATGTGGGATAACCAAATAACATCACAATTCAAGATTTGAGAATACTTAAATCTTCTTGTGACTTGTGAGATAATAAAAAGATATCAAGGTTCAACATTGATATTATTGTATAAATTGATGAAATATGATGATTTGTATACATTTGTCTATCGATTTATTTGCTTATATAAATGGGTATTTTTAACAAAAATAGGGGTCGGCCAAAAAAAATATTTAGCCAAGTAATCCTTTAATTTATCAAAATCTAAATCTCTATGTTTCTACAGGTATATATTCATTCTCCAATCTTATATTCACTCATCAATGTGAGATGTGTAAAACACCACCTAGTAGTATTTGAGAATACCCGTATCTCATATCAAATCCAAATGTCCTCGTTTCTTATAGGTACGTACATTACTCAAATCTCACAATGTCATATCATTCTCTATGGTTCTTTCTTTTATATAAATATATATATATATATTGATGATTCTTATTTGAGGCGTGTCATTTCTCTTGGGTAATTTTACTTATATATATATATATATATATATATATATTAGATTTCTTAATCCACATCATGACATGTCATTTTGTCTTGTTTTTCATTTTATGTATACAAAGACAAAAAGATATAAAAATAAACAAATTAAATGAAATAAGTGTATCTTATTAGTTGTAATACAATATATATCAACACCAACAAATTTGTAACTAAAAATCAACTCTTTAATCCAAAATGGATTAAAACAAATCATAGGTCATGTCAAAAAAGTTGGCATTCTTCTCTTTTTATAATCAACTTAATGTTCCAACATTTCATTATTCTATCAATGTGGGATAGTCAAAGTTAACCACAATCCAATATTTTAAAATTCTCAATCCACATTGTGCCATGTCATTTCTCTTGGTTTTTGTTTTTATATATATAAAGATATATATAAAGATAAAGATAGTTGTAATACAATATATAATATATATTCAACATCAACAAATTTGTAATTAAGAATAAACTATTTAATCCAAAATGGATTAAAACAAATCATAGGTCATGTCAAAAAAGTTGGCATTCTTCTCTTTTTATAATCAACTTAATGTTCCAACATTTCATTATTCTATCAATGTGGGATAGCCAAAGTTAACCACAATCCAATATTTTAAAATTCTCAATCCACATTGTGCCATGTCATTTCTCTTGGTTTTTGCTTTTATATATATAAATATTTGTACCATCTACTTAAAAAGTAAATATTATATTTCAATTCTTATTAAGAGTACAACCGTCATTTAGGGATTGTTTGTTTTTCACTTTTTAGTACTTAATTACTTATTATCACTTTTTTGTCAGACATTTTTAAAATAAGACCCTTTGTTTTTTCTTTCAATTCAGGTTCACTTATCACTTAAACTTGTCTGTAACTAAAAAGATGACCTAATCACTTTTTTTCCACTGTTTCTTATCACAGTCGTACGCCTTCATCTTCAACCAAATTGAACTTCAGCCAAATCGATCTTGAAGCCTTCAAGTTCATACCCAAATCGATCTTCAAGCCAGGTCGTTCTTTAGCCGTGCGACTCCAAAATAGATCTCCAAAATCCCTGTGTTGTCGAAATTTTTCTGTTTCGATCCCGGTGTTCGACTTTTCTACTATCTTCGTGATGTTTGTTTTTGCTTTTGCTACTATCTTGTAAGGGGTTGTACTTATCTTGTTAGAACTCCATTTCTGAGGTGTTCTTACTAATGCTTTTCTTATTATTGCTTTGCTTTATTTCATCATAAATACTCCCTGTTTTTTTATTTTCTCCTACTTAATCTTGTTTTGATTGGAAGTTTAGTTGTAAATCTGTAGCTTTTAAACTGTTTATGGGAGTTGAAACTTAGGGGTTGTTTATCCAAATGCCAAGCACTTACCAGTAAGAGTCAACACTTTAATTTACTTTATCAAGTAAGATTGTAGTCCATCAAAACAATACCGTATGTAATAGAATTTGAATGCTTGCCTCCTCTCATTCCATTAAACCCTATAAATAAGGTTACACAATATACAATATATGGTAAAAATATACACAGAATAAAGCTAGGGGATATATACAATAATTCCCATATTTATCTAGCTCTAATATTTATCCCTAATATAATATTTATCTCTAATACGCCCCCTCAGTCTAAGGGGGAGGGCCACGGACACTTAGACTGGACCGGAAATCATCAAACAGATACCTTGGTAAGCCTTTAGTGAAGATATCGGCATACTGATACCGAGATGGTACATGAAGCACCCACACACGCCCTCGGGCTACCTGTTCTCAAACGAAATGAATATCAATCTCCACATGCTTCGTACGCTGATGTTGAACAGGATTACCAGATAAATAAACCGCACTAATATTGTCATAATAAACGATTGTGGCTTTCATGACGGGATTGTGGAGCTCCAGTAAGAGGTTGCAGATCCAACATATTTCGGCAACGACGTTTGCAACCCCAAGGTATTCAGCCTCGACGCTGGATCTCGATAAAGTGGCTTGGCGTTTTGAGGACCATGATAGTAAGTTAGTCCCTAGAAAAATGAAGTATCCGGAGGTGGATCGACGGGTATCCGGACAACCACCCCAGTCGGCATCGGTGTAAGAAACAAGACCTGATGTCGATGAAGGATGCAAGTGAAGACCGAGGTCTAATGTACCTCGTAAGTACCTTAAAATCCGTTTTAATGCATGAAGATGAGGCTCGCGTGGGTCGTGCATAAAAAGACAGATTTGTTGTACCGCATATGAGATGTCCGGTCGTGTAAAGGTCAAGTATTGTAAAGCCCCGGCAAGGCTTCGATATAATGTCGGATCCTTGACCGAAGGACCGGTGGTAGCACTAAGCTTCGAGGTGGTCTCAACCGGAGTGGCAGCCGGTTTGCATGAAGCCATGTTGGCCCGAGTAAGAATCTCGGATGCATATTTTTTCTGTGAGAGAAAAAGACCATCAGAATTGCGGGTGACCGAGATACCCAAAAAATAATGAAGAGGACCAAGGTCCTTCATTGCAAATTTGGCACTTAGTTGTCGTGTGATCCGGGTACGAAGTGCCTCGGAAGAGGTGGTGAGAATAATATCGTCCACGTATAATAACAAATACGCGGTGTCACGACCATGATGATAAATAAACAGAGAGGTGTCACACTTGCTATTCCGAAAACCAACCGTTGAGACAAAATTGGTGAAGCGGGTGTACCAAGCCCTTGGGGCCTGCTTCAAACCATATAAAGATTTCTTAAGATAACACACATGATCAGGAAATTCCGCACTACGAAATCCCGGTGGTTGATGCATAAGGACGGTCTCGTGTAGGTGACCGTGCAAGAAGGCGTTCTTGACGTCTAGTTGATGAATGCCCCAATTTCTCGATAATGCTAAACTGAGCACGGTGCGGATCGTGTCCGGTTTGACAACCGGACTAAATGTCTCATAGCAATCAATCCCAACCTGCTGTGACCTGCCATTAATAACAAGCCGAGCCTTATGGCGCTCGAGAGACCCGTCAGATCGATATTTGTGAGTAAACACCCACATGCATTTAATTACATTAGCATTACGAGGCCGAGAAATAAGTTCCCACGTATGGTTTTTAATTAAAGCATCATATTCGTCGTTCATAGCTCACCCCCAGTTACGGTCACGAATAGCCTCAAGATAGGAAGAAGGAAGAGGAGAAATAAGAGGAGAAGAACAAGGTGTATGGGAATGAAAAAGTGCATACTTTGGATTAGGTTTCGTGATGCCTTGTTTTCCACGTGTAGTCATCGGATGGGTGGGTTGTGTTGCGGTTGGGGGAGGGGACGGGTTGGGGGGTGGAGTAGTGGGTGTGGTAGTGTTCGGAGCTGACTGTAGTGGGTCGGATGGTGGTGTATTGGTTGGTGATGGTGGAGGGGTTGTTGATGGTGTAGGTGGTGTATGGAACAAATTCCGTATAAGTGGATGGGGTGTATCGTCGAGAAAAGTGTAGTCCTCGGAGGAGGAAGTAGAAGGGGAGGCGAACGGAAAAGTTGTCTCATCAAAAGTAACATGACGAGAAATAATGAGTTTATTGGTGGTGAGATCAAAACACTTATAACCACGGTGATTTGGTGGAAACCCGAGAAAAACCGCAGGGGTTGACCTTGGTTGTAGTTTGTGTATTAAGGTAGGTGGATTGTGTGGAAAACAAAGGCATCCGAAAACACGGAGATGTGTGTATGTGGGGTAGCGATGGTAAAGAAGATGGGTAGGTGACCGATATGAAATACCCTTATTTGGAAGGATATTATGAAGATATGATGCCATAGATAAAGCATGCGGCCAAAAGGCGAACGAGACGGAAGAGTGTAAGAGAAGTGTACGGGCCATTTTATTTAAGGTTTGTAGCTTGCGTTCGTCTTTACCGTTTTGGGCCGAGGTATAGGGACACGAAAAACGCAATTGAATGCCATTGGATGCGAAAAAATTATTGAAAGCAAGGTTATCAAATTCTCGTCCATTATCACATTGGAAACATTTAAGTTTTCTTTCAAATTGGGTTTGAATATATGCACAAAAATCTTTAAAGATAGCAAAAGTTTGAGATTTATGAGCAAGCGGAAAAACCCAAACAAAATTGGTGTAATCATCCAAAAATAATAAATAATAGCGATGCCCCGTGGAACTAATAACTGGAGATGTCCAAATATCGTTGTGAATTAAATCAAACGGTGCAACAGAAAAGGAACGAGAAGGATAAAACGGTAAACGATTGTGTTTTCCTAATTGACAAGAATTGCAAAAACAACTAGATCTAGGAGAATTACATGAAATAAAATGACTTGATAAAAGTTTTTGAAGGATAGGGTCGCCCGGATGTCCAAGGAGGTTGTGCCACACGGAAGAAGAGAGAGCAGCAAGAACAGAGGAGGTGACTGCTTTGGTGACAGGATAGAGGTCGCCATGGCTATCACATCGGAGGATACGCGTACCCGTCTTCAAATCCTTCACAGAGAAACCATAGGGATCAAATTCGAGGGAGACCGAATTGTCTCGTGTGAATTGACGAACCGAGACTAAATTTTTGATTAGATGTGGGACGACTAGGACATTATTTAACGTGAGAGGAGAAGAAGGAGATGGAATATGAGATTGACCCGTACCCGTAACCGGAAGGGTTTCACCATTCCCGACTAGAATATGATTTTTAGTGCTCGAATTAAAAACGTGAGAAATTATACCTGGATTCGCAGCCATGTGAGAAGTCACGCCTGTATCCATGTACCAGCGCTCGTCCGGAGAATTTAACGACATTGTATGCATGGTCGAGTCTATGTCGGTGGGAACTGGGATAGCAACATAGTGAGCTTGAGCAGGATGTGGGCCGAGTATACCGGGCCTGCTGGGATTGGGCCTGTATGGCGCTGAAGAAGAAGGCGCACCCCAAGTTGTAAAGGGCGCTGTCGGATATGGGCATGGAGGAACCGCCCACTGTGGTTGCCACGGTGATGATGCCCGATTATACGATGGCGGCGAGGGATACCAGGGCTGCTGCTGGTTCCGGACGGTCCCGCCACCACGAGAAAATTGTCGCCCTCGGTAGCGGTTGCGGCCCCGTCCACGGGAGGACCTGTCACAGTTGTCTGGTTGGCGGTCGTCGTACCTATGACGGGGTTCCGACGAGGATGATTGACGAAAATCGGGTGACGTACGACGGTCATACTTGGAATCTGACGGTTGTGGTTGTGAGTCGGAAACGAGCGCGACATTATCACTGCTGGCGATTGAGGCTTGCTTTGCCTTTCGGGATTCTTCAAGGGCTAACATGCTCCGAGCACGAGCAAATTCAGGAAGAGGATCAGACTGCTGGATGATTGTGGCCACACCATCATATGCTTCGGACAACCCAGCTACTAATTGTAGAACCATACGATCGTTGTTAACCGGGTTACAAATGTCGGTGAGTTCATCAGAAACGGTCTTGATTTTGCGACAATAAGCCTCAATATTGGGAAAATCAGCAAGCTTGATGTTGGAAAACGTTTGTTCAAGGAGAACAGCCCTTGATCCTTTGTTATCTTGGAACAGGCCTTTTAGGTGCTCCCATGCTTTTAAAGCAGTGGAGTTTGGAATGAGAATTGTTTGGAGGAGGTCGAGGGAGATCGTACCGTAGATCCATTGAAGGACCACGGCATCCAAACGCTTCCATAAGGCTTCATCGACGGTGGTATCTCTTGGGGGGATGATGTGATCCGCAACCTGGTAAGCTTGGACATGAATTTTAAATAATTCTGCCCAAGATGCATATTGGACTTTTTCAATGGCTAAAGTAATAGGGATGAAAGATCTGATATTGGTAACGGTTAGAGCCGGGTGATAAGGAAAATCCTTGTGTTTATCAACGGGTGGTTTATTAGGATTTGCCTCACCCATTGTTAAGAAAGAGAGAGATCGGAAAGGAGAGGAAGAAGCAGCGGTCGGTGGTTTAGATCCGGCTGCCGGCGATTGGGGAAGAAAAAAAGAATGAGAGGAGATGTTTAGGATTTGTGCTCTGATACCATAATAGAATTGGAATGCTTGCCTCCTCTCATTCCATTGAACCCTATAAATAAGGTTACACAATATACAATATATGGTAAAGATATACACAGAATAAAGCTAGGGGATATATACAATAATTCCCATATTTATCTAGCTCTAATATTTATCCCTAATATAATATTTATCTCTAATAGTATGCAATAATTTATCCAACAAATGCTTACTGGGTAAGAGTTGTCACCCTCACTTACCGCATAAGACTCTTCATCCTTATCATTGATCTTATCGGGTAAGATTCTTGGTCCTTGTCATGTTTATCCAGTAAGGTAAATGACCCGGTAAACACTTATCGGTGAGCGTTTAGTAAATGACCCCTTAAACAAATATAATATGAAAACTAATAGTTTTTGGAACGATATTTAGAATGGTTCATCCCTTTGGCTTTTCTGCTTTCCCGGGTAACTTCTCGTGTAACACCCTCAAATTTGGAAAAAACGACTAATTTAAAACTTTCAATAATACCTCAAAGATGGATAAAATCTCTTACGACAAGTTCTCACTAGAAATACAATTCTAGATTTAACCGCCAACAAAATGAATAAAGTCTTACATAAATACTAATTAAAGTCGGGTGTTACTAAAACCCAATGACAGTCGCTACATCCAAAGTAAATGCGCAAAAATTCACCAAACTATTCACTTCTTCGAGCACACAACTAACACTCATCTCTTCACAGTGTCACTAAAATTATTTCCAACCGGAACCTGTTGCACATGCCGACAAATAAAAAGGTTAGGCTAACGCCTAATGAGTTCAAGAGTTTTTACTATGATTATAAAGATAGTTAAACGAAAATTATACAACTTAAATCATGATCCTTCAAAATGAATTTATTTAAGTATGAGAATGACCCGTTTTCCAATAATACGCATTTTATAGATGGATGCATCAACGCCAAAACATTCTTTCATGAAGTTATGCAACCCAACACGTACTCAAAACGTGAATAATGCTAAATGCTCAAATATTGAAATTTGAATAAAACTTTGTAAACCAAACGACCGAAATATGAATAAACTCGAGCCTCCAAAGTTATAATCATAAGGATAAAACCCCAAACTCAAAACGTCACCAAAAACATGGATGAGACTAAATAGCCAAAACAACACCTTTCGTTGACGGGGGAGACCCGAATTCCATGGCTAATGGCAGAACACAAAAGTAGACCTCATTCCAAGTTATTGAGCTCATCATACTAGGACCCATGGCCACGAGCTCCCAGACTCGTACTAAGATGTGGATGAGGGCACCCGAGGATCCTAATCATACTCATTCGCTAGGATTACATTTACGACCCATGGCTAGTATCCGGCTCCACATAACCGTACCAAGTTGCCTTCGAGAACCCAATGTCTCAACTAGCTACAAATGGGAAATGACTATCCTATAAAAAAAAGACTCAGAAATTACATCACGAGGCCAATGGCAGATGCTTGACTCCACGAGCTCGCACCATAAGGCACTCTCGATGATCCCATGACTAATCCTGGTCCCATCATGGAAACAATAGCCCTTTTTAAAATATTAAAGACCGACTCATATGCCTATGGATCCATTACATTACAGTCCATAACGTTACATGACTCCAATTGAATGACCAGAGCACTCAAAACAAGTAATTCTCAAATGATACGCAATAAATGCAATCATATTCAAAACTCCACAACGGGCTATTAAAACCGGACAAATGTCCCCAAGACTCATCTTAGTCAAAACCGAGCCAAAAGCTTAACAATTTACTTTAACGTATAATAAAAGTTAGTATAAACAATAAAACGCATTTAGCCGACGGTTATGCAAACACAATGACCAAAAGTATGATTAACCCAAAACTCATCATTAGTTGAGACAAACTATTTTCCAAATGAACTTATACCCTTGTATTTCCAAAATGTCTCATAACACAATAATATGTATTTTCTAAACGGTTTATAAAATCAAATACACTAAAAGGACATTTACATCAAATGACCTCCATTTATATATTAAATCATCAAAGAAACGTATCACATGATTTATTTATCAAAATGTCCAAAAATCCCAAATGCAGGTGTTCCAAAAGATTTATAAAACCAAATAACCTAAATGAGTAAAACTCTTCAAATATTCCAATTTTTAATAAAAGTTATGTAAACACATAATCACCTTAAAAATAGACATTTTTGGCATGTATAATGTTTTCACAAATCAACTTGAACTCACCTTGCTAGATTTAGGCTAAATCTAGATTTTACATCTCTTTGAGCTTAAATATACTTATTCAACTATGTAGAATCAATCCCCAAATATTTTACATCAAAATCCCCAATTTGGCCAAAACCCTAATTTTTGACCTAAATTCTCCAAAATCATCAAATCCGAAATTTGAGAAACCAAACACTAGGAAATCATCAATGGAGCATTTATAACTCATAAAGAAGTTTGGAAATGGGGGAAATGAACTTACCACATAGGTTTTGGTGAAAACCTAGAAAACCCTAACATGGAGCTTGAAGTTGAAGATGAAGATGGAGACTCTTTATCCTATCTTCCAATCCTTAACTTGATGAAGGTTTACCACCATAATACCCAAATATTTGAGCCAAAGATGAGCCAAAACCACCATATACATTTTAGGTTTATTCTAGAGAAAGTTTGGGAGGAAAGGGGAAGTGAGAAATTAAGAAATGAGCTGAAAATTGGATTTATCAGCAGGCTGCCCCCTGGGTGCTACATTGCCACGCGACTATGACATGGTCATTGTCGCGTGTCATAGTCGCACCAAGTGTACCGTAGGTGTTCCAACTTGTGCGACTATGACACTGTCATAGTCGCCGGGCATTGTAGTCGGACCCTTTCCAAGCCCCGAACCCCACTTTTTCAACGCCAACTGTCCTGATACTCTAAGGATCTCATAGCAATCATTTCCCAACATAAAACCCGCCATTTACAAGTTACAAAAACATCTGGGTGACCTTTACTTACCGAAAATTACTGGTGTTACATCTCGAAACACATGATCTGTTATGATATGATCATTTATGTGAAAATCAAATTGTGTTACACATTTGCTAAATATGTTTATGTGTTTTTTCAAAGAAAGAATGATGTAAATTACTGGTATTACAGGGAACACTTATAAAGTGTTTATCAAAGTAGGCTCAAGTGATTCAAGAGTTAATTTCTCTGTTGGATGAGTTTAGCACTCATATATTTTGCCACATGGCATAAACGATTGGTCCTGTGATAGTATACTTGCACAGAAAAAAGGGTTCGAGCCTGACAACCGTAGGTATTGTAGAAGTTACAGTTTCTTTGGGGATTGAGTTTCTTGTGGGCATCGGACTCTAAAGTCAGCTACCTAGCATCACCTGTGTAACTGATTTCTTCTCACATGATGCTTTTGGGGAAATGCATGTAGGTCGGCTTAGGGGGGCGGTTACAAACCTTTTTGCACAAACACTTAGTTTTCTCACATAATTAAAAGCTTCTAAAATGTTTATAAGATACTTAAATTTGTAGGGTTATAAGAGTATTGTTAGAGTTACAAGAGAAATGAAAGTTACTACACAACATTACTTTTATACTTACATAGAAAATTTTGTGAGACGACAACCAAAAGTTAGCAAAGAGCCTTCAAAACATCATGACTTATAAACTACATCATCTGTCTCGGAAAGGACTGTTTGAAAAATCGCAACTGATCGCGTGCAAGTCTAATATGGATGTCATATTAGGAGTGTTCAGATTCCTCGAGACAAGAACCTCATAAAAGCTTTCTCAAAAAAGGGGTGAATGGTTTTTCTCTTTACACAAGTTGAAAGTTAACTTTGTTAAATTTAAATATATGTTTCTAGGTAATAACATAGTAAAGTGGTTATTAACAAATTTAACATAATCAGAAGATTTTTTTTAATAATTTTCAACGCTGTCAGTGTTCGAGTTTTAAAAGATTGTATACCATTTATTAACTAATCTGAAGTTATATCTTATTTTTCTCATGAGAGTTTGTCGATCGAATAAAATTGATAACATGGAAAATCTTCATCAATTCATCTCAAATTTGATCTTCAATTAAAATGACTTTCCCAACGCAATCTTCATGAACTGACTTGGCGACATAATTTTTGAGACAAAATCTAATCCCTCATTCGATAGACTTTTTTATATTAATATTCTATAACACAATATTGAAAATATCAGTTCAACAGTATGTTGCATTTCGTTTATTAATCGCAAAACAACAAGATTGTCATATGTAAAATAAGCTTCGTACATATGCATCAGCAATCTCACCCTTTTTCACATCGACAAACTTGTGCCATTTGTTTTGAAAATGACAAAGATGTAGAAAACGCACGACAATACCCTAAATTCATTTTTAGTTATCTTCCTATTTTTCGAATCAAAAAGTAGTCGGGAATTAAAAAAGTTGATTATCTGATTATTACACTTTTAATGTAACACACTAAAAGTAGGAGAAAATTTAAACCACAAAAAGAATTTGGAATAAATAAGGCGTTATGGTTCTTTACTCAAAAGGGGACCATGTGAAGCGTATACAAAAATACAAAATAGGGTATAACTAACAACCTCCTAATGTAAATAAATTCTAGAAATTACATTTTGGGTGTAACTACAAACACCAAAATACTCTATCATCAAGGTCGTAATGTATCCCAATAATTGTTACCTAAAAAGTGCCTCTACCAGCATCCAACGCTCCACTTAAGCGTCCGTAGCTCCGCCAGCTAAGGATATTGGTATATATGTCATTTGAGAAAATGTGTTATGCTTACATCCTATTGAGTTCAAACAATTTATAAATAACGATATAAAACATTATACCGAACATAACCTTTACCGAAATCAACATTTCCAAATATTCAACTTTCAAGAATATAAAGTCAAAATACATCTTGCGATGATGCGGGAGACCATATTTTTCATTGATAATGATACAACACACAAGTAGGTCACATATCTATGTTAGTGAGCCCCACTACGGATCAATGTGATCATCAATTTCAACCTTGCACGGTTTATGGCTCAAGACCCCCGATGATCTTAGATATGCTCGTTCACTAGAAAATACACCATAAAATCAATGGTCGATGTTTAACTCCAAGAACTCGCACCACAATGTCTCTGATGACTCGGTGCCAATTTTTAGTTATAATATGGGAATGAATAAGGTTCTAAATGGCGTAAGACGTGGCGTGGTGGCGAGGCCAAATCTCAAGCCTTAGGAGCCACGTCGAAGCCATGGCGTTTTCAAGGCGTGACTTATGACGTCAAATTTATAATTCATATATAATATTATGAGTGAATTGTGGATTTGGTCCCTGTGGTTTTATGATTTCTTTGACTATGGTCCTCATTCTATGTTTATTGTGGATATAGTCCCTATGGTATGCAATATATTGTGGCTAGGGTCCCTAAACACTAACATCATTAACTTTAAAGGGTTAAAGGCATCATGTGTCTTGCACACTATGGGTATAATAGTCATTTTACTTTTCTCTTTCAATTTATTTTATACACCTTTAAAACAAACAATACTAAATTGTGGATTTGGTCACTATGCATCACTCATCATCTTTAAAACACATTTATCATCTCTCTTAAAAATATACAATCATCTCTCTTAATTTTTTTTTATCCAATCTTCATTGTCAAAGTACAAGAAAAAATAACTTGTTAAAGTGCAAAAAAAATTACTTGTCTTTAAAAATAACAATTGTTTGAACCCAACACTACATCCTAAAAAAGACAACCTATCAAAATAACAATTGTTTGAAACCAATATTACATCCCCAAAAAGACAACCCATCAAAATGACAATTGTTTATATCAACATTTATGTAGTAATTGTTGGCAACGGTTTTGTTTATTTTCTTGACGACATCTAAGTGACTTGAGTAGGAAGTACATTAATCCTTTTCATAAAATGCATAGACCATTTGGAAATCATGATGTGGGAAAAGGCTTATATGCATGTCAGTTGACATCTGTAAACACAAAGATATTATGACATAGGAGGTTGAAGGGAAGACAATAGTGTCATAAGAGCATCTCCAACCGACCGTTAAATCGCCTATCAAAATTTATTTATACCAAAATTAACATTTTAACATTAATAATTTGTTTTTAAAATTAACATATTTATATTAAGTAAATTATATATACATTAATATATATTTGATGTTTTTTAAGAGTGTGATTGGAGTTGGGTTTTTTTTTGGTGTTGATGGACCCACCAAATTTGGTATTTTTGTGTTAAATTTGGTGTTGTGGTTTGAGATGCTCTAAATAGTCATACTTGAATTACACACCAAGTCACTTGACACTTGTTGGGATCCATACTCTTTCAATTAACATTTTAATATCTATTGCACTATATAATGAAGTTTGGATCTCCAAAATGAAGATGATTATATCACATTTTCAAATGGTCTATGTATTTTATGAAAATAATTAATGTACTTCATACTCAAGTCACTTAGATGTCATCAAGAAAAATAAATAAAACCATTGCCAACAACTACTACATAAATGTTGATATAAAACAATTGTCATTTTGATGGGTTGTCTTTTTGGGGATGTAATATTGGTTTCAAACAATTGTTATTTTGATAGGTTGTCTTTTTTAGGATGTAATGTTGGGTTCAAACAATTGTTATTTTTAAATGCAAGTAATTTTTTTTTGCACTTTAACAAATTAGTTTTTCTTGTACTTTGACAATGAAGATTGGATGAAAAAAAATTAAGAGAGATGATAAATGTGTTTTAAAGATGATGAATGATGCATAGGGACCAAATCCACAATTTAGTATTGTTTGTTTTAAATGTGTATAGAATAAATTGAAAGTGAAAACTAAAATGACTATTATACCCATAGTGTGCAAGGCACATGATGCCTTTAACCCTTCAAAGTTAATGATGTTAGTGTTTAGGGACCATAGCCACAATATATTGCATACCATAAGGACCATATCCACAATAAACATAGAATGAGGACCATGGTCAAAGAAATCACAAAACCACAGGGACCAAATCTACAATTCACTCTAATATTATATATAAAAACATATGTTTTGTAGTGTTACTCAATGAGTCAATAGTAATAAGCAAGTTAAATTAGGTTATATATTAAAAACTTGCAAACAAGACATTAAAATATAAAGAAAAATTGAATATTTCATTACGATAAATGCGCATTAGGCCATGGCGTGCCATGGGCTTAACATGGCGTGACACACAAGCCTTGGTGCCATGGCGGCTGTGCAGCGAGTTTTTTAGAACAATGGGAATGACTATCCCTTTTTAAAACCAACAAAGCAACCCCTACGGCTATGGATCCAAATTCAGGGGCGGAACCAGGATTAAGGATTAGGGGGAGCACCAATTGCATACAATCCGTCAACTCTAAA
Organism: Arctium minus; assembly: GCA_954870635.1. NCBI lineage: Eukaryota > Viridiplantae > Streptophyta > Magnoliopsida > Asterales > Asteraceae > Arctium > Arctium minus. Next base: position 24,147,240 of record OX941097.1, on the reverse strand, counting down.
ACCATTTCAATTTTAACATTTCTTTTTGCAACATATGGTTTTAACCTCATTAAGGGGCCGTTTACCAAATGTTAAGCGAGTAAACATTTACCGGATTACTTACTTTATCGAATGAGCATAACAAAAATGATTATTTTGCTCAGTAAGAAAAAAGATAAATACTAAGAATCTCATCCGGTAAGTGGGGGTGGCGACTCTTGTAAAACCCTCAATTCGGAAAGAGCAACTAATTTAAAATTTTCAAATATACCTCAAAGATGGATGAAACTTCATCCAACAAGTCCATACTTAAAATACGATTCTAGAATTATCCATCAACAAGACAAATAAAATCTCACATAGAAACTAACAAGGTCGGGTATTACTAAACCTAAATACAAGATGCTCTTCTCAACACTAGCGCGGAAGAATTCATCAAACCACTCACTTTTGTACATACTCTTAGCACTCGACACTTCACCAAAAACCCTAGATCCATTTCCCCCATCCGGAACCTGATGCACATGCCGACAAATAAAAAGGTTAGGCTAACGCCTAGTGAGTTCAAGAGTTTACAACATGGAATAAATATATTTGTTAAATGGAAATAATGCAATTTAAATTGTAGACAATCAAAAGATTTACTTTAAATATCAAACGATAACATTTTTTTTCCAAAAACACCTTTAAAACAAGGGACCCAACTTGAACCTTCTTTCGTAAAACCATTTTATCCCAAACTCACCCAAAACGTGAATAGTAAGCAAACTCCCAATTTATAATAATTCGAAATAAAATTTTACTTCGTGAAACACCCCAAACGTGGGTGGGGCATAATACACAACTCATAGATCTTGAGTAAACAAACCCATATATGCAACACGTCACGGAAAATGTGGATAATAAAATAATTCTCTTTAATACCCAAATAACACATTCCGGTGACCGGGGAGACCCGATTCCACTGTACGTGGCGGAACACAAAGTTAAGCCACATAACCATGTTGTCGAACTACACCTCAGATCATGACTGTATTGCTTGCTCTACCGAGCTATACCTCCAGTCGTGACTGTATTGCCTGCTCCGTCGAGCTACACCTCCAGTCGGACTTTATTTCAAGCCCCAAACACCGTATCCCATGTTTCCTGCTCTGTCGAGCTGCACCTCAAGGATACACGATCTTATTGCCTGTTCGGTCTCTAGTGGAGTTTCATCCTCAGGGTACTTATTCGACCCCTAGTGCCTACTCCTTAGCATTCAAGATAGGAGCCTCAACTCCTTACTTGATAACTCTCAATGTCTAACCTCGAGCACAAGAATTAGACATTCAAACACAAGACCCATGATCCCGAAGTACAACCCATAAAGGTTCCTCTTCGCCAAACAACCGGAACAACAATAATGCCAACACGACATAAATTCCCAAGGTGAGAATATTAAGACTCCTCATCCTTAAATATGACTGACTCACATGCCTATGGATCCAAATGCATTACAGTCTAAAATACATGACTCCCAATGAATGACACACGCACTCAAAACATGTATTCTCCAAAATAAAGTGCAATAAATGCAACTCACACCCAAAGCTCCACTTTAAGTTATTAAAACCGGACAAAAGTCTCCAATACCCGACAAAGCCAAAAACTAAGCCTTAAGCTCAACCAATCGAATGACCATATGCTAAAATCCACGAAATGCAATAAAATGCAACGACCACAATTATGCAAACACATACTTCAACTACATGAATAAACTCCAACATAAATCATTTTCCAAACAAGTTTATAATCTCATTTACTCTTTCTAAAATGTCCCATGACACACATTTGAATGACAATTACTCAAGAGATTTATACCCATACGATAAATCATTTAAATACCAATATCACCGGTTTACTCAATAAAATACTTGAGTTGCATCTTTTCCCAAAACCAAAGGTTCATAAATTCAGAAACGTTTGCAAGGTTGGGAATGACCAAGCGTCCAAGACTCACACGGTGGTATTTTTAAAACATTTCACGATACAAAATGCACGTAATACCAACAATCATAAAAATGCATTCTTACCCAATACTTTCCATTTAGGTAAATAAGTCATCAAATCATTTTCATTTCGATGCATTTAACAACATACTCAAAAATCCCCAAGATGGGTGTTTTATAAGTTTACAAAGTTAAACACTTCCAAATAATCCAACTTATCAGCAGTTAACATTTTAATGTAAAACACAAACACTTTAAAATAAACATTTTGGCATGCGCACCGTTTTCACAAATCAACTTGAACTCACCTTGCTAGATTTAGGCTAAATCTAGATTTTACCCCAAACGTGAGCTTCCTTGAAGAAATCTGAACTTCAAGTCAAATATTCCAAAAAACCTAGATTCACAAGTTTCCACCCATTAATAAACACATCCAACCATTTAGAATAGTTCCCCAATCCTTTTACATCAAAATCTCCATTTTGGCCAAACCCTAATTTTGACCTAAACCTCCCAAAATCTTCGAAACCGAAATTGGAGAAACCAAACACTAGGGAACCATCAAGAAGGCATTTATAACTTATATTAAGGTTTATAAATGGAAGGGATACACTTACCACTTAGGTTTTGATGAAAACCTAGAAAACCCCAAAATCTCTAGTGTTGGAGGTGGGAACATAATCTTGTATTAAGGGATGAAGCCATTAACATAATATGGAGAGGGAACACCTTGATCTTCATGGAAAAGCTCCAAAAATCGGCTAGGGTTCATGGGGAAGAGAGGGGGACCGATTTGGGAGAGTATGGGAAAGGTTAGAAGTGAGGAATGAGAAGAATGGGTGAAAATCGAACTTAAATCAGCCTCTCAGCCCCCGTAGGCGACATTGCCCATGCGACAATGACAGTGTCAAAGTCGCAAGGCTCAGTCGCTTGGACTGTACCGAAGGTACTCTCCCCTCGGCGACATTGCCAGGCGACAGTGACACTGTCATAGTCGCTTGGCATAGTCGTCAGGCTTGTACCGAGCCCCAAAACTCGACTCTTTGAACACCAAGGCCCTCGATACTCTTAGGGATGTTAAGTAATGTTTTCCCGACAAAAATCCCACCATTTAAAAGATGCAAAAACGCCCGGGTGGCCTTTATTTACCGAAAATTACGGGTGTTACAACTCTTACCCGTTTAGTGCTTATCGAGTAAAACGTTTACCAACAACTTTACTACATCATTTTGATGACCGAGAATCTTACTATGTAAGGTAAATGAGGGGAATAACTTTTACCGATAAACGCCTACCCGATTAATGGTTGATAAACACCCCTAAGAACGCTAAAGTAGCAGCACCAAAAGTTTTTAAAAGAGCATCAAACATTTTATGATTGGAGATACACCTAATATGTTATCAACAAGAAGTTCAACATCAGTTTCATCAATCTTATGTGGGATCCAATGGGTAATGCAAATTCAAATGGCTAAAGCAATAAAGTTGCAACAAACACTAACGTGGCTCAGGAGGAGGTTATGAAATGCAAATTTGAAATGTGAGAGGGAGCACGTGCAAATTTGTGAGAGGCAGATTATGAAATGCAAATTTGAAATGTTATAAAAACAATCTCAGGGGGAGCACGTGCACCTTCTGGTGCTAACGTGGCTCCGCCCATGGATCTAATACATTATAATCTAATACTGAACTTAAAATGTTTAATTAACCATGCTCAAGCATATGGTTTTCCCAATCCACAAGAATTTTCAACCGAAAATGGTCATTTTATCAAGTGTTGATACTTCATATTTAATGAAACTAGTAACCACCATCGTGACCTCTACCTGACACCACTGCCGCCATAAACACCGTCTATCTCCAGCCACCACTTCATTCTCCCTCAATTTTACTTACTATCCTCCATCACTGTGAGCATCATCATCACCGTGGGGAGGGAAGAAGACTAGGGGGTGGGGGAGAATCAAAGATCAAAATGATAGGAAGGGTCAAAAGTTAGATAAGTGGACATTTGTCATCATTTAAAGGGGTTTTTTAAAAGATTTTTAGTTAATAAGTAATTTGACTAATTTACCCCTAAGTTAACAGATGAGTTTTAAAGGTGTTAGTGACAGGGACCCAACTCGTAACAAAATGCAAACCACAAGGACCCTTGGTGTACTTATTTCAAAATAGGGACCATATCCAGATTTTGAGTAAACCACAGGGACCCACAATGTAATTTACTCTAAATAAAATAATAAGTATATTGAAAATGTTTTAGATATAGTTTATTTTTATTGATTAGATTTTTAGTTTTATAAAATTTATTGTGTTTTTTTGGTTCAAATTACTAACATCTTTTATTCATGGATTGACAATCGACCATCGCGATTCAATAGTCATCATAATATCAACTTTTTTGGGTTAAAATGTTATAAATAAACACAAAATATTTTTCATTTATAATATTTATTTGTCTTAATAACAAACTGGATTTTATACATTCTTTTTTTATTAAACAAAATAATGTTTCGATGAGAGATTTTATGGGATAAAAGAACATATTCTCCAAGATTCTTTTATTTCAAAAAAAAAACTACAAAAGAAAAATAAGCATCCTTAAGCGAGATACATATCTTCCGAAAACATAGTTTGAACTTTGAAATGAACGATCCTTTAAAAATACACTGGTTAACATTTTTTAAATTTAATTATCATGTAAAATTGTAAATTTCTATTAGTCGACCTCTATATATCACCATTTGAGCCCAACAATTTTAAAATTTTAAAATGTACTACCCCAAATTGTTTATCAATCCCTCATAGTAATTACTAATATCCTATGACCATTTTCGCCAAATTTTTTTGAGAATAAACCCACTTCGCCATTAAAAAAATTAGCCCACTCCCAAACATACTTGATCTTAATTAAATATTTAACCAACTGTCCAAAAGTACGAATCCAATAAACATAACCCAAAAAATCAATTATCACCAAACTAAATATTTCAAAAAAGAATTCGTTGCTTCTACATCTTTTGTATGCAAGTAAACAAAAGAAATCAAAATTTAGCAGCAAACTATATTAGTGCAACATATATAAAAGCATAATTAAACACCAAAATGTGCACATTCACTCATGCTCCCTTGTTGCCTTGCACCCACATTTCGAAGGATCAAAACAAAAAGAGACAACTATATAAGATCAAAAAACAAAGAGATGCACTAAAATATAAGCCAAATGACAACAATACAAAAACATAATCTTAATAATAAAGATAATACTGCAAGCTTTATTAAGCTTTAGACTGAAGTAATTAAATCCCAAGAGATGATTGAAAGAACCATCCTACAAAAATTCAGTTAAACCCTAAGATGAAAAACAACCAGATAAAAAAAATACATTGCAATTTCTGGATGTTGGAGATCTTTTGAGGCACTATATCACCAGTTGGCGTCAATACTCGATCATTAAAATATGCAAAATTTTCAGTTATTAATCCTAACAATCAAACAAAAAAAAAATCCAACTCATCTTTGATCAAAAATAACAAATCTCGATTGATGATGCAACTCAAAACACAAAATCAATAAAAAAAAAACTTTTCAAAGTTCATAAAATGGAATGAATATTAGTTCATGATTTATCATAAGAACAAACTTCAATTTATAACTTATCAAACAAACAATCCAATTCGTGAAATCTAAAAAAATATACGAATTCTATAATAGACAACACCTTTGTTCTTATAAATGTTGTTGAAGTTGTGTAGATAGCGATAAAATTCTTTCATTGCAACATGAAACTTGTTCTCAAGTATGAACTCAACTTAATCATAGCCCTATATAACATATCTATACTATATTATAAAAGAGACATAAAAAACTCTTAATTACAACATTTTAAGCACAAAATACAACTAATTAAAGCCAATTACTTAATTTACAACTTCATAATGCCTTGGTACAACTTATTCAAGCACAGTATCTCACATCATCATCTATTTGTGGAATGGATACTCATTTATTAATATAACTATTTGTTTTTTTTATATTTAATGGACGATTTGATCAATATTATCTACTATTATCAATATTTATTTTTTATATTTATTGGACGATTTGATCAATATTACTATTATCAATATTTATTTTAATTTTATGATTTGTTCTTAATATATCTATATATGTATTAGTTATAATCTCATAACTAATATATCTATACTATATTATAAAAACATGCATTTATCTAATAAATATATTTTAATAAAAAATAAAACAAGTAGTTTATCTCATAGTCTTTATTTTGTATTGAATATGTTTATTTGTGGTTAGTTATACAAATAAAAACATGGGACTTTAATAAGTTATAATTATGTTTCATTAACTTGTAATTTTGAATTTTAACTAATATATCTATACTATATTATAAAGCATTTAAGTTAAACTCTTAAAAACTAATTTTTATGCATTAGGTACCACTTAGTAATGCATATTACTTAAAATCCAAAAGTACAAATTGATTAAACATAAGTACAGTTTATAAAAGCTCAATGTTTGAATTCGTGTAACTAACTGCAGATAAACACTTATTTTTATTTTCTAAAATATTTAAAATTTTTAACTATTGATATAACAAACCGATAAATATAAGAAAATTCGAGATAAAACACCTTATTTTTATTTTTTTTTATTGAAGTATGTTATCTTTTTAATTTTAAATATAATATATCTTAAATATATTTATCATTTAAATTAAACATTTTTTGACCCGTAACAAAATACTTTATTATTATTTTTTATAAAAAACCATAATTAAACTAAACTAAAATATATTTTTGTTTTAAATCTAGGTTTCTCAAAATTATAAAATAAAATAAAAAAAAACTAACAAAAAGTATGAATAATGATCGAGGGTTCGAGTTCTAGATTTTAGAAACCCGCTGCATTGCGAGGGCATATTTCTAGTATGTATATAATACACACACACATATATTTTGTACAACACCAAGCTAATTTTTAAACAAACCGAAGTTACAAAGTTGTAGGAAAGCAATGTACTTCAAATCTTCAACTATAGAAAACAAAATTCAGATACAAGATCGTAGTACAAACTTGGAGCAATTTTATTACAAACATTAATATTAATTTTTTTGGCAATACTTTTATGATCATGTCATGAATGAGCCTATTGTAAAGGAAACCATTTTGAGATTGGAAAGTGACCCAATTCTTTAAACCCATATTAAGACTTGATTAACAATTTTCCAAATCCTAATAAAACCCATGTTCGGTTAGAAATAAATTATTTTAAGTTACAAAAAATAAAAATCTCAAGACACAAAAAACCATTACGATTTACATAGGTCATAGCATTATAGCATGGTAGAGTAGAAGAATTTCATCAGATGAACACGATTGTAGCAACCATAGAGGAAAAATATAGCGATAAAATTGATAGCATAGTAGAGTAGGGTAGAACAATTTGTATTCGTGTGTGAGAACGAATATAGCGATAAAAAATATAACCGAGAGAAAATATCATAAAGATGAGTAATTACCATTCATGACAAAACAAATAAGAGGAATAAATTGAGAAATAAAGAGATGGATAGATGAAGAGATGTAGAAAGTAAAGAAATTGCACTAAACAATGAGCTCAAAACCTACATGGGTAATTGAAAAGTTTGGAGTTAAGTCTAACAATTAATTGTTGTTTCAAATTAAAAAAATAGATATTGAGGTGAGAAAAGTTGAGTAAATGAGAAAAAAAGATAAAGGAGGCTCTAGGCTTGAGGAGATGCTACATCATACATGTTGGTTTCTCCTTTTATATATATATATATATATATATGGGAAAAGTTCATAAAAACCCAACAAATTATTCCATTTTGAATGATTAAGTCCCTAAACTAATTTTTTGAATGAAAAAACCATTAAACTTTTTCATTTTGAATGATTAAGTCCCTGAACTATTTTTTTGAATGAAAAAACCATTAAATTTTCTCATTTTGAATGAAAAAACCATTAATTTTTTCTAGAGTGAATTGTGGATTTGGTCATGTGGTTTTGTGATTTATTTGACCATGATCCACATTCTATGTTTATTGTGGATTTGGTTCTTGTGGTATTCAATTTGTCTTGGTCATGGTCCTTCTGACTAACATCTCCGTTAACATCGTTAAATCAAGGACCATTTTTGCCATTTGTAATTTTTTTGTCCTTTTACGATAAGAAAAAAACAATACTTTTATACACACACATATAACGATATCAAAATAAATAAAATAGAATATTATTGTATGATTTGGTTGTTTAACTTTTTTAAAAGATTAACTATATTAATACGATTTAATTTTATTATTGTTAAAGGGAAAAACAAATGGAACAACAATAAGACAGAGAGAAGAAGTCTATAATTCTCATTAATCATAAGCCCTTTAAATAGGGAGGAGTTACAAGTAGATAGTTAGGAGATATTTCAGTTCTAATCTAACTCTGATATATTTATCTCTATCTTTATCTCTATCGTCATATCCTTTAGACGATGGCACACTTATCCTACAACACTCCCCCTTGTGCCGAGTTAAAGGAGTGGTGGTGCACAGTTGTTGCCTCGTTAAAACCTTACGCCAAAATAAAACCCAGTGGGAAAAAATAAAAATATGACGAAGGAAAGAGTGCAACGCACCAGCTTCTTTGCAATACATAGACTTATCCTTCAGTCTAGTTTTCTCTTAGATTCATACTTTAATCTTGAGAGTTAAGAAAACATGATGGTATATAAATAGTTGCCTCACTAAAACCTTACACCAAGGAACAAAACCCAATAGGAAAAATAAAACCTTGGTTGAAGGAAAGAGCACAACATACCAATATCACAAATATAGTAGACTCCCCCTTTTGTCTACTACTCCCCCTGATTCGTGCATTAACCAAGGGAATTTGGAAAACATTTCCATTTACTTTCTACACGTTTCCCAATATATGGTTTTAGGTAATGACATGGTAAAATATGTCACATTCTTTTGACACCTTACTTGATTCACTTGAATCTAAAGGAGAGTCTTTTATTGCTGATTGTATAGAAACTTAAGCAGAATATGCTTTGTGTTATTACCCCTGATGTATCTTATGTTCATTTCTTCGATACATGATACATTATTTCCATATATGCAAGTAGGATACTGGTTGAACCCAGAATTACTAACTCCTATAATATATGTAATGATAGTCCTTAATCATATACATTATTTTATTATCTCATTGAGAGTAATATTCTTGGATTAATTCAAGGAGGTAGTTACAAATGATCGCTTAGTTTACTTCCAAGCAATCGACGTGTTCCTTGTGGTAATTTTTTATTCAGTTTGGGAACATCATTTGTATGGGTCAGGCAGATACCTAATATCAGCAAACACATACCAAGACATTATTTGGTGTTTTTCTATAAGAGCTAGCTAGTACTTTTGCTGCTTACATTCTAAGTAGGTATTGAAGTTCCATTATCAATCCCATTTTTCTTTCTATAGGGAAAGTATAAACCATGTCAATGGTTCCAAAAGATTAATTTAATATCATTCCAATGATTTTGCGTTGGCGCTGAGCTAAATCTAGCTAACAAGTTCACTGAGAAATACAATATATGGTCAAGTGTATTATGTTAAGTACGATAATGCGCATATTGTACTTAGATAGGGAATTCCAGCTCCCAGCATCTTTCGTCATCATCCTTTAGACAAAATGGATCTTTCCTTATATCCGACACTTCGACCGATCATGGGAGTGCTAACCGGATGCGCTTTGTCCATATTAAATTGCCTGAATATTTTCTGGACATATGCGATCGGTGAATTAATATTTCACAAACTCGGTGTCCTAGCTCAAATATCTAGAAAAAACCAAGTTTTCCCAAGATCTTTCCTCTCAAAATCAGATTTCAAGTAGTTTGTGGTTCCTCTCATTTCATCAAGAGTGTCTATTATGTTCATAACATTGACATATAGAGCTACTTTGAAAATCTGGAACTTGTTTTCCATAATAAATAAGCAAGAGAACATTTCATCGTTCTTATATATCCTTTCCCAATCAAGTATTCCATTAGGCGGGTATACCACATCCACTTATATTGTTTTAATCTATAAAGTGGGCGTTTCAATTTATTGTAAACGCATTTCGTGGTTTAGAGTTGCTTGATTTTGGTAATGTAATATCATCAAGCACTTTTATATATCTCTAAATCTAGATCCTCTTAGAGATATGTGGTAACCACATTCATGAGTTGCATTTCCAGTCCTTCGGAAACTACTAAGCTAGTAAATTATACGGATGTCATAACATCCATCATGAGAGAGTAAGTCTCCTCGTGGTCAATCCAGGGCGTTGTGAGAAACCTTGCGCCAAAGGAGAGTCTTATACATTATGACTTAATTATTCTCATTACGCTTTAGGACAAATGATTTATCTATGTCTTACAGGCTTTACACTTGGTGGGTTAGCACTACCAAACCAAATACCTGTTCATTTGTCAAATAATATGATTCTCCTGGATTGCTTATTTAGGCCAGTTTGCTCTTTGTTGATATTTTCCAACTGAGCATGGTTCGATGTCAATGTGCTCTATCACCTCATAAACAATAATATATGCAAAATATATCATCAATAATTATATATGATATGTCCATCGACTCATATGTGCTCTCATAGTTCATTTGAGATTAATATTCATCTCTAGAATCAATATTAACTTTGGAGCGTCCTCCAGTGATGATTCATAGACATAGTTTAATCAGAGACAATCTCATGAGAGGTTTATGTATTGATGACAAATAGTTGTGCCTTACTCTTCTCTTCCTTTAGATGAGTATCTATCGAACCAAGTAGCTTCCCCCATTTTCGTTTGGAAGCTACGACCTCAACCACACCTCCACTATGTGTGATTGCAACGCACTTTTCAATGGTGTTGTGCCCCTGTTGGGGACTTTTTAACCTTGCAAGTATATTTGCAGCTCGTATATGTGATCTTGTCACTTTTGGAATATTAAACGTATCAGGTATCGAGTCTGATTCGTTTGACTTCAACATTACGTTGTGAAGTTTTGGGGATCGAAATGAGACAGAGTGGGAATATTCAATGACACTTCCTGTTGTTTCCATGGAAAATCCTTTTTCCTATCTCCCCCTAACGACGGGAAGACTGTCTCATGAAAGTGACAACCCGCAAATCTAGCGGTAAAGAGATCATTAGTCAAATATTATAATTAGCGGATAATTGTTGGGGATTCATATCCAACATATACCAAATCGTCTTTAAGGACCCATTTTGATGTGTTGTGGGGGCGCAATTGGCACATATAATCAAACATGCGTAAATGTAAAGTATCAGGCTTATATCTAGTTACCAACTGGTACGCATGAGCAAGTAGTGGGTCTAAAAACGAAAAAAAAAACTGCATATAATAATTGCATAACCCCAGGTAGATGTGGGTAAATTGGTGCGCGTTACTAATACCCTAGATGTCATCATATTCTTTTGATAACAACTTCTATGAGACCATTTTATATATACACATGGGGTATAGGAAACTTTACATTGATCCTAATACATATGCAATTAACATCAAATCCTTATGATGTAAATTCTCCAGCATTCAAAGTCATGTAGACTTGATGAAATAATCAGGGTGGTGAGACCTTAAACGTATAGTTAGTGCTAGGAGTGCAGTATTTCATGTGGACAATAATACGACATGTGTTCATCGTGTCGAAACCAGAACCATAAAGTACTTTAATGGCCCGCATTCTGGATGTTTATGTCCATAAATATCACCTTGTATTCGTTGTAACAATGGAATATTTTTGTATTATGTCCTTAGCTTTAGGATGGTCTCAATCCTGTCTTGGCTAAGGAGCAGGTTATATACAAAAGTTTTAGGTATTCGAGAGGGCATATAGCAATGTTGTTTCTTATGCTACAGAAGTCAACAGTTGCAATTTTCCTCATTCTGCCTTTCACTCGAAAGAGAATGTGTCTATGTGTATTTTGCAATACACGGATCACTATGTCATAACCACGGTGTCCCGCATGGTCATGCCAAAACATATATGTGTTATTGCCCCCAAAAGTTCTTTATTGGTGACAAAATATGTTCCGATGACCCAATAATCTACTAGTTTGACACATTAGTTTCCATGATATATGTTTACTTTCATATATTCATTAGAACTTATGTATATATGCTCATTTCCATTTCCATTTGATACGAATATCTTTACAAGGTTCCTATTAATTTTGTACCAACAAGAGAGTGACAATCCATCGTCTAAGTAATTTGGTTGGATGTATTATAAAACACGTATTAGTCTATCTTTTTTTCAAGGGTGTGATAGGTCAAAAAAAAATCAATTCTCCTCGATACATTCCTACACGGAACGGAGAATATTGAATTTTTTTTTGTATTTGTTTTGATGTATTTCTTTACATCTATAATGGTTACATATTTGATTTTACTTTAGCAAAGAAATTAATTTGTGGTACTTAAAATTAATTTCAAAGAAACATATGCATAATCAATATTAAATATTAAAACAAATATGTTATATTTCATTTTCAACGTGTTCCCTTTTTTATAGAAGCACTTTTTAGTGCATATCTTATTTGATTGTCCATTATCACCTGGGTAGTAGTTGTATCCTACTCCAGGTGTTGAAAAATCCTTCCTGACTCTTACCAATACCCTGACCCTTTCTAGGGTCTCGTTCACATGGTACAGAAATGTCATGTGTGTGAAATGGTTTTTAACTCACAATCATTTGGAGTTGTTTCCACTTCTAACACTTTCATTATTGATATCAGGAATTTTCTTTATCCCGACATATGTGGTGTTATTCGAAAGAACCTTGTTGTGTCTCTCAACCACTTGCAGTAGGTTGATGAGTTTGTCTAAATGTTACATTCCAACTTATATTGGTTCATTAATATTTACTTATATATGAAATGTGGAAATGATATTAGGAATCATGTCATCTTCTGTGAGCTCCTTGCCACAGAGATTGAGACGCGTTTTGGATATAAAATTTCTTTGTTGAAATCAGTTACCTTTTTGTAATCGAGTAAGTGGGTTTCATTCCACTGTACGATTAGTTCGGGAAGTACATATTCATCAGTACTCCCGATTATCCCTTTCGGAACATCCCACATTTCTTTGGGGGTTTCTAGTAAAGGTATCCTATGAAACTTAGGATTTATATGTCGTCTCAAAACATGAGGGTATTTGTTTGTACCTTTTCAAGAGGTTGATTTTAGAGTCAATGAGGAGTTGATGGACTTTAGGTATTTTCTTGTACCTTTTCAAAAGGAGGTTTATGTACTCATTTATGATACTCATATTCTTTTGAGTTTATGACGTTGATTTTGGGATGAGTTGTTTCAACCATTTACATATATAAATAATAATATATGATTTTCTTTTTGATAAGGAAATGGATTTTGGTTATGAAATTTCATTATCATAACAATATTGGGTTTTTGTATGCTTTAATTTTATTGATAATACTTCATCAATATTTCAATTTGCAAAAAAAAAAAATCACTCAATCTATTGGATTTCCAGGTAGTAGGGGAATCACATGGATTTCTTAAATCCCTACAAACCTTAGGGCTATTTACACCCGTTTGACAAAATCCTTTCGATGTATTGCGATTAATTCATCAATGAAATACATAGATAACATTTGTTATTTGGTAAATTTTGACATGAGGTCAAAAAAATTCATACCATATTGGTATTTTGGGATCTTTTGGCAAGAGGCCAAAGTGACTATGAATTTGGCATATGAAACAATTTTAATACCTTAATAGTATTTTTTGGAGTTTTTGGTAAAGATCAAAATATATGAGCTTGGATGTGTAGCTTCCAAAAAATAATTATATAGTTTAAAATTATGAGTAGGAACTCACAATTAAGATAAATGTTTGAATTTAACATTTTCATGTTATTTTTGAACCTTTTGGCAAAATAACAGAAGTTATGGGGGTTGAAATTGTAAATTTCAAAGATAATTTATAAGATTGAGGTTAATAAGTAGGAACTCATAACTAAGATAAACATCTGAATTATACTAACAATTATTAATTAGGATAAACATTTGAATATTAACACAAACAAATAGTAAATAAATATATAATATTGTAACTAAATGGATAATCATTTAAATATATGAATATTTTAATCTAATTTGATAAACATTAATAAATCATAATAATATTTTAAAACAATAAAAGTTATACTAACATAATTAAAATAAATAAGATGAAACAAATATTAAAATAATTAATAGTCTAATTCATTATTTGGACTAGTCTAAAAGAATATATATTTAATAGGTCGAATTAAATAAAATTAAGTAAACATGTCAGAAAATAAGTTAAGATTAGCTCGCTTAGATAAAGTATATTAAACTTAAATAAAAGTTAATATAATAAATATTTATTAAACAAAAACGTAAATTAATGGGAAAAAAAAACAAATTAAGTTTTGTTTTAGTTAAATAAAACAATAATACTTATCCCTTGTGAATACTTAAAAATTATTTATTTAATTCCTTTTGATAATTAAAAAAAATAAAAACAAAATCATTCAATTATCCTAATAATTCAGATAATTAGATCATAATCATATTAAAATCACATATAAATTCCAATAATTATCTTTTAATATAGGTTTTTTTTACGTTAATATAATTTTCATTTATTTAATTATTTCAATAAAAATAAATAAATAATCATGAATTCGTTTTTTTTTTAATTCAATTATTATCAATCACGAAAATAACGGAAGTATTCTACAGAAAACTTAAGAAAAAAAATAAATATGATTCATAATATTCACTTATGAAAAAATTGATAGAAAACTTACTAGATTTTTTTTTTGACATGCGTGGCAATGAGCAAAAGATAACGCAGTAGCGATGCAATTTTGCGGCAAACCGTTCAACGACAACGTGCACCAATCGTTTAGAGACGATGAAAAACAGCTTTGAGCTTTACGTGCTGATAACGTGTTAAAGGGAAAAACAAATGAAACAACAATATGGAGAGAATAACAATAAGACATAGAGAAGAAGTCTATAATTCTCATTAATCATAAGCCCTTTAAATAGGAAGGAGTTACAAGTAGATAGTTAGGAGATATTTCAGTTCTAATCTAACTCTGATATATTTATCTCTATCTCTATCGTCATATCCTTTAGACGATAACACACTTATCCTACAACAATTATTAAATTATAGCATAAATAATGAAAATACTTTAATTTATAAAATTACTGGATGTTTGTTGACTTTTATATATTAGGCTAATATAAAATTTGTTAAAGATTATATTTCAAAAAAGGGGTGGGTGAGGCTAATTACACACCTACCTATTATTTTTCTTCTCTTATACATTACATCAAATTTTATTTTTTACATTTTCAATATAATTTGATTTGAACATTTAAAAAAAAAGAGAGGAAGAAGGTGCATATAACATTTGTGATAGCATTACCCTTATAAAAAAGATTGGAGAGAAAGAACTATAGCATGTACGAAAGTGAGAAAATGTGTAAGTTGTCGTTATCGGTTTAATAATTATAAACATTCAATCGATCGATGGAATGTATAGAATTCTCTAGCATTTGTGATAATTATGATTTATTTTATATTTACAAAAAATGTACAATGATGAATATATCATTTGATTTAATTTTATATTTTAAAAAATAAAATTCAGTCTAATAAAGAAAAAGAAAATATCACCTGTAGCTTTTGTCCTTGTCAAATAGGAAAATTGAACTTGGACTTCCGAACTAAATTTCGAATAATAGTATTTCTCAAAAGAATGCATGAAAAAGAATTGAAATTCTTTAATACAATGCAAGGAATTTAAATTCCACTATATGCGGAATTGGACTTCCGAACTAAATTTCGAAGAATGAACGAATCGCATATATGTAATTTGGTCAATTTCCAAATCTTTAAGATCTCACCGGATTCCAACCAACCAAATACTACGATAAAGTTCGCTACATATTGAATTCCAATACAAGATCTCCATCCTAAACAACCTGGGTTTTTCATCATCCCCCATCATCGAACATCAGGGACGAACCGATAAATTTTTTCATACAGTAGCACCATGTAATATATATTTTTTTTTTACAAAAAGCACGGTTTTAATCGATGTGTCTTCATATTTTTACCGACGTTCAATATTGGCTGATGTGTTTTTAATTCCATGATTTCGAGAGATTTTTAAAGTTTTTTGCTTGATTTCGAGGTATTTTTAAGTTATTGTTATCGATTTCCATTATTTACGCTATTAAATCGTATTAATATAGTTAATCTTTTAAGAAAGTTAAACAATCAAATCATACAATAATATTTTATTTTATTTATTTTGATATCGTTATATGTATGTGTATAAAAGTATTGTTTTTTTCTTATCGTAAAAGGACAAAAAAATGGCAAATGGCGAAAATGGTCCTTGATTTAACGAAGTTAACAGAGATGTTAGTCAGAAGGACCATGGTCAAGACAAATTGAATACCACAAGAACCAAATCCACAATTCATTCTTTTTCTATTTTGAATGATTAAGTCCCTGAACATTTTTTTTCAATAAATTAAATCATCGAAGTTTTTTAAAATTGGTTACTTACATCATTTTAACCCAAAAAAACTAGTTGTAACCGGTTATCTTTTGATCATTCCTTTTTTGATAGATAAAAAACAGATTAAAAAGAGGGAGATCGATGGCAGGGCAACAACATGTTAGACGATATGAAGAACGAACAACGTTTTGGCAACGGAGAATGGTGAGACGGAGCGATACGATTGTTTGTGTGGGGTTTTAATGGCATAGAATTTGAGAACGATAAAACTGATTTAGATTTGTTTTTAACTTAAAACTTTCATAGTCAGTTCCAGTCACCTTTAAGGAAAAGGTAACCAATTTTTAGAAGTTTGATGGTTTATTTATTCAAAAAAAATGTTTAAGGACTTAATCATTCAAAATTAGAAAGTCTAATGGTTTTTTCATTCGAAAAAATAGTAGAGGGGCTTAATTATTCAAAATGAGAAAGTTTAATGGTTTTTTCATTCAAAAAATTAGTTTAAGGAATTAATCATTCAAAATGAGATAGTTTATTGGGTTTATTTGAATTTTTTTTTTCTCTCTCTCTATATATATATATATATTGAATTGATGGTTAATTTCAACAAAATTCTACGAAAGGTCACAAAACCAACGTAAACCGAAATCCATGAGTTTCACATATCAAAATACCTCATGAATATTAATAACTCCCTTTTATAACATTTCAAAGAACTCAAGCAATTAATTCTTAAATAGTGCAAAATCCCCAAATCATGAAAAATGGTTCAAAATCATCAAATACTATAAATACATCAAAGGGAATGTTTAAGAGACTAAAAAGTAAAAAGGACTGTTTACTTAAACGCTTACTTGATAAGTACTTACCGGGCCATTTTCTCTTATCGATGAACATGACAAGGATTGAGAAATTTACCTGGTAAGAGCTATGACAAAGACCAAGAGTCTTACCCGATAAGTGAGAGTGACGACTCTTACCTGGTAAGCCTTACCAGATAAAAATGTTGCATAAGATGTCATTTTAATGGACCAAAATCTTACCCGATAAGTTAGGTGAAAGTATTAACTATTACCGGTAAGCACTTACCGGGTAAACATTAAGTAAACGGACCCTAAGATATGGAATTTTGACATTTATATAGTTTTGAAAATGAGTACAGTGAAATTAAATGCTAGGTTTGGCTGAAAACCTAGAAACCAAATGAGAAGAAGATCTTGAAGCTTTAGACTCCAAACTTTAGATCCACACTTTAAATGCCTCTTAAAACTGATGAAACTTTGCTTTGAAATGCCCCCAAATTCGCATTTATGAGGAGATTGAGAGAAGATGACGAGAATGAGAAAAAAAAACCCAAATTTAAGCCCTTAATACACCCCAACTGGTTTCCCACGACCATGCCTGTGACCTAAGGTTGCGGCGTAGGTCGTCCATGTCTAAATTGCGTGTGCAGGTCACAAAGTCTTGAGCGACCTGTTTTGTGGCCTAAGCCGCGTGCCTAGTCGCATAACCCGTTATCGAACTCAACCTTACTTTGCTCCATGTGACCTTGGCCACAACGTAAGGTCGCGGGCCAAGTCACGACTAACCATTTTTCGCCCCGAAACCATATTTTTTTAAGTCAATCTAGAATAAAAACTTATCAATAAATAAGCACCAAACAAACTTAATAATTCACATGACCACTTAGGATTTATGAAGCTAAACAAGATTCGAGCCATAACAAAATTACGAGTGTTACACTTAAACAACATAAAATCATCTAAACATTAACTTAAAAGTTTTTTTTTTATCATAACCGTTTATCTGATTCTAAATATTTGGTATTGAATAATGACTTAAGAAACGCAAATATGAACACCCTTTGAAGTCTACTCTGAGCAACTTTTAAACCGTACTAGGCATATACTCGCGCACGATGCGGCGCGAGTGTTAAATTTTCTTGTAAATTGTGATTGAAAAACTAATACGATTATTTATAGAACGTTCTATATCATCTAAATTATGGGTTGTTTGCAAGTAAATAACATTATTATGAAAGCCAAATGAAAAATAATAAGCTTGAAACTTGTAAAAATCAATCATTTCATATAGTTTATTTGAAGAAATAGTCCGTTTATTAGATCTCAAAGAATTTGAGGACTTTGTTTTTAATTCATATCGATTGAATTTGTTATCTATACTATATTATAAAGCAGACATAAAAAACTCTTAAAAACAAGTCTTAAAGCTTAATGTACCGCTATTTAATACTAATTACTTAAAACCTCTTAAAAACAACCATTAAAGCTATATGTACTACATTTAATGCTATTTATTAACTTTTAATCATTATCTCTAACCATTTTAACTCTCCTAAAATCATTTCCCACTTTAACTCCCCTAAAATCACTCTCAGCATAATTAAATATAGAATAAAAATCAAATTTTAAATATAAAAAATCTAAAATATAATTAAAAAAATCTAACAGATTATTTTATAAAAAAACATTATATTATTAAACAAAAATAAATTACATTATATTTTGTAGCTAAGTTTGTAATTGAGTACAATTATTATGTTTTACTATCTTATATATCTCTATTCGATTATTATTGATGTATTTTTAAATTTATAATTTATTGTAATAAGTTATGGTTTTATATTTTTAGAACCAATTTGATTTTTTTGTCGTCGTTTTTGTACTTTTATACATTGAGTACTGTTTATTGATACACATTACCTAAAATTCAAGAAATACAAGTCATGATGCATGAGTACAAATTTCTAAACTATATGTTTGAATTAATAACTAACTCATAATCATTGAATTCTAACAAAATACTTATTTTTTTATAAAAACATTATATTATTAAGTCTAAATTAAACAAATTTATATAAAAAAATCATTATCACTCTCTCACAACCATCCAAACTCGTAATGTAAATCGACAAAAAACAGAAAATAAAATGAAACATTAAAATCGTGATGTATCTAGCTGCATTGCGCGAGTATGCTTCTAGTTAACTTTGAAAATGACATTACATTATTCTTATTAATTCTAAAGACGTATGCTTTCACAAAATACCTATTACAAGAAGTAAATTATATGTGATCTTTAAATGCCATCATGAAAAATATAGAAATATTTATTAAAATCATGTTATTCATCGATGAGAAACAAAAATAAATATTAAACCATATCTTTTCCGTATGTTACACAACAATTTTCGGTTATAGCATTAGCAACAACCCACCATCTCAATGGAAATATATAGATCCAAATCAGAAGCTGATCCATCAATAAAGATATATCCAAAAAAAACTTAATGATGGTACAGGAGGAATCAAACCAAGACTCTTCCATTCATAACTAAGAGATACACTTTGACTTTTGAAGTGAAACTTCTTACTTTCAAATGCAAAATTGATATGCAAGGTTTTACAAATTTAACACCAGTTTCACATATCCGAGTTATAATAACTGTAATGATTCAAAATTACGTCAAATACAACACCCACCGATTAGAGCCAAAAATGATTTAATGGGTTGTACGTTATGCATAAAAATTGGTATTCTTGAATCTTGAAAAATAACTGAAATAGAATTTTCATTATATAGTATAGATATGGTTGTCAAGAGTGATCAGATCAAAGCGACCAAAGGAGCAGCTTCTGTCAACAAAAAAGAAGATGAAGGCTGCCAAGCAGCTTCTCAATCACACCTTTAATTTGTTAAGCCTTGCTACCTTCTCTTAATCATGCCCATTATGTTCTTTTTTCTTCTTTGGTACACCTGTTGACAAGTGGAGTTCAATGCAATTCAGTTTATTCAAACCTTAAGAAACACCACCCAAGTCTGCAAGTCAAGATGCCAATGTAAAAAAATAAGTTTGCTCTCTTGAGGTCGTCCTTATGTAGGTACAAAAAGGACATTCCCAACAAGCCATGTTTATCGATCACTACCTTCTAATACTTTATTTATAATACAAAAACAACTATAGAAAGATTTTTCATAAATTCCTCTTTGGCTCTGTAGACTTTAAGTCGAGCGTTTCTTATTTTCTTCTTGGTATCTTTATTAGCATATATGATTGGTTCTCATATTCCAAGTCAAAGCAATATCAAAAGAAACTACGCCTCATAAATGCTAAAAGCAAACCAAGAAACTGAGGAAAATACAGTCTTTTAAATGGCAAATATATATATATAAACTGTAGAGAAAAAAAGTGAAAGTAGACACCGACAAAAACAAATGTCTAAAAAGTTAAAAGTCAGTCTCCAAAATCATCGGGTAAGTGCTAAATTATCTGATACAATAGATAGAGAAAAAGCCATATAAGAGCATAAACATACCTTAGTCAATGAACGAACTATTGGAATATTACTCACATACATACCAACAACAAGAGCATAAACCTACATTAACAAATTTAGTTTTGGCAAGTACAAACAATGATGCATGTATCAAGATTTAATGATGCTAAGAATCGAGTTATACCTGTTAGGTGATTCCAGAACAAGCTTTGAATTAATGATCTGCCAAAACCCAAAAAATAATTGAACAAAAATAAGATTTTGGTACAAAAAAATTAAAGATTTTGGTACAAAAAAATTAAAGATTTTGATGCACATTTGTTCAAGCTCTTGTTTCACAGGGCTCCCGTTGTAATCACAAGTCAAGAGAAAACAAAAGAGAGTAAGGGGTCGTTTACCAAACGCTTACTCGGGTAAGCGCATACCAAGTCATATTACCTTACGGATGAATATGGCAAGGACTAAGAATCTTACCCTGTAAAAGCTAAGGCAAGGATCGAGAGTCTTACCCGGTAAGTGAGGGCGAGAACTCTTACCACGGTAAGCACTTACCGGGAAAATTGTTCCATGCGTTACCGTTTTGGTGGACACCGGTAAACACTTACCGGTGTAAGCGTTTGGTAAACAGCCCTTAAGTATGTAATATTGCAATGGCAACCATTAACACCAAATTCAGCTTCATTTCCATCTTTGCACCTTTTTGCAAAAGAACCGGACATGAACAAGAAACCGGTAGTAGCTCAAAACAGCAGCTGCCACTGTGGCTGCCACGACTTCTGAATCCAAGAGATGGTCCTGATGTTTCTACTGACCATCTAACCGCTTAAGTGGGAATATTCCTTAGAGAAATACCATGAAATATCCATATATACCTTCCATTTATTATAAAGTTCTAAACAAAAAGATAGAGAGCAGAAATCATATCTTGAAGTGAAACAATGTCAAAGAAACTTACTCAAATAAAACACGTCTTAATATAACAAACAGATGGAAATAGGTTACTACTACATTTGATATCATTCATAGCACATACCAAGCAGGAGTGTACTTCCAAGTGCAATTCAAAGTCTTTGCTCTCCACTTAAGAGTTATCTTGTAGAAACAAACCTAAAGCCTTTAGTTGCAGCCAGCATGAAAAAACCTCAAGACTTCACTATCAAATAACCGTTTATATGCTTTGAAACTTGTACATCGTGCAAAAGAATAGGTAATCTCGAATCTTGAAAATAACCGTTTTACCATTTTAATATGGAGATTATTAGTATAGATAAGATTTATTTGGAAATTTGTTGAGATATTAAACCTAGTGAGAATTTTAATAATATAACTAATGTTGAAATTTACAAAATAAAGAAACTATTGGAGTTATGTAGTTTTTTTTAGATTTAACTTTTGCATCTCTATTTTGAAGAAATTATAGAGAATCTCTAGGACATTCTCTCACTGGTTCACCATGAATGATGTTTAAATAGAACATACCCACTGGAACCTTATCTCTTCACTTGCTATCGCTAAGCAGGCAATCTGAGATCTCAGATGCCTTCTGCACCGAGTTTTAATAAAAAAAAGGTTACGATTTTCAACAAAAATATCTCAAGAAAATGGGTTAGATATGTATAAGGAGCACCAATTTTTTTTAGGATAAATGGTTTACCCGTATAGTAAGTCGTCTCCATTCACCAAAGTTCCGACAACATTCCTGTAGAAGAACTATTATGTTTATGCAGTGTTTGAAGAAATCATATATGAATTAAAATGTTGTTCAACTCACATGATTGTCTAATTTTAGCAAAATTAGCTGGCAAATTACTGGTGATGGAATTGAAAAATACATCTTTGTTACAAGATTATGAAGAAAAGAAACAAATAAATACAATAAAACAAAAGGTGACTGAAGAGACAACTTAAGAACTTACAATGCCCGGATCTGTGGAGTTGATATTTGATGGGATCTCCCCGATTAAACCATTGTTTCTGAGAATCCTGAAAACTCATGAAATTGTATTCTGATTGAAGATCCATGATGTTGTTCTTCCCCCAATCCATTACGTTCATGTAGAAATCATCCTTTAGATACGGAGCATCGAGTATTCTGCTCTCTTTCTGAAGAGATCAACAAGAAAATCGGTGTTAAAACATAACAGAAAAAGATCTCAAAAGCAAATTCCATAAAAAAATACCTTGGTGAATGTTCTTTGCTGGCTCGGGTTGTTGTTATGGTTGAATAATTCTTCATCACTGTTACGAAGTTCATCGATATACCGGATCGATTTTCTACTCAATTTTAGGCTTCCTCTGAAAATAATCATTTTGAAGGGTTTGCCTTCCCTATCCAAAGTCAGATTTTCCTCCATTATTCTACGGTATTTAGCCTGATACAACGAAGATCGATTAGAAATACGAAAAAAAAAACTTTCAACATTTGTACCACCCAACCCAACCACCAAGAACACTCAAAATGTGAAATGCCCACCATCAAATTTGAAGCAAGAACCAAGCATATTCACAAGAAGAAACTAAAACACGAAATCTTTCAAGAAAATTGATGACAAATGGAGAAGAAACAACCCAAGAACTGAAATTTGCAAGAGTTTCATCATCCTAAAACTAAGAACACTCGAGATCAAGAACACCCATGAACATATTTGAATATAAATAGCATAAGATTTGAACCAAAAACCAATAAGAAAGACACAAAGATGGAATCTTTTGAAGAAAAATATATAACAATTTTCAAGAAAATAGATGAACGTTGAAATTGCATCTGGTAGAACAATTGGTTCTGTTGGTCAACAGGGTGTAGGCTTGACCAAGATTCATCAAACTCCTGCTGGGTATGAAACGATCGCCCTAAATAAACAAAACCTAGAAAGGAAAACAGGAATTAGGTTATCAAGAAACAATGGAAGAGCTCGGAAAAGAATGCAGTGAAGGCTCACCGGAAAATCATATTCGACGGGGCTGCAATGGAGGCGAGTTGGAGAGTACCAAATTCGATTGCAATTTCCAATCCCTTAATGGGTCTGAATTCACATCCAATTCCATGTTTTGAGTGTGGTGGATAGCACTATGGAAAGCCATCATACAAAGTCAGTATAATGGCCTCACCCCATACAAATTGGTGATCAACTCACGAACAAGAAGCTCCCTGATGCGAGTTACCTGCACAGATATCAGAAAAACCAAAGAAACATATAATTACATCTTCGAGAAATACTGCACATGCAGTAATTATTTCTTGGAGATTCCTTTACATGAATAGACTATTAAACTAACCATGACTATAAGTCTACAACAATACTCAATTTAAAAAAAAAACTCAAAACATCAAACACATTAATGTTACTTCCTTGGAGAAGGGTAAAACATTCATCCTAAATATCTAACCATAATAATTAATAACCAATATAATGCATGTAGTAGTTAGTAGTACTCTTTCAGTTGAATAGAATACCAATTGCATTTAAACTTTATATAATTAATAACCAATATAACGTGCTTAAAATTATTTAAACCTCAATCCAACATCAATAAACATCACAAATTCACTTCCATCCTCCATAAGTAGAAAAATTATACTACAACGAAGTTGAAGATGAATTTGATGAAAGTGGAATTGAATTATAAAGAGAACCAGATTCAGCAATTCAAGGCAAAGAAACAAATAAGAACAGACACATTTCAGTAAATCGCAAATCAAGCAAAATTGAGTATTCAAACAAGTATTCAAAAGCTTAGGCTTGTTGAAATACGAGAAGAAGAAAAAAAAAAGGAGAGAGACAACAGATTACCTGGGATAATCGCTTCTGCCTGCAAAAAGGAGAGATTGTGCTTAAAATTATTTAAACCTCAATAAGCAAAATTGAGTATTCAAAAGCTCAGGCTTGTTGAAATACGAGAAGAAGTTGAAGAAAAAGAAGAGAGACAACGGATTACGTGGGAAAAACGTATCTGCCTGCAAATAGGAGAGATTGTGCTTAAAATTATTTAAACCTCAATAAGTAAAATTGAGTATTCAAACAAGTATTCAAAACCTTAGCGTTGTTGAAACACGAGAAGAAGAAGAAAAAAAAAAAGGAGAGAGACAACGGATTACCTGGGATAATAGCTTCTGCCTGCAAATAGGCAAGATTGATTGTGGTCTTCGCCGGAGAAGGTGAGGGTCGATTTCGTTACTGGTAGCCTGATTGATTGAACGTGGGAGGAGATCGTGTGAGGAAGACGAGCAACCTTCCTGTTCTCCTCCTAAAACTTAATCACCATAGCCTCGTCTCCTCGGATACCTTACCTTTGTTCTTCAAAACCCTAACCTTATCAGTTTGGGGAGAGAGGGAGAGGGAGAGGGGTTTGTGATAAATTGGTGTAGACGGGGAGGAGAAGGAGACTTATCGTCGATTAGGAGATCGAGGGGAAGAGGAGATCGTGGGTAGGAGAACCAAAACTGTTTTTCAAAAACTGATTTTAAGAACCGTTTAAGCCCTTCAATATATAGTAGAGATAATTAATATGACATATTTATTGAAACCATATTTTTAATTTTATCCCTTTAACCAGTTATCACTAAAATGTAATCCAAATTTACATTTGGATTGCAGCCTATTTAATTTTATTTTTTTCTCTTGCCATTATGCGATAATAGAAACGAAGTAGCATTAGCCCATAAGCCCAGCCCAAATGGTACAAAATAATCCAATATTATTTTTTGGATGGATTTATTAGTTAGAGAATTTTAATGAATCAATTTTAATTATATCTTTATTGTTGACGGTTGAAACTGGTAAAATAAAATATCTATACTATATAATGAAAAAACTAAAATGGTTATTGTATAAACTTTTGTACAATTACATTTTTTGCTCTTACAATTATTTATTTAATTTACTTTATATCCCTTACTTTTTCATTTTACACCATTATCATATTAACACAAATAATCATATATTAACAGATACGTTCATTTTTCTACAAATTATACCATTATAATCGTCTCGTCAATACCTACAAAACGAGCCTAATATTGAATATTTTTTAATTTAACCGTATTATTAAATATCATGAATATCTACGAAATAATTTGTTTTCTATCCATACGTTCTATTTTTTTTCCACCGTTAACACGTTAAAAATACATAATCGTAAAATACGTTTCATTCTTATTATAAATTATATCATTATAATTTTTTTCGTCAATAATTGTAATATAAACTAATTATTGAATATATTTATGGGTTTAGGTTTCATAAGTTGTGATTCTTAGGTCATGGTTGATTGTTGATGACATGTATATAAGGAAGTAGCATTAATTGTTCGTTAATTTTTTACTTATATTCCGCTGCATCGCGCGGGTATATATTTTGAGATGGAGATTCAGACAAAAACATTTTCATTTTACGAAAATGTAATAACACTTTTATCATATGTGATAATACACATTAGGACACTTGGTGGTTGCGGGACGACTTAGCATGCGACTTTAAGTCGCACCAAAGGTTGTTTGCGTCATTGATTTAGTATTACATGTGTATCATATGTGATGGATTGCAGTATTATGTCAAGAATACCCTTATCATATGTGATAATACACATGAGGGGACCTAGTGATGTGTGGGCGATTTTGCCCCGCAACCTAGGTCGCATCAAAGGTCGTCCGCGTCTTTGATTTATTATCACATGTGTATCATGTGTGATGAATTATAGTATCACATGTAATTGACTATAGTAAAATGGTGTTCTCACGTTTCCTTAAAATGATGTACTCGTTTGAACCTTTCACATGTATTTAAACGAGGTGGGATTAATGCCCGCGCGTTGGTGCGGATGAAAAGAAATATTAAAACCATAAATTTGAGTATCACCAATTATGAGAACAAAACATTTTGTGTCTGTTAGCAGCATGACTATAATTTACAAAATGCCCTATGAGGATGATGTGTGTGTATGATAGGAAGCGAAAATAAATTGGCAAATGGTACATTACATCATTAAGCTTAAAAAAAGTTACATTGTTATTAAACCTAAATTAAATTATAATAAAAATATGAATTAAACAAATTTTACATCATTATTAAACATAAAATAAATTATGATAAATTACTTTATTAATAAATAAAAAATTGGTGCGTGAATCACCTTAGACTATGTGCTTGGATTGATGGGGAAGGCGGAAGGTTTTGGGTTAGAGAAGACACAGTCATTGAGATGCGATGCATGTTAAGGGATCTTTATTTTATGCTTGTATAATAAAAATAATTTTTATAATATAACTTTTATTTATTTAAATTAGAAAATGAAAAAGTTATAAATGATCGAAATGTCATTTACTTAACGGTCAGGAGCTAATAACTTTTAGTTTCGAGGACCAAAACGTTACGCAAATGCAAAATCGAAAGTCTATTTTGGAATCAACAAATTATGGGGACTAAATCCAAGAGGAAAATAAAACTATAGGGACCAAATCTGTAACTCTACAAACACAGAAAAAAAAAGATCAAAGCTCAAAGACCAAATATGTAATTTACTAAAAACCTGAGGGACCAAATATGTAATTTACTGTTCACTATAGGGACCAAATATGTAACTCTACAAACATAGAAAAAAAAAAGATAAAAGCTCAAGGACCAAATATGTAATTTACTAAAAATCTGAGGGACCAAATATGTAATTTACTGTTCATCTACAGTAACTCGTTCCTGGTAAATGTTAGTATTATTATATATAATGTCCATTTTTTATGATATTATTATTATGTATTGATCAGATATATCACGACGAATTTTTATAAATTAGCTAGTAGTATATTTTAATTATAATATATAAATTCAATGAAATTAATTAAAAATCTAATTTTTAATTTAAAAATAACCAACGGTCTAAAAGTATTAACTGAAAACTTTGCTCATAAAAAAATGGTCTAAATTTTAGATTTTGGCATTTCAAAAAGTTTCAATGTACATGTTTTATCGACGATTTTATTTGTGTTATAAAATCAATCTTAAACATGTTATTTACAATATAAATATTATTCATATAAATAATGGAAATATTATTACAAAAATGACCTCACAGTTCACATAATAATGGTAAAAAATAAATTCCAACTAGAAACCAGTAATTACTAGAGGTGTGCATCGGGCGGGTCGGGTGGGAAAATCAAAAAGCCGATCAGATTTTGGATATGGTAATCAAAACCCGAATTTTAGGTTTCGGATTTCGGATTGTGGGTTCGGGTTCGTCGGGTTTCGGTTTGATGTCGGTCGGGTTCGAGTTTTATTTTAATGCAAAAAATTATATATAAATTCAATCGATTTTGAAAATGAATTCAATCGATTGAGAGATTGATGAAACCAATAGTAAATTTATAAATTAGAAAACATTTCAACCGACTATAATTTATGATTTTCAAAAGATAATTAGACAAATAAATATAATTATATAATATATAGCTATGTATGTATATTATTTTGGGTTTTCGGACGGGTCAGGTGGCCAACGATCAACCCCAACCCGAACCCAAATATCCCCAAAAGAGTCGGGTTTCGAATTTTTGGATTTCGGATTATTCGAGTTTTGTAAAAATACCTTACTTTCGATTCAGATTCAGGTTCGGATTTCAGACTTTTTGGGTTTTGCACACCCCTAGTAATTACTCATAGAATGTGAAAGAAACAATATAGAGAGGTGAATAAGTCATTTATAAAACTTTACTATTTTTGTCGGGATTTTTATTTCAAAAAATATAAATAAATATATAATCAACATTAAATTTAAATATTTACAAATAATGTGATTAGAGACAGCGAAATCTGTGTTTGGATAGCAAATTTATTAAATATTGTTCATTAAACTGTATAAGAAATTATATTGTTACAAGGAAGACTACTTATTGGAAAGTTCATAAACACCCGTAAAATGCCTACGAACGTCCATGGAATCTACGATGGTAATACAGATGTTACAAGAAACATGATTGTTGTTGCACTTATTGGCGTCATGCAAGGCGCCCAGAAATTTCTACACAAATCTGTTTCTAGGTAATCTTCTTTTAGTTATGTTTGTTTAGTTTGTGCAAAAAGGTTTGTCACTCACAACTTTTAAGCGAATCCAAACTGTCGCTCTTCAAGAACATCAAGTGGAAGACAAATCGAGTACACAACAACCGTTTAGGTGGCCGACTTAAGGGCCCAGTGCCAACAAGGAGTCAAATCCTCTGATGAACTGTAACTCCCATAAAACGAGTATCAAACTTGAACCTACGTTTTTCTTATGAAGTATACCATCATGAAACAAACTGTGTTACATGTGATTTGATGGTTCCGTTATCGGTATAGTATCAATTGTTAATTGATCCAAATTGTATCTTAAAAAGCGCTTTTTAAATCAATTGACACGGGTCGAGCTCCATCGCTAATGGGGTGAGCGTGTGTTAAAACAAAGAACATCGAAATAAAGTGGTAAAATTTGGAAAAGAAAAACTTAAGGGTGGAAAATGAAAATACAGTGAAGGTGAAAAAGGGAAAGTAGCTTTTTGTGGATGATTGCGTTTATAAATTGAATGACATTCATGAGTCATGACCATCACACCCAACCAACACACCACATAAAAGCGTAATGGGTTGGCACGTGCGCTTCCTTTCCATCAGATCTCGACACGTGGCACCAGAAGAAACACAACGAAAAAACACACCCAAAGCACACGGATCGACGATCTCTAAACAGCATTGTATTATTGTTACCACGTGAGATATATTATATATACTTCATATATATATATATATATATATTGTTGATTAAAAGTTCGTATTAGTCGAAATTCAATAAAATAATACACCAAGTTTTATTAACAAAGATGACAACTTCATTTATAAAGTTTTAAACTTTATTAATAAATTCAAAGACTTTACAACAAACCAATTTTAGATCAATAATTAGGTGAACCTAAAAACGATTCTAATTTTCGCGATAGATTCGTTAGAAGAAAGGGGTAAAGAAGACTGTCAACTCTAGTGGACGAAAGTAAATACAGTGCACAATATTAAAAACCAACCTGATTATGGATGATTGAGACCTGAACTGCACGGTGTAAACCTGTCTTTTAAGGTTTATGCGACACTCCTAATTGCTATAGAGTCTTAAGTCGATAACCCCATAATTTGATGCAACTTATTTCGTATGCCAACTGCCAACAACTAGGAATATGAAATGTAAAGCAAAACAGATGCAGACAACGAGAGTAGAAGCAGGTCACGATGAAGGGCCGTAATTGCAGACATAAAGAAGCTTTTCGGTGTGTTTTGATTAGAGGGTTAACCCAGTATTTCTACTGGATTATTAACCCTAAAACCCTAAACTTGATCCCCAAGTTTAGGGCCACGTTTTTCCAAAAAATTGGAGACTAAGGGGTCGTTTAACAAACGCTTACCCGGTAAGCTCTTACCAAGTCACTTATCTTACTGAATGAACATTACAACTACCGAGAATCTTACCCGGTAAGAATGATGGCAAGGGTCAAAAGTCTTACCCGGTAAGTGTAGGCGGCAAGTCTTACCGGGTAAGCACTTACAAGATATATTGTTGCATACGATGTCGTTTAATCTTACGCGAGAAGGTAAATGAAAATGTTAATTTTTACCTGATAAGTATTTGGTAAACGACCCCTAAGTCTCCAACAAACTCTTTTAATCACCTTTTTAATTTTAAAAAGAATTAAAAAATCAAACTTAACTGATAATTAACATGCGGTAATTATCTTTAAAGTCAAAATGAACGGATAATTAATTTATGATAATTATCATTAAAATGATTTCCCATTCTCTATAATTTCTACAAAAAAGATGCAAGTGTGCATACACCGCGCCCTCGACCTCAGCCATACGGACGCATGCGTTGTACTTCTTTGAGACCCCCACCATAAGCCCATCACCACATTCAAATCCCAATCTTGAATAAAAACTTATAAAGTTCCCTCAAGTTTCTACTTCCACCTATGTGGGATGGAAGAACAACTTCCAACCTCCACATAATTTTCCAACATATATGCGCTATTATTTGTAGATAATTTATGCCGTTTTGTTTCTTTTTTATCAAGCATTCGAGCTTAATGATTTGTAGTTTAACGATAAAATGTATGAAAACCAATTTTAGGAAAGAAAACTAAATTTTTATTCCCCGGAGAAGTTTTGAAATTAAATAGTTATGAGAGAGTTAATATGTTATGAATTATATTGAATATTTCAATAATATGATTTATATTTAAAAAAAAAAGAAAAAACCATTATAAACCTTGTAAAGTTAGCCAACTGACAATAAAATTTGGGTTTATGATTCTCCTTGTAAATTATTGGTTCGAGTTCTAAAAGATCCCTAAGAATTTTCTTGATTATTCTTCAAGACCCTTGAGATTGGTTGAGGTGTACAACCTCGTATGAACACTTATGATTAACAAAAAAATTTTACTTTCGAAGATTTTTAACTTTTAATTCTTACTTTAGAGAATTTATTGAAGATACCTTTAAACGGTAAAAAGAAAAGAAAAGGAATCCCGCCTAAATCCGGACTTCAAAAAATCCATTGTTTGAGTTTTATTTGTATGCAATGCACACAACAACACGAATACACTTGACTACACCCAACCAAAGCATATCTTTTTCTCTCCCTCTTATATTATTCCTCCATTCTTATTTCTTCCTTATCCATCCCCCCTCCCTCCCCTTTAACTCACTGAGTTCATCACCATTCTCACCGAGTTCACTCGTTTTCCGCCATGAAAGGAGGCAAATCCAGGTCTGAATCCAAAAAGCCCGATAGCAGGTCAATTTTCATCTCTTTTCTACTTAAGATCTGTATTTTGTTGTTGCAGCTAACCGAATATGTGATTAATTTGTTTTTTTCTTCTTAATTATGTTTGTGATTTTGTGTTCTTAGGCTTGCGGTGGCGAAGAAGGCAGCGCCGGCGAAGAAGGCAGCACCGGCAAAGAAGGCTAAGGAGGCTAAGGATCCTAACAAACCGAAACGTCCTGCTAGTGCTTTCTTCGTCTTCATGTAAGTTTTCACGAGATCTGTAGGTTTTTTGTTTATTTTCGGTGATGTTGAATTTGTTCGTGTTGGTGAATCGTGAGAGTTTTGATCGTAACAGGGAGGATTTCCGGAAACAGTATAAGGAAAAACATCCAAACAACAAATCCGTGTCCGTCGTGAGCATCGTTTTCTCTCCGCCGTTGACTTTTCACTTGTTTGAATCCGATTTGTTTGTTCAATTTCTCTTCTGTGGTTTATGTTCGTATCTCAATAGGTCGGTAAAGCTGGTGGTGACAAATGGAAATCATTGTCCGCAGCTGTAAGTATAATTTTTCTTTTTTTTTGTTAATTTTAATTGAATTCATGTAGTTTTGCTTCATCTGAATCTGAATTTGATTCCTGATAATTCAGGAGAAAGCTCCATATGTAGCTAAGGCAGAGAAGAGGAAGTCCGAATACGAAAAAACACTCCAGGCCTACAACAAGAAATTGGTAAATTCGAAATTCATAACAACATCGAAGACGAATATCTCAAACTTGTAGAATCTCAAAATTTAATTGATCTTAAAACTGTAGTCCGAGGGAAAGGATGCCGAAGAAGATGAAGATGAGGAATCTGACAAATCAAAATCAGAAGTTCATGATGATGAAGAAGATGACGATGATAGTGGAGAGGTAATTCGTCAATCAACCAATTCAGTCTATAAATCAATTTTAATATTCACTAAATTGATCCAAATCGCTAAATCAATTTCTTGTGGTCGATTGATGATCATGAAAATGGTAATTTGCAGGATGAAGAGGATGACGATGAGTGAAACAGAAAGGGGCAAGTTGGGAAGGGGAAAAAGGCTGTGTAGGAGTTTGAAAACAAAAATATGTTGAACAAGAAATTTGGGGCAAGTTGTTTATGAATCCTCTTTTTTTTTTTTGGATGGTAAGAATGATTAGAAATGGAGAGTAGATTCAGCTGGGGAGGGCTGAACCTCATATCCTATGTGTACTTTTGGTCCTTAAATTCGATCTCAAATCATAATTCTAGCTTTAGATTTAAATTTATTCCGTCTTTATTTTCTTGTATATTTTGAGGAATCAGAAAAATTAGAGGTGAAATTTGATGTGGTTTAAACAAAAAAAAAAAAAAAAATTAATATCATGATGAAAAAGTAAGAAATTTTATATTTATTTTTTAGAATTTTTCAATAATTCATGTATAAACATTACTTTTTTAATTTTTTTCATAGGTAAAAGTCCAAAAAAAACCCAATGGACTTTGGTGTTTTGAGTGATTAAGTCATTGGACAATTTTTTGGAACAAATAAGTCCTTAGACATTTCAAAACATGTTAAATAAATCCTTGAACTTTTAGAAACCTGTTAAATACATCCTAATTATTTAAAAATGTAACATACAACCTACATTGCAGGTAAAACTACAAAAAAAAGATGTCATCTACTTAATCCGCTATAATTAAAAACGGGGAAATTAATTAAAATAGTAAATCTCAATCAACCAAATTTATTTTTAGGCATTTTTCAAAACCTCTTTCTAAAAGTTCAAAGGTTATGCATAATTTTTTTTTGTGTAAGAATTGTTTTTGGCAATAAAAAGAAAAAAAAATTAGAAAGCATCGTTTTAGAAGAAAAAAAAATACACTTTGCATCCTTATAATTTATTATTTAATTTACTTTATATCTTATAGTTTTTTTTTATTTTACCCATTTATTATATTAACACACATAATCGTATATTAACTAAAATATATCAAAAAATACGTTTTATTTACAAATTACACCATTATAATTGTCTCGTCAATATGTTCAAAATAAACTCAAGATTGAATAGTTTTTAATTTAATCTTATATTATTAAATATAATAAATGCGTACAAATTATTTTTAATACTTACACTTTTTATTCTTTAAAGTTAATTTTGTAATAATATAAGATTAATCTGTAATTATAAAGGTATAAAGTGTAAGTATTAAAAATAATTCGTAAGTATTTATGATATTTAATAATATAAGATTACATCTAAAAATATTCAATATATTTTTTTAATATATTTAAAAAAATATTTTTTTAAATATAATGGTGTAATTTATAAAAAAAGTATCTTTAAATATATTTTAATTAGTATACGATTATGTGTTAATATAATAAAGATGTAAAATAAAAAAATAATAGGTAATTAATAAAAGAAATTAAATAACTAATTATAAGGATGCATAACTTTATGAAGAAAGTGAATTTTTACACACAAAATTTCTGCATAAGGACGGCTGTTTGTTTTTTGGTAAAAAAAATCCTAAACGCAGGAAAAAAAAAACATTATACGTAAACTTTAACTTTAACTACAAATCATGTCTAGCTCAGTTGGTTTCCCCAAAGGCGGTAACATCCTGGGGGGGATTGTGGATGGTATCCCAATCTACCCGGGTTCGAATCCAAGGGGAGTCAATTTGAGGGCATGAGGAGTACTCAGTCCTTGGGCTGGTCCAGTCTTTGACTGGGTTGCCCCCCAGCCCAGTCTTAGACTGTGGTTAGGCTCTAGGTTCAGCGTAAGCTGGCCCGGGACAGTGACGGATTAGTGGGCTGCCCGTAGATGCCCGATACCGCCGGGGAGGTGTGTGTGCGTGTGTGCATGTGTTCGTGGTAGTCGTTCGTTGGTTCGATGCCGCTATGCCTTCCAAAAAAAAAACGTAAACTTTAACTATTTTATGAAAAAAGTTTGAAAACTAGCTAAAAAATGAATTTTGTTGATGGGATTAACATTTTAGTTAATTTCCTCATTTTTAATTTGTAGATGGATAAAATAGATGACATTTTTTTTAATTTGTAGTTTACCTGCTATGTAGGTTGTAAGTTGCATTTTTAGGTAACAATGATGTATTTAACAGGTTTCCAAAAGTCCAATGATTTATTTAACAAGTTTTGAAATGTCTAAGGACTTGTTTGTTACAAAAAATTGTCCAAGGACTTAATCACTCCAAACACTAAAGTTCATTGGGTTTTATTGGACTTTTCCCTTTTTCATAATATCTAGTTTTGAGTAAACTACGATTTTCGTCCCTATGGTTTGTTGTTTATAACGATTTTCGTCCCTGATCTTTAACAACTGCTTTTTTCATCCTTATGGTTTTGAATTTCTTTCCTTTTTCGTCCCTTGAATCAATTCTGTTAAAAAAACATTACTTTAAGGGTATTTTAGTCTTTTAATGTATTATTTATTTTTTCATAAAATTCTATAAAATATACTTAGATATTTGTTATTATCTATTTCTAAAATACCCCCACACCCACCCTTCTCCCCAAATACCCCCCACCGTCCAAAACCGTCCCCCCCCCCCAACTCCTTTGCCGGTGAACCACGACTAGAATGAATCACTGATATTGCACCCACTAGTCCACTACCACTTGCATCTTCTTTTCCCTCACCTAACTGTTCATCTTTCTACTCCGTTGCCGATGGCTATACAAGTTCCAAGTAAAGCCAAAACTAGCAAAACTTCCTGCAAAACTCAAATTTCTCTCTAGTTGTCGATCTCTCTCTCTCTTACACATCCACCCTCTCTCTCTCTCTCTAGTTGGAAATACAAGGCTTAATTCCCTCTCTCTCTCTTAAATTTTCAGCTTCAAGGTTGTACGCTCGCTACTATTGAGTGGATTTGTGGTTAATTTACGGATATTTTTCAAGAAATGTGGGAATTATACAAAGCAAACGTCCCTCCTTCGCCATTATCGTATGCTCGAAGAACTATGAACACATATTTCAGAAGTGGGATTAAAGTTAACGTTCAGAAAACAAACGATAAAACTCCAAAAATCTATTCGTTAGATTCCGTGTGTTTAATGTCTTATGCAAAATCAATTTTGTAAACATTGTTGCAAATTCCGATCACACCATACTCGAACGAACCCCACAAAACGAAATCGAATTGAGTAGAAACTTAATTGAAAAATTAACCCAAGATCCAAAAATAAATTCAAACGAGTTTGTAATGCAGAAACGATAAACTCAAACTCTCAACGGAACAATAATCAACCACACAAATAATAATCGAAACTTGGCGGAATTAAATAAGAGAGAAAACGACACTGGATTTACATGGAAAACCCAAAACGGGAGAAACCACAGGAGGAGACCACCGAAAAGTCTACGATACTTGATGGATGTTTACAATACTTGGAAATCGGAGGAATCGCTTAAAAACTGCTCACCATCAATAGGCGACTTTCTCTGCGGCTAAAGCCGCATAGAAGTCCCCCGGTTCTTCCATGAGAAAAATAAAACAATGACAAAAGCGGGTATATAAACTTTGAATTCGTTTTACTCACTGTATGCACAACCTTAAATCATATGATGTTGAGAGAATCATTGCTAGCACTACTTTGATGACTAGCTTGAGCTGGTCCAGAGAAGAAAGCCCAGAGACACTTTCCAGTCTTTAGTGCATGGAGTGATCATGCTTGAATTAGAAGCTTTAATTTGTGTAAAATCTGGTTGGCATGAACTAGCTAGAAAGAATCAAGAACTTGTAGTTGTTAGGTTAATTAATTAAGTCTTTTAATTACTTTTTGTTGTTATTTAGTTAAGTTGATTAAGGTGGTAATGGAAGACAAAGGTGGGGGGTCGTTATCTGCCTGTGTAACACAAAAAGAAGACTTTCTTCTCTAAAACTCTAACTGCTATGTGAACATTTTGCCTAAATTTAAGTTTTTGATTACTTTTAAAAGGATGATAATGATTAGATTCTTGATGAATGATTATGCCAAAGAAGGGAAAAAAGGGGAGAGACATCTATAATGGTGATTCATTATAGTCTAGGTTCACCGGAAAAGGAGTTAGGGTTGGGAGGGGGGGGGGACAGTTTTGGACGGTGGGGGGTGTTTGGGAAGAAGGGTGGGTGTGGGGGTATTTTAGAAATAGATAATAACAAATATCTAAGTATATTTTATAGAATTTTATGAAAAAAGAAATAATACATTAAAAGACTAAAATACCCCTAAAGTAATGTTTTTTTTTTAACATAATTGAATCCAGGGATGAAAAAGGAAAGAAATTCAAAACCACAGGGATGAAAAAAGCAGTTTTTAAAGACTAGGAACGAAAATCGTTATAAACAACAAACCATAGGGACGAAAATCGTAGTTTACTCATCTGGTTTTTTTATTTAAAAAATAATAATCTCTATTAGAATATATGCCAAAAAAACAAGAAGAATTGATGCAAAAGGGTAGAAGAAGGTCCAACCACTCCAATAATTTTGGTCCATATTATCGTATATAAGTATTGTAATTGAGAAATTATGGGAAAGCAACACATTCTATTTGAAGAATGAAGGCCATTTTTCTCAACCACATAATTACACACGCAATAGAGACATTTATTTATTTTTCTCAACCACATAATTCCTTTAGTTGGTTAAAAAATTGGACATTATGATCAAGGAAGATCACTTGTTAAGATACAAAATCAAACCGGTTTGTTTTTGCAATTTATGAGTAATAAACATGTACACTTTAAGCATTTTTTGGATAAATACAATACATATATTTACATTTTTAAATATTTTGGGTATGTTTTTAGTAAGTTATCAAACTTCATGCCAAATAACATGGTTGGAAATATTTTTAAACTGTATTTGTAATTGGGTTTGTCAAAAGAGAGGTTAGATTGTTCATACTAGACCCTAAAGATTTCTTTATCATTTGTCCCAATGGTATTAGATAGAAAAGGTTGTTTTTTTATTAAAGCTTGTATAGGTTATAGAACAGTAATTTTTTAATGTGGACAACAAATATTCAACTCTTTGCTACAAATTTGACATAATAAATAAAGGGTGAGACTAAGGAACTGTTTATTGTTTACTTGTGACTTAATGAAAATATAATTATTAGCTTATTCGCTAAGCCCATGGAGATCAGTTGTCCAGGTTCAGCCATAAAAATGACCTCCTCTATCCAATGAAAAAACATGCCTCTTCCCCTTTCCTCCCATCTCCACTTCATCATCCTCCTCAATATGCACCATATCTCTCTCTCTCACCATTGAACACACATCCATAAACCGTCTATTTCTCAGGTTTTGTTACTTGGGTTTGTATGAACCATTCAATTTCCAAGTCAAATCTCTTTTAACTCAAAAATGGAATAAATGTTTAATTCCAGCAACATCCAAGTAATTTTCTGGATTCTGAATTAGAAGATAAGAGGGAGTAACATTTCTAAAGGAATCTTGAAATACCCAACACTCTAATGAATTCGTTTAGGGAAAAACCCTTGTATTAATTCATCAATGGCGATTAAAGAAAGGAATGAAATTAAAATACCAAACCTGGGTAAAGTAAATCAAGCAGACAAGGCAAATAAAGAAAGCATCGAATGTGATAAGCAGTTGTTTAATCCATCATCATTTCGGTGACAAGGGAGACCCGAATTCCATCGAATGTGGCGGGCACACAAAGTTAAGCGACTTATCAATGTTCCCGAGCTTCACATAGAGTCATGGATCCCCGTATACGGCTCCCTACCGAGCTACCACCGCAAGATACACAAATGAGCCTAGTGTCTACTCGACCTCTAGATGAGTGTCACCACAAAAGCCACAATTCTCCATGTCCGGCTCACCATGGGCACCACCGCAAGATTTAGCTCCGTAAACGGCTCTGCAGAGCACCACCGCAAGCTTACATAAAAACATGACTTAGGGACCACTCACTAGACTTCAAACGCGGACACTAAAATTCCACGATGAATAAACAGACTGGATTACACAGGCATTGAATCCAACCACCCACGATCTATACCTCGAGCCCTTTGCTAACCATAAATATTTCCAGTCCCAAAATAGGGATAAAGTTCCCAATTTAACCAACTGACTGACTCATATGCCTGTGGATCAAATGCATTACAGTCTAAAATGTTACATGACTCCAACGTATGAACTAACACATTCAAAACATGTAACTCTCAAATAAGATGCAACTAAGTACACCGTACGTCAAAGGCTCCTTATCAAGCTACTGAAATCGAACAATTACTCCAAAGACTCATCTGAGTATAAATCAAGCCCAAAAGACACAATAAACGTTTGGCTAAAATACGCGAGCCAATATGGTTACATAAACCAAACCACATCTTTTCCCAAAATCTTTGTCTCTCAAATAACAATTGACTTTCAACCCAAAACCAAAAAGGTTTACAATTTCTAAAATGTTTCCAAAGTTGGGAATGACTAAAATCAAATGACTCACACGTTCGTATTTTCAAAACGTCCCATTACATAAACGATGCATATTTCCAACAAACACTAAAAGTGCATTTTGACCAAATAATCTCCATTTATGTAATAAATCATCAAAACACTTTCATTTATGCCTTATTATCAAAATGCCCAAAAATCCCAAATGTGAGTGTCTTACAAGGTTTATAAAGCCAAACACCTCAAATAATCAAAACCCACCAAATAACTCAACAAGTGATAATTTCATGTAAAATACATAAACACTTTAAAATGGACATTTTGGCATGTACAACGTTTTCACAAATCAACTTAAACTCACCTTGCTAGGTTAAGTTAAACCTAGGTTCCAAATCCAACCATTAGCCTCCAATAGTGTAGATTCCACCATTTTCAAGTCATCACCAACAATAAGCTAGGGTTTCCAAATAACCCATTTCTTCAAGTACAGAGTAAACCATCGACAAGTAAAACCTTTAGATCTACAAAGATCCTTATACTAAAGCTTGGAATATTCAAGGAAACTTACCACTTTAAGATATTGAGACTCTCCACCCAAAGCTATCCAAGGAAACCATCCAACTCTTCAACCCGAGCTTCCAAATATCGAACCCTTATGCTTCCTTAGGATAAATCCACCATGGGTGCTCCAAATCTGAGATAAGAGTTCCCAAAAATCACATCAATGGAGAGAAATGGAAAGTGTGGGAGTAAGAATGAGAGAAACCCTAAAAATTGGGTTTTAAGTCGACGAGACCGTCCCTGTGGCCTTGGCCGCGACTTCAAGTCGTAGTCCAAGCCGCGCATGTTTCTAAGCCGCGGATCACAGCGATTTACACGGGCCTAGCCGCGGCTTGAGGCCGTGGGCCAAGCCGCGCGTGTCGCCTAATGCGCCTTTTCACCCCTCGTATTAAACCGTTCCCCGATCGTTTCTCTCGGTCGATCGCTAACTTTTTCCTTGGCTGATCATTGACTGTTTTTAGGAAATTACGGGTGTTACAATTTGGCTTTTGAGGATTCTCTGGTTTTTGAGTTTAGGGGTACACATGTGTTATAAAGAGCATATCCTTGGTTTTCATTTGATGGGTAGCTTTGTGGGTTTTGTGAATTTTGATTTTTTATTTGATGAGTATATCCTGTTTAAGTAGGGTTTTTTCCATTTCGAAATATCAAATAATATTCATTTTTATATTGAGGGGTAAAATGGTCATTTATGTCATTCAGATTGTTGATTCAAAAAAAAAAAAACACATTTTTATCCATATAGAGAAATTTATCTAGACAAACAAATTTATTCGTACAAGACTTAATAGAAAATTTGGTAAACAACGGAATAAAAATGTCATTAAACTTACTATGAGCTCATTAAGAAAAAACAAAAACATGAAGCTAGTAAGAAAAGTCAGAATTCATAAAATATTTTGCAAAGTATCATCGCCAAAATTGTAGGCATAACTATTACTTGATGAAACATGATGAGTGTTAATTTGTTGTCGAATTTTGCAT
Organism: Arctium minus; assembly: GCA_954870635.1. Classification (NCBI taxonomy): domain Eukaryota; kingdom Viridiplantae; phylum Streptophyta; class Magnoliopsida; order Asterales; family Asteraceae; genus Arctium; species Arctium minus. The sequence continues at coordinate 24,106,581 of OX941097.1, read as the reverse complement.
ATGTTGATTTGGATTGTTGGAATTATTTTAAACAAAAATAGTAGTGCATGTATCAAAAACATTAACACACAATTAGTGAGTTCATTATTGAATTTTCATGATAATTTAACTATATTCGACGACATATCAAAGTTGCGGGCTTTTAGTTCATCTAGTTTGTGAAAAATAAGAATTATGACACATATTCTTTGAGCTTTGCAGGTGCATTTTAGGCCATGATTTGAACATGTAGATTCATGCAACTCTTGTAGTCAAATTGAAACAACAATCGTCTGGGATAATTTAACATCCTAAAATTTGGAGTGAATTTAAATTTTGAAAATTTGTCAATATAACGTCTATAATTAGAGTAAACATGTACTCCCTAAAATAGGGGAAAAATCAATCCTGCATAATACGGTAGTAACATTCTAAACCAAGTGTGTCATCCCAAAGAGGGGAATAAAGTATAACATTTACAACCTAAATCAAATGAAGAATGTGATTCAACAACCTAATAATCTAACTTGGTCAAGAAAGATTATGGTCGGGTGTCGCTATTCTTCCAAAATGTGTATCTTCCAAAATCAATTGTTAGGGTCTCTAATTCTTCAAAAAGACCGCTCTTGACCCCAAGGTCGTCCTCTCAATCTCGGCGAGCCCCACCGCTAGAAAGACCTGTTATACACGACAACCAAAGAACAAGCGTTAGGCTAAAGCCTAGTGAGAGCAATTCAATTGAATTAGAAGTAATAAACTCGTTTGGAGTCGTACGATGGACATAGCCGTGAGCTAAATCAAAACAACCAAATAAACCATTAGTGATTATAACATGGTACAAATAAACACCAATCACATAATGAACTCAATTCCTCTAAGTCTATTGCTCGAAAACACCAAGTCAACCCCTCTAGGTCTATTCTGAGAGTTCCAAAATGGGAACTCAGTTCCAAAGCGGGAACTCGTGCACAATGGAATTACACCTTATTGCCCATGGGACGTTGTCCGACCATATAGGTCAACACCTTACTTACCATGGAGACCCGATGCCTATTCCATGCTAAAGTGGTGAACTCAATGTCCAAAACGGGACATTGGAACACCGTGCCTATGGATCCATTGCACTAAGACCAAATACAAAGCATTTCAACACATCCATCATTGATCATATACATAAGTATATTAAAGCCAATTTATATGCATAAGTTTTCCAACATGAAGTCTCGACCCCCATTGTTAAGGAGGCTTTATCAACGCAAACCCATCAACAATAATATCATAAATCCCATTTCAAAAGTCAAGTTTATCACTAACTAACTCAATACTTGAATATCACCAAAACCCTAATATTCACTTTAGGTTACCCAAAATCCCATCAACAAGGATTAGTTACCAAGTAAGCAAGAGAACATAAAGAGCCTTTGATCATAGTTTAAACACATTCTTCAAACTTTCTTACTTAGGTTTCAAAACCCTAATATCTCCAAAACCCATATTTAGGTCAAACACAACAAAACCCAAATATATGATTAGAAGGCATGAATGAGAGTAGATGCATGTAAACTCTAGTAGTTATGTAAAAACAAAGGTAGAAAAGCTCACCTTGAAGGGTTGTGTACAAACCCTAGAAAATGTTAACTTGAGAGGGAAGATGAGGTTGAACTTGGATTCCTCAATCACTTGGGTTCATAAATTCACAACCAACCTAAACCAACCATAAAACCCTAATCAATACCTTCTCTTGAGAGAATTTAATGAAGAGAGAAGAATCCTTACCTTAGCTTCCAAGAGAAATCGCCCAAAACAAGAGGAGAATGAGATAAATGAGCAAATGGGTCGTTTTATGGCATTAAATGGTCTGGATCCCGTCAGCGATTGTGCCTGGAGACTATGACACCTGTCATAGTCGCTGGCAATGTCGCCCGCGAACTCCCCTTCTCGGTACTGATCCAACGATCTTGCCCAACGATAGTGACCAAGTGTCACAATCTCTGGCACTGTATCTAGCCTCTATGCACTCTCGGTACATCCCTCCCGATTGTGCCCTAAAAGAATGACTCCTGTCACAATCGCAGGCATAGTCGCCCCATGTGTACCGAAGCCCGAAATTTCCAGATTTTGACCCGAACTACTTGCGATCTCAAATTCCAGACTTACAATTAGGGAAATATGCTCAGACTGAGAATCATGCTAAGCATAGAGGTGTTCGATAAAGACGTACCAAAATACGGGTGTTACAATCCTCCCCACGTTGGAAAAAATTTCTTCCTCGAAATTTTAGCTAGATGAAGAGGTGTGGATATCTTCGCTTCATATCCTCTTCCGCCTCCCAAGTTATGTTTGCACCCCGATGGTGCATCCATTGGACTTTGATCATTGTGACTTCCTTATGACGAAGCTTTTTCGTCTTCTTCTCCAAAATCGCTTCGGGTTCATCGATGCAACAGTTTCCTTAATCGACTCTAATTTCGGATAGTAGAATAATGTTTTCTTCCTCTACTAGACATTTTTGGAGGTAACAAACGTGGAATATGTTGTGAATTCCACTCATCTCCAGAGGGAGTTCCAATTGGTAGGCTTGAAGCCCTACCTACTTAGTCACGGTGAATGGTCCAAGGAAATGAGGACTCAACTTCCCACGTTTTCCAAACCGAATTATTTCCTTCCAAGGGACACTTTTAACATGACACGATCTCCCACTTGGAACTCTATCGGTCGTCTCTTCTTGTCGGCATAGCTCTTCTGTCTGTCTTGAGCTTCCTTCAAACGTTTGCGAATACCTTTGACTTTGTCCGCCGTCTCTTGCACGATTTCGGGTCTGGCAAACTGCTTCTCCCCCGCTTCGAGCCAACATACGGGAGTTCGGAACTTGCGACCATACAAAGCTTCAAACGGCGTCATCCCAATACTCAAGTGGTAACTATTGTTATAGGCGAACTCCACCAAAGGTAGGTGTGGGTCCCAACTACCCCCGAAGTCAATCACACAAGACCTCAACATATCTTTAAGCATCTGAATCGTCCTTTTGCTTTGGCCATCAGTTTGGGGATGGTAGGCCGTACTCAAATTCACACGCGTGCCAAATTCCTTTTGTAATCCGTCCCAAAAATGTGACGTGAACCGACTATCCCGATCCGAGACAATGGATAGTAGCACGCCATGGCGAGATATAACCTCATCAATGTACAACTTTGCAAGTTTTTCCAGGTGTAACGTTTCCCACATAGCCAAGAAATGGGCGCTTTTGGTCAAGCGGTCCACTATCACCCAAATGATGTCATGACCCCTTAAGGTCTTTGGAAATTTCGTCACGCAGTCCATAGTGATGTTTTCCCACTTCCACTTCGGAATTTCCAAAGATTGTAGACTCCCATACGCTCGTTGATGCTCGACCTTCACTTGCAAACAAGTCACACATCGCTTCACTTAGCGCGCCACATCAAGCTTCATGACTGACCACCAATAATGCAATTTCAAATCTCGGTACATCTTCGTGCTTCCCGAATGGATAGAATACTTTGACTTGTGGGCGTCTCCGAGAAGAAGCTCTCGGTTGCCCCCGGTCTTGGGCACCCAAACTTGCCCGTTGAAAAGTTTCATTCCCCGACTATCTTCCGTCAAGAGTAGATGTTGCTTTGACATGACTTCCCCCTTGAGGTTCTCTTCTAGCAAGGTTTCATCTTGCAACGATTTGATCCGGTCAATGAGTGTGTACACCAACTCTATTCGTGAAAAGGTGGCTTGAGAACTTCCCCCGTAGTCTTTTCGACTCAAGGCATCGGTGACGACGTTTGCCTTTCCCAGGTGGTAAAACAACTAATCCTTTAATAACTCAAACCACCTCCGTTGTCTCATATTCAGTTCCTTTTGATCGAATATGTGTTTCAAACTATTGTGGTCCGTGTAAAGAGTGCACTTCGTACCGTAGAGATAGTGTCGCCATAATTTCAAAGCAAACACCACCACCGCCAATTCTAGATCATAGGTAGGATAGTTGACTTCATGAACCTTAAGTTGCCTTGACGCGTAGGCGATAACTTTGCCCCTTTGCATTAGAACACAACCCAAACCCATCTTCGATGCATCGCTATATACCACAAAATCTTCCGACCCTTCGGGTAGAGATAAGATGGGAGCTTCTCAAAGCTTCCTCTGTAGAGTTTGAAACGCCTTCTCTTGACTCTCGGTCCATACGAACTTCACATTCTTTTAGGTCAAGGCCGTCAATGATGAAGTTATCTTGGAAAAATCTTGAATGAATCTCCGGTAATATCCCTCCAATCCTAGAAAACTTCGGATCTCTGACGGACTCTTGGGAGGTTCCCAATTCATCATCGCCTCTATTTTCGCGGGGTCCACCTTCACTTCTTCCTTCGTAACTACATGTCCTAAAAACTGCACCTCCCGAAGCCAAAAATCACACTTGGAAAACTTTGCGTAAAGCTTTTCCTGCCTTAGCACTTCCAATACTTCTCGGAGATGTTGACAGAATCGGGTGTGATGGTACATCCAAGTGATGGTGCGGCTTGGAAGCATTTCGATATGGTACATCCTAACTTCGCTTCTGAGGTCCGGAATGTGCTATCCACTGATGTTGGATCGATCTCGGGTATGGCGTTAATGAAACTTTTTACAGGAACCTTTCACAAAATTCCCAACTATTCCGCTGTGGGTTATCAACCTACCCTTAGTACCGAAATGGGATCCGCCTCATTCTTGGAGTACACCAGAATGTCGTCGATGAACACTATCACTGGCTTATCAAGGAATGGTCGGCATACTCGCTTCATTAGGTCCGTGAATATCGTTGGCGCGTTGGTTAGGCCGAACGACATTATTAAAAACTCGTAATGGCCGTATCGCGTTCTAAACGTCGTCTTCAGAATGTCGTCCTTCTTCACTTTCACTTGATGATATCTCGAACGAAGATCGATCTTTGAGAAACAGCTCGCACCTTGAAGTTGATCGAACAAATCGTCGATCCTTGGAAGTGGATACTTGTTCTTCACCATCACCTTGTTCAGTTCCCTGTAGTCGATACACATCTGCATTGAGCCGTCTTTCTTCTTGACGAAGAAGACCAGAGTTCCCCAAGGCGACGAGCTCGGTCTTATAAAACCCTTCTCAAGAAGTTCTTGGAGTTGAGACATCATCTCTTGCATCTCGGAGGGAGCTAATCGATAAGGAGCTCGAGCAATCGCGGCCACCCCCAGAACGAGATCGATTCGAAATTCTACTTGGCAATCGGGTGGTAAACCGGGCAAGTCAACCGGAAAAACGTCGAAAAACTCACGTACCACCCTAACATCCTCAAGTTTTCTCTTCTCAAGTTTGGTGTCGATCGCATACGCCAAGAAGGACGAGCATCCTTTCGCCAAACATTTTCGCGCTTTGATCATAGAGATAATCGCCACCTCGCCTTTCCTTCTTTCACCATAGATTATAGCCGCCTCGCCGTCCATAACGGGTAGTCGGATCATCTTCTTGGAGCACACAATCTCAGCTTGGTTCTCCGATAACCAATCCATCCCCACCACCAAATCGAATCCGCCGATTTGCATAGGCATCAAGTTGATGGGGAATTTCTTTCCCTCAATTTCAAGAGTGCAACCCCTCAAAATATCCCGGATTACTACTTGACCACCATTAGCTATTTCTACCACTATAGCATCCTCTAATCTACTCATAGGCATGACAATCTATAACACCCTATTTTCTTATACAACATTTCTACTAAAATTTCGGCATGACCCATTCGTATATTCATGATTTTACCATTTTTATAACCTGTTTATATTTGTATATAACAATTTCCCAAAATTTTACATATGTAAAAGCCACATATGTGGGCAATCATATTTTCATACACACTAATTATACGGATAATGCTAAAACATTTCCCACTAAAACACTAGTTGCAACTCAAGCATCATCCCAAAAGAGTTATCACTCGTTGCGCCATCCCATATGTATCATATACTAGATTGTTTTACTTACCACTAGCACTACCGCCTGCACCTTATCTTGACCCCGGGATACACGTCGACAAATAAAAACAAATCAGGTTTCACGCCTGGTGAGTACAAGAGTTTACATAATAGTACATTCATTTAATTCCCAACATTCAATCAAAATCAACCCAATTCATGTAACTAGTTCGTATTTCTAAAACAATGCATGATTTGCAAACATTTAGAAATATACAAATGGACACATTTCTTCTCACCAAGCAATAAAATATGTGGTTATTAATTTTACGATGAGGTAACAAACATCATACCACGTGGGGGAGACCCACAACAAAACCGAAATCAATGAAGGAGCACTACCCAGCAGTCCACTTATCCGTTAGGCTAATTTCAGCATAATCACCATGTGCACGTTGTGTCTTACATACAATATGCCTATTATCCGAGTATCTGGCACCCATCCGTGCACGGTACTCCAACAACACCCGATGGGAGCAACCCATCAATTGTAAAGGGAGCAACACCAATACAACCGCAACAAAGGGGGTGACCCTAACTCGCCAGATCCAGATCTAATTATCACCGTCAGAGAGCAACAAATAGCTCATAGTACCTCATTTATACAAAGTATACTTCACCAAAAATTTAACTCAATATCATGCTAAATAAACTTTATGTTTTAAAACATCAAAAGCATATTGCACGACGTTTTCGTAATCATTTAGCATGTTTGTTTCACCTTCAAATTTACTTTTGTGTAAACCTTAATTAACCACATTTTATAACACTTGTTCAAATCATGCATATTTTCCACGACACACACTCAAACACAAGCAACATGAATCAACAATGTAAAATACATACATTTGACGTGTACCCAGTTTAAAATCTACTTGAACTCACCTTTGCTAGATTAAGTTAAATCTAGCTTTCAACCAACTTGCACAATCTTCTTCCAACCTATACAAACGATATGTGATCACCAAATTAATATAACTACTCTAAAAAAATATTTAGACATCCTTTTTACCTTTCCAACTTATTAAGAACCAATCCAAACAGATCTAAGACCAATTTTTTACGAATATTTGAAGATTTATTATATATACTCGTCATAAAACAGACCAGCTCTGTTTAAACTCGAATTTTGAGTTACCTACGGCCCAAATTAGCTCATCCTCAAAAGAGATCGATTGTGGAAGACATCGTAACGTTTCCATAAAACTATTATAAGCTTAAATCCGAGTTACGAGTGATTTACTACGATTTTACAACTTCCAGCAACAATGAAAACATCAATTTCGACCAAATCACGTTATGGTTTATGTTATACTTTCAAAACTCGTCTCCACATATATTTTACCTACTTCAACGTATGTAGTTCCAATATTGAACTCCAAACCAAAGCATCCATAGGTATACTTCACCCAAGTTTTTATCAAAACATTATGGTATGAATTCAAGGTACCCATAAAACTTGTTTTGACATAAGGTTTATTGTTCGTAATCCAACATGGTGTCAAATCCTCATTTTCTCAAATACAAATTATTATTGAAATCAAGGTCTTAAAACAAGTTTCTTGAACTTTTAGAAAGATGTTTAGATAATTCATACGTCAAATCCCTTTGTAATTTTCAAAGAACACATAAAACTTCGTCTTATAGTTCAAACCGGACAAGAATAATCTCTAACCTTGAAAATCTATCAAAAAATATATATAAAATGTTCGTTCAATCTTTAGAACATCTTTATACATGTTTAATACATATATCCATTTCCTTCCAACCTTTAATTTTGTATATAACAAGCAAATTTTGAGTTTACATCAAAACATTTTCACTTTTGAAAAGTCAACTACTTTATATCAAACTTTTGATTCTCATTTCAAAAACATGTTTGGATCAAAATTTTCAACTTGGGTACATCGCATATCATCTTAATGTTGCCACAAACTGATTACATCATATATATACTCACCTATTTATGCCTATTTCAACTTATGAACCCTAAAATGGGTTACACTATGTTTTGAGGTTGAAGACAACAAATTAGAAATCAAAACAAGATAATAACCTACTCAATCTAGTTGAATTAATGCACTAAACCAAAGTATAAACCGAATTGAAACATAGTTATGTACACATACCTCAATTTTTAGCATCAAGTTCGAATTTTAAACCCTTGATCGAGTTCTTCACCTCATCAACCAAAAATATGGTTTCTTCCTTCGATTTGAATGCTAAAACTCAACCTATGATCCATAAACATATTTTGGTTTCATGATTTGAGCATTTCTTGAGCCCTAGCGTTCTCTCTCTCACTCTTGCTTTCGGTCGATACTTTACAAAGGAAGAAGAAGACGTTGTCTTGTTTTTATTAAAAAGGTTGTTTAATTAACACCCTCAAGTTTTTGGATTCTTACTTTGACCACCATGGTTTCAAGTATCCAAATTCCACACTAAACTTGCATTTCATTTATTTGCTATTCTTCCAAATACTTGATATTTCTAAGTATCTTTAACATCTTAAAAGAACATATATCCACATTCTAAAAGATTGTTTTATATCTCATCATTACCAAACTATATCGAATATAATAGTTTTTCAAGTTTTCGGGATGTTACAATTCTCCCCATCCAATAAGAGATTTCGTCCTCGAAATCTTAGTCTAGCCAATCAATTTCAAGTTAACTAAGTAACATATTACTACCCAAATCTGGTTTAGCATAGTGAATCCCAATTCTTTGGCTGAAGTCCAAATTATGTACTTAATTAGGTACAATTCGTCTACAACTTAAACCATATGTTCTCTTTCTGCACACCATCAAGGAATTATGAACATAATGAACTACAAGATAGTGATATTCAACATTTCAAAATTTAACACTATCAAACAAAATGTTGAATTATTTTTTTTTCACACACTTACTGTCTCCCTTACCAATTCACATATGCTACACACAATTACTGATTGAAGTATTAAAGACAACAATATACAAAATACTGCTAATCAACTACAAGACCTTGTATAGCTCCTTATCAAATACATTTGTCGTTTTATGCTCACTGAATCAAAAAGAAAACCTAGTTCATTAAATTTAAGCACCAATGACAAAGGGAAGCAACTATTTCATCCAATTTTTGCTTATAAACTTGTATAAAGTTCAATGAACACTTTAATATAATTAAACCAATGATAATGATAACAATAACGACAATGACTTAACAGAAGTTTCATATATATATATATATATATATATATTTATATATATATATCCCCTCCCCCCTTTTTTTATATATTAAAGCGGATAACAGGAAAACATAGATAAGAATTATCAATCCCCATAGAAACAATAGTTATGGAACTTAATGGTAAAACTTACACAACCCATTTATTTCACGTCATTTAGATCAAATTCCAAAATCTCTCCGGTAATATAACTAGTATAGCATCTCCAATCAAGTACATGCTTTCACAGGTTTCCATTATGCTTACTTTCAATTATTGTAATAAGTCTCAACCCTAATATTTATATCTTGATTCATTTCAATCATTTGATCTATATTCAACCATCCACAGATGGAATACTTGACCTCTATCATACATTTTATACACTTATTTTTGCATGATACTTTTTTTCCAACTCTCATACGTCTCGTTATGCATAATGACATTTGTTTATAATATGATGAATTCTCAATCCTCCTTATAACTAAGGTCACCATTAGTTTCTTACTTGCCTCAGGGATAAATTTAATATCCTTATTCTAATGGTCTGGTGTTCTACTTTCTTGTCAACCACATGTGTCCTTAGATTATTTTAACCTGCCACTAGCATCCATTTGATTCAATATATGCAAAAATATGCTTAAGTTTGACTTGCATATATACTCTCTTCACCAACACATTTCTTAAGTTAACATTTGCTTCTTTCTTCTCCCATTTCTTATTTCATTCTTGACCTTTGATGTATCCCCATAAACTTTGTATTCATGCTTTGATTCATCTATCACACAACACCAATTGTGGATCATACTTTCATGTTATCCATCGTCTTATTATCTCTTTTTGAATTTAACTCTCATTACATCAAATTACTTCACCTTGTCATTACCAACAAAATACTTCTATTAGTTGTCAATAACAATATCACTTCCAATAGAAATTTCAATCCGATACCTAGGCAAAAACTCCCAATTAATAGTGTTTGGTCCCAAGTCCACAATACCATTATACTATTAACATGCAATAAGAATTCCAAAGTATTCCTCTAATGTAAGTTTCAACTACATATGTTAAAGTCTTAGCTTGTACCATTATATACCATGGTAACTATCATTTATCTCCTTTAACTTGCACATGCCCCTCGTCTATCCCATCTCATTTATCTCACTCTGATTGAACGTTGCTAATGGTATTAGTTTCACATTTATGTTACCTTATTAATGTTTCTTACTACCATATAGTCACGCCCACAATTGCTTAAAACTATTATATATATATATATATATGTATATATATATATATATATATATATTTTTATCAACCCAAGCGGTCTATTGACAACATCATACCTTGTCTAATAGTTGAGATGCTCCATGAAATGATTAGCTCTACCTCTAAAATCAAGATGTCATCCTATTCTTGTTTCACCCTTCCTAAACATACTTGTATCTTACCTAAGTTATCTGTGATATAAATAAAAGTATTAAATCCATTAAATTCTTGCAATTATGTCCTCGCTCGAAACATTTCCTCATGGGTCATGGAACAATGTTACCATGGTCTAATTGATTAGTTCACACTTTCTCGTTCGTGTTGTATTTAATTCCATCAAATCTTCAACAACTATATTTCAAGGTTGCATTTTATTTTGTCTTACTTTGCATCATAGTCTACTCATGACTCCTCATCTTTTAATATAAAATTTTCTACCAAATCGACCTCCTTTTGTATATGATACATATGGTTGCTCGACAATATTATTTGCTTCCTTGACTAGTCTTTGGTCAATTAGTCCATATTCGCACGTAAGACATTATGTGTTGTCTACTTCATCTTGAAGCTCATTTATCCTGGTCTCACTATGATAGGTGAGACATCTTATCCTTGCACTATTTTCCTAGTGCATTTTCATCTACATTTTCTATGTGGCCTAGTTGTCCCTTTTTTTAATCACATTTGATGCTTAAGCCATTTCATATTTTGCACTCATACTTTTTGGGTAAACCATAAATATCTAATCAATGTAAACTTTTAACCACAAAATAATTATTTCTTAATCTAACATGTTGAGAAGAGTTTATCGTCATATCTTCATCTATTAAGATTGTCTTATAGTGCTCATTTATCACTCAAGCTTGAGATTTCTATCAATATCATCCAATAACTTGATTTTGAGTCATATCATAACTTCACTTCTTGCATCAGGGTTTAAGACTAGGTTCACATGAGTGACCTCAATCTGATAGCTCTACAACTAAGGTCTCACTTAATTGAACAATTGGTATGCCAAATCTTTTTTAGAATACTTAATACATAAAGGACCGATATGGACCAGAATGAAATAATAGACTAGTTGGTATATTAATTACAATGAATGTACCTACACATTTTTATTGCATCTCTTCATCTCCAGACACCTATTTCTCCTCGACTACTATGTCTCCTAAACAATTTCAAAATAAATCTTACCCACTAGTTATCCCAATTCTCATCGAACCCCCGGTCATGACTCAAGCTTAAACACTTAACCCTTGGTTTAAGACTAGGTTCCCAACCTAATTCACTTAAACCATTGCTTTGATACCAATTTATAACACCCTATTTTCTTATACACCATTTCTACTAAAATTTCGGCATGACCCATTCGTATATTCATGATTTTACTATTTTTATAACCTGTCTATATTTGTATATAACAATTTCCCAAAATTTTACATATGTAAAAGCCACATATGTGGGCAATCATATTTTCATACACACTAATTATACGGATAATGCTAAAACATTTCCCACTAAAACACTATTTGCAACTCAAGCATCATCCCAAAAGAGTTATCACTCGTTGCGCCATCCCATAAGTATCATATACTAGATTGTTTTACTTACCACTAGCACTACCGCCTGCACCTTATCTTGACCCCGGGATACACGTCGACAAATAAAAACAAATCAGGTTTCACGCCTGGTGAGTACAAGAGTTTACATAATAGTACATTCATTTAATTCCCAACATTCAATCAAAATCAACCAAATTCATGTAACTAGTTCGTATTTCTAAAACAATGCATGATTTGCAAACATTTAGAAATATACAAATGGACACATTTCTTCTCACCAAGCAATAAAATATGTGGTTATTAATTTTACGATGAGGTAACAAACATCATACCACGTGGGGGAGACCCACAACAAAACCGAAATCAATGAAGGAGCACTACCCAGCAGTCCACTTATCCGTTAGGCTAATTTCAGCATAATCACCATGTGCACGTTGTGTCTTACATACAATATGCCTATTATCCGAGTATCTGGCACCCATCCGTGCACGGTACTCCAACAACACCCGATGGGAGAAACCCATCAATTGTAAAGGGAGCAACACCAATACAACCGCAACAAAGGGGGTGACCCTAACTCGCCAGATCCAGATCTAATTATCACCGTCAGAGAGCAACAAATAGCTCATAGTACCTCATTTATACAAAGTATACTTCACCAAAAATTTAACTCAATATCATGCTAAATAAACTTTATGTTTTAAAACATCAAAAGCATATTGCACGGCATTTTTGTAATCATTTAGCATGTTTGTTTCACCTTCAAATTTACTTTTGTGTAAACCATAATTAACCACATTTTATAACACTTGTTCAAATCATGCATATTTTCCACGACACACACTCAAACACAAGCAACATGAATCAACAATGTAAAATACATACATTTGACGTGTACCCAGTTTAAAATCTACTTGAACTCACCTTTGCTAGATTAAGTTAAATCTAGCTTTCAACCAACTTGCACAATCTTCTTCCAACCTATACAAACGATATGTGATCACCAAATTAATATAACTACTCTAAACAAAATATTTAGACATCCTTTTTACCTTTCCAACTTATTAAGAACCAATCCAAACGGATCTAAGACCAATTTTTTATGAATATTTGAAGATTTATTATATATACTCGTCTTAAAACAGACCAGCTCTGTTTAAACTCGATTTTTGAGTTACCTACGGCCCAAATTAGCTCATCCTCAAAAGAGATCAATTGTGGAAGACATCGTAACGTTTCCATAAAACTATTATAAGCTTAAATCCGAGTTACGAGTGATTTACTACGATTTTACAACTTCCAGCAACAATGAAAACATCAATTTCGACCAAATCACGCTATGGTTTATGTTATACTTTCAAAACTCATCTCCACATATATTTTACCTACTTCAACCTATGTAGTTCCAATATTGAACTCCAAACCAAAGCATCCATAGGTATACTTCACCCAAGTTTTTATCAAAACATTATGGTATGAATTCAAGGTACCCATAAAACTTGTTTTGACATAAGGTTTATTGTTCGTAATCCAACATGGTGTCAAATCCTCATTTTCTCAAATACAAATTATTATTGAAGTCAAGATCTTAAAACAAGTTTCTTGAACTTTTAGAAAGATGTTTAGATAATTCATACATCAAATCCCTTTGTAATTTTCAAAGAACACATAAAACTTCGTCTTATAGTTTAAATCGGACAAGAATAATCTCTAACCTTGAAAATCTATCAAAAAATATATATAAAATGTTCGTTCAATCTTTAGAACATCTTTATACATGTTTAATACATATATCCATTTCCTTCCAACCTTTAATTTTGTATATAACAAGCAAATTTTGAGTTTACATCAAAACATTTTCACTTTTGAAAAGTCAACTACTTTATATCAAACTTTTGATTCTCATTTCAAAAACATGTTTGGATCAAAATTTTCAACTTGGGTACATCGCATATCATCTTAATGTTGCCACAAACTGATTACATCATATATATACTCACCTATTTATGCCCATTTCAACTTATAAACCCTAAAATGGGTTACACTATGTTTTGAGGTTGAAGACAACAAATTAGAAATCAAAACAAGATAATAACCTACTCAATCTAGTTGAATTAATGCACTAAACCAAAGTATAAACCGAATTGAAACATAGTTATGTACACATACCTCAATTTTTAGCATCAAGTTCGAATTTTAAACCCTTGATCGAGTTCTTCACCTCATCAACCAAAAATATGGTTTATTCCTTCGATTTGAATGCTAAAACTCAACCTATGATCCATAAACATATTTTGGTTTCATGATTTGAGCATTTCTTGAGCCCTAGTCACGTTCTAGCACTTATTTATTTTATATTTTCTCTTACTTTTAGTCTCCCAATCACCAAATTTGAGTCTTTTAGTCTGTTTTTACCCTTTTATTGTAGTTGGAGCTAAGTAAGAGGAATGTCCCAAGTTTGTGCTATTTTTGATGAAAAATTTAACAGTTTGGTATGCTGCAGCAGGAGGCTACAACATGGACGCAATTTCAGCAAGTACAAGACGTCACTTCATAAGCTTTTTGCAGGAGAATCAGATTCTAGTCGCCTGAAACTGTTTTGCAAGCTGGAGCTGGTGGCATCTTTTGAAGAATATAATTATATTTTTGAAGAAAGCATCTTGTAGTCTTATTACCCATTGGGTAAAGACCTTTTCAGTAGTTTAAGATGCAACTTAGAAGCAACTTAGACATAACTTGAAGCTTGCTTTTGCATGTAAACATTAGCTTTAATATTTAGTTTCATTTTGGTTTCTTTGACAAGGGAAACAACTAGGTGGTTTTCTAAACTACTTAGTAGCTATTGTCATCTTTTATTTGCTTTAATCCAAGTAATCTTTTAAAGCTTTATTTTTCATGTCTTTACATTTCGCATGTCTTGTATTTATTTTCAAGCGATGATGGGCTAATACCCCTAGCTTGGGTGTAAGTAAGGGTTGGGAGATAAAGGCCTTTGTGATAGTGAAAGATTGCTTTAGCTATCGGCCATCCTCCTTGCTATTCACCCTATGTTCCTAAGTTTCATCTGAGTGTTTCTTGACAAAGTGACGCATGTTGTTCCACTTAGATGAGTTGGACTTGCATTCAAGAAAACGTAAATTTTAGAACATCGGAGTGTTGTGGTAGGTAATACCGTATCAATCCCTTGGGATAGTGAACTACATGAAAAGAGTAGTAATATTTGCACGACATTGGTTGGGTCTCCCGAATACGTGGAGCTGCCAGTACATAGTCTTATCTGCACCTTGAAAGAGAGCTTCTCTGTTCAGTAGTAAGGTCGAGAACCAATGTTGCAGCTTCATGCTGTAGCAGTCTACCTAAACACACTGTAGCTAAACTCCAGCCTGAACTTACACCCATGCACTTTCTTTACTGTTTAAAATCCATTTCAAAGTTGTCAACTCACTCAAAGATCATTCCTTCGAATTCTCTAATTGAAATCACCTTTTAAGTTGGCTTGGAGCAATTGCTAGCTTTAATTATCTTTGTGGGATCGATATTCGGTACTTAGTACCACTTTATTACTTGTTTTCAAAATAATACTGGTTTGGCATGTATGCTTGTGTGCTATTCCTTTATTGAAAAATAGGGATACATTTCCTAGAGACCAAGTTTTTGGCGCCGTTGTCGGGGACAAATCAAAGCAAGTTTTCTTAAGTCACTTTTAATCTGATTTTTCTAGTCAAAATTTGATACTGATTTTTGGTTGCATGCCACGTTTGTTTCACGGTGAAGTACTTGATTTAGATCCTGATATTGAAAGAACATTTCGAAGAAGGAGAAGAATACAAAGAAATATAACATCGATTCTTGAAGCATTCGAAATGGATGAACCAATGAATGGACCACAATCGAGGCCTGAGCCTCAAGACATTATTAATATTTCAAACTCTAAAGAGGGAAGGATTATGGACTATGCTATGCCTATGCTTGATCAATTGCATACTGGCATAGTTAGACCACAGATTGAGTGTGCCCATTTAGAACTGAAACCTGTAATATTTAACATGTTACAATCTAGTGGACAGTTCAGTGGCATGCCATCTGAAGACCCTCATTTGCATCTTAAAACTTTCATGGAAATCACTAACTCTTTTCAACTCAGTGGAGTAACTGATGAAGCCTTAAGGCTGAAGCTATTTCCTTTTTCACTTAGAGATAGAGCAAGATCATGGTATAATTCTTTGCAGCCCAACTCAGTTGAAACATGGAATGAAATGGCTGAAAGGTTTTTAAAAAATATTTTCCACCAACACGGAATGCTAAGTCCAGAAATGAGATAAGCATGTTTAGACAAATGGACGATGAAGCTATTCCGGATGCTTGGGAAAGGTTCAAAGAGTTGTTAAGGAAATGCCCTCACCATGGCATACCCTACTTATACAACTAGAGACATTCTACAATGGTTTAAATACCACTGCTAAACAGATGCTCGATGCTACTGCAGGAGGAGCCTTCACCTCTAGTACCTATAATGATGGTTTTGACATTTTGGAAAAGATTTCAAGTAACAATGGTTATTGGTCGGATCCACGTGCACTAGTACCCAAAAAGACAGCTGGTATTCATGAAGTAGATCCTTATACTGCACTTACTGCACAACTTACCTCCATGGCCAACATGATTAAAAACATGTCTGCTGCCACTGGTACTATTGTTGCAACATCTATTCCTGAACCCCTGCCTGTGCAATGTGTAGTCTGTGGTGAAGGACATACCTATGACCAATGCACCCACAACACTGAATCTGTGAACTATTTACATAACAGAAATGGACAGTTTTCTAACAACTATAACTCAAGTTGGAAGCATCATCCCAGTTTTTCTTGGAATAGTCCTAGCTTGAACCCAACTAATGCAAAAGAACAGAGGACTTCCCATTTTCAAAACCAAACAAGAAGTTCTCAAAATCATTTCTAGCAAAATCAATCATCTTTTAAAGGAGAATCAAACCATCATGCTGATTCATCTGCTTCTTTGGAGGCAATGTTGAAAGGTTTTATAAACCACACAAACTCAACAATTAATCATCAAAATACAACTTTGAGAACCTTGGAAACACAGATTGGGCAGTTTGCTTTGGAACTGAGAAACATACCTGTTGGAACATTGCCTAGTGATACTGAGACTCCCAAGAACACCAACAAAGAACATGTTAAAGATGTGTCCCTTAGGAGTGGAAAAGGATTAGTTGAAACCATGCCAAAAGACCCACAAACTGTTAGTAGCACATATAAGGAAAGGAGTGTTACTATGGTACCCCCCTACTATTGTTACACCTCCTGAAAAAGTCCTTGAACCAACATCAATTCCTGTTTCGGTGTCAATTCTAAAAAGTTCTGAGTTGCCTCTGTTATTCCCTGATGATAACAAGAAGGATAAGTCTACTGCAGTAGATGCTGCAACATCAACTAGCAGAACTGGAAAACCAAAAACAGCAAGTGAAAGGTAACACCTACTGTTCCAACCACTTCTGATCCCAAGAAGGTTACCCCCAGAGGCTAAGGAATCAAAAGGAGGAAGAACAATTCAAGAAGTTTCTAGATGTGTTCAAACAATTGCACATCAACATCCCTTTGGTTGAAGCAATTGAAAACATGCCTAGTTATGCCAAATTCCTTAAGGATATTTTGAGCAAGAAAAAGAAACTCAATGAATATGAGACCGTAGCCTTGACAGAAGGGTGTAGTGCCTTGTTGACCAACAAACTTCCCCCTAAACAGAAAGACCCAGGTAGTTTCACAATTCCCTGTTCTATAGGAGGAAAAGAGGTTGGAAAAGCTTTATGTGATCTAGGTGCTAGCATCAATCTTATGCCTTTGTCTCTTTTCAAAACACTAGGAATAGGAGAGGCTAGACCCACAACTGTTACCCTACAGTTAGCTGAAGATTCCATAGCTTACCCTAAAGGAAAGATTGAAGATGTCTTGGTGCAAGTAGACAAATTCATATTTCCTGTTGATTTCATCATTTTGGATTTTGAGGCTGATAAAGACACTCCTATCTTGTTAGGAAGGCCATTCTTAGCCACTGGTAGAACCCTCATAGATGTCCAGAAAGGAGAATTGACCATGATAGTTCAAGACCAAAATGTCACCTTCAATGTCTTTAATGCTATGAAATTTCCAGATGAAAAAGAAGATTGTTATGGACTAAGCTCTATAGACTCTTTATGTCATGAGGAATCCTTAGAAGAAATTCTAGGAGAAGTGATAAAATATGAAGACTATGATGAGGATGACTTGAATGTAGATGACTTAGAAGATGAGGAATATGATGATGATGTAGATGATAGTAATGACCATCATAGTGTGAATGTGCTGCAACCTGTGGTAGCATATGAAATGTTGGAAGAAAGCACTAGAGAAAACCCCTTACCATCCATTTAAGTACCACCAGTTTTTGAACTTAAACAACTTCCTATACATCTCAAATATGTTTTTCTAAGTGAAGGAGACAAATTACCTGTAATTATTTCTGCCACTTTGGAACAAAAAAAGGAAGAATAGTTAGTGAAGGTATTTCAAGCCCACACTAAGGCCATAGGTTGGACAATTTCTGACCTAAAAGGCATCAGTCCATCAATTTGCCAGCACAAAATCATTTTAGAGGACAAGGACTTCATATCTGTAGAACCACAAAGAAGACTAAACCCTGTGATGAAAGAGGTAGTTAAGAAAGAGATACTTAAGTGGTTAGATGCTGGAATAATTTACCCCATTTCTGGTAGTTCTTGGGTAAGTCCTGTTCAATGTGTCCCTAAGAAAGGAGGTGTGACAGTGGTGGAGAATGAAAAGAATGAATTGATCCCAACAAGGGTAGTGTCAGGATGGAGAATCTGTATGGACTATAGGAAGCTCAACAAAGCAACCCATAAGGACCATTTCCATTGCCTTTCATTGACCAAATGTTGGATAGACTTGCTGGTAAGGAGTATTACTGTTGTCTAGATGGATATTCTGGCTACAATCAGATTGCCATAGCACCTGAGGACCAAGACAAAACCACTTTCACTTGTCCTTTTGGTACTTTTGCTTTTAGGAGAACGCCTTTTGGATTATGCAATGCACCAGCTACATTTCAAAGATGCATGATGTCCATATTCTCTGACATGATGGAAACTTCTATGGAAATATTCATGGATGATTTTTTTGTCTATGGATCTTCCTATGAAGAATGTTTGAAAAATCTGGAACAAAGCCTTAAAAGATGTGAAGAGACAGATTTAGTTTTAATTTGGGAAAAATGTCACTTCATGGTCAAAGAAGGCATTGTTTTGGGACACATGGTTTCAAATAGAGGAATAGAGGTTGGCAAAGCAAAATTAGAAGTGATTGAAAAACTTCCAAAACCTACAGATGTCAAGGGAATTAGAAGTTTTCTTGGTCATGCTTGCTTTTACAGAAGATTTATAAAAGACTTTTCAAAAATTTCAAAACCCCTCTGTATACTGCTGCAGCATGACCAGCCTTTTGATTTCAATGATGAATGTAGGAAAGCTTTTAAAATTTTGAAAGATGCTTTGATTTCAGCACCTATTGTGACCACACCAGATTGGACAAAACCATTTGAACTCATGTGTGATGCAAGTGATTGGGCACTTGGTGTAGTTTTGGGACAAAAGAAAGAAAAGATTTTTCTCCCTATCTATTACTCCAGTAAAACTCTTAATGCTGCACAAATTAACTACACAACCACTAAGAATGAATTGTTGGCTGTTGTATTTGCTTTTGAAAAATTCAGATCATATCTGATGGGGACCAAGGTTACAGTTCATACTGACCATGCAACCATTAAATACTTGATTTCTAAAAAAGATGCAAAGCCAAGATTAATTCAGTGGGTGTTGTTGTTACAAGAGTTTGATCTAGAAATAATAGATAGGAAGGGAACTGAGAACCAAGTTGCAGATCACTTGTCTAGACTGGATAAAGGAAAAGGAACTCTTGTTGAAATAAATGAACAATTTCATGATGAACAGCTCTTGAAGCTACAACATCATGCTACAGCACCCTGGTTTGCTGATATTGCAAACTATTTGGCTGCTGGAAGCATTTCACCTGAACTCACCAAAAAACTATCTTTGAAAAGGTATCCCTGAACTCACCAAATAAAAAGGTTGTTTTCTGATGCAAAGAACTATCTTTGAGATGATCCCTTTTTATTCAAACTAGGGGCTGATCATATTTTGAGGAGGTGTATCCCTCAAGAAGATGTGACTGCAGTGCTTGAGCATTGTCATGCTTTAGCATATGGTGGCCATTTTGGTGGCCAAAGAACTGCAGCAAAAGTACTCCAATCTGGATTCTTTTGGCCCACACTTTTTCATGATGCTGACAATTTTGTAAAAAAATGTAATGAATGTCAAAGGACTGGATCTATTTCCCAAAGAGATGAGATGCCTCTCAATGGCATTTTAGAGGTTGAAATATTTGATGTTTGGGGAATAGATTTCATGGGACCATTTCCTATTTCTGGAAACTGTCAATACATCTTGGTAGCTGTAGACTATGTCTCTAAATGGGTGGAGGTTGCAGCTTGCCACAGTAATGATACAAAGACAATGGTCAAATTCCTTCATAGGAACATTTTTACCAGATTTGGCACACCTAGGGCCATAATTAGTGATGAGGGAACACACTTCGTAAATAAGATGATGAAAGATGTTTTGGAAAAGTATAACATCAGTCATAGAGTTGCTACAGCCTATCACCCTCAAACAAATGGCTTAGTTGAACTCTCAAACAGGGAAATCAAGAGTATTCTAGAAAAAGTGGTCAAACCTTCCAGAAAGGATTGGTCATTTAATCTAGATGATGCTCTTTGGGCTTATAGGACTGCCTATAAATCTCTAATTGGAATGTCTCCTTACTAGCTTGTCTTTGGAAAATCTTGTCACTTGTCATTAGAACTAGAGTACAAAGCATTTTGTGCTCTAAAAGAACTAAACATGAGTATTAATGATGCAGGTGAAAGGAGAAAATTGCAGATAAATGAGTTGGAAGAACTAAGGGACCAATCCTATGAGAATGCCAAGATATACAAAGAAAAAACCAAAAAATGGCATGATAAAAGGATTTTACAAAAAAAATTTCAAGTTGGTCAAAAAGTTATGTTGTTTAACTCAAGACTGAAACTCTTTCCTGGAAAACTAAGGTCAAAGTGGACTGGACCTTTTGAAATCAAACATGTTTTTCTTTATAGAGTTGTGGAGCTCATAGATCCAAACACTGGATCTTTCTTTAAAGTGAATGGACAAAGGATCAAGTCTTATCTAGATGGTGCCACTACAGGGTCAACTTCTGTAGTGCAACTCCGACCCCAATGATCCTTTGGTCCATGATACTCCCAAAAGTCCAAATTGTACATTTGTAAATACTGTTTATTTGTTTTTAGAATAGTTGTGTTTTAATCCTTGTGGTAATGTGCAGTGGAAAACAAAAGTGTGGAGTGGAGAGATTGTTGCTACAACTTTAAATGTAGATTTTGGACTCGTTGGTTTTCAAAAATTAAAGATAAAATGAAGATAACAATTTTAAAACTTTGTATTTCTTAGAATAGTACAAGTAATTTTTTTTACTTATAGTTTTTAAGGAAAAGAAAAAGGAGAAAGGTAAAAAGTGTGCTCTAAAAAGAAATAGACTTACCTAGCCATCATGAAGATTCTTTAGAGTGTACTCATTTTCCTTTTTATTTTTAATTTAAGGTAACAAATAGTCACTTCTTGGCATAACTATTGAACTAAATACAAAGTTTTTGGTTGAAATCTAATTGTTTTTGTAAAGGGAACCGGTTTTAATTAAGAAAACCGAATGCAAGCGGTTTTTCTTGCAAAAACCCATTTGAAAACCAACTCTTCATCTCCCTCTCATTCATTGTCGATCAAGAAACCACCCTCTGATATTCTTCACTGTAAAAAACAATGGAAGACAAGAAGAAGGAAACACCAAGAAAATCAGTTACTTACAATCGAAGAAAGGCCCGATCATCTACTGAGAAGTCGAAAGCCGAAAGCAAGAAGCCGGAAGAAGTAGTGATCCACTCGCCGGAATCCTCACCGGCGGTGACCACTAAGTCAAAGCAGAAGGAAGTAGGAAGCAAAGAAAAAGGTAAAGCCACTCGTGCACCCTCTCCCTCTCCTACTGAAAATACCAATGAACCACCCCCTGTTCTTAACCCACCTACCGAACCCTCTGTGATTGCACCCTCTGTGGTCGAACCTACCACAACTTTTTCTCGTGGGGAAGTATATAACATAGACAAAAGCACAAGGAGACCCTTAGACCTCAACATTACAAATCCAAACACCCCTGTGAATCAAAAGGAAGACTCTTCTCTCTTGCATGATGCCCAAAATTCAGAAGACTCTATCAACCCTCACTCTGATGCCTTCGATATGAACCTCTTGCCCTCACAACAAGCCGAAAGCCTACCTCTAATCACAACCACTCTAAATACCACCATGCAAACTGTCCCTACAATCATTTCCCCTGTTTCTGTACTAAACACTTCTGTGTTTAGCACTGATGCACATGCAACCATCACCATGAACATCCCAATGTCTCAGCCTGATGCTGTGACAGTTAATGTACCCCCATCGCCACCAAGAACACATGTTGAAGTTAATGAGGAGTTGGGTGTTCTTCTCAACACTTCAGAAAACACCATCTCTGACTTGGGGGTGAACATTGAAGGGGAGGAGGCTATTGAAGGTGAGCAAAATGAGGTTATGGAAGGAGAGGTTAATGGTGATGAGGAGGTGGCAGAAGAAGAGCATGTAGAGGAAGTTGTTGTGAAAAAGAAAGCTAAGGGTAAGAAAAGGCAGAGGATAGAGAGAGATACTAGAAGGACCACCAGGGCTGCCAAAGCCATGGCAGCCTCATCTAGGACTGTAGAGGACAGAGAAGAGAAGGAAAATGTAGAGGAGGAG
This sequence comes from Arctium minus, assembly GCA_954870635.1. Lineage (NCBI taxonomy): Eukaryota > Viridiplantae > Streptophyta > Magnoliopsida > Asterales > Asteraceae > Arctium > Arctium minus. The sequence continues at coordinate 24,083,600 of OX941097.1, read as the reverse complement.
GTAGCCGAAGCAGATAATGAGGAGGAAGAACAGCTTGAGGAAGAGGAGTTGGATCAAACTCCCACTGGTAGGTTTGGGGAAATGTTTAGCTGTTTGATTGCAGAAGATACTTATCAGCAGTTCATGAACAAGGATGGTCATTTGGACAAAGGATTCACAGCAAGGGTCATTGAGACTACCCCATTCATCAAGGATGCTATTGAAAGCTTGGGATGGGAAGAGTTGTGTCAGGTCCCCTCTACCCATAACATTGATTGGGTAAGGTAGTTTTTCACTGAGGTGGCAATATCAAAGAAGGATGTTGTGACAGTAAGGGTTAGAAAGGTAGTATACTCACCTTCACAAATAAACTCCCTGTTTAAACTAACCTCACCTACAGATTCAATATATAGAAAGATGATGAGGAGAGCCTCTACTGCTGACTCCAAGAGGATATTGGATGTGAATGCCAAGCCTGGAGCAGAATGGGAAAAGTAGAGAAAAGGAGGAAAAATCCTGAGAGCCCACAACCTGAAGCCCCAAGCAAATGTTTGGTACCATTTCATCAGGCACACCATTCTACCTACCTCACATGATACCAATGTGACTTTTGAAAGGTGTGTGATGATTTACTCAGTCATGGAAAGGAAGACTTTTGATGTGGGCTATCTCATCAACAAGAGCATAAAGGTTTGTGCTGAAAAGCCTAGGGGTGGTCTATGGCATCCTGCCTTGATCACCACCCTCATGAAGAAGGATAGAGTGGAGGAGATGGAAGAAGATGAGAAGGTGAATAAGAAGACTGCCATGGACACTATAGCAGTGGAGAGGATCCTAAGAAACCAAGCCAGAAAGAAGGGCAGAGAGCCAAGAAGCATCACTAGAGACTATGTTGCAGCATCTGAAGTTGGTCCCAGTACACTGGATACTACTGTTGTGGCTCTGCTCATAAAGATGATGGAAGAAAACCAGCAGAAGATCATTGCAAGGTTGAAGGATCAAGAGAGTTTTTGGGAAGAGAAGCTGAACACCCAAAAGGATGACCTCATGGCAGATTTTGAAGAAAGAGAGTTGGTGCTGGGAAGGAGAATCAAGAGACAGGAAAGAGAGTTAGAGAAGCTGAGGAGAGAACTTGCCTTGCATAGGCAGTGGGAGAAGAAGAAGGATGATGTGCTGATGGGAGTTTAGGAAGAGCAGAACATGGAAGCTGCCACCGGATTGCCAACATACCCACAGGAGCTGATTGATGGAGATGAGAGGCTGCTGGGAACTGCTGCAGCACCTACTCATCCTGAGTGTAGGCAGGTTCATTCTTATTTTTTTAGATCCATTTAGATTTTACACTTTGTTATTTTTCAAAAAAATTTAAAGTCCTTAGGAGTCTGGGAACTTTTTACATTTTATTATGATAGTTGGTTAGTTGGATGGCCAAACATGATATAGCCCAAATAATTTGACCGTTGCATGTTCATTTTCCTTTGTACATACTAGAACCAAGCCATGACCACCTGGGAAGCAAATAGGCAACAGTTTTGGACTTTAGGAAAGGATTTAGGCCATCTTTCTCATACACTAGGCCTGGCAACCACCAACCCTTGCACCCTTAGACCTTAGTGCCTAACATGTTCTTTTTAACAATGAGGACATTGTTTCATTCAAGTGTGGAGTAGGGATCTATGTGGTCTGTGCCCAAACAGATAGACAAATAGGACATAGTCCTTCTATCTTGTCCAATAAAGAGAGAAACATTTCTATGATATTGGCATCACTGGCTCAATCAACCCTTGTGATATTGGCATCATAGGCTCAATCAACCCTCTTGATATTGGCACTCATGGCTCAATCATATACCCTGCTCCTCTGTGATCTAGGTACAATAAGGTCAATAAAACCTTTCTAGGCCAATCTAAAAATTTCAAAATCAGGCAGAAGATACATGCTGCAGCATCTCTTGCAGCATGGGGACGGAATGCAAGGAAAGTGAGTGAGAGAGAGAGAGAGAGAGAGAGAGTGAATAAAGCCCTGAATTTCCTAACCTAAAAAGCCCTAATGATCCTTAGTCCAGAGTCTGTTTTTTCCTGACAATAGGAACATGTGCCTTGGCATATGGTGGTGCATTGTGAAAATCGAATAAACTTTGATTTATGAAAGGTTATGTCAATTGTTTGATGCTTTGTTCACTGACCTCTATTGCATGTTATTTTATCATTCACCTTTCAAATTTAGTCTTTGTATTTGTCTTTTTCATTGCTTGGGTACAAGCAATAGTTCAAGTGTGGAGTTGTGATAAGCGCATAACTTGTCACGTTCTATCACTTATTTATTTTATATTTTCTCTTATTTTTAGTCTCCCAATCACCAAATTTGAGTCTTTTAGTCTGTTTTTACCCTTTTATTGTAGTTGGAGCTAAGTAAGAGGAATGTCCCATGTTTGTGCTATTTTTGATGAAAAATTTAATAGTTTGGTATGCTGCAGCAGGAGGCTACATCATGGACGCAGTTTCAGCAAGTACAAGACGTCACTTCATAAGCTTTTTGCAAGAGAATCAGATTCCAGCCGCCTGAAACTGTTTTGCAAGCTGGATATGGTGGCATCTTTTGAAGAATATAATTATATTTTTGAAGAAAGCATCTTGTAGTCCTATTACCCATTGGGTAAAGACCTTTGGTTTAAGGAATCTTTGTACTACTTATTTGACATTTGATTCTCTTTTGATGCCCTCCTCTTGTATAAGTAGGGGCTTATTTTCAGTAGTTTAAGATGCAACTTAGAAGCAACTTAGACATAACTTGAAGCTTGCTTTTGCAAGTAAACATTAGCTTTAATATTTAGTTTCATTTTGGTTTCTTTGACAAGGGAAACAACTAGGTGGTTTTCTAAACTACTTAGTAGTTATTGTCATCTTTTATTTGCTTTAATCCAAGTAATCTTTTGAAGCTTTATTTTTCATGTCTTTACATTTCACATTTACATTTATGTCTTGTATTTATTTTCAAGCGATGATGGGCTAATACCCCTAGCTTTGGTGTAAGTAAAGGTTGGGAGATAAAGGCCTTTGTGATAGTGGAAGATTGCTTTAGCTATCGGCCATCCTCCTTGCTATTCACCCTATGTTCCTAAGTTTCATCTGAGTGTTTCTTGACAAAGTGACGCATGTTGTTCCACTTAGATGAGTTGGACTTGCATTCAAGACAACGTAAATTTTAGAACATCGGAGTGTTGTGGTAGGTAATACCGTATCAATCCCTTGGGATTGTGAACTACATGAAAAGAGCGGTAAGATTTGCACGACATTGGTTGGTCTCCCGAATGCGTGGAGCTGCCAGTACATAGTCTCATCTGCACCTTGAAAGAGGGCTTCTTTGTTCAGTAGTAAGGTCGATAACCAATGTTGCAGCTTCATGCTGTAACAGTCTACCTAAACACACTGTAGCTAAACTCCAGCCTGAACTTACACCCATGCACTTTCTTTACTGTTTAAAATCCATTTCAAAGCTGTCAACTCACTCAAAGATCATTCCTTCGAATTCTCTAATTGAAATCACCTTTTAAGTTGGCTTGGTGCAATTGCTAGCTTTAATTGTCTCTATGGGATCGATATTCGGTACTTAGTACCACTTTATTACTTGTTTTCAAAACTGGTTTGGCATGTATACTTGTGTGTTATTCCTTTATTGAAAAATAGGGATACATTTCCTAGAGACCAGTTACACAATCTTTTGACAAAACTTATCGGATGCGAAACAGAAGCTAGCACCCGAGTCAAATAATACACGTGTAGGTACGGAGTTTAGGAGAAACGTACCCGACACCACATCGGTAGATGCCTTGGCTTCTTCCGTTGTCATCTGAAAAGCTCTTCCAGCCGTTCTCAGAGGATCCACTTTCTTCCCACTGATTCCTCCGGTCTTCAACTTCGGGCATTCCGCCCTAACATGCCCCGACTCCTTGCACTCGAAACACATTTGTCCCATGACGGGACAATCTCTAAAGGCATGCTCAGGCTTCCCGCAATTAAAGCAAGCTCCGGGGACAAAGTTACATGGGCCGAAATGTTTGATTCGGCATTTGGAACACCACCTAGCATCACGCCTAGGATCGGCTCCACATTGATTGTTGTTGAAGAATCTCGGTTTCTTGGAGGCAATAGAGTTTCCCTTCCACTTCCTCTTCTCTACTTGACGACTACCCTATTCTTTCCCCCAGTTGTAGGCGTCATCCATTAATTGTGCTTCTTCAACCGCCTCACGAAGGATGGAGGCCTTCGACACTTGGACCATCGACATCATATAGGATGGAAGGCCCTTAATGGAGGCCTTCGACACTTGTCCATGAATATTCGATTGTACTCCTTCACAGACAGATTCCCTTTCTTCAAGTTCCGGAACTCTTCCTCGATCCGGTCAATCGATCTCTCATTGCAATATTCTTCCAACAATTTCTTCTTAAAAGTTGTCCAACTCAAATTAGCCAATGTTGTGGCCTCTACAGAAGTGGAGTAAACGTTCCACCATGTGAGGGTTGCCCCTCTAAGCATTTGAGACCCAAAAGTTGCTTTATGGCCTTCACCGCACTCACTTGATTGGGAAACCTGTTCCATTTCCCGAATCCAGTTCATACATACCACCAGATCATCCGAGCCTTTGAATTTCGGTGGTCGGCAACCAAGGAAGGCCTTGAAGGTGCAAGTTTTCGTCACTTACCTTGCTTCCTGGGTTGCGGACTTGCGGTCCCATCGGTGGGAATTTCATTTCGGGTTCTGTAACACCCCGAAATCTTAGACGTTAATTGTATGTATAAAACTCAGGTTAATGCGTTTTAGTGTTCCTAACTGGCCTTGCGTAAGGAGGGGTTTATTTTGGACGAGGTTTCGTGTCGCGATGGAATTGAGCAGAAGACTGGGTGGAATCGGCGACTATACCGGCGACTGTGCCCATGGCACTGTCGCCAAGGCATTGTCGCGGAGGGACCACCACATGCGGTACCTTTTGGGCGAGTATGCCCGACGTTTGTGCCAAGACATACTCGCAGATGGCAAAGTTTCAATCTGGCAGGGACCTTCGGTACAGACCTGGCGAGAGTGCCTGGCGAGAATGCCCATGTCACTCTCGCATGTCAAGGTCGCCGGCGGCCAGCGGGACATTTCCCATTTAATCCGATTTTTTAGGCCTTTTTGTGTATTCTTGAAACCTTTTGCTTGGACGATTTCTCTCAACCTCAAGGTAAGATTCCAACCCGTCTGCCCCTCTTTCCCTCATTTATTGTGTTCCCAACTACACCATTGTAACATTAATGATCATTAATGGAATTCTAGGGTTCTAGATCCATACCTATCATCTTTGGGGAAGCTTCAAACCATCATTCTCTACTTCTAGGGTTTTCTATATTAGGGTTTTTACCTTACAAACCCACTTGGTGAGTCTCCTAATCTTTATCTTCCTTATACTTGTAGTATTAAATGCTTGTGTGAAGATTTTGAGAAAATGTGAAGTTAACCTAAAACTAGGGTTTTGTATATTTTACAAATGTATGGATGATTGTTCTAGTAAAAGTTATTACATGCTTAGGGGGTTCCTATATGCATATAAAATGATAAAACAAGCTACACCCTAGCAAAGTATCATTGTAAGTAATAATGGGTTTTGGTTATAAGTGATTATATTGATAGCTAACTTATCATGTTATTGTGATGGTATATTGGCGATAAATAAAGTATGTATATGGATATGTTCATGAAATGTGTAATATCATGCTTTAGAATGAAAAGTATTATCATGACTATCTCCTTGTGCACGAGGATTTAGATGGCATATTTATACGCGGTGTTAATTGTTGGTCGTTTGGGCACTAGCGAGTAGATAATAGGGGACGTAAGTCCTTGAGTTGGAACTCGTCTAGATTGGATAGACACCCATGTATGTAAGCCCTTGAGGTGTAACTCGATGGAGTAAGCACTAGAGGCATAAACGGTTTGAGGATTGTGATGTCTGGTATGGCATGGGAACTAGAACCAGGATATGTGGTGAAATCCAATAGCATCACGGGTGACCCCATTCACGTGTTCTCGTCACCCAAGATGGTAACGGGTCTCCCCCGTCTTTCAAGAGTTATTTCTTGTGTATTTGTACAGGAAATAGAATATTTATTCCAAATGGAATGTTGGCATTGGTTCAACCTATGGAAATTCCGGTAACAATTAATTACATTAATGATGCTTATTTTATAAACTGTAAAGCCTTTGTTGGATCTCTAGACTTTGGCCTAACACTTGCTTTGGTGTTTAATGGCTCACAGGCTTCGTTAGTGGTGTGCATAGGGCACCTTGATTCGTCGGACGCGCACATAGGATCCTTCACGGACCGACATTTTGGGTTATTGAGAGAAGAGCGTTTTGAAGTCATAGCAACACCCATCTTAATCTAGTTGTTAAATGTTCTAGATTAAATAGGTTGTCGTGTATATGTCTTATTAGTTCCGCTACTTTAATTGATGCAACTACCCCAACTATATTGGGTCATAGCCAATCTTGTTTACAGGTTTATAATTCATATTATAGACGTTATATTGTCGAAATTTTCCGTTTTTTATTTTACCCAATTTTTAGGGTGTTACAGGTTCCCCCGGATCCCGCCAACGACATTCTCTACAACCGTTTCATGCCTTCGGTTGTTGGTATCTCTATCTTCTTGAAGCTTTAGGAAAAACTCTTGTTGCTGCGCCATGGCCCTATTCATGGCCAATATCATGCGGTCCATTATCCTTGTCTCCGGCATCACCTCTTCCATAATGGGCTCTTTCGTCTCCAGATTGCGTTGGGGAATGCGTTGGGCTCTTCCCCCCCAACACTTCATCCAGACGAGGAGGTTCTTCCATCACAGTCACCCGCGGATGGTCGGTCGTGGATGTCGTCGCCTCGGGACCCTCCGATCTATTTCGGGTATTAACCATTAGTCTGCCACACGTATACAAGAAATAGAATAAGAGACGGACTACAAGAATAACGCAAGGAAACATACTATTACATTCATCAATTGTTATAACAACAGTAGATCAAGTACACTCATGTAAAACATCTTCATAATAACGTTAGCTAAGTGAATTTTATGAACACATGATACGTAAGGATTCTCATTACCATCACCACAACTTTCAATTAGTGTAAGTTCCATCGATTCTAAGACCGTCCTATCTTAAGAGTTCTACCCCACCTCACAAGTCATAGCTTAATAATATCAGCTTAAGTCTAGACATCTTACATTCATACCTAGTTCACTTAAACTAATGCTCTGATACCAACTTGTAACATCCTAAAATTTGGAGTGAATTTAAAATTTGAAAATTTGGCAATATATAACGTCTATAATTAAAGTAAACCTGTACTCCCTAAAATAGGGGGAAAATCAATCCTGCATAATACAGTAGTGACATTCTAAACCAAGTCTGTCATCCCAAAGCGGGGAATAAAGTATAACATTTACAACCCAAATCAAATGAATGTGATTCAACAACCTAGTAATCTAACTTGGTCAAGAAAGATTATGGTCGGGTGTCGCTATTCTTCCAAAATGTGTATCTTCCAAAATCAATTGTTAGGGTCTCTAATTATTCAAAAATACCGTCGACCCCAAGGTCGTCCTCTCAATTCCGGCGAGCCCCACCGCTAGAAAGACCTGTCATACATGACAACCAAAGAACAAGTGTTAGGCTAAATCCTAGTGAGAGCAATTCAATTGAATTAGAAGTAATAAACCCGTTTGGAGTCGTACGGTGGACATAGCCGTGAGCTAAATCAAAACAACCAAATAAACCATTAGTGATTATAACATGGTACAAATAAACACCAATCACATAGTGAGCTCAACTCCTCTAAGTCTATTGCTCGAAAACATCAACCCTTCTAGGTCTATTCTTGAGAGTTCCAAAACGGGAACTCAGTTCCAAAGCGGGAACTCATGCACAATGGAATTACACCTTACTGCCCATGGGATGCTGCCCGACCATATAGGTCCACACATTACTTACCATAGAGACCTGATGCCTATTCTATGCCAAAGTGGTGAACTCAATGTCCAAAACGGGACATTGGAACACCATGCCTATGGATCCATTGCACTAAGACCTAATACAAAGCATTTTAACACATCCATCATTGATCATATACATAAGTATATTAAAGCCAATTTATATGCATAAGTTTTCCAACATGAAGTCTTGACCCCCATTGTTAAGGAGGCTTTATCAACGCAAACCCATCAACAATAATATCATAAATCCCATTTCAAAATTCAAGTTTATCACTAACTAACTCAATACTTAAATCTCACCAAAACCCTAATTTTCACTTTAGGTTACCCAAAATCCCATCAACAAGGGTTAGTTACCAAGTAAGCAAGAGAACATAAAGAGCCTTTGATCATAGTTTAAACACATTCTTCAAACTTTCTTACTTAGGTTTCAAAACCCTAATATCTCCAAAACCCATATTTAGGTCAAACACAACAAAACCCAAATATATGATTAGAAGGCATGAATGAGAGTAGAAGCATGCAAACTCTAGTAGTTATGTAAAAACAAAGGTAGAAAAGCTCACCTTGAAGGGTTGTGTACAAACCCATGTTAACTTGAGAGGGAAGATGAGGTTGAACTTGGATTCCTTAATCACTTGGGTTCATAAATTCACAACCAACCATAAAACCCTAATCAATACCTTCTCTTGAGAGAATTTAATGAAGAGAGAAGAATCCTTACCTTAGCTTCCAAGAGAAATCGCCCAAAACAAGAGGAGAATGAGATAAATTAGCAAATGGGTCGTTTTAGAGCATTAAATGGTCTGGAGCCCGTCAGCGATTGTGACTGGCGACTATGACACCTGTCATAGTCGCTGGCAATGTCGCCCGCGAACTCCCCTTCTCGGTATAGATCTAGCGATCTTGCCCAGCGACAGTGACCAAGTGTCACAATCGCTGGCACTGTCGCTAGCCTCTCTACACTCTCGGTACTAGAGATGGAAATTTTACCCGTTAGGGTGGGTACCCGAACCTAACGGGGCGGGGATTCCCCGCTTTAATGGGTAACGGGGCGGGGATTTATTTACATACCCGAAGCGGGGTCGGGGATGACATTACCCGCCCCTAATCCGGACCCGATTAAACTTTTAAATTTATTTAATATATGTACATAGTGTGTGTATAAATAAATATATATATATATATATATATATATATATATATATATATATATATATATGTGTGTGTGTATATATAGACTTAAGTTCGCGTGAGACCAAACAGTTTCCGTGAGACCGGTGAGACCAAACTTTAAAGTATGAAACTTCACACCAAAAAACTGTGAATGTAAAAAAAATCGAACTTTTCATAGGGAAAACACCGTAAATGTTACGTTCACGGTGTTTTTCGCTGTGAATGTTCGTTTTTTTTAACCTTCACAGCATCTTCACTGTGAAGGTTCGGATATACCTTCACAGTCTTTTATCTGTGAAGGTTTGATTTTTTTTAACTTGGTTTAGGTTTTTTACCTTCATAGTGTGATTACATTATGAAGGTTCGAATGTTTTTTTACCTTCACAGTGTTTCGGTGTGAAGTTTCATGTTTTAAGGTTTGGTCTCACGCGGTCTCACGAAAACAGCTTGGTCTCACGTGAACCTGACCCTATGTATATATGTATACGTTTATTATTAAATGATAAATACATTTATTTTCAATATCGGTAATTAATATAGTGACGATTTATTATAATTTTAATTATTAAAATACATTTTTTTTTACTAAACGGGTACCCGTCGGGTTCCCCAAACCCATCGGGGATTCCTTCCCCCCGAACCCGTCGGGAATTAATTGGGGCGGGGTTGGGGACGGGGGGTTTAAATGGGGGTCAGGGTCGGGGACGGGGGATGCATTACCCGCCCAATACCCGTCCCGTTTCCATCCCTACTCGGTACATCCCTAGCGATTGTGCCCCGCGAGAGTGACTCCTGTCACAATCGCGGGCATAGTCGCCCCATGTGTACCGAAGCCCGAAATTTCCAGATTTTGACCCGAACTGCTTGTGATCTCAAATTCCAGATTTACAATTAGGGAAATATGCTCAGATTGAGAATCATGCTAAGCATAGAGGTGCTCGATAAAGACGTACCAAAATATGGGTGTTACAGATAATAGAGAAGCATTTCAATTGATGATCGTTGTAAGATTCAAATTTTGAGTCAAACATCTAAAACAAACCATAACACAATCACCTCACCAAACAATGGTATGCTCTGGTTGACATGGGAGCATCATTATGCAATCATGTCCTGTAATCAAGATATGGACTTGAAAAGTCAAAAAACCCATGAATTTCTAAATCCAAATGGATCATCAACAAACATACAATACAATAAAACTATCTCAGCTACCACAACAAAACGATAGTTGTTCATTTCCTAGTTAACTCAATGGATTTTAACAAACAAATCCTGCGACGTTAATTGTCGGTTTTTAAAAGTATTATTGTACATTACTCTAGTTATCATAAAATAAGATATGTTTCTATAATTTTCATTTATTTCTTAAGTAAAAGATATTTTCAACAATTAAAAATCATTTCTATAACTGTTAACATATTGCGACATCAAATGTTTGCAGTTTATTTCGTTTCATGATTGATAAAAATGGATATCTTTATGCTTAGATTTATTTGCATCCAATATGTTGCCACCCGAAAAACTAGAACAAGATGATAACACGAGGTGATCCCTGTCGTTAAAATATGTTGAGTTACGTTTTTATTATCATCAAAACATAGTAAATGCAATATAATAATTATTCATAATTACTACCTACGTTTTCCATCAGTAATAATAAGCATCCCCTTGGTTACTTACTTCTCCATTCACCAACTCGACCAGAGAGAGGATCTAGTAAATGCAATTATTAATCTTCAACGGTCTTCGTTTTTCAAATATGTAAAATCTTCATTTTTTTTTTCAATTATGCAATTCTCGCCCGTTGCTATCGTAGCAGTCCTATGCATCCATCAATTCATTCAGAAGACATGAGTTTAGAATCATGCCACTCAAAGAAAATGTCATTTCGGAAGCTACCATACTAGCTTGGACCATTAGTAAATCACGGGTGCTATGATGGAAAATTGTGATTGTTTTTCCTTGTACCGGCCCTTATAAGACCATCCCAACCCAAGAACCGGTTAAGCCCAAGCATTGACCGATGAAGAACTCAAAACAAATTTGGGTTTCTTTATTATTATTATTATTTTAAGGGAATACATTTATTCTGATTTTGGGAATTCATCTCCGGTTTTTGATTTAGAATCATCTCAAGGTTATTTAGAGTTTTCGATTCAATTATTCATCTCATATGAAACTTCCCCTTGGAACAACTTTCATGGTACAAGACTACAAGGGTTGTGGTATAATGATTGAGGCCTAGGGGATGTGGTGAAATATCCCATCTGCCCTGAGTTTAATTCCAGACGTTCACAACAATTGTTGCCCCTGAGTTTATCAAGATTGTCAAGATTAGTTCGGACACTCTTCCAAAAAAAAGTCTGATGGTTTACTTTTATTTGGGTAAGAAGTCGCAGTGGTATTTGCATGTTTCGATGTTGTTGGTGTTTGGATTTCTGCAATTGATGATGATTAAGAATTCTAACTTAGAGCATCTCCAATGGAGGTTCTTATAAGAACCTATTTTTTACACTTTTTGTTGTCACCTCATCAAAATAAAAAATCACATAAAATGCTACAATGATAGTTCTTACCAAACCTCTTTTGTGGGTTCCATATAATACTTATATAAGTTAAATATATAATTAATATTTATAAAGTTAAGAAAAGAAAAGAAAAAGAAAAACTAGTGTCACTTCACAACAAACATCAAGGCAAGAACCAAGGTTATTATTTGAAAACCTAAAGAGGTTTGGTTCTTAGAGCATCTCCAACAGCTATGTAATAATTTTTCTAAAATAGAGTATAAGAAGTTAAAATCTCTAAAAAAATTTACATCCAACTCCAACAGCTATTCTATTTTATCAATTCTATCATCAATTATATTATTAAAATATTCAATACATTTAACAAAATATTATCTCTCTTCTAAATACACAACTTCAATGTCTCCTATTGGTAAAAAAAAGAATTTAATATTATTTCTCTCTCTTGAATATGAAGTTTTAAAGATTTCTCCAAATTTGGAGATTTTTACTTTCTCTCTCTTCTTTTCTCTATTTTAGCATATGATATAACATAGTTGTTGGAGCAAAAAAAGTTGCTAAAATCTCATTTTTTTTTTCTATTTTAGCATAGCTGTTGGAGATGCTCTTACACTTTTTGCTTATAAGAACCTTGCTAGTTTTTACAAGTCATTACACTTTTTTCCTTGTAGGAACCTTGTATTGAAGATATTCTTATCTTTGTATATTTATTTGAACCCATCATTATGATCCATTTGGGTCAAAAAGTCATCTTCGTCAACCTGGTCAAAGATTAGTCAAACTTATCATAAGCAATCTATGAGCATCTCTAATGCAAGGTTCTTATACAAGCAAAAAAATGTAATAACTTGTAGAAATTACTATTATGGAGAGTTCTTATAAGAACTCAAACTCCTTTAGGTTTTTAAATAAGAGTTTTGGTTCTTACCATGAAGTTTACGAGAAATTACATTTTCATTATTTTATTTTCTCAACTTTATAATTATTAATATAACTTATTTAATTATTATTGATGTTGAAAAAATCAATGGGACCTACAAAAAATGAGGTTCTTATAAGAACTACCATTGTGAACATTTTAAGAGAGTTCTTAATTTGATGGGTTGGCAACAAAAAGTGCAAAAAAGAGGTTCTTAAGAACCTCCATTAGAGATGCTCTAAGCTCGATGCTAGCTCCACGGGATAGTAGGCTCTCGACATAGGTAGCTTAATCGGCCTCGTTGCTTCTGTTCACATACAATAGCCCTCAATTCATTCCTTAACAGTTTTTAGCCATTCTTTTTGCAACTAAACATCATCCCCATGTAATTAAACATCTCCTAATTTTAATCACCAACATAACCCCAATTCAATATCCAGTCACCTTTTACATACATAAAAAACATAAACACCATTTTTACTCCATTTCTAACACTTCATACATGAATTATACCCACTGATTTCATTCCAAGTTCACATATATACAACATCCACAAATCACAACAGGTGTTGACCTTAAGTCCCACGGGTTGACCATAGTTAACTTTTTGGTAAAATAGGTCGTTGATGAGATATTATGATGTGCGTTATATATAAGTTACTAAAGTGGAGCTACAAATACGTATATATTTATATTGGCATGTTGTGGTATTATTGATCTCGTGGTGATGTGTATTTTATGCATCATGTTTATGGCTATGTTTAACATGCATATGTATATTTATGAGAAGCCTGCATGCTATTTGTTTACGGGGTTTCAAACATGTTAGCATACTAGATTACAATGTCGGTTCTATGGTTTTGCATGTTATGGTGCATATGCGTGTGTATGGGATTACAGTTGAGACATCAGATATAAGGCGAGGCATAGTTCTGACATGGGGTGACTGGCCAGGTGCGGTTCGCGCCCAAACTGAGCCTCAACCTGGAGATGTGCTTGTTGACATGGTGATCCCTACCATACCAGGATTTCATAAGATCTCGTTGGAAGCAATTGTTTTCGAAAACTAAATGCATACTATTGTATGATGTTTAAATGTTTATGCGTGATTCAGAGTGTATTTATATGCACATAAACCATAAACTCACTGAGCTATTTAGCTGAATATTAGTATGCATTTCATAAGCCGAAGAGTTCAAACTTGGATAAGGGAAAGGACAAAACTTAGATAGGGTTCTACTTTGCTATGTAATGTTATGTCAACTTATAAAAAAAATACAAGAATGCCAAGTTGTCAAGTTATGTCGTAGCACTTGAATACATGAAAAATGGCACATCAAAATCAACCGGTACCAGGTAGCTTATCAAGTAAAATGGGCATGAAATAGAAAGAACCGAATATTTATTACACTAATTGAAAAAAATCATCACCAATGCAAACTTCGTTACATGCACTTTATCTTTTTTCTTGAAAGTGTTTTCAAAGTTTTGTCTCATTTACTCATTTTAGATACAAGGGAACAAACATATGATCAGAAAACATATAACATCAAAGATATCGTTGGAACCCTAATGACAACATCTAACATTTATTCTTTCAGATAACCGATAAATTAACGACCTTTGTAATTAAAGGAAACAAGTACATCTTACCCAATCGGGCTTGCCTGTGATTGAGATTTGGGTAAGCTCGAGATCCGGAAGTGTCTACACAACAGTCGAGATTTCATCACCTGGCCGCCATTGGAGTTGTTTCTTTCTGATCTCTTAGAATGGAAGAAATCATCTTTTTCCAACCAATCTACTTCAAGACTTTATTGCAAAGATATTTGCCAACCCTAGTTGATAATATCAACCAAGGTATCACACCAACCTGCAATTTAACAATGAGTTGTAATTCAAACATCAATGTCAGTTTATGGTGAATCAGATCCTTCTCTCTTTTACACACTTTTCACAAGCTGGAGGTCTTTACAGAAACAACCGCGCTCTACACTATAGTGTAAAGGTTAGTCTGCATACATCCTACCCTCCTACCCCCAGATCCCACCTCCAGATGGGATCGGGCTTGTTTGGTTCAATTTGGTTAAGCGCCTACGCCAGACAGGATGGGCCAGGAAAAAACAAATATTTGTTGTCCCAAGTTTGGCGCGGCATTAAAATGGGATAGAGCAGGACTAGGTGGAACAAAAATCAAGAAGACGGACAAGATAGATAAATTACTAAACTACCTATGTCAAATTACAATCCTAAAACCCTTCACAATTTTTTCACCCACCTACCTCACTCTTGCACGTCCAGTCTTGTCCGCGTACCAAACGCACCCTAACGGGTTGGGCTAGTCTTGGGATGGTTGTTGCAGGTGTTGGCTCATATCATGTGCTATCAACTTGTTAGGGGCCATAGCTGCTGGCTGGAAAACCTAAAGAATTCATGTGGAGGGGACACTTTGTGTTATAATATTTAATTATATTATACATTGGATGCTACATGTGACTAAAGCCAAACTTGGACCAACTTGGCATAACTCAAATTTGGACCACATGTTTTACATTGGAAGACTTGCCATATGTTATCCTCCATATGTCATCCTCCATATGCTTGGTTGTCATCCTCCACTTCCATCCTATAAATACCCCTTCCCCTCCAACCATTTTCTTCATCCCTTTCTTGAGTTTTCTCTAGATAACCACCAAACACTCTCCCTAATATATTCTTGAGGTTGAGAGTGTTCTTGATATTCGGTGGTATTCGGGAAAGTTTCGTTAGGTGATCGTGGATCTCAAGATCCTTGTACAAGCACTTTGTAATCTCTTTGGTTGGTAATAATATTCTTGCTCTCTCTCTTTGGTGGATGTACACTATCAAAAACCGATAGTGGAACCACGTTAAATCACGGTGTTATTTGTTTTGAACTTGCTATAATTATAGATAATAACGTATTTATTATTATCCATATTTCGTGGGTTTATTTTTCTACGTTAGAGAATTATTGTGCAACATCTAGATTATTGTTATCCGCATTTGTTGTTGGGTTAATTGTGCACTTGGATTTCTACTCGTTTGGGACCTTAGAAATCAATTCGCTAGTTTTTGCATTTGTGAGACACATTTTTACCTAACACTTTGCATGTATCTCGTGAAATAATTGGGCCAAATATGTCATCGACTATGAAAACGAAAAGATGATGTAGTGAACAACTGAGAACCCCTTGGAGGAATCAAATCCTGACATGTTTACCTGTCGTTTGTGCTGGTTGTACATGCGCACAAACAATTGTACTTTCCGTCAAAGGTTATGGTTTCTCAGATAGGGAACGGCTACTAGCTTCCTAATTTCATCATGAGGCTGCACCCTATGATGGTTTGTATATAGATAGGTGCGGAGATCTGATTTCAGATGCTTAAGCTCCGTTCATGGATATTGAAGTACTCTATCCGTCTCAATGTTTGACTTGACACTGATAGATAGAAATGTATGACTATTTGTCATACGACTTAAATATCTCCTAATAATGACAAATAAGAGAATCTTGTGGACCAAATCTAATGCAATCAATATTTTGTAATGATTATTAGTAGGCGAAAAGATAATAATAGATTGAAACGTAACCAAAAAGGGAAATATCACATCACTTTTGGTTTTCGTTAACTTTTCTGACTCCCTCAAAATTTGGCTATACAATAGGATTACAAAAAGCTCACAAATAGCCACAGAAGCTAAGTACGTTCCTTAACCTCTCATAGACTTTATCTAGATAAAGAAGAATCTCTTGCAAACTTTATACCAAACCAAATCAAACGAGGCTGGTATATCCCACCTGGAGGTAGGCTAGGCTTGGGTTATTTTTGGGGGTGGGGGTGGGGGTGGGGGGAGACTACCTGAAGAGTATAGCAACTATTTATGTGATCTTACAAACTTCATCTTAATTATAAAAAGAACCATAGTAAAAAAGGTATCCAAGTAATTGCCAACTTACCATTACACTGTCGCTGAAAGAACCTCCAGTTCTCCAGGATAAGAACCTCCCTGCATTAATCAGTCATTGAAGTGAATCAAGAAAATGCAATACTTATGCATAGTTTTAAAAATCCCAATCGGGACTCGAGGCGTAAGCCTCGAGGCGGTCCGAGGCGTAAGTCTCGAGGCGTGTATATGTATAATATATATATATATATATGTATAATATATATATATATGTATAATATATATATATGTATAATACAAGGTGGAAAACATAATTCCATACCAAATAAAATTCATAAATACTAATAATAAGCAAAACATAACTCCATACCAAATTTTAAACGTCATAAGGTCATAAAATATATATATTTGCAGAAAATATACATACATGCAAAAAATACACAAATACAGGAAATACACACACAGAAAAATATACACACATACAGAAAATATACATACTTAAAATGGAGGAAAATGACCTCTTGGGTTATGGCTTGAGGAAAATGTATAACTTCTTGAGAGAGAAAGATGAAAAAATGGAGTTGGGACTTATAGCTTTGCAAAAAAACCGATAAAGATGAAAATAGCCCCTCAAAAAAGCAAAGTCAACTATTGCTTTCTTCTTGAGAAGAGGAAAGGACACCCTAAAGAGGGTTTTTGTACTTTTAAATTATTAAAAGTACAAATACTTTAATCTTTGACTTTCTACCTTCTTTTAGTAGAAAAAAAGTAAATAAGAAATAAAAGTACAATTTAATTTAAATTTTTTTCTAAAGTCATCAGATCACCATTTTCAGTAACAAAGACAGAAAACTGTTATGCCTCATCAGCGCCTCACGCCTCACCGCCTCGAGGCACCGCCTCACCGATTGAGGCGTAAGCCTCGTCCAGGGACCATGAGGCTTAAGCCTCAGGAGCGGTTTTGGACCGCCTCGCCTCGAGGCGCGCCTCGAGGCGTATGCCTCGAGCGATTTTGAAAACCATGTACTTATGCATTCTTTCGGTTTACAGAATGTGAAAGCACTTGTATGCAGCTGTATGAAAGATTCGTAAATGACTAAAATCAATGGTAGAAGTAAAACATGTGCAGTCTTTAATACGCTCCACGTTCCAGCAAGAGAGTCCACTTTGTCAATCGTTCTTCCACAAGTAATGTGATGTTCCTAAATTACCAAACTCTTATATAAAATACTCTCCTTTGTCAGAAAAAAATGCAATACTTTCTTTTGGGTTGTCCTAGAAAATGCAACATTTCCTTTTTCAGCAAGTTTTCCATCCAAATTGACATGTTTTCCCAATAGTACTCATTCTTGATATTTTGTAACTTTAATTTTGGTTCCACAAGTTTTCTTTATCTTGTGTAAATTAAAAGGCATAATAGACCAACAGTCAAACAACTTTATTAAACCATTTGCATGTCAAAACGTTGCATTTCTTTATTTCTTGTATCTAATCAAGGGTAGAATTGGTCAAAAAGATCATTTTTAAATTCCTTCTAAATTGTAATGTGGACTGCTTTTGTTTGATGCGGAAGCGATACAACTCATCACAAGAAGGGAAAGAAAGAATTACCAAAGGGCTGCACAAGTTCTTTGGACACGGCAGCCACAGGAATCCGCCAAAACCACACAATCAGAGAAAGATATATAACAACCTGGCCAAAGAAGACATTGATATTTCTAGCAAACTCAATCTGGTAAACTTGATATCAACAATATCAAAAATATTATCAAGATCACCTTTGAAATCATCAGAATTTTCTCGTACAAGGCGAATGATGTTTTTATTTCCTCGCTGGCTGATTCTTGACCTGCATGTCATGTAAAGTTGTTAAGGCTGCCAATAGCCTACTTAAATAAAACACAAACAAAGATAAAAAGGAAAAAGGTTAAAACTCTGAGAATGGCCAATGAAAGCGAAGTTTAAATCATTCGACCACATCATTTTCATTAAGATGTTCCCCAAAGAGTTCTTATACGTGAAGTAATGTTGGTCATCCTTACATTACCCTCAGAATAACAGAATCGAAACAAATACAAATTGACGGGGTCTCGTGGCAAAACTCAAACGAGAGGCATAAATCATCTAAGGTATATCTCTCTCTTTCTTGCTCGTTATTTGACTTAAGGGTCGTTTGGTAATGGCTTAATGGCCATAAATCGCTGTTCGTTTCTGGCTTATTCATTAAGCCGATGGCTTAATCAGTCAGCCAGAAAAGGAGATTCATATGTATTCAGCCATTTATCCAAACCATTATTCCATATTTTCCATCCTCACTTTCAAGTATCGTCAGCTATTCCATTTTCATTCAACCCTTTGTTTGTACTTTTTCGTCAATTCATGTAAATGTATGCGTGTGTGTATATATATATAATATTGATATAATATATTTTATACTAATGTATATTATATTAATACATATAAATATATAAATTATATTTTTGAAAGAAAATAATATAACCTTTTATTTAAAAAAAACCTTAATTGATAATCTTTTATCATTAAAAATCAAATGTTCAACATAGGGGTAATATAGTCATTTCTGTCAGACTGTTTATTCGGCACCACAACCGAACAACAATTTATCCGAATCCATAAAAAACAGCTTAACCATATAGGCTTAATGAAAACCAGCCGAACAGCCCCTTAGGGGGTTTGGCGGTTGTTGAATGATTTGGTGCATTGGGGCTGTTTGTTTACCTCTTAATGGTTCCATTAAGAGGCAACCTCTGAATCGTTAAGAGGTGAATCTTGTTTGGCAAAAAAAGGGTTGCCTCTTAATGGTTCCAAAATCCTCTTAATGGTTTAGTATCCTGACCCTCCCTTAACCATTAAGCGCCTTGATTTCATTATGAACAATTAACAAACAACCATATTTCATTTTACACTATATCATAAAAACCTCTTAATCATTCATTCTGCACTAAACCATTCAGCAACTGCCAAACAGCCCCTGAGCCAAGTGGAGCATGCATGAAGAAGTCAGACGCTTGAGTGATCAGAATGGTTAAGAGGCTCTTATGATATAGTGTAAAATAAAATACGGTTGTTTGCTAATTGGTCGGAATAAAATCAGGGCTCTTAATGGTTAGGGGGGTCAGGATACAAAATCATTCAGAGGGTTTTGGAACCATTAAGAGGCAGACAGTTTTTTTGCCAAACAAGATTCACCTCTTAGCGATTCAGATGTTGCCTCTTAATGGAACCATTAAGAGGTAAACAAAGTTTCAATAGCTGATGATTAACTAGAAATACCAAGATTAAGCCTTAAAGTAATATTATATCCAACACACAACAAATTTCATACATCTACAAGTTGACACAACTGCTGTATTGGCCTTTCTATATGTGCAACAGAATGAAACAAGCTCATCAACTGATATTGCCATCAGGAAAGAGAACAAACATAACCCTTAGAAAATGGAGACACGCAACCAAAAGTATGCCTTGCCATGGCAGCATCACGCCATAAACAACTGCTATGGGGGTTGACGGGAGGTGGGAGACGCGTCATGTTACCATGGGGAACCTTCTAGGACACTGCTATTTAATGGGCAACCATCTTATAGATCTATTACTTCAAAAGCCTTTAACTCCTTTGATGCAATTTCAGCGGTAAAAGAAGGTAGAAATCAGCACTTGGGGAGCAAAGGCTACCCCAAAATGATAGTTTCAAGTATTTAGGATCTATGATTCAGAAGGAGAGAGAGGTTGAGAAAGACGTGCACATCACATAAAGGCGGGATGTGTAAAGTGGAGGGCGACCACGGTGGTGTTGTATGACAAGGTCATGTTGAAACTAAAGGGAAGGGTGACCATCAGACCAACTAGGTTGTATGGGTCAGAGTGTTGGGCTATAAAGAAAGCGCATGAGAGGAAAACGGAAGTTGCAGAAATGAGGATACTGAGATGGAGCTGCGGCAGGACTATGCTGGATAGGTTACCAAAAAAGGTTTTTCAAGCAGAGCTAGAAGTTGCGCCTATCTCAAATAAATTGGGAGAGAAAAGACCGTGGTGGTTTGGGCACGTTCGTAGCCCGTGAGGAGGTTCTAGAGTGTCATGGACTCATGGTTGAAGGGGTGAGGCAGGCCGAAGAGAACATCGGATCAGCAGCTGAAGCTGGACATGGAGGCATTGGTACTTTCTGAGGACATGCCTTCAGATAGAAGTTGTTGGAGGCAGTGAATGAGAGTAATTGATTACGTATAGGACTCTATTAGCAATTGCGGTGGGGAGGTGGTTAAGGAGAAGGTAGAGAGTCGACACATGGAGTTTTAGTGCTGTAAAATACACATAGGGGGGAAATTTAGAGTGCTTTGCATGCTTTTTAGCTAGAATTTGCTAGTTTAGGTGGCTCTATCGTCTTTCTTGTTCACCCCCTCTCCTTTTCTTTTTTGTTTTTATTTCCGCTCTCCAAATTTTTCGTTTGCTTCAGGCTCTTTTGCAATCTTCTATAAATTTCTGTTTGAAAAAATAATAATAATTAGATGACCTTTTTTGCAAAACTGTGGCCAAGCAAGAATACTATTTATACGGAGAATACCATTTCTGTGTAGGCCCTGCCCTTCACCCAGTAAGAAGTGCTTTTCTTGGCGAAGTTAGTCGACCGTAAGGGTAGGAATGACAATAAGCCGATAGTCATTGGCTCGCACACCCTAAAATTATTCTGAAGGTCTTATAGCTTTGCTTTCCAAATCCTTTTCGCAAGCTGGGTCTTTTCGGAAACAACCTCTGCCTCTTGAGGCAGAGAAAGATCTGCATACATCTTACCTAGTGGGATAAATTGGGTTTGGTTTGGTTTACTTAAAAAGCCTTGAATACCGGAAGTCTCACGTTTTGATTGAGTAGCATCAAAACAAAACAACATTGACATTTGCATTGATATACCAGACCAAAGCCCCAAATCCGGCAGATAATATCTTTCTGGAATAAACTATCAGAAGTTATTTTCAAGACCACTAAATGCCAACAACATTTATGATTCTCTTTCTAGTTTCCCCATTTTAGCCTTGCAAGTACGGTAGCCAAATAATCCAACAATTAAGGCAAATGAGAATTTATCATAGATAGTAAACTGCTGCTAGAACAAAAACTGCAGTTGGACTTCAGAATACCAAATGAAGGTCTAATATCAACAGTACCAAGTGAATCAAGAATGCAAGTATAAACTAATCAACTCAAGCTTTGTTAAGCAAAGCCAGAAATATGCTCACAAGAAAGAGGTCATTGTCGACCAACAATTGAACGGTTGTTTAGCTTTTTAGTTTGCATAGATCTGATTGCACCAATATGCAATGGTGATATTACATATTCATCTAGCCTATGGAACTAACAAGTTTTCATTTTGATATGGACTGAAATTTCTCGAGCACTTGTGTACTTGCAAATAGGCATCACTGATTACTTCCATAAGTGAAAAACTAGTTATCCTTCTTCTTGATCCTCAATCTTTGTGGTCAAATGACAATACGCTATTACATCATTCTTATGTGCAGGTTTATCCCAAGATTGTAGGCTAATAGAAATGATGTTGTGCTCATCAAGTGGCAAACTGACAGTGACTAGATGAACTACATAGTAGATGGTACCCATCATAGAAACTCTTCTGTACATAACACAAGCCAGTAAAATTCTTCATCTTCCACTAGGAATTAGTTTCTTAAAATTCATGGCCACCTAGCACAAGTATCAAACAATCAATCCAATAAAGGCCAAATCTTTTGTAGACGACATGACAGACAATCTTACCATGGAACAACTGATCTCTTTGTGAAGGAAAGAATTGAGGAGAATAAATAAAGAAAGACAAGAGAATAGAAAATGTTGACACAAGAAATAACAAAAAAGAAAGTAAATATCATACTTTTTGCAAGCTCTCTCTCCTTAGCTGCAGCCATTCTCTTGAGCTTTGCAGATTGAGCAAATGTCGAAGGCCTGCATTAAATGACGGAAATCCTTTTCCATGTTAGATTGTTACGGGTGGATGTATGATTGAAGTTGAGAGGTGTAAATCTAAATCCAACTAGTGTATAATTAACTACTGAAAATTGGTAAAGTCAAGGAAGTTCATGATATAACCCTCAAGGGGTGGTCAACTTTGCAAACCAAGTTGGGACTTTCATCGTAGAGTGAGAGACCTGAGTTCGAGTCTCTTGTATGTGGGCCCCACCAATTGCCATAAGAGAGCTTCAGCTGGTCAAGCGTATGTGGTAGTGGACTCGGACCCTGTGAACTTAGTCAGCCAAAGGTCGTACACCACAGTATGGAAAAAGAAGAGAAAAAGAAGGAAGTTCAAGATATTTCTTAATGACATGTAAAATCAAATGTTACACCTCTTCTACAATAAACTGACATGGTAGCATAGTTCATGGTCAAAAGAATCTATCAACTTAATGCGTTTGGCATAAACGCCGAAGAGAATTAATACTCTCTTTTAGGCGTCCTCAAGTTAAATGAATTCAGTAGCACAACCGGTCCCCCTTTATGAAAGATATGCACTTTGGCATTTAAGAAATGAAAAAATGGGAGTTAGATGCATCACAATTAGGCTTGATGGGGAGGTATAAATAGACAGCCCCAAATATTAAGTAGCAAGGATCAAAACTTTAGCTTTTTAAGAGGCTATGTGCAGCTGCAATCTTTTTGGGGGACAACCATAGCTACAGTTGCCTACTTCTCCCAGCCCCCTTGGGAGATTTGGCCATCTGTTAAGATAAAGAACTTGTGAATGATTCTCAAGTAAGTTTCAAAGATGAACACTCAAGATTTCGTCAGAAACAGGTGACAACTGAAAGGATAAAAGATACCAATCAAGCCAGGAACAGAGCTCGAGTTATGCATATATTTTCTATTTTTCTATATGGTTTTTCTCAGTGAAAAGCAGAATGAATTAAGTGAATTGCAGAGGGTGCTCACTCTGACAAAGCGGCTGCCTCCTTCAACAGTTGCTTGATTTCAGCACGCAGTTGGGCATCCTTCTCACTCATAGACGCTTTCTGACATAGGACAAGTATTAAATTTATAACAAAAAGATGATCTTGAGATAGAAGTATATTGTCAGTGTAAACAATAACAGATTAAAACATGATATCCATAATAGGTATGTTGCACTTGCATGTTGTGAAACAGCCATTGTGTCTGAACAGGATTTAGCAGTTCCAAAATAACGGACCAACTAGGTATGATAAACATGCTGTGTCCGTGATCAAAGATACCAAATTCTCCATTGCAACAACCCAGACCATCTTAAAGGCATTCTATTATCTACTATAGTATCAATGTACTGAGCTACTTACTTTAGTGTTCAAGTCTTTTCATTTGCTTTTAGTAACTTGATTCAGCAATATTCGTGAGCAAAACATGTAGATGTTGGCTAAACTGGCTAGCATACAACTTGTTAGGATGACAAAGTCGACATACAATGCAATAGGTTTGGCTAGAGGAAATCCCTAAATGACATAACCAAGTTGTATATTTACTTATTTGTTTACAGTCCCAAAAAATTTTGCTGGTTCTATTTATTTACTAATTTGTTTTAAGGATGCTTCACTTAGTATTGCAGCAAAGTAAAATGTGTTGCTTCAGAGACCTCATCCTTAGCATGTCACCTTTTTCATGACCATGATCCTCTCATGTATCATCACCGTTGTCTAGCGGTGGATCAAAACAATATCTACATGATCAACAATCAACATCTTCTGCTCCTCTGCTGTGGTCCACCGTACATTATTTTTCTACTAAATCTCTTTTATCGTATATGTGTCCATAACACAAATTCTGAGAAGGCAGGACACTGCAGAGTATTAGGATTTTCTAACTACACCCTTTTACCAAAGTTTCTTTCTTTGGTACTTTGTACTTATATTATTTAATTTCTTGAAAAAGTCAATATTTATCAACTAATCAAAGACTGTACAAACTAAATTTCATAGGCTGCAAAGTGCAAAATCTGAAAGTGTTGGTCCTTTGCAATCCAAACAGGTTGAATGATAACAACGATACATCCTACCAATACTTCAATATTCGATAATTAACAGGAAAATAAATAACAAAACTCAAAACTGGTGGCGATTCCACTATACCTAACAAAACAATTGACCACCAATACTGAATCAATATACCACGTTTCATATAAATTAACTCCATTTCCAACCCTATACGATACTTAAATAAAATTTAACAATGGAAACCAATTCGATAATCAACAGTGAAACTGCAAACGACATTCAAATGAAAGCGCATTGGAAACCTACCTTCTTCACATTTGCTAAGGACTTGTCAAATAACTGGAAAACCAAGACGACAATGAAGATGATTGAAGCTGCTAATGAATTAGTGTGCTCTACTAGGGTTTCTTCCATCCCTTCCCTCTTTTCTCGATTCCAATTCCAGAATCTGATCGGTAGATTTTCTGTAAGTTTTGGTTGTTTCTCGGAACCCTTAACGAACAATCTCCCTGTTCTTCTTTCCTTTTTTGTTATTTTTACATTTTCAGTACCTCTACTTATAGTTCTACCTAATTTAGTCCCTGTATTTTTAACCTTGCGAAATGGGTCACTATGATGGTTGAAAATTTTCAATTGAGTCCATAATTACAACAATCACTATTTAGAGTGTTTTTTCATGAATAGGCTTTGGTGTATGATAATGTAGACGATCTGTTAGATTTGTATATATTTGATAAAAGAAGAATAAAAAGAAAATTACAAAAAATTTACAGATCAGTTTTGCGTGTATGTGTAAGTTCTAGTTAATAAACTTGAATCCCCATCGGTTTCACATGTATCTACAGACGACTTATTCGTTTATATATGTAGTTAAATTCTTCATTGAAAATGAGTAAAACAACTACTTGTACAGATACATGGTTTGTATATCGGTTGAAGATCTCAAAAGCAGCCATTACTTCCAACCATGTCGTCCAAAATTTGACTTCAATGGATGTTATTCACATGTGAATGAGGTTATTATCTCAAACCATTCCTAGTGACGGGTCTGAGGCAAAAACATTGATGAGGTTTGATATAACACACTAAAAAATAGGGGTAAATTTAAACATGGGTTAAAGCGAAAATATGGAGAAACTATTATAAATCAATCACCCAAAAATGGGGATATAGAAATGTAACTTGTTAAAGCTTTCAACAATAAAAGGGAAAGTTCGGATGTGGACCGAACTAAAACTTTCCCGATAAATACAACTAAGACCCAAGAAGGGTAGTTTGTAAAATCAAAATAACATCTATCAAGATAGGATATAATTCAACAACTGGCTTAATTTAGAGTAATCGATTAGATTAACTTGGGTGTCGCTATGTCCCCAAAAGTATGCTCTCTTCACACATTCCCAAAAATGTCGTCTCCTAAAGTGCTCCCACTTGCATGAGTCGACACATCAATTAATTCTAGGGCCGCCACTAGCGAGACCTGTAGAACTGTAACATCCTAAAATTTAGGGTCAATTTAAAATTCGAAATTCGGCAATATGACGTCTATAACTAGAGTAAACTTGTACACCCTATCATAGGGTCAAGTAAAACCTGAATAATATTTTAATGACATTTAAAACTAAAGTGTATCACCCTCAAACGGTGAATTGAAATATGGCTTATACAAACCCAATTGAAATGAAGAGTATAAATCAACAACCAAATAATCTAAATTTATCAAAATAGATTATAGTTAGGTGTCGTTATCCTTCCAAAATGAATATCCTTAAAATCGAATGTGTCGGTCAATAATTCTCCAAAAAGACCACTCTCGACCCCACGGTCGTCCACTCAATCCCGATGAGTCTCACCGCTAAGATGACCTGTCATACATGACAACCAAAGAAACAAGTGTTAGTAAAGCCTAGTGAGAATAAATAAATTAGAATTGGAAATTATAAACCCATTTGTCGTTGTACAGTGGATATAGTCGTGAGCTAAATCAAACCAAACAAGTAAACCATTAGTGATTATAACAATGGTACAAATAAACACCAATCACTTAGTGAGCTCAAATCCTCTAAGTCTATTGCTCGAAAACATCAAGTCAACCCCTCTAGGTCTATTCTTGAGAGTTCCAAAATGGGAACTCATGCACAATGGAATTACATCTTACTGCCAATGAGACGTTGCCCGACTATATAGACCTACACCTTACTTACCATGGTGACCTGATGCCTATTATGTGCCAAAGTGGTGAACTCAATGTCCAAAACGGGACATTGAAACACCATGCCTATGAATGTATTGCACTAAACCAAAACAAAAACAAACCAAAACACCTTCCATTATCACATTATTTGTCTAAGCATAGAAATTGCTTACCAATGAACATCCATTGGCAACTTGCCAAGTTAATGGTGCAATAACACATATAAAGTAAAAATCACCATATTACCCTACCCAAATGTTTTCTCATAAAACCCTAGTTTTACTTGGATTTCCAAAAATACAATAAGAGCAAAATGTTGACAATGGAATATATGTAGAAACCATAATCATCCTCTATTTATAGTCCATATAAGTTCTCATACCATTTCATTCATACTCAAAGCCCTAAAATCCCAAAATAGATTTTTAGGTCACCAAATCCAAAATCCTTTAGTTTAGGAGTGTACAATAACTTAAATGCAAGACAAACAACATGTATGAAGCTTAAATATGTTAATACACTCACCTTGCAAAGTTTGTGTACAAACCCTAAGGGTGAGAACTTGAGAGAAGAGGAGATGAACTTGAATCTTTACTCTCTTGGAATCTCTTAATCAATACCAACCACCTATGTCAACCACATAAATGATCTTAATGATTTCCTCTTAGAAGAATTGAATGAAGATGGAGAAAACCTACCTTTTTGCTCTCTGAAAATCGCCCCCAAGAAAGCTCTAAGTTGAGAAATGAAGAAAAAGTCGGATTTTAGGGTATTAAATAAACTGGGCCCGACCGCTAGAGTGCCCGACGATTATGACATTTGTCACAATCGCTGGCAAGGTCACGAGTCTCACCCCACTTATGGTACTTCTCTTGCGAGAGTGTCCCGCGATAGTGACAGGGTGTCACAGTCGTGGGCACTATCGCTATCCCTCACCAACTCTCGGTACATTTTACGTAGGAGTGCCCCGCGATAGTGACGAGATGTCACACTCGCGGGCACTGTACCGAAGCCCTCTTTTTGGTGAATTTGGTCTACGACGGTTCTCGACATATAGAATTATTCATATTGAAATTCCCGCATAATTCTTAAAGGTTAAACGGACAAATACCAATTTAATAACATTCAAGGCTTGAAAAAATAAAGAGATTAAATGCCGAGAACCCGGGTGTGACAAGAACAATGTACAAAGAAACAAGTGTTATGCTAGAAGCCTAGTGATATCCTACACAAATATATAAATACAATCATAACGTAAAGCATAAAAGTATAAGTCAACCTTACCCACTTTGCAAGTGTAGCATCATTCCACATTCCATCATGTCATACAAGGGTCCAACCTGAGCACATTCGTATACAATATCCAGTTTTGCTTCTGGGGGAGACCCGTTCCATCCAAGTGACAAGAACAATCGAATGGAGTCACTTATGGATGATATTTGGGAATTACACCTCAGGTTCTTGACTTTAGTGCACACCATTCCGGTGCCACCTCAAGTCTCTCCATTTCCTTTATTGTCCATTCCACAGAGTTCCACCTCAAAGATTAATGAACCTTAGTGCCTATCCAAATTCTTATGAGAGTTTCACCTCAAGAGTCCGCATCCCCTTTAGTGCCTACTCTCTAGTTATTCAACAGTTTACACATTATTTTATATGAGTGGCACAACACACCCTCATGCATAAGGGTTGAGTCCAAAGGTCTTAACACCACAAAATAATAAGACCAATTGTCACAATCTCATCTAACACAATATCTCAAGACAATGTAGCACATGTTCATCTTTCTTATAAGTTAGATGGTTATCAATGACTCATTATTTCTTCCTAAGCACATATATTTCCAATAAGACCAACGTAACTTGTATACCTTCTTTAATCCCCATCAAGTGCCATTTATAGTCATACATGATCTAAGAAGTTAAATCTTACAATGTCAACCATCCATTTCCAAACCAAAGTATCAGATGGAGTATTTACACTCCCAAGCATAAATAGAGATGAAGTTAAATAAAGATAAATCTCCACATCTCATTTCTAGATCAAAGTTCCATATAATAAAATCTAATAGAAATCAAGTTAGAAATAATAATTTAAACATGTATATCATAGTAGAGAACTCACCAAAAGGGTTGTTAGGTGAAACCCTAAAATGAAGAAAACCCTAGAAGTTGGTAGATGGAGACTTGAAGAGTGAGAGTTCCTAGACTTGCAATAATGGTAGGAAAGTCTTAGGTTAGTATTAACTTCACTTGGTACTTTAGATTAAGAATAAATGAAGCGAGAAGGTGAAATAAATGCAAAGTTACCTTTGAGAGGAGAGAAAATCGCCCATTAGAAATGGGGAAAGAAATCGTGCCTTGAAGAAATTAGAATGTGGGTTCGAGGTCTAAAAATCGAGTTTAAAGGCAGGAACCAGGGGGAACACGACAAGAATGACATACGAGAGTGCCCCTAGCATTCTCGTCGGGCACTCTCGCGGGAAGTGTACCGCGACGTCCCTTGGCTCCGCGATTGTGACACGCGAGAGTGACCCTGGGCACTATCACCGGGCACTCTCGCCAATTCTATACCGAGGCTGACATCCACCGTGCGACAATGCTCTTGCAACTATGACCACGACATTCCCCCCGGGCATAGTCGTCGGGTAGGTACCTAAAGCCAATCTTCTCCAGATTTGGGTTTTAGTCATTCCAACCCAAAGATCGAAGTTTTTATTTGACATAACACATAAATGAGCAACAACAAATCAAGTAAGGGCCATAACAGTTTATCATAGCACAAATTTAGAGGAAGAAATTCAGGGTGTTACATTTGCATAGAAATACTCATTTCATCTTTC
Organism: Arctium minus; assembly: GCA_954870635.1. Lineage (NCBI taxonomy): Eukaryota > Viridiplantae > Streptophyta > Magnoliopsida > Asterales > Asteraceae > Arctium > Arctium minus. The sequence goes on along the minus strand of OX941097.1, from coordinate 24,054,021 downwards.
TTGATTTTCCAAAATCCAAATTACTGGTCAAAGTTTTATATTCAAGATGATCTATATACCATATCAGTTGTGATTGATAAAAAAACAAATATATTCATTTGATTTATCTTGAGATATTGCTGGTTTCAAATAAGATTTTGGTAACTTTAACTTGGAAACATTTTCCAGCAAGCAAATGTTCGGTTGTTCTTCGATTGTGGAAGGATATCTTTCATTGGTAGGGTTGGAGTCTTTCATTGGCGTGAAATAGAGGATTTGCTCTCTTGTACGAACTCACATGCTATCCCGAAGTCGAGGCGACATGTTTGGAAGGAGATTGTTTAGACATCTGTGCATTTGATTTAGATGCATCGTAACAAACAGATATTCTCCAACGGGTATGTTCAACCTATTGATCGTTGCTTTGAAGTTCAACTTCTATCTTTCCGGTGTATTTCAAATTGAGCCAAGGATCTAAACTTCTCTTGGATAGACTAGTGCAGTGGGTATGGTTTCGACGACCTTCAAAAGCTTTGGTTGGTTTCGTTGTTGCTCGGTTAGTCGTGCTTTGTTTTCTCTGTGTCCGTTTTTAGTCGACTTGTTGTGGGTTTATTCTTTGTGTTTTAGCTTTCCTTTTGTCGGATGTTGACTTGCTTTCTGCTTTTTGCATAATCTATAGCTTTTGTTTTCTTGTACATTCACATCTTCTTTTAATGTTATTGCCTTGCCTTAAAAAAAAGACAATTACATATATAGTTAATATTCGATATGCACTAGATTTGTTTTCATATCCATTAATTTATAAAATATATCAAAATTATTATTAGAAACATAATTTTATTAATTGTTTTATTGACTAGTAAGCATGGTCATTTCGCATGCATTATATCATTTATTTATTATTATACATTTATTTATTTAGACCTTTGTTTTAGAGTTTTATATTTTGTCTTTAAAATGTTGTCCATGTTATTTGGGGAAAATTTGATTATTGGCTACCTCAACTGATCCCATATAGAATCTGTCTTCAAATATACCAATGTAAGATGATATTTTTGGCTCGTTCAACGGTTGAGTATTGAGGGCGACTGAGGAGAGGGGGGGGGAGAGGATCGAACCCATGACCTCTTTTGTATATAGGCAAAGTCGTTCCGCCGACTTGGCAACTGAGTTACATGTCAAGATATGTTTTCCAGGTTATTATGATTGAGAACAAAAATACATGAGACAAATATGTCGTAATTTTTTTATTTTTGCAATTTTTTTATTTAATGCATTATTTAATAAGTTGTATGGTCAATATTTATTTTGTTATTTTCTTATTTGGTCACTGTTCTCGTTTGAACCCCCTCTCTCTCTCTCTCCTCCCTCTCTAGACAGTCAGGAATTTTATATACATGTGATCTTAATAAAACTTGTTGCCTTTTTACAAATTGATCGTCTTCTCGTTTGACCTTGCCCTTCTCTCTCTCTCTCTCTCTCTACACACACACACACGCACACACATATATATAGGATCCCCTTCTTTTGTTAACCAAACCATTGGTATTAACTGTGTTAACCGATCTAAACCAATCAGATTGCACCATTTTTTCGGTTTAAAACGGTTAAATAGGGGTAGAAATTGTATTTTCAATTTAATGATATTTATGGTATTAAAAATAAATTAATGATAATTATCTTGTTTCCTTTTTTATCTCATTATCTTGTTTCCTTTTTTTTACTTAAATCTTAAAATTGGTAATTATCTCATTTTATTTTAAATAGAATATTTTAAAAATTAAAATTGGTAGCTATTTCAATTTTTGTCAAACCTGTGTTTGAATATTTCCAAACTTTTTTTTATGAAATCTGTGTAGCCTTTCTTTTGAATAGTTAACCATGTACTTAGGTATAAAAAGTGTATTGTGCATTTTCTATGAACATATGTCAGTGTGCACACATGCACTGTATGCACATATGCATCATGTCCACTGTATGCACATATGTACACATAGCAGTTATGCATATGTGCATATATGCTATTATGCACATGATTCTTTAATATGTCAAGCCTATTTGATGTGTAAATCAACTTGATTCAAATATGCATAACATGGAAAAGTAGATTGATCCACATATGTACATATCATGTGCCACCAAAGTGTGTAAGTGCATATGTGCATAACCAAGTGGACATTGCATTATTGTTTGAAATTTCACATTCATACCCAAGTTTCATATGTGCAAATATGCACCGAACAAAATCTGTGGTCATACCATATTCTTATGGACATATTGATTGAAATTTAAGAATTGATTCAAGTGCATATATGCACATACCATAATCGAGTGATCAAATGCACACTTCAAGTTTAGTTGTGTTAGGTGTGTTAGGTGCAGTACCTCGTCGTGTAGAAGAGTAAAAGATCGTCGTGTAGAAAAGTAAAAAAGGAAAATTAATAAACCTAATTCTAAAAATCTAACCATCATCATCGATTCCTCCACTGTTATCAGTCGATTGTAGCTCAACACTGGTCGTCACTTTCTTCACCAATTCTCTTAGGGTTTCGTTCTCATCTGCATCAACATCCACGGGGTTATCCATGGAGTTCGATTATTTAAGATTTGGTTATCTATGGTAAAAGAAAAGTTACGCAGATTTCATAAAAAAGTTTGGAAATATTCAAACACAGGTTTGACAAAAATTGAGATAACTACCAATTTTAAATTTTAAAATATACTATTTAAAATAAAATGAGATAATTACCAGTTTTAAGATTTAAGCAAAAAAAGGAAACAAGATAATGAGATAAAAAATGAAACAAGATAATTATCATTAATTTATTTTTAATACCATAATTATCATTAAATTGAAAATACCAATATACTCATGTCCATACGTGCAACTTCAAACCAAGGGCGTGAATCATTATTAAAATCAGTGTTTTATTGTAAGCCGTTAATCTTGATTATCAATGGTTGAGATTGGTTAACTGTAACACCCCGTTTCTTCGATGAACGTCATCATCACTCATTGTGACCTTTCCCCTAGGACCTTGACAACTTTAATTTCGAGTCTAAGGAAACGTTGACCAATCGTAAAACCCTCGTTTTGTGAAGTTGCAAGTCTAAGCCAAGTGTTATTATATAAGTGTGTAAATATGTATATAATCATCCATTTCATGAGTGCATGTTTATGCGTTCCTATTTGCCTATGTGTACATGAGAGTTCCAACCTTATGCATGTGTGTATTTGTGTCGGCCTTCATGAGGTTACGCTCTAGAATACCACCCTCGATATTTAAAGATACCGTCCCGAGACTTTGGCGACCGAAAGAGGCTCGAAATGGGTCATGTCTTGGACTGAGCGACCATGCCTTGCGATAATGCCATGGCATGGCCACTGTTGGCACTTCAATGGTGGAAAAACAATAGGTGGGATGAAGGAGGCGACAATGCCCGACGATAATGTCATGGCAAAGTCGTCGGTGGAACAATCACCATGGTGGTACCGTAAGTGGGTGAGAACGGGCGACAATGCCCGGCGACAATGTCGTGGCAAAGTCGTCGGGTCATAGTCGCAGGTGGGGGACGGGATGCTGTTCCTTTAAGTCGATTTTGAAGATCAATTAGAGTCATTCTTCCCAAAAACGACCTACAGATCTCTCTCTCTCTCTCTCTCTCTCTCTCTCACTTTAGGCAATTTTCATCCCCACCTCTCTTCTCCCTTCTCCATTAATGACCTAAACTAAACCTAGCATTTACTACACTCAAGAAGGGGTAGTCTTTTGGGGATTTTTGTGAAGAGAGATTATAGTAGAATAACAACACCCATTTTAATCTAGTTTGAATTAATTCTAGATTAAGTAGGTTGTTGTAATCTTTATTTCCCATTCTTTTGCAAACTTTATGGTGCAAACTAACCCAGTTTAATGTGGGTCTTTGGTTGTCTGAAACTTGGGAATTGTTCATATTTTGAGGTTTCTATTTACAGGATATATTGGACCTCCGTATTTTAGACGACATATTGCCAAAATGTCGAGTTTTTTTTGTTCAAATTTTAGGGCGTTACAAGTTGGTATCAGAACTCTAGTTTAAGTGAACTAGGTATGTAATCATGATGCATATACTTAAGCTGAGACTATTAGGTAATGAATTGTGAGAATTGGGTAGAACTCCTAAGATGGGACAGTCTTAGGGCCAATAGAAACTACGCCTTTGAGAATTGTAAGAAATAGTAGCGAGAATTCTTATATAAAATATGTTCATAATCACACTTAGCTATTGTTATTATGAATATATGTGTATGTGAGCATGCTTGAATTACTATGATTATGATGATCGATGAACTGTATTAGTATGATTCTTATGTGTAATCTTGTGTAGCCCATCTCTTACCCTCTCTTGATTGTGTGACAGACGAAAATGGTAAATACTCGGAGTCATCTTCAATCATTGTCGGAGGGTCAAGATGTGACCGAATCCATGGCCGATAGTCCAAATGAAATTGTAACGGTTGTACCTCCACTTCCGCCTTTGCTTAGCGGGAGGATGGAGCAAATCCCGAGAACCAATATTGCCTCCGCCGATCCAGTTTTGACTGAGGCAAACCCTAAAACTCAGATGATGGATATGATGAGGGCCATGAATGAGACCATGGCAAAACAGCTGGAATTGTTCATGAAACTTCTAGAAGACCAGGAGGTTAACCATCGCCGACACGAGACGATTGAAGAAAATGTGGTCATAGCGGGTTCCGAGGGTACCAGAGATGAGAACTGCACCGAGGGACTGGTGACCCTAGAGACGAGACAACCCGGGAGGGCCTGTTCTTACAAGTCTTTCCTTTGTTGCAAACCGTCGGAGTTTGCCGGAACCGATGAACCCGCTAAGTGTATGAGTTGGCTTAGGGAAATTGAGCAATCCTTCAGAGCTTGTGACTGTGAAGAGGACCAGAAGGTAAAATATGGTTCCCAGATGCTCCGAGGTTCGGCCCTGATATGGTGGAATGTTTTCACCTTAACTCTAGAGGAATCTATGCTAGCAAAGATGTCTTGGGCCAAGTTCAAGAAAAAGATTTTGAAAGAGTATTGAAATGAAGAAGAGATGAATTTGATAGAAGAGGAATTTCGGTCGATCAAAAAGGGGGATTTGTCAGTGAAAGAGTACACACGTCTATTTATGGAGAAACTCAACTTGGTGGGGCATGTGGCCCCGACCGAGAAAGAAAAGGTAAAGGCATACTTGAAAGGTTTGCCTGCTGACATGTTATCAATGATCAGCAACTCCAAGGCCTCTAACCTCCGTGAAACCATCGAAGAGGCCAAAGTGATGGAGATACTCTACGCTCGGGACAAGGAAGAAAAGACGAAGGTGGGAGAGAAGAGAAAGTGGGAGAGCCCGCCAAGTTCGTACAAGAAACCGAGGTTCCAACCAGGGAATAAGAGCTTTGACAACCGCCGTGAGGCAAAGTGGTGCCCCAAATGAAAAGGCAAGCATTTCGGGTTTTGAAAAACTAACTCTAACCCCAACCCGGTCTCATGTTTCAAGTGAGGTAAATCGGGTCATATTAGATCCGAGTGTCCCATTAGAGGGACGATTTGCTATGAATGTAAGGAGATGGGGCATGTGCGGAGAGAATGACCCAAGCTGAGGGGTCTTGTGAGAGGAGGAAGCTCGGGAAGTCAACCGAAGAAAGAGGTCGTCCCTAGGGCTCAAGGGAGGGCCTTCCAGATGACAAATGAGGAGGCAAAGGAAACTGCTGATGTGGTGTCGGGTGCGTTCTTACTCAACTCCATACCCGCTAGAGTGTTGTTTGATTCTAGTGCGAATTTCTCCTTTCTGTCGAATGTATTTTGCCAATCTTTGAACGTGCCTACTAGTATACTTCATGATGCCTTAGTCATAGAGGTAGCAAATGGGGAACGAGTAGTCCTAAGAGACATCCTAAGGGATTGTTGTCTAGAAACCAATGGTGAATCGTTTAAGGTGGATTTGCTCCCCATAACCATTGGAAGTTTCGATGTGGTGGTTGGGATGGACTAGTTGGCGAAGCATCAAGCGGAGATCTTGTGTTCCAAGAAACTCATACGGATTCCTGTCCGGGATAGTGATTTCATCCTTGTGTATGGCAAAAAACGAAAAGGCGAAATGGCCATCATCTCATCCATCAAAGCAAGGAAGTATCTGATGAAGAAATACCCTTCGTATCTAGCCTTCGTGGTAGATTCCAAGGTCGAGAAGAAGAAAATAGAAGACGTGAAGATTGTCAACGAATTTTCAGACGTATTTCCCGACGACTTACCAGGCTTGCCACCCGACCGACAAGTGGATTTTCAGATCGATTTAATTCTGGGAGCGGCACCAATAGCTCGCGCACCGTACCGTCTCGCGCCAACAGAAATGCAGGAAATGATGTCCCAACTTCAAGAGTTGCTAGAAAAGGGGTTTGTGAGGCCTACTCGTCGCCGTGGGGAGCTCTGGTGCTCTTTGTGAAGAAGAAGGACGGATCGATGCGTATGTGCATCGATTACCGAGAGTTGAACAAGGTGACCATAAAGAACAAATATCTGTTACCCCGAATAGATGATTCTTTGATCAACTGCAAGGGGATGGATGCTTTTCCAAGATTGATCTTCGATCGGGATATCATCAAGTGAAGGTTCGAGAGGAGGACGTCCTGAAGACGACATTTAGGACTCGGTACGGGCACTACAAATTCCTAGTCATGCCTTTTGGGTTGACGAACTAGATGACAATATTCATGGAATTGATGAACCGTGTGTGTCGACCATTCTTGGACCGGTCGGTCATAGTATTCATCGATGACATCTTGGTGTACTCCAAGGATGAGGATGAACATGAGCAACATTTGAGAGAGGTGCTAAGAAGGGAGAAGCTTTATGCCAAATTCTCCAAGTGTGAATTTTGGTTGTGGGAAGTTCAATTTCTCGGCCATGTGGTGACTCATGAAGGAGTAAAAGTAGATCCAACGAAGATAGAGGCGATGATGAACTGGGAGCCTCCAAAGAGTCCGACAGAAATTCATAGCTTTTTGGGACTCACCGGATATTATCGAAGATTCAATCAAGACTTCTCCAAAGTCGCGCCATCATTGACCGTGTTGACTCGGAAGAATGTGAAGTTTGCATGGATTGAAGCTCAGGAGAAGGTATTTCGTACTTTGCAACGAAAACTTTGTGAATCTCCAATCTTATCCCTACCCGAGGGAACTGAAGACTTCGTCGTTTACAGTGACACATCCAAGATGGGGCTAGGTTGTGTTCTAATGCAAAGAGGCAAAGTGATAGCGTATGCATCAAGGCAGTTGAAGAAGCACGAAAAGAATTACCCTACTCATGACCTCGAATTGGCGGCGGTAGTGTTTGCTTTGAAGCTATGGCGACACTACTTGTACGGTACCAAGTGCGCCCTCTACACCGCCCACAAAAGTTTGAAGTATGTTTTTGATCAAAAGGAGTTGAATATCAGGCAAAGAAGATGGTTAGAATTGTTGAAAGATTATGACTGTGAGCTTCAATAGCACCCGGGTAAGGCAAATGTATTGGCGGACGCCTTAAGCCAGAAAGAGTATAGTGGAACAGTGCAAACCTCATTGGCAAGGATTGAGATCATCTCAAACCTTATGGATATGATAAATACCGCTCAAGCCGAAGCGTTACTCGAAGCGAACCTCAAAGAAGAAGCGATGACGAAACAACACCTCAGCTTGACGGAAGACGGTAGAGGATTGAAACTTTTTCAAGGGCGAGTTTGGGTACCCAAGTTGGGAGGATGCCGAAAGTTACTCTTGGAAGAGGCACACAAATCGAGATATTCCATTCACCCCAGGAGCACAAAGATGTATAGAGACTTGAAGTTGAACTTTTGGTGGCCGGTTATGAAGCTTGATGTGGTGAACTTCGTAGAGAGATGCCTCACTTGTTCTCTAGTGAAAGCCGAACACCAACGATCGTATGGGAGCTTGCAATACTTGGAAATACCGGAGTGGAAATGGGATCATATCACAAAGGACTTCGTGACAAAGCTACCGAAGACGTTGAAGGGCCACGACACCATTTGGGTAGTAGTGGATTGTTTGACAAAAAGCGTGCACTTCTTGGCCATGAGGGAAACATTACCGTTGGACAAACTAGCAAGATTGTACATCAATGAAGTGGTCTTGAGGCATGGGGTGCCGTTATCCATCGTTTCCGATCGGGATAGTCGTTTCACTTCCCATTTATGGAATACCTTTCAAAGAGATTTGGGAACGAAAGTAAAGTTGAGTACGGCGTATCACCCTCAAATAGACGGACAAAGTGAGCGGACTATTCAAACGTTAAAGGATATGTTGAGGTCGCGTGTCATCGACTTTGGGGGAAATTGGGACTCTCACCTCCCATTGGTGGAATTTGCTTATAATAATAATTATCACTCGAGTTTGGGTATGGCACCATTCGAGGCGTTGTATGGACGTAAGTATAGAACACCGACTTATTGGCTCGAAGCAGGCTCGAAGCAATTCGTCGGACCGGAAGTGGTACAAGAAACGGCGAAAAAGTAAAGAGTATTCGAGAACGATTGAAGGCGACCCAAGATTGCCAAAAGAGTTATGCGGACAAGAAAAGACGACCGATGGAATTTCAAGTAGGCAATCGAGTAATCTTGAAGGTGTCGCCTTGGAAAGGAATTATCAGGTTTGGAAAGCGGGGGAAACTCAGTCCTCATTTTCTCGGGCCTTTTCCTATTATTGAGTGTGTGGGACTTCAAGTTAGAGCTATCGCCCGAGAAGAGTGGGATTCACCCCACATTCACGTATGCTACCTATGAAAATGTTTGGCGGAAGAAGAGAATGTCATACCGTTGTCGGAGATTCGCGTGGATAATAATCGGTGCGTTGAAGAACCGGAGACCATTTTAGAGAGAGAAACGAAGAAACTTCGCCATAAGGAGGTGGTTATGGTGAAAGTGAAATGGAAGCACCACCGGGGTGCAAACATAACTTGGGAAGCGGAGGAAGACATGAAGAGGCGGTACCCTGAATTATTCGAGTAGCGTGAGATTTCGAGGACGAAATCTATTCCTAGTGGGTGAGGATTGTAACACCCCGTTTATTCGATGAACGTCATCATCACTCATTGTGACCTTTCCCCTAGGACCTTGGCAACTTTAATTTCGAGTCTAAGGAAACGTTGACCAATCGTAAAACCCTCGTTTTGTGAAGTTGCAAGTATAAGCCAAGTGCTATTATATAAGTGTGTAAATATGTATATAATTATCCATTTCGTGTGTGCATACTTATGTGCTCCTATTTGCCTATGTGTACATGAGACTTCCGACCTTATGCATGTGTGTATTTGTGTCGGTCTTCGTGAGGTTACGCTCTAGAATACCACCCTTGATATTTAAAGATACCGTCCCGAGACTTTGGCGACCGAAAGAGGATCGAAACGGGTCATGTCTTGGACTGAGCGACCATGCCTGGTGATAATGCCATGGCATGGCCGCTGTTGGCACTTCAGCGGTGGAAAAACAGTAGGTGGGACGAAAGGGGCGATAATGCCATGGCAAAGTCGTCGGGTCATAGTAGCAGGTGGGGGACGGGATGTTGTTCCTTTAAGCCGATTTTGAAGATCAATTAGAGTCATTATTCCCAAAAATGACCTACAGATCTCTCTCTCTCTCTCTCTCACTCACTTTAGGCGATTTTCATCCCCACCTCTCTTCTCCCTCCTCCATTAATGACCTAAACTAAACCTAGCATTTACTACACTTAAGAAGGGGTGGTTGAAGTCAAGAGGTTGATCTTTATTGTCCTTAAAACTTCAAGAGAAGAAAAACAAGTTTCTCCCAACTCCATCTATTTTTAGGGGTTTCTCCTTACAAACCCTAGTGTAACACCCCGGATTTTTGATAAGTAAAGGTCACCCGGACATTTTCGAAACCCGTAGATGGTGGGGGTTTGTTGGGAAAACTTCGTTTAAAGTCCCTTAGGGTATCGAGGACTCTAGCATCAAAAAGTCATATTTTCGGAGTTCGGGGGGAGTGGGGCGACAGTGCCCGGCGACTGTGCCAAAGGGCACAATCGCGTGGCATAGTCGCAGGGACTCCACCCCTTGCGGTACAAGTGGAGCGATTGTGCCCCTGAGACAGTGACCATGTCAAGGTCGCGGGGCACTATCGCGAGCGGGCGCCAGGGCATTAAAATGTCCGAATTCTCACCATTTCTTCTCATTTCTCATTTATATCTTCTTCCCTTTTCTCTCCCAAACCCTAAAACTGAACCCTAATCCATTTTGGGGGTTTTTCCTCTTCTTACCACATTATTCTTAATCATCTAGCTAGTTGGGATGATAACCCACAAAACCTTCATCTTCATCTTCCTCATCAAGTTCAACGGTTGGGAGCTCGGGTTGAAGTGTTGGATTGGGTGTTCTTGGAAGTCTCTTTGTCTTCAAGGGTAAGTTTTCTTGTAATAAGTTATAAAACGCTCCATTGATGGTTTCTTAGTGTTTGGTTTCTCAAATCTCGAATTTGGTAAGTTTTGAAGAAAACTAGGGTTTTAATCTCGTTTGGGGTTTTGGTATATTGTTTGGGGGAAATGCTTCTAAATGGTTGAGTATGGGTATTTATGGTTTGAAATGTTTGGATCTAGGTTTTGGAAGTTTCCGGCTTGAGGATTCGAGCGGTCTTCAAAAGAGCTCGTTGGGTGAAACCTAGATTTAGCCTAAATCTAGCAAGGTGAGTTCAAGTTGATTTGTGAAAACGGTGTACATGCCAAAACGGTGTACATGCCAAAATGTTTGTTTTAAAGTGTTGTGTCTTACACAAAATTGTTAACTGTTGATAAGTTTTGTTAACTGCTGATAAGTTTTGTTAACTTCTGATAAGTTGGTTATTTTAAAGGTGTTTAACTTTATAAACTCATTTAGCACACATCTTTGGGATTTTGGGCATTATGATAAATAAATCACGTATTTTGGTATTTTAATGATTTATTTTATGGAAGTAGATTTTGAGTATAAATGTATTTCAATTTGTGTTTTGGAGAAAGGCATGGTTTTGTGTTATGGGACGTTTTGAAAGAATAAATGTTGTAAACTCACTTGGAAAATGAATTGTCCCAATCTAAACTACGTTGGAGTTAATCATATGTTTTGGAGCATGGGTTTATATAAGTACGGGTTGTTTATATTTGATTTCATTTTATGAATTTCGACGTTGGGTCTTTGGATTTGTTGAGCTTATGGCTCGGTTTAGATTTTGTTGGGTTTTGAGGACACTTGTCTGTTTTAATTGCTCGATGTTGAGCGTTTGGTTATGATTTGCATTTACTGCATCTTAGTTGAGCATGTCATGTTGTGAATGCTTTGGTTCATTCGTTTTGAGTCATGTAATGGTTTAGTTAGTGCAATGGATCCATAGGCACGGTGTTCCTCTGTCCCCGTTTGGGAAGTTGGTTCACCATTTGGCACGGAATAGGCATCGGGCTCCATGGTAAGTAGGGTGTGGGCCTATACGGTCGGACAACGTCCCATGGACAGTAAGGTGTAATTCCATTGTGCCCGAGTTGCCCGGTTTTGGGGACTCTCAAGAATAGACCTGGAGTGGTTGACTTGATGTTTTCGGGCGATAGACTTGGAGTAGTTGAGCTCGGTGGGTGTTTTATGTGTAACCCACATGTTTTGAGTTACTATATAACTATGTGACTTACCTTGTGTTCCGCCACGTACAATGTAATTGGGTCTTCCCCGTCACCAATAGGTGTGGTTTTGGTTATGGAGTTTTCTAATCCATGTTTTCGGAGACGTTTGAGTATGGGTAAATACCTATGTTTTAAGGTTTTGGTTATTGGAACTCATTCGAATTATTAGGATGTTTTGGGAAGTTGGAGTTATCTACGTTTTCGGTGTTTGATCATTATGAGGTCAGTTATGTTTTACGTGCGCTTTGGTTTTTGGCTTTATTTAAAGAGGTGTTTATGTTATGGATTTTAATCACGAAAAGGGTGAATGATAAAAAGGAGTTTGTTTTAAGACTTAATATATTTCATTGTTGGTCGCTTTCAAATCAAATGTATCCCATTTTGGAATCACGATTTTAAATGGCATTCTTAAAGTTCTTGCGTTATGTATCTCTAATGAAAACTCTTGAGCTCACTAGGCGTTAAGCCTAACCTTTTTATTTGTCGGCATGTGCATCAGGTTCCAGTTGGGGTTTGGTTCTTGCAGCACTTTGAAGAGTTGAGCATTAGACTTACACGAGAGTAAGTAGTTGGTGAAGTCTTCCGCAGTTGAAGATAGTGACTATTATTGGGTTTTAGTAACACCCGTTTTTACCATAGACTATTTATGTAGAATGAATGTGTATATTGAGGTTGAATATTAATTTGTGCTTATAGATGAACCATTCATTGATGTATTTTAGAAAATTTTAAATTAGTTGCTATTTCCGAACTTGAGGGTGTTACACCTAGTTTGTGAGTTTTCTCCTATAAACTCTAATTTCGTTAAGTGTATGCTTATTACATGTTTATAAAACTTAACTTACCTACTTGAACACTTCATACACATACATTCTTTATTTATGAGTTTGACCTAACATTTGGGGTTTTATGAAAAGAGGTTTGTAGAAGTATCATAGTCCTTTATTATGTGCATTTAATAAAAATGTGGTGGATGATTACTTGGATAATATACATGGATTACCATAAATAAGAAATGAGCTACTATTAAAATGAGAAATCTTATATAGTGGATATCATGCTTATAGGTTGGAAAGTGAGACATACTTGGATGTGAATATCTATCTGGTTCATGTTTATATGTTGAGAATATTGGGTCTACTCCCTTGTGCACGGGGATGTACTTTATATGTTTATTTGGTTGTTCACGGTGGAATATTATGATTACTAGCGAGTAGGCAATGGGGTATGTGAGTCCTTGAGGTGTAACTCGTTTAGCTTGGATAGGCAATAATGTCTCGTAAATCCTTGAGGTGTAACTCGACAGAGTAGGCAATAAAGACAATGTTATGGTTTGAGGTTATGATGTCTTGATGTCATGGGAACTAGAACCGGGACATGAGGTGTAATACAATAACATCATGGGTGACTCCACTCCCGTGTACCTGTCACCCCGATGGAAACGAGTCTCCCTCGTATTTCAAGGGTTATCTCTTGTGTGTTTACGTTCAGGTTTGGGAACATCATTGCAAGTGGGAATAACTTTATGACGCAATGGATTTTGGCAACAAGTATTGTATTATGATAATTTTAATTGTATGTTGGTTAATTTTATGAGATCTCACTAGGCTTCGTCCTAACACTTGTTTGGTGGTTGGTTATCTCACAAGTCCCACTAGCGGTGGAATCTAGGAGGTCGGGTCCGACTGTCGTGCACATAGGAGGTCTTGAAGGGCCGGTCTTTTGGGGATTTTTGTGAAGAGAGATTATAGTGGAATAACAACACCCATTTTAATCTAGATTTAATTAATTCTAGATTAAGTAGGTTGTTGTAATCTTTATGTCCCATTCTTTTGCAAACTTTATGGTGCAAACTAACCCAGTTTAATGTGGGTCTTTGGTTGTCTCAAACTTGGGAATTGCTCTTATTTTGAGGTTTCTATTTACAAGGTATATTGGATCTCCGTATTTTAGACGATATATTGCCAAAATTTCGAGTTTTTATTTTTATTTTTTGTTCAAATTTTAGGGCGTTACATTAACACGGTTAATACCAATGGTTTGGTTAACAAATGAATGAGACTCTCTCTCTCTCTCTCTCTCTATATATATATATATATATATAATCAGATTCATACGAAAACAATAATCAAATAAGAGAATAAGAAAACGGTCGAATTACGTGATCGCGACTTCAAGTCACGGCCACGTCGTCCGCACACCCTTGCGTTGACCGTTAGTGTATAATCATATGCGATTTAGCCGTTTTCTTATTCTCTTATTTTGTTACCGTTCTCGTTTAAACCTCCCTCCCTCTCTCTCTCTCTCACACACACACTATATATATAACAATACAAACCATGTAAATATTACACACCTTACAAACTAATCTCAACCATCCGTACAAATTAACAAATCAACGTCAACGGTGTGGATTAAACCGGTTCCAAAATTTTCTCTTAACATTATTTACAACTGATTTGATAACCGCCTAAAAATCTCAAAATACCAAAAATCAAGGGTTGAGTGTAAGGTGTGTTACATAGTTTGTATTTGATTTGTCCTCCTCTTTCTCTCTCCCTCCCCCTCCCCCTCTCTCCATATATATATATATATACATATATGTATATGTATATGTATATGTATATGTATATGTATATGTATATGTATATGTATATGTATATGGAGAGGTTCAAATGAGAAGTGTTAAATGCATGAGAAGTAGAGAAGTGATCATGACTCTTAATCTGGGTAACTTTGCGGCTTTGAATGTGAAGCACCGGATAATTCCTCGCATGGTCTGCAGAAGATAGAGGGGTAGTTTCGTAACTTTTACAAATAGACGACAAACAAGTTCATATGTAAACTATTTAACTGATTCACATATGAATCTACGAGTTTATATATCAGTTAATTAGTTCATATATGAATCACAAGGGTTCATGCGAAAACTACTCCTCTATTTTTGGCATAGCCACAAATTTTGAGTAGTCAAAGCAACAATTCTTGACCAGTCAAATCCGATCTTGACTGTGTGAAGGGCTATGATTACTTCTTTACTTCTCATATATTTAGCACTTCTCATTTGAACTTATGACTATATGTATATGTATATATGGAGGATCAAACGATAACATAGTCAAAATAACCCGAGAACACATGCGATTTTTGCACTGAAAAATCACATGTGATTGCGGAACACGGTTAATGCATAGGTGCACGGACGATTTGGCCCGCAACCTAGGTCGCGTTTAATCACATGCTATTTTACACATGAGTTTGGTGTAAAATCACATATGATTTGACTGTTCTCGTGTTTTCTTATTTTGTTAATGTTCTTGTTTGAACTCAACGCTCTCTCTCTCTCTCTCTCTCTCTCTCTCTCTCTCTCTGTGTGTGTGTGTGTATATATATATATATACACACATGACGTTTCAAATGCAAACCACCGAATTTTACAAACTGTACAAAACAATCTCAATTGTACCCGTTCATATTATCAAATCAATGTCAACAATGTAGATTGAATCGGTTCCAAAAATTATTCTTTACCTTATTTGCAACTGATTTGGTAACCGCCTAAAAATTTAAAAAACACAAAAAATCAAAGTCGAGATTGGTTTGTACAATGTGTAACATTTACATATTTACATATTTATATCTGAAATCTTCTCTCTCTCTCTCCATCCCTCTAGACACACATACTTTCAAACGTTCACAGACAAACAAAAATAAAAATATAAGTCAATTATTCTTAGCACAAATGAAATAAATTATGGTATTTTAATTTTTTAGGACAAATGAAGTAGTTATAAACATTAATTTTTCTTTTTGGCAAAAGCCTCTTAAAGTACTGTTGCATGACATCTCGTTTATGTACAACAAGTACGTAATGTTACATCTATTTATTAATACCACCAACTACATGCAACATCTGTTTAAACCCTAAATGAAAAGGGTCAAACTAAATGCACCCTAGTCTAAATTTCCAATCACACCCTAGTCTAATAAACTCAATAATTTGCCATTGTTTTTCTAACCCTCCTCCTCACACTTGTTTTTTTTATTTTTTTTAGAGTGAATTACATTTTTGGTCCCTCATGAATGCCTGGATTTCACTTTTCGTCCCTCCAGTTTTGAAAGTACATTGGTGGTCCCTAAAAGCGAGATATGGTGTCCAAACTCGTCCTTGGCGCTAACGCTGTTAGTCTAGGATCCGTTAGAGCATCCATGTGCCCCTCACGTGAGGGGCATTTTGGTCTTTTTACCCTTTTCTTCTTCACCCACACCACCATCACCACCTGCCGTCATCAAGCTCCATAGCCAGTGGATTTTGAACTGAATTAGTACTTGATAAACATTGGATATTTGAACCGATTTAGAGCTTGATATTCAATGGATTTTGAACCGATTCATAGCTCGATTTATAATCAATCAGATCTCGATAACCAATGGATTTACAGCTCGATTTATAATCAATTTATAGATCTTGTAGCCAATGGATTTAAAACCGTTTGATTTAGAATCGGTTTAGAGCCCCATCCCTATCCCCATCGTGTATCGTCGTCTCCCTTTCCCCCTATCGCCGTCGTAGCACCACCAGATCTCTACATACAGTAACGAGAGAACGACACAAATATGTGATGAAAAACAAACCTTTAGAACCCACCGCTGTAACCCCGACCTTGAACTCGAACCCACGACTGCAACCCCCTGGTTTCCATTCGTCAAAAAATGTTGGTTTACTGCCTTCGTCAATGAAATTGAGGCGAGGAAAAACAGAAAATGGAGATGGTAGGGGATTAGGTCGCTGGGTTCACGGGGTCAAGTGCATCTGGTCTTGTTCACGGTCGCCGGCGACGGTGGAAGGAACCGAGAAACAAATTGGCGCCGGTGAGGAATCAGGTCACAGTGTGTATAAGGAACCGAGAAACAAATTGGTGTTCTTGTTGAGGAAGAAGAAGATGGGTAAAAAGACTAAAATGCCCCTCACGTGAGGGGCACATGGCTGCTCTAACGGAGCCTAGACTAACGACGTTAGCGCCAGGGACGAGTTTGGGCACCATATCTCGCTTTTAGGGACCACCAATGTACTTTCAGAACTGGAGGGACGAAAAGTGAAATCCAGGCATTCATGAGGGACCAAAAATGTAATTCACTTTTTTTTTAAATGATAGTTACAATTTTGGTCCCTAAACTCATTTTATTTATTTACTTTATATCTTTTTGTTTTATATTTTACATTTTACATTTTTATTATATTAACACATATAAGCATATATTAACTAATATACGTTAAAAAAATAATTTTTAATTTTAACAAGTTACACCATTATAATCGTCTTGTCAATACCTTCGAAATGAGTCCAATATTGAATATTTTTTGATTTAATTGTTATAAGAAGAAAAATACAAATTGTACAAAGTCCAAAATTAATTTTTAAAAACTAATCCGCTATATTTACAAAAGTTTTTTTAGTTGGTTTGAGTTGCTTATAGAATTCTAGACGTGACATATACATGGTTTGCCATCCAGCTGCTGACGTGATTTTGTTCCGGGTCCATAATGCTGAAATGGGAGGCATTGGGTACTCTCCTTCTAACTGGACCATCACGTAATGATTGTTGTTTACGTGTGAAATTGTAAGGACCCGATGGTATTGAAACTCTTTGAGACCTTTCCAGAGAGGAAAACAAGTCATACAACCTCCAATGGTTAAAAGGTGAAAGATCACACCAAACCTATTGGCTATCAATATACCTGTCTCAGGCATAGTCATCCAGTGTTGCTCTGGTGCTGGCGATTCCCAAAAAGACAACGAAGTAAGTATTTCATCGATTCCATAAAAAACTCCAGAGTATGTCGCATATGAACTCATTAACTCATCTAATAATTCATGACGAACATAGGGCCATTGGTCTTCACCATACCCGAGACAAACAACTATTGATCGGAAACCACAATTCCCATCACCTCTTACATCTTGTATATTCGTGATGTATGGATGAAAGATTTCTAGAATTTGCTTCAACAATAAACTATGTCCCTCCGACAGTATCTCGTTTAAGTCAATATGGTGTGAACATTGTCTTATTGGTTCCTCGTTCAAGTCCATGAAGGATGAGTTATGCCTAGGGGGTTCCTCGTTCAAGTCCATGAATGATGAGCTATGCCTAGGTGGTTCCTCGTTCAAGTCCATGAAGGATGAGCTATGTCTAGGTGGTTCCTCGTTCAAGTCCATGAAGAATGAACTATGTCTAGGCAGTTCTTGATTCAAGTCCGAACAACTGTATCTGTGAGGAACTTGAGTTTGATGATGAACACGCTTCACTTTTGGGCGTCCACGAGTGTTCTTCTTGACCGAAGGTTCACCGATCAAGATTTTTGATGGATCCGTTATCCCCCTCAACTTTCTTAAAAATCTGGATTTGCCATGATCCGGTTGATTGATGAATATTTCTTTAAACCTTTGCATATCATGATCACAATTAAGATCACCATATTCCACAGATATAGAAGGCGACAAATCAAGCTTTTTCCAAAATGCATCAACCGAATCAAAAGTTACAAATTTTATAAATTTATAAAATCAAAACACACACATATATATGTCACGTCTATAATTCTACAAGCAACTCAAACCAACTCAAAAAACTTTTGTCAATATAGCGGATTAATTTTTAAAAATTAATTTTGGACTTTGTAAAATGTATTTTTCTTCTTATAACAATTAAATCAAACAATATTCAATATTGGACTCATATCGAAGGTATTGAGAAGACGATTATAATGGTCTAACTTGTTAAAATTAAAAATTACTTTTTTAACGTATATTAGTTAATATATGCTTATATGTGTTAATATAATAAAAATGTAAAATGTAAAATATAAAACCAAAAGGTATAAAGTAAATCAATAAAAAGAGTTCAGGGACCAAAATTGTAACTATAATTAAAAATAAATAAAAATGAACGGTTGTGAAAGGGTTGTGAGAGTAAATTACAGATTTGGTCCCTAACGTTTGGTATTTGTTACAGAATTGATACCTAAAAGAAAAATACATTTACAAAGTTATAATAAAATGTAATTCTTACAAAAAGAAAAATACATTTTACAAAGTTATAAGAAAATCAAAAATTACAAATTTATAAAATAAAATAAAATCAAAAGTTACAAATTTTATAAATTTATAAAATCAAAACACACACATATATATATGTCACGTCTAGAATTCTATAAACAACTCAAACCAACTCAAAAAGTTTTGTAAATATAGCGGATTAGTTTTAAAAATTAATTTTGGACTTTGTACAATTTGTATCTTTCTTTTTATAACAATTAAATCAAAAAATATTCAATATTTGACTCATTTCGAAGGTATTGACAAGACGATTATAATGGTGTAACTTGTTAAAATTAAAAATTACTTTTTTAACGTATATTAGTTAATATATGCTTATATGTGTTAATATAATAAAAATGTAAAATGTAAAATATAAAACCAAAAGGTATAAAGTAAATCAATAAAAAAAGTTTAGGGACCAAAATTGTAACTATAATTAAAAAAATAAAAAATGAAGGGTTGTAATGAATGAGTTAGGAAATCAATGCAAAATTCTAACATTTGCACCACCCTAGCCGTGTAGACTAGGGTATACAAAGATAGAACCCAAAAAAGTAAAAACAATAAAAACCCAAGAACCCAAAAGAGTAAAAACAATAAAAACCCTTAAACAAGAATTCACAACCAAAGATGTCAAACAGAGGTAAGTACGTACCCATCTTCTGAAACAATCTGACTTCTGTTATTCCTGTCACATTTACAAAACCTTCAAACTTTATTTTTTTTTTAAAATATATTTATATACCATAAAAAAATTAACATATATATATATATATATATATATATTCATTTTGATGATTTTTGAACTTTAACTTTGAATGAAGTTAGAATTAATGTATATCGCATATTGTATCAGCGACCGGAAACCAGGGCCGGTCCTGAGCTTTCGGATGCTCATGGCGAAAAACTAAAAAATACCCACTTCCCAACACACACACACATACATATATGTATATATATACATAGTGGAAGGATATTTTGCAACCCTGAAAAATGTTGCAACCCTTGCAACCCACATCTTAACCGTTGGATTCATGATCGACGGTTATTTTATTTTTATTTTTCTGTTTTTTTAATTAAAAATATTAGGCCCCATATCTATTGCAACCGCCAATCATGAATCTGACGGTTAAGATGTGGGTTGCAAGGTTTGCAACCTTTTATTAAGGGTTGCAAATGAAACAACCCCTATATATACCTATATATATATATATATATATATATATATATATATATATATATATATATATATATCAGAAGGTACAAATAAGAAAGTTAAGTGTCGTGAGAAGGTAACAACGGAATGTTTATATGTGAATTATTGAAAAAGTTCATTTGAAGATGCATATATGAATAATTTATAACATCGGTTCATATATGCATTTTCAAATAAACTTTGTTAGATATTTTCAATAATACCCATATGAATCTTCCCCTGACTTTCCCTTCTTATGTTATCACGATATTTAGTTTTCTTATTTGAATCGGTCATATATATATATATATATATATTTATATAGAAAGTAAACTATTTGAAAGGGGTCTGGAACGTAGTTAAGCTAGACGGCTCATCCTCACATTGATTTGTATTAAATATGACAAAGAATAATACAATGAAAGACATAAAACAAAACCCTAAATAATAAAACATAAACACCTCATCTAAAATGATATCTTTGTGCATTTTTGAACAAAGTATCTTATGAAGCATAGAAAGAAAACACTATAATTGAAATCGTCAAAACAATCTCTATTAGGGGTGTAAATGAGACGAGACAACTCGCGAGCTACTCGAGATCGACTCGGTCAAAGCTCGACTCGAATATGCTCGACTCGAATATGCTCGACTCGAACTCGAGCTCGACTCGACATACTAACGAGTCAAGTCGAGCGACCTGATACTCGACTCGATAAGCTCGTGAGATACTCGAATAAATTTTATATTTATTAATTATTATATTTATTAATTATTATAATCAACAAAAATGAAAATTTGTCACCCGTCTAAAATAAAGAAGAGGCATTTTAAATTTCAAAACAAAAACAATTTATTTTTATTTTTTATTAAAACAATAAAACATATAAACAAAACCCTAATCATCATCTCATTTCTCAATTCTCTCTCTATTCTCAGCCGTGAGCCGACACCCATATCACCATCTCTATTCTCCTTCTAGATCGAGACACGACAGGCCGACAGCCCCCGCGCCGGCGAGTCGGCGACCTCCACACACGCCGGCGACCTGCAGCCTCCACGCCGGCGACCTGCACCCTCCAGCCTCCACGCTTCCACGCCGGTTTGTTCCTCCTCCCTCTTTGCTTAATACGAACAGTGTGTTCCTTACTCATCTAGTCATCTTTAATAATTATATAGCCTTCTATATTTATGCATCATTTAGATGAGAGATGTGGAAATCCAATGGTAATAACAATTTCCATTTTTCCCCTTTTATGTTGTTAAAGACTTAAAGTTGCATCTTGTTTAACTGTTCTATCATCTATGTACCCTTTTTAAACTTTTTCCATAAAGAGAAAAACAAAATATTTTAGACTGAATAATTCCTTCACTGAATAATTCATATATGTTATTATTTGGAACTTGAATGTTTTTAATTTTTTTATATTTGGAGTATGTTTTAGTTGGAACTTGAATGTTTTTAATTTTTTTATATTTGGACTTTGGTGTATGTTTTATTAAAAACTTGAATGTTTTTAATTTGTTTATATTTGGAGTATGTTTTAGTTGGAACTTGAATGTTTTAACTTTTGTTAGATGTGTTTAGTGGGGAGACATCGGTAAATCGTGTGAAATTTGAGCTTGATATGTATTTAGAAGAGGGATGTTTCTTTAGTCAAGATTACAAGTTTGATGTCTTAGCTTGGTGGAAGGAATAATCAAACAAGTTTCGAATTTTGTCTAGAATGGCTGTAAATATCTTGACGGTTCCTATCACTACCGTGGCCTCGGAGGCAACCTTTAGTGCTGGTGGGCGTGTAATAGATTCTTATAGAGCTTCTCTTGCTCCGGAAACGGTGCAAATGTTGATGTGCACGGGTGATTGGTGTAGATCCCTCCATGGAGTGAAAAGGAAGAACAAGGTAAATGTATAGATATGTTTAATTAATTATCTTCACTTTTAACAAGTATACTAATTTGTTTTTTTTTTATTGTAGGAGAGCGAAGAACAACCAAAAGAAATTTTCATTCAAGTACCGTTGATGGAACCCGACAATTGAACGTGTTTAATTTATAATGTATTTGGTTTTAATATTGTAATTTTCTCGACTTCGCTTTGATTTTGGTTGTAAGTTACAATTAGTTTCGACTTGATTTTGTATTTGGTTGTAAACTTTTAATTTTCTGGATTTATTTTGACAATAATTTAGATTTATTTGGAAGTTTTAATATTGTGCATTAAAGGAATTCAAGCTTGAAACGAGCTCGAAACGAGTTCGAGTTCGAGTTTGATTCGAGCTCAGTTCGAGTTCGAGCTCAGGAATTGCCTTTCGAGTCGAGTTCGAGTTTGGAATTTTGCTACTCGCGAGTTTCGAGTCGAGTTCGAGCTCAGGAATTGGATTTCCAGTTCGAGTCGAGTATAATGATACTCGAGCTCGACTCGCATTATTTACACCCCTAATCTCTATTATATGGAAACATCAAAGGTTAAATACAAACAAAATCAAAAATCAAAATTTAAAGAGTTGTAAACTAAAAAAAGTATTTACAAAACAATAAACTCAATATTAATCTGAAAACATACTAATTAATGAGATTATAAAAATAACCTAAAATAAAGAAATCATTTACTACAAAAACATAAACTTAATGATCATGAGAAATTGAGAATAATTTAAAATCCTAAATACCCGTGAACAATAAATATCTAAAACTAAAAACACAAATTTCAAGCCCATAATAATGGAATGTGGCTGAAATTAAAAATAAAACAAATTTTCAGCACACTATTTGTTTCCCCATGATGAGTCTTCCTACTTCCATTTTTGCTGCCCTCCACGTTTTGATGCCCATGGCCACCGCCATCGCTGCCATGGGCAAGGGCCGCCACTGCTTATGATGAAAACTTTGCAAATCTTGTAGATGCTATTGATGTTATTCATATTGGTTATTTATGTTAATAAATTAATTAATTTAATATAATAAATTAACAAAAATAGGACGGAAGGGCATAAGAGCATCTCCAACAGATTCTCCAAAAATGGTACATTACAATTCCAAATTCAAATAAGGAAATCGGATGATTCTTTTTTCAAAAAAGAAAACCAAATTCTTTTAATATATTATAAATTCACCAATATATAATTGAAACAATAGTGAAACATAATAAAATATTATTGAAGCCATAGTGAAACCTTATTGAAATCATAACGAAACATTTTTGAAACCATAGTAAAACAGTTTCACCTCCAAACAAAACTCAAACATAATTCATCATCTACATGAAACCTTATTGCAACCATAATGAAACATAATGGAACTTTATTGAAACCATAGTGAAACCGTAATTAGAAAAAGAAAATAAAAACTAAAACTATATTTAGAAAAAAAAAATTAATACCGTTTAGAAATGATTAGAAAATCAAAGTGTAATTAAAAAATAAAACCGTAATTAAGAAAAAAATTAGTTAAAAAATAAAACCGTAATTAGAAAAAAAAAATTTGATTTACCATAATTAGTTGGTTATTATTTTATACATATCTGAAAATAAAACCAAACAATAATTACTATAATTAAAACCGTTAGTACAATTTGACAATTAAACCCTTATAATTAAGAATAAAACAAGATTAAAAGAAAATTAATGATTGATGGAATTCAGTGTACAACGTTTGCATCATAAGAATAGTTTGCATTTGATCTTCTCTCTCTCTATATATAGAGAGAGAGAGAGAAAGAGAGATGAGGTTCAAGAGAAACCTCAATAAAATGGAAAACTGAGGAACACTCTGTTAGCCCTTGATTTGTACGATATGTAATTGTGCATACAAGTAAATTAAGTTGTTTTTTGGTTTTTATGTACGTGTGCGTTATGCACTCGTGCATATGCACGTATGGACACTATACTGTCCAGATGAAGGACTACCATGATGTTACTCAGTTTTTTTGTTTTTTGAGATTTTCTCCTGAGCCTGACCTTATATATATATATATATATATATATATATATATATATATATATATATATATATATATATATATAGGGGTGAGTTCAAATGAAAACTCATCTTTCATTGTGCATATCAGCACATGAGAACAAATCTTAACCATTGGTTAAAACTTTGAAAATTAATCAATGGTTAATACATAATAAGGTTAATTGAGAACTGATTAAGGACAAAATTGGAAATTTGAATCAACGTCTTCTTTGTTTGACTTTTTATTTTATTTTTTAATTAAATTTTTTTTTACCACCTTAAACTTTAAAATAAATTATCTTAAAAATTACTAATATTTTAATCAAACAAATTGCACCAAAAAAACGAGAATTTCGTGCTCTTCGATATGACATCCATCTCGATATACTTTTTTTTTTCTCGTTTTAACCATTTTTTACGTGAAATTCTATATATGTGTTATATTCATTATGAATATGCATGCACGTCCTCGGGTGTCCACATTCAGTATGAATAACAAAGATGAACGTTCATTCACTATTCATAATGAATAATACAATATTCATGATGAATAATACACGAATTCATGATTCATGTATTATTTATCATGAACCGTGTATTATTCACCATGAATGTTGTATTATTCATCCTGAATGATACATTATTTATGATGAATAATATATGAATGACTCGTGAAGGTGTAGACACATGACGCACTCTTTTGTGCTTCCCAATTCACAACCGAAATTTGGTTTAATTCATTATGAATATGTATGCGCATCCCCGGATCTCCCACATCCAGTATGAATAACAAATGTGAACGTTCATTCATTATTCATGATGAATAATACAGTATTCAAAATGAATTACACAACATTCATGATGAATAATACACGAATTCATGAATCGTTAATTATTCACCCTGAATGTTGTATTATTTATCCTGAATGATACATTATTCATGATGAATAATACATGAATGACCCGTGAAGATGAGGAGACGTGACGCACTCTCTTTTGTTCCCCGGTTCACAACATAATTACTCGATAGATTCTCGGTTCGTCTTGATGGGTGTTGGGTTACGGTGCTGAAGAAACGCGATGCCTTACGACATTGAAGAAGGTGATGTCGAGTTACATACTTACGGTATCGAGGTCTTATACAACCTTGAACGTACATAAATATTCATAATGAATATAACACATATATAACATTTCACGTAAAAAACGGTTAAAAAAAACTATATCGAGATGGATGTCATATTGAAGAGCACGAAATTCTCGTTTTTTGATGTAATTTGTTTGATTAAAATATTAGTAATTTTTAACATATTTTATTTTAAATTTTAATTGGGTAAATTTTTTTAATTAAAAATAAAATAAAAAGTCAAATATGGTAGGCGTGAGTTTAAATTATCTTTCATTTTTATCCCTAAGCATCTTAACATTAAAAACTCTATTTAATATGAGTTGTTGGATCAATAGAGATGGAGTGACTGAGATTTGTCCTCACATACATAATGAAAATTGAGTTTTCATTTGAACTTTCCCCTTGTCTCTCTCTCTATATATAAACAATTAAAATTAGAAGAAATAAAATTAAAAAAAAAAACAAAAAGTGTTTTCCATGTTTTATTGATTGAAAAGAGAAAAACATGTGGAACATACAACAAATTATATATATATATATATATATATATATATATATATATATACATACAACAAATTATATATATATATATATACACCTTTCAACTTATCCCCCAGTATACAATAATAACCACTCTCGTTTTGTCATCCCACAAGGGTATCCCTCCAATCTTTGCTCTAAACTACTATTTTCGTACTTGTGGCTTGTTGTTTATAACTATTTTCGTCCTTGATCTTTAAAAGATGTTTTTTTGGTTCTTGTGATTTGCAACTCCTTTCGTTTTTAGTCTATGAGAATATTAGTTTAGGGACGAAAATAGAAAGAAATTGCAAACCACAATGACAAAAAAAACAACTTTTAAAGTCAGGAACGAAAATGATTATAAACAACAAACTACAAGGACGAAAATCATAGTTTACTCTTCATTATATATATTGGGTTATATGTTTCAAAGTAATTTATGTGGTTTTAATAGTTGCAAAATATGAATATTCTTAATCTGTTATTATATATGTTTTCGAAACAAACTGAAATCGTTACATTTGATAAACTTTAGATAAAATATTCATATGTACTTTTGTGTTTTTTTCAAGTAATGTTTTGATTCATTCCTATTTGGTTCAGATTAATATTGTGTTGACTCGGCACTAACTCATGACCATTATTTGCTTCACATAATAGGATATAACCTTATTAGATTTTGGTAATTTTCACAAGTTTTTTTTTTTAGAGTAAACTACAATTTTGGTCCCTGATGTTTACATGTTTCTCCAAAAATGGTCCCTAGGTCTCTTTCTAAGGACTCTTCCCCCGTGGCGGTTCTCGGATCATCCAGGGCTCAAGCTCCCCGCCCCAGCCAATCTCCCGTTGGGTCAAGGTCCGCCATGAGTTTGATAATTTCTACCTTGCAATAACTATAGTGAGTGTCCCTACTATTTGCATTTTGCTTTGAAAGTGGTTACGCGTTGTTAACTCCGTTAAAAAAAATCAGTTAAGTGAGAGGTACTTTCGTCTTTTTACACTTTTTTTTGTCTTTTCTTTTGTCTTTTTCTTGTCTCTCCCTCTCCTAAAACTCCGGTGAGCATCTCCAACCTCCGGCCACCTATGAGCATCGCCAACCTCCGATCACCACCCACCCCCGTGATTATCCCTCATGTACCTTCGTCTTCTTCTCCCACCCTCCCACAAGTGTGTGTGTATGTATGTATGTTACAAATCTATAGAAGAAAAAGAAAGGTTGGGTTACAAGTGGTATGTATGTGTTTGCAGTGTGTGTTGTATGTGTTTGCAATGTGTTGTATGTGTATATATATATATATATGTATATTTGTGTAGTGTATGTGTATATATATATATAGGGTGTGGTTCAAATATATATATATATGTTGTATATATGTGCAGCGTGTGTATGAATGTATGTGTGTGTAGTGTGTGTTGTAGTTTGCAGTGTGTGTGTATGTGGTGAGGATCGTCGGAGCTGGTGATGTGGCCGCCGGAGGAGGAGGGTGTTGTGGCCACCACCTTTCCCGTGACCATATCTAACCTGTGGCATCGTTCTTGTGGAAGCCCCTCCTCGCCTTTCCACTGCTCAACGATTTCTATGCCCCTCGTGTGGAAGCCCCTCCTCCGCCCATGGCATCGTTCCTATGTATATATATATATGGGGTTGTTTTATTTGCAACCCTTAAAAAGGTTGCAAACCTTGCAACTCACATCTTAACCGTCGGATTCATGATCGGCGGTTACAATAGATATGGTGCCCAATATTATTAATTAAAAAAAACAGAAAAATAAAATTAAAATAACCGTCAATCATGAATCCAACGGTTAAGATGTGGGTTGCAAATGTTGCAAAATATCCTTCTAATATATATATATATATAGTGTGTATACATATATACAGTGTGTGAGAGTGAATCTACAGAGAAAGATAGATGGATATGTGTGTGTGTGCCGGAGAAGACCGTCAAAGGAGGGTGTTGTGTCTGTGTTCATATGTATATATATATATAGAATTAGGTTTATTTGAGAAACGCTAAAAATATGAGAAATAAATAAATGATCCTAGCCCTTTATCTGATCAACATTTGCAGTTTTGACCGTGAAACACCGGATAATTTCTTGTGTAGTCTGTAGAAGATAGAAGGGTAGTTTCGTAAAATATGCGGGACAAATTCATATATGAACCTGTATGATTCACATATGAATTATATGTTCATATATGAACCAGTGTAATTCATATATGAACTCTTTTAACTTATTCATATATGAACATTTGTGATTTATATATGAATTATACGTTCATATGTGAATTAGTTAATTGGTTTATATATGAATCAGTTAAAAGAGTTCATATGTGAATTACACTGATTCACATATGAACATATAGTTTATATGTGAATCATACATGTTCATATATGAACTTGTCCCGTGTATTTGTAAAAATTACGAAACTATCCTTCTAATTTGGGAATAATCGCAACTTTTGAATAGTCAAAGCCGTAATTATTGACCAGTTAAAGACGCAATATTTGATCGGTCAAAGCCGATCTTGACCGAATGAAAGACCAGAATTACTTCTCTATTTCTCGTATATTTAGCATTTATCAAATGAACTTCTCCCTATATATTAATATAAATTAGATTAAATTACAATTTGGTCCCTCTGGTTCAAACAAAATTATAAAACTTGTTCTTGTAAAAGAAAAAGATGAAAATACCCCTAGCTTAACTGAGTTTTTTTAACGGAGTTAACGATAAGAGACCACTTTCAAAACAAAATGCAATAGTTATTGAAGTGTAGGGAGTAGGGACCATTTTTTGAGAAACGTGTAATTGTAGTTTACTCTTGTTTTTATTAAAGGATGGTTTAGATATTTGATCAATAATTAACTATTTTTACTAAATTATGTGTCAAAATAAACATCATATTCATAGAGAGTAACATTTTCTTTAAAAAAAAAACAATATGCAAAATTTCCTTAACTTCTTCATGGAAATTAAGAACTGTATTTAAAAAATAGTCAAGACAATATTTACTTAAACTAAATATTAAATATCGTAATTTTCATAGAAGAAATTTGTATATCGTTATTCTGTTCAAGTACATTTCATAAACCTAAGTTTCTACGATCATGATTTATTGGCATATGTGTATGTTTCCAGAGTTATTCATATACTTTTTCCATTCCAGAATAATTGCCTGTATTTTTATTTTAGTTTATCTCAAAATAAATGTCCATTTTTTAAAATGTGTATTCTTTCCAAATCTACCCTTAATTTAATTTTGAGATGCAAAATTAATTACTCCCTCTTGTTTTCGATTATTGTTTTTTTTTTTATTGCCATTTTGGAAATAATTGATTTCTAAATAAATACACCCGTAACTTGATATAACACATAATAACACTAATTTATGCAAAAAATTACGATCGTTTATTTAAATTGATTCTTAGGGGGTGTTTACCCAGTAAGCACAGTAAACGCTTATCGGTAAGAGTCAACGTTCTAACTTACTTTACCGGGTGAGATTGTAGTTCATAAAAACGATATCGTATGTAACAATTTACCCGATAAACGTTTACCGAGTAAAAGTTGTCACACTCACTTACCGGGTAAGATTTTCGACCTTTACCATATTTATCTGATAAGGTAAATGACTCGATAAGTACTTACCAAATAAACACTTACCAAGTAAGTTTTTAGTAAACTGTTTCTTAGTTTTTTTTTTATTCTTTTGTCATTTCCACTACCAATTAAATCAAGAAAATCTTGAAATTGACTTTAGTTGACCTGCCAGCTGTCACCATGTTTGATTTGTGCTTTGCAGCTCTACTGCAGTTATAATTCTTCCAAGATTCAGCACAACACACACCATTCTTCAAGACTTTGAAGTTTATATCTACAATAAAATCAGGTTTATAAGACGTAAAAAAGAAGTGTTGAAATATTCTAATATACGTATGTATGATAAGACTTAAATTTTCTAGGACTGATTATAATTGTGTCATATGTTAAAGCGTTGCAGTAAGTTCATAGAACGTTGTTGAACGTCTTAACAAGTTTTTCAAGACACTTTTAAAATAAAGTGTTCAAGACACTTTATAATAGAGTGTCGCATTATCTTTTCTATAGGATGCTTCTCACTATAAACATATCGCTTTACAGGACACTTTTTTTGAAAACACATTGTTTTTAAAAGTGTCATATGAAAAAACTAACGGTATGCTTCATTTCAAAAGTGTCTTAAAAAACTTATTAAGACCCAAAAAATATATCTTATAAACTTATTGCAACGCTTTTACATAGAACGAACTATTGTTTGGTCCTATAAACTTAAGTCTTAAAAACCAATCTGTTAGGACACTTGTACATTTTTGGCGTCATATAAACCCGATTTTGTTGTAACAAGTAGCTAGAATATATATTGATCTGTATCTTGTTTAACTAATGATCAATTGCAGAAATGGAAGAACAAAGATCAACTGGTGTTATGGAGAGATTCTTAGGAGGCTTAATTAACAAAACAAGAACACTTCTTTTTCGTTGCATATCGTGTGGTCCGATCCCACAACATATCGCATTCATCATGGATGGAAACCGAAGGTTCGCGAAGAAATGGCAGCTGGAAGAGGGTGCGGGCCATAAAGCCGGGTTTCTAGCACTCATTTCGGTCCTAAAATACTGTTACGAGATGGGAGTCAAGTACGTAACGGTCTACGCATTCAGCATCGACAATTTCAATCGACGCCCAGATGAAGTGCAATACGTAATGGACTTGATGCGTGAAAAGATCGAAGCTTTCTTGAAAGAAATCGATATCGTGAATAAATATGGCGTTCGAGTGTTGTTTATAGGCAATCTTGACCGGTTATATGAACCGGTTAGGATTGCGGCTAAGCAGGCAATGGAAGCCACTGCACATAACACCAACACCTATCTTTTGATCTGTGTGGCATATGCGTCGTCGTACGAGATCCAACGTGCGGTTACGTACGCGTGTCAAGAAAAGAGCGGTGGGGTTCCGGAATTGGGCGTAAACGGGAATGGAAACATGAGCCGGATCGGAGATCAGGCAATAAAGGTGGTGGATTTGGAGAAGCATATGTATATGGGAGTGGTTCCGAATCCCGATATTTTGGTGAGGAGTTCGGGTGAGACGAGGCTAAGCGACTTTCTGCTATGGCAAACGACCAACTGTGTGTTGTATTCTCCGAAAGCGTTGTGGCCGGAGATGGGGTTGCGGCAAATCATTTGGGGGATTTTGAAGTATCAAAGGAATTATTATTACTTGGAGAAGCAAAAGAAGCTGGATTGATGAGTATTTGAAGTTTGGTTATGATGTTTGGAATAAGTTGTGTTAATCATTCAGTAGATTGTGGGACCAGTATGGTGGGGACGCTTGAGGCCAGCGTCATACCCCTTTTGCAGAATTATTGAGTAGATTTCACCCAACTTTATCTAAATAAGGTAGAAACTCCAAAGGATGACATCATACCTTTTATAAAATTGTGAAAAAAGGGTTTGCATTACCCTCGGTGCACCCCAGCTTTACCGGCCCCACGACCATCACGATGGAGGTAAACCGCGATGTCCTAGGGCAGGGATAAAGTTGGTTTTTCATTAAGTTCTGTATGGATAAAGTCGTCTGTGTGGATTAATCTGTCTGTATAGATTTAGAAGGTTTTTATTTGAGAGAGTTTTTTCATAGATGGAAGGAACGTGTTTTTTAATGAGAGGGACTGGTTTGGAAAAAACTTGGCTTTCTGCATAAAGCTCCTCCTTGAAATCTTATTGAATAAGTCACTTTCTATATCATTAAGCCACTACCAAACAGTCATATATGTGAGTCTCATTAAGCTCATTAAGCTGCTAACAAACAGGCCCTAAATTGTCTCTAATATATATATACACATACATATATGGGTAACTTTTTTTCAGCTAATGACTTGAACAATTTACCCTTAAATTCTCAAACCCATCTTTGGTTGCACATTTGCATGATTCACTAGTTATCATAAACTGGGGTTTCTATAAATAGCCAAAAGATATAACTTTTCATTGACTTTTCTAGTCAAACAGCTACTAGCAAAATTCAAATTACAGTTAAAAAGAAGTCAGAAGTCTTTCTGTTGTTACAAAATAAGTCAACAGTTCCAAATCACCCGAAAATATATAGTTACAGAACTTATATAATATACGACCAATGAACAATGTGAGAGCTATGTATATAAGAAATGACGCGATTAGCTTAGCTAGCAACAGCGAAGAGCAAAAAATCGTCAAATTAAGTACCTGTGGCCGGCCGAAATCAGTGAGGCGGTTTGTGCAGCCGTGGTCTGTTGCAGAAAGCCCGGCGATTGGCTCTCACATATCTTATTATCAATATACTCAACGTTGCCCAGAAAATAGAAAGTGGAAATTGCCAATAATCATCCCGAACTGCATACATAAGATGTATGATCAAAATAAATATCTAGATTTGAACTCAAATATATTGTTGTTCTTATGAAAACGGTGAAAGGAACTTTGTAGCTTGTAAAAAAGAGCCTTCTTTTTGCATGCTTGTTAACTTAATAAAGTTTTGCTAAAGAGTAAATCTATGGATACCACCAATGTTCTGCTAAAAGGGTATGACACCACACAACGAATTCGGGTTTATAGGACACCAATTGTCCGAGTGTCATAATAAGCTACTTCATAGGACTTAATTTTATAGGACCAAAAACTCGTGTGTCCTATCTAAAAATGTTGTAATAAGTTTATAGGACACTTTTAAGCATCTTAACAAACTTTTTAGAACACGATTGAAACTAAGTGTCCTATTAGCCATTTTATGACATCATTTGAAAAAGTGTCTTGTAACAAGTATCCTATAAAAGATGTGTGAAGTATCCTATAAAAGGGCTAATAGGACACTTTGTTTCAAAAGTGTCCTAAAAAGCTTTCGTAGGACACCCAAAAGCGTCATATAAACTTGTTACAACACTCTATAGGACACATAAGTGTTTGATCCTATAAATTTAAGTCCTATAAATTAATCTATTAAAACACTTGCACATTTTTGGTGTCCTATAAACCCGAATTTGTTGTAGTGACCGGTCCCACGGCCATTTATGGGGAGGTAAATCGTGTGTCCCAAGGTAATGTGGGTGGGATCTGGAGTCGAAGCCCAAACCTCTCATTCACTCTGCAAGGATGCCCACTTCCTTACCCGCTAGGCTAAAGTCACGGGGCCTGGTTACCACTAATGTTACCATCAAACTTCCCACCTTTCTGTTTGTGAGTAGAAAGTGTAATTATAAGGAGAGTAAATATGTATAAAAATATGTATATGCTTTTTCTACATATAGGAAATGGGGCAAGTATGGTGGTAACATTGATGGTACCCATGGATTTGCTGTTTGCTAAGGTTTCGTGCATAGCATGAAATTTGGTGACCCAACTTACCTCGCATGAGTGACATCATCGAAAAAAAGATCCCCATCAAGACAACTCCCAAAACAACAGGAAAGGGCTGCAAAAGAAGGTCCTTCAGTGAAACATATTATTGCTATTGAAGAACAACAGTAAATGCAAGACTTTCTATCTATGTCGAAGATGACAATCACATGATGTAAGGACTTATATAAGAAAAGATAAACTTGAGTACATAAAAGATGGTCAAAATGCATTCACTCTGTTCAAATCTACAAAAGAAAAGTTTTATAACTTTGTCATTAACAAATGGAAATCCATTAAATGTTAGAGCAAGTGTCAGAAAACACCAAATCCAAGCTTCTAATACACAGTATGCAGCATGGGTGTTTTTGGCCCTTACAAAATCCCTGTATAGGATGTTTTTGGATGCATAGGGGTGAACACCCCGTCTAGAATTTTTTTTGGTACCCTGGGTGTCTGGGTCCGCTTGTGCGAACCTGTATTAATCTCATGAGGAGACTCGAACTAGCGACTGATGGGAAGAGCCCCAAGGCAGCAAGGCCTAGCCTCTATTTGCCGGTTGAGTTGCCCCCCCCCCCCCCCCCCCCCCCCCCCCAAAAATGGAGTTTGGTGAGGAAATTTTCGTTGTTTCTTCAATATGACTTAACCATGACTATGTGGTTAACTTTATATTGGTTGTATGCATTATGAAATAATCTCTCTTTTATTCATTGGTTTTAGACTTGCATATATATATATATATATATATAGAGAGAGAGAGAGAGAGAGAGTGAACCGAGTGAGGTTCAGGGGAAAACCCCCAAAAAAATGAAAAACCGAGGAACACCCTAGTAACCATTCATCTGTACGGTATGCACATGTGCATATAAATAATTGAATCCATTTCCTAGTTTCTATGCACGTGTGCATGGTATGCACATGTGCATACCAAACAAATTACTTGCAAGCACATGTGCATACCGTACAGATGATTGGTTATTAGGGTGTTCCTCAGTTTTTCATTTTTTTGCGGTTTTCCACTAAACCTGACCCTATATATATATATATATACCCACATTTATAGATGCACATCCTAGTATTCATGACCAAATATAATCCGTACAACCAAGAATTCCGAAACATAAGAAATGTATCCTAGATGTTGGTTCATCATATTATACTCACTGCAATATTCTCTAGCCCTCCTTTTTTCAGCTTAGGAGCCAAGTCTCGGGAAAGAGAAACAATGTAATGTCCGTGCACCAAATCAATCGAATCCTACATGAACAAAAATAAATATATGAAAAAATAATAAAATATGCAGCCATCTAAAAAAATCAGTAAAGATACAGAAAGGGATAGTTCAGCAGAGACTAATATACTTATACATATAACATGCCAATCTAACAAATGGACAGCCATTGCCTTTGAGAAGACTCGGCTTGTTTCAGAAAATAAACAACCACAAAGAAGTGTATGCATCCCAAGCTCTTTTCCTTTAATTTTGTTACTTCAGGATCATAATAGAGTAGCTAAAGTGAAGAGATTAAAATGCTGACCTGTTTTGTACCATCAACAAAATTATTCAGGTAATAGCGCATTAGCGCATTCCAGCCGTCTTTAAGAATTCCTTTGATTGTCCTCCGACCGAATCTAGAATAAATACCAAACAAGATTACATGCACATCAAACAAAAAGCTCCTCTTCATGAACTTCTACGACTTCAAGATCGAAGCTATCACCAAACATCGGCAATAAATAAGATTTTATTTTGAATGTTGGAGACTTGGAGTGTAGGCAGAGACAATATTAGTAGAATTGGCATTAAGACAACAAACATGAGGCTTGGAACTCGATATTGATTGTGCTTGGGCGAGAATAGCACTAGGACAGGTGTCACACTATTCCTTCGAACTGATGGTTAGTTTGGGAAAACTACTTATTTTCCCTAATAATTATGACACTGAAGTTCTTATTTTTGGAATAAAAGAACTGAAATTGTTCTTAGTGAACACTTTTCTACCCATAACTTTATACCTTCATTCTTACAGTTCAGAACAGAGAGCTGTTAGAATGTAAAATTATGTATTTAGGCCCGTTAACCTGTAGGCCCTTAGGGTTTCTCTCCTCTAGGTTTCCTTTTCTTCTATGTTTCTTGTCTATATATATTTGTGTACCTTTTCATTGTTAATACAAGAAGTAAATAATATAATATCTGATTACATGGTATCAGAGCCGCCGCTTCTAAAACCTTGATAGCTGCCGCTCCCAAAACCCTAATAGCAGTCGTCCCACTTTCTACCATCCTCCGGCGTGAATAGTGTTTCGTGTGAATAGTGCTCCGGCGTGAACAATGTTTCACATGAATAGTGCTCCGGCGTGAACAGTACTCCCGAATTTTTGGTACGTTTTTTTTTTATCGAAGATTTTTCTCGTTTTATTTCATTCTTGTGGCACCCTGTGAGTGCGCTGTTCGTTTTCGTTTGTGTTCGTCGGTTTTCTGGTACCTTGTGAGTGCATTCTCTGTCCAACTTTGACTTTCTGGTTCGTGATTCATTGGAAGATGACTGGAGAAAACAAACCCTCTGGTAGTAACAGTGGTCCACGGGTACCCGAGATACTTCCAGTAAACGTTAGACTCACTGACAACAAGCTTAATGGCTCCAACTTCTTTGAGTGGAGCAAGACCATTCGTATCTATCTCCGAAGTATGGGAATGGGTTCTCATCTCACATTTGATCCTCCTAAAGGTAATGATTCCGATTCCGACTCATGGTTACAAAGTGATGCTCGTTTGTACTTGCAAATTATCAACACCATTGAGCCTTTTGTTTCGTCTCTGGTCAGTCACTATGAATACGTGAAGGAACTTATGGATTATCTTGATTTTTTATATTCTGGACAAAGTAACTCTTGAATCTATAGTGTGTGTAAGTCTTTTCATCGTGGAGAACAACAGGACCGCTCACTCACTACTTATGTCATGGAGTTCAAGAAAGTATATGAGGAGCTTAACTCCCTTCTTCCATTAAGTGCTGATGTCAAAGCCATGCAGACTCAGAGAGAACAAGTGGTTGTTATCAGTTTCTTGACTGGCTTACGACCAGAATTCGACTCTATCAGATCTCAGTTCTTGAATGAATCTGCTATCCCTTCTCTTCAAGAAACATTTGCCCGTGTTCTTCGGAATGAGAATATTCAGTCTTCACAAACTTTGGATCACAACAGTGCGTTGGTTAGTCGAGGGGGATTTCGTGGGGGCTCTCGAGGAGGATTTCGTGGGGGTCATAGAGGGGGCTCTAGAGGTGGCCACAGTGACCGACCAACTGACTCACGGACTACTATTCCAGATTCTGATAATGTTGAGTGTTACTACTGTCATGAGTTCGGTCACACCAAACGTACTTGTAAGAAGCTTTTGGCCAGGCACCCGAGGAGCTCATAAGCACATGTTGCCTCTGCCTCGGATAGTACGGTAACTATACCCGCGGAAGAATATGCTCGGCTTTTAGGGACTGAGAATTCCACTGCTCCGACTGCTGCATTTGCTGAGATAGGTAACTCTAGTACATGCCTATTATCTTCTGCCTCCAAATGGGTCATTGATTCAGGTGCTTCAGATCACATGACAGGTAATCCCACTCTCTTCTCCAATTTCAATAAACACACGTCTCCATCACATGTCACAATTGCTGATGGGTCTACCCCACCTGTCCTTGGTTCTGGCACCATTGATCTTACCCCATCTGTTTCGTTATCTTCTGTACTGAGCCTACCCAATTTATCGTTCAATTTGTTATCAGTCAGCAAAATTACCCGTGCTTTAAATTGTTGTGTCTCATTCTTTCCTGATTTTTGTGTCTTTCAGGATCTGTCGACGAAGAGGATTATTGGTAAAGGGCGGGAAACTGACGGCTTATACATATTTGAACATCAAATACCCTACTCTTTGTCCTGTTCCAACTCATCGTCTCCGCTTGAAGTTCATTGTCGATTAGGTCATCCTTCTTTACAGAATTTGAAGAAGTTGTGTCCTGAGTTTTCTTCTTTATCTTCTCTACAGTGTGAGTCGTGTCAGTATGCCAAACATCAACGTATTCATTTAAGTCCTAGAGTCTGTAATAAGCGGGGCACGTCCCCATTTGAGTTAGTCCATTCTGATGTTTGGGGACCTTGTCCTGTTACTTCAAAACTTGGATTTAAGTATTTTGTTACTTTTGTTGATGATTACTCTCGCACTACATGGCTTTACTTTATGAAAAATCGATCTGAGGTGTTTACACATTTTTGTTCACTCTATGCTGAGATTAAAACACAATTTAAAGTCTCCATTCAAACTCTTCGTAGTGATAATGCAAAAGAATATCTGTCTCAAACATTTCAGTCATATATGCTTCAAAATGGTATTCTTCATGAGTCTTCCTGTGTTGACACACCAGCTCAAAATGGGGTTGCAGAACGAAAGAATCGTCATCTGTTAGAGGTGGCCCGTACTCTATTATTTCAGATGACTGTTCCAAAACTCTTCTGGGCTGATGCTATTGCTACCGCTTGTTTTCTCATCAACCGAATGCCCTCTGTTGTTTTGAATGGAAGAAGTCATTTCTCGGTTCTGTTTCCTACAAAGTCATTGTTACCTGTCGACCCAAAGATCTTTGGTAGTACGTGTTTTGTCCGTGATACCCGACCACACATAACTAAGTTAGATCCAAAGTCTCTGAAATGTGTCTTTCTTGGTTACTCTCGACTTCAAAAAGGGTATAAGTGTTTTTCTCCCACGCTTAATCGTTACATTGTATCTCGAGATGTTACATTCCATGAGAATATACCTTTCTTTCCGGTGTCCACTCTTTGCAACCCAAGAGATAGTGATGATTTGTTGATATATACCGTACCGGTTCTCGAGTCTCCTATCCTATCCGACTCCACACAGGCTCAAGATCCTACTAAACCACCAATCGTTCATGTGTATAGTAGGCGGCAACGACCTACGTCAGATCCTGACCCTATACCATCTTCGTCTTCGTCTGCAGATCCGCCTATTGATGATCCTCTTGCCTCGAGTGATCCACCACCTTCCGATACACAGGATCCTGATCTTGATGTCCCCATTGCCCTTCGGAAAGGTAAGCGCTCATGTACTTACCCTATTTCTTCTGTTATTTCCTATGATAAACTCTCTTCACGTTCTCGCTCTTTGATCTCTACACTTGATTCTTTTTCTGTTCCTAAGACGGTTGGTGAAGCTTTGACCCATTCTGGATGGCGAGATGCTATGATTGATGAGATAAATGCTCTCGATCATAATGATACATGGGACTTGGTAGAGTTACCTGTAGGCAAAAAGGAAATTGGTTGCAAATGGGTATTCACTGTGAAAGTTAATCCAGATGGATCCGTGACTCGTTTGAAAGCTCGGTTGGTAGCCAAAGGATATGCTCAAACTTATGGGGTCGACTACTACGAGACTTTTTCTCCTGTGGCCAAGGTACCCTCTATCCGCCTGTTTATTTCATTAGCCGCCACTTACGACTGGGTACTACACCAACTGGATGTGAAAAATGCCTTCCTGCATGGTGATTTACATGAGGAAGTTTATATGGAGCAACCACCTGGATTTGTTGCTCAGGGGGAGTCTGGCAGAGTCTGTAAGCTGCGTAAATCATTATATGGTTTAAAGCAACCCCTCGTGCTTGGTTTGGACGGTTTAATGTTGTAGTAACCGAGTTTGGCTTACAGAGGAGCTCTTATGACCATTCTGTTTTCTTTACTTCGTCCTCTTCTGGATGTATTCTATTAGTGGTGTATGTTGATGACATTGTGATTACCGGGAGTGATGAAATTGGGATCAAGAAGCTGAAAGATTTTCTTGCGTCTCGGTTTCAAACAAAGGACCTAGGTCCTTTAAAATACTTCTTGGGAATTGAAGTATCTCGTAATCGGAAAGGGATCTGCTTGTCTCAACGGAAATATTGTTTGGATGTATTGAATGACTCTGGGATGATTGAAACAAAACCGTGTGAGGCCCCAATGATTCCGAACATGAAATTGAAAGCAGACGATGGAGATCTACTTGAGGATCCAGAAAAGTACAGAAGAATTGTGGGAAAGCTAAACTACCTGACGATTACACGTCCTGACATCGCTTTTCCAGTAAGTGTTGTAAGTCAGTTTATGTCATCCCCAAGAACTCCACATTGGGAGGCTGTTAGGCATATACTGAAGTACCTAAAGCATGCCCCTGGCCTTGGCATTCTTTATCAAAATCACGGCCATCATGTCATAGAAGGGTTTACAGATGTCGATTATAATGGGGATCCTACGAACAGACGGTCTACAACAGGCTATTGTGTGTTGGTTGGAGGGAATCTGGTCTCGTGGAAGAGCAAGAAACAGAATGTCGTTTCCCGGTCAAGTGCTGAATCTGAATACAGGGCTATGGCTCAAACCACTTGTGAGTTGATATGGTTGCGTAATCTGCTAGGTGAACTTGGGTTTGCTCAAAGTAAACCGATGAATCTATATTGTGATAATGAGGCGGCTATCCACATTGCAAACAATCCCGTGTTTCATGAGAGAACAAAACATATCAAAGTGGACTGTCATTTCACTCGTGAAAAGCTAGAAGATGGAACCATCTCAACTCCCTTTGTTCGAACAGGAAGTCAACTTGCAGATGTCTTTACCAAAGCTTTACCTGGTTCGCGAATCTCTTCTATTTGTAACAAGTTGGGCATGATTAACATCTATGCTCCAGCTTGAGGGGGAGTGTTAGAATGTAAAATTATGTATTTAGGCCCATTAGCCCGTAGGCCCTTAGGGTTTCTCTTTTCTAGGGTTTCCTTTTCTTCTATGTTTCTTGTCTATATATATTTGTGTACCTTTTCATTGTTAATACAAGAAGTAAATAATATAATCTCTGATTACAAGAGCTAAACAGAAAAGGAAAGGTGACGATCTTGAAACAAATTAAAGGTCGAATATAGCATGAGCTTAAACTAGAAATAGACTTGGTTAACAAATATCTAATGGATCCTGCTATCTTCAGTCTTCCACACTGAACATGTTATAGAATGAATGAACTTTAACTGGGCTAAATGATCATACTAATTAAATACGCATATTAATTCAATATACTGTAGTTAGAATTGAAGAATCAACTACATTTGAAACTTGCACTATCTACCGCAAGTAGGAAACTGAGCAAGTGCACAAGTGCATTTATTAATGTGATTTGAAGTGAATATTCATGTAGCTATACCTGACAAAATCTCCTTTCAGGGCAGGTGTGCCAGAATACTGGATGCTTATATCGTCCCCATGATTAGCCCATACTGTTGGAAACATATGGCATAACAAAATGAGAACACTGAAAACTAAAACAAGCATCTAAAAAGAACAATGTGAAAGGAAACCAAAGTACGTACATATTTTGAAGCAGTCATCAAAATTGGGATGTGTGCTGATGCTTTCTTCAGCATCAAAAAGACCAAGCCTTTGAAGTTGGAATTCCAACATTTTTCGCCCAATCATGCTCTGCACCAACACAAAAGAATATGGATTGAAGGTAGGTATGCAACCTTTCTCCCGTGGAGAGAGATGGAAACAAGAAGTGGCTAAAGTATACATATATTGCAAGATGACACTCCCTGACAGGCCTGACATCTCAAATCACATGAATTATCTCTATAATTTTAGTACTATATCAATTATAACGGGCATGGATCAAGAGATTGTACAAGTTGTTTCAACTTATTTAAGATTTTCTAGAAGACAAGTTCAGATATTCTGATATTTTCTCGATATTGCTCATGTTCTTTCTGGATATTTGAATATTTTGACTGTCTTCAGAATTTTTACATGTACAGGCAGGATACTAATCCAGATGAATCTGCCAATAACAGATACAGGAATGAGATTCATATATCTGTATCCTGATTGAAAGAACTATATAATACCTTCTAAAGAAGTTCAGACTAGTGATACAAGATATGCCAGCTAAGTGTATATGATATGTGTGTGTGCCTAATCTGAGTTGCATGGCTAATATGAGTTGATGCAAACTAAAAGGGCGCTTTCGATTTTCAAGGATATTAAGTTGCTAAGAACAAGTCTCACAATATGGCCGTATCTCTAAAATTACCCAACATCATCATATGATGCTATACAGCATTTCACGGACAGACTGTCGCATCTAGGGTAAGCGTGAACGGTCATGGGAAGTCAAGTTTGGAATCACAAAAGCACAAACAAAATGATAAAAATTATCACATAGGAGATTAAGTAACTAGTCATCATATGAGACTACTCATATCTACAGTCGAAACGTCATATTAAATTCCTAGGCCCATGGGATATTGGTAAAAGTACCTAGTATTCAGAATGCCATGATCCTCAGAGAACTCATCAAACAACCAAAAGAGAGAAAGGACAGATGACATTCCCCTGGTTATGTACAATTGTAAGAAATAACTACCTGTATAATGCTCACGTAAAATCTGACACGGTAATAGTTCCTATGTATTCCACCTTAACTTTCCTACAACAAGCATCAAGAAGGAACTACATTGGTATAAGAAGGAAGGGCATACACATTATAATAGTTTTCATTTCAAGCTAGGTTCCATTGTTAAATTCTAGTAATACGTATTTCAACTTTCTAGTTGTAACAAGTAGCTGAAAGTAGTTTTGACCCCAAGAGGCAAAGTTAAAAAGGAACTATGATGATAGATGTTATAAGATCTCCTTGAAAGCTTAAGAAAAGGTTAAAAAGCAGTAGTCATAGTGAGAAGTTGCAGTTGATCACCATAATCCAGAAACTGCATTAGCACGAAACTACCTAAGTTTACTTATAAACAAAGACGGAGAATATAAAAACTTCATAGTAATATACCTGTGTGACATTTGTACGGTCTAAGCAATCTATACAATTAGTCCGCACAATTCCAATTTGCGTTTCAACCTTTTCACCCTTATCATTTAACAGATAATACCTACAATTGAAAAAAAAAAGTAACATTGAATGAGTTTTCAGAACCAAAGAACCAGCCATATGCCACATTGTGAAATGCACCTAATCTATCACTTATTAGTGTTATCCAAATAGTTCAACTTACCAACTCTCTTTTTGTTACCATCCTCTATATTTTTATGCTTGAAATTTAACAATCCATATGGTTACATACAATCCTAGTATCTATTAAAAATTTAGAAAGCCAAAACTCAATTTGGAGAATAGAGATAGAGATAACAGACACAGTGCTGTCCTTTTTTGGCTATACATGCATTTTCACAAATAAACTGCCCAAGACTAACGATTGTAGATGTCTCTTCACAATAATTGGAATGGAGAACATACCAATTCAAATTGAATGCATTCAAAATGATGTTCCAATCATATTCAAGCATGAAGAGAAGAATAGGAAATATAGACAATCAACCTTAGGGTATATTTTACAGTGATTAGATGCATCTTTTCTTTGATGGTTTTTGGGAAGGAACGGAGTGAGAAGTAGAAAATATGTGAAGGAACTCAAGGAAGAGAGAAAAAAACATGAGACAAAGGAGAGAAGGTTCATACTTCAACACATCCTATTCTTTTCATTGACTTAAATGAGGCCAAATTTGAAATTGATGAGACGTTCATCTGTAGTAATAATAATAATATAATCACATGTAAACTCCAAAATATATATACACCAGTAAGCATTAAATAACCCTACTAAAGTATTTTACCAACCGCATATAGTGCAGAAAAAATGATGTATCTAATGAGACTATCCTTCACAAACCATGTACCACTCTGCAGTGTCCCCAAGTTCGTAACTTTGTATATAGGATACCTCTAGCTGAAGTTCAAATGAGATACATAGAAATCTAGAACATTGTCTTATGGACATCAATTTGACAAGCATATTGTCTTTTTTTTTTGGGAAAGGTGTCTGTAACACCCGTGATTTTCTGCAAGTAAATGTGTCAAGACCGATAGAAGTAAATGTGTCGATCCAAGTGTCCAAACTAGGGGTTCAGGGTCCTAAGGCAGGTTGCACATCAATTCCTCTCAAATTAATTGCGAGTAATAAACACTTACTTGAAATTTCCAGGTGTTACAATCCTCCCCACTTTAAAGAGGATTTTGTCCTTGAGATCTCGTCCTAACAAAACAAGTGGGGTATCTTTTCTTCATATCTTCTTCCAACTCCCAAGTCACATCAGCACCAGGATGGTGCTTCATTTGGACCTTGACCATCGTCACTTCTTTATGCCGTAGCTTCTTTGTCTTTGACTCTAATATGGCTTCCAACTTTTCCACACACCGATTCCCGTTGTCTACCCGAATTTTCGTCAATGGAATGACGCTTTCCTCCTTGGCTAGGTACTTGCGAAGATAACACACATGGAAAGTAGGGTGAATTCCGTCCATCTCCGGGGGTAAGTTCAACTTGTAAGCTTACAGACCAATTTTCTCCAATATCAATATCATGAAGGGTCCAAAGGAAATAGGGACTAAGCTTCCCGCGCTTTCCAAAACGGATGATACCTTTCCATGGAGATACCTTCAACATAACTCGGTCACCTACATGAAATTCGACCGGTCTTTGTTTCTTAACTGCATAGCTCTTCTATAAGTGTGTTTGGTGATTTATTGCACAAGTGAGATTATTTGGTTAAAAAGGCATCTTAGTGTTTGTTTTGGGGTAATGCGTAATCTCGTGTTATGGGTCGTCTTGAAGAAGTAAATGGCATAAAATCATTTGGAAAGTAATTTGTTCCAATATAAACTGCATTGGAGTCTGCACACGTATTTTGGGAATGTGTCTGCATGAAGTGAGTCAATTGCGTTACTCTTTTGAAAGGCGTTAATCATTGGTCAAAAAGAGGTTTTGAATATTTTGGCTCGATGTCATTTTAAAGGAGTTTTGAGGACACTTGTCCGGTTTTATATGGCTCAATGTAGAGTCCAGTTATGACGTACGTACTAATGCGCTGTGTTGCGTATTGAGGTTGGTTACGGGCTCGAGTGCTTTGGTCATTCATGTGTAGTCCGGTAAGGTTAGATTGTGTTGCATTGGATCCATAGGCACGTAAGTCAGTCTATTTTGGGATAGTCAATTGGGTATTGCGGGGTTAAATTCCGGTACCCATGTTTTATGACCGGAAACTTTACAAGTGATCGCTAGGAGGGTTGAGTCTGTTAGTGCTACCGGGGAAGTAGGCGCTAGGACCTCCGCCGCTTGAAGTAATGCCAGAGAGGTAGTCTTTAAGTGTGTCGGGCCTTCGGGATGGAGTTCTTCGGAATGTTCATCAAGGTCAACTGACTTGGGGTGACACTTGTTAAAGAAGTCGTAGGGACACTTGGCTGTGATGTCGGGAGGTGTCATGCGATTAACGTTGCTTGGGTGGCATACTTTTGTGTTTCCTCCACTTTCAACGGATACGGGTCTCCCCCGTTGTCGGCTATCAATATTTTAAATATAAGGATGTCTTATTTTATTGTCATTGGTTCTTTATGGTCGACATTAATGAGGGCCTTAATATTGGATCTTCCTCCTCGTATATTAAGGTTTGAATGAATTGTGTCATCCCCGTGTTTTGGTATTTAGATTCCTTTCGTTTACGGCCGCTTGAGGATTGGACCTAGTATCCATGTTTTCAGACGTACGGTATATGTGGTTTTGATGATGATTCATGGGTCGAGTATTTTGCCCCACCCGTATTTGGGTGTTTTGGGATATTAACGTTTTATCCACGTTTCTTAGATGGGAGTCAATTCATATTAACGTTTCGAGTAAGTTTGAGTTGCATCAATTTTATAAATAATGTTTGTAATGAGGTGTCTATCTTTCTATCTTTGAAAGTGCATGATATTAGAAAAGAGTCGTTTCCACGTTTTAAAGGACATCAATTGAATGGTCATGATTTCAAGTGAGGTT
This sequence comes from Arctium minus, assembly GCA_954870635.1. NCBI lineage: Eukaryota > Viridiplantae > Streptophyta > Magnoliopsida > Asterales > Asteraceae > Arctium > Arctium minus. The sequence goes on along the minus strand of OX941097.1, from coordinate 24,009,113 downwards.
CATTCTTTTAAAGATATATTTACTCATGTAAAACTCTTGAACTCACTAGGCGTTAGCCTAACCTTTTTATTTGTCGGCATGTGCAACAGGTTCCGGTTGGGGATAGTTCTAGTGACACTATGAGAAGAGAAGTGCTAGTTGTGTGCTTGTGAAGTGAGCAGCTTGGTGAAGTATTCCGCATTAGTTTCTAAAGAGCAACTTGTATTGGAGTTTTATATTTGTCAAAGTTAGTTATAAAATCGTATAATAGAGAAGGGGTAAGTAAGGAAATTTCATCTCTGACCCTGGTAAGATACGTTGCTATATCTGACTCTGGTAAGAACACGGCCAACTATTAGAGGAAAAAAAAGAGATTTGGTAAACAGCCCACCTCTTATCGAGGTCAGAGTTGCTTCCCGGATCAGAGCCGGTAAGAAGCAAGTAAACAACCCCTAAGATGCATCTATCATGCAAACCAGGAAACTAATGCATCAGGGCAACAATCCTCTTTAGGATATGGAAACAACCGCTCTACTATTTGGGGTAGAGGTCAGGTCTGCATACATCTTACTCCCCCTGCCCCCACCTCCAAGTGGAACACACTGGGTTTGTTTGGTTTGGCTTACACGTACAAGTGCTTACTGGGGAACAACTACTTGACTGTTACATGATTGATATCTCCTATTCTGATGGTATAACCAGTCAATTCATGTTAGACCCATACACTTTTCACTGGAATGTTGTTCTCCATACTATGAGGTACTCGAATGGCTATTCGGGCATAGAAATCTTATATTATGAGCAGGGGCACTAGAGAGTTGGGGTGTTCATAGAGGAAATATTACTTTGCCTGATGTTGACTGGGCAGAGTGTCTGAGCACACAAAGGCCAATTTTTTTAAGTATATAATATTTATATACGGCAAATGCAACAAATAAACTCAGACACCCTCCTCACCTTTGGTGAGGTTTGAACCCCTGACCTCCTACGAGGCCAAAGGCTACTAACTATTATGTGGTGTTTGGAGGCAATTTTGTATCCTTGAAGAGTTGTCTATCATTTTAGTGGTGATTTCAATTACCAAACCACGATCATTGTTTCCTATGACTTCAGATCAAACACTTACTTTGTGGGTTGCGTGATCTCTCGGACAAACTGATAAGCTATATTGTGATAACCAATCTACTGTTCACATAGCCAAAAATCAAGACTTCTATGAGAGGACCAAATACAAAAAAGTGGCTATCATCTCACACAGAACCACGTTATCGAGGCCCTTCTCATCTACCTTCTATCAAGACCGTGAATATCTGTGTGCATATATAATGAAAAAGCCACTATGGATACGTTAGATTTTATTAGTAGCAAGCTTGTCATGATAGACCTGTGCCCCAACTTTTGGACTCTAGGTTAGTCCTCCATAAGTTCATCATTAATACCCTTAAGTAGGTTTTTGTCTATCTTATTTGTATGTCGATTGCCCATTGCCCATCTTGTACTATAAATATTTCAAGACTTGTCTCATTAATAACCATCTCGCTATAATCATAAACATTTACAATTTTCGCTGAAGTTGATGCCCTAAAGGGTAAAAGAAATCATGCCACACCCTCTTAATCTGATGAATAACTTCCATCACTTGTACTTGGTCACTGCTGTTTAAAATTTCAGTTTGGCCACCCTGAAAAAACTGTCCCAACATCTTGTACCTAAGTTTGATAATTTATCTAAAATTATAACATCTCAAATTAGAGTTGACCATAAATTTATCTCCTTTAGAAGTAATGCTTACCTATTTTTAATCAAGAAATCTTCAATTTGATCATAAAGGATATATAGCCGCTCAAAACGAACATGTCCACATATCTTATGGAAGTCGAAGTGCAAGTATCTGCAGAGCTCAGCAATTTAGCATCAGAATAGAAATATACCAAGCCGCATATGTGCAAACTGGGAAAATCAGACAAGATTCTACCTCACATCATCGCTAATAATTCTCTGCATTGCAGTGGCAAACTTTTCAGTCAAGCGTCCTTCATCGCCACGCTATAAAAATACAGAAACATAAGTTAAACAAATAGTCAAGCATAGCAAACCTTGGTCCATTACATTTTCTATGGTGGGTTTAGGTACCAGATATATCAGGGAAGTTGAAACCTAGCTAACCAACCAACTGAAAAGGGAATATAAGTTACTAGGGATTTGACCTATATATCAACCGAGTTATCCGTTGACAAAAAGCATTGGCATGAGAAATGTATACATATATATACATATACATACGTACATACCGTATTTACAAGATCAATGGCTAAAACATTTCCATATTTCTTGCTTAAATCCAGAAAGTGTCTCTCCGCAACTCGAGGCTGCAGAAGTAATCATATAAAAGCATCAACTAGTTAGAAGATATAGGTAAGTGAAATATTAGTTAAACAACTAGTTCAGCATTGTACACTCACTGCTTTCTCGGGTCTCAGAATCTCAAACTTTGGCTTATATGACAAATCAACAATCTGATCCCATAGAAAAGGGATTGACCCTCGGACCTACATACAAAAAATCTAAGAACTGGTCTCTATAATGGTTAATCCAATAAAAAGAATATGCATGACGATGAAAGACAGAATTTAAATAAATAGATATGAGGCTACCAAAGATCCCCATTAGTGCCTAAAAAAAATTCAGATGTATGCACAAATTTCATAAGTTAACCAAAATGAATTGCTTCTAACTAGTTTAAACTTATACCACAAGAGACCATGTCAACGTATCTCAACAGTTTTTCCATAAATACATAATCAAAATGCCAAATATTAAATTGGCAGTCCTGCTTTTCAAATAAAAATAAAATCACCCACATATTACAAAAGATTTCTCATTGGATATTTTGTATGTCAACCGAGTCCAATTCAATGGTTTCATATGAAGCATATGCTTTCCCTGATGGTGCAATTTTTTGGTAGCTCCTCACTACATATTCAAATATGGAAGTACTTGTTATCTTTCGGTTACGTCCATGGAAATTCGCACATCATAAAAATGGTCGAAAACATATATTTGAATTTTTTATATTTGTATATAACATATATACATTACCAATACATTATAATTCTTATTAGTCGTTACAAGATATGACTCAATGAGCCACAGAGCTGAGGGTGCAGTAAGGCACTGACATTATGTTGCAATTGCCATGATTGTATTGTCTTTGCCAGACTAGTTCCTTGGCTAGTCTACCATGATTACATATGCCAAAGAAGAAAAAAATGGTTCATAAACAGGGTGAGAATAACTCTCCTCTCTAAAAGGTAATTGAGTATTCACGAAATAGAACCGTAAAAGATGGTATTAGAATTTCCGATGAAATGAAAATTCCACTTTCTAGCTGTTGCTCATGGTTAAATGATAATGGAGTCAATCAGTAGTAATGGGAGGTTTGAGGATTCATATATCTGAGGTGCCTAAGCACATGACAGAAATGTAGAGATCCTTTTGGACATACACAAGTTTCATAGTGAGGGAACAACATGGGTTATGAAAGTATTGGAGGAAAGGATGGTTTAAATGGAGACCAACACAACAACAAAGCAAAAAGATGTTGAGCAGGATACCCATTCTAGGTATAATTGAAAATGGAAAATGAAGATGTAAATGATTGGAACAACAAGAACATTAACGCAAATTCAAATAAAATAAATAATGAAAATATGTTATTGTTTACATTTGTATTTTCTATTCACTGGTTAGAGGATAATTGGGATGATTAATATAACCGACATACTAGCTTTATTATTTTGAACTTTACTGTTAGGATATTTATTAGCGTTACGATTGAAATATCATTTAGGCATGACCTAGTAACAAAAATAGCATCCATCTACATCTGCTGTCAATAATAATGTCTAATCCCTGCCTTCAGAAAAATGATTGCCAGTCCTGCAATATAACTAATGTTATTTGTTTATTATGATACTCAACTCCTATTGCTCATGCAAGAAAGAACACCCCCTTGTGGTTTTATCAAGATAATTTGGCTACTGTTCTAGTTAATGTTGCATATAATCAAAGCTACTGACAACTGAAATATAAAATGGTAATTAAAGATATCTTAGAATCAAAACACCAAAAGTTATTCACTTTAAATGCCTTTTTAAAGGAGTCCGACGACCGAACATCAAAGATATATAAAATGGACATCTAAGGGGAAAACACAAGTATATGGAAGTATACCTGTACAAATGATGCTGTATACCCTTTTAATTGTATGATTTGTTCACTTTCCACGAAATTTGCTACATACCCATCGGCATCAGCCCCTCTTCTCCACATCCGAGTCCCTGCTCAAATTTATAATGGATACTAATTAACAATCATGTCTATTAGTGTGACCAAAAAAAGGTAATGGTACATATGAACTTGTCACTGTGAAACTGAGCGTAATTATGCAGCTAGAATACGTTTCTACTAATGCAAGAGACCAAAACCTAACGGAACGGTATAAAACACCATGGTTGCCTGATTGCTACAGTGCTTGAGTAAATAAATTCTCCGGACAACATGATGTACTCCAACTGGTAAGCAGACACGGCTGTCTTTTGGTTTCTTTACTACACCAAATTAAATTACTCTAGTCTGTGATTTTAGTTTACCGTTACTCATAATTTATCTTTTAGTTCAATGACATTAAGGGAACACTATGCTACAATGTGCCAATTTCTCCATACAAATATATGAAAATGATTAACTTTGATGTTGTGCATTGCGTTTCGAGCCATACCATTTCTCCTGGTACACCTCCTTGCTATCAGGGTGACGTCTATAATATCCTTCCCAATTGCTGCTTGAAAATTCTGGTAAGCTGGTAGTGAGTTAAGAAATGACAGCTAAACAGTTCTGTAAAAAATTGAAGTTGATATACCAGTTGAGATGCATCAGCTATCAACCACTGGTTCAAAAGACAACTAATACCGACAAAAAAAGGATACTCCCTTGAATAATAGGAAGAATGTACGGATCGAGCTTCTGCACATGTTGTCAATGTCCACCATCAGGAATATGAAAAGTTTAGAAGCAATTGAGCTTAGGCACGTGCTAACAAGATGGAAAAACTAACCTTGTTATCTATGAGAAGTTCCAACATATAATTATTCCATAGGAACCGAGGCTCTGCCTGTGACAGGAAATTTCTAGGTGCATTTCACATGTATAAAAGAGGCATATTGTATGCTGAAAAATCATCATCCTTGATATATAATACTCGTATAGGGTGGGGTTCAAGGGAAAACCACAAAAAATGAAAAACTGAGGAACACGCTAATAACCATTCATCAGTACGGTATGCACATGTGCGTATAAGTAATTTGTCCGGTATGCACATGCGCATAAAATGCACACCTGCATAGAAACCAATGATACATTTTTAATTACTTTTATGCACATGTGCATACCGTACAAATGAATTATTATTACTTGTTAGGGTGATCCTCAGTTTTCCATTTTTCTGTGGTTTTCCCCTGAACCTAAGTCTACACACACACACACACATATATATATATATATGCAGCCTTGAGAAACTGCTGGAGTTATGAAACAACCACCAGAATACCAAAGACCTAGGCAATACTTACCTGCCTCCAGAGAGGAAGCCAACTTGATTCATCACCCAAGTCATTCAACCGTTGGGCACTGCAAGATGGAAAGCAAACAAGTTCATCACCCTTGAGATCAAGAACTTGAGTGTAAACTCTCTTAATTAGGGGAGTTGGCTGATCTAAGAAGTTCAATTGCTGGAAGAGAAAATAAAACGGTATGTGTATGTTGTCTTGTTTAACATCCAAGACAGAAAGGCATATTCCAATACAAAAGCTGTACTCGTTCTTAATTATTTAGAACTTTGAAAATGTATATCTGAAAGTACAAACCAAAAACACAAATGACGATTGGGTAGAGACAAAGGAAACATCAAACTTCAAAAGGTAGAGCTCAAATCAAAATTTACTGATCTTCAAATGACAAGAATCATTGACAGAAGATATCAAACCTTAGTGTTATATTGACATCATATGAAAAATAAAGGCCAGGTGTTCTCTCAGCAACTTTTAACAGGCTATAAAACTCAAGCTCCATCTTTTTCTGCCAGAAATGGAAAAAGGTTACACACTTTCATATGCTATCACCTACCAAACAAAAGAAATCCAAAACAGTAACCTAGTTTCACCTTTTCATCACGGGCGTTCTTTGCTGTACGATCACAAGGAAAAACTTTCAGTGACAAGATTTTGTAGATGGGATGGCCTAAGTATGACCCGACACATTCACGTTGTGTTATAACTAACAAATATGATCCTGCCAACATATAGAAACAGTTTAAGAGTCATATAAATGAAAACTTCGCCGCAGAAAGAGGATGTGCAGAGCTCCACAACTTCAAACCACAATTTAAACTCTTAACTCAAGAATTGTTTTGTAAAGAACACTGAAAATAAGTTAGTCAAACTTCTATCCAATATTTACCATATCCTTTTTTGGTTATAATTTTCATCTAACATTTTCCATTACAAATGAAAAAAAGAACAACATTTAAACTGTAAGCTGAACTACCTAAAGCATACTCCAATTTGGCATAAATTCTAAATGGGCCTTGGTTTAATTACTCATTTACATCATTTCATAGAAGAACAATATAAAATCTTATATATTCATTCCCATAATAAAATCTTATATATTCATTCCCATAATTTTTTGTACTCTTCTATCGCCAATATAGTTTAACAAGATGCCTAAAGTAAGATGCTTGTTATCCCATTTCTCATATCAATTCCTGAAACCATATGAAACCTGATTTCCTGATTCTAATCACCAATATATTAAACTAACATAGCATTGAGAGATAACATGTAGCTGAGTACAAGATATGTGCCTGAAACATGCACACTGTTCAAAATCCTAGTGTCTACTTATTTGCAAACCAAACCTTTGTATCATGACTTTTGAGCTTTCCATACAATTATGCACCAAAATTTTGTTTTCTTTCTAGTACTATAATCATCCTCTGACCTGCCAAAAGCTTTAGTATCCCAACAACACCATAAATTGTCTGAATTTTAGGAACACGAACCGTCGTACAATGTGGGACTTCATCTACATAAACAAAAGTTATAAGGTTCATTAACTGGGATTTGATGCATAAATCATTGAAACAAACATATCAAAACCACCAAATTCTACTAAACTCAAATCTCAAAACAACAGAATCTCGTACATGAATGATGAACATATATCCAAATTTCAAGTGGTCAGTTAAACACCCAGCCCATCCATTTTTCAGTCTAACATATCAAAAATGCAAGCAATAAATTCTGAAAAATGAAAAAACAAACCAACAAGAGCCAAACAGCCATCTCGATTAACAGCCAAACAAGAACCAGAGGCAACATCAAGAGGTTCCGCAACATATTGATCAGGTAACTCCCATAATCTCATACGAGTATACAATTTCCGGGAATGATCCGACTTCTCCATCGTAAATCAACGATTATCTTCCCGTTCGATCCCTAATAAAACATTTTTCTGTAAAATTGAATAGAATTTTCGGGGAAATTTGATCTGGATTTTTGATTTTCTTACAAGAACCCTTGGAGAATGATTTTGAAAATGGAAGGGGGGAGAGAGTGAAGACGAGCGGAATAAACTCGAAAAAACGAGAATGTGGAAAACCGCCCGCTTGTTGTTAACAGAAAAGCGCTTAGATTGCGGGTAACTTGTACGGATTTAGAAGTTCGTTATAATTACATTAAACCCCCTATAATATCACATAACTACGTTCAGACCCCTTATACTTCAGTTCATACATTAAAATCTTTCTGTTTTAAAACACGCATTTTTACCATTTATATATATATATATATATAATTTTTATATACAACAAAACTCACACATATTTCTGAAACTTAACGCCAACTTTTAAAGAAGTTACGATCTGTTAATAATGTATGATTGTAGTCGATAAGTAATGAATTCTATTTTTGAATCTCTTACCAAATTCATATTTCGAGTTGTTGCTTTGGATCAAGTGTCAAACCAACGAGACTGAATTTTTTTCTTGGTCGGTTTTAGGTTTTAGAGGTTGTTACTGAATTGACTCTGTAAAAATGACCATTATACCCATCTATCAGAATTGGCCGAAAATTATTGTTTACCAAATGTACCAAGGAAATGGATTAAAAGAAGTTTGTAGCACAATTACACATTACATCTTTAAGAAAAGCATGCAAGATGGTTGCCAACAATCATAATAATCGCTAAAACAACGAACGGAATTCAAGAAGATCGATCCGAAAAGACCATTTCCACATCAGATATTGATCGTTGATGATATACGACATTTGTATATATACATGGCTCGCAACTTCCTATTGACCGGGATTTCCCAATAGTCGCTCAACCGCAGCATGAACGTTACCAGCGGTGGCCGCCAGTGCTTGAAGATTCTCACGGGTATCAAAAAATCCCATTTCTTGTAGCTGTGCGAGCTGGGTGGCGTACCGTTCTTCTGGAGGCACTGAAAAAGGAAGCGGTGAGTTTGCGGATATGAAAAAGGAGTATCGGGATGGTGAAAATGTTACCGTTAGAGTTGTTGGGTGTAGTGAAGCCTCCTGTTCCCAGTCCATTAAACATGTTTCTCAGCATATCTACTCCAATGTTAGCAGGAGCACCTGATGTTGCAACAGAGAAGATATAAAAAGAAAAGCAGAAGAGGGAGTTTTATAAATAATCACATTTCCATTTTCATTTGTTTAAAAATAAGTGTCCATTTTCAAAAGTGACTTCCCAATTATACCCTTAATTATGAGATGAAGAAATTTGTTCTTTCATCTATTATTAGGGATAAAATTGTCGTTAAGTAAAAAGTTTAATAATACACATTCTGAAACCATGTTCCTTTTTCATGTGGACATTTATTTTTGGGAAATAGGAAGCAATAGATTTGGAGAATATCCAATATTAAAAGCCCAAACGAACAGTAATTTATCTAAATCCATAGAGACAGCTTAATCCATACAGAGTTTAATGGGAAAAAAAAGAAACAGCACCTAACTCTCATATGTCTCTTCCATCCATCTTTAGCTATCCGTCTCTCTCGTCTCAGTCTCTCACCAAACATCTTTCAAAAAGTATTATTTTCATGGTTATCTCTCACCATTTCTACTTTCATGTGTCTTCTATCACATCAAACGTTTTCCAAAATCCAAATGCATTTTTGTCCTCCTTTCAACTCTCAAAAGGAATTTCATCATTTTCATGGGTTGTTTTATTATTTGTTATTTTCTCAAGGTTCTGATTCAAGGTTCCTACCTCCATATTTTTCTAAAAAACTTCTTATGCATTACGCATAGGTTTCCATCATGGTCTCTTGCAACTCTGTTTTTCTTCAAGAATCCCATTTTTTTAGAACGAGTTGAAGGAGTAGGCATTATTGGTGGAGAGGAAGCAATAAATTGGGGTTTATCGGGACCAATGCTATGAGCTTCCGGAATACAATGTGATCTTCGTAAAGTTGATCATTATGAGTGTTACGACGAATTTGATTGGGAAGTCCAATGGCAAAAAGAGGGGGATTCATTAGCTCGTTATTTAGTACGAATCAGTTTAAGAATTGTATAATTGTCCAGCTATTGTCTTGATGCCTCGGTGGATTCCAAAGACGGAAATTTTGGATTTGGATGTTGGGTTTTCAAGAGAAAATTATGTTCAAGATCTAATTGCAAGTTTGCACTAAGTGGCTCTTTGGGTATTGTTATATTCATCTTTGATGCTCTTTGTGATTTTTTGGTGGTATTCTGCATATGGATCATTATATGATCTATATCCAGCTTTTTTAAGTGTGCAACATCTGATATGTGCCACTCAGGAACCCAGACTACAGAACTAGAATAAAATTAAATAACAGGAGAGAAACTTTGAATTTCTGTAAGATGGATATTGAAACTGTAGGTAGATTTCTCCAAATTTTCACGATTCTACCATACACTGATACACAGGCAAGATAAAAATCTTCACTTCCTAGTTATGAAGTTAAAGAAGCACTTTGTTAAGAATCTTGGTGATATAGTTATGCTACAAGTAGAAACCTCATCATATCTACGGTTTGCACATTAGCCAAAAATTTAGTGGCAAGCCTCCATGCACCAGATAAATTATGCAGTGTTCTAAAAATCTCAGCTTAGGGCTCCTTAATTGGTTGTTTTGCGATTGTGTACCCCACCTCTAAGTTTACCAACCAATTGCAGAATTGAACATTTAAAAGTTTAGCAGGAATTAAGTGGGATTGATATGGCTAGACAAGAAATAACTGGGCTTGGCCTATTAATCGAGTTAATAAACTAGGCATAATGTAAATGCTAGCTCTGATGAGAAACTAACTCGGTCCAAATCACAAGATATGTGGCAAATTAAAATCAGCTTCTATCTTGTGAAGCCAATTGCTTTAAGCTCAATTTAAACAGCCATATAAAGTATTAGGTGACCGTGTAATTATTTCCCTAATCGTATGGATGAAAAGAAATGTGGGATCTTGAAAATCAAATTCTGGGTCTTCTTATAAATATATGATTAGATATCTAAAAATAACATTACTAGAATTTTAAAATGTAATCTACAACTAATTATATTTGAAAATAGTTGAATCTGCATAACTTTTCATATGTTTATATAAATCTCTAAATAATAATATTTCATATATCAACATGAAGCACTTGATCCTGCTTAGGTGAATATGCTGGAAGGTCACTCAAATGGCTAGCATTGCTAATTTTTTTTAGAAAAATAACAGTAACGACAATGAAATAGACTACATGCTCCTATAAGGAAAAGCAAACAAATATGGTGTTATTGGAAAAAGAAGTACCTGTTCCTCCACCCGTTTGACCCACATCCCTGCATACAAAAATTTGAATTTCATAATCATCAACAAACTTACTTATCAGCAACTATTTTCTAAAAGGCAACCAATATATAATTGAAAGAATGAGAACGCCCATTCAACCAAAGACAATACACAAGTCTCCATCCAAATAGTAGCCCATCATCACATATCCATATAGCATACGGTTTTATCTACAAGCAAAATTCCCAATGAAACAACACGAAACCTTGTTGTTGTTGATTGATTAACATTGGTGTATTCTTGGTATCTCCTTAATGCTACACACTAGGATCATTCTCAGTACCTCTCATCTTCCTAACTGGTGCATATTCATCATTCAAACATATGAAGCAATTTTCTCAATTTACTATATACTGAAGCCGCTTTATAAGTCACCTCGCTTTAATTTCTATTTTTTCACAGTAGTGTTGCATTGACTATACCCAACCCTCCATCTTTGAAATTATAGTTTCTTTGCTTGCTAACAATATCTCAATTAAAAGTAAAAACAACTTAAAGTTGACTTTCCAGATACTTTTCAAACACATAACTGAATCATTACTTCACTAGATCTGGTTAGCATATATAAGTAGCAACATCCCTTAGCCTTTACCCCTTACCCTAATTACTACTTCCAACACTTGAAGTTGTTCAATATCATATAACTATTATTTATTGTTCCCTTTCATAAAACAATTTTATTTAATGATCAATCCTAGTCCACAACTGGCTTCAAGATATTTACCACTAGCCAAAATGAGAATAAGGGTTTGAGCTAATTTACACGGTGCTCTGTTGCCGACCAAGTTGGGAGAAAAGAGATTGCTGCAGCGCCATCATTTGCTGGAATAGCAAGAATATACAAGAGTCAAGAAAAATAATAGAACATGAAAGACCAGAAGTAAAGGCATATATGATTTACACATAAGTCGCAGATCACATCTTGTTAGTTATTGAACTTGATTTGGATCATTGGATGTTCATAAAAACTAACTATATAGGAAATTTGTAATAGAAAAACTCTAAACGTATTTACCACAATAGATAAACTAACTATATAGGAAATTAAAAGTTTATTTTCATGTCTTCCTGCTTGGGGGTACCAGAATGTTATGTATATTGTTGAAATAAGGAATTTCAATACCACTGTCATTTGTAGGTCAGTTAGTCCTATTACGCAATTCTTAACAGATATGTTGAAATGTATAAAATTGATATCAATTTATCAATCCATAATAAAAGTTTGACCACCAAAATCGAACAAAGATTAACCACAAGGGTTGTGGCGTACTGGTTAAGGCCCTGGGAGATGTGGTGGAAGATCCCATCTGTCTAGGGTTCGAATCCAGTCACACAACAATTGTGGCCACTGAGGTTTAATCAGGGCTGATGTCTTACGGTCATAATTTGCCAAGGGATTAGTCTAGGCATAGCTTAGGACACCCTTCCCCAAAAAAAAGAGTCGAACAAAGATTCCCTTTTTGGAACAGAGGGAATAGAAAATTTGGACATCAGTTGCTACAACTAAACAAGTTACATGCAGTAACTGCACAAATAATGTTGATGTTGATGCGTATAGCCGGTCTACCCTTTCACTCTTGATATTTGAGGCAAAATCATAATGACATAAGATGTAACAGAAGAGAGAGGAGCTGCATGAGCTGTTGTTGACCTAAGATAAGTAGATAATAGGTTAAAGACTTAATGGGAGGAAATAGACATTGAAGACATGTTCTGAAGAGAAAGATGTTGGAAGACTTGGTCATTAGGATTTAGGTCTTATTCTCTGGACTCCATATTATTGTATTGGTTCAATAAAAGTATCTGTGGGCTTGTTGTATCATAGAGTTAGAAGGCCAAATTGCCTAGATTTAGTTTCCATCCAAATAAACCCAGAGTCTTACATCGGATGAGGGATGTCTAAGTTTTTCCTACTTAGCATGTCTATTATTGTATCTCTTGTGTGAACTTTTAACTATACAAAAGTCTCTGCTGTTCTTCTTGTACTAGTAGTTGTCTATATTGCGATTTGTGCTTCCTTGTTTGTTCTAACCTATTTTCCTCACATTTGTACATGCTACCTTGTCTGTAAGATGTACCCGTTGCTTAATTGCACACACTATCACCTGTAGGTTGCTCTCTAGTTTCTTTTAGTTTTTCAGGGGTCTTCACTCTCTATCCCTTGGCCTAGAGAAGAGGTATTGTGCATCCTACCCCCAGATTTGTTTGGTTTACTTATTGCACCGCATCAATGTGGCCCCCACCAAAGCGTTGTGGCACTGCCTTGGCTATATGGTGGGTGCCGTTTTCGTTACCTCACCATCCAAATGACAAGGCGCCACTTTTAAAATGTGTCATGCTTTGCTCCATGGCACCCACCTTCATACGTATGATCAAACTTCTAATTACTACATTGATAGTCTAACCTAATATACTACATGCCACTAAAGCGTCAATGAAGACGTGTAGGTGCGTTGTTCCGTGGGTTCACCTGTCATACTGGTTCTTATATTACACAGAGAACTAAATACAATTCTTGTTGGCATTGATGATAATTGCATGGAGAGTAACTTATAGCATTAAATTCAATATGGAAATCTAAATAAATTCCACTTATGTGCAAAGCATACATTTTCCTTTCATAGATGTTCCCCATACGTCATATCATACACCCATGTTATATCATATGCCATATAAAAATTGTTGCGAGTGCATAATTAAAATGCAATATACCATCAACCAAGTGCTAGGAAATAAAATGACGACATGCATTGAACAAAACCCATAAGATGTAACTTACAAAGTTCGGTGGACAAACATTAACGCACTTGAGCTTTTCACATAAGATGCTATTTACAGGTTGTGTTAGGTATCTCATCCTTGTTTAAAGTTTTACCCAACTGTGGGAAAAGCATCTTTTATTTTGGAATGCTAGCTTGTGACTCATCCTCATAGATTATTTAACATATGTCATTGTTCACTTATGTTGATGATGGGGATGGGCATTTTGGACCGAACCTAACGGATTGGACTGACCATATAAAGATTGGACCATGACGTCAGCAGCTTGGATCATGTCGCACCGCCGGTTCCTAATCGGATCAGAGTTTTTTGAGTCAGACAGGATAAAGACTCGTCTTTTTTGGATTCCGTTAAAAAATGAACCAGATAAAGACTAGTCCATTTTTGGACGAGATAAAGCCCTGTTTGGATTTTTTTCCTTTTATTAAAAGATACCAATTCGGGGAAAGTGATGTTCAAGCTGCCAAACTAGTAATTGCTATACAAAGTTGTGTAAAGTGCAAGCATTCAAACTAATTCTTCTATGCGTGTGTTTAGTTATACCTTATCAAATTGCAAGTACCATTTGTGAGAAGAGAGAAAAACAAAGAGGGAGGCAGATGGAGACATGAAATGGTCAAATTATAATATGACTGATACAAGCTATGCATTAAAGTGTTGTATAAAGTGCATATTATGTAATTAGTTGTATTGTACTATGTGCATGCTTACTTGCACATTGTCAAGATTTTAATTACTACTCTAATACACAAAAATTCATTATAAAATAAACATAAAACCCACTTTATAAAAGAAATGTTAAGTTGTCAAACGAGAAAATGCAATAAAATGTCGTCTTGATGCAAATTATGCGTATTAGTTATACATCCTGAATACATGAGATTTTTTTAAATTTTTAAATCATATTTTTGTAACTTCATATTCTTGGAAGTTTGTTTTCTACAAATATTTAATCTATAATTATTTGAGTATTTAATTTGTAAATTTATACTCCCTCCATGCCATCAAAGTGAGGTGTTCCATTATAAGCCATATATCTTTTCACTAACAAAGAATAAAAGATATCCTATATTTCCTTACTCGAACTTGTGTGCATGTACCTGCATGGTCTCAGGTGAAGTCATTTGACGAATGAAGTCAGGGTTTTGCATCATTTCTCTCAATTGAGGATTGAGCATCTGTGAGTTCACGCCAAGCATCTAATCAATGAAACATGTTAGCAAGTACACAACCGAACAAACAAGCAAATCTAAAGATAACGAAGAAAAGCAAAAACCTGATTCATATACTGTGGGTTTGAAAGGAGAGACTGCATCATCTGTGAAATAGCTGGATTTTGCATAAGCTGACTCATTGCATTGGGATCAGGGGTGGAACCTAATATTCCTTCTAGACCTGGAATTCCAAGTCCACCTAAGCCAACAGGTGGCGTAGACCTATCAGTCCCAGCAGGATGTGTTGCAGTAGCATTCGTTTGGTTAGCTCCAGCTGAAAATTTATAAAAAGTCCATCAGTCTATATATGAACCTTCATAGAAAATGCATTACAACCACGTTCAAATAAAAGAATATAATCCAGTCAACTATTTCAATCAAGCTGAAAAAAGATTTAGGAGGATGGAAAAGGTGATAGCAACTAAATCAAGTTCTCCATAGAACATATACATCTGGTCTGTATGAAGTAAGAAAGGAGATAAGCATGACTAATAGCAAAAAGCAATGAGCAGACTTCCTTCATGACATACCAAAACCATTAGTCACTGTCTGTGACTCGCTACGTTATGTAGCAAGTCAACCAAGTTCTATGGCTCAATATATCTGTTATCACAAATTTATTTCTCAACACAAAAACATGCTTATTAAGATACAAGCTTATCCTGATGCATATAACACACATATATAAGGGTATCAACCTAAATAGAAGCCAAATTTCCATCAAATACATCTAAGACTGCAAAAATATCAAATACTGGATGACCTCCATCTAAATCTGTAAATAGTATGTTGGACAGTCTCAGCTTGAATGCGTTGGCTGCAAATTACCTCCATCTAAATCTGTAAATGGATCAACTTCTACACACACACTGATTTTTTGCATTACACCAATGTAAACTTAGAAAGATTTTTGTCATCTAAACATTACATCAATGATCAATAGGTATTGGCTTGCAGGAGCTTGTCTGACATTTATGTCACTAAAGCACTTTGAACTTGATACTAATAATACAAGTATCCACCTAACAAGGATGTAGGCTCCATAGAGAATAATCAGAATAGCAGTGCAACGGAAAATGGCACAGAAGCCTGAGCATCCTAAAGAAGAAAATGAGAAAAATTAAGAGAAGCTTACCACCACCACCACCACCAGCCCAAGGATTGGGAAGAGGATTGGTATTAGGAGCAGGAGAACCTGTAGTTGTTTCAGCACCAGCAGTTGTAGGATTGTTTAACTGATCATGGGCTCCTTGGGCACCCAAGAGAGCTGCAAATGGATTTGAACTCAAATCATTCCTCGTATCCCCACCCATTGTTGTTGCATTCAGGAAAGGCTCCTGAACATTTTCATACATGCGCCTAAGCATGTTAAATCCTTCAGGAGAAGATTCAATATTACTCATTGCTCTGTCTGTGTTGCGCATCATTTCACGCATGAGTTCAGGATTTCTTGCAGCCTCCATCGTCTGACGGAGAATGGCAGGATCATTGAGCATGTGGGCAAGCTCCGGATTCCTATCAACAATATCACGCATTTGAGGATTACTCGTCATCATGTTGCGTATAACATCTGGATTATTCATTAGGTTCTGAACAAGAGGCAGATCCATGATATCTCGCATCATGTTGGGGTTCTGAGTCAATTGTTGCTGTATCTGTTCAAGTTCTGGAAGTCCAGTCCCAGTCATCCCACCATTGCCTCCCAGACCATTCAAACCAAGTGTAGAAAATAATGAAGCACCAGCTCCACCCATCATTCCCTCTTCAATTGAACCGACTCCCCTTGCAGATGGGGTGATACTTGGAGCTCTGGTAGTCGCTGCGCCTGCTGAGTTGTTGGATGCAGCAGGTACAAAACCACGAACCAAGTGAACAGTGTGTTCTTCCTCCAAACCTATGAATCAGGAAAAAAAACAATAAGGAATCTCTCACAGATGCAATTGTTAATAGCAAAGAAGTTGGTTGGCATCCAAAATCTGAAAATGAATGTAACAAGAGAGTTGGTGATAACCTTGTAGGCATATAAATGGAATCAATCAGTTTACATGAAAAAAAGATACCTGAATGTTGTGCATCTTTTTATGAATGATTTAGGCCGTCATTCATGAAAAAGAACCGCAATGCAGAATACCCATCGAAGACATATGACATGGTCGTTATGAGTTATGACTAGACATGACTGTTATGAACTAGGACCTGATTTCTTTTAGTGCAAATTTTATTGGCAAAATAGCATCGCAAGGAGTTATGAATCCTAAATGCATTTTGTTGTCATCCAAACCTCTTATTTCATAGGTTTCCCAAGGGAATCATTGACCAACCTCAAAATGCAACCGCTTATGGATTCCTCTTAAATTTTTTGTCCCTCACTCTCTCTTAAATGCCGTTAGCATAGCCGAAAGGCCCCATGATATCTCCTTTTAAAACTCATATGATGATGGCTTGAAACATGCAAATACATAAACTCCATTGTACACATGATCAGAAACTAAGTGATTAATCCAGCAATTAATAGCAATGTAAGACAAAACTGTGTCACTTTTAAGTCCCAATCCACTATCGTCGTGTTTTTTTGAGTACATAGTAACTCTAATTTTTTAGCCTTCGTTCCTTATGGTTTTGTACCCAGTTAAGCAGACAGCTCACCAAGGAAAAAAGAATATTATGCAGAAAAGGAAGATGTGAGGCTAACATAGGAATACACCTACCACGACCTTGTAACTTTCACCTGTACCTAGCCGCATATGCCTATGGTTCACCCCAACAGGTAACTTCAACTTACACCTTGCAAACACCTTATAAAGTACTCACATAAGCATATTGGAAGTATATCATTCATGAGTATTCATGACCTAAGCTATTTCAATAAGGAATTAATAAGTGATAAATGAATTAACGATTCAGCTCTAAGGGTAACCACTTACCAGGAAGTGGCAAAATTCGAGTGCTACATGACCACTTTGGTCATAATTAGAAAGATAGTCAACACCATATTTGTATTCGAATTGACATGACCACTTTGGTCATGAAATCTGCAAAACTTGTTGCATGGAACAAAAAGTGAATGGATACTGGTCGGGAGGTTTATAACCCAATATGGAAGTATGACAATTACTATGTTTCTATATGTGTGTATATACAAATCTAAAACTAAACCAAGAAAAGAAGGAAGTTAATCGTGATTAATAGATGAAATATGTGAGATAAATATATACTAAAACTCAAGTATTATCATGATTTTGCTTTTACTTAGTACGTCTATACTAGTCCAAACTATCAGAAAAGTAACTTAATTGTCTAGCTTTTTCTCTGTCGTAGTCATAAGACTTATGTTTGTTTTTTATGTTAGCTTTTGTTTCTAATTCTGCAAATAATGAATTTTAATTTCCTTTTTAGTAAAGAAGACAAAAGTTGCCATTACTTATCTTGATTCCTTATCCCTGTGGATTCCTGGTCAATAATCCTAGGGATATGGTTGAGCACTGCATGGGGTGTGTGCATTGGGCCACACCCCCGAAGAACCCTATACAAGGATTGGGCATGGGGTAAAGGCAACCCTTCTTCCCAGGTCAATTGGATAAGCATAAAAGAAATTTTAAATATTGATTACATTGTTAAATATTGATTACATTATCAAAACCAAAATACTTAAAATTAAATACTTCCCGGGTCAATTGATTAATACTCTCTCTAGCTGCAGTATCTTTGTTATATCAGACTACCCTTCAATTGATTAAGCATAAAAAAAACCCTTTCATTTTCCATCCAAACCTTCGAACTTTAACCAAAACATCCTTACTTAATAAGTTTTTCAAAATTAAATATTTCAACATTGTTAATATTTGCATTAGCAAAACCAAAATCCTTTCCATATCCATAAAATGTTACAAATAATAATAAATACCATTATTTGGTTTCGAGACTTACGAAACGCAAAATTAAAACAGATTTTGTTGCTAATTTAACACCAACATTCTGTTTCTGAAGCCTATTATCTTTTTAAAGGAAAAGCCAATTGGACTCCAGTAAATCTTGTAAAGGATGTACACAGTGTACACCTCCCTATCATGGAGTCGAAACAAAATTCCACAGAACAAGGAAGATCCATTTTCGAATACAAGTTGTATTTGAGGATAAACCATATACACAACCCTAAACCCTAAGGGAAGTCTAAGGGTTTAAACCAACACAGTTGAAACCAATAACCATGAATTAAGAAACCTCAAGTAATTCTTAGCTTTTGTTTCCATACCACAAGTCGTTTTTGTGGTGCTTCTCATCAAATGAGATTATAAATATTCTCCTCTATCCCATTTCTTAAAAGTTGTCAAAGCTACAAACACCTATTTGCTTACGTTAGTCATCACAAAAATTAATGATCGCCTTCTGAGTCCACAAATCCATCCTTTCTGGGGATATCCTATATGTTTGATGATAGTTAAACACTATTTGCAAAAATCAAGGGAGCGAGTCCTTGTCAATGTTGACGCTGAGAACTAAGAAGTAAACCATGTGAAAATGTCCTCTTCCATTTTCCAATACATATTTCGTCCTAATATTTTCAAAACCACTATAATCACAAAATATTAACAAATAAACAATCACCACCGATAATAAACCTACGATTTCCAACATAATGAGTAAAACATATAAAGCAAATAACCAATTCAATTAGGACTTGAAGAAAGTAAAATACCGTAGCTCTTAAGAGTCTGATCATCTTTAAGAATCCGGCCTTTATAAATCAAACGCTGCTGTTCCGCAGGGATATCACAGTTCTGTGCAAGCACAGACTTGAATGATTCAACAGACGATTCGAGGCTCACCTGAACGGCGAACTTCGTGCCGCTAGAACATCGTATGTTAACAGCAACGGCGTCACCACCGTCGGCGTTCTTCACTTCAATTCCGTCGGTGACAACACCATCACTACCTTCGCCTCCGCCTCCCATCCTATTCTATTATCCCCCTAATTATGGAGGTTTTTCAGTCGATTGAATCGAGAAAAACAAAGCAATACCTAGAATCAAACTGCAAAGAGTTGCTGATTGCTTTGAAAACCTAAAAAACCAGAAATCAAAATGCTTTGAAAGGTTGAGGAGAAGGAAGTATCTGTGTGCGTGCGCAGTAATTCACGAAACGTATCTGTGCGTTTTATTTGTAATAAAATAGCAATAAAAATGAATTGGAGAAGAAGAAAACTAATTTACATATTGACCCCCTAAACTATGTGATATTAGCTACCTTTCCCTCAACTATTGAAAATCACACTTTTGCCCCTTTGAAGGTTAAGAAGTTCTCCCCTATATTATTTGTTGAAATTATTGATAAAGCCTCTTCTATAATGGTATTCTGAAAAGTTATTTCAAGTAACGTTTTAACAATTTTCAGGAGTTTTTTTATGTTTTTAGGTCATTTTATATAGTTAACTAGTAACTGCAACGTAATTATGTTTTCTTCTAATTTAGACAAATGTATCACCGAAATTTTATTTCAAGTAGTGTTTTTTTAACAATTTTCAGGAACTTTTTCAGTTTTTAGGTGTCATTTATATTGTCACTTAACTAGTAGTTTTTTACGTACTTCTGTTTTATCACTGAAAATTGCAACCTACTTTCGTTAATATTGCCTAAAAAAAATATGGCATGTTACTCTGAAATAAAATATTTATGAGATTGTCCGAATATGGTAACGTAAATAAAATAAATTTGTTATCAAGAGATTTTTTTTATCAAAATCACACAAAATGAGTAAAAACCCATCAAGATAACCATCACGTGTTCGTTCTACATACAGGTGTTTATGACATGAATTCAGTTTTCTAATCGTGAAGGTGATTATGCAGTTGAATAATTGTGCACGTAACTTTCATATAATATTCATAAAATCATGAATTATATATAATAAAACGATTTAAATATGCTAAGAAAATTATAACCAGACTGAATTAAAAGTTTGTTATGATTATTGTAAAATGGAAAACAAATCATAAAGATCAATTGGTAGAATATGTTCAACATGAACAAATTAGCTATTTGGTTGTTCACACATTTTGAACCACCATTCGAAACTAACCCACCCCCCCACCCCCAAAAACCAAGGGCAACAAGGGAAAGTTGCTAAAATTATTAAATTCTAAACCACCCCCCTACAGAATCACTCAGTTGTTAAAACCAACCCCAAAGTTTCATTAAGTTGCATTATGTTAGTATTAGCAGCTCTCCTCTTCAACAATAAACTTTGCAGGCTCACACTTTGCAGCATAGCCAAACTTTGAAGTGTTGTACTTCCTGTAAACCCCAGTTAATCTCCCTGTTGCTGCCTTTTGGTGGTATCCCACAATCATCTTTGAGCATTCCCTTTAAGAAAAGTCAACAAAAAAGTCAACAAACTTCGAAACTTTATACGGGTCTCCCCGAAATCATGAACTTGTTCATTGAGCATTCCCTTTGAGAAAAGTCAACAAAATTCGAAATTTATTTTATGGGTCTGCCTGAAACTGTAAACTTGTTTACGGGTTTGCGTTAATTTGGAAATATGGAAATTTAAAAAAAAAATAAGGCAAGAAAGATTAATTAATGGCTTACAAAAGCTGATCTTCAGAGTAGTTTGTATGCCATTCACAAGTCTTGGACCATTGCTTCAGCCCATAAAGACTGCACTGAGCCGTGTAGACCGAAGCTGCCGCCAAGAACGATGGCGAGAATTTGATCATCTCGTATTCCACCAGGCAAAGCTCCATCAAGAAAAAAGACATTTTCTCGAGTTTTGACTCGGATTGAGCTGCCTTCAGAAATCTCTTCAAGAACACATATGGGGTTGGAACTGACATATTGAACTCTAATGTGTTCAACATTAATTTTTCCTAAAAAACCACATAAAATTGTATATTTAGTACCATTCTCATATCCCAGATGAAACAAGATCAAAATCAAGCAAAAATCTTGAAACTTTAGTACCATTTCAACAATTTCACCTATATGCACATAAAACAATATCGAAATCAAGAAAAAGAATCTTGTAAACTTTAGTACCATTTCAAAATTTCACCCATATGCACATAAAACAAGATTTAAATAAAGGAAAAATCTTTTTAACTTTTAGTACCATTTCAAGAATTTCACCCTAGATGCAAATAAAACAAGATCAAAATAAAGTAAAAATCTTGTAAACATTTAGTACCATTTCAAGAATTTCGGTTCTTGAGTAAGCTTTGTCGGAGATGAAGATCAAATCATCGACAACGGGAACGGAAACTTCCTCATATTTACAAGCCAAAAGCATGGCAACCAAACCAACCAATTGCAGCTTCTTTCTAGCCATACTTTGTTTAGCCAAGAACCTGTCTATGAGGTTAACTGTCAAGAACAGTGTCTCATGTTGAAGGTCAAACTTGTGGTGGACCTGATTTGATTTTGATCATCTTTTGTTAGTAATTATTGAGAAATAAAACAAAATGCTTAAAAGGGTATGATGGGAATTTTCAAAATTTGAAACTTGACATAGCCAAAAGTTACCTCAATGAGCCAGTCAATTAGTATAGCTCTCATCCTTTCATTGATATCAGATTGTTGTGTTAACATATAGTTTGGTGAAACCATGCCATAACTCTGTCATTCGATATACCCGAAACCGAATTAGTAATATAAACATCAATTAATGGTCTTTTTTCATGTGGGTGTCCATTTTTAACACCATATAATATATAAACATCAAATTAATGGTCTTTTTCATGTGGATCTCCATTTTCAACACCATAATTAGTATATAAACATCAAATTTAGTGGTCTTTTCATGTGGGTATCCATTTTTAACACCATAATTAGTATATTAACATCAAATTAATAGTCTTTTTGATGTGGGTATCCATTTTTAACACCAGAATTAGTATATAAATATCAAATTAATGGTTTTTTTCATGTGGGTATCCATTTTTAACACTAGAATTAGTTTATAAACATCAAATTAATGGTCTTTTTCATGTGGGTGTCCATTTTCAACACCAGAATTAGTATAAAAACATCAAATTAGTGATCTTTTTCATGTGGGTATCCATTTTCAACACCATATTGGTTACCTACCTCCATCTTTCTATAATGAGCATAGAGATCTTCAACATATTCAACAACAGCAAGGGGATTTTTGGTGTCGGAAATGTCGATATCCACAACCGGTTCTACAAATATATCCTCCATTTCAACCTCCTGCTAAAAATTAATGAAATTCAAATTGATAATCTAAAAGAATTGCGAATGATAGATAATAAAAAAAACAAAGGAAGATGGATGAATACCATAAGATCCTTTTGAGGTTCTGTTTTTTCTAAGGACATGGGCACAGGTTGATCCTCCACATCCTCCCATACTTTAAAACTCTCAGTTGCTTGTTTTGGCTTCAAAACATCCTGAATTTTAATGGGTTTCATTCATCAATTAAAAAAAATAGCAAATTAAAGAAAATTCTTCATGGGTATGCAAGTGAAAGAGATGAATGGTAGTAGTACCTCAGGGAAACACTGTTTCTTGTTGGCAATTTGAGCAGCAAGTTTCCTTTATTAGAAACAAAACAAATTAGTATTTTGAGTGAAAATAATCATAAAGATATCGAAATCCAAACACCCAAGATCTGATTTCAAGTTTCGAAACCAAAAATTTCCCAAAAAGTGGTGCAAAGGTTAGATCTTAACCTTGTAATTGGCCTGTGAACCTGATTCACACCACTGTTCTCATTGTTTCCATTTGCACTAAAAGACCAAATAATAGTTTCAAAAATCAGCTAAAATGTATCTATATAATGAGAATTATGAGTCATATAATAACTTATGAAGAAAAAAATAATAATGAACACATACTGTGGTAAAGCTCTCTTGTTGACAACACAAGGGCAATTTGGAGCTCCAACTCTCTGATTAATGGTACTTAAAGCTCTTCTGTTATGGCTAATCTCGACACCGAACTTTCGAGTAGTCATCTTCTCTCCTCCTTTTACTTCACAAATTCAAACACAAAAGTCAAAATTAAAAAATTAAAAAAAAAACCCAATTTGTAAGATTTAAGATTTAGGGTTTTCAAATTCAAAACTTGTAAAAGCTCCAAGAAAATCTTGGATCTAACTTGTGTTAGATTAAACACATGAAAATAGAAAAAAGAACCCCTAATTCATAAACCAAATCATCACTAGATTTGAATTTAGGGCTTTCAAATTCATAAATCCTGATCTAACTTCAATCAATCTTTCGATTTTACGAAATACCCTTTTCACTACTCCAACTTGACAAACACAAACACAAATCAAAATCAACATACGAAAAGAACCCGATTCGTAAAACAAGATTTGGGTTTAGGGTTTTGAAGCTCAAACTCATAAACCAACTCAAAAAGAAAATCTTGAATCCAACCTACAACCAATCATAGATATTTTGTTTACCTTGCAGATTTGTGGGTTTGTTGTTGTTGTTATCAATTGAAATCTCCATTGATTGGTTTGAATAAACGAATAAAAATTAACCCGAAGAAATTAATCAAAAACCCAACTCAAAAGATCTTGAAATCAATCAAGAAACCCACAAACCAAAGAACCCTAAGATGTAGATTAAAAGCATTTAATTGAAAAAATCTACACTTTTGGGTGCATTTAGTGTTGTTGGGAAGAAAGAAAGATGAAGAACAAAATGAAGGTAGAGAGAGAAAGAATAGAGAGAGAAGAATGGGGGAAGTGTGTGTCTGAAAGAGGGGTAATTATATTTGAAATCAACGGCTAGTAAAATATTTCCGTTGGATTTTAGATATAAACATATGACTTTTTTTTAAGGTCTTTTTGGGCAGGAAGCCAGCAACGGTCAGGTTTTGGATTGAATGTATGCATGTGGTAGACACCTTTGATTTCAAATCCTTTTTTTTATTATTAGTATTTATTTATTAATTAATAATTAATAGTTGTCAAGGTTTTATTTTTATTTTTTTAAATAAATTACAAAATCAGTCCCTAAACCATTCTAAAGTAACCAAATTTAGATAAAACTCATCTTGACTAATTTTAAAAATTGTAGTTCTATTAAATGGCATATATTTTTTTTCTATAATATCAATGGATTTAAAATATCAGTGTTTTATATATGAATTATTTGGCATCATCTTTTTTTTAAAAATTTCGCGCGTTTTTTAGTAAGTCGGGGATATTTGGAGATCTCGAAAATTTTGAACCAATTTTTTTGTTGCTACTGATTTTTCAAATTTCTCCGAAATGGAAAAAAGTATGAGATATTGCAAAATTCTACAAATATGGAAAATTCTCTAAAATTGATTATTTATGAAAAAGAAAATTATTTTTTAATTGCTCTCATAAATAAGGGTCATTGATTTTTATAAAAGATAAATAATATTTTATTAAATGTATGAAATATTATAATTATATAATTAATATTGTAATATTTAAATTTTAAAATGAAGAAGTTGTTGGAGTTGAAGATATTCTTTATTTTAGATTTTGAATTTTGATTCTTTATTTTTAAAGAATTTGTTAAAGTCTGAAGATTGCTATCACGGAACTAGATTCTTTATTTATGGAGTAAAATAAATGTGTATATACATTCTACCTTTTTCAGACCCTATTCAATACTGTATTTATTGAGTTTATTTGGTTTTGTTTGATTTTAAATGAAAATTTTATTTAATATTAATTCAAATTGCAAGCAATTTTTTATGGAAAGTTATTACGAAACTAATAATTTTCTATTCTTAAAGATTAGAAATAAAATTGACGCATTAACCATTATAGAGCTATAAAATAAATTGGCTTTTCAGAAAAAAAAAAGAAAAAAATAACTATGAAATAAATTAGTGTTATTGAATTTAATCTATTAAAATAACGTTATTTTATTTTTGTAATATTTTAAATATACAGTGAATTGTTGAATATTTATAAAGTTTTGTATTACGTAAACAAAAGATTCCATTCTACCTACTTTTCAAATATGAGAATTATAAGATGATATTAGAGTGAATTACATATTTGGTCCCTCACGTTTGTGGTTTGTACGGATTTAGTCCCTAAACTTCAAAAATAGCAAATAAACCTTCCATGTATGCATTTTGTTATGGATTTGATCCCTCGAGCTAACGATCAGGGTCGTCCCTAGAGAAGGGCGGCACAGGCGTACGCCCAGGGCCCAAAAATATTAGGGGCCCAAATTTTTTCGTCAGTATATAGTAGTCTAAAAAAATAGTATATTAAAGAAACCCAAAAAAAATTGTAGTGTATAATAAGAGGCAAAAAGAATTTTGTAGATAATAAGGGCCCAAAACATGTTAACTAATTAAATTGAAAAAATAAATAAATAAAATTAGTTGGTCATTTGTTATTATCCTATTGTTTTTGCCTCTTTGGTTTTTCAAAGTCCAACGTTATTGGCTATTGCTATCTCTATCTGCTTGATTGTTTTCGTATTTGTTGTTGCTATATGTTTTTGTTTGATATTTTTATCTGTTTTTGCTTATAATGACTATTGCTATTTGCTTATGTAGTTTACGTAATTGCTTTTGTTGGCTATTGCTATATATTTTTACCTCTACAGATGATGTTATACTATTGTTTGACGACCTATCTATTGTTCTTATGAGTTATGACGTGTTACATGGTTTTGTGATTGATAAAATTTTCCCTACTAAATGTATTCAACAATTTCTCTTACATATGTCGTGTTCTGTAAACTTTTAATCTTAACATCTTATTTAGTGGAGCAAGAAAAGAAGGAAAAGAAAATTCATATATTTTAATAAATTGTTTGACTTTCTCTTTCATTGGGATTCCACTACACACCACAACATTATATTTAAGTGCTCAAGCAACAATTCATTAAGCTTACAAATTATATGTTTCATTCATTATTTATTCTTATTGGATCTTAATGAATCAATTTTTCTTCCATGTTCTTAATGGTTCTCATTTGTCTATATGTCTAGAAAACCTTGATAATCTTATCTATCATTGATCTCTCATTGATTCTCTTGATTACTTCCTCTACATAAGTTCTATTTTTTTTTATCAAAATAACACCATTTCTTGTTATGAATTAAGAAAAATATTACCTTTTAAAAAACTTACCAACCATTGTAGATGGTCAAACTCATATCTATATAGTAGGACTTCAAAACTGTTCTTGTTTTTAGTACATTATACTCTTGGTTGCTAATTTCCTATTAAGGAGTACATAAATCTTAAGTACTCCCTTATCTATACTAAAGAAGAATAAAATTTGTTCCCTCCATGAATTATAAGCGCTTCTTGTATCAGTTTTTTTACTAATGAAAAGTATCTACTAATTTTTTTTGGAGGGCCCTGATTTTATATACGCCCAGGGCCCATAAAATGTCAGGAACGGGCCTGCTAACGGTCGTCTATTTCTCCGTTAAGCACGATAGTATTATGATCATTTTACCTATTTTATTAAATTTTCCATTTTTTTATTACTTTACTTGAATATTCATCCCCTACCTCAAGAACATCAAGATTCGAAAAACCCAAATCAAACCTATATTCAAAACAAAAAACATAAATCAATCAAAATGATGTTACCATTTGTTGAATCAAACCCCAAAGTGCTTCTTTATCACCACCAAATGCACATTCAAGAAACAAAGAAACCAAAATCAAATTCACTTAAAAGAGAAGAGAGAGATCTGAAATAGAGAGAGAGAGAGAGAGAAGTCGCCGGAGAAGACAAAGTCGCCGGCGACGACGTACTCGCCGGAGAAGAATCAAACCCAGAACATTGTTTTGCCATGCTTGCTTTGACTACAGAAAATAGAGAGAATAGAAGAGAGAGAGAGAGAGAGAGAGAGAGAGAACCTCGTCTTCTCCGGCGACCTTCGACGACCTTGTCTTCTCCCTCTGGTCTGCATCTTCTCTCGATCTCTCTATCTATCTCAGATCTCTCTCTATCTCGATCTCTCTATCTATCTCAGATCTCTCTCTCTCTATCTCGATCTCTCTATATATCTCAGACCTCTCTCTATCTCTTTTATCAATCTCTATCTCGATCTCTCTATCTATCTCAGATGTCTCTCTCTCTCTCTCTTTCTCTCTCTTCTTTTTTAAATCTAACATTTATTTAGTTTTTTTTTAAAATCTAGGTTTTATTTAGGTTTTTTAAATTTGGGTTTGATTTAGGTGTTTGAATATGGATTTGATTTAGATTTTTGGTTTTGAATATAGGTTTGATTTGGGTTTGTTCTTGGTGTTCTTGGTGTTCTTGAGGTAGGGGATGAAGATTCAAGTAAATTAATTAAAAAATGGAAAAATAAATAAAATAGATAAAATGACCATAATACCCTTGGTGCTTAACGGAGGAAATAGACGGCCGTTAGCTCGAGGGACCAAATCCATAACAAAATGCATACGTGGAGGGTTTATTTGATATTTTTGAAGTTTAGGGACCAAATCCATAACAAACCACAAACATGAGGGACCAAATATGTAATTTACTCATGATATTATAAATGAGTTTTATTTATAAAAATCGTTATTTTATTTTTTAGAAACTATTTTAAATATATAATATATACTTAAATATTTTTATAAAGGTATTTATTAAATTATATGTTATAACGTAAGTAAAATATTAAAAAAGGTAAAATAGTTATATAATGTTAAATTTCTTGTATTTATTATATTTATCATTCTATTATCATCACACTGCTGTAAAAAAATGTTCATAGGATGTTTTTTTAAATAACCAATCATAAAAGAAAAAAATATGAAACAAAACAAGTAAAGAAACACCCAACATTTTGACCAATGCCTCCAAAATGTCAATGTCTTAATCATCGTCCAATGCTCCATCATGCGGGCATCAATGCCTTTCATTATTTACAAGCACAAATAAATCATCGTCCATTTTTTTGAATGTTGTCCATTTGAACTTTTGACGGCTGAGATAAAGGATGAAAAACAACAACAAATGGAATTGTGGTTTGGAATAAAAAGAATTCGGTTCTAAAGATGTATTCCCAAGGATTCACGGCCAAAGACGTTTTGTAAATCAATACAAAACTTCAACATGTCACATTAATTCCTCGAACTATAGCAGGTGTTGCTAGAGGAAACCTAAGTTCAAGAATCAGTTGCTAATCAAACGAACAAAAACGAATCTATTTGGAACTACTAACTAGCACATCATTTCTAATATCAACTAAAATGATGTGGTCTTAGTATTAAAAAAAAAGATACTTACAAGGTTAGACATAAAATCATATAGAAACAGTCTAAAGGTTAAAAACCGTGAAAATCAGTTTCATGTATTATTTCATAGACGAAACAACACATACGAAAACCAAACTCGTGAAAATCAACCAAAATGATTCAATGAGTTTGATTTTAAGCTATGACTCATATTGTTTCACACGTTTTCTTCTTGTGTGTAAATATGAGTATGTGTTTCATGTATAAACACATTCGTGTGTTTTTTTACACACAAAACATTCATTGACGTTTCGTATATGAAACGACATTGTATGAACACTGCATGCTCATGTGTTGTTTCATCTATGAAATAAAACAACATATACAAACTGTTTTTCATTGTTTTCTACTTTTTGACGATTTATATATGATTTTCCCCTACACTAATATGTCAAAAAGTACATGGTGTTAGCATTTTAAAAGAAAAGTATTTTGATTTCAAAAATCAAAAATAAGATAGTTAGATAAATCATTTGATTAAAGTTAGAAATAATGAGATAACTTTTTGTTTATCTTTAATAATTACTATTTTTTTTTAATCAATGCCTTCACTATTTTCCAAATCTAATTAGATTATAAAAATAAAATCATGATCAGTTATGAAATATTGTAAAACTTAAAATTGTAATAATCAATTATGCAAGAGAAATATGGTTTATAGGGAAACAAAAAGTTTATGATATTCGTTTGTAGTATTGTGTTGCTCGATTGAGCTTGATAGTAGTTCAATAGATGTTTTAACAGTTATCATTGAAGCCTTTCAAAAAGTATCATTATTTTTGGCAAAAAAAAAATATGGTGAAACCGCCTTTGGCAGTTTGTCATTATGCAAATCTCAAAATAATGCATAACTTTAATAATTCATCTCGATCGGAGGTTCGAGTCAAAAGATATAACCATCCAATGTTTTGTAATTAGTTTACATATTTTTATATTGAGCACCATCACTCTCTTATCGAGCATCATCTTCAACCTAACTTTACTACATATGTCGAAATTGAACGAGAGGAAATGGTCATTTAGGCGGAAGTAGGTGGTGTTGTTCCAATTATGATGTAATTGGTTACTTAAATGTCTATGAAAAAAACAAAGAAGAAAAAGGCGCTATCAAAGTATTGACAAAGGCGCTGCCTAGAGAAAGACTATGGTGAGTCGTCGTTAGTGGTTTTCTGATTAAAGTGCGTAGAGTATGTTTGGTTGGTTTTACATTAAGTATTGTATGGATAAAGTTGTCTATGTTGATTAATCTGTCTGTATATATTATAAATGATTTTGTTTGAGAGGGTTTTGTATAGATGGAAAGAGTGTGTTTTTAATTGGGAGACATAAGTTTGGAAAAACTTGATTTTCTGCATAAAACTCTCTCCTATAAATTTACCTAATAAGTCAACTTGTATATCATTAAACCACTACTCACTATTAAACAATTATTTATAGCTAACTGAATAAAAAAACATTTTAAAATAAACATAGTTTTAATACAAAGGTGCTCATTATTGGTTTTGCCCCCTTTTTGATGTGGGGTCAAAGGCGCTCCTACTAACTTTAGCACTTTGATAAGGATGTTATTTACCTTTTATATATTAAAAAAATTCCATATTTGTAATTAAATTGTGTATGAAAACATAGTTGTGTTTTAAAAATATCTTTTGATATTGTATCTTTTAAAAATAATTTATTTTTATTTTTGGTTGAAATATTTTTTTTAATAATTTAGAGTAAACTCTAATTTTGGTCCTTGAGGTTTAGTGAAAAATCTGAAAATAAGACGTGAACTTTGATAAGTCTAGAAATCATCCTTGTTTGCATTTTGATCTGAAAATGATCCCTAGTTCACTAACACCGTTAAAAAATGTGTAGGTGGGTGTTGGATCACCATTTTGCTGGTAGGTCTTGGCCACCATTTTTGCAGGTCGATGTGAGGCTTGGTCACGAGAGATGGAGATGGTGAAAATTGCACTTCCATTTATGGTTTCTTTTGGTAGGTAGGAGCTTGTAGTGTGTGTATTAGGAAGAAGATGGGGTTGGCACATCGAAGCGTCAATCTCAGTTTCAATCTCTGTTTGAGGAATAAGACATTGTCCCAGTGTGTTAACATCCATGTGTTTTAGTGTATATATGTATATCCATAAATGTATATATATTTATATATATAATTATATTATATAATATTTTTTATCTTGAAAAGAAAATTAATAGAAACATAAAAAAGATTGAAATACCCCTCACACTAACGGACTTTTTTTTAACGGAGTTAGTGACTAGGGACCACTTTCAGATCAAAAAGCAAACGATAAAGATCATTTCTAGACTTATCAAAGTTCAGGTCCCACTTTCAAACTTTTCACTAAACCTTAAGGACCAAAATTAGAGTTTACTCTATAATTTATTTAGGACTCTGTTTGGCTTCCATGATTTGGTGTGATTTGTAATCGGATTCCATTCCGATTCCACATTTGATTTAAAGGAAAGTTCGAAATTGGAATCCCAAGATTTCAATGAATCCCACAAACATGGAATTTAATTGGGTATTGGTATTTCATGGGATTTCATCGGATTTGTATGCGATAATGGTTTAAAATATGTTAAAAACATTTGTTTTGTAATAATCGTTTAATAAAAAGATAATTTAATTATTTATAAGGAATGAAATTGTTCTACAAACTAAACACACCAAAATTTTTAAATCCTTCCACGAAATCCAAATCACTCAAAAACAATTCATCAAACCAAACAAATCCTAGGGGTTTTTGATTCGCAGGAATCCAACGGAATCTAAGGGCGCGTTTGGTTTGCGGGATTGAAATGGAATGGATTGGATTTCAAGGAGAGATTTGGATTTGGGGAGATTTGAAATCCCTTCATGTGTTTGGTTTGTAGACCTTTACAAGTTTTGTTTGGTTTGTAGGATTTGGATTTAGATTGAGTTTTTTTTTTTTTAATAAATGATTTATTTTTATTGGTAAATTACTTTTTTTTATCGATTTTTCTAAAATTGTATATTTTTATTGGATTTAGAAGGAAGTGACTTAAAATCCATCCGGATTTGATTTGAAATCCTGTCCCAACCCAAAGGATTTCCAAATCCATCAAACATTGGATTTTAAAATAGTCAAAGGATTTTAAATCCTGTCAAAACTTTCCATTCCCACAATCCAAACGCATGATTGGAATGGATTTAGAATCCAAATCCATTCCATTCCTGCAAACCAAACGGGACATAAAGGAATTAGAATGATCAATTCCGTTGATCAAATTTCATTTAGACATTTGGTTTACCTATCGAATGGAATTGAATTCCATATATTCCACTATTCGTGGATTTGACCATTTCATCACAATTGAGAAGGAATTCAATTTCATTCCATTTAGGGGTGCACAAAAACTCGACTCAACCCAACGCAAAATAACTCAACCCGATGTCTAATTGAGTTGTAAAATCTTCAAACCATAGGTATTTGATTGATATTGGGTTACTTTTATTTGAAACCCAACTTAACCCGATGAACCCAATATCTTTTATTTCTTGGTTTTGATATGATTGTTGAGCTCTATTAATATGTGCATTAGACAATCACACCATCACGTACCCTCTTCATATACATATGTTTTCAATCTATTCTCCATTTATATATAACTCCTTTGTATATACGTTCAATAACTATGAACACACATACACACATATATGTATGTATGCGCCCAAATTGAGACGATGAATGTAATGTGATATGCTTAAGATTTAAGAAGTATGGATAAGTTGCATCAAATGGTTAACGATTGAAAAGAAATTATGAGTAGACCAGAGAAAACAAGTTAGAATAATATTTTGATGTACCGAAGTATCAATCCGACTAACCCGTACTGTTTGGGATGGGTTGGGTTGCACTTTGGGTTTGGTTGGGTTGGGTTGAGATTTTTCAAACCGCAAGCATTGGGTTTGATTGTTCAAATGCCTCTAACCCGATCAACCCAACCCGTGAGCACCCCTAATTCCATCCCATTTTCTCAACAAAAAAAAAATCCCCATCTTCCCTACTTGATTTATCTAGATCTGTATGACCTCCATCTAAACCATCGTCGACTACCATTGAACACCATTGTCGACCACCACCGATCTGAACCTCCGCTGACTACCACCAATCTGAACCTCCGAAAACCACCACCGCCGACAACCACCGATTTGAAACTCTGTCGACCACCACTTATCTGAACCTCCGCAGACCACCACCGATCTGAACCGCTGTTCTGAACCTCCATCGACCACCACGCATATGAACCACCACTAACCACCGATCTGAATCACCGTCGACCACCACCGATTTGAACCACCAGCGACCACTACAAATCTGAACCACCACCGCCCACCACTATTCAGAACCACCGTTGACCACCACCGATCTGAACCACCGCCAATGCCACCGATCTGAACCTCCGTCAACCACCACCATTCTGAACCACTGCTGACCACCACCGATCTAAACCACCTGTAACACCCCGATTTTCGAAAGGTATCATTTCAAGTTAATATAAAAACCGATATATTAAGGAAAAATAAGATATTTGATTTTGGGCTTGAATCCTTGATTGTATAGATTTGATAGATGAAGGATTCAATTACGAGTCCAACAGTTCTTTCCGGAGCAAAAACGGAGCTATAACGAAGAAGCTATGACCAAAACAATGTTCGGGCATATATCCATGGTCTGTAGGGTGCACGGGTCGTGCCAATGCCTTCACAAAAGTGGCACGGGTCGTGCGTGGCATCAGAAGCAATAGCATGGGTTAAAAGCTGATTTTAGCCTCATTTTCACCCAAAACTTCATTTCTTCATATCTTCTTCATCCCAACTCCGATTTCAGTGATTCAAGTTGCCACAGTTTCGTTTTTGAGAGATCTTCAAGGAATTAGAAAAAGATTGGAAGTATATTGGAGTATACAAGAGTATTTTGTGGTGGTAAGCTCCTCATCTCTCCCTCTTCATCTTCTTCACCAAAGTTTTCTAGGGTTTCATCCACTCTTTGTTCTCCCTTTCGTAGATTGGAGGTTTGTAACCATTTTGGTGAACTAGAGGTGTTTTGATTGGTGGATTCAAGCTTGGATTAAGGTAATCTTCTATTCTCTTCATTTATGGAAGTTAGGGTTTCGGTATCAGTTGAGGTATTCATGTATAAGGTTGGGAAACGATTCTTTGTGGTTGATTATGATTATTTATGGCGGAATATGTATATTTATGGTTGGAACCTTGTGGATCTAGGTTTTGGAAGATTTGGCTTGAAGATTCAAGTTCTTTCAAGGAAACTTTAAGTGGGTAAAATTTAGATTTAGCCTAAATCTAGCAAGGTGAGTTCAAGTTGATTTGTGAAAATAGTGTACATGCCAAAATGTCCATTTTAAAGTGTTTATGTGTTTTACATGAAATTATCAAATGTTGGGTGTAACACTCGTAAATTCCTGTCTGTGAAAGCCAACCCTTTTGAGAAATTCTTGTTTCTTATCGTAGAATTTCATCCCTTATATCTTACCTATTAAGCCTTATCGCATCATGAGTGGTCTGTGCGGAAAATGGGAAGAAACGAGCCTCGATACACTCTGGGCGATAGTGCCCTGGGCACAATCGCCAGGGGGGGTGTGCCTGCGGTACGTTTTGGGCGATAGTGCCCTGGCACAATCGTCGGGCACAATCGCGGTCGGCCCCAGGGTCTTTTAAGAGTCACGATTCTCAACCATTTCCCTCACTCTCACTTCTATCTTCTTCCCTTTTCTCTCCCAAACACCAAAACCGAACCCAAACCTATTTTGGGGGTTTTTCCTCCTCAAACCACATATTTCTTCACCATCTAACTAGTTGGAACCTTGAACCACAAAACCTCCATCTTCATCTTCCTCGTCAAGTGCAACGGTCGGGAGCTCGGGTTGAAGTGTTGGATTGGGTGTTCTCGGAAGCCTCTTTACCTTCAAGGGTAAGTTTTCTTGTAATAAGGTTATAAATGCTCCATTGGTGGTTTCTTAAGGTTTGATATCTCCAATCTTGGATTTGTTGGTTTTAGAGAAATTTGGGTTTTGATCTTGTTTGGGATCTTGGTATTTTATGATTGGAGAATGTTTCCTTGTGGTTGGGTATGGTTACTTATGGTTATTTTTGGGTTGGAATGTTGGATCTAGGTTTTTGAAGTTTTCGGCTTGAGGATTCAAGCGGCCTTCAAAAGAGCTCGTTGGGTAAAATCTAGATTTAGCCTAAATCTAGCAAGGTGAGTTCAAGTTGATTTGTGAAAATAGTGTACATGCCAAAATG
This sequence comes from Arctium minus, assembly GCA_954870635.1. NCBI lineage: Eukaryota > Viridiplantae > Streptophyta > Magnoliopsida > Asterales > Asteraceae > Arctium > Arctium minus. Next base: position 23,973,661 of record OX941097.1, on the reverse strand, counting down.
GTTATTTTAAAGTGTTTTACATGAAATGGTTAACTGCTGATAAGTTTGGAGTATTTTGAAGTAAAAACGTATTTTACTTGGTATTTGTCAAAGTGTGAGTATTTTAATGAGTTTTCATATTTGATGAACTTGGTTTATTTTAGTTCCATAAAATGCTCATATTTGGGATTTGGACATCTTGATAAGTAATAGCATGATTTGTGCATTTTAGGGATTTGGTACAACAGAGTCCATTTCATGACTTATGCATTCTTGGAGATTTTGTACAAATGAGGTCTTATTCATGACATACGTAAATCGGTGTATTTGAGTTCACAAGTCTAGTTTGGAAAACCTTTTTGTCCCGACTTAAACTGTGTTGGAATCCATCCAAGCATTTTGGGAGCGTGTAATTTCACGGTATGGGTCGAGTGTGTTTATTATATTGAAAAATGTGATCGTGGGTCAAAAGAGGTTTTGAGCATTTTGGTTCGATATCGTTTAAAGGAGTTTTGATGACATTTGTCCGGTTTTATATGGCTCAATGTAGAGTCCGTTTATGACGTACGTGCTAATGCGCTGTGTTGCGTATTGAGGTTGGTTACGGGCTCGGGTGCTTTGGTCATTCGTGTGTAGTCCGGTAATGTTAGACAGTGTGTAATGGATCCATAGGCACGTGAGTCAGTCTATTTTGGGATGGTCAATTAGGTATTGCGGGGTTGAACTTCGGTACCCATGTTTTATGACCGGAAACTTTACAAGTGATCGCTAGGAGGGTTGAGTCGGCTAGTGTTACCGGAGTAGTAGGCGCTAGAACCTCCGCCGCTTGAAGTAATGCCTGGGAGGTAGTCTTTAAGTGTGCCGGGCCTTCGGGATGGAGTTCTTCGGAATGATCCATCAAGGTCAACTGACTTGGGGTGACACTTGTAAAGAAGTCATAGGGACACCGGGCTGGAATGTCGGGAGGTGTCATGCGATTAACGTTGTTTGGGTGGTATACTTTTGTGTTCCCTCCACCCTCAACGGATACGGGTTTCCCCCGTTGTTGGCTATCAGTATGTTGAATATAAGAACGTCTTATTTTATTGTCATTGGTTCCTTACGGTCGCGTGAGTATTGGACCAAGTGTCCATGTTTTCGGACGTACGGTATATGTGGTTTTGATAGCGATTTATGGGTCGGGCACTCTGTCCCGCCCATGTTTTGGGTACTTTGGGGTATAAATGGTTATTCATGTTTTTACCAAATAAGTGTCGAACTATGATCCCGTTTGGGTGAGTTATGCGTTGCACCATTTTATAAGAAACGTGTGTTTTGGGAGCATTGTCTTTAAAAGTGTATATTATGGGAAAATGTGTCGTTTCCATTTTGAAGTATAATATTTCGAAGGATCTTGATTTAAACTGATTTCCTTTCTTTTAAAGATATATTCGTTCATGTTAAGACTCTTGAGCTCACTAGGCGTTAAGCCTAACCTTTTTATTTGTCGGCATGTGCATAAGGTTCCTAGGGGGGGTTCAGTTCAAGCGGTGCTATGAAGAGTTGAGCCTTAGCCTTACAAACGTAAGTAATTGGTGAAGTCTTCCGCGAGTTGGAGATAATGACATGTTTTGGGTTTTAGTAGCATCTGTCCTTATTGTTTACTGTATGTATAGATAGAAGGTGTGTATTGTAGCAAAATCTGAATTTGTGGTTTTAGATGTTTCATTTATGGATGTATTTAGAAAATTTTAAATAAGTTGTTATTTCCAGATTTGAGGGTGTTACATTGGGTTATTTGTTGATCTTTGATTATTTGAAGTATTTAACCTTATAAACGTTGTATAACACCCACATTTGGGATTTTTGGGCATTTTGATAAAGGGTCAAAAATGAATGTGTTTTGATGTGTCATTGCATAAATAGATCTTTGGTCAAAGAAATACACTTTTAAATTTTTGTCGGGTTTTATGCATCATTCATGAAATGGAATGTTTTACGAAGTATTACTTGCACATTTATGTGAAGTACTTGAAAGAATGTGTATGGTCTCATTTTATGATTTCCATTCTTATCAGCAGTTAAACTTGGAAATGCATATTTGAAAATAAATGAGTCATTAGGACTTCGGTCCGGTTTAATAGCCCGTTGTGAAATACCAAGTATAATAGCGGTTAATGCGCATCATTTGAGATTTACATGTTTTGAGTGCGTTAGTCATTCAATTTGAGTCATGTACTGTTTAGACTGTAATGCAGTAGATCCATAGGCATATGAGTCGGTCTTTATTATTTAAAAAGAAAAAAGGGCTATTATTTATATGTTGGTGTCAGAATTAGTCTTGGGATTTCGAGGACTTGTCAGTGAGGGCTTTTGGAGTCCAATAACCGGACCTGCATCCGCGAGTTAATTTTTGAGCCTGTTTTTATGGGATAGTCACTTCCCATTTGTAGCTAGTTGAGACATTGGGTCCTCAGAGGCCTCTTGGTACGGTTATGTGGGACCGGTTACTAGCCATGGACCGTAAATGTAATCCTAGCGAATGAGCATGATTAGGAATCCTCGGGTGCCCTCCCCCACATCTTAGTATGAGTCGGCGAGCTCGTGGCCATGTGATTCCTAGTATGGTAAGCTCAGTAACTTGGAATGTGGCCTACTTTTGTGTTCTGCCACTAGCCTTGGAATTTCGGGATTCCCCCGTCACCGAGAGGTGTTGTTTTGAGGTATTTGGTTTTATCCTCGTTTTCAGTGACACTTTGAGTTTGGGTTATCTCTCTTATGCTTTAATTTTGGAGACTTGAGTTTACTCACATTTTGGTCGTTTGTTTTTATAAAGTTTATTCAAATGTCATTATTGGAGCATTACCATTATTCCCGTTTTGAATAAGTGTTGGATTTCATTATTTCATGAAAGAACGTTTTGGCGTTGAGACATCCACTTATAAAATGCATATTGTTTGTAAACGAGTTGTTCTCTTATATTTTTGGTAAATCATTTTAATGGATCATGATTATAGGTTATCATACTTTCATTTACGTTTTCCTTTATAATCATGATATAAAACTCTTGAACTCACTAGGCGTTAGCCTAACCTTTTTATTTGTCGGCATGTGCATCAGGTTCCATTCCGGTATTAGTTCTAGCGACACTGAGAAGTGATGAGTGCTAGTTGTGTGCTCGAAGAGGTGTTCAACTTGTTGAAGTCTTCCGCACTTATATTGGAGATAGCGATTGTTATTGGGATATAGTAACACTCGACTTTAGTTAATCTTTATGTAAGACTTTATTCATTTGTTGATGGTTCAACCTAGTTATGTATTTCAATTATGGACTAGTAGTGAGAGATTTCATTATCCTTTAAGGTATTGTTGAAAGTTTTTAATTTAGTCGTTCTTTCCAAAATTTGAGGGTGTGACACCACCGGCGACCACCATCGATCTGAACCACCGTTTTGAACCACCACTATTATAAAAGGGGTATTTTGGTCATTTGTTGTTTATTCATTCCAAATCTGAAACTACATCCTATCAACCAAATAGGCATATTCCAAATCATTTAATAAATTCCATTCCAATTCATGCCAACCAAACACGTGATCAAATTTCATTCAAATTTCTTCAAAGTCAATTTCCTTGGACATATTCCATTCATTCAGAAAATATTCTATGAACCAAATTCCCCCTTACTTTTCCTTCATCTTTCTTCATTTATATTTTTTTAAGATGACAATTTTGTATCAAACCAATCCGGTCAACATGTGTACAAACCGTATCAATTAAATTAGTACAAATTTAAGCGATATCAATTATAGTCGGTTGGTAGTACCATAACAATTATGCAAACTTGGTTGGTATACAATATCTAAAGTGACGTACCATGGTTGTTCCATGGTACCAATATTACTTTTTGTATTTTTGATGTATTGAATATTATACATCGTATTTTTTTTTCTTTGAACATAATATTTGCAAGTTTTATACCTACGTGCAAACTCAAATTGTCAATAAAAATTTGGACAAATCGACAATTTTTCGTATATGTAATTTGAAGTTAGTACAAAACTAGTATCAATCACAAAAATTTGGTATCAATTAAGTTGGTATCAAGTATAGTTGGTTAGTATATGGTATAGAATTTTGAGTACCAATTATAATTGATTGATACACAGTATTTGAGAGAAAACTTGGTACCGTACAAAGTTCACCCCTAACATTTTTCGTCTTTTCTTCTTCTTGAATCTTATATCTCTATTTTTTTTTGAATAAAAAAATACTAATAAGTTATTATTTATATTTACACTATTATTTCAAGTATATCTGTAAATGTTTTCTTATGTGTTTTTTGGTTTTTTTTTTCAATTTCTTGGTTATGCACTCATTCATGTCTTTCTAGGTTTTCTATCTTCATTTGGGTAGGGAAGGCAAAAATCCTTGCACCCGATGGGAAACTCGGTACCCGACGCCGGTTTAACCAGGGAATCCTCGAATTTATAAGTCGGGGATGGGGATACCCTTCATCCCTGACCCCGACCTCGACCCCGAGTATTAGTCATACATTAATATGTACATATATTTACACACACACACACACAATAAGTATAATAATGTAGCGAGGAACCCATGAGTTTATATAATGTATAAAACTATAAATATAATCCATTTTCTATTATGAAAACTTGTAAACGGAATTACATCATTAATTTGATTGTTCGTGGGAAACTTTTATTGACATAATGACGTGGTTATATAATATGTTAAATATTAAGTATTGTAATTGATATATTTATGTTTGAACTACCTTTTTGATATTGTTATACAAATACAACAATTAAAATTTTGATGACTAATATTTTAACATTATATGTTGCTTAAACGTAAAATTGACATTTATATACATAATATATAAGAACGTTACATAAAAAATTAAACCAGGTAGACCGGGAAAAATCCCCGATTCCCCTATAGGAATGGGGATGAAAACCTATTCTCTAACGGGATTGGAGTTCGGGGATGGGGATTGCGATCTCTAATACCCTCGACCCCATTGCCATCTCTACATACGGATCTTAAAAATTTCCATTATTTAGATTTCAAAAGATAAGTAACTTTAAACAACTATTTCAATTCGAGTTGTGAGTCAAAACATTATGATCTACCAAAGTTTAATTACGAATGTTTGGATTTTCCATTATTTAGATATTAAAAAAGTAACTTAATAAGATAAGTTGGAAGCTACGGTTTCTCAAAATTTATTACGAATATCAATACAAACATTTTACAAACATATGAATCTTCAATTTTTCCTGTATTTAAAGCATATCCAACATATTCTAAAAATTAAGGTCTTGAACAACGATTTTGCTATAAAAGTTTCTTCTAATCTCTAAAAAGAAGAAGGTAAGATGCGGAGTGTGAAATTCTCCAATCTCAATAACTACCCAAAAATGATTACCATGAGAGAGAAATAGTTTTTTTTTTAATCTTATCAATAAGAACTCTTGTAATTAAATATTCAGATGAAAAATAATATCTTATTGAATATATGAAATATTTTGATATTGTAATCTTTAAAATAGAAAAGTTATTGGACTTGAATGTAATTCTTTTTTTAAGTTTTGAATTTTGATTCTCTATTTTAGAGATTCTGTTTAGATGATCTTAGATATAAGAAAAATAAAAAAAATAAAAACTTCAAAAAACTTATCTCTGAAATTTACTTCTTATATCCCAAAATAAGTGTCTATATTACTATTTTAGTTTGTTTTAAAATAAGTGTCTACATTAAAGAGTAAATTTCTATTTTCCTATTTTATCCGTAATTATGTGAAAGATGAAATTTCCCTCTTTATAATTAAGAGTAAAATTATGTTTTTCTAAATTAAAAAGTGTAATAATTAAATCTTAAAAAAAAGTAAAATATGATTGGAGTCACAACGAGGCAAATAATTGGAGGAAGGCCCCTGAAGTTTCTCCTCATCACAAGAAAGCCCCCAAAAGTTTTTCTAAAATTCAGAAAAATACAACAAACTTTATGAATTTACAGTTCGGTTAAAAGTTTTTGCCACCCAAATGCCAATGTCAAATTTGGGTTTGATTTGCTCATAGAGGTGTTGGTGGTGTAAGACCTGCTGTTTCGATCCGTTCAGGTATTTGGAAAAAAGCACGATTACAGATCTGCATCAACCAATCGTTTGGCCTCATTTCCAATTGGTAATTCTTAGCTGATTTTGATTTAGTTTTACCATGTTATATAGAGAATTAGATATTGATGCATTGCTGAAAATTCGATTTCATGGTTCATAATTATAATCGAAATTGCAGCTTAATTTAATGTTTATTCAAATTCCATGCTCCCGAACACTACCTTAGTGTTTTAGGATCTTTGATTGAAGTTCTTTCTTCATTGAGAACACTAATACACTTTCTTGTTTCGTGATCTTAAAAACTAGCTAAATTTGATTTTCTACTTTTATGAATTTTCCAAATTTCTTTCAACATTTGAATTGAACATGAACAGCAGAAGTTATGGTTGCTAGGTTAAATGTATATCCACTATCCATGTTACCATCAAACTCACAATGTTCTTGGGTTTTGAAAGAGAGGGTATGATTATGATGAGAGATTACTTGTAATTGTTCAAATGTTTTTTTCTATGCAAAAGGAAGGTAGGTTTTGTTGGTGTTGTAGATTTTTCTTTGGTTTTTTAGAATTTGGTACAGTGAATTCCAAGTAGGCTGTGATCACCATTCATTTACAATCCAAAAATGGTGATCACCATGAAGTCTTTTGTGCAAGTAACAGTGTAACACCAACAGTGTAGTGTGTCAACTTTGTTGCGACTTAAGGTTGCAGGAACAATGGTTCTTATACTACGACCCCGAAAATTGATCAAGAAAAGAAGAAACTCAGTGTCAGGTAGTTTGCTACTTAATTTTTCAAGATATATACAGCATTCTGTCATATGATGTTCTCTTTTGCTTGATCAAGATTTCTAGTACATGTGAATGTTTCATATGACCCTTTCCGGAGATGAGAAATGACCCCTCCTTGTCTACGACTTTTGACATCTAATTATTTTTTGCCACCTACTTTCTACGGATGCAATGAACCTTAGCTTTCACTACGTCTGAAATAGTTATCAGCATGTCCACTTCCATATTAACATTTGAGACCTGATAAAAGGATCTTGTCAGCATCGACATCAGGGGTCACAGACCGACCATAGAACCCTGTTCAATAAGTGGAACGCATTTATGAGTTGTCCCGTAATAAAACTAGTTGTATACTGATTCGGTATATTCTAAAGACGCCATCGGTACAATATTGACAATCCAAGGACCTAAATTAGCATGCTCAACCTTTCTTTTGTTAACCGTGGGTTTAAGGGCCAGCTTGCGCGCACCTCAAGTCCTCAACTAATCCCATGGGGACTTGAAGATAACAGTCAGGAAAATCCCCAGTGGCCGTGAGGAGGCTCGAATTGGCGACCTATGGACGCAGCCTTCATTTGCCACCTGGCCCTCAAGGTTAAGTAGCATGCTTAGCCTTCCATGCCTTCTTGTGAGCCAACGATTAATGAGAAATGTGAAGTCACAGTAGAAGCAAAAGTTTTCCAGTCACTCACATGATTAGCCTGGAGTGATTGGTAAGTCATTCCTTAGTGACCAGAAGATCATGTGTTTGAGCCATGGAAACAGCCTCTTTGTGAAGCTCAAGGGAAAAACTGTTTACATAAACCTCCTTCCCTAACCCTCTAAGTAGCTTTGCTGCACCAGGGTCTGCCTTTGCTTATATGTTTGGACTGGCTTCTGCCACCAAAGCTTAATATGTATTCATCTTGAAAGATAGAAAATATTGGTGGTCTCATCGGTTATGTTCACATTACTTGGGTGGACACCTATTAATGTAAGATGACATAAGTAGCGTAGTAACTTTTTAACCGTACATGGTCATCAGACATAGCAGTTGTAGAATTCTTGAAAGTACCTGTCAGGACTTAAAATTGAGTTATCATGTTAATGTAAACATAAGCTTATTTTTATGTTAACTTCACATTTGATCCATATTTTAGGGGGTACTCACGGAAACAACCGCTCTACTCCCCCCCCCCCCCCCCCCCCCCCCCCCCCCCCTCATGTTAATTCAGATTTTCACGAGGCAGCAAACTTAAGGGGAGGAAAAGCTTTTACTCGTAGCAGCACATTGTTTCATCCAATTGTTTGTGCATAAGTAAGTTCTCTATTACAATTTGGTTAAAATGCAGATGCAAAAGCGCCAAAATGTTTCCGTCTTTATTTTCACATTTCTTCTTTACTTAATGTCAAAGAAGATGTATCCTAAGGAAGTTCTGCTTTTGAGAGGATAGATATCATCATATGTTGTCATGGTTCTCATATTCCTCTTGTACTAATTAACTTTTCTACTTATCAAAAGCAAAGTTATATATAATAATAAATCAATACATGGAACAAGAAGTGCCATGCCCATAGCAAACTTGAGTTTCTGATGGTACCCGATGCTGTAATGGTCGTTGTTTTGTTCAAATACAAAAGTGTCCCCTAAATTTGGTGTCTGATTTACCATGGTCTTGATGTTAAATACTTGTATGCTGCAGAAGTCCCAATATGCTATTTTACTGTCAAGATGGTTGAAAACTGGATTGCTGTTGGTTTGTTAAAGCATTAGACGATATTCCTTCGACATACTCATTTCAAATATTGAGTAAATATGTGTTGCATAAATTTATCATGATGTTACTAAATCACATTTGTGTGCTCTACTTACAGAACACTTGAGTAATTTCATTGATGAAAGAACCCAGTTTCTTCTTAGTCAAATATACAATATCAAAAGAAATTGCTATACCGATTCCTGAAATCTCAGCATTAATCTCGTTAAATCCAACAAATTCCCAGCAGCATATGCATCATCCGAGGTTTGGCTTTTAGTTCCCACCAGCAGTAAATCTTCAATATGTGAAGCAATTTTTGTAGTTTTTGGTGGGGATCAACATCAACGACCATAAAGAAGTCATTTACGAATGATTTCTGATAGTTGATGTCATAAGATGCTATTGTCTGGGAACACTGCACCTCGCACAACAACAATTATGCCTGCTGTGATGATGTATCCATCGGTTTCTTTATTCCCTTCAAGTACGTTGTCCCTGTTTATGATCTACATGACAGCAAAGCATACATGTTTTTTTGTGTTTAGAACAGAATAATGGTCTTACTGAATTTTCAAATAGCCTGCATGTTTATGTTGGTGAGAAATACCTTGACATTTTTGCCGATTTTCGCATTCTTGTCTATTATAGCTTTCTTTATGAAAGAACCTTCCCCAACACCAATTGGAACACTCTCATGCTTCGTGTGTATGCCACCAATGTTCTGCTCAGGTATGCTCTGTTGGCATGAGAAACCGAAAGGACCAACAGTAAGTTTTTAGCTTTTAAGGAAGAAAATCTTGTTTTATTGATAAAGTAAAGTTGATTATCGTTTACCTGATAGATATCAGATCCCATGATTACTGAATCTTCTATTACAGCTCCATCTCCAACCCTTGTTCTTGGCCCAATGACTGCATTTCTGATGCTGCATCTCTACTTTTTAAAGAACCATGAAAGATTGCATGAATAAGAAGAAATTGCACTAATATATATAGGGTTGGGTTCAAGGGAAAACCACAAAAAAAATGGAAAACCGAGGAACTCTCTAATAACCATTCATCTGTACCATATACACATGTGCATAAAAGTAATTTTTTCGGTATGCACATGTGCATAGAAACCTGAAAACATTTTCAGTTACTTTTATGCACATGTGCATACCATACAGATGAATGATTATTAGGGTGTTACTCACTTTTCCATTTTTTTTGTGCTTTTCCCCTTAACCAAATCCTATATATATGTATGTATGTATGTATATGCACACACACACATTTTCTATTTCAATGGAAGTTTCATACATTTAGAATGCAGCCATCACCAATGGTGCTATCTGTGATAACAGCCTCGGTTACTAGAGATGGAGGCAGATGGCGTGGCAGAGTGTAGACTGGAAACTCTCTATCATAGAAGCTGCTACCAAGAGGTGAAGTATGTAGTTAGTTTGTTTTCGCTCTCTGGGTATACATTCTTTTCAGGTTTCAGAGTTACCGACTTATATTTCATGTTTGCTTTCTTTGTGCTTTCCATATTCGCATGATAATATGCTTCAATGCTTCTCATGTCTTCCCAATATCCATCAAACCGGTAGGCATGAACCTATATTTACATTTTCAAACATAAGATTCTTTAAAAAGCTTTTTTATTCCGATTTGTTTTATTAGAAATGGTAAAAGAAACAAGCAAGACTGACCTTCAATCCTAAGGATATTGCACCTGGTATTACTTCATACTTCAAATCATTGGCTTTAGGGAAGGATTCTTTTAAAAGCTTTATCATGACTTGTCTGTTCATGACATAAATCCCCATACCAGAAAACTTTTCATGAAAACCATCGTTAAACTTTGAGCCTTGAACCTGAAAAAGAGATCAACCTGATCGTCTTTAAGAATCATATTCTATTAAGAACAATGACATAGATTACCTGTTGAATGTATACCACTTAACTGATAACGGCATCAATTCTAGTTCCTCTCTGAACCCAATAACCCGATTTTCAAAATTTAATTTGAAACTACCAAAACCTGTATTGTGATCACTCACGCTATCCAAGACTGCAACCGTTATATCGGCCCTATTCTTCCTGTGTGCTTCTATAAGTTTCTGATAATCCATCTTGTAAAGATGGTGACCTGGAAGCACCAAAAATTCAACTGCTGGATGCTGTTCTAATACCCATAAACATCTTCTCATAGCATCTGCAGTTCCCTGCATATTAAAAAAAAAAAATTAATTTCTACAAACCTGTTTGCATGCGTTTGTATAATATGCATGTATGACCAGTGGTATTCTTTGAAACAGCCTTTCTGTCTCTTGGAACAGAGATAAGGTCTGGGTACATTTTACCCCTCAATGTCTCTTGGAACAGAGATAAGGTCCGGGTACATTTTACCCCTCAAACCCTACCTTCGAGTGGAATATACTGTGTCTGTTTAGTTTGGTTGATATTATATATATGCATGCAAATGTAGTGTTAGAATGTGATTAATGGAGAACCTGGAACCAGTTATTGTCTTCTGGACTCTGATAAGCTGCGATGACTTCTAGAAATTCTTGATTTGCTAGTAATCCACCAGAGTATGCTCTAGAGAGATGGGAGTTTAAAGAAGTGGAATTGAACTGTGTAAGGGCATATATCTTTGTTATATTGCTATTGATGCAATTACTTATGACTGCATCAATAAGCCTGTAACTTCCTGCAACTGGAATGGCACCTTCTGATCTTCTCTTTGTCAATGGATACAACCTCGACTGCTGTGACCCCTCTCCAAACACCACCGCCGCCACACTCTGAGAAATTACCATTTCCTTTATATGTCAGTGTTGGAGTCCCGTATCAGCTAGACATAGACCATCAAAACCAGTATATATGTTGGAACATTCCCTCTCTCTATAAGAGTCATTATAGAGAATTCAGAGGAGTTCCACATATCTTAACATGGTATCAAAGCCGGGGTTTGTGTCTAGCCGATATGGGATTCTTAACCATTAGAAAGAGTATTATTTACAAAAACAAAAAAGAAATTTTATGATCATCAATGCATGCCATTGCTGATGCAGATAAAAATAGACCTGGTTTGCTGCCAAAAAAGGCAAAAACTGGCATTCGGGTGTCTGGGCATTTGTTATATGTTAGTGTCGGTTTTCCACATCAGCTAGACACGGACATCAAGACTTGTATATATGTAGGAACCTTCCCTTCTCTATAAGAGCCAATATAGGGAATTCAGAGGGATAATAACATCCTATTAGAGCCTTGGTCCGTGTCTAGCCGATATAGGACTCTAATACTTAGAAACTATATCATAACAAAAATGAACTAGAAATCTTTATGATCATTAATGCATATCATTGGTGATGCAAAAAAGGAGAAAACTGTTGTAGTTTCACATCGGTTAGACACAAACATCAAAACTTGTATATATGTTGGAACCTACCCTCTATAAGAGCCGTTATAGAGAATTCAAAGTGGTTCCATATATCTTATCATGGTATCAGAGCTAGGATATGTGTCTAGCTGACGTGAGATTCCATCTGTTAGAAACTATATCATGACAAAAACAAAAAAAAAAAACAAATTTTATGATTTATTAATGCATGCCATTGGTGATGCAGATAAAAGAGAAAAACCTGGTTCACTGGCAAAAAAGGCGAAAACTGGCATTCGGGTCTCTGGGCATTTGTTATGGACAATCTTGAAGGGAGCTTCCATGGTGGCTTGTCATGGTGGCTATGGAGTTCCAGTTTTAGATTGTGAAGAGTGAGCAGTGACATTGTATTGACAAAAGCAGATGAAGATTGAGAGGTGATGGTGATGATGATTTTGAGGTTAATTTCATTAAGTTATATATTTATTTTGATTTGAATTTATAGCCTCATTTGTATCTCATCAAAGTTGTAGGATTGTAATGAAAAGCAGAAGATTTAGGTTTCTTCATGGTGGTGGATGTTGCAGACAGAGAATACTTGACAGAATTGACCAAGCATGGTATAATTCCTTTTCTAGGTTTGTTTGCTTTCCTCTTCTGTTCCTGACACATAAAAAAATGTTACATTGTACAATCAAAGTAAATAAAAGTTTATAAATTATTAATTTAATGTTTGTTTCTGGACAAAAATAAATTGTATTATTATTGTTTTATTTGGATAAAGTGGATAATTATTATAGTAATATTTTTATATTCATGTTTAATATTAAAGTTGTACTCGGCTTTTATCTCGATTCAGAAGTCGATAATTTGAACCTCAATTCTAATTCGTGCTTCGTTTTATTTTTTGTCATTTTTTATTTTATTTTATAGTTATGTATGGTTTTGACGGTGCAAGAGGGTTTTTGATTGATTATCAGGTTTATGCGTATTTGTGACGTTTTAATAGGGTTCAACGGTTATATTCAATTTAACATGTTTATTAGTTATAACTTAATTAATATGTAGTATAAAGACGGAGCTTTAAGAAGTTGTACGTATTCAATAATAAATTGTAAACTTGAGTTTAAAAATATTTTAAGACCATAAGGTAAATGTTTATAGTAAATATATTAGTGTTAATGAACATATTCGTGATTGAAATTTTAAAAATATGGTTAAAAGAATTGGAAAAAAAAGTATTGATATAGGTTTCAAATTAAAGTAAACTAGAAGTGTACTCGCACAATGCAGCTAGATACATCACGATTTTATTATTTTCCGTTTTTTGTCGATTTACATTACGATTTTGGATGGTTGTGAGAGAGTGATAATGATTTTTTTTATATAAATTTGTTTAATTTAGACTTAATAATATAATGTAATTTATTTTGGTTTAATAATATAATTTTTTTTATAAAATATTCTGTAAGATTTTTTAATTATATTTTAGATTTTTTATATCTAAAATATGTTGAGAGTTATTTTAGGGGAGTTAAAGTGGGAAATGATTTTAGGGGAGTTAAAATGGTTATAGATAATGATTGAAAATTAATGAATAGCATTAAATGTAGTACATACAGCTTTTATGGTTGTTTTTTAAGTAATTAACATTAAATAGCGGTACATTAAGTTTTAACACTTGTTTTTAAGAGTTTTTTATGCCATCTTTATAATATAGTATAGATATAGATAATATATATATATATATATATATATATATATTTTTTTTTAAATTTGTTTAATAAAAAAATTAATTATATTTAAGATAATTTTTTTTAATAAATGAGATAAGTACATGGAGTTTCTAAAACTTTATCCGCTTCTGAAAATGCTTCATTTTTATTATTTACAAAAATGAGGGCATAAAAATATTTTAGAAATGGAAATTTTTTGTATGTATCATTGATTTACCCGTTCGACTCTTTTATATATTGGTATATAGTTTAATTGATCATACTAATAGTATATTTAACATTTCATAGTAAACTTTGGGGATGAAGCATATCTTTTGACTCTTACATGGGGGGGGGGGGGGGGGGGGGGGGGGGGGGGGGTTGTTAAAAATGTTTGTAACACTTTCATAGTAAACTTTGAGGGGCAAACTTTTGACTTGTAACTTGGATCGATATGATTTTAAGCTTGTTTAGTTTTACAAGGTCTACGTGTTCGTAAAATCTCGGGATCCTCCATTTTCGTAATAAGCTTCAGTGGATCATAACTTTTAACTCTTAATATGTAAAAGTTGAACATAGAAAAATTAGCATTTGAAGATCTAGATGAACATAAAAAGATGTTTGTAATATGTTGATAAAGTAAATACCAGAGGAATTAAATGTCTTGTATGTTAAAGTAATGAAAAGTAAACTTGAAACAAAAACAATTCCAAACATATATTTCAAAGAGTATAATCAGGTCAGATCTACATGAACGAGAGCAAGGTCTCATGCACTCGCTCAACCTTATTTCGTAAGGAGAATTTTTTTGAGTACTTTAGGTGCACCCACTAAAGCTTGGGGGTGCTCCGAAAGATTAGAAATTTTAAAGGGTTAAAGGCACATATATCTGAACTTTAAAAAAAATTGATTTCCCTCTCACACTCACTGAGATAATAACACGGAGCGATCACATTGTAATTAAACAAAATAAAACAAACATGTCAAATGGTCAAAAAGGGTTGCTAATCATTCTTTTGGAAAACAAAACAAACAAAATGGTTTGGGTTCCCCTGTTCGCCCATCCAGACCTCTACTGAGCGACCAAAAGAAATCCTCTCGGCACACTTCACTCGACCAACATGTAACACCCGAAAATTCTTAGATAAGTAAGATTTAAGTCTAATTCTCTTTGTGTCACTCTAGTTGGCCTTATCTGAGGTAATTGCATTTTCATTCATGGAAATAATCTTATAGGTTACTACTAACTGTTAACGAAGCATTGCGGACGAAAATTGAGTGGCCAGTCTCTCTTAGCGATTTTGCCGGCGACAGTGACATGTGTGAAGGTCGCGCGACATTGTGGCGAGGGGTTTGTGAGTTTCGGTACACCTCAGGCGAGAGTAACTGCGATTATGCCCTTAGGCACTCTCGCCGGTTACAATTGCCGGGATTGTACCGAGAGTGGGGATAGGGCGGCGACTATGCCCTGGAGAAAGTGCTAGTGGCAATGTCGCGGGGCACTCTCGCCCGCGTGGTCTGCCCATTTAAAACCCCCCTCCAGCTCATTTTTACTTCACACTTTCACAAAATCAGATTTAGGGTTCGGTTGGGAGCATTCTTGGAGACGATTTTCACTCACTTTCACGCTCTCTCTTCCATTAATACACTAGAGCTTGGTGGGTGCAATAAATCTCCATCAAAACCACTTCTAGGGTGCATTTAAGAGCCAACATTCAAGATTGGGGAACCTCAAAACTTCATCTCTTCTCACTTCCACCAACTTTTCTAGGTTTTAAGCAAAAAACCTAGATTGTGAATGTTCTAAACCTTTTAAACTGAGATACATGTAATTACTTGCATAAATATTGATTTTCTCTATCACATGAAACTAGGGTTTTCACCTATTTACTAACTTGAACTAATATTGCCATGAGATATGAAGGGTTAGCCTTAGCTAGAAGGTGGAAATATGTATGTGTTGGTATTATGAACAAGATATAGGACGATGTTTATTCTCATACAATATAATGATGTGGGTACTCAAGGTGTTGGGAAACATTCCCATCGTGGGTGAGCTTTATTCATGGTTAAATGCATATAAATGAATGGTGTGAAGATGTTATATTCCTTGCATTCACTTGTTATATGGATATGAGTATTTGGACCATATGATGTGCATTGGTACTGTATACACCTTGTAAGGACACAATTGTTCCTTTGGTTACAAATGAGTTGTATGGATGAACCAAGTCAAATAGGCACTAGGAGGACATAGTCTTGGGTGCCACCATGTTGGTATGTGCCTAGACCTCCGCCACTTGGGGCAATGCCTATGTTGTATCCTCGGGTGTGTCGGGCCCTGTGGTGTTACTCATGGAAGGGGGCACTAGGGTATCTCGTCTCTTGGGTGAAATTTGATTGATGTTATGGGTCTCCTCCATTGATTCCAATTATGGTCATGATTAACGGTATCAAGTTATGTAATTGCGTGTTATGCATCTATTACTTGTCATTTAACCTCACTAGGCTCTTTGGCCTAACACTTAATTTATGTTTATGTGTATCTAAGGTTCTAGTGGCGTCGCACCTAAGAAGGTTTAGGCGGTCTCGAGTGAGCTTGTGGAGTGCAAGTGGGTGCACTTTTTGTGAAGATTTGTGGGACTATAGGCGATACCCTTTTTGTAATCGTATTTCTGTTTAAGGAATTAGATTAATAGGTTGTGGTTTATTCTAGTTATAATTACAAACTGTAATTAAACAGATATTTGTATTTCCCCATTTTTGGGAAGCTCATGCTATGGCATTATATATACCACATTTCCATTTTCTGAAAATTTTTGTTAGCCCAAATTTTGGGGTGTTACACAACGACTTTCTCTCTCAATCTCTCTTCTTCGGTTGTTCCTCTCGGCCTCTATGTCTCTCTCAATCTCTCATTCAACCATTCAGGTTTTCTTCCAAAACCTAACTTAAAATTAAAATTTTACCCTAAATTTACCATGTTATACAATTATTATTTATGATTTATAAAATATATTTACATGATGATTTCGTTGATTTGTTTAATTGTTTACATGATTTATTTGTTTGCCATAAATTTGGTATTTGTCATTTGCCCTGAAGTTTGATTTTTATTGTAACAACCCAACCAGAAATCAATGACATAAATTTTTTTAATAATAAAATACCACCATTAGATAATAATCCACCCAAAAAGGGGTCCCAAGCTTTACAATAGCTAAATCAAGGTTTGATATACAAATCAACCTACACAATTGAGATGACTAATAATAGCAAAATTGACGGCCTTCTATTTGCCCCGCTAGACTTTCTCCTTGCCCTTAGCCGCACCACCTAACTCACGACGACCTGAAAAGGGTTTTTAGTTTTGAAAGAGCGAGGGTTAGACCATGGGTCTAGTGAGTTCCCTCAAACAGTTAAGTAATAAATTACTTTCCAGAAATAGATCAACATTTAATAATGGCATTTAAACAAAACACGTTACGGACCACACGACCGTCCAAGACGATGTGTCTAACTCGCGCTGCCTTAATGTTGGGACACACCCCCAACGACATGAACGGGCCACACTCCCCGGCACGAGTAGGCGGGCCACACTCCCCGACTTAGGTCACGTAACCCACAATTTATGTATGCATACATATAATCAACAACAATTTATAACACACTTGAACAGTTAATAAAATCATGCCATCATAATAAATCAAAGTTTAAAAAAATAAACTTTACATGCTTTCATCATCAACAGGTTTAGTTTAGAAAAACTCACCTGGTGTCCTTAGCTCGAGGCTCGCGTCTATTCTTACCGATTGATTCAAGACCTATAAAGGAAACATCGACCGGTGAACACCCGTTCCTCTCTAATTTGTAATGTTTGACAACACTCTTATCCCGAAGGCATCTACCCTCTACCCGACATAATCTCACGCCTTCTTATAATATAATTAATTAACTTGCAGAATTATCTAAGGTATAATCTTAGATTAAACTAATTAACTAGAATAAACATTTCCTCTAACTAGGCCCACCATAAACTTATGGAGGAGATGGGCCTCAGCCCAAACTGCACAATTCGGGGCGACCGAGATGACCGACCGGAATTCATCCCTTCGACCGGGAAATCTCTATATAGCTTCGACCGGTATAATTCGACCGGGACTCCCCTTGACCGACATAGGTTCGATCGGGAATGAGTTCGACCGGGAATGAGTTCGACCGACAATGAGTTCGACCGGGAATGAGTTCGACCGGCAATGAGTTCGACCTCGACTGATACTCCCGTCTTCTAAACAAACGACTGGTATTGCATTCTCCCGGAGGCGATTTGGAGTTCTCGAACTCCCAGAACACATAGACTGATAACAATCTTTTCCCCCTCTAGATCGATTACCTCTTATGCTTAGTTTATCGATTAACCTCTCAATACAACATAATCATTGACAATTTCCAAGAATCAAACACCCAATTAGAAATTATTAGCTTCAGTTTTCTAACTCTGATTTACTTCCTATAGACTCCAAAATTAGAAATGGCACTGAAGAAATCATGAGATTTAGGAGAGTTGGTAAATTTAGAGATGATACCTTAGAAGAAAAAATTCCCAACAGGTTCCCTTGCTCTTCTCCGATCACCAATACTGAAATCCTCTCCTGTTTTCTCTTAGCCGCCACAATGAAATGCACAAAAACCCTATGATATCCTATATAGTCAATATTTACACTTAACCCCCTAACAATAATAGATTTTGACTACTTACCTCCCCAACTTTAAGATTATTAACTTTATTTCATTCCGGTTATTACAATATCCCCTCCTCACAAGAACTCCGTCCCCGGAATTCCCTCGTCAAATAAACTAGGATATTGACTCCTCATCACCGACTCCGTCTCCCATGTCGCCTCCTGCCCTTTGTGGAATTGCCACTGAACTTTTACCAAGGAAATTTCCTTATTCCTTAACTTTTTCACTTTACGATCCAAAATCGCTATTGGTTCCTCTACGAAGCTTATCTTTTCGTCTATTTGGACATCTTCTAACGGTATCACAACTTCACTTTCTGCTAAACACTTTTTCAGGTTGGATACATGGAAAACAGGATGAACTCCTTGCAGATCCGTCGGTAGATCCAACTTATAAGCTACCTCTCCCACACGCTTCGTTATCGGAAAAGGTCCTACATATCTTGGTCTCAACTTACCCTTCTTGCCGAAGCGAACTACTCCCTTCCATGGTGAAACTTTTAGCATCACCACGTCTCCTACTTGAAATTCTATCGGCTTCCTTCGCTTATTTGCATACATTTTCTGGCGATCTTGAGCCACCTTCAACCGTTCTCGAATCTGATTAACCTTGTCGGCCGTCACTTGCACGATTTCCGATCCTGCTAACTGCTTCTCACCCACTTCATTCCAACATAAAGGAGTTCTACACTTTCGCCCATACAATGCTTCAAATGGCGCGGCTTGAATACTGGCGTGATAACTATTGTTATAGGAGAACTCTATAAGAGGTAAATGAGTCTCCCACGAACCCTTGAAGTCGATCACACATGCTCGGAGCATGTCTTCTAACGTCTGGATAGTTCTTTCACTCTGCCCGTCTGTCTGAGGGTGATAAGCGATACTCAACTTAAGCTGCGATCCCAACTCTCTTTGAAAGCTTTTCCAAAACATTGACGTGAAACGAGCATCTCGATCTGACACAATTGAAGATGGCACTCCATGCCTAGATACGATCTCATCAATGTACAGCTTAGCCAGCTTCTCTAGCGGATAAGTCTCCTTGATCGGTAGAAAGTGAGCCGATTTGGTGAGTCGATCCACTATCACCCAAATAGTATCGTGCCCCTTGGGTGATCGCGGCAATACCGTCACGAAGTCCATGGTTATGTCATCCCACTTCCATACCGGTATTTCCAACGGCTGCAGTTCCCCGTACGGTCTTTGATGCTTCGCTTTCACTTTTAAACACGTTAGACATCTCTCCACGAAATAAGCTATATCTTTCTTCAAGCCTGGCCACCAATAATTCTGTTTCAAATCCCGATACATCTTATTGGTTCCCGGATGTATCGAGTATCGCGATTTGTGAGCTTCTTCCAACACTCTCTTCCGAAGATCTCCCCGCTTCGGAATCCACACTCTTTGCTCGTAACATCTGACCCCACGACTGTCCATCGTTAACAAGTCGATGATTCCCACGATTCTTTCGCTTTTCAAATTTTCACTCGAGACGGCTTTCTCTTGATATTGCCTGACTTCTTCTAGAAAGCTTGAAGTCGCCTCAACTCGAAACGCTACTACTTTGGATGCCGAACCATGCTCTTTCCGACTTAAGGCGTCCGCTACCACGTTAGCTTTACCTGGGTGATATAAAATCTCACAGTCGTAGTCGCTCAACAATTCCATCCACCGCCGCTGCCTCATGTTTAACTCCTTCTGATTGAATAGGTGCTGAAGGCTCTTATGGTCGGTATAAATTTGACACTTAACTCCATATAAGTAATGCCTCCAGATCTTCAACGCGAATACCACAATTGCTAGTTCCAGATCGTGCGTCGGATAATTCCTTTCATGCTCCTTCAATTGCCGAGACGCGTAGGCTATTACCTTTCCCTCTTGCATCAACACACACCCCAAACCAAACTTTGAGGCATCGCTGTAAATTACAAATCCCTCTGCACCTTTGGGTAATGACAGGATCGGTGAACTACTCAATCTTTTCTTCAATTCACTGAATGCGTCCTCCTGAGATTCCTTCCACGCAAACTTAACATTTTTCCTTGTTAAAGCGGTTAACGGCGTGGCTATTCTTGAGAAGTCTTGGATGAACCTTCGGTAATAACCCGCCAAGCCAAGGAAACTTCTTACTTCGGACGGCGTTTTTGGTGCCTCCCACTCTTCGATTGCCTTAATCTTCGCTGGATCCACCTTGATTCCATCTTCCGCCACCACGTGTCCTAAGAACTGCACTTCTCTTAGCCAAAATCCGCACTTCGAGAATTTGGCGTACAATTTCTCTCGCTTAAGCAACTCCAACACAACTCGCAGATGAATTTCATGGTCACTCCTGGACTGTGAGTATATCAGTATGTTATCAATGAAGACGATGATACACTTGTCCAAGAAGGAACTACATACTCTATTCATCAGATCCATGAACGCTGCCGGTGCGTTCGTCAGCCCAAATGGCATGACTAGAAACTCGAAGTGTCCGTACCTCGTACGAAACGCAGTATTGGGTACATCCTCCTCTCTAACCTTCAGCTGATGATAACCCGATCGCAGATCTATCTTCGAGAAGTAACTCACTCCCTGCAACTGATCGAAGAGATCATCAATCCTAGGAAGCGGGTACCTATTCTTAACTGTTAACTTGTTGAGCTCTCGATAATCTATACACATTCTCATCGACCCGTCCTTCTTCTTGACGAACAGTACCGGTGCTCCCCATGGTGACGTACTGGGTCGGATAAAACCCTTATCCAACAATTCCTTCAATTGAGTCATCATCTCCTTCATCTCGGCCGAAGCCAAACGATAAGGAGCCCTTGCTACTGGTGCCGCCTCCGGCATCAAATCTATTCTGAACTCCACTTGCCTATCCGGTGGAAGAGTGGTCAAATCTTCGGGAAACACTTCTGGGTACTCACACACTATTGGAACAGATTCTAATCCTTTCTTCTCTTTCTTAGCGTCTACCACATATGCGATGAACCCCACACACCCTTTCACCAGACAACGCCTAACCTTGATCATCGAGATCAAGCAAGACTTTCTATCCCGACGATCCCCATAAACTATGACTTCCTTCTAATCCGGCAAAGATATGCGGATTAGCTTTTTATTACAAACGATGTTGGCATCGTTAGACGCTAACCAATCCATCCCCACAATGACTTCAAATTCCCCCATACCCATTGGATACAATCACAATGGGAAGGTATGACCGTCAATGTCTATACTACACCCATCATATACTTCTCCCACTAAGACCCGACTATCATCGGCTACTTCTACTTCGAACTCTTGACTAAGCTTCTTGGGTTTCACTAGCAGTTTGTGCGCAAAATTCGGTGACACAAACGAACGGTTTGCACCCGAATCGAACAAAACTTTAGCAAAAATCGAGTCTATGGGAAAAGTACCTGTTACTACATCTGGTGTTTCGACCTCCTCCTCAGCTGTCATGTTGAAAGCCCTTGCTCTCGCCCGAGTTGGCTCCACTTTCCTCTCATTCCCTTTATCACCAAGTACCCCAGCAGTCCCCTTCTTTAGCTGAGGGCAATCAGTCCTAATATGATCAGGAGATCCGCACTGATAACACGACCTTGACCCACGGCAGTCCCGAGCCATATGCCCCACCTTTCCACATTTGTAGCACCCTTCTCGTTCCATCATACATTCCCCTTTGTGAACCCTATTACACTTACCACAAGGCTTGCTCTTAAACTTCGTATTACTCCGATGATCAGGTTTTGCCAATTTGAATGACTTGGAATCACGATTAGGCCCTTCCCATTTCCGTTTGTCTCCGCTTCTCTCGGTGGCCTGACGATTCTTCTCCTTCTCACGCAGCTCGGCTGCATTTACCGCCGCCTGAAATGATGCTGGATCCTTGTTTGAGACAAACTCTCGGATGTTACCTCTTAACCCATAGATATAACGTTCCACCCGCCTTTCTTCGTTAGGCACATAGATTTCAGCAAACCTGGATTTCTCGATGAACTTGGTTGTATATTCTCGAACAGTCATGTCTCTCTGTTCCAAGCTTAAAAATTCCTCCTCCAACCTTTTAATTGCCGCCAGAGGGCAAAACTGTGCCTTGAACCTTTTTACAAACTCGGTCCACGACATCTCCCTAGCTACCGCTGAACCCTGACCGTTGGACTCCACATCCCACCACATGACCGCCTCGTCTTTCAGCATAGCCAAGGCGTAAACAACCTTGTCCTCTTCCAAGCACTTGCTGGTGTCAAAAGCTAGCTCCATTCCTTTTACCCATTTCATTGCCAGGATCGGGTCACATTCACCTTTGTAGGTAGGAGATTTGCAAGCAGCAAACTCCTTGAAGCTACAACCTTTTCCACCCATCGATTTGGTCACTACTGCAGGAGTTGTCTGAGAGTGACTCCCTACCATAGTTACCGGTGAATCCGCCACTTCAGTTGTTTCTTTGTTCCCACTCTTCTCTTTACTTGCCGACGCCTCATTGGATCACTACGTCAACAACACCTTCAAGGTTTCTTGTAGCTTCCCCATATCAGCCGCAAAGGTTTCTTGCGTGACAAACCCCTGCGTTCGTCCCCCGCCACGATTCTTATTCTGCCTTCGACCCCTCACTGAGGCTGAACTTTCTTGATGAGAGGTTTCCAATTCAGTTATCACATCAACACTTATTGCTCGCCGAACAACACCAGGTGTTTTCCCACCTATAGTCCTCTTAGTTGGCTCATCAACTTGCGTGGTCGCTTTCTTTGTCGTCTTCCCTTTGGGTCATCCGCGACCCTTCCCTCGGTTAGCAGCTGCATGAGGAGGAGCAACAGGTCCATCCTCTACCACTTCATTAACAGGTGTCACCTCAACTGCTGGCACCGATCTGCTCCTAGTAACTCTTTCCGACATAGCTACAAATCAACACCAATAAAAACCCCATTAAGGTAACCCCCAAGGCAATAAAGCAAGTTAAGCACGCACATGTACCTGTAAATTTACAATTACACTGGCCAGATGTAATTCTAATTTACCTTACATGTTAGTCCTCACCACTCTATTACCCGACTCCCTACGGCCATCCTATTATCTCAGTTGTGATTCACGCACTAAGTTTAAGTCTAAGCTCAACTGGTCGCCTAGATCCCTTAAACTATGGCTCTGATACCAACTGTAACAACCCAACTAGAAATCAATGACAGAAATTTTTTTAATAATAAAATACCACCATTAGATAAAAATCCACCCAAAAAGGGGTCCCAAGCTTTACAATAGCTAAATCAAGGTTTGATATACAAATCAACCTACACAACTGAGATGACTAATAATAGCAAAATTGACGGTCTTCTATTTGCCCCGCTAGACTTTCTCCTTGCCCTTAGCCGCACCACCTAACTCACGACGGCCTGAAAAGGGTTTTTAGTTTTGAAAGAGCGAGGGTTAGACCATGGGTCTAGTGAGTTCCCTCAAATAGTTAAGTAATAAATTACTTTCCAGAAATAGATCAACATTTAATAATGGCATTTAAACAAAACATGTTACGGACCACACGACCGTCCAAGACGATGTGTCTAACTCGCGCTGCCTTAATGTTGGGAAATTGTCGGAAATTTGTAATAATTATGAATAAGCATATGAAATTGTCGGAAATTTGTCGGAATGGATAGATAAATGTTTAAAATTTTATGGTTTGAAAATACGTGACACTACAGAAAAAGACGGAAGGATCGACAAGCGTCTAAACTCTTAAAGAATAATGAGCCTACAAGTGTAGCACTCGGGAAATTAAGAAGAGAACTCTTAAAACTGGAGACAGAACTCTGAAAAGCTTAATTTACTAATCAATAAGCTGAACATTATGAAAACAATAGTCATATTTATAGATTAAACTAACTAAGAGATAACTATGAAACCTAGATTCAAAAGAAACTAATTACTACTAATCCTAATCTAATTAAAACAAACAAATAGTAATCTAAAATTAATTAGAAAACAAAATAATCAAATACACAGAAAAAAGCAATCTGCATACTACTTGCCAGGATGCGTTCACGACTCGGCATGTGACCCGACCCACAAGAGAAGTTGTGTAAGCGACCGTGTCTCAACTTTTGATTAGGGTTTTTGGCCTTCTTTCGAGCTCGGAAATGTAATAGTTACAAAAGATTTCTTGATAATTAACTTATATTTATGAGCAAAAATATAATTTATATTATGAGGGATAATGACAATTACAAGTATTCAGTCATTTATTAGTTTTAAAAATAAACAATATTTTCAGAATTCAACACCAACTTTTATCAATAAAACCCAACAAACTATTCCATTTTGAATGATTAAGTCCCTAAACTAATTTTTTGAATGAAAAAACCATTAAACTTTCTCATTTTGAATGATTAAGCCCCTGAACTATTTTTTTGAATGAAAAAACCATTAAACTTTCTCATTTTAAATGAAAAAACTACTAAATTTTCTCATTTTGAATTATTAAGTCCCTGAATATTTTTTTTCAATAAATTGAATCATTGAACTTCTAAAAATTGGTTACTTACATCATTTTAACCCAAAAAAACTACCTGTAACCGGTTATCTTTTGACTTTTCCTCTTTTTATAGATAAAAAATAGATCAAAAAGAGAGAGATCAATAACAGGGGCAACAACGTGTTAGGCAATATGGAGAACGGACAACGTTCGGGCAACGAGGAGTGACGAGGTGGAGCGATACAACTGTTTGTGAGTGGTTTTAATGACGTAGAGTTTGAGAATTGTAAAACTGATTTAGATTTATTTTTACTTTAAAACCTTCATACTCAGTTTCGGATACCTTTAAAACAAGGTAACCAATTTTTAGAAGTTCGATGGTTTATTTATTAAAATAAAATGCTTAGGGACTTAATCATTCAAAATTAGAAAGTTTAATGGTTTTAATTCAAAAAAATAGTTAAGAGATTTAATCATTCAAAATGAAAAAGTTTAATGGTTTTTTCATTCAAAAAAATAGTTCAGGAACTTAATCATTCAAAATGAAATAGTTTATTGGATTTTTTTTCAACTTTTCCCATCAAAAATAAAATAAGATTTTAGATTTCAAACTTCAACACCTCTTAAAAAATAAATAACATCTTAGTCTTCTTGTTTAAGCGAGCCAAATTCTTTAACATTTAATGGTACAATAAGTATAAAAATTGAAATTTTCTTAAATAACAAATATCTGTCGTTGTTACAAAGAAAAGGTCACTTAAATTCATTGCCAAAAGGAGAAATTTTAATTTTACAAATAAAGCAATTTTTTTTTTCATAAATAACCTTTAACTTTTATAGATTTACTAGATTGCCATTTGTATAAACTATTTATCACTTTATTTTCTCTATTAAAAAAGATTTATTATATAATTTGTCATGGTCCTAAAACCAGAAATTTCGTTTCTATAAATAAAGCAAATTCTATTTTCTTAAATAACCTTTATTAATTTACCATTTGCACAGTTTGGACCTTCAAACAAATGTTAAAGAGTAAATTATGATTTTTGTGCCTATGATTTATTAAAAATTGCAATTGTTATCTTCGGTTTGTAAATTATTGTTGTTTTCGTCCCTAAAACTACTCTGTCACAGTTAGGGTTGTTCACGGTTCAGTTCAGTTTAGTTAGTAGGGAAAGTGTGAACTGAACCTATTAGATGGATACTTGGCTAACCAAACTGAAATTGAACCGTAGGTTGAACCGAACCGAAATAAGGCGGTCTATCTGCGATTCGATTCATGGTTACCTGAATTTATTAAAAATATCATTTACAATTTAAAAATGGTACCAATATATAACATTTAAAACAATTACATAATAATTAGATAAAATCCAAGCGCTACAAATTAAAATAAGTTTAATTATTTACAAAATCCTGGTTAATGTCGACTCGGTCACGACTTCATACCACCACATTTAATCATCCATCATAATGATTGACAATAAAACGTAAAAGACATTTACTCATTTAACTTTGGGTTAATAAATAAATAAATATAAATACTTGATATTAAATATGTAACACCCTCAAAACTGGAAATAACGACTAATTTAAAATTTAAAAAATCAAATAATGGATAAATCTTTTTCTATAAATCAATACTTGAATTACTTTAAATAACAAATCTAGATTTAACATCAACAATAAGTAAGCCAAACCTTACACAAGTCTATGTTTTAGGGACACTTACTAAGACCTAACAACGGTCACTATCTCCACGAATGAAAGATATTTGCAGATAGCTAATTTCCTTCTCGTGCCTCTATGTAACACCCCCAAATTTGGTAAAAGCAACTAATTAAAAATTTCGATATAACATCAAATGAAGGACAAAATTTCCTCCAACAAATCAAAACTCAACATACCTCAAATTTAAAATTCTCTAATTAACCTCAACAATGATACACTCATGTATTATACAAGGACTAAACCGAAGTCGGGTGTTACTTAACCCAAATACAGGTTGCTATTCCCAAAACAAATGCGGAAGGCTTCACTAAGATATTCACTTCTCAAGCACACAACTAGCACTCCCCTCTTCATGGTGTCACTAGAACTATTCCCAACCAGAACCTGTTGCACATGCCGACATATAAAAAGGTTAGGCTAACGCCTAGTGGGTTAAGAGTTTTCAACATGGATAAAATATATTGTAAAAGGAAAGGACGCGACTTAAATCAAAATTTTTCAATATGATTTACTTTAAATATGAAAACGACTCGTTTTCCAATAACACGCATTTTTAAAGATGAACATTCCAATGTAAAGCATTCATTCGTAAATTGATGCAACCCAAAACTCACTTAAATCGTGAACAATGTTAAATGCTCAAATATTGAAATTCGAATAAAACTTTATTATCCAAACCACCGAAATATGAGTAAGACTCAAGCCCTAAAATTATAATTTATGGAGAACACTCCGTACTCAAAACGTTACCGAAAAACAAGGATAAAACTAAATACCCAAAACAACACCTTTCGGTGATGGGGGAGACCCGAATTCCATGGCTTGTGGCGGAACACAAAAGTAGGTCACTTTCCAAGTTATTGAGCTCATCATACTAGGATCAAGGCCACGAACTCGCCGGCTCGTACTCAGATGTGGGGGAGGGCACCCAATGATCCTAGTCATACTCATTCACTAGGATTACATTTACGGTCCACGACTAGTATCCGGTCTCACATAACCGTACCAAGTTGCCTTCCTAGGGCCCAATGTCTCAACTAGTTACGAATGGGAAGTAACTATCCCATAAAAACAGACTCATAAATTACATCACGGGGCCAATGACAGATGTTTGACTCCACGAGCCCACACCATAAGGCCCTCGATGACCCCATGACTAATACTGGTCCCAAAATGGAAGCAATAGCCCTTTTTTAAAAATATTAAAGACTGACTCATATGTCTTTGGATCAATTAAATTACAATCTATAATACTACATGACTTCAATTGAATGACCAAAGTACTCAAAACATGTAATCCTCAAATGACACATAATAAACGTCATCATACTCAAAACTTCACAATGGCTATTAAACCAGACAAATGTCCTCAATACTCATCTTAGTGAAAAACCGAACCAAAAGCTCAATGATTTACTTTATCGTACCATAAAAGTCAATGTAAACTATAAAACACAATTAACCAACGGTTATGCAAATAAAACGACCAAAAGTATGATTAGCCCAAAACACATCATTGGTTGAGACAAACCATTTTTCAAATGAACTCATACCCTTACGAATGTCTCATAACCCAATAATATGCATTTTCCAAACGGTTTATAAGATCAAATACACTGAAAGGACCTTCACGTCAAATTACCTCCATTTATATATTAAATCATCAAGGAAACATATTAACATGATTTATTTATCAAAATGTCTAAAATTCCCAAATGTGGGTGTTTTACAAGGTTTATAAAGCCAAACACCTCAAATAATCAAAACCCACCAAATGACTCAATAAGTGATAATTTAATGTAAAATGCATAAACACTTTAAAATGAACATTTTGGGATGTACAACGTTTTCACAAATAAACTTGAACTCACCTTACTAGATTTAGGCTAAATCTAGACTTTCCCCAACTTGAGCTCCTTTAAAGAGACTTGGATCCTCAAGCCAAAAACTTCCAAAAAAACCTAGATCCATAAATTTCCAACCATAAAATTCATATTCAACTATATAGAATCGTTCCCCAAACATTTTACATGAAGATCTCATCTTATCTCAAAACCCTAATTTTCATAGATGAAGAAAATAGAAGATTACCTTAATCATAACTTGAATCCACCAACCAAAATACCTCTTGGGTCACCAAAATGAATCACAAACTTCCAATCTTCAAAATGGGAAAAAGGGTTGGATGAAACCCTAGAAACTTGATGAAGAAGATGGAGTGAAAGGGGTTCTAGAAAGGTTAAGGTTCATAAAAATGATCTGGGGTTTGATTTGGGAGAGAAAGATGGAGAGAGGAGAAAGGATTTGGGGTTTTTGGATGAGAAGTTGAAATGAGGGAGAGGGATATAAAATTTAGATATGGGGGTAAAAGTAGGAGAGAGATGAGGGAAAAGTTGAAGGTGAAAAAGGGTGAAAATTTCGTCAGACTCAATGCGGACGTCCACTTGGAGCCCGATGCGGACATCCACTTGCATCAGAACGAAAACTGACGAAACTTCTGCTGCTTCCGCGGAAGATCCAATGCGAAAGTCCACTTGCTTCCCAATGTGGACGTCCACTTGACACTGGTCGCTCGGTTTATTGCTCGATCACTGTTTTGGTCACAACTTCTTCATTTTAGCTCCGTTTTCTCTCCAGAAAGGACCCTTGGATTCGTATTTGAATTTCGCATCTAGCAAGACTATAAAATATAGGATTAAATCCAAAATCCTATTTCTTCTATTTATCTTGAAAGATCGATTTATACGCTGACTTGAAATTAGACTTACCCGAAAATTACGGGTGTTACACTCTAAATAGCACTCATCTCATCAAGTGTCGCTATTACCATTTCCCCAAGGACCTGATGCATATGCCGACAAAGAAAAATGTTAGGCTTAACGACTAGTGAGTTCAAACAATTTTCATTAGTATATAAAATGGTAAAACGGAATAAATGTTATTTAAATCAAAATTTCCAAAGTGAAATGTATTTAGAATAAAAGTGACATCCTTCCCAAAACCCACAATTTTCGTGATGAAAACTCATTAATTAAAACACCCATCAAACACGAAACCAAAACCTAATATTCACACAAAATGCGAATGAGGACTAATATTCAAATACTGGAATTATGAATAAAAATTTATTATCTGAAACGACCATGTTTCCAAATTTAACTACAATAACAGGAAACCATCCAAATACGATTAAAAAATAATCGAATAAAACAATATTCCCATAATCACATCAAATACAACGACAGATAGAAAAATTCTAACCCAATAAAAATAAAATATTCACTAACTGATCCATCAAGGATTCTTTACCTCAAACCCGAGATTAATACTAAATACGCAGGAACAGAAATAAATAAACAAATCACCCGAACTTTATTCAGAAACATACTTTACCCGCCAATACTAACGAACTAGAATAGAGACAACCTTCACCACAGGGTTTACCATTTACCCTTCTTCCCAAGATAGCAATCCCAACAAGATAAATACCTAAAATGCATTAGTTTTGAAAGCGAGAGTTAGACCAAAAGGTATAGTGAGAAATCTTTGTCAATGCAATGATACAAGAAAACCAGTTCAGAGAAAACCTTTGAAAATCAGTAATCAGACAATTGGCACCCAAGAACAACCTAGTTAATCGTATAGTTGGCACCCATACACAATATCGATGTCAGTCGTAAAGTTGCACTCAGTCACAACATCCCTATAGTTGGCACTCTGGCACAACCCACTGTAACAATACCATAACACAATTTTTAGGGTCTAATTTGTAGTATTCAAGATTACATGGGTTATTGTCAAAATACCTTGGGGTATATAAACCCCTTGTTAGTTCGTTTCTTTGTAACACTTAGAGCTTAAGAGAACTTGTAAAGAGAACATTATTAGTGTGTAATATTTCTCTCTATAATACACATATGAGATTTGTGATACCATAATATTCTTGATTCTTATCTTAGATCTTGATCATATTGCTTGAATTTGGGAATATCAATTGGTATTAGAGCAAGTCTGGTGATTTGGATTTGAATATGAAACAAAAAATTTAAAGAAATTGAAGATTTTTCTTGAAGATTTGAAGTATTTGAAGAAAAAGTGAAAAAGTCGACCTGTGTTCTACAATTTCTGCGATTTGATCTTTTCTTGTTTGAAATTGAAGTCTAATTGATTTGGTGTTAATCATAGAACTGATATGAATCCATTTCTTTCTGCGATTTCAAGATGTATCAAAGAATTGGATGTGAAGTTTTTGATGTTCTTGAATTTCACAATTTGTTCTTGAAGTTCTTAAAAAAATTTGATGAAATTTGGTGACTTGATCCAAATTTGTTGTTTAGACTTTCACAAATGGTGTTTCTATACACAAATTGTCCATAGATTCAAATTTTTATCAACTAATTTTGATTTTGAAAGAACCAAACTGGGATCAAACCAAACTAGGCCAAAGTTAGATACTTACCAGTTTGTTTCGATTTTGATTATAGATTTTTTAAAAATTGGTGTTGGGTCTAGTTTAAATCCAAAAATCAAACTATTTATTAAAACTTGAAACAATTTCAAAATAAAACAAACAACAATGAACTCTGTTTATGGGTTAGGTTGTCGATGGGTCGGTCATAAACAAAAAAACAAATCAGTTTAGAACAGTTAGATTATCATTTACATATTTCTTATTTGTTGGTTTTAATTCAATTAGATTCTAACCTTACACACACCTAGCAATAATTCATTAGAGTTAAGGATGGTTAATTTTACATCTCCTCACAAAAATTAGTTTTAGAACAAACATATCTTGATTTACTTATTAAAAAAATTTGGTTATTTAACCTAAAAGTTATTAAAAAATCAAAATTATATTTCTCAAATACTTCAAAATTGATTATTAAGAATTAAAGATAGAATAATTAGGAAAATAGATTTAAATAGCCATTTCATACAACCTAATTTGTCTCCTAGCCATTTCTTTCCAATTTTTACTCAAATGTCACTACCTCCACAATTTCCAGGTCCGCAAGGACCTACCTAAAAAACAAATACAAAAATGAATCCGGTCAACTTCACTTAAAGAAATATCAATTTGCGTACCTAGAAAATGCCTCGAAATTGCGGACCTGAATCTTGCAAACATGAAAATTACGGACCTGGGTCTGAAAATTACGGAGGTAATGACATTTTTAGTAAAAGTGGGAGATGAATGACCAAAAGACCAATTTGAGAATGTGAAATGGTTATTTGCATGCCCGACCCTGGGCCCGTGCAGCCTGTGCGGCCGCACAGGGCATCAAAACCCATAGGGGCATCAAAATTTTATATATTGTTAGTGTAGGTCTAGTATTTTGGGTTTGGGCTAGAAAAAAAATCAAACGTGTTCCAAGATATACGAGTATACGACCACGGTAGGTTTGTATTCATTCGATCAACTCTTCTGATTTTCAAAGGTAGCGTTCCACTTCCAGAGGCAAGTGATTAAGTATTAACGGTAATGAAGCCACCCTGTCCTATGCCCCTACGACGATCGATGCTTGTTGTCAGCGACTATATATGCGTCTGATTCATAGACACAATCTCACCAATATGCAACCGATTTAGGCATTTAGCAAAGGAAAGTCTTAAATCTCAATCTTTGCTTATGTGCGATTCTATATACAACCGATTGGCGATTCACAGTGACAAGTGAAAGATTGCGATTTCTTCTATTAGTTTTGTGCTTCTGTGCGGCATTGTGGCTGCTAGTTCTCATTTCTCAATATTTTATTGTCGGTTCTTCACGTCTTCGGTTCTTCTCTATCTGTGCGGATGCGCTTCTATGGAAGACTGGAATTCTTGATTTTCTTCCCAAGTCCCACTGTCCCACCAGGTTTGAAGTTTGATTTTTGTTTCTAAACTCTAAATTCATTGTAATTTTTATTTCCAAATTCCAATTTTTGTGTGGTTACTGTCTTACTGATAAGTGATAATTAAACCCTAGTTTTAAAAACTCTTGTATGGTTACTGATAATCAATTTCATTGTGTTTAAAATTGATAAAGATGGAAAGTTGGGACAAAACCCTAGTTTTAGGAAGATGAAATTAAAGCTCATTTTACTGATTTTGGCTTACTGATTTTGTCAATGGCTTACTGATTTTATCAATGGCTTACTGAGTTACTGTCTTACTGGTCTTTTCAATGGCTTACTGATTATGTCAATGGCTTATTGATTTTACTTTGGTCTTTTGAATTTTGTTTACAACTTTGGTTAAACTAATTATAGTTTTTACTTGTCTTTTAAATTCCAGATTGAAGTAAGGTTCTAGTATACCCCGATACTAATTTGGAAAAGGGAAAACTAGAAAGGAAGGAAGCACGATCTTAATCCAGGTTTTATCCTTCTATACTCGACTTGTAGTAAACATGTTTCCTAGATCACAACATTCAGGTGCACAAAATAGAAAAAGAAAAAAAAAGACAACAAGAAATTGCTCAATCTTTACAAGGATCGTTAAATATATATTTTGTTAGGTCTGAAAATGTGCCTGAAAATTTGTCTGAAAATGTGCCTGAAAATGTGCCTGAAAATCCCATTGAGTTTGTTGAAAATGTTGAAAATCCATGTAATGATGAAGTTAGTTTGAATATTTTTGATCCACGGGTTTGGGATGGCTTAGATTCAAAAATGAAATATTTGCTTGCCGAAAAAGGGCTTATAAGGGGAACCAACATCAATTTTCCAAAAGATAAATTCGGTACACTTTTCTAGTGAACATTATGTCCGGAAGCTACGAAATGGTGATTCTTATGATAGAAAATGGTTGGTTTATTCAAAAGCGTTGGATAAAGTTTTTTGTTTTTGCTGTAAAATATTCAAAACTGCTTGGTCTATAAGTCAATTAGCTACCGAAGGGATAAATTATTGGAGACATTTAGGTGAAACATTGAGTTTGCATGAAAATAGTTCTGAGCATATGATTAACTTAAGAACTTGGTCTGAATTGCGAGTGAGATTGAATAAAAATCATACAATTGATAAAGAATTACAAGAATTGATTAAGAAAGATATTGATCACTGGAAAGAAGTTTTGATTAGAATAATTGTTGTTGTTAAATGTCTAGCACAATATAATTTGGCTTTTCGTGGATCAAATGAAAATTTTTATCAAAATTCTAATGGGAATTTTTTGGGTATACTTTAAATGATTGATGAGTTTGATCCTGTCATGAAACAACATTTTCGGCTAATTAAAGAAAAAGAAACTCATTATCATTATCTTAGCCATAAAATTCAAAATGAATTGATTCAATTTTTGGCATCCGAGGTGAAGAGTGTGATTATTAAAAAAATCAAAGAGGCAAAGTATTTTTCGGTAATTCTTGATTGCACTCCTAATGCAAGTCACAAGGAACAAATGACTTTGATTGTAAGATGTGTCGATATGTCGTGTGCTCCCATAAGTGTAGAAGAGTATTTATTAGAGTTTTTGGTTGTAGAGGATACATCTGGTTTGGATCTTTTTAATGTGTTACAAGTAGGCCTGTGCAGAACCCGATCCAACCCGAAATACCCGAAAACTCGAACCGAAATGGACCGCCCCATATACCCCGATCTTACCCGACCCCCGACCCCCGAGAATTAAAGTGGGTTAGGAGGTTTGGTTAGGGTCTTCAAATCCCTTCCCCGAACCCGTCTGAAACCCGACTAAGCTATAATATGTTAATTTTTTTTCCTAATTAAAAAAAAACCCTAATGCCTAATGAATAATGATCATACTCTGATACTCATACGCCATACCATATTACCGTATTACGTAGTCAATCGTCGTCATCAACAATTCTCCCCTAAGCCATGAGCCCTCATCGTCGTCCAGATTCTAGAACTCCAAAAGAGAAGTTCGTCTCCGTCTACAAGCAAGTCGACGATAGAGGATAGACGACACTCGACAGTCGAGACTCCAGACCAGACGTCCTGTACTCCTATTTTTCTTCACATCTTCACGTTGATCGGATCTTCACGAGAAGCTCTGTCGTTCGGTTCCACATTTCCAGTTTTCTGCCTAACAGTCTATATCTTCACTCTTCACGACTACGACTTCACTTTTATGTATGCCCTTTTGTTTCATTGTTTGCATGTTCATGACTTATTCATGGGTTAAAACTTAAAAGTGTGTATATATGTATATATATACTATACATACACATATATATAATTGAGAGAGAGAGATGTCAGATGTGTTCCGTATGCATAGCAAGAGTAGCAACATAAATTTACTGTTTACACTTTACAGAGTTACTGCATTGTTTTTTTATAAAGGAATCTGCATTAATGTTTCCGTATATATTATCGTCCATCTAGTATAGTATTATGCAGCAGAAGCTCTCGACCTCTCGTGCATAACAAGCAGAAGCAGAAAGTTAGAAACTGACAAAAGGAGGAAAAAGTATATAAACCCGATCCCCCGACCCGAAAATACCCGACCCCGACTGGTCCGAAACCCGATCACCCGCACACCCCGTTTGTGATATTCAGGGGATGGGTTTCCTTACCCGAACCCCGATCGGGTTTGCCCTTTTCAACCCCGATCCGCCCGACCCGACCCATGCTCACCCATAGTTACAAGATGTTTTAAAATCTCTAGATTTAGACATTAATTGTGTGTGGGGTCAAGGTTATGATAATGGATCTAATATGAAAGGAAAAAAATTAAGGTGTTCAAAAAAGACTGCTTGATATAAATCCTAGAGCATTTTATATGCCATGTGGTTGTCATTGTCTAAACTTAGTTTTGTGTGATATGGCAAATTCTAGTCATAAAGCAAAAACTTTTTTGGAATATGTCAAACAATATACAATGTTTTTTCTAGTTCTACCAAGCGGTGGAGTCTTTTACTTGAGTTTATTGATGATTTGACTTTGAAATCTTTGTCTACTACCCGTTGGGAAAGTCATATCGAAAGTGTTAAAGCTATAAAAACTCAATTTGCTCAAATAAGGGAAGTTTTGTTTAGATTATCTGAAGTTAGTGATGATGGAAAATTATGTAGAGATGTTGAATCTTTGGTAAATGGTGAACTTTCAAGTTTTGAATTTATTGTGAGTTTGGTTATTTGGCATGAAATTTTATATAGGATAAATTTGGTTAGCAAAAAATTACAATCTAAAGATATGTTACTTGATGTTGCGGTGAAAAATTTAGAAGCATTGGTTTGTTATTTTGAGAAATATAGGGAAACTGGACTTACTTCTGCCATTAGTGAAGCCAATTAAATTGCAAATGAAATTGGAATTAAACCTGAGTTTCCTATAAAACATTCTTATTTTAGAAAAAAAAAACAATTTGATGAGATTCCAAATACTGAAAGACAACAACAATCTGTTAAAAAGACATTTAGAACTGATTATTTCCTTGTTTTAGTAGATATGGCTTTATCTCAATTGAAGACTAGATTTGAGCAAATGAAAATATTTGAATCAATTTTTGGTTTCTTGTTTGATAGGTCAAAGTTGGTTTACTTAAATGATGATGAATTGAAAAATTGTTGTATGAATCTTGAAGTTGCATTAACAAATGGTGATGATTGTGATATTGATGGGAAGTATTTGTTTATGGAATTGCAAATTTTGCAGGAAATGTTACCGTCTGAATCATATTGTAACACCCGTAATTTTCGGTAAGTAAAGGTCACCCGAACGTTTTTGCAACTTGTAGATGGTGGGATTAATGTTGGGAAAACATTACTATAAGTCCCTAAGAGTTTCGGGAGTGTTGGTGTAACACCCTCAAATTTGGAAAGAACAACTAATTTAAAATTTTCAATAATGCCTTAAAGAAAGATAGAATCTTTTACAATAAGTCCTTTCTTGAATTACTATTCTAGATTTAATCATCAACAAAATGGATATAGTCTTACATAAAGACTAATAAGAAGGTCGGGTGCTACTAAACCCAAATACATGTTGCTATTCCCAAGATAATTGCGGAAGACTTCACCAAGCTACTCACCCTCGTGCATATAACTAGTACCCATCTCTTCATAGGGTCGCTAGTACCAATCCCCCACCGGGACCTGATGCACATGCCAACAAATAAAAAGGGTTAGGCTAACGCCTAGTGAGTTCAAAAGTTTTCAACATGATTAAATATATAGTTCAAAGAAAAGAATACAATTTAACTCATAATCTTTCAAAATGATTTACTTTAAATATGAGAACGACTCATTTTTCAATAACATGGATTACTTTAAGGACGAACACCCCAATGCAAAACATTTTTTTTAAAGTGATGCAACCCAAAACTCACACAAAACGTAAATAGAAAATGGACTCCCAATTTATAAAAATGCGGATAAAACTTTATATCCCGAAACACCTAAAACACGGGTGAGGCATAATACTCAACTCATAAATCATGGAAGACAATCCGTATAAATATAATATGCTATCGAAAACATGGAACTAAAATTCAATACTCACACGATCATAAAATGGAATGAAATCCAAACGTTAAAGCATGGACAATTAAATATCCAAAATACTGTTGGCCGACAACGGGGGAGACCCGTATCCATTGAGAGTGGAGGAACACAAAAGTATGTCACTCATACAACGTTAATCGTATGACACTTTACAACATAAAAGCCCAAATGTCCCTACGACTCCCTTCAAGCTACACCCAAAGAGACAACTGACCTTAGTGAATATTACCATGAGTACCACCAAAGCCCGGCACAGTCGGGGGTTACAACCAAGGCATTGCCCCGACATGGCGGAGGCCCCAAACGCCCACCAACAGGATAGCACAACTAGACTCAGCCTCCTAGCGTACACTTGAATGGTTAAGGTCATAAAACATGGGTCCCGGAGTCCAACCCCGTAATACCCAATTGACCATCAAATAAAGACTGACTTACGTGCCTATGGATCCAATGCAACACAGTATAAAATTACATGACTACATAGGAATGACCAACGCATTCGAGCATGTAATTATCATTAATATACCATAAATGGGGCTCGACATTGAGCCATTAAAACCGGACAAATGCCCTCAATACTCTTTTAAGTCAAAACCGAGCTAAAATGCTCAAAATTCGTTTGGCCAACAAAGAACAGTCCCCAAATAATAAAACACGCTTAAACGACATTTATGCAATACATTCTTCAAATGCCATATCAACTTGAAACATGAATTTGTTGGGACAACTCATTTTCCCAATTAAAATCCTCATATTATTCCCAAATTATTTCATGACATGACGACGTGTAATTTCCAAACGATTTATAAACCAAATACACCAAAATCATGTTAACATCAAATAACTTTCATTTGTGCAATAAATCACCAAAAGAATGTATGATTGAGGTTTACAAGTCAAATACCCGAAAACCAATGATAAACATTTTATAAGATGTATCAACCCAAATTTACCAATTATGAAAACTTTGTTATATCCTCAACACATTTGATAAATATAAAGTAAACACATTATTACTTCAAAATACACATTTTGGCATGTACATAGTTTTCACAAAGCAACTTGAACTCACCTTGCTAGATTTAGACTAAATCTAGATTCTTCCCCAACTTGAGCTCCTTTGAAGAAACTTGGGTCCTCAAGCCAAAACTTCCAAAAACCTAGATCCACAAGTTTCCAACCATAAATACACATATCCAAGTGTTTAGAATCACTTCCCAACCATCTTATACCAAAATCTCCATTTTGACCAAAAACCCTAATTTGGCCTAACTTTTCTCAAAATCCTCCAAACCGAAATTGGAGAAATAAAACACTAAGTTGACATCAATAGAGCATTTATAACTCATAAAGAACCTTGGAAATGGAGAGGATGGACTTACCACTTAGGTTTTGGTGAAAACATAGAAAACCCAAAATGAAGCTTGAGGTTAAAGATGAAGATGGAGGCCCTTGATCCTAGCTTCCAATCCTTAACTTG
This sequence comes from Arctium minus, assembly GCA_954870635.1. Lineage (NCBI taxonomy): Eukaryota > Viridiplantae > Streptophyta > Magnoliopsida > Asterales > Asteraceae > Arctium > Arctium minus. The sequence continues at coordinate 23,935,094 of OX941097.1, read as the reverse complement.
ATGACGTTTTACCATCAAAATACCCAAGATTCGAGCCAATGATGTCCCAAAACATCAAAGGATGATGTTGGGTTGTCCTTGAGAGGTATTGAGAGAGTTGGGAGAAGAATGAGAAGTGAGAAATGAAGAAGAAGGTTGAATCCCAAATTTATCAGCTTCCTGCACCCTCTGTTCGACATTTCCAGGCGACAATGCCCTGGGCAATGTCGCCAACACTGCCTCATCTCCTGTTTCTTGCTGCTACATTGCCAGGTGCGACTATGACACTGTCATAGTCGTGGGACATTGTAGTCGTACCCGTACCAAGCTCCAAAACTCGAATTTTTCAACACCAAGACCCTCGACACTCTCAGGGACTTTAAGTAATGATTTCCCAACATAAATACCATCATTTACAAGTTGCAAAAACGTACGGGTTGACTTTCACTTACCGAAATTACGGGTGTTACAATCCTCCCCACCTTAAAAGAGATTTCGTCCTCGAAATCTAGCGTCATCCATGACACTTGAATGTTACATTTAACGGGCTCCCTTGGTTCTCCATGAATCAGTCCTTCCCAAATAAATTAATTTCGGCCCGAGAGTTCCCCCAACATCGACATCGTATCATCTTTACCACTAAGCACTTAACCCGAAGAGTCGCGAGGTTGACAGATGGCTTGCTATCCATCTGTCTCAAAGAGGATAACTGTTGGAGATATGCCCGTTGATACAAAATAATTATCGGCATTATCCTATTCGGTCGCACACAAAGTCCAAAAAAAAATTGCAAGAATTATATGGTTAGAGGGAAAGTTTGTTAAACATCATAAGTGATGGTTTAACTATAAACTAGAGGAAATTTTGAGGGACTAATGTTGTAAAATGGAGGAGACATAAAAGTAAAAGTGTCATCATTTTGGTGAGTATCACACACGACCTCCATTAATTCCCACAATTAAAACCCATTTCCTCTCCCTCTCTCCACACCTTCGATCAAAATACACACACACACAAGTGTGTGTTTTGCATGAAAAGAAAGTGTTTTTCTCTCAAAAGGAAAAAGAAGAGATAACCTTTTTCTCAAAAAGGTTCTTGGTGAGAAGGTTTTCTTGCTACAACTTTTGGAGCTTTGGGTGTGCACTTGATAGAGGGATTCTCTCTTGGATCCTCCAAAGTCATCAATGGTATGATTTTATCTTCCTCCTTTTAAGTTGCTATCTCACTTGTACAATGGATTCTCTCTTAGAAGAAGAAGTTTTTTTTTTTTGTTATAAGCTTTCGTTGCATGTTTATGTTTGGAAAAACTTCTTCTCTAACAATGGTATCAGAGCCACTTGTACAAGATGATAGCAATTTTCTCATCTTTTTCTTGAAGAAATCGGTTTTGAATATTTTTGTACACATTTTCGGGAAAAGATGTGTAAAAAACATGCAAAATGATTTCTAAGGTTTTTCAAGTTTTAAGTTTTTTTTCCCTCCCTCTTGGACCTTCAATTTTGACATGCATGTTTGAAAAACGATATTTTTATGTAATGGTCCAATATTTATAAATATCAAAATTTCGGAATTTTTGTGATGGATCCGAAAATACCAAGAGATTTTATTTTGTTTTGATATAAATTAAATGAAAGAGGAAAAAATAAATTAAAGTCTTGAAAACCTTGTTTTACAAAAACTAGTATTTGTAAAAATAAAAGAAAAAGTTGTTTTTTCTATTAAGTACGGTTTTTTGGGTTTTGTTTTCCCAAAATATTTTGATTCACTTGCATGTTGTTGTTTGGATGGTTTTGGCATGAAAACTATACTTACAAAACATAAAAGTGTGTTTGTGTGTTTATGTTGTCAAATTTTTTTGATGACATAGAAACATGCAAACAAAGATTGATTTTTGTTTAAGTGCCAAAAGTGTATGTTTAAATCAATCTTTGTCAAAATATGGCTTACAAGGATTTTGGCACTCCTTGTTTTGGTTCCTTTTTGTGTTTGTATAGATTCGGTAACAAGTGCCTCTCTTGACCCATGTGTTTGTGATGTTTGGTTTGTATTTGATTAATTATTGGTTTGTATTTGATTAATTATTGGTTTGTAATAATTTGCGCGACTTGCATGTCGTTTTCATTCATGTTATGTAAAATGTATATGCGACCTTCGTGTCGTTTCAAATTTTATGTATTTGTAAAATAGCATAGAATAGAGTAAGAAATTATTTTTCCAATAGTTGTATACCGAAGACGGTGCAACCAAAAGGGAGTTATGAAGAATGACATTTTGAAGGCGGTCCATCCGAGCATCAAATGGTGATGGCGAGTTTAGTGGGAGTCGGTCATATCTTTTGAATATGTCCCTAGGTTGACCATGTTTTTTTTTCCCGTGTGTTGGCTCACCGGAAAAACGCATAGGATTTAAGGCATTGTTACCCTTTTTGCTTGTTGTGGTTGCTTTATTAATTTTATAAATTTGTCTAGGCCTTGCATGCTAAATTTTTTTATTTTAAGATAATTAAAGAATCACAAAGTTTGGTTAATGAGTTAACAAACTAACAAGCGAATGTTTTTTAGCAAAAATATAAAAGTTGTTTTCAAATGATGTAAAACAAAATTTTGCTAAAAGAAAGTTAAAAGGTTTTAACTAGAAAACAAAAACCCGTTTTAAGTAAATCAAACGCTACCCATGAATAAAACACACATTTGAACTAACCGTTTTTCTGGCGTGGGAAGTGTTAAAGCCAACACGTCGGTTAGACATTAGGGATGATGATGTGAAATTCGCGAAACCCGAGAGTCTTGGGCCGAATGTCACGTGTTTTATCATGGACATTTTACAATCTAGACTTGTGATCTGCGGCATACCCGTCACAAGAAAGGATTAGCGTTGAAGGGATTAAACATGCCAAGTGACATGATGGATGTCAATGAATCCCGCAAGGATCTAAGAATTTCATAGAGAATGAAATTGATAAAATGGTTATCTACCTAAATAACTTCTAGTTGTGATCCGCGGCATACCCGTCGTAGCTAAGAAGTGAAATATGGTCTTAGCTTTGTTAAGTATAATTATTTATTTAAACGTTTGGGTAATTATTATAACAAGGATTATTCAATTCAGATCGCTAAAATATCTTTTTCTACTTTGATAGATGTCAAACAACAACATGAATTCATTGATTTCAAACTTTTATCTGAAAGGGATCCTCGAGAAGGACAAGCTCACGGGCTTGAACTTCATGGACTGGTTTCGCAACCTGAGAATCGTACTCAGGATGGAAAAGAAGCAGAGAGCCATTGAGGAACCCCTCCCTAAGGCACCACCAACGGGAGCATCTCAAGCGATTCGGGAAGACTACGAAAAACATCTGACTGAATCAAACGAGATCGTTTGCCTCATGTTAGCGATCATGGCACCTGAACTCCAAAAGGGTATGGAGAGCCTTGGGGCGTATGACATGCTTAACAAGCTGAGGGATATGTTCCAACAGCAGGCTAGACAAGAGCGATTTGACACAGTCAAATCTCTGGTGGGATGCAAAATGGCCTTGGGAAGCAGCATCAGTGTGCACATTCTTAAAATGAAATCGTACATTGACCAGCTGGAGTGTCTTGGTTTTCCCTTTAGTCAGGAGCTTGCCACGGATTTCATCCTAAACTCGCTGACTAGTTCATACGAATCGTTCATAATGAACTACAATATGAACAACATGGAGAAAACCATCATGGAACTCCATGACATGCTGAAGACCGTTGAGTCAAACATGGCCAAAACTAAGCCTGTTGCTCCCATATTGGCCATCATGGAAGGAGAAGTCAAGAAGAAGAAGCCAACCCCCCCCCCCCAAGGCAAAGGGAAAGGAAAAGTTGGCTAATCCAACTCCAACCCTAAGCTCAAAGGCAAGGGTAAAGCTAACTCAGCGATTCCTTAATCAAAAACTCCTGAGGATGCAACATGTTTCCACTACGGGGAGAAAGAACACTGGAGGCGTAGCTGTTCGAAATACCTGAAGGATCTGAAAGAGATCAAGGCCAAGGGTGTGGCCGAACCTTCAGGTATGTATATGATTAAACTTCACAGCACCTCTGCTTCTAATTCCTGGGTATTGGACACAGGATGTGGTACTCATATTTGTACTGATGTGCAGGGACTAAAACGAAGTAGGAAGCTAAGACGCAGAGAGCTCGACCTAATCATGGGGAATAAGCATGTTGCTCCAGTTGATAGGATTGAGAATTATGAGCTTACTTTTGAATCTGGTATGTCTGTGGTTTTATTAAATGTTTGCTACTCGACCGAAATGGCCAAAAAAATTATTTCTTTTAAAGCGTTGTATGATGATGGTTTTAATTTTATATTTGATGTGGATCAATACTTGTGTTTAAAAATGAGTTACTTTATTTTAAATCTAGTCCTTGTGATGGCATCTATGAAACCAACATCAACCTAAGAAACAATAATAGTTCAATCCTTAATGTTGATTCGACTTCATCCAAAAATGGTTTGGATAAGACGTATCTGTGGCACTGTCGTCTTGGCCACATTAACAAGAAACACATCACCAAACTCCAAGTGGAAGGGATTTTGGAATCATTTGATCACACATCTTATGATGAATGCGAATCTTGTTTACTTAGGAAGATGACTAAAGCACCATTCACAGGAAGCTGTGAATGGGGCAAAGATCTGTTGGACCTTGTACACATTGATGTGTGTGGACCGTTCAGATCACCCACAAGACACGGCGAAAGATACTTCGTTATGAAAGGTTAAGGTCATAAAACATGGGTCCTGGAGTCCAACCCCATAATACCCAATTGACCATCAAATAAAGACTGACTTACGTACCTATGGATCCAATGCAACACAGTCTAAAATTACATGACTACATAGGAATGACCAACACACTCGAGCATGTAATTATCATTAATATACCATAAATGGGGCTCGACATTGAGCCATTAAAACCGGACAAATGTCCTCAAGTCTCTTTTAAGTCAATACCGAGCTACAATGCTCAAAACCCATTCGGCCAACAAAGAACAATCCCCAAATAATAAAACACGCTTAAACGACATTTATGCAATACATTCTTCAAATGTCGTATCAACTTGAAAAATGAATTTGTTGGGACAACTCATTTTCCCAATTAAAATCCTCATCACATTCCCAAATTATTTCATGACATGACGACGTGTAATTTCCAAACGATTTATAAACCAAGTACACCAAAATCACGTTAATGTAAAATAACTTTCATTTGTGCAATAAATCACCAAAAGAATGTATGATTGAGGTTTACATGTCAAATACCCGAAAACCAATGATAGACATTTTATAAGATGTATCAACCCAAAATTACCAATTATGAAAACTTTGTCAAATCCTCAACACATTTGATAAATATAAAGCAAACAGATTATTACTTCAAAATACACATTTTGGCATGTACATAGTTTTCACAAAGCAACTTGAACTCACCTTGCTAGATTTAGGCATTGTTTATAAGTTAGCTTTTTTTGGTACATGTTTGGATGACCATAAACTAGCTTATAAGCTAGCTTATTGAAAAGGTACTCATAGTAGCGTTTTGAAAAGCTAGCTTATCAGCTAGTTTGTCAAACATAGCCTTAGGCTAAATCTAGATTCTTCCCCAACTTGAGCTATTTTGAAGAAACTTGGGTCCTCAAGCCAAAACTTCCAAAAACCTAGATCCACAAGTTTCCAACCATAAATACACATATCCAAGTGTTTAGAATCACTTCCCAAACATCTTATACCAAAATCTCCATTTTGACCAAAAACCCTAATTTGACCTAACTTTTCTCAAAATCCTCCAAACCGAAATTGGAGAAATAAAACACTAGGTTGACATCAATAGAGCATTTATAACTCATAAAGAACCTTGGAAATGGAGAGGATGGACTTACCACTTAGGTTTTGGTGAAAACCTAGAAAACCCAAAATGAATCTTGAGGTTGAAGATGAAGATGGAGGCTCTTGATCTTAGCTTCTAATCCTTAATTTGATGGCGGTTTACCACCATAATACCCAAGATTCGAGCCAATGATGTCCCAAAACATCAAAGGATGATGTTGGGTTGTCCTTGAGAGGTTTTGAGAGAGTTGGGAGAAGAATAAGAAGTGAGAAATGAAGAAGAAGGCTGAATCCCGAATTTATCAACTTCCTGCACCCTCTGTGCGACAATGCCATGGGAAATGTCGTTGGTCATTGTCGTCAACACTGCCCCACCTTCTGTTTCTTGCTGCTACATTTCCAGGTGCGACTATGACACTGTCATAGTCGCCGGGCATTGTAGCCATACCCGTACCAAGCTTCGAAACTCGAATTTTTCAACACCAAGACCCTCGACACTCTCAGGGACTTTAAGTAATGATTTTCCAACATAAATCCCACCATTTACAAGTTGCAAAAACGTACGGGTTGACTTTCACTTACCGAAATTACGTGTGTTACAATCCTCCCCACCTTAAAAGAGATTTCGTCCTCGAAATCTAGCGTCATCCATGACACTTGAATGTTACATTTAACGGGATTCCTTGGTTCTCCATGAGTCGGTCCTTCCCAAATAAATTAATTTCGGCCTGAGAGTTCCCCCGACATCGACATTGTATCATCTTTTCCACTAAGCACTTAACCCGAAGAGTCGCGAGGCTGACAGATGGCTTGTTATCCATCTGTCTCTAAGAGGATAACAATTCAAGCATATGAACTTCCAATAATTACAGTTCCACGAATCATCTGGCTCTCTTTCCAAGAGAGTGCCTCAACATGGCTTGTCCTTACATAGGACCCGATTACCTTCTAATCAAAACTGCCACCTGCGATGGACAACACAAAATCTCTCATCTTCTGACACCTTTCACCGATATCGGGTTTGAATGTTAACTCTCTATGGGCACAATTTCCAATAATTAGATCTAGGGTACCTTCCATCCTTAAGTGGTTCATATTACCTCAAGAGTAGCTTATGACTTCAAGTGACCAATTCTACTAGTGGTACCCAAGGGAATTTGTTCTTAAACGCTTCTAATCGTCCCTTAATGAACCATGCTGCATTATTCTCTTGTCTTCAAGACTACAATGACCTTTATAGAAATGATTCACCCAAAACACAACATCTGTACGGATTCTCAAAACTTCCTTAATCAAACCATTGGTCTGATATTTCACCCAGAAACGCACCATTACACTCTATAACTAGTCGATTCATCCAAACTCCACAGTGACACGATTCCCAGAATGCATTCAAACATCGATATCAAATCAGCGAAATCCTTGCCGATTACAGAAATACCAATGATCGATCCCTAATAACCAAAATCTACTCTTCTTAAAGTTACCACTTAACTTGCGAGCATAGATGGTTTATCGGAAGTGCACTGGAGCACTCCAACAATTATTGTCTTCAAAATCGAGTGTTGACACCTATACTCAAAATAACTATACTGCAGATGTGGGTGTACCGTCAAATATTTCATTCCAGATTTGCATTATCGAATTAAAGTTGACACCTAACACGACACTAAACTCCCACCTTACATCTCTAACAACGAACCACAATACTACCGTTATTCGTGAAGGTTCTCCAAGATGGTACACCACCATCACATAACATGTCGTCGAACGAATAACCCATCAGATCAAATCCAACCATACGCGAGAAGCCACACCAGGATTTAACCCAAAGATTCACCGACACAGAATGATCACTACTTAATTAATTGGGAGAAGGTATGAATTTAATACCTCAAATTTTCTTACGTGAACCTACTCATAAGGTTGAAATCCACAATTCAAAAATGGCCACAAGTCGGATCATCCGACGCTTCAATTCTCAAGGACCCCTTTAGTCCCAAATCACAATTCTTTTCATAAGAGGGCTTAAATCTATAGCTCTAATGAGTTCAAGGTTTTTCAACTATAGGACTCAACAAATATGCCAATTAAAATTTTATAAAGCTTTCAAACGCAAAATCTTTATAACAATTTTATAAAGTTTTTTCGGTGACGTTTTGAGTTTAGGGTATTCTCCATATGTTATAATTTTGGCGGCTTGAGTTACTCATATTTCGGTCGTTCGGTTTATAAAGTTTTATTCAAATTTCAATATTTGAGCATTTACCATTATTCACGTTTTGAGTAAGTTTTGGCTTGCATTACTTCATGAAAGAATGTTTTGGCGTGAGGCGTTCATCTATAAAATGTGTATTATTGGAAAACAGGTCGTTTTCTCACCCTCTTTCTTTTAATTTTTTAGATCTCACTTCTAACCAATCTTTCTTTTTCATTTTACCTCTTCACACACCAACACTCAAATCTTTTGACCCCTCTCCCCTCAATCACTCAGGGAATACTTCCTGGGTAGGAAACACTGGTTATCATGAATCCATGGAAGTTCTGTTAAGCTCACACTGAATCCCATGTATTTTCCTAAAAGAACATGTTGTTCAACAACCTTTTGTACATGTAAGCACAAAGGAATACAAACATGAAGAATAAAATGTTGGAGAAATAAAAAACATAAGTTGTTTTGACAATGCTATTCTCCTTCTCAAATTAAAGGTGGTTGGCAATTAAGCTCTTTGACAATTAAGTATCCAAAAATCATTTAAAATCACACTTCACAATTCATGAAAATCTTTGAAGAATAGGAAGTGGTTTAAACATTTAAGAAATCATTTTTCACAAGTGAAAGTTGTTCATCTTTCAACAAGTGATAGAGTGTAAGGATTAGAAATATATACCTGTAAATCAGAATCCTTAACTCCCCCTGAAATGAATATTTTCATTTAAGTGTTATTAACAAAAACTCAGATATCCTCCCCCTTGATACCTGTAAGAAGTCAATTTAATCAATAAAAAATATGACAATGATAGTAAAAATCATATATCTTCTCCTTCTAAAAGATATAACAGTTAGCTCCCCCTCAAATCAAAAACTTCTATAAAAGATGTTATCATTTAAGCATCCTATCAGAAGAAAACATTTGAGTACGGGTTTTGAACTGAAGTATTCAAATTTTCCATGATTACTTATTCTCCGGTGAGAATAGTATTTAATCTTTTCCTGAAAAATCAGAAAATACATTAGTAAAAGTATAAAGCATATAAGCTCCCCCTTAATATTTGCATAATCCTTAATCATGAAACCAAGTTCTGAATTACTAGGATTAAAGTAAATTCAGAAATCAAACTCTTTGACATTGAAGTCCGAGTCCTAAGCTGTTGTACTTAGAAATCATCTTGTTGACAATGAGGAAAGAGTCCTGATCTGTAGTAATCAGAAGTCATTGTTCTTTCTCCCCCTTAAACCTTGGGTGCCTGCAACACAGATTTAGCTTTTGGTACCCACTGGTAATTGGGTCCTAATGGGTTAGTTGCAGTTCTAGTGGGAGATATAAAGTAAGAACCATACCAGTTATTCACATAATCTTTTCTTACAAAATCATTTGAGCCACAGTAGGAACAACTAATTTTCTTTTGTGCTAACCTGATTAGTTGATTGATAGTGTAAACCAGATCAGGTTTGCCAAAAGTTTTACCTTTTGAAACATAGTTCCATTTAGCATTTGATGTATGCAAAAAAGATTTATCGGTGTTCTTTTCCTCTGATGATCCTTTAACTTTCCAGATCCAATTTCCTCTATCTTTCTCATCATCCCTTCTCTAGAAGCTTTTCTTTCGAGACTTAGTCTTCTTTAAGTTACCTGAACCATCAACATTTTTATCAAAGAAAAGGTTAGAAGGACGAATTTGATCAATAGATTTAGAAGTAAGACTATCATCTAAATCACAGAAAGAATTATAGAAAACATTTGAAAAATGTGAACTTGAAGCCTTTTTGAGTGAACAATCTGAATCAGTTTGATCATCTCTCGGTGATTGAGCTATTGACTCTGGCGTCTTGTGCTCAGTTAGCTTCACCTTGAATACGATCTCTTCAAGTTCCTTTATCTTTGAAGACAAACTGTTTCTTTCCTTTTCAATCAGATCAAACTTCTTTTGCAATTCAGAATTCATCTTCTTTTCCTTCAGAATGATTGTTGATAGCTCAGATAGCTCTCTTGTCAGCTTAGCTATCTCATTTTCAAATACTTTCTTTTCTTCAGAAAAGTCTATATTTACTTTCTTTTGCTCATTTATCTTTTTCTCTTTCTCAACCTTTTCTCTCTCAAGAATGATAACCTTCTCAAAGTCTGAAACTTGTTGAGAAAGCTTAACACATTTAAGCTCTAAAGATTTCTTCTCTTCAAAGGCTTTTCTGGAGAAATCAGAGAATTTCTTAGCAAATTCTTTTCTTTCTTTCTCAATCTTCAACATTTCATCTTGGACTTTCGTATTGTCTTTGTCTTGGGTTGCCTTTTCTTTCAGCATATCAATCTCAACCTCAAGACTGAAGACTTTATCTTTCAGTTTATCTCTTTCCGCAAAGACTTGAGAATTTGTCTTTCTAAGCCCTTCAAATGTCTCGCGAGCAATGTTGGCTCTTCTTCTAAGATCATCTAGCTCTCTTTGCATAGATTCCTTCTTTGACCAGCTAGAGCTTGAATTAAGACTTTCAGACTTCTTCAGCTTTGCTTGAAGATTTAGGATTTCTTTTTCTTTAGACTCAATTATTCCTGCAAAATTAATTTTAGAATCAGTAATGCATACTGAACAAATGAAATCTTTCTTTGAATCTTTTGAATTTTCTTTTAAAACATTGATCTGAGTAAGAAGAGATGAGTTCTGAATCTTTAAATCCTTGTTCTCAGCTTTAAGAGGTAATATCTCGGATTTGAGCTTTTTATTCTCCTTTTCATAATGAAAATCCATGCTTGTATATCTTGACAACTGTCCAGCAAGACATTTAACATTTACTTTTGCTTCAGAAAGAGTCATCTTGTCAAAATCATAGCTATAACCTTCAGACATCTTTAGTTGTATGGTTAGAAAACAAACTTATATGTACCAAGAGAATCAACTAGATGAGATCTTTAGAATCAAGTATTGGATAAAAACTACACTAAATTTTTTTCAGAAAAATAAATTTCCAAAAATAATCAAATGCAGATATCGCAAACAGTATAAAACACAAATTAAACACAGTAAATCTGGCGCAATAGTCAGATATATGCTAAGGACAGTGGCGCAAAAGGCGACTTTGCGCTCAGTGAACCTGGAGCAAAAAAGTTTTGAGCTAAAGGAGATTGGCGTGAAATCTGGTTTTGCACGAGCAATGGGTGGCGCAAGATAAGTTTTGCACGAGAGACAGGTCGCGCGAAAGAGTTTTGCGCGATGAACGGATGGCGCAAAAGTGAAGTTTGCACGAGGCGAGGGTGGCACAAAAGAGGGTCGACCGGGGTCTTGCTTGACCGGGGTGTTGCACGACCGGAGAGGACCGAGGTCGACTTGTGAGGTGCTTGACCGGAGCCTTCGACCGGTATTGTGATGCAACCGGTATCTGTCGACCGGACTAGTCCTACGACCGGTATGGTGCGACCGGTATGGTTGTATGTGTGATCGGGGAATATTCGACCGATGTGGACCGGTATGTAGAGACCGGTATCGACTGACCGGGGTCGCCCGGGGTGTTATGACCGGGGTCGACCAGACCAATATTTCGACCGGAGTAGTGTGTGGCGCAAAATAAAGTTTTGCGCGAATAGGGTCGACTGGTGTCCTGATGGACTTGAATAACGACTGATATGTTCTTGAAGGTTTCGACCCAGAACACGAATGTCAATCCAGAAACACTCCAATCGCAGAAATTCAATGCAAAAAATGAACTTTTGTATTCATAAACATGTATCGACCAATACCCAAACAGAATTAATGCCTAAAAACAACTAATGAGCTTCAATTTGAATGAGATAGAAGTCGACAGTTCTTGAACCCATAATTCACAAAATAATAAAAAGCCAATAGATTGATGATTTTAAGTGCAATTCAACATTCAGATGAAATTCAACAGCCTAAAACGCATCTAATCAAATCAACTTTAAGCATAAAAACACATTAATTCATGAAATCAATTTTCACACAGTAAGTCAATCGATAAACACAGTAAGTAGTCGATAAAACTATTCAATCCAAAAAGCTTGATTCTTTTGGCTCTGATACCACTTGTTAAACCCAGATACTAGTTGATAGATTAACACACAACACAATACAGATCAAGAGATAAACATATCAGAATAACATACCACAATCCCTTGATTAATCAATGAAAACCTTGTGTGTTCTTGGTGCCTTGTGCGATTACAATACGGTTACCTCCTCTCTATAATTATGATTATGATAATAATGAGGATTCTTAGAGGATTAACCTTAAACCTAATAATTAAAACCTATTTATACTAAGTCGTATAGGCCTAATGGGCTTTTGGGCCCAGTTACAAATAACTATTAAATAAATACAATTTGAACCCTGAACTTGAATCTTGAATACAATTTATGATCCAACACATATCTACGATCTACCATGAGTCAGGAAAGGCTAAACAGGTTAGCAATTTTGAGTATTGAAAGTAAATTTTTAGCGAATGTCGAATATGAAAATTGATTGATATTTTTGCTTCAGAAAATGCACGAAGACATCGTTTTAGGTGATGTAGGTTTATATTTTGTAATTTGGGGTTTTGGTTTTATGTACCCCCTTTGTACTTTTTATTTTAATTAATAAAAATCGGCGTAGGGATAAGTTGCCTAGTTATTTTGTCGTTTCATTTACTTAAAACCGTCTAGGGGCATTTTTTAGCATCTTTACACAGAGCATCAAAATCCTTAGGAACGACTTTAGTTATTTAAGTTAATTTCCCTAAGAATTATATTTACATCAAGACTTGGATTAGAAATTAAAATCCACTAAAAATAAAATAATAATAAAAAGATTTAAAAATGCATTTGGTCAATTAAACATCAAGTTGTGTGAAATATAATAAATTTAACTTATTTAAAAAACTTTCCTTAAACGATATAACATTAATCTTAGAGTAAATTACAGATTGGGTCCTTGTGGTTATATGAAAGTTATAAATTAGGTCTTTCAAACGAATTAATTACAGATTTTATCATTATGGTTTCAATTTTATTGCAAGTCGGATCCCTTAACTTAATTCTGTTAATATTTGCTCAGTTAAATTAAGGTTGTTTTTGTCTTTTATATTTATACATTAATTATTATTAATATTGTATATTATATTATTAATATTTATTACTAAATCTCTTACCAGAGACCAATTTCATAAAAGGTGGATCACAGAGTTTGGGGCAGAATGGAGGGGGGGGGGGGGGGAAGAGTTGGGTCTCTTCTCTTCTCCTCTTTCTGGACGAACACCGGTCGACATTACGTTTAATATGAACCCAATCCAAAGGTTAAGGGGTTGTTTGTTTAAAAAAAAATCCTCTTAATGGTTATTAAGTTTGAATCATTCATACCTTTTTAGATTTAGACTGTTTATTTTCTTCCGGTTTTCAGAACCTCTTAACTCTTAGATACGTCTGAAATAAGAAGAGGTGACCTAACTTCTTAAAAACTCTTATCGCCACCTCAGTTCATATGTTCTTCTTTCTCTCAAGACGCCTCCAGACGTTACAGAAACATACAGTCTTGTTGACTCAAATTTCAGACTTCAGCACCACCTCTTATTAATCAGAAGTAAAATAAGACTTAAGATTTCATACCTCTTAAAAAACAAACAACACCTAAGTTTGTAATAACGATTAACACCTTTCCACCAAGTACAACCTCATCCCACTTCTCCAACCACCACCATTGTCGGCTTTCTTCACCTTCTCCGTCTACCACCATCTCCGGCCAAATCCATATCTAAAAGCAAAAACAAAGACAAAAAGAAAAAATGGCATCCAACCACCATATTTCCAGCACCACCGAGACTGCTTCCATAATCTCTAGAAAACAGGATTTAATCAATAGGGATTCACTGAATACAGATTGATTGAATGGATAAATACGAAACATGAAATATTTTTGTTTTTCCTTTTCGATCTGGAGTTAACCACATCTAAATATGAAATCAAGAAACATGAAATGAAATGGGAACGGTGGTGTTGTTCACTGGAATCTTCTACGAACTGGGATCAAGATAAATTTTTTTAGAAAGAGAAACAAACCGATTAATAGAGAGATTGAGATAGAGATGGACTCGATGAAGTCTAGATCTACAATCTTCTCCTGCACTCCTCCGACCCTCCACCCGCAATTTTCTCCGAACTGGGTTTATTGATTTGTTTTTTGCTTCACTGTCACTGCATCGAACTCTGGTAGATGGGTTTCAATCTCCGACGAAGTTCAATGGAAGGATTTTGGCATCTCTAATTAGACGAAGATCAGTGTAAGGGATGACGTTCGGCAGTGGGGAGGCTTCTTCGGTGATGGGGGACGATGTATTTGGGTTTCCCTCTATATAGTGTATATATATCTATACATATAATAAATATATTATTTAATACATATTTTTTTTAACATAAATCTTACATAAAAAACTGAATTGATGAAATTGCCCCTGAGTTAACAAAATAGTCAACGGAGTTAGACGCAGGGACTCAATTCATAACAAAATTGAAACCATAATAACCATACATGTAATTACATTTGAGGGACCCAATCCAAATTTTAGTGTAACCATAGGGACAGACTTTGTAATTTACTCTTAATCTTATAATAAAGATAATATTAAATAAATAATTACTAAAATCTGATTTGAATTATTGTAGTATTTTCCATACCAAAAAAAGTTAATAATTTGATAATGAAGTTTGTTTTACATTTTAGTTAATATAATGATAATTTTTTTTGATTAGTATAACAACTTTTAATTCTTTCGATTTCATACACATTTAATTTGATAAAGGATCTTTCATTATATGCATTATCAGTTGAATTTGATATGATAATTATCCATATATTCAATAATTACAATATATCTTAACAACTTGATATTCATATCATTAATTGTTATAAGATTTATCTTTACCGGTCATATTCAACATGAAATGTCAAAAGTTAAACGTTTATTACACTAGTTGATGAAGATATTATCATTATAGTAGATAAAAATTAAAACACATTTCGTTTGATATATATATATATATATATATATATATTTTTTTTAATGAAAAAATAAGAGTAAATATTTATTTTATTTTTGTGGATACAATACAAAATTGTTAAATTAAGTATGCACAAATAAAAATATTTGTATATTTACAACATTAAGAAATAAACAAAATATTTTATATTGTGTTTAAAATATGTTCATTTTATATAGACATTTAATTGTGGGTATATATGTTAAGAGAGAGAGAGAGAGTTACATAAGTAGGGAATTTTCTATTAAAGTTATTTAATTTTTATTTTAAAAAATAATAATTATCTTCATTAATATTTAACATTAATTATATTAAATTAGTGGTTTAGGATGGATCTCACGAATGTTATAAATTTTGGAGTTCTCAAATGATTAAGCTAATATATAGGGGGCCTTCTTCTGAGATCTGTACAATTTGTAAGATCCGTGAGATCCAATTAGACGTACTTTAACGTATCATGAACACAAACTAAATCTAAGTATACTACTTATGAACACAATGTGAATCTTATGTGAACCCCCTAGTAAAAAAATTATTAAGATTGTTTATATTGCATTCATAATGTCTTCACCTTGTATGCACGGTGTACATGTTAAACAAACTATAGGAACTAAAAGTGTAATTAACTTCAAAATTATTTGTGATTCACATTTTTTTTAATTTCTTTATTAAAAGTATTTTATAAATCTAATCACAAATCATATTTTCTTAAATTAAAGTACATATTAAATAAAAATATTTTTATTTATTTTAAAATTTTATTAAAAATCCTCTATATTTATTTTAAAAATATATTGTCATTTTGTCAATTATATGGTTGTTTAAATAAAGATAAAAAAAATTATATATAATAGAACTTTGATTTATAATATATAAAATATTTTTAATAAAGAAATTAAAAAAATGTGAAACCCAATTAAATTTTGGAGTAAATTACATTTTTGGTCTCTATAGTTTGTTTAAAGACGGATTTATCTATAATAATGATTGCTAACTGACAATGTTAATTTCAGGGACCATAAGTGTCATGAAATTGAAAAATGATAAACAGTAAGTATATGTAGTTTATTTTAGGAACCAAATCCAAATTCTAAGCAAACTAAATGGACCACAAGTGTAATTCACCCTTAAATAGAACAAATCAATCATTTTCCGAACGAAATTAATTTAGGTTCGATTCTTATCTTATTAGATCCAAACAACCTTAACATGCAACTCTAAATACCACATGTTTATAAAGAAATAACAAGTTAGACAAAAGTGACCATCATGTTATGGAGATTCATATTTATATATTGGTTTTAATGTAATCCCATTTTTGTTTTTTGAGCACACCCAAACTCAATGCTTTTAGTTTTTCCTTTATTCTATAGAAAAACATAAAATAATAAAAGGGATAATGGTCCAAATGGCCAAACCACGAGGAGGGATTGGCCTCTTAGCCATCCCTCTCCCTGACTTGAAAAAATGTCCCAAGGAACGCAATGGAGCCCCAAGGACGCAATGGAGCCCAGGGCGCAATTGCGCCCCTACTTGTTTTCAGTAAAAAAAATTACTTGTTTCCAGTAAGATTATGCATAGGGGCGAAATTGCGCCCTGAGCTCCATTGCGTCCCTTGGGCATTTTTGCAAGTCAGGGAGAGGGATGACTAAGAGGCCAATCGCTCTCCGTAATTTGGCCATTTCGACTAATTATTAATAATAAAAACATACCTAAATGTTTCTTAGGGTTGGATTCCAGTGAGAAGTTGACATTAACGTGAGAAGTATGAGAAATGGTTATCAACCATTGGATGAGAAGTGGATGTATATTAGGATGGGATATACCGAGATGCACCAGATCAATTCCTTTTTAAGTCACAATTCATAAAAGAACATTTGATTAAAAGTGTTCAACCGTTCAAATCCACTTCTCACGTTAACCTCAACTTCTCATACGATCATTCGACATGTTTCTTAACGTTATATTTATTTTTACTTTACAAATATAATGATTTTACAGATTATTCATATGAGTTCATGGATGGATTCAAATGAGCTACACATTTTACGAGAAGACGAAAAGTGTGATATCATATATGATACCCAAGCTTAACTATATAGGATTAAACACATGTTACATGAAAATATATAGACATTTAATCATATATGATTAAACACACCTAAAAGGCATGTAATCATATATGATATTGAAACTTCTTGTCTTCTCATAAAATATTTAACTTCTAGCATGATTCTTTCCTGGGAAATTGACTGAAATAGCCATATTACCTAGCCAATTGAATCTCCTAGCCATTTCTCTCCCTGATTTACCAAAATAGACCTAGGTCCGCTACCATGTAGAAAAAGACAAAAAAATTATCGATCCAAGCCAGGTCCGCAACAGGTCGGGTCGATAGGTCCGCCACCCGACCCAGGTCCGCCATTTCGTCACGTGTCACGATCTCACTCAACGACAGCTCCGCCATGGCAGAGGTAGAGGACCTGCAGGTCCGCCATTGCGGACCTAGGTCTATTTTGGTAAATATGGGAGAGAAATGACTAGGAGATGCAATTGGCAGAGTAATTGTAACAACCCAAGCCAGAAACAACAAGATAACAATTAAATCTTAACAACTGAATAAAATTCATGCCGAAACGGCCCCAAACTTACACTTTTAAATTCATGGTTTCCAAAGGCAACCTACACAACTGAGATAATAAAATAATATCTAAGATGACGGTCTTCTATCTCTTCCCGCTACATCATCCCTTTTCCTTTTATCTGCTCTCTCTAATTCACGCTTGCCTGAAAATATTTTTAGTTTTGAAAGAGCGAGGGTTAGATCATAGGTCTAGTGAGTTCCCTCTAACAGATAGCAATAAAATAACTTTCCAGAATTCAATTCAACATTTAATAAATTCAAGAGAATAAACACGCTACTGATCACATGACCGTCAAAGACGATGTGTCTAACTCGTGCTGCCTTAATGTTGGGACACACCCTCAACGGCATAAACGGGCCACACTCCCCGGCACGAGTAGGCGGGCCACACTCCCCGACTTAGGTTAAAATCTCCACATAGAATGTATGCATACATTTAAACAACAACGATTTAAAACACACTTAAAAACATTTCATAATATCATGCCATCGCAAATAATTTCAAAGTTTATAAATTAAACTTTACAAGCTTCCGATACCAAAAGGATTTTAGTTCAGAAAAACTCACTTGGTGTCCTTTGCTAAAAGCTTTGCGTCAAATCTTATAGAATTCGAACCAGTACCTATAAAACAATACATTGATCGGTAAACTCTCAATATATTCCGTTATAACGAAGTTGCCTTTAACCCCAAACACAACGGTCTCCTAACCTTTAAGAGAACCCGACTCCTTAAGTTCAACTCAAGACAAGGGTCTATCTTACAATAAATTAAAGCCTAGCTAGAATTAAGTTTCTAAACCAGATATGGGCTTCGGTCCACATGCTACATTAATTAAACCACAACGGCCCACATGCCACATTAATTAAACAACAGCGGCCCACATTGAGTATATGACCGGATTCAACAGCCGACCGAGGTCTAACCCCCCCCCCCCAAACTCGACCGGTGTCTGCACCATATAGCGACCGGGGTCTGCTTATCCACTTAGCGACCGGTGTTTGATTTTAAAAGGGCGGCCGGTGTGTGGGATGGAATTGACCGGATTGTAACACGACCGGTCCCCCCCCCCCCACCGGTGTCGACATAGAACCATAAATCAACCGATGTTGACCGGTGTCGATAAACGAAACTGCAGTTCCCACATTAGATCTTAAAATCAAATAAACTCAATCCAATATCCATTAAATACTTGGGAGCTCGAAATTAATTAAATCCCAATGCCCTTATGAGCCAAATAATCAAAAAACAAATCCATAGCCATTTTCCCAAAATCACAAACAAAAACCCAAACGAAGTCTGGTAACTGGATTACACTAAGATGCTTGAATTAAATCAACAAATCCCAACAGGATAAGGAATAGGGTTGAAACTTACTTTTTGACAATGCTCAACACCAACTCGATCCCTTGCTCCTCTCCGATCGAATGCCTCTGGCTTCTTCAACTTTCTCTCTCGATTTCTCTCTCTAAGAATACTAGCCGCCAACACTCACCCTAAAAAAGTTATAGGGTAAACTTTTCCACTTTTCCCCACTATTCATTCTAGACACCTTCCTTTAGCTCTTTTTACTTTCATACCCCACACTTTAAATTTCTCTACTTTTAGTCAGGTTATTACAGTTATGTGACTATTTGAGTCAATTTCCCTTCTTTCCTATCTCTCTCTCTATAATAATAATAATAATAATATTTTTTGTTCTTATTTTAACCTCCCATGGTATTTTAATTATAATTATCCCATGAACTCACCTTCTTTTGGAATTTTTTTAACGACGAAGTCCCGACTTTATCTATACATCTTTATTATCTCCCCATTTTCATCGCCTTCACCATACCTCTGTCCCCACCATGAACAAAATCTTCAACAAGTCCAAGACCTGGCTCCTCCGTCCTCCAATTTCAAACCGATTTCTTCTTCTTCTTCTTCCTAATCAGTGGTTGCGTCATCACTTCCAATTGTCTGAATCTGGCGATGATTTGCAGGCGGAATCATGGCGATCGGTGGAAGGATTGGTACGGTGCTCGGCCAACTATGTTCCACTGACACCGATCAGCTTCTTGGAGAGATCCGCCGATGTTTACAGAGATCGGACATCCGTGATTTATGGATCCGTTAAGTATACGTGGGAAGAAACACACAGAAGGTGTGTGAAGCTTGCGTCTGCTCTAACGGAGTTGGGGATTTCTCGTGGTGATGTTGTAAGTTTGTTTTCTTCTTCTTCTGCTCTTCGGGGGTGTTTGGGATTGCTTATTTAAAACAACTTGTGCTTATTTTGATAAGTGCTTATCAACTTATGTGGTATCAAACTGGAATTTTTAAAAAATGTGTTTGGATTAGCTTATTGTGGTACCAAAACGTAATAAGCTAATAAGTTGTTGTTTAAAGGTGTTTGGGATTGCTTATACATATAAAATAACCTAAAAAGTGATTGAGCACTTTTCAAACAAGCTAATAAGTTAAAACAAAATGACTTATGAAAAAGTGTTTATCTGTTGTTTGACACCGCTATAAGCACTTTCATTTTCTCTCCATCCAAACACTAGAAAGTGCTTATCTGCGGTGCCAAACCGCAATAAGCTAAAAAACACCTTAAATAAGCAATCCCAAACACCCCCTTCGTCTTTTTGGAATCTAACCTGCAAATGTATCATCCCTTTATCAATTCTAATAAAATATAAATATATATATAGAGAGAGAGAGGGGCAGGTTCAAACAAAATAAAGTCACATAATTTATTAATTAAAAAATAACATAAATAAATTATTTTTTTTAAAATTAAGATAATTACAATTTGAATTGGATAAATCCTTAAAAATCTCATAATATTTTTTAAATTTATTTATTTTTTAATTTTATATAATTTTTTTTATCAAATTTTTTTTATTATTTTCTAGATAAAATCGTAATTTTCATCAAATATCACATGTGATATCCATAACTAATTCATTATTTATTTCACCATTTTTTTCTCTATTTTTTAGATTTACGTTTTGAATCACGTGTGATTAACTTCGTTTAACATGTGATATATTATTATGTATCACATATAATCCCACTAGGTGATTTTTGTTAATATCACATATGATAATATATGTCTGAATATAAATGACGCATAATCACATGTGATAATATTTATATCACAAAAAGATCTATAAATATAAATATACATAATCACATATGATTAACTAAAATATATACAATTATCACATGTGATAATATTTACATAACAAAAAAGATCTATAAATAGAAGTATACATAATCACATATGATTAGCTAAAAGATATACAATTATCACATGTGATAATATTTATATTACAAAAAGATCTATAAATAAAAGTATACATAATCACATATGATTAACTAAAATATATAAATAATTATCACATGTAATAATATGATATGTGATATGCATAAATATTCATATAATGATATCACGTGTGATATTTGGTTAAAATTATGATTTTTTTATTAAAAATATATTTAGAAAATAAAATTAATAAATAATTGAAATTACAAAATAAATAAATCTAAAAGATATAATGAGAATTTTAATGATTTATCTAATTTAAAATGATAATTATCCTAATTTCTAAAACTATTTTTTATTTTTGTTTATGGTTTTTTTAATTAATAAATTATGTGACCTACATTCCTTCTCGCCTTCTCGCAAATTAGTTTGTTTCTCGCATGATCCTCCCCCTCTCTCTCTCTCTCTCTCTATATATATATATATATATATATATATATATATATATATAAAGAGAGGGGTAGGTTATTATGTTAACCCTTTTGCATTGTGCAACCCATGTAACCTCTCTATCTATCGTTCATTTTTTCAGTTTTTTTTTCTTTTCTTAATTACAAAAGTGAAAATGAAATGAGTGGTGGATAAATGAGTTGCATGTGTTCCATCATGTAAAGGAGTTACATTTGAATGAACATGATTAAAGGAAAATTCTAAATAAATGAAAAACCGAAAAATATAATCCATCAATCGATTAATTGATATAATAAATATGATTAAAGAGACCGTTAAACTTTATTTGTAAATTAGAAAGTTTTTCATCCTCTATTTTTTAAATCGAAAGAATACAAAATATGATCAAAATTCGAACGAAATAAATTATACCAACAAATCGATCATATTTTTCTCATTAATTTAACATACATATTGATATACTTTGTTATTTGTTTTTTGTGCATTTTCGGTTTTCCATTTATTTAACGTTTTCCTCTTAACCTAACTCTCTCTCCTTCTTTCTCTCTCTCTCTCTCTCTCTCTATATATATATATATACACATATATAGAGAGTTGGGTTCGAGTGAAAAAAAAGTTATAATAAGAAGGGTAAGAATGATCTCTATTCCTCAGATAATCCTAACTGAAGATCCAAACTAATGAGATGCACCGACATACACCTGATCAATTCCCTTGTAAAGTGAATTTATGGGTGGACATGAGATTAAAAGTGAATGAGGGTGGAGATCATTTCTTACGTTTCTCACCTTAACTCTTTTTCTCACATGATTTTTCGTGTATATCATGTATCATATATATATATTTACATAAAAAATGGAAGCCAATTAATGATTACCATATTATAAAAAATACCAAAAAAAAACGGCATGTCAAAATACCTAAATTACCCTTAAGAATTAAAATTAATAAGAATCTACAAATAAAACTCTAGATCAAGATCAACGGTGAGAAATTGGGTTGTAGGGGTTGTCACCTTTGGGTGGGTTGTAGAATAACCGCCCTCTCTCTCTCTATATATATATATATCTATACTATATTATAAAAGAGGTATAAAAAACTCTTAAAAACAACTCATTAAGCATTATGTACTATTATTTAATGTTAATCTACTTAAAATCTCTTAAAAAACAACTAATTAAGCAATATGTACTACTTTTAAATGCTTTTAACCCTAATTAATAAATTTCATTCTTATCCCTTAAAATCCTTATCTCTAATCCCAAACTTTAAAATTATGAAATTTGAATTCTGATAAACATAATTAAAACAGGATAAACATCTTAATTTAAATATAAAAAATTTAAAATATATAAGATAATTAATGAATTTTAACAAACTACTTAATTTTTTATATAAAAAAACATTATATTATTAAGCTTAAATTACCCATTAAGCATTATGTACTATTATTTAATGTTAATCTACTCAAAATCTCTTAAAAAACAACTAATAAAGCAATATGTATTACTTTTAAATGTTTTTAACCCTAATTAATAAATTCCATCTTTATCCTCCAAAATCCTTATCTCTAATTCTCAAACCCTAAAATTATGAAATTTGAATTATGATAAACATAATCAAAATAGGATAAACATCTCAATTTAAATATAAAAAATTTAAAATATATAAGATAATTAATGAATTTTAACAAACTACTTAATTTTTTTATATAAAAAACATTATATTATTAAGCCTAAATTAAACAAATTTATTTAAAAAAAACATTATCACTCTTTAAAACCATCCAAAATCGTACTGTAAATCGATAAAAAAATACATAATCAAAACAGGATAAACATCTCAATTTAAATATAAAAAAATTAAAATATATAAGATAATTAATGAATTTTAACAAACTACTTAATTTTTTTATATAAAAAACATTATATTATTAAGCCTAAATTAAACAAATTTATTTAAAAAAAACATTATCACTATCTAAAACCATCCAAAATCGTACTGTAAATCGATAAAAAAAATTAAAAATTAAAAGAAACATTAAAATCGTGATGTATCTCGCTGCATTGTGCGAGTACACTTCTAGTTATATTATAAAAGAGGTATAAAAAACTCTTAAAAACAACTCATTAAACATTATGTACTATTATTTAATGTTAATCTACTTAAAATCTCTTAAAAAACAACTAATTAAGCAAATATGTACTACTTTTAAATGCTTTTAACCCTAATTAATAAATTCCATCCTTATCCCCCAAAATCCTTATCTCTAATCCCCAAACTCTAAAATTATGAAATTTGAATTCTGATAAACATAATTAAAAAGGATAAACATCTTAATTTAAATATAAAAAATTTAAAATATATAAGATAATTAATGAATTTTAACAAACTACTTAATTTTTTTATATAAAAAACATTATATTATTAAGCCTAAATTAAACAAATTTATTTAAAAAAAACATTATCACTCTCTAAAACCATCCAAAACCGTACTGTAAATCGATAAAAAAATAAAAAATTAAAAGAAACATTAAAATCGTGATATAATGTTAGATATTACCGACAAATTATATGATATTTAATTTTTTGAATTAATGCCAATTAGATTAAATTTTTCAAAAAATTAAAGGAAAAAGTTCATAAAAACCCAACAAAATTAGATATTCACTATTTTACATTATGTAGGCTAAAAACCTGTTTAATAAGTAAAATGATGTATAAAAATAAAAGAATACAATTTAGAAAAACATTTACTAGATCAAATCTTGTTATATATGCACTATTACTATATTTGACAAAAACTCTTAGGTGACGATTGTTTTCTAAGAGATTTGAAGTCTCAAGTTTTATTTCAATTCTGATTAATAAGATGGTGTTGAAGTCTGAAATTTGAATTAATAAGACTGTTTGTTTTTTGTAACGTCTGGAGACGTCTTAAGATAAAGGAGAGCATATGAAATAAGACCGCGATAAGAGATTTTAAGAAGTTAGGTCACCACTTCTTATTTCAGATGTATTTAAGAGCCAAATTGAAAAAAAAACAGTCTGAATGTCAAAAGATCTGAACAATTCAGACTTAAGAGCCATTAAAAGGTCTTTTTAAAAAAACCAAACAACCCTTTAAACACCCTATTAATCATAAGACTGCCTTTAATAGTGATATGTGCAGCATCATGGATAACACATAGAAAGAGAATTAAAAGAAAAGGAAATATTTTGAAACAGTCTGATCACTTTGCGAACCAGATTGTCACACACACACACACACACACGTTGTCGGGGTATCCGGGCTCCCACTTAAGGGTGCCACCCGACTAATCCCCGGCGACCATGGGCCAGCCCAATTAAGGGAACACGAGCCCATGATCTGGGTATCGCCACATGCTTGCCACGGGATTTGAATCCTGGTTGTCAGGGATACCATCCAGTGACCCCCCCAAGAATGTTACCTTGCCTCTGGGCCAAACATGCTTTGATGATTTTTTCAACGCTAGATGTCAAAAGAAGATTGATTTATTTTAGAGTCTTTATTAAAAAACTTTTTTTTTTCTTTTGAACTGGCTTTAAAAATAAAATTTATTCTATTAGAAAGATGACTTTAAAAAAAAATAAGAATTTTAATTTCCCATTAATAAAGACCAATATTAATATATTTTTTTCATCACACTTTATTTCTATTTTTAATATTTAGAAAATTTACAAGTTTTTTTTTCTTTTCAATTACGTTTTTTTTTTAAATGAAACAATTTTTAAATATTTTTATGGTAAAAAGTAAATAAAAATTAATTATAGGTAATAAAACATTAAAAAATAATTTTGATTGGGTTGAATACAATCAAAAGATCAGGTTTGATTGGAGTTGAAGATTGTATAGGTTGATGGAGAGTTTTTTTAAAGAAGAGAATGGGTTGTGGAGATTGTGAATAATTTAAGGTACCTTTTATTAATGCATATTTCTTAAGATTTAAGATTACAACTAGTAAAAATAAAAAATATTCAACTGATAAACACTTTAAATAAAAGATAACTATAAATCTTTTATCTAAAGTTGCACAAATAAAACTAAAATAAAGTATATGTTTAAATTTAGAATATTATAATTATAACAAAACTTTAAATCAAACAAATTATTCGAAAAAAAACTATATAATATTTAATTTGAAGATGTTAATATATTTATGAGTTAATTGTGGATTTGGTCCATGTGGTTTAGTGATTTGTTTGACCATGGTCTTCATTCTATATTTATTGTTGGTATAGTCCCTGTGGTATGCAATATACTGTGGTTAGGTCCCTAAACACTAACACCGTTAACTTTTAAGTGTTAAAGACATCATGTGTCTTGCACACTATGGGTATAATAGTCATTTTACTTTTCCCTTTTAATTTATTCTATACACCTTTAAACAAATAATACTAAATTGTGGATTTGGTCCCTATGCACCACTCATCATCTTTAAAACACATTTATCATCTTTCTTAATTTTTTTTTCATCCAATCTTCATTGTCAAAGTACAAGAAAAATTCATTTGTTAAAGTGAAAAAAAAATTACTTGCATTTAAAAATAATAATTGTTTGAACCCAACACTATATCATAAAAAAAATCAACCTATCAAAATAACTAGGCATGGAAATGGGGCGGGGACCTCAATCCCCATCCCCGTCCCCACCGGGGAATATGATCACATTCCCATCCCCAACGGGGAAACGAGGATTTTCTTTTCCGTTTATGTAAGCTATTTAAATCAAATATATGAGACACCGCACATGTTTAAATATCACATATTTCCAATAAACCTAAAATCGAAAGAAATTTAATTTAGTATAAAAAAATCACAACATCATATAATAATTAATAACTTAAAACCAAAAGAAATTCAACCGAATTCGGAAAAAAAAACTTAACTTCACATGTACCAAAAGATATCGAGTAATATTCAAAACCATATCGAGTAATTGTATTTTGATTGACATCCAAAATACATACTAACATTCAAAAAATAACAATTTTATATTATAAACCTAGTTAGGAAATAGGAAATTATGAATTACCGATTTAGTTTAAATAAACAATATATATTAAATATTAATTAAAATATATAACAGGGACGGGGCGGGGCGGGGAGTGCGATACCCGTCCCCGTCCCCATCCCCGGTTTAGCGGGGAATCTCCATCCCCGATCGGGGCGGGTGAACCGGGTTCCCCGACGGGTCGGGGTCCATTTTCATGCCTAAAAATAACAATTGTTTGAAACCAAATTACATCCCAAAAAGCAACCCATCAAAATAACAATTGTTTGATATCAACATAACATCTCGAAAAAAAACAACCCATCAAAATAACAATTGTTTGACTTTGTTTTTAGCTTCCACTTGTCATTCCCTTACAAGTTCTTGAGTTGTGACCTTGTTTTTTACATTTCTCATATCTCACCGTCTTCCCAAGCAGAAGAGTTGAGTCAAGCAATTGGGAAAGCTAAAAACAAGGTCAAACAATTGTTATTTTGATGAGTTATTTTTTTTCGAGATATTATGTTGATATCAAACAATTGTTATTTTGATGGGTTTTCTTTTTTCGGGATGTTATGTTGATATAAAACAATTGTTATTTTGATGGGCTGCTTTTTTGGGATGTAATGTTGGTTTCAAACAATTGTTATTTTGATAGGTTGATTTTTTTTATGATATAGTGTTGGGTTCAAACAATTGTTATTTTTAAATGCAAGTAATGTCTTTTTTACACTTTAACAAATAAATTTTTCTTGTACTTTGACAATGAAGATTGGATGAATTTTTTTTAAGAGAGATGATAAATGTGTTTTAAAGATGATGAGTGATGCATAAGAACCAAATCCACAATTTAGTATTCTTTGTTTTAAAGATGTATAAAATAAATTAAAAGGGAAAAGTAAAATGACTATTATACCCATAGTGTGCAAGGCACATGATGCCTTTAACCCTTAAAAATTAACGGTGTTAGTGTTTAGGGACCCTAGCCACAATATATTGCATACCATAGGGACTATATTCACAATAAACATAGAATGAGAACTATCGTCAAAGAAATCACAAAACCACATGGACCAAATCCACAATTCACTCTATTTATTTTGGGTCTTTATTAGGGAAATTGACTTAAATAACTAAAAAAAGAAGTCAATTTGGTCTATTTAGTAATCTTTCTCCCAATTTTGCATTTTTGTCACTACTCAATGACCGGATCGTAATTACGGATTTGGGTTAAAAATGTAAATATTTTTCCAGATTTCACCCACTTCTGCATTGACACTTCTGCAATATTGTGGAAGTGCCACGTGTCGAGCCCACATGGGTTGATTTGGTGGTGACACATGGCACTTCCACAATATTGCGGAAGTGTCATTAAGGAAGTGGTTAGAATCTAGAAAAAAAATGTTACATTTTTAACCCAGGTCCGCAATTACGAACTCAGACATTAAGGACACAATGATAAAAATGCAAAACCGGAATGACTAAAACATATTCAATTAATTATAATTTTTAGCTGTTTGAGTAATTTTTTTTTTACCATATTCAAAATACCAAAACATATTCAATTAATTATAATTTTTATTCTGTAAACATAAATTTCATATTCTATTTTTTACTAAATTTTCATTCTCGACTCTGGAGTAATTGTTAATCTATCATTCAACCAATGCCTAAAAGGTGAATGTGAATGACAAATGTAGGTGGCGACACTAGCGCCAAATATTCCGGCGATGCAAGAACTCCATTTCGCCGTTCCGATGGCCGGAGCCGTCCTCTGCACTCTCAACACCCGTCACGATTCCAATATGCTCGCCACCCTTCTAACCCACTCCCAATCTAAAATCCTCATTGTTGATCACCAACTACTTCATTCAGCTCTCCCTGCAATCAATCTCCTCAAAAAACCTCCTCTTCTAGTTATCATCTCCGCCGCCACCGCCCACCCGCCGCCATCCGGTTTAAAAACCACCGTCCACGACTACGAGAGCCTCGTGGACGGTGGTGCCGCTGGATTCTCTGTCATCAGACCAGCTGATGAATGTGATCCGATCAGTGTAAATTACACTTCCGGGACCACATCCAGGCCTAAAGGGGTTGTTTATAGCCACCGTGGCGCCTATCTCAATTCCATCGCCACCGTTTTCATGCACGGAATGTCGGCGATGCCGACCTACCTCTGGTCGGTCCCGATGTTTCATTGCAACGGGTGGTGCCTCGCGTGGGGATTGGCGGCCGTCGGCGGCACTAATGTGTGCCTCCGCCGCTGTGATCCGAAAGATATATTCGACGCCATTGTTCTCCACAAGGTGACGCACATGAGCGGAGCTCCGACGGTCTTGAATATGATTGTGAATTCCCCGGAGGATCACCGGAAACCGCTCCCTCACCAGGTGGAGATCATGACCGGCGGTGCACCGCCGCCGCCGCTAGTCCTTTCGAAGATGGAGGAGCTAGGGTTTGGTGTATCACATTTGTACGGTCTCACGGAGACGTTAGGTCCGGGGACATCGTGTTTGTGGAAACCCGAATGGGATTCGTTGCCAACGGAAGATCGGTTGAAACTCAAAACCCGACAAGGAGTTCGGCATTTGGGATTGGAGGAAGTCGACGTGAAAGATCCGATCACGATGGAGAGCGTCGAAAGTGACGGGAAATCGATGGGTGAGATTATGTTTCGTGGGAATACCGTCATGAGCGGATACCTGAAGGATCCAAAAGCAACTGCGGAGGCGTTTACGGGTGGGTGGTTTCACAGCGGTGATCTTGCGGTCAAACATCCGGACGGATATATAGAAGTTAAGGACCGATCGAAGGACATTATTATTTCCGGAGGGGAAAACATTAGTACGGTCGAGGTCGAAACTGTAATTTACAGTCACCCAGCGGTTCTTGAGGTCGCGGTGGTTGCCCGACCTGACAACCATTGGGGTCAAACGCCCTGTGCGTTTGTGAAATTGAAGGATGGCTTCAATTTCGACGCACAAGATATCATCGACTACTGTCGAGATCGTATGCCACATTATATGGCGCCTAAAACCGTCATTTTCGAAGAGTTGCCGAGAACATCAACTGGGAAGGTGCAAAAGTTCTTGTTGAGGGAAAAGGCGAAAGCGCTCGGTAGCATTTCGTGAGCGCAAACTACCCTCTTAAGCAAATCTCGTATCGAATGTACAATTGTTTTCGCTCTTAATTATCGATCCAACGTTTACGAAAAACCTTTTTTTTTTTAATTATCGGTGAATACAATTTAAAACTTTACGATGCTTATTTTTGAGTTTATTGAAAAAACCCGGTATGATTGGTCATAAAGCTAGTTTTTAAAAAAAAACCACTTCAAGCAAGTTTGAATAAACTTAAAGAGGATTTTTTTTTCCTGATCATGCTTCTTATATTTTTCCAATTATTATTTTTTAACATAAACTACTTTTAAGTCATTTTACATTGTTATCTAACTTATCAGCTATTTTTTACAAAATATGATTAATTTATCAGCTATTTTACCGTTTAACAGATAACTTATTAACCAACAACCGACTTTTCAATGAACCACTAGTTTATTAATTAATAGCTAGCTTATCGGCAATAATTATAAGACGTATAATTGATGTACAACAAAATAACAACGTTATCAATATCTAAAAACATCATCGGACCCTATATACCTCTAAATATTGTGAAGAAAATTTCATATGGGACGACCTTTATTTCCTATTCCTAATGATAGCAAATAAGGCCGTCCCATATGTCGGCAGAAAAGCCGTCACGGATGGTGTTTTTACCTTTTTACCCCTTTCGCAACGTATCTGACAAATGTCGAGATCAAAATATAACTTGGTTTATCCCAATAGTTGTTGAGAGGCCATTCCTAATGTGAATTTGTGGCAAGTTTATGTAGTTGGAGCCTTGCCTTCATCAAGTTTATTGTGAAATAGCAATCTGCAAAATCGTTACGGTACGAGATCAAGATGGGACCCACAAAATGAATAACGTAAACAAAAACGGTGCAGATGAATATACCAAAAAGTACGATAGAATAAATCGAGGCTGTAAACTATTAACGGTCACAAGATTTAACAGGCGTACAAATTATGTTTTAAGTAAATTTCACGTCTTTAAGAAAACGCAATTTGTGAGTAGAGCCAACTAACCTTGGTTTTCGGGATCTCTTGCAAGAACCACCATGGACCATTTTTCTCCGATAACCTGAAAAAACAATAATGATTCGTCTCTCTTACTGACTTAACGGTATCAGTGGATCTCTATAACCGTTTAATTATCCGACTTACCTTATATATCCGGCAATGGCTCGCATTCCCATGAAAAACGTCAAGCCTGCCCAAACACCCGCAAGACCAAAAACCGAAGGAGCATAGAGTAGGAACGCAGATGAGATTGCTCCCACCAACATCTATATATCGTTAGTTAGTTAGTTAGTTAGCCATAGTGCCAGTTTTTCTGAGGGGCCGTTTACCAACACAAACTGGGTAAGCACGGGTAAGAGTCACCACCCTCACTTCCCGGATAAGATTCTACGTCAGCAAAATGGCACGGTAAGATTGGTAAAGACCATCATCTCTGACTGGGTAAACGTTTCTTATTCAGGAAAAGGCAGCAAGTGTTTAGTAAGCGGCCCCCAAGTTTTTTATTCTAGGAAAATAAAAGGTCTCTTACCATCGAGCATGCTGCAAACGAGAAATCTGAAACTCCGTAATGAAGCCCATCGTAAATATAAGCAAGAGCGGTGATCGGTTGACTTGCACTCACAAACTGTAAAGATATTAACGGAAGTCATTGATCTAACGGTGAATAGGTGAAGGTAATATCTTGAGTTTGTTCCACAGATTTCCAGTTCAAGTCCCCTCCGGACCACCGGATCCGTAACAAAATAAACGTCCACAATGAAAAAGGCACACGGTTCTAGAAATGTGTAATTATTATACTTTTCAATTTATTAAATGACAATTTTACCCTTAATAACAGAGAGAGAGTAATGAATTTCTCCATCTCATAATTAAGTAATTTGAGACAAACTAAAATAGAAATATGGTGGAAACAATTTTAGAAATGTGTAATTATTACAGTTTTTGATTGATTAAACGACAATTTTACCCTTAATAATAGAGGAAGTAATGAATTTCTCCATCTCATAATTGATTATTTTGAGACAAACTAAAATAGAAATGTAGACACTTATTTTGGAACGGAGGGAGTAACTTCAGGGCCTCATGGGATTAGTCGAGGTGCACGTAAGTTGGCCCGGAAACCTACAGGTACCTCAAATACAAAGATAATAGCACATTAAAAAGTATGACTAACGTACCAATACACCGGATCTAACAATGGTTAAAACTTCGGCGTCGTTGGTGAATAACGTGGCCAAGGAACCGAACGACAAACCCAATATGATGGCTAAGCTAACCCCGGTTATTAATCCGGTCTGTGATAGAAAATAGTAAACAAACAGTTACCAAAAGAGCGTAACGTTTCAAAATAGTAACAAAAAGGGTGAAAACGATCAAAACCTTTAAAGCATAGAACGTTATCTCTTTGACTCGGCTGTAGTTTTGTTCCGAGAAAGAACTTGCAATCAAAGCCTGCAAAATCACATATTTCTTATAACATTCATCCCACGTTGCTTACAAGTTTGAATTATGAGTTCCTTATAAGTTAGTAGTGGGCTGCTACCTACTTACTACACTGGTTTTAGGCCATGTTGGCAACCATAAGCCGGCTTATTTTTTGAGCTTATTGAAAAAGTCCTGTTTGGTTAGCTATAAACCAGCTTTTGAAAAGTTACTTCAAGTAGTGTTTTAATAAGCTCAGGGGTTTTTTCCACTTCTTTTCCAATTGTGCCCCTATATTTTTCCAATTAATTATGTAACATGTCCTTTAGGTCATTTTAAATTGTCATCTAGCTTATGAGCCGGTTTCTACCAAACATGGACCTTCAGCAAGCAACTTCCGCTATTTCAAGAGTTTGTTGAGCTTCTCTATCAACCAGCTTATCAACTAACAACTAACTTTTCAGCCAACAACCAACTGCTCCTACAGCTATCAGCCAGCTTTTCAGCTAACAACTAGCTTATCTGCCAACAGCTAGCTTATCGGTTGGTTTGTCAAACATAGCCTTAGTTGATTTCCAGGTTTCAGAAGTTCCAAAAAGATAAATTACGCCATCAAGATTTACGCGGGTTACCTGACCGGCCGATGCTTGCGCGTCTGCAAGGAGAGATGAAGATAACCATACTTGCAAGCATATTTGATGTGCCGCCATGGCGATTGGCCCTTGCCGTGCAGCCATTGATGTACTCAAGGTTACTGTCGCAACAGCCGCTAGAGTTCTCCCGAGCAGAAAACCACCTGAACAAAACCCCTAAAAGCTCGAATCTTTTCAACCGTTTTGACCACATAAACGGGACACTACGATCAAGAAACACCTACCGGATTTCAGATAACCACCGAAATGTAAATCCTTCATTCTGGGTAGTTTCAGCAGAGTCTTCTTATTAAGGTGCCACATCATTGCAAAGGTCACAATATATCTGAACCATTGAAATAAACACCACAAAAAGATCGAAAATTCATGTCAAAAACTGCTGGGTGTCGTGTAGTTTACACCCGTATTTTGACTAAAAAACTGTCGGTTGACTCAGTGTCGACCAAGATTTGACTTAAAAACTGTCGTAAAAGTACATACTGTGATGCAATGGTGGAAATGGCAGCTCCGGTCACACCCAATCCGAAAACATACATGAGAACGGGAAAGAAGAACACGGCGGCCAAATTTCCGAGACCTGAACATTTGTTGTATGCATAAGTAAGCCGTTTTGATTTACTGGGTTCGTTTTGTTTATCTTATTTCAACATTATTTGGGAATATAACTTTACTGACGTAAAGAGGCTAACAAAAACGTGTACCTAAACAAAATACAGGCGTCTTTGTGTCCTTGAATCCACGGAAGATCCCTTGAATGGCGAGAGAAAGTACAACGGCGGGAGCACCGAGTGCTCTAAGTTGAAGAAACCGTTTTGCCGGAATGCGCATCGATGAAGCCTATTCAAGTGATCAATTTACGAAATGGTTACTTCCGTAAACCCCCGATGGACCATATCGATTATGTAAGAGACATAACTTCAGTATACACCTGTATTACTTACCGATGATATGCCCATCAAACTGAGAAACATTCCGGCTCCAAAATACAACGCTGCCGCCTCAATTATACCGATAGCAACCGACAAAACTAATGCGGTAGATACCGAGGGTAATTGCCTTCTTTTTTCTGCAAGATAATAGGTTTCTTTTGGTATGTTTTTATGTATCAATTACATATGTTCTATCAAAATACCAATAAAACTACAATCAAGATCACTACAACAAATCAGGTCTATAGGAGGCCAAAAATGTCCTAATAGATTGTTTTATAGGACAACTGTGCATCCTATGTAAAAGTGTTACAATAAGTTTATACGACGTTTTTGGGCATCTTAACAAGTTTTTAAAAGCACTTTTGAAATATGACACTTTATTTTAAAAGCGTCCTAAAAATTTGTAAGATGCCCAAAAACGTCCTATAAACTTATTGTAACACTTTTACATAGGATGTATAACTTTTTGGTTCCATAAACTTAAGTCCTATAAACCGATTTTGTTTTAGTAGACCGGGAAGTTTAATTGGTCAATAGATTGAAAAAACGTCACTCATAGGCCACCAACTTGACACTTGGATTTCCGAGACCCGACATTAGTTATACGAAAATGATATAACGGATATGTTTGTGCGAGTCTAAGTATGTGACTGATATGCTTTTCGTTTTAGTATGCAAGTTATAAACCCGTGAAAGTTTATTGATCATTTTATCTGTTATGCCAAAAGATTTGGTATAATTTCGAGGATATACCTGAATCCGATTCAATTTGTGCATGCTTAGCTATATCTTCCGCCACAAATGAAGTTGCAACGCTAAGCAGGGGAATGTTGAACACCTTCGATACTATATTGAAAATTGATATGGACACACCGGCCGATGCCAACTCCAAAGCACCTTAAAGGACAACCGAATATACAATTTAGAAATCATCAAGCAAAACATCGAGATGACTAACAAAATTGTTTATGGAATTTTATCATTTCAGCTTAATCCATACAGACAACTTAATCCATAAAGGGCTTAACGAACAAAAACATAAAATAAGAAAATCCCATAAATTGTTGATTACTAAAAAAAGTTGTTGATTTCTGTCATTCAGACCGTTGATTCATAACAATAATACATTTTTATCTGGACAGACAAATTTATCCATACAGACAGTTTAATCCATACAGGGCTTAATGGAAAAGAAAGTAAGGGGTTGTTTGGTTGGTTTTCCATCAGGTCCTGTATGGGTAACGCTATCTGTGTGGATTAACCTGTCTATATAGATCGGGAAGGTTTTTGTTTAAGAGGGTTTTTTCGTAGATGGAGCAAGCGTGCTTTTTAATTGGGAGGGACAAATTTAGAAAAAACTTGGCTTTCTGCATAAAGCCCCCTCCTAAAAGCTTACTGCCACTTTCTATATCATTAAGTCACTACCAAATAGTCATGTATAGCTGATTGAATAAGTTGTAAGCCTCATTAAGCTGCTAACAAACATGTCCTAAATCAACCCCTTACCTAGTCTACCGATATAAGCCGTCTCCATAAGTTGTGCCAAGGGTTCAATAGCTTGCCCTGCGATAGCTGGCAATGCAAGCAATACAAGCTCGGTTTGCACGCTTGGCGTGGCCTCATTCGTAGTCCCCACCAATTCACTAACGAATAACAAACATAAATAGATAGTAATCAAAACCACACAATTCAAATCACTCATATTAACTTCGACAAGCAGCTAAAAAGACGATTAATGACTGAAAAATCTTACATTGGTTCATCGGTTGAACCGTTTACGAGCCTATCTCGTGTTTCGGTTAATCTTTCCTCCAAACTAGAAGCACCCAGATCATAATCCAAAGCTTCTTGATCACTAATCAACCCACAACCCCTAACTACATTATTCAATCTTAATCTCCTAGTTTGAATCCCAATTCGATTTCCAACAAGATTTTTTTGTTTGAGTAATTGGGTACCAAAATGTCTCCTAATTGCCCTATTTTCACTTACCACACCACCAATTCCGTAACTCAATGCACCAGAAACCGCCATTTTTGCCCTAAATTTGAACCTTCGAGTTCAAAACAACAACACCCAATTCAAATATCTGCAAAAGTAAGCATAAAATGGTCATCAATTCACAAGTTCTTGATTCATAAGACGAAAGACTTGAATCCCTAAAAGAATCTTGATGGTTCAGTAGAGAATCATTCTGTATGTTATATAAATATAACATATATATATATATATATATATAATGCATTGAATCTTTCAACTTTTCTTGAATCAAGATTGAAGAAAAAGAAGAGAAAAGATCAAAAGTTGGGATGAATGATGCAAGAAAGTTACCTGGAAGTTGTTGAATGAAGAGGTTTGTGAATGATTTTGTGAGGAAATTTGGTGAAAGAGGTGGGTGGTAGTTGGGAGATTTGCAGCAGACATGAAATCAAACAAAATTGAAGTGGGGTCTTACGTCTGAAATGTAAAAGTTAATTGTATTATCTTGGACCCCATATATATAAAAAATTATATTTTAAAAAATATGTAAAGAAATTAAAGTAAACCACAAATTCGGTCCTCGAGTTTTAAATCTTCAACATGTTGATCATGGTTTGTAAAAAAGTCTAAATTTGATTTTTCCTTTTAACGGCTGTTAAAAATTTCGTTAAAATGAGGGACATTTTCGTCCTTTTATCCATTCTTTTTTGTCTTTTGAGCTTGAGTGAATTACATTTTGGAAAACGTCCTTCCTTCTTCAGCTTGCGACCCAACGGCTTATGTGCCACTTATGGCCCAAAGTCAATAAGACCCATTTTCCACGAGGATTACTTAAAGATCTCGTCATCTTATTTTTTTTAGGATCCCTCGTAAATGCCTACTTTTTGGTTTTTGTCCCACGAAAGGTAAAAGTATACTGGTGGTCCGAAAATCATGTTTCAGAGCCAAAACTGGTCCCTCCTATAACAACCCAACTTAAAGAGATAAAGCATCAACGTCATGAAATAAAATCTCGCCAAAATGGCCCATGACAACGGTCAAATATTCAAGGTTTGCGGAAAACAACTTATTACACAACTGAGAATAAAAACATTAAGAACTACTGAAATTGGGAAACTAGGACATTCATCTTCTAGACCACGATCCAACTCAGAGTTTTTCCTTTCCCTTACCCGAACCGCCTACTTCACGTGTCCCTAAAAAGGTTTTTAGTTTTGAAAGAGTGAGGGTTAGACCGAAAGGTCTAGTGAGTTCCCTCTACACACAACTCCACGTTGAAGCATCAAGTAAAATATTTATAAGCAATATAAACCAATTCAGTTTTAGAAAAACATCATATTCATAAATCATGTTTCTGGCGCACACTGAAGTCACACAAAGGTAACAACGTGTCTGACTTATACTGTCTCGTTCTGGGACACCCCCCCAGTATGAGCACAAGCGGGACACCCCCCCCCCCCTGACTTAGGCCATAACACGCCAATAACAATGTATGCATACATTTTACACAGTCAACACAATAAAGCATAACTCGCGTTTAATAGATCTCGCATGCATAAAAGTAGCATAAATAACAGTAGTGATTTAATAAACTTCACATGCGCTCAGTAGTATAAATAACATAAAAGACTTTGGTTAGAAAACTCACCTATTTTGCCAAACTTCTTTATGAACGCTCCCAACCATTATACTGGACCCAATGATAGAAAGAAATACAGGTTTAGACAAAAACCCTAGTCAAAACTTCCTACCCGTCGCCGTCACCCGGCTTCCTACCGGGGTCACCCAACTCTCGGGTCTCACCGACCCCTACCTCTCGCCTCCCGGGACTATACCCCACCCGGGAGCCCCGACTCCCAGGGTCCCCGCCCGGGTTCCTCACTCCCGTCTCCCGGGGTCTTACATCACCCGGGCGCCCCGACTCCCAGGGTTCCCCGCTCGGGTTCTCCCACTCCCGGCCTTCCCGATCGAACTCTTTCGGGACCCCGATTCCCGGGGGTTACGGCCCGAGTATAGAAAAAACCCTCGGGCGATTCTAGATAGGTGGGTTTTTAGGGAAAAACGAAGGGGGTGTGTAACACCCGGAAATTTGATACGTAATTGACCACCTTTCCTTCCCCAATCGAGTTTTAGTTACACTTTAATGTTAGTATATTGAGTTGTTTCAGATGTCAAGCTAATCGATTGAGGGAAAAGACGAATTTTTGGGGTTCGGGGGCACCTGGGCGACTATGCCAACGAGAGTGCCAAAGGGCACAATTGCTTGGCATTCTCGCCGAACTACTTGGACTCGCGGTACAATCTTGGCGATTGTGCCAGCGAGAGTGCCACTGGCACAATCGCTTGGCACTCTCGCCGAGAGGTACCAGGGGGTTAAAAATACGATTTTCAGCCCTCGGGCGATTCCAGATAGGTGGGTTTTTGGGGAAAAACGAAGGGGGTGTGTAACACCCGGAAATTTGATACGTAATTTACCACCTTTCCTTCCCCAATCGAGTTTTAGTTACACCTTAATGTTAGTATATTGAGTTGTTTCAGATGTCAAGTTAATCGATTAAGGGAAAAGACGAATTTTTGGGGTTCGGGGGTACCTGGGCGACTATGCCAACGAGAGTGCCAAAGGGCACAATCGCTTGGCATTCTCGCCGAACTACTTGGACTCGCGGTACAATCTTGGCGATTGTGCCAGCGAGAGTGCCACTGGCACAATCGCTTGGCACTCTCGCCGAGAGGTACCAGGTGGTTAAAAATACGATTTTTGGCCCTTTATTTCATTTTCTCATTCCCACTATCTTCCCTTTCTCTCCCAAAACGTTCCTCCACCTCCCATTATGAACCCTAACCAATTTTGGGGCTTTTCCAAGAAGATCAAAGTGTTCCCTCTCCATATTATGTTAAAGACTTCATCTCTTGATGCAAGATTAAGCTCTCACCTCCAACACTAAGGATTTTGGGGTTTATTAGGTTTTGACCAAAACCTAAGTGGTAAATTCATCTCCTCCATTTCTAAGTTTCTTTATGAGTTATAAACACCCCATTGATGATTTCCTAGTGTTTGGTTTCTCAAATTTAGGATTTGATAATTTTGGAGGAATTAGGTCAAAATTAGGGTTTTGCCCAAAATGGATTTTTGATATAAAATGTTTGGGGAACGATTCTATATGGTTAAACATGAATATTTATGGTTGGAATCTTGTGGATCTAGGTTTTGGGAAGTTTTGGCTTGAGGATCCATATTTCTTCAAGGAAGCTCAAGTTGGGGTAAAATCTAGGTTTAGCCTAAACCTAGCAAGGTGAGTTCAAGTTGATTTGTAAAAACATTGTACATGCCAAAATGTCTATTTTAAAGTGTTTATGTGTTTTACTTAAAATTATCAACTGTTGAGTTATTGGTAACCTTTGATTATTTGAAGTGTTTAGCTTTATAAACTTTGTAAAATACCGCATTGGGGATTTTTGGCCATTTTGATAAATAAGTCATGAATGAAGGTGTTTTAATGATTTATTCATAAATGAAGATTATTTGAGTCAAATACACTTTTAGTGTTTGTTTGGAAAAGGGGTTTGATTTCGTATTATGGGGCGTTTTGAAAGGATAAAGAGTATAGATATATTTGGAAAACTATTTGCCCCAACCTAAACAGTATTGGAGTTTATCCAAGTATTTTTGGAGCATGTGTTTGCATGATGTGGGTCGAGTGCGTTTTTATTTGGAGAACGTTAATCGTTGGTCAAAAAGGATTTTGAGCATTTTAGCTCGGTGTTGACTTAAAAGAGTCTTAGGGACAATTGTCCGGTTTTAATGGCTCGATGTAGAGCTCGATTATGATTTACATAATACACCGTGTTGCATATTGAGGTTGATTACATGCTCGAGTGCGTTGGTCATTTCGGTATAGTCATGTAATGTTAGACTGTGTTGCAATGGATCCATAGTCACGTAAGTCAGTCTATTTTGGAGGGCAAGGGATTTTTGGTTATAACTGTTTACCGTTTGGGTCACTAGCGAGTAGGCAATAGAGGGCGCAAGCCTTTGAGGTGTAACTCGTCTAGATTGGATAGACACCCTTATCTGTAAGACCTTGAGGTGTAACTCGATGGAGTAAGCACTAGAGGCATAAACGGTTTGAGGATTGTGATGTCTGTTATGGCATGGGAACTAGAACTGGGATAGGTGGTGAAATCCAATAACATCACGGGCGACCCCATTCACGTGTTCTCGTCACCCAAGATCGAAACGAGTCTCCCCCGTTGTCGATCATTAGTATTATAAATGTTAATATTGTATCTTACTATCGTTGGTTTTGTGTGGTCGACGGTAAATGATGGCCTTAATATTGGGTTTCCTCCACGTATATTAAGGTTTGAATGAAATACGTCATTCCCATGTTTTGGTATTTGGTTTCCCTCCATTTTATGGTTGTGTGAGTATCAGGCCTAATGACCATGTTTTTGGTGACGTTTTGTTTATATGGGTTTTCATCCATGGTTTATGTGTTGAGTGTTATGCCCCACCCGTGTTTTGGGTGTTTCAGGATATAAAGTTTTATCCGCGTTTCACAAATTGGGAGTCCGCTTTTTATTCTCATTCTGAGTAAGTTTTGGGTTGAATCTAAATTTACGAAAGAACGTTTTATATTGGGATCTTAGCCCTTAAAGCAGTTTGGTTTGGATAACGTTTATATTGGTGTCTCCTTCGTCTAAAATGCATATTATTGGAAAATGAGTCATTTTCATAATTGAAGCATATCAGTTCGAAAGATTATGATTTCAATTACATTCTTCCATTTTAGCGATATATTTATTAATGTTGAAAACTCTTGAACTCACTAGGCGTTAACCTAACCTTTTTATTTGGCGGCATGTGCAACATGCTTCGTTGGGAATAGTTCTAGTGACACTGTGAAAAGATGAGTGCTAGTTGCGTGCTCGGAGAGTGATTAGCTTGTTGAAGTCTTTCGCCTTGTGTAGGGAAGAGCAACATAAATTTTGGGGTTAAGTAACACCCGACTTCGGTTTAGTACTTGTATATTATTGGAGGTTATATTTGTTTGAGGTTAATTATAGAATTTTAACTTGAGGAATATATTGAGTTTTGAATTGTTTGAGGGAGTTTTGTTCCTTATGTTGATATTTTACAAAAATTTTAATTAGTTGCTCTTACCAAATTTGAGGGTGTTACAGGGTAACCCTCCTTGAATAGAATCCCCCAATACCCTTCTAGAGAAGACATAATCAAACTCCCAAAAAGAGATTTAGCAAGGATATTTAAAGCTCCCAAACCAAGGGACAAATTGAAGAACTTAGACAAGCTTACTTGTTCTCCAAGGAGAACTAAAACTCAACCATTGAAATCAAAACAAAAGGATAGGAGTAGCATTAGGATTACCTTGTTGAGATTTAGTAGTGAAGCTTCTTCTCCAATTGTTCTTCTTGCCTCCTCAAAATGCCACCCCCTCACAGTCGCACAAGAAATCCTTCACCTAATAACCCAACCTCCAAAACGAGAGAATGAGGAGAGTGTAGGAGTATTAGGGTTTTCTTATCCCCTTCTCCCCACTATTTGCCACGTAGTCCCCAAACTTAGGTTATTCCTTCAAACTCTCACTAGGCATCCTTTTTATTACAAAACAAAAGTCTCGGTTATTACACCTCCCACTAACACCGTTAGATGGAGCTCCGTTAAGTTGGTCATGTGCCCCTCACATGAGGGGTAAATCCATCATTTTATTATTTTATTGTAAAAAGTAAAGATAAATTAATAATATATATTATAAATATAAAATAAAATATTATAATTTTAAGCTTGCATATGATGAAACCCTAAACCGTCCCTTAGCCGCCCACCCCTTCTCCATGACCAAATCAACACCACCACCAACTTATATACACCACCACCACCAGGTCTCAAACGACCAATCATCGCCCCACCACCACCACTACCACCACCAACCGTTGCACCACCATCACCAGTAGCTCTCGGATGACCAACCTTTGCATCACTCGTCGTCGTTCCACGACTGTCGCACCACCAGTCATGGCACCATCGACCGTCGCAACACCACCTGAAGAATGAATTCAAGAGGTAGAAGATGATGTCCCACCCCGAACTCAGATGCACCACCAATAGTCGCACCTTCAATTCTCCCTCTTTTCCTTCCCGACATGGTGACACCGCACCTCGAGCTTAGATGCAAATTTAATTCAAAATTTTTGTATCCAGAATTAGGGTTTCAAATTTTTTTGTTTTGTTTTAGAGGCTTGATTCAAGTCTGGTGGGTGTCAGATTGTTCTTGATATACAATGTTTTAGGGTTATTTTAGGGGTTTGACCCAGATTCAAGTCTGGTTTAGTTTTTTTTTAATCCAAATTCAAGTTTGTATCACAATTTTTTAGGCTTTTGATTTACAGATTGTTCTTGATTATAGATTTGTATAAGTTTGTTTATGGTTTGATTTTCATGAATGAATTTGTACAAGTTTGATTAGGGTTTTAATTTTATGTACGAATTTGTATAAGTTTATGTTTTGATTTTCTACTTGATTTCGAAATCTAGATATGTTTAGGGTTTAACTTTGATTTCCTTAAGATTCAAATTTAGGTATGAATGTTATTGGAGATGGATGTGAGGTTGAAGAAAATGGGTAACAAGACGAAAATGCCCCTCACGTGAGGGGTACATGATAGAGTTAACGGAGCCCCATCTAACGGTGTTAGTGGGAGGGACCAATTTGAGCTCCAAAATACGATTTTTGGACCACCAATGTACTTTTACCTTTCGAGGGACGAAAACCAAAAAATAGGTATTCACGAGGGACCAAAAATGTAATTCACTCTTTGAGTTTTGATCAATCAAAAACCACATGACCAAAATTGTAGTTTACTCTTTGATAATATTAGTAAAAGAACAAAAATGCTCTCATTTAATGTAATATTTTAACATCCGTTAGAAAGAGAGACCAAATTTAAATGTTTTTGTAAACTATGATGGTTATTTTATAATTTTAAAATTAAAGGGATGAAAAGTATTATTTTTGACAAACTAGAGGGACTAAGTTTGTATTTTACTCAAGAAATAATAGAAGTGAATGGAGTATTAAAATTTAAAAATTGGCAACCACGTGATATTGCTGCCAAACTTTGGTTCACTACTTAAAGTTCAAGTTTATGGTCAATTTGTGTGTTCATAGTTGAATTGTTATATATTATTTTCTTAAATTAATAAAAATGTTTGATTTAATAAATTTTATAATTAATAGTGTATTTTATAAATTTTTAAAGAGTAAATTACATGATTAGTCCCTGTGGTTTATATAAAATCATAAGGTGCATCTCAAAATTAAAAAGTTATGAAATAACATCCATATGGTTTACATTTTCACACGTCCTTGATCTCTTGCCTTAACCCTGTTAAAAAATACGTTAAATAGGTTTACTTTAAGGGCATGTTGGTCATTTTATATATTATCCTATTTTTTATTAAAAAATTCAGACTGTGCGTCACACCCCTATTGTCATTTCTCCAACCAAACTCAAAATGCAAGTCAATTTCTTCACCAACCAAACTCAAACACTTGGTCGATTTCTTCTCCGACCAAAAAACAAAGGGGACAAACATTTTTCTATAATAAATTCAAAAAAATGTGTGATACACCCTAAAATCAAAACATAAATCAAACATTGGAATCAAAATCTAAATAAAAAAACCCAAAAAAAGGTGGAGATCGTCCCTATGGTTCCTGATTTGAAATGGTGTTCATCACTTCTGTAACACCCTAAAATTTTGAGTAAATTTGTAATTTGAAAATTCAGCAATATGATGTTTATAAATAGAGTAAACCGCCCAAACGGGTAAATGTAATATAGCGTTTACAAAACCTGTAGAAGAATATAGAAATCGACAATAAACTAATCTAAACAAGTTATATCTAGATTACATTGGTTGTCAACCCAATTTCCAAAATACTAAATCTCTTGTACGCCATGACTCCATAAATATTTATCATCGCAAAAATGTCTCAAGCACCTACGCTCATCCCTCAAACCTTGGGCGACCCACCGTTAAGGGAACCTTTTATACATGTCATTTGAGAAAAAGTGTTAGGCTTAACGCCTAATGAGAACATACAGTTTATATCAATAATTTAGAAATGATTTAAAATGAGA
The DNA here is from genome assembly GCA_954870635.1 of Arctium minus. Taxonomy (NCBI): domain Eukaryota; kingdom Viridiplantae; phylum Streptophyta; class Magnoliopsida; order Asterales; family Asteraceae; genus Arctium; species Arctium minus. The sequence goes on along the minus strand of OX941097.1, from coordinate 23,891,335 downwards.
TATTAAGTAAGCTTTCAAAGAATGGTGTTTATAAATTGCAACAACAACCACATCTTAAGTAAGCCTTTCGGTCCAAAACACATCTTGCGACGATGGGGGAGACCCGGTTTCCAAGGATCGTGGCGGAACACAAAAGTAAGCCACTCTCCGAGTTATTGCGCTCACCATACTAGGATCAAGGTCACGAACTCGCCGGCTCGTACTCAGATGCAGGGGAGGGCACCCAATGATCCTAATCATGCTCATTCACTAGGATTTACATTTATGACCCATGGCTAGTATCCGGTCCCACATAACCGTACCAAGTTTCCTTCCGAGGGTCCAATGTCTCAACTTGTAACACCCGGAAAATTAAGGTAAGTATTTAATGTTTATAATCCATGTACTGTATTGATTTAGTAGAAGTGGAACCCATATGCATTTAGTAAACTTATTCTGACTCGGTTATTGTATCACCCCGACTTTTGACCAAGGAAATGAGTGGAGCGGACAGTGTTCCGCGCGAATGGCCGCGCGAGTGAAACCGCGCGGAACTCTGTTCCCTTGCGACTCTAGAGGTCGGTGCGGATCCCCGCACGGGTTCAACCGCGCCACCATCCGCGTAGAGCCTCTGACGAATTAAAGGGGTAAATCAGCCTCATTTTCATTAACTTCTTCCATCTACTTTCTCTCAAAATTCTCTCCTCACTTATTGCTCCTCAAAATCGATTCAAGAGGCATCCCAACAATCATCCATTACATTTATTGCAAGAATCAAATTTCCCCAATCAAAGATTTCAACCAAGGACCCCAAGTCTCAAGATCATCTTCTTCCTCCATCGTTACTTCTAGGGTTTTTGCAAGTTTCTAGGGGTTTTCTATAAAACCTAGATAGTGAGTTTCTATCAACCATTTTCAAATGAGATATACATCTTAACATGCTACCTGTCTTTATTTCATGTTTATGTATTAACTCTTGATCACCTGTAAGTTTGACCTAAATTCTACTTTTGATATTTATTGGAGTTTTGGTTAATATTCTTGATGTGGGCTTTGATGAAGTTATTACGGGCTATATTTTGGTTATAAATGTGTGTTACCATGGGATTGAGGGATATTATTAGGGGAACTTGCATATTTTAGGGTTTAGACCTAAAATGGGATTGAACTATGTGAGATCTTATACATGTATCTTGTTGATATAAAAAATGTATAGAGATGGATGTTGAATGTATATTGGATGAACCATGAGTAAGCACTAGGAGGATTTAGTCTTAGGGTGCCACCATGACAGTATGTACCTAGACCTCTGCCATTTGAAGTAATGTCTGGGAGGTAGTCTTTAGATGTGTCGGGCCTTCGGGATGTTGCTCATGAGAGTGAACATCAAGGTACATTGACTTGCGGTGAAACTCTTTGGTGTGATAGGTCTCCCCCATTGATTCCTGTATGGACCTTTTCGTCTATAATTGATCTAAATGTTTATGCCATGATTATTGTTCAACTCACTAGGCTCGTTTGGCCTAACACTTGATTGGTTTGATGTGTATCTCAGGTTCTAGTGGCGCGACCGCTAAGAAGGATTAGTTGTTCATAGATGCGAGCTTGGGAACATTTTTGGACGCCCATTTCTAGCAGTCATGTTTTGGAGTTTGAAGAACAACTTGAGTTAATCTTTTTCCTAGATATGATTTAGATTAGAGGGTTATTTTCCCTCATTGCTTATTTATTACAAACTTGTAATTAACAGGCGTTTATTGTTTCCCCTTTTGGGATGAGCTCGTGCTATGACATTAATTTAAATACCAAATTTCCTTTTCCGGAAATTTTTGTTATCCCAATTTTTGGGGTGTTACACAACTAGTTACAAACGGGATTTAACCCAAAAATTAAGCCGACTCTATACCTATGGATCCACTAGTAATAGTCTAAAGCTTGTCACCATTTCATTGGTGACTCAAACTATAATCACACATATAGTTTACCATTTACATCCCCATAAAAGGTTTTGCTTATCATTCCCAAAATAGTTTCATCATTTGATGTATACTTGTAAGTCAACATCATTTCCACCAACAATCACCCATGAGTCTCATATTTCTCAAATATTTTTACCAAACCAAGCCCATCTTAAAGTGAAACCATAAACTTGGCCAAAATACATTTATTCCATCATTTAACCATAAATAACAAAGTCAAACATGCTTTTATAGTTTAAAACATATGATAATTCATTATTTCACAAAAGGGTATAAAACCCTAAAAATCTCCAAAATGCTAAGTTAGGTCAAAATCATTTTAAACAAGGATATTTAAATAAGGAGATGATTAAGAGTCTAAAATCATGGTTTTGACATGTATAAGGTTTTAAAGTTAAGAATGTACTCACAATTTAGGTTTTTGGTCAAAACCTAGAAACCCTATATCTTTAGGTGAGGATGAAGAAGTGGAATGACACAACCTTGAACTCTAGACTTCACAACCTTGAATGATGCAGGAGATTCTTGAAGAAGAGGAAAGTGGGAGCATTCAATGCTTCCAAATCGAATTCCATGAGGTGGGATAAAAGGGAAAGTGAGTTGGGAGAAAATGAAGAATTGAATGAGGGTCATGAGGGTCAAAACCCAATTAAATCGACCAGTGCTCTCCCACGGTTTCTCACGCGGCTTGAGGTCGCAGGGAAAGTAGCACGCTGGGGTCGAAACCACAACAACTTACGCAACTAACCACGCGGCTTGAGGTCACGGGAAAGGTCGCGTAAGTTGCTGTTGTTCCAGACTTCAAGTGTTTTGATGGACTTCTCACATGAGTTCATCCCAACACTTTCACTAAACAAACCCTGCTTTCCCAATTGAAATTTAAGGTTAAGCGGAACAACTTACAAAGGAAAAAAAATTGGGGTGTTACAATCCTTCCCTCCTTGGAATTGATTTCGTCCCCGAAATCCAAGTTACTCGAAAAGGTGAGGATATCTCCGCTTCAAGTCCTCTTCGGCTTCCCACGTGACATTGGCACTACGGTGGTGTTTCCACTGAACCTTGACCATCGTGACTTCCTTGTGGCAAAGTTTCTTGGTCTTCCGTTCCAGAAATGATTCGGGTTCCTCAACACAACGGTTACCCTCGCCCACTCTTATCTCCGAGAGGGGAATGACGCTTTCCTCCATCCCCAAACACTTTCGAAGATAACAAATATGAAACGTATTGTGAATTCCATGCATCTCCGGCAGCAATTCGAGCTGGCAAGCCTGAAGTCCTACCCGCTTGATCATAGTGAACGGTCCAAGGAAACGTGGACTCAACTTCCCGCGTTTTCAGAAACGAATGATCCCCTTATAAGGGGACACATTGAGCATCACACGATCTCCCACTTGGAATTCCATCAATCACCTCTTCTTATCGGCATAGCTCTTTTGCCGATCTTGAGCCGCTTTCAACCGTTCCCGAATGCCATTTACTTTATCAGCCGTTTCTTGCACAATTTCGGGTCCGACGAATTGCTTCTCGCCCGTTTCAAGCCAACACATGAGAGTTCTACACTTCCGACCGTACAAGCCCTCAAACGGTGCCATCCCAATACTCGAGTGGTAGCTATTATTGTAAGCGAACTCCACCAAAGGTAGGTGAGAGTCCCAACTACCCCCGAAGTCGATGACATAAGATCTTAGCATGTCTTATAGTGTTTGGATCGTTCTCTCGCTTTGACCGTCGGTTTTGGGATGGGTAGTCGTACTCAACTTCACTCGCATACCAAACTATTTCTACAAGCCATCCCAAAAGTTCGAAGTGAACCGACTATCGCTATCCAACATGATAGACAAGGGAACTCCATGCCTCGAAACCACTTCATCGATGTAAAGCTTTGCCAACTTGTCCATCGTTAGTGTCTCGCGCATGGCCAAGAAGTGAGAGCTCTTGGTCAACCGATCAACTATCACCCATATGGTATCGTGACCTCGCAAGGTCTTAGGCATAATAGTCACGAAATCCATGGTAATATGTTCCCATTTCCATTTGGGGATCTCGAAGGATTGAAGACTCTCATACGGTCGTTGGCTCTCGACCTTCACTTGTAAGTAAGTAACACAACGTTCCATGTAACGTGCTACATCAAGTTTCATCACCGACCACCAATAAGGTAGCTTCAAATCCCAATACATTTTTATACTCCCTGGATGGATGGAATACTTGGACTTATGTGCATCTTCAAGAAAAAGTTCCCGATTGCCACCAACTTTGGGCACCCACACACGACCGTTGAACAATTTCACCCCGCGGCTATCCTTCGTCAGGAGTAGACGTTGTTTCGTCATAACCTCCTCTTTGAGATTCTTCTCCAACAATAGTCCTCTCGATTTTTGAAAGGGTCGCCCGAATGCTTCCACTATAGTCCTTTCGACTCAACGCATCGACAACCACGTTTGCCTTACTGGGTGGTAAAGCAACTCGCAATCATAATCTTTGAGTAACTCGAGCCACCGTCTCTGCCTCATGTTCAACTCTTTTTGATCAAAAACGTATTTCAAACTCTTATCATCCGTGTAGAGCGTACATCTCGTGCCGTAGAGATAATGTCACCATAACTTCAAAGCGAACACTACCGCCGCCAACTCCAAGTCATGGGTAGGGTAATTCTTGTCATGAGTCTTGAGTTGGCTTAATGTATAGGCGATTATTTTACCTCTTTGCATTAACACACAACCCAATCCCATTTTTGAAGCGTCGCTATAGACCACGAAGTCTTCGGACCCTTCGGGTAGCGACAAAATTGGAGCTTCACACAACTTATTTTGTAAAGTCCGGAACGCCTTCTCTTGTGATTCAGTCCATACAAACTTGACATTCTTTCGGGTCAAATCAGTTAGTGAAGAAGCGATCTTGGAGAAGTATTGGATAAAGCTCCGATAATAGCCCGTCAAACCCAAGAAGCTTCGTATCTCGGATGCACTTTTGAGAGGTTCCCAATTCATCATTACTTCAATTTTAGAGGGATCCACTTTCACCCCGTCAAGAGTGACAATGTGGCCTAAGAATTGAACCTCCTCTAACCAAAAGTCGCACTTGGAGAACTTAGCATAGAATCTCTCATTCCTTAACACCTCAAGAACTTCACGAAGGTGTTGTTCATGTTCCTCCTCGTTCTTGGAATACACGAGTATGTCTTCAATGAATACAATGACCGATTTGTCTAGGAATGGTCGACACACCCTATTCATCAAGTCCATGAACAACGTCGACACGTTGGTCAAGCCAAACGACATTACGAGGAATTCGTAATGGTCGTAACGCGTCCTAAAAGTCATCTTCAGAATGTCATCATCTCTCACCTTCACTTGATGATATCCCGAACGCAAATCGATCTTCGAGAAATAACCTGCTCCTTGAAGTTGATCGAACAAGTCGTCGATCGTCGGAAGCGGATACTTGTTCTTCATCGTTGCCTTATTCAATTCACGGTAATCGATACACATTCTCATTGTTCCGTCCTTCTTTTTGACAAACAAGACCGGAGCTCCCTAAGGTGACGAGCTCGGTCTTATAAAACCCTTATCCAGAAGCTCTTGAAGTTGGGACATCATTTCTTGCATCTCTGATGGCGCCAATCGGTAAGGAGCTCGAGCAATCGGAGCCGCTCCCTGTATAAGGTCAATTCGAAACTCTACCTAATGATCGGGTGGTAAACCTAGCAAGTCGTCCGAAAAACGTCGGGGAACTCGCGCACCACCTTCACATCCTCAAGTTTCTTCTTCTCCAGCTTGGCATCGATCACGTATGCTAGGAAGGACGAACACCCTTTCACTAAACATTTTCGTGCCTTTTCCATGGTGATAATTGCTACGCCGCCCTTCCTCCTTTCACCTTAAATCATCACCATATTACCACCCGAAATGGGTAGCCGGATTAATTTCTTGGAGCACATAATCTTAGCTTGGTTCTCTGCTAACCAATCCATACCGACCACCACATCGAAACCGCCTATGACCATAGGCATCATATTTATTGAGAATTTCTTCCCTTCGATGTCAAATGAGCAACCTTTCAAAATATCGTGGATCACTACTTGACCACCATTAGCTATCTCTACCACTAAAGCATCATCTAAGCTACTGGTGGGCATGATAAGCTTTTGGCGAAAAGATTCAGACACGAAACATAAACTAGCACCAGAATCAAATAGCACACGAGCAGGTACGGAGTTTAGGAGAAACGTACCCGATACCATGTCAGTGGATGCCTTAGCCTCATTGACCGTTATTTGAAAGGCTCGACCAGGAACCCTGGGAGGGTTCTCTTTCTACTCTGAGGCACTCCCCGTCTTCCACTTCGGACAATCCTTACGGAAATGTCCTGGCATTTTGCATTCAAAACAAACGATTCCCTTCACTCGGCAATCTCTAGTGGTGTGATCAGGCTTCCCACACTTGGCACAAGAGGTGGGGTTAGAGTTACAATTGTCGTGGTGCTTTCTTCAGCATCTTGGGCACCATCGCGCCTCTCAACGGTTATCAAAACTCCTTCCCCCATTGAAGGGTCTCGACCTCTTGGGAGGTCTGCAGTTACTTTCCCATTGCCTCTTGTCTCCCACCACCACCGCTTTCTCCACTTTGTCTCTAGCATAGACGTCTTCCATGATCTGTGCTTCCTCTATTGTCTCACGGAGATTAGAGGCTTTAGAATTGTGGATCATAGACATCATGTCCGCTGGTAGGCCCTTGATATAAGCCTTTATCTTCTCTTTCTCCGTCGGAGCCACATGCCCAACTAGCCCCAATTTCTCCATGAATTGACGAGTGTACTCTATTACCGTCAAGTTCCCTTTCTTGAGAGTCTGAAACTCTTATTCAATATGATCCATGATTCTCTCATTACAGTACTCCTCCAAAACTTTCTTCTTGAATCCGACCCATGATAGTTGAGCCAAAACGGTAGGGTAGAGGGCGGACTTGGTGACATTCCACCATGTGAGTGTCGGGCCCCTAAGCATTTAGGTACCAAACCTCACTCTCTGAACTTCCTCGCACTCGGATGAGTCGAAGGCCTGCTTGATCTATTGAATCCACTTCATGCAAGCAACCGGGTCTTCAGAATCGGAGAACTCCGGTGGCTTACAACTAGGAAGGACTTATACGAGCAAGCTCTCTTGCCTTGCCTCACATCAACAGTCATTGGTTCCTCAATTCGGTTCGCATGACCCGTACCACTGGATCCAATCACCTCAATGTTCTCTGCAACCGTCTCATTCCTCCGGTTGCTCACATCACAGTCCTCAAACTTTTTTAGAAGGGATTCTTGCTGCTTGGCCATCACTTCATTCATCATCAGCATCAGATTGGCCATCATCTCGGATTGGGGAGTTACCTCCCGAATAACAGGGTTGGACGGAGCCAGTTCCACCCGTAGAATGACCTCAGGACCTCCGCCTAGCAATGGTTGGATAGGTGGGCGTACAGTGTCCTCAACCCTCTCCGGTTGATCAGTCGTTGAAGCGGTCGCCTCGCCACCATCCACATGTGTACGCGGTCTACCACGCGTACTAACCATCTTTGATCTGCCACACACGATAAGGAATAAGGGTGAGAGAGAGATTAACAGAGTTAAGCACGAATGAAACGTACTACTACATTTATCAATTATCACAACAATAGTAGACCAAGCACACTTACGTAAAACATCTTCATAATAACGTTAGCTAAGTGAAATTATGAATATATTATACGTAAGAATTTTGGTTACCTTCACCACAACGCTTAATTAACGTAATTTCCGTCGACTCTAAGACCGACCCATCTTAGTAATTCTACCCAATCTCACCAATCATAGCTTAACGTCTCAGCTTAAGTTTAGACATCTTACATTTATGCCTAGTTTACTTAAACTAGAGCTCTGATACCAACTTGTAACACCCTAAAATTTTGAGTAAATTTGAAATTTGAAAATTCGGCAATATGATGTTTATAAATGGAGTAAACAGCCTAAACGGGTAAATGTAATATAGCATTTACAAAACCTGTACAAACTAATCTAAACAAGTTATATCTAGATTACATTGGTTGTCAACCCAATTTCCAACATACTAAATCTCTTGTACGCCATGACTCCATAAATATCTATCATCCCAAAATGTCTCAAGCACCCATGCTCATCCCTCAAACCTTGGGCGACCCACCGCTAAGGGAACCTGTTATACATGTCATTTGAGAAAAGGTGTTAGGCTTAACGCCTAGTGAGAACATACAGTTTATATCAATAATTTAGAAATGATTTAAAACGATATATTAAGTAAGCTTTCAAAGAATGGGGTTTATAAATTGCAACAACAACCACATAACGAACTTTCGGTCCAAAACACATCTTGCGACGACGGGGGAGACCCAGTTTCCAAGGATCGTGGCGGAACACAAAAGTAAGCCACTCTCCGAGTTACTGAGCTCACCATACTAGGATCAAGGCTACGAACTCATCAACTCGTACTCAGATATTGTGGAGAGCACCCAATGATCCTAATCATGCTCATTCACTAGGATTTACTTTTATGACCCATGGCTAGTATCTGATCCCACATAACCGTACTAAGTTGCCTTCCGAGGGTCCAATGTCTCAACTAGTTACAAACGGGAGTTAACCCAAAAATTAAGCCGACTCTATACCTATGGATCCACTAGTAATAGTCTAAAGCTTGTCACTATTTCATTGATGACTCAAACTATAATCACACATATAGTTTACCATTTACATACCCATAAAAGGTTTTGCTTATCATTCCCAAAATAGTTTCATCATTTGATGTATTCTTGTAAGTCAACATCATTTCCACAACAATCACCCATGAGTCTCATATTTCTCAAATATTTTTACCAAACCAAACCCATCTTAAAGTGAAACCATAAACTTAGCCAAAATACATTTATTCCATCATTTAACCATAAATAACAAAGTCAAACATGCTTTTATAGTTTAAAACATATGATACTTCATTATTTCACAAAAGGGTATACAACCCTAAAAATCTCCAAAATGCTAAGTTAGGTCAAAATCATTTTAAACAAGGATATTTAAATAAGGAGATGATTAAGAGTCTAAAATCATGGTTTTGACATGTATAAGGTTTTAAAGTTAAGAATGTACTCACAACTTAGGTTTTTGGTCAAAACCTAGAAACCCTAGATCTTGAGGTGATGATGAAGAAGTGGAATGACACAACCTTTAACTCTAGACTTCACAACCTTGAATGATGGAGGAGATTCTTGAAGAAGAGGAAGGTGGGAGCATTCAATGCTTCCAAATCGAAATCAATGAGGTGGGAGAAAAGGGAAAGTGAGTTGGGAGAAAATAAAGAATTGAATGAGGGTCAAAACCCAATTAAATCGACCAGATGCTCTCCCGCGGTTTCCCACACGGCTTGAGGTCACGGGGAAAGCTGCGCGCTACCCTGGGGTCGAAACCACAGCGACTTACGCGACTAACCACGCGGCTTGAGGTCGTGGGAAAGGTCGCGTAAGTTGCTGTTGTTCCAGACTTCAAGTGTTTTGATGGATTTCTCACATTAGTTCATCCCAACACTTTTACTAAACAAACCCTGTTTTCCCAATTGAAATTTAAGGTTAAGAGGAACAACTTATAAAGGAAAAAAATAGGGGTGTTACAACTTCACCTTCCCTGTGTTCCAGATGGGTTTTACATCCCCATTTTTAAATTGTGGATTGTGAAATAGAGACGTATGGCAGACGATGAAGATGAAGACGAATGGTCACTGCATCTGGAGTTGCTTCTTCTGGTTGGTGGAGATGGAAACGAGGAGTCGATAAAGATCATGGGGAGGGGGTTTCATCAGTTTACAAGAGAAATAAATGAGGGGTTTACCAGAGAACAATAGTGGTTGCAGGAGAAGAAGGGGATTACTGGTGATGAGGTTTCAGGTGACCGGAGATGCATATAAGATCTTAAGAGGTTTCATGATGAGGGATGAACATATCGAGGTTTGATGATGGGGGAGCAGATAAAATCTTCAGAGGTGGTCGTATGTGGCCGAAGATGCAAATCAAGAGAACGAGAAATGAGAAGAGCAATCGAGCTTGTAACAACCTCAAATTTAGTAAGAGCAACTAATTAAAATTTTGATATTACATCAAGTAAAAGATAAGTCTTCAAAATAAAATTCTCTATTTAACCTCAACAAATATAAACTCCAGTCTTATATAAGGACTAGACCAAGTCGGGTGTTACTAAATCCCAACTATAAGCTGCTCTTCCCGAAACAAAAGCAAAAGACTTCACTGAGATAAGCACTTCTCGAGCACAGAACTAGCACTCCTCTCTGCACAGTGTCACTAGAACTATTCCCAACCGAAACATGTTGCACATGTCGACAAATAAAAAGGTTAGGCTAACGCCTAGTGAGTTCAAGAGTTTTCAACATGAATAAAGATATCGTTGAAAAGAAGTAATGCAATTTAAATCATAATCTTTCAATTTGATATGTCTCAAATATGAAAACGACCCGTTTTCCAATAAAGTGCATTTTAAGCAAAGAAACTCCCATGTAAACGTGTTTCCAATCCAAACTATTTCGAGGGCAAGATCCAATGTAAAACATTCTTTTGTAAATAGATTCAACCCAAAAACTCACTCAAACGTGAATAGAAATTGAACTCCCAATTATGAAATGAGGATAAAACTTTATATCCCGAAACACCCAAAAACACGGATGTGGCATAATACTCAACCCCGAAATCATGGATAAGATCCATATATGCAAAACGTCACCGAAAACTTGGATAATAAAATTCAATACCCAAAACAACACTTTTCGGTGACGGGGGAGACCCGAATTCCATCGAATGTGGCGGGCACACAAAGTTAGGCCACTTATCAATGTTATATGAGCGTCACTTAGGTATAAAACACTCGTTAACATCAACCTTTCCGGGTCTATAGCTAACAAACCAACAAGATCAACAACTCAATGTCTATTGCTTGGATAATCATCAAGTTCAACCCCTCTCGGTCTGTACCTTGGAAATCTTCGTGCACTCATCAAGTTCAACCCCTCTGGGTCTATACCTTGGAATTCCAAAACATCCTAGTTAAGCTCGTTCACAAGAAAATTGCAATTATTGGTCAGAAGAACCCAAGCCTATTTCAAGTTACAAAACGGGGATATTTATCCCAATCAAACTGACTCTTATGCCTATGGATCCAATGCATTACAGTCTAAAACGTTATATGACTTAAACTAATGAACTAACACATTTAAAACATGTAACTCTCAATTAAGATGCAACTAAGTACACCATACGTCCAAGGCTCCTTAACGAGCTACCAAAACCGAACAAATGTTCCAAAGACTCAACCGAGTACAAATCAAGCCCCAAAAGGCTTAATAGACGTTCGGCTAAAACACGAGAGCCAATATGGTTACATAAACCAAATTACATCTTCCCTAAAACTTTGTTTCTCAAATCACAATTGGCCTTCGGCCTAAACCAAAAGGTTTTCCATTTCTAAAATGTTTCCCCAAAGTCGGGAATGACCCAAAACCAAAGGACTCACACATTCGTACTTTTCAAAACATCTCATTTCATGAATGATGCATAAAACCCGACAAACACTTAAAATTGCATTTTTTTGACCAAATATCTATTTATGCAATAAATCATCAAAACACATTTATTTATGACACGTTTACCAAGATGCCCAAAAATCCCAAACATGGGTGTTCTACAATGTTTATAAAGTTAAACACTTCAAATAATCAAAAGTTACCAAATAACTCAACAATTAACAATTTCATGTAAAACACATAAATACTTTAAAATGAACATTTTGGCATGTACAACGTTTTCACAAATCAACTTGAACTCACCTCGCTAGATTTAGGCTAAATCTAGATTTTACCCAACTTGAGCTTCCTTGAAGAAATTTGAATTCGCAAGCAAAACCTTCCAAAACCTATATTCACAAGTTTCCAACCATGAATATACTTATTCAACCATCTAGAATCGATCCTCAAACACTTTACATCAAAATCTCTATTTTGGTCAAAACCCTAATTTTGACCTAAATCTTCCAAAATCTTGCAAACCGAAATTGAAGAAACATAATACTAGGAAATCATCCATGGAGTGATTATAACTCATAAAGAAGCTCATAAATGGAGGGGATGAACTTACAATGGTTGGTGTTGATAAACCTTAGAAACCAAGAAACTCTCAAAATGGTAGCAACCTTGACCTTGAACTTCTAGGTTGACAAATCTTGGATGAGATGATGGTTTAGCTTCTTGAAATCCAAATATTAGATGTTTTAGAAGAGCTTAGGGTTTGCATTTAATGAGAAAAAAACGAGAGAGAAAGTGAGGGTTTTTGGTAGGTGAAAGTGGGAAATGAGAAAGGATTGGAAAAAGGCATTAAATCCTCCTGCAGTCCGTCGGCGAGAGTGACATGTGTCACTTTCGCCGGGAACTCTCGCGGAGAGTGTATCGCGGCCATAAGGCCCTCCTCGAGAGTGACACACGATTGTGACACATGTCACTTTCTCCTAGACTCCCCGAAGCCCGAAAATCCGATCTTTTTCGACACTAAGGCCCTCGACACTCTTTGGAATTTTTAGTAGTGTTTTCCAAACATGAATCCCACCAAACACAAGGTACAGGAACACCTAGGTGCCCCTATACTTACCGAAATTTACGGGTGTTACAGAGCCAGAGTGTTGCCTTTGTGTTGCTGAAGTGCAATGGGGATGAAGACGATGATGGGGTGGGGAGACGGTTCATGAAGATGATGTTGTAAGTGGAAGGAATACATCATATACGTATTATATATTATGGAGCAAAATTAAATTCTTGGTCCGTGTGGTTTTTTAAAAAATTTAATTAAAATATGAAAAAGAGTAAAATGACTATAATGCCCCTCTAGTTAACCTACTTAACAAAATCATCTAACGGTGTTAGGGTTAATGGACCAAAGATGTGTGAAATGTAAACCACAGAGACGTTTCCATAATTATTTCAATTTAGGAACGGACAACATGATTTTATGTAAACCACAGAGACCAATCATGTAATTTACTCCTTTTTAAAACAACATAATTTATTGCTATTTTCGTACTTCAAGTTAATTCCCGCGTCTGTTGAAGTATGACGGACGAAAACAACAACAAATTGTAAACTAAAAGGACGAAAACAATAAGGAATTGTAAACCACATGGACAAAAAAGGTAACGAATTGTAAACTACATGAACAAAAACCATACTTTCATAAACACGGGAACGCAAATTGCAATTTTCAACAGACCACGTGAACGGAAAACATAATTTACTCTAATTTATAACTTTAAAGTTTTAAAAACATGTAAAAAAATAATAATAAAAAAAAAGATTCAACAGTAAGAATGCAATTAAAATGAGCCAAAAAGGTTGAAATTGATAGATCAGTTTTTTCCTTCTCTTTAGGAGCTAATGAGTGAAGACAAATTACATCAAATAATTGCACATGTTTAGACAAAGAATCTTTCTGCATCATCAACATTTGTTAGAATATTCATGTCACATGGATGAACTACTAAATAATTGGATCATTTTTTCTAATTCTAAATTAATTTTATCAAATATTATTAAATAAAAACCACAAGGCTTGTGGTGTAGGCCGTGTAGCGGTAATTATCTGGGAAGTTCATAGCGTTCAACCCGGGTTTGATTCCCTGCATTCGCAACTTTGTGGCCACTGCGTTTAACCTCAGGGTTGCATGCTTTCGCAGTAGTTTTCTTTGTCAAGGGATTAGTTTGGGCCAAAGGCCTAGGATACCCTTTCTAAAAAAAAAAATATTAAATAAATGAGTAAATTACGTATATAGTTCTTATGGTGATATAAAAGTTATGGATTTGAATTCTGCTAATTTAATCGATCACCAAATGAATACCACAATTACTCATACAGATCATGCCATATGAATCATAAATTGGCTACTAAAATTAGTCGACGAAAAAAAAACATAAATAACTATTTATAACTAACTATGTGAGTAATTTTTTATTTGTTTTTATTTTTCGGAAAATATAGCGGTTTTTATTTTTCGAAATAAATTGTTTTTTTGTTTTCTAGATCAAGGTTTTCATATATCAATCAGTAATATTTGTGATAATCAATTATCAAAAGATCACTAGTAACATGTTATGATCATTCTAGAAACAAATACATTTGTCCAGAACGACAACCGTAAAATTTATGAAATGAAACTTTGGAGCTAGAACATGTGTAAAAGAAAATGGATTCTCAAAAAAGCGAACTGAATAAGTGCAAAAGAGGGGGGGGGGGGGGGGGGGGGGTCGACAAACATGTATGGCTTGAGCCTCGAAGAGTGGTCTGTTAAAGTATATGGAAAATGACATGAAAACCACTGGTTATAAAAGCAGTTGCATACATCCCATGTTCCAATAAATAATTTTTGACATGTTTCCCTACCAAATTTCAACGTGTACCTCCTCAATTATTGTTTTGTGATCATCCAATATGACTGATGTAACGTTTTTTTTTTCGAGAGAAGAGGTCAAGGAGCTAATATAAGTGACTCTCAAACGTCGTCTTTAACTACAATATATTAATTATACTAAAAAATGATCGTTTTTTTATAACGCTGTGTAAATTATTTTATGCATTTATAATTCTGTAAACAAAATCCCTATAATATCGTAAAATTTTAAACAACCTATTAATCCTTGTTGTTTCAAAAGGTAAATTAACTTATAAGCTATTTACAACCTTAGAGAAAGAGAAATGTCATATTTTGCATGAATTCAAGTTTATCAACCAAAGTTCAAGCAACAACAAATATAAAAAACTTAAAGAGATGGGAGAGATTGAATTATAATGTTACGATTTAAAATCAACCTCGACATTCAATAAAAACCATTCGGACTTCTACATCCGTGTAGGGGTGGAACACAAGGTTTTTAATCGCAGGGGTCGGACCGAGGGACGAATCTAAAGAAGGGCCAATGGTGGCACGTGCCATCGTATTATCTCTCCGCCGAAAGGTAAAAACTTTATGTTTATGAAAGGTGCAACCGTATTGTTTTAAAAGGTGTCAGCGTATGATATTCAAAAGTTGAAGAAGGTGCAACTGTACCTTGTAATCAACCAAAAAACGAAAAAGAATTCTTGAAATCAACCCAAAAAATCGAAAAAGTCCCTCGAAATCAATAAAAAAACTTAAAAATCCCTTGAAATTTAACAGAAAGCTATAAAAATCTCTTGAAACGATATTTTTATAGCTAAAAGCACATCGGTTGATGAAATGAATGCAATTCTATCGAACAACATAAACTCCACTTAGACCGCTTCTATAAAAGTGGATTTCTTTTGCAACCTAAACTCCACGTCAAAGTTCAAATAACATCTACTTCTAATCTTCTATGTTGTATCAAACAACCTAAATTCAGTGGTAGACATTTCATAAAGACCCAAATACCCAATCAACAAATTAAAATCCAATCAAAGTAATCAAACAATTTCAAACAAATTTAAACAGTTAAACCTAATCAAATAACTTCAAACAAAAGCAAGCAACGACGTTTTAAAATTTGAATAAAATGAAAAAGAACCTATGATTTAGGGGTTGCTCTTCCTACGACATTTTGGAGGATTTTGCCCCTGATTTGGTTGTTGCTCTTCCTCTTCATTGAAAAAAACCTGTGACCAAGCCCCATGTCCCACTCACCGAGAGACTGAGAGAGGCAGAGGCTGAGGTTTAACCCCTGAGCCTTGTTTGTTGCTGGTCTGAGTCTCGTTTGCTACTTCTGCTAATCTGTTTGCTACTGATTTCACGATTTAACCCCTGGATTTCACTACCGATTTCAGTCACTAGTTGCCACTGATTTCATCACCAGAGTCAGAGTCAGAGTGAGAGGTGTTGCTTGCTAGTTGCTACTGAGTACCGACCGAAGTGCCATCGTTTCATAAGGTTTGGGTTTGGACTGGACTTAAATTGAAGACTGAAGAGTGGACTGGACTTTGAAAAGTGGGGGGGTCAAATAATTTTTTTTTACACTTCAAAAATATTTGGTGCTAATTGGAACTTCAAAAAGCCCAGGGTCAGGGCCCCTAGTAGCCCTTAAGGTGTTCCGCCCCTGCATTCGTGTGACATATGTAACAACCCCAAACATTTAACATATAAACATAATCAATGATATAAAAAAAATCCATGCCAAAAGCGGCCCCATGTCTACAAATCAATCTCAAGGTTTGCAGTAAGCAACCTAATACACAACTGAGTTTAAAAGAAAGAACTAAAAGGTAGTCTTCTAGAACCGACACCACTCACATCTTCTCTTTATCCTTACCGAACCCTGCTACTTGACGGAAACCTGAAAAAGGTTTTAGTTTTGAAAGAGCGAGGGTTAGACCGGTGGTTTAGTGAGTTCCCTCTTACAACAGTTTAACAAACAGAGTATGTGAAAGATGAATAAATTAAATAAACCCATTCAGTTTATAAATATCTCCGCTGCATATCTCGCTTATGGCTCACACTATCGCCCCGCTAAGGTAACAGTGTGTTTGGCTCATACTGCCTTATGTGGACACCCCCCACTGGCATATACGGTACACCCCCCGGTATGAGCGCAGGCGGGACACCCCCCCCCCCCCCCCCGACTTTAGCCATTCTCACCACTTACCATGTATGCATACATATTAATTTCATCATAAATAATAAAAATAAAGCATTTCTCGCAATTAAACATTTCTCGCATGTAAATAATTTCAATAACAACTTCATAAACTTTTAGTTAGAAAACTCACCTGATGTCCTTGCTTAAGCCCTCGCGTTTAGTCTTACAGTTGGAAACAATTCTTATACAAAAGTGACGTAGACCGATAAACCTCTCGATACCCTCTAATTTATAACGGAAACTTTCCTTATAACGTACTAAATCTCTCGAAGAATATTGGACCATCAATCTAACTCGGCCCAAGCTAAAGGATGCGTGGTCCAAAAAGTAACTAGGACAAGCTCTCGATTATGGCCCAACATAATTGATTAAAATCAGTCTACTTATTTAATTGAGAAAAAACCCAACTATTAAAATAAATGGAAATGGCCCAACAATTAAACAATTGAAAGTTGGCCCATTTACATTAATTGAAGTCGGCCCATTGCATTAATTGAGAGCAGCCCGATATGCAGTAAATGAGAGTTGGTCGACTGCAACATAAGTTACGCTTGGGGTGAGGAGGTCGACCGGGGTCTCTCCCCAAAAGCCCGGCGCCCACAGGATGACCGGGGTCAAGCCTCGCCCGGTGCCAACCTCCTTATCGCCCAGTGCCATGTTCGGCTTCGTCCCGTGTCCCGTAACCGGTGTCGAACGGAGCCCTTCAACCCTATCATCGACCGGTGCCCTCAAGCCTGGGGTCGCCCGATGTCTCTTGACTGGGTCGCCTGATGTTCAATTCCTCGATAAAAACCCCAAGTTCGGCGATGGTCTAAACTAAGGGCGATGGGTGCGGCGACCCCCATACGGCGGCAGACAAATCTTTCCACCATCGCCGGCGATAACCCTCAACAACAACCGATTGGGTCACTCTCTACAAGGGCGAAAACCCCTTCCCAAGCGAGAGGGGTGCAGTGTCGGCTAACCCAACAACACAAACCTCAGCTAAGGCTATAATCAAAGGATTTACAAGAACTTTCTCAAAGAAGAACACTAACAAAAAGGGTTCCTTACCTTGGGGAAATCGATACCAAGATGAAATCCCAAGAGCAATAAATCTTTCTTGAAATATTCCCCAAAATCGCCTCCTAGCTTTCTCCTTGAGAAATCCTCAGTCGCCAAGTAAAATGAAATGAGAGTGAAAGGGGTTAGGGTAAAACCCCTCTTTCTCTTATTTTCACTTAGACCCCTCTACCTTTAATTGGTGAAAATCTTCCACCGACTTCCAATTTTTAAGAAAATTTAACCCGTTTGTTACATTATCCCCCCCTTAATAGGATTCCGTCCCCGGAATCCCGTCACTGAACAAACTAGGGTATTGGGATCTCATATCGTCTTCCATTTCCCATGTCGCCTCTTGGACCTTATGGAACTGCCACTGCACCTTTACCAAACAGATTTCCTTGTTCCTTAGTTTCTTCACCTTGTGGTCTAAAATGGCCACCGACTCTTCTATGTAGCTTAGCTTTTCATCCACGCGAATAACGTCCAACGATACTATCACATTCGTTTCCGCCAAACGTTTCTTTAGATTTGACACGTGAAATATAGGGTGAATCCCTCGCAGGTCCACGGGTAAATCCAGTTTGTATGCCACTTCCCCAACACGTTCCACAATAGCAAGCGGTCCAACGAATCTCGATCTCAACTTGCCCTTCTTTCCAAAACGAACTACTCCCTTCCAAGGCGAGACTTTCAACATAACCATGTCTCCCACTTGGAATTCGATTGGCTTCCTTCGCTTATTAGCGTACATCTTCTAGCAGTCTTGAGCTGTCTTCTGCCTCTCTCTAATCTGATTGACCTTATCGGCCGTCACTTGCACAAATTCAGGCCCGACCAGCTGTCTCTCACCCACCTCATTCCAGCACAAAGGCGTTCTACACTTGCGCCCGTATAGTGCTTTGAACGGGGTTGCCTGGATATTGGCGTGGTAACTGTTGTTATAAGATAATTCTATCAATTGGCAAGTGGACTTCCCACGAACCCTTGAACTCAATAACACATGCTCGAAGCATGTCTTCCAACGCCTGGATGGTTCTCTCACTCTGACCATCAGTTTGCGGGTGATAAGTAGTACTCAACTTGAGTTGCGAGCCTAACCCTCTTTGTAGACTCCTCCAAAAAGCCGATGTAAACCGACCATTTCGATCTGAAACTATATACGACGACACTCCATGCCTGGGCACTATCTCGTCTATATACAATTTAGCCAGTTTCTCCATCGAGTACGTTTCTTTAATTGGTAGGAAATGAGTTGACTTTGTAAGATGATCCACTATCACCCAAATAGCGTCCTGCCCTTTAGGTGTTCGCGGGAGTCCCGTAACAAAGTCCATTGCAATCTCATCCCACTTCCAAATTGGAATTTCTAACAGTTGCAGCTCACCGTAAGGTCTTTGATGCTCCGCCTTCACCTTTAAGCATGTCAAACATCGCTCGACGAAGTAAGCGATATCCTTCTTCAATCCCGACCACCAATAATCTTGCTTCAGGTCTCGGTACATCTTATTGGTTCCCGGATGAATTGAATATCGAGACTTATGCGCTTCTTCCAATACTTTCCTCCGAACACCACCAAATTTTGGGATCCATACATGACCACCAAAACATCTTACTCCACGTTTGTCAACGTTTAACGAACCCACAATTCCGGCTATTCTTTCGCTCTTCAGATTTTCTTCCAAGAGCGCTTCCTTTTGAAGACTCTTGACTTTCTCTAGAAAGGTAGAAGTGGCCTCGACTCGAAATGCCACTACCTTCATTGTAGCACCGCGCTCTTTCCGACTCAAGGCGTCGGCCACCACATTGGCTTTACCCGGATGGTAAAGAATCTCGCATTCATAGTCGCTTAACAGCTCCAACCATCTTCGCTGCCTCATGTTCAACTCCTTCTGGTTGAATAAGTGCTGGAGACTCTTGTGATCAGTATAGATCTGACACTTAACCCCATACAAATAATGCCTCCAAATCTTCAACGCGAAGATTACCGCTGCCAACTCCAAATCGTGCGTCGGGTAATTCTTCTCCTGCTCCTTCAATTGACGAGATGCGTAGGCGATTACTTTTCCCTCTTGCATTAACATGCACCCTAGCCCTAACTTTGATGCGTCACTAAAGATCACGAATCCTTCGGAACCGTTGGGTAAGGACAGGATGGGTGCACTACTCAGGATCTCCTTCAGTTTACTGAATGCGTCCTCTTGTGCCTTTGCCCACACGAACTTGACATTTTTTCCTCGTTAGGGCAGTTAATGGCGTGGCTATCCTCGAAAAGTCCTGAATGAATTTTCGGTAGTAACCTGCCAGCCCAAGGAAACTTCTTACTTCCGACGGTGATTTCGGTGCTTCCCACTCCTTGATGGCCTCAAACTTCGCTGAGTCAATCTTGATTCCATCTTCCGACACCACACGCCCTAGGAATTGCACCTCCCTTAACCAAAATTCGCATTTTGAGAATTTGACGTACAACTTCTCGCGTTTGAGCAAATCCAACACTGATCGTAATTGCGACTCGTGCTCACTCATGGACCGGGAATAAATTAGTATGTCATCAATAAAAACAATGACACACTTGTCCAAGAGTGGACTACACACTCTATTCATCAGGTCCATGAATACTGCTGGGGCATTAGTCAAACCAAAGGGCATGACCAAGAATTCATAGTACCCGTACCTCGTACGAAAAGCAGTCTTAGGCACATCCTTCTCTCTCACTTTCAGCCGATGACAGTCCGAATGCAAATCTATCTTAGAAAAGTAGCTCGCTCCTTGCAGCTGATCGAAAAGATCATCAATTCTGGGGAGCGGGTACTTATTCTTGACTGTTGCCTTATTAAGCTCGCGGTAATCTATGCACATTCGCATAGACCCGTCCTTCTTCTTAACAAACAATACCGACTCTCCCCACGGTGAAGTGCTGGGACGAATAAATCCCTTGTCCAGTGACTCTTGTAGCTGGGTCATCATCTCCTTCATCTCGGCCGGTGCCAAGCAGTAGGGTGTTCTTGCGACAGGTGTCGTTCCAGGGATCAGGTCTATTCGGAATTCTACTTGCCGTTCTGGAGGTAAGGTTGTTAGGTCATCCGGAAACACTTCCGGGTATTCACTTACTACTGGAACCGACTCTAACCCCTTCTTCTCCTTCCTAGCGTCTAAAACATACGCTAAGAATCCCACACACCCCTTCACCAAACACCACCTAGCTTTGATCATCGAGATCAAACATGACTTCCTATCCCAACGATCGCCATAAACCATTACCTCTCCCTTACCAGGCAAAGCTATACGGATCAACTTCTTATTGCATACTATATTGGCATCATTAGATGCCAGCCAGTCCATCCCCATGATGACGTCAAATTCTCCCATACCCATCGGGTATAGTCGTAACGGGAATAAATGACCATCGATGTCAATTCTACACCCTTCATATACTTCCCCCACTAAGACTCGACTGTCATCAGCTACTTCTACTTCAAACCCATGACTTAACTTCTTGGGTTTCGCATGCAACTTATGCACAAAGTTCAGTGACACAAACGAACGACTTGCGCTCGAATCAAACAATACCTTAGCAAAAATCGAGTCTATAGGGAAAATACCTGTCACCACATCCGGTGTTTCCACCGCCTCCTCCGCCGTCATATTAAATGCCCTTGCTCTCGCCCGAGCCGGCTCCACCTTTCTCTCTCCCCTTCTTCCTCCAAATTCTCCGACTGCTCCCTTCTTCCGCTGTGGACAATCGGTCTTGATGTGATCAAGAGAACCACATTAGTAGCATGACCTCGACCCTTGACAGTCCCGAGCCATATGTCCCGACTTCCCACATTTAAAACAACCATCTCGACTCATCATACACTCCCCTTATGCATTCGGTTACACTTACTGCACGACTTGCTCTCAAGCCTTGACGTTTCAGATCTTGCACCCTTAAACTTCTTAGGGTCGCGAAATGGCCCTTCCCAGTTCCTCTTTTCACCACCTTTCTCTGTCACCTGACACGCTTTATCTTTCTCAGTCATTTCGGCCGCGGTAACGACCGCTTGAAAGGTGGCAGGTTCTCGTGCGGCCGCCAACTCTCGGATGCTGCTTCTCAGCCCAAACAGGTACCTATCCACCCGTCGTTCCTCATTAGGCATATAAATTTACGCAAAACGAGCCTTCTCGAGAAATTTCGTCATTTCCCCTTTCTCCAAATTCAGGAACTCTTCCTCCAATTTCTTGACCGCTGCTAAAGGACAAAACTGCCGCTTAAACTTGACAACAAAAGTCTCCTAATCCATTCCGTTAGTCGCCCTCGAACCTTTGCCCCCAGTTTCCGCCTCCCACCAAAACACGACATTGTCTCTCAGCATGGACAATGCAAACACCGCCTTGTTTTCTTTAGCACACTTGCAGGTGTCGAAAGCCAGTTCCATATTCCCGATCCACTTAATCACCACTATCAGATTACATTCTACTTTGAAAGTATGGGGATTGTAAGAGGTAAAAGCTTTGTAACTACATCCCTTCCCCGTTACCGGCGTTGTAGCCCGATCAGGGGTCGATTGTGAGTGACTGTCCACCATAGTCACCGGCGGTTCAGACATCTCCGTCGTGTCTTTCTCTTCACTCCTTTCCTTACTGACTAAAGTTTCTCTAGTTTGATGAGCCAATAAGGCTTGCAGTGTTTCCTGGAGTTTCCCTATCTTAGTGACAAAAGTCTCTTGGGTTACGAACGCTTGCGTTCGACCCCCACCTTGGCTCTTTGAACGACCTCCTCCTCTCACTGTAGCTGAACTTTCTTGAAGAGAGTGTTCTTGTTCAGCTCTGGCTCCCACACTTCTTGCCCGACGTCCAGCACGCATCATTTTACGCTTCTCAACCCCCTCCTCGGGTCCCTCCACTTGGGTGACCGCCTTCCGAGTCGCCTTTCCTTTCCCTTTAGGTCGACCACGACCCTTTCCTCGAGTGGCAGCCTGCTTAGGAGCATCTACTGGTCCATTCACAACAACTTCATCCACCGGCACGACCTCCGCAACCGGCACAAATCTACTCCTGGTTACTCGCTCAGACATGCTTACTGAAAAAAATGGAAACACACAACCTTTAATCCAATAGGTCCAACGTAACAAGGTAAATTAAGCACACACGCGTACCTTTAAACTTATAATTACATTGGCCAGATGTAATTCCAAATTTACCTTACATGCTAGTCCTCACCACCTCATTACTCGACTCCCTACGGTCTTCCTATTTCTCACTTGTGTTTCTACTCTCCTACTTTAAGTCTAGGCCCGTCCGGTCACCCGGATCCCTTAAACTATGGCTCTAATACCAATTATAACAACCCCAAACATTTAACATCTAAACATAATCAATGATTAAAAAAAATCCATGCCAAAAGCAACCCCATGTCTACAAATCAATCTCAAGGTTTGCATTAAGCAACCTAATACACAACTGAGTTTAAAAGAAATAACTAGAAGGTAGTCTTCTAGAACCGACACCGCTCACATCTTCTCTTTATCCTTACCGGACCCTGCTACTTGACGACAACCTGAAAAGGGTTTAAGTTTTGAAAGAGCTAGGGTTAGACCGGTGGTTTAGTGAGTTCCCTCTTACAACAGTTTAACAAACAGAGTATGGAAAAGATGAATAAATTAAATAAACCCATTCAATTTATAAATATCTCCGCTGCATATCTCGCTTACGGCTCACACTACCGCCCCGCTAAGGTAACGGCGTGTCTGGCTCATACTGCCTTATGTGAACACACCCCCACTGGCATATACGGTACACCCCCCGGTATGAGCGTAGGCGGGACACCCCCCGACTTTAGCCGTTCTCACCACTTCCATGTATGCATACATATTAATTTCATCATAAATAATAAAAACAAAGCATTTCTTGCAATTAAACATTTCTCGCATGTAAATAATTTCAATAACAACTTCATAAACTTTTAGTTAGAAAACTCACCTGATGTCCTTGCTTAAGCCCTCGCGTTTACTCTTACGGTTGGAAATGGTTCCTATACAAAAGTGACGTAGATCGGTAAACCTCTCGATACCCACTAATTTATAACAAAAACTTTCCTTATAACGTACTAAATCTCTCGAAGAATATTGGACCATCGATCTAACTCGGCCCAAGCTTAAGGATGCGCGATCCAAAAAGTAACTAGGACAAGCTCTCGATTATGGCCCAACGTAATTGATTAAAATCAGTCTACTTATTTAATTAAGAAAAAGCTCCACTATTAAAATAAATGGAAATAGCCCAACAATTAAACAATTGAAAGCTGGCCCATTTACATTAATTGAAGTCGACCTATTGCATTAATTGAGAGCAGCCCAATATGCAGTAAATGAGAGTTGCTCGGCTGCAACATAAATCACGCTCGGGGTGAGGAGGTCGACCGGGGTCTCTCCCAAACGCCTGGCGCCCACAGGCTGACAGGGGTCAAGCCTCGCCCGGTGCCAACCTCCTTATCGCCCGGTGCCATGCTCGGCTTCAACCGGTGTCCCGTAACCGGCGTCGACCGGAGCCCTTCAACCCAATCATCGACCAGTGCCCTCAAGCCCGGGGTCGCCCGATGTCTCTTGATTGGGGTCGCCCAACGTTCAATTCCTCGACAAAAACCCCAGGTTCAACGATGGTCTAAACTAAGGGAGATGGGTGCGGCAACCCCCATACGGTGGCAGACAAATCTTTCCACCATCGCCGACGATAACCCTTAACAACAACCAATTGGGTCGCACTCTACAAGGGCGAAAACCCCTTCCCAAGCGAGAGGGGTGCAGTGTCGGCTAACCCAACAACACAAACCTCAACTAAGGCTATAATCAAAGGATTTACAAGAACTTTCTCAAAGAAGAACACTAACAAAAAGTGTTCCTTCCCTTGGGGAAATCGATACCAAGATGAAATCCCAAGAGCAATAAATCTTCCTTGAAATCTTCCCCAAAATCGTCTCCTAACTTTCTCCTTGAGAAATCCTCAGCCGCCAAGTAAAATGAAATGAGAGTGAAAGGGGTTAGGGTAAAACCCCTCTTTTTCTTATTTTCACTTAGACCCCTCTACCTTTAATTGGTGAAAATCTTCCACCGGCTTCCAATTATTAAGAAATTTTAACCCGGTTGTTACAACATAGCTTTTGCATTAAATGCATTTTTTTTCTTACCAGTTATCAGTAACTTTACAAGTGGCAAATAAAAACTATGTTTTGGGGATTCACCATCTCATAGGTTATCAGTTTGAATCTTTTTTAATCCATTAAGAATTTTCTTAGATGTTATCTTCAGGTTTCATGAAATTAGTCGAGTACTGACAAGCTGACTCAAACATTCACCGTTACTAAAAACAAGGTTTCAAAACTAACATATCAAAAATAATATTATTATTTCAAAACACTCTCTAAATTAAAAAGAGAGTATTTTCTTTTTGATATGTAATTATTATTTTATTTAATAATTAACTTTTATTTATTTTATATAATATTAATTAATAAAAATTAAAAAGTCATGGATCAGCCTCGGCCACTTGCCTTTTGTTGAGTTTGAAGCATCTTAATTAGAAACCATTCTTATTTTAAAACTCGTTATTATATATTTTTTTTCTTTCATAATAATAGGTAAAATAACAATAATTATTGAATGGCCTACTGGCCTTTGAGGTGGCATGGTTCTGATATATGGAATGGTCTAACCCATGGCACGCTACAACAACAATTAGATTTATACGATGTCAAAAATCTTAATTTGTTTTAATAAACTGTTTTATACGTAGGGAATGATGGGTTTGACATAAACCACACATTGATTGTTGTCACGTGAGGGAATATGATGTGATGATTTTCCATTATCTATTTAGAAGAAAAGATGTAAAT
This sequence comes from Arctium minus, assembly GCA_954870635.1. Classification (NCBI taxonomy): domain Eukaryota; kingdom Viridiplantae; phylum Streptophyta; class Magnoliopsida; order Asterales; family Asteraceae; genus Arctium; species Arctium minus. The sequence goes on along the minus strand of OX941097.1, from coordinate 23,865,783 downwards.
AGAGAGATGATACGATATAACAAAGAAATGACATGTCAATTTTATGAAACAATTAAGGAGTCGTCTACCAAACGCTTACCGGGTAAACATTTACCGACAATTATAGCCAAGAGTCTGGTAGCATTTTTGGCAATACAAATAGATTGATGGTAATTAAGCATTTTTATCCAGTAAGTGCTTATATGGTAAGAGTCTTCTTCCTCACTTACTGGGTAAGACTCTTGGTCCTTACTATACCTCTTACTGGGTAAGATTTTTGGTCATTGTCAAGCTCAATCGGTAAGGTAAGTGACACATGATAAAAGCTTACCCGGTAAGAGTTTGGTAAACGGCCCCTGGTAAGCACTTACCGATAATAGTCAACACTTTCATTTAATTTATCAGATAAGATTTTAGTCCATTAAAATGAGCATTGTATATTCGTATGTGACATTTTTATTTGGTAAACGTTTACCAGGTAAGAGTCGTCTTTCTCACTTACCGGGTAAGACTTTCGATCCTTGTCATCGCTCTTACCGGTAAGATTCTCAATCTTTCTCATGTCATCCGATAAGGTAAAGTAAGCCAAAAAGCACTTACTTAACAAGCGTTTAGTAAATGACCCCTAACTAAGAGTTTTATAACTTTTAGTTTATACAAAACTAATGAAACCAATATTCCTACAATCTACAAAATCGATTTTGATTAGGAAAATAATAAACTTACTAACTTTCAAATAGAAAAATAACAACAAATTTAATTGTTCACATTAGAAAAAATTCGTTTACAGCATTTATTTATATAATTGTCTTCAGTTACAAATATTCATGTGTATTTTAGTAAAATGAAAACAATAATTTGATATTTTCAGAAAAATAAATAATTTGATAAGAAAAACTCAAATTGTTGACTTTCTTATAAAAGGAAATATTATTAATTATTATTTTAATCAAAAAAAGAAATAGTATTAATTATTTTTGCCTTTTTTTATTTATTGTTCAAAAATCACATTTAATAATTTTCTTCAAAATTCCCCATTTCGATTGAACCCCAAAAATATATGAAACTTATCGATATGTTCATATTATTTATATTCGTTCAATTTTATTTTTCATATAAAACCTTATACAACATATTCTCTTGGATTTCATTTGAAGCCTTGTTATCTTGAAATTTGTTTCCTGTAGGTTTTTTATCGTAAAAGTAGAGAAAACGAGTACAAACATCTAGAATAATGGAATTTATTTATCGTATGATTCCAATCATTTTGGTTTTTGCATTATTTTTCTTGTTATTTTCACCGGTTTTTTCGATACCTATCCGACAAGACAACCAGACTACCCCACCAGGCAGTGAATTGAAAAAGATGAAGGTGGTTAAAACTTATATATCTTAAGAAAATAAACAAGCCTTTTGTCAGATTGATTCAGGTGACTCTTAATGAAAAACTGTTTTATTTATATTTCCATATTATTTGTTTAAATTAATTGGAACTTTATATTGTTGAAACAGAGTCCCGATGATGGTGATATAATAGACTGTGTCTTGTTTCATCTTCAACCCGCTTTCGATCATCCTGAGCTGAGAAGAACAATGTCATTGGTATATTTGATGCATTTTACATATACATATGTGTATAGGCGAAGGATCGTATGAGAATGTGAGGTTAACATGAGAAGCATGAGAAGTGGATTTGAACCGTTGATCTCTTTTAATCTCAAGCCCTCCCATGAATTGCGGCTTAGAAGGGAATTGATATGGTGCATCTCATCCTAACGTGCATCCATTTTCCATCCAACGGTTGACAACCACTTCTCAAGCTTCTCACCGTTAACTCAACCTCTCACGGAACCAAACCCTATATGTATATTTATATATGACATGTGTATGTATGTGAAAATTCTTGTAACAGTTGTTGAAATTGTATATAATTTTGACTCGAATACATGGATACTTGTTGAATAAATAAATATTTGTTTTAAATAGGATTCACCATGAGAGCCATTAAATGAGAAGAATAAGGCAATAAAGGTATCATATTTGAAGCAAATATGGAGTTCAGAAGAGGAATCATGCCCACAAGGAACAATTCCAATCAAAAGAACAAGTGAAGATGATATTTTCAGATCCCTGCCTATTTCTAAATTTGGAACGAAATTTAGTGCAAATAACGGCCATGAGGTAAATAATTTGTTTAGGGTAATTCCTATTAAAATAGGGTTCTAATTATAGAAAGTATGTACATGCAGTTTGCGATGGGGTATGTAAGAGCCGAATACTATGGAGCACAAGCAAAATTAAATGTATGGGCTCCAAATGTCACGAATCAAAATGAATTTAGCATTTCATAAATTTCGGTTGTTAATGATATACAAAATCATGATTTGAACTCTATTGAAGCCGGTTGATAGGTATTGTCATCTCCTTTATTTTTGAAATTAATATTTAATGAAATGAGTGGATTCTTTATATTAATTTTATTAATACTTTTTTGAAAATACCATTTAAATTAAGAAGTACATGTAGGGGTTGTTCTATTTTGTAGAATTTGATTTTATATATTTTATGATTATTAGTAACTTATAATCTTGTTTCTTATGATAGGTTAATCCAGCATTATACGGAGACAATTCTCCTAGATTTTTTTTGGAGTGCAAGTGTTTAGGTCCAAATTCACGACCATGACAAAAACACGAAGACGGAATTACTTAATCCAGTTTTAAATTCTAGGAAAAACAATAACTGTCATGATGTTTTTAATTCTAAACCTTTGGTTGAACGTAATGGATTGTTTCCTTTAAAAGTTTATTCCATTCAACAGTTACTTCAACTGTCTCATGATTGTGTTTGTTGCTCCAAATGTGGATTGAATGATTTCGTTGATCGTAGATTTGCATCTGATTGGTATGGTACTCATAGCATCCCCAATCCCTAGTTTAATAACTTCAAATCCAAGGCAACTAACCATCATGGATCCATCACAGCATGGATACCAAAACCAAAATCTTCCTAATCTGTTTTGCAGGAATGTCATGTGTGATTTAATTCCAATTATTCATGTCACATGACTACAATCAAGGGTTATGCCACTTTTGAGGGGGAGTACCATGTTTGCTTAAATTTTCATATCGACTTTTGAACACTTCAGTTCAGGACACGTTCTTAAATGCTTTCGACTTCTGAACACTTCAGTTCAGGACTCGTTCTTAAATGCTTTCGACTTCTGAACAATTCAGTTCAGGACTCGTTCTTAAATGCTTTTGACTTCTGATTCTCTCAAATCAGAAATTTTACTTCAATGTTCTATCTTGGTGAGTTAAAGGAGTGTTAGGGCTCATAAAGTTTCTATGGTCAATCCAGAACCGGAAGGACCTACCCAAGAAACACATCCAATTCATAGATATCAGTGAGGGGTCTAGATTGATAGATGAGTTCGGAGTGATTAAAAAAAAGGTGAGGATGTGACATGACTTAAAAGAATTATTGGTCCTTACCAAACCGAGTCAGTTATCCGGGTTACCACATAATCTATTCATTCTCGTTCTTTGGAGATGGATATTGAAACAGACATGGACCCAGTGTCGATAACTCGTGTCACCCCACCCAGCGACTCAAGTATCTCTCAAAAGATACTTGTTTCATATTTGCACGGAGATTTAGCACATAATCTATCTATTCCTCACTCGGAGGTCTTAGATATTGAAAAAGGAAGACATCAGCTCTGGTCTCTGAACTTCATATTCATCTCACTGTGTCTATTGATTTCTAACCTGTGTCCCAGGTTAAATCAATCTTTGAGCCTAATCGATTTGAGTTATACTTCTTTCACACATGCACGAATCTTTGTGATTCCCCTTGCATATCTTTGTGATATAGCCGGAACAGTTTGAGAAGTAATTTTTAATATTTTACTTCAGTGATAACTGGAAGTCCTATCAGAGATACATCGACACCAACTCTGAAAATAGGCCACACAATTATTTCAATTGTTGTGATAATAGTTACTATTGTGTTTCTGTGTTAGCTGTTACCCTTGGTTACTAATCGCTTTATCTAATCTTTTGCTACTCATCCGGTTAGTCTTTGAAGATACATGATGCTCAGGATTCTCCTAATCATCATGAGGGGGAGAACGACACACAATTCAAAGACACATTACTGATTATCGTGTTGAGGGGGAGTTAGCAAAATCTGAGGGGGACAATTCAAAGACACATTACTGATTATCGTGTTGAGGGGGAGTTAGCAAAATCTGAGGGGGAGTAACAAAATTTCTTAAATCTGAGGTTGAAAAGCCTTTGGATTCAAAGATTGCAGCTGAGCAGAAAAGATTTTATTGCATTTCTTCTATCCCGTATCATGTGGTGCATGCTACAAGTTTGTTCCTTTTACGAGCTGATTGAAACAAGTTCTTAAGATGAAAGTCAATTCAACTCGTGTTTCAAAGACAAATTCTTTGTTTTAAACTGAAGATGCACAGTGGAATGTCACGTAACTCGCACATTATCTTTCTTGTGTGCTGATCCGATGTGTTGAGTTTCTACAGTTGAAAGCTGCTTGATAGTGCATTCAGTCGAAGCTATTGTACATTGAATCTGGTTACAAAGTTGAAACTATGAAGACCAAGAGCTTTATTCAAGGGGGAGCTTGGAAAGATATGAAGACAAGCAACACCAAAGTTCTTCAAAGATTCAAGAGGAAAAGAAGGTCAAGGCATGAAGTTTTCAAGAAGATAAATGCCTTATTCAACTTTAGGGGGAGATTGTTAGGACTGAAAGTCCTAGTGCATTGAAAGTTGTATAAAACATTTATAAGGGGGTGAATTGTTATTATTTGAAAGTTATTGTAAATGGGCCTAAAGCCCATTAGGCTTATTCGACCATATTTAAAGGGTGTTTTGTTTCATAATTAAGTTGAGACGTCATTATTCTAGTCAATAGGTTTACATTTGCTTATCAGAAATTCTCTCTGTAAACCTAAACCTTTATTGAGTATTAATCATATGACTAGAAGTTGTGGCTCATTCATTGTTCTTCATTGATTACTATTGATTGTTGATTGCACTGTATCTGGGATCTACAGTATTTATGAAACTTGTCGTCACATTTGAAGACACGGGTCGAACGATCAGTGGTTGTACATTTGTCAAAGTCACACGACGATCGTAAGATCCTTCGTGACCACAATTATACTAACAGACGACACTACGTTTCTTTGTGGCTTATTTAATGCAGAATCAATAACCTTAAAGACCAACTACTATAACCGACGTAAGACATCAAGGTCATTAAAGTCTCCAACCGTTACTCAAGTATTCAAGGACACATTTATGGCAATCAAGACTATAAAAACGAAGATACCAACCTCATTCAAGCCCCGAGAATCAGAAGATTACAAGCTTATTGGAAAAACACTCTCAACTCTTTCTAAAAGAAGACACAACGCTATATTCAAACGCACGACTGAAGTGTTTTACACATGACCTACGATTATTCCTACCGTTTAAACTTATTTTTGCTTATATTGTAATACACTGTAATATGTAAGTATATCGTCCCTGCTTGGTGATCATAGTGCATTGACGACCCCTCTTTGTCGTCCGCGGTTTTTTCCTCGTTGAGGTTTTTCCGTGTCACCAAATCTCTTGTCCCTTTGTTTTTATCTTTGTCGTACGTTTTGTTGATCGATTCCTTTCTTTAGTTGTTAAAAGCTCCACATCAACCTTAAGTTATCCTTGAGGACGATTTTTGGCATTAACAGTTTGGTGCCCACCGTCGGGCCCCATCTAAAGAAATCCTCGACAAACGTGCATCGTACTAACAATTTTTTCGAGTTTCTATTGTTTTCAGGACAATGGCTAATCCACAGGGAACTCTAGAACACATCATCGCTCAAATGAATATGGAATTGACAGCTGCACATACTCGCATCGATGAATTGGCTAACCAAAACATAAGGGCAGACGAGGAAATCGCATCCTTGAGAAATCAACACTTAAATAATGCAACGGGATCACAAAATGGTCTTGGATCATTTAGTATGCCCTGGTCGGGACCAACCCTTCCCAATTATCCAAGACCTAAATTCCTTGGTGTCCCTAGCTAGCCCATGCTGACGATGCCACCTGCGATGTCAATCCCCATGATGCCCATGCCAACTTTGCATCACAACGTAGATGCTGCTGATTCTTCACTCCGAAACGGCTTCCAAAACTCCAGGTTCATCCCTGTAGCGACCTAAGGAGCTAATCCAGATGATCTGGTCACTTAATGACTGAAAATGTTGGAAGAACAGAATGATCGCGCGATGTAGCTACTTGCTAAGCTACCTGGGGCAGCAGTACCTGTCGACGTCGAGCCAGGTACTGGATTCTAGGCGTCGCCTTTCATCGACGAGATATCTATGGTCACGTCCCAAAAAAATACAGTATCCCGATATTCACGCCTAAATACTCTGGCATTTCAGATCTGATAGAGCACGTCGCTCAGTACAAGCAATTGATGTGGACCATGTCGATCCCACATCAATATCAGGAGGTATGCATGTGCAAGAGTTTTGGGGAGATCCTCACGGGTGTTGCTCTCCAATGGTTAATCAACCTCAAACCCAAGTCCATCAATTCTTTCGCTGAATTGGTGAACCAATTCTCTCAACAATTTGCCAGTAGTCGCAAGATGAAGAATCAAACTAGCGACCTATACTATGTCGTGCAGAAAGTTGGAGAATCTATCCAAAGCTATTTCAATCGATTCAATGTGGAGATGATCAGTGTCCGGAACTGCGACGTCAAGACCACGATTGAGGCTTACAAACGTGATCTAGACGAGAGTTATGGTTTATACACTGACTAGAAAAAATATCCACCGGAGAATTTTGAAGATGTTTGAGCGAGAACTTTGGCTTACATGAGAGTCAAAGATGATGCTGCCTTTCGTCGAAAGCATTTTAACGACAAGAAACTGTTAAGCTTTAAAAAGCCAGAGTTCAAGACCAAGACGAAATCCACGTCGGAGTCCTTATGACAAATTTTAAATGTTCGATTTGATAAAAAGAAGGTCACGACCACGACCAAGTCCTCTCAATACCCTAAAATCTCTTCCTACGAATTCAAAGGGACTTCCAAAGACTTGGTCGAAGCTTTGAGGAATGTGCAAGCAAGCATCCGATGGCCAAAGAAGAACGATAAAGACGACGACAAGAAGGACAAAGCTAAGGGTGTGACTTCCATGGTGATCATGGTCACACGACGGATGATTGCATAGCCCTCAAAAAGGAGTTAGCTTGGCACGTACCGAACGGCAACCTCAAAGGAATAATCGATGAACCAGTAGTGCCAATCAACGATGTCCGACCACTGTCTCCTGTTCATGAAAAAGTCATGAACTGCATTACGGGAGGATCAGACGTCTGCGTTTGACTTACTCTACAGCCAAGAGACATGCCAGCCGAGGATTAGACGGCCAACCGATTCCCCAATCTTCATGGCCAAAAGAAGAATTGGATTTGAAGGCCATGAAGATAACATTTGACCAAGATGATATAGGCGACCTACGTCATAAACATCACGATGGGTTGATTATTCAATTCACGATCGAAAACTATTTAACCCGGAGGGTGTTGGTCGATGAGGGCAGTTCAACAAATATAATATTTCTTGACACCATCAAAGCCATGGGAATCGACAAGTTGGAGATCACCCGACGCTCGACGGCCTTGGTAGGTTTTAATGGAGACCCGACAAACACCCTTGGAGAGATCATCCTTCCATTTTACGCCAAAGGAATCAACAAATCGACCAAGTTTAACGTCGTCGACTGCTCGTCAGTTTATAACGTTATTCTCGGTCGACCGTGGATCCACGATATGAAGGTAGTCCCCTTAACGTTCCATCAGACAATGAAATTTCCCATGCCGTGGGGAGTCCATGAGATCAAAAGCGAATCAAAAGCCGCTCGCGATTGCTACAAGACAGCAATGAAGCCACGAAAGCAATCCATCTAGCAATTACAGGACCAGGATGCTCCCGAGACCATCGACGACTATCGCTTAGAGGAAGTCATCCTGGACCAGAACAAGCCCGATCAAGTCGTCTTCGTAGGTTCGTCTCTTGAAACTTGCATTAAGAAAGAACTAATCTCTTTTTTACATAACCATGCCGACTGTTTCACTTGGACGCACGAAGATATGGTCGGCATAGACCCCAACGTTATTTCACATAAACTAAATGTCGACCCATCGTTTAAGTCGATCAAGCAAAAGCGTCGGAAGTTCGCTCCTGAATGGAATAAAGTGATCAATGAAGAGGTCGACAACCTCCTTAAGACTGGGAAGATTCAAGAAGTATAGTACCCCGACTGGCTGGCAAATGTCGTGGTCGTACAAAAGAAAAACGACAAGTGGACGGTGTGTATCAATTTCACTGATTTGAACAAGGCTTGTCCAAAGGATCCGTTCCCCTTGCCACACATCGATGCTCTGCTCGATGATACTGCTGGACACGAACTCCTGACATTTATGGACACATATTCAGGATATAATCAAATACTTATGCACGTCGACGACCAGGAGAAAACTGCCTTTATGACAGATAGAGGTATATATTTTTATAAGGTTATGCCTTTTCGTTTAAAAAATGCAGGTTCAACATACTAGCGTCTAATCAACAAAATGTTCAAAGAACGACTTGGCGACACCATGGAAGTGTATATTGATGACATGCTCGTCAAATCGAGACAAATAGTAGATCACGTCGAACATTTAAGACAATCGTTCGAGATCCTCATAAAATACCACATGAAGCTAAATCCAACAAAATGTTCCTTCGGCGTCAGCGCTGGGAAGTTTTTGGGGTATATGGTGACTCGATGAGGGATCGAAGCAATCCTGATCAGATCAAAGCCATAGTCAAGATCAAGTCACCAAGGAATTTCAAAGAAGTCCAACGTCTGACTGGTCGTATAGCATCCTTGAACAGGTTTATCTCGCGATCATCGGACAAATGTCACTTATTCTAAAACATTTTGCGAAAGAACAAAGGTTTCAAATGGACGGATGACCATGAAGAAGCATTGCAAAAATTGAAAGAATACATGGCGTCGCCTCCATTGCTGTCGAAACCTAAGGACAACGAGGTTCTGCAACTTTACCTGGCCGTAAGTCCCAATGCAGTAAGTGCAGTCCTAATACGTGAGGACGACAAACATCAGTTGCCTATTTATTACGTAAGTAAATCTCTACTTGATGCTGAAACAATGTATTCTTCTATGGAAAAATTATTATTGTCGTTAGGCACAACTGCCAAAAAGCTACGACAGTATTTTGAATTGCACCCTATAACTGTCGTGAGTAACATTCCTCTTAAGTCTATCCTGAGAAAACTAGAGTTAACAGGTCGACTAGCAAAATGGAGTATCTACCTCAGCAGTTATGACATCGAATTCAAGCCAATGACCGCAATCAAATCACAAGTTCTAGCAGACTTCGTCGCCGATTTTAGCCCTGAACTACAAAAAGAAGTACAAGAGACTTATTCTATGGCGACTCTCGACGACATACCCTGGATTCTACATGTCGACAGATCGTCCAATGCTAGGGGAACAGGACTAGGTGTCATCTTAAAGTCGCCACATGGGGCAAGATGGTGTACTCCATACGATGCGATTTCAAAGCGATCAACAACGAAGCTGAATATGAAGCCCTAATCGTAGGAATGGATATGGCACACGACTTGGGGGCAACCGGATTGCACGTCAAAAGAGACTCCCTCCTCGTCGTGAACCAAATGAATGGAGAATTCTCAGCAAAAGACTCAAAGATGATAGCATAGCTCAAAGTAGCGAAAGCGAAATCAAAAAATTTCAAACCATTTTCAATCGAACAAATCCCAAGAGACCAGAATACTCAGGCTGATGCCTTGGCCAACCTTGATCAACACTCAACAAACCTTTGTTCGACACTATACCCATTATTCATCTCACGACATCATCCATCGACAACGATGACGTCGTCCAGATCGATAATGAAGAAGATGATTGGTCAAACGACATCATAAATTACTTGGTGCGCGACCAACTCCTTGAAGACATAATGGAAGCACGAAAGATCAGATTCAAGGCATCCAGATATATCGTGATCCAAGGCAAAATCTATCAACGATCGTCAACAGGACTCAACTTACGATGCGTCACTAGCAAAACTCATGTCTAGAAGATCTTACAAGAAATGCACGACGGCGAATGTGGCAATCATTCAGGCGGTCGTAGTCTATCCAATCGAATATCACGACAAGGTTATTATTGGCCAAGATTGCGACAAGACGCCATCAGGTATGTACAGAGTTGCGATGCTTGTCAACGACATTCAGGTACGTCGCATAAACCTTTTGAACCGTTACACTCGACTTTAGTCCCATGACCCTTTATGAGGTGGGGAATGGACATTGTTGGAAAGCTACCACCTGCCCCCGGGCAAAAGGTATTTTTACTTGTACTCACAGACTCTTTTTCTAAATGGATAGAAGCAACCACTTTTTCCCAAGTTCAGGACAAAGAGGTCGTATCTTTTATCCAGACTAACATTATATGCAGGTTTAGAATACCATCTGAGATTGTTTGCATCAGTGGATCTCAATTCATAAATGATAGGACTCGACAGTTTTGTGAAGATCACAATATAAAACCGACGACCTCGACACCGCGATATACCTAATCGAACGGACTTGCAAAATCAAGCAACAAAACCATTATCAACTCGATCAAGAAAAGATTAAAGGTTGCAAAAGGAAAATGGGTCGAGGAACCTCCATCAGTATTATGGGCGAATTGTACGACTACACGAACGTCCACATGACAAACTCCCTTTTCCTTGGTTTACGGTTGCGAAGTAGTCCTACCGATCGAGGTCCAACTCCCAACATCAAAACATGATTCGGTCGACCATAATCTGATCGACCTAAGTTATGATCTCGACGCCCTCGGAGAATTGAGAGAATCAGCATTGATCAGGATGACATCCCAAAAACAATCGGTCGAATGATACTTCAATAAAAATGTAAGGACTAAAGTCTTCCAAGAAGGCGACCATGTCTTATGATGAGTGTTTCAAAACACTCAAGAGAGAAACACATCCATTAAATGGGAAGGTCCTTATCGTATATCTAAAGTCATGGGAAAATATGCTTACAAGCTCCGAACCCTTGACGACCAAGACGTCCCTCGTAGTTGTAATACAACACATCTTAAAAGGTATTTTTTTCTAAACCCCTTTCTCTTTCCTTATGATTATTCATCACGACCAATACTGACTTAAGCATCGGAGGGTCGTTGGTTAGCCAACGACCAACCTCTGACGTTGTTTTCTCCCAGTATTGCATGACATGGTTAAAACCCCAAGTCTATTACACGACTTGACTTCATAAATCCAAGATCCTATGATCTAGATTTTAACTTAGAAAAAATTATCATGCTTTGGATAAATGCCTTAGTCGCAAGTATCTTTGGATTGAATCATTTGAACTGTGTTGGACATCGCTTGCTAGGTCGTACGACTCTCAAGTATAAAGATCTAAAGTTCTAAGTATTTAATTCAGAGTAAAGTTTTCCATCTCAAGTGTTCTATTAGTTGACCTGTGTTTTATTTCTTACCGTGTGATGTCACATATTTTTACTTATTCATTTTGTGATATGCAAAATGCTCGACAGACAAGTCATAAGATAAAAATTGTTTGTATTACGACCAAAAGTAAACGGTTACATAAGAAGGTTCGACCACCAACGGTCGACCACCAACGGTCGATCATTAAAAACTAAAAGACTAAAAACATAAATCAATGAGCTCAAGGCTGAGGAGGGTCATCTGCTTGCTTTGACCCTAAAGCTTCACCCTGGGAGGCCTCGTCACCTACCTCCAAACCTTCCTCGTCCTTGTCATCTTCGGAATCTAAATCCCTTTCATTCCCGGCACTCGACAAGTAGAGCTCCAGTTCTTTAGAGGCATTGGAGAGAGGATTATTCCCTGTTAGATGTCGCCTCATGATCGCAGCCTTGGTAGTCAATCGAGTGAAAGCCTCGATTGACTTGAGCTTCTCCTTCAGCTCCTCCACCTTCTCCTCGAGCTCCGCCTCCTTTGCCTTGGAGTCTTTGACCTCTTTTTCTTTCTCGGCCAAACACCCCTGGGTCCTCTCCAGCTCCGCCCTCGACCCCGCCAGCAACTCTAGCGACTGGTTAAGATGAATATCCAACTCGGCCCTATCATGTCCGACGACCTCTAGAACATTTAGAATGTCGTCAAGTCGCATGGATAGAGACTCTACACGATCTGCAACTGGCTTTTCCTTCGCCAAGGCCGCCTTCTCCCTGGCCAGAGCCGCCTGCTCCCTTCCCAAGGTCGCCTTCTCTTTTTCAAGGGCCGCTGACACTAGACGCCTCACTTTCTCCATCTAAGAATAGTGTCTAAGAGCATCTTAGAACACCTGTAAGGTAAAACACACGACATAAGACACATGACACAGAACAAATGATAAAAAATACAAAGGTCAGTCCTGACACTTACCATGAACGTGAGTCCAGTGACATTAGATCCAGTGTTGTCTACCGACATGCCCTGAAAAAATTCCTTAAAGGAAGGAAGATGATATTTCCCCAGATGAGGAAAAATCTTCGCCCTATCAAGGACGTTGTCAGCCATAAAGTCCGACGACAACGTAAAGTTGACTGTCGTGACCTCAGCAGGGCTCTTCCCGTTGTCGGCAGACGAAGAAGTTGGGACAGTGGCCGGAGTAGCTTGTTCGGTGACCAACGACGCTTAGACGTCTTCTAAAGGTATCTCCATCACCTCCGGAGGCACCATGTTGAGCGGAGTCGCGTCTATCACACACGCATGCATCTTCCTCTTCTCAGGAGTGGCGACCTTCGACGCGTCGCCACCCTTCGACAACGGTTCCCTCAGGACCGTCATCCTCGTCTTCTTAGGCAACCCCGACCCCGTAGTCGAGGTCGCCTTCCTCTTTTCACGACCCTTTCGGGCCAATTCCAGTTGGGCTGCCCTCTTTGTGTCCGCAGACAATTGCTTCGCGGGTGAACTTCCTAAAAAACAAAGACAGAATTTAAAAACCATTTTACAAAGAAAAATTGAAGGAAAAGATCGAATGACTGCTTACCAACCATCTCTTCCTCTGCTTCTTCTTCCTCCTCCTCTAGGCCTTCTTCGACCTTAACTTCTGAGGGCTCAACTATGGTCACGTCCTCATTCACCAAGTGTCATGAGAAGAATGAGCGATTGTCAGCACTGTACTCCAAGAATCGAGTGATCTTGAGGACCGAATCACTGTTAGGCTTCACTTCCTCGAACTTGATGACTAGTGACATGAAAACAAGAAGACAGTTAAAAACAAACAAACAAAACTGTGTTACAGTCGATTTGTTACAGTCGGCCTGAATCCAATCGTTGTCTGGATCCAGCGACGCCACACGTACAAACGCGTACCTGGTCTTACACTTACGATCATTGACCGCAGTGTTTAAGGCCAAGGTACGGTCGCCTCTATATTTTGAAAAAAAGGCTATATCGATGGAACCCATCCACCTTAACCTGATAGGTCGTGAGCTACATTCACATTAAAGGGCGACCCCAATCCCGCGTAAGTCGTTCAATAACTTGAACGACCCTCCAGAATTAGGGCATTAATTGCCCAGCGCAAGGTTGAACTGAAGCATGAAAAGCTTCTACAGAGGCGAGCAAGACCATCTAAAGCCCATTTTGAATGGATACTCGTACACCAAGAAATATCCACACGAGCACATGTCAAGTCGAACCTGACCAGGGGTGTTCAGCTTAACACTAGCAGAGATCTGCGCTAATTTCCTAAAGGCGTATAGATCATCTTGATCCCTAATCGAACTCACAGGCTCTTTCGACATACTAAGACCTGCCAAACTTATTTTCAACTCAGAAAGACCTAGGATATCCTAATCCTTTCTTGGTTTCCTAGCAAGGGTCTTACGTCTCATAAAAGAAGAAGAGAAGTCGTACCTTAAATAGTCACTCTAAAACCTCGAATAAAGCTAACTTGGTCTGAGATTTTGTAGGTTTTGGAAGTGATCCGCAAGAATAATTGAAGAAAATCTCTCTCTAAAAATACGCTCAAGAGGTATTAGGTCGAGTCAATCAATGGTCGACACGTGTCCACGCCTTTCGTGTGCATCGCTAAATCTTCGACACCTGTCCCACCAACTATCACGCATGCGATCAACGTCACCATGACATAACGCATGTCATTTATTAGCATCATTAGCTGTTAGACCACAGTCTCATTGGATTCAAGATCATCCAATCTGAAGATCGCAATCTGAAGCTAAAGCCGAAACGTCGACTCTCGATATTAAAGTCTATGTCGTTTGTAATAAATGTCAATGTAATTGTTTTAGTTTACTTAGATTTAAATATCTAAGTTATAGTATTGTAATAGTTTAGTTTGTTAGATATTAGTTATTAGTTAGTTTCTAGTCTAGTTTATATTAGAAATAATATCTAGATCTAATATCTAGATATTATCTTAGGTATTGTGTTAGACACACTTTAGATTAGATATTGTGATATCTCTCAATCTCTCTAACAGATATTATCAGATCATATACAAACACACACTAAAAGGTGTAAAAGAGAGAAAACATAGAGAACACAAAATAGCTTGAATCGATCAACCTTGTAACCTTTTGTTATAATCAATACAGGTTGGTAATCTTTATATGTTGTTAATCTAAGAACTTGATATAAACATTATTGTGGACCCACAATTGGTATCAGAGCCTGATTAAGATCAAAATCAAGTTTTTCAGAAAACGACTATGTGTTCTTCAAGAAAAATCGTTTTCAAGATTTAAAGTGTTTTAGGTGTTAAAATCGATCAGGTTGTGATCGATTAACATACTAGATCGAGTTGTGTGTAATTAATTTCAATATAAAGCTTTAATCGAGTTCCATTTTGTGATTTAAGTGAGAAAACAGTCGAGTGGAAAAAGTCACTGTGCCATCGATTTTATTTTCAAAAAGTGATTTTTATAGAGATCGAGTGGTCACATTAAGTTCTAGAAGTGTTTCTAGAAATATTGTTAGCATTTGGGTCTGTTAATCTTGGAAAAACAGGTTGAAAAGTCGAAATTCTCGAAGTACAGACGAACAAACGCAAAGTCCAACTTTGCATGTCCAACATCATACGCAAAGTTCACTTTGCGCACCCCAAGTGATACGCAAAGCTCAACTTTGCGCATCTCAAGCAATACGCAAAGCATACTTCTCGGATCCAACAGCATACACAAACCTCAGTTCACGTGTTAATCTCTTCACGAAAATCCAAGTCAAGTTTGCGCAACCCTCTCGAAACGCAAAACTCAACTTTGTGCATCCCACGTGAAATGCAAACTCAACTTTGCGCATCCCACGTGAAATGCAAAACTCAACTTTACGCATCCCACGTGAAACGCAAAACTCAACTTTACGCATCCCACGTGAAACGCAAAACTCAACTTTGCGCATCCCACGTGAAACGCAAAACTCCATTTTGCGCACGCAAACCTTGATACACAAACCTCTCTGCTCCAATCCAGACTTAGAATTTTTCATCAGAATGACATCCAGAGAAGCTCTTGCAATAGGAACTGACACCAAGCCACCAGTTCTCTTTAAAGGAGAATACGAACAGTGGAAAGATAGGTTCCTGAACTTTGTTGACAGACATGAGCTGGGTGATTTCATTAGAAAATCTATAGAAAAAAGGGTTATGAAACCAGTTAAGATGACACGCTTGATTGGAAATGTGCCGACTGAGGTTGATCTTAAGTTTCATGAGCTAGAAGATGATAATCTCAGAAGAGCTAAAGGCGATAGATTAGCTAAGTCATACATTCTACAAGGAATTCCAAATGAAATCTATATAAAGATTGAAAGCTACAAAGACTCCGGCAAAGAAATGTGGGATCAGCTTGAAAAGATGATGCTGGGTTCGAAGGTTGGGAATCAGTTGAAAATCTCCAACTGCCTAAATAATTATGAAGAATTTAGAGGCAGGGTGGGAGAAACTTTAGAAGAAACCTATGATAGATTTGTGACTTTGCTGAACAAACTTAGCAAGAACAAAGTCCACAATTCTCAAATTGAGCTGAACGTCAAATTCCTGAGTATTCTTCAACCGGAATGGAAAAGATTTGCTAGGCAGATGAAGCAGATCAAAGATCTGAATGAGATTCCACTTCATGAGGTGTATGAAACCCTCAGACAAAATGAAGAAGAGGTGGATGAAATTCTAGATGAAAAGAGGAACAAAGGAAAGACAGTTGAATACAAAGTTGCTCTTGTTGTCAGGAAGAAAAAGAACAAGACAATTGTGTACGAATCAAAAGAAGATGAAGGTTATGCAAACTCTGACATGGATAAAAATGAACAACTGAAGCAAGCAATGATTCTGCTGTCAAATGCTTTTCAGAAAAAGTTCTACACGAAGCCAAGTTCAAACAGTCAGAGATATTCTTCTGGTCCAAACAACTACATCCACAAGGAAAGGGTTGAAGGAAGTAGATATGAAGGAAAGAGATTTGAAGGGAAAAGAACAGAGGAGAGGAAGCCTGAAGAGAGAAGATATCAGTCTGAAGGGAAGAGATTAGAGGAGAGGAAACCAGAAGAAAGAAAGTTCAAAGCTGAAGGATCCAGTCAGACAGAACCACCAATGTGCTACAACTGTGGCAAAACAGGTCACTATGCCAGAGACTGCCGAAGGCCAAAAGTCAGAAACTCTGATTATTACAAGAACAAGATGCTTCTAGAAAAACAACAGGAGGCTGGCAAAGCACTGATGGCTGAGGATGAATATTGGCTTGATCACTCAGATGATGAAGAAGAGGATGAAGAGAAAGATGAAGCCGTCAACATGTGTTTGATGGGACAGATAGAATCAAATGCTGAAGTTGATTCAGATAATGAAGAAGAGGAGGTATGTAATTTATCAGATTCAGATTTCATGAATAAAATGCATGCCATGAGTTTAAAACAAAAAGAGTTAGAATCTAATCTTGAGCAAGAAAATGGTGTCATAACTGACAAAAACCAATTGATACAGAAACTTAGCAATGAAATTGCTGAGAAGAAAGTATTGGTTGAGGTTTTACATAAAGATAATGACACCAACGCTAAGGAAAAGACAATAATTCTAAAAGAGAATTCTGAACTCAAGTCTCAACTGCTAAAAAGTGGGGTTGATTTATATGAGCTTAAAGAATTGCATTCTTCATATATCAAAGAAAACTTTTCTTTACTTGGAAAATTAAAAAGTTTGGAAGAGAAGTTATATAAAATGGGTCAAACTGAACAGACTATTCATCTGAACAAACCCAAAGATGAAATAGAGAGATGGGGAATCGGTTATAAGAATCCTCACTGTCTACAAAAAGGGATGTCTGAAGTGCCAGCACTTTATGGCCATCTTTCTATGAAACTAGCTCGAAGAATCCCTGAGTTTAAAACTTTCTGGACTAAACTGTCGGAAGAGGATGAAGCCAACGAAACTGAAAAACATTTGAAATCATCTAAAGTTCATCTTCCATTTTATTATGCGAAGATGAATAATAGTTATAATGAAAATCCAATATATCAAAAGAAGAAAACTCTTTCAAGTGATTTCTTTCAAAGTTATTCTGAAAAGGAAATGGAGGCGAAGCCTATTCAAGGTAAACTATATGTCCCTCCTCTCGTTTTAGAAAGTAAAATTTCTGAACTCGAGAATTCTTTATCAGATGAAAGACTTTTGATAAATATTGAACAAAAGGTTTTTTCAACAGTGTTCAAAAATGTTATAATTTCTAAGGCTTCAAACTCTGAGGATATGTTTGGTTCATCAAATAAAGGATTTGATTTTCTGAACTCTAACGGTGGTTTAGATGATTGTTCTGAACAATTTGATTTTAATGCAAAACTTCCTAACTATTCATCTTTTGTTAAGAAATCTTTGAGAAAAACAAGTATGCCTGTTAACAGTGCAAAATCAACGAAAGTTAGTCTCTGTGAAAGCTAAACATACTAAAGGTAAGAAAATATCTCAGCATTCACAGAAACCAAACACTACTGGTAATTCTAAGAAGAAGCAATCGCTTGTTGCTCAAAGGTCTAACTCACCAGTTTAACATGTTTCAGATCTGAGCAAGCAAAGGCCAGAAGTAAATTCTCAATGGCAACCCAAACGGAAGCTTGACAAGACTGTTTTATCGTTTAGTAGTGTTAATTGTAATAAGACTTCGCTTAGTAAAGATGTTTTAATTGTTGATATTGCTCTTTTGAACTCAAAAGTTGTTGTCTCTCGTAAACAATATACAATGAAGCAATTATTTCAATTATCTTTATCTGCTAGAAAGTCTTCTATTTATGATAAACATGTTTCTATCTTTTGTCAAGATTCTGAATATTGGTTTGGCAATTACCATGTGCATTCATCTCATACTAATTCTTCACATGCATTTCAAAAGAAAAGAGGACCCAATTTGAAATGGGTACCAAAATCTTGTGCTAACACAGAAGGACCCAAATTCCAGTGGGTACCTAAGGCTAAATCTGTGTTGCAGGCACACAAAGCTTAAAGAGAATTCGACTTCTGATTATGTACAGATCAGGACTCGTTCTTCAATGTCAAAATAGGTTTTTGGATAATGCAGTTCAAAACCCGAACATCAAAGTCAAAATAGGCTTTTGAACAAATCAGTTCAAGACCCGCACTTCGATAATCAAAGTGAATATTCCAATGTTGTCGTATAAATATCTAAATTTGTAATTTCTCTTATGCAGACTAGTCATACATGGTTCTTGGACAACGGATGTTCCAAGCCCATGACAGGGCAAAAAGAGATACTGTCCAATTTTAAAGACAAATATTGCGGAACAGTCAGATTCGGCAACGACCAGTTTTCTCCAATCATGGGATATGGTGATGTAAAACATGACAATGTCACGATCAAGAAGGTGAGCTATGTAGAAGGCTTACGACACAACTTGTTCAGCATAGGACAGTTCTGTGACAAAGACTTAGAGGACAACTTCAAAGCAAAGAGATGTTCAGTTCGCAATGAAGAAGGCGAAGAACTCTTGGTTGGTACTCGAGAATCAGACCTCTATACAATCAATTTATCAAATGTACAGACTGACAAGCAAGTTTGTCTACTAACGAAAGCCTCGATGCAACAAAGTTGGTTATGGCATCGAAGGCTCTCTCACCTCAACTTCAGGTACATCAACAATCTGGTCAGTGGAAAGCTCGTCAAAGGACTTCCAGAACTCAAATATGAAAGAGAACATCTTTGTGCAGCTTGTGAAAAGGGCAAGATGAAGAGGGCACCTCATCAACCAAAGCCTGAACCAAGTACAAGCGCTCCGTTAGAGTTATTGCATATGGATCTATGCGGTCCGATGCGAACTCAGAGTCTAGGCGGAAAGAAGTACATACTCGTGATCGTGGACGATTACTTGCGATACATATGGGTCAAGTTTCTACGTTCAAAGGATGAGACACCAGATGTCCTCATCACATTCCTAAAGACTACCCAGGTGAATCTGCAGAAACCGGTCAAGTTTCTACGAACAGACAACGACACAGAGTTCAAGAACAATTGACAGGCCCTTTTGTTTACCTTAGGGTGAGAGAAATAATACCAAAAAGAAAGTATACAAATTGGTACTATGTCGCCTTGCAAGTAATAAAATGGTAAAGATACCAGATATCGTCCCACAGAGATTGGACTAAAAAGTGTGTTAAAAGTATAATGAAAGATGAGATTTCAGATGACGAATTTGAAGCAATATTTTGATTGGTTGGTGAACACAGATTTACTTTAACAAGATTTAAAAAGAAGCAAGGGTGCAAAGCTTGTGGTGAAATGTTAACCCAAATTCCACTGGACCAATGCTGCAGTAATGCTGCAGCATCCTTGTGACAGAAACTGATTTTATTATCTATTTCAAGACACGTTCCTCTCGGACTCTTACCATCCCATTATTCCAGTAGCTGCAAACAATCTCATCTCTGAGCAATGTTCAAGATAAGGGAATGATGGGAGTGGAGTTCTTAAAATATATGGCAAAACAAATTCTCTTTGTTAAAAGTTACTCTTTCGAAATAACCCCCATACCTCCCAAGTTGGTGTATTCCAAATAGCTTATCTCTAAGTCTACTCCATTTTAACCCTTTGAAAAAGTGACAACTTATCAAGAATGGATCATTTTAAATGACACAAGTAACAACTCTCGTTGCAAGTAACTCTTTCGATATTACCTCCTATGTCATTCAATTTGACGTGCTATTCAATGGCCTATCTCTAGGTCCATGACACTATTACACTATCAAAATGATCAATTTATCAAAGAGTTTTGTTATCTTGATAAAGCTTGAGTTGGAATAATAAAACTTTGTTAAAGTCACAAAAGTCCACTTTGTTTAAGTTAACATCATCACCATTTGCCTTACACCCAAGCTAAGGTGTTTAGCTACTCATTACAATAAATAAAGAAAGAACATTACAAAGAACTACAAAAGAAGACATAATGTAAAGTGCTTGGAAATGTAAAAGACTTGAAAATATATAAATATATATATATATATATATATATATAAGACTTTGAATGTAAAGACAATAAATGTAAATGACAAGAAAGTAAAATGGAATGTAAGTACAATACTACAATCTACTGGAATTTAAATGCTTGAAACTAAAGACATACAATAAATGGAAAGGCTAGAGATGCAAGATAAGTAAAGAAAATGCATGTAGAAAATCTGCAGGTGAATGTTGTTCCAATGCTGGAAGCATTCATAGCCTGGGTTTGCGAAGAACACATGAAGAACACGAAGAACACCATATGAACATATGCATATTTTCTGGAAATTTCCAGAAAATCTTAGAACTGAGTTTCGGTCCAGTTCCAAGATGAACGAAAATAAAGAGATTATACTACGCAAACGATAACAACATGAAGAAATTAACGAACATGATGAAGAAATTAAAGAAAATATGAAGAACAAGATGATTCAACCAAAAGATTACTAAATATTAAAAGAGAATTGGAGATGATTAAAAGTAACTACAAAAATATCTTCAAAGATGGAGAGACGATCTGATCTAGTGATGATGAAGGAAACTTCATGGATGAGTGATTGGTGATGATAGGATACTTGGATGTGGGAAGCTTGTTGGATAAGAT
Source organism: Arctium minus (assembly GCA_954870635.1). Classification (NCBI taxonomy): domain Eukaryota; kingdom Viridiplantae; phylum Streptophyta; class Magnoliopsida; order Asterales; family Asteraceae; genus Arctium; species Arctium minus. The sequence goes on along the minus strand of OX941097.1, from coordinate 23,844,576 downwards.
AAGATAGATCTTAAATGCCCCCAAGAACACTCTATTTATAGGAAATAGAGAGGGGCCAAAAGGGTTAATTTACCATAATTTAAAGTACTAATATTAGAGTTTTACACAAAAGGTACAATGCAAAAGGAATAACACAACTGTAATCTGCTAATCTGCTGGCAAAACCCTTTATCCACTGGTCCAAAGAATGACTAAATCCACTCCCTTTTAATCAACTTCCAATTCTCCTGCAGGTCCGATGCTGTTGGGATGCTGCAGCATTGACCTGTTTCATCAAGATTTTTCAAAATACATCAACTTTAGCCTATACAACCCATGTTTATATACAAATCCATATCTTAAACTCCAAATCAAGAAAGTGGAAAATAATAACCAAAATGACTCAAGGTTGGGATTATAAAGTGTAAAATCTAATCTAAAAAGATAAAAACAATGTGCTTAAGTACTGAAAAGTGAGTACTTATCACCACCCCAAACTAAAAACTTTGCTTGTCCTCAAGCAAAACAAAGAAGAAAAGAAAAGACTCAATTCTAAGAAATTATGCAAAAGGATGGCATTAAGTGCACATCATGAGTTTGAAAGTGTCAAGAATACATAGCATAGCCTTTCATAATACAAAAGTGATCACATACCATCCTAATTGCTATCATGAACCATATGCTAGCCTAGCATTCTCTTTGTTATGGTTTACACAATTCACATCACACTTTGATAAGGCCATAGGTGGACTGGGTTTCTCTCTTTTTGGCACTTGATTTTCCTCACCTTGCCTTTTCTCACCCCATGCATCAACATTAAATTTTTTCGAATTTTGGCACTTTTTTGTGCTCTTTTTGTTGCATGCATACACCTGCCCCTATGGAGCATTTGTGGTGTTTTGATTGTGTGTCCATGGCATTTTTTTTCTTTTCAGAATGTATAGAGCTTTGCTCTTGCCATTTTTAGACACCCCCACCCCAAACTAAAAATCTTACAATGTCCTCATTGTATAGGATGAAAGAGTGTATTGACTTTGGGTGGATAAAAATGGAATAAAGTGTATGGCTTTTTGGCATTTTGATGTGATATGAGTGATTTGTGCACCAAATTGTGTCCCAAGTAATTACAAGGCTAGTTCTAGCATAAATAGATCCTAGAATTGTGATGTGTACTTCAAGTTTTATTTAGGCTATGCAAGTACATATACCTAACAAAACATGATCCTAAATGCATGAAAATAACACCTAAAAATAGAAAAACAAATCCCAGACACAAAAATGAATGAAATGGAGCAAAAGGGAATGATATGGACCTGTCCCACTCCCATGGGAGTAGGCTAATGATCTTCTGTGGAGGGCTGTCCAGCATCCTTGGATGCTGCAGCACCTGAACTGACAGTAGCATCTGCAATCAACTTCTCATTTTCTTCCTCTAGCGCCTTGATCCTTTCATCTCTGACCTTCAGCATCTTCTTCAGTACTGCGATCTGCCTCTCAGCTCCATACCCTTCTCCTACCTTCCTCTTTCCTTTTGAAGCAGCAATCAACTCTTCCCTCATACTCTCCATCTTCTCCAAACTTTCAGTCCTTTGCTTGTTCATGGCTTCTATCACAGCAGTGTTCTGGGCTAGAAGATCTTGTACCAAAGTCAACAAATCTGCAGCCTCAACAGGCTTCTCCTTCCTGTTGCTCAGCCTAGTCACTGCCTTCATATCTATCTGCCATCTTTCTCTCTGCTCTTTTACAATGAGGTCATCTTTATACTGTGGAACTCCAGCCTTCACCAGCATCTTTGTGAGCATGCCTGGGAAATACAGCTTGCCCCTCTTCCTTGTTGCACACTCCCTAATGCTGTTGAGCATTACCCTTCTCAGATTGATGCTCCTTCCTGTAATGAGACAATACAACAAAAGCATCCTATCCACAGAGATGGTTCCATCATGTGTGGTAGGACAAATGGAATGTTTGACAAAATTGTTCCAAACATTAGAATTGGCAGTGAGGTTAGAAGCCTTAAATGTTTTTAACATGAAGTTACTGTGATGTTCCCATTCTGCTTTTGGCTTTCCCAATAATGCAGAGGCTTCTTCCAGGGCTTGGGTGAGTTTCTTCGATGGTTCTCTCTCGAGGTACTGGTCTCTTCACTCGAGCCATGGGAATAGCAGAACGATGGAGAAGAAGAATGACAATGGTGGTTGTTCTTGGTGGTTTTCGGCAGTTGGAGGGAATGAGAGGGAAGACGAGTGGGTTTGATTGTTTTGAGCAAGATGGATCCAGTATGCTTTTGGTTTTGGTCTCATTAGGTGAAATCACAATTGTGGTCTTTGGATTAGTCAAAGATGGACTTGAACTTGTGATCTTAGGATCTTGATTTTCTACTTGAGTTTCTGGTATTGGAATTACAGGAATCTCTGGAACAGGAATGGACTTGGACATTTTTTCAAAATCTGGTTTGGTAATCGGTTTAGATTCCTTTTCCACAGATTCAGGTAATTCTTTACCACTCCTAAGTGTGACAGCTTTCACATGTTCTTTTCCAGGAGCCTTGGGTAATTCTGTATTACTAGGAAAAGTGCCTGAGGCTCTGTTGTTCTGATTAAGTGCAATTTGACTAACTTGTGTTTCCAAATTCCGGAGAGCTGCTTGTGTCTGACTCATGAATCCTCTCATCATTGCTTCAAGAGAAAGATTTGAGTCATCATGTGGAGGTGCATGATGTTGATTTTGAAAAGGTGGTTGAGTGTGCTGATTGTTTTGAAAACCTTGATTACGATTATTCTGATGATGATTATTTTGAAAATTTCCCTTGTACTGGTTTTGAGAACTACTTGCTTGATTTTGAAAATTGGAGTTCCCTTGATGCTTTGGTGCTGGTGGATTCAAACATGGACTGTTCCAAGAGAAGTTCGGGTCCTGTTTCCAGCTTGCATTGTAATGGTTGGAGTGGGGAGCAGGTCTGTTTTGAATAAAATTTACAGATTCAGAATTATGCGGACAGTTTTCATAAGAATGCTCTCCACCACAACACACACATTGCACAGAAAGAACTGCTGAAGCAGGTGTAGGGACAGTCGGCAATGCTCCTTGACCAGAAGTTAGATTTTTAAGCATGTTGGTCATGGAAGCAAGCTGAGCTGTCAATGCAGTGTATGCATCCACATCATGCATTCCAGCAGTTTTCCTTTGAGTTTGGGCCCTTGGATCAGCCCAATGTCCATTGTTTGTTGAAATTTTTTCAAGAATCTCAAACCCGGCATTGTAGGTATTGGATGTAAAAGCCCCTCCTGAAGTCGCATCGAGCATTTGTTTTGCATTGGGAACTAGCCCATTGTAAAACGTCTCGAGTTGAATACAGTAGGGAATGCCATGATGAGGGCATTTTCTCAACAATTCTTTAAATCTTTCCCACGCATCCGGAATAGCTTCATCATCCATTTGTTTAAACATGCAAATTTCATTTCTGGATTTGGCATTCCGGGTGGGTGGAAAATATTTTCGCAAAATTTTTTCGGCCATATCACTCCATGATGGTACTGAACCTGGTGCTAAAGAATTGAACCAAACTTTTGCCCGATCCCTTAAAGAAAATGGGAATAAAGTGAGCCTTAAGGCGTCAGCAGATACCCCAGGAATCAGAAAAACATCGGTGATCTCCATAAAAGATTTTAAATGTGAATGTGGATCTTCCGATGGTAATCCGGCAAATTGACCATTGGCTTGCAACATATGAAACATGATGGGTTTTGGTTCAAAATGTAAAGTTTCTAATTGTGGCCTAATAATCCCAGAATTCAATTGCTCAAAATTAGGAATTGCATAGTCCATAATTCTTCCATCTTTTGAGTTTGCAAGATCAATGATGTTTTGTGGTTCAGAATTACCAACAGATCCGGCATCATCTTCCTCATTATGATATTGGTGATTTTGAAACTGATGAGGTGGAGGATTTCCAAAAATTGGTGCATTATTTGCAAAAATTGGTGGTGGCCTGATTTGATTCATTAAAGGTGGTCTCATTTGATTTTCCAAAGGCGCTGGTTGATTTTCCAAAAATGGTGGTCTAAGGTGCATGTTTTCAAAGCCCGGGGGAGGTCCTTCCATATTGAGAGGATTTATGTTTTGAAAAGTTCTTTGAATTCTCCTTCTTTGACGGAAGGTTCTCTCAATATCTGGATCTAACTCAAAAAGTTCCCCGCGTTGTATTCTTGGCATGCACCACTTTTAAAAATCTTTTGAAATTCCCAAAGGTGGTAGAAAAACCAAATCTTTTAAAACACTTTTAAACACTTTTGACTTGCCAATCCCCGGCAACGGCGCCAAAAACTTGACAGACCCTTTTGTTTACCTTAGGGTGAGAGAAATAATACCAAAAAGCAAGTATACAAATTGGTACTATGTCGCCTTGCAAGTAATAAAATGGTAAAGATACCAGATATCGTCCCACAGAGATTGGACTAAAAAGTGTGTTAAAAGTATAATGAAAGATGAGATTTCAGATGACGAATTTGAAGCAATATTTTGATTGGTTGGTGAACACAGATTTACTTTAACAAGATTTAAAAAGAAGCAAGGGTGCAAAGCTTGTGGTGAAATGTTAACCCAAATTCCAGTGGACCAATGCTGCAGTAATGCTGCAGCATCCTTGTGACAGAAACTGATTTTATTATCTATTTCAAGACACGTTTCTCTCGGACTCTTACCATCCCATTATTCCAGTAGCTGCAAACAATCTCATCTCTGAGCAATGTTCAAGATAAGGGAATGATGGGAGTGGAGTTCTTAAAATATATGACAAAACAAATTCTCTTTGTTAAAAGTTACTCTTTCGAAATAACCCCCATACCTCCCAAGTTGGTGTATTCCAAATAGCTTATCTCTAAGTCTACTCCATTTTAACCCTTTGAAAAAGTGACAACTTATCAAGAATGGATCATTTTAAATGACACAAGTAACAACTCTCGTTGCAAGTAACTCTTTCGATATTACCTCCTATGTCATTCAATTTGACGTGCTATTCAATGGCCTATCTCTAGGTCCATGACACTATTACACTATCAAAATGATCAATTTATCAAAGAGTTTTGTTATCTTGATAAAGCTTGAGTTGGAATAATAAAACTTTGTTAAAGTCACAAAAGTCCACTTTGTTTAAGTTAACATCATCACCATTTGCCTCACACCCAAGCTAAGGTGTTTAGCTACTCATTACAATAAATAAAGAAAGAACATTACAAAGAACTATAAAAGAAGACATAATGTAAAGTGCTTGGAAATGTAAAAGACTTGAAAATATATAAATATATATATATAAGACTTTGAATGTAAAGACAATAAATGTAAATGACAAGAAAGTAAAATGGAATGTAAGTACAATACTACAATCTACTGGAATTTAAATGCTTGAAACTAAAGACATACAATAAATGGAAAGGCTAGAGATGCAAGATAAGTAAAGAAAATGCATGTAGAAAATCTGCAGGTGAATGCTGTTCCAATGCTGGAAGCATTCATAGCCTGGGTTTGCGAAGAACACATGAAGAACACGAAGAACACCATATGAACATATGCATATTTTCTGGAAATTTCCAGAAAATCTTAGAACTGAGTTTCGGTCCAGTTCCAAGATGAACGAAAATAAAGAGATTATACTACGCAAACGATAACAACATGAAGAAATTAACGAACATGATGAAGAAATTAAAGAAAATATGAAGAACAAGATGATTCAACCAAAAGATTACTAAATATTAAAAGAGAATTGGAGATGATTAAAAGTAACTACAAAAATATCTTCAAAGATGGAGAGACGATCTGATCTAGTGATGATGAAGGAAACTTAATGGATGAGTGATTGGTGATGATAGGATACTTGGATGTGGGAAGCTTGTTGGATAAGATAAGATGGATCTTAAATGCCCCCAAGAACACTCTATTTATAGGAAATAGAGAGGGGCCAAAAGGGTTAATCTACCATAATTTGAAGTAATAATATTAGAGTTTTACACAAAAGGTACAATGCAAAAGGAATAACACAGCTGTAATCTGCTAATCTGCTGGCAAAACCCTTTATCCACTGGTCCAAAGAATGACTAAATCCACTCCCTTTTAATCAGCTTCCAATTCTCCTGCAGGTCCGATGCTGTTGGGATGCTGCAGCATTGACCTGTTTCATCAAGATTTTTCAAAATACATCAACTTTAGCCTATACAACCCATGTTTATATACAAATCCATATCTTAAACTCCAAATCAAGAAAGTGGAAAATAATAACCAAAATGACTCAAGGTTGGGATTATAAAGTGTAAAATCTAATCTAAAAAGATAAAAACAATGTGCTTAAGTACTGAAAAGTGAGTACTTATCAACAATAAAGTTGAAGAATATCTCGAATCTGTCGGGATTTCACATCAATACTCTGTTGCTCGTACGCCTCAACAAAATGGAGTGGTCGAAAGAAGAAATCGAACGCTAGTCGAGGCTGCTCATACTATGCTAAGTCAATCAGACTTACCTCTATTTTTGTGGGCAGAAGCTGTATCGACCGCGTGCTACACACAGAATCGCTCCATGGTACATCGAAAATTCAAGAAGACTCCTTATGCGTTAATCAACAACAGAACACCGAAAATCATATATTTCCATATATTTGGGTGTAAGTGTTTCGTTCTAAACGATAGGGAGAGTCTAAATAAGTTCAGTGCTAAGGCGGATGAAGGAATCTTCATTGGCTATTCCTCGACATCAACTGTATTCTGTGTTTATCTAAAGAATTCAAAAACGGTGATTGAAAGCATCAACGTCTCGTTTGATGAATAAATGGCTTCCGAACATCAAAGTTCGGAACCCGTTATAACAGGAATACTAGCTTCTGGGCAACTCAGTCCATAACCTAAGTCTCAACAGAATAAATCAGATGAAGCATCAACTTCTACTAACCATTTATCTGATTTAGATTTATTATTTGAATTGTTTTATGATGAATTTCTTGGATCTAATGTAAAGAAATCTGTTGTGGTTGACAGGATGGAAGACTTAACGACTACTCATCCAACCAGTTCAGATGTTCCTATTGAATCCAACTCCCCGATTCAACAAGAGATTCCAATTCAAATGCCGACTCCAACAGTTGAAGAAGTGACAAATGATAAAGAGACAGAAGTAGCTGAAACAGTTGGAGATACTATTCAGAATAATCTACAGGCAGATCAAGTTGTACCTGCTGAGCCTTCTGAACCTGCCCCTTCAACTGAAATCATAATTCCTCCTGAACAAACAGAAGAAGGTACAAGTGGATTTGTAGACGATACAACTGACATACATTCATCTAATCCACTGCCTTATGAAAATAAATGGACCAAAGAGCACCCGCTAAGACAGATTATTGGCGATCCATCAAAACCGGTGCAAACTAGGTCAGCATCAATGAACATGTGCATGCATGACTTCTTTCTGAGCAAGTTCGAGCCAACACATGTATCAGAGGCACTTTCTGATCCAGAATGGGTGATCTCAATGCAAGAAGAGTTGAATCAATTCGATGCACTTCAAATCTGGAGACTCGTACCAAAGCCTAAAGGTAAAACAATTATAGGTACGAAATGGGTTTTCAAGATAAAGAAAGACGAAGATGGTACCGTTATCCGAAACAAGGCAAGACTAGTAGCCAAAGGATACAGACAAGAGGAAGTAATCGACTGTGACGAGACATATGCTCCTGTGGCACGATTATAGGCAATCAGAATGTTTCTAGCCTACGCAACCCACAAGAACTTCACGGTCTTTCAAATGGACGTGAAGACAGCATTCCTGAATGGAATTCTGAAGGAGGAAGTCTACGTCTCTCAGCCAGAAGGTTTTGTCAATCAACAGAAGCCGAATCACGTTTACATTCTCGACAGAGCACTCTACGGTCTGAAACAAGCACCTCGAGCCTGGTATGATGTCCTTTCCACTTTTCTAGTCAAGTCTGGGTTTTCAAAAGGAACGGTGGATACCACTTTGTTTATCAAAAAGGAAAAAGACGATATCATTTTAATTCAAATCTATGTAGATGATATTATCTTTGGTTCTATAAATACGAAGTACTGTAAGAATTTTGCAAACCTTATGGTGTCTAGATTTCAGATGAACTTGATGGGAGAGATGAATTTCTTTCTCGGTTTACAAGTAAAACAATTTTCATCGGGTATTTTTATCAATGAATCAAAATACATTAGGGATATTCTTCGGAAGTTTCAAATGGAAAATTCAAAACCGATTGGTACCCCAATGGCACCAGGTACTAAGATTGGCACCGATCCTTCGGGAAAGGCTGTTGATGTTAGGACTTATCGAGGGATGATAGGTTCTTTAATGTATCTTACTTCTAGTAGGCCAGATATAATGTTCTCAACATGCTTATGTGCACGATATCAGGCCAATCCTAAAGAAATCCATATGTTTGTTGTGAATCGCATATTTAGGTATCTAAAGGGCACTGTAGATCTTGGTCTGTGGTATCCTAAAGATACTAGTTTTGAACTAACAGCCTACACAGATGCAGATCATGCAGGTTGTATGTTAGACAGGAAGAGCATATCGGGACATGTACAGTTCCTCGGTGACAAGCTAGTAAGTTGGGCATCGAAGAAGCAACTTTGTGTTTCAACTTCCACGGCCGAAGCAGAATATGTAGCTGCTGCTAGCTGCTGTTCTCAGGTCTTATGGATGAGAACTCAATTGCGCGACTACGTTTTCCACTTCAACAAGATCCCAATATACTGTGACTCCAAGAGCGCCATCGTAATATCAGCGAATCCTGTTCAACACACCAAAACTAAGCACATAGACCTTAGGTATCATTTTATTAAAGATCATGTTGAAAAAGGAACAATTGAACTTTTCTTTGTAAAAACTGATTATCAGCTTGCCGATTTGTTCACCAAACCCTTAGACGAAAAGAGGTTTAACTTTCTTGTCTCTAAGCTTGGTATGCTAAATCTTAAAATCTAATAAGTAGTTACCTATCAAAGTTTTCTAATTGTATACTTTTTCCTCATTTCTTCATTTCCGCAAGATATCTGCACTTCTATATACTGTTCATGATCCAAGGGGGAGTATGAGAAGAAATTGACATGCGGTCAATCTTATTTTGAGGGGGAGCTCATAAAATTTTGCATGTACCTTTTAATGCCAATTTTTTTTGTAATGCAAGAATTTAGGGGGAGCTCTTCAACACAAAGGAGTTTGGATATGACTTCTGATTATTTCTGATCAGAACTCGTACTTTAAAAAGTTTTACTGCTTTTTGTCTTTTCAATTTAAGTGAATAAATTTTACTTTGACTTTGACTTAAGACTTTTGCAGAATTTTTGAGAGAAGCTTACAAGTTTATATGTTTATGAATTAAAGCTTAGCTTCATGAGTTGAAAGATCGTACGTAAAGGTATAATTCTAAATCTTCATCTCATATATGGTTGAAAGAAGGACAACTTTTAATCATTGGAAAACATTGTTTTTAATGTTCAAACCACTTCCCGATTTTTCAACAGACTTTATATTTTGGGAGTGTATTTTAAATGTTTTCGTGATCTAAATTGTGCTTTAACTGAAATAGTTAAACCAATCTGAGCATCACATGCATAATAGGAAAACAAGGATTTCTTTGTGCTAGGATTTAACACAATTTCTATGAAATCACCTTAACCAGTGATTTCTACCTAAGAAGTTAATCCATAGTGATTGAGTGTGAAAAGTCAAAAGAAATGAGTGTGTTAAAACAGAAAAAGAGTGTTTGGTTAGAGTAAGCTAAATGTTAAAAAGAAAGAGCGTGTGAGAACAGAGTTAAAAGAATATCACAACTCTGCACCAACTTTTTCTAAGCCAGGTAGCCACATTACTAGTATTTCACAATTCTTTGGTGAACATTATTGAAACAGGCAACGAGACCATGCCAACTCTTGATCAAACCTCACCATCTACTCATTTTCTTCTCAAATAGAAACTGTTTCACATTTTCAAAGGGGATGCAGCACATTTGCTATCTGATTTTCATTTGGAAAATCTGGATATTGAAAAGAAGGAAGTCTGCCCCACCTTCGCACTTCAATCATGCACATTGAGTCTGTGTTTAACTTACTGTTGTGTCAGTGGTTTACACAAAATTTGAGCCAAATAAGCAATCATCAAGTGCTTAATTTTTTTCTATCACAAGCACGAACACACAAGGAATTTGTTTCTTTGTCATAACATTTATAGAAATAACCTTTGTGGTGTTTCGATGATTAAATGGAAGCCCTGGGGGAGTCATCATCAAATAGCTCCTTTCCAATGTGTATTATACACACAGTGACTTAGTGTTACTGACAGACATGTTAACTGATTCATTAGTTGATTCAGGTGTTACACGACTATTTTGTCTGGATTTGAAAAGATCTGGATGAATATCTTTTGAATTGACGGATCAGGGGCTCTAACCGCAAGATAGACATTTCTTACAAATAATTTTGATGAAGTCGTTGCACTTAACATCAAAAAGGGGGAGAATGACTACACAAGAAATGGCAAAGATCACATGTTTCAAGAATCACGCCAAAGATTGAAATCTTCAAAAGCAACTATTTTGAATACATGCTGGTTTCAAAGCTAGAGAAAGAGATTGCATCTTCTGAGCTGAACAAGAAGACTGAATTGCTAAAATCATTTTCGTAATGATCTTGATCCAAAGGGGGATATTGTTAGACCACAGTCTCATTGGATTCAAGATCATCCAATCTGAAGATCGCAATCTGAAGCTAAAGCCGAAACGTCGACTCTCGATATTAAAGTCTATGTCGTTTGTAATAAATGTCAATGTAACTGTTTTAGTTTACTTAGATTTAAATATCTAAGTTATAGTATTGTAATAGTTTAGTTTGTTAGATATTAGTTATTAGTTAGTTTATAGTCTAGTTTATATTAGAAATAATATCTAGATCTAATATCTAGATATTATCTTAGTTAGTGTGTTAGACACACTTTAGATTAGATATTGTGATATCTCTCAATCTCTCTAACATATATTATCAGATCATATACAAACACACACTAAAAGGTGTAAAAGAGAGAAAACATAGAGAACACAAAATAGCTTGAATCGATCAACCTTGTAACCTTTTGCTATAATCAATACAGGTTGGTAATGTTTATGTGTTGTTAATTTAAGAACTTGATATAAACATTATTGTGGACCCACATTAGCCTAGTTGAAAACGAACCGATTCGGTTATGAAGTGACTAAAACGTCTCCCCAATCGACACATGGCAACCACCAAATATTTTCGACAAAAATTCAAAATTCAAACTTGTTGACTCATTTTGAATTTTGGGGGCAAACTGTTTAGGTCCAAATTCAAGACCACGACATAAAGCATTAATGATACATTTCGCACGACCAACTTGGTATTTAGATAAGGTCATGTCGACCATATGTATTTATGAAACTTGTCGTCACATTTGAAGACACGGGTCGAACGACCTCTGGTCGTACATTTGTCAAAGTCACATGACGATCGTAAGATCCTTCGCGACCATGATTATACTAACAGACGACAATACATTCCTTTGTTGCTTACTTAATGCAGAATCAATGTCCTTAAAGACCAACGACTATAATCGACGGAAGACATCAAGGTCATTAAAGTCTCCAACCGTTACTCAAGTATTCAAGGACACATTTATGGAAATAAATACTATAAATACGAAGATCCCAACCTCATTCAATCCCCGAGAATCAGAAGATTACAAGCTTATTGCAAAAACACTCTCAACTCTTTCTAAAAGAAAGACATGACTATATTAAAATGCACGACTGAAGTGTTTTACACACGAACTACGATTATTCCTAGCGTTTAAACTTATTTTTGCTTATATTGTAATACACTGTAATACGTAAGGATATCATCCCTGCTTGGCGATCATAGTGCATTGATGACTCCTCTTTGCCGTTCACGGTTTTTTCCTCGTTGAGGTTTTTCCGTGTCACCAAATATCTTGTCCCTTTGTTTTTATCTTTGTCGTACATTTTGTCGATCAATTCCTTTCTTTAGTTGTTAAAAGCTCCACATCAACCTTAAGTTATCCTTTAGGACGATTTATGGCATTAACAGTAAGTTCTAATTTGTTTGTTAGTCGATACTCTCTTCGTTTCTAATATGCTAATACTCAAAGTTTGAAACTAAGAAAATATAGAATGATGGGTACCGAAGCAACGGATGCTTCAATTTGTTGTGTTCGGGGTTCGTCCAAATAAATAGTAAGATCGCACTTGGAGTTGCTATACATCCAATATCAACATATAACGATGAACAATTTGACATCAATATATTAATCTGGAAGGTAGCTTCACTATGGAAAAACTTAAGGTAGCGTTTGGTACACAAACATGATTGGATGGGACTGTACAGGACTGGACAAGAGGTTAAGACTGTTGGACAGAACAAATGTTTGCCTTGTGTTTGGTACGACTAGGATTGGATAAGACATGACATAACAAGTTTCCCTAAAAGTTCTTTGATGATTTTATATGTCATATAATATTTGTAAATGACACAAGTATATCTTTAAATAATTTGATTAAAAACATTTTTATTTTTTTACACAATTTTCATACATATAAAATACATATAAAAACAATGGTACGGAATTTGAATGAAGAATATGAAATAATTGATGGTAGTTTGACAAAATCCGATTCATACAAAGAAAATATAATATTTGATTCAATTTAGAAGATCTTTATGAATTGACGGAGGCATAGTTGCAACGACAGGTAAAGATAAAAGCTATGGGTGGCTGGTGAAGGACGATAGTTGTGAAGGACGTGAAAGATAGTGGATAATGGTGGTGAAGGAGGTAGTTGTGGTTGATATGTCATAGGTGTATAGATGGTCGACGATTGTAGTGGTGGTGGTGGTGGTGGTGGTGGATGGCAAAAGAAGTTGTAGTGGAGGAAGATGGGGAGGTGGCCGACGGTGGTTGGCGGTGAGCGTCGGTGGTGGCGGTGGCAATGGGTGGTGGTGATCGGTGGAGGTGGCGATGGGCGGTGGTTGTAGAGGTTGTGGAGGAAGTTGTTGTAGTGAAGGAAGAAGTGGAAGTGGTCACGATGGTTGGCGGTGGCTACTGGTGGTCGTCGATGGTGGTGGCAGCCATGGGTGGTTTGTGATTGGTGTTAGTGGGAGTGGTCGACGATGGTAGTGGTGGTAGCAATGGCCGATGGTTGTGGAGGTGGTGGAGGAGGTTGTTATAGTGGAAGAATAGGTAGAGATGGCCTACGGTGGCTACTGGTGGCCGCCGATGGTGGTGGTGGCGGTGATGGGTAGTGATGACCCTTAAGACTAATACCATATTAGGAGTATATATCAAATGACAGTAGATCAATAATTTTTAGTTTATGCCTCACTTTTGTCCCATCTTGTCCCACCCATGTCACGCCAAACGTGGGACTATGAATTTTTGTCCCGTCCTATTCCGTCATGTGCCATATACCAAACGCAGCCTAAAAAATCCTCATCTAGTAATTGTTGATTTTTGTTTTTTATTCTTTTGGAAAATTTTCATAATCTAACTGCGGCTGCAATTTCTATTTGTTGTTAATTTTTGTTGGATCCACAGTATGGGGACTTGTGGTTGAAGGTGGGATCTAGTGTCGTCGGGTACTGGCCGAAAGCTTTATTCCAAGACCTTAAAAAGCATGCGACATTGGTTATGTTTGGGGTAGAGGTGTACGATGATCAAATATCGGGCCCACACACATCAACCCAAATAGGAAGTGACCACTTCTCAAATGAAGGGTTTAGGAAAGCATCATATATTAGGAACATGGAAGTGATTGATGGGGAAAATACGCTACATCCAACGTCTAATGTGAATCTATACTCAGACAAAACCACTTGTTATGATGTTATATAACACCCCGAATTTCGTTATGTAACATTGGTATTCTAGTGTTAAGCTTTTGTCGTTAGCACCGCGGTTGTTACCAACTTTGAGTTTGGCTTTTGTTGTTTTGGACAAACCTCAGTGAGCTACGTGAGTTATGCCGCGGGTTGAGGTCGCGACATAACCCGCGGAACCCTCTGGATGGGTTTGGTTTTGTGTAAGCGGGCGAGTTATGCCGCGAGTGGAAGTCGCGGCATAACCCGCGAGATGGCCTGGCCGACTTATACCCTTTTCAGTCTAAAAATCTCTCACTTTTCTCTTATCTCTCTCTCTCTTCAAATCCCATTCTCTCTCTAGAAATCTCTCTCTCTCTCTAAGAGTTGGTTGGTAACTTTTGGTGGCTAGAATCTAGTTTATGATCTGAGGTTTCGGTGTTGAAAGCTTCGTCTTATCAAGAGGGTCGATATCTGGTTCTTCGGGTTTTCGTATAAACCTATTGGGTGAGTTCCTACTACCTTTCTAAAACTTTATACATGTCAAAGGGTTACATTTTGAACTCCTATGTATCTCCATGATTTCAGATTTCAGATTTATACATTTTGGATATAAGTTAACTTTTGGGAGATTTTAGGGTTCCGATCATTTTATGATGGATTCTATATTATTTGAAGTAAAATGATGTTTTACTTACACATTATGTGGACATGTGAAAGAATGTTTATGGACTCATTTTGATGATTTTCATTCTTACCGAAAGTTGAACTTGAGAAGGCATTTTGTTTATAAAATGTTTTATACCATATGACTACCTATGGTTGTTTACAAAGTTATTGGGATGTCTATTCCCCATCAAAGAAAAGGCATTTTGCTTATAAAATGTGTTTATACCATATGACTATCTATGGTTGGTCACATAAATTGTTGTGACAAGTTTATACCATATGACTATCTATGGTTGGTCACATAAATTGTTGTGACAAGTTTATACCATATGACTATCTATGGTTGGTCACATAAATTGTTGTGACAAGTTTGTACCATTACTAGCGGATCCCTAGGTTTTGAGTCGACTTATATTTCATTATTTGAGATTACCAAGTAATGTAAATATAGAACTACATGTGCATTAAATTGTGAGGTTCTGGCCGTTAATAAATTATGGAACTACATGTGCATTAAATTGTAAGGTTCCATAAGGTAATCAAAACGAAGAACTACATGTGCATAAGGAAAGAAGGTTTATGACCTTATTTTAATGGATTTTATTCCTAACATCAGTTAACTTGGAAATGCTTGTTTGAAAGGTTTCCTTTTTGGATGTAAATGTTATATCCCTTGAAATTTATAAACTGTATGTTCTCACTAGGCTTTAAGCCTAACACTTTTTCTCAAATGATATGTATATCAGGTTCTCGTTAGCGGCGGGTTGCTAAGGGCTTGAGTGCCGGGATTGATCTCGAGGGTTTTTGAGATTGTGTAGTATTGGTTTGTTGGGCGTTGTTAAGTCCCACATTTTTAGATAATTCTGGATCAACAACTTTTGTAATCTAGATAGTATATGTTTAGATTAGTTGGTTGATGAATTCTATATCCGTTCAGATTTTGTATAGTTTTAAGGACTAATTCCCTTTATGGGAAGTTTATATCAATACGGATGTCTTGTTGCCATACTTCTAGGTTTTAATTTACTCTGAATTTTAGAGTGTTACATGTTAAAAGTGGGTTTGCTGATGACTGGGATAATTTTATTTATTTTGGAGGACCTGGAAAAAATATCCAAATTGTCCTTGACAAATTCATTTATTATCAATTATTATTACTACAAATCAAATAAATAAAAAATATGTCATAAAACCATCTTGTGATAAGATATATAATTTATTATTTTCTACTCGGTTCAAGAACCCGATGGGTATCCCCATCCCTCCTCAAATAGTACGTGTTCAGGTATCGGGTTGTCGATGTAGTATTTCTTTTTGCGATCTCTATATTTCAGTACAATAAATACCACATGAAACGAAATATACATGTTAATACAAGGATAATAAAAATTGGATGCTTGAACAAGTTACATGTTTAACAAGATCGAACACTGTGAACCATAGCGAATTGGTTTCTTATTGCATATTAATCGTAATTTTTGGAAGAATACAAGCAAAGGCAATGTCGTTTGCAAAGATAACGGTTTCTTCCAAATGAAAAAGAAAAATACAATGATCATAAAGTTTGATCCCTTAGTTTTCTAACATAGGAATATAGAGGTAAGCATGAACAGAATAAATGAATGACAAAATTTATACCAAATGAATGATTTTCAACAAAAAAAAAACATTTATATTGCAACACATTCACGATCCTTGATGCAAAGATCCATTATTGGTACTTTAAGATCCAAATGCAAACAACCAAGACATGAGGCTGTAAATAATAAGCTTCAAAGAGGTTCGAATCTTACATTTAAAACAAAATTGTATAGGATCTCTTTGCTGAATTTCGTGATTTTTTACACCACACAGACCATCGAAGCGATTTGGCATGCCAGCTAGGTCAGCCAAGGTCGCACCATTATCTGTCGGATGCCCGCGAGCTTTGTTCTACGACAGGATTACTTGTAATTTACCGTGCAACCTAGGTCGTGGGTATGAAGGTTGCATAGACGGGTTTTAAAAACCTCATTTGGCTAGGGTTTAGTTGGTTCTTAAGCTACTTCTTCCTAAGTGATTTTTTCAAGCATTGTGAGTGCAAATCATAGGGTTTGTTAGCCTAGAGATTGTAGGATATTTGTTAAAGATAGGCTCCAATGTTGTATTGTTCCTCCATTTTGATCATCAATATACAAGTTACGTCCCTCCCCTTGTTGATGTACATTATCTCACCATAGTAGAACCACGTTAAATTTTTGTGTTGTTTGTGTTTCCTTGAATTTATTTGTTGGATATTAATTTATTATTCAATTTATATAATATTGGTACATTTGAACATAATTGGGATCAGAGTATTCAATACTGACTGCTGGGTTTTAAGGTTGCAGATTTTTGAAATTGGTTTGGGACTGTTGTGTTATCCCCAACAAGTGGTATCAGAGCTAATTGATCAGTTAGTGGAGTGTGGTTTGAGACTAATTGCTTGTAGATGATTAGTTGATTTATTGTGCATGTTAAGTGTTTGATAAAATGTATGACTTAGATGTTAATGTATTGTTGCCCAAAGTAGTGGGGCTTCATCATCGTTTACATATGTGAAAGGTTCATGTAATATTTTGGGAGCCAATTTGCATATTGAACAATGGAATAGGGATGGGGATTTTGGTAAATGGCAATGGAATATGGAGTATTGATGGGAAACTCTGACACTGAGTCGGATCAGCCAGCTAGTTCATCAAAATGGGGGAGAAATCCAAGATTTTCAAGTCATATGAAAGATTAAGTAAAGTTTGAAAGATTTTCTGAAGAAAAAGGAGAAGATAATCTGAAAGTTTCAAGTCAGACGAATGTGGTAATGTCAAATGAAAGTTTATAAAAATGGAGGAGACATATCTGGAATTTTCAAGTCAGATAATAAGTTCAAGACAGATGATTCAAGAAAGTTTGTTTGCATAAAGACAGTTCAGAGATCACAGAGATGAAGATACAAGCATTGAAGGATTCCTCAAAGTTGAAAGATTTCTCAAAGTTTAAAGATGATCAAAGAAGTTTCAAAGATTTCATGTTCAAGACTTAATGACATTTCAAAGCAAATGTGAAAGACTTTTCAAGATTATTCAAAAGCTGAGAGTTTAAAGATTGTCAGAGCTTCAATGTTTAAAGCTGTCAGAGTCAAAGTTTTGAAGAATCAAGAGCTGAAGACTATTGTCAATTTTTTTTTAAATCTTGAATACAAAGGGGGAGAATGTCAGTGTATTGTTGTATCTAAGATTTAAGTAGAAAAGTCAAAGTGTTGTTCAAGTTTAGTCAAAGTTAGCTTGTTTACTTTGAGTGAATATGGTCTTTGACCATATATATATATAGTGTTATAAAAGTAGTAGTAGCTTAGAATGCCGTTGTGTGGTGTAAGACTTGTAACACATTTTAACAAAGTGAGATATACGACTGTTGCTTTCTCTCTCTACTCTCTCTCTATAATTTGTGATCAATTGTCATCTTGATTGAATTGCTTGATTTGTGGACTCACAATTGGTATCAGAGCTAGACAAAATCATTCAGATGGATTGACACACTTGAGATTTGATCGAATTTTCGAATTTTTGAAGAACACACACGTAGTTTTTCAGAAAATCACTGTTGCATCAAATTTTCCTTGAAAAATCGATTTTAATCAAAGAAAATTATTCCATAGTGTTCGATTTGTGTTCTAGGAACTTTCTTGTTTAGATTTCAAATCGAAATTCGCACCGAAGCTTATTCAATTTTGAATTTGTGTGGGTTTCAGTTTTAGAAAATGTCGAACACTGTATATGATCAAAATCACTGTGATTTTGTTGTTTTTAGTCTAATCTTTGTATTAGGAAAGTATTTGGTTTGATATTTCGATCATCATAGTGCATTTTGGAGCCGTGATTGCAGGTTTTTCAATGTTTTGATCGAAATCCGTGTTCAAGACAAAGAACACGCAAGATTCAAAGAACGCGCAAGCTTCAAAGTGAAGAACACGCAAGACAAAGAACACGCAAGCAACGAAGAACGCGCACAATGATTTTCATGTTTCATGCGATTTCCTGATTGATACGCGCAAACAGTGATATGCGAGAAGTGGAAACGCGCATAAAACTATCTGCAAGTTCTTATTTTTTGTTGCTTTAATATGCGAGTTCTATTAATCTGCGAGTTTTGTTTGATCAAAATTTTTTCTAACTCCAAAACACGCAAAAGCATTACGAGAAGTTAAAGTTCAAGAACGTGCAAGTCTTTTTATGCGGGAAGCTAAAAACGCGCACAACCTTTTCTGCGAGAACTCAAAACGCGCACCCATCGATTTGCGTGAACCTGAAACACGCATAAGCCTGTTAGCGCGAACTTGTGAACAGTGATCTGCGAGTTTAGCACATTCAGAAGTTTTTTAGATTTTTTTTTCAAGTGTTTTTCAAGTTTGTCTTTCAAGTCAAATTTTTTATCTGAATATTTTGGACGATCATTTCGAGCATAACATTCAATATGTCTAATGTTTTGTCAGGGAGAGACTGTATCATCATGTATATGACTGAGATACCGGTTATAGAAGTTGAACGAGATAAACTGAAGATTCATAATTCAAAGCTTCTAAATCAGATTAAGGAGTTTAAAGCTAAATTGTTAAATTCTGATAAAACTTCTGAATGTGCTAAATGTATTAACAATTCTAAATCTGATTTTTCAGGTATAATCAAGGCAAGAGAGAAAGAAATTAAAGTAAAAGAGAGTGAGATAAGCAAACTTCAAAGCTAACTGAAGACAACTGAATAGAAATCATCAGAGCTGAAAGCTGAATCAGTTGATCTATATAGCAAGTCAAAGGCTTTTAAAGAGAAGATATCTTCACTAGAAGTAAAGAATGTTGATCTGATGAAAAATCTCAATGTAGATACAATTAAAGCTGATCTGGAGAAATCTATGCTCAAAAGCTTTTTGATTTTTCTAAGAAAGTTTCTCAAGAGAAAAAGGATTTGGAGCTAAGATGTATAAAACTCTCTAAGCAAGTGTCAGAATTTGAAAAGATTTTAATAACTGAAAGAGACACGTTTGCTAAAGAGAGAAAAGTTATTGAAAATAAAAATCTTGAACTTCCCAAGAAAATTTATACCTTACAAGACTTGAAAAAGAAAGACAAATATTTCAAGAGAAGAAAAAGTCTATTGATTCTGAAAAGAAGAAGTTTGAAAAGAAAAATGTTGCGATTTTCAAGAAAATTTCTGAGAAAAACAAGAACTTGGAAAAGGATTTTGAGCAAGAACGTCAAATCTTTGAAAATGAAATATCTAAGCTCACATCCAAGATATCTGTTCTATCATCGGATATTAAAAAAGAACATATGGCAAAATTTGGTTTGAAAAAGAAGTTTGACACACTTTCTGATGAAAGAAACATTTTGTCTAAAAAGATAAAGGACTTGGATGTTGCAAATGTTGAATTGTCAGAGAAGATTTATGCTGACGTGATTAATCAGTCACCTTATGACAATTCAAAGGGATTTTTGTTCTTTTAAAACTGCTTCAAGTTCCATTCATGAAATTGTTTTCAAAAAGAATAGTGTCAAATCTAAAATTGTCAAATCAAATCAGATTCGTCCATCTAATCTGTTTTATGATAAAACTATTGATAGTTCAGCAAACTTTTATGTAAAATCTTTTGAAAAATATTCTTCTAAGAAAGGACAGATGGTCTGGAGAGTGAAGGGTTCTCCGGATGAAAAGAAAGTTGACAAATCATTCGTATCCACAACAAAAGCCAAGAAGAACAGTGCACATAAAGGTAAATCTTTTGGTAAACCTGATATGTTTTATTATGCTAATCATTTGATCAGGATTGCTCAAAAGAAGATTTGTTGTTCTTATTGTGGAGAAAATGATTTTGTTCAAAGAGAATTTGCTCATCACTGGTACGGAACTTACAGAATAACTTCTCAGAAAAGTAAACTTAAAAGTTTTAAATCTAATGAGAAGTGGATTCCTAAATCTAACCAACCAGGACCCAAATACCAGTGGGTACCAAAACCTATTAAATCTGTTTTGCAGGTACCGCAGGTTTTGGGGGAGGAAGATGATTGGTTTTTGAACAAAGCAGTTCAAAACTCGGACTTTAAAGATTTAGGCTCTTGAATAACACAGTTCAATACCCGCACCTCAATGTCAAGAATTTCGATTTCTGAGTAAATCAACTCAGGACTCAGACTTCAATGTTCAAAAATATGGTTTCTGGTTACAACAGATCAGGACCCGTTCTTAAATGTTAAAGGACTTAGACTTCTAAACACATCAATTTAGGACTCGGTCTTCAATGTTTAAGGACAAGGATATTATGAAAATATCCAGGGGAGCTTATCAGACTATAAATCATTTTATCATGATTTGAGGGGGAGCTAAAATGTAAGTATCTTCTTATCTAGATCTCTGATTGTTTGAAAGAAGAACAACTTTCGAGCATGAAAAATGTTTTCTTAAATGTTCAAACCACTTCTGGTTCTCAAAAGATTTCATGAATTTAGAAGTGTGATTTTCAAATATTTTTCATTATTGAGCTTTAATGTTTAACTGACCATGTGTTTCCAAAGATCAATACTTGTGTATTATCATGTCCATATACTGTCAAATATTCACACACACCGATTCAGTACTTCATTTGAATTTGTTATTACCATGTCTCATAACGAAACAATTTTTCAATGGTAATACCCCCGTTTGTAATTCAATGTTCTTGAGCACCAATTATCATTTCAATCTTTGTACGTTCATTGTTAAATTGTTTATATTCGTTCATATAAACAAACTATCAAGTTCTTTGATACTCCAACCATTTCATGTTCATACTCATGATATTTGATCTGATTGATACATTGTCAGATTCTGAAAACAATTCTCTTGATTTCATTTCATTCATTCAAATTCATTGTTTTGAGAGATCTTCAACGATCAAATGCTCAATTATCATTCATATTCTTGATGAGCATACATTTCTATGACAATGTTATCATGTGCTTAACTGTTCAAGTTAAATTATTGAGCAACCATTCTTTTTAGGATAAAATTACATGGGATTCATGTGAGAACTTAAATAGAACTTCCATGGATTCACGTTAACCAGTGTTTCCTACCCCGGAAGTAATCCTAGAGTGATTGAGGGGTGAGGGGTTTGAAATCAAAAAGTGGGGGAGATAACTCATTCGATTGAGTTTGTCTCAGTGTGATGAGGTAAAATGTAAAAGAGAGTTTGGTTAGAAGTGAGCTTAAATGTTTAAAAGAAAGAGGGTATGATATCAGAGTTAAAAGAATATCAAAACTCTGCACCAACCACTTTCTGAGCCGGCAGCCACATCTACTGATAGGTTCAGATTCTTTGGCGACCATCATTGAAAAAGGCAATAAGCCTATGCCAACTCTTGCAATTACCTCACCAACCACTCGTTTCTTTCTTAACAAAAAAATGTTTCAATTTTCTTTGGGGACGCAATATATTTGCTATCTGATCTTCACTCGGAAGATTTAGATATTGAAAAAGAAGGAAGTTTGCCCCACCTTCGCACCTCTTTCATGCACATTGAGTCCGTGTAATACTTGTTGTTGTCTCAACAGTTTACACAATTTGAGCCTAAAAAGCTAAGTAGCTTCAATCATTCTACACTTTCACGTACACACAAGGAATG
Organism: Arctium minus; assembly: GCA_954870635.1. NCBI lineage: Eukaryota > Viridiplantae > Streptophyta > Magnoliopsida > Asterales > Asteraceae > Arctium > Arctium minus. Next base: position 23,822,370 of record OX941097.1, on the reverse strand, counting down.
TGTTTTCTTGTCATAACATTCATAGAAAATTCCTTTGTGGTTTTTCGATGATTGAATGGAAGCCCTAGGGGAGTGAACATCTCAAAAACTCCTTTCCAATGTACATTCGTTGTACAAAGTGGCTCCGTGCTATTTACAGGCATACTAACTGTATCATTTGTTGATTCAGGGTTACAACGTTTATTATATCTGAATTTGAAAAGATTCAGGTATATACATTTCATGAATTGACAGCTACACATATCAAAAGAGCGAAGATTGTCATTTCATAAAGGGGGAGACAGATTTTCAAAGACAGAGATGACTTGAAAAGGTTTTGATGATTTTGCTGCTCACAATTCATCAAAAATGGGGAAAATTCAAGATTTTCAAGTCATATGAAAGATTAAGTAACGGAAGAGATATTCTGAAGAAAAAGAAGAAGATAATCTGAAAGTTTCAGGTCAGACGAATGTTGTAATGTCAAATGAAAGTTTATCAAAATGGAGGAGACATATCTGGAATTTTCAAGTCAGATAATAAGTTCAAGACAGATGAAAGTTTTTATCAAGATATTGTTTCAAAGATGATTCAAGAAAGCTTGTATTCCAAAGACAGTTCAGAGATCACAGAGATGAAGATACAATCATAGATTCCTCACAGTTGAAAGATTTCTCAAAGTTTAAAGAAGATCAAAGAAGTTTCAAAGATTTCATGTTCAAAACTTAATTACATTTCAAAGCAAATGTGAAAGACTTTTCAAGATTCTTCAAAAGCTGAGAGTTCATAGATTGTCAGAGCTTCAATGTTTAAAGTTGTCAGAGTCAAAGTTTTGAAGAATCAAGAGCTGAAGACTATTGTCAATTTTTTTTAAATCTTAATTACAAAGGGAGAGATTGTTAGTGTATAATTGTACCCAAGATTTAAGTAGAAAATTCAAAGTGTTGTAAAGTCAAATTTAGCTTGTTTACTTTGAGTGAATATGGTCTTTGACCATATATATAGTGTTATAAGAGTAGTAGTAGCTTAGAATGCCATTGTGTGGTGTAAGAGTTGTAACACATTTTAACAAAGTGAGATATACGACTGTTACTTTCTCTCTCTACTCTCTCTCTAGAATTTGTGATCAATTGTCATATCTTGATTGAATTGCTTGATTTAGGGGTGTTCATCTAAACCGCCAAACCGCACTAACCGCCCACACCGCACCGCTCCGCACCGCAAAGTGCGGTTTAGAACGTCCGCGGTGCGGTTTGCGGTTTGCATTTTTACCAAACCGCACTATGCGGTGCGGTTTGCGGTTTTGAGTTATCAAACCGCACCGCACTGCACATTATATATGTATATTTTTTTAATTTTATATATTAAACACACATATGTGTATATATAAAATAATTGCAGTATTTGTATAATATGTATTTTAGAATCGGAAGTATTGAGTATTTTTTATTTTTAGGGACTACGATCACATTATCGTTGATTTTAAAATGAAGTTTTGAACTTATAATTATTGAATTGTAGGTGTAAAATGCGTAAGGTACAAACCGCATAAACCGCACCGCAAAATGCGGTGCGGTTTGGTGCGGTTTGAGGTATATGCGGTGCAGTTTGCGGTTTGGAAAAATGCTCAAACCGCATATGCGGTGCGGTTTGCGGTTTTGCCCCAAACCGCACCGCGAACACCCCTAGCTTGATTTGTGGACTAACAATAAACATGTATCATTCAATTGTGAATGCTCCTAAGTCCTGAAGACTTGGATACATATACATCACCTACCAATTGAATGGGATGAAGCAATTGGCCATGACCCGATTGCGAGTTACAATGCGATATGCGGTAATTGGACAAATTAGCTCGAAGACTAAACCAGAGGATATTTAGTACAAATTAGAGGATATGTGTATTTGAAAAAAAAATCTCACTTTCAAATGCAAGAAGGGGAGACAATGAAGGATCACATAACTGCGTTTGATGATTTAGTGATGAGGATGGGGTTGGTGGATTTAAAGCTAGTTGAAGACAAGAAAGTTTTGGCGATGATTTTGTTATCCTTACTAGCTAAAGAATCAATATACAAGTTTCATGAATAGTCTCATCTATAGTCTAGAAAACCACAAGGGGTTGTGGCGTACTGGTTAAGGCCCAACACTACAAGAAACTGCACTTTTACCGACGACTTAGACGAAAGCCTCCGATAAAAGTTTAACTTTTTAATCAGGGTTGATGTCTTACCGTCATAATTTGTCAAATGATTAGTCTAGGCATAGCCTAGGACACCCTTCCCAAAAAAAACTTCAATAGAAATTGAAGGATAGGGTTCATTAAACGAAGATGTTTATACAATGATAATACCACTACTACAGAATTATAAATGCTACCCGGTTAAATAATTTAATGGTGCCCGGTAGACAAACCTGGTACTATTAGAGGGGGGGTTTATTCTCATGTTTAATGGTACCAGGTTGTTTGACCGGGTACCATTTGGCTAATTGTACCCGGTTGTTATTAACAAACCGGGTACAATAAGGTAGAAAAAGCCAATACAACCACCCATCATAATACCCACTTTCTTCGAAGAACCGGGTAATATTGATGTTTTTAATACAAAAAATATGCTTATAATAATGTTACTCATCCTGTATATTTCAATGTACAAACAAAAAACAAAATCCATATTCCGAGAACATATGATAAATGGACAAAAAACAATAGCATATATCTAAAGGTAGAGAACACAAGTCGATCAATAAACCAAAAGCTCCATGTTCAAAACCAAATCCAAATACACATGCATTACAATCATGTATATATAATGCTAATTTTAGTGTTTACAAAATGGTTGATATCAAATGCCTAGAAATGAAGTTTGAGTGCTTGGTAGAACAATAATGAAATATCGAGTAGTAATTGTAGGATCAAATTTTTGCACTCCAAAAAACCATCAAACTAATGCATCACATCCCTGGAACATGACAAGTATAACAATCAATTTCATTGCGAAGCTGTTTAAATAAGTTCCTACAATTTATATGAATACAAAAATAAGTTTTATGTTTTATGTTGTATCCCAGCAAAAAAAAAATTAAAGAGATCATAGTCTTAGTAGACCCAAAAATATAAGTCAAATCATGTAGAATAGCATACAAATATTAAACTCATGTAAGTGTAAAAATATATGTATCGTTATTTCATATACCATGTCAAAGTGTGACTATTGGTATCATCGACCATGAGGAACGATGTGAACCTATGAGAAAAATGTCCGACTTAAATAAATGAGTGAAAATATTACAAGCAACTAACCAATATTAGTTCTTCAAATGCTTCATATAAGTACTTGAAAATCTTGTAGCCCATGTAATAGCAATCCCGTTCAACATCCTTTCGGTAAGAGGAGTTATGTCATTCCGTGGTATCTAGACCCAAATTAAAACCAAAATTGTTATTTGACCACAAAGGAGAATGCAACATACATAACGAATAAAATATAACAAAGACATACTTTATCCGGGAATTGTGATTGTTGATACATCACAAAGTTGAAGATAAAGTACAAAACATAGTATCCGCATTCCCAACCAGTTTTTTGTTGATTGCACTAAATTAGAGAAAGAAAGTATGTATTAGACAAGTCAAACAACGAATATAGATAAAAGAATTACGCGTGTGATTTCCCATCTAAATGGCCTCGATTTATCAGTATCACATGGCCCTCCATCTTCGTGATATCTAGTAACAGCCCTACAAGAAAACATAAGCAATATTAGTGTTAAAAATAATAGAAAGATAGGTCAATAATAACAATTTAAGAATTGCTTACGCTTCCACGTGTTGTTTGATCATGTAGGTGTCCACGGTCTTTCCTTCACTCATCGCCGAATCCAAAATGTACACAATGCGACGATGAGGAAAAATCAAAAGTAGAGACCAATGGTTGCTAGTAATATTTAAAAATATTAGTATAAACAATGAACGTATAAATTATAAGCCCTATAACAATAAAGATGGTGTTATGCATATGATACCTTTGTAGGTACGGTGCAAGAAAAAACCACATTTCTCTATTGTGAGACATTGCACTAGCCATATTACTTATAACCAAATCACCATCTGATTCGCATTCTTTGGAATAAATCGAGTTGGGGCAAATGAAACCACATTTGTTCTTCTCTTTTGTTTGCATAATGCCATGTAAAAACCTAAAAACATAACAATATGATAAAGCAATTTATATAATACATATATATATATATATGTGTGTGTGTGTGTGTGTGTATAATTGAACATTGAGAATGTAGTAATCATTGGCTTACATTTGGAACCAAGTTATAAGGGTGTGATCGAGCCAACCATTGTTCACTAAACAATGAATGTCAGCGCGAAAAATCATAAAGTCAAATGATTTTGACCCAAAAACCCCGGGATTAACATGAACTTGAAACCCTCTTGGATCCGAGAGGGACTCCCAACGCTTGTAAAGCTATTGCAACTCTTTCGGTCTTTTGCTCAAAACTTGCACCGGGATCGCACTCTTCACCGATAAAGTTTGACTTTTAGGAGTCGAATTTTTCCTCGTACTCTTTAAGAAAAAAATGTAAGTAATCAACTAAATCTCACTAAAATATATACTTGAGAAAGTGAATACTAATGTAAAATATACCTTAATAAAGACAATTGCATGACGTGGCCATTGGATAAAGTTGGTTCGTGCTTGACCGAGGGACGCCATTTCTTCATTTGGCACCGGTAGGGGATACATCTCAAAATCCTTTACGACTTGATCAACATGCACCTTTACAAAATCTACCTTGACAGGAACACAATGACATCATCCCTCCCCTATTGAATGTACCATACCTTTTGCACAAGGTAACTTATTATCACCATCTACTACTACCAAATGGCAAGGGGCAGGCAACTGCAAATAAATGTGTATGTAAGTGTGTGTGTATATATATGTGTATAGTGCAAATAAATACATTTAAGAATGCAAGTATATATATATATATATATGTGTGTAAGTGTGTATGTATCAGTTACCTGTATGCTACCAACTTCTTCTAAACAAACGACTGAGCTAAAACTACTCTTCTTCATCCCTAGTGTTGGGTTTCCATCATGTATGCCATCGTTCTTAGACACCATTTTCTTGAGCATTTCATACTTAGCATCGAGTAACTAATTATTCTGCTCCACCATATCTGCATAGAATACCTTTCTCTTCTCATCAAAATGGGCATCAAATTGCCTTTTCTTCTCCTCGCACTCAGCATCAAATAACTTTTGTTTCTCTTTATACTCAAGATCAAGTAACCTTTGTTTCTCCATACACTCGACATCAAATTGCATTTTCTTTTGCTCCCAGTCAGTATCCACTAAGGTTTGACTTTTTCTTTTTTTCCTAAAACCCCAGGGATTCCCTTTTTCAAGCCAACAGTATGCCCGACTGCCCTGGTGCGACCAGGGTGCTCGGGTCCTATGACCGCTATAAGGACATCCTCTCCTGGCCAAGGACCCAAACTCCTTGTGAAAGTTGTTTATCTTTTTCAATCTATTAATGCAAATAATATGACAAATGTGAGAAAAAATATTTTTTCGACAGTTTTCAGTGGAGCGTATAAATAAATAAAAATATTAAATTTTCTCTTACAATCGCTTCTGCTAGTGCCCACATGTCTGCCGGTAGTATGTACGTTCCATCAGCTGCTTTGACTCTCCTAGCCAATAAAAAATCTCTTGCTCGTTTGTCTTTTATCTTCCATATCTCAGACAATTCACCTGATTCAGTCATTTCTTTACCCCATGTCTCTTCCATACCACGATACCTGCGTGCACCTAACCGTGGTGGATTCGTGTTTAGCATCGCATTCACCCTCCCTCGTTCATTTTTCTCCTGTACATAAGAATAGTATCAATAAAAAACAATTCAACATCATAATAACGTAAATATAAACTAAGTTCGAACAAACCTCAAATTCCTTAGTCGATTTGATTTTCACAAACTTTTCCCACGTTTTCTGATCCAAATATGGGTAAAGCTCACATGGATTGCGACCTTTCTTTCGGAAAATAGAATTAAGATTCTTTTTGAAGTTCTTCCAAGTCGTGTTGGCAATTTTTAGTACTTCGTATCTGCCCTTGTCATCTTCAATATGCCATTTTGTCTATTATTTTTCAAAATAAATCTATTATAGATAGTTGAAGATATACATTCGCTACAAGCCCCATAAAGGGTTTGTCACTTACATATATTATGTAATGCACTTACAAAATTTTTACAGATCATACCTTAATAGTCATCCATAGCATATCCATGTTTATTTTCTTTACTTTATCTCAAGCAGGTTCGTTTATGGAAATCATCGATCTAGCTGTCACTCCTTCCCAATTAATGAATTTGGTGTAGTTAACCCCCGTAGGTTTATAGAACTCATCGAATTGAATACGCATCAAATCTGCATTTTTAGTTTGTTTCTTCAACAATGTCACACTTCTCGTACTTCTTGGTTGTGATGACTGGTCAAAACCATGGCTCTCATCGGATGACGACGGCAGGTCAAAGTCATGGCTCTCTTCAGAAGATGCTTCCTGGTCTGACATGTCTACATAATAATATATATAAAAAAGACAGATTAAAAGCCAAGTATATATACATAACAATCCATGATAAAGTATTAGTTTGACTTTGTCAAGGGCTATAGTTGTACTCTATCCAAACCTACAACTGTGCCCTGTTTTGAGTCACAAAATAGCAGCCTAACACAGCACCGTAAGGGTTGTTAATCGGCTGGAAAAACAACACCGTAACCGCTGTTAATCGGCTCGAAAAACAGCACCGTATGGGCTGTTAATCGGCTCAAAAAACAACACCGTATGGGCTGTTAATCGGCTCAAAAAGCAGCACCGTAACGGCTGTTAATTGGCTCGAAAACCATGGTTGATGATATGGTGATGCTGGTCAATGGTTGAGATCCATTGGAAATCATGAAGACAGAAGAAAGGATACAACAGAAAAACGACTTAAGATGTGATGCAGATGAAATAGCAAAAACAAATTGGCAAGTAAAATCATTCTGAAGACATGCACTTTGTAGAATACAAAGACAACGCAAGAATGAAAAGAAGACATAGCATCTTTCATATGGTTACTGAATCCACGAGGCTAAAAAGAGATGTCCTAGACCTTGCAATAATTTATACTAAATGCATATTTTTTAACACATGGTTCAGTGAATGCATAATTGAAGTTGAAGCAACCATACCATTACTTTGGTTTAAAAATTATATGTAAAAACAAACTACCAAATCACTTATCTTTATGCCATACCAGTTCCATGAAAACTTGACCGGATTGGTTGCGACTCGTGAGTCGTAACTGTAAATTGATAGGATTTTAAAACTTACATCAAGCTCCGTATTTACTAAATACAAATAGTAAACTCAGATTTAACAAAATCCATCAAAGTTTGCATTTGGAAAGTAGTGGTTGAACTTGATACACCTACTTTTTTAGGAACAAAGGCAAAATAATTCAACACCACTTTACAATTTCTATTGGGCTTCATCTCTCTATAATTTCTATATGGTTTCAATTTTTACAAGAGCTTATGTTGCAACTATTTTTTAATCAAGTTCAATCAACTGTTTGAATTTGTTGGTCATTTTATGTTGTGTTGTTTCTTTCCACTTTCCAATTTAGTGTTTCAGCCTTTTTGCGATCAAGTCCAAGAGTACATTGACCAACATAGATACTATTTTAGAAAAAAACCAACTTAAAACATTGAATATACTAACACCACTTTTGCATCTAAACAAAACAGAGCATTCAAAGCTTAAAACATATACAAAAACCAACCCAATAGAAAAACCAACTTAAAACATTGAATATACAACACCACTTTTGCATCTAAAGTCTAAACAATCATATCTATTCATTGCCACTTCTTTATTGAGACTTCAGGAACGTTTAATTCACTTTGGCATTTTAGCAAACAGGTTATGGGCACAGATAGACTTGGTAAAGATGTCTTGTATATTATGACTGTAATTGGTAGAATACAAGAGTATTTATGGGAGAAATATTTACGGGAGTAGGTGTGAGTTGGTAAGGGGCTGGTCGGTTGTGGAGGAGTAGTATGTAGAGGGATGTTTGGTTGAGAAGAGGAGTTTGGTGAGGAAGTTGTAGGAGTAGGTGTGGTTGTTTGTGTGGCAGGTATGGACGTAGGATAGGAGGAGATATAGGGGTTGTTGGGAGAGAATGTGGAGGTTGTGGTAGGAGGTGTAGAAAAAGGGAAAAAGTTTTCGTTGAACCGAACGTGACGGGCAATGTAAATGCGTTCAGTGTCGGGTTCAAAACATCGATATCCATGATGTGCGGTGCTATAGCCAAGAAAAATACAAGAAGTGGATCGTAGATCCATCTTGTGGTGATTATATGGGCGAATATGAGGGTAACATTGGCATCCAAAGACTCGAAGAAACAAGAAGTCGGGTTTGTGTTTAAAGAGATGTTCAAAGGGAGAAATGGTTGAGTTTGTTCGTGACGGCATTCGGTTTATAAGATAAACCACGGTTTCAAAGGCAAAGTGCCAAAAACGGTTTGGAACATGAGATTGAGCCATGAGAGTGGGTCCGGTTTCGACAACATGACGATGACGTCTCTCGACAACCCCATTTTGTTCGCTAGTGTGAGGGCAACAGAGACGGTGAATAATGCCAATAGAGGAGAAGAATTGTGATAAATTTCGAAATTCACCCCCCAATCGGTTTGGATTGTTTTAATTGTGGTGGAGAATTGACGTTCAACCATGGTGACAAAACATTTAAACACATCAAACACATCCGATTTTCGTTTTAAAGGAAATAACCACATGACTTTGGAAAAATGATCAACACATAAGAGAAAGTAGATGACCATCAAACGAGGTTACTGGTGCGGGACCCCAAACATCACAAAAGATTAAATCTAGAACATGAGAACTTTTATAATCAGAAGACAATAAATTGAGTTTGGAAGATTTCCCAATCAAACAGGAATTACAATGAAAATCAAAATTCTTATTGGAAATAGGTAAACAATATTTGGAAAGCATAGTCTGAAACGGCTGGGAATGTGGATGTCTGAGTCTTTCGTGCCAGGTGGTTGTGGTGGCTCGGGCTGTTGAGAAAGCAACTTTTGGAAGGGGTTGATTTGTTGGAAGGTTGATTGAGTAGAGTCCACCGTCACTTGGACCCATGAGGAGGGTAGTGTGTGTTGACTTGTCCTTAACAACAAAAAAAGCAGAGTGAAATTCAAAATAGACATGATTATCGTGACAGAATTTTTGGACAGACAAAAGGTGTTTCTTGATTTCAGGGACGTGAAGAACATTGTTTAGGTAAAAGGTTTTGTTTGGTGAATAAAGGCGTGAGGAACCAATATGTAGGATAGGAAGGGCCTTACCATTACCAACATGCAGACTGTCATCCCCGTAGTAGGATTCGGCAGAATCAAAACCCGTCATATCCGGTGAAACATGGTTGTTTGAACCTGTGTCCGGAATCCAAGAGGTGGACGCTTGTGAGCGATAATCAGCGTAATTGGCGGTCGGTTGTCTCGTCCGAAAGGTAGATGGGTCGCGGTTCGGGCATTGTGATGGAACATGTCCAATTCCACACCTGTTACATGTGCCATAAACTGTGTTTTGGTTAGAAGCCCAATTAAACTGACCTGGATTGCGATTTCCTCCTCCTGGTCGGTTTCGATTAAAGTTGTTACTACGACCTCCACGACCGCGACCACGACTGCTATTAGAGGGACCAGATCGGTTTGTGTAAAAGACCTGAGAAGTCGGTGTGGATGATATATTGGAAACCAGCTGTAGTTGGAAGCCAAGGCGTGAAACAAGTTGTTGCAAGGCTTGAACTGTATCAGTTTGGAGAGAGGAATCGGCTACTGTAGCAGCCGTGAATGCTTGAACCGGGGTAACGTCTGGAACCGGTTTCCGTATCAAAAACTCATGATCGACCAGAAGTCCAGGAAGTTCTGAAAACACAGCCGTGAATTGTCTTGCAAGGAGACTTTATTTGACTCCGTTATATTCATCCCGAAGACCTGCAACCACTAGCATAACAATGTCTTTTTCTGACATAGGTTGTCCGATATTAGCAAGAGCAGTGGCATACTCCTGTGCCCTAGCAAGATAGGCTGAAGAGGTCTCGTCACCCTTCATTTATATTTTTAACAACTGAGTTTTCAACGTGAACTCTCTTGAAGAGGTATGAGGTGTGTAAGCACGTTCAAGAGCCAACCAGAGATCACGAGAAGTCGTACCTTGAACATGTTGAAAAGATGCCTCCTAGATGGTTGACATGAGTAGCATACGGACGTGGGCGTCATTGGATATCCAAATCGCGTGACTAGGGTTTGGCGTAAAGGTAGAAGTAGCGGCTTCTCCTTCTTTTCCAGATGATGCGATCAGCGGCATAGGGCATGGGATTGTGCCATCAACGTATCCCAATAAACCGTTTGTAATGAGAAACGGTTGAATCATAGCCTTCCAATAACCATAATTTGTAGGGGACAACGTGAAACCAAACTTGTGAGAGTTGTGGGTAGTTTTCTCGGTAGAAGAAAAGGCTACGAGAGGGGCTGCCATTAGGATCGTCGAAAGTACTGTTCACGGCGGAAAGTACTGTTCACGTCGGATATACTGTTCACGCTGGAGCACTGTTCACGCCGGGGTTTTTTTCGGAGCGGCGGCTATTAGGGTTTTGGGAGCGGCGACTATTAGGGGTTTTGGGGCGGTGACTCTGATACCAAGATAGACTTGGTAAAGATGTCTTGTATATTATGATTGTAATTGGTAGAATACAAGAGTATTTATAGGAGAAATATTTACAGACTACACCTTCTAAGTATACAAAGTTTGTCTAATAGACACCAGATCTACAAAACTTATGCTTCCCCTATGGCTACACTCTATAGTAATGAAGTTGCCAAATGAAATGAAGCCAGTGACATAAACCTTAGCCTCGGTAAAGGAAGCTCATCCCAAGCATGATAACAAACTTTGCTACATAAGACTTTTTGCATACTAAATCTATACGAGATTAAAAGATCAAGTGTTGATAATTCAAAACAAGAGATTCTTACAAGAGAAGATAACCAATAGCATACTGATCATCAAATAACATTACGTATAAAATGATATTTCTACCACTAGAAAACCTAAAATGTACACATTAGCGAAAAGTAAGTACTAGAAAGGTAAAAAAGTTAAATCCACACACAGGGAACCAGTGCCTGAGTGATATTGCATCGTGAACGGGACTGAAACTGTAATATATTTCAATTCATTAAAAGAGCCATCTTAGGGCCTATCGTAGAACAGAAATTGAAGATTTTTAGCATGCATACAGCTTCGTTCTATGGTAATTAACTCTTGTCTGGATTCATCATCATACAATTACACTTCAGATGAGTTCTTACGGAAAAATCAAACCTGTCGACAATGGAGAAGACAATGGCGGCAACAATGGAGAACACTATAGCGACGAAGATGGAGAACAAAACAGCAGGGACGATGGAGAACACAACAATTGTTGAGGATGGATAGCAGTAATCAGAGAGAAATGGCATTCTATACTCCTGTTTCTTCAATTTTGTAGAGCCATAAGAGAAGAGAAACTTGACGGTTTTTTATTCTTTCAAAATTGAGGAGTAAATGTTTGGGGTAATTCACAAAAGGCGCCATTTCCCAATGTATTAGCTGTAAATTGCGTCCAAAAATATTATTTACTTTTATTTTTTAAATATGTAATTCATTTAATATTTTTTTAGAATTTTATGACATATAAATATAAAAGTATTATATAAAATTGTTAAAATTTAATATAGAGAGAATATCTTCTATCTAAATATATGTATATTATATGTACATATATAACAAATTACATCAAATTTGTATTTTTTTTAAGAAAATGAAAAAAAATACTAAAAAGATGAAAACACGTGAACTTAATCCATACCTAAAACTTAAAAATATAATAAATATTTTTTAACTACTAAGGGGGTGTTTGGGATTGCTTATTTAAAGGGCTTATTAACTTATTCCGTTTTGTCACCACTGATAATCAGTTTTCCGTGTTTGGATGGAAGAAAAAAAATGTTTATACCTTTTTGTCACTGTTGATAAAGAATTTTTATAAGTCATTTCATTGTAACTTATTAACTTATTTGAAACAACTTATAAGCTTTTTGGTTATTTTACATGTATAAGCAATCTCAAACATCCCCTAAATAACGACTTATTAGTTTATTACGTTTTGGTACCACCATAAGCTAATCCAAATAATTTTTTATAAAACTCCGGTTTAACACCACATAAGTTAATAAACACTTTTATATAAAAGCATAAGTTGTTTTAAAAAAGCAATCCCAAACACCCCCTAAACAATGAATAATTAATAAGTTTATTTTAAACTTGTTATTATATTTGTGTGCAAACAAAACAAGATGTATTAATAAATAGATTTAAATAGTCGTCCAAAATTTTAAACAAATTCTTTGTTTAAAAAGAATTGGTTTATTACCTTCATGATGTGGCGCGATTTTCTACCCATGACCCTTCGTTGTGGTCGGATCTCAAATAAGTTGTATCATTAATATCGACATTTGAAGATGAAATACCGACTGAAAACGGAGGTAGCTCGTCGAACTGATCATATTCCTCTTCGTCCACAACATTTTCAACACCTACTATATGTCTCTTACCATGTAGGAAGATGTGCCATTTGGAATCTTTCGGGTCCTCGACAAAGAATACTTGGGAAGCTTGCTTGGCTAGAATGAATGGTTCTGATAAATAGTTGTATCTCGATAGGTCGACAATTATGAAACCATAGTCATCGACTTTAACACCTCGTTGGTTTTCGACCCATATACACTTAAACAAAGGTATGTTGAAGAAATTATAATCAAGCGCCCAAATTTCTTCAATGACACCGTAATATGGGTTTTTGGTTGTCCTCGACCTAATATCATTATTTGCCCTATCATATTCGGTCGTTGTGGCTATAAGTGTCACTCCGCTATTCTGTAGTGTACTTTTGTCATCTTGTCGTTTGGTGTAAAATGTATATCCATTAATGTCGTAGCCTTGGTATGATGCCACATCATATCGTGGGCCATAACCCAACCTTTCCACTACTTGGTCAACCTCTTCCCCAACACTTGCAGTTGTCAGGATCTAATTCTTAACAAGAATAATGAACTCAGAAACAATATTAAAAAAGTTGTGGAATAACACTTTAATATTCAACAATCAATGTAACAGTGAATCAGAAATCACAACTTGTAAACTTTATTGAATGATTAAAGTTACAAGATTTCAAACAAAACCTCAATATTGATGAACAGGCTCACCAATACGAATTCTACTTCTCTAGAACTAGGGTTCTAAACCTTGAGGTTAATTCTCTCTATGAAAACAAAAAATTCAGAATTATTTTTTTTCTGTCAAACTATTCTATACTATTTATACAAGACATATTACAAGATAATTATCAAAATACAATTGATCTTCAATCCATAATTATCTCCTTTACTTTAGCAAGTCTTCTATACAGCTGTCTTGCTTCCATTCTGAGTCTTCATCTCATAAGCAGCATTAACCTTCTTCAGCAGTATTAATCATCTTCAGCAGCATTAAACATACTTGAACAAATCTTCAGTTCCCAAAAATCTCCCCCTAACTTTACTTTTAGGAAGAGAAGTCAAGTTCTTCATATGTGGTCTTCAAGATGCTTTCAAAACTTCAGCCTAGTTGCCCAAATTTGGATCCAGCCCCAGACTTTGATTGATTGTCCTTCTTATCACAATTCTGGCCATTTCAGATCCTTTTGCACACACTAGCTTGGCTTTCAGCATTCCTTCTAGCTTTACCTTGCTATGATCATATACTTTGTCCACTAGAAAATACTCATGATAGCAGTTGTCTATTGTAATAATGTATACACCATAGTTTTCAAATAGCATCCACTTATCAATCTTCTTAAACCCGTACTCATGATGTAGATCCTTTATCCTGTACACCACTTTTTCTGGTTCAAACATCATACACAAGTATTCCATTGCAATCTTGAGTAGACTTTCTTCAGTTCCTTTCATCACAGGCTCATATAGCTTGATTCCCACCTTGTGCATTTCTTCTAAATCAACCCTTGAACAACTTCTGATCACTTTACCCCAAGTTGAGTAGACTTCAAACACATCACCAACTCTTTTGAGTCTGAAGTACTCCTTTCTGTTGTCCCTCAGAATATCCCAAAAGATGACTTCTGGTGCCTTCACAGAAATGGGAACAGCCTGTACTAGTTCTATTACAGTCATGAACAAATCAACCAGCTCATTTGATTACAGATTGGATGGTTTTGGATTCTGCTCTGGTTCTGCTAAAGGTGGAACAGAAGATTCTGCCTCTTTTTCTGCTTCTTCAATCCTTGGCTTCTTGGATTGTTTTTGGAGACTATGGTCTTTACTCTTTTTGCAGATTTGGCTTCCACAGCAACATTCTTTTTTTAGTGTCTTCAGCCTTTTCTTTTGTAGGAGTGGTTTCCTCAGGGAAGGGTTGTTGGATATTGAGATCATGCCTCTCTTTCATCCTTCTTTCAGCTTCTTCCCTTTGAGAGGAGTCCCCTTGAAGCTTAGCCATTTCCTTCTTATATAGCTCCTCAACCTTGTTGTATGCCATGTTAGTGAACATCTCTCCTTTGACACCAATTGAGCCTTTCAGAAAGTTGATCTTTTTTCTCCTTTCTTGATTGGCCAAAAAGGTCTTAGAAGGTTGTCTTTTCTGCTTCTTGACTGGCATTCTTTGCTTGGATGCTTTCACTGATATTTTCTTGGCCTCAGCTGCAGTTTTCATGCTCTGTTGATACTCTTCATTTAGCTTTTTAGCCATCTCCAGTGCAAGCTCTCTGTCTTTTTCATATTGGAGTTGTTCTTCCTTTTCCATCTCAGCTTGAAGCTGTTTTGCCACTTCTTCATCTAACTCCAACTGATTCTTCTTCTTTGAAAGTTGTTCAGGTTCAACCATCTTAGCCTTTCCCTTTGCATCCTTCAAACCTGTTTCACTGATTTCTTTTCTTTTCTTTTCAATACCTCCTTCCTTAATGACCACTCCCTTGGCCTTTTTAGTAGCCTTAGGAGTGTCATTCTTAGCTTTTACCAAAGTTTCTGCAATTTCTAACTCCTCAACAGATAGTCCTATTGTTTCTGCTTCATTTATCTCAGCAGCATTAACTGTTTATGTTGCTTGAGCAAATTTTGTTTCTGTGTCTACTGCTTTTGATTCTGTTTCTACTGCTGCTTGAACCTTATCTGTTTCTGCTGCTTTCTCCCCCTCAAAATCAAATCCCATCTCAGATGTACTTTCCTTCTCTACTTCAGCCTCTTGATTCTCCCTCCTTTTGAAAACATCTTTCCTTTTCTTCAGAACATATTGCTTTCTCTTCTTTTTCTGCACCAATCTCCTCGCCATCTTCTTCAATTTGGTAATCTGTACTTGTTGAGACAGAATCACCATTTTCATCTCCTCTATGTCTGCTCCCTGTTTGATAACATTCAGATTAATGTTTCCCATTGTATCCATCAATTCTTGGTAGTTATATCTATCCTCACCTTCTCCAGGAGTGTTACCCCCTTTTGAAGGATCATTGGAACATTTAGTAGTGGAAGTCTTCTGCCTAGCAGAAGCACCCTTCACCCCCTTGGTTTCTTGGCGCCTGGGACCTTTGAATGATTGATCATTCAAAGTTGCCATGGGGGAGGTCTTATTGATGTTACCACTGTCCTCCTCTGTGCTAGCAGGAGTAGTGGCAGCCTGCTCACCCATATGCTCATGCATCTCCTCAGTGAGCACCTCCTTGGGGTTGGGAGACACCCCTGTGGTTTCCCTATAGATACTCTTTAATGGAGAATTCTCCATTAGAGGGATTAAAGGCTTTGTGGGTGAAGGTACAAGAAGGGAAGGAGCCTTCTTTACCTTTTTCCTTATGTAAGTATTGGTGATTGGTGAAGTTGGTTTTTGAAGAAGGGACTGAGGGATTGATATACTGATAGAAGGTTGGGATTGGCTTTCAGTGGGATGGTCTAGTGAGGGCCTTGACCCTGAAGCCATACCTTCTTGATTGTGGGACACTACCATCATTGTAGAGAACAATGGGGTGTCAACTCCTTCCGAGTACATGGCAGATCTCTTCACATTTGAAAAGACCTTGCCCTTGGGGATTTTAGGTACATATACCTCATCAAATTGAGGCATATCCGTCAATTCAGTGGTTATAACTGCCTGGACAAATCTTGGGTACATATAAAAACTCTTTTTGTTTCCCAAGTTTGACACAAGGTCATTGAAAATCATTTTTGAAAAATTATACTTTCTAGCAGTGGCCAAGCAGACCAAAGCATAAGCAATGGTACTACTGAACTCACTCCATCCAGTAGTCTTTCTAGAAATACAATGCATAAGGGTATGGACAAAGAAACGCCATTGGGGAGAAAATTTAGCTTTGGAGAACTTGAAAACACCCAATGGGCCTCCATACCCCATTCTAGTAAGAGTGGAAAACAGATCATCATTAGAGATAGATGTGATACCTGAGGCATCGTCTAGACGTAGACTGATGAGAATTACCTCTTCAGAAACTGTCAAGGGTTTGTCACACACCCTTGTCTTGATTACCTTTACACCATTTTCAGTAATAGCAGTGGCATTGGCCCAAAATTGCTTCTGGTGCTCAATGTAGATTGATGGTGACACTGTAAGAGCATGAGCGATATGGCTGGACTTGAGGAAATCGACTATTTGATGAAATTCAGCAGCCTGCTTAGGCTTTTGAAGCATTGCTATCTCATTGTGTTCATCAATAAACTCCATTGAAGCCATCGAGCTTGAGTAAACTAGACTGAAATTCACTAGGTGTTTGAGAGAAAAAGGTTAGAGAGAAGATGAACAGTATTCAAAGAGTCGTTATGAGCTTTTAGGCGGGCAAAGAGGGTATTTATATGATTCGGGAAAGAAGCAGTATTAACTCAGAGCAGTATTAACTAACTAGCAGTATTAACTGAGAGCAGTATTAACCACTAGCAGTATTAAACTAACTAGCAGTATTAACTGAGAGCAGTATTAACCACTAGCAGTATTAACTAACTAGCAGTATTAACTGAGAGCAGTATTAACCACTAGCAGTATTAACTAACTAGAAGTAGTAACTTTGCCCTGGCAGCATTAAAACTGCACTAGCAGTAGTAACTATACTTACACTTTTTGAAGCTTTTGTTAGTCTGAGCAAGGCAATACACTTCCTGAGAAAGATGATTAGTAGCACCAAAAATAACCAAATAACAGGTATACAAGCACTTTTTAAACATGAGCTCACTCAGAGTTGATCATGCCCACACTTGTGACCAAGAAGGTGAATCTACCCATATCAAAGGCTTTGGTGAATAGATCAGCAAACTGGTTGTCAGTATGAACTTTAGCAACTTGAATTAGCTTATTTTCATTACATTTTCTAATAAAGTGATACCTGATCTCAATGTGCTTTGTTTTGGAGTGCTTGACTGGATTGTTAACAATGTTGATAGCACTGCTATTGTCAATGAAGATTGGAGTGTGCAGAAAGGTTACCCCATAGTCCAGCATTTGATTTTAAATCCATAGAACCTGAGAGCAGCAACTTGCAGCAGCAATGTACTCACCTTCTGTTGTGGATAAGGACACTGTGGTTTGCTTCTTACACTGCCAAGATACTAGTCTTGCACCCAAAAGTTGACATCCCCCTGAAGTAGACTTTCTATCCTTATTAGCACCTCCCAAGTCACTGTCTGAATATGCAATCAAGTCAAAGTTAGATTCATAGGGATACCAAAGACCTAATCTAGGTTGCCCTTTTAAGTATCTGAAAATCCTTTTAACTGCTTGAAGATGTGACTGCTTTGGCTTGACTTGGAATCTGGCACAAACACACACTGGAAACATGATATCTGGTCTTGAGGTTGTGAGATACATGAGATATCCAATCATTGATCTATAATGATGGACATCAACACCCTCCCCCTCAAGATCAGCATTGATCTGTTTGTGTGTTTCCATTGGTGTGCTTGCTGGCTTTGAGTCTGATAAACCATATTTGTCCAGGATGTCTTTCACATACTTTGATTGACTTATGAAAATCCCATCTTTCTGCTGTTTCACTTGAAGCCCAAGGAAGAAGGTGAGTTCACCCATTGCACTCATTTTGAAGCTCTTGTGCATCAATTCTTCAAAGTCTCTACACATATGTTCTTTTATAGATCCAAAGATGATGTCATCCACATAGATCTGAACTAGTAGGATGTCCTTCTTTCTTCTTTGGATAAAAAGGGTCTTGTCAATTATTCCCCTTTCAAACCCATTTTCCAAGAGATAGGTAGACAGAGTATCATACCATGCTCTTGGGGCTTGATGTAGACCATAAAGTGCTTTCTTAAGTTTGTATACTCTGTCAGGATATGATGGATTCTCAAATCCAGGGGGCTGACAGACATATACTTCTTCATCAATTGTTCCATAAATAAAGGCACTCTTTACATCCATCGGATATACCTTGAACTGTATAAATGAAGCATAGGCTAGAAACAGCCTAATTGCCTCTACCCTTGCAACTGGAGCAAAGACTTCCTCATAGTCTATGCCTTCTTTCTGAGTGTACCCTTGTGCCACTAGCCTTGCTTTGTTTCTGATTACTATTCCTCTTTCATCCTTTTTATTTCTGAAAATCCACTTGGTGCCAATAGCTCTATGACCTTTTGGAAGGTCCACCAAGTCCCAAACATCTTGCAACTTAAATTGTAGCAACTCTTCTTGCATGGCTTCTATCCAACTTGAATCTTTCATTGCATCATAGGCCTTCTTAGGCTCAATCTGAGATAGAAAGCAAGAGAGTACTGTATGTTGCTGATCCTGCATCTCTTGAAGTCTGCTTTGATTCCTAGTTACCATAGGAGAAGAGATGTCTCCTATTACCTGCTCTGGAGGATGATTCTTTTGAGTTCTTGTCTGGTGACTAGGTTCTTCATTAATTCCAACATCTAGATTGGAATCATTTAAGTCAGCTGAGGGGGTCCCATCAGCTGCTTCTGGCTCTTCATGCTCTGAATTCTCATCATCTCTTCTTTCTTCTTCACTCTGAATTGGTTTAGTGACAGTTTCCTTTTCACAGATTTCAACAGGGTCCATTGTAGGTAATGGAAAGATCACAGACTGAGGAATATTATTCTGTACTTGTTCTTCCCCTGATCCTCTACTTCCTGAACCTGCATGATCATCACTACTGAAACCAAAAGAGTTAGTGAGTGAATCAATGTCAAACAACCACTGAGGACCAGAACCAATAGGGTTTGGTGTGTTCTCATTGCATCTGAAGAACTTGACTTCTCTTCCTAAAAGTCAAGTTAGGGGGAGATTGTTGGGGACTGAAGAATAACTCAAGTAATTAATGTTGCTACTTCAGAATTACTACTGCTAGAAGACTCCAAAGTTAATACTGCTGAGTATTACTACTGCTAGTAGAATTAATACTGCTAGTCAAAGTTAGTGCTGCTTGAACAAAGTTAGTACTGCTTAGCTAGTTAGTACTGCTAGTGGTTAGTGCTGCTTAGTAGTTAATGCTGACAAGACTTAATGCTGCTTATAAGGTAATGTGAAGATAATGATGAAGAGATCGTGGGTAAAGATAAACAAGGATATTCTGAAGATATTCATGGAAGATATACTGAAGATATTTTATTTATTTGTAATTATCTTTTTGTTCAGTATATGTATAGTTTTGATAGAACAGTTTTAGAGTTTTTAATTCTAAGTTTTGTTCTAGAGAGAATCAACCTCAAGGCATAGTTCCTAATTCTAGAGAAGTAGAATTCATCTTGAAAGAGCTTGTTCTTCAAGATTGAGGTTGAGTGTGTAATCTTGTGATTTTAATACAAGTTTGCAAAGTGTTTTTCATATACCTTTTGTTTACTGTTTTATTGAATATCAAAGTGTTATTCTGCAACTTCTTTGATATTGTTTCTGAGACTTTATTCTTGTTGAGAATTAGATCCTGACAAGTGGTATCAAAGCCTGTTCTCTCAGAAACATCTATTCACTCATCATGGAAAACCTTGCATAATCAAACAGTACTCTAGTCTCAAAGGTTCCAATGCTCAGACCCAATAAATTCGATATGTGGAAGATCAGAATCAAGCAGTACATACTCCTCATTGACTATTCTATGTGGGACATAATTGATAATGGTCCTTCTGAAGCAGGAAAGATTGGTGCAGATGGAAAGAGAACTCCACCAAAAACTGATGCTAAAAGAAATACTAGATAGACAGAGATGAAAGCCTTGAGCACCTTGCTCTTGGCTATCCCCAATGAATACCAACACCAGTTCTGCAACTGCACTGATGCAGAGATGCTCTGGAATGCTCTAGAGAAGAGATTCTCAGGTACCAAAAGTACCAAGAGAAATCAGAAAGCCATTCTGAAGCAACAATATAAGAACTTTATGTCAACCAAGAATGAGTCCATGACTCAAACTTTTGCCAGGTTCAACAAGCTTATTGGTGAACTTGCTACAGTGGGAGTACAAATTGATCAAGATGATCTGAACAGAAAGTTTCTAAGGTCCCTGAGTGATGAATGGACCATGTATACTGTGTCTTTCAGACAGAATGATCAACTGGAAGAAAAGGAACTTGATGATCTGTATAATGATCTAAGAGTTTTTGAAACTGAGGTAGAGGCTAAGAAAAGGCCTTCTGGGTATGTTCACAATGCTGCACTTCTCTCAGCATCAACTGATTCTACCTCCATCCCTGAATCAGTTAGTACTGCCAATGGAGCACCTCAAGATAAAGACACTGAAACTGTTTTTGAAGCCTTTCTAGCAAGTCATGGAAACTCTTCTCTCATTAATGATGACTTGGAACAACTCCATCCAGATGATCTTGAAGAGATGGACATTAAATGGCAGATGGCCATGCTCTCTATGAGAGTTAAGAAGTTCATCAAAAGAACTGGAAGGAACAACTTCTCACAAAGAAGAGAAGATGGAGCAGGTTTTGACAAGACAAAGGTGGAATGTTATAAATGCCATCAGAAAGGACACTTTGCTAGAGAATGCAGAAGTGGAATGCCCTAGAACAATATCCACCAACAAGCTCAATCTGGAAGCTTCAATAGTAACAGAAACTCTGCACAAGCCCTTGTCTCTCAACAAGGCATGGGGTTTGATTGGAGTGATCAAGCTGAAGAGGCCATCCAGAACCAATCTCTAATGGCAGAGGTGTCTGATCTCCCAACAGAGGTAACTTCCAATCTTTGTTCTCAAAATTGCATTAACACTGTTAAGAGGTATAGGGATCACAATCAGAACATGAGTGATAACCTTAAGAGATTGGAAAAGGACATAAAAGATTATGTTAGGATAGTTGAGAGATTTGAAGAGCAAATTAAGGGTTTTCAAGCCAATGAGCTTCAACACTCTTATGACACAAACTACTGGAAGTGGGAGAAGAATGACTTAGAACTTCAACTGACCAGATCCAAAGAGGAGAATGAGAAGATAAAGAGGGAGTTTGAGAAAGCCAAGATGGATATTGAGAAATTTTCCAATGCTTCTAAAGCAATGGACTCTTTGCTCCAAACTCAAATCCATGACAAACTTAGAAGAGGAATAGGGTACAATACCACACCACCACCCTATAACAACAACTACATCCCTCCTAGTTCAGATTTGTTAGAAACAAAGGATAGGAAGGACCTACCTAAGGGAGCCACTGAGATAGATCCCTTAGATGAAGTAGTTGTTAAGGATAAAACTGAGAAAGAAGGTGTCAAGGAGAAAGACAACACTGTGAGTGGTGAGATTCCTATAGAAAACCACATAATCACCAATGAGGGATCTGGAAAGCATTGGATCAAATCCAATGAGATAGAGAAGACTGAGGAAAAGAACAAGAAGGTTCACTATAAGCATACCACTGTTGTAAACCCTATCCCTTGCAAACAGTGTGCATGCAATAAATTTAAGCCCCAAAAACATGATAAACCAAGGGGAAATCAAAGAAACTGGAACAACCAATGGGCACAAAAACAAGGCATTGATCTAAGTAAAATCAATAGACCAAAGCCTTGTTTCATATGTGGAAAGTTAAACCATTTGGCTAAGTACTGTAACTTTAACCCTATTAACCAACAGATGAACTTTCAAAGATTTATGCAAAAACCTGTTGGTTATAGGAAGGCTGGAAAGAAACATGTGGTGAAGAAACCTGTTGAAAACAAAGGCCCCATGAAGAAAAAGGTTTTGAATGAAAGTATTAAAATGTGGGTGCCTAAAAGCACTAAAACTGTTAGTGCTGCTGACAGAGATAGTGCTGCTAGAAGCATTACTGCTGCTACCAGTGTTAGTACTGCTGAAAATTTTAATGTTGCTAATACTGTTAGTACTTCCTCAAAGATGAATACTGCTAACACAGTTACTGCTGCTAAAACGGTTACTACTTCTAATAAGGTTAGTACTGCTAAGCATGCAAGTGCTGCTAATGCAGTTAGTACTTCTAAAACCAGTACAACTTCTAGCAAATGTGTTTCCAAGCCTATCATTGTGACAAAGTACTCCAGAAATGAGGAGTCAAAGTTTAAAAATCTTGTCAAGAAAGAATGCAAGTATTTTGATGAGAAAGGGGTACCCAAGACCACTTTGGCTTGGGTTCCTATTTCAAACTAACTGATTTATCTTATGTGCAGGGCAACCAACAGCTCAAGGGAAAGAGCATTTGGCATGTTGATAGTGGTTGCTCTAGGCACATGACAGGCAACATGTCATGCCTTCAGGATTTCAAGCATATCAATGGAGGACATGTTGCTTTTGGAAATGATCTTACTGGTGGTAAAATAAGTGGCAAAGGTAATGTCACAAAATATAAGATGACATTTGAGGATGTCTACTATGTTGATCAATTGAAGTACAACCTGTTAAGTGTATCACAGGTTTGTGACAAACAACATAGCATATTATTTACTAACACAGAGTGTATGATCCTTGCTCCAGAGTTTAAGGTAGTTGATGAAAGCATGATACTACTTAGAACTCCAAGAAAGGACGATGTTTATTGTCTAGATATGGACAATGTTGATAGTGATTCATCCCTGAACTGTCTTGTTTCAAAAGCTTCTGTGGATGAATCCTCTCTTTGGCACAGAAGGATGTGTCACATGAATTTCAAGACTATGAACAAACTTGTTAAAAACAACCTTGTAAGAGGTTTACCTTCAAAAGTCTTTTCATGTGATGATCATTGTGTTGCTTGTCTTAAAGGCAAACAGCATAAAACTTCTCATAAGACCAAAGAGTTAAATTCTATTTCTTCTTGTCTCCAGTTATTGCATATGGATCTGTTTGGTCCTACAAGTGTTATGAGTATAGGCAAGAAATCTTATTGCTTGGTTATTGTTGATGATTACTCCAGATTTACTTGGGTATATTTTCTAAGGACTAAGGATGAGACAAGTGGACTGATCAAATCCTTTATCCTAAGAATTGAAAACCAAACTAATCAAAAAGTAAAAGTCATTAGATCAGATAATGGAACTTAATTTAAAAATCTTGATCTAAACACCTTTTGTGAAGAGAAAGGCATTGAGAGACAATATAGTGCTCCTAGGACTCCTCAACAGAATGGAGTTGCTGAGAGGAGAAATAGGACACTAATAGAGGCTGCTAGATCTCTGTTGGCTGATTCAAAATTGCCAATTACCTTCTGGGCTGAAGCAGTTAATACTGCTTGTTATGTCCAAAACAGAGTTCTAGTAGTCAAGACAAAGAACAAGACCCCATATGAGCTTTTAAATAAAAGAAAACCATTTATTGGATTTTTCAAACCTTTTGGGTGTCCTTGTACTATTCTCAATACCAAATCTCACTTAGGTAAGTTTGATAGCAAAGCAGATGATGGATTTCTTGTTGGTTACTCATCTCAGAGTAAGGCTTACAGAGTCTTTAATTCTTCTTCTAGAATAATTGAAGAAAGTGACAATGTCAAATGCAATGAGAACACACCAAATCCAATTGGGTCTGGTCCTCAGTGGCTATTTGACATTGATTCACTAACTAACTCTTTTGGTGTCAGTAGTGATGATTATGCAGGATCAGGGAGTGGAGGATCAGGAACTACACAAGTTCAAGACAGTTTATCTCAATCTGTGATCTTTCCCATACCCACAGTGGATCCTGTTGAAGACTGTGAAAAGGAACCATCTACTGAACCAAGTCAGAGTGAAGAAGAAAGTAGAGATGAGGAGACTCAAGTCAATAAGGAATCAGAAGTAGCTGCTGAAAACACCTCAGTTGAGTTGAATGACTCAAATCTAGAGGTGGTACTTAATAAAGAACCTAATCATCACACCAGAATTCAAAAGAATCATCCTCCACAACTGGTAATAGGAGATATATCCTCTCCTATGATGACTAGAAATCAAAGCAGGCTGCAAGAATTGCAAGATCAACAGCATACAGTGCTTTCTTGCTTTTTATCCCAGCTTGAGCCTAAGAAGGCACATGATGCTATGAAAGAATCCAGTTGGATAGAAGCAATGCAAGAAGAACTACTGCAATTCAAGCTGCAAGATGTTTGGGATCTGGTAGAGCTTCCTAAAGGCCAAAGAGCAATAGGAACAAAATGGGTCTTCAGGAATAAGAGAGATGAAAGAGGAATTGTGATAAAGAATAAAGCAAGGCTGGTGGCTCAAGGGTATACACAAGAAGAGGGAATAGACTATGATGAAGTATTTGCACCTGTGGCCAGGATAGAAGCAATTAGATTATTCCTGGCTTATGCTTCTTATATGAAATTCAAAGTCTATCAAATGGATGTGAAAAGTGCATTTCTTTATGGCTCAATTGAAGAAGAAGTATATGTCTGTCAACCACCAGGGTTTGAAAACCCAAGCTATCCAGACAGGGTATACAAATTGAAGAAAGCACTCTATGGATTGCATCAAGCTCCAAGAGCATGGTATGACACTCTGTCATCCTATCTCTTGGAAAATGGCTTTGAAAGAGGAGTCATTGATAAGACTTTATTCATCAAGAGAAATAAGAAGGATATCTTGCTGGTCCAAATCTATGTTGATGATATCATCTTTGGATCTACAAGAGACAACATGTGCAAGGAGTTTGAGGATCTAATGCATCAAAGGTTCAAAATGAGTTCCATGGGGGAACTTACTTTTTTCCTTGGACTCCAAGTTCAACAGAAGTCAGATGGAATCTTTATATGTCAGTCCAAGTATGTGCAGGACATTCTAACCAAGTTTGGTTTCTCATATTCAAAACCTGCCAGCACACCTATGGAGACACACAAGCAGATAACAGCAGATCTTGAGGGGGAGGATATGGATGTTCATCACTATAGATCCATGATTGGCTCTCTCATGTATCTTACAGCATCTAGACCAGATATAATGTTTCCAGTCTGTGTATGTGCAAGATTCCAAGTTAGGCCAAAGCAATCTCACTATCAAGCTGTTAAGAGGATATTCAGATATCTCAAAGGGCAACCCAGATTGGGACTTTGGTATCCTCATGACTCATCCTTTGACCTACTTGCATACTCAGATAGTGATCTAGGTGGAGCAAACTTGGACAGAAAATCTACTTCTGGAGGATGTCAGTTTTTGGGTGCAAGACTAGTGTCTTGGCAGTGCAAGAAACAAACCACAGTGTCCACATCTACAACAGAGGCAGAGTACATAGCAGCTGCAAGCTTCTGTTCTCAAGTCTTATGGATTCAAAATCAAATGTTGGACTATGGGGTAACCTTTCTACACACTCCAATTTTTATTGATTACAGCAGTGCTATTAGCATTGTGAATAATCCTGTCAAGCACTCAAAGACAAAGCACATTGAAATCAGGTATCACTTCATAAGAGACTGTAATGAAAAGAAACTTATTCAAGTTGCAAAGGTTCATACTGACAACCAGTTTGCTGATCTATTCACCAAAGCCTTTGATGTGGGTAGATTCACTTTCTTGGTAACAAGTGTGGGAATGATCAACTCTGAATAAACTCCTTCTCAAAAAGTGGTTCAATACCTATATATTATGTATTCTTGGTGGTCCTAATCTTTCTTTTCAGGGAATTCATAGCAGTCCTCAGTTCATCATAAGTTGAAAAGAGTAAGTATTGTTAATACTGCCAGTGCATTATTAATATTGCCAGTGTACTGTTAATACTGCCAGTGCACTGTTAATACTGCCAGTGTATTGTTAGTACTGCCAGTGTATTGTTAATACTGCCAGTGCATTGTTAATACTGCCAGTGCATTGTTAATACTGCCAGTGCATTGTTAATACTGCTAAGTAGTTAATACTGCTTCCAGTTAATACTGCTAAGTAGTTAATACTGCTTTCAGTTAATACTGCTTTCAGTTAATACTGCTTTCAGTTAATACTGCTTTCAGTTAATACTGCTTTCAGTTAATACTGCTCTCAGTTAATACTGCTCTAGGTTAATACTGCTTATGTCCCGAATATTATAAATACCCTTTGCCCGCCTAAACGTTCACAACGACTCTTTGCATACTGTTCACTTGCGCTCTAAATCCTTTCTCTCTCAAAGTTTTCAAGCAAGAACCTTCAAGCTCCATGGCATCCATGGCGTTCATAGACGAGCACAATGAAATCGTGATGCTCCAAAAGCCAAAACAAGCTGAAGGTTTTCACAAGATAGTTGACTTTCTGAAGTCAAGCCATATTGCCCATGCTCTCACTCTATCTCCTACCATCTTCATAGAGCATCAGAGGCAATTCTGGGCAAATGCCACCATTGTTACTGAGAATGGTGTGCAAATGATCAAAACAAGGGTGTGTGACAAACCCTTGACAATTACTGAAGAGGTACTTCGCATCAGTCTACGTCTAGACGATGCCTCTGGTATAACTTCTATCTCTAATGATGAACTGTTTTCTACTCTTACAAGAATGGGGTATGGAGGCCCATTGGGGGTGTTCAAGTTCTCAAAAGCCAAATTTTCACCCCAATGGCGTTTCTTTGTCCATACTCTTATGCACTGTATATCTAAAAAGACTACTGGATAGAGTGAGTTCAGTAGCACCATTGCTTATGCTTTGGTATGCTTAGCCACTGCCAGAAAGTACAATTTTTCACAAATGATTTTTAATGATTTTGTCTCAAACCTGGGAAGTAAAAAGAGATTTTATATGTACCCCAGGTTTGTCCAAGAAGTTATTAACCATGAATTGACGGATATACCTCATTTTTATGGGGTATATGTACCAAAAATTCCCAAAGGTAAGGTCTTTTCAAACATGAAAATATCCCCTCTGGACTCGGAAGGAGTTGACACCCCATTGTTCTCTACAATGATGGTGGTGTCCCAAACTGATGAAGGTATGGCAGCAGGGTCAAGGCCCCCATTAGACCAACCCACTGCTAGCCAATCCCAACCTTCCCACTCTAAATCAATTCCCCAGTCTCTTCTTGATAAACCAACTTCACCAATCACCCATACTTACAAACGGAAACAGGTAAAGAAGGCTCCTTCCCTTCTTGTACCATCAACCCCTAAGCCTTTAAGCCCTCTAAGGGAGGATTCTCCCTTAGAGAATATCTACAGGGAACCCACAAGGGTGTCTCCCAACCCAAAGGAGGTTCTCTCTAAGGAGGAGGAAGAGCATATGGGAGAGAAGGTTGCCACTACTCCTGCTAGCTCAGAGGAGGTCAGTGGTAACATACATAAGACCTTCCCCATGGCAACTTTGAATGAGCAATCATTCAAAGGTCCCCGGTGCCAAGAAACCAAGGGGGTGGATAGTGCTTCTGCTAGGCAGAAGACTTCCACTACAAAAAGATCTAATGATCCTTCAAAAGAGGGTAACACTTCTGGAGAGGGTGAGGACAGATATTCTTACTATGAATTGATGGAAACAATGGGCAACATCAACCAAGATGTTCTCAAACAAGGGAAAGAAATTGAAGAGATGAAGCTGGTAATCCTGTCACAACAAGTGAAAATTACCAAACTCAAGAAATTGGTGATGAAGCTAGTCCACAAAAAGAAGAAAAGACAATTTGTGCTAAGAAGAAGGAAATCAGGGGATGATGCTCCCAAAAAGGGGGAGTTTAACATGGAAGAAGTCTCAGATAAGGGGGAGCTTGATGGAGTAAAACATGATGTTGAGGGGGAGCAAGAAGCAGAAACAGAAAAAGAAACACAAGAAGCAGCAGTAACAACAGAGCAAGCAGTAGAAACCATTAATACTGCTAGTTCAAGTAAAGCAGCAGAAATGGTTAATACTGCTAAAATTAAACAAGCAGCAGAAACTGTGAAAGAAGTATTAACAGATCTTGAGATTGCAGAAACCTTACTTAAAGCCAAACATGATACTCCCAAGGTCACTTCAAAGACCAAAGGAGTAGTCATCAAAGAACAAGGTGAAGTGATCAAGAAAGATAACCGTAAGAAGATAATGAACAAAGACAAAGGAAA
This sequence comes from Arctium minus, assembly GCA_954870635.1. NCBI lineage: Eukaryota > Viridiplantae > Streptophyta > Magnoliopsida > Asterales > Asteraceae > Arctium > Arctium minus. The sequence continues at coordinate 23,793,805 of OX941097.1, read as the reverse complement.
AGCAAAGATGGTGGAATCTGATCAACCAGCCAAAAAGCAAAGGTTAGTTGAATCAGATGAAGCCTTGGCCAAGAAGATACAGGCTGATATTGAAAAGGAAGAAAGAGTTCAGGTTGAAAAGGACAGGGAGATGGCAAAGGCTCTAGCTGCTGAACTGAATGAAGCCTATCAACAAAGCCTGGCAACTGAACTTGCACAGAAGAAAGCAGCATCTTTGAAGAAATCTGTGGTGATAAAAACAGCTGCAAAGAATAGACAACCCTCAAAGACTTTTCTTGGTACTCAAGAGAGAAACAAGATGATAATTTTTCTCAAGGGTGCTATAGGATTCAGAAAGGAGATGTTCTCCAAGATGACATTTGAGCAGATCAAGGAGTTGTACACTTCTGAAATGACTAAGCTTCAAGGAAATGAAACTGCCAGGGTGGAGATGGAGAAGAGAATGAAAGAAAGCAACGATTTCATGATAGAAAAACCTTTTCCAGATGAGCAAGAAACACCACCAAAGAAAGAAGCCACTCTAGGTGAAAGTCTAAGGACTTTAAAGAGAACCAAGATGATGGCAAGGAGAAAGTTAACCAAGAAGCCTAGAATAGCTGAAGGAGAGGCTGAGAAGGTTGTTGAAGAAGAAGGGGCACCTAAGTCATCTGAAAAGAAAGAATCTTCAAGTACTGATGATTTAAAGATGTACATGGTAGTGATGGACAAAGTTCCTGAACCAATTTCAGCAGAACCTGTTGGTATAAAGCCTCCTGAAGTTATTCACTGGGATACACTGACAGTGGATGGAAAGGAGTATATCAGACTCAAGAGGAAGGATGATAAGTATGAGGTATTCAACACTTGGGCCAAGATTGTCAGAACATGCTCTAGGTCTGATATAGAAGAAATGTTTGAAATAGGGATGAAGTTGTATGCAGATCAGTTAAAAGCTCCAGGGATTTCAATTACAAAACTGGTGATGGAGTATCTGTGTATGATGTTCAAACCTGAAGAAGTGGAGCATGTCATAAGAAATGTGTTTCAAGCAGTCACAAATTGGACTCTATATGAAACTAGTGGAGTATATGCAGTGACTTTGGATAGAAATCACATAGAATACTTCCTAGTAGATAGAGTATACAATCACAGCAGACTTAAGCTTCATGCAATGCTGAATAAGAAGCTTGGATGTGTTGAAAACTCAGAAATGGCCAAATATCTGATTCAGAGAATGATCAATCAAAGTTTGGGGATAAATGTTGATACAGGGATCTGAAGAATGATATTTTGGGAGCATCTGAAGAACTTGACTTCTCTTCCTAAAAGTCAAGTTAGGGGGAGATTGTTGGGAACTGAAGAATAACTCAAGTAATTAATGCTGCTACTTCAGAATTACTACTGCTAGAAGACTCCAAAGTTAATACTGCTGAGTATTACTACTGCTAGTAGAATTAATACTGCTAGTCAAAGTTAGTGCTGCTTCAACAAAGTTAGTACTGCTTAGATAGTTAGTACTGCTAGTGGTTAGTGTTGCTTAGTAGTTAATGCTGCCAAGACTTAATGCTGCTTATAAGGTAATGTGAAGATAATGATGAAGAGATCATGGGTAAAGATAAACAAGGATATTCTGAAGATATTCATGGAAGATATACTGAAGATATTTTATTTATTTGTAATTATCTTTTTGTTCAGTATATGTATAGTTTTGATAGAACAGTTTTAGAGTTTTTAATTCTAAGTTTTGTTCTAGAGAGAATCAACCTCAAGGCATAGTTCCTAATTCTAGAGAAGTAGAATTCGTCTTGAAAGAGCTTGTTCTTCAAGATTGAGGTTAAGTGTGTAATCTTGTGATTTTAATACAAATTTGCAAAGTGTTTTTCATATACCTTTTGTTTACTGTTTTATTGAATATCAAAGTGTTATTCCGCAACTTCTTTGATATTGTTTCTGAGACTTTATTCTTGTTGAGAATTAGATCCTGACAATATGCCAGATGCTCTTTCCCTTGAGCTGTTGATTGCCCTGCACATAAGATAAATCAATTAGTATTGATTGGGAACCCAAGCCAAAGTGGTCTTGGGTCTCCCTTTCTCATCAAAGTATTTACATTCTATTTTGATGAGATTTTTAAAATCAGAGCACTCTTTACTGGAGTACTTTGTCAAGATGATTGGTCTAGCAGCACAAACACTAGAAGCAGTACTAATTGTAAAAGTACTAACAGAGTTAGCAGCACTAACAGGTTTAGCAGTACTAACCTTGTTAGAAGTACTAACAGAGTTAGCAGTATTAACATTTGAAGAGGTACTAACAATGTTAGTTTTAGAAGTACTAATACTCTCAGCAGCACTAACATTGGTAGCAGCAGTATTGCTTCTAGCAGCACTATCTTTGTCAGCAGCACTATTTGTGGTAGCAGTACTAATAGTTTTAGTGCTTTTAGGAACCCACATCTTGACATTCTCTTTTACAGTCTTTTTCTTCATGTGGCTTTTAGATTTAACAGGTTTCTTAGCCACATGGTTCCTTTCATCCTTCCTATAACCAAAGGGTTTTTGCATAGCTCTTTGAAAATTCATCCTTTGGTTAATAGGATTAAAGTAACAGTACTTGGCAAGATGATTCAATTTGCCACATATGAAACAAGGTTTTGGTCTGATGATTCTACTCAGATCAACTCCTTGTTTCTGAGCCCACTGATTATTCCAATTCCTTTGATTGCCCCTCCTTTTATCATGTTTTAGAGGCTCAGACTTATTACATGCACACTGTGCAAGGAACAGGATTCACAACTGTAGTCTGCTTGTAATGGACTTTTTTAGACTTTCCCTCAGTCTTCTCTATGTCATTGGATTTGATCCAAGCCCTTCCACAATCCTCATTGGTGATAATGTTATTCTCTAAGGGAATCTCATCACTCACAGTATTGTCCTTACTCTTACTGGCCTCTTTCTCAGTCTTGTCCTCAACAACTACTTCATCTAAGGGATCTATCTTAGTGGCTCCCTCATTCAAGTCCTTCCTATCCTTGGTCTCTAGTAAGTCTGATGTAGGAGGGATGTAGTTGTTGTTGTATGGTGGTGGTGTGGTATTGTACCCAATTCCTCTTCTCAGTTTGTCATGAAACTGGGTTTGTAGTAAAGAGTCCATTGCTTTAGAAGCATTGGAAAACTTTTCCACATCTAGCTTAACTTTGGCTAGCTCTCCTCTCAACTTTTCATTCTTCTCTTTAGACTTTGTCAGTTGGATTTCTAGATCATTTTTCTCCCACTTCCAGTAATTTGTATCATATGTGTGTTGCAGTTCATTGGCTTGGAAACTTTTAATTTGTTCCTCAAACCTCTCAACAATTTTCACATAGTCTTTTATATCTTTTTCTAATCTCTTAAGGTCATCACTCATATTCTGGTTGTGATCCCTGTACCTTTTAACAGTATCTATGCAAGTTTGAGAACAGAGATTAGAAAGTACCTCAGTTGGAAGATCAGATACCTCTGCCATGAGAGCTTGATTTTGAATAGCCTCTTCTGCTTGATCACTCCAATCAAACCCCATTCCTTGTTGAGAAACAAGAGCTTGAGCAGAGTTTCTGTTCTGGTTGAAGCTTCCAGTCTGATTTTGTTGGTGATTGTGAGACACTCCACTTCTGCATTCTCTGGTAAAGTGTCCCTTCAGATGACATTTATAGCACTCCACCTTTGATTTATCAAAGCCTGCACCATCTTCTCTTCTTTGGGAGAAGTTGTTCCTCCCAGTCCTTTTGATGAACTTCTTCACCCTCATAGAAAGCATGGCCATCTGCCATTTAATATCCATCTCTTCAAGATCATCAGGATGAAGCTGTTCCAAGTCATCATTGATTAAAGAAGAGTTACCATGACTGGAAAGAAAGGCTTCAAAAACATATTCATTGCCTTTTTCTTAATTTAGTCCACTGGCAGCATTAACTGATTCAGGGTTAGCAGTAGAATCAATTGATGCTGATAGGAGTGCAGCATTATGAACATATCCAATAGGCTTCTTATTTGCTTCCACCTCAGATTCAAACACTCTCAAATCATTGTACAGATCATCCAGTTCCTTTTCTTCCAATTGTTCATTCTGTCTGAATGAAACAGTATACATGGTCCATTCATCTCCAAGGGACCTTAAGAACTTTCTGTTTACATCATCTTGATCAATCTGTACTCCCATAGTAGCTAGTTCACTAATCAGCTTGTTAAACCTGTCAAAAGTTTGAGTCATGGACTCATTCTTAGTTGACATAAAGTTTTCATACAGTTGCTTCAATATTGCCTTCTGATTTCTCTTGGTACTTTTGGTACCAGAGAATCTCTTCTCTAGAGCATTCCAAAGCATCTGTGCATCAGTGTAATTGCAGAATTGGTGTTGATACTCATTGGGAATAGCCAAGAGCAGTGTGCTCAAGGCTTTCATCTCTGTCTGCCTTGTCTTCCTTTCTGCATCCGTCTTTGGTGGGATTCTTTTTCCATCTGCACCAATCTTTCCTTCATCAGATGGGCCATTCTCAATGATGTCCCACATGGAGTAATCTGTGAGAAGAATGTATTGTTTGATCCTAATCTTCCACATGTCAAACTCATTAGATCTGAGCATTGGAACCTTTGAGACAAGAGTACTGTTTGATTCAACTGTGTTTTCCATGATGAATGAAGGTTTCTGAGAATACTTGCTCTGATACCACTTGTCAGGATCTAATTCTTAACAAGAATAATGAACTCAGAAACAATATTAAAGGAGTTGCGGAATAACACTTTAATATTCAACAATCAATGTAACAGTGAATCAGAAATCACAACTTGTAAACTTTATTGAATGATTAAAGTTACAAGATTTCAAACAAAACCTCAATATTGATGAACAGGCTCACCAATACGAATTCTACTTCTCTAGAACTAGGGTTCTAAACCTTGAGGTTAATTCTCTCTATGAAAACAAAAAATTCAGAATTGTTTTTTTTCTGTCAAACTATTCTATACTATTTATACAAGACATATTACAAGATAATTATCAAAATACAATTGATCTTCAGTCCATAATTATCTCCTTTACTTTAGCAAGTCTTCTATACAGCTGTCTTCCTTCCATTCTGAGTCTTCATCTCATAAGCAACATTAACCTTCTTCAGCAGTATTAATCATCTTCAGCAGCATTAAACATACTTGAACAAATCTTCAGTTCCCAACAACCCTGTCTTTCAACCACTGTGCAAATGTTCTGTTATGTTCGATAGCCAACCATTTTTCGCTTTTCGATATGTTCTTCGTTCGTAACATATTCATGTGCTCATGTACATAGGGAGCAACAACTTTCATGTTCTGTAGAACAAAAAAATGTGCTTGCTTTAGTTGGTCCCGATCTGGAACGATCTTTTTAAATCCAATTGTCCCAACCCCACCAAGTCTACCCTCATATCGAGATCGTGGAACACCAATATTATTGACCCCGTCCAAATAGTCTGTACAGAAATCAATCACCTCCTCTGAAACATATCCTTCAATGATATTGCCCTCGGGTCGATATTGATTCCTTACATACCCTTTTAAGAAACCCATATATATCTCGAATGGATACATGTATCGTAGGAAAACGGGACCACACACCTTTATTTCTTCAACAATATGAGATACCAAGTGAACCATGGCATCGAAAAAAGAAGGCAGAAAATACATCTTGAGTTGACTAAGAGTGAGGATAATATCCCTTTGCCATGAATCCAACACCTCAGGATCAATCACTTTCGAATGAATCATGTTAAAAAACAAACATAGTTTTGTGATAGTGTGGCGGATACGTTCTGGCAAGATTCCACGAATTGCAATTGAAATCATATGTGTCATTAAAACATGACAATCGTGGGATTTCATACCAAGTAACTTCAAGTCCTTCATTGATACCAACTTCTTAATGTTAGCTGAATATCCAAATGGAACCTTAACACCATGTAAGCATTGGCAAAATCTTGTTTTCTCGGCTTTTGACAACGTATAACAAGCCGGTGGTAGATATGTTCGGCTTCCGGTCTCAACAGGAGCAAGTTAAGATCGAAATCCCATTTCAATCATGTCCTTTCGAACTTTAACCCCATATTTTGTCTTCCCTGGAATGTTTAGTAGCAATCCTAGCAAACCGTCACAAACATTTTTCTCAATATGCATAACATCAAGACAATGTCGTACTTGCAAGTGCTCCCAGTATGGTAAATCCCAAAAAATAGATCTTTTTTTCCAAATATTCTTGGGAGGAGATGTACCGCCTTTTTCGAGCATAATGTTTAGATTTTCAACTCGAGAATATATAGTTGGTCCATCTAATGGTGGCCTTACCACCCCATGTTCTATTTTCCCGTCAAACATTTTCTTCAATTTACGGTATGGATGACTTTTTGGAAGCGATCTTCGATGTCCCATGAACACATTTTTCTTGCAATTTCTCAACCTCAACGAATGTGTGTCATTTTCACAAATAGGGCATACTTTCGCTCCTTTTGTAGTATATCCTGACAAATTGACATATGCTGGAAAGTCATTTATGATACAAAAGATCATAGCTCTTAGTTGAAAATTCTCCTTACCATATGCATCATACACTTGGACGCCTGAATTCCACAATTCTTTCAAGTCATCGATCAACGGAGCCAAATACACATCAATGTCGTTCCCAGGTTGTTTGGGACCTTGAATCAACAATGGCATCATAATTTATTTTCGTTTCATGCATAACCAGGGTGGAAGATTGTAGATGCATAGAAAAACAGGCCAAGTACTATGACGGCTGCTCATGTTTCCAAATGGATTAATTCCATCTGAACTAAGCCCGAACCGGATATTTCTAATCTCCTCACCAAATTCTTCAAAATTAGAATCAATATTCCTCCATTGAGGAGAATCAGCCACATGTCTTATTTTCCTATCTATTTTTCTCTCCTCGACATGCCAACGCAATAATTTGGCATCTTTGGCGTTTGCAAACAATCTTTTCAATCTTGGCACAATAGGCAAATACCACAATAACTTAGCAGGGGGCATTCTTCATTTCATTACTGTTTTCTTCCATATGTTTTTTCCGTTTATACCGCGATGTACCACACCTAACACATTCATGTAGGTTTGCATACTCATTTCAGTACAATATACAATCATTTGGACATGCATGTATCCTTTCAATTTCCAATCCCACTGGGCATATCAATTTTTTCGCTTGGTATAAAGAAACAAGTAGCTCATTAGCTTCCGGAAGCATTTCATGCAAAATCTCTAATAAGCTTGTGAAACTTTTATCGCTCCATCCATTGCTTGCTTTTAAATTAAATAACTTCAATACAACAGAGAGTTTGGTAAATTTTGTGCAACCACGATACAACAGTTTTTCAGAGTCGACAAACAATTGTTGAAAATTTTCATAATCCTTATCATCAACATTATCCTCCATATCGTGTAACATATCATTTAAATTATCATGATTGTCATTGTCTGAATCATCGTTCTCATTGTCATTACAATCATGAATAATTGTGTTACAGTCATCAAAATTCTCACCATGTCTTGACCAAATAGTATAACCTTCCATAAACCCACGACATATCAGATGTCCTTGAATTATATGATATTCAGTAAACTTATGAAAATTTTGATAATCTATACAAGGACACCAAATGTGACTTTCTCCATTATTCACCCGATTATTCTCAACGACTTTTATAAACTCCTCCAAATACGTCAAATATTCAACAGTAGCACGTGGTATTTTGTACATCCAAGTACTACGGTCCATCTGTAATGTTGAAACTAAATTATTAATAGAATATATGGAATGCATGAATAGAACAAATAGTTGGTGGTCATCCTAACCCACTTTTTGAATATTTCGTCTCATATGTGAATATGTATTAACGGATTAAGTATTTTAGAAAAATTCGGCAGCACTTCCCATCAACTCCCCAAGTATGCGTGTGAAACACATACTCGTTGGAGCAATGGAAAATGGCTACAGAATTTTCCTAAATACTCAATCTGTTAATACATATTCATATCCTAAATGAGACGAAGTATTCAAAAAGTAGTCCCAAAACGGGGACTATCCGAAATTAATCTCTAATAGATTATTTTCGGACGGGTGTAGATCTAAAGGCATATGCATGCAATATGATTATACTAAATGAATGTTATCCAAATATATAAATTATATATTTTGATGATAAAAAATAAACTAAAATTTGAAGGGATAGATAATTACCTTGATACTTGGATTCAAATCTATCAAACGAGACAAATATTTATCCTTGTAATTCGATTATTCACAATCATATAACATATAAAAAACGTAAAATTAACAAAATCAATTAATCATATATATATATATAGGTGTATATTTTGTTTGTATAAAGGGTAATAGAAGTACCTTTCAAATATGGTGATGTTGAAGAATCTCCAAGAAAAGGTAAAAGAAAAGCAAAAAAAAGAAAAAAAATGGCTGCAGAATGAAAATATCAGGGACAGCTATGGCTGGATAATAACCTACTTTGTTTAAAATAAAACCCCACAAATGGTACCCGGTTGTATTTAATAACCGGGTACTATCTATATATCGGTATAAAACCCGACGCTTCATGTGGGACCAAGTCTCGGTCGCTCGATAACTACTCGCATGGTACCCGGTTTCCTTTAAACCACCAGGTACTATTGTAATTTGTTAAAAAAAACCACGCATTTAACCCGATTGAAACATAAAAACCGGGTACCATTAAATGTAGCAACATAAAACCTACATTTTAATCCGGTTCTTTAAGTAACCTGATTATATTAAGGGATACAATTTATCTTTATGTAGTAGTACGACATGACTGAAAAACTATGTGTCAATTTTATGAAATAGTTAAGTATTTCATAACTTTGAGTTTTATAGAAAAACCAGTGAAACCAATATTCCTTCGATCTACAATATTGATGTAATTAGAAAGGTATTAACTTTCAAATAGAAAATTAAAACAAATATAAATATTGACATAAAAAAAAATCTTATTTATTGCATTTCCTTATACGTATTATCTTTAATTACAAATATTTTATGTATTTTTAGTCTAAAAAGGTAAAAATTTTAATTTGATAATAAAAACTCAAATCCTTGACTTTCTTCTAAATATTATTAATTATTCTTGCATTTATTTGTTAGAAACCCAACATATAATTTTCTCCAAAATTCCACATTTGGATTAAACACCAAAAATATATTAAACCCATTGACATGCTTATATCATTTATGTTTGTTTAATCTTAGTTTTTCAAATAAAAACCTTACAACATCTTCTCTTGCGTTTCATTGAAGCCCTGTGATCTTGAAACTTGTTTTGTTTTGGTTTTTAATCACAAGAGCAGATAAAATTAGCACAAGCACGTATAATAATGAAATTTACTTATCGTATCCCTCAAATCATTTTGGTTTTTGTATTGTTTCCTTTGTTATTTTCACCGGTTTTTCCGATCCCGATCTGGCAAGACAACCAGACTATCCCAACGGGCAATGAATCGGAGAAGATGGAGGCAATTAAAGCTCATCTTAAGAAGATAAACAAACCTTTTGTCAAATCGATTCAGGTAACTCAGAACTAAAACAATCGTTTTTTTTGTGTTTCCATTATTACTGTTTAAATTAATTGGAACTTCTTGTTGTTGAAACAGAGCCCAGATGGTGATATAATAGATTGTGTTTTGTTTCATCTTCAACCTGCTTTCGATCATCCTGAGTTGAAAGGAAGAGTGTCATTGGTATATTTGATGCATTTTACATATACATATAGATATGACGTGTGTATGTGTGTGAAAATTCATGCAACAATTGTTGATGTTGTACATAATTTTGACTTGAATACATAGATATTTGTTGAATAAATAAATATTTATTTTCAAATAGGATCCACCGCTAGAGCCATCGAATGAGAAGAATAAGTTAGGATTTGAATCAGAGTTGAAACAGTTATGGAGTTCAAAAGAGGAATCTTGCCCAAATGGAACAATTCCAATAAGAAGAACAAGCGAAGATGATATTTTGAGATCCCTCGGTATTTCTAAATTTGGAAAGAAATTTAGTACAAACGTGAAGACAGATCCCCAGAGAGGCCATGAGGTAAAACAATTTGTTTTTGGAGTAATTCCCTTTAAAATAGGTTTCTAATAATCGAAGGTGTGTATATATATATATATATATATATATATATATATATATATACTAGGAAGGGGAAAAAGAGTGACCAAGAAAGACAACTCTTTGACCTTCCAAATTTGATGATACAAGTCTGAAAGAAAAGAAGAAAGCTAAAAAAAGGAAGCACAACTTTTTTTCTCAAAGAAAGAAACATTGGTGGCAAACCTATTTTGTTGGTGGAGACGATTTTAAAAAACTTGCATGAAGGAGTTGTACCTAATGCATCAAAATTAGGAATTAAGAGATTTTTAACTTCTATGCTTGAAAAGGTTGTACTTCATGCATAAGTAGTTGTACCTAAGAGTTTTGGTCAAGATGCTTATATATGTAGTATAGATGTATATATATTTATTTATTTATTTATTTATATATATGTAGCATGCGACAGGGATCGTAAGAGGTGAATGCTATGGAGTACAAGCAAAATTAAATACATGGGATCCAAATGTTACATTTACAAATCAAAACGAATTTAGCCTTTCGCAAATTTGGGTTATTAATGATATTCATGATTTCAACGCTATTGAAGCAGGTTGGCAGGTACTATCATCTCTTTTAATTTTTACTTTCATGTATTCTAATATGAATTTAGATGGAAAGCTATATATAATTAAATAATGGATTCTTTATATTAACTTCATTACTCAATCATATAATCACATTAATAACTTACCAAAAAAACCATTTAATTATGATTTACAAGGCCATTAATTTTTTTTATATCTATATCTATATTATAAAGCATGGATAAAAAACTTTTAAATATAAATTATTAGGCACAAGGTACCATCAATTTATGCAAGATTTTAAAAATCTCTTAACTTACAAGCATCAAAGCACAAGATACATATTACTACTGCATGTTTCTAACACCCACCAATTTGGTATGTGCAGGGGTCTCCTTTTATGCAGATCTTTCCATGTATCACTGTTAATTAATATATTATATTACTATAATTTTGTTTTAATTATATTATTAAATATGTAATTGGTTATTTTTTTTAGATATCATTAAAATATATAAGATAATCATTGAATTCTAACAAAATACTTAATTTTTTATATAAAAAACATTATATTATTAAGCCTAAATTAAACAAATTTATAAAAAAAACATTATCACTTTCTCAAAACCATCAAAAATCGTACTGTAAATCGACAAAAATAAAATGAAACATTAAAATCGTGATGTATCTCGCTGCATTACGCGAGTACGCTTATAGTGTTTTATGATTATTAATAGTTTGGTTTCTTATGATAGGTTAATCCAGCATTTACCGGAGACAATTCTCCTAGACTTTTTATTTTTTGGACGGTAAGATTTAATTTGTTTGTTAATTGACACTCTCTTCATTTCTTATATACTAATACTAATAGTCTGAAACTAATTAATATACAGAAGGATGGGTACCGAACCGGATGCTACAATTTGGTATGTTCGGGTTTCGTCCAAACAAATAGTAAGATTGCACTTGGAGCTACTTTCGATCCAGTATCAACATATAATGGTCAACAGTTCGACATCAAAATATTAATCTGGAAGGTAATTTCCTGACGTTTCAAATGCACTACAAAAGAACTTCAAAAATTCCCTCATCCAGAAAATGTACTCACGTCTTGTGAAAATAGTAATGATTTTTTTGTGATTTCTTACAATTGATTTTTTTTTTTTTTTTCAATTTCAAGCTGAAATTGTTTGCTTGCACTCATTTGAAAAACATCTATATATCTTGATCATTATATCCAAACAAAAAGTGCAAAGTTTGTATTTTTCTAGCGGTTTTTCATCTTTGTTTTTATCCTTTTGCAAATTTGCCATAATCTAAACATGGTTGCAATTTCTATGTGATGTTACTTTTTACAGGATCCAAAGAGTGAGAATTGGTGGTTAAAGGTGGGATCTAACATCATTGGGTTCTGGCCGAAAACCATATTCACAGATCTTAAAGATCACGCAACGATGGTTATGTTTGGGGGAGAGGTGCATAATAGTCAAAAATCGGGTTCACACACATCAACCCAAATGGGAAGCGGCCACTTTCCGTATGAAGGGTTTAGGAAAGCAGCGTATATTAGCGAAATAGAAGTGATTGATGGGGAAAATGCGCTAAGCCCGGCGACTAATGTGCAGACATACGCAGAAAAACCAAATTGTTATAATGTTATAAGTGGGTTTGGTAATAAGGCAGGTAGTTATATCTTTTTTGGAGGGCCCGGAAAAAATCCTGATTGTCCTTAACAACTTCATATATTGTTAACTCTTATAATTACTATATAATAAGTAACAAAATTTAATGGAATCATATATTTTTCTCCATCTATATTGTAATGTGTTCCTTATTTTCCCTTCTCATTTTCCATTTTTCAAAAAAGAAATCATATATTATAACTATGGAAAATTAATTGTTTTAGCTATTTTTGTTGATGGTTTAATACTTTAACCTCCTAACCATCTTCTCCTTATTTGAAATAGCTCACACCTTCGTGAAAAAGCTTCATATTCACGAACTCATACAAAAGATAAGAAATATTTTACACTTTCAATCCATCTTCGTAAAAAGTGTAATATTTCAAACTCCAGAACCATGTTCTCATTCAAAATTCCCATTTGTAAAGTGATTATGTTCGTAAAATGTATGTTCGCAATTTCTTTCAATATTTTTAGGTATTTTCAAAATTTTTAGGTTCACAATATTTTTTTAATGGAATTTCAATTTTTTAGATTTGCAATATTTTTTTAGAACGGCACAATATTTCAATTTTTTTAGGTTCGCAATATGTAAATGAGATTTCAATTTTTTTAGGTTTGCAATTTTTAAGGGATTTTCAAATGTGTTCGTAATTAGGAACGTGTTTCACGAATAGGGGTCAAATATGTAAAATGTTTAAGGGCTTCTTGAATGTATTCGTAATTGTGATGGGTGGTTATGAAGGTGTGGGCTATTTTCTCAATTTTTAGGAGAAAATGATTAGGAGGTTAAGTCATTTTCAAAAAATGACTAAAACAATTAATTTTCCTATAATTAACGAGGCATGGCAAAATTAAAAAATATTTGTTCCTCCATCTATGCTATATTCGTTTAAATTTCGGTGAAATACTATACTTTTAATTTGATTATAAATACAAATGTTTTTTTTTTCTTTTAGTTGTTTCAATTTTTTTTACCTTTTACAAAACAGAGATTTTATTTTATTATTAGCTCAGTTGACAAATAATCGTGATAATTTTGTACAAATACAAGACGAGATCCGGGTCCTACCCCGACCTCCCACTAGCCTTAGTCGTTTGGTTAAGGTTACTTTTTTGGTTTAGGTGCGAGTTTTGGGTACCCAATGGGTATTCCCATCTCTGGTCAAACCATTCGGGTATCGGGTTTTTTGTCATCTTCATACTTCATGTACGATAAATATTATATGAAAAAGAACACATGTTAATACAAGGATACTAATAAATTGAATGCTTGAACAAAACAAGATTAAACATTGCAAATTAACCAAGTGAAAAATATGACACATGTATCAAATAGATATCTAGAACGATATTACGATCATAATCTATATCTATACTATATTATAAAAACGGCATAAAAAACTCTTAATTACAACATTTTAAGCACAAGTTACAACTAATTAAAGTCAATTACTTAATTTACAATTTCTTAATGCTTTGGTACAACCTTTCCAAGTACAGTATCTCACATAATCATCTATTTGTGGAATAGATATTCATTTATTAATATAACTATTTGTTTTTTTGGTGGAGGATTATATAAATAATCTATTTTAAATATAGATTTTACATTTAAATCTATATTAATAATATGTAATATAAAATCTTTTTTCTTCCGTATTTTTTTATATTACATCTCATAATAATTTTTCCATATTTTATTTTATAAATTTTTTTCCATATTTTATTTTATAAAATCTTTTTACATAATGAGATGTAATATAATATAAACTTTTTTTTCTTTCGTATTTTTTTTGCTAATATAAAATCTATTTTATTTTATAAAATCTACACGTATTTTATATTAGCATAATATAAAATCTACACGTATTTTTTTTTGATAATATAAAATCTACACGTATTTTTTTTTCCACGAGCATTAAAAGAAGAAAAAAGAAGATTGATATGAATTAAAAATAAAAAATAACAAGATACACTAATAAATTATCGTATTCTTTAAAATAAAAATATTCCGCAATACTTTCCAAATTAACCAAGTGTAAAGAAAATAAAATAGAAACGATATAGATATAAAAATATTCTTCCATATTTTTAATATATTTACATTTAAATGTAAAATCGAAAATGAAAATAAAAGATTTCAAAATATTCTTTACATTCACTATAAATATATATAGCTTCTCTATGTATCATCCGAGTACAAGAAGAAGACGAACGGTCCGAGTGTCAATGGCGGAACCTGCAACTGAACAAAAGGTATTCCACTATATTTTTGTTTCTTTGAAAAACTACTTTTTTATATTTTATTTTATTTACTGAGGATTTGTTTATATTTTTCAAAACCCACAATCATATTTTTCGAAGTAGGGGAATAAGATATATATACATATCTTTATTTTTATCGATTAATACTATGAGGTCTTGAAGTCAATAGTCAGATAAATATGTTGTGAGACATGTTGTTTGAGTTTTAAATAATATAATACAAAACTATTACCAATATTATTGCACAAACTCATAACAACAAACGATTAAGAATATATGCAAGTTAACCACTTATGAAAATACATTCGTTTTTCACATTGTATTTCATTTACTGTTAACAGAGAAGTTACGTTTCATTTTAACTCGGTTCAATATTCCAACAAAAAATTTATCCTTCCGTGCAATGCACGGGCCCAACACTAGTAATATATTATATATATACACGAGTTTTGTCGTTTTTCGGCAATTAGTTAATTACTTTTTTATGGACTACGGAATTTTACGAAATGTGACTGATATGTTTTTGAGATCATTAATTTATGACGATCAAGATGGCATGTTTAGATTCAAAAAACCGATAAGGTTTTATTTATAAGACTGGAGTAATATTTGGTACATCGTTTTAGTAATACAATATATACGATTTACGAAGATCATAATGACGCTTTCATATTAGAAAATTAATGAAGTTTTCTTTTAGGACTTATTTGAGCATGACGATAAAACTCGGCAGTTATTGACTATAGGATTGTCAAATAAATATTGAAACTTCATATATAAGTACAATAAAAAATCTAGATACCTTATTTGTCAAAAATACCAAAAAATAAGACTACAAAAATACATAAAAGCATCAAAAAATATAATAATAGCCAGTGGCAGAGCCAGGATTTGAGGCGAGGGGGAGCATCAAACATAAACAAATAAACTAATTATAGGGATGAGTTATAGTGCAAACCAAAATAGTTGTAAAAACCATACAAACCTATGTGAACCATTGATTTGATTAATTAATGGTTAAGATTAAATTAGTCTAATTATGTTAACAATGAAATTAATTGTTTAAAAAAAGGAAAATATTAGAAAATGGTATATTAGTATTTTCTAATCAGATTTCAAATAAAGAATTGGGGTTTCAAATTATACAAACCATTTTTTAGATTACAAACCATTGATGAATTCCAAAAAAATGAGATTCTTAACAATTTTATTTTTAAAAATGAAATTAAAAATCAATTCCATTTAAGATTCTCAACAATAGTATATGGTTTTAAAAAAAATAAGATTCTTACCAATTTTATTTTAAAAAATAAAATTAAAAAATAATATTTTTTAAATTCTCAACAATTTTATTTGGTTTTAACAAAATAAGATTCTTAACAAAAAAAATTTAAAAATGAAATTAAAAAATAATATTATTAACGACACTGTTTTTTGTTTGATTATACAATTGTGTTTCATTACACAATTATGTTTCATTATACAATTATGTCTCATTACACAATCGTGTTTCATTACAACCGTGTTTCATTACACAAATGTGTTTCATTACACAAATGTGTTTCATTACACAACCGTGTTTCATATGGGTTTAATGAAACACATAGATATGTTGATGATGAAACAAAGGGGTTTAATGAAACACAAAGATTTAATGAAACAAATAGAATAAATTCAACCCAGTGAAACATTGGTGATGAAACAAATGGGGTTAATGAAACAAAGGGGTTTAATGAAATAAATGGGGTTAATGAAATATTGGTGATGAAACAAATGGATTTAATGAAATAAATGGGGTTAATGAAATATTGGTGATGAAACAAATGAGATTAATGAAACAAAGGGGTTTAAAATTGTTGATATTCTAAAAAATTGTTATTTTTTAATTTCATTTTTTAAAATAAAATTGATAAAAATCTTATTTTTTATATACCACCTCTTGAAAATCTCAAATAGAATTTATTTTTATTTTTATTTTTAAAACTAAAATTGTTAAGATTCTCATTATTTTTTAAAATCGGGACCATGGTTTGTAATCTAAAATTTTAATTTTTAATAATATTTTGTATCAAATCATTAATGATTTGATTCTCCTACCAAATATTACAAATTACTATAATTAGTAAATTAAAAGTCAATTTACATTAATGCCCTTTTTAATTTAAAAAAAATGAAAAAAATGGAATTATTTCATTGGTTGATACAAGTTTGTATGGTTTGCACAAATAAAGTTGGTTTGCAAAAGATCGTCACGCTATATCTATACTTCTATACTACATTATAAAACACGGATAAAAAACTCTTAAATACAAATTATTAGGCACAATGTACCATCATTTTATGCAAGATTTTAAAAATCTCTTAATTTACAAGTATCAAAGCATAAGATACATATTACTACTGCATGCTTCTAACACCCACCAATTTGGTATGTGTAGGAGCTTCCTTTTATGCAAACGTTTCCATGTATCACTATTAATTAGTATATTATATTACTATAAATTTGTTTTAATTGTATTATTAAATATGTAATTGGTTATTTTTTCTAGATGTCGTTAAAATATATAAGATAATCATTGAATTCTAACAAAATACTTAATTTTTTATATAAAAAACATTATATTATTAAGCCTAAATTAAACAAATTTATAAAAAAAAAAACATTATCACTTTCTCAAAACCATCCAAAATCGTACTGTAAATAGACAAAAAAATAAAATGAAATATTAAAATCGTGATGTATCTTGCTGCATTGTGCAAATACGCTTCTAGTATATGTATATAGGGGGACTTTCATGGGAGACCCTAGTATTTTGTGGTAACCATGAGATCCAACCTCATCCATCCATCTTAGTAATCAATGGTTTAAAATAAATAAGAGATATATTAATTAAAAACACAATTTTAGGTCATTAAAATAGGTAAAAAGGGTAAAATTGTCAAAAAAACTTTATAATTCATTGTGATCTAATTTAGGCGGGTCCGATAATTTTGGAATGAAATCAGATAAGATTATCTCAAAATATTGAAACTTATCATTCAATCAAACTTTATCCCGATAAATACCAAAAATACAATGTGTTACACTGTGATTACCAATGTGATACACTCAAAGTATATTGTGTTACACTGTGATTAGCATTGTGTTACACTATGATTACTATTGTGATGCACTTAAAAAACATTGTGTTACACTGTGATTAACATCGTGTTACACTGTGATTACTATTGTGTTACACTGTGATTACTATTGTGTTACACTATGATTAACATCGTGTTACAATGTGAACGATGGAAAGGATGCATAATTTAAAATTTCATACGACCAAATCAAAAAGTAAACAGAATATCTCATAATCAGTTGATTGAGAAATTTTAGGAAACAGTATATTTAATTTATAAATGATTGATTTTTTCAGTTACAATTTTGTTTTTAATATTATTTAATTTATCAAATGACCAAAATATCCTTTATTATTAATAAATAAAAAGATAAAATAATATTAGATGGATGGATGAGATTGGATCTCATAGTTACCACAATCTAATAGGGTCTCATATGATTAGGCCCCTATATATATATATATATTTAAAAATTGCAAAAATAACGATAATAATATTGATGAAACATATTATTGTATTTAATCCAAGATTACTAGGAAGATCGGGTAAGGTGTCGTTTGTTTTTTAAAAGGTCTAAAGTCTGAACTTTTATTTTAGTTATGATTAATAAGAGGTGGTATGTAAAAATATATTAATGATTCAGACTTAAGAGTCATTAAGAGGGTTTTTTTAAAAAAAACAAACAACCCCTAAGTTAACTTTCATACGACTTTATTTACGACTATCAACATTATTCTCATCTGACTAATCCATAATTATCTTTTCTTTTTATTAAATACCTATCAATGGCAGTTAAAACAAGAAGAATAAAATATCCAACTTCAAACAATGAATCACTTGGGGGTTGTTTGTTTTTTGAAAAAAAAACTCTTAATGACTCTTAATGCTGAATCGTTCAGACATTTTTACATACCACATCTTATTAATTATAACTAAAATAAGACTTCAGACTTTAGACCTCTTAAAAAAACAAACGGCACCTTAGTGAATACTATCCTAAACTTCATGTCTTCACTCCAATTGAAATGCATAATAGTCAAAAGATTGAAAGATAAATATCATTTAGGAGGCGGTTGGTTAATTTTTAGGAATATGAATGAAAATGGAAATATGAATGCATGAGAATGAGAATGAGAATAAGAATAAGAATAAAGTTTATATTTCCTCCAATTTGGTCAGGTATGGAAATTAATGGGTCAGGGATAATGGACCCATTATGTTATATCAAACAAAATCACATTTTTATTATCATTCTCATTATTTACCCCTCAATACTTCCAACCAAACGTCCCCTTAATTAAATTACGACTTGTAAAACTGTGTGCTACCTATAATATAACCCTCACTGCACACTTTAGATATAATGAAAACCTTTAGTTTAGGAGTCTTTCTTAGAAAATCCGAGAGCACCCTATCCTCGGCATTTTCGTTCAAATATAGGCCGGCTGGCAATTGTTTTTCCAATATATTTGCAGATTGTAAAATTGTCATGCATAATAGATTAATAGTTGAAAGATAAATAATTAAAGATCATTTAAGAAACAGATATAAAGGAGATTGCAAACAAATAACAAATTACACATATAATTACAGAAAGAAAGGAATGTGATATCAAATTGGAAATTACAAATAGAAGAAACAAACTACACATACAACAAAAGGAATGTTGGCTAGGGGGAGCAAGTGGGTTTTTTTCATTGACCCGAGTCTTAGGTTAAGTTGTTTGGTTCATATCAATATTTTTTTTTTCAATATATGAGGGGGAGCAGATGCACCTAGAGGTGGCCCGATCCGTAACCGATGGTTAACCGGTAGCCGGCTTGATTCTTGACCGATCCGGCCCGGAACGGTAGTAACCGGTTAAGGGCCCGAAAACTATAACCGGTTAAGGTTTTGGATGGATTCGAAGACCAGACCCGATCTGGCCCGGGACCGGTTAAGGGCCATGCCTGATCCGATTTTTTCAAAATTTGTTACCGTTTTCTAGCCGGGTTTTTTTTTTTGTGTTTTTGACCGTTTTTTTGCCTCCTAAACCCCCAAAACACTATAAAGTACGAGACTCTTCAACGGTCATACGAATCCATGGGATGGGGGGATACGAATCTTTAATAAGTGTATTTTTTAAGTTTAACTAAGTATACCATTATAATCGTCTCGTCAATACCTTCAAAATGAGCCCAATATTAAATATTTTTTAACTTAACCGTAGTATTAAATGTCATAAATATCTATGAATTAATTTGTTTTCTATCCATACGTTTTTTTAACCGTTAACATATTAAAAATACATAATCGTTGATCAACTAAAATATATTAAAAATACGTTTCATTATTATTATAAATTATATCATTATAATTTTTTCGTCAATAATTTTAATATAAACTAATTATTGAATATTTTTATGCCCATAAATGTGTAACATTATATATATATATATATACTATCTATATCTATATTTATATCTATATCTCATGTATATATCTAAATCTATAAGGGTTATTTTCAAAATTCAATATTACATTTAACACCCTTATAATTAGTTATTTAATTTACTTTATATCCCTTGTTTTTTCATTTTACACATTTGTCATATTAACACAAACAATCGTATATGAACAAAATACAATGAAAAAATATGTTTCTTTTTTTTACAAATTATACCATTGTAATCGTCTCGCTAATACCTTCAAAACGAGCCCAATATTGAATATTTTTTAATTTAACCGTACTATTAAATATCATGAATATCTATGAATTAATTTGTTTTCTATCCATACGTTTTTTTAGCCGTTACCATATTAAAAATACATAATCATAGATCAATTAAAATATATTAAAAATACGTTTCATTATTATTATAAATTAATATTGTTATAATTTTTTTCGTCAATAATTTTAATATAAACTAATTATTGAATTATTTTCAAGATTCAATATTACATTTTACAATTAGTTATTTTTTATATCCCTTTTTTTCCATTTTTCATTTTACACCTTTATCTAGGCATGGAAATGGGTCCCGATCCGTCGGATAACTCGATCCACCCGCCCTGATCGGGGATGGGGATTCCCCGCTAAACCGGGGATGGGGATGGGGATGGGGACGGGGATCCCCGTTTGTCTCAAAGCGGGGATGGGGACGGGGATGGTATCGCACTCCCCGCCCCGTCCCCGTTATATATTTTAATTAATATTTAATATATATTATTTATTTAAACTAAATCGGTAATTCATAATTTCCTATTTCCTAACTAGGTTTATAATATAAAATTGTTATTTTTTGGATGTTAATATGTATTTTGGATGTCAATCAAAATACAATTACTCGATATGGTTTTGAATATTACTCGATATCTTTTGGTACGTGTGAAGTTAAGTTTTTTTTTCCGGATTCGGTTGAATTTCTTTTGGTTTTAAGTTATTAATTATTATATGATGTTGTGATTTTTTATACTAAATTAAATTTGTTTCGATTTTAGGTTTATTGGAAATATGTGATATTTAAACATGTGTGGTGTCTCATATATTTGATTTAAATAGCTTACATAAACGGAAAAGAAAATCCCCGTTTCCCCGATGGGGATCCCCGTTCCCCGTTGGGGATGGGGATGTGATCATATTCCCCGGCGGGGACGGGGATGGGGACGGGGATGAAGATGAGGGATTGGGGACGGGGATGAGGATTGAGGTCCCCGTCCCATTTCCATGCCTACCTTTATCATGTAAACACAAATAATCGTATATGAACAAAATCGTAACTTACCAATGGTTGAATGAATCGACGAGTCTGTGAGTGTTAGAAAAGAAAGAAAAAGAAGAAATCGACGAAGTCTGGAAGATTGTGTCTTGAATGAATCGACGAAGTGGATGGTTACATCTACATAATGTTTGGCTTCAATCGACGAACGTTACATCTACACAGAACTCAGATGCATTTCACCCTTGGTGTGGAAGGAATCGACAAAGTCTGGACTCTGGAGGCAGTAGTGGAAGGATGGAGGCGGCAGATTCAGGCGTGTATTGTAAACTTGAAAATAGCGCTTATTAGATTTGAAGTTTGAACGGGTTGTCGGGTTGGGTCGGGTTCCATTGGGCCTGACCCAATTCCGATCCAACAGAGTCGGGTTGGCTATTTTTTGGATCAATCATGCTTCGGGTTACCTCGGGTTGGGTTTTTTTCGATTTTTCGGGTTGGGCTGATCGGGTGGGTCGGGTTTTTGAGCACCCTTACAAATAATCATACGTGAATAAAAATGCAATGAAGATATATGTTTTTTTTTCAAGTTATACCATTATAATCGTCTCGTCAATACCTTCAAAACGAATTCAATATTGAATATTTTTTAATTTAACCGTATTATTAAATATTATGAATATCTACAAATTAATTTGTTTTCTATTCATACGCTTTATTTTTTTTTTTTTTCATTTTTAGCTATTAAAACCTCATAATAATAGACCAACTAAAATATTTTAAAAAACGTGTTTCATTTTTTTTTTTATAAATTACACCACTATTATTTGTTCGTCAATATTTTCAAATTAAGTTTATTTCTGAATATTTATTGATTTAGTACTATTACAAAATAAAATAAATACGTATCAATTTTACTATATATATATATATATATATATATATATATAGTGGAAGGATATTTTGCAACTTTTAAAAAAGTTGCAACCTTTGCAACCCACATCTTAACCGTTGGATTCATGATCGACGGTTATTTTATTTTTATTTTTCTATTTTTTTAATTAAAAATATTAGGCCCCATATCTATTGTAACCGCCGATCATGAATCCGACGGTTAAGATGTGGGTTGCAAGGTTTGCAATCTTTTTAAGGGTTGCAAATTAAACAACCCCCTATATATATATATATATATATATATATATATATATATATATATATATATATAGGGGTTGCACCATGTAAATTGGTTGCATTTGAACACCCATCTCTCTCTCTCTCTATATATATATATATATAAAAGATAGCATACCGATAAATATTTGTACCGGTTATTGTAGAAAAAAACGAGGTATACAAATCTATACATATCTATATTAGATTTTTTTATTGAATTAATTAAAAACTTGTAATCAGATAAATTATAAAGGTATACAACTTACATCATTATGGACAAAAATAAAACAAAAATGAAATATGATTGAAAATACATAATAAATTAATTCAGAGTTAATGCATAATTCACATATAAGTGCACCAAACGACTCAAACACCGTGTTTTCATGACTAAAGTATCGACAAGGACGAAGAATACAAATTTAAAATAAAACGTTGTCATTTTGATTTCGAGATGTTTCGCGAGCGGATACATACCTTTGTCAATTGTTCCTTCGATTTCACGATTTTTCGCGCCACAATGTGTGCGGATATATGCCTAGTTAATAATAAAAATATGAGTTAATTACATATTTGGTCCCTGGGGTTTGCTGGTTTTAACACTCTGGGTCCCTAAAATGAAATATCTATGGATTGCGTCCTCGTAGTTTGATTTTTATAACGCCTTGAGTCCCTAAAACTAACTTCGTCCAAAATATCTCTGTTAAAATGGTCATGTGCAAGGCACATGATGGGTAGTTTGATCATTTTACACATTTTCCTCATTTTACATTAAAAAATAAAAACTAAAAAAACAAACACCAATAACATCTTGCCACGTGTGCCTCTTTCCTTTCCTTCTCTCTCTTTATTTTCCGGCAACTATTCTGTTTTCCGGCTACCCACCTCCATCTCCGACCAAACCTTACCCAAACAACAGTTTATTTGGAAATTGATATCGTTGCTTTTCCCAAAAAAAAAACAAGTTTATTTGGAAACTGAATTTCTCAAAAGCAACAATTGTTCCAAATAATATCAATCTGAATCGATTCAAAATTGGTTCTTAAAGTTATTGTTATTTTCTTGAAGAAACTGATTCAAAACAGTAAAAATGGGGAAACTAGACTCCATTGCAGAAACTTATTCAAATCCTCAATCGTAACATCACCCACAAAGTCAAATACAAACGTAATAAATCAGTGTATATTAGTTTTTTGTTAAAAAACATTGTACAATACAGATCTGTTCATATCTTCAAAGAAAACACAGATTGGGATCTCAAAGAAATCGAAGAAAAAACCCCGTAGAAATCGTCCCTGTAGAAATCTTGTATGTGTGAAGAAATTGATCTGAAAAATTTGATCTTGTATATGGAGAAGAAATCGTTTCGGAGGAGCAGATTGAGATCTCGAAGAGAAGATCTGGAGAAGAAATCGTTCTGAAGAATCTGAGGAGCAAGTTTTGTTTGTTGGAATCGATCTGGGGAGATAGAGTCTGTGTTCGCCGGAGGGAGGTAGTCACGACGTAAGGTAGTCGGGGAAGATGAAGTCGCCGGAGGGTCTGGATCTGGTCGAAGGTGGCGATGGTCATAGAAGATGGAGGTTGGCGGTGGAGATGGATCTGCTTCGTCGGAGGGTTAGTGGTCTAAGTGAGGTGGGTGGGAGATGGTGGCGGTTAGGTGGAGGAGTTGTTGTTGGCTAGTGGAGAAGAAGGCGTCGGTGGTGATAGAGTAATTTACAGAGATCAAGATCTATATACATATACATATATCGTATATATCGTCTATTGTAAATTACAGAGTTGGTCCCTGTAGTTTAAATAAAAAATGAGTAAATTACATAATTAGTCCCTGTAATTTTAATAGAAAATAAAAAATAAATGAAATGACTAAAATACCCTTTCAACTAATTGAGTTAACAAAAAATTTTAACGGAGTTAGAAGTTAGGGACTCAACACGTTATAAAAATCAATCCACGAGAACGCAATCCATAGATATTTTATTTTAGGGACCCAGAGTGTTAAAACCACCAAACCCCAGGGACCAAATATGTAATTCACTCTAAAAATAATATTATTATACACATGTTTAGGTAAAGCAAAAGTAGTGTCATCTCACAAGAAATTTGAGCATGCATGGGCGGCTGGCAACAAGGCCGACTCCCAAATTTTGTCACGTGCTTTCAATCCACTTGCTTATAAATTCATTTTATTCAATAACATAAAATTATAAATTAATTTAAAAAGTGATAACGAAGTTAAAGTGGTTAGTCAATATTGGCGGTTAAATAAATCAGTTGAATTTAAAACTGGAATACATATAATAGTATTGATACAGTGCTAATGTGCTATCAATTTTGTTTTAGATATAATACAATATTTTTAGAGTTAATATCGTATGATTTGTATCTATATATATTATACGATATGTTCAAATGTGTTTAATGTTTTCAGAAGTAAGCGAGAATGTTATGTTCATGGTTTTAAAAGCATCTTAAATATTTTAGTACAAACATGTTGTCGTTGAACATGTTTTAGTACGCGTGTGAGATCATGTACTGGGGATACTGGTATTAACAGGTGGGACACCACAAAGTTGTATAGAACTAATACATGTATCTTAAGGAAACTTCTGTACTTGGTATGTTCAATTATTAGCTATGCATACTAACGGTAACTGTACTTGGAAGGTTCAGATGTGACAGATTGATCCCACCACTACGCCATTTAGTAAACAGACCTTAGGGGGCGTTTGGTTCACAGAATGTAATTTAATGGAATTGGAATCCGTCGAAGAAATTTGACTTTGAAGGAATTGGAATGAAATTTGATGGAATTTGACCACGCCTTTGGTTGGTAGTAATTCAATTTCTTCACTTAAGCCAATGAATGATGAATTTCTTAAATTATGGAATTCAATGGAATTGGAAGTATTCCGTCGCTTTCATTCCGTGAACCAAACATGGACTTGAAATTTGGTCAACGGAATTGGAATGGAATTGGCCATTCCAATTCCATGAACCAAACAACCCTTTAGATGCTCAATATTAAGATTTTTATTACATGAGTGCAAGTTGTTCAGTTTGATATTCATAATGGTTTTCAATATGGTTTTTAGTATGATTTTCAATACCGTTTTCAACTTGGTTTTCGATACAATTTTCGGCATGGTTTTCATTACATGTGGTTAGTTAATCATAATACTTCATATCAGTACATGTTTTATGTTCAAAAACTATGTAGCTATATCTAATGCCATATGTTGTTTGAAAAAATTGTTTAATATAAAACCATGAACTCAGCGTAAAGCTAGTATAATGTGTATCTCCTGAATTATTAAGGCATAGTTCAACAAAAGAAAAGGTGAAAATGTAATCCTTTAATTTGGGATTACCAACAATATTATCAGACTAAGGGGTCGTTTGGTTCACAGAAATGAAGTTTGATGGAATTGGAATCCATCGAAGGAATTTGACTTTGAAGGAATTGAAATAAAATTTGACCATGTTTTTGGTTGGTAGGAATTCAATTCCTTCACTTAAGACAATGAATGAAGAATTCCTTAAATTGTAGAATTCAATGGAATTGGAAGGATTCCATCGCTTTCATTCCGTGAACCAAACATGGGCTTGGAATTTGGTCAATGGAATTGGCCATTCCAATTCCTCCAAATTCCTTCCAATTCCATGAACCAAACAACCCCTAAGTTGACTTTAAGTCAGATTAGTGTTTTTGTTAAGATTCAATATTTCAGTTTCAATAGTGTTTAGATTCAGATGTACATATAGGTGCCGTTTGTTTTTTTAGAGGTCTAAAGTCTGAAGTCTTAATTTAGTTATGATTAATAAGAGGTGATGTGTAAAAATGTCTGAACGATTCAGACTTAAGAGCCATTAAGAGATTTTTTTTAAAAACAAACAACCCCATACTTTTGAAGTTCGTATGGAATTAAGAGATGTTCGATTTGTTAAAGTCTTTTGCTGCAATGGTTTTAGAAAGTTGCATATTTATGGTTATGCATTATTACCCGATGGTCATTCTCAAAAAGGAAGCTAGTCACGTTCCCCGACTGTAATAAGGAAATTCTGGAGAGTGACAAAAAAGGCAATATAGTTTGCAAAGAGGAAGATTTCTTCATAATGAAAAAGAAAAATACAATTATTCATAAAGTTCGATCCCCTAGTTTTCTAAAAACATGGAAGTATAGAAGTACACATGAGTAGAATACTAAATTTAGAATGAATGATTTCAACTAAAACAGTCATATTACAACAACTTTAGGAGTATTGATTAGATGCAGATCTATTATTGGTACTTTAAGGTTCAAATGCCAACAACCAAGCCAAAAAATGTGAAGAATAAGCTTCAAAGAGGTTTAAATGTTACATTCAAAACAAAGTTGCATATGATCTCTTTAAAATAGAGACACGTGTTGCTAAAACAATAAAACCTATGATGTCTATATAGTTTCAAGCAGAGTTTTACCTTCCTTGTTTAACACAACCTTCTCTATCTTGATCCTGCTTTGCAGAATTGGAGTAGTTTTTCCGGTTGCTGCATAAATCCTGATCAAATATTCTATTACTTCAACACCAACATTACCTTCTCGAGAATCATGTCAAAACCATATTGCAACCTCTTTCGTTGCCTTTGAAGTCTGCCATAAATTTCTAAATAACTTTAGGTGATACGGGACCCACTTTTTTTCATTTCCTCCACCTGTTGAACTGATATTATAGAAATAAAGCAGATACATCCTTTTTTTCTTTCAGACAACAGTTCTAAAAAATCTCCCATGTTTTAATAGTAGGCTTCACAACTCTCCTTCTAGATAGCTCCTTGAGTTCTTTGGCTTTCTCAATCTATAACAAACGATACTATCTACAACGAAATATTGAAGATTTATTACTCAAATCCTGAAACTGAGAGAATATTTCAAATGGAAAAGACAGGGTTTCGAAATTTCAAGAATAAAATGATAAAAAGTTTTTGAAAATGCAAAGGATTTTTTTATTGCTCCAGTTATTATAACAAAATTTAGTTTATAGGACGCCACAACTTGTTTAAACGTCCTTATAAGATTTAAGTTACCAACAGGGACCTACTAAGGACCGAGCGGGGTCCCGTGCACCCGTTCACTTGATTATCGTAAAAGAAAAAAATTATAGGAGTCTTGAGGGTGCATCCACTTGATTTTGAGGGTGCTTGAAATATTTTAAAACTAAATTTGAACACAAATATGCAGTTGGTTGGATGGTTTGTGTTGTCTGAATTAAAGCTCCTCTTAGAGGAGGTTTGGAGTTCGATTCCAACCCTCATCACATCGGCTTTGTTGACATTTGATCCAATTTAAAGGTGTAGTCGCTCAACTAAAATCTTGTATCCACCACTGGTTTATAGGACTAAAAAGTAAAGTGTCTTATCGATTTGGCAATATAAAGTATAATCTATCAACAAGCACACATGACACAATTACATGTGGGGATGGACTTGGTACAATATCAAGTTTTTTTTCTTCAATATTGTGTACCAATTATAATTGGTACACAAAATCTTATATCGTCTACCAATCAACTGTACTTGGTACCAAATTTTTTTCGGTTGGTACTGGTTTTGTAACAACTCGATTTACATATATGCAAATTTGTCATATTGTTCAATTTTTGAGTGACATTTGAGTTTCCAACTAATATATGTTATGTTTATATGTTTTTAATTGCAAAGAATAAAATTTACAGTTCAAATGTTAAACAAAATAGTTAAAGTTATAATGTTTAATATTCAATACATAAAAATATAAAAAATAAAAAATAATTAAATAACTCAGTACCATGATAAGCAACTTCCCATGTTGTGTACCAATTCCCACAAACCAAATGTGTGGTCAAATTTCATCAAATTCCTTCAAAGTCAAATTTTTTTGATGAATTCCAGTTTCACCAAATTTCATTTAGTGAACCAAACGCTCCCATAGTATTTTGATGAGATTTTAAATTAATTTGAAATAAAAAAACATCCTGTAATAGTCTCATCCAAAAAAGTACTGATTTAACCTTGTGATGTTATTTCAACTGGCAATAAAACTTGCGTCTTTGGGGATTCTTCTCAGAAGTCACCGGTTCATATCTTGCAAGGTCGTCAAGATTTTTCTGACCGTTCTCCAGACCTGAAATTAGTTTGATTGTGCACATGTTGAACCTCACGATTAAAAAAAAATACTCCCACCGTACCAAAATAAGTGTCTACATTACTATTTTTGTTTGTCCCAAAATAAGTGTCAATTTTCAAAAGTAAATTTACACTTTCCCATTCTACCCTTAATTATGTGATGGGGAAAATTTCTCTCTCTATAATTAAGGGTAAAATTGTACTTTGGTTTATCAAAAAGTGTAATAATTACACACTCCTAAAACTGTGTGCCTTTTTCATTGTGGACATTTATTTTGGGACGGAGGGAATACTTATTTTAAATCATTATTATTTTGTTGTTTAATTAAATATGCCGACGTAAATAGACTTCGTCATTCATAACATATCAAGTCATCAAACGTATTTGTGGTGGTGCTCATTCCAATGATATATTTGTGATAAATCTTTCGTGGCTCACATAACTAGACAATATTCGATTTCTCATATCATCGATTTTTTTTAGTGAATGGATACTTTTTTTTAAAATATTAGTGCATAATATGTATTGTTTATTTGTCAATATTTAATACTAAAAGGGATTGTCAAATATAGGTTAAATCATATAAGAATCAAAAAAATATTGAGAACCGTGATAATTGATATAAGTCATGATTTGGTTTTGATCCTATGGTTTTAAATAAAAATTGTTCACTATATGAAAAAGGTATAATCGTCATTTTGTAACAGAAATTCACTTTAGATGAAACACATACTATTTTACCTCATAAAATAAAAACATAATTTTAAAAAATATGATATTTCACCTCATGAAATCCAAACATAATATTCATATATATATATATATATAGGACTGGGTTCACGTGAGACCATCATGTTTTCGTGAGACCCGTGAGATCATGATTTTACACTTGAAACTTCACAGCAAAAGACTGTGAAGGTAAAAACCTTCACAGCAAAACACTTTGAAGGTTCGGATATTTTTTACCTTCACAATGTTTTGCAAATGAAGTTTCAAGTGTAAAATCATGGTCTTACGGGTCTCACGAAAACAGGTCGGTCTCACGTGATCCCAAGTCTATATATATATATATATATATATATATGTTATTTCAACACATGAAATCAAACACAATATTCATTAGTAATCTATTTGACTTCATGAAATCAAACACAATTTACGTCTATACGTTATTTCTCCTTATTGAAATCAAAGAATTTTTTTGTCTATATGTTATTTCACCCCATGAATCAAACACGGTTTTAAGAAATAAAAAACCCCACCGTTGCAAATCCCTCTTCGTTTCCTTTAACAC
Source organism: Arctium minus (assembly GCA_954870635.1). Taxonomy (NCBI): domain Eukaryota; kingdom Viridiplantae; phylum Streptophyta; class Magnoliopsida; order Asterales; family Asteraceae; genus Arctium; species Arctium minus. The sequence continues at coordinate 23,763,715 of OX941097.1, read as the reverse complement.
TATTGCAGATTCAGACGAACGACTTCTAATCCACAACTATGTGTATTTTTGGGAAACTTTAGATCCGGATTGATCTCCTTGAGTTCTAATCATGGTTGCACCTTCTCTCACCCGCCTCAAACCCTTTCCATATCCTGACAGCCGCACACAAATGGGAGATCAATTGTTTAGCTTTAACGGCGAAAGAATTGGGAGAAGCCTTGTAAAATACAAGAGAATGAAGCCCTAATCCGTTAAATCTCTTGCATATGTTCATCACAAATAGAAACACAATCAATCACAACAAAATCGATTAAAACACATGAGTTTGTTTTTTGGAATTCTTGATCCTTACGTTGATAAAACACTGATGGAACCAGTAGGACAACCGGCGGTGGAGACGAGCTTGGTAAGGATAGATAAAACAATGCCGTCAGGAAGTGTATCAAATAAAGTAGATTGACCAAAAGCATTTGCCACCAGTGATCCTGGATTCGTGCATGGATTCGTTGAGAAATCCGGCAAGCTCAAAGCCAAGGTTGGAGATTCTAGTGCCGCTACGACATAAACAAGGGAAGGGGATTTGCAGGATAGAAGAGGCGGTGGAAGGAGTAGGTATGTGGGGTGGTTGTGGGGAGGTTGTTAACAGCAAAGTTGTTAGTGCACAATTATGTTGGATCCAAGATAATGGAATTTGAAAGTCAATTGCTCAAGTCAAAGTCTCATTGCAAAGTCAAAGTTAAAGTGCTTAAAGAGGAAGGTCAAGGTCAAACATGTCAAAGTCAACTTGTTTTGTTGTTAGTTGTTTTTGTCTTTGTATTAGTAGGTATAAATACCTTTTTCGTTTGTAGAATCATAAGGTCACTTGATAAAGTATACTTTAGAGAGAGAAATATTGAGAGAGAGAGAGAGAGCATTGTATACTATTTGTTTCATTGATCAATATATGACATCGTGAATTGATTTCACTGTTTGTTCACCTTGATTAACACACTTTCTGGGAACAATAATTGGCATCAGAGCAAGCATAGAATCAGAATCATGAGCAAGATTTGTAGTTTTTGTCAAAGTTTGAAGAACTCTCAAAGTAATCTGTCAAGAATCGAATTTTGAGATTTATAGGTGTTTTGGATTAGATATTGATAGCATTGTACTCGATTTTGGTTCTAGAACAGTTTTGATTTGAATTGCATAGCCTAATTCACATCAATTTTATGTGAATTTTGGATTTTTGTTGATTTTTGGTTCGTGTTCTTGAAAACACTGTGTTTAGATCGAATTTCAATCTTGAGTGAATTTTTGGTGAAATGAAGTATTAGAAAAGTGTTCAAAATCACATCGCGGATCAATCTGCAAAGTTTGGTGATCAATTTCGAAGTTTTGAAAGATTTAAGGCTGAAAAGTTGGTTCAGACTCGAAAAGGTTGAAGAACTCGCAAGATTCAGAGAAGTCGCAAGTTTCTTGAAGAACTCGCAAACATCATCTGAAGAACTCGCAGACTATGATGTACGAATTCTGAAGAACTTGCAAGCTACTTGGATTTTTGTTTGTTGAAATTTTTCTAAGGCAAGAACTCGCAGAGCTTGACCTGCGACAAGTTCAAGAATTTGCATCCTTAAGCTTGCGACAACCAGAAACTCGCAAGCTACTATCTGCGACAAGCTACTGTTCACTATCTTCGGTTTGCGTCAAGTTCAAGAACTCGCAAGACAAAGCTTACGACAAGTGCCTACGACAAGTTGTTTGATTGAAAATTTTCTAAGTATAGAACTCGTACGCATTGCGACAAGTTAATTGACTGAAATTTTTCTAAGTGTAGAACTCGCAAGAAGATTCAAGATCAGAACTCGCAAGCCTCAACTTGCGACAAGTTCAAAACTCACAAGCTTTAGCCTTCGACAAGTAAGAACTCGCAAGCTTCATTCTACAAGTTCCTCACTTCATTGTTCAAAGGGTTTTGCGACAAGTGCTTCTCTGTGGTCTGCGACTTCTGTACTTAGTCAATTTTTGGCTATTTTCAGATTTTTGAAATTTTTTTGATTCTGTGTTTAAAGATCAGTGCAAGTCTTATCAAGATGGGATATTTTGAAGATGAAGAAGAAAATGAAAAACTCAAAACATAAAATGAAAATCTCACTTCATCAGTTGATTATTATTCAAAGAGATCAAAGAAATATCATGTTGAAAAGAGGTTGCTACGTGAAGAAGTCAATGTGTTAAAGAAGACAAATGAAGATCTTCAGAAGCAGATTTATGGTTTGGAAGAAGAAAAGGTACATAGTTTGGAAATTGAGAATATTGAGTTGAAAAGAAATATCTCAGACTTGGAAGCTCAAATTGTCAAAATCCAGCAAGAAGAGTATGTCAAGAAGAATGAAGATACAACAAAGGATTTAGAAAGTGTTAATGAAGAGCTGAGAAAGAAGGTTTCAGAGTTGGAACAGAAGATTGCCAAATACGGAGATGAATTTGATAAAGAAAAGAAAGGATTTGCACAAAAGTTCTCTGAATTTTCTAGAAAGACTTTTAAAGAGAAGAAGATAGTTGATCTAAAATGTGCAAAGCTTTCTCAACAAGTGACGGATTTTGAGAAAGTGATCATTATTGAAAGAGACAAGTTTACAAAGGAGAAGAAAGTAGTTGAGTAGAAAAATGTTGGAATCTTCAAAGAAATATCTGATCAAAGAAAAAATGTCGAGGAAGATTTTGAAAAAGAAAGGAAGATTTTTGAGTCAGAGATTAGTAAGCTTACAAAGTCATTATCTGAACTATCAACAAAGGCCATGCAAGAGCAGAATACGAAGTCTGAATTTCAGAAAAAGATTGACCTACTCATCAAGGCAAGAAACAGTTTATCTTCCAAGATAACAGAACTTGAAGAAATTGTTTCTAAGGTGGTTTTGACTGAGCAGAAGACTCCAGATTCAATTCTTCAGACACCTAGAGATGATTCAGCTGAATCTGAATGTTTATTCAAGACAACATCAAGTTCATATCATTCAACTATTTCAACAAAGAGGTCAGTTAATTCAAATGGTCAGATTCGTACTACTAACCTTTTCTATGATCGGAATGTTGATGGTTCAGGTACATTTAGAAGAAGAAATGGTAATGAGAAGTTAGTATGAAGAGTGAAAGCAGCTTCTGATGAGAAGAATGATCAGAAATCATTTGTGCATACCCCCAATGCCAAGAAGAACATTGTGCATAAACGTAAACTTGGTCTTGTTTATTCTATAAATCAATTAATCAGGTTAGTTAAACAGAAAATTAATTGTTCTTACTATAACTCAAATGATTTTATTGGTAAAGATTTTGTTAATTACTGGTATGGTTCTTATTATATTACTCATAACAGAACTGCAACTAACAAACCTGGACCCAAATACCAGTGGGTACCAAAGCCAAAAGATTCATCTATGTTGCAGGCATCTCAAGTCTAGGAGGAGTAAATGAACCATGGCTTTTGGACAATACAGTTCAAAACCCGCACCTCAATGTTAAGGAATTAGACTTCTGAGTAAAGCAGCACAGGACTCGGACTTCAAAGTCAAAGAGTTTGACTTATAGACAAAGCAGTTTAGGACTCGTACCTCAAAGATCAAGTTTGACTTCTAAACACAACAGTTTATGACTCATACTTCAACGATCAAAAGAAAGTGTACTCCGATGCATCAAAGAGATGATCAACCTTCAAGGGGGAGTATACATATTACCTCTACTGATAATATTGCGAATGCATATTTTCAGGGGGAGTAAATGACTTCTGATTACTTCAAATCAGAACTCGTTTTTCAATGTTTAATTTGGCTACGACTTTTATACTTTGACGTCTTTTTGACTTTTGCAGATTTTGAGGGGGAGCTTACATGATCATATCAATCATGACTTTGGATCTGACTTTATGAGATTAATGATGAGCGTAAGGATTATTCTAACCTTAATCTCATTATGTTTGAAAGAAGGACAACTTTCAGACATGAAAACATGTTTGCTTAAATGTTCAAACCAATTCTTGTTCTTAAACGGATTTCATGAATTCAGAAGTGTGATTTTAAATGTTTTCATTTTACGAGCTTCATTGTTAAACAAGTCGTGTGTTTCCAAAGATAAATACTTGTGTATTATCTTTTCTATATACTGCCAAGTATTCATACACACCGGTTTAGTACTTTATTGAATATGTTCTTACCATGTCTCATATTGAAACTATTTTTCGATGGTAAGACACTCCTTTTTGTACATTCAAAGTTTGTTGAACGTTAATTCATTCAAAACGTTTCTTTCAAGAATGTCTATATTTGCTTCATATAGACAACATCCAATTTTTCATGACCTAAGATTTTAATGATAAATCATTCTTATTTGATCTTTTCATACATTGTCAGATTCTCAAAACATATCTATTGATTTCACTTCGTTCATTCAATTTCTTTGTTTTTGAGAGAATCTTCCATGATTAAAATGCTCAAATTTTCATGATTATCTTATGAGCATACTTATCTCTGACATATGTATTATGCTTTAACTGTTGAAGTTAAACTATTGAGCAACTTTTTGCTTTTAGGACAAATACATGTGATCATTGCGTGAGATCTTTACTGAACTTCTATGGATTCACGATAACCAGTGTTTCCTACCCAAGAAGTTATCCTGAGTGATCGAGAGGCGATGTGTCAATATTTGAGTGTGGGTGTGTAATGAGCGGAAAAATGAAAAAGAGAGTTTGGTTAGAAGTGGGCTCAATGTTAAAAAGAATGAGGGTCAGAGATCTGCACCAAACTTTTTATGAGTCGGGCAACCATATTACTGTTGTTTCACAATTCTTTCGTGAACTTCATTGAAACAGGCACTAGCCCATGCCAACGTTAGAGGTGGAGGAGAGGGCCTTGGCGGAGGATATGTTTTTCCGACAAAAAGGGTTTTGGCCTGGGGGACGCATCCTGGAGGTACGGGGGCTTCGACCCCGGGCTGCATGCTTTAGCAGTCGGGCTTCGGCCAAAATTGCCAGGGATTAGTCTGGGCCCAATGTGGTCTGGGATACCCTCTCCAAAAAAAAGAAAAAAAAGGGTTTTGGCAGAGGAGAGGTAGTGTCTTCTAGAAGCTTGCATATAATCCAACAGATCATATTTTAAATACCCAATATGCCCTTTCATTTTTAATTTCATTCCATAATAAATCATAAACTTCTATTTATTTCAACATTGCCATTGCTTTTAATGTCCATAGATTAAAATCAATTAATGGCTCAGATTGATTTTCACGGTTCTCAACATATTTTTGGTTCTCATTTGATTATCATCCTTGTCAAATATAGGTTTTATAAAAATGTTTTTTATACGCAAGTTCTAACATAACATGCACGACATTTTTGTTCTTCAGAGGTCATCAATTCAATTGTTCAAATCTACTTAGGAGTACCGCATGGTTGTTTGACTGTTAACATCAATAGGGATTCATAAGATTTTGCCATGTGCATGTAAATTGGCCCGAACATCATGCTACCAAAACTCATTGACTCGAGCAATGATTTGTTTAAAAATAATTAAAAATGTTATTGTAAATATCTAGCACATTAATTATTTATAAAATTCAAAAATAAAAAAGTAAAAAAAATGTTATGTCTTTCTATCAATAGCATTTGTAGTCATTACATTATTAGTATTTTTTCTTATAGTTATACAAGTAATAAAGTATTAAATTTACGAGTCATTTTCATTTGTTATACTCAGTACAAGAATAAAAGAAATACTATTTAAAAAGAGTCATCTATAAAAATAATAACAAACTGTAATAAATAGTAACATAAATTTATTTCAGTTCTTATCAAGTCACTGGGTTTTAAAACTTACCAAACAATTCAAGGTTTTTAATCTATCCCATCTTATCTGATCACAAAAGGATTCATTTACATTTGCATCCATTTTAAGCTAATAAAATGGGTTTCATCATTTATCGACCTTGAACACTTAAAACTGATGTCAATTGATAACGTTAAGGGTTAGGAAATAGGAACTTTTAACTATGGCATGTGAGAGAGTGTGAGGGTGAGCGACATTTTTCAGTTAGGTTAGCGGTCGCCGGAGTTAGGGAAAAAGAGAGAGCTTGGGTTAGGGAGAGGTGACAGGATAGAGAGATAGGTAAGGGTGTGAGTGAGGGTGTAAGGAAAAGCGAGAATCTAGACAATAGGAGACTTGAAAACCGTCGATTCCATGGTTACTTTAACTCGTGAATATGGACTTCTTTCATCTTCTTCAATTATCCGGTGGAATAGGAAGTGTCGCCCCTATGGAAGATGTTCAAGAGATACAGGGATGTTGGAGAGATATATATATTGCCAGAAGGAAACTGAGAAACGGAAAAGATTTTGGATTCGTTCGATTTAGAAATGTAAGGAACGTAGTGACAATGGAAAAAAGCGTTAAACTCGATATGGATTGGCTCCTATAAACTACGGGTGTTCGTTGCAAATAAGGATCAAAGAAGTAACAGGAGGGAGGTTCTAAGGAAAACAGGGCAAAAGTTGGGACATAAATCGGTCAGAGGACGCAAAGGATACAGTGAGCACAAGGAAGATGTCGTATTGCGAAGTAGTCAAGAAAGGAGCGGCAAAAAGAGAGGAAGGGGGTGACAAAAATGAAACCAAAAATGAAGTAATAAAAGAAGTGCTTGGAACATGGCAGGAGGACTTAGAAGTAGCGAAGAGGTTGGGAAATTGTCTAATCGGGTATGTGAAGACAGTAGAGGATATCGAAGAAATTCGATCTCTATGCAAGTCAGAAAACGTGGGGGTAGATGGTTTGAAGTATTTGGGAGGTAGGAATGTGTTAGTAGCCTTCGATAACGAGAAAACAATGCTGCAAATATTAAATAATAAAACACATGGTTTGCACCAGCGGTGTGCCAATCCATGCATGGAACAAAGAAGTTTTTAATAAGATAGTGAGTTATTGGGGACGCACGTTAAACTTCATCAATTGTGAGCGGGAAAAGGCAACGAATTAACGCTAAAGTGTTAGTAGCAACCTCGTTATGTTTGATTATCGATGAGTTGCGATGTATAAAAGTGGGAGAGTTATACTACATATTAAGAATTCTGGAAGAAGGGAGTGGCCCGGTGATCATGGTGGATGCAGACGATGAAGAAGACAGCGAGCATCCGGAGGATGATTCATAGATCCCTTCGGAATGGTCGAAGGAAGATGATGAGGGAGATTGGTTTGTCGAAGAAAGCATATTCGAGGGTCAAAAGGACATGGAGGAGGGAAGAAATCAGAAAAGAGGAGGATCATGGACGGATAGGGACGACGTTAAATCGAAGGTGATGGAGGAGGGTCATAAATCGCCGGCGAGTCTTATGGACAGAATCAATCTGCCAGAGATGGGGGATGGAGGCAAGGAAGGTGAAGGGTCCGTACAAGAAGAATTTGAAAAAAATTTGGATACCAAGGTCGTAATTAATAAAAAGTAATGTTGGGAAAGTAAGGGGAAAAGGAAACTTCTTTTTTAAAAAACAATCAATACCTAAAAAGGGGGAGTATACTTTGGAAATCTCACGTGGGGAAGGAATGAAGTCAAAAGGAAGTTTTAATTGGGGGATGCCCAATAGAAACTTCACAGGCCCAAGACTTTGGGCTGAATTGTTCTGATGACAGCCATGATCGTAACCTGCAGAATGAAAAAAAAATATAATGGGCCCAAGTCAAGAAAATTTATTTGGCCCTGCTCATTCAAATCTAATGCTCGTTGAGAGTACCATTCACGTTAGAAACACAATGGAGAATTCAAAATCAGATTCCTTAGTAGCAAAAAGGAAGAAAGGTAAGACTCTAGTATTATCGAAGCAAAGGAAAGGGGACAAAATGATAGGGATTGTAAGGGGAGCTTTCACTTGTTGAAACAAAAAGCGAGAGCCAATGGGACTTGGAAGGTTTCGGAAGGCAGAAAAGGGGAGAAAGGACAGAAGAAGAAAAAAGGAGGATCTTCGGCCGAAATTCAAAATTCAATCTCAAACGATTTACAGAGGGTCGGGTCAGAAAAGTTGGAGGAATTTGCATCCAAAATAGGCTTAGCTTGGGGCGGAAAGCAAATGGCAGAAGACCATGCCGATTCAGAAGTCAGATGATAATCGGTCAATTCCGTAAATGTCGCACTGATAATTTTAATTATGACAATTATTTCGTTAAATATTAGAGGGATAGGCTCGATCGAAAAAAAGAAGTGGGTTAGAGAATTAAGTGTTAAAGAGAAGGTGAGTATGATGGGTGAGCAAGAAACAAAAGTAAAAAATTGGGGGGATGGGGAAGTGGTTAATCTATGGGGATACAAAGATGTCGACTTCATCTATTCTGAAATGGTGGGTAACTCGGGCGGTTTGTTGCTAATGTGGGATCCGAATATTTTTGTATGTGAAGTGTTTGTTAAAGAGAAGAACTTTCTTGTGGAAATTGTAAATTGGAAGGGGTTGAAGGGAATATCGGGTTTATAAATATGTACGGTCCAAGAGAACTTAAGGAGAGAGTGGAAATATGGAAGAAAATTGAAGCAATTTGCAACAAAGACGACACAAAGTGGTGTGTGTTCGGTGATTTTAATGAAGTGAGGGACATTAGTGAAAGGCTAAACTCAATCACAAATGTGAAGGGGATGGAGGAGTTTAATGAATTTATTCGGAATAGTCTCTTGATGGAGATTCCTATAGGGGGGCAAAAGTTTAAGCGAGTGAGCGACGATGGTAAAAAACTTAGCAAGTTGGATAGATTCTTGGATTCCAATGAGTTTTGTCTAACTTGGAGAAATTTGGGGGTAAGAGCATTGGAGCAGAAATGGTCGGATCATTGCCCTATATTGCTACAGGTATCAAATCAAGACTTTGGTCCAAAACCGTTTAAAATATTTGACACTTGGTTGAACAGTGAAGATGTGGAAGACTTGATCAAAACCGAATGGAGCAAGAACGTATCCTCAAGAAACCCAGATAGCATGTTTAGGGACAAATTGAAAAACGTAAAACAAGCCTTGAAAAGCATATGTGGAGAGTATCACAATACCTTACAGGGGGACTTAGAAAAACAGAAAAAGGAGGCGGAAAAATGGGAGAAAGTAGCCGAATCAAGAACCTTGACCGAAGGTGAAAGAGAAGGGTGTGTAGAGGCTAGAGAGAAATGGTTGGATGCGGAAAAAAAAAGATAGAGATAGCCAATCAAAAAGAAAAAAATCAAATGGTTAAAGGAAGGGGATGAAAACTCAAGATTCTTTCACGCGTCAATTAGAAATAGAGAAAGGAAGAATGGTATTAGGAGGATGAATATCAATGCGGTTTGGACGGAAGATCTGGAGTTGATAATAGATTATGTTTAGAACTTTTTCAAAAAGAAATTCGCCTCGCATAAGAAAGATAGACCGAAGTTAAGAAGTGAGAAGTTAAAGAGATTATCTACGGAAGAAGCGGAGGGGCTCGAAAGACAATTTTTGGAAGAGGAGATTTGGGAAGCGGTCAAAGCGTGTGGCAATAACAAATCACCGGGCCCGGACGGTATTACTTTCACATTCATAAAAAAGTTTTGGGAGATTATAAATCTAATGAAGGCAATCTTGTTCTTTTGGGAAAATGAATATATTAGTGGGGGATGCAATGCCTCCTTCCTAACGTTAATCCCGAATAACTCGAACCCATCGGGCCTCAATGATTATAGGATAATTAGTTTGATCGGGGTGTTTTATAAAATTCTAGCAAAGGCTATGGCGGAAAGAATGAAGAAAGTTATGTGGAGACTAATTGGGGAAACGCAAACGACATTTTTAAAGGGGAGATATATCCTTGACGGGGTTCTAATCGCAAATGATGTGGTGGAATCCGTTAGGAGATTGAAAATGAAAGGTTTAATCTTTAAGTGGATTTCGAGAAGGCATACGATAGTGTCGAATGGGAGTTTTTACTACAAATGTTGGCATCGATGGGTTTCGGACAAAAATGGTGTCGATGGATTAAAGCTTGTTTGGAATCGGCTACGGTTTCAGTGTTAGTGAATGGAGCACCTACAAAACAATTCAAAATGCAAAGAGGACTTAGACAAGGTCTTCCACTTGCACCTTTTCTGTTTTCGGTGGTGGCGGAGTGTTTAAATATCATGATGTTGGAAGCGAAAGATAAGGGGATATTCGAAGGGTTGAAAGTCGGTAAAGACGAGATTATAGTGTCACACTTGCAATATGACGATGTCGTCATTTTTTTCGGCAAATGGAGCACCATCAACGCGAAAAATCTTATGAAAGTTCTAGAGTGCTTTCACGAAATTTCGGGTCTAAAGATAAACATGGGAAAAAGCAAATTGTATGGAGTTGGGGTCAGTTCAGAGGAGACGCAATTATTGGCAAGAGGATTGGGATGTGGTGGGGGCGAATTATCATTCACGTATCTCGGTCTACCGGTGGGAAGAAACATGAATTATATAGATAGTTGGAAAGAAGCGGTAAGAAAGGTTCAAAATAGATTGGCGTCATGGAAGGGAAAACTTATGTCGTTTGGGGGAAGATTAACTTTGGTAAAGTCGATTTTAGGAAGTCTCTCGTATTTTTTTCTCGCTTTTCCGAGCGCCGAGAGGAGTGATTAGTTCCCTTGATAGTATGAGAAGTAAATTCTTTTGGGGAGGGGGGGGGGGTCGGTCCAAACGAAAAAAAGGGGTCCTGTGGGTAAAAATGGGAGAGAATCGTGAGAAGTTTCGAGAGGGGCGGGCTGAATGTAGGTAGCTTACTATTGACAAATTGGGGTTTGTTGGGTAAATGGTGGTGGTGGTTTGGGGTGGATAGAGACTCTCTTTGGGTTAAGGTCATTAAGAGTATGTATGGTAACGAGGGAGGGTTGGAGAGAGCACTCCAAATGGGGGGGGGGGGGAGGAGGAAGATCAATGTGGAGGAACATCATCAAAGTCGGCAATGAGTTAGCAAATATATGAATTGACTTTAAAGAGTCCTTTGGTAAGGATGTGGGTAAAGGAGATAACACATTATTTTGGTCGGATAAGTGGATTGGAAGTGAGGTACTAAAAGCGAGGTTCAATCGCCTTTGGTGCTTTGAAACATCGAAAGAGTGCATGGTAGCCGAGAAGGGGGAGTGGTGGGGGAAAATTGGCAGTGGAGGTGGAGTTGGCGGAGGGAGCCAAGAGGTAGGAAGGTGGGAAAGTTACAAGAATTAGTAGAGGTTTTGCAAGGTTGGAAGCCGAGGGTAGAGGTTAGGGATCGGGTGAAGTGGACGGGCGAAGCTGATGGAATTTTTACGGTACATCAGTTAAAAAATACAATAGAAGAGAGAGTGGCGATTCTTGGGGATCATTTCGAGGAAACTAGATGGTCAAAAGTGGTTCCAAAAAAGGTCAGGATCTTCGCTTGGAGGGCTAGACTAGGTAGGATTCTAACCAGGTTGATGCTTGATAGGATGGGGGTGGACTTGGGATCGATATTATGTCCGAGATACGGGATCGAGGTGGAATCGATGCACCTTGTTTTGGTCCAATGTCATGACGTGACTGAGGTATGGAATCTTGTTCTCAAATGGTGGAAGCATAAGTGAGAGAATATAGGTACGTTCTAAGAGCTAATGCATCTTAACTTCGCCAAGTAGGGTGCGTTTGCTCAACCTAAACTTTGGGCGTTAACGGTGTGGTTCTTTGCATACTTCATATGGATTCATCAGAACCAAGTAATTTTCAACGGAGACAAAAGCAAGCTGGAAGATCGCATCATGGAGCTCCAACGACGTTGCTTTGAGTGGCTCGCGAAAAGAATGGACGGAAAGAATCTAGATTGGCAGTTGTGGTTATCGTCACCAACAGAGGCGCTGTGATCAAATCTGAAGATCGCTCGGATGGGATGCGGTGGTCGAGTGGGAATCCAAGAGAGATAGTCGATCGAGCGGGAAAACAATGAGCATGTTTGGACGCCCATTCTTGGTCCATGGACTGTTTTGATGGGAGGATGGATCAAGTTTTTCGGTGGGATTTTTTGTTGAATATTAACTGTTGTGATCGGCTCTGTGTAATTGTTTGATTTATGCCACAGGTTTGGTTGGCTCCTTGCTAACCTTTCCTTTGGCCAAGAACTTTTAAGGTGGGTTTAATATAATTGTTTTTCAAAAAAAATTTGATAACATTAAAATGTCATTTAACCAAGAGAAAATTATTTCTTTATTTTCTAAATTCTTTTAATAATAATAAAAATTATTGTGCAAGTAATAATGCATAATGTGCAAACATTTGAATCATTTATATAAAGAGTAAATTACATTTTAGTCCCTGTGGTTTGTTAAAAATTTCTATTTTCGGGCTTATGATTTTAAAATTATGATTTTCATCCGTATGGTTTATAATTTATTCACTTTTTCGTCCTTATGATTTAAATTTTATTACTTTCTCCATCCATATGGTTAACAATTCATTTCTATTTTAGTCCTTCATACTTAAAGTGGCCTCAGGGACGAAAGTAGAAATGAATTCTAAACCATAGGGATGAAAAACGAAATTTTGAAACCACGTGGACGAAATCTGAAATTTTTAACAAACCACAGGAACTAAAAACGTAATTTACTCTTGTATAAATTATAAAACATATAATCATCTAAACCACATGTACAAAGTATATGAAACATTACATACATGGTCGTTATAATTTATTTCGTGGCATTGTACCAAAACTAATGATCAACTATATATCTATACAACTTTATAAAACATTGGGTTACTTTTCTTAAATACAATTTGTTAAACCCTATGTACCATCATTTAAAACCCCATTACTTAATTTTCAATTTTACAAGTTTTCATAGCTAAAGATACAACACCAATGATGCATGTAATCCACAACCTCATCACTTAATACTTTTCAGGCTTCAACTCCTTCCCCGAGACGTCGATTCAAAATTTGTTTCGTTTCCAAGATGACGGTTGGTCCTCCAACAAAAATATGCCTTTTTATGCTCTGCAAATCCATTGATTCTCTTTTCATGGTTTCTTCACATCACAAAATGCTCTTCAATTCTCATGTACGATTTCTCACCCTAAACCCTAATCCATCTTTGCCCAATTTCTCAATGGCTAGGTCTTCTCTGCTGATACTTCAAGGTACACTCTAATTAGGGCTTCTAACATATTTTTCAGTTTGGTCTTTTATGTGCAAAGTTTTTGATGATATATTTCAACAGGGCTTCTAACAACTTTATTTCCTTTATCTTTACTTTCAGCTATTGTTTGGTGTTTTCCTTATGGTCATTTTTTCTCTTGCCCGATTTTAGGTTTTTTTTGACCTAAAATCGATTTTTTAGTTTCAAAAATTTATCCAAGATTTGTTTCAAAACTTTGCTCAAAGATTTGTTTAATCGCATGTGTCTTTTGCTTGAAGATTTTTTCAAAAACTTCATGGATTTTCGACTTTAGAGGTCACATAATCCAAAGGTGTGGAAGTTGAAATTGATTTTGCATTTTTATTTTGATAAGGTGCACATAGGATCATTTTATGTTATCTCATATATGGATTTGTTCTGTTTTGTATATTGAATATTTTCTTTTGTTATTTCTTGATCTATGATATCAAAGAGTTTCTTTTGTTATTTGAGTGTTGGTTACAAATGGTAACTCTACAGCTAAGTCAATTTCTGTTCTTGTCGTTTTTAGGTTGTGAATGTGGTATGCCATTTAATCATTGTTCTCCCTTTTTTGTGAGTTACATTTCCAGGGAACTTTTGTTTGACAAACCTTGTAGACATAAGGTACCCATCGACACCTTTACCCTATTTTCTACTTATCTAAAAAGTGTTTTTTTAGTTTTGATTTGTAGCTGCAGAAACCACTTTTTTTGGTAAAGGAGTATCCCAGACCACTTTGGGCCCGGACTAATCTCCTGGAAAACAAGCCTATTGCCCGCAGGCATTCATCCCGTGGCCACAATGCTGCGAGTGGGGCTCGAACCCGGGCAACCGCTATGAAGTCCCCAGGCTCTTACCACCACGCCACAACCTTGCAGAAACCACTTGGTTTCTGGCTTTGGAGGGAACTTTAACTCTACTTGAAAAATCCTGCAGAATTGAGTCAACGATGATTACGGTAGTTTTGTAAGTAGCGTCATCACCTTCTATATGTACCAGAGTGCTCTTTTGCTTTTGAAGGGAGTGGCACCATAGAGAAATTCATAGCACAAGATTCCAAGACTATATATCTACATTTGCATCATGCTCCACACTTTCCACTACAATATATACTATAAACTCATTTTAATCTTTTCTTTAAAAATATGTCAGATAGATCTCTTGTGCTCGTGGTTTTGGTTCTAACTACTACATGATCAACCATAGCATTGTGATATATATATATATATATATAGATATAGATAAACCCACTTCATTGCATTCGAATGTATATTGTTTGAAAAGGCTGAGTTGATCTGATGAAAGAAAAAAATGAAGACGGTTGATATTGGCTCATATTTGTATTTATAGTGTATTTTTTTGCAAGATTTTTAGGCTATCTACGGTGTTTTTATAGGTATTCAAATATTCAAGTGGCTTTAAAAGTTGTTTAAAATGGAAATTTTCTTTTTTCGTCATGGTTTGGCAGTCAACTGACTTCACATCAGGCTTGTGAGTGATTTTAGGTTAGTTCCTCTCAAATAGAGGGAAATAGTTGTCAAAAGGTTTCTGTTGCAATTATCAAAATTATGAAAAATACATTAAAATGTGAACAAGATAATTTCTTTCAGCTGGACATTTTCACAAGCAGCTATCGTGGCATTTTTCAGCAGCCTCGATGAACTCGGCCTTTATTCTGCATTATTGGTACTTTGTATACCACTAACTAATTGTGATACTTTACTAAAAGAACACTAATTATGATACTATTTGAGCCTTTCCATGGACCCAGATAATGAGTTTGACTACTGCCATACAATATATAACAAAAGTACTTGTTTTTAGATGCTTCCAATTAGCTTGAGTTTTAACTGTGTAATTAGTCATTTAAATAACTTATGAGATGTAATCAAATAATAAATTTGAAAAGACGCTCATAATTAAAATATTTTAAAGGGTATATATTGTATCAAATTTTTTGCTTACATATAAATTTTATATGCAGATGATCGCTTCATTTAGAGTGTCATGATCAGATCTCTTCTTCCACCTGTTCCAGATTCAAAACTTGACAACGACTCTGTCTCCGTGAAGCCTTGGACAGTAAAGATAATAGTTGTGAAAGGTTAATTTGTGTATGGAAATTTGTTTATTTATTAGAAAGTTGGTAATTATATGACTTTTGTTGATTTATATATTAATGAGTAAATTTAGAAAATTTGTTTACCAAATTGTATGGTTGAAAGTCTATGTCAGGTGGTATATGCTTTTTGAGAATTGAAGTATTGGTCATTGTGTGCAACGTGCTTATTGTCCTCTACCAGCTAACAAATAATAGAACCAATCAAACAATTACCAAACAACTGTTATTTTTACGATCTATTGTTGATCGGTTCGTTCTTGTTCCTTTATGAAAAGTTATTATGTCTTTATCTCAAGTTCGTCGTAGTATCGATAGAGCTTAATCATGTGATTACCCCCAAAGTTGCATCTCATTGTTTCATTTAGGTGAGACAATAGATTTGATGTGAACATAGTTGATGATCTTTTATGTTGTATTGGTTTTAGTTGGAGGTGGTCGCCTTCTAGATTATACCTTAATGTATATTGTGCATAAACAAAATATTTTGTATAGATGATGGAAAACAAGTGTCACTTTGTACATATAAAGATTGTTAGTGTATATATGTTATAAGGCCCAGGCCCATGTGTGTATAAGGCCCAGGCCCATATAGTCTCTGTATAAATAGCCTGTATCTTCTAGTCTAGGATACATCTCTCATTTATTATTTTATCGTAATGTACGTTTATTCTCTTAATCAATATATTGAAGTCTCAAACCTTCAGCATATTTATCGTCTCTCTTCAATCATCTTCATATTCTAACATGGTATCAGAGTTGTAGGTTTGTTTTCACTATCACCGTCATCATCGTTTATTTCAATCATCGTCGTCTCTCCGTCCTCTCTGTCTCTCGTCGCCTTAGAATCGCCGTTTCACTGTACGTCGCCCTCTCTGTCCGCTTTCGAATCGCACACTCAAATCGCACTGAAACCCTAGCCGCAGACCGGAAGAACTTCGGTCGTAAAATCTCATACTGGTTGACACACATACCGGTCACTACATACTGGTCGGAAGAACTTCGGTCGTAAAACCTCATACCGGTCAACACTCGTACTGGTCGACACTCAGGTCTATTCCAACTCCGGTCGATTGACACCGGTCGGTCGAGAATACCGGTCGAGCTCATACCTGATACCGGTCCATACCTCGCAACACCATACCGGTCACTCTAGTGCAAATCTGAACTGTTTCTCGTCCCATCTATGGCTACCAATCTCAGTCACTCAAATCCCATCTCGGTTGTTTTCAATGGTAGCAACTACATCCTGTGGTATCACCATATGACAATTCTGTTAAAATCTCATGGACTTTACACCTATGTTACTGGTGCATCCAAACTTCCAGTTCAGGCAGCAACTGAGAATGCTGTTGATTTTGCTAAAGGCATGAATGAGTGGGACATCAATAATGCTCGTATTCTAGGTTTCATTAATGCCTCTACTACTCCTGAGATCAACCAACAGTTTCTTGGCTATGTCACCGCCAAGAGTCTCTGGGATTTTCTCGCCAAGCGGTACACGTCATCGGGCCTATCTCATCAGTATCAACTGTGGACCACCTTTTAGAACAAACGTCAGCTTCCTGATCAATCCGTAAACTCTTATATCTCTGAAATGCAGTCTCTCAGAGATCATATAAGTCTTGGAGCACCACAGATTTTTGATGAAACAGCTCAACAATTCACAACCTACTTCAACCAGCTACATTTGATTACCATTCTGATGGGTCTTACAGATAAATTTGAGAATGTTCGTGCTTCTCTTCTTCATAGGCATCCCCTACCCACTCTTGAAGAAGCCATATCAGAACTGTTAAGTGTAGAAACTCGTCTTCACATGCACTCACCGATGCCCGCTACTGATAGCGTTCTCTACACGTCTCATCCCAAGTCCAAAGGTAAATGGACCAACAAAAACCATTCCAAATCTGTGGGAAAGACGAACACATCTGAGTGTGCCTTTTACCATTCTACTGCTCATCTCCTTCTTGATTGTCCTATTCGCAAGTGTCGTAGGTGTGGCATCACTCATCCGCGCCATTATGAGTCTGACTACCCTAAGAACTCAAAGCACACTGGCCCTTAGAATCGGACTCACGCTGTTGCTGGGTCTACTATCGCGGATAACGAGGTTTCTTCAGTCTCCTCACCTGACCTAATGGAACTGATGCGTCACAATCAGGAACTCATGGAGCAGATCATGTCTGGTGCTATGGGTATGAATTCTCCACACTCAGCTGTATCAGGTAACTTATGGCTTTTTTACTTTGGGTGTTGCAACCATATGACACCCTACACTGATGGTTTTGTTTCTAAGAAACCACCTCAGCATTTTACGTCAGTACGAACTACTAACAACACTGGCCTACCGGTATCTTTTAGTGGAAATGTCTCCACTCCTCATATACAATTACCGGATGTTCTAAATGTTCCGAAACTGAGCTTAGTTTCGATTGCACAACTTCTCGAATCTAACTTGATCATTTTATTTCATTCTTCTGGTTGTGTTGTACATGATCCAAAGACCAAGCAGATCCTTGGACTCGGCCGTAATGTTGGACGGATGATTGAAGTGGTCTACCTTCGTCTTCCATTACCCTCTTCAAGTCTTGTTGCCTCAGTTTCCAACACTTCTTCTTTTGATTTGTGGCATGGCCGTCTAGGTCACTTATCTCTTGCCAGAATAAAATCATTAGCTAATTTAGGAGTGTTAGGAAATTGTGTATCAACTGACAATATTTCTTGTTTATCATGCAAACTTGGCAAACATCATGTTTTATCTTTCGAAACGAATGAATTTAATTCTACTTCTTCTTTTGATCTTATTCATTCTGATGTATGGGGACCAACACCACATCCATCCATGGGGGGTGCTCGATATTTTGTTATATTTATTGATGATCATACACGTTTCACATGGATATATCTCATGAAACATCGTTCAGAACTACCTAAAATTTATATTATGTTTGCTCGGATGATTCACACCCAATTCTCAAAATCTATAAAGATTCTTAGAGCTGACAGTGCTATGGAATACAAAGAGTCCTCTCTTCTCTCCTTTCTTCAATCTCAGGGGACTCTCTCTCAGTACTCCTGTCCCGACACATCTCCTCAAAATGGTCGTGCCGAACGCAAACACCGTCATATTCTTGATACGGTTCGCACTCTTCTCATTTCTGCTAAATGTCCAGAACGTTTTTGGGGTGAAGCTGCTTTCACTGCAGTTTATAATATCAATCTTCATCCTACTCCTATCCTTAAAAATAAGTCTCCTTATGAGGCTCTTCATGAGGTCACCCCTGCCTATGAACTTCTAAAAGTTTGGGGTAGTGCTTGTTTTGTTCAGTTACAATCTCATGAACATACCAAACTTGAACCTCGCTCCAGACTTTGCTGCTTTCTTGGATATGGTATTGAGCACAAGGGTTATCGCTGCTGGGATCCTATCTCCCAGCGTCTTCGTATATCTCGTCATGTTACCTTCTGGGAACATGTTCCTTTTTCTTCTATATCCAAGTTTTGTGAGTCCCCTACCTTCACCGCTCCATTCTTTACTGATGCTTCCGTCTCATTGGACTCACTCCAATCTGACATCATATCGTCTCCGCCAAGTGTTCAAACATCTTCTGACTCTGCCTCTCCTTCAGAGTCTCATGCCCCTATACCACCTGCATCTCATAGTTTTCCTGATCAACATCAATCATCTGCTCCATCCGCACAACCAACATCTGAGCTGCCTACTGAGTCTTTGGCTCCTGGAACGTCTCAATCTCCGAATGTTAGACGATCTGATCGGGTAAGACAACTTCCTTCTCATCTTCGTGATTATCATGTTTATGCTACTCTATTGTCAAATCACGAACCTACTTCCTACAAGGAAGCCTTCTCTAATCTTGATTGGCAGAAAGCTATAGATGAGGAACTTCAGGCTCTTGACAAAGCTCAGACATGGGACTCTGTTCCTCTTCCACCGGGCAAGTCACCTATTGGTTCCAAATGGGTGTTCAAAATCAAGACAAAACCTGATGGCTCTATTGATAGGTACAAAGCTCGCCTGGTGGCAAAGGGATTCAATCAAGAGTACGACATTGATTATGAAGAGACATTTACACCTGTTGCTCGAGTCACTTCTGTTCGCAGTCTCCTAGCCATCGCAGCTACAAAACAATGGCCTCTCTTTCAGACGGATGTTAAGAATGCCTTCTTGAACGGTGACTTATCTGAGGAAGTCTACATGACACCTCCTCCAGGCGTTCGACTTCCACAAGGTCATGTTTGTCGTCTTCGGAAGGCTCTTTATGGACTCAAGCAAGCTCCGCGAGCTTGGTTTGAGAAGTTCAGTTCCACAGTCACCTTTCTGGGTTTCTCACCCAGCAACTATGATTCAGGACTGTTTACTCGGACCACTGAGGCTGGCACAATCTTACTTCTTTTGTATGTGGATGATATGATTATTACTGGCAGTGACTCTACAAGCATAGCTAATCTCAAGACATCTCTCAGCTCCTGTTTTGAGATGAAGGATTTTGGCTCTTTACACTATTTTCTTGGTGTTGAGGTGCTCTC
The DNA here is from genome assembly GCA_954870635.1 of Arctium minus. NCBI lineage: Eukaryota > Viridiplantae > Streptophyta > Magnoliopsida > Asterales > Asteraceae > Arctium > Arctium minus. The sequence goes on along the minus strand of OX941097.1, from coordinate 23,743,931 downwards.
AGATCCATCGGGAATTTATCTTTGTCAAGCCAAATACACCTCAGATCTCTTGTCAAAAGTTGGGATTACTGACAACAAAACTGCATCCACTCCTCTTGAGCACAACCTTCATTTGGCTCCGAATGCTGGACCTCCTCTGCGTGATCCTACTTTATATCGACAGTTAGTGGGGTCACTTGTCTACCTGACAGTGACTCGACCTGACATTTCCTATGCTATTCATACCGTCAGTCAGTTCATGTCTGTACCCTGTTCTAATCACTATGCTGCTGTCCTGCGCATCCTTCGATATTTAAAAGGGGCCATGTTTCACGGTCTTCATTTTACATCCACGTCATCATTGACTTTGCGAGGCTTTTTTGATGCTGATTGGGACAGTGACATGACTGATCGTCGCTCCACTACCGGCTACTGTTTCTTTCTTGGAGACTCACTCATATCTTGGCGGAGCAAGAAACAATCTCTCACAGCTCGATCCAGTACTGAAGCTGAGTATCGAGCACTAGCTGACACGGCTCAAAAACTTGTGTGGTTACGCTGGCTACTCTTTGACATGGGGGATCCTCAACATTCTCCAACTCCATTGTGGTGTGACAACAACAGTGCGATTCAGATTGCTCACAATGATGTCTTTCACGAGCGAACGAAGCATATTGAAATTGACTGTCACTTTGTTCGTCAACACGTGACTCGTAAGACTATCCAGCTTCTTCCTATTTCAACTATTGATCAATCGGCCGACATTTTCACTAAAGCTCATTTACCAGGACGGTTTCGTGATCTAGTTTCCAAACTCCATCTGGCTCATTCTTCTCCCGATTGAGTTTGAGGGGGGATGTTAGTGTATATATGTTATAAGGCCCAGGCCCATGTGTGTATAAGGCCTAGGCCCATATAGTCTCTGTATAAATAGTCTGTATCTTCTAGTCTAGGATACATCTCTCATTTATTATTTTATCGTATTGTACGTTTATTCTCTTAATCAATATATTGAAGTCTCAAACCTTCAGCATATTCATCGTCTCTCTTCAATCATCTTCATATTCTAACAAAGATGTTATTCTAAAATAGTTAGAAGTTCCATTTTATCAACATTCAAATTGGCCTTAAATTTCTTGATCGATCAATTGGCTGCAAACGTTTTTGATCGTATTTGTTAGTGTGGTATACAAATCTTTGGTCAGTTAACCTTGAATTTATATATAAATAGATTTGAAATTCAAAATCACAAAAGATCATAAAAATAAAATCAAGATGGATGAAAAATAGAACGAAACAAAATTGTGGGTTCGAGATCTCAATTTCATAACCAATATTCATCGTGTTGCAACGCACGGGTACACTGCTAGTGTATAAATAAAACAAAATATTAAACTTAATACCATATACTTAAATATAAATCCTACAAGTTAAAACAACAAAAATGTCTCAAAATCATAAACTAACATATAAAATTCACTTAAATAAAATCATTTTTCTAACATTCTTAAAAAGTCTTAATTGAAAATCGTCAAATCAGCAAATAAGGTAAAAACTAAAATATTATAATTAGAACAAAATATTATAATTTGTCTAAAACATGTATAATTGGGTCAAACGTTACAATATATATATATATATATATATATATATATATATATATGTATGTATGTATGTATGTATGTATGTATGTATATGAAGTTGGTTTTCGATAAAAGTAGTAGTTATCGTGAGAAGGTTAAGAAAAGATCTCTACCTTTGGATCAATTCTAATTGAAGATCAGTTGAAAATTTGTTTTTAAGCTAATTCATGGGTTATTTTGGGATTTAATCTAAACCATTATATCAACACTAATTAAAAGTGATCAAGGGTCCAAATCTTTTATTACACTTCTCATCTTAACTTCTATTCTCAAATGATCCTTCGTGTGTGTATATATATATATATATATATATAATTATATATAATTAAGTAATGTGTATAATTGAACCCAAAAAGTTTAAGAGTCTTATTTTGTATCACATTGAAACACCATTAGACATGGCTCTAATTACATAGTTGTATAATAAATATTGGGCCATTACAAAATAAATATTCATTACAAAATAAAGCTTTATAAAAGAATTGGGTTTTGATTGGGCCTTTAAATTTAAATAACTGGGCTATTGTCTTTGATATATACACAACGACCCAATAAAAATTATAACCTTGGGCCCATTAATACATCTTGCATTTTTTATACACCCGTTAGAGAAGACACTAGGTTCAATTTCAAAGGATATTTCGGTGTCGTTTGTTTTTTAAGAGGTCTAAAGTCTGAAGTCTTATTTTAGTTATGATTAATAAGAGGTGGTGTGTAAAAAGGTCTGAACGATTCAGACTTAAGAGTCATTAAGAGATTTTTTAAAAAAAACAAACAACCCATTCGTGTCCTTAAAAATACGAAAATGATATGATTTTAGAACTAAAATAATTCAAATAATTATATTTTTGATAGATTAAGTACCGGATAACTATTGATCAACAATTTATTCAGATTAGAACAAAACGCTAAAAATGGTGAGACCATTTAACACACAAAAATTCCAACAAATTCTTCAAAATGATTCTCCAAAACCTTCTACACAATGGAGAAAGTAGGAGAGAGGTGATGAAATTTCTTCAGATTTGAAAAACTTTTCAAAAATAATTGCTTAAGATAGAGAAATTATATATATATATATATATATATATATATATATATATATTTCTTCCTATCAATGAATTTTTTTGAAATTAAATGTTGAGAGATAAATAATATTAAATTGTATTGAACATTTTAATAATATATTTTATATTGTAATATTTAACATGAAGAAACTGTTGGAGACTAACCTATTTTTGTCTTGGAGATTTTAACTTTTAATTCTCTAGTTTGGAGAATCAGATGCTCTAACATTTTTTAAAATTAACATCTTATCTACTATTATATTATTTTGTTAATGCATAATGATTATAATATGTAATATAATATTATTTAACAAAAATACATACATTAATTCAACTCTAAAAAATAAACAATTTATTATACATGATACAAAATATTAATTAATATGTTCAAATTCTAGTCAATATCAAGGTTCTAAATGGCGTGAGGCGTGGCGTGGCGGCGAGGCCAAGCCTCAAGTCTTAGGAGCCACGACGAAGACATGGCGTTTTCAAGGCGTGACTTATGGCATCAAATTTCTATTTCATATATAATATTATATATAAAAATGTATGTTTTGTAATGTTACTCAGTGAGTCAATAGTAATAGGGAAGTTAAATTAGGTTGTATATATTAAAAATTTGCAAATAAGACATTAAAAAGTAAAGAAAATCAAATATCTCATTACAATAACCGCGCATTAGGCCATGGCGTGCCATGGGCTTAACGTGGCGTGACACACAAGCCTTGGTGCCATGGCGCGCCATGGCGGTTGTGCGGCGAGTTTTTTTAGAACATTGGTCAATATACATAACAGTTATAAAAGATAATAAAATAATAATATCAAACATATAGAGGCCAAAATTTATCAAATTGAGCACTCTATTTCTTTTTGTGTTATAAAAGCGGGTTAAATCTTAAAAAAAACATCCATTATTATGTTCCCTAGCCAATCCTGTTTAGATATATAACCTAAAATGAGATTTCAATTAAATTTATTACCTATTTGAAAGTGTTGAACCATTTTACTAAGGTAATAGATTTAACTGAAATCTCATTTAAGGTTAGAGTGATATATTGGAGACGCCTTTTTCCCCATTTGTACAAGGAATGCTCTCAGTGGCCTTGACTGTTTCCCTAAGAACGTATTTCAGAATTTTTCCTGTTGAATTCATCGGCAAATTACCGAAAGAAACGTTTATCGGTACCATACTCCGAGGCAACAACTTTTCTTCGCAGAACTTGATGACATCATTGCTGCTTAAAAAGCATTCGTCTTTTAATGTTATGAAAGCGGATGGAATTTCACCGACGATTTTGTCAGGCTTTCCGACAACTGCAACTTCCATTACGAACGGATGACTTTTTATAACATGTTCGATATCCATCGTGCTAACAATCTCCCCCTTTGTGATAATGCTGTCCAATGCACGATCCTTCATCACTATGCCACCATTAGGGTTTCTGATCCCGAGGTCCCCGGTTTTGTACCAACCGTCTTTAAACGCCTTGTTTGTCCCTTCAATGTCGTTAAAGTACCCTAACATTACAACGTTACCCCTAAACACCACTTCTCCGATCGTCTTTCCGTCTGACGGTACACTGATCATGGTATCAGAGTTCTTCACATCGACATCTTCCATTAAAATATTGTGAGTTCCTTCACGACATCTGATCCTCAGACGCTCATCGTCACCACTAGTTCTTAAACATCTATCAGTCATGGGCCCGAGAGCTTCCGTCATTCCGTACCCATGGTGAATCTCAAACCCAAAGCTCTCAACTTTCGAAATGATTTCCGATGATGGCAAAGGCCCTGCAACAATCACATCAACCCTGGTTGGAATTACTCGTTGTTCGGTACTTTTTAAATTTGCAATCTTGTCTAAAATGATCGGGGCACCACACAAGTGCGTTACCTTATGGATCACAATCGAATGAAAGATCGCCTCCGCATTGGCTTCTTCTCTCAAGAAAACATTGGTGCCGCCCAATGCCGCCACCACCCAAGGGAAGCACCACCCGTTGCAGCGAAACATGTCAACCGTCCATAAAAAAACCGGCATTTTCCTCATATCGTATCTAAATATTACCGCCAACGAGTTAAGATACGCCGCTCTATGGCTATACACAACCCCCTTCGGCTTCCCCGTTGATCCCGAGGTGAAACTTATCGAAATAGGATCACATTCATCATTCGGGTGTATGATCTTGAAATCGGGTTTTCCTAATGAAAGAAGATCATCGTAATTCATAGCGCTCGAAGGAACACCGGTGCAATTCTTTCCACCCATCAAAACCAGCCGTGGTGGTGCTGGTTTTTTCGGCGATTGTTGTTTAAATGCCTCAAGTACAATTTGGACGAATTGGTGATCTACAAAGATGATTTTGGGTTCCAATTGGTGAAGTTTAATTGCTAATGTGGGTGGATCGAGCCTTGTGTTGAGTGCAGAAAGAACTGCACCCGCCATTGGGGCCCCAAATTGAAGCTCATAAAGGGCAGGTATGTTTGGGGCCAAAGCTGCAACCTATAAAAATGGGTCAAAACGCAAAATTGTCGATTTTTGTTGTATTTTATTTTCAATGTTGTAACAAGTACAATCAAAATTTTTAGATGGAATAAAAATGGGTCAGATGATTAGTAAATTTATTTAATACATCAGTTATTTATTTATTTAATAGTGTGAGAATAAGTGAGATCTCTCTAGGTTACTCTATAAAAGGGTATTTTAAGCAGAGAAGACATGTTCCAATATATATAAAAGCGAATTGGTTCAAGTTCAGCCCATGTAGGACTGCAACATGCCCTTCAACGGAATCTAGCTAGACATAGATTGTCTTGGAATGTTGGGAGGGGGCTAGATGAGTGAGGGGGCTAATAGTTTATCCCACAATACGTGGGACCCTCAAATTTATCTCCAAAAAATCCCTTAAGCATATCCGTTTATGACATTATAGGTCTTTAGCGAGATAAAAACACGCATTCAATAAAAATGAAAATTCTTCAATAAATTATTATTTTTACTATTATAAATAAAATTGAGTTCAAGAAATACATTTTGGGATCTTAATACATACATACATATACAATGAGGGTTGAAATGAGAAGTCTCAAGTATATTAGAAAGGGAAAAACCATCCTAGCCATTAGATTAAATGATCAAATTTATTAGATGAAGGGTAATATAGTAATTACGAATTATATATTGTAATTAACAAAATTAGGGTTGTGTAAGGATCTACATTAATGACACTAGGTGTCCGTTTGTTTTTTAAGAGGTCTAAAGTCTGAAGTCTTATTTTAATTCTGATTAATAAGAAGTGGTGTGTAAAAATGTCTGAATGATTAAGACTTAAGAGTCATTAAGAGGTTTTTTTAAAAAAACAAACAACCCCTAACAAATCAAATCCGGTTTTATGACAATTCCATCATCAATTATTTCTCGATCATATATCGCAATTCTAAGTTATCAAATTTCTTAATTCCTTCTTGACCAAATCTCGTATTCTTTCAATATGAATTTGAATCCAGAAAGCGATCTTGAACAAGATGTTGATTTTGATCCTACAACTATAATCGTATAAGTGAATCTAAGATTCATCTGTGAATCACTTAAATAATTCATATGTGAATCGTTTATGTTCACATGTGCACATAACAAAGAAAATGTGAACTAAATTAGTTTCATATATGTATTGTTATTTCATTCGTGACTGTCTAATAAATTCACATATGAAAAGGATCCAAAACAAATAATATCATATGAGGACCCAAAACAATTAAATTGTTCATATATGAATCGTATGGGTTCACATATGCACATATAGTTCATACGTGAATCACACAGGTTCATTTATGCACATATGCACATATAGTTCATATGTGAATCACACAGGTTCACGTATGCATAGATTATTATTTATTTGTTACCTATTCTGTTGTAGTTGTAAAAATTACGAAACCACCTCTTTATCTTCCGTATATTTGTTACCATGAGATCAAATTATCTAGTACTGTACAATTAGCCCCTCAAATCTTGACCGTTAATTTTTTTAGTGGAATGTTAACTAATCGATTACGATAAATTGGATCGGATTTTGTAGAAGAACCAATTATGAGTTAGATGCTTTAACCATTGAGCCATAAATGCTTAGCGGGTAATAGCGAATGACCATATTTCCAATTCTAAAGGATCAAACCTATGGGACTTGAGGAATGAAAAACAAGTCTCTTTTACATACCAACTTTTTTAACTTATTACTATATACTGCCCCTGTGCCCGACCCGTCCTCTCTAGGAACGACCCTTCTTTGAGAAAAGAAAGAAGATTATACCATATATAGATGAGAAATGGTCCAAGTCTTTAGCTGATATGAAATTCTAATAAATACATAATCAAGATGATTATATAGATTTGGGATTGAAGTCGAAAATTAAAAGTCTGGGTATTGACTTAGACTAGGAATAAGGACTACATACGTTTTAAAATTATAATAGGTTTTAATTAAATATTCACGTAACGACTCAAATCTACATGTTAGTGGTTGACAACGTACAAAATCAAAATTGAAAAACTCAGATAGATGTATCTAGTAAAAAAGTAATTTTTGATGGCATGACGTGATGAAAACGAGCTTAACATGCAGACAAACTACTGAGCGTTTACTTCTTCGACGTGTAACATATAAGGGAAATCATAATTTTTCTTTGTTAGATGGTAGTCAACAATCAATGAAGTAAAATACGCGTTATCATCAGATATTAGTTGTTAGAGATAATGACTATTTGAACAGGTATTTATATTAATATCTATAATTTATAGGATTTTTTTTTCATATTTTATATTATAACTTCATATTTAATATTTTTTCCTTCCATATTTAAATACATGGTTGTTAGTATAAATCACATATGACCAATTACACTAAAAAGATGATACTACAACTAGACAAATATGATGTGTAAGCCATTTCTCTGTAAAATATAGTTAATTATATTTATTTATTAACTGGATGATAATTGGATTAAATCGGATCGATTTTATTGTATTCTGGACTACCATCCAAGAACAACCGATCTAATTTGGATTTTGAAATTTTGGATCTCATCCGATCCAATTACGATTGGATATCTTATTATGATTCTAACTGGATCATATGACTTTTTGTACATCTGTATGATTTGATGAGAAGAGTGGTTCCGCTCGAGGTAGTTACATATTGATTAAGCTCAAGAAAAGGTTAAATCAACACTAACAAAAATTGGTCAGTTATATATGTGTAATTTATAGAAAAACCTTAAAATAAATTATTAGGACGAATTCGAGGAACCTAACAAGTTATAACTTTATAAAATAAATTTATATCACTCCCATTAATACATTATAAATGTTTCAAGAAGTCATCATGGTAGTTATCTACACGACGTTTCTTTAAAATGTTCTAAAAATCAAGTGTCGTTACAGTGCATAACTAGTTTTTAAAAGGACGGGTTAAATTTTGAAAGACCATAACTTATACATATGTGATATATTAGATAAAAATGACAAATAAGGAAATAGTAATCGACATCAAAACTTGTAGACGAAATAAAGCAATAATATGTCCAAAACAACTGGGATCTATAGTCAAACTCAGACTTGATTTTCAGAGTATGCGATGGGTCAAGACCAAGACCCACGCGAAGTTTACATTTGAGTATTAGTTAAGATCGAGATCGAACAAAGTAAATATTGGTTAAAATCATTTAGGGATTGTTTGTTTAAAAAAAAACCTCTTAATGGCTCTTAAGTCTGAATCGTTCAGACCTTTTTACACACAACCTCTTATTAATCATAACTAAAATAAGACTTCAGACTTTAGATCTCTTAAAAAACAAACGGCAACTTAGTCTAGAAACCAGATATTTCCAATAACCAAACTTCATATCGGAGTACAAATCAGTTTGTAATATCCGGTTAAATGTGCATGCACCCTATTAAAATATGCTTCTAGAAGGATGTTGACATTTCTACATAAATTTTATTTTAAGGAAATTTGGGAATTGACTTTATTACAATTCCATTGACTTATCATTACGAAGAGGGGTAGATCCATGATTTAGAAGATGGAGCATAAATAAACAAATATTTAATTAAAAATAAATATTAATTTTCTTTGAGTCAAATAATAAACGAAGATAAATTCAAATAACAAATTAATAACCACTGTAATTTCACTTGAAAAACACAATGTATCTAATGCTTAACAAATAACAAGAGCTTTTTTTTATATATGTAGTGAATTGTTGTATCTAAAGTTTAAGCAATGGCCAAAAGGATCATCTTATGTTTATGACATAGTTCAACCTCCCAAACTTCATTTCTAATCACTAACTTTTAGGTTACATGCGTATGAGGAGGTGCCAATGCATCTTCTAGTTAATATGTGGCACGCTCTGCAATTGATTAAAAACTGAAAGATTACAATTACAATATAGAGGTTGGAAAACTTACAACTTCTCCGTGATTTACACCCAAAAGGGTAAGAGCAGAAGCCAGTTTAACACATCTGTCGCACGTTTCATTCCAAGTATATACTGTATCACCGTAAATAACAGAAGGGCTTTTTCTGTAAACGAATGAGGCCCTTTTTAGAAAACTAATAGGTGTCAAAGGCACATAATTAGCTTCACATTGATATAAACCATCCATCTCCATGTCCAAGAAAATGAATGTTGGTTTGGTCATCTTCTTAAACCATTAGTTGTGTATCATTTATAGGCATAGACCATACACATGATGAGGTCAGCAAGGTGACGAAAAATGCTTACGGTATAAATAATTTAATACAATTAAGTGGGCAAATTTAAATAAATAAATGAATAGATCAAAGTGATATCGTATAAATGACTTCTTACTTTTAAACGAATATGGTCGATCGAGTTTAAGGCATTGTTTGGTAAAAAAAAGCTAGCTTATAAGCTAACTTTTTTTGGTACATGTTTAGATGACCATAAACTAGTTTATTGAAAAGCTACTCATAGTAGCGTTTTGAAAAGCTAGCTTATCAGCTAGTTTGCCAAACATAGCCTAAATGCATGATAATATTTAATATTGCATAAATTAAAGTGATATATTCGAATTTTGTTGACATATTACATTTATGATTATGTTTATAAACGAGGTGGGATTAATGCCCGCGCGTTGCTGCGGATGGAAAGAAATATTAAGACCATAAATTTGAGCATGACCAATTATGAGAACAAAACATTTTGTGTCTGTTAGCAGCATCACTATAATTTACAAAATGCCCTATGAGGATGACGTGTGTATGATAGGAAGCGAAAATAAATTGGCAAATGGTACATTACATCATTAAATCTAAAAAAAGTTACATTGTTATTAAACCTAAATTAAATTATAATAAAAATATGAATTAAACAAATTTTACATCATTATTAAACATAAAATAAATTATGATAAATTACTTTATTAATAAATAAAAAATTGGTGCGTGAATCACCTACGATTATGTGCTTGGATTGATGGGGAAGACGGAAGGTTTTGGGTTGGAGAAGACACAGTCATTGAGATGCGATGCATGTTAAGGAATCTTTATTTTATGCTTATATAATAAAAATAATTTTTATAATATAACTTTTATTTATTTAAATTAGAAAATGAAAAAGTTATAAATGATCGAAATGTCATTTACTTAACGGTCAGGAGCTAACAACTTTTAGTTTCGATGACCAAAATGTTACGCAAATGCAAAATCGAAAGTCTATTTTGGAATCAACAAATTATGGGGACTAAATCCAAGAGGAAAATAAAACTATAGGGACCAAATCTGTAACTCTACAAACATAGGACTAAATCTAACAGGGAGATAAAACCTCAAGGACCAAATCTGTAATTTACTAAAAACCTGAAGGACCAAATATGTAATTTATCAGAACACTGTTCATGAACAGTGTTCTGATAAATGTTATAATATATAATTCGACTACTAGATTACAGAAGATTCGACTATCAGCAGGGTCGTTCTTTGGGATGTGTGAGGTGGTGCTATCGCACAGGGTCTCCAATCATCGATGGCCTCGAGATATTTTTTTTAATTTTTTACTTGTAATAAAATTACTATATAAATTATTTATTGGCAAGCCACCCTCTATGTTTGTGCTTTTGGTATGGTTTTCCTGGGATCAAATACCACTATACGCAATATTAATTTTTTGTGTCTTCAATTAATTTTGTTTTATCATAAATTTTCTTGGAATAAATTAAATATATAAGATTTTTAACAATATTTTTATTTTTTAAAATACTTTTATTAAGACTTATTAAAATATAAAATATATTTTAATAAGTTCTTTGTATAATTTATCTTCGAAATTCAAAAATAAATATTTAATTCTTTAATTTTGTTTTCAATCTTCGTTTGTGTCATCATCCAACAAGTAACATTTGCATTTGGCTTTTTTGTTTTGAGAGTTTTACGTACAAGGAGAAAGACCATCTCCAACAACTATGTTACAGCATATGTTAAAATAGAAAAAAAAAGTAGATAAAAATATTTAAAATTAAATTTTGGGAGAGAAATATAATATTTTTAATTTTTTCCACCAATGAGATGAATGTGTTACGATTTTTTATAAAATTTAGAGACTTTAAATTTAGATTTTTTATTTTAGAAAAATTATAGAATAATTCTTAGAGATGCTCCGAATAACTTTGATTGTTTAGTGTCTTTTTAATAATTTATCTTATGCTTTTCTAATATTTAATAGAATTTAGATTTTTTAATATTTGTTGATATTTTCTATATGTTTTTTGGCCCACTTTTAATTTTTAATATATTGTTATTCAATGACGATACATTAACAAAAAGTTCTTATTGATATAGGTTTTGTAATTATCGATAATGACTATCGATTCTATATTAATTTCCTCTCATCACTTATATACAATTTTATTTCATACCTCCTACTTCACTCATAGACCCCTTCATTGGAAGGGTTATCAAAGTTAAAAAACACTAACATTAAAAAATAACAAAACAATAATAAGTTTTAAATCAACACTAACATAATAACATTAACAGTTAAAATTTAGTGTTAAAAAAGAAGAAAAGATAAATAATTTGTTCAAATTCAAAGATGACTTATCTTCCATTATTAAAAGACAAATATCTAAATGTAGTAAAATATTATTTACTAAATAATATAAATTAAAAAAATTAAGCATATATTTAGTTTTTTGTACAGAAGCCTCTAAAATATCGGGATACTGACTATCAGATTTATAATTACAGAAGATTCTTATATACAACATAACTTTATTTTTAATCTCGAAAGTCTTTTACTTCTATTTTGGGTTACACGCTTTGAATAACGAAGGAAGCATATAATTGAAGCTTGGTATGGAAATTTCTTCGAAATTATGTATTTATTTTATTAATTAATAGTTAATTAATTATTTTATCCGTGGTGGACGGTTTCTAGTGAAGTCAACTATTTCTGTGCAAAGGAAATACTAGTGGAAATATAATAATATATTATAATGTAGGGTTAGATTTAAATAAAAAATAATTTTTTCATTGACAAATCTTGACTATTGATTAAAATTAAGAAACTAATCAATAGTTAAACATAAAATCGTTAATTAAGAAGGGATTAATGTAACATCTCAGACCAACCGTATCAGATATTGTCCGCTTTGTCCACACACCTGGACTTACGGTTTTAAAACGCGTCTGATAGAGGAGGTATGGAGTCCCTTTAATAAGGCAACCTTTGTTCCCCTCCCCAACCAATGTGGGATCTTACAATCCACCCCCCTTGGGAGCCCAGCGTCCTCGCTGGCACACTAGTCCGGTTTTCGGCTCTGATACCATCTGTAACATCCCAGACCAACCGTACCAGATATTGTCCGCTTTGTCCACACACCCGGACTCACGGTTTTTATATCGCGTCTGATAGAGAAAGTATCAAGTCCCTTTAATAAGGCAACATTTGTTCCCCTCCCCAACCAATGTGGGATCTTACAATTAATTAGGGACAAAAGTGAAATTAATTTCAAAATTGAATCACACTCTCACTACAAGAAAAAACTTAGTTAGTGACCAAAATATTAGTGACAACTTAAAGTTTAGTCACTAACTATGACGTTAGTGACAATGACAAAGGTCGTCATTAATTTTTGGTCACTAATATGAATTTTAGTGACAAAAAATAAATTTGATCACTAAGTGGTCACTAAAAGTTGTGTTTTCTCATGGAATTCCTTTTGTGACATTGTGTTTCTTCACTAATGTGACCAAAAAATAGTGGTCACTACATTGAAATGATTAGTGACCAAAAATGGTGGTCACTAAATTGAATATGTTTGTGACGTGGTCACTAAATGAGATTCATTCGTTGAAGATTGTATTAAGTTGGATGAGTTAGTGACCAAAAAAAGTGGTCACTAAATTGAAAGTGTTAGTGACAAATAAAGTGGTCACTACATTGAAATGATTAGTAACCAAAAAATGGTGGTCACTAAATTGAAAGTGTTAGTGACAAATAAAGTGGTCACTACATTGAAATGATTAGTAACCAAAAAATGGTGGTCACTACATTGAAATGATTAGTAACCAAGAAATGGTGGTCACTAAATTGAATATGTTTGTGACCAAAAAATAGTGGTCACTAAATGGTAATCATTAATCATAACGTTGAAGGGTTAGTGACCCAAAATAGTGGTGACTAAATTGTAGGTGTTAGTGACAAAAAGATAGTAGTTACTAATTTGTAAGTATTAGTGACAAAAATTAGTGGTCACTATGTAAGTCCAATTTTTCAAGCACAACAATCAAAGATATGACAATTACAAACTAATTCTAGAGAGGGAGTAGAGAGAGAAAATCTTGAAGTCGTATATCTAACAGAGTCAAGTACAAGGATATAAATCTCTCACAAGCTTAAACACTCATATATCTATTTGACAAACTCTCACATCACATGCTTTTCCATTCTAAACTCTTACAAGCTATGACTTTGTTTGACTTTTCTAGAATTTACAGACTTTGACTTTTCATTCTAAATCTTGGATACAACAATACACTAACATTCTCCCCCTTTGTATTCAAGATTTAATTTTTTTTTTGACAATAGTCTTTAGCTCTTGATTCTTCAAACTTTATCTCTGACGGTCTTAAACTTTGAAGCTCTGATAATCTTTAAACTTTGATGCTTTGAAGAATCTTGAAAAGTCTTTCACAAAACTTTGTAAAGTCATCAAGTCTTTAACAAAACTTTAAATTCTTGAAAATTTTGAACTTTGCAATTTTGAACTTTAAGACAACTTTGAGGAATCTTTGAGTGCTTGGTATCTTCATCTCTTTCATCTCTGGACTGTCTTTGGAAAAACAAACTTTCTCGAGTCATCTTGATTTGTCTTTGAATCATCTCTGAATAATTTCTTTTCATCAAACTTGATTGAATTGAACTTTAAAAATTTCTCCACAAGTCTTTTCCACTTTGACATCTCTTTATGGCTTTGAAATTATGACTTTGAAATTGAACTTTTAGAATTTCTCCCCCTTTTTGATGATTGTGAGCATCATGATCATCAAAACTTCTTCAATTTCATCAATTTCTCTGAATATGAATTTCCCCCTTTTATGATACAATAACAATCTCCCCGTTTATAAAATGACAATCTTTGCTCTTTTGATCTGTGTATTCGTCAAATCATAAGAAATGTATATACCCGAATCTTTTCAAATCCAGATATAATAAACGTTGTAACCCTGAATCAACATAATGATACAGTTAGCATGCCTGTAAGTAGCACATAGCCACTTTGTACAACAGATGTACATTGGAAAGGAGTTTTTATGATGTTTACTCCCCCAGGGCTTCCATTCAATCATTGAAAAACCACAAAGGAATTTTCTGTGAATGTTATGACAAGAAAACATATTCCTTGTGTGTACGTGCAAGTGTAGAAATGATTGAAGCTACTTAGCTTTATCAGGCTCAAAATGTGTAAACTGTTGAGACAACAAGTATTACACACACTCAATGTGCATGAAAGAAGTGCGAAGGTGGGGCAACTTTCCTTCTATTTCAATATCTAAATCTTCCGAGTGAAGACCAGATAGCAGATGTGCTGCGTCCCAAAAGAAAATGAAACATTTCTTTTTCGAGAAAGAAACGAGTGGTTGGTGGGGTAATTGCAAGAGTTAGCATGGGCTCACTGCCTGTTTCAATGATGGTCACCAAAGAATGTGAACCAATCAGTAGATATGGCTGCCCGACTCAGAAAGTGGTTGGTGCAGAGTTTTGATATTCTTTTAACTCTGATCTCACACCCTCTTTCTTTTTAACATTAAACTAACTTCTAACCAAACTCTCATTTCCATTTTTCTGCTCCACACACCGAGAAAAACTCAATCAGATGAGTTATCTTCCCCACTCTTTGATTTAAGACCCCTCACCTCTCAATCACTCAAGGATAACTTCCGGGGTAGGAAACACTGGCTAATGTGAATCCATGGAAGTTCTGTTTAAGCTCTCACACTGATCCCATGTAAGTCCTAAAAAGCATGGTTGCTCAACAATTTAACTTGAACAGTTAAGCACATGATATCATTGTCATATAAATGTATGCTCATCAAGAATATGAATGAAATTTGAGCATTTGAACTTTAAAGATCTCTCAAAACAATGAAATTGAATGAATGAAATGAAATCAAGAGAATTGTTTTGATAATCTGACAATGTATCAATCAGATCAAATATCATAAGATATGAACGTGAAATGGTTGGGGTATTAAAGAACTTGACAGTTTGTTTATATGAATGAATATAAACAATTTAGCAATGAACGCTCAAAGATTGAAATGATGATTATGCTCAACAACATTGAATTACAAACGAGGGTATTACCATCGAAATTTGTTTTGTTTAGAGACATGGTAATAACTAATTCAAGTGAAGTACTGAACCGATGTGTATGAATACTTGGTAGTATGTAGAAAATATAATACACAAGTATTGATCTTAGGAAACACACGGTCAGATAAACATTAACACTCAACAATGAAAAACATTTAAAATCACACTTCTAAATTCATGAAATATTTTGAGGATCAGAAGTGGTTTGAACATTTAAGAAAACATTTTTCATGTTCGAAAGTTGTTCTTCTTTCAAACAGTCATAGATCTAGATCAAAAGATACTTACATTTAAGTTCCCCCTTAAATCATGATAAAATTATTTATAGTCTGATAAGCTCCCCCTGGATATTTGCATGATATCCTAATCTTAAACATTGAAGACCGAGTCCTAAACTGATGTGTTTAGAAGTCTAAGTCCTTTAACATTTAAGACCGGGTTCTAATATGTTGTAACCATAAACCATTACTCTTTAACATGAAAGTACGAGTCTTGAACTAAAATATTCAAGAGCCAACATCTTGCTCCCCCTATGTAACACCCGTAATTTTTTGTTTGTAAAGGTCTCCGAGCGTTTTTGAAGCTTGTAAGTGATGGGATTGTGGTAGGAAAGCATTATCTAAGTCTCTTGGAGTATCGAGGGCTTTCGAGCGTGAAAAAGGAAGGGATTCGGAGCCCTGCATGGCCTGGGCGACAATGCCCGGCGATAGTGACACATGTCACTATCGCGTGGCACAATCGTGAGCCTTGTACCGCGGGGGGCTGGACGCGGGTGACAATGTCACGCGACTATGCCCAGGTCATAGTCGCCGGTCATAGTCGCGGTCGGCCCCATGGATCTTTTAAAGATGCGATTTTCACCCTCCTCCTCATTTTGCTTCACACTTCTCATATCTCTCTCTCCTAAACCGTTTTCCCCAAGACCCAATACAAACCCTAACCCATTTTGGAGCCTTTTCTCCTCTAAATCAAGTGTTTCTTTTTCATCTAGCATACTTGGAAGCTAGAGCTAAGATGTCTTCATCTCCTTCACCATCCCCTTCCATTTCTAGGGGTTTCACCCAAACCTTTTTATCATTTTGAAGATTGGGAGTGTATGGCTCATCTTGGTGCGAGCTAGAAGTGTTTTGTTGTTGGATTGGAGTTATGGTTAAGGTAACCTTCTATTTTCTATTTATGGAAATTAGGGTTCTGGGTATAAGTTGAAGTTTTCATGTTTAATATTTGGGGAATGATTCTTGATGATGGAACATGTTTATTCATGGTTGAAATTTATGGATCTAGGTTTTTGGAGGTTTTGGCTTGAGGATTCAAGTTTCTTCAAGGAAGCTCAAAGTGGGGGTAAAATCTAGATTTAACATAAATCTAGCAAGGTGAGTTGAAGTTGATTTGTGAAAACGTTGTAAATGCCAAAATGTCTATTTTAAAGTATTTATGTGTTTTACATGAAATTATCAACTGTTGAGTTAATTGGTAACTTTGATTATTTGAAGTGTTTGGTTTATTAAACTTTGTAAAACACCACATTTGGGATTTTGGATATTTTGCTAAACGTGTCATAGAGGAATGTATTTTGATGATTTATTGCATAAATAGGCATAAATAGGTATTTGGTCAAAAATGCACTTTTAAGTGTTTGTTGGGTTTTTATGCATCATTCATGGAATGGGATATTTTGGAAAGTACGAAGGTGAGTCCTTTGGTTTTGGTTCATTCCCGACTTTGGGAAAACATTTCAGAAATGGAAAATCTTTTGGGTTTTGGGCCGAAGGCCAATGGTGATTTTGAGAATCAAAGATTTTGGGAAAATGTGTATTTGGTTTAGGTAACCATATTGGATCTCGTGTTTTAGCCAAACGTCTATTAAGCCTTTTGGGGCTTGATTTGTATTCGGTTGAGTCTTTGGAATATTCGTTCAGTTTTGGTAACTTGTTAAGGAGCCTTGGACGTACGGTGTACTTAGTTGCATCTTAATTAAGAGTTACATGTTTTGAATGCGTTTGTTCATTCGTTTGGGTCATGTAACGTTTTAGACTGTAATGCATTGGATCCATAGGCATATGAGTCAGTCAGTTGGTTTAGTGGGGACTTTATCCCCGTTTTGGGACTGGATATTTTTTATGGCTAGCGGGAGATCGAGGTACAGATCGTGGGTGGTTGAACTCGATAACTGCGTAACCTTTATTAAAGGGATCGAGGTAGATATCGTGGGTGATTAAACTCGATGCCCGTTTGTAATCCAGTCTGGTTACTCATCGTGGAATTTAATGTCCGCGTTTGAAGTCTAGTGAGTGGTCCCCAAGTCATGTTTTTATGTAAGCTTGCGGTGGTAGCTCGGTTTGGGAGCCATATATAGAGCTAAGTCTTGCGGTGGTGCTCTTGGAGAGCCGGATACGGGGACTTGTGACTTTGCAGTGAGACTCATTAGAGGTCAAGTAGACACTAGGGTCATTTGGGTATCTTGCGGTGGTAGCTCAGTTGGGAGTCGTATACGGGGATCCATGGCTCTATGTGAAGCTCGAGAACATTGATAAGTGTCTTAACTTTGTGTGCCCGCCACTTTCAATGGAATTCGGGTATCCCCCGTCACCGAAAGGTGTTGTTTTTGGGTATTGAGTTTTATTATCCAAGTTCGGTGACGTTTTATATAAATGGATCTTATCCATGATTTACGGGTTGAGTATTATGCCCCACCAACTTTTTGGGTGTTTCGAAATATAAGATTTTAACCGCATTTTAATAAATGTAGAGTTATATTTCTATTCGCGTTTTGAGTGAGTTTTGGGTTGGAGTTTATTTACGAAAGAACGTTATATATTGGGACCTTGTCCCCAAAGTAGTTTGGATTTGAAAACGTTTATATTGGTATCTTGCCCAAAATGCATATTATTGGAAAACGAGTCGTTTTCATATTCAAAGCATATCTTTTGAAAGATTTTGATTTAAACTGCATTACCTCTTTTCAAAGATATCTTTATTCATGTGGAAACTCTTGAACTCACTAGGCGTTAGCCTAACCTTTTTATTTGTCGACATGTGCAACAGGTTCCGGTTGGGAATAGCTCTTGTGACACTATGCAGAGAGGAGTGCTAGTACTGTGCACGAGAAGTGGTTACCTTAGTAAAGTCTTCCGCATTTGTTTCGGGAAGAGCAACTTGTGGTTGGGATTAAGTAACACCCGACTTGGTCTAGTCCTTGTATAAGACTGGAGTTTATATTTGTTGAGGTCAAATAGAGAATTTTATTTTGAAGATTTAACTTTTACTTGATGAAATATCGAAATTTTAATTAGTTGCTCTTACCAAATTTGAGGGTGTTACAAATTGGTATCAGAGCTTAAGTTTGAGAGAATTAGGTGTTGATTTTGGATGCCTAGACTCAAACTAGCGTAATTTTAAGCGATTGAATGCGAGATTGCACAATTAAGCACTTTAAGATTTGATGAATTGAGGTGAGTGGAGCCACTAGGAACGGGAGTCACGCCGAGAATGGCAAGGATGATCATGTACAGTACGTTCATAATAGCACCTGGCCAGTGTTATGGTGAACCTACGAGTGATGTGTGTATGCTTGAACTGCCTTGTTATGATAACCGTTGGGGTAGTGAAGCAGTTCTAAATGGGTAGTCATTAGAAGGAGTTGATGGTTTAAGTATTCGTCACTTGGTGTGACAATAAGCATGGTGATTGCATTAAGTGGACAGTCTCGGGTCGAAAATTGATGGTCGTAATAGAACCTTAGCCTTATGGAATTGACTTTATTTGAGGAGAAATGATAAGGTGAACCGATGAAATCCTTGATTTTTGCCTTAAGGTGGTTGAGCATCGGGATAACGATAGTGTGAATAAGAAACTAAGGAGCGTGGTTTCGAGATGTTGAATGCCGATCAACTGCACGCACATAGCATATTTCTAAAATAATTTGCATCAATTATTTCGCATATTTCCAAATCATCATGTGGATTAAATTGCAGATCTCGGAATAATGTTTTGGCACACATAAGGTTTGAACTATGATTTCGAGCATACACAAAATTGTTTTATGGCATGAGATTGCAAGCTTTGTTGAAGATTTTCTTTATTCACATTGTTGTCCAACGTTATTTCAGATTTTGCGGTGTGCGTATTTTGATGTTGTTTAGGGACTTGGATAAGTAACTGCGGTTTACGACGTTAACATTGGATCTCCTCCACGTATGTTAAGGTTTTGGACGGAAAGTTATCTCCCATTATCTTGGTGTTGAAGTTTTATTGTGGATTTTAATTCATGCGAATTTGTAGATTTAATGGGGTGACTTTAATGGCATCAAGTGGTATCGTTTTCCTTGAGCTTTGTGTGAGTTGCATATAGTATGCATACACGTCTATTTGGAACGTCCGTCATAGTATTTTAACTAACATTTTAGAACAATGAGAGCATATTATTATTTGTCTTTGAACTTGAAACCGACATAAATTATTTTATGTTTTAAGCAAAGTGCATGCACATATCACCTCACTAATTCTGTGAAATAAACTGTTCCATACAATTTTTGTTGTGCGATCTTGTTCCGTGCCTTATACTAGCTAAAAGAAAGAAAACCTTGAAAGGTTGATGTCACGAAAATTCTGTTTTGGGTTTTGCAAGCATTTTATCTGTACGACCTAAAGTTTGGAATCAAACTAGATTACTCTTACGTTTGCTCAAATCGCATGCATATGTCTTTATTAAATTTTGGGAAATAAACCGATGTATGCGAGTCATGTTGGAAAATTTTATTGCATGACATTGTATGGTTAATGCAAACATTTCTAGAAATTGATTTCATGAATTTCCCTTCTGTAGTTTTACACTAATGCCTTGTTATGCACTGTTTTAGTACGTAAAACTATTTCTCATTCGCTACATAAATTTATGCAAGCTGGGACCGTAGCGGTCCCTTTGAAAAAGATTGTTGTAATATCTTTCCTTGGTGTCAGTATTAGTTTGATTACTGACCAAATATTTTCTGAAATGGTTTTATATGTGTGGCGGATGTGACCACTTTTTACACCTACCAAGTAAAAAGATAGTGGATTTTATTCGTATGATTAATCATTATAAAACTTTTACATTTAGAGGTTTTATAAAATTTAAATTGGCATAGTAGTTTGAAAAACCTTGAACTCAGTAGAGCTGTAGATGTAAGCCCTCTTGTGATAGAGGTCGAGATTAAGGACTAAAGAAGTCATCGGGGTGTGAAGCGTCAGAGGACCTGTCTTATGGTTAATTTTGAATCTTTGGACTTCAGCTCATGAACTAGTTCATGCAGAAGTATTTGAGACGTTAGACGTATACTCTCTCCCAGTTAATTAAGTGATGATCTTTATGCTTCGATAAATCTTCGGGTTAAAACCGTGTACGGTTGTTTGGGTATGATTGGTTTTGAAATTGTGGGCCATTGGTACGACGATATACTATGTGTCGGTGGTGTACTATCTTTATGGGTATTCGTGAATAATGATGATGTCATGGTTGGCTAGTAAGGATGTTTGATTTGGGTGATTATTTCCAAGAGTAGGTGTCAACCTCGAATCGACATTGCTAATCGGGAATGGATTATTTGGTAGTTTACCCATGTTGCAGTATAGTCATTTTGAGGATAGGCGTCGACACTCTATTTTGAGGACAATAACTGTTGGTGTGCTTCAGCGTACTTCCGTTAGATATGGGGTGTCTGTAGGACAAGCGGTAACCTTAGGGAAATTAGATATTGTTAATTAAGAATCAATCATTGGTGTTTCGATAATTATCAAGACTTTCGATGTTTTGGCAATCGATGCTTGAGTGCATAACGGGAGTTGTGTAACCTTGGAGTTTGGGATAAATATCAGTGTTCTCTCTTGTCTTATTCGCAAAATCATATTGACATGGAAATTAACGATAGTAGCCACGGTTGCTGGAGAATTATGGGGTTTTATGGTTTTCCCGAAAGAACCCGTCGACGAGACTCTTGGAACTTCCTTCGCTCTCTCGCCGATCGCTCCAACCTTCCTTGGGTTATTATGGGGGATTTCAACGACCTCCTTTCCCAAGAGGAAAAACGGGGGCTACACGAGCACCCCGATTGGTGCATTCATGGCTTTCGAGATGCCTTAAGTGATAGTCGATTAACGGACTTATCGATGATCGACTTTCCTTTCACTTGGAGTAGACATAAAGGCAAGCCTAACGAGATCCTTGAACGGCTCGATCGAGCGGTCGCTACTCAAGAATGGATTAACTTTTTTCCGGATCATTGGGTCGAGAATCTCATCTGCCCTATTTCTGACCACTCTCCAATTGCTCTCCACACCCAGCTTCGACAACCCTCCCCTCTTAATAGAATATTTCGGTTCGAAAATAAATGGTTGCAGGAACCCTCGTTCAACAAGATTTTTTTGGATAACTGGAACGAGTTGGGTAATATCGAGCTCTTCAATAAGTTTTCAATGCTCTCGAACATTCTTCGGAAACGGGGTCATAAATTAAATATCTCTTATTATAAGGAAACTAAAGATGCATACGCCAAGCTAGAGTTACTTCGAAAGAACCCAAACTCGTTCTCCACCGCGGCGTTTGACGAAGAAAGACAATGCCTTTTATCGATTTTGCTCAAGGAAGAGGAGCATTGGAGGCAACGAGCTAAAGTGTTCTGGCTTAAAGAAGGTGACAGTAATACGAAATTCTTTCACGCTCATGCGAATGGTCGGCGCAAGACTAACCGAATCATCAAGCTCCAAGATGATAATCTTCACTGAGTCGAGAATACCAATGGGTTACACAACATGGCGACTGAGTACTTTACTCGAATTTTTTCGGCTAGCACGGGAAACCCTGATATGATTACTAATCTTGTCAAGAACAAACTGTCAGCTGGTGAAGTTACTTTTCTGGAGCAACCATTTACTAAGGAAGACTTTCGTATTGCTCTGTTCGAAATGCACCCAGATAAGCCACCGGTCCCCGACGAATTTAATCTGCGTTTCTATCAGAAGTTTTGGTCTATTCTGGGGAATGACATTTTTAACGCTGGCATGTCGTGGCTTGTGAGAGGCACCCTCCCGAACGGCGTAAATGACACCATAATCACTCTCATTCCCAAATGTAATATGCCGACGAACTTGAAAGAGTTTCGGCCAATCGCCCTTTGCAATGTGATCTTGAAGATCGTTACTAAAGTTTTGGCAAATCGCATTAAACCGGTCCTCTCCACTCTTATCTCGGAAAACCAACCCGCTTTCATCAAGGATGGCTTGATTACCGACAATGTCTTAATAGCTTTTGAAACGCTCCATTCCATGCATCGTAACACTCGGAAGAAAACTGGAGAGGTGGCTCTTAAAATTGATATCACCAAAGCTTATGACCGACTGGACTGGAACTATCTTCATAAAATTCTGATTGCGGTTGGGTTCCCGTGCCGGTGGGTCACCATGATCATGATGTATGTCGTAACCGTCAGATACTTTGTCCGTATTAATGAGGATCTTGTTGGCCCCATTATACCCTACCAACGTCTTCGTCAAGGAGATCCTATTTCGCCGTACTTGTTCATCATTTGCATGGAAGGTCTATCTGCTTACATAAAGCATGAGGAGGCAGTTGGCCGAATCCACGGTTGTCAGGTTTCCAGAGGCGCACCTTCAGTTTCTCATCTTTTTTTTTTGCAGATGACGCTTTTATCTTTTACAGGGCCTCGATCGACGAAACCCGTCGTATCAAACACATCCTCTTGACTTACGAAGCGGCTTCCGGGCAAGCCATAAACTATGCAAAGTTGGGATCCATGGGTAGCAACAATCTGGCACCAGATCTCTTGCATGGAATTTCCTGCATTCTTGGTATTGACAAAACCCTCGACACGAGTAAATATTTGGGTCTCCCCTCCTTAGTGGGACGGTCAAAGAGGGTGATTTTTCGGCATATTCTTGACCGTCTTTGGCAAAATATGCAGAACTGGAGGAAACACCCAATATCTCAAGCGGGTCGGGCCACTCTCATTAAGGCAGCGGCCCAGGATATCCCGGTGTATTTTATGAGTGTCTTCCTCCTTCCTGATTCTACCATCAAAGAACTTGAAAGGTTGCTGAACTTCTTTTGGTGGAGCTCTAAATCTGATGAGTCTCGGGGTATTAATTGGCTTTCTTGGGACAAAATCTGCGTCCCTAAGAAATTCGGTGGTCTTGGGTTCTGTGACTTTACCGCTTTCAACGTTTCCATGTTGGGGAAACAAGGTTGGAGGCTAGTTTCTAACCCCTCTTCTCTAGCTAGCAAAATCTTCAAAACAAAATACTACCCTCGAGGGGTTTTTATGGTGGCCCGCCTGGGAAACTCCCCAAGCTTCATTTGGAGAAGTATCTCGCACTCACAATTGGTTCTCCATACTGGTCTTCGTTGGAAGGTGGGAGACGGCATAAATATTAATATTTGGCGTGACCTATGGCTTAGGGATGATAGGATTTTTTTCCTTGAGACACCTCCGGATCTTCAAAATCCTAATATGTGTGTCCGCGACCTGCTTAATGTAAGCTCCTCTTCCTGGAATTCAGATCTAATCGTGCAGACCTTCTCCACTCGTGACCGTGACTGCATTCTCAAACTGCCCCCTCTTTCTGAGTCGGGGCCTGACAAAGTTATTTGGCATTGGTCTTCCAACGACATATATTCGGTCAAATCTAGCTACAGGATTATCATGGAACGACTTGTTGAGAACTCTCGGTCTTTCATCCCCGGTGACTCGCAACGTATCTGGAATGCTAACGTTCCGTACAAAGTTAGATTCTTTGTTTGGCGGGCCTTGAGAGATGCGCTCCCACTCGTTCTAATATTCAAAGGAGAGGAATTCGTGCTTCTTCGCTTTTCCCGCTTTGCAACTCAAACGTCGAAAACTCTTGGCACACTTTTGTGGGATGTCCTTCGGTAATTCCTATATGGGTCAAGGCGGGCCTTTGGAGCATGGTGGACGAGCTTGCGCGAATGTCGGATTCCTTCGGGGATCTTGCCTTCCGAATGCTCCGCGACTACTCGATGAATACTGGTGATTTGTTTATCATGATTCTTTGGAGCCTTTGGCAAAGACGGAACGACATTATTTGGAACAATAGGACTCGGGACCCATTTGTGGTTTCCCGTCGCGCTCGGTCGGTTTTGGCGGAGTGGACTCAGGCTCGGAGCTTAATCCCTCCTGATCGAAGCCCAAAATCTCTTCCCTACCACCTTAATTGGCATCCTTCGAAACATGGTTATAGCAAATGTAATATTGATGCTGTTACTTTCGAGGTCTATAATTCTGTCGGCTTCGGGGCAATCATGCGGGATGCTAGAGGCGAATTCCTTATGGCCAAATCTACCCCCATCAACTTCCTCCCTTCTGTTAAAGAATGTGAAGCTTTGGCTCTCCTGAATGCAATGGATTGGATATCCAACTTAGGCTTCACTCATGTCATTTTCGAAACAGATGCCAGGGACTCGCTGATTCTATTTATGATATGGACCGGGACAACTCTGAGTTTGGCGATATTATCGTGCGCATCCATTTGCTCCTTCAGAACCACAACAACTTTTTGGTTCATGGTATTCGTAGACAAGCTAACGAGGCGGCACACTTGCTGGCGCGTCACTCTCGTTTCCTATCTTGTCCTAAATTGTTTCTTACTTTACCGAATTTCCTCATGCCTTGTATTAACGATGTTTGCTACATTCATCATGCTAATGGAACGACTGAGACTCTAACGAGTGATGGCCTTGCCGAAGCTCGTTAGCTCTTCTAGTCTTTTTCTTTCAAAAAAAAAGATAATAATATATGTTGAATATCATATTTATGATGATGAATAACATAATTATATATGTTGAATATCATATCTATGATGACTAACGTATATAAAATAGTATATTCATCATTAATAACATATTTAGAATACTATATTCATGGTGAATAATATATTTATAATAGGGAATTTAATTAAAATGCCCTAAGTTGAAAAATCAGTACCCAATATGCCCCAAATCTTGTTATTTTTGCCAAAATACCCCATATGTCCGCGTTTTTTGTCCTCGTTTTTGAAAAAACGCGGACATATACTATTTGGGTCCGCGTATGGCTTGAAACGAGGGTTGGGGCCGCGTTTTCACTGTTGAACGCGGGTATGGTCCACGTTTTCACTATTCAATGTGGGTATGGTCCGCGTTTTCACTATTACACGAGGGTTATGTCCGCGTTGAATAGTATGTGTTGAGTATTAGGGTTCCAAAACTAGGGTTTCAGGGCTATTATTTTGTAACACCCCGATTTTTTGAAAGGTATCATTTCGAGTTATTACGGAAACCGATGTATTACGGAAAAATAAGATGTTTGACTTTGTACTTGAATCTTTGATTTTATAGTCTTGATAGATGAAGGATTCAATTACGAGTCCAACGGTTCTTTCCGGAGCGAAAACGGAGCTATAACGAAGAAGTTATGACTAAAACATGTTTTGGGAAGGATCTGCACCTTCTGCCATAGCGCACGGGTCGTGCGCATTTCCTTCATAGGATGCGCACGGGTCGTGCACACCATCAGTGAGTCCAACAGCTTAAAATCAAATTTAGCCTCATTTCTCATTCTCATCTCATTTTTCTCCCTTGTTTTTCCTCTCATCTTCTTCCCTTCATAGAAACCGAATCTAGGGTTTTTCTTCACCCAAATCACATCATCTATTGCTAGAAGTTGGGTGTTTCATCCAAGGTTTCGGTTTGGAAGCTTCATCACCATCTTCATCTTCTCCAACGGGTCAAGATCTAGAATTTTGGGTTTTCTTCTAAAACCTACTTGGTGAGTTCCTACTATCATTTTCTAAACTTTATACACATCAAAACATATATTTTGAACTCCTATACATCTCCTTGGTTTTGGATCTACGAAAATTACATTTTGATCTAACTTGAGTTTTTGGAGATTTTTAGGGTTCTTGCTAGATCTTGTGAAATGGAAGGGTTTCATTTGTTATGAAATAAAATGAAGTATTTCTTGCACCTATTTGGTGAATTACTTGGAAGAATGTATAGAATCTCATTTTTTATGATTTCTCATTCTTATCAGCAGTTAACTTGGAATTTGCATCTTTGGGAATAAATATTAAGGAAGCTATATGTTTAGCTTTGGTTAGTCACAAATGTAATTGTGACAAGTCTTGACTATTCTAGTGGATCCCTAGGTATTGAGTCGACTTATATATATACTTGGGATGTTTCTCCCCATTGTAGTTATGGATGCATTTGATCCTCGAGTGCCTTTGGTACGATTATGTGAGACCGGTTACTAGCCATGGATTCATAAAGTAGTCCTAGGTTTTTTTTTTAAAACCTCTTAACGGCTCTTAAGTTTGAATCATTCAGATCTTTTTACATACCACCTCTTATTAATCATAACTAAAATAAGACTTCAGACTTTAGACCTCTTAAAAAACAAACGGCACCCTAGTGAACGAGTATGACTTGGTTTCCTCAGGTGCCCTCCCTCACATCATCGTACGGACCTTTGTTGTTCGTGGCCATGGATTCCAAGTACTTAGCTCATAACTCGGATTGTGGCCTACTTTTGTGTTCTGCTACAATCCTTGGCAAATTGGGTATCCCCCGTCATCGCAAGATGAATTTTATATGAAAGGCCCTTTTGTGGCAAACAGTTCAATTGTAAACTCTTTTTCTTGAAAAGAATTCCATTCGTTACAATTGCATATATTTCATCAATTTACAAACTGTATGTTCTCACTAGGCTTTAAGTCTAATACTTTTTCGAAAATGATGTGTATAACAGGTTCCCTTAGCGGCGGGTCGTCAAGGGGTTGAGTGAAGAGTTTGGTCTATTGAGGAAATTTCTGGATGTTAGTTAATTTGAGGACTTGGTGTTTAAACCAATTTATTCATTATGGTATTGGGTTGACAACCTATGTAAACTAGATAGTCTTGGTTTGGTTTTGCTTGGATTGGTTTGTTGTCATTTTCCGCACTTATTGGCGGTTTTGTGAATGATCACGCCTTGCCCATTATTTGGGTGGCTTACCCTATTTATAAACGTTATATTGCCGAATTTTCAATTTTTAAAATTACCCCAATTTTTAGGGTGTTATAAGTTGGTATCAGAGCTCTAGTTTAAGTGAACTAGGCATGAATGTAAGATGTCTAGACTTAGACTGAGTATGTTAGGCAATGATTTGTGAGTTGGGTAGAAATTCTAAGATGGGTCAATCTTAGAGTCGACGGAAATTATGATTCATCAAGCGTTGTGATGATGGTAACGAGAACCCTTATGTGTTGTATGTTCATAATCTCACTTAGCTAATGTTATTATGAGAATATTTTACGTAAGTGTGCTTGGTTCGCTAATGTTATGACATTTGGTAGACATAGTAGTACGTTTCCTTCATTCGTATTCCAATTAATCCCTTTCTTATCCTTTTTCGTGCTTGTGTGACAGCCATTATTCTAGTATGGTGAACACTCGCAGTAGAACGATAGTCGAGGGGGATGCACGTGAAGGCATCTCACCCGAGGAAAATCCAATGGTTCGGGCAGCAACTGTTGTTCCTCCGGGTATGCCGCCTATATTCACGGGAGATGTGGAACAAGGGCCAAGAGTGGAGTTGGTATCCACAAATCCGGATGTTCAGGGGGCGAGCTCTCAAACTGTCATGATGGCCAGCATTATGTAGATGGTGTCATCGGCTATAGAGAAGCAACAGGAAGCGTTTCTGAAGCTGTTAGAATACCGCGATGCCAGTCTCAAGAAAAATGAGGCGGTCGCAGAGAATGTTGTTGTTCTTGGTTCGGGCGGCATAGGCAATGAGATTAGAACTGAAGAGCACGGAGTTGATGGTGCTCCAAAAAGTGGGAAGAGTTGCTCATAAAAATCCTTTCTGGGATGCGGGCCGCCAGAATTCTCTGGTTCTGACAATCCTGTTCTGTGTGTGAAGTGGATTAGAGCTGTCGAGCAAGCTTTCGGCTCCGCTAAATGTGGAGACAATCAGAGAGTGCGGTTTGGTACCCAACTACTGAGAAATACGGCTCTCACTTGGTGGAATGTTATTCAATCCACTTTCTCTCCTACCGTTTTCGCTCAATTGTCTTAGGCGATGTTTAAGAAGAAGTTGATGGAAGAGTTCTGTAGCGAAAGATCTATGGACCGTATCGAGAAGGAGTTTCGATCCCTCAAAAAAGGGAACTTGACGGTGAGGGAGTACACCCGTCAATTTATGGAGAAACTTGATTTGGTGGGGCACGTGGCCCCAACGGAGAAAGCAAAGATGAAGGCCTACCTCAATGGTCTACCCGCGTATATGTTATCCATGGTCCACAACTCCAAGGCTTCCAATCTTCGTGAGACGATTGAGGAAGCTCAATTTATGGAAGAGATCTTTGCGAGAAGCAAGGCGGAGAAGGCTGTGGTGGTTAATGACAAGAGAAAGTGGGAGAGTAATTCTGCTCCTCCCAAGAGAACTCGACCTTTTGTCGGGAACCGAAACCTCTATAATCAAGAAGCTAGGTGGTGCCCGAAGTGTCATCGCAAGCACTATGGAAACTGTAACCCCACTCCTCAATCTTGCAGCAAGTGTGACAAGTCTGATCACACCACCAAAGATTGCCTGATCAGAGGACTTATCTGCTTCGAGTGCAAGGCACCGGGGCATATGAGGAGAGATTGCCCGAAGCTCAAGTCGGGTAACGCACCGGAGAAAAAAGAGAACCCATCCAGGGTTCTAGGTCGAGCTTTTCAGATGACGGCTGATGAGGCCAAAACATCGACCGATGTGGTATCGGGTACGTTTCTTCTAAACTCCGTACCTGCTCATGTACTGTTCGATTCGGGTGCCAGTTTCTCTTTTGTATCTGAGTCGTTTCGTCAAAAGTTTGTTATGCCCACTACTAGTCTAGAGAATGCGTTAGTAGTAGAGATAGCATATGGTGGTCAAGTTTTAATCCGCGATGTCCTGAGGAAATTTACTCTCGAAATCGAAGGGAGAGACTTCCCGATCGATTTGATGCCAATGATTATTGGCGGTTTTGATGTGATGGTCGGCATGGATTGGTTAACGAACAATCATGCCGAGATCTTTTGTTCCAAGAAATTGATCCGAATTCCTACTTCTAGTGGTGAAGTCGTCATGATCTATGGTGAGAAAAAAAAGGTAATGTAGCAATCATCACCATGGCTAAAGCACGCAAATGCTTGGTGAAAGGATGCTCATCCTTCCTAGCCTACGTAATCGATGCCAAGCTAGAGAAGTCAAAGCTTGAAGGTGTGAAGATAGTGCGGGAGTTTCCCGATCTCTTTCCGGACGACTTGCCCGAGTTACCGCCCGATCTTCAAGTGGAGTTTCAGATTGATCTCGTACCGGGAGCAGCTCCTATTGCTAGAGCTCCTTACCGGTTAGCGCCATCGGAGATGCAAGAGATGATGGCTCAACTCCAAGAACTGTTGGAGAAAGGTTTCATAAGACCGAGATCGTCGCCTTGGGGAGCTCTGGTCTTGTTTGTCAAGAAGAAGGATGGTACAATGAGAATGTGCATTGATTATCGTGAGTTGAACAAAGCAACGGTGAAGAAAAAATACCCGCTTCCTAGAATAGATGACTTGTTCGATCAACTTCAAGGAGCGGGGTGTTTTTTCAAGATTGACTTACGTTCGGGTTACCACCAAGTGAAGGTGAAGGGAGAAGACGTCTCGAAGATGGCCTTTAGAATGCGTTACGACCATTACGAATTCCTTGTAATGTCGTTTGGCCTAACAAACGCACCGGCGGTGTTTATGGACTTGATGAATAGGGTGTGCCGACCATTCCTCGACAAGTCAGTCATCGTATTCATTGATGACATACTCGTATATTCCAAGAGCGAGTTGGAACACGAGCAACACCTCCGTGAAGTTCTAGAAGTGTTGAGGAAAGAAAAGTTGTACGCCAAATTCTCCAAGTACGATTTTTGGCTTGAAGAGGTACAATTCTTGGGTCACGTTGTCACTCGAGACGGGGTGAAAGTGGACCCCTCCAAAATAGAAGCCATGATGAATTGGGAGCCTCCTAAGAGTTCGACCGAAATCCGAAGCTTTTTGTGTTTGGCGGGTTATTACCGGAGATTTATTAAAGACTTTTCGAAAATCGCTTCTTCCTTGACGGCGTTGACACGGAAGAATGTGAAGTTCGATTGGACCGAAGCGCAAGAGAAAGCGTTCCGGACTTTGCAAAAGAAGTTGTGTGAAGCTCCAATCTTGTCGCTACCCGAAGGGTCGGAAGACTTCGTGGTCTATAGCGATGCTTCGAAAATGGGACTAGGATGCGTGTTGATGCAAAGAGGCAAGGTGATTGCTTACGCCTCAAGGCAACTCAAAATCCACGAGAAGAATTATCCTACCCATGATTTGGAACTAGCGGCGATGGTGTTCGCCTTGAAGCTTTGGCGACACTACCTCTATGGCACAAAGTGTACTTTATACACCGATCATAAGAGTTTGAAATACGTCTTTGACCAAAAGGATTTGAACATGAGGCAAAGGCGATGGCTTGAGTTACTCAAAGATTACGATTGTGAATTGCTATACCATCCCATTAAGGCAAACGTAGTGGCCGATGCGCTAAGTCGTAAGGACTATAGCGGAAGCATTCGGGTTACCCTTTCGAGAATCGAGCTAGTGTCAAGTCTTATTGAGAAGATCAAGACGTCTCAAGCAGAAGCTCTGTTGGAAGAAAATCTCAAGGATGAAGTCATGACAAAACAACATTTGCTCTTAACGGAAGATAGCCGTGGGGTGAAGTTGTTCAACGGTCGTGTGTGGGTACCCAAGGTTGGGGGTAACCGTGAACTTCTTCTTGAGGATGCTCACAAGTCCAAGTATTCCATCCATCCGAGAAGCACAAAGATGTACCGGGACTTGAAGTTGCATTATTGGTGGCCGGTAATGAAACTGGATGTGGCACGTTATGTGGAGCGTTGTGTGACGTGCTTACAAGTGAAGGCCGAACATCAACGACCGTATGGGAGTCTACAATCCTTAGAGATCCCTGAGTGGAAATGGGATCATATTACCATGGACTTCGTGACTAAGTTGCCGAAGACTCTTCGAGGTCACGATACCATGTGGGTGATAGTTGACCGGTTGACCAAGAGCGCTCATTTCTTGGCTATGCGCGAAACCTTACCGATGGACAAGTTAGCAAAACTCTACATCGATGAAGTGGTCTCGAGACATGGAGTACCTTTGTCGATCATGTCGGATCGCGACAGTCGGTTCACTTCGAACTTTTGGGATGGCTTTCAGAAGGAGCTTGGTATGCGAGTAAAACTGAGTACGGCTTACCATCTACAAACCGACGGTCAAAGCGATAGAACGATCCAAACACTCGAAGACATGTTAAGATCTTGTGTCATTGATTTTGGGGGTAGTTGGGATTCTCACCTACCTTTGGTGGAGTTCGCTTACAACAATAGCTACCACTCAAGCATTGGAATGGCACATTTTGAGGCATTGTATGGATGGAAGTGCCGAACTCCCGTGTGTTGGTTAGAAGCGGGAGAGAAACAATTTGCCGGACCCGAAATTGTGCAAGAGACGGCTGATAAAGTCAAAGGCATTCGGGAAAGATTAAAAGCGGCTCAAGATCGGCAAAAGAGCTATGCCGATAAGAAGAGACGACCGATGGAATTCCAAGTGGGAGACCGCGTGATGCTAAAGGTATCGCCTTGGAAGGGCATTATTCGGTTCGGAAAACGTGGGAAGTTGAGTCCTTGTTTCATTGGACCTTTCAAAGTGCTTAAACGGGTTGGTTTGCAAGCTTACCAATTGGAAATGCAATCGGAGTTGAATAGAATCCACAACACGTTCCATATATGTTACCTTCGGAAAAGTTTGGCGGATGGAGAAAGTGTCATTCCTCTCTCCGAGTTAAGAGTGGACGAAGGTAACCGTTGTGTAGAAGAACCCGACGCTATCTTAGAAAGCAGGTCTAAGAAATTGCGTAACAAGGAGGTCACTATGGTCAAGGTGAAGTGGAAGCATCATCGTGGGGCCAATGTGACGTGGGAAGCCGAGGAGGACATGAAGCGAAGATACCCTCGCTTGTTTGTGTAACTAAGATTTCGAGGACAAAATCATTTCCAAGTTGGGGAGTATTGTAACACCCCTATTTTTTGAAATGTATCATTTCGAGTTATTACAGAAACCGATGTATTACGGAAAAATAATATGTTTGACTTTGTACTTGAATCCTTGATTTTATAGTCTTGATAGATGAAGGACTCAATTACGAGTCCAACGGTTCTTTCCGGAGCGAAAACGGAGCTATAACGAAGAAGTTATGACCAAAACATGTTTTGGGAAGGATCTGCACCTTCTGCCATAGCGCACGGGTCGTGCGCATTTCCTTCATAGGATGCGCACGGGTCGTGCACACCATCAGTGAGTCCAGTGGCTTAAAATCAAATTTAGCCTCATTTCTCATTCTCATCTCATTTTTCTCCCTTGTTTTTCCTCACATCTTCTTCCCTTCATAGAAACCGAATCTAGGGTTTTTCTTCACCCAAATCACATCATCTATTGCTAGAAGTTGGGTGTTTCATCCAAGGTTTCGGTTTGGAAGCTTCATCACCATCTTCATCTTCTCCAACGGGTCAAGATCTAGAATTTTGGGTTTTCTTCTAAAACCTACTTGGTGAGTTCCTACTATCATTTTCTAAACTTTATACACATCAAAACATATATTTTGAACTCATATACATCTCCTTGGTTTTGGATCTACGAAAATTACATTTTGATCTAACTTGAGTTTTTGGAGATTTTTAGGGTTCTTGCTATATCTTGTGAAATGGAAGGGTTTCATTTGTTATGAAATAAAATGAAGTATTTCTTGCACCTATTTGGTGAATTACTTGGAAGAATGTATAAAATCTCATTTTTTATGATTTCTCATTCTTATCAGCAGTTAACTTGGAATTTGCATCTTTGGGAATAAATATTAAGGAAGCTATATGTTTAGCTTTGGTTAGTCACAAATGTAATTGTGACAAGTCTTGACTATTCTAGTGGATCCCTAGGTATTGAGTCGGCTTATATATATATATATATATACTTGTGATGTTTCTCCCCATTGTAGCTATGGATGCATTTGATCCTCAAGTGCCTTTGGTACGGTTATGTGAGACCAGTTACTAGCCATGGATTCATAATGTAGTCCTAGTGAACGAGTATGACTTGGTTTCCTCAGGTGCCCTCCCTCACATCATCGTACGGACCTTTGTTGTTCGTGGCCATGGATTCCAAGTACTTAGCTCATAACTCGGATTGTGGCCTACTTTTGTGTTCTGCTACAATCCTTGGCAAATCGGGTATCCCCCGTCATCGCAAGATGAATTTTATATGAAAGGCCCTTTTGTGGCAAACAGTTCAATTGTAAACTCTTTTTCTTGAAAAGAATTCCATTCGTTACAATTGCATATATTTCATCAATTTACAAACTGTATGTTCTCACTAGGCTTTAAGTCTAACACTTTTTCGAAAATGATGTGTATAACAGGTTCCCTTAGCGACAGGTCGTCAATGGGTTGAGTGAAGAGTTTGATCTCTTGAGGAAATTTCTGGATGTTAGTTAATTTGAGGACTTGGTGTTTAAACCAATTTATTCATTATGGTATTGGGTTGACAACCTATGTAAATTAGATAGTCTTGGTTTGGTTTGGCTTGGATTGGTTTGTTGTCATTTTCCGCACTTATTGGCAGGTTTTGTGAATGATCACGCCTTGCCCATTATCTGGGTGGTTTGCCCTATTTATAAACGTTATATTGCCAAATTTTCAATTTTTAAAATTACACCAATTTTTAAGGTGTTACATATTTCATGTGTTGTCAACTGTTTCTGACGTATTTTTTGAATGATTTCACTGTTTTTTTCCACATTTTGGTCTGATTGTCATACAATAAGTGTACCATTGTCATTGAATTTGTGGTTCACATTCATCTTCTCCATTCAATTTTTCCTATAAAGATCAGTAAGATTACATGCAAAATCGTTCATCACATCCACTTGAATTGCTTCATTTTTCATACTACTGAAAAATGAGTTCATCTGTTCAAAAAGCTAGGCTCTTATTATGTTTCGATGGTCAATGGGTGCAAAACAACAATGGGTGGGATTATACTGGCTACACAAAGCGTGGTGTAAATATTCCAGTAATGGTTTCGTATAAGACGTTTATCGATTACGTCATAGGAAAGTGTAGAATCGGAGATTCTGCTGCTTGCAAGTTGGTGTTCAGACATGCAGATGGCTCACTGATGGAGATAACCAACGATGATGAAATCCTTGGTTTTATGCTACTTCCAGCCGATTCAGAAAGACCTCCACAACTTTTTGTGTATGTCGCACCATTGAGGTGCGATACCACACTTTATTCAGATAATGCATATCGTCCTAACGATTCTTGTCCCGATGTTGTTCCGGAGACGCAACTAGAAGAAGAAGCAGAAGCAGAAGAAGAAGAAGAAGAAGAAGAAGAAGACCCAAAAAGACGGTTTGTTGGAGTTGCTGATGACAAAACACATGTTTTCACAACTGGTATATCTGATCTGGACAGATCAGATACCGATAATGACGAGGACGAAGAAGAAGAAACATATACCCCTTCCAATAAATCATTTGGTGCGTTAAACGATTATTTTGATATGCCCCCTTCCCTTCCGAACCCGGAGACCCATATAGCAGCCTACCAACCCGCACCTTACAATCGTAGTACAACTATACATGAAGGTCAAATATTTCAAGCGAAGGAGGAAATCACCATACAGTTGGGAATGAAGTTCTTGCGAGAGGGTTTCGTGTTTAGAGCGAAGAAATCTGACAAAAGCAGATACAAGGTTGTCTGTGACCAACAAAATTGTGAATGGGGTATGTCCGCAAAGTCCATGGGCCCCAAAGGAGGGTTGTTTGTCGTTAGAAAGCTAAACGACGTACACACTTGTTCTAGGACGCAACTGAATGCCAGCCATCGGTAGGCCAACAAAAGGACTTTGGGCCACATACTGAAAGACAAGTTTCTTGACGCTAGCAGGTCATTTCGGCAAGGACATCGTCAACGATATAAATCAGCAGTACGGGATCAACATTGGTTACCACCAAGGATGGCGTGCACGATGCAAGGCACTACTAATGGTGAGAGGCACTCCCGAGGAGTCGTACGAACGACTCCCTGCATATTTATATAACTTGGAGCTGAAGAATCCGGGTACACGCACCAGAATAAGGACGGATTCAAACGGACGTTTCGAGTTGTGTTTCGTTGCACTTGGATGTGCGGTATGTATATTAAATCGTCGTAGCTTTACATATTATGAATTTTAACATTTACAAATAATAACCATGTACGTTTATTGCAGATCCGGACATTTTTGACAAATCTGCGTCCTGTCCTTGTAATAGACGCTGCCCATTTAAAGGGGCCTTACCTGGGTATGATGTTCTTGGCGGTTGGCATGGACGGAAATAACAACATTGTGCCCTTGGCTTTCGGAGTAGGCAATTCCGAGACGGGGGAGGAGTAGGGTTGCTTTCTGAACATGTTGCGGGAATGTATCGGAGCCCCGGAAGGGTTGGTGTTTATGTCCGACAGGGTTCCTTCCATAAGCGCGGCAATTTCTGTCGTGTACCCCTCCACCCCTCACGCCCTATGTTGTCGACATTTGGAGATGAACGTGAAAAGCGCGGACAAGCGTATCATAACAAACAAGACCACCTACTGGAAGGCGTGCAAAACATATACGATTAGGGAGTTTGAGATATACATGAATGCACTACGATATGAAGTACCTCGTGGAGCACAAGTTATGGACGAGGCTGGTAAAGAGAGGCGGTCAAGGGCCCATTTCCCTGCACAACGGTATAACATAATGACCTCTAATAGTGTAGAGTCGGTAAATGCACTGTCCCGTTTTGCACGCAGGTTACCCATTGTCGGCCTTATAGAGTACTTCCGAGATTTTCAACAAGAGTGGTACCAACTTCGACGGCGAAAGGGAGGTTGATAAACTATCAAATCTTTAACTTATATGTTAGTTGCTTTTTTCGTCTTCTGTATAAATCGTAACACAATTTTCACATATTTGTAGATGAAATGCATAATCATCTCACACCAATGGCGGAGGAGATAATTAGCAGAAGGTCGGGAAAGTCTGCGACATGGAGGGTAAGTCAGATTGGACATGGTAAGTTACACGTTTGGGATATCCACTATCATGCAACTGTCCATATGACCAACGGTGTTTGTGAATGTAATCAATGGCAATATTCTGGTTTACCGTGCGGTCATGCCATCGCTGCTGCAAGGTCAATGAATCGTAGAGATTGCAGCGATTTGGCTATATCTTACTACACGTCCAGTAGTTACCGGTCAACATATCATGAGCTGATCTATCCTGTTGGACCCCCTCAATCATGGGTTTTGCCACACGCCCCCCTTCCGCCATGCTATCCACCGTTAATAACAAAGAGACGTGAGGGGAGACCAAGAAAGAACGATCGACGTCCATCTCGTGGTAAGGATCCGATACAGAGAACGTGTACTAGGTGTGGAGCAGTAGGACATACTCGTGGTGAATGTCCAACTCCTGCCCCTTCAACCGTGCCTAGGAGAGCTTCCACTAGCCAAAGATTTCGCTCTCAAGGGCCATCGAACCTAGAACCACATGGAACTTTAAGGCATGATAACATTGACCTTAACATTGACTTCCCTTGATTGTAACCACCTCATCTTCTATGCTAAGTGATATTGTTTTTATGTTAACTGTTGATTTTATCTACCTTATCGTGGTTGTGAAATTATATTATGTGTAAAAAAAAGTTAAAACATGAAAGCATCGTTTTATTGAAATTAAAGAAAATGAAATGGTGCATCCATACAACATTCAAGCATCGATAAAGTAAAAATTAATGCAGAAAATAAAACTGAGGTTAAACGTTAAAGTGCATCCATACAACAACCACCCTTTGAGAAACCTACTACGGGTAGATTTCCCGGTACTTCGTAACCCAGCCAGCCTTTGCCTTCATCTGCTCCTCCATGCCGGTGTAGTTTTCTTTGATGTCTACTAGTTCATCTTCTAACCTTCTAATCTCCTTTTGTTTCTCCCTGATATCGTGCTTCATATTCTCCAGGAACTCCTTCTACTCTGCAATAGTTGCCTCTTTCTCCTTCTGAAGTTCCATGTTTTGTAGCCACGCCCTGCCTGTATTTCATATCTCTTCATTTGCCTCATCACATGACCTTTTCAACCTGGGAGGCAGTACCTGAGACATTGGTAGACCTGACTCTTGGTTGGATTGATACGTAGGTGGGGCCATTCCTCCATGAGCAGCGTAGTATGCGGCTCGGGCATTGTTAAACTTCTCCCACTTTTGAGGCGTGATCGGTTCATCGTAAGCAGTTATCCCAAACTGCGCCCAATCCTCCGTTGTATCTGGTGCATTCCAGTAAATCCTTGAAGCTCCATCATTTAATTGTTCGATGTCCACGGAGCGTGAAGTGCCAGCCCCATTCGCTGACCTTTTCCCCCTACCGCGTGAACCTCCAGCTATCAAGTTATGAAAATGTAGAGAATGTATAGAATGTATAGAATGTAGATAATTTTTGTAAACGAAAATGAGGAAGAAATGATAGATATATCTACTACTTCACCGGAGCATCTATTTATAGTCCATGCGAAGATCGGTTCATGATATTTTCAAAGGCATGGTCAAACGATTCCTCTGCAAAGCCTGAAACGATTAGATTTTTGTGCCATGGTCAAACGATTCCCCTGCAAAGCCTGAAACGATTCGTTTTTTGAATTCTTTTACCCAGCGTAAAACAACAAAAACGCGGACTAAACCCGCGTTACACAATTAAAACGCGGACTAAACCCACGTTACACAATTAAAACGCGGACTAAACCCACGTTACACAATTAAAACGCGGACTAAACCCGTGTTACAACATTAAAACGCGGACTAAACCCGCGTTACAACATTAAAACGCGAGCTAACCCCGCGTTACCATACGCGGACAAAAATCGAATGCACCGCCTAAAAAACTCAACCCCGCGTTTTCACATTTGGATATAAATACAGAGAGCTGGGGGGGGGGGGTCCTAATCCATACAAAACATTACATGGCATCCCCAAACCTTCATGTATGGAATTTCAGATGTTTATCTCAATCGCTTCCAACCTCTACCACCGCGTTATATGGTTAGTGTTTATATTTTTTTGTGTTTTTCTTGCGTTGAATATTTTGTAAGGCTAACGTTGTTAACCCCTATCATGAACAGCTGAGTATCCACAAATGTTCAACATGAAAGTCTACCATCAAGGGTACTTCACGGAACCACCTAGAATACATTACTTTCGTGGTCTACAAGTCTATGTTGACATGTTAGATGTCAACGATCTTTGCATGCGACTGCTTCACCAGATCATGAAAGAGTTAGGCTACGACGAAACTAGATATTATAAGTTGTATTTTAAACGTCCGAATGCATACTTGTTGAGTGGACTAGAACTTATGGGTACCGACGAAGATGTAGCAAATATACGTCAGTATGTTGACGGCCATACCGTCATTGAAGTGTACAGCGAGAAATTTGAGCTTAACACTTCCAAAATCGTATCACCAGAGCATATAAGAAGTCGTTGGGGATTCCAGAAAAACCAAGCGTCATGTAGCCGTAGTTTGACATTTCAATGATCAAGAATGTTACCTAATAACTTTGGTTAATGACGTCGTTTCAATTTCTGTTTTGATGAACTTGTACAGGTTGTTTTCGAACCCAATAAGAATTTGTTTTTTATTTACCGAAAGAACATTTTCATGTACTACCTTTTCCTCATAACTAGATATTGCTACTTTTGTAATTATGGTATGACTACCTTTTTCATATCGATTTGTGATCTTGGGAGTTAACTAATTCTATTTTTATACAAAGAAAAACATCCGATCCAATATAGTTATCTAAATAAAAAAGGGTTTTAATATTTAAAATGACTTTAAAAAAAGAATCATATTTGTTATTTCAAGAGGCCCATCACAACTCACAAGCAACATACAAAGTATCCCCAACCTAATCGTTTATTTGGACAACCAATGAGAAACGGGTCTCCTCCATGTAATTACGCCATTCCCTTGCCACATGTTCAGTTGCGTCTGGTGCAACTGTTGGGTGCAGACCTTCAATAAACTTGGATATGTTACGATACACCCACACACCGCAATCCCCAAGGCCCCCTGTCTGTTGAGGTGCATCAGAATCATAGATAACCTCTAATTTATTGTTGGCCTTGATACGATCCGGCGTGTCGTGTATCTTTTTTAACAACTTCGGCAATTGTTTTTTGAAGATCCCAAGGCGTTCTTGCAAGGGCAAGGTGTACCTTCTTGCTCGTAAACTGTCAAATAAGACCAGCTTCATTTCACGGAGGTACAGAACACCGAGCACCCAATGTTTGTCCACGACGCATATGGGGATGTATACCTGAGATTTTACAATAACACACAAATAGTTAGTAACAAACAAGTTGAACAAAAATTATGTAAATCGATTTCCATACCTCGTCGATGTCCATCCAAGCTGGATGGGTTCTATGGCCTAGTCCATTGCACGTTTCGAACACAGACATGTATCCTTGGCCCGGCCGGGTAAGCCACTCAAAGAAGTTGGAGTCCATAACCGTCCATCTCGCATGTGCAGAGCGGAATTCTTGGATCATTCTAACCCAAGCGTCGATGTGCTATACATAAAACATAGATTGTTAGACTTGTCATTAGAAATGTAATTGTTTATATGACTATATTTAAATACTAACCAGATCCTCGAAATCCCCACTACCACCTACACCCAACAGTAGCATGAAAAAACCGGCATTCATTTGAAGGCCGCCGTAAAATGGACACATCAGGTGGGGGAGCTGATCACTGGTACATAATTCCCTGATATGTGCCACCGAAACAAACACCGATTGCCCCGCGTCAGTCATCGTAGTGTCTCCCCCAACCTTTCCCTTCACCCTTGCCTTGGTTTTTTTTCTTAGGGACTGCTGTGGTCGAAGGTTGTTGGGTATATGGGGAACAAAGGGCTGGCCTCACAACAGCGACCCGTCTCGCCTCTCATGTGCTGCCTGATCTGGCTCATGTATGGGAATTTCATCATCCTCGAAGTGGTCATCGATGATATCATCAGCCATCGGAGTACTCACCCGCGCCTGGGTGGTGTCAACCCCCGACTCTGACCCCATCGAATAAGGGATGGAAGTTCCCAAAAAATCTTCCACCAACCCGCTAATGACGGACAACCCCGACCCCGACTCCATCATCTGGGGTCTGTAATAGTCCCCTGGAGGCATCCCAAACTGGTGACATAGGTCATTATAAGAATCTTCAAACGTAATAACAAAAAAATAACAACAATGAGCACTCGTCGTAACTTACATTTTGCTGGGATGATGGGGTGGAGAAAGGGTGGCGAAGGTGTGTGGTGAGGGCCTCGAGATCTATTATGCGTCTTTCCATGGAGAGGGCCTCGAGGTCTCTTACGCGTCTGTCCATGATGGTCATGTACTCCCACTTATCTTGGTATGGGTCTATATCAGGCATCCTATGATGAGTGGAGCTAGGGGGAGCCTGATAGCTAGAGCCATCATCGTCATCTTCATCATGATCGTCATGATCGTCATCATTGTCATCGTGATCAGGATCTCTACGTCGGGACCTCTTTGTCGGTCGCCTGCCTGCCGAACTTTCAAGAAAGGCGACGCTCCGTTGAAACCAACTCGACTGCTGCTCAGTCCGAGTAGGCCTCAGTTCCGCATATGGCGCATTTCCAACCTAATAAAATTATAAGACATATAAATCACAAATAGTTTTTTAATTACTACAAGTAAAAATATAGTAAGAGGGCGTACGCTCAAAGCTGAGTTGAAGATCCCAATGCATGCAGACTTAGTAAGGACAACATCTCGATCCCAACTGGTTCCCCTAATCAACCTGTCGGAGCGCTTGATGAAATTTTGCCGGCAGGCAGAAAACATCTCCAAGATCCATACCTGGAATTACATAAATTGAACAAGTACGTTAAAAGAAATCCAAAATTAGCAAAATTAGTTAATGAATTGATATTTATGTTATTTTACTTATCTAACCTTTAGGGCGTGTGCAAACCCATTCAACATCATCTTGTTGTTTTGCTGGTTCTTCTGCTTGCGTCTGGCGATGGCACCGTGGAGTCCTTTGTATGAGTGACTCCAGATGTAGCTACCCCATGGATAGCGGTTAAACCTCTCCAAGTCATCGACGACGCTAAGTACAGTAAAGGAAACCGACAACCTTGGATCACGACCCATGAACATCATCTCCGCCATCACCACCAAGAAAACACGCACAACATCCTCATCGGATAGCGCACCCAGGCCAGTTCTCATCGTCTGGACGACGGTTCTCAGCGTCAAGAGACCTGGTGCAAGGCCGGGCCAAACCCTACTAACGAAGGACTCATCTGTCAAGGTAGGAAGGGAGGGTGTTGGTCCGAAAAGGAGTCCTGTTACAATACAGAACTCGCGATGACCAAAGTGCATGCGAGTCCCACACACGTAGAAATACAATTCCTCCGGGTCTGGTCTCAGAACGTCGACCTCCATCTGTAAAAACATGTGGACTAGGAGGGGGTCCTGGGTGATATTGGTAAGCTCGAGCCAAGGCCCGAAAGATGTGCGGCTAAACATTTCTTGTAAAATTTGTGCCCGTTCAGGTGGACACGCTGCAATCGCATCTCTAATTTCCTTGACCATGGCGATGCGGCATTTGAACGACAGATCCTGGTAATCAAAATCATCCTACATAGTAACGCAGAAATGTTGTCAACGCACCTAACTTATAACTAAGGGTGTACATTTTGTTGATTTCGTCTATTGCTTAACTTTAGAAAAATTAAACCACTCAATCTATTGGATTTCCAGGTAGTAGGGGAATCACGTGGATTTCTTAAATCCCTACAAACCTTAGGGCTATTTACACCCGTTTGACAAAATCCAAATCAATATGTTGTGGTTTTTATTATTTTGGTTTTAGGCAACTAAAATTAACGCAATCTCTACAATAATTTTTTAAAATTCACGCAATCCCTAAAAAAACGCAATCTCTAAAATTAACGCAATCTCCACAATAATTGTATAAAAAACGCAATCTCTAAAATTAACAATATATCTACAATTTTTCTCTAAAATTAATGCAATCTCTAAAATTAACGCAATCTCTACAATACTTTTATAAAAAACGCAATCTCTAAAATTAACGCATTCTCTACAGTATTTTTCTAAAAAAATGCAGTCTCTAAAATTAACAATATAGCTACAATATTTTTATAAAAAAAACGCAATCTCTAAAATTAACGCAATCTCTACAATATTTTTATAAAAAAAACGCAATCTCTAAAATTAACGCAATCTCTACAATATTTTTGTAAAAAAAACGCAGTCTCTAAAATTAACAATATATCTACAATATTTTTATAAAAAAATGCAATCTCTAAAATTAACGCAATCTCTACAATATTTTTATAAAAAAAACGCAATCTCTAAAATTAACGCAATCTCTACAATATTTTTATAAAAAAAAACGCAGTCTCTAAAATTAACAATATATCTACAATTTTTTTTATAAAAAAACGCAATCTCTAAAATTAACGCAATCTCTACAATATTTTTATAAAAAAAACGCAATCTCTAAAATTAACGCAATCTCTACAATTAACGCAATCTCTAAAATTAACACAATCTCTACAATTTTTTTTATAAAATAACGCAATCTCTAAAATTAACAATATATCTACAATTTTTCTCTAAAATTAACGCAATCTCTAAAAAAACACAATCTCTACAATATTTTTATAAAAAAAACGCAATCTCTAAGATTAACGCAATCTCTACTGTTAAGTCTGATTTTATAGTAATCATTGTATTTATAGGATTGGTCAAATACTGTGTCTAATGCCATATTTTGTGTTGTATCTGACCAAGGGTATTTAAGTCCCTTTGGTCTTGTTCGGTGTAAGATTTCACGCACACTTTCAATATTTAATTACTTTGCGCTTTCAAGTCTCTCTCTACTTTCTCTCTCTAGGATTCATTGATCATGGACTATCAATTGGTATCAGAGCCATCTGAATCTTGAGAGGATTGAGAGATTGTATTTTCCGTTCTTGAATTTGTGAATTAAATCGAAAATTTGATCGATTTTCTTGAATTTGTCAAGAAAATCTCGTTTTCTTGATTTTTCATCAAATTCGGAAGTGTTTTTGAACGAATTTCTTTGAAATTAAGTTTGTTGGATTCGATTTTGATAGGAGAATAACCTTGATTCACGTCATTTTTCAAGAAATTCACGTTTTGATTGTCAATTTTGAGAAATTTTATTTTCTGGAAAAGTTGAGTTTCACGTACTGTTACATAATCAAAAGTTTGATTTTGTGGTTTTTAATCGATTTTGGTGATTAAAAGGTGTTAGAAACACGTTTTCGATCATTTATGTGTGATTTAGTTGCATTAATTTCTTGGATATAATCGTTTGTTGGTGATTTTTGTGATTTTCAACAGGTTTGCGCTAGATCTCAACTTTGCGCGGTTCATCAGGGACTTTGCGCGAGTTCATCTATTGCATCTGCGTCTTCAGGGTGTTGTTTTCTCGAGAAGTTGTGATTTTCGCTTTGTGTTCATCACGCAAAGCTAAGTTTGCGTATCCCGTGCATCACGAGAAGTGATCTTTGCGTTTCCAGCTTATCACACAAAGCTCAATTTGCGCGATCAACATAACACGCAAAGTGTAGTTTGCGTCTCCTTCAACTAACGCAAAGCTCAGTTTGCGTCTCACTTACCTCACGCAAAGCTTACTTTGCGTCTCAGCCTGCTCACGCAAAGCCTTGTTTGCGTTCCAGCCTTCTCACGAAAAGCCTTGTTTGCGTTTTCTGCTTCTCACGCAAAGCTCCCTTTGCGTCACGAACTGCTCACGCAAACCTCTAGTTTGCGCCATATCTGGAATTTTTTTTTAAGTTTGTCTGCTATGGATTCTGCAAAGT
This sequence comes from Arctium minus, assembly GCA_954870635.1. Taxonomy (NCBI): domain Eukaryota; kingdom Viridiplantae; phylum Streptophyta; class Magnoliopsida; order Asterales; family Asteraceae; genus Arctium; species Arctium minus. Next base: position 23,699,225 of record OX941097.1, on the reverse strand, counting down.
TTGCCTTTCAAGTTAAGTTCTACTCAAGTGATCTGATGATGTCCTTGGGATCTGAAACTTGTCCTCCAGTTCTTGTCGATGAAAACGAATTCACTCAATGGCAAGATCGATTTTTGAACTTCATCGAGCGTCAAGCTAATGGAGAGAACATGATGAAGTCTCTAACTGAAGGACCTTTCGTAAAGCCTAATAAAGAGACTCCTCCAACATCTGAAGAGGCTTCACGAATGAAAGTTGATCGAGAGTTGAAAGCTAATCTGATGCTAGCTTTACCAAATTCTGTCTACAACCGGGTTGATCCTTGCAAGGATTATCCAAATATGTTGTGGGCACAATTGGAAAAGATCATGCTTGGTTCTTCGGTAGCAACTCAGCTTCGACATACTCGGTTCATGAACAACTTTGAGGAGTTCAAGTCCAAAGAAAATGAGACTATAAAGAGTGTTTTCGACAGATTTTGTGCAGTGCTGAATGATCTGCGAAAGATAAATGTAAACAAGACAGAGCTTGAGATGAATCTGAAATTTCTTAATGCTCTTCAGCCTGAATGGAACAAATCATGTCACAGACTGAGGAACGATGTTCGGATTTCCACAATGCAGATCCAAGAATTATATGAGATTCTTATGACTGATGAGAACTTGGTACTTGAGAAGAAGGCCAAACTGGATGGGAAAAAGAAGAAGTCAGTAGACCCTGTTGCTCTACTCACAAAGCAATTGTCTCAAAAAGCGTTGTCTGATAACTCTTACAACGGGTCAACTGATGATGATGGTGAGGCACTGCAGAAAGCTATGATCCTTATCTCTCAGCATTACCAGAAAAAGTTTCAACGAAAGTCGGATTCCAACTCTTCTCGCTTCACTTCTGTGTCTAGAGCCAAAGTACCCGAGCCAAAGACTAATGCTTGCTACATCTGTGGAAAGTCGGGTCACATTTCAAAGGAGTGTCGAGTGAAGAATGTCAGAAATTCGGCATATTATAGACAGAAAATGGAACTGGCCGAGAAAAGAGAGAGTGGATTAGCTTTGCTAGCAGAAGAAGAATTCTGGCTAGATCACTCTGACGATGAAGCAGCAAACGTAGAGATCGCTCAAATGTGCTTGATTGGAGATGATCAGTCAGACGATTCTGATACAGATGAAGATGAGGTATATACTGATTTTGATTACAATTTTATTACCTCTCAGATGAAAATCATAATTACTGCTTTGTCTGATTTGCGTTCTAAGTTAATATCTGAAAAGAATTTAAATGCTGAAGAGTCAGATTTGATTGACAAATTGAAGATTTCTTTGAAAGATGAAAAATCTATTTTAGAAAATACAAAAGACATCTTTCAAAAGAAATTGGATGATTTGGAAAATTCAAATAAGACTTATCTTGAATCTTTGACGGCTATGACTAATTTAAAAGATGTTTTTTCAGATAAAATAAATAAGTTAGAAGAAAAGCTTTATCGGAGAAATCAATATGAACAAACATTTTTTATGAATAAACCGAGGAGTGAAGAAGCTTTAAAACAAAGGTGGGGACTTGGTTTTGAAAATCCTCATTCTTTAAATAATGTGATTGAAAAATCCCCAACTTTATATAAATACGATTATCTGACTCTTGCTCATTATGCTCCTCAATTTAAAATTGATTGGATGAATGAGAAGCAAATGTTAGAAATCGAACATGAGAAAAGGACAAATAACAAGAAAAATGAAATTTCTTTTGTTTATACAAATGAAAATGCAAAATATTTTCCTGAAAAATCAAGAAGAGGAAAAAGAGTTTTAAATGATATATCTCCTATCAAATCTTCAATGTCTGGTGATTTTATTGCTCCTTATGCACCTGATTCTGATAAAGGAAATATTTCTCCAATCGTTTATGATTCGAAGAAATATACTCCTCCATTTTAGAAGGAAAAATCATAGATCTTGAAGATCAGATAGAAGATCAAAATATTTTGAAGAAAATTGAATCTGATATTATTCTTTCTTTCATGACGTCTAGTCTTGAAGAAAATTTATTTTTTCAAAAATCAGATTCTATTTCTAGCCTATCTTCTGATTCTAAGGAAAATAAAAAGGAAGTTTCAAATTTTAAAATCTTTTCTCAAAATTATTCAGACTCTGAGGCAAATTCAGATTTATTAGTTGATCAGATTGGTTGCTTGGATAAATTTATTTCTTCTGATTTAAATATTAAGTCTAAAATTCTTGATGATTCTTTTACGCTCAATGATCAATATTATAAACCTAAGCGTAAAAGAAGACAATCAAAGAAGTCGAAGAAACATGATACAGTTCTTTCTGACAATTCTAATTCTTCAGATTCCATTCTTTCAGATAGGACTTTGAACCGGTCAAAGAAGCAAATCTGGAGAGCGAGGCGGAGATCAAATGTTCCTATGACTGAGGAAGATAGATATGTAGACAATTGTTATAAAAGTGATTCATTTGCTTATTGTAATAAAATTTCAAAATACTCTATAAATGAAATGTTTCAAATTTCCAAAAATGTCTCATATTTTTCTTCTGATTCTAGTTCAGATGATTATGCTTTCTCTTCTGATGATTGTGCTTATCATTCTTGTGATCATATTTCTTATGCTTTAACTGTCAAATCTAAATATTTCCCCATACGAACTGCAACTAACTTTCACGGGCCCAAATACAAATGGGTACCCAAGTCTAAATCTGATTCGAAGTTGCAGGTATCTCATGTTAAGGGGGAGTAAGAGAAATAATGGCTTTTGAACACAACAGTTCAAAACCCGAACTTCACAGTCAACATTTTGGCTTCTGAGTAATTCAGCTCAGAACCCGTGCTTCAACGACTATGACTTCTAGACATATCAGTCTAGGACTCGTTATTCAATGCATTAAGCTTCTGACTATTGAGAAACTGTGAGTACATCTACTTAATTTCCGTTGCATTGATATCTGATAATGATGTTGTTCCAGTTTTCTCAAATGCTTTTAAAAGAATCTGAGCATTTTCATTTCAACTTCTGAATTTTGATTCAACCCAATTTTTTTTACAAATAAGACACAAATTTTTTTTACATTGTTTGAATGATAATATTATTGAATAATATTTTGTTTCAACTGAATATAAACTTGCCGATCAAATTTTTCTAATTTTAAAATTTCGGCATGTTGTTTTAAAAGTTTAAACCTTTACAAATTTTATTCTATAAAGTAAAAGTTTTACAAATTTCTTTCTTTTGAATAAAATGTGTGTCTAGGATAAATTCTCAAGTTGCTTTGTTTATATTAAAGTTCTTATATGTTCAAATTTCAGTTCTAACAAAAGTCGAAAAGTCAGCAACATGTTTGTAACTTTTGTTTTTGCTTTAAAGTTGTGTGATTCGGAATATTTATAGTTTACAATGCTTAGAAAACCTAAAAAGTCGGAATTTCGGATTGTAATGAAAATATGGGCTAAGCACTTAGACGTAAAACCTTGTGGTTGAGATGATTATTAAATTCTTATAAATCAGAAATCTCTAAGTTTAAAAGTTTGTACCTGTGACCTTTCTGGTTTGGGAAAGTAAGTTCCGTGGGATGCTTGTCATCTGGTCCCCTAAGGTCATTTGATCTGGGAGTGATCGAACCCAAATCCTTCTATAGAATCAGATCGAAAGTCATGTTCTACTGGTATGAATGGGTTAAGGATGTGTCGATGTAGCCTTTCTGATCTGGGAAAGTAAGTTCCAAGGGGTGCTTGACACCTAGTCCCCTAAGGCCAACTGGTCTGGGAGTGGCTGACCCAAATCCTGCAATAGGGTCAGATAGAAAGTTACGTTTACGACATGTTCTTTACTTAATAAACTTTTTGATTAAAAAGATGCCAAAAGTGCACACGCTTAAAAGATGCCAAAGAGCACACTCATGTAAAGATGCCATAGTGCACAATGCTAAAAGATGCCAATGAACACACATCTCATGATACTTGGTTATAAATTTCTAAGTTGCAATAAACCTATAAATTTGTGAAAGTCTGAATTTTTGATGGCTTAGTGTGATTACATGCAAAGTTCTCTATTATATTTTTAGAATTGCATTTTCTTGAAGCTAATCGAAGTTCACATGCGAGCACACTGAATAGATTAATGAAAGTTTTTGAAACTGAACATGTCTTAACTTGATATACAATAAAACTTGTTTCTGTATCCAAACACATACATTTGATTTCATTTGATGGATTTTATTGTGCTATTTTACTAAGTAGAATTTTATTTGTTTCTGTTTAAATTTTTATATATTTAGTCGTTTCAAAATACATATTCAGTATATTTTTCTTTCTACATTGATGTTTACATTCATTGTGTTCTCATAAATATATTTCAAATGGGTTTGAGAATTATTCAAGGGGGAGTGAAAAAGGAGATTTTTCTTAATGATCTTATCTGTTTTTGAGGGGGAGTATCTGATTTTCTTTATATGAATGCTAACTTGAATTGTCATATTTAGTGCATTTGTGTAGGGGGAGACAAAGAGCTCAAAAGATAAAATTTTCTGAGTATTAAGTCAGCTTTGCGCCATCAGTTGGTCGCGCAATCCCTGCTTTGCGCCACCTTCGCTTCGCGCAAACCTTGCTTTTCACCACCTTCGTGTAACGCAAACTTCACTTTGCGCCACCTTGGTGTAACGCAAACCTCAGTTTGCGCAACCAACGTGAAGCGCAAACCTCCCCTGTTTTCTATGTTTCTTTGATTTTGCAGATCTTAAGCTGTCTTGTCTCCAACATTGGCATGACCTAGTTGAACCTGTTCATCAAGGTCATGAGGGGGAGAAATCAGAGAAGTCAAGGAGATGATAAAGAGACAAAGAGCTCAAAAGTTTATCTGCTGATCAAGATTCGCTCTAAGATTCTATTCTCTCAGCTTCAACTTTTTCTTTCAGGAAGAGATAGGAGGGTCCTATGGAGAATGTGGTCAGAAATCCATAATAGAGTCCGACCACAACGACCGAATTGATTATCTTCATGCATAAGGATACTAGATTACCTAGTAGAAAAGATTTGTTGTTCCTGCTCCGACCACCACAGTTCGTTCAAGGTCTTTCAAAAGAGGTGTGTCGTCTAGAGCACAAGCTGATGAATCAAATGTTCGTTCAAGTTTATTCCAATCTGGTCCAGACTTGTCAAAGGCAGCAAAGACAAATCAAACTAAAAGATGCTGAGAAGAAATTTTTCTTTAAAAGTCAGAAAGCTTCATAAAGTCGCTTTAATGGTCCGTGCTGATTTAGAAGATGTTTTTTGAAAACCAAAGCGCCAATGATTACTAAGGGGGAGATTGTTAAGTCTGATTTTATAGTAATCATTGTATTTATAGGCTTGGTCAAATACTGTGTCTAATGTCGTATTCTGTGTTGTATCTGACCAAGGGTATTTAAGTTCCTTTGGTCTTGTTCGGTGTAAGATTTCACGCACACTTTCAATATTCAATTACTTTGCGCTTTCAAGTCTCTCTCTCTCTACTTTCTCTCTCTAGGATTCATTGATCTTGGACTATCATCTACAATATTTTTATAAAAAAAAACGCAATCTCTAAAATTAACACAATCTCTACAATTAATGCAATTTCCACAACATTTTTCTAAAACAAACGCAGTCTCTAAAATTAACGCAATATCTACAATTAACGCAATTTCCACAATATTTTTCTAAAACAAACACAGTCTCTAAAATTAACGCAATATCTACAATAATTTTATTAAAAAAATGCAATCTCTAAAATCAACGTAATCTGTAAAACTAAAATTAACGCAACCCCTAACATATTATCAACATAAACGCAACACTCTAAAATTAACACATAATCACTAAAATATAAAATTAAAACACGGTTAAAGGAAACTTACCGAAGAAAGTGGTCGACCCATATCCGACTTTTAAAAATGCTAACCAACCGAGCCGAGATCCGAGTGTGTGTAATACACGATATAGAGAGAGTGAAAGAGATGAGATCCCTTTGAGAGTGATGGTGGTGGGGTTATGGGGGACCTCAGACCCTAATAAAATATCCAATCCCCACCGTTGATCTTTGAAGGAACTTCAAACCATTTTATAGTCCGACCCCCAAGTCCGCGTTCAACAGTGTAGCGCGGCCCCAACCCCCGTGTCAAGCCATTTCTCGGTGAATTGAAGCCAAACGCGGACCAACCACGCGTTTATACGGTGAAACGCGGACCATACTCTCGTTTCAAGCCATTTCTCGGTGAATTGAAGCCAAACGCGGACCAACCACGCGTTTATACGGTGAAACGCGGACCACACTCTCGTTTCAAGCCATACGCGGACCCAAATAGTATATGTCCGCGTTTTTTCAAAAACGAGGACAAAAAACGCGGACATATGGGGTATTTTGGCAAAAATAACAAGATTTGAGGCATATTGGGTACTGATTTTTCAACTTAGGGCATTTTAATTAAATTCCCTTTATAATAACATATTCTTGTATGTTGAACTGATATGTAACATATATATTTAGATTACATAATCACTATGAATAACATATTAATTTAGACTTGTATATTCATGATGAATACATATTTAAAATAGTATATTCATGATCATTAACATATTTAGAATAATATCTATACTATATTATAAAGCACAGATAAAAGACTCTTAAAAACAATTTCTAAAGAATAATGTGTCGTTATTTAATGATAATTACTTAAAATATCTTAAAAACAACAATTAAAACTTTATATACTACATTTAATGTTATTTATTAACTTTCAATCGTTATCTCTAACCACTTTAATCTCCTAAAATCACTCCCCTGCTTTCCTGCATAATTAAATAAATGATAAAAACCAATTTTTAAATATAAAAAATCTAAAATATAATTAAGAAAATCTAACATAATATTTAATGTTTATTTTAAAAAAACATTATATTATTAAATCTAAAATAAATTATATTATTATTAAACTTTTATACTATATTATAAAACACGTATAAAAAATTATTAAAAACAATTGTTAAAGGTTAATATACCGTTATTTAATGTTAATTACTAAAAATCTCTTAAAAACAACCATTAAAGTTTTATATACCACATTTAATGTTATTTATTAACTTTCAATCCTCATCTCTCTAACCACTTTAACTCCCTTAAAATCATGATGTATCTCGCTGCATTGTACTCGTACGATTCTAGTACTAATGTATGTTAATATGATATTCATGACGAATTCAGGAGTAAAATCTTATGAGTCCATTTGTCAAATACCTGGTAGGTACTTACTGTATCATCTTTCACACACACCGCAACCCGAAATTAATCAAACGAAAGATGAAGTTGAACAACTTAACTAAACACATAAGCCAAATCATATCTAAATTTCCAAAATAATGGAATGCTTGTCTTTATTTCTATCTTTATGCAGTTGCCCATCACCAATCCGCAACCCTTCATTTCTTTTTATTTCAATTATTATGTAGTCTTTCTTGATTTTTCATGACTGAGTTATATCCATCAGTTACATGAATATATATATATAATAGAGAGAATGTAAAAATAAGTTTAATAAATAAAAATTTAATGCATCTTAATTTTATTGGTAATTTTAAAATAGATGATTTTTATCCGTATTATTTTATAGTGGATGATGATGAAGAAGAAGAAAGAAAAACAAATGCATATTATAATGGTTACCACATACAGGAGAGAAAACAATGAAATATGCAGAATTACATATGTGCACTTTTTATTTTTGTTTATTAAAAAGGTTATTTAGGGGGTGTTTGGGATTGCTTATTTGAGGGGCTTTTTAGCTTATTGCGATTTGGCACTGGAGATAAGCTCTTTTGAGTGTTTGGATGAGCAAAAATAAAAATGGCTTATAGCGGTTTCAAACCGTTGAAAAACCCTTTTTGATAAGTCATTTGGTTTTAACTTATCAACCTTTTGAAAAGTGCTTATGACTTTTTTGGTTATTTAATATGTATAAGCAATCCCAAACATCTTCAAATAACAACTTATTAGCTTATTACGTTTTGGTACCACAATAAGTTAATCCAAACACTTTTTTAAAAACTCCGGTTTGACACTGCATAAGTTGATAAACACTTTTTAAAATAAGCATAAGTTGTTTTAAATAAGCAATGCCAAACACCCCCTTAATAAAAGGCACTAGATCAAATGAGGTGGACAATTAAGATTGGCCTTTACATTTCTAAAGTATTTGTGTTTCCTTTTTAAACAATCGTTTTATGTACGTATATATGTAACCGATCTCAATGTATTTTTTTTTGTCTTTATTTATTTATTATTTAAGGCTAGAATCAAGGTTCTAAATGGCGTGAGGCTTGACGTGGTGGTGAGGTCAAACCTCAAGCCTTAGGAGCCACGACGAAGCCATGACGTTTTCAAGTCGTGATTTATGGCGTCAAATTCTAATTCATATATAATATTATATATATAAAAACGTATGTTTTGTAGTGTTCTTCAATGAGTCAATAGTAATAAGCAAGTTAAATTAAGTTATATACTAAAAACTTGCAAACAAGACATTAAAAACGTAAATAAAAATCAAATATATCATTACGATAACTGCGCATTAGGCCTTGGCGTGCCACATGCTTAATGTGGCGTGACACACAAGCCTTGGTGCCATGACGGCTGTACGGCGAGTTTTTTAGAACAGTGGCTAAAATATATAAAATATTATTTTGATATATTTTATTTTGTAATGTAATTGTTTTACAATATGAAACATTTTTATGTGTATTTTTTGTTTCGCGAAAAAAAAAGTCTCATATGAATCTTTTTACAAAGTGAACACTTGCGGAGCCACCTTGGTCCAGGGGGGATCATGGGCTCATGTTGAACTTTTTAAAAAAAATCTTTGATTAGGAGTTCAGTCTTCATTTGATTACTTGGTAGCAATTTTAAGTTTCTCCTTCTCTCACTTTATATGTTTGATGGTATAATTTTTTTTCTAAGCCTTTTGTATATCTTTTTTATAGTTAAATATAATATTGAAGTTGTAGTTTATTGAAAATTATAATTCACTTACTGGACTTATTGAACCATCGGACCAAAATTGTGAAAATTTGCATAACCCTTAGTGTTCTACGTAATAAATAAATTTTAGGGACCAATTTTATAAAAACTTCCATACCATAAAGACCAAATCCGTAATTTACTCTAATAAAAATATCATTGATGTAATAACCGTGTTTAAAGTAATTCATATAAAAGTTTGGGGTATGAAAGTAAAAAGACCATAAGGGAGGGGTCTAGAGTGAATAGTGGGGAAAAGTGGGAATTTAACCCTAGAACTTGGTTAGTGTGAATGTTTTTTTTGGAGAGAGTATCCCAAACCACATTGGGCCCAGACTAATCCCTGGCAATATGGGCCGAAGCCCGACTGCTAAAGCATGCAGCCCGGGGTCGAAGCCCCCGTACCTCCAGGATGCGTCCCCCAGGGTTCGAACATGAGACCGCTACTAGCTAGTCCACATGCCTTACCACTAGGCTAACACCCTTTTGGTTTGGTTAGTGTGAATGTTGGCGGCTGGTATTCTTAGAGAAAGAACGAGAGAGAGAAAGTTTGGAGAAGTCAGAAGGCAAGCGATCGGAAAAGAGCAAAGGACCGAGTTCTTGGTGCTGAGCAATACTCTAAGGTTATAATCTTCTTCTTTATCTTGTTGAGGGTTTAGCAATTTATTTCAAGCTTCATAGTTGTTTATTCTAGTTGCCATATCTCGTTTGGGTTTTGATTTTGTTTGATTTGGCTATGATAATGCTTAAATGAGTTTTGGGATTTTGTTAAATTCGAGTTTCCTAAGGGATTATTTGGGTTCTGGTTTGAGTTACGTTTTAATCTGGGAATTTATCTGGAAGACGAGGTTTCTGCTTTTCGTTTTAGGGGTTTTCGTTCGAACGGAACTCCGGTCTGTGCAGACATCGGGCACCGGGGAAGGTTAGACCCCGGTCGCTTTTCTACACTCTGGTCGAAAGAGCATCGGTCGAAGGGGACACCGGTCGACCCCAAGGTCCGGTCAAATGCAGACTCCGGTCGAGCTTGTTGCAGACCCGGTCGAGCTTGTAGCAGACTCCGGTCGAGTTTGGCTGCAGACTCCGGTCGAGCCTTGTAGCAGACCTCGGTCGACCATTGTTACCCGGTCCCCGGGATAAGTATAATTGGGCCGAAGCCCAGTCCCTTTTTAGTGGATTTAATTTGAGTATTGGGCCGCTTTAGTTATTAGGAATCTGGCCCATTTCTTTAAGTGAAGAATTTGGTACCTTGTTTCAAGTAGAAAGTTTAGTAGGCCAAGTCGCGTATAAAAGATAGATATTGTTTGGTTTGTGGGTTTAGGTTGTTATAAATGGTCTGAAGTGAGAGTTCATCGGTCAATATTTCTTTTATAGGTTTCAGTCCGAACTAAAAGAGTAGACGTGAGAATTAAGCTGAGGACACCAGGTGAGTTTTTTGAACTAAAATCTCTTATGACGATTAAGTTATGTTTTATGTATATGAAATTATATGCAAGCTTTGAAATGATGTTGCTTTAATACTTATTTTCGAGATTTATTTAATTGTTAAAGATGATTTTATTATTGTTGTTAGAGTGGGAAATGTATGCATACATGGTCCTAAGTGTGTAGGCTCAAAGTCGGGGGGTGTGGCCCGCCTGTGCTCATACCGGGGTGTGTGTTATGTTTATGCCATTGGGGGTGTGTCCCAACAAAGGCAGTGTGAGTCACAGACACGCTGTCACCTTAGGGTGGTGGTAGTGTGAGCGGAGAAGTTGTTGAAAGTTAAAGGTTTTCCTTGAAGCTGAAAATGATTTATTTTGATAAATCCGTGAATGTTTGTTGAGCTAAAAACTATTTTAAGAGGGGACTCACTAGACCTTTCGGTCTAACCCTCGCTATTTTCAAATCTAAAACCCTTTTCAGGTAAAGTGTGGCAATAGGAGGAGCGGATAAGTTCTAAGTGAAGATGCGAGCTGGAGCTGAACTAGAGGACCTCCATTGTAGACTCTTGTCTCTGTATTCTCAGTTGTGTACTAGGTTGTCTTTCCGCAAAAAACTTGTATTTGTAGATGTTGTATTGGGCTGTTGGGCATTATTATTTAATAAAGTTAGTTCTGCCTAGTGTCGTTTGAGTTGGGGTGTTACAATTGGTATCAGAGCCATATTTTAAGGGATTTAGGTGACCGGATGGGCCTAAACTTAAACTGTGGAGTAGATGGACACAACTGAGATTTAGAAAACCTTTAAGAAAGACCTTGATAATCGTGAGGCGTGATAACAATAATGAGTACCCTCATGTAAGGTAAATTCAGAATCGCATCTGGCCAATGACATTATGAATTTACAGGTGCATGGGCATGCTCAATTGCTATTGTTGAGTGTGGTTCAGGGTAGAGAGTTCTATCCATAGATTGATAGTGTTAGTCTAGCGTGTGGTGGAAGTTCGCTTTTGGTAGTAAGGTTTATACCGTTAGGATGCATATCGTGCGGGATGTAGATATTTCGTTGAGAAAGGACCTCCTGAGTCCATAAGGAATAGAATGATGGTAGGAGGTGGGCTTTTGCTCCAAGGGAGTCTTCGGTCTGGTAGAGTGGTATGTCGATTAGTGAGAAGCAGGAGAGTGTTAATCCGAGAATCGAAGGATAAAAGTGAGAATTGTGGAGCTGTAGCTAACCGAAAGTTGGTTGAGAGACGAAATCAGTGTTGACGGATAAAAGGTAGTGAGAATCTATAGAATCAAGATATGGTTGGTAACTTTGGTTGAGGGTAAAAGTGAGGATGCGCGTTTGGTGAAATTGTAGTTGTGATGGTAACTAGTACCTGGTTATTCAAGGATGTTGGGAAGCATTGGTGCTGGTAGTAGTGGCAATTGTGAGGATCATGATGGGTTGGTCGGAAATAGAAAGTCTGAGATGAGATGTGGTGAGTGCAAACAGTTGACCTTGTTAGAGTAAATAGCCTTCAATGTCATTGAGTCTCATGCATTGAGTGTCAAGCAAATTGTTGGAGTTTTTCATATCATTCATATCAGACGTTTTGGCGAGTGTGTGTCTTACAAAGTATTCGCTTTGAAAACGTGTCGACGCGTACAAATGTGTGTTGGGATTGAAAAGACAAATTTATGGCGTTGGGTGATAAATTTCGATTTTGTGTGGGTGAATTATTATACGTCTTTTTTAAACAAGTTAACTTTTGTTATGAAAATCAAAACAACATTTGATCGCGTGATTTTATAAGTGAGTTTGGTACATACTTGTGTTGTCATATCAATAAATATGAGAGTCGTTTGACACACTTAGTGTAAGCAACTCTATAGTATTTTATACACCGTGTGGTAAAGTTCATCGGAAATGATTTCAATTGTGCCAACACCGATGTTGGGGTATGGCGAAGAGAAATTTGTTGTGGAATTGAGGTTGAACGATTCTTGAAATCGGTGCGCATGGCTAAGTCGGTGTTGGGTCGTGTCCATTCAAGTTGCTTTATAATGTAGTATCTTCTAAATTTTTTCAAACGTGCCAAAAGTTTAAATGGTTGTGTGTCATGCATGAAGGCTATGAACTCTCTAGGTCGTAGGGAAAGGTTGCAATTAAGGATGATGAAGTTTTGAGAGTAATGTGTGTCGTTCGATTAGAGGGTAGAAGGTACTTGATATTGGTATCCAGCTAAGTAAGGGCGATGAATAGCGGATGTGGTTAATGGAGGCACTGACCTATGACATTAAGGATGATGGTACTATAGCGGCTTACCGTTTGTTCCGAGACTTGAGATAGGAATGTCGGTAAATGGTTGTGTCAGGAGTGGAATTTGATGTCGTAAAGATATATGTTTCGCAGTTAACTGCTGTAGTGGAAGAAGTAGATTTCTTTGGGGATCCTTGTTGGTTGGAGACATAGTGGAAGTATCTCAACGCCGGTTGTTGCCGTGGAAGTCAGAAACCATTTTCGTGGTGAATGGCGGAATGCTGAAAATAAAGAAATAGTTATGGTTAGTTTTGAGGAGTCTCGTGAGGAAGCGGAGAGTTATTCAGAAAAGGTGTGTACCTAATGCGATGTTGGACAACATTGTGTGGATCTTACAAAAATGGAAGATCTTTAGTTCGGTCAGGTGGTTCTTTACCGATGAGGTTTTGATGGTTATGTGGGAGAAAAGTTTATATATATAGCACAACTGGGAGTGGTTGTGCTTTGAGCATTTAAGTCTTCGAGGTAGTATGCTTAATCTTTCAGGCTACTGAAGTTTGATTCCAGCAGGTCGCGATGAACCGTCAAGGAGCGATATTTTGTTGGGGGGGGGGGTTAAGGATCATAGTTTTGCGATTTATTCAGGTTCGGGAAAGACAAGGTCGTGAAATGCCTTGAAGTTCAATTTTAATATTATGACCAGTGAGAAAATGACGGTATTGATATGTGTGACCAGTGGTCGTGGAGATTTGCGGTTGTTCTGGGATGAGGTAGTAGAGTGGTGGTTGTAACCATGAGTTGGTGGTGCCTTTATGGCATATCGGGGAGTGCAAACCATTAAGATGGTAAGGAGCTTCCTTGAGGCTATGTAGAAGACTGGCGCCATTGTTATCGGATGAACGTCCTTGTCCGAAGATCTATGGGGAATGATTTGTAAGTGGTAAGTATGTGGTTGGATTGTGCGAATGTTTGGTTATTGGGGTATTGCTAAATTGAGAATAATTTTCAAATGAGGGTTAACAGTTATCAAAGAGAGGAACTGTGTGTTCTGGTTTTCGGCAAGTATTGGGGCGGGATTATCTTATATCCCTAGTATGATTGTTGAAAGTGTCAGGGGGTTGTGTAGTAGATAGGAAATTCGTGGGCATGTTGAAGTATTCTTTAGGGTGAAAGAATTCTAGTAGAGTGGGTAATTATGTTTGGAGAGCGAGAATTGTGCGGCGCTTTCGAGTAGTGGGTAATGCTTTGGAAAAGTTGGATTGATTATCTCGCGTAAGAATTGTGGAAAGTCGGTTGATCAAGCAAAGTAATGTAAATGGGATTTGACATTTGGGAATCATCGAGGAATATAGTAAGCAATGTTGAGTGAGTATTTCTTGCAACGATAAGAAAGTGAAAATATCATGTCGGAAAGATGGGAAATCCGAGAGTAAGAAATTCGGCAAGTGACACTAAATGTGGAGGTACGTTTTCAGATTCTGTTGTTAGCAATTTTTATAAATCTCTAGTGTTGGTATGAGAGAGAGAAGATGGCGTTTTGGTGCGGTGTGAGTGTTGATAAATAAGAATCGTGCGGCTGGCCAAAAAAATTCACGCCTCTAATCAGTGAGTCGGCCGTTAGAAAGTCTTCAAGGAGGAAGGTAGAGGTGGTGGAGTATAGTGCTCGGAACGAAGGATCATAATGTCAGTTTTGGTAGCGCATAAAAAGGGGATTCCAAGTGAGACAGTTGTCCAGTGTTAAGCTATTTGGTATAGTTTATATGAGCTTGGCTGCTTTGTGTTGAGCGGATGAAGCTGGTTTTCATTGCGCTTTTGGTTGAGTGATAGTGGATGCAATGAGAAAGGGAGGTAGGCGCCGTATTTTTATGGCCAGTTGGAACCGGTGGATTACGAAGATTTTGAAGAGATGACGTTGGGGCGATGTATATTCAACATGTAAGAATTTGATAATGCCGAGGAGTTGAGATCAAAGTGGTTCGAAAAAGAAAGTGCTGCTACGTTTGACTTATGTCGTGCTAAGAGGGGTTGCTTGCAAGGGCAAATTACATGATGAAGAAACTCATGATTGTGAGTTTTTGGGGATGTCTGCAGTTGTCGACGTGTTATGTTGGCGAGTTGAGTGAGTAATTAGTCAGAGATGCATGTCGATGTGGTATGACTCCGATAAAATTATATCGGTTATGGAAGTTGATATAATCGAGGGGCAAATATGATGATTACATACGGTTGTGTATTGATAAGAATGGGTTGGGTAATTCGAATGGTACTAACTTGGTTAGATTGAGAATTAGGAGTTGTTAGTCCCTAGTGGGGACAAATGTAAAGCTACCAGTCTCGCCTTGGAAAGGGTGTGACCCGATTCAGAAAGTAATGGAAGTTAGGTCCTAGATTGTTGGGTCGTTTGCTATCGTGGAGGATTGGAGAGGTAGCGTATATACTGGACCTACCCGTGGAACTGCGAGGTATTCCCCTAAATTCCATACATCTAATTTGGAAAAGTGGTTAGCGGAGGTGAAAGTAGTAGTACAATTGGGTGACGTCCGAATAGATGAGAAACTAGGTTATGTTAATGAACCGAGGACCATTTTAGACTGTAAGTGAAGAAATTGATGAGCAAAGAAATCCAACTGGGGAAAGTTCAGTGGCAATTCCATAAAGGTCAAGAGGCGACTTGGGAGTTGGAGTTAATTATGAGAAATCATTATTCAAGTTTGTTCGACGAAGGAATTCCGAGGACGAAATTCTTTTGAGGGGGAGATATTGTAATAACCGTGTTTAAAGTAATTCATATAAAAGTTTGGGGTACGAAAGTAAAAAGACCATAAGGGAGGGGTCTAGAGTGAATAGTGGGGAAAAGTGGGAATTTAACCCTAGAACTTGGTTAGTGTGAATGTTGGTGGCTGGTATTCTTAGAGAAAGAATGAGAGAGAGAAAGTTTGGAGAAGTCAGGAGGCAAGCGATCGGAAAGGAGCAAAGGACCGAGTTCTTGGTGCTGAGCAATACTCTAAGGTTATAATCTTCTTCTTTATCTTGTTGAGGGTTTAGCAATTTATTTCAAGCTTCATAGTTGTTTATTCTAGTTGCAATATCTCGTTTGGGTTTTGATTTTGTTTGATTTGGCTATGATAATGCTTAAATGAGTTTTGGGATTTTGTTAAATTCGAGTTTCCTAAGGAATTATTTGGGTTCTGGTTTGAGTTACGTTTTAATCTGGGAATTTATTTGGAAGAAGAGGTTTCTGCTTTTCGTTTTAGGGGTTTTCGTTCGAACGGAATTCCGGTCTGTGTAGACATCGGGCACCGGGGAAAGTTAGACCTCGGTCGCTTTTCTACACTCTGGTCGAAAGAGCATCGGTCGAAGGGGACACCGGTCGACCCCAAGGTCCGGTCAAATGCAGACTCCGGTCGAGCTTGTTGCAGATCCGGTCGAGCTTGTAGCAGACCCCGGTCGAGTTTGGCTGCAGACTCCGGTCGATCCTTGTAGCAGACCTCGGTCGACCATTGTTACCCGGTCCCCGGGATAAGTATAATTGGGCCGAAGCCCAGTCCCTTTTTAGTGGATTTAATTTGAGTATTGGGCCGCTTTAGTTATTAGGAATCTGGCCCATTTCTTTAAGTGAAGAATTTGGTACCTTGTTTCAAGTAGAAAGTTTAGTAGGCCAAGTCGCGTATAAAGGATAGATATTGTTTGGTTTGTGGGTTTAGGTTGTTATAAATGGTCTGAAGTGAGAGTTCATCGCTCAATATTTCTTTTATAAGTTTCAATCCGAACTAAAAGAGTAGACGCGAGAATTAAGCTGAGGACACCTGGTGAGTTTTCTGAACTAAAATCTCTTATGACATTTAAGTTATGTTTTATGTAAATGAAATTATATGCAAGCTTTGAAATGATGTTGCTTTAATACTTATTTGCGAGATTTATTTAATTGTTAAAGATGATTTTATTATTGTTGTTAGAGTGGGAAATGTATGCATACATGGTCCTAAGTGTGTAGGCTCAAAGTCGGAGGGTGTGGCCCGCCTGTGCTCATACCGGGGGGTGTGTTCCGTTTATGCCGTTGGAGGTGTGTCCCAACAAAGGCAGTGTGAGTCACAGACACGCTGTCACCTTAGGGTGGCGGTAGTGTGAGCGGAGAAGTTGTTGAAAGTTAAAGGTTTTCCTTGAAGCTGAAAATGATTTATTTTGATAAATCCGTGAACGTTTGTTGAGCTAAAAACTGTTTTAAGAGGGGACTCACTAGACCTTTCGGTCTAACCCTCGCTATTTTCAAATCTAAAACCCTTTTCAGGTAAAGTGTGGCAATAGGAGGAGTGGATAAGTTCTAAGTGAAGATGCGAGCTGGAGCTGAACTAGAGGACCTCCATTGTAGACTCTTGTCTCTGTATTCTCAGTTGTGTACTAGGTTGTCTTTACACAAAAACTTGTATTTTTAGATGTTGTATTGGGCTGCTGGGCATTATTATTTAATAAAGTTAGTTATGCCTAGTGTCGTGTGAGTTGGGGTGTTACAATTGATATGTTCAGAAATTCAAATTCCTCAATGTTCCAACTATATAAATTAGTTATATATACTTATTTTTTGATAGATCACTTCATCAACATAATATCTTTATGTATTTATATTTATTTACTTTATTATATATTTAAAAAATTACATTTAAAATGACCATCGTGATTAAAGATCCTCCCTCCACCCCTAAATGTGAACATACACATATATAAATATAATACCTTAAATTATAATATTAGAATGAAAAAAATAAAGGAATAAATTCATTTTATGGATCTTATTTAATTATAGCTCTATGTATGCATGTATGTAATATGAATAAATGTGAAAAGCCTTTAATTTCCACCATCACTATGTCGGGCTTTATGTTTTGAAAATGGGACCAATATCATATTATTACTTTCTAGATAATTTAATTAAATTGAAAACTAACAACAAAACCTTTATCAATCATTGAATTTTAAAATATTGTAACAGATTTTATTTCAAAAAAAAAGATTGTAATAGATTTAAATTATCCCTATATTATAGTGTTAATTATTAAAAATGTAACATTTCTATTATTTACAGTCGTTGGACTAAAACTTATCGATGATTAATGGACATCATCATTCAATGAAAACGACAAAAAGGTTGCAAATAAATTGTTGTTTTTTCAATACTTTGTAATTTTCAGTTTTAACTCAGTTTCGTTTATTTTCAATAAAAAAAATGAGAGAAGGGTATATAGTTTTAAGTAGTTTTTTAATCGCATCCATTAGCTATAACACATTTAATGGTAGAGACCAATTTTGTTACACCTTCAAATTTAAAAAGAACGACTAATTTAAAATTTTCAACAATACCTCAAAGTAGAATAAAATCTCTTATGACAAGTCCATACTTGAAATACAATTCTAGGTTGAACCATCAACAAAATAAATAAAGACTAATTAAAGTCGGTGTTACTAAAAACCCAATGACAGTCGCTTTCTCCAAAATGCGGAAGACTTCACCAAACTACTCTCTCTCTCTTATGCATATGACTAATACTCATCCATTCACAGTATCACTAGTATCATTCCCCAACCGGAATCTGATGCACATGCCGACAAATAAAAATGTTAGGCTAATGCCTAGTGAGTTCAAGAGTTTTCAACATGAGTAATTATATCGTTAAAAGGAAATAATGCAACTTAAATCATAATCTTTCAAAATGATTTGCTTTAAATATGATAATGACCCATTTTCCAATAACACACATTTTAAAGATGAATGCCTCAATACAAAATATTATTTCATGAAGTAGTGCAACCCAACACTCACTCAAAACGTGAATAATGGTAAATGTTCGAACGTTGAAATTTGAATAGAACTTTATAAAACAAACGACCGAAATATGAGTAAACTCAAGCCCCAAAAATTATACCAAATGGAGAACACCCCAAACTCAAAACATCACCGTGAAACGAGGATAAAACTAAATACCCAAAACAACACCTTTCGGTGACGGGGGATACCCGATTTCAATGGTTAGGGACGGAACACAAAATAGGTCACTTTCCAAGTTATTGAGCTCACCATACTAGGACCCATGGCCACGAGCTCGCCGACTCGTACTAAGATGTGGATGAGGGCACCCGAGGATACTAATCATGCTCATTCACTAGGATTACATTTACGGCCCATGGCTAGTATCCGGCTCCACATAACCGTATCAAGTTGCCCCCAAGAACCCAATGTCTCAACTAGTTACAAATGGGAAATAATCACAGGGTCAATGGTAGGTGCTTGACTCCACGAGCTCGCACCATAAGGCCCTCGACGACCCCATGACTAATCATGGTTCCAACAAGGAAATAACTGTTCCATTTAAAATAATAAAGACTCATATGCCTATGGATCCATTACATTACAGTCTATAACATTACATGACTCCAATTGAATGACCAAAGCACTCAAAACATGAAATTCTCAAATGATACACAATAAACACAATCACATTCAAAACTCCACAAAGGCTATTAAAAACGGACAAATGTCCTCAAGACTCATCTTAGTTAAAACCGAGCCAAAAGCTCAACATGTTACTTTAGCGTACAATAAGAGTCAGTATAAACAATAAAACGCATTTAGCCGATGGTTATCCAAACACAATGACCAAAAGTATGATTAACCCAAAACTCATTATTGGTTGAGACAAACTATTTTCCAAATGAACCCATACCCTTATATTTCCAAAATGTTTCATAACATAATAAAATGCATTTTCCGAACGGTTTATAAAATCAAATACACTAAAAGGACATTTACATCAAATGACCTCCATTTATATATTAAATCATCAAAGAAACATATCAACATGATTTATTTATCAAAATGTCCAAAAATCCCAAATACGGGTGTTTCAAAAGATTTATAAAACCAAATAACCCAAATGAGTAAAACTCTTCAAATATTCCAACTTTTAATAAAAATTATGTAAACACATAATCACCTTAAAGTAGACATTTTTGGCATGTACAACGTTTTCACAAATCAACTTGAACTCACCTTGCCAGATTTAGGCTAAATCTAGATTTTTCCCCAACTTGAGCTCATTTGAATAAATTTGAATCCTCAAGCCAAATCTTCCAAAAACCTAAATCCATAAGTTTCCAATCATCAATACACATAACCAAGCACTTAGAATCATTCCCAAACATCTTATATCAAAACCTCCATTTTGGCCAAAACCCTAATTTGACCTAACTTTTATCAAAATCTTCTAAACCGAAATTGGAGAAATAAAACACTAGGGAGTCATCAATAGAGAATTTATAACTCATAAAGAAGTTTGGAAATGGAATGTATGAATTTACCACTTAGGTTTTGGTGAAAACCTAGAAAACCCCAAAATTCTTGAAGATGGAGGTGATGATGATAAGTTCTTGATCTTTGCTTCCAATCCACCACCAAATACCTTATATATTCCCAAAACTAACAATCTACCCTTGAAAATCTCTCAAAAACGAAACCATAGCAACTTGAATCACCAAAAACGGAGTAAAAATGAGAAAGTTATGAAAAAATGAAGATGAATGGCTGAAATCCGACTTTTATGATGTCTGGTACCACTAGGCTACATTGCCATGCGACTTTGCCATGGCATTGTCGCATGGCATAGTCGCTCAATGTGTACCGTGGGCTGAATCTTGTCTGCGACTTTGCCAGTGCGACTATGACAACATTATAGCCGGACTCGTACCAAGCCCCGAAACTCGATTTTTTCTATGCCAACACTACCAAAACTCTTAGGAACTTAAATTAATGTTAGCCCAACATAAATTCCACCATCTACAAATTTCAAAAACGTCCGGGTGACCTTTACTTATCAAAAATTACGGGTGTTACAAATTTCCTTGTTTTTGACATTTTTAATGTTTCATATTATATATATATATATATATACATTGTATTATAAACTCTTTTTTTTTCAAGAATCCAGATGTTAAAAACATTATTTAGAAATTAATAATGCATAAAAAATCTTCCCAGTTTATATAATATTTCTATTTAACCCATTTTATAAACAACAAGAATTGAAACTTGAAGAGTTTTGGAAACTCATATTACCTTCCATATGAACAAATAAAATTTTGGAAAGCCACAAATTAGTCTTAATTAAAATAAATAAATAATCTTAAATATAATTCATTTTGAATTAATCAAATTATATAAAGAAGGGATAATTTTATTCTCTTTAACTTGATACTTATATTGATATATGTATATATATATATAGAGAGAGAGAGAGAGCCAGATTCATACAAAAAAAGTAACCAAATAAGTGAACACAAAAACGGTCAAATTATATATGATTTTTTACACTAAAATCACATGTAAAATCACATGTGATTCATGCGACTTTGACAACGACGTCCACTCACCCTTGCGTTGACCGTATCTCGTGATCGCATGTAAAAGCACATGTAATTTGTCTGTTTTCTTGTTCTCTTATGTTGACGATGCTCTCATTTGATCATCCCTCTCTCTCTCTATATATATCTATATATATATATATATGTGTGTGTGTGTGTGGTGAGGTTCAAATGAAAACAATAACCAAATAAGAAAACACAAGAATGGTTAAATCACATGTGATTTTACACTAAAATCATGGGTAAAATCACATGTGATTCGTGTGACCTTAGACGCAACCTAGGTCGTGGGCCAAGTCACCCGCACACCCTTTGCATTGACCCTGTTCCGTGGTCACATGTGATTTTAGTGGAAAACCCATCGAGAATGATCAATGACCCAATTAAGACCGATAAGAACCCGTTGAGATGAAAGAATTCGGTGAATATGAGCTTAATTCTGAAGAAAATGAGTGAATATGGAATTGGGATTCAAAGAGGAGGTGAATGGTGTTTGTCAAAGAAAGTTTAGAGCTGAAACCATGTAGAAGACAACCAAAAACAATGCCTAATGTGGGTTAGGCCTTGAGTGTTTGAAGCCGCAACTATTATTGGATGCAGACGACTTTTCATGCGGCTAAATCCACATGGTAAGTCGCGAAGGTTTGTGTGAGATTTAAGCTTGTTTCCAGCTAGCTAGGGTTGAAGAAACTTTAGAGAGCAGTCAACTTTTACACTTTTTGGGATATCTTGGCACAGTTCTGAAGAAACAGAAGGAAGGAAACACATTTGGATTGAAGATTAAACGCCATATTATTACTTGTGCATAGGGATTCATCACAACAGGGAGTTTTAACATTCTTTTGCTTTGTTTTCTACCATCCCCAACTTGAAATAATCTTTA
This sequence comes from Arctium minus, assembly GCA_954870635.1. Lineage (NCBI taxonomy): Eukaryota > Viridiplantae > Streptophyta > Magnoliopsida > Asterales > Asteraceae > Arctium > Arctium minus. Next base: position 23,677,254 of record OX941097.1, on the reverse strand, counting down.
GATGTTGGGGGTTGGATGATTTTTGGTTTTTCAGCATATGAACACATAAAGTTTTTTATTTTTATTAGGTTATCCAATTAATGAAGTAGATGAATTTATGTTTAATGATTTTGTTAAACGGATCAACTATCAATTGATTTAATTGTTATAAATTAGTTTGAGAAAATTAATTTATAATGATTTATTAGTCTAAGGTGAGAACTTGGACAGAGATATACTAATTAAACCTTAGAACTGTTTACAATCTTGGCCTTAATGAATTTCAAAAATCGTATGTTGAGATCGAGAGATAAAACTTGCGTTTTCAAGGGATAAACCTGTTATAACTCGAGCGAGAGTATAGGTAAATTTGTGATTGTGGATTTATTTAATTGAATTATATTATAAATATTGCAATTGAAGTGTTGTATGTGAAAACCATTAGGATTCCAACTCCCAACTCCTAACTGATTTTCTCCTAATAAAGTTTCCAACTTTTTATCTCTAGAATTTGTTGAGTTAGCTGATAGTTTAATTAGATAAGTAATTATTAACTCAATCATCTTAATCGATAGCACAATTATTAGTAATTGTAGTCATTGTGATACTCAGTCTTTAGTTCCTATGGTTCGATACTCGTACTTCCGTACATATTTGTAATAACTCTTGTTTGAAAGAAAAAAGGATAAAAAATATAGGTGAAAGGGTGGACTCTTAATCACATAGCCAACCAATCATCCAAAGTAACCACCGACCATTTATGTTTGGGGATGATTCATTTGCTTCGAAACCATCGATGGCCATGTATATAAGGAGTTGGGAGTTAGTAGTCTCAAGTAAAAGAAAAATCGAAACGATTTGAGAGGGAGGACTACGGTGAACTAAGGCAAAGGTGGACGTCGAAACAAAAATCGACGGCGTTGTACATCACAACTAGTTTGGCGTCAATAGGTAAGTCATTTCTAACTCTCATCTTGAAATCTTGTTTGTTATATATTTACTTTAGTCGTTCGATCATTCTAGTGGGTTCCCATAGGGCAACAGTGGCCAACGGTCAGCGCTAGCACCTCTATCGTATATCACAATGATAATCTCTGTGGCGCCGGGGTTGTCAAACCATACGCTCGTCTTGGTTCTAAAAGTTAAAACTTATGCTTCGTGTGGGTGTCGTTAATATATTTATATAACGGATGGTCCGCTGCTTCGCCGTTATAATTGATCGAAGGATACTTCGAGAACTCATTGTGTTTATAGGCTCCTTAGGCAAGATAAAACTTTCGGTGGTCACTTTTTTTGAAAGAAAAGAAGAAAAAGAAATCGAAACAGTGTGTACGGGAGATGTTGGTTTACGACAATACACACACATATATATATACACACAATTCACGTAAGTTAGGCAAAGAAAATAGTTAGTGTGTATATATATATATATATATATATATATATATATGAAAGACCTGCTGTGTGTGTGTATATATATATATAGATGGGGTTATTATGCAAACTTTTACATGATGCAACCCTTGCAACCTCCTTTATCCACCACACATTTTATTTTCAGCATTTTCCTTTTTTTTTCATTACATAAAATGAGTGGTGGATAAATGGGTTGCATTTGAACGCCTCTCTCTCTCTCTATATATATATATACACCTATGTATGTATGTAACTGTGAAATCATGTCGTGACCAAAGATGTCGGCTCGTGGGTCGTTAAAATAATAGTGTTAGGGGGGGGGGGGCACTCGATCATATCTAAGGATGTCGAATTATATTAAAATTATGGCCTTGGATTTGTAGGGAAAACACTAGCCACTTCAAAGGACGGTTTGGGCAACGATTTGTACTGTGAGTTATATATGACCTCTCTAAAAATGGTTGCATATTTTAATTTATGATTATTTGCAAATTTACTTTAAGTTCTCGAGATTTTGATATGTCAATTATGCATTAATTGTGACATAATTTTTATGATATATACTTGAAATTTTGTGTGTCAATGGGGGTGTATTAGGGTGTAAGTCCGTAAGGCGAGCATGTTGTGTGAGTTTGTTCAAGTCGTAAGTGCGAACATGTTGTGTGAGTTCGCCAGGTAAAGCTGTGTGAATTAGACACCTCCCATAATACCGTTAGCATTATGAATTTGTGTTATTTTAACAGTATGCGTGATATATTATTGTTGCTTTGTGAAATTTCTTTATTGGTATTTCTCATGCATAAGAACCGTGAATTCACTTAGCCTTAGGCTCACCCAAATCCTTTTCAAAATAACTATGCAACCAAGTCGTCACTTACTCGGGAGTATTAACAAAGGGAAGGAGAAATCTTAGAACCTGTTTAGCGTGGAATAAAGGCGGTCGAGGAGCGTTGTTCGAGAACCTTAAGTGATCATGATTAAGACAACTTTTGCTTTAAGTTTTATTATCTTGAAATATTCAGTTGCGTTTAAATATTTAGACTTACGTCTTTATTTATATATAGGTGTTTTAGTAATTAAATAAAAAAAATTGGGACGTTACAAATTGTATCAGAGCCTTAGTTTAAGAGAAATAGGTTATTAATTTTAGCCTAAACTTAAACTGAGGGGAGGTATAAAGGTAAGAAAAGAGGGAAAATGTTATACTCTGCATTTAAGTTTTTGACAATGTGCCAAAAAGTGATAGGTTCATCGTTGCGGTTTTGTAGGAAAATGGTTTACAACAAGAAGACCGCATCGGTCGTGGAAGGGGCAGGGCCGGAAGTTGTGCGGTAGAGGCCAGATTAGGTCCAATAGGTGGAGTCGGACAAACGACCGCACGAGTTCTAGTCGCACTAGCATACGCTCTAGAGGTGCGAGGAGCAGTTCCAAGGGTAGTGCGAGTGTTCTGAGGGTCGAGTCATCTCAACCTAACACGGTGGAGGATTCATCCTATGATCCAACGGAGGAACCTTACGAGGAATACACCCCATGTACGCCTACCCATGAGGACTTGGAAGGGAATGTAGCAAATACTGAATTAAGAACTAAATTGTCTAGGGTTCAAGTGGAAAATAACAAAGTGGGGGGGTGGCTGAGCAACTTGCAAGAAGAATATGTTAAGTTAGGAGGTGAGTTGAAAAGGTGTTGAAAGAAAATGATGAGCTTTGGGAAAACAACCACGATATGGCATGGAAGAGTATGAAGATAGAGTGGGAGAAGAGGATCGTTGCCCGAACTTGGAAGATGCGGTTGGGAGATCGAGCTCGCTACTATCGAGGAACAACCTCGGAGTATGTAGGTTTGATCAGAGGTTATTTTTCCGACTGGGCACATCAATTCCGTCACGGTCCAAACTTGGGATTTATATGGAAGTACCGCCCAGATAACACTTTTGAAGAATTCGTAAGGATTACTCACTATCCTATGGACATGCCTTGAGAGAAAGATTGAGGAGAGAGAGAGAGTTTCTCATTAAGTACTTTTGTCTTAATAAAGTGTTTTGAATGTTTAGCGGTCCTGAACTTGGTTTATTTTGAGTTTTAATTTGGATTATGTATGAGCCGGTTTGGCACAATATGCAGAAGACTTATGTACTCATCTTTTGAAAGAATAATAGTTTGGTTTTTAATCTTATTATGCAAATGTTGAACTTTTTGGATAATTAGGTTATGAATAGATTAATTTATGCTTATAAATGTAAGTTTTCATCGCACACAACAAATATGTCATGTCAGTCAGGAAGGACGGCATCAGTTACACTTGATGCGGTAGACCCACCACCAATATGGGCTACCCTAAATGTACAAGAAACCCCAAACAACATATGTCATGGCTGCAAGGACCGCTAGCACGTGGGGACGAGGTCAGGGAAGGGGAAGGGGACGAGGTAGAAATCAAGTAGCGCCTAATGACCCTGAGCCCTCTGTGCAAGCAAGTTCTGCATCTGGAAGAGGTCGAGGTCAAGGCCTAGGTAGGGGACGAGGGCGTACACAAGCAACCACGACAACTCCTGTAGACATCATCATTCAAGAGGTAACAAAATCTTTGCAAGCTGTTGTGCCCATGGTTATAGCTCAGGTACGGGAGGAGGAATTAAAAAATCAAGAAGATAGGGTGATAAGTAGTAGAAGGGAGGATATTAACAATTCAAGCAACAGGGGAAGACCTGCATTTGCGGTCAAGATCAGCGAGTCCTATCAGTATGAGTTCGGGACAAAAAAGTTGTAGATATAAGAACTTTATGGCTTATAAGCCCTAACCTTTTCAAGGTGATTGTGACCCAGTGATAGCGATGAGGTGGATAAGAGAGACATAAGTCATACTCAGAATCAATAAATGTGCAGGAAAAGATAAGGTGACATATGGGTCGACGATGCTCAAATCAAAAGTCGTTTCTTGGTGGGAAGTAGTCTCTAACTTAAAAGGTGATGAGGTTGTGGAAAGAATGACATGGGAATAATTTAAGGTACTATTTAACAAAAAAATTGTCCGCATATTGCAGTAAAATAAACTGGAGGAGAAGTTTTTAAGGTTGGAGCAGGGAACAATGTCGGTCATACAATAAGTTTTACCAAGAAGGCCAGGTTTGTCGAGGACAATGTTTCGACAGAGGAAAGGTGAGCTGAGCGGTATATCGGGGGATTAAAAACATCCATCCGACAATTTGTTCTTACTATGAATCCAACCACATTCCAGGCTGCAATAAACGAGGGAGAGGTTAGAGAAAAAGAGAAGAATCGCTAAGAGGTTGAGTGAGGCAATATAAAAAGGAAATGGGAAGGTTCAAGCAATGAAACCAAAAATTCAAAGTTCTCGGGTCCAGAGAGGAATACATGGCAAGGATAAACTATCAAACCATGTCCTAGATGCGACCGTGTGCACAAAGAAGAATGCTTGATTAAACCAAGGATGTGTTACAGATTGGGAGGCCAGAACACTTGTCTCAGGATTTCAAAGTTGAGAGGAGAGAACGACTATGTTTTATCTGTATGTCACCCAACCATATACAAGCAAATTGTCCTCAGCAAAAGAATGAGTATGCCTCAGGTCAGAGCGGAAGTCGAAATGGTAAATGGAAGGAAAAACGATCTGAAACATCAAATCCAAAAGGAATAGTCTTTCATAGAGGCCGAGGAGACACCAGACGTGGTGACAGGTACCTTTCTGGTCAACTTTGTGCATGCTAGAGTACTGTTTGATTTTGGAGCAAATCGCTCTTTTGTATCTACTGCATTATGTGATTACTTGCATAGAGTGCCCAAACCTTTAAGCTCGGCATTAGAAGTAGAAATTGTCGATGATAATCGGGTGATTATTAGAGAGGAATACGATCGATTCCATTAAAACTACTCCCTATGAACCTTGGGGAATTTGATATAGTAATTGGAATGGATTGGTTAGCTGAAAACCAGGCAAGAATTATGTGCAACAAAAAGATAATCCAAAGTGAAATACCTGATAATGGAACCATAGTTATTTATGGAGACAGAAGGAATATGAATCCAACATGATCTCTTTGGCAAAAGCAAGACGATGTGTGAGAAAGGGGTGTTAGAGTTATTTAGCATATGTGATAGATACTAAGAAAGAGAAAAAGAGTATAGAAGACATTTCCGTTGTAAGAGAGTTTCCTTAAGTCTTTTCCAGATGATCAGACAAGTCTACCACCTGAGAGACAAGTAGAGTTTCAGATTGATCTGGTACCTGGAGCTGCACCCATCGCTCGGTCACCCCGTCTTGCACTATCAGAAATGAAGGAGCTGATGTCTCAATTACAAGAGTTATTAGAGAATGATTTTATACGCCCTAGCACCTCTCCTTGGGGAGCACCTGTGTTATTTGTTAAGAAAAAGGATATTACGATGCGAATGTGCATCGACTATCGCAAGCTTAACAAAGTAACGATAAAGAATAGGTACCCTCTTCCAAAAATTGAGGATTTCTTTGATCAACTCCAGGGTGCCTGTTATTTCTCTAAGATCGATCTACGATTGGGTTACCATCGGCTAAAGGTTCGAGAGGAGGATGTGCCTAAGACATCTTTTAGGACTAGGTATGGCCATTACGAATTCCTGATAATGCCATTTGGGATGACAAATGCACCTTTAACCTTTATGGATCTGATGAACAGGATATGCAAACCCTACCTAGATAAGTTTGTCATTGTTTTTATTGACGATATTTTGATTTATTCACGCACCAAAAAGGAGCATGAGAAACACCTTCGGGCGATTTTTCTGAAACATGAAAAACTGTACGCGAAGTTTTTTAAGTGTGCGTTCTGGCTCCGTGAAGTTCAATTTATAGGCCATGTGGTGACCCAAGAAGGAATAGAAGTAGATCCGACCAAGGTGGATGCTATAAAGAGGTGGGAACCACCAAGGACCCCGTCCAAGATACGGAGTTTCTTGGGATTAACATGTTATTAGAGAAGGTTCATTCAAGACTTTTCATGGATTGTGACGTCATTGACATCGCTAACAAAGAAGGGTGTAAAGTTTGAATGGAAATCAACTCAAGAGGAGGCGTTTAGAGTCTTGAAAGAAAAGTTGAGTACTACACCGATATGGACTTTACCAGAAGGAACCACAGTGTTTGTGGTTTACAGTGATGCTTCCAAGCTAGGACTTGATTGTGTATTAATGCAGTAAGGGAAAGTTATTACATATACCTCTCGTCAGTTGAAGGATCACGAGAAGCGATATCCAACTCATGACTTGGAACTTGCAGTTGTGGTGTTTGCAATGAAAATCTAGAGACACTACTTATATAGGGTGAAGTGCCAAATTTATATTGATCACAAGAGTCTAAAGTACTTGTTAGATCAGAAGGAACTGAACATGAGACAACAAAGGTGGATGGAATTGTTGAAAGATTATGACTGTAAAATTTTGTATCATCCCGGGAAGCCAGATGTGGTGGCTGACGTGCTAAGTCACAAAGAAATGAGTGATCAGGTGAGGATTAAAGCAATGCGGATAGAGGTGACTCCTAGCTGTACTGATGAACTCAAGAAAGCTCGAGAAAAATCTTTAACAGAAGAGAACATGAAGGTTGAGAGAATGGTAGGGGTTGTTTCGCTTCTTGAAGATAATAATCAAGGGTTAAAGTGCTATAAGGGTATAATTTGGATTCCTCGCTTAGGCAACTTTCATAACCAAGTATTAGATGAAACTCATAAATTTCGATATTCTATTCACCCTGGAAACAATAAGATGTATCAAGATCTTCGCCAATCTTACTGGTCGCCAGGGTTGAAGAAAGAAATAACCCATTATGTCGAAAGGTGTTTGACGTGTCTGCAAGTTAAAGTTGAACATCAACGAGCGTATGGTAAGTTGCAACCCTCAGAAATTCCAATGTGGAACTAGGACCACATCACAATGGATTTTGTGACAAAGATGCTAAGAACACCAAAGGGTTATGATGCTATATGGGTAATCGTTGATATACTAACCAAGTCAGCACATTTTCTGCCAATTAAGGGAACATACTCGATGGAAAGACTAGCTAAGCTTTATATAGATGAGATCGTGACTCGATATGGTCTTCCATTATCAACAGTCTCTGATAGAGACAGTCGGTTTACCTCTACATTTTGGCAAATCTTTCAAAGGGAATTGGGGTCTCGAGTAAAGCTAAGTACATCCTATCACCTACAAACGGATGGTCAAATCGAGAGGACCATTCAAACACTCAAAAATATGTTGCGGGCATATGCTATCGATTTTTCAGGGTCATGGGAGGGTCATCTTTCATTGATAGAATTGTCATATAACTATAGCTATCACGCTAGCATCCAAGTCACACCGTATGAAGCTTTGTATGGAAGGAAGTGTCGAACGCCATTGTGTTGGAATAAGGTAGGTGAAAAACAATTGGTTGGCCCTGAAATAGTTTAGCAGACTACCGATAAAATAAACCAAATAAGGGGAAGATTGAAGATAGCTCAAGACAGAGAGAAAAGTTATGCTGATAAAAGACGGAAGCCGATATAATTTCAAGTTGGGGACAAAGTTATGCTTAAAATCTCACCATGGAAGGTGTGCTTCGTTTTGGAAAACGAGGGAAGTTAACTCCTCGTTACATTGGTCCTTACAAGATAACTGAAAGGGTAGATGAGGTAGCCTATAAGTTGGAGCTTCCTGAAGAACTTTAAGGCATCCATAACACATTCCAAGTATCTAATCTAAAGAAATGTTTGGCTGATGAAAGTACTGAGGTAACTCTTAAGGATGTAAAGTAGACAAATTTTTGAGTTATACTGAAGAGCCGGAAGCTATCGTTGATAGAAAAGTAAGGAAACTAAGAAACAAAGAGATTGCTCTCGTGAAAGTTCAATAGAGACATCATAGAGGGCCGAAAGCAACTTTGGAAACCGAGAAAGATATGAGATTGAAGTATCCTCATTTATTTTCATAGAACAAATTTTGAGGATGAAATTTTGTTAAGAGGGGAAAGTTTGTAATAACTATTGTTTGATAGAAAAAAATATAACAAAAAAATGTAGGTGAAAGGGTGGACTCTTAATCACATAGAAGCTAATCATCCAAAGTAACCACCGACCATTTATGTTTGCGGATGATTCATTTGCTTTGAAACCGTCGATGGCCATGTACATAAGAAGTTGGGATTAAGGAGTCTCAAGTAAAAGAAAAATCGAACCGATTTGAGATGGAAGACTGTGGTGAGCTAAGGCAAAGGTGGACGTTGAAACGAAAATCGACGTCGTTGTATATCGCAGCTAGTTTGGCGGCATCGGTAAGTCATTCGTAACTCTCATCTCAAAATATTGTTTGTTATATATTTACTTTAGTCGTTCGATCATTCTACTGGGTTCCCATAGGGCAACGGTGGCCAACGGTCACCGCTAACACCTCTACCGTATGTCACAACGATAATCTCCGTGATGCCGAGGTTGTCAAACCATGCGCTCGTTTCGATTCTAGATATGAAAATTTATACTTCATGTGGGTGTCGTTAATATATTTATAAGACGGATGGTCCGATGCTTCGCCGTTGTAATGGATCGAAGGATGCTTCGAGAAATCATTGTATTTTTAGGCTCCTTAGGCAAGATAAAACTTTCGGTGGTCACTGTGTTTGAAAGAAAAGAAGAAAAAGAAATCGAAACAGTGTGTGTGGGAGATGTTGGTTTACGGCATTACATACACACATATATATACACACAATTCACGTAAGTTAGGCTAAGTAAATAGTTAGTGTGTGTGTGTATATATATATATATATATATATATATATATGCAAGACCTATAGTAGGGGTGGGTTCAAATGAAAACTCATTTTTCATTGTGCACGTGAGGACCAATCTTAGCCATTGATCAAAACTTATAAAACTAATCAATGGTTAAAACATAATAAGATTAAATGAGAAGTGATTAGGGACAAAACTGGAAATTTGAATCAACTCCTACCCTATTTGACTTTTTATTTTTTTGTTTAATTAAAAAAATTTACCACTTTAAAGTTTAAAATAAATTATCTTAAAATTTACTAATATTTTAATCAAACAAATTATATAAAAAACAAGAATTCCGCGCTCTTCGATATGACATCCATCTCAATATATATATATATATATATATATATATAAACCGTTTTTTACGTGAAATGCTATATATGTGTTACATTCATTATGAATATGTATGCACGTCCCCGGACGTCCACATTCAATATGAATAACAAAGGTGAACATTCATTCACTATTATTGATGAATAATACAGTATTCAAGATAAATAATACAACTTTGAGGATGATTAATATACGAATTCATGATTCATGTATTATTTATCGTGAATAGTGTATTATTATTCACCCTGAAAGTTGTATTATTCATCCGGAATATTACATTATTCATCCTGAATATTACATTATTCACGATGAATAATATATGAATGATCCGTGAAGGTGTGGACACATGGGCACTCTCTTTTGTTTCCCGATTCACAATCGAAATTTCGTTTAATTCATTATGAGTATGTATGCGCATTCTCGGGTGTCCCACATTCAATATGAATAACAAATGTGAGCCTTCATTCATTATTCATGATGAATAATACAGTATTCAAGATGAATTATACAACATTCAGGATGAATAATACATGAATTCATGAAGCGTGAGTTATTCACCCCGAACGTTGTATTATTCATCTCGAATGATACATTATTCATGATGAATAATACATGAATGACCCGTAAAGGTGTGGTGATGTGACATGTTGTCTTTTGTTCCCCGGTTCATAACCGAAACTCGATAGGTTCTCGATTCGTCTCGATGGGTGTTGGGTTTACGGTGATGAAGAACGTGATGCCTTCCGATGTTGAAGAAAGTGTTGAAGAAGGTGATGTCAAGTTACGAACTTACGGTGTCGAGGTGTTGTACACACTTGAACATACATAAATATTCATAATAAATATAACGCATATATAACATTTCACGTAAAAAATAGTTAAAACAACAAAAAAAGCTATATCGAGATGGATGTCACATCGAAGAGCACGAAATTCTCGTTTTTTATGTAATTTGTTTGATTAAAATATTAGGAATTTTTAAGATAATTTATTTTAAACTTTAAGTGGGTAAAAGTTTTTAATTAAAAAAGAAAATAAAAAGTCAAATATGATAAGCGTGAGTTTAAATTATATTCCATTTTTACCCTAATCTAATTTTAATTAAAAACTCTATTTAATGAGTTGTTAGATCAATTGAGTTTTCATTTGAATTTTTCTCACCTATAGTGTATATATATATATATATATAGATAGATAGATATATAGATAGATAGATAGGGGTGAGTTCAAATGAAAACTCATCTTTCATTATGCACATGAGGACAAATCTTAACCATTGATCAAAACTTAGAGAACTAATCAATGGTTAATACATAATAAGGTTAATTGGGAAGTAATTAAGAACAAAATTGTAATTTTGAATCAACGCCTACCTTCTTTGACTTTTTATTTTTATTTTTAATTAAAAAAATTTTACCCCCTTAAACTTTAAAATAATTTATCTTAAAAATTACTAATATTTTAATCAAACAAATTATATCAAAAAAACGAGGATTTCATACTCTTCCATATGACATCCATCTCGATATAGTTTTTTTTTGTTTTAATCGCTTTTTACGTGAAATTCTATATACGTGTTATATTCATTATGAATATGTATGCACGTCTTCGGATGTCCACATTCAGTATGAATAACAAAGGTGAACGTTCATTCACTGTTCGTGATGAATAATACAGTATGCAGGATGAATAATATAATATTCATGATTTTTTCGTTTTAACCGTTTTTTACGTGAAATTCTATATATGTGTTATATTCATTATGAATATGCATGCACGTCCTCGGGTGTCCATGTTCAGTATGAATAACAACGATGAACGTTCATTCACTATTCATGATGAATAATACAGTATTCAGGATGAATAATACACGAATCCATGATCCATGTATTATTTATCATGAACAGTGTATTATTCACCCTGAATTTTCTATTATTCATCCTGAATGATAAATTATTCATGATGAATAATATATGAATGAGACGTGAAGGTGTAGACACATGGCACACTCTCTTTTGTTTCACAATTCACAACCGAAATTTGGTTTAATTCATTATGAATATGTATGCACATCCCCAGATGTCCCACATTCAGTATGAATAACAAATGTGAACGTTCATTCATTATTCATGATGAATAATATAGTATTCAGGATGAATTACACAACGTTCATGACGAATAATACACGAATTCATGAATCGTGAATTATTCACCCTGAATGTTGTATTATTCATCCTGAATAATACATTATTCATGATGAATAACACATAAATGACCTGTGAAGATGTTGAGACGTGACGCGCTCTTTTTTATTCCCCGATTCACAACAGAATTACTCGATAGGTTCTCGATTCGTCTTGATGGGTGCTGGGTTACGATGCTGAAGAAACGTGATGTCTTACGACGTTGAAGAAAGTGTTGAAGAAGGTGATGTCGAGTTACATACTTACGATGTCGAGGCGTTGTACAAACATGAACGTACATAAATATTCATAATGAATATAACACATATATAGCATTTCACGTAAAAAACGGTTAAAACGACAAAAAAACTATATCAAGATAAATGTCATATCGAAGAGCACGAAATTCTCGTTTTTTTATGTAATTTGTTTGATTAAAATATTAGTAGTTTTTAAGATAATTTATTTTAAACTTTAATTGGGTAAAAAGTTTTTAATTAAAAAAGAAAATAAAAAGTCAAATATGGTATGCGTGACTTTAAATTTTCTTCCATTTTTACCCCTATACATTTTTAAATTAAAAACTCTATTTAATATGAGTTGTTGGATCAAAAGAGGTCGAGTGGCTGAGATTTGTCCTCACGTGCACAATGAAAAATGAGTTTTCATTTGAACTTTCCCCCCCCCTCTCTCTCTCTCTATATATATATATATAGAGAGAGAGAGAGTCTGGTTCAAACGAGAATGATACATATTTAAAAGAATAAAAGAATAATTTTGGGTCAATCATTTCATTAAACAATACCTTAAATAATATTTTCTTAAAAAGTACCCAAAAGGGCATATGTATCATTTGTTGTATACATATTTTATATGGAAACTCATTTATTTCTGTATAGATTATGTAATAAATTGATTAAGGTATTTATTCATGATTTTTTTTTTAATTTTCATGATTTAAGAATGATTAATATTTTATTTATTTAATTATTATTATTTTTTACAACATTAAAATTAGTATGATTTAGTTTTTGATTTTAAGTTTATTTTTATTGAATTAGTTTATTTAAGAATTTTTATAATTTTCGTCAAAAATCAAATGTGATATCTACAATTAATTGACATTTTTTTCCTAAAAAAATTGCTATTTTTCATCAATGTATCATATGTGATATTGATTATAGTGAAAAAAAATGTAAGTTATTTGCAGCATTATATAAATATAACACCCTAAAAATTCGGGAAATTTTAAAAATTGAAAATTCAGCTATATAACGTTTGTATTTGGAGCAAAGCACCCAAACAGGGTAAAAGTGTATGCGTTTACAAAACTTGTATAGAATGCATGGGAATTCGACAACGAACTACTCTAAACCATTTATATCTAGATTACATAGGTTGTCAACCCAATACAAAAAAAAATTGTCTTAAACGTCAAAGCTCCCAAAATATCTAATCAACCAAAAATGCCCTCAAGAGTCCACGCTCTTTACTCAACCCCTTGACGACCCGCCGCTAAGGAACCTGTTATACACCTCATTTGAGAAAAAGTGTTAGGCTTAAAGCCTAGTGAGAACATACAATTTATATGACAATTTGATAAGGAAGTTAAATACAACATAAGTAAACTTGTTTTCTCCATTAACCTTTGTAAATGATTTGATAAACACATTTTGACCTTGTGGTCCAAAAATACATCTTGCGATGACGGGAAGACCTGATTTTCCAAGGAATGTGGCGAAACACAAAGTAAGCCATTTTTCCGAGTTATTGAGCTCACCATATTAGGATCAAGACCACGAACATGCCGGCTCGTACTAAGATGTGGGGGAGGGAACCCAATGATCCCTAGTCATGCTCATTCACTAGGATTTATATTTACGACCTACGACTAGTATCCGGTCCCACATAACCGTACCAAGTTGCCATCTAGGGTCCAATGTCTCAACTAGCTACATACGGGAGTTATCCCCAAATAATAAGTCGACTCTATACCTATGGATCCACTAGTAATAGGCTAGACTTGTCACAATATCACTTGTGACCAACTATAATCAAATATATATTTCATAACACCATTATTTCCCAAATCACTTTTTATGGTTAACTGCTGATAAGAAATACAAGCCAACATAAAACGTAAGGTTATCTTCTCATTTCCAAAGTGTTTCTTTACCAAGTAACCACTACAAGTGTTAAAACCATTTAATGTAACATGGATTTCATCAAGGTTAAACCATTTATTTCCTTTTCCTCAAATAACCCTTTCAACCAAAATTGCCCATACAATGTTTAAAACATAAACTTGACTAAAAGCCATAAGTTGAACATTTACTCAACAAAATATGAAATCAGCCATATTTGTAGTTCCAAGACATGGGTTATTCCTTTATTTTACAAAATAGTAAGAAACCCTAGAAATCCCCAAAATATCAAGTTAGGTCAAAATCTCATCAAAATGAAAATGTAAACAAGGAGATATCTAGACGTCAAAATTACATTTTGATGTGCATAAAGTTTGGTAAAAATGAAGTATGAACTCACAATGGTTATAATGTCGGAACCCTAGAATCTATAGTTGAAAGGGATGATGAAAGCTCTTGAGAGTGGATGATCTTCACCAAAAGCACCTTAGATTTACCTAGACAAACACCATTAATGAGGAGGGAGGTTGGTGAAGGAATAAATGTGAAGGAAAGACCTAGGGTTTGAGACTTACCAACACTACAGAGGAAATCGCCTAGCTCTCTAAGAAATCAGATAAAATGAACTAATTTCGGAGCTGACTCAAATAAACACACAGACCCCGCTCGCGATAGTGACACTGTCACTATCGCGTGGCACAATCGCGCCAGAGGTACCGAAACCCGAAAATCCAAGATTTTGAACCAGCGACTTACGTGACGACGAAAAGGGAATAAGTAACAATTAATAGGAGTATAGAAATATGAATAATTGTCGAAAAATTCATACAAGTTGGGAATCTAGACTTACACAGAAAATACGGGTGTTACACATTACAAGTGATATGTGTAAATTATGAATTATGTTTTGAAGTACATGTGATCTTATACATTTTAAATTTGTTGTACACATCACATATGATTTTGTTTTCACTATTTTTCTTTTTTAATGTTTAATTTGAATCATTGTTTTTCAAATTTTAAAACACATATGATTAGGAAAACATTTTGAAACAAGGTTAATTCATTATGAATCATATGTGATTTTGATGAAACAACGTTAATTCATTATGAATCACATGTGATTTTGATTAAAAATTATAAATTACGTTTTGAAGTACATGTGATCTTATACATTTTTATGTGTTTTGCTACACATCATATATGATTCTGTTTTCATTATTTTTTCTTTTCAATATTTAATTTAAATTAGTTTTTCAAATATTAAAACATATATCATTAGAAAAATATTTTGAAAAAAAAAATTAATTGTGAATCACATGTGATTTTGATAAAAAATTATATATTTTTTAAAATATTGTTTTAAATAAAAAAATGAATTCTTTAAATAAAAATTAAGTTTGCTTATTTTAAATGAATTAAATATAAAAAAACATTATTAAAAATTTTAAATCATATTAAATTATGGTAAAAGTAGGATATTAAATAAATACCTAAAATAACTCTTATATAACTAAATTACTTTTATACCATTATTTATTTATTTTTAGAATTAATTATTTAAGTTATTATCTAATGAAATGATTGACTTATAATTATTCTCTTTTTCTTTTAAATAAATATCATTCTCGTATGATCCTCCCTCTCTCTATATATATAGAAGCGTACTCGCGCAATGCAAGGAGATACATCACGATTTTAATGTTTCATTTTATTTTTTTGTCGATTTACAGTACGATTTTGGATGGTTTTGAGAAATTGATAATGCTTTTTTTATAAATTTGTTTAATTTATGCTTAATAATATAATGTTTTTTATATAAAAAAATTAAGTATTTTGTTAGAATTCAATGATTATCTTATATATTTTAATGACATCTAGATAAAATAATTAATTACATATTTAATAATATAATTAAAACAAAATTATAGTAATATAATATATTAATAATAGTGATACATGGAAAAGTCTGCATAAAAGGAAGACTCTGCATATACTAAATTGGTGGGTGTTAGAAGCCTGCAGTAGTAATATGTATCTTGTGCTTTGATACTTGTAAAATTTATGCAAGATTTTTAAAATCCATGCCAAAACGGCCCCAAACGTACAATAGATAAATCAAGGTTTACAAAGACAACCTATTCACAACTGAGAAATTAAAAAAATGAACTATTTGACGGTCTTCTATCCAGGTCCGCTATATCTTCTCTTTCCCTTTATCAGCTCTGCCTACCTCACGACGGCCTGGAAAAATTTTTAGTTTTAAAAGAGCGAGGTTAGACCGATGGTCTAGTGAGTTCCCTCTACAGATCAACAATAAATAACTTTCCAGAATTTAAAACAACATTTTATAAGTGCACATAGATAGAACACGTTACTGACCACACGACTGTCAAAGACGATGTGTCTAACTCGCGTTGCCTTAATGTTGGGACACACCCCCAACGACATAAACGGGCCACACTCCCCGGCACGACCAGGCGGGCCACACTTCCCGACTTAGGTCAAAATCTCTACATAGAATGTATGCATACATTTAAATTTCAACAACTTAAAACACACTTGAACAATTTAATAAAATCATGTCATCATAAATAAATCAATATTTAAAAATTAAACTTCACATGCTTTCGTTACCAAAAAGGTTTAGTTCAGAAAACTCACCTGATGTCCTTAGCTTAAAATCCGGCGTCTACTCCTAGGATTCAAACTGAACCCTATAAAGGAAATATTGATTGGTGAACTCTCTTAACTTTCTAATTAAAAGAAAAGATTGACCTTAACATCGAACCCCAACGCCGCTTAAATCTCTAAATAAATAGTTCACAATTTACTAACTAAATTATAGAAATTTGAAATAAACTCCATTAGGCCTACCACTTAATTTAATAAATCAATGTTATAGATTTCATTGAGCACGTGGGCTTCGGCCCACCATCTAACTGTTGACCGACCGGAGCCAAGACCGAAGTCATGACCGGTCCAAACTCACACCGGTGACCGGATACAGAGACCGGAGTCTCTTCCAGCGACCGGGGTCATTCCCCAAAGCACCGACCGGTGCCACCTTCCTCCATCGACCGGTGTGACCATTAATTAAACAGGTATCCCTTTTATCGACCGATGTCCATTATTTGACCGGTGTCAACATATTCGACCGGTGTCTATTTAATCGACCGGTGTCAACTTATTCGACCGGTGTCTATTTAATCGACCGGTGTCAACTTATTCGACCGATGTCTATTTAATCGACCGGTGTCAACTTATTCGACCGATGTCTGAGAGTCGACCGGAGTTAACTTATTCGACCGGTGTCTGAGAGTCGACCGGAGTCATTCAATTTCCCCAACTTCGGTCGATCGATTCGACAGCGATAACACACAAAACACATACCTCAACTTAATCGATAATGAAAACCAACTTTCCCCAATAACATTTATCATAAATATTGCATAAATATAACAACATTTTCCAGTCTAAATCCCAAAATCTTAATATTCCGATTAACATGTCCAAAATACCCAAACCTCAGATTGATAAGAAAATCCAAAACCAAAACCATTATTGAAAATGAACAATCAGAGATAAGGATTTTAGATTATCAGATGATGTACCTCAAAGGAATTTTGGAATTCACGCTTGAGATTCTTGAAGAGTCCTTTCTTCCTCGACCTTCCTCTAAAATCGCAAGAGCCTTTCTCCTCCCAAAAACAGCCGCCGCACACTCCTACAATACTGCTACCTCTAGGGTTAAAAACCCTCTTTCTCCCAAATTTCACAATATACCCCTCCTTACAAGATCTTTCCACTTTCTTACCCCAACTTCCCCTTTAATTTACTTTGAGCCCGGTTATTACAATATCCCCCTCTCAAAAGAATTCCGTCCTCGGAATTCCTTCGTTGAATAAACTGGGATATTGATTCCTCATATTCGACTCCAACTCCCAAGTTGCTTCTTGACCCTTGTGAAATTGCCACCGAACCTTCACCAATTGGATTTCCTTATTTCTTAATTTCTTCACTTTACGATCTAAAATGGTTACCGGTTCCTCTACATAGCTCATCTTCTCATCTATTTGAACATCCTCTAAAGGTATAACAACATCGCTTTCAGCTAAATACTTCTTCAGATTAGATACATGGAAAACAGGGTGCACTCCACGCATATCCATGGGTAAATCCAATTTATAAGCTACTTCCCCAATCCACTTCACAATAGGAAACGACCCCACAAATCTCGGCGTTAACTTGCCCTTCTTGTCGAAACGAACAACTCCCTTCCATGGTGAAACTTTTAGCATCACCAAGTCTCCTACTTGAAACTCTATCGACTTCCTTCGCTTATTTGCGTACATTTTCTGACAATCATGGGCTATTTTCAATCTTTCTCGGATCTGACAAACCTTATCAGCGGTCATCTGCACAATTTCCGGTCCTGCCAACTGTTTTTCGCCCACCTCGTTCCAACATAAAGGTGTTCTACACCTTCGCCCATACAACGCTTCAAATGGAGTGGCTCAGATACTGGCATGATAACTATTGTTATAAGAGAACTCTATTAGAGGTAGATGAGTCTCCCATGAACCTTTGAAATCGATAACACGTGCACGGAGCATGTCTTCTAACGCCTAAATAGTTTTTTCACTCTGGTCGTTCGTCTGAGGGTGATACGCTGTGCTCAACTTGAGTTGTGAACCCAATTCTCTTTGAAGGCTTCTCCAAAACGTCGACGTGAAGCGAGCATCGCGATCTGACACGATAGAAGATGGTACTCCATGCCTGGATACAATCTCATCAATGTACAGTTTAGCCAACTTCTCTAACGGGTACGTCTCCTTGATCGGTAGAAAGTGAGCAGATTTTGTGAGTCGATCCACTATCACCCAAATAGCATCGTGCTCTTTAGGTGATCTGTCAGGATCGAATTCTCAACAAGAATTAATTCTCAGAAACACTATCAAAGAAGTTTGCGGAATAACACTTTGATATTTAATCAAACAGAAAATCAAAACAGAATATAATCAACAAACTGTAAACTTGTATTGAATGCTTTGAAGTTACAAGATTACTCACTCAACCTCAATATTGATGAACAGGCTCACCAATACGAATTCTACTTCTCTAGAATTAGGATCTATGCCTTGAGGTTGATTTTCTCTCTAAAAGAATGAAAAACTCAAAAAATTCTTATTATTATTCTAAACTATACAATATATATATTGAATACAAAGATAATTACAATAAATAAAATATCTTCAGTATATCTTCCATGTATATCTCTAAGCTTCCATGTATATCCTTTCATACGAATCTTCATCATATAAGCAGTATTAATCTTCAGCAGCATTAATTTCCTTCTAGCAACATTAACTACTAAGCAGTACTAACCACTAGTAGTACTAACTAGCTAAGCAGTACTAACTTTGTTCAAGCAGCACTAACTTTGACTAGCAGTATTAATAGTACTAGCAGTAGTAACACTCAGCAGTATTAACCTTTAAGTCTTCTAGCAGTAGTAACTTTGAACCAGCAGCATTAACCATACTTGATGAATTCTTCAGTTCCCAACAATCTCCCCCTAACTTGACTTTTAGAAGAGAAGTCAAGTTCTTCAAATTTTCTTCAAGATGCTCCCAAAACTCTATTATGGTCTAAATTCCAGTGTTTGCATCCAATCCCAAACTCTGATTGATGGTTCTTTGAATCAAGTATTTAGCCATTTCTGAATCTGGAACACACCTTAACTTTTTCTTCAGCATGGCATGTAGCTTCAATCTGCTATGATTATACACTCTATCCACTAGGAAGTATTCAGTGTGATTTAAATCCAAAGTCACTGTATATACTCCACTAATTTCATATAGAGTCCAACTGTTTACTGATTTGAAGACATCCTTGATCAAGTGCTTTACTTCTTCAGGTTTGAACATCATACACAGATACTCCATTACCAGTTTTGTAATTGAAATCCCTGGAGCCTTTAGAAGATCTGCATACAACTTCATTCCTATCTCAAACATCTCTTCAATGTCTGATCTAGAGCATGTTCTGACAATTTTAGCCCATGTGTTAAACACTTCATACTTTTCATCCTTTCTTTTCAGCCTTATGTATTCCTTTCCATCCACTGTCAATGTATCCCATAGAATCACCTCAGGAGGCTTAATTCCTACAGGTTCTGCTGAAATTGGTTCAGGCACTTTGTCCATCACTACCATATACAAATTGACATCATCAGTGTTAGATGGCTCTGTCTGTTTAGATGATTCAGGTGCCCCTTCTTCTTCAGCAACCTTATCAGCCTCTTCTTCAGATACTCTAGGCTTTTTAATTTGCTTTCTCCTTGCCATCATTTTTGTTCTCTTTAAAGTCCTTAGACTTTCTCCCAGGGTGGACTCTTTCTTAGGAGGTGTTTCTTGCTCATCTGGAAATGGCTTTTGACAATCAAAGTCATTACTTTCTTTTATTCTCTTCTCCATCTCCACCCTAGCAGTTTCACTTCCCTGAAGCTTTAACATCTCTGAATCATAGAGCTCTTTGATCTTCTCAAAAGACATTTTGGAGAACATCTCTTTTTTGACTCCTACAGCACCTTTGAGAAATATAATCATCTTGTTTCTCTCTTGGGTACCTAGGAATGTCTTTGAGGGTCTTCTCTTCTTTGCAACTGTTTTCACCACAGCTTTCTTCATACTTGCAGCTTTCTTCTGTGCAATTTCAGTTGCCATACTCTTTTGATAAGCTTCATTCAGTTCAACAGCTAGAGCTTTTGCCATTTCTCTGTCCTTTTCCATCTGAACTCTTTCTTCTTTTTCAATATCCTCCTGCATCTTTTTAGCTAGGGCTTCATCTGATTCAACCAACCTTTGCTTTTTGATTGGTTGATCAGATTCTACCATCTTTGCTTTTCCTTTGTCTTTGCTCATAGCCTTCTTACTGTTATCTTTCTTGATCACTTCACCTTGTTCTTTTATGATTACACCTTTGGTCTTTGAAGTGACCTTGGGAGTATCATTCTTGGCTTTTAGTAAGGTTTCTGCAATCTCAAGAAGTGTTACCCTCCTTTGAAGGATCATTGGATCTTTTATTTGTGGAAGTCTTCTGCCTTGCAGAGGCACTATCCACCCCTGTGGTTTCTTGGCACCAGGGACCTTCAAATGATTGCTCATTCAAAGTTGCCATGGGGGAGGTCTTATTGATGTTACCACTTTCCTCCTCTGTACTAGCAGGAGTAGTGGCAGCCTCATCACCCATATGCTCTACCTCCTCCTCAGAGAGCACCTCCTTTGGGTTGGGAGACACCCGTGTGGTTTCCCTTTGGATATTCTCTAGGGGAGAATTCTCCCTTAGAGGGCTTATAGGCTTAGTGGGTAATGGTACAAGAAGGGAAGGAGCCTTCTGTACCTGTTTTCTCTTGTAAGTTTGGGTGATGGGAGAGGTTGGTTTTTCAAGAAGAGATTGGGGAATTGATTTTGAGAGGGAAGGTTGGGCTTGGCTAGCAGTGGGTTGGTCTAATGGGGGCCTTGACCCTGCTGCCATACCTTCATTGGTTTGGGACCCCACCATCATTGTAGAGAACAATGGGGTGTCAACTCCTTCAGAGTCCCCAGCAGATCTTCTCATATTTGAGAAAACCTTGCCTTTTGGGGGTTTAGGTACATATACCCCAACAGGTTGAGGTATATCCGTCAATTCATGAGTAATAACTTCTTGAACAAACCTGGGATACATAAAGAAGCTCTTTTTGTTTCCCATGTTTGAGACAAGATCACTGAAAATCATTTTAGAAAAATTATACTTTCTGGCAGTGGCCAAGCACACCAAAGCATAAGCAATAGTGCTGCTGAACTCACTCCATCCAGTAGTCTTTTTGGAGATACAATGCATAAGAGTATGGACAAAGAAACGCCATTGGGGTGAGAATTTTGCTTTAGAAAATTTGAAAACTCCCAATGGGCCTCCATACCCCATTCTTGTAAGGTTTGAAAAGAGTTCATCATTTGGGATAGAGGTTATACCAGAGGCATCGTCTAGACGTAGACAGATGCGAATAACCTCTTCAGTAACCGTGAGTGATTGATCACAGATTCTTGTCTTGATCATCTGCACACCATTCTCAACAACAATGGTTGCATTAGCCCAGAACTGCCTTTGATGCTCAATATAGATTCTAGGGGATACACTAAGAGCATGAGCAATGTGGCTTGTCTTGAGGAAATCCACAATCTGATGAAATCCTGCAGCTTGCTTTGGCTTTTGTAGCATCGCAATCTCGTTGTGCTCGTCGATGAAAGTCATGGATGCCATGGATCTTAGTGAAAAGCTTGACTGAAAACTTCGAACTTGAGAGAGAAAAGGTTTTGAGCGCAAGAGAACAGTATGCAAAGAGTCGTTATGAACTTTTAGGCGGGCAAAGAGTATTTATAGTATTCGGAATATAAGCAGTATTAACCTAGAGCAGTATTAACTACTAGCAGCATTAACTACTAGCAGTATTAACTGAAAGCAGTATTAACCACTAGCAGTATTAACCACTAGCAGTATTAACTGAAAGCAGTATTAACCACTAGCAGTATTAACTGAAAGCAGTATTAACCACTAGCAGTATTAACTGAAAGCAGTATTAACCACTAGCAGTATTAACTGAAAGCAGTATTAGCCACTAGCAGTATTAAC
Organism: Arctium minus; assembly: GCA_954870635.1. NCBI lineage: Eukaryota > Viridiplantae > Streptophyta > Magnoliopsida > Asterales > Asteraceae > Arctium > Arctium minus. The sequence continues at coordinate 23,654,722 of OX941097.1, read as the reverse complement.
TGAAAGCAGTATTAACCACTAGCAGTATTAACTGAAAGCAGTATTAACCACTAGCAGTATTAACTGAAAGCAGTATTAACCACTAGCAGTATTAACTGGAAGCAGTATTAACCACTAGCAGTATTAACTGAAAGCAGTATTAACCACTAGCAGTATTAACTGAAAGCAGTATTAACCACTAGCAGTATTAACTGAAAGCAGTATTAACCACTAGCAGTATTAACTAACTTACTCCTTTTAAACTTGCTAAACACTGAGTACTGCTATGCAAATCCTGAAACAGAAGATTAGTGACTCCAGAAATACTATACAGATATAAAACCACTTTTTGAGAAGGGAATTATTCAGGGTTTTGAGCGCAAGAGAACAGTATGCAAAGAGACGTTATGAACTTTTAGGCGGGCAAAGAGTATTTATAGTATTCGGAACATAAGCAGTATTAACCTAGAGCAGTATTAACTACCAGCAGTATTAATTGAAAGCAGTATTAACTACTAGCAGTATTAACTACTAGCAGTATTAACTGAAAGCAGTATTAACTACTAGCAGTATTAACTGAAAGCAGTATTAACCACTAGCAGTATTAACTGAAAGCAGTATTAACCACTAAAAGCAGTATTAACCACTAAAAGAAGTATTAACCACTAAAAGCAGTATTAACCACTAAAAGCAGTATTAACCACTAAAAGCAGTATTAACCACTAAAAGCAGTATTAACTAACTTACTCCTTTTAAACTTGCTAAACACTGAGTACTGCTATGCATATCCTGAAACAGAAGATTAGTAACTCCAAGAATAATATACAGATATAAAACCACTTTTTGAGAAGGGGATTATTCAGAGTTGATCATTCCCACACTTGTTACCAAAAAAGTGAATCTACCCACATCAAAAGCTTTAGTGAATAGATCAGCAAACTGATTATCAGTGTGAACTTTGACAACTTGAATAAGTTTCTTTTCATTACAATCTCTTATAAAGTGATACCTGATCTCAATGTGCTTTGTTTTTGAGTGCTTGACTGGATTATTCACAATGCTAATAGCACTGCTGTTGTCAATAAAGATTGGAGTGTGTAGAAATGTTACCCCATAATCCAACATTTGATTCTGAATCCATAAGACTTGAGAACAACAACTTGCAGCTGCTATGTACTCTGCCTCTGTTGTAGATGTGGATACTGTGGTTTGTTTCTTGCACTGCCATGAGACTAGTCTAGCACCCAAAAACTGACATCCTCCAGAAGTAGATTTTCTGTCTAAGTTTGCCCCACCTAGATCACTGTCTGAGTATGCTATTAGGTCAAAAGGTGAGTTATGAGGATACCAAAGTCCCAATCTGGGTTGCCCTTTGAGATATCTGAATATCCTCTTAACAGCTTGAAAGTCAGATTGCTTTGGCCTAACTTGAAATCTTGCACATACACAGACTGGAAACATTATATCTGGCCTTGATGCTGTGAGATACATGAGAGAACCAATCATGGATCTATAATGATGCACATCTATATCCTCCCCCTCAAGATCTGCTGTGAGCTGCTTGTGTGTTTCCATAGGTGTGCTGGCAGGTTTTGATTCTGAGAAACCAAACTTGGTTAGAATATCCTGCACATACTTGGATTGACAGATGAAAATGCCATCTGACTTCTGTTGAACTTGGAGTCCAAGGAAGAAAGTAAGTTCCTCCATGGAACTCATTTTAAACCTTTGATGCATTAAATCCTCAAACTCCTTGCACATGTTGTTTCTTGTAGATCCAAAGATAATGTCATCAACATAGATTTGGACCAGCAAGATATCCTTCTTCTTTCTTTTGATAAATAGAGTCTTATCAATGACTCCTCTTTCAAAGTCATTTTCCAAGAGATAGGATGACAGAGTGTCATACCATGCTCTTGGGGCTTGATGTAGTCCATAAAGTGCTTTCTTTAATTTGTATACCCTGTCTGGATAGCTTGGGTTTTCAAACCCTGGTGGTTGACAGACATATACTTCTTCTTCAATTGAGCCATAGAGAAAAGCACTGTTTACATCCATTTGATAGACTTTGAAATTCATGTAAGAAGCATAGGCTAGAAATAGTCTGATTGCTTCTATCCTAGCCACAGGTGCAAAAACTTCTTCATAATCTATACCCTCTTCTTGAGTATAGCCTTGAGCCACCAGCCTTGCTTTGTTCCTTATGACAATACCTCTTTCATCTCTCTTGTTTCTGAAAATCCACTTTGTGCCAATCGCTCTGTGACCTTTAGGAAGGTCTACTAGATCCCACACATCTTGTAGCTTGAACTGTAACAGTTCCTCTTGCATTGCTTCTATCCAGCTGGATTCTTTCATAGCATCATGTGCCTTTTTAGGCTCAAGCTGTGATAGAAAACAAGAAAGCACTGTATGCTGTTGATCTTGCATTTCCTGAAGCCTGCTTTGATGTCTAGTCATCATAGGAGAAGAGATATCTCCTATTATCAACTGTGGAGGATGATTCTTTTGAACTCTGGTGTTGTGACTAGGTTCTTCATTCAGTCCAGCCTCAAGATTAGATTCATGCAACTCAACTGAAGTGTTTTCAGATGCCACTTCATTATTTTCTTGAGTCTCCTCATCTCTAGTGTCTTCTTCACTCTGACTTGGTTCAGTAAATGATTCCTTTTCACAGTCTTCAACAGAATTTACTGTGGGTATGGGAAAAATCACAGATTTAGATATACTTTCTTGAACTTGTGTGATCTCTGATCCTCCACTACCTGTTCCTGTATACTCATTACTGAAACCAAAAGAGTTAGTTAGTGAATCAATGTCAAATAGCCACTGAGGTCCAGACCCAACAGGATTTGGTGTGTTCTCATTGCATTTGACATTGTCACTTTCTTCAATTATTCTAGTAGAAGAGTTAAAAACTCTGTAGGCCTTACTCTGAGATGAATATCCAACAAGAAATCCATCATCTGCTTTGCTATCAAACTTACCTAAGTGAGATTTGGTATTTAGAATTGTACAAGGACACCCAAAAGGTTTGAAGAAACCAATAAAAGGTTTTCTTTTATTTAAAAGCTCATATGGGGTCTTGTTCTTTTGCTTGACCACTAGAACTCTGTTTTGGACATAACAAGCAGTATTAACTGCTTCAGCCCAGAAGGTAATTGGCAACTTTGAATCAGCCAACAGAGATCTAGCAACCTCTATTAGTGTTCTATTTCTCCTTTCAGCAACACCATTCTGTTGAGGAGTCCTAGGAGCACTAAATTGCCTCTCAATACCTTTTTCTTCACAAAAGGTGTTTAGATCATGATTTTTAAACTCAGTTCCATTATCTGATCTAATGACTTTTACTCTTTGATTAGTTTGGTTTTCAATTCTTAGAATAAATGATTTGATAAGACCACTTGTTTCATCCTTAGTCCTTAGAAAATATACCCAAGTAAATCTGGAGTAATCATCCACAATAACCAAGCAGTAAGATTTCTTGCCTATACTCATAACATTTGTAGGACCAAACAGATCCATATGCAGTAACTGGAGACAAGAAGAAACAGAATTTAACTCTTTGGTCTTATGAGAAGTTTTGTGTTGTTTGCCTTTAAGACAAGCAACACAATGATCATCACATGAAAAGACTTTTGAAGGTAAACCTCTTACAAGGTTATTTTTAACAAGAATGTTCATAGTCTTGAAATTCATGTGACACATCCTTCTGTGCCAAAGGGAGGATTCATCTACAGAAGCTTTTGAAACAAGACAATTTAGAGATGAATCACTATCAACATTGTCCATATCAAGACAGTAAACATTGTCCTTTCTTGGAGTTCTAAGTAGTATCATGCTTTCATCAACTACCTTGAACCCTGGAGCAAGAATCATACATTCAGTATTAGTAAATAATATACTATGTTGTTTGTCACAAACCTGTGATACACTTAACAGGTTGTACTTTAATTGATCAACATAGTAGACATCCTCAAATGTCATCTTACCTTTGGTGACATTACCTTTTCCACTTATCTTACCACCAGTAAGATTGTCTCCAAATGCAACATGTCCTCCATTGATATGCTTGAAATCCTGAAGGCATGACATGTTGCCTGTCATGTGCCTAGAGCAACCACTATCAACATGCCAAATGCTCTTTCCCTTGAGCTGTTGGTTGCCCTGCACATTAAATAAATCAATTAGTATGAATTAGGAACCCAAGCCAAAGTGGTCTTGGGTACCCCTTTCTCATCAAAATACTTGCATTCTTTCTTGACAAGATTTTTGAACTTTAATTCCTCATTCTTGGAGTACTTTGTTACAATAATAGGCTTGGAAATGTTTTTGCTAAAATCAGTACTGGTTTTAGAAGTACTAACTGCCTTGGCAACACTTGCATGCTTAGCAGTACTAATCTTGTTAGAAGTAGTAACTGTGTTAGCAGCAGTAACTGTGTTGGCAGTATTAACCTTTAAAGAGGTATTAACAGTATTAGCAGCATTAATCTTTTCAGCAGTACTAACACTGTTAGCAGTACTAATATTGTTAGCAGTACTAACACAGTTAGTACTTCTAGGTACCCACATTTTGACACTTTCTTTTAAAATCTTTTTCTTTAAAGTGCCTTTGCTTTCAACATTTTTCTTTATCACATTTTTCTTTCCAGCCTTCCTATAACCAACAGATTTTTGCACAAATCTTTGAAAGTTCATCTGTTGGTTAATAGGGTTAAAGTAACAATACTTAGCCAAATGATTCAACTTGCCACATATAAAACAAGGTTTTGGTCTATTGATTTTATTCAGATCAACTCCTTGTTTCTGAGCCCATTGATTATTCCAGTTTCTTTGATTTCCTCTTTTTAAACCAGAATTTAGGCTCTTGGCTTTATTGCAATCACACTTTTTACAAGATCCAAGATTCACAACTGTGGTTTGTTTGTAATGGACCTTGTTATCATTTCCTTTAGACTTCTCTATCTCCTTGGACTTGACCCAGATTTTCCCACATCCCTCATTGGTGATAATATTGTTTTCTAATGGTATCTTTTTACTCACATTATTATCCCTGTTCTCACTTGCTCCTTTCTCAGTCAAATCCTTAACTACTACCTCATCCAAAGGATCTATCTTAAATGCTTCTTCAGACAAGTCCTTTTTCTCCTTAGTTTCTAACAAGTCTGATGTAGGAGAAATATAGTTATTATTGTAAGGAGGGGGTGTATTGTTGTATCCAATACCAGGCTTCATCTTATCATGTATCTGAGCCTTTAGAAGAGAGTCCATTGCTTTTGAAGCATAGGAAAACTTGTCTATGTCAAGTTTAACTTTTGACAGTTCCTCTTTCAATCTATCATTCTCTTCTAAGGACTTAGACAGTTTGGTTTCTAATTCATTCTTTTCCCACTTCCAATAGTTTGTGTCATAAGAGTGTTGAAGTTCATTAGCTTGAAAGCCTTTGATTTGCTCTTCAAATCTCTCTACTATTAACACATAATCTCTTCTGTCTTTTTCTAATCTTTTGAGATCATCACACATACTTTGATTGTGATCCCTGTATCTTGTAACAGTGTCAATGCAAGATTTAGTACAAAGATTAGAACTTACCTCAGTAGGGAGATCAGACACTTCTGCCATTAGAGCTTGGTTCTGAATGGCTTCCTCAGCTTGATCACTCCAGTCAAATCCCATTCCTTGTTGAGAAACCAGGGCTTGAGCAGGATTCTTGTTCTGATTGTATCCTCCATTCTGAGCTTGTTGGTGGTTATTGTTTGGAACAACACTCCTGCATTCTCTAGCAAAGTGTCCTTTCTTGTGACACTTATAACATTCCACCTTGGTTTTGTCAAAACCAGCTCCATCTTCTCTTCTTTGAGAGAAGTTATTTCTTCCAGTTCTTTTAATGAACTTTTTCACCCTCATGGATAACATGGCCATCTGCCATTTAATATCCATCTCCTCCAGATCATCAGGGTGAATTTGATCAAGATCATCATTAATCAGAGAATTGCTGCTATGACTGGACAAAAAGGCTTCAAGGATAGCTTCAGTGCCTTTTTCTGAACTTACTCCACTGGCAGTACTAATTGCTTCAGGGTTGGCAGTAGTATCAGTGGATGATGAAAGAAGTGCAACATTGTGAATATAACCAGAGGGCTTCTTCTTGGTTTCTACCTCAGTTTCAAAAACTCTTAGATCATTGTACAAATCATCAAGTTCTTTCTCTTCCAGATTGTCACTCTGTCTATATGAGACAGTGTACATAGTCCATTCATCCCCAAGAGATCTGAGGAACTTTCTGTTGATATCATCTTGTTCCATCTTTACCCCTACAGTAGCCAGTTCACCTATGAGTTTATTGAACCTGTCAAAAGTTTGAGTCATAGACTCATTCTTTGTGGAAGTGAAGTTCTCATACTGTTGCTTTAGAACATCTCTCTGATTTCTTTTGATGCTCTTAGTTCCAGCAAATCTTTTCTCTAGAGCATTCCAGAGAATCTGAGCATCAGTGCAGTTGCAAAATTGATGCTGATATTCATTGGGAATAGCCAAGAGCAGAGTGCTCAAAGACTTCATCTCTGTCTGTCTGATCTTCCTCTCACCATCTGTCTTTGGTGGAGGTCTTTTCCCATCTGGTCCTATCCTTCCAGCTTCAGAAGGACCATTCTCAATGATATCTCACATTGAGTAGTCAGTGAGAAGAATATATTGTCTGATTCTGATCTTCCACATGTCAAACTCACTTGGTTTGAGCATTGGAACCTTAGAAACCAAAGTGCTGCTTGATTCTGTAAGATTTTCCATGATGAATAACTGTTTCTGAGAGAGTTAGGCTCTGATACCACTTGTCAGGATCGAATTCTCAACAAGAATTAATTCTCAGAAACACTATCAAAGAAGTTTGCGGAATAACACTTTGATATTTAATCAAACAGAAAATCAAAACAGAATATAATCAACAAACTGTAAACTTGTATTGAATGCTTTGAAGTTACAAGATTACTCACTCAACCTCAATATTGATGAACAGGCTCACCAATACGAATTCTACTTCTCTAGAATTAGGATCTATGCCTTGAGGTTGATTTTCTCTCTAAAAGAATGAAAAACTCAAAAAATTCTTATTATTATTCTAAACTATACAATATATATATTGAATACAAAGATAATTACAATAAATAAAATATCTTCAGTATATCTTCCATGTATATCTCTAAGCTTCCATGTATATCCTTTCATACGAATCTTCATCATATAAGCAGTATTAATCTTCAGCAACATTAATTTCCTTCTAGCAACATTAACTACTAAGCAGTACTAACCACTAGCAGTACTAACTAGCTAAGCAGTACTAACTTTGTTCAAGCAACACTAACTTTGACTAGCAGTATTAATAGTACTAGCAGTAGTAACACTCAGCAGTATTAACCTTTAAGTCTTCTAGCAGTAGTAACTTTGAACCAGCAGCATTAACCATACTTGATGAATTCTTCAGTTCCCAACATGATCGCGGCAATCCCGTCACGAAGTCCATTGTTATATCATCCCATTTCCATACCGGTATTTCCAAAGGCTGCAGTTCTCCGTACGGTCTTTGATGCTCCGCTTTCACCTTCAAACACGTTAGACATCTCTCAATGAAATAAGCTATGTCTTTCTTCAACCCTGGCCACCAGTAACTTTGTTTTAGGTCTCGATACATTTTATTGGTTCCCAGCTTTGGAATCCACACTCTCTTCTCATAACATCCAACTCCTCGATTGTCAAAGGTCAACAAGTCGACCATTCCAACGATTCTTTCGCTTTTCAAGTTTTCTTCCGACACTGCTTCTTCCTAGTATTGCTTGACTTCTTTTAAAAAACTAGAAGTTGCCACTACTTGAAACGCCACCACTTTAGATACCGCACTATGCCCCTTCCGACTCAGGGTGTCCGCCACCACATTAGCTTTCCCCGGGTGGTATAGAATCTCACAATCATAATCACTCAACAATTCCATCCACCTTCGCTGTCTCATGTTTAATTCCTTCTGATTAAACAGATGTTGAAGACTCTTATGATCGGTATAAATTTGGCACTTAACCCCATACAAGTAATGCCTCCATATCTTCAACGCGAACACTACAACGGCCAGTTCCAGATCGTGCGTCGGATAATTCTTCTCGTGCTCTTTCAATTGCCGAGACGCGTAAGCTATTAACTTTCCACCTTGCATCAACACGCACCCTAGACCAAACTTTGAAGCATCACTATAAATCACAAATCCTTCTGTACCTTTGGGTAACGACAAAATCGGTGCACTACTCAATCTTTTCTTCAATTCGCTGAACGCATCCTCCTGAGTTTCCTTCCAAACAAACTTAACGTTTTTCCTCGTTAGAGCCGTTAATGGAGTGGCTATCCTCGAGAAGTCGTGGATGAACCTTCGATAATATCCCGCCAAGCCAAGAAAACTTCTCACTTCGGACGGCGACTTTGGCACCTCCCATTCTTCGATCTCCCTAATCTTCGCTGGATCTACCTTAATCCCGCTTTCTGACACCACGTGACCTAAGAATTGCACTTCTCTTAGCCAAAATTCACATTTCGAGAATTTGGCGTACAACTTCTCCCGCTTAAGCAACTCCAACACCGCTCGCAGATGTACTTCATGGTCGCTCATGGACTGTGAATAGATCAGTATGTCATCAATGAAGACAATGACACACTTGTCCAAAAAGGGACTGCACACTCTATTCATCAGATCCATGAATGTTGCTGGTGCGTTCGTCAGCCCAAATGGCATGACTAGGAACTCGAAATGTCCATACCTCGTGCGAAAAGCAGTCTTGGGTACATCCTCCTCTCTCACCTTCAGCTGATGATAACCCGAGCGCAGATCTATCTTCGAGAAGTAGCTCACTCCTTGCAACTGATCAAAAAGATCATCAATCCGGGGAAGTGGATACTTATTCTTAACTGTTACCTTGTTGACCTCCCGGTAGTCTATACACATTCGCATAGACCCATCCTTCTTCTTGACAAATAATATCGGTGCTCCCCATGGAGACATGCTAGGACGGATGAAACCTTTATCCAGCAGTTCTTGCAGTTGCGTCATCATCTCCTTCATTTCGGCCGGAGCCAAACGATAAGGAGCCCTTGCTATTGGTGCCGCTCCCTGCATCAAATCTATTCTGAATTCCACTTGCCTATCCGGTGGCAAAGTGGTTAAGTGTTCCGGAAACACATCCGGGTACTCACATACTACCGGAACAGATTCTAATCCCTTCTTCTATTTTTTAGCGTCTACTACATACGCTATGAACCCACACATCCTTTCACTAGAGAACGCCTAGCCTTGATCATCGAGATCAAGCACGACTTTCTATCCCGACGATCCCCATACACTATAACTTCCTTCTCGTCCGGCAAGGCTATCCGGATTAGCTTCTTATTACAAATAATACTGGCATCGTTAGACGCTAACCAATCCATCCCCACAATGACGTCAAATTCCCCCATGCCCATCGGGTATAACCGTAATGGGAAGGTATGACCGTCAATGTCTATACTACACCCATCATATACTTCTCCCACTAAGACTCGACTATCATCTGCTACTTCTACCTCAAACCCTTGACTAAGCTTCTTGGGTTTCACAAGCAATTTTTGCACGAAATTCGGAGACACAAACGAACGGTTCGCGCCCGAATCAAACAATACTTTAGCAAAAATCGAGTCTATGGGAAAAGTACCTGTTACCACATCTGGCGTCTCAACCGCCTCCTCAGCTGTCATATTAAAAGCCCTAGATCTCGCTCGAGCTGGCTCCACCTTCTTCTCGCCTCCCTTTTCTCCATAACCTCCCGCAACGCCCTTCTTCAACTGTGGGCAGTCTGTCCTGATATGATTAGGTGAACCACACTGATAACACGATCTCGACCCGCGGCAGTCACGAGCCATATGCCCAGTTTTCCCACATTTGAAGCACCCTTCTCGCTCCAGCAGACACTCCCCCTTGTGAACCCGATTACACTTATTGCACGACTTATTTTCAAACTTTGAATTAACTCGATGGTCCGGTCTTGCCGATTTAAAAGTCTTGGAATCACGAGTAGACCCTTCCCACTTTCGTTTGTCTCCGCTTCTCTCGGTGGCCTGACGATTCTTTTCTTTCTCTCTCAACTCAACTGCATTCACTGTTGCATGAAATGTTACTGGTTCTTTGTTCGCGACAAACTCCCGAATATTACTTCTTAATCCATAGATGAAACGCTCCACTCACCTTTCCTAGTTAGGCACATAGATTTCAGTAAATCGAGATTTCTCGATAAATTTGGCCGTATACTCCCGAACCGTTATATCCTTCTGTTCCAAGCTCAGAAATTCTTCCTCCAACTTCTTAACCGCCGACAGCGGGCAAAATTGTGCCCTGAATCTTTTCACAAATTCATTCCACGACATTTCTCTAGCCATCGCTGAACCTTCCCTCCAGACTCCACGTCCCACCACATTACTGCCTCGTCTTTCAGTATAGACAACGCATACACAACCCTGTCCCCTTCCGAACACTTGTTGGTGTCGAAAGCTAATTCCATCCCCTTTACCCATTTCATCGCCAATACTGGATCACACTCTCCCTTGTAAGTAGGGGGTTTGCAGGCAACAAACTCTTCGAAGCTACACCCTCTCTCCATCACAGTTTTGGTCGACATTGCAGGTGTCGATTGAGTGTGTCTTCCCACTACAGTCACTGGCGAGTCAGAAATCTCATTCACTTCTCTATCCCCACTCTTTTCCTTGCTTGCTGATACCTCAACTGTTCGATGAGCCAACAAGGCATTCAGGGTTTCTTGAAGCTTTCCCATTTCAGCTGCAAAGGTTTCCTGCATAACGAATCCTTGAGTTCACCCCCCACCACGGTTCTGTACCTGCCTCCGCCCCCTAACCGAAGCCGAACTCTCCTGATGAGAGGTCTCTTGATCACGTCTAGCCTCTACACTCTTAGCTCGACGAACAACACGAGTTGTCTTTCCCCCGCGAGCTCCAACAGCCGGTTCCTTCACTTGAGTGGTCGTTTTCTTAGCCGTTTTCCCTTTAGGTCGACCGCGACCCTTCCCTCGATTAGCAGTCGCATAAGGAGGACCAACAGGTCCATCCTCAATCATTTCATTAGGTGCCACCTCTACTGCTGGCACTGATCTGCTCCTAGTTATCCTTTCCGACATAACTACAAATAAAACACCAATACAAATTCATTACAAAACCCCAAAGCAATATAGCAAGTTAAGCACGCACATGTACCTGTAAATTTATAATTACACTGGCCAACTATAACAACTATAACAACTCAACCAGAGATAATAAGATAGCAATAAAATCTTAATATTCATAATACTAATAGTGTAAATCCATGCCAAAACGGCCCCAAACGTACAATAGATAAATCAAGGTTTACAAAGGCAACCTATTAACAACTAAGAAATTAATAAAAGGAACTATTTGACGGTCTTCTATCCGGGTCCGCTATATCTTCTCTTTCCCTTTATCAACTCTGCTTACCTCACGACGACTTGAAAAGATTTTTAGTTCTAAAAGAGCGAGGGTTAGACCGATGGTCTAGTGAGTTCCCTCTACAGATCAGCAATAAATAACTTTCCAGAATTTAAAACAACATTTTATAAGTGCACATAGATAGAACACGCTACTGACCACACGACCGTCAAAGACGATGTGTCTAACTCGCGCTGCCTTAATGTTGGGACACACCCCAACGGCATAAACGGGCCACACTCCCCGGCACGAGCAGGCGGGCCACACTCCCCGACTTAGGTCAAAATCTCTACATAGAATGTAGGCATACATTTAAATTTCAACAACTTAAAACACACTTGTACAATTTATTAAAATCATTCAATCATAAATAAATCAAAGTTTAAAAGTTAAACTTCACATGCTTTCGTTACCAAAAAGGTTTAGTTCAGAAAAACTCACCTGATGTCCTTAGCTTAAAATCCGGCGTCTACTCCTAGGATTCGAACTGAACCCTATAAAAGAAATATTGATTGGTGAACTCTCTTAACTTTCTAATTAAAAGAAAGGATTGACCTTAACATCGAACCCCAACGCCGCTTAAAACTCTAAATAAATAGTTCACAATTTACTAACTAAATTATAGAAATTTGAAATAAACTCCATTGGGCCTACCACTTAATTTAATAAATCAATGTTATAGATTTCATGGAGCACGTGAGCTTCGACCCACCATCTAACTGTTGACCGACCGGAGCCAAGACCGAAGTCATGACGGGTCCAAACTCACACCGGTGACCGGATACAGAGACCGGGGTCTCTTCCAGCGACCGGGGGCATTCCCCAAAGCACCGACCGGTGCCACCTTCCTTCATCGACCGGTGTGACCATTAATTGACCGGTGTCCCTTTTATCGACCGGTGTCCATTATTTGACCGGTGTAACATATTCGACCGATGTCTATTTAATCGACCGGTGTCAACTTATTTGACCGGTGTCTATTTAATCGACCGGTGTCAACTCATTCGACCGATGTCTATTTAATCGACCGGTGTCAACATAATCGACCGGTGTCAACTTATTCGACCGGTGTCTATTTAATCGACCGGTGTCTATTTAATCGACCGGTGTCAACTTATTCGACCGGTGTCTGAGAGTCGACCGGAGTCAACTTATTCGACCGGTGTCTGAGAGTCGACCGGAGTCATTCGATTTCCCCAACTTCGGTCGATGGATTCGACAACGATAACACATAAAACACAAACCTCAACTTAATCGATAATGACAACCAACTTTCCCCAATAACATTTATCATAAAGATTGCATAAATATAAGAACATTTCCAGTCTAAATCCCAAAATCTTAATATCCCGATTAACATGTCCAGAATACCCAAACCTCAGATTGATAAGAAAATCCAAAACTAAAACCATTATTGAAAATGAACAATCAGAGATAAGGATTTTAGATTATCAGATGATTTACCTCAAAGGAATTTTGGAATTCACGCTTGAAATTCTTAAAGAGTCCTTTCTTCCTCGACCTTTCTCTAAAATCGCAAGAGCCTTTGTCCTCCCAAAAACAACCGCCGCACACTCCTACAATACTGCTACCTCTTGGGTTAAAAACCCTCTTTCTCCCAAATTTCACAATATACCCCTCCTTAAAAGATCTTTCCACTTTCTTACCCCAATTTCTCCTTTAATTTACTTTGAGCCCGGTTATTACAAAATATTGCGTCTTTGACTGGTCAACAATTACGGTTTTGACTGGTCAAAAGTTGCGGCTATTCCGAAAATAGAAGGATAGTTTCGTAATTTTTACAAATACATGGGACGAGTTCATATATGAACATGTATGATTCACATATGAACATATATTGTGATTCATATGTGAACCAGTGTAATTCACATATGAAATCTTTTAATTGATTCATTTATGAACCTTTGTGATTCATATATGAACCAATTAACTGATTCACATATGAACTAATTACCTTTAAATTCATATGTGAATCAGTTGTACTAATTAACAGATTCATATATGAACCTTTGTGATTCACATATGAACTAATTAACTAATTCATATATAAACGTATTGTTCATATATCAATCACAAAGGTTCATATATGAATCAGTTAAAAGAGTTCATATGTGAATTACACTGTTTCAATTCGTATATGAACATATAATTCATATGTGAATCATACAAGTTCATATATGAACTCATCTTGCGTATTTTATGAAACTACCCCTCTATCTATACTATATTATAAAGCACGTATAAAAAACTCTTGAATACAAATTATTAGGCACAAGGTACCATCATTTTATGCAAGATTTTAAAAACATCTTAATTTACAAGTTTCAAAGTACAAGATACATATTACTACTGCAGGCTTCTAACACCCACCAATTTGGTATGTGCAGGACCTTCCTTTTATGCATACCTTTCCATGTATCACTATTAATTAATATATTATATTACTATAAATTTGTTTTAATTATATTATTAAATATGTAATTGGTTGTTTTTTCTAGATGTCATTAAAATATATAAGATAATCATTGAATTCTAACAAAATACTTAATTTTTTTATATAAAAACATTATATTATTAAGCCTAAATTAAACAAATTTATAAAAAAACATTATTAATTTCTCAAAACCATCCAAAATTGTATTGTAAAATCAACAAAATAAAATAAAATAAAATGAAACATTAAAATCGTGATGTATCTCGCTGCATTGCTCGAGTACGCTTCTAGTCTTCTATAGACCACACAAGGAATTATCCGGTGCTTCACGGTCAAAGCTGCAAATGTTGACCAGATAAAGGGCTAGGATTATTTCTTTATTTATTATATTTTTAGCATTTCTCAAATAAAACTAATCCTATACACACACACACACACACACACACATATATATATACACATATGTATGTATGTAACTGTGAAATCATGTTGTGACCAAATATGTCGGCTCGTGGGTCGTTAAAATAATAGTGTTTGGGGGGCCACTCGATCATCTCTAAGGATGTCGAATTATATTAAAATTATGGCCTTGAATTTGTAGTGAAGACGCTAACCACTTCAAAGGACGGTTTGGGCAATGATTTGTACTGTGAGTTATACGTGACTTTTCTAAAACTGGTTGCATATTTTAATTTATGATTATTTTCAAATTTACTTTAAGTTCTCGAGATTTTAATATGTCGATTATGCATTAATCGTGACACAATTTTTATGATATGTGCTTGAAATTTTGTGTGGCAATGGGGGTGTATTACGGTGTAAGTCTGTAAGGCGAGCATGCTGTGAGCTTGTCTAAGTCGTAAGTGCGAACATGTTGTGTGAGCTCTCCAGGTAAAGCTGTGTGAATTAGACACCTCCCATAATGTCATTAGCTTTGTGAATTTGTGTTATTTTAACCATATGCATGATATATTAATGTCGCTTTGTGAAATTTATTTATTGATATTTCTCATGCATAAGAACCGTGAATTCACTGAGCCTTAGGCTCACCGAACTCCTTTTCAAAATAATTATGCAACCAGGTCGTCACTTACTCGAGAGTTGTAACAAGGGGAAGGAGAAAGCTTAGAACCTGTTTAGCGTGGAATAAATGTAACAACCCAGTCACTCGACAATAAGCAAAACAAACTTTATGTATTAACAACGCCACAAGATCCAAAACAACATCTAAAATTCAAGGTTTGCGGAAAGACAACCTAGTACACAACTGTATACAAGGAACTAAAACTAAAGTGAAGGTCTTCTAACCCAGCTCCGGTTCACACTTTCTCCTTATCCTTGCTCGATCCTCCTACCTCACGCCTGCCTAAAAATGGTTTTTAGTTTTGAAAGACCCAAGGTCTAGTGAGTCCCCTCTAACAACAGTTCACAACATAAATGTAGAAAAGATTTATAATAACATAAATCAATTCAGTTAAAACTAATCAACACTTTCCACCATGCTTCTGTCACACACTACCGTCGCCCGAAGATGACAATGTGTCTGACTCATACTGCTTTAACTGCGACACCCCCCCTATTGGCATGAATAGGACACCCCCCGGTATGAGTTCAGGCGGGACAGCCCCTCCCCCCGACTTCACACCATACGTACTTATTACCTTTGGCACACACTACTGTCATTTGCGAGTGAGAGTGTGTCTGACTCATACTGCCTTAACTGGGTCACCCCCCCATTGGCATAAACGGGATACCCCCCCCGGTATGAGTTTAGGCGGGACACCCCCCGACTTCACGCCATACTTGCTCACAATAATTTATGTATACATTTAACCAACAACAAAATTATAAACCACGTTTATAATAAACCTCGCATGTATAAATCTGACACAATAATTAAATGCTTGAAAGTAAACTTCCACATAGCCATAACCATTTTAACAGCGAGAAGTATTTAGTTAGAAAACACACCTGATTAGTGAAGGCTTCTTAACCATCACTAAAAGGCGCTCCCACACTTAAACTTCCATCTATTAAAAATACAGGTTTTAGGTCAGAGAAAACAACCTAACCTTACCCGGGGTCACCGACTCCTGGTCTGCCCCGGTCGATCCCGCCTCCCGGGTTAAAACTCTCCCGGGCGCCCCAACTCGTGGGGTCCATGCCCGGTTCCACTCCCGACCCCCCCTCGGTCTGTTCCCCCGACTCCCGGGGTTATGGCCCAGGTCACCACACCCCCGGACTCCCGAGGTTCACACTCTCAAACTCCGATTCCCCGTCTCCCGGGTCCCCCCGGGTGGTGCCGACGCCCGACCCTTCTACTCTCACCCGGGTCGCCCCCCGAGTGGAGATGTAACACCCGGTTATTCGTAAAGCAAGTTCCATCCTTCGTTGGTTATCTCTCCGCCTTCCGTCTATCTTTTTGAGTGGTAAATGTTGTGCTTTCGAACCTTTAGTCGACCCATGCGAGAATCTCGAGTTTCGACCTTTTTCGGGGCTCGGTACGTGTGGCGCAATTGTGACTCGCGATAATGACATGTGTCACTATCGCGTGACACAATCGCCGGGGGTGTACCACCCGCGGTACATTCCTTGCGAGAGTGCCCTCGCGATAGTGACAATGTCACTATCGCGTGGCAAGGTCGCCCGCGGCCCCTCTCTCCTAAAATGTCCGAATTCTCACCCTTTCTCCTCATTTCTCACTTCCATCTTCTTCCCTTTTCTCTCCCAAACACCAAAACCGAACCCTAAACCATTTTGAGGGTTTTCCCCCTTGAACCACATGATTCTTCATCATCTAACTAGTGGGATCTTGAACCACAAAACCTCCATCTTCATCTTCCTCATCAAGTTCAACGGTTGGGAGCTCGGGTTGAAGTGTTGGATTGGGTGTTCTCGGAAAGTCTCGTCATCATTTATGGTAAGCTTCTTTGATTTAGGGTTATACATGTTCTTTGGGTGTTTCCCTAGTGTTTGGTTTATCAGATATCGGATTTGTTAATTTTGGAGAAACTAGGGTTTTGATCTCGTTTAGGGATTTTTGGTATTTAATGTTGGGGAATGTTTCTATGTGGTTGTTTATGGATATTTATGGTTTGGAGTGTTTGGATCTAAGTTTTGGAAGTTTTCGGCTTGAGGATTCAAGCGGTCTTCAAAAGAGCTTGTTGGGTGAAATCTAGATTTAGCCTAAATCTAGCAAGGTATGTTAGCTCCAAATCATCTGTTAAAGTGTTGAAAATAACCGTCCTATTTCAGAGGACTTCAGAGAAAGAAGACTTCAGAGGACAAATCTGCCTCTGAAGTACTTATCAGATTGCAACCGAGGACTTCAGAGGACGAAGACTTCAGAGGACAAACCTGCCTCTGAACTACTTATCAGTGCAACTCAGAAGACATCAGAGGATGAAGACCAGAGGACAAACCTGCCTCTGAAGTACTTATCAGGATGAAGACCAGGACAAACCTGCCTCAGAGGCTCTGAAGACAACGTCAGAGCTCTGAAGACATTCTCTGAATGCACAAGTTTTCTAATGAACAGAAGAACAGATGACACGTCACTTAGTGATAAGATTTACTTTCTAGAGTAGGTCATTGTTCAGCATGCTCTTTTGTCATGCAAGTACACTGCTTACTTTATGATCCTATAAATAGGACCATCACCTTATTGTTCAAATGTGCTAAAGAAGATATATATCTGATAATATAAGTTGAATATTTTATTCTAAGAATATCTTGTTTATCTTTATCTGCTTTATGAACTGTGATATTTGAATCTCCTTTGATATTAAACTGTATTGCTTCCGCTGTCATTACTCTTATTGTTTATATCATTGTTACGAGATTAGATCTGGGATCCAACAATTGGTATCAGAGCCATCTTTGTTTCTAAACAAAGAAAGATCATATCTGCATACTCGGATAGATTTAAATCTCATTTGATTCTAAACTTTCATTATCTGTGCATGTTCATATAAACCCAGTTTATTAAAGAATATCATATGCTCTAGATTTGATAGTAAATCTCAGTTCATTACAAAAAGCATCAGTTCTTCAAATCTTCATTTTTACAAATGGCAAACTCAAGCATAAGTGCCATTTATACAGCTGGGTCATTAACAAAACCTCCTACACTTTTAAGAGATGAATATCCCCAATGGAAAATAAGGATGGTAAATTTCCTAGAAGGTATGGACAGGGATCTTTTTAGATCTGTGAACATTGGACCTCACATTCCAATGGTGTTGGTGCCAAGAGTTCCTGCAACAGCAGATACTGCCGAAATACCTGCATATTATGAAAAGAAAACCACAAACTTCACTGATGAAGAAAATAATATGATGGATAATGACTCAAAAGCTGTTAGATTACTCATAATGGCCATTCCCAATGATATCTTTCAAGAACTTGATTCTTGTAAAACTGCAAAAGAGATATGGGATCAGTTGTTAAATCAACTTGAAGGTGGCCTACAAACCCAGAAAAATAGAAGAAATCTATGCATCAATGAATATCATGATTTTCATGCTCTACCAGAAGAAACATTACACCAAAC
Organism: Arctium minus; assembly: GCA_954870635.1. Lineage (NCBI taxonomy): Eukaryota > Viridiplantae > Streptophyta > Magnoliopsida > Asterales > Asteraceae > Arctium > Arctium minus. The sequence goes on along the minus strand of OX941097.1, from coordinate 23,636,214 downwards.
TTACTCAAGATTCAACATTCTAATAAACAAATGCAGAAAGTTTGGAGTAATGAGAACGAAAGAGGAAAACAATGTTCTTTTTTTGAAAAGCTTGAATGAAGAATGGTCACAACTGTCCATGTCTATACAGGCTAATCAAGATCTTGAGTCATGGTCATTAACTGACATTTATGGTACTCTTGTTGCACATGAAAAAGAAGTTATGAAGCAAAAATCAAAAACCTCTTTGGGTGGACCCCTTGCGCTTGTTTCAAAACAAATATCAAAAGAAAACAACTGTGAAGAGTCACAAAAATGTTTGGAAACAAAAAGAAGATCCAAAAAGGTCTTGATGGCAGAAGAAACTCATTCAGATTCAGACTCAGATGAAGATATCAATGCCTTTGCCAAATCTCTTGCATTAATCACTCATCAATTTAACAAGAAATTTGGTAAGAAGGTATTTGAAGGAAAGAGAGAGAATGAAGAAAGAAGAAATCCGGAAAGAAGATTTCAACAAGAACCCAGATTCACTCCATATAGTGATCAAAAGGGTGCAAACTTCAATCATGATGATGCAACACAACAAACAAGACCACAACAACCATTCCAACCAAGGTATCCACAACCACAGAGATACTTCAAACCTCAAGAACAGAAGCCAGGGACAAGTACTGCCACTCTTCCAACAAATCAAAATGATGGAAGATGCTTCAGATGTGGAAAACCAGGCCACTTCTCTGCAAACTGCAGAGGAAAACTTGTCAAAGATCAAGATTACTACAAGAACAAATACAAATACAATGTAAAAGAAAGAGTTCTTGTAGCAGAAATGGAAGACTGGCTATCTGACTCGACAAGTGATGGTGAGGAAGAGCCTACCAATCTCTGTGGTATGGCTTTTTCAGATGGAAATCAAACTGATGAAGCATCCGAAGACAACTCTGAAAAGGTAAACTCTCTTTACACCTCTGACAGTGATCCTGAAATAGATGCTTTTAAACTAATTAATGAACTTCAGGATTTATAGCAAAAATTTGTTGAAGAAAAACAGAAAAGAGAGCAAGCAACAAAAGAGCTCATCTTTTACAAAAGAGAAAAGAATCTTCTGGAATCAGAAAAGAAAGATATTTTTCTTGAAAAAACTAAACTTGAAGAAACCTTCAAGCAAAAAGAAAAATCATTTTCAGAAGAAATAAGAGAAATAGAGAAAGTTTTAAAAGGAAAAGAAGAAGAAGTAAAGAAATCTGAGTATGAAAGGCTCAATTCTATTGCCTTAACCAAATTTTTTCAAAAGGAAAGAGAAATCTTACATCAATCTCTAGAAAGAAAAAATCTTCAAATCAAAAGCTATGTTAATGCACAAAGTGTCTTTGAAAAAATAAAATCACAAATGGACTCTCAAGGACTAGGATTCAATGAGTTGAATTCATTCAATGGATTGGAGAAAACTTCACTTTCTTCCACTTTCTGTATGGGAAAGGTCCAAAGATTTGAAAGTCCATCTCTGAATAATTTCAAAAGAATGAAAACATCAGAGGGATCAAAAGCAAGAGCTTTGAATTTCAAAAATACTACGTACTCTGAAGTAAAAGACATTCAAAAGTCTGTGTTACAGGTAAAAGAAGAAACTTCAGAAGTACTCTTTACAATACCTCAAAGCTATGATCCCAAAGAAATTTTCAGATTTGATGCCTTCATCTCAAGTGAATCAGAGACATTTGAAACAAGTACTTCTGAAAATGAATCTCAGAGTTCACTTAATCCAAATGCTCCTCTGTATTCACCAAAGTCAGATGAAAACATCAGAACCACGTTTGAAGATGATGTTCAAAGGATATGGAAAGAAAATGTCATGGAGGACTTAAAAAGAAAAGAAAGCATGAAACGGATCATCAAAGTCTCTAGATCAAAAGAAATTAAAAAACCAGTAGAGGTAGATATCTCTATCAAATCTAAGAGAGACTTTCTTGACTCTGATTCAGAATCTGATTTAGAGATTGATGAACAGATTTTTTGTAAACCAGGGAATGTAATTCACAAAAAGATAGAAACTGTTGGCTCTGGTATTTTGAATGTTCCAATTTCAGTATTGAAAACCAAAACCAGAATACCAATAAGTCCTGATTTTGCAAATATGTGTTTACAAGCAAAAACATCTCTGGAACTTGAAAAAGAGTTGCAAGAAAAGGCAAAGAATAAAACAAACACTTCTGGCTCTTACACCTATAAAACAATAAAATTCTTTCCTGAACAAAAGGGCAAATGGACAAAAACTAATCATAGTGATTCTGTCTGTGCAGTAAGCAGCAAAGAAAAGAAGATGTTTTTGAACAAGAAAAAGCAACTTGAAAAGAAGACTGTCTTTCAAGCAAAAAGAAAAGAAGTAGTTAGGGATAAATGTAATATTCCTAGTGCTAGTTTCAAAAGAAGTCAAAATGTAACAAATGCTTTTAATAAAGAGAAAAACTTTGCTCCTACTTCTTCTTGTTCTATTAATTGTAACTGCCTTTATCTCCTGATGAAACTGAAGAATCATTTTAAAGGATCACACTGCCTTTTGAATCAATCTCTGAAAAATATCTCAGAGACAAAATCTCAAAAGAAGACAAGTAAAGGCAAGACATCAAAAGATGAGATGCTAAAAAGTCATTCAAATCCACCAAAGTCTAACACAAAAGGACCCATAATGAAGTGGGTACCTAAGAAACTATAATCTGTCTTGCAGAAACAGTCAATGCCGATATGGTACCTAGATTCTGGATGTTCAAGGCATATGACTGGAGATAAAGAACTGCTATCCTCATTTAACGCAAAATCTGGAGGAGCAGTTACTTTTGGAGACAACAAGCAAGGACAGATTAAAGGATATGATCAACAAAGTGAATCAGAAGATGATCAAGAAGTATCTGAAGCAACTCCAGAACCAAATGATGAACAAAAATCTGCATCTCCGGAACAAAACTCAGAGCCTCTGAACAGTACAACAGAGGCATCACCAACAGAGCCTCTGAACAATACAACAGAGGTGTCACCAACTGTCAGAGACTCTGAAGCTCAAACTCCACCCCAAATTTATGCTCCAATTACAAGATGGACAAAAGATCATCCAATTGATCAAATAATTGGATCCTCATCCGAAGGAGTTAAAACAAGATCTGCCACCATCAATGAATGCTTCTATGTAAACTTTTTGAGCATTATTGAACCAAAGAAGGTAAAAGAAGCTCTTGAAGATCCTCATTGGATTTTTGCAATGCAGGATGAACTTCAAGAGTTTGAAAAAAACAAAGTCTGGACCCTAGTTCCCCTTCCCAAAGGAAAATTTGCAATTGGAACGAAATGGGTTTTCAGAAACAAAAAGGATGAGGATGGAATAATAATTAGAAACAAAGCCAGGTTGGTTGCAAAAGGATATTGCCAGGAAGAAGGCATTGATTATGATGAAACCTTTGCACCTGTAGCTAGGCTAGAAGCAATCAGAATCTTCTTGGCCTATGCTGCACACAAAGGATTCAAAGTTTATCAAATAGATGTTAAATCTGCCTTTCTTCATGGTAAATTAAATGAAGAAGTTTATGTCCAGCAACCACCTGGATTTGAAAGTACAGAGTATCCTAATCATGTTTATTATTTGGATAAAGCTCTGTATGGACTTAAACAAGCTCCAAGAGCCTGGTATGAAACTCTGTCCACCTTTCTAACTCAAAATGGATTTGAAAAAGGCACAATTGATACTACCTTATTCATCAAAAGGTACAAGAATGAGATGCTTTTAGTACAAATTTATGTTGATGACATTATATTTGGCTCTACAAATCAAAAGTATTGTGACAAGTTCTCAGAGTTGATGAAGAGTGAATTTGAGATGAGCCTCATGGGAGAATTAACTTTCTTTCTGGGCTTACAAGTAAAACAAACTTCAGAAGGTACATTCATAAGTCAATCTAAGTATGTCTCTGAAATTTTGCAAAAATACAAACTCAATGATTCAACTTCGATGAGAACTCCTCTATCCACCGGAGTCAAACTTGACTCTGATCCTTCAGGAGAATCTGTGGATATAAAAACATACAGAGGTATGATAGGTTCACTATTATACTTAACTGCAAGTAGGCCTGACATAATGTTTGCAACATGTCTTTGTGCTAGATATCAAGCAAATCCAAAAGAATCTCATTTATCTGCTGTCAAAAGAATTTTCAGATACCTCAGAGGGTCACACTCATTAGGCCTCTGGTATCCAAAACTTTCTAGTTTTGATCTAACAGCTTACACTGATGCAGATCATGCCGGATGTAAGCTTGATAGAAAAAGTACCTCAGGATGCTGTCAGTTATTGGGCAATAAGCTGGTAAGTTGGTCATCCAAGAAGCAAAACTGTGTTTCAACTTCAACAGCAGAGGCAGAATATGTTGCTGCTGCTAGTTGCTGCTCACAAGTAATATGGATGAAAACTCAGCTCAGTGATTATGGCCACCAAATTGAAAGAATTCCAATTCTCTGTGATTCAAAAAGTTCCATATCCATCTCTGCCAATCCAGTACAACACTCCAAAACCAAGCACATCGATGTAAGGTACCACTTTCTAAAAGATCATGTTGAAAAGGGAACAATAGAGATGTATTTTGTACCAACTGAACTACAACTTGCTGATATTTTCACAAAAGCTTTAGATGAACGAAGGTTCAATTTTTTAGTTAGCAAGTTGGGAATGTTGAATATGTCTACCTAACAAAAATTGGTAAACTCAGTCTCTGATCAATTATCAGAAACTCTGAACCAAGTAGCATATGTCCACAAGAAAACTTCAGAGTCTCTGATCCTTTCAATCAGAACCTCTGGACTTTTTCACCAATGGTAAAAATCACTTGTTTTCTCCAAGCATGTGTCGAGGGGGGAGAACATCAAAGACTTCTTTCTTTGGTCAAGGGGGAGACAAAGACCCTTTCAGCTTTTCAAGAGGAAGAAAAGTCTCCGATATTTATATCAGAGCCTCTGATCTTGTCTCTGATACTTATATCAGAGCTTCTGATCTTCTGATATTTATATCAGAGCCTCTGATCTTGACTCTGATATTTATATCAGAGCCTCTGATCTTGTCTCTGATACTTATATCAGAGCTTCTGATCTTCTGATATTTATATCAGAGCTTCTGATCTTCTGATATTTATATCAGAGCTTCTGATCTTCTGATATTTATATCAGAGCCTCTGATCTTGACTCTGATATTTATATCAGAGCCTCTGATCTTGTCTCTGATACTTATATCAGAGCTTCTGATCTTCTGATATTTATATCAGAGCTTCTGATCTTCTGATATTTATATCAGAGCCTCTGATCTTGTCTCTGATACTTATATCAGAGCCTCTGATCTTGTCTCTGATATTTATATCAGAGCTTCTGATCTTTTCTCATTAAACGAATATTCCAGGAAATTCGTTTAAATAATAAATCTTTTTGGATAACCATTCGTTTCTTTTTAAAACCAACTGGCGGTTTTCTGACACAAAGCGACTCTCCCCTACATACCTAAACGTGTCACCTATTAATTAGGGGATGATGGAACGTCCTTTCTGACATTAGGACTCTCATTCGCCGTTTCCATAACCTCTCCCTCTACCCTTTGTCTATAAAAACCCTGTTTCCCTTTTTATTATCCTTTACGCTCTCAAAATCCAAAATCCCAAATCTCTCCTTCTAAGCTTTCATCTTTCTCAACCTGCAACAATGGCGGCTCATTCCCAAACTTCAGATAACTCAAGCAAACTTGTTCCAAGCTTGAATATGGTACAGTTCGATGTTCCAGTCAAAGGAAACAACTACTTTCTAGACGTCACCCCATCAAAATACGATGAACAGTTTCGCCCAATCCTCGACTTTTTCACCAACTGCGAACTCAATGATGTTCTAACCAAACATGCCTCAGATATTCCCCTTCGCTTTGTCCAACAATGGTGGTATTCAAGTGAATACGACGCTGAAAAGGAAGGACTGGTTGGGCACATTGACCTAGGAGAACAAAGCCTGACAATAAGAATAACCCCCCAAACCCTGACTCGTCGATTCAACCTCCTCACGACAACTGATCTTCAAATATATGCTTTTGAGAAACTACCAAGTCAAGAAGTCCTTCTTCAGTTCCTCCACCACTTGGGCTACAACAAAGAAATAACACGCCTAAGTCAATTCAGACGTCAGTACCTGCCTCCCAAATGGAACTTTATGTTCAGTGTTCTCAACCGAACAATAACCTGCAAGATTGGAAGTCAGGATCAGACTCATCCAGTGATAATAGCCATAATGTATGCTCTCTTTTTCAACAGAAGCATCAATATGGCTCACATTCTCTTCTGTGAGATGCTGACGGCGGTGGACAAGAAGAACAAGGACTTGGCCAAAGGAAAACAACCAATATCGGTACTGTTTCCTCGATTCATCTCTGTGGTCATTCAACGAGCAATGGAGAAATTCTCCATCACTGAGGAGGGCCCAATGACTCCTCTGTTTATGATGAACTCATTCAAAGCAACAGAGGTTCCTCCTTATCCACATGATCGACGATTCCCACACACCATGATTGAGGTAATTCCTACTGACTCTCCTACCCATCTCCTACTTAGTCGTGTTGACCAATCATCAGAACCGATGATGGGATCCCCAACACACTTAGGTTCTGAGCCTGAGCCTGAATCAGAGAGTGATATCTCTGATACTGCTCAAAACATTAACAGAGCGCAACTAGAGGGTGGCTCTGAGAGAGTGAGGAAGAGAGAACATGAGAACCCTCCCTCTGACGAAGAGAATATCTCTGTCAGAGCAGAGGAAAGTGAGGAAGAGAGAATTCCAGAGGGTGAGTTTCTAAACTTAGAATCTGAGGGCGATGAGGTAGAAAAAGATGCCCTTGACGACACAAATGAGAGAATCCAAAGCCCAAATCCCAGTGCAACCAAATTTACTGTCCAAGGTGGTCCAGCATCAATGGACATTGAAACAGAGGTGCACACCTCGAACCCTACCCATCCTAACCGCTCAGAGGCATCTGTTTCTGCCTCTGAAGCATGCACCAAAGGGGAAACCTCTGATACGGCTAAGTCCTCCCAAAAGGACTTAGACCAAGATAAAAATACTCAATCACCCCAGAGTATGTCACCTCTACCTACACATGATGCCTTTGTGGCTCAAACTAAGTTGGACCGTCCCTTAGAACGTAAGCATTGCCTGTCAGAAAAAGAATGGCACGACCTTCTTGCACAAGGAATCCTTAGCCTGGACAGCAAGGTTTCCAAACACATTCGGTTCTCATCATCAGATTCTGACTCTGATGATCAGAGACCAATCGGAACCATTATAGGGAAATCCTTGAAAAAGGGTCCCCAAGGATTAATGGGAAGTCCTTCCGAAGAAAACCTCAAACCACCTCCGAAAGAAGGCCCCTCTGAACTCGAGGGAAACTTAGAATCATGTGTTGATCCTAAGGTTACCCCCTCTGATTACGTTACCAAAGAAGAGTTCAGAATCTTTGGTGATGAAATCAGAGAATCTCTGAAGGAGATAAAACTTCAAATAGAGAAGACCTCAGAGGCCTCTGCCTCTAACTCTGAAGTTGAAAAGCTCACTTCAGAGGTCTCTGAGCTGCGCACGACGGTTCTCAATCAGAACGAAAAACTGGATGCTCTGGAAAGCTTGGTCATAAAAAATGACTCCGTATTGTCCAGGGAAATTCAGAACTCAAAAACAGAGCTCCTCCAGGCGATTCCACCTACCTCTGCCCCCACTCCAACAAATGCAGACTTTTCTCAATTCAAAGAGGAAGTCTTGCGTTCTTTGGCAGAGGTACTTGCAAAGATCCCTACCTCTACTGCTGCTCCTGCTACAGAGTTTATTACAAAGGCTGACCTGACCAACTTCTCCAAGAAGATCACCAGCAATGTAATGACTATATCCAGCAAGTTCGTCTCCAAGACCACTCAGCAGAACAAGAAAATTGAAGACCTTCTGAAGAATGTCAAATCTTCAGAGGGAGTATTGAAGAGAAAGGAACCAGAGGTCGCATGCTCTGAGGAAGCACGGAAGAGGGCTAGGTATGAAGATTCTGATGACGAAGATGACCAATCTCAGGGGTCATCCGATCTTCAAAAGGGGGAGAAGACTCCTACTCCAAAACCTGTTGAAACACAAAAGGAGTCCACTCCCTCTGAATTAAACCAACACAAGGAGAAAGGAACAGAGAGACGTTCAACCTCCACCTCTGCTGAAGATATTCAGGCCACTCTAAAGTCGCCAGTAACTATTGGAGCTCTGGACGAAGAAGAAGATGAACAGCTCGTAGACTTCTCAACATCAGAAGATGCATTCTCATCACCAGAAAGATCAACTTATGTGATGAGAGATGCTTACGAATCAGAATCTGAAAAAGAAGAAAAAACATATTCTGGAAAAGAGATTGAAGAAGAAGTTGAAGTAGTTAATGTCGAAGAATATGTCTTCAAGAATGCTCAACCACATCATACTTCAACAACGTCAGAGCTAAGGGAATCACCAGAGATAGATGGCTACATCTCTGAACCCTCAAAAGAAGATCCTCCATAGACGAAGGAACCAGAAACCATGGTTGTTGATGAACAGGCTCCTTCAGAGAATCCTGTTCAGAAAACAAGCATCGGTCTTCCAGCAAAAGTGTTCAATAAACCTCCCACATTCCTCTAATCAAATCCCGAAGCTTCCATAGAAGACCACTTCAGATACATCTACTGTGAGTTCAACATGGCAGACACACTAGTCATTCCTCTGAATCCAAGAATCAGAGAGGACATGCCAGACTATGAGCGAAGATTTATCAGAGATAAAACCAAACCAAGAGCACAAGTCCTTTCTGATGATCCAATCATCAAAATCAACAAAATCTCAGAAAAGACCTTTGCTTACAACAAGATTATCTATAGGAATTATGTGGTAACTCGATCTGATCAGAAGATTTACGAGTTCAATGACAATGATCTCGTAAATCTAAATCCATATGATTTACCACATCTTTATGCCTATTGCTCTGCCAGGTATGATCATGGAAGAAGGGAAATCAGGATGGGCATGGTTGAAGTCCGACGGGCAATGGAGGCCTATGTCAAACACCGAGCAAAACGTGACTTTCAAATAGCTCTGAACCTAGGGGAAGAGAAACTGGAGGTAACTGAACCTGTGGAGTCATTTGACAAACTTAAAGAACAGAAGACTGGATCAATCGTTGCAGAACCTCTGGGTTTCGTCTTCAGAGTAAATCAAGAAAAGAAGATCTTTCTAGCTTCAGAAGTGTCGAAGTATTCTGATGAAACCTTGAGAGGTATAAAGAAATTGATCCATGCAAAAGAAGAAAGGCACAGAGCAGATTTACTGGCAAAGCTTGACTTAGAGATTGACTCGATGATCAACTTCAGAGCTCTGATCATGAAATTCCATAGAATCTGTTCAAGTGACAAATTGTAGTCTGTTTCTTTATTTTTTTTTTTTTTTTGATATTACTTTGTATTAAACTTCCAAATGTTTAAGGAGTAATACTTAAGAGGATGATTTTCTCCTCTATGCTTTCTAGATTAAAATTCAATTCTCTGTTATTCTTGTATCTTTTATTTTCGACACTTAGGGGGAGATTGTTAGCTCCAAATCATCTGTTAAAGTGTTGAAAATAACCGTCCTATTTCAGAGGACTTCAGAGAAAGAAGACTTCAGAGGACAAATCTGCCTCTGAAGTACTTATCAGATTGCAACTGAGGACTTCAGAGGACGAAGACTTCAGAGGACAAACCTGCCTCTGAACTACTTATCAGTGCAACTCAGAAGACATCAGAGGATGAAGACCAGAGGACAAACCTGCCTCTGAAGTACTTATCAGGATGAAGACCAGGACAAACCTGCCTCAGAGGCTCTGAAGACAACTTCAGAGCTCTGAAGACATTCTCAGATATCTTCATCAGAGGCTCTGAAGACAACGTCAGAGCTCTGAAGACATTCTCTGAATGCACAAGTTTTCTAATGAACAGAAGAACAGATGACACGTCACTTAGTGATAAGATTTACTTTCTAGAGTAGGTCACTGTTCAGCATGCTCTTTTTGTCATGCAAGTACACTGCTTACTTTATGATCCTATAAATAGGACCATCACCTTATTGTTCAAATGTGCTAAAGAAGATATATATCTGATAATATAAGTTGAATATTTTATTCTAAGAATATCTTGTTTATCTTTATCTGCTTTATGAACTGTGATATTTGAATCTCCTTTGATATTAAACTGTATTGCTTCCGCTGTCATTACTCTTATTGTTTATATCATTGTTACGAGATTAGATCTGGGATCCAACAAGGTAAGTTCAAGTTGATTTGTGAAAACGATGTACATGCCAAAATGTTTATTTTAAGGTGTTTTACATGAAATGGTTAAATGCTGATAAGTTTGAGTATTTTGAAGTAAAATATGTTTTACTTGGTTATTTGTCAAAATGTGAGTACCTTGATAAGTTTTCATATTTGGTAAACTTGGGTTGTGTTAACCTCTTAAAATTCTTATATTGGGTTTTGAACATTTCAACAATTAAATAGCATGATTTACGTATTCTTTGTAATTTTGTACAAGAAGGATCTATTTTATGATTTATGCATCTTTGACGGTTTTGCTCAAATGAAGTCTATTTCATGTTACATGCATCTTGGTGTAATAGTATTCATAAACCCTTTGGAAAACCTTTAGTCTCATTATGGGTTGAGTTTTGGGTTAATCTCGTCTTTGAAGTATGTGTCGTCGTAAATATTGTTTAAAGACATTTCATCACTTGGGGGGACCGGTAATTGTTGGTCAAATGGATTTTGAGCAACTTAGCTCGGTATTGGCTTAAAAGATTCTTGAGGACATTTGTCCGGTTTTAATGGCTTGATGTGGAGTCCAATTTATGATTTATATCTTAATGCATTTTATTGCATGTTATTGATAATTACAGACTCGAGTGCTTTAGTCATTCAGGGATAGTCGTTTAATCTTAGACTGTGTTGCATTGGATCCATAGGCACATAAGTCAGTCTTATTTGATGGTCAATTGAGTGGTACGGGGTTGGACTCCAGCACTCATGGTTTATGACCTTGTCTTTACGAGTAGGCACTAAGAATGGTTGAGTTCCGGTTGAGCTATTATGACTATGGGGAGTCCTCTGATGGGCGTTGGTACCTTCGCCATATGGGGCAATGCCTTCGTTGTATCCCCCGTGTGCCGAGCCTTTGGCGGTAATTCCGGTATTGTTCGCTAAGGTCAATTATCTCTTCGGGTGAAACTTGTTAAGAGATTGTAGGGACACTTGGGCTTGCGTGTCGTGAAGTATCGTACGATCAACGTTGTTTGAGTGGCATACTTTTGTGTTCCTCCGCTCTCAACGGATACGGGTATCCCTCGTTGTCGGCCCGCTGTATTTTGGATATTTAATTGTCCATGCTTTTATATTTGGATTTCATTCCACTTTATGGTCGCGTGAGTATTAAGCTTCAGTTTCATGTTTTAATGGCGTATCATATTTATATGGATTGTTGTCCGTCATTTAAGTGTCGAGTATTATGTCCCACCCGAGTCTTTGGGTGTTTTGGCCTATGAGATATTATTTACATTTTAGCACATTTGAGTACCGAACTATGACCCCGTTATGGGTGAGTTACGAGTTGCATCTTTTTATAAGAAATGTGTGTTTGGGAGCATTGTCTTTAAAAGTGCATATTATGAGAAAATGTGTCGTTTCCATTTGAAGTATAATAATTCGAAGGATCTTGCTTTAAACTGATTTCCTTTCTTTTAAAGATATATTCATTCATGTTAAAACTCTTGAGCTCACTAGGCGTTAAGCCTAACCTTTTTATTTGTCGGCATGTGCATCAGGTCCCGGCCGGAGGTTTCGGTTCTAGCAGTGCTATGAAGAGTTGAGCCTTAGCTAGGTTCGAAAGTAGGTCTTCGGTGAAGTCTTCCGCAAGTTGAAGATAGTGACTATGCATGGGTTTTAGTAGCACCCGTCCTTACCATAGATTGTTGTATAGATTATTCTTGTGTTTTGAAGTTGAATCTAAATTGTGGTTGTAGATGATTCATTTATTGAAATATTTAGAAAATTTTTAATAAATTGCTATCTTCAGAATTAAGGGTGTTACAAGTTGGTATCAGAGCTTAAGTTTGAGAGAATTAGGTATTGATTTTTGGATGCCTAGACTCAAACTAGAGTTCTTATAAGTGATTGTAAGTGAAGTGCGCATTAGGTACCTTAAGATAAGATATTTTGAGGTTCTTTGAGTCGCTAGAAACGGGAAAACTTGTCAAGGGTCGCAAGGATGATCATGTTCAGTACGTTCATAATAGCACCTGGCCAGTGCTATGGTGAACCTACATGCTACATGTGTATACTTGAACTACCTTGGTATGATGATCGTTGGGTAGTGAGAAAGTTTTTTATGCGAGTAAGCTAAGGGAGGATTGATGTTTTTAGCAATGTCACTTTGGTGTAGTAGTTAAGTGCGATGAACGCATTAAGTTGATCATCTTGAGTTAGATTTTTTGATTGGATTAGAACTATAAGTCTGTTATATCGTTTCTATTTCGAGGAGAAATTGTAAGTTAAATAATGGGATTGTTGCCCTAAGAGGTTTGATACACCCGGATGACATTAGTATGTCGGGTTATTGAGAAGCGTAGTCCGGAGGGGTGAATGTCGACCAAATTCATGCACTAAAGTTATTTCTAAAATAAGTTTTCATAAATTGTTTCTCATATTCGCCAAACTTAAAGTGTTTTGAATTATAAAGTTTTAGTAAAACATTTAGCCCTCATCAGATTTTGAACTATGAGCTTAAGCATACACGAAATTGTTTGTTGCACGTAATTGTAAAGTGTTATCTAAATTCTCTTCTTTCACGCCTCATGTTTAATGCTATTTCCGGATATTGTAAATGTCCATGTTTTAATGTCGTTTGGGTATTGGGCAAGCAACTATGAGATTTTAACCTAGACATTGGATCTCCTCCACGTATGTCAATGGTTTTAAAGGAAAAGTTAATCCCATGTGTGGCGTCGGAATTTCTTGAGAGTTTTAGTTTGTACGATTTTGTTAAATTTCATGGAGTATTGTTTTGCATGTCTATTTCGATGCGTGAGTTTTAATTTATGTTTCGTATAAACTTGCGAGTTTATTCGGCGTCGTGACTCATGTAAATTTTGTCAAAAGTGTCACTTTACCTTTCATTGAATTCAAAAGAGAAAACTCTTAAAAGTTTAATATTCTAGCCAAATTGTCGTCTTGCACACTTTGTTGAGAAATGGAAATTTTGACACCACTTGATTTTAGCATTTATGAGTTTTGTGAAAATTCAGTTGAGTTTATGATGTCCCATCTTACGTCTTTTGCGTCGCATAAATAATTTTGGGATCATGTACTTGTGCATCATGGTGTGCGTTATTTTATGAATATTGTTAATTGACGTAATCCTACATGTTGTTTTGGGGGTTTCATTATCATGTAAATTATCTTTGGTTTTATGCAAACGTCAATCGTCGCAAGCTATGTGCATTGGATTTAAGTGTAACGTTGGTGTGAGTGATTGCATAAACGATTTACGTTATTTTAAAACAGGACTTTTGTTCTGATCGTATTTCAATCATCAACTTTTACTGCTAAGTAATTTCCGCAATGCTTGTAATGAGTTAGCGGCATCCATGCCGTTGTAATTTCTGTTATGGTCAAATGTGTTTATCTTTACGACCTAAAGCTTTAAACTCGACTTGAAATTTTATTTGCATTCCCATCATTTTACCTGGTTTCGGGGATTAAACTGTTGCATATAAAGTTGTTGTTAATCTTACGCCGCAACGTCATTTGGTTAAAGGGGCAGAATTTTAAAGATAAAATTGTGAGTTCTCTTTTGGAGTTCTACAAACCCTTTTATTGCACATGTGGTGGTGCAGGAACCTATTTTCACAATTATGGGTAAATTGTTGCGCATGCTTTATTATCGTCCTTATTAACTTAAGTACTGAACAAATGAGTTTTGGAAATGGTTTCATATGCGCTGTGTTGATAATCAATTTTGAAACCTATCGAATGATCGGTAGTGTATTTTCACCGCACGTTTAAGTGTTAAAAAAAAGCTTATATATTTGAAAGTTTTATAGATTTCAAATTGGCTTACTGGTTGAAAAACCTTGAACTCATTAGGCCTATAGATTTAAACCCCTGTAGAAAAAGGAGTTGTAATTAGGGACTAAGGGAGTCCTTGGGATTTGAAACGTCGGATGATCCGACTTACGGTCAGTCTTGGATCTTGGGTTTCAGTTTTGGATCCGTGTACACATGGTTGATGGAATGGTATGTTTAAGTTTTTTAGTTAGTTAAGGAGTGATTTTATACTTGGGTAACCCAGCGGGATAAGATCTTATGTGATAATCTGCGTTTTAATTGGGTTTGATTTGGTGGATTGCTTGTCGGTGTGACATCATGGTATATGTTGGTGGTGTACCGTCTTACTGGTTTCCGCAATCAAAGGAAATACATGTGGTCTGTTTGATAGAAATGTAAGATGTGTAATTTTAGCACTCAGTTAAGTGTCAACCTTAGTACGGCTATCCGTCTGGAATGGAATTTTGGACGGGATGTCCATGTTTTCGAGGTCACCGTTTAGTCCTAGGCGTTGACTTATTTCTGGAAGTCAATGGATCTTGGGGTATTCGGAAATATCCCGGTTGGATCATGGGAAATAATGACCTTACGGTGATGGAAATTTGAAAGAAGATTAGGTGTGGATGAGAAAGTACCGATGTGTTTAGGCATTCCTGTGGTGATAAGGACTTTATGTTGGAGAATGCTGTGAGGTTGGTGTTGGAACGGAGTGAGTGTTGACCGAATCTGGGCTAAGCAGTTACCTGAATGACGCATTGGTGCGCCTCAGAAGAATATCTTTGTAGATATTAGGAATGGATCGGCTGAACTCCGAGGATTTTGGAAGCTTGGTTACGATTGAGTCGGAACCATATAGATCCGAAGGAAATTGGTCAGTGGGAAGTTGAGGCCACTAGCTACCTGAAGGTAGTAATTGTCACCCAAGGTTGGGAGACGACCGTAACCTTGTGGGTAAAATGTTACTTTGGAGAGTTAAGTGTTCGCTCGGTTATGAGTATAACGTGCCCATGAGGGGCAGCAAATGTGAGTATCGGTGTAAGGGTTGTGTTAGTAGTGCTGGAAGATGGGTTGAGGGAAATCCTTCTGCGGGCAAGGTTGCGTGGGAATCTAGATTTCGAGGACGAAATAATTTCAAGGTTGGGAGGATTGTAACACCTAGTTTTTTGTAAAGCAAGTTCCATCCTTTGTTGGATCTCTCCGCCTTCCGTCTATCTTTTTGAGTGGTAAATGTTGTGCTTTCGAACCTTGAGTCGACCCATGCGAGAATCTCGAGTTTCGACCTTTTTCGGGGCTCGGTACGTGTGGTGCGATTGTGACTCGCGATAGTGACATGTGTCACTATCGCGTGGCACAATCGCCGGGGGTGTACCACCCGCGGTACATTCCCCGCGAGAGTGCCCTCGCGATAGTGACAGTGTCACTATCGTGTGGCAAGGTCGCCCGCGGCCCCTGTCTCCTAAAATGTCCGAATTCTCACCCTTTCTCCTCATTTCTCACTTCCATCTTCTTCCCTTTTCTCTCCCAAACACCAAAACCGAACCCTAAACCATTTTGAGGGTTTTCCCCCTTGAACCACATGATTCTTCATCATCTAACTAGTGGGATCTTGAACCACAAAATCTCCATCTTCATCTTCCTCATCAAGTTCAACGGTTGGGAGCTCGGGTTGAAGTGTTGGATTGGGTGTTCTCGGAAAGTCTCATCATCTTTTATGGTAAGCTTCTTTGATTTAAGGTTATACATGTTCTTTGGGTGTTTCCCTAGTGTTTGGTTTATCAGATCTCGGATTTGTTAATTTTGGAGAAACTAGGGTTTTGATCTCGTTTAGGGATTTTTGGTATTTAATGTTGGGGAATGTTTCTATGTGGTTGTTTATGGATATTTATGGTTTGGAGTATTTGGATCTAGGTTTTGGAAGTTTTCGGCTTGAGGATTCAATCGGTCTTCAAAAGAGCTCGTTGGGTGAAATCTAGATTTAGCCTAAATCTAGCAAGGTGAGTTCAAGTTGATTTGTGAAAACGGTGTACATGCCAAAATGTTTATTTTAAGGTGTTTTACATGAAATGGTTAACTGCTGATAAGTTTGAGTATTTTGAAGTAAAATATGTTTTACTTGGTTATTTGTCAAAATGTGAGTACCTTGATAAGTTTTCATATTTGGTAAACTTGGGTTGTTGTTAACCTCTTAAAATGCTTATATTGGGTTTTGAACATTTCAACAATTAAATAGCATGATTTACGTATTCTTTGTAATTTTGTACAAGAAGGATCTATTTTATGATTTATGCATCTTTGACGGTTTTGCTCAAATGAAGTCTATTTCATGTTACATGCATCTTGGTGTAATAGTATTCATAAACCCTTTGGAAAACCTTTAGTCTCATTATGGGTTGAGTTTTGGGTTAATCTCGTCTTTGAAGTATGTGTCGTCGTAAATATTGTTTAAAGACATTTCATCAGTTGGGGGGACCGGTAATTGTTTGTCAAATGGATTTTGAGCAGCTTAGCTCGGTATTGGCTTAAAAGATTCTTGAGGACATTTGTCCGGTTTTAATGGCTTGATGTGGAGTCCAATTTATGATTTACATCTTAATGCATTTTATTGCATGTTATTGATAATTACAGACTCGAGTGCTTTAGTCATTCAGGGATAGTCGTATAATCTTAGACTGTGTTGCATTGGATCCATAGGCACATAAGTCAGTCTTATTTGATGGTCAATTGAGTGGTACGGGATTGGACTCCAGGACTCATGGTTTATGACCTTGTCTTTACGAGTAGGCACTAAGAGTGGTTGAGTTCCGGTTGAGCTATTATGACTATGGGGAGTCCTCTGATGGGCATTGGTACCTTCGCCATGTGGGGCAATGCCTTCGTTGTATCCCCCGTGTGCCGAGCCTTTGGCGGTAATTCCGGTGTTGTTCGCTAAGGTCAATTATCTCTTCGGGTGAAACTTGTTAAGAGATTGTAGGGACACTTGGGCTTGCGTGTCGTGAAGTGTCGTACGATCAACGTTGTTTGAGTGGCATACTTTTGTGTTCCTCCGCTCTCAACGGATACGGGTATCCCTCGTTGTCGGCCCGCTGTATTTTGGATATTTAATTGTCCATGCTTTTATATTTGGATTTCATTCCACTTTATGGTCGCGTGAGTATTAAGCTTCAGTTTCATGTTTTAATGGCGTATCATATTTATATGGATTGTTGTCCGTCATTTAAGGGTCGAGTATTATGTCCCACCCGAGTCTTTGGGTGTTTTGGGCTATGAGGTATTATTTACATTTTAGCACATTTGAGTACCGAACTATGACCCCGTTACGGGTGAGTTACGAGTTGCATCTTTTTATAAGAAATGTGTGTTTGGGAGCATTGTCTTTAAAAGTGCATATTATGAGAAAATGTGTCGTTTCCATTTGAAGTATAATAATTCGAAGGATCTTGCTTTAAACTGATTTCCTTTCTTTTAAAGATATATTCATTCATGTTAAAACTCTTGAGCTCACTAGGCGTTAAGCCTAACCTTTTTATTTGTCGGCATGTGCATCAGGTCCCGGCCGAAGGTTTCGGTTCTAGCAGTGCTATGAAGAGTTGAGCCTTAGTTGGTTCGAAAGTAGGTCTTCGGTGAAGTCTTCCGCAAGTTGAAGATAGTGACTATGCATGGGTTTTAGTAGCACCCGTCCTTACCATAGATTGTTGTATAGATTATTCTTGTGTTTTGAAGTTGAATCTAAATTGTGGTTGTAGCTGATTCATTTGTTGAAATATTTAGAAAATTTTTAATAAGTTGTTATCTTCAGAATTAAGGGTGTTACAGGAGACTCCCCGGGACACCCCGGTATGTAGCTCCCGGGACCCCCCGGTCAAGCAGCTCCCGGTTAGGGCTTTTCCCCGGGTCACCTTGGGTAAAGGTTTCCCAGTTCTTCCCGACTACAACACCGTCCCAACATCGATCATCTGGTTCGACGTGGACCTGCTTGTCGCTACAACCGACGCACCCAAAAGGATTTCGTTCCCTAGGCATCAAAAGAATTATTACACCCGCACACGACTATTCCTAGCAATCCATAATCCTCAATTTTATTTGAGATTAACCTCTCAAGGTTTTAGGATCTCAATCTACTCCAGGAACCAATAGGTGATTCTAATTAATCTTCCATACTACTTAGAATCACTACCCACAAAGGGTTTTCCAAGCTTTGCAAAACTAGAAGATGATTTAGATAGGAATCTTACCTTGAAAGATGGATGTAGACTTGATTTCTTCAAGAGTTTCTCCCTTCTCTTTGCCTTTCCCCAAAATCGCCTAGAGCCTTCCTCTTAGCCACCTCTTACAAAAAAATGAGATAGAGAATAAGGCTCTAGGGTTTAATCCTTCTTTAGCCATTTTGCAAACTAGTACCTTCCTCTTAGAATTTTTACCAATTATCACCCAACCTCATTTATTACATTTAATGCGGTTATTACAATATCTTCCCCTCAAAAGAATTATGTCCCCGGAATTCCATTACTTAACAAGCTGGGGTACTGAGACCTCAAATCCGCCATTACACGTTCACAAGGCGAACCTCTTTTGATCCTTAACTTTTTAGCATTATGGTTAAGGACTTCCTTAAACCCTATGATAAAGGTTAACTTCTCAATTGCTCGCATACCTTGCAACGGTATCGCCAACCCAACTTCCAACAAATGCTCTCAAATAGAGGTGTGAAACACCATACAAACTTTCCAAATTCCCATCGAACACCTCCAGATCATACACTATCTCTCTAACTCTTTCCATAATCTCAACCGGTCTCAAAATGTGGTCCCCCACCCTTGATTTCCCTCGAACGCCCCACTTAATCCTAGGGAGGCGACTTCCGCATCAAGCTGCGCCCTCTCAACTTGAAATTCACAAGGCTCGCGTTCTTACAATCATATCAACTTGTCTTTACTCAGTTACTCAATTGTCCAAAACATTCTGACGAAAACATTCTGATCAAAACCAAAGTCGTACCATCTGAACACACCAACAGTAATATACCATCTGTAACATCCAGACCAACCGTACCAGATATTGTCCGCTTTGTCTACACACCCGGACTGACGGTTTTAAAACGCATCTAATTCTGGGTCTCACACACAACTTTGTTTCCTTAAAACGACTTTTACCAAAATTAATGCCAAACAACATGAATTCCTTGCTAAAATAACGATCACTTAATTCGCCGACTTATTACAAGGTTTACGTTGGATATCACTATAATCTCACTACTATGAGATTTATCATCCGATAAGACGCAATTCCAATTACTCCCCAAACGCGATCCACGTCTAAAGCATAAAATATTGTCTTTCCCGCCCCACATCAATCACAACTCATCGGTGACACCCAACTCACAAGCAAAAATGCAACCATTGCCACAAACGTCATCACCCCATATTCCTACATACATGAAAGAAAATCTTCCACCATCCATCACCTTCTTAGTCCACTATCTCCAACTAACTGAATCAAAATGGCATACACTTTGGCTTCTCGCCACATCCACCTGTCGTCTGACCATAATTACATTAAGTTCAAGCTTCACTCGCTCAATCAGGAATGACCATGCTCACACAAAACCATTCCAGATAACTTAACAATGGACAATAGGCTCACTTGAAACCCTTTTCCACACAATGCCAAGTGTTCCACACAGGTCTTTCACTCTGAACACTACGTCCAACCACCTCTTCCCCCTTTCTTCTAGATGACTTCAAACCCACTCCTATAGACCGGCTCACTGATTAGCGGTGCAAGCTTTAGACCAACCACACAATTTAGATTATTCAACACTCAAATCACAACATACGCCATAATCTCTTTCTCACACCCATGCTAGGGGTTTATAAACTTACTAACGGAAAAATCTGAAAACATAATTCCACATTTTTGTATCACTTGTCAAACCTATTACTTTCAGATTACCCGCCTTTCCGACATCATATCTTCACTCTCTTCTCGATGCAAGAAACACTACTCACCCAACATTGTCTTCTCCATTCATGATCCCAGGTGTGTCGAAAACACATTTACATTCCTATACTTAGTCAACCGACCCATAATTCTTATGCGAGGTAATCAACCGAGCTCTTCCAAAACATTACTCACTACTAGAAAACACCGCACAATTCTTGATCTCCAAACAAGCTTGCCCACTCTGGTAGAATCCCTTCACACCCCAAGGAATACTCCAACATGCCCACGGATTCCCTATCTACTATACAACCTCCTGAACAAGCAGATCGACACTTCCATCAACATTCCAGGGGTATAAGATAAACCTGCCCCAAAAATCGCCGCAACCCAGAACACATGATTCCTCTTCTAGATAGTCGTCAACTATCATTCGAAAACTATCCTCAACTTAGTAATACCCCGATACCAACCAAACATCCACCCGTCCCATCCACATATTCGCCACTTACAAATCATTCCCCAGAAATCTACGGACGAGGACGCTAATCCTATATCAATAACACTAGTTTTCTACATATCCTCAAGGATTCTCCTTACCACTTTAATGACTTGCACGTCTAGATATGGCATAAAATCACCAACTCAAAGATACAACCATCGCCCTACCACCTCATCATAGAACAACCAAAATCTTCATGACCACTTTTCAGACATACATATACCGTCCTCTTCTCAGTGGTCATAACACCAATATCTGAAATCAAGGCATTTCACGACCTTGTCCTTCTCAAATATGAATAATTTGCAAAACCATGATTCCCTAAACCACTCAACAAGATATCGCTCCTTGTCGGCTCATCGCGACCGGCTAGAAACAATTTCCGGCAACCCAAATATTAAGCGTACTACCCCATAGACCTAAATGCTTGAAGCGCAACCCCTCCAGTTGTGCTAAAAAAAACTTTAGTCCTACATAAACCATCGAAAACTCATTGAAATAATCACCTGACCGAACTAGCAGTCTTCCATTTCGTAATATCCACACAAGGTGGTCCAACATCACACCATGTACACACCTTTTCCCGAATGACTATTTGCTTCCACACGAAAACTCAACGAAACTATCCATAGTTACTTCTTCATTTTCAGCGTCTCGACATTAACCACAAAAATGGTCTCTAGCTTCAACATCAACAGTCGGCATTGAAATGCTTCCACCATGCCTCCGACCAACCAGGATTTCCAATGGACCCTAACTCTACCAAAGCAGCAACTTACTGCTACAAAAGTATCTTAACGACTTCATATTCCACCCCAGACACAACTATCTGCCGACATCCACATCTTAAGTTGCTAAACAAACAGGTACGCCATTATAATACAAACATCCTTAACGTCAAGGGTCAAGGCCTCCATTATCTACCTCCGCGATTCACCACCGTTCCTTAAAATAATACCAAAGTCATGGGTCAACCACCCACTGTTCGAGCGTCCCACTTCCACTCTCAAAACCTTCCTCATGACCTAGAGAGTTCATAGCCTTCATGCATGACACACCATAAAATTAAACTTTTGACACATTTGAAAATTTAGTATGCACCACGTTATGAAACAAGTTTGAGTGTACACCACACTACACCAACATCATGGACTAACCAAGCACAACGATCTCGAGAATCATTCATTCTCAACTCCACGAAATATTACGTCTCACCCCACCCCAAAATCGATGTTGGTACAATTGAAATAATTTTCACTAAACATTACTCACGTGATTTATAAAAATACTACAAAATTGCTTACACTGAGTGAGTCAGACGACTCTCACCCTCATTGATATGACAACACGAGTTCGTACCGAATTCACTATGAAATCATGTGATTGTTGTTATGATTTTCACAAGAAAAGTTAATTCCTTTATAAAGAGATAAAATAATTCTCCCATACCAAAAATCGAACTTTATCACTCAACGCAATAAACTCATCTTTTCAATACAAACTGTTATCCCAGTTTAATCTAGTTGATTAACAATCAATCAAGTAATCAAGTAACACAATAATAATCAAGAGATATATAAATCAGAGTAACATACCAATCCCTTGAATAAACAATGAAACCCTTGAGTGTTCTCGATACCCTTGAATACAGAGAAAATACGTACGGCTAATAACTAGAATATTATATGAGTTAACCTAAAACTAAACTAAACATAACTTTAAATACCCAGGCTTTTAGGCCTAATGGGCTTATGGGTTTTCTAACAGGCTTTAGGCCCATTTACAAATAACTATTAACATATTACAATTTAAACCCCAAACTTTAACTATCAAGTAAATACAGTTTAGACCCTTTAATCTTGAATACAATTATTTGATCCAACAATCTCCCCCTTTGGATTCAAGATTAAAAAAAATTTGCAATTGTCTTCAGGTCTTCACTTGTATTCTCTTTTCTTCAGATATGTCGTTGATCGCTTCAAAACTTGATATCTTTAAAATCTTTGAAATCTTCAGATCTTCAGATTATATTCTCCTTCTTTGATAATTCTCCATTTTTGTATCTTCTCCCCCTTTTTGATGAGTGGTGAGAATCATCATCATCAAAACTTTGCAAAACAATCTCCCCCTTTTCAAGACAATCTCCCCCATTGTGTATGATCACGTAAGCACAGTCTTCATGTAACGAGCCCTGTATGGAAATAAGAGCAGTCTTCCCTGATGGATAGAGTGATTATTTCAATCTTTTCAGATAAAAATAGAAACGTGGTAACCATTCGAATCTTTTCAAATTCAAACAGTCAATAGGTGTAACCCTGAATCAACAAATGACTCAGTTAAAATGCCTGTCAGCAACACAAAGTTACTGAGTAACACAAAGTTACTGTATAAGGAGCTGGTTTGATGTAGACTCCCCAGGTCTTCCATTCAATCATCGAATAACACATGGTTATCTATGAATGTTCTGACAGAAAACAAATTTTTGTGTGCTCGTGCATGTGTTAGAAAAAAAATTAAGCATAGATGATTGCTTTTTCAATATAGGCTCAAAGTATGTAAACTTGTTGAGACAGCAACAAATTATACAACGACTCAATGTGGATGAGAAAGGGTTCGAAGGTGGGGCAACTTTCCTTCTTTTTCAATATTAGTATCTTCTAAATGAAGAACCAATAGCATATGTGCTGCTTCCCCAGAAAATGTGAAACATTCTCTTTTTGAGAAAAGAATGAGTAGCTGGTGGGGTTGTATACAAGAGATGGCATGGGCTAGTTGCCTATTTCAATGATGGTCACCAAAGAATGTAAACCAATCAGATTGTGTGGTTGCCCGGCTCAGAAAAAATTTGGTGCAGAGTTTAATATTCTTTTACTCTGATCTCTCACCCTCTTTCTTTTAATGCTCACTTCTAACCAATCTCTCTTTTCCATTTTACCTCTTCACACACCATCACTCAATTCTTTTGACCCCTCTCCCCTTAATCACTCAGGGAATACTTCCTGGGTAGGAAACACTGGTTATCGTGAATCCATGGAAGTTCTGTTAAGCACACACACTGAATCCCATGGATTTTCCTAAAAGAACATGTTGTTCAACAGGCTATTGTACATGTAAGCACAAATAAGCACAGAGTTACATGAAGAATAAAAATTTCGGAGAAGTCAAAACAATTGTGTTTGACGATGCAATTCTCCCCCTCAAACTAAAAGAGTTTGACAATTAAGCTCATATCAATTTGTCATGAAGAATAATATGCTGGAGAATCAAAAACGAATTTTGTTTATATGAACAATATATAAACATATTTTCAATGAAAGCACATGAAATGACGTTTGATTCAATCAACAGTGAATACAAAGAACGTGAGTATTACCATAGAAAGATTTAACTTTTGATACATGGTAATAACAAAGTCAAATAGAATGTTCTGAACCGTTATGTGTATGAATACTTGACAAAGTATATTGACAAGATAAAACACAAGTATTTATCTTTAAGAACACACGGTCAGATAATATTTTAAAATCACAGATATTCTCCCCCTTAACTGATAATTTTTTTTTTAACAAGCAGGAAAAATAAAGCACTGAAGTGCGGGTTCTAATTAGAAGTGATTAGAAGCCATACTCCGTTGAGGTACGGGTTCTAAGCTGATTTACTTAGAAGCCTTCTTTTTGACAATGAAGTCCGGGTTTTGAACTGTGTTGTTCAAAAGCCATTGTTCTTTCTCCCCCTTAAACTTTGGGTGCCTGCAACACAGATTTAGCTTTTGGTACCCACTGGTATTTGGGTCCTAATGGATTAGTTGCAGTTCTAGTGGGAGATATGAAATAAGAACCATACCAGTTATTCACATAATCTTTTCTTACAAAATCATTTGAGCCACAGTAGGAACAACTAATTTTCTTTTGTGCTAACCTGATCAGTTGATTGATAGAGTAAACCAGATCAGGTTTGCCAAAAGTTTTACCTTTTGTAGCATAGTTCCATTTAGCATTTGATGTATGCACAAATGATTCTTCTTTCTTCTTCTCCTCCGAGGATCCTTTAACTCTCCAGATCCAGTTTCCTCTTTCTTTCTCATCATCCCTTCTCCAGAAGCTTTTCTTTTGAGACTTAGTCTTCTTGAAGTTACCTGAACCATCAACATTTTTGTCATAGAAAAGGTTAGAAGGACGAATATGATTAGTAGATTTAGAAGTAAGACTATCATCACAGAAAGGATTATAGAAAACATTTGAAATATGTGAACTTGAAGTTGTTTTTAATGAACAATCTGAATCAGCTAGATCATCTCTTGGTGATTGAGCTATTGACTCTGGCGTCTTGTGCTCAGTCAGCTTCACCTTGAATACGATCTCTTCAAGTTCCTTTATCTTTGAGGACAAACTGTTTCTTTCCTTTTCAATCAGATCAAACTTCTTATGCAACTCAGATTTTGCATTCTTCTCCTTCAAGATGTTTGTTGACAATTCAGATAGCTTTCCTGTCAGCTTGGCTATCTCGGTCTCAAATATTTTCTTTTCTTCAGAAAAGTCTATATTTGTATCCTTCAGCTCAACTTTCTTCTTCTCATTCTCAGCCTTTTCTCTCTCTAGAATGATAACCTTCTCAAAGTCTGAAACTTGTTGAGAAAGTTTAACACATCTAAGCTCTAAAGATTTCTTTTCTTCGAAGGCTTTTCTGGAGAAATCAGAGAATTTCTTGGCAAAGTCTTTTCTTTCTTTCTCTATCTTCAGCAATTCATCTTGAGCTATTGTATTGTCTCTGTCTTGGGTTGCCTTTTCTTTCATCGTTTTAATCTCAACCTAAAGACTGAGAACTTTATCTTTTAAAGAGTCTCTTTCAGCAAAGATTCGAGAGTTTGACTTTCTAAGCTCTTCAGATGTCTCGCGAGCAATGTTTGCTCTTCTTCTAAGCTCATCAAGCTCTTTTTGCATTAACTCCTTCTTAGACCATGTAGAGCTGGATTCAGTTCTTTTCAACTTTGCTTGAAGATCTAAGATCTCTTTTTCTTTAGACGCAGTTATTCCTGCAAGATCAATTATAGAATCAGAATCTTTTGAATTTTCTTTTAAAGCATTGACCTGAATAAGAAGAGATGAGTTCTGAATCTTTAGATTTTCAATCTCAGCTTCAAGAGGTAACATCTCGGATTTGAGCTTTGTAATCTCCCTTTCACAATCATCAGCCCTGTCTCTATTTCTTGACAACTGTCTAGCAAGATATTTAGCCTTTTCTTTTACTTCAGAAAGAGGCATGTTGTTAAAATCATGGCTATAACCTTCAGACATATTTAGCTGATTCGACATCCTGGCTGTATGGTTAGTAATCAAACTTTTCTGTATCAACACAATCAACTAGAAGAGATCGTTATAATCAAAATAAAAACCACACTCAAAAATTTCCAGAAAAACAATTTCCAAAAATAATTAAATGCAGTCCTTTCAATCAGTATAACGCTTCAAATAATACTGAACAAAAAGAAAAAGTTGAGTCGACCGGTATTGAGTCGACCGGGGTCTTGCTTGGACCGGTACCTTGTTTGACCTGTAAGATGTAACAACCGATCTTATGCTCGACCGGTAAACAACTAAGACCGGTATAGAGAGTTCGACCGGTAAGTTGCTTGTACCGGTACTTTGTTCGACCGGGAATATAGTTGACCGGTATAGTGAAGACCGATAAAAATATTCGACCGATAAAAGTCTTCGACCGGGAGGTTGTAAGACCGGTAAACACTTCGACCGGTATTGATTCGATCGGTATTGATTCGACCGGACAAGGTATCGACCGAGGTGGTCTGTGAGTATACCGGGCGATCGGACTATTTCACCGGTGTCCTGATTTGACCGATATTATGCGTTCGACCGGGACGTTCTTAGTTTACCCAGAACAATGAACAACCCAGAAAAATCAACCCAGTAACACACAAATCACGAAAATTGAATGCAAAAATTAGATTTTTATACCCTAAAACATATATCGAACACAACCCAAACAACCTTAAAGATTGAAATCGACTTTTAAGATTCAATTTTGAGACCACAGTGATCGACTACCATACGAACCCAGAAAAACACAAACCCAAAAATTCAATCACTTAATGAATTTGAAAGCAATTAAGCAATCAGATAACATTCAGAAGCATCAAACATATCTAATCAGATCAACTTTAACCATAAAAGCACATAAATTCACGAAATCAGAAAAACCGTAACTTTCGATGAATAGTGATTTTCGATGAACAGTAAAATCAAAAAAAATTGATTCTTTTGGCTCTGATACCAATTGTTATCCTAGTTTAATCTAGTTGATTAACAATCAATCAAGTAATCAAGTAACACAATAATAATCAAGAGATATATAAATCAGAGTAACATACCAATCCCTTGAATAAACAATGAAACCCTTGAGTGTTCTTGATACCCTTGAATACAGAGAAAATACGTACGGCTAATAACTAGAATATTATCTGAGTTAACCTAAAACTAAACTAAACATAACTTTAAATACCCAGGCTTTTAGGCCTAATGGGCTTATGGGCTTTCTAACAGGCTTTAGGCCCATTTACAAATAACTATTAACATATTACAATTTAAACCCCAAACTTTAACTATCAAGTAAATACAGTTTAGACCCTTTAATCTTGAATACAATTATTTGATCCAACACAAACACACGTTTACACGTATCGCCACGTTCTTTTTTTTTCAAAAAAAAAACAAAAGAATACTTCACAAGGCACACACACGCCAAGATATCTGGTATGAATTATATGAAGGACTCCAGCAATTTGTTTGAACATAATGCATGAGACTCACATGACATTGAAGGCTATTTACTCTAACAAGGTTAACTGTTAGCACTCACTTATAATTTATCTCAGCCACCCTACTTCCGACCAACCATTCACGGTCCTCACATTTGCCACAACCTCTGACACCAACGCTTCCCAACATCCTTGCATGTCCGACTACCAGATACCATTGCAACTATTGATTCGCAAATCATGCATCCTTACTTGACCCCAAACAACTTACCAACAATAGCTCATTTCCATCTGATCCTCAACACAATTTTATCAGTCAACACTGATATCGTCTCTCAACCACCCTTCAATTAACTACAGCTCCAAAAGTCTCATTTCTATTCTTCGATTATTTGATTAACACTCTCCTGATTCCCACTAATCGACATAACAATCTACAAACCGAAGATTCCCTTGAAGCGAAAAGCTCATTTCCAATCGTTATTCTCCTCCTTATGGATCCAAGAGATCCTTTTCAACGAAATATCTACATCCCGCACAATGCTCTTCCTAAAAGATATTAACCTTATACCATAAACGAACTCACACAACACGCCAGACTAACACTATAATTTCAATGATAGGACTCTCTACCCAAAACTACACTCATCAAATAACTCAACAATAAAAATCGAGTATGCCCATGCACCTGTAAATTCATAATGGCATTGGCCAGATGGAATTCTGAATTTACCTTACATGAGAGTACTCACTATCGTTATCACGACTCTCGATAATCAAGGTCTTCCTTAAGGCTTCCTAAACTCAGTTGTGTCCTCCTACTCCACAGTTTAATTTTAAGCCCATCCGGTCACCTAAATCCCTTAAACTATGGCTCTGATACCAATTGTAACAACCCAGTCACACGACAATAAGCAAAACTAACTTTATGTATTAACAGCGCCACAAGATCTAAAACAACATCTAAAATTCAAGGGTTGCAGAAAGAAAACCTAGTACACAACTAAATACAAGGAACTAAAACTAAAGTGAAGGTCTTCTAACCTAGCTCCGTTTCACACTTTCTCCTTATCCTTGCTCGATCCTCCTACCTCACGCCTGCCTAAAAAGGGTTTTTAGTTTTGAAAGAGTGAGGGTTAGACCGAAGGTCTAGTGAGTCCCCTCTAACAACAGTTCACAACAGAAATGTAGAAAAGATTTATAATAACATAAATCAATTCAGTTAAAACAAATCAACACTTTCCACCATGCTTCTGGCATACACTACCGTTGCCCGAAGGTGACATCGTGTCTGACTCATACTGCCTTAACTGGGACACACCCCCCATTGGCATGAACAGGACATACCCCCCAGTATGAGTTCAGGCGGGACACCCCCCCCCCGACTTCACTCCATACTCACTCATTACCTCTGGCACACACACTGTCACTTGCGGGTGACAGTGTGTCTGACTCATACTGCATTAACTGGGGCACATCCCCCATTGGCATAAATGGGACACAACACCCGTTATGAGTTTAGGCGGGACACCCCCCGAATTCACACCAGACTTGCTCACAATAATTTATACATACATTTAACCAACAACAAAAGTATAAGAGGTTGTTTGTTTAATTCTTAATGGTTCCATTAAGAGACAACCTCTGAATCGTTAAGAGGTAAATCTTGTTTGGAAAAAAAAAAGGTTTGCCTCTTAATGGTTCCAAAACCCTCTGAATGATTTAGTATCTTGACCCTGCCTTAACCATTCAGAGCCCTGATTTCATTTTGAATAATTAGCAAACAATCATATTTTATTTCGCACTATATTATAAGAGTCTCTTAATCATTCTGACCACTTAATCATTCTGCACTAAACCATTCAGCAATTGCCAAACAGACCCTAAACCACGTTTATAATAAATCTCACATGTATAAATCTGACATTATAATTAAATGCTTGATAGTAAACTTCCACATAGCAATAACCATTTTAACAGCGAGAAACATTTAGTTAGAAAAATCACCTGATTAGCGAAGGCTTCTTAACGCTCACTAAAACGCGCTCCCACACTTAAACTTCCACCTATTAAAAATACAGGTTTTAGGTCAGAGAAAACAACTGAACCTTACCCGGGGTCACCGAATCCCGGTATGCCCCCGGTCGATCCCGCCTCCCGGGTTAAAACTTTCTCGGGCACTCCGAATCCCGGGGTCCACGCCCGGTTCCACTCCCGACCCCCTCCCCAGTCTGTTCCCCCTCTCCCGGGATCCCCTGACTCCCGAGGTCATGGCCCGGGTCACCACACCCCCCGACTCCCGGGGTTCACACTCCTATACCCCAGGTCCCCGTCTCCCGGGTCCCCCCGGGGTGGTGCCGACACTCTACCCTTCTACTCTCACCCGGGTCGCCCCCAAGTGGAGTCTCCCCGAGACTCCCCCGGTATGTAGCTCCCGAGACTCCCCCGGTCGAGCAGCTCCCGATTAGGGCTTTTCCCCGGGTCACCCCGGGTAAGGGTTTCTCGGTTCTTCCCAACTACAGCGTCGACCCAACATCGATCAACTGGTTCGATGTGGACCTACTTGTTGCTACAGCTGACACACTCAGAAGGATTTCGATCCCTAGGCATCGGAAGAATTATTACACCCGCACACGACTATTCCTAGCAATCCACAATCCTCAATTTTATTAGAGATTGACCTCTCAAGGTTTTAGGATCTCAATATACTCCAGAACCAATAGGTGATTCTAATGAATCTTCCATACTACTCAGAATCACTACCCACAAAGGGTTTTCCAAGATTTGCAAAACTAGAAGATGATTTAGATAGGAATCTTACCTTGAAAGATGGATGCAGACTTGATTTCTTCAAGAGTTTCTCCCTTCTCCTTGCCTTTCCTCAAAATCGCCTAGAGCCTTCCTCTTAGCAACCTCTTACAAAAAATTAAAATAGAGAATAAGGCTCTAGGGTTTAATCCTTCTTTAGCCATTTCGCAAACTAGTCCCTTCCTCTTAGATTTTTTATCAATTTTCACCCAACCTCATTTATTACATTTAATGCGGTTATTACAATAAAGGCGGTCGAGGCGCTTTGTTCGAGAACCTTAAGTGATCGTGATTTAGACAACTTTTGCCTTAAGTTTTATTATCTTGAAATATTCCATTGCGTTTAAGTATTTAGACTTTACGTCTTTATTAATATATGGGTGTTTTATTATAATTAAAGAAAAAAAATAGGGACGTTACAGTATTACTTGATTCAAATCATGCATGCATCTCACTGTTTTTGTTGATGTTCTACGATTGGAATCTTCAATGATTCCACTGGTCGATTATAATGAAAAATGAAATCAATCATACCGCATACCTGTTGAAGAAAATTCTAATGACATTAGATGTTTTCAGATGATGAATATTTAATGGACGATGCAGGAGGTAACATCTATTTATCTAAATTGTTGGATGTTGTTGGGGGCATATATGTACATATTTGGGTTTTCAGAAGTAAATCACATGTGATAATGTATGAAGATTATAGCGATAATGTACATTATCGCATTGATAATGTAGAAGCAAATCACATGTTTGATAATGTATAAAAAATTTGAGAATCGTGAGACCTTGTATATTCATTCTTACATATACACCAATTAATTTCAGTGAGTAAATGTATCATTGCATATATACTTGCTTACAGACTTAGATATGTGTTGACGAATATGTTTATTGACATAATACATATTTTGATAGTGTATATGTATCAATAAATCTACAGATTCTCACGGTTATCAAATATTTTATGATTCTTATGTGAATCTGAGCATAACCACTTATGGCAGAGAAATGAATTGTTTTAACTGCCTTATAAGATTTATACTTTGTACCTTGGTTTACGTTTCCGTCCCTACGGTTTGTTAAAATTGTTGTTTTCGTCCCTTACTTTTGAAATAGCGTTTTTCATCCTTATGGTTTAAAATTCATTGTGATTTTCATTCTTATGATTAACAATTTATTGTTATTTTTTGTTCTTGTATTTTACAATTTATTGTTAATTTAGTCTCTCATACTTCACTTAAGAGTTAAGCACAAGAATGAAAGTAATAATAAATTACAAATTGTAGGGATGAAACCATAATATTGAAATCATAGGAGCAAAAGTCATAATCTTTAACAAATCAAAGGGACAAAAAAGTAATTTACTCTATTATAAATTATAAACCTATGTTATAGATGTTAAAAGTATGACAATAAACGATGGTGTGATATTATCTTTTCAACCATTAGATTTTAATAATATTATTAAACTAAATCGTTTAAAATGCGAGGAGGAAGAAAGTGCGGTAGATGATAGTATAAAAAGGCATCGCGTCTGTGCTGGCAGAATAATGTTTGAGTTTTATATGATTTTTATGCCATATAACCGAGCAAGTACCGTTTTACTAATATTGCAATATTATTTTCTTTGTAATTACCGTTTTATTAATATTGGAATCTTATTTTTATGTTATTTCGATAAAACTTTTGAGAAAAGTAAGATGTAGCAAATTATACCTTTGAGACAAAATATTTAGAACTGAATAGGTTGTTTCCATAAATACCTTCGAGACAAAATATAATTATGTTAAAACGAAATCATCAGCGATCTAAAAAATGTTGGAAAAAGTTAGTAAAATAAATGGTTTTTACTAACTTTGGACACATTTTAATACATTTATATGTATTATAGATGATGAACTCTTAGTGGGTTTATGTTCTCCTATATGAGAGTTTCGAAACGATATATCATATGTCCAAAACGGAATATGTGTGAATGAGATATTGATGCTTAAAGTTGGGTGTTTGGAATGATTTTAGTAAAATCAAGTGGGTGTGGGACATAGGAAGGAAGAGTAAAACTATAATGGTTGGGAGGGGCTTACAAGCTCCTTTGATTGGTTTTACTCTCACTCTTATCCGCACGCAATGGGGGGTGTCGATTGAGACTTTCGTAGACTAAATCGATAAACTTGTGCGTGGACACGACCTGCTGACACGAATGCAACTCCAAAATCTTGAACCCACGCCGAACACTGAAATGTGAACACAAACATACTTTTTCCATCAATATTATTTTAAAGTCTTGACATTTCTCCAATAATTTAAACCAAAAATACTTTTTCAGGTTAAATGTATCATTTGATCTTATCAAATGGGTATTAAGGAAAATCTCTCAATCATGTCATCTAATGTACTTAGTGACTAATGATGAGTCATTATGCATAAACACATATAACCAATCATGACTCGTTTCAACCTGATAATAAAAAAAAAATCTTAAAAAATAAGAGTTTTTGAAAAACAAACATATAAAACTTTTGACATTTAAAAAATACTGGTTTTTGATTGGTCAATATTTATTGTCCATCCTTTTCTGCATCCTATAAATAAATGGTGTATGAAGTAACCAAGCAAAACAAAACTATACTGTTAATATAACAATTTCATTTTTAAATAAAAATGATTAAGAATTTGTAAGTATTTAAATATAATTTTGTTGATTTTCAAAGGATTTTATATTTAATTTTTTAAATCGAACCTGTTGAAAATGAAACGCCACTTAATCAACTTACTTTTAAATGAATAAAATCAAATTGCCTCATCCATTATAAAACCATATTCAATTTTCTTTAGGGTGATTCTAAATTAACCTGTTGAAATTCAATGCATTTAGATAGTTACGATCGGATCCGATCCAATCCAATTATCTAATGGATATTATCTAGGTTCAGCGTAAGCTGGACTGGGACAGCGGCGGATTAGTGGGCTGCCCATGGATGCCCGATACCACCGGGGAGGTGTGCGTGCGTGTGTGCATGTGTTCGTGGTAGTCGTTCGTTAGTTCGATGTCGCTATGCCTTCCAAAAAAAAAACTAAAAAACAATATAATAAAATGTCAATATTATATATTATTATTAATTGGATGGATAATTGGATGGATTCGGTTTTATTGGATTATAAACTGCTATTCAAGAATCGTCCGATCCAATTTGGATGTTGAAATTTTGAATCCAATCCGATCCAATTACAATTGGATATCCGACATAGTCGATCGATTTTAATTTGATTAATCGGTTTAAATTGGATCGAATGGTTTTTTGTGCACACCTAAATTTCGAACTTCGTTCATGTTATTTTTTCTCACTTATATCAACATTAATTCAATTTTCTTATATTTTAAATTGAGTGAATATGTGTGTTCGAATAAAAACAAAGAATCTCTAATTTTACGAGTTGACGGGAGATCGGTTGATTACTTTGGTCAAGTTTAATAAAGTTCTTTCCAAAAAAGAGTTTAATAAAGTAAATGAACATTTTGTACTTGAGAGGTAGTACAATATTTTCGCAAAAGGATTAGTGATGTCGCTTTCTTTGTACTTGTAAATCCCTTTTCTTTGTGGAAATCCATCTCTACGATTCTAATATTATATATTATGTTATAGGAAAACTAAACAAAACAACAATAGAATAGATTGAATGAATGTGTAATTCTTATTAATTAAAAACCCTTTAAATAGAGATGAGATACAAGTAGATAATCATGAGATATTTTAGTTCTAATCTAACTCTTATATACTTATCTCTATCTCTATCTTTATCTCTATCGTCATATCCTTTAGACGTTGATACATTTATCCTACAACACTCCTCCTTATGCCGAGTTAAAGGAGTGACGGTGCACAATTGTTGTCTCGTTAAAACCTTACGCAAAAATAAAAACCCAGTGAGAAAAAATAAAAATATGACGAAGGAAAGAGTACAACGCACAAACTTCTTTGCAATACATAGACTTATCCTTCAGTCTAGTTTTCTCTTAGATTCGTACATTAATCATGAGTTACGAAAACATGATGGTATATAAACCGTTGCCTCACTAAAACCTTACACCAAGGAACAAAACCCAATGGGAAAAATAAAACTTTGGTTGAAGGAAAGAGCACAACATGCCAATATCATAAATATAGTAGAATCCCCCTTTTGTCTACTACTCCCCCTGATTCGTGCATTAATCAAGGGAGTTTGGAAAATATTTGCATTTACTTTCTACATGTTTCCCAATATATGATTTTAGGTAACGACTTTGTAAAATATGTCACATTCTTTTGACACCTTACTTGATTCACTTGAATCTAGATGAGAGTTTTGTTATTGTTGATTGTCTAAAACTTAAGCGGAAAATGCATTGTGTTATCACCCTTGATGTATCTTACGTTCATTTCTTCTATACATGATGCATTATTTCCATATATGCAAGTAGGATACTGGTTGAACCCAAAATTACTAGCTCCTCTAATATATGTAATGATAGTCCTTAATCATATATATTCTTTAATTATCTCATGAAGAGTAATATTATTGGATTAGTTCAAGGAGGTAGTTACAAGGGTTTGCTTAGCTTACTTTCAAGAAATCGGCGTGTTCCTTGTGGTAATTCATTATCCAATTTGGAATAACCCTTGTATGGATTAAGCAAATACCTAATATCAGCAAAGACATACCAAGACATTGTTTGGTGTTTTTCTATAAGAGCTAGTACTTTTGCTGCTTACATTTTAAGTAGGTATTGAAGTTCGATTATCAATCTCATTTTTCTTTCTATAGGGAAAGTATAAGTCCATGTCAATGGTTCCAAAAGATTACTTTGATATCATTCCAATGACTTTGCGTTGGTGTTGTGCTCAATCTAGCTAACAAGTTCACTGAGAAATATAATATATGGTCAAGTGTATTATGCTAAATACGATAATGCACATATTGTACTTAGATAGGGAATTCCAGCTCCCAACATTTTTCATCATTATCCTTTAGACAAAATGGATCTTTCCTTATATCCGACACTTCGACCGATCATGGGAGTGCTAACCGGATGCGCTTTGTCCATATTAAATTGCCTGATTATTTTCTAGACATATGCGATCAGTGAATTAATATTTCACAAACTCGGTGTCCTAGCTCAAATATCTAGACAAAACCAAGTTTTCCCAAGATCTTTCCTCTCAAAATCAGATTTCAAGTACCTTGTGGTTCCTCTTATTTCATCAAGAGTGCCTATTATGTTCATAACATTGACATATAGAGCTACTTTGAAAATCTGGAACTTGTTTTCCATAATAAATACGCAAGGGAACAATTCATCGTTCTTATGTATCCTTTCCCAATCAAGTATTCCATTAGGCGAGTATACCACATCCGCTTAGATTGTTTTAATCTATAAAGTGGGTGTTTCAATTTTATTGCAAACGCATTTTATGGTTTAGAGTTACTTGATTTTGGTATTGTAATATCATCAAACACTTTTATATATCTCTAAATCTAGATCCCCGTAGAGATATGTGGTAACCACATTCATGAGTTGTATTTCCAGTCCTTCGGAAAACTACTAGGCTAACAAATTATTCGGATGTCATAGCATCCATCATGAGAGAGTAAGTCTCCTCGTGGTAAATCCTGTGTTGTGAGAAACCTTGCGCCAAAGGAGAGCCTTACATATTAGGACTTCATTATTCTCGTTATGCTTTCTGACAAAGACTGAGTTATGTTCTACGGGCTTTACACTTGGTAGGTTAGCACTACCAGACCAAATACCCGATCCTTTGTCAAAGAATATAATTCTTTATGGATTGTTTCTTTACATTTAGGTCAATATGCTCTTTGTTGATATTATTCAACTGAGCCTGGTTCGATGTCGTCGTACTTGATCATCTTATGAGCCATCGTATATGCGAATAAATCATCAATGATTATATATGATATGTCCATCGACTCATATATACTCTCATAGTTCATTTGAGATTAATATTCATCTCTAGAATCAATATTAACTTTGAAGCGTCCTCCAGTGATGATTCATGGACATAATTATAATTAGAGACAATCTCATGAGAGTTTTGTGTATTGATGATAAATGGATGTGCCTAACTATTCTCTTCCTTAAGAATAGTATCCATCGAACCAAGTAGCTTCTACCACTTCCATTTGGTAGCTACAACCTCAACCACACCTCCACTATGTGTGATTGCAACGCACTTTCCAATGGCGTTGTGCCCCTGTTGGGAACCTTTTAACCTTGCGAGTATATTTGCAGCTCGTATATGTGATCTTGTCACTTTTGGAATAACATTAAACGTATCAGGTATCGAGTCTAATTCTTTTGACTTCAACATTACGTTGTGAAGTTTTGGGGATCAAAATGAGACAGATTGGGGATATTCAATGACACTTCCTGTCGTTCCCATGGAAAATCCTTTTTCCTATCTCCCCCTAACGACGGGAAGACTGTCTCATGAAAGTGACAACCCGCAACTCTAGCGGTAAAGGGATCACTAGTCAAATATTATAATTAGCGGATAATTGTTGGGGATTCATATCCAACATATACCAAATCGTTTTTAAGGACCCATTTTGATGCGTTGTGGGGGCGCAATTGGCACATATACTACAGAACCAAACATGCATAAATGTAAAATATCATACTTATATCCAATTACCAACTAGTACGCATGAGTCTAGTTAGCTAGTAGTGGGTCTAAAAACGAAAAGAAAAATTGCATATAAAAATTGCATATAATAATTTCGTAAATTTTACAAAACACACGGGTTGTGTTCATATATGAACATGTATAATTCACATATGAACTATATGTTCATATATGAACCAGTGCAATTCACAACTGAACTCTTTTAACTGCTTCATATATGAACCTTTGTGATTCATATATGAATCAGTTGAACTAACTAACAGATTCATATATGAACCTTTGTGATTCATATATGAATCTGTATGAATCACAAAGATTCATATATGAATCTGTATGAATCACAAAGATTCATATATGAATCAGTTGAACAAATTAACAGATTCATATATGAATCTTTGTGATTCATACAGATTCATATATGAACTCATCCCGTGTATTTTACGAAATTATCCCTCTACCTTCTATAGACCACACAAGAAATTATTCGGTGTTTCGCGGTCAAAGCCGCAAATGTTGACCAGATGAATGGCTAAGATTACTTCCCTATTTCTCATATATTTACCATTTCTCAAATGAACCTCTCCCTATATATATATATATATATATATATATATATATAGCCATAAGTTCGAAATCCTAAGTGCGTGAGAAATAGAGAAGTAATCCTAGTCATTCATACGGTCAAGATCGGATTTGACTGGTCAAATATTGCGTCTTTGACTGGTTAAAAATTGTGTCTTTGACTGGTCAAGAATTGCGGCTTTGATTGGACAAAAGTTGCGGTTATTCCAAAAATAGAAGGACAGTTTCGTAATTTTTACAAATACACGGGACGAGTTCATATATGAAATTTTATGATTCACATATGAACTTAATGATTCACATGTGAATCAGTGTAATGCACATATGAACTATTTTAACTAATTCATATATGAACCTTTGTGATTCATATATGAACTAATTAACTGATTCACATATGAACTAATTAACTGTAAGTTCATATGTGACTCAGTTAAACTAATTAACACATTCACATATGAACCTTTGTGATTCACATATGAACTAATTTAATTGATTCTCATATGAACTAATTAACGGATTCACATATGAACCCATCCCGTGGCGTATTTTATGAAAATACCCCTCTATTGTCTACAGACCACACAAGGAATTATACGATTCTTCATGGTCAAAGCCGTAAATGTTGACCACATGAAAGACTAGGATTATTTCTCTATTTCTCACACACTTAACATTTCTCATTTGAACCTCTCCCTATATATACATAGATATACACACAGGCATGGGATATGTGACAAGTGCCATTTTTTTGGTGAGAAGTACTTTTAAATCGTTGATCATTTTTAATCAAATACTCTCTCATGAATTGCGGCTTAAAAGGGAATTAATCTGGTAGATCTCGGTGCATCTTATCTCGGTGGATCTCATCCTAATATTCGACCATTTCTCATCCAACGGTTGATCCTACTTCTTACGCTTCTCACCAAATTTGGCACTTCTCACCAGAACCCAACCCCACACAGGCATGGGATCATGTGAGAAGTACCATTTTTGGTGAGAAGTGTGAGGATGAGAGATCAAATAGAAACCACTCTAATTTGCAAACCGTGGAAACCGTCGAACATCCACTTGCATCAGGACAGAAACTTTTGTTGATTTCGTGGAACCACACGGACATCCGCCCTATGCGAACATCCACTTGCTTCCCTATGCAGACGTCCACTTGACACTAGTCGCCCGATTTATTGTCCGATCACTGTTTTGGTCATAACTTCTTCGTTTTAGCTCCAGAAAGGCCCGTTGGATTCGTATTTGAATTCTCCATCCAACAAGACTATAAAATCTAGGATTCAATCCAAAATCCTATTTCTTCTATTTCACTGTAAATATCGATTTCTACACTGACTTGAAATTATACTTACCCGAAAATTACGGGTGTTACATCGGACCTCTGCCCCTTCTGTGCGATTATGACCGCGACAGTGCCCAAAGGCACAATCGTTAGTCAAAATCGTTGGACTCTTAATGCCCGCGGTAGACTTTTAGTGAAAGTGACAGCGAGAGTGCCTTGGGGCACCATCGCTAGTCACTCTCGCGTGGCTCCCCTCACCCGCGGTAAAATCTTGGCGGAAGTGCCGGCGAGAGTGCCAAATGGACAATCGCCCACGTCGTGCCTGGGGTATAAATGTGACCCATCCGATTTGGAGCTCATTTCCACCACTCCCAAATCAGTGTTATACGAATTCTAGACCCCTTTTGTGCGATTTTCTTCCACCAAACCTCTTCCCTCGTTGAATGCAACCTAGGGTTTGGTAGAAGAGATTTATTGAAGCATCAAGGCCACTTTTGAAGCATTAAGTGTGGGTTTCAAGCTAGGAGCAAGTCTCACCCTCATCTCCCCGAAGCTTTCTAGGGTTTTGCTGCTTTTCTAGGTTTTTTAACCAAAAACATAGATTGTGAGTTTTTTGAACCTTTTGTTAAACTATATACATGTTATTTTATGTTTCTTATCCTAAACCTTACATATTTTTGCAAAGGTCTCTTAAATTGCTAAAATGTTATCATCTTCACATTTTTGACAACCCATGAGTTTTGATGGTGAGCAATGTCTTATTTGGTGTCTTAGTGACCATAAATGTGTTCATTGTAATCTATGATTGGTATTTGGTCCTTTCACGATCATAACCCACATTTGAGGGTTTTGACCTAAAATAGTAATATGACCCCATGCAGTGCACAATTGTCCAAGGATGACTTTGATACTTATTAATGTGTTCTTATATGCATAAAACATGGTCGATAGTTAAATATCTCTCATATGAGTA
Organism: Arctium minus; assembly: GCA_954870635.1. Taxonomy (NCBI): domain Eukaryota; kingdom Viridiplantae; phylum Streptophyta; class Magnoliopsida; order Asterales; family Asteraceae; genus Arctium; species Arctium minus. The sequence continues at coordinate 23,596,487 of OX941097.1, read as the reverse complement.
TATATATCTATTATTGGCTAAAGTGGAAATGTCGAATTAATGAGTGACAGACTAATTATGACATATGTTGTATTTATTCACAAGTAGCCTATGATGGTATTGAACACTTTTCACATGGTTTAAGATGCCTTATGACCTATTCAGAATGTTGGTTGAACCAAGTAAAGTAGACACTAGAAGGATATAGTCTTAGGTGCCACCGTGTGGGTATGTACCTAGATCCCCGCCATTCAGGGTAATGGCATGGTTGTAACACCCTCAAATTTGGAAAGAGTGACTAATTAGAAAAATTCAAAGAAACGTCAAATAAGGAATAAATTTCTTTATAAATATCAACCTTCGATTTCCTATAATGGCAATCTAGGATTTAACATCAAAAAATAGAATTATAAACCTTACACAAAGTCTACATTAAGGGAGATGTTACCAAAACCTAGTAATTATCACCATTACCAAGGTACATAAGACGTCCCTAATTAGCTAATTCCTTCTCATGCCTCTACCAAGCACTCAACTCATTACATTGTCGCTAGAACCATTCCCCCAGAGACCTGATGCACATGCCGACAAAGAAAAAGGTTAGGCTTAACACCTAGTGAGTTCAAACAGTTTTCATCAGCAATATAAAACGGTAAAACATAAAGTATATTATTTAAATCTCAATTTCCAATATGAAATGTATTTTGAATGAAAACAATATCTTTACCAAAGCCCCATTTCCATGATAAAACACTTGAATAGAAATACCCCACAATTATGAAACCAAATTCAATACTCACACGAGGTACAAATAGGATTAAAATCCAAATACTGAAAACATGAAAATATCCCTTTTATCCAAAACCTTAATATATGAAGGGGATCTAATATATCAAAGTCGTAAATTACATTTACTTGCCAAAACCCAAGTAATATTAAAACATGGATAATACACTATCCAAAAATAACGTTAACAACAACGGGGGAGACCCGTATCCGTTGAGAGTGACAGGTACACATAAGTGTGTCACTCGTACAACGTTAATCGTATAAAACTTCACGACTTAAAGTCCAAATATTCCTACGAATCCTTAACAAGTTTCACCTCAAGAGTCGGGTAACCTTACCGTCTATTCTTGCAAATTTCACCTGAAGGCTCGACCCACTTAGTGTCTACCTCAAGGGTAACACCTCAAGCGGCGGAGATCTTGGTGTGTCACCAAGACATCACTTCCGGACTTAAGCCTTATAGTGCCTACTTGAAAAGTTTAAGGTCATGAAATAAGGGTCCCGGAGTCCAACCCCACGACCATCAACACAAGACTGACTCACATGACTTTGGATCCAATTCATTACAGTCTAAATTACATGACTCTAAATGAGTGGCAACACACCCAAAACATGTAATTCACAAATAAACATGTCATATATGCATATAACTCCAAAAGTTCAACATAGAACAATTTAAATCGGACTAATGTCCCCGATACTCTTTTAAGTCAAAACCGAGCCAAAAGCTCAACAACTCAATTGACTAATAAATAAAATTCATCAAAACAATAAAACACATTTAACTGGAGTTTATGCAAATACATGCTCAAAAGGCATGAGTAACTTTAAAAAAAAACATAATTGGTTGGGACAATTCATTTTTCAATTAAAACCCCCATTATATTTCCAAAATATCTCATGGTGCAACAATATACGTTTTTCCCAAACCAAAAACACTAAAAATGCGTTATCACCAAATAATCTTATGAAATAAATCATCAAAAGAATATGATTTATTTAACAAAATATTCAAAGATCCCAATATATGCATTTTCAAGATATATTAACCAAAAAAACATCAAGTATGCAAACTTCAACAAATACTCAAGACATTTGATAAATAGTAAGGAAAACATTTTAATACATCAAAATACACATTTTTGGCATGTACATAGTTTTCACAAAGCAACTTGAACTTACCTTGCTAGGTTAGGTTAAACCTAGGTTCCAAATCCAACTCTAGCTTCCAAAATGTGAAGGCTTGAGATCCCCAAGCAAATCCTTTCGAGAAAACTCTTCAAAACTACCAAGCAAGCTAGAAGACACCAAATATTAACACAAACTCTAATTCTACAAAGATCCTCCTAAGTGCCAACAACTTCTCTTTCCAAAATGTGACCATTTTACATACAACTCTCCCAAAATGAACAAAACCACATATACTTAAATCATGAGATTCAAACCCCAAAATCACATTTTGTACTTAAAACACTCTTTTATAACACACTCTTGAAGATTCAACATTTACTAGCAAAAAGGATTAAAACCCCCAAATCTCCCAAAACCCCCAAAATCGATCAAAATCCATAGAAGTGTAAAATACATTAAGAGGGATGTTATAGGAGACTAAAATGAAGGATTTAGACAAGAATAAAGGTTTCTAAAGGTTAAGATGAACTTACAAATGGGTTTTCAAGAAAACCCCAAAACCTAGTCAACAATGGTGGAAATGGTGGAAATAGTGATTTGGGGAAGACAAACTTTGAATCTTGGATAGACTTGGATGTTTGAGAGCTCTTAAATGCTTGGAGATGATAAATAAAAACACTTTCAAGTCTTCTAATCGAGTTCAAATGAAGAATCTAGGAGGTAGGTATGAGAACTAATGGATAAGATGAAGATGGTGATAAGCATTAATCATAATTCATAGCTCTTGATCTCACAAGAACTCTTGAAGAAATCGATTGGGTGAAATGGAGATACTTGGACCAAGTTTGGTCGAGAGAGAAATGAGTTAGGAGATGAGAAATGAGGTAACAATGGGAGGAAAATCGTATTTAAAAGACATCCTTCAGCTCCAAATTTTCTGCCTAAACTCCCTGGGCATGAAGATTTCGCCCCGGGCGTGAAGGGCAACTCCCCGGGCGTGAAGATTTTCCCCCGGGAGTGAAAGTTCTTTCGAAAAATTAATTAACTTATTTCTCACCCAAAACATTAACCAAGTCAAAATACATACCAAGGATTATTCTAAGGTTAAAATATAAATATGGAGTTCGAGATAAACATATCGAAAATCGGGGTGTTACAGTTGTAGTCCCCGGATGTGTCGGGCCTTTTTGGTGTCGTTCGTGGTATTTTGACATAAAGGTATATTGACTCTTTGGGTAGAACTTTCTTGGTGCTATGACTCTCCCTCATTGACTCCAATTTTTGGTTGTCTATTGGTCAATATATTATTACATGGTACTTATTACATATTATTAATTATTCAAACTCACTAGACTTTTTGGCCTAACACTTATTTGGTGTCGACGTGTATCTCAGCTTCTAGCAGTGTCGGCTTTAACAAGACTTAGTCGGGGTTAGTGTGAGCTTGGAGAATCAACCTTTTGGACACCATTTGATAGAAGACACTTATTTTTGGAAGGCTTGAATGACACCCGGTTTGTAATCTTATTTCTAGTGAAATTAAATTAGTAGGTTGTCATTCCAATTACTTTGATTACAAATTGTAATTAACAAGTGTTATTTATTTCCCATTTTTGGGAGGCTCGTGTTTTAGCTAATATATACCACTCTTTCCGTTTTTGGAAAGTTTTTGTTTGTCCCAATTTTTTGGAGTGTTACATTTACTATAGTCAATTACATGTGATAGTATAGTTCATCACATATGATAAATATGTGATACTAAATCGGAGACACGGACGACGTTAGGTGCGATCTGGGTTGCGGCTAAGTCGCTGGCACACCGCTAGGCCCCCTCACGTGTATTATCACATGTGATAAGGGTATTCTCGATGTGATACTATAACCCATCACATATGACACATGTGATACTAAATCAGCGACATAAACAATCTTTGGTGCGACTTTAGGTCATGGGCCAAATCGTCTACAACCAGCGGGTGCCCTCACATATATTATCACATGTGATAAGAATGTTCTCGCGTTTTCGCAAAATGGAGGTGTTCTCGTTTGAACCTCCACCTATATATATATATATATAATATATAGGGTGCGTTTCTTTTGCAAACCAAGCAATTTGTACAAACTATGCAAACCACTATTTTAGGAAACAATAGATATATTTATGAATAATGATTATGATTCATTAATAATGATTGTGATATATATGGAAAAAGGTTAAGTTTATTTATTATAATCATGATTTTAAATTAGGAAGTGTTAAGTTTATTCATTATAATCATGATTTTAAATTAGGAAACATAATAAAATCATATATTCATTAGACTTGATGAACGGCTAAGATTGGTTCACAAAGTTTGCACAATCTGACTGGTTTGCAAAAGATACGTCCCCTATATATATATATATATATATATATATATATATATATATATATATATATCACACACACACAAAGACCTCCACCTATATATATATATATATATATATATATATATATATATATATATATAATATACACATAGAGAGGGAGGTTCAGGGGAAAACGCTAAATAAATGAAAAAAACGAAAAACAGTCAATCAACCCGTTAGATTAACTGATCCAATGGATGTGATTAAGAAGACGATTACAACTTTATTTTTAAATTAAAAAAATATCCCACTCCCCATTTTTTAAATCGAAAAATACGAAATATGATCAAAATTAGGACGAAACAAATTACACAAAAAAAAACATATTTTTCTCGTTAATTTGACATCCATGCATATATAAATATTCATATACTTTTTTCATCCGTTTTTGAGGTTTTCTGGTTTTCCATTTATTTAACGTTTTCCCCTGAACCTGGCCCTACACACACACACACACACATATATGTATGGTTGGATTTCGGTGAGAATTAAAGTTATGGTGAGAAGGGTAAAAAGGGATTATCACCTTTGAGGTGCACCGGGTCAATTACCTTCTAAAACGCAGTTCATGAGTTAGTTGTTTTGAGATTAAAAGTGATCAAGGGTCCAAATAGCTTCTTATACTTCTCACCTTAACTCTTATTCTCACACGATTCTTCTTATATATATATGTGTGTGTGTGTATAAGAATTTCAAATGAGAATATAGTCAATTTAATTATGAGAAATGTAAGAAGAATCAAATCATATGTAATTTTATAGTAAAATTAAAAGTTATTTACAATAAGTTCAAAAGAGTGACGTTAACCAGTCATTGTGTGTATAAGTTTCACACAATCTTAGTCATAATGACTAATCGTTCTTGCATTCTTTGTAAGTTGACCGTCTTCTCATTTAATCATCCCCTTTCTATCTATCTATCTATCTATCTATCTATCTATATATATATATATATATAGATATATATATATGATGATAATCAAATGAGAACCAAAAATAGGTTGAGAACCGTGAAAACCAATCTAAACCATTGATTAATTTTAATCCATGGTTATTAAAGGCAATGACAATTTTGAAATAAATTGGAAGTGAAACAACTTTTAATTAAAACCATAGGATCAAAATCAAATTACGGCTTAGATCGGTTCTCACAGTTCTCAATATTTTTTTGGTTCTCACATGATTTAACCCCTAGGGGTGAGTTCAAATGAAAACTCATTTTTCATTGTGCACGTGAGGACCAATCTTAGCCATTGATTAAAACTTAGAAAACTAATCAATAGTTAAAACATAATAAGATTAATTGAGAAGTGATTAGGGACAAAACTGGATAAATCAGCACCTACCTTATTTGACTTTTTATTTTTTTAATTAAAAAACGTTTACCTCCTTAAAGTTTAAAATAAATTATCCTAAAAATTATTAATATTTTAATCAAACAAATTACATAAAAAAACGAGAATTTCGTGCTCTTCGATATGATATCCATCTCGATATACTTTTTTTTCTTCATTTTAATCGTTTTTACGTGAAATTATATATATATATATATATATATATATATATATATATATATATATATATATTATATTTATTATGAATATGTATGCACGTCCCCAGATGTCCGCATTCAATATGAATAATCGTAAAATCTTACAAATGAACCATTATACAAAAACACTCTAGAATTATTATTATTACAAACAACATATTACAAATAAATCTCACAAGCTATGGAGTATCTTCAAGAGATTTGAAGATGAATACAAAATATGAGAAAACCTAACTCTAGAGAGAGAGATAATATCACAAAGCTAACAAAGTGTAAAAATGAATCGTTTCAATGAAATGAGAAATAAAACAAGCGTTTTATATTTCCAACATTTGCACTTCCAGTCCTCCAACATTTGCACTTCTAGTCCTTAAGCTTTTCCAATATTGCTCCGCTACCCTATAATTCTTCCCATAATTGAGGTGCAACCCTCCTACTTCCATTTACATGATTTACCCTCAAAAACACAAAACATACAACAAATACCTTAAGTTAGAATAAAATGACAAGATTGGTAATCATTTTATATTTTCAACAACCTCCCTCAATCTTGACATCTAAACAAATCCAACATATTTAATTTAGAACAATGATATATATGTTGATTTACACTAAGTGACTTGGTAAAAATATCAGCTGGATTTTCAGAAGACACAACCTTTACCATTTTTAACATTTCAGCAGCTATTTTATCTCTCACTTGGTGAATATCTATTTCTATATGCTTAGTCCTTTCGTGAAAAACAGGATTATTAGCAATCTGAATAGCAGATTTATTATCACAATTTAAATCTAGTGGAAGAAGATTATCTATTTTCAAATATGCAAGAATACTAAGAACCCAAATTATTTCACAAAGGGCAGAAGTCATAGCACGATACTCAGATTCAATCCGAGGAACGAGAAACAGTAGACTATTTTTTACTCCTCCGAGAAACCATACAGTTTCCTAAAAATAAACAATACCCAATAACTGAGCGCCTAGTTGACAAACATTTTCCCCAATCGGCATCAACAAAAGCAATAAGTTTAAACATTGACGAAGAAGAAAAATTAACACCCTTACCTGGTGAAGCTTTCAAATACCTCAGAACCTCAAGAGCTAATTTCAGATGAGACTGTCGAGGTGAATGCATAAACTGACTCAAGCAGTGAACTGCAAAAGCAATATCTGGACAAGTTGCTAAATTATAAATACAGTGAAATCATTTAGAAGAGGATCTTTAGAACTGGATCCAATAGAATCGGTAACAATCAAATTCATATCCATAGGACTACAAATAGGTTTACACCCTAAGTACTCGAAATCATTAAACAACTTAAGACAATATTTACGTTGAGACATACACACTCCTTTATCAGTCTTTAAAATTTCTATACCTAAGAAAAATTTCAATTGACCATGATCTTTAATTTTAAAATTAGATTGCAAGTGATCTTTTACCCTTTTAATTTCAGAATTAGAATTTACAGTTAACACAATAATATCAACATAAACTAAAAGAACTAGAAATATAGAATCAGAAATTTTAGTAAACAAAGAATAATCACTTGAACTTTGACAGAACCCATGTTCAATTAACATGAAGACAATTTAGCATCACTACCTCGGTGCTTGTTTGAGTCCACATAAGGACTTAACAAGTTTACACACACATTTATCATTGGCAGAAAAATAACCAGGTGGTAAAGTCACATACACTTCTTCAACTAAATCACCATACAGAAAAGCGTTATTAACATCAAGTTAACACAAAGGCCAACCATTTTGAACAACTAAAGCTAGTACACATCTAACAGTTACCATTTTCACAACTGAAGAGAGAGTTTCCTTATAATCTAACCCTTCCCTTTTGAGAATAGCCTTTAGCTACCAGTCTGGCTTTATACCTTTCAATCTCACCGAACGACTTATAGTTAATTTTATATTTCCAACGACAACCTATCGGTTTTCGTCCAGGAGGTAAGTCAGTTAAAACCCAAGTTCAATTACGATATAAAGCCTCTATTTTATCATTCATAGCTGTAACCCAATTTTGATCTTTACTAGCTTCAAAAAAATTATTGGGTTCAACTAACTTATTTAGAGTAGAAAGAAAAAAGAAATTTTCAGAACTAAGATAAGAATAATTAACAACTTTTTCCAAACCATATTTAACCTTTCCCTCTACAACATAGTCATTAAACCTTCTAGGTAGGTTAAACACACAACTAGATTTTCTAACTGAAGAGGTACTTGATTCAGAAATATTACCCTCAGGGGGGGGGACGCAATTGATCATCATGACGATGTTGAACAGTTAAATGACGAAATTCAACAACACACTAATCACTGACAGTCATATCAGTACTACCATAATCAATATATCTAGCAGCTCTATTTGGACTACCTAGATGATCACGATTACTATGACTATTAGAAACAGTAAAACTGTTTTCATTTTGAGTTATATACCTTAACTCTTCACCGGGCATTTCAGAAACAAAATCATCAGTTTGAACATTAACGAAATGAAAGAAATTCAAAGAACTTATGCCACTAGATTCATGATCTTGTTTATTTGCACTCATTTAAAAAGGAAATATTGTTTCATAAAATTTTACATCTCTTGAAATTATGATCTGTTTGGTATCCAGACTATACAATTTGTAACCTTTCTTTCAATTGCAATATCCAAGAAAAACACATTTTTCATCCCGAGAACCAAATTTATCAGAAACATTTGGTTTTATAGCAAAATAAAGACATCCAAAATTTCTAAGATGTGAAAGAACTGGTGCAAAACCAAAAACAAGCTCATAAGAAATTTTCCATATAACACAGAAGATGGAGTTCTCTTAATAAGATAAGTAGTAGTTAAAACACATTCACTCCACATATTTAATGGAATATCTCCCTGGAACATCAAGGCTCTAGCGACATTTAACAAATGTCTATGTTTGCGTTCTACAACCCCATTTTGTTGGGGTGTATAAACACAAGTAGTTTGATGAACAATTCCCTTAGATTTAAAAAACTCACCTAATCTGGAGTTAACAAACTCAGTTCCGTTATCACTTCTGAAAATTTTTACAAGTTTCCCAAATTAAGCATGCAACAGACTATGAAAAGAAATGATATTATCACAAACTTCATATTTATGTTTTAACAAATAAACCCAAACAGACCTAGTAAAATCATTCACAATAGTCAAAAAATACCTATATCCTTCTTTACTAGTCACATGGTAGGGTCCCCATAGATCAAGATGAATCAATTCTCCAAGACTCTTGGTACTGTGATCACTAAGGTTAAACGTATCCCTAGCTTGATTTGCCTTATGGCAGACATCACATGGGGGAGAGACACTCTCGTTCCCAAGATTAAGAGTATCTTTCAAACACCCAAGAGCTTTATCAACTGGGTGTCTTGGCCGACTATGCCAAAGTTGACGAGACAGATCGCAAAGAATGGTCATATTGGATAGACTATTAGGAGGTTTTGAAGTAACATTCTTACCCTTAAGATAGTGATCGAAAAAATACAGACCTCCATGCTCACTACTGGTCCCCACAATTCTCTTTGCAAGAGAACCATGAATAAGATAGCACTTATTTTAACAACCCAAAAACGATAGATACAAAGTAGCATAAATTCAATCCCTCAAACGGGTCCCGATACAAACATACGAAAACAAAGATCATTACAAACAAGGTAGTCAAAGTCTATCACAACCGAGAATATAAACAAGAGTAGCTACACCGCATCTAAGGCCAAAACGCTTCCATCCTGCTAGCTCTTAACACTTCTCTTTCCCTCTCAAGGAACCGCCAACCGACTCCTTACCTGAAAAGGGGTTTTTAAGAAAAAGAAAGTGAGGGTTAGACCAAAAGGTCTAGTGAATTCCCGACCTCGGCTTGGTAAAAGTAATTTTATGCGATAATCAAAAATACCGATATAAACACATCAATTTGGCATCACTGGTAGCAACATTTCAAATAATCCCGCGTCTGTGCACTCGAGGCCCCAGTAGATCCCCATCCGGCCCCCTCGTAGATGTCGTCGCCCGTATACGTAGGAAACAAATTCCAAGCATACGGACCAACCATCCCAGATGGTAAAAGAAATAGCCATGGCAAACAACCCAAACAGTTACAGCGCAAGCTCACCATAATACGATATATAAAAGTGTAATCATAGGATTAACAACAAATTTAATGATCAAAGGCTTCAACGTAACATATGTACATAAAAGACCAATAAGGAGTTTAATCTCGAACACTACTTCCATTTTAGAACTTTAAAAATAAGGGAACTCACCGGTTTGGATGAAAATTGACAAACATGAACAACTAGCCTCGGATAGATCAAACTCCTACATTCCACATTAATAAGAGAATTATAATTTCTGGTAAAGTCCTATGAGTTTCTTTGCTCACAATCCGATCGACAATGGGTAAGCTTTCATAAATAAATTAAAGGAAATGGGCCATAGCCTAGGACGGTCACGGCAGACCCCGGGTGCCCCAGTTCGCATACACCCCGGGCGACCCGGGTGGATGGTACATCGGGAGGCCCCGGTCGAAGACGCACCGGGTGACCCCGGTCAAAGACGCACCGGGCGACCCCGTCGAAGGAGAAACTCTCGATATCGAGGGTTGGGGGTGCACCCCTTAATACGGTGACACTACACGATAAACAGCGACCGGTGTGGATTATAAACAATAATCAGGCCCTAAATCCATTTTCACCTTTAATCCCAAAACACCCAACCCAGACGATTCCAGCTTAAATGCTATTCCTAACTTCTAGACTATTGCCCAACCAAAACTCCTAAATGACAAAGAAAAGAGTTTCAAAACTCTTAACAAGGATTAGATGATTACCTCTTGAAGAAGAATCCCACCAAATGGCACCTTGCTTTAATCAGAACATATTTCTCCCCAAAGGACTTCAATCAGCTCCCCTTCCTCTTTCTCTTGCGCCGCTCACACTAAAATATTCCAAATCGTGAAACAACTTAGGGTTTTAGGTCTTAATTGACTACATTTTCAAGAAGGTCCTCCAACTTTCTTATTTTCCACTTTTTACACCACTTTATTTTCTTTAAAATAAAACGGAGAATTAGCGATTGTTACAACACTCCCCCCTTTAGAGGAATTATGTCCTCAGAATTTCGTTGTCGACAAGGTACGGATATTTGGACATCATATCAGATTTTATTTCCCATGTTGCTTCTCGCCCTTTGTGGAACTTCATTGGACCTTTACTAAATTGATATCCTTTGTCCTTAAGCACTTAACCTTACGATCCACAATAGTTTCCGGTTCCTCGACGAAGTTCAATTTCTCATCCACCCGCACATCCTGTAAAGGCATCGCCATATCAACTTCTGCTAGACACTTTCTCAGATTTGAGATGTGAAAAGTGTTGTGAATACCCTTCAACTCTTCGGGTAATTCCAACTTGTACGCCACTTCTCCAACTCGCTCAATGATTTCGAAAGGACCAATATAATGTGGGCTTAACTTCCCTTTCTTTCCAAAGCGGACCACTCCTTTCCATGGTGATATTTTCAACATCACTCTTTCACCCACTGAGAATTCAATATCCTTTCGTCGCTTATCCGCGTAGCTCTTTTGACGATCTCGCGCCACTTTCAATCTCTCTCGCACTTGAGCGATTTTATCCGTAGTCAGCTGCACTAACTCTGGTCCAGCCAGCTGCCTTTCTCCAACCTCATTCCAACATAGAGGAGTGAGACATTTCCTACCATAAAACATCTCATATGGGGCAGCTTTGATGCTCGTATAGTAGCTATTATTGTAGGCAAACTCAATTAATGGTAAATGATTTTCCCAAGAGCCTAGGAAATCCAAAACGCACGCCCTCAGTATATCCTCCAGGGTCTGAATGATCCGCTCACTCTGACCGTTGGCTTACGGGTGATACGTTGTACTCATCTTGATTTTCGACCCAATTTCCCGCTGGAAACTCTTCCAAAATGTTGATGAGAACCGACTATCCCGGTCAGACACAATCGACAATGGTACACCATGGCGGACGACAATCTCGTCGATATACAACTTCGCGAGTCTTTCTATAGTGCAGGTCTCCTTGATAGGCAAGAAATGCGCCGATTTGGTAAGCCGATCCACGATGACCCAAATCGCGTCGTAACCCTTCGGGGTTCTAGGCAATTTAGTCACAAAGTCCATCGTGATCTGTTCCCATTTCTAGACAGGGATATCTAACGGTTAGAGTTTCCCATACGGTCGCTGGTGCTCCCAGGCATCTCTCCACGTAATGAGCTATGTCCTTCTTCAATCCCGACCACCAATAGTCTCGCTTCAGATCTCTGTACATCTTGTTCGCTCCCGGGTAAATCGAATATTTCGACTTGTGAGCTTCCGCTAAGATGACCATCCTCAAATCCCCGAGTCTCGGAACCCAAATCCTCCCACTGAAGCATTTTAAGCCTCGACTGTCCTCCACTAGCGAATTCATAAGACCTACTACTCTTTCAGCTTTAAGATTCTCAGGTCTCAGGGCTTCCACCTGGAACTTCTTAATCTCCTCCAATAAAGTTGGAGTCACCTCAGCTCTCGAAACTACCATCACTAGGTTTTCACTTCTTTCCTTCCGACTCAGAGCATCGGCTACCACGTTGGCTCTCCCAGGGTGATACTCAATCTTACAATCGTAGTTCGTTAGAAGTTTCATCCATCTTCGCTGACGCATATTTAGCTCCTTTTGATCAAACAAATGGCAAAGGCTCTTGTGAAGATCTGACATTGTGTCTCGTAGAGATAATGTCTCCAAATCTTTAGCGCGAAGACCACTACGGCTAACTCCAAATCGTGAGTAGGGTATCGCGATTCATGGTCCTTTAGCTGGCGAGATACGTATGTGATCACCTTTCCTCGTTTCATTAGGACGCATCCTAAACCCAGCCTCGATGCGTCACTATAAACTACGAAGTCATCCGTACCATCCGGCAAGGCCAAGATCGGAGCGCTACTCAACCTGTCCTTTAACTTCTGAAAAGCCTCCTACTGAGCTTCCGTCCACACGAACTTTACAAGATTTTTAGTCAACGAAGTCAGCAGTGTTGCGATACGCGAAAAGTCTTTGATAAACTTTCGGTAGTACCCGACCAACCTTAGGAAACTTCGGACCACCAACGGATTCTTCGGCGCTTACCAATCACAAATTGCTTCCACTTTTGTAGGATCTACCTTGATTCCGTCTTGGGACACGACATGCCCAAGAAACTGCACTTCTCGCAACCAGAATTCACACTTCGAAAATTTCGCATAAAGCCTTTCTCGTCTTAGCAACTCTTAAACTGTTCTCAAATGATTCTCGTGCTCCTTCTCAATCTTCAAGTACACTAAAATGTCATCGATGAACACGATCACGAACTTGTCTAAGTAGGGTTGACACACCCTATTCATCATATCCATAAAGGTTGCAGAAGTGTTGGTCAAACCGAACGGCATTACTAGAAATTCAAAATGTTTGTATCTCGTACGGAAAGCCGTTTTCGATATATCTTCTTCCTTCACCTTAAGCTAATGATAACCCGATCTTAGATCGATCTTGGAGAAGAAACTTGCTACTTGAAGCTGATCGAATAATTCGTCTATACTCGGGATTGGATACTTATTCTTGATCGTCAGCTTGTTGAGCTCTCGGTAATCTATGCACATTCTCATAGATCCGTCCTTCTTTTTCACAAAAAGGACTGGCGCCCCCCATGGAGAGGTGTTAGGCCTTATAAACCCCTTGTCTAGCAGTGATTGCAATTGAGACGTCATTTCTTTCATCTCTGAGGGTGCTAATCTATATGGTGCATGCACGATCGGAGCGGCACCAGGCATCAGATCGATCCGAAATTTGACTTGACGATCAGGGGGTAGATCTGTCAAATCCTCCAGAAATACTTTCGGGTACTCGCTCACCACCCGCACCTCCTCCACCCTAAATTTCTCTTTCTTAGCATCTACAACATGCGCTAAGAATCCCCGACATCCTTTCCTCAAACTCTTTTTTGCTTTGATCAAGGAATTTAAACTAGAACCCCTATCTCGCCTATTTCCATAAATCACTACCATTCCTTTCTCAGGCAACACCATACGAATCATCTTGTTATTACAGACAATACTAGCATCGTTCATAGCCAACAAATACATCCCAAGCACCACGTCAAAATCTTTCATCGCCATGGGTTATAGCACCACTGGCACTAAACTCCCTTCGATGTCTATAACACACCCCTCAAACACCTCCCTAACAGACACCTGATTACCATCTGAGGTTTCTACCTCGAACATCCGCTCTAGACGTTTAGGCTTTATCCCCAAACATTGTGCAAACGCAGGATATATAAAAGAGCAAGTCGCCCCCGAATCAAACAATACTCTAGCACAAGTAGAGTTCACCAAGAACGTACCTGCGACTACATCAGAAACCTCCTCCGCCTCTATCGTTGTCATATTAAAGGCTCTCCATTTCGGACGAGTCAGTTCCCATTTCTTCTCCTCTCTTATTCCTCCCCCCACAATCCCCAGTTTAAACTGGCCCACCCCGCTTGACTTGCGGGAAATCAGACCGAAGGTGATCTGGCGACCCACATTGATAGCAAGTCCTCTTACTCGGGCAATCTCTAGAAATGTGCCCCGGCATCCTACACTGGAAACATGACCTTTCCCTTGAACCACATTCTCCCCGATGTACTCGGCGACACTTCCAACAAGGCTTATCTCCGACCCCACGATCCCCTTTCGGCTCTGTCCTGAAACTTTTTCCCTTCCTCGGATCTGATGTCGGTCCATCCCATTTCCTCTTGTCACCAACTCTATCAGTCACCTGGCGGTTCTTTTCCTTCTCTGTCATCTCGGCCACATGAACGGCCTTCTGAAGGTGGTCGGTTCACTTGCAAAAACCCACTCTCGCAAACTGCTCCTCAACCCGAATATATAGCGTTCCACCCGACTCTCCTCGTCTGGTAGATATGATCCGGCAAAACGAGACTTCTCAATAAACTTGGTGGTGTACTCTCTGACTGACAGATCCTTTTGTTCCAAACTCATAAATTCTTCTTGCAACTTTTTCACTGCAGCTAGAGGGCAGAATTGCGCCTTGAATTTCCCCACGAAGGTCCCCCATGACATACCCTCTGCTGCCGACACTCCTTGTCCGCCAGTCTCTGCATCCCACCATAAGGTGGCGTCAGACCTCAGCATGGACAGGGCGTAAGTTACCTTGTCTTTCTTAGCACATTTGTTGGTAGCAAACATCAGTTCCATCTCCTTGACCCACTTCATTACCAGTACTGGGTCAGACTCTCCTTTGTAAGTAGGGGGTTTGCATACGGCAAACTCCTTGTAACTACATCCCTTTGCAGACACTTTGTTTGCCATCAAGGTCACCGATGGAGAATGACCCCCCACTTCAGTCACATGTGGACTCGACAACTCTGTAACCTCCTTGCTCTCACTCTTGTCTCTGCTTCCCGAGGCTATCTTCTCCTGGCGAGCCAATAACGCTTTTAGGGTCTCTTGAAGCTTCCCCATTTCAGTGACAAAAGTTTCGTGAGTCACAAAGGCCTGATTTCGACCCCGACCACGAGCCCTCGCGGTTCCCCGCCCTCTCACAGTTGCCGAGCTTTCTTGATGCGAGATTTCCCTATCCACCGTAATCTCAACACTTCTCGCCCTGCAAGTGACCGGGGTCTTGTCTTTTCCCCGATTCCCAATGTTGATCCCCTCGACTTGAGTCATAGCCTTTCGGGTGGTCCTCACCGGTCCACGCCTACGACCATGGCCCCTTCCTCGGGCTGTTGACTGCCCAGTAGGACCCCTCGGCATCTCAACACGAACCTCATTCACAGGCAGATTCTCCCCCACCGGCACTGCCCTACTCCGCAAAGCTCGCTCAGACATTATGACAGCTGAAATAACACATGGATAAACTTTAATTCAACAGACACATATGCAACAAAGTTTGTAGGCATGTACATGTGCCTGTGGATTTGCAATTACATTGGCCAGATGTAATCCCAAATTCACCTTACATGTTAGTCCCTATCTCTCATCACATACATCCCTATAGGGGTAATCCTACGACGTACTATTTCTCGGTTGTGCCCCGCCTACAGTTTAAGTTTAGGTCCAGACGATCACCTAAATCTCTTAAACTATGGCTCTAATACCAATTTGTAACAACCCAAAAACGATAGATACAAAGTAGCATAAATTCAATCCCTCAAACGGGTCCCGATACAAACATGCGAAAAGAAAGATCATTACAAACGAGGTAGTCAAAGTCTATCACAACCGAGAATCTAAACAAGAGTAGCTACACCGCATCTAAGGCCAAAACGCTTCCATCCCGCTAGCTCTTAACACTTCTCTTTCCCTCTCGAGGAACCGCCAACCGACTCCTTACCTCAAAAGGGGGTTTTAAGAAAAAGAAAGCGAGGGTTAGACCGAAAGGTCTAGTGAATTCCCGACCCCGGCTTGGTAAAAGTAATTTTGTGCGATGATCAAAAATACCAATATAAACACATCAATGTGGCATCACTGGTAGCAACATTTCAAATAATCCCGCGTTTGTGCACTCGAGACCCCAGTAGATCCCCATCCGGCCCCCTCGTAGATGACGTCGCCCGTATACGTAGGAAACAAATTCCAAGCATACGGACCAACCATCCCCGATGGTAAAAGAAATAGCCATGGCAAACAACCCAAACAGTTACAGCGCAAGTTCACCATAATTACGATATATAAAAGTGTAATCATAGGATTAACAACAAATTTAATGATCAAAGGCTTCAACGTAACATATGTACATAAAAGACCAATAAGGAGTTTAATCTTGAACACTACTTCCATTTTAGAACTTTAAAAATAAGGGAACTCACCGGTTTGGATGAAAATTGACAAACACGAACAACTAGCCTCGGATAGATTAAACTCCTACATTCCACATTAATAAGACAATTATAATTTTTGGTAAAGTCCTATGAGTTTCTTTGCTCACAATCTGATCGACAATGGGTAAGCTTCCATAAAAAAAATTAAAGGATATGGGCCATAGCCCAGGACGGTCACGGCAGACCCCAGGCGCCCCAGTTCACATACACCCCGGGTGACCCGGGTCGATGTTACATCGGGCGGCCCCGGTCGAAGACACACCGGGTGACCCTGGTCGAAGGCGCACCGGGCGACCCCGTCGAAGGAGAAACTCTCAATGTCAAAGGTTGGGGGCGCACCCCTTAATACGGTGACACTACGCGATAAACAGCGACCGATGTGGATTATAAACAATAATCAACCCCTAAATCCATTTTCACCTTTAATCCCAAAACACCCAACCCAGGTGATTCCAGATTGAATGTTATTCCTAACTTCCAGACTATTGCCCAACCAAAACTCCTAAATGACAAAGAAAAGAGTTTCAAAACTCTTAACAAGGGTTTGATGATTACCTTTTGAAGAAGAATCCCAGCAAATGGCACCTTGATTTACCCATAACAGATTTCTCCCCAAAGGACTTCAATCAGCTCCCCTTCCTCTTTCTCTTGCGCCGCTCACACCAAAATATTCCAAATCAGGAAACAACTTAGGGGTTTAGGTCTTAATTGACTACAATTTCAAGGAGGTCCTCCAACTTTCTTATTTTCCACTTTTTACACCACTTTATTTTCTTTAAAATAAAACGGAGAATTAACGATTGTTACACTTATATTCATCAAACCCAACAAATATCTTACTACCCCTAGCAAGTTTATGCACAGACAGCAAATTAACATTAAAATCTGGGATAACAAGAACATCAAACATAATGACATTACTGTTAAGCCTAAAGTTCCCAATTTTGTTTATTTTGGCTTCATTGCCATTTGGTTGAGTAACTTTTAGATTTAAATCAGATATATCAATGATATTTTCAAGATGAGAAACTGATGAGGTTTTGTGTTGATTCGCTCCAGAATCAATAATCCATCCAGAGTGAGTAAAACCAGATGAAGAATTAGAACTACTAGCCATATTAGCTGAGAACTTACCTGCCATATTGGCAGTGATGTCTTCAGCTTGTTTTTTATCAAGAAGAGTCAACAATTTTTTGACTTGTTCTTCTGAAAGAGAATTGGAGGAAGTCTGACCATGGCCAGAACTCTCTGAAGTACAAGCATTGCTTGAAGGAGACTTGAAAGATTGATTTGGTCTATTTTTAGTAAATTGAAAATCTTTGGGAAACCCAATTAGTTTAAAACATCTTTCTATAGTGTGACCAGTCACACCACAGTGTTTACAGAGAAGAGGAGGTTTACCAGACTTTTTTCTATTGTCCACAGTTTTACCAAAAAAGGCATAATTTTGAGTTTTGGTATCTGAAGAAGAACGAGTCACACCTCGGTGAGATTCTCCTCTAGACACCAAAGAAAACGCAGTTTTTACAGTTGGAAGAGGATCCGTAGTTAAACTATTACTTCTTATTTGAATATAAGCATCATCCAATCCCATTAAAAACTGCATTAATTTTAAAAGTTGGTTATGTTTAGAGAATTCTTGAGAAGCATTACAAGAACAGGAAGGAAGCTTGACTAAAACATCAAACTGCTTCCACAAATCGTTATGTTTGTGGTAATAGTTGGAAACAGGAGCACCATTCTGACTGAGGGAATTTATCTTTTGATGCAGATTAAAAGTGACAGTTCCATTTATTTTATCATAAGTTTCCTTTAGTTCCTCCCAAACCTCAAATGCAACTTTTGAAAGAACTTGACTAACAAATAAGTCCTCAGAAAAAGAACCAAGGGTCCAAGATTACACAACAGAGTTACACCTGTCCCACTGTTTACCTAAACAGCATCATCAGTGGAACGAACAATAGAACCATCAACAAATCCAAGTTTTTCTTGGTTTCTAAAGCAAGTATCATAGCACATGACCAAACTTTGTAATTATCAGTACCAGTAAGTTTCACATTTAGAATAGATACACCAGAAATATCACTCAGATGCAGAGAAAGAGGGTCTCCAAAATCCAGCTTAGCAATCAGAGACCGCGATTCTGGAAATTTGGAGGCTTCTCCGCCAGTCATAATGAGCAAAAAAAGGGTAAAAGTCCTAAGTGGTATAGAAGACATGATTCCTTGCCACTCAGAGATGGTAGGTCAAGAGATACAAGGACTACTTACTGAAAGTAAACAGAAATTAAACAGATACAAGGGTCTAAGATAGAAACAACTTACAGAGCAACTCTTTTACTATAAAATGCAGCGGAAAGAAATAATTCCTGAAAGTACAGTTATATATACAAACAGGAAGAACACAAGAACAAACAACAAGGTATGACAAGATTTACTTCTCAAACCAGATCTAGTCCAGAAAAGAACTAGACCTTAAACAAGGAGAGAATAAGCCTTTGTCACAGATTCCAAAACAGGGATCTAGTTCAAACAAGAAGATCTAACACCAACACAGACCACAATCTTACACCAGATCTAGGAAGGTCAGACCAAAGAAGGAGTATAAAGAGAACAACAACAGAACTTCAGAAATCAAACACAACGAAAAGAGGCCAGCTATAAAGCAGATGTAGCCAAAGGATATGTTTCAGATCAGATCAATAAGGACCTAATCAGTGAACAAACCTTAAAGTTGCCTAAAAGTAAAAGAATGTAGAAAAACAAGAATAAATCAGATAGATCATATCTTGAAAAAATGAAATCCAATGAGAAGTCGAAACGAATGTTCTAGACTACAATCAAATCTACTAAGATCGAATCGAAAGTTGAACCTAAAACAAAAATTCAGACCAGATCTAAAGAGATCAGATCCAAATGATAAAAAGAAAAAATTCTAACAACTAGACCAGATCTATGGAGATCAAATCTGAGTTTCGAATTTTTAACAAAAAAGGGTCAGATATATAGAGATCAGATACGAGAATCAATGAAAATAAGTTCTAAAAAAAGAACTAGACCATATCTACGAAGATCAAATCTGATTTTTGAACTTTTGAAAAAAAAAATTGAACCAGATCTATAGTGATCAGATCCAACAAAACAAAGAACACAGGTTCTAAAACAAGACCGGATCTATACAGAGATCAGATTTGAGTTTCAACCTTCACAAACAATAGACCAACTCTACAGTGATAATGAAAACAAGTTCTAAAAACTAGACCAGATCTATACAGAGATCATATCTGAGTTTTGAACCTTCAAAAAAAGACCAGATCTAACGAAACAAAGAAGGAGGAAACGACAGACAATAAAGAAGAGGCCAAAAAACACTAAAGAGCAGAAACAACTCTAGGTTTAGAAGGAGGAAGACTTACCTGTCGTCGTTGATGAAGAGAGGGTCAGAGAGGAGTATGAATGATCGATCCATAGCTCTGATACCATCTTAAAATCTTATAAATGAAACATGTAACACCCTTAAATTTTACAAGATCAACTAATAAAAATTTCGATATAACATCCCATAAAGACAACACATATTCCTACAATATCCAAACTCAATACACCTCAAAACTTGATTCGATAAATAACCTCAACAATTACAAACTCTATGTAAGAACTACATTGAAGTCGGCTGTCACTCAACCCCAAATACAGTGCTCTCTTCAACCTAATGCGGAAGGCTTCATCAAGATTTTCGCTCCTCGGGTACACAACTAGCACTTCTCTCTTCACTGGGTTACTAGAATTATTCCTAACCGGAACCTGTTGCACATGCCGACAAATAAAAAGGTTAGGCTATAGCCTAGTGAGTTCAAGAGTTTTCTGCATGAATAAATATATCGTTGAAACGAAGGGATGCAATTAAAATTATACTCTTTCAAAATGATAAGCTTCGATTATGAAAACGACTCATTGTCCAATAATATGCATTTTAGACGAAGGAACCACTAATATAAACGTTTTCCAATCCAAACTATTTTAAGGGTGAAGATCCCATTATGAAACGTTATTTCGTAAATTAAATTCAAACCAAAACTCACTCCAAATGAGAATAGAAATCAAACTCCCAAGTGATGAAAAGCGGATACTACTTTATATCCCAAAACACCCAAAACATTGGTGGGGCGTAATATTCAACCCATAATCATATATAAAATCCGTAAATGTAAAACGTCACCGAAAACATGGATACTAGACACAATACCCAAAACAACACTTTTCAGTGACGGGGGAGACCCGACTCCATAAAATGTGACGGTACACAAAGTAAGCCCATTTTATGTTGTTAAGACTAGTCATATAAACAAGCACACGCAAGGGATGTCAGACTTGGTGGCTTTAAACTTACACCCACGGAATGTCAACTTCAACCGCGAAAGTTCCTTACGTTGAGTTCCTCATCCAATATCGTGTACTAGCACGTAGGACTTACAGCTCAATCTGATGCCTAATCGTGCCTCAATGTGGAAAACTAGCGTTCCATCATTGGACATAATGATTCCAAGCGTAAAGGATGTCAGGCTCGGTAGCTTTAAACGTACACCCATGGGATATCAACTTCAACCATAAAAGGTCCTTACGTTGAGTCTCTCATCCAATATCACAACCAAAGCTCTAAGTCGAGCTATCAAAACTGGACAAATGTTCTATAACCCAATCATAATAAAATACCATGCCACAGGCTCAAACAACCAAATGACTCATTGTCAAAAGCAATAAAATGCAATAAATGCACTCGACCAATGTTTGTGCAAATACGTGCTACAAAGCACGTGACCAAACCCCAACACAACTTAGAATAAGATAGATCGTTTTCCAAACAAGGTTATACCATTGACCTCTTTGTAAAACGTCTCAAAACACGAGCCATGCACATTTTCAACAAACACTAAAGCTGCATTTTTACCAAGAAATCTCCATTATGCAATAAATTATTTAAAACATTCCCCTTTATGACTTATTTATCAAGATGACCAAAAGTCCCAAATATGGGCGTTTTACAAAGTTCATAAAGCTAAACACTTCAATTAATCACAAGATACCAAATAACTCAACAGTTGATAATTTCATGTAAAACACATAAATACTTTAAAATGGACATTTTGGCATGTACAACGTTTTCACAAATCAACTTGAACTCGTCTTGCTAGATTTAGACTAAATCTAGATTTTACTCCAACTTGAGCTTCCTTGAAGAAACTTGAATCTACAAGCCAAATCTTCCAAAAACGTAGATCCAAAAGTTTCCAACCATAAATATCCATCTCCAAACTTTTATAATAGATCCCCAAACATTTTATATCAAAATCTCCATTTTGGCCAAAACCCTAATTTTGACCTAATTTCTCCAAAATCATCAAATCCAAAATTTGAGAAAAATAAACACTAGGAAGTCATAAATAGATAATTTATGACTCATAATAAAGTTTACAAACTAGGAGGATCAACTCACCACTTAAGTTTTGGTGAAAACCTAGGAAACCCCAAATTTCTTGAAGATGGAGGTGATGATCATGAACTCTTGATCTTTGCTTCCACTCCACCACCAAATACTCTTGGATATTCCTAAAACTAACAATATAACCTTGAAAACCTCTCAAAAACAAAACCATATCAACTTGAATCACCAAAAACGGAGTTGAAATGAGAAAGTTATGACTAAATGAAGAAAACCCCGATTTTATGCACTGCAGGTTTGGCGCGATTGTGACATGCGACTGTGCCATGTCACAATCGCATGGGAGGGTCTCCCAAGATGTACCAAAATTCATTTCACCCCCTTGGCGACCTTGACATGCTATAGTGCCACTGGCACAGTCGTCGGGCACTATAGTCTGGCCCGTACCGCGAGTTTTTCGGCCGTTCTTCGACCGTTTTCTCGACCGCTTTCTCGACGGCTTTCCCGATCGTTTTCTTGTCCATTCCTCGACCATTCTCCCGGCCATTCATCAACCGTTCTCTTGGAACATTTGATGCTATTATGCCATTTATTGTACCATTGTCATAATTTCATGGCACATTCGCTGAGACGACCGAACACTCGGTAACGTCGATGTTATTGTGACATATGTCACAAATGCATGGTACTATACTCGGGACTACCACACTTTCAGTACCATGGGTGCTATTACGACAGATGTCACAACCACATGTCACTATAGCCGAGACGACCATACTTCTATTACCATTGGTGCTATTGTGACAAGTGTCACAACCACATGGCAGTATAGTCATACTCCATACTTGGTTCTTCCTTTACCGATTCATCTAGTTCAACATTTTTCCTCAATTGAGATAAAAATCAGGGTGTTACAAAACATTATACAAAAACACTCTAGAATTATTATTACAAACAACATATTACAAATAAATCTCACAAGCTATGGAGTCATCTTCAAGAGATTTGAAGATGAATACAAAATATGAGAAACCCTAACTCTAGAGAGAGAGATAATATCACAGAGCTAACTCAGCTAACAAAGTGTAAAAATGAATAGTTTCAATGAAATGAAATGAGAAATAAAACAAGCCTTTTAAATTTCCAACATTTGCACTTCCAATCCTCCAACATTTGCACTTCCGATCCTTTAGCTTTTCCAATATTGCTACGTTACCCTTTAATTCTTCCCAATAGTGAGGCATAGCCCTCTCCTACTTCCATTTACATGATTTACCCTCAAAAACACAAAACATACAACAAACACCTTAAGTTAGAATAAGATGACAAGATTGGTAATCATTTTATATTTTCAACAAATAACAAAGGTGAACGTTCATTCACTATTCATGATGAATAATACAACATTCAAGATGAATAATACACAAATTCATGATTCATGTATTATTCATCATGAATCGTGTATTATTCTCCCTGAATGATGTTTTATTCATCCTGAATGATAGATTATTAATGATGAATAAGATATGAATGACTCGTGAAGGTGTGGATACATGGCGTACTTTCTTTTGTTTCTCGATTCACAACCGAAATTTGGTTTAATTCATTATGAACATATATGTGTATACCTGGGTGTCCACATTCAGTATGAATAACCAATGTGAACGTTCATTCATTATTCATGATGAATAATACAGTATTCAGGATGAATAATATACGAATTCATGAATCGTGTATTATTCACCCTGAATGTTGTATTATTCATTTTGAATGATACATTATTCATGATGAATAATACATGAATGACCCGTGAAGGTGTGGACACGTGACGCACTCTCTTTTGTTCCCCGGTTCACAACCTAAACTCGATAGGTTCTCGATTGGTGTTGGGTTACGGTGATAAATAATGCGATGTCTTACGACGTTGAAGAAAGTGTTGAAGTAGGTGATGTCGAGTTACGAACTTACGGTGTCGATGTGTTGTACACACTTGAATATACATAAATATTCATAATGAATATAACATACATATATAGCATTTCACGTAAAAAAACGGTTAAAACAACAAAAAACCTATATCGAGATGGATGTGTCATATCGAACAACACGAAATTCTTGTTTTTTTTTATGTAATTTGTTTGATTGAAAATTAGTAATTTTTAATATAATTAATTTTAAACTTTAAGTGGGTAAAAGTTTTTAATTAAAAAAAAATTAAATAAAAAGTCAAATATGATAAGGCTGAGTTTAAATTATCTTTCATTTTTATCCCTAATTATCTTAATTAATAATTTTAATTAAAAATTATATTTAATATGAGTTATTGTATCAATAGAGATGGAAGCGCCGAGATTCGTCGTTACATACACAATAAAAATAGAGTTTTTATTTGAACTCTCCTCCTATATATATATATATATATATATATATATATATAAATCATGAGAGAAATTTGAAAATTGGGGAATTATAAGATTCATTCTCATCGGCAGACATGTTTAAATGAATGGTTTGAAAAAGTAATGGAATTATTGTAATAGTTGGAAAAAGGAGATCCCCATGATGTGTAAATTAAAAATATATAGGAGCAAAGGTGGGTATTGACTTTGTGAATCATTATCCACGAAATTGGCGGTATCTAGAATATCTCCAACAAAACAGCTTTTATTTAGGTGTGCTAATCTAAATCGCTAAATTTAATAAACTGTTTACATCGCATCGCACTATATCTTAAGGTGCGGTTTTAATGTTCACGATGTGATTTGCGGTTTACATTTTTTCCAAACGGCACTATGTGGTGCAGTTTACGGTTTTGAGTTATCAAACCGTGGTTCAAACGGCAACGCGCCGCATAATATATATATTTGATAAATGGTAAATATATGATAAATAAAGAAGTAATCATAGTCATTCATACGGTCAAGATCGGATTTGACTGGTCAAATATTTCGACTTTGACTGGTCAAAAGTTGCGGCTATTCCAAAAATAAAAGGACACTTTCGTAATTTTTACAAAATACACGGGTTGTGTTCATATATGAACATGTATAATTCACATATGAACTATATGCAGTGTAATTCACATTTGAACTCTTTTAACGAATTCATATATGAACTAATTAACTGATTCACATATGAACTAATTAAATGTAAGTTCATATATGAATCAGTTGAACTAATTAATTGTAAGTTCATAAATGAATCAGTTGAACTAATTAAAAGATTCATATATGAACTTTTATGATTCATATATGAACTAATTAACTGATTCCCATATGAACTAATTAACTGATTCACATATGAACGTATAGTTCATATGTGAACCATATAGGTTCATATATGAACTTATCCCGCGTATTTTACGAAACTACCCCTCTACCTTCTATTGATCATACAAGGAATTATCCGGTGCTTCGCGGTCAAAGCCGCAAATGTTGACCAGATAAATGGCTAAGATTATTTCTCTATTGCTTATACATTTACCATTTCTGAAATGAACCTCTCCCTATATATATATATATATATATATATATATATATATATATATATAGCCTTAGGTTCATTTGAGAAATGATAAATATTTGAGAAATAGAGAAGTAATCCTAGCCATTCATACGACCAAGATCGGATTTGACTGGTCAAATAATGTGGCTTTGACCAGTCAAAAGTTGCGGCTTTGACTAATCAAAAGTTGCGGCTATTCCAAAAATAGAAGGACAGTTTCATAATTTTTACAAGATACACGGGCTGAATTCATATATGAACCTACATGATTTACATATGAACTATATGTTCACATGTGAACCAGTGTAATTCACATATGAACTTTTTTAACTGATTCATATATGAACCTTTGTGATTCATATATGAACTAATTAACTGATTCACATATGAACTAATTAACTGTAGGTTCATATGTGAATCAGTTGAACTAATTAATTGATTCATATATGAACGTATAGTTCATATGTGAATCATACATGTTCATATATTAACTTGTCTCGTGCATTTTACGAAACTATCCCTCTATCTTCTATAGACCACACAAGGAATTATCCTGTGCTTCACGGTTAAAGCCGCAAATGTTGACCAGATGAATGGCTAATATTATTTCTCTATTTCTCATACATTTATCATTTCTCAAATGAACTTCTCCCTATATATGAGAATCAGTTAATTAGTTCATATATGAATCACAAAAGTTCATATATAAATCTGTTAATTAGTTCAACTGATTCATATATGAACTTACAGTTAATTAGTTCATATGTGAATCAGTTAATTATTTCATATATAAATCACAAAGGTTCATATATGAATCAGTTAAAAGAGTTCAGATGTGAATTACACTGATTCAATTATATTGGTTCATATATGAACACAGCCCGTGTATTTTGTAAAAATTACGAAAGTGTCCTTATATTTTTGGAATAACCGCAACTTTTGATCCAGTCAAAGTCAAAATATTTGACCAGTCAAATCCGATCTTTACCGTATAAATTGTTAGGATTACTTCTCTATTTCTCATATATTTACCATTTCTCAAATAAACCTAAGACTATATGTATATATATATATATATATATAATTTTATATATTCCACATACACATATATGTATGTAGGGTTAGGTTCAAGGGAAAACCTCAAAAAACGAAAACTTGGGGAACACCTTTGTAGCCCTTCATCTTCAAATGAATCATAAATCTATGAAAACCAGAGAACTAATTTTTTTAGTGCATATTCATTGTTGAATAGACTCAAGAACAACATACAAATACAAGAGTTTGTGTGTGTATGGTAAATCAAACGAGGGGTTGAGTTCCGGTCAAAATGAAACTATAGTGAGAAGGGTAAGAAGGGGTCCACACCCTTGGATGCACATTAGGATGAGATGCACCGGATCAATGCCCGTGTCAAGCACGATTTATGGATGGGTTTGAAATTAAAAGTGATTAAGGGTCCAAATCCCTTCTTACCACCTCATCATAACTCTTCTTCTCACACAATTCTTCTTATCAAATGAGAATGAAAATATGTTGAGAACCAGTTCCACATGTAACACAAAGGTGTTTCATATATGAACCAAACAAATTATTAAGAATCGTGAACACCATTCTCACTTTTCCAATCACTTTAATCCAATGATTTTAGTTAACCTTCATTTTTAATTAAAAAGGCCATTGTGGTCATTTTCTTTTTCTTAAATATCTTCAAGATTTTTATCTCACTCAAACTTTACTAACCGTGATTTTTACCAACAAACTCACCATTTCACCTTAATCCTCTTCGTCAACCTCCATCGATATGTCATCTTTCATAATATCCGTTGTCGCCTACCCAAGAAACCATAGATCTCAATCTGCAAAGTAGAAATAACCAGAAGAATTAAGGAAACAATACCAGATCAAGAACAGAACGTTAATACACGCCATTAAGAATCTAGTCGCACCACTAGATCAAAGTTCTCAAGACTTAATCAAGAGTTGCGACTTGAAACAGAACATGAAAAACAATCTTGAATAGCACAAAGATATGGAAAAACAACTAAAAATAGACATTTGAAATTATGCAGAAAATTAAAAAAACCCTACAAATATTTGTTTAAGTTATTACTTTGTTTTTCCATATGGTTGTTCAAAGAAAATACACATAAAAGCCCTAGAAATTTCTTGTTTAGTTATTGTTGATGACGATGATTGTTGTTAATGGTTTATGTGCTAGTGTGATAATGGATTCACACTGAAGTGTTTTTCGCGTCAGAAACAACATATTGTTTAACACTTACAAAAATAAAGTTTTTAAAAGTAAACTTTTAAACTCAAAGTCCGAAATAAGATATACTTATTTTTATATATTTAGTAAAAAATATATCTATTTAGAATTCTTTCTATGATCAAAATGAAAACGTTATTTCAAAATTCAAATAAATATACATATCTAAAATAAATATGGTGCGAACGTGTATTCCAAAATTGCTACCGCCGGATTATTCATTAGACTGATTATATATAGTTTAAATTTGACGGATATATAGTTCATCGAATCTTACGTTTATCTTTTTTGATTTTGAAACTATCCACATAGCTTTCAAAATTGATTTTAATTAGTTGTTGGATAAATATCATGTTATTCTAATCGTCATTTTGAACTGATTTGTCATTGTTATATTATTTATTATTTATCCATATATTATTGTTATTATTAATCTATACGACTTTATTATGCAATAAAGAGTCAAACATTGATCTTTAAATAATAACATTGATCTTCTTTGATTTTATCTACTAAAGAAATATAAAAAGACATTGCATAATAGATAAATGTTTTCATACAATTAGAACCGTGTACAACTCGTATACAAATATATATATATATATATATATATATATAGGGGTGTTCAAATACAACATTTTACATGATGCAACCCATGCAACCATCTATCCACTACTCATTTTATTTTCACTTTTATAATTAAAAAGAAAAAAGAAAAAAGAAAAAAAGTTAAAAATAAAATAAGTGGTGGATAGAGGGTTGCATAATAACCTACCTCTCTCTCTCTCTCTCTCTCTATATATATATATATATATATAGAGAGAGAGAGAGAGAGAGAGGACGGTAATCAAATGAGAACTACAAAAATGTTGAGAACCTTAAGAACCAATCTCAACTATCTAATCATTCCAATCTAACAACCTTAATTATTGTTTCATTTATAATAAGATATTTTAATTTTCTTTAATTGATAATAATCTTCTATATTTCATTAGTTGATTGTATTACTAGTTTAATTTTTATTTGTTTACTTTCTCACATGTACATTGCTTAATGGTAACGTATAGAAAAACATACATATTTATAAAATATATTTGACTATTTTAAATAATGAAAACATCACATGAGAAAAGAAAATATAGTAAATATAAAGATATTATAATTAAAACATCACCTAGAATTCTGAAAACGCCAAAGTTTATTTCACAAAATGAATAATAAAATGTCGCTAAAGTTAAACACATTCAGTGTTGTTTGAGATTGTGAAAACAAAACATAGTTAATGTAAAATGTGATGTGAAAGTGAAACACAAAAGTGTTTTTTCATATTGTGAAACAATATAATATCGCTAAAGTGAAACAATAAAATGTTGTTTCACAAGGTGAAACAATGTAGTGTTGTTTCACAATTTTAAAAAAAAAGTTGACGTGGAATATGATGTGAAACACTAAAGTGTTGTTTCACATTGTGAAACAACACAGTGTTGCTAATATGGAACAATGTAGTGTTGTTTCACATGATGAAACGATGTACTCCTGTTTCACATGGTGAAACAATGTTGTTATTTCATATTGTGAAATAATATAATGTCATTAAAGTAAAACAATAAATTGTTTGAAACAATGTAGTGTTGTTTCACAATTTGAAAACAAAACAAAACAAAAGTTGATGTCAAATGTGATATGAAACACTAAATGTTATTTCACTACATGTGAAACAATGTTGTTAATGTAAAACAATGCAGTGTAATATAGTGTTGTTTCACCATGTGAAACAATGTACTGCAGTTTCACATGGTAAAAGGAAACCAAAATGATATGAAATGTGATGTGGAATACTAAAATGTTGTTTCATAAGGTGAAACAACATACGAGTTAAATCACTTTTATTGTTTAATGTAAAAACTATATTTATTAAAGAAAATGTAAAATATATATATATATATATATATATATATATATATATATATAATACTCGTGTCAAATTAAAGAAAATAAAATGTTCATTTTTTATATAAATTTTTTTATTTAAAAATTTATTGTAATTAATATAATTTTGATTTAAAAATGATGTGGTGTTTAGTTTAAATTATATAATTTAAATAAGATATAGAAAGTGAAGAGAATTTTCTTTTATGCCCTTTTAAGAGTTCTGTTTGTATGTAAATGATAACATATATGCAAAATGTTACCTCCCAACTCTCACCATTGATTAATCTTAATTGTGGTTGAGATTGGTTCTTATAGTTCTCAATCTTTTTGTGGTTCTCATTTGATTTAACCCCTATATATATATATATATATATATTGGGAGAGGTTCAAATGAAAAATGTTAAGTGTGTAAGAAATAGAGAAATGATCTTAGCCCTTCATCTGGTCAACATTTGCGGCTTTGACTGTGAAATATCGAATAATTCCTTGCGTGGTCTGTAGAAGATAGAGGGATAATTTCGTAAAATATGCGGGACGAGTTCATATGTGAACCTATATGAGAATCAGTTAATTAATTCATATATGAATCACAAAGATTCATATATGAATCTGTTAATTAGTTCAACTGATTCACATATGAACCTATAGTTAATTAGTTCATATGTGAATTTATTAATTAGTTCAACTGATTCACATATGAACCTACAGTTAATTAGTTCATATATGAATCACAAAAACTCATATGTGAATTAGTTAAAAAGAGTGTATATATGAATTACACGGGTTCACATATGAACATATAGTTCATATGTGAATCATACAGGTTCACATATGAACTCGTCTCGCATATTTGTAAAAGTTATGAAACTGTCCATCTATTTTTGTAATAGCCGCAACTTTTGACCAGTCAAAGCCGTAATTCTTGACCAGTGAAAGACGTAATTTTTGACCAGTCAAATCCGATCTTGACCGTATAAATGGCTATGATTACTTTTCTATTTCTCACACACTTAACATTTCTCATTTGAACCTATGGCTATATATATATAGGCAAAGGATCGTGTAAAAAGCATGAGAAATGGATTTGAACTCTTAGATGCACATAAGGATGAGATGCATTGGATCAATTCCCGTATCAAGCGCAATTTATGTATGAGTTTGAGATTAAAAGTGATCAAGATTTCAGATCTCTTTTTACCTTCTCACCTTAACACTTATTCTCACACAATACTTCGTCCAAGCTTAATCATTTGAGACTCCTAGGTCTGTAAGGTCTATCCTAAGCCACCAATTTAATATAATTAATGTTATTGCTTAATTAAATATAATTAAGGTGACACTTATCATTGTTTATTAAATAAAAAATTATATATATATATATGTATGTATAGGCGAATGATCGTGTGAGAAGTTAACGATGAGAAGTGGATCTAAGCCATTGATCTCTTTTAATCTCAAGCCCTCCCATGAATTGCGGCTTAGAAGAGAATTGATATGGTGCATCTCGATGCATCTTATCTTGGTGCATCGCATCCTAATGTGCGTCCATTTCTCATCCAACGATTGGTAATTAACCACTTTTCACGCTTCTCACCGGAACCCATACACATACATACAATTATATGTCCACATAAGTGAACACATAGTAAATACAATATAAACAAGCTTAATAATTTTTTTACTAGTGTGTTCATAATATATTTACAAGGTCACATAGTGTTCATAAATGATGGATTTAGTTTTATCGATGTAGTTGGTGTTCACAAATATGTTCACAAGCTATTCCAAATCTAAATTTATAGCGTGTTCACAAACTATAAAAGTTTAAGAAATTGTTTACATTGTGTTCACTAATTGCATGTTTTCAATCATGTGTGTACGTGTATGTTATGGAGAAAGGAGAGAAAAAAATAGGAGAATGAAGATAGAAGAGATAGGGGAAAAAGTGGAGATATATAGGAGAGAGAGATTTTTATTTTATATTAAATTTTATTTTTCAACTAATTTTTCGTGGCCTAAACTGGATCTCATGAATCTTATAAATTCATAAATTATATATATATATATATATATATATATATATATATATATATATATATATATACACTATATTATAAAGCATGAATAAAAACTCTTAAAAACAATTGTTAAAGCTTAATGTACTGTTTATTTAATGTTAATTACTTAAAATCTCTTAAAAACAACCATTAAAACTTTATGTACTACATTTAATGTTATTTATTAACTTTCAATCCTTATCTCTAACTACTTTAACTCCCCTAAAATCACTCCCCATTTCAATCCTTAAAATCACTCCCCTGCATAATTAAATACAGGATAAAAATCAAATTTTAAATATAAAAATCTAAAATATAATTAAGAAAATCTAACAGAATATTTAATGTTTATTTAAAAAAACATTATATTATTAAATCTAAAATAAAATACATTATTATTAAACTATCAAAGAAATTCTTAAAAACAAACTTATATACATTAATTACTGTTTATTGATACACATTACTTAAAATTCAAGATTACAAGTAATGATGCACGATTACAAATTTCTAAAGCTATATGTTTGAATTCATAACTAACTAATAAACATAATCAAAACATGATAAATATCTCAATTTAAATATAAAAAATTTAAAATATATAAGATAATCATTGAATTCTAACAAAATACTTTTTTTTTTATATAAAAAACATTATATTATTAAGCCTAAATTAAACAAATTTATAAAAAAAAGCAATTATCACTCTCTCAAAACCGTCCAAAATCATACCGTAAATCGACAAAAAATAAAAGGAAACATTAAAATCATGATGTGTCTCGCTGCAGAAGTTAAGGTTAACGCGAGAAGTGGATCTGAACCATTGATCACTTTTAATCAAATGTCCTCCCATGAATTGCGACTTAAATCATCTCCAATGAACCCTCTATTTTACTCTCTATCTCTATTTTACTTTCTAAATCCTCTTCAATGAACTATCTATTTTATTCTCTAAAATAGAGAATTGAATAGTAACTCTCTATAGGTAGAGAGTTACTATTCACTACTCTCTATTTTTTTCTAAACTTTTGATAATTACAAAATGGTTCTTCAGCTTTTTAGATTCTTGTACTTTTATTTTATTTGTTGTCTAATACCAATTTTAATAAACTAGAATTATATTTATCTTTAAGTTTTAAATCCAATTTAAATTTATCCAACCAAATTAAAAACTATAGGGATGATAAAGTTAATAAATATAAGGTTATTGTGAAAACAAAAAATATAGGGATGCAATTTATAAATTTAATAAATATAAGGGTGCTATTGAAAATATGTAATCAAAATAAAAGAGAATATGCTTGGAAAATTCTTTTTTAGAGAGTAAAATAGAGTAATACATTGGAGTGAATATAACAAACTGTCTATTTGGAGATGCCCTTACAAGAGAATTGATTTGGTGCATCGCGGTGATGCCACGGGGGGTCGTACAGCTGTAGATTCCACCTCTGGTTGACACAGGGGGTCGTACAGCTGTAGATTCCACCTCTGGTTGACCCTCTGGCATGTCTGGCAACCTACTTCGAGTGTTTACCATCACAATCTGCCATGCACGTACGAGAAATAGATTGAGAAAAGACTAAGTGAGTTGAACTCATTGTACGTACTACTACTTTCATCAATTATCATAATAATAGTAAACCAAGTATGCTCACGTAACAATGCATTCATAATAGCAGTAGCTAAGTGAAATTATGAACGAATCATACACAAGGATTCTTGTCAACATCATCACAACTTTCAATTATAGTAATTCCGAAATCCTAACGCTCTTCCCACCTAGGATTCCTACCCCAAGTGGACAGTGAAGTCATAAAGTCTAAAGCTTAAGTCTAGATATGCTAAACGATACCTAGTTCACTTAAACTAAAGCTCTGATACCAACTTGTAACACCCCAAAATAGGGATAACAAAAATCCGAAAAACGGACATAAGGTATACAAAAATTGCCATAGCAAGAGCCTCCCGAAAATGGGGAATATATAAATAACCTGTTTAATCACAATTGTAATTTAAACGGTCAATAAAATAACAACCAACTAATCTAATTTCTACATCTAGAAAAGAGATTACAAAAGGGTTGTCATCTATAAACCCAACGGTTCATTCCCAAAATAAGTAAGCGTCCAAGTGCAAAATCCCCAAGCTCTCACCCAAAGCATCTAAACCTGTTTGGGATTGGCGCCGCTAGAACCTGAGATACACATCGACACCAAACAAGTGTTAGGCCAAAAAGCCTAGTGAGTTGAACAAGAATAAGCATGCATGAGCAGTCATAAATTCTTATCAGCAGTTAACTAGTGTCCAATATATGTGGAGTCATTAGGGGAGACCCAAAGCACCAATCAAGCCCACCCCAAGAGTCGATATACCTTGATGCCCTTAACAAGGAACACCCGCAAGGCCCGGCACACCCGAGGACTACCGCTAAGGAAATTCCCCGAATGGCGGAGGTCTAGGCACATACTATCACAGTGGCGCCCAAGACTACATCCTCCTTGTGAACTGACTTGGTTCGTCCGACATAATGCATATAGGAGGTCCTTTAGGTGTATTTCAACCCAACATATTTCCATACCGACTACGGGTATAATATTACCATGCTATCCTCATGAAGTCTAACAAAAGACTCAAATGACAATTATACTCAACGTGCATATAAATATGTTACTAGAATAGTATTCCAACTAGAATCATCATAATACCCATACATGCATACATTTAACATATCAAGGCACATGTAATACGTATTCATGAGAAAAGCCCCAAATAATGGTACCTATAATATAAATCATGGCACATCACTAATATACACATTTCCAACTATTTTCACCAAGAAAACCCAAATACTTTAACACATAGAGATAAAGTAGCAAATAGAAGATTATGATGTGTATCTAGTTTTAACAAAGCTTAGTAAACTCACGATCTAGGTTTTGAACCAAAACCTAGAAAATATAGAAACCCTAGAAGTTGCCCCAAGAAGACTTGATGTAGGAGAGGAGTAGTTTGATAAGGATCTTCAATAAATGCACTTGGTTGAGGTTTGAAGAACAAGAAATCACCCCCAACAACCCAAAACCCTAGCAATAAATGTGTAGGTGTTTGAAGCCCCCAAAAATCGCCCAAATGAGAGTTCTCCCTTTTTTTGTAAAGTGCTAAGTGAGAAATGAGGTTGCCAAATGTTTTAAATTGACTAGACCATGCGGGCGATAGTGCCCAGCGATAGTGCCATGGGCACTATCGCATGTCACAATCGCGAGGCTCTCAACACCCGCGGTACAAACCCGGCGATAGTGCCCTCCGCGATAGTGCCATGGCACAATCGCAAACAACCCCGAACCTACGGTACATTGCCGGCGATAGTGCCCTCGCGATAGTGCCAAGGGCACAATCGCATGGCACCCGAAACTGCCCGAAAACTCAACCGAAAATGATAACGAGCACAAGGTTTGTACGATTAAAGATGGTAAATCAATATATGACATTTTAACATAATTCATGATCATAAAATGCCACAAAGACACATATTCACACATAAGCGAAATTAATGCATTAAGGGAGACAAAATACTTACCTTATGAATTTACGGGTGTTACAATCCTCCCCACCTAAATGGGATTTCGTCCCCGAAATCTTACCCTAGTCATACAAGTGAGGATAACGCTTCTTCATATCATCTTCCGATTCCCAAGTAATGTTAGCACCCCGATGGTGCTTCCATTGGACCTTAACCATAATTACTTCTTTGTGCCCCAACTTCTTCACCTTCGACTCCAAGATGGCCTCCGGTTCCTCAACGCAACGATTTCCATTGTCCACCCGAATTTCTGTCAAAGGAATAATGCTTTCCTCCTCGGCTAGGAACTTCCGAAGGTAGCATACATGAAATGTAGGATGTATCCCATCCATTTCCGGTGGTAAATCCAACCGGTAGGCTTGTAAACCAATTTTCTCCAAGATGACGAAAGGTCCAAGGAAACGAGGACTAAGCTTCCCACGCTTTCCAAACCGAATTATTCCCTTCCATGGTGACACCTTCAACATGACCCGGTCACCCAATTGAAACTCAACCGGTCTTCTCTTCTTGTCCGCGTAGCTCTTTTGTCGGTCTTGCGCCGCCTTTAGCCTTCCTCGTATTTCTTTCACTTTGTCCTCCGTCTCTTGAACTATTTCCGGCCCGGTGAATTGCTCCTCGCCCGCTTCTAGCCAACAAACTGGGGTTCTGCACTTCCGCCCATACAAAGCCTCGAACGGTGCCATTCCAATACTAGAATGATAACTGTTGTTGTATGCGAACTCTACTAGAGGTAGATGTGAATCCCAACTTCCCCCGAAGTCTATTACACATGACCTCAGCATATCTTCTAATGTTTGGATCATCCTCTCGCTTTGACCATCCGTTTGAGGATGATACGCCGTGCTCAAATTCAGTCGAGTACCCAACTCCTTTTGCAAACTAGCCCAAAAGTTCGAAGTGAATCGGCTGTCCCGATCCGATACAATAGATTGCGGAACTCCGTGCCTCGACACCACCTCATCAATATAAAGCTTGGTCAATTTCTCCATTGGCAAGGTCTCCCGCATTGCAAGGAAATGCGCACTTTTTGTCAACCGGTCAACGATTACCCAAATGGTGTCGTCCCCACGCAAGGTCTTTGGTAACTTCGTCACGAAATCCATAGTAATGTTGTCCCATTTACACTCGGGAATGGACAACGATTGTAAACTTCCATACGGTCTTTGATGTTCCGCCTTGACTTGAAGGCACGAGACACACTTCTCCACATAGCTTGCCACATCTAGCTTCATCACTGGCCACCAATAAATTAACTTTAAATCTCTATACATCTTGGTGCTACCGGGATGTATAGAATACTTTGACTTATGCGCTTCTTCAAGAAGTAACTTCCGATTTCCTCCCAACTTCGGCACTCAAATCCGTCCTTGAAAGAGTTTGAGACCACGACCGTCTTCCGTTAACAGTTCCTTTTGTTTCACCATGACTTCGGCTTTGAGGTTCTCTTCCTTAAGTGCTTCCACTTGACTTGCTTTAACGCTCTCCAACAAACTTGATACCACATCGATCCTTGTAAGAGACATCTTGACACCTCCATCATGGCTCCTTCGACTCAACGCATCCGCCACCACGTTGGCCTTACCGGGATGATAGAGTAAATCACAATCGTAATCCTTCAAAAGCTCTAGCCATCTCCTTTGTCGCATGTTGAGTTCCTTTTGATCGAAGATGTACTTGAGACTCTTGTGATCCGTGAAAAGAGTACACTTGGTCCTATACAAGTAGTGTCGCCACAACTTTAACGCGAAAACTACTGTCGCCAACTCCAAATCATGAGTCAGATAGTTCTTCTCATGATCCTTTAATTGCCGAGACGCGTAGGCGATTACTTTCCCCCTTTGCATTAGGACACACCCAAGCCCCATCTTGGAAGCGTCACTAAACACAACAAAGTCTTCCGATCCCTCGGGTAAGGACAAGATCGGAGCTTCGCACAACTTCCTCTTGAGCATTTGAAACGCTTGCTCTTGTGCATCGGTCCAAAGAAACTTGATGTTCTTCCTAGTAAGAGAAGTGAGCGGTGTAGCTGTCTTTGAGAAATCTTGAATGAAACGTCGGTAGTAACCCGCTAAACCCAAGAAGATTCGGATCTCCGTCGGACTTGTTGGAGGTTCCCAACTCATCATTGCCTCGATCTTTGTTAGATCCACTTTTACCCCGTCCTTTGATACCACATGCCCCAAGAATTGCACCTATTGAAGCCAGAATTCGCACTTCGAGAATTTTGCGAACAGTTTCTCCCTCCTTAGAACTTCTAATACTTTCCGTAAGTGTTTTCCATGCTCGGACTCATTCTTTGAATATATTAAAAAATCGTCGATGAAGACGATCACTGATTTATCCAAGAATGGGCGACACGCACGGTTCATCAGATCCATGAATACGGCCGGAGCGTTGGTTAAGCCGAAAGGCATCACCAAAAACTCATAATGACCGTATCTCGTCCGGAAAGCCGTCTTCGGAATATCTTCGTTCTTCACTCTCACTTGATGATAACCGGACCGAAGATCAATCTTTGAGAAACATCCCGCGCCTTGTAGTTGATCAAAAAGGTCGTCGATGCGAGGTAAAGGGTACTTGTTCTTCACCGTGACTTTGTTTAACTCCCGATAATCTATGCACATCCGCATGGATCCATCCTTCTTCTTCACGAACAGTACTGGTGCTCCCCAAGGTGACGAACTCGGTCGAATGAAGCCCTTATTCAGCAACTCTTGAAGTTGCGTCATCATCTCTTTCATTTCTGTCGGTGCCAAACGATATGGAGCACGAGCTATCGGAGCCGCTCCCGGTGTGAGGTCAATCTAAAACTCCACTTGCCGCTCCGGGGGTAATCCGGGTAAGTCTTCCGGAAAGACGTCCAGATAATCTTGCACCACCTCCACATCTTCTACCGACTTCTTTTCTTTCTTCGCGTCCACAACGTAGGCCAAGTACGAAGGGTAACCCTTCGCTAAAAACTTGCGAGCCTTAAGAGATGAGATAATAGGATTATTCCTCTTTCCTTTCTCCCCATAAATTGTAGCCACACTATTTTCCGGTAATGGCACTTGGATCATCTTTTTGGAACAAAAGATGTCCGCCTTATGCCTTACTAACCAATCCATACCTATGACTACATCAAATCCTCCTATAGCCATAGGTAATAAATCCACTCCAAAAGAATTCTCATCGATCTCTAGAGTGCAATCACAAAAACGATCACGAATGATCACTTGATCCCCATTTGCTACTTCTACTACTAACGCATCAGGAAGAACACTAATGGGAATAGTGAATTGCTTACAAAAGGTATCCGACACAAAAGAACATGTAGCACCCGAATCAAACAAAACACGGGCTGGCAAGGAGTTTATTAGGAACGTACCCGAAACAACATCGGCGGTCTCCTTGGATTCCTCGGTAGTCATCCGGAAAGCTCGACTCGGTGCCCTTGGTGGTTGCTCGACTTTAGCCGTCGAACCCACAGAATTTCCACCGTTTCCTCCCACTAGCTTTGGGCAACTCCTCTTCATATGCCCTGGTTCTCCACACTCATAGCACACTGACCCACGGAGGGAACACTCTCGAGTTGTGTGGTTCTTCTTACCACACTTGGTACACCCGGCTGGCCCGGAGTGAGTTCTGGTAGTGCATGGCCCCAAGTGTTTTGACCCGCACTTGTGGCACCACCGACCATCACGGCGTTGATCACCCACTCTTCCACTTGCAAAAGGTCTTGATTGGCGAACGGGCCCAGATGGCCCTTCCCACTTCCGTTTCTCTCCCGCTTGACTTCTTTCTTCCTTCTCAGCGTTAATGTCATCCTCGGTGAGCAAAGACTCTTCAATGACCTCTTGCAAGGTCGAGCACTTAGCATTTCTTACCGCCGTTCGCATCCCGGCCGGTAAACCTTGTTGATATGCCTTAATCTTCGACTTTTCATCGGGGATCAGATGTCCCACTAAGTTTAATTTCTCCAAAAAGAGCTTGGAGTATCCCGCAATAGACAGAGTCCCCTTTTTCAAATTTCAGAACTCCCGCTCCAGCTTATCCAATGAACGTTCGCTGCAATACTTGTCCATGATCTTCTCCTTGAACACCGACCAAGTTAGCTTAGCCAGAACTTCCGAAGTGAGGGCGGATCTAGTGAGATTCCACCAAATCAGAGCCTCTCCCCGAAGTAGCTGAGAAGCAAACTTGACCCGTTGAGAGGGGTCACATTCACTGGACTCAAAGTCCATCTCTATCTCCTTGAGCCAGTACATACAAGCAACCGGTTTATCTGAACCCGCAAACTCCTTAGGGTGACACCCCAGAAACGCCTTGTTGGTGCGCCCCTTAGTCTTCGTCCTGATCCCCTCAGCGGATGGTTCTTCAACCGTTACTACATTTAGTCCACCCGACCCCACAATAATGTTTTCAGCCATAGTCTCAGGTTGACGGTTGCTGGCGTCTCGATCCTCTAAGAGCTTCATGAAAAACTCTTGTTGTTGAGCCATGGCCGCATTCATGGCCAACATCATGCTATCCCGAAGTCGGGTCTCCATGGTAACTTCCTCCATGATGGCGTTACCTGTATTGAGGTTCTGGCGCGGAATATGCTCAGGCCCTCCAGCTAAGATTCTGGGTATGGGAATTTCATCGGAGGTTGTCCCCACAGGGGGTCGTACAGCTGTAGATTCCACCTCTGGTTGACCCTCTAGCATGTCTGGCAACCTACTTCGAGTGTTTACCATCACAATCTTCCATGCACGTACGAGAAATAGATTGAGAAAAGACTAAGCGAGTTGAACTCATTGTACGTACTACTACTTTCATCAATTATCATAATAATAGTAAACCAAGTATGCTCACGTAACAATGCATTCATAATAGCAGTAGCTAAGTGAAATTATGAACGAATCATACACAAGGATTCTTGTCACCATCATCACAACTTTCAATTATAGTAATTCCGAAATCCTAACGCTCTTCCCACCTAGTATTCCTACCCCAAGTGGACAGTGAAGTCATAAAGTCTAAAGCTTAAGTCTAGATATGCTAAACGATACCTAGTTCACTTAAACTAAAGCTCTGATACCAACTTGTAACACCCCAAAATAGGGATAACAAAAATCCGAAAAACGGACATAAGGTATACAAAAATTGCCATAGCAAGAGCCTCCCGAAAATGGGGAATATATAAATAACCTGTTTAATCACAATTGTAATTTAAACGGTCAATAAAATAACAACCAACTAATCTAATTTCTACATCTAGAAAAGAGATTACAAAAGGGTTGTCATCTATAAACCCAACGGTTCATTCCCAAAATAAGTAAGCGTCCAAGTGCAAAATCCCCAAGCTCTCACCCAAAGCATCTAAACCTGTTTGGGACTGGCGCCGCTAGAACCTGAGATACACATCGACACCAAACAAGTGTTAGGCCAAAAAGCCTAGTGAGTTGAACAAGAATAAGCATGCATGAGCAGTCATAAATTCTTATCAGCAGTTAACTAGTGTCCAATATATGTGGAGTCATTAGGGGAGACCCAAAGCACCAATCAAGCCCACCCTAAGAGTCGATATACCTTGATGCCCTTAACAAGGAACACCCGCAAGGCCCGGCACACCCGAGGACTACCGCTAAGGAAATTCCCCGAATGGCGGAGGTCTAGGCACATACTATCACAGTGGCGCCCAAGACTACATCCTCCTTGTGAACTGACTTGGTTCGTCCGACATAATGCATATAGGAGGTCCTTTAGGTGTATTTCAACCCAACATATTTCCATACCGACTATGGGTATAATATTACCATCCTATCCTCATGAAGTCTAACAAAAGACTCAAATGACAATTATACTCAACGTGCATATAAATATGTTACCAGAGTAGTATTCCAACTAGAATCATCGTAATACCCATACATGCATACATTTAACATATCAAGGCACATGTAATACGTATTCATGAGAAAAGCCCCAAATAATGGTACCTATAATATAAATCATGGCACATCACTAATATACACATTTCCAACTATTTTCACCAAGAAAACCCAAATACTTGAACACATAGAGATAAAGTAGCAAATAGAAGATTATGATGTGTATCTAGTTTTAACAAAGCTTAGTAAACTCATGATCTAGCTTTTGAACCAAAACCTAGAAAATATAGAAACCCTAGAAGTTGCCCCAAGAAGACTTGATGTAGGAGAGGAGTAGTTTGATAAGGATCTTCAATAAATGCACTTGGTTGAGGTTTGAAGAATAAGAAATCACCCCCAACAACCCAAAACCCTAGCAATAAATGTGTAAGTGTTTGAAACCCCCAAAAATCGCCCAAATGAGAGTTATCCCGTTTTTTGTAAAGTGATAAGTGAGAAATGAGGCTGCCAAAGTGTTTTAAATTGACCAGACCCCGCGGGCGATAGTGCCCATGGCACTATCGCATGTCACAATCGCGAGGCTCTCAACACCCGCGGTACAAACCCGGCGATAGTGCCCTCCGCGATAGTGCCATGGCACAATCGCGTGGCACAATCGCGAGCAACCCCGAACCTACGGTACATTGCCGGCGATAGTGCCCTCGCGATAGTGCCAAGGGCACAATCGCGTGGCACCCGAAACAACCCGAAAACTCAACCGAAAATGATAACGTGCACAAGGTTTGTACGATTAAAGATGGTAAATCAATATATGATATTTTAACATAATTCATGATCATAAAATGCACACAAAGACACATATTCACACATAAGCGAAATTAATGCATTAAGGGAGACAAAATACTTACCTTATGAATTTACGGGTGTTACATGCTCCAACAATAATCGAGCATATTCCTTTCAATTTAGAGTACCCACAACTATTTTGACTTTACCCAGGTGGTAAAGGAATTCACATAATATTTTTTTTTTCGAATAGTCACCCGTTGCCACTACTGCATTGATATTTTAGCCTCAGCTATTCAAAGTCTACTCAATAAAATGACTTTCACTTAAGATCTATTGCGAATATTCCCACTTAATTATGTTATTGCAAACTGTAACAACCCGAACTTTAATTACATCAAAATGTAATTATCCATACCAAAAACGATGGCCCCAAGCCTACAATTCAAACAAGGTTTGCAAATACAACCTATTTCACAATTGAGTCTATAAGGAAACTACTACAAGGAGTCTTCTAGCTCCTGGAAATAGCTCACATCTTCTCCTTACCCTTACCAGTACCTGCTACCTTGCGATAACCTGAAAAAGGGTTATAGTTTTGAAAGAGCTAGGGTTAGACCGATGGTCTAGTGAGTCCCCTCCAAGCGCTACTGCAACAGTTCAAATATTATTTAAAACATTTAAACAAAGCCTTACGCCTCACGAGCGTAACTCAATCTACTGACCAAACATTTACCATACTTTACGCCTCGCGAGCGTAACTCACACTACTGACCAACACTGCCGTCAAAGACGGTATGTCTGTCTCGTACTGCCTTATTTGGGGGACACACCCCAATGGCATAAACAGGCCA
Source organism: Arctium minus (assembly GCA_954870635.1). Lineage (NCBI taxonomy): Eukaryota > Viridiplantae > Streptophyta > Magnoliopsida > Asterales > Asteraceae > Arctium > Arctium minus. The sequence goes on along the minus strand of OX941097.1, from coordinate 23,553,436 downwards.
CACTCCCCGGTACGATCAGGCGGGCCACACTCCCCGACTTATGTCAAAACTTCCGAATTAAATGTATGCATACATCTAATCATCAACAATATATAAAACGAGTTTATATAAACATAGCATGAACATGCCAACATAATTAAATCAACCTTTTCAATAAACCTTCAAAAACTTTTGATAATAAAGGTGTGCACTTCAGAAACTCACATTTATCAAATAACTTTCGTAATCGTAAACGGATTTAGTTTGAAAGACTCACCTCAAATCCTTCTTGCTTAAAGTTCTCTTTCTAACGATTCCCTACCTACGACAACACCGATAAATCGGTAAGACAAAACGCATATAACACTATCTCCCTCTATAAACATTTCAAAAACGATACACTGTGCCACCCCGATCGAGACCACACCAGTCGACGGTCGACGGTCGACACCGGTCGATACCGGTCACCGGCCCCCCCGGGCCCAATCGACATTCAAACAAAGTCGCCCAGGGCGATTCAATACTTCGCACAGAAAACCTCAGATCCTCAAATCGCCCAATGACAAGGATAAAAAGCTCAACAACGAGATCATTTACCGATTATAACACTTAGATGGGAGTATTAAGCTAGAATCATACCTTGATTTGAAGAAAAACGATCGATCCTTCAAGCCCTATCCCTCTTTCTCTCCTACTCCTTTCTCCCTTCAGCCGCCCTCAACCAAACTCAGGAATGAAAAGTGAGAAATATCTTAGGGTTAAAACATATCTATATATAACCCAAGTTTCATTTAACCCCCCTTGAACTTTGGGTCTCGCTTAACTTTTCACCCAACTATCAAAATTATCGAAAATTATGGTTCCGGATATTACACAAACAATCTCCAAGAAAACTGACAATAGACCCGATTAACCATAAATTCCTCAAACAATCACAACCACAAGATTTTTCGTCCGTCCCATGATGGAATTATTAGTATATAGCTTGGTCTAGCTCAACATGCACCGAATCCATACTCCAATTTATCACAAGTCAGGCCAACCACAAAGAATTCCCAAAATTCTTAATCAATAAATCTTGGTATTGGCCTGGCGTTCCATCCACGAACGTATCAATATATTCTACAGAAAGTCGGTTATCTCAAATTCAATCCTTGCACAACCCTCTAAATGCATCCCAACATTTATAATAAAATCTTTAGTAAGTCAAGCTGATCTCAATCATCTACCACTAATTACCAAAAAAAATCTAATCTCCTTAGATTTATCACATATATTGTAAGTGCTTCTTAGAACTCAAGGGAAATACTCCCAAGTAATTCAATAGCCATTGACATCAAAATCAAAGGTTGATACCTAATATCACAAAACATTCGTACCTCAATCGTGGTTACGCCAACCAGTATAAGTATATCATCCCTGGTTTGCACTATGTCAATCCCCAATATCGACTTAAAGTTGACAACTGACATGAGAACTGGAACCCCAAAACTACAAACTCTAATGAACGAACCACATAATCTTCTTCATTCAGGAAGACCCACCAAGACGACACACCATCAACGCATAACATGATATCAACCATACCGACCATCAAATCAGATCAATCCAACTCACATAAAAATTTCAACCCGTAGATACCGTACAATAAAGATTATTACCTAAATAATTGTGATAATACATAAACCTAATACCTCCTAATTTCATACGTGAGAGGGTCCTTCAAATTGAAATTCCAAATTAACAAACCAACCACAACTCGGGTCGTCCACCACTTCAACTCTCAAGGACTCTTCTAGTCCATATATACAACACTTTTCTCCTATGGGTTTTAATTTGTGGGCTTAGCGAGTTCAAGGTTTTTCTAGTACATTAACACAACAAATATGCCAATTTGCATTTTTGAAAGATTTACCGAACATAAAGTCCTTATAACCATTTTACGTACGCATAAAAATTGCTACAATTTGTTTGAAGTGGCCACAAATGCCACGTACATGAAACTAACACAAAGGTTGCATGTTTGATGCCCCAAAATAATGACGACAACAACAAAATACGTGCAACATAACTTATTCAAACGGACGATTACAGTCCCAACATACACTTACTCACGCCATGTATGTAAGTCAAAACTTCACTAAAATAGTGTGCAACAAAAATGCGTTCATACAAAAGCTCAAGGAAAAGCTATGTAACTAAACATTATTTTCATCTCTAATAACAAAGTCGGATAAGATAAAATTCTCAATAAGATCTTGTATGCAACACACGTAACAATGCAAGCTTATGCGTTTCAAAATTTCACAATTGAGCCACAAAACGACAAGAAATAAAATTCCAACAAAACTCGATTGCAAACATTTGCAATAAGCAATAATCACATAAAATAACTGTCTAATAATAGTTTGTTGGGATCTTTTGTGTTCGGTTACATTTCAAACGATCAATGGAGAACGTCGATATTCGTGTTCACATATGATATTTTAATTTATTTGTAGATTGAAATCGCCAATGATTTCAAGGTAATTGGATAAAAAATTGACGCTTATCAATATCCAAAAAATGTCAGAAAGAATAGGATATAAATAAGGATTTGATTTTTTTTTTCATAGTTATCTTAATTAGTGAAAAAAGACTTGAAAATATAAAATTTAAACTACTGGTTGAGATTGTTTCTCCCATAACCCATTCTTAAAGTTTTGGGTATATTTCATTTGAACTGCGTACTATATATATGTTACAAAATATTTGATAAAAATAATTAATAATTTATTAAGGTATTTGAAAATCGGGCTAAATGCAAGAATAACAATGTACTTTTCATTAGTTCTTCGTTATATCATTGGTACTTTAAGTTTTTCTTATTATAACATTGTACTTTCAAATTATTTTTTATTAAAGCAACTTTGAAAATTCAATCAATTATAACAATTTACTTGTTTGTTTGAATTTTGATGACGTGTCATAAGTTTACAGGTATTCAAGCCATTTCACCGTCCATGTGTAATATATTACTGACGTGGTTTACGTAGTTTGTTTTTTCAAACTTTTTCAATTGACTCTACATGGACGAATGCAATCCCATACCCCCATTTGACCCTCTAAATTTTTACCTTAATCGAAAATTTAAATAATTGGTCATCGAGGTGGGGTTTTTTTTATTTTTAGAATGCATGTGGTTAGCCATGTAATTGTAATTGTGCCACATAAGCAAAGTAAATAATGAGATAACCTGTTTAAATATAGCTGCTAATTAACTCATTGTTATAATGGGTAGGTTTTTCAATGTACAATGCCTTAATAATACCACCGTTGTTGCATCTGCTCCTCACCCCCAATAGCCACATCAAAAAAACCATTGTCATGCTGTGAACAAAGCCACCAGACTTGCAACTCCGATGAACCCCCTGATGGCTAACATGCGTTCCTTCCCTCCCGTCGAACACACCCCACTCCTGATCATCTTGCAACAAAACACCAACCCTTGGGTTTCATTTTGGTGTTTGTATTTGTATTTGCATTTGGGTTTTGTTTTAAGGTTGGTGCTTGGCCTGAGGATTGTCGGGAAGGGTTACTGGTGAAGTTAACCGACTAGGTCTTGAAGTTTTTTGGGGAAGGAGGTGGACATTTGTTGTTCTTTTAGTGGATGGATATAAAACAAGTTTAAATTTTAATAGAAAATAAGACAAAAATCTAAAAGACTAAAATATCCCTAACTAAAAGGGTTATTGTAACGGTTGTTAATGGCAGAGACCAAATCCGATCGTCTATTGCATACCACGATGACCATATTGTAATTTCGAAATTGTAGCGATGAAAAATGTTACCTTTGGCAAACCATAGGAACCAAATTTATAGTTTACTCTATAATATATGCGGTATGCGAAAGGTGCACTTACTAAAAAATTGAAAAAGTCTCTTGAAATTAATCAGAAATGAGAAAACCAAAAAAAGTCCCTCAAAATCAACAAGAAAAACCGAAAAAGTCTCTCGAAATCAATCAAAAAACTTTAAAAAATTCTCTATAATCAACGAAAAAAAACTTAAAAAATCACTCGAAACGGTGAAATTCAACTAAAAACATTTCGGAGGACTTTGAAAATCTTTGATCCATCTTAAAGATGCAACCGCTTAACAAAATTATGTGTTCCAATCTCACATCCATATTCCATAATTTTATCATTTAATACCAGTTGGGTCAAATAAAACTTATTGGTATTATGGGTCAAGCCTTCTTTAGAATTTGGACATATCAACTGGGCCAAAACCTTTCTTGTGGCTCTATAAAATTCTAATTGTCCCAAACCACAATGGCTTTATCTGGCTTGTGATTAGGTACAAACCTTTTAAATAATTCATTATGGTCTCGTTATGGCATCGAGACTTGGCTTCGCTGTCACGTTAACTCTTGTGGTTCTACTCCAAGCTTCCGTTGTAAATGACATGTTACAACCATGCTTATTGTGTAATCCACATGAACCCATCAGAATCGTATTTAATTATGAAAAGGTATATTTCACAAGTTGTAGGATGGAGAGTTGCGAAAACATGGATATTTTGGTCAAATTGAAAAAATAAGTTAAAATAGTGAAGGATTTGTCAATTTTCCAAAAAGAAATGTATAACTTTTTAAACAAAAGCCTTTCTCTTGAAATTTTCTAATAGACTTTCGTTTTGAGATATCTTGTCTTAGAGGTTGTTTGGCAGTTGCTGAATGGTTTAGTGCTGAATGATTAAGTGGTCTGAATGATTAAGAGGTTTTTATGATATAGTGTAAAATGAAATATGGTTGTTTGCTAATTGTTCTTAATGAAATCAGGGCTCTTAATGGTTAAGAGAGGGTCATGATACAAAACCATTAAGAGGATTTTGGAATCATTAAGAGGCAACACTTTTTTTTTGCCAAACAAGATTTACCTCTTAACGATTCAGATGTTGCCTCTTAATGGAACCATTAAGAGGTAAACAAACAGCCCCTTAAACACATAATTTGAGCTTTCAAAAGTATGTTCTTAAAAATAAGAACTGATTACAAAATACGCTCAATTTAATAAACTTTACCCTTTATTTATTTAAATGCTTTGTTTTTTTTTCCAAACCGTTAGAAATTATTTTATTTTGGTTGTTATCAAATGAAAAATATAAAATTACCACTTATAATTTAGTCTAAAAATATACAAATTTAATTAAAAAAATGCACCTGAATATTGTGACGAATCTACATTTTATAACAAATGAATTCATTTACGGAAATCTCTAATAGCATAATAAAATATAAAATTACGAGTCAATTATGGATTTGGTCTCTGTGGTATGTCAAAAATTATGACTAACGTCCTTAAACTTGAAAATTTATGGACATGGTCCCTGCGTTTGTCATTTTCTTATGACTAAGGTCCCTCTCACTAACAACCGTTAAACGAATTTGTTAATCCAGTTAACCGAGGGATTAAAAGACCAAAATTCCCATATATATATTTGTCATGTTCATATTAGAAAAGAGTACACACACACACATACACACACACATATATGGCTAGGGTCTCCTTTTCTTAACCACGAGACTAGTTTAAATTTTGTTAACCAATCTCAACCGTTCATCTGTTAAATCCATGGCTGAAAATAAATCATATTTATTTATTTCTGTTAGGATTAAATTGTATTCAAAATTTAATAGTAGTCAAAGTCTTAAAAAGTCAAAGTCATGTAAAGTCAATGTTTTAGTGTTTAATGATTTGTAATTAGACATAGGTATATAAGCATTGTTTTAGTTTGCTTAGTGGTTAAGTTCTTCATTTGTAATATTGTGTAGAGAGAAAAATAGTGAGATTCTAAAGAGAGAAGGTTCACAAATCTGATGTATACCAATTCTCTCAAAGATCAATGAATATGAGATTTGATTTCAAATGTTATCTGATCAATACTGGTTCTTTCAATTGGTATCAGAGTGAGGTAGAAACGATTGTGCACAATCATCGAGTAATTCAATCTAATTCGTTTTTACTCAGTGATTTCAAGAAACTGTGACGAATTTGATCAGAGTTTGACATTTTGAGTTCTTGAAAATATCGATATGTTCTTAATTGATTTTATGAAAATTTGATGATTTGATCCGATTTTGTTGCTAAATCCTTCACAAATTGTGTTTCTTTACAAATATCAATCATTCCTTTCAAGTTTCATCAATTGATTTTGATTTTGGAGTTTTTGATTTTATGAGAAAAAAGTTATATGTTCATCATGTTCTTGATGATTTTTCAAAATTTTGATGTTTTGATCCATTTTAGCTATTGAGATTTTGTTTATTTGTGTTTGTTGTCAAAGTTTGATCCTCATTTCAAAGATTCATTGAGTAATTTTGAGTTTGTAATATTCCTGGATTGATCAGTTTGGTTTTGCTGTAAATAGTGAAAATGTTGCACAACAAAGCTTTGTTTACAGTCATATATCACACAACAAAGGATTTGAAACATGAAAATGTCACACAACAAAGGATTCTAAACATGAAGATGTCGCACATAAAAGGATTTCAAACTTGAAAATATCTTCCAAACCAGAAAATGTCGCACAAAGGGTTTTGAACAGTGTAAATATCGCACAAGCCTTGGCTATGAACAGTACAAATGTTGCACAAGTCTTGGCTATGAGCAGTACAAATGTCGCACAATTAGATGGAGAATATGGCACTGTTCCCTTAGTGTCGTTAAGTTTGTTACATTTTTAATCCTTTTTCTGTTAAGTGTCCATTAGTGTTGTTAAGTTTGTTACATTTTAGTCCTTTTTCGTTAAGTATCCGTTAAGTCCGTTAAAATATTTTCAATTTAGTCCTTTTTTCTGTTAGTTTTGTTAACTCTGTTAGTTTTAACTTTCTATTAATTTTCTTTACAAAGTTAATCCTTTTCATTATCTTAGTTAGTTTATCTTTTAGTTTTGTACACTTTTAGTACCTGGACTTTGAAGTTTCATATATTGTCACATTCAATCCCTGGATTTTAAGTTTCAACTTTTGTCACTTTTAGCCCTTGGACTTGAAGTTTTAAAATTTTCATTTCCTATCCTTGTACTTGTGCTCTTGTATTTGTGTGTTTTTCTTGTTATTCAAAGTGTGCACAATTCAACTTCTAACCAAAATTTCTGTCCACGATAATATCGGTCAGGTAACAACTCTTTATATTTTTTGATATATTTAAGATTTGATTTAAGTGTTTATTTTTTTGGACTATATCAAGATGGCTCATGCATATAAATTTGAACATGGGAAAATGACCATTGCTAAAGCGAAAATTAAAGCTAAGATCAATCATCTTGCTCGACAATTACCTACCAATTTACTCCATAATGCTTGATGATTGTTCAAGTGAAAAAACAAAGTTTAGATCTGAGAAATCCATTCTGGAACAAAAAGTTGCTTCTATTGAGAATGATTTTTATGATCAAATTTGAAAGCAAGATTGTAATTTTGGAAAGTGAAAATCTTGAGCTGAAAGAAAAAAATTATGTTTTTCAAAAAGAGAAAGATAGTGAAAAATCTTTGACCGATGAAAAGATTGTTTTTGAGAAGAATAATTTTGCGCCCAAACAAAAGATTTCTAATAGTGAGAAAGATTCTGAAAGAAAAGTTAAATCTTTTGAGATAATAAATACTAAACTTTCAAAACAAATTTCTGATTTCGAAAAAATTGTGGTGATTGAGAGAGAATGCTTTGAAAAGGAAAGAAAATATTTTGAACTAAAGATTGTTGAACTTTCAAAGAAAATATCGTATTTAGAAAAATTGTTTGGATAGTGAAAAAAAGAAATTCATGTGTAAGAAAAGTGTTTTTGAAAATGAAAAGAGGGTGATTGAAAAGAAGAATGTTAAATCTTTAATGAAATATCTGATAAAAGGAAAAGTTTAGAAAATGATTTTGAAAGCGAAAGGAAAAGGAAAATTTTTGAATTCAAAATTCGTAAACTTTCAAAGAAATTATCTGAATTAGCAACAATGATTTTGAAAGAGCAGAATGTGAAATTTGAATTACAAAAGAAATTTGATCTGATTTTTGAAGAAAGAAATGTTTTGTCCTCTAAAGTCAAGGAACTTGAAGAAATAAACTTAAAAGTTGAATCATCTCAACAAAGGTAGTCCTGATACTATTGTTCAATCTTCACATGTGATTCAACTGATTCTGTATTTTCATATAAGATTGCTTCAAATTCAATTCATACAAATATTTCTTTAAAGAGATCAAATGATTTTTCAAAAAATCAGATTCGCACTTCCAATCTTTTCTACAATCCTCTTTTTGATAATTCAGATAATCAAGTTTTTAAAAGAGTGCAAATGGTTTGGAGAGTGAAAAGATCTTCACCTAAAAAAAATGTTCCAAAGTCATTTGTTCCCAACTCAAATGTGAAGAAGAACAAAGCTTTTCATGCTAATTCTTTTGTTAAACCTGATGTTGTTTGTTCTGTAAATCATTTGCTTAGGTTAGCTCAAAAGAAACTTTGTTGTTCTTATTGTGGAACAAACGATTTTGTTAATAGAAATCATGTCCAATATTGATATGGTACTTATAGAGTTTCTTCAAATGGATCTGCACCTAACAAACCAAGACCTATGTTCCGTTGGGTACCAAAATCTACTTAATCTGTTTTGCAGCTTTACCATGGGTGGTGTTTAAAGTCAGAACTTTTCAAAACACATGACTGGAAAACAGAAGAGAAGAGTGTAGAATTTAAAGAGAAGTATCTATGTTTAAATGTTTTATCTACTACTGAATTGAAAAATATACATGAACAGTATCATGCAAAGTATCTTAAGTTCAGACATGAACAATATCATGCATGCATAGCATATATGAACAATATCTAAAGTTCATATATGAACACAAACAACACCATGAAATAGCATCACTACCAACAAACCACGCCTAAAAACCCTAAAACATACAATGATTCATACATACATTAATAGATAAACAACAAAGAAGATAATATACAAAAATAAATTCATACATTTATTGTTTAAATAATCACCATCGGGTTCTTAGATCACATAACTACAAGATGAACAATTAGTAAGACTATAATTCTCTATAGATATATCTTCAAGCCCATGGGGAACTCCCAATTCGTCCATCAATGGATGATAATCATTTTTGACAATTATATCATCAGGCGCATGGGAATCAACCATTTTTGTGATCATTGGTGACTCTAACACCAAACAATCGATTCTTTCTTTCGTACGACCAGAATCTTCATTATCCATCGAAAAAAATCTGGGAGACGATAGAAATATTTTGAAAAAAATATAGGAAAAAAAAAACAAAAATAATTACAATTCAAAACCTACCATAATTATCTATTGGATAATTAAGGTAAACAACCACTTCACTATTTTGAAAAAAAAAAGAGAGAAAAATACCAAAAAATTACAATTAACAACATACCATGCTTATCCATTTAAAAAATTAAGCAAACGGACTCTATTCAAACAAAAAAAAATTTCCAAAACTTCTTCTAATATACTAACAACCGTGTGATATAACCAAAATAAATGGAGAAATGTGATTGGTCAATCTGGTTAACAAAGTTAACACTAATAACTTGGTAAACAAAAGAATGAACATATATATATATATATATATATATATATATATATATATATAGTCATAGGTTCAAATGAGAAATTCTATGTGTGTGAGAAATAAAGAAATAATTCTAGTTATTCATACGGTCAAGATCGGATTTGACTAGTCAAATATTGCGTCTTTGACTGTTCACGAATTACGACTTTGACCGGTCAAAAGTTGCGATTATTCCAAAAATAGAAGGACGATTTCATAATATTTACAAATACGCGGGACGAGTTCACATATGAACTATATGTTCACATGTGATGTGAACCAGTGTAATTTACATATGAACTCTTTTAACTAATTCATATATAAACTAATTAACTGATTCACATATGAACTAGTTAACTATAGGTTCATATGTGAATCAATTGAAGTAATTAACAGATTCACATATGAACCTTTTGTGATTCACATATGAATTAATTAACTGAATCTCATATGAACTAATTAACTGATTGACATATGAACATATAGTTCATATGTGAATCAATTGAAGTAATTAACAGATTCACATATGAACTCGTCCTGCGTATTTTACGAAAGTACCCCTCTATCTTCTACACACCACACAAGGAATTATCCGATGCTTCATGATCAGAGCCGTAAATGCTGACATATGAAGGGCTAGGATCATTTATCTATTTCTCACACACTTAGCATTTCTCCTTTGTACCCCTCCCTATAATATATATATATATATATAGGGTCAGGTTCAGGAGAATACCGCAAAAAAGTGAAAAACTGAGGAACACCCTGGTATCTTCTACACACCACACAAGGAATTATCCGATGCTTCATGATCAGAGCCGTAAATGTTGACATATGAAGGGCTAGGATCATTTCTCTATTTCTCACACACTTAGCATTTCTCCTTTGTACCCCTCCCTATAATATATATATATATATATATATATATATATATATATATATATATATATATATATATATATATATATATATAGGGTCAGGTTCAGGTTCAGGTTCAGGAGAAAACCGCAAAAAAGTGAAAAACTGAGGAACACCCTTGTATTCGTTCATCTGGACGGTATGCACATGTATATACAACTAATTTGTAACATGCACACGTGCATATGCATACATGCATAAAAAACATCTTTAATTACCTGTGTATGCACGTCCAGATGAATGGTTACAAGAGTGTTCCTTAGTTTTTCATTTTTTTTGGGGTTTTCCCTGAACCTCCTTTCTAGAGAGAGAGAGGTGGGTTCATACGAGAACAACATCTATTTAAGAAAGCACGAGAACAAACAAGTAAATACAAAATCATATATGATTCACGCGACTTTGCGCGGGGCATAGACCGCGTCCGATTTTTTTGAGTTAGTGTAAAATCATATATGATTTTGTACATGATCTACTGGTTTTTCTTGTTTTCTTAAATAGTTAGCGTTCTCTTTTGAACCTTCCTCTACATATATATATATATATATATATATATATATATATATATATATATATATATATATATATAGGGAGAGGTTCATTTGAGAAATGGTAAATGTATGAGAAATAGAGAAGTAATCATAGTCATTCATCTGGTCAACATTTGCGGCTTTGACCGCGAAGCACCGGATAATTCTTTGCATGGTCTATAGAAGGTAGAGGGGTAGTTTCGTAAAATACGTGGGATGAGTTCATATATGAACCTATATGATTCACATATGAACTATACGTTCATATATGAATCAGTTAATTAGTTCATATATGAATCACAAAAGTTCATATATGAATCTGTTAATTAGTTCAACTGATTCATATATGAACTTACAGTTAATTAGTTCATATGTGAATCAGTTAATTAGTTCATATATGAATCAGTTAAAAGAGTTCAGATGTGAATTACACTGATTCATATATGAACATATAGTTCATATGTGAATTATACAGGTTCATATATGAACACAACCCGTTTATTTTGTAAAAATTACGAAAGTGTCCTTATATTTTTGGAATAGCCACAACTTTTGACCAGTTAAAGCCACAACTTTTGACCAGTCAAATCCGATCTTGACCATATGAATGGCTAGGATTACTTCTCTATTTCTCATATATTTACCATTTCTCAAATGAACCTAAGGCTAAATATATATATATATATATCCTCACAAAGTTCATACATAGACGAAGAACAGGGGGACGTCGTCCAAAAGGGGTCGGGATTGTGAGTTTCAATACCGGGGATGTGACTCTCCAGAAGGGGGCGACATTCCAGCTAACAATGACTATGAGGTTGGAGGTGATGGGGAGACATTAAAGAGGAGGGGTCACACGTAGGGAAGGCTTCATGGAGAAGGAGACCGACGACATCTAGTTTTCGCTTATGTGTTTGTGTTGTGTGTGTGTGTGTATGTATATATATATATTATATTTTAATAGAAAACGACAAATATAAACAGGCATAAAAAGACAAAATGATCCCTTGATTAAATTGATTAACGAATTTGTTTAACGACCGTTAGTGAGAGGAACCTTAGTCATAAGAAAATGACAACCACAGGGACCATATCCATAACTTTTTTGAGTTAAGGGAGGCTAGTCACAATTTTTGACATACCACAGGTCCAAATCCCTAAATCACTCTAAAATTAATTAAACATGAGTTTATTGCAGGTTTTTGTGTGTTTTAACATGTGTTTTAAAAAAAATTTGAAAATAAAACATCTTATTAAAAAAATTTATGTGACACCCCAAAATGGAGTAAATAAATAAAAGAAAAGAAAAGAAAAAAAGGAGGAAAATAAAATAAAATTGATTTTTAATTTATTTTATTGGATCAATGTGAAGAAAAAAGTTTGAAAAGGGGGTCAATCATGTCACTTAATAAAAGTGAGAAGTGAAGAAATGAGTTTATGATCGTCGAACTAAAAATGAAAGAAAAAGTCAAGACAGGGGTAAAAATGTAAATTTGGCAAAATTTTTGAAGTCAGGTGGCTGAGCGTCATTAACTGATAGTCTGGGGTAGTGTCAGATGTCAAGTTCCTCATACCAGAGGGACCTGTTCTAAAAAAAGGACAGATTTGAATTTTTTTTTTCTTCAAAAAATCGAATACGACCACTCATTTGGAGCTTCTTATTGGCTCGTTTTGTCAACTATTAGGACAAAACAATCGTAGATAAATGTAGGTAACCGGTTAAAGATAATTTTGATTCAAGAAAATCGAGATTTGGTCGAGTTTAGAAGGAGAAATCGGAGGTTGAAGTTCGGTGTCGAAAAGCTCCGTTTATCAACGATTGGAGGTAAAATACTCAACCAAATTTCGAGTTCTTTATATGGTTAGCTTCGTTTTTAAATTCTTTATCGAACCCTAGTAGTCTTATGTCTCAGATTTTGGTTTAGATGGTCCGATTTTGCGTTTTTTTTACTGATTTTCGAGTGGAACTTTGACCCAAACTTTAAATGTGTGTATAAGACTCAATACTTGATGGTTTTCTTTTATTCTTGTTCCTATGGTTGAGTAAAATGATTTTCTAGAGTTTTACAAAAATAATCGTTGAAAACGATGAAGAAACAAGGCCAAACGGCCAATTTTCCAGCTGTCGGCGTTTTTGGAAGAGAGCTAGGCATAGGCTTTGGGTTGAGCCAGCTGGGGCGCGTTTTATGGGCTATAAATATTTTCTTTTGGGTGGCATTATTGTTGAATAAAAAAAACAATTTTCTATGTTGGGCTAGGCTTGTTATTTGGGTTATTTTTAGGAAGTTTATATGGATTTTGTTTTGGGGCTTAATTAGAGCATTTAAGTTATCATATTTTATTAATTTATTCAAAGTTAATAAATTTCAGATTTAATTAATTAGTTTATACTAATTACTTAATTTAATTTCTAAATTTATTAATATATTAAATTATATTAGTATCTAATTAATATATTGGTTTATTTTAGATAATTAATGTTAATTGATTAATTATATCTTAAAGGGTGTTTATAATAAATCATTTAATTGTTTAGATGATTTCTAATAATGAGGTTACAACGTCGTTTTTGAGTTAAGTAGTTATTGGGACGCTTTAATTTGAAGAAATAAATTTATAAAATCATAAAATGATTAATTTGATGTTATAGAGTTATATACTTGGAGTTTGATTAAAGTTAGTCGAGGTTGACCGAGTTAACCTGGGGTTGACTTTTACCTCGTTTAACCCAAAAGTATTTTGACGATGAGATCAAATGGAGATATTGGAGTTATTAAGAGACCCAATTTTGGAGTTTGACTTTAGGTAGAGTCGGGGTGACCATAGTTGACTTTTGTTGACAATAAGCCATTAATTGGATATGGTGGTATGAAATGTGTAGGTTTTCAGTCAAGAGCTATCAGTATTCAATCTACACTTAATTAGGTGAGTCTTCATGAGACTTACACTGGGATGCATACCTACGTACAAATTTATTTTGAGCAGTATATGATTTATATGGTGAATGTTAATCATGATAATGATTTAAATAATGTCATTGGCATATGTTTACATGTATGTGGAGTTTTGTGGAGCATGCATGCTAATTGTTTTCCGGTTTTTAAACGTATTTAGCATGCTTGGATTTTCAGTTGGTTTATACTGTACAAATGGTGCATGGTTCGGAATATGAGATGTTAGATTTGGTTTGTCACACTTAAGGGGAGGCACGACCCCGAAATGGGTGACTAGCTCTGTGTGAGCCGTACACACTAGGGAATGTCTGTGACACGACAACACGACCCCATAATAGGTTATTGGCTATAGGTGAACCGTACACACCAGAGAATGTTTGCAACTTATCAGTCCTTACTCGAGGAGATAGTTATGAGGTCTCGTTTCTTTTGGTGTTGCATGTTTCAGAAAATGAATATTATTTTATATGAAGTTTGCATGTTTGATATGTGTGACAAGATATGATTTCATTCACGTAAACCATGATCTCACCGAGCTTTATAAGCTGACTATAGTATGCATCTCAGGGACACGAGGTTTAGCATTAAGTTACATATTTATTGTTTTAAAGTCTTCCGCTGTAAACGGTCTAAAGTTTTAATTTAGCCGTCATTTTAGAGTATCTTTAGAGGAATTGTTTTAGATTACATAACACTTCTCATTGTAAAAATATGGGTGTTACAAGTTGGTATCAAAACCGTAGTTCAAGAGAAATAGGTTATGATTTATAGCCTAAGCTTGAACTGTTAGTTGTGAGAATGATACTTCAGCTTTAGGTGTGAATCAATATCAGTATCGTACATTGATCAACATGAGCATAACACATATTAGACGCAACATAATTCAACGTAAGTACAGTATAGCGTTGTTGTGGCAATGCAATAAATTTAAGTGAGGTTATAATTGATCAATTTCTTCCTCTTAGAGTGGATTGGCATTAAGAATGCACGTAAGGTGCTGAGAAGTAAGCTTTTGCAGAGTATGACAGAACAATTAGCATGAGCTTAGATCCGGAAGTTAGCCATGTATGTGTTCAGATTTAGAAACGTCAAGGGAGAAAAAAAATCTGATTTTAATAGCACGAGAAGTGTTAGTTAGAACTTGAGTTGTTTCATATATTATCAGTTTGTAGTCGAGAATTTCAGTTTCAGTTAGCTTCAGTAATGCATGTTAAATTGGGTGTGTGTGTGTTAAGGGGTCACGTACCGGGGTATCAGTAAATCGGGCAGGGCATTGTAAAGATGCATAAATGATACATGTACCACGAGGGTGCCACTGTACATATGTTTATTCAGTTCAGTTAAGTAACTAACTCATATTGTGGTCGGTGCACATGGATGGTTCAAATATATAGATGACCCCCACACTATGTAACACCCGATTTTTTTTCGTAAGCAAGTTTTAGTCCGCCGTTGGTAATCTCTCCGCTTTCCACCTACCTTTTTGGGTGGAAAATAATGTGCTTTCGAACCTTGAGTCGACCCATGCGAGAATCTCGAGTTTTGACTTTTTTTGGCCTCGGTACGAGTGGCGCGATTGTGACTTGCGATAGTGACATGTGTCACTATCGCGTGGCACAATCGCCGAGGGTGTACCACCTGCGGTACATTCTCCGCGATAGTGCCCTCGCGATAGTGACAATGTCACTATCGCGTGGCAAGGTCGCGCACGACGTCTGGTCTCTTAAATGTCCGAATTTCCACTGAATTCCCTTATTTTCATTTTCTATTCCCTTCCCTTTTCTCTCCCAAACCTCAAAGTCGAACCCTAACCCATTTTTAGGGTTCCCCCCCTTTTTTTTTGTACGACAACTTGGGCTAAGCCCACACACACACGCACCCGCGGTATCCGGGCATCCAATTGGGCAGCACCGACTAATCCGCGGCGACCCAGCCCAGCCCAAATCGACTGGACCCGCCCAGGTACGACTAAGCCCGGTCAAGACCAAACCCGCATACCCATAGACTGGTTTTCCCCCCCTTGAACCACCATGATTCTTCATCATCTAGCTATCGGGATCTTGAACCACAAAACCTCCATCTTTATCGTCCTCATCAAGTCCAACGATTGGGAGCTCGGATTGAAGAATTGGAATGGGTGTCCTCGGAAAGTCTCATCACCTAGAATGGTAAGCTTTCTTGAAATAAGTTATAAATGCTCCATTGATGGTTTCTTAGTGTTTGATTTCTCAAATCTCGGATTTGATGGTTTTGGGGAAACTAGGGTTTTGATCTCATTGGGGATTTTAGTAAATAATGTTTGGGGAATGTTTCTAAATGGTTTGGTATGTATGGATCTAGGTTTTGGAAATCCTCGGCTTGAGGATTCAAGTGTCCTTCAAAAGAGCTCGTTGGGTGAAACCTAGATATAGCCTAAATCTAGCAATGTGAGTTCAAGTTGCTTTGTGAAAACTATGTACATGCCAAAATGAATATTTTAAAGTAAAAATATGCTTTACTTAATATTTGTCAATGTGTTGGGAATTTGATAAGTTTTCATATTTGATATACTTGAGTTGTTTCAATCTCATAAAATGCCCATATTTGGGATTTGGATATCTTGAGAGGTATTAGCATGATTTATGCATTTTTGGTGATTTTGTACGAATAAAGTTCATTTTATGATTTATGCATCTTTGGTGATTTTCGTGCAAATGAAGTCTATTTCACGTTATATGCGTTTTTGTGGTGTATTTGCATTCATGAATCTTTTGGAAACTATTTGGTCCCAATACATGTTGAGTTTTGGGTTAATCACGTCTTTGTGGTATGTGTCTTCATAAACGTTGTTTAAAGACATTTAATTATTTGGGGAACGTTAATCGTCGGTCAAATGGATTTTGAGCATTTCAGCTCTCGGTGCCGACTTAAAGAGTATTGAGGACATTTGTCCGGTTTAAATGGCTCGATTTAGAGTCCAAACTTCGATTTACATCTTATTGCATATTATTGATAATTACAGGCTCGAGTGCTTTAGTCATTCATGAGTAGTCGTGTAATCTTAGACTGTGTTGCATTGGATCCATAGGCACATGAGTCAGTCTTATTTGATGGTCAATTGGGTGGTACGGGGTTGGACTCCGGGACTCATGTTTTATGACCGAAACTTGACAAGGAGGCACTAGGAGGGTTAAGTCTGGATAGTGCTGCCTGGGAGGTGAGTACTGTGACCCCCGCCAGTTGGGGAATTTCCTTAGTTGTAGTCCCCAGTATGCCGGGCCTTTGGGGAATTTCCTTAGTTATAGTCCCCGGGGTGTCGGGCCATTTGGGGAATTTCCTTAGTTGTAGTCCCCGGTGTGCTGGCCCTTTTGAGGTGGAGTTCTTCGGAACGACCACCAAGGTCAACTGTCTCTTTTGGTGAACTTGTCAAGAGGTCGTAGGGGCACTTGGGCTATCGTGTCGTGAAGTGTCATGCGATCAACGTTAGTTGAGTGGCATACTTTTGTGTTCCTCCGCTCTCCACGGATACGGGTATCCCTCGTTGTCGGTCCGCTGTATTTTGGATATTTAATTGTCCATGCTGTAATATTTGGATTTCTTTCTATTTTATGGTCGTGTGAGTATTAAGTTTCAGTTCCATGTTTTAATGGCGTATCATATTTACATGGATTGTTTTCCGTTATTTAAGGGTCGAGTATTATGTCCCACCCGTGTTTTGGGTGATTTTGGATATGAAGTATTTTTTACATTTTCACAAATTTGAGTATCGAACTATGACCCCGTTTGGGCGAGTTCCGGGTTGCATCGTTTTATAAGAAATGTGTGTTTGGGAGCATTGTCTTTAAAAGTGCATATTATGGGGAAAATGTGTCGTTTCCATTTTTAGGTAAACCATTTCTAAGGATATTGTTTTGAACTTAATTCCTTTATTTTAAAGATATATTTACTCATGTTAAAACTCTTGAGCTCAACAGGCGTTAAGCCTAACCTTTTTATTTTTCGGCATGTGCATCAGGTTCCAGTTGGGGGTTCGGACTCTAGTAGCCTCATGAAAAGTTGAGCATTAACTTTATACGAGAGTAAGTTGTTGATGAAGTCTTCCGCTGGTTGGAGATAGTAACTGTTATTGGGTTTTAGTAGTACCCATCTTTATTATAGATTGTGTGTATTGAGGTTAAATCTTATATTGTGATTGTAGATGAAGCAATTATTGATGTATTTAGAAAATTTTAAATTTGTTGCTATTGACAGATTTGAGGGTGTTACACACTACGCCAAGATTGTCAAGATCTCAAAAGTGTCTAGCTTTGTATGTTGTTTAAATACAAATTGTTCAGAGTTTTTAGACACCGGATTTATTGTTTCAGATCAATTTAAAGGTTACTGCTTTGAAGTAGCATTTACCCATATAGTTTTTATGTTTGAAATCCTGGGCTTCGAGTGACGTCATCTAGGTTGAGAAACGCAACAATGGCGTTATGGACCTAATGAACATAGAACATGGACCATACTTAGAGAACTTCTTATAGTCGTTAATCGCAATGAGGTCATTTATTTGAGAATTAAGGCTACACATATATAACAACAAAAGTTGGTCTCACAACCATTAAAGGAGATAAGTCGTAAGAAAAAGAAAATTTTCTTATGAGATGTAAATGCAAAGTTTCAGTTCTCTTGGTAATGTGGTTGACAAGAAAGACATCTAAGTAAAAAGGAAGCAAACTAAGAGCCTGTGTCAGATTTAAAGCAACCAAGATTAGTAACCAATATATAAGTTTATTTTAGGTTACTAGATTATCGCCAGGGTTTCATTCAGGGTTCTCAAAATTGTATTTTGCAATGTTAAAATTGGCCCAGAAACACAGTAAGTTGGATTGAGGTTAGAAAGAACAAGTCTTTCAGTTATTGAAAACAGGGATAAAGCTATACATAAATTTGATGGTGGCTAGAAATACTAGAAACTTGGTGGTTTTCAATTATATCTCAAAGTTCAAATTTGACTTAATAATGATGTATCGAGGCAAGTTTTTCTCCTACACATCAAGGCGAGTTGTAAGAATATGAAAAGGCTAATCTAGCACATGTTAGAGAGTTAACAATATGGTAATTGCACTCATGTTTCATAGAAATTATCAGCACGAATCATAGTGTATTATGTTCACATATCAATATAGTTAAAAGCCAATGTTCAATTGGGAAATGAAAAAGTTTGAGCTAGAGACGTTCATCAACATTTTCGAAGAATTTTGATGGTAAAATACTATCATCGAGACATGCCAGAAAGATAAGAGTTGATCATATGGTAAGTTGCAATGATAGACATCACATTGAGTGCGGACAATTAGACTCAAATAGATCAGTAAGAGACTATTTGATATAAGAATGATAAGAAATAAAGAATGGTTAACCGCCTTTAGTTATGGTAATAGACCCGATGAAATTTGGTAGGTTTTGGAACAAAATATGGGTTATAAAAGGTCTGAGAAATATAATGTTAAACGGATTATTTAAATCCTTGTGTTTGGGGCACATCGATAGTGATAAACGTACAAGAATTTGAAAAGATGTTTTAGAATGTGAAAAAAAAACACTTAAAGACTTCAAATCAGTGACAGTGAGTCGGGGGAAAAGCTCCAAGTTTCAGTAAGGACTGGTATATGCCTGAGGGTCTATGTACAAAGTCAAATTAGTAAGATAAGCATTGATCTGAGAGCCTTCAAGTGAAGGAAGTAAGTGATACATCATTTGTTCCATACCATATAAAGACATGGTGGCGCGAGGTAGAGTATGCATTATAAGTTATATCACAATACCTCAATAATTTTTAATATGAATGTTAAGGAAACATTAATGTCTCCATCAATTATCAGTATATGCATTGAATATTCATAAGATAACCAACAAGAACATTATCATGGCACCACCTTCAATAAAGTATTCCTAGTGGTGTTCATCTATCTCAGTTTTGATGAGAGTTCCCAACAATGTTCATGTTACGTTAATAATTGGATTTTCAGCCATGAGGTGTGTTGCATAGCTTATGTGGAAGCACATTATATACAAAAAGTTGTCCAATATATACATAAAAGTGTGTTAGTCGGATATGTTATCCGTATGAGTAAAGTAACGACATGAGCATAGTAGAAATACATAGTACGTGGAGAGTTATGCTAATAAGCAGCATAGACCGCTAGAGTTTCAGGCAGCGGACAAAACGATGTTACGACATCACTTTGAAGGGGCATAGTGATATATGACGAGTAAGGTAAATAAAGTTCAAAGTATGTTGGATCGAGGAGTTAGTTGCAAGAGTTGATAAATTAGTCTATCAACCAAGTTGGCCACAAAGTTATAAGTTAAAATCTCGACACTTTTCATGTGCTGAATTCAAGGAAACATTTAGATGATAAGCTAGCTATCATAAATTGGATGGCGTCAAGGTTAACGATACACTCACTTATATAGAGGAGACAGTCGAGGTGTTGGTAGAGAAGATGGATTGATTAAGGAACAATAGTACATATTTGGCACTAATGATTGTGTTAATGAAATAAAAATACTTAAGATTCAGAAATGACATGGTAGCCAAATATTAGACAAGGACTGAGAATCCTCAATAGTTTAACCAATATAATTCTGAGGACGAAATTCCTTAAAGGAGGGGAGATTTGTGACACCCCAAAATGGGGTAAATAAAAAAAAGGAAAAAGAAAAAAAAGAGGAAAATAAAATAAAATTGTTTTTATTTTATTTTATTGGATCAATGTGAAGAAAAAAGCTTGAAAAGGAGGTCAATCATGTCACTTAATAAAAGTGAGAAGTGAAGAAATGAGTTTATGATCGTCGGATTAAAAATGAAAGAAAAAGTCAAGACAGGGGTAAAAATGTAAATTTGGCAAAAACCTTTGAAGTCAGGTGGCTGAGCGTCATTAACTGATAGTCTGGGGTAGTGTCAGATGTCAAGTTCCTCATACCAGAGGGACCTGTTCTGAAAAAAGGACAGATTTGAATTTTTTTTCTTCAAAAAATCGAAAATGACCACTCATTTGGAGCTTCTTATTGGCTCGTTTTGTTAACTATTAGGACAAAAAAATCGTAGACAAATGTAGGTAACCGGTTAAAGATCATTTTGATTCAAGAAAATCGAGATTTGGTCGAGTTTAGAAGGAGAAATCGGAGGTTGAAGTTCGGTGTCGAAAAGCTCCGTTTATCGACGATTGGAGGTAAAATACTCAACCAAATTTCGACTTCTTTATATGGTTAGCTTCGTTTTTAAGTCCTTTATCGAACCTTAGTAGCCTTATGTTTCATATTTTGGTTTAGATGGTCCAATTTTGCGTTTTTTTGCTGATTTTCGAGTGGAACTTTGACCCAAACTTTAAATGAGTGTATGAGACTCAATACTTGATGGTTTTCGTTGATTCTTGTTCCTATGGTTGAGTAAAATGATTTTCTAGAGTTTTACAAAAAGAATCGTTGAAAATGATGAAGAAACAAGGCCAAACGGCCTATTTTCCGGCTGTCGGCGTTTTTGGAAGAGAGCTAGGCATAGGCTTTGGGTTGAGCCAGTTGGGCCGCGTTTTATGGGCTATAAATATTTTCTTTTGGGCTGCATTATAGATGAATAAAAAAAATTGATTTTCTATGTTGGGCTAGGCTTGTTATTTGGGTTATTTATAGGAAGTTTATATGGATTTTGTTTTGGGGCTTAATTAGAGCATTTAAGTTATCATATTTTATTAATTTATTCAAAGTTAATAAATTTCAGATTTAATTAATTAGTTTATACTAATTAATTAATTTAATTTCTAAATTTATTAATATATTAAATTAGATTAGTATCTAATTAATATATTGGTTTATTTTAGATGATTAATGTTAATTTATTAATTATATCTTTAAGGGTGTTTATAATAAATCATTTAATTGTTTAGATGATTTCTAAGAACAAGGTTACAACATTGCTTTTGAGTTAAGTAGTTATTGGGACGCTTTAATTTGAAGAAATAAATTTATAAAATCATAAAATAATTAATTTGATGTAATAGAGTTATATACTTGGAGTTTGATTAAAGTTAGTCGAGGTTGACCGAGTTAACCTGCGGTTGACTTTTACCTCGTTTGACCCACAAGTATTTTGACGATGAGATCAAATGGAGATATTTGAGTTATTAAGAGACCCAATTTTGAGTTTGACTTTAGGTCGAGTCGGGGTGACCATAGTTGACTTTTGTTGACAATAAGCCATTAATTGGATATGGTGGTATGAAATGTGTAGGTTTTCAGTCAAGAGCTATCAGTATTTGATCTACACTTAATTAGGCGAGTCTTCATGAGACTTACACTGGGATGCATACCTACGTAGAAATTTATTTTGAGCATTATATGATTTATTTGGTGAATGTTATGCATGATAATGATTTAAATAATGTCATTGGCATATGTTTACATGTATGTGGAGTTTTGTGGAGTATGCATGCTAATTGTTTTCCGGTTTTTAAATGTATTTAGCATGTTTGGATTTTCAGTTGGTTTATACTGTACAAATGGTGCATGGTTCGGAATATGAGATGTTAGATTTGGTTTGTCACACTTAAGGGGAGGCACGACCCCGAAATGGGTGATTGGCTCTGTGTGAGTTGTACATATGATGGAATGCCTGTGACACGACAGCACGACCCCGTAATGGGTTATTGGCTATAGGTGAGCCGTACACACCAGAGAATGTTTGCAACTTATCAGTCCTTACTCGAGGAGACAATTATGAGGTCTTGTTTCTTTTGGTGTTGCATGCTTCAAAAAACGAATATTATTTTATACGAAGTTTTCATGTTTGATATGTGTGACAAGATATGATTTCATTCACGTAAACCATGATCTCACTAAGCTTTATAAGTTGACTATAGTATGCATTTCAGGGACAAGAGGTTTCAGGTTGGACAAAGGAAAATGGCACACATAGAGACTTGCCTAGCCCATCTAAGTTCAATTTATGTTCAGGCATCTGTCATAGATAAATTTGTAACGCAAATCTGGTATGGGACGATTTAACATTAAGTTACATATTTAATGTTTTAAAGTTTTCCACTGTAAACGGTCTAAAGTTTTAATTTAACCGTCATTTTGGAGTATCTTTAGAGGAATTGTTTCAGATTACATAACACTTCTCATTGTAAAAATATGGGTGTTACATTTTATATGACATTATTCAAGAAAATGTCTTATAAAAACAACAATCTTATAAATAGATGTGTTCATAGGACCATTTTCAAAAGTGTCATAAAAAAACTGATAGAACACTTTTATTTCAAAAGTCCTATAAATTTGATTAAATGCTACAAAAACATCATATAAACTTATTGAAATGTTTTTACGTTGATAAACAATAGGCCATGACAATGGCAGGAATTTAATTTTCTTTAGAGGGAGAAGAGTTACTCCCACTACTAAATGAAAGACTTTTACCTACGGAATTTTCCCTGGGAAATCCGTCACAAAAATTGGTGGGTAATTGTTGGTGGGAAATTCAAATCAGTGACAAATTACCCAACGATTTTGTAGGTGATCTGTGGGTGATCATCGTAATTATTGGTATTTTATGGGTTATCCATCGGCAATCACCGATGGAAATTTCCCTCAGTGATTTTTATGGGTAAAAATCAGTTTTTTGTAGTGTCCATATACAACTTTGATGGCTACAGTTTAACTTAATCCACATAAAATGAAAAAAGGTGTCGTATTTTACGATAAGGGTGTAAAAACTAACCAAAATCGAATAAACCGCCATAACCGAATGAAAATGGGTTATAAACGGTTTCGGGTTATTCGGGTTTGGGTTAAACGGTTCGGTTAACTGAATAATGATCCTTATTTGATTCGGTTTTCTATTAATTTTCTTTTTCTAATTCGGTTAAACCGAATAACGCGAAAAACATATTCTACTGATATTTCATATATATTGTACAGAAAAAATAAACCAAGTATTTTAATATTATATAATGTTTTTATTGATAGTAGATAATTTTTTTCTATTATATTATGTTTTTTTGCTTGATTTACAGTATTGTATGAAGAAAAATAATGTCATTTGGTAAATATCGTTTTTTTTTATAAATGTTTTTTTTTATTTAACATAAGTCAATTGTTGAGTAGGAATGGATGATACAGTATATATATACATATATATATATATATATGTATATATATATATATATACATATATATATATATATATATATATATATATATATATATATATATATTAAAGAAGAAATTGATGTAGTTGACGCGTCCTTTCCTAAAAACAAAAAAACCTATTTTTCTTTTTTCACCTTTAATCCCAGCTTACCCTAATTTCCCATCAACTTTTATTATTTATCTTTACATTTAACACTAGCCCCTTCGTTTTACCCAACGATTGATCTCTCCATCTCCCAAAACAATTATATAGCAAACATAGTAGTTAGCAATACCTAGGGGTGTAAATGATGCGAGTCGAGCTCGAGTATCATTATACTCGACTCGACTCGTTAGTTTATCGAGTCGAGCTCGAGTTCGAGTCGAGCTCGAGTTCGAGTCGAGTGTTGACCGAGTCGATCTCGAGTAGCTCGCGAGTTGGCTCGTCTCATTTACACCCCTACATAGGCTCAAGCCATTTAACAAAGACAAAAGATGTAAAACAAGGGAGGAGAAAGATATATATATATAGTGGAGTTCAAAGCATTGGGTTCTATATCTCGCCAATGTGGGATGGATTAGACACACCATCAAGAGTTTACCCATGTCTTTTACACTATCATTTTCCAAAAAAAATCAAAAAACTTGAGTTATTATTATTATTATTATTATCAATTGAATTAAAATAATATTACTAATTATTATTATTATTTTGCTTATCGAGTATCTCACGAGCTTATCGAGTCGAGTATCAGGTCGCTCGACTCGACTCGTTAATATATCGAGTCGAGCTCGAGTTCGAGTTGAGAGCCTATTCGAGTCGAGTGTTGACCGAGTCGATCTCGAGTAGCTCGCGAGTTGTCTCGTCTCATTTACACCCCTAGCAATACCCACCAAAAGCCATCAATAGGGGAAGTGGTTGCTGACACGAATTTGGCAACCAATTAAGAAGAAGCAAATTGTAATTGAAGAGATTTAAGTGGGCGATACGCAGACGATGAAAGTGAGCGTTTATAGGAAGGATCTGTCACTTCAAATGAAGAAGCATATAGTGAAAACGGTTAGTGAGGAGTTATGGAGGAATTATGCATGTATATATAAGTAATGTGTGCATATGTGGACAAGGTGTTTGATACAAATCTTGAAAGAAAGGCGGTGGAGGTATACTACTGTTCATGTTTGTTTCTTCAATGGTAGACAAATTTTTTGAAAATATCTAACATATATTTTAGTTGCACCGGGATATTTATAGCTGTCGATCGTTTCAATAGGACTTTGTTTTGGTGCTTAGAGTTTAAGGCTTTGGAACAACCAATTTTGTTTTAGATTTTGCAGTAGAGAGAAATCTGAAGTACTCTTGGACAAGGCTTAGTGTGCCGGTGTACCGGGGTGGGATATTAAGGTAATAACATGATATGTAAAAGTATTATATAATTTTAGATGCTTGACCTACAAAGGGTGGTTCAAAGAATCTCATGGCGCCAACGATCTCATAATGGGCGAGAAGAATGATGTCACAAGAAGTTCCAGCCAGTTCTTAGACAAGGATTTGGATTTAAAATCTGAAGAAAAACCTTCGGATCAAACCACCAAGATTGACGAGGGTTCACAGGATTCAATAAATCATGAACAAAAAGAAGTTGTTCTTGAAACTCCTCGTGTTCTTGAGGTAACATTAAGTTCAATTAATGATGCAACAAACATCTTATTTAACGTTTATGAGGATTCTGATATGGTTAATGTTGTTGAGTCGTCTCCCAAGATTTGGCCTTTCTGTTTGTTCTCCAAAAACTTCATCGATCATCGTCCCTCTTGATCTCCCCTTTGTTTTTCCATACGATCCCAAAAAGAATTTCTTTCGCCTAGACCTTAGCTTCTTTGTTACAAACCAAACCCATGAATCAACTATGGACAACGGAGTCGACGATGCTATTGAACTCGAAGACAACTTTAATCTATCCGAGAATTCATTACATGCCAAAGAAGAACAAAAAGAACAAGTAGAAAAAGAAGTCAGATTAACAAATTCAGTTCTTAGGTCATCAGAGAATTTTTTTGAAATTGTTTCAAAAGATAAACAATTTGATTCTATAGTAGAAAAAAATGTTGGGTTACGGGATCTCAAGCACAGCGGAAAATAAAACAGTAACCCTCCAAGGATCCATATGAACCAGAATAAATCGGGTGTTTCGAAATTATACCTAACAGTTAACGAGACCTTGAATCACAACTTGCATCAAACAAAGCTTGATGCCTCCACGGTATCCACGCCAAGAATCCGAATCCTTTGCCTTCTCGTGATGCTAGTCACGGTTTCAAAACTTAGAAAGGAAAGGGAGCATATAGTTGTAGGTGATTTTTGAGAGAAAATTGCAAGACACACTCTTGCATAAAATGTCATACATTTTATATGGCTATGAGAAGGATGTCATGAAAGCACCACCATCCCTACACCTTACTTGAGTGTAAAAATATCCATGCACCATCACTTATCTTTTTAAGACCATACCTGGCAATATTTATTTATGTCTAACATAAATAATATCTGATTTTATTTAATCAGATTAAATAAATACAAATCAGATATAACAATTAAACGTTTTAATTATTAAAACTCCTTATTCGAATATGTTCAATGCGTGTGACCCAATTGGTTCTCGACATATTGGTAATAAATATAAATATCGTATTTATAGTTATAAACGATGAACAGTATATAGCAATACATCATCATCACCCAAATGACGAGAATTGGTGATACAACAAATTATCGGTTTGTAGTCAATTTTAGTTTACACATTTAATTCTTTTGTCCTTGATGTCCAGATTGAACACGAGACATTGAATGTGTCATTCTCGTTATGTCCAATCTCTAGTTTCTTGATTCCCCAATATACTAATAAAACAAGTCATGATATCTCATATCAATTATTCGAGCATGCATGCATTTTCTTAGTATATATTTGTCAAGGGTCCTAGAGACATCACTTCCGTCATAAAGGAGGGACAAATCCTATCTCAATACATGCTAGTTCTACTATGTGATTTATAACATACCCAACAATCATTCTGTCACCAGTTATGGAAAGATTAGAAGAAATGTCAAACTATATTACTCACACATAACAAATTCCATATTTCTTAAGTCAAAGAATTATATGTACATTGACCACATAAGAAACACTTATGATACTTACATGACATCCAATGTAGTGTTCTCATAGCGAGTCACGTCCGATACACAAAATCTCCATTTTGTTGTAACACCCCGAAATTTCGTTTGGTCTTTTGCGATCAAGAATTGAGAAAAGGAGGTTTCTGTGCTGGTCTACAGGGCGCACGGGTCGTGCTCCCTCCTTCAGGAATTTCGCACGGGTCGTGCGCAAGGATTAGGGGCTTGGCAGTGGTTTTCTGCACGGGTCGTGCGCCCTCCCTTATTTGAAAGCGCACGGGTCGTGCGCTGTGTTGGGACTGATGAGATATTTTGTTAAATATCTCATTTTGGTTGATTTTTTTTAAAAAAGATCTCAAATCTTAGTCTCTATCTCTTTCTTTTTCCTTTTTCTTCTTTCGATCTTCGAGTCTCGTTTGGTTGGTAGTTTGCGGTGTTTCTAGCAAGGGGTCGGTGTTTTAAGCTTCACCTCTTCGTCGTGATCGATATCTGGTTTTCCGGGTTTTATTCTAAAACCTACTGGTGAGTTCCTACTACCATTTTACAAACTTTATACATGTCAAAACTCTTATTTGCGAAATCCGAAGTATTTATACGGTATGATTTCATGTTCTCTACATTTTGATATAAATGAAGTTTTTGGTGATTTTCGGGGTTCCCGATCAGTTTTGACTAAAATGACGGGTTCCGCCTTATTAGAAGTAAAATGATGTTTTACTTGCCCATGATTGTGGCTTATTGAAAGAATGTATATAAACTGGTTTTATGATTATCTTTCTTACCAGCAGTTGGTCTGGAAAATGACATTTTGAAATATAAATGTGTTGAAAGCTGTTTATCTAGCTTTAAAATGGTCACATGAAATATTGGGACAAGTCATGACTATACTAGTGGATCCCTAGGTATCGAGTCGGCTTATTGTTGGGATGTTTGTACCCCTTCTGTTGTAGTTAGATACATTTGATCTTCAGGGGCACTTGGTACGGTTATGTGAGACCGGTTACTAGCCATGGGTCAAATGTAGTGTAACGAAAGAGTATGACTGGTTCCTTGGGGGGCTCCCTCACATCGTAGTACGGACCGAAGCGTTCATGGCCATGGTTCCATGTATTTAGCTCATAACTCGGATTTGTGGCTTACTTTGTGTTCCACTATAATCCTTGGTAAATCGGGTAATCCCCGTCATCAGAAGATGTGTTTTGGACCGGTTGTCCGTATATTATCAAAGAACTGTATTTGCATAACTAAACCTTTGGAAGGATTTACTTTGATGCATTTGTTTATATCTCTTGAAATTTATGAACTGTATGTTCTCACTAGGCTTTAAGCCTAACACTTTTTCTCAAATGATGTGTATAACAAGTTTCCCTTAGCGGTGGGTTGCTAGGGTTTTGAGAGATGGGTTTGGTCTCGAGGCATTTTGAGATGACTAGTATTGTAACTGGGCATTTGTTAAGTCCCATTCTTTTGGTGAATTATGGATTGTCAACTGATGTAATCTGGATAGAGGTGCCTAGATTATTTTGTTGATGAATCCTATATCTGTGCAGGTTTTGTAAAGTCTTAAGGACTGATCCCCTTTATGGGAGGTTTATATCAATACGAATGTCATGTTGCCAGGTTTCCAGGTTTTTTTTTACTCTGAATTTTAGGGTGTTAGAAGTTGGTATCAGAGCTCTAGTTTAAGTGAACTAGGCATGAATGTAAGATGTCTAGTCTTAGACCGAGTATGATAAGAATTGATTCGCGAGATTGGGTAGAGCTTCTAAGATGGGTTAGTCTTAGAGTCAACGGAAAGTACGTTTATCAGTCGTTGTGGCGATCGTGACGAGAACCTTTATGTGTTATATGTTCATAATCTCACTTAGCTAATGTTATTATGAGGATATCCTACGTAAGTGTGCTTGAATTTCTATTGCTATGACGATTGGTAGTGTGGTAGTACGTTTCCTTTGCGTTTATTCTAACTCTCTCTTATCTCTTTTCCTGTTCTGTGAAGCAGTTTGGTATGGTGAATACGCGTGGTAGACCGCGTACGCGTGTTGATGGTCTGGAAGCGACAACCTCCACCACTGGTCAGCCGGAGGGAGTTGAGGTTGTTGTGCGTCCACCTGTTCAACAAATACTAGGTGGGGGGCCAGAGGTCATTCCACGTGTAGACCTGGATTCATCCCACCCAGTCATCAGGGATGCTAGTTCCCAGTCTGAAATGATGGCTAGCATTTTGTTGGCAATGAGGGAAGAGATGGCAAAGCAGCAAGAGTTTCTGCTAAAAGTGATTGAGGACCGCGATGTGAACAATCAGAGGAGTGAGACGGTTGTGGAAAACATTGTATCGGGTCCTGGAGGCGCTGGTACAGGAGTCAGGGCTGAGGAGCACGGGATTGTTGGTGCTCCGGGAAATAGGAAAAGTTGTTCCTACAAGTCCTTTCTGGGTTGCGGACCGCCAGAGTTCTCTGGTTCCGACGACCCAATCTTGTGTGTGAAGTGGATTCGAGCGGTCGAGCAAGCTTTTGGCTCTTCCGAATGCGGAGATGATCAGAGAGTGCGGTTCGGTACCCAACTGCTGAGGGATACTGCACTCATTTGGTGGAATGTCATTCAATCCACCCTATCTCCTGCTGTGTTGGCTCAGTTGTCTTGGGCCGAGTTTAAGAAAAAGTTGTTAGAAGAGTTCTGCAATGAAAGAACAATGGACCGAATCGAGAAAGAATTCCGGTATCTGGTAAAGGGAAGCCTGACGGTGAGGGAGTACACCCGTCAATTCATGGATAAGCTTGATCTGGTAGGGCACGCTGCCCCAACAGAGAAGGATAAGATGAAGGCCTATCTTAATGGTCTACCCGCGGACATGCAATCTATGGTCCACAATTCTAAAGCTTCTAACCTCCGCGAGATGGTTGAAGAAGCTCAGTACATGGAAGAGATGTTCGCGAGGAACAAAGCTGAGAAAGTTGTGGTGGTGACTGATAAGAGAAAGTGGGAGAGCAGTTCTGTACCTCCCAAGAGAACCCGACCTTTTGTCGGAAACCGCAGCTTCAGCGGTTATCAAGAAGCCAGATGGTGCTCGAAGTGTCGAACAAAGCACCATGGTAACTGTAACCCCACTTCTAGATTCTGCTTCAAGTGTGGTAAGAATGATCACACCGCCCGCGACTGTTCTGTCGCGGGGATGGTCTGCTTCGAGTGTAAGGCACCGGGGCATGTGAAGAGAGATTGCCCGAAGCTCAAGACGGGTAGCGTGGCGGCAAAGAAGGAGAACTCTCCGAGGGTTCCGGGTCGAGCATTTCAGATGACGGCAGAAGAGGCCAAGGCATCCGCTGATGTGGTATCAGTTACTTTTCTTATAAACTCTGTACCTGCTCGTATTTTATTCGATACGGGTGCCAGTTTCTCTTTCGTATCTGAGTTGTTCTGTCAAAAGATTGCTATGCCCACTACTAGTCTTGAGGATGCGTTAGTGGTAGATATAGCTGATGGTAGTCAAGTTCTGATCCATGATGTTCTGAAGAAGTGTACTCTCGGGATCGAGGGGAGAGAATTCTCGATCGATTTACTACCGATGTTTATCGGAGGCTTTGATGTTGTGGTCGGTATGGATTGGTTGTCAAACCATCATGCCGAGATCGTATGTTCCAAGAAATTAATACGACTTCCCAATTCCAATGGTGAAGTTGTTGTGATCTATGGTGAGAAGAGAAAGGGCGAAGTGGCGATAATCACATTGGCGAGGGCACGCAAGTGTCTGATAAAAGGATGTTCGTCTTTCCTAGCCTATGTGATCAACGCCAAGTTAGAGAAATCAAAGCTTGTTGATGTGAAGATTGTGCGTGAGTTTCCAGATGTCTTTCCTGACGATTTGCCCGGGTTACCACCCGATCGGCAAGTGGAGTTCCGGATTGACCTTCTGCCTGGAGCAGCACCAATTGCTAAAGCTCCTTACCGTTTAGCGCCGTCAAAGATGCAAGAAATGATGGCACAACTCCAAGAGCTTTTGGAGAAGGGATTTATAAGACCGAGTTCGTCACCCTGGGGAGCTCCGGTCTTGTTTGTAAAAAAGAAAGATGGCACGATGAGAATGTGCATTGACTATCGTGAGTTGAACAAAGCTACAGTAAAGAACAGATATCCGCTTCCGAGAATAGACGACTTGTTCGATCAACTTCAAGGAGCGGGTTGTTTTTCCAAAATCGACTTACGTTCGGGTTATCACCAAGTGAAGGTGAGAGAAGAAGATGTTCCGAAGACAGCTTTCAGAACGCGTTACGACCATTACGAGTTTCTTGTAATGCCTTTTAGTCTAACGAACGCACTGGCGATATTTATGGACTTGATGAATAGAGTGTGCCGACCATTCCTCGACAAGTCGGTCATTGTATTCATTGATGACATACTCATGTACTCCAAGAGCGAGTCAGAACACGAACAACATCTGCAGGAAGTGCTTGAAGTGTTGAGAAAGGAAAGATTGTACGCCAAGTTTTCCAAGTGTGACTCTTGGCTTAAAGATGTACAATTTCTGGGCCACGTTGTCACTCGAGACGGAGTGAAAGTGGATCCCTCCAAGATTGAAGCTACGATGAATTGAGAATCTCCCAAGAGTCCGTTAGAGATCCGAAGCTTCTTGGGTCTGGCGGGGTACTACCGGAGATTTATCCAAGACTTTTCGAAAATCGCTTCTTCCTTGACAATTTTGACTCAGAAGAATGTGAAGTTTGAATGGACCGAAACACAAGAGAAGGCGTTCCGGTTACTTCAAAAGAAGTTGTGTGAAGCTCCGATCTTGTCGTTACCTGAAGGGTCAGAAGACTTTGTGGTTTATAGCGATGCTTCGAAAATGGGTTTGGGTTGTGTGTTGATGCAAAGAGGCAAGGTGATTGCCTACGCATCGAGAAAACTTAAGATTCACGAGAAGAATTATCCTACCCATGATCTAGAGTTAGCGGCGGTGGTGTTCATTTTGAAACTTTGGTGACCCTACCTCTACGACACGAAATGTACACTTTTCACAGATCATAAGAGCCTGAAGTATGTCTTTGATCAAAAAGAGTTGAATATGAGGCAAAGGCGGTGGCTCGAGTTACTTAAAGATTATGATTGTGAATTGCTTTACCATCCGGGTAAGGAGAACGTGGTGGCCGATGCGCTAAGTCGGAAGGACTACAGTGGAAGTATTTGGGCTACCCATTCGAGAATCGAGTTAATGTATAGTCTTGTTGAAAAGATCAAGGCATCACAAGTGGAAGCATTGTTGGAAGAGACTCTCAAAGAAGAAGTCATGACGAAAAAACGGTTGCTCTTAACGGAAGATAGCCGTGGGGTAAAACTGTTCAGCGGTCGCGTGTGGGTACCCAAGTTTGGGGGTAACCGTGATCTATTGCTTGAATATGCACACAAGTCCAAGTATTCCATTCATCCGGAGAGTACAAAGATGTACAGGGACTTGAAACTGCATTATTGGTGGCCAGCAATGAAACTTGATGTGGCACATTATGTAGAGCGTTGTGTGACGTGTTCGCAAGTTAAGGTCGAACACCAACGACCGTATGGGAGTCTTCAGTCTTTAGATATTCCTGAGTGGAAGTGGGAGCATATCACCATGGACTTCGTGACGAAGTTGCCTAAAACACTTCGAGGTCACGATACCATTTGGGTGATAGTTGATAGATTGACAAAGAGCGCTCACTTCTTGGCTATGCGCGAGACACTGCCGATGGATAAGTTAGCGAAACTTTATATCGATGAGGTGGTCTCGAGGCATGGAATACCATTGTCGATCATGTCGGATCGCGACAGTCGGTTCACTTCGAACTTTTGGGATGGGTTTCAGAAAGAGCTTGGTACGCGAGTTAAGTTGAGTACGGCTTACCATCCACAGATCGATGGGCAAAGCGAGAGAACGATCCAAACTTTAGAAGACATGCTGAGGTCATGTGTCATCGATTTCGGGGGTAGTTGGGACTCTCACCTGCCTTTGGTGGAGTTTGCTTACAACAATAGCTACCACTCGAGTATTGGAATGGCACCTTTTGAGGCATTGTCTGGGCGAAAGTGTCGGACTCCCGTGAGCTGGCTTGAAGCGGGGGAAAAGCAGTTCGCCGGACCTGAAATAGTGCAAGAGACGTCCGATAAGGTCAAATGCATTCGTAAAAGAATGAAAGCGGCTCAGGATCGGCAGAAAAGCTATGCCGATAAGAAGAGACGACCGATAGAGTTCTAAGTGGGCGACCGCGTGATGCTCAAGGTGTGGCCATGGAAGGGCATTATCCGGTTTGGAAAACGTGGGAAACTGAGTCCCCGTTTCCTCGGACCTTTCAAAGTGCTTAAACGGGTGGGTTTGCAAGCCTACCAGTTGGAACTGCCACCAGAGTTGAGTAGAATCCACAATACGTTTCATGTTTGTTACCTTCGGAAGTGTCTAGTGGTAGAAGACAACGTCATTCCCCTCTCAGAGTTAAGAGTGGACAAAGGTAACTGTTGTGTGGAAGAACCTGACGCCATCTTAGAGAGAAAGTCTAAGAAGTTACGTCACAAAGAGGTCACTTTGGTCAAGGTGCAGTGGAAGCATCACCGGGGAGCAAATGTGATGTGGGAAGCTGAAGAGGATATGAAGCGAAGATATCCTCAGCTTTTGTATAGTTGGATTTCGGGGACGAAATCATTCCCAAGTTGTGGAGGATTGTAACACCCCGAAATTTCGTTTGGTCTTTTGCGTTCAAGAATTGAGAAAAGGAGGTTTCTATGCTGGTCTACAGGGCGCACGGGTCGTGCGCCCTCCTTCAGGAATTTCGCACGGGTCGTGCGCAAGGATCAGGGGCTCGGCAGTGGTTTTCCGCACAGGTCGTGCGCCCTCCCTTCTTTGAAAGCGCACGGGTCGTGCGCCGTGTTGGGACTAATGAGATATTTTGTTAAATATCTCATTTTGGTTGATTTTTTAAAAAAAGATCTCAAATCTCAGTCTCTCTCTCTTTCTTTTTCCTTTTTCTTCTTTCGATCTTCGAGTCTCGTTTGGTTGGTAGTTTGCGGTGTTTCTAGCAAGGGGTCGGTGTTTTAAGCTTCACCTCTTCGTCGTGATCGATATCTGGTTTTTCGGGTTTTATTCTAAAACCTACTGGTGAGTTCCTACTACCATTTTACAAACTTTATACATGTCAAAACTCTTATTTGCAAAATCCGAAGTATTTCTACGGTATGATTTCATGTTCTCTACATTTTGATATAAATGAAGTTTTTGGTGATTTTTGGGGTTCCCGATCAGTTTTGACTAAAATGACGGGTTCCGCCTTATTAGAAGTAAAATGATGTTTTACTTGCCCATGATTGTGGCTTATTGAAAGAATGCATATAAACTGGTTTTATGATTATCTTTCTTACCAGCAGTTGGTCTGGAAAATGGCCTTTTGAAATATAAATGTGTTGAAAGCTGTTTATCTAACTTTAAAATGGTCACATGAAATATTGTGACAAGTCATGACTATACTAGTGGATCCCTAGGTATCGAGTCGGCTTATTGTTGGGATGTTTGTACCCCTTCTGTTGTAGTTAGATACATTTGATCTTCGGGGGCACTTGGTACGGTTATGTGAGACCGATTACTAGCCATGGGTCAAATGTAGTCTAACAAAAGAGTATGACTGGTTCCTTGGGGGGCTCCCTCACATCGTAGTACGGACCGAAGCGTTCGTGGCCATGGTTCCATGTATTTAGCTCATAACTCGGATTTGTGGCTTACTTTGTGTTCCACTATAATCCTTGGTAAATCGGGTAATCCCCGTCATCGGAAGATGTGTTTTGGACCGGTTGTCCGTATATTATCAAAGAACTGTATTTGCATAACTAAACCTTTGGAAGAATTTACTTTGATGCATTTGATTATATCTCTTGAAATTTATGAACTGTATGTTCTCACTAGGCTTTAAGCCTAACACTTTTTCTCAAATGATGTGTATAACAGGTTTCCCTTAGCGGTGGGTTTCCAGGGTTTTGAGAGACGGGTTTGGTCTCGAGGCATTTTGAGATGACTAGTATTGTAACTGTGCATTTGTTAAGTCCCATTCTTTTGGTGAATTATGGATTGTCAACTGATGTAATAATCTGGATAGAGGTGCCTAGATTAGTTTGTTGATGAATCCTATATCTGTGCAGGTTTTGTAAAGTCTTAAGGACTGATCCCCTTTAATGGAGGTTTATATCAATACGAATGTCATGTTGCCAGGTTTCCAGGTTTTATTTTACTCTGAATTTTAGGGTGTTACGTTTGTACCCATATGCAGATTTTATATCTCTATATGAATCCCTACAAATGTTAGTCATTATCATATTACTTCAACCTTAAAACCCAAAATAATATTTAACTAGGGACATTTAGAATACATTATTCTAAGGTTATTTATTATGAATAATTAAAAACACAAAATATAACATAGACATAATAAAATGAGCGATGCCTTTTATTTATTTATTAATTTAATGAAACAAACTTAAAATTACAATCATCGTATAATTAATTTTTGGGCGTTCACTAACAAAAAAAGCGTCAAGCTTTTTGACTAAGACTATTTGTTTACTTTCCCTGATGTTCCTAATAGCCAGTTTTTCACTTTTTCTTTTACCTATTGCCAATGCATAAAGATCATAGCTTATAGAGATTTATCGAGAATCTTTGAAGTTTGTTGTATTTGCAAAAGACTCTTTCGATGATGATTTTCTTGAAAATCTTAAGCAGTGGTCAATTAATTTGGTTTCTTACCTCTCCCAGCTGAAATCCTATTTTAGTTCAACCCACAAGATTTCCTCCATAAAATGTGTTTTCTTTTTTAGACTTCCTTTCTTATATTATTGTGCGTTTAGCTAGGGATTGTGCTCCTCTTTTGATCATAAAGATCTAATGGGCAGAACTTATTTCAGAATGTGGCTGATGTTTATGATAAATCAATGTGTTATAGTTTAATTTTTGTGACAAATCTACCAAGTCTGGTTTGGCATAATTGTTATCAGTGGAGCTTGGTCACATTGTCACCAGTTGCTGGTCATAGGACCTGGTTGGATTTGGATCCTAAAATGCAGTTGTGGCTCTTTTTCCTGGTTCCGAAGCTTGGTTTATAATCTGGTTTGTGGTTTCAAAGTTTGGAGGGTGCTTGATTCCAAATCATAATTATGGTAATTAAATCTGGATGATATTTGATTCCAGATCTAAGTTTTGGATTCCAATGGCCAGAGGCTAAATTGCCATTATTTCAATTGTGGATAAAAGGTTGTTGTTTTGTTTAATCAATTTTGATGGAATCATCCGCCGTATTGCAAAAATTTGGCACCTATGTAATTTGGTTATCTGGCTGTCATTTTATACCGGTATGTATATGAGGCTTCAAAAGATTCAATCTTGGTTCCATATTAATAGTGGAGGAAATCGATGGGCTTGGTCTCAATTTCGTACTCAGATCAGAATGGGTGGATTCTAATTGCATTATTGGGAGTAGATTGATTTCAGAATTGGTGAGACAAGGAGGATGATTGTTAATGCAGAAACAAGGTGTAGGATTGTTGGTAATTAGATGATTGGAGAAGGGTTTAAGGTTGGGGAGATGGGTTTTTCGGTCGTTGAGAAGGATTTTTTTTAGGATTAATGGTCTATGATTGACTTTATGTTGCATAACAGTAGTCGTGATTTGATTGTGAGTCACGTCAGGATTTCTATAATAAAGATGGAGACTCTTACCCGATAAGTGAGGATGACGACTCTTACCCAGTAAGCGCTTACTGGGTAAATTGTTGTATATGTACAATACCGTGTTGATGGAATAATCTTAGTGCTTATTGGTTAAGCATTTGATAATGGCCCCCAAGTGTTTTTGGATTAGGCCTTTGCTAGTCTTGGTTTTTAAATGTAGTCCTTGACCATGTTATAAGACCCCTTTTGTCGGGTTTTCCTAAACATTTTTTAGCTAGGTGTTCTACTTTGTAAAAAATGGGTATATGCTCATTTAAATTTTTGTAAGTCGTTTTTTATTGTTAAATAAAGGTTTTTTTGGGGTTCCGTCCCCTTCTCCAAAAAATACAAGATTGCCTCCACATAGTTTTTTAACTTGACCATTTCTCCCCTGCAAGAATAATTTATGTTCAATAGGCATATTGGAACAGACTACATTAAAATAATAGAAGAAATTCAAAAATTTGAGGAATTTCTCTCGATTAGCATTTCGAATCTTGAGGAGCCTATTGAAGAGAGCCATGTCATCATGAAGTCTTATGTGGGACCTGAGTATTGTTTAGGGATTTTGTCGATCATTGATAAGAATCAATTGTAGTCTCATGCACAATAAGGTAAGATTAGTGCTTCAGTCATGTAGTTGGTTCGATGTTATATTTAGGACACAATAATCTAGAGTTTCAATTGATTCAATTGCTTTATAACTTGGTTTTGAGTTGATAGGCATTACATTTTAGACTTTATTTGGATTATTTTGTGGTATGGAGGTTGTTTCAATCACAACTGTTAGCTATTTAGATTAATGCATTCCATGTCAATATTTAGGGTTGTCATATTTGGAGAATGGACGTGTGTTTGAGAGGTGGTTAACCACGTCATTAGGTGTACGTTTGTTTGTTACTTAATAAAATTGTTGATATTGTTTCTCTTTTCAAAAACAAACAATTTCATGCAATTTAATAACTTAATCAGTTCTCTAACATGTGTTAATCATACTATTTCATTCCTTAACAAATTTCTCTCTCTCTCTCTCTCTATATATATATATATATATTAAAATTCTATTAATTTAATTCTACTACTTTTTACGAATCATATGAATTCCATTTGTCGATGATTATACTATTAGCTAATTTTTATTTATATAAACAATCTATAGATTACTACATACCCAAATTATTCATGCCACTGTGCAAAACGCGAGTTCCACACTAATTATATATTAGAAGCAAAGGACATTTAATTTGGGAAAATTATTTGAGCAAATGTCCATTAAGTATAAATCCTTATTTGGTTTAACCCGTTACCGATCCGAATCCCAAAATCTAATTAAACCGAACCTTATTTGGTTTGGTTATCGGTTAATTTAAAAAACTTAAAACCCGATTAACCCAAACCGATTTAACCGACCGAAAAACACCCCTACTTTACGAGGGTTCTTAGTGATTGGTTGGAGAATGTTCCTCTCACGTGAAGGA
The DNA here is from genome assembly GCA_954870635.1 of Arctium minus. Taxonomy (NCBI): domain Eukaryota; kingdom Viridiplantae; phylum Streptophyta; class Magnoliopsida; order Asterales; family Asteraceae; genus Arctium; species Arctium minus. The sequence goes on along the minus strand of OX941097.1, from coordinate 23,514,930 downwards.
ATTGAAAATATTTATGGGTCATCATCAATTTATATGGAATATGTAATAAGGCAATATCTTACTATAATAAATGTATGAAATATTTGATTTAATAAATGGTAATTTATTTAATTTTACAGATGAAATGATAGTTTTACTAATATTTACTATATTTTTAGCAACAAATTACAAAAATATCATAAAATAGTATTTTAATCATTTATCTATATTTCATTACAATTACATTCTGTAAATTAAATAGACAGATTCCAATTTGTTCGATACATTTCATTCTAATTATTTCCAACCAAACACCTAGATTAACCTAATAAAATTACATTCCAATTTCTTTATATTCCATTTTATTTAGATTTTTATTTTTTAGCATATTTAATTTAAAACATATTAAAACGAATGAAACGGCCAAATGATTGGTGAAATCTTTGTCACGTCAATATATAATTGAAGTATTCTATGTTTTAGAATAAAAGATTTAATTAGGTTCAAGATTTTGATGTTATCATTTTTTTTGTGAATCACGTTAATTTTCTATAAAGAAAACTTCCCCCAGTATGGACTTGGATCTCTTGGATTTGTCGACAAAGTAAAAACAAAAAACAAAAACGATGATTGTGTTTTAGGATAAAAACAAAATAAAAAATTTTGTAAACCAAAATCTATATGATCATCGACTTGATGAAAATGAAATATCAGTTATTTTTTCTATTGATTTTTCATCGACCTATCTAATTATATGTATTTTTTTCGCAACCCAAGATGCAAAGTATGTAAATGATCTACAAATCTTACTATTATCGTTGTTGTTATTAATATTATTATTTAAGTTACTAATAACATGTATGGATGGATGATTCCGCAAAAAAAAGTGACATTATCATCTAGAGTGACCATTTAGCCTTCATTGGAGGAGACATATTAGAATCTCACATCAAGTAGATTTGAACCATTTATCCTATGTTAGAACATCCCTTTCTCTTCTCAAGGGATCTTTTGGATAGTATTCTAGGGTTCCACATATTCTTATACGAGCGATAGGTAGGTACTATACTGAAATTGTTTTGTAACGATTATTATAAGGTTCTACATATTCTTACATATTTTTAATCCGAAATTTCTCAATTATTTTGTAACGATGTCCACCTCCTTGTACATCTCATTATGCACATATTAAAATTGAGGGGACTTGATGGATGGATCATGATGCACATTCTATCATCCTAAACACGATTTCCAAGAAAAATACCACTTTCATTTGTATCGAACAAAATTCAACCATTACGTTAAGAAATTAAAATTTTAAATAAAAAAAGTTTCTAGATGTTATTCAATAAACAATTCCTTTAATTTGGGGTTTACAAATGATTTTGGAGTACTTAATTTGTGAACGATAGTTCTAACTCCGTACCTGTGATTCCTTAATTAGGATAATCTTACACCATTAATTAGAATAATCCATTTTCTTGATCTTCTGTTCCAGACAAGGCTGATATGCCAGCCTTTAGTGTTGCTAAAACATATATCCATACGTAGGTATATATTTAGAGGTGTATTTTATGTATTTATTTTTCTATATCTACCCATGCATTTGTGAATACTTGGTCATGAGTTGGTGGTTCCTGCATATAAATATATGCAAATCGCATATCTTTTTATACATAAATCAAGTGAATATATATGCAGATGCACCCAACACCACTCGTTTTATAGTATTGTATAATTTATAGAAAGAGTATAGTAGCAACAAAACGATTAGATATTTAGGTTGGTGAATGGCGCCATTGATGATTGGGGAGGCAATGGACAAACATCACAGCTCATATATACTTAAAAAAATCCAGTAGATGCCAAACGTTGCCTTTGAACCCCACTACGTCTATTCCTTCTTCTGTCCCTATAAATGCTCAATTAACATCATCTTTCTTTACCAAATTGATAACCATTATCTCAATTCTTGAATTTTGCATTAGTTTTCAAGAGAGTTCAATGAAGATGGAAGGCTCATCATCTATATCTCATTTCAGATCTGTTAGTCTGCCTTCTAGGTTAACCAATCCTTCTAGTACCAAGATTGAAACGAAGATCAACGAGTTGAAAGCGCTGGGAAACTTGGTGGTTTCGAGTGAAAGCATTCAAAGTGGTTTGGTTGGTTTGGCGGAGTTGTATGTTTGCGTGGAGGAGCTTGTTCGATCTCCCAAAACCCAACCAGCACTTTCACGCCACCAAAATGGAACCTTGGTTGAAGATGCCTTGGAGGGATCGATTGGGCTACTAGATTTGTGTAGCACCCTCAAAGACTTGCTCATGTTAATGAGGGGAAACATGCAAATCCTTCAATCAGCCTTAAGAAGGAAAGGCGGTAATTCAACAGTTGCTACTCATATTGCAACATATCTATCTTTTAAGAAAAAAACAAAGAAGAACATCACCAAGAGCCTTGAGACACTAAAGCATCTAGAAAAGAAAATGGGTTCATTTCTTCTTCTAGATGTAGATCACCATGCATTAATGGTGACTAAAGTTCTTGGAGAAGTTTATGCACTAACACTCTCTCAGTTTAAATCCATTTTCATCTTCGCATCAACCAAGACCAAGCCGACTAATGGGGTCCAACTCATATCGAAGTTGGTGTCCAAGAGTACATCAAAACATGCCAAAAGGAAGACGTTTATCAATGATGTCGAAACCATTGATTTGGTTATCACATCACTGCAAAAAAGTTTGTGCAACAGTGACACCAAGAATGTTGATGTCCAAATGACACTAAAGAGATTGCAAGTTTTTGATGCGAGTCTTGAAGGGTTCGAGGCTGGATTAGATTGCGTTTTCAGGAGATTAATTCAATGCAGAACTTCCCTTCTCAATATCATAGCTTGTTAGACATCCAAAGTTTTTATATGCCGGTTTTATGCACGTTTTAAAGGCATGTGCTGGTGTTTGTAACAACGTTTTGCATGCGTTTTACAAGTAATGTACATTGTGATCAATATATGATCTTCTTGTTTTATTTTTGTTTCGTTATTTTGGGATTATATCCGAAAAACATCCAAGAAGTATATACGAAGTTAGAAATTTCTTAAATTGAGTTTACAATAAAACAAAATACCCACTAACAAATCTCCGCAAGTAAGGGAATGATGCCCGATCAAAATCACAATAAGCCGTTACTCAAAACTTGAGCTAGTGTTAATCAATAACCCATAAGAACAGTAAACTCGAATATACTTCAAAAGATGAATCACTAAATCCCAATGTGTTGTTGATGGATTCTAATTGAATTGACTAAGAAATTGCACAATATAAGCTATGTCCGGACGAGTATGGAACCATAAAATTAAGCCTACCAACAAGTTGTCGATATTTTGCTTGGATCATATAAGTTATAGATCTAGCATATCAGGCATTAGTTTAAGATTGCAAGGTAAGGGGAAAGTAATATTCCCAGCAGAAAAAACCTCATAGTCATCTAACAATTCAATGAGATATTTCTTTTGTGTCAAGAACATTCCTCGTGAACCTTGAAGATACTATAATCTGTAACACCCTGATTTCTAAAGGTAAATTAAATCTGAAATTACTTTATTGAAAATTCATTTTTGAGTAAGGAAGTTGTGCTATCGTCGTGAATGTGGAAAATTCAAGACTCAGGGGTGTGTGAGCGAGAGTGACAGCGACAATGCCATGGGGCACTATCGGAGTCACAGTCGTGGGGCTGGAGAAGGCATCAGTAAGTCACAGGCGATTATGCCATGCGACATTGACATGGGGCATTATCTCCCGTCATTGTCGCCGTGTGGGGATGAGTCTCGGTACACATGCCGTGACATTGCCCTGCTCGAGTGCCAAGGGCACAATCGTCGGGCGTGTATAAAACCCAACAACCCGTTTTTCTTTCATTTTGTTCTCATTTCTGCTTTTTGGGGATGCGATTTCCTGACCTAAAGAGGTGAGTTTTGTCTCCGCCCCACCTAAAACCTTCCCTCATTAATTGCAATCTAGGGTTTTTGGTGAGAACTATTAGGGGGCGTTTGGTTCGCAAAATGATTTCTGAAAGAATGGAATATGTCTAAGGAATTGGAATCTGGAAGGAATTAGAATGAAATGTTATCAGGTTTAACCACAAGTGTTTGGTTGGCAGGAATGGAATGTAATCAGTCAAATCAATTGGAATCTGTCTGTTTGGTTTGCAAAGAAATTAGAATGGAATTCTGAAAAATGACAAAAAAACCCTTTCTTTTATTTTTACTTTTTTAAATGCCGAGAGAGAGAGGGGGGAGAGGAGAGAGAGATTGTGAGAGAGTGAGTGGGTAAAGAGAGGGGAGAGAGAGAGAGGAGAGAGATAGAGAGGAGGGAGAGGAGAGAGATAGTGAGAGGAGAGATAGGGGAGAGAGAGGGAGAGGAGAGAGATGAAAGAGAGAGGAGAGAGGGAAGAGAGAGGGAAGAGAGAGGAGAGGAGAGAGGATATGAGAGAGGAAAGAGAGAGGGGAGAGAGAGAGGAGACAGAGAGAGGAAAGAGAGAGATGAGAGATAGGAGAGAGAGAGAAGAGAGAGAGAGGAGAGAGGAGAGAGAGGAGAGATAGAGAGAGAGGGAGAGGAAAGAGAGAGGAGAGAGAGAAGAGAGAGGAGAGGAGAGAGGAGATGATAGAGAAAAGCGAGAGAGGAGAGAGATAGGAGAGAGGAGAGAGAGGAGAGAGAGAGGAGAGAGAGGAGAGAGAGGATAGAGAGAGGAGAGAGATAAGGTTTTTAGAAGAGGCTAGTGTTTTTAGAAAAGGTAAGGAGGGTATTTGTGTCATTTTGAGAAAATCTGATGGAATGAAATTCAATCCCATCCATTTTAAGAAGAAATGACCAAATCCATGATTAAAGGAATTCATGGAATTCAATTCCATTCCATTGGTAACCAAACAACAGGATGGAATTTGGTCAATGGAATTGACCATTCCAATTCCACCAGATTCCGGCTGAATCCAGCGAACCAAACGCCCCCTTAGTAAGCATTTAAGACACCTTGTAGGCGTATTGAAGAGGTTTCCAAGCTAAGAATCAAGCACTCATCCCTCATTCTCTAAATCTTTTAGGGTTTTACAAGTTTCTAAGTTTTTCTCCAAAACCTAAGAGGTGAGTTCCTAAACTTTGTCAAAACTAGGTACATCTCTATATGTGTGTCTCTCATCTCTTTTTGTGTATTTGTGGATGAAATCTCTACTTAGATGATGAAATGTACATAAATCTTAACATTGAAGTTTTTGGGTTTTATGTGAGAAAAGGGTCGATTGACATCTTGGAAACCATAAAAAGTATGTTTTGAAAGATATGTAATGATATGTGACCTTTCATGGAGTTATATGTGTTTTATGATTTTGACCTAACATGGAATTTAACCCTAAGTGGGACTATTGGTATTAAGTGCTTACAAATGGTGAACTTATGCCTCTATGTGCTTAATGAGAAGGTTTATACCTTGTGATATTTATATGTGATGATATATATATTCATTTGGCTAATTGTGGAAATCCTTAGTATTTCATGTAAAGCTTATTGGGTTATTAAAGTGGTTGGACCACAAATCTTGGTATAAATGTTGGTACCCCTTGCTTGGAGTAAGTTGTATTCTTGGCATAATGCAAACATGATTGTAATGACCGTAACCCAATTTTTTTATAATGATGTATACTCGGTTTACCAAAATTGGATGCTACAATTAAAAGAAAATAAAGCGATATATAGAACAGACAACCGAGAAATATGATGTTAATGAAGAATAATAATAATAATTATAGGTCTTTTGATTATTCATTTTAAAATTTTTGGTGGTCAAAGTGGAATAGTGGAGACTTAGAGGTTTTAATGGTAATTTTTGAATGAGACTTACATTAAGGGTAAAACCCAAAATTGATTTCCTGGATCATTCTTGTGGGTGCGGCGCTGTGAAGGGGCAAGAGGTAGAAGAAAACCATTTTTTCCTTGAGAGCTCAAAGATTTGGGAAGAGTGGAGAAGAAATCAGTCATTGGGGGTTTCATCTAAGAGGTAATGTTGAGCTAAACCTCCTTATTTTTATTTCGTTTTTGAGGTGTTATAATAATCTTGGGGGTTTTCCGTTCATGTTCTGGGAAATCCCATTTTTGGATTTGCTAAACATTTGGGGGGTGAGTCTCTGTGGAATCTGCATCTGGTTGGTAAAGGGGCAAACCCGAGTAGCGTTTTTTTTGGTAGGACGGTGACCTCTTTTGAGCACACCATGTATGAATCCTTCACCAATCGTGCGAGAAATCGATTTGCAAGTCTAGAACCGGGACCCTCCCCGAGCCTTTACTCGTGACTTCTTTCCCTACAGCTCGTCGGCTTGGGCCAAGAGCAAACCGTGACCATCCTACTCGGGTGGCACCGAGAATTAACCAGCCCCGGGCCTGACCAGGAGCGCATAAACCCGGTGAAGTAGGGCACCTCAAACCCGGGGGAGCCGAGCCTATGTCGGACCAGCGACCGGATTAAACCGGGAGCTGCAGTGTGTAAGCGTCGATAGCTTAGGATTGGGTTCAGATAGTGACCGAAATTCCATCTTCCCTGAGTCTTTGACTCCTATCTGAGTAGCGGGAAATCCGGGCGGTATCTTTTAAGAGGAGTTTGGGTGAACCAAGTCCAGGTTTTTGATAGGATGTAATTGGGAGCGTTGAGTCAAGATTTAATTGTGATCTTAACCAAATGTAGGATCCAGTCTTTCGGGAGTTTATTTCGGTGCCAGAATTCAACCCCTCAGGTGAGTTCCTTTGTTACCCTTCCCGTTTTTATGGAAATACGTTAAATTCTTAAATGCTTGAACTGTTTGGTGTGGTTAGTGGTTGGAACGTGATATATGGTTCACTTGATTTTATAACAAAATACTTCCCGTTTATTCACTGTTATTAAGTTTGTTCATTGGGAATTGTCGTTTGAACGTGGAGTCAAATATCATTGTTTTGTGGAAAAGTCTTGAGGATCCGGATGGAGCCGTGTGCCTTGAATTCGTTTCTCGCGCACACGGAAATGGCATCTACTTGGGGGTCAATGGAAATGGGGATCTACTGGGGGGCCCCGAGTGTGGACATCACGAGGTGATGGAATTGAGTCGATGTGAAATGCTATCGGTGAAGAACTATTTTAAGTATTGTCCTTTGTTATTTTAAAACTTATCGATTGCAATTGTTACGAATAAAATGTTATTCTTTATTTAATTTACCGTTGGAAGGGAATTCACTAGACCTCATGGTCTAACCCCCACTTTTACAAAACTGAAAACCTTTTTCAGGGAAAGATTTAGTTAGAAGCTCGTACGAGATACTTTGGGAGGCGTGTCGTGGTAGAGTCTTGGAGGGAACCGATGTCCGGTGGGTTTAGACTATCTCATCTGTTGTCATACTTTCTTAGAACGATTCTCTATTGTTGGCTTTTGTTGTAACCTGTTCATATATAGGACCTTATCGGTCGTATTTTAATATGTATGTTTTTTTTATTTGTTTTAGGGTTGTTACAAATGGTATCAAAGCCATAGTTTAAGGGATTTAGGTGACCAGATGGGCCTAAACTTAAACTGTGGAGTAGAGGGGGACACAACTGAGATGTAGGATGTCTTTAGAAAGATCCCTAACGCATTAAATATAAGGCAATGAGGATTGTCTTTTGTCTTGTAGGGTAAATTTACATTACACCTGGCCAGTGTAATTGTGAATTTACCGGTACATGGATGAACTCAAATTGCCTTACTGTGCGTAGATGTCAATAGAATGTTGGTTATGTGCGGAAAGTTAGTTTCATCATGTCCGGAGGGTTGTTATTAATGAGACTGTCTAGGAGGGGTGGTGGCATAAGGTAAAGTTCTGGGTTTTGTTGCGACGTTACTAATGGTTTTGTTGTGAGGCATGACGTCCAAAGGTAGAACTTCATGAGTTCGGTTTAGGTGAAAGATTAATTAAGGGTAAACTTTTAGTTTTAGTGGGTCCCCATGCTGGGAGCAGTTGTGCCGTTCGTTTCGGGCAGGAGATGAGGATTGGGTTAGGGTTTTGAAAAGTTTTAACTCAAGGTCGGGTAAAGGAAGTGAGCCTATGACTCTCAAATAAATGATAGAGCGACAAAGTTGTTGGAGATAAGATAACGGGGTTGGATTAAGTTATTGGAGGAGCAGAATTTGAAGAAAATGTGGTGGCTTATCGATCCGTAGGGGTCAAAGATTGAAATTGTAAGTTTATGCTTTAATTTTGGATGAGACCCTAATTCTGGGATTGGTTGTACCGTTCAGTCAGGGTAGGAGGAGAGGATTATGGTTGGATTTTGAATGCCTCAAAGGTCGGGGGAAAGCAATAAGTCTTTGGCTTGTAAATCAAGCAGTGGGGTGGCACAAATGTGTGGGCAAGGTATCAATGTTAATGTGAAGTATGGAGTGAGAATATATTGGAGGGCAAGTGGTCGTTGTTGAACTTTACAGTTCAAGTTTTGAACCATGTACTTTGCAAACCCACGGGAGGAATGGAAGTGATATAGTTAGGTTAAGCGAGTATGCAGGAGGGAACTTGTATCAGAAGTTGTTACAAGAATGAGGGACTCGACTTTCTCGTCAAAAGCAGTGGGTTAGTGAGTGATAGCCGTGAATGCAAACGGCTGACCCTGTTAGAGTGAGTAGCCTTCATTTAGAAAATGAGTTTCATGCAATGTGTTTTAAATAGACATCACAAGTCGCAACATATTATGTGTATGTTGGAAATATTTTTTTTTTGTTTTGGAAGATAATGCAACGCGAAGCCTATTTTTGGTAATTTACAAAAAAAAATTGTTAAATGAAATTTGAGTTATTCATTTGAATTCAATAACTGGTGAATTATTGCATTCTTTTCTTGTTGAGTCAATCATCTAGGCGGTTATGGTAACCCTTGATCACATAGTTCTGTCATTTCTATGAGTGTAAGAGTCGGTTGACTCACTCACGATAGGCGGATTTACTTAGAGCTTTTCAAGTTGTCTGGAGGAGTCTCATTACCTTTATCTTTTGTTGTCATCACCATTGGCTTAGTTGGCTAGATTGATGATTTCACGGGGGACGTGGGGAGGATCCTCGAGATCCTTGCACGTGATTATTCAGCTATGGTGATTATTTTTGTTTGCATAAACGAGTTTGCTTCATGGTGTCATAGTTTGAAATTTTCGAAGTGCAAAACGTTTTTTTAAATCATTATGTCATAATGCATGAAGGCTATGAACTCACTAAGTCGTAGATGATGGTGCAATTGAAGTTAGCAGATATCTCAGATGTTAAAGTTGGTAACGTTCCGTTTTTGTTGGCAGCATAGGCTCTTGTTCGGTGATTTGGAAGATCATGATTTGGGGTTTATCTAAATTTGGGAAAGACAAAGTCGTGATAACACTTCAGATCAATTTATTGTAGTGGTTGGTGTAAAAAAAAAGACAGTAGCTATTATGGATGTAAAGGGAATCATGAAGATTTTGTTATAGTTTGATGGGGCGGTGTGACAGTGGTGTGGCAAGTCGGTGGGGTTTTACACCAAGGTAAACGAAGAAGTTGTTATTGGGAAAGTGAGTTGTTATATTGGGCGGGGAAATTATGTTGCAAGTGGAAATGTAACTCTGGGTTGGGGAGTTATGGAGAGAGATTCATTGTGACAAGCAGGCTTGAGGTAAGTGTTATGTTCAGGCTCTTGAGGTAAAAGGGGTGAATGATCGTTGGCGACCACTTAAAAGAAGGATCGTGTCTTTCTTGGATGTGTTGAAATTTTGGGTGTGTTATCTTACTCCAATAGACTGCTAACGAGAATGATGCGTTTGATTTGTGGTGGTTCTATATGTAGATTCGACGTTAAACCGGAAGGGGTGAAATATTCCTTGAGGGCCAAGAAATCCCAGTGGATAGGCCGACTCTGTTCAGAGAATGGGAAAATTGTCATCTGTTGAGCCCATGAACTCCTCGCGCGGTTATGAGGAAAGAAGTTTGTGTAAAAAAGAATTATGATACTATCGCCATGTAAAAGATCAAGATCATGTGTTTTTTTTTGGAAGATGCAATGTGGTAATAAAAAAAATAAATAATATTGTCTAGGATGTCGATGCTATTAAGCGATCATATGCTTATGTGGGAGTGAGAAGCGATTGTTAGGGATAATTCGTGGCATTTGCATCACTTCTAGTCGAGTTGTAATTATGGAAAGGTTAATTTCGTTCCAGTTGGACATTGATGAAAATGCCAAATTTGATTAGTTGAGGTAGGCTTAGTAATAGTTTTGCGGAATTGAAGTAAAGCATTGAAACGTCCCTTATTTAGAAAGGAATACTAAGTGGTTTGATTAACTCCATTTAAGAACTGGAAATGTGATGACTCTGGAAGGATCGAGTAACGTATCGCACTGACCTTGTAGGTGGTGGTGGAGCCGACCCACTAAATTTAGTCTAATGTGTGATTCTGGTTTCAAATTTGATAAGAGTAGGAAAGTAAAATTTAGGTGGAGCATCAATATCTATTGTGGGTCGAGTAAACGATTATGGCAGAGTGATTTGAGCGGGTAATATGAAGGGAGAATGGTGAAGATATGTCTAAATGTATCTATTGGTAGACTAATTCATGTGATCGATTTCAACCATGCGATTTCTAGCAAGGATTTCATTGAAAGGGTATGTCTTATATTCCGGAAAGGGCGTGGTAAAAAGGTGGTTCGATATGGCACTCACGGGAAGGCTCGTGGAATTAAATTGGTAATTTTGGTGGATATTGTAAAAGCGATCGTGGGGTCATGTAGTGCCATCTTTAATAGTTATGAGTAGGCATGGCATGAACCTTGGTGAAGCCAGCTCTTGGAGTTATTCTCAAAATTCTTAGACTATTGGTAGACTCACTAGGATCCAATTATGTGTGAGTTAGGATTGGGTCAATGTTGATAAGTGAATTATTCAGATTTTGGAATGTGGTAAGTCCTTCTTGCGGTTATGGGTAGGGAGTATTAAATTTTTTTTTTCTTAAAAAAAAAGGATTGGGATAAATTGTTACGATTTATTCGTAAAAGAAATCTATACTTAATCGATAAGTGGTTAAGAGAGAGATCAGGTGCCTTGTGGCGTTAATTAAAGTTTGTGCAGTGAAACATGACAATTTATTGGTATACGTGGCTGATTAGAAGCTCGCTCAAAGAAGTAGCAAATGTTTTTCTTGGAGTAACAAAGAAGTTGTTAGTGTGCTGGTCTGTCGGATACCCTCTTAGGATTTGACTCGGGTGAATTCCGAGGACGAAATTCTTTTAAGGGGGAGAGTGTTGTAATGACCGTAACCCAATTTTTTTATAATTATGTATACTCGGTTTACCAAAATTGGATGCTACAATTAAAAGAAAATAAAGCGATATAAAGAACAGACAACCGAGAAATAGGATGTTAATGAATAATAATAATAATAATTATAGGTCTTTTGATTATTCATTTTAAAATTTTTGGTGGTCAAAGTGGAATAGTGGAGACTTAGAGGTTTTAATGGTAATTTTTGAATGAGACTTACATTAAGGGTAAAACCTAAAATTCATTTCCTGGATCATTCTTGTGGGTGCGGCGCTGTGAAGGGGCAAGAGGTAGAAGAAAACCATTTTTTCCTTGAGAGCTCAAAGATTTGGGAAGAGTGGAGAAGAAATCAGTCATTGGGGGTTTCATCTAAGAGGTAATGTTGAGCTAAACCTCCTTATTTCTATTTCGTTTTTGAGGTGTTATAATAATCTTGGGGGTTTTCCGTTCATGTTCTGGGAAATCCCATTTTTGGATTTGCTAAACATTTGGGGGGTGAGTCTCTATGGAATCTGCATCTGGTTGGTAAAGGGGCAAACCCGAGTAACATTTTTTGGTAGGACGGTGACCTCTTTTGAGCACACCATGTATGAATCCTTCACCAATCGTGCGAGAAATCGATTTGCATGTCTAGAACCGGGGCCCTCCCCGGGCCTTTACTCGTGACTTCTTTCCCTGCAGTTCGTCGGCTTGGGCCAAGAGCAAACCGTGACCATCCTACTCGGGTGGCACCGAGAATTAACCAGCCCCGGGCGTGACCAGGAGCGCATAAACCCGGTGAAGTAGGGCACCTCAAACCCGGGGGAGCCGAGCCTGTGTCGGACCAGCGACCGGATTAAACCGGGAGCTGCAGTGTGTAAGCGTCGATAGCTTAGGATTGGGTTTAGATAGTGACCGAAATTCCATCTTCCCTGAGTCTTTGACTCCTATCTGAGTAGCGGGAAATCCGGACGATATCTTTTAAGAGGACTTTTGGTGAACCAAGTCCAGGTTTTTGATAGGATGTATTTGGGAGCGTTGAGTCAAGATTTAATTGTGATCTTAACCAAATGTAGGAGCCAGTCTTCCGGGAGTTTATTTCGGTGCCAGAATTTAACCCCTCAGGTGAGTTCCTTTGTTACCCTTCCCGTTTTTATGGAAATACGTTAAATTCTTAAATGCTTGAACTGTTTGGTGTGGTTAGTGGTTGGAACGTGATATATGGTTCACTTGATTTTATAACAAAATACTTCCCGTTTATTCACTGTTATTAAGTTTGTTCATTGGGAATTGTCGTTTGAACGTGGAGTCAAATATCATTGTTTTGTGGAAAAGTCTTGAGGATCCGGATGGAGCCGTGTGCCTTGAATTCGTTTCTCGCGCACACGGAAATGGCATCTACTTGGGGGCCAATGGAAATGGGGATCTACTGGGGGGCCCCGAGTGTGGACATCACGAGGTGATGGAATTGAGTCGATGTGAAATGCTATCGGTGAAGAACTATTTTCAGTATTATCCTTTGTTATTTTAAAACTTATCGATTGCTATTGTTACGAATAAAATGTTATTCTTTATTTAATTTACCGTTGGAATGGAATTCACTAGACCTCATGGTCTAACCCCCACTTTTACAAAACTGAAAACCTTTTTCAGTGAAAGATTTAGTTTGAAGCTCGTACGAGATACTTTGGGAGGCGTGCCGTGGTAGAGTCTTGGAGGGAACCGATGTCCGGTGGGTTTAGACTATCTCATCTGTTGTCATAGTTTCTTAGAACGATTCTCTATTGTTGGCTTTTGTTGTAACCTGTTCATATATAGGACCTTATCGGTCGTATTTTAATATGTATGTTCTTTTATTTGTTTTAGGGTTGTTACAATGATGAAACCTCAAGTAGGCACTAGGAGGATATAGTCTTGGGCGCTACCTTGGAGGTATGTGCCTAGACCTCCGCCATTTGGGGTAATGCCTTAGAGGTAGTCCTCGATGTGCCGGGACTTTGCGATGTTTCCTTAACGGGTGAATATCAAGGTGTATCGACTATTGAGGTGAAACTTGTTGAATGTTTTGGGTTTCCCCCATTGATTCCTTGTTTGGTCTATTATTGCATATTATTTACTTCCCATTTTAATTGCAGGATGTATATTTGATCAAAATCACTAGGCTTTTTGGCCTAACACTTGTTTCGTGTCGACATGTATCTCAGGTTTTAGCGGAGCCGACTCTAAGAAGACTTAGTCGGGTTTTGAGTGAGCTTGGGGAAAAACCTTTTGAGACACTATACTTGTGAAGATTGCATTCTTTTGGAATACTTGGAGGACACCCGAACTTGTAATCTTATTTCTAAAGAAATTAGATTAGTAGGTTGTCTTTTCCAAATACTTTGAATTACAAATTGTAATTAACATGTGTTTATTCGTTCCCGTTTTTGGGAGGTTCATGCTTTGGCATTTTATATATACCACATTTTTGTTTTTATGGAAATTTTTGTTTATCCCAATTTTTGGGGTGTTACATAATCCTAGAATTAAGTCCCATATCTTTAATCTTGAAGGTACCATGTAAATATTGCTTCAAATCAAGAATTTCTGAGGAAGAATCTCCCGTGACAATATCATCATCCACATAAACAACCACAATGATGAAAGTAATGGTTTTTCGTAAGAACAATGAATAATTGTTCTTAGAATGCTAAAAACCTTTAGCTTGTAATGCATCAGACAAATTCGAGTACCATTGTTAAGTGCATTTTATGCACCTAACTTTGTATATATTAGTCGTATTTACAATGAGTTTTTAGTGTTTAGTCTAGCATTTTCATCCATTTTTACTTATTCTCCTATATTTCTCTAATCTTGATGGAATTTCATTCGGAGATAGTTTTTATGCTTTTGGTATGTGTTTTTTTTATGCAGATTGTGCATGATTTTAGAGATGACATGGGTTAAGGTATGCTCAAGGCTTGAAAGAAGAGGAAACTCAAGTGAACGCGGTCTAAGAAAGAATTTGCAAAAATGGAGCCGACAAAAACGGGTGTTCATCGTTATGTCGAACATGGAAACAAAGAAGAAACTGAGGAGGATGGAGAAAAGAAGGGAATCAAGAGCAAAGAGGAGAAACCATTGAAAGAGATGAAGTTGGAAGACCATAGTTGTTGTTAGTGTTTTGTGGTAAGAAACACCCTAATCTTGATAAAAAGTTTCTGCCACGGTTTGATGAGCGTGAAGCACTGCTTCTGAAACATTTTAATTTATATGTTACATTTTCATGGGCGTGAATGGTTGTTCATGACCGTGAAAGTCGTCTGAGTTGTTGCTTTTGGGTTTTTTCTTGGGCTTTTTGACTTTCCTGTTTATACTTTTTTTAGGATTTATATTGAAAGGGAGTGTGAATATTTTCTTGGTAGTATTCTCCTCCCTGTTCATAATATTATTGTTTCAAGATTTAATTGAGTATTAATTTATAGCATAATCTCTAATTCATTTTGCTACACTTCTAATTTTATGCATTTTAGATTTTTGCACTTTAAAATTTTGGCATTGTTCTTAAATCTATTTTATTGCTTTCATAGGTTAGAAAATGGTTCATGGAGAGCGACACTCTTTGACTCGATATCTTTACATTTTCCTTCGATTAATTTTACTGTTTTCATTAGATTTATGTTTTATTCCGTAGTCTAGTTTTCGTTTGATTGGGTTTTGTTGTTCGAAATTAAAGTCATGGGATTGATCAATTGATTTAAAAAAATATTGAGTAACATCCTCCCTAGATCTCGGAAGGTATTACGAAAAACAATCCATAATAATGCAAAATATTGGAATAACAACTCCTCTTTAAAAGCAATAGAGGTCTAAACCAAACGCCAAATACATCAAACTCAACCTAAAAGTGGAAGCCTATTTAAGAAAATAATAATAACAAGAGTCAATTAACTAGTCCGTCCAATACCAGACTAGTTATTACATCACAAAAAAAAAAGAACATACACGATCTAATAATTCATGGTTCATAACAGTCAAATCTTCTTGCCGTTCCTGTGATGTTTTCTCATGAGACACACGACATGGGTTATTATAAAACTAAGTGAGTTCATGATAATGCAAATAATCAAACATTCCATAACAAATGACTAACTACACTTTTTCGATGCATATAATTCACAAAAAATCAATTATAAGGCTCTAAATGTTATTGTACAACTTGTGCACAAATCGCACTAACTGAACTGCACTTATTGACAGTTTCCGATAGGGTAACCAACACTGAACATTTCTGAGTACCATTGAGCTTAATTCTGTCAATAATTCATACTAAAACTTATCTCGTGTATGAGTTACTAATCACGATAATATCTACAACGACCAAACAATGTAAATAATTAAACTGTATAAATTGTAACAAACTGAGTCTTACACACATGCGCATATGAACAATCACATATAAATATATAGCTTAATCATAGCCATAGTAAAGTGTAACATGCTTGGCAATTTAAAAAAAATAAAGGGTAATAAATAAGTTGTGAGAACTGAAACTAAACTAGACGTGTACCCCCCCCCCCCCCCCCCCCCCCCCCGAGCGGGGGAAACAAGTAATGAAAACTCACCTAATTTGCTGAAAGTAGAGCTACAAGTAATTACGGAGAGCTTGGGACGAACATAGCACCAAACAAATAATCACATTTCAAGGTTACTCTACAATAATTATAAACTAATTCTAACATAAACGTCTCAACGAGTAACTTTCCTATCTAATGGTTAATTCGACAACCTTTGAGATTAATTAGTTTCTACACTTTATGATTTATATGACATTAACTAATATCTAAACATTAATATTAAGATATTAAGAGTATTAATGCCTAATAAATAAGGAACATGCTCCATGACTTCCTTTTCTTTGTAATACTTTCGGCCCCACTCACACACACACACACACAAACACACACACACACACACACACACACACACACACATATATATATATATATATATATATATATATATAGGCAAAGGTTCATTTGAGAAACACTAAATATATGAGAAATAAAGAAGTGATCATGGCCATTGGTTTAAATGATCAAGGGTCATTAATTGAGGGGTCAAATGTGTAACACGAGATAAATTCGGTCGCACAATAAAAAAAATAGGACAGCATAAGGGCAATTTGGTAAAATGCACAACTAAATTGTCAGGATCTAAATTCTTAACAAGAATAAACACCCAGAAACAATATTAAAGGAGTTTGCGGAATAACACTTTAATATTCAAAGATCAATGGAACAGTGAATCATAATAACAACTTGTAAACTTTATTGAATGGTTATAAAGCTACAAGATTTCACACACAACCTCAATATTGATGAACAGGCTCACCAATACGAATTCTACTTCTCTAGAACTAGGAATATAAACCTTGAGGATGATTCTCTCTAAGAAAACTAAAAACTCAGAATTAATTCTCTATCCTAAAGATACAAACTATTCTATACATATACTGAAGATAAAAGATAATTACAAAGAATAAAAGATCTTCAGTATAATCTTCCAAAGTTATCTCCGAGCCTTCCATGATCTTCAATCAATACAACTATCATCCTTGCCATATAAAGTCTTCATCTCATAAGCAGTATTAAGTCTTCAACAGCATTAATACTTTGAGTAGTATTAAGTTCAGTAGTACTAACTACTAGCAGTACTAAAATTGCTTAGCAGTAGTAACTTCATTAAGCAGTATTAATCTTGACTAGCAGCATTAATCTTTCCCAGCATTAGTAACTTCATTAAGCAGTATTAATCTTGACTAGCAGCATTAATCTTTTCTCAGCAGTAGTAACTTCAGAAGTAGTAACCATTTAGTGCTAGCAGCATTAACCATACTTGTATAATTTTGAATTCCCAACAATCTCCCCCTAACTTGACTTTTAGGAAGAGAAGTCAAGTTCTTCAGATGCTCCCAAAACACCATTCTTCATATCCCTGTATTAGCATCCAACCCCAAGCTTTGATTAATTGTTCTTTGGATCAAATACTTTGCCATTTCTGAATCTGGTGCACAACCAAGCTTTTTCTTCAACATGGCATGCAACTTCAATCTAATGTGGTTTACACTCTATCCACTAGGAAGTATTCTATGTGATTTGAATCCATAGTTAAAGCATATACTCCACTAGTTTCATATAGAGTCCAGTTGTTAACTATTTGAAACACATTTCTGATAACTTCCTCCACTTCTTCTGTTTTGAACATCATACACAGATACTCCATCACAAGTTTTGTGATTGAAATCTCTGGAGCTTTTAATTGATCAGCATACAACTTCATTCCTATTTCAAACATCTCCTCTAAATCAGACCTGGAACATGTTCTGACAATCTTGGCCCAAGTATTATACACTTCATACTTCTCATCTTTTCTTTTGAGCCTGATATACTCTTTTCCATCAACCTTCATTGTATCCCAGAGAATTACCTCAGGAGGCTTAACACCAACAGGTTCAGCTGTAATAGGTTCAGGAACTTTGTCCATCACTACCATGTACAGATTCACATCATCAGTACTTGATGGTTCTTTCTGTTCAACTGACTTAGGTGCCCCTTCTTCTTCAGCAACCTTCTCAGCTTCTTCTTTATCCACTCTAGGCTTCTTGGCTGATTTTTCTTCTTGCCATCATTTTAGTTCTTTTTAAAGTCCTCAGACTTTCACCTAGAGTTGCTTCTTTCTTTGGTGTTTCTTGCTCATCAGGGAAAGGTTTTTCTATCAGAAAATCATTACTTTCTTTCATCCTCTTTTCCATTTCAACTCTGGCTGTTTCATTCCCTTGAAGCTTTGTCATCTCTGAATCATACAACCCTTTGATTTGTTCAAAAGTCATCTTTGAGAACATCTCCTTTCTGACTCCCACAACACCTTTGAGAAAAGTAATCATCTTCTTTCTCTCTTGAGTACCAAGGTAGGTCTTTGAAGGTTGTCTCTTCTTTGCATCCATTTTGACCAACACAGACTTATTTAGGGTTGCAGCTTTCTTCTGTGCTATTTCAGTTGTCAAACTTTGTTGATAAGCTTCATTTAGCTCTACAGCTAGAGCCTTAGCCATCTCTCTATCTTTGTCCACTTGAGCTAATTCTGCTTGGTTAAGTTCAGCTTGAATCTTCCTGGCGAATGCTTCATCTGACTCAACCAACTTTTGCTTTTTAATTGGTTGATCAGATTCCACTAACTTTGCTTTGCCTTTGTCTTTGCTTACCACCTTCTTAACACTTGCTTTCTTGATCACTTCACCTTTTTCTTTGAAGATAACTCCTTTGGCCTTGGAAGTGACCTTGGGAGTATCATGCTTAGCCTTGATTAAAGTTTCTGCTATCTCAAGGTCTGTTAATACCTCTTGTACTATTTCTGCTGCTTCATTCAATTCAGCAGTATTAACAGTTTCTGCTGCTTTGCTTGTTTCAGCAGCATTAACTGTTACTGCTGCTTGTTCTGTTGCAGCTGCTTGCCCCTCAAAATCAACTTTCTCCTCCTTGTCTTTGTCATCTTCCATGTTTACATCAGCTTCTGACTCCCCCTTTTTGGGAGCATCAGTCACTGGTTTCCTTCTTCTGAGCACAAACTGTTTCTTTTTCTTTTTCTGGACCAATCTCTTCACCATTTTCTTCAGGTTGGTAATCTGTACTTGTTGAGACAGAATTATCAGTTTCAGCTCTTCTATGTCTTTTCCCTGCTTTATTACATCCATATTGATGTTGCCCATTGTTTCCATCAATTCAAGATAGTCATATCTGTCCTTACTTTCTCCAGGAGTATGACCCCCTTTTGAAGGATCATGGGATCTTTTAGTAGTGGAAGTCTTCTGCCTAGCAGAAGCACCCTCCACCCCCTTGGTTTCTTGGCACCTGGGACCTTTGAATGATTGCTCATTCAAAGTTGCCATGGGGAAGGTCTTATTGATGTTACCACTGACCTCCTCTGTGCTAGCAGGAGTAGTGGCAGCCTTTGCACCCATATGCTTATTCATCTCCTCAGTGAGCACCTCCTTGGGGTTGGGAGACACCCCTGTGGTTTCCCTATATATATTCTCTAATGGAGAATTCTTCATTAGAGGGCTTAAAGGCTCTGTGGGTGAAGGTACAAGAAGGGAAGGAACCTTCTTTACCTTTTTCCTGATGTATGTATTGGTGATTGGTGAAGTTGGTTTTTGAACAAGGGACTGTGGGATTGATATGGTGATTGAAGGTTGGGATTGGCTTTCAGTGGGATGGTCTAATGAGGGCCTTGACCCTGAAGCCATACCTTCTTCATTGTGGGACACCACCATCATTGTAGAGAACAATGGGGTGTCAACTCCTTCCGAGTCCAATGGAGATCTCTTCATATTTGAAAAGACCTTACCTTTGGGGATTTTTGGTACATATACCTCTTCAAAGTGAGGCATATCCGTCAATTCATTGGTTATAACTATCTGGACAAATATTGGGTACATATAAAAACTCTTTTTGTTTCCCAATGGAGATCTCTTTTTGAACTTTTAGGCGGGCAAAAAGGGTATTTATACGATTCGGGACATAATCAGTATTAACTAACTAGCAGTATTAACTGAGAGCAGTATTAACTGAGAGCAGTATTAACCACTAGCAGTATTAACTAACTAGAAGTATTAACTGAGAGCAGTATTAACTAACTAGCAGTATTAACTGAGAGCAGTATTAACCACTAGCAGTATTAACTAACTAGCAGTATTAACTTTGCACTGGCAGTATTAAAACTGCACTGGCAGCATTAACAATACTTACACTTTTTGAAGCTTGAGGTACTCTGAGCAAGGTAATAACTTCCTGAGAAAGAAGTTAGTAGCACCGAAAAATAAACCAATACCAGGTATGTAAACACTTTTTAAAAACATGAGCTCATTCAGAGTTGATCATGCCCACATTTGTGACCAAGAAAGTGAATCTACCCACATCAAAAGATTTAGTGAATAGATCAGCAAACTGGTTGTCAGTATGGACTTTAGCAACTTGAATTAGCTTCTTTTCATTACAATCTCTAATAAAGTGATACCTGATCTCAATGTGCTTTGTTTTGGAGTGCTTGACTGGATTGTTAACAATGCTTATAGCACTGCTATTGTCAATGAATATTGGAGTGTGAAGAAAGGTTACCCCATAGTCCAGCATATGATTCTGAATCCATAGAACCTGAGAGCAGCAACTTGCAGCAGCAATATACTCAGCTTCTGTTGTTGATAAGGACACTGTGGTTTGTTTCTTACACTGCCAAGATACTAGTCTTGCACCCAAAAGTTGACATCCACCTGAAGTAGACTTTCTGTCCATGTTAGCACCACCCAAGTCACTGTCTGAATATGCAATCAAGTCAAAGTTGGATTCATAAGGATACCAAAGAACTAATCTAGGTTGCCCTCTTAAGTATCTGAAAATCCTCTTAACAACTTGAAGATGTGATTGCTTTGGCTTGACTTGGAATCTGGCACACAAACACACTGGAAACATGATGTCTGGTCTTGAGGCTGTGAGATACATGAAAGATCCAATCATTGATCTATATAGATGGATATCAACATCCTCCCCCTCAAGATCAGCAGTGATCTGTTTATGAGTCTCCATAGGTGTGCTTGCTGGCTTTGAGTCTGTTAAACCATACTTATCCAGGATGTCTTTCACATATTTTGATTGACTTATGAAGATCCCATCTTTCTTCTGTTTCACTTGAAGCCCAAGGAAGAAGGTAAGTTCACCCATTGAACTCATTTTAAAGCTCTTGTGCATCAACTTTTCAAAGTCTCTACACATCTGATCTTTTGTGGATCCAAAGATGATATCATCCACATAGATCTGAACAAGTAGGATGTCCTTCTTACTTCTTTTAATGAAGAGGGTCTTGTCAATTATTCCTCTTTCAAACCCATTCTCCAAGAGATAGGTAGACAGTGTATCATACCATGCTCTTGGGGCTTGATGAAGACCATAAAGTGCTTTCTTCATTTTATATACTCTGTCTGGATATGATGGATTTTCAAATCCAGGGGGCTGACAGACATATACTTCTTCATCAATTGTACCATAAAGAAAGGCACTCTTCACATCCATTTGGTATACCTTGAACTTCATGTATGAGGCATAGGCTAGAAATAGCCTAATTGCCTCTACCCTTGCCACTGGAGCAAACACTTCTTCATAGTCTATGCCTTCTTCTTGAGTGTACCCTTGTGCCATAAGCCTTGCTTTGTTCCTGATCACAATTCCTCTCTCATCCTTTTTATTCCTGAAAAACCACTTGGTGCCAATAGCTCTATGACCTTTTGGAAGGTCCACCAAGTCCCAAACTTCTTGCAATTTGAACTGCAGTAACTCTTCTTGCATAGCTTCTATCCAACTGGAATATTTCATTGCATCATAAACCTTCTTAGGCTCAATCTAAGATAGAAAGCAAGATAGTACTGTGTGTTGCTGATCCTGCAGCTCTTGAAGTCTGCTTTGATTCCTTGTTATCATAGGAGAAGAGATGTCTCCTATGACCAACTGTGGAGGATGGTTCTTTTGAGTTCTAATCTGATGACTAGGTTCTTCATTGATTCCCACATCTAGATTGGAATCATTTAAGTCAGCTGAGGGGATCTCATCAGCTGCTTCTGGCTCTTCATGCACTTGATTCTCCTCATCTCTTCCTTCTTCTTCACTCTGAATTGGTTCAGTCATAGTTTCCTTTTCACAGAACTCAACATGCTCTATTGTAGGGATGGGAAAGATCACAAACTGAGGAATAATGTCTTGTACTTGTACTTGTTCATCCCCTGATCCTCCACTTCCTGAACCTGCCTGATAATCACTACTGAAACCCAAAGAGTTAGTTAGTGAATCAATGTCAAATAACCACTGAGGACCAGACCCAATAGGATTTGGTGTGTTCTCATTATACTTGACATTGTCACTTTCCTCAATTATTCTAGAAGAAGAATTAAAAACTCTATAAGCCTTACTCTGAGATGAGTAACCAACAAGAAAACCATCATCTGCCTTGCTATCAAACTTTCCTAAGTGAGTTTTGGTATTGAGAATGGTACAAGGACACCCAAAAGGTTTGAAAAATCCAATAAATGGTTTTCTTTTATTTAAAAGCTCATATGGTGTCTTGTTCTTAGGCTTAACTACTAGTACTCTGTTTTGGACATAGCAAGCAGTATTAACTTCTTCAGCCCAGAAAGTAATTGGAAGTTTGGAATCAGCTAACAGAGATCTAGCAGCTTCAATCAGTGTCCTATTCCTTCTCTCAGCAACACCATTTTGTTGTGGAGTCCTAGGAGCACTGTATTGCCTCTCAATTCCTTTTTCCTCACAAAAGGTGTTTAGGTCATGAGTTTTAAATTCAGTACCATTGTCTGACCTAATGACTTTTACCTTTTGATTTGTTTGGTTTTTAATTCTTAGGATAAAGGATTTGATCAGTCCACTTGTCTCATCCTTAGTCCTTAGAAAATATACCCAAGTAAATCTAGAGTAATCATCAACAATAACTAGGTAGTATGATTTCTTACCTATACTCATAACATTTGTAGGACCAAACAAATCCATATGCAACAACTGAAGAGAACTAGAGATTGTGTTCAACTCTTTGGACTTATGAGAAGTTTTGTGTTGTTTACCTTTGAGACAGGCAACACAATGATCATCACATGAAAAGACTTTGGAAGGTAAACCTCTTACAAGGTTGTTTTTAACAAGTTTATTAATTGTTTTAAAGTTCATGTGACACATCCTTCTGTGCCAAAGTGATGATTCATCGAAAGAAGCTTTTGAAACAAGACAGTTTAGGGATGAATTAGTTGAAACACTTTCCATATCTAAGCAATATACATTATCCTTTCTTGGAGTTCTTAGTAGTATCATCTTTTCATCAACTACCTTGAATCCAGGAGCAAGGATAATGCATTCAGAAACAGTAAATAATATACTATGTTGTTTGTCACAAACCTGTGATACACTTAACAGGTTGTACCTTAACTGCTCAACATAGAATACATCTTCAAAGGTCATTTTACCTTTGGTTACATCCCCCTTACCACTGATCTTACCTCCATCTGGAGTATTACCAAAAGCAACATGCCCACTATCAATTTTCTTGAAATTCTTGAGGCATGACATGTTCCCTGTCATGTGACTAGAGCAACCACTATCAACATGCCAGATGCTCTTCCCCTTGAGCTGCTGGTTGCCCTGCACATAAGATTAAACAATTAGTATTGACTGGGAACCCAAGCCAAAGTGTTATTGGGTCTCCCTTTCTTATCAAAGTACTTACATTCCTTTTTGATGAGATTTTTAAACACAGAGCACTCTTTATTGGAGTACTTTGTCAATATGATTGGTCTAGCAGTACTAACTTTAGAAGTACTAACAGAGTTAGCAGCACTAACAGGTTTAGCAGTACTAACCTTTTTAGAAGCACTAACAGAGTTAGCAGTATTAACATTTGAAGAAGTACTAACCATGTTAGTTTTAGTAGTACTAATACTCTTGGCAGCACTAACATTGGTAGCAGTAGTATTGCTTCTAGCAGCACTATCATTGTCAGCAGTACTATTTGGGGTAGCAATACTAACCGTTTTAGTGCATTTAGGAACCCACATATTGACACTTTCTTTAACAGTCTTTTTCTTCATGTGGCTTTTAGATTTAACAGATTTCTTAGCCACATGGTTCCTTTCCTTCTTCCTATAACCAAAGGGTTTTTGCATAGATCTTTGAAAAATCATCATTTGGTTCATAGGATTGAAATAACATTATTTGGCAAGATGATTCAATTTGCCACAGATAAAACAAGGTTTTGGTCTATTGATTTTACTCAAATCAACCCCTTGTTTTTGTGCCCACTGATTATTCCAGTTTCTTTGATTTCCCCTCTTTTTATCATGTTTTAGGGGCTCAGATTTCTTGCATGCACACTGTTTGCAAGGAACAGGATTCACAACTATGGTCTGTTTGTAATGGACCTTACCAGACTTTCCCTCTGTCTTCTCTATGTCCTTTGATTTGACCCAAATCTTTCCACACCCTTCATTGGTAATGATGTGATTCTCTAGGGGAATCTCACCACTCACATTGTTCTCCTTTCTCTTACCAACCTCTTTCTCAGTTTTGTCCTCAACAACTACCTCATCTAAGGGATCTATCTCAGTGGCTCCCTCAGGCAAGTCCTTCCTATCCTTGGTGTCTAGTAAGTCTGAAGTAGGAGGGATGTAATTGTTGTTATATGGTGGTGGTGTGGTATTATATCCAATTCCTCTTCTCAATTTTTCATGAATCTGAGTTTGTAGTAAAGAGTCCATTGCTTTAGAAGCATTGGAAAACTTTTCCACATCAAGCTTAACCTTGGTTAGCTTCTCTCTCAACTTTTCACTCTCCTCTTTAGATTTGGTCAGTTGGAGTTCTAGATCCTTTTTCTCCCACTTCCAGTAATTGGTATCATATGAGTGTTGGAGTTCATTGGCTTAAAAACCTTTAATCTGTTCCTCAAACCTCTCAACAATTCTCACATAGTCTTTTATATCTTTTGCTAACCTCTTAAGGTCATCACTCATGTTCTGGTTGTGATCTCTGTACCTTTTAACAGTGTCTATGCAAGTTTTAGAACAGAGAGTAGAACTTACCTCAGTTGGCGAGATACTTCTGCCATAAGAGCTTGATTTTGGATAGCCTCTTCTGCTTGATCACTCCAGTCAAACCCCATTCCTTGTTGAGAAACAAGGGCTTGAGCAGAGTTTCTGCTATGGTTGAGGTTTCCAGACTGTGCTTGTTGGTGGTTGTTGTTGTGAGACACTCCACTTCTGCATTCCCTGGCAAAGTGTCCCTTCATATGACATTTATAGCATTCCACCTTTGATTTATCAAAGCCTGCTCTATCTTCTCTTCTTTGGGAGAAGTTGTTCCTCCCAGTCCTCTTTATGAACTTCTTCACTCTCATGGAAAGCATGGCCATCTGCCATTTAATATCCATCTCTTCACGATCATCAGGATGAAGTTGTTCCAAGTCATCATTGATTAAAGAGGAATTTCCATGGCTGGAAAGAAAGGCTTCAAACACAGATTCAGTGCCTTTTTCTTGATTTGCTCCATTAGCAGCATTAACTGATTCAGGGTTAGCAGTAGAATCAATTGATGCTGATAGGAGTGAAGCATTATGAATATAGCCAGAAGGTTTCTTCTTTGCCTCCACCTCAGCTTTAAATACTCTAAGGTCATTGTACAGATCATCAAGTTCTTTCTCTTCCAATTATTCATTCTGTCTGAATGAAACAATGTACATGGTCCATTCATCTCCAAGGGACCATAAGAACTTTCTGTTTACATCATCTTGATCAATCTGTACTCCCATAATAGCTAGTTCACCAATCAGCTTGTTAAACCTGTCAAAAGTTTGAGTCATGGACTCATTCTTGGTTGACATAAAGTTTTCATACTGTTGTTTCAAGATTGCCTTTTGATTTCTCTTGGTACTTTTGGTACCAGAGAATCTCTTCTCTAGAGCATTCCAGAGCATCTGTGCATCAGTTCAATTGCTGAATTGGTGTTGATATTCATTGAGAATAGCCAAGAGCAGTGTACTCAAGGCTTTCATCTCTGTCTGTCTTGTCTTCCTTTCTGCATCTGTCTTTGGTGGGGTCCTTTTTCCATCTGCACCAATTTTTCCTGCATCAGATGGTCCATTCTCAATGATGTCCCACATGGAGTAATCTGTGAGGAGAATGTATTGCTTGATTCTAATCTTCATGTCAAATTCATTGGATCTGAGCATTGGAACCTTTGAGACAAGAGTACTGTTTGATTCAACTGTGTTTTCAATGATGAATAAGATTTCTGAGAATACTAGCTTAGATACCACTTGTCAGGATCTAAATTCTTAACAAGAATAAACACTCAGAAACAATATTAAAGGAGTTTGCGGAATAACACTTTAATATTCAAAGATCAACGGAACAGTGAATCATAATAACAACTTGTAAACTTTATTGAATGGTTATAAAGCTACAAGATTTCACACACAACCTCAATATTGATGAACAGGCTCACCAATACGAATTCTACTTCTCTAGAACTAGGATTATAAACCTTGAGGTTGATTCTCTCTAAGAAAACTAAAAACTCAGAATTAATTCTCTATCCTAAAGATACAAACTATTCTATACATATACTGAAGATAAAAGATAATTACAAAGAATAAAAGATCTTCAGTATAATCTTCCAAAGTTATCTCCGAGCCTTCCATGATCTTCAATCAATACAGCTGTCATCCTTGCCATATGAAGTCTTCAGAAGCATTAATACTTTGAGCAGTACTAAGTTCAGCAGTACTAAAATTGCTTAGCAGTAGTAACTTCATTAAGCAGTATTAATCTTGACTAGCAGCATTAATCTTTCCCAACAGTAGTAACTTCATTAAGCAGTATTAATCTTGACTAGCAACATTAATCTTTCTCAGTAGTAGTAACTTCAGAAGTAGTAACCATTTAGTGCTAGCAGCATTAACCATACTTGTATAATTTTGAATTCCCAACATAAATCAAAATAGGCGGCAACTTAATCATAACAGTACTATGCATGATTTTTTTCATCACAAACCATCGAGACTCTCCAGATTCTTCTCCAGAAACCCTGATTCATCAACCAAAAACATCAAAAAATTCATCGCTTATTCATATTGAATCTGAAGTAATGGCAAAAACAAGTAAGGATACTCCGATTCTTCAACAAGAACAATCAAAAAGTCGAGAGAACGAAGAAAATCAGATGAGCGATAATGAACCATTGATAACTATAATTAGAGACGGTACTTATACATACTTTTTCTATAATGTTTGAATGATTATCATAAAGAATCATCATATACATTGATTATATGTTTAACAAGTTGACGAAATCATTTAGAAAAATTTAGGGTTTAATAATGTTGTTCTGTTTTTTGATTACAACGAAAAATGCAGATGGTTTACCAAAACTAAAAATACGAAGGAAGAAGAAAGGGCAAAATACTGAAGGTATATTCGTTCATAAATGAATGCGTTATTCTTGTTGAATATAGGGTTTTTAGATAGCAACATTCATATATGAATGTTGAATATTCGATGGTTCATATATGAATGTTTAATATTGTTTAGTTCATATATGAATTTTTTGAAATTAGGGTTTTTAATTTTTGAATATAGAATAGTTCATATGTGAATCTTTTGAATGTTTCTTCGATTATTTATTCATATATGAATGTTCATATATGAATCTGTTGAATATTGTATAGTTCATATATGAATCTGTTAAATGTTGTATAATTCATATATGAATCTGTTGAATGTATATGAATGTTCATATATGAATCTGTTGAATATTGTATAATTCATATATGAATGTGTTGAATGTTTGTTCATATATGAATCTATTGAATGTATATGAATGTTCATATATGAATCTGTTGAATTTAGTATTGTTCATAAATGAATCTGTTGAATAATGTATTGTTCATATATGAATGTTTGTTTATTCATTTTTTTTACTTAAATCAATATCTTGAATATATGAATCTGTTAAATATATTCAACATATTCATATATGAATCTGTTGAACATTAAACATATTCATATATCAATTTGTTGAATATTGTATATGAATGTTCATATATGAATCTGTTGAATTTAGTATTGTTCATAAATGAATCTGTTGAATAATGTATTGTTCATATATGAATCTGTCGAATTTTAATATCAAAGATCAAACTCATTTATTCATATATGAACTATACAATATTTAACATATATGAATTTGTTAAATAAATTCAACATATTCATATATGAATCTGTTGAACATTGAACATATTCATATATGAATCTGTTGAATATTGTATAGTTCATATATGAATCTTTTAAATATATATGAAGGTTCATATATGAATCTGTTGAATGTATATGAATGTTCATATATGAATCTGTTGAATTTAGTATTGTTCATAAATGAATCTGTTGAATAATGTATTGTTCATATATGAATCTGTTGAATATTGTATAATTCATATATGAATGTGTTGAATGTTTGTTTATTCATTTTTTTACTTAAATCAATATCTTGCATATTAACAGGTGATGTAGAACCTTCAACAATATAAGAACAACATGCTTCTGTTGAAAGAAACAATACTGAAGAAGCAAAACAAATAGTTTTATGTAAGTAAACCATAATACACAATGATAACATTTTAAATTAAAATGTTGTTTCATTAACTATATTAACCAATGTCTATAAACAGATAAACAGAAAAAGCCCAGAACAAAAAGAGAGAAAGCTATAACAGTTGTTGAAGAAGATGATGATTTATATGTCCAAAAGAGCAAAAGGTTGAAGAAACAGGGAAAAAAAGAGCAAGAAAAAATAAACTACCCAGTGATAAAGGTTAGGAATTCTCCAAAACCTCTATTTGAAGACATTCAAGCTTTGAGTAAAGAGCAGAAACAGTGTGTAAAAGACATGGGTTTTGAACAATTACTGGAGATGAAGATGGATGGAATTCCATCTAAGCTTGGTTTCTATGTTGTTGATAACTTCAATGATGAAAACATGGAGATGAAAGTGGAACAAAACTCAATCATATTAACTCAAGAATCAATTCATGATATGCTTGGAGTTCCAAATGAAGGAGAGGAAATATTCAATGTCAAGTATTTGAGTGATGACAATGATATCATTTTCAATTGGAGATCACAGTTTAATAAAGCAAACATACGACCAACTGACATCAAACAGAAGATCATTGATAGTAATGAAGCTAACTTCAATTTCAAATTGAACTTCATTACACTCTTCTGCAACACGATGGCAGAAGGCAACAAAAGTGGTACCTGCAATCTGGCTGTGGTAAACTACATCAACCCAGAAACAGAGATTGCAAAGATAAACTCGTGTTCTTACATTTATGGTTGTTTAATGAGAAGCAAGAAAGGTTGGGTTAGAGACTCTGACATGAGTTTCTATGTTGGATGCATCACATATTTGATTGTAAGTATACTATAATATTTTTGAATTAAAAATATATATTACATTAATGTATTAACTGTTTTAAATGATTCTTATATGCAGCTCATGTATGTTGATAATATTGAATGTGAAGCTGTCAGTGTAAAAAGACAAAGACCATTGATCAAGATGTGGACAGCTGAGAGACTAAGAAGAAGAGAAGGTTATGAGATAGAAAACGGTGGATTTGGTAGGGGGGAAGCTTCTTGAAGAGTTTGTAATAGATGCTGAAAAAGAAGAAGTAAGTATAGTATAAACATTTATGAATTCATATATGAATACTTCATATATATCAATTCTCATATTCTCATATGAGAATATGAATCCTTAATGAATTCTCATATATGAATCCTTCAAACTTATTAAATTCATGTATGAATCTTATATATGAATCTAATTTTAATTCATATATGACTTATCATATGAATTCATATATGAATTGATATATAAATTCATATGAATTCATATATTAATACTTAATATATATCATTTCTCATATGAATTCATATATGAATCATATATAGTTAATGAATTCATATATGAATCTTTGAAACTTATTGAATTATTATTTGAAGTTTTATTTTAATTAATATATGAATTCATAAATGAACTGTATATAGTTGTGAATTCAATTTCATCTTAACACATAAATTCATATATGAATCTTTTAAAAATTTATCATTATTTTTATGCACAATGTAGGTTCTAGAGCTTATGATAAAGGAAAAACTGGATGAGATAAAGTATGATAAAATGATTGTAGAAGGAGGACTAAAACAAGCTTTGGAAACATTTCCAAATAATGAGGTTTTCAAGAAATACAAATTAGAATTCGAAAGGTTGTTCAAAAACAAAGATGAGATGACAGATGAACTTATGGTTGTGGCTGAAGAAGAAGAGTTTTTGTTATCAGATTATCAAGAGTTGGAGAGAAATGATGATGAAGGATTGGAAATGACAACTGTTACAACTATGATGGATGCAGACTTCTCACAAAACCCAAATGAACAAGAAATAGAGGTCATGAAAGAGGCACATGAGTTGGGAGAAGAGGAGAAAGACAAAGAAGAAACAATTGAAAAAGACGATGCAGAGGTAGGAGAGAAGGTAGAACAAGAGAAGGTAGAAGAAGTAGAGAAGAGTGTTGAAAAAGAAGTGGAAACAGAACAATCACCAGATGTTGTAAAAATTGCATCTTCATATTTGAACCAAACAAGTTTCGGATTATCAAAAGATGAGGATGCAAACAATGAAGATAAAAATGAAAAGAAAAAAGAGGACAGAGAAAAAAGGGAAGGAAAAGGGAAGGAAGTGAAAGAGAAGGAAGGAAGTGAGGAAGAAGGAAAAGAAGAGGAAAGAAAAAAGGAGAAATCTATGGGGGAAAGAGAAGTGAGACTGTCCGAAACACTAAGGTCACCATACCTTGATAGAGTGGTCCTAATCTCAAAAGGATTATCAATAGATGAAAAGAAAATTGGTAGATGGTTGTTCGCATTGACTGGTGAATGGTGGTAAGTTGATATTATAATTTTAAATATCTTACTTTAAAAATTTAAGATCTGCATATATGATGAACTTAATTTGATTTTATTGCCTTATAGTGATATGATCTATGAAACAAATGATGGAGCATGAATGATTAAGGTGGCAGCTGAAAGTTTAATGCCAAATACGTATGTAGTGGCAAATGTGATTGATAGTTGGGTTGCATTACTGAACTCAGAGGAGCCATTAAGAAGCAGAGAATCACCACACCGCTTTTTTCTGAATACGGCAGTTATGGTATGACTTGATTCATATATACATTTTATGTTCTTTCTCAAACATAAATAGAAAGATTCATATATGAATGTTAAGGTTCATATATGAATGTAAACTTTGGTGTTCATATATGAATCCAAAGGTTCATATATGAACCTTAATTTTCATATATGAACCTTTGGGTTCATATATTCTTTCTCAAACACAAAGGTTCATATATGAACCCTAGTTTTCATATATGAACATTTGTTAAGGTTCATATATGAATGTAAACTTTGGTGTTCATATATGAACCCAAAGGTTCATATATGAACCTTAATTTTCATATATGAACCTTTGGGTTCATATATTCTTTCTCAAACACAAATACAAAGATTCATATATGAACCCAAAGGTTCATATATGAACCTTAATTTTCATATATGAACATTTGTTAAGGTTCATATATGAATGTAAACTTTGGTGTTCATATATGAACCCAAAGGTTCATATATGAACCCTAATTTTCATATATGAACCTTTGGATTTATATATTCTCTCAAACATAAATAGAAAGATTCATATATGAATGTTAAGGTTCATATATGAATGTAAACTTTGTTGTTCATATATGAACCCAAAGGTTCATATATGAACAAAGGTTCATATATGAACCTTAATTTTCATATATGAACCTTTGGGTTCATATATTCTTTCTCAAACACAAATACAAAGATTTATATATGAACCCTAATTTTCATATATGAACATTTGTTAAGGTTTATATATGAATGTAAACTTTGGTGTTCATATATGAACCTTTGGGTTCATATATGAATTTCAACTTTTGTCTTCACATTTAAATTTTTTGAGAAAATAAATATTCAAATGTAATTACTTTGTTTACTTAGCCGAATGGATTTGTGAAGAAGGAGACCACAGCAGAAGAAAGTTTTAAGATTTTCAGCTCAAACATCAAGGATATTTTAAAGAACGATGAAAATCTGGCAAACTTGAGGTAGTATGATCTGGTATGTATAAAAATTATATACAAATTATATACACAACATACACAGTTAGATGAAATCTAATTGATTTTTCAATATTATAATGAAAACAGGTATTCTTTCCAATCATACAATCAAGCCACTTCTACTTGTTTGTTTACAACTTGAAGAAACCACAATTTCTTGTTATAGTCAACATGTCTACAGATGTCTCCATACAAAACAAATATGGACATGTACCAGTAATACTGGTAAACATAGTACTCTTTAAAATTTCATAAACTTCAAAACTGAATATATTATGAATTTTACTGATATGAATAATAATATTATGCAACATGAATTGTTTATCAAGTATTTGAGAACAGTTGAACATCCAAAAGCTGAAGAGATGGCACCACTACAACCACTAAGGCATATAATGAAGTGGTGTTCAGAAAAAAACACAATTGATTGCGGGATCTTCACGATGCAGCATATGGAGCACTATGTAGCACAAGATATCATGAAGTGGGATTGTGGTTTTCATACAAATGTAAAGCCTCAAAAACAACAAATCTTTCGGTTGAGATACAAATATGCAACAAAGTTGTTGCTTTCTGAGAAGAATTTGCATAGGGAGAAAGTTATCGATGAAGCAAACACGTTTGACTCATTCGATGAAACAAAGAAGAAACATATTGAATCTCTTGCAAAGACAAAAAAGAATGAAAGACAAGAGATGTTATAGGTAATGATGGGTTTGTTGAACAATGTTTTTTTGTTGGTATGGGTGTTTGTTTTTTGAATGATGGGGGATTGGTAAAAACAATGTTTTCTGCTACATTTAGGGTTGGTGATGGTGAACATACATTTTGTATAGTCATAGTGGGTTGTACATTTGGTATATTTGATATGCTTTAGTATATTTAATCTGTTTTGGTATATTTGATAGTATTTTTCATATGTTTTGGCATATATTTATTCTTTATACTTCATATATGAATCTTTGATTACACTTTTTCATATATGAACATAAATCTTCATATATGAAGCTTTGCATTCATATAGAAATAACATTTATATATGAATAAGCTTCATATATGAGTCCATTATTTATAATTTTTCATATATGAAGATAAAGCTTCATATATGAACCATAATATTAATATATGAAACTTGAGTTAATATTCATATATGAATTGAATCATTATATGAATTCTTTATAATTCATATATGAGCCTTACTATTAATATATGAAAATTGAGTTCATATATGAATATCAATTGAATATATGAATTCAATAAGTACAATGGATTCATATATGAATTAATTTACACTGATACACGATTTTAATGTTTTTTTTTTGCTGATTTACAATAAAATTTTGGATGATTTTTAGAAGGTAATATTGTTATTTTTATAAGTTTGTTTAATTTAGACTTAATAAAAAAATGTTTTTTATAAAAAAAATTAACTATTTTGTCATGTAGTGATTGGGAAAAATCTTACCATGGGATAATTGCACACACACTATAAGTAACATGGTACGGTTGAGGGGTAGTTTTGTAATTTCTTCACCTACATTAATAGGCGGCAAAAAGAATGATTAAACTCTAAAACACTCATTACACTAAATCATCAAAAACCGTCGATGATTTATTGATTCTCTCTTCAAAAATCACTCAAAATACACATATTCATATCACAAATCTTTGCAAGTCGATCGAAATAACTTACGAACATCAGCAAATGACAAAAACACGAAAAGATTCAAAGCATTCTGAAAATTCAGAAAAAAAAAATCCAAAACAAAGAAGATAAAACGTTGAATACTTTGAAGAAGGAAGGTAATGTACATATTATATGTATTTTTCTGTAAATCATTGAATAATCGACATAAAACACTGTTATATTGAATGAATCTGTATGTAACAACATTTAACACTGTTATATTTCTCTTCATTTTTTATTACAGTAAAGAGCTCGAATGTTCAAAAGCAAAAATTAAAGAGAAAGGCAACAACACAAAAAAGAAAAAGGTATATTCGTTAATATCTGAAATTGTGACATAGATTCGTTGTTCATTTATGAATGTTGAAGATATAACACTTCATAAATGAATATATGTACTATTTTACTGTTCACTTATGTTTTATGAAATATTAGGGTTTATTAACCCTAATATTTATGTTGAATATCTTATAGTTCATATATGAATGTTAAATAATGCAAAAGTTCATTATAAATCTGTTGAATATCTTATAGTTCATTTATGAATGTTAAATAATATGTTCAATATATGAACATTTGTCAGGATCGAATTCTCAACAAGAATTAATTCTCAGAAACAATATCAAAGAAGTTTGCGGAATAACACTTTGATATTTAATCAAACACAAAATCAAAACAGAATATAATCAACAAACTGTAAACTTGTATTGAATGCTTTGAATTTACAAGATTACTCACTCAACCTCAATATTGATGAACAGGCTCACCAATACGAATTCTACTTCTCTAGAATTAGGATCTATGCCTTGAGGTTGATTTTCTCTCTAAAAGAATGAAAAACAAAAGTTAACTCATTATTCTAAACTATACAATATATATACTGAATACAAAGATAATTACAATAAATAAAATATCTTCAGTATATCTTCCATGTATATCTCTAAGCTTCCATGTATATCCTTTCATACGAATCTTCATCATATAAGCAGTATTAATCTTCAGCAGCATTAACTTCCTTCTAGTAGCATTAACTACTAAGCAGCATTAACCACTAGCAGTACTAACTAGCTAAGCAGTACTAACTTTGTTCAAGCAGCACTAACTATGACTAGCAGTATTAATAGTACTAGCAGTAGTAACACTCAGCAGTATTAACCTTTAAGTCTTCTAGCAGTAGTAACTTTGAACTAGCAGCATTAACCATACTTGAAGAATTCTTCAGTTCCCAACAACATTTGTTAAGGTTCTATATGAACATTTGTTAGTATATGAATATATTGAATATTGTATAGTTCATATATGAATCTGTTAAATATATAATAATATATGAACCCAAAGGTTCATATATGAATCTTTGTATTTATGTTTGAGAAAGATTATATGAACCCAAAGGTTCATATATGAACCTTTGGGTTCATATATGAACACCAACGTTTACATTCATATATGAACGTTTACATTCATATATGAACGTTTACGTTCATATATGAATCTTTGTATTTATGTTTGAGAAAGAACATAAAATGTATACATTCAACATATTCATATATGAATCTGTTGAATATTGCATAGTTCATATATCAATGTTCAATAAATCAAAGTTCATATATGAATATGTTCATATATGAATCTGTTGAATATCGTATAGTTCATATATGAATGTGTTTATCTCAAAACCATATTTTGAAAAAATAATAGAAGAATCATTCAAAACAAATTGATTTGTGTATGTAAACAATAAAAATTAATATCAATTTCAAAATTGTGTTGAATTTTTGTTTCATTAATTATATTAACAATTGTATATGAACAGTTAACGAAGCGGATACAAAGAAAAGAAAAAAAAATAATGATGGATTGAAAGGAAAGAAACTGTCAAAGACAAAAACTTCAAAAGTCATTGTTGAAGATGATGATTTTGAGACTCCTGTTCATAAAATAAAAAGATCAAAGAAAGAAGAAAAGAAGTCAAAGCAACAACATAAGTTTCCATCCATCAAAGTTCGAACTTCACCAAAACCACTCTATGAAGCAATTAAAGGTTTAAGTGAAGACCAGAAAAAATGTATCACAAGCATGGGTTTTGAAGATCTTCTAGAAATGAAGGTAGATGGAATACCTTCCAAGTTGGGATTTTATGTTGTAGACAGTTTCAATACTGAAACAATGGAAATTCATGTTGGGAATGAAAGCTTGAAGGTTACAGAAAAATCAATTCAAGATATGCTTGGGGTCCCTATGGGAGAAAAAAGCATATTCGATTGTAAGTACTTGAATGATGACAGTCAGTTGTTAGTTAATTGGAGATCCCAATTTTCTAAAGAAATAATTCGTCCAACAGACATCAAACAAATAATCATTGACAATGATGAAGCTGACTTCAATTTCAAGTTAAACTTCATTACCCTTTTCTGCAACACTATCGGAGAGGGTAACAAAAGTGGAACTTGCAATCTTTCAGTCACAAATTTTATCCAACCAGACACAGATGTATCAAAGATTAATTGGTGTGAATACATATATGATTGTTTGAGAAGGAGTAAGACTGGATGGATACGAGACTCAGAGATGAGCTTTTATGTTGGATCGGTTACATATTTGATTGTAAGTTTACTATAACATTTATGAATTAAATACATCATGATTTTAATATAGTATAGACATCTTACAATAATGTAATGATTATTTTAATTGATTCTTATTTGCAACTGATGTATGTCGACAACTTTGCTTGTGAAGTTGTGAATGTTGGAAGAGAGAAACCGGTTATAAAAAGATGGAATGTAGAAAGATTAAGAAGAAGAGAATCATATGAAGTTGACAAAGGTGCATTTGGATTGGGAAGACTACTTGCACCAATGGAGAATATGAGACTTTATGATAAAGAAATGAAAGAGACAGAGGAGAATGATGATAGAAAAGAGATAGAAGAAGATGAAACAAAAGAGAGAGAGAATGAAGAACAAGTATGAATATTAAAAACTCATATATGAATTCAAATGTATGAGTTCATATATGAACTCATATATGAATTCATATAAAATATTTAATATAAGAATATATAAATTCATATATGAATTCTTATTTAAATGACATATGAATTCATATATGAATCCTTTTCATAAAATAATCTATAGCTTACATATGAAATATTATATATGAGTTCATATATGAATACTTCAAATATATGAATACTTATATAAATTCATATGTGAATGCTCATATGTGATCCCAAATGAATTCATACATGAATGCTAATAAGAATTTATATATGAGTTCATATATGAATCCTTATTATATATAACTTGATATATTAGTTCATATGTGAATATATGCATTCATATATGAATCCGTATATATCTAATATATAAATTCGTATATGAATGATTATATGAGTTCATATATGAATGCTTATATGAATTCATATCTGAATAACTGTTATAAATTGATATATTCATAAATTTTTATAAATTTTAGGTTTATGAATCAATGATAAGAAGCAGAATGGACTGCTTAAAAGCTGACAGATTGAAGATAGAAGAAAGCTTGGATGAAGCTTTAAAGAAATTTCCAGATAATATTGTATTCAATGAATACAAAAAAGAGTTTGAAAAGCTGTTTTTAAAGGACACGGATGAAATTTCATCATGCATGAAGGAGCCCAAAATTACTACTGGAATTGAGATTGAGATTGGGACTGAAGAAGAAGAATTTTTGTTGGCAGAGAATCTAGATTTGCAAAAAGATGTAGATGTAGATAAAGTTACTGAATCACAGTTTTGGGAGGACCCAAAAACATTTGGAGAAGTGGAAAGCTTGATGAAAAATTTTGACAAAGGAGGGAATGAAATAGTGTTGAAAGAGAGAGAAGTAACATATGACAAACTTAACAAAGAGGATAAGAAGAAGATAGATGAAAAAAAACAGATGTGGCCAAAATTGCATCTTCATACTTACTTGATATACCAAGTTTCAGTTTGGGAATATCATCAAAGGAAGATGAATTACAGAAAAAAAGAAGATGAAGAGATAGAAAATGAAAAGAAAATGAAGGAAAAGGAAGAGGATGAAAGAAGGATGAAGGAAAAGGAAGAAGATGAAAGAAGGATGAAGGAAAAGGAAGAAGATGAAAAAAAGATGAAGGAAAGGGAAGAGAGAGGTGAAAATGACAGAGAACATAAAGTCACCATACATTGACAGACTTGTTCATATAACAAAATGTCTGTCACAAACAGAAAACAAGATTGGAAGATGGTTATTTGCATTGACAGGAGAAACCCAGTAAGTATAACCTTTACTATTTCACTTTTATGATATGCATATATATCAAATTGCTTGATCATTTAATCATGATTCTATTTGCTTTATAGTGATATCATTTATGCAACAAGCGATGATGTATACATGATACGGGTGGCAGCTGAGAGCCTAATGCCTAACACCTATGTTGTTGTAAATGTTATCGACGCTTGGGCAGCATTATTAAATAATGAAGAGGAATTGAGGAGCAGGGAATCCCCTCACCGTCTATTCCTTAATACTGGGGTATTGGTAAGATTATCAAACTACTTTAACTAAAAACTAGTTCATATTAACTTGAGTTTTATGTTCATATTTTATAACTGTTTTGATTCATATATGAATGGTTTAACTTTCCATATTCTAAATATTAATTTATCAATGCTTATATGAATTCATATGTGA
Source organism: Arctium minus (assembly GCA_954870635.1). Classification (NCBI taxonomy): domain Eukaryota; kingdom Viridiplantae; phylum Streptophyta; class Magnoliopsida; order Asterales; family Asteraceae; genus Arctium; species Arctium minus. The sequence continues at coordinate 23,476,420 of OX941097.1, read as the reverse complement.
ATATATGAATTCATATATGAACCTTTGGGTTCATATATGAACACAAATGTTTATATATGAACCTTAATGTTCATATATGAATATTTATATTTATATGAATTCATAATATATGATTTCATATACCAATTCATATGTGAATATATGAATTCATATATGAACCTTTATATTTATATTTATGAATCTTTATATTTATGTTTGAGAAATAACATAAAATGTATATATGAATCAAGTCATACAATAACTGCCATGTTAAAAAAAAGAAAAATGGTATACCTCACATATAAATTGTTATTAACAAATACATATATTTTTAAAATTGTTCATATTTTAGATGGCAACATTCATATATGAATGTTGAATATTTAATGGTTCATATATGAATGTTTAATATTGTATAGTTCATATATGAATGAATATATGAGTTAATATAATCATTATTTGGTGGTTCATATATGCATAATTTTCAAGGTAACATCTCCTAGCAGGTTTGATTAAAATATGAACTAATATTTTAATTACTTTGTTTACTTAGCCGGATGGGATATTAGGTAACAACACTACTCATGATGAAAGATTTGGAATCTTCAAATCAAACATTACAGCTGCATTGAGGGAGAAAGCAGAATTGATTAATTTGAGAGATTACGATTTGGTATGTATCTAAAATATATAAATCTTCAAAAAAAAATACTAATTACTTTTTTCAATTTTTAATCATTTTCTATTTATAAAATGAAACATATATTCTTCCCAATTATCCAATCAGAACACTTTTTTCTGTTTGTATACAACTTGAAGAACCCACAAGTCCAGGTGATAGACAACATGTCTACAAATGTATCCATAGAAAGCAAATATGAAATCATACCCCAAAGGCTAGTAAGGATACAACTGTTTACATTTTTAAAAATTTAATAAATGAACATATTATCAAAATTACTTATATGACTTGAAATATTATGCAGCATGAGTTGTTTACAGCATACTTGAGGTCAGTTGAGCACCCAAAAGCAGAAGTAGTTGCCCCACTACATCCAAATAGACAGATTATGAAGTGGTGCTCAACTAAAAACAAAGTTGACTGTGGAATCTTTATCATGCGACACATGGAACACTACACAGGGCAGGACATACAGAAGTGGGATTGCGGATTTTTATCAAATGGAAAGCACATAAACAACAGATTTACCGAATGCGGTACAAATATGCCACCAAATTGTTGTTATCAGAGAGGAATTTGTACAAGAAAATGGTGATTGATCAAGCAATTGAGTTCGACTCCTTTGATGAAGAAAAGAAGAAGTACCTTGAATCAATTGCAAAATCAAATAACAAAGACAGGCAGGTTGTATTATAAACAATTCAAGTAATGGGTATCGGTGATATGTTTGGTTTATGAACAATATTGTATTCTTTTCATGTTTTGATGATGAACAATATTTTGATAAATCTTGGCACATTTTGTGTGTTTTAGTATGATGATGTCTATAATATTACACTTTCTAAACGTTGTTGATATATTTTTGGTAGACTTTTAACATTATTATAAATTTGTTTTAATCATATATGAATCTTTGAGTTCATATATGAATTAATGTTATTCATATATGAAGTGCAAGTGTTATAAAATAATATGAATAAAAGCTTCATATATGAACCTTCGCATTCATATATGAACAAGAATTGAATAACAGTTGTGTTCATATATGAATCTTTGAGTTCATTTATGAATTAATGCTATTCATATATGAACTGAAGAGTTATAAAATATTCAAATATGAATAAAAGCTTCATATATGAACCTTCGCATTCATATATGAACAAGAATTGAATAACAGCTGTGTTTATATATGAATCTTTGAGTTCATATATGAATTAATGCTATTCATATATGAACTGAAGAGTTATAAAATATTCAAATATGAATAAAAGCTTCATATATGAACCTTCGCATTCATATATGAACAAGGATTGAATAACAACTGTGTTCATATATGAATCTTTGAGTTCATATATGAATTAATGTTATTCATATATGAACTGAAGAGTTATAAAATATTCAAATATGAATAAAAGCTTCATATATGAACCTTCGCATTCATATATGAACAAGAATTGAATAACAACTGTGTTCATATATGAACATTAATACATAAACAACTATAAAAATAAATTCTAATGCTCACAATAAAAGAATTGTCATTTATTCATGAAATTATTGCAATTAACAATTGTTATTGAATTAGAAAAATGACCTATAAAATGTATCTATCAACTAATCAACAGTCTTCAATGGGCAATTATGAGAATCATGATAGTCAATCTTTTGACAGTTTCTACACAACCTCTTGGTCTTTTGATTCTGTTTTGCTGCTTTCTCACCTGCACCGATCAAACGTTTTCCGGTTCCACAACCTTTATTGCGGATACCAGATAGTGGATGAATATCAATTTTGTCTGGTGGATTCACACCAATAAGATTTCTTATAGTGTCATTCTTCTTCTGCAATCTGGTTTGGTAAGGAACATGAGCATCTACATCAATCTTCATACTGTGAATTTTCTCAACAACCTCTTTAAGCTTCTCTTTGTCATTTCTAAGACTCATCAAAATATAATCCAAAGTTGTTTGTGCATCATAGCTAATTCTTGCTAATTCACCATTTGGATCCCCTTGCCTCCATGAAATGTGCCTAAGATTAAAAGATATAAAGTCTCTTCTCCAACGGCGACATATATACTTCTCGGGTATGGCATCAAAATTCTCATTCATAAGCACTTTGAAAACATGACGACATAGATATCCATGTTGAACAAAATGATTGCATTGGCATTCAAATGTTGAATCCAATTGATTCCACACAACCTACAACAAAAATGAACAATAAAATGTAAGTTGTGTTAATAAATAATAATAAAAATGCATATATGAATAACTGTTCTTACCTTGAATTGCCTCTTTTTATTATCCTTATCATTTTGCTGAATTGTATAAACTTGGCATCCATCCTTTTCAACAACATTCTGCTGAACACACGATCGAGCTGCTTTATTTATCTCTTTTTGAACTTCCAAAAATATACATCGTGTGTAAACTTCAAATGCATGTTTCTCAATAGACTTTGGAGTGCACATATGAGGAATAGTTGTCTTTGTCACATAATCAAGCCTACGTTGAGAATTTCTTTGCTTACGCATTGCATTATCAAATCCAAGCATGAATGTCACAAAGTTGTTACCATGGTGAGCAAATTTGTTGAAAAAGGAATTTATGCTCTCTGACCTTGATGTAGTTTTCATCAATGAACAAAAAGGAATAGTCTTGAAATAAGCAGGAATCCATCGTTGACGAATACGAAACATGTATGAAAACCATTTGCTCTTCTAAAGTTTAAACTCACTAATCAAATCCAACCACATACTTTCAAACTCTTCAGGCTCCAATTGAACATTCCAAACAAGTTTATTAAAGCGTTTGTTAAAATCTGTCTCCCTGTGTATCCTTGTGCTAACCTACAAAATTGGCATAAAGAAATAACGTTTTATAACTAAAACACAACTATATAATGGATGAATATATGATTGTTGATTAACAAAAATAATACATGCATATATGAACTTTCATGATGAACTAACTAAACAATAATTCATATATGAACTATCATTAAATGAAAATAATTCATATATGAAAACAATATTAAGTAAACAATAATTCATATATGAATTTTCATTATATAAAAATAGTTCATATATTAACAGATTTAATACTAACTATAAACACTAATTCATATATGAACTTAAATTATATATCAACAATTCATATATGAATAGAAACTAACCTTGTTTGGAACTTTGGCCATAATATGCCACATACATAATCTGTGACGTGATTGTGTAAAAACCAATGGAATAGCTTGTTTCATTGCCAAACACTGATCTGTTAAAACCAAACTAGGTTGCTTCCCACAATGTGCTTTCAAAAACGCCTCAAGAAGCCACTTAAAATTATCAAGAGTTTCACCAGACAACAAAGCAGCACCAACCGTGACAGATTTTTTATGATTATCAATAGCAGTAAACGGAACAAACACCATTCTATACCTATAAAACAAAATATATAAAAAAGTATAAACATAAAAACCAACATATAAATAATCTAAAAAAATGAATTATAGTTGACAAACTTACTGGTTTGTGCGAAACGTAGCATCAAATGAAATAACATCTCCAAATTCCTGGTAATTCAGTTTAGCAATTTCATCAGCCCAAAAAATTCCACATAACTCACTATCCTGCCGATTGTATTCAAAAGAAAACTGTGCATCATCCTTTGATCTATCTTCCAACATACCAAGAACCATTTCACCATCACCAGCACCAACAAATGCATTCAAATCTCTCCTAAAGTTCTTATAATCAATAACAGTACAACCAGAAACATCAAAACCACCTTTCAAAGACATGTGCAATGTATGCGCTTTTGTTGCTCCAACATTACAACTTGCAGCATTGTGAATAAAAACTTGATCGGTTAAAGACAACTGCCTTCGTTTTCGAGACATACTCATATCATTCTCATCAAGAAGCATATGATTATGTTTCTCCTCAAAGTGATAAACCTCATACAATGATTTTGAAGGTACAAAACGCACCCTAATGCATGCTTTACAACCTGTCCTCTTCATAGTTGAATTACGATGACTTTTACCTTCAATACTATCATGAACAATATTAAAACTCTTTTTTGGTGGATCCCCTTCTTTACTGCAAACAACATACTTGATCTTCACAATACCATATTGACCATTAATAGTTGTTGAAAGTCTAACATCAAATCCACCTTTCTCAGCATAGTTTTCATACATTGAAATAGCTTGCTGATAAGAATGAAAAAAGGTACCAATTCTTGGCTTCAAATCCATATGCACATTTGGTACCCAATACTTTGAACCAGATGGTGAAAAACAGACATGATGAACAACAGATGAAAATAAATGTGAACCTATTACATATACATATTGATATGTTAACACATAAATTTATTTCATTCTTTTAAATTAAAAAACATTCATATAAACACATTCATATATGAATATGTTGAATATTTTATAGTTCATATATAAATTTGAATCTGTTGAATGTATATGGATGTTCATATATGAATCTGTTTAATATTGCATAGTTCATATATGAATATGTTTAATATTGTATAATTCATATATGAATCTGTTGAATATCTTATAGTTCATATATGAATGTTAAATAATGCAAAAGTTCTTTATGAATCTGTTGAATATCGTATAGTTCATATCTGAATCTGTTGAATGTATATTAATGTTCATATACATTCAACATATTCATATATGAATCAATTGAATATTTAACATAATTCATATATGAACGTTTTATAATAATTAACATACTTCATATATGAACATAATAACAAATCATATACGAAAATTTCAAACCAATTAAAATTCATCAAACGTTCATATATGAACTTGAATTGCTTTAAAATAATAACTCACATTCATATATGAATCTACATTGTTTCTAACATACTAAACCACAAATTAATGTAACTTATCAAAAAAATAGTTGTAAACAACTGAAATTCTTCAAATTAATCGTGTTGAACAACAACAAAGAAACTAAAACACAAATGTCGTAAAAGAATTACTTCAATCTTCATCAATAATAAAATTAATAATAAAGTTAAAAACGATACCTTCATCTTCATCAATCATATCTTCGTCATTCGATAACTGACCGATTTCTTGATCGACTTCATTATCAACAACAGTTTCTGGATTCGACATCTTATTGAGAAAAATATGAACTAAAAACCTAAATTTTTCGATAGAAGAAGAAAACGAAAATCATTAATCTGCAAACGATAGCTGAATTGGAATCCTCTTAATGATACGATTGACGCTAATCTATGACGCTAATCTAGGAAAAGATACGTTTAATTTGATTTTGATTGTAATCGACATGATTGACCCTAATTACAATTTTACCCTTCCGCTAAGAAAATAAGATTACTTAATCCAAGGGCCCAGATCACTTCTCTATTTCTCATGGATTTGGCATTTCTCAAATGAACCAAACACTATATATATATATATATATATATATATATATATATGAATCATAATGAAGACTTTGGCTCATGATATTCCAACATAAACATACATGGCACATGCATGTATGGTTAACAAGAATATTCCCATATGGGTTCTCCTTTAACAATCTTAATCCACATAGTAGCATCCATACTATATCAACTTGTTATGCACCTGACCTTGATTTGTCTGGATCGTTTAAACAGACCAATGATTTGCATGCATGAATAAAACCATTTCAACAATGGTTTCACCCACCAAATGCCACGAGGCCTTAGCCACTCTTTCCCTTTCAAATCTATTTTTTTCTTTTTATCTATGTCGATCACTTCGGGTGCGGCTATCGCCGCTGTCACTCTTGCTGAAATCGGTTAAAGCCGATGTCAGGATCGAATTCTCAACAAGAATTAATTCTCAGAAACAATATCAAAGAAGTTTGCGGAATAACACTTTGATATTCAATGAAACAGTAAATCAACACAGTAAATATGAATAACAAACTGTAAGCTTTTATTTGATGCTTTGCAGTTACAAGATTAATCACTCAACCTCAATATTGATGAACAGGCTCACCAATACGAATTCTACTTCTCTAGAATTAGGATCTATGCCTTGAGGTTGATTTCTCTCTTGAAAAACAATTATCAAAAGTTATCTCACTATTCTAAACAATACTATATATATATATATATATATACTGAAGATAAAAGCTAATTACAATTAATAAAATATCTTCAGAATATCTTCCATCATTATCTCTAAGCTTTCCATAATCTTCAGTTTATCTTCCATCATTATCTCTAAGCTTTCCATAATCTTCAGTTTATCTTCCATCTTATAAGCAGTATTAATCATAAGCAGCATTAATACTTTGAGCAGTATTAACTCTAGCAGTACTAACCATGCTCAGCAGCATTAATCTCTTCAAGCAGTACTAACTTTGAACTAGCAGTACTAATCTTGTTGAGCAACATTAACCATCAACTAGCAGCATTAATAACAGAAGTACTAACTAGAAGTATTAACAACTAGAAGTATTAACTGTTTTCTTCTAGCAGCATTAACTAGAAGTAGTAACCATGTTGAACTAGAAGTAGTAACCATGTTGAACTAGAAGTAGTAACCATCCTTGGCATATTTCAGACCCAACAATCTCCCCCTAACTTAACTTTTCAAAACTGAGAAGTTAAGTTCTTCAGCATAGGGTCTTTATGATAATTTCAAAACTTTCTGCAATTACTAGTTCTTCTTGATTCAGGTTCTGCTGTTATCTTCTTTTCTGTTTCTAGAAGTAGTTACTGCTTTGTTTCAGCTTCTTCACTTATCTCCCCCTCAAAATAAGATTTCATATCAACTTGATTCTCCTTCTCATGTCTTCTCAAGTTCAGTTGTTTAAGTCTCCCCCTTTTTGAAATAATCATGATATGTGCTCCTTTTCATCTCTTTTATCTCCATAATTTGATTGTGAACTTTCAGACAAATTGTACCAAGTGTATCCATCAATTCTTTGTAGTTAAACTGTCCTCACCTCCTTTAGATGTTTTACCACCTTTGAAGGATCCTTGGATCTTTTAGTAGAGATCTTCTGCCTAACAGAAGCACCTTCTACTCCCTTGGTTTCTTGGCACCTGGGACCTTTAGATAATTACTCATCTAAAGTTGCCATGGGGAAGGTCTTAGATATGTTCACACTGTCCTGTCCTGCACTTTGTGCAAAGTCAGTAGTGTGAGCCTTACAACCCATATGCTCTTGCATCTCCTTATTGAGCACCTTCTTGAGGTTGGGAGACACCTCTATGGTTTCCCTTTGGATATTCTCTGATGAAAAATGCTCCATCAGAGGGCTTGTAGGTTTTGAGGTTGAGGATACAAGAAGGGAAGGAACCTTCAGTATCTTTTCTTATATAATATAGTAATGGGGAATGTTGGTTTGACAAAAGGAATCTGAAGATTTATGCTTGGTAGTGGAAGGTGTGGATAGGTCATTAGTGGGTTGGTCTAATGAGGGCTTTGACCCTGATGCCTTACCTTCTTGATTGTGGGACATCACCATCATTGTAGAGAACAATGGTATATCAACTCCTTCCGAGTCCCTAGCAGATCTTCTCATGTTTGAGAAAACCTTGCCTTTAGGGGGTTTAGGTACATATATCTCATTAAAATGAGGTTAATCCGTCAATTCCTTATTAAGTACTTCTTGTACAAACCTTGGATATAGATAAAAGATTTTTGATTGATATCCAGGTTTGACATTAAATCATTGAAGATCATTTTTAGGTATAGAAAACTTACATTAGCAGTAGTAACACTTATCAGCAGCATTAACACAAACTGGCAGTAGTAACACATACCAGCAGCATTAACACAGTCTGACAGTTTTCACTGAACTAGAAGTACTAACTACCTTTCAGTATTAGCAACCTGAAACACTTACAGACACAAGGTTAGTAGTACCATATATCATAAGATTTTCAAAAGTTACTTTATCTTTTGAAACTATACCTTTTTCACTTTTCTTACCTTCTGCTGGATCAAAAGTAACATGTCCTCCATCAAATCTTTTTAAAGAATTTTAAAGGCAATCCATGTTCCTTGTTATGTGCCAAGAGCAATCATTATCTTCATTCCAAAATGCTCTTCCTCTTGAGCTTTTGATTGCCCTGCACACTTGATAAATCAGTTAGTCTTTGAGGGAACCCAAGCCAAAGTGGTCTTGGGTTGTCCTTTCTCATTTATATAATCTGTCAGTTTGGTCTGAATGAGTTGTTTAGGATTCTCATGGCTGGAATACTTTGTCAAGATTATAGGCTTTGCAACATTAATACTAGTAGAAGCACTATCCTTGTTAGCACTAGTATTGGTTGCAGCAACACTATTTCTGTTAGCAGTACTATCTGGGATAGCAGTACTAACAGGTTTCTTTACAATTGGAACCCAAACTTGAACAAAGTTGTTTGCTTTCTTTGTCTTTAAATTACTCCTTGGCTTATTTGGAGTATTTTTCTTTGGTTTAGCAAACTTATTTTGAACATGAGACTTTTTAGGTGCTCTGTTCTCAGCCATTTGATTCCTTCCTTGCTTCCTATAACCAAAGGAGTTTTGAGTTTGTCTTTGAAAATTTACTCTTTGGTTTATAGGATTGAAATAACAGTATTTGGCAATATGATTAAGCTTTCCACAAATAAAACAAGGTTTTGGTCTATTGATTTTACTTAGATCAACCCCTTGTTTTTGTGCCCACTGATTATTCCAATTTCTCTGATTTCCCCTCCTTTTATCATGTTTTTGGGGCTCAGATTTATTGCAAGTACACTGTTTGCAAGGGACAGGATTCACAACTGTTGTCTGTTTGTAGTGGACCTTACCAGACTTTCCCTCTGTCTTCTCTATGTCCTTGGATTTGATCCAAGTCTTTCCACATCCCTCATTGGTGATAATGTGATTTTCTAGGGGAATCTCACCACTCACAGTGTTCTCCTTACTCTTATTATTAGAGTACTCTCCTTCAGAGTCTGTTTCAACCACCACTTTGTCTAATGGATCTACCTTAGTGGCTTCATCAGACAATTCCTTCCTATTCTTGGTCTCTAGCAAGTCTGATATAGGAGGGATGTAATTGTTGTTGTATGGTGGTGGTGTAGTGTTATAACCTATTCCTCTTCTAAGTTTGTCATGGATTTGAGTTTGGAGCAAAGAGTCCATTGCTTTAGAAGCATTGGAAAATTTCTCAATATCCAGCTTGGCTTTCTCAAACTCACTCTTTATCTTCTCATTCTCCTCTTTAGACTTTTTCAGCTGAAGTTCTAGGTCATTCTTCTCCCACTTCCAGTAGTTTGTGTCATAGGAATGTTGAAGCTCATTGGCTTGAAAGCTCTTAATCTGCTCTTCAAACCTCTCAACAATCCTAACATAGTCTTTTATGTCCTTTTCTAATCTCTTCAGGTCATCACTCATTTTCTGGTTGTGATCCCTGTACCTTTTAACAGTTTCAATACAGGATTTGGAACAAAGATTAGATGTTACCTCTGTAGGAATTTCTGAGCTTGAAGACTCTGAACCTTTAGCCATGATGATGTGATTTTGAATGTAGGTTTCTGAGAATACTCGCTCTGATACCACTTGTCAGGATCGAATTCTCAACAAGAATTAATTCTCAGAAACAATATCAAAGAAGTTTGCGGAATAACACTTTGATATTCAATGAAACAGTAAATCAACACAGTAAATATGAATAACAAACTGTAAGCTTTTATTTGATGCTTTGCAGTTACAAGATTAATCACTCAACCTCAATATTGATGAACAGGCTCACCAATACGAATTCTACTTCTCTAGAATTAGGATCTATGCCTTGAGGTTGATTTCTCTCTTGAAAAACAATTATCAAAAGTTATCTCACTATTCTAAACAATACTATATATATATATATATATATATATTGAAGATAAAAGCTAATTACAATTAATAAAATATCTTCAGAATATCTTCCATCATTATCTCTAAGCTTTCCATAATCTTCAGTTTATCTTCCATCATTATCTCTAAGCTTTCCATAATCTTCAGTTTATCTTCCATCTTATAAGCAGTATTAATCATAAGCAGCATTAATACTTTGAGCAGTATTAACTCTAGCAGTACTAACCATGCTCAGCAGCATTAATCTCTTCAAGCAGTACTAACTTTGAACTAGCAGTACTAATCTTGTTGAGCAACATTAACCATCAACTAGCAGCATTAATAACAGAAGTACTAACTAGAAGTATTAACAACTAGAAGTATTAACTGTTTTCTTCTAGCAGCATTAACTAGAAGTAGTAACCATGTTGAACTAGAAGTAGTAACCATGTTGAACTAGAAGTAGTAACCATCCTTGGCATATTTCAGACCCAACAGCCGAGATCATCGGTTTTTGTTCCTCTTTCATCCAGTGGACTCAAGGGTTCCAACCTTTTCCCGCTCGCACATAATTTTGAAAGAACCTACGGCCAAGGCCACTCTTCCGGTTCCGATTGACTTTCATAACGAAAAATAAACCCAAGACCCAACTATGATTATCAAAGTTAAGCAACTGTTAGGTCTCAAAATGCATAACTATGTGTATATAAACTCAAAACCCGCATGAAAGACGCTACTTACACATAGTATCGACGCAACCCGATTCATAAAGGAAGGGTTACAAACCTATAAATGTAAATAAGAAGGAAGAAACTTGTCTCTTTTCTAACTCTAAACCCTTATATGTCATCCATTGATGAGCTTGGGTTTGAGAAACTATCATACTATATTCGATGTTTAGATCATGAGTGAGATTCGACATTCAAATCATTTACTAAGGAGCGGTTTTTACTTACCGATTTAAAGCTTTTTCGTCTTTGGGTCTTCAAGCCTTTGTTCTACAGCCAAAACTTTCACACCTTGGATAACCTCTAATGGTTTGTTTATGTCCTTCGTATACCACCATTTTTAGGTCTGATTTTATAGTAATCATTGTATTTATAGGGCTTGGTCAAATACTGTGTTTAGAGCTTATTTGTGTTGTATCTGACCAAGGGTATTTAAGTCCCTTTGGTCTTGGTTTGGTGTAAGAACTCACGCACACTTTTACTGAATACATACTTTGCGCTTCCAAGTCTGTCTCTCTACTTTCTCTCTCTAGGATTCTTAGATCTTGGACTTTCAATTGGTATCAGAGCCAACTGAATCTTGAGAGGATTGAGAGATTGTTTTTCTATATCTGAATTTGTGATTGAAATCGAAAATTTGATCGATTTTCTTGAACTTTTTCAAGAAAATCTCGTTTTCTTGATTTCTCATAAAATTTGGATGTGTTTGTGATCGAATTGTGTTGATTCTGGAATCATTAGTTTCGTTTTTGATAATCGATCACATTTGTTTCAGAATGTTTTGCATAAAAACCTTGAGTTGATTTTCGATTTTGAGTTTTATTGTTTTTCTGAAAAACGGTTTTCACGTTCTGTGTGATTTACGAAAATTTGAGTTCATGGTTTTTAATCAAAGTTTTTGATTGAATTGTGTTAAAAAGGTGTTTTCGAGTGTTTTGGTATAAGAATTTTTCTTCAAAATTAGTGTTGAAATCGATTTTTTTAGAAGTTTTTGAGTTTTGTCTTCGGTTTGCGCAAGATCTAAACTTTGCGCCTCATTCATATAGCTTTGCGCATGTTTCATGCTGGTTTGCGCTTGTTCATAGTTAGATTTACATGTTCTTCTAATTTTGTCTTTTTGTTTCAGGTTTTTTGCATCTAGCTTCAAACGCAAAGTCTGCTTTATACTTACCTCTACAAACGCAAAGTCTGCTTTGCGTTTCCCTCTACAAACGCAAAGTGAAGTTTGCGCTCCCTCCTTCATACGCAAAGTCTGATTTGCGTTTCTGCCTTCGTCCGAAAAGCTCTTGGTTCGCGCTTCAAGTTCAACCCGCAAAGTCTAGTTTGCGCTTCACTATACAAACGCAAAGTCTTCTTTGCGCTTCAGTCTTCACACGCGAAGCCATGTCTTAACACGCGAAGCTCGTCTTCGCGCTTCACGTTTAAAACGCAAATTCTTAGTTTGCGTTTCTAGTTGTCAACGCAAACCTCTTGTTTACGTTCTCTTCCTGACACGCAAAGATCTACTTTGCGCATGCTCCAGACTTAGATTAAAAAAAAAGTTTGGGAATTTTTTTTTGTTGTTACCTATGGATTCCGAAAAGTTTGCTTTTCAAGCTCAGTTTTACAAAAGTGATCTGATGATGTCTCTGGGTTCAGAAAATCGACCTCCGGTGCTAATAGACGAAAATGAATTTACACAATGGCAAGATCGATTTCTAAACTTCATTGAATGACAAAAGAATGGTAATGACATGATGATCATTCTATCTGAAGGACCGTTTGATAGACCCAAATTGGCTTCTGGAATGTATAAGTCTACTAAAGAGTATTCACAAGATGAGTTGACTGCATATCAAGCTGATCGGGATATTAAAGCAAATCTAATGCTGGCTTTGCCAAACTCTGTATATAATAGGATTGATTGTTTCAAAACTCATCCTAATCTGATGTGGAAACAGCTAGAAAATATTATGCTTGGATCTTCTGTTGCAACTCAACTTCGTCACACTCGTTATATGAATAATTTTGAGGAATTCAAAGCCAAGGATGGGGAGCCAATAAAGACTGTGTTTGATCGATTATGTTCCGTCATCAATGATCTTCGGAAGATTAAGGTTGAAAAGACTGAGCTTGAGACAAATCTAAAATTTGTCAACAATTTGCAGCCTGAATGGAATAAATCGTGCCATAGACTGAGGAATGATGTCAGAATCTCCACAATGCAGATTCAAGAGCTGTTTGAGATTTTGCTTACTGATGAGAGTTTGGTGTTAGAGAAGAAGGTCAAACTAGAGACAAAGAAGAAGACAACTGATCCGGTTGCTCTCCTCACGAAGCAACTGACTGAACAAGCGTTGTCTGATAACGCTTACACCGGGTCAACTGAAGATGATGGCGAAGCATTACAGAAAGCGATGATCCTTCTTTCTCAGCATTATCAGAAGAAGTTCCAACCAAGATCAGGTTCCAATTCTTCTCGCTTCACTTCTGCTTCTACATTCAAAGTGCCCGAGCCTAAGACTGCTTCTTGTTATAACTGTGGAAAGTCGGGTCACTACTCAAAGAAGTGTCGAGCTAAGAAGGTTAGGGATTCAGCTTACTACAGGAAGAAAATGGAACTAGCAGAAAAGAGAGAGAACGAAACTGCTTTGTTGGCCGAGGAAGAATTCTGGCTGGATCACTCTGACGACGAAGCTTCAAACGTAGAGATCGCTCAGATGTGCTTCATTGGAGATGATCAGTCAGACGATTCTGATACAGATGAGGATGAGGTATATTCTGAATTTGACTACAAATTTATTACCTCTCAGTTTGATATTATAATAACTGCTTTATCTGATTTGCGTTCAAAGATTTTATCTGAAAATAATTTAAATTCTAAAAAGTCAGATTTGATTGACAAACTAAAAATTTCTTTGAAAGATGAAAAATCTATTTTAGAAAATACTAAATACATCTTTCAAAAGAAATTGGATGATTTGAAAAATTCAAATAAAACTTATCTTGAATCTTTGACGGTTATGACTAATTTAAAAGATGAATTTTCAGATAAAATAAATAAATTAGAAGAAAAGCTTTATCTAAGAGACCAATCTGAACAAACAATTTTTATGAACAAGCCAAGGAGTGAAGAGGCTTTAAAACAAATGTGGGGACTTGGTTTTGACAATTCTCATTGTTTAAACAAAGTGATAAACGAAGTTCCTACTTTATATAAATACGATTATCTAACTCTTGCTCACTATGCTCCTCAGTTCAAATTTCATTGGACTAGTGAAAAGGAAGTGTTAGATCTCGAAAATGAGAAAAGGATAAATAACAAGAAAAATGAAATTCCTTTTGTCTATACGTCCGAAAATGCAAAATATTTTCCTGAAAAATCAAGAAGAGGAAAAAGAGTTTTAAATGATATATCTCCTATCAAATCTTCAATGTCTGGTGATTTTATTGCTCCTTATGCACCTGATTCTGATAAAGAAAATATTTCTCTAATCATTTATGATTCAAAGAAATATACACCTCCATTAGTATTATAAGGAAAAATCATAGATCTTGAAGATCAGATAGAAGATCAAAATATTTTGAAGAAAATTGAATATGATATTCTTCTTTCTTTCATGACGTCTAGTCTTGAAGAAAATTTATTTTTTCAAAAATCAGATTCTATTTCTAGCCTATTTTATGATTCTAAGGAAAATAAAAAGGAAGTTTCAAATTTTAAAATCTTTTCTCAAAATAATTAAGACTCTGAGGCAAATTCAGATTTATTAGTTGATCAGATTGGTTGCTTGGATAAATTTATTTTTCTGATTTAAATATTTCGTCTAAAATTCTTGATGATTCTTTTACGCTAAATGATCAATATTATAAACCTAAGCGTAAAAGAAGACGGTCAAAGAAGTCGAAGAAACGGGATACAGTTATTTCTGACTGTTCTAATTCTTCCGATTCTATTCTTTCAGATAGGACTGTGAGCAAGTCAAAGAAGCAAATATGGAGAGCGAGGCGGACATCTGATGAACCTATTGTTGATGGGGATAAATGTGTAGACAAACTTTATAACAGTGAATCATTTGCTAAATGTAATAAAATTTCAAAATACTCTATAAAGCAAATGATTCGAATTTCAAAACATGTCTCATGTTCTTCCTCAGATTCTAGTTCTGATGATTATGCTTTCTCTTCTGATGGTTGTGATTATTTTTCTGCTCCTATTCCTCCTGCTTTAAATGCCAATTCTGCTTATTATTTCCCCATACGAACTGCAACTAACAAACACGGGCCCAAATTCAAGTGGGTACCCAAATCTTTATCTGATTTAAAGTTGCAAGCATCACATGTTAAGGGGGAGTAAGGGAAGTTGACTTCTGAGTACTTCAGCTCAGGACCCGTACTTCATAGACTACGACTTCTAAACAAATCAGTTTAGAACTCGTTCTTCAATGATTTAAGCTTCTGACTATATGAGATACTGTGAGTACATCAATTTTATTTCCGCTGCATTTATCTCTGATAATGATGTGTTCCTGTTTTTCTCATTAGTTTTTCAAGAATCTGAGCTTGTTCATCTATTTCTTGATTTTGTATAAACCAATTTTTTTTTTAATTTGAGACACAAAATTTTTTTTATGTGAAAGATGAAATAATTGAATTTTATTTTGTTTCAACTAAATATTAATTAAAAGTTTAAATCTTTACAAATTTTATTCTATAAAGTACAGTTTTACATTTTTTCTTTCTTTTGAATAAAATCTGTGTCTAGGATAAATTTTCAAGTTTATTTTGTTTATAGTAAAGTTTTTATATGATCAAATTTCAAGTCTTACAAAAGTCGAAAAGTCAGCAACATGTTTGAAACTTTTATTACTGCTTTAAAGTTGTGTGATTCGGAATTTTTATAGTTTACTTTGCTTAGACTACCTAATTAATCAGAATTATAGATCGGAATGAAATTATGGGCTAATCACTTAGATGTTGACCTGAGTGATTGAGATGAATAATAATTTCTTAAAAATACAGAAATCTCCGAGTTTAAAAGTTTGTACCTGTGACCTTTCTTGTTTGGGAAAGTAAGTTCCGTGGGATGTTCGTCATCTGGTTCCCTAAGGTCATTTGATCTGGGAGTGATCGAACTCAAATCCTTCAATAGAACTAGATCGAAAGTCATGTTTTACTGGTATGAATGGGTTTAGGATATGTCGATGTAGCCTTTCTGATCTGGGAAAGTAAGTTCCAAGGGGTGCTTGACACCTAGTCCCCTAAGGCCAACTGGTCTGGGAGCGGCTGACCCAAATCCTGCAATAGGGTCAGATAGAAAGTTACGTTTACGGCATGTTCTTTACTTAATAAACTTTTTGATCAAAAGATGCCAATGTGCACAATGCTAAAAGATGCCAATGAGCACACATCTCATGATACTTAGTGATATGTTTGAGTTGCGATAAATCTGTAAATTTATGAATATCTTAATTCTTGATGGTTTAGTGTGAGTACATGCAAAGTTCTCTATAATATTTTTAGAATTGTATTTTCTTGAAGATAATCGAAGATTCGCATGTGAGCACATTGAATAGATTGATGAAAGTTTTTGAAACTGAACATGTTTTAACTTGATATGCAATGAAACTTGTTCTTGTATCCTACAACATATGTTTGATTTCAAATGATTGATAAATTTGTAATATTTTACTCTATAGAATTTTATTTGTTTAGTGTTTAAAATTTTATCTGATTTTCTTTATATGAATGCTAACTCAAAGTGTCATATCTAATGCATTTGTGTAGGGGGAGTCAAAGAGCTTAAAAAGGTAAACTTTGTCCAAGTCAGCTTTGCGCTTCCAGCATGACACGCAAACTTTGATTTGCACTCCCTTCATGAAACGCAAACCTTGGTTTGCGCGTCCAACATGAAACGCAAATCTTGGTTTCCGCATCCAACATGAAGCGCAAACCTCCTCTATTTTCTCTGTTTCTTTGTTTTTGCAGATCTTACGTTGTCTCGTCTCCAACATTTGCATGACCAAGTTGATCAAGATCATCAAGGTCATGAGGGGGAGAAGTCAAGGAGATGTTAAAGAGACAAAGAACTCAAATGTTTATCTGCTGATCAAGATTCGCTCAAAGATTCTATTCTCTCAGCTACAATAAATTCTTTTGTTGTTTCTGCTCCGAACACCACAGTTCATTCAAGATCATTCAAAAGAGGTGTATCGTCTAGAGCTCAAGTCAGTAAAGACAACTTAATCTGAAAGATGCTGAGAAGAAATTTTTCTTAAAAAGTCGGAAAGCTTCACAAAGTTGCTTTGTTGGTCCGTGCTGTTATAGAAGATAATTTTTGAAGACCAAAGCGCCAATGATTACTAAAGGGGAGATTGTTAGGTCTGATTTTATAGTAATCATTGTATTTATAGGGCTTGGTCAAATATTGTGTTTAGAGCTTATGTGTGTTGTATCTGACCAAGGGTATTTAAGTCCCTTTGGTCTTGGTTTGGTGTAAGAACTCACGCACACTTTTACTGAATACATACTTTGCGCTTCCAAGTCTCTCTCTCTACTTTCTCTCTCTAGGATTCTTAGATCTTGGACTTTCAGGATCTCTTGAATTTGTCGACAAAGTATAAAAGAAAAAACAAAAACTAGGATTGTGTTTTAGGATAAAAACAATATAAAATTTTTTGTAAACCAAAATCTTTATGGTCATCGACTTGATGACAATGAAACATCAGTTGTCATTTCTATTGATCATTTTTTCATCAACCTATCTAATTACATGTATTTTTTTTGGCAACCCAGGACGAAAATTATTTAAATGATCTACAAATCTTATTATTATTGTTGTTGTCGTTGTTGTTATTATTATTATTATTATTATTATTATTATTTAAGTTTCTAATAACATGTATGGATGGATGATTCCGCAAAAAAAAAAGTGATGTTATCATCTGGAGCGAGCGTCTAGCCTTCATTGGAGGAGACATGATAAAATCCCACATCAGCTATATTTGAACCATTTATCCTATATTGAAACATCCATTCTCTCTTCAAAAGATGTTTTGGATAGTATTCTAGAATTCCACATATTCTTACATGAGCGATAGGTAGGTACTACTAAAATTGAACCCAAAACCTCTCAATTATTTTGTTACGGTGTGCACCTCCTTGTACAGATCATTAAAATTATTTTATCATTCCAAACACTATTTCCAAGAAAAATACCACTTTCATTTGTATCGAACAAAATTCAACCATTCTAGTTAAGAAATTAAAGTTTTAAATAGAAAAAAAAGTTTCTAGATGTTGTTCAATAAACAAATCCTTTAATTTGGGGTTTACAAATGATTTTGGAGTACTTAATTTGTGAACGATAGTTCTAACTCCGTACCTGTGATTCCTTAATTAGGATAATCTTACACCATTAATTAGAATAATCCATTTTCTTGATCTTCTGTTCCAGACAAGGCTGATATGCCAGCCTTTAGTGTTGCTAAAACATATATCCATACGTAGGTATATATTTAGAGGTGTATTTTATGTATTTATTTTTCTATATCTACCCATGCATTTGTGAATACTTGGTCATGAGTTGGTGGTTCCTGCATATAAATATATGCAAATCGCATATCTTTTTATACATAAATCAAGTGAATATATATGCAGATGCACCCAACACCACTCGTTTTATAGTATTGTATAATTTATAGAAAGAGTATAGTAGCAACAAAACGATTAGATATTTAGGTTGGTGAATGGCGCCATTGATGATTGGGGAGGCAATGGACAAACATCACAGCTCATATATACTTACAAAAATCCAGTAGATGCCAAACGTTGCCTTTGAACCCTCACTACGTCTATTCTTTCTTCTGTCCCTATAAATGCTCTTTAACATCATCTTTCTTAACCAAACTGAACATTATCTCAATTCTTGAATTTTGCATTAGTTTTCAAGAGAGTTCAATAAAGATGGAAGGCTCATCATCTACATCTCATTTCAGATCTGTTAGTCTGCCTTCTAGGTTAACCAACCCTTCTTTTACCAAGATTGAAACGAAGATCAACGAGTTGAAAGTGCTGGGAAACTTGGTGGTTTCGAGTGAAAGCATTCAAAGTGGTTTGGTTGGGTTGGCGGAGTTGTATGTTTGCGTGGAGGAGCTTGTTCGATCTCCCAAAACCCAACCAGCACTTTCACGCCACCAAAATGGAACCTTGGTTGAAGATGCCTTGGAGGGATCGATTGGGCTACTAGATTTGTGTAGCACCCTCAAAGACTTGCTCTTGTTAATGAGGGAAAACATGCAAATCCTTCAATCAGCCTTAAGAAGGAAAGGTGGTAATTCAACAGTTGCTACTCATATTGCAACATATCTATCTTTTAGGAAAAAAACAAAGAAGAACGTCACCAAGAGCCTTGGGACACTAAAGCATCTAGAAAAGAAAATGGGTTCATTTCTTCTTGTAGATTTAGATCACCATTATGCATTAATGGTGAGTAAAGTTCTTGAAGAAGTTTATGCACTCACACTCTCTCAATTTAAATCCATTTTGGTCTTCGTATCAACCAAGACCAAGCCGACTAATGGGGTTCAACTCATATCCAAGTTGGTGTCCAAGAGTACATCAGAACATGCCAAAAGGAAGAAGTTTATCAGTGATGTGGAAACCTTTGATTTGGTTCTCACGTCACTGCAGAAAAGTTCGTGCAACAGTGACACCAAGAATGTTGATGTCCAAATGACACAAAAGAGATTGCAAATTCTTGATGCGAGTCTTGAAGGGTTCGAGGCTGGATTAGATTGCGTTTTCAGGAGATTAATTCAAAGCAGAGCTTCCCTTCTCAATATCGTAGCTTGTTAGACATCCAAACTTTTTATATGCCGGTTTTATGCATGTTTTAAAGGCATCTGCTGGTGCTTGTAACAACGTTTTGCATGCGTTTTACAAGTAATGTACATTATGTTCAATATGATCTTCTCATTTTATTTTTGTTTCGTTATTTTGGGATTGTATCCGAAAAAGATCCAAGAAGTACATACGATCGATTCTTAAATTGAGTTTACAATAAAACAAAATATCCACTAACAAATCTCCGCGAGTAAGGCCATGATGCCCAATCAGATTCAAAATAAGCCTTTTAACTCAAATTGAGCTAGTGTTAAGCAATAACCCATAAGAACAATAAGCTTAAAACAATTTTCAATACAATCACTACAAAATTTTCGACCTTTTCCGACGGCCAAATCCGCCGGAAAATCCGCCGGAAATCGGTGTTTTCGGCGGATTTGGTCGGCCGGAAACAGGGGCGCTGCAAATCATTTTTTTCGGCGGCATTTTCGGCGGATTGAGATTTTCGGCGGATAAATCCGCCGAAAACAGGTCCGAATTTTTTTAAAATTTAAATGGTTTGATTAATTAAGAAAATTAATTTTAATAGTTTGCGGCGGATTTTCGACGGAATAATCCGCCGAAAATTATTAATTAATTAATTTATTTATTTTAATAATAAAATTTTGTTTCAGCGAAATGTTCCGGTGGATTTTCGGCAGAAATTCCGCCGAAATATTTATTAATTTATTTTCTGGAAATAAAATTAAAAATGTTTTCTTAAAATAAAATTAATAAATTAAACAAAGTTTGAAATTTCACCGGTTTTATTATTTCTAGAATTTTTTATAATTGGTTTTTATCAATAAATCATCAATAAAAATTGATTTCATAAAATAATTATCCAACAATTCACATAATCAATTTTTAAAATATACATAATCAATTTTTTCGATACAAATACACATTTTTCTATTAATAATACTTATTGAATAAAAATAAATATTTTTTTACAATTACATTCAAGCCAAAAATAATGTACATTAACAAGATTTGCATATCTACATATTTTTACAAATAATAATATACATCTTCAAGGTTTGTAGATCTAGCTTTTTCACCAAAATGAACTCCTTCCCATACTTTGTGGCAAAAAAATTTCTAACACTCAATAAATCGGGGCAAATCTGAGCATCTGGGAGCTGCAAAGATTATACTTGCAACTGCCTCCTTCAACTCCAACGAACATTCCCTGTTTTATTTCAAAACATTAATACGAAACCATAACTGAATACATACACATCTCTACACACCCACACACCTAGATATATACACACACACGGGCATATGCATACACAAACACATTTTTATGGTTTAGCAATTATTGTGAACGTGCAATACCAATCATAGCTATAGCTTCATCAACTTCGAAGTTAATCCAGGAAGTGAAACTTGTGCACGACCAAAAGATAACGAAGCTTAATTAAATAGAATATTTAAGATATAATTGGTCAGATTATATGCATAAACCTAAAAAATCAAGGAAAATTTTATGCACACACACATACATATGTAGTGATAATTTTCAAGGAACTCGTGCAAGAACGAACTCACAGAACATCTCCAAGATCTCATACGCAACCCATATATTTTGTTCTCTTTAATACCTTGAGTTGTTTCGGGTAAAGAATCCGATCTAGAAAGTAAAAGACGCATTTGCCCCCATGCCAAGAAAGAAAAAAAGAACCTGTTGGGATCTATATTGGCTGCAGCAACCGAATCCATAACTCTTGAGATAATATTCTTGATAACTTGATGCAGATTTCGTGATAAGTAACGCCCTTGATAGGCAAAGAGGATAACAAACTGCATGTCCAGATAAAATTGCATAGAGTAAGACCACCAAAAGAAACATTTGTTAAACTTGGGCAGACCTGGCTGCGAATAGGAACACGAGGCTTGAGCATTTGTTACTCGATCTTTTTCCAAACATTGTCAGATAGATGCATATAACAAGGGGGATACACCCTGTCTTATTTCTTTCGCTACTAATCTTCTTTATCTTGGCTGTTATTACAATAAAAATAGGATTTCTTGGGGGTCAGGCATGGCTAAAGTTATGCAACGTGAGGTACAAGTGTTGAGCAGTTACTACACCTACAGAGCTTGATGATGCTAAACCAAACCAAACCAACGGGCCAGTATATCCCACCCGGAGGTGGGTTCCTGTTGGTCCTGGAGGTGCTTAACAAGTTTGTAGAAGGGGAGGGGGGTTGAATACAAACACAGAAATGTAAAGTTTAATAAATTGTTTATTGATAAATCAAACACAATTTACAAATTTGTTACGGAATAAGATTAAGACAGACTCAATCTAAACAAACTTAAGAAACACTAAGATGGTTGCACAAGAATTTCAGAGAATGGGGGATTAAGGAATATAGAAAACAAAGGTTTCTATTTGGAGTTCAAGGATTGCGCACACCCTCAGATGGAGAGGTGAACTTCCTATTTATACCCTATGCATTAAATGCATGGCAGGGCACTTTACACGTGGCATTCACTGATTGGCATTGGAAGTCTGACTTTGGGAGACATGTTTTCGGTCGGATCATGAACAGTGTAGTTGACAGAGTTGTTGTACGAATTATGGCAGAGGCATGTCCTGTCTGACACATCGTACTGAGTTGTGCAAGGTAAGATAAATAGAAACTTGAGGTATAAGTTTTGTGATCATTTAATCACTGAATATCTCTTTCTTCAGAGATATCAAGAGTTCAGCGATCGCTGAAGCTTTCCTCATGTTCCTTCGCGTATAAGTAGAGTTGTCTTTGCTTTACTGATATCCGCATCAGGTCACTAGTAGACTTCTCTTTGTTCAGCAGCTTCGTCTTCGATTCAACTATGAACATCTGTTGACGCGAGACTTGTTTTCAGGGATTACGTTACTGTTTTACATCAAGACTATCAGTGATACTGAACAGAATCATTTTGATCACTGATAGTGAAACACTAATATATATTAAATGTTTATAAGAAGACTATCAGCGATAACTGAACAAACTCAGTCTGATCGCTGATGGTGAAACACTAATACATATTAAACGTAATTTTCACTAAGTACAGAAAAGGGTCGCTATCAAATCACTGAGAGAGTTTGGATCAACAATCTCCCCCTATTTGATAATGACAAAGTAACTGAAGAAAATTACTTTATAATTCAAAATGATGGAATAATCAGGACTCATAACATACATGTCCCAATTACTATTTTGAGGGATTTTTTACAGTACTGATAGAGTTAAGTACTTCACTGAAAATTTCATTAATCCAGGAAAAGAATTACAAGGTATGAAAATTACAAGTACAAGTGATGTACTAACTACTGTAAGTTTAAACTAATAGATTACAAGAAAAAAACTAATCTATCAGCTTTCTAAAGAGGATTTAGGAGGATTGATCAAATACTTAGGTATATCTTCTCCTTTTGCTTTCGTTCTAAAGATTCTTTGCTAATTATCACTTTGATTTGCTCAGCAGCAAGAGAGAGATCACACCATAATCACATGAGATCCTTGAGAAGGCCGAGGGGACAGATAGAGATTTTAGAGATTCTTTGAAATCTGAGTTGTTCCTCGTCATCTCTGAAGAAGATTCCAAAAGGTTCTTCAAGTACTTGTCCCACAACATATGGTCCACCAGGAGGCAGAGATAGATCCAGAACTGAAAGATCAGGAGGAGGACCGAACAGAGCTTCTCTTGAAAATTTGATGGAGGTTTCATTCCTGATCACCGCGACATTTTCAGAGGAGGAGGAGACAGGCTTTCTTCTGATCTGCTTTGGCTTAGAAAGAAGAGCATACGACACTTTTAGTATTGCAGCGACTCTGTTGATGAGAGCATCATTTATCCCTTCAACATAGCCTCTGTAGATTGACTTTGATTTCTTCAGTGTGTCTTTGAACTCAAGCCATTCCATATAACCGAGGCTTTCCAGCTTTGAAACAAACATTGCCTTGCAACTTCCATCCTCTCTGGTAATCTCCATAGTGACAGAAACTTTGTCCTTCTTCTTTCTTCCAGAGATAGCGACTGAAACAATCTTCATTGGGTCAGATCGATAGTCGAGTTTATGTTTGCACCAATCAACTGAGCTATCGCTGACCACTAGAGCTTTTGAGCGTTCCTTTTCAATCTCTTTCAAAAGAGCAGCTTGGACTTCAACTGGTTTCTTCTTCAGTTTCTTGTCTTTGACTTGAGAAGACTGAATTTTGAGAGCCAGCGTGGCATATCTTTGACAGTCAGCGATTAGCTTCTCAGCCCTGATGGATTCTTCAATTTCAGCTTCAGTTAGGAACTCTAGATCTGTTGATTGAGAGGGGATCTTCAGCCGTTGACTCTCCAGATGAGAGATCATCTCTGTTCTTTTCTTCATCTCTTCCTCTGACCAATGAAGTGGTCTAAAGGGCCTCCGTGGGTGTTGCAGGGACTCATCTTCTTCATCCTCTTCATCAATCTCTCTTATAGAGATTGGGATTATCTGGTCATCAGCTTCAGCAGCTGGGATTATTTGGAGCTCTTTACCCTTAAGCAGGGGAGAGAACTGTCTGGTCAGAAAATGAAAAAATGTTAGTTTATTTTTGTGGAAGAAGAGAGATAAAGGCTTAGAAAGAAATAGGGGTGGGATTTTTATAGAAGGAAAAGGGAAATAGGGAAAGGCATACCTGAGAATAATTCTCCTCAGATAGTGAAGTCATCTTCAGGCTTCCCTCAGCAGTAGCACCTTTGTTTTGGGAAGGGGTTCCTGAAGATGTTCCATGGCTCCCCCCTGCTTTGATAAATTCTTTCGAAGCTATCACTGATGAAGTGACGGCTGAAGAACACCATAGAGATTGATCTTCTTCATTGTCATCATCATCATCTTGATGAGATTCTTCCTCTTGATCTTCAAGATCAAGGGCTTCATCTTCATCATCCTCCTCTTCCTCTTCATCGATTAACTCATCGATGGTAGGAGGGGCTTTTTCAGCAGCTATCTCCCCCTCAACCTGAGAGGGAGTTTCCTTCTGTTGGACCTCAGCAGCAACCTCGAATTCCTTATTTTCTTCAGTTGCTTTCTCCCCCTCTTTGTCATTATCATTGAGGGAGAGATCTTTGGAAGGAGATGAAGCTTTTGCAGCGGCCAACACCTGAACTTCAGCCTCCAAACAGTCCAGACGGCCTTCAAACGCAGGTTTGATGAATGAACTCCACGACAATGTTCAGCGATGTACGATCATTCTCTGTGAATGAGGGAGTAGGAGTCGGAGCTGGTGCCTTCAGGTGAGTCAGGATTTGATGAAGAAGAACTTCACAGGAATCAACCTTTGTAGCCAGGGCTGCAAACTGTTGTTGTGAGTCTTCCCTGACTTTGACAATCGTTTCTTGGAGAGTAGCGATTTGAGAAACGTCAGCTTTGGAGGCACATTGATCTGTCAGCGTATTCAGTGCTTCACCAGCGGTATGAACAGCGTTGGTGGTGGTGTTGAGAGAGGCAGTCAGAGACTCCACCTTTGCACTCAAACTGTTGACATTGGTGTCAACAGTCGCCAAACTAGGACCTGAAATATAAGTTAGTTTTTGAGAAACAGGCTTATATGGTGAGTTGGGAGAAGTGTTTAAGGTTATAGGGATACCTGAATTATCAAACATTTTGTAGAATTGTAAAGATTCCTCAAAAGATTGATGTTCAGGTCCTATGGGTCCAAACTGTGGTTGAGTAGAAATAGATGGAGGGTTAGAGATCAAAGAAATAGAAGGAATAGAGATGGGGATAGAAGATGTAGGGATAGGGGTAGTTACCTCAGGTTGTTGCTGAACTGAGATTGAAGGTTGCGTCACTGTTATTGTGACAGCGACCGAGATCGCTGGCACGGTTGAAGTGGGTATCGCTGAGGATGTGGAGGAGAGACCCACGAATGCATCCAAGATGTAGAGCTAGAGGTAGCTTTCTCCTTGGTCACCTTGGCCTTCTTCGAAGGACCAAGGGATCCAGTTGATGGTCGTTTAGAAGGGGTAGCGGCAGGGATAGCAGAAGAAGGAACCTCCTGCGTGGCCGCTGAAGACGAAGAAATGAGGAGTGAGAATCGGGAGCGAAGTTCAGAGATACTTACCTCATTGGGGAGCGGCTTGACCTCCAGGGAGCGCTGACCTACTTTTGGAAAAGATGCATCAGCATTGGTGGGGTAAGTAGCAGGGTAGAGGAACTTCAGGTACGCACAGATGAAGCGTACATAGGGAATCTTTGGATCCCTCTCGATCTTCTCTATCTTTGACCTTAGATCGTCAAAGATAGCTGTGGTGTAGTCGAAACTTCTTCCGGCGATCACTGAGTAAGTCATCTGGACCTGAATCTTGCTGGCCTGGTCCAGTGACCCACTCTTCCCACTCATACACTGAATGAAGTGAGAGAAGATGTAGTTAAGCTGAGAAGGCATGAGCGCCTTCTTCACCAGAGTCAGCTTTTTGTTTTGTATTGTCGTTCTTGGCTTGGGTTCCCAAGAGTATTCCATAGCATCCAGGAATTGGATGAGTTCAACATCAGTGGGTAAAGCGTCGAATCCATTCTTGGGTTTGTCGGGAAATCGCAAAGCTTTCCTCAGCCCTACGGCTGTCATCATCCTTGTTCCAAGTTCAGTGCTGAAGGAGGTAGCAGGAACTAGTTCACCCTTTTTGTTTGTGAGAGAGGTCTTTTCAGCGGTAAACCAGAATTGTTGGAGAAGAGATTTGGAAGGTGTGGGATCCACAGTGATAGCATAAGCAATGCAAGATTGCTTCAGAAACTTTGCGGCTTCCACTAGATGTGGGTATTTGACACCATCAAAGTCAAGGCGAGCAAGATGATTGTTTTTAGGAAGCTCAGAGTCAGCGATGGCGAACTTGACATTCTTAGAGGCGACAAGTGCAGATTGAGACATTCTGAGAGTGAACAGATAGAAGAATAGAAGAAAGGTTTTAGTCTAAAAGTAAAGAAAATTTGTCCAGTTTCTATTTTGAGAAAGAAACATAGAAAAATCAACATATTTGAAGATTAAAAAGGTGTTCTTAATATAAGATATAAGAACAAGAAGAAAAACCAAATATTTTGAATGAAGATAATCAAAAGAACATGGTTTTGAATGAATAAAATCAAAAAGAAAGATGATTTTATGAAAAAAAATCTTATAAACCCATAATGGAAGTCCATAAATGGAGTATTATGTAAAAAGATTTAGAACAAGAATAAGAAGATGATCAAGAATAACCTGTTGATCTTGAAGGAGATGATGCAGATGCTTGAGAATGCTAGAATTCTTTTGAGAGAGTTTTCTTGCCTTGAAAGTATTCCCAGAAAGCGTAAAATGATAAGAATGGAAAAACATTTTTTTTATACGTGAGAGAGAAGGAGAGAGAGTGTGAGAGGCGGGAAAACAAATGTTCATCATGACATGGACACGTCCCACGAAGTTGATTGGATGGAAGGGCAACAGACGAACGTGTCAGAAAAGTCAGCGAAAGAAGAGAAAGAGACTGTTCATTTGTCCGTTTTGAAATTATCAATGAAGAAAAGTCAGCGAAAGATTTTTCTTTTTGAAAGTATCCCTTATGGTAAAGATAGGGATGAATTTTCTTTTAAGAAGGATCACTGACTAGAAATATCAGTGATAAATTTATTTTTCAAAAAACTTTTAATCATTTGAAGAAAGTTCAGTGATTAAAGTTTATATTTTGAAAACATCTTAACTGAATGAAGATTCAGTTGTAGGGATAGAGAGAACATACTTGAGAGTCAGAATGTTTATCAGAGTGATAAAAGGGGAACTTATGATTACTGACACAATGCATGAACGCTGAAGAATTATTCTTCGAGATTCAACATTCCAAGCTCACTGATGAGAAAGTTGAACCTTGTCTCATCAAGAGGTTTGGTGAATAAATCAGCAAGCTGATAGTCAGTAGGGATGAAATGAAGTTCAATATTACCGTTCATCACATGATCTCTGATAAAATGACATCTGATCTCTATGTGTTTCGTCTTTGAATGTAGCACTGGATTATTTTCTATAGCGATAGCACTAGTGCTGTCGCAATAGATTGGAATCTTTGATAGCTGAAGATCATAGTCTAATAGTTGATTTCTCATCCATAAGATCTGAGAGCAACAGCTTCCAGCGGCTACGTATTCAACTTCAGCTGTTGAAGTGGACACTGATTTTTGCTTTTTGCTTATCCAACTTACCAGTTTTCCTCCTAGGAGTTGACATCCATCAGTGATACTCTTTCTGTCAAGTTTACAACCTGCAAAATCACTATCAGAATAACCAGTTAGATCGAACCCTGAGTCTTTGGGATACCAAAGACCGAGGTTAGGAGTTCCTTTCAGATATCTGAAAATTCGCTTAACAACGATCAGATGGTATTCCTTGGGTTCAGATTGATAGCATGCACATAAACAAGTAGAGTACATGATGTCAGGTCGGCTCGCTGTAAGATACAGCAGTGAGCCTATCATTCCTCTATAGGCAGTGACATTAACAGATTTTCCAGATGGATCTTTGTTAAGTGTCAGGGGAGGTGCCATAGGAGTTTTCATCGCTGAAGTTTGTGTAAGATCAAACTTCTTCAGCATGTCTTTAACATACTTACCTTGGCTGATAAAAGTACCTTTGTCAGATTGTTTAATCTGAAGACCAAGAAAATATGTCATCTCACCCATCATACTCATTTTGTATTCTTTCTTCATTCTTTCAGCGAAGCGAGTACACAGAGATGGGTTAGTAGAACCAAATATGATGTCATCGACATATATTTGTACAAGAATAATATGACCTTTTATCTTTCTGAAAAACAGTGTATTATCAATTTTGCCACGTTCAAATTTTTCAGAGATAAGAAAATATGAGAGAGTGTCATACTAAGCACGAGGGGCCTGTTTTAGACCATAGAGAGACTTATCTAATTTATAAACATAATTTGGATACTTAGGGTCATAGAACCCTGGTGGTTGTTCTACATAGACTTCTTCATTCAGTTTTCCATTTAGAAACGCTGATTTTATATCCATTTGATAAACGATGAAGTCTTTATAGTCTTCATAAGCTAAGAATAGTCGAATTGCTTCGATCCTAGCCGCAGGGGCAAAGGTTTCATCAGAGTCTATGCCTTCCTCTTGTCTATATCCCTGAGCAACAAGTCGAGCTTTGTTGCGGGTTACAGTTCCATGTTCATCTAACTTGTTTCTAAACATCCATTTGGTGCCTATAACAGTTTTATCAGATGGTCTAGAAACGAGATTCCAAACTTTGTTACGAATAAACTCAGTCAGCTCTTCTTGCATAGCGCTGACCCAGTTTGGATCTCTGAGGGCATCATCAGTCTTCTTTGGTTCCAATAAAGAGAGAAAGTTAACAAAGAGACAGATATTACCTGTGCTTCGTCGTGTCTGAATACCTGCATCTGGATCACCAAGAATTTGATCTATTGGGTGATCTCTGGTCCATCGCTGAGCAGGAGCATGATCGCTTAACTCAGATGTTGGATCAACAATTGGGATGTTTACTGATGAGGACGTTTGAGGTTCATCAGCAATTAACTGTTGAGTAGTGGACAAACTATTGTTATCAGAGAGGTTTTTAGACGAAGGTAGATCTGATGGTAGCAGTGTGTTTAGAGGTTCAGCTGAAACCCATGAGTTGGATTCAGCGTTAGGATGTATGATGTTTGGATCATCATCAGCAGTAGGTGGATCTGTGTGCTGATGGTTTGAAAAGAAAGGTTCTGTTTCTCTGTAATGAGAAAACATCGAAGCATTTAGCTCTTCATTGTCAGCGATTGGTTTAGAGTTTGCTGAGCGAGTTTCATCAAACGTGACATGAATTGTTTCTTCCACAAATTGTCTTCGCTTGTTGAAAACTCTGTAGGCTTTGGAGATGGAGGAATATCCTAGAAATATTCCATCATCAACTTTTGGGTCGAACTTTCCAAGATAATCTTTGTTGTTTAAGATAAAGCACTGACAACCAAAGATATGAAGAAAGCTGATAGAGGGCTTTCTTCCATGAAAAAGTTCATAAGCTGTCTTTCCAAATCGCTTTACTATCAGCGATCTGTTTTGAGTAAAACAAGCAGTATTTACAGCTTCAGCCCAAAATTGAGTAGGGAGGTGAAAATCGCTGAGCATTGATCTAGCAGCTTCAATGATCGTTCTGTTTCTTCTTTCAGCGACTCCGTTTTGCTGAGGTGTTCTTACTGAGGAGAAATTATGAGAAATTCCCTTGTTCTCAAAGAAATTGTTTAGAGAACTGTTTTTAAATTCAGTTCCATGATCACTTCTTATAGAGCGAACAGTAAGATTATTCAGCACTTCCATGTTTTTAACAAAAGATATTAGTTCTTCTGGAGTATCACTCTTGCAGCGAAGAAAGATAACCCAGGTATAGCGAGAGAATTCATCTACAATGACAAGTGTATATTTCTTTCCAGCTATTGATTGGATATTGACAGGGCCAAACAGATCCATATGTAAGAGCTGAAGAGGACTTGTCACTGAGGAAACTTGTTTAGATTTAAAACTAGCTTTTGTTTGTTTTCCTTTTTCACATGCTGAGCAGAGAGATTCTTTAGCATATGAGTGCTGAGGAAGACCAAAAACCAGTTCCTTAGATGAGAGAGAATTCAGGGTTTTGAAATTTAGATGAGAGAGCCTTTTGTGCCATAGCCAGTTGACATCAGAAGAGGCTTTAGAGAGAAAACATAAGTTTTCAGTGGTAGTAGAGTCCATATCTATTACATAGACATTTTCTCTGCGATAACCACTAAGAGCAAGTTTTCCTTTCTCATTCACCACTGAACATGCTTTCTTAGAAAAGCGAACTTCGTAGTCTTTGTCACATAGTTGACTGATGCTCAGAAGATTGTGCTTCAGTCCATCTACATAAGTGACTCTTTGAAAGGTAGTTGTTCCATTGCTGAGAACACCAAACCCTCGGGTATATCCTTTTCCATTTCCACCAAAGGTCACAGAGGGACCTTTCTCTTCCTTGTATTCAGTGAGCAGGTCATTTTGTCCAGTCATATGACGAGAACATCCACTATCGACATACCAGATGCCCTTTGATCCCTGCACACATAAGGAAGATTAAGCGTTGTTTGGTACCTACTTTTCAATGGGTCCTTTTGGGTTAGTGGATATGGAAGGTTGAGTAATCTTCACAGCAGATGAAGATTCAGCTTCAGTGGTAATCTTCACTTTGGTTAATTTCTTAACCTTAGTGGTATTCTTCACCTTGGTCGATTTTTCAGCTTTAGTGACCTTTTCAGCCTTGGAGGCATTCATCTTCACTTTAGTTGATTTATCAGCTTTAGTGGCAGTTGGACATTTGCTTGCAATATGGTCAGTAAAACCACAGTGATAACATTTTCTATATTTGAAAATGGTTTTAGGACCAGAAGTAGAAGGTTTTGCAAGCTTAAGATGAGCAGGGCCAGGTCCAAGAATGCTTTTCTCATGAGATCTGGGAGGAATTTTCATTTCTTTAGATCTCATGGGTTTAAGGTCAATCTTTAGCTTTGGAGGACAGAGATCGAAGATTTCTATCACAGAGCTAGAGGATTGATTCACTGAAGGTTTAGAAGGAACTTTCAGCTTTGCTTTCTTGGTAGTCTTCTGAGGACGAAGAATGGATTTTCCTTTATCCGCAGACTTAGAGCCTTTGGATTTTTCCTCAGGGATAGAATTAGAGGAAGAACAGGGATATAATTGATTATAAGAAGTGTCAAAGAAAGAAGTGACAAACGTTCCAAACTTAAGCGTGGAACTTTCTTCTTTAGTTTCATCCTGTGGTTTCCAAAAACCAAGACCAGTTCTATCACTTTCAGGAATTTGAGCATTTATTATCTCAGAGATCTTTGTTGATGATTTGCACCATTTTTCAACATGAGCTTTTTCTACTTTTAGAGCAGCGATGGCTTGTTCGCGTTCAATGCTGATGATTTCATTTATAACGACTTGATCTTTCAACTTCTCTTCTAAAAGAGTTAGTTCTCTGATCTTTTCATGACATTTTCTAGCTCTTGAGTTAAATGAACATTTTTATTCTCAGCTTGAGTTTTGTCGTTTAGAGCATTATAAAGATCAATCGTCAGCACATCAACAACGCGACTTCTCTCGGCTTCAGGTAGAGAGGAATTAGTAGAGATAGATACCTGAGATGATATGTAGCTCATAGAAGGTTCAGATGGTTCTTCCACTTCTTCTTTAATCTCAGCCATGAGGCATAGATTAGCGACTTCTTCTTTATCAGAACTTGATTCTTCTGATTCAGCCCAGTCATGTTCTTCAGCGATAAGACCTTTACCTTTTCGCTTATAGCTTTTCAGCTTTTGATATTTGTTCTTCAGCTTTAGGTATTTTTCATCACTGGATCTTCTTGAGGTAGAAGGTTTGAAGACCTTTTTAGACCTGCACTCACTAGCAAAGTGTCCAATCTTTTCACAGTTATAGCAAGTGACAGTAGCCTTATCAACAGGAGTTGATTTTGGCTTGTCAGTGAGAGAGAGAGGCTTATTTCTTCGGAAATTGCTCTTTCTTGCAAATCTCTTAAAAGAGTTTGTCAAGAGTGCTAAGGACTCATCGAACTCTGAAAGATCAGGGTCTGATAGATCCTTAGATTCAGAATCTAACTCAGTGATGGTGAGAGTAGATCGCTGAGATGGAATTATCTCTGAAGAGACTAAAGCAACAGGAGTGCTTTTGGAGTCTTTAGAATCTTTTACAAGATACTTCTTTAAGAGATTCGATTGCTCATAGTTGAGCAATATTCCATACAAAGTGCTGAGAGAAAGAGAATTTAAGTCTTTTGTCAGCTTAAGACATATTGAATAACTGTCCCAGCTTTCAGGAAGACATTCTAAGAATTTTGTTAGGACCTCATAATTAGAATAGGTACTACCAACGGTTCTTAGATCAATGATTAAGCAGTTAAACCACTGATGAACGTCAGAGAGAGATTCATTCTTACCAGCGATGAAACTTTCATACTGTCTTACCAAGTTAATCTTTCGAGTCTATTGGATTTCAGTGGTGCCTTTGTATTGAACACAAATGGTTTCCCACATTTCTTTAGAAGTTTTAAGATGCATGATGGAATGGAAAACTTCATCAGGCAGAGCCATTGAGATAATGGTCTTTGCTCTTGCATCTATGCCTACCTTCTTTTTGTCTTCATCACTCCACTGTCTTATTTCCTTAACGACATAGCGTTCAGGGACAGCTTCAGTGGTGGAAGTAGCAGGAACTGCAGCTATAATTCTAACAGGTTCATAGGGTCCATTTTCTATATACTCAGGTATAGTAGGATCATCACCTTCAAGAAATAGCATCATTCGATTTTTCCATAGAGAAAAGTTATCTCTGCTAAATCGAGGAGGTTTAGAGAGTGAACCATTATCATAGTAGTTAGTGTTTGTGTTAAGCGCCATTTTAGAATAGCAAGGAAGAGAATAAAGCAAGATCTTGTTTATCAGATTAAACAGTCTGCTCTGATACCACTTGTTGGTCCCAGAGGTGCTTAACAAGTTTGTAGAAGGAGGGGGGGGGGGGGGTTGAATACAAACACAAAAATTTAAAGTTTAATAAATTGTTTATTGATAAATCAAACACAATTTACAAGTTTGTTACGGAATAAGATTAAGACAGACTCAATCTAAACAAACTTAAGAAACATTAAGATGGTTGCACAAGAATTTCAGAGAATGGGGGAATAAGGAATATAGAAAACAAAGGTTTCTATTTGGAGTTCAAGGATTGAGCACACCCTCAGATGGAGGGGTGAACTTCCTATTTATACCCTATGCATTAAATGCTTGGCAGGGCACTTTACACGTGGCATTCACTGATTGGATTTGGAAGTCTGACTTTGGGAGACATGCTTTCGGCCGGATCATGAACAATGTAGTTGACAGAGTTGTTGTACGAATTATGGCAGAGGCATGTCCTGTCTGACACATCGTACTGAGTTGTGCAAGGTAAGACAAATAGAAACTTGAGGTATAAGCTTTGTGATCATTTAATCACTGAATATCTCTTTCTTCAGAGATATCAAGAGTTCAGCGATCGCTGAAGCTTTCCTCATGTTCCTTCGCGTATAAGTAGAGTTGTCTTTGCTTTACTGATATCCGCATCAGGTCACTAGTAGACTTCTCTTTGTTCAGCAACTTCGTCTTCGATTCAGCTATGAACATCTGTTGACGCGAGACTTGTCTTCAGGGATTACGTTACTGTTTTACATCAGAACTATCAGGGATACTGAATAGAATCAGTTTGATCACTGATAGTGAAACACTAATACATATTAAATGTTTATAAGAAGACTATCAGCGATAACTAACAGACACAGTCTGATCGCTGATGGTGAAACACTAATACATATTAAACGTAATTTTCACTAAGTACAGAAAAGGGTCGTTATCAAATCACTGAGAGAGTTTGGATCAACAGTTCCCGGGGGGGGGGGGGTAAGATGTATGCAGACTTGGTGTCTACCCTAAAGAGTAGAGCGGTTGTTTCGACCAATGGAAATACAAATAAGATTAGAGATGGAGAAAGGCAAATGTGCTAAATTTTGAGAAACTAGATATAAGTAAGCTACAACAATATAAAAAAGAAGCAACAACAATGAACTACAAAGAGAGGATCCTAGTATGGGCTTTATATAAAGGAAAGTATATGACAAAGAAAGAAAGAAATCTGTCGAAGACCAAAAGGGCCTAAAGGCTTTGATCCATGTTCAATCGCTTCCCAAAAACTTTGTTCATCAGAAATCCATAAAGTTATTGTTTCTGTGAGTCTGATTAAAAGAAGGGCGGTAAACCTTTCTCTTCCCACGAACATGTCCGATGCTAAGGTTGCGAGCGTACTCAACTTAATAAGAAGTTCCTGGTAAATCAATTAGGAACCTATATAAGATACCAAAAATTGCTTTAACCATGCGACTGTCTGATAAAGCCAAGTGGAGGGATAGGTACAACATCCATTCCAAAAAAGAAACAAGAGAAAAATTTTCAACTTTCAGATTGATATGAACTTCTTGAGTACTAAAAAGCATTGATGGCTGCTAAAAGTTAGAATCCATATTTATTTTGAAAATCAATTGTTCTGACCTCAAAAGTCAAAATGCACCTTCCTTGGAGCAGATAATTCGTTACCTGATATACAGTAGATGGGAACCATTCTGGATCTTCTGAATTTTCATCCATACTCATATACATTTGTGCATTAATACGGGCACTTCCATCTTCTGTAAAGATGAGTTCAAGGGCATGCATGTTCCCTGCAACAGAGAGGGGTAAATAAGTTAAAAAAAATTGAATCTTTTGACAAGAAGATCCAACTTGATGAAAAGGGTTTTTGGCTATATGTCAAATGTCTAAATTACCCACCAAGAAAGCAAAAGAATAACAAGATCTTCAATGGCAAATGCTGAAATTTTCAGAATGACATAAACGAAGAGAAGCAAGCTATAGTAAAAAAAATCCATTTTTCTATTTAGCTTTCAGATTTAAAAGGAGTTATTAGAATGAGACAGAAGAAGCAATCACAATTCAAAACAACAGCCGTGATCCCGAAATCAAAACAACCAGTAACAGATTGTGCTAAAAATTTTGTGGGTTTGTATGTAACAAGAAATTGGAACTGAGATATATTTGAGGATTCATAGAATTTGAGAGAAAACTACTTAAAAGATCAAGCACAAAGAAATCCTAAGCTAAATTGCAAGAGTCTCCAAAACAGAGAATTGGGAAAGACGGTTTAACTAACTGACCATTTTGCAAAAGTCTCCAATCGATCATACACTGTTGTGGCGGCTGCACGGTAGCGGCGGTGGTGGTGGTGGTGGTTTCTGGTAGTCGACAACGGCAGGGGACGAGAGGATGAGATGGAGCGTCGATGAGAGGATGAAGGGGATGAGAGGATGGCGTCGATTAGGGTCAAAAGGGTGGGTATGGGAGGGAGTCCTGAAATAATTGGGGGGGAAATTTGGGAGGGAAATAAGGTAGAATAAAATTTTAGGGGGAAAGGAAAATTAGGATCTTAACTTAAAAATTGTGTGTATATGTGTGTGTCGATTGTGTGTGTATGTGTGTATCTATCTATATCTATTAATACTATATTATAAAGCATTGATAAAAAACTCTTAAAAACAATTATTAAAGCTTGATGTACTGCTATTTAATGGTAATTACTTAAAATCTAAATAAAGAATGAAAACTTAATATTTTTTTCTATTTAATCTTAATCTCTAACAAGTTTAACTTCCCTAAAATCATTCCTCACTTCAACTACCCTAAAAATCTAACAGAATATTTAATGTTTATTTTATAAAAAAACATTATTTTATTAAACCTAAAATAAATTACATTATTATTAAACTATCGAAGAAAAAACTCATATGCATCAAGTACTGTTTATTGATACAAATTACTTAAAATTCAAAATTACAAGTCATGATGCATGAGTACAAATTTCTAAAGCTATATGTTTGAATTCATAACTAAACGATCCGTTAAAGCCCAACTGAGAACATTAAAACCCAACCGGATTCGTTAAAGCCCAACCGGGTACGTTAAAGCCCAACGGGGTATGTTAAAGCCCAACCAGATCCATTACAGCCCAACGGGGTACGTTAAAGCCCAACCGTATCCATTAAAGCTCAACTATACCCATTAAAGCCCCACTGGGTACGTTAAAGCCCAACCGGATCCATTAAAGACCAACTGGGTACGTTAAAGCTCAACTGGATCCATTGAAGCCCAACAAGATCCGTTAAAGCCCAACTAGGTACGTTAAAGCCCAATTGGATACGTTAAAGCCTAACCGCATCCATTAAAGCACTAGATCAATTAAAGTCCAACCGGGTATTTAAAGTCCAACTGGATACATTAAAGCCTAATCGGATCCGTTAAAACCCAACTGGATCTGTTAAAGCCCAACCGGGTACGTTAAAGCCCAACCGGGTACATTAAAGTCCAACTGGATGCATTAAAGCCCAACCGGATCCATTAAAGATCAATTGGATCCGTTAAAACCCAACTGGATCTATTAAAGCCCAACTGGATCCGTTAAAGCCCAAGTGTGTACATTAAAGCCCAACATGATCCGTTAAAGCCCAACCGAATCCATTAAAGCCCAACTGGGTACGTTAAAGCACAACGGGATCAATTAAAGATCAACTGGATCCGTTAAAGCCTAACTAGGTACGTTAAAGCCCAACCAGGTACGTTAAAGCCCAACCGTATCCATTAAAGCTCAACTATACCCATTAAAGCCCCACTGGGTACGCTAAAGCCCAACCAGATCTATTAAACACCAACTGGGTACGTTAAAGCTCAACTGGGTACGTCAAAGCCCAACCGGATCCATTAAAGACCAACTGGGTACGTTAAAGCTCAACTGGGTACGTCAAAGCCCAACTGGATCCATTGAAGCCCAACTGGGAACATTAAAGCCCAACTGGATCCATTGAAGCCCAAATGGGAACGTTAAAGCCCAACTGGGTACGTTAAAGCACAACTGGATCAATTAAAGCCCAACTGGATCCGTTAAAACCTAACTGGGTACGTTAAAGCTCAACCGGATCCATTAAAGCCCAACTGGATCCGTTAAAGCCCAACTGGGTATGTTAAAGCTCAACCGGATCCATTAAAGCCCAACCAGGTACGTTAAAACCCAAACATATCCATTAAAGCTCAACTATACCCATTAAAGCCCCACTGGGTATGCTAAAGCCCAACCGGATCCATTAAAGACCAACTGGGTACGGTAAAGACCAACTGGCGGATTTCCGGCGGATTCTTTTTTTTAACCAACTGGGTACGGTTAAAGCCCCATCGGATCTATTAAAGCCTAAATGGGTCTATTAAAGCCCAATCGATACATTAAAGCCCAATCGATCCGTTAAAGCCCAAGTGGATGCAT
Organism: Arctium minus; assembly: GCA_954870635.1. NCBI lineage: Eukaryota > Viridiplantae > Streptophyta > Magnoliopsida > Asterales > Asteraceae > Arctium > Arctium minus. Next base: position 23,438,378 of record OX941097.1, on the reverse strand, counting down.
TGAAATCCAACCGATCCATTAAAGTCCAACTGAATCCATTAAATCCTAATTGGGTCCATTAAAGCCCAAGTGGATCCATTAAAGCCTAAACGGATCCATTAAAAGCCCAAGTTGTTGTTGAATATTTTTGAAGACTTGACTGTTAGATTTATACGATTTTATTCGACGTGGTCTCGTAGACAGATCTAAACTATGACTAATATAGAAGGACTTGAGAATTTATAGAAAAGACGAGCCGCTAAAAGTTTAAAATCATAAAAAAAAGTAAAAACGTACAAATTTTAGTCGGGTACATTAAAGCCCAACTGGATCCATTAAAGCCATACTGGATCAATTAAAGCCATACAGATTTCCGATGGATTTTTATTTTTAATTTTTATTTTTTTTAATTAATTTAAAAAAAATAATTAATTAACTATTTTCGGCGGAAAAATATAGAATATCTGCCGAAAATCCGCCGGAAATTTTATAAAATTTCTGGCGGATTTTCGACGGATTTTTATTTTTTATTTTTTTTAATTCATTTAAAAAAAATAATTAATTAACTATTTTCGGCGGATATTTTTTTTTATTTTTTTAAAAAAAATATAGAATATCCGCCGGAAATTTTATAAAATTTTCGGCGGATTTCCGACGGATTTTTATTTTCATTTTTTATTTTTTATTTTTTTTAATTCATTTAAAAAAAATAATTAATTAACTATTTTCGGCGGATATTTTTTTATTTTTTTAAAAAAAATATAGAATATCCGCCGAAAATCCGCCGGAAATTTTATAAAATTTTCAGCGAATTTCCGACGGATTTTTATTTTTATTTTTTTTAATTCATTTAAAAAATAATTAATTAACTATTTTCGGCGGATTTTAATTAATTAATTAAAATCCGCCGAAAATAGTTAATTAATTATAATTAATAAGAAAAAAATTTTAAAAAAATTATATTCCGTCGGAAATCCGCCGAAAATAATTGATTTTTTAAAAAAAATAAAATAAAAACAAAACTTCCGACGGATTTCCGGCGAAAGTCAAAGTTGGTTGACCCGTTTGACTTCTGTCGGAAATCCGCCGAAAATTTCCGGCGGAAAAATCCGTCGGAAAATTCCGCCGGAAAAAGTGTTTTATTTAGTAGTGAATCCCCCAAAAGATATTTATTCAAATTTGTACGTCAAATTCTCAAAAGACTATCTCCAAAAATTGCTACTCTTGGCGAACGCTCGTCCTCAAACCTTGTGAGCCCCACCGCTAAAGAACCTGATATACATGTCATTTAAGAAAAAAAATGTTACGTTTTACGTCTAGTGAGAACAAACCTTTTATATAATCTAGTGAAGCGTAAAATTGACAATATTTGACTTTTAAATGTGAGAAGTAGTCTTACTTTCCAAACATACCACATACGTACCATATGGTCCAAAAACATCTTACGATGACGGTGGAGACCCGATTTCCAATGATTGTAGCGGAACACAAAAGTTAGGTACTCTACAAGTTGTGAGCTCAATACTAGGATCAATGCCACGAGCTCATCGACTTGTACTCAGATATGGGGAGACACCCAATGATCATAATCATACTCATTCACCAGGATTACATTTACGGTCCATGTCTAGTATCACATAACCGTACCAAGTTGCATTTCGAGGACCCAATGTATCAACATTACAAAACAGGGGGCTATCACCGACGACTATATCCGTCGGTGAAACTCGAATCCATCGGAAATCCGTTGGTGATGGCCTCTCGCAAAATATCTCGTGGGCAATAGGTTTTCCGACGGATCACCGACGAACATTAGCGACGGATCTCCGACGGTCCTAGTTTTTCGTCGATTACCGACGGATTTGTTGTTCGTCACAAATTTTCTCCATCCATCGGAAAGTGGTATGTGATCCGTCGATAATTATGGACGGAATGGAGCTAATTTTTGGTCGGTGATAAGGCTTTTTCTAGTAGTGCAACTAGTTACAAATGAGAGTTATCCCACAAATAAGTCGACTCTATACCTATGAATCCAATAGTAATAGTCTAAAGTTTGTCACAATTGTATTTGTGACAAAATTATAATTACACATATAGTTCATAACAACATTCCCATAAAATAGTTTCCTTGCGTAGATAACATTCTTCGAATTTAATCCATAGTTTAATTAGTAACCAAGTGACCACTTTCTAGTTACTAACATAAAATGTTCACAAATATGTTTTCAAGAGTTATATACATTTAAATAACCATTGTAGCACACTAACAGTCTCTTATTTTTCTTCACCAAAATCCTTTGTTTACCAAATGGCCTTCCAAATTAGTGAAAATCATAAATGTGGTTCAAATGTGTCCACTCAAGTATTTAGCGATAAATATGCCAAGTAAATCACATTTTTATATCACAATCATAGAACTCTTCATCATATCTCAAAACGGTAAAAACTACAAACCCTAAAATCTCCAAAATTACAAATTTAGGTCAAATCCACCAAATAAGAAAATATAAGTAAGAAGATGTTTAAGAGTTTATGTAACACCCCGAAATTTATGGGTATCATGGTTGCCTATTTCGTATTTAAGATTTATACGATAGTTAATCGACATTCCTTTTATTGTGCTTGTGCGACTGATCAATTTGAAGCCATTGGGAAGCCTCGGTACGCAGCCTACGATAGTGTCGGCAATTGTGACCAAGTGTCACTTTCGTAGGGCATTATCGCCGAGGGCTTATGGCTTACGGTACCATTTCGGCGATAGTGACGGGCGATTATGCCCTGGTCACTATCGTGGTGTAACAACCGTGGAACTTGTACCGAGACGGGGGAAGGTCGGGCGAGTATGCCCCGTGATAGTGACAATGTTACTGTCGCCGTGTCACTATCGCTAGCGGGGGGCTGGGGTATAAAAATGACAGCTCCGATTTCTACCTCATTTTATCTGATTTGGCTAAGCCTCTAGGTCGTTTTCTCTGCACTTTGAAGGTAAGACTTCCTCCTCATCATCCCTCTTCATTAATGCTCTTAACTACCACCTCCATTAATCATTTAAGGCACTCTCCTAGATTGTTGGAGTCATTAAGTGTGAGGTGTGGTTACCCTCTAGGAGCTCAAGTATCCATCCTCTAGGATTTGGGTTTTCTCTGCAAAACCTAAGAAGGTGAATTAATCTTTCTCTACAAACTTCTTACATGTAAAACTATGGATTTTGACCTACTCTATATCTCCATTTTCAATTTCTTGAGTTGGGTGAGTTTTCACCAAACCCTAATTTTGGAGATTTTAGGGTTACTTGGACAAACATGATTTTCAAGGAAACGGACTTATATTTTGGATTTACTTGTGATTTGTTGTATTAAAAACATATTTTCCTTTGTTCTCAAGTTTTTATGCTCTAAGTCAAAACTAGGGTTTTGAGAGATCGATGCATATCTGTTGAAGGAGTGTTTGAATAGATGGGTTTAAATTGTGAAAATACTAATCAATGGTAATATGTTGGGACCTCTTGGAAATTGGTGAGTAACTACTTTGGATCTTGGTTTTAGCACTTTCGTTGGTATTATGGTTATGAGAATAATTGACATGTTGTATTGGCATCAACTTGGCATAATTGTTTGCATTTGGGCGTCATGACCCCATAATTGTTTGTAACATTTTGACCGATGATGGGACATTAGTTTTCCACATCGAGGCACGTTTAGGCATCGGATAGGGTTATAAGTCCTACGTGCGAATATGCGATATTGGATGAGGATCTCAACGTAAACCCTATGTGGTTGAAGTTGACTTTCCGCAGGTATACGTTTAAAGCTACCGAGCCTAACATCCCTTCCGTGTATTTATTATGTGTATTGGTTTTACTAACTTGTCAAGTGGCTTACTCTTGCGTTCCGTCACTTGTGTTAGTAAGCGGGTCTCCCCCGTTAACCCAAGAGGTATTTGCTTATGGTGAAGAGTTACATCATTATTATTATAAATTCACTTTTCTTATTTCCGCTTATAATTGATTATTTCTAATTATAAATGTTTGATCTAACTAGGCTTTAGCCTAACACTTTTTTTTAAAAATATCATGTATGACAGGTCATCCTAGCGGTGGGACTTCTCGAGCTTGAGTGAAGAGAGGTCGAAAGATAGTAACATTTTTGGAGGTTATAGAGACGCACAACTGAATTAGACTTGATATACTTTTGGAGAAGTAAAGTGTCAACACCCGAATTTAATCTAGATCTAATCGTGCCTAGATTAGTAGGTTGTTGAAATTAACTTCGATTTATTCTTGGGTTGTAATTGTCATACTTAGTTCCCCTCTTCGGGGTGGCGTGTTTGGTTGAAATGTCATCATTGCATTATTCAGGTTTTACTCCTATTTTAGCCGTCATATTGCCGAATTTTCGAATTTTAATTTCCCCTGATTTGTAGGGTGTTATAGTTTAAAATGGAGAGTTTTGACATGTATAAAGTGAAAAGAGTATAATGAACTCACTAATTTAGCTTGAGGGAGGAGAATCTCTTTAAACCCTTGAGATTTGATGAAATGAATGCTCAAAATGTGAAATAAATGAGAGGGTTTCGGTTCTTGGGAGAGAAGGAATGAAGTAGATGGGGAATAAATGAAATAAAGACTGAAAATCGGATTTATTTAAGTCTGGACTCCGATCGCGACAGTGACATGCTACAGTGCCAGATGTCACTTTCGCACCAAATGTATCAAGGCTTCACTCTTTGGTGCTATTGTGACATGCTACAGCGCCAGATGTCACTGTTGCGCCAATTGGTGCGATTATGACATGCTACTGTGCCAGATGTCACTGTCACAGGCACTGTAGCGCTGAGTGTATTGTGGCCAAAATTTCACATTCATAAATTTGGGTTTTCGTGCCTCCTACGACGTTCTATTATACACCAAACTTTAACATACTAAGTTAAAATCAAGTGATTTTGAAGATGACACGGGTTAAGGTATGCTCAAGGCGAAGAAAGAAAAGAAAAATCAAGTGAACGCGGAAGAGAAGTCTGAGAAAGAATTTGCAAAATAAAATTTTTGTTCATGGAATAACGATAAGACATTAGTTGTTTTTTGACAAGAATTTACTGACAAATTTCCGACGGATTACTAACAACGAATTCTGACACAAAATATGGTGTCCTGTTACTTATTTGGCCATGGTTTACCATCAAGTTACCGATGGTTATTACGAAGGTGATTTTTCAATGGATTATCAAGTGAATTTCAAATTTATTTTGAAAATAGAATATATCATTTTAATTAATAGGTAACCGACAAATGCTTCTTTGGTTTTTCGGGGGATGTCCGTTGGATATCCATCAGAAATCTTATCTTTTTTGAAAAAATAAATTTAAATATTCATATTTCATGTATTTAACTTGTATACATAAATAAAAATTGGCGTCCATGAAATGCTAAATAAATTGTTATACAAAATACAAGTTGAAATCCAAAAAATACAAATTCAATTATCAAAACAATATGACGGATGGTGAGGGGGTAGGGCCGGGAAAAGGGAGGGGACCCAAAAAGTCTGTCAAACATATTACCTATAGATTATAGACGATGCAATTAAACATAAAAAATGGTTTTAAATATAATGTTGGCAGTACTCCTTCGGTAATATTCATTAGACGGATTTCTGAGGTTGTATCAGAAAATAAATTAAGAGTAAAATACTTTTAAGTATTACCCACAAATTACAAATAGATTTGTTGGAAATTGCAAGTTTGTTTATGTGGCTTTGTCTTCTTGTTAATATGTATATAATCCACACTACAAAAAAGAGGCCTATCAGCGACGGAAAATTCCGTCGCTAATCCGTCGCTAAAAGTCAATTCCGTCACTGAAAGTCTGTCGTTAAATACGTGGTAGCTAATGCTTATCAGCGACGGATATTAGAGACGGATTAGCGACAGAATTATTAGCGACGGATTTAGCGACGGCCGTAATTTAGCGACGGAAATATTTAGCGACGAATTATTTTAGCGACGGAATATTTTAGCGACGGATTTCCGTCACAAATTCCGTTGCTAATATTAAAAAAAATTAAAAAAAATAAATTCAGAAATCAGCATTTCCTGTATTTTATAAAAATAATCTGCCCATCAAGTTGACACAAATAACCTGTCCATTAAATTACGAATCATCCCAATAAAATAAAAATACAAATTCATACAATTCTGAATTCATACAAAACAATGTAGCAATTTAACTAGGGGGGAGGGCGGGGAGGGGGGAAACCGTATCCCTACTGCTGCATAAAGGCAGCAAACTGCTGCGATAATGTGAGCTGCTCAGCTAGCTGGGTAGCATGTCTGACCTGTTCCGCCTGCAACTCTTCGTTGCATTTCCTTTTGATCTCCAACTGAGCCAAATAGCGCTCCTCCCGCAGCCTCGCATCCTCCTCCATCTTTGCCATCTGCTCTCTCAACGCCGCTAACTGTAAATACAGTAATTGACAAAAATTAGTATTTATTAGCAATGAAAAGTAACAATATGATACATAACTAATATAACAAACATAATCAACATACCTCATCTACCGATCCAGTCCCAGATGATCTCCCACCGCTGCTGCTACTACACTCACCGGTCATAGCATAACGGGGATCCTGGGTCGACCAACCAAAAATACGACCCTTCTTCCGCCCTCCGGAACTCTGCTCCCAAAGAGCTGCCTCGTCAATCGGAGGGGAATCGGGAGTCTGGCTAGTCTCCACATCATCCTTAAGCTCCCAAAAGCGTCTCTATGGTTACCAAAACAAAAACGGGTAAGAAGAAATTTTAGCAGCATAACGGCTCTAAATCAAACATATCCAACTTATCTACTAACATAGCCTAACGTCTGCCCAACAGTGGTAACCCAAACTACATGTATACAACACACACACACACACATATATATATCCATTGCGGTTACCAAACAAAACATACGTTGAACATATTTGTATACACATGCATATAAACATATACAATACATATATTAAGTGTAATGGTTTTAGAAAACTTACGTGGATTATAGCCGCTTTGGGGTAAACGTACACCGGAGGATCAGTAGGCGGGTTGGAACCCGGAGGGCCCGTCCGGTTCCCGCAGTACATCCACTCAAACACCTCACTAGAGGTGGGATCACGACCCCATGCCTGTGCCTACGATAGAAAATTAAGATAAGTTGTTAGTAAACATACAAACTAATCTCGGGTACATATTCAAAAAATTGAAGACTTACCATCTTGTATCGGTGCTGTCCAGTACTAATCGATCCCCCAACATGCCGTGAGGACACCCCATCAAACTCGGTCAACCGATTGGCCTTACCGGTCCTAGAATTTGCTTTCCAACGCTCAGTATCCCACTCCTGTAAAAATCATAACACATGAGTGGATATAAAACAATGATAATGCATAAATCAGAAACTATAGATAAAAACCTGTTCTATCATTTGGTGCCAATAGGGCTCTGGGATCCAGGGAGGGTGGTATGGTCTAATGACCGAGAAATATTGTTTGTCCCAAGTCACACCATCAATCCGTTCGGCCTGTACTGTGGCCCAATCGCGTGCGACCTTCATCCAGTCCTTGTACCTATTCCTCATGGTACGCTCCCATATAGCGTGCACAGTTGCCTCCTGATCATCATCCCACTGGAACTTTCTCTACATGCACAAGATTTGTATCAAGGTAAAAACAATAATATGATATGTTCAATTAAAAGAGATTCGTTTACCGACCCGAAAGCCCTGGTACATACGATCACGATCAGCCTGCGGGACGAGTCTCCAACTATGCCAAGGTCCACGAAACAAACCTCTAAAAATTGTGGTCATCTCTCGAACAACATGTATATCAAGAAGCCTACACAATTAAAAATTATACAGCATAAAACCATTTATATAAGTTGATTACGTAATATAAGGCCTTATACCACATCTACTTACCCTTCGTCAGTAATCCCTAGCCGCGGTCGCTGACTAGGGTGTCGTGGTGTCGGCAACGAACGATTTGGTCTTCTCGTCGACCCCGAAGCACTCGATCCCCCAATGATATCCACCGGCTCGTCCTCATCACCGAGTCCAAGGGTGGGTTGAGGGTCACCAAGAAACTCATCACAATCATCAGCACGTGGGTCCCCACTCCCGCCAGAGCTACTGCTGCATCTACCTCTACCTCTACCTCTACCTCTATCACCCTGTGGACGACGTGCCATCACCTGAAAAAAAATTCAACTTCTATTTTATAAAAGAAAATGGGAGAATGTCACATGTCAATTATATAATTGCGAACTAAACATACAGAAGATAAGCTACTCATCAGAAGAATTATCAGATAAACTAAGTTCATTTTTGTTATCTGAATCATCATCCGTATGGAACTTGTAACCATTGACAAAGTATCCTTGATGCGACCAAGCATAACGGCCACTTGACTCAGGTGACACGAGCACGTGATGCTCGAACCAGCCACGAAACCTTTCTTGCCGTAGCTGTTCAAGTGCAACATCATCAATATTTGGTTCCGTTTGTCAAGCCCATTGATCAAAGATCCACTGGAAAGGTTGAACTTCTACACAGTTGAACAAGACATATGTTTGGATCTTATGCATGTCATGATCTGTCAAGATGATCTGTTTTCCACCCTTCTCGAATAGTGGACGAGATGGAACCTTGAATATGCTTAGTCGATCATCTGTACCCGAATAACTAGGAATATCCGGAGCAAAGTTCCTTGACTCACGATTATGTCTTGTTTCTATTTGTGGATCAAAATAGAGGGAGCAATAGGTGGATAGTTCATTCACAAGGTACGACTCAACAATAGATCCTTCAACCCTTGCTTTGTTTCTAACCGTTCTCTTCAACGACCAAAGCTTCCAAAATAAGCGATGAAATGCGTGTTAGTGACGGAAAGGGTGTTTTATAAGAATATATTATGCTACATTTGAATAGAAATTATAATTTACCTCTCGTAGAGATACATCCACCTATATTGGACTGGACCACCGTTTATAGCTTCATGCGTCAAATGTATCACTAAATGCTCCATTGAATCAAAGAATCCGGGGGGGGGGGGGGGGGGAAAGACCTTCTCCAACTTGCAAATTGTTTGAACAACACTTGTTTGCAATAGAACCAAGTCTTCTATGTGTAAGACCCTTGAACATATTGCACGAAAGAATGTGCACAACTCCGTTATTGCATCCCATATCGGAGTTGGTATCATCCCTCGTAAGGCAATAGGAAGCAATCGTTGCATAAACACATGACAATCATGGCTCTTGAAGCTATAAAAACTAGAATCTTCAAGGTTCACACACCCCCCTATGTTTGAAGCATACCCGTCCGAAAACTTCAACTTCTTCAACCATGAACACACTTGTTTAACTTGTTGTTTGCTCAAACTGTAAGATGACTTTGGTTTCACTACTCTGTTGCCTATCACCGTAATATGCAAATCCGGTCTATCGCAATAAATCTCTACATCCCTCCTAGCCTTTATATTGTCTTTTGTTTTAGGCGTATCCATTACGGTGTTAAATAGGTTTTCAAAAACGTTCTTCTCAATGTGCATGACATCCAGGTTGTGTCGGATTAACAACGTCTTCCAATACGGCAGCTCCCATAAGATGCTTCTCTTGAACAAATTATGATTTGTTCCGAACCCACTACTTTTTATGTTACTTGGTCAGAAGGGGAAACCCTCATAAACAGTTGGAAGGTGATGAACCTGCTCCCAGATATCTTCACCGGTTAGGATGGGTGGGGGTCCTGCTGACACTCTATTTCTAGCAAGAAATCCTTTTCCATCACGTCGGAAGTGGTGTGCTCTAGGCAACCATCTCCGATGACAGTCAAACCAACATGATTTCCCTCCATTCTTCAACTGAAAGGAATCCACCGTGCTCATGCAGTACGGGCAGGCTAACTTGCCGTGCGTGCTCCAACCCGACAATATTGCATAGGCAGGAAAGTCGCTAACGGTCCATAGTAGAATAGCCCTCATCTCGAAATTATTCTTACGATAGGCATCGTATGTAAGGACCCCCTCCGTATACAACATCTTTAGCTCGTCTATTAGCGGCCTGAGAAACACATCTAAATTTTGGTCTGGGCTCTTTCTACCGGGAATGACCAATGCAAGTTTAACATATGAATCTTTCAAACACATCCAAGGAGGTAAATTGTAGATGGTAAGAAATACGGGCCATGTTGAATGTGGATTCGAAGTTGAATTATTTGGGTTGAAACCGTCGGTGCATAACCCAAGACGAACATTTCGAATCTCAGAAGCAAAGTCAGGATCCCTCGTGTCAAAATGCTTCCAAGCCGCACCATCACTTGGATGTACCATCATACCCGGTTCCGTTTGATGATCGTAATGCCAAGTCATATCTTTTGCAGTCTTTTTTGACATATACAATCTTTGGAGTCTAGGAACAATCGGCAAATAAGTCATCACAAAGTTAGGGACCTTGCTTCGACCACTTGTCTTGAAACGGTTTTCATTGCACACTCGACAATGGGTCAACTCAGAATCACCCTTATAAAATAGCATGCAATGGTTTTTGCATGCGTCGATCCTTATCTTTGGTAGAGCAAGATTTTTCAAACACTTCTTTGTCTCATAGAAGTTACCGGGTAGTTTATCACCCTCGGGTAACATCTCTTTAATTATCTCAAAATTACAATTATATGTCGTCTCGGGTACATTACATTCCGCCTTCCAATTCAACAATCTTGTCGCAGCTCCTAATTTTGAGTAATTTGGACACCCATCCCATAAAGGTTCGCCAGATGTTTGTAACATGTCATAAAATCCTTGAGCAGAAGGATTAGGGGTTTGTTCTTCCCATGTCATGCCATCGTGTACCATGTGATCATTCACCATTTCAACATACCCTTCATTATGATCTACTATCGGATTAGAAGACTGGCCCACGTCTTGATGAGATGTCGAGTAATAGGTTTCACCATGTGCCCACCACATGGTATAATCGGGCATGAAACCATATTTCAGTAAATGCAGTCTCACGCTATCCCTTTCTCTATGGTGCGTATTTCGACACTTTGAGCAAGGGCATCTGATGCAGAACACTATCCCATCACGTGTATTTTTCCTTTCAACACAACCTTCATTGGCATAGGCAAAATCTAAAAAACCGTCCACTGATCTGACATAGTCAACCCTAAGAGACCCCCGACTGTCATTCTTTATATACATCCATCTTCTATCTGTTGACATATTCAATAACTACAACACAGAAAGAAGTAGTTAGTCGACATAATTAATGACTATTTGAAAGTTAGACAGTAACTTTAGAGGAGTTTTGGATGGCTTTGAAACCCTATGTGTAATGGTTTGACTACTAGATGGTCAAACTAGTAAACTAGTAAGGTTTTCATTCTTGTGATTCTTATATGGTTGTTAGTGGGTGCTCTATCCCCCAATTATATGACATAGTTTTACCTGATAGATATTTCAATAACTTTTTGCCTTTTACCTATTAGATAATATAATAATCTGTTAGTTTGTTCGAGAGGTGTGAGTTACCATCTGCCACATGTCCTGCCCACTTCGTATTTATCGATCACTAAAACATAAAATTGTCCGATACCATGGGAAGAAAGCTTGATGCTCTCCTTGGCCGGAAATTCAAGACTTCCAAGTTTAAGACCACTCTAAACCTCGCCATTTCCCGCCTCTCGCTCCTCAAAACCACCGTAATGCTCAATACACCATTGCCCACTCCGACATCATTCAACTCCTCTGCCTTAACCACCACGAACATGCACTCCTTCGGGTACTCTCTCTCTCTATATATATATATATATACATATACATATACGTGTGTGTATCTGGAAACCAACTATTCATGATGAATGACATTAACGATAAAAGCTATTCATAATGAAAATGTATGATATCATGAGATATTCATTATTATTAAGGGTTATTTATCATGAATAATATATGAAGGAATTGGTCATAACTGGGATATATGTGACAGGTTGAACAAGTGATCAAGGACCAGAACATGTTAGATGTATATGATATGATACATGGTGATTGTCATCTGCTCATACAAAGGATCAACCTCATTGAACAAGCAAAGTATGTGTTTCTCTGGAAATTTCTATCTTTTCACTTCTGTTTATCAAATTGTTTTACTACTAATTAAATACCTCTGCATAAATATAATAGAATTTTCTGACAATAGTTAAATAGGTAATTCTAACTTTGAGAGCTTGTTAGAAAAAGAAATATTGCAAATAAAAGAATAATAAATTACTTAGTGCTTTATGTGGCTCTTTTCCAAAAACCAGTACACAAGAAGACGAGTTACAAACTACAGAAATCTCCAATCAAGCATAAATTAACGAAAACAAATCTGAAGAGAGTGAAGAGCATACGTACCAGCAGAATTCCGAAAACAAATCGAATCGTTTTCTGTGAGAAATCAAATCGTCTTCTGTGAGAAATCGATGTGAGAAAAGAGAAACAGAGAAGAGAGTGAAAGTTGAAAATGACAGAAATCGATGAAGAGGCTGTAAACTTGAAATCGAACAAAGAGGAAGAAGATCGATGGAGGCTGAAGTCTCACCGGCTGTAAACTTGAAATTGATCGATGGAGGCTGTAAACTTGAAATCGATCGATGGAGGCTGAAGTCGATGCCTCGATTTGGTGTGCAGACTGAGTCCAAGAGGGAAGAGGGAAGTGGGAAGCCAAAATTAGGATTTAATTAGGGATTTGGGCATTTAAACCCTAACCCGTTTTTATTTCATATTACAACCTTAGCGACGGATTTCCGACGGAAATTCCGTCGCAAATTACCGACCGAATTTTCCGTCGCTAATTTGCGACGGATTTCCGACGGAATCCGTTTTTAAATTAATTGTATATATGTTTCTTATTAATATCATTAATTAAAATTAAGTAATTAAATAAAAAATATTTTCAAAATTATTAATAATTAGATTCACTAATTATTAAGTATTTAAATAATTATATTTATTTATTAAATTATTTCTTATTTATTATTAATTAAGTTATCTAATTATTAAAAACTATATAATAAATATTTTTATTTATTAAATCATTCCGTAATTTTGTATGCATGTATCGAGTCGAGATTTCTAATTGAAGAGAATCACTAGATCAACACTAATAAGATACACTAGATCAATTTCCTTATAAAGCGAGGGATGGGGTTTGTGGGTTTGCTAGCTATATGCTTCCAATAGAACTTTTTTAAGTCTGATATATCAATTAAGGCCCAATGAAACTCATTAAAGGTCAATAGAACCGATTAAATCCTTTAAAGCCCGATAGGTCCATTAGGGCCCAATGAAACCCTTTAAAGCCTGATTGAACCCTTTAAAGCCCGATAGCTCCAATGAAACCCTTTGAAGCATGATTGAACCCTTTAAAGCTCGATAGTTCCATTAAGGCCCAATGAAACCCTTTAAAGCCCGATAAAACCTTTTAAAGCCCGGTAGATCCATTAAGGCCCAATGAAACCATTTAAAGCACAATATAACCCTTTAAAGCCCTATAGATCAGTTAAGGATTAATGAAAACCTTTAAAGCCCAATAGAACCAATTAAAGTCTAATATAATTAATTAAAGCCCAATATATCCATTAACACCCAATGAAACCTTTTAGAGCCCAATATAACCTTTTAAACCCCGATAGATCAATTAAGACCCAATGAAACCCTTTAAAGCCCAGTATAACCCTTTAAAGCCTGATAGATCTATTAAGGCCCATTGAAACCCTTTAAAGCCCATTGTATCAATTAAAACCCAATGAAACCTTTTAAAGCCCTATTAAGACCCAATTTATGAAACCATTATTTAAATCCCGATTGAACCCTTTAAAGTCTGATAGATCCATTAAGTACCAATAAAACCATTTAAAGAACAATAGAACACTTTATGACTTATTAAGGTACAATAACAACACACACACACATACTATCGATACATTAACATGTACACATGCATACAACACATATATACATCATATGTGATTACCAAACAACACACACACACACACACATTATCTATACATTCATATCAACATATATATACACATATACAACAATGTACATAGATCCATCGCGGGTTAGCAAACAACACATGTATACATATATATACACACACACATATAACACAAACCTGTGGATATATAACACACACACACACATATAAAATTCAGACTCGTGGATATATATAACACACACACACATATAACACAGACCCGTGGATATATATAACACATACACATGCATATATATAACACAATCATGAGAAAATAAGAAAATTTAAAAAATCCATCGCTAATCCGTCACTAATTAGCGACGGATTAGTGACGGATTTAAATTCCGTCGCTAATTACCGACGGATTAGCGACGGAATCTATTTAAAAAATAAATAAAAAAGAAATTCCACGTGTCCGTCGCTAATCCGTCACTAATTAGCAAGGGTTGCAACCTTTTTAAGGGTTGCAAAATATCCTTCCACTATATATATATATATATTTAGAGAATACCGTAAAAGAAAACGAAAAATTGAGGAAACATCTAATAATTATTCATCTGTACGACATACATACCTGCATACAAGTAATTTATCCGGTATACATATGTGCATAACAATGATAACGTGCACACATACATATAAACCATAAAACATCTTCAAGTACTTGTATGCCTACCGTACAGATGAATGGATATTAATTAGATTGTTCTTACGTTTTTCATTTTTTTTTGGAGTTTTTCCCTTAACTTTTACTATATATGTGTGTGGATATATAGAGAGTTTCAGGGAAAAAAATGAAAAACTAAGAAACACCGTGATAACCGTTCATCTAGACGGCATGTACATGTCCATATAAGTATTTGAAGCTGTTTTTTGGTTTTTCTACACATGTGCATGTTAGGCACATGTGAATATGCACGTGTGCATTTACAAAATTACTTGTATGCACATGTAAGTACCGTCCACACGATTACCATGGTGTTCTCCAATTTTTCATTTTTTTTGCGATTTTCACTGAACCTGACCGTATATATATATAAGGTTGGGTTTGGGTGAGAATGAAAGTTATGGTGAAAAGGGTAAGAAAAGATCCCCACCTTTGGATGCATATTAGCATGAGAAACGCAGTTCATGGGTGGGGTGATTTTAGAAGATATCAAGAGTCCAGATCTTTTCTTACCTTCTCATTTTAACTCTTTTTTTCACACGATTCTTCGTATATATATATATATATATATCCGATCATTTCAATCTAACATTATGATAAATTTTTTGGTTCTTTGATTTTTGATATTACATACTCTCTCACCACCCACCCCCCTTCACACACACACACACACATATATATATACATATACTATACATATATGAATGATCGTATGACAGAAAGAGTTAAGGTGAGAAAGTAAGAAGGGATTTGGACCCTTGATCACTTTTAATCTCACCCCCACTCGGTGAGAAGTTGAGTTAACGTGAGAAGCATGTGAAGTGGTTATCAGCCGTTGGATGCAAACATTAGGATGAGATTCACTAAGATAACATGCACCAATTTTCTTATGAAGCACGATTTATGAGTGAGTTTGAGATTATAAGTGATTCATACAGATTTATATATGAATCACAAAGGTTCATATATGAATCTGTTAGTTAGTTCAACTGATTCATATATGAATCACAAAGGTTCATATGTGAATTATAGATATTCATATATGAATACAACCCGTGTGTTTTGTAAAATTTACGAAATTGTCCTTCTATTTTTCGGATAGCCGCAACTTTTGACCAGTCAAAGCCGCAACTTTTGACCGGTCAAAGCCGCAATATTTGACTAGTCAAATCCGATCTTGACCATATCAATGGATAAGATTACTTCTATATTTCTCATATATTTACTATTTTTCTCAAATGAACCAAACACTATATATATATACATATATATATATATATATCACCATTTTCACCATAAGTGTTATTTTTCACATGATTCCACCTCTCTCTCTCTATATATATATAAGTGTATATAGAGGCTTAATCATTTATGAATTACAAAATTTATGAGATATGTGAGAACTTTTATCTTAAGGTATTGATTTAATTTACATGATTTTTTCCCATCTAAAGTTAGCATTTAATATATGGGAAAATTGTATCAAAATGGAACCAACTTTCACCCGATTCCTATTTTGGGGAACAAACTTTTAAAATTATCATTTTAGGGTCTGAGCTAAAGTTTACGTTTATTTAAGGACCTCGTTGACCTGTTGAATAGGTAACCGGTCATTAAAATATGATGTGGCATTTAAAAAAATTATATAAATAATGAAGGTGCCATGTTGTTCAACATTGATAAAAATAAAACTAAAAACTAAAAAGTTAACAGAAATCAAAAAAAGAAATTGCAGACCCAATCGTCACTTCCATGTCTCGCCTCCAGCTGCCGCTGCATCTTCTCCTCCGGTGGTCATCGCCGCCCAATTTTGTTGCCTCTTTGTCTCTCTTCTCCGGCGCTCTCTTCCTCCTCACCGTCGTACGGTTGCTCCGCCGCACCGCCACTCTCTGTTGCTGCGTCTTTGTCTCTCGTCGTCGACGCTCTTTCCTCCTCACTATTGTACAGTTGCTCCGTCGCACCGCCGCTCGTTGCGCCATGTCGCTTGAGTTCATTCAAACACACAAGAGAGAAACACCACAAATTATATGGGTGCTGCTGGAAGAAACATCACCATGGCTCAGATCTGGACAAATGTGAGGAAGCATCCAAAGAAACACCACAAATTATTTGTAATTTTTTGGCATCAGATCTGTAATTTATTTTGTTAAAAATAAATTTAGGTTTTTGTTTTTATGATTTACATTTAGGGTTTTAATCTAAATATTTCATTTATTTTGTATTACCTTTGTATTACAAAATTTTGAATTAGTTAGGCACAATTCTTTTGTTTATGGTGAAGATGTTCTTGGTTCTTGACGTTGACGGCGATGTTCATGATTTTTCTTGGTTTTTGATTTTGATTTAGTTTTTGTTTTGTTTTTACCATCCAAATATAAAGGAAAAGGCAAAAAAAACATGGATGAAAATTGCATATATAATATTATTTTATTTTAAAATCTGATGTAGAATTTAGCTTTAAAAACAAAAAGAAACCACATCATCATTTTAGATTTATTATTTAAATTATAAGTATTACATGGCATATTAGTTGGATTTGACCCGAGCCACGTCATCATAAGCAGGTCATTAGATAAAGTAGACCCTTAAATATATGTGAAGTTTGATTCAGACCCTAAAATGATAATTTTAAAAGTTTGTTCCCCAAAATAAGAATCAGGTGAAAGTTGGTTCCATTTTAATGCAATTTTCCCTTAATATATTGATGAACATATATTAGTTTCACAAATGTGTATGTTTCAAGTATTCGGTTTACAATGTTAAACTTTTTAACGTGTGAGTCTCACAAAAAGGCTAAAAAGATTCACATTGTAAAACAAATACATGTGAACCAAACACATTATAAAATAAATGTATGTTAATCAATATTTTAAATGTTATTCTTAAATGAATTTTTTTATATAAAATAACATATGATACACCAATTCTCAATGTTATCACAATTTCGTGAATTCTAAAGAAGAATAAATTCAACCTGTTGCAAAAAGAATATCGAATGACTAGTGAACCTTTTGTAATTTGATAAACCAATTTGGATTTTGAACTTCACAAAAAAGATATTTTATTTTTCGTAGCTAAAGATGTTGGGTCATCCAAATCGTGGTTGTTTTTATATTCTAAATCATCCTATTTTTATATATTATGACACGTTGTAATATATATATATATATAGGGGTAGTTTAATTTGCAACCCATGAAAATCTTACAACCCATGCAACCCACTTCTTAACCGTTGGATTAATGATCGACGGTTACAATACATGTGGGTCCAATATTTTCAATTAAAAAAATCAAAAAAATAAAAACAAAATAACCGTTTTTCATA
Source organism: Arctium minus (assembly GCA_954870635.1). Classification (NCBI taxonomy): domain Eukaryota; kingdom Viridiplantae; phylum Streptophyta; class Magnoliopsida; order Asterales; family Asteraceae; genus Arctium; species Arctium minus. The sequence continues at coordinate 23,420,357 of OX941097.1, read as the reverse complement.
AATCCAACGGTTAAGATTTGGGTTGCAATGGTTGCAACATTTTTAAGGGTTGCAAAATATCCTTCCAATATATATAAATATATATATATATATAAACATAGAATAATTAGCAACATAAAAATTAGATCTTCAGTAAGGTGAATGGTACCATTGATGATTGGGAGGCAATGCACAAACATCACAGCTCATATATCCTTCAAAATACTCCACTAAATGACGAACTTTGCCTTTAAACCCCACTACGTCCGTTCCTTCTTCTGTCCCTATAAATACCCTCATCATCATCTTTGTTTACCAAGCTTCAATTCACATTATCTGATCATTCTTGAATTTTGCCTTGGTTTTCAAGAATGTTTATCACGATGGAAAGCAGTTTATCGTCTACATCTCATTTCAGATCTATTAGTCTGCCTTCTAGGCTAACCGATCCTTCTTGTACCATGATCCACACGAAGGTCAACGAGCTGAACGAATTCGGAAACCTGCAGGTGGTCACGACTCAAACCATTCAAAGCAGTTTGGTTAGGTTGGCGGAGTTGTATGTTTGTGTGGATGAGCTTGTTCGATCTCCACAGACCCAACAAGCCCTTTTACGCCACCAAAACGGAACCTTGGTTGAAGATGCCTTAGAGGGTTCCATCGAGTTGTTAGACTCATGTAGTACCCTTAAAGACTTGCTGAAGTTTACGAAGGAGCACGTGCAAATCCTTCAATCGGCCATACGAAGGAAAGGTGGTGATATTACACTCGTTAGTCAAATTGCAGCATATCTTTCCTTCAGAAATAAAGCAAAGAAGAGCGTCATCAAATGCCTTGGATCACTAAAACGTCTGGAAAAGAAAATGGGTTCGTTTCTTTTTCTAGATGTAGATCATCATGTGTCTATGGTGGTTAAAGTTCTTCAAGAAGTTAATGCAATCGCAATTTCCCTATTGAAATCCCTTTTGGTATTTGTGTCAAACAAGACCAAACCAACAAACGGGGTTCAACTCCTATCAAAGTTGGTGTCGATGAGTACATCCAGGCATGACAAAAATCAAACGTTCATGAACGAGTTGGAAACCGTTGACTTCGATCTCATGTCGCTCCATAGAAATGCACACAAGGGTGATACCAAGAATGTTGATGTCCAAATGACACTACGGAGATTGTTCATTCTTGATGCGAGTCTTGAAGGTTTTGAAGCTGGATTAGATTGCCTTTTCAGGAGATTAATTCAAAGCAGAGCTTCCCTTCTCAACATCGTAGCTTGTTAGAAATCAAAAGTTTTCATACGTCGGTCATGCGTATTTTAGAGGCATTCCCCGGTGTTTTAGTATAGTGATGCATGCTATTGTTGTGAAAATGGATATGACACAATTAATTCATAATGAACTCCAAAGGTTGAAAATTCTCAAGATGAAATCTACACACTTTATAATAGTTGTTTTGACGCGGAAATGGATTGCAATGGCTAATATTAGTCTATTGAATAAAGGCCAATGATTAATAATTATAGCAAATATAATATGTATATATAAAACAATAAAAGAGAATAACACCGGAAATTTTTACATGGATGTCGACCATCGGACGGGCGACACAAATCGTCGTGACAGATGTCAAACATCAAGCGGTGGATCTATCATTTGTCGTCCCTATAAATAAGGGATCCTACGAAATCCTTTCCTTTTTCACGTTTCCATAAGTGTTTATAGATAGAAATCCTTGCGCCTTTTGCCTTAGAAATCGTTGGTACGACTGATATAATGACGCTACTTGTGCCTTTTGTCATTTGTCATCCCCATAATTTCGGGACGTCGTTCTTTAGAACAATGTAAGTAATTTAATACGCCGGTCATGGAAACTAGTAAATAACAAAGAATGTTTCTGCTAGTGATCTTTGCTTGTGTATAGATTCTCCTCAAATTCCCCCTGTTTCTTGTGATCTTTTGGCCTTTTATAGTGATCCATAAGATAGAGCCAACGATCGACTTTGATTGCCATTGAATGAATAAAAGCTTCGTCACTGATTTGTTTTTTAATCTTAGCTTTACGTTATGAACTTTTGTAGTTAATGATTGCATGAATCTTTATTACTGCAATAAAAACCATATGTAACGGTCAATATAATAAATGTATGTCGTTAATAAAGCGTCGTCGAAGGAAATTTGATCGTGGATACATAATCATCGATCAAGGTTCGAAGATGAATAATCTTCGAGCATGGGTCGAAGATCCAGTTTATCGAAGTTTGTTAGTAGTCTGTTATAAATATTGTTAGTTAGTTATCAGCTTTATTTCCTTTGTATAAATAGGAGTCCCTCTCTCCTCTTTGTATTATTCATTCAAGCAATTAATACAATTTCTCTCTTCTCACCAAACTCTCTGTACAATCACATGGTATCAGAGCGCTCTCGGTTTTTTTTTCATTTCTTGATTTCTTCTTGATTCCTCTTTGAATCTGCGGTTTTTTTTGAAGCAAATCCTTCATCTCTATTCTTGATTTTTTCTTTCTGATTCCTTTGAAATCATGAGTTCTCAAAGCCCTAATTTGACATCTGTTGATGGAAATGGTACGAACGGAAGCAATTTGAATGCTTCAGCGTATTCTAATCCGTTGTTTTTGAGCCACAATGATAATCCAGGAGCAGTGATTGTGTCACAGAAGTTCGATGGTAAGCATTTTGGAGCCTGGAAGCGAGCTATGATTCTTCTTTTATCAGTCAAGAACATATTAGGTTTTGTTACCGGAAGAACTAAAGAACCTGCAGAAAATGATCCAACCTATGAAGATTGGGAGATTTGTAATTCAATAGTGATTACATGGATCTTAAATGTTGTAACTACAGAGATCTCTGAAGGATTGATCTATTACACTTCTGCTAAGGCGATCTGGAAACAGTTGCATCTTATGTACGAACAATCAAACTTACTTGTGATTTTTCAATTGCAGAAAGAGTTGAACCAAATGTCTCAAGGAAGTGATTTGATCACTATGTATTACTCCAGATTCAAAAGAGCTTGGGATGAATTTGCATCCATGGATGATATGCCATAATGTAATTGTATTGCTGCTGAACTCTGGATGAAGCGGATTGACAGACAACAACTTATGCAATTCCTCTTTGGTTTGAACGATAGTTATGCTACTACTAGAGGAATGATTTTGCATATGAAACCTACACTAGTATTTGTAGAAGCCTATGCAATTTTGATCCAAGAAGAACAACAAAGGGAGGTAAGTGCACCTCTTAAGATGAATATTAATGTCGTTGCCATGATGGCAAATAAAAATGCTTCTGCTAGTGGAAAATCGTTCATGAGTCCAGAGATGAGGAAGAATGTCGTGTGCAATTATTGTAAGAAAAAAGGACATATCAAGGCAGAATGAAGCTGAATGGATTTCCAAAAAAATTTAAGTTCAATAATTCAAGGAAGTCAACTGCAAATGGTATTATTGATGGGAGAAGTGATGGAACAGAGATCACTAGTAAAGATTATAATCAAATCATGCAATTTCTTAGTCAATGCAAGATTAATGATCTTGTGAATATTTCCACAAATGTTATTCCCCATACTACTCAAGTTGATACTAGTTCTAACTCGCAATCTGAACTTCCACTTACTGAAGAACAAGTGGTTTTGCAGCATGTGCAGGTAAAAGTTTGACTAACTCGATTTCTAGTTTTTGGATTATAGATTTTGGCGCGTCTGATCACATGTGTAGTGATTCGTCTATGTTTTCTTCCCTCACAAGACTTCTTAAACCACGTAATGTGCCTCTACCTAATGGAAACACATTGTTTGTTGAATATGTGGGAACTATACCTTTATTCAATCACTTGATCTTGACTCATGTACTGTATGTACCTTCTTTTCATTGCAATCTTTTATCTGTGCCTAAGTTATGTTCTCAGCTTCAGCGCTTTGTTCTTTTTACTGATATACAATGTTATATGTTGGAGTTTCTCACCAAGAAGCTCTTAGTACTTAGTAAAAGGGTTGGCACCTTGTATCTTCTAGATTAACTCCAATTCAAGAGAAATTTAGTTTCCAATTCGTCTGTCTCTAATTCTGTTTTGGTAGACAAGTTTGACAAAAATGTCTCTACATGGCATTTAAGATTTGGTCATATTCTTGTGTACAAGTTGAAACAAATGAATCTTGATTTGAATCAATGTGAGAATAATATGTTTCATTCATGTGTTGTGTGTCATAAGGTAAGACAACATCGATTGCCCTTTCCTATTAGTAAATCTTGTTCATCTAAGATGTTTGATTTGTTACATATAGATGTTTGGAGAACTTTTCATACCCCAACATATGAAGGTCATCGTTACTTTCTCACTATGGTTTATGACCATAGTAGAACTACTTGGGTTCATTTGTTGAGTCATAAAAGTTCAGCGTTTCCTATTATTCAATCCTTTATTCAGTTTGTTCAAACACAATTTCATAAAGTCATCAAAGTCATCAGATCTGATAATGCTAAGAAATTAGGCAACAATAAGGAAGGCAAATCTTTCTTTGAATCTAAAGCCATTGTTCATCAACTATCCTGTCCTTATACCGCTCAACAGAATGATCTAGTTGAATGTAAACATAAGCATCTGTTGGAAGTGGCACGATCTTTAATGATTCAGTATGGTGTACCCTTGGCATTCTGGGGGGATAACATTTTAACAGTTGTTTATCTTATAAACAGAATTCCCTCAAAAATCTTAAACCAATCCTCACCCTTTAAGATCCTTTTCAAGATTAAACTTGAGTATAGACATTTAAGAACTTTTGGATGTCTATGTTTTGTTTCCACCATTTATATTCATAGACATAAATTTCAATCAAGAGTCGAACCACATATTTTTTTTGGGATATCCATTTGGTAAAAGGGCATACAAAGTTATGCATTTAACCACTAAACAAATATCTTACCCCCAAGATGTCCAATTTTGTGAATATGTATTTCCTTGTCTCAAAAACATTCCTAATGCTTCTTCTGATCTGCCACTTCCCATTCACATTCCAGATGCAACAGATTCATTCATTCCTACACATCTCCCATCCCTAACCATACTGTCACTCCTAACCCAACTGAAACCACTACCATTCCCAACCCAATTGAACCCACAGTTCCTGTACCTATTCAATCTTCTACTCAAGATGCTGCTACTTAACCCACTATTGTACCCAATTCCGAAGCAATTCCTGTCCTCCGAAGATCTGAAAGAACTCGTAAGCTTCCTGCTCATCTTTATGATTTTGTTTGTCATCAAGTGTCATCTGATTCGTCTGCTTTTCTCTTTGATTCTTGTCATCATACTATAACTAACATGTGCATTTCAACTCAGAATTTAAATCCAATTGCTCTAAATAGTATTAGTCAATCTTTTGTTGCACATATTATAATTGTCACTAATCCTAAAACTTATGAAGAAGTTGTTTCTAATCCTTTTTGGCAAGAGGCTATGGCAAAAGAATTTGCAACATTATAAGCAAATCAAACATGGAAGTTGGTACCTCTTCCTAAGGGAAAACGTGTTATCGGGTGTAAATGGGTTTTCAAGACCAAGTTCAAGCAAGATGGGTCGATTGAAAAATATAAAGCACGATTGGTAGCACAAGGCTTCACTCAACGAGCCAATGAGGATTACATTGAAACGTTTTCTCCTGTGGTCAAATTTACTACAATCAGGTGAATTGTTGCTCTCGCTATCAAAAAGCGGTGGAACATTCATCAATTGGACATCAACAATGCTTTCTTACACGGAGACTTAAACGAAGAAGTGTATATGAAAAGACCAAAAGGAATGTCATGTTCTAATCCCAATTATGTTTGCAAGCTGGAAAAATCCTTATATGGCCTCAAACAAGCCTCACGGTAGTGGTACTCTAAATTGTCAGATGCATTGAAGATTAAGGGTTTTTTGCATTTCAAAAAGAATTATTCCTTGTTTTTGAAAAAGACAGTTTCCTCATTTACCATTGTGGTAGTTTATATTGATGTTGTTATTATAACTGGTGATAATAACTTTGAAATTGACGACTTGAAGACTTTTCTGCATGCTACTTTTAAGATCAAGGATTTGTAATTATTTTATGGGATTAGAGTTTCTTCGAGGCGATGACGGTATGTTTTTAACCCAAAAGAAGTATCTTACATAATTACTTCAAGATTATGGAATTGTCTCGTTTGAAGGTGTTACTACTCTTTTACCTTGTCATTTCAAGTTGATGTCTGACATGCCCCATCCTTTGGATGATCTGAGCAAGTATCGACAATTGGTTGGTGAGCTCAAATTTTTGGTTCATACACGTCCAGACTTGGCTTTTAGCGTTCAGTATCTAAGCCAATTCAATCAAAATCCTTCACGAGCTCATTGGGATGTTGTTATTCATGTCTTGAAGTATCTAAAAGCTTTTGATTCTTATGGGTTATTCTTTAATAATAAAGAATAATTTCCCCTTAATGCTTACTGTGATTCAGACTGGACTTCTTGTCCGTTTTCAAGACGATCCGTTAGCGGTTACTTTGTTTCTTTTGGGGGGAGTCCAATATAATGGAAATCAAAGAAACAAGTAACAGTTTCTTTGTCTTCTGCTCAAGCTGAGTTTAGATCAATGAGGAGAATAACAGCAAAACTTACCTGGTTGAGCAGATTACTATCAGATTTAAAAGTTGAAAATATAACTCCTGTGACAATATGGCTAACAAACATATAGCAAACAATCATGTCTTCCATGAGAGAACTAAACACATTGAGTTGGATTGCTGTTATGTGAGAGAGCAGTTGCAAGTTGGAGTTATAGCTTTCAATTTTACACCAACAACTTCTCAGTTAGCTGATGTGCTTACAAAATCTTTATCAGGCCTGCTCATTCGTCTGTTATACACAAGCTGGAGTTAACAAAACCTCCAGCTTGAAGGGGGTGTTAGTAGTTTGTTTTAAATATTGTTAGTTAGTTATCAGCTTTATTTCCTTTGTATAAATAGGAGTCCCTCTCTCCTCTTTGTATTATTCATTCAAGCAATTAATACAATTTCTCTCTCCTCACCAAACTCTCTGTACAATCACAAAGTTAACCATGATCATAGGTAGTATGATCTTTGGTTGTATGAAACCTGGTTATTGACGCTGTGGTCGGGAAAAGTATTGTCGGTTGATCGAGTGTGTGTTTTTTTGACCAAATCATTTACTGATGGTTACTACAAAGGCGATTATCCGACGGATTATCAAGTGAATTTCAAATTTATTTTAAAAACAAAATACATCATTTTAATTAATGGGTCACCAACAAATGCTTCTTTGGTTATGTTCGTCGGATATCCATCAGAAATCTTATACTTTTTGAAAAAAGAAATTTAAATATTCATATTTCATGTATGTAACTTGTATGTAGAAATAAAATTTGACATCCATGAAGTGATAAATAAATTGTTATACAAAAAACAAGTTGAAATCCAAAAAATACAAATTCAAATTCAATTATCAAAACAATATGAACAGAGCTAGGCCTGCACATGGGTTGAGTTGGCCGGGTTGATGGCATTTTAACAACCCAATCCAATGTTTGCGGTTTGAGAAAATCTCAACCCAACCCAACTCAACCAAAACTACAACCAAACCTAACTCGAACCGTACGAGTTGGTTTGGTTGGGTTGATCAGGTTGAAACTTTGATACATCATTTTACAACCTAGTCAAGTGTTTATGTTTAGACGAAGTAAAATCAAAATGATAACAAACAAAAAAGGCTAACAAACTGAAAAAAGGAAATTGAAGGTTCATGCAAATAAGAAAATAAAACTACGGTTGAAATTGTAATATAATTTTAAATATAGTTAATTACGGATTAGTCTAATGTTTAATGTACATATGTTAATTAATCAAGCACTTCATAATTGTATTAAATCAATAGTATAGAAAGATATCGGGTTCATCGGGTTGGGTTGGGTTCAAATGACCTTAACCCAATTCTAACCCAATAGATGCGGTTTGACTTATTTTTGTATCAATTATGTTTCAGGTTTCTTAGGGTTAAAGATTTTTGGGTTTTTCAGGTTGGGTTGGCGGGGTTAGTTGGGTTGGTCGGTCTTTTAAAAAAAATGGTTTTAAATATATTGTTGTTGTTACTCCGTCGGTAATATTCATTAGACGGATTTCCGAGGATGTACCAAAAAATAATTAAAAGTAAAATACTTTAAATTTACACACAGTTTACAAATATATTTGTTGGAAATTGCAAGTTTGTTGGCTTGGTCTTGTTTAACATGTATATATTCTAGGGGTGAGCATCGGCACCGAAAATACCGAACCGTACCGGTACCGGTACCGATTATATTTTTCGGTTCGGTACTCGGTACTTGTAATGTCGTTGATTCGGGATTCAGGAAATTTGGGATTCGGTACTCGGTACTAATACCGAACACAAAAATATGAAGAGAGAGATTGTAAAAATCTCTAAATTGAGTTAGCGTGAAAGGTTGATCTGTATAATCTCAAGCCCACCCATGAATCGTGTTTCACAGGGTGCATCTTATCTCGGTGCATCTCATCCAATGTTCTAAAAAACTCGCCACACGGCTGTGTGTCTCACGTCATGTTAAGCTTGTGGCACGTCATGGCCTAATGCACAATTTCGTAATGCAATATTTGATTTTCTTTATGTTTTTAATGTCTTATTTTCAAGTTTTTTTAATATATACCAAAATTAAACTTGCTTATTACTTTGACTTATTGAGTAACACTACAAAACATATTATTTTTATATATAATGATATATATGAATTAGAAGAATGACGCCATAATTCACGCCTTGAAAACGCCATGGCTTCGTTGTGGCTCCTAAGGCTTGAGGCTTGGCCTCGTCGCCACACCACGCCTCACGCAATTTAGAACCTTGATCTCATCCTAACGTGCATCAAACGGTTGATAACTACTTCTGACGTTTCTCAGTTCTCACGTTAACTCAACTTCTTACTGGAACCCGATCCTTGGTTGCATTAACCACTTGTACATCCCCATAAATAGGGGTGTGCAAAACCCGACGAACCCGAAAACCAGAAAAAATGCCGAACAACCCGACCCTAATCACCCGATCGTACTCGAGGTCCGAAGCCCAAAATTTAGGTCGGATATATAGGTTTGGGTAGGGCCTTAAATTCTTTCACCCGATCCGACCCGAAACCTGAATAATATATACTATTTCTTTTATTATAAACATAAATTTGAGTGAATTGTGGATTTGGTCCATGTGGTTTAGTGATTTCTTTGACCATGATCCTCATTCTATGTTTATTGTGGATTTGGTCCTTGTGGTATTCAATTTATTTTGGTCATGGTCCTTCTGACTAACACTTCCATTAACTTTGTTAAATCAAGGACCATTTTAGCCATTTTGCCTATTTTTTGTCCTTTTTTGATAAGATAAAAAAATAAACAATATTTTTATACACACATGCACACACACATGTATATATGTATATATATATATATATATATATATATATATATATATATATATATAACTAGGGGTGAGCATCGGCACCGAAAATACCGAACCGTACCGGAACCGGTACCGATTATATTTTTCGGTTCGGTACTCGGTACTTGTAATGTCATTGATTCGGGATTCGGTACTCGGTACTAATACCGAACCGTCCCGGTAAGACCAAAGGTCATTTTAATTACTTTCGGTACCATGTTCACCGCTATGTAAAATCATCAAGCTATGCATGCTACTATAAAGGATTAGCTAATTTAGGCTCAAACAACACAAATAGTCAAGTGACTCAAGTCAGACTCACCATAAAGTTTAGGCTCATCGTGAACATTGTTCGTGAGCTCCAAAAGGCTTGATTTATATTTAAATGCATTCTCAAATGTGTGGATAATTTAGTTAAACGACCATATTTGAGATTTTAATATGACTTTCTGAAAAAAAGTAACAAGCTTTGAATGTATATGATGTTAAACATCTCATCTATGATGTAAAAGAAAATAGTCATGTAAAATTTTAAAAATACACTAATAGGACGTTTGGTTTGATGGAATGATTTTGAGATATTCGGGAAATTCGGTACGAATACCGAATACGCGGTACCGGTACCGGTACCGTATATGATTACTCGGTTCGGTATTCGGTACCGCCTTTAGACCACATTCGGGATTCGGAAAAATCGGTACCGGTACCGACCGGTCCGGTACCGACCGGTCCGGTACCATGCTCACCCCTAATATATTCTATCGATAATTAGCCTCTGTTTTTTAGTTACACAATTATCGGTAATTTTTCAGTTATTCGGTACTTACTGACAAAGATGTACTGTGTCGTCAATAATATCCGACATTAAAAGTTTGATTTATAGAAATTAATATCATACGTATAAATAATCTTTAACCATTTTAGTCAAGTAAAAACCACTAACATTATATGTAAGATTAATCATTAAACCTTTTAAAGAAGTTTCTAGATTTTCCATAATAATTCCATTCTTTTAGCTTGCTTAAATACAGAGTACTTAAATTTGTGAATGATTGGTTTTACTCCGTACATGTGGTTCGTTAATATAATCTTTCTGTTAGAAAAGGTATGTAGATTGAAAGAAAAGATGTGGAAACAATTGATTAGAACGCGATAAGGATTACTATCCTTAGGATATTATTAGCCCCCACTATCAAGGTTGTGGCTAACACACCCCCAGAAATTATCTAATCAATAGTTTATGTTTAACAACACAACATAAACTGAAAGAACATTTCTGCAGAATTTTGAAGAACAAAGAAAGGATCAATAGAGGATTAAGATCTCTAAAATGATGGAATTATAGCACATATATATAGGTTTTGACATATAACTAATTTGGATAAGTTTAACCAACTTGAAACTTTATCCAAATTCAAATTATAACAGAAAACCTGTCAAAAACGGTCAGAAAATCGTCAACAGTGATGAATGCGACTTTGATATGATTTTAAGGGAATCGCACACGCGCAACATGCTAATGCCAGTGCTATCTTTTAACCGTTAAATATATGTGTAAAATCCACCCAACAAGGCCAAATTCCCCTTAGTTCATTTGATCTTTTAAACAACTCTACAAGTTGTTTAAGAATTATAAACTAAGAAATAGTTTATCAGTCTTCCAATGTGGGACAAGTGATAAGCCTAAATTCCATACATATATAGCTCACCAAAACAAGTAAGATTCTACCATTCTTTCTATGTTGGACAAATCTCACTATGAAAACTATATATATAACAATCCCCCACTTAGTCTTCATCAAATAAAATCAATCATGCATAAGTTAAAGTATCTTTCGATTTGAACTTTAACTTAGTGTAAATTACTCAAAGTTCTAATTAAATCTATGGGGGCTTATAGATTTTGAGCCAAGATTTATATATATTAAAACCGGAATAATCACACACACAATTGATTATCAAGACATATTCTTAAACATATAGCACACCATTATGGCCATGTGCTCATCCTGGATTCATGAACATTTACAAAAGTTGACCTATACTTTTGTTAGAAGAGGCACCACCACTTATGTTCATATAGGTGAAATTCACTAACCATTGAATTTCATTAAGAGTTGAACACTCACCCTAAAACATATATTAGAGTTAACTAGTATGAACATAGTTGGATATCAACAACTTGTTATTACCACATTGAACCTTTATCTAAGGGTATACTTAGAAAAAGGTTGGGTTTCCGTTGTTGCCAACTAATCAATAGGTCTCAATCCCATTTCACGGCTTGTCCCAAATACCATTTCTTTTGAGACTCCTTTGGTAAAAGGATCTGCCAGATTGTTGGAAGTTCTTACATACGTAATTGTTATTATCCTGTCGGATATTAACTCTCTCACATACGCATGTCTCAAACTAATATGTTGTCAGGATCGAAATTCAAACAAGAATTTAAATAACACACTCAGAAACTTATGTTAAAGAAGTTGCGGAAAAACACTTTAACAGAAAATCAATGGAACAGTATATATATCTCAAATCACAAGTTTATATTGATTCAACTTGATGATTACACACAAAACCTCAATCTGTTTAACAGGCTAAACAGACGTTCTATACTTCTCTATAGAAAGGATCTAAACTATTCTTGAGGTTAATTCTCTCTAAACAAAACATATGAATAATTGTTAATTCTAACAAAGACTTCTATACTATATATACAAGACTGAGTACAAGATAATTATCAAAATAAAATTGATCTTCAGCATCAATACCATAATTATCTTCAACCATATCTCCAACTCATTTTTATCTTCAAGTCTTCTGTATCTTTAGAAGCAACACTAACCTTCTCTTCTTTTAGTAGTATTAATCATTGAGAAGTATTAACAATTCTTGCAGTAGTAATCTTCAACAGTATTAACTACTAGCAGTACTAAGTCTCCAAGCAGTACTAACTATTCAAACAGTATTAATTCTACTAGCAGTATTAAAATTACAAGCAATAGTAATACCTTTCAACTAGCAGTAGTATCCATCCTTAGCATATTCTGACCCAACAATCTCCCCCTAGCTTAACTTTTCAGGATGAGAAGTTAAGTTCTTCAACTTAGAGTCTTCATGATGCTTTCAACACTTCAGCTTAGTTCCCCAAATTAGGATCCAAACCCAGACTTTGACTAATGATCCTGTTAATCACAATCCTTGCCATTTCAGAACCTTGAGGACAGATTAGTTTGGCTTTCAACATCCCCTGTAGCTTGGCTAGGCTATGGTCATATATCTTATCTACCAGGTAATATTCATGGAAGTTGTTGTCAATGGTTAAGATATACACCCCACACCTTTCTATGAGCATCCAGTTGTCCACAGACTTGAAAACTTCCTTGATTACGTGCTTGACAAGGTCTGGACTGAACATCATGCATGGATACCCCTTTGCTAGTTTCTTGATGTTCATCCCTGATGGCTTCAGCACATCCCCATACAGAGTCATTCCTACTTTGAACATTTCTTTCAAGTCTGACCTTGAACAACTTCTGACTATCTTGCCCCAAGTAGAATAAACTTCAAAGCGATCACCCATCCTCTTGATTCTGAAATACTCTTTTCCTTGATCTTCTAGAATATCCCAGTGGATGATTTCAGGGGCTTGAACTGAAATGGGTTTTGCTTTTACTGGTTCATCATCTGTTACAGTCATGTAAAGACCAAAATGCACATCAGATTGACTTGGTTGTTGTGCACTTTGACTTGATTGCTCTGTATGACCTGTAACAGATGGTTTTGCCTCTTTTTCTCTCCTTCAACCTTGACTTTTTGGACTGTTTCTTGGAAGCTATAGTTTTCACTCTCTTGGCAGATTTGACTTCCACAGCAACAGGTTCTTCCTTCTTTTCTTCAGCCTTTTCTTTTGAAGGGGTGGTTTCCTCACTCTCAGGGAAGGGTTGTTGGATATTGAGATCATGTCTCTCTTTCATTTGTCTTTCAAACTCAACCCTTTGAGTGAAGTCCCCTTGAAGCTTTGCCATTTCCTTTTTATATAGCTCTTCAACTCTGCTATATGACATGCTAGCAAGCATCTCTTCTTTTACACCAATTAAGCCTTTCAGAAACTTTATCATTTTTCTCCTTTCTTGATTGGCCAAATAGGTCTTAGAAGGTTGTCTTTTCTGAGTCTTTGCTGGCAGTCCGTGCTTGGATGCTTTCACTGTACTTTTCTTGGCCTCAGCTGCAGCTTTCAAGCTCTTTTGATATTCCTCATTCAGCTTAGTAGACAGATCTAGAACAATCTGCCTATCTTTGGCCTTTTGAGTATGTTCTTCTTGTTCTAGCTCAGCCTGCAGCTTCTTTGCCAATTCCTCATCAATCTCTATCTGTTTTAGCTTCTTGGGAGGTTGTACAGATTCATCCACTTTTTCCTTGCCTTTTCTTTTCATTTCTTCTTCACGGATTTCTTTTCTTTTCTGCTCAAGACCTCCTTCTTTAATTTCCACTCCCTTGGCCTTTTGAGTGGCTTTGGGAGTGTCTGTTTTGGCCTTTAGAAGAGTTTCTGCTATTTCTATCTCTTCAACAGATAGCCCTATTACTGCTGCTAGCCCAATTTGTGTTGCTCGCTTGAAAGTTTTTGCTGCTGGCCCTGTTTCATTACCCTGCTCCACCTCAACTGTAGACTTCATCCCATCAGGACTTTGCTTGTCAGATCCAGCTCTTAGCTTCCCCTTATTCTCCCCCTTTTTGGAAGCATCATGAAGGATGCTCCTCTTTTTTAGTATGAACTTGGTTTTTTTCTTCTTTTGCACTTGCTTTAGAACCAATTTCTTGAGGTTGCTGATCTGTACCTGTTGGGAGAGAATTATCTGTTGCATCTCCTCTATGAGTTTTCCCTGAGATAGGACATCCTCATTTATATTCGCCAACGTTTCCATCAATTCATCATAGGTATATCTATCCTCACCACCTTTAGGTGTGTTTACCACCCTTGGAGGATCACTGGAACGTTTAGTAGGGGTCCTCTGCCTAGCAGAGTCACCTTCTACCCCCTTGGTTTCTTGGCACCGGGGACCTCTGGATGATTGCTCACCCAAAGTTGCCGTGGGGAAGGTCTTAGGAATGTTCATACTGTCCTGCTCTGCACTTTGTGCAAAGTCAGTAGTGTGAGCCTCACTGCCCACATGCTCAACCTGCTCCTTAGTGAGTACCTTCTTGGGGTTGGGAGACACCCCTGTGGTTTCCCTATCGATATTCTCTAATGGAGAATGTTCCATTAGAGGGCTTGAAGGCTGTGGGGGTGAAGGTACAAGAAGGGAAGGAACCTTCTTTACCTTTTTCCTTATATATATTTTGGTGATGGGGGATGTGGGCTTGTCAATAGGAAACTGAGCAGGATTAGTAGAAATGAGTGGTGTGGGTAGGTCATCAGTTTGGTTGTCAGATGAGGGCTTTGACAATGATGCCTCACCATGAGAATGTGACACACCCATCATTGTAGAGAACAATGGGGTGTCTTGGCCAGAAAAGTCCTTGGAGGGCCTTTTCATGTTTGAGAATACCTTCCCTTTGGGAGGTTTTGGTACATACACCTCTTGAAAAGAGGGTAGATCCGTCAATTCCTTCAGTATAATCTCTTGTACAAACCTGGGATACATATAAAAGCTTTTGGATTTGGTATCCAGGTTTGACATAAAATCATTGAAAATCATTTGTGAGAAATTGAACTTTCTAGAGGTAGCTAAGCAGACCAAAGCATAAGCTAAGGTACTGCTAAACTCACTCCATCCAGTTGTTTTTCGTGAAATGCAATGTTGTAGGGTATGAACAAAAAATCTCCACTGTGGTGAAAATCTGTTCTTGAAAAACTTGAATACATCAGTGGGACCTTCATACCCCATAAGACTAAGAGTTTGGAAGAGATCTTACTTAGGTAAAGAGGTTATACTTGAGGCATCATCTAATCGTAGATGGATGCGAATACACTTCTCTGTGATGGTCAAGGGTTTACCACATACCCTTGTTTTGATGACCTGTTTGCCCTCTTCAGATTGAATAGTAGCATTGGCCCAAAACTGTCTTTGATGTTCCACATAGATTGTGGGATTGACAGTTAGAGCGTGGGCAATGTGAGAGGATTTGAGGAAATCCACTATGGCATGGAAACCTTTAGCTTGCTTTGGTTTCTGCAACATGGCGAGCTCGTTGTGTTCATCAAAGAATGCTCGTCCTGCCATCGTTCTGGTTAAATCTAGCGTTCAAATCGTTACTGGGGTTGACACTGGTAAGCAAGAAATCGAGAGAGAAGAAGAAGAAAAAATGGAAGTTCAAAGAGACGTTTGTATTTTGGCGGTCACAAAGGGTATTTATAGGTGGAGGGATTCAGTTAGAAGCAGTACTAAGTACCCTAGCAGTATTAACTAACTCGCAGTATTAACTCATATTAGCAGTAGTAACTCCTACTGGCAGTACTAACACGGACTAGCAGTATTAACATAGACTATCAGTATTAACACAGACTAGCAGTATTAACACTTACCAGCAGTAGTAACAATGATTAACAGTATAAAAACAAAGGCAAGCAGTAGTAACTTTGCACTGGCAGTATAAACCACCTAGCAGTAGTAACCATACTTGAGCATTTTTGAAAAGTTATCATGAGTAATATAGCGAGCAGTATTAACTTATTTAGAGGTACCAAGTATCCATTTGAAGCAATCTGAAACACTGAAACACACAAGGTTAGTAGCATCATGCATAATACAATATGAGAAAGTAGACAGGAAGGAATCTATACAGTTACATAAGACATAAGACAATAGGCTTATTCAGAGTTTATCATGCCCACACTTGTGACCAAAAATGTGAATCTGCCCACATCAAAAGCTTTAGTGAATAGATCAGCAAATTGGTTACTTGTATGAACTTTCACAACCTGAATTAGCTTCTTTTTATTACAGTCTCTGATAAAATGATACCTGATTTCTATATGCTTTGTTTTGGAGTGCTTGACTGGATTATTAACAATGCTAATAGCACTATTGTTATCTATGAAGATTGGAGTGTGAAGAAAGGTCAAACCATAGTCCAACATTTGATTCTGAATCCAGAGTACTTGAGAACAGCAGCTTGCAGCATCTATGTACTCTGCTTCTGTTGTAGATGTGGATATTGTGGTTTGTTTCTTGCACTGCCATGATACTAGTCTTGCACCCAAAAACTGACATCCCCCTGAATTTGACTTTCTATCCAAATTTGCCACACCCAAGTCACTGTCTGAATAAGCAAGTAGGTCAAATGGTGAGTCATGAGGATACCAAAGACCTAATCTAGGTTGGCCTTTGAGATATCTGAATATCCTCTTGACTGCTTGAAAGTGTGACTGCTTAGGACTTACTTGAAATCTTGCACACACATAAACAGGAAACATGATATCTGGTCTTGAAGCAGTGAGATACATGAGGGAGCCAATCATGGATCTGTAGTGATGAACATCCACATCCTCCCCCTCAAGATCTGCAGTGATCTGTTTGTGTGTCTCCATGGGTGTGCTTGCAAGCTTTGAGTCTGAGAAACCAAACTTGTTAAGAATGTCCTGCACATATTTGGATTGACTTATAAATATCCCATCTTTCTTCTGTTTAACTTGAAGCCCTAGGAAGAAGGTAAGTTCACCCATATAACTCATCTTGAATCTCTTGTGCATCAAATCTTCAAAGTCTCTGCACATTTGATCTTTTGTGGATCCAAAGATAATATCATTCACATAGATTTGCACTATTAGGATGTCCTTCTTCTTCCTCTGAATGAACAGAGTCTTGTCTATGATTCCTCTTTGAAACCCATTTTCCAAGAGATAGGTAGACAGAGTTTCATACCATGACCTTGGTGCTTGATGTAGCCCATAGAGTGCCTTCTTCAATTTGTATACTCTGTCAGGATAATTTGGATTCTCAAATCCTGGAGGCTGACAGACATACACTTCTTCTTCAATTCTTCCATACAGAAAAGCACTCTTTACATCCATTTGGTAGACTTTGAACTTCATGAAAGATGCATAGGCTAAAAATAGCCTGATTGCCTCTATCCTGGCCACTGGTGCAAATACTTCTTCATAATCAATACCCTCTTCTTGAGTATACCCTTGTGCCACTAGTCTGGCTTTGTTCTTTATTACTATTCCTCTCTCATCTTTCTTGTTCCTGAAGATCCATCTTGTGCCAATTGCTCTGTGTCCTTTTGGAAGATCCGCCAGATCCCATACATCTTGTAGTACAAACTGCAGCAGCTCCTCTTGCATTGCTTCTATCCAGCTTGGATCCTTCATTGCATCAAATTCCTTTTTGGGCTCAACATGTGATAGAAAGCAAGATAATAAACCTGATTGTAGATCTTTCAATCCCCCTATCTTGCTTTGTTGCCTTGTGATCATTGGAGAATTGATGTCACCAATCACTAATTGAGGAGGATGATTCTTCTGAGTTCTTGTAGCATTGACAGCCTCTTCAAGAAGATTGACTTCAATATTTGTGTCATTCTTTTCTGGAGAGCTTCCACCATACACTGAAGAATCATCATCTGTGTCTTCCTCTTCCAAAACTGGCATCTCAGGACCTTTGATTCCTGAATCTGAGGGTTGATCTTCCTTTTCACCTCTGTCCTCTTCATTCCGAGCTGGTTCAATGTCCTTTGAATCTGAATTATCTTTCTTATCTTGGTCACAGAATTCAACAGGATCAGCAGTAGGTGTTGGGAACAACACAAACTCTTGTCTTTGTACTTGTTCCTTTTCTGTTCCTGTTTCTGCATTATGCACATCACTGAAACTCAAAGAATTAGTTAGTGAATCAATGTCAAATAACCAATCAGGACCTGAACCAAGTTGATTTGGTGTGTTCTCATTGTATTTGACATTGTCACTTTCCTCAATAATCCTAGAAGAGGTGTTAAAAACTCTGTATGCCTTACTTTGAGATGAATAACCAACAAGAAACCCATCCTCAGCTTTGCTATCAAACTTTCCTAGGTGAGTTTTGGTATTGAGAATTGTGCAAGGACACCCAAATGGTTTGAAAAATCCAATAAAAGGTTTCTTCTTTTTAAAAAGCTCATAGGGTGTCTTGTCTTGAGATTTTACTACTAGAACTCTGTTTTGAACATAGCAGGCAGTATTAACTGCTTATGCCCAAAAAGTGATTGGAAGTTTTGAATCTGCCAACAGAGATCTAGCAGCTTCTATCAGAGTCCTATTTCTCCTTTCAGCAACACCATTCTGTTGAGGAGTTCTAGGAGCACTGTATTGCCTCTCAATGCCTTTTTCCTCACAGAAGCTGTTTAGGTCATTATTTTTGAATTCAGTTCCATTATCAGACCTAATGACTTTAACTCTTAGATTTGTTTGGTTTTCAACTCGAAGAACAAAGGATTTGATCAGTCCACTTGTCTCATCCTTAGTCCTCAGAAAATAGACCCAAGTGAATCTAGAGAAATTATCAACAATAACTAAGCAGTAGGATTTCTTACCAATACTCATCACTTTTGTAGGGCCAAACAGATCCATATGCAGTAAATTAAGAGGTGAAGAGATTGTATTAATCTCTTTGGACTTATGAGAAGTTTTGTGCTGCTTGCCTTTAAGACATGCAACACAATGATCATCACATGAAAATACCTTTTGTGGCAAACCTCTTACAAGGTTGTTTTTCACAAGTTTGTTCATTGTTTTAAAGTTCATGTGACACATCCTTCTGTGCCAAAGAGATGATTCATCTAAAGAGGCTTTTGAAAATAAACAGTTTAGAGATGAATCAGAAACTACACTCTCCAAGTCTAAGCAATAAACATTGTCCTTTCTAGTAGTTCTAAGTAGTATCATACTTTCATCAACTACCTTGAATCCTGGAGCAAGGATGATACATTCAGTATCAGTGAATAATATGCTATTTTTCTTGTCACAGACCTGTGATACACTTAACAGGTTGTATCTCAATTGCTCAACATAGTATACATCCTCAAAGATCATCTTAACTTTTGACACATTAACTTTTCCACTTATCTTACCACCTTCTGGATTATCACCAAAAGCAACATGTCCTCCATCCATTCTTTTGAAGTTTTGAAGGCAGGCCATGTTACCTGTCATGTGCTTGGAACAACCACTATCAACATGCCAAATGCTCCTTCCCTTGAGTTGTTGGTTGCCCTGTACATTTAATAAAGCAGTTAGTTTTTAATAGGAACCCAAGCCAAAGTGGTCTTGGGTTTTCCATTCTCATCAACATATTCATATTCAGACTGGATGAGATTATCAAACTGAGGAATCTCATTGCTTGAATACTTTGTCAGAATAATGGGTCTGTCACTGGAAGCAATACTAACTTGATTGGCAGTACTAACTTTGTTAGCAGTACTAACATCATTAGCAGTACTAACATTATTAGCAGTACTAATTGGGTTAGTAGTACTAACTTTGTTAACAGTACTAACTCAGTTAGCAGTAGTATTGCTTGCAGCAACATTATTTCTGTCAGCAGTACTAACAAATTTCTTTACTTTTGGAACCCAGACCTGGACAAAGTTGTTTGCTTTCTTTTTCTTTAAGTTACTCCTTGGCTTATTTGGAGTATTTTTCTTTGAATTAGCAAACTTATTTTGAACATGAGATTTTATAGGAGCCTTTCTCACATTCTCAGCCATATGATTCCTTATATGCTTCCTATAACCAATAGGATTTTGTATATTTCTTTGAAAACTGGTCCTTTGGTTAATAGGATTGAAATAACAGTGTTTGGCTAGATGATTTTGCTTGCCACAAATAAAACAAGGCTTTGGTCTATTAATTTTTCTCAGATCAATTCCTTGTTTTAAAGCCCACTGATTATTTCTATTTCTTTGATTTCCCCTTGTTTTATCATGTTTTTGGGCCTGATTCTGTTTACAAGTACAGGGATTAACAACAGTAGTTTGCATGTAATGAACTCCCTGTGCCTTTCCCTTCCCCCTTGTCAGGATCGAATTCTCAACAAGAATTAATTATCAGAAACAATATCAAAGAAGTTTGCGGAATAACACTTTGATATTTAATCAAACAGGAAATCAAAACAGAATATAATTAACAAACTGTAAGCTTGTATTGAATGCTTTGAAGTTACAAGATTACTCACTCAACCTCAATATTGATGAACAGGCTCACCAATACGAATTCTACTTCTCTAGAATTAGGATCTATGCCTTGAGGTTGATTTTCTCTCTAAAAGAATGAAAAACTAATAAATTAAATTTTTATTCTAAACTATACAATATATATACTGAATACAAAGATAATTACAATAAATAAAATATCTTCAGTATGTCTTCCATGTATATCTCTAAGCTTCCATGTATATCCTTTCATACGAATCTTCATCATATAAGCAGTATTAATCTTCAGCAGCATTAATTTCCTTCTAGCAGCATTAACTACTAAGCAGTACTAACCACTAGCAGTACTAACTAGCTAAGCAGTACTAACTTTGTTCAAGCAGCACTAACTTTGACTAGTAGTATTAATAGAACTAGCAGTAGTAACACTCAGCAGTATTAACCTTTAAGTCTTCTAGCAGTAGTAACTTTGAACCAGCAGCATTAACCATACTTGATGAATTCTTCAGTTCCCAACAATCTCCCCCTAACTTGACTTTTAGGAAGAGAAGTCAAGTTCTTCAAATTTTCTTCAAGATGCTCCCAAAACTCTATTATGGCCTAAATTCCAGTGTTTGCATCCAATCCCAAACTCTGATTGATGGTTCTTTGAATCAAGTATTTAGCCATTTCTGAATCTGGAACACACCTTAACTTTTTCTTCAGCATGGCATGTAGCTTCAATCTGCTATGATTATACACTCTATCCACTAGGAAGTATTCAGTGTGATTTAAATCCAAAGTCACTGTATATACTCTACTAATTTCATATAGAGTCCAACTGTTTACTGATTTGAAGACATCCTTGATCAAGTGCTTTACTTCTTCAGGTTTGAACATCATATACAGATACTCCATTACCAGTTTTGTAATTGAAATCCCTGGAGCCTTTAGAATATCTGCATACAATTTCATTCCTATCTCAAACATCTCTTCAATATCTGATCTAGAGCATGTTCTGACAATTTTTGCCCATGTGTTAAACACTTCATACTTTTCATCCTTTCTTTTCAGCCTTATGTATTCCTTTCCATCCACTGTCAATGTATCCCAGAGAATCACCTCAGGAGGCTTAACTCCTACAGGTTCTGCTGAAATTGGTTCAGGCACTTTGTCCATCACTACCATATACAAATTTACATCATCAGTGTTAGATGGCTCTGTCTGTTTAGATGACTCAGGTGCCCCTTCTTCTTCAGCAACCTTATCAGCCTCTTCTTCAGATACTCTAGGATTTTTAATTGGCTTTCTCCTTGCCATCATTTTTGTTCTCTTTAAAGTCCTTAGACTTTCTCCTAGGGTGGACTCTTTCTTAGGAGGTGTTTCTTGCTCATCTGGAAATGGCTTTTGACAATCAAAGTCATTACTTTCTTTTATTCTCTTCTCCATCTCCACCCTAGCAGTTTCACTTCCCTGAAGCTTTAATATCTCTGAATCATAGAGTTCTTTGATCTTCTCAAAAGACATTTTGGAGAACATCTCCTTTTTGACTCCTACAGCACCTTTGAGAAATATAATCATCTTGTTTCTCTCTTGGGTACCTAGGAATGTCTTTGAGGGTCTTCTCTTCTTTGCAACTGTTTTCACCACATATTTCTTCATACTTGCAGCTTTCTTCTGTGCAATTTCAGTTGCCATACTCTGTTGATAAGCTTCATTCAGTTCAGCAGCTAGAGCTTTTGCCATTTCCCTGTCCTTTTCCATCTGAACTCTTTCTTCTTTTTCAACATCCTCCTGCATCTTTTTAGCTAGGGCTTCATCTGATTCAACCAACCTTTGCTTTTTGATTGGTTGATCAGATTCTACCATCTTTGCTTTTCCTTTGTCTTTGCTCATAGCCTTCTTACTGTTATCTTTCTTGATCACTTAACCTTGTTCTTTTATGATTACACCTTTGGTCTTTGAAGTGACCTTGGGAGTATCATTCTTGGCTTTTAGTAAGGTTTCTGCAATCTCAAGATCTGTTAACACTTCTTTCACAGTTTCTGCTGCTTTATTAATGTCAGCAGTAGTAACTGTTTCTGTTTGCTTCTCCCCCTCAACATCAACTTTCTCTCCATCAAGCTCCCCCTTTCTTGTGGCTTCTTCCATGTTGATCTCCCCCTTTTTGGGAGCATCATCCTCAGTGGTCCTTCTCCTTAATTGGAATTGCTTTCTCTTCTTCCTTTGTACCAGACTAAGCACCATCCTTTTCAGCTTAGCAATTTGTTCTTGTTGGGACAGAATTACTAGCTTCATTTCTTCAATTTCTTTGCCTTGTTTGAGAACATCTTGATTGATGTTCCCCATTGTTTCCATCAATTCATCGTACGTATATATGTCCTCGCCCTCTCCAGAAGTGTTACCCTCCTTTGAAGGATCATTGGATCTTTTATTTGTGGAAGTCTTCTGCCTTGCAGAGTCACTATCCACCCCTGTGGTTTCTTGGCACCAGGGACCTTCAAATGATTGCTCATTCAAAGTTGCCATGGGGGAGGTCTTATTAATGTTACCACTTTCCTCCTCTGTACTATCAGGAGTAGTGGCAGCCTCATCACCCATATGCTCTACCTCCTCCTCAGAGAGCACCTCCTTTGGGTTGGGAGACACCCGTGTGGTTTCCCTTTGGATATTCTTTAGGGGAGAATTCTCCCTTAGATGGCTTATAGGCTTAGTGGGTAATGGTACAAGAAGGGAAGGAGCCTTCTTTACCTGTTTTCTCTTGTAAGTTTGGGTGATGGGAGATGTTGGTTTTTCAAGAAGGGACTGGGGAATTGATTTTGAGAGGGAAGGTTGGGCTTGGCTAGCAGTGGATTGGTCTAATGGGGGCCTTGACCCTGCTGCCATACATTCATTGGTTTGGGACACCACCATCATTGTAGAGAACAATGGGGTGTCAACTCCTTCAGAGTCCCCAGCAGATCTTCTCATATTTGAGAAAACCTTGCCTTTAGGGGGGTTTAGGTACATATACCCCAACAGGTTGAGGTATATCCGTCAATTCATGAGTAATGACTTCTTGAACAAACCTGGGATACATAAAGAAGCTCTTTTTGTTTCCCATGTTTGAGACAAGATCACTGAAAATCATTTTAGAAAAATTATACTTTCTGGCAGTGGCCAAGCACACCAAAGCATAAGCAATAGTGCTGCTGAACTCACTCCATCCAGTAGTCTTTTTGGAGATACAATGCATAAGAGTATGGACAAAGAAACGCCATTGGGGTGAGAATTTTGCTTTAGAAAATTTGAAAACTCCCAATGGGCCTCCATACCCCATTCTTGTAAGGTTTGAAAATAGTTCATCATTTGGGATAGAGGTTATACCAGAGGCATCGTCTAGACGTAGACTGATGCGAATAACCTCTTCAGTAACCGTGAGTGATTGATCACAGATTCTTGTCTTGATCATCTGCACACCATTCTCAACAACAATGGTTGCATTAGCCCAGAACTGCCTTTGATGCTCAATATAGATTGTAGGGGATACAATAAGAGCATGAGCAATGTGGCTTGTCTTGAGGAAATCCACAATCTGATGAAATCCTGCAGCTTGCTTTGGCTTTTGTAGCATCGCAATCTCATTGTGCTCGTCGATGAAAGTCATGGATGCCATTGATCTTAGTGAAAAGCTTGGCTGAAAACTTCGAACTTGAGAGAGAAAAGGTTTTTAGCGCAAGAGAACAGTATGCAAAGAGTCGTTATGAACTTTTAGGCGGGCAAAAAGTATTTATAGTATTCGGAATATTAGCAGTATTAACCTAGAGCAGTATTAACTATTAGCATTATTAACTAGCAGTATTAACTAACTAGCAATATTAACTAACTAGCAGTATTAACTAACTAGCCGTATTAAGTACTAGCAGTATTAACCACTAGCAGTATTAACTACTAGCAGTATTAACTGAAAGCAGTATTAACCACTAGCAGTATTAACTGAACGCAGTATTAACTACTAGCAGTATTAACTGAAAGCAGTATTAAACACTAGCAGTGTTAACTGAAAGCAGTATTAACCACTAGCAGTATTAACTGAAAGCAGTATTAACTACTAGCAGTATTAACTGAAAGCAGTATTAACCACTAGCAGTGTTAACTGAAAGCAGTATTAACCACTAGCAGTATTAACTAACTTACTCCTTTTAAACTTGCTAAACACTGAGTACTGCTATGCATATCCTGAAACAGAAGATTAGTGACTCCAAGAATAATATACAGATATAAAACCACTTTTTGAGAAGGGGATTATTCAGAATTGATCATTCCCACACTTGTTACCAAGAAAGTGAATCTACCCACATCAAAAGCTTTAGTGAATAGATCAGCAAACTGATTATCAGTGTGAACTTTGACAACTTGAATAAGTTTCTTTTCATTACAATCTCTTATAAAGTGATACCTGATCTCAATGTGCTTTGTTTTTGAGTGCTTGACTGGATTATTCACAATGCTAATAGCACTGCTGTTGTCAATAAAAATTGGAGTGTGTAGAAAGGTGACCCCATAATCCAACATTTGATTCTGAATCCATAAGACTTGAGAACAGCAACTTGCAGCTGCTATGTACTCTGCCTCTGTTGTAGATGTGGATACTGTGGTTTGTTTCTTGCACTGCCATGAGACTAGTCTAGCACCCAAAAACTGACATCCTCCAGAAGTAGATTTTCTGTCCAAGTTTGCCCCACCTAGATCACTGTCTGAGTATGCTATTAGGTCAAAAGGTGAGTTATGAGGATACCAAAGTCCCAATCTGGGTTGCCCTTTGAGATATCTGAATATCCTCTTAACAGCTTGAAAGTCAGATTGCTTTGGCCTAACTTGAAATCTAGCACATACACAAACTGGAAACATTATATCTGGCCTTGATGCTGTGAGATACATGAGAGAGCCAATCATGGATCTATAATGATGCACATCCATATCCTCCCCCTCAAGATCTGCTGTGATCTGCTTGTGTGTTTCCATAGGTGTGCTGGCAGGTTTTGATTCTGAGAAACCAAACTTGGTTAGAATATCCTGCACATACTTGGATTGACAGATGAAAATGCCATCTGACTTCTGTTGAACTTGGAGTCCAAGGAAGAAAGTAAGTTCCCCCATGGAACTCATTTTAAACCTTTGATGGATTAAATCCTCAAACTCCTTGCACATGTTGTTTCTTGTAGATCCAAAGATAATGTCATCCACATAGATTTGGACCAGCAAAATATCCTTCTTCTTTCTTTTGATAAATAGAGTCTTATCAATGACTCCTCTTTCAAAGTCATTTTCCAAGAGATAGGATGACAGTGTGTCATACCATGCTCTTGGGGCTTGA
The DNA here is from genome assembly GCA_954870635.1 of Arctium minus. Classification (NCBI taxonomy): domain Eukaryota; kingdom Viridiplantae; phylum Streptophyta; class Magnoliopsida; order Asterales; family Asteraceae; genus Arctium; species Arctium minus. The sequence goes on along the minus strand of OX941097.1, from coordinate 23,394,431 downwards.
TGTAGTCCATAAAGTGCTTTCTTTAATTTGTATACCCTGTCTGGATAGCTTGGGTTTTCAAACCCTGGTGGTTGACAGACATATACTTCTTCTTCAATTGATCCATAGAGAAAAGCACTTTTTACATCCATTTGGTAGACTTTGAAGTTCATGTAAGAAGCATAGGCTAGGAATAGTCTGATTGCTTCTATCCTAGCTACAGGTGCAAAAACTTCTTCATAATCTATACCCTCTTCTTGAGTATAGCCTTGAGCCACCAGCCTTGCTTTGTTCCTTATGACAATACCTCTTTCATCTCTCTTGTTTCTGAAAATCCACTTTGTGCCAATCGCTCTGTGACCTTTAGGAAGGTCTACTAGATCCCACACATCTTGTAGCTTGAACTGTAACAGTTCCTCTTGCATTGCTTCTATCCAGCTGGATTCTTTCATAGCATCATGTGCCTTTTTAGGCTCAAGCTGTGATAGAAAACAAGAAAGCACTGTATGCTGTTGATCTTGCATTTCCTGAAGCCTGCTTTGATGTCTAGTCATCATAGGAGAAGAGATATCTCCTATTATCAACTGTGGAGGATGATTCTTTTGAACTCTGGTGTTGTGACTAGGTTCTTCATTCAGTCCAGCCTCAAGATTAGATTCATGCAACTCAACTGAAGTGTTTTCAGATGTCACTTCATTATTTTCTTGAGTCTCCTTATCTCTAGTGTCTTCTTCACTCTGACTTGGTCCAGTAAATGATTCCTTTTCACAGTCTTCAACAGAATTTACTGTGGGTATGGGAAAAATCACAGATTTAGATATACTTTCTTGAACTTGTGTGATCCTTGATCCTCCACTTCCTGTTCCTGTATACTCATTACTGAAACCAAAAGAGTTAGTTAGTGTATCAATGTCAAATAGCCACTGAGGTCCAGACCCAACAGGATTTGGTGTGTTCTCATTGCATTTGACATTGTCACTTTCTTCAATTATTCTAGAAGAAGAGTTAAATACTCTGTAGGCCTTACTCTGAGATGAATATCCAACAAGAAATCCATCATCTGCTTTGCTATCAAACTTACCTAAGTGAGATTTGGTATTTAGAATTGTACAAGGACACCCAAAAGGTTTGAAGAAACCAATAAAAGGTTTTCTTTTATTTAAAAGCTCATATGGGGTCTTGTTCTTTTGCTTGACCACTAGAACTCTGTTTTGGACATAACAAGCAGTATTAACTGCTTCAGCCCAGAAGGTAATTGGCAATTTTGAATCAGCCAACAGAGATCTAGCAGCCTCTATTAGTGTTCTATTTCTCCTTTCAGCAACACCATTCTGTTGAGGAGTCCTAGGAGCACTAAATTGCCTCTCAATACCTTTTTCTTCACAAAAGGTGTTTAGATCATGATTTTTAAACTCAGTTCCATTATCTGATCTAATGACTTTTACTCTTTGATTAGTTTGGTTTTCAATTCTTAGAATAAATGATTTGATAAGACCACTTGTTTCATCCTTAGTCCTTAGAAAATATACCCAAGTAAATCTGGAGTAATCATCAACAATAACCAAGCAGTAAGATTTCTTGCCTATACTCATAACATTTGTAGGACCAAACAGATCCATATGCAGTAACTGGAGACAAGAAGAAACAGAATTTAACTCTTTGGTCTTATGAGAAGTTTTGTGTTGTTTGCCTTTAAGACAAGCAACACAATGATCATCACATGAAAAGACTTTTGAAGGTAAACCTCTTACAAGGTTATTTTTAACAAGAATGTTCATAGTCTTGAAATTCATGTGACACATCCTTCTGTGCCAAAGGGAGGATTCATCTACAGAAGCTTTTGAAACAAGACAATTTAGAGATGAATCACTATCAACATTGTCCAAATCAAGACAGTAAACATTGTCCTTTCTTGGAGTTCTAAGTAGTATCATGCTTTCATCAACTACCTTGAACCCTGGAGCAAGAATCATACACTCAGTATTAGTAAATAATATACTATGTTGTTTGTCACAAACCTGTGATACACTTAACAGGTTGTACTTTAATTGATCAACATAGTAGACATCCTCAAATGTCATCTTACCTTTGGTGACATTACCTTTTCCACTTATCTTACCAGCAGTAAGATTGTCTCCAAATGCAACATGTCCTCCATTGATATGCTTGAAATCCTGAAGGCATGACATGTTGCCTGTCATGTGCCTAGAGCAACCACTATCAACATGCCAAATGCTCTTTCCCTTGAGCTGTTGGTTGCCCTGCACATTAAATAAATCAATTAGTATGAATTAGGAACCCAAGCCAAAGTGGTCTTGGGTACCCCTTTCTCATCAAAATACTTGCATTCTTTCTTGACAAGATTTTTGAACTTTAATTCCTCATTCTTGGAGTACTTTGTTACAATAATAGGCTTGAAAATGTTTTTGCTAAAATCAGTACTGGTTTTAGAAGTACTAACTGCCTTGGCAACACTTGCATGCTTAGCAGTACTAATCTTGTTAGAAGTAGTAACTGTGTTAGCAGCAGTAACTGTGTTGGCGGTATTAACCTTTGAAGAGGTATTAACAGTATTAGCAGCATTAATCTTTTCAGCAGTACTAACACTGTTAGCAGTAGTAACTGTGTTATCAGTACTAATATTGTTAGCAATACTAACACAGTTAGTACTTCTAGGTACCCACATTTTGACACTTTCTTTTAAAATCTTTTTCTTTAAAGTGCCTTTGCTTTCAACATTTTTCTTTATCACATTTTTCTTTCCAGCCTTCCTATAACCAACAGATTTTTGCACAAATCTTTGAAAGTTCATCTGTTGGTTAATAGGGTTAAAGTAACAATACTTAGCCAAATGATTCAACTTGCCACATATAAAACAAGGTTTTGGTCTATTGATTTTATTCAGATCAACTCCTTGTTTCTGAGCCCATTGATTATTCCAGTTTCTTTGATTTCCTCTTTTTAAACCAGAATTTAGGCTCTTGGCTTTATTGCAATCACACTGTTTACAAGATCCAGGATTCACAACTGTGGTTTGTTTGTAATGGACCTTGTTATCATTTCCTTTAGTCTTCTCTATCTCCTTGGACTTGACCCAGATTTTCCCACATCCCTCATTGGTGATAATATTGTTTTCTAATGGTATCTTTTTACTCACATTATTATCCCTGTTCTCACTTGCTCCTTTCTCATTCAAATCCTTAACTACTACCTCATCCAAAGGATCTATCTTAAATGCTTCTTCAGACAAGTCCTTTTTCTCCTTAGTTTCTAACAAGTCTGATGTAGGAGAAATATAGTTATTATTGTAAGGAGGGGGTGTATTGTTGTATCCAATACCAGGCTTCATCTTATCATGTATCTGAGCCTTTAGAAGAGAGTCCATTGCTTTTGAAGAATAGGAAAACTTGTCTATGTCAAGCTTAACTTTTGACAGTTCCTCTTTCAGTCTATCATTCTCTTCTAAAGACTTAGACAGTTTGGTTTCTAATTCATTCTTTTCCCACTTCCAATAGTTTGTGTCATAAGAGTGTTGAAGTTCATTAGCTTGAAAGCCTTTGATTTGCTCTTCAAATCTCTCTACTATTAACACATAATCTCTTCTGTCTTTTTCTAATCTTTTGAGATCATCACACATACTTTGATTGTGATCCCTGTATCTTGTAACAGTGTCAATGCAAGATTTAGTACAAAGATTAGAACTTACCTCAGTAGGGAGATCAGACACTTCTGCCATAAGAGCTTGGTTCTGAATGGCTTCCTCAGCTTGATCACTCCAGTCAAATCCCATTCCTTGTTGAGAAACCAGGGCTTGAGCAGGATTCTTGTTCTGATTGTATCCTCCATTCTGAGCTTGTTGGTGGTTATTGTTTGGAAAAACACTCCTGCATTCTCTAGCAAAGTGTCCTTTCTTGTGACACTTATAACATTCCACCTTGGTTTTGTCAAAACCAGCTCCATCTTCTCTTCTTTGAGAGAAGTTATTTCTTCCAGTTCTTTTAATGAACTTTTTCACCCTCATGGATAACATGGCCATCTGCCATTTAATATCCATCTCCTCCAGATCATCAGGGTGAATTTGATCAAGATCATCATTAATCAGAGAATTGCTGCTATGACTGGACAAAAAGGCTTCAAGGATAGCTTCAGTGCCTTTTTCTGAACTTACTCCACTGGCAGTACTAATTGCTTCAGGGTTGGCAGTAGTATCAGTGGATGATGAAAGAAGTGCAGCATTGTGAATATAACCAGAGGGCTTCTTCTTGGTTTCTACCTCAGTTTCAAAAACTCTTAGATCATTGTATAGATCATCAAGTTCTTTCTCTTCCAGATTGTCACTCTGTCTGTATGAGACAGTGTACATAGTCCATTCATCCCCAAGAGATCTGAGGAACTTTCTGTTGATATCATCTTGTTCCATCTTTACCCCTACAGTAGCCAGTTCACCTATGAGTTTATTGAACCTGTCAAAAGTTTGAGTCATAGACTCATTCTTTGTGGAAGTGAAGTTCTCATACTGTTGCTTTAGAACATCTCTCTGATTTCTTTTGATGCTCTTAGTTCCAGCAAATCTTTTCTCTAGAGCATTCCAGAGAATCTGAGCATCAGTGCAGTTGCAAAATTGATGCTGATATTCATTGGGAATAGCCAAGAGCAGAGTGCTCAAAGCCTTCATCTCTGTCTGTCTGATCTTCCTCTCACCATCTGTCTTTGGTGGAGGTCTTTTCCCATCTGGTCCTATCCTTCCAGCTTCAGAAGGACCATTCTCAATGATATCCCACATTGAGTAGTCAGTGAGAAGAATATATTGTCTGATTCTGATCTTCCACATGTCAAACTCACTTGGTTTGAGCATTGGAACCTTAGAAACCAAAGTACTGCTTGATTCTGTAAAATTTTCCATGATGAATAACTGTTTCTGAGAGAGTTTGGCTCTGATACCACTTGTCAGGATCGAATTCTCAACAAGAATTAATTATCAGAAACAATATCAAAGAAGTTTGCGGAATAACACTTTGATATTTAATCAAACAGGAAATCAAAACAGAATATAATTAACAAACTGTAAGCTTGTATTGAATGCTTTGAAGTTACAAGATTACTCACTCAACCTCAATATTGATGAACAGGCTCACCAATACGAATTCTACTTCTCTAGAATTAGGATCTATGCCTTGAGGTTGATTTTCTCTCTAAAAGAATGAAAAACTAATAAATTAAATTTTTATTCTAAACTATACAATATATATACTGAATACAAAGATAATTACAATAAATAAAATATCTTCAGTATGTCTTCCATGTATATCTCTAAGCTTCCATGTATATCCTTTCATACGAATCTTCATCATATAAGCAGTATTAATCTTCAGCAGCATTAATTTCCTTCTAGCAGCATTAACTACTAAGCAGTACTAACCACTAGCGGTACTAACTAGCTAAGCAGTACTAACTTTGTTCAAGCAGCACTAACTTTGACTGGCAGTATTAATAGTACTAGCAGTAGTAACACTCAGCAGTATTAACCTTTAAGTCTTCTAGCAGTAGTAACTTTGAACCAGCAGCATTAACCATACTTGATAAATTCTTCAGTTCCCAACACCCCTCTCAAAGGTCTCAGCTTTTACATTCTTAACAGTCTCTTCCCCAGACTTTACTTTCTCACTCTTGACAAAAGGTTTACCCCCTCTTTCATTTGTCAGTATGTGGCTTTCTAAGGGAATAACTTTGTGGTCTTTCTCCTTCTTAATCTCAGAGTCCTCTTCTTCAGAATCTGCCTCAATCACTACTTTGTCTAAAGGATCTACTTCAGTGGCTCCTTCAGGTAATTCCTTCTTGTCCTGTCTTTCTAAGAGATCAGAGGTGGGAGGAATATAGTTATTGTTGTATGGTGGAGGTGTAGTGTTGTAGCCTATTCCTCTTCTAAGTTTGTCATGGACTTGAGTATTTAAATGTGAGTCCATTGCTTTAGAAGCATTGGAATATTTCTCAAAATCACTCCTTATCTTCTCACATTCCTCTTCAGACTTTTTAAGCTTAACCTCTAACTGATTTTTCTCCCACTTCCAGTAGTTTGTATCATAGGAATGTTGAAGTTCATTAGCCTGGTAAGACTTAATTTGTTCTTCAAACCTCTCAACAATCAGAACATACTCTCTTCTATCTTTCTCTAACCTTTTAAGGTCATCACACATACTCTGATTGTGATCCCTGTACTTTTTAACAGTTTCAATACAGATTTTAGAGCAAAGATTAGAAGTTACCTCTGTGGGAATATTAGTGCTTGCTGACTCTGAAACTTTAGCCATTAAAGCATGATTCTGAACTGCTTCTTCTGCTTGGTCACTCCAATCAAATCCCATTACTTCTTGGGAAACAAGAGCTTGAGAAGAGTTCCTACTGTTGAAGCTAGTGGACTGTGATGGTTGATGGTTGCTAGTATGCTGTTGAGGCATTCCACTTCTACATTCTCTTGCGAAGTGCCCCAGCTTGTAACACTTGTAACATTCAACCTTGGATTTATCAAATCCAACCTCATCTTCTATTTTCTGAGCAAAGTTGTTCCTTCCAGTCCTTTTGATGAATATTTTTACCCTCATAGTCAGCATAGCCATCTGCCACTTGATATCCATCTCTTCCAGATCATCAGCATTTATCTGTTCTAAGTCATCATTAATTAGAGTGGAATTAGCATGACTGGCTAGAAAAGCTTCTAAGACTGAGTCATTGGATCCATCTTGCTTTGATCCATGGGCAACATTAACTGATTCTGTGTTAGCAGCAGTATCAGTAGAGGATGATAAAAGAGCAGCATTGTATGAGTATCCAGAGGGCCTCTTCTTTGCTTCTACCTCTGCTTCAAATACCCTAAGGTCATTATAGAGGTCATCCAATTCCTTGTCCTCCAATTGGTCATTCTGTCTGAATGAGACAGTGTACATAGTCCATTCATCACCAAGAGATCTTAGAAATTTTCTGTTAACATCATCTTGATCTATCTGGACACCAACAGTAGCCAATTCACCAATTAGCTTATTAAATCTATCAAAAGTTTGAGTCATAGACTCATTCTTTGTAGACATGAAGTTTTCATACTGCTGCTTTAGGATGGCCTTCTGATTTCTCTTGGTACTTTTGGTACCAGAAAATCTTTTCTCCAGAGAATTCCATAGAATTTGTGCATCAGAACAGTTGCAGAATTGATGTTGGTACTTATTGGGTATAGCCAAAAGCAGAGTGCTCAAGGCTTTCATCTCTGTCTGCCTCAATTTCCTCTCTCCATCTGTCTTTGGTGGAGGTCTCTTTCCTTCTGCATCCACCTTTCCTCCATCAGAAGGACCATTCTCAATGATGTCCCACATTGAGAAATCTGTGAGAAGAATGTACTGCTTGATTCTGATCTTCCACATGTCAAACTCATTGGGTTTGAGCATGGGAACCTTTGATACCAAAACACTGTCGCTTGAACTGTCCATGATTAAAGGTTTCTGAATTTTCTTGCTCTGATACCACTTGTCAGGATCGAAATTCAAACAATAATTTAAATAACACACTCAAAAACTTATGTTAAAGAAGTTGCGGAAAAACACTTTAACAGAAAATCAATGGAACAGTATATATATCTCAAATCACAAGTTTATATTGATTCAACTTGATGATTACACACAAAACCTCAATCTGTTTAACAGGCTAAACAGACGTTCTATACTTCTCTATAGAAAGGATCTAAACTATTCTTGAGGTTAATTCTCTCTAAACAAAACGTATGAATAATTGTTAATTCTAACAAAGACTTCTATACTATATATACAAGACTGAGTACAAGATAATTATCAAAATAAAATTGATCTTCAGCATCAATACCATAATTATCTTCAACCATATCTCCAACTCATCTTTATCTTCAAGTCTTCTGTATCTTTAGAAGAAACACTAACCTTCTCTTCTTTTAGCAGTATTAATCATTGAGAAGTATTAACAATTCTTGCAGTAGTAATCTTCAACAGTATTAACTACTAGCAGTACTAACTCTCCAAGAAGTACTAACTATTCAAGTAGCAGTACTAACTTTTCAAGCAGTATTAATTCTACAAGCAGTATTAAAATTACAAGCAATAGTAATACCTTTCAACTAGCAGTAGTATCAATCCTTAGCATATTCTGACCTAACGTATGTCTAGATTTTCCATTATAAATCTTATTATATGCTCTAGACAAGGTTACCTCACTATCACAATGCAAAGAAATGGCTGACATCGGTTGTGGCCACAACTTTATATCCAATAACATGTTTCTAAGCCATTATGCTTCTTTGCCCGCCGCGGCTAAGGCTAAAAACTCAGATTCCATGGTGGAATGCGTTATACAAGTCTGTTTCTTTGAGGCCCAAGAAACAGCACCACCACCAATCATAAAAATCCAACCACTCGTGGATTTATTATCATGATTACCCGTAATCCAACTAGCATCAGAATACCCCTCTAGAACCGAAGGGAAGTTTCCATAGTGTAAAGCTAGCTTTTTAGTTCTCTTTAAATATCTAAACACTCTTCCAATGGCTTCCCAATGTTCTAGATTAGGATTACTAGTAAATCTTGAAAGTTTGCAAACCGCATAAGCAATGTCAGGTCTAGTATAATGTGTAGCATACATCAAACTACCAATTGCACTAGCATATTCAAGTTGAACTCCCGCCGTTCCACTATTCTTACTAAGTTTACAAGAAGAGTCACATGGGGTGTTAGCTTCTTTAAACTTTAAATGCTCAAACTTGGTTAGCATTTTCTCAATATAGTGACATTGATTTAAAGAATAACCCCCACTATTTTTCTTAACTTTGTTACCTAATATGGTATCAACCTCATTTAAGTCTTTCATTTGGAAACATGAACTTAAATAACCCTTAGTCTCATTTATACCTTTCTTGTTTGTTCCAATGATTAACATATCATCAACATAAAGGCATACAATGACGCAATAGTCCTTTGTAAACTTAGAATATATGCATCTATCCGCTAAATTATGGGTAAACCCACTCTTTCATATAGCGAAATCAAATTTCTCATGCCATTGGTTAGGAGCTTGTTTTAAACCATACAAGGATTTAACAAGCTTACAAACTTTCTTTTCATTTCCCGGAAGTACAAACCCTTCCGGTTGTTTCATGTACACCTCTTCATCTAAATCACCATTTAGGAAAGTAGTCTTTACATCCATTTGATGTACATACAAATCATAGATTGAAGCCAAAGCTAAGAGTACTCTAATGGATGTAAGTCTAGCTACTGGTGCATAAGTGTCAAAGTAATCAATACCTTCTCTTTGACTAAAACCTTGTGCTACTAGTCTAGCTTTGAATGTTTGAACGGATCCATCAGTGTTACGTTTTACTCTAAATACCCATTTACAACCAACTGCTTTTGAACCCGGAGGCAAATATGAAATAACCCAAGTTCTATTGGCTATTAAAGATTCCATTTCATTGTCTATGGTCTCTTTCCAAAATGCAGAATTTCTAGAAGCCATTGCTTCTTGAAATGTTTTGGGATCATCTTCAATATTGAAGAAAATAGGTATTTTGTTTGTAACAATCTCTCTATTTCCTTCTACGAGATAGGAAATAAAGTCAGGACCAAAGTTCTTTTCTTTCCTAGCTCTTCGACTTCTTCTAGGCTCAATTTCATTTGAAGAAGTTCGTTTTTCACTAGTAGAAGGCTCAGACACATTATCTCCAAGTGTTGTTTGTCTTATCTCATCAATGTTTGTAAGGTCACTTTTGAACTTAGTCTCAAAAAACTCAACATCTCGTGACTCTACAACTACATTGGAATCCATATCTAAAAGCCGATAAGCTTTTGAATTTTCTACATATCCTACAAATACACTTTTCAAGGCTCTAGTTCCTAACTTAGTTTTCTTAGGATCGGGAACCTTACAATAAGCTAAACATCCCCAAACTCTAAGATAACTTAAATTAGGCTTTCTACCTTTCCATAGCTCATATGGAGATAACTTTAGATTCTTAGAAGGTACTCTATTATGCACATGACATGCTGTCAACAAGGCCTCACCCCATAAGTTTAGTAGCAAATGTGAATTAACTAATATGGCGTTAACCATATCAACTAGGACTCCGTTTTTCCTTTCCGCCACTCCATTTTGTTGAGGTCTATAAGGTGCACTAACTTGATGTATTATACCATGCTCTTCACAATAGGAAAAAAATTTGGTAGGAAAGTATTCCCCACCTCTATCACTACGCAAAATTTTAAGCTTTCTTCCCTTTTTTGTTTCTACCATGGTTTTATACAAAATAAACATATCACATGCTTGATCCTTAGTTTTCATCAAGTAAACACAAGTGAACCTAGAGTGATCATCAATGAATGTTATAAAATATCTACATCCACCTCTAGTTAATGTGCCATTTAGTTCACATATATCCGAATGCACAAGTTCTAAAATTTCAGAATTTCTTTCAATCTTTGGAAAAGGCTTTCTTTTCATCTTAGCTTGCACACATGTTTCACACTTATCATTATTTCCATTTTGATAAGAAATTAAACCATCTCTATTCATAAACTTCGTAGTTTGATAGTTAACATGTTCCAAACGATTATGCCAAAGATTGAAATTAGAACATTCAATATTAAAATTAGAACTAAAATAGGACACATCAAAGTAAGCAGAATTTCCAACATTATTCATAGATAACTTAAACATGCCATCACATACATATCCTTTCCTAACAAAGGATCCAACCTTAGATACAATGATCTTATCGACTTCAGTTACAACTTGTAAACCAACTTTACAAAAGACATAACCGGACACCAAGTTCTTCCTCATCTCGGGAACATGAAGCACATTTGTGAGAATTATCTTCTATCCGGAAGTGAAAAATAATTCCACACTTCCTTTGCCTTGAACCTTGGTGTTATGATGATCTCCCAATAAGACTTCATGACCATTTGAAGTCTCCATGTAGTCCTTGAAAAAGGAACAATTGTTACACACATGGGTTGTTGCACCGGAATCATACCCCCAATCATTGCTCACCGTTGCAGCAGCCATATGAACCTCTTGGATCATACTAACATGCAAGTCCGAAACCATAACAACGATTTCATTGGTATTTTCCACCAAACTTGCACTTCCACTTGCAACACCACTTCTACTTGCTTCATTTCCATGAGTTTGTTCCTTCTTGGGATTTCGGAAAAATCGTCTTATGTGTCCTTTTTTACCACACTTGTGACACACGATTTCCGAATAATCTCTCTTCCTTTTCTTATTGTTTGAACTTGAAGTACTTGGTTCATTGGTCTTTCTCTTCTTTCCCTTCTGATTTTTCTGAGTTACATAGTGCACTTTGGAACTTGAAGGACCATTGAGATCTGTAGATCCCAGATACAGTGCAATCAACGGTAATGATAATCAATCAACAATAAGAATCAATCTCAACTGCTAGTCATATGATTAGATTTAACAGTAAAAGGTTTAGGTTTACAGAGAGAATTTCTGATCAACTAATGACTATTAACCTAAAACATAGGTTAACATAACTTTAAATAGTAGGCGTGTAATGCCTAATGGGCCTCAAAGCCCATTTACAAAGAGCTTTAAAGAAATTATAATTTGTACCCTGAACTTCTATTTAACAAACAAATTACCCTAACAATCTCCCCCTTTAAATTGAAGTTCATAGTCTCGCCAGTTAGGAACATGAGTCTTCCGAAATCCGAAACTGATCTCGAAATGTCGCATTGACGTCCTGTACTCCAGTCGTTCTTTGATCTGGCCCAATGCTTTGAGAACATGACATTTGTAATTCGGATCCAAAGGTTGGATCCCTTTGACATCTTGATCAATGGAGCGCTTCAGCTTGTCTTGAAGTAGCAATAGTGTACCATCATAGAACCGTGCAATCTGACTGAATCTGATGAAACGCATGTCACCTTTACCATTTACATAAGTCATGTCGAGTTCTGGAAATTTTTCACCATAAAAGCAGGTACATTCTGGGCATCTGAAGGAAGACTAAGATCCGGCTTAAACAGATTTATCTTTGCTTGATTTCTTTCCAACCCAATCTGAAAATCTTCAATGGAGGCAAGTTTCATAGCACATTTCATAGCACATTTCATATATCTCTTGACTGCTTCTAGTGCGTTTATAACTTCTCCAGGTCGAATGGTTCTAGTCTTCAAGTCTCGGATCAGGAATAGAAGATCTGATAGCTCGAGGCTTGCAAAGTCAGCTTCAGAAAAATGCCACTACCTACCATCTTCTCTGGTCACCACAAAGAAAGAATACTTTATGCTCATGAAGCGGCAAGAGTAGATCTGATCGACATATCTGATTCTCAACTTTGTCTTGTTAATGCCTTTTTTGAGACTTTTATGCATAAACACATGCTCGCGCTGCTTCTTTCTGTCTGTCATTGACTGAAGACCATGAAAAATGACCTCATCACACTGGCGGATCCAATGAGCAAAGAGATGTTTCTGACTTTCTTCGAGAAAAGGAACATTTATTCTGACTCTTTCCCATTTCAGTGGAGGAAGTGGCTGAGTTCGTTCTGTTTAGGTAACTGGTGAAGTTAGCAGAGATCGTCTGGGGAGATCTGTCAGAGAAAGATCGGGATGAACTGGAGCATAAGACAAAAGAGGCATACCGACAGAAGATTGTTCAGCTGGATGGTGATCTTGAGCCACAATTTCAAAATTCAACAACTTATCAATTTCGGCTTGAAAGATTACCAACGCTCTTTCTGTGTTGACTGGTTCTTCTGTCGTATCTATATCATAATACGGATCAACAATTATTGCCCAATTTTTTGGATTGAACGATGAGCCTCTGTAACACCCCAATCCAGGGGCTAGTTGGAATGTATTTAGTGAGTAAGGACTCAAATTGTTGATAGAAGAAAGCTATGGACTAAAGAGGAAACTTTAATCAAGTTAAAGAAACCTACTTTGACTCATTCTACTTGATTTTTATCTTAAATGGGAGAATTATAAAAGAAATAAAATAGAATATAAATAAAACGTGGGATGAACCACGTTTCCAGTAATATCGCAAAAGGAAGTTGAAAGGAGATGACTAGTTTGTGGGGAGGGTTATCAAGAAAGGTAAGGGTTATCCTTTCGGGGGAAGTTCTTTATATGTGAAGAGGGAAAGTAAGAAAAGAGGAGGCAGAAGAAAACAAAAAAAAGGGAGAAGGTAGAAAGTCCAGAGGGAGTCTATAGTAGGCTGGAAGAGCAACCCCATAGCAGGTATGTAAATGTTTTTCTTCCTCTGTTTTTCAAAAGTTTTGAGACTTTGTTTTAATTATAGCCAATAAAATCGATAAGCTACGTTCATCCAAGAAATGATCGTAAGGGTCGAAGATTTACATGGTTGGGTGAAAACCCCGGTTGCCATTTATCGATTTTTCACTTAGTTTGTTGTGGGTTTTTCATGTTGGAAACTAACCAGTTCTGAATCCTTAATGTTAAAAGATATGTTTTACCTTCGTTGGTGCATATGGGTTTTATTTGAACAGACCATAGAGGTGATAACATCTCATGTGGGTTAGTTGGTTTTGGGACGTGCTAGTCGACTAAGGCCGAAGCCATGGTCTACGGTCTTCGTTACTAGTTAGTTCTACCGAAGGCAAATCACCGAACTAAGTCGGGTGCCGAGATATCAAAGTCGGGACTGTGTACAAAGAGAGTTAGAACCCTCGAGTTCATCAAGAAATATAGGCACCAGCGGCATTAGTTTAAGTTGTTAGACCAACCGCGGCGAGACAGAAGGCGGCAATACTGGTCGCTGGTAGTGTAAGGGTTGAACCGTCGACTAGCCTGAGAGAGAGAGAGAGGTGGATAGATAGAGAGACGACCTTCGCTTTTGGCTGGCCACGACAGAGAGAAAAAAATAAAATAAAAGATAGTCGGTGGTGGGTGTAGTGCATAATTTTTTTTGATCGGTGAGTTTCGGAATCTGGGATGAAAGCCCCATGGCGTATACCTTAAGTGGGTTTTTCATGTATATATATAAGTGTATAAATATGTGCAGGTAACTGTGGCCGAGAGTGAGGATGAGAAAGAACCAATTCTTTCCACTAAATTAATTGGTTAATATTAATATTAAATAGTAGAGTTAATTAATTTTAATGTTAAAAGATTAAATAGGTGTGTAAAAGTTAATGAAGTTAGTAACCTCCATGAGTTGAGAAAATTATTGGTAGATTTTGCTTTACATCCGTATGTGTAGTTTATAATTATTATTTATTTAGCATGACTTTGAGGTTCCTAAATTTATTGTTAGGTGTTAGTTCATAGCCAAGTTTCATATTTCATTGGTATCTTAATCTTGCAGCGAACTAGGTGAGTTTTCATGACTCGTTTCCCCAAAGGGGAGGATACACGACTAGCTTAGTTTCAGTTCACGCAATTTATTTATTTTGTTTATATTATTTAAATTGCTAAGCATGTTACAGTGTGCCATCGTTATGCTTACATTATATGTTTGTATGGGATTAATATGTTCATATATATGCGTATGTGAGTAGATCTCAGTTTTGTTACAGTTTAATTATTTACATGGTTCGACCGTTGTGAATATGTTTGTGTTTAGTGACTTATACATGTGATGGGTTTTAGCATGAGTCATTGGTAGAGTTAAGCTCCATGGTACTCAGAAATTTCAGCAATAGTTCTCTATCGGGAACCGTCAAGAAGTAGCAGTTCAGTTAGCCTGATTTGCTTACAACAATAACAGTTATAGTCGTATACTGATTTTGTGAATTATATGCATCGTAAATGTGTAGTTAGTCATTTGTTATAGAATGTTTAATTGTTAGCCTTTTCATGAACTCACTTAGGTTTGTAAGCTAACCCATGTCGTGTGTCTCAGGAGAAAATCTCGCGGGGACTTGCAAGGAATTGTAATCATTATAAATCATGGAATGGATTTTTTAGATCGCATATTTTTTTTTTTCCTGTTTGGTATAACGTAATAAATAGCCTAGTATGGGATAGGCTTTTAGTGAACAATTTTTTTATTTAGTTTAAAGACTTCCGCTGCCAGTTGAACGTTATTGATTAAAATTTAATCAGAGCCTTAGTTTTGCACGTTTAATTTTGTATAGATTTAGTTTTTGCCCGTAATACCTTCTAGAGGTTAGGGAGGGTATTACAAGTTGGTATCAGAGCCAAAGGTTTAAGGGAATTAGGTTGGAATGTCTAGCCTAGACTTAAACCGAGTAGGTTTTTAGACCTGGGAAATTTGAGGACTTAAACCATATATGATTTCATTAAGATATTGACATTGTTTATTATCTCGTAAATAATGCAGTATCTCTGTCTCTTGTAGGACCATGGTAGTCATTATCCATACACGTAGGATTAACCGTGGAGCGGCTCGTAGGGGCATAGGAAGAGGGGTCGAAATGGGCCTAGGCCCAAGGAGAAGTCCGTCTGAAAGTAAGAGTTCGACGCCTCGTTCTAGTAATAGAAGGTGTCGAAGCGACAACTCTCATAACATGCGAAACCCTAGGCGTGACCGGAGCCCAAGCCCGACCGCAGTTCCAGTAGCGAGACAGAGTGAGGAGGAGACTGAGCCAACAGAAGACAAGAACCCTAGTCAGAACCTAGTCTCTAGCAAGAAGCCGGACACTGTGGAGTCAGAACCATCAGTAGACTATAGCCCTGCGTCTCCAATTCCTAGTACCGACATAGGGAATCAAGCTTTGCATGTCAGACTAGAGATGCTGGAAGGTCAAGTCGTCGAAGTGATTGATCGATGTGAACAATTGGAAAGAGCTCAACACCTTGCAGCAAGAACCTTGAGGACCAAAGTAGCAGATAGGTGGATTTACCATCGGGTGGTAGCTCAAAAGTATTTTGGCTTGATTGCAGAATTTTTGAAGGAATGGTATGGACGGAAACCGCCAGTTGGATCGTTTTGGCACCGTCGTCCGACCCAACAGTTTGGAGAATGGTTAAATGACCGACATTTCCCGGAGGAGGGGCTTTGAGAGATAGGGAATATGTCGTTTAGTTGTGATGAACTATTTAGTTGGATTATTTTTTTTAGCGCAGTTTTTAGATTTTATTTAAGATTGTTTGGATGATTGGTTTTAGATGGTTTAATAGTAATGATTTTTTTCCTCGTTATTATGATTGATAGTTTTATAGTTTGAATGGTTCTTATCCTTGTGCATTTTCACTACCAATACATAATGAATGTTATGCTTGTGCGATAAGAAATTAAAGCTTCTGATGTTGAGAGACTGTAGTCTCAAGCAACACATAATTTTCAAGCTTAACTCATGTATGTTATGTACAACTAGGTTCTCAGTTATTGCCTACTCTCAGAAAAAGTTGTTGCTATGTAGATACAGAATGAGGACCCGAGGTTCAGTTAGGACGGTCACTGATAGCACTGAAAATGTTAACGCAACAGATGTTGCTAACCCTTCGGTGGCGGCAACTTGTCAAAGACGAGGCAGGGGTAGAGGTCGACCCCCATCAGCTCAAGTAAGTATGACGAGTGGATGGGGTCGTGGGAGACCTCGAGGTACAAGTCAAGAAGCACCGATTATAACTGATGATGCACTCGCAGAAAGAATCACCCAAATACTACAAGCGACATTACCGAACATGATCGCAACCTTGGGTGGAGTTAGGAATGAGAAGTAACAAGTCTCCCCACGACAAGAGAAAACAGGAGATAATTTGGGGAACTCGGGAAAGAAAGGTTGTAGTTACAAGGCCTTTAGCTGCACTTACCCTAAAGAATTTGACGGGGAAGAAGTCCAATAGCCTTAATGAATTGGATCAACAAGATGGAACGATGCTTCAGTATTTGTGAGTGTTCTCCCGAGCAATGGGTCAAGTTTGCTGCGACTACATTCTGTGATGCGGTACTCCACTGGTGGAACTCTGAAGAATCCACTAGGAGCGAGGCTGGAGTAGCATCTATGACCTGGGAAGAGATTAACGATCTCTTGACAGAGAAATATTGCTCACGGCTAGAGGTTAAGCGCTTAGAGACAAAATATTTACAATTGGTACAAGGCGATAGCACAGTACAAGAATATGTGAACCAGTTCACTGAGAAGTCCCGTTTCTCCTCACATTAAGTGTCGACGGAGCAAAGAAAGATAGACCAGTTCATAGATGGTCTTAGAACGGATATCCGTAGGTATGTAGAAGTATCTGCTCCTAAAACGTTTGTTGAAGCAGTAGAAAAGGCTAAGACGACCGAGAAGAGCAGTATCCCAGAGGTAGCACCTAAGAAAGAAGCAAAACGCAAGTGGGAGGGAACCAGTAAGGGATCAAAGCAGGCTAGAATTATTCCAGAGACAAAGGTGAAGGTAAGTGGCACCTTGTACCCGATCTGTGCCAAATGTGGTAGACGACACCTAGGAGAGTGTAGGGCTGGTAGTACCGGATGTTTCCGTTGTGGGAAGTTAGGACATTCCATGAAAGATTGTACGGGTAGTAGGGCTTGCTATGAGTGTGGCTCTACGGAACATCTAAGAAATGAATGTCCGAAGTTGCAGAAAGATCAAGCAGGGACAGTCAAGACTACCCCAAATGTGTCTGGAAGAGGTTCGAATAATATTCCTAATGTGCCTCAAGCTAGGGGTCGGGCGTACACGACGACTTTGGATGAGGCGCTAGAAGCACCCAAAAGTGTGTCAGGTATGTTTCCCCACTTGTAGAATTATAAAGATGTTATTTTACGAATTTTGGTGTAACTAGAAGATTTGGATCCACGAATTTTACGTTCACTATTGAAATAGAGATTCCACTCACTTAGAAGA
Source organism: Arctium minus (assembly GCA_954870635.1). Taxonomy (NCBI): domain Eukaryota; kingdom Viridiplantae; phylum Streptophyta; class Magnoliopsida; order Asterales; family Asteraceae; genus Arctium; species Arctium minus. The sequence goes on along the minus strand of OX941097.1, from coordinate 23,376,634 downwards.
GAAATGTATAGTAGGATTAGTCGATGGTAGTAATACAGTTCTAGTAAGATTTTCAATGATGGTTAGTTTAGTGCTAGCGAAATTATTAAAGAAATAAAGTAGTACAATATTGACCCCACTCAGTGAAGTAAGGTTCGAATAGTAGATGAGGCATGTATCAGTTATAGAACAATAGTCTAGCCATGTAAAGTAAAACTTAGATATGTGACTTTGTTTAGTAGTCATCAGCATGTGTGTTAGTTATGTCACAACATCTAAACAATGTTTAAGTCAGCGTATGCGAGTAAGACCCACACGGCTAAGCCATGTATTAACTAAAGCATCATTTTTCCAGATAGCTAGTGTGTCATTTAGTATAATATATATATATATATATATTCAGGCAGAGCTTCCCAAGTAGTGACTATTTAAGGCATACTGCAACAGTGCAATAGAAATGTAGTCATGTGAATTGCGCTTGCAATGTTGCCCCATACATTATAAGTGGAACCTAATCACATAAAGTGTAAAGGGACTGATCAAAGTGATTAGTGGTATGTATATACATGGGTATGTAATTAGCATGTGGGGTAAGAGAACGTCAGATGTAGCTTAAAAACCTAAAACGAAGAGGGAGACGAAATTGCTCCTATTCGTTCAAAAGGCAAATTTCGAGGACGAAATTTTTATAAGGGGAGGAGAGTTGTAACACCCCAATCTAGGGGCTAGTTGGAATGTATTTAGTGAGTAAGGACTCAAATTGTTGACAGAAGAAAGCTATGGACTAAAGAGGACACTTTAATCAAGTTAAAGAAACCTACTTTGACTCATTCTACTTGATTTTTATCTTAAATGGGAGAATTATAAAAGAAATAAAATAGAAGATAAATAAAACATGGGATGAACCACGTTTCCAGTAATATCGCAAAAGGGAGTTGGAAGGAGATGACTAGTTTATGGGGAGGGTTATCAAGAAAGCTAAGGGTTATCCTTTCGGGGGAAGTTCTCTATATGTGAAGAGGGAAAGTAAGAAAAGAAGAGGCAAGAAGAAAACAAAAAAAAGGGAGAAGGTAGAAAGTCCAGAGGGAGTCTATAGTAGGCTGGAAGAGCAACCCTAAAGCAGGTATGTAAATGTTTTTCTTCCTCTGTTTTTCAAAGGTTTTGAGACTTTGTTCTAATTATAGCCAATAAAATTGATAAGCTGCGTTCATCCAAGAAACGATCGTAAGGGTCGAAGATTTACATGGTTGGGTGAAAACCCTGGTTGACATTTATCGATTTTTCACTTAGTTTGTTGTGGGTTTTTCATGTTGAAAACTAACCGCTTCTGAATCCTTAATGTAAAAAGATATGTTTTACCTTCTTTGGTGCATATGGATTTTATTTGAACAGACCATAGAGGTGATAACATCTCATGTGGGTTAGTTGGTTTTGGGACGTGCTAGTCGACTAAGGCCGAAGCCATGGTCTACGGTCTTCGTTACTAGTTAGTTCCACCGAAGGCAAATCACCGAACTAAGTCGGGTGCCGAGATATCAAAGTCGGTACTGTGTGCAAAGAGAGTCGGAACCCTCGAGTTCATCAAGAAATATAGGCACCAGGGGCATTATTTTAAGTTGTTAGACCAACCGCGGCGAGACAGAAGGCCGCAATACTGGTCGCTAGTAGTGTAATGGTTGAACCGTCGACTAGCCTGAGAGAGAGAGAGAGAGAGGTGGATAGATAGAGAGACGGCCTTCGCTTTTGGCCGACCACGGTAGAAAAGAAGAAATAAAATAAAAGATAGTCGGTGGTGGGTGCAGTGCATAATTTTTTTGATCGGTGAGTTTCGGAGTCTGGGATGAAAGCCCCATGGCGTAGACCTTAAGTGGGTTTTCCATGCATGCATGTCATGCATGCATATGTATATATATAAGTGTATAAATATGTGCAGGTAAGTGTGGCCGAGAGTGAGGATGAGAAAGAACCAATTCTTTCCACTAAATTAATTGGATAATATTAATATTAAATAGTATAGTTAATTAATTTTAATGTTAAAAGATTAAATAGGTGTGTAAAAGTTAATGAAGTTAGTAACCTCCATGAGTTGAGAAAATTATTGGTAGATTTTGCTTTACATCCGTATATGTAGTTTATAATTATTATTTATTTAGCATGACTTTGAGGTTCCTAAATTTATTGTTAGGTGTTAGTTCGTAGCCAAGTTTCAGATTTCATTGGTATCTTAATCTTGCAGCGAACCAGGTGAGTTTTCATGACTCGTTTCCCCAAAGGGGAGGATACACTATTAGCTTAGTTTCAGTTCACTCAATTTATTTATTTTGTTTATATTATTTAAATTGCTAAGTATGTTACAGTGTGCCATCGTTATGCTTATATTATAAGCTTGTATGGGATTAATATGTTCATATATATGCGCATGTGAGTAGATCTTAGTTTTGTTACATTTTAATTATTTACATGGTTCGACCGTTGTGAATATGTTTGTGTTTAGTGACTTATACATGTGATGGGTTTTAGCATGAGTCATTGGTAGAGTTAAGCTCCATGGTACTCAGAAATTTCAGCAATAATTCTCTATCGGGAACCGTCAAGAAGTTCAGTTAGCCTGATTTGCTTACAACAATAACAGTTATATTTGTATACTGATTTTGTGAATTATATGCATTGTAAATGTGTAGTTAGTCATTTGTTATAGAATGTTTAATTGTTAGCCTTTTCATGAACTCACTTAGGTTTGTAAGCTAACCCATGTCGTGTGTCTAAAGAGAAAATCTCGCGGGGACTTGCAAGGAATTGTAATCATCATAAATCATGGAATGGATTTTTTAGATCACATATTTCTTTTTTTTCTTTCTGTTTGGTATAATGTAATAAATATCCTAGTATGGGATAGGCTTTTAGTGAACAATTTTTTTATTTAGTTTAAAGACTTCCGCTGCCAGTTGAACATTATTGATTAAAATTTAATCCGAGCCTTAGTTCTGCACGTTTAATTTTGTATAGATTTAGTTTTTGCCCGTAATACCTTCTAGAGGTTAGGAAGGGTGTTACAGCCTCTATCATATTCCTCGGGCTTTTCAACCGTTGGAATGACGTCGTATGGCACTAAATCCATGACCTGTTCCTGTGCCTGACCCTGTCCTTCAGTTTGAGTTCCTGAACCCATCTCTGTTTGACCCTGTACCATAACCACTTCCTGTGCTGATTCTAGCTCAGATGTGCTTTAGCACTTCTCCCCCTCATGATGATCAGGATCATCCTGGTCATCATGCTTCTGCTTGAGCCCTTCTGCCTGGCTTCGGAAAGTGTCTTCCAAAGAGGATACTCGTTCAGTCAATGCAGATATAGTTTGCTGCATAGACTGAATAAGGGCAGATTGGTGCTAGAAGGCTTCAGGAGATATAGTGGTTGGGGTTGTAGGTGGAGTGTTAGATGCTTGGGATCTTAGAAGTGAGATTAGGTCTGCATCTGGGGATGGTTCAGTTTGATATTGGGATAGGAGTTTGGCTAGGAGCATGGATTTGAGGTCATCTATGGATAAATTGGTAGGTGCATGTGAGGGTGGTGGTGGTGGAGGTAGTTTTTCAGGCTTAGGCATCGATGCTTTACCTTTGATCATTCGCTTAAGGGCATCTACCTCCTCCCTTATTTCCGATCGCATAATAGAGTGGACAGCCTTTAGGGCGTTGTCCAAAAATTCCCTTGAGACGAACTCGGGGTAACTAACACCTGGGTCACTGAGACTTCCAGTTGTGGTGACGACTGTGGAAGTCGCACCGCCTACGGTCACAACTGGCGTGATGATGACTGTGGTAGGACTTCTACCCAATCCTCGTAATCCACCAACAGGTAGAGTTACTATGGATGTTCCGGCGGGGTCACTAAGACCTCCAGTTGTAGCCGAAGAAAGTACTCATGTCCTAGTCAAAGAAATGATATCATCGATTGGCTCTAGAAGCGGTGCACTGAAGGAAGGCGAGGACTGGGGCAACTGTCCTCTAGCTTCAATACCAGTACTCTGCAAGTGAGAGACAGGTACTATATGTGCTGAACCCCCGTGAGAAACTGAAACCAACATCTGTTGAGAGATGTTGGAGTGACTGGGTGGAGTGTGCAACTGCGTCGCTAGGTCCACGACGTCTTCTTCAATACCCTGTCTCAACACATGAGACTGGGTAGCAGATGTGGCTATCTGGCTAATAGTGGGTAAGGGGAGGTCAACCTGAGGTGGTTGCCTCATCACTCGTGTACGCTCAAAGTTGTGTTTGCTCTTTCTTTCCTTCTCTCTCCTCACTTCTTCATTTTCAACTTGGACTCCCTCCACTCTCCTTATCTCTCCGGGTGAGGGCTGGTCATCGTCACCATTAGAGTCAGATGACTCATCACTTGGTTCCATTGAATCGATTTGAGATTCAGATGGGGTGACGGTTTAGTCAGTGGCAGCTTCAAATTCGGTGTGGGAAGAGGACTAGATCTGTTCAGTTTTTGTGGCGGTGTCCTCTTTCGAGATCCGAGAATCTGTCTGTGGTGGGGTAGGTGGTCGGCGAGAAGTGTTGGCCCCGGTTGGTCTAACGACACTTCCTGCTTCAGTTCCCCATACAATGTTTTCTCTCGACACACCCGGTCCAGGAGCCCCAGCTCGCCGAACTCTTCCTCCTCTCATGCGCGGACCCTCACACCTCTCAGGTCGTGCTCCCTGGGGAGGTCCTTCCGGTTCTGGACGGACCATAGGAGCATGTATATTGTGTGTGCGTCTATATTCTATCACACTCAGTGCCATTGGACTAGAGTAGGCCATTAACCCAGGGATACGTCGAGCGACTATGTTTGTGATTTCATTTCGAGATGGTAGACGATGAGTGGGATGTTGAGGACACACCGGATGTGATGATCGGCGAGCTATGGAGGGATGGAGTTGCATGAAGTTCCAGATGAAGATCTAAAGAAAACGCATAAACGGGATGAAGTTCCGTCGTTTAGTTGCGTTGTCTCAGACCTTTTGGTCTAGCTCGAACCATAAGATATCGGCGTAGTCGGCATATCGGTGGAAAGCAACACCATGAAAGAGTTGTAGGAGGTTGGCACTGGTTTGATCTATGCCCTTAGTGATGGAAGATAAACATCGGTTGACGTACGTGAAGAGAGTACCAGATTGGAGTCAAGTTCCAGTGGTTGAAGGCGGATGGGAACGGGAGAGGCACCGCATAACCAAGAGTGTGGATGTCTGCATACAACGTGGAGTCGGAGACGATTGGGTCGAAACTGTCTCGGCCCGGAAAGGTGTCAGCATTTGGTAGGCGGAGAAACTGTCGAAAGGGCTCTCGTGTGAGTAGAATCGGTGTGGTGTCAATTCTGGCCTCCATATGGAATCCATCTTCTTCTTCAATATGTGTGAGGGATTTCCAGAACTGCTACAAATACAGCTGGGGAACATCTGCAGTCTCCGTGAGAGCATACGATAGAGGGTTGTCTCTGAGAATCTCAAGTATTACTTGATGTTAGCCATGGGGATGAGAGAAGTCCAAGTGGAAGTTGTTTGGAGTGAGTGGGAGGTATTGATTTGGATGAATCAGTGTTGCGTCGGCGATTGGATCAACATCTTGATTCGGATTCTGTGCCATGATTCCTGTTAAGATAGAACATATTAGCACGTTGGTATAGCAAACAAAATCTCTTATAGCAAACAAAATCTCTTTATAATCATTGAGTTTCCAGGATGAAAACCATGTCCAATAGAAACTCCAAACACAAGTGAGAAACTAACCCTTAAGAGAAACCATCGTAACAAATCTCAGCATCACATGATTTAACAAATGATTTAGTTACAGTTGATTAATTATAAACACACAAGGAAACAAAGAAAGCTTTGAAGAGTTCTTAAAAAATAACACAAGGAAAAGAGATCCGAGAGTGCAAGACCCGGGAGATGGTATGTCCCAGGCTACAAGGCACCGGGCGATCGCGGTCCGGGGAGAATCACACAGGGAGACCACAGCCCGGGGAACAAGGACCCGGGGACTCCACGATACTAGGACCCGGGGACCGTGACATAGACTAAAACTCAACACCCCCGGGAACCGGGAGATAGACGATCCGGGTTTGCATAAGTCCCGGGAGATAGGATACCGGTCAAGACCCCGGGACTTACAATGTGGTACCGGGCAGTGGTAGGTACCAGGCCCGGGGGACTAAGTACCGGGAGTTCACACCCCAGGAGAGACCGGGAGTTTCAAGGGAACAAGTCCCAGCGGTTTTCGCAGATCCAAAAAAAACAAACAACAACATTCAATCAAAGGTAATCGAAAAATAAACCTGATTATAAATCAATCCGACACAAATCGATTTAACTTATCGTTTTCAACGTAGATTTTAAACCAAAGGAATCATCGATCAAAATCAAAGTCATAAGCACTTAACAATATCAACCTACATCGATTAACAGTTATCAATTTTAAAAGTTACCCATACGCAACTGTTAAACCACTATCACTGAAACCTAATAATCGATTAACTTTGATCGATTTCAAACAAGTTAAACTCATACCATATTAGCCATGAAGTCCCAAACAAATTCTAATCAAAAGAAATTGATACCCTCAAAATCCTATACGATTTACTCAGATAGTCCCAAACCACACAACCGTAATAGTCAACTATAATCACCAAAAAAAAAACCATCAGTGAGTCGACATAAGCGGTACATCGGTCGCTGTTCATAGGGGCGATTGATGGTGTCGTCGGTGCAAGCACAGGGTCGAAGGGCGACCGCCGACGGGGTTGGCCGCCGGCCACAACCTCATCCACGATTTGGGGAAACCGAGGGTGGGTTGGGCGAAGATCATCGACCGGGGGTCGATTTAACCATAACGAGAATGAGAGAGAGAGAGAGAGATATTGTACCTGATATCGAGCAACGATCGAGTGAGAGAAGAAAGATAGAGACATCGGGACGATAGAGAGAGAGGTGAGTGGGGAGAAGACGAAAGAGTCCAGGAGAGCGATAGATGCGATAGAGGAAAAGAGTGAACGCCCGGGATATAAATTCCCAGGGTTAGGGTTTTCAAGGGGGGCTTGGGTCGGTTCCCAGGTTGGAGCGGGTTCCGGTTGGGTGGGACCGGTTTGGGCTGGGTCCGGTTTCCCCGGGTCTCTCTGTAATTTAAAATAAAACAAAATGAAACTTACCTGCTCCCCTGAACATTTGCTTAGCAGAGTTTAACCTCAAGGGAACTTGCCTGATCCCCCTTAAATGAGGAACCATGAAACATAGAGAATTCCAAGCGGTTAGACTCCCCCTTGACTTAAGCTTTGATTGAAAATTCAGAAATAATGATGATGTAAGATAGACTTACCTGCTCCCCCTCAAACCAATAGCGATTAATCTTACAGAACTTTCTGCGGTAGGGCTCCCCCTTGACTTAAGCTTTGATTGAAAATTCAGAGATAATGATAATGTTAGATAGACTTACCTGCTCCCCCTCAAACCAATAGCGATTAATCTTACAGAACTTTCTGCGATAGGGATCCCCCTTAACTCATGAACAGCCCGAGACCGATACCAGCAATAACATAAGCTTTAATCAACTGAACTAATAGACTGAAAAAGGAAATGAAACACCACGAAGAACAACTACCTATTCAACTATGGTTTGTAATTCATGAAATGAAAGTGAAAGCATTTCAAGTGACACAACTACCTATTCAACTACGGTTGTTGATAATCTGAAGAATCGTCTGATGGGCACCACAAAGGAGTTCAAGGAAGTCCTTACTATGCGGACAGAGGTGTAAATTTGTTGTGTGATACATCTAATAACCCAGTGGCGGATCCACGTTGGTGCCAGAGAGGGCACAAGCACCCCCTGCCATTTCAATGTTTTCAATACATAGAGGATGCTTGGAAAGATATTTAATATTTAATTGTTTCTATGCTCCCTCTCTCACACTGGTATTGGTGGTGGACTCGTGGTGAGGGATCACTATTTTTTTTTCATATCTTGCCCTAAACTTATTTTCTATATGCACTCCTGGTCCCTATAAAAATTAAATTTGTGTAATAGTTTTTATGTGACTTTTATCATTTATATTGGTTCTTGCCCCAAAAGAAAGTTAATTTATATGATATTTTTATCTATTTTGATTTTACGTAAAAGGAGGATTAGTTCATTACAAGTAATGCACATCTTTAAATCATTTATAACAACTAAATTTCAATTATATATGTTTTTTCCACATAATTTTTTTAATATATTGTTAAGAAAAAATACCACAAAAATAATGAGTGCCATTTGATGAGTAATTGAGAACAAAGGAGAGGGATATGAAAATAATGGAGTAGTAAGAAGGTTTTTACTTTATGATTTATTTCAATATTTCAAAACCTTTGATTCTAATTACCGAAATTGAAAAGAGTCGATCCGCACCAGATAAGTTTTAGAAAATAGAAACTTGTCGAGATCGTTTTTGAATTTGATAAGACCATAGTTATATTCTTTTACAATAGTTAGGTAGCTACCTTTATTTTGGAATTTATCATTTCATCAATATAAATTATTGTGCTTGCTATTTTCAAAAAAATAATATATATTTTTAAATTCACAATGCTCCTCCTGATTCAAAATCCTGGCTCTGCCCTGTAATAACCCATGCTTATTTTACTTACACCACCTTTCTTCATTGACTCATACTTGTTAAACTTGTGATATTTTGACTCATACTTGTTAAACTTCTTCTCAAATTTACACTTAGAAATCAATATTTTTTTTGTCAACTGAATCCATCAAGTTGGTTGCGACTCCTTGAAGGCTTGAAGTGACTTATTAGCCAATCTGGTCTTCAAAATCTTAGCTACTTAGTGAAGGCCTACTTAACAAGTTCCACATAAAAATAAATAAATGAATGTTTATCCGGTAGTTCCTTGCTCTGTTGTTTACTCTTACTTCTCACGAAGCAGGCAGATGGAGAGTCTCAGCCATTGATACAACAACAACAGATGGTCCCATTACAAGATAGTTACGTCCAGAGCAGAGCAGAGACTCTTCACAATGTTGAGTAACCATTCATGAGTTTGGGCAACATTTTCACACAATCGGCAACCATGGTTTCCCATCAAGGAGGGCTTGCAATTAGGTTAGTCTCGTACCAAATACAAACATGCCAGTAACCAGTGTAGAATCTAATCAACACTACTTGTGAAAGTCACTAACCTAACAAACAGAGCCACAACAATATCGATCCATCAGTAATTAATTTCCAACTAAAAATCGTTAAAAACAAACTCGCATACAACAAAATCAACATTTCACATCTATAAACAAAACCAAAACAAACATATCGAACAAGAGATAGACTGAAAATATCAAAATTACCTTAGGACAACATTATAATATCAATATCAATCTAAGATATGAATAGTGATTTTACCTCGATTGATTGAAATTTTTGAACCACGACTTCCTTTTCTAACTTGATTTTGCAGCTTGAGCACCACAACCTTTATTTACTAAAATCAGCTTCATCATCCTCCTCGTAACACCACAAATCATAACACCACAAACAAATAATATCCTAAACTTAAATCAATTATACAAAATTAGTCAAACAAAAAAGCAATTAGTAAAAAAGAAAATATTACCTAATGCGCAAAACAGAGGATGAAATAGATGAAATTCCAGATTAGTTCGAAACAGAGCTTCATCTCGATGAAATTAGTTCGAACAGAACCTTGACTTTCAGATTTTGAGCGTAAAATTGATTACTAAGAATGAAATCCCAAACGGTATGTAAAGTTTGCGTTTGCATTTGGTGTGAAATCTGTTAAAGCTGTAAAGACTGAAAGCAGTTTAGGCTTTTTCTTTGTTTAGACTTATTCAATCGGGTCTTCAATTAGGGTTAAGCTTTTCTATTTGGACTTTATAACTTATGTGTTTATGAAACTGATCTAAAGGATTTTCATTAGATAGAATGTTGGCCCTTTTTAAAATTTAATTAAGAAAAATAGTTGGTTATATTTTTATGTAATGACACTTTAAATAAATATAATTTTATATAATATTTTAATATTTAATTAGACATTTTAGAAGTGTCCTATTAGCTTTTAAACTCTAATAATTTCTTATTAGTTTTTAAGAGAAGATGACACTTTAAAGTGTCCTATTAGGTTTTAAAACAATACCCAATAATGTTATTAATTTTTAAAATAACATGACACTTAAAAGTGTCCTATTAGATTCTAAAAAAATATGACATTGAAAAGTGTCGTAATAGATTTACATGATAGGACTCAAAATTGATAGTCGTAATAGATTAAAATCAAATAGGACTCATAATTTAATTAGCCTTTTTTATAGGACGAGTCTCGAAAAGTGTCCCAAAAAAGTGTCATATAAACTCCTTTTTGTTGTAGTGATTATATTGATTTTCGTTTTTATAAAAAGCTTCATTTTTTTAATTTCTTTTTAAGTGATTCAAATATAACTCCAAACCCAAATCTTTTGAAGTAGTGTCATTTATAGTAATTAGATTTCGTTTTTTAGTTAGTTGTATTTGAACTTATTTGATTAAATTTGAATAGTCAATATTTTTGACACCTGTGCAAATAAGTTTAACACAAACAGTTGGCTTGACCACTGACTCCCTGAGAAGAATGATACCCAACTTATCATCTTAGTATATAAGTTAGGTTTATAAATTTAAACCTTGTTGCACGTTTAACGACTCATATGTCATTGAGATCTTGTATCTCCTCGTATTGTACGAGCCACCACTAATCCTTATAGGTCAGCTTAGATGCAAGGGCGGAGCCAGGAATATTGTTAAGGGTGGTCCTCATTAATAAAACAAAAAATAAATATAAAATAATATTATATTGATAAAACACATGTATATATAACAAAAGTGGTGCACTAACCTTACCGGTTCAACAATGACCCCGAGGAGTTTTCATTTTCTGAAACATATCAATGATATCTTCATTCTCAACGTCCGCAAACACATATTTTTCAATATACGCTACCAAGTTATCGTTCATCCATTGATCTCCCATTTTATTGGCATCCTGTTTTTTACAATATGCATAACAGAAAATGTCATTTCAAATACAATCAAGTACCAAATACTCAATAATCAAATTCAAAAACTTAATGTCTCATTAAACAAATATCAAATTTCTATTTTTCATGAATCATAATCAAATACAAAAATTATACAACAAACAGAATGTGAAAATGACCTAGAAATAAGAAACTCAATAATCAAATACAAATGAATAACTAAATAAACAAAATCAATACAAAACATTATGTATTTTCTATTTCTCATACTCATACAAAACATAATGCGAAAGTGAAATTAGAAATTAAACCCTAGAAATATGAAACTCACAAGTCAGTCGCACGACAGTCAAGAAACGAGAGTTGAGAATCAAGAGTCGTACGAGAAGCATTCGTTGGTGAAAAGTCGAGATACGAGAGTCGATGAATCGATGATGTCTTCTGTTTTGTGAGAAGAGAAGCGAGAATCCTCCATAGTTGAGACTTCGATTTCTTTTGTTGGGTTGGAACTAATTTCTAATTCCAAGGAGAAATAGATAGGCTTTTGTTGGGCTGGGCTTAAAAAATAAATTGCCTTTTTCTAATTCCAAACTGATTTTAAGTGAATGATAGGCTTAAAAAAATAAAATTCTAAAAAATTGTAGAAGTTGAGGGTGGGCATGCTTAGATGGCCTTGCTCAACATACACCAGTCATTTCTCATTATAATGACAAACAAAGTCCAGGTTAGTGAACCCATATTCATGCCAAAACATCATTATGTGCATAACACTTTAAAACATATTGAACCACAATATGTATTATGTTAGAACAGATTATATGAGTCAAAAATATAGCATGTATGTTTTTTTTTTATCAAAATAGTAAACATATATAGTTTATACTAATCCTTATTGAACATAATTTTCCATACATAAACATGCATCCTATTTAAAATCTCATTTACTTACTAGTTTGTGTATTTATGATATTTTCACCTACACATACACCAACATACTTGAACTAAATGTCTAAACAACATATTAAACATGTATGATATAGTAACTAATGTTCTACTTCTTCTTTACAAAGTAGAAGAAGGGTGTATTTTGATTAAATTTCAAGGACTAAGTTGGCACACGATCACTACTAAATAAATGACTATTTCGGGTGAAATTTTCCGACGGATTTTTCCGCCGGAAATTTTCGGCGGATTTCCGACGGAAGTCAAACGGGTCAACCCACTTTGACTTTCGCCAGAAATCCGCCGGAAATTTATTTTTATTTTATTTTTTTTAAAAAATCAATTATTTTCGGCGGATTTCCGACGGAATATAATTTTTTTTATTTTTTTTCTTATTAATTATAATTAATTATTTATTTTCGGCGGATTTTCGACGGATTTTAATTAATTAAAATCCTCCGAAAATCCGCCGAAAATAATTAATCATTTATTTTTTTTAAAAGAATTAAAAAAAATAAAAAATAAAAATCCGTCGGAAATCCGCCGAAAATAATTAATCATTTATTTTTTAAAAAGAATTAAAAAAAATAAAAATCCGTCGGAAATCCGCCGAAAAAATTATAAAAATTCCGGCAGATTTTCGGCGGATATTTTGTACTTTTTAAAAAAATAAAAAAAAAGATCCGCCGAAAATAATTACTCATTTATTTTGTTAAAAGAATTAAAAAAAATAAAAAATCCGTCGGAAATCCGCCGAAAAAATTATAAAACTTCCGGCGGATTTTCGGGGGATATTTTGTACTTTTAACAAAAATTAAAAAAAAAGGATCCGCCGAAAATAATTACTCATTTATTTTGAGCTTTAACGTACCCAGTTGGTCTTTACCGTACCTAGTTGGTCTTTAATGGATCCAGTTGGGCTTTAGCGTACCCAGTGGGCTTTAATGGGTATAGTTGAGCTTTAATGGATACGGTTGGGCTTTAACGTACCTGGTTGGGCTTTAATGGATCCAGTTGTGCTTTAACGTACCCAGTTGGGCTTTAATGTACCCAGTTGGGCTTTAAAGGATCCGGCTGGCCTTAACGGATCTAGTTGGGCTTTAATGGATGTTGTTGGCTTTAATGGATCCAGTTGTGCTTTAACGTACCCAGTTGGGCTTTAATGGATCCGGTTGGGCTTTAATGGATCCGGTTGGGCTTTAACGGATCAGGTTGGGCTTTAACGTACCTAGTTGGGCTTTAATGGATCCAATTGGGTTTTAACGGATCCAATCGATCTTTAATGGATCCGGTTGGGCTTTAATGCATCCAGTTGGACTTTAATGTACCTGGTTGGGCTTTAACGTACCCGGTTGGGTTTTAACGGATCCGGTTGGGCTTTAATGCATTCAGTTGGTCTTTAATGGATCCGGTTGGGCTTTAGCGTACCCAGTGGGGCTTTAATAGGTATAGTTGAGCTTTAATGGATACGGTTGGGCTTTAACGTACCTGGTTGGGATTTAATGGATCCAGTTGGGCTTTAACGTACCTAGTTGGGCTTTAATGGATCCGGTTGGATCTAGTTGGGCTTTAACGTACAAGCAAGTAATAAATCACCACTGGTGTTATTGGGCATTAATAAGTCATAAAATGTCATATTGGGTTATAATGGGTGGTTGAGTGGTTCATATCGAGGTATAATGGTTCTTAGTTGTCTAATTGACTCTAATACACAACACATGCATCTATGCAGTTGATACCTGCACACAAGCACGTAATAAGTCACCACTAGTGTTATTGGGCATTAACAAGTCATAAAATGTCATATTGGGCTATAATGGGTGGTTGAGCGGTTCATATCGGGGTAAAATGGTGCTTAGTTGTCTATTTGACCCGAATACATGACACATGCACTATGCAGTTGATACCTGCACACAAGAACGTAATAAGTTACCATTGGTGTTATTGGGAATTAATAAGTCATCAACGATCATAATAGGCTTTCATGGGTTATATTGGGCCTTAATAAGTCACTAATGATCATAATGGGCTTTAATGGGTTATATTGAGCCTTCATAAGTCAACAATGCTCATAATGGGCTTTGATTGGCTATATTGGGCTTAAATCGGTTCTATTGGGTTTTAATAGGTTATATTGGGATTTAATATGTCACAATAACCACAAGGGCTGTGGCGTGGTGGTAAAGGCTTGGGGAGTTCATAGCGCTCAACCCGGGTTTGAGCCCCACTAGCAGCACTTGTGGCCACTGAGGATAATCTCAGGGTTGCACGCTTTAGCAGCTGGGCCATAGGCCCTAATTGCCAGGGATTAGTCTGGGCATAGGCCCAGGATACCCTTTCTAAAAAAATATGTCACAAACGCTCATAATGGGCTTTGATGATTCTATCGAGTGTAAATCGGTTCAATTGAGTTTTAATAGGTTATATTGGGCTTTAATAAATCGATTGAGTTTTAATGAATCGATTGGTTCCAATAGTTCATTAAGAACCATTCACCAAAGCCCAAACAATTTATTAAGAGTCACCGAAACTCACGAATGGCTAATTTAGTTAATCAAAAGCCGATAAAGCCCATCAATATATATGACCTATATCGAAATATTTTTTATAAATGAAAAATTAATTAATAGTTAATAATATAATTCACAACACATAAGAAATATTTTTTAGATTTAATTAAGACCAAAAAATATTACAATTTTATAAGAACTGATTTAATTAATTTTTTATATGATTTTTTTTCATTAAATTATAAAATTATGAAATTGTAGAAAATCTTTAAAAGCATTTTTTAGATTTTATTAAGACCATAAATATATTAAATTAAAATTATTTATTATTAAATTATGATATTTTATAAATATATATTACTTTCACCTACCCCAAAAACTTTTTGTTTCCCCCCAAAACCACCCGCCCCCTCCCCCAATTATTCCCCCTTTTTTTCCTAAGCCATTCCAAACACCCCCTTCATATTTTTTTTGGAAGGCATAGCGGCATCGAACCAACGAACGACTACCACGAACACACGCACACACGCACGCACACCTCCCCGGCGGTATCGGGCATCCACGGACAGCCCACTAATCCACCGTTGTCCCGGCCCAGCTTACGCTGAACCTAGAGTCCAACCACAGTCTAAGATTGGGCTGGGGGGCAGCCCAGTCAAAGACTGGACCAGCCCAAGGACTGGGTACTCCTCATGCCCTCAAATTGACTCCCCTTGGATTCGAACCCGGGTAGATTGGGATACCATCCACAATCCCCCCCAGGATGTTACCGCCCTTGGGGAAACCAACTGAGCTAGACATGATTTATGAAAAGTGAAACCCACACCTCCCCTAACCCTAAAGTCTGCCTCCCTTACTTTTATCTCCCCACACCTCAAAAACCCTTTTGCCTTCCATTTCTTGTCATTGCCTCCATTGCTACACCGCAACCAACACTCCCCAACCATGCTCCGATGGTAATATCCATCGTTCTTTCGTCAAGGTTTCATCTCCATCGTTCTCTTATCTGCGTTTCATCTACATCTATCTTGTCTCATCGGCTCCATCTCATATTTGAGAAATGCATCTTGGAAGATTTGGTTTCATCCCATCATCTCATCTCCATCTCCAAAGATCTCGTCTCATCTCCATCTCTCTCGTCTCATCGAAGATCTGGATCTGGTTGAAGAACCCAAATATGGCTTTGAATATATGGAGAAGGTTAGTTTAAATTTTTGGTTTCGATTTTGTTATTTGGGTTTTGTTTATGTTTTTTATTAGGGTTTTTTATTTAAGGTTTTATTTGTGTTTTTTTTATTTATGTTTATGGAGTATTTTGATTTAGATTTGAGATTTAACTTTTAGATCTTGTTTTTGATTTAGAATTTGAGATTTCTGTTTGTTTAGTTATACGGTGGTGGAAGACAATTTATGAAGGCTGTGGTTTTGTCGTTTTGCAGGTAGAAGATTCAGATGATGATGATGGTTATGTTGGAAGGGGATGAAAAATGTTTGTTTATTAAAAATTTGTACAAAATGTGAACATTAAGATGTAATTAAATAAAGTAAGACAATTAAAAAAAATCTAATTTACAAAAAGGAAAATATAAAAACAGTAAAAAGACTAAAATACCCAAGGGTAATCGAGTGTCTTAACATAGTTAACAAAATGGACCAAACCCAAAAGAAAATGGATACCCGAAGGACTGAATTCAAAACAAGGTGACAACTTATTATTCCGTCAGTGAAAAAATTATAATAAATAAATAAATATATAAAGATTTTCGGCGGAATATTCCGCCGAAAGATTTTTTTAATAAAAATAAATAAATAAATTAAGTAAAAATAAAAATAAATAAATAAATATTTTCGGCGGAATTTTCCGCCGAAAATCCGCCAAAGGAAATTAAAATTAATTTTGTTAATTAATCAAATCATTTAAATTTTAAAAAAAATCGGACCCGTTTTCGGCAGATTTATCCGCCGAAAATCTCAATCCGCCGAAAATGCCGCCGAAAAAAAATGATTTGCAGCGCCCCTGTTTTCGGCCGACCAAATCCGCCGAAAACGCCGATTTCCGACGGATTTGTCCGTCGGAAAAAGTCGAAAATTTTGTAGTGGATGTGATGCTTGTTGCTGAACATCATAAACGAATGAGGTTGCAATGAATATGAGTGATATGGATTTAACATCAATTTTGCACATATTCATCATGAATATTAATATGCTTTTCGAATATGATATCTATAATACATCACTACAAAACAGAGGGCAATCACCGACGGCATAATCCGTCGGAAATCCGTCGGTGAAAGTCCGATCCGTCAGAAATCCGTCAGAAATAAGCCCTCGCAAATAATACGGTTGGCGTTAGGGTTTCCGACGGATTACCGACGGCGTGGAGTTTCCGATGGATCACCGACGACACCATATCACCGACGGATTACCGACGTACTAGGTTTCCGACAGATCATTTCTGACGGATTTAGCGACGGATTTCCTACGGAATGATTAGGTATTTAAAAAATAAAAATTAAAAACAATTAATCCGTCGGGGATATAATTTTTTATAAAAAAATTAAAAATAGATAATTTCCAGTTTAAAACCTGTACAAACTTGTCCATTATTCATTTAATATCCAAAAATTAAAAATAAAACGTCGTTCCAAAACGTAAAATTATCAAAAAAAAATATATATACAAATATCGCTAATACATCTAACTATCCTACAACGGGGGAGGGGAGGGAGGGGGTTGATCTTGAAACTTCTTCATGAAGGCCTCAACCTCCTTCATTTGCTCCTTCAACTTGAGCGTGTCCCTGCTCTCTCTTCCTCTAAAATATGTTTTAGCTCCGCTATCTGAAATTCAACATTTGACAAACATATAACAATATTAGACAACATTTGACAAACATACCTCCATATTGCGATGGTCGCGCGAGCTCCCGCTCGTACTGGCACCTGAATCACCGGACATAGCATAATAGGGATCCTGCCCCCATCCAAACAGGTAGCCTTTATGTCGTCCTCCGACACTACGCTCCCACAACTCGGCGTCATTGGGAGGAACAGTGCTGGGATATAAGTCCAGGTACTCCTCCTCCCTAATTCGTGAATAGTTACCCTACAGTTTACCAAATTAGACATTGTCAACTAACCTATAGAAAATTCGACAACATTTCAACTGTAATTTGAACATATCCATTACCTGATTTTATCAAAACAATCCTATCGTCTGCCCAACAATGGCAGTCCAAACTAAGCTTGCTATAATTTCTATCGACCTTATAAAACAAACAAAAATCTAGACATATATAATTGAACTTGCCGCTATATGAGCTGCCTTCGGGTAAACGTAGATCGGAGGATCTGTGGGCGGACCAGTCGCACCCGGTAAAGGCTTTTTGTTGGTGCAGTGTGTTCTCTCATAAACCTCCCCACCAGTAGGCTCACGGCCCCATGCGTCTCTCTACAATAGACAACTTAAATTGTTAATAGGTAACAAAATCATGTATATATGTATATATATATATAGTCATCAACTATATACATTTAGTCTAGTGGATGATAAATTACCATGCGATTTTGATGCATAGCGGTACTAATAGATCCGCACGTGTGTCTGGATGTCATCCCTTCATACGTGGTAGCCCGATTGGCTGTATTTGACCTAGATATATGCCTAAGCGCGTCGGTGGTCCATACCTGTTAGAAATAAGACCTAAATCAATATAAATCCTAGTACAACCAGATACAAGCATTAAAAAAAACAAAACTGATCAATCATCTAGACCCAAAACTCATGCGGGATCCATCTAAGGTGTGCACTAAAAACCGTGTAGTCATGATAGTCAAACCGGACACCAACAATAGCTAAAGCCCTCTTAATGACCCATTTACGAGCATCTCTCATCATGTCTGGGTACCTATTCATCAGGGTATGCTGGAATGCATGTAATACGTCGACCTCCATATCAGGAGGCCAACTATAATACATCTGCATACACATTGTTTGGATTAAATAAAAATAAACCCACCCAATTAGTTAAATGAAGTAAAATACATACCCGTAAATGATCCATCATCCGTGCAAAGTGCTCCTTAGGGACATCCCCATAATGAGCCCATAGACCAGCGAACATAGACCGAAAGATGCTTGTGTCCCTACGGACCACTTGCATATCCTTACCCTTTCACAATTGCGAAATATACAACATAAAAAAACATTAAGATCAGTTTATTATGTACTTGAATAAATAATATATCACATCTACTTACACGTCGACAAACAACACAATCGTAGGTCGCTGACTCAGATGACGAGACGTTTGTGATGCAATATTGGGGCCTCTAACCCTTGAGGTCGATCTAGGCGATGGCGTCGCAAGCACGTCCTCATGTTGGATCTGATCTAGTCCCTCATCGTTAGCTGGAACGAACTCAGAATCGTCCCTAAGCTCGTCGACGTGGGCGTCACCACGCCCGGAGGAGCTGCTACTGCCCCTGCCAGAGCCTCTACCTCTACCCCTACAACCGCGTCCCCCATCTAACAATAGAGAATGGTTCGCATATAAAGATATAAGTGTACATAAATCATAAGACACAAAAATATAAGTGTACAAACATATAAGGATATAATTATTATGAATAATGTCTACATAACAAAGGCACGCTAGTCATCAGACGAGTTATCAAATAACATAGGTTCGTTTTCGCTATCTGAATCATCGTCCTCGTCTTCAAATTCTTCTTCCTCATCGATAGCTTTACCCAATTGTTGGAATTATGAGTTACCCGTTTGTTGATTTGAAAGAACGGTTCTCCTCCACGTTATCATCATCCAAGTCATCGATAGCCCTTTATGCAACTTCATATATTCCACGGGCTTTGGTTTTCACAACAACCCACCAGTCCTTTAAAACCATACTGCCTGAAGGACAGGGTGTGTAATACATTTGTTCCGCTTGTGATGCTAGGATGTAACAATCATCACCTCTGAGTCTGGACTTATACTTGATATCAACCGACCATTGTTTAGGGTCGACTCTAACTCCCCCGATCTATCAAACCATGTACACTTGAATAAAACTACAACACAATAGCCTACATCGTAATATTCCACCTCTAACACGTCGTCCAACAATCTGTAATAGTCAGACTCAGAGTCGTCATAACAATATCCTCTCACATCTAACTCCCCCTCGGGTGTGTAATACACTTGTTCATCTATTAGCAGCCTAAGAAACACATCTAAATTCTGACCGGGACTCTTTTTACCAGGAATGACCAATGCAAGTTTAACATTTGAATCATTCAAACTCAACAAAGGAGGTAAATTTTAGATGGTAAGAAACACTGGCCATAGTAAATACGGATTCGAATTTGAATTATTCGGGTTGAAACCGTCGGTGCATAAGCCAAGATACACATTCCGGACCTCATAAGCGAAGTCAGGATGTACCATCTCGAAATGCTTCAAAGCCGCACCATCACTTGGATGTACCATCACATACGGTTCTGTCTGATGATCCTTGAGCCAAGTCATCTCTGTAGATGTCTTCTTTGACATATACAATCTTGAAGTCTAAGAACAATAGGCAAGTACGTCAACACCAAGGTTGGGACCTTGCTTCGTCCACTAGTCTTGTAACGACTTTCATTGCAATAAAGATAATGGGTCAACTCAGAATCATGCTTGTAAAATAGCATGCAGGGCCGACCCAAGAGCTGGGCAGCATGGGCCTTCGCCTAGGGCATCACAACCCGGCAGGGCATCACAGCCCAGGTCCCATTTATCCTTTAGTAGGTTGCGTTTTTAGGCTTTTTTATTGGTAATTAATCTGCAACGACCTCCTCTCCTCGATTACTCAAACGCCAATTCACGATTACAACCCAAGTTCTTCAATTTCGATTCGATTACTGATTACAGAAGGCCATGATTCTTCAATTTCAAGTTCACTCAACCAGTCAATTGCTTCTTCTGTAGTTTTGTTCTTCAATCGATTGACCATCATCGTTCACCGATTCAAGAATCAAGGATTTAATCGACCACCATCACCGCTCCACTCACCTCACGGCTCACCAGTAACCTGTAAGCGATCATCATCGTTCAAGAATCAAGGCTTCAATCGACAATCGTTCATCATGCCTAATCCATTATCTGCTCTCTCTAATCGATTGTGAAAGGGCTCTTCACTCACACCTCATGCTTCCCTGTATCACACCCTCACATAGCTCTCAAACGAACGCACCACTACAATAGATGATCGTCGATTCACCGACTTTAATCGATGTTACCGTGACCTATCGACCACCAGACCACACCAGTGGCCATCGTACCTCTCGTCTAAGCCTGATTTTGTTCTCGATCGATCACTGATTTCCATCTGTTTTTTTGCTCCAATCCAGGTGTTTTCCTATTCTTACTTCTTAATTTCTTATCTAATCTATTATTATTTACTTATATAATATATAATATGGAATTCTGGATATTTGCATATTTGGTGCCAATCTGCTAATTTCATTTGGATATTTGGGTATATGGTTAAGTGTTAATATGTTATTGAATCTTGGTCTTTCCCTCTTGGTTTAGGTTATTTGCATATTTTGTTTTGGTTATTTGCATACTTGGTCTTGAATCTTGATTGAATTTTGATTTCTTGAATTACGATTGCTTGGTTGTTTGATACTTTGATCAGTTTGTGTCAAGAAAGGCCTAACGGATTAACAATTTTGAGCTTAGAAAGTAAGTTTTTAGCAAATGTCGACTAACTATGATAGATTAATTGATAATCAGCATGAGGATGAGCCGCCTAGCTAGACTAGATTTCAAACCCTTTAAAAAATTGGGTGTTGTATGTTTACTGGATTAGGGGCATATTTTTGGCTCTTCGCCCAGGGCATCCAAAACTATTGGGCCGTCCCTGATAGCATGCAATGGTTTTTGCAAGCGTTGATCTTTACTTTTGGTAGAGCAAGATTTTTCAAACTATTATTCGTCTCGTAGAAGTTATCGGGTAGTTTGTCACCCTCGGGTAGCATCTCTTTAATTATAGGAACAACTCGATTATAAGTCGTCTCGGGTACATTACATTATGCCTTCCAATTCAACAATCCCGTCGCATCTCCTAATTTCGAGTAATTTGGACACCCATCCTATAATGGCTCGTCAGCAGCTTCTAACATGTCATAAAATACTTGGGCAAAAGGATTAGGGGTTTCTTCATCCTATGTTATGCCATCATGTATCATGTGATAGTTCACCATTTCAACATACCCTTCATTATGATCTACTACCGGAGTAGAAGATTGACCCACGTATTGACGCGGTGCATAGTAATAGGTTTCACCATGTGCCCACCATATGGTATAATCAGGCATGAAACCATGCTTCATCAAATGCAGCCTCACGTCATCACTTTCTTTATGGCGTAAGTTTTGACACTTTTTACAAGGGCATCTGATACGAAGCATTATCCTATCACGTGTAGGTTTCCTTTCAACAGTCCCCTCATTAGCATAGGCATAGTCCAAAAAATTGTCCATTGCAACAATATAGTCGACCCTCAGAAACCCCCGACTGTCGTTCTTTCTATACATCCATCTTCTATCTGTCAACATATTCAACCACTACAAACAAAGAAAGAAGTAGTTAGTCGACATAATCAAGATAGAGGTGGTGTAGGGGACTTTTGAATTACTTTAAAACCCTACTTGTAATGGTTTGACTATTTAAAAGTCAAACCGTAGGTGTCAATGAAGTTAGAAGACTATTGAATGACTTGAAAACACTACATGTAATGGTTTTCCTACTTGAAAGTCAAACCGTAGGTTTAGAGGAGTTTTGGATGACTTTAAAACTCTAAGTGTAATGGTTTGACTATTGAAAACTCAAAACCGTAGCTTACAATCTTCCCAACCTTAGAACGATTTCATCCTCGAAATCTAATTCTCACCCAAGGTATTTCATTACCACCCTTAGCACTTATCGGGTTTCCTCGGTCCCCAAGAAGGTAATGAACTAATCTTAGACCTCAAAGATGCTATTCTCCCAGATCGACCGTTTCCCTTCCCAAGGGATTGTCTCTAATCTACTTCATCCTTTTGACAAAACCTGATGACTTCCTGACGCAACTGCTATACTGATTTTCGTGAAGACTCTCGCATCCAATATCTGTCTTGATATGCTACACTCCTACTAGAGTGAACATTGAAATTTACTGGGGCAATTTCCAACCATGCGACCTCTGTTTCCTCCCAACCTTAGGTGACACCTACTACCTCTAGGGTAGCTTGTGATCTCAACCTCTCTTTGACAAATTCGTTCTAGCTCAATACGATTCTAAACCCGAATTCCAATGGTTGACACCAAATCCAAAGAATCCCCAAAATTTCTTAGTAATTCGCCCTTCCTATTGGCAGAGCCTTCCTTCAAGGGACGTGCCAATACGATCTACAAGGAGTCGGTTTATTCCAATTCGACTCTTACGCAACTCCAAACTATACTTAAACATCCAATATTCAGCCGCTATAAACCTTTACCATAGAAAGAAAATCTTAATCACCGATACTTAATTGCTAACGTTTAATACCCTTAAAGTTGCCACATAAATTGCGATCACACATGATTCATCGAAAGTGCACTGAAGCACCCTAACGGTCATTTTCCTCAAATTCGAGTGTCAACACCTATCCTCAAAAAGACCATACCGCAACCGTGGGCGTACCGTCAATTTACTCATCCCAGATTTGCATTGTCGAATTAAAGTTGACCCTTATCATGACACTAAAATTCCAATCTTACATCTCTAACAACGTACCACAACGTTTCCTTTATTCACGAAGGTTCTTCAAGACGGTACACCACCAACACAAAACATGTTGTCAAACGAATAGTCCATCGAATCAAATCCAACCATGTGCAAGCATCCACGCCAGGATTTTACCCAAAGGTTCACCGAAACGGAAAGATCACCACCCAATTAACTGGGAGGGAGCATGAATCTAATACCTCAATCATTCATGTGTGCACCAATTCATAAACTGAAACCCACAATTCAAAATTGACCACAATTCGGATCATCCGACGCTTCAATTCCCAAGGACTCCTCTAGTCCCTAATTACAATTTATTTCACGATAACACTACAAGAAATGATAGCTACAGCGACGATGGCTACATCGACGATTTTTGGTTTGTAGCTGTAAATATCTATAGCGACGACTATTAGTTGCTAAAAGGTGAAAAAAATCTCTAATGTTTGTTGGACTTTTTGCAACGAGAACGTTGTTGCTGTAGATGAAAATTTTGGTGGGAAAAAATGGCGCAAGAATGAAATTTTTTGGAGGGTTATAGCGACGACATGTCGTCGCTATAGGTATTTAATAGTTTATTTCAAACTTTATTTTTTTTGTTGATTTTCTAATTAAAAAGAAATTGATAAATTGGTACCCTATAGAGACGAAATGTCGTCTTTGTAAATATTATATAATTGTTTATAAAAATTAGCTAATAAACCGGTAGTTTATAGCAACGACATATCATTGCTATAGATCAAAATTTCGATGAAAAATTTGGTGACAAATTTTGATGAGCTATAGGGACAACTTGTCATCACTATAGGTATTTAATGAATTTCGTAGAATTTTTATAGAAAAATGTGTTTTTTCATCAAGAAAAAAGGAAACGGATAAGAAAATTTTGATTTTATAACAGAAAAAGACAAAAAGTACACTCGCAGTCTATGTATATGACATATAGTCGCTATAGGTATTTAATGAATTGTTTGAATAAAATAAAAAAATAGATTCCTTTATTAAAATGTAATTACTAAACTTGTAGTTTATAGTTACGACATGTGGTCGGTATAGATATTTAGTAAATTTATAGAAATAAAAAAATATGTTTAAAAATAATCAATAAAAGTATTAAAAAATATATATATATATATATATATTGTGTATAAAAAACTGATTGTTTTGAAAACCTAGAAAACCCTAAAATGGAGCTTGAGGTTGAAGATGAAGATGAAGATGGAGATAGAGATAGTGAACTCATGATCATAGCTTTCAACTCTACCACTTGATGATGTTTTACCTTCATAATACCCAAGGATTTGAGCCAAAAGGATGATCCAAAATTGCCATATATGATTTAGGTTAGTTCTAGAGAGTGTTTGGGAAGAAGTGAAAGTGAAGAAATGGAGAAATGAGCTGAAACCCGCATTTAAAAACCCCCTGCCCCTTTTGTGCGACATTGTCAGGCGACAATGCCCTGGACAATGTCGCTAGTCATTGTCGCTAGATGAACCACAACCTCTGTTTTCTGCTGCTACATTGCTAGGTGCAACTATGAATAGTCGTGCCCGTACCAAACTCCGAAACTCGACTTTTTCAACACAAAGACCCTCAACACTCTCAGGGACTTTAAGTAATGATTTCCCAACATAAATCCCACCATTTACAAGTTGAAAAAACGTCCACGTGACCTTTACTTACAGAAAATTACGGGTGATACAATTTGACTATTTAAAAGTGAAACCGTAGGTGTCAATGAAGTTAGAAGTCTATAGAATGACTTGAAAACACTACATGTAATGGTTTGCCTACTTGAAAGTCAAACCGTAGATTTAGAGGAGCTTTGGATGACTTTAAAACTCTAAGTGTAATGGTTTGACTATTGGAAAGTCAAAACCATAGGTTACAATCAAAGAAAGGTGTTTTGGAAAGTTTAAAACCCTACATGTAATGGTTTGACTATTTAAAAGTCAAACCATAGGTGTCAATGAAGTTAGAAGTCTATTGAATGACTTCAAAACACTATATGTAATGGTTTGCCTACTTGAAAGTCAAACCGTAGATGTAGAAGAGTTTTAGATGACTTTGAAAAGAGTTTAAAACACAAACATATGTTTCTTAAAATTTCGGCAGCATAACGACTATAAAATGAATATTTTCATTTATCAACCTAATGTTTGCCCAACAATTGGGAAACCAGTTAAAATAAATAAATAAAATCAAACATAATGTTTGCCCAATAATTGACAACCCAACTAATTAATATCACAAGTTTATCAAACCAAATCATAACAAAATCATACCAAAACATTTGATATATTTGTGCTCACAAAAACGACGTTTTCATAAGCTAAAAGAACTCATATCAATTTCAATATACAATAGACTCATATCAATTTCAATATACAATATACTTGTATCTCATTACAAGTCTAAACTGTCATAATTAACTCTTATCCATAGTTGTCATATATCTAAAAAACAAATATAACGAACAGGTTTGGGTTTACAAACATAACAAATAATTCCATTACTACTCATATTTTCCTATTAAATGACAACATAAATTAAGGAATAACGACTAAAATTGTTTTGGTACCTTAAATCACGTCTAGAAGTCGAGAGAGAATTCTGTGTATGTGTATGTCTCTGAAGCGGCACCAAATTCCCTTTCTTTGAAACTTCAATATGAACTATGCGTTAAAATTATCAAAAGAAAACAAAATCATTCGAGAATTATCCGAGATCAAATTAGCAAAACAAAACAACGAAATCAACTATCCTTAAGCAAAAACACAAACGAAAGCAAAAACACATATTCATTAGCACACACTACAGCTTCTAAACACACACACACACACACATATTCATTAAGAAACACACATAGAGATTCATTAACACACATACCCATACATATTCTAAACACACGCACACACACACACATATTCATTAGCACACACTACAGCTTCTAAACACACACACACACACACATACGCACATAGATTCATTAAGAAACATACAAACATATTCATTAACACACGTACACACACAAATTCTAAACATACACACACACACAGATTCATTAGCACACACTACAGCTTCTAAACACACACAGATTCATTAAGAAACACACAGATTCCAATCGATTCATTAGCAGATTCATAAACACTACATATGCATTCTAGGGCTCAAATCGATTGATAAACAAACACACACACAAACACACACACACACACACAAATTCATTCATAAACTCACACACACAGATTCAACAAATCAGTTAACAAACACACACACACACATAGATTCATTCATAAATACACATACGCACAGATTCAACAAACCGATTATCAAACACACACATACAAACAGAGTAGATCGTAACACACACACACACACACATACAAACAGAGTCATCTTTATTCATTCATAAACACATACACACACACATACAAACATACACATGCACACACACACACACACCCACACTCATATACAAACAGATTAATCAAATCGATTAACAAACACACACACACACACACAGATTCATTTTAGAGCTCAAATCAATACCTGAACAAGGGTGGTCGACAGTAGAGGTGGGTCACGTACGATGATGACAGTGGAGGTGGTCACGGTGGTCGCCAGTGGCGAGGGTGGCGATGGTGGTCGAGAGAGTCGATGGGGTGGACGACGATGGAGTCGAGAAAGTGGAGAGATCGATGGAGTCGATGTGATGGCCGACGATGGAGTCGAGATGGGGTCGCCGACGATGGAGTCGAGAGAATTGAGAGAGTTATCGATTTTTGGTGAGTCAGTCGAGTGATTTGTCGATTTTTGGTGATTTAGCGTTAATTATGCCCACTCTTTTTTTTTAGAAATTTCAGTAAAATCACCAACGGATTTCCGACGGAATTTCCGTCGGTAATTACCGAGGGAACTTAACCGTCAGTGATTACTGACGGATATCAAATTTTTAAAATTAAAGTAATTACTTTTAAATTATTAATAATTATTAAATTATATTGTTTTTGAAATTATTAATAATTATTAAATAAATTATTAATAATTATTAAATAAATTATTAATAATTATTAAATAAATTATTAATAATTATTAAATAAATTATTAATAATTATTAAATAAATTATTAATAATTATTAAATAAATTATTAATAATTATTTAATATTAAAACTATTAATTTATCAAATTATATTTAAATTGACTAAAATACCTCTGAACTAACTGGACTTAATGGCCGTTAGGAGAAGGGATCAAAAAGTGTTAAGAAATTGTGTCATTTTGTAACAGTTTTGGTCCATCCTTATAACGGCTGTTATCTTTTCCCGTTAATTCCAGTTAGGTTAGGACCAAAAGAGTTATACACACATACATACATCTATTGACATACATACATACATACATATATAGACATGTATATGACATACACACACTTATATGCATACGACATATATATATATATATACATACAAGCAATACACATGTATACAGTACACCTATAGACATACATACATACACATGATATACATATGCATACGACATATACATAAACATGATATACATATATATGTGATATATACATACAAGAAATACATATGTATACAATACATCTATAGACATACATACATACACACACACATACATAGACATGATATAGACATATGTGCTATATACATACAAGAAATACATATGTATACAATACATCTATAGACATACATACATACATACATACACACATACATACATAGACATGATATAGACATATGTGCTATACACATACAAGTAATACATATGTATACAATACATCTATAGACATACATACATACACATATACATAGACATGATATAGACATATACACACACTTATATGCATACGGTATATACATATATACATGATATACATATATGTGCAGTGCTATATACATACAAGCAATACATATGCATGTATATAATACATCTATAGATACATACATGTATAGACATATACACACATATATAGACATATACACACACTTATACGCATACGACATACACATATATACATGATATACATATATATGTAGTATATACATACAAGCAATACATATATACATATATATACATGTACATATATACTATATAGACATATACATACGTACATACACATATAGATATGTACATGATATACACACGTACTTATATGCATA
The DNA here is from genome assembly GCA_954870635.1 of Arctium minus. Lineage (NCBI taxonomy): Eukaryota > Viridiplantae > Streptophyta > Magnoliopsida > Asterales > Asteraceae > Arctium > Arctium minus. Next base: position 23,348,171 of record OX941097.1, on the reverse strand, counting down.
CGACACACACACACACATACATACATCAACGGATCACCGACGAAATTCTTGAGAAAATAAATAAATAATTTACCGACAGATTATCGACGGGTTTCCTAATGGCCGTCGGAAATCCGTCGGTAATTTACGACGGATTACCGACGGATTGTTGGAAAATAAAAATAATAATTAAATTAATAAGATTTCCAACGGATTACCGACATAATTCAATATTTAAAAAAATAAAAAAATTTCAGTCCGTCGGTGATCCGTCGAAAATGTTTATATTTACTGACGGATATGTTATTCGTCGCAAATAGCTTCATTCCATTGAAATTTGGTCGGTGATCCGTCGGTAATTATCGACGGATTTTTTCTCTCGGTAATAGTTGGTCGGTATTAAGGGTTTTTCTAGTAGAGCATTCTTATGTTATTCATCACCGTATTGTCCATACACGCTTATGTTATTCATCATGCATATATATGTTATTCATCATGAAACAACTATGTATGTTAATTGGCCTTACCCTTCTATCAAATTCTCTTTCTACAAAAATGCCATCATTTTTATGAATTATTGATTAAATGTGATCCATGGCCATGAAACATTTGTGGTTCCTATTTTTCCACACACATACACACACGTTTATATATATATATATATATATATATATATATATATATATATATATATATATATATATATATATATATATACACACATTGGTAACATGTTAGACCACTCAATTTTCTTAAGACTTATGAGAACACATTTGAGTCATTGGATATTTGGATAAGTTGATCACATCAAACTATCACATAAAATACCATTGAACCTTCAAATAAAAAAGGATTGAATCTCATATCACAAAAACACCTTCACATGAAAAACACAAGAAACCTATATAAGGAAAACATCAAAACCTTCACTTAATTGAAACACATATGAAACCTTTACAATGGCCTTACAAAAAACTGAGTGTTTTTACGAGAATCCAACCCTATATATACATGTGTGTGTTAGTATGTGTGTGTTTATATATGGTTAGGTTTCCATGCAACCATCTACTTTTCGTGAGACCATGAGAATCTTTGTGAAGCCTCTAATACACACAATAATGGTTAGGTGCATTTGTGTGAATATTTCATTTTATTTTTTCATATGAAGGTTTGATTTTCTTCATGTGAAAGTTCGTTTTCTTCATGTGAAGATTCGGTATCCGAGGTTTACGTGTTTTGCTTTGAATGTTTGGCAAGATAAAAAACATGTCTCATAGTGTGTTGCGAGTTATATATATATGTATATATATACATATATATTTAAAAGTATATGTTGAAAAAACTTTTAATGTGCCCTTAAATTTCCCTTAGAATTACGTCTATCCTGAGTCTTTGTTCAAGGTTACGTCATTTTTCCAGATGTAACAACTTGTAACACTCTAAAAATAGGGATAACAAAAATCCGAAAAACGGACATGTGGTATATAAGATTGCCAAAGCAAGAGTCTCCCAAAAATGGGGAAATAATACAAACCTGTTTAATCACAACTGTAATTTAACAGACAATAAATTAACAACCAACTAATCTAATTTCTACAACTAGAAAGGAGATTACAAAAGGGTTGTCATCTATAATTCCAAAATCCTTCTATCCAACACATGTCCATTTGCAAGTATTCCCCAAGCTCTCACCCAAGCACTATGCCAGTTTAGAACCGGTGCCGCTAGAACCTGATATACACATCGACACCAAACAAGTGTTAGGCCAAAAAGCTTAGTGAGTTGAACAATAATAAGCATGCATGAACAGTGACAATTCTTATCAGCAGTTAACCATAGTTCAACAAATGTGGAGTCAATAGGGGAGACCCATAGCACCAATCAAGTTCCACCCAAAGAGTCGATATACCTTGATGCACTCTAACAAGAGACACCCGAAAGGCCCGACACATCCGAGGACTACAACCATGGAATTACCCCGAATGGAGGAGGTCTAGGCACATAACATCACGGTGGCGCCCAAGACTACATCCTCCTAGTGTCTACTGACTTGGTTCGTCCAACATATTATATAGGAGGTCTTGAGGTATATTTCAACCAATACATTTCGATACCAACCATGGGTACTATGTTACCATCCTGTCACATAAGTCCATTATGAGACCCAAATGATAATCATGCTCATCATGCATTTTATATGTTACCAAAAAGATATTCCAACTAGAAACCATCATCATATCGAGACATGTATACATTTATCATAACAAAGTACACATAATACATATTCAAGAGAAAAGCCCCAAATACTTGCATATTTAGAGTAAAACATGGCATTTCACACATAACCATATTTCCAACATTCCTTCATAAGAAAATCCCAAGTACTTGAACATATAGAGATAAATAACAACAAATAGGAGAATATGATGTGTATCTAGTTTTGACAAAGGTTAGTAAACTCACAATCTAGGTTTTGAACCAAAACCTAGAAAATATGGAAACCTTAGAAGTTGAAGATGAGACTTGGAGATGAGAGATGAGAATCTTGAAGAACACTTCAATGAAGACACTTGAATGGAGCTTTGATGACAACTTAATACTCTCACCAACCCAAACCCTAGAAATTTATGGAGGTAGGTGCTGAAGACCTAAAAATCGCCCAAAGAGGATGCTCTCCCGTTTTTAATGAAAAAATGCTTGAAATGAGGTGTTGAACTTTATTTAAAACAACAAACTGGACCACGCGGGCGATAGTGCCCGGTGATAGTGCCAAGGCACAATCGCGTGGTACAATCGCTGGCATCCCCCAGCATGCGGTACATCTTTGGCGATAGTGCCTCCGGCGATAGTGCCAATGGCACAATCGCCAGGCACAATCGCACCAACCCCAAAACAGTCCAAAAACTTAACCGAAAACGATAACGAGCACAAGGTTTGTACAATTAATGATGGTATATCAATATATGACATTTCAATATATTAACTATCATAAAATGCATACAAAGGGTCATATACTCACATAGGCACAATTAATGCATTAAGGGAAAACAAATACTTACCTTGAGAATTTCCGGGTGTTACAATCCTCCCCACCTAACTAGGATTTCGTCCCCGAAATCTTACCCTCAACAAAAAAGTGAGGATAACGCTTCTTCATATCATCTTCCGATTCCCAAGTAATGTTAGCACCCCGATGGTGCTTCCATTGGACTTTAACCATAACCACGTCCTTATGCCTCAACTTTTTCACTTTCGATTCTAAAACAGCCTCCGGTTCTTCCACACACCGATTCCATTATCTACCCGAATTTCCGACAAAGGAATCACGCTTTCCTCTTCGGCTAGACACTTCCGAAGGTAACATACGTGAAACGTAGGATGTATCCCATCCATTTCCGGCGGTAAATCCAACCGGTAGGCTTGTAAACCAATTTTCTCCAAAATGACGAAACGTCCAAGGAAACGAGGACTAAGCTTCCCACGCTTCCCAAACCGGATAATCCCTTTCCATGGAGATACTTTCAACATGACACGGTCGCCCACTTGAAACTCGACCGGTCTTCTTTTCTTGTCCGCATAACTTTTCTGTCGGTCTTATGCCGCCTTTAGCCTTTCCTGAATCTCTTTCACCTTGACCGCCGTCTCTTTCACTATTTCCGGCCCGGCGAATTGCTTTTCGCCCGCTTCTAGCCGAAAAACCGGGGTTCTGCACTTCCTTCCATACAATGCCTCGAATAGTGCCATTCCGATACTAGAATGGTAATTGTTGTTGTACGCGAACTCTACCAATGGTAGATGAGAATCCCAACTTCCCCCGAAGTCTATTACACATGACCTCAACATGTCTTCTAGTGTTTGAATCGTCCTCTCGCTCTGCCCGTCTGTTTGAGGATGATAAGTCGTGCTCAAATTCAGTCTAGTACCCAACTCTTTCTGCAAGCTTGCCCAAAAATTCGAAGTGAACCGACTATCCCGATCCGATACAATAGATTGAGAAACTCCGTGCCTCGACACTACCTCGTCAATATAAAGCTTGTCCAATTTCTCCATTGGCAAGGTCTCCCGCATTGCAAGAAAATACGCACTCTTGGTTAGCCGATCCACAATTACCCAAATAGTGTCGTGACCGCGCAAGGTCTTCGGTAGTTTCGTTACAAAATCCATAGTGATGTTGTCCCACTTCCACTCGGGAATGGACAACGGTTGCAAGCTTCCATACGGTCTTTGATGCTCCGCTTTGACTTGAAGGCACGTAACACACCTTTCCACATAGCTAGCCACCTCTAGCTTCATCACCGGCCACCAATAATTCAACTTTAAGTCTCTATACATCTTGGTGCTACCGGGATGTATAGAATATTTTGACTTATGCGCTTCCTCGAGAAGTAATTCACGGTTTCCTCCCAACTTTGGCACCCAAATCCGTCCTTGGAAGAGCTTGAGTCCACGACCGTCTTCCGTTAGGAGTTCCTTTTGCTTCACCATGACTTCGGCTTTGAGGTTCTCTTCTTTAAGTGTTTCCCCTTGACTCGCTCTTATACCCTCCAACAAACTTGATACCACCTCGATCCTTTTAAGGGACATCTTGACACCTCCATCATGGATCATTCGACTCAACGCATCCGCCACCACGTTGGACTTACCGGGATGATAGAGTAAATCACAATCGTAATCCTTCAAAAGCTCGAGCCATCTCCTTTGCCGCATGTTGAGTTCCTTTTGATCAAAGATGTACTTGAGACTCTTGTGATCCGTGAAAAGAGTACACTTCGTCCCATACAAGTAATGTCGCCACAACTTCAACGCAAAAACCACCATCGCCAATTCCAAATCATGAGTCGGATAATTCTTCTCATGATCCTTTAGTTGCCGTGACACATAAGCTATAACTTTCCCCCGTTGCATTAGCACGCATCCGAGCCCCATCTTGGAAGCGTCACTATACACTACAAAGTCTTCCGATCCTTCGGGTAGGGATAAGATCGGAGCTTCGTACAATTTTCTCTTGAGAGTTTGAAAAGCTTGCTCTTGTGCATCGGTCCAAACAAACTTGACGTTCCTCCTTGTAAGAGAAGTGAGCGGTGTATCTATCTTGGAAAAGACTTGAATGAAACGCCGGTAGTAACCCACCAAACCCAAGAAGCTTTGGATCTCTGTCGGGCTAGTTAGAGGCTCCCAACTCATCATTGTCTCGATCTTTGCCGGGTCCACTTTAACTCCGTCCTTTGATACCACATGCCCCAAGAATTGCACCTCTTGGAGCCAGAATTCGCACTTTGAGAATTTCGCAAACAATTTCTCCCTTCGTAGGACCTCTAGTACTTCCCGTAAGTGTTTCCCATGCTCGGACTCATCCTTTGAATATATTAAAATATCGTCGAGGAAGACGATCATAGATTTATCTAAGAATGGACGACACACACGGTTCATCAAATTCATGAATATGGTCGGAGCGTTGGTTAAGCCGAAAGGCATCACTAAGAACTCGTAATGACCGTATCTCATTCGGAAAGACGTCTTCGGAATATTTTCTTTCTTCACTCTCACTTGATGATAACCGGATTGAAGATCAATCTTTGAGAAGCATCCCGCGCCTTGAAGTTGATCGAAAAGATCGTCGATGCGAGGTAAAAGATACTTGTTCTTCACCGTGACCTTGTTTAACTCCCGATAATCTATGCACATCCGCATGGATCCATCCTTCTTCTTCACGAACAGTACCGGTGCTCCCCAAGGTGACGAACTCGGTCGAATAAAACCCTTCTTTAACAACTCTTGCAGTTGCGTCATCATCTCTTTCATTTCCGTTGGTGCCAAACGATAAGGAGCATGGGCTATAGGAGCTGCTCCCGGGGTGAGGTCGATCTGAAACTCTACTTCCCGCTCCGGCGGTAATCCGGGTAAGTTTTCCAGAAAGACGTCCGGATAATCTTGCACAACATCCACATCTTCTACCGACTTCTTCTCTTTCTTCGCGTCCACCACATAAACCAGGTACGAAGGGTAACCCTTCGCTAAAAACTTTCGAGCCTTAAGAGATGAAATAATGGGATTATTCCCCTTCCCTTTCTCCCCATAAATGGTAGCCACACCATTTTTTTGCAATGGCAATTGGATCATCTTTTTGGAGCAAAAGATGTCCTCTTTATGCCTCACTAACCAATCCATACCTATGACCACATCGAACCCTCCTACAGCCATAGGTAGCAAATCTATTCCGAAAGGATTCCCATCGATCTCTAGAGGGAAATTACAAAAACGGTCTCGAATAACTACTTGATCACCATTAGCTATTTCTACTACTAGTGCATCGGGAAGGACACTAACCCGAGTGGTGAATTGCTTACAGAAAACATCCGATACAAATGAACATGTAGCACCCGAATCAAACAAAACGTGAGCAGGCAAGGAGTTTACTAGGAACGTACCCGAAACAACATCAGCGGTCTCCTTCGCCTCCTCGGCAGTCATTCTGAAAGCTCGACTTGGTGCTCTCGACGGTTGCTCGACCCGCGCCGTCGATCCAAACGAATTTCCTCGGTTTCCGCCCACAAGCTTTGGGTAATCCTTCTTCAAGTGCCCCGTTTCCCGACACTCAAAGCAAACCGGCCCTTGAATAGGGCAATCCCGAATAGCATGGCCTTTATTGCCACACTTGGCACACACATCAGGACCCGAGTAAGTTCTTGGAGCACATGGCCCCGAGTGCTTTGACTTGCACTTGTGGCACCACCGATCCTCACGACGATAATCACTCGATCTCCCGTTTACAAAGGGTCTTGATTGACGAACGGGCCCAGATGGCCCTTCCCACTTCCGTTTCTCACCAACTATCCTTCTCTCTTCCTTCTCGGCATTGAGGTCATCTTCTATTAGTAAGGATTATTCGATGACTTCTTGCAAGGTCAAGCCCCTAGCATTCCTTACTATCGTTCGCATCTCGATCGGTAAACCTTGTTGATAGGCCTTGATCTTCGACCTCTCATCGGGGACCAGATGTCCCACCAAGTTCAGTTTATGTTGATCCAAACTCTTTCAGTGATTTTATAACGACCCTTTTCTATACTTAGTGAAAATTACGTTTTAATATGTATAGTGTTTCACCATCAGCGATCAGACTGAGTCTGTTCAGTTATCGCTGATAGTCTTTCTTATAAACATTTGATATGTATTAGTGTTTCACTATCAGTGATCAAACTGAGCCTGTTCAGTTATCTCTGATAGTTCTAATGTAAACAATAATGTAATCCCTGAAGACAAGTCTCGCGTCAACATATGTTCATAGCTGAATCGAAGACGAAGCAACTGAACAAAGAGAAGTCTACTAGTGACCTGATGCGGATATCAGTGAAGCAAAGACAACTCTACTTTTACGCGAAGGAACATGAGGAAAAGCTTCAGTGATAGCTGAACCTCTTTATATCTCTGAAGAAAGAGATATTCAGCGATGAATCGGTCACAAAGCTTATGCCTCAAGTTTCCTTTTGTCTTACCTTGCACAACCAGTACGATGTGTCAGAACAGACATATCTCTGCCATAAATCGTACAACAACTCTGTCAACTACACTGTTCATGATACGGCCGAAAGCATGTCTCCCAAAAGTCAGACTACCAAAGCCAATCACTGAATGACACGTGTAAAGTACCCTGCCATGCATTTAATGCATAGGGTATAAATAGAAAGATCACCTTTCCTTCTGAGAGGGTGCTCTATTCTTGAACCAAGATAGAAACCTTTGTTTTCTATACTTCTAAAATCCCCTTTCTCTATGTTCTTGTGCAACCATCTTTGTGTTTCTTAAGTTTGTTTAGATTGAGTCTGTCTTAATCTTATTTCACAACAAACTTGTAAATTGTGTTTGATTTATCAATAAACAATTTATTAAACTTTAATTTCTGTGTTTGTATTCAACCCCCCCCCCCTTCTACAAACTTGTTAAGCACCTCCGGGACCAACAAGTGGTATCAGAGCAAACTGTTTAATCTGATAAACAAGATATTGCTTTATTCTCTTCTTTGCTATTCTCAAATGGCACTTAACACAAACACTAACTACTATGATAATGTTTCACTTTCTAAACCTCCTCGATTTAGCAGAGATAACTTTTCTCTATGGAAAAATCGAATGATGCTATTTCTTGTAGGTACAGATCCTACTATACCTGAGTATATAGAAAATAGACCCTATGAACCTGCCAGAATTATAGCTGCAGTTCCAGCTACTGCCACCACTCCTACTGTCCCTGAACGCTATGTAGTTAAGGAGATACGACAGTGGAGTGATGAAGACAAAAAGAAGGTTGGTATAGATGCAAGGGCAAAAACCATTATCTCAATGGCTCTTCCTGATGAAGTTTTCCATTCCATCATGCATCTTAAAACTTCTAAAGAAATGTGGGAAACCATTTGTGTTCAATACGAAGGCACCACTGAAATCCAAGAGACTCGAAAGATTAACTTGGTAAGACAGTATGAAAGTTTCATCGCTGGTAAGAATAAATCTCTCTCTGATGTTCATCAACGATTTAACTGCTTAATCATAGATCTAAGAACTATTGGTAGGATATATTCTAATTCTGAGGTCTTGACCAAATTCCTAGAATGTCTTCCTGAATGCTGGGACAGTTATTCAATATGTCTCAAGCTGACAAAAGACTTAAATTCTCTTTCCCTCAGCACCTTATATGGAATATTGCTTAACTATGAGCAATCAAACCTTCTGAAGAAGAATCTTATAAAAGATTCTAAAGACTCCAAAAGCACTCCTGTTGCTTTAGTCTCTTCAGAAATAATTCCATCTCAGCGATCTACTCTCACTATCACGGAGTTAGATTCTGAATCTGAGGATATATCAGACACTGATCTTTCAGAGTTTGATGAATCCTTAGCACTCTTCACAAACTCTTTTAAGAGATTTGCAAGAAAGAGCAATTTCAAAAGAAATAAGCCTCTCTCTATCACTGACAAGCCGAAATCAACTCCTGTTGATAAGGCTTCTACTACTTGCTATAACTGTGAAAAGATTGGACACTTTGCAAGTGAGTGCAGGTCAAAGAAAGTCTTCAAACCTTCTACCTCAAGAAGATCCAACGATGACAAGTACCTAAAGCTGAAAGAGAAATATCAAAAGCTGAAAAGCTACAAGCGAAAAGGTAAATGTCTCATTGCTGAAGAACATGACTGGGTTGAATCAGAAGAATCAAGTTCTGATGAAGAAGAAGTCGCTAATCTCTGCCTTATGGCTGAGATTAAAGAAGAAGTGGAAGAACCAGCTGAAACTTCTATGAGCTATATATCATCTCAGGTATCTATCTCTACTATTCCCTCTCTACCTGAAGCTGAGAGAAGTCGCGCTGTTGATGTGCTGACTATTGATCTTTATAATGCTCTAAACGGCAAAACTCTAGCTAAGAACAAAAACGTTGACTTAGCTGAACAGTTAGAGAAATGTCATGAAAAGATCAAAGAACTGAATCTTTTAGAAGAAAAGTTGAAAGATCAAGTCATTATAAATGAAATCATCAGCATTGAACGCGAACAAGCCATCGCTGCTCTAAAAGCAGAAAAGGCACATGTTGAAAAATGGTGCAAATCATCAACAAAGATCTCTGAGATAATAAATGCTCAAACTCCTGAAAGTGATAGAACTGGTCTTGGTTTTTGGAAACCACATGATGAGCCTAAAGAAGAAAGTTCCATGCTTAAGTTTGGAACATTTGTCACTTCATTCTCTGACACTTCTTATAATCAATTTTATCCCTGTTCTTCTTCTAGTTCTATCCCTGAGGAAAAATCCAAAGGCTCTAAGTCTGCGGATAAAGGAAAATCCATTCTTCATCCTCAGGAGGCTACCAAGAAAGCAAAGCTGAAAGTTCCCTCTAAACCTTCAGCGAATCAATCCTCTAGCTCTGTGATAAAAATCTTTGATCTTTGTCCTCCAAAGCTAAAGATTGACCTTAAGCCTAAGAGATCTGAAGAAATAAAAATTCCTTCCAGATCTCATGAGAAAATCATTCTTGGACCTGGGGCCCCTCTCATCTTAAATTCTCAAAACCTTTTACTCCTGTTCCTAAAACCACTTTCAAATATAGAAAGTGCTATCACTGTGGTTTTACTGACCATATTGCAAGCAAATGTTCAACTGCCACTAAAGATGATAAAACAGCTAAAGTGAAGATAAATGCCTCTAAGGCTGAGAAGGTCACCAAAGCTGAAAAATCAACCAAGGTGAAAAATACCACTAAGGTTAAGAAATTAACTAAAGTGAAGATTACCACTGAAGCTGAATCTTCATCTGTTGTGAAGATTGTTGAACCTTCCATCTCTACTAACCCAAAAGGACCCATTGAAAAGTGGGTACCAAACAACGCTTAATCTTCCTTATGTGTGCAGGGATCAAAGGGCATCTGGTATCTCGATAGTGGATGTTCTCGTCATATGACTGGACAAAAAGACCTGCTCACTGAATACAAGGAAGAGAAAGGTCCCTCTGTGACCTTTGGTGGAAATGGAAAAGGCTATACCCGAGGGTTTAGTGTCCTCAGCAATGGGACAACCACCTTCAGAAGAGTCGCTTATGTAGATGGACTGAATCATAATCTTCTAAGCATCAGTCAGCTATGTGACAAAGACTACGAAGTTCGCTTTTCTAAGAAAGCATGTTCAGTGGTGAATGAGAAAGGAAAACTTGCTCTCAATGGTTATCGCAGAGAAAATGTCTATGTAATAGATATGGACTCCACTACCACTGAAAACTTATGTTTTCTTTCTAAAGCCTCTTCTGATGTCAACTGGCTATGGCACAAAAGGCTTTCTCATCTAAATTTCAAAACCCTGAATTCTCTCTCTACTAAGGAACTGGTTTCTGGTCTTCCTCAGCACTCATATGCTAAAGAATCTCTCTGTTCGGCATGTGAAAAAGGAAAATAGACAAAAGCTAGTTTCAAGTCTAAACAAGTTTCCTCAGTGACAAGTCCTCTTCAACTCTTACATATGGATCTGTTTGGTCCTGTCAACATTCAATCAATAGCTGGAAAGAAATACACGCTTGTCATTGTAGATGAATACTCTTGCTACACCTGGGTTATCTTTCTTCGTTGCAAGAGCGATACTCCAGAAGAACTAATATCTTTTGTTAAAAACATGGAAGTGCTGAATAATCTTACTGTTCGCTCTATAAGAAGTGATCATGGAACTGAATTCAAAAACAATTCTCTGAGCAATTTCTTTGAGAACAAGGTAATTTCTCATAATTTCTCCTCAGTAAGAACACCTCAGCAAAACGGAGTTGCTGAAAGAAGAAACCGAACGATCATTGAAGCTTCTAGATCAATGCTCAGCGATTCTCACCTCCCTACTCAATTTTGGGCGGAAGCTGTAAACACTGCATGTTTTACTCAAAACAGATCGCTGATAGTAAAACGATTTGGAAAGACAGCTTATGAACTCTTTCATGGAAGAAAACCATCTATCAGTTTTCTTCATTTCTTTGGTTGTCAGTGCTTTATCTTAAACAACAAAGATCAACTTGGAAAGTTCGACCCAAAAGCTAATGATGGAATATTTCTAGGATATTCCTCCATCTCCAAAGCCTACAGAGTTTTCAACAAGCGAAGACAATCTATGGAAGAAACAATTCATGTCACCTTTGATGAAACTCGCTTAGCGAACTCTAAACCAATAGCTGGCAATGAAGAGTTAAATGCTTGGATGTTCTCTCACTACATAGAAACAGAACCTTTCTTCTCAAACCATCAGCATTCAGATCCTCCAGTTGCTAATGATGATCCAAACATCATACCTCCTAACGCTGAATCCAACTCATGGATCTCAGCAGAGCCTCTAAACACACTTCTTCCCTCGGAACGATCTTCATCTGAACACCTCTCTGAAAACAATATTATATCTCACAGTCAACACTTGATAGCTGATGAGCCTCAAGATTCATCATCAGTGAACATTCCGTTTGTTGATCCAATCTCTGAAGTAAGCGATCATGCTCATGCTCAGCGATGGACCAGAGATCACCCCATAGATCAAATTCTTGGTGATCCCGATGCAGGTATTCAGACACGACGAAGTTCAGGTAATATATGTCTCTCTGTCAACTTTATCTCTTTAATAGAACCAAAGAAAGTTGATGATGCCCTCAGAGATCCAAACTGGGTCAGCGCTATGCAAGAAGAGTTGACTGAGTTTACTCGTAACAAAGTTTGGAATCTTGTTCCTAGACCATCTGACAAAACTGTAATAGGCACCAAATGGGTGTTTAGAAACAAGTTAGATGAATATGGGACTGTAACCCGCAACAAGGCTCGACTTGTTGCTCAGGGATACAGACAAGAGAAAGGTATAGACTATGATGAAACCTTTGCCCCTGTGGCTAGGCTCGAAGCAATTCGACTATTTTTAGCCTATGCAGTCTATAAAGACTTCATTGTTTATCAAATTGATGTAAAATCAACATTCCTAAATGGAAAGCTGAATGAAGAAGTCTATGTAGAACAACCTCCAGGGTTCTATGACCCTAAGCATCCAAGTTATGTTTATAAATTGGATAAGGCTCTCTATGGTCTCAAAAAAGCCCCTCGTGCTTCGTATGACACTCTCTCATCTTTTCTTATCTCTGAAAAATTTGAACGTGGCAAAATTGATAATACATTGTTTTTCAGAAAGATAAAAAGTCATATTATTCTTGTACAAATATATGTCGATGACATCATATTTGGTTCTACTAACCCATCTCTGTGTACTCGCTTCGCTGAAAGAATGAAGAAAGAATACAAAATGAGTATGATGGGTGAGCTGACATATTTTCTTGGTCTTCAGATCAAACAATCTGACAAAGGTACTTTTATCAGCCAAGGTAAGTATGTTAAAGATATGCTGAAGAAGGTTGATCTTACACAAACTTTAGCGATGAAAACTCCTATGGCACCTCCCCTGACACTTAACAAAGATCCATCTGGAAAACCTGTTAATGTCACTGCCTATAGAGGAATGATAGGCTCCCTGCTGTATCTTACAGCGAGCCGACCTGACATTATGTACTCTACTTGTTTATGTGCACACTATCAATCTGAACCCAAAGAATCCCATCTGATCGCTGTTAAGCAAATTTTCAGATATCTGAAAGGAACTCCTAATCTCGGTCTTTGGTATCCCAAAGATTCAGGGTTCGATCTAACTGGTTATTCTGATAGTGATTTTGCAGGTTGTAAACTCGATAGAAAGAGCACCACTGGTGGATGTCAACTCCTAGGAGGAAAGCTGGTAAGCTGGACAAGCAAAAAGCAAAATTCAGTGTCCACTTCCACAGCTGAAGCTGAATATGTAGCCGCTGGAAGTTGTTGTGCTCAGGTCTTATGGATGAGAAATCAAATATTAGACTATGACCTTCAGCTATCAAAGATTCTAATCTATTGCGACAGCACTAGTGCTATCGCTATAGCAAACAATCCAGTACTACATTCAAAGACAAAACACATAGAGATCAGATATCATTTTATCAGAGATCATGTGATGAATGGTGATATTGAACTCCATTTTATTCCCACTGACAATCAGCTTGCTGATTTATTCACCAAACCTCTTGATGAGACAAGGTTCAACTTTCTCATCAGTGAACTACGATTCCTGAATCTCGAAGATTAAATCTTCAGCGTTTATGCATTAAGTCAGTGATCATAAGTTCCCCTTTATCACTCAATCTCTGATTAAAACTCTGACTCTCAGGTATGTTCTCTTACTCCAAATCTCTGAATCTTCAGTCAGTAAGACGTTTTAAATAAAACTTTGATCACTGAAGTTTTCTTCAAATGATTAAAAGCTTTTTGAAAAACAAAATCTATCACTGAGCTTTCTCTCCAGTGATCCTTCTAATAAACTAAAAATCAGTCTCTGAATTTTCATCAGGGATTCTTTCAAAAGAAAACCTATCTCTGACTTTTCTTCAGAGATAATTTCAAAAAGGACAAATGAAACGTTTTTTTCTCTCTCCTATGATGTCATTTGAACCGACAATCCACGACATGCCTTTTTCTGACACGTTCGTCCGTTTCCCTTCTATCCAATCAACTTCGTGGGACGTGTCCATGTAGTGATGAACATTTGTATTCCCGCCTCTCTCTCTCTCTCTCTCTCTCTTACTCTCAAGCGTATAAAAAGAACTCTGTTAGTTCCCTCGGTCCTTCGAAGAAGGCCAAAGTGACTAAGGAGACCATCGCCACTAGTTCAAGGCCTGAGGAAGTTTTCGACAAACTTCCTTGGATGATTTTGTGGTCATATCCTCCACATCCTCCGCACCTACATCTTCAACCGTGCCAGCGATCTTGGTCGCTGTCACAACAACAGTGACGTCCCCCATAATCTCAGTTCAGCAACAAACTAATCCACCGTTTGGAACCCTAGGACCTGATAATCAAACGTTTGACGATTCTCTACAATTCTACAAAATGTTTGAAAACTCAGGTAAACCTATATCCCTAAACACTACTCCCAACTATCCATATAATCCTATTTCTCAGCATCTAACATTTCTTTCAGGTCCTAATATGGCCACTGTTGACGCCAATGTCAACAGTTTGGGAATCAAGGTGGATTCTCTCACGACAGCCATCAATGGCACCACCAGCGCTGCCAATTCAGCTAGTGAAGAGCTGAAGACATTGACAACTACTTGTTCAACGAAAGCTGAATCCTCTCAAATCTCCGCTCTTCAAGCCACGATCGACCAAGTGAAGGAGGATTCCAAGCGACAGTTTGATGTCTTGTCTGCCAAGGTTGATTCATGTGAAGTTCTTCTTCAGCAAATCCTGACTCACCTGAAGGTACCAGCTCCGACTCCTACTCCCTCATTCACAGAGAACGATCATACCTCTCTGAATATTGCCGTTGAGTTCATTCATCAGGCTACGTCAGATCTTGTTGCGTTTGAAGGCCGTCTGGACAGTTTGGAGGTTGAAGTTCAGAAGTTGGCCGCTGAAAACACTTCATCTCCTTCCAAAGATCTCTCCCTCCGTGATAATGACAAAGAGAGGGAGAAAGCAGCTGAAGAAAATACGGAGTTAGAAGCTGCTGCTGAGGTTCAACAGAAAGAAACTCTCTCTCATGTTGAATGGGAGATGGTTGCTGATAAAGCCCCTCCTTCTCTCGAAGATTTAATCGATGATGAAGAAGAGGAGGACGATGAAGATGAAGCTCTTGATCTTGAAGATCAAAAGGATCAGCACCCTCATCAAGATGATGATGATGACGATGAAGAAGATCAGTCTTTATGGCGTTCTTCAGTCGTCACATCATCAGCGATAACTTCGAAAGAAGTTGTCCAAGCAAGTGGGAGCCATGGAACATCCTCCGGAACCCCTTCCCAAAGAAAATCCAAGGATGTTGCTGTTGAGGGAAGCCTGAAGATTGTTTCACTATCTGAGGAGACTCCTTCTCAGGTATGCCTTTCTCTTATTCCTATATCCTTCTATAAAACCCCACCCCTGTCTCTTTCTAACCTTTATCTCTCTTCTTACCCAAAAATAAACTAACCTTTTCATTTTCTGACCAGATAGTTCTCTCCCCTGCTTAAGGGTAAAGAACTCCAAATAATCCCAGCTGCTGTAGTTGATGATCAAATAATCCCAATCTCTGTAAGAGAGATTGATGAAGAAGATGAGGAAGAAGAGTCCCTGCAATATTCAGGGAGTCCCTCTAGACCATCTCACTGGTCAGAAGAAGAGATGAAGAGACGAATAGAGATGATTTCTCATCTAGAGAATCAACGACTGAAGATCCCCTCTCAATCAACAGATCTAGAGTTCCTGACTGAAGCTGAAATTGAAGAATCTGTCAGGGCTGAGAAGCTGATAGCTGACTGTCAAAGAGATGTCACTCTTGCTCTCAAGATTCAGTCCTCTCAAGTCAAAGACAAGAAGCTGAAAAAGAAACCAGTTGAAGTCCAGGCTTCTCTTTTGAAAGAGATTGAAGAGGAGCGCTCAAAAGAACAAAGGGTCAGCGATAGCTCAGTCGAATGGTGTAAAAGCAAAATCGACTATCGCTCTGACCCAAAGAAGATCATAGCCGTTACTATCTCTGGGAAAAAGAAGAAGGATCGAATTTCTGTCACTATGGAGATTACCAGAGAGGATGGAAGCTGCGAGGCCATGTTCGTGTCAAAGCTGGAAACCTTCGGTTATATGGAATGGCTAGAGTTCAAAGAAGCGCTGAAGAAATCCAAATCAACCAGCAGAGGCTATGTCGAAAGCATCTTAGAAGCCCTTGTTGGGAATTCAGAATTGCACAAGTATGGTTAATACTGCTGAGCACAGTTACTACTGCTGGAAAAGATTAATACTGCTACAACTTAATGCTGCTTAAGAGATAATCAAGATACGTGCAGATCAAGCATGAAGATAATCATGGAAAGCTTGGAGATAACTATGGAAGATTATACTAAAGATCTTTTATATTTTGTAATTATCTTTTATCTTTACTATATATATAGACTTAGTCAGAATAGTTTAAAAATTAATTTTTGATTCTGAGTTTTTGTTTTCATAGAGAGAATTAACCTCAAGGTTTATAATCCTAATTCTAGAGAAGTAGAATTCGTATTGGTGAGCCTGTTCATCAATATTGATGTTGTGTGTGAAATCTTGTACCTTTAAATCATTCAATAAAGTTTACAAGTTGTGATTCATATTCACTGTTTCATTGATATTCTGAATATTAAAGTGTTATTCCGTGAACTCCTTTAATATTGTTTCTGAGTGTTTATTCTTGTTAAGAATCAGATCCTGACAAGTGGTATCAGAGCTAGTATTCTCAGAAACCTTCATTCATCATGGAAAACACAGTTGAATCAAACAGTACTCTTGTCTCAAAGGTTCCAATGCTCAGATCTAATGAGTATGACATGTGGAAGATAAGGATCAAGTAATACATTCTCCTCACAGATTACTCTATGTGGGACATCATTGAGAATGACCCATATGATGAAGGAAAAATTGGTGCAGATGGAAAAAGAACTCCACCAAAGACAGATGCAGAAAAGAAGGTAAGGCAGACAGAGATGAAAGCCTTGAGCACACTGCTCTTGGCTATTCCCAATGAATATCAACACCAATTCTGCAATTGTACTGATGCACAGATGCTTTGGAATGCTCTAGAGAAAAGATTCTCTGGTACCAAAAGTACCAAGAGAAATCAGAAGGCAATACTAAAGCAATTGTATGAAAACTTTATGTCAACTAAGAATGAGTCCATGACTCAAACTTTTGACAGGTTTAACAAGCTGATTGGTGAACTAGCTACTATGGGAGTACAGATTGATCAAAATGATGTAAACAGAAAGTTTTTAAGGTCCCTAGGAGATGAATGGACCATGTATACTGTTTCATTCAGACAGAATGAACAACTGGAAGAAAAAGAACTTGATGATCTGTACAATGACCTTAGAGTATTTGAAGCTGAGGTGGAGGCAAAGAAGAAGCCTTCTGGATATGTTCATAATGTTGCACTCCTATCAGCATCAATTGATTCTACTGCTAACCCTGAATCAGTTAATGCTGCTAATGGAGCAAATCAAGAAAAAGGCACTTAATCTGTTTTTGAAGCCTTTCTGTCCAGCCATGGAAACTCTTCTTTAATCAATGATGACTTGGAACAACTTCATCCTGATGATCTTGAAGAGATGAATATTAAATGGCAGATGGCCATGCTTTCCATGAGGGTAAAGAAGTTCATCAAGAGGACTGGGAGGAATAACTTCTCCCAAAGAAGAGAAGATGGAGCAGGTTTTGACAAGTCAAAGGTAGAATGCTATAAATGTCATATGAAGGGACACTTTGCCAGGGAATGCAGAAGTGGAGTGTCTCACAATAACCACCAACAAGCTCAGACTGGTAGCTTCAACCAGAACATAAACTCTGCTCAAGCCCTTGTTTCTCAACAAGGAATGGGGTTTGACTGGAGTGATCAAGCAGAAGAGGCTATTCAAAATCAAGCTCTCATGGCAGAGGTATCTGATCTCCCAACTGAGGTAAGTTCTAATCTCTGTTCTAAAACTTGCATAGATACTGTTAAAAGGTACAGGGATCACAACCAGAATATGAGTGATGACCTTAAGGGGTTAGCAAAAGATATAAAAGACTATGTGAGAACTGTTGAGAAGTTTGAGGAACAAATTAAAGGTTTCCAAGCCAATGAACTTCAACACTCATATGACACAAACTACTGGAAGTGGGAGAAAGAGGATCTAGAACTCCAACTGACAAAGTCTAAAGAGGAGAGTGAAAAGTTGAGAGGGGAGCTAGCCAAAGTTAAGCTAGATGTAGAAAAGTTTTCCAATGCTTCTAAAGCAATGGACTCTTTACTACAAACTCAGATTCATGACAAGCTGAGAAGAGGAATTGGGTACAATACCACACCACCACCATACAACAACAACTACATCCCTCCTACATCAGACTTGCTAGAAACCAAAGATAGGAAGGACTTGCCTGAGGGAGCCACTGAGATAGATCCCTTAGATGAGGTAGATATTGAGGACAAGACTGAGAAAGAGGTTGGTAAGAGTAAGGAGAACAATGTGAGTGGTGAGATTCCTTTAGAGAATCATATTATCACCAATGAGGGTTGTGGAAAGATTTGGGTAAAATCTAAGGACATAGAGAAGACTGAAGGAAAGTCTAGTAAGGTCCATTACAAGCAGACCACAGTTGTGAATCCTGTTCCTTGCAAACAATGTGCTTGTACTAAATTTGAGCCCCTAAAACATGATAAAAGGAGGGGTAATCAAAGAAACTGGAATAATAAGTGGGCACAAAAACAAGGGGTTGATCTGAGTAAAATCAAGAGACCAAAACCTTGTTTTATTTGTGGAAAGATCAATCATATTGCTAAATAATGTTATTTCAATCCTATAAACCAAAGGATGAGTTTTCAAAGATCTGTGCAAAAACCCTTTGGTTATGGGAAGAATGAAAGGAACCATGTGGCTAAGAAATCTGTTAAAACTAAAAGCCACATGAAGAAAAAGACTATTGAGGAGAGTGTCAAGATGTGGATTTCTAAAAGCACTAAAACTGTTAGTACTACTACCACAAATAGTACTGCTGACAATATAGTGCTGCTAGAAGCAATACTACTGCTACCAATGTTAGTACTGCTAAAATTAACATCGTTAGTACTTCTGCTAATATTAATACTGCTAACTCTGTTGTTACTTCTAACAAGGTTAGTACTGCTAAATCTGTTAGTGCTGCTAACTCTGTTAGTACTTCTAACAAGGTTAGTACTGCTAAATCTGTTAGTGCTGCTAACTCTGTTATTACTTCTAAGGTTAGTACTGCTTCTAGTGTTTGTGCTGCTAAGCCAATCATCTTAACAAAGTACTCTCGTAAAGAGTGCTCTAAGTTTAAAAATCTCATCAAAAAGGAATGTAAATACTTTGATGAGAAAGGGAGACCCAAGACCACTTTGGCTTGGGTTCCCAATCAATACTAATTGATCTATCTTATGTGCAGGGCAATCAACAGCTTAAGGGTAAGAGCATCTGGCATGTTGATAGTGGTTGCTCTAGGCACATGACAGGAACATGTCTTGCCTCAAGAATTTCAAGAAAATTGATGGTGGGCATGTTGCTTTTGGTAATACTCCAGATGGAGGTAAGATCAGTGGTAAGGGTGATGTAACCAAAGGTACATTGACCTTTGAAGATGTATTCTATGTTGAGCAACTAAGGTACAACCTGTTAAGTGTATCACAAGTTTGTGACAAAAAGCATAGTATATTATTTACAGATTCTGAATGCATTATCCTTGCTCCTGGATTCAAGGTAGTTGATGAAAAGATAATACTACTAAGAACTCCCAGAAAGGATAATGTCTATTGCTTAGATATGGAAAATGTTTCAACTAATTCATCCCTAAACTGTCTTGTTTCAAAAGCATCTTTGGATGAATCATCACTTTGGCACAGAAGGATGTGTCACATGAACTTTAAAACAATGAATAAACTTGTTAAAAACAACCTTGTAAGAGGTTTACCTCCAAAAGTCTTTTCATGTGATGATCATTGTGTAGCCTGTCTCAAAGGCAAACAACACAAAACTTCTCATAAGTCCAAAGAGTTTAACACTATTTCTAATTCTCTTCAGTTGTTGCATATGGATCTGTTTGGTCCTACAAATGTTATGAGTGTAGGAAAGAAATCATACTGCTTAGTTATTGTTAATGATTACTCTAGATTTACTTGGGTATTTTTTCTAAGGACTAAGGATGAGACAAGTGGACTGATCAAATCCTTTATTCTAAGAATTGAAAACCAAACAAATCAAAAGGTAAAAGTCATTAGGTCAGACAATGGTACTGAATTTAAAAATCATGACCTAAACACCTTTTGTGAGGAAAAGGAATTGAGAGGCAATACAGTGCTCCTAGGACTCCACAACAAAACGGTGTTGCTGAAAGAAGGAATAGGACACTGATTGAGGCTGCTAGATCTCTGTTAGCTGATTCAAAACTTCCAATTACTTTCTGGGCTGAAGCAGTTAATACTGCTTGTTATGTCCAGAACAGAGTTCTAGTAGTCAAGCCTAAAAACAAGACACCATATGAGCTTTTGGGTGTCCTTGTACCATTCTCAATACCAAAACTCACTTAGGAAAGTTTGATAGCAAGGCAGATGATGGTTTTCTTGTTGATTACTCATCTCAGAGTAAGGCTTACAGAGTATTTAATTATTCTTCTAGAATAATTGAGAAAAGTGACAATGTCAAATGCAATGAGAACACACCAAATCCTATTGGTTCAGGTCCTCAGTGGTTGTTTGACATTGATTCACTAACTAACTCTTTGGGTTTCAGTGGTGATGATCATTAGGTTCAGGAAGTGGAGGATCAGGGGATGTACAAGTACAAGACATTATTCCTCAGTCTGTGATCTTTCCCATACCTATAATGGAACCTGTTGATTTCTGTGAAAAAGAGACTATGACTGAACCAATTCAGAGTGAAAAAGAAAGAAGAGACGAGGAGAATCAAGTGCAGGAAGAGCCAGAAGCAGCTGATGAGATCACCTCAACTGACTTAAATGAGTCCAATTTAGAAGTGGGAATCAATGAAGAACCTAGTCATCAGACTAGAACTCAAAAGAACCATCCTCCAGAGCTGGTCATAGGAGACATCCCTTCTCCTATGATAACAAGGAATCAAAGCAGACTTCAAGAGTTGCAGGATCAGCAACACACAATACTCTCTTGCTTTCTATCTAAGATTGAGACTAAGAAGGTTTTTGATGCAATGAAAGACTCAAGTTGGATAGAAGCTATGCAAGAAGAGTTACTGCAGTTCAAATTGCAAGAAGTTTGGGACTTGGTAGACCTTCCAAAAGGTCATAGAGCTATTGGCACCAAATGGATTTTCAGGAATAAAAAGGATGAGAGAGGAATTGTGATCAGGAACAAAGCAAGGCTTGTGGCACAAGGGTACACTCAGGAAGAAGGCATAGATTATGAAGAAGTGTTTGCCCCAGTTGCAAGGGTAGAGGCAATTAGGCTATTTCTATCCTATGCCTCATACATGAAGTTCAAGGTATATCAAATGGATGTGAAGAGTGCCTTTCTATATGGTACAATTGATGAAGAAGTATACGTCTGTCAGCCCCCTGGATTTGAAAATCATATCCTGACAGAGTATACAAACTGAAGAAAGCACTTTATGGTCTACATCAAGCCCCAAGAGCATGGTATGATACTCTGTCTACCTATCTCTTAGAAAATGGGTTTGAAAGGGGAATAATTGACAAGACCCTCTTCATTAAAAGGAGTAAGAAGGATATCCTACTTGTTCAAATCTATGTGGATGACATCATCTTTGGATCCACACAAGATCAGATGTGTAGAGACTTTGAAAAGTTGATGCACAAGAGCTTTAAAATGAGTTCAGTGGGTGAACTTACCTTCTTCCTTGGGCTTCAAGTGAAACAGCAGCAAGATGGGATCTTTATAAGTCAATCAAAGTATGTGAAAGACATCCTGGATAAATATGGTTTAACAGACTCAAAGCCAGCAAGCACACCTATGGAGACTCATAAACATATCACTGCTGATCTTGAGGGGGAGGATGTTGATGTCCATCTATATAGATCAATGATTGGATCTCTCTTGTATATCACAGCCTCAAGACCAGACATCATGTTTCCAGTGTGTCTGTGTGCCAGATTCCAAGTCAAGCCAAAGCAATCACATCTTCAAGATGTTAAGAGGATTTTCAGATACTTAAGAGGGCAACCTAGATTAGGTCTTTGGTATCCTTATGAATCCAACTTTGACTTGATTGCATATTCAGATAGTGACTTGGGTGGTGCTAATATGGATAGAAAGTCTACTTCAGGTGGATGTCAGCTTTTGGGTGCAAGACTAGTATCTTGGCAGTGTAAGAAACAAACCACAATGTCCTTATCAACAACAGAAGCTGAGTACATTGCTGCTGCAAGTTGCTGCTCTCAGGTTCTATGGATTCAGAATCAAATGCTGGACTATGTGGTAACCTTTCTTCACACTCCAATCTTCATTAACAATAGCAGTGCTATAAGCATTGTTAACAATCCAGTCAAGCACTCCAAAACAAAGCACATTGAGATCAGGTATCACTTTATTAGAGATTGTAATGAAAAGAAGCTTATTCAAGTTGCTAAAGTTCATACTGACAACCAGTTTGCTGATCTAATCACTAAAGCTTTTGATGTGGGTAGATTCACCTTCTTGGTCACAAGTGTGGGCATGATCAACTCTGAATGAGCTCATGTTTAAAAAGTGATTGCATACCTGTTATTTGGTTGTTTTTGGTTGTTACTAATCATCTTTCTCAGAAAGTAAATTTCCTTGTTCAGACAAAATCAAGCTTCAATAGTGTAGGTAATGCTGCCAGAGTTAGTTAATACTGCTAGTGGTTAATACTGCTCTCAGTTACTACTGCTAGTTAGTTAATACTGCTAGTGGTTAATACTGCTCTCAGTTAATACTGCTAGTTCGTTAATACTGCTAGTGGTTAATACTGCTAGTTAGTTAATACTGCTCTGAGTTAATACTGCTTATGTCCCGAATTATATAAATACCCTTTTTGCCCGCCTAAAAGTTCATAACTACTCTTTGATTACTATTCATCTGCTCTCTAACCCTTTTCTCTCAAGCACCAAGTGTTTCAGTCCATAATACTCAAGCCTAATGGCATCCATGGCGTTCATTGATGAGCACAACGAAATCGCGATGCTTTAAAAGCCGAAGCAGGCTGATGGATTTCACCAGATAGTCGATTTTCTCAAGACAAGCCATATTGCGTTTGCTCTTACAATGTCTCCAACAATCTACATAGAGCATCAGAGACAATTCTGGGCAAATGCCACCATTGTTACTGAAAATGGTGTGCATGTTATCCAGACAAGGGTGTGTGACAAACCCTTGTCAGTTTCTGAAGAGGTGATTCGCATCTGTCTACGACTAGACGATGCTGCAGGTATTACCTCTATTCCTAATGAGGACTTGTTCTCCAATCTGTCAAGAATGGGGTATGGAGGCCAATTGGGTGTTTTCAAATTCTCAAAAGCTAAATTTTATACCCAATGGCATTTTCTTGTTCATACCCTTATGCATTGTATTTCCAAAAAGACTACTGGATGGAGTGAGTTCAGTAGTACCATTGCCTATGCTTTGGTCTGCTTGGCCACTGCTAGAAAGTACAATTTTTCAAAAATGATTTTTACTGATCTTGTGTCAAACTTGGGAAACAAAAAGAAGTTTTATATGTACCCGAGATTTGTACAGGTAGTTATAACCAATGAATTGACGGATATGCCTCAATTTGATGAGATATATGTACCCAAAATCCCCAAAGGCAAGGTCTTTTCAAATATGAAGAGATCTCCATTGGACTCGAAAGGAGTTGACACCCCATTGTTCTCTACAATGATGGTGGTGTCCCATAATCCAGAAGGTATGGCTTCAGGGTCAAGGCCCTCATTAGACCATCCCACTGAAAGCCAATCCCAACCTTCAATCACCATATCAATCCCACAGTCCCTTATTCAAAAACCAACTTCTCCAATCACCAATACCTACATCAGGAAAAAGGTAAAGAAGACTCATTCCCTTCTTGTACCTTCACCTACAATGCCTTTAAGCCCTCTAATGGAGAATTCTCCATTAGAGAATATCTATAGGGAAACCACAGGGGTGTCTCCCAACCCCAAGGAGGTGCTCAATAAGAAGATGTATGAGCATATGGGTGAGCAGGCTGCCACTACTCCTGCTAGCACAGAGGAGGACAGTGGTAACATCAATAAGACCTCCCCCATGGAAACTTTGAATGAGCAATCATTCAAAGGTCCCAAGTGCCAAGAAACCAAGGGGGTGGAGGGTGCTTCTGCTAGGCAGAAGACTTCCACTACTAAAAGATCCCATGATCCTTCAAAAGGGGGTAACACTCCTAGAGAAGGTGAGGACAAATATGACTATAATGAATTGATGGAAACTATGGGCAACATCAATCTTGATGTAATCAAGCAAGGCAAAGACATAGAAGAGATGAAAATGGTGATTCTGTCTCAACAAGTACAGATTACCAACATGAAGAAAATGGTGAAGAGATTGGTTCAGAAAAAGAAAAGGAAATAGTTTGTGCTCAGAAGAAGGAAACCAGTGGATGATGCTCCCAAAAAGGGGGAGTCAGAAGCTGATGAAAACATGGAAGAAGCTAAAGATAAGGGGGAGAAATTTGATTTTGAGGGGGAGCAAGCAGTAAAAATAGAATCATAATTTGTACAAGCAGCTGAAACAGAACAAGAAGTAGTAACAGTTAATGCTGCTGAAACAAGCAAAGCAGCAGAAACTGTTAATACTGCTGAATTGAATGAAGCAGCAGAAATGGTTCAAGAGGTATTAACAGACCTTCTTAGCAGCAATGTGCAAGAACTTGAGACAGCTGAAACATTAATCAAAGCTAAACATGATACTCCTAAGGTCACTTCAAAGACCAAAGGAGTTGTCATCAAAGACAATGTTGAAGTTATCAAGAAAGTTAGTGCTGATAAAGTAAACAGCAAGGACAAAGGCAAAGCTAAGATGGTGGAATCTGATCAACCAATTAAAAAGCAAAAGTTGGTTGAGTCAGATGAAGCATTGGCCAAGAAGATTCAGGCTGAACTTGAGCAAGAAGAAAAGGTTCAAGTGGAAAAAGACAGAGAGATGGCTAAGGCTCTAGCTGCAGAGTTAAATGAAGTTTATCAACAGAGTTTGGCAACTGAGATAGCAAAGAAGAAAGCTACAACTCTAAAGAAGCCTGGAATGATCAGAATGGGTACAAAGAAGAGACAACCTTCACAGACCTTCCTTGGCACTCAAGAGAGAAACAAGATGATTACTTTTCTCAAAGGTGCTGTGGGAGTTTAAAAGGAAATGTTCACAAAGATGTCTTTTGAACAAATCAAAGGTTTGTATGAAGCTGAGATGACCAAGTTACAAGGAAATGACAGAGCAAGAGTTGAAGCAGAAAAGAAGATGAAAGAAAGACATGATCTTCAAATTCAAAAACCTTTCTCTGATGAGCAAGAATCACCAAGGAAGGAAGCTACTCTAGGTGACAGTTTGAGGAAGTTGAAAAGAACTAAAATGATGGCAAGAAGAACATCAGCCAAGAAACCTAGAGTGGAAGAAGCTGAGAAAGAACAGAAAGAAGCTAAAGAAGAAGGAGCATCTAAATCTGTTGAACAGGAGGCTCAAACTCAGGAAGAACCATCAAGTACTGCTGATGTGAATCTGTACATGGTAGTGATGGACAAAGTGCCTGAACCTATATCAGTTGAACCTGTTGGTGTTAAGCCTCCAGAGATCATTCACTGGGATACACTGGAAGTTGATGGAAAAGAGTATATCAGGCTCAAGAGGAAAGATGAGAAGTATGAAGTATATCATACTTGGGCCAAGATTGTCAGAACATGTTCCAGATCTGATCTAGAAGAGATGTTTGAAGTAGGAATGGAATTGTATGCTGATCAACTGAAAGCTCCAGGGATATCAATAACAAAACTTGTGATGGAGTATCTATGTATGTTGTTCAAGCCAGAAGAAGTGAAGGATATTATCATAAATGTGTTTCAAACAGTTAACAATTGGACTCTATATGAAACTAGTGGAGTATATGCATCACTATGAATATAAATCACATAGAATACTTCCTAGTGGATAGAGTTTACAACCACAGCAGATTGAAGTTGCATGCCATGTTGAAAAAAAAGCTTGGTTGTGCACTAGATTCAGAAATGGCAAGGTATTTGATCCAAAGAACAATTAATCAAAGTTTGGGGTTGAATGCTGATACAGGGCTATGAATAATGGAGTTTTGGGAGCATCTGAAGAACTTGACTTCTCTTCCTAAAAGTCAAGTTAGGGGGAGATTGTTGGGAATTCAGAATTGCACAAGTATGGTTAATACTGCTAACCAAGATTACTACTGCTTGATGAAGTTAGTACTGCCAGATCAAAGTTAATACTGCTGAGCACAGTTACTACTGCTGGAGAAGATTAATACTGCTCAGAGTGTTAATACTGCTACAACTTAATGCTGCTTAAGAGATAATCAAGATACGTGCAGATCAAGAATGAAGATAATCATGGAAAGCTTGGAGATAACTATGGAAGATTATACTAAAGATCTTTTATATTTTGTAATTATATTTTATCTTTAGTATATATATAGACTTAGTCAAATAGTTTAAAAATTAATTTTTGATTCTGAGTTTTTGTTTTCATAGAGAGAATTAACCTCAAGGTTTATAATCCTAATTCTAGAGAAGTAGAATTCGTATTGGTGAGCCTGTTCATCAATATTGAGGTTGTGTGTGAAATCTTGTAGCTTTAAATCATTCAATAATGTTTACAAGTTGTGATTCATATTCACTGTTTCATTGATATTCTGAATATTAAAGTGTTATTCCGCAAACTCCTTTAATATTGTTTCTGAGTGTTTATTCTTGTTAAGAATCAGATCCTGACAGCCCTCATCAACAGAGTCTCCACTGTGTTGAAAGTGCCATCTGCTCTTCCTTCCAAACCAAGGCAATTCAAAAGGAAGCCTGTCTTCTCCTCATCTGAAAATGTCACAGTGATAAGAAATGAAACCTCCATCAAGTTCTCAAGAGAAGCTCTGTTCGGTCCTCCTCCTGATCTTTCAGTTCTTGATCTATCTCTGCCCCCTAGTGGACCATATGTTGCAGGACAAGTTCTTAAAGAACCTTTTGGAATCTTCTTCAGAGATGATGAGGAAGAACTCAGAGTTCAGAGAGTCTCTGAAATTGCTATCTGTCCCTTCAGTCATCTCAAGGATCTCTTGTGCTTATGGTGTGACTTCTCTCCCTCTGTTGAATCGATCAAAGCAATCATCTCTCAAGAATCTTCAGATCGAAGGCAAAAAGGAGAAGAAATAACTGAGTATTTGATCAATCCTCCCAAGTCTTCTTTAGATAGATGATAGATTAGTTTCCTATTTCTTGTAATCTATTAGTTAAACTTATAGTAGTTAGTTCTTCACTTGTACTTGTATTTTTCATACCTTGTAATTCTTTTCTTGGATTAATGAAAATTTCAGTGATGTACTTAACTCCATCAGTACTGTAAAAGATCCCTCAAAATAGTAATTGGGACGTGTATGTTATGAGTCCTGATTATTCCTTATTTTGAACTTTAAAAGTAATTTTCTTCAGTTACTTTGTCATTATCAAATAGGGGGAGATTGTTGATCCAAACTCTCTCAGTGATTTGATAACGACCCTTTTCTATACTTAGTGAAAATTACGTTTTAATATGTATTAGTGTTTCACCATCAGAGCTCATACTGAGACTGTTCAGTTATCGTTGATAGTTCTGATGTAAACAGTAACGTAATCCCTGATGACAAGTCTCGCGTCAACATATGTTCATAGTTGAATCGAAGATGAAGCCACTAAACAAAGAGAAGTCTACTAGTGACCTGATGCGGATATCAGTGAAGCAAAGACAACTCTACTTATACGCGAAGGAACATGAGGAAAAGATTCAGCGATAGCTGAACCTCTTTATATCTCTGAAGAAAGAGATATTCAGCGATCAATCGGTCACCAAACTTATGCCTCAAGTTTCCTTTTGTCTTACCTTGC
Source organism: Arctium minus (assembly GCA_954870635.1). Classification (NCBI taxonomy): domain Eukaryota; kingdom Viridiplantae; phylum Streptophyta; class Magnoliopsida; order Asterales; family Asteraceae; genus Arctium; species Arctium minus. Next base: position 23,320,016 of record OX941097.1, on the reverse strand, counting down.
ACAACCAGTACGATGTGTCAAAACAGACACATCTCTGCCACAAATCGTACAACAACTCTGTCAACTACACTGTTCATGATACGGCCGAAAGCATGTCTCCCAAAAGTCAGACTACCAAAGCCAATCACTGAATGACATGTGTAAAGTACCCTGCCATGCATTTAATGCATAGGGTATAAATAGAAAGATCACCTCTCCTTCTGAGAGGGTGCTCTATTCTTGAACCAAGATAGAAACCTTTGTTTTCTATACTTCTAAAACCCCCTTTCTCTATATTCTTGTGCAACCATCTTTGTGTTTCTTAAGTTTGTTTAGATTGAGTTTGTCTTAATCTTATTCCGCAACAAACTTGTAAATTGTGTTTGATTTATCAATAAACAATTTATTAAACTTTAATTTATGTGTTTGTATTCAACCCCCCCCCCTTCTACAAACTTGTTAAGCACCTCCGGGACCAACAGTTTCTCCAAAAAGAGTTTGGAATTCCGACGATGGTCAGAGTCCCCTTCCTCAGATTTCGGAACTCCCGTTCTAGCTTGTCCAAGGAACGCTCACTACAGTATTTATCCATGATCTTCTCTTTGAACACCGACCAAGTTAACTTAGCCAGAACTTCCGGGGTGAGGGCGGATCGAGTAAGATTCCACCAAATCAGAGCCTCTCCCCGAAGTAACTGGGAAGCAAACTTGACCCGTTGAGAGGGATCACAGTCACTGGACTCAAAGGCCATCTCCACCTCCTTAAGCTAGTACATACAAGCCACCGGGTTATCGGAACCCGCAAACTCCTTAGGGTGGCATCCCAGAAACGCCTTGTAGGTGTACCCCCTAGTCTTCGTCTTGTTCCCGCCATCAGATGGGTCTCCAACAGATACCACGTTTGGTCCACCCGACCCCACAACAATGTTTTCCGCCATTGTCTCAGGTTGTCGATTGCTGGCGTCTCGATCTTCTAAGAGTTTCATGAAGAACTCTTGTTCTTGGGCCATGGCGGAGTTCATGGCCAACATCATGCTATCCCGAATCCGGGTCTCCATGGTCACTTCCTCCATGATGGCGTTATCCGTGTTGAGGTTCCGGCGCGGAATCTGTTCAGGTCCTCCTCCCAAGAGATTGAACCCGAGAGGTCCCTCGGTGGTTACGCCCAAAAGAGGTCGGTCTACGGCAGACTCCATCGCCACGTGGCCCTCTCGTGTACCCGACATCCTACTCCGAGTGTTTACCATTTCAATCTGTCATACACGTACGAGAAATAGATTGAGAAAAGACTAAACGAGTTGAACTCATTGTACGTACTGATACCTTCATCAATTATCACAATAATAGTAAACCAAGCATGCTCACGTAACAATGCATTCATAATAGCAGTAGCTAAGTGGAATTATGAACAAATCATACACAAGAATTCTTGTCACCATCATCACAAGTTTCAATTAAAGTAATTCCGTAATCCTAACGCTCTCCCCACCTAGGATTCCTACCCCAAGTGGACAGTGAAACTATAAAGTCTAAAGCTTAAGTCTACATATGCTAAAACAATACCTAGTTCACTTAAACTAAAGCTCTGATACCAACTTGTAACACCCTAAAACTAGGGATAACAAAAATCCGAAAAACGGACATGTGGTAAATAAGATTGCCAAAGCAAGAGCCTCCCAAAAATGGGGAAATAATACAAACCTGTTTAATCACAGCTGTAATTTAACGGACAATAAATTAGCAACCAACTAATCTAATTTGTAACACCCGTGATTTTTGGTTAATCCTTAATTCACCCTTATCCGGTTAAGCCATGATTATAGATCTTATCCAGTTGGTATTCGTGGGTTTTGAATTTAGGACCGAGAGCACGTCGGGTCGAAAAGTCAGAATTTTGACCTTCGAGGTGGCCTGGGCGACTATGCCCACGATTGTAACAGCATGTCACTCTCGCGGGGCATTATCACGGGAGGTGTACCGCGGGTCTCCCCCTTCGGGAGACTATTCCTGACGACTATGCCAAGGGCATAGTCGCGTGGCACTATCGCTGACGACCCCTGGTCGTTTTTAAGCAGCTTCGAGCAGCCCCTCTTCATTTATCTCAACCCCTTTAACCCTTTTTCTCTCTAGAAACCGAATCCCAAACCCTAAAATCGGTTTTATGCATCCAATACACCAAATCTATTATGTCCCAAGTGTTCCTCCTTCCACCCATCAAAGATTGGAAGCTATGGTCAAGAAGCTTCATCTTCACCTTCAACCTCAAGTTCATTTTGGGTTTTCTAGGTTTTCATCAAAACCTAAGTGGTAAGTATGTTCTTTCCATTTCCAAACCTTGTAATAAGTTATAAATGCTCCATTGATGTTTCCCCTAGTATTTGGCTTATCAAATCTCGAACTTGACAGTTTTTGGGAGAAACTAGGGTTTTGATCTCGTTGGGGATTTTGGTGTATTATGTTTGGGGAATGTATCTATATGGTTGGATGTGGTTATTTACGGTTGAAAATGTGTGGATCTAGGTTTTGGGAGCTCGAGTTGAAGGGTTGGATTGGGTGTCCTCGGAAAGTCTCATCACCAAAAAGGGTTTTGGAAGCTCTCGGCTTGAGGACTCAAGTGGCCTTCAAAAGAGCTCGTTGGGTAAAATCTAGATTTAGCCTAAATCTAGCAAGGTGAGTTCAAGTTGATTTGTGAAAACGGTGTACATGCCAAAATGTTATTTTAAAGTGTTTTGCATCTTACATGAAATGGTTAACTGCTGATAAGTTTGCTTATTTTGAAAGTGTTAAATTTATAAACCTATATAACACCCATCTTTTGGATTTTGGGCATTTTGTTAAATGTGTCACAGATGAATGTGTTTTAACGATTTACTGCATGCATGAATATTGATCAAAATGCATTTTAGTGTTTGTTGGGTTTCACGTATCATTCATGTATTAGGACGTTTTGAAAGTAAGAGTGTGTGAGTCTTTTGGGTTGGATTATTCCCGACCTTGGGAACATTTTAAAAGTAATTAACCTTTTCTTTGGGTTTTGTGGCGAAGGCCAATGGTGATTTGAGAAACAAAGGTTTTGGAGAAAAATGTATTTTGGTTTATGTGACCATGTTGACTCTCATGTTTCAACCAAGCGTCTATTAAGCCTTTTGGGGCTTGATTTGCACTCAGTTGAGTCTGTAGAACATTTGTTCAGTTTTGGTAGTTCGTTAAGGAACTTTGGACTTATGGTGTACTTTGTTGCACCTTATTTGAGAGTTACATATTTTGAATGTGTTAGTTCATTCTTTTGAGTCATGTAACGTTTTAGACTGTAATTCATTGGATCCATAGGCATAAGAGTCAGTTTGAGTGGGATGAGTATCCCCATATTGTAACTTGAAGTAGGCATGAGGTCTTTTGACCAATGACTGCAATTTTCTTGTGAACGAGCTTAACCGGGATATTTGGGAATTCCAAGGTATAGACCCAGAGGGGTTGAACTTGATGAGTGCACAAAAATTCCAAGGTATAGACCTAGAGGGGTTGAACTTGATGATTATCCAAGCAATAGACACAGAGGTGTTGATCTTGTTGATTTGTTAGCTATAGACCCGGAAAGGTTGATGCTAACGAGTATTTTATCCCTAAGTGAAGCTCATATAACATTGATAAGTGGCTTAACTTTGTGTGCCCACCACCGACGATGGAATTCAGGTATCCCCCGTCACCGGAAGGTGTTGTTTTTGGGTATTGAGTTTTATTATCCAAGTTTTCGGTGACGTTTTGTATATATGGATCTTATCCATAATTTATGGGTTGAGTATTATACCCCACCCGTGTTGGGTACTTTGAGATATAGAATTTAACTCGCGTTTTATGAAAATTGGGAGTCCTCTCTCTATCCTCATTTTTAGCAAGTTTTGGGTTAAATCTAAGTTTACGAAAGAACGTTTTATATTGGGGTCTTAGTATGTAAAATAGTTCGGTTTGGTTAATGATTTACTCGGTGTCCCTATCGTTTAAAATGCATATATATTGGTAAATAAGTCGTTTTCATAAGCGGAGCATATCATTCGAAAGGTTATGATTTTCATGGCATTCTTCTTTCTTTAAACAAATCACTTATATATGTTGAAAACTATTGAGCTCACTAGGCGTTAATCCTAACCTTTTATTTGTCGGCATGTGCATCAGGTATTCATGGCTGGGAGTTGGTTCTAGCAGTCCTATGAAGAGTAGAGCCTTAGCTAGATCCGAAAGTAAGTATTCGGTGAAGTCTTCCACTGTATGGAGATAGTGACTATGCATGGGTATTAGTAGCACCCGTACCTTCTAGTACGTATGTATAAGATGGTATACGTGTATTGTAGTTGAATCTAAATTCGTGGTTGTAGATGATCCATTTATTGATGTATTTAGAAAATTTTAAATAAGTTACTATTTCCAGATTTGAGGGTGTTACATAATTTCTACAACTAGAAAAGAGATTACAAAAGGGTTGTCATCAATAATTCCAAAATCCTTCTATCCAACACATGTCCATTTGCAAGTATTCCCCAAGCTCTCACCCAAGCACTATGCCATCTTAGAACCGGTGCCGCAAGAACCTGAGATACACATCGACACCAAACAAGTGTGAGGCCAAAAATCCTAGTGAGTTGAACAATAATAAACATGCATGAACAGTGACAATTCTTATCAGTAGTTAACCATAGTTCAATAAATGTGGAGTCAATAGGGGAGACCCATAGCACCAATAAAGTTCCACCCAAAGAGTCGATATACCTTGATGCACTCTAACAAGAGACACCCGAAAGGCCCGACACATCCGAGGACTACAGCCATGGCATTACCCCGAATGGCGGAGGTCTAGGCACATACCATCACGGTGGCGCCCAAGACTACATCCTCCTAGTGTCTACTGACTTGGTTCGTCCAACATATTATATAGGAGGTCTTCAGGTATATTTCAACCAATACATTTCGATACCAACCATGGGTACTATGTTACCATCTTGTCACATAAGTCCATTATGAGACCCAAATGATAATCATGCTCATCATGCATTTTATATGTTACCAAAAAGGTATTCCAACTAGAAACCATCATCATATCGAGACATGTATACATTTATCATAACAAAGTACACATAATACATATTCAAGAGAATAGCCCCAAATACTTCCATATTTAGAGTAAAACATGGCATTTCACACATAACCATATTTCCAACATTCCTTCATAAGAAAATCCCAAGTACTTGAACATATAGAGATAAATAACAACAAATAGAAGAATATGATGTGTATCTAGTTTTGACAAAGGTTAGTAAACTCACAATCTAGGTTTTGAACCAAAAACTAGAAAATATGGAAACCCTAGAAGTTGAAGATGAGACTTGGAGATGAGAGATGAGAATCTTGAAGAACACTTCAATGAAGACACTTGAATGGAGCTTTGATGACAACTTAATACTCTCACCAACCCAAACCCTAGAAATTTATGGAGGTAGGTGCTGAAGACCTAAAAATCTCCCAAAGAGGATGTTCTCCCGTTTTTAATGAAAAAATGCTTGAAATGAGGTGTTGAACTTTATTTAAAACAACAGACTGGACCATGCGGGCGATAGTGCCCGGAGAAAATGCCAAGGGCACTATCGCGAGTCACAATCGCGAGGCCTTCCCCGCTTACGGTACCATTTCGGCAATAGTGCCTTCCGCGATAGTGCCAAGGCACAATCGCGTGGCACAATCGTTGGCATCCCCCAACCTGCGGTACATCCTTGGTGATAGTGCCTCCGGCGATAGTGTCAATGGCACAATCGCCAGGCACAATCGCACCAACCCCAAAACAGTCCAAAAACTTAACCGAAAACGATAACGAGCACAAGGTTTGTACAATTAAAGATGGTAAGTCAATATATGACATTTCAATATATTAACTATCATAAAATGCATACAAAGGCTCATATACTAACATAGGCACAATTAACGCATTAAGGGAAAACAAATACTTACCTTGAGAATTTCCGGGTGTTACACAACTCGTCCTAATTGGATAGAAAATGGGATCCGTGAGCTCCTTATATGCCTCAAGTTGGGGCTACCAATAACTTACACCATGGTTTTAAGTTGGATTTGAAGTTATTGGGTCACCCTATTGCTTTGGGCTTTGGGGTGTTACAAATCGTAACAGATAAGGGTGCTCAAAAACCCAACCAACTCGACCAACACAACCAAACCCAACGCAAAATAACTCAACCCCAAGCAACCCGATGTCTAATCGAGTTGTAAAATCTTCAAATTGTACGTATTGGGATAATTTTATTTGAACCCAACCCAGCCCGATAGACCAGATATCCTTTTATTTCGATTTAATATAATTGTTGAGTCGTTATTAATATGTACATTAAACAATTACACTATCACGCACCCTCTTAATATAGGAGAAATTTCAATCTATTCTCCATCTCTATATAACTCCTTTGTATATATGTTCAATAATTGTGAATACGCATATATATATATATATATATATATATAGGGTCAGGTTCAGGAAAAATTTAAATGAATGTGATATACTTAAGATTTAAGAAGTATGGATAAGTTGTACCAAATGGTTGATGATGAAAATAAATTATGAGTAAACTAGAGAAAACAAGTCAAGAGAATATTTTGATGTACCAAGGTATCAACCCGACCAACCCGTACGGATTGGGTTGGGTTGCACTTTGGTTTGGGTTGGGTTAGGTTGAGATTTTTCAAACCGCAAGCATTGAGTTGGGTTTTTCAAATGCTTTGAACCCGATCAACCCAACCCATTATTAGCACCCTTAGTATCAGAGTCAATTCTTGTATCATTGAGATGGTGGGCAAACCTTATCGGGTATGATGAGTCCTCTAGGGGGTGGTTGTGATATCTTAGGCGAATCTCACATCGTTGATTACAAGGAGAAAGATTTTAGGTAAGCGGATTTTAAGTGGGAGAGTTTGTAACAACTCGTTCTACATGGATATAAAATGGGATTTCTAAGCTCCTTATAAGCCTCAATTTGTGGACAACCAATAATTTCCACTATGATTTTAAGTTGGACTCGAAATTAATGTTGGGCAACCAATTGCTTTGGGTTGTGGGATGTTACACCAACTATGTTGTCTTCGAGTCATATAACCTTCATTTTTTATTTTCTTATTTAGTTTAAAAAAATATTTTGGTTTTTATCAACCTTAGATCTTTTTATTCGTGTCTATATTAAATAGTCCATTTCTCTCATCCACTCTTTTTTCGACATTGCTCACATGAAACCCTACATTATTGATGATTTCAATAATGTCTATATCAATATTAATTTCCCATATACTGTTGTTTGAACGTTTCTATTAAATTTTCTTTTAATTTATACATAGTATTATGTAGATCCCAGTACAGTGCAATCACGAACAATTATATCAATGAAGAACAATAACATAGCCACAACCTCTAGTCATATGATTAATATTCAATGAAAGGATTTAGGTTTACAGAGAGAATATCTGATCAGAGAAAATAAACCTATTAACTAGAGGATTATGAATAATGCGACTAAACTGATAATGAAACAAATAACGCCTTTATATACTCAGGCTTACAGGCTTAATGGTCTTATGGGCTTTAGGCCCAACTAATAATAAAACAATTAAAGAATTACATTTTCACCCTGAACTTCTATTTAACAAATAAAACACCCTAACAATCTCCCCCTTTAAATAGAAGTTCGAAGTCACGCCAGTTCGGAACATATGTTTTTCGAAATCCAAAACTAATCTCGAAGTATTCTATTTGAGTTATGTACTCCAGCCATTCAATGATAACACCCAGTGCTTGAAGAACAAGTTCCTTGTATTTCGGATCTAATGGTTGAACCCCTTTTTCATATTGATCAACAATACGCTTCAACTTGTCTTTAAGCAACATCAAAGTACCATCGCAGAATCTGGCAATCTGACTAAAACGAATAAAACGCATTTCACCTTTGTTGTTCACGTAAGTCATGCCGAATTCTGGAAACTTTAGAACTGTGAAGGCTGGTACATTCTGGGCGTCTGATGGAATGCTCAGATCAGGTTTAAGCAGATTTATCTTCGGTTGGTTGCTTTCTAACCCAATCTGAAAGTCTTCTACCGAAGCAAGCTTCATTGCACATTTCATGTATCTCTTGACAGTCTCGAGTGCATCTGTAACTTCCCCAGGTCTGATAGTTCTGGTCTTAAAATCTCTAAGCAGAAATAGCAGATCTTGTGATTCAAGACGTGGAAAATCAGCTTCAGAAAAATTCCACTTCTCACCATCTTCTCGAGTTACCACAAAATATGAATACTTTACGCCCATGAAGAAGCAAGCATGAACCTGATCGACAGATGTAATTCGGAGCTTTGACTTTCTGTACCTATCTTTGAAGTAGTTATACACAAATATTATCTCACGCTGCTTTTCCTTGCTTTTCATCGACTGAAGACCATGAAGCACGACTTCATCATATTCACGAATCCAATGGGCAAAGATCTTCTTCTGGCTTTCTTCCAGAAATGGAACTTTAATTCTGACTCTTTCCCACTTGGACGGCCTGGCTGGCGGAGTACTGTTTGTTCCCAAAACTGGTGATGCAGGAGGAGATCGAACAGGAATGTCTGGCTGATGAAGATCAGGGTGATCAGCAGTATAGGTCAAAAGCGGAACCTCAACAGAATCTTGTATGACTGGCTGATAATCTTCAGAATTGATAAGCTCATCAATCTCAGCTTGAAGGACTACCAGTGCTCTTTCGGTGTTGGCCTATTCTTCTGTCGGGTCTGAAACTGCATATGGATCGACGATCAAAGCCCAATTTTCTGGATCTATCGGTGAACCTCCATCTTGTTCCCAACCCTTGGAATATCGTATAGCACTAACTCCATCGACTGCTCCTGTGCCTGTCCTTGCCCTTCCGGTTGAGTACCAGAACCCGAAGCCCTTTCCGTTTCCACCTGAACTGTACCCACTAACTGAGTCTCCGGCTCGGATAATCTTTGGCGCTTCTCCACCTCATGGTAATCAGGATCATCCTGATCATCATGTCGGCGTTTGAGCCTCTCTGTCTGGCTTCGGCAGGTGTCTTCCATGGATGATAGTCGTTCAGTCAATACAGCTACGGTTTGCTGCAAAGACTGAAGTAAGGCTTGTTGTTGCTGGAAGGCTTCTGGAGATATAGATGGTTGGGGGTGGTGGAGTAGGTGTAGATGCTTGGGTTCGGAGTAACGAAAGTAGATCAACATCTTGGGTAGGTTCGGTTTGAGATTGGGCAAGTAGTTTGGCAAGAAGGATGGATTTGACGTCATCGATAGACATATCGGCGGCAACAATAGAGGGTTGGGGTGTAGGAGGTAGTGGTTCAGGCTCAGTCGCAGGACCTTTGCCTTTGATCAGACGTTTCAGCGCATCTACCTCCTCCCTCATTTCAGCTCGCATGATGGTGCGAACAGCCTTTAGGGCACCGTCCATAAATTCCCTTGAGACGAACTCTATGTGAGTAACTCCTGGGTCACTTAGACTTTCAGTTGTGGTTACGACTGTAGAAGTCGAACCGCCTACGTTCACAGCTAGCATGATGATAGATGTGGTAGGACTTCCACCCAATCCTCGTAAACCAACCGTAGTTGGAATTACTATAGGTGTTCCGGCCGGGCCACTAAGTCCTCCGGCAGTAGCCGAGAAGGGAACTTGTGTCCTAGGAATAGGAGATATAACGTCAAATGGCTCTAGACTCTGTGCACCCAAAGAAGTCGAGAACGGGGGTTGTTGTTCTCTTGTTTCAATACCGTAACTCTCCAAGTGAGAGACCGGTAGCGTTTGTGCTAATTCCCCGTGAGAAATTGAAACCACCATCTGTTGAGAGATGGTGGAGTGGCTCGGGGGAGGGGGTGTGCAGTTGCGTCGCTAGGTCCACGAAGTCTCCTTCAATACCCTGTCTCAACACATGAGACTGGGTAGCAGATGTGGCTACCTGGCTAGATGTAGGCTGGTGGAGGTCAACCGTTGAAGGTTGCGCCATCACTCGTGTACGCTCAGTATCAAATTTGCTCTTTCTTTACCTCTCTCTACTCACAATATCATGTTCGACAATAACTCCCTCCGCTCTCCTTGTCTCTCCAGGTGAGGGCTCATCATCGTCACTATCAGAGTTAGATGACTCATCACTTGATGATGATGCTTCGGTGGCGGTTTCCGACTGAGTTCCGGATTGATCTGTCATTTCCTCTGATTCGGTGGCAGAAGAGGACTGAACATATGTGCGATTTCAGTAGTTGTGTCCTCTTCCACCATCTGAATGGATGTCGGTGAAGGTGTAGGTGATCGTCGAGAAGTATTGGCCTGGCTTTGTCAAACGGCGCTGCCCACTCCAGTTCCCCTCACAATGTTCCCTCTACGCACACCCTGTCCAGGAGCCCCAGCCCTCCGGACGCTACCGCCTCTCATACGTGGACCCTCACGCCGTTCGGGTCTCGCTTCCTGGGGTGGTCCTTCCGGTTCTGGATGGACCATAGGATCTTGTAGATTGTGTGTGCACCTATAATCTATCTCACTCAGCGCCATAGGACTAGCGTAGGCCAGTAACCCGTATGTAATGAGTCTGGCGACTAGACCTTCTGGATCAGGACGAGTTCGTATTTTGTGAGTCGAATTATGCGGACATGTTGGGTCCGAAGATCGGGGTGCAATGGTAGGATAAAGCACCATGAAGCTGCAGATGTTAAGCTGGAGAAATCGTAAGAACGGAATGAAGGTCCGTCTTTTTGTCGCGTTTTCTCGTACTTTCTGAACGAGCTCGTACCAAAGGAAGTCAGCGTAGTCGGCATGGCGATGGAACACCACAGCGTGGAATAGGCGTAGAATGTTGATACTCGATTGGTCGATGCCTTTTGTGATAGCCGAAAGGCACCGATTTAGGTACGTGAAGAGCGTGTACCATATAGTGGTGAGGTTCTTTCTGTTGAACCCAGATGGAAGGCGTAGAATCGAGCCATAACCAAGTGATTGGATGTCGGAGTAGAGAATCACATCCAATACGATTGGGTCATAACTGTCTCTCCCTGAAAATGACGCGGCGGTCGGCAAATGGAGAAACTGTCGGAAAAGATCGTGGGTGAGTAGCACGGGCGTGTGGTTAATCCAACCATCCAACTCGAATCCATCGTCGGCCTCCAGAGGAGTAAGCGAACCCCAGAATTGCTGCAGGTATATCAGTGGGACTTCAGCTGTCTCCGTGAATGCATATGAGAGAGGATGCCCACGGAGGATCTCAATCATCACCTGATATTGGATTGCAGGTTGGGTGATGTCGAGATGGAAGTTGTTGGGTGTGAGTGGAAGAAACTGATCCTCAGGAATCAGTTCGGCATCCGCTATGGGATCAATCGCCGGATTCGGGTTTTGAGCCATGTGACCTGTTAAGAATAAACGTGTTAGACCGTAGGTACTTGCAACAACATAATTTCTTTGGAGTTAGTCGGTCACTGGTTCAAAAACCATAACCAATTCAAACTCCAAAGCATTGAGCAATATAAACCCTAATTCGTGAATTAGGGTCAATAATGTTGGATCATAATTGTATTCAAGATTAAAGGGTCTAAACTGTATTTATTTGATAGTTAAAGTTTGGGGTTTAAATTGTAATAGATTGATAGTTTAGTTACTATTGGGCCCAAGCCCATTAGGCCTTAAAATCCTAAGTATTTAATGTTTTAGTTATTTAGGTTTTAGAGAGAATCCTTACAATTACTTTCATAATCATATTAGAGAGGTAGCGATTTTCTCTGTATTCAAGGGTATCCAGAACACTCAAGGTTTAATCGTTTATTCAAGGGATTGGTATATTTTGTTAATCTTTATATCTCTTGATATTATTGTGTTTCTGTGATTGTTAATCAACTAGATAAATCTGGGATAACAAGTGGTATCAGAGCCAAAAGAATCAAAAAAAATTTTGAGTTTACTATTCATCGATTATTGTTCATCGATCACTATTCATGCGAAGTTACTGTTCATCTGATTTAATGAATCTATGTGCATTTATGTTTAAGATTGATCTGATTAGGTCTGTTTTGCGTTATTGAACACTATCTGATTGATTAATTGCTTTGAGAATTATCAAGTGATTAGATTTTTAGGATTTTGTGAAATCTAGGTTCGTATACATATCGGTCTCTGTGTTCATCAAATTAATGCATGATAGTTGAAATTAATCTTTGATTTTGATTGAACTGTGATCGATACTTGTTTCTGGGCGTAATAGTCTGATATTTGCATTTGTTTTTGAGTTCGTGATTGATTTATGGGTTGATTATCTGTTCTTTTCATCGACAATCTGGGGTGGAATTAAGATCATTTCGGTCGAACATCTTTTATCGGTCTATATTCTATCGGTCAAATTTAATACTGGTCGAATAATCTTTATCGGTCGAAGGATGTTTATCGGTCAAAGCCAATACCGGTCGACCGCTTTCTATCTGTCTATCTTATCGGTCGAAGACCAATTCCGGTCGAAGACCATTACTGGTCCATAGATTATATCGGTTCACATTAACACCGGTCGAAAGGTATATCGGTCCATTTTTTGTTCCGGTCTTAGTATCTTACCGGTCGAAGCACCAATACCGGTCATTGTAAAATACCGGTCGAATTTACCGGTCGAAGAAAACACCGGTCAAGCACATCGGTCGAGCAAAATTTGTCTCTTTGCATACTTAGACAAAATTTTGCAAACTGTAATATGGCCTCTACAAGTCAAATTTTTTTGCAAACTGTAATAGCAGGACCCCCTTGCTAAGTCTGTGAAGGGGGACAAAAGTTTTGTGCTTGATCAAAATTTTCCTAATTTCATTCTTCAGTATTATTTCTTTGTGTTTTATACTTTGCAAATTCTGCACTTAATTATTTTTTGGAAATTTATTTTTCTGAAATTTTTTAGTGTGGTTTTTATCTTGATTCTAACGATCTCATCTAGTTGGTTGTCTTGGTACAAAAAAGTTTGATTACTAACCATACAACTAGGATGTTGAATCAGCTAATTATGTCTGAAGGTTACAGCCTTGATTTTGAAAAGATGACACATTCTGAAGTAAAAGCAAAGGCTAAACAACTTGCTGGACGGTTATCAATATCTTCTCGCATGGTTGATGAGTATGGCATAGAGGAAAAAATGTTCAAATCCGAGATATCGTCTCTTAAAGCTGAGAACAAGGCTTTACAGATTCAGAACTCATCTCTTCTTATTCAGATCAATGCTTTAAAAGAAAATTCAAAAGATTCTGATTCTATAATTGACATTGCAGGAATAAATGAGTCCAAACAAAAAGAGATCTTAGATTTCAAGCAAAGTTGAAAAGATCTGAGTCCAGCTCTACATGGTCAAAGAAGGATGCAATGCAAAGAGAGCTTGAGGAACTTAGAAGGAGTACAAGTGTTGCAAAGGATACTAGTATATAGGAATAAGACAGATAAATTCTCAAGTCTTTGCTGAAATAGACAAACTGAAAGATAAAGTTCTCAATCTTGAGGTTGAGATCAATGAGCTGAAAGAAAAGGAAACCCAAAACAGAGACAATACAATAGCTCAAGATGAGATGTTGAAGATTCAGAAAGAGAGAAAAGAATTTGCCAAGAAATTCTCTGATTTCTCCAGAAAAGCCTTCGAAGAAAAGAAATCATTAGAGCTCAGATGTGTTAAGCTTTCTCAACAAGTTTCAGACTTTGAGAAAGTTATCATTCTTGAGAGAGAAAAGGTGGAGAATGAGAAGAAGAAAGCTGAGCTGAATGAATCAAATATAGACTTTTCTGAAGAAAAGAAGATATTTGAGACCAAGATAGCCAAGCTGAAAGGAAAGCTATCTGAATTGTCAACAAACATCATGAAGGAGAAGAATGCAAAATATGAGTTGCATAAGAAGTTCGATCTAATTGAAAAGGAAAGAAACAGTTTGTCTTCAAAGATAAAGGAACTTGAAGAGATCGTATTCAAGGTGAAGCTGACTGATCACAAGACGCCAGAATCAATAGCTCAATCACCGAGAGATGATCAAACTGATTCAGATTGTTCACTCAAAAAGGCTTCAAGTTCACATGATTCAAATGTTTTCTATAATCCTTTCTGTGATTCAGATAATAGTCTTACTTCTAAATCTACTAATCATATTCGTCCTTCTAACCTTTTCTATGACAAAAATGTTGATGGTTCAGGTAACTTAAAGAAGAACAAGTCTCAGAAGTAAAGGATCTGGAGAAAAGAAGATGAAGAAAGAGATAGAGGAAACTGGATCTGGAGAGTTAAAGGATCCTCGGAGGAGGAGAAGAAAGAAGAATCATTTGTGCATACATCAAATGCTAAATGGAACTATGCTACAAAAGGTAAAATTTTGGCAAACCTGATCTGGTTTTCACAATCCATCAATTGATCAGGTTAGCAAAAAAAAATTAGTTGTTCCTACTGTGGTACAAATGATTTTGTAAGAAAATATTACGTTAATAACTGGTATGGTTCTTATTTCATCTCTCCTACTAGAACTGCAACTAACTCATTAGGACCCAAATACCAGTGGGTACCAAAAGCTAAATTTATGTTGCAGGCACCCAAGGTTTAAGGGGGAGAAAGAACAAAGACTTCTAAGTAAATCAGCTTAGAACCCGTACTTCAACGGAGAATGACTTCTAATCACATCAGATTAGGACCCGCACTTCAGTGCTTTATTTTTCCTGCTTTATTTAAAAAAAAATCTCTGACCGTGTGTTCTTAAAGATAAATACTTGCGTTTTATCTTGTCAATATACTTTGTCAAGTATTCATACACATAACTGTTCAAAACATTCTATTTGACTTTGTTATTACCATGTATAAAAAGTTAAATCTTTCTATGGTAATACTTACGTTCTTTGTATTCACTGTTGATTGAATCAAACGTCATTTCATGTGCTTTCATTGAAAATATGTTTATATATTGTTCATATAAACAACATTCGTTTTTGATTCTCCAGCATATTATTCTTTATGACAAATTGATATGAGCTTATTGCCAACCACTTTTAGGTTAAGGGGTAGAATTGCATCGTGAAAACACAACTGTTTTGACTTCTCCATATTTTTATTCTTCATGTAGCCCTATGCATATTTGTGCTTTCATAGCCTGTTGAACAACACGTACTTTTAGGACAATACATGGGATTCAGTGTGTGAGCTTAACAGAACTTCCTTGGATTCACGATAACCAGTGTTTCCTACCCAGGAAGTATACCCTGAGTGATTGAGGGGAGAGGGGTAAAAACAATTGAGTGATGGTGTGTGAAGAGGTAAAATGTAAATGAGAGATTGGTTAGAAGTGAGCATTAAAAGAAAGAATGTGAGAGATCAGAGTAAAAGAATATTAAACTCTGCACCAAACTACTTTCTGAGCCGGGCAGTCACATAATCTGATTGGTTCACATTCTTTGGTGACCATCATTGAAAAAGGCACCTAGCCCATGCCATCTCTTGCATATAACCCCACCAGCTACTCATTCTTTTCTCAAAAAGAGAATGTTTCACATTTTCTTGGGAAGCAGCACATACGCTATTGGTTCTTCATTTGGAAGATACTAATATTGAAAAAGAAGGAAAGCTGCCCCATCTTCAACCCTTTCTCATGCACATTGAGTCTTTGTATAATTTTTTGCTGTCTCAACAAGTTTACATACTTTGAGCCTATACTGAAAAGTAATCATCTATGCTTAATTCTTTCATACACATGCACGCGCACACATAAATTTGTTTTCTGTCAGAACGTTCATAGATAACCATGTGTTATTCGATGATTGAATGGAAGTCCTGGGGAGCCAACATCAAAACCAGCTCCTTATATAGTAACTTTGTGTTACTGACAGGCATTCTAACTAAGTCATTTGTTGATTCAGGGTTACACCTATTAAACTGTTTGAATTTGAAAAGATTCGAATGGTTACTATTTTCTATTTTAATATAAAAAGATTGAAATAATCACTTTCTTCATTTGGAGAGACTCCTCTTATTTCCATTCAGGGCTCGATACATGAAGACAGTGCTAAGTTGAAGTCTATAAAGACAAAGGGGGAGATTTTTCCATAAAGGGGGAGATTGTTTTGACAAGTTTTGATGATGTTGTGTTGGGAATTCAGAGATTGTTGGGAATTCAGAATTTGCACAAGTATGGTTAATGCTGCTAGCACAACATGGTTAGTACTTCTGAAACAGATTTATACTGCTAAACAAGATTAATACTGCTTGATGAAGTTACTACTGCTGAGCATAGTTCGTACTGCTAGTAGTTAGTACTGCTAAGGGATACTACTGCCAACTTCATTAATACTGCTGAACATGGTTAATGCTTCTAAACATGGTTAGTACTGCTTATGAGATGAAGACTTCGTATGGCAATGAAGACAACTGTATTGATTGATGATATTCATGGAAAACTTGGAGATAACTATGGAAGATTATAATGAGGATCTTTTATATTTTGTAATTATCTTTTATCTTTAGTATATATATAGACTTAGTCAGAATAGTTTAAAAATTAATTTTTGATTCTGAGTTTTTGTTTTCATAGAGAGAATTAACCTCAAGGTTTATAATCCTAATTCTAGAGAAGTAGAATTTGTATTGGTGAGCTTGTTCATCAATATTGAGGTTGTGTGTGAAATCTTGTAGTTTTAAATCATTCAATAAAGTTTACAAGTTGTGATTCATATTCACTGTTTCATTGATATTCTGAATATTAAAGTGTTATTCCGCAAACTCCTTTAATATTGTTTCCGAGTGTTTGTTCTTGTTAAGAATCAGATCCTGACATGTTGATTCTCACCACTCATCAAAAAGGGGGATAATATTTTAAGGGGGAGAACATAATCTGAAGATTATTTTCAAAGATATCAAAGATTTGAAGACTATTTAAAGATATCAAGTTATGAAGTTTTGAAGTGTTGAAGCTATCAACCTCATATCTGAAGTTTTTCAAGAAAAGAGAAGAAAAGTGAAGACCTGAAGATTATTGTCAAAAAAAATTTAATCTTGAATCCAAAGGGGGAGATTGTTGGATCATAATTGTATTCAAGATTAAAGTGTCTAAACTGTATTTATTTGATAGTTAAAGTTTGGGGTTTAAAATGTAATATATTGATAGTTTAGTTACTATTGGGCCCAAGCCCATTAGGCCTTAAAAGCCTAAGTATTTAAAGTTTTAGTTATTTAGGTTTTAGAGAGAATCCTTACAATTACTTTCATAATCATATTAGAGAGGTAGCGATTTTCTCTGTATTCAAGGGTATCCAGAACACTCAAGGTTTAATCGTTTATTCAAGGGATTGGTATGTTTTGTTAATCTTTATATCTCTTGATATTATTGTGTTTCTGTGATTGTTAATCAACTAGATAAATCTGGGATAACAAATAACCACGTCTCCCGTCTAAAAAACAAAACCATTTAAGGTTCAGGAACTCCAACTCTCACTTTCATTTCTTATTCAATGCACAATCATGTGTATATATATGTTAGATACTAAGCACATAAGACACTGAAGCAAAAACAAAAAAAAACACCAAACAGTTTGTAAACAATAAAACCAAACGGACCGGTAAGGTGCATCGATCGGTAGGGTGCACCGACCGGTGTCATGGTCGACCGGTATGGGCACCGACCGGAATGGGCACCGACCGGGAATAAGAACGACCGGGAAAAGGAACGATTGTGGGCAACCGGTGAGGGATATCGACCGGTAATGGCAACCGACCGGTGTCTAAGTAAAGCGACCGGGGTCACTTATGGACTATCGGTCAGGGCGACCGGTGTTAATAATCGACCGATATTAATAGTTGACCGGTATCGATCGAGGTCAATCGACCGGTATTAACCTCTATCGGTATAACTTAGGTCAAATGAAATCCATCCCAATCGACCGGTATCACTATGGACCGGTGTGACCTCGGTCGACCGGTATCAACCCAACAGAGCATACCCAATCTAGACTAACCAAGATTAACCAATCTATTATGCCCATAAGCGAATCCATAGCATTGAAAACCATTTACAGGAAAACCATTATCACTAAACCTCTATCACTAAGACCTAACTTACGATTGAAAAGGGATCGAGATCGAATATTACCAAAACCCCGACCGGGGTCAATCGACCGAGGTCGACCGGTGAAAACCTAAACGACCGGTATCGAAATTAATCGACCGGTGTGAGCAACCTGATGAACACAAACACTCAAAGTGAACCAGTTAATCCCAGAACCAACAATCGAAACCCTAAAATTATCGATAGCTATATCGTTCACCACAACCAAAATCGATGGCGATAAGGCAAGCAATCGACCGGGGGGGGGGGGGTTCTGGAGCTAGGCGATGGCGGTGATCGACCGGAGATGATGAATAACATTGACCGGAGTCGATGGAAATCGTCGACCGATGATGAACGATTTGTCGGCGAGAGGGATTAGAGATAGAGAGAGATAAGAGAGACATAATCGTACCTGGTGCGATCGAGAGAGTGAGAATCAAGAGAGATTGAGATCGAGAATGAGAGCGACAGAGAGAGATCGAGAGTGATAGAAGAGAGATTTTGAGATTGAGATATAGATTTAGAGAGATAGAGGGAAAAGAGGAGTGTCCGAGGTATTAAACACCCCGGGTCGCGCGATTTAGGGTTCCCCGGGTCGGGTCGGGGTATGGGCCGGGCTGAGGGTTTGGGCCGGTCCAAAAACCATTTATTTTTTTATTTTTTTAAAATCTAGGATTAGTTAAAATAAAGACCTAGAAACACACCAAAGGGTTAAAACGACGGAACACCTCCCCCTCAAAATAGGAATCACTGACGGGAAAAAGATTTTCGCTCCCCTTGACAAATGCAGGCAGAAAACGAGATTTACGGAACACTTACCTGCTCCCCCTCGAACGGAGGACTAGAGAACCTTACCAAACATCTTGCGATAGTGCTCCCCCTTGACACATGAACAACTTCGATAATCCACCACAAACGACTTACGCTATAAGTTAACACCCTAAAAGACTGCAAAAGCAAACGAAAACACCACGAAGAAAAGCAAACACACGAGAAAAAATAGAAACAAACGAAATCTAATTTATTAATACAGAAGTTTGGAAATGCACACAGCTTAACGAGTAAAGTTCAATAACCAATGAGTGTGAACATGAACAACCAGGGACAAGTCACTGGGGCACTAAGTCACAGTCAATCGTGATTGAATGAGACTCGTATAGGTCTGTGAACGGGTCAAACTTTCAGATTTAGCATCCCTAGCTTGGACACTAGATAATTAAAGCGTTTTTCGTCCAAGGCTTTGGTAAACAGGTCTGCTAACTGATGCTCTGTATTAACAAAGTAGAGTTCGATGATACCTCTTTCCACGTGGTCTTTTATGAAATGATAATGCACATCAATGTGCTTCGTCTTCGTGTGTTGGACGGGATTGCTGGATATGGCAATGGCACTCTTCGAGTCACAGTATATGGGGATCTTTGAGTAGTGAAAGCCATAGTCTTTCAGCTGGGTGCGCATCCAAATGACTTGCGAGCAACAACTGGGGGCTGCTACATATTCTGCCTCGGCGGTAGATGTTGACATGCAGTTTCGCTTCTTCGAAGCCCAACTCACAAGACGATCTCCCAAGAACTGGACATGTCCCGACGTGCTTTTCCGGTCCAACATATTTCCGGCATGGTCAGTGTCTGAATAAGCTGTCAATTCAAAACCTGTCTCTTTTGGGTACCACAAACCAAGATCAGCAATACATTTTAAATAATAAAAAATACGCTTAACAGCAGCTAAGTGAGACTCTTTAGGTTTGGACTGAAATCTTGCACACAAGAATGTCGAGAACATAATGTCTGGCCGGCTGGCCGTCAAGTACATCAGAGAATCTATCATTCCTCTATAAGTTGTAGCATTCACGTCCTTTCCGTCAGGATCGGAGTGTAGCTTAATACTAGTAGACATGGGGGGTTTCATAGGTGAAGAATTTTCCATCTGGTATTTCCGAAGAATATCCGAGATGTACTTAGATTGAATAATGAAAATTCCTGTTGCTAATTGTTAAACTTGAAGACCCAGGAAAAAATTCATTTGCCCCATCATGCTCATTTGAAAATGTTTACTCATAAGGGCTGAGAAGTTCTGACAGTACTTGGGGTTTGTGGAGCCAAAGATTATGTCATCGACATAGATCTGTACAAGAATAAAATCGCGCTTTTCTCTTTTAATAAATAGGGTAGTGTCGATCTTACCTTTGGAAAAGACAGATTTAACTAAGAAGGATGAGAGTGCATCATACCAGACTCGTCGCGCTTGCCTAAGACCGTATAAGGCCTTGTCAAGAAAGTAGACGTGATTAGGTTTTTCAGAACTCACGAAGCCTTCGGGTTGCAAGACATAAACTTCCTCCTTGAGAACGCCGTTGAGAAATGCGGATTTCACATCCATTTGAAAGACGATGAAGTTCTTGGGAGCGGCATAGGCAAGGAACATGCGAATTGCTTCAATGCGGGCAACCGGTGCAAACGTCTCATCGTAATCTATACCTTCTTGCCGGCGATATCCTTTAGCTACCAGACGCGCTTTATTTCGGACTATTATTCCATTTTCGTCCTTCTTGTTCTTGGAGATCCATTTCGTCCCAATCACCGTCTTATTCTTTGGGCGGGGAATAAGACGCCACACTTTGAGGCTCTCAAATTGGTTGAGTTCCTCTTGCATAGCTATCACCAAGTCCAGATCATTCAATGCTTAGGAGACGGTTGATGGTTCAATACGGCTGAGGAACGAAGAAATTAAGCAGTCATTCGCGGTGGTAGATCGAGTCTGAACAGGTGAATTGGGATCACCGATGATCTGATGTAGGGGATGAGCTCGTGTCCACTTGGTGGCGTGTGGAAGAGGTTGATATGTCTGTTGTAAGGTATCAGAATCCACATAACCACTTGGGGGTAGATCCTCAACTTCTTCGAGGGATGACGGCCTGTGAGGTAGAAGCTCCGGGGCTGGAGTCGGGCGTGAAGTGGAGGACGACTCAGCGGGTGATGAAGCGATGACAGTATCCGGGATTGCCGGAGAGGGAACTTCGGTAGCACCTTCAGCAGGGGTCGGTTCAGGAGTTCCAACTGGTGTCGGTGCTTTAGTAGGAACTTGAGAGATCAGTGGGGGATCACTCGAGCTTGGGGATGCTGATTCAATGATAGGAGAGGGGGAAACAGCAGGCGAGGTTGGCGCACCGGAGTCGGATGGACCAGTGACCTGTGTCACTTCTGGTGCTTGAGCATCATTCCTGTTACAAGATATATGATTAGGCGTAGAAGGAAAATAATCATCATAGAAATGCTCAAAAAGTAAATCCAAATCTGAAAGATGTGCTCTTGACGTAGACGCTTGATTTGGATCTACTGGAGATTGTGTAGCTCCTGAACGTAATTGTCCAGAAGCTAACACACCAGTTAAAGCGGGTTCTGAACTTAGGTGTTCAAAAGCCATATCAGCGGCCTTGTCAAAAGGCACATTTACACTCTCAACGACGGTCTTTGTTCATTTGTTGTAGACTCTGTAGGCTTTGGCTTGCTGTGAATAGCCGATGAACACTCCTTCGTCCGCTTTGGGGATGAATTTACCGAGATCATCCTTGTCATTCAGTACGAAGCACGTGCATCCGAAAGCATGAAAATAGTTGATATTCGGGATGCGTTTGTTGATGATCTTGTATGGGGTCTTGTTGAACCACTTGTTAATGATAGTACGGTTTTGAGTGTAGCATGCGGTAGCAACTGCTTCTGCCCATAGATAAAGCGGGAGCTTGGACTGGGATAACATTGTGCGCGCGGCTTCTACTAGAGTTCTATTCCGGCGCTCGACCACACCGTTTTGATGAGAAGTACGAGCAGCTGAGAAGGTATGGGTAATGCCCACTGAAGTCAGGTAACCGGTGAGCACTTGATTCTTGAACTCAGTGTCGTTATCCGTCCTAATGGTCTGAACTGATTGGTTGAGACTGACTTGAATGCTCTTCAGGAGAGAAATGATCAATTCGAGGGTTTCATCCTTTTAACGGAGGAATCTGACCCACGTGTAGCGAGAAAAGTCGCCAACCATCACCAGAACATACTTCTTGTGATTGATACTCTGAATGCACATCGGTCCACATAAATCCATATGAATGAGTTCGAGTGACCGAGAAGTACTAGGAGTGGCTTTAGGCATGTGAGAAACCTTCTTCATCTTACCCATTTCACAGGCGGCACACAAGTGATCTTTTTCGAACTTAAGATCTGGCATTCCTCTCACATGGCCACCGAGCACCAACTTATTGATAGTCTTGAAGTTCAGGTGCGAGAGTCTACGATGCTATAACCAATTTTGTTCAGTTGAGGCTTTGGACATCAAACAAACTTCCTTATCTGCTTTCAGAGATGAGAGGTCTATCGTGTAGAGATTTGTGCGACGCGTTCCAGCAAGGATCTCTTTTCCATCTTCAGTCCGAACGCTGCACCTTTTAGCTTTGAAAGTGACCTCTACATTCTTATCGCAAAATTGACCGATGCTAAACAAGTTGTGAACAAGACCTTCGACGTAGGACACTTTCTTGATCGTCAGATTATCCTTAACGATATCACCATAGCCCATAATGGGAGAATAGTGATCATTCTCAAATCGCACGTTTCCACAAAACTTCTCGGTGAAGTTTGTGAGAAGCTCCTTTCTTCTGGTCATGTGCTTGGAGCAGCCTGAATCTAAATATCACACATGGCCATCCTGCAAAACAAGTTAATGCTTTTTAGGTACCCATTCGTAAATGGGTCCTTTAGGGTTAGACTTAACACCCGACTAGGAGGCCCGTTTAGACTTGGGTCTGTAGCTATGGCGGGGAACATCAAACTTAGAATGAGAATTAGACACATGATAAGAACCAAACCAATCAGATGCAAAGCGACGATCAACAAAATCATTCAATCCACAGTAGGAGCAACAAAGACAATCATGAGACGGTTGAAGTAATTGCGGAATTGAATAAACTTTTACGGGTAAAAATCCATTACATTCAACCAAAGGTTTAGAATTAAAAACATCATGACTGTTATTGTTTTTCCTAGAATTTAAAGTTGGATTAACTAATTCTATCGTCGCCGTGCTCTCCTTAGACTTCTTAGCTACCCACGTATATTTGACTTCTTTGCGTCGACCAAAAGTATCTGAAATACCGTTAAACCCATAGTCAGAAGATTTGAATTTTGATAATTGTTGCTTTTTAGAGTGACCGGTACTTTTTCTTCTTCTGTGAACGTCTTTTGGATTTAGAACTTGAAGAATTATTCACAGAAGAGTTTTGTGGGGCAGATGTGGAACATTCACCCTTGTAAAATTTTACCGGAGGCTTACAAGAAGAAGTTAGAAAATCAACGTGACTTGGTATAGAAGGATTAAAATCAAATTGGTCCAATTGACTATCTAGGCACACCTCAGAATTCAAGAATGCTGAAAATTCCAGTTCCTCATCAGAAGGAGCCTTATCACTTGATGAATTCAGGACATCGGAAGAATTTTATTTAAGCGGATCAAAGGCGGAAGCGGTTTGAAAATTAGAACAATGATCCGTTTCTAAAACTTGAGGCTCTTTTCCTTTGTGTGAAAGATTTGGTGACGAGTCACCCAAAAAGGCTTTACAGGAAGATGTGTCCGAGGATGGATAGGAATTTTCAGACAGATGAATTTTCTCAACTTGGAGAATTGTAGGCTTAGCTTGAGGCTCAGCCTTGTGAAGTCTCTCTTTCATCCGATTTGCTGCCAAAGCAGCCAGTTGTGAATTTAACTTCTTTATCTCTGTCTGAAAGTATTCTTTTTCCTCATCTAACACAGTTTCCTTTTTATTTGAATTGAGACAATCAATTTGGGATAAAAGCTCTTGTTTTTCCTTTTGAAAATTGTCCCTCTCCTGTTCAAATGACTCTTCTAGATGAACAATTTTCTTTTCTAAAATCAGAGGTGGAACATAAACTTTATGGTCTAATGGTTCCTCCTCAGTTTTAACGGTTTTAGCATCTAGTTCAGCTTGAGTGTAACTTCGAAAATAGTCGTTTGACAGGAAATAGGGTTTTTCATCGTTATAAGACGCATTCAAAGATTCATAAACAAAAGGAAGTTTCATTTTAGTAGAGTTATCCCTTCGCAAATTATCCTTTTCCATTTCCTCATCATCAAGTGGTTTGGTCCAATTGATTTTGTACTCTGGATAGATCTTGTCTATTCCAAGAAATTCGAATGCATATAACGTAGGAACTTTGGATAAGGCCTTTTTCAGATAATAGGGGTTATCGTAACCGATACCCGTATCCGCATACTTGGGTTCTTTTGGTGCAATTAGATTAAGCGTTTGATGAGATTGACCAATTTTATAAAGTTTTCCTTCAAGCTCCTTTAATTGATTAGATAACCTTTGATTTTCATTTTTGTACGCCACGCTTTGAGTTACAATATCAATTTTCTCATTTTCTGACAAACGAAGTTCATATGTAAGATCATCTACTTTGGTCTTTAGCTCTTTTGACTCTTTTGAACAACTCTCACACTCTTCTCTTAAATTTGAAATTATGCACAGGTTGCTAGCAATATCTATGCTTTGTTTTTCAATATATTCGGACTGTGCAAACACACGTTTTTCTAGAGATGAGATGAGTTGTTCATTTTCTTTTATGGTTAGCTTGCAAGAGTCTAATTTGTGCATAGTGATTTGCATCTGATCAATTAAAGCTTATTGGTAAGGAGCACATACCTGACATGGAGAATTACGATCATCATCATCAGTGTCAGACAGTTTTGAATGCTTGCCCATGAAACACATGTGTGCTTCAGCATCATCATTTTCTTCATCAGATACTTGCAACCAGTAGTCATCTTCATCCATGAGAGCCTTACCTGCTTCCTTTTCTTTGGCCAGCAGCATCTTGGCTTTGTAGTAATCGGAGTTGCGCACGATAGGCTTGCGGCAGTCTTTGGCAAAGTGACCCAACCGACCATAGTTATAGCATTTGATCGGCTCCTCTTTTGGCTTCTCTTCATGTCTCTTCTCAGACTTCTTACCTTCTTCAACACGTCTCTTCCCTTCATACTTCTCTTTATTATCACGGCGATTGAGAGGAGTAGTGGAGTATCTTTGCTTGTTTGAAGACTTGTTGAAGAACTTCCTCTTCTGGAATGCTTGAATCAAGAACAACACTGCTTCTTTAATCTGAGTGTATTCTGGATCCGAGTCACTGTCAGGTTCTTCGGGTTCATAATCACTTTTCACTGGCTCCTTCTCAGACGAGCGGCTGACAGATTTACCTCTTTTATCGGAGACAAGCGCTAACGGGTCAACCACCGACTTTTCATCTGCTTTTTGATTTCCCATCAACTCAAGAACTTCCTCTTCATCTTGGAGAAGCATTTCATATAGTTCAGGTAGCGTAATCTTCTCCATGGCTTAAGTATGACGGATATGAGAGACGAACGTCTTCCACTCTGGCTGAAGATTGTTCATGAACTTGATGTTGTTCTCGGTGTTCGTCTTCGTGATCTTGTTTTTCTGCAGATCGTTCAGAAGTAGGTTGAACCGTTCATAGGTTTCTGTAAGCGTCTCGCCTTTTCTTGCTTTGAAGCCATCATATCGGGTGATGCAATTTGTCACCTTTAGCTGAGCGTTTATTCTGCTACCCATCATCATCTTCTCAATCTGGTCCCACATACCTTTTGCTGTCTCCTTGTAACTATCGATACAGGCATATATGTCGTTAGGTAGACTTTGTAGAACATAGGTCTTTGCTTGCTTTTCTGCCTCATACATGCTCTTTTCTGGGGGGAGAAACTCACCGAGAGTTTTTCGAACCTCACGGTCTGGTTGACCTTCGACTGGGTTTCCAGGCAGGACTTTCATCGGCCAGGGTTGCGGCCCCTCTTTCAGACACTTGAATATATCCTCGTAGTTTGATTTCGCTTCGATAAAGTTCATGAAGCGATCATGCCACTGAGGGTATTCTCCCCGATAGAGCATCGGGGGTTTTTGATCTGAACCGATAAGGCGTCTCTTGAATTCATCTTAACTCTTTCAACTTAAATAGCACTGTAGTGATCGTGAGACAAACAGGATGATCCAAAAACAATATATATATAAAATAATCAGGACAAGGACCCGGTCGAGCAGAGGTCCGGTCGAAGCAAGGGTCCGGTCGACCGTAGAGTACCGGTCATGGGGTTCCGGTCGCACAAGGTATCGGGCGCAAGAAAAAGGTACCGGTCGAAACGGGGTACCGGTCAAGCAATGTACCGGTCAAAATACCGAGTCCGTTCAACCAAAGTACCGGTCGCCAAGGTGATCCGGTCGAGTCAATGTACCGGTCAAGAAAAGTTACCGGTCAAGACAATATACCGGTCAACAATGTACCGGTCGAGGCAAGTTATCGGTCACAGAAGCTCGGTCAATAAAGAACCGGTAGAACAAGGTACCGGTCAACAATATATCGGTCAAGCAGGTATAGATCAACTAGATATCGGTCAACAAGGTATCGGTCAAGGCAAGTACCGGTTAAACAATGTACCGGTCAATACAATGGTCCGGTCGATATCCACAAACAGATAGACGGATAGACTTCGATTAACAGATAGCACCGATAAAATTGATGAATCTGAGTTGATCGAATTCAACCAATCGACCCAGAAATTCAATCGATCAATCAACAAATTTGCAGATCGATAAACAAACCCAGAAAACTCGAACCAAAAATTGATTTTAAGCAGATCGATAACAACCAATTTGATCAAATTGATAACAGACCGATAAGCAAACAGAAGAAGAAAAGTCAGACCGATAAAACTTTTGATTTTTGAAGAACCAGATCGATCGACTTATTGCTTTTTCCAGAAAACAAAAAATTGACCGATAAAACTCAGAAACAGTGATCGATTTCAAGAAACAAAATCAATCAACACAGATTTTATAAAATCAAATTGAAAGAAGCACAGATCAATCGATAATCAGTTAAGCAAGGATTATAATCAAATAAGCAATTAAAGGGTTTTAGACAAACCTTTTTGGATCAAAAGTTCAGTCTTTTTGCTCTGAAACCAATTGTAGATCCCAGTACAGTGCAATCACGAACAGTTATATCAATGAAGAACAATAACATAGCCACAATCTCTAGTCATATGATTAATATTCAATGAAAGGGTTTAGGTTTATAGAGAGAATATCTGATCAGAGAAAGTAAACCTATTAACTAGAGGATTATGAATAATGCGACTAAACTGATAATGAAACAAATAACGCCTTTATATACTCAGGCTTACAGGCTTAATGGGCTTATGGGTTTTAGGCCCAACTAATAATAAAACAATTAAAGAATTACATTTTTCACCCTGAACTTCTATTTAACAAATAAAACACCCTAACATATTCTTAAAAAAATTCAACAACTATAATTACAACTAAAATATTTTGACTTTTCGTGATGTCCCAAAAAGTCAAAACCCCCTATATATTTTGAGGCATTTAGGCCACGAAACGTGTCGTGTCGGATTTGTGTCGGGTTCAAAGTTAAACGGGTTGAAAGTGTCTAACCCTAACCCGACCCGTTTAATAAACGGGTCAGAAAATCACAACCCTAACCCGACCCGCCTAACCCGCCACGACCCGTCTAACTCGTTTAACATTTATAAAATTAAAAATCGAAGATTCACAAAAAAATACAAATACAAAATTCAAATAAAAGCATTAGTAATCCAAAATTTATAGTTACAAATTATAATCAAATTTAAAACACTAAAAATCCAAAGCATTAAAAGGAAAACTTATATATATATATACACACACACACACACACACACACATATATATATATATAAACGGGTTATTCGGGTCATTTTCGAGTTGAAATTTTTGATCATGACCTTATCCGTTTAATTTTCGTGTCGTGTCGTTTCAACCCGTTTACTTAAACGGGTTGAAATGTATTACCCAAACCCGTTTATTTCGTGTCGAGTTCGTATCAGGTTAGCGTGTCGTGTCGGTTTTTGCGATGTCATTTTCACTAGATAGTAGGTCTATATAAAACACTTTTTAATATTATGCTAATTCGTGAATGGGATTCAACATGATGTTTTGAAAGGTTATTTAAAATGTTGACCACCAATGTTACATAAAATCATGATTCTTTTTATGTCATAGAAATGAAAACTCTATTAAAAATTATGTAACTGAAGTCAATAGTTAATCGAAATGAATAGGACGAGAAAAAGATCCTAAACTAAAGCTATTCGGAACTCGAAAAACATGTACCAATCAAGGCATTATTTAGGTGTTGTTCGGTTCGTTTTCTGTTAAGACCTGAATGGATATAGCTGTCTGTATGGATATAGTTGTCTGTATGTTAACTGATAAGTTGTTGTTCGGTTATTATGCTGAATAAACAGTCTGAATGTCAGAAATGACCATTTTACCCCCAGTCTTTATTTTTGTCTGAATAAAACAGCTGATTGATAAAAATATTGAATAAATGACTTATAATTATAAAAAATCAATTTAAACGTTTTCTAAATAAAAACAACTTGATTAAATTTGCCCTAGATTTGATGTAGGGGCCGTTTACCCAAATGCTTACCCGGTAAGCGCTTACCAATAAAACTCGACACACTAACTTGCTTTATCGGGTAAGACTTTAATCATCACGATTGTATCTTATACAACAATTTACCAGGTAAGCGCTTACCCAGTAAGAGTTGTCACTCTCTCTTACCGGGTAAGACTCTTCATCCTTATCCTCGCTCTTACCAGGTAAGATCCTATCCGCTTGTCATGTTCATCTGCTATGGTAAATTTCTCGGTAAGCAATTATCGGGTAAACATTTTGTAAACGTCCCCTTAGTTTTATCCATCTCAATTGAAGAATTTTGTTCACACTCTTCTGCATATTTTTCTCCAAGTCAAAGGTATGTGTATGGTTACACCAAAACCATAGGTATGTGTATGGTTACACCCAAACCATACAGTTTGTAATTTAGCACTTTCCATTTATCATACATTCTCCATTCTTTGGGTATACTACGTTAATCTTTCCAACAATATTGACCGAGATAACTAATTAACAATCCAAAACTTGAATTCAAATACAAATTAGACCAAAAATCATGTCTTTTGTAAACAATAGTTTGACATGTCTTTTGTAAACAATCCAATAACCCAAGGAAAAAAAAACCCAACAAAAGGGGAACTCCAACAAAAAAAACCCAGATCGATAACAGAGAATGAGTCATCTTGTTCTTTCAAAGCATCTTGTTCTTTGAATGAAATTACCACCAAAGGGGAACTCCAACAAAAAAAACCCATGTAAAAACCGATCGATCACAGAGAAGGAGGAACAGATCGATTTCATAAGACCAGATCGATAACAGAGAATGAGAAGATCGATTTTAGAGATGAAGAGGATCGATTTGAGAGAGTGTTTCAGGGATCGATTGAGTAAAAAAAACGTGAAGATCGAGCTTATTCGGAAGAAAAAACCTAGCAAAAAACGTGACCCCAACTTCATTGTGGTGCTTATTCGGTAGATCGAGCCTAATTCCACAAAGAGAGAGAGAGAGAGTGAAAGAAGCATATCGATTTCAGGTTTGAAGAGGGTTATGAGATGGAGGCTGGTCGACATCGACAGGAAGAAGAAGGCTGGTCGGCTGGAGTTGTGCACATATAACAGATCTATGGAGGAGGAACTTGAACCTCCGTTGTCGATGATGGAGATGGAAAACAAGAAATCGAGGGATGAGGACGATGATGTCTCCACAGATGAGAAAGAGCACATCTATGGAGAAGATGCTGGAAGAATAAATTTTGGGAAGAAGGAAGCGTGTTTTTCTACAAGGGTAGTAAGGGAAAAGACTGGGCTGAGTCTATATGACTTTATTTTGTGGGCTGAGCGAATAAGCTACTAATTTCCAGATTAAGCCATAACCGAACAACCAATTATGGCTGAGCGAATAAGCTATATGGGCTATACAACCCATTAAGCCACAACCGAACAACCCCTTGGTGATTGAAGAAATGCTACGAGATTATATATCAATTTTTTTTCAGTAGCTTTTTTTTTTGAACAACAAAGGTATTACTATTATTACCAAACCAAATAATTGTAGTACAAAAGCCACAAACCCAGCAGCCCTACACCAAAAAAAAACAATACCCACCCAACCACCAAAACAAGATAACAAAGAAGAAAAAAGAGGAGGATCAAACTGCTTGCAAGCAGCAAAAATAGAGTTCCAGCGCAGTTTACCCGAACGAAACAATATAAATTAATTAATTTGTTTCTCTCTCTAAAATAAGTTTTGTTCTTTATTTTGTTTCAACAAATTCTTTACATATTAAATAATAGATACTTAAATGAATGTTTTGAAAGTACGTTACCTAAAATAAAAATTAACAAAAAAATACGTTGCCATTTTATGCAATTTGGCCTTCTCAAAATGGGTAAATTTCATGGCGTCCAAAAAAGTTTAATGTGACTTCCGTCCCCATCCTGATGGATCCCTTCCATCTACCAATAAACCACTTGTGCATCCAACTTTTTGTATTTGTTGCTGTATTTATTATGGTCCCATTTGGCTTAACCACTTGATCCTTCTATTTTCAATTATTTTTCAGATTTCAAAGCAAGAATAATTTTATTAATAATTCAGATTTCAGAATTCCTGTTATTCCAAATCACAATGCTCGATTGCATAATTCTTAATTTCTCCGTCTTGATCTCCTCTGGTTCGTCATCTTTTTCATTAATTTTCAATTCAAGATTAATTTAGATCAACTAATAATCTTTCTTTTCTTCTTTATGTCTCTCAAAAATCATTTTGGCTTTCGAAGCGTCGACTTAATCCTTTTTTATGCTTCCTTTTTCTCATCCACTCGTTTTCCCGAGTTCACAAGAGCCCCGACATCGTTGATGATTTCGTTGCTTCTATATCGATGTCTTTTATTTGATTTTTCGAATCTGTATACCACTTGACTTTTCTTTCCTTAGATTCATAAATATTATTGTTGCTAAAAAGGAAGAAATTCATCAAGTAGCATCACATGAACCTACAAAATGGATCAACTTTCCATAATATCACATAAAAAGACAAATATCACCTTTTTTTAAAATGGTTATAAATATGAGTGGAGGAGTTGTCACCATTCCCATACTTCAATACACCAATTAAAGCTTCAAACATGGAGAACTCAAGCAATCCTCATGTTAGATCAATCAGTTTTCCTTGTAGGCTAAGCTCTCAATCTTCTTCTGAGATTGAAATCAACCTCACAAAGCTTAAAGCACTTGTACCTTTCTACTCATCTGAAAGCATTCAAACTGGTTTTGTGTGCTTAGTTGACTTGTATTTTTCTGTTGATGGGCTTATTGGTTCATCTCAGATCCAACATGTGAATCTTGAATATAGAAACAAAGCCCTAGTTGAAGATGCACTTATTGGGTCTACTGGTTTACTTGATTATTATAGCAAACTCATGGAGTTACTTACTCCCATGAAGGAAAACATCCGAACCCTTCAATCCGCGTTTCGAAGAAAAGGGAGCAGCGAAGCTGATCATCTTTCCGATTACGTTTTGTATCGGAACAAAGCGAAAAAGAACATCGCCAAGAGCCTTGGATCACTGGATCAAATGGAGAAGGATTCTAAGTTGTTTCTAGAATATGGCGAAGATCATCAATTGTCAATGGTGGTTGGAGTTCTAAGAGAGATTGTGACTGCCACCATCTCCATATTCCGAGCTCTTTCGCTTTGCTTGTTTGGGAAAAGCAAACCCGCGGCTAATTACAGGTTCTCGTTGATCGCAAAACTGATGTTGACCGCTAGTCCAGACTGTGACGGAAATCGAGATATTGTTAACGATAACGATCAGATAGATGTGGCACTTCATTCTTTACAGAAGAATTTTAAGAACAACGAGAGTAAGGCTGTTGAAGTACAGATTGTAATGGAAAGATTACTGAATCTTGAACTTCAGATCGAGAGATATGAGGTCGGGTTGGATTCTCTTTTTAGGAGACTAATTCAAACACGAGTCTCCCTTCTTAACATTCTAGCGAACTAGAAATACATAATATTCTTAGAAATTTCTTCTTTAGAAAATATATATGATTTCATTTATATATGTTAATTAAATCTGTTCTAGATTCACGCGTTCGATCTGTATTTTGAGATGAAAATCAAATCAAACCAAATTAGTCCAATATATGTCACCTGAAGGTGGTACGTGCGGTACAAAATAAGTAAAATGTACGTAAACCTGTTTTGTAACAATCGGATACTTCTGATTTATTTGCGAACCACTGTCGAAACTTTAAAAAATGGAAAACAAAACTAGAATAAATGATGCAAAAACCGACACAAAGTGGTTAATGGGTTTTCATTGATTGCAAAAATCAAAACCATGGGTTGGAAGAAAAAAGAAGAGATTAATTATTTAACGACAATAATATATGTCACACATTGTTCTTTACGGGGAAAAATTAATCTAAAATGACGAGAGTAAGATAGTTGACGGAGAGATTACTAAGTCGTAAGATTGATGGTTGCATAGACTAATTCAAGGCCGAGTATTCCTTCTTAGGGAATACGTGATAAGATAGAATTAAACTTATTGTCCCATATTTGGTGTGACTTTATACTACGAAAGGATATGAATGAGTTGGACAAAAATATGTATTTTTTTATTAACAAAAATCACGAAAATTAAATAATATTAATAAATTTTTAAGCTACTCGTATCAAATGAAAGCCCTAAAACCTTTATGTTGTTCTTGATTTATATCATTCACCAGCCTCACTTACTCTCGTTTGTCCAATCCTACACAACGATTGTCCGCATACTAAACCCATACTTCACGTTAATTCTAGCGAACTAAAATATGTAATTATAAGTATAGTTTCATTACGGGAAATTGACTCAAATAGCCTAAGTACTTAGGCGATTGCACCTCCAAGCCATTTCTCCCCCTATTTTGCAATTTTAGCCACTGGTCCGCCATGTAGGTCCGAAAAAATCCTGCGGATTGTGGCAGGTTCGCAATGGATCGGGTCCTCAATTGCGGACCTAGCCCCTCTTACACGTGTCCTTTTTGACCCTGACCTTACCTGTTTAATTTTTGTGTCGTCTCGTGTCAACCCATTTACTTAAGCGGGTTGAAATATATTACCCAAACCCGTTTATTTCGTGTCACTTTAGCATGTCTTTTTGTCAGGTCTAACCATGCCAAGTCCACATCCACACCCTATTTCCACAATTTTCACCCATTTTTTTTTTTTTATCACGTTTTTTACGTACGTTTTTGTGGCGGATTTGCACTATTTTTTCCCCAGATAATTGCCAGTTGTATCGTTGAGTAGGTGAATTAATTGAATGTTTTTGTACAATTTGATTCCGTGAATTATTTCTATAAGAATAGCAATGTTGAAAAGGGAAGATAAGTAGATTTGCAATCTGAGAAAGTTTTAACAATTTGATTATGTTTCATCTGATTTTTCTTGAAGATGAGTTATGTTTCTCAAAAAATAAAGTTACGTATTTTGGGTGGAGGTTACTTTCAACAGAATGATCAAGAGTGGGAGTATTTTTACTGATCAACCGATGGTTCACGCCATGGTGTCGTCAACCATCACATATTCTAGGTTGGTTAATTATGTTCGAGACAAATGTGGTATGGACTCTATTGTTGGTACCACCAGAGTTGCGTACAAATATTATGGCCAACTTTATGAGTTAAGAGACAATGACGATGTTTCTTGTTTCCTGCAAAATGCTATCGCTTTAACAAATCTGCCAACACTTTACGTGTATGACGATGTGCGACAGAAGCAACGTTGGTGGTAGTTCGAACACCGGAGGCGCTCCGAATGTGTATGTTAGGGCCATTTTCAATGTTAAATAGAAGTTCAGGGTAGTTTGTGACAAGTTGCAATAGTTGTAAACTTGTTGGGCCTTAAAGCCCATAAGCCCGTCAGGCCTGCGTGCCTAAGTATTTAAAGTTATTTTCTATTTCATTTGTAAGGTTAGAAGTTCATAATTCCGTTAATCAGTTTACTAGTTGTTAGGTTTACATACTATTATCAGAAATTCTCTCTGTAAACCTTAGCCCTTTGAAGTTTATATTAATCATATAACTAGTTGCTGTGGCCAATATCTTGTTCATCATTGTTCTTATATCTGTTGATTGCACTGAAACTGGGATCTACAATTGGTATCAGAGCAGATAGGCAAAAGGTTTGATCCAGAAAAAGGTTTGTCTAAAACCCTATAATTTTTTTTGTGTGTGTTAATCGCTTATATGTGCTTATCTGATTATCTTGTTATGTGTTTTATCGATAGAAGCTTATTTTCTGGATTTTTTTTGTTTCGATCGAATCTGATAGTGTTCTGGAAAGTGAGTATTCGGTCTTAGTGGTTCTGGGTTTGTTCATATCCGATCATTGTTTCCTTCGTTTTTAGAGAAATTAGTTTTTGCTTGATTTGTTTTAATTCCTTCGATTAAAGGATCGAAGGATCTGAGTTTGGGTTCGATCGAATCCCAGAAACTCTTCGAGTTCTTCGGTTGAATTCATCGTGTTCTTCGGTGTTAATCGATCTTATCGTTTGTTTTGTGGTTATCTGATTTTAGGCTTTTGACCTGAGTATTCGACCGAATAAGGGTGTTCCGGTCGTTTCATTAGACCGGATACATGTTCCCCGGTCGTCTCATTAGACCGGATACGTGTTCCCGGTCGTATCATTAGACCGGATACGTGTTCCCCGGTCATCTCATTAGACCGGATACGTGTTCCCCGGTCGTCTCATTAGACCGGATACGTGTTCCTCGGTCGTATCATTCAACCGAATTCGTGTGCCCCGGTCGTATCATTCGACCGCATAAGTGTATGACCGGACGTGTCCTTCGACCGGATACTTGCTACCTCCGGGCATACCTTCGACCGGATATTGTTTAGATCCGGGTTTTTCTGTTTAGACCAAGTATTTCTGTGTCTCTTCTATTTTATTGTATTTGGATCATTCTGCTTGCCTAACGATAATTACAGTGCTCTTAAGTTAAGAAGTAAAGATGAACTCAAGGGATGCTCTAGCCATCGGTTCTGACCAAAAGCCCCCGGTGCTCTTTCGGGGAGAATACCCTCAGTGGCATGACCGATTTATGAATTTCATAGAAGCCAAACCCAAATATGAAGATATATACAAATGCCTGACTGAGGGTCCACAAGATTGGCCAATGAAAGTGGTACCGGCAAACCCAGCTGAAGGTTGGCCAGAGCGCCAGATCCGGAAAACTGTTGGTGATTTTACTAACAAAGAAAAGGAAATGTACGAGGCAGAAAAGCTGGCAAAATCATATCTTCTTCAAAGTCTACCTAATGACATCTATGCTTGTATAGATAGTTTCAAGGACTCATCGAAAAAGATGTGGGACCAAATAGAGAAGATGATGATGGGAAGCCACATCAATAACCAGCTAAAGGTGACAAACTGTATCACCATATATGATGGGTTTAAAGCACGAAAGGGTGAAACGCTGACGGAAACCTATGAAAGGTTTAATATGCTTCTAAATGATCTTCAGAAAAATAAGATCACAAAGACGAACACGGAAAACAACATAAAGTTTATGAACAACTTACAGTCTGAGTGGAAACCGTTCGTCTCCCATATTCGCCACACTCAAACCTTGGAGAAGCTGTACCTTCACGAACTGTATGAAATGCTCCTCCAAGACGAAGAGGAAGTGATGGAACTTATTGGGAAAGCAGAAGAAAAGCCAGCAACTGATCAAATAGCACTCGTATCTGAGAGAAGAGGCAAATCCGTCAGTCGAACATCTGGAAAAAGAACATGTGCTGAGTGATTCTGAACCTGAAGATCCCGATAGCGATTCGGATCCAGAACTTGCCAAGATGAAAGAAGCAATGGTGTTTCTCACTCAAGCATTTCAAAAGAGGAAGTTTTTCTCCAAGACTTCCAATAAGCAAAGAGTTTCTACTCATCGTGATAAGTCTGAAGGTAACAGTCGCTTTGAAGCTGGTAAGAAGCCTGACAAGAGACATGAAGAAAAGCCTAAAGACGAACCGATCAAATGTTACAATTGTGGTCGGTTAGGTCATTTCGCCAGAGATTGTCGCAAGCCAATTGTGCGCAACGCGGACTACTACCGAGCCAAGCTGCTTCTTGCCAAAGAAAAGGAAGCTGGTAAAGCTCTAATGGCTGAAGACGATTACTGGCTACAAGTGTCGGATGAAGAACCCGAGGATGCTGAAGCTCATCTGTGCTTCATGGGCAACCATTCATCTCCATCTGATACTGATGAAGAAGATCACAATGCTCCTTGCCAGGTATGTACCCCTTTTCATGAAGCTTTACTTGATCAGATGCAACTATCTATGAACAAACTTGACTCTTACAAGCTTTTGTTAAAAGAAAAAGAACAACTTATCTCTTCTCTGGAAAACCGTGTCACTAAGCAGTCTGACTTTATGGAAAATCAAAACTTAGAAATCTCTAGCTACATGTGCACTATGTCTAATCTAAGAGAAGAAAATGTGAGGTGTTCAACAGAGTTACAAAATCTAATGACCAAAGTAGATGACCTGACCGATAAGCTCCGTATGTCTGAGTCCGAGAACATTGATTTGTTAAATCAAAACGTGGCTTACAAAAATGAGAACATAAGGTTATCTAATCAGCTAGAAGAGCTTGAAAAGAAACTTTATAAATTTGGTCAATCTGATCAAACGCTAAAGCTAATCGCACCAAAAGAACCAAAGTACGGAAATGCGGGTATCGGGTACGATAACCCTAATTATTTAAACAAGGCTTTATCCAAAGTTCCTACTTAATATGCATCTGAATTTTTTGGATTAGACAAAATCTTTCCTGAATATAAGATACATTGGACCACACCCACTGAGGAGGAAGACCTTGAAGATAAGTTGAGAAGAGAAAACTCTGTTCTTTCTAAAAGGACATTTCCTTTTGTTTATGATACTTTAAATGCTTCTTATAATACTGACAAACTCCGTTTCCTGTCATCCGATTTTTTCCATAGTTACTCTCAAGCTGAACTAGATACTAAAACCGTTAAAACTGAGGAGGAACCTCTAGCTCCCAAGGTTTATGTTCCAACTCTGCTTTTAGAAAAGAAACTTGTTCAACTAGAAGAATCGTATGCACTAGAAAGGGAAAATTTTCAAAAGGAAAAGCAAAGTCTTTTATCTCAAATTGAGTGTCTCAGTTCCAACAAAAAGGAGACTATGTCGAAAGAAGAAAAAGAATATTACCAGACAGAAATAAAGAAGTTGCACTCACAACTGACTGCTATGGCAGCAGATAATCTGAAAGTGCAACTTCACAAGGTTGACTCTCATGCTCAGCCTTCCATTCTCCAAAGAGAGTTATCGTCTCTGTCTGAAAACTCTTATCCTTCTTCTGACTCATCTTCCTTCAAAGCTTTTATGGGTGACTCGTCACCGATCATTTCAAATAAAGGAAAAGAGCCTCAAAGTCTTAAATCAGATCAGTGTTCTGATTGTAAAAATACTTCCGCATATGATCTGCACTCAACAAACTCTTCAAATGCTCTGAAGTCCTCATGTGATAAGGTCCTTTCTGATGAGGAACTTGAATTTTCCGCATTCTTGAATTCTGAGGTGTGTTTAGATAGCACTTTGAGTCAATTTGATTTTAATCCTTCTCTACCTAGCCATGTTGATTTTTTAAATGAGTCATGTGAGCCTCCGGTTAAATTTTATAAAGGTGAATGTTCTACATTTGCCTCGAGAAAACCTTCTGTGAACAATTCTTCAAAACCTTCCAAGTCTAAATCTAAGAGGCGTTCACAGAAGAAGAAAAAGACTGGTAGCTCTCAAATGTCAAAATCGTCAAATTTCAAATCCTCTGACTATGGGTTTAACGGCATTTCAGATACGTTTGGTCGGCGGAAAGAAGTGAAATATGCTTGGGTAGTTAAGACGTCAAAAGAGAGCTCGGCAACATCAGAATTAGTTGATCCAGTGTTAAAGTCTAGAAAGAACAATAACAACCATGATGTTTTTATTTCTAAACCTCTAGTTGATTGTAATGGAACTTTTTCTTTAAAAGTTTATTCAATTCCGCAATTACTTCAACTGTCGCATGCTTGTTTGTGTTGTTCTCATTGTGGATCAAATGATTTTGTTGATAGCCGTTATGCATCTGATTGGTTTGGTTCATATCATATTGCTACTAATAATTCTCATAGTCATGTTTCCCGTGAAAGACAAAGACCCAATTATAAACGGGTCTCTAAGTCGGGTGTTAACCCTAACCCTAAAGGACCCATTTACGAATGGGTACCTAAAAAGAAATAACCTGTTTTGCAGGAAGGTCATGTGTGGTATCTAGATTCAGGCTGCTCCAAACACATGACCGGAAGACGGGAGCTTCTCACAAACTTCACCGAGAGGTTCTGTGGGAATGTACGTTTCGGGAATGATCACTCCTCTCCCATCAGGGGTTACGGCGATATTGTCAAAGATAACATCACGATCAAGAAAGTCTCCTATGTCGAAGGTCTCGGTCACAATCTTTTCAGTATCGGTCAATTTTGCGACAAGAATCTCGAGGTTACTTTCAAGGCTAAACGGTGTAGCGTTCGAACTGAGGATGGTAAAGAAATACTTGCTGGAACGCGACGCACCAACCTCTATACGATTGACCTCTCGTCCTTGAAACCTGACAAGGAAGTCTGTTTGTTGTCCAAAGCATCTGCTGAACAAAGTTGGCTATGGCACCGTCGTCTCTCGCACTTGAACTTCAAGAATATCAACAAGTTGGTGCTGGGTGGACATGTCAAAGGTATGCCTGATCTCAAGTTTGCAAAAGATCATCTGTGCGCTGCCTGAGAAACGCGCAAGATGAAAAAGGCGTCTCACAAGCCGAAAGCCGTTCCGAGTACTTCTCGGTCCCTTGAGCTAATCCACATGGACTTATGTGGACCGATGCGCGTTCAAAGCATAAATCACAAGAAGTATGTTCTGGTGATGGTTGACGATTTCTCTCGTTACACTTGGGTCCGATTTCTCCGTTCCAAGGATGAAACTCCCGACTTGATAATCTCTATTCTGAAAAGTATTCAAGTCAGTCTCAACCAAGTAGTTCAAACCATCAGGACGGACAACGGTACTGAGTTCAAGAATCAGTTACTCACCACTTATCTCACTTCAGTGGGTATCTCGCATACTTTCTCCGCTGCTCGTACTCCTCAGCAGAATGGAGTGGTAGAACGTCGAAACAGAACTCTAGTCGAAGCAGCACGCACGATGTTATCTCATTCCAAGCTACCACTATTTCTTTGGGCAGAAGTTGTTGCTACCGCTTGCTATACTCAAAATCGGTCTATCATTAACAAGCGGTTCAACAAGACTCCGTACGAGATCATCAATAAGCGTATCCCGAACATCAACTATTTTCATGCTTTCGGATGCACCTGTTTTGTTTTAAATGATAAGGATGATCTTGGCAAATTCAGTCCCAAAGCGGATGAAGGAGTGTTTATCGGCTACTCTCAACACGCAAAAGCCTATCGTGTCTACAACAAACGGACGAAGACCGTCGTTGAAAGCGTAAATGTGACTTTTGACGAGGCCCCTGAAATGGTTTCTGAGCATCTCAGTTCAGAACCCGCGCTTACTGGTGTGTTAGCTTCTGGACAATTCCGTCCGGAAGCTACACAATCTCCAGTGGATCCACATCATGCGTCTACGTCAAGAGCACATCTTTCTGATTTGGATTTACTGTTTGAATTCTTTTATAATGACTTATTTAATGTTCAATATAACTCTAAGTCATGTGACAGGAATACTGCTCAAGCACCAGAAGTGACACAAGTCACTGGCCCTACCGTCTCTGGAGGTCCATCCTCGCCTGGTGCTCCATCCTCCACTGCCAATGATCAAACTTACCCAACCTCCAGTACTAGAAATCCTCTTACTCAAGTTCTTGATGACGGTGCTCCTGAACCGACTCCTGTTTCCGTTCAACTTCATGAACCGACTCCTGTTGAAGGTGCCCTCGAAGTTTCCTCTCCGGCAATCCCGGAACCTCCTATTGTTTCATCTCCAGCTGAGTCGTCCTCTACTCCATGTTCGACTCCCACGACGAAACTTCCACCTCACAGGCCATCATCCCTCGAAGCAGTTCAGGATTTACCCCCAGGTGGTCATGTGGATGCCGATACCTCCCATCAGACATATCAACCTCATCCACACACCACCAAGTGGACTCGAGCACACCCCCTTCATCAGATCATTGGTGATCCTTCCACACCAGTTCAAACTAGATCCACCACCGCGAATGACTGTTTATTTTCCTCAGCCGTATCGAACCTTCCACTGTCTCTGAAGCGCTGAATGATCCGGACTGGGTAATTGCTATGCAAGAGGAACTCAACCAATTTGAGACCCTCAAAGTATGGCGCCTAGTTCCCCGACCTAAGAACAAGACGGTGATAGGGACTAAATGGATTTTTAAGAACAAGAAGGACGAAAACGGCATCATTGTTCGGAACAAGGCGCGTCTCGTGGCTAAAGGATATCGCCAGCAAGAAGGAATTGATTACGATGAGACGTTTGCACCGGTGGCCCGCATTGAAGCGATCCGCATGTTCCTCGCCTACGCCGCTCACAAGAATTTCATCGTCTTTCAAATGGACGTGAAATCCGCGTTCCTCAATGGCGTGCTCAAGGAGGAAGTCTATGTCTCGCAACCCGAAGGCTTCGTGAGTACTGAAAATCCGCATTACGTATACTTTCTTGACAAGGCCCTCTACGGTCTTAAGCAAGCGCCACGAGCCTGGTATGATGCACTCTCATCCTTCTTAGTCAAGTCTGGCTTCTCTAAAGGTAAAATTGATACTACCTTATTTATTAAAAGAGAGAAGAATGATATCATTCTTGTACAAATTTATGTTGATGATATAATCTTTGGCTCCACGAACCCCAAGTATTGTCAGAACTTTTCTGCCTTAATGAGTAAACATTTTCAAATGAGCATGATGGGGCAAATGAATTTTTTCCTGGGTCTTCAAGTAAAACAATTACAATCAGTAATTTTCATTAATCAATCTAAGTACATCTCGGATATTCTTCGGAAATACCAGATGGAACAATCTTCATCTATGAAAACCCCCATGTCCACTACTCTAAAGCTTCACTCCGATCCTGACGGTAAGGATGTGAATGCTACTATTTATAGAGGTATGATTGGCTCTCTGATGTACTTGACGGCTAGTCGGCCTGACATTATGTTTTCGACATTCTTGTGTGCAAGATTTCAGTCGAAACCTAAAGAGTCTCACTTAGCTGCGGTTAAGCGAATTTTTCGATATTTAAAAGGTACTGCTGATCTTGGTTTGTGGTATCCAAAAGAGACAGGTTTTGAATTGACAGCCTACTCGGACGCTGACCACGCTGGAAACATGCTGGACCGGAAGAGCACGTCGGGTCATGTTCAGTTCTTGGGCGATCGTCTTGTAAGCTGGGCTTCCAAGAAGCAAAACTGCGTGTCCACCTCCACCGCCGAGGCGGAGTATGTAGCAGCCGCCAGTTGCTGCTCGCAAGTCATCTGGATGCGCACCCAGCTCAAAGATTATGGATTTAATTACTCCAGGATTCCCATCTACTGCGACTCGAAGAGCGCTATTGCTATATCAAGCAATCCCGTCCAGCACACGAAAACGTAGCACATTGATGTGCGCTATCACTTTATAAAAGATCACGTGGAAAAAGGT
Organism: Arctium minus; assembly: GCA_954870635.1. NCBI lineage: Eukaryota > Viridiplantae > Streptophyta > Magnoliopsida > Asterales > Asteraceae > Arctium > Arctium minus. Next base: position 23,278,162 of record OX941097.1, on the reverse strand, counting down.
ACTATCGAACTCTATTTTGTTAATTCAGAGCATCAGTTAGCAGACCTATTTACCAAAGCCTTGGACGAAAAATAATTTAATTACCTTGTGTCCAAGCTAGGTATGCTAAATCTGAAAGTTTGATACGTTCGCAGCTCTCTACGAGTTTCATTCAATAACGAATGACTGTGACAACTGCCCCAGTGACGTGTCTCTGGTTGCTATTTCCCACACTCCTTGGTTATTGCATTTTACTCGTTCAGCTCTGTGTCCGTTACGAACTTCTGTATTAACAAAGTAGATTTTGTGTTTTTTCTCGTTTCTTTTGTGTTCGTGTGTCTGTTTTTGTGATTTTGTCTACAGTTTATCTCTTCTTCTCTGAAAAGTGCAAGTGGATTGTGATGGATCTACACCCCGGTAATGTGTTCAGGGGGAGCACTAGCGTCAGATGGTTGGTAAGTCACACGAGTCCACCTTTCGAGGGGGAGCAGGTACAATGGCACAAAACCAGCCACCAGAAATTGATCCAATCGCAGATGCAGAACTGATTCCCAAGGATCAGTTCCTTCCTCTTACAGCCAATAACTACCATCTCGATGTAACCCAACCTGCTATTCAACATCAGGTCATCATCGAGATACTAAGGGGCCATCCACTCTCCTATGCTCTAACAGAAACAGCCACCGTTCCAATCATATACCTACAGCAATTCTGGCGTTCCCTTCATGCCTTAGAAGCCGATGGCGGTTTCCATCTTGAAGGTCGGATAGATCACACACCAGTGCTTCTCACATGTGATCTATTCCGCCAATTTCTTCGGTTACCGACCGCCGGATCTGTAGCAGGCCAAGAAGACTTCGACCCGCTTGTCTCAGATGCTACACTATGCACCGATCTTCTCTCATTGGGATATGGCGCAGATCTCCGCATACCATCAACATTCAACCGCAAACATCTATCGACGTTATGGTACACTCTGTTCACTTATATCAATCGGTGTCTTTCGTCTATAACGAAAGGCATTGATCAGACGAGCGCTCCGATTCTACGCATCTTTCATGCGGTGGCATTCAATCGCCACTTCGACTTTGCCGATCTTCTATGGTTTGAACTCATTCAGAGAGTTCGGTCGACTGCATCTCGGCGGTCAAACTTCGTCCCCTTCATGCGGTTCCTACAGATAATCATCCGGAACTACATGAACCTGTATCCCGAGATACAGCGCCGCTCCACCCACCCGACGTGCCCACAACATCCAACTCGGAAGATTCCTTCCCGTGCTGATCCAGAAGGTGTTGTCGCCCGACAAATCCCAGTTGGTGTACTAGACCATGCTCGTCCCACGGCACTGAGTGTGATAGCTTATAGGCACACACACAACATCCCAGCTCCTATGGTCCGGCCAGGACCGGCAGGACCTGCCCAAGGAGCGAGACCTGAGCGACGTGAGGGTCCGCGTCCACGAACGAGAGGTGGGAGCGTCCGGATAGCTGGGGCTTCCGGACAGGGTGTGTCGAGAGCTGTTACTGTGAGGGGATCTGGAGTGGGCAGTGCCGTTGGATCGAGCCAGCCGAGTTCTTCAAGACAACCTCCGTCACCACCACCAACAGCGAATCAAATGACAGAAGAGGCAACAGATTTTGAAGCCATTCAAGTTCAGTCCTCCTCTGTCGCTGCTACTGAAGAAACAACAGCCACTTCCGACACCGAGGAAACCCAAACCGCAACATCGGAATCAAATGAAGAGTCTTCTGACTCGGATGGTGACGATAATCAGCCCCCATCCGGAGAGATAAGGAGAGCGGAGGGAGTATTAGTTGAACATCAAGAGGTAAGCTGTGTGAGGGAAAGGCGGAGTAAGCTACATTCTGAGAGTACACGAGTGATGGGACAACCATCTCCGGTTGTATCCCCCCCAGCCACATCTAGCCAGGTAGCCACATCTACTACCCAGTCTCATGTGTTGGGACAGGGTATTGAAGAAGCCGCCGTGGACCTAGCGGCGCACTTGCACGCCCAACCAATCCACTCCACCATCTCTCAACAGATGGTGGTTTCACATTCTCACGGGGATATAGCACATACGCTATCGGGCTCTCACTTGGAGGGTGCCGATATTGAAACAAGAGAACCGCTGCCCCCGTTCTCGCCCTCTTTGCATGCACGGAGTCTAGAGCCACTTGTTATTCATGCCATTCCTAGGACACAGATTCCTTTTTCGGCTATCGCCGGTAGCCTAAGTGGCCCGGCCGGAACATCCATAGTAAACCCACCTTCGGGTAGGTTACAAGGATTGGGTGGAAGTCCTACCACGGCTATCATCACGCCAACCGTGAACGTAGGCGGCTCAACTTCAACAGTCGTAGCTACAACGGGAAGTCTAAGTGACCCCGGAGTTACCCCACATGAGTTTGTCTCAAGGGAATACATGGACGGCGCCCTAAAGGCTGTCCAATCTTTGATGAGGGAGGAGATGGACAACATCAAACGTATGGTCAAAGGCAAAGGTCCTGCGACTGAGCCGGAGACCACATCTACTCCATCTTCTCTATCAGCTGCGGATCTTTCCATACCTGACCTCAAATCTATCCTTCTCGCCAAACTTATAGCCCAATCTCAAACCGAACCCACCCAAGATGCCGATTTGCTATCTCTACTACGTTCTCAAGCATCCACACCTACTCCACCTTCACACCAGACTACTGTCTCTACCGAAGCCTTCCAGATCCAGCAAGCTATGCTTCAGTCACTTCAGCAAACCGTAGCTGTTTTGACTGAACGCCTTTCAGCAGTGGAGGATACCTGCCGTAACCAGGCAGAACGGCTCAAGCGCCGACATGATGATCAGGATGATCCTGATCACCATGAGGGGGAGAAGCGCCAACGTCTATCTGAGCCGGAGACACATGTAGTGGAGTCGGAACAGGTTGAACAGGGTATGGGTTCGGGTACAAGAACAGAGGGACAGAGACAGGAACAGGAACGGGAACCGGTGACAGACTTGATACTATACGATTATCTGACGGTTGAAAAGCCTGAGGAATCTGAAGATGGTTCTCCGATAGTTCCTGAAGATTGGACAATAATACTAGATCCGTATGAAGTGACGGACACGACAGAAGAATGTGCCAATACTGAAAGAGCTCTGGTGGTTATGCAAGAAGAAATTGATGAAATACTGCATCCAGATGATCAGTCTTCTGCCGTGATTCCTTTATTGACCTATCCAGTTAATCACCCTGATTTTTCTTCTACAGTTTTTCCCGAGAGATCTCCTACAGCTTCACCAGTTAGAGAACCAGTTAGTACTACTCCAGTTCGTCCATCCAAGTGGGAAAGAGTTCGAATCAAAGTTCCTTTCCTCGAAGAAAGTCAGAAAAAGATCTTTGCCCACTGGATCAGAAAGTATGATGAAGTCGTTATCCATGGTCTACAATCAGTGAAAAATAAAGAAAAACAGCGTGAACTTGTGTTCGTGTACAGAAAGTTCCAGCACAAGTACTCCAAGACAAAGCTCAGGATTGTATCTGTTGATAAGATTATACCTGCCTACTTCATGAAGGTTAAGTATACGGACTTTATGGTTACTAGAGAAGATGGTCAACAATACTGCTTTTCTGATGCTGATTTTCCATGTCTGGAACCACAAGATCTGCTGTACATATTACGTGACTTAAAGACCAGAACCGTCAGACCCGGAGAAGTCATTGATGCACTAGAAACAGTGAAAAGATACATGAAGTGTGCAATGAAACTTGCTTCGGTGGAAGATTTTCAGATCGGGTTAGAAAGTGATCAACCGAAGATTAATCTGTTCAAGCCTGATTTGAGTGTTTCGTCTGATGCTCTAAATGTACCTGCATTCACAGTTATAAAGTTTCCAGAGTTTGGTATGTCATATGTGAACAACAACGGTGTTCTACGCTTTATCCGTTTTGATCAGATTGCCAGATTTTGTGATGGTACGTTGATGTTTTTGAAAGACAAGTTGAAGCGTGTGCTGAGTCAAGATGAAAAAGGAGTTCAATTACTGGATTTTTCATACAAAGCACTTGTTCTTAAAGCACTGAATGTTATTGAAGAACGACTGGAATATAGAACGCAAATCAGATATTTCGAGATCAGCTTTGGTTTCCGGAAAATTTTTGTTCCTAACTGGCGTGACTATCAACTTCTATTTAAAGGGGGAGATTGTTAGGGCCATTTTCAATGTTAAATAGAAGTTCAGGGTAGTTTGTGACAAGTTGCAATAGTTGTAAGCTTGTTGGGCCTTAAAGCCCATAAGCCCGTCAGGCCTGCATGCCTAAGTATTTAAAGTTATTTTCTATTTCATTTGTAAGGTTAGAAGTTCATAATTCCTTTAATCAGTTTACTAGTTGTTAGGTTTACATACTATTATCAGAAATTCTCTCTGTAAACCTTAGCCCTTTGAAGTTTATATTAATCATATAACTAGTTGCTGTGGCCAATATCTTGTTCATCATTGTTCTTATATCTGTTGATTGCACTGAAACTGGGATCTACAGTGTATGCCCCCGAGTAGAGTCAAACTTCTTACATGCCTCAGTTCCCCAAGGAGAGTTAAACTCCTTACGTGCCTCAGTTCCTCGAGCAGAGTCAAACTCTTTACGTGCCTCGGTTTAATTCTGAAATCGAGCATGCGTATGCGTATGGTAGGAGTGACTATAACCCCGATTTTGTTCCGGAGACAGAAGAACCGGTAGAAGAACAGGAAGACGAAGACGAAGAAGAATTTCATCAAGAAACTGATGAGTCTCATGTTTATCACTTGGGTCTTTCTAGTATTGATACGGATGAAGAAGAAGAAACGTCTAAAACCAGTCATGTTAAATCATTTGGTGGGATAAATGATTTCTTTGGTATGCCCCCTCCCTTCCGAAAGACGAAGAGACCGTTATCACACCAAACGAAGCACCCGTATCTTATAATCGTAGTAGATGAGTGAATCTAGGGGATGTGTTTCCGACGAAAGACGAAATGACACTCGCTCTCGGGATTAAGACCCTTGAAGAGGGTTTCCAATTTAGAGTTGAAATATCTTCAAAAATCTGATATGAGGTAAGATGCGTGCATGCTAAATGTGATTAGCGTATATATGTGGCATGTGTAAAGAATACCACTATGTTCCACATACGAAATCTACACGACGTACACACTTGTTCAAGGACCCAGATGCACCTTAACCACCGTAACGCCAATAGAAGAGAATTGGGTAACATAATTTTGCCTAAAGTGTAGGATGAAAGCCAGAGTCTCCGTGGATCCGACATTGTGAACGACATGAAAGAGCAAATGCACATAGATATCTCGTATTGGCAAGCTTGGCGTGTGAAAGCTTATGTGCTAACCATGGTGCGGGGTACCCCCCACGAATCGTTTAGTCGACTCCCTGTGTTATTCTATAATTTGGAGCTTCATAATCCTGCTACTTTCACCCGAATAAAGACAGATAGTATAGAACGTTTTGAGATGTGCTTTGCTGCCCTTGGTTGCGCAGTACGTATTTTCTAATGTTTTTCCAAGTCCAATATATTCTTTTGCATCAATAGATATTGTATGTAATTTTCTAATGTCTAAACCACGTAATTTATGTAGATTCGGTCGTTTCTGGGATACTTGCGTTGTGTCCTTATAATAGACGACGCTCATTTGAAGGGTCCTTACTTCGGCACAATGTTCTTAGCCGTTGTTATGGACGCCAATAACCAAATTGTGTCGGTCGCTTTCGGAGTGGGTAGGTCTGAGGGTGGGAAGGCGTGGACTTGATTTTTGACGATGTTGAAGGTATGTATCGGAGAACCGGAAAGGTTGGTGTTCATATCCGACCGGGATTTATCCATAAGCCAAATGATAACTCTCATTTTGAGTGTTATTTACATATTGTTTGTGTGTGCTTTTCTTTGATTTTAGTGTGTGTTTTCCCTTTATGTGCTCATGTTTCTCATTTTTTTTCATTTAGAGGTGTTGAGGATAAAAGTTTGTGTTTTGATGGTTGAAAGCATCATTTTTGGGCTAAATGTTGGACTGCAGAAAGTGGCCACTTTGTCGCCACTTTGGTGAATGACGTAAATCTGAGGACAGCTAAAAAATATCCTTTTATTGCATGCATTATTCTGTCCATTTCAGCTGGATAATGACATTCTTAAAGGCCAAACTTTAGAAACCAAGGGGATGAAGAGAAGACAAAGGATAAAAGCAAAATCTTGGTGGAAAGATATCAATGCCAAAAATGTCTATCTAAAAAGCTTAAAGAAGATAAAGCAAAATATGAGCTATCATGAAAAAATAGATGAAGAAGGCAAGGAGCTTTTGGGTAAAAGAAGGTTTGAACTCATTGAAAGTTTTTGTGGGTAAAACCCTCCACCACCCTTTTCATCCTCTACTATAAATAGAGGCCATGGATGTCATTTGAAGGAGAGCTCCAACATGTAGAATAATTCAACCATTGATCTCTTTTTTTTCTTAGATAGTTGTAGTTGTAATTGTAGTTGTAATTTATTTTCTAGTATTTAATTTCCAGCTCTCACCACTGTGGAGACAAAGTGGTGACAACCTTCTAGTTTTATTTATGCAACTTATGTTCATGTATTCTTCTTATTATCTCATGTCTTTTACTTTGATTATGAACTAAACACTCCTTTGGGTGTGGGTGTGTGCCAAATCTAAGACTAGTAGGCAACACTTGGGTGTTGCCATCGTTGCTAACTTTTAGACTTGGTCACTTGAGTCGGGATTTTAACTCAACGCGGACAAGCCGATCACTTGTTAGTGTTAATATTAGATCTTAGACCAAGAGATGGGCGGATCCGTAAATACGGCTTGAGTGATGCAATGAAGATTTGAGAAAGTCTTTTATAACCACGTAGAGATACGGGTTTTTGCATGATTTGAACTAGGTTCAAAATGTCGGTCGATATAGGTGTCACAAAGAGATTTGGGCATCTACATCCATACTGGTGAAACTAAGACCCTTAGAGGTCTACTTAGTTAAATCTGCAAGTCTTGAGTTGGCAATAGTGGCGACTTTGTGGTTACAAGTAGCCACTCTCTATGGAAATTCACTTTCGAGATAAAGGAATTTTTATAGATGTTTTTGTGACACTTTGTTTCTGACCACGAGGTTATTACAAATGTCTTAGATAAAGCTTACACTCATCCCCTTTTCTTTAAATTATTTGTTAATTGTTAAAAGAACCAATTTCGCTTAAAGATATTTTCTTCTTCTCTAATTGAAACCATTGTATTCTCGACCTGCTAGTCGAAACTTTGAAGTCTGATCTCTATGGATACGATCTCGGTATTTTTACCACTTTATTACTTATAGCGATCATAGTGTTTGGTGTGCACTTGCACCGCCACTGTGGCAACATAGGGGCCACTTTGTGGACCTATACGATTTTCTGCTATCAGGTTTTTGGCGCCGTTGCCGGGGATTGGCGTATTTCCAGAGTTTCTTGACTTATAGGTTGATTTTTTCATTGGTTTTTTCTTTCACAATAATGGATAGTTTTAGTTGGGATTCCCCGTATTATAATACTTTCGGTTATTCATGGGAACAACATCTTAACTTTTTGGCAAATATTCAAGATGATGGCACCTTCACCACTTTTTTACCTCCCTATCAAGATTGGAATGACACGTTTATAAATACATTCGACCAATCATGGGAGGAGAATTTTGATTACTCGTGCAATTTTCAAGGGAATGATCCTCACTATGGATTTGCGTCCTTTGTTCCTAACTATCCGCCCGAGAATGTTATTGAACAACCCGAACCATCTCACTCTTTTGAAAAAATTTCCCCAAGCTTGATGGAAGATTTTACAACATTTTTGAGAAATTTCACATTCTCTTTTGAAGCCTTGAATACTAAGATGGGACAACTAGTCGACGAGTTGAAAAATCAAAGTCAAGGTCCCTTACCAAGTGATAGTGAAAAATTAAAATGTGTTGGTAAGGATGAGAGTGATGTGAATAAAGAGTTGGAGACTTTTTAGGCAAATTTTGAGCATATGAGTAAGCCTTCTTTACTTCCCAATAGTGAAGAGGTGCTTCAAGATGCCAAAATTTCTAATTTAATGATTTTTGCTCATGTTGTGCATCCTTGTTTTTGTGACAACAATGATCCTATGGTGGTTACAAAACAAACCGTTGGGAGGATTTGTATGATCAAAAGTTCGGAAATTTTGCATAGATCATGTTATTTGTGTGGTGGAGTTGTTGCACGAAGCTTTGGTATGGTGGAGGTGGCTATTATCTTGAAACCACTCCATTTCTTGAAGATGCACTCGTGGGGTGGTGAACCACATCCTACATAATTAACCTGGATGCAATTTTTTTCTTACTCTCATCTCCAAATCTGTGTCTTTTATTTTACATTTTTGTGTGTGTGATTTGAGTCCGTTCTTTTTTTACTAGTATCAGTTTTTTTGGGGATTAAAAAAAAGCAAAAACAAAAAAAAAACAAAACAAAAAAGTATCATGCATCTTATATCCTTAGATTTAAAGTTTCATAGTTTGAATAATTTATCCATTATTAGCAGATTTCTAGAACTAAGCAACCAATTCACCCGGTATCAATATTGATTACACTTTGAAATTTTAGAAATGACACGGGCCATTTTTCTAAAATACTTGGCCGATACACTTTTCCTTTGTTGCCTTACCCAAGCCGTTGAGTCTTACTAGTTATTATTCCCTCCATAGTGAAGACATTGAATATATTAAGTTTGGGGGAGTAAACTCAAGTGTTGAAAAAAAGGGCTAAAACCTACAAAAAATTGGAAGGATAAAGAAAATAAAGAATACAAATAGCCGAGTTTGACACGTTGAGGTGAACAAATTGGGCAAAACACATCAAATACATACAAGACCTTTTTTGTGTAACCCAAAAAAAAAAAAGACAAGTTTGGGGTAAGATGAAAAATGTAAGGATGAAGTGAGAAGCCTTAAACACCAACCATTCAAAGTCATGTGGATCTAAGTTTGCAAAGTCAATTTTCATAAAATGGGTGAATTATAGTTTAGCTTATGGAAATCAAATTGCAATAAAAAATATATAGTGGAACATTAGGAAAAACTATGGATATTTTTAATCAAAAGGATTTGGGATGCAAATAAAAAGAAAAAAAATAGAAGATCCCTTTTGTGATACTTAGTCTTTTTGTGTTTTTGTATCTTCATTTGTTTTTAATTATGTTCTTTTAGTTACTTGGGGACAAGAAACAAGTTAAGTCCAAGATATCAACACGGTTTACCCAAATGGCCATCATGGTTTGTGTTGTCGCCGTTTGCTGATGAACGTAAAAACAGGGACAATAGGGCCAAGTATAGGAAGACTATGTTTTGGAAGACGTGTAAAGCATACATGGAGGGGGATTTTGAAGCTAAAATGGTAGCTCTACGACGCATTATACCTTTAAGAGCGCCACTTATGGACGCGGTTGGCAAGGAGAAATGATCATGGGTTATTTCCCCGGAATGCGTTACAACATAATGACTTCAAACAACGTCGAGTCGGTCAGCACTGTCTCGTTTTGCTCGGATACTTCGTATCCTATCCCTTATGGATTACTTATGATCACTTCAACAGGACTGGTATTCAATTCGTCGGACCAAAGCAGGTTTTCATAGTCACACTTCACCACTGTTATTTACGTTTGTTACAAAAATTCACAACATATTTGCAAGATTTTAATCTTTCGTTTTTCTACAGCGAGATGGGTAAATGTTCTCACCCCAAAGATAGAAATAATTGTTAGAAGGAGACAGGTGAAGTCAGAAAGGTTTGTTATCCATGAAATAGGTCGTGGCCTATACGAAGTTAAAGATTTCCGTAGGGACGCGAAAGTGGATTACCATAATTATAGTTGCTCTTGTAGGAAATGGCATATCTCTGGTTTACCTTGCAGTCATGCAATCGCCGTTGCCAGACATGAACGGTGTACAGATGTCATCCACCTGGTATCTGGTTACTTCAAATTGGATAATTTCCGAGTAACATACTCATAGCTCATACATCCGGTTGGGCATCCTGATACATGGGTTATTCCAGACACCCCACTTATGACCGTTAAACCACCTCTCTACAAGAGACGCATTGGTATATCGAGTAACCATGATCGTATCTGTTAAGACACAGTCTCATTGGATTCAAGATCATCCAAAACGAAGATCGCAATCTGAAGTTAATGCTGAAAGTTACTCTCAACCAAAGTCTAAGGGTCAAATTGTAATAAGCGTCAAAGTTATAATATCTAGATATTATTTAGATATTATGTTTTTAGTTTAATATTAGTTTAAGTTTTGATAATATCTTATAAATATATTATCTCTTTCTCTCTATCTATCGATCAGATAATAAGAAAACACACAACACACATATCCAAGGTGTAATAGAGAAAACAGAGAGAGCTAAACTGATCAAGAATACTGAACCTTTGTAATCCGCATTTGTAATCAGAAACAGGTTGGTAATCTTTATATTGTTGTTGTTTGATTTATCTGGTAAACGATCACGAACTCACAATTGGTATCAGAGCTGATCCAGATTCAAAATCAAAATTTTCAACTCTCTATGTTCTTCATTTTCGAAGAACATTGTGCAATTGATCAAAATCTTATTTTGTGGTTATTTTTGAAATTAAAGTGTTCTGCATTGTTCTAATTGGTAAGGAGATCGTTGTGTCAAAATTTGGTGCTTTAAATCGATTTCTAGTTGGGTTGATTTGAGATTTACAGGCCTGTTTTATCGAAGAAGACAGTGTACCGGTCTTAAGCATCTACCGGTCGAACCCAAATTTTTATCGGTCCAAGCCCATCATTGTATCGGTCGATCTCTTCAATTTCTTCCCAGTCGAACTAGTCACAAACCAGCCTTATCGGTCAATCCCTCTTACCGGTCGAAGTTGAAGGTACCGGCCAATTGAAATCTACCGGTCCACTTCCATAAATCTCAATAATATCGGTCCACTCACAATACTTGTGGAATTAATTGTTAAACATATAGGTCCACTCACAATACTAAGTGGAATTAATCTTTGACCGATATAGCAATTTTCCTCAAACAAGTGGCAGCCTCAAGGAAAAATCAAAAGAAAAGCATTTAATAAGAAAGTTTTCTCAAACTTTCATCTCACGTGGCAGCCTCTCACATTTACAACTTTCATGCAAAACTCTACTCTCACATTTAATCTCTCACAACACTCACACACACTATCGGTCCTTTGGTATCACACTATCGGTCCTTTGGTATCAATCTCCACATGTGTTGTTAACTCACACTCCATTACCGGTCTTTGGATCTTTGCCGGTCGAACCCCATTTTTCACATTTCCCAGTCATACCCTCATACACACAGCCCCGGTCGAACTATCAACTCTCCCGGTCCATCTGTTTAATATCAATATCGGTCGAGATAAACTTTGTACCGGTCAAGCATAAATCAATCCTTTTTCCCGGTCTAAACATCAACATCCCGGTCGAACGTTTTACCGGTCGAACATTTTACCGGTCTTTACATCTTACCGGTCGACGCAACAGTCCGGTCGAAAACTGATTAGCTCCATCTCCAGACTTGGTTAAATTTGGAAATTTTATTTCTGAATTTTTTATCTGTTATTATTTTGGGCTAACGATCATATTCAGTTTTTCTAATCTAAACAAAATGTCTTCCTATTTTCCAATGTTGAATAAAGGAGAATACGAAAAGTGGAAAAAGAATTTTTTCAACTTCATAGATAATGATGATCTGGGTCAAAACATGAGATTATCATTGTCTGAGGGAGCACAGGTGCAAAGAGAGAGTGCTGATTATAGAGCTAGAGTTTATCTGAGAAAGAGTATTTCTTAGGAAATATATGATTTAATGGATATTCCCGAAGCTTCAAGGAAAGAGATATGGGACTATCTTGCATTAAACTCTGAATGGATTGTCTCAGACCGAAACGTTTTCTTGAAAGGAAAAGTTTTGGAAGCTGAGAATAATGAGCTAAAAAGAAATATTTCTGGTCTGGAAGCTCAAAAACAGAAGAAAGAGTCTGTTGCGAGCAATGAGAAGAAATTCAAGGATTTAGAGAGTGCAAATGCTGAGCTACAAAAGAAAATATCTGAGTTTGAAAAGAAGTTCTCAAATCTGTCAAAGAAGGGTGTGGAGGAGAAGAAGGTGATTGAGCTTCAAAGTTTAATGCTTTCTCAAAAAGTTGAAGACTTTGAGAAAGTAATCATATTGGAAAGAGATCAGTTTGCCAAGGAGAGGAAGGCAAATGATCAGAAGGGTGCTAAGAAGGGATTCGAAAAAGAAAGAAGCATCCTTGAAGCTGTTATTAGGAAGCTAACCGAGAAGCTATCTAAATTATCTAAGAGTGTACTGACAGAGAAGAAAAGGAAGTCTGCATTTGAGAAAAAGATTGAGCTCCTTATCAAAGAATGAGACAGTTATTCTTCAAAGGTAAAAGAGCTTCAAGATATTATTTCAAAGACGGTGGTGGTGACTGAGCGAACGACTCCAGAGTCAAAAATCCACTCACCTAGAAATAATTCAGTTGGTTCTAACAAACCAGCCGCAACCTCACATCAGAAAACTGCTCTTTTCAAAAGGTCAGTTAAATCTTCTAATCAGATTCATTCTACTAATCTTTTCTATGACAGGAATATAGATTGTTCAGGTACACATCAAAGAAGGAGAAGAAAGCTTCCAGGAAGAAGATGAACTAGTGTGGAACAGGAAACCAGTGAAAGAAGAGCTTCAATGTAAGAAGTCATGTGTACATACGCCAAATGCCAAGAAGAACAATGCGCTGAAAAGTAAACCTGATTTCGTCTACACGAGAGATCAATTAATCAAGTTGTAAGGTAAGAAATTTTATTGTTCTTATTGTCGTACACATGATCCTGTTCACAAGACAAGTGACCATTACTGGTATGGTTCTTACTCAGTTACCCCCACACTAACTGCAACTAACACTCATGGACCCAAATACCAGTGGGTACCAAAGAATACTAAACCTATGTTGCAGGCACCTACTGTAAAGGGGAATTAGGAGATCAAAGGCTTTTGAACACAACAGTTCAAGACCCGCACTTCAAAGATCAAAAGACCTTACTCCGTGCTGAAAATGAAATTATACTCCGATACTCAAATGAGGAAATCAACCTTCAAGGGGGAGTACATACTTTTCTGAAACTTTATGCATATCTTTTACAACTGATAATGTACAAATGCATAATTTCAGGGGGAGTATAAAAAGGTGATGACTTCTGATTATTTTTTATCAGAACTCGTACTTTAACAGTTTTACTGCTTTTTGTATTTTCAATTTCAGTGAATAACTTTTACTTTACTTGACTTAAGACTTTTGCAGAAGTTTGAGAGAAGCTTAAAAGATCATATCTTTATGACTTTAAACTTAGTTTCATGAGATGTAAGATCATACGTTCAGGTATTATCCTTTATCTTAATCTCATATATGGTTGAAAGAAGGACAACTTTCAATCATTGAGAACATCGTTCTAAAACGTTCAAATCACTTCCCGATTCTTCAACCAGATTTTATAATTCGGAAGTATGATTTTCAATGTTTTCTTATTCAATTGAGCTTTAACTGTTAAGTTAAACCATTTTGAGCCTCATATGCATGATAGGAAAACAAGGATTTCTTTGTTCTAGGACTTAACACAACTTCAATGGAATCACCTTAACCAGTGATTTCTACCCAAGAAGTTAATCCACAGTGATTGAGTGTAAGAAGTCAAAAAGAATTGAGTGATGAGATATAACAGAAAAAGAAAGTTTGATTAGAGTGAGCAAAATGTTAAAAAGAAAGAGCGTGTGAGAACAGAGTTAAAAGAATATCACAACTCTGCACCAACTTTTTCTGAGCCGGGCAACCACCATTCTAATGTTTCACAATTCTTTGGTGATCATTATTGAAACAGGCAACTAGCCCATGCCAACTCTTGATCAAACCTCACCAACTACTCATTTTCTCCTCAAATAGAAAGTGTTTCACATTTTCTAAAGGGATGCAACACATTTTCTATCTGATTTTCATTTGGAAAATCTGGATATTGAAAAGAAGGAAGTCTGCCCCACCTTCTCACTTCAATCATGAACATTGAGTCTGTGTTTAACTTACTGTTGTCTTAGTGGTTTACACAAATTTTAGCCTAATAAGCAATCATCAGTGCTTAATTCTTTCAACACAAGAACGAACACGCAAGGAATTAGTTTCTTTGTCATAACGTTTATAGAAATAACCTTTGTGGTGTTTCGATGATTAAATGGAAGCCCTGGGGGATTCAACATCAAACAACTCCTTTCCAATGTGTATTTGTTACACACAGTGACTTAATTTTACTAACAGACTTTTTAACTGATTCATTTGTTGATTCAGGTGTTACACGACTACTTTGTCTAGATTTGCAAAGATCTGGATGAATATCTTATGAATTGACGAATCAGGGGCTCTATAAGCAAGACATTTCTTGTCAAAAAAAAGTTTTGATGAAGTCGTTGCACTTTTCATCAAAAATGGGGAGAATGACTACATAAGAAATGGCAAAGATCACATGTTTCAAGAATCACGTGAAAGATTGAATTCTTCAAAGAGCAAGTATTCTGAAGATATGCTGATTCAAGAGAAATTTACTTTGAAGATACTTTGCTGAAGAATTTCGAGCTAAAACTAAAGATAATTTCTTCCCATGAACTGAAAGAAAGATAATCTACATCTTTTGGGGAGTTTACTATATCTTGAAGACTAAGAGAAAGATTGCAACTTCTGAGCTGAAAGAAAAGATCGTATTGCTAAATCATTTTAGTAATGATCTTGATCCAAAGGGGGAGATTGTTAAGACACAGTCTCATTGGATTCAAGATCATCCAAAACGAAGATCGCAATCTGAAGTTAATGCTGAAAGTTACTCTCAACCAAAGTCTAAGGGTCAAATTGTAATAAGCGTCAAAGTTATAATATCTAGATATTATTTAGATATTATGTTTTTAGTTTAATATTAGTTTAAGTTTTGATAATATCTTATAAAGATATTATCTCTTTCTCTCTATCTATCGATCAGATAATAAGAAAACACACAACAAACATATCCAAGGTGTAATAGAGAAAAAAGAGAGAGCTAAACTGATCAAGAATACCGAACCTTTGTAATCCGCATATGTAATCAGAAAAAGGTTGGTAATCTTTATATTGTTGTTGTTTGATTTATCTGGTAAACGATCACAGACTCACACTATCCCATCTGTGGTGAGGATCCCACACTGAGGATATGTACTATGTGTGGAGAAATCGGACATACTCGGGCTCAATGCCAGGCACCTGAACTAGTGAATCGGGGAAGTCAAAGAGGATCTGGTAGCCGCCCTAATACACCAATGCCTATCGACGATTATGGAGGTAGTTATAGACATGAGACTTTTGATTTAAACGTTGATCTGTGTTATCCCAGTTTAATCTAGTTGGTAAATAATCAATCAAGTAATCAAGTAATCAAGCAACACAATAATAATCAAGAGATATATAAATCAGAGTAACATACCAATCCCTTAAATAAACAATGAAACCCTTGAGTGTTCTTGATACCCTTGAATACAGAGAAAATAGGATTGCTCCTCAAATATGATTATGAAAGTAATTGTGAGGATTCACCTAAAACTAAACTAAACAAAACTTTAAATACCTAAGCCATATGGGCTTTCTAATAGGCTTTAGGCCCATTTACAAATAACTATTAACTTATTACATAATAAACCCTCTAACTTTAACTATCAAACAAATACGGTTTAAACCCTTTAATCTTGAATACAATTATTTGATCCAACAATCTCCCCCTTTGGATTCAAGATTAAAAAAAAAATTGACAATAATCTTCAGGTCTTCACTTTTCTCCTATTTTCTTCAGATAGCTTCAAAACTACAAATCTTCAAAACATGATATCTTTAAATAATCTTCAAAACTTCAAAACTTTGAAAATCTTCAGATTGTATTCTCCCTTTTTGTATCTTCTCCCCCTTTTTGATGAGTGGTGAGAATCATCATCATCAAAACTTGGCAAAACAATCTCCCCCATTGTGTATGATCACGTAAGCACAATCTTCATGTAACGAGCCTTGTATGGAAATAAGAGCAGTCTTCCCAGATGGAAAGAGTGATTATTTCAATCTTTTCAGATAAAAATAGTCAATTGTAACCGTTTAAATCTTTGCAAATTCAAACAGTTTAAGAGTTGTAACCCTGAATCAACAAATGACTTAGTTAGAATGCCTGTCAGTAACACAAAGTTACTGAGTAATACAAAGTTACTATATAAGGAGCTGGTTTTGTTGTTGGCTCCCCAGGTCTTCCATTCAATCATCGAATAACACATGGTTATCTAAGAACGTTCTGACAGAAAACAAATTTCTGTGTGCTCGTGCATGTGTATGAAAAAATTTAAGCATACATGATTGCTTTTCAATATAGGCTCAAAGTATGTAAACTTGTTGAGACAGCAACAAATTATACAAAGGCTCAATGTGCATGAGAAAGGGTTCGAAGGTGGGGCAACTTTCCTTCTTTTTCATTATTAGTATCTTCCAAATGAAGAACCAATAGCGTATGTGCTGCGTCCCCAGAAAATGTGAAACATTCTCTTTTTGAGAAAAGAATGAGTAGCTGGTGGGGTTGTATGCAAGAGATGGCATGGACTAGTTGCCTATTTCAATGATGGTCACCAAAGAATGTGAACCAATCAGATTATGTGGCTGCGCGGCTCAGAAAGAAGTTTGGTGCAGAGTCTAGTATTTTTTTACTCTGATCTCTCACCCTCTTTCTTTTAATGCTCACTTCTAACCAATCTCTCTTTTCCATTTTACCTCTTCACACACCATCACTCAATTCTTTTGACCCCTCTCCCCTCAATCACTCAGGGAATACTTCCTGGGTAGGAAACACTGGTTATCGTGAATCCATGGAAGTTCTGTTAAGTACTCACACTGAATCCCATGTATTTTTCTAAAAGAACATGCTGTTCAACAGGCTTTTTGTACATGTAAGCACAAATACCACTTGTTACATGAAGAATAAAAAGTTTGGAGAAGTCAAAACAATTGTGTTTGACGATCCTGTTCTCCCCCCTCAACCTAAAAGTGGTTGGAAATAAGCTCATATCAATTTGTCATGAAGAATAAGATATTGGAGAATCAAAAACGAATGTTGTTTATATGAACAATATATAAACATATTTTCAATGAAAGCACATGAAATGACGTTTGATTCAATCAACAGTGAATACAAAGAACGTGAGTATTACCATAGAAAGATTTAACTTTTGATACATGGTAATAACAAAGTTAAATAGAATGTTCTGAACCGTTATGTGTATGAATACTTGACAAAGTATATTGACAAGATAAAACGCAAGTATTTATCTTTAAGAACACACGGTCAGATAAGCATCTGTTAGCATCACAGATATTCTCCACCTTAACTGAAAGATTTCTTTTTTAGATCAGAAAAAATAAATAAAGCACTGAAGTGCGGGTTCTAATATGATGTGATTAGAATCCATAGTCACTTGAACAAACCTGCATAAATAAAATTTTGGTAATCATTTGTGAAAATGATTCCTTTCTTGTTAGCAACAGTTGAAGAATAAGACACAAGATCAAGATTTAGAATACTCCCCCTAGAATCATGAGTAAGGTCTTAAGACATGTTCAACATACCAAGCTTGCTGATTAGAAAATGGAATCGCTTTTCATCCAATGGCTTGGTGAAAAGATCAGCTAACTGGAAGTCAGTTTGAACAAAATGCATTTCAATGTCTCCTTTTTCTACATGATCCTTGATGAAATGATATCGTACATCGATATGCTTGGTCTTCGAATGCTGTACCGCGTTAGCAGTTATAGATATGGCACTCTTGGAATCACAATAAATAGGAACACGCTTGTAGTTGTATCCAAAGTCCCTTAACTGTGTCGTCATCCAGAGGACTTGAGAACAGCATCTAGCAGCAGCTACATACTCAGCCTCGGCAGTGGATGTTGAAACACAATTTTGTTTCTTTGAAGTCCAACTCACAAGTTTGGCACCTATAAATTGACATGATCCAGAGGTGCTCTTCCGGTCTAGCTTACATCCTGCATGATCAACATCTGTAAAGGCAGTTAGTTCAAAACGAGAATCCTTTGGATACCAAAGGCCTAAATCAGGAGAGCCTTTGAGATATCTAAGGATTCGCTTAACAGCAGTTAAGTGCGACTCTTTAGGATTAGACTGAGTAACCATGTATGTAATCAACATATTGATTAGAATGAATAATATTTTTGTTTTCTTAGATTATTCGTGTATCAGGATAGTAAACAAAATGCTACACTTTATTACTTAACGAAAGGATAGAACCGAGCAACGGAAATCTAACAACTACTACATCACCAAGTAAATTTAAACAAACTTCGGAACATGAACATTCAAAATAGAAGGATAGAACCGAAAGGAAATCTAGTATCCCTCTGGGTAGAGAGCTTTACACCTAATGATCCAATCAGCCTTTTCATTGATCATATCCTCTATGTCGGGATAGTTTTCTTTGAATTTTTTTATTTTTTTCTATTCTTCCCTGATCTCTCTCTACACCACTTTCACCTGGTGCTTCTTTCCCTCGATGACCGTCTCTATCGCTATCTTCTTGGCCCTGTTCTTTCGCCACAGGTCTTTGAGCTTGGAAATATCTATCTCTGCTTCCCGTATGGATTCTCTCATCCTCGTCGGCATGATTTGAGAAGGAGTATGGTTTAAAGGTCTGGCGGGAGATTTACAATAGTGGGTGCTTCGTAATCATGTATCTCTATTTAACAGTCATATTCCTCTTCCATTTCCTCTTCCTCCTCCTCTATTATTGGAAAATCGGCTAAAGTTTTTCCAAGGTTCCTTCACTCCTCCTTCGTTTGGGGTGGTTTCCAACTTCTCTTGGAACTTCCATCCATCAATGGTTGTTTTGAAAAAGAGCGGGAAGTTCCAGCCATAGTGATATAGAAAGCATGCAAGAAATGGTTCAACACGGTGGTTAATTGTTGCAAAGGTTAGATAGCAAGATGTGAATTTTGAGTGCATGACGCATCGTACTTATAGTCATGAAAAGGCTTACATATCGTCTGAGCCAGTCCACCTCCGCAATTGCAGATTTGCCTGGAAAAGGCTGCAGGATTCGCCTGAAAAGGCATACACATATGTCTAAGCTAGTCCACCTCCACAATTGCGGATTTTCCTGAAAAGGCATACACATCTATCTAAACTCCACTCTCTCGCTGTACAATTCTATTACAGTACGTCCATCTGCAAGATTCATGTTAGATCACAGATTTATTGGATTCAATATCATCAAGATTGAAGACGGAAATCTGAAGTCAAAGCTAAAAAATCAAACTCTCATTAAATAGTCTAGGTTATTTTTGTAATAAATTGTTAAAGTAATTTTCCTTGTATTTTGTGTTTTTGGCCTTTTCCTAAAAATAGGCCCAAGACCTTATAGGGTTTTTCCTAAAATAGGTGTATGACCTATTGTGTGTGCTAGGGTTAGGTAAGCAAGAGTGTGCTCATTTGGAATATACCAGCCGCCAAACATAGAGAGAGAAAGAGAGAGAGCTTAGAGAGAGAAACACCTTCAAGAGAGAAACCTTGTAACCTTTGATTGAGAAATCTAAAATAGTTTTGATTAATCTCTTGTTTGTGAATATATATCTGTTATTGTGATAAGAAACTTGATCTTTCAGGGACAATCATTATGGTATCAGAGCAGATTCCAGATTAAAATCAATTTTTTTCAGAAAAAGGTTATGTTCGGCACTGTTCATCGCAGTCAGATTCGATTATTGAGTTTTTATGTGTTTTTCGATTAGAAATCTTCTGGGTTTTGTTCGAAATCAGTCTTAGAGTGAGTTTGTATCGATTTTATCGAGTATTGCACTGTAATCGATCATGTATTTGATGATTTTGGTGTTTTTCAGTTTTCACGAGTCGTACACTGTTCCATCAATCGATTCTCACTTAGGGTGTTTATTTTTGAAATTACTTGATTGTAATCAGTCCTAGGTGTGTTTGTGAGCTTATTGGCAAAGTTTCGAGTTGTAAATCGAAGTCTAGATTAGTTTTTGGGATTTTCAGGGCCGTTTTTCGAAGTTCAGTGAAGAACAAAAACTTTACGCCAGTTCATCAAATTCGCGCCAGTTCATCGTGTGCCTCATGCCAGATTCAAAGGGACTTTTGCGCCAACTCACCATAGCACAAAGTTTAGTTTTGCACCATCAGTTCGTCGCGCAAAACTCCTTTTTGCGCCATCTCCTCTTCGTGCAAAGTTCTTCGCGCAAAGTCCATCTCTCGCGACCTTCATCTCACGCAAAGTTAGTTTGCGCCACCATCTCTTCGCGCAAAGTTTATCACCAGTTTCTCGCCATCAACGTCTCGCGCAAATCTCCATTTCGCGCAACCCTCTTCTCGCACGAAATTCATCAAGGGTGTTTTGCGCCAGCTTCTTCTAGCGCGAACTAGTTTTTGCGCCAACTTCTCTTCGCGCAAAGTTTTGATTCGCGCCACCTGCTGTTAGCGCAAAACTCCATTTTGCGCCAGACTCGTTTAGTGCAAAACTCCTTTTTACGCCACATCCCTTTGGCGAATTTCTGCCTTTTTGCCCCAGATTCTCATTTTTAATTATTAATCTGTATTTACTTGATTTTATCTGGACTAACGATCATTTTAAGTTTCTTATTGCATATCTTTCTAAAACAGTATGACTTCCAGAGAAGCTCTCACCATCGGAACCGATGTAAAGCCACCAGTTCTCTTCAAAGGAGAGTACGAGCAATGGAAGAACAAATTTTTGGACTTCATCGACAGACATGACTTGGGAGATTATATCCGAATATCTCTAAAAGAAGGAATTATGACACCTCCTACCAAGGTTCTAACGGTAGCTGGAGAGAACAGAGAAGAAGAACAGAGAGAGTATCCATTACCTCTTGATGAATACTTTGATGAGCAGAAGAGAAGACACAAGGGCGACAAATTGGCAAAGTCTTTCATTCTTCAAGGCATACCAAACGAGATATATGTCAAGATTGACAGCTACAATGCAACTAGAAAGTAAATGTGGGATAAGCTGGAGAAAATGATGCTAGGATCGAAAGTTGGGAACCAGCTCCAAATATCCAATTGTCTCAATAACTATGAAGAGTTCAAGGCTAAGAAGGGTGAATCACTGGAGGCTACTTAAGACCGATTTGTAACTTTGTTGAATGAACTTAGCAAGAACAAAGTGAATAAGTCACAAGTTAAGCTTAATGTCAAGTTCCTTAGTATCTTGCAGCCTGAGTGGAAGAGATTTTCTAGGCAAATGAAGCAAATGAAGAACTTAAATGACATACCACTCCATGAAGTCTATGAAACTCTTAGACATAATGAAGAAGAGGTTGATGAGATTTTGGATGAGAAGAGAAAGAATGAGAAGGCAGTTGTAGATCCAGTTGCTTTGGTTGTGAAACAAAAGAATGTAAGCCTTAAGAAGAAGATGAAGATGATAGTTTCTGAGTTGGATGAGGATGAAAGAGAGATTAAATCTGATTCTGACGACTGTGATGACCTGAAGCAGGCTATGCTTTTGCTAACAAAGGCTTTTCAAAAGAAATTTTACAAAAAGCCTAGCTCAAACAGTCAGAGGTATGCATCTGGCTCAAGTAACTACAACCACAAAGAGAAAATTGAAGGAAAGAGGATTGATGAAAGGAGACCAGAAGAGAAGAAATACAGAGCTGAAGAGACCAAACCGGCAGAACCTCCAAAGTGCTACAACTGCGGAAAATTTGGTCATTTTGCTAAGAACTGCAGCAAGACAAAGTCAGAAACTCTGAGTATTACAAGAATAAACTGTTGTTGGCCAAGAAACAAGAGGCATGTAAAGCATTAATGGCCGATGTTAGGACACAGTCTCATTGGATTCAAGATCATACAATACGAAGATCGCAATCTGAAGCTAAAGTAGAAAAGTCGTCTCATTAATATTAGTCTAAGTCATTTGTAATAAAATAGTCAAAGTTAGTTGTTATTGTATTTTATTGTTATTAAGTAATTAGTTAGTTTAGTTATAATATCTAGATATTATATTCTAGATATTATATTGTTAGTTGTTAGATAATATCTAAAATAGATATTATGTAGGTGAAGCTAGTGTGAAAGACACTAAGAAATCAGATCACTTTTTCACACACACCAAACCTTGTAATCGTTTGTTATTAATCATACAGGTTGGTAATCTTGTTATTGTTGTTGTTTTGTAAGAACTTGATATAAACATTGTGGACCGACAGCCGAGGATGAGTTCTGGCTTGATCATTCTGAAAGTGAGGAAGAAGAGAAGGACGAAACAGCACACTTGTGCTTGATGGGTCATATGGAAGCTGAAGCAGATTCAGATGAAGAAGATAACGATGAGGTATGTGATTTAACCGAATCAGATTTTCTGAAACAAATGCATGCCATGATGACTAAACTCCAAGAGTTAGAGTCTAAACTTAAGCGTGAAAAATGTGTCATTAATGATAAAAATCAATCTATACATAAACTTAGCAACGATCTTGCTGAGAAAAATGTATTGATTGAAACTTTGCACAAAAGCATTGACACCGGCGCGAAAGAGAAGACTATAATTCATAAAGAGTTATCTGAAACTGTTTCAAAATATAGAGAGTGTGAGTTTAAGTCTAAAGAGCTTTCTAAAATTTATTCTTCGACTTCAAAAGAAAACAAATCTTTATTTGAAAAGGTGAATGCTTTGGAAGAGAAATTACATACTTTGGGTCAAACCGAACAAACCATTCATCTAAATAAACCTAAAGAGAAACCTGACTGTTGGGGACATGGTTACAAGAACCCACACCATCTCAAAAAGGGTATATCTGAAGCGTCTGCTCTTTATGATTTTGGATTTATGAAACTGGCACCTCAATACCCTGAACTCAAAGTTTTCTGGACTAGTCTTTCTGAAGAGGATAAAGCTAAGGAATATGATAAAAGAAAGAACACAACTAAAATTCAACTCCCGTTTCCTTATGAGAAGTTGAATAATAGTTATAGTTCCGACAAATCAAAATCTCTTTCAAATGATTACTTTGATAGCTATTCTGTAAAAGAAATGGAGGCTAAACCCATTGAAGGTAAACTTTACGTTCCTCCCCTCATTTTGGAAACAAAAATTTCTGAACTCAAGAATACTTTCAAAGAAGAAAGGATCTTGATGGACTTAGAACAAACTGTATTTTCTACTGTGTTCAAAAATACTGAGTTTTCTAAATTATCCAAGGCTTTAAAATCTGATGATAGGTCTGGTTCACTTGATAATGAGTTTGATTTTCTAAACTCTGATGGTGGTTTAGATGACTGTGTTGACGATTTTGACTTTAATGCTAAACTTCCTAATCATTCCTCCTTTGTTGTTAATTACTTTGGATTACCAAGTGTGTTTGAAAAAGGTGAAACTTCAACGAAAGTTGGTAAATCAATTTATGTGAAATCCAAAGTTGCCAAAGGTAAGAAGAAGAAATCCGGAAATTCACAGAAACAGATCACCACTGGTAAGTCAAAGAAGAAGCATTTGGTTGATTCTCACCTTTCTAACTCTAAAGATTCAAATGTTTCAGAATTGAGAAAGAAAAAGCTTGGAGTTAAGTCAGAATGGCTACCGAAACAGAAGATAGACGAGAATGCTAAATCATTTTCTAGTTTTGATTGTAATAGAAAAACTGCTAGTAAAGATGATTTGATTGTGGATGTTGCTAATTTTAAACCAAAACTTGTTGATTCTCGCAAGAAATATTCCATACGGCAATTATTCCAGTTATCTCTGTCTGCTAGAAAGTTTTCAAATTATGATAGATATGATTATGCTTCTCGTAAATATTCTAATGTTTGGTTTGGAAATTATCATGCATATTCTTATCGTTCCAATTCTTCATATAGTTTTCAAAAGAAAAGCGGACCCAAATTTCAATGGGTACCAAAATCTTGTGCTAACACAGTTGGACCCAAATACAAATGAGTACCAAAGAAAAAGGCTGAATCTGTGTTACAGGAATATCAAGTCAAGGTTGAGTGAAAGAAATGATGGCTTTTGAATACTATAGTTCAAGACCCGCACTTCAATGCTCAAAAGTCTTTACTCCCAGTTTTTATATGGATATCTAAACCTCGTGTTTCTTAATTTATCTTGTGTAGACCCGTCATATGTGGTACTTGGATAGCGGATGTTCCAAGCATATGACCGGGCAGAAAAGTCTGTTGACTAACTTTACAGAGAAATACTGCGGCACAGTTCGATTTGGTAATGATCAGTTTTCACCAATTCTGGGTTATGGTGATGTTGTACACGAAAATGTCACGGTTAAGAAGGTGAGATATGTTGAAGGCTTAGGACACAACCATTTTAGTATTGGGCAGTTCTGTGACAAAGACTTAGAGGTTAATTTCAAGGCCAAGAAGTGTTCGGTATGCACTGAGGATGGGAAAGAACTCTTGGTCGGCACTCACAAGTCAAACCTCTACACCATCAACTTGTCAAAGGTCCAGACTGACAATCTAGTGTGTCTACTCTCAAAAGCCTCGATGCAACAAAGTTGGCTATGGCATCGACGACTCTCTCACCTCAACTTTCGGTACATCAATAAACTGGTCAGTAAAAAGCTAGTAAAAGGACTTCCTGAACTCAAGTACGAAAAAGAACACTTGTGTGTAGCATGTGAAAAAGGGAAGATGAAGAGAGCTCCACACAAACCGAAGCCTGAACCGAGTACCAACTCTCCTTTAGAGTTGTTGCATGTGGATCTCTGTGGTCTTATGCGAACGCAAAGCTTAGGCGGAAAGAAATACGTGTTAGTTATTGTGCAATAATTATTCGCGGTATACGTGGGTCAAATTTCTATGGTCTAAAGATGAGACGCCTGAAGTTCTCATTAAATTCCTAAATACGATCCAGGTGAATCTCAAGAAACCAGTCAAGCTTCTTTGAACTGACAACGACACAGAGTTTAAGAACAAAACAGTTGAAGAATATCTCGAATCGGTCGGGATATCACATAAATACTCTGTTGCACGTACGCCTGAACAGAATGGAGTAGTCGAAAGGCGAAACCGTACGCTAGTCGAGGCCTCTCGTACTATGCTCAGTCAATCCGACCTACCTTTATTTATGTGGGCTGAAGCTGTGTCGACTGCGTGTTACACTCAAAATCGGTCCATGATACACCGCCGATTTCAGAAGACTCCGTATGCGTTGATCAATAACCGAACACCAACCATTAAATATTTTCATGTTTTTGGTTATAAGTGTTTTGTGCTAAATGACAGAGAGAGTCTGAATAAGTTCAGCGCTAAGGCGGATGAGGGCATCTTTATCGGCTATTCTTCGACATCTGCTGCATACCGTGTATACCTGAAGAAGTCAAAGACTGTGGTTGAGAGTGTAAATGTTACATTCGATGAAGAGATGGCTTCTGAACACTTCACTTCAGAACCCGTGATAACAGGAGTATTAGCTTCTGGACAAATCTGTCCAGAACCTGTGTCTCAAGCGAAAAAATCAGATGAAGAATCATCGTCTTCTAATCATTTATCTGATTTAGATATTTTATTTGAACTATTTTATGATTAATATCTTGGATCTAATGTGAATAAACCTGTTGTGGTTGACAGGATTGAAGATTCAACGATTGATCATCCAACCACTTCAGATGTTTCTACTGAACCAAATTCCCCGATTCAGCAAGATATTCCAATTCAAATGCCTACTCCAATAGTTGAAGTTGTATCTACTAATGATGAGTCAAAAGTTGCTGAGTCAGTAGGATGTGATGTAAGAACAGATCAACAGATTGGACAAGCTGTACCTACTGAAGCTTCTGCACCAATTACTTCAACTGAATCCCTCCCTCATGATGTTCAAACTGAAGAACCTGAAAGTGGACTTTTAGATGACAACCATGATCAATCTTTATCTTCTCTACTCCCTCATGAACATCGTTGGACCAAAGAGCACCCTATTCACCAAATAATTGGAGATCTTAATAAGCTGATACAAACTAGGTCAGCAACTTTGAATCAATGTATGCATGACTCATTCCTCAGCAAAATAGAGCCTACTCGAGTATCAGAAGCTCTTGCTGATTCGGATTGGATGTCTGCCATGCAAGAAGAGTTAAACCAGTTTGAAGCCTTGAAGGTTTGGAGGCTAGTGCCAAAACCATAAGGAAAGACCGTGATTGGAACTAAATGGGTATTCAAAAACAAGAAGGACGAAGATGGTATTGTTATAAGGAACAAAGCCAGACTTGTTGCCAAGGGATATAGGCAAGAGGAAAGCATTGACTACAATGAGACGTATGCTCCAGTAGTGCGTATAGAGGAAATCCACATGTTTCTAGCCTACGCAGCTCACAAGAACTTCACTGTCTACCAGATGGACGTGAAGACTGCCTTTCTAAATGGCATTCTTAAGGAGGAAGTCTACGTCTCTCAGCCAGAAGGGTTTGTAAATCCAGATAAGCCTAATCACGTCTACATCTTGGATAAAACCTTGTATGGTCTGAAACAAGCACCTCGCGCCTGGTATGATGTTCTATCTCCATTCTTGGTCAAGTCAGGTTTTTCAAAAGGTAAAGTCGATACCACTTTGTTTATTAAAAAGGAGAAAGCTGATATCATTCTTATTCAGATATATATAGATGATATTATATTTGGTTCTACAAATCCCAAATACTGTAAGAACTTTTCAAATCTCATGGTGTCACGATTTCAAATGAGTATGATGGGAGAGATGAATTTCTTTCTTGTATTACAAATAAAACAGTTTTCAACGGGGATTTTCATTAACCAATCTAAGTACATTTTTGATATTCTTCGGAGATTTAAAATGGAAAATTATAAACCAATTGGAACCCCAATGGCACCAGGTACTAAGATTAGCACTGATTCTTCAGGAAAAAGTGTTGATGTTAGGACTTATAGAGGTATGATAGGGTCTTTAATGTATCTTAATTCAAGTAGACCAGATATAATGTTTTCAACATGCTTGTGTGCAAGATATCAGGCTAACCCTAAAGAATCCCATTTAACTGTTGTCAAACGGATTTTTAGATATCTGAAGGGGACTGCAGATCTTGGTCTGTTGTATCCTAAGGATACAGGGTTTGAACTAACTGCTTATTCAGACGCATATCATGCAGGGTGCATGTTGGACAGGAAGAGCACTTCAGGTCACATTCAATTTCTTGGAGACAAGCTCGTTAGCTGGGCGTCAAAGAAACAATTATTTGTTTCCACATCGACTGCTGAAGCAGAGTATGTAGCTTCTGCCAGTTGCTGCTCTCAGGTCTTGTGGATGCGAACACAACTTCTAGGCTTTGGATTCAAGTTTGATAAAATACCGATCTATTGTGACTCGAAGAGCGCTATCGCCATATCAGCTAATCCTGTGCACTACACTAAAACAAAGCACATTGATGTCAGGTATCATTTTATAAAAGATAATGTAGAAAAGGGTACAATAGAACTTTACTTTGTAAAAACTGATTACCAACTTGCAGATCTGTTTACCAAACCTTTAGATGAAAATAGATTCAATTTTCTTGTATCTAAGCTTGGGATGCTGAATCTCAAGGTCTAATCAGTAGTTACCTATTAAAGTTTCTTTTATTGTAATTTTTCATCATTTCTTTATCATTATTTCCGCAATATATCTGCACTTTAATTGTTTGTTCATGATCTCAGGGGGAGTGTGAGAAGTACTTCATAGATGATCATTGTTATTTTGAAGGGGAGCATATCTAATTTCTGCATTTACTTATTTGTCAAATCTTTTGTAATGAATGATATTAGGGGGAGCCTTTACAAGTTAAAGGAGTATGGCTACGACTTCTGATTATTTCAGATCAGAACTCGTACTTTAATTGTTTTAATGCTTTCTGTCATTTCAATTTCAGTGAATAAATTTGTTTTGACTAGACCTTTAGATTTTTTTCAGTTTGAGAGATGCTTACAAGATCATATCTTTATGACTTTAAGCCTGACTTCATGAGATGTAAGACTGCACGCAAAAGTTATAATTCCTTATCTTCATCTCATATATGGTTGAAAGAATAACAACTTTCGATCATAAGAAAAACCTGTTCTTAAATGTTCAAACCACTTCCCGATTCTCCAACGGATTTCATGAATTGGAAGTGTGATTTTTAAATGTTTTCTGAGAATACATACATTTGACCTATATTTGCGCTTTAACTGATAAAGTTAAATCATCTGAGCAACACATGCTTTATAGGAAAACATGGGATTTCATTGTGCTAGGACTTAATTGAACTTCTATGGATTCACGTTAACCAGTGTTTCCTACCCAAGAAGTTAATCCTTAGTGATTGAGTGTGAGGAGTCAAAAGAAATGAGTGTGGGACGTACGTGGAGGTAAAAATGTAAAAGAGAGTTTGGTTAGATGTGAGCTTACATGATAAAAAGAAAGAGGGTGTGAGATCAGAGTAAAAGAATATCAAACTCTGCACCAACTACTTTCTGAGCCGGGCAACCACATTACTAATGCTTCACAATTCTTGGTGAACATTATTGAAATAGGCAACTAGCCCATGCCAACTCTTGACATTAACCCCACCAGCCACTCATTTTCTTCTTAACAAGAAAATGTTTCATTTTCAAAGGGGACGCAACACATATACTATCTGGTTTTGATTTGGAAAATCTGGATATTGAAAAGAAGGAAGTCTGCCCCACCTTCACACTTCACTAATGCACATTGAGTCTGTGTTTAACTAATTGTTGTCTCAGTGGTTTACACATTTTGAGCCTTATAAGCAATCATCGCGTGCTTAATTCTTTCTATCACATGCACGAACACACAAGGAATTTGTTTCTTTGTCATAACGTTCATAGAAATTACCTTTGTGGTGTTTCGATGATTGAATGGAAGCCCTGGGGGAGTGAACATCAAAAAGCTCCTTTACAATGTGTATTCGTTACACACAGTGACTTCGTGTTACTGACAGACATTTTTAACTGATTCATTTGTTGATTCAGGTGTTACATTCCTATTTTGTCTAGATTTGAAAAGATCTGGATGAATACATTTTTTGAACTGACGGTGAATCAGAGGCTCGTGGAAGATCAGCATGGTCAAAGACATTTCTTGTTCTGAAGAAGTTTTGATGATATCGATGCTCAATTCATCAAAAAGGGGAGAGCTAATCAAGAAATGGGAGAATACAATTCTTAAAGAAATGTCCAAGTCAGAAAGTTCAAAGTTTTTGAGAATTTTTCTGTGAAGATACTTTGCTAAAGCATTCTGAGCTAAATCGGGAGATAATTTCTTTCCATCATATGAAAGAGATTTTATCTACATCTTTTGGGGAGATTGCTATATTTTGAAGACAAAGAGGAAGATTGCATCTTCTGAGCTTAAAGAGAAGATTGGATTGCTAAATCCTTTTTCTGTAATGATCTTGATCCAAAGGGGGAGATTGTTAGATCATAGATTTATTGGATTCAAGATCATCAAGATTAAAGACGGATATCTGAAGTCAAAGCTGAAAAGTCAAACTCTCATTAAATAGTCTAGGTTATTTTTGTAATAAATTTTTAAAATAATTTTCCTTGTATTTTGTGTTTTTGGCCTTTTCCTAAAAATAGGCCCAAGGCCTTATAGGCTTTTTCCTAAAATAGGTGTATGACCTATTGTGTGTGCTCATTTGGAATATACCAGCCACCAAACATAGAGAAAGAAAGAGAGAGAGAGCTTAGAGAGAGAAACACCTTCAAGAGAGAAACCTTGTAACCTTTGATTGAGAAATCTAAAACAGGTTTGATTAATCTCTTGTTTGTGAATATATATCTGTTATTGTGATAAGAAACTTGATCTTTCAGGAACAATCAATTCACTTGAAAGATTCGCCTGACAGATTCGTCTAAAAAGGTGCATGTTTATCTTGACCAAATTTAGGTTCGTAATTGCGGGGGTGGCTCTGTGTGGCTATAAATATGCACGTTATTTCCAACTAATAAGTCACACCATCCATACAACATTTGCCATCAACTGATATCACATGGCTGGAAACCGAGCATCTTCTTCAAACCCCTCTTCACAAACAATGCCAGAAAAGATGAGAAAATTCGTAGAAAAAGCTGAGGCAAAGATCAAGGAACGCACTCAAAGGTAGAAAGAAATGATGACCAAGAAGGAAGGGTATTTGAGAAGGATGGACGCAGACAGGAAAGAGATAAAAAGGTTGAAGAGGGAAATAAAAGATAAGGAAGACCGTATTCATTAAGACAACGAACGAGCCGAAAAGATTGTCCATGAGTTCGCAATTCTGCAGGCTGAGGTAACCGAAAAACAAAATTGGATTGATCAATGTAAAGAACTTTATCCTTAGATGGTGCTACTATTTCGTACCTGTTGCTTCTATTTTGTCGTTCCATGTTCTAATTTGCTCGTAAATAAAATGGTTTAGTATATTATGTGTTTTGATGAGTTTTAATTTTATTACTGCCTATTTAATGTGGTTTTCAAGGTTAGTTAAATTTGTAGAAGATGTGTAATAGGGATTAGTTAAATGTAAAAATAACTCGTTGAATCAAAAAATTTGTACAAAATGGTAAACTGTTACATCTTAAAACTACCTACTACTAAGGAGAAGCACAGGTCTTCATATCCCATATAACATCTGCCATCTCATGCCGCCAACCAATTCAATCTGAGGATGTATCCGTGCTAGATGGTTGTTGATTGAACACCAAATCAGAGAGAAACTTACATGTCCATGGACCATAATCTCCATGAGGTCTGGACTGTTGTGGTACATCCACCACGTATTCCCATCTGAAGGTGGAGGAGAACCTAGCCGCTCATGATCCATCACCGAGGGCAATAAACAAGCTCGGCATATTCTCCTGGAAGGTCTTCATCATCGCTGTGACGGGCTTCTGCAAGGATTGAAGTTTCAAGTTGACGTATATTGTCATAACCATATTGTCCATATCGAACTGCCCGACCAACCAATGCTTGTCAAAGATGCATATGGGCATGAAGACTTAAAACATACACGTTAGAAGTTTTTCATGGGAATGAAATAAATCGGTAATTTCTTTAATAAAAAAGATGTAAACTTATTTCCATACCCGTCTAATAAACCCCCACGCTGGAAAACCTGGCTTGACATATCACTATTGCACTGCCAAGTAAGGTATGAAAGATCTGCCACCTCCATGTAATACCAGAAGTCGAGTAGCACCATCGTCCAAGGAGTCGAGGGAGAACATGACTCCAGGTGAAGTCGTACCCATACCTCGACGTGCTATTAATAAACCATTAAATGTTAAGCATGAGCTACGCATTATTATTATTATTATTAAAATTGTATTACTAAAATAAAAAATTAATGCATTAACCTCGGTGTCGAACCATCCACTATTGAACAGGCCCAATAGTTTCCCCCAAAATGTAGGATCTACGGGACAGACCGGTAGAACTCTAAGATGTACAGCCTCCGGCAACTTGCCTGCATGATACAAGCGCTCAATTCTAGACCTCTGCCTAGGAGCAGTCGTGGAAGTCAGCTAAGGTTTACGCCGTCAGGGAGCTTGGGGGTAGACTCAGGAGGGGCAGTATAGGGAGAGACCTGGTACATAGAAGGGTTCTGTACATGTGACCCCAGCCAAGGTTCTCCTATGGAGGTGGTCTCGGAGCTACGGTGGTGGATGGCGGAGTAAAAAACTGGGGACTAGCGTACGCCCATGACATCACTGTGCCACCCATACCGAACGACCCTGACATGTTTGGGCCAGCCATACCGAACGTCCCTGACATGTCCGGTTCAACCATACCAAACATCCCGGACATGGCCGGGCCAGCCATATCGAACGTACCTGACACTCCCTACATAACGAAATAAAAAAACACAGTACAATATCATAGAAAAAATATGTTTAAACATAAACCGATTGTATAACTTATCGCCTGTGTATAGGAGGGGAAAAAGCGTAGGACGGATCGAGCATCCTCGGTTATGAAAACCAGGTGTTAACGCTCGAGGCTTGCCCTTGTTGGGCTTCCTGTTGTGGACGATCGGAAAGCTACGTATAAGTAACAATTGTTAATCAATGTGAATAAGTTGGTAAACTAAATACATAATTAAAATTAAATACTTACATGCCACTTCTGCATCTCACGGTACATCCCCTGTATGTGAGTATACATATCCACTTGACCATCCCGCCACAAATTTATTTCATTAACAGGGCCCTCTAGACGATCTGTTCTTCCCTCAACGGTGGTCAACTGATCCCAATATGTTGTATAAGGATCACTAGGTGGAATGCTCATATGGGGGGGGGGGGCTGATGCTGGTATCCCTGATGGGTCTCTTGGTGATGTTGGTATCCCTTATAGGTCTCTGGGTCACGTTCCCCTCCCACACTAGCGTCGGGGTGGAAACTAGCACCGTCATCACCATCACCGTCCTCATCGTCATCATCGCCATCGTCACTATCGCCACCGATTCTCGCCTTCTTTATCTCCTACTCCTCCATTCCCTCGAAAAATCGATGGTTGTGTTGATACCACCGAAATGCCTCCTCCTCAGGTGTCGCCACAAGAATGTCGATCGGTGCCCGACCCTCCTAATATTCATAATCTATAATGTTAGTTTATAACGTTAACATTAATTAATATTTTAAGGTATTTAAAAATATTTACTGTTAAGTCTAAATATTGTATCCAAGATTTAATAGGAAAGTCAAAGATGTAATAGTCAACATAGTCTTTGTATTAGGAAAGTCAAAGCTTGTTTTGTTTTACTTAGTGGTTAAGTCTTGTATTAGGTAGTGGTATAAATAGGTGTTGCTTTGTTAGAGTTGTGGTAAGAATCGTATTGTAAAATCAGATTTGTGAGATATATGACATATGGTTTCATGATCTACTTTCTCTCTCTAGATTCTCTCTCTAGTTCTTGATCTTAATTGTCATATTCTTGAGTAATTGCTTGATATGTTTGGGATTTATTGATTAACAATTGGTATCAGAGCTGAATCAAACTTTTCAGGAATGATTTGATCATGATTTGAATTGAAATCTGAGTATTTTTGGATCGAAAATCAATATTTTTTTTAAAATTTTTCAAGAAAACGAGTTTTGGTACTGTTCATCTGAATTTGTGTGTAAAATCGTTTTTGTTGCAAGAAAATGGATTCAGTGGATGCGAATTGTGTTTAGGATTGATTCTTGTTTGGTTTAAATCTCTTAATTTGAACAAAATCAATTTCAATTTTCGATTTTTGAGATTTTCTTGAAAACGAGTTCGAACACTCTTCTTGAACGAAATTGTTTGAATTGTTGTTTTTAATCGAAATTTGATAGTAATTTTGTGATTAGTATTGTTTGTCGAAGATGCTGATAAGTTTCTGAGATCAAAGTTGCAGGTTTCAATCGATTTGGATCGAAATGTACAAGACAGTTACCACTTTGCGCAAGATCCACGGTTTGCGCAAGTTCATACGCTTTGTGCAAGATTCATAGTCGTTTGCGCAAGCTTTGGGCATTTCAGTTTGTGTATTGAATTTGTCACGCAAAGCTCCATTTGCGTTTGAATCCTATCACGCAAAGCTTCTTTGCGCAGTACAAGGATCGAAAAGGGAACTTTGCGCATCAAGGCAAATACGCAAAGTCACATATGCGCATCCTTCGGCATACGCAAAGCTTACTTTGCGCATCAAGGCACTTACGCAAACCTCCTTTGCGCAAAACGCTTATCCCGAGAACCTTACTTTGCGCAACTCCCTTATACCGAAAACCTGACTTTGCTTATCACGTTGGTTACGAAAAGCTTGGTTTGCGCAACTCACTGTTCCCGCAAGATTCTACTCTGCACAAGATCAAGTGTTGTTCAAATTTTATTTTTTTTGCTAGATTTCAATTCAATCTGATTTTTGATTTTCTGATATATAGTTTGGAAAGATCATTCACATTAAGCTGATTACTCTTTAATCATGGGATTTTTTACAGATCATGAAGAAAAGATTAGAAAGGTGGAAATAGAGAAGATTAATCTGGATCATGCAGTTGACTTTCATTCTCAGAAGTCAAGAGAGTATTTTGCTGAAACCATATATCTTTAAAAGAAGAAATCAGTGCTTTAAAGACTCTTAATGAAGATCTTCTGAAAAGATCTTCTGGACTGACTGATGAGAAGATAAAGAGATTGGAATCTGAGAACGCGGAGCTTAGAAAGAATTTATCTAACCTTGAAATACAGCTTGCTGAAAATAAAGCTGATTTTGCTTCTGATAAGAAAGATTTTTTGAAAAAGTTCTCAGATTTTTCTAAAAAGTGTTTTGAAGAGAAGAAGTCAGTAGAGCTTAAATGCTTAAAATTTTCTCAACAAGTGTCTGATTTTGAGAAAGTGCTGATTTTGGAAAGAGAGAAATTTGATAAAGAAAAGAAGGCCATAGAACAGAAGAATGTGGGATTCTTTAAAGAATTATCCGGCCAGAGAAAGGATTTGAAGAAGAACGTTCAATCTTTGAAACTGAAATCAAAAAGCTGACTTCAAAATTATCTGAATTATCTGCTACTGCGCTGAAAGAGCAGAAGACGAAGTCTGAGTTCTCAAAGAAGATTGACCAACTTGTGAAAGAAAGAGACATCTTTGCATCAAAGATCAAAGAGCCTGAAAATTCTGTTTCAAGTTCTACTCAGAAATCTGTCTCTTCACAATGGTCAGTTAAATATTTTGATCAGATTCGTCGATCTAACATTTTCTTTGATGAATATTTAGATGGTTCAGATACATATCCAAGGAAAAGAAGTTACAAGAAAGAGAAACTGGTCTGGATGAAGAAATCTGTCAAAGATGACAAGAAAGATAAGCTGAAAGGAAACACATCATGTGTACATTCTCACAAAGCAAAGAAGAACAAAGAGCATAAAGGTAAACCTGACCTCATATACTCAAGAGATCAATTACTCAGGTTTTCAGGTACTAAATATTATTGTTTTACTACTGTACACATGATCATATTCACAAGACCAGTGATCATTTCTCGTATGGTTCTTACTCTGTAACCCCCATAAGAACTGCAACTAACATTTCTAGACCCAAATACCAGTGGGTACCAAAGAAGAGAGATGATTCTTTGTTGCAGGCACCTCACGTCAAAGGGGAGTAAGAGAACAATGGCTTTTGAACACAACAGTTCAAAACCCGGTCTTCAAAGTTGAAAGATTATGGCTTCTAAGCACATCAGCTTAGGACCCGTTCTTCAACGGAGTTTGACTTCTAAACACAACAGTTTAGGACTCGGACCTCAGCGATCAAAAAGACCTTACTCCTGTGTTTTTGCATCCGATGGATATGATGGTCTACATCCCAAGAGAATTGATCTGATCTCTATCCTATACTGTTTCACTGATAGATTTCTCTGATATGATGGTCTACAATTCAAAAGGGAGTGTCTGATCTCTATCCTATTTTAACTGATATATCTCAGATGCTTAATTTAAGGTGGAGTAAAGGTGATGACTTCTGATTACTTCAGATCAGAACTCATACTATAAAATGTTTTACTGCTTTCTGTCTTTTATTTTTGAATAAATGTTGTGAATAAAGTGGCTTCTGATCATTTGACAGATCAAGACCCGTTTTTCAATGGTCAAAGAAGGATATTGTGCTAATATCCAGGGGGAGCTTAAAAGATTTAAATCATTATATCATGATTTGAGGGGGAGCTGAAAAGGTAAATATCTTTTGTCCTAGATCTCTGATTGTTTGAAAGATGAACAACTTTCAAGCATGAAAAACAATTTCTTAAATGTTCAAACTAATTCTTTTTCTTCAAAGATTTCATGAATTTAGAAGTGTGCTTTTAAATGTTTTTCATTTTTGAGCTTAATGTTTAACTGACCGTGTGTTCCAAAGATCAATACTTGTGTATTATCTTGTCCATATACTGTCAAGTATTCACACACATCGGTTCAGTATTTCATTTGAATTTGTTATTACCATGTCTCTAAACGAACCAATTTTTCGATGGTAATACCCCCGTTTGCTTTCAAAGTTGTTGAGCATCATTCATATTTTTCAAATTTGTGCCTTTTTTGCTAAATTGTTTATATTTGTTCATATAAACAAAATATCCAGTTCTTTGATATCCTAGCTATTTCATTTGATCTGATTTTAATCATTGTCAGATTCTCAAAACAATTCTTTTGATTTCATTTCATTCATTCAATATTCTAGTTTTGAGAAATCTTAAATGTTTAAAAAAATGCTCAAATTTCATTTCTGATTTTTGATGAGCATACATACACAGACATATGATTTCTTATGCTTTTCATATCAAGAAAATCATTGACTAGCATGTACTTTTTAGGAACATGGGATTCAGTGTGAGTGCTTAATAGATCTTCCATGGATTCACGATAACCAGTGTTTCCTACCCCGGAAGAAATCCTTTGAGTGATTGAGGGGAGAGGGGTCTAAAAGAATTGAGTGTGGGAGTGATCTGAGGTAAAATGGAAATGAGAGATTGGTTAGATGTGAGCTTATATGTTTAAAAGAAAGAGGGTGTGAGATCAGAGTTAAAAGAATATCAGAACTCTGCACCAAACATCTTTCTGAGCCGGGCAGGCACATTACTGATTGGTTCACATTTCTTTGGTGACCATCTTTGAAATAGGCAAATAGCCCATGCCATCTCTTGCATTAACCCCACCAACTACTCATTCTTTTCTTAAAAAGAGAATGTTTTACATTTTCTGGGGAAGCAGCATATAATCTATTGGTTCTTCTCTTGGAAGATACTGATATTGAAAAAGAAGGAAACTTGCCCTACCTTCGAACCTTTCTCATGCACATTGAGTCCATGTACAATCATTGTTGTCTCAGTGATTTACATATTTTGAGCCTTATAAAACACAATCATTGTGCTAATTCTTTCAAAACAAGCACGAGCACACAGAGAATTTGTTTTTCTGTCAGAACATTCATAGATAAACCTTGTGTTTTTCAATGATTGAATGGAAGTCCTGGGGAGTCATCATCAAACCAGCTCCTTAAATTGTACATTCGTTGTATACAAAAACTTTGTGTTACTGACATGCATTCCTAACTGTTTCATTTGTTGAATCAGGGTTACACGTTCATTATGTCTGAATTTGAAAAGATTCGGATATATACAGTTCATGATTCGGCTCTTCAGATCAAAGTGCGAAAACTGTCAAAGGGGAGATTGTTATTTGTTCACAAAGGGGGAAATCAAAGACTGTGCTGAAATTGAAGATGTTTTGATGATCATGATGTCACAATCATCAAAAAGGGGGAGAATGTTACAAAGATCAATTTCAAAGTTCAAGTTCAATGTTTAAGTTAGAATTTCAAAGCTTCCGCTATTTCTAAAGATTCTGATGAAAGGTTGTCAAATGTTAAATCAAGATGATTTGTTAAAGATAAGTTTTCTGAAGATAGTCAAGAGATCAAAGTGATGAAGATACAGTTTCAAAGATGAAGTTTCAAGTTCAAAAAGAAGTTTCAAGAAACAGTTTCGCGTTCAAGGCATGTTGACTTTCAATGCTACAAAGTACAAAAGACTTTCCAAGATTCTTCAAGAGCTGAAAGAGTAAAGATTGTGAAAGCTTCAAAGTTCAAAGTTAAAGTCACAAAAGATGAAGAATCAAGAGTTGAAGATCAGTATCAAATTTTTATTAAATCTTGAATACAAAGGGGGAGATTGTTAAGTCTAAATATTGTATCCAAGATTTAATAGGAAAGTCAAAGATGTAATAGTCAACATAGTCGTTGTATTAGGAAAGTCAAAGCTTGTTTTGTTTTACTTAGTGGTTACGTCTTGTATTAGGTAGTGGTATAAATAGGTGTTGCTTTGTTAGAGTTGTGGTAAGAATCGTATTGTAAAATCAGATTTGTGAGATATATGACATTTGGTTTCATGATCTACTTTCTCTCTCTAGATTCTCTCTCTAGTTCTTGATCTTAATTGTCATATTCTTGAGTAATTGCTTGATATGTTTGGGATTTATTGATTAACACTTACCATCGATACATCAAGTATATAACGAACATGTCTCTTGTCAAGGACAAGAGACCTATCCCAACAAACACACTTAGGAAGCCTGGGTTGCCTCGTGAAAAATTGGGACGCGCCAGGAAATGTCTCTAAGATCCAAGCCTGGGAGTTAGAGGTTGTTAAAATAAGAAATTCATTATCAATGTATAAGTATTTTAGAAACAGTAAATTAACTAACCTTGAACGCATGTAAGAAGCCTGTTAGTGTCAACTTCTTCTGGTCTGGTGTACGTTGTCTCCGGATGGTCCCGTACATCTGCCTAAAGGTGGGTTCCCAGACATAAGAACCCCAAGGAAATTGGTTCCAAATCCGAAAATCCTGTGCTGCAGTAAGCACGGTGGTGGAAACGGGTAAATGAGGCTGTCGGCCAAGAAAGAAGACCTCCACCATCATCATCAAGCAAACACGGACAACATCATCGTCCGTAAGTTGATCTTCATCGCCTCATAGTGATGAAAATCTCCTAACTTAATGGCAGATCAGCAACCTCTCCTCACCATCAAAAACCCTACGGATAAAACCGCGAGTCCTCTTACTCTGTGGCAATGACGGCACCACTCCAAATCAGAGTCCTGTCGCGAGACAGAACTACTCCCGCCCAAATCTCAGTAGATGTTCTTCCACCTGAAAGAACATATCCTCCTCCCCAACATCATCCGAGAAGGTATACATTTATAAGACACTGTGAATGAGTAATGGTTCTCCAGCGTAGTCCTCCATCTGCAACCAGTGAGCAAAAGTCGTGCCACAGAAGATCGCTAGCCTAGGTTGGTTCAACGTCTTCTTAATTTCTTTCATTACTGTCAACTTTGACTTCAACGTAAAACTAGGGCCCTAAATTGTCATAAATTTAAGTTTAGGGACCTTAAGTGTCAAAAATTAAAGTTAAAGGCCCTAAAGTGTCATAATTGCAAGTCTAGGGATCTAAAGTGTCATAAATTAAAGTTAAAGGACCTAAAGTGTCATAATTGCAAGTCTAGGGATCTAAAGTGTCACAAATTAAAGTTTAGGGACCTAAGGTGTCAAAAATTCAAGTTTTAAAATGTCATAAAAGAAAGTTAAGGGACCTAAAGTGTAATAAATGAAAGCTATGGACCTAAAGTGTCAAAAATGGAAGTTAAGGGACCTAAACTGTCATAAAAGAAAGTTAAGGGACCTAAAGTGTCGTAAATGAAAGTTAAGGGACCTAAACTGTCGTAAATGAAAGATAAGGGGCCTAAAGTGTTATAATTACAAGTCTAGGGACCTAAATTGTAAAAAATAAAAGTTTAGGGACCTAAAATGTCATGAATTAAAGTTTAGGGATCTAAAGTGTCATAATTGAAAGTGTAGGGACCTAAATTGTAAAAAATGAAAGTTAAGGGACCTAAATTGTCATAATTGCAAGTCTAGGGGACCTAAAGTGGCATAACTTAAAGTTAAAGAACCTAAATTGTAAAAATTGAACGTTTAGGGACCTAAAGTGTCATAATTGAAAGTTTAGGGACCTAAATTGTAAAAAATGCAAGTTAAAGGACCTAAATTGTCATAATTGTAAGTCTAGGGACCTAAAGTGTCATAAATTGAAGTTAAGGGACCTAAAGTGTTATAAATTAAAGTTAACGAACCTAATGTGTCATAATTGTAAGTTAAGGGACCTAAAGTGTAATAATTGAAATTTTTGGGACCTAAAGTGTCAAAAAGTTAAAGTTAAGGAACCTAATGTGTCATATTTGCAAGTTATGGGACCTAATGTGTCATAATCATCAGAATCTAAAATTCAAACAGTTTATTTCGAACAATTTAAGAACAAGGTACGAACAAAAATACGAAAAAAATAAAAATTCAATACCGGTCCGCAATGTGGTGGCGCAACCATATTGTGGTGGTGCTTGTGGTGGTGTTGTGTGTGTGTGTAGTTTGTGTTGCTTGTGGTTGCGGTGGTGTAGTCTGCTTGTGGTTGTGTTGTAGATAATGTGACAAAAAGGGTTTAAAATACTTACCTTTTCCGTCATTGTGGACACGTGTTGATTTGGGGAAGCACGTAACAATATATCGACAAAAAAACGTCTGATTCAATGTGTTTCTTTAAAAAATATCGATGTGGGGTATTTACGGAGG
This sequence comes from Arctium minus, assembly GCA_954870635.1. NCBI lineage: Eukaryota > Viridiplantae > Streptophyta > Magnoliopsida > Asterales > Asteraceae > Arctium > Arctium minus. The sequence continues at coordinate 23,237,889 of OX941097.1, read as the reverse complement.
GGATCAAATATGGTTTATATATTAAAAAGGGGTAGTTGGGGCTTGGGGAACCGTGTATACAATAAATAATAATTAAAAAACATTAAATTTCCTAGGTCCGCAATTGTGGACCTGCCGCATGCATTGCGGACCCCGGTTAGGGTTTGTTAGGATCGTGCCACGTGTCGGGTTATGGCGGATTGCGGACCTGGGTTACCCGACCCATTGTGGACCTGTCGCAATCCGTTAAATTTTTTGTCTTTTTTGTGCTCTGGTTGCGGACCTACAGGTCCGCCATTGCGGACCTAGGTCTAAATTGGCAAAAAAATCGGGAGACTTGATTAGGAGGTGCAATCCTTAATGTAATTTTGTTATTTACGCCAATTTCCCTTTCATTACATACTTTCATTCAATTCTTTATTGCAAACGGTCACATGATGGTACCGGCATTTATGACCATATTAACTAGGGGGCCACCGCAAGGGCCACGTTTATGTCGATATCGGTTAATTAAATAGTTAAACAAGAGTATTTCCAAAAAAAATACTCATTATAATATTCGTAAATTGAAAAAAAGGGGGATGTTTATGGTGCGGTTTAGAGCCATGCTGCAAACCGTACGACATGTGTTTGAAGATTTTCTCGAACCGTAAACTACACCGCATATGACTTAAACCGCAAAAAACTGCACCGCAAAATGTGGTGCGATGTGGTCCTTTTTATGTGGTTTGTACATAACGTATTTCAATCCAATAATTATAAAATAACAATATCAAAATAAATTCAACAAATATGTGTCCATATTTCTTACAATAAAAAGTTCAAAAATGTTTGAAATGTGTGATCAAAAAATAGTGTAAAAGATACTAAAGAGTTCCATATATATATATATATATATATATATATATATAGAGAGAGAGAGAGAGAGGTGGAGGGACCTATTTAAGAAAATAAAGGGATGCATCTCAACCGTTTATTAATCTAATCCACGGTTCAGATTTTCAGTGACAATTTTTGTAATTTCTGTGCCACTCAGAGTACTTTTCCACAGGGGTAAATATAAAGCAAGGGTAAATTAGGCAAACACCTATTTTGTGATTATTTCACTCTCTTCTACTCTTTGTTAGCAGACCCTCTCTCTTTCTCTGCAACTAGGGTTTTCATCAACTCATTCCAACAAAGGTTAATTTCTCTCTTTGCGGCTGTAATTAGTGTGTAGTATTTAATTATTTGATTGTAAATCTGCGTTTATGTGTTATGAATCAGATGATTTCATTGTTTGGATTGTCAGATTGTCCGTGTTGCCAAACAGCTACGCATGAGTAGAGTTGAAGATCAATAGTGAAACGAAGTTCAAAGAAGTTCGATAATATGAAAAAGACGAACAAAACTTCTGCAACATCGATGGATTCGACTTCGACTTGAATCATATGTGATTTACTAGGACTGTTATTAATCATATGTGATGTATAGGGACAGTTATATTGTTTAACAATATGATATCTCTTAGTAAATCATATGTGATCTATAAGAACTGTTATACTTAGTTATTAATCATATGTGATTGAACACCTAGCAAATCATATGTGATTAAGAAACAATCTGATATCTCTTAGTAAATCATATGTGATCTATAAGAAATGTTGTTAGTTATTAATCATATGTGATCTTGTTTTACAATCTGATGTCACTTAGTTATTAATCATATGTGATCTCATTTTACAATCTGATTGTATATGATGAATTGTTGTTGGGAACACCTAGTAAATCATATGTGATTAAAAAACAATCTGGTATCTCTTAGTAAATCATATGTGATCTACAATATGATTTCAAATGACACAAATACCCTTCCTTAAATAAAACAGGAATTCTAATTTGATTGGCTGAGAATGCTCCTCTTATTTTCTTAAATTGTTAGGATTCTCACATGAACCTTCCTCTCTCTATATATATTTTTATCTAAATACATCTAAAAGTAAAATTCAAAATAAATTCGACCGATAATGTATTACAAAAAACAAAAAAAATTAACTCAAATAAGGAATCTGTAACGTAAAATAAGTGAAATTGAAAAATTAATAAATAATCAAAATGTATTAGTTATTTTCAATTAATTAAAGATAATGTATGTATAATAAATATTTTAAAAAGATAAAAATGTGTGGTGTGATTTGAATCGCAATTTGATGATTCAAAATAACAAACCACACCCAAAAGCGTGGTTGGATAACAACGCAAATTAAACCGCAAACCACATCGTGAAAGTTCTAAAAAATACGTGTGGTGCGGTCTTAACCACAGTTTGATGATTCAAAACCACAAACCGCACTAAAAAGTATGAATGATAAAGATGCAAACCACAAACTACATTGTGAAAGTTCTAAACCGCACGTTGTGGTGCAGTGTGTTGCGGTATGAGCAGTTTGGCGATTTATAAGGAAATGTCCAGAAAAACCATCCAATTTTCCTATTTTTAATGATTAAGTTCATGAATTTTTATTAAATGAATAACCCATTGTACTTTTTCTCATTTTGAATGATGAAGTTCCTAAACATCTTTTTCAAAGATAAACCATCAAACTTTTAAAAACTGGTTACCTACATCATTTTAATTTTTAACCTATATTTTTTATAACTGATTAAGAATGTTTCAAAGTAAAAAAGGAAAAAAAATCAAAATAAGTTTTACCATTTTCAAACCCTATCAAACCCCTTACACCCAATACCATCACTCCCCTCGCCACCCCATCTCCGCCCCCATCGTCGTCCGCTCTCTATCACCACGTTTCCCCAACTATCAATATCCCTCTTTTTTTTAGATTCACCCTCTTTTTTAATTTGTTTATACTTACTCCATTAAATTGTTGTAAGAGAAGGAATGTCAAAAAACATACCAAAAATAGGGAGATCAATGGCAGGGGCCAACTGTGGATATGATCAGTATGGTGAACGAACGATGATGGACGGTGAGAAGTGGCCAGGGGGAGCGACGCCGTTGGATGTGAGTGGTTTGAATGATGTAGGGTTTGGGAGCAATAAATTTGATTTAGCTTTTTTACATTAAAACATTACTAGCCCGTTATGGGTATTCTTTTGGATTAAAATGATGTAGGTAACCAATTTAAAATTCAATGATTTATTTATTAACAAAATGTTCACAGATTTAATTATTCAAAAAAGACGTTCAGTGACCTAATCATCTAAACTGAGAAAGTTCATTGGTTTTTCTAAACTTATCCCAATGAAAACTCAAAAGGTGGGTCGTTGGTTGGCACAACAAAATTCAGCCCTCTTTTCCGTTGCTAATAGTGATTTCTTTCGCTAATCCGTTGCTTATAGTCTGTGGGGCAAAGGGTCGTGGGTGATGTTATCAACGACGTATTCAGCGACGGATTAGCGATGGACAGTATTTTCGACGAACCTTTTAGCGACGACAACTATTAGCGATGGAATACGATGGAACATATTAGCGACGATCCTTATTAGAGACACAATAGCGACAGACCGATTTTCATCGCTGATTTTTTATATTTAAAAAAATGGAAAATCAGTATTTTCTGTTTATTTTATACGAAACCTACCCATAAATTAAAAATAACAAACCAAAACAACCCACAAAATTCAAAATTACCAATTTACAAATATCAAAATTCCAAACTCATACAATTCAAAATATAATATGAGATGCACAATCTAACTAGGGGGAGGCTGGAGGGGGGGGGGGATGTATCCCTGCTGCCGCATAAAAATAGTAAACTATTGTGACAAAGTGACTTGCTTAGCTAACTGGGCAGCCTGTCTAGCCTGTTGGGACTCAAGATCTACGTTACGCTTCCTTTCGCCTTCCAACTGGGCCAGATAGGGTTCCTCCCGCAGCTTCGCCTCATTCGCCTCCTGCTATATCCTTGTCATTTTCTCTCTCAATTCAGGAATCTGTAAATATTCAATATTTGACAAAAAAAATAGTATTTGTTGGCAATGAAAAGTAATGAAAGGATACATAATAATATAACCAACATACCTCTGTTGTCGATCCACTCATGAATGATCTCCCGGTGTTGCTACTACAATCATTGGTGATAGCATAACGGGGATCATGAGTGGTTGCGAACCCAAAAAGACGACCCTTCCTCCGTCCTCCGACACCCTGCTCCCAAAGAGATGACTCATCACGAAGAGGGATGTTGGGATCTTGGTTGCACCTTATCCCTAAGCTCTTGAAACTGCTCATATGGTTTACCAAAACAAAAATGGGTGACTTATATCTATAGATATTTCAGCATCTTAACAACTGTAAATCAAACATATCCAACCTATCCACTTAGCCATAGCCTAACGCCTGCCCAACAGTGGCAGCCTAAACTAATAGCATCACTACGTTTATTAAAATATATTACTTTAAACCTACCAGATGGTTCTATAAAACAAACTAACAGTTTTAGAAAACTTACCACCGCCTTGGGTAAACGAACACCGGAGGATCAGTAAGAAAGTCGAACGAACCCTGAGTGACCTTCTGGTTCGAGCATTGGATCCACTCAAACACCTCAATAGAACCCAACTCATGACCTCATGTCTCTCTCTAAAATAGACATTTAATCTAAGTTGTTAGTAAACATACAAATCTAATTACATATTTAAAAAAATTGTAGCCTTACCATTTGGTGTCGATGTTGTGTAGCACCGATCGATCCCCTGGTGTGCCTAGACAACACCCCCTTAAACTAGGTTGGACGATTTGTAAGATCCCACATTGGTTGGGGAGGGGAATGAAGGTTGCCTTATAAGGGACTTGATACCTCCTCTACCAAACGTGTTTTAAAATCGTGAGTCCAGGTTTGTGGACAAAACGGACAATATCTGGTACGGTTAGCCTGAGATGTTACACGATTGGACCCACCGGACCTCGACTGGGCTCTTGAATGGTCGGTATCCCACTATTACACATAAGTCGGTATAAAACAAAAATAATGCACAAAACTTAGAATAAAGATAAAAAGTTGATCAATCATCTTGTGCTAATACACCTCTGGGATCTAGGGATGGTGGTATCTTCTAATGGGTGTGAAGTCTTGACCGTCCCATCGCACCCCATTCGCTTAGAAAACCCATTCTATGTCTAATTTGCGTGCACCCATCATCAAATCCCCGTACATATTGTGCATGGTACAGACCCATGCATCATAAACCTCTCCCTCCTGCTCCGGGTCCCATTGAAACATAACCTACATGAACAAGATTTGTTTCAATGTTAAAACCATATCTGATATGTACAATTACTTTAAAAGTGATTTATATAGCAACTCGAAAGTGATCGAACTGTAATCGTGGTCATCCTAAGGGACTTCCTTCCAGCGAAACCACGGACCACGAAACGAAGACCTAAAAATAAAGGTGATATCTCAGACAACATGAGTATTTAGAAATTTTCACAATTAAAAATTATACAACACAGAAGTCATTCATATCATTTGATTATGTAATATAAGGCTTATACCACATTTACTTACCCGTTGTTGCCCAAAATGACCCGCTCTCGCTGACTAGGATGTCGTAGGGTTGGCATTGAATGATTGGGGCCTCTCTCCGATCCCCCGAAGCACTCAAAAAATGGATATCCACCAACTCATCCTAATCTTCGACCCCAAGGGTCGGGCTAGTGTCATCCAAAAACTCCCCAAAGTCATCAACATACGAGTCGCAATACCCGCTAGTGCTACTGCTGCCCTTACCTCTGTTGGGCCACCTCAACGTCTACCTCATGAACGATGTGTCATCGCCTGAAAAATACAAAATTTATTCTATACATTAAAAAGGGAGACTATCAAATGTCAATTATAGAATTGTAAAATAAACATATAGTAGACAAACTACTCATCCGAAGAATGATAAGATAAAATAAGTTCATTTTCATTATTTGAATCATCATCTATGTCTTCAAATAGTTGGAGTCACACTCATCGTAACAGGCCCCCCTTACACATACACCACTATTTTGTGTAACTCGACCAGCAAATGGTGACGCCTGGTGGCTCTACGTCTACTAGTACAGCCGCTTCGGGTCATCATGGTTAATACCATTAGTCATTATGGTAATAGTCATTACTGGACGGAAAAAGCTTGAATTTTGAGTCATGACATATAAACCTGAACGAAGAGATGACTCAGTATCATCGTAGGTTATGGGTATACTTGCGGTAGGGTGCGTCAACGGTATTATAAATGATGACATAGGTATCGTTGGTAAAGGGAAGGTAGTGACTGTTGTAGATATCAACTTGATCAGAGGAATTGGTATTGCCGACACATTTATTGAGAGTCAAGAAAAAAATCATGTTTTAGAGGAGAGGTGGCGGTAAAGGTAGAGGAATTGAAGCTGCTGAAGTAAGGTTTATAGGATCCAGGAAGGGAAATCTTGTATACGATGGTAAGCTCATAGTGTTCAAAGGTGTAGGTGAGGGTCTGATTGACGATCCTGGAGTTCTAAGAGCCAATCCTAGATTTTGTTGTCGAAGGCTAGAAAGTTCTTGACTAGTGTTCAGGCTTTGCTCATTCAGTTGTGTGCAACATCTAATTCAGCTTACATTTGCACGACAATATTATGAGTTTCTCCGGAACTTGCCATCCTACAAGAACACTTTCGAATAACAAACTATTAGCAACGCGTGCTTATTTCGAAAAAATTCTTTAGCTGGGGCCCCATGGTGGGCGCCAAACTGTTTATGTCAAAAAGTACACAAAAAGTAATTTGAGGTTGTTTTGTGGAGCTTTAACAACTAAAGACTGCTTTATTTGAAATAAACACGTCAATCAATAATAAGTAAATAAGACAAGGGAATTGGTGATGCAGAAAACCCCGAACGACAATAGAAGATGTCAATGTACTATGGACGTCAAATAGGGACGTCGTCCTTCATAAACAATGATCGTTAATACAACATTGTAAGTATTGAATAGAGATTTAAGTGATCGTATGTGGCTTCGTTGTGATTGACTCTCGATGTGTTTTGTGTCCTTATGAATTCCTTTCAAGGTCCTTATATAGATACTCTTTTGTAACGACATAATCTTTAATTACAACAACGGTCTCATCATTGGATTGCTTTGAATTTATGTCTTTGGTTACAATCCTTGATTTATGAACTGAATCCTACATTTAAATAGCAAAACATAATGTACGTCGTGGTTATTCATATTGTCGTTAGTTTATTGGTCGTGAGTCGATAATTACTTACGAGCGCCGTCGATAACGATGATCATATATCGTAGGTTACTTGGTCGATGATTTCCACGTTATGGGTTTGCTTAGTTGTAAGTTTGTGACATCGGTCATGGATACGAGATTTTTACCACAATAATAACCCTAGTGCAGGTAGGTGTAGGGGAAGCAGTAACACTGCAGGCGTGGCCAGCTACCTGCGCACTGATGGCTTTGAGGAGTTTTTGGATGACACCACCCAACCCTTATACTCGAGGATCAGGAAGAGTAGGAGGATATCCATCATTCAAGTGCTTAGGGATCCGGGAGAGGCCCTAATCGTTAGATGTCGATGCCACGACATCCGAGTAAGAGCAAACAGGTCATTATGGGAGGCGACGGGTTAGTAGAGATGGTATAAGGCCTTATATTATATAATCAAATGATTTGAATGAATTTTGTGTTATATATATGTTTTAACTATGTAGATTTCTAAAATATCCATGTTGTCCGAGAGATCACCTCCATTTTGAGGTGTTTGTTTCATGGTCTGTGGTATCGCTGGAAAGAAGGTCCCTCAGGCTGATCGTGTTTAGATGTTCGAACGCTTTCGGGTTGGTACATGAATTACTTTTAAAGTAATTGTACATATGAAATTATTGCTTTTACCTTGATACAAGTCTTGTGTATGTAGGGTAAGTTTTTTAGTGGGACCCGACGTAGGAGGAGAAGTTTATGATGCATGAGCCCATACCATGCATGTAACACCCACAAAATTGGAAAGAGCAACTAATTTAAAATTTCGATATAACATCAAGTGAGGGACAAAACATCCTCCTACATCAAGACTCAATATACCTCAAGTTAAAATTCTATAATTAATCTCAACAAATATAAACTCCAATAAGATACAAGGACTAAACCGAAGTCGGGTGCTACTTAACCCCAATACAAATTGCTCTTAACAAACCAACGCGGAAGACTTCACCAAGCTACTCACTTTACGAGCATACAACTAGCACTTCTCTCTTCACAGTGTCACTAGAACTATCCCCAACCGAGATCTGTTGCACATGCCGATAAATAAAAGGTTAGGCTAACTCCTAGTGAGTTCAAGAGTTTTACATGAATAAATATATCTTTAAAAGGAATGAGTTTCACTTAAAATCATAATCTTTCAAATGATTTACTTTAAACTTGGAGACGACTCTTTTCCAATATCATGCATTTTCAAATATGGACACCTCATTACAAAGCATTCTTTATAAAATGATGCAACCCCAAACTCAGTCGAAACGAGAATAGGGATTGGCTCCCAATTTTAGAAACGTGGATAAAACATTGTGTTAAAGCACATATTTATTGGATTCAAGATCATCATTATCTGAAGATGGAAATCTAAAGTCAAAGCTGATAAAGTCGTCTCAACAAATAGTCTAGGGTCCTTTTGTAATAAATAGTCAAAGTGTGTTTAAGTATTTTCTTTATTAGTCTTTATTGTTTAGTTATTAGTTGTTGGGCCCAAGCCTTGCCAAGCCCATTAGGCTAATAAGGCCTAAGTATATATTGTTTTGTTTTAGTGGTAATTAGGTTAGAGGTAAGAGAGCTTAATTGAGAAATTATTATTGAGAGAGGTTGTGCTTGGTGTTGGTGCGCCGTACACGAGAGAAGCAGAGATAGATTTCGATTTCTTCATCAAGAACACTTGTAACCTGTTGAATCTTTCGATTAATTGTATCAGATTTGCATTATCGTATTGTTTTATATGTTTGCTTGATTGAATGATTAACATTGGGACACACAATTGGTATCAGAGCAGGACAGATTGAATTGAATTTTTTTTATTCGGTTTTGTTTTTCTGTCAAAGATTCATAATTCTTATTGTGTGATTGTTCATTCAAGTTGTTATTTGTTGGATTGTGTTTGTTTTGTCTATTATCGTGATTGGGTATTGATTGATTTGAGTATTACATTGTTTGCGATTATCAATTTGGTGTTTTTGGTAATTTTGGGTTTGTTCTCAAAACGCACTGACCCTTCAATCGAATTCTTCATAGAGTGTTTATTATTGAAATTAATTGTTGCAATTTGTTCTTGTTGTTTAATCTATCGGATTGGCAAAGTTTTGGAGGTATTTTTTGAGTTTTCAATTGCTTTCTGGTCTGAATTTTGGTTTATGGGTCGAAGAACTTCAAGAACATACCGGTCGCCCGGCATTAGCTCTGTCCATATCGGTCGACCGATAAAATATCGGTCGACCGATAAAATATCGGTCAATTCTATTTACCGGTCGCCCGGATAACTCACAGACTCTTTCCGGTCGAAGACCATTATCGGTCGAACTATATCGGTCGAACTATATCGGTCGAATATCTCTCTTATATCGGTCATCACATCTTACCGGTCTAAGACCTCTATCGGTCCTAAGCTAATATCGGTCGAAGACCTCTATCGGTCCAAGCTTATATCGGTCAAAGACCTCTACCGGTCAAAGCAACATCCCGGTCGAGCAAGGTACCGGTCAAGCTAGACCCCCGTCCATCTCACTTTGCGCCACACACGTCTCGCGCAAACTCCACTTTGCGCGACCCACCTCTCACGCAAAACTCAGCGTTTGCGCCACCCAAGACTCACGCAAACCGTAGTTTTCGTGACCCACTGCTCACGAGAACATCAATTTGTGCCACGGTCTTCTCACGCAAATCCTACTTTGCGCGACCCTCTTCTCACGCAAACTGTACTTTGCGCCACTGCCTTGTAACGCAAACTTTTCCTTTGCGTGACCAAACTCTTGCGAGAACTTCTACTTTGCACCATCTGTGTCTAGCGCAAACCTCTCTTTACGCTACCTGCCTCTCGCGCAAACCGTCCTCTGTACCTCTGTCCTTGGCATATATCTGATTTTTGTACCTGTTTTAACTGTGTTTAATCTATTTGTGCTTTATACTCTGTGAGAGGACTGCATTTAATTATTTTTAGAAAATTTATTTTCTGAAAATTTTGAGTGTAGTTTTTATCCAACTTTTGATTCTAACGATCTCATCCAGTTGATTGTTTAATCAATATCAGATAAGTTTGATTACTAATCAATACCAGTAAGGATGTCCCGGGAAGCTCTTACTATTGGAACAGTTGTGAAGCCACCAGTTCTCTTCAAGGGGGAGTACGAGCAATGGAAGGACAGATTCATGGACTTCATCGATCGACATGATTTGGGAGATTATATCAGAAAATCTCTGAAAGAAGGAATCATGACACCTCCGACCAAGGTTCTCACTGTAGCTAGAGAAAATGGTCAAGAAGAAGAGACAGAGTATAAATTACCGATTGGTGAATATTTGGAAGATCAGCTAAACAGACACAAGGGTGACAAGCTGGAAAGATCATTTATTCTCCAAGGCATACCGAATGAAATATATGTCAAGATTGATAGCTACTACGCTACCGATAAGCAAATGTGGGATCAGTTGGAGAAGAAGATGATCGAATCTAAAGTCGGCAACCAACTCAAAGTTTCCAACTGCTTGAATAATTATGAAGAATTCAAAGCTAAAGCTGGAGAATCACTCGAAGCCACTTATGACAGATTTGTCACATTGCTGAACGAGCTCAGCAAGAACAAGATCAACAAATCTCAAGTCGAGCTGAATGTGAAATTCCTCAGCAACCTTCAGCTCGAGTGGAAGAGATTCACCAGACAGATGAGGTAGTTGAAAGATCTGAACGACATTCCACTTCATGAAGTTTATGAAATCCTCAAACAGAATGAGGAAGAGGTGGATGAAATCAAGGCTGAGATGAAGAAGGCTGACAAAGAAGTTGTGATCTAGTTGCTCTTGTGGTCAAGAAAAAGTCTAAGAAGAAGAAGGTGATAGCATCTGAATCAGATGAGGCTGATAGTGAGGCAAAGTCTGACTCTGACGACTGTGAAAAACTGAAGGAAGCCATGCTAATGTTAACCAAGGCTTTCCACAAGAATTTCTATAAAAAGCCAAACTCCAACAGTCAGAGGTACTCGTCTGGTCCGAATAACTACAAGCATAAGGAGAAAGTTGAAGAAAAGAGACCAGAAGACAAGAAGAAGGATGGAGCCGAAGAGTTCAAGAAGGAAGAACCGATGAAGTGCTACAATTGTGGCAGACTCGGTCACTTTGCGAAGGACTGCCGAAAACCAAAAGTTCGAAACTCCAAACATTACAAGAATAAGATGCTTCTAGCCAAGCAACAAGAGGCTGGAAAAGCATTAATGGCCGAGGATGAATACTGGTTTGACCATTCGGATCAAGAGTCTGAAGAAGGAGAGAAAGATGAGACAGCACACCTGTGCTTGGTGGGGAAGAAGCAGTCAGAAGCTGAAGCTGATTCTGATGACGGAGATACTGATGAGGTATGTGACTTAACTGAATCCGATTTTCTAAACCAAATGCATGCAATGATGTCTAAACTCCAAGAATTAGAGTCTAAACTGAAGCGTGAGAAAGGTGTCATAAATGAGAAAAATCAATCTATACATAAACTTAGTAATGATATTGCTAAGAAAAATGTATTAATTGAAACTTTGCACAAAAATATAGACACTTGCGCTAAAGAAAAAACTATAATTCATAAGGAGTTATCTGAAACTGTTTCTAAGTATAGAGAATGTGAGTTTAAGTCTATAGAGATTTCTAAAAGGTATTTTTCTACTTCAAAAGAAAAGAAATCTTTAATAGACAAGGTTAATTCTTTGGAAGAGAAATTATATTCTTTAGGTCAAACTGGACACACTATTCATTTGAACAAACCTAAAGAGAAACCCGATACTTGGGGACTTGGTTAAAAGAACCCACATCATCTCAAAAAGGGTATATCTGAAGTGCCTGCACTTTATGACTTTGGGTTTATGTTGTTGGCTCCTCAACATCAGGAACTCAAACCCTTTTGGACTAGTCTGTCTGAAAAAGATAAAGCCAAGGAATATGATAAAAGAAAGAACATATCTAAAGTTCAACTTCAATTTCGCTATGAGAAGTTAAATAACAGTTATAGTTCTGATAAATCAAAATTTCTTTCAAATGATTATTTTGAGAGTTATTATGTAAAAGAATTGGAGGCTAAACCCATCGAAGGTAAAAGCTTTACGTCCCTCCTCTAGTTTTGGAAAGTAAAATTTCTGAACTCGAGAATACTCTTACAGATGAAAGAATTTTGATGGACTTAGAACAAACTGTATTTTCAACAGCGTTCAAAAATACTGATTTTTCTAAATTCTCCAAGGCTTTAAATTCTGATGACAGGTCTGGTTCACTTGATAATGAGCTTAATTTCTTAAACTCTGAAGGTGTTTTAAATGAATGTGTTGCTCAATTTGACTTTACTTCTAAGCTTCCTGATCATTCATCTTGTGCTGTTAATTCCTTTGGATTACCCAGTGTGTTTGAAAAAGGTGAAACATCAACGAAAGTTGACAAATCAGTTTCTGTGAAATCTAAGAATGCGAAAGGTAAGAAAAGAAAATCTCAGCATTCACAGAAACCGTAACCACGGGTAAGCCAAAGAAGAAGCATTCTTTTAATTCTCATCATTCTAACTCTAAAGTTTCAAATGTTTCAGATATGAGAAAGCAAAGGGTTGGAGTTAAGACTGCATGGATACCGAAACAGAAGATAGACGAGAAAGCTAAATCTAGTTCTAGTTTTAATTTGAATAAAAAGACTTCTAGTACAGATGAATTGATTGTGAATGTTGCTACTTTTAAATCTAATCTTGTTGATTCTCGCAAGAAATACTCGATAAAGCAATTATTCCAGTTAGCTCCATCTAATAATAAAAAGTTTTTAAATTATGGTGAATGTGATTATGCTTCTCGTAAATATTCTGATGTTTGGTATGGTTCATATAATGTTTCATCTTATAGTTATAATTCGTCTTATCGTGATTATGGCTTTCAAAGAAAAAACGGGCCCAAATTTAAATGGGTGCCAAAATCAAGTACTAACAGTGGAGGTCCCATTTATAAATGGGTTCCTAAACCTCTTCTTTCCTGATTTGTGTTGTGCAGACCCGTCATATGTGGTACTTGGATAGCGGGTGTTCCAAGCATATGACCGGGCAGAAGAGTATGTTGTCTAATTATACGGACAAATACTGCGGCATAGTTCGTTTTGGGAATGATCAGTTTTCACCAATTCTGGGATATGGTGATGTTGTACACGAAAACCTCACGATTAAGAAGGTGAGCTACGTTCAAGGCTTAGGGCACAACCTATTCAGCATTGGCCAGTTCTGCGACAAAGACTTAGAGGTTAATTTCAAGGCCAAGACATGTTCAGTACGCACTGAAGAAGGAAAAGAACTCTTGGTCGGCACTCGCAAGTCAAACCTCTACACCATCAACTTGTCAAAGGTCCAGGCTGACAATCAGGTCTGTCTACTATCAAAGGCCTCGATGCAATAAAGCTGGTTATGGCATCGACGACTTTCTCACCTCAACTTTCGGTACATCAACAAGCTGGTCAGTGGAAAGCTAGTGAAAGGACTTCCAGAGCTGAAGTATGAAAGAGAACACCTGTGTGCAGCATGTGAAAAGGGAAAGATGAAGAGAGCCCCACACAAACGAAATCCTGAACCGAGTACCAGCTCTCCTTTAGAGTTATTGCATATGGACTTGTGCGGTCCTATGCGAACGCAAAGTTTAGGAGGAAAGAAGTATGTGCTAGTTATCGTGGACGACTATACGCGATACACTTGGGTTAAGTTTCTAAGGTCGAAAGATGAGACTCCCGATGTTCTCATTACATTTCTGAAGATGACCCAAGTCAATTTGCAAAAACAAGTCAAGATTCTCAGGACTGACAACGGCACAGAATTCAAGAACAAGATAGTTGAAGAATATCTCGAGTCGGTCGGGATATCACATCAATACTCTGTTGCTCGCACGCCTAAACAGAACGGAGTCGTCAAAAGGCGAAATCGTACACTTGTCGAGGCCGCTCGGACAATGCTCAGCCAATTTGACTTACCTTTATTTTTGTGGGCTGAATTTGTATCGACTGCGTGTCACACTCAGAATCGCTCCATGATACACCGCCGATTTCAGAAGACCCCGTATGAGTTGATCAACAACCGAACACCAACCATTAAATATTTTCATGTTTTTGGTTGTAAGTGTTTTGTTCTAAACGACAGAGAGAATCTGAACAAGTTCAGTGCTAAGGCGGATGAAGGCATCTTCGTTGGTTATTCCTCTACATCTTCTACATATCGTGTTTATTTGAAGAAGTCAAAGAGTGTGATCGAGAGCGTCAATGTTACATTCGATGAGGATTTGGCTTCTGAGCACGTCAGTTCAGAACCCGTAATTACAGGAGTATTAGCTTCTGGACCAACCAGTCCAGGACCTGCACCTCAAGAGAACAAATCAGATGGCGCTTCATCGTCTACTTCTAAATTATCTTATTTGGATTTATTATTTGAACTGTTCTATGATGAATTTGTTGGATCTAAGTTACCTAACTCTGTTGTGGTTGACAGGATAGAAGACTCGATGACTACTCATCCGACCACTTCCGATATCTCTACTGAATCCAATTCCCCGATTCAGCAAGAAGTTACAGTTCAAAAGCCTACTCCGACAGTTGAAGTTGTGACCAACTCCGCCGAGACAGAAGTAGTTGATTCAGTAGGATGTACTGTAAGGACTGATCAACATATTGACCAAGTTGTGCCTACTGCAACTTCTGCAACGACTACTTCAACTGAAACCCCCGTTAATTCTGAACCATCTGAAGGAGATAACAGTAGATTCCTAGATACTGAACATGATCAATCTACATCTAATCCACCCCCTCATGAACATAAGTGGACCAAAGAGCACCCGGTACATCAAATTATTGGAGATCCTACTGCACCAGTGCAAAATAGGTCTACAACATCAAATCTATGTATGTATGAATCCTTTCTGAGCAAGATCGAGCCTACTCGCGTATCTGAGGCCCTTGCCGATTCAGATTGGGTAACTGCGATGCAAGCTGAGCTGAATTAGTTTGAAGTGCTGAAAGTCTGGAGACTTTTACCCAAACTGCAAGGTAAAACCATCATTGGTACGAAAACGGTGTTCAAAAACAAGAAAGATGAAGATGGTACCGTTATCCGAAATAAAGCATGACTTGTTGCCAAGAGATATAGGCAAGAGGAAGGAATTGACTACGATGAGACTTATGCTTCAGTGGCATGTATAGAGGCGATTCGGAAGTTCTTAGCCTACGCAGCCCACAAGAACTTCACCGTCTATCAAATGGACGTGAAGAAAACTTTTCTGAATGGAGTACTCAAGGAAGAAGTCTACGTCTCACAGCCAGAAGGGTTTGTAAATCCAGATAAGTCGAACCACGTCTACATCTTGGATAAAGCTCTTTATGGACTGAAACAAGCTCCTCGTGCCTGGTATGATATTTTATCTCAATTCTTGGTCAAGTCAGGTTTTACAAAAGGTACGGTTGATACCACTCTTTTCATTAAATAGGATAAAGGCGATATCATTCTTATTCAAATATATGTGGATGATATTATTTTTGGTTCTACAAATACTAAGTACTGTAAGAACTTTTCAAACCTCATGGTGTCACATTTTCAGATGAGCATGATGGGAGAGATGAATTTCTTTCTCGGATTACAAGTCAAACAATTTTCAACGGGGATTTTTATCAATCAATCTAAATACATTCTGGATATTTTTCGGAAGTTCAAAATGGAAAATTGTAAACCGATTGGTACCCCAATGGCACCTGGTACTAAGATTGTCACCGATCTTTCGGGAAAGGCTGTTGATGTTAGGACTTATAGAGGGATGATAGGTTCTTTAATTTATCTTACTTCTAGTAGGCCGGATATAATGTTTTCTACATGCTTATGTGCGAGATATCAGGCTAATCCTAAATAATCCCATTTGTCTGTTGTTAAGCGGATTTTTAGGTATCTGAAGGGGACTGCAGATCTTGGTTTGTGGTATCCTAAAGATACTAGCTTTGAAGTAACAGCTTATTCAGACGCAGATCATGTTGGCTGCATGTTAGACAGGAAGAGCACCTCGGGTCATATCCAATTCCTCGGAGACAAACTCGTCAGTTGGGCTTCGAAGAAGCAATTATGTGTCTCCACATCAACGGCCGAAGCGGAATATGTAGCTGCTGCTAGCTGCTGTTCTCAAGTCTTGTGGATGAGAACACAACTACGAGACTATGGATTTCATTTCAATAGAATCTCGATCTATTGTGATTCGAAGAGCGCTATTGCGATTACCGCTAACCCTGTTCAGCACACTAAGACCAAACACATAGATGTACGGTATCATTTTATAAAAGATAATGTAGAAAAGGGAACAATTGAACTTTACTTTGTAAAAACCGATTATCAGCTTGCAGATTTGTTTACCAAACCTTTAGACGAAAAGAGATTTAATTTTCTTGTCTCAAGACTTGGTATGCTAAATCTTAAGACCTAATCGGTGGTTACCTATTACAGTTTCTTATTGTGTCTCTTTATCATTTCTTTATTATTATTTCCGCATGATACCTGCTCTTTAATAGTTTGTTCATGATCTCAGGGGGAGTGTGAGGAGTATCTTATAGATGGTCACTGCTATTTTGAGGGGGAGCATATTCAAATACATTGTACTTACTGATAAATTGTTAGTGACGCATGATTTTAGGGGGAGCATACAAGTAAAGAGTATGGCGATGACTTCTGATTATTTCTGATCAGAACTCGTACATTCATTGTTTTACTACTTTATGTCATTTAAATTTCAGTGAATAAAGTTTCTTTGACTAGACTTTTAGACTTTTGCAGGTTGAGAGATGCTTCAAAGATCATATCTTTATGACTTTAAGCTTGACTTCGTGAGATGTAAGACTGCATTCAAAAGGTATAATTCCTTATCTTTATCTCATTTATGGTTGAAAGAAGGACAACTTTCAATCATAAGAAAACATGTTCTTAAATGTTCAAACCACTTCCCGATTCTCAAACAGATTTCTTGAATTGGAAGTGAGTTTTTAAATGTTTTCTGCTTCATCATTGAGCTTTAACTGACAAAGTTAAACTATCTGAGCATCATTTGCTTCATAGGAAAACATGGGATCAGTGTGCTAGGACTTAAAAGAAACTTCTATGGATTCACGTTAACCAGTGTTTCCTACCCAAGAAGTTAATTCTATAGTGATTAAATGTGAGGAGTCCAAAAAGAAATGAGTGTGGGATGTGTGATGTGTGATGAGGGAAAATGTTAAAAGAGAGTTTGGTTAGCTGTGAGCTTAATGATAAAAGAAAGAGGGTGTGAGATCAGAGTAAAAGAATTTTCAAACTCTGCTCCAACTACTTTCTACGCCGGGCAGCCACATTTCTAATGCTTCACATTTCTTTGGTGAACATTATTGAAACAGGCACCTAGCCCATGCCAACTCTTCACATTACCCCACCAGCTACTCATTTTCTTCTCAACAAGAAAATGTTTCATTTTCAAAGGGGACACAACACATATGCTATCTGATTTTCATTTGGAAAATCTGGATATTGAAAAGAAGGAAGTCTGCCCCACCTTCACATTTCACTAATGCACATTGAGTCTGTATTTAACTACTTGTCTCAGTGGTTTACACTTTTTGAGCCTTATAAGCAATCATTATATGCTTCATTTATTCTATCACTTGCACGAACACACAAAGAATTTGTTTCTTTGTCATAACGTTCATAGAAATTGCCTTTGTGGTATTTCGATGATTGAATGGAAGCCCTGGGGGAGTGAACATCATAAAAGCTCCTTTATATTGTGTATTCGTTACACACAGTGACTTTGTGTTACTGACAGACAACTTTAACTGATTCATTTGTTAATTCAGGTGTTACCTTTCTATTTTGTCTGGATTTGCAAAGATCTGGATACTCATCTTTATGAATTGACGAATAATCAGTGGTTCAGTTTGCAAGATCAGTGGTGGAAGACATTTCTTGAAGAAAAGTTTTGATGAACTCCTTGCTCTTGTCATCAAAAAGGGGGAGAAGCATCAACCAAGAAATGGGGAGAATACAAATTTTTAAAAGATTTTATGAAGATATGCTGAATTGAAGATATTTTCTCTAAAGATGATCTGCTGAAGCATTCCGAGCTGAAACTGGAGATAATTTCTTAATTTCTTTCCAGGAGATAAAGTTTTGGAGATAATTGCTACATTCTGAAGACAAAGAGGAAGACTGCATTTTCTAAGCTTAAAGAGAAGAATTGAATTGCTAAATATTTTTAGTAATGATCTTGATCCAAAGGGGGAGATTGTTAAAGCACATATTTATTGGATTCAAGATCATCATTATCTTAAGATGGAAATCTGAAGTCAAAGCTGATAAAATCGTCTCAACAAATAGTCTAGGGTCCTTTTGTAATAAATAGTCAAAATGTGTTTAAGTATTTTCTTTATTAGTCTTTATTGTTTAGTTATTAGTTGTTTTTAGTTGTTGGGCCCAAGCCTTGCCAAGCCCATTAGGCTAATAAGGCCTAAGTATATATTGTTTTGTTTTATTGGTAATTAGGTTAGAGGTAAGAGAGCTTAATTGAGAAATTATTATTGAGAGAGGTTGTGCTTGGTGTTGGTGCGCCGTACACGAGAGAAGCAGAGATAGATTTCGATTTCTTCATCAAGAACACTTGTAACCTGTTGAATCTTTCGATTAATCGTATTAGGTTTGCATTATCGTATTGTTTTATATGTTTGCTTGATTGAATGATTAACATTGGGACACACACATTGTATCCCCAAACACCCAAGCACGGGTGTGGCAAATGTAAGATCCCACATTGGTTGGGGAGGGGAACAAAAGTTACCTTATAAGGGACTGGATACCTCCTCTACCAGACACGTTTTAAAACCGTGAGTCCAGGTGTATGGACAAAGCGGACAATATCTGGTATGGTTGGCCTGGATGTTACAGATGGTATCAGAGTTGGGAGCTGGACTAGTGTGCCAACGAGGACGCTGGTCTCCCAAGGGGGGTGGATTGTAAGATCCCACATTAGTTGGGGAGGGGAACAAAAGTTGCCTTATAAGGGACTGGATACCTCCTCTACCAGGCGCGTTTTAAAACCGTGAGTCCAGGTGTGTGGACAAAGCGGACAATATCTTGTACGGTTGGCCTGGATGTTACAGATGGTATCAGAGCCGGGAGCTGGACTAGTGTGCCAACGAGGACGTTGGTCTCCCAAGGGGGGTGGATTGTAAGATCCCACATTGGTTGGGGAGGGGAACAAAAGTTGCCTTATAAGGGACTGGATACCTCATCTACCAGACGCGTTTTAAAACCGTGAGTCCAGGTGTGTGAACAAAGCGGACAATAACTGGTACGGTTGACCTGGGATGTTATAGCAAAATACTCAACCCATAAATCATGGTTAATAACCCACACATATACAATACGTCACCGAAAACATAGACACTAGGCCCAATACTCACCCGACCATAAAATGGAAGGAAACCAAATATCAAAACGTGGGAAAGACCTATTTCATTCAAACCTTAATATACGCGGGAGAAACCCAATATTAAGGTCATCATTTACAGTCGACCACACAAATCCAACGATAATAAAGTAAGGCGTTAACATTTAAAATATTGTTGGCCGACGACAGGGGAGACCCGAATCCGTTGAGAGTGGAAGAACAAAAAAAGTATGCCACCCTTGCAACGTTAATCGCATGACACTTCACGACATAAAATCCCAAGTGTCCCTACAAATTCTTAACAAGTTTCACCTCAAGAGACGGGTGACCTTGGTGAACATTAAAATGAACTTCACCCCGAAGGCCCGACACACTTAAATACTACCTCTAAGGAATTACTTCAAGCGGCGGAGATCCTAGTGCCTACCTCCCCGGTAGCACTTCCAAACTCAACCCTTCTAGTGCCTACTTGAAAAGTTCACGGTCATAAAACATGGGTCCCAGAGTCCAACCCTGAAATACCCGATTGACCATCAAAACAGACTGACTTACGTGCCTATGGATCCAATGCAACATAGTCTAACATTTCATGACAACACCGGAATGACCATCGCACTCAAGCATGTAATCAACCTCAATATGTAACACGATGCATTAGTATGTAAATCATAACTGGGCTCTATATTGAGCGATTAAAACCAAACAATTGTTCCTAAGACTCTTTTAAGTCGACACCGAGCTAAAGTGCTCAAAATCCTTTTTGACCAATGATTAACGATCCCCAAATAATAATAAACGCACTTGACCCACGTCATGCAAACACAAGCTCCAAAATAATTGAATAAACTCCAATACAGTTTAGGTTGAGACAAATGGTTTTCCAAATGGATTCATACTCTTTGTTCTTTCAATATGCCCCATAACACAAAATCAAGCCTTCCCCCAGACAAACACTAAAAGTGCCTATTTACCAAATAGTTTCCATTTATGCAATAAATCATCAAAACACTTTTATTTATGACTTATTTATCAAAATGCCCAAAAATCCCAAATATGGGGGTTTTACAAGGTTTATAAAGCCAAACTCTTCAAATGATCAAAACCTACCAAATAACTCAACAAATGATAATTTAATGTAAAACACATAAACACTTTAAAATGAACATTTTGGCATGTACAACGTTTTCACAAATCAACTTCAACTCATCTTGCTAGACTTCGGTTAAATCTATGTTTTACCCCAAATGTGAGTCTCCTTTGATGGAGACTTGGAATCTTCAAAGAATCTCTTATAGATGTTAGATCCAACACTCCCACAAGGTTTCCTTTACCCAAAGCTTGACCATAAACCTTTGGATCAACCCAAGATCACCAATCCTCTTCTATATCATCTTGAAAAGCTTCAAAAAACGAAACCCTAGGTCCAAGAATCACCCAAATCGGACCTATGATGAAGGAAATGCAACCAAATGAAGAAAAACCCTACAAATGTCGATTTTAAGCTTTCGGGTCGCTCTCGCGGCCTTGCCCGCGACTTGAGGCCGCGTGGTAGGCCGCGCATGTCTTTTGATGTCGACCAAGCGACTTGGGCAGCTTGTGCCGCGACCTCAAAGCCACGCACCAAACCGCGGGAATCCACTTCGCCCGGTTTCCTTCTGTTTTCGCGTCCGATTCGATCCTCAATGGCTCCACTACAAAAAGGGAAGTAAAACCTTACTAAACCTCCATTATGATGGTCATACGGTTACGGTATTATGGGTTAAGGGTCTCCACAATCACGGGTGTTACAATGCACAATAGGTACGGGGATTCGATGAGGGTGCACGTGAATGGCTCATGGCTCATGACACGGGTCTCTACAAGCGGATGGGGTGAGTTGGGATGACCAGGACTTCACACCCATTATAGGACATCACCCGATCCCATATGATTGATTAGGTTTTCATCTTTATTGTGAGCTTGGTGCTTTAATTTAATCTTTATTGTGAGTTTTGCTAATATTGGTACTTATTAGGGGTGAGCATTGGAAGCGGGTATGCGTCTTCGAAACCGGAACCGCTTCGGAACTGTCGTTCTGAAACCAGAACCGATGTGATTGGTTCTGATTCCTAAAATATGGAACCAATCGGGAGTGGTTCCAGTTCCGGTTCTTATTTTCTTGGAAACGTTAACCGCTGGGTACCCGCCAGGACAGGTTCCGGGACCGGGTACCCGGTCCCGCTGGGTACCAAGAACCGGAACCGAATGGTACCCACTAATTTTTTAATAAAATATATTTTATTTATTTATAAAAAATTAATAAACTACCTTTTAGGGAAGCACCGCTTGTGGTATTTATTAGCATCAACTAATTTTAATGACATGAAGTGTTTTGGAAACACCGTTTGTAGTATTTATTTGTTTTGGAAGCACCGTTTGTAATATTTATTTGTTTTGTAAGTATCGTTTGGAGTATTTATTAATTTTTCGTTTTTATCGTATTAATCACGTTTGTGGTATTTATTTCTTTACGTTGGGACTTTGTAATATATTAATATTTACTTTTTTATAATATGAATGATAAAAAAAACAAATTAAAAAATTAGACAGCGGGTACCCGGTAACAGGACTGGAACCGGCGGTTTCGGGACCGGTTCCCAAATATAAAGAACCAGTCGAACCGGTTCCAGTTTTTTCATTCCAAGAACCGCCGGCTCCTGTCCCGCCTTTGCTCACCCCTAGTACTTATGTTCACAATGAAAATATGGTTTTAATTTGAACCTATCCATATATATATATATATATATGTATATGTATATATGTATGTATATGTATATAGAGGTTCATTCATTTGCTAACCACGACATTGGTGTTAACCGTGCTAACCGATCTCATCCGTTGATTGTTAACATCTATGGTCCACAATAAATCAGATTTTCAATTTAATTATTAAAATTTAGACGGTTTGAAATTTTTTTTGCATATGAGCACAAGGGTAAAAAAGTAAAAAAAAAACAATTTTAAATATATGGAAACACCACATGTTACCAAAAAACAAGGAGAGAAATTAGGAATTACTCCCAAAATCGATTGAGAGTAAAATCAATTGAATGCTACATCTTTCTCTCTCTTCTCATCGATCTCTCTCTCTCTCCACCATCACCCTCCTTCTCTTCCGAACAACCATCACCGTCAGTCGTCGGAAAATCGTCTGCCGCCGGAAAACGTGGGGTTACAGTTGATCAGAGAGACACTACAACTGATATCCGCTTACAAAACCGAGAACACAGAACCGTTTATCGACTCACGGGTGGCAAGATACGGAAGCATGTTCACTACCGAAGTTCGATTTTGGGGTTTCAGATCTCTCTCCCCCCTCTGTCTCTCTTTCTCTTCGACCCCCTGGTGAAACCCCGTTCTCTACCGAAGTTCGATTTTGGGGTTTCAGATCTGAAGTTCGATTTGGGGTTGAACAGATCTAAAGTTCGATTTTGAAACCATTGTTTTTTAAACCTATCAGAGTTCGAACAGAGCGAAACAATGTGCATAAATGTACATAAGCCTCTAAATGTAATAATTAATATTTGCACTTGTGCACATTCTGCAATTATGCACCGTGTGCACTTCTGCACAATATGCACTTATGCATTTCTGCACTTTGTGCACTTATGCACAATTTATGTGCATTATGCACGGTTTATGTGCACTTCTACACATTATGCAATAAACTATAGACAAAAATCGTGAATCTTCTTCAAAATTAAAAAAAAAATTATGGTCAAAAAAAGAATTACAAAAAAAAAGAATTAAATAACTACCATGAATAAATAAGAGAAAATAAGGAAATAAAATAATGAGGATTCCATTATTAAATATGAGAGAAATAAGGAAAGAAAATAGGAATATGGATATTAATATAAAATACCAATTTTACCCTTTTATTCATTATGAGACGTGTACATCTACAAAAAAAAATACTCAAATTTGATTGACTAATAACTGGTTAGCATGGTTAACACTAATAGGTTGGTTAGCAAAAAAAGGGGACCCTATGTATATATGTATATATATAAAATATAATATAAACATATTAGAGCCTTAAGGTGAATCTAGGGATGGTGAAATAATGATAAGAGTAGGTATCAATTACAAAGATCCCCAAAACATGGTGTAACTTAGCCTCCTCTCATGTTTCACTTTGTCCCCATTAAGCACGATAAATCAACTATTTTATTTTATAACAATAATATAAAGATCATGTTAGGCTTGTACCTTATGCTTTAGAGAGTGTACGTCATACCTAGTACTTTGTACCTTACATCAAACTAAATTAGCCTTTGTACCAAAATTAAAAATTTAAAATATGCCAAAAAGACCTTTTTTCAGTTTAATGAAATTTTATTTTTCTTAATTTTTTGAGAGAATTTTGGATTACGTTAGCTGATAAACACTGTTGGATGATAAGTTAGTTGATTTCGATAAAAACTAACTGGTTATTAAGTTAGATGACAAACGTAAAACCCAAAAAAAGACATATTAAAAAATTACTTAATATAGCATTACATAATATAATTAATACAAATTAAATCACTCATATATATTTGATCATATTAAAATAATAGTAATAAAATTAATTTTTTTTAATTATTTTGGTTTAATGGCCATTCATTTCATTCCATATTATATTTGTATTATTATTATGAATTCTACCTATCTGTTGGTATGACCTCTCAATCTAGGGCATATAACGAACTTTCTAAAATGATTATGTAACAAAATATAGATTTTAGACAATTACCACATTAATTAATGATTTAGAATAACCATTACACATAATATTAAAAAAGCAAAGTTTGTCAATCGTAATTTTTTAATTGATCATTAAATTATTTAATGATTTTTTTTAACAGTAGAAATCAAAAATAAAAAATGGAACCTAGCAAGACGAAAGATTACAAATTGTCCGAAATACATTGAAAGGGGTTACAACACCAGTTTCCCACCTAATTTCCCTCCCCAACTTGACTTTGTTTTTAACCCAAAGAAAAGAGAAAAACGGAACCTCGTTTGCCACTTCACAACTGGATTGAAACTTACTTTCGAAGACTTTTCCATTTCGACTCCTCCAAACCACCGAAGGGACCGCAATACAGATCACGGGTAGCAGCAAACTGCCCGTTTCTCACCGGCCGGGTTGGATATCACTACTAGAAAAATCCTTAATACCGACCAAAGTTTACCGACGGACTTAAGCCGTCGGTAATTTCCGACGGAACACCGACAGAAAAAAGAAAATTGCGACGGATACACAATCCGTCGGTAAATAAAAACATTTCCGACGGATTACCGACGGACATAAAATTATTTTATTTTTGATATTTTTAAATATTACATTCCGTCGGTAATCCGTCGGTAAAGTTAATTATTTAAATATTTATTTTCTAATAAACATTCCATCGGTAATCCGTCGCAAATTACCGAAATCCGTCAGTAATCCGTCGGAAAATATAAAATTTTTCCAAGGTCACTTGATGTATGTATGTATGTATGTGTATGTGTGTCATATGCATAATAGTGTGTGTGTATCATGTACGTATGTATATATGTATATATATAGTACATATATATTGCTTGTATGTATATAGTATCATGTACATATGTGTATGTCGTATGCATATAAGTGTGTGTGTATGTCTAGATCATGTATTGTATACGTTTGTATTGTTTGTATGCATGTATATAGCACATATGTCTATATCATGCATGTCTAGCTATGTATATATGTGTGTATGTATGTATGTATATATGTTTATAAATCATGTCTATGTATGTGTGTATGTATGTATTTCTATAGATGTATTGTATACATATGTATTGCTTGTATGTATATAGCACATACGTCTATATCATGTCTATGTATGTGTGTATATATGTACGTATGTATGTCTATAGATGTAGTGTATACATATGTATTGCTTGTATGTATATAGCACATACGTCTATATCATGTTTATGTATGTGTGTATGTATGTATGTCTATAGATGTATTCTATACATATGTATTGCTTGTATGTATATAACACATATGTATATATCAAGTCTATGTATGTATTTATGTATGTATATATGTATGTATGTCTATAGATGTATTGTATATGTATATCATGTTTATGTATATGTCGTATGCATATATATAATGTGTATATTACATGCATTGTTCTAAAAAAATCGCCGCACAGCCGCTATGGCGCGCCATGGCACCAAGGCTTATGTGTCACGCCACGTTAAGCCCATGGCACGCCATGGCCTAATGCGCAGTCATTGTAAGGAGATGTTTGATTTTTCTTTACGTTTTCAATGTCTTATTTGCAAGTTTTTAATATATAACCTAATTTAATTTGTTTATTACAATTGACTCATTGAGTAACACTACAAAACATACGTTTTTATATATAACATTATATATGAATTAGAAATTTGACGCCATAAGTAACGCCTTGAAAACGTCGTGGCTCCTAAGGCTTAAGGCTTGGGCTAACCGCCACGCCAAGCCTCACACTATTTAGAACCTTAATTACATGTATGTCTATAGGTGTATTGTATACAAATGTATTGCTTGTATGTATATGTTTATGTCGTATGCATATAAGTTTGTGTATGTTATGTACATGTCTATATATGTATGTATGTATATAGATGTAGGTATGTATGTATATGTATGTATGTATGTCTATAGATGTATGTATGTGTGTATAAAACTTTTGGTTCCTGATCTACATACATACATACATACATACATACATACATACATACATACATACATAACTAGACTTAACGGTATGTCTATAGATGTATGTATGTGTGTATAACACTTTTGGTCCCTGATCTAACTGAATTAACGGGAAAAGATAACGCCCGTTAACTGTTTCCGTTAAGTCCAGTTACTTTAGGGGTATATATATATATATATATATATATATGTATGTATGTATGTATGTATGTGTATAGATCTATGTATATGTGTATAACACTTTTGGTCCCTAATCTAACTGGAATTAACGGGAAAAGATAACGACTCTTAATTGTTTCCGTTAAGTCCAATTAGTTGAGGGGTATTTTAGTCAATTTAACTATAATTTGATAAATTAATTAATAATTTGTTTAATAATTTTAATATTAAATAATATGTGATAGTTTATTAATAATTTATTTTAATAATTTATTAATAATTTAAAAGTAATTTTTGAATTTTAAAAAATTAATATCCGTTGGAAATCTGTTAGTAATCACCGACGGTTTAAACCGTCGGAAATCCGTCGGTGATTTTCCGAAATTTCTAAAAAAAATAGCGGGCATAAAGCCTAAGTTTCAATGTTTCCCTCTCACTTCTATCCATCGAACTCACAGCCATCCATCGTCGGCGACCTCTCACTCACCAGCGACCTCTCACTCACTGTCGTCCCTCTCACTCACCGGCGATCTCCATACCCTCAATTTACCTACATCCCTCTCTTTATTTCTCGAACGTCGGCTACCTGTGAAGCTCCACAACCATCAGCGACCGTCTCCAGTCACCATCACCGTCTCCAGCCACCACATTTAAACATCAAGGGTGTATACATTCTTTCACCATTTTTTGATGTATGTGACTGTAATAAGGGTATTTTTTTCACTCTGTGTGTGTGTGTTTGTGATATTTTTCATTCATCTGTTTATATCAAGGGTATTTAGCAAGGGTTGTTAGTTTTTGTTAAACCATTACACTTATTGAAGAGATTGTTTGAGTTGGCAATGGCAAGGGTTGTTAGATTGTATATGATTTTGATTTTGGGTGTTCAAATGATTTTCATTTGTTTATTGTTAGTTTACATAAATGGTTGTTCGTATGTTTTGATTTGGACTTGTGATATATATATTTTAACTTTTGATTTGTGATAAATGGTCGTTCTTGAAACAGACTGTGTTACTGTGTGTGTATGAACCTTTGTGTGTGTGTGTGTGTGCGTGTGTTTGTTTGTTTTTGTATGAATCATGTGTGAGTATGTTTGTTTGTGTATGAATCTCTGTGTGTATGTGTGTGTTTGTTTGTTTTTGTATGAATCTGTGTGTGTGTGTGTGTGTTTGTTTTTGTATGAATCATGTGTGTGTGTGTGTGTGTTTGTATGAATCATGTGTGTGTGTGTTTGTGTATTAATCTATGTGTGTGTGTATGTCTGCTTTTGTATGAATCTGTGTGTGTCTGTTTTTGTATGAATCATGTGTGTATGTTTGTTTTTGTATGAATCATGTGTGTGTGTGTGTGTGAATCTGTGTGTGTATGAATCTGTGTATGTATGTATGTATGTCTATAGATGTATGTGGATTGTGTGTGTGTGTAGATTGAAATTGATTGAAATGTTAATGAATATGTTGTGTTTTTTTAATGAATCTGTGTTTTTGTGTGTGTAGATTGAAATTTGGTGCCGCTTCAGAGACATACACATACACACGATTGACTCCCGACTTCTTGACGTGATTTAAGGTACCAAAATAATTTTAGACGTTATTCCTTAATTAATTTATGTTGTCATGTAATAGGAAAATGTGAGAAGTAATGGAATTAATTGTTATTTGTAACGTTTGTAAACCCAAACCTTTTCGTTATGTTTGTTTTTGGGATATATGACAACTAAGGATAATTATAATTATGACAATTTAATGTAGATTGAAATTATATTGTAGATTGAAATTGATATGAGTATATATTGTAGATTGAAATTGATATAAGTTCTTTTAGCTTATGAAAACCATTGTTATGAGCATGAATATATCAAATGTTTTGGTATGATTTGGTTTGTCAATTATTCGGCAAACATTAATTATGCTTGATTTAATTTGTTTATTTTAGTTGGGTTGCCAATTGTTGGGCAAACATTAGGTTGATAAATAAAAATATTCATTTTATAGTCGTTATGATGCCGAAATTTTAAAAAACATTACATGTAGTGTTTTCAAATCATTCAATAGACTTCTAACTTCATTGACACCTACGGTTTGACTTTTAAATAGTCAAACCATTACATGTAGGGTTTTAAACTTTTCGAAACACCTTTTTTTATTGTAACCTACGGCTTTGACTTTCCAATAGTCAAACCATTACACTTTGAGTTTTAAAGTCATCTAAAACTCCTCTAAACCTACGGTTAAACTTTCAAGTGGGCAAACCATTACATGTAGTGTTCAATAGCCTTTTAACTTCATTGACACCTACGATTTGACTTTTAAATAGTCAAACCATTACATGTAGGGTGTTAAACTTTCCAAATCACCTTTCTTTGATTGTATCCTACGGTTCTGACTTTCCAATAGTTAAACCATTACACTTAGAGTTTTAAAGTCATCCAAAGCTTCTCTAAACCTACGGTTTGACTTTCAAGTAGGAAAACCATTACATGTAGTGTTCAATAGCCTTCTAACTTCATTGACACCTATGGTTTGACTTTTAAATAGTCAAACCATTACACGTAGGGTTTTAAACTTTCCAAAACACCTTTCTTTGATTGTAACCTACGGTTTTGACTTTCCAATAGTCAAACCATTGCACTTAGAGTTTTAAAGTCATCCAAATCTCTTCTAATCCTACGATTTGACTTTCAAGTAGGCAAACCATTACATGTAGTGTTCAATAGCCTTCTAACTTCATTGACACCAACGGTTTGACTTTTAAATAGTCAAACCATTACACATAGGGTTTTAAACTTTCCAAAACACCTTTCTTTGATTGTAACCTACGGTTTTGATTTTTCAATAGTCAAACCATTACACTTAGAGTTTTAAAGTTATCCAAAGCTCTTCTAAACCTACGATTTGACTTTCAAGTAGGGAAATCATTACATGTAGTGTTTAATAGACTTCTAACTTCATTGACACCTACGGTTTGACATTTAAATAGTCACACCATTAAACGTAGAGTTTTAAACTTTCCAAAACACCTTTCTTTGATTGTAACCTATGGTTTTGACTTTCCAATTGTTGAACCATTACACTTAGAGTTTTAAAGTCATCCAAAGCTCCTCTAAACCTACGGTTTGGCTTTCAAGTAGGAAAACCATTACATGTAGTGTTTAATAGACTTCTAACTTCATTAACACCTATGGTTTGACTTTTAAATAGTCAAACCATTACACGTAGGGTTTTAAACTTTCCAAAACACCTTTCTTTGATTGTAACCTACGGATTTGACTTTCCAATAGTCAAACCACTACACTTAGAGTTTTAAAGTCATCCAAAGCTCCTCTAAAC
This sequence comes from Arctium minus, assembly GCA_954870635.1. Lineage (NCBI taxonomy): Eukaryota > Viridiplantae > Streptophyta > Magnoliopsida > Asterales > Asteraceae > Arctium > Arctium minus. The sequence continues at coordinate 23,207,982 of OX941097.1, read as the reverse complement.
CTACGGTTTGACTTTCAAGTAGGCAAACCATTACATGTAGTGTTCAATAGCCTTCTAACTTCATTGCACCTACGGTTTGACTTTTAAATAGTCAAACCATTACACGTAGGGTTTTAAACTTTCCAAAACACCTTTCTTTGATTATAACCTACGACTTTGACTTTCCAATAGTCAAACCATTGCACTTAGAGTTTTAAAGTCATCCAAAGATCCTCTAAACCTACGATTTGACTTTCATGTAGGCAAACCATTACATGTAGTGTTCAATAGCCTTCTAACTTCATTGACACCAACGATTTGACTTTTAAATAGTCAAACCATTACACGTAGGGTTTTAAACTTTCCAAAACACCTTTCTTTGATTGTAACCTACGGTTTTGACTTTCCGATAGTCAAACCATTACACTTAGAGTTTTAAATTCATCCAAAGCTCCTCTAAACCTACGATTTGACTTTCAAGTAGGCAAACCACTACATGTAATGTTTAATATACTTCTAACTTCATTGACACCTACAGTTTGACTTTTAAATAGTCAAACCATTAAACGTAGGGTTTTAAACTTTCCAAAACACCTTTCTTTGATTGTAACCTACGGTTTTGACTTTCCAATAGTCGAACCATTACACTTAGAGTTTTAAAGTCATCCAAAGCTCCTCTAAACCTACGATTTGACTTTCAAGTAGGAAACCCATTACATGTAGTGTTCAATAGACTTCTAACTTCATTGACACCTACGATTTGACTTTTAAATAGTCAAACCATTACACGTTGGGTTTTAAACTTTCCAAAACACCTTTCTTTGATTGTAACTTACGGTTTTGACTTTCCAATAGTCAAACCATTACACTTAGAGTTTTAAAGTCATCCAAAGCTCCTATAAACCTACGGTTTGACTTTCAAGTAGGCAAACCATTACATGTAGTATTTAATAGACTTCTAACTTCATTGACACCTACGGTTTGACTTTTAAATTGTCAAACCATTACACCACCTCTATCTTGAATATGTCGACTAACTACTTCATTCTTTGTAGTAGTTGTTGAATATGTCGACAAATAGATGATGGATGTATAGAAAGAACGACGGTCGGGGGTTTCTTAGCGTCGACTATATTGTTGCAATGGACAGTTTTTGGGACTATCCTTATGCCAATGAAGGGACTGTTGAAAGGAAAACTACACGTGATGGGATAGTGCTTCATATCAGATGCCCTTGTAAGAAGTATCAAAACTTACGTTATAAAGAAAGAGATGACGTGAGGCTGCATTTGATGAAGCACGGTTTCATGCCTGATTATACCACATGGTGGGCACATGGTGAAACCTATTACCATGCACCGCATGAAGACGTGGGTCAATATTCTACTCCGGTAGTAGATCATAATGAAGGGTATGTTGAAATGGTGAACGATTACATGATACATGATGGCATGACATGGGAAGAAGAAACCCCTAATCCTTCTGCCTAAGGATTTTATGACATGTTACAAGCTGCTGACGAGCCATTATGGGACGGGTGTCCAAATTACTCGAAATTAGGAGCTGCGACGAGATTGTTGAATTGGAAGGCAGAATGTAATGTACCTGAGACGACTTATAATCAAGGTGTTCCTATAATTAAAGAGATGATACCCGTGGGTGACAAACTACCTGGTAACTTTTACGAGACGAAGAATAGTTTGAAAAAGCTTGCTCTATCGAAAGTAAAGATTGACGCTTGCAAAAACCATTGCATGCTATTTTACATGCATGATTCTGAGTTGACCCGTTGTCAGTATTGCAATGAAAGTCGTTACAAGACTAGTGCACGAAGCAAGGTCCCAAACTTGGTGTTGACGTACTTGCCTATTGTTCCTAGAATTCAAATATTGTATATGTCAAAGAAGACGTCTAAATAGATGACTTGGCACAAGGATCATCATACAGAACCGGGTGTGATGGTACATCCAAGTGATGGTGCGGTTTGGAAGCATTTCGACATGGTACATCCTGACTTCGCTTCCGAGGTCCGGAATGTGCGTCTTGGCTTATGCACCGACGGTTTCAACCCGAATAATTCAAATTTGAATCCGTATTCACTATGGCCAGTGTTTCTTACCATATACAATTTACCTCTTTGGTTGAGTTTGAAAGATTCATATGTTAAACTTGCATTGGTCATTCCTGGTAGAAAGAGCTCCGGTCAGAATTTAGATGTGTTTCTTAGGTTGCTAATAGATGATTTCAAGATGTTGTATACAGTGAGCGTTCTTACGTATGATGCTTATCGTAAGAATAATTTTGAGATGCGGGCTATAGTTTTATGGACGGCCAACGACTTCCCTGCCTACACAATGTTGTCGGGTTGGAGCACGCACGACAAGCTAGCATACCCGTACTGCATGTGTACAGTCGATTTATTTCAGTTAAAAACTAGACGTAAATCTTGTTGGTTTGACTGTCATTGGAGATGGTTACCTAGTGAACACCCCTTCCGACGTGATCAAACAGGATTTTTGGACGGATCTAGGGTGTTAGATGGTCCACCACCCGAGTTAACCGGTGAAGAAATATGGGAGCAGGTCCGTCATCTTCCAACTGTTTATGATGGCTCCCCGTTTCGATCGACCAATAGAAAAATTACCGGCTTTGGAATTACTCATAATTGGGTGAAAGAAGCATCTTTTGGGAGTTGCCATATTAGAAGACGTTCCGACACAACCTGGATGTCACGCACATTGAGAAGAACGTCTTTGAGAATCTCTTTAACACTGTCATGGACATGTCAAAAACGAAAGACAATATAAAAGCAAGGAGGGATGTAGAGATTTATTGCAACCGATCGCAATTTCACATTGCCACGTCCGGCAATAAGTTGGTGAAGCCGAAGTCGTCATACACTTTGACCAAACAACAAGTAAAACAAATATGTGAATGGTTGAAGAGACTGAAGTTTCCGGACGGGTATGCTTCGAATATTGGGCGTGTGTAAACATGGTAGACTACAACTTTTATAGCTTCAAGAGTCATGATTGTCATGTGTTTATGCAACGATTTCTCCCTATTGCCTTACAAGGGATGATACCGACTCCCATATGGGATGCGATAACGGAGTTATGCACATTCTTATGTGCAATCTGCTCAAGGGTGTTACACTTAGAAGACTTGATTCCATTGCAAACAAGTATCGTTCAAACAATTTGTAAGTTGGAAAAAGTCTTCCCGCCCGGATTCTTTGATTCTATGGAACACTTAGTGATACATTTGACACGAGAAGCCGTAAATGGTGGGTCGGTCCAATATAGGTGGATGTATCTTTATGAGAGTTAAATGAACTTTTCCATTCAAATACTCACCCATTTATTTTTGAACACGTATTTCAATCGTTGTTTAGGAAACTTGGGTCGTTGAAGAGGACTGTTAGAAACAAAGCAAGGGTGGAGGGGTCTATTGTTAAGTCTTATCAAGTAAATGAACTCTCCACCTATTGCTCCCTGTATTTTGATCCACAAATAGAAACTTGGCATAATCGTGAATCAAGAAACTTTGCCCCAGATATTCCTAGTTCTTCAGGAATAGACGATCGATTGAGCATATTCAAGATTCCTTCTCTTAGATTATTCGAAAAGGGGGGAGGGAAGACCATCTTGACTCAAGCCGAGATTCACAAGATCCACATATATGTGTTGTTGAATTGTGAATAAGTTCAACCTTTTCAATGGACCTTTGATGAGTGGATACAACAAAGAGAACCTCATCTTGATGTAGTTGCACGAGATAAAGCTCGGGATGAAAGGTTTTCTACTTGGTTCAAACAACACGTGAGTACAGAAATATGAAATTTACGTATGTAATGTTACACATATGTAATTTATTTCTTATTTGTGGTTTTATAGGTCATGCTCGGATCAACTGATTTCTCTGATCATTTGAAATCCCTAGCACGTGGACCGGGCCGATATGCTTCGTCGCATAAGGGATAATTTTTCAATGGTTACAAGTTTCATACGGTAACACATACTGTTGGGCGTGTCACACATAATAGTGGCGTATGTGTGAGAGGATCGTGTTATGACGACTCCGAGTTTGACTATTACAGATTGTTGGACGACGTGTTAAAGGTGGAGTATTACGGTGTAGGCTATTGTGTTGTAGTTTTGTTCAAGTGTACATGGTTTGATAGTCCAGAGGGGGTTAGAGTCAACCCTAAACATGGGTTTGTTGATATCAAATACAAGTCCAGACTCAGAGGTGAAGCGGAACAAGTGTATTACAGACCCTATCCTTCAGGCAGTAAGGATTTAAAGGACTGGTGGGCAGTTGTGAAGACCAAATCCCTTGGAATATATGAAGTTGCAGAAAGGGATATCGATAAGTTGGATGATGATAACGTGGATGGAGAACCATTCTTTCAAATCAACGAACGGGTAACTCATAATACAAACAATTGGGTAAATGAGGACCTCGATTCTGTCCCTTTTGTCACTGAGGAGATCAACATAGTCGCCACAAATAAAGAATCTAGCGACGAGGAAAATGCATCAGATCACGAAGCTAGTGACGAGGAAGAAGAATTTGAAGACGTGGACGATGATGAAGATAACGAAGGCGAACTTATGTTATCTGATCAGACGTTTGATCACTAGTGTGCCTTTCTTATGTAGACATTATTCATAATAATTATATCCTTATTATATGTTTGTACACTCATATTTTTGTGTCTTATGATTTATGCACACTTATATCATTGTGTGCGAACCATTATCTATTTTTAGATGGTGGGATGCGACACTAGGGGTAGGGGTAGAGGCTCTAACAGGGGCAGTAGCAGATCCGTCGGGCGTGGTGACCCACGCACCGACGAGCCTATGGACGAATCCACATTTGTTGCAGCTACCAACGAGGGACTAGATCAGATCCAGCCTGAGGACGAGCTTGAGACGTCGTCGCCTGGAGCGGGCTCGAGGGTTAGAGGCCCCAATATTTCATCACAGACGCCCCATCCGAATCAGCGGTCGATGCTTGTGTTGTCTGCCGCCGGCGGGTAAGTAGATGTGATATATTATTAATTCTAGTACATAATAAACCGATCCTAATGTTTTTTATGTTGTATATTTTGCAATTATGAAGGTTTAAGGACCAGTCAGTGGTCCGGAGGGCCACTACCATCTTACGGTCCATGGGCTCATATTGGGGATGTCCCTGAGGAGCACTATCCACAAATGATGGATCGTTTACGGGTATGTATTTTACTCTATGTAACTAATTGAGTGGATTTATTTTTACTTAATCCAAACAATCCTCCTGAGATGGACGCCGACATATTATTTACATTCCGGCGTACCCTGACGAATAGGTATGCGGACATGATGAGAGATACTTGTAATTCAACCAGGGATAGGTCTTTAGCCATTTATGGTGTCCGGTTCGACGGACATGACTAGATGATTCTTAGCGCACACAATCCAGAGTGGATCCGGCATGATTTTTGGGTCAAGATGATTAATCAGCTTTGTTTTGTTTTGAAAACTTGTATCTGGTTGTACTAGGATTTATATTGATTTATATCTTGTTTTTAACAGGTATGGAACACCGATGCGTTCAGGCATGTATCTGCGGCCAATCGGGCCACCGAGTATGAGGGGATGACATCCAGACACACGTGCGGATCTATTAGTACCGCTATGCATCGGGACCACATGGTAATTTATCATCCACTAGACTAAATGTATATAATTGATGAATATATATATATATATATATATATATATATACATATACATGATTTTGTTACCTACTAACAATTTAAGTTGTCTATTGTAGAGAGATGCATGGGGCCGTGAGCCTACTAGCGACGAGATTTGGGAGGCTACACACTGCACCAACAGGAAGCTTGTTACGGGTGCGACTGGTCCACCCACGGATCCTCCGATCTACTTTTACCCAAATGTGGCTCGTATGGCGGTAAGTTCAATTATGTATGTATAGATTTTTGTTTGTTTTATAAGATAGATAGAAATTATAGCAAACTTAGTTTGGGTTGCCATTTTTGGGCAGACGATATGATTGTTTTGATAAAAGCAGGTCTTGGATATATATGTTCAAATTACAGTTGAAATGCTGCCGAATTTTCTATAGGTTAGTTGGCTTGACAATGTCTAATTTGGTAAACTGTATGATAACTACCATCAGATTAGGGAGGAGGAGTACCCAGACTTAGCTCCTGGCACTGTACCTCCCAATGACGCTGAGTTGTGGGAGTGCAGTGTCGGAGGACGGCATAAAGGTCGTCTGTTTGGATGGGGGACCAGTCAGGATCCCTATTATGCTATGACCCGTGATTCAGGTGCCAATAAGAGCGGGAGCTCGCGCGACCGTCGCGATGAGGAGGTATGTTTGTCAAATGTTGTTTAACATTGTTAATTATATGTTTGTTAAATGTTGTATAGCATTTTTATATGTTTGTCAAATGTTGAATTTCAGTTGAATGAGCTGAGACAAAGGGTAGAGAGACAAGAAGAAGAGAGGATCCAGATGCAGAAGCGACTTGACCAGTTTGAGGCATTCATGAAGAAGTTTCAAGATCACCCCCCCCCCCCCGATGTAGAATAGTTTGTATTACGTTATACATGTTTTAGATATTACGTTTTAATTTCTAGATATTAAATGAAAAATGGGTTGGTTTTGAACAATTTTAAACTGGATATTAAATGAAAAATTGGTAGGTTTTGTACAGGTTATAAACTGCCTTTTATTAATTTTTAATAAAAAATTAAATTACCGACGGATAGTCCGTCGGTAAATGTTTTTTAATTTAATTTTTATTTATTAATTATCCGTAGGAAATCCGTCGCTAATTCCGTCGGAAACTATCCGTCGGTAATCCGTCGGAAATATCCCAAGTCGTCGGTAATCCGTCGCAAATACTAGTCATCGGTAATATTTGTCGGTGATCCGTCAGAAATATGAATGCCGACCACTTACTTTCCGAGGGCCACTTACCGAGGATCATCGACGGATCTGACTTTCACCGATAGATTACCGACGGATTTTTCCATCGGTGATAGGCCTCTATTTTGTAGTGTATCAGCTCCACGACCTCCTCGAACGAAGAAGGCGATGATGGGATTGTTGGCCACCAGTGATGTAGCAATGCCCACATGTCTTTAGCCAATGAACATTCGAACATAAGGTGATTTTCAGTCTCGTCACCCACATTGTAGATAGGACAGAGGGTTTAGGGGACTCCGACTCCCCTTCGAGACAAATTACATCGAGTATGAAGTCTTCCCAGCTGAGCACGCCAAAACCGAATGTTGGTTTTTCCTGGGACAACCTTTATTTATATGGTCTTTGGGTGCACTTCGGCTAGGAGGTTGTTGTCAATCATCCTTCTTAAACTAGCTAGGGTTGAGCATCGGACGGGTCGGGTCGGGTCGGGGCCGTAAACCCTATACCCGATTGGATATCAGGTACTGGGTAGAAGGCTCGAAATCCGACCAAATGTAGTTCGGATAATTCGGGTTTCGTGTGGTCAGGTTTCGGGTAGGGTTTTCAAAAGGCTCAGTTGATTTGAAACACAATCCATGGTCCAAAATCAAAAGGATTCAACTACAACTTCTACAAGATTATTCTAAAAATCCAATTTTTTTCCAAATTTCAATTCCAAGATAGTAGATGGAGTCGACTGAAGCAAAAGACAATCCATAAATATTTCAATTCCAAGACAATCCATAAATATTGGTCCAAAATCAAAAGGATTCAAATTTCAACTACAAGAACAAGAAGACCTAAAACTTACTTAGCAAAAGATGCGCCGGTGCCCGGTGGAGTCGTGGGTGGAGTCGACGTGCGCCGGTGGGACTGTGACGTCGGTGGATTAATAGGCTTTGTTCGTCGGTGGCTTAATAGGCTTTGTTCGTCGGTGGGACTGTGAGAGCGAGATAGATCGAGTCGGTCGAGTCGAGAAGAGAATGACGAGAAGAGCGAGAGAGGTTTGAGAAGAGGAGTGAGGTCTGACCGTCTGACTTTCTGATATATAAAACAATTTTTTTTAAAAATAGCCTATGTTCGGGTTTTCGGGTCGGGTCGGGTGGGGTTTTGGAAACCCAGCCCGATCCGTTGTATCCGAGAAATAAGTCGGGTTCGGGGGTTTGGGTTTTCGGGTGAGGTTTTTTCGGGTTAATCGGGTGTCGGGTCGGGCGGGTTATTCGGGTTGGTCGGGTTTTGCTCACCCCTAAAACTAGCCATCGAGAAGTTCCCACTAGTTTCGGGTTTCCAACTCCAAATAATAAAGTTTTATTATTTATTAAACAAGAGATATATAATACAATGTTAATCTTTATATAATAGAGAAATATTTTTATAATTGTTATAGTCGATTTTTGACATATTAAATATATTGAATAACAATATAACAAAAATATAAAAATAATTAATAATTATTCAAAATAAGTATTTACTAACAAAAACTAATAATCAGAATATCCTTTCAAAAAGAAAATGGGAAATTGGCCGAAATGGACATACTATGAGGAGGGATTGGCCTCCTAGCCATCTCTCACCCTGTTTTGCACACATGTCCCAACCTACGCAAAATTAGAGGGTGCGCAATAGTGTACGGGTGCGTAATTGCGCATACACAATTGCGTAGGTGCGCAATTGCGTAGGAATAAATAGGGCAGTTGGGTTAGGTCTTTCTTTAAGATAAAAACCAGGGGACCATCTCCCTTTCTTTAATCGTCTTCTTGAAGCCTCCGTAAGGAAGAAACAAAGAAAGAAAACAAACCCCACCTGTCGACGATTTTGTTACCAACCGGGACCGCAATGGAGGTAAGTCGCTCTCCCTCTCCCTTGCGCACGTGTTTCCAGGGGGTATGTTTGTTCATCTGTTTCGATGATACATTTACCTTTCATGATTTTTAAATTTTCTAATCTTATAAATTTATAAAATTTAGTTTCATTGTTATATGTATTTGAATTTACAATATTTCATATGATAAACTAATAACATGACATACAACAAATAATGATTATCACGAGACTCCTATTCTATGATTATATATCTTTGTATAAAAAGACGTATATTCCTCTTACTTTTAGTTTGTTATAACGTCATTAAAATCTCGTAGCAACATAATGTATATTGTTGATTGTTTTAAAATAAAGTAAAGATTTATCAACCATTCTTATAGCATAAATATTTGTACATTTATAGATGTAAAAATAAGACCATCAAGTAAAATTTTGGTGGTGGCATTATCTTACCTTAATTTTAGAATTATCTTCTGTATAATTTTAAGTTTCGTGCCTATGTAATTATGACATTGTATAGACTAATAAGTGAATTTTATAAGTATTTAAAACACATAATACAGATGACAAATGAAAGAAAAGTGTTTTCTAATTTTTATATTTTTTGATTAATATTTTTTTGGCAATGGATAAAAATACGTTAGTTACGACACGTAAAGTGACCCGTTAAACCCTTTACATTAGAAATTGATAATTTTGGTCCCTTAAAATTAGAAATTTACATTTTAAGTCCCTTTACATTAGAAATTGACAATTTTGGTCCCTTAAAATTAGAAATTTACACTTTAGGTCCCTTTAAATTAGAAATTTACACTTTAGGTCCCTTTAAATTAGAAATTTACATTTTATGTCCCTTTACTTTAGAAAATTTACATTTTAAGTCCCTTTACATTAGAAATTGACAATTGAAGTCCCATTGCTTTAGAAATTTACACTTTAGGTCCCTTTAAATTAGAAATTTACACTTTAGGTCCCTTTAAATTAGAAATTTACATTTTAAGTCCCTTTACATTAGAAATTGACAATTTAGGTCCATTAAAAATAGAAATTTACAATTTAAGTCCCTTTACTTTAGAAATTTATATTTTAAGTCCCTTTAAATTAGAATTTGACATTTTAAGTCCCTATACATTAGAAATTGACAATTTAAGTCCCTTTACTTTAGAAATTTACATTTTAGGTTCCTTTAAATTCGAAATTTATACTTTAGGTCCCTTTAAATTATAAATTTACATTTTAAGTGCCTTTAAATTAGAAATTGACATTTTAAGTCCCTTTACATTAGAAATTGACAATTTAAGTCCCTTTACTTTAGAAATTGACAATTTAAGTCCCTTTACTTTAGAAATACACATTTTAAGTCCTTTTACATTAGAAATTGACAATATAAGTCCCTTTAATTTAGAAATTTACAATTTAAGTCCCTTTAATTTAGAAATTTACATTTTATGTCCCTTTACTTTAGAAATTTACACTTCAGGTGCCTTGACTTTATAAATTTACACTTTAGGTCCCTTTACTTTAGAAATTTAAAATTTAGGTCCCTTTACTTTAGAAATTTACACTTTAGGTGCCTTGACTTTATAAATGTACACTTTAGGTCCCTTTACTTTAGAAATTTATAATTTCGGTCCCTTAACTTGAGAAATTTACACTTTAGCTCCCTTTACATTATAAATTGACACTTTAAGTCCCTTTACTTTAGAAATCTAAACTTTAGGTGGCTTTAAATTAGATACTGACACTTTAGGTGGCTTTAGTTTAGAAGTTTACACTTTAATTGTCTTTAAATTAGAAACTGACACTTTAGGTCCCTCTACATTACAAACTGACACTTTAGGTACCTTTACATAAGTATATATCATTACTATGCAGGGAAAAAGTTTTTACAAGGAAAATTTGAATATGAAGAATAAGATTTTGATGGTGGATTTGATTCGCAAAAAATTGAACCCCACGCAGACAACATTATTCAGGGATACATGTTTTGGTCATTGGTTGGATCTGACCGACACATCTGCCGACCCTATCATGCTCCACATATTCTTACAGACCCAGGTATTCCCAAAAAATGTACGGGATGACGAGATATTTTTCCAGATTGTTGACCAAGCGCTTCGGTACGGCCGTGAGGAGTTCTGTCTTATCACAACACTTTGTTTCGGACCCGAACCGAAGCTGCATAAGAATAAATCCGATGGTTTTGTTAGATGGGTGTTCCCATGACGGAAGTTAAAAGTGCAGGACATTCAGGATTTATTCAATCTTATCGGCACTGAAGACGAGGGTCGGCACCTGATCGATGACGATTATGCCGTCCGTATTTGCCTCATGATGATGGTTGAGATGTTCTTCCTCGGTCAATAGCCCGCCCAACATCATCACGACACTCTGTTTCGGGCCATTGATGATATGAGGGTGTTTAATCAGTTTTCTTGGGGATCATATATCTGGGTACCCACCTTCAAGCAGATGAATGGAGCGATCCGGAGACGTGTGGACAAAAAGGAAAGGATGTCGTTATCTGGTTTTCTATTTGCATTCAAGGTTAGTTAGTTGATATTAAATTAATTTTTTTTACAATCTACACGGATTCCCTATTTCTACAAATTATTTACTATCTTGGTATTCTAATTCACAGATATGGATTTTAGAGACATTTCCTATTGCCAACACGTATTTTATACTGTGTGACAGGATGCCACATGCGGTTCGTTGGGATAGGTCTTTAACAGTTATTGTTAGTAACCATGCATATGATATTTTGGATGTGTCGACAGTAAGTTAAATTGACTACAACAAAAAAATTGTAATAAATGAGGCCCTCGTGTAGATTTCTAACATGATTATTTTTCAATATATTAGGAGGACCGAGCGAGGACCGAGCGCCACATCAGAGGCTTATTCCTCCGCCGGTTGAGGAGGGTGCATAATGGTATATTCATAGTCGTCGCTGGTTTAGTAGCTCGGAGGGTCGTCGACCGACGAAGAGGTCGAGAGTTATGCAGTCTGTCGACGAGGGTGAGAAGTCATTCTAAATTCTTTGATATTTATAATAGTTTTATAAAGAGAAGTCATTCTAAATTATCTAGTATTTATAATAATGTTGTTAATTGTTTTTATAGACGGAGGTTCCGAGTCAGAGGGAGGCAAGCACCCTGATGATGACACGGGCCCCCCCGTCCTACGTAGACGTGAGTAGGGGACATGAGGGCACCTCTTACGAGGAGCCACCATTTCACCATGGGGATAGTCCATCCTTTCACCATGGGCATAGTCCATCCTTTCACCGTGAGCATAGTTCATCAGGTCACCATCAGCATAGTCCACATGTTGACCCCTATGTTGACCGGTGGGCTGAGTTTACGACGTTCTAGGATGATTACTATGACTTTCGGAGATCTCATGGCACAGAGCATGAAGCTCTTGAGAGACGCCTTGTCGAGGTGGAGAGGCTTACTAGCCAGTTAAGCTCTTTTCAAGTAAGTGTTTAACTTAATTTATCGGACATGGTTTTAATTGTTATCTTTTGAACCTTTATGTGGTTTAATATGTTTGATGACAGATTCCAGCCCAGCAGCAGGGTGGCGAGCCCTCCTGGCCCGCCGACATGTCACATGGGTTCAGATCTTTAATATTAAGAGGCCCGTCCCGTTACACGGAGCAGGTGAGTTATTTCAATCGTTTGGTTGCATCATTTTTATTTGTTTTGAATAAGACATAAAAACAATGACTTAGATTAATGTGCAGAGTTTACCAGCCTTCGTTGATGAATTATTTGGAGGTTCGTCGTTCGTTACACCACCCCACTACATGGCATATGTAAGTTATTGCATTTGGTGGGTCATTTGATTTTTATATTCTAAATAGAAACTGAACAACCTCAATCTTATTTGTAGGGCATAGGGGAAGCATACACGGGGTTTAGCGGTCAGTCCATTGGTGGATCTACGCTCGTTACACAAGGCCACGATACGCAACGTGTAAGTTAACAGATACGTTAGTTACATTTGATATTTATTTCTTAAAACAAACTTGTGAGGACCCAACTTATTTTGCAGGGCACATTCAGATCGTTGCTCCATGAGACTGGGTCGACTACTAACGGTATGTCAGGTTTGTTAGGATTTGTTGGGGCTTTGTTCCAAGATACGCCATAGGCGAGTACATACGTCGGCCCATCGACCTCGACGTACGTTCAACAACCAGTGTCCGCTACTATTCAGATAGCACCGCCGACGGATGTTCCCCGGTGTCCGATACGCAAGAAAGCTCCTAGGAAACAATTGGTGCCTCCTTTCACCCCTTTGCCTTCTAGTACAGACCCACCTGCCCAGCGTCGCCCATCAAAGGCGCCTACTCGTCGTACTGCCGCTGCCACCACCACTGTTGCTAACTCTTCTTATCCTACCTCTTCTTCATCTTCATCGGCTATTGCCGCACTTTGGCATCGTGATCAATTGCGGAATTGTTGGCTTAAGTGCATACCCACCCATCATGTTAATAGTCATGGTGGGGATTATTAGTCGTATTGGAGGGTTCGGGGTGGCTCGAAACCGATGTTAGTACTAAAGCGTCATTTAAGTATTTCTATTATAATGTCTATTTATATGTCTAACATTTTCCTCTTTTTTAAATAGCATGTCGACGAATGGGTCCGGATGATCCTTAAGTCGTGTCCACTCGATGCAACGTGGACGGTGATGACTTCCGATTTCATGCATTTCTTGATCGCTGGTGGAGAGCCGAGTTTCATCTACACCATGGCGAAGGTGCCTTGTCCACCATGGTGAGCTCTGCAGCAGGTATGAATTTCAATTTCAATTTACTTGTTATTTATAACTCTGTATAGTTTAATGTTATTTACTGTCGGTTTGTTTTTTAGCAAATATTTCTGGTCTTTATGCCGATTTGCATAGATTCGAAGAATTGGGTGGCTGGCGATCTCGATCTAGAGACCATGGAGATGACCGTATATGATAGCTATCAGATGCCTTCATACGTGGACATTTTTCGGGACATGATGATGAAGTTCGTCGAGCGTCTAGAGGAGTTTCTTACCCTGGCAGAGTTCCCGTCACTTGCATCGCGTAGCCACGAGTTCACTTGGGTACATGGATAAAGGGTACCGCAGCAGTGCTCTGCATTCGACAATTGTGGTCCTTTGACATGTATGTTCCTCTCACATTTGGCAAGTGGCGAGGTCCCAGTAGCTATGGAGGATGAGGCGGCACGGGCTATGTCCTGGAGGTCTCATATGGAAGATGTCTTTTGGACCATGCGGCAGGAAGATCGCCATGTGTGATTGATTTTAGGAGCTTGTATATGAACGATGATTTCTCTTTATATATAAAACTTTTGGAAGTGTTAATCTCCACTTTCTGTAGACAATATTATTATTTAAGAGCACATACATGTCAAACTATAGACCCCCTATGGAAGTTACGGCTACTCTAATGTGTTCAAGACCCTATCCTAACCTGAACCTTGACAAGGATAATGGTGGAGAACTTGGTTGATGTTGTCCTTGTTCGAGAAATAAGGGAGACTTACAATATCAGTGGGTCACAAAGGCAACCAAGATGGTTGGCCGCCTTTGTCATCCACTGATAACGTAACTCCTCCACCATCAGCCCCATCAAGGTCCCGGTTAGTATGAGGTTTTGGAACATATTATAGTTTCAAACTTGCTTATTACAAACATACACAGTCATTTAAATTTCAAAGTACGGCTACACGATGCTTGGTTTTTTCTGGAATCCCCACCGACTTGTAATATGCTCTGGTGATACGATTCTGGAAGTGTTAAGCTCCACTTTCTCGTTATACACTTCAATGACGGTATGGCCGTCAACATACTGACGTATATTGCCTACATCTTCATCGGTAGCCATAGGTTCCAGTCCAGTCAATAAGTCTGCATTCGGACGTTTAAAATACAACTTATAATATCTCGTTTCATCGTAACCTAGTTCTTTCATGATCTGATGAAGCAGTCGCATGGAAAGATTGCCGACATCTAACATGTCAACATAGACTTCTAGACCACGGAAGTACTGTCTTCTAGGTGGTTCCGTGAAGTACCCTTGATGGTAGACTTTTATTGTGAACATTTGTGGATACTCAGTTGTTCAGCATATGGGTTAACAACGTTAGCCTTACACAATATTTAACGCAAGTAAAATCGAAAAAAATATAAACACTAACCATATAACTCGGTGGTAGAGGCTGGAAGCGATTGAGATAAACATCTGAAATTCCATACATGAAGATTTGGAGATGCAATGTAAGAAGACGTGTACAATTTTTGCCTTGCTATATACCTTGTCTTCTTTTGTATGGTTTAGGACCCCCTAGCGTTCGGTATTTATAGCCAAAGGTGGTGCACAAAAACCATCTGCGCAATTGCTAACCTGTAAAAATCCTTATAGATTTGCCTGAAAAGCCTTACAGATTCGCCTGTAAAACCTTCAAGATCCGCCTGAAAAGCCTTACAGATTCTCCTGAAAAGCATTACAGATTCACCTGTAAAAATTCTTATAGATTCGCCTGAAAAGCTTCCAGATTCTCCTGAAAAGCCTAAAGATCCGCCTGCAGAAACTTTAAGACCATCCCCTCTCACTTGTATATATAAGATTGCCTTTGAGATCCCTGTATCACAACAATTTATACCACTCACAAATTTAAGGCAAAATTTCTCTTCTTAGTTACTAAGCAGAAAAACATGGCTGGAAACGCATTGTCTTCAAACCCTCCCTCTTCCCAGGGCATTCCTACAAAGATTTTAGAAGCAATCCAAAACGTCGAAGCGGAGAGAGAAGACATAGACCAGCAGTGGACGAACGCTCTTGCAGCAAGGGATGAGGTTCTTGCCTCAATAGACGAAAAACACAAAGACATTGTGAAGTTGTACAAGGAGATTGAAAAAGATGACGCCGGTGCCAAAGAGATGAGAAAAAAACTCCAAAGTTTTTGGAGAACTGGCAGGAGAAAACGACACTGCTCGAGCAGCTGAAATCACTCTATCGTTAAAGTGATTGTTGTAGTTTCTTTGTACTTGTTCTTGTTGCACTGTCTGTTTCGGTTGTACCGGTTCATTTTTATCCTTTTTCTTCGAAGTTTGTTTTGTTTTAATGGTTCTGGTTTAATTTCGTCGTTTCCAAGTTTGTTTAGATGAACTTGTTCATGTTGTACCGATTGTTTTCAAAATATATCAATTTTCTAAGTTTGTTGCCGATACTTGTTTTCTAGTAGTATAACAATATAAACGGATCAAACCACAAAATAGATTAGACGATTTTATTAATGAAACAAAGGCATAGAAAGTACAGGTACAAACTAGAAACATAGAAAATCCAAATACGCAAACAGCAACACTAGCACCATCTAAGAATAAAGTGTTTTACATTGATCAATCCAATTTTGTTTTTCATGGGTAACCATCGCTTGCAGTACTACGAACTCTTGCATAAGCTTGTTAACTTGAACGTTGTCGTAGCGAATACGGTCTTCTTTCTCTTTTATCTCCCTCTTCAACCTTCTTACCTCCTCCTTGTCTGCGTCGATCCTTCTCAAGTATCCATCCTTCTTGGCCATCATTTCCTTCCACTCTTCGGTGAGTTGTTCGATCTCCGATTCACTTTTCTCTATCGCTTTTTTTAGTCTCGAGGGCATTATTTGTGAAGATGGTGGGTTTGAAGATGATGCATTTCAGCCATGTGTTTGGTGAAAGAGGAGAATATTATGCTATCAAAATGGTGTATGGATGTTATGAGTTTTATAGTCGGTATTAACAAGGGTAATTATAGCCACAAGGAGCAATTGGCTCAACAGAAACCTTCAGTATTTTCTGGGGAATCTTGCAGGCTTTGCAGGGGAATCCTGGCAAGCACTTTGTAGGTGAATCTTACAGACTTTGCAGGGGAATCCTGGCAGCACTTTGTAGGCGAATCTTTTGACCATATGCACAAAAGCGATCACGAACCTATCTTGGCATCGACTATAAGTAGATGCTCTGGTGAAGTAGTAATTCACAACTTGCAAGGGAATCCTTTCTACCCTGTACATTGTTAACAAACATTTTCTACCTTTTTCATAACACTATGGCTGGAGGTTCACGCTCTAGGGGGAAAAAGTTAGCAGATAGGGCTGGCACTTCACGCTCCGCCTACAACCAACAATTAAATGATGGAGCTAGAAGAATTTACTGGAATGCACCGGAGACAACGGAGGAGTGGGCGCAATTTGGGAGAACTGAGTCCGATTACCCAATTACGGCTTAGGAGATAAAACAATTTCACAATGCACGGGAGGCATACTACCATGCTCATGGGGGAGAATCCCCACCTGAGTATCAATCTATGTTAGACTAATATTGTATTCAAGATTAAAAGTGAGGTTCGGTTGTGTAGTTGTATAGTTCAAGTGTTTGGTTGTAAAGTCAACTCAAGTTGACTTAGTATAAATAGTGGTCTTGTTGTTAAATTTGTAAGTACGCACATAGTCATACGAAATCATAATTGGAAAGATCAACACACACAGTAAACACACACATGTTAGATCTGTGGCACTTTGTTAGATCTGTGATTAATTGTATATCAAAAGATTAGATCAATAAAGTTGTTTTTTCATAATCTGTGTTGTGATAAAATGCTAGTATACTGGGTCACAATCTACCCAACGGCCGGGTCTACCAATGTCTCAAGTAATACGTGCCAGGTTCAAAGAGTCATGTGATGAGGTGAATATGGAAATACAAAAGATAGGAATGTGGTGGCTACACAACATGGGAATTCAACAAGACAAAGAGGCGTGTCTTGCGGAGAAGAAGCAGTTTCTGGCACAAATGAAGCGCGATGTTAGGGATATACAATGAGAGATTAATGAGTTAAAAGAAGAAGTGGTAGAAATCAAAGATAGCTACACCGACATGGAGGAGCTGATGAAGGAAAAGTCTGACTGGATCATCAAGATCCAGGAAATCTACCCGTAGTAGGTTTCTCCAAGGGTGGTTGTTGTATGGATGCACTTTATCCGTTTTTTTTTATTTCAATAAAATGATGCTTTAATGTTTACTTTAGTAAATACCACAAGAAAACTTAACAAGCACGATAAGGTAGATAAAATCAACACTAAACATAAAAACAATATCATTTAGCATACAAGATGTAGTCGTTACAATTAAGGGAAATCAATCTTAGAAAGCAATAATAATATTTATAAAAGGTTTATTACATACATGGTTTACTCGTTTAGATCAACGTTTAAATCAAAAGTACCATGTCTAAAACTTTCATAATTCTCTTAGATTGATATTGGTTGAGTTTGTTGACTACCAGATGCCCTTTGAGTTTGTCAAATACTAGATGCCCTTTGACGGCTCACATTTACTGGTGCAGGAGATGGACAGTTTTCCCGATTGTGTCCTGTTTTTCCACACCAAGAACATCTTCTCTGGATGGGATCCTCACCCTGAGATGGGATATGGTCATGGTTACTCGGTCGACCAGCCCGTCTTATTACGACCGGTGGTCTAACGGTCATAAGCGGGTGGTATGGAACAACCCATGTTTCTCCTGGGCCGACTGGATGTATGAGCTCTGCGTATGTTTGTCGGAAATTATCAGACGCGTAGTAACCAATCGCCATAGGGGAAACATCTGTATACTGTTGATTTCTTGCGATGGCGTTTGCATGGCCGCATGGTATTCCTGAGAGTTGCCATTTCTTACACGAGCAAATACGATTATTGTAGTCAACTTCTGCGTCCCTATTCCCATCGCGGACTTCCCAGTAACCTCGGCCAATCTCATGTACAGTCCATCTTGCGGACTTGTAAATTCTCTTTTCATTTTTGGCCTCCGCCCACGGCGTGAGACGATTCACCATTTCCTCTGCGATAACACGAATTTGTTACGTTAGTATTCCAAAAATAAAAGCATAAAATTAAAACAGTAATCCAAGGAAAATAACCTCTATTTCTCCGACGAATCGAATACCATTCTTGCTGAAAACATCGAAAGTAATCCATAAGGCCCAAAATAGGTAGTCTCCGTGCAAAACGTGACAATCTATTCACCGACTCGACATTTTTAGAGGTCATTATGTTGTAACACATTCCTGGGAAATGGGCCCTTGACCATTCCTCCTCCTCTGACATTGCTTCCACCGAACATCGATGAATCGACAAACACACAAAGAGTTGGCGGATTATTTTCACCGTCAACAAATTGAATGAAAGACAAAACATCGTCAGAGTCACATAACTCATAAAGGGCATCATCATACTTATACGATATTCTAATTATACCAAGAGAAGGATAGATACCACATTTTCTTTGAATACAACTAACCAACCTCGGATGCGTAATGTTTGATGCCACCTTGACGCGGGCTATCGGTTGATCGGTAACATACTCCCACCCGTTATCATTCTGCTGCCATAAACCACCACTTAAGAGATGTAAGTTTACTTTATCATCTCTAGACTCATATTTTTAAAAAAAACCACACAGAGAGGAAGATACACAAGCAAATAAATTGTATGAAATTTTGGATGAAAAATGTGAATTACAACTTCCATCGTTGTTGTTCTTAAAGCAATAATTGAAGGAATCAAATTGTACAAACACAGTGAAATAATTCATCTGCTAAAGTTGATTTGATATCCCAATAGGTTGAAAAAAACAGTACACAAAAACATGAAAAACCTGCTTAAAAACGTGAAAAAATAGTTTTTGAATTAGGGTTAATCTAGTGGCGACACGTGGCAGGTGCGCAATTGAGTAGGGGTGCGAAATTGCGCACCCCCTGCTCAATTGCGCAGGTAGGGACATTTGCGCAAGTCAAGGAGAGGGATGGCTAGGAGGCCAATCCCTCCCCATACTTTGGTCATTTCGGCCAATTTCCCAAAAATATATGACTAATACTGATTAATAATTAAATAACCTATATTAATATTTCAAATTAATAATTAAGTACTAGTTAATAAAACAAATTAATTGTTAAATACTAATTTAATTTATTTGATGTTTGGTAAAAAAAAATTAGGGGCATAATTGGTAAAAGACATCACAACAAACCCTTATAAGCTAACTTATACCCAATTAACTAACTTAATTATATCTTTAATTGTAAAACAAATTAAAAATAACCTTTATAACTATTATTTTATTAAAATTGTATTAATTTAATAAGATATTTAAGGTTAAAACAAATAAAAAATAAAATTTATGTCTATTATTTAGGGAAAATCTGAAAACCCCGATTGGACTATCATATTTGGAGTGATTAAGTAATTGAACAAATATTTTAAGTAAATAAACACTACAAAACTGATGCTTATCACCGACGGACAAATCCGTCGGTGACCCGTCGGTAAAAGTGAAATCCGTCGGTGATTCATCGGTAAATGGACGTCGGTATAGATGTGGTCGGCGTTCAGATTACCAACGGATATTACCGACGGATCACCGAAGTCTCACTTTTCCGACGGATCACCGACGACCACCGACAGCGTGCGTTATTTCCGACGGATCATCGACGATCTCCATTTACCGACAGATATTCACCAACGGATTATTTCCGATGGATTTAGCGACGGATTTCCGATGGATATTTATTAAATAAAATTTAAATTAAAAAACATTTACCGACGGATAATCCGTCGGTAATTTAAATTTTAAAAAAAAAATAATTAAAAACTAAAAAAATCCAGTTTTTAACCTGTACAAAATCTACCAATTTATAATTAATACTAAGTTTGAAACTGTACAAAACCGTCGTTTAATATCTATAAATGCATAAACGTATTACAAAAACGTAATCCTACGGAGGGGGAAAGGGGTGCTAATCGTTAAACTTCCTCATGAACGCCTCAAATTGATCTATTAATTCTCTCTTGCATCTGCCTCCTATCTTCTTCATCTCTTTCCATTCGCTCCTGCATCCGGATCCTCTCTGCTTCCTCTCTCTGTAGTCGCTCCTGCATCTGGATCCTCTCTGCTTCCTCTCTCTCTACCCTCTGTCTCAGCTCATTCAACTGAAATTCAACATTTGACAAACATATATAGAACAATGTTAGAAAACATTTAACAAACATATGATTGGCAATGTTAAACAACATTTGACAAAAATACCTCCTCATCGTGACGGACGCTCGTGCTCCCGCTCGAACTGGCACTTGAATCACCGGTCATAGCATAATAGAGATCCTGAATGGTCCCCCATCCAAAAATACGACCCTTACGCCGTCCTCCGACACTACGCTCCCACAACTCGACGTCATTGGGAGGTACAGTGCCGGCAGGTAAGTCCGGGTACTCATCCATCCTAATCCGATGGTAGTTATCCTACAGTTTACCAAATTAGACATTGTCAAGTCAACTAACCTATAGAAAATTCGGCAGCATTTCAACTGTAATTTGAACATATATATCCATGACCTGCTTTTATCAAAACAATCCTATCGTCTGCCCAACAATGGCAGCCCAAACTAAGTTTGTTATAATTTCTATCTATCTTATAAAACAAACAAATATCTAGCCATGCATAATTGAACTTACCGCCATATGAGCCGCCTTTGGGTAAACGTAGATCGGAGGATCCGTGAACGGACCAGTCGCACCCGGAACAAGTTTCCTGTTGGTACAGTGTGTAGCCTCCCAAACCTCGTCACTGGTAGGCTCACGACCCCATACATCTCTCTACAATACACAACTTAAATTGTTAGTAGGTAATAAAATCATGTATATAGTACATATATTCATCAATTATATACATTTAGTCTAGTGTATGATAAATTACCATGCGGTCCCGATGCATAGCGGTACTAATAGATCCAGTACAGTGTATGGATGTCATTCCCTCATACTCGGTGGCCCGATTGGCCGTATTGGCCGCAGATACACGCCGGAACGCATCGGTGTTCCATACCTGTTAAAAAGAAGACATAAATCAATATAAATCCTAGTACAACCAGATACAAGTATTCAAAACAAAACAAACCTGCTCAATCATCTAGACCTAAAACTCACTCCGGATCCACTCTGGAGGGTGTACGACAAGAATCGTGTAGTCACATCCGTCGAACTAGAAACCATCAATGGCTAAAGCCCTGCCCTGGGCGAATCGACGGGCATCTCTCATCATGTCTGCGTACCTATTATTTAGGATACGCCGGAATGCAGCTACTATGTCGGCGTCCATCTCAGGAGGCCAACTATAATATAACTGCAAACACATTGTTTGGATTAAGTAAAAATAAATCCACTCAATTAGTTAAATAGAGTAAAATACCTACCCGTAATCGATCAAGCATCCGTGGATAGTGCTCATCAGGGACATCCCTAAAATGAGCCCTCCGGACTGCCGACTTGTCACTAAGCCTTCACAATTGCAAAATATACAACATAAGAAACATTAGGATCGGTTTATTATGTACTAGAATAAATAATATATCACATCTACTTACCCGCCCGCTTCAGACAACAAAAGTGGCGGTCGCTGTCTCGGCTGGGGGTCTGTGATACCACATTCGGGCCTCTAACCCTCGAGCCCACTGCTAGTCCGTCATCAGACTGGATTTGAGCTAGTCAGTCATCGGTGAACTCATTGGCGTGGGGGTCACCATGCCCGACGGAGATGCTACTGCCCCTACCCCTACTACCCCTAGAAGGGCGTCCCGACATCTAAAAATAGAGAATGGTTAACACAAAATGATATAAGTGTACATAAATCATAGAGAATGGTTAACACAAAATGTCTACATAAGAAAGGCACACTAGTTATCAGACGAGTGATCAGATAACATAAGTTCGTCTTCGTTATCTTCATCATCGTCCACGTCTTCAAATTCTTCTTCCTCGCCGCTAGCTTCGTGATCTGATGCATCTTCCTCGCTAGCTTCGTCATTTGTGGCAACTACGTTGAGCTCCCCAGTGACAAGAGGGACGGAATCGAGGTCCTCATTTACCCAATTGTTTGTATTATGAGTTACCCGTTCGTTGATTTGAAAGAAAGGTTCTCCATCCACGTTATCATCATCCAACACATCGATAGCCCTTTCTGCAACTTCATATATTCCACGGGATTTGGTCTTCACAACTGCCCACCAGTCCTTTAAATCCTTACTTCTTGAAGGATATGGTGTGTAATACACTTGTTCCGCTTGTGATGCTAGGACGTAATAGTCCTCACCTCTGAGTCTAGACTTGTATTTGATATCAACCAACCCATGTTTAGGGTCGACTCTAACTCCCTCTGGACTATCAAACCATGTACACTTGAACAAAACTACAACACAATAGCCCACACCGTAATACTCCACCTCTAACACGTCGTCTAACAATCCGTAATATCCAAACTCGGAGTCGCCATAACAAGATCATCTCACACATACGCCACTATTATGTGTGACACACCCAACAACATGTGTTACCGTATAAAACTTGTAACCATTGACAAAATATCCCTTATGCGGCCAATCATATCGGCCTGGTCCACGTGCTAGGGATTTCAAATGGTCGGAGAAATCGCCTGATCCGAGCATGACCTATAAAACCACAAATAAGAAATAAATTACATATGTGTAACACTACATACGTAAATTTCATATTTTTGTACTCACATGTTGTTCAAACCAAGTAGAAAACCTTTCATCCCGAGCTTTATCCCGTGCAACTGCATCAAGATGAGGTTCTCTTTGTCGTATCCACTCATCGAAGGTCCATTGAAAATGTCGAACTTCTTCATAATTCAACAACACATATGTGTGGATTTTGTGAATCTCGGCTTGAGTCAAGATTGTTTTCCCCCCTTCTCGAATAATCTACGAGATGGAACATTGAATATGCCCAAGCGATCGTCTATTCCTGAAGAACTAGGAATATCTAGGGCAAAGTTTCTAGACTCGTGATTATGTCGAGTTTCTATCTGTGGATCAAAATACAGGGAGCAATAGGTGGAGAGTTCATTTACTAGATAAGACTCGATAGAACCCTCCACCCTTGCTTTGTTTCTAACAGTCCTCTTCAACGACCTAAGTTTCCTAAACAACGATTGAAATACGTGTTAGAAAATAAATGGGTAAGTATTTGAATGGAAAAGTTCATTTACCTCTCATAAAGATACATCCACCTATATTGGACCGGCCCACCATTTATGGATTCTCGTGTCAAATGTATCACTAAGTGTTCCATAGAATCAAAAAATTTGGGCGGGAAGACTTCTTCCATCTTACAAATTGTTTGAACGATACTTGTTTGCAATGGAATCAAGTCTTCTAAGTGTAACACCCTTGAGCAGATTACATGAAAGATTGTGCATAACTCCGTTATCGCATCCCATATGGGAGTCGGTATCATCCCTCGTAATGCAATAGGAAGCAATCGTTGCATAAACACATGACAATCATGACTCTTGAAGCTATAAAAGCTGTAATCTGCCATGTTTACACAACCCCCAATATTCGAAGCATACCCGTCCGGAAACTTCAGTCTCTTCAACCATTCACATACTTGTTTTACTTGTTATTTCGTCAAAGTGTACGGCGACTTTGGCTTCACTACTTTATTGCCTGACGTGGCAATGTGCAACTGCGGTCGGTCGCAATAAATCTCTACATCTCTCCTTGCTTTTATATTGTCTTTCGTTTTTTATGTGTCCAATGTGCATGACATCCAGGTTATGTCGGATTAACAACGTCTTCCAATATGGCAGCTCCCACAAGATGCTTCTCTTCACCCAATTATGAGTGATTCCGAAACCGGTAATTTTTCTATTGGTCGGTCGAAACAGGGAGCCATCGTAAACAGTTGGAAGATGACGGACCTGTTCCCATATTTCTTCACCGGTTAACTCGGGTGGTGGACCGGCTAACACCCTAGATCCGTCCAGAAACCCTGTTCGATCACGTCGGAAGGGGTGTGCACTAGGTAACCATCTCCGATGATAGTCAAACCAACAAGATTTACCTCCATTTCTTAACTGAAACGAATCGACTGTACCCATCCAGTACGGGCAGGCTAGCTTGCCGTGCGTGCTCCAACCCGACAACATTGTGTAGACAGGGAAGTCGTTGAAGGTCCATAGAAGTATAACCCTCATCTCAAAATTATTCTTACAATAAGCATCATACGTAAGAGTGCCCACTGTATACAACACCTTGAGATCATCTATTAGCGGCCTAAGAAAGACATCCAAATTCTGACCGGGGCTCTTTCTACCTGGAATGACCAATGCAAGTTTCACATATGAATCTTTCAAACTCAACCAAGGAGGTAAATTGTAGATGGTAAGAAGCATTTTGCCAAAGTGAATACGGATTCGAATTTGAATTATTCGGGTTGAAACCGTCGGTGCATTAGCCAAGATGCACATTTCGTACCTCAGAAGCGAAGTCAGGAAACATGTCGAAATGCTTCCAAGCCGCACCATCACTTGGATGTACCATCACACCCGGTTCTGTCTGATGATCCTTGTGCCAAGTCATCTCTTTAGACGTCTTCTTTGACATATACAATCTTTGAAGTCTAGGAACAATCGGCAAGTGCGTCATCACCAAGTTAGAGACCTTGCTTCGACCACTTGTCTTGAAACGATATTCATTGCACACTCGATAATGGGTCAACTCAGAATCATCCTTATAAAATAACATGCAATGGTTTTTGCAAGCGTCGATCTTTTGTTTTGGTAGAGCAAGATTTTTCAAACTCTTTTTCGTCTTATAGAAGTTACCGGGTAGTTTATCACCCTCGGGTAACATCTCTTTAATTATAGCAACATTGCGGTTATAAGTCGTCTCGGGTACATTACATTCTGCCTTCCAATTAAACAATCTTGTCGCAACTCCTAATTTAGAGTAATTTGGACACCCGTCCCATAGTGGCTCGTCAGCAGCTTGTAACATGTCATAAAATCCTTGGGCAGAAGGATTAGGGGTTTCTTCTTCCCATATCATGCCATCATGTATCATGTGATCGTTCACCATTTCAACATAACCTTCATTATGATCTACTACAGTAGTAGAAGATTGACCCACGTCTTGATGCCCTTCATTATGGTAATAAGTTTCACCATGTGGTATAATCAGGCATGAAACTGTGCTTCATCAAATGCAACCTCACGTCAGTCCTTTCTTTATAGCGTAAGTTTTGACACTTCTTACAAGGGCATCTAATACGAAGCACTATCCCATCACGTGTAGGTTTCCTTTCAACAGTTCTTTCATCGACATAGGCATAGTCCAAAAAACTGTCCATTGCAACAATATAGTCGACGCTAAGAAACCCCCGACTGTCGTTCTTTCTATACATCCATCATCTATTTGTCGACATATTCAACTACTATAACAAAGAAAGAAGTAGTTAATCGACATAATCAAGATAGAGGTGGTGTAATGGTTTGATTAATGAAAAGTCACACCGTAGGTTTAGATGAGCTTTGGATGACTTTAAAACCCTACGTGTAATGGTTTGACTATTGAAAAGTCAAACCGTAGGTGTCAACGAAGTTAGAAGTCTATTGAACACTACATGTAATGGTTTGCCTTCTTGAAAGTAGGACCATAGGTGTAGAGGAGTTTTGGATGACTCTAAAACTCTAAGTGTAATGGTTTGACTATTGGAAAGTCAAAACCGTAGGTTACAATCAAAAAAAGGTGTTTTGGAAAGTTTAAAACCCTACGTGTAATGGTTTGACTATTTAAAAGTCAAACCGTAGGTGTCAACGAAGTTAGAAGTCTATTGAACACTACATGTAATGGTTTGCCTTCTTGAAAGTCAAACCATAGGTGTAGAGGAGTTTTGGATGACTGTAAAATTCTAAGTGTAATGGTTTGACTATTGAACACTACATGTTTTTTAAAATTTCGGCGGCATAACGGCTATAAAATGAATATTTCCGTATATCAACCTAATGTTTGCCAACAATTGGCAACCCAACTAAAATAAATAAATAAAATCAAAGTATAATCAAATTGTAAATCATACAAAATGTTTCCATTTATCAACCTAATGTTTGTCCAATAATTGACAACCCAACTAATTAATATCATAAGTTTATCAAACCAAATCATACCAAAACATTTTCACAAAAACCAAATCATAAGCTAAACTCATACAAAAACATTATCACAAGTTTATCAAACCAAAAATGGCGTTTTCATAAGCTAAAAGAACTCATATCAATTTGAATATACAATATGCTCATATCAATTTCAATCTACAATATATACATACATACACTTTGTTCATTTTGACGTGTAGTCGTAGCCCTATAAACACAACAATTGAGTTGGTTACAAGCATGAATGGAAATTACTAAACATAAGATAACCAATAGATAGGAGAATGTGGACAACATGTTTATAGTATCCAAAGATGCAAATTAAAATATAGTGTCCAAAGATAGTGTCCAAAGATGCAACTAGTTTGGGATAAATGCTTTGACATTAAAATATAGTGTCCAAAGATGCAAATTAAACAGAGACAATGGTTCTCCACTTAAACAGGAAAAAAATATGCTCTATTTAAGTTCCAAATCGTTATTTACCTGAAGAAGTGACTCACGTGTACTTCCGAAATTGGGTCTCCTTGTTTTAAAAAACTTGATGTGAGAACTCCCTTGAGAATCTTGACAAGCAAAACTTACATGTTAGACTAGTTTGGGATAAATGCATTGACATCAAATGTGATAAGAAAAAACAAATTAATCAAATCAATGATAAGAAAACACACACACACACAGAGATTCGTTAGCATACACAGATTCATTTATTTATTCATAAACCCACACACATATAGATTCGTTAGCACACACACAAATTCATTTATTCATTGTCCTGCCAAAATGCGAATCATCTCTAACTTTGATCCTATCCTACTCAGATGCAAACAAACTCAACATCACAACCTTTTGATCGAAAATAGTTATAAACAATAAACCAACATGGATGAAAATCACAGTTTACTCGTTAAAAAAGAGAAGAATAAGATAAGAAATACATGGCCGACATCGAGAATCGTGACGGAGGGCTATGAGTTGTGAGTTGTTGCTGGTCGCCGAGGGAGACGAGAGGAAGACTGAGACAGAGGAAGACGAGAGTTCGTCGGTGGCTGTGGAGGTGAGGTCGTCGCCGGTGGAGGTTGTGAGGTTGTCGACGGTTGTGGAGGTGAGGTCGTCGGCGGCTGTGGAGGTGGTCCGGTCGAGAGATGGAGAGATCGAGAGATTGTGAGGGAGAGAGTCGAGAGATGGAGAGATCGAGAGATTGAGAGGGAGAGAGGTGGAGAGATCGAGAGATTGAGAGGGAGAGAGTACTGAGAGATCGAGAGATTGAGAGGGGGAGAGTGAGATCGAGACCGAGTTAGGGCTTTAAGCCCGCTTATTTTTTTAGAAATTTCAGAAATTCACCGACGGAAATTCCGTCGGTATTTATTGACGGATTATATCCGTCGGTGATTACCGACGGATTTTATTTTTTATTAAATAAATTATTTTTAAATTAATAAATTATTAAATAAATTCTCATATATTACTTAATATTCAATTTTTTAAATAAATTATAAATTAATTTATAAATTATATTTAAATTGACTAAAATACCCATGAAGTAACTGGACTTAACGGAAACAATTAACGACCGTTATCTTTTCCCGTTAATTTCAGTTAGATCAGGGACCAAATGTGTTACACACACACACACACATATATATATATATACATACATACATATACATATACGTACACACATATATAGACACGCATGATACAAACATATATGTGCTATATGTATACAAGCAATACATCTACACACATATACATACAAGCAATACATATGTATACAATACATATATAGACATACATACACACATACATAGACATGCATGATATAGACGTATATGTGCTATATACATACAAGCAATACATATGTATACAATACATCTACAGACAATATACACTACGTATATATATAAGCAATACATATGTATACAATACATCTATAGACATACATACATACAGATATAGACACACACATAAACATACATACATACATACATACACACATGACATAGACATGATCTATAGACATACATACTACATATCATATACATACATACATGATCACATGATACGTACATACATACATACATATACTATACATGATGTACATACATACATACATACATACATACATGATCACATACATACATACTATATATACATGATGTACATATATATATATATATACACATGATCACATATATACGTACATGTACATACATACATGATCACATGTATACGTACATACATACATACATACATACATACATACATATATACATACATATACATATATACATACATGATGTACATATCATACATACATGATCACATACATACATGATCACATACGTACATACATACTATATATACATGATCACATATATACGTACATGTACATACATACATCATCACATACGTACATACATACATATACATACATGATGTATATACATACATACATACTATACATGATGTACCTACATGCATACATGATCACATACATACATACATATACATATATACATACATACATACACAAAGAAAGGTAATTACCGACGGATTACCGACGGGAAAATTACAGCTGTCGGTAATCCGTCGGTAATTATCGACGGATCACCGACGGACACCGGAAAAAAATTATTTTTAATTAAATTATTAAAATTACCGATGGATTTAAATATAAAAAAATAAAATAAAATAATTTAATATCCATCGGTTATCCGTCGGAAATATATATATTTACTGATGGATCACCGACGGATGACCTATCCGTCGCAAATTTTATTTTTCCGTCGGTAATTACCGACGGATGTGGTCCGTCGGAAATGGATGGTCGGTGATAAGACATTTTCTAGTAGTGAAATCCTTGTAAATTTTGAAATCTAATAAATAGGTCCATATTATCTAGAAGGATGACCAGTAACCTATATTGCGGGTAAAAATCATAATTAAAAGGAAAAGAAACAAAAAAACATAAACATAATGCCCCATTCCATTCCCGTCCCACGTCACCCCCTCCCCACCAAATCGGGCCATCTCCAACTGTTGTCGTCTCCTCTAACCGTCATTTTCATTGCAACCAAACGTCTGCCCAGCCCACGTTGTCACCTCCATCTCTCACCAAACTTAGTCGTTGTCGTTGCAATCGGTAAACGTCTCCCCCAACCTACTTTCTCGCCTCCATCTCTGGCCAACTTAGTAGTTGTCATTGATTGTTCTAGTGATAAGACTTCTTTGAAGATTGTTAAATTGTAGAAAGAACTAGGGCAAAGAAGTTCATACGAGGATCGAGAGTTCACCAATATTATTCCTTCGTGATATTATGGCATTGAAACGCGAAGCTCGAAGGAGTTGATACCAAATAAGAAGAGTGTGGAGGAAATTCGAGATATTATATCGGGTTAGAATCACTTGGTGTTTCTTGGTTCAATGGTTCGAAGACGATGTGGGGTGGCAATTTGGGTAACTTTTGTTATGCTTGTTTTTCTGGTAATATCTGGTGCAACCGAGCCGTAAAATGAAAGGGGTTGGTGATTTTTTCGATAATGGATTGAATGGAAGTATAATCGATTTATGCCAGTTGGCTTCATAGGTCTAAAGATCAAAATAGGACAGATCTTAAAGGTATGATTATGTATGTTACTATGATAAGATATAAAAAGTAAAAGATATAAAACAAATTAAATAAGTAACTGTAAGAGTATAATGTGTAAGTATTACAAATAATTCGTAAAATAGTTACGTATTTATTATATTAAATAATATGATTAAATCCAAAAATATTCCATATTGGAGCTCATTTTGAATGCATTGAAGATATGATTATAAGATATAATGGTGCACTTTATAAACAAAAGTAATATATTTTTTATAATGTATTTTAGTTAATATATGATCATGTATATTAACAAAATAAGGATGAAAAATGAGAAATGAAAAAAATAAAGGATATAAAACAATTAATAAAATAAATAATATAAGGGCAAAAAGTGTGAGTATTAAAATAATTTTGTAGTATTTATTTATTATATGATTAAGGGTGCGTTTGATTTGCGGGATTGGAATGGAATGAATTGGATTTTAAGGAGGGATTTGGATTCGGAGGGATTTTGATTTGGGGGGATTAATTTGAAATCCCTTCATGTGTTTGGTTTGTAGGATTTGAAATGGATTTCAAATTCATTGTTTTACAAGTCTTGTTTTGTTTCTAGGATTTGGATTGAGTTTTTTTTTTTAATTATTTGTTCGTTTTATAAAGAATTTATTTTTGTTGGTAAATTAATTTGGATTTGGATTTCATAGGATTTAGAATCCATAGGATTTGGATCCATAGGATTTGGATTTCAAATCCATGCTCAATGCCAAGGATTTCCAAATCCATCATATGAGGGATTTTAAAATGGTCAACGGATTTGAAATCCGGTCAACGAAATCCTTTCCTGCAAACCAAACATATGATTGGAATGGATTTGAAATCCAAATCCCTCCAAATCCATTCCAATCCCGCAAACCAAACGCGCCCTAACTTCAAAAATATTCAATATTGAGCTCAACTTAAATGTATTAATGAGACCATTATAATTGTGTAATTTGTTATTAAAAAAACCGTATTTGAGTTAATTTAATCTTATATGTGTTAATATGATAAGGGTGTAAAATAAAAAATAAAAAATAAAAAATAAAAAATAAAAAATAAGGTAAATTAAATAATTAATTATAAGGGAGCGTGTAGAGTGTGAGGAGTATGTTTAGCAACCCCCTCTAAAAAACCATGTTTGAATTGTAATAAGTTAGCTTATTGACATGATATTTGTACCAACGCTTCAATAAATTACGAAAACTTTTTGTCATTTACTTTAGAGTAAGTTACATTTTCGGTCCTTGTGGTTTGCTGATATTTTAGATATCGTCCCTAAAATGCGTATATTACACTGGGTGTCCATGTGGTACGTAAAAGCGCACGCAAAATATCCCTCCCTCTAACGAGACCCGTTAGCACTGTTAACTAAACGGGTATTTTTGTCTTTTACACTTTTTTTATCTTTTTCTATTTCCTTTTATTATATTATAATTTATATTATATTATTATAGTACTCTAGTATATATATATATACACACACACACATACATATAGTATTTAATAAAATATTATAATATATATATATAGGGGGAGGTTCAAACGAGAAGGTGACTAATTTGCGAGAAGGCGATAATGAATTCTAGCCATTCAATTATTTTAATTAAAAATTTAAATAAAAGTTATTTAAAAATAAACGAAAAGGGTAAAGTTGTCATTGAACTCGTGAGATTATCTTTAATATTGTCTCTATCTCAAACTTTTAGGGATTGAATTTAGTTTCCTAAACCACCAATATTCTTTGATATTTTTAATAATCACGTATGTAACATAACATTCCAACATAGATATTGGGCTCAAAAAATCACATTTGCTATGATTATGAACATTTAAATTAAAACTCTATTAATTATGCATATCATATGTGATATGTCAAATCTTATTTCAATATTTGCTAATGTTTTTAATCTTCTTGCAACTAGTCATATATGATTAGTAGTATAATCAACTTATAATTATATACGATTAAATATATGTTCACTTTCTAATCATATATGATACATCCAATAATCATATATGATTAGTAGTATAATCAACTTAATCATGTATGATTAAAGATATGTTTACTTCCTAATCATATGTGATACATCCAATAATCATATATGATTAGTCGTATAATCAACTTAATCATGTATGATTAAAGATATGTTCACTTCCTAATCATATGGGATACATCTAATAATCATATATGATTAGTAGTATATGTCAACTTATAATCATATATGATTCAGAAGATGATTAGTAGTATAATCAACTTAATCATATATGATTAAAGATATGTTCACTTCCTAATCATATGTGATACATCCAATAATCACATATGATTAGTAGTATAATCAACTTAATCATATATGATTAAAGATATGTTCACTTCCTAATCATATGTGATACATCTAATAATCATATATGATTACTAGTATACGTCAACTTATAATCATATATGATTCAGAAGAAGCAAATATGGTATTATTTTAGCCTATCATGATCACCTCCGTTGAAACCCACAATAATTTTTTACTATCATTAACGATATGCCCAATCCCAATGACATATCAATAATCCCAAAATTATTACAATACACTAACAACAGGTCATATAAGATCAATCACCTTTTGAAAGCGTTTGAAATACTAGAAATGTCAATTCTTTAACAATCATATGTGATCAAACGAAAATAATCATATATGATTGTCTATAATCATATATGATCAACCTAAAAACTCTAATTTTGATTTTTCTAATTTGAAGTTATTCAACATGCATACCATTTTTATCATTGAAGTTAACAATAACATATGGTATATCATCATCATAACAGAATACACTTGAAAAAAACTAAACTAATCAGAAAGCGTCTCCATTTCATTCCTAAAAAATCAGCCAATTGTGTTCTTTCACTATCAAAACTTCGGTCATCGTCTTCCAAAACAACAACCGTTCATGAAGGTTTTTTGAACTTCCCCAAATGTTGATTCTTAGCTTGGTTACTAATCTCGTTCATTGAAGTTTTTTGATTCTTCAAGTTATTTTGATTCTAGAACTGGAGATCTCTTGTTGTTTTGGAGAAGAATCAATGGAGATTTTTGTAAACAAATAAGAGAAGATATAGTTGTGGTTTGCTCCCTCAAAGGAACCCCATACGTATTTGATTATTTTGGAATCTTCACCAAATTATGTAAGAGTTTTCCACTACAAACTTTTTCAAATTATTTTATTGAAGTGTTTCATTTATTCGGCAAAAAAGTATTTGGATTTTTCCCCTTGATTTTCTCAAGATTTGTTCTCAAGAAAGATTCCAGTAGGATAATTATCTAGTCCTTGATTTTCTCCTAACGCAAACGTGATTAAAAATTGTTCCCACATTACCCCTAAATCACTATTAAGCTTATCTAAATAAGGCATGGATTTGATAATAATTTCAGGATTGCCATATTATTTTCCAACAATTGATTAAATGAGGTGGAAGGTTAAGATTCCTTCTTGCATTCTCGCAAATTGGTCACCTTCTCGCATGATCTCCCCCCCCCCCTCTCTCTCTCTCTATATATATATATATATATATAGTGTTTGGTTCATTTGAGAAATGGTAAATATATGAGAAATAGAGAAGTAATCCTAGCCATTCATATGATCAAGATCGGATTTGACTAGTCAAATATTGCGTCTTTGACCGGTCAAAAGTTGCGGCTATCCCAAAAATAAAAGGACAATTTCGTAAATTTTACAAAACACACGGGCTGTGTTCATATATGAACATGTATAATTCACATATGAACTATATGTTCATATATGAACCAGTGCAATTCACAACTAAACTCTTTTAACTGATTCATATATGAACCTTTGTGATTCATATATGAATCTGTATGCATCACAAAGATTTATATATGAACCTTTGTGAATCACAAAGATTCATATATGAATCTGTATGAATCACAAAGATTCATATATGAATCAGTTGAACTAATTAACAGATTCATATATGAATCTTTGTGATTCATACAGATTCATATATGAACTCATCCTGTGTATTTTACGAAATTACCCCTCTACCTTCTATAGAGCACACAAGGAATTATCCGGTGTTTCGCGGTCAAAGCCGCAAATGTTGACCAGATGAATGGCTAAGATTACTTCTCTATTTCTCATATATTTACCATTTCTCAAATGAACCTCTCCTATATATATATATATATATATATATACACACACAGGAAATGTGAACTCCATATCCGGTAAAGCTATTACCGTTGGTGAACTCCATCTCCGGTTAAAACATCCTTCTCCATGAAAACCCGCCCCCTCAACCTAAGCCATCACCACCACCAGTAGCTAACTAACTCTCGCTACCTCATAATCTTCATCTATGTTCTTTTCACACATATCCATATATAGTCATCTACCACACCTCTCCTTGAACCCACCTCCTTACCCGAAACGTGGAACAATTTGAAACCACCCCATCGTGAAACCTGTGAGTCCGTGTGATTGAACACGATCGTTACCAGATAATCAAACAACACAAAGATATAGATTACCAACCTGTTTCGATTACAAACAATGTATTACAAGGTTGATGTTCTTGAAGCTCTTTCTCTCTTTTCTCTCTGGATCTTGATGGACCGATATGTGTTTTGTGTGTGATTGTGATAGTTAGATCTGATCTATCTCACTTAGCTTCTCAAACACCCTAACCTT
Organism: Arctium minus; assembly: GCA_954870635.1. Lineage (NCBI taxonomy): Eukaryota > Viridiplantae > Streptophyta > Magnoliopsida > Asterales > Asteraceae > Arctium > Arctium minus. The sequence goes on along the minus strand of OX941097.1, from coordinate 23,172,794 downwards.
ACAACTTGCAAGTCCACTTGCAAGATAAACAATATTAAACTAAAACTAAATATCTAACTAATATAATAACTTAAACTAATATCTAAATATCTATTTATAAGATATTTAGAATATAGATAAAATACAATAAACAACTTTGACAATTATTACAAACTGACATTAGACTTATATTAACGAGAGCGACTTTTCGGGCGTTAGCTTCAGATTGGATCTTCAGATTGGATGATCTTGAATCCAATAGATCTGTGCGCTAACAATCTCCCCCTTTGGATCAAGATCATTACTAAAAAGATTTAGCAATTCAGTCTTCTCTTTTAGCTCAGAAGATGCAATCTCCTTCTTAGTCTTCAACAAGTAGCAATCTTCCCAAATGACGTAGATAAACTCTCTTTCAAATGATGGGAAGAAATTATCTTCGTATTTAGTTCAGAATGTTGTAGCAAAGTATCTTCAAAGAAAATTTCTCTCAAATCAGCATGTCTTCAGAATACTTGCTCTAAACTTGTGTTGTACCTCATTTCTTGTCTAGCTGTTCTCCCCCTTTTTGATGGAATTAGCAATGATTTCATCAAAATCTTGTCGTCAAGAAATGTCTTTCTTACAGAGCCTCTGATCCGTCAATTCAAAAGATATTTATCCAGATATTTGCAAATCTAGACAAAATAGTCGTGTAACACCTGAATCAATAAATGAATCAGTTAAAATGCCTGTCAGTAACACTAAGTCACTGTGTGTAACGAATACACATCGTAAAGGAGCTTTGTGATGTTCACTCCTCCAAGTCTTCCATTCAATCATCGAAACACCACAAAGGTAATTTCTATAAACGTTATGACAAAGAAACAAATTCCTTGTGTGTTCGTGCAAGTGATAGAAAGAATTAAGCACTTAATGATTGCTTATAGGCTCAAAATTGTGTAAACCACTTAGACAACAGTAAGTATAAACACAGACTCAATGTGCAAGATTGAAGTGCGAAGGTGGGGCAAACTTCCTTCTTTTCAATATCCAGATTTTCCAAATGAAAATCAGATAGCAAATGTGTTGCTTCCCCTTTTGAAAATGTGAAACACTTTCCTGTTGAGAAGAAAATGAGTAGTTGGTGAGGTTTGATCAAGAGTTGGCATGGGCTAGTTGTCTGTTTCAATAATGTTCACCAAAGAAATGTGAAACACTAGAAATGTGGTTGCCCGACTCAGAAAGTAGTTAGTGCAGAGTTCTGATATTCTTTTAACTCTGTTCTCACACCCTCTTTCTTTTAAACATTAAGTTAACTCCTTTTCTGTTTAAGTCATCACCCAATCCACACTCATTTCTTTTCAACTTCTCGCACTCAATCACTATGGATTAACCTCTTGGGTAGGAAACACTGGTTAACGTGATTCCGTAGAAGTTGTGTTAAGTCCTAGCACAATGAAATCTTGTTTTCCTATGTAGCATGTGATGCTCAAATTGGTTTAACTATTTCAGTTAAAGCACAAAGTAGTTCTTGAAAACATTTAAAATCACACTTCCAATTCATGAAATCAGTTTTGAGAATCGGGAAGTGGTTTGAACTTTTAAGAACAATGTTTTCTATGATTGAAAGTTGTCCTTCTTTCAACCATATATGAGATTAAGATAAAGGATTATACCTTAACGTGCGATCTTACATCTCATGAAGCTAAGCTTAAAGTCATAAAGATATGATCTTGTAAGCATCTCTCAAAAATCTGCAAAAGTCTTAAAGTCAAAGTCAAAGTAACTTTATTCACATTGAATTTAAAAGACAAAAAGCAGTAAAACAATGAAAGTACGAGTTCTGATCAGAAATAATCAGAAGTCATATCCAAACTCCTTTGATTTGAAAAGCTCCCCCTAAAATCATGCATTACAAAAATTTGACATAAAAGGTAAATGCAGAAATTAGTGAGCTCCCCCTCAAAATAAAAATGATTATCTACCAATATCTTCACATACTCCCCCTTTGATCATGAACAGAATATTGAAGTGCAGATATCTTGCGGAAATGAAGAAATGAAGAAAATTTTACTATAAGAAACTTTAATAGGTAACTACTGATTAGGTCTTAAGATTTATCATACCAAGCTTAGAGACAAGAAAATTGAATCTCTTTTCGTCTAAGGGTTTGGTAAACAAATCTGCAAGCTGATAATCAGTTTTTACAAAGTAAAGTTCAATTGTTTCTTTTTCAACATGATCTTTTATGAAGTGATACCTGACATCGATGTGTTTGGTCTTTGTATGTTGAACATGATTAGCTGTTATCGCGATTGCGCTCTTCGAGTCACAGTATATCGGGATATGGTTGAAGTTAAAACCGTAGTCACGTAGTTGTGTTCTCATCCATAAGACCTGAGAACAGCAGCTAGCAGCAGCTACATATTCTGCTTCGACCGTTGAAGTTGAAACACAAAGTTGCTTCTTCGATGCCCAACTTACGAGTTTATCACCGATGAACTGTATATGACCTGACGTGCTCTTCCTATCTAACATACAACCAGCATGATCTACATCTGTATATGTTGTTAGTTCAAAACTAGTATCTTTAGGATACCACGGACCAAGATCTGCAGTCCCGTTCAGATACCTAAAAATGCGCTTAAAGGCAGACACATGGGATTCTTTAGGATTAGCCTGATATCTTGCACATAAGCATGTAGAGAACATTATATCTGGCCTACTAGAAGTAAGATACATTAAAGAACCTATCATCCCTCTATAAGTCCTAACATCAACAGCCTTTCCAGAAGGATCGGTGCCAATCTTAGTGCCTGGTGCCATTGGGGTACCAATCGGTTTTGAATTTTCCATTTTGAACTTTCGAAGAATATCAAGAATGTATTTTGATTGATTGATAAAAATCCCCGATGAAAATTGTTTGACTTGTAATCCGAGAAAGAAATTCATCTCTCCCATCATATTCATCTGAAATCTTGACACCATAAGGTTTGAAAAATTCTTACAGTACTTAGGATTTGTAGAGCCAAAAATAATATCATCAACATATATTTGAATTAGAATGATATCGGATTTTTCCTTTTTAATAAACAAAGTGGTATCTACCGTACCTTTTGTAAAACCAGACTTGACTAAAAATTGAGATAGGACATCATACCAGGCGCGAGGAGCTTGTTTCAGTCCATAGAGTGCTTTGTCGAGAATGTAGACATGGTTCGGTTTCTCTTGATTGACAAAACCTTCTGGCTGTGAGATGTAGACTTCTTCTTTGAGAATTCCATTCAGAAATGTTGTTTTCACGTCCATTTGAAAGACCGTGAAGTTCTTGTGAGCTGCGTAGGCCAAAAACATTCGAATTGCCTCTAAACGCGCCACAGGAGCATAAGTCTTGTCGTAGTATATTCCTTCCTCTTTCCTGTATGCTTTGGCTACAAGTCTTGCTTTGTTTCTGATAACGGTACCATCTTCATTCTTCTTGATCTTCAAAACCCATTTCGTACCTATAATAGTTTTACCTTGTGGTTTGGCTACGAGTCTCCAGACTTTTAGTGCGTCGAACTGATTCAGCTCTTCTTGCATTGCAGTCACCCAGTCTGAATCGGCAAGAGCCTCGGATACGCGAGTAGGCTCGATCTTGCTCAGAAAGGATTCATGCATACACATATTCATTGATGCTGACCTAGTTTGTACCGGTTTGGTTGGATCACCAATGATCTGGCTTATCGGGTGCTCTTTGGTCCATTTATGTTCATGAGGGAGTGGATTATATGAATATATATCAATATCATTATCTATGAATCCACGTGTACCTTCTTCAGGTTGTTCAGGAGGAATGATGGTTGGAGTTGAAGTAGTAGGTACAGAAGGCTCAGCAGGTACAGCTTGGTTCGTTTGTAGATCAGTCTGTACAGAACATCCTACTGATACAGCAACTTCTGTCTCTTCAGAATTTGTCACCGCTTCAACTGTTGGAGTCGGCATTTGAACTGGAATTTCTTGTTGAATCACCGATTCAATTAAGTTATCTGAACTGGTTGGATGAGTAGGCGTTGAGTCTTCCATCCTATCAACCACAACAGATTTCTTTACATTAGATCCAAGAAATTCATTATAAAACAGTTCAAATAATAAATCTAAATCAGATAAATGATTAGTAGAAGTAGATGCTCCATCTGATTTATTTGCTTGAGACGTAGGTTCTGGACTGTGTTTCCCAGAAGCTAGTACGCCGGTTATCACGGGTTCTGAACTGTGTTGTTCAGAAGCTATCTCTTCATCAAATCTGACGTTGATGCTTTCAATTACTGTTTTTGACTTCTTCAAGTAGACACGGTATCCAGTTGATGTAGATGAATAACCAATGAAGATGCCTTCGTCCGCCTTAGCGCTGAACTTGTTCAGACTCTCTCTGTCGTTTAGCACAAAACACTTACACCCAAATATATGGAAATATTTGATTGTCGGTGTTCGGTTGTTGATTAACGCATAAGGAGTCTTCTTGAATCTGCGGTGTATCATGGATGGATTCTGAGTGTAACACGCAGTCGATACAGCTTCAGCCCACAGAAATAGAGGTAAGTCAGATTGACTTAGCATAGTACGAGCAGCCTCGACTAGCGTACGATTTCTTCTTTTGACCACTCCATTCTGTTGAGGCATACGAGCAGCAGAGTATTGATGTGATATCCCGACTGATTCGAGATATTCTTGAACTGTTTTGTTCTTGAACTCTGTGTCATTGTCTGTTCTTAGAAGCTTGACCGGTTTCTGCAGATTTACCTGGGTCGTCTTCAGGAATGTAATGAGAACGTCAGATGTCTCATCTTTTGAACGTAGAAACTTGACCCAAGTGTATCGTGAGTAATCGTCCACGATAACTAGTATGTACTTCTTTCCGCCTAGACTTTGCGTTCGCATCGGACCATAGAGATCCATATGCAACAACTCTAACGGAGAGCTTGTACTCGGTTCAGGCTTTGGTTTATGTGGAGCTCTCTTCATCTTTCCCTTTTCACATGCTGCACAAAGGTGTTCTTTTTCATACTTAAGCTCTGGAAGTCCTTTCACTAACTTCCCACTGACCAGTTTGTTGATGTACCGAAAGTTGAGATGAGAGAGTCGTCGATGCCATAGCCAGCTTTGTTGCATCGATGCTTTTGATAGTAGACACACCTGCTTGTCAGTCTGGACGTTTGACAAATTGATTGTGTAGAGGTCGGACTTTCTCGTGCCAACCAAGAGTTCCTCGCCTTCTTCAGTGCGAATAGAACACCTCTTGGCTTTGAAATTGACCTCTAAACCTTTGTCACAGAACTGGCCTATACTGAACAGGTTGTGTCCTAAGCCTTCAACATAGCTCACCTTCTTGATCGTGACTTTGTCATGTACCATATCACCATAACCTAGTATTGGTGAAAACTGATCGTTGCCGAATCTAACTGTTCCGCAATACTTCTCTGTAAAGTTGGTCAACATACCTTTTTGTCCAGTCATATGCTTGGAACATCCGCTATCCAAGTACCACATATGACGGATCTACACAAGAGAAATTACAAAACAAGAGATTTAGATATCCTTAAAACAAAATTTGAAGTAAAGACTTTTGAGCATTGAAGTGCGGGTCTTGAACTGATTTGTTCAAAAGCCTAAGTTCTATGCTCCCTCTTAAACTTTGAGTTCCTGCAACACAGATTTAGCTTTTGGTACCCATTGAAATTTGGGTCCAACTGTGTTAGCACAAGATTTTGGTACCCATAGAAATTTGGGTTCGTTTTTCATTTGAAATTCATTGGAAGCATTACAATGATTAGAGTGCACATGATAAGTTCCATACCAAACATCAGAATCTTGACAAGAAGCATAAACATGTTTATCATAATATGAAGACTTTCTAGCAGATAAAGATAACTGGAATAATTGCTTCATAGAGTATTTCTTGCGATAAACGACAAGTTTTGGTTTCAAAATAGCAACATCAGCAATTAAAACATCTTTAATAGGCGAAGTCTTATTACAATCAATAGTACAAAAAGATTTATCAGTCTTGTCAGTCTCTTGTTTTGGTTTCCATTGAGATTTAATTTCTGGCCTTTTCTTGCTCAGATATGAAACAGTTGAAACTTGTGAGTTATACTTGTGAGCAACAACTGAATGCTTCTTCTTTGGGTTACCAGTAGTGATCGGTTTTTGTGAATGCTGAGATTTAATCTTACCTTTCGTATTCTTAGCTTTCACAGAAACTGATTTATCAACTTTCGTTGATTTTGCACTTTTTACAGACGTACTGGTTTTTCCCAATGATTTTACAACAAAAGATGAATGGTTAGGAAGTTTCGCATTAAAGTCAAATTGATCAAAACAACCATCCAAACCACCGTCAGAGTTTAGAAAATCAAACCCTCCATCAGTTAGACCAAAACTATCATTAGATTTTGAAGCCTTAGAAAGAACAACATTTTTAAACACAGTTGAAAAAACTTTTTGTTCAATATTAATCAAAAGTCTTTCATCTGTTAAAGAATTCTCAAGTTCAGAAATTTTACTTTCCAAAACGAGAGGAGGGACATATAGTTTACCTTTAATAGGCTTCGCCTCCATTTCTTTGATAGAATAACTCTAAAAGAAGTCATTTGAAAGAGTTTTCTTTTGATATATTGGATCATCATTATAACTATTATTCAGCTTCGCATAACGAAATGGAAGTTGAACATTAGTTGTGTTCTTTCGTTTTTCCGTTTCCTTTGCTTCATCCTCTTTTGAAAGTCCAGTCCAGAAAACTTTAAGCTCAGGGATTCGTCGAACTAGTTTTAAAAATGTAAAATCATAAAGTGCAGGCATTTCAGATTTAGCATTTTTAAGGTAATGAGGATTCTCGTAATCGAGTCCCCAATTCTCTATTTCCTCTTTGGGTTTGTTCAGATGAATAGTTTGTTCAGTTTGACCCATTTTGTATAACTTCTCTTCCAAAACTTTTAATTTGGCAAGTAAAGATTCATTTTCTTTGGAACATGAAGAATACATTTTCTTAAGCTCATAGAAATCAAACTCACTCTTTCTCAATTTAGTCTTTGTTTCAACAACTTCTTTTAGAATTATGGTCTATTCTTTAGTGCTAATGTTAATGTTTTTGTGTAAAGTCTCAATCAATACTTTCTTTTCAGCAAGGTCATTGCTAAATTTCTGTATTGACTGGTTTTATTCAATAATAACACCCTTTTCGGGCTTAAGCTTTGACTCTAATTCTTCAAGTTTAGACATCATGGCATGCATTTGATTTATGAAATCAGAATGAGTTAAATCACATACCTCGTCATTGTCATCGTCATCGGAGTCAGCTTCAGCTTCTATGTTGCCCATTAATCACATGTTTGTTGTCTCGTCATTCTCTTCATCGTCATCTTCCTGATCTGAATGATCTAGCCAATATTCATCTTCTACCATTAATGCCTTTCCAGCCTCTTGTTGCTTGGCCAGAAGCATTTTGTTTTTGTAGTAGTCTGAGTTTCTGACTTTGGGTTTTCGGCAGTCTCTTGCAAAATGTCCAAGTCTACCACAGTTGTAGCACTTTGGAGGTTCTGTCTGACTAGATGCTTCAGCTTTATACTTTCTTTCTTCCGGCTTCCTTTCCTCTACTCTTTTACCTTCAATCCTCTCCTTGTGAATATAGTTGCTTGGACCAGAAGAATACCTCTGACTGTTAGAACTTGGCTTCTTGTAAAACTTCTTCTGAAAAGCCTTAGTCAACATTAGCATAGCCTGTTTCAGTTGTTCACAGTCATCCGAGTCAGAGTTTGCTTCAGCTTCAATCTCTTCTGGTTCAGACAAAATCATCTTGTTCTTCTTCTTTTTCACAACAAGAGCAATTGAGTCAGCACTTGTTTTCCCAATCTGCCTCTTTTCATCCAGTATTTCATCCACCTCTTCTTCATTCTATCTGAGGGTTTCATACACCTTATGAAGTGGAATCTCGTTTAAATCTTTGATCTGCTTCATCTGCCTGGCAAATCTCTTCCATTCAGGCTGGAGGATGCTGAGAAATTTGACATTCAGCTCTATTTGCGATTTGGTGAGCTTGTTCTTGCTTAGTTCGTTCAGCAAAGTTACAAACCTGTCATAGGTTTCTTCTAAAGATTCTCCAACTCTGCCTCTAAATTCTTCATAATTGTTGAGGCAGTTGGATATTTTCAGCTGATTCCCAACCTTTGAACCTAGCATCATCTTCTTTAGCTGATCCCACGTCTGTTTCCCTGAGGCCTTATAGTTTTCTATCTTCACATAAATTTCGTTTGGAATGCCTTAAAGAATATAAGACTTTGCTAATCTATCACCTTTTGCTCTTTTGAGGTTTTCACCTTCTAGCTCATGATACTTCAGTTCAAATTCTGTAACCACAGTTCCCTCTTTACGAGTCTCCAGAACTGGTGGCATAAGTCCTTCTTCTATTGATTTCCTGATGAAGACTCCCAATTCATGTCTTTCAATAAAGTCCATGAACCGATCCTTCCACTGTTCATACTCTCCCCTGAAGAGTACTGGTGGCTTCGTGTCGGTTCCGATAGCAAGGGCTTCTCTTGAAGTCATTATTTTCGATAATGTGAAATAAAAACCTGTTTCGATTGTTAGTTCAGATAAAATGAATACAGATTAAAACAATTCAGAAATGACAAAGTCAGGTACTGGCGCAAAATTGAACTTTGCACGAGAGACAGGTCACGCAAACTGGAGGTTTGAGCTAGACTTGAGTGGCACAAAACGGAGGTTTGCGTGAGTGAAGGTTGGCGCGAAATAGAGTTTCGGCTAGATGTGGTTGGCGCAAAACAGGGATTTACGCTAGAAGAGGGTCGCGCGAAATGAGATTTGCGCTAGTCGAAGGTCACGCAAACTGAAGTTTGTGTGAGATGTGTATGGCGCAAAGTGAGTCAACCGGTAAGATGTTGCGACCGGAGAGATGTTCGACCGGGGTCCTGCTTGACCGGGGTGATGTAACGACCAGACTACTGCTTGACCGGTGTCCTGACCGGAGAAATGTCGACCGGACTTACAACCGGTGAGTTGTTTGGACCGGGGTTATGCGATGACCGGTATTAACTGTAGCGACCGGGTCGATGTAGTGACCGGTGTTAGAGCAACCGGTATTGAAATGTGACTTCGACCGGGGTCTTGAAACTATCGGTCGATCGGACCTTTGCTACTTGGACCAGTATGTTGATGACCGGTAAAGAACAGTGCTGACCGGTAATGAGTAGTTCGACCGGGACCGGTACAAATAGTGTCGACAGGTATTGAATAGTTCGACCGATATATTTCGATGGATTTCGACCGGAGTTTGATCTTCTTCGTTAAATCAGCCCTGTAAATCCCAAATTGACCAATCTAGGATTCGAATTACAGCACCAAACTTTGACACTTTGATCGACTAACCAACTAGAACACCTTACAACCTTTTGATTTTAAAAACAACCACTATTTTGAGATTTTGATCGATAGAACAGTGTTGAAAAAATGAAGAACACAGAGAGTTTCTAAAAGTTTGATTTTGATCTGGTTTCAGCTCTGATACCAATTGTGAGTCTGTGTGATTGAACACGGTCGTTACTAGATAATCAAACAACACAAAGATATAGATTACCAACCTGTTTCGATTACAAACAATGTATTACAAGGTTGATGTTCTTGAAGCTCTTTCTCTCTTTTCTCTCTGGATCTTGATGGACCGATATGTGTTCTGTGTGTGATTGTGATAGTTAGATCTGATCTATATCACTTAGCTTCTCAAACACCCTAACCTTACAACTTGCAAGTCCACTTGCAAGATAAACAATATTAACTAAAACTAAATATCTAACTAATATAATAACTTAAACTAATATCTAAATATCTATTTATAAGATATTTAGAATATAGATAAAATACAATAAACACTTTGACAATTATTACAAACTGACATTAGACTTATATTAACGAGAGCGACTTTTCGGGCTTTAGCTTCAAATTGGATCTACAGATTGGATGATCTTGAATCCAATAGATCTGTGTGCTAACAAAACACATCTATGACCTCTTTTTTTTATCAACCTCCATTTGCTATGGGCTCACAACAAAGACGTGAAACACCACCTCATCTCCATCTCCGGCTAACCCACCACCACCACGTAGTCCATGTCCATCCCATTGATAAGACAATGACGTATGGTACTGTGGTTTGCACACACACATACACACACACACACACACACACATATATATATATATATATATGTTTATATATTACACAACAATAGTGGGTTTGTTCTGATTTTTAATTGTGGATTTTTATGTGGGTTTGTCCTTTTTTTAATCTCCTTTTATTGTTACAAAAATCAAAAACAAAAAAATAAAAATAAAAAAAGAAAGAAGAAAAGTTACAGGTGGGTGCATGGAGGTGTTTTAATGGAGAAGGGAGAAAAAAAAAGAGGGAAAGAAAGGAGGGAAAAGGAAAGAGAGAAAAAAAAAAGAGTGAATAAAAGAGAAAGAAAGGATACGGGTGGGATGGAGTGGGTTCATGGGGTAGGTGGGGTTTAGAGGAAATTACATTTTTGGTCCCTTTGGTAAAAGGCAAAGAAATATGGTCAAAAGACAAAAATAACCTTTGGCTTAACTAAGTTAAAGATTTCGTTAGTGTGAGAGACCTTCTGCGTGCGCTTTTGCATACCACAGGGACGTCCAGTGTAATAAAACGCGTTTTAGGGACCATATCCAAAATATCAGCAAACCACAGGAACCGAGAATGTAATTTACTCTTTACTTTAAGTTATACCTCCAATGATTTAATGTTATTGATATATATATACATATATATATATATGTGTGTGTGTGTGTGAGAGAGAGAGAGAGAGAGAGAGAGAGAGAGAGTTCATACAAGAACAACATATATTTAAGAAAACACGAGAATAACCGAGTACATACAAAATCATACTCCATCCGTCCCAAAATAAATGTCCACAATGAAAAAGGCACACAGTTTTAGGAGTGTGTAATTACTACACTTTTTAACTAACTAAAATACGATTTTACCGTTAATTATAAAGAGAGAAACATCACATAATTAAGGGTAAAATGGGAAAGTAGAAATTTACTTTTGAAAGTGGACACTTATATGATTCACGCTACTTTGTGTGCGACTTTAAGTCGCGCCCAAAGTCGCTCGCGTCCGTTTTTTATAAGTTAATGTAAAATTACATATGATTTTGTACATGATTTGTTGTTTTCTTAAATAGTTAGCGTTATCGTTTGAACCCTCTCTCTCTATATATATATATATATAGAGAGAGACCCATTCATTTGCTAACCACGACATTGGCGCTAACCGTGCTAACTAATCTCAACCGTAGATTGATGAGATCAATGGTCCACAATTAATTGATTTTTTATTAAATTAAAATATTAAAAACGGTTGTACAAGGGTATTTCGATCAAAATACAATTCCTTTTAATTTGGGGAACATGCGCCTACCAAATTAAAAACCCAAATAATTTGGGATTTGATCCCCCAAAATCCTTTTATCCAACTCCAACACGCACGAACACCATAAAGGCGATGGACGAAGATCTGGAGGAGGAGGAGGACTCGGAGGCAGAGGGAAGGCGGTGGTTATGGCCGTCAACCAGAGAGGTGTTCTAACAAGGGATCTACGAGAAAGAAAGGATTCAATGGCAAAAAGAGAGAGAAACGAAGAAGCAAAAAACACAAGTCAAGATTCAGAGGATCAAGAAACCGGACTCACCAGAAAGTGATTGGAAAGTTCGTGAGACCACCGCCGGAGAATGAGACGGTGGTGGCGGCGATAAGGCATTTCCGCTGACTCTTGATAGCTAGTATTAGTTGTAGTTTTTTATTAGTTCAATTTTTTTCTGAAAAATTCACTTGTTTTTTGTTAGTTTTTGGTGGATAAAAGATGAGATGCATGATGATATTGTATGTAAATGGCATATATTTGATGATTGATGATATTGTTGATAATGCTAATTTCACCATAGTTTCTGATGATTCAAGAAATCTGTTGTTTTCGATCTGAAGAAATTGATTTCAAGAAATTGTTCTACTCACCTAATGATCTATTTGATAGTGCATATGTGCACACTTGCATACAGTGCATATATGCATATGTTTGCTGAAATATTATATGCATATGTGCACACTGGTATCTAATATGCATATGTGCACATTGAGCATATGCATATCTACACATTGATATCTAATATGTATATGTGCACAATGAGTATTGTGAATATGTACATGTTGTATATGTGCATATGTGCATATCAGTTGATCTATTCTGCATTGGTTGAGATACACATTGACATTTAGACATTCATATATGCACACTCGAAATATGGAAATACATTAAATATTAAATATTATATTTAATATTTTGATAACTACCATATTAATAACTCATTGAAATATGGAAATACATTAAATAGTCGTGAATTATGAAATTCTCATATTACCCTTTGAGGACATACACTCTAGGATGATTCTGATTGGTTGAAAATTGGTTAGCACCAATTCCGTGGTTAGCAAATGAAGTGACCCTATATATATATTTGAAAAACATTAATAAAATACTTTACAATTTTTTTAATTATTAATTAAGTGAACGAACTTTACTTTTCGTTCATAAAATCATGAGTAAATTACATGTTTCGTCCTTGCGATTTGTCAAAAATTGTGGATTTCGTTCTTGTGGTTTTAAAATTTCGGTTTTCATTCCTATGGTTTGCAATTCATTTCTGTTTTCGTCTTTGAGGCCAAAACACCACTTTTAAGTATGAAAGACTAAAATAGAAATGAATGGCAAACCATAGGAATGAAAAAAACAATAAAATATAAAATCATAAGAACGAAAAAAATAATAAATTATAAACCATAGAGACGAAAATCATAACTTCAAAACCATAAGGACGGAAATAGAAATTTTCAGCAAACCACAAGGACTAAAAACGTAATTTACTCTAAAATCATTAATGTGATTTTTCAAAAAAAAAATCACATTTGATTAAATTCACTACTCATATGACTTTACCAACGTTATTTTCTTGCAAAAATACGTCCGTAAAAGCCATTTTCGACGGAATTTGACCGTTGGAGATTTTTTGGTCGGAAAGTTTTTCCCGACGAATGGTTGCAACGGAAGTCAAATATTTTGACGGGAATATTCTGTTGAAAAAGTGTAGGTAAAATGTTGAATTTTTTTGTAAAAGCGAAAATCAAAATCGAGTTACTTGATTAATGTTTCGAAAACGAGTTACTTGGTTAATGTTTTGAAAACGTCTCATTAGATCTTACAATGGCATGAAGAAATGAGATTAACTCGTAAAATCGAAAAACATAAAAAACCCAAATCAAATTACGTCATAACATAAAACCATGATCAAAAATCACGATTTTTTTACCAGATTTAAACCCTAGATGATGAATGTAGTTAGGGATTTTGAGTTTACCAACAACAATAAATCAAGTTTACCAGCCCTTCTTCGTCAAAATCAGGAGCGGTAAAGATGCACGGTGAAGAAATCGAGTTTACCAACAGCAAGAAGTACGTTGAATATACGGATTTAAACAGTATTACCAATGGATTTTAAAAATAATTAAAGTTATTTATAAAATTATTTATAAAATTATTTTTAAATCCTGAATTTCCAAAGGTTTTTTAAAATTATTTATAAAATTAATTTTTAAAAGTATTACCAATGGATTTTAAAAATAATTAAAGTTTTATTTTTTAATACATTCTCGAAAATCCATCGGAAATTTGTAGGTATACATACATTTGTAGATGTATATATAATGTAACTAGATATGTAATTTTCATACAGATACCTATATCTATTCACTACGAACATGCATGAATATATAGTATACATATGTTCATGGACGATATGTAATTTGTAGGTAATTTCCGATGGATTTTCGATTAATTGAATCGTAAAAGCAAAAAAAAAAAAATAGTTTGATATATGTATGTTGTGGACTTAGTGGCTCTTAATAAATTCTAATGGGTCTTGATAAATCGTATTACACTAACTCGTTATTAATGAACTGTATTGGACATTGATGGGCGTTAGTGGTTTTTAATAAACTTGTTTGGGCCTTGATGGACTTTAGTGACTCTTAATGAATTATAATTGGTCTTGATGGGTCCTATTAGACTCAATGATTGTTAATTAACCTCATTGGGTCTTTATGTACTTTAATGACTCTTAATTAACTATATTGGGCGGTCATGAGTTTAGGTGATTCTTAACGAACTCGATTAACCTTGATGGGCTTCATTGGCTCTTGATGAATTGTTATTGGCCTTGATGCGTCGTATCTCACTTAGTGACTGATAATGAACCTTACTGGACATTCATGGGATTTGGTGACTCTTAATGAATAGTATTGGTCCTTGGTGGGCAGCTCTGAATGAACTGTATTAGGCCTTGATGGGTCGTATTAGACTAAAGGGGTGTTGGTTTTTTAAGAGGTGCTGAAGATTGAGGTCTTATTTCACTTCTTATTGATAAGAGGTGGTATTGAAGTCTGAAAGCAGAATCAATAAGACTATTTATTTTTATAAGCTGATAAATGTTTGAATTTGTATAATTGTCTATTTTACTCATTGGAACAAAAAGAGCCATTATTATAAACATAATTGACGATTCTTACGGCCCTCAAAATCCCTACGAGCAACGGATCAATGCATTTTACATCAAAATTTCCAGCCTTACAAATATCCATAAATGAAAATGTCTATTTTACGGAGTTGGATCCCATAAATGAGAGTATTGTTTACGGTATGTCAAAATCCACTCCACCTAGAAACCAAAAAAGGCAAGTGAGAAATGCTTTGCTATAGAAGATAACATAGGCATCAAATAAGTAGCATTACAAAACCTTAAAGCTCAAATGCAACTTAGAAGATGCCAATGTAACTTTGTACTTCAAAGCTTAATTGAGTTGAATATAAAACATGCCAATGTAACTTTGGACCTCAAAATTCAAATGCACCTTAGAAAATGCTTTTATAATATATTATTTAGAAGTACCTTTGTTCTATTTTCATGCTTGGCATGTGATGTCTCTAAATAACTTTCATTCACAACTTCATGTAGTTGTTTGCATCTGTTTACAGAAACACTGGGGATAGATTTTCATTCTTGGTAATGGGTACAAACCTGCAAGGGATCACCATGGTGAGGAGAACTATTTAAAAATGTCTTAAAAGAAAAAAAAGGTACATAGAGACAATTAGATGTCAATCCACGTAATTCACAAATTTATAAATTTGTTACTACTAATCTATTTTTCTTAAATGAAAATAGAAGAACCCAAGCAATTCTAAACCATGAAAATGCTTCAATAAAACAAAACAAAATGATACACACATACAAAAACCTATACATATCACCACCAACATCCATAAAAGAAAGATTATGTAATCCATACATTGACGAATAAGGGTTTATAATGCCTAAATGATGAACTCAGGCAGATCGATTGACCGAGAGGAGTATAGGATTTGCGATCGACTTGTGCCAATGGATGAAGTCTGTAACACCTTGAAATTTTCAATTAATAAAGTCTATCTTAAGTCTTCTAACCTTCAATAATTTGGATTGTATTCTTATTATGTTTACCTTAGATTCTATACCTCGCAAGAAATCCTTTCGAGTGAAGAAAAATCCCAAATTTCGGAGTTTGGAAGGGTTGGGCGACAGTGCCCGACGACCTTGCCGCCGAAGAAGTGGAGCCTCAGTACGGTTCACGCGGTAGTGCCCAGCGATTGTGACATGGGCACTATCGCTCTGTCACTCTCATGTCAAGGTGAGGGGTCGCGGTACCATCCGGGCGATTATATTGTCACTATCGCCGTGTCAAGGTCGCCGACAATGACCTGGGGTATAAATTCGGGAAACTCGTCTTTTTGACCATAAAATCTGATTTTGGGAAATTTCTTGGTCGTTTTCTCTGTAGAAATTTGGTTAGACCCAACCCTCCATCATCTCTCTTCATTAACTCTTCTAACTAGCTCACTCTTAATGCATTTATGATTCTTGGTTAGGTGGTCTTAAGCATTCCTTGTGAGGGATCTTCAAATTTTAGTGCTAGTATCATCTTCTCCACTCTAGAGTTTTGCTAGGGTTTTGATAAAACCCACACTGTGAGTACATCCACCTATTTTAAACCTTATACACATCAAAACTAGACTTTTAAACCTCTTATCATCTCCATGTTTACATTTCATTGATTTCAAGATTTTAACCTAAAAGTGACTTTTGGAGATTTTAGGGTTCTAACCATGTTTTGGAATGTTATTGTTGAAAATCTTACTAGCATATCACCTATGCATCATTTAAAACACTTTTGAGCCAAACAAATGAAGAAAACCCTTCTTATGAAAACTAGGGTTTCCTAAAATGGAAATTCTAGTTGGAACATGTTGGTAACCTAAAATGGTGATGGTTTAGTTTCAGAATATTGTGGAACATTGGGGAAAACATGGTTTTGAAGACATATTATATAAGTTGTGGAAATAAACCCTAACTACTCTAAATTGGGGTTTTAATGTGCTAAAATTGAATTTATGCAAGGATATTGTGTTAAGAAAATCTTCTTATGTTAATTATGTGCATTAATGACCTTTAGTCACAAATGAAATTGTCACAAACCTCAGACTATTACTATTGGATCCATAGGAATAAATATTGGTTAATTTTGGGATGATGTCCCTCTACATGTAACTAGTTGAGACATTGGGTCCTCGGAGGCAATTTTTACGGTTATGTGGAACCGGTTACTAACCATGGGCCGTAAATGTAATCCTAGTGAATGAGTATGACTTGGATCCTCAGATGCCCTCCTCCACATCTGAGTACGAGCCGACATTGTTTGTGCCTATGGATCCAAGTATTGAGCTCACAACTCGAAGAGTGACCTACTTTTGTGTTTCACCACGATCCTTGGAAATCGGGTCTCCCTCGTCATCGCAAGATGTTTTGACCAAAAGGTTCTTATGTGGTTGTCGTTATATTTTATGAATCCATCTCATTAAACATTTACTTATTTATTTACGTTGAAATCATTACAAAGTTATCGATATAAACTGTTTGTTCTCACTAGGCATTAAGCCTAACACTTTTTCTCAAATAATGTGTATAACAGGTTCCTTAGTGGCGGGTCGCCTAAGGTTTGAGAGAAGAGCGTGGGGTCATAGTGGCATTTTTTTTGGTAATATTTGTTTTGGAGACTTGGCGTGCAAAATATAGCTTTTTGGGATTTGGGTTGACAACCATTATAATCTAGATGTAATATGTTTAGATTAGTTTGTTGTCAATTTTAATATTCATTCACAGGTTGTGTAAACACTATTAAACATTTATCCGTTCGAGTGGTTTTGTCCAATTATAGATGTCATATTGCCGAATTTTCAAAACTTAAATTTAGCCCAATTTTTAGGGTGTTACAAGTTGGTATCAGAGCTCTCGTTTAAATGAACTAGGCATGAATGTAAGATGTTTAGACTTAAGCTGAGATTATTAAGTAATGATTTTTGAGATTTGGTAGAGTTTCTAAGATGGGTTGGTCTTAGAGTCGACAAAAATTATGTTAATCGAGCGTTGTGGTGGCGGTAACGAGAATTCTTACGTATCATATGTTCGTAATTTCACTTAGCTAACGTTATTACGAGGATGTTTTACGTTAGCGTGCTTGGTCTATTGTTGTTATGACAATTGGCGAATGTAGTAGTACGTTTTCCTTTGTGCTTAATTCTGTTAATCTCTCTCTTACTCCTTTCCTTGTAGTGCATCGCAGATCAAAGATGGTTAGTACGTGCGGAAGACCACATACACGTGTGGAAGGCGCAGAGGCGACCACTTCAACGACTGATCAACCGGAGAGGGTTGAGGCCATTGTACGTCCATCCACCCAACCGTTGCTAGGTGGAGGGCATGAGATCATTCCACGGGTGGACCTGGCTTTATCCAACCCGGTTATTCGGGAGGCAACTCCCCAATCTGAGATGATGGTCAATCTGATGCTGATGATGAATGAGGCGATGACCAAGCAACAAGAGTCCATTCTGAAAATGTTAGAGGACCTTGATGTGAGCAACAGGAGGAATGAGATGGTTGGAGAAAACGTGGTGGTGGTTGAATCTGGGGGTACAGGTCATGAGAACCCAACTGAAGAGCCGATGATGGTTGGTGTGAGACAAGGCAAGAGGGCTTGCTCCTACAAGTACTTCTTGTGTTGTAAGCCACCGGAATTCCTTGGGTCTGATGATCCAGTCGCTTGCATGAAGTGGATTCAAGAGATTGAGCAAGCCTTCGACTTGTTCTAATGCGAGAAAGGTAAGAAAGTGAGATTCAGCTCTCAGATGCTTAGGGGCCCGACACTCACTTGGTGGAACGTCACCAAATCCACCCTTGCTCCCATGGTTCTGGCTCAACTGACTTGGACCTCTTTCAAGGGAAAAGTCATGGAGGAGTTTTGCAACGAGCGATCCATGGATAAAATCGAGGAGGAATTTCGAGCTCTCAAGAAGGGGAACATGCCGGTGAAGGAGTACACCCAACTATTCATGGAGAAGCTTGGCTTAGTGGGGCATGTGGCCCCGTCCGAGAGAGAGAAGATCAAGGCCTATTTGAAGGGCCTACCGACGAACATGATGGTGATGGTCCGAAACTCCAAAGCCATCACCCTACGTAAGATCATCGAGGAGGCTTGGATCATGGACGACGTCTATGCCCGAGGCATGGAAGAGAGGGTCGAGGTGGGAGAGAAACGAAAGTGGGAAAGCAATTCTAAACCTCCCAAGAGGTCTCGACCTTTCGTTAGGAACCGAAATTTTGACAACAGACGAGAAGCTAGGTGGTGCCAAAAGTGCCGAAGCAAGCACCATGGCAATTACAACACCACTCCTCACCCTTGTGCCAAGTGTGGGAAAGCTGATCACCCCACTAGAGACTGCCCGGTAAGAGGGATTATCTTCTTCGAGTGAAAGGCATCGGGGCATGTGAAGAGAGATTGCCCTAAGCTCAAACTGGGTAATGAGCCAGAGAAGAGGGAGAACCCACCTAGGGTTCCGGGTCGAGCTTTCAAAATGACGGCCGATGAGGCCAAGGCATACACCGACGTGGTATTGGGTACGTTTCTCCTAAACTCCATACCTGCTCGTGTACTTTTCGATTCGGGTGCCAGTTTCTCTTTCATATCTAAGTCGTTTCGTCAAAAGCTTACTATTCCCACTAATAGTCTAGATAATGTGTTAGTGGTAGAAATAGAGAATGGTAGTCAAGTGTTGATCCGCGATGTCTTTAGGGAGTGCACCCTTGGAATCGAAGAGAAGGAATTCCCGATTAATTTGATGCCGATGGTCATTGGTGGTTTTGATGTGGTTGTCAGCATGGATTGGTTGGCGAACAATCATGCCGAGATCGTATGCTCCAAGAAACTAATCTGACTCCCCAATCATAGTGGTGATGTTGTAGAGGTTTATAGCGAGAAGAGGAAGGGTGATGTGGCAATCATCACCATGGCTAAAGTACGCAAATGCTTAGTGAAATGATGCTCATCTTTCCTGGCTTATGTAATTGACGCTAAGCTCAAGAAGAAGAATCTTGAAAACGTGAAAGTGGTGCGCGAGTTTCCTGATATCTTTACGGATGACTTGCTTGGGTTACCACCTGATCGTCAAATGGAGTTACGGATTGATCTTATACCAGGGGCGGCTCCGATTGCTCGGGCCCCTTACCGGTTGGCGCCATCGGAGATTCAAGAAATGATGGCTCAACTCCAAGAGCTTTTGGAGAAGGGTTTTATAAGACCGAGCTCGTCACCTTGGGGAGCTCCGGTCTTGTTTGTCAAGAAGAAGAACGACACAATGAGAATGTGTATCGATTACCGTGAACTGAATAAAGCAACGGTGAAGAACAAGTATCCGCTTCCGAGGATCGACGACTTGTTCGATCAACTCCAAGGAGTGGGTTGTTTTTCGAAAATCGACCTGCGTTCGAGATATCATCAAGTGAAGGTGGGAGGAGAGGACATCCCGAAGACGACCTTTAGAATGCGTTACGGCCACTACGAATTTCTTGTGATGCCTTTTGGTCTAACTAACGCGCCAGCGGTATTTATGGATTTGATGAATAGAGTGTGCTGACCATTCCTCGATAAGTCGGTCATTGTGTTCATTGATGACATACTCGTATACTCCAAGAATGAGTCGGATCATGAGCAACACCTTCGTGAAGTTTTAGAAGTGTTGAGGAATGAGAGGTTGTACGCCATATTTTCCAAGTGCGACTTTTGTCTTGAAGAGGTTCAATTCTTGGGTCACGTTGTCACTCGAGATGGAGTGAAGGTGGATCCCTCCAAAATTGAAGCCATGATGAATTAGGAACCTCCCAAGAGTCCGTTTGAGATCCGAAGTTTCTTGGGTTTGACGGGCTATTACCGGAGATTTATTCAAGACTTCTCCAAAATCGCTTCTTTCCTTGACGTCTTTGACTTGGAAGAATGTGAAGTTCGTTTGGACCGAAGCATAAGATAAGGCGTTCCGAACTTTACAAAAGAAGTTGTGTGAAGCTCCAATTTTGTCGCTACCCGAGGGATCAGAAGACTTCGTAGTCTATAGTGACGCTTCGAAGATGGGTTTGGGTTGCGTATTGATGCAAAGAGGCAAAGTGATTGCTTATGCATCAAGACAACTCAAGGTTCACGAGAAGAACTATCCTACCCATGACTTGGAGTTAGCAGCGGTAGTGTTCGCTTTGAAGCTTTGGCGACATTACCTCTATGGCACAAGATGTACGCTCTACACAGATCATAATAGTTTGAAGTACGTCTTTGATAAAAAAAAGTTGAATATGAGGCAAAGGCGGTGGCTCGAGTTACTCAAAGATTATGATAGCGAGTTGCTTTACCACCCCGGTAAGGCGAATGTGTTGGTCGATACATTAAGTCGGAAGGACTATAGTGGAAGAATTTGGGCTACCCTTTCAAGAATCGAGCTAGTGTCGAGCCTCATTGAGAGAATCAAGACATCTCAAATAGAAGCCTTGTTGGAAGAGAATCTCAAAGAAGAAGATATGACAAAACAATGTTTGCTCTTAACGGAAGATAGCCCTAGGGTGAAATTGTTCAACGATCGTGTATGGGTGCCCAAAGTTGGGGACAATCGAGAACTACTTCTTGAGGATGCCCATAAGTCCAAGTACTCCATCCATCCGGGGAGTACAAAGATGTATCGGGACTTGAATTCGAAGGTACACTATTGGTGGCCGGTAATGAATCTGGATGTGGCACGTTACGTGGAGCGTTGTGTAACATACTTACAAGTAAAAGCTGAGCATCAACGACCGTATGGGAGTCTTCAATCCTTGGAGATCCCCTAATTGAAATGGTAGTATATCACCATGGACTTCGTGACTAAGTTGCCCAAAACTCTTCGAGGTCACGATACTATATGGGTGATAGTTGATCGGTTGACCAAGAGTGCTCACTTCTTGGCTATGCACGAGACACTATCGATGGACAAGTTGGCAAAGCTTTACATTGATGAAGTGGTTTCGAGGCACAGGGTGCCCTTGTCGATTGTGTCGGATTGCGATAGTCGGTTCATTTCGAACTTCTTGGATGGGTTGCAGAAAGAGCTTGGTATGCGAGTAAAGTTGAGAAAGCGAAGGACGATGCAAACACTAGAGAACATGTTAAGGTCTTGCGTCATCGAATTCGGGGGTAGTTAGGACCCTCACCTACCTTTGGTGGAGTTCACTTACAATAATAGCTACCACTCGAGTATTGGTATGGCACCGTTTGAGGCCTTGTACGGACGAAAGTGCAGAACTCCCGTGTGTTGGCTGGAAGCAGGAGAGAAGCTGTTCGCCGAAACCAAAATTTTGCAAGAAATGGCTAATAAGGTAAAGGGTATTCGAGAATTGTTAAAAGAGGTTCAAGATCGGCAAAAGAGCTATGTAGATAAGAAGAGGCGGCCGATGGAGTTTCAAGTGGGTGACCGTGTGATGCTCAAGGTGTCACCTTGGAAGGGCATTATTCGGTTCGGAAAGCGCGGGAAATTGAGTCCCCGTTTCCTTGGACTGTTCACGGTACTTAAGCGTGTGGGTTTGCATGCCTACCAGCTGGAATTTCCACCGGAAATGAGCGGAATCCACAACAAGTTTCATATTTGTTACCTTCAGAAGTGTTTGGAAGAAAAGGAAAGCGTCATTCCTCTTTCCGAGATCAGAGTGGATGAGGGTAACCAGTGTGTGGAGGAACCCGATGCTATCCTAGAAAGGAAGTCCAAGAAATTGCGTCACAAAGAGGTCACGATGGTCAAAGTGCAATAGAAGCATCACCGTGGAGCCAATGTGACGTGGGAAACCGATGAGGATATGAAGTGGAGATATCCCCATCTTTTCGAGTAGTTGGGATTTCGGGGACGAAATCATTCCCAAGTTGGGTAGGATTGTAACACCTTGAAATTTTTAATTAATAAAGTCTATCTTAAGTCTTCTAACCTTCCATAATTTGGATTGTATTATTATTATGTTTAACTTAGATTCTATACCTCGCAAGAAATCCTTTCGGGTGAAGAAAGATCCCAAATTTCGGAGTTTGGAAGGGTTGGGCGACAGTGCCCAGCGACCTTGCCATCGGCATTGTCGCCGTGTTCAAGATCGCCGAAGAAGTGGAGCCTCGGTACGGTTCACGCGGTAGTGCCCCACGATTGTGACATGGGCACTATCGCCCTATCACTCTCGCGCCAAGGTGAGGGACGCGGTACCATCTGGGCGATTATGCCCCGCGATAGTGACAATGTCACTATCGCTGTGTCAAGGTCGCCGACGATGACCTGGGGTATAAATTTGGGCATCTCGTCTTTTTGACCATAAAATCTGATTTGGGGAAATTTCTTGGTCGTTTTCTCTGCATAAATTAGGTATGACTCTACCCTTCATCATCTCTCTTCATTAACTCTTCTAACTCCCTCACTCTTAAATCATTTATGATTCTTGATTAGGTGGTCTTAAGCATTCCTTGCGAGGGATCTTCAACTTCAAGTGCTAGTATCATCTTCTCCACTCTAGAGTTTTGCTAGGGTTTTGATAAAACCCACATTGTGAGTACATCCACCGATTTTAAACCTTATACACATGAAAACTAGACTTTTGAACCTCTAATCATCTCCATGTTTACATTTCATTGATTTCAAGATTTTAACCTAAAAGTGACTTTTGGAGATTTTAGGGTTCTAACCATGTTTTGGAATGTTATTGTTGAAAAGCTTACTTGGGATATCACATATGCATCATTTAAAACACTTTTGAGACAAACAAATGAAGGAAACCCTTCTTATGAAAACTAGGTTTTCCTAAAATGGAAATTCTAGTTGGAACATGTTGGTAACCTAAAATGGTGATGGTTCAGTTTCAGAATATTGTGGAACATTGGGAAAAACATAGTTTTGAATACATATTATATGAGTTGTGGAAATAAACCCTAACTACTCTACATTGGGATTTTAATGTGCTAAAAGTGAATTTATGCAAGGATATTGTGTTAAGAAAATCTTCTTATGTTAATTATGTGCATTAATGGCCTTTAGTCACAAATGAAATTGTGACAAACCTCAGACTATTACTATTGGATCCATAGGAATAAATATTGGTTTGTTTTGGGATGATGTCCCCCTACATGTAACTAGTTGAGACATTGGGTCCTCGGAGGCAATTTGGTACGGTTATGTGGGACCGATTACTAGCCATGGGTTGTAAATGTAATCCTAGTGAATGAGAATGACTTGGATTCTCGGGTTCCCTACCCCACATCTGAGTACGAACCGACGTTGTTCGTGGCCATGGGTCCAAGTATTGAGCTCACAACTCGGAGAGTGACCTACTTTTGTGTTCCACCACGATCCTTGAAAATCGGGTCTCCCCCGTCATCGCAAGATGTTTTGACCGAAAGGTTCTTATGTGGTTGTTGTTATATTTTATGAATCTAACTTATTGAACGTTTACTTATTTATTTCCATTGAAATCATTTCCAAAATTATCGATATAAACTGTCTGTTCTCACTAGGCGTTAAGCCTAACACTTTTTCTCAAATGATGTGTATAACAGTTCCCTTAGTGGCGGGTCGCCCAAGGTTTGAGAGAAGAGCGTGGGGTCATAAAGGCATTTTTTTGGTGATAATTGTATTGGAGACTTGGCGTGCAAAATATAACTTTTTGGGATTTGGGTTGACAACCATTATAATCTAGATGTAATATGTTTAGATTAGTTTGTTGTTAATTTTAATATTCATTCACAGGTTGTGTAAACACTATTAAACATTTACCCGTTCGGGTGGTTTTCTCCAATTATAGATGTCATATTGCCGAATTTTCAAATTTTAAATTTAGCCCTATTTTTAGGGTGTTACAAATTCGATCGATTGAGAGGTCGAATTCAATTGATCCGTGAAGTAGATTGATTGAGAGGGTGATGTCGATCGATCCATGAAACAGAGATCGGTTGATTGGTTGAGCGATTGGCGATGCAGAGGATAAATTTTAGGATAAGAGGTAAATAAGCGTGTTGTTTATCTCTTATTTTTGTTTTCCAGATGATGGTAATATATAAGAGGGTCTGAAAAAATAGAAAAAAAATACTCTAAATTCAAAAAACTCTTACCGAATAAGTGATAAGTGGTCATTGAGAGCACATATTAGAAAAACAAACAAGGCCTAAGTGGCTACTAATGAACTATATTGGGCTTTCATGAGTTTGACTCTTAATATTGGCCTTTGATGGGTGACAACGACTTTTAATAGAACTACTGGACTTTGATGGGACGTATTGGAACGAGTGGCTATTAATGAACTATTTTGGGACTTCATAGGCTTAAGGAACACTTAATGAATTGTATTGGCCTTAATGGGCTTAAGTGGCTCTTAATAAACTGTAATTGGCCTTGGTGGGTTGTATATGACTCTGTGATTAAGTAATGAACCACATTGGATATTCATGGGCTTCGGTGACTCTTAATAAATTGTATTGACCCTTGGTGGGCAGTTCTTAATGAACTATATTGGGTCTTGATATGTCGTATTAGACTCAATGGTTGGTAATGAACTGGGTTTTAAAGAGTTTTAGTGTGTTATAGTAACTCGTAATGAACTGTTTGTCATTGATCTGTCGCAAATTTGGGCAAATTTGCTACCTATTAATGGATGTGATACGAAATTTATCTGCAATTTTCCAATTTAGACCAAATAACAATGCGGTTATATTGTTGTTGTGTTCTATTACTTTCAGAAAGATGTCAACAAAGTTTTAAATTAATTAAAATTTTAATTTCTAAAATCAAATAATGCATTCCGTAGAAAATCTGTAGGAAAAGTCTAATATTTTCTGAAAGGTTTTCTAGAATTAATAAAAAATATTTTTAAAAATCATGTAATGAATCCCGTAGAAAAATTCTAAAACTTTCTAACGGATTTCTAGAAGTAATAAAGAAATTGTTTTCTAAAATCATGTTACGCTTTCCATAGAAAATCCGTCTCTAATATTTTTTAACAGATTTTCGACGGATTTTCTAAAATTAAAAAATTGTTTTTCTAAATTATGTAATGCATTCGGTAAGAAAATTCTAATACTTTCCGAGTGACTTTCTAGAATTAACTAAAAAACTGTATTTAAAAATCATGTAATACATTCCATATGAAAAGTCGAATACTTTCCTACTGATCAAGGCATATTGAGCCTTGATGTGTTATACTAGTCACTACTAGAAACCGGGTTTTCAGCGACAAATGTTTCTATGGAAATTTTTGATGGATTTCTGATGCATTTTCGACGGAAAGTCTTAAAACCCAATGCGTCTGATTAGTCTTTTTTATAATCGAGTTTCTTTTACATATTGGCCTCTTAAACGAGCCACCAAACAAGTCACTGTATACTTGATTTGTCTTTATTTTAATACGTGTGAAAATAATAGAAGATTGTCAATTACAAACCTCTTTTATACAAATAGTACAATGAATTATTGATTACATTCAAAAAACAAGTTAAATTGTGATTAAGATACACTGTTAAATTAGAAAATAAAAATAATGAGTAAAAAGGTTTAAAAATTAAATTTATGTCAGAAGTGGGATTTGAACCCACGCCCTCTCACGAAGACCAGAACTTGAGTCTGGCGCCTTAGACCACTCGGCCATCCTGACAAGATGTTAAAACTCTCCACTTTCTACTTATTTGTAGCTTTATTCTTGTAAAGCTCTATGTTGCACCCTGTAACCCTAAGTGCTTGACCCAACCACTAAAAGAAAACAAATAACGAACCATGAAATTGATATACATTTATATGGTTAATTAATAGCATACTTTGAGGAGCGAGTCAAGCCATAATTTTTTTCTAGGAAGTGCCTAGAAAAAATATAAGAAAATCCATGATTTCAAGATTGAGATACTCTTTTTAGTACATATTATCTTAATAAATAATTGTTCTAAAAATAGTTGAAAACATGAGTGATCTAAACAAGATAATTATATCTATGTTTATACAAACAAAAGACCAGACATTTGTTTTGTTCTGTTTTTGTGAAAGTGTCGATATTTGGAGAGACGGAAAAAAACAATACATAAAACTGAAAATATTATTAAGGGGCCTATTTCATTACATGTAATTAAAAATTGGACCTTAAAACTAATACATAAAAAAAATTAAAAGGGTGAGGGGGTGCTACTGCACCTTCTTCTGGTGCTAAGATGGCTTCGCCCCTAGAGAGTATAAATTTTAGAAATTTGGGTTTTTGTTGGCTAGGTTAGAAATTAATGTTAGAAAAATTAGTGTATATACTGCGCTTAAATACATAAACACACCATCAGAAAAATGAGGTTATAGAAAGGCCTTAGGTCTAGCGGTGTCTAGTAACTCATCCTTTTTAGAGGCATAGGGTTGTTTGTTTTTTTAAAAAAACATCTTAATAACTCTTAAGTCTGAATCGTTCAGACCTTTTTACACACCACCTCTTATTAATCATAACTAAAATAAGACTTCAGACTTTAGATATCTTAAAAAACAAACGGCACCTAAATGTTCAAGTCTTGATCATTGTACATGTGTGAGTTTAATTGGTCGTATATAGATATTTATATACTTAAAAAAACATAAATAGCTTAAGAAACTCTTATATACCGTAGGAGTTAATTGGTAGATTGATAACTTGATTCAAGATATCCCCTCATTAAAAAAAAGCCACAATCTTGATTTGTTGGGTACATATCATTAAGAAAAGCAATAGGTCCATGAACCATTCTTTGTCATCAATATAGAACATGTTATGTGTAAAAAATGTCTTCATTTCTGTCACCTTATCCTCCCCTCCTCTTGACTACCATAATTTTTAACTCATCTTATGCCCCCCTTGTCCCCAATTCTTCTGCCACCAATTCTTCAAGAAATCTTGATTTGTTTTACAGTCTGCAACCTGTTCGTCAAGAATATTTCTTGTTTGGCTTTACATGCATGCATATAACAACACTAGTACGTTCAATGGAGAGAGACCTAATCTGTCAAAAACGTTGATCATATGGTGGCCATTAGATTAAACAGAAAGATCAGTGTTTCTGAATTTGTTGGTCTAAAAGGTTACAGCTTCATTCAAATCAGTACAGGTGCCCATATTGCCATAACGTGGTTATATTCTGTTTTGTCATTATCTTGGACAACTTGCGAACACCAGATTCTTGCATGAATTCAAAGAACCGTACTTATAAATAACAAACAATTGTTCATATTGATTAAGTCAGATATTGAGTAGCTTTAGAACAAGAAAAAGATGAAAAGATCTTCTGCATTGCCTCCAAATAGATCCATTAGTTTGCCTTCTAGATTACATCCCACTTCTCTTCGGGTCGAGGCCGAGCTAAACAAGTTACGGCTGTGGGAAGCAAGAGCGTTTTCTTCATCCGAAACCCTAACAGCAAAAACCATTCAAACCGGTCTAGTTGGTTTATCGGAGGTGTATAGATGTGTGGAGGAACTTGTTTATTCTTCCCTCACACAACAAGCTCTTCATAGCCATGGGAAAGTATTGGAGCACGCGTTGGATCATTCGGTTAAACTGCTCGACACATGTGGAATAGTTAGGGACGCTCAACGGAAGATGAAGGAACACGCCCTACGACTTCAGTCAAGTCTTCGTAGAAGTGATACGGATTCAAGGTTTGAAGACGACCTTTCTTCATACATCAGATTGAGAAAGAAGTTGAAGAAAGAGGCATCGAAGTGCATTAGATCGTTGAAACGTGCAGAAAGGAAGTTTACCGTTGTACCCTTGTCAAAAGATTACCATCTAGCAATGGTAGTGAAGGTTCTTAGAGAAGTGAATGTGATGACGTCTCTTGTTTTACGGTCTCTCTTGTTGTTCTTGTCATCACCGGGGACTAGTATCAAGATCAGGCATGGCGGGTGCTCGTTGATCTCAAAACTGAGGCCAACGGAGAAGACGAAGAATATCACAAATGAGGTGGGGAGTGTTGATGATGCCCTCTACTGTGTTCTACACGGCACGGAGGAAATGTCAATGGCACATAGAAAGTTAGAAAATCTTGTAATTGGTATAGATTGTATAGCGGCAGGACTAGATGTGGTTTTTAGACGATTGATTCAATATCGAGTCTCAATCCTTAATGTACTCACCAGATGAATTATATCGAGTTATTTTATCCTTACAAAACTTGTCATCATCCATAATCTTTTTATTTGCCGATCATGCCTAGCTAGCACGTATTAGTCCATAGAGCCAGCACAATTATACTGAGAGTTCTTTTCCAAAACGATGCAATCACCCTTGTTAGCAATGCCAATTTTTGTAGCTTCTTTCCTATTAAAGTAAGTTCATTTGAGCCAAATCATTTTCCACCAAATGCTGATCTGAACATGTTTAAATATAAATTTACTACAAAAAACGTTACATCTTCTGTAACACCGAAGGATGTTGCTAAATAATCCTCATATTCTGTTGCAAAATGTGGGTTCCAACGTCAAATACAATGGTACTGGTTATAGAAAATTAGGCTGATATCGCAAACAGTTTACAACGAAAGGAATTCTAGTCTTTGCTCCTGACACAGCGTAGGTTTGCGGAAGGATCGACAAACGTCTAAACCCTTTTTGATTACGAGATTACGAAACCTAAAACTCGAAACTAAGAGAAAAGTCTCAAAAGATTAACTTTATTGATGATAACTTGAAAAATAATTAAACCTAATAGTCCTATTTATAATCTAAAACTAAACATAACTATGAAAATAAATTTATCCTAATTCTAAACCAACTATAAAAGTAATTAAATAATTAATAAAAAGAAAACCAAATAATAATCCTAATAATAATTAAAACTAACAATAATTATCCTAAACTAAGATAACTAAAATAAGAAAGGAAATCAATCACCTTAAAATAATCCTGGAGCGAGACTTGTACCGAGACTTAACTCTCGTGAAACTCTCGGTAGCTTATGTTTGTCTCTTTTCCGATTCCAATTTCCGAGCCTTTTTCAAGCCCGTTTTCTTCTTTTCCAATGATAGAAGAAACGTCTTGATAACTCTTGAATTCTCCGTGTATCAGTCACCCTCATTTGACTCGTAGAACATCCGTATCTTCACAACACTTGGATCCACAACTCAGCCTTCGAAATTCAAACAAGTTGACCGGTCTTCAAATCGCAAAGGAGGTTGTTGTGATCGTCTCCATACGAGCGATATTTTATCAAACTCGAAAGGGTAAGAGATTAAAGTAGCTTTACCGGGATTTGTTTCAGTTTGAACTGGAGCCTTAGGTGCGCGAACAACGAAAACAAAATCTTCGGGACTAATCTTTTTGACTTCTGGCAATAAAGATTTCGTTGGCTCGGGAATGATCTTAACCGGTTCACTTTCGGTTTCTTGAGTGGCCGGTCCGAGATCTGGTTCAGACACTTTGGTCTTGGTCAAGATTTCTTGTTGTGGCTCGGTCATGATGGGGATGATTTTCTCTTCGAATTTGTCCAGCAAGACTTCGTCTTTTTCGGGTGGTTTTTCCGTAATGGGTGGTTGTTTGACTAGAGAAGAAACTGAACCCATAATACGATTATCGTTATTGCTTTTCTTATCGGCGCTTTCCTCGAAGCTATTAACCGGTGTCATGACGATCTTTCGGTCACCGCAATGGAATAGTACGAGGTTGTCTCGGCGCTTGTAAGTGGCAATATTATCGAATTGCCACGGTCGGCCCAATAGAATGTGGCAAGCATCCATATCAACGACGTCAAATAATACCTCTTCTCGATAGTGTTTGCCAATTGACATGGGTACCCGATAAGTTTGTGTGACTCTAACTTGAGAACCGTTCTTGACCCACCCAAGAAAATAAGGAGCTTCACGGGGTTGAGTGGGTAAATTAATGTAATTGACCAATTTCTGGGACACAAGGTTCTCACAACTTCTGTTATCGATAACTAGATTACATACCTTTTTGTGCACCGAACAATGCGATCGGCAAAGATTTTCGTGTTGGCTTTCTTCCTTTGACGAAAGAAGTATTCGTTGGAGTATCGTATTGATCTTTTCTTGGCGGTCTTCTTCCTCCTCCTCTTTGGATTCGAAACTCGAGAGATCGACCCGATTACAGTTGCCATTGCATGGCGCCATAACCGGTCCTTCAAACCTGTCTCTTCTCCGACGGTTGTCGTTGACCATGTTGGGTTGAAGCCTGTTAACAACCACCGTCAGATCAAGGAGTGTCGTGGTAAAGGTCACGTTCAACTCGGCTAAATCTGCTTTGGTAGCGGGTTGTTGATCTGCCATATTAGTGAAAAGACAGACGAATCCTACTCTGATACCAACTGACGCAACGTAGGTTTGCGGAAGGATCGACAATCATCTAAACCCTTTCTGATAACGAGATTACGAACCGTAAAACTTGAAACTAAGAGAAAACTCTGAAAAAATTAACTTTATTGATAAAAATTTGAAATATAATTAAACCTAATAGTCCTATTTATAATCTAAAACTAAAGATAATTATGGAAATAAATCTATCCTAATTCTAAACCAACTATAAAAGTAATTAAATAATTAATAAAAAGGAAACCAAATAATAATCCTAATAATAATTAAAACTAACAATAATTATCCTAAACTAAAATAACTAAAATAAGGAAGGAAATCAATTAGCTCAAAATAATCCAGTGTGCAGCGAGACTTGTACCGAGACTTAACTCTCGGTGAAACTGTCAGTAGTTTCTGTTTGCCTCTTTTCCGATTCCAATTTCCGAGCCTTTTTTGAGCTCGTTTTCTTCTTTTCCAAAGATAGAAGAAACGCTTTGATAACTCTTCAATTCTCCCTGTATCAGCTCCCAAGATTCAGAAGTTGAGACCAGGTTGTCCGCGATGTCAAAGGGGTCAATCCATCACCATGGCAAAAAACTAGCACAAAATCCTGCCTTTTTAAAAGCAACACCTAGTCTTCGTTGCCGCTAATGTACAATATTTTGCAATGCTTATTACATTGATGATTCTTAATTGTGAATAGCCAGTTTTCTAGGAGGGATTATTTATTTAATAAGGTGACTAGGTGAGGATCATGTTGCCGTACCAATCTCTGTTTAGATTCTACTTTTAACATTTTTGTTGTCGAACGATTTAATGATGGTTTAAAGTTTCTTGAGAACGACGTGGCATTACTAGGTTACATGAAAGAGAAGAGACCATAAGAAACCTTATGTTCGTGATGTTCGCTATGGTTAGGGAATGCGTCATTAAAGATGCATTGGAGAGTAAACAGAAGGGGGAACAACTCTGGGACAGTTTCTGCAACAAACACATGTGGGAGGCCATCTCTTTGCTTCATTCATACCAAATGGCATTAAAGAAATCTGAGTTTTGTATTCCAATTTGGATGCAAGTTCAGCAATTCAAAAAGATTGCACATGGAGTTTCACATGCTACTCTTATTCATAAGATTAATGTATGCCAACTTGGGATTGTATAAATAGAAAAGCAAATAATATTTTTAGTTATCATCAGAAACACTTGAATGCTTGGCCAAATCCTAACCAAAAGAATGGCATCATTAGATTCATTTTCTTCTTCTTCTTCATCCAACACTCGCCATACCATTCGGTCCATTAGTTTGCCAACCAGATCACACTACAGCACTCTTCAAGTTGAAGAGGAGGTCACCAATCTCAAATCATGGGAGGCATCTATGCCATCTTTTCCTAATGCAGAAACATTTTACAATGGTCTAATATGCCTAGAAAGATTGTACACATGTGTTGACAATCTTTTCGGTTTGCCACTGACCCAACAAACCCTTTCCCACCATCAACATGAGAAATTGGTAAATGAGTTGCTGGTTCGGTCTATGAGACTTTTGGACATCTGTGGCTCTATTAAGGATTTAGTGTCACAAGTAAAGGGACATGTACGAGATATTCAATCAGCTCTAAGGAGGAGAAAAGAAGATTTAAGCATCGATGTCTCGTTTCTAAAGAAGCTGAAGAAGGATGCAAAAAGAGCTGTTGCAGATTTAAAGCAAGTCGATCACATTTATGGCTCACAACTGTTGAATCTTGATCACCATCTGTCTTCAGTGATCAGAGTGCTAAGAGATGTTAGTGAAGTCAGCATTTCTGTGTTTGGATTGCTCTTGTCGTTCTTGTCTGTCTCTATTTCTAAGCTGAAATCAACAACTAAATGGTCGATAGTCTCCAAATTGATTCTGAAAGGAACAGCGGGATGCAAGTATCAGCCTCAAATTTATGTCGAGGCTTTAGATCGCCACATTGAAGGTATTGAAGACGGATTGGCGTCCATGTTTAGAAGGTTGATCAGAACAAGGGCCTCCCTTCTAAATATTCAATCTCACTAATGTGAATCTTGCAACACATAGTATATACTTTATTAATCTGAGTTCTATACCGACTATTTGAATTTACCACAAAACAACTATACCATATAAAAGACATATACACAAAGATATTCTGATACATTTTTGCTACTTTATTTCAGTTGGTCACGTGTCCTAAAATACGGCTATCATTGAGAGTACTCCGATTACAGTTAACCATAGAAAGAACAAATTCTAAGTAACTACATATATCACTGGAATGTAGAGCACAGAAGAGTAAACAGAAAAAACCCGAAATGAAAAATGACCATTGGACAAGTGTTTTAAATAGACGGCAAGGATGTCAAATGACTGATGAGTTCGATCAGTGATGCTTCTAAGGTCTAAATGTGATTTCAAACTCACTGAATGAAATTCTCGATAAAAGCCTCTGAATTTGATTCCCCTTAACAGGATTTCAAAATTCAACAAGACCAGAAATTGACAAAATACCAAAGGGCCATTGGCCCGGAGACCAGGGGTTTAAGTCTCATCTAAGCAAGTGTCTGAGTTTTATTTCCCAATATATAAATATTATATATTTAAAATAAAGAATTTGCCAAATTTTTGTAAAAGGCTAAAATCAGGTATGCGTGCGACACGTGAACGGATTAAGTAGGCATAAAATTATAATATTAATGCAACTTAATTAACATGTAAACTTCATTTCTAGTTAAAAGATCGGATTTACCGTTCTGTTGGAAGACACGGTGTTAATATGCACGCAGCACGCCACACGTACGGGTGTGGTAAGAAAGATATATTATTTCTTTAAACCAAGAGCATGAGAGATCTGTGCCATTAAAGATGGAATGCAGGGGTGGCAAAGAAACATTTCCTGCAGCAACACATGAGAGGAAGGCATCTCTCTGCTTGATCCATAACCAAAGGCAATGAATAATGTCAGACTAATTTGTTTCCTAACCAGGAAACAGTGCCAGCAAATTCCGACTAGCGCACATGCTTCTTCATCACTATCATTGATCTTTAGTGTCTTAACTTTGCTTATCTATATATATGCATAGAGCAAATAGTCTCTTGGTATCATCACAAACTTCTGAATTCTTTGCTTGAAAATAAAAAAGATGGATTGTTCAACTTCCTCTTCTTCACCATCCATCAGTATTCGCCATATTCGATCCATAAGTTTGCCTAGCCGATCACATCCTAGCACTCATCAACTTGAAGAAGAGCTCACCAACCTCAAAACATGGGAGGTTTCTACCTCTTCCATGCCAACTATAGATACAGTCTGCGGTGCTCTAATGGGGCTGGAAAGATTGTACGCATGTGTTAACGATATTATCAGTTTGCCACTGACCCAACAATCTCTTTCTCATGAAAAGAATCAGAAATTGGTTGATGAGTTGTTGGACCGATCAATGATGCTTTTGGATGTTTGTGGCTCATTTAGAGATGCCATGGAACAAGTCAAGCAACATGTCAAAGATGTACAATCGGCTCTGAGAAGGAGAAAGGGGGATCTGAGTGTCGACACTTCCTTCTTCAAGAAAATGAAGAAGGATACCAAAAGAACTCTCTCTGCACTAAAGCAAATCAATAACAAGATTGGGAGTACAACACTCTCAAATCTAGATCACCATCTCTCAGCTGTGGTTAGATCACTAAGAGATACTAGTTTGGTGAGCATCTCCGTGTACAGATCGCTCCTGTCACTTATTTCTGTTTTCATCTCAAAATAGAAGCCAACCAGATGGTCTATAGTTTCAAATTTGATACACAAAGGAGCGACAGAGAGTGTAGATCACCTTCAAGTTTCTTTTGAGGATTTAGAATCACAAATTGAAGTCATTGAGAATGGTATGGAGTACTTGTTTAGGAGCTTGATCAAAACAAGGGCCTCTCTCCTCAATGCTCGCTCTCACTAGCTGCATTGTTCAACATAGACTACTAGATCAGTATTCCAATTTTGTAGAGGATATGCCAGTCTTTTTGTAAAATGTACAGATATGGAGATATATAAATGTTGATCGTTCCTCGAATGATGTGTCTTTTCATATATGTCCTTAAAGATGTCGTCATATTTTGTTTTCTGTGATCAACTTCATCAATAATTTCTTAGAACCAACATAACAATGGGTTAGTGGCTGATTTAGCAAATTGATTTATAGATGCAAACAAAATTTGTGACAGCGCGCAAGCCATAATCTGTACATTTTTTCTCATTGTGTGACAAACATGAGTGGAAACAGGAACTGTATATACTATGTACACAAATACTAATTTATCTTCAAGTCATAGACAATATAAACCAATTAAAAGTGTAATAAACTTCCTCCGTTACAAAATAAAGATATACAATTTGAATTTTGGCATGGACTACTTTTCAACTTCAGAACTGATATGCATTTAATATTCAGTTGTAGGCAAACTAGTAACCACATTAAGCTCCCTCTGCTGGAAAATAAGCTTAAGAAAAATTCCAACGTGCTCAAACCTTAATAATCTGGGGATTGACGTGGAATCGACTAATT
This sequence comes from Arctium minus, assembly GCA_954870635.1. Lineage (NCBI taxonomy): Eukaryota > Viridiplantae > Streptophyta > Magnoliopsida > Asterales > Asteraceae > Arctium > Arctium minus. Next base: position 23,137,387 of record OX941097.1, on the reverse strand, counting down.
GCCCATGTTGTGATGAAGACATCGATACTGTGGATCATTTGCCTTACGATGTGCGACAGCTAAAGAGACTTGGTCAAGAGTTGCAAGGTGGTGGAGTATGGATATGTATTCTTGCAACATTCTGGAAGACATTTTCAAGCTGGTTGCTGGTATAAAGGCGACTAAATCTGCAAATTGGCGGTCGACTGCATAATCAGCCGCGTTTTTTTGGGTCCTATGGGGTTTCCGAAATAGATTGGTGTTCGATCTAAATAAACCCTTCAAAGACTGCATTTTTTATTCGATAACTCTTAAAAATCCATTGAATGCCCTCCGTTAGTAGTGGGTGTTGGTGTTCGTGGTTGTCTCTGTTCCGTTTTTCCTTTCGAGACGTGTTGTACTTTCCGACTAGCTCCTTGCTACTCTGCGCCTTTTTTTGCTTTTAATATTATCTGCCATTAAAAAAAACATTAAGCTCCATAAACAAAACAAATAAATGACATTGATATTAAGCTAGTAACATTATGACAAAATCACAATCGATTTTGGATTTCACAAAGCAACCCTTTTGACCTCTAAAGTCAACAATCTCTCTCTTTATAATTGAGAGATTTGTTTTTGTAGATAACGCACAATGGATACTCTCCTTTCAGCTGCGGACTCGGTAAGGATTATGAAGCCAATTATGGACATCTTAGATGCTGTCATCATGGTGTTCATCTGGGCTCTTTGGCGGGCTAGAAACAAATCAGTTTTTGAGGGGAAGGATACGGCAAGTTGCCTTATTGTTAGCAAGGAGCGATTTCAAGCTTTTTTCTGGATTAGGAACATGCTCAAAAAGGGGTCCAGATTAGACTGGAATGTTCACTACAAGAAAAACGTTAGCTAGTGACCAGAATTTTAGTGACGACTTATTTTTTGGTCACTAATTTCAACATTAGTAACAATAGAAAAGGTTGTCACTAAAATTTGGTCGCTAATATAAATATAGTGACAAAAACTAAAATTTGGTCACTAGAGTGGTCACTAATTCTCATGGCTAAAATAAGATTATTCATATATATCTAATTTAATGACGAAATTTGTGGCGATTATGTTTTTCGTCACTAATATTATAAATCCATGTGTCTTGTGACATAAATAATTGTCACTAAGTTAAAAGAGTTGTCACTAAAATGAAAGTGGTAGTGACCAAAAATAGTGGTCACTAATTTCAAAGAGTTAGTGACTAAAAATATTTGTCACTAATAGTATTTAGTAGTTAATGTTAGTGAATAGATTAGTGACAAAAAAATAGTTGTCACTAAAATAAAAATGTTAGTAACAAAGAATAGTTGTCACTAAATTGAACGTGGTAGTGACAAAAAATAGTGGTCACTAATTTCAAAGAGTTAGTGACTAAAAATATTTGTCACTAATAGTATTTAAGTAGTTAATGTTAGTGAATAGATTAGTGACAAAAAAATAGTGGCCACTAAAGTAAAAATATTAGTAACAAAGAAGAGTTGTCACTAAAATGAAAGTCGTAGTGACCAAAACTAGTTGTCACTAATTTCAAAGAGTTAGTGACCAAAAATAGTTGTCACTAATTTCAAAGACTTAGTGACTAAAAATAGTTGTCACTAAGTATTTAATAGTTAGTAAATAGATTAGTGACAAAAAAATAGTGGTCACTAACATAAAAATGTTAGTAACAAAAAAATAGTTGTCACTAAAATAAAAGTGATAGTGACAAAAATAGTGGTCACTAAATATATGTGTTAAAAGGAAAGTAATTGTCTATTTAGGGGCTGCTTGGCTGACATAAGATAATAAAATAAATTGACATAAATATAAAAATCTGGAACAGAAAGTTAGATATGACATAAGATAATAAAATCATGACATAAATAAAAAATCTGAAGTTTAGGGACTAAAATTGGTAACCTTCCATTCTCATTTTAGAAACACTCGACCATCGACCGAATTAAACCCTAGCTCTCTGTCGATCTCCATCGACCATCGCTCCTGACCAGTTTGAAGCTATTGGAGAAATGATGCGATTGAAGAAAATTTCACTTTAGTTTCATCCCTGATTATTGAAGCTATTGAAGGTGAGCCTCCTGTATAAGATTTTCTTCTATTGAAGACGAGCCTCCTGTATTGGTTTGATCTGAATCTCTTAATTATAGTTTATGGTGAGAGATTTGATTCTGATTTCAATCCTGAAGTCTCTTGATTCACACTCTGATCAAATTCTGATTATAGGCCGGTAATGACTGCTGATTTTTGCAAATGAAATTTGTGCTTGTTTAATTTCTCTGAAATTGAATCGATCATGTCTGTAGGCATCGTTATGTGAGGTTTATGAACCTCACGTTTAATTTCTCTCAAATTGAATCGATCATGTCTAATTTTTGTATTTTGTTTCTTTTCTCTTGTAGAATACCTTAACAGTTAATCGAATACATTCTGTTTCTTCAGTCCCAATAATTTTAGTACCCAAAACAAATGAGCCGGAGTCAAGTGATCAGAGAAGGTATGCCATTCAGTTTAAGCATCAGATAGTAGCTTTTGTCACCTTCATAAATATCTACTCATGATTTCTTTTTCACATCATTTGCTTTGTTGTTTGCTTTTGGATGGTAGTCCTGCACTATTCTGAAGCCCTAGCCTTTCGTATAACATACTTTCCATGGCACCAGAAACATGTTCCTACCAAGTCTGTGCAAGACTTATAAAAAATAAAATAGCAAAATATCAAATACAGAGTCATACATGAAAAACAATGCTCTATTTGGTTTGTTTTTTATAATAGGAACCAAACAAGAAAGTATAATGCAGAAAAATGTAACTTGGATATAATTGTTTTTCTTACACGATTCATGAAGAAATATATGTTCTTTGGCTAGGAAATCATTTGTTGTATGTCATTTGTTATCTTTAGCCTGTCTCTAATTCCATCTTATGTTACACATGATCGGTATCTGCATTATGATTATAACCCATTGGTAATCTTTCTAAAGGTATTATGAAATTGGAAATATGAGTTCATATTCTTGTTTTCCTTCTTTCTTTTCTTTTCTGCATATCTCCATGTTCTGTTTTAGTACCAGAATAGTTGAATTGTCCTGTATTCCAAACTGACAATGAAATGAAATGGAATCGTCCATTCATTCCTTCAAATAGCCTTATTTTTCATCTCATCCGGGAGAGTACAATGGAATGGAAGTTACCATATAATCAAGACCCAGAGCTTGGTAATTTAACCATCTTTTCTCTTATTCTAGATCCAATTCTTCATTGCAAGTGTTCCTTAGATATCATTTTTTTTTCAGTCAGTACAACAATGTAATATCACTTGCAAACTAACCATGCAAACAAGAGCCATATTTTGAAAATAATATAATAACAAAAATGGTATGCATGTGAAATGGAAGAAATCATACTGCTGTTTAGCTTCAATGTCCTTGCTAAAATCAATGGTGGGCTCGCAGTCAAGAACCAAAGCAGGTACCTGTTTGTAGCCAATAAAGTCAATAAGCAACTAGCAGACAAGGTTCAATGGTCAACTAAATTCTACATTTGAATGTAGTACCTTCTGAATGTTGGAATGCATATGATTACCCTCCAAATAAAATACACGATCCTTTATGTCAGGATGTAATGAGTTATCCATGTGAAGGGGAGGGGGATTACTGATAGACAACACTCCATGATTTCCACTTTGGAAAGGAAAAAGCCAGCTCTCATGCTTTTCATGTAAATCACGCAGATATTCTAGGCCCACTCCACCTTCCTCGGTTCTTTTGCGTAGCACCATTCGTTTATGGCAAGTATCAGGACTAGCTCTAGCCCTAAGATATATAAAAGCATCTAGAATAAGTCCCGGAAGAGAAGAAACCACTACAAGAAAAATGTTAGTTAGTCACCAGAATTTTAGCTCTAAGATATATAAAAACGCACAATCTCCTACATACAAATCCATCGCTGGCAAGTCCAAAACTTGCCAAGATCTTGACTATGCCACGGGTAAACGGGGCAGTTGTGGGGTTAACTCAACAAATTGTAACTATCCTGTTGTGTACGGAGATGGATCGTACACGCAAGGCGATCTAGCTAGCGGCAATCTCGTAGTCGGGACTGTGTCGATCAAAGGTTTCATGTTCGGTTTTGGTCGGGAAAATGCAGGGTTGTTTGGGGGAGATTCGGGTCTTATGGGGTTCGGAAGAAGTCTGCTCTCGATGGTTTATCAAACTACCGATGTTTTTACTGTTTACCTTCGGTAACAGATTTGGGGTCGGGCTCGCTAATTCTAGGGAACGAAACTTCGGCTTACAAGAATTCTAGCCCGATTTCTTACACTTAACATGCTATCAGACCCAATGATGCCCAATTTTTACTTTCTTAACCTCACCGGAATCAACATCGTAGGGGTCTCGTTACAAGATCCGAGCTTTAGTAAAAAGGAAGTGCTAATAGATTCAGGAACAGTAATCACTCGGCTCCCTCCTCCTGTCTATAACGCTTTTAAGTCCGAATTCGTGAATCAGTTTTCGGGTTTTCCTAAAGCTCCGGCCTATTCAATCTTGGATACTTGTTTTAATCTCTATGGAGATGAGTGCGATCAAGATCACAAAGGGTGACGCAACTGTTGCTATTACTGGAACAATGATTTTGTTATCCTTCTTTCTTTTACAACTATTCGTGCCACATGAACTTATAGTATCCCGCGCTCTCTCACCATCAAAACAGATTGTGGGTTATAAATGAAGTTTTGTGGATTTTGTAGGTTGAAGCTCTTAGATTTTGCAAAACTTAAGAGGAGTTCTATATCGTTTTTCGATCTTGACAAACACGAGACGGCTATTTCGCGTTGGTCTAGAGCAAGAACAAGGGTTGCCAAGGTATATTCACAAAGATTATAGCAAATCGAATACTAAAAGAACGAAAAAAGTTGAATTAGATGGCGTATACATCCTCAATAAATGCAAAAAGTTAATAAGTTTTGGTTTTTTCTTGAATTTATAGGTTGGAAAAGGGTTATCAAAGAATAGCAAAGCCCAGAAGCTTGCATTGCCGCACTGGCTTGAGGCGGTAAGTTAAGCGGTCTGTGAGACTTTGATCGATCTTATTTCTTGCTTTCAATCGGAGTTCCGTATTTCTTAATTTTAACTCATTTGTAACAGATTGATCCAAGACATCGTTACGGGCACAATCTTCACTTTTATTATGGACAATGGTTGCATTCTCAAAGCAAAGAACCTTTCTTCTACTGGTAAGTAGAATTCATAAGGTTAAATTCAATGCAAGATCATCATGATTAATGCATATAGTTCCTATATCTAATCATATAGTTCCTTTACCTGTCCTCTACCCGCTAAGGGCAGAGGCGTAGAGCAACAGGTTCATGAAGACTTCCGGCTTGTGCAAAAGTGTGCGTTAAAATTAAAGGAGAACCAAGACTAGTAAATAGTAAGCAACAGGAGAAGAGAAAAAAAAGGCACACTGAAACATATAAAAAGTAAGTTAAAACATATATCCCTCAATCTATCATATATCGTTTCTTGATTCTTTCTTCTTGTACTGTTTTAATTTACTTCGGGTAGAACGGATGGGATGCAAAATAAAGCATTTCCAAAGTTTACGTGTGCGAAAAGGTATAATGATCCGAAATCAGTTTTCTTTATACATGTTGCTCGCCAGGAGCCGTAGTTCTACCAAGTCCTTATTTTGTAGTTTTTACTTTCTAGACATGGTATCATCTTATACATACTTAAAGATTCCTACTTTATTTAGTATTTTATTATTATTATTATTATTTATGCTTATTGTTGCTGTATTGTGGGTGTTGAATAACTAACAAGCATTTTTCTTTGTTAAAGATATGTTTCACTATATTTTGTTTGCTAAATAACAAATATAGAATGTGATGTCAATATACCTACAATAGTCTCTTTTACTGCATCCAATCAAAACCCACCGAAAGATCATTAGAACCAAACAACACTTGATCAACAGTTCCATGAAGTTTAGGCGTTCTTTTACTCGCTTTTATCTCGATTCTCTTTTGGGTGCTGATGTGCTTTAATCTTTGGACTTAGTTGGCTGGTGTTGTTGCTGTCGAAGTTACTGGAGGACCAGATGTTCCTTTCCATCCCGGAAGAGTGGTTAGTATCGTCTTGTGCTAATAGATTTTGTTGCTGTGTGGATTTCTCTATTTTGGGTTTTGGAATAAAGCCAGATGGTGTACTGTACGAGAGTACGAGAGTATGTTCAGTTAAGTTCACACACACACACAACTCATGCATAAACATATTTGTGATGAACAGGGAAGTATTTCAGATGGCAAAATTGGAGTTGTTGATGAGTTTGTTCTTATTCTTTTGTCATGCAGAATGAATTACTAAGTGAGGAAGCTGTTTCTTCTTGTTCCCCCGAAGAAATTTGTTTGAAAAAGCTAAATCGTATTCCGGGATATATAAAGTGACGTGTCGCTTCGACAAAACATGTTTTAGCCACAGAAAATCTGCGAATAGAGTTGGAATTAGAAAAGAACAAATCAAAGGCTTTAGAGGAAGAAGTTAAGAGAATCAAAGAAGAACAGTGAAATTACAAGAGGAGCAGAACCAAATGAAGGACAAAATGAACCTCATGATGGCACAACTGTCAATCTGCATCAGGATCTCAAAACTAAGAAGTCTATGTTCTATTTTTGTTAGTCATCAAGTGATTTAGTGATAAATAAATTGATATTACTTTGACATGCTTGTTTGGATCAAAAGTTATATTTTTTGGATCAAAGAATTATACTTTTAGCAGATGAAATTAATTTTAGATCTTCATCTTTACAAATTAGCAGGTTTTAGTTATATTGCAATAACAATAACAGTATAAATTTATGACAATATTTTTGTTCATTTTTTATAATTAGTGACCACATTTTTGGTCACTAATGAAAGTTAACGGACGTTAACCGAGCCGTTATCTTGACAATTAGTGACGACTTTTAACAACTTAGTGACGAAATTTAGTGACCACTTTAGTCGTCACAAACATAGTGACCACTTTAATTTTGTCACTAATTAGTGACCAATTTTGTATTTCGTCACTATTGTCAATTAGTGACGGACCTTTTAGTGACGAAAAGTGACGACCGAAATTTTGGTCACTAAACGACATTAGTGACCAATTTTCTAACGTTAGTGACCAATTTCTTTTTGTCACTAATTACCATTTTTCTTGTAGTGGTTTGGTGTAGGGACCCCGATAGCGCTTGTAATAATCTGATGTACTCCTATCCCCTCGCTAGTTCTGGTTTCTTATATATTTTGTCGTTCCAAAAAAAAAAAAAAAACTAGCCAGCAAAGCCTAGCAAGCAGAAGATTGGCACAGTGGTAATCAAACATAAAAATTCAAGTTGTATCTCGTGAGATAGGCAGCCATATATATTCAATGGCAGATCATAATTTTTCACGAAATACAACTTACTTGTTCAATCAAGGCCACAAAGAGAGGCCGGAGAGAGGCAAGATGACGGATGGAAAACTAGGGCTCAAATTAATTCTTTTTGGATTTCTAATTTTCTAGTTACATTATGTTTTGTAAGATTGATTTATTTTTTGAAAGAACAGTTTAGCTTTTAGATTGTTGGAACAATATTCACATATATCACTTTATTGGAACGAATTCAGTAACCTTACAGATGACTCATACAACACAAATATATACAGACACCAAGGGATACAACCCTTCAACCAAATGACACACCATTTCATATGTTGACAGTTATATAACTGTCAACTAACTTAACTATATAACAGAACCATTGACTAGCAACTTTAACACACACCCTTAAGCTAGCAATGACAGAACTCCCAACTTTTCTCTCATAATCAAAAAACATCCAGCCTGCACGACTTTTGTGAAACAATCTGCTATCTGATCCTTTGTACCACATAATTCAATCTTCACTTCTTCATTAGCCACCAATTCACGAATAAAATGAAACTTTATTCTGATGTGCTTGCTTTTCCCATAATATACATAATTCTTTGACAATGCAATTGCAGACTTGTTATCACAGTAAATAGTAGTAGGACCATCTTGTGAATATTCAAGTTCTCCCGGTAGAGATCTAAACCATAAAGCTTGACAACCTACTATGGAAAGGGACATGTGTATTATGCATCAGCAGATGATAGAGCCACTACATTTTTCTTTTTGGACTACCATGATATAGCCCCAGTCCTTAAACTGAAAAGATAGTCTGTTGTATTCTTCCCATCATCCATATTTCCACCAAATTAGTCACTATCACTGTATCCTATAAGATTAAAGTTTGTACTTTTGGAATAGACAATACCATAATCCAGTGTACCTTTGACATATTTTAAAATTCATTTCCCTGCTTGCTTCCCCCTTCTCCTGGTCTTGGGTGATTCCATAAATCTGCTAATTAAACTTACAGCAAACACCATGTGAGGTCTTCTACCAGTTAAGTACATTAGGCTTCCAACCAAACTCCTATATAGACTATAGACTAGGGTCAACATCCTTCTCCCTCCCTGCTATCCTTGGATAACTTTAACCCAAACTCCATAGGTGTACTTACAGGATTGGACAAAGACATATTAAATTTATCCAATAGACATTGAGCATAGCTCTGTTGAGAGATTTTGATCCTTTCATTTTCTTGCTTGACCTTAATACCCATAAAAGAAAATAATGGAGTAACCCCATGTCTGTCTTATCAAATTCTCCTTTCATTGATGCCTTGAACTCATCAATCATATCTTGTGAGTTTCCTGTAAATACCAAATCATCTACATATATACACATAATAATTATCATACCTTCATTCTTCTTTGTGAATAAGGTGTGTTCCTGTGGACATTTTTTGAAGCCATTAGTTAAGAAATAGCCTTCTATTCTGCTGTACCAAGCACGTGGTGCTTGTTTAAGCCCATATAGTGCCTTCTTTAGGTGACAGACTTTGTGTTCTTCTCCTTTTCTCACGTATCCTTCTCGTTGTTCTATGAATACATCCTCTTCTAATCTTCCATTCAAAAATGCAGATTGTACATCCATTTGATGTACCTTCCAATCATGTTGAGCAGCAATAGCTAAAACTAATCTCACAGTTTTCAATCTTATCACAGGTGCAAAAACTTCTTGATAATCATATTTTTGTTTATACCCTTTAACTACTAACCTTGCTTTGTATCTGTCCACCTCCCCCTTCTCATTTAATTTTGTCTTGTAGATCCATTTAACTCCAATTGGTTTGTGATCCTCTGGAGGATTAACCAATTCCCACGTTTCATTATTCAAAATAGACCCGATCTCCTTGTCCATAACATCTCTCCACTTCTATTCTTGAAATGCATCTTCAAATGATATAGGATCTGTATTAGAAAATAATGCAAAATATGCAACATCATTAATTTCTAACCTTATTGTGTTGTTGTGATGTCAGTTAAGCTTCTCAAACCTCTTTTAGGTTGACTTTCTGAGGAGGATGCTGAAGATTCTGTGTTCTGATCATTGTTGATTCTAGGAAAGTTTAGATTAGGATCATTTGATGTAGAAGCCACATTCTGATCTTTTTGACTTGATACTGCTTCCTATGGTGCTTCAGTTTCATCAACACCTTGAATAACTTTCTTTTCTTGGCTTGATGAGTCATCCCAACACTTGTCTTCATCAAAGACCACATCTCTACTAATAATTGTTTACTTGGAGATAGGATTATAGAGTTTGTATGCCTTTGACCTCTCACTATATCCAATAAAGACCATCCTTTCAGATTTATCATCTAACTTGGTTTTTTTTCTGATCTAGAATGTGAGAATATGCAAGGCATCCAAAGGTTCTCAAATGGGCAATAGTGGGCTTGTATTCACTCAATGCCTCTTAAAGGGTCATATTGGTGAGGCTCTTTGTAGAGGTCTTATTTAACAGATAACATGCACATGACACAACTTCTGCCCAATAACAGGTGTCTAACCTCTTGCTTTTCATCATGATTTTGGCTTTTCTATTTTAGTTCTATTTATCCTTTCTGCCACCCCATTTTGTTGGGGTGTGTACTTGTAGTAACTTGATGGTGTATACCATTTTCTTTCAAAAATCCAAGAAGTAAGTGGCATTATATTCACCACCCCCATCTGATCTGACGGTCTTGATTTGGTGACCACTTTGCTTTTCAACAAATGTTTTAAAAGTTCTAAAAACATCATACACTTTTGATTTTTCTTTTAGGAAGTAAACCCAAAGCTTCCTGCTGAAATAATCTATAAAAGTAAGTAGATACCTGTTCCCAGAGAGATGGAAGGTGTCTTCATAGGTCCATACACATGTGTGTGAACAAGCTCCAATGGCTTAATTGCTCTCCATGTCTTCTCTTGAGGAAAATACTCTCTGCACTGAATCTCTACACTGCTTCCCTAGCATACATCCTTCACATATTTCTTCTAATTTGCTGATATTACATGTAATTTGAATATCCAAGATTGGTGTGTGACCAAACTTGTGATGCCATAGAGGGAGTTATGTTTGGTAGATTGATTGAAGGTAAATAAAGTCTCTCCCTTAAAGTTAAGAGGAAACATTTTATTTGGTTTCATGTTGATTCTACCAAGCAAACTTCCATTCGGATCTCTTATTTCACATGTACCACTCTTGAAATGCAAATCATAGTTCTTTAAGAGTTGTCCTACACTGATCAGGTTATGTTTCAAACCAGGGACAAAATAAACACTTGAAATGAACGTGTTCCTGTTTCCAGTCATGTGATTACTACACCCTTGGACAACCAATCTCTTGTCATCTCCAGTTCTCACTTCCTTTTTCTGTGTCTCATCTATTGAAATGAACGTGTTCCTGTTTCCAGTCATGTGATTACTACACCCACTATCTATGTACCATGTACCATCATTTGATACTTCTTGGGTGCTAAGAATCATAAACATAGTATCATTCTCATATCCTTCTTTCATGTTTATAAACGTAGACCCTCTTTCTTCTGCTGGTCTCTTTCTACAATACTTGGCCGTGATAAAATTGTACTGGAGTTGTGGATTTTCCTATGAATTTTCTTTTGTTTTCATACTGTTGGTCCTTGTCGAAGCCTTTGTTCCTCTCTTGTGTGTTTGTGGACTGAAGTTGGAATGCTTGTTCAAATGGTGAAGAATCGAACTGTCTCATCCTGAGTTCGTGCAATTGCAGTGTTCCTAATAGGCTTTGAAGAGACAGGGTGGACAAATCCTTAGATTCTTCTATGACAACTACTATATATTCAAACTTCCTTGTGAGGCTTCTAAGAATTTTTTCTACCACTCTTCTATCATCTATGCTTTCCCCGTTCAATCTTAATTGGTTGAGTACCAAAATAGTCCGGTTATAAAACTCTTCAATTGTTTTAGAATCTTTCATTTTTAATCCATCAAACTCACATCTCAATGTCTGTAATTTAACAACTTTCACTTTGTCTTCTCCACGGTACGTCCTTTAGAGCATGTCCCATGCATCTTTGGAATAAATCAAGGAGGAAATAAGTTTAAAGATGACTTCATCTACGACTTAATAAGTTACGTAGAGAGCTTTCTTATCTTTCTTTCTGAGATCCCTATGTTCATCTTCCTGTTCTTGTGTCAAATCATCAATTTCAACAGGTTCATCATATCCTTGTTCAACTATATCCCACAATTCTTGTGATTCGAATAGTACTTTCATCTGAATACTCCAATGGTAATAGTTTCTCCCATTTAATTTTGGGATTTGTGGATGTAGAATATTGTTTGAGATTGAAGCCATTAATGTTGTTGGCTCTGATACCACAATGTTGGAACAATATTCACATAATATCACTTTATTGGAATGAATTCAGTAACCTTACAGATGACACATACAACACAAATATATACAGACACCAAGGGATACAACCCTTCAACCAAACGACACACCCTTTCATAAACGACACACCCTTTCATATGTTGACAGTTATATAACTGTCAACTAACTTAACTATATAACAGAACCATTGACTAGCTTAATTTTAACATAGATATGCTAGCAAAGCGTTAGTTACTGAACCCATGGTTCCACTTCCATCTCTTTCCTTTTTCTTTAATATTTAGCCTTTAGTAACATTCTCAAAGCGTCTATAAAGCTTTGGTTCAACTTCTTAGAGATGCTTTTTCTATAAAGCGTCTCTATAACCCTTATACAAGTCTTTATATATTTAAGCTCCTAAATCCGAATACCAGTTTTCTTGTAGTGAAGGAGTCTAAAAGTCTAAGCTAGGATTGTTGTAAAAATCTGATCTATAAAGTGAACCCAAACAGGAAGATTGTTGTGTGGTATTTAGAAACAAAACATAGGTTACTAAAATTTATGAACTTTCATTAACCATAAAGTAAGATACATAGTGCATATATATACAAAACCAAGCATTGCAACCATGAGAGTCCGTGTGATTGAACACGATCGTTACCAGATAATCAAACAACAAAGATATATAGATTACCAACCTGTTTTGATTACAAACAATGTATTACAAGGTTGATGTTCTTGAAGCTCTTTCTCTTTTTTCTCTCTAGTTCTTGATGGGTCGATATATTCTTTGAATATCTGTGATGTGTGTGTATGATATGATCTGATATCTCGCTTGCTTCTCTAACACACTAAACATCCACTTGCAAAACAACTTGCAAACAAATAATAATATTAAACTAAACTAATATCCTAAACTAATATCTAAATAATAATATCTAGATATTTAAGATAATAATAAAATACTAAAAGCAACTTTGACATTTATTACAAACTGACATTAGACTTATATTAAGAGTCGACTTTCCGGCATTAGCTTCAGATTCCAGTCTTCAGATTGGATGATCTTGAATCCAATAAATCTATGATCTAACAATCTCCCCCTTTGGATCAAGATCATTACTAAACGGATTTAGCAATTCAGTCTTCTCTTTCAGCTCAGAAGATGGAATCTCCTTCTTTATCTCAGAATGCTTTAGCAAAGTATCTTCAAAGAAAATTTATCTGAAATCAGCATGTCTTCAGAATACTTTGATCTCTCACATTTCTTGGTTAGCTATTCTCTTCTCCAATGTCTCTTGAGACATAACTTGTAATGTAATGGACATTTATTCAAGCTTTAGGTTCTCCCCCTTTTTGATGAAAAGAACAACGCTTTCATCAAAACTTGTAGCAAGAAATGTCTATCATTTGGAGCTTCTGATCCGTCAATTCAAAAGATATTCATCCTGATCTTTGCAAATCCAGACAAAATAGTCGTGTATCACCTGAATCAACAAAATGAATCAGTTAAAATGCCTGTCAGTAACACTAAGTCACTGTGTGTAACAAATACACATTGGAAAGGAGCATTTTGATGTTCACTCCCTCAGGACTTCCATTCAATCATCGAAACACCACAAAGGAAATTTCTATGAACGTTATAACAAAGAAACAAATTCCTTGTGTGTTTGTGCTTGTGATAGAAAGAATTAAGCACGGATGATTGCTTATAGGCTCAAAATTGTGTAAACCACTGAGACAACAGTAAGTTAAACACATACTCAATGTGCATGATTGAAGTGCGAAGGTGGGGCAGACTTCCTTCTTTTCAATATCCAGATTTTCCAAATGAAAATCAGATAGAAAATGTGTTGCGTCCCCTTTGAAAATGAAACACTTTCTTTTTAAGAAGAAAATGAGTAGTTGGTGAGGTTTGATCAAGAGTTGGCATGGGCTAGTTGCCTGTTTCAATAATGATCACCAATGAGTTGTGAAACATTAGAATTGTGGCTGCCCGGCTCAGAAAAAGTTGGTGCAGAGTTCTGATATTCTTTTAACTCTGTTCTCACACCCTCTTTCTTTTAAACATTAAGCTCACTCTAACCACACGCTCTTTTTCATTATAACTCATCACTCAATTCTTTTCGACTTCTCACACTCAATCACTATGGATTAACTTCTTGGGTAGAAATCACTGGTTAAGGTGATTCCATAGAAGTTGTGTTAAGTCTTAGCACAATGAAATCCGATGTTTTCCTAGAAAGCATATGATGCTCAATTTGGTTTAACTATTTCAGTTAAAGCACAATGTAGATCTTGAAAACATTTAAAATCACACTTCCAATTCATGAAATCGGTTTGAGATTCAGGAAGTGGTTTGAACATTTAAGAACAATGTTTTCAATGAATGAAAGTTATCCTTCTTTCATCCATATATGAGATTAAGATAAAGGATTATACATTTACGTGCGATCTTATATCTCATGAAGCTAAGCTTAAAGTCATAAAAATATGATCTTGTAAGCATCTCTCAAAAACCTGCAAAAGACTTATGTCTTAGTCAAAGCAAATTTATTCACTTGAATTGAAAAGACAAAAAAGCAGTAAAACAATGAAAGTACGAGTTCTGATCAGAAATAATCGGAAGTCATCACCTTTGTACTCCCCCTTGAAGGTTGATTTCCTCATTGGAGTATTGGAGTATAATCTCTTATCAGCTCGGAAGTAAGGTCTTTTGATCATTGAAGTGCGGGTCTTGAACTGCATTATTCAAGAGCCATTGTTGACATTGATGTCCGGGTCTTGAGCTGATTTACTCAAGAACCATTCTTCTCCTACTCCCCCTTGACAGTAGGTGCTTGCAACACATAATCATCCTTTTTCTTTGGTACCCACTGGTATTTGGGTCCATGAGTGTTAGTTGCAGTTCTTGTAGGGGTTACTGAGTAAGAACCATACCAGTAATGATCACTAGTCTTGTGAACAGGATCATGTGTACGACAATAAGAACAATAGAATTTCTTACCTGATAAATTGATTAATTTATCTCTCGTGTAAACAAAATCAGGTTTACCTTTACGCGCATTGTTCTTTTTGGCATTCTGCGAATGTACACATGACTTCTTACTTTTCTGTTCATTTTTAACTGGTTGCCTTTTCCAGACCAGTTCTTCTTCTTTGTAGCTTCTTATCCTTCGATGTGTACCTGAACCATCTATATTTCTATCATAGAAAAGGTTAGAACTACGAATTTGATTAGAAGATTTAACTGACCTTTTTGAAGAAACAAATTTGAATGTTGAACTTGTAGCTGACTTGAATGAGCATTCTGAATCAGCTGAATCATCTCTAGGTGAGTGGACAATTGACTCTGGAGTCTTGTGCTCAGTCACCACCACCATTGAAATAATCTTTTCAAGCTCGTTAATCTTTGAAGAATAACTGTTTCTTTCTTTGACAAGAAGGTCAATCTTCGTCTCAAGCTCACACTTCTTTTTCTTCTCTTTCTATGCATACTTAGAAAGTTCAGATAGCTTTGCATTAAGCTTTCTAATTGCAGCTTCAAAGGTGCTTCTCTCTTTTTCAAATTCCTTCTGTGCACCCTTTCTTCCATCTGATATCTCTTTTAAGTATCCAACATTCTTCTGATCAAATGCCTTCTTGTCTTTGGCAAACTGATCTCTTTCTAAAATGATTACTTTCTCAAAGTTACTAACTTGTTGAGAAAGCTTTATACTTTTAAGCTCAACCACCTTCTTCTCCTCAACACCCTTCTTGGAAAGATCTGAGAACTTCTTCTCAAACTCAAATATTTTCTTTTGAAGCTCAGTGTTTGTACTATCCAAATCCTTTATCTTTTCTTCATAGCTTTCAACAGAAGCTGCTTGCAGGATCTGGACACTTTGATCTTCTAAGTCTGAGATCTTTCTTTTCATCTCCTCATTCTCAACTTCCAAATCTTTTCCTTTTAAGAAAACCTTTCGGTCTGAGTTAATCCATTCAGAGTTTAATACAAGATAGTCCCATATCTCTTTCCCTGAAGCTTCGGGAATATCCATTAAATCAAATATTTCTTTAGAAATACTCTTTTTCAGATAAACTCTAGCTCTATTATCAGCTCTATCTCTGTGCATCTGTGCTCCTTCAGACAATGATAATCTCATGTAGTGACCCAGATCATCATTATCTACAAAGCTGAAAAAATTCTTTTTCCACTTTTCGTATTCTCCTTTTTTCAACAGTGGAAAAATACCGCTTGAGTAAGTCATTCTGTTTAGAATAATGTGCAAAGAGAACTTGTACTGATCGTTAGTCCAGAAAAAATCAGATAAAAACTGAAAAATTTGACTAAGTCAGGAACTGGCGCAAAGAACACAATTTGCGCTACTTGAAGGTGGCGCAAAAGTAAACCTTGCGTGAGAGGTGGTTGGCGCAAAACAGATTTGCGTTTGAATTGGGTCGCGCGAAAAGAACTTTGCGCTAGTAGATGGTCGCGCGTTTTGGAGTTTTGCGCTAGATGTGGGTCGCGCAAAAGAGCTTTTGCGTGAGACGTTGATGGCGCGAATTGAGGTTTGCGCGACTAGTTGTTGGTGCAAAATTGGAGTTCGACTGGTAAGATGTTGACCGGATAAATGCTTCGACCGGAGTTACGACCGGTATAATGTCGACCGGGGTCTAGATTTTCGACCGGGGCTGGAAATTGTGTACGACCGGGACCGGGACCGGATAAAGGTTATCGACCGGATTGTTGTAACGACCGGAGTTAAACCGTGACCGGAGTGTACCTTGATCGGATGAGCTGCGACCGGTATTATGTTGTGAGTGTGACCAACCGGTATGAATAGTGACTTCGACCGGGGTCTTGAAACTATCGGTCGACCGAACTTTGTTACTTGGACAGGTATGTTGATGACCGGTAAAGAACAATGCCAACCGGTAATGAGGTGACCGGAGTTACCTTCGACCGGTATGAAGCTGTGACCGGTATACTGAGTGGCGCAAAGGTAGATTTGCGCGACCAGTTGATGGCGCAAACCGGTGTGTCGACCGGTAATGTGGACCGATATATTTCGATGGATTTCGACCGGGGTGCGTTTCTTCTTCGTTAAATCGGCCCTGTAAATCCCAAATACACCTATCTAGGATTCGAATTACAACACCAAATTTTGACACAATGATCGACTTATCAATTACAACACCTTACAACCTTTTGATTTTAAAAACAACCTCTGTATCAAAATATGATCGATGATACAGTGTTCTTGAAGATGAAGAACACAAAGACTTTTTAAAAGTTTGATTTTGATCTGGTATTTGCTCTGATACCAATTGTGAGTCTGTGTGATTGAACACGATCGTTACCAGATAATCAAACAACAAAGATATATAGATTACCAACCTGTTTCGATTACAAACAATGTATTACAAGGTTTATGTTCTTGAAGCTCTTTCTCTCTTTTCTCTCTAGTTCTTGATGGGTCGATATATTCTTTGAATATCTGTGATGTGTGTGTATGATCTGATCTGATATCTCGGTTGCTTCTCTAACACACTAAACATCCACTTGCAAAACCACATGCAAACAAATAATAATATTAAACTAAACTAATATCCTAAACTAAGATCTAAATAATAATATCTAGATATATAAGATAATAATAAAATACTAAAAACAACTTTGACATTTATTACAAACTGACATTAGACTTATATTAAGAGTCGACTTTCCGGCATTAGCTTCAGATTCCAGTCTTCAAGATTGGATGATCTTGAATCCAATAAGTCTGTGATCTAACAAACCCTTCATCCTCCTAAAGGTTAACAGATGCCAACGGTTCCAACATAACCAATATTAACTAACATTGAATAACTACCAGATAACTGTGTCTAGCTTATAACTTTAACACACCCCCTTAAGCTAGACCTGACCAACTCCTAACTTGTCTTTCATCCTGGCGAAATAACTGTTCTTTAATGCCTTAGTAAAAGTATCAGCCACTTGTTTAGTGGTTTTGCAGAAAACAACTTCAACTTCTCCGAGCCTTACCAATTCACGTATAAAGTGGTACTTAATACGTATATGTTTACTCTTGCCATGAAAAACCAGATTTCGAGTTAGGGCGATTGCAGACTTGTAATCACATTGAATTAGAGTAGGTTGTTCTTGAGGATGAAGTAGTTCATTGAGTAGTCCTCTTATCCAGATTACTTGACAACCAACTAACGAAATTTCCATATACTCCACCTCAGTCGTAGATAGAGCGACAACTTTCTGTTTCTTAGATTTCCATGAGATGGGATCCCATGCTTAATACGTATCCAGTAGTCCTTCTGCTGTCGTCGATATCCCCACTGTAGTTGTTGTCACAATACGCCATCAATCTTGAGTCATTAAATTTCTGATATGTAATGCCATGATCAACAGTTCCTTTGATATATTTTAGAATGTTTTTCCAAGCCTCCCAATGACACTGCTTAGGAAATTAAATAAACCTGCTTATCGAACCGACAACAAACGTTATTTCTGGTCTTGTAGCTGTTAAATACATTAAGCTACCCACAAGCTTCTGTATAATCTTGAATTCACTGCTGCATCTGATGATTCTTTAGTGAGTTTTAAACCAAATTCCATAGGTATAGAATTAGCTTTAACACCTTCCATGTTGAATCTCTTTAAGATTTTTAATGCATATTTCTTCTGCGATATTGTAATCTTGTCTATGCCTTGTCTTACTTCTATACCCAAGAAGTAATGAAGATTTCCCAGATCTGTTATTTTGAATTCGGCCTTCATAGATTGCTTGAACTCCTTTATCAAGCTCTTACTATTTCCTGTGAAAATGAGATCATCTACATATAGACATACGAATAGAAACTTACCTTTGAGTTTCTTAATGAACAAGGTGTGCTCATAGGGACACTTCTTGAAGTCATGCTCCATGAAATATGTGTCTATGTGACTATACCAAGCACGGGGTGCTTGTTTTAGTCTATATAAATCTTTCTTAAGACGACACACCTTCTTTTCTTCATTTTTTTCACGAATCCAGGGGGTTGATCTATGTATATACTTCCTCATTTAGATACCCATTCAGGAATGCCGATTTAATGTCCATTTAGTGAATTGTCCAACTGTACTGTGCAGCCAAAGCCACAACCAAACGAATAGTCTTTAACCGAATAATGGGCGCAAATACTTCATTATAGTCTACCCCATATCTTTGTTTGTATCCTTTCACTACAAGACGAGCTTTGTATTTCTCATCCTCGCCCTTTTCGTTTAACTTGGTCTTATAGACCCATTTTACTCTAATTGATTTGTGCCTATTGGGAAGGTCCACCGGTTCCAAAGTGTTGTTTCTAAGTATAGAATCCATTTCTTTGTTCATGGCCATCCTCCATTTGTTGCTTCTATTTGTTGTTTCAAAATCAATAGGATATGCATCTGCAAATAAAGCAAAGTATACCAATTCATCATTACTAACCTCATGTGTTCTTTCATAGAGTTCTTCAAAGGGTATGGTAACCACATGGTGGTGAACTTGTTGTTGATGAAGTTGTTGGTAAAGGTGGCTCGGATATATTTGAACTGTAGGGTGTATTATCCCCTTCATTTGTTTCGTTATTTGTATCCACGAGTTGAGGTTCCAACCTTTCTTCTTCTGGAATTATAACAACTTCTCCACTAGATTTGTTATTCCATTCCCACGCCTTTTCTTCAGCGAAAGTTACATCCCTGCTTATGACTACTTGATTTGAGATAGGATTAAACAACTTATAGGCTTTTGAGGCTTCACTATAGCCTATAAAAATACACTTTTCAAATCTGTCGTCTAATTTACCACGATTAGCAGATGGTACATGGGAATAAGCAACACATCCAAACACCCATAGGTGTGCTATACATGGCTTAGAACTGCTCCAAGCCTCTTGAGGCGTCATCCCTTTCACACTTCGTGTTGCTACACGATTCAAAATGTAAATGGCACTAGACACCGCTTCTGCCCAGAATGTTTTAGGTAATCCTTTATGTTTTAACATACTTCTAGAAAGCTCCATAAAGGTCCTATTCTTAAGATCCATAAAGGTCCTATTCTTTCTCTCGACAACACCGTTTTACTGTGGTGTGTGTCGAGTAGTAAAACAAATGTTTAATGCCATTATCTCTTAAAAAACTTCAAACTGATGTGATGTAAACTCACCAACATTATCTGACCGTATGCTCTTTGTTTTAAAACCACTTTGGTTCTCAACCATAGACTTGAAAGATCTAAAAGTTTCAAATACTTGAGACTGCCAAATATTTGATTTGCTTGTATTCACAATGCTAAAGGCTGATAAACCATCTTTATCGAACTTCAACGGAAACATCTTGTTGACAGTCATTTTAATCTTTCCAAGAGTGGTACCAGTACGATCTCTTATAATGAAAACTTTATTTATAAAGTGTACAACATAATTCTTTTGCAGTAGTTGCCCAACACTTAACAGATTATGTTTAAGTGCTGGCACATAGTGTTGAGAAGTTTAAGTATGTTACGTTTTAGGACTTTTTTATTTACCTAGTCTTCTTTTCAGTTTCTTTGTTTACCTAGTCTTAGGAGTATGGTGTAAAACGTGGGATAGTGCCTACTTTCTAGTACTTTCAGTTTTCTTTATTGCCTATTTATAGGCTACTCTATTTGCTATAGTTTTATCCATCAGATATAAGAAAGTACCAGCACTTGCTTTCTTTACACCTCTGTTTCCTCTCTATATTCTGTGGTTTTTCTTTTTTACTCTTCTTGTATTCCTTGTCTTATTCAATAAGTGGTATCAGAGCTTGGTTTCAAGAAGAGTAGAAACCTTTTTTGATGGCATCTTTTTCTGACTGTTTTGTACAACCTGCCATCCCACGCTTTGATGGTCATTATGATCATTGGAGTATGCTAAAGGAGAACTTCTTGAGTTCTAAAGAATATTGGCCAATTGTTGTTTATGGAGTAGCAAAAGCAGCAGGTGTTGAGCTAACGGCAGCATAGAAGACATAATTTGAAGGTCTGAAGTTAAAAGATCTTAAAGCAAAGAATTACCTCTTCCAGGCAATTGATCGTTCAATTTTGGAAACCATTCTTTGCAAAGACACCGCCAAGCATATTTGGGATTCCATGAAGAAGAAATATCAAGGTACAACAAGAGCTAAGAGGTAGCAGCTTCAGGCACTTCATTCGGAGTTCGAGATGCTTCGAATGAAGTCGGGGGAATCAGTTACAAACTATTTTTCAAAAACGATGGCAATCATTAACAAGATGCGAATCCATGGCGACAAGACTGAGGATGTTCATATTGTTGAGAAAATTCTTCGATCCTTGACACCAAAATTTAGTTTTGTTGTTTGTTCTATAGAAGAAGCTAATGATGTTAGTTTGATTTCGATTGATGAGTTACATAGTTCTTTGTTATTCATTGAAAATAAAATTAACGAGCAGTAGAATGAAGCAAAGGAAGAACTAGCATTGAAGGCAGAAAATCACTCTACATGGAGTAGAGTTAATAGAGGTAGAGGAAGAGGCCGAGGAAATTATAGAGGCAGAGGAGGCATAAATCACAATGATCGTGGAACCAACAACATTTCACTAAAAAAGAAAGCCAATTTCGAGGAAGAGGTAGTAGATATTTGAAGTCAGCTGACAAGTCAAGTGTTGAATGTTACGATTGTCATAGGTATGACCACTATAGATCAAAATGTCCCTCTAATTTATATAAACGAAGTGGCAATCAAACTAATGTTGCAGAAAATGAAGAAGAAGTCTCTCTTCTGATGGTATGTCACGTGAAGGAGGAAACCTAACAAAACATGTGGTATCTAGACACCGACTGCATCAATCACATGTGTGGAGAGAAGGAGGCATTCTTTGACTTGGATGAATCGTTTTGCAACACTGTGAAGTTTGGTGACAACTCTAAAATTTTAGTTATGGGAAAGGGAAAGGTATTAATTGAGTCAAAAGGAAATTCTACTCACACTATTGCTAATGTTCTTTTTGTGCCAGATTTAAAGAACAACTTGCTTAGTGTAGGCCAATTACAAGAAAAGGGATATGAGATACATATCAAGGATGTTGTATGTCAGATTAAAGATGCAAAGTTGGGTTTACTTGCACAAGTTAACATGACAGCGAATCGCATGTTCCCACTCTATCTTCACAACACAACTCACTGGTGTCTCTCGACAAAGTTGGATGATGAAGCATGGCTATGACATTTTCACTATGGGCATCTGAATTTTTGTGGTCTAAAAACCCTAGGGCAGAAAAACATGGTGACAGGCCTCCATCAGTTTGTTGCCCCGTCTCAAGTTTGTGAAGAGTGTGTTGTTAGCAAACAACACCGTAATTAATTTCCACAAGGAAGATCTTGGAGAGCAAAGAAGGCTTTGGAGCTCATTCATTCAGACATTTGTGGGCCAATAACACCACATTCTAATGAAGGTAAAAGATACATAATGACCTTTATTGATGATTATAGTCGAAAGATGTGGGTTTATTTTTTGCAAGAAAAATCTGAAGCCTTTCAAGCTTTCAAAAGCTATAAAGATTTTGTTGAGAAAGAAGTTGGCAACATGATATAACAGTTCTTCGCACGGATCGTGGTGGAGAATATAACTCGTGTGAATTTGCAAATTTTCGTGACGATCAAGGAATCAAAAGACAACTTAAAAGCAGCTTACATATCGCAACACAATGGTGTATGCGAGAGGAAGAACCACACTATTATGAACATGGTGCGAAGCCTTTTGACCACAAGTGGCATTCAAAAAAGGTTCTGGCCTGAAGCCATAAATTGGAGTATTCATCTATTGAATAGGAGTCCCATACTTATTGTCCAAAACATGACACCCGAGGAAGCATGGAATGGAAGGAAACTTGTTGTTGACTACTTTCGGGTATTTGGTTGCATAGCTTATGCCCATATTCTAGACGAGAAGAGAAAGAAGTTGAATAATAAAGGAGAAAAATACATTTTTCTTGGTGTTAGTGATCAGTCGAAAGCTTATAAACTATACAATCCAAGCACCATGAAAATTGTCATCAGTCGTGATGTTGTATTTGATGAAAAACATTTATTCTCTTGGAAAAAAATGGTGAAGGAAAGGGCATTCCGGCAGATTTTGATGGTGATGACAAAGACCAGCAGCCTGTCGAGACTGTGCAAGAATAGGAGGTTACTCCAAATGTATCAACAACAGCTGATCAGAATCGACCAGCAGTTGATCAGAACCCAGCAGCTGAACCACAAAGGCCTGAGTGTGTTCGAAAAAGACCCGGATGGATGGTCGATTATGAGGTATCTGGAGCTGACCAAGGTGATGACCCACTTACATATTTTGCTTTGTTTTCAGATTATGATCATACCTTCTTTGATGAGGCTATCAAAGAACCAAAATGGAGAAAGTCTATGGATGCTAAGATTACAACCATCGAAAAAAATAATACATCGAAAAAAATAATACAAGGGCAGAAGACGATAGGTGTAAAGTGGGTTTACAACACAAAGCTGAAAGAGAATGGTGAAGTTTACAAATACAAGGCACGTTTGGTGGCTAAGGGACACAATAGAAATTTAGTGTTGATTATAGAGATGTTTTTGCTCCAGTTGCAAGGCATGACACAATCAGGGTGGTGATAGCAATGGCAGCCCAAAACTCATGGCCTATATTCCAGCTAGATGTGAAATCAACATTCCTCCAAGGAGATCTGAAAGAAGAGGTATTTGTTAATCAACTTCCTGGTTATGTGAAATTTGGCAATGAGCATAAAGTGTATAAATTAAAAAAGGCTCTATATGGATTAAAACAAGCCCCACGGGCTTGGTATAACCATATAGAAACTTATTTTTTGACTGATGGATTTAAAAAGTGTTCGTATGAATATACACTTTTCATAAAGGTCAAAGATGGAGGGAAGATGCTCATTGTGTGCTTGTATGTAGATGATCTAATCTACACACGAAATGATACAATAATATTTGAAAGTTTTAAAAAATCCATGATGGCTGAATTTGAAATGTCTAATCTTGGTATGATGCATTACTTTCTTGGTATTGAAGTAGTGCAGTCATCTACTGGAACATTTATCTCTCAAAAGAAGTATGTGGGAGAGATCTTGGACAGGTTTCAGATGAGGGATTGCAATCCTGTAAACACTTCATCTGAGTTTAATGTGACGTTGAACAAAGATAGTGAAGGAAGGAAGGTTGATGACACTCTTTACAAATAAATCGTGGGGAGTTTAATGTACTTAACAACGACAAGGACTGATATAATGTATGTTGTAAGTGTAATTAGCAGGTACATGGAGTGTCCTACAGAGCTTCATCTATTGGCTGCTAAAAGAATTCTACGGTACGTGCAAGGTACTAAAGAGTTTGGGTTGTTCTATAAGAAGGGAGAAGAGTCGGAGCTATTCGGTTTTACGGACAGTGACTATGCAAGAGATATGAATGATCGAAAGAGCAGATATGGGTATGCTTTTATGATGAGGACATGAACTGTTTCATGGTCATCAAAGAAGCAACCCATTGGCACTTTATCATCCACTGAAACCGAGCTCCTTGTTGCAACAACTTGTGCTTGTCAGGCTATTTGGCTAAAGAACATTCTCAAAGAGTTGCATTGGAAGGAGAATGGCCCTACTTAGATTTATTGTGACAACACTTGTAACACCCGTAATTTTCGGCTTGTAGAGGTCTCAGGACGTTTTTGGACTGGTGAATGGAAGGATTGTGTCAGGAAAACATTATGTAAGTCCCTTGGTGTATCGAGAGTTTTCAGATTCGGAAAAAGGAAGGATTCGGGGTCCTGCACAGTTTGGGCGACAGTGCCTGCGACTGTGACATGTGTCACAATCGCTAGGCAAGGTCGCGAGCTTGGTAGAGGCCGCGGTACATCCCCGGCGAGAGTGCCCGCGAGAGTGCCAAGGGCACAATCGTGGGGCACAATCGCGGACGGCCCCAGATATTTTTTAAGTCGCGATTTTCACCTTTTTCTCATTTTACTTCATAACCCTCATATCCTTCTCTCTCAAACCGTTTCCCCTACACCCAATACTAACCTTAATCTATTTTAAGACCATTTCCATGGGTTCTAAGGTGTTCCATCATCATAAAGTTTGCTACCTCAACCTCAAGTGCTAAATCAAGTGTTCTTCATTATCTCTTGAGATTTCTAGGTTTTGGGGTTTTGCTCAAAATCCAAGTGGTAAGTTATTCTCCTGTCTTCTAGATCTTCTCTATAAGTTATACATGTTCAGTTGATGACTCTCTAGTATTTATATTCTAAAGATTTTGGGTTTGATGGTTATGGAGAAATTAGGTCAAATAAGGGCTTTGGCCAAAATGAGATTTTGATGCAAATGTTGGGGGAACAATTCTAAGAGTTGAATATGATTATTTATGGTCGGAAATGTGTGGATCTAGGTTTTGGAAGCTCGAGTTGAAGAGTTGGATTGGATGTCTTCGGAAAGCTTTGGGTGGGATCTATGCTTTTGGAGGCCAATGGTTGGGGATTGGAACCTAGGTTTAACTTAACCTAGCAAGGTGAGTTCAAGTTGACTTGCGAAAACGTTGTACATGCCAAAATGTTTATTTTAAAGTGTTTTGCATCTTACATGAAATTATTAACTGCTGATAAGTTTGATTATTTTGAAAGTGTCAACTTTATAAACTTATATAGCACGCATCTTTGTGATTTTTGGGCATTCCGTTAAATGTGTCATAAATAAACGGGTTTTGATAAATTATTGCATAAATAAGTATTTGGTCAAAATTGCACTTTTAAGTGTCTGTCGGGTTTTTATGCATCGTTCATGAAATGGAATGTTCCGAAAGGTACGATTACGTGAGTCCTTTGGGTTTGGGTTGTTCCCGGCTATGGGGAACATTTTAGAAATGAAAAACCTTTTTGGGGTTTGGGGCCAATAGTAATTTAAGAATTAAAGATTTTGGGAAAATGCGTATTTTGGTTTATATAACTATTTTGGCTCGTATGTTTTAGCCAAGCGTCTATTTAGCCTCTTGGGCTTGATTTGTACTCGGTGGAGTCTTTGGAAAATTTGTTCGGATTTGGGTAGCTCGTTGAGGAGCCTTGGACGTACGGTGTACTTAGTTGCATCTTATTTGAGAGTTGCATGTTTTGAATGCGTTAGTTCATTCGTTTGAGTCATGTAACGTTTTAGACTGTAATGCATTGGATCCATAGGCATATGAGTCAGTCGGTTGGTTTAGTTGGGGACTTTATCCCCGTATTGTAACTTGAAATATGCATGGGGTCTTATGACCAATAATTGCAACTTTCTTGTGAACGAGCTTAACTGGGATGTTTTGGGATTCCAAGGTATAGACCTGGAGGGGTTGAACTTGTTGAGTGCACGAAGATTTCCAAGGTACAGACCTAGAGGGGTTGAACTTGACGATTATCCAAGCAATAGACATGGAGTTGTTGAGCTTGTTGGTTTGTTAACTATAGACCCGGAAAGGTTGATGTTAACGAGTGTTTTATCCCTAAGTGATGCTTATATAACATTGATGAATGGCTTAAATTTGTGTGCCCGTCACTTTCGATGGAATTCGGGTATCCCCCGTCACCGAGAGGTGTTGTTTTGGGTATTGAGTTTTATTATCCAAGTTTTCGGTGGCGTTTGTATAATTGGGTTTTATCCTCGGTTTATGGGTTGAGTATTATGCCCCACCCGCGTATTGGGTGTTTTGGGAGATAAATTTTTATCTGTATGTTCATAAATGGAGAGTTCAATTTCTATCCACATTTTTGAGTGAGTTTTGTGTCAACCGCATTTCTGCTTTTAAAAGGTTAATTTTATATGTTGAAAACTCTTGAGCTCACTAGGCGTTAAGCCTAACCTTTTTATTTGTCGGCATGTGCATCAGGTTCCGGTTGGGGTTTGGTTCTAGCAGCTATGAAGAGTTGAGCCTTAGCTTGTGCAAGTGTAAGTAGTTGGTGAAGTCTTCCGCAGTTTGGAGATAGTGGCTACTATTGGGTTTTAGTAGCACTGAAAGTCCAAGATCAATGAATCCTTAGAGAGAGAAAGTAGAGAGAGAAAACAATGGAGCGCAAAATAGAGAATGTATTAAATTGTGCGTGTGTTTCTTACAAAGACAAAGACCAAAGGGACTTAAATACCCTTGGTCAAATACAACACTGATAAGCATTCTAAACACTGTATAAGACCAATACCTATAAATACAATGATTACTATAAAATCAGACCTAACAATCTCCCCCTTAGTAATCATTGGCGCTTTGGTCTTCAAAAATTGTCTTCTATATCAGCACGGACCAACAAAGCGACTTTTAGAAGCTTTCTGACTTTTAAGAAAAAAAATTTCTCAGCATCTTTCAGATAAAGATATCTTTACTGTCTTGAGCTCTAGACGATACACCTCTTTTGAATGATCTTGAATGAACTGTGGTGTTCGGAGCATAAACAGCAAAAGAATTTGTTGTAGCTGAAAGAATAGAATCTTTAAGCGAATCTTGATCAGCAGATAAACTTTTGAGCTCTTTGTCTCTTAAACTTCTCCTTGACTTCTCCCCCTCATGACCTTGATGCTCTTGATCAACTTAGTCATGTAAATGTTGGAGACGAGACAACATAAGATCTGCAAAATCAAAGAAACAGACAAAAACAGGGAGGTTTGCGCTTCATGTTGGTTGCGCAAACCAAGGTTTGCAGTTCAACAAGGATACGCAAAGCAATGTTTGCGTTTCACGAAGGAAGCGCAAAACGAAGTTTGCGTGTCATGCTGGATGCGCAAATCTGACTTAGAAAAAGTTTACCTTTTTAAACCCTTTGACTCCCCTACACAAATGCACTAGATATGACAATTCAAATTAGCATTCATATAAAGAAAATCAGATACTCCCCCTCAAAACCAGATATAATCTTTGAAAAAATATTCTCTTTGTTCACTCCCCCTTGAATAATGCATAAACCCATTAAAATATATTTATGAGAACACAATGATCAAATATTAATGTAGAAAGAAAAATATACTGAATATAAATTTTGAAACAACTAAACATATAAAATTTTAAACACTAAACAAATAAAATTCTATAGAGTAAAATATTACAATTTTATCAATAATTTGAAATCAAACATATGTTGTAGGATACAAGAACAAGTTTCCTTGCATATCAAGTTAAGACATGTTCAGTTTCAAAAACTTCCAGCAATCTATTCAGTGTGCTCACATGCGAATCTTCGATTAGCTTCAAGAAAATGCAATTCTAAAAATATTATAGAGAACTTTGCATGTACTAACACGAAGCCATCAAAAATTAAGACTTTCACAAATTTACAGGTTTATCACAACTCGAACATTTTACCAAGTATCATGAGATGTGTGCTCATTGGCATCTTTTAACATTGTGCACATTGGCATCTTAACATGAGTGTGCTCTTTGGCATCTTTTAAGCGCGTGCACTTTGGCATCTTTTGATCAAAAAGTTTATTAAGTAAAGAACATGCCGTAAACATAACTTTCTATCTGACCCTATTGCAGGATTTGGGTCAGCCGCTCCCAGACCAGTTGGCCTTAGGGGACTAGGTGTCAAGCACCCCTCGGAACTTACTCTCCCAGATCAGAAAGGCTACATCGACATATCCTAAACCCATTCATACCAGCAGAACATGACTTTCGATCTGATTCTATAGAAGGATTTCTGTTCGATCACTCCCAGACCAAATGACCTTAGGGGACCAGATGCCAAGCATCCCGAGGAACTTACTTTCTCAAACCAGAAAGGTCACAGGTACAAACTTTTAAACTTAGAGATTTCTGTATTTTAAGAATTTAATAATCATCTCAATCACTAAGATCAACGTCTAAATGCTTAGCCCATATTTTCATTCCGATCTATAATTCTGATCATTTAGGTAGTCTAAGCAAAGTAAACTATAAAAATTACGAATCACACAACTTTAAAGCAGTAATAAAAGTTTCAATCATGTTGCTGACTTTTCGACTTTTGTAAGACTTGAAATTTGACCATATAAAAACTTTAATATAAACAAAAAAACTTGAAAATTTATCCTAGACACATATTTTATTCAAAGAAAAGAAAAAATGTAAAAACTTTAATTTATAGAATAAAATTTGTAAAAATTTAAACTTTTAATAGATATTTAGTTGGAACAAAATAAAATTCAACTATTTCATCTTTCACATTTAAAAAAAAAATTGTGTCTCAAATTAAAAAAAATTTGGGTTATACAAAATTAAGAAAAAGTTGAACAAGCTCAGATTCTTGAAAAATAATGAGAAAAACTGGAACACATCATAATCAGAGATAAAATGCAGCGGAATTAAAATTGATGTACTCACAGTATCTCATATAGTCAGAAGCTTAAAAGCTTTGAAGAACGAGTTCTAAACTGATTTGTTTAGAAGTCATAGTCTATGAAGTACGGGTCCTGAGCTGAAGTACTCAGAAGCCAAAATGTTGACTTTGAAGTTCGGGTTTTGAACTGCTGTGTTCAAAAGCCATACTTTCTCTTACCCCCCCTTAACATGAGATGCCTGCAACTTAGAATCAGATTTAGACTTGGGTACCCATTTGTATTTGGGCCCGTGAAAGTTAGTTGCAGTTCGTATGGGGAAAATATTTGTTAGAATTAACATTTAAAGCACGAGGAATATGATCAGAAAAATAATCACAATCATCAGAAGAGAAAGCATAATCATCAGAACTAGAATATGAGGAAGAACATGAGACATGTTTTGAAATTCGAATCATTTGCTTTATAGAGTATTTTGAAATTTTATTACATATAGCAAATGAATCACTGTTGTAAAGTTTGTCTACACATTTATCCCCATCAGAAATATATTCATCAGATGTCCGCTTCGCTCTCCATATCTGCTTCTTTGACTGAGCGCTCAAAGTCCTATCTGTAGGAATTGAATCGGAAGAATTAGAACTGTCAGAAAGAACTGTATCTCGTTTCTTTGACTTCTTTGACCGTCTTCTTTTACGCTTAGGTTTATAATATTGATCATTGAACGTAAAAGAATCATCAAGAATTTTAGACTTAATATTTAAATCAGAAGAAATAAATTTATCTAAGCAACCAATCTGATCAACTAATAAATCTGAATTTGCCTTAGAGTCTGAATTATTTGGAGAAAAGATTTTAAAATTTGAAACTTCCTTTTCGTTTTCCTTAGAATCAGAAGAAAGACTAGAAATAGAATCTGATTTTGGAGAAAATAATTTTTCTTCAAGACTAGACGTCATGAAAGAAAGAATAATATCAGATTCAATTTTCTTCAAAATATTTTGATCTTCTATCTTATCTTCAAGATCGATGATTTTGCCTTCTAAAACTAACGGAGGAGTATATTTCTTTGAATCACAAATGATTGGAGGAATATTTTACTTATCAGTATCAGGTGCATAAGGAGCAATAAAATCATCAGACATTGAAGATTTAACAAAAGATATATCATTTAAAATTCTTCTTCCTCTTCTTGATTTTTCAGGAAAATATTTAGCATTTTCAGACGTATAAACAAAAGGAATTTCATTTTTCTTATTATTTATCCTTTTCTCATTTTCGATTTCTAACACTTGCTTATCATTCATCCAATCAATTTTAAATTGAGGAGCATAATGAGCAAGAGTCAGACAATCGTATTTATATAAAGTTAGGGATTTTTCAATCGCATTGTTTAAACAATGAGGATTTTCAAAACCAAGACCCCACTTTTGTTTTAAAGCTTCTTCACTCCTTGGCTTGTTCATATAAATTGTTTGTTCAGATTGGTCTCTTCGATAAAGTTTTTCTTCTAATTTATTTATTTTATCTGAAAATTCATCTTTTAAATTAGTTATAGCCGACAAAGATTCAAGATAAGTCTTATTTGAATTTTCCAAATCATCCAATTTCTTTTGAAAGATATCTTTAGTATTTTCTAAAATAGATTTTTCATCTTTCAAAGAAATTTTTAATTTGTCAATCAAATCTGACTTTTGGAATATACCTCAGAATATACCTCATCCTCATCTGTTTTGGAATCATCTGACTGATCATCACCAATTAAGCACATCTGAGCGATCTCGACGTTTGAAGCTTCATCATCGGAATAATCCAGCCAGAATTCTTCCTCGGCCAGCAGAGCAGTTCCGTTCTCTCTCTTTTCAGCTAGTTCCATTTTCTTTCTATAATAAGTTGAATCCCTGACCACCTTTGACATGTGACCCGGCTTCCCGCAGTTGTAGCAAGCAGCAGTTTTTGGCTCGGGTACTTTTGCTTTAGGACCAGAAGTGAAGCAAGAAGTGTTGGAACTCGGCCTTGATTGGAACTTTTTCTGGAAATGCTGAGAGAGAAGAATCATAGCTTTTTGCAGTGCCTCACCATGATCATCAGTTGACCCGTTGTAAGCGTTATCAGACAACGCTTGTTGAGACAATTGCTTTGTGATTAGTGCAACCGGGTCTACTGACTTCTTCTTTTTCCCATCCAGTTTGGCCTTTTTCTCAAGTACAAAGTTCTCATCAGTCATTAGAATCTCATATAATTCCTGGATCTGCATTGTGGAAATCCGAACATCATTCCTCAGTCTATGACATGATTTTTTCCATTAAGGCTGAAGAGCATTGAGAAATTTCAGATTCGTCTCAAGATCAGTCTTTCAAAATCATTAATCACAGTGCAAAACCGGTCAAAAGTAACCTTCAGAGATTCATTGTCCTTAGCCTTAAGTTCCTCAAAGTTGTTCATGAATCGTGTCTGGCGAACCTGAGTAGCAACTGATGACCCAAGCATGATCTTTTCTAATTGAGTCCATATCATATTTGGATCATGTTTGAAACAATCAATTCGATTGTAGATCGTGTTAGGCAGAGCTAGCATCAAATTGGACTTTGCTTCTCTATCGGCTTTTTCGCGTTTGATTTCATCAGCAGTCAAAGGAATGTCACCTTTTGGCTTGACAAAAGGTCCTTGAGAAAAATATTTCATCATATTTTCTCCGTTACTCTGACGCTCAATGAAATTTATGAACCTATCTTGCCACTGTGTAAACTCATCTTCGTTGATTAAGACTGGAGGACGAGTATCTGTTCCCAATTGCATCATCATATCATTTGAGTAGAACCTAGCTTGGAAAGCAAACTTGGCAGAATCCATTGGCACAAAGAAGGATTTGCGTATGTAGGCAGAAACGCAAACTAGAGCTTTGCGTGTTGAACGTGAAATGCAAACAAGAACTTTGCGGGTTGAACTTGAAGCACGAAGTAGAGCTTTTCGTGCGAAGGCAGAAACGCAAATCAAGATACACTTGAAGCGCAAAGCAGACTTTGCGTTTATAGAGGGAAGCACAAAGCAGACTTTGCGTTTGTTGAGGGAAGCGCAAAGCATACTTTGCGTTTATAGAGGGAAGCGCAAAGCAGACTTTGCATTTGTTGAGGGAAGCGCAAAGCAGACTTTGCGTTTATAGAGGGAAACGCAAAGCAGACTTTGCTTTTATAGAGGGAAGCGCAAAGCAGACTTTGCGTTTCCAACGTGAACCGCAAACCTGAAAATTCACTAACACAAGAGTTAGACCACAAACAACTTTAAGCAAAATACATGAATGAAACGCAAAGTAGCTTGAATGAAGCGCAAACTTATATGAATGAAGCGCAAACTTGAAAGAATGAAGCGCAAACTTATGAACGATACGCAAACTTCAGAAACTCACACAAATTACGCAAGAACAATTAAAACTTTGAAATTGAACCAAGAAAAACACACACTTATTATTGAAAAACACTTTCTAACAAATTTCAACCAACAATATCGATTAAAAACAACTAAATCACGAAATTCGTAATTGAACAGTACGTAAACCGAGTTTTTCCAGAAAATCAAAATATTTCAAAATTGATGATCAAAACGCAATTTTCTTGAAATTTGATGTGAATCAAATATATTCTCCTCGTAAAAACGAATCCAACAAATCAAATAACAAAGAAATCCGTTCAAAAACAAAGCCGAATTTGATGAAAAATCTGAAAACGAGATTTTCTTGAAAAATTCAAGAAAATCAATCAAATTGTCGATTTAATCCACAAATTCAGTATCGAAAAAACAATCTCTCAATTC
This sequence comes from Arctium minus, assembly GCA_954870635.1. Lineage (NCBI taxonomy): Eukaryota > Viridiplantae > Streptophyta > Magnoliopsida > Asterales > Asteraceae > Arctium > Arctium minus. The sequence continues at coordinate 23,104,466 of OX941097.1, read as the reverse complement.
TCTCAAGATTCAGATGGCTTTGATACCAATTGAAAGTCCAAGATCAATGAATCCTTAGAGAGAGAAAGTAGAGAGAGAAAACATTGGAGCGCAAAACAGAGAATGTATTAAATTGTGCGTGTGTTTCTTACAAAGACAAAGACCAAAGGGACTTAAATACCCTTGGTCAAATACAACACTGATAAGCATTCTAAACACTGTATAAGACCAATACCTATAAATACAATGATTACTATAAAATCAGACCTAACAAGCACCCGTTCTTGTTATAGACTGTACGTATGGAATGAATGTGTGTACGAGGTTAAATCTTAATTTATGATTGTAGATGAATCATTTATTGGTGTATTCAGAAAGTTTTAAATTAGTTGCTATTTCCAGATTTGAGGGTGTTACAACACTTCAACAATAAAGCTCTCGAAGAATCCGGTGTTACATGGTCGAAGAAAGCATATTGACGTGAAGTATCACTTCGTGAGAGGTCTCACAGATGACGGAGTCATTAAGCTTATTCAATGCACAAGTGAGGACCATGTTGCTGACATTTTGATGAAGCCCCTCAAGTTTCTTGCATTCCAGAAGCTTAGGAAGCTGCTTGGAGTCTGCACATCAATGGAGGCTGGAGTTCCTCATTAAACTGAGTGTTTTCCAGTTTAAGGGAGGGAATGTTGAGAAGTTTAAGTCTGCTACTTTTTAGGACTTTTTTTATTTACCTAGTCTTCTTTTCAGTTTCTTTGTTTACCTAGTCTTAGGAGTATGGTGTGAAACGTGGGATAGTGCCTACTTTCTAGTACTTTCAGTTTTCTTTATTTCCTATTTATAGGCTGCTCTATTTGCTTTAGTTTTATCCATCAGATATAAGAAAGTACCAGCATTTGCTTTCTTTACACCTCTGTTTCCTCTCTATATTATGTGGTTTTTCTTTTTACTCTTCTTGTATTCCTTGTCTTATCCAATACATAGTACACATCAGTGATCTTTCTTGGTCCATGATTAGTATTTACAAGTATATCGCCTTTACCTTGAACCACATGCTTTTGTTCGTCTACGGTTCTTACTTCGCCGTTGTTAGACTCATCCAAGGATAAAAAATCTCCTTTATGCCGCTCATGTGATTGCTACAAGCACTATCCACATACCACATTCCATTTTCTAAAGATGTTTGGATATCACAAGTCATGAACATGGTTTCAGGATCTTTAGTATCCTTTGTCATGAAAGTAGATTCTTTATGGTCTTCAATTTTCTTTTGTCTACAGAACCTTTTAGTATGCTCATATCTTAATATTAGACAATTAAGACCATCGAATTTTCTTTTGTCTACAGATAGAGGCCTCCATTTTCCCTTTCCTTTGAATGTTTTTCCTTGATCATCTTGACCTTGTTCGTTATTCGCGTCCTTCCCACGACCCTTACCATAACCCTTTTACTTGTTACTATTCTTCGTCTTTCCTATGTCATATGAAATTGAACTGGACGCAATTTGGAAAGCTTGGTGAGATGCAAATACAGGTGATTCGAATTGCTTTGTACGCAATTCGTGGGACTATAATGTCCCGAGGAGGCTTTCTAATGAAAGTTCTGTAAGATCCTTGGACTCCTCAATGGTTACAACTACATATTCGAACTTGCGTGTGCGACTCCTTAAAATCTTTTCAATAACTCTAATATCCTCAAGTTTTTCACCATTTAGTCTCATCTGGTTTACGATCGCTATTAGCCGATTGTAGAATTCTTCTATCATATAATAATCTTTCATTTTCAGGCTATCAAACTCACACCTTAGTGTTTGAAAACGGACTGTTTTTACACGATCTTCCCCTCTATAGAATTTATACAACGTATCCCAGGCTTCCTTTGATGAAACCGATGTAGAAATTCGTTCGAAGATCGTATCCTCTACGGACTGGTATATGAAGAACAAAGCCTTCTTGTCTTTCTTTATGTTTTCACATAAATCAGTGGCTTGTTGTGCCCTTAATGATTCCTGATTCACAGGCTCTACAACCCAATTCTCAACTACCCCCCATAAATCTTGTGACACATACAAGACCTTCATTTGGATACTCCAATTATGGTAGTTTCTTCCATTTAGTTTAGCAAGATTGGGCTGTAAAGTGTTGTTGTTCTGTGTAGACATTCCAACAGTCAATTTCAGATTTTATACCTTTAACAAGAACCTTAAACATGGCTCTGATACCAATTTGTTGTACAAATCTGATCCATAAAGTGAACCCAAACAGGAAGATTGTTGTGTGGTATTCAGAAACAAAACAGAGGGTACTAAAATTTATGAACTTTCATTAACCATAAAGTAAGATACATAGTGCATATATATACAAAACCAAGCATTGCAACCCTTCATCCTAAAGGTTAACAGACGCCAACGGTTCCAACATAACCAATATTAACTGACATTGAATAACTACCAAATAACTGTCTAGCTTATAACTTTAATTAACAAGGATTGGAGGGTGCAACAGGCTTAAATGTTTTGGTTGGTAGCTCGAGTTCGAATCTGGAGAGAAATTTGTATGAATGTGATCCTTGTCTTTAGCTTGCATGCGTTGGCTTAGCACCAGGATATGTTACAAACAACAATCAAGACGGGAGGCTCATTACTTCAATTAGTCCCCATGTTCCTCGAATGGATCTCTTAGTCTGTGCATCTGAATTTTTGAATCCCACTATATTTTATCAACAAAATTGGTGTTGCCTCTCAAATCGAAATGTTAGTCGGAGTTATCTAAACTAGGGAACTAAAGAGATAAACATCGTTGAAGATAGCATAAAACGGGTATTAATTAGCAAAACAACATTTGTTATGTCTGATGAATATCGGTATCTATTTCAAGATTGTGCTATATTCAAATATACATGGTTTTCCACTTGCATCGTTTAGCATCCTCTAAAACTCGAACACATATTGCAAGGTTATAGATCTACAAAATTACATTAGTTGGAAAGGATATTTAGGAGGGATGCTCTTGTTTTGATCAATCTCCTAAACATGCATTCCAAACCATTCTCAATTTCTTCATTATGTCTCTGTAGTTCCTCATTGAAAACATGAAGCTGGTCTTTGTTCTCCACTGTTCCTTTGGGAATCATATTTGAAACTATTGACCACCTTGTTGTCTTTGACTTTGCAACAGATCCAGACAAGAGTAACAAGAGCGATCTGAATACGGATGTGCTCACAACAGTAACATCTCTCAATACTCTAGCAACTGACGAGAGGAGGTGATCTCGATCTAGCAGTGGCATGCCTCCAATCTTGTCGTCGATATGCTTCAAAGATGAAATAGCTTTTCTGAAATCTTTTTCCAGTTTCTTAATAAAGGAAGTGGTAACTCTCACTACAAGAAAATTGTTATTTAGTGACGAAAAAAATTTGGTCACTAACAATATAAAATTGGTCACTGGTGCATTTTAGTGACCAAAATTTGGGTGGTCACTTTTCGTCACTAAAGGTCCGTCACTGATTTGCGTTAGTGACCAAATACAAAAATGGTCACTAATTAGTGACAAAAATAAAGTGGTCACTGTGTTTGTGACGACTAATTTGGTCACTAATTATCGTCACTAAACGAAGAAAGTCGTCACTAACTTGATTAAATTAGTGACCAAATTAGTGACCACCACAAAATAGGTCACTAATTGAGTTCAAGATAACGGCTCCGTTAAAGTCCGTTAGCATCATTAGTGACCAAATATATGGTCACTAGTGTTAATAGTTGTTAGTGACAAAAGAAAGTGGTCACTAATTATAAAATGTGAAGAAAAAAAAATTGTAACTAATTTCTACTATAATTGTTATTATTTGGAAGAAGAAAAAGAAAAAAAAAACCCAAAGAGAATTCAACAAAAAACCAAAACTTGCTCAAGACCTTTTCATCTTCTCTAAACCAACAATAAGGGAAACCTCTATGTTTCTCAATTCAAGAATACTTTGATACTAAGAAACCATTAGATCCCGGGACCGAGATCGGTCGAATCACCGGGTACGGCGGTTGCAAAATCGGAATGTGGCTCGGCAACACAAACGGTGCCTGACCACCCGCGGTTATAAATGGAGGCGTCGCACATAGCTGCAACGCTTGGGCCGTTCCAGTTCTGCATCAAAACGTACATCCGTGATTTTAAAATTGATTGCAAAACTCTAAAGCCAAAGTGAAACCAAGGGTGTAAATCCCAGTCGGGTCCGAAAAAAATAGCGCGGTTGTTTCCATGAATACCCGCGGCAACAAACAGGTGGCAGGAATAACAATTACCTTGGTGTTTAAGGACATGGATTTGGTGCAGAGTTAAGATAGAGCACGTAGACCCTTGAGAGAAACCGGTTGTAATCGGGACCATATCCTTCATCAAAAATTTACATAATCATTCACATGTGAATAAAGACAAGTCACGCACTAGCATAACAAAGATGAAAGTGAAAATCATAAAATTTTCATTGCATACTTTTCTCTTGATCCAATTTATTTCCCCATTTCGGTTTTTGGGTTGTTTACACACATTTTGGACAAATCCCGACACACCTACTTTAGAAAACTAAACGGTATACATCAAAGGAATCGAAGATCATACTTGAGGAAGTGGATGGACATAGAAAACCGGTCCCAATCTTCCAACCATTACCTGTAACAGCCAACACACAGCGACATCAGATCATCGGTCTCATTTGAAAAAATCAAAACTATATTTAACATATGGAACAAACTTAACCGATACTGAACGATGATGAGCATACGGTTCCGGCTGCGGAGTGGCAATGGGTACAGCAGGATAACTGTCCGGAACGTATGCAAGATTTGCACCCGCTGGCATGGCTGGAGGAGTAACCGATCTCTTATTCGGAAACGATGGCGAAAAAATCTTTGCACCTGGGTTAAGTTTAAATTCCTAAACACAAAGTGTACATTATTAGGGGAAAAAAAGCAGAACTAATGTCTTCTTTTCCTTGAAATAACTAGATTCCAATATACCTTAGCGGCTCGATTAGGATTCCAGATTTTTGAAGTGACGAGTTCATTTGGTTCTAAAGATATAGTAGCAGAAGGAACAACGTCAACGGTTTCTTGTTCCTTGGAAGTAGAAGAAGCAAACACCATCATGAGTACTCCGTTTGCAGTGACTTTCGATGGCTTTGCTTGTACTTCATGAGTCTGCAAAAACGATAAAAAACATGAACTAGTGCACGCGTTAACAATAATGGAAACTACAAAATCTCTATGGTTTGTAGTTTCATACAGTTTTTTCCTTTTGTTTCTCGGTCTTCATTACGTTGTTGTGTAAACCTCCTTTCGATTTGCAACCACAGTTCTTTCTGCCATAAGCAAGGAACAGTCATACCCTGCTGACACAACTACAGATGCATATATTCAATAAAGTTTACAGCAGTCACCTGGTCAATATGGTGGAATATGAACTCGGGAGAACTTGTAATATGCAAATAAAAGTAAATGGAAATAAAGATCAACTTGACACCAATGTGTTAAATCATACTTACAGTTTAATCCATACAGAGGTTAACAGATAAAAGTAAAAGAAAAACAACCCCTAAATGTAACAGGTTACATTTTACAGAATATGACAGGAAGAAATCAAAGCCTCAACATCTTACAAGTCATACAAAACTTGGATAACTATTTATTATGAATCATAAAACCAAGTTAACAGACTTGGAGTACGGAATCTGAGTACAAGAAAATCCCCAAACAGAAAATTGTGGTACTATAAAAATATTAAATGGTTATTAGTTATTATAATAAACCCAGAAATAAAAATTGAATCTTAATGAAAATTGATATGAAATTTAAAGTGGGATAGGAGACTTACCTGATATGAGAAGAGAAGGATGATGAGAACAATGATTAGCCAATAGGGGAAAACAACACTTAAAGCCACACCAAAAGAAACTTTGATTACATTCTTAAATTAATGAACTCCAATTTTCTAAATCCTATAAAATAAATAAACCTAGTTTATAGTATAAACACAACTTGCTAATTGATTGCAATGAATCATCAAAATGAAGATACGAAGACAAACTCGAAGTCGCCTACCGCAATCGATGAATCCTCAAGCCCTAAATCAGCATCACAATTGCAAAATTCATGAAGAAACTTTGATTACATTAAGAAATTAATGAATTTGTTAGAACAACAGGAGGATAATAAGAAGAAACTTTGATTAAATTCTTAAATTAATTAATTTAGTGATATCATATAGTGGATTAGTGGTGAAACCATGGTTAGTGGTAATAACGATGTCTTGAACAAGATTTGTGAAAAGGGAATACTGTAAATCAAAATTTGCACGCTTGATATGTATATATATATATATATAGGCATAAGCATATGTATTTGTTCGTGGCAAAATGGATGGATCAGGTTGCAATAGATTATGGGTCAAAATGTCAAATGAACACATCTAGAATGAGGTGTGGCTGAAGGTGGATTAGGTTGACCTAGTCGATCATATCACCTTTCTCTCATTTCCTTTCCCATATTTTGCAAAAAGAAAGAACAAATAAAATTTATTAAATATCAAAGTGGTGAATGTTTAAAACAATAAACTGTCTTTCGAAAATGGTAATTGAAATTTATTGCATCATGAATATAACATCACATATCTATCGTTTTTACTCATTCGAATCATGCTCTTTAGTTTGTCGCTTGTCTAGTAATCCGTTTGACCTCAATGGATAGTAATTAAGGGCCAAATGACGGATGTGGTTAAGTGGGTTGTTTTTACTTCTATCATATATGTGTATGTATGTGTTTTCCACATGGTAAACGATGTGAGACTACCCGACACATGATTTATGGTGCACTAAGTAGGCTACAAGGGTTGGTGGGCAAGGCTCTTTCTAATCATTCACTATGCATCGCGTGGGATACCTGATAGACTCCCTTATATTGTGTCTGCAGACGAGATAGGGAATTGGTTATTTTTGAAGTATATATTATTTATATATATAGAACAAACACTCACACACGCTCCTCACCTTTGGTGAAGTTTGAATCCTTGACCACTTAGGAGGTTGGGATCTATCGGTAATCCGGTTACCGTTGGGCCAATGACCCTTTGGTAAATAGGGAACTGTTTCAATATTATTCAAATGAATGGAGGATCAAAAGGAGAAAGAGTTATTTTTGTAGAGGGCAAATGTAAACAATAAATTAATGCAATGGTTGGTGGGTACAAGGCTCTTTCTAATATATTAGAGAGGATAATAAATTAATGCAATGGTGCATAATTTGCATATGTTGGATGTTGTTGTTTATAGATGATGTCTAAAATTGAAAGAGAAAAACGCAAATAAGCTAAAATTGAAAAGTTAGATACGGATAAGCAATAGCAATACAAATAGAAAGAGAGAAAGAAAGACAGGTATGAGTAAGCAACAACAAAACAATGTGTGATCTTAATAGGGAAGCAAGAAATCAAGAAGAAATAGTATTCAAGAATTCTTTTACTAATGTGTGATCTTAATAGGGAAGCAAGAAATCAAGAAGAAATAGTATTCAAGAATTCTTTTACTATCATAATGGAACTTAGGTAAGATTGAGGATCTTATAGCTTACCCAGTCATGACAAGGAACGAAGAAATGATCAGATCCACATGTTCTATTCCAGAAATTGTATCTCCCAACAATTAAGTCAAGGTAGTTCTTCAAGTACTGTACCAAGTTTTTGCGATTGTGTATGATAGAACAAAACTAGTAGGCAACTTTAAAATGCTCTATAGATGAACAAATATCAGTTCCAATTTAACACTACTACCAACACTAAAAGGGGTCCAAAAGAAATTTGAAGAAAATCAACAGTAACATTTCATGATACTTAACGGACATACCGCATACGAAGATCCTTGCACTGGACGCATACCCATGGAATTTGTGGAGTATCCAGGCAATACGAATGAACACAATGAAGCTCGAAACTATGACATCTTATTAGAAGTACCTCCGGTTAACGGCAACAACATTGGTAGCAAACCGGTGCTGCCACAGGCTGTTCAACCCAAAAATCACCAAAATAAATTCATGAACATGATCTAATATGACCCACAAATAAAAACTCAAGAATAAGTGCAAACAAGAACTCTGTGGTGGTGTAACAGCAGCAGAACAATGGAAGATAGAGTTGTTTGTCTTCCATGAGAAAAATGGCAGAAACAAACACAATGATTCAAATGAAATATCAGTAATTGAATGCTTATTTACAGGTAAGAGTGTGTGCAATCGATTAAACGGATATATTAAAAAAAAAGACAAATGTGAAGCAAATAGGTTAAAACAAACACAAACATGCAAAGCGTAATACTGAGACCTACTAGTATATAATGAAAAACCAAAACTAGTATACAGTAGGAATGTTATACAGAAAAAATTAGACTTCACCGAGAGTTTGTATGAAGCCGCACACTCAGGTGCTAGTTAACTATATATCAAATTCATAAAAAAAGAATATGAGAATAATTTGACAAAGCTTGAAGTTCTCAATTGTACTCTCAATGCATTTAGGTGCAAGTTAACTATACATATCAAAGCCATAAGAGTTTGTGATGTAAACGATAATTTAGACCAAGAAACACAATATATATATATATATATATATATATAGAATGGAAAAGTATGTACACACAAGTAAAGAGAAAATAATGTGTGAAAGATGATACTTACAACAAGACCAACATCTGCCACAACTCTTAATATTAACCGGACACTAACCTCCTCCCTGTATTGACCAATAACCAACCCCTGCAGGTGTAATTTTGTAAGCTTCTATACATGAAAAGGAGTTGTGCATAGAGTGAAGTAATAGAAAATATATGAAGTTTTATCAATCAAATATCCCATTCAAGTATATATTAGGTTAGAGCTGCATGGCCTAGTGCATAAGTCAGGCTGAAAAGACGATACCCACATTTATATACGAGGGAAGCCACCAGGTAAATATAAAGTCATACATTATTTATAGAGGTTCAGAGATATAAGAGACCAAAATTCATCTTTAAAACATAACAGTCACCTCAAATGAACATGGAGGAATCAATGATAAATATAGATGGGATAATCAGAGAATAGATGAGTAAAACTTTTTGATTGATAAGAATAATTATGTCTTAAATACCCAAATTAGGCGTATGTATCAACATGTGATCAACAAATAACATGTTTAAATAGAGTAATAGCAATGGTAACCCATAGAGGGACATAAACTTTCATTAAAGAAACTACCAATCCAAAATAATTTTACAAGTGAAGAAGAGTGAGTGAGTGACTAATCTAGCTTGTTGAAGGAGAATTTCATCTACTTCACTCTGATGATAATGGCGACAGTGTTTCTAAAGAATAAGAAGTTTTCTAATGATGAAGTTCAAAATCAGAAATCACATACATCGTAAACAGAACATATTAAAAAATACGATGAAATGACATATATATTTCATAAGTATATCATAATGTTAAATTCATTGAACTCACAGTGAATAAGGCCATCAGACGACAATATGATCTTCTCAAAGACAATATTATCGGCACTGCACCAAATATGTTCTTCAAATGAAAACAAAATAAAGAGATGAAGACAAACTATAAGTCGCCATCGAAGACCACAACTCGATGAATCAACCCTAAATTGGAGAGATAAGACAAATTGAATTCAAAATCGGTTGAAAAACGAAATCGAATATCGAAATCACAGAGAAATCATAGAGAAATTATTGAATCGTAGAACTCTCAAAACCCTAATTGAGATTGAAATCGAAGGGAATCTGAAATCATGTGAAAGGTGAAATGTCGAATAGAGCTCTCCTTTGATTTCTAATTTTTAGAACTCTATCTCCATCATCTTAAAATTAACGATGATTTGCTAATTTATCTCAATTGTTCGCTATAAATCCCAAACACCCCCTAACAATTCAGTATAATTTGATTTACCGAAAATAAAGTTTTTTTAATAATAAAATAAAGAACATTTTAAAGAGTGTAACTAAAACTCTTTTATTTAATTAAAAATAATATATAAGTACTTTATCTTTTATTTGGATGCATTTTTTTAGTGACAACCTGTCAGGGTCGAAATTCAAAACAAGAATTTAAATAAACACTCAGAAACTTTGTTAAAGAAGTTGCGGAATAACACTTTAACAAGAAATCAATAGAACAGTATATGAAATCAAATCACAAGTTATATTGAATTAACTTAATAATTACAACCAAAGCCTCAATCTGTTGAACAAACTCAACAGACGTTCAAAACTTCTCTAATGAAAGGATCACTAAGAATCTTGAGGCTAATTCTCTCTACGAAAACAAAATACTTTTCTGTATATCAAAAATCTAGGACTTCTAGGCTATATAAACAAAAACAAATTACAAGATAATTTTTAAAGAAATATTGATCTTCAGTATCCATTCCATAATTATCTTCAACTCCTATTCTTTTGCTTCACGTAACAAACCATCCTTATCATTATCATCAACATTAATTCTTATAGCAGTATCTTCTCATCATCAGCAGTACTAACATTCTAACAGTAGTAACTTCCAACTTGCAGTATTAACTCTCTAAGCAGTACTAACTATTCTTCTAGCAGTACTAACCCTTCAAGCAGTAGTAATCTCTTCAAGTAGCAATACTAATTTCTTCAGAAGTAGTAATCATCAAGTATCAGCAGCATTATCCAGACTTAGCATATTTCAGACCCAACAATCTCCCCTAACTTAACTTTTCAAATCAAGAAGTTAAGTTCTTTAGAATAAGATCTTCATGATGCTTTCAAAACTACTGCTCTTGTTGATTCTGCCCTTTGAGTAACTGGATAAGATCCTTCTCCATTTATGATCCTCTTCCTCCACTCAGCTTCAGTTGCAGCATACCTTTCAACCTGATCTCATCATGCTTATACTGTTTTTCCACCAGATAGTATTCTATCTTTGCCTTTGACATATACAAAGTATACACTCCACACTGCTTATGTAAATGCCATTTCAACACATTTTTCTTTTCAAGCTGTATTCTGTCAGGTTCAAACATAAGACATATCCAGTACATGATCAGCCTTGTATCATCCTGAGCTCCTTGTTGGATCTTGTCTTCATACAATTTCATCCCAACAGAATACACTTCTTCCAAGTCACTTCTTGAGCATTTTCGTATAAACTGATGAAAACTTGTATATACCTCGAATCTGTTATTTGCTCTTTTAATCCTGAGAAAGTGCTTGTCTTTCTCCACACATATATCCCCAAAGATAATCTTTGGAAGCTTTGAACTGATTGGAGTAGCAGACACAGAAGGTTCATCTCTAGTTCTTGATAATTCATTCTCCATTCTTTCACTTCCCTGCTCTTTCTCACCTTCCTCAGTTCTTTGCCTTTTAGCCTTTTTCTTGGTAGCAATTGACTTCATTCTCTTGACAGCTCCAATCTTCTGAGTTAGTGTCTCTTCTTTCTTCACTTCTACCTTTTCTTTAGTCGGAGTGCCTTCTTCACTGTCAGGAAATGGCTGTTGAATGTTCAAATCATGTCTTTCTTTCATCTTTCTTTCAAATTCAACCCTCTGATTGAAGTCTCCTTGCAGCTTGGCCATCTCCTTTTTGTATAAGTCTTCTATCCTACTAAAAGACATTTTTGTAAACATCCCTTCAGGAACTCCAACAGATCATTTCAAGAAGTTTACCATTTTTCTTCTTTCTTGTATAGCTAGAAAGGTCTTTGAAGGCTGTCTTTTCTTTGAAGGCTGCCTTTGTCTGGTTGCTTTCATTGTAACCCTCTTTGCAGCAGTCTTCAAACTTTTATGATATTCTTCATTAAGCCTTGTTGCCAAATCTAAAGCCAGCTTTCTGTCTTTGGCCTTTTGGATTTCATTCTCCTTTTCAAATTCTTTCTCAAACTATGCATTTAACTCCTTTGCCAATTCTGCATCCAAATCTATCTGCTTCTGCTTCTTTAATGGATTCACAGGCTCAACCATCTTCTCTTTCCCTTTCTTCTTGGCCTCTGACACACTGACCTCTTTCTTTTTCTTCTCTGAGCCTCCTTCTTTAATCACCACTCCTTTACCCTTTTGAGTGGCCTTAGGAGTATCATTCTTCACTTTCACCAAAGTTTCTGCAATATCTATTTCTTCTATAGACATTCCAGTTTCTGCTGCTGCTTTCTCTGTTTCTACTGCTTTTGCAGTTTCTACTTCTGGTTCAGTAGTTCCTGCTGCTTTTACAGTTTCTGCTTCTTTCATTATTGTTTCTGTTGCTTTCTCTATTGTTTCTGCTGCTTTCACACTTTGATCTTCCTTAACTTTCTTTTCAGCTTCACCACTAATCTCCCCCTCAAATTGAAATTCCATACCAACTGAGATTTCCTTCTCACATTCAGCTTCTTGATTCTCCCCCTTTTTGGAAGCATCATGAGCACTTCCTCGTTTCTTCAAGATAAATTTCTTTCTCTTCTTTTTGTGCACCAAATTCAACACCATCTTCTTAAGTTTGGCTATCTGGCTTTGTTGAGAAATGATCACCGTTTTTAGTGCCTTTATCTCTGAACCCTGATTGAGTACATCCAGGTTCACATTACCAATGGTTTCCATCAATTCATCATAGTTATATCTGTCTTCACCTCCTTTAGGTGCGTTTACCACCCGTGAAGGATCATGGGATCTTTTAGTAGAGGCCTTCTGCCTAGCAGAAGCGCCTACTACCCCCTTGGTTTCTTGGCACCTGGGTCCCTTAGATGATTTCTCATCCAAAGTTTCCGTGGGGAAGGTCTTAGCCATGTTCACACTGTCCTGACCCACACCTTGTGCAGAATCAGTAGTGTGAGCCTTGCTGCCCACATGCTCATCCTTCTCCTTAGAGAGCACCTTCTCGGGGTTGGGAGACACCCCTGTGGATTCCCTTTGGATATTCTCTGAAGGAGAATGCTCCATCAGAGGGCTTGTAGGATTTTGGGGTGCAGATACAGGAAGGGAAGGAACCTTCTGTACCTTTTTCCTTGCATATTTTTGAGTGATTGGGGGAATTGGCTTATCAACAGGGAGCTGATGAAGAATATTTGAAGTGAATGGTGTGGGTAGGTCATCAGTGGGTTGGTCAGATATAGGTTGTGACCCTGATGCCTCACCATGTGGGTGGGACACAACCATCATTGTAGAGAACAATGATGTGTCTTTTCCAGAAAAGTCCTTACTAGGCCTTCTCATATTGGAAAACACCTTCCCTTTTGGGAGGTTTAGGTACATACACCTCTTTAAAATAGGGTAAATCCGTCAATTCCTTGTTCAGTACCTCTTGTACAAACCTTGGATACATAAAAAATCTTTTGGTTTTGGTTTTGGTATCCAAGTTTGACAGCAAATCACTTAGAATCATTTTGGAAAAATTGAACTTTCTGGAGGTAGCTAAGCATACAAGAGCATAAGCTATTGTACTTCTAAATTCACTCCAGCCAGTTGTCTTACGAGATAAGCAATGTTGAAGAGTATGAACAAAGAATATCCACTGAGGTGAAAATTTTCTTTTGAAAAACTTGTAAACCTCAGTAGGATCTTCATACCCCATTCTACCAAGTTCTTGGAAGAGACCTTCCTTTGAGAGAGTAGAAATACCTGAGGCATCATCTAGATGAAGATGAGTGCGTATGCAATCTTCTGTGAGTGTGATAGGTTTATCACAGACCCTTGATTGAATGACCTAATTTCCATCAACAGTCTGAATGGATGCATTGGCCCAGAACTGTCACATATGTTCCACATAGATGGTAGGATTTACCGTTAGCGCATGAGCAATAGGTGATGATGTTAAGAAATCCACAATTTCATGAAAACCCTCAGCTTGTTTGGGTTTTTGTAACATTGCAAACTCATTGTGGTCATCAACGAAATCAAGTTCTGCCATCTTTCTGATCGATTCTAGGGTTGGAATCAAAGCTAGGGTTTACGCACTGGTAATCAAGAAATCTAGAGAGAGAGAGTTGAAGAAAACTCAATGGAAATTCAAAGAGCCATTTGTGTTTTGGCGGTCAGAGAGGGTATTTATAGGTTAAGGAATTCAGTTAAAAGCAGTACTAAGTACCCTAGCAACATTAACACAAACACGCAGTATTAACCCCTAGCAGCAGTAGTAACACATACCATCAGTATTAACACATACTAGCAGTATTAACACTGTTTGGCAGTAGAAATACGGCAAGCAGTAGTAACTTTGCACTGGCAGTATAAACCACCTAGCAGTAGTAGCTATACTTAACCATATTTGAACTGTCAGCAGGAGTAATAGGGAGAGCAGTATTAACTTAACCAGAAGTACCAAGTATGTAATCAGCACATCAATCTGAAACACTTAAACACAAAAGGTTATCAGCACCATGCACAATGAAATATGAGAAAGTAAACATTGAAGAAGCTATACAGAAATGGTACATGAAGAAAATCAAAAGGGGTTTATTCAGTGTTTATCATGCCCACACTTGTGACCAAGAATGTGAATCTACCCACATCAAAATCTTTGGTGAATAGATCAGCAAATTGGTTACTTGTGTGTAATTTCAAAACCTGAATTAACTTCTTTTCATTGCAATCTCTAATAAAATGGTACCTGATTTCTATATGCTTGGTTTTTGAGTGCTTCACTGGATTATTAACAATGCTTATAGCACTGTTGTTATCAATGAAGATGGGAGTGTGAAGAAAAGTAATACCATAGTCCAACATCTGATTTTGAATCCATAGCACTTGTAAGCAACAGCTTGCAGCAGCTATATACTCTGCTTCTGTTGTAGATGTGGACACTGTGGTTTGCTTTTTACACTGCCATGAAACTAGCCTTGCACCCAAAAACTGACATCCTCCTGATGTAGACTTTCTATCCAAGTTTGCACCACCCAAATCACTATCAGAATATGCAAGCAGATCAAATGGTGAGTCATGAGGATACCAAAGACCCAACCTAGGCTGTCCTTTAAGATATCTGAAGATCCTTTTGACTGCTTGAAAGTAAGATTGCTTAGGCCTCACTTAAAATCTGGCACACACACATACAGCAAACATAATGTCTGGTCTTGAAGCTGTTAGATACATGAGGGAGCCTATCATGGATCTATAATGATGAACATCCACATCCTCCCCCTCAAGATCTGCAGTGATTTATTTGTGTGTTTCCATAGGTGTGCTTGCATGCTTTGCTTCTGAAAATCCAAACTTTGTAAGTATATCCTGCACATACTTGGATTAACTTATGAAAATGCCATCTTCCTTCTGTTTAACCTGTAGCCCAAGGAAAAATGTGAGTTCACCCATAGAGCTCATCTTGAATCTTTTGTGCATCAACTCCTCAAACTCCTTGCACATATGATCTTTTGTGGATCCAAATATGATATCATCCACATAAATTTGGACAAGCAGGATGTCCTTCTTCTTCCTTTTAATGAAAAGGGTCTTGTCAATGATTCCCCTTACAAAATCATTTTCCAAGAGATAGGTAGACAGAGTGTCATACCATGCTCTTGGTGCTTGATGTAGCCCATAGAGTGCCTTCTTTAATTTGTAAACTTTGTCAGGAAAGTTGGGATTCTCAAACCCTGGACGCTGACAAACAAACACTTCTTCATGAATTTTCCCATATAGGAATGCACTCTTAACATCCATCTGAAATACTCTGAACTTCATGAAAGAAGCATAGGCTAGAAACAGCCTAATTGCCTCAATTCTGGCTACTGGTGCAAACACTTCTTCATAGTCTATCCCCTCTTTTTGAGTGTACCCTTGTGCCACAAGTCTGGCCTTATTCTTTATAACTATTCCTCTCTCATCTTTCTTATTCCTGAAAATCCATTTAGTTCCAATTGCCCTGTGTCCTTGTGGAAGATCAACCAGATCCCACACATTTTGCAGCTCAAATTGCAGCAGCTCCTCTTGCATTGCTTCTATCCAGCTTGGGTCTTTCATTGCATCATAAGCCTTCTTGGGTTCAATATGAGATAGAAAACAAGACAACAAACCTGACTGTAAGTCTTTCAATCCTCCTAACTTACTTTGATGCCTTGTGATCCTGGGAGAATTGATATCACCAATCACCAACTGAGGAGGATGATTCTTCTGAGTTCTTGTTTGATGAATAGCCTCCTCATTAATATTTGCATCAAGATTGGAGTCATTCTTTTCAGGAGTGTTTCCACCAAAAACTGAAGAATTTTTTTCATCAGTATCATCCTCTGACAATATGGTATTTCAGGACCTGTGTTTCATGAACCTGAAGGATGAGCATCCTCTGTTTCACTTTTATCCTCTTCATCACCTTTATCATCTTCATCCTGTGCTGGATCATAATCCTCTGATTCTGAATCATCTTTCTTTTCTTGTTGACAAAATTCAGCAGGATCCACTGTAGGTATAGGGAACAACACAAACTCTTGTCTCTGTGCTTGTACCTTTTCTGAACCTGTTCCTGCAATTTGCACATTACTAAAACCCAAAGAATTAGTTAGTGAATCAATGTCAAATAGCCAATCAGGGCCTGTACCAATCTGATTTGGTGTGTTCTCATTGCATTTGACATTGTCACTTTCCTCTATAACCCTGGAAGAACTGTTGAAAACTCTATATGCTTTGCTCTGTGAGGAGTATCCAACAAGAAATCCATCCTCAGCTTTGCTTTCAAACTTTCCTAAATGAGATTTTGTGTTGAGAATTGTGCAAGGACACCCAAAAGGTTTGAAAAATCCAATAAAAGGTTTCTTCTTTTTGAAAAGTTCATAAGGTGTCTTTCCTTGGGATTTGACTACTAGAACTCTGTTTTGGACATAACAAGCAGTATTAACTGCTTCTGCCCAAAAAGTAATGGGTAGCTTTGAATCTGCCAATAGAGATCTAGCAGCCTCAATTCATGTCCCATTTCTCCTCTCAGCAACACCATTCTGTTGAGGAGTCCTAGGAGCACTAATTGTCTCTCAATCCCTTTAGTCTCACAAAAGTTGTTTAAGTCACTGTTTTTAAACTCAGTTCCATTATCAGATCTGATGACTTTAACTCTTAGATTTGTTTGGTTTTCAATCCTAAGGACAAAGTATTTAATCAGTCCACTTGTCTCATCCTTAGTCGTCAGAAAATATACCCAAGTAAATCTAGAGAAGTCATCAACAATGACTAAGCAATAGGGTTTCTTACCAATACTCATCACATTTGTAGGACCAAAAAGATCCATATGCAATAACTGAAGGGGTGACAAGATTGTGTTTATTTCTTTGGACTTATGAGAAGTTTTGTGCTGCTTGCCTTTAAGACATGCAACACAATGATCATCACATGAAAACACTTTTTGAGGCAAACCTCTCACAAGGTTGTTTTTCACAAGATTGTTCATAGTTTTAAAATTCATGTGACACATCCTTCTGTGCCAAAGAGATGATTCATCTAAAGAAGCTTTTGAAAACAGACAGTTTAGTGATGAATCATATGAAACACTCTCTAAGTCCAAACAATAAACATTTTCCTTTCTAGGAGTTCTAAGTAGTATAATATTTTCATCAACTACCTTGAATCTTGGAGCAAGGATAATGCATTCAGTATCACTAAATAATATACTATGTTTCTTGTTACAAACCTGTGATACAATTAACAGGTTGTATCTCAATTGCTCAACATAGTAAACATCTTCAAAAGTCATCTTACCTTTTGAAACCATACATTTACCACTTATCTTACCTCTTGCAGGATTGTCACCAAAAGCAACACGTCCTCCATCAAACCTTTTGAAATTTTGAAGGCAGGGCATGTTACCTGTCATGTGCCTAGAGCAACCACTATCTACATGCCAAATGCTCTTCCCCTTGAGCTGTTGGTTGCCCTGCACATAAGATAAAACAATTAGTGTTTTGAGGGAACCCAAGCCAAAATAGTCTTGGGTTGCCCTTTCTCATCAACATATTCATGCTTAGAAAGCTTGGTATTGATGAGATGATTAGAATTAGGAATCTCATGGCTAGAATACTTTGTCATAATTATAGGCTTGACAGTATTAACACTGGTAGCAGTACTATCCTTGTTAGCAGTACTAACTTGGTCCGCAGTACTAACTTTGTTATCAATACTAACTTTATTAGCAGTACTAACTTGGTCAGCAATACTAATTTTATTACCAGTACTAACTTGGTCAGCAGTACTAACTTTGTTAGCAGTACTAACTTTATTAGCAATACTAACTTGGTCATCAGTACTAATTTTATTAGCAGTACTAACTTGGTCAGCAGTAGAATTGCTATCAGCAGCACTATTTCTGTTATCAGTACTATTTGAGATAGCAGTATTATTAACAGGTTTCTTGATTTTTGGAACCCAAATTTTGACAAAGTTGTTTGCTTTCCTATTCTGTGAGTTACTCCTTGATTTGATAGGAGTATTTTCTTTTGCTTTAGCAAACATATTATGAATATGAGATTTCATAGATGTTGTTCTCACATTATCAACCATGTGGTTCCTTGATTGTCTTGATTGCTTCCTATAACCAATAGAATTTTGTATTTGTCTTTGAAAAGTAATTCTTTGGTTAACAGGATTGAAATAACAGTGTTTGGCTAAGTGATTCAACTTGCCACAAATAAAGCAAGGCTTTGGTCTATTGATTTTTCTTAGATTAATTCCTTGTTTTTGAGCCCACTGGTTATTTATGTTTCTCTGATTTCCCCTAATTTTATCATGTTGATGGGGCTTGTTCTGTTGACAAGTACAGGGATTTACAACAGTAGTTTGCATATAGTGAACTCCCTGTACCTTTTCCTTCTCTGTCTTAGAGGTCTCAGTTTTCTCACTCTTAACATTCTCTTTCCCTATCTTAGACATCTCCACTTTGTCACTCTTGACAAATGGTTTACCCCCCTTCTCATTTGTAAGAATATGGTTTTCTAAGGGAATTTCTTTCTGGTCTTCCTTATTCTTATCCTCAGTGCTCTCTTCTTCAGACTCTACTTCAATCACTACATTGTCCAGTGGATCTACCTCTGTGGTTCCTGTAGGTAAGTCCTTCATATCTTGTCTTTCTATGAGGTCTGAGGTGGGTGGAATATAGTTGTTATTGTAAGGTGGAGGGGTGTTGTTGTAGCCTATACCTCTGTTCAGTTTGTCATGAACTTGAGATTTGAGTAAAGTGTCCATTGCTTTAGAAGCATTGGAAAATTTCTCAATGTCTAATTTAGCCTTCTCAAATTCACTCCTAACTTTCTCACATTCCTCTCTAGCCTTCTCTAGCTTAATCTCTAACTCCTTCTTCTCCCACTTCCAATAGTTGTGATCATATGAATGTTGAAGTTCATTGGCCTGATATGCCTTAATTTGTTCTTCAAAATTCACAATTATCAAATTAGACTCTCTCCTATGTTTCTCCAACCTTTTAACATCATCACACATGCTCTGATTGTGATCCCTGTACTTTCTAACAGTTTCAAGACAGGCTTTAGAGCAAAGTTTAGATTTTACCTCTGTGGGGATTGTTGTGCTTGAAGACTCTGAAACCTCAGCCATCAATGCTTGATTCTGGATTGTCTCATCTGCTTGATCACTCCAATCAAATCCCATTCCATCTTGTGAGATAAGTGCTTGAGATGAGTTCCTCTTGTTGTAGTTTGTGAACTTTGATTGTTGATTGTTGCTCTCATTCAGTTGAGAAATTCCTCCTCTGCATTCTCTTGCAAAGTGCCCCAGTTTATGACACTTGTAGCATTCCACCTTGGATTTGTCAAATCCAGCACCATCTTCTCTTCTCATGGCAAAGTTGTTTCTTCCTGTTCTTTTAATGAATCTTTTGATTCTCATGGTGAGCATTGCCATTTGCCATTTGATGTCCATCTCTTTAAGATCGTCAACATTAATCTGCTCCAGATCATCATTGATAAGAGAAGATTTAGCATGACTAGCAAGGAATGCTTCCAAAACAGAATCATTGGGTCCATCCTGTTTTGAGCCATAGGCAGGACTAACTGATTCTGTATTAGCAGAAGAATTAGTAGTAGATGATAGGAGAGCAACATTGTGAGAATATCCAGATGGCTTCTTCTTTGATTCAACCTCTGCTTCAAATACCCTAAGATCATTGTAAAGGTCATCAAGTTCCTTATCCTCCAGATTATCATTCTGCCTGAAGGATACTGTATACATTATCCATTCTTCACCAAGAGATCTTAGAAACTTTCTGTTGACATCATCCTGGTCCATCTTGATACCACCAGTGGCCAATTCTCCAATTAACTTGTTGAATCTATCAAAGGTTTGAGTCATAGACTCATTCTTTGTAGACATAAAATTTTCATATTGTTGCTTGAGAATTTCTTTCTGATTTCTCTTAGTGCTTTTGGTACCTGAAAATCTCTTTTCCAGAGCATTCCACAAGATTTTGGCATCAACACAGTTGCAAAACTGATGTTGATATTCATTAGGAATTGCCAAGAGCAAAGTGCTCAAGGCTTTCATCTCAGTCTGCCTCATCTTTCTTTCTTCATGAGTCTTTGGTGGAGGTCTTTTTCCATCTGCTCTAATCTCCCCTACATTGGAGGGACCATTCTCAATGATGTCCCACATTGAGTAGTCTGTAAGAAGTATATACTGTTTGATCCTGATTTTCCACATGTCAAACTCATTAGGTTTGAGCATGGGAACCTTTGAAACAATAACACTGTCGTGTGATCCGTCCATGATGATGATTATTGATTTCTGAGTTCCTATAGCTCTGATACCATTTGTCAGGATCGAAATTCAAAACAAGAATTTAAATAAACACTCAGAAACTTTGTTAAAGAAGTTGCGGAATAACACTTTAACAAGAAATCAATAGAACAATATATGAAATTAAATCACAAGTTATATTGAATTAACTTAATGATTACAACCAAAGCCTCAATCTGTTGAACAAACTCAACAGACGTTCAAAACTTCTCTAATGAAAGGATCACTAAGAATCTTGAGGCTAATTCTCTCTACGAAAACAAAATACTTTTCTGTATATCAAAAATCTAAGACTTCTAGGCTATATAAACAAAAACAAATTACAAGATAATTTTTAAAGAAATATTGATCTTCAGTATCCATTCCATAATTATCTTCAACTCCTATTCTTTTGATTCACGTAAAAAACCATCCTTATCATTATCATCAGCATTAATTCTTCTAGCAGTATCTTCTCATCATCAGTGTCAGGATCGAATTCTCAACAAGAATTAATTCTCAGAAACAATATCAAAGAAGTTTGCGGAATAACACTTTGATATTTTATCAAACAGAAAATAAACACAGAATATAATCAACAAACTGTAAACTTGTATTTAATGCTTTGAAGTTACAAGATTACTCACTCAACCTCAATATTGATGAACAAGCTCACCAATACGAATTCTACTTCTCTAGAATTAGGATCTATGCCTTGAGGTTGATTTTTTTCTAAAAGAATGAAAACTGAAAGTTAAAAATTTTTTTTTTTTTATTTTAAACAGTACTATATATATATACTGAATACAAAGATAATTACAATGAATAAAATATCTTCAGTATATCTTCTATGTATATCTCTAAGCTTCCATGTATATCCTTTCATACGAATCTTCATCATATAATCTTCAGCAGCATTAACTTCCTTCTAGCAGCATTAACTACTAAGCAGTACTAACCACTAGCAGTACTAACTAGCTAAGCAGTACTAACTTTGTTCAAGCAGTACTAACTTTTATGTCTTCTAGCAGTATTAATATTGAACCAGCAGCATTAACCACACTTGATGAATTCTTCAGTTCCCAACAATCTCCCCCTAACTTGACTTTTAGAAAAAGAAGTCAAGTTCTTCAGATCTCCTTCAAGATGATTTCAACACCTCTGATTCAATTTCCCAAATTTGGATCTAGGCCCAAACTTTGATTTACAGTTCTTCTCACCACAATCTTGGCCATTTCTGAATCCTTTGTACAAACCAGTGTAGCTTTAAGCATCCCTTCTAACTTCTCCTTGCTATGCTCATATATTTTGTCCACCAAGTAGTATTCATGATAACAATTGTCAATAGTAATCATGTATACTCCACAGTTTTCAAACAGTATCCATTTGTCAATCTTCTTGAATATGAACTCATGCATATGATCTTTAATCCTATGGTGCACTCTTGAAGGCTCAAACATCATGCACAAGTATTCCAATGTCACTTTGAGAAGATTCTCTTCAGTACCTTTCAACACAGGTTCATAAAGTTTCATCCCAACTTTATATAGTTCTTCCATATCAGCTCTTGAACAACTTCTGATGACTTTCCCCCATGTTGAATAAGCTTCAAATGAACCATCAGCTCTCTTGATTCTGAAGAAATTCTTTCCATTGTCTCTCAGAATATCCCAGAAGATGATCTCTGGAGCTTGCATAGAGATTGGAACAGCTTTCAAAGGTTCCACTATTGTCATGTACGGATCCATACTTTTATCAGTTTGCTTAGTGACCTGCTCTGGACTCTGTACTGGCTCTGTTGGGGATGTGACTGAAGGTTCTGCTTCCTTTTCAGTTTCTTCCACCCTAGGCCTTTTCAACTGCCTTTTTGGAGCAATTGTTTTTACTCTTTTTCCAGACTTGGCTTCTCTACCAACATTTCCAGGTTCTTCCTTCTTCTCTTCTGCTTCTTCTTTGGAAGGTGTGGTTTTCTCAGGGAATGGTTGTTGGATGTTGAGATCATGTCTCTCTTTCATCCTTCTTTCTGCTTCTTCCCTTTGAGAGGAATCCCCTTGGAGCTTTGTCATTTCCTTCCTGTATAGCTCTTCAACCTGAGAGTATGCCATATGAGTAAACATCTCCCCCTTAACACCAATTGCACCTTTCAGGAAGTTTATCATCTTTCTTCTTTCCTGATTGGCCAAAAAGGTCTTGGAGGGTTGTCTTTTCTGCTTTTTGAATGGCATTCTTTTTACTTGTACTTGCTTGGCCTGAGCTGCTGTTTTCATGCTCTTCTGATACTCTTCATTTAGTTTTCTGGCCATATTCAGTGCAAGCTCTCTATCCTTCTCAGATTGAAGTTGTTCCTCCCTTTCCATTTCTGCCTGAAGCTGCTTTGCCACTTCTTCATCCAATTCTATCTGAATTTTCTTCTTTGCAGGTTGTTCAGGTTCAATCATCATAGCTTTACCCTTTGTATCCTTCAACCCTGCCTCACTTCTTTCTTGTGTCTTCTTTTCAAGGTCTCCTTCATTGATGACCACTCCCTTAGCCTTTTGAGTAGCCTTAGGAGTGTCATTCTTTGCTTTTACTAAGGTTTCAGCTATTTCCAATTCTTCAACAGATAACCCTGTTGCTGCTTGAACATTATCTGTTTCTACTTCTTGTGCTTCTGTTTCTGCAGCTTTCTCCCCCTTACCATCAAATACCATCTCAGAAATACTTTCTTTTTCTGCTTCAGCCTCTGAATTCTCCCCCTTGTTGAAATCATCTTCAACACTTGTCCTCCTCTTTAGCACAAACTGCTTCCTTCTCCTTTTCTGTAACAATCTTGTCACCATTTTCTTCAGTTTGGTGATCTGAACTTGTTGAGATAGAATAATCAGCTTCATCTCCTCTATTTCTTTTCCTTGCTTGATGACATCCTGGTTGATGTTTCCCATGGTCTCCATCAATTCATCATAGTTATATCTGTCCTCACCTTCTCCAGGAGTGTTACCCCCTATTGAAGGATCATTGGATCTTTTATTAGTAGATGTCTTCTGCCTAGCAGAAGCACTATCCACCCCTGTGGTTTCTTGGCACCAGGGTCCTTCAAATGATTGCTCATTCAAAGTTGCCATGGGGGAGGTCTTATTGATGTTACCACTGTCCTCCTCTGTGCTAGCAGGAGTAGTGGCAGCCTCATCACCCATATGCTCTACCTCCTCCTCAGAGAGCACCTCCTTTGGGTTGGGAGACACCCTTGTGGTTTCCCTTTGGATATTCTCTAGGGGAGAATTCTCCCTTAGAGGGCTTAAAGGCTTAGTTGGTGATGGTACAAGAAGGGAAGGAGCCTTCTTTACCTGTTTTCTTTGATAAGTTTGGGTAATTGGAGAAGTGGGCTTATTTAGTAGGGACTGTGGGATAGATATAGAGTGGGAAGGTTGGGCTTGGCTAGCAGTGGATTGATCTAATGGGGGCCTTGACCCTGCTGCCATACCTTCATTGGGTTGGGACACCACCATCATTGTAGAGAACAATGGGGTGTCAACTCCTTCAGAGTCCCCAACAGATCTTCTCATATTTGAGAAAACCTTGCCTTTGGGGGGTTTTGGTACATAAATTCCATCAGAATGAGGAATATCCGTCAATTCATGGTTGATAACTGCTTGAACAAACCTGGGATACATATAAAAGCTCTTTTTGTTTCCCATGTTTGAGACAAGATCATTGAAAATCATTTGTGAAAAATTGTACCTTCTGGAAGTGGCCAAACAGACCAAAGCATAAGCAATGGTACTGCTGAACTCACTCCATCCAGTAGTCTTTTTAGAAATGCAGTGCATCAAGGTATGAACAAGAAAACGCCATTAGGGTGAAAACTTAGCTTTTGAGAACTTAAAAATACCCAATGGGCCTCCATACCCCATTCTTGTCAGAGTAGAAAACAGTTCATCATTAGGGATAGAAGTTATACCAGAGGCATCGTCTAGACGTAGACTGATGCGAACTATCTCTTCAGTAACTGTCAATGGATTGCCACATACTGTCGTCTTGATCATTCGCACACCATCCTCAGTAACAATGGTGGCATGTGCCCAGAATTGCCTCTGATGCTCTATAAAGATAGTTGGAGACATAGTGAGAGCATGGGCAATGTGGCTAGTCTTCAGAAAGTCGACTATCTGATGAAAGCCATCTGCTTGTTTTGGCTTTTGGAGCATTGCGATTTCATTGTGCTCGTCAATGAACGCCATTGATGCCATTTATCATAGTGAAAACTTGCCTGAAAACTTCGAACTTGAGAGAGAAAGGGTTTAGAGCGCAAGTGAATAGTATGCAAAGAGTCGTTATAAGCTTTTAGGCGGGCAAAGAGTATTTATAGTATTCGGAATAGAAGCAGTATTAACTGCTAGCAGTATTAACTGCTAGCAGTATTAACTGCTAGCAGTATTAACTGCTAGCAGTATTAACTGCTAGCAGTATTAACTGCTAGCAGTATTAACTGCGAGCAGTAGTAACTAACTAGCAGTATTAACTACTAGCAGTATTAACTGCGAGCAGTATTAACTAACTAGCAGTATTAACTACTAGCAGTATTAACTAACTAGCAGTATTAACTACTAGCAGTAGTAACTGCGAGCAGTATTAACTAACTAGCAGTATTAACTACTAGCAGTATTAACTACTAGCAGTAGTAACTGAAAGCAGTATTAACCACGAGCAGTATTAACGGCTAGCAGTATTAACCCACTAGCAGTACTAACTACACTTACTCCTTTTAAGCTTGCTAATCACTGAGAACTGCTATGCATGTCCTGAAAAAGAAGATTAGTAACACCAAGAATAACAAGATACAGGTATAAAACCACTTTTTGAGAAGAAGATTATTCAGAGTTTATCATTCCCACACTTGTTACCAAGAAAGTGAATCTACCCACATCAAAAGCTTTAGTGAATAAATCAGCAAACTGATTATCAGTGTGAACTTTGACAACTTGAATAAGTTTCTTTTCATTACAATCTCTTATAAAGTGATACCTGATTTCAATGTGCTTTGTCTTTGAGTGCTTGACTGGATTATTTACAATGCTGATAGCACTGCTGTTGTCAATAAAGATTGGAGTGTGTAGAAAGGTTACCCCATAATCCAACATTTGATTCTGAATCCATAAGACTTGAGAACAGCAACTTGCAGCTGCTATGTACTCTGCCTCTGTTGTAGATGTGGATACTGTGGTTTGTTTCTTGCACTGCCATGAGACTAGTCTTGCACCCAAAAACTGACATCCTCCAGAAGTAGATTTTCTGTCCAAGTTTGCCCCACCTAGATCACTATCTGAGTATGCTATTAGGTCAAAAGGTGAGTTATGAGGATACCAAAGTCCCAATCTGGGTTGCCCTTTGAGATATCTGAATATCCTCTTAACAGCTTGAAAGTGAGATTGTTTTGGCCTAACTTGAAATCTTGCACATACACAGACTGGAAACATAATATCTGGCCTTGATGCTGTGAGATACATGAGAGAGCCAATCATGGATCTATAATGATGCACATCCATATCCTCCCCCTCAAGATCTGCTGTGATCTGCTTGTGTGTTTCCATAGGTGTGCTGGCAGGTTTTGATTCTGAGAAACCAAACTTGGTTAGAATATCCTGCACATACTTGGATTGACATATGAAAATGCCATCTGACTTCTGTTGAACTTGGAGTCCAAGGAAGAAAGTAAGTTCCCCCATGGAACTCATTTTGAACCTTTGATGCATTAAATCCTCAAACTCCTTGCACATGTTGTTTCTTGTAGAACCAAAAATAATGTCATCAACATATATTTGGACCAGCAAGATATCCTTCTTCTTTCTTTTGATAAATAGAGTCTTATCAATGACTCCTCTTTCAAAGTCATTTTCCAAGAGATAGGATGACAGGGTGTCATACCATGCTCTTGGGGCTTGATGTAGTCCATAAAGTGCTTTCTTTAATTTGTATACTCTGTCTGGATAGCTTGGGTTTTCAAACCCTGGTGGTTGACAGACATATACTTCTTCTTCAATTGACCCATAGAGAAAAGCACTTTTTACATCCATTTGGTAGACTTTGAAGTTCATGTAAGAAGCATAGGCTAGGAATAGTCTGATTGCTTCTATCCTAGCTACAGGTGCAAAAACTTCTTCATAATCTATGCCCTCTTCTTGAGTGTAGCCTTGAGCTACCAGCCTTGCTTTGTTTCTTATAACAATACCTCTTTCATCTCTCTTGTTTCTGAAGATCCATTTTGTGCCAATTGCTCTGTGACCTTTAGGAAGGTCTACTAGATCCCACACATCTTGTAGCTTGAACTGTAACAATTCTTCTTGCATTGCTTCTATCCAGCTAGATTCTTTCATAGCATCATGTGCCTTTTTAGGCTCAAGCTGGGATAGAAAACAAGAAAGCACCGTATGCTGTTGATCTTGCATTTCCTGAAGTCTGCTTTGATGTCTAGTCATCATAGGAGAAGAGATATCTCCTATTATCAACTGTGGAGGATGATTCTTCTGAACTCTGGTGTTGTGACTAGGTTCTTCATTTAATCCAGCCTCAAGATTAGATTCATGCAACTCAACTGAAGTATTTTCAGGTGCTACTTCATTGTTTTCTTGAGTCTCCTCATCTCTAGTGTCTTTTTCAATCTGACTTGATTCAGAAAATGATTCCTTTTCACAGTCTTCAACTGAATTTACTGTGGGTATGGGAAAAATCACAGATTTAGATATACTTTCTTGAACTTGTGTGATCTCTGATTCTCCACCACCTGTTCCTGTATACTCATTACTGAAACCAAAAGAGTTAGTTAGTGAATCAATGTCAAATAGCCACTGAGGTCCAGACCCAACAGGATTTGGTGTGTTCTCATTGCATTTGACATTGTCACTTTCTTCAATTATTCTAGAAGAAGAGTTAAAAACTCTGTAGGCCTTACTCTGAGATGAATATCCAACAAGAAATCCATCATCTGCTTTGCTATCAAACTTACCTAAGTGAGATTTGGTATTTAGAATTGTACAAGGACACCCAAAAGGTTTGAAGAAACCAATAAAAGGTTTTCTTTGATTTAAAAGCTCATATGGGGTCTTGTTCTTTTGCTTGACCACTAGAACTCTGTTTTGGACATAACAAGCAGTATTAACTGCTTCAACCCAGAATGTAATTGGCAATTTTGAATCAGCCAACAGAGATCTAGCAGC
This sequence comes from Arctium minus, assembly GCA_954870635.1. NCBI lineage: Eukaryota > Viridiplantae > Streptophyta > Magnoliopsida > Asterales > Asteraceae > Arctium > Arctium minus. The sequence goes on along the minus strand of OX941097.1, from coordinate 23,076,576 downwards.
CTCTATTAGTGTCCTATTTCTCCTTTCAGCAACACCATTCTGTTGAGGAGTCCTAGGAGCACTATATTGTCTCTCAATACCTTTTCCTTCACAAAAGGTGTTTAGATCATGATTTTTAAACTCAGTTCCATTATCTGATCTAATGACTTTTACTCTTTGATTAGTTTGGTTTTCAATTCTTAGAATAAAGGATTTGATAAGACCACTTGTTTCATCCTTAGTCCTTAGAAAATATACCCAAGTAAATCTGGAGTAATCATCAACAATAACCAAGCAGTAAGATTTCTTGCCTATACTCATAACATTTGTAGGACCAAACAGATCCATATGCAATAACTCGAGACAAGAAGAAACAGAATTTAACTCTTTGGTCTTATGTGAAGTTTTGTGTTGTTTGCCTTTAAGACAAGCAACACAATGATCATCACATGAAAAGACTTTTGAAGGTAAACCTCTTACAAGGTTATTTTTAACAAGATTGTTCATAGTCTTGAAATTCATGTGACACATCCTTCTGTGCCAAAGGGAGGATTCATCTATAGAGGCTTTTGAAACAAGACAATTTAAAGATGAATCACTATCAACATTGTCCAAATCAAGACAGTAAACATTGTCCTTTCTTGGAGTTCTAAGTAGTATCATGCTTTCATCAACTACCTTGAACCCTGGAGCAAGAATCATACACTCAGTGTTAGTAAATAATATACTATGTTGTTTGTCACAAACCTGTGATACACTTAACAGGTTGTACTTTAATTGATCAACATAGTAGACATCCTCAAATGTCATCTTACCTTTGGTGACATTACCTTTTCCACTTATCTTACCACCAGTAAGATTGTCTCCAAATGCAACATGTCCTCCATTAATTTGCTTGAAATCCTGAAGGCATGACATGTTGCCAGTCATGTGCCTAGAGCAACCACTATCAACATGCCATATGCTCTTTCCCTTGAGCTGTTGGTTGCCCTGCACATTAAATAAATCAATTAGTATGATTGGGGACCCAAGCCAAAGTGATCTTGGGTCTTCCTTTCTCATCAAAGTATTTACATTCCTTTTTAATGAGGTTTTTAAACTCAGAGCACTCTTTATTAGAGTACTTTGTCAATATGATTGGCTTAGCAGAATCAACACTAGAAGCAGTACTAACCTTAGAAGTACTAACAGAGTTAGCAGTACTAACAGGTGTAGCAGTACTAACAGGTTTAGCAGTACTAACCTTGTTAGCAGCATTAACATTGTTAGCAGTAGTATTACTTCTAGCAGCACTATCATTGTCAGCAGCACTATTTGTGGTAGCAGTACTAACAGTTTTAGTGCTTTTAGGAATCCACATATTGACACTTTCTTTAACAGAATACTTTTTCTTCATGTGGCTTTTAGTTTTAACAGTTTTCTTAGCCACATGGTACTTTTCAATTTTCTTATAACCAAATGGTTTTTGCATGGATCTTTGGAAATTCATTCTTTGGTTCATAGGATTGAAATAACAGAATTTTGCAAGATGATTCAATTTGCCACAGATAAAACAAGGTTTTGGTCTATTGATTTTACTCAGATCAACCCCTTGTTTATGTGCCCATTGATTATTCCAGTTTCTTTGATTTCCCCTCTTTTTGTCCTGTTTTTGGGGCTCATTTTTCTTACAAGCACACTGTTTGCAAGGACCTGGATTCACAACTGTGGTCTGTTTATAATGGACCTTACCAGACTTTTCCTCTGTCTTCTCTATGTTCTTGGATTTGATCCAAGCCCTTCCACAATCCTCATTGGTGATAATGTTGTTTTCTATAGAAATCTCACCACTCACCTTGTTCTCCTTACTCTTGCCAACCTCTTTCTCAGTCTTATCCTCAACAATTACCTAATCTAAGGGATCTATTTCAGTGGCTCCCTCAGGCAAGTCCTTCCTATCTTTGGTGTCTAACAGGTCTGAAGTAGGAGGAATGTAATTATTGTTATATGGTGGAGGCGTGGCATTATACCCAATTCCTCTTCTCAATTTATCATGAATCTGATTTTGCAGTAAGGAGTCCATTGCTTTAGAAGCATTTGAAAACTTTTCTACATCAAGCTTAACCTTGGTTAACTCCTCTTTCAGTTTTTCACTCTCCTCTTTAGATTTGGTCAGTTTAAGTTCTAAATCCTTTTTCTCCCACTGCCAGTAATTTGTGTCATATGAGTGTTGTAGTTCATTGGCTTGAAAACCTTTGATTTGATCTTCAAATCTCTCTACTATCCTCACATAGTCTTTTATATCCTTTTCTAGTCTCTTAAGCTCATCACTCATCTTCTGATTGTGATCCCTGTACCTTTTAACAGTGTCTATGCAAGTTTTAGAGCAGAGATTAGAACTTACCTCAGATGGGAGATCAGATACTCTAGCCATAAGAGCTTGATTCTGAATAGCTTCTTCTGCTTGATCACTCCAATCAAACCCCATTCCTTGTTGAGAAACAAGGGCTTGAGCAGAGTTTCTGTTGTTATTGAAGCTTCCAGATTGAGCTTGTTGATGGTTGTTGTTGTGAGACATTCCACTTCTGCATTCTCTAGCAAAATGTCCCTTCAGATGGCATTTGTAGCATTCTACCTTTGATTTATCAAATCCTGCTCCATCTTCTCTTCTTTGTGAGAAGTTGTTTCTTCCAGTCCTCTTTATAAACTTCTTAACCCTCATGGAGAGCATGGCCATCTGCCATTTAATATCCATCTCTTCCAGATCATCAGGATGAAGTTGTTCTAAGTCATCATTGATCAAAGAGGAATTTCCATGATTAGAAAGAAGAGCTTCAAATACATAATCAGTGCCTTTATCTAGATTTGATCCATTAGCAGCATTAACTGATTCAGGGTTAGCAGTAGAATCAATTGATGCTGATAGGAGTGCAACATTATGAACATATCCAGAAGGCTTCTTCTTTGCCTCCACCTCAACTTCAAATACTCTAAGATCATTGTACAGATCATCAAGTTCTTTGTCTTCCAACTGATCATTCTGTCTGAATGACACAGTGTACATGGTCCATTCATCTCCAAGGGACCTTAAGAACTTTCTGTTCACATCATCTTGATCAATCTGTACTCCCATAGTAGCTAGTTCACCAATTAGTTTATTAAACCTGTCAAAAGTTTGAGTCATGGACTCATTCTTAGTTGAGATGAAGTTTTCATACTGTTGTTTTAAGATTGCCTTTTGATTTCTCTTGGTACTTTTAGTACCTGAGAATCTCTTCTCTAGAGCATTCCAGAGCATCTGTGCATCAGTAAAATTGCAGAATTGGTGTTGATACTCATTTGGAATGGCCAAGAGCAGTGTGCTCAAGGCTTTCATCTCTGTCTGTCTTGATTTCCTGTCTGTATCTGTCTTTGGAGGAGTTCTTTTGCCATCTTCACCAATCTTTCCTCCATCAGATGGGCCATTCTCAATGATGTCCCACTTGTCAGGATCGAATTCTCAACAAGAATTAATTCTCAGAAACAATATCAAAGAAGTTTGCGGAATAACACTTTGATATTTTATCAAACAGAAAATAAACACAGAATATAATCAACAAACTGTAAACTTGTATTTAATGCTTTGAAGTTACAAGATTACTCACTCAACCTCAATATTGATGAACAAGCTCACCAATACGAATTCTACTTCTCTAGAATTAGGATCTATGCCTTGAGGTTGATTTTTTTCTAAAAGAATGAAAACTGAAAGTTAAATTTTTTTTTTTTTATTTTAAACAGTACTATATATATATAATGAATACAAAGATAATTACAATGAATAAAATATCTTCAGTATATCTTCTATGTATATCTCTAAGCTTCCATGTATATCCTTTCATACGAATCTTCATCATATAATCTTCAGCAGCATTAACTTCCTTCTAGCAGCATTAACTACTAAGCAGTACTAACCACTAGCAGTACTAACTAGCTAAGCAGTACTAACTTTGTTCAAGCAGTACTAACTTTTATGTCTTCTAGCAGTATTAATATTGAACCAGCAGCATTAACCACACTTGATGAATTCTTCAGTTCCCAACAATCAGCAGTACTAACATTCTAACAGTAGTAACTTCCAACTTGCAGTATTAACTCTCTAAGCAGTACTAACTATTCTTTTAGCAGTACTAACCCTTCAAGCAGTACTAATACTACTAGCAGTAGTAATCTCTTCAAGTAGCAATACTAATTTCTTCAGAAGTAGTAATCATCAAGTATCAGCAACATTATCCAGACTTAGCATATTTCAGACCCAACACAACCTTATATTGGTTACAAACACTTTTAATTTAGTGACCACATTTTTTGGTCACTAACATTTTAAACCCTATGATTAATGAATATCACTTAGTGACGACCTTTGATTGGTCACTAACAATTTTAATTTAGTGACCACATTTTTTGGTCACTAACATTTTCAACCATATGATTAATGAATATCACTTAATTAGTGACTACCTTTAATTGGTTACTAACACTTTCATTTTAGTGACCATCTTTTTTTGTCACTAACCCATCCAACTCAATACAATTCTATGACTTAGTGACCACTATTATTTAGTCACTAACATATTCAATTTAGTGACCACCACTTTTTGGTCAATAATTCTTTCAATCTAATGACCAATACCTTTTTGCGACGCAACACAAAGTTGTAAAAAAAATTTATCTTGAGAATTAGTGACCACTTAGTGACCAAATTTGTTTTTTTGTTACTAAAATTAATAATAGTGACCACAAATTAATGATGACCTTTATCATTGTCACTAATGTGACATTTAGTGACCAAAATTTAAGTAGTCACTAAAATTTTGGTCACTAACTAAGCTTTTTCTTGTAGTGTCTGACATCATCTTTTCTCCTTCTTACGGCTGATTGAACATCTCTGACATTTTCTTTAACTTCTGGTAGCAAATCTCTCAAGGAGCCACAAACGTCCAAAAGACTAATTGATTGATCTAGCAACTCATTGGAAAATTTCATATATTAGTTTTGAGTTAAGGCTTGTTGGGTCGATGGCAAAGTGAGAAGATCGTCAACACAATCGTATAATCCCTGCAGACTCAGCAGACCTCTACAGATTGCATCTGCAGTTGGAGTGGTTGATGTGGATGCCTCCCATGCATCTTGAAAAATACTTCAATGCAACCACTTGGATGACTCTTCAATGGTGCCTTAATGCTCTTACCAACTCAAAACCTAGAAATTATGAGGTAGGAGATGAAAACCCCAAAAATCTAGCTTTTGACACTTGGGGAAGATGAAGATGGAGATGGTGGTGAAGCTCCCAAACCGAAACCTTGGATGATGATCTTAACTTTAGCAATGAATGGTGAGGATTTGGTGGTTGGAGAAACCCTAGATGAAGTAAATGAAGAGGGAGGGTTTTGGGAGAGAGTACTTGAAGATGGAAATGAGAAGTGGTTTAATTTGGAGAGAAATCACTTTTAACACGAGCTGCACTCTCTGCCATCACGCACGACCCGTGCGTTTTTCACGAAGGAGGGCGTACGACCCATGCGTTTTCTTCTGGACTGCGCACGACCCGTGCGTCAATTCGCAAAGGTAGACGCACGACCCGTGTGTCCCACATATTCGAACAGTTGCCCTATTTTTTCCTATTTTCATCCTTTCTTCTTCTTATTTGGCCAAACATAATTCAGGGTGGGTGCTACAATCCTCCCCACCTAATTAGGATTTCGTCCTCGAAATCTCACCCTAATTAAACAAATGAGGGTAACGCTTCTTCATATCATCTTCGGATTCCCAAGTAACGTTAGCACCACGATGATGCTTCCATTGGACTTTAACCATGACTACATCCTTATGCCTCAGCTTCTTCACTTTTGATTCTAAGATCGATTCCGGTTCTTCCACACAACGATTTCCATTGTCCACCCGAATTTCCGACAAAGGGATCACGCTTACTTCCTTGGCTAGACACTTCCGAAGGTAACATACGTGAAACGTAGTATGTATTCCATCCATTTCCGGTGGAAAATCCAACCGGTAAGCTTGTAAACCAATCCTCTCCAAGATGATGAAAGGTCCAAGGAAACGAGGACTAAGCTTTCCGCGCTTCCCAAACCGGATAATCCCCTTCCATGGAGATACTTTCAACATGACACGGTTGCCCACTTGAAACTCGACCGATCTTCTTTTCTTGTCCGCATAATTTTTCTGTCGGTCTTGCGCCGCCTTTAGCATTGCTCGTATTTCTTTCACCTTGTCCGCCGTATCTTGAACTATTTCTGGCCCGGCGAACTGCTTCTCTCCCGCTTCTACCCAACAAACCGGTGTTCTACACTTCCGTCCATACAATGCCTCGAACGGTGCCATTCCGATACTAGAATGGTAACTGTTGTTGTACGCGAACTCCACCAAAGGTAGGTGTGCATCCCAACTTCCCCCGAAGTCTATAACACACGACCTTAACATATCTTCTAACGTCTGAATTGTTCTCTCGCTTTGGCCATCCGTTTGAGGATGGTACGCCGTGCTTAGGTTCAGCTTAGTACCCAACTCCTTTTGCAAGCTAGCCCAGAAGTTCGAAGTGAAGCGACTATCCCGATCCGATACTATATATTGCGGAATTCCGTGCCTTGACACCACCTCGTCGATGTACAGTTTAACCAATTTCTCCATCGGCAAAGTCTCCCGCATCGCAAGAAAATGCGCACTCTTGGTTAATCGATCCACGATCACCCAAATGGTATCGTGACCGTGCAAGGTCTTCGGTAGCTTGGTTACAAAATCCATAGTGATGTTGTCCCACTTCCACTTGGGAATGGACAACGGTTGAAAACTTCCATACGGTCTTTGATGTTCCGCCTTGACTTGGAGACAAGTGACACACTTCTCCACGTAGCTAGCCAAATCGAGCTTCATCACCGACCACCAATAATTCAACTTTAAGTCTCTATACATCTTGGTGCTACCGGGATGTATATAATATTTTGACTTATGCGCTTCCTAGAGAAGTAAGCCACGGTTTCCGCCAATCTTCGGCACCCAAATTCGCCCTTGGAAGAGTTTAAGTCCACGACCATCTTCCGTTAAAAGCTCCTTTTGCTTAGACATAACTTCGGCCTTGAGGTTCTCTTCTTTGAGCGCTTCTGCTTGAATCGTCCTTATACTCTCCAACAAACTTGATACCATATCGATCCTTGTAAGGGACATCTTGACACCTCCATCATGGCTCCTTCGACTCAACGCATCCGCCACCACGTTGGCCTTACCGGGATGATAGAGTAAATCACAATCGTAATATTTCAAGAGCTCAAGCCATCTCCTTTGCCGCATGTTGAGTTCCTTTTGATCAAAGATGTATTTGAGACTCTTGTGATCGGTAAAAAGATTACACTTCGTCCCATACAAGTAATGTCGCCACAACTTTAAAGCAAATACTACCGCCGCCAATTCCAAGTCATGAGTCAGATAATTCTTCTCATGATCCTTTAATTGTCGCGACGCGTAGGCTATTACCTTCCCCCTTTGCATTAGGACACACCCAAGCCCCATCTTGGAAGCATCACTAAACACGACAAAGTCTTCCGATCCCTCGGGTAAGGACAAGATCGGAGCTTCGCACAACTTCCTCTTGAGCGTTTGAAACGCTTGATCTTGTGCATCGGTCCAAAGAAACTTGACGTTCTTCCTTGTAAGAGAAGTGAGCGGTGTAGCTATCTTGGAAAAGTCTTGGATGAAACTCCGGTAGTAACCTGCCAAACCTAAGAAGCTTCTGATCTCTGTCGGACTTGTTGGGGGCTCCCAACTCATCATTGCCTCGATCTTTGCCGGATCCACCTTTACGCCGTCCTTTGATACCACATGCCCCAAGAATTGTACCTCTTGGAGCCAGAATTCGCACTTGGAGAATTTTGCAAACAACTTCTACCTTATTAGGACTTCGAGTACTTCCCGTAAGTGTTTCTCATGCTCGGACTCATCCTTTGAATATATTAGAATATCATCGATGAAGACGATCACAGATTTATCCAAGAATGGGCGACACACACGGTTGATCAAATCCATGAACACGGCCGGAGCGTTGGTAAAGCCAAAAGGCATCACCAAAAACTCATAATGACCGTATCTCGTCCGGAAAGCCATCTTCGGAATATCTTCGTTCTTCACTCTCACTTGATGATAACAGGACCGAAGATCAATCTTCGAGAAACATCCCGCGCCTTGTAGTTGATCAAAAAGGTCGTCGATGCGAGGTAAGGGATACTTGTTCTTCACCGTGACCTTATTTAACTCCCGATAATCTATACACATCCGCATGGATCCATCCTTCTTCTTCACGAACAGAACTGGTGCTCCCCAAGGTGACGAACTCGGTCGAATGAAGCCCTTCTCCAGCAACTCTTGAAGTTGTGTCATCATCTATTTCATTTCTGTCGGTGCCAAACGATATGGAGCACGAGCTATCGGAGCCGCTCCCGGTGTGAGGTCAATCTGAAACTCCACTTGCCGCTCCGGCGGTAATCCGGGTAAATCTTCCGGAAAGACGTCCGGAAAATCTTGTACTACCTTCACGTCTTCTACCGACTTCTTCTCTTTCTTCGCGTCCACCACATAGGCCAAATACGAAGGGTAACCCTTCGCTAGAAACTTGCAACCCTTGAGAGATGAAATAATGGGATTATTCCTCTTTCCTTTTTCCCCATAAATGGTAACCACACCATTTTCCGGCGATGGCACTTGCATCATCTTTTTAGAGCAAAAGATGTCCTCCTTATGTCTTACTAACCAGTCCATGCCTATAACCACGTCAAACCCACCTATAGCCATAGGTAACAAGTATACTCCAAAAGGATTCCCATAAATTTCTAAAGTGCAATGACAAAAACGGTCTCGAATAATAACTTGATCCCCATTTGCTATTTCTACTACTAACGCATCAGGAAGAACACTAATAGGAGTGGTGAATTGCTTACAGAAAGCATCCGACACAAAGGAACATGTAACACCCGAATCAAACAAGACACGAGCAGGCATGGAGTTTACTAGAAACGTACCTGAAACGACATCCGCGGTCTCCTTTGCCTCCTCGGTAGTCATCCGGAAAGCTCGACTCGGTGCCCTTGATGGTTGCTCGACCCTAGTCGTTGAATCCACAGAATTTCCACCACCTCCTCTAACTAGCCTTGGGCACTCTCGCTTCATATGCCCCGTTTCTCCGCATTCATAACATACCGACCCACGGAGGGAACACTCTCGAGTTGTGTGGTTTTTCTTACCACACTTGGTACACCCGGCTGGACCGTAGTGAGTCCTTGTAGCGCACGACCTTGAGTGCTTTGACCTACACTTGTGGCACCACCGATCTTCACGGCGCTGATCACCCACTCTTCCACTTTGAAAGGGTTTTAATTGGCGAACGGGCCCAGATGGCCCTTCCCACTTCCGTTTCTCACCAGCCTGTCTTCTTTCCTCCTTCTCAGCATTGATGTCATCCTCGATGAGCAAGGACTCTTCAATGACTTCTTGCAAGGTCGAGCCCTTAGCATTTCTTACCGCCGTTCGCATCTCGTCCAGTAAACCTTGTTGATATGCCTTAATCTTCGACCTCTCATCGGGGACCAGATGTCCCACCAAATTCAGTTTCTCCAAAAAGAGTTTGGAGTATCCCACAATGGTCAGAGTCCCCTTCCTCAGATTTCGGAACTCCCGCTCTAGCTTGTCCAACGAACACTCGCTACAGTATTTGTCCATGATCTTCTCTTTGAACACCGACCAATTTAACTTAGCCAGAACTTCCGGAGTGAGGGCGGATCGAGTGAGATTCCACCAAATCAGATCTTCTCCCCAAAGTAGCTGAGAAGAAAACTTGACCCGTTGAGAGGTATCACACTCACTAGACTCGAAGGCCATCTCTATCTCTTTGAGCCAATACATACAAGCAACTGGGTTATCGGAACCCGCAAACTCCTTAGGGTGGCATCCCAGAAATGCCTTGTAGGTGCACCCCTTCGTCTTCGTCTTGTTCCCATCATCAGATGGGTCTTCAACAGATACCACATTGGGTCCACCCGACCCCACAACAATCTTTTCCGCCATTGTCTCCGGTTGACGGTTATTGGCGTCTCGATCTTCTAAGATTCTGGGAACAACATGGCCAACATCATGATATCCCGAATCCGGGTCTCCATGGTAACTTCTTCCATGATGGCATTATCCGCATTAAGGTTTCGGCGCGGAATATGCTCAGGTCCGCCTCCCAAGATTCTGGGTATGGGAATTCCATCAGAGGTTGCCCCCACAGGAGGTCGTACCGCTGCAGATTCCACTTCTGGTTGACCCTCTGGCATGCCCGGTAATCTACTTCGAGTGTTTACCATTACAATCTGCCATACACGTACGAGAAATAGATTGAGAAAAGACTAAACGAGTTGAACTCATTGCACGTACTAATACCTTCATCAATTATCATAATAATAGTAAACCAAGTATGCTCACGTAACAATGCTTTCATAATAGCAGTAGCTAAGTGAAATTATGAACGAACCATACACAAGAATTCTTGTCACCATCATCACAACTTTCAATTAAAGTAATTCCGTAATCCTAACGCTCTCCCCACCTAGGATTCCTACCCCAAGTGGACAGTGAAGTCATAAAGTCTAAAGCTTAAGTCTAGATATGCTAAAACAATACCTAGTTCACTTAAACTAAAGCTCTGATACCAACTTGTAACACCCTAAAAATAGGGATAACAAAAATCCGAAAAACGGACATGAGGTATGCAAAGATTGCCATAGCACGAGCCTCCCAAAAATGGGGAAATAGTACAAACCAGTTTAATCATAATTGTAATTTAACGGACATCAAATGACAACCAACTAATCTAATTTCTACAACTAGAAAAAAGATTACAAAAGGCTTGTCATTTATAAACCCAACGGTTCATTCCAAAAGCATAATACGTCCGAGTGCAAAATCCCCAAGCTCTCACCTAAGGCGACTAAACCTGCTTAGGACCGGCGCTGCTAGAACCTGAGATACACATCGACACCAAACAAGTGTTAGGCCAAAAATCCTAGTAAGTTGAACAATAATAATCATGCATGAACAGATACAATTCTTATCAGCAGTTAACCAGTGTTCAATATATGTGGAGTCATTAGGGGAGACCCAAAACACCAATCAAGTCCCACCCAAGAGTCAATATACCTTGATGCCCTTAACAAGGAACACCTGAAAGGCCCGGCACACCCGAAGACTATCGCTAAGAAAATTCCCCGAATGGCGGAGGTCTAGGCACATACCATCACAGTGGCGCCCAAGACAACATCCTCCTAGTGTACTGACTTGGTTCGTCCACATAACGCATATAGGAGGTCCTTTAGGTTTATTTCAACCCAACATATTTAAATACCAACTACGGGTACAATATTTCCATCCTATCATCATGAAGTCTAACAAAAGACCCAAATGACAATCATGCTCATCTTGCATATAAATACGTCACCAAAATGGTGTTCCAACTAGAATCATCAGAATACCCATATATGCACACATTTAAAATATCAAGGTACCTACATTATGTATCTATGAGAAAAGCCCCAAATAATGATACATATAACATAAATCATGACATATCACCCATATTTACATTTTTCAGCTATTTCCATAAATAAATCCCAATCACTTAAACTTATAGAGATAAAGTAACAAATAGGAGAATATGATGTGTATCTAGTTTTAACAAAGGTTCAGTAAACTCACAATCTAGGTTTTGAACCAAAAACCCAGAAAATAGATGGAACCCTAGCTTTGAGAAGGTGAATCTTGGAGAAGATGAAGATCTTGAAAAATACTTCAATGCAACCACTTGGATGACTATTCAATGATGCCTTAATGCTCTCACCAACTCAAAACCTATAAATTATGAGGTAGGAGATGAAAAACCCAAAAATCTAGCTTTTTACACCTGGGAAGATGAAGATGGAGATGGTGGTGAAGCTCCCAAACCGAAACCTTGGATGATGATCTTAACTTTAGCAATGAATGGTGAGGATTTGGTGGTTGGAGAAACCCTAGATGAAGTAAATGAAGAGGGAGGGTTTTGGGAGAGAGTACTTGAAGATGGAAATGAGAAGTGGTTTAATTTTGGAGAGAAATCACTTTTAACCCGAGCTGCACTCTCTACCATCACGCACGACCCGTGCATTTTTCACGAAGGAAGGCGCACGACCCGTGCGTTTTCTTCTGGACTGCGCACGACCCGTGCGTCAATTTGCAAAGGGAGACGCACGACCCGTGCGTCCTACAGATTCGATCAGTTGCCCTATTTTTTCCTCTTTTCATCCTTTCTTCTTCTTATTTGGCCAAACGTAATTCAGGGTGTTACACACGCCCATGCCAGAGGTGATGGAGGACGAGACGTTGGAGATGACCCGACATCGTGGCAAATGGGAAAACGACGACTACATATGTCGCGACCACATCTTAAACGGTATGTGTGACTCCCTCTTCGATATTTATCAAAATGTTGAATCCGCTAAAGAGCTGTGGGACTCTCTTGAGTCCAAATACATGGCGGAGGATGCTTCTAGTAAGAAGTTCCTCGTAAGTAATTTTAATAATTACAAAATGGTGGATTCAAGGCCTGTGATAGAGCAATACAATGAGCTCCTTCGCATTCTAGGCCAATATGCTCAACATGATATGAAGATGGACGAATCCATCTCCGTATCGAGTATAATTGATAAATTGCCTCCCTCTTGGAAAGACTTCAAACATATGTTGAAACACAAGAAAGAAGAGTTGTCTCTTGTACAACTCGGTAGTCACTTGCGCATAGAGGAATCTATTCGGGCGCAAGAGACTGAGAAACCTAAGATGAAAGAGGTTTCTGCACCTTTTGTGAACATGGTGGAAGAGGGAAGATCCAACAATTTCAAGGGAAAACGTAAGTTCAATGAAGCCAAGAAAGGTCCCAACAAAAAGGTTAAGTTAACCTGTTGGACTAGTGGTATGACCGGACATCTCAAGCGGGATTGTCGGGTTGTCAAGAATAAAAGTGGAGCAAGCACAAGTGGTGGTGGGCAAGGATCCAAGGATTAACACCCACGACAAGGATGATGATGCTTGGTGGATTGACACGGGTGCCTCGAGTCATGTGTGCAAGGATCGACGTTGGTTCTCCTCTTTGGAACCGGTTGAAGACGGATCCGTGCTACACATGGGGAACGAGTCAAATGCTCCCATTCTTGGACGTGGCTTAGTTAGACTAGAATTTAGCTCTAATAAAATTATTGAACTTGTTGACGTTTTGTTTGTACCACAAATTCGAAAGAATTTGGTTTCCGGTAGTACCTTGAATAAGTTAGGATATAGGCAAGTTTTTGAGTCCGGAAAGTTTACCTTGTCTAAAGGTGGCTCTTTTGTAGGATTCGGTTATTTGAATAATGACATGTTCATGTTAAGTTTAAATAATAAGAATTTTGTTTCGAATTCTATTTATATTGCAAATGAAGTTCTTGTTGATTCTAGTTTATGGCATGCTAGACTAGGTCATGTTAATTTTTAAAAGAATGGTTGAAATGTCAAAAGACGGTCTTATTCCGGCTTTTGACGTTAAAACCGGAAAATGTAAAATTTGCATGTTGACTAAGATCACTAGGCAACCGTTTCCCAATGTTAAAAGCGATTCGTCGGTGCTTGAATTAATTCATAGTGATCTTTCTGATTTGCATTCAACTCCGACTTTTGGTAATAAAAAGTATGTCGTTTCTTTTATTGACGACGCTTCACGGTTTTGTTATATTTATTTATTGCACTCAAAAGATGAAGCGTTGGATAAATTTAAAATTTATAAAACGGAAGTTGAATTGCAAATGAACGGTTTAATTAAATGTTTACGCACCGATCGTGGTGAGGAATATTACGACCCCATGTTTTTCCAATCCATAGGAATTATCCATGAGACTACGGCGCCTTATACACCACAACAAAATGGTGTGGCGGAACGGAAAAATAGAGTTCTCAAAGAAATGGTGAACTCTATGTTATCCTACTCGGGTTTGAGTGATGGATTTTGGGGTGAAGCCATGTTAACGGCTTGTTATTTATTAAATCGAGTTCCCAATAAAAGGAACAAGATTACCCCATATGAACTTTGGTTCAAGAAAATGCCTAACTTGAATTATATTCGAGTTTGGGGTTGTCGAGCGGTTGTTCGACTACCCAAACCCAAAAGAAAAACCTTGGGTGAAAAAGGTATTGAATGCATCTTTGTTGGATATGCCAAGCATTCCAAGGCATATAGGTTCTATGTTATTGAACCTAATGATTCTATAGCGATTCACACTATTATAGAATCGAGAGATGCATTATTTGATGAGACTAGATTCTCTTCAATACCTAGGCCGAAGGATCTTGTTCGAAATACTAGTGTAACTAGTGAGGTTGAAGAACAAGCAATTGTTCCAACCGAATCTCCGATGCTCCGAAGGAGCAAAAGAGGAAGGATTGAAAAATCCTTTGGTCCCGATTTCCAAGTATACTTGGTAGAAGGATCAAGATATGAAATTGGATCACAATTCTCTTACTGTTATAGTATTGAGGAAGATCCAAAATCATTTGATGAGGCTATGAAGTCTCAAGATATTGCTTTCTGGAAAAAAGCAATAAATGATGAGATAGATTCCATCATGGGGAATAATACTTGGGTATTATCGGACTTCCACCGGGTTGTAAACCATTGAGTTGCAAGTGGATCTTCAAAAGGAAGATAAAAGCCGATGGATCAATCGACAAGTTCAAAGCTCGATTGGTAATCCAAGGCTTTAGGCAACGGGAAGGCATCGATTATTTTGATACCTATGCCCCGGTTGCAAGGATCTCCACGATTAGATTGTTGATAGCCTTAGGAGCTATCCAAAATTTAGTGATTCACCAAATGGATGTCAAAACGGCATTCTTAAATGGTGATTTGGAGGAAGAAGTTTACATGAAACAACCGGAAGGTTTTATTATGCCCGGGATGGAGCATAAGGTATGTAAACTTGTAAAATCATTGTATGGGCTTAAACAAGCACCCAAACAATGGCATCAAAAATTTGATGAAGTTATCTTGTCCAACGGTTTCATGTTAAACCAAGCGGACAAGTGTGTATTTGTCATATGTCGGGTTTCCTTCAGTATTAGAAGGATATTCGGATGCAAGTTGGATTACCAACTTAGAAGATCACTCTTCCACGAGTGGTTGGGTATACTTGCTTGGGGAAGGTGCCATCTCATGGGCTTCCAAGAAGCAAACTTGCATCACGAGTTCGACTATGGAGTCGGAATTTGTGGCATTAGCCGCTGCTGGTAAAAAGGCGGAGTGGCTAAGTAATTTAGTCCACGAAATTCCGTTATGGCCAAAACCAATATCACCTATTTCTATCCGTTGTGATAGTGCGGCTACTTTGGCTAAAGCTTATAGTCAAGTGTATAATGGCAAGTCTAGATACTTAGGTGTTAGACATAGCATTATTCGTGAGCTAATCACGAATGGGGTGATTTCGGTTGAATTTGTTCGGTCACAACAAAATCTAGCGGACCACTTGACGAAGGGGTTATCTAGGGACTTGGTTCACAAGTCGGTAATCGGGATGGGTTTAAAGTCCATTTGAATCTCTAACGGTGAGATACCCAATTCCCTTCTAATACAACGTTAGAAGTTGAATTCAATGGGAAAGCTCACTCTAAGGGATTGGAGCACAAGGTAATCATCCCAAGGTATGTGCTCGGTACTGCAAGCGAGGAGGTAATTGTTCTTTTGTTAAAATGCATGTGCAGGTGCATGATGAAAGGAACTACCTATATGAGTGCGAAGTGTGGCCGCTTCAAGAAGCTTGGACTTAGCTTTGATGCACTCACGAATGGATAAGGACACACGGCCTGTATAGTGTCAAGTTTAAACTTTAGAGAATTATAAATTCATGTGTATGTTATTTTCTGGTACTCAAATGGGTTGAAGGGTTCAATCCATAGGACACCCGCATTCTCGAGTATTTGAAATGTGTAATGTACTAAGATGGAAATTCAATCTTTTAGATATTTTCATTTATGCATGAGTTTGTTTGCTATATTAATCTCATTTGTGAATCAAGGATTGCACTAAAATGGGGGAGGAATGTTGGTGATTTTAGTGAAATCATCGGTCATTTTGTGTAATTGGATTCACAAAGATAATAATGGGGTTTGTAGGTAAGCTATAACACGAGTTAGGAGGTGTGGAGTGCACACTCGTGTAAGCTAACTATGACCCGAGATTTTTAGGAAAGTAAATTGGTGTTTGTGAAACGAAACAGTGACTCGCGCGGGTTGTGCCGCGGGTTAACCCACGCGGCTACCCGCGTGGTGCATTGTTTCGTGTGGGAGACAGTGGCTCACGCGGGTTGTATCGCGGGTTAAACCCGCGCGGCTACCCGCGTGGTGCACTGGATTTGGGACGAACAGAGGCTCACGCGGGTTGTGCCGCGGGTTAACCCGCGCGGCTACCCACGTAATGCACTATTGCTGGTGCGATTTGTAACCCCCAATCAATCTCTTTTGTAACTCCCAATTTGATTTATAACCTACACCAATTGACCAATTAACAATCAATTCCATTAAATCGATGATTATTATCATTAATATTATGGCATCGGTTACATTCTCTTGGTGTTTAAATAGTGTCGATTTCTGCCAGAATCGATACGGTGAATTTGAGATTATCCTCGAGTGTATTTCGTAATACCCAGGCAGAATAGGGTCGAAATAACACTTAAGGAAAGCGAGCTCTCACGCGATCTCACATTCTATCCAAGTCGATCACTCCTCTCTCTCTCTACCCATCGATTTCTGCAACCCCACAAATCCTCCAACATGAATTGTGTTACCAAACAGATGTAGTTGAATATCCACCCAAATTACTTCTCCCTGCCAGGAATTACAATACAAAAGATTTTGCCATTTGGATGTTGATTTTCCAACAAGAGGAATCAAATCCATCTGTTAATGCCGAAACAAGCCTTAATCCAGACATTGTTGATGATGAAAAGATATAGGTGAGAAGGTGGAAAGGACACCAGATTGGAAACAATATATGTGATCCATCAAATGGTAAGAGCTCAAATAAAATTGAAATCTCCAAAGCCCAGTATTAGTGGCCGATTAAAAAATCTAAGGACCAAGACTCCAAGATCGAGTACACGATACATTTTAATTAACGTAATATAAAATAAAATAAAAGTTGAATTAAAAGTATAATTAACAAGTAATTATAATTAACAATCAGCAAGATAAGCATCAGATAAGAAATACGCAGGAGACCACAACTAGCTATTGATTCAACTTAATAATGAAGCTCATGATTAAACAAACAAGAAAATAAATATTGAAGAAATAAAGCATAAATATACGACTAAGAACTATGCAATTCTAAGTAAACTAGACTACATGATTTTGTGATACATGGAAAATTTGTGGGCTATCAAGGTGTTTCTTCTATATTTGGAAAAGAAGAAAACAAGCTCAAAAAAGGCTCCGAATTTGGCATCGAAAAAGGAGCAAACAGCCCAACAACCCCTCTACTCCCCTCTACTGGTGTTTTACACCAAGGCCTAAGTCCCGGTACAAGTACCGGTGGCTACATGGAATGTGCAGCGCCAACAACAGAGCCCACAGAGAGTTTCACCTATAGTTAAGTCTCGGGACAACTCTTGAAAACGTATTTCCTTATTTTAATAATTTAAACTTAGGATAATTATTGTTAGTCTTGATTATTATTAGGATTATTATTAAGTTTCATTTTTATTAATTATTTAATTACTTTTATAGTTGGTTTAGAATTAGGATAGATTTAATTTTCATAGTTATCACTTGATTAGTTTAGTTATAAATAGGTTTTATTGTTTTCTTTGTTAATCATAAATTATTGATCAATAAAGTTATTTTTTAGAGTTTTATCTCTAGTTATAAGAGTTTTCTTTTATTTTCCGGGTTCTACGATTGTAGACTCGTTTATCCTTTGGATTTGACGCTTGTCGATCCGTTCCGTGCTATCCCCGCTGCGTCAGTTGGTATCATAGCAGGATTCACCTGTCTTTTCACTAACACGACAGATCGACAACCCGCTACCAAATCAGATTTGGTCGAGTTGAATGTGACCTTTACCGCGGCACTCCCTGATCTGACAACGGATGTTAACAAGCTTCAACCCAACATCGTTAACGACAACCGTCGGTGAAGAGACAAGTTTGAAGGACCGGTTATGGCGTCATGTAATGGCAACCGTTACCGGGTCGATCTCTCGAGTTCTGAATCAGAAGAGGAGGACGAAGAAGACTGCCAAGAAAAGATCAATATCATACTACAAAGAATACTCCTTTCGTCAAAGGAAGAAAGTCAACACGAAAATATTTTCCGATCGCATTGTTCGTTGTACAAAAAGGTATGTAACTTAGTTATCTACAGGGTGGGTTGGGATCTAACTTTTCGTTTAACCTTTTTTTTAGATATATTTTTTATTAAAAATGTTAGAATATTCATTTAAGGTTTGGTTTCTTTTTAAAAAAAATTACATCATTTGAGATGACCAATTACCTTGCTGTAAACGAGTCCCTTGAATAAATAAAAAATTTGTTTCAAACCCTAAAATGAAGGTTTTGAAAATAGGAATAAGGGCAAAGTTTGTTCCATTTTAATACAATTTTCCCTAAATTAAACTATTAAAAATTTCAAATCCCAAATTAAAAAGGGTAAATAAAGCCTTGACCAAAATGGAAGACACATAAGAAAGAAGAAAGAAGAAAGAAGAAAGAAAAAGTACTAATTAGGAGAAAGATATGTAAAAACTACCAACTAAGTATACCAAACAAGGTGATAACAAACGGTTAGTTAGAAATAAAAAGATATAAGAGAAGGAGAAACTAGGAAGAAATATGTAGAAAATATTAATTACACTAATATACACGAAGTAAATAAGCAAAACTAGAAAGCACACAATTATATTATGTACCGGTATGTAGTAATATAATGCAAAAATCGAAAACATTAAAGATTTAAGGCAAGAACCAAGTAAAAGAAGGAGAGAAAGAGCAGGAAATTAGAGTCAGGAAACAGAGAAATGCATGGACAATCAATGGAACAATAACTTGTAGTAAGTAACTAGTCTATGAAGAGTAGAACTACAACCAATGCAACAAAAGATCTAAGTTAGCTTCAACTATCTCCGGGTGATTATAGTATCATCAATCACTTTTGGTGTAATTGTGATTTACTTGGGATCGACTAGGTGATACGACAAACATAGTGTGAGTTAAGAGGTGCGGAATGCACATTCACAAATATTCCCCTATCACCTTAGATTGCATAAGGCGGGTTAAAGGGGCTATACCCCTTTCCAAGGGCAGCGCCCCTGGCGAATTTTATAGGAAATGATTACTTAGGAATTTTAAGTTTCTAGACATTATGGATTCAGAAGCTAGCCTCTGAGTTTGCATTAGAAGCTTTCGATTGTCAAGGGTTCTTACTCTGAGTCAGCTTATGATACGTTTCAATCTTATCCATAAGCGGTCGTACTACTATGCAGTTACATGTTAACCGCCTAACCGTCCTTAGCCATCGATCTCTCTTATAAATAAATAAAACGGTCAATCTAGTGTATATAAATACTCGAGTTTTGTGCCCTGTGACTATAGTGAATTATTGGATTATCCCAATACCGATTTTGTGAAACCTAATGCATAAAGGGTAGAAATATACTATTTGGAAAGTGCAATACATATACATTGATATTAAGCTAGTAAAACTGTAACAAAATCACAATCGATTTTACATTTGACAAAGAAATCCTTTTGGCCTCTGAAGTCAACAATCTCTCTCTCTTTATAATTGGGAGATTTGTTTTTGTAGATAACTAGCCAGCAAAGCCTAGCAAGAAGAAGATTGGCATAGTGGTAATCAAACATAAAAGTTCAAATTGTTTCTGGTGAGATATGCAGTCATATATATTCAATGGCAGATCTTTCATGAAATACAGCTTACTTGTTCAATCAAGGCCACAGAGAAAGGCCAGAGAGAGGCAAGATGACAGATGGAAAACTAGGGCTCAAATTATTTCTTTTTGGATTTCTAATTTTCTAGTTACATTATGTTTTGTAAGACTGATTTATTTTTTGAAAGGAAAGTTTAGCTTTTAGATATGCTAGCAAAGCGTTAGTTACTAAACCCATGGTTCCATCTCTCTCTTTAATATCTAGACTTTAGTGACATTCTCAAAGCGTCTCTAAAGCTTTGGTTCGACTTTCTAGAGACGCTTTTTCTATTAAGCGTCTCAAAAACCCTTACACACGTTTTTGGTAGCATATAGTTTGACTTTAAATTCTTCTAGCCGCCTTCTCTAAAATGCATCTTTATATAGGTAAGCTCCCAAATCCGACCCTGAATTGAAGGTTTCTTTCTCTAAAAACCAATTTTCTTGTAGTGAACGAGTCTAAAAGTCTAAGCTAGGATTGGAGGGTGCAGCAGGCTTAAATGTTTCAGTTTCTAGCATTCGAATCTGGAGAGAACATTGTATGCATCTGATCCTTGTCTTTAGCTTACATGCTTTTCATATGTTACGAACAACAATCATGATTCACTCTGCCCATCTGAATTTTGTATCCCAGTATATTTTATCAATGAAGAAATTGGTGTTCCCTCTGAAATCGAAATGTTAGTCGGAGTTATCTAAACTAGTGAGCTAAAGAGATAAACATTGTTGAAGATAGCATAAAACAGGTATTAATTAGCAAAATCATTTGCGATGTCTGATGAATATCGGTATCTATTTCAAGATTGTACTATATTCAAATGTACATGGTTGTCCAATTGCAAACTTGCATAGTTTAGCATCCTCTAAAACTCGGACACATATTGCAAGGTTATAGATCTACAAGATTACATTAGTTGGAAAGGATGTTTAGGAGGGATGCTCTTGTTTTGATCAATCTCCTAAACATACATTCCAAACCGTACTCAATTTCTTCGGTATGTCTCTGTAGCTCTTCATTGAACACCTGAAGCTGGTCTTTGTACTCCACTGTTCCTTTGTGAATCATGTTTGAAATTACTGACCACCTTGTTGTCTTTGACTTTGCAACAGATCTAGACAAGAGTAACAAGAGCGATCTGAATACGGTTGTGCTCACAACAGTAGCATCTCTCAATACTCTAGCAACTGACGAGAGGTGGTGATCTTGATTTAACAGTGGCATGCCTCCAATCTTGTCGTCGATATGCTTCAAAGATGAAATAGCTTTTCTGAAACCTTTTTTCAGCTTCTTAATAAAGGAAGTGGTAACTCTTACATCATCTTTTCTCCTTCTTACGGATGATTGAACATCTCTGACATTTTCTTTAACTTCTGATAGCAAATCTCTCAAGGAGCCACAAACGTCTAAAAGACTAATCGATTGATCTAGCAACTCATTGGAAAATTTCATATACTGGTTTTGAGTTAAGGCTTGTTGGGTCGATGGCAAAGTGAGAAGATCGTCAACACAATCGTATAATCCCTGCAGACTCAGCAGACCTCTGCAGATTGCATCTGCAGTTGGAGTGGTTGATGTGGATGCCTCCCATGTTTTGAGCTTGCAGATCTTGTCTTCAACTTGAATAGTTCTTGGATGTGATATGGATGTCAAACTAGAGGATCGGATGTGGTGAATGTTGTTTGAAGGACAAGAGGTAGAAGCCATTCTTTTCTTATGTTTTTGTTCTAGTGCTAATCTCACAAAGTTTGCGATGATCCCAGGTACAATGCTTTGTATATATATATACAAAGTCATAATAGCTAGCATCGACCCTTCTTACAGAAATGAATACGATTGAAATAGTTGGCATTGTCTCCCAACCGAGGAACAAAAGCTCTTATTTTTCTTTATTATTATTGATCACGAAAATCATGCCATTCTTTCATGTGCTTCCTTAGATAGTTGCATGCATGTTGTTGTCTCGCAGATGTGCTTTGCTTTCTTTGATTACTTAATTGAAGATCTCCCTTTCGGTTAGGATCTGGAAATAAAAATCCATTAACATATTAGCTGTATATATTTGTAGCAACCACCCAATCACGCCTAGATCAAATAATTTAGCTATATATTGTGGAAATTGGCAAAATTGAGCTCGTGCAAACCTTAAAAAAACCTTATAAATATCTGATTGCTTGTATAAATGAATATGTAACATGCAGTTTCTATGCAAGACATGGTCTTGACAGGCCAAGTTGTAAGAGAGGCAAATTAGCTTCAAATATTTTAGTATCATCCACATGGCAATTTGACAGTAGTTGTTTAGAGAATGGGAGCAACCAGATTATATTGTTGGCATTATAACCAGAATCATATAGAATAGAAAAATGGTAGCCATTAAATTTGTGTATGTATAAGTTCTTGGTGTGAGCAAATCAACCCTTTGTTAAATATCACCGCCATAGTCCAACCAGATGTAGAGACTTGCCACTGCAATTATATACCTATGTAGCCAGAAGATTGAACGAGGGTGTAAAGACCATCTATAGATATGAACTCTTACCAAACAGATTTAGTCGAATATCCCACCCAAATTGCTTCTCCCTGCCAGGAATTACAATACAAAAAAAAAAAAGGAATAACAATACAAAAGTTTTTACCATTTGGATGTCGATTTTCCAACAAGAGGAATCGAATCCATCTGTTGTTAGCGCACAGATCTATTGGATTCAAGATCATCCAATCTGAATATCGCAATCTGAAGCTAATGCTGAAAAGTCGCTCTCAAGATTAGTCTAATGTTAAGTTTGTAATAATTGTCAAAGTTAATTATTGTCTTAATTATTGTGTTAATTAATAGTATTTTATAGTAGTCCTAAATAATAATAGATATTTAGTTTAGATATTATATTAGCTTAGATAATATCTCTAGTTTAGATATTATGTTTGGTTTAAGTTAGGTGAGATATCTATTATCTCAAAAGGTCATATCTGATAACTTACCCAACACACAACTCCTAACAAACACTGTTCATCAAGAGAGAAACTGTTTGAGCTTCAAAGTGTAAACAATATCAACCTCTGTAATCCGCAGTTTGTTAATCAAACAGGTTGGCTAATCTTTTATGTATTTGTGTCGATAAGAACTTGATTTATTGTGGACCGACATCTGTTAATGCTGAAATAAGCCTTAATCCGGACATTGTTGACGCCGAAGAAGATATAGGTGATGAGGAGGAAAGGACATCAAATTGGAAACAATACATGTGATCCATCAAATGGTAAGAGCTCAAGTAAAATGGAAATCTCCAAAACCCAGTATGAGTGGCGGATTCAAAAAATCTGATGACCAAGACTCCGAGATCACATTTAATGATTACTGTAACATAAAATAAAATAAAAGTTAAATTAAAAGTATAATTAACAAGTAATTTTTAACAATCAACAAGATAAGCATTAGATGAGAAATATGCAGGAGACCACAACTATCTATTGGATTCAACTTGCTAATGAAGCTAATTAAACAAACAGGAAAATAAATATTGAAGAAATAAAGCATAAATACATGACTAAGAACTATGCAATTCAACCACAAGGGTTGTGGCGTACTGGTTAAGGCCGTGGAATATCCGATCTCCCAGGGTTTGAATTCAGACCTACACAACAATTGTGGCCACTGAGTTTTAATCAGGGTTGATGTCGGTCATAATTTGTCAAGGTATTAGTCTAGTCATAGCCTAAGACACCTTTCTCAAGAGAAAAAAACCTATGCAATTCTAAACTAGACTACATGATTTTGTAAACCAAAATTACTTTGACTCTCTTTCGATAAGAAAAAGTCTTTCCAAACAAAACATGTGTTATTTTAGTAATTAATATTTCCCAAAAGAAACATGAAGTAAAACAAATATTTTCCTAGTTTAATTCTCACATATCTTTAATGGCAAAAACAAAAATCATTGATATATTGGTAACCAAAGTCGAGATCAACCATTCTTTCAAACCCTAACCAATTTTTTTTTTGTACGGCAACTTGGGCTATGCCCACACACACACGCACCCGCGGTATCCGGGCATCCAATTGGGCAGCACCGACTAATCCGCGGCGACCCGGCCAACCCACATAGACTGGACCCGCCCAGGTACGACTAAGTCCGGTCAAGAACGAACCCGCATACCCATAGACTGGTATGCCCGTAAACATGGACCCGAACCGACCCGAAGGCCGACCCAAGGTCTGGGTATCGCCGAAGTGCATCCCCTAGGATTCGAACCCTGGTAGATAGGCATACCATGCACTATCCCCCCGGGCCATACCACTAGGCTAGCACCTTTTTGATAGGCATACCATGCACTAAACCCTAACCAATTTGATCAACGAATATCAAATGATCACCATTTAGATAAATCCAAACTCTCATTAGTGATGATTCAAAATAGAGATTTATCTTTTTCTTTTTAACGACGAGAAAGAGAGCACTTTATTAGTCCCACATTTTTAAGAACAGCCAATCAATAACTCCATCAGGCTCTAATCAAAGTTTACTCCATAGGTTTCTCATGAGATCTATTTTTTAACAACTTAACCACATCTCAAAGATAAGCACTATAACAAAAAGTATAAACACAAGCGACAACAAGGACTACTATAACAAGATTAATAAGAAGCTAGGAAGACATTCCAATTAAATAAATTAAACTACTAGAAATTTCAAACCCAAAAATTGTTGATTTTGGGGTTCAAAACTAAAGATATAAAACAACTTAAAATAATCTACTACTTATTGCTTCAAGGCGAGGTCTCTCTATCCTTAAAGCAATTCCGCCCCCACCGTTCGCTAGAAATAGTGCTACAGGTTTGTGGTGAATTGCTTTCCAAGATACAATGAAGAAACGTATGTAGAAACGATTATCAACACCACACACTTAGTGGTGATAATCCCAGTGAACTATTGAGTTTGCAAGGATTTCAAGGAACTAGAAGTTGTGTTTCTATATATAGCAACATAACATTATAGTAAATCTGGTATATGGAAAAAACCTGAACATTTTGGTATTTATAGGCAGATATATATAGGCAAACGAGATAGCCCTTTGAACAGTTATGGTTACACGGTTTTTGTGAGAGCAGTCACAATGAACAGTTGTCACCTTACAACTGTCACTATTTGTGATGGTCTGCTGAACTATCGCATCTGTTCGATGGTAGCCTTTTACCCGACCGTCATAATCCAACCATCGCAACCGTTGGAAGCACCCTTCACGAACCGTCATGAATAGTCAACCATCGCTCTACTGTTCATATGCAAAATAATTTTTTGCGATTCAATGCGTGTGCGTGAAGTGTGCCATCAAAGCGCCACATTGTGTCCACGCGTGTAAGGGTGAGTTGCATCCTTGTGGATGCCCCACCAATTCCAATATATTAAATTAATATAGAGAAAATGCTCCCACTTATATATCCACTTATTTTACACTCTTTCACCTATGTGGGACAAGGTGAAATATACCATAATTAAACTTTAGTGCTTTACTCTACTTCGTAAGACTTAACCCAAAATTTAAGATCATTATATTATTTTGAAAATTTTCCCAACAAAATGATCAAAAAGGGTAAATAAAGCCTTGATCAAAATGGAAGAAACTTAAGAAATAAGAAAGAAAAAAAGTACTAATTAAGAGAAAGATAAGTAAAACCCACGAACTAAGTATACCAAATAAGGTGATAAGAACACGTTACTTAGAAATAAGAGGATAAACTAGGAAGAAATATGTATAAAATGTTACACTAATATACAGATGTAAATATATAATCAAAACTAGAAAGCACACAATTATTATGCACTGTATGTAGTATTAATATAATGCAAAAATCTAAAACATTAAAGATCTAGGCAAGAACAAAGTAGAAGAAGAAGAGAAAGAGCAGGAGACAACCAATCGAACAATAACCAATCGAACAATAACTTGCACGTAAGTAACTAGTCTATGAAGAGTAAAACTACAACCAATGTAACAAAAAGATCTAAGTATATGTTGGTGATTTTTAGTATCATCAATCATTTTTTGTGTAATTATGATTTACTTGGGATCAACTAGGTGATAAGGCAAACATAATGTGAGTTAAGATCGAGGTGCAAAATGCACATTCACAAATATTCTCCTATCACCCTATATTGCCCTAAGGCCGGGGTCAAAGGGGCTATACCCCTTTCCGGGGTCCTAGGGCAGCGATTAGCAAGATCCAAGTGGCAACGTCCCATGTGGATTTTATTGGAAGGGATAACTTAGGAATTCTAAGTTTCTGGACAATATGAATAAAATTCAGAAGGTTTGAAACTTGGTGTTTGGTAGAATATGGATTTAGAAGCTAGCCTCTGAGTTTGTATTAGTAACTTCCGATTGTAAAGGGTTCTCGCTCTGAAGTTGCTAAATCTTCTGTCTTCTGGCTCGTGGACCTTCTGTTCTAAACTTCTGAGTCAGCTTTTGATACATTTCAATCTTATCAATAAGTGGTTGTAACTATTATGCAATTATATGTTAACCACCTAACTGTCCTCAATCATCGATCTCTCTTATAAATAAATAAAACGGTCAATCTAGTGTATATAAATACTTGAATTTTGTGCATTACGACTAGAGTGAATTCTTAGATTATCCCAATACCAATTTTGTGAAACCTAATGCATAATGTAACATCCCACACTAGCTATAATCGCTTAAACACATACAGAGCAACTAAGTAAACTTTATAGCAAAATAGTACTAGTTATTGACACCGGACGTTAAGGTACACACACATATATACAATCCCAAAAGTAACTATACAAAAGTGAGGTTGTCCGGTAAGTTAGTCTTTAAAATATTCACTCCTGATCTCTCAACCCGGATAATCCCCCATTCTTTCTCTAGAACCTGCCACAAAATAACAAATGTGGCTGAGCAATAACTCAGTGAACAGATCAACAAAATCAACAATAAACAACATAGGGTAAGTACAAGTTATCCCTATAATCATGAAACGATAAAATAAATCAATCGAATATCACAAAGATATAACAAAGGGGTTCACGTAATCACCTGTTTCGTGTTATTCAAGTTAACATAAATCACCCAAATACACTAAACCCGTTGTTCCCAAAGAATGTACGGTTCTATGGGCATAAGTGAGAACTAGAAATGTGGGCACGACACCCACTAGCCGTCGACTACTATTAAAGCAGTCCTAGTTCTATTATGTTCCTAGGATATCAATTCGCCCCCATGGTCGGATAAGGCCAGCGTACTCTCCACGCATACACGAGAACGCCATAGTGATTATAGCCACCATGGAAGCATCACAAGGTCGGTGCCCCCGAAAGGTGTCTGGGTAAAGGATCACAACTAATGTGATCTAACCGAATCACAAATATATAAAAATAATTGATGAACAAGTCAATATGGTTTGACTCTATCTAGTCGTGCCATTCTCAATCCGATAAGATAACGGTCATTGAACCGAGTCAACAAATCATATTTATCACATTCCATTCGCGCCTCAGCATTCAGAGTAAAACTCAAGAACCGGGTAAACGGTCCTTATTAGGGGCAACAGACTTTGGAACACTCCTAAGTCGTGCTCAACTAATGGAACACCAAATGGAATTCAACAAAAGAAAGAAAACAATGAAAATCCAATAATCAACATCATTGAGGTATTTTCGTACCTCAAGTTCACTATCCGGTGAATCAAATTTGAATGGACTGACCCTCAACAAATAGGTCAATCCCGTTCCAAGATAATAAGAGATCCGTACCTTTATATATCCGAGATAATCAAACATGATGCTTGAATGCCAATGTTTCCAATCCTTGCTAATCAAATTTCCTATCACAAATAATATACACTTAGAATTATACAATGATTACGTATATTTGTTTAATGTATTTAGCCTATTGGCACCCTTCTATTAGCTTAATTTAACTTTATTTCTATAATTATAGGCTTATAGTTCAGTGCTAGTGTTTATGAAAGGGTGCAAAATGAATTCAACAAAACAACCAAAATATTGCAGAGGAAAATTCCCCTACACATTTCAGCTTCTGTCCATCTCTGTGTTGGACATATTACTCATACTTAGAAGCTTAATTTGATGTTATTGTCTAAACATAAGTTGTAACTATGCCTCTTAGGATTCCAATAGCATTGGATTCATGTTGTTTGAGGCTATTATCGATTTTATATGAATTTTATACTAACAGTGTGCAATTCCCGAGTTTGCACAGACCAACTACTGTAATTTGGTATTTTGGCTCACTTAAGCTCAAAATTAGCTTTAGGACTCTTCATAACAATTATACTACTAAGGTTTCCAAAGGTATATCACACACCTCAATTGGATCAATGGTTAATTTTATACATATTTTTAAACCATCAACAACTTTCTGCTTCCTTCCAACAACACCAAATTTGACTATTTTTAATATATCAACACTGCCACTTGATTTGATAACCATTCTAAACCATCTATGAGACAATTTGAAGTATTTTCATTTTGGTTTTACAGCCTTGAACATCACATAATCAAAATCTCACTAGAATTTTAGGTTACCAAACATCTAATCAAAGATTTCCTAATTTCTTACCTTAATGATGATTAGGACATCTTCAATATGTGGATTCCTTCAATCCCTTACAAATTCAAGCCCCTAACAACAAGAACACACACAAACTTAATATGTATCTTCATCAAATAACCTAAATTTCAAGATTACAAGCTTACCCAATGGTTACCTTCAAGATTTAGCTTCAAAATCATCAAACTCTCCTCATTTCATCAAGGACTTGAGGTTTAATTTCATGGATAAAGGTTTGGTCTAGGGTTTTTCAGGAGAAACATGAAGAAGAAAGAGGTTGAAATCTGATTATGAATTTTTATTAATTTCAGATTTTGTTTTATATTTTCAATTTTTCACTTTTAGTCCATCAAGTTTCATAAATTACATCCTTACCATGTTTGGAGGATTTCTTCACATTTTGGTTTAATTATAGTTCCACTTATCCATGTTTAACCCCTCTAATGGCCATGTTTAACAAAGTTAGTTTGGTTTAAGTCCATATGATATATGTACAAGCATATTAAGCAATAACTAAATCCAAACACTAACTTTTCACTTAAAGTTCAATATAAAAGTTCCGTTATTATACATAGAGGATCGAAATATACTATTTGAAAAGTGCAATACATACATGATCCAAGAACAATCGATGTAACCGACAAAAACCTTGATTCTCACACAATCACTACTATAGATCGGTAAACATTGGTACCGGGTACAACAATGGTATAGCATTCCGTAAGAGCTAATTACAAGGGCTAATATAACCCAAACCATGTCTTATAACAAAGGCTACAGGTTTGTTAGAAGAAACCTTGTATGTAAGTTGATAAAAGTCGGATCAAGAATGGACCTGGTTACTTAATTTACCGTACAAAATTCATCAACTTGACAACTCCCTCGATAGTTATAACCTCTCGCTTGATAGCCTTATTTGCAAGAAAATTTGGTTCGAGAATACTACCATGTTCCGGAAGGAAAGATGGTGTGGGGATAGGCCTCTCTTGGAGATGTTTCCAAGGCTGTATGCTTTGGAAAGGGATCCGTCTTGTTTGTTAACCAACGAATCAATAGTAATAAAAATGCCTGCAATTTTTTACTGGGATTGAAGACGCGAGCTTGGGGGGGGGGGATAGAGAGGCAGAAGACTTAGATAACATCAATCATGTGTGTTCTCAAGGTTGGAATCACGGAAGGAGAAGATCGCTGGGTATGGAGACCGGAAAAGAACAGGGATTTCTCGGTTGCTTCCCTTCGGATGACACTTGATTATATGCAAGGTTCAAAATGGCGTGAGGCGTGGCGTGGCGGCGAGGTCAGGCCTTAAGCCTTACACGCCATGGCGAGGATGCGGCGTTTTTCAAGGCGTGACATAAGGCGGCAAATTTGTATGTCATATGCAAAATTATATATATACATATATGTTTTATATATATTATTCTAATCAAATAATGATATTAAAGAATGTACATTCATATTGTTAGAATAAAATCATATAAATTACTAGTACAAAATTAGTTTTTAATTAAATATTTAAAATAGAACTTAGAAAAACAATTTTCCAACTTTGTTTTAATCGCGAGTCCATAACGTTTATGACTTCGTGAAACTGTGAATGATGTGATTAGATAAATCTATAAAAGTGTTAAATCTAAAGTTAAAAATGTAAAAACACAAAAGATAAAAAAATTAAAAAAATATTTTTTTTTTGAAAAAAAATCACGTCTTAAAAAAACGCGCGCCTTAAGGTGCCATAGCGTGAGTCACGCCTTACAAAAATGTTATGGGCCATTTCGTAACGGCGGAGACGCGTCTTGCGCCATATCGCGCCATGACACACGCCATGGCGTGCCTTTTTGAACACTGATTATATGCAATTTCCAAGGTCCGGTGAAAAGACCTAGTGCCACGGAAAGTAAATATCTTGGTGTCGCATGCTCGTCTTGAT
Organism: Arctium minus; assembly: GCA_954870635.1. NCBI lineage: Eukaryota > Viridiplantae > Streptophyta > Magnoliopsida > Asterales > Asteraceae > Arctium > Arctium minus. The sequence continues at coordinate 23,046,036 of OX941097.1, read as the reverse complement.
AGGCTACCAACGCGGGATAATCTTGTGAAGAGAGGGATACACGTTAATTCTGTTTTCTACCCGCTTTGCAAAGAGAGTGGAATCGTTGCACCACCTCATGCTCCACTGTAAGGTGGCTAGAGAGGTTTCAAATGATCTACATAGATGGTGGTCAGATTTTATGTGCTCTAGCAACTCGATGGGCAACCTCCTCTCTGCAGCTGACTCTATCAGGACCTAGGAACAACAAAGGAGGTGTGTGTTCATCTGGGCTATGTGGCAGGCAGCCGAGCCAGGAATTTATGGGAGGTGGAGCTGTAACACCCCAATCGAACATACCAAAACATAAATTAAAATTTATGTTAAAAGGTCCTAATGCAGGCCAACGGAAAAGAAAAATTAACATAGTTCAAACTAAATTAGTTCTATCACCACCGAGATACTAAATTTCACCATGAGCACCGCCTCTAAACCGACCATCACCGACTTCTTTTAGCTATTAACACCTTTCTTTCCCTTTTGATGAATCCCCAACGGTTCTCTTAACTGAAAATGGGTTTTAAGAGGATTGAAAACGAGGGTTAGACCGAAAGGTCTAGTGAATTCCCACCCTCGAACAATTTAGAATAATTTATGGAATAAAATTTGCAACATTTTAATTAACTTGTACCAGTCATTACACAGTAGTGATCAATTCCGCGTCCGGAATCGGTTCCCAAAGATTTACAAAAAAACCACACTCGGGGCCACCCAGTAGAACCCCATTCGGCCCCTTAGTAGATGTCGTTTCCGTGTGCACAGAAAACGAATTCCGAGCACATGATTCAACCGTCCCCGATGGTTTCCAACCAGCCATGGTGCACAATCATTACAGTATAACAAACCTTCTAAATCATGTTAACACATCAAAATAAATGCTTGATATTGATGACAGGCTAAATACTGCATAGTTCCAACATATTGTACTCAAGTAAGGAAAACAGGGTAAAAGTTATCATAATACTCCATTTCAAGTTCATAAAAGATTTGAACAAGGTAACTCACCTGGATTTGAGAAGTTAAGCACACAACCGATCTTACTCCAAAACAATACGAGTCCCTACAAAACGATATACCCTCGACATCAGTCTCAAGCCTCTATTAGAAACTCTACCCAAGTTGGATCCGTGTATTGGGTTTGGAATTTTCTCAACGACTATCGGGTTAAACTAGTCTCGGTCCTGAAATATATCTCTCTCTAATCATTTGAGAGCCCGGGTGGGTACTCCCGAGGTGGGCGACACTCCCGGGTCATGGGTTCTCGGCTACGAACAACACAATCCCATCGATTCCTTATCGGTCGAAGAAAACAGAGTTGTTAATCGATTACATCAACCCTCAATCACTACATTTATCCAGTTTTCAAGACTAAGGTGCGATAAACCTCAAATCTCAAACCCAAACCAGATTTCTCATAAATATCTTAGGATGACAGGAATCAAAACCCCATTATTATTCAAATCGATAAATGTTACTCATGTTGGACAAAGATGAAGAATTACCTCTTGAAGGGGAATCTCCACTAGATGAGGCTTTGAACGTCAAGAACAATCTTCAACGAAATCAAAACCCAATTAGGCTCCTTCACCCCTTTTTCTCCCTGCGCCGCACCCACAAAAATGTTTTCCAGAAATGGAAGAGTTCTAGGGTTTTGAGCCTTATTAAACCTAAATTTCTCAAGGATCCTCCAACTCTCTTTTATTTACACAATTGCCCAAAAACTAAAACTTTCAATAGGGAACGGAATTTACGGTCGTTACAGGAGCACCATATAAAATAGAACATAAATATAAGTTAAATTATGAAAAAGGAAAAAATAATGATATTATATATTTATGTTGATGATATTCAACATATAAAATAGAACATAAATATAAGTTAAATTATGAAAAAGGAAAAAATAATGATATTATATATTTATGTTGATGATATTCGACCTTTACAGGTTTACAGTGACCTCGACGAGTTTTCATTTTTTGGAACTTATCTGGGATATCTTCATTATCTAGCTACGCAAAAACATCTTTTTTATATAAGCAACTAGGCAGTCGTTCAACGTTCAAGTAACCATTCTGTCAACGTGTCGTGACTCGTGAGCGATCATTCTTCCAGAGCAGCCTCAGTTTTGCTTTGGTTTTGTGAAAGCGCAGATATAAGATGCAAGCGAAAGTAGATTATATAAATTGGGATTATTTTTATTGGGGTGAGAATGGACCAGCCCATTAAACATTTTAAAAACTGACCGTAAGTTAATACATAAAAAAATTAATGGGTGAGGGGTGCCACCTCACCTTCACCTTCACCTTCACCTTCACCTTCACCTTCACCTTCACCTTCACCTTCACCTTCACCTTCACCTTCACCTTCACCTTCACCTTCACCTTCACCTTCACCTTCACCTTCACCTTCACCTTCACCTTCACCTGGTGCTAAGATGGCTCCGCCCCTGCAACAGGGTGCTTTTTGAAGGGAAGGAAGGTCTAGAAGCCTTATCGCAACGGGGGTGCATTATCGTTCCTTTTTCTGGGTTAGGAGTAGATTCAAGAATGGGTTCGAGTTAGACCGGAATGAGTGGTGTAAGGACCCAAAGAATGCTTGTAACACTTTGATGTACCCCTACCATCTCGCTAGTTTTTTAAAATTTCGTCGTTCTAAAACAAATTATCGGGTATATGACTACCAATTTCCTTGCTAGATGTTGTAAAGAAGAATCGAGCACGATTAAAAATTATCATACCTTAAATAAGTAACGAAAGGTGTACTAAAGAACATCATTAACCATTACTATACCCAGGTAAGTAAGTTACCTAATATGAGTTATCTATTCTACTCGGTATGTTCAAAATTAATATTCTTACCCAGCTATATACCCGAAACCTAGGGTATATAGGATTTCAACCTCAAAATTACCTTACTATAACACGGTTTTTTTAGCACTCGGATGATATTGTTTCACAAAAACATGTGCCATTTTTTTACACGTTTTCTAAGCAGATGTGGTTAACCTTTTCAGCATCGTCCAGGGAACTTCATCAGATTTGGCACATTTTGTGCGATAGAATTCAGCATGGTGGTGGGCACCTTCAACTGTACAAAATTTTTACTAGATTTTGGCACATTGTGCACTATGTCCTGGTACGGCCATTTCGTTCACAAATCGTCCTTTTGGTATTTTTTGCCTCTTTTTCTTCTCCGTTCCTCTCCATTTTAAATTCTTCTTCGTAGTTCTCCTCCCACTTTTGCCGGTCTTTCAGTCTTAACCCACTTGAACATCATTTATCTAGGAATCTTAGATGGAAACCTGTTGCACATCCTCATCCAAATCATGAATGGACTACAAATTAACAAGCAAAAAGAGAAAAAAAAAGGTGACGAAAATACAATAAAAGGAGCATGGAATGCAATGCAAAACTAACACTTAAAACATGCAGAACAATAAGCTTTAAACGTGCAGAACAATAACACTGGGGCTTACGAAGTAACTCGATAGATCTTTAAAAAGACAAAAGTTCAAGTGGTACAATGGTACGAGAGGGTCTCGTACAAATGTTTATAGGACATCTTAATAAAGGATTCTTGTACTTGCAGCATAAGTCCATACTTATATTGTAAACTTTTCATTGATTATTGGACAAGCTTTTGTAAACATGGGTGTTAACTGTTCGGGTCAAAAATCCACGACCACGATGATGTAACATTTAATGCATATTTCGCATGACTAGTCTTGTATTAAGATAAGGTCCTGTCGACCAAACATATTTATAACATCCGTCGACACTTCCGTGAAAGTCGGTCGAGCGTCGTACGACCATCGTAAGATTACTCTCGACCACGAGTATACTAATGTACGACCAACGTTCTTTCCTTATTCCTTTAATGCAGGTTTAATGCTCATAAAAACCAACGGATATAAAACTGACATCGGACATCAAGATCATTTAAGCAGCTTCAACCGTTACACCAAGAATCAATGACACATTTATTAAGATCAAACACTATAAATACACAAGATATCATTTCATTCAGACAACTGCTACTACGAGTTTACAGGCTATACAAAGAACAATCGAAAACTCTCTCTATCTCATATTACACAATTGAAGCTCTATACGCATGACATAAGTGTTTTATAAATAAGTAACTCTTGTTACAAGTTTCTACAATTGTATTTCATGTTTATCTTGTTTAAACATTGTAATACATAAGGACATCGCACATGTTTGGCTATCATAGTGCTCAACGACTTCGCTTAGTCGTCCGCGGTTTTTTCCTCGTTGAGGTTTTTCCGCGTCATCAAATCTCTTGTCTCCTTATTTTGTTTTTTGTCGCGCAAATTGTCGTATGGTTACTTTCTTTAGTTGGATAAAGCTCCACACCGACCTTAAATCTTCCTTTGGAAGATTTTTGGCATTAACAGTTTGGCGCCCACCGTGGGGCCCCATCTAAAGAAAATCCTCGACAATCGTGCACCGTACTAACAATTTCTTCGAGTGTTTTTCTTCTATAGGATAATGGCAACTCCTCAACGAACCCAAGAGTAAATCATGGCTCAGATGAACATGGAGTTGGCAGTTGCTCGTGCTCGTATCGATGCCTTGACAAATCAACATAGACAAGCGGTGGAAAATATTGCATCTTTAAGAAATCAGAATGCTAGCAACGTAGCGGGACCCTCGAATGGCCTTGGAGGCTTCAACATGCCTTGGTGGGACCTCCACTCCCAAACTATCCAAGACCTCATTTCCCTGGCATCCCTAGTCAACCTATGCCAACGATGCCACCGCCGCCCCTACCATTTTTTCCCTCGACGACATCAATCCCCTCGATGCCGCCAATGGCGTCAGTCCCACCATTTTTCCATTCAACGGCACCAATTCCCACAATGCCTCCTACAACATCGATTCCAATGCCAACCTTCCATTATAATGGAGACGCTTCCGACTCGTCAAAACGGAATGGTTTCCAAAACTCCGGGCATATCCTGGGAGCAATTCAAGGGAATAATCAAGATGACCCCGTTGCTCAATGACTGGAGATGTTGGAAGAGCAGAACGAACTTGTGTTGTCACTGCTTGCCAAGTTTCCAGGAGCAGCAGTACCTGTCGACGTCGAGCCTCGCACCAAGCGTCGTCCTTTGTCGACGAGATCGCGATGGTCGACGTCCTAAGAAATACAGCATCCCAACATTCACACCAAAGTATTATGGCGTTACGGATCCAACTGAACACGTCGCTCAATACAAGCAGTTGATGTGGATGATGTCAATCCCGCACCAGTATCAAGAGGTGTGCATGTGTAAGAGTTTTGGGGCGACCCGCACGGGTGCAACCCTCCAATGGTTGATCGACCTCAAACCAAAATCCATTGGTTCGTTCGCTGAATTGGTGAACCAATTCTCCCAACAATTTGCCAGTAGTCGCAAGATGGAGAAGAAGACTAGAGACTTGTATTATGTTGTGCAAAAGGTAGGAGAGTCCACCTGAAGTTACTTCAATCGCTTTCAATGCAAAGATGATCAATGTCCATAATTGTGACATCAAGACTGCAATCGAGGCTTACAAACGAGGTCTAGATGAAGGATCGGGTCTCTACACTGACTCGACAAAATACGCCCCCCCCAGAGAACTTTGAAGACATACAAGCGAGAACTTTAGCCTATATGAGGGTCGAAGATGACGCTGCTTTCCAGCGTAAACACTCGAGCGACAAAAAGTCGTTAAGTGTGAAAAAACCTGAATTCAAGGCCAAGGTAGCAGTTAAAGCAGAGCCATATCGACAAATATCGAAGGTCAGGTTCGACAAGAAGAAGGAAAAAGTGCAAATCATTTTCACGACTTGGTTTTGTGAAACTCAACTCTAAATCCTTTGACTTAAAGGAAAATTTACTATGAATAAATGCCTTCGTCGCAAGAATCTTTGAACTAATTAGACTGCTCAAATCGCAAGTTTCCTTCGATAAAATTGTTTGCCTCAGTCGCAAGTACCATTAGATTATTTGTGTTGTGTTAAACCACGAATATTTGTGGATTGAATATCTTACGTCCTGATTGGTTGATCGCACGACTTTTGAGTTTGAAAAGTTCTAAGTACTTTAATTTTGACTTATGTTGTTATCGTGTGTTGATATGTATGTTATGATGTAATACGAAAAAAATACTTAACTGATAATATAATAACCCTTTTTATAAACCAAAATTAATGGTTACAAGTGGAAGGCTCGACCACCAACGGTCGACCATAGAAAATACAAAAAGACAAAGATATAAAAACAAAAGACTAAAGACAAAGGAGCGTCTTCTGTTGGCTATGACGAAGAGACATCACCCGTCTGAGCTTCGTCGACCTTGGCTTCCTCCTGGACATCGACCACCTCGACGTCCCTCTCGTACTCGGAGTCCAGGTCCTTTCGTTCCCGATCTCCGCTAGGTAGAGCTTGAGGTCCTCCTCGGCGTTGGCAAGGGGATTCTTCCCAGCCAAGTGACGCCTCATGATGGCCGCCTTCGTCGTCAAGCGAGTGAAAGCCTCGATGACCTTCAACTCCTCCTCTAGTTCCTCGATCTTGGCCTTTTGCTCGGCCACCTTCTCTCTCATGCCCCTGATCTCTTTTTCATTCGCGACTAGGGACACTTGGGCCCGCTCCAACTCCTCCCGGGTCCCCTTAATTTAGAATCCCGCACGACACGTGAAGACGTGTTTGCAGATCTGCCGTCTGACGACCGAAGACTTCCAAGACTTTATGAGCCTCATGGAGTCTTACGGTTAGGGATTCCACTTGACACGTGGCTTCCCTCTCCCTAGGGAGAGCGGCTCGCTCCTTCTCCAATGCTGCTTTCTCTCTGTCGAGAGCAAGCGGTACCGCTCGATGGATCCTCTCCATCTCCCCGTAGAGACTCAGGGACGCCTGGAACGTCTGAAAAACATAACATATAACATCAGTACACGAGAGTAAATTCAACAACTAAACAAAAGAAAGGTAAGTGTCGACCCTTACCATAAAAGCGAGATCGGAGACGTTGGACCCCACGTCGTCGATCGTCATCGCTTTGAACTTCTCCTTGAAGTCCGGGAGCTGGTATTTCACCAGATGAGGAAATATCCTTGACCTATCGAAGACATCATCCACCATAAAGTCCGACAGCAACGTGAAGTTGACCGTCTGGACGTCAGCAGGTTCCTTCCTCTTGTCGGACGTAGGGACAGATCCAGAGGCCTGAGTCGCCTGCTCCGGAGGTGGTTGATCGATGTTCGACACCTCCGGAGGATTCACCATCAGAGGTGCAACGCTAATGAGGACCGTAGGAATTGGGTCGCCCATCTTCGCCTTCTCAGGTGTAGGGACGCTCGACGCGTCACCACCCTTCGACGATGGTTCCCTCGGGACCGTCATCCTGGTTCTCTTGGGCACACTCGACCCAGTAGTCGAGAGTCCCTTTCTTTACTCCTTGACCTTCCGGGCCAACTCCAGCTGGGCATTCCTTCGGTCGGCCACTGTGGAAGTCTTTGCAGGAGAACCACCTGAAAACAAAAAAGTTAGATCACACGACAAACAAAGAAAAAAAGAATAAAGGAAATTAAGGGACGAGTACGCTACCTGCCATCTCCTCTCCCTCCTCCTCTTTCTATTCCTCTTCTTCCTCATCCTCGCCCTCCTCAACCTCAGATGGCTCGACGATGGTCACTTTGTCGTCGTCTATCGATGGATGAGGGGTGTAGAATCGCTCGACCAAGCTATACCCTAGAAAGCAGGTGATCTTGTACACAGAATCGCTATTCGATCGTACTTCGTTGAACTTGATAGCTGAAATCAAAAGAACAAAAGAAAAACGTTAGATGCAAATCTATGGAAAACATACGATAAAGACTAATTACAGTAAAAAAACTCACTCGACATATTCCAGGACATCTCTGGCACGTTGTTGTCTGGACCTAGTGACGTCGTACACATGAACGTGTACCTCGTTTTCCACCCACGATCGTTAACCGTAGTGTTAAGTACCAGGGTGCAGTCACCCCAATACTTGGAAAACAGGTTATATCGGTGGAATCCATCCACCTTGACAGCATAAGCAGTGAGGAGGTCGTTCATGTCGAACGGCGATCCCTAATCTCCCGTCAGTCGCTTGATAACCGAGACGACTCTCCAGGACTGGGGCATGAGTTGCCCCGGAGTAAGGCTGAATGTGTGCATAAACAACCTTGATAGTGGCGAGTAAGAGCACTTGAACCCAATCTTGAAGGGATATTTGTTTATAACGAAATATCCCCCCGGACACATATCAGGACGAACCTGACCCAGAGAATTTATGGCAACACTATCAGGGATCTACACTAAGCGCCTAAGATCGTCAAGATTGTCTTGAATATGGATCGAGCTCGCTGGTTCGCTCGACATAGCTAAACCGGTCAAGTTGATTTTTAGCTCACTCAAACCTAAGATATCCCAGTCCTTCCTAGGTTTCCTAGCTAAAATCTTGAATCGCATAAAAGAGTAATAGAGAGTATACCTTATATAATCGTTCTAAACCTCGAACGAATGGTAAAGATTTTGCTGGTTTTTGGAAAGGATTCGTAAAGATGATCACGCAAATATCTCTCTAAAAAGTGTTTGAAAGCGTAAAAAGAAATAATCCCCTGGATACCCCTATTTATACGCTCAAACATATCAAGTCGAGTCGTTCGCTGATCGACATGTGTCGATCGACTTTTCGTGTGCACCGCTGGATCGTCGACACTTGTCCTTGACAACTGTCAAGCACGCGGATACACGCCACCATGACGTCACGTGTGTTAGTTAGGCCATCATGAGTCTAGTTAGAAACGAACCAATTCGGTTCCACCGCGATAAGAGCTTCTCCCAGAGTGACACGTGGCGATCGCCAAAATTTTCAATAAAACTTAAAATTTAAAATTCAAAATTGCCGCTTAATTTTAAATTTTGGGGGCAAACTGTTTGGGTCAAAAATCCATGACCACGACGAATTAACATTTTATGCATATTTCGCATGACTAGTCTTGTATTAAGATAAGGTCTTGTCGACCAAACATATTTATAACATCCGCCGACACTTCCGTGAAAGTCGGTCGAGCGTCGTACGACCATCGTAAGATTACTCTCGACCACGACTATACTAATGTACGACCAACGTTCTTTTCTTATTCCTTTAATGCAGGTTTAATGCTCATAAAAACCAACGGATATACCTGACATCGGACATCAAGATCATTTAAGCAGCTTCAACCATTACACTAAGAATCAATGACACATTTATGAAGATCAAAGACTATAAATACACAAGATATCATTTCATTCGGACAACTGCTACTACGAGTTTACAGGCTATACAAAGAACAATCGAAAACTCTCTCTCTCTCTCTCTAGCATTACACGATTGAAGCTCTATACGCACGACAGAAGTGTTTTATACACAACTAAGGGGTTGTTTGGTTGTTTTTTCATTAAGTCCTGTATAGATAAAGTTGGCTGGATGGATAAAGTTAGTTGTATAGATTGAATAAAGTTGTTGTTTGTTTGTTGTGCTGAATAACATGTCTAAATCATAAAAATGACCATTCTACCCTTTTATTTATTTTTTGTTTTATTGATCTCTATACACCAACCCAAGACAATCAATTTCCAGTTTTTCAATTTCAACCATCAACCCTGTTGACTACTACTGTTGATGGTTTTTTCATTAAAGCCATTTTGATTTTAAAAAAAAAAACTTCCACCACCAATGTTGACCTCCATGAAATCCACCCACTTGAAAAAATTTCCAGCATCCATTTCGAGCTTCATTTCTTGAAATCTATTTCCACCGCTTCAGAGACAAAAAAAAAATGGAAACCAGTAACGCAATAAACCAGTTAAAAGAGCAACCTAACAAGAAGAAGCTTCATCTCCTGAAAATTTCGTGCTTCATTTCTTGAAAATTCCAGAAATTTTCGAGCTTCATAACCTCAAAATTTCGAGCAGATATCAACCCTAAAATTTTCGAGCATCATATTGAAGCAGAAACAGATCGAGAGTGGAGAACAAGAGATGAAGAGAGCAAAAATACCAGATTGATGGCTAGGATGCAGGGTCAAATTTCAAGGAAGACGTCGGCGAGCAGTTAGGTTAATTTTGAAAAAGTGAGGGGAGCGATAGTGATATTGGAGGAAGGAGACGGTGGGTGTATTAGAGAGAAATCATGATTCTTTTTCTTATATGTGAAGTATGAAGTGAGGGGAAGGGTACTCTAGGAAAGTAGGTGGCTGAGTGGATACAAGTAATTCAAGAGAGCTTAGCGAATAAGTCATGAACTAAACCAATAAGCTGTTAATAAACACTCATATATGGCTTAGCGAATAAGCTATATATGTCATTAAGCCCACTAAGTTATTAACAAACAACCCCTAACTCTTGTTACTAGTTTCTACAATTGTATTTCATGTTTATCTTGTGTAAACATTGTAATACATAAGGACATCATCCCTGTTTAGCGATTATAGTGCTCGACGACTTCTCTTAGTCGTCCGCGTTTTTTCCTCGTTGAGGTTTTTCTGCATCATCAAATCTCTTGTCTCCTTATTTTGTTTTTTGTCGTGCAAATTGTCGTCTGGTTACTTTCTTTAGTTTGATAAAGCTCCACATTGACCACAAATCTTCCTTTGGACGATTTTTGGCATTAACATTAATAATGTTTATGTAGGTGTCATCTTTCATTATGTGTTTTCCTGGATTGTGTTGTAGTATAGAAATTTTAGTTTTATTGACTAGTATTTTAAATATTCGATAATCAATCAAAACATTTATTAATAACGAGACAATTAAATAGTGTATCATCAATTAGAATGGAGCGAGTATATGGAAAGGTTGTTGTATTCATGTCAGAATACGTGGATTATAGGTAGCTCACTGCCATTTGCTAAAACATATGGATAGATACTATAAATTAAACATAAGTGAGGATGTTAAATGCAATCCAACAAAATTAATAGCTGAAATTTTGATTATATTATATTCGCACCAAATGCGGGACAGTGAGTTTTGTCATGTCCCATGTCGCGCCAAACATGAGAGAGTGAGTTTTTTCCTATCCTGTCCTATGTACCAAACGCAGCCTAAAGTAATTCCTCCCATAACAGTTTTAATAACATCTCTAACAACTTCTCTAAAATAAAAAAAAAATGAGTTTTTGTTCTCTAAACTTATCCAACAGATTTACTATCTTGTTCTCTATAATAGAGAAAATTTTCCACATTTCTTTTATAATTAATAAAGGTAATTCACCGTGAAATGAAAAGTATATTGCCACATCTATTTATACAAGTACAAAGCTAATAGTAAGGGAAATAATAAGGAAAGACAATTTACAAGATAAGAATCTCATTAATGTAGCCATATAATATCTACAATATAATAATCCCTATAATGTAGTTTTATAATCCCTATAATGTAGTCCTCCCTCTATTAATCCCCGTTAGTCGCAACGGCAAAAGATCGGACGTGAAGACTATACCGGAAATCATCAAAGAGTACTTTTGGAAGACCTTGGTGAATATATCCGCATATTGGTATCGTGAGGGTACGTGTAAGACTCGAACAAGGCTGCTTGCCACCTTTTCATGAACAAAGTGGATATCTAACTCAATGTGTTTTTGTCTGTTGATGTTAAACTGGATTCCCGGACATAAAAATGGCACTCACATTATCGCAATATACCATAGTTGCTTTCGCAATCGGTACTCGAAGTTCCATCAACAAATTCCGTAGTCAATACGTCTCGGACACCGCATTGGCTATACCCCGGTATTCGGCTTCAACACTTGATCGGGATACGGTTGCTTCTATCTTTGACGACCAAGAGATTAAATTGTCTCCAAAAAATACACAGTAGCCTCAAGTGGATCTCCTAATATCCGAACCCCCCAACGCCATCCGTATAGGAGATGAGAGACTTACTTTGTGATGGGCATAATTGCAATCCGAAAGATAAAGTACCTTTGACGTATCAAAGAATGCGTCGAATAGCTTGTAAATGTTCCTCCCGGGGATCATGCATGAATAAATACACTTGTTGGACTGCATAAGTTATCTCTGGTTGTGTAAATGTTAAATACTGAAGTGCGCCAACGAGACTCCGATATTGAGTGGCATTGGAAACTTGAGGACCCGAGTTGGCGCTACGTTTGGAGTGGGTATCGACCGATGTGTGAGCCGAATTGCAGGAGGACATATTGGCCCCACGAGATTTCACGAGCATACTTTTCTTGAGATAAAAAAAGACCATGTTTGTTTCTGGAGACATAGATACCCAAAAAATAATGAAGTTCACCAAGTCCTTCATTGCAAATTCGAAGGCCAATTTTGATGTAATAGCTATGCGTAAATAGGTTGACGATGCGGTCAAATTTTGTCAACGTATAAGAGCAAATAAAAGGTGTCGTTGCTTAAAGCAAACCCAATAGATGCAAAAAGTTGTACTACACCCTTTGTGCTTACTTTAAACCGTAGAGGTATTGTTTGAGGCGACATACATGGTTGGGGTATTTGTCATTTATAAACCCGGACGGTTGATGAATAAAGACAGTTTCATGTAAATGACCATCTAGAAACGCGTTCTTGACACTAGTTTTTAGATTAGGCGATGCTAAGAACGAGACAAATGGTGGTTCAGGCTAAAAGTTTCCGTGTAATCTATGCCAACTTGTTGGACCTGCCATTACACACTAAACGAGCTTTGTGTCTCTCAAGAGACCCGTTAGCATGAAATTTATAAGTAAAAATCCAGATGCAACGTATCACATTAACATCAATAGGCATCTGAACAAGCTCCCAAGTATCAATTTCAAATAACACATTATACTCATCAAACATTGCTTTAGTCCAATTTGGGTCATGAAGAGCATCAATATGAGATTTGGGAAGATGTGAGATATTCAGAGTGACCAAACAAGCATATTTTGGGTTAGTCTTGTGAATCCCATGTTGACTTCGAGTAGTCATGCGATTTTGAACCGGAGGAGGAGAGGAGGGGGAGAACGACGCATGAGGAGATGAGGAAGACGTCGGAGTTGTGGTCCGAGTTTGGGACTGGTTTGGAAGGGCAGTGGGCTATTTTGGTGAATGATTTTGGGGTTTTTCGGGAGTAGATGTCAAGTTGGAGGGTTGGCCACGTGTAGGAGGTGCTGCCATAAGGTTCAGAAACAGTTGAAACAACGATGGTGGGGTTGTTTGTGTGTTGTTTGTATCGTTTTGGTGAGGTAGGGAAGGGGCTCTCGGTTTTTGAGAGACAAAGGGAAAAGTATTTTTGTCAAAAATAACATGGCGTGAGATAATGAAATGATTTTTGGTAAGATCGTAACACAAATAGCCACGATGGTGCGATAGATATCCAATCAAAACACACGGAGAGGATTTTGGAAGAAGTTTGTATTGAGGAGAAGTGGCATACGGAAAACAAATGCAACCGAAATTTTTTAGATATTCATAGGATTGGATCTTATGATAAAGACGGGTGGTCGGTGAGGAATAATTTATGACCTTGGAAAGGAGAATATTATGTAGATACGTAGCCATGTGAAGAGAATATGGCCAAAAAGATGTTGGAACATTGGCATGGAATAGAAGAGTTCATGAGATATTGTTTAGTGTATGGAATTTGCGTTCGACCTTCCCATTTTGGGAGGATGTATACGGACAACAAAAACGTAAATGAATTCCATTTTGTTGACACAATTGATTGAAAGAGTGATTATTAAATTCTTTCCCATTATCACATTGGAAAGATTTTATATCCCGACCAAACTGATTAGTGATATAATTGAGCAAAAGAATAAAATAGAAGAAGGTTTGAGATTTATGTGTCATCGGAAATGTCCATACATAATTAGTGAAATCATCGACAAACAAGAGATAGTATTTATGACCACTTGTACTCAAAACTGAAGAAGTCCAAACATCACTATGAATTATATCAAAAGGTGCAATAGAATTTGACATAGAATTGACAAAAGGTAATTGGTCTTGTTTTCCAAGTTGGCAAAACTTACATATGCAAGAACTAAAATAACTCGAACAAGTAATTATTAACCTATCACTATGCAATTTATTTAAGATATTGTCGCCCGGATGACCAAGGCGTGTATGCCAAGCATTACTAGCAACGGAAAGAAACGTAGACTCGGTAGGAACTTCGAACTTGATGGAAATTAGAAGCGAGTATAAGTCTCCATCACTATTGCATCTCATTAGATTGATCCATGTCCGTAAATCCTTCACGCAAAAACCATGAGGATCAAATTTTATGGAAACATAGTTGTCTTTTGTAAAACGATGAACTGAAAGGTGGGGAAAGTTTTGTTTGACCGTAAGCTTTTATAGGAATGGAAGACCCGTTACCCACAATAATTTGATGAGGAGTGCGTAAATTAAAAAGATTTGAAAGCGTACCTTGGTTTGATGTTATGTGTGATGTTGCCCCGATATCCATATACTACTGATACTCCGGGGTATTAAACGACATTGTATTGAAAGCGACATCAATTTCAATTGGAGCATATAAAGACGGAGCCTGAGAATAGTAAGCTTTTTGGGGCCTAGGAGAAGTTGGACCGCGAGGTGCCCAACCGGTCGTTGGGTAGGGGCATGGTGGCGGACCCAACTGCCATTGTTGTGGCCATTGATACAGACCATGTTGCTGCCAGAAATAGCTGTCGTGGTTAGAGCGACCATCCTGGCCTCGTCCGTCGCGTTGTTGTTGGTCACATCGACCTCGACTAGACCCGCAATAGGAGCTACTGGTAGCAGCGCTGCTGCTGCCGATCTTGGTAATGGCATCGGAAGTGGGTGGCTGCTGTGGCGGCATGGTGGAAGTAAGGAGGGTGGTGGGGCTAGAGACATTTTCCTCCACTTGTTTGTTTTTTCGGGCTTCTTCCAACGATAGCAGGCTTTGGGCTTGATAGAACGGAAGCAATGGATTTGTTTGTTGAATGAGGTAGAAACGCCATCACAGGCGATGGTGAGGCCTGCGACTAATTGGAGGACAAGTCTACTTCCAGACACCGGTGCACCTACATTCGTTAATTGGTCAGATGAGAAATCTTCTTGGCGGGTCTTGGAGAACTGTTGCTTGAGATAGATGGATCGGAAGGATCTTTATCTCGAAAAATCTGTTGTAGACGGTTCCATGCAAGTTGCGTGGTGGAATTTGGTTCGATGATGGTGTGGGAAAGGTCATTTGACATCGTGCCATATATCTATCGGAGGACAATGGTATCGAGACGAGACCAAAGAGAAGCCTCAACGGAAGTATTCTTAGGTGGGATGATATGATTGATAACAAGGTAAGCACGACGTTTATTGATCTTTCTCGATTTCCAAGACAATAGGGATCATGGATTTGATGTTCGAGACTGTTAAAACGGGATGATAGGGAGGATGTCGGATATCGGTGGTGGTGGTTTCGGTGGCGCTTGATTCCAAGGATGCCGAAGACATGATGATTGTGAGTTAGAGAGACAGAAAGAAAAAAAAATATGTAGAAGGGAGAGTAGCTCTAATACCATAACGATAATTCACCATGAAATGAAAAGTATATTGCCACATCTATTTATACAAATACAAAGCTAATAGTAAGGGAAATAATAAGGAAAGACAATTTACAAGATAACAATCCCTTTAATGTAGTCTTATTATAATCCCTATAATGTAGTTCTCCCTCTATTAATTGAGATTGATTTTTATCATTTTTAAACTTCTCTAAAACTTGATGGTAAGAGAGAAAATGATTATTTTATTTAATCCCACCAATGAGATTGAATTTTTATCATTTTATATAAAGTTTTTTTTAAAGTGTATTGAGAAGATAAGTTAAAAAATATTATAATAATATAATTTGTGTTAAAATCTCTAAAATAGAGAATCTGTTAAAGTTGAATGTAATTCTTTTTAGAGATTTTAACTTTTGGTTCTCTATTTTAGAAAAAAGTATAAAGAACCTGTTGGAAATGCTCTAATATACGCAACTTACACACACACATATATCTATACTGCATTAATAAGCATTCTAACCAAAACTCTTATGTGCAACTTATAAAGTACAAGGCACTGCCTTTTAATGCTTGAAATACTAAAAACTCTTAATTACAAATCATTAAGCATGATGTACAAGTTATAGATGCAAACTCTTGTTTATGCCTTTCCATATATTCTGCATTTTCAAACACTGTGTACCATATATAATATTCAAATTTCAAACAGGGCGATTTGAATTTTTTTCATCTCTTATTTGTTGCTCCAAATTTGAATGAGTTCCTTCGTCCGTCCAAAACCGTAGATTTTTCAACTTTATACTGTTTTCTCAAGACATGCCATGGTGTGGATTTTTCCATGGTTATATTGGGTGTTATGAGAGGTTTCAAGCTGAAGATAGGTAAGGTTCAAAAGCCATGTTCATACCACCCTTCCCACTCCCTCAATCCATACCCCCTGAGTTTCGATTACTATTCATCCATAACAATCTACATTCTTGATTTGAGGCTAGGTTTTATTGTGACTGTCTTCTCATTTGCTAGGTTGGTTACCTTCTCTTTCTAATGTGGTTTTAACTCTACTTTCCCAGTGATATTCGATTTTTGAAGCTAAAACGTGGGGACTTTTTGCTTCCAAGATCGTTCAGAATCATGAGGGGTACATATTGATCCAAGGTTCTATATTATTTGTTATTGAGGTTAATGGATTCGTGTTTGTAGATTTTATTAATCATCGCCCAAATGGTGAAACCACAACACCTTCTTCAAGACGTGTGGAAACTGTGCGAGGTATGACGTTTTATGACTTCCTATAAATACCATGTTTTACTTTTCAAATCAGCTCGCAACAGCTAATAAGGCAATTATGGGACAAGAAGGTTATAGTTGCTTGTGGTGAATGCTTAATTTCTACTTCTTTTATGCTAAAATTTCATGGTGAATGCTTATTTTGCTATTGGTAATATATTTTAGTGTCAATTGTTTGGCCTCATTTCTTATTTTTCACATTTCTACATGGTTCTATTTTACCCAGGTTATGGTTCAAGTCTCTATGGAGACATCATTGGGAGTAAGAGTACTTGCCTTTAAAAAACCTAATATATATTGGCCACCAATTGTCGTGTCGATTTATTACTTGGTGCAAGTGATCTATCACTTTCTTCATCATCATCCCTTTTGATCAATTTAAAACCCTCTTCTCTTTGACACAAAATTTGGTTGATTCTCGATATTTGTTGCGCGTTAATCGAAGATAGCAAAAAAAAATTTTTTGCCGATTTCTAATCATCGTCCATGTTTCTGTTTATTGTCTTATAATTAGATATGGATTTGCTAAGCAATTCCCGTTCGATTTCACGAACAAATTTTGATTTTTCTTAGCAGTGAAAAGCTCTATTCGCCTAGAAGATCCGACCCTTTTGTTCATCAGATCTTGCCTGCTATTCTGATCCGATTTGGGTAATCACCTCTTTCTCATCGCTTTTTATCTTATTATTCGCTTCTATATCAATATTCCATTCAAACGTGAAGATCTTAAAATTTCAGACTTCATTTAAATGATTTATTTGTTCATATTTGACTGTAACTAACACTTCCCTGGGGTTTTCGATGTGAATCTTAGAGTTTTTAGCAGAATGTTTGTTCGAAGATTTGTGTTTATGGGTGTTATGATATGCTATAGTTTAAGGGTTTTCGATTCATTTACCTTTTGCGTATTCTATTATACTAGGTACGTAAATTGATGTGTTTTAAATTTATAAACCGCAAGCGTACGGGAGGTGTAGCATACCGGTGGTCGATCACAGGGAGGCGATGGACTAAACACGGACTCGTTCTAAACTATGGCCTAGCTACGGGAATTCATCAATATTTGGATTTTTTTTAAAACTAATAAAATAAACAAACAGAAGAAGGAAGCAAAACAAACTAACGGACATTGGGTAATGCCAACTTCAGATTTTTGGTAATGGTGGGAATTCGTTATGTAAAATTACTTCAACCCTCTTTCGAGGTGGAAAAGCTTTTCTAATCCAAGACCCATATTTACTTTCGCAATATGTGTACATTGGGAAAAAACATTATGAATTAAAACGAATATTTTTCCCAATCAACGTCCTTAACTATTTATCATGTTAGGACCGTTGTCACCGATCAATTTAATTTAAATAAAAGACCGAACCTTTGTTCATATCTAAAACTAATCGAATTTAACTAAAGAGGTTTTATAAAAATTGGTTAATCAAACATTAACTTTCGTTATATGAAAAATCAACCACTTAAAACTCAAAAGTTTATTATAAAAATAATTGATCAATACCACAACATCTATCCAAAGTGACGATTACCCAAATGAACGATAACTAAACTACGAAATAAAACGTAAACATAAATCTAACGAAAGCAATAAAATTAATCTACAAAAGCTGTAAAGATCGATCCAAGGAGTGTCATTCTCCAAGAATCGTTTTTAGCCTACGAAAGCAGTAAATAAAATTAAGAGCGGTGCAAGAAATTAAAAAGGGAGAAGTACGATCCAAGGAGTGTCACTCTCCAAGAATCGATCTAACCTAATAAAGCGGTAAAATAAAATAAGAACGATGCATAAATTAAAAAGAGAGAAGTAAAATAAGGAGAAGAACATAAATATAAAATATGGAGAAAAAGAAATGTTAAAACGGATGTTGAATGTGGATGAAAATTTGTCACATAACCATCTTCATCTTCGATCCGTCAAAACACCGCATCTTCTTCACATATCGAAAGACTCAAAGGACGAGAGATTACAAGTAAATAAAAAAACTAAACTAAACCTAAAATCTAAAATCTAAACTAACGAACTTATAAGAAAAAAGAAAGAAACTAAACCTAACAATTCACCATTGAACAAAACAAAAGAAAGAAACTAAAACTAAAATAAAATAAAATAAAGAAAAAAAGAGAAAACGGCTCAGCCCATTTTGTGGAGGAAGAAGTAGTCCCAAAACCCTAATAAAAAAATTGTATTTATAAAAAATAAATTTTCATTTCAGCCCCTTGAACTTTGCAGTCTTTTCTAAAATGCCCCTCTTGATTTCTTTTCTTTTGAAAACATCCCCTCATCAATCATTTCTTCAAAATTTGGTCCAACTTTGTCATATTTTCTTGAATTTGCCCACCAAATAAAGATCGATCAAATACTTTAAATCCATCGTCATCCATGTTCACACTTTCAATGTGAATTACCTGTCAAAACACGAGAAAACCACAAAAATGCCAATGTAATACAATCGATTATTAAACGAAAATTAACTAAAAATATAATAAAATCTACATGCAAACTATTAAACTAAATGCAAAATGCAACTATAAACTAATATGAATGTATGCACAAAATGCACTTAACATAAATCTATTTGTGCATGCATTGATTTTGTTTTGCTCTTTTCTTCTTAGGGAATTTTGTGGATTCCGTATGATGGTTTGCTTTGATGCCCTTCCAGTAAATTGTATCACCTCCATTCCACGAAATTGTATCACGAAATAACATAAAAATGGTGAAATTCTTTTATGGTTTTAAGTGTATTGAGCATACCTCCATGTGTGCATCTTTTGGGAATAATAATTTTGGGACATTTTTAAGTTTCTGTATAAGCTGAAGAATGAATTTATTGGGGTTTATAACAATCTTCTCCCAGATCGAATTTGAATGTGAATTATAAGCTTCTTACAAATGCTAGATGATGATTTATTAACAACTTTCAACCATGATTTTAACTGATTTGATAGTTATTTGTTGATTTTACTGAGCCATATTTTTGTCTGCATTTGGGGAGAGATAATTGAAAAAAGATTCTTTTGATCTTGCTTGTAAAACTAATAACTCACCTGGTCCTCACTCTGTGGTCTGTAAATATTGTATTTAATGTCATCAATATTTAATATATCTAGATTGGAGATTTTTATGGGGTGACAAAATACATTAACCATGGCAAGCAACTAGGATAAACATGAATAACTCACCACTTTTCTATGGTGATACTGTGTTGTGGATATGATGTGATGTTAAGGATAGACATATAGGAAAATCAGGTACCTTTCTAGTTTCTATTTTTCTAGCTGATTATCTTGTATATTTTGATCACTATGGTATCATAAAAATCGTGTTGCCAAATTTTGTTCAAGAAATACTTGCAGGTTGATGCATATTCAACTTGGAACGGACTGAATTAAGATTAGCAATCTGCAAACATATGGTAATTGAATGGGCGTGGTTTTCTTGACCCTTCTGTTGTTTTTATTTGTCAATTTCGGCAACGTTGTTTGGATATGGAGCTTAGTTGAAACACAAAATTTGTTTATTTGTGGTATTTATTTGTTTGTTTCTATAAACCCAAGAAAAATGAACATCTGACTTGACAATTTACCAAGAAAAACTAATTTATTTTGTGAAAGAAAGAGTGAGTAGCAGATGGACTAGCCGAGATGGATACTAAAGGGTCGTTTACTAGACGCTTACCGGGTACGTATGAATCACCACCCTCACGTTATCAGGTAACATTCCAGGTCATGCATCAAATTGGATTGATGGTAAGCGTTTATTACCCGTAAGCGCTTACTAGGTAAGAGTCACCGCCCTCACTTAATGGGTAAGACTCTCAATCCTTTCCTTCTCTCTTACCAGGTAAGATTTTCGGTCTTTCCTATGCTCACCCTAAGGTAATCTGTACGCTTACCCTGTATGTGTTTGATAAATGGCCCCAAAGGCTACTCTTTCTCACGGGTTCAAGCCATAGAAAAAGCCTCTTTGCCATGTACAGGACCTCTGATCCTTGCAGCTTAGGAGCCCTTGCCCCTTTCTAGAAAGAGTAAAAGGTGTTTTTTTTTTTTTTTTACAATTTGAGCAACTGTAATGCATACATTACTATTCAGAAAACAATATAAACTATTATGTATTTTAGACTTAGTCATGAATCTAGAAATATAAACTATTGAAACGATTTTGGATTTTCCAGTTTGTAAATATGCATGTGGAAGTTCCAATTTGCTTAGTTATGAATCTACAACTATGAGGATAGTGTCCCAATGATCAATAGGAAGAAGAAGCATTTTCAGCATTTAAGAGTTCTTACACATGCACATGTAGCATTTTGACGACATTTTTTAATCCCTTTATTAGTCTTCTATTTTGAAGACATTTTTAATCCCTTTATTAGTCTTCTATTTTGAAGACCTTGATGCTTGATGTATAATCTGTTTAAAGCTCAGTATTTATTGTAATATCTAAGAATTAATTATACAACTTTACTTTTATATTTAAAATCAGTTTCGATTCTAACTACTTTTTACATGTTCATCAAAATATGACTATATTTTGTTCTTAGTTTATAATAAATTTTTATACCCCGCCGTTTTGCGTGGGTACACAACTTGTGTGTGTATATATATATATTTATAGTGAGAGTTTTTTTTTGTAAAACCATTTTATCTTATGAACTATGTAAACCAATTATCATCCATTAATTATCTTCATCGACGGTTGAAAATTTCCGGATTTAAATTTATTAAAAAAAATAGGGAAAGGGTAGTTTGGGAATACGTTTTAAATAATTTAAATTTTAAATTTTAAATTTAATAATTAATTTGAATTTATCTAATTTTGGTTATATCATCTCTTTAATTATCTCCATATCTCTCCCCCCCTCCTTCTCTCTCATAAATTTCCGACGACCTCCTACCCCCGAATTCCGACGACTTCCTCTCACGATCCATCCTCTCCATCCAATTCCGGCGTCCTCCTACTCTCTGGTTACCTCTCCAAATTCCGGCAAGTTTCATAAATGGTTTTTTTCGAAATTTTCAAGTTTTTTAAGTTTCATAAATTGTTTTTTTCGAAGTTTTCAAATTTCATAAACGGTTTCATAATATGTTTGTTGGATTTTTAAGTTTCATATTTTTTTTCTCCCATATGAATAATCAGATAATTTCGAAATAATCATGTATTTTTGAAGTTACGTTTATTTTTCTCTCATATAAATAATTAGATTTTTAAGTTTCATATATTTTTAATCAAATTATGAAACGTGAACATTTCGAAAAAACAAGTTTACGAAAGTTAAAAAAACGTTGAAATTTTCGAAAAAAACAGTTTATGAAACTCACCGGAATTGGGGGAGGACGTCACCGGGAACTAGATGCTGACGGTGGATCGAGAGAGAGAGTGAGAGAGAGATGGAGATAATTGAGAAAAATCAAGGAAATTGGTTGTTTCTAAAAATATGAATTATTCCTAAAATTACGAATATGGAAAAAAAAACCCAAATAAACTAAGTTCACACAGATAAAATGGGTTTATAAAACAAGTGGTCTCTCTCTCTCTCTCTCTCTCTCTCTCTCTCTCTATATATATATATATATATATATATATATATATACACACACACATATATGTGTGTAGGGGGGGTTCAAAGAATAATTTAGGAAATATATAAATTTGGTAATTTTGATTTAAAATTATTGTTAGAGGACGTTTTAAGTATTTTTAAAAATCTCCTCTCTTCTCTCTTCTCTCTCAGGCATCCGTGAAACTAATTTCAGCGAAATACACTGTGATACCCTTTTTGATACAAAATAGACTATGATATCCACTGTGATACAAATATAGTACAAAATACATTGTGATACAAAATACACTGTGATACACACTATGATACAAAATGCAATGTCATATATACAATACATACTAGACCACTGTGATACCCACTCTGATACCATAAACTTTAAAAGGTAAGACACAAATCCACTTTAATAGGCACTGTACTACCACTTTGATACCCATTGTGATACCGTTCTATGAGCATGGGTTGAGACTAGATCTAATCTGGGTTTTAGACCACACATAACCACTGGATACCCAATATGATACCCCACATCAAGATTTGAAGAAAAGAAAGGAAAAAAAAACAACCATCTCAAACATGAAAACCCCATTAGTGATGAACATGAAAACCCCACTCAGTAGCATCTCGTTGTTCTGCATGAACATGAAAACCCCATTAGTGATGACTTTATATAACTGTAAATCAAATTAATTAATTATGTAAGAGAGAAAAACTATTTACATGATAGTTGATAATGAAGTTTTGTTGTAGTATTAAAGAAGATAAAGCATCATCACCGGCTGTGTCTTCTTCGTTTTGATGTTGCAGAATTGTTGACGGATCGAGGAGGGATCTGCAGATCGATGCCGATGACGTCCACTGTTGAGATCCATCGCCGAGAGCCACCGTTGACACCACCATTGTCGGCTCGATTTAGAGAAGTTAGCTGGTGTGATCATGGTAGCGAAGAGTGGATGGTTTCCATCGTATAACTATCAATGGTTATGCATATAAATATGAAGAGGAGGAAGAGATCATGGTTTAGAAACACTGTGATTTTCTGGCCGATGAATTTTTTGCAAGGTTTAGAAAAAGAGGGAGGGAGAGAAAAAGAGAGATACCAATCTATCCTAAAATTATGGGATTGGAATAAAGAAAATTATTTATGAGTTGTCATATTATATCAATTTACTAAATTGACCTTAGTATTTAATTAATAATAAAATAAATAACTTTAAATGATCGACTCACATTGGATGTCACGATTACCATAAAATACCAAATTTTTATTTGATTAGGCCCTATATATGTGTGTGAAAACGTGTAAGCATGGAAATTGAACCATGTGTAACATATGTTTTTTAGACTTCGCGGTTTTTAGACTTCTCACCATGTGTACATAAATATCAAGAATTAAAATTCCAAGAATAAGCTTTATAATAACATACCTGCAAGTGTGTATCCAATATAGAAAGTTGGAACTTAGAATCAAATCAAATATAAAAAAGAGATCCTGTAAATCATATGTTAAATATGTAAAATAAACAAGATGATTCGGCAATTAAAGCACATTTAGAAACAGGAGATTCGGCAAAAAGCATATACGCACCTGCTAATTTCATTGGCTAACTTTTAATTTAGTAGGCAAAGCGATAGTGGCATCACATGCATATGTATTTATACCTTTCTATATGAAGAACCCATCTTCAAGAGCTTATATCTGAAAGTTGCCATATCAGTCTTTTTAATTTCCAGTCCAAAATGGTTGTTTCTTTAAGGTTTAACAGCAAATTCCAGAAAAAATCAACCAGTTTGCCTTGCAGATCACATCCAAGTACTCTCCGAATCGAAGAGGAACTTACCAAGATTAAAGCATCATCTTCAACAAAGCAATCTGCTGACAGCATATCCGACGGGTTGTCTCAGCTGGTTGAGTTGTACAATTGCTTGGACGATCTTCTTGATTCGTTGGCGACCCAGAATCTAATTTCTTCACACCGAAAGGAGACATGGGTTGAAGAGGTAATGGAGGGATCCATGCAGTTGTTAGATATTTGCAGTACTGTAAGGGATGTGGTGTTGCAAATGGTAGAGCATGTTCGAGATATTCAATGTGCGCTGCAGAGGAGAAGGGGCCACACCAGCATGGTAGTCAGTATAGAAAAATACAAATGTTTCAGGAAGAAAACGACCAAAGATGCCAAGGTAATGATTATACATTTGAAACAAGCAGAAAAAGTGATGGGTCTGTTGGCGGATCCTGATAACCACCAGCTCACAGCAATGATTAGAGTCTTCATGGAAGTTACGGAAATGACAGTTGTTATATTTGAATCTCTCTTGATGTTCCTGGTATCCCCAGTTTCAAAGCGAAATGGGTGGTCTATAGTGGTGTCAAAGCTGATTTACAAACGGACTATGGCTTGTCAAGAAGATGAGAAGCTAGAAGGAATCACGAATGAGTTGGAAACTTTAGATGTTACATTGCATAACATCATGTGCGATGGCCATGATGAATGGGCAGATAATACACGAATTGTGCAATTTAAATTGGAGGGACTGCAAGGTAAGATGATGAAAATTGATAGCGGTTTGGAGTGCATGTTTAGAAGATTTGTAAAGACAAGAACTACTCTCCTCAACATCATCTGCTTGTAACTCTATCAAAAATCAAGTCTCATCTAGCAAAGATTGAGGCTGAATTCTTCTATATTAGGACATCAATGAATCTGATTATGTACATGATACTGGAGTTGGTTATACAAGAAAACACCGAACAAAATTTCAAACTAAATGTCTACACTTTAATTAGTTTACCATCACAACAAGAAACTGAGGAAACACAGTGGTGCTGTAAATAATTTGTTTAAAACAAATTGCAAAACATGGAGTATAATGGTCATTATTATAGTCACTACTAAAAACTACCGCCGGCATTTTCTGTCGGAAATCCATCAAAAAGCCTTTTACGACGGATTTTAGATGGAAAATGTCCGTTGGAAATTTTTTGGTCGGAAATTTTGACGACTTTTTCCGACTGAATGTTTAAGTATTTCCAACGACAATATCTATCGGAAAAGCCTCGGTATATGGTTCCGACAGATTTCCTATGGATTTTTGAAACTAATTAAAAAATTATTTATTAAAATCAGATATTGTCCATCAGAAATCCGTAGGAAACTCTCAACGGTCGTCATCAGGGAAGACAGTGACTTTCGATGTGTATGATAGTCAGGACCTTATCTTAGTACAAGAATGGTCCTTAGATTAGAGACGTTTTGGTTTTCTTGCGTCGGTTGTGACTTGTGAAATTTTACCCAAACAACAGTTTGCCCCCACAATTCGAAAATTGGGCGGCAAGTCGACTTTTCGGATTTTGTAACCAGATTGGACACGTGTCGAAAATTTGTAACTGAATTGGTCACTCAAAAACCAAAGCGATATTGAGGGAAAGCGTACAACCGCTTAACGGCAGTGACGTCATGGCGACGTGGGGCGCGTGGTGTCAGGCATAGAGCGCACGAAAGGTCGATGATAGGTGTCGACCATTTGTTGACTCGACCTAACATAGAATCAAGTATAAATATCGACCTTGGCCGAATCCTTTCCTTTTTACGCGATCAAGCTTTTTAGATAGAGAGATTTTCTTAAGGATTCACTGCTGGTTATAGACTTTGAGAGTCTTATTTAAGGTGTTTTAAGGACCACGGTTTTAGGAAAGTGCATTATTCCCGATTCCCTTATGGCGATCGATCCCCCTACACTAGTACAAAAACTCACAATGGCCACGGTTAAAAACCGTGGCCGTATGCCTTTAGCCATAATTTTTTTCTTCAATCAAACCGTAGCGTATTCTACCATGACTTTTGATACCCAAATGGCCACGTTTAAAATGTGTCACCATATCACATGAAAAACCGTAGCCATAGCCTAAAAATCGTGGCCATAAACGTATCGAATTTTTTATGGTATTGGGACATTTTTCCTATAACCGTGGCTATAAACTACTTATCGCCACACAAACTCACATTAAACATGGCCGATTCATTACATATATTTACGCTTGATTCTTATAAATGTGGCTATTGCTACCTTTTAGTCACACAAAATAAAGAAACCCATGACAATAAACTACTTATAGCCACATAGTTTGTTTTTTAAGGTGACCAATGATTACCCTATAACCACGTTTAACGTGACCATATACTACTTATTGTCACACAAATTTTATATTAACTATGACCAATTCATGACATGGTTACCATAAATGTTAGAACTGTGGCTAATAGTTGTCTTTTGGTCATAAAAAATACTAAAATGTAGCCATAAACAACTTATAGCCATGAAATTTCATATTAACCATGACAAATTCATGACATATGGTTACACTGAATTGTTAGAGTTGTGATTATTGAGTATATTTTGGTCACATTAAATAGCTAAAACCGTAGTAGTTATCGCCACACAGACTTCTCATTAATCGTTGCCAAATCATAAAATTTGGTTATACTGAATTGTTAATAATGTGACTATTGATTAACTTTTGGTCACATGAGTTAACTAAAATCGTGACCATAGACTACTTATAGCCACACAAATGTTACATTAACCGTGGCCATTTCATGACATACGATTACATTGAATTGTTAAAATATGTGGCTATTGGTAGCATTTTGGTTACAAGAAATAGCTAAAACCGTGACTATATAGTATTTATAGTCGCACAAAATTTAATTTAACCGTTGCCATTTCATGACATATGCTGACGTTGAATTGCTAAAACGGTGACCGTTGCTTACCTTTTGGTTACATGAAGTAATTAAAATCGTGGTTGTAAACTACTTATAACCACGAACATTTCATATTAACCGTGGCTAATTCGTGACATATATTTACAGTGAATTGTTAATACTGTGGCGATTGGTTACCATTTTGTGACATGAAATAACCAAACCATGACAATAAAGTAGTGATAGTCACACAAATTTCATAGTAAGTGTGGCCGATTCATGATGTATGGTCACGTTGAATTATAATTACCATGGCTAATTATTGCCCTTTGGTCACACAAAATAACTAAAACAGTGGCATTAAACTATTTATAGTCACACAAATTTTATATCCACCGTAGCCAATTCTTGATATATATGGTTTCTCAAAATTGTAGAACTATGGCTATTGGTTGTCTTTCGACCATACGAAATAAATAAAATGTGGCCATAAACTACTTATATTCACGGTTTAAATTGAATATCATATAGTCATAAAAGATGATGACAATAATAATATTTGCAATGGTTTTAAGAATGTGTGTCAAAATAATAAATAAACTTTTAAAAAAGTTTAATATAATAATTAACTAAAAAACATCAAACAATTAAATTAATAGTCATATGATCATAAGGAATAAAAATACCAATGATAAACTTATCACTACTAGTTCTCTAATATATTAGATTTGTTCTTATTAAGGCTGCTCCTCGAATGCTTCGCCTTCTGTAACTCATTGACATTTGTATAGTTTTTCTTTCTCTTCTTTGGATATTGTTTTTCGTTATGTTGTTTAGAAGTTGGCTCGGGTACCTGCAACAAGAATAAAATTGTATCTATTATACTTGTAGATTGAAGTAAAGATCCATACCAATCAAGTACAAAAATAAGAAGGATGTAGCCTATAAACACTTAAATTCAATTAAATTCAATCCTTGTTGGGTCTAAAATGTGCTAAGTCTGGTTAGTACTGCTAAGTATGGAAGATTACTACTGCTGAAGATATTAGTGCTGTTACCTGAAGATTTTAGTACTGGTAGAGGTATTACAACTGCTTGAAGGATTACTACTGCTTGAAGTTAGTACTTCTTAAAGAGTTAATGCTGCAAGCATGTTAGTACTGCTGAGGATGAAGATATTACTGAAGATTAATGTTGCTTATGATGATAAAGATGGATTGGTTGCTTAAAGCGAAAGACAAGGAGATTGAAGATAATTATGGACCGAATGCTGAAGATTAATATTATTTTTGTAATTATCTTGTAATCTGTTTTGTATATATAGTCTAGAAGTCTTTTGCTTATGATATATAGATACACAAAGATTTTGATATAGGAATACAGATACAGAGATACGTATTGTTTTTGTTCTAAAGAGAATTAACCTCAAGATTCTTAGAAATCCTTACTTTAGAGAAGTATTGAACGTCTGTTGAGCTTGTTCAACAGATTGAGGCTTTGGTTGTAATCATTAAGTTAATTCAATATAACTTGTGATTTGATCCATATACTGTTTCATTGATTATTGTTAAAGTGTTTTTCCGCAACTTATTTAACAAAGTTTCTGAGTGTTTAATTAAATTCTTGTTTAGAATTTCGATCTTGACAAGTGGTATCAGAGCTAAGGAACTCAGAAAGCAATAATCATCATGGACGGATCACACGACAGTGTTCTTGTTTCAAAGGTTCCCATGCTCAAACCTAATGAGTTTAACATGTGGAAAATCAGGATTAAGCAGTATATACTTCTTACAGACTACTCAATGTGGGACATCATTGAGAATGGTCCCTACAATGAAGGAGAGATGGGAGAAGATGGAAAGAGACCTCCACCAAAAGACTGATGGAGAAAGAAAGATGAGGTAGACTGAGATGAAAGCCCTGAGCACTCTGCTCTTGGCAATTCCTAATGAATACCAACACCAATTTTGCAACTGTGCTGATGCCATAATCTTGTGGAATGCTCTGGAGAAGAGGTTTTCAGGTACCAAAAGCACTAAGAGAAATCAGAAAGCTATTCTCAAGCAACAATATGAAAACTTCATGTCTACAAAGAATGAGTCTATGACTCAAACCTTTGATAGGTTCAACAAGCTGATTGGAGAATTGGCCACTGTTGGTGTCAAGATGGACCAGGATGATGTCAACAGAAAGTTTCTAAGATCTCTTGGTGAAGAATGGGTAATGTACACTGTATCATTCAGACAGAATGATGATCTGGAACAGATTAATGTTGATGATCTTGAAGAGATGGACATCAAATGGCAAATGGCAATGCTCACAATGAGAATCAAAAGATTCATTAAAAGAACAGGAAGAAACAATTTTGCCATGAGAAGAGAAGATGGTGCTGGATTTGACAAATCCAAAGTGGAATGCTATAAGTGTCATAAACTGGGGCACTTTGCAAGAGAATGCAGAGGAGGAATTTCTCAACAGCATGGAAGCAACAATCAACAATCAATGTCTACTAACTATAACAGGAACCCATCTCAAGCACTTGTCTCACAAGATGGAATGTGATTTGATTGGAGTGATCAAGCTGAAGAGGCAATCCAGAATCAAGCATTGATGGCTGAGGTTTCAGAGTCTTCAAGCACTGCTATTCCCACAGAGGTAAGATCTAAACTTTGCTCTAAAGCCTGTCTTGAAACTGTTAAGAAGTACAGGGATCACAACCAGAGCATGTGTGATGATCTTAAAAGACTGGAGAAACATAGGAGAGAGTCTAATTTGATCATTGTGAATTTTGAAGAACAAATTAAGGCATATCAGGCCAATGAACTTCAACATTCATATGATCAAAACTATTGGAAGTGGGAGAAGAAGGAGTTAGAGATTAAGCTAGAGAAGGCTAGAGAAGAATGTGAGAAAGTCAGAAGTGAATTTGAGAAGGCCAAATTAGACATTGAGAAATTTTCCAATGCCTCTAAAGCAATGGACACTTTACTCAAATCTCATGTTCATGACAAACTGAAGAGAGGTATAGGCTATAATAACACCCCTCCACCTTACAACAACAACTATATTCCACCCACTTCAGACCTCTTAGAAAGGCAGGGTAAGAATGACTTACCTGAAGGAGCCACAAAAGTAGATCCTTTAGACACTGTAGTGGTTGAGGCAGAATCTGAAGAAGAGAACAAGAAAGACAAGAAAGAAATTCCCCTAGAAAACCACATTCTTACAAATGAAAGGGGAGGTAAACCATTTGTTAAGAGTGAGAAAGTGGAGAAGTCTAAGAGTGGGGAAGAAACTGTTAAGAGTGAGAAAGCTGAGACTTCTAGGAAAGGGAAGGAAAAGGTACAGGGAGATCACTATATGCAAACTACTGTTGTAAATCCCTGTACTTGTCAACAGAATAAGCCCCATCAAAATGATAAAATAAGGGGAAATCAGAGAAACAGAAATAACCAGTGAACTCAAAAACAGGGAATTGATCTAAGCAAAGTCAATAGACCAAAGCCTTGCTTTATTTGTGGCAAGTTAAATCATTTAGGCAAACACTGTTATTTCAATCCTATTAACCAAAGATTTACTTTTCAAAGACAACATCAAAATTTTGTTGGTTATAGGAAGCAATCAAGAAGATCAAGGAACCACATGACTGAGAATGTGAGAACAACACCAATGAAAACTGGTACTGCAAAATCTCATATTCAGAATAAGTTTGCTAAAACAAAAGAAAATACACCAAACAAATCAAGGAGTAACTCAAAGAATAGAAAAGCAAGCAACTTTGTCAAAATTTGGGTTCCAAAAGACACTAAATCTGTTAGTACTGCTACCTCAAACAGTACTGCTAACAGAAATAGTGCTGCTGATAGCAATACTACTGCTAACCAAATTAGTACTGCTAACAAAGTTAGTATTGCTGACCAAGTTAGTACTGCTAACAAGGATAGTACTGCTACCAGTGTTAATACTGTCAAACCTATAATTAAGACAAAGTATTTCAGCCATGAGATTCCTGACTCTGATCATCTCATCAAGACTAATCTTATTGAATATGAGTATGTTGATGAGAAAGGGCAACCCAAGACCACTTTGGCTTGGGTTCCCTCAAGAAACTAACTGTTTTATCTTATGTGCAGGGTAACAAACAGCTCAAGAGGAAGAGCATTTGGCATGTAGATAGTGGTTGCTCTAGGCACATGACAGGTAACATGTCCTGCCTTCAAAATTTCAAAAGGTTTGATGGAGGACGTGTTGCTTTTGGTGGCAATCCATAAGGAGGTAAGATAAGTGGCAAAGGTATGGTTTCAAAAGGTAAGATGACCTTTGAAGATGTTTACTATGTTGAGCAATTGAGATACAACCTGTTAAGTGTATCACAAGTCTGTGACAAGAAACATAGTATATTATTTAATGATACTGAATGTATTATCCTTGCTCCAGGATTCAAGGTAGTTGATGAAAATATGATACTACTTAGAACTCCTAGAAAGGACAATGTTTATTGTTTGGACTTAGAGAGTGTTTCATCTGATTCATCACTTAACTGTCTGTTTTCAAAAGCCTCTTTAGATGAATCATCTATTTGGCACAGAAGGATGTGTCACATGAATTTTAAAACTATGAACAATCTTGTGAAAAACAACCTTGTAAGAGGTTTGCCTCAAAAAGTGTTTTCATGTGATGATCATTGTGTTGCATGTCTTAAAGGCAAGCAACACAAAACTTCTCATAAGTCCAAAGAAATAAACTCAATCTCTTCACCTCTTCAGTTATTACATATGGATCTCTTTGGTCCTACAAATGTGATGAGTATTGGTAAGAAATCCTATTCCTTAGTCATTGTTGATGACTTCTCTAGATTTACTTGGGTATATTTTCTGAGGACTAAGGATGAGACAAGTGGACTGATCAAATCCTTTGTCCTTAGGATTGAAAACCAAACAAATCTAAGAGTTAAAGTCATAAGATCTGATAATGGAACTGAATTTTAAAACAGTGACTTAAACAACTTTTGTGAGACTAAAGGTATTGAGAGACAATTCAGTGCTCCTAGGACTCCTCAACAGAATGGTGTTGCTAAGAGGAGAAATAGGACATTGATTGAGGCTCCTAGATCTCTGTTGGCATATTCAAAATTACCCATCACTCTCTGGGCAGAAGCAGTTTACAAACCCATTGCTAAAATGTAAAGATTCACTATGAAATCAGAAATTAAACCTAAAATTAAAATTACCTAAAGGATTGAATCAACAAAAGCTTTCCCTAAAATCATCTTCTTCTCCTCTTCTCCAATTTCTGATCGATTTCCCTATCAAAAAAACCGTGAAATAAAATTCCCCCCAAGTCGAATGAGGAGCTCCTCTCTGTTGGACGACTTCTCCTTTTTTTTCTCCATGTGGGCTGATGCAGTACTGGACCTTTATCTGGGCCTCCACTCTTTTTATTTTCTTTCTTATGTGGGCCGCTATTTGATGCTTCTCTACTTGATTCCACATGTTGCCAAATGAAGACCAAAAGAAACATGTATAAAAAAAACTAATGTTAAAATATGAAAAAGGTGTCATGGGATATTTTAGTTATTATTTGACTTCTATTCTCACCCTATAATATATTAAAGAAATATGCCCACATCACATTCTAACATATACATTGCTTAAATAAACATTTGAGAAATATGCCCAACCTATTAAATCTCTGAAATATATGCCATATTTGTATTTAAATCCATCTTTTTGACACATATGAATTCCCAACCAATAATTAAGATTAACGGGTGTGTATTGGCTATTAAAACATGATGGAATATGAGGGATCTGATATAAAAATGAGTTAAAGTACGCGTTTATCAACGTGCTTGGTATAGTAGGATTGACGATCACTATCAACAACAAGGATTCAAGAGAAGTGAAAATGATCCTACACTTTACGTAAAACAGGCAGGTATGACCGATTTTATTATCGTTTGCATGTATGTCGACGACATTATTTATACCAGCTCATCCAAAGAAATGATCGTTGAGTTCAAGTCTCAAATGATGGAGAAATTTGAAATGAGTGATATGGGATTGTTGCATTACTTTTTGGGACTAGAAGTACATCAAGCTGCTAATGGGATCTTCGTCAATCAAGCACGATATGCAAAGGAGTTGCTTAAGAGAATGGGTATGGCAAACTGTACTCCAGCCATGACGCCGATGAATGCAAATGAGAAGCTAATGTTGGGAGACGGTGAAGAGAAAGTCGATGGCACGAGGTTTAGAAGTTTGGTTGGAGGATTGATCTACTTGACACATACACGGCCTGATATCTCGTTTGCGGTAGGTGTTGTATCTCGATTCATGCATCAACCATCAAAAAATCACTTTGGTGTAGCAAAAAGAATTTCGTAGTATGTTGCCGGTACATCCGAATATGGAATATGGTATACAAGATCAGCCAGAGTCGAGTTACGTGGGTTTTCTGATAGTGACTAGGCAGGTTGTGTTGATGATAGAAGAAGCATCTCTGCAAATGTATTCAGTATTGGCACAGGAGCTGTGACCTGGAGTTCAAAAAAACAAAATTGTACAGCTCTATCAAGCACTGAAGCTGAGTACATGGCTGTAACATCTGCAACAAGTCAAGGACTCTGGTTAAGAAGATTACTCAAAGAGTTGCAGCAAGAACGACACGAAGAAACAAACATTTATTGCGACAATAAGTCTGCAATTTTTATGTCAAAAAACTCGGCTCTTCATAGCCGCAGAAAACATATTGACACTCGTTTTCACTTCATTCGTGAGTTGATCATGGAAGGAGAAATTGCTGTCAAGTATTGCAATACTCATGTGCAGCTCGTTGATATTCTCACCAAGGCATTACCTGTTGATAAGTTTATTCACTTTCGAGACGTGCTTGGTGTATGTACGTTTGAATCAAGGGGGAGTGTTAAAGCTGATAATTCAAACTCAACCATTGTGGATGAAGAAGTCAAATGAAGACCTGACTGTTGAATATTAAACCCAAGGCAGGTAACTTTGACAGGAAGTTTGAAGGGGTTAATCTTTTTGGTTTACTCTACAATAAGTAATGACGGTTTTTTGTATCCAAAGGTACATTTAGGGTGATGTTAGAAATTATGTTTTTCAGTTTTGAGTCTGTGAGTCTATAAATTAGAGTTGTGGTTTGTTATGAAAGGTATGTGATTAATAAGAAATTACCGACTCTTCTCTGTTTCCATTTCTTGTTCTCTTTGATTCCAACAAAAACGAATAAAAGACAGAGAATTGGGTGACGCGGAAAACCCCGTCGAGGGTAAAAACCGCGGAAAATAGCAGAGATCGTCAAGTGCACTTATGGACGTCAAACAGGGACGTCGATCTTTAGAAGGAGTGATTACAAGTACATATGACAATATTAAAATAGAAAGTAAATTAATCGTATGACTGTGCTGTATGTGGTGTGATGGAACACTTTATCGAGAACTCTTGCTTGAGAGAAACTTAGTTGTGTGTTTTTGAGCTCTTCTATGGGTTCCAATGTCAATCAGATGCCTCAAATAGTTCTTCGAGCTTGTATATAAATGAGCATTAAATGTCCAATGGTCTCGATAATGATTGATCTTGATGACGCTCTTCCGTTATATCCATTGGTCATTATGTGTCTTAAACCAGTAATAAACGACTCACTGAGGAAAAACGGTTGCATATAATAAATGATCAATAATCGTTAGTTTCATTACTCAGATCGTGAGATATAAATCTATGACGTGAGAAACTCTCAACGGTCGTCATCAGGGACGACAGTGACTTTCGATGTGTATGATCGTCAGGACCTTATCTTAGTACAAGAATGGTCTTTAGATTAGAGACGTTTTGGTTTTCTTGCGTCGGTTCTGACTTGTGAAATTTTACCCAAACAGTTTGCCCCCAAAATTCGAAAATTGGGCGGCAAGTTGACTTTTCGGATTTTGTAACCAGATTGGACACGTGTCGAAAATTTGTAACTGAATTGGTCACTCAAAAACCAAAGCAATATTGAGGGAAAGCGTGCAACCACTTATCTTGTTTTCTATCTCAGATTGAACCCAAGAAGGCCTATGATGCAATGAAAGAACCAAGCTGGATAGAAGCAATGCAAGAGGAGCTGCTGCAGTTTGAGCTGCAAAATGTGTGGGATCTAGTTGACCTTCCACAAGGACAAAGAGCAATTGGAACTAAATGGGTTTTCAGGAATAAGAAATATGAGAGAGGTATTGTGATAAAGAATAAGGCCAGGCTTATGGCACAAGGGTATACACAAGAAGAGGGGATAGATTATGAAGAAGTGTTTGCACCAGTAGCCAGAATTGAGGCAATTAGGCTGTTTCTAGCCTATGCTTCTTTCATGCAGTTCATAGTATTTCAGATGGATGTTAAGGGTGCATTCCTATATGGGAAAATTGATGAAGAAGTGTATGTTTGTCAGCCTCCAGGGTTTGAGAATCCTAACTTTCCTGACAAAGTATACAAACTAAGGAAGGCACTCTATGGGTTGCATCAAGCACCAAGAGCATGGTATGACACTCTGTCTACCTATCTCTTGGAAAATGGTTTTGAAAGGGGGATCATTGACAAGACCTTTTTCATTAAAAGGAAGAAGGACATCCTGCTTGTTCAAATCTATGTGGATGATATCATCTTTGGATCCACAAAAGATTATATGTGCAAGGAGTTTGAGGAGCTGATGCACAAAAGATTAAAGATGAGCTCTATGGGTGAACTCACATTCTTCCTTGGGGCTACAAGTTAAACAGAAGAAAGATGACATCTTGATTAGTCAATCCAAGTATGTGCATGATATACTTACAAAGTTTGGATTTTCAGACTCAAATCCTGCAAGCACACCTATGGAAACACACAAATAGATCACTGCAGATCTTAAGGGGGAGGATGTGGATGTTCATCATTATAGATCTATGATAGGCTCCCTCATGTATCTAACAGCTTCAAGGACAGATATTATGTTTGTTGTATGTGTGTGTGCAAGATTTCAAGTGAGGCCTAAACAGTTTCACTTTCAAGCAGTCAAAAGGATATTTAGATATCTCAAAGGACAACCTAGGTTGGGTCTTTGGTATCCTCATGACTCACCATTTGATCTAATTGCATATTCGATAGTGACTTGGGTGGTGCAAACTTGGATAGAAAGTCTACATCAGGAGGATGTCAGTTTTTGGGTGCAATACTAGTTTCATGGCATTGTAAAAAGCAAACCACAATGTCCACCTATACAACATAAGCAGAGTATATAGCGGCTGCAAGCTGCTACTCACAAGTGCTATGGATCCAGAATCAGATGTTGGACTATGGTGTTATTTTTCTTCACACTCCAATCTTTATTGACAACAACAGTGCTATAAGCATTGTCAATAATCCAGTGAAGCACTCAAAAACCAAGCATATAGAAATCAGGTACCATTTTATTAGAGATTGGAATGAAAAGAAGTTAATTCAGGTTTTGAAGGTACACACTAGTAACCAATTTGCTGATCTATTCACCAAATCTTTTGATGTGGGCAGATTCACATTCTTGGTCACAAGTGTAGGCATGATAAACACTGAATAAGCCTCTTTTGATTTTCTTTATGTACCAGTTCTGTATAGCTTCTTTCATGCTTACTTTCTCATAATGTATTGTGCATGGTGCTGCTAACTATGTGTGTTTAAGTGTTTCATATTACCTTGCTGATTAGAAACTTAGTACTTCTGGTTAAGTTAATACTGCTCTCACTATTAATCCTGCTGACAGTTCAAATATGGTTAAGTATGGTTAATACTGCTTGGTGGTTTATACTGCCAGTGCAAAGTTACTACTGTTTACCTTATTTCTACTCCCAGAAAGTGTTAATACTGTTGGTATGTGTTACTACTGCTAGTCTGTGTTAATACTGCTAGTGTGTGTTAATGCTGCTGGTATGTGTTACTACTGCTAGTCTGTGTTAATACTACTAGTCTGTGTTAATGTTGCTGGTATGTGTTACTACTGCTTATATGGGTTAGTACTGCGGGCTTGTTAATGCTGCTAGGGTACTTAGTACTGCTTTTAACTGAAACCCTCCACCTATAAATACCCTCTCTCACCGCCAAAATCCAAACGGCTCCTTGAATTTCCTACGAAGTGTT
Organism: Arctium minus; assembly: GCA_954870635.1. Classification (NCBI taxonomy): domain Eukaryota; kingdom Viridiplantae; phylum Streptophyta; class Magnoliopsida; order Asterales; family Asteraceae; genus Arctium; species Arctium minus. The sequence goes on along the minus strand of OX941097.1, from coordinate 23,008,779 downwards.
CATCCTCTCTCTCTCTCTCTCGAATTCTTGCTTCCCAGTGCATAAACCCTAGTGTTGATTCGAACCCAAGAACGGTGGCAGGACTGGAGTTTGTTGACGATCATAATGAGCTTGTATTGCTGCAAAAACCCAAACAAGCTGACGGTTTCCATGAGATTGTGGATTTCCTAAAATCCTCACACATCGCCTATGCGTTAACTGTCAATCCCGCAATCTATGTGGAACATGTGCGACAATTCTGGACCAATGCCTCCATTCAGAATGTTAATGGCAATCAGGTCATCCAATCCAGGGTCTGTGATAAACCTATCACAATCACCGAACGCTGCATTCGCACTCATCTACGTTTAGATGATGCCTCATGTATATCTACTCTCCCTAAGGAAGACCTATTTCTCAAAATTGGTCGAATGGGGTATGAAGGTCCTACTGAGGTGTATAAGTTCTTCAAGAGCAAATTTTCACCTCAGTGGCGATTCTTTGTTCATACTCTTCAGCATTGTATTTCTCGCAAAACAACTGGATGGAGTGAGTTCAGCAGTACCATAGCCTATGCTCTTGTCTGCTTAGCTACCTCCAGAAAGTTTAATCTCTCAAATGATTCTGAATGATCTGCTGTCAAACCTGGATACCAAAACCAAAACAAAAAGATTGTATATGTATCCAAGGTTTGTACAAGAAGTACTAAATAAGGAATTGACGGATTTACCCTCTTTTCAAGAGGTGTATGTACCCAAACCTCCCAAAGGGAAGGTGTTTTCCAACATGAAAAGGCCTAGTAAGGACTTTTCTGGAAAAGACACACCATTGTTCTATACAATGATGGTTGTGTCTCATTCCCATGGTGAGGCATCAGGGTCAAAGCCCACATCTGACCTACCCACTGATGACCTACCCACACCATTCATTTAAAATGATCCTCCTCTGATCCCTGTTGGGAAGCCAATATCCCCCATCACTCAAACATATGTAAGGAAAAAGGTACAGAAGGTTCCTTCCCTTATTGTATCTTCACCCCAAAAGCCTGCAAGCCCTCTGATGGAGCATTCTCCATTAGAGAATATCCAAAGGGAAACCATAGGGGTGTCTCCCAACCCCAAGAAGGTGCTCTCTAAGGAGAAGGATGAGCATGTGGGCAGTAAGGCTCACACTACTGACTCTGCACAAAGTGTGGATCAGGACAGTGTGAACATAACTAAGACCTTCCCCACGGCAACTTTGGATGAGAAATCATCTAAGGGTCCCAGGTGCCAAGAAACCAAGGGGGTAGTAGGTGCTTCTGCTAGGCAGAAGGCCTCTATTAAAAGATCCAAGGATCCTTCAAGGGTGGTCAATACACCTAAAAGAGGTGAGGACAGATATAACTATGATGAATTGATGGAAACTATTGGAAATGTCAATCTAGATGTCATCACTCAGGGTAAGGAGATAAAGGAGATGAAACAGGTGATTATTTCTCAACAAGAGCAGATAGCCAAACTAAAGAAGATGGTGCTTAACTTGGTGCATAAAAAGAGGAGAAAGCAATTCATCTTAAAGAAAAGGAGAAGTGCACATGATGCTTCTAAAAAGGGGGAGAGTTCAGAGGCTATGGAATTTTAAGTTGAGGGGGAGTTTGATGGTGAATCTGAAAAGAAGGGGGAGAAGGAAACAGTGAAAGTAGCAGAAACTGAGAAAGCAGCATAAACTGTGGAAGCAGCAGTAACAAATGAACAAGAAGTAGTAACTGAACCAGCAGTAGAAACAGATAAACCAGCAGCAGAAACTGGAATGTCAATAGAAGAAATAGAGATTGTTGAGACTTTGGTAAAGGCAAAGCATGACACTCCTAAAGCCACTCAAAAGGCTAAGGGAGTGGTGATCAAAGAAGGAGAAATAGAAAAGAAAAAGAAAGAAGCCAGTATGTAAGAGGTAAAGAAGAAAGGCAAAGAAAAGATGGTAGAGCATGTAAAAGCATCAAAGAAGCAAAAGCAGATAGAACTGGATGAAGAATTGGCAAAGAAGATGCAAGAAGAGCTTGAAAAGGAGAATGAGATTCAAACTGCCAAAGACAGAAAGATTGGATTAGAGTTCGCAAAAAGGCTCAATGAAGAATATCAGAAGAGCTTGAAACTGGATGCAAAGAAGGTAACTATGAAAGCTTCAAAGGAAAGACAACCTTCAAAGACTTTTTTAGCCAGTCAAGAAAGAAGAAAAATGATAAACTTCCTGAAAGGATCCATTGGAGTTCCTGAAGGGATGTTTACCATCATGTCTTTTGGCAGAATAAAAGAATTATACAAGAAGGAGATGGCCAAGCTTCAAGGAGACTTCAGTCAGAGGGTTGAGTTTGAAAGAAAAATGAAAGAAAGACATGATCTGAACATTCAACAGCCTTTCCCTGACAGTGAAGAAGGCACTCCTACAAAAGAAAAGACAGAAGTAAAGAAAGAAGAAACACTAGCCCAGAAGATTAGAGCTGTTAAAAGAATGAAGTCAATTGCTTCAAAGAAACAGGCAAAAAGGCCAAGGACTGAGGAAAGTGAGAAAGAACAGCATAAACAAGCTGAGAAGGTTGAAAAGCAAGAGAAGAGTCAAGAGCAAACAAGTCAACAATCATCAGAGCAGCCAAGACAATCTGATGAGAAGCTTGAGTTGTATATGACAGTAACAGATGAAGAACCAGTTAAAGCTGATCCTATCTCAGTGGAAGCTCCAGAAATCATCCATTGGGATACTTTGTTGGATAAAAGAACAGAGTACTTCAGAATCAAAAGAATGGGTGACAAATATGAGGTTTACTCAACTTGGGGAAAGATCATCAGAAGCTGTACCAGGGTTGATTTGGAGGAGATGTATAAGGTTGGTCTGAACTATATGATGACTTACTGAAAGGAGCAGGAATGAACATAACAAAGATGGCCATGGAGTATTTATGCACGATGTTTGACCCTGATAGAGTGAAGTATCTTGTCAAAGATGTGCATCATGAAAATGGATTCAAAAGTATTGATAACTGGATGTTTTTTGAAAGATGTGGAGTCTATGTCATAACCATTGACAAAAGTTTCCATGAATACTACTTGGTTGATAAGGTGTATGACCACAGTACAGTAAAATTACAGAGGATGCTGAAAGCAAAGTTGGTCTGCCCTAAAGGTTCAGAAATGGCAAGAATAGTGATCAGAATAACCATTAATCAAAGTATGGGATTGGATCCTAATCTGGGAAATTGAGCAGTTATTTTGAAAGCATCATGAAGACCTTTATGCTGAAAAACTTAACTTCTTGAATTGAAAAGTTAAGTTAGGGGGAGATTGTTGGGTCTAAAATGTGCTAAGTCTGGTTAGTACTGCTAAGTATGGAAGATTACTACTGTTGAAGATATTAGTGCTGCTACCTGAAGATTTTAGTACTGCTAGAGGTATTACTACTGCTTGAAGTTAGTACTGCTTAAAGAGTTAATACTACAAGCATGTTAGTACTGCTGAGGATGAAGATATTACTGAAGATTAATGTTGCTTATGATGATAAAGATGGATTGGTTGCTTAAAGTGAAAGGCAAGGAGATTGAAGATAATTATGGACTGGATGCTGAAGATAAATATTATTTTTGTAATTATCTTGTAATCTGTTTTGTATATATAGTCTAGAAGTCTTTTGCTTATGATATATAAATACACAAAGATTTTGATATAGGAATACAGATACAGAGATACGTATTGTTTTTGTTCTAGAGAGAATTAGCCTTAAGATTCTTAGAAATCCTTTCTTTAGAGAAGTATTGAACGTCTGTTGAGCCTGTTCAACAGATTGAGGCTTTGGTTGTAATCATTAAGTTAATTCAATATAACTTGTGATTTGGTCCATATACTGCTTCATTGATTATTGTTAAAGTGTTTTTCGCAACTTCTTTAACAAAGTTTCTGAGTGTTTAATTAAATTCTTGTTTACTATTTCGATCTTGACAATCCTTGATGTTAGAAGTATATATGGTCTAATAGTCAAATATGGTTAATACTAAACCATGTCAAATTTAGAACTTAAATAAAAACACCCAATAAAAATGGTTGTTTCTTTGGGTCAAAAAACAGCAGCAAAAGGGCAGCTTTTTGGTCTAAAAACAGCAATCGAAGGGCTACTAATTAAAAACAACAGTCGAAGTTCGACTGTTTTTTTGGTTAGAAAACAATAGTAGAAGAGTTGTTTTGTGGATCAAAAATCAGCAGCCGAAGGGATATTGTTCGAATGTAGAACCGAACACAACAACTTCAATGGTGCTATTTTTCGGATGGCAGTTCACTAGGGACTGTTTATTGACCATTTCGGAAAGCAAAAATGATGTTTTAGAGGACAATTTAGAGTTGTTTTAAGGGGTTACTAGACTTGTTTTGGGAGAGGTTGAATTACGGATTAGAGTAGAAATATGATCCAAAAAAGGGATCATTGAGCACTCGTGTATAATACAAAGTAGAGCACGGTATAGAGGCATATATGTCAAAAGAGACCAAAACAAGGAAAATAAAAAGGAGAGTTGGATTATGTACTATTATATTATCCAATGTAATGTTTTTACTTGAAGCCAAAAAGCCACTTTAATTCCTCTAATCTAAACATTTTTTATGGTCTGTAATAGGTAGATCGTATATGAGAAGAAAATTAATTAATGTCTAAAGAAAAGTTAATGACTAAAGAAAAGTAGATAAGCGACTAACTTAAGTCAGGATGACAAGGCTTTTTGGCCAAGCCACAAAACTACGAATTGTATCCCCAGTTTTGTGCTCACCGGCTATTATCGATTCATCGATGGAGACTCTAGCAATCATCGTTAAGAGTAACTCCATGTATTTTTTGCTTCTCTGATGAATAATAAATTTTACCGCATGCAGGGATGTTTCTCAGATCTGGATGCGCCAGTTTGCATTCTACAGTCTACAAAATTACAAGGCATATAAAACATAAAACTCAACTCTACAATAAAATAAATCTAGATAGAAAAAAATATGCTATTGGGCCTTTAGTTGGGACATAATTCATGGTTCAATGTTTCTATGTTCATACAAGGAAGTCCTTGGATCCTCACTACTAAGAGAAGCATATGAAATTTTTTGCATAAGCAAACCGACATTGGCCAACTCAATCGCTGACAACCACGGGAGCTAGAAGAAGCTACAATCGACGAAGCCCTACCATTCTTCAATGCATCTCTATACTTCTTAAACATAATTTTTTTGTTCATTGTTGCCATTCGAGTGAACATTGCAAATGGAAAGAAAGGCATGCTCGTTCTTCTAAAACTCGTGTTTTATATTCCTTAAGAAGGTAATGAGCAACTTTCCATTTAAGGTATAACCTTTGCACAAACACTGAAACACACACGAATGGATCACTGAAACACACACGAATGGATGACAGGAAATCAGAACATAAACTTTCTAAACAATCAATAGCCATAATGACGACCACTCATTATATGATCTTCAATTCGTTTTATATATTTTAGTATATTTTCTTTTTTAAAATTTCTGTCAGTTAGATGTTAAATAATTTTGTTGATCGTCTATGTTCGATTTTGTTCAACATCTTTCGTCTTTTGAATCGTTTGACCTCCTCCAGTGTTCAGAGATGAATAGGGGGAGTTCTTTCTTTGAGATGAATAGGGGGAGTTCTTAATTTCTTTACAAAATGAAATGACCTGTTTCTCTGGAGGTTCTTTGAATGGCCTTGTAGACTTGCAATTTTATTACATTTATCATTGATCCGGGCAACATGAGAATGTAATACAAAAAGGAAAATAGAAAAGCAAAGGTTTTTTATTCTTCCCTTTTCTTTCAGCAACTTCCGGATGATTTCTTTTGCTACCAGATTATCATATCCTTCTTGTTGGTGTTGAGTTCATATGGACGGGCTCATAAAATATAAAGTATTCATCATTGATAATGGAATCCATTTTAGGGCCCGTTTACCAAATTCTTACCGGGTAAGCGCTTACCGGCAAGAGATTCACCTTCCTTTACCTTATTGTGTAATATTTTGGACATGAAAATGGATTGTTGGTAACCATCTTAAACCGGGTAAGCTCTTACCGGGTAAGAGTCGTTTCCCACACTTAGAGGGTAAGACCCTCGATGCTTGCCTTGTCTCTTATCGGGTAAGCTTCTCAGTCTTTTCCATGCTCAATCAATAAGGTAAATGATATTGGTAAGAGCTTACCCGGTAATAGTAAACGGCCCATTAGTGTTGTTTCGTTGAAAACTTCTTTGATTGACATTACTATAGTCGAATTCGTTGATCTCCTGGATAGATAGTTGGATACCGGAAGAATGTTGTTTGGCGCTTCTAGTAATGTACATTTCCTAGTGAGCTGTTCATTTTGTGTTCAACTGATTTTGTTAAGATTCTCAAGTTTTCTTTTGACTTGTTATTGCAGAGGTTCCTAAAAAATATAGATCATCATGAGGGAGATATCATTTAAACTTCATGTTCCTTCAATGACAGAACCTTAAGATATTTTATGTTCTTTACATTGTTTAATTTAATGCAACCAGGAATGTTAAAGTGGAGCCAACTAATATTGAATATATTAATCTCTTAATTAAGTTCCAAACTCTAAAGTCTTGTTTGGTTTGCTGGATTGAATTGAATTTGGAGGAATTTGGAATTAAAATTTATTCCAATCCCATGTTTGGTTTGACGGATTTCCAGAATATGAAATCCCACAAACATAGGATTTTAAAATCCCACATGGGTGATTGGTATTTCGCAGGATTTCATATGATTTGTTTGTAATAAAGTTTTAAAATTTGTTAAAAACACTTGCTTTTGCAACAATCAATTAATAACAAGGTAATTTAATTATTTTTATAATTTTTGTATAATTTGTTTTTATAGATTATTTATCAATAATGAAATTCAATTCCATTCCAAATCCTACACACCAAAGATTCCATATCCTTCCAAATCCAAATCCCTTAAATTCTAAATCCTTCCATGAAATCCAAATCCCTCGAAACCATTCCATCAAACCAAACGCCCATTAAGTTTGGTATTTGTGTTGCTATTGTATGAAAGAAAAAGATAGTGTTGGATTGGAAATCATGGGGTTGTTGTTTGGGTGAGCATTGGGTAATGAATCAAGTTGACATAAGCTCTTGCCGTTGTTTTAACTTCATAATTCCTACTGCTTTGGAGTTTTTGTTGTTTTGTGATGATGAGTTAGTAATCGAAATCAGGAGCTTCTTGTAGGACAAGGGGACTCCAGCCACTGGTTTGGTGTATTTATGTTGCTTTTATGTTCAATGCACATGTTTGGTTCAAATTTCGACTGCTGTTGATGAAAAACGTTGTTTAGGCAGCAATGAAAGCTCAAGGTTTTGATAAGATTATGCATTTTGTTGACATTATTTTCAAGCATGTAATTAGTTTTAAATGTTTCAATTCCAAGTATGGATCTTGTGTTGGTTGTTATTTGAATATGAGTTATGGTCTTTGTAGCTAGTTTATTAAATATAAGTTCACTTTTTCAACATTGTGTTATTAGTTACCTTATATGTTAAATAAATTTTACAATTTTAAATTATAATAATATACAAAAATTAAATAATTAATAACAAACGTGTATGGAAAAGACTTGTGGCCTGTTTTTGGATTTGACAAAGATTAGACCAAACTAGTCAAAAACATATTTTCGTTGGTGATTTTAATGCCAATAGAATACGTCATACTCACGAATTGGGAGAGCGATCCTCCCGGTGAATTGACCGTACCCTAAACCGCCACAGGTGAACAAGTAGAGTATACTAGGGCGCTTGAGAGAACATCTAATCTTTGTTTCGGAGTCGATAAATTATACGGCCTCTGGTTGAATCATAACGACTTACTTCAATTTTGACTCTATCTCCTCGCACTATCCGTAACAGGAAAAGATGGTATTGAGATTAGGTGTGATCACATCTAACAAGCAACATATGCTTTTTTGCAGACGACCTTTTTGTATCCACAAAAAGGTGTTTTGCCGGCATGAAATGTATTTCGTCGATAAAGGTCTCATAATCTGTCATTTATAGACTTTTGTCGGCGCAACCTCCCACCCACTCACTTTTTGTGTAGTGTATACAAAATTTAGAATGAAATATTTAGTACAAATATTTATTTAATCGTGACCTTAGCTATACTTACAACGACAGAAATTGCATATTAACCATGGCCAATTCTTAACATAGTTACGCTTGGTTTTTCGAATCGTGGATATCGGTTTCTTTTTTGTCACATAAAAGAAAAACAACATAACCAACTCATGATATATAATTACTCTTAATTTTTAGATTGTGACTATCAGTTACAGTTACATTTTGGTCACATAAAATTAGAAAAACCATGGCCATAAACTATTTATTAACCACACCAACTGAATTTTTTAAACTGTTGCTATTGGTTACGTACTAACCACATGGATTTATTTTAAGTGTTTGCTTAGGTATACTTATAGCCACAAACTATTCATATTAACCATGGCCAAATCATGAGATATAGTCATCCTTAATTTTTAGAACAATGACTATTGATTACATTTTGCTCACGTAAAATCACAAAAATCATGACGATAAACTATTTATTAGCCACACCAACTCGATTTTTGAAACCATAGCTATTGGTTACTTTATGACCCATGAATTTATTTTAACTGTGTGCTTAGTTATACTTATAGCTACACACTATTCATATTAATCGTTGCCAAATCATGAGATATAGTTACACTTAATTTAGAACCGTGGCTACTATTTACCATTTGGTCACACAAAAGAAAAATTAAACTGTGACCTCAACTATACCTATAGACACACAAGCTTTCATATTAACCGTGACCAAATCATGACATATATATAATTATGCTTAATTTTAGAACCGTGGCTACTATTTACCAATTGGTCATAAAAAAAACTGTGGAAAATTCATGACATATGGTTATACTTAAATTTCGGAAAAATGGTCATTGATTAATTTCTAGTCATGCAAAATAATATAACTCGTGGCCATAAATTACTTATTAGCCACATGAACTTAATCGTTAGAAGCGTGACTATTACTTACCATTTAGCTACATAGATTTATTTTAACCATGACGTTAGCTAAACTTATAACCATACAAATTGCATATTAACTGTTGTAATTCATGAAGTTACACTTGATTTTAGAATTGTGACTATTGGTTACCTTTGGGTCACACAAAATAATTAAAACCGTGGCTATAAATTCCAATGTTTTTTGCCACGTTTAGTAGATTTTCGTGGCTATATACAAATTGCTTTTGGTGACGAAAATATGGTTTAATGTAGCCATATGTCTTTCTATGGCCACGAACAATAACCATCAAAACATAAGAGTTATGGTTTATACAAAAACCGTGACTATATATTTATCTTTGGCCACAACTTTTTACCGTTACAGGCCACGGTCAAAAAACTGTGGCCATAGGGAACAATTTAGTCACGATTTTATTTAAATAGTGGTTTTTACATTTAGATGTGTTTGGTGATGGTCACAATTATTGAGTTAAACCGTGGCTAAAACAACACTCTAAATTTATTAATAACTTTTAGCCACAGTTCTAAACAGAAACGTGACTAACCTATATTTCAAAAACCGTGGAAAAAAGTCATTTTTGTACTAGTGATTTGAGAAGTGTCAAATGAGAAAAAGGGTCGGAAATCGCGACTTAACAGACCACTGCACCCCTGGTGCGACATTGACCAGCGACAATATGTCGCCAATAATGCCCCACATTCTGATCCTTCTGTGCGACCGTGACAGTGCGACTATGACAGGACATTGTAGCTAGACCTTTTCGGAGCCCCGAAACTCAACTTTTTCAATGCCAATACTCCCGATACTCCAAGGGACTTTAAACAAAACATTTCCCAACAAAACCTCACTGTTTACAAGTCACAGAAACGTCCGGGTGACAATTACTTACCGAAAATTACGGGTGTTACAATCCTCCCAACCTTGGAAAATTACGGGAGATTTCGTCCTCGAAATCTAAATTCCAATGGATTGTTGCCCGCCGGATAGATTGTCCCTATTCCACTTTCCAGAACCACTGCCATAACTCTTATGCTGGTACTCCCGACAGCAGCCTCCTTGGGCACATTACACTTATATCCAAATGCACACTTAACTCACTAAGCAGTCTTTACCCACAAAACTACGGTTGTCTCCCAACCTTGGATGACACTTACTACCCCAAGAGTAGTTTCTGATCTCTACATCTCACCGACCAATTCACCTCAAATCCACATGATTCTGAACCCAAAGCCAAAGATCGACACCAAGCTCCCATGAATCCTCAGATTCCTACTGGTTCATCCTTAATATTGATAAATATGCCCTTCCAAGGCGCACCAACGCGTCCTTCAGGTAACCGGCTAACACAAATCCGACTATCTCTCAACTCCGATCCAACCCCAACCTCAAAACTTTCCCTTTGTAAGACCTTTATCACAACGGAAAGCATATACACATTGATGCCTAATCAACAACATCCAACCTTCTGCTAAGTTCTACCTCAGAGAGGTCAACATTCCCAAGACCCAACGGGGTACTTCCAAGCATTCTCAGATTCATGGACTTCAAGACAATAAGTCGACGCCTAAGACCAAACGGTGATAACGAAAACGTAGGCATCCCGCCCGATATTTCATTCCAGAGGTATTGTCGCATTAAAGTTGACACCTAACAGGGTACTAAGATTCTCAATCTTACATTTCTAACCAACGGACCACAATATTTCCCCTTGCTCATGCAAGCCCATCAAGACTATATACTAGCAACGTATAACATGATGTCTAACGGTCCATCGACCCGACAAATCCAATCCAACCTTACCTAGAATCATACAAGACCTCATTCCGCAGTTTGCCAAAGCACAAGGATCACCCCTTAGTTAACTGGGAAGGCTTGAATCTATTACATCCACTATTCATGCGTGAACCGCTTCATAAACCAAAATCTAAAATTTCCAAAACTGACCACGAGCCGGGTCATCCGACACTTCAATTCCCAAGGACTCCTTAGTTCCTTAATTACAACTCCTTTTTAAATCTATAGGCCTAATAAGTTCAAGGTTTTCAGCTAATATGCCAATTCAAACTTTTATAAAACCTTTAAATGCACAACCTTTATAACAATTAATCGTGCGGTAAAAATACACTATCGTTCATCCGATAGGTTTCAAAACTGGTTACCAACACTATGCATATAAAACCATTTCCAAATTCATTTGATCAGTACTTGCGTTAATATGGTCAATAATAAGAGATGTGCAACAATTTACACTATATACATGAAAATAATTTACTGCACCCCAACACGTGCAATAAATGTTTGTACAACTTCAAAAGAGAACTTTACAATTTTAACCTTAAAATTCTTTCTTTTTAACCGCAAGACGTTGTGGCATAAAATTTTCAACAAGTCCCATATGCATCAGTTTATTCCCCAAAACTCAGTAAAACGACAGGGACGCACATAAATATCAAATCAAGTTTAACTTTGGGTCGCACAAGTAAAATGCACCTGTCCAAAATAGTAACTACACCGACATGTAAACTGATACTCATTTAGTGCATTGCGGAAGTTTTCTAACAGTGAAAACAATAACTGAAATATGTTCAGAACAAAAGTTCTATCTGAAATAACACAAATCTTTTATATGTTTACTCACACCAACAGTATAACTTAATCCAAATACGAATAGTGTACAACGATTAACACCTGTATAAAGCCCAAAGATAAATCACATAATAATGAAACTTTCCCAAAACAACATGTGAGATGACATCTATTAACAAAACCCACAAATTAACGCACGCAATAATGCATGTACCCACGTTCCAAAATTTATCTATGCGACGCAAAAGTCGTACGATAAGATACCATAAAACCCAACTGAATTTTCATAAAACTCATTAGCGCTTAAATCAAGCGGTGTCAAAATTTTCGTTACCCAACATAAAAGCATAAGACGACAATAAGTCTAACAATGTCAAAATTCTAAAACCACAACGTAAGATAAAGTGACCCTTTTCCAACAAAACTTCCATGAGACACGACGCCCAAAAAGCTCGTAAATTTACACGCAACAAAATTAAAACCCATTCATCTCCAAGTATACTCATGCGCCCAAAACGTCGCAAAACTGAACTCCAAAAATTCCACACGACTCGAACAGATCCAAAATTCCGAAGAAAATTCTGACTCAAGAACATGGGAACAACTCTTCCTTTAAAACCTTAACATACGTGGAGGAGATCCAATGTCAAGGTTAAAAATTCTACAGTTACTTTCCCAATACCCCAAATAACATTAAAACACGGATATTACAAGATCCGAAAATAGTGTTAGACACGAAACGGGGATAAAGAGATTTTCAATAAAATATTTGTAACTACGTGCAACAATCATGCATGTTTAAGCTCACGGTTTAAAATTTGATGAGTGTTAAATGCTTTACCATGACTTCGTAACATAACTCACTTTATACTTTGAAAACATGAGAAACAATTTATGCAAGCTTATTTAGAAATAAATTTCGAGCATGAATTTGGTCGACACTCAGCATCTTAAGACTACGCTTCTCAATTTCCCGTTATACTTTTGTCATCCGGGTGCATCAAACATCTTAGAGCAGCAAACCCACTAATTTGGTTAACTTACAATTTCTCCTCGAAATAGAATTGGTTTAACAACTTATAGTGTTAATCCAATCAATAATTCTGACTCAAGATGGTCAATTTAATGCACTCATCACACTTAACTATCACTCCAAAGTGACATTGCTATAAACATCAACCCTTCCTTAGATCGCTCGCTTAGAAACTTCCTCACTACCCCAACGGTCATCATACCAAGGTAGTTCAAGCATACATATGTAGCATGTAGGTTCACCATAACACTGGCCAGGTGCCATTATGAACGTACAGTACATAATCATCCTTGCGACCCTCGACAAGTTTCCCGTTTCTAGCGACTCGATCAATCCACAAAATATCGTATCTTAAGGTATCTAATGTGCAATTTCACTTACAAACACTTATAAGAACGCTAGTTTGAGTCTAGGCATCCAAAAATCAACACCTAATTCTCTCAAACTTAAGCTCTGATACCAACTTGTAACACCCTCAAATCTGGAAATAGCAACTAATTTAAATATTTCTAAATACACCAATAAATGATTCATCTACAATCACAATTTAAGATTTAATCTCAATACACTCGTTCATTCTATACATACAGTCTATAATAAGGACGGGTGCTACTAAAACCCAATAATAGTCACTATCTCCAAACTGCGGAAGACTTCACCAAATACCTACACTTGTGAAAAACTAAGCACATCACTTCATGGCACTGCTAGAACCAAACCCCCATCTAAAACGTGATGCACATGCCAACAAATAAAAAGGTAAGGCTTAACGCCTAGTGAGCTCAAAAGTTTTCAACATATATAAATTAATCGTTTAAAAAGAAAGAATGCAGTTAAAATCATAATCTTTCAAAACGATATACTTCACTTATGAAAACGACTCGTTTGTCAATAAATATGTATTTTTAAACGAAAGAGACACCGAATTAATCGTTAATCAAACCAAAATGTTTTAAAGACTAAGATTCCAAAATAAAACGTCCTTCCGTAAACTTAGATTTAACCTAAAACTTGCTCAAAATGAGAATAGAGAGAAAACTCCCAATTTTATAAAACGCTGGTAAAATGTTATATCTCGAAATACCCAACACGGGTGGAACATGATCCACAAATCATAAAACCAAAGATAAAAACCCATATAAATAAATATCGCCGTGAACACGGACATTAGAACCAAAACTCACGCAACCATAAAATGGAAAGAAACCAAATACTGAAACGTAGAAATGACGCATTCCATTCAAACCTTAATATATGTGGGGAAAACCCAATATTAAAGCCATCATTTATCGTCGACCACACAAAACCAAAGTTGGTAAAAATACGACATCAACATTTAAAATACCACGGATCTACGACGGAGAGACCCGTATACATTGAGAATAGAGGAACACACAAGTAGGCCGCCCATACAACTTCCTCGTGCGTCATCTAAACGTTTCCATCTTGGGTGGCGAGAACACGTGAATGGGGCCACCCTTGATGTTATTGGATTTCACCACATATCCCGGACTTAGTTCCCATGCCATACAAGACATCACAACCTCAAACCGTTTACTGCCTCTAGCCATACCCCGTCGAGTTCCACCCCAAGGACTTACGGACATGGGTGCCTATCCAATCTAGACGAGTTTCAACTCAGAGGCTCGTGCCACCTATTGCCTACTCGCTAGCGAACCCAAGCGGTCAACGGTCATAACCAACCTTACCCGCTTTCCCAAAACAGACAGACTTACGTGCCTATGGATCCATTACAACACTGTCTAACATTACAAGACTCCAATTGAAAGACCAAAGCTCCCAAAACATGTAACTCTCAAATGCCACGAAAATGCGCCATCATACTCAAAACACCACAACGGTTATTAATCCGGACAAATGTCCTCAAGACTCAATTTAGACAAAACCGATCCAAAGACCCAACAATTTACGTAAACCCCCAAATGAAAGCCAGTATAAACCTTGAAACACGTTTGACCAACTATCATGCAAACATAACGAGCAAAAGTATGATTAACTCAAATCTCATCATTGTTTGAGGCAAACCATTTTCCAAATGAACTCATACCCTAATATTTCTAAAATGCCTCATAACACAAAAATATGTATTTTTTGGAATGGTTTGTAAGACCAAATACACCAAATGACACTTACATCAAATGGACCCCAAATATGTATGTAAAAACATCAATGAAACCTTTCAACATGATTTATTTATCAAAATTCCCAAAAATCCCAAAATGGATGTTTCACCATGTTTATAAAACTAAATGTTTCAAAATAACCAAAACTTATCAGGGGATCAACAGTTAACAATTTCATGTAAAACACAAAACACTTTAAAATAACATTTTGGCATGTACACCGTTTTCACAAATCAACTTGAACTCACCTCGCTAGATTTAGGCTAAATCTAGATTTTACCCCGCTTTAAGCGTCCTTGAAGAAATCCGAGTCCACAAGCAAAATCCTTCAAAAACCTAGATCCATAGATTTCCAACCATAAATAAGCATCTTCAACCATAAAGGATCGATCTCCAAACATCTTATAACAAAATCTCTATTTTGGCCAAAACCCTAATTTGGCCTAACTTCCCCAAAATCAACCAACCCAAAGTTGATAAATATAAACACTATGAGGTCAAAGATGGAGCATTTGTAACTTGATTAAAGTGTTAGAAAGAAAATGGATGAACTTACAATGGTGGGTTTTGATAGAACTCAAAACCCTAGATTTTCTTGAAGAAGACTTCAATGGAGATGGTGGAATGGTAGCTTCTTGAATCCTAGACTTCCAAGACTTAGATGGTGATGGAAATGCTTCAAAATCAAAGTGAATGGCCATAGGAATGGCTAAGGTTTGAACCAAGAAGATGGGAATCCGTTTAGAAGAGAAAGGGTGGGATTTGAGAAGTGTCAAATGAGAAAAAGGGTTGGAAATCGCAACTTAACAGACCATTGCACCCCTTGTACGACATTGACCAGCGATAATGCCGCCAACACTTCCCCATCTTCTGATCCTTCTCTGCGACTGTGACAGTGCGACTATGACACTGTCATAGTCGTCGGGCATTGTAGCTGGACCTTTCCGGAGCCCCGGAACTCAACTTTTTCAATGCCAATACTCCCGATACTCCAAGGGAATTTAAACAAAACATTTCCCAACAAAAACTCACTTTTTACAAGTCATAGAAACGTCCGGGTGACAATTACTTACCGAAAATTAGGGGTGTTATATTTGGTCCTGTGGTTATATCAAAGTTATGGATTAGGTCCCCCAAACAAAATAATTACAACCCCCAAACAAAATAATTACAACCATAGTCATTGTGGTTTCCTTTTCATTATGGAACGTTGCTAATGTTATCTCCATTAAATCTAGGACATTTTGGTCATTTCATTTTTTTCTTATAAAAAACAATAAAATTCATCATTTTTATATATCTATGTACGTATATGTACAATATGACGATTCCCCCTTAAAGAAACATTTCCTCGTGCTGATACTCCCTCTCACCGGCGCCGTCCACAGTCCATCTTCTCTGATGTTGTCCCTAACCTTCTTCCCCTCCTTTGCTTTCTCTGATTACTACCACCACCACCAAAACCTCTATTTTGGTTGCCGCAAAACAACCCATACGCATATTTGCTCCTCCGAAATCATCACTCATCTCTCCCTCTCCCACTCCATCCTACTGCCACTCACCGCCTCTAAACAAGCCAGTAGAGTTCACAGATCCAAATGCAGAGTTAAACGGGATTTGATCGAGTTCATCGAGAAATATAGGGAACAAAGATTTAGGTTTCGTCTTGGTCAGGATTTTCATCGACAAATCGTGTTCTGGATTTCGTGAAATCTATGTAGATCCATGGACATTCACCTTTGCTCTGTACACCATCATTCACTTTTGATTTTCGATTTTATGCACGTAAAAGCTTGTACGTATCATAAATCGAATTTATTTGTAAAACGAATCTAGGCAATTTAAGGCAACTTCATTCCTGAATCGAATATGTGTGTATGTATAATTTTTATTGAGTTCTATTTTGATGGGTTCAATAGAGTCCATACATATTATAGATTTGTTTTTTTGGTTTTAGATCTGCTTATGTTCAAGAGGTTCATTATACATACAAACAAATTTGATTTAGACCTTGTTTTCGGTTTTTTGTTTTCTGTTTCTGTAAATTGTCTTTTGATTTTTTCTTCAGTAGTTCTTTATCAATGGAGGTAAAGGTGAAATGGTGTTAGGGTGAAGATGGGTTATACGCCAGTATACCTGATTTTGCTTCTAATGCATAATAAAAGGACAAACATGATTCAAGCTCCTCAAATTCAAACTAACCCAGTTTCGAATGGTTTCCTTTTCTGTGATTCATGGAAAATCCATTATGAAGGCTTTAACTTTCCACCAAGGACTAGGTTGATATCTCTGGTTGAGGCTGAAATGCATTTCAATTTTCACATGCTTGTACCGATGCTCTGTTTTTTTTTTTTTTTTTTTGCACATAAGGAAACGGTGTAGGCGTTCAAATGTTTGCTTGATATCTTTGTTTGATGGAGACATGGGGTTTCAGTTCAAGGTTCGATGGTGATGGAGTTTGAATAGCGGTGCTCGACTTTGATAGAGATAAACTATATTTGGTTCCGGAACGAATTTGCCCTAAATCACATCCATATTCGTTTTATGCACATATTTGATTTATGGAAAACAATCTAAGATTGATCTTATCTTTGTCTGCTAATACCCGATGGTGTGATGTGGTGGTTTTCGTTGATGGGAGTTCTCAGAGACAAAGATTGTCTGTCGCAAAAATAGACTTGGAAGACGAAATGATCAAAGATGTTGTCGTGATTGTGGGGGAGGGCCTGATGTATAGGGACCATGAATATGTTAATACAATATAAAATATATTAAGTATATTTTAAAGAGTAAAATAAAATTATTAAAAGACAAGATTACCCATGATTTAACGGAGCATTGGTTAGTGGAGTTAGGGCAACGGACCTAATGCATAACAAAAGTTAAACCACAGTGACCATACATGTAATTATTTTGTTTGGGGGACCCAATCCAAAAATTTTAACAACCACAGGGACGAAATTTGTAATTTACTCAATATATTTTTAAATCATGTACAAAGTAATGGGGAAATGATTTTTCATTACCCAAATACCTATAATATTACTCAAAATAAGCCTTAATTCACATCAAATTGGGGGATCCACTTTTCTTTCCCACTTCACTCCTCCCCCTAAAATTAGACACTTTGCACTATGTAATTAGGGGTCCTATTATTTACACCCTTAAAAGGGTGTAAATTACATGGGAAATGACAGAATTATTGACATGACTTTTGATAAACCTTATTAAAAAGTCAAAATATGACCAAAAAAAAATCTGATAATGGATAACCAGTGATAATGGGAGAGAAAAAAAACTTTTTGACCACAAATCTGACCATTGACACTCTTTCCAATACATGCATTCATATTCTCAATAACATTTCTTCCCAATACATACATCCATCGATGCTCTCAACTCTAAACACATACTTTATTATTATTTTTTTAAAATAGTTTATTGTAATACATCTGACAATTATAAAATTAACAATAATTCTAAAAATTATACATTAATATTAGTTTTTAATTATTTAGAATTATTGTTAATTATATCGGGTTTTTTTTAATATTGATCAATATATTTTAGTTATCAGTTATTATTATTTTTATAATTATTATTTGATTATTTTTTCTCTATTATATGTAACATTTGATTAAAATCATAAGTTAATGTAGATTTTTTTAAATGGTTTAAAATTCAAAATTTAAAATATCTATACTATATTATAAAAAATGGATAAAAAACTCTTAAATACAAATTATTAGGCACAAGGTACCATCATTTTATGCAAGATTTTAAAAATCTTTTAATTTACAAATATCAAAGCACAAGATACGCATTACTACTGCAGACTTTTAACACCCACCAATTTGGTATGTGTCGGGCTTTCCTTTTATGCATACATTTTCATATATCATTATTAATTAATATATTATATTACTATAATTATGTTTTAATTATATTATTAAATATATAATTGGTTATTTTTTTTTGATGTCATTAAGATATATAAGATAATCATTGAATTCTAACAAAATACTTAATTTTTTTTATATAAAAAACATTATAATATTAAGCCTAAATTAAACAAATTTATAAAAAAAACATTATCACTTTCTCAAAACCATCCAAAATCGTACTGTAAATCGACAAAAAAATAAAATGTAACATTAAAATCGTGATGTATTTCGCTGCATTGCGCGAGTACGCTTCTAGTATTATAAAACACGGATAAAAACTCTTAAATACAAATTATTAGGCACAAGGTACCATCATTTTATGCAAAATTTTAAAAATCTCTTAATTTACAAGTATCAAAGCACAAAATACATATTACTACTACAGACTTCCACTACAAAACAGAGGCTTATCACCGACGGAAGAATCCGTCGGTGATCCGTCGGTAAAATGGAAATCCGTCGGTGATCCGTCGGTATAAAGGTGGTCGGCGTTCAGATCACATACGGATATTACCGACGGATTACCGACGGTTCTATTTTCCGACGGATCTCCGACGGTTACCGACGGCGTGGTTATTTCCGACGGATCACCGACGGTCGACATTTAGCGACGGATTACCGACGGTTATTTTTCGACGGATTATGTCCGACGAATTTAGCGACGGAATTCCGACGGATATTTATTAAATAAAAATTAAATTAAAAATTCGTTTCCGACGGATTACCGACGGATAATCCGTCGGTAATTTAATTTTTTTTTTTTAAAATAATTAAAAATTAAAATTTTCCAGTTTTTTATCCTGTACAAAACCTGTCAATTTTTAAATATTACTAATTCCTAAAGTGTACAAAATATCTATAAATACATAAACATAATCCTACGGAGGGGGAAAGGGGGGAAAGGGGTGTTGACTGTTAAACTTGATCATGAACGCGTCAAACTAAGCCATTCGTTCCCGCATTTGTCTCTTCTCTACTTCATCTCTATCCATTCGCTCCTGAATCCGGATCCTCTCTGCTTCTTCTCTCTGTAGTCGCTCCTGAAATTAGATCCTCTCTGCTTCTTCTCTCTATAGTCGCTCCTGCAACTGGATCCTCTCTGCTTCCTCTCTCTCTAACCTCTGCCTCAACTCCTCCAACTGAAATTCAACATTTGACAAACATATATAGAACAATGTCAGACAACATTTAACAAACATATGATTAACAATGTTAAACAGCATTTGACAAACATACCTCCTCATTGCGACGGCCGCGCATGCTCCCAGTTGGGCTTTAATATACCCAGTTGCTTTTAATGGATCCAGTTAGGCTTTAACGTACCCAGTTGGACTTTAAACGAATCCGGTTGGGCTTTAATGAATTTAGTTGGGCTTTAACGTTACCAGTTGGGCTTTAACGTTCCCAGTTGGGCTTTAAAGTATCCAATTGGTCTTTAACGTACACAGTTGGGCTTTAATATACCTAGTTGCTTTTAATGGATCCAGTTAGGATTTAACGTACCCAGTTGGGCTTTAAACGAATCTGGTTGGGCTTTAATGGATTTAGTTGGGCTTTAACGTTACCAGTTGGGCTTTAATGGATTCAGTGGGGCTTTAACGTTCCCAGTTAGGCTTTAACGTATCCAATTGGGCTTTAACGTACACAGTTGGGCTTTAATGAATCAAGTTGGGCTTTAATATACCCAGTTGCTTTTAATGGATCCAGTTAGGTTTTAACGTACCTAGTTGGGCTTTAAACGAATCCGGTTGGGCTTTAATGGATTTAGTTGGGCTTTAAACGAATCCGGTTGGGCTTTAATCCGGTTGATCACATATCTACATACATACATATTACATACATGATCACATACATACTATACATGGTGTACATACATTCATGATCACATACATACATGTGTATATACATACATGAACACATATGTACATGTACATACATACATGATCACATATGTACTATACATGTACATGATGTACATACATACTATACATGGTGTACATACATTCATGATCACATACGTACATGTGTATATACATACATGATCACATACATGTGTATATACATACATGAACACATATGTACATGTACATACATACATGATCACATACGTACTTGTATATACATACATGATCACATATGTACTATACATGTACATGATGTACATACATACATTCATGATCACATACGTACATGTGTATATACATACATGATCACATACATACATGAACACATATGTACATGTACATACATACATGATCACATACATACTATACATGATCACATACATACATATATATATATATATATACACACACATACATGATCAAAGAAAAAATAAATATTTATTAAATTATTAAATTTACCGACGGATTCTTAAACCGACGGACGTCAGAAAAAAAAATATTTATTAAATTATATAAATTACCGACGGATTTCAAATAAATAAATAAATAAATCCGTCGGTAAATATAGACAGTTACCGACGGATAGTCTATCCGTCGCAAATTTTTCATTTCCGTCGGTGATCTATCGGTAATTACCGACGGATATAATCCGTCGGTAATCTTGGTCGGAAATAAGCAATTATCGAGTAGTGTTCTAACACCCACCAATTTGGTATGTACAAGACATTTCTTTTATGCAGTCCTTTCCATTTATCACCATTTAATTAATATATTATATTACTATAAATTTTTTTTAATTATATTATTAAATATGTAATTGGTTATTTTTTTCTAGATATCATTAAAATATACTAAAAGCGTACTCGCGCAATGCAACAAGATACATCATGATTTTTATTTTAATTTTATTTTTTTGTCGATTTACAGTATGATTTTAGATGGTTTTGAGAAAATAATAATGTTTTAATTCAATTATTATCTTATATATTTTAATGATATCTAGAAAAAATAACCAATTACATATTTAATAATATAATTAAAACAAATTTATATTAATATAATATATTAATTAATAGTGATACATGGAAATATCTGCATAAAAGGAAGATCCTGCACATACCAAATTGGTGGGTAATAGAACCTGCAGTAGTAATATGTATCTTGTGCTTTGATATTTGTAAATTAAGAGATTTTTAAAATCTTGCATAAAATGATGATACCTTGTGCTAATAATTCGTATTTAAGAGTTTTTTATCCGTGCTTTATAATATAGTATAGATAAAATAATCATTGAATTCTAACAAAATACTTAATTTTTTATATAAAAACATTATATTATTAAGCCTAAATTAAACAAATTTATAAAAAAAACATTATCATTTTTTCAAAACCATCCAAAATCATACTGTAAATCGACAAAAAAAACAAAATGAAACATTAAAATCGTGATGTATTTCGCTGCATTGCACGAGTACGTTTCTAGTATATAATAATGAATTTCAAATTCTTTTAATTAACATATTATATTATTTACTACCTTATTTTATTAATTAATTTATAATATTATTATAAATTTGTTTTAATTATATTATTAAATATTGTAATTGGGTCTTTTTTCTAGATGTCCTTTTTGGTAATTTTACATGTTTAAAATCTAGTTTTCGTCAAACGTGACCTTTTCATCAGTTATTTTATCAGTCATCAGCTAGTTTGTGAGTCACCAACTATTGTTTTTTTATACAAACTCACTTTTTTACAAATCTCGTTTTTATATACATCTCGTTTATATACAAATCTCGTTTTTATATACATCTCGTTTCTATACAAATATCGTTTCTATACAAATATCGTTTTTATATACATCTCGTTTCTATACAAATATCTTTTTTTACGAATATCGTTTTTCTATAACATATATATTTATTATCTACCAACACTATTTCATCTATATAAATTGACTATCTTTCTCCCTAATCTACTATCATACCACCATCACCAAATATTTTTTAATCTCTCTCTCTCTCTCTCGTTTCTACAATTTTCAATACTTGAAATAACAAGTTGGAAAGAAGATTTGCAATGGGATGATGATTCAAGCGATGAAAATAAAGAATCGAAGTTCTCAACCGACATGGTATGAACTAAATATTCATTATCTTATAAGTTGCATATATATATATATATATATATATATATATATATATATATATTCAGGTATTTAGTTCTCGTCAAGATCTAATCGATTGGGTTCACGACATGGGAAATTCACTTGGTTACGTTATTGTTACTAAAAGATCTAAGATCATTTGAGCTTTCTTGAAGAAATCCGAATCCATAAGCAAAATTCTTCCAAAAACCTAGATGAACAAATTTTCAACCGTAAAAAACCATTTCCAAATATCTAGAATCTTTCCCCAAATCATTTTACAAGAAGATTTCATCATAACTCAAGACCCTAATTTCCATAGTTGAAGGGAAGAGAAGTTTACCTTTACCCAGACTTGAATCCCTCAACAAAACACCTCTAGGTCACCACTATGAACATCACCCTTCAGATCTTCAAAAAGGGTGGAGAAGGTTTGATGAACTCTTAGAAGTCCATGAAAGGTGGAAGATGAGATGGGGTTCTAACTTGTTTCCAAATCTTAACCAAAATGTGATAGGTCACATTAGCTCTTCAAATTCAAGGTCTTGAATGCTCCAAGATCCATAAAGAGAGAAGGGTTTTCGTCTTAAGGTAGAGAGGATATGAGTTGGGAGAAGAACAAATTAATTAGGGCTGAAAATCAGGGTTTTAAACCAATCTGGGTCGATCGCGATTTTGCCAAGCGAAAGTGACATGGTCACTCTCGCGAGGCACTCTCGTTGGGAATGTACCACAGCCATAAAGCCCTCCCTGAGAGTGAGACGCGATTGTGACACATGTCACTTTTGCTGTCACTTTCACCCATACTCCCCGAAGCCCGAAAATCCGATCTTTTTCGACACTAAGGCCCTCGACACTCATTGGAACTTTTAGTAGTGTTTTCCCAACATGAAACCCACAAAACACAAGGTACAGAAACGCTTGGGGTGCTCCTATACTTACCGAAAATTACGGGTGTTACAACCTTCTCCTCTTATTTCTCCTCTTCCTTCTTCCTATCTTGAGGTTATTCGTGACCATAACTGGGGGCGAGCTATGAACAACGAATATGATGCTTTAATTAAAAACCATACGTGGGAACTTATTCATAGGCCTCGTAATGCTAATGTAATTAGGTGCATGTGGGTGTTTACTCACAAATATAGATCTGATAGGTCTCTCGAGCGCCATAAGGCTCGACTTGTTGTTAATGGCAGGTCACAGTAGGTTGGAGTTGATTGCTACGAGACATTTAGTATGGTTGTCAAACTAGCAACGATCAGCACCGTGCTCAGTTTAGCCTTATCGAGAAATTGGAGCATTCATCAACTAGACGTCAAGAACGCCTTCTTGCACGGTCACCTACACAAGAACGTCCTTATGCATCAACCACCGGGATTTCGTATGTGCGGAATTTCTTGATCATGTGTGTTATCTCAGGAAATCTTTATATGGTTTGAAGCAGGCCACGAGGGCTTGGTACACCCGCTACGCCAATTTTGTCTCCACATTTGGTTTTCGGAATAACAAGTGTGACACATCTCTGTTTATTTATCATCATGGTCGTGACACCGCATATTTGTTATTATATGTGGACGATATTATTCTCACCACCTCTTCCGAGGCTCTTAGTACCTGGATCACACGACAACTTAGTGCCAAATTCGCAATGAAGGACCTCGGTCCTCTTCATTATTTTTTAGGGTATCTCGGTCACCCGTAATTTTGATGGTCTTTTTCTCTCCCAGAAAAAGTATGCATCCGAGATTCTTACTCGGGCCAACATGGCTTCATGCAAACCGGTCGCCACTCCGGTTGAGACCACCTCGAAGCTTAGTGCTACCACCGTTCCTTCGGTCATCGATCTGACATTATATCGCAGCCTTGCTGGGGCTTTACAGTACTTGACCTTTACACGCCCGGAAATCTCATATGTGATACAACAAACCTGTCTTTTTATACACGACCCACGCGAGCCTCATCTTCATGCATTAAAGTTGATTTTAAGGTACTTACAAGGTACCTTAGACCTCGGTCTCCACTTGCATCCTTCATCGACATCGGGTCTTGTGTCCTACACTGATGCCGACTAGGGTGGTTATCCGGATACCCGACGATCCACCTCCGGATACTTCGTTTTTCTAGGGCTAACTTACTATCATGGTCCTCAAAACGCCAAGCCACATTATCGAGATCCAGCTCCGAGGCTGAATACCGTGGGGTTGCGAACGTCGTTGCGGAAATATGTTGGATCCGCAACATCTTGCTGGAGCTACGCAGTCCCGTCATGAAAGCAATGATCGTTTATTGTGACAATGTTAGTGCGGTTTATTTATCTGGTAATCCTGTTCAACATCAGCGTACGAAGCATGTAGAGATTGATATTCATTTCGTTCGAGAACAAGTAGCTTGGGGGCGTGTTTGGATGCTTCATGTACCATCTCGGTATCAGTACGCCGATATCTTCACTAAAGGATTATCAAAGTACCTATTTGATGATTTCTGGTTCAGTCCATGTTTTCGTGGCCCTCCCCTTTAGACTGAGGGGGCGTATTAGAGATAAATATTATATTATAGATACACATTATTCGAGATAATTATAGAGCTAGATAAATATGGGAATTGTTGTATATATCCCTGAGCTTTATTTTGTGTATATCTCCTTACCATGTATTGTATATCTTGTAACCTTATTTATTTTGTTGAATGGAATGAGAGGAGGTAACGATTCTAATTCTATTAGTGAAAATCAAATTGGTATCAGAGCCTGTTAAAGATGAATACAACCACTTAATTCAGTAACGTTTCACTTCCAAAACTCTCGAAATACAACTATGAAAAATGGAGCATTCAGATGAAAGCCCTTCTCGGTGCTCAAGATGCATGGGAATGTATTACAGTGGGTTATGAAGAACCAAGTGCAACATAAATCGGTGGCATGTATGTGAATCAGATGAAGGCATGGAAGGAGAAGCATATGAAGAATGAGGCCGCTCTTTACCGCTCTTTATCTCTTGTATCAATCGGTTGAAGAGTCTGGCTTTGAGAAGATTGTTGGTAGTACAACAGCAAAACAAGCCTGGGAGACGCTGGAAATAGCATTGAAAGGTGCTGATCGGGTTAAACAAGTACGGCTCCATACTTTACGTAGTGAATTGGTGGCCATAAAAATGAAGGAAACAGATGGAGTCTCAGATTACATCACTCGCGTACAAATGTTGGTGAATTAACTCAAGAATTGGTGAAACTCTTTCTGATGTGAGAGTTGTAGAGAAAATTTTACAGTCATTAACCGAAATTTTTGAGAATGTTGTGTGTGCTATCGAAGAACTTACAGGTTCACTAGAACCACATGAAAAAAGAAAAAGGAAAAAGAAGGAAGACTCACTTGATGAAGCAATGCAAACAAAAGCGACAATCAATGATGTAAAGACCTTATATTCACAGCAAAATGATCATGGGAGAGAAAGTAATTATGGAAGGCATAATAGTAACCGAGGAAGAGGTTGTGGAAGAGAGAACAATTACTAGGAAAGGCAACAAGCAACACAACCTTTTTGGCAAAACTCACATCATAGAGGACGTGGACATGGAAGAGGATGTGGACATGGAAGAGGAGGACATGGATACCGTCCGAATGTTGATTGTTATAATTGTGGTAAGCATGGACATTATGTAAAAGATTGTGGATCAGAGAGGAAAATGGAAGAAAACACCAATCTGATGACGGAAGTAGAAACAATTGAAAGTGGTGTTCTCTTGATGGCACATGAAGAACCAGTTTCAGAAATTGATACAATGTGGTACCTTGATTCTGGTGCTAGCAGTCACATGAATTGGCAGAGAAATTTGTTCATTGAAATGACAGAAATTGTACTTGGTCATGTATCATTTGGACACATCAAAAATGAAAGTAAAAGGACGTAGGAACATATGATTCTTTTATAATGGAAAAGAAAGCAGAATTGAAGATGTGTACGATGTACTAGCCATGAAGAGCAATATACTAAGTCTATGACAACTTATAGAGAAAGGTTACTCGGTGGTGATGAAAGATAAAAAACTACACTTAAGAAACAAAGAAGGTATGTCAGTAGCAATAGTTGGAATGTGCAAGAATCGCACTTTCAAACTTAATCTCAGCAATGTAGTAGAAAAATGTCTAAAGAACGATTTGTTGGATATAGAATCCATGGGGCATTTAAGGTTTGGGCATCTGAATTTTGGTGGATTAAAGGAGTTGACAAGAACATGGCCTACCTAAACTCGATTAATATTCTAATCGTTTTTGTGAAAGTTGTGTTTTTGGCAAGTAAACAAGATGTTCATTTCCAAGAAAAGCAAGCTACTAGGCAAAAGAGTTGCTGGAATTAATTCACAGCGTTTTATGTGGGCGATCTCCGTTGGAAAATAAAGGTACTTCATTACGTTTATTGACGATCTTACTAGAAAATGTTGGGTGTATTTTTTGAATGAAAAGTCAGAGACACTTGAAACCATCAAGAAATTTAAGGTAATGGATGAAAAGAAAATGAGAACGCATTAAAGCTTTGCGATCAGATAGAGGAGGAGAATACATGTATGCATCTTTTAAATTTTTTTGAGAAGATGAAGGAATTAGAAGATTTCTGGCAACCCCTACTCACCCCCAACAAAACGGAATTGCTAAATGAAAGAACCGAACTATTATGAATATGGTTCGTTCAATTATGAAAAGCAAGAATATCCCAAATGAATTCTAGGCTGAAGCAGTTCAATGTGCAGTATACATCCAGAACAGAACAGGTGTCCTCATGTCAAATTGGATAATAAAACACCTCAAGAAATATGGAGTGGTGTGAAGCCTACGATATCGCATTTCAAAATATTTGGTAGTATTGCTTATGACATGTACCTGATCAAACAAAAAAGAAGCTTGATGATAAGAGCAAAATGTTTGTGTTCATCGGTTATGATGAGGAAACTAAAGCCTTCAGGCTGTATGATCATGTTGAAAAGAAAGTTAAAATAAGTAGAGATGTGTACATCAATGATCAGCGGGTGTTTTTGCCTCATAGCAGTACCCACCACGACCTACCAAAGACAAGAATCCCAACAGCACCAAGTATTCCAACAGATACCACAATCAATTCTAAAGATGATGATGAACCAGTACAACCAAGAATGAGGAGTCTACAAGATTTATATGAATACACCAGTGAAATGCACCTGTTATATCTTTTAACTGATGCTGAAAACATAACTTTTGAAGAAGCAATAAGAAATAAGAAGTGGAAAGAAGTGATGGATGAAGAAATCAATGCAATCGAAAAGAACAAAACCTCGGAGTTGGTAGAATTGTCGGGAGGTTACACACCCATAGGCGTAAAATACGTTTATAAAACGAAGATGAATGATGCGGGAGAAATTCAATGATACAAAGCGAGATTCGTTGCAAAAGGATATAGTCAAAAAGCTAGCATCGATTATGAAGAAATCATCGCTCCGGTAGCAAGAATGGAAACGGTCAGGCTTCTTATTTCACTTGCAGCACAAAATTAGTGGACGATACATCAAATGGATGTTAAGTCTGGGTTTTTGAATGGTGTACTTGAGAATTAAGTATATGTAGAACAACTGGTTATGCAAAAGCTGGAGAGGAAACCAAAGTTCTGAGATTGAACAAAGCATTATATGGGTTGAAACAGGCCCCTCGAGCCTGGAATACTCGCATTGATTCATTTCTGAAAAGAATGAGGTATGTACAATGTCCATACTAGTAGCCGAAATATTTGCCATTTGCCTTATATATATTTCGGTTAATATCTTGTAAATTAAATGTATTTAATTGTAATTATTTGTTCCATATTTAGTTTAGGGGTTTCCTTATTTTCTGCTGTACATCCTCTATTTATTCGGTTTTGATGAATGAGAGAAGGCAATTCATTCTCAAAGAATTACATGGTATCAAAGCCAAGGCTCAATACCGATTTTTTTCCATAGCCACGGCTGTGCCGTTTTCTCCAAATCACCATGGCCGACAAGTCCGACGCCAACCCTTCCAAATCACTCCACCCAGTCTACACAGTCACGAATATTCAAAACAAGGTGCGGATCCTCGATGGTACCAAGGTCACATACTCGTCGTGCGTGCGATTGTTCAAACTTCATGCTCGAGGCTACAAGGTCATTGACCACATCGATGGCACAGCTCCTCCAGCGAAAACTGATCCGGCCTACGAAGCCTGGTCAGAAATCGATGCCATTGTTCTTCAATGGATTTATGGGACACTCTCCGACGATCTCCTTTCTAGAGTCCTTGACCCCGAATCCACCGCTTTTGAAGCCTGGCATAAAGTCAAGGAAATCTTCCTCAACAACAAGGGTTCTCACGCTGCTGCTCTCGAACACGAGTTTAACAACTTGACTCTTCGTGCCACGACCTCTCTTGAAGCCTACTGCCAGCGTCTCAAAGATCTGTCCAGCCAACTTGAAGATGTGGAATGCCCCATCACGGCCAACCGCCTCGTGTTACAACTTGTTCGCGGCCTGCCTTCCGAGTTCGATACCGTTGCAGCCTACATCAACCAAACCCTACCTACATGGGACACGGATTGTTCCATGCTTCAACTTGAGAACCAACGCCAACACGCTCGGGACGCTCACTCACCGATAGAAGTTGCCGCCACCGTAGACCATGACCCATCGTCTAACCCACCGCCGCGACGCGACACGCCTGCAAATCGCGGCCGTCAACCACCGCACCGCCAACCTAATCGCCGATCCTCTCCATCCGGATCTCAAAACCGATCGACCAACCAGCCGCCTGGCCGATCGACAAACTCGCACGCGAACAGCCGCCGCGGCCCACCCACCGGCCAACAGCGACCTCCCTAGCCCGCCTACCCACCACCGTATTGGGCTGCCCCTTGGTGGACATCACCGCCCCCATGTCCGTATCCAACCCAAAGCGGCTGGGCTGCTCCTTGGGCCACCCCTCCTGCTGGTCCGTCTACGCAATCCAACCGACAACCACAAGCCAATCTCGCGGAAGTTAACCCGTTGGAACCATCTGAACTTGAGGCTGCCTTTTCAACTATGACTCTAGATCCTAATGATGACCAGTGGTACATGGACTCGGGTGCTACCACTCATCTCACTACAGACGCAGGTAAACTTTCTACCCCTTGTGTGTCGTCTATTAAATCTTGTTTGTTGGTAATGGTAATCAGGTACCAGTTCTTGGATCAGGACACGCCATATTACCCCACCCCTCCAAACCTATTCACCTTAAAGACGTTCTACACACACCTAATGTTGTCAAAAACCTTGTGTCCGTACGTAAATTTTGTCGTGATAACTCCGTTTCAGTTGAATTTGACCCATCTGGTTTTTCTGTTAAGGAACTCAAGACTGGGAAGCACCTGACGAGGCACGATAGCTCCGGTGACCTCTACCCTTTCACCAGCCACACTACCGCTCTTGCTTTATCTTTTTCTGTTTCTTCTAGCTCTCCGGTTTGGCACTTTAGACTAGGACATCCGGGACATTATGTAATGGATTTCCTCAGTTTTAATAAACACATTTCTTGCAATAAAATTGATAAATCTTTTGTCTGTCAATCATGTCAAATTGCCAAACACAAACGCTTACCATTCAAAGACTCAACTTCCACCACTTTAAGACCATTTGATCTTGTTCACGCTGACTTGTGGACTTCTCCCATCCCAAGCAATACTGGTTTTAAATATTACCTCATCATAATCGATGACTTCACCCACTTCACATGGGGTTTTCCCCTAAAATTCAAATCTGAAACGTTTGACAAAATTAAAAACTTCCACAAATTTATTCAAACGCAGTTTACCACAACCCTCAAAACATTTCAGTGCGATAAAGGTGGTGAATTCGACAACCACCAATTCCATTCCTTTGCATCCACTACCGGTCTCCATATCCGGTTCTCATGCCCACATACTTCCCAGCAAAACGGTACCGCCGAACGCATGATTCGTCGCCTAAACGAACTCATGTTATCCCTCCTCACTCATGCAACTCTACCACCCTCCTTTTGGGTTGATGCTCTCCATACCGCTACCTACCTTCATAATATTTTACCTACCAAATTACTTCATAACCGAACCCCCACCTCCGCCCTCTATCTCAAACACCCTACTTATGACCACCTTCGCATATTTGGATGTGCATGTTATCCCAACCTCAATGCCACTAAACCACACAGATTAGCCCCCCGATCCACGACCTGTGTTTTCCTTGGTTACCCACCTCAATACCGTGGCTATCGATGCCTTGACCTCTCTACGGGCAAGATCCTCCTCTCCCGGCATGTCACGTTTGACGAATCCACATTCCCTTTCGCCAACCTCAACCACAAACCTACCACCCACCCATTTCATGACTACGACCCCAACCCGCTACTTTTCCATCCCACGCCCCCACCCCTACATACACCACCCACAGCCCCCGCATCCGCCACCACCGCCGCTGCCCCCCACCCACATCCGCCACCACCGCTGTTGCCCCCTTCCCTCCGCCACCTCAACCCAATCACCACCAGCCGGCCCCAGCACCTGTCCTATCTCCCAGCCCCTCTCTCCAGCCCCTACCTACTATCCTCTCACTTACTCTCATCGAAACCAACAACCACCCCCAACCCCTCCACCACCAGCCTCCTTACATCCTATGACCACTCGCTTGCGAGATGGTATCACAAAATCCAAGAAACCGCTTAACCTACACACCACCACCACCAACCCAACCCCCACCGTCTCCCCCATTCCCAAGTCCCATAACCATGCCCGGACTGATCCAAACTGGTCCCGTGCTATGACTGACGAATACAAGGCTTTAATGGATAACAATACATGGGACTTGTGCCACGTCCACCTGATGCTCATGTTATACGTTGCATGTGGATTTACCGGCACAAATTTCATGCCAACGGGACCCTTGCGCGATACAAAGTACGATTGGTAATTAATGGTAAATGTCAACAGGTCGGAGTTGATTGTGACGAAACTTTTAGTCCCGTCGTGAAACCGGCCACGATCCGCACCGTTCTCAGTCTAGCCGTTTCACGATCATGGCCAATCCATCAGCTAGATGTAAAGAACGCTTTCTTGCACGGGGATCTCCAAGAAACCGTTTATATGTTTCAACCACCCAGATTCGTAGACTTCACCAACCCCAAGCATGTATGTCGCTTGCGCAAATCCTTATATGGGCTCAAACAAGCCCCGCGGGCATGGTATCATCGTTTTGCGACCTTCATCCAAACATGCGGTTTCAAAAGCACCAATAGTGACACCTCTCTCTTCGTGTTTCAACGTGGCACCAAAATGGCTTATCTACTTCTCTATGTGGACGACATCATTTTGACCGCCTCAGACACCACCACTCTTCGGTATTTCATCGATTTATTATCTCAAGAGTTTGCAGTGTCCGACCTTGGCCCTATTCACCACTTCCTCGGTATTCAGGTTCACCGTAAGAACGATGGACTGTTTTTAACTGAAGAGCAATACGTGCTTGACATCCTCAATCGAGCCAAAATGCAAGATTGCAAACCGTCCACTACTCCTGTTGATACCACTTCTAAACTCAGCGCAAAGGCAGGCAACCCCTTTCCTGATTCTTCTCTTTACCGTAGCCTAGCCGGGACCCTCCAATACTTAACCTTCACCTGCCCCGACATCGCCTACGCAGTTCAACAGGTTTGCCTATTTGTGCACTCCCCGCGGGAGCCGCACTTCAACTTCCTTAAGCGCATCCTACGATACGTTAAGGGCACCAGTAGTCACGGACTTCATATGTTGGGAATTCAAAATTATACAAGTATGGTTAATGTTGCTAGCACTAAATGGTTACTACTTCTGAAGTTACTACTGCTGAGAAAGATTAATGTTGCTAGTCAAGATTAATACTGCTTAATGAAGTTACTACTGCTAAGCAATTTTAGTACTGCTAGTAGTTAGTACTGCTGAACTTAATACTGCTCAAAGTATTAATGCTGCTGAAGACTTAATACTGCTTATGAGATGAAGACTTCATATGGCAAGGATGACAGCTGTACTGAATGGAGATATTCATGGAAAGCTTGGAGATAACTTTGGAAGATTATACTGAAGATCTTTTATTCTTTGTAATTATCTTTTATCTTCAATATATGTATAGAATAGTTTGTATCTTTAGGATAGAGAATTATTCTGAGTTTTTAGTTTTCTTAGAGAGAATCAACCTCAAGGTTTATAATCCTAGTTCTAGAGAAGTAGAATTCGTATTGGTGAGCCTTTTCATCAATATTGAGGTTGTGTGTGAAATCTTGTAGCTTTATAACCATTCAATAAAGTTTACAAGTTGTTATTATGATTCACTGTTTCATTGATCTTTGAATATTAAAGTGTTATTCCGCAAACTCCTTTAATATTGTTTCTGAGTGTTTATTCTTGTTAAGAATTCAGATCCTAACAAGTGGTATCAGAGCTAGTATTCTCAGAAATCTTATTCATCATGGAAAACACAGTTGAATCAAACAGTACTCTTGTCTCAAAGGTTCCAATGCTCAGATCCAATGAATTTGACATGTGGAAGATTAGAATCAAGCAATACATTCTCTTCATAGATTACTCCATGTGGGACATCATTGAGAATGGCCCATCTGATGCAGGAAAGTTGGTGCAGATGGAAAAAGGACCCCACCAAAGACAGATGCAGAAAGGAAGACAAGACAGATAGAGATGAAAGCCTTGAGCACACTGCTCTTGGCTATTCCCAATGAATATCAACACCAATTCAGCAATTGCACTGATGCATAGATGCTCTGGAATGCTCTAGAAAAGAGATTCTCTGGTACCAAAAGTACCAAGAGAAATCAGAAGGCAATATTGAAGCAACAGTATGAAAACTTTATGTTAACTAAGAATGAGTCCATGACTCAAACTTTTGACAGGTTTAACAAGTTGATTGGTGAACTAGCTACTATGGGAGTACAGATTGATCAAGATGATGTAAACAGAAAGTTCTTGAGGTTCCATGGAGATGAATGGACCATGTACACTGTTTCGTTCAGACAGAATGAACAATTGGAAGAAAAAGAACTTGATGATCTATACAATGACCTTAGAGTATTTGAAGCTGAGGTGGAGGCAAAGAAGAAACCTTCTGGATATATTCATAATGATGCACTTCTATCAGCATCAATTGATTCTAATGCTAACCCTGAATCAGTTAATGCTGCTAATGGAGAAAATCAAGAAAAAGGCACTGAATCTGTGTGTGAAGCCTTTCTTTCCAGCCATGGAAATTCCTCTTTAATTAATGATGACTTGGAACAACTTCATCCTGATGATATTGAAGAGATGGATATTAAATGGCAGATGGCCATGCTTTCCATGAGGGTGAAGAAGTTCATAAAGAGGACTGGGAGGAACAACTTCTCCCAAAGAAGAGAAGATGGAGCAGGATTTGATAAATCAAAGGTGGAGTGCTATAAATGTCATCTGAAAGGACACTTTGCCAGGGAATGCAGAAGTAGAGTGTCTCACAACAACAACCACCAACAAGCTCAGTCTGGAAGCTTCAATCACAACAGAAACTCTGCTCAAGCCCTTGTTTCTCAACAAGGAATGGGGTTTGACTGGAGTGATCAAGCAGAAGAGGCTATCAAAATCAAGCTCTTATGGCAGAAGTATCTGATCTCCCAACTGAGGTAAGTTCTACTCTCTGTTCTAAAACTTGCATAGACACTATTAAAAGGTACAGAGATCACAATCAGAACATGAGTTATGACCTTAAGAGGTTAACAAAAGATATAAAAGACTATGTGAGAATTGTTGAGAGGTTTGAGGAACAGATTAAAGGTTTTCAAGACAATGAACTCCAACACTCATATGATACCAATTACTGGAAGTGGGAGAAAAAGGATCTAGAACTCCAACTGACAAAATCTAAAGAGGAGAGTGAAAAGTTGAGAGAGGAGCTAACCAAGGTTAAGCTTGATGTGGAAAAGTTTTCCAATGCTTCTAAAGCAATGGACTCGTTACTACAAACTCAGATTCATGACAAATTAAGAAGAGGAATTGGGTACAATACCACACCACCACCATACAACAACAACTACATTCCTCCTACGTCAGATTTGCTAGAAACCAAAGATAGGAAGGACTTGCCTGAGGGAGCCACTGAGATAGATCCCTTAGATGAGGTAGTTGTTGAGGATAAGACTAAGAAAGAGGTTGGTAAGAGTAAGGAGAACAATGTGAGTGGTGAGATTCCCCTAGAGAATCACATCATTACCAATGAGGGGTGTGGAAAGATTTGGGTCAAATCAAAGGACATAGAGAAGACAGAGGGAAAGTCTGGTAAGGTCCATTACAAACAGACCACAGTTGTGAATCCTGTTCCTTGCAAACAGTGTGCATGCAAGAAATCTGAGCCCCTAAAACATGATAAAAAGAGGGGAAATCAAAGAAACTGGAATAATCAGTGGGCACAAAAACAAGGGGTTGATCTGAGTAAAATCAATAGACCAAAACCTTGTTTTATCTGTGGCAAATTGAATCATCTTGCCAAATACTGTTATTTCAATCCTATAAACCAAAGGATGAATTTTCAAAGATTTATGCAAAAACCCTTGGGTTATAGGAAGAAGGAAAGGAACCATGTGGCTAAGAAATCTGTTAAATCTAAAAGCCACATGAAGAAAAAGACTGTTAAAGAAAGTGTCAATATGTGGGTTCCTAAATGCACTAAAACGGTTAGTACTGCTACCCCAAATAGTACTGCTGACAATGATAGTACTGCTAGAAGCAATACTACTACTACCAATGTTAGTGCTGCCAAGAGTATTAGTACTGCTAAAACTAACATGGTTAGTACTTCTTCAAATGTTAATACTGCTAACTCTGTTAGTACTTCTAACAAGGTTAATACTGCTAAACCTGTTAGTGCTGCTAACTCTGTTAGTACTTCTAAAGTTAGTACTGCTCCTAGTATTTGTGCTGCTAGACCAATCATATTGACAAAGTACTCCAACAAAGAGTGCTCTGTGTTTAAAAATCTCATCAAAAAGGAATGTAAGTACTTTGATGAGAAAGGGAGACCCAAGACCACTTTGGCTTGGGTTCCCAATCAATACTAACTGTTTAATCTTATGTACAGGGCAACCAGCAGCTCAAGGGGAAGAGCATCTGGCATGTTGATAGTGGTTGCTCTAGGCACATGACAGGGAACATGTCATGCCTCAAAAATTTCAAGAAAATTGATGGTGGGCATGTTGCCTTTGGTAATACTCCAGATGGAGGTAAGATCAGTGGTAAGGGGGATGTAACCAAAGGTAAAATGACCTTTGAAGATGTATTCTATGTTGAACAGTTAAGGTACAACCTGTTAAGTGTATCACAAGTTTGTGACAAACAGCATAGTATATTATTTACTGATTCTGAATGCATTATCCTTGCTCCTGGATTCAAGGTAGTTGATGAAAAGATGATACTATTAAGAACTCCAAGAAAGGATAATGTATATTGCTTAGATATGGAAAGTGTTTCAACTGATTCATCCCTAAACTGTCTTGTTTCAAAAGCTTCTTTGGATGAATCATCACTTTGGCACAGAAGGATGTGTCACATGAACTTTAAAACTATGAATAAACTTGTTAAAAACAACCTTGTAAGAGGTTTACCTTCCAAAGTCTTTTCATGTGATGATCATTGTGTTGCCTGTCTCAAAGGTAAACAACACAAAACTTATCATAAGTCCAAAGAGTTAAACACTATCTCTAATTCTCTTCAGTTATTGCATATGGATCTGTTTGGTCCTACAAATGTTATGAGTATAGGCAAGAAATCATACTGCTTGGTTATTGTTGATGATTACTCCAGATTTGCTTGGGTATATTTTCTAAGGACTAAGGATGAGACAAGTGGACTGATCAAATCCTTTATTCTAAGAATTGAAAACCAAACAAATCAAAAGGTAAAAGTCATTAGGTCAGACAATGGTACTGAATTTAAAAATCATGACCTAAACACCTTTTGTGAGGAAAAAGAAATTGAGAGGCAATACAGTGCTCCTAGGACTCCACAACA
Organism: Arctium minus; assembly: GCA_954870635.1. NCBI lineage: Eukaryota > Viridiplantae > Streptophyta > Magnoliopsida > Asterales > Asteraceae > Arctium > Arctium minus. The sequence continues at coordinate 22,971,893 of OX941097.1, read as the reverse complement.
AAATGGTGTTGCTGAGAGAAGGAATAGGACACTGATTGAAGCTGCTAGATCTCTGTTAGCTGATTCCAAACATCCAATTACTTTCTGGCCTGAAGCAGTTAATACTGCTTGCTATGTCCAAAACAGAGTTCTAGTAGTCAAGCATAAAAACAAGATACCATATGAGCTTTTAAATAACAGAAAACCATTTATTGGATTTTTCAAACCTTTTGGGTGTCCTTGTACCATTCTCAATACCAAAACTCACTTAGGAAAGTTTGATAGCAACGCAGATGATGGTTTTCTTGTTGTTTACTCATCTCAGAGTAAGGCTTACAGAGTTTTTAATTCTTCTTCTAGAATAATTGAGGAAAGTGACAATGTCAAATGCAATGAGAACACACCAAATCCTATTGGGTCTGGTCCTCAGTGGTTATTTGACATTGATTCACTAACTAACTCTTTGGGTTTCAGTAGTGATTATCATGCAGGTTCAGGAAGTGGAGGATCAGGGGATGAACAAGTACAAGTACAAGACATTATTCCTCAGTCTGTGATTTTTCCCATACCTCCAATAGAGACTGTTGATGTCTGTGAAAAGGAGAATGCTACTGAACAAATTCAGAGTGAAGAAGAAAGAAGAGATGAGGAGAATCCAGTGCATGAAGAGCCAGAAGCAGTTGATGAGATCCCCTCAGCTGACTTAAATGATTCCAATCTAGATGTGGGAATCAATGAAGAACCTAGTCATCATACTAGAACTCAAAAGAACCATCCTCCAGAGCTAGTCATAGGAGACATCTCTTCTCCTATGATAACAAGGAATCAAAGCAGACTTCAAGAGCTGCAGGATCAGCAACACACAGTACTCTCTTGCTTTCTATCTCAGATTGAGCCTAAGAAGGTTTCTGATGCAATGAAAGATTCCAGTTGGATAGAAGCTATGCAAGAAGAGTTACTACAGTTCAAATTGCAAGAAGTTTGGGACTTGGTGGACCTTCCAAAAGGCCATAGAGCTATTGGCACCAAGTGGATTTTCAGAAATAAAAAGGATGAGAGAGGAATTGTGATCAGGAACAAAGCAAGGCTTGTGGCACAAGGGTACACTCAAGAAGAAGTCATAGACTATGAAGAAGTGTTTGCTCCAGTGGCAAGGGTAGAGGCAATTAGGCTATTTCTAGCCTATCCCTCATTCATGAAGTTCAAGGTATACCAAATGGATGTGAAGAGTGCCTTTCTTTATGGTACAATTGATGAAGAAGTATATGTTTGTCAGCCCCCTGAATTTGAAAATCCATCATATCCAGACAGAGTATACAAACTGAAGAAAGCACTGTATGGTCTTCATCAAGCCCCAAGAGCATGGTATGATAGTCTGTCTACCTATCTCTTGGAGAATGGGTTTGAAAGAGGAATAATTGACAAGACCCTCTTCATTAAAAGAAGTAAGAAGGACATCCTACTTGTTCAGATCTATGTGGATGATATCATCTTTGGATCCACACAAGATCAGATGTGTAGAGACTTTGAAAAGTTGATGCACAAGAGCTTTAAAATGAGTTCAATGGGTGAAATTACCTTCTTCCTTGGGCTTCAAGTGAAACAGAAGAAAGATGGGATCTTCATAAGTCAATCAAAATATGTGAAAGACATCTTGGATAAGTATGGTTTAACAGACTTAAAGCCAGCAAGCACACCTATGGAGACTCATAAACAGATCACTGCTGATCTTGAGGGGGATGATGTTGATGTCCATCTATATAGATCAATGATTGGATCTCTCATGTATCTCACAGCCTCAAGACCAGACATCATGTTTCCAGTGTGTTTGTGTGCCAGATTCCAAGTCAAGCCAAAACAATCACATCTTCAAGCTGTTAAAAGGATTTTCAGATACTTAAGAGGGCAACCTAGATTAGGTCTTTGGTATCCTTATGAATCCAACTTTGACTTGATTGCATACTCAGACAGTGACTTGGGTGGTGCTAATATGGATTGAAAGTATACTTCAGGTGGATGTCAACTTTTGGGTGCAAGACTAGTATCTTGGCAGTGTAAGAAACAAACCACAGTGTCCTTATCAACAACAGAAGCTGAGTATATTGCTGCTGCAAGTTGATGCTCTCAGGTTCTATGGATTCAGAATCAAATGTTGGACTATGGGGTAACCTTTCTTCACACTCCAATCTTCATTGACAATAGCAGTGTTATAAGCATTGTTAACAATCCAGTCAAGCACTCCAAAACAAAGCACATTGAGATCATGTATCACTTCATTAGAGATTGTAATGAAAAGAAGATAATTCAAGTTGCTAAAGTTCATACTGACAACCAGTTTGCTGATCTATTCACTAAAGCTTTTGATGTGGGTAGATTCACTTTCTTGGTCACAAATGTGGGCATGATCAACTCTGAATGAGCTCATGTTTTTAAAAAGTGTTTACATACCTGGTATTGGTTTATTCTTTGGTGCTACTAACTTCTTTCTCAGTAAGTTATTACCTTGCTCAGAGTACCTCAAGCTTCAAAAAGTGTAAGTATAGTTAATGCTGCCAGTGCAGTCTTAATATTGCCAGTGCAAAGTTAATACTGCTAGTTAGTTAATACTGCTAGTGGTTAATACTGCTCTCAGTTAATACTGCTAGTTAGTTAATACTGCTAGTGGTTAATACCGCTCTCAGTTAATACTGCTAGTTAGTTAATACTGCTAGTTAGTTAATACTGCTTATGTCCCGAATCGTATAAATACCCTTTTTGCCCGCCTAAAAGTTCATAACGACTCTTTGATTTCTATTCATCTGCTCTCTAACCCTTTTCTCTCAAGCACCAAGTGTTTCAGTCCAGAATTCTCAAAGTCGATGGCAGCTATGGCGTTCATTGATGAACATAATGAGATTGCAATGTTACAGAAGCCTAAACAAGCTGCTGGATTCCATCAAATTGTGGATTTTCTCATGTCCAGCCACATTGCCCATGCTCTTACAGTGTCGCCAACAATCTACATAGAGCATCAAAGACAATTTTGGGCAAATGCCACTGTAGTCACAAAAATTGGTGTGCAGATAATCAAGACAAGGGTGTGTGACAAACCCTTGTCAGTTTCTGAAGAGGTGATTCGCATCTGTCTACGTCTAGACGATGCTGCAGGTATTACTTCTATTCCTAATGAGGACTTGTTCTCAAATCTTTCAAGAATGGGGTATGGAGGCCAATTGGGTGGTTTCAAATTCTCAAAAGCTAAATTTTATACCCAATGGCGTTTTCTTGTTCATACCCTTATGCATTGCATTTCTAAAAAGACTACTGGATGGAGTGAGTTCAGCAGTACCATTGCTTATGCTTTGGTCTGCTTGGCCACTGCCAAAAAGTACAATTTTTCAAGAATGATTTTCAATGACCTTGTGTCAAACTTGGGAAACAAAAAGAGTTTTTATATGTACCCAAGATTTGTCCAGGTAGTTATAACCAATGAATTGACGGATATGCCTCACTTTGATGAGGTATATGTACCAAATATCCCCAAAGGTAAGGTCTTTTCAAATATGAAGAGATCTCCATTGGACTCGGAAGGAGTTGACACCCCATTGTTCTCTACAATGATGGTGGTGTCCCACAATGAAGAAGATATGGCTTCAGGGTCAAGGCCCTCATTAGACCATCCCACTGAAAGCCAATCCGAACCTTTAATCACCATATCAATCCCACAGTCCCTTATTCAAAAACCCACTTCTCCAATCACCAATACCTACATAAGGAAAAAGGTAAAGAAGGCTCCTTCCCTTCTTGTACCTTCACCCACAGAGCCTTTAAGACCTCTAATGGAGAATTCTCCATTAGAGAATATCTATAGGGAAACCACAGTGGTGTCTCCCAACCCCAAGGAGGTGCTCACTGAGGAGATGAATGAGCATATGGGTGCAAAGGCTGCCACTACTCCTGCTAGCACAGAGGAGGTCAGTGGTAACATCAATACGACCTTCCCCATGGCAACTTTGGGTGAGCAATCATCCAAAGGTCCCAGGTGCCAAGAAACCATGGGGGTAGCAGGTGCTTCTGCTAGGCAGAAGACCTCTACTACAAAAAGATCCCATGATCCTTCAAAAGGGGGTCACACTCCTGGAGAAGGTGAGGACAGATATGACTATCTTGAATTGATGGAAACAATGGGCAACATCAATATGGATGTAATCAAGCAGGGAAAAGACATAGAAGAGCTGAAACTGATAATTCTGTCTCAACAAGTACAGATTACCAACCTGAAGAAAATGGTGAAGAGATTGGTCCAGAAAAAGAAGAAGAAACAGTTTGTTCTCAGAAGAAGGAAACCAGTGACTGATGCTCCCAAAAAGAGTGAGTCAGAAGCTGATGCCAACATGGAAGATGCTAAAGTTGAGGGGGAGTTTGATGGGGTTAGTAGAGATAAAGTACAAGCAGCAGAAACAGAAAGCATAGGAACAGTAAAAGAGAAAGCAGTAGAAATAGAAAGTGTGTTTGAACAAGCAGCAGAAACTGTTAATACTGCTGAATTGAATGAAGCAGCAGAAATGGTGCAAGAAGTATTAACAGACCTTGAGATAGTAGAAACTTTAATCAAGGCTAAGCATGATACTCCCAAGGTCACTTCAAAGGCCAAAGGAGTTATCATCAAAGAAAAAGGTGAAGTGATCAAGAAAGCAAGTATTGAGAAGGTAGTAAGCAAAGACAAAGGCAAAGAAAAGTTAGTGGAATCTGATCAACCAATTAAAAAGCAAAAGTTGGTTGAGTCAGATGAAGCTTTGGCCAAAAAGATTCAGGCTGAACTTGAGCAAGAAGAAAAGGCTCAAGTGGACAAAGATAGAGAGATGGCTAAGGTTCTAGCTGCAGAGCTAAATGAAGCTTATCAACAAAGTTTGGCAACTGAAATAGCACAGAAGAAAGCTGCAACCCTAAAGAAGTCTGTGTTGGTCAAAATGGATGCAAAGAAGAGACAATCTTCAAAGACCTACCTTGGTACTCAAGAGAGAAAGAAGATGATTAATTTTCTCAAAGGTGCTATGGGAGTCAGAAAGGAGATGTTCTCAAAGATGACTTTTGAACAGATCAAAGGGTTGTATGATTCAGAGATGACAAAGCTTCAAGGGAATGAAACAGCCAGAGTTGAAATGGAAAAGAGGATGAAAGAAAGTAATGATTTTCTGATAGAAAAACCTTTCCCTGATGAGCAAGAAACACCAAAGAAAGAAGCAACTCTAGGTGAAAGTCTGAGAACTTTAAAAAGAACTAAAATGATGGCAAGAAGAAAATCAGCCAAGAAGCCTAGAGTGGATAAAGAAGAAGCTGAGAAGGTTGATGAAGAAGAAGGGGCACCTAAGTCAGTTGAACAGAAAGAACCATCAAGTACTGATGATGTGAATCTGTACATGGTAGTGATGGACAAAGTTCCTGAACCTATAACAGTTGAACATGTTGGTGTTAAGCCTCCTGAGGTCATTCTCTGGGATACAATGAAGGTTGATGGAAAAGAGTATATCAGGCTCAAAAGAAAAGATGAGAAGTATGAAGTGTATAATACTTGGGCCAAGATTGTCAGAACATGTTCCAGGTCTGATCTAGAGGAGATGTTTGAAATAGGAATGAAGTTGTATGCTGATCAATTAAAAGCTCCAGAGATTTCAATCACAAAACTTGTGATGGAGTATCTGTGTATGATGTTCAAACCAGAAGAAGTGGAGGAAGTTATCATAAATGTGTTTCAAACAGTTAACAACTGGACTCTATATGAAACTAGTGGAGTGTATGCACTGACTATGGACATAAATCACATAGAATACTTCCTGGTGGATAGAGTTTACAACCACAGCAGATTGAAGTTGCATGCCATGTTGAAGAAAAAGCTTGGTTGTGCACCAGATTCAGAAATGGCAAAGTATTTGATCCAAAGAACAATTAATCAAAGCTTGGGGTTGGATGCTAATACAGGGATATGAAGAATGGTGTTTTGGGAGCATCTGAAGAACTTGACTTCTCTTCCTAAAAGTCAAGTTAGAGGGAGATTGTTGGGAATTCAAAATTATACAAGTATGGTTAATGTTGCTAGCACTAAATGGTTATTACTTCTGAAGTTACTACTGCTGAGAAAGATTAATGTTGCTAGTCAAGATTAATACTGCTTAATGAAGTTACTACTGCTAAGCAATTTTAGTACTGCTAGTAGTTAGTACTGCTGAACTTAATACTGCTCAAAGTATTAATGCTGCTGAAGACTTAATACTGCTTATGAGATGAAGACTTCATATGGCAAGGATGACAGCTGTACTGAATGGAGATATTCATGGAAAGCTTGGAGATAACTTTGGAAGATTATACTGAAGATCTTTTATTCTTTGTAATTATCTTTTATCTTCAATATATGTATAGAATAGTTTGTATCTTTAGGATAGAGAATTATTCTGAGTGTTTAGTTTTCTTAGAGAGAATCAACCTCAAGGTTTATAATCCTAGTTCTAGAGAAGTAGAATTCGTATTGGTGAGCCTGTTCATCAATATTGAGGTTGTGTGTGAAATCTTGTTGCTTTATAACCATTCAATAAAGTTTACAAGTTGTTATTATGATTCACTGTTTCATTGATCTTTGAATATTAAAGTGTTATTCCGCAAACTCCTTTAATATTGTTTCTGAGTGTTTATTCTTGTTAAGAATTCAGATCCTGACATCATATTTCACCCTTCAAGTCTACCAACCTGATCGCTTACTCAGACGCGGACTGGGGGGTGCCCCGACTCTCGGCACTCCACATCCGGTTACTGCGTGTTTCTCGGTGACAACCTCGTCTCATGGTCATCTAAAAGACAACGTACCATTTCACGATCAAGCACCGAAGCCGAATACAAAGGAGTCGCAAATGCAACGGCTGAAACCACATGGCTTCGCAATCTTCTTCTTGAGCTTCATCTTCCACTACGCCAGGACACGATCATCTATTGCGACAACATTTCAGCCGTTTACCTCACCAAAAACCTGGTGCAACACCAACGCACAAAACATGTTGAAATTGACATCCACTTTGTCCGCAAAAAAGTGCGTCTGGGTTCTTTACGTGTGCTACATGTCCCCGCTGACTATCAATATGCCGATATTTTTACGAAGGGCTTGCCACGACACCTTTTCAACCGTTTTCGCTCTAGCCTCACTATCCGCCCAGCTACAGATTCGACTGCGGGGGAGTATTAGCCGAAATATTTGCCATTTTCCTTATATATATTTCGGTTAATATCTTGTAAATTAAATGTATTTAATTGTAATTATTTGTTCCATATTTAGTTTAGGGGTTTCCTAATTTTCTGCTGTACATCCTCTATTTATTCGGTTTTGATGAATGAGAGAAGGCAATTCATTCTCAAAGAATTACACATACGAGCACGCTTTATATGTGAAACAAGATGAAAACATATTGTTACTAGCCGCTTTTTATGTAGATTATCTCATTTTTATGAGTAATGACGAGGTGATGATCGGCCAATTTAAAAAATCAATGACTCGAGAATTTGAAAGGACTGACTTTGGTCTTATGAAGTACTTGGTCTAGAAGTAAGACAGAAAGCCTCTGGCATTTTTCTATAACAAGAAGCATTTGCGAAAGAAATAATGAAGAAAAGCAAAATGGAAAAAGGCAATCCGGTAGTAATGCCTATGGAATTGGGGACCAAACTTTCAATGTTTGAGGGAGGATAATTGGTAGATGCTAACATGTATCGAAGTTTGATCGGGAGTCTATGATACTTAACTTATACAAGACCTGATCATTCATATAGTGTTGGGATAGTCAGTCGTTTCATGGAAAATCCGAAGTATGCACACTAGAAAGCATTGAAGAGAATCATCAGATATGTGAGTGAAGGGAACTATATCACTTGGGTTATTTTACTCTAGATCTACAGAATACACACTTAGAGGATATTCCGATTGTGATTGGCACGGAGATATAGATGATCGGAAAAGTATCTCTGGTTATGTGTTCTTTATGGGAGAAACGACTTTCACGTATGCCTCAAAGAAACAACCTATAGTAGCACTATCAACTTGTGAGGCAGAATATGTAGCAGCCTCTTGGACGGTATGCCATGCCATTTGGCTTAGGAATCTGCTACGAGAATTGAAGAATCAACAAAATGAACCAACAGAGATAAAAGTTGATAACAGATCAGCAATAGAGTTGGCAAAGAATCTGGTGCATCATGAGAGAAGTAAGCATATTGATGTACGTTTTCATTTCATTCGGGAACAAATAAAAAACAAGGAAGTGCAGATGAGTTATGTAACAAGTCGTGAACACGCGATTAACATTTTCACGAAGGCACTTCCAACAGAACTACTTAATATTTGCAAACAGAAGATGGGAATGAAGGATGCAAAAGGTCTAAGTTTTAGGGAGGAATTTGTTGGAATTAAACTCAAATCAGTTGCAAGCAGAGTGGAGAAGCAAACAAGATTCTGGAGGACACGTGTTCATGAATTAATAAATTAATAAATAGTTATAAATTTTTAGTAGTTATATCAGTTAGTGGTTATGCAAATGCAGTTATAAAGTTAGTTAAATAACTTATTTGATGGATATGTATATATACGTATGATTGTTATAATAAACGGGTGATGTCAGAAGAAAACAAATAAATATAATTACGTGTGGTCTTCATGTCAATTTGATATGTTCATAAATCTCCCTTTGTGAACATCAAGTATAAAGCATAAAGACAAAAAGCTCTAAAAATATCCCCAAAAAGGACGAAAATCCTTACTCGACATTTAACAGTAGAAGGTTATATATACCGATCAACTATTCCATGGGTTGTGCAAGTTCTATAGATTTAAATCTTTTTACTCTTCATCTTTTTGTTTCTCTTACTTACTGCTTTTGAAGAACACAACGCCTAAAGAATCAATATAGAACTCCCTAAGGCTTCTCCAATATTTGAATAGATGCCTTATGAGATTTAAGTCCTTATAGTTCTATTATCATTTGGTTAAGTTTGTAAATTGATTCTAGATCAGATTTGTATACCAAATATTCAACTTAAAAGTCTAGTTTCCATAACTAGTAGATGCAACTTTACACTGAAAGGTTACTTATTTGAGGCTATCAGGAATGGAAAGTTTATTCACATGCTTAATATTGTTGATGTTCCTCCTGCCACAGATTTCCTGGTACTCTTGTCATCTACCATCCGAAAGAGAAATCTAGATGGATGGATGATAAGCACAAAAATTTTACTACAAATGCTAGAGCTAAAATCATTCCCGTACATTTTGAACTGCGCTATTGAGATCTCGAAAACTATCGTTGTTTTGTTTGAAGGTACAAACAATATAAGAAATGAAAAAAAAAATCTTCATGTTCATCGATATGAATTCTTCTCACCTAAATCTGGTGAATCCTTGGCTCATACATATGATAGGTTTAGCCGTCTCATCAAAGAGTTGAAACAACATGACATGGTTTTTAATAATGTTGACATGTTGATTAAATATATGAGATGTCTGCCTCTTGTGTGGAAGTTTGTGATCTTAATGGGAGTTTTGAAAGACTTAAAGACTATATTTCTTCAAATTCTCAATGGTAGTCTAAATGACTTATGAAACTAAGGTAACCCAAAAACAAGAGGATGCAAAGATTTTCCATGATAAATCTCTTGCATGCCTTGGTGAACACATCTGAGAAAGTACACTTCAGAAATCAATCTAGTATACTAACTCATGATGTTGATGAATACAAGGATAGAACCACAACTACTTGCAGTGGTGATGATGAAGCTATTTTCAATGATCTTAGTGACTCCATGGCACTCATTGCCATGAAGTATAAACACTTTATAAAAAGAAAACCTTTCACTTATCATGTGGTAGCATACAAACCTTTTGATAAGTGAATGCTATAAATATAAAAAGCTTAGTCGCTTTGCATCTGAGTACAAAGTGAAGGTCAACATAGATAGACAAGAAAAGCTCATGAATACTACAGAGCCAAGTACAAGAAATAAAAGGCCAAAAGTGGTAAGAAATGTGTTAAAGGCCTAGCTCTAGAAGTTCAAAAATAGGCAGAAGATTCCTCATCTGATGACAATGATGAGTTATTTGCTCATGTGTGCATAATGGCATCCAGTTTAGAGAAATCCAATGATGGTGCATCAACCTCGTCTACTTCATAGGTTAATGATGTTTTAGACTTTATTAATGTTGGTATTTCGATATATGTATTTTAAATACATATAATATTACAACGTATGTAATAAACTACAAAATCAACAATGTGATTAGTAATAACACGAATACAAAAGAAACTAGAAGGAATCAACAAATGATTAACATAAACGAATAAACCGTATAAGAATCAATCGATGTTGAGGCTCGTGTAAGACACGATTCCCTTAAACAGCTTCGCCGTCTGTTCCCAGGGTACAAGAGCGTAAGCAGATATAACCACTCGCCTGAAAATGTCGCCGGAATCTTGTATGCAGAAGTTTTAGAGAGATATCAGTTTTCGATTTCGATGTGTTTTTCGAGTTCAACCAGTCACTCCATTTTATATTGAGAATCGAAACTGCCACACTTAATATTTTAATTAAATAGTAATTAAAATATTAATTTCAATAATCAATATAATTAATTTGGGAGTTACGGAAGAAACTGAAACCAGAACTCCGCGCGGGTCCACCTGCGCTGCGCTGCGCGCTGCCTCAACCCGCGCCGGACACTGTTTGGGTTCACATTCGAGTGCTTGGCGTGGTCGGTCGTGCGGCCACTGGATCAAAAATAAAAAAATTTAGCAAAAACCACACTGTGGGAGCACAAGATTTCGGAGCTGCATTCGTGTCTGCAGGTCGCGCCCACACACAAGTTCGCCAATTTTAACCTACGAAAGTCTCAATCGGCACCCCCCTGCGCACAGGTAGGTCTTGGAGTAAAACAAAACAAAGAGCTTGTAAGCTCTTCCCACATTCAAGGTTATAAACCACAAGGAATTAGTTCCTCCTTCCTATGTGGGATAAGATTCCACACCTACTCGTTTTTGCCAATTTCATCCCAAACACTCAACTTTGAGCATTGATATCTCATTCACACATATTCCGTTTTGGACATATAATATTTCGATTCGAAGCTCTGATATAGGAGAACACAAACCCACGAAGAGTTAGATATATACAATAGATATACATGTATTTTAATGTGTCCAAAGTTAGTAAAAGACCATATTTTTACTAACATTTTCCAACAATTAATACGTGTATAACTAAAACGAAATGTAGGATTACTCTCAACTACATGACTCCTGATTTGCACAACACTGTAGAGGAAAAAGAAGAACGGCAAAGACAACTAGATTTGTGAATTTCAAAACTACAAGAGTTAAATGATGTTCAAAAAGAAAATGGTGATCTACTTGGTATCATTGGTTTGGTCAGAGAAGAAAGAGTTGGACTGATTTGCGGACTTGAATTATCCAGATCCAAGCTCAAGTAAGTCTACCAGCTTAGTTGATCAAATTGTTGATGAACAAATATCTACTTTTGATAAGGGCAAACTAAGTTTTGTTGAAAAATATCCTAAAGGTTGTTGTTATTCACACCCTATCCTGGGTGTAAATTACCTTGGTATTTACTATTTCTTATTATTATTGTAATGTTGGCTAGTTGGAAATTAAAATATTTATAAAAACAAGAATATGTCAAATCGTTCACCAATATATTAGAGCATCTCCAAAAACTCTCCATTTTGGAGAAAATGGAAAATATGGGGATTTTGGGTCTAAATTATATTTCAACAATTTCCCCAAAACTATCTCCAAAATGAAGAAAGTAGGAGTGAGAAGACTTTTTTCTCCAACTATGGAAATTACCCCAAAAATGATTACCAAGTGAGAGGACCAATAGAAAATTTTGAAAATAAATATGTAGGGAGAGAAATAATATTTTAATAAATGAATGGAATATTTTAATTATTATAATTAATGTTGGATTCTCTAAAATGGGGAATCTATTGGAGATGAATGTAATTTTTTTATAGATTTTGACTTTTAGTTCTCCATTTTGGAGAAATTTTGGGGAAGTTGTTGGAGATGTTCTTCTTCTTCTTCTTCATTATAGTTTGTACTTAAGTTTTAACTAACAATTTTTTAGGTTATTTTAAGATTTTCATAATGCTATAATATAATTCATATATTATTTTAAAAATTGTTAATTTACAAATACACAAAAACTTGGCTCTGATACCATTTATTTTAACATTTAAAGTTAAGGCATCAAGTAAATTGATATCAGATAAAGATAAACAAAGATTAGGATAAACATCAAAGTAGACTGGCCAGGCTTGATTGGATAATTCCCATAAGGGATTGTTTCCAATTCATATTTCGACCATCACGCAAAGCTGCAAGAAAGCTTTCTGGTAACCCTTCAAGGGTTAATGATCTAAAAGAAATTTGGACAAGTCCTATATGTAAGAATTTATGAGTTCTTAAAAAAGGAGCAATATCATATTTGTTTAACAATGTAATAATCATTTCATCATTATGTAAAGGGATAGAAGACTCAGTAACCTATTTTTTCAAAGGTTCCTAATTTGTAGATAAATCTTGGTTCCACTTTTGGAATAGTCCATTTATTAATAAATCAAGATTTTGAGGAATATGAAATATCATATTCCTCAGTAGTACTATTTTGAACAGTATCATTTCCCATTCTAAAAAGATTCATAAAGAAGAATTATTTGAAGAAGACTTGTATTAAAACATAGATTGTTAATTTACAAATGCTTTTTGGGATAGAAAAAAACATGTTGTTTCACTTCCTTATGAGGAAGATTTTTTAGAAAAAAATATCCCAACCAAGGCTAGACCTTGTCAAATGAATGCCGAGTACATAGATCTTTGCAAAAAAGAAATAGCCTCTTTGTTAGAAAAATGTCTTATTAAGCCTTCAAAATCTTCATGGTCTTGTACGCCTTTTTATGTTAATAAACACTCTAAACAAGAAAGAGGAGTTCCTCGTCTTGTGATAAACTATAAACCCTTTAACAAAGTCTTAAAATGGATTAGACATCCAATCCCAAATAAAAAAGACTTACTTGATAGACTTTTCAAAGCTTTAATATTTTCAAAATTTGATTTAAAATCTGGATATTGGCAGATCCAAATTAAAGAAGCAGATAGATATAAAATTGCTTTTAATGTTCCTATAGGACATTATGAATGGACAGTCATGCCTTTTGGTTTGAAAAATGCTCCGTCTGAATTTCAACAAATTATGAATGATATTTTTTATCCATATAGTAACTTTATAATTGTTTATATTGATGATATTTTGGTTTTTTCCTTGGATATAGAAAGTCATTTTAGACACCTTGACCTCTTTAAAAAAATTGTTATACAAAATGGTTTAGTAATTTCTAAACCAAAAATGTCTCTTTTCCGGACAAAGGTCAGGTTCCTAGGTCACAATATTGAGAAAGGAAGAATCATTCCCATCCAACGATGTATGGAATTTAGCTCTAACTTCCCTAATCAGATTCTTGATAGAACCCAATTACAAAGATTTCTAGGTAGCCTAAATTATATTTCGGCTTATATAGAAAACCTAAGTAATGACACTGCTATTCTTTATGACAGACTCAAAAAGAAAAATGGTCCTTGGACCATAGATCATACTCAGGCTGTTAAGAATATAAAAAATAAGGTTAAGAATATAAAAAATAAGGTTAAAAATCTCCCTTGCTTAATGCTAGCAAATCCTCTTTGGGAAAAGATCATTGAAATTGATGCTTCAGATATAGGATTTGGGGGTATTTTAAAACAAATTGAACCCAAAACAAAACAAGAAGTTCTTGTAAGATTTCATTCTGAAAATGGAATGATGCTCAAAAAAATTATGCTACTGTAGCAAAAGAGCTATTTGTCATTGTAAAATGTGTCCTAAAATTCCAAGATGATCTTTATAACCAAAAGTTTGTGATAAAAACTGATTGCATATCTGCTAAATATATGTTCCAAAAAGATTTTAAACATGATGTTTCTAAACAAATGTTTGCTAGATGGCAAACGCATTTAGCCCCTTTTGATTTTACCATCTGCTAATTTTCTAACCCGTGAATATCTTTTATGACTACAGGAATGAGTTCTACTCAAAGTATCTACTCCTCTTATAGAGGAAGAGGTAGCTCCTCCTCATCCAGAGGAAGAGGTTTTGATCCTTCTTATAGGGGGAGAGGAAGACGTGGAAATTCCACCATAAATTTTGAAATCCATATGGGAAATAAGAAGCTTATAGCTCAAAATATAGCCAGTTCTAGTGATCCATTCAAGAACCTTATACGTACTTCTCTCCCTCGAGATCATCCTCTTTAGAAAGAATATCTTAATTATATTAAGGAAAAAGAGAAAACTGAAGCTTCTTCATATGCTAATATTAGCAAGGAAGATAATTCTGACTCTCAGTTTTATGAAACTGAATTTAAAGAAGTTATACGTCTTATTGAAGAAAAAGATATCTAATGGAAAACTAATCCAGAAATAATTTTAGAAAGATATCTTAATAAGACCTCTTATATCCATGGATCTTTAAAACAAAGACAATTCTATGAAATAGGACATAAGTTTATAATTTCTCAAAATTCATTATTAAAAAGATTATATCTTTTGAAGAATGGGGTATATCTCCATTAGTTGAAAGAGAATGGTATTCTCCACTTCATAAGTGCAATTTTAAATTTAATTATTGGGATTACGTCTCAAGTTTTGAAAAGATTCTTTTATATGAGAATGAAAACAAGAAACATTCTTGGTTCTTGAAAATATGTGAAAATTGTTTTCACTCACCAGTCCCAAATTGGTTTTTCAATTGGTGGAAAAATTTTGGCACTACGGGACATATTCTTCCGGATGATTTAAAGCTTTATTTTAAAAAAATGGGTTTCTTGCTCACCAAAAATTCATAATTGCAAAACCCAATATATTATTGAGGGTCAAAATACTTGTTGGTTTTTTATTGAATTTGGTATTCGCTGGATTTGGAAATGGAAGCCAATTTTCGGCTATACATAGATTATGGCACCTTGCATAAAGAGAAAAAGTCTCACAACGTTATGGGATAAATTATCTCGAGAAGATCGAGAAACAAAGAAACCATATGGGGATGAGTTGATGATCAAAATCGTCAAAAAGATAGAGCTTTATGAGCAACAGAAGGATGAAGAGAAGAATGATAATCTTGAACTCAGTCCTTTCCAGAAAATATCTCAGAAATATGCTGAGACTCACTCAAAAGCAGAGATGATTGATCTGTACATTGCAGAAATGAAGAAAGATTTGTATAAAAACATAGGAGGATCAGACTCTAAATCCGATATCTCCATGACATCTGATCAGATGACTCATGAAGCTCAAGATCCCGAAGAAGACCAAATTGGTTTCTCTCTAGACGATGCTCTAGAAACCTTGAAAGACTCACTGAAAGATAACATTAAATAATTGAGTCTGTCAGTGCTAAGAGAATCTTCTCTGTAGCAATAATGACCGACAAATATATTTGTTTTATGCATTATTTGCTTTTATCTTTGCTTTATGCATTATTTGCATTTATCGGGAATCTCCCTGTTCACTTTTAAAAAAAAAGTTGTTTGTTTTCTTGTTTCTTTTGAGTTTGTCTTATTTTCCCTTATTTTCCTATTTAAGGAGCTTTCTTTATTTGTAAGAAGGACGCTTCTCTTTAGCCTTTCCTTTTCTCTCAAGATTTCCAGTTTGTAAACAGTTTGTATAAATCCTTTCGAAGAATAATAACATTCTGCTTAAAGTTCTTGAAGAACTTTTGTAAGTATTCCTATTGTTCTTTTTAATTCTATATTTCAATTATTTTACATTTCTATTAGCCTAAATGATAGGCTAAATTAAGATTTTGTGTTAAAACATACTTGTTATTCTTACAATTACAAATTTACATGGCTATATTGCTTATATTTCATAATTCTATTTTCTAAGTCTATAGTCGAGTGCCAACTTCATGGTTGATTTACCCCCTCAACGCCAGCAGAGCCATTCATAGGGTTTTTCTTGTCAACCTTTTGAAGGTGTAAATTGGTGGCTTTAGACTTAGTAATAGATCCTAGGGATATAAATGGTATCAGATCCAAGTTTTTGTGTATTTGTAAATTAACAATCTATGTTTTAATACAAGTCTTCTCCAAAGAATTCTTCTTTATGAATCCTTTTAGAATGGGAAATGATACTGTTCAAAACAGTACTACTGAGGAATATGATATTCCTCAAAATATTGATCTATTAAATAAATGGACTATTCCAAAAGTAGAACCTAGATTTATCTACAAATTGGAACCTTTGAAAAAATAGGTTTAAAACAAATAGTTAAGACTACTTAGTCTTCTATCCCTTTACATAATGATGAAATGATTATTAAACTGTTAAACAAATTTGATATTGCTCCTTTTTTAAGAACTCATAAATTCTTACATATAGGACTTGTCCAAATTGCTTTTAAACCATTAACCCTTGAAGGGTTACCAGAAAGCTTTCTTGCAGCTTTGCGTGATGGTCGAAATATGAATTGGAAACAATCCCTTATGGGAATTATCCAATCAAGCCTGACCCAAGGACCAATCTACTTTGATGTTCATCCTAATCTTTGTTTATCTTTATCTGATATAAATTTACTTGATGCCTTAACTTTAAATGTTAAAACAAATGGTTATAATTACACTCCTGGAACAGAAGTCATATGTATTTGTTATCGTATATATTACAAGCCTCTCTACACTTTAAACCCTATGTGCAAAAAGGTAGATAAAGATAAAAATGAAACGATTTTAATTGAAACAAATTCCAGTAGGTCTAGTATTACTACTAGAAGACCTATAAAATGGGAAGAAATTATTTTCCCAGACAACTGGATAATTACTTTTGATGGTACAAAGATTTGAGAAATGTTATACAGACAAATGAAGGAATTGTTCAAATACAATTCAATGAAAATCAGAAAAAAAATATTTTCTTCAAGTAGTTTTTCCAGATCAAGATCTGCTAGAACTTCTACCTCTTATATAAAAGAAGACATATGAGAAGATGAAAGATCTCAAAACTCTTTAGATCCAGTTGAAGAGTTGAGTATTCACAGAAATGGTATTGTTAATGAAAGCAATATACACAAAATAAGAGAAACTGACATTATGTCAAATTTAAATTTTGTTTAATATGTCAGAAAAAATTGATTTCTCAACAGCTCCAGCCACAAAAAAAATTGCTACTGATTTTGAAACAAATCCAAATTGGATTCCTTTTAGACGATGGTACTTTAAAAGTTTTACTGATTCTGAAATAAAAATTTTAGCCAACAATTTTTATGAGTTTTGTGAAAAAGAAAATAAAATTTTCTCATATATTCCTTGGTTTATAAATAATTATATTAAAAACCATATTCATGTTATAGAAAGAACTTATAAAATCTTTAATACAGATATTATTCAAAATACTGTTTATCTTCCGCAAGGTGCTTTTTCAACTGAAAAAAATAATGTTTCGATAACATATTCTGCCTTTTCAAAACTTATAAATGATAGAGTTTTGCATGTTACAGTTCAACATATCAATGAACTTTTAGAAAAATAAAATTACACAAATTTGTATCTTATTATTTTAGGAGAAGAATTAAATTCCCTAAAAGACTGTATGACTGATATTTTAAACAAACTCTCTATTATTCAAGCAACAAAAGAAGAAAAAGAGTATAAAGTTAAGTCTTTAAAATATTATATTTTTGCCTCACCCTCTATCCAGCAGCCTCCTCCTCAGGGGTTTAAAAATAAAAAATTCAACTTCTGATATTGAACAAATGTTAGAAGAAAAGTTTAAAAAACTTTCTGTTTCAAGATCTTCTATTTCTACCTTAGAAAAAAATTTATTTTCTGACTCTGAGGAAGAACATAATAATAAGTTTCCAGAAGATTCTGTTAATAAAATGAAATGGGCTGATAAACCAACCTCTAATAAATATTATTATCATCGTCCTACTCTGAAGGATGTTCTTCATGAAGAACAAGAATATATTTTTACAAATAGTTATAATGGCAAGTGTATTTATGAATGGAATCTTGATGGTTTTACTAACAAACATATTTACAACATGGCATATCGTATGTTAATGTATTCTACTGTTTGTAAAAATAGTGGAAATACAGATAAAAATATTGCAAAAATGATTGCAGCTGGGATAATTATATTATCACATCCCAAAAAGAAGAAATTTTTACCTGAAAAACATTCTAGTGAACACACTATTTCTTTAAAAGATTTAGAAAAAGAAATTGAGAATCTTAAAATAGAGGTAAAACTTCTTAAACATGATAATACCATTTTACATCAAAATCTTGATATTATTTATCTAAAACTTAAAGATAAACTTATTGATCAAAGTAATGATGACATTCAACCTATTGATCAAAGTAATGAAGAAATCTATGAGGAAGCTTATAGCTTAGAGAATAACCATCTCTCTACATTAAATATAGTTGTTTCTCAAAAATGGTATACTAAAATCACTCTTATAGAAGGAACTTTTCAAAAAGAGTTTATTGTCATGATTGACAGTGGAGCTGATTTAAATGTTATTCAGGAAGGTTTGATTCCTACTAAATATTTTCAAAAAACTTCTCATTCCCTCTCCCATGCTGGAGGAGGATCTCTTAATATCAAATATAAACTTCCTTAAGGCTTATATTTGTAAAGATAAAAATTGTATTCCCATGAATTTTTTATTAGCAAAGGATATTTTTAGCCAACTTATTCTTGGCCTTCCTTTCATATACGCCATATATCCTTTACAACAAATTGATAAAAAAGGATTAACAGGGTTTTTTAAATGAAAAACTTTAAGGTTTGATTTCATAAATAAACCTGTAAAAAGTTTTTAAATGAACCACAAGAATTTTCAACTCTACTCTTTAAAACAGGAGTTAAGCTTCTTCACCATTGAAGAAAAGCTTTCGAACCCTAAACTCAAACAAAAAATTGATTATATCACTAACAGAATTTCAAGATATTTTATTTTATATTATTATTGTATAGATTAATTTATTTATAATTAACTTATATAACTATCAAAATAAAATAATAATGTGATTTTAATAATAACCTATTTATAATTAAAAATCAATACAATTTTACTAAAAAGTAACATATAAGAAAATATAAAATAAAGCAATTAAATAATAAAAACTAACAAATGTAAAAAAAAAAAAAAATTTAATCTCACATAGGTCACAATTATTTACAATTTACTATATATTTTTTTTCATTGTTTCGTACCCCGATAGGTGTGTTGAAAGAATTGGAGAGCATGAGGAGTCGGTTTTTTTTTAGGGGGGGGGGGACCGGTGAGGAAGAGAATGAGGGGAAAGGTCGAGCGTGGGTAAAGTGAGAAAAGATGTTGGGTTCGTTTGCGAGGGGAGGGTTGAATATTGGGGGCCTTAAAGAAGCAAATTGGGGTTTACTTGGGAAGTGGTGGTGGAGATTTCACAATGAGTCCGACGCGTTATGGGTTAGGATAATAAAGAGTATTTACAGGTGGGATGGCGGGCTATTGGAGGGATCACCAAGGGGACCGGGGGAAACACGATATGGTCAAATATAATTAAGGTAGGGAAGGATATCGATAAGGTTGGTCTTAATTTCTCGGAATCATTTAGCAAAATTGTAGAAGATGGAGCAAACACAAAATTTTGGGAGGATAGATGAACATCTAATGGCAGATTAAAGGAGAGGTTCAAGCGGTTGTTTCATCTTGAAGTGGACAGAGGGACAACGGTATCGGAAAGAGGAGAGTATCGGGGTGAAGAGTGGGTTTGGGAATAGAGATGGAGAAGGGAACCGAAGGGAAGGGAACTTGGAGAATTGGAGGAACTAAGAAATGTGATTGCGAACAATATACCAAAAGGAGGAAAAGCGGATCGGGCGTCATGGAGTCTTGATACTCAAGGCGAGTTCACCGTCAAAAAAGTTCGGGAAGTGATAGAAGAAAAGCGGGCATTAATGGAAGGAAGCACAATAGTAACTTCGTGGATAAAAGCGGTACCGAAGAAGGTTAGTATTTTGGTTTGGTGGGCCAAGCTTGGCCGACTACCTACGCGATCGGTCATGGATAAGATGGGAGTCGAGTTAGATTCAATTCTTTGTCCGAGATGTGGAAAAGAAATAGAAATAGTCGAGCACGCACTTATTAACTTTGAAATGGTAAAGGAATTGTGGAAGCTCATGGGAAGGTGGTGGAACATAGATTTGACTCTGGTAAGCTCTTTGAAAGGAATTATTGAGGCAAAAAATCAAATGAGTAACAATGATAAAGGTTCGAGGAGGTGGACGGCGGTGGTGTGGTGCTTTCTTTATTTAGTATGGGGAAATCGGAACAAGGTTATCTTTGAAAATATTAGAGGTTTTGTAACAGATCTGTTCTTTGATTTTCAACTTAAAGTGTTCGAATGGGTGACACGCAGAGATAGAGAGTTAGCTTTGGATTGGACAACATGGTTTTCGGATCCTAATGGGTAAAGACAGTCGGTAGAGTTAAAAGAGTGAAAAAATGAGGGTTCGAGCGTCAGAAGGCTGTTGTGGCTCGAGATGGTTTTGTGGGCGGTCGCAGGTTTGTTCGGGAAGACGGTAACTACACAGTTTAAATCCCGCTGTGGTTGTTTGGTAGAGTTTTGTTCCCGATAGTTTCTTAGTTGCCATAGACCTGATCAAGAAGGTAGCAGCTACACAACTTCAGAATCGTTATAGGAGGCGGTTGTGTCAAGTATGGAGGGGATAGTGCAGGTTGTTCTTTGTCCTTCTCTTTGGCTGTTCGAGCTAATTGGTGTGTCGCGACTGCTACTTGGACGTCGTGTTTAGTTGTTTTTTCTATTGGTATACCTGTTTTTAATTTGGCTTTCGGGTCATTTGTTTAGCCGGGTTCCTTTTTTCTGTTTGCCTCTCGCAAGCGGGTTTGTCTTGAGATAGTTTGGCCTCTGTTCGGTTTTGTTCTCTTTGTATTTATGGATTTTGCTTCTGTGTTTGGTATAAAAATGGTTTGTTGATGTGCAATTTTTTTTTTAATTTATTTAAAACTTATATATATTTTGGAAAAAAACGATTATGTTTTTTTAAAATATGTTTTAAATTTAATATAGTATTACATTTTAAGTATATTTATCAAAAACAATATATATATATATATATATATATATATATATATATATTAGTTGACATATTATTATTAGAAGTTAAACATAATACTAAAATTAAAATAACTATGCCATAATTAATTAAATAAGGGTATTGATTAATAAATGGGATGGGGGTGGGGTGTATTTACGAAAAATATGTGGTGTGGTTAACAAAAATATCCTATCTCAATTAGAAAACCAAAAGGGAAATTAGCCCATATGGCATAAAACCCAAGTTCTAATTAATGAAATGGAACAAAAAAATGGGGGTTGCACATTTAACACCAAGATTCGGCGGTCACAATGACCCTCTCGTTGGGGAAAACTGTTTATGGGACTCACCGCCACGTGATCCATTGAGACACTGACATGTGGACATTTAAGACAAAAACCGAGAAATAATTAATAGAATCGACAACCGGGTCGACCCACCACCTACAACCCTATGACAAGTCTATACCCTATGTCGCCGAAGCCCAACCAACCCCCCACATGTCAAACCGGTGTACTTTTCGCCGGCGGGGAAAAGTACAAAACGTGTTTTCGCCGGCGACGAAAAGTACAAAACGTGTTTTCGCCGGCGACGAAAAGTACAAAACCTGTTTTCGCCGATGGGATGCAATAGTTGGTTCTCAATGTGACATGACCTATCAATGTGCAACTTTCACCCTTCCCAATGTACTACTTTCTCCCTTCCCAATGAAATGACTAATCAATGAATTAAATTATATTTTTATTTTACCATATTTATACCCGATTTTTTATAAGAAATATCATTTTTTTATATCAAATACCCAATTTTTTTACCAAATACCCGATTTTTTGGTATTTTTCCAATATATATAAAAGGGAGGGGGTGATCATATCCACATACCATTTCCAAAAACACCACTTCCTTCCACCACCAACGTCCACCGTCGACCGCCACCGTTTTAAAAAATTACTGACAAAATAAAATCACAGTTATTTTTCAAATCTTCTGTTATTACTGATAACATTTTTTATAATACTTTATGTAATTGTTTATTTCAACCGAATTCTTTTGAGTCATTGAGGGGAGTCACAAATCAACTTCCTTAAGAGAATTAAGGAGAAATTACAGACAAATCCCCGTTGGATTAGTATGTTTAGAGAAACGTGTTTCCGGAATTGACTGGACATTCAAAATTTTCATGGAGATCCTATGTTGATTCATATAATTCTCCGATGTCAGATCCCTTCAGAAAAATAAATGAAAGAAATTTTATTTCGTATAGGAGGTTTGGTTCTGCGTTTTAGCAGATTAGATTTTTGTTTAATTACTGTCTTTCGATTTGGTCTTGAGTTTCGGCCGCCAAGCCGCCAAGTAATACACATGTGGTTGTTAAGGTAGATTGTTTTCTAACATACCTGCCTACAAAGATGTTAAGGTTGGGCATTTTTTTAATTTATTTGATGATGACGATTTGTTTAACGCTTTATCTGAAGATGACGCGATTCATGTATGTCTTCAGTTAGTACTTGAGAAAGTATTTCTCGGAAGACAGAACGACTTCACCGTCCATGATTGGTGTTTATTTCTGTCGGACGATTTCGATGTATGGAATCGCTACCCGTGGGGGTCGCACATATAGGCTAGAACATTTGAACAACTGTTTAATGCCCATGTAAATAGAAAAAAAAAGCAACGGGATTCATATACACCTTCAAGGTCCACTATCATTAGTTATTTGGTTATTGTTATTATTTACCATGTAATATGCATCTTTTAACAATGTTATGTTTAACGTCACATATATGGATCTACGAGACTTTTCCACAGTCTTTGAATTATATGATGTATAGTCCCTCAATCCCAAAGGTCGTTGGTTAGCGTAGACCGGAAACTATCAATCCCAAAGAGTGTCTCAAATTTCTTGATTTCGAAATGGTATGTGTTGTGTTGTAATTAACTATTACTTTGTTTTAAACTAAATTATTACTTAAAATATATGTACCTAATAGTTTTTTTTAGCCGTCAATGCCCAAGTTTTGTTGTCACCAACTCCTGTGGAGTCAAGGTGTGAGTGGTGGGTTTTAAGCCACGAGTTTTTGGCCTCCCACGTATTTGGTGAGTACGAGCCACAATGGGATGATGTTGCCGCATATGTTCAGTATGACATACCACAGCGAGAGGGTGACGCGTTCGGTCAGTACGAGCCACCCTGAGACGGGGGTGCCGCGTTCTGTCAGTACGAGCCTTACAGAGAGCAGGCAAACATATACGGCATAGACGGTCGATTGGGAGAATTTGCCAATGTGAATGTAGATTTATGGCAAGAATTTTTTCGTCGCCGACCCACCACTAGGTCAAAAATGGTAGCTGGCACGACATTCTTTTACAGGGCATTCTCAGTATTCTGCACAGAACGAATGGAACATTGAGCTGCAGAAACTAAATCAGAAGTTCACAAGGTTTGAAAGCAGACTATCAAATGTCTGCACGGATGTGACACTTTTGAAGGGGAAATTTGTTGCGCCTGCACATTCACCGTGCCATGATGATGAGGTAAAACTGTTTTTAGTTTGGACGTATGAATTTGCACGTATAATCTTATATGATGTTTTGGTAATGTCATTCCAGGAAGAAGATGTGGAGGTCACACCATCGCGCTCCTAAAGGGGAAAGTCGGTGGCCGTTGAAGTCGATCTTCCTTGGGAGAAGCATGAGAGAAAAAAATATTGGTGGAAGAGATCCCCTTATACCATCCTGCGCACAAAGAAGCGTAAGAAGAAAGTGAATTTACTGTCTCCCACATCGAATCCCCTATGGATGCCCGCACCCATTGACAAGTTGAATGTGAAGGCGTTGTACGACGCTGGAATACTGCCAGAGTTTTGTAGATTAAGGATATTATTGGTATGGCAAGCCGATAACGAACTTTGGGGACGACTATTGGGCAAATGCCATCATGGGTACTTTGAAAACACGGTTAGTCAAATGCGAAATATATTATGTTTAAAAATATGAACATGTGACCGAAAGTTTAAAAAAACTTATTTTTTGTGTTTGGTTTACAACATATTCATGTGTGGGGTAAATATATGCTTGAGGAGAGGCAAGCCACAAAACCGTCTGGCCGTTCAACAGTTATGACTCCCGGTTTTGTAGAAAATATTGAGCGTTATGGCCCGGCCAACCAGTTGAAATGGGGTGATGGTTCGACAAATGATTATCCAACATTACTGGCTCAGAATAATTCTTTAAAATTAATTGGCACTTTTTATGTATACAATTGATGCATTTGTAAACTTTTAATTGGGGTTTTTAGGTTTTCATTCCATTCAACTTAAAGGCGACACATTGGATTTTGGGGATGCTAGACTTGCGTTCGTGGCAATTGACTCTCTATGACTCTGACGATGCAGGGGTGTTTACAAAATGGGTTATGGAAAGGGTAAAAGTGCTCAAGACCCACCTACACGGGTATCTAGAAGCAACACGGTTCTATGGTCAAGTGTTAGGATATACCCCGCGAAGAGGTCACCATTTGGATGTCATTACTCCCCTAGATGTGTCTGTGCGCGCGGGGGGGGGGGGGGGGTCCACTGGGAGACAGTGGGTTATTTTTTTGTATATTTCTCGAGCAACTAATCCGGGGGAACATGTACACAGTGAAGAGTGGACATGGGAATATGCTATGGCATTTCGTCGTCGATTCACCTCTATTTGCTATTTATAATGTACAACACGATGTACTATCTATGCTATTAACGGTTTTTATCTATCATTGTCTAAGTTATTTTATATGGTTAATAAACTTTAAAGAAAAAGTTAAGTTTTATAAAGAAAGTTCTTAAATCATTTGATCAAATAGGAAAGTAGTTAAAATAGATTATTACATTTATTCTATAAACTTGTATTTTATAAAATTAACAAATTTAACCAATATTACTTAAATAAAGATACCGAATACAACGTTACAACATACAAACCCTACAGGAAGTTAGATCAAGTACAAAAATAGATTATTACAAAGAAGATCCAACTGATAGCCAACATGGTTTTCATCCTACAAGCTTCTTTAGTTGCAGCTACAAGGGATGCTTTAAGAGTGTGTTTTGATTTTAATAAGTCTGGAATAATGACCACGGATCGAGGACACATGGGTGGGTTGACCTAATCAAGAAACCCACAGTTGCATCCCTGAAAAAAATTATCAAAAAGTTAGTTACCTAAAGATGCCTGGTAATCATGTTAGAAAGTAAAACCTTATAGGTAATGAACAACAGAAGAATCGACGACCTGAGTTAGAATCCGTCCATGATGTTCGGACAATTGCATCTGCGCTGCAGTTGCAACGTTTCACCATTGTTACCTGTTCGAGAATGAAGTTCTACTCTATATTGATACGATAATGGAAAATGATGAAAGTTGGTAGGAAAAAGTGCTAGGAATGCACAATCTATTTATAGGGCAAGATTGAGGGAAATTGCTTGTTTTGAAGATATTAAATAACAGCTCAAATACAACACATAAATATAGAGAAAGATAAAACCCTCGGAATATATTAAAAAAACTAGGAATACACCATGCTCAGGCAAATGTCAGACTCCTGCGACATGAGTGATTGTCTATTCTGAGCCGACTCATCTTAAGCTCGGGTGAGATTTCTTTTGAAGTGTTGCAATTCTCTTTTTCGATGTTAACTTCAATGACCGTATGACCGTTGACATATATTCACCACATCGTCTTCAAGCAGCAACGGTCGTAGTCCACGCTCTAAGTATTCATTAGGTTATTTAAAATACATTTTCAAATGTTTGCGTTCTTCATAACCTATTTCTTCCATTATTTGGTGCAACAGTTGCATGCAAAGATCATCAACATCCAACATGTCAACGTAAGTTCAAATACCACCCACCTAAGACATTATGGTGGTTTTGTAAAATACCCATGATGATAGACCTTCATCGTGAACAACTGTGGATATTCAACTGTTGAAGGAGAAGTATAAAAGTTACATGTTTTAAACATTTTATATGTATAAGAAATATAAAGAAATACTAACCATACAACTCTTTGGCTGTATCCGAAAGCGGTCGTGATGGACATCTTAAACTCCACACATGATCATATCTCGATGTCATTTTCAATAGAAGGGATATATAATCTTAAGAAATTTATATGACTCGTCTTGTGCATAACAATGATATAATCTTAAGGTTTTTATAGGATTCGTCAGCTCCTGACAGGTTTGTCTGTACCGTCTTGTCCCATCCTGAGATATCAGCGTCTGTGAAAATCAGACAAGATTCGTCTGCACCGTCTTGTCCCATCATGAGATGTCAGCGTCGACAAAAATCAGACAAGATTCGTCTGATAGGATTCGTTTGCACCGCTTGTCCCATCATGAGATGTCAGTGTCGACGAAAATCAGACAAAATTTGTCTGGCAGGATTTGTATGCACCGTCTTGTCCCATCATGAAATTTCAGCATCGGCGAAAATCAGACAAGATTCGTCTGACAGGATTTGTCTATATCAAGTGATTTTTCTGTATTTGTAGTTGGTACATCAATTTCATTTTCACATCAAATAAACATATAAATGGCATCGAGAAGAAATCACCTATGAAGATTTAGAGGTCCATCTGAACCGCTTCCGCAATTTATTGACGACTTAATTTTTTAGTAATTTTTGATGAACTTCAACAAAATAAATTGTCTTACCTTAAGTTCTAACTTTATTTTTCATCCAACAGTGCCTATCCACTACTATTCGTTATGAAGCTCCATTTTCAAGGCTATTTCCCACCACCACCGGGAAGGTCTTATGTCAATGGTGTGAATATTTTTGTTGACCTTATAGATGCTAACGATCTTTGAGTTCAAATTATGCATCAAATAATGGACGAAATCGGTTATGAGTACACGAACGCACTTGTCTGAAAATGTATTTTAAAACACCCGATGGAGACTTCGAAAGTGAATTAAAAAACTGTTGGTTGACGAACATGTTCTACAAATACGTGATTATGTTGACGACGATACCAAAATTGAAGTGTTTATCGAAAGGGATGGTGCTTTCAGGGGTTCAACAATTAAGTGATAACGGACGAATTTGTGTATTCTATCGCATTCAGTTTATAGTTTGCAAATAATTGTTTTTATGTTCAAGTGTGTAATTGGACTGATGATTTCATGTTGTATTTCTTCTTTCTTGGAAAATTAATAAACTAATTGACAATTTTTTTTACGTAATTTGTTGAAAACCATAAAAAAACTTATAACCAAAAAAATATAACATCTTGACCTGTCAGGGACGACGAAAAGAAAAAAAGTTTCGTTTGACAAGATTCTTCTGCATCGTTTTGTCCCATCATGACCTGTCAGCGTTGGCGAAAATCAGTCAAGATTCTTCTGCACCGTCTTATCACATCATGAGATGACAGAATTGGCGAAAATCAGGCAAGTTTTGTCGTTAGCGACTTTTTCTGGCTATTTATAGTCAGTCCATCCATCTCATTTTCACACAAAAATTTTCATCAACCTTTAAGAATGGTTGGAACATCTCGTTCTGGATATAAACCACCGACAATGAATGAGGAGTTGTTGAGGGTTCCCATGTCTATAGCCAAACTTCCAATCACAGACGAGGAGTGGGAGGTGTTCAATGCAAGTTATGCTAAAATAGAAGAATAGGGACCCTTAAATTGCCCGAAAAGTTGTCATCGGCATCAAACCCTCCTTCTACTCAAATCATGCCTTCCAGGATGAAAAAATCCATAGAGAAGACTGGAACGGAGATAAAAGAGATAATTGCTCAATGGCAGAAGAACAAGGTTGAGCAGGATACCATCGAGGTGGAGATCGAGGAAAAACAAAATCACGTCAAGTGGCTGCAAAGAGAGATTCAAGCTGACCAAAAACATGTGAAAGTGTTCGCCGATCAGTATCCTATCATGCAGGAAATGATCAACGATAAACATAACTGGATAAACTCATGTAAAGCGTTGTATCTAGAGGGACTCTAGTTGTTTGGTGAACTTATTATTACCGAACTATTTTATGTTATTTTCAGACTGTATTGTTTGTTTGGTATCATGGAATATCTAATCTAAATTAACGTTCTTGGCTTTGTTTTGGCATGTATGTCATTGTTATTGTTGTTCATGTTCTACTATATGTTGCGAAACATAAAATATAACAAAGCGAGAAATTACATTTATAAAAACAAATACATTATTTACGATCCTAGATCATAAGTTGGGTAAACATAGTCTTGTGTATCATCCGGTTGTAATGGATGATAATGGGTGGTACAAGCCTCAGTTTCCTATGACTATTTGACGCTCCAGGTGTACGCGAAGAGCTGGCATCGGACATGAACAATTGTAACAAAAATGTTCCTTCTGGCCACAATGACTGCAAGTTTTCACGATTGGTTCCTCGTCTCGTGATGGGATACGGTCGCAGTTGCGTGGTCTTTCGGCGTTTCGTATGTTCATGGGAGGCGGGAGGCACGTCATACGTTCTTCGGGCAACACGTATTCAGATGGCGGCGGAAGAGGGTTCACTTGCTCGTCATATGTTGCCCGATAAGCATGCACTGTGAACCAGCTTGAAGCCCATTGGTTGCATTCTGTATGACCGAGTTGTTGCGTAACCGCTATCAGATGACCACATGGAATGCCAGAAAGTTGCCATTGGATGCATGTACATGTCCGAGACTACAAATCAACTCCTCCATTCTTATGCCAATCATGAACTTCGAAGTGTATTTCATAAATGGGATACACCCTCCATCTTGGTCTCCTATTGATTCTTTTCTCGATTTTTGCCTCCGCCCACTGTGTCAGTACACTTTGGATTTGTGTTGTACGTAAAACGATAAAACGTTATACTAAATTAACAAAGGTTCAATTTGGAATATATAGTTGTGTATATAAATATACCTCCATCATATCCACGCTTATAATACCATTGCTGCAATGTTGAATGGTAAAATTCAACCACCATTATAATCAGTAGGTAACGCGTAAATCGACTCAACGCATTCACGGACTCTACACTGTTCGAAGTCATTGCGCTATACCGCAGGCCATAAAACTTTGATCTTGCCCATCTCTCGTACCCAACTTTCTAAAGGTATGCAATCGTGCTCGATAGACTATGATGCATCAAATCCATGGTAGTCTTAAAATATGATAATCGGTACGCTTTGCATGCCTCCCAGAACATCCACTTCCTTGCTTTCTCTCTTTTTGAGGCCGGTTTCAAGTTAACGAGCAAATGTCGGGCATAAAGACCGTGATGGGCATTTGGGAATACCGTTTTAATGTCTAAATTGATAGAAGTCGCCCGATCAGTAACAAAGGTTAAGTTGGTTGTTCACCAATACATTATTTCAACTTTGTTAAGAACCATGTCCAAGCGGTGCCACTTTCTGTCGTTCCCACTCCCATCGCAATGGGAACGATCTGGTTCCCATCCATTGCGGCCACCAGGAACATGGTGTCGACATATTTACCCTTCAGATGGGCACCGTCCATTATGAGCAATGGTCGTAGACCATACAAAATGACCAGATCTGCAGATGATTAAAGTCACATGTAAACAATATGTAAACTACAAAAAATTAATAAGAAAATCTTTACCGAAGCACCAAGTGCCACAAACAACATATCAAACCGTCTTGCATCGTCTAGGGTGATTTCAGTCAAAGTCCCAAGATTGTGTAGTTTCATATTGTGTCAATAGATCGGGAGTTGGAAAAATGATAATTTTGGGCCTCCCTTCAACAGCTCCAGCGTATGTATCTTTGCTCGCCATGTTTGGTTGTAGGAGATGTTTATACCGAAGCGTTAACTGATGTCTTCAGTGATTTTGTTTCCACGATATAACCTTCTATAGTCCTTCAAACTCCCTTGCAATACATGACCCAAACCCTTTGGTGTCGCATTACGGTTGTTGGGGTAGACTTTGGTTCTTAAATAAGTGTGTTCATCATGCAATTTTCTAACTTGAAACAGGGACTGCTATCATCGACAACAACCTCCATTGAACGCCATTTTCATCCTTCGACGTAACAAACTACCTCATACTTTTTCGGATTTGATTTTTTACCTTCACTTGGAATTTCTCGTAAAGGCATTTTAACCCTACTGTAAGCTTCAATGTTTCTTTCGTATCGAACTTTTGTAGGATTTTCATGTGTGATGTACGTTGGTAAGACATGAGGTTTCTAGGTTTTAGAACGAGGGGTGGGCAGGGTAATGGGTAAAGCATACCCCAAAAATTATTCCTTATCCTAATTTCCCTATCCTTTGAACGATCGTCTCTATCATCTTCATCTTGTTCTTGTGGAATATTCAAAATCTCAAAGGCAACGGAAACTTCATCTTCTATGTCTCCCTTGTTCAAATGTAGAGTCTCCTTCAAATCTGGGATGACGTTGTAGTCATGGTTGATCGCAGGTTCAAAGTTGGGATGAGTTTGATTTCTTGTGGGAACTGTTGTGGGAACTCTTGTTGGAGATGTTTATTACCAGTAGTTGGAAATAAACTATGTAGTTGATGTCCGAAAAAATATGGGTTTTCGCCGCTGCCTCCGTATGGGGTAGAATTGATCATGCCACGTGATCCATCTCCACCATTACCACTACCACCACCGACTACAAAAACCGTCAACGATTGTGGTAGAATGTGGTAGACCACCTATTTAAACCCCAGAACATCCTCTTCAACATCTATCTCGAAGATATCACCACCCATTAGAGGGTTTTCGTAAAATAATCTGAACTCACTAACTAAAGGTAATATTTTCGCCACCCACTTAAACAATGAACAACATGTTAAGGGGGAAGGCAAAGGTAATATACGTTTCATATCGCCATTAATATACTTGGTAACACCATTGTATTTATCTAACGAACTACCACCCTGAATATATATGCTAACTGTCGGTCCACAATACTATCAAGTTCTTATAGATACAAACACATAAACGATTACCAACCTGTTTGATTAATAACAACGATTACAAGGTTTGATCTTTGTTCGATTTGAAGCTCTTTGTGTTTTCTCTCTAAGTTTACACCTTGGTTGTGTGTGTTGTGTGTGTTCTGATTGATTAGATCTGATTACTTCTTTAAGACTCTACCTAACATAATATCTAAACAAGATATTATCAAAAACAATATAAACTAATATAATAACTAAACTAATAATATCTAGATATTTAGATATTATCTAACTAACTAATTAAAACATAATAACAAACTAACAACTAACTAAACTAATTACTTAAACACAATAAACTAACTTTGACTATTTTATTACAAACGACTTCAGACTTATATTTAAGAGTCGACTTTTCTGCATTAGATTCAGATTGCGATCTTCAGATTGGATGATCTTGAATCCAATGAGATTGTGCTCTAACACTAACACTATCACTAGGACGAGAATTCATATTTGTTTCACATATGAAAGGAGATATCAAAGGTGTATATAGGGATAAATTGAAGAAAAGATACAAGGCTTGAAAAATGTTGTGTTTGTTTATCAAATGGGTGTGTTGTTTATATAGGAAAATAAGATACAAAATCTTGAATCAAAACCCCCAAGTTTAAGAAAAAGAAGAAAAAAATACAAAAATTCGTTGCTGACGTCAGCCCTAAATATCACAAAAGACAAAAAAAATGTTTTTTGTCGGCGGCGAAATTAGGTGGGCCCCTTATTATTCTTTTCACCGATGGGTACCTCACATCCCTGCTTTACTTTTGTATCATATTGTGTCGGGTGGAACAAGACCAAATCAATCGCCGATGGGTTTTTGCCAGCGACGAAAATAAAAAAACTCGTTTTCGCCGATTGTCCCATGCACGGTTGTCAGTGTGTCAGAATTTGCCTGGTAGTGGGGTCCACGCAACATAATTTGTCTACACAAAAGCCTATATATGTCGATTTCTGACAGTATTTTTCGCTGACGGTAGGGGGTCCGACCGGTGAAATGGGGTGTCATTTGAGTAACTTTATTCATTTTATGTCATTTTCTGAATTAGGATTGGTCAAAAGTGCTACTTAGGCTGATTTCACAAACCAAAAGCTTCACTATTTCTTGGAAATGAAGATGAGGATGTACCTCAGAATTGTACTTTTACATCTTAATTAAAGTGAGGATGAAAACATTGAAGCTGAGAGCCATTCAATTAATGTTTTAGGGTCAAGTAAAATCTAACTCAACGGGAGAGAAACCTTTACTACACCTTCAATGGTTAAGTCAAAGAACTCTTAGTTGCAAAGAGAAAAATATTCCAAGAAAGCAGCTAATTAATAAACCTCAAGCAGAAAATACAGTATGAAATCTTTTGTGAAGAATTGAAAGAGAAATGTTTAATCACTACCAAAAAACCTGGTTAATTAACTTTTTTGTGAAGAAATAACTACTAAAGTATAAGTGGAAGGCTAGTATTGCTTAATAAGAAGCTTCCAATTAGATGATATAATTTAAATTTCTTGTTGTAATGGCATTTCACTGCATTTAAATTATACTTTTTTCTGCAAGGGTAACGAATTTTGAATTGGTTAATGGTGGTAAGTATAAAAATAAAATAAAATAAAAATTATTAAAAGATCATATATTTTACATGATTGCTAGAAAAAATACAGAACATTTTTTACATAGTTGTGAGAAACAACGTAAAAATAGGTGTTACATTTTTACACAATTTTGATCAATGAACCGTTTGAAAATATGAATATATTTATATGGTTTGTTATCATCTTTTTATATAATTTTTGAACCATATAAAAAAATAACATTTTTACATGGTTTTTATAAATTGTGTAGAAATAGCTAATCGGGATCAAGTGATCATTCGAGACCTTTTTTGTGATTGCACTCTAGAGATTAATGGGAATTCTTTCGGAGTAAAATTATTACCTATGACTATAGGAGGGTTCGATGTGGTTATAGGTATGGATTGGTTAGTAAGGCATAAGGCTGACATCTTTTGCTCCAAAAAGATGATCCAAGTGCCATTGCCAGAAAATGGTGTGGCTACCATTTATGAGGAGAAAGGAAAGAGGAATAATCCCATTATTTCATCTCTTAAGGCTCTCAAGTTTCTAGCGAATGGTTACCCTTCGTACTTGGCCTATGTGGTGGACGCGAAGAAAGAAAATAAGTCGGTAGAAGATGTGGAGGTGGTGCAAGATTATCCGGAAGTCTTTCCGGAATACTTACCCGGATTATCGCTGGAGCGACAGGTAGAGTTTCAGATAGAGTTTCAGATCGACCTTACCCTGGGAGCAGCTCTGATAGCCCGTGCTCCATATCGTTTGGCACCGACGGAAATGAAAGAGATGATGACACAACTGAAAGAGTTGTTGGAGAAGGGATTCATTCGACCGAGTTCGTCACCTTGGGGAGCACCGGTTTTGTTCGTAAAGAAGAAGGATGGATCCATGCGGATGTGTATCGACTACCGAGAGCTAAACAAAGTCACGGTGCAGAATAAGTATCCTTTACCTCGCATCGACGATCTTTTTGATCAACTTCAAGCGTGATGTTTCTCGAAGATTGATCTTCGGTCCGGGTACCATCAAGTGAGAGTGAAGAAAGAAGATATTCCGAAGACGGATTTCCGAACGAGATTCGGTCATTATGAGTTCTTGGTGATGCCTTTCGGCTTAACCAACGTTCCGGCCGTATTCATGGATTTGATGAACCGTGTGTGTCGCCCATTCTTGGATAAATCCGTGATCGTCTTCATCGACGATATTTTAATATATTCAAAGGATGAGTCCGAGCATGGGAAACACTTACGGGAAGTTTTAGAGGTTCTAAGAAGGGAGAAACTGTTTGCGAAATTCTAGAAGTGCGAATTCTGGCTCCAAGAGGTGCAATTCTTGGGGCATGTGGTATCAAAGGACGGAGTAAAAGTGGACCCGACAAAGATCGAGGCAATGATCAGTTGGGAGCCTCCAACAAGTCCGACAGAAATCTGAAGCTTCTTGGTTTTGGTGGGTTACTACTGGCGTTTCATTCAAGACTTTTCCAAGATAGCTACACCGCTCACTTCTCTTACAAGGAAGAATGTCAAGTTTCTTTGGACCGATGCACAAGAGCAAGCTTTTCAGATGCTCAAGAAAAAGTTGTGCAAAGCTCCGATCTTGTCCTTACCCGAGGGATCGGAAGACTTTGTTGTGTTTAGTGACGCTTCCAAGATGGGACTTGGGTGTGTCCTAATGCAAAGGAGGAAAGTAATAGCCTACGCGTCGTGACAATTAAAGGATCATGAGAAGAATTATCCGACTCATGACTTGGAGTTGGCGGCGGTAGTCTTCACGTTAAAATTGTGCGACACTAATTGTATGGGACAAAGTGTACTTTTTTCACGGATCACAAGAGTCTCAAGTACATCTTCGATCAAAAGGAACTCAACATGCGGCAAAGGAGATGGCTCGAGCTTTTGAAGGATTACGATTGTGACCTACTCTATCATCCCGATAAGGCCAATGTAGTAGCGGATGCATTGAGCCGAAGGAGTTATGATGGTGATGTCAAAATGTCCCTTTCGAGGATCGATGTGGTATCGAGTTTGTTGGAAAGTATAAAGGCCAGTCAAGTTGAAGCACTTAAAGAAGAGGACCTCAAAGCCGAAGTCATGGTGAAACAGAAGGAACTCTTAACGGAAGACGGTCGTGGACTCAAGCTCTTTCAAGGACGGATTTGGGTGCCGAAGTTGGGAGGAAATCGGGAGTTACTTCTTGAAGAAGCGCATAAGTCGAAATATTCTATACATCCCGGTAGCACCAAGATGTATAGAGACCTAAAGTTAAATTATTGGTGACCGGTGATGAAGCTAGATGTGGCTAGCTATGTGGAGAAGTGTGTCACGTGCCTCCAAGTCAAGGCAGAACATCAAAGACCGTATGGAATTTTACAACCATTGTCCATTCCCGAGTGGAAATGGGACAACATCACTATGGATTTCGTGACGAAACTACCGAAGACCTTGCATGGGCATGACACAATTTGGGTAATCATTGACCGATTGACCAAGAGTGTGCATTTCCTTGCAATGCGGGAGACTTTGCCAATGGAGAAATTGGCCAAACTTTATATTGATGAGGTGGTATGGAGGCACGGAGTTCCGCAATCTATCGTATCGGATCAGGATAGTCGCTTCACCTCGAATTTTTGGGCAAGCTTACAGTAAGAGTTGGGCACTAGACTGAATTCGAGCACGACATATCATCCTCAAATGGATGTTCAAAGCGAGAGGACAATCCAAACACTAGAAGATATGTTGAGGTCGTGTGTAATAGACTTCGGGGGAAGTTGGGATTCACATCTACCTTTGGTAGAGTTCGCGTACAACAACAGTTACCATTCTAGTATCGGAATGGCACCGTTCGAGGCATTGTATGTACGGAAGTGCAGAACCCCGGTATGTTGGTTAGAAGCGGGCGAGAAACAATTCGCCGGGACGTAAATAGTTCAAGAGACGACGGGCAAGGTGAAAGAAATCCGAGAGAGGCTAAAGGCGGCGTAAGATTGACAGAAAAGTTATGCGGACAAGAAAAGAAGACCGGTCGAGTTTCAAGTAGGCGACCGTGTCACGTTGAAAGTATCTCCATGGAAGGGAATTATCCGGTTTGGGAAGCGTGGGAACCTTAGTCCTCGTTTCCTTGGACCTTTCGTTGTTTTGGAGAAAATTGGTTTACAAGCCTACCAATTGGATTTACCACCGGAAATGGATGGAATACATCCTACGTTTCACGTATGTTACCTTCGGAAGTGTCTAGCCGAGGAGGAAAGCGTGATTCCTTAGTCGGAAATTCGGGTAGGCAATGGGAATCGTTGTGTGGAAGAATCGGAGTCGATTTTTGAATCGAAAGTGAAGAAGTTGAGGCATAAGGACGTGGTTATGGTTAAAGTCCAATGGAAGCACCATCGGGGTGCTAACATTACTTGGGAGTCCGAAGATGATATGAAGAAGCGTTACCCTCACTTGTTTAATTTAGGATGAGATTTCGGGGACGAAATCCCAATTAGGTGGGGAGGATTGAAACATCCGGAAATTCTCAAGGTAAGTATTTGTTCCCTTAATACATTAATTATGCCTATGTGAGAGTATGAGTCTTTGTAGGCATTTCATGATAGTTATTATATTGAAATGTCATATAAATTGATTTATCATCTTAATGGTTTTAACCTCGCCCTCGTTATCGAAATTGGCTAAGTTTTTGGGCTGGCATGAGAGTGGCGCGAGAACGCCACGCGATAGTGACAATGTCACTGTCACATCGCCGGTCACTCTCGCGGGAAGTGTATCGAGAGTGGGGTTGGGTTCGCGATAGTGACACGCGATAGTGATAAATGTCACTATCGCCGGGCACACTCGCGCGGTTTGCACCGCAGGTGACTTGAGGGCCTCGCGATTGTGACTCGCGATATTGCCCTTGGCAGTATCACCGGGCACTCTCGCCGTCGGGGTGCAGGAGCTTTAAATGAATTTGAATCTGATTTCAGCCTCATTTATCTCAAATCCTCCCCTCTCTTTGGCGATTTTGGGAGCCCCCAAACTGATTTCTTTCTCACCAAACCCTAATCCTCATAAATACAACTTTCTTGGTGGTTGGATCTTCTCACTTGCAATAACTCCTCTCAAGGTCAACTTCTAGGGTTCATAAAGCTCAACTTCTTATCTCTAAGTCTCATCTCCTCCAACTTCTAGGGTTTCCATATTTTCTAGGTTTTGGTTCAAAAACCTAGATTGTGAGTTTACTAAACTTTTGTTAAAACTAGATACACATCTTAATCTTTTACTTGTTATTATTGTTGGGTATTGTTCAAAATGTTCATCCCTATGTGTTCAAATACATGATGGTGTTCTCATGAAATATTATGTGGGATATATACTTGTGAGTGTCATACCATGATTCACTCTCGTTGTTCATATGTTTGGGGTTTTCTCCATGTAGTCATACTATGGGTATTTTGATATGCTTAATATATACTTGTCTTAGTATATGATGGTTCATACTTGGACCTTTCTTGTGGATGATATTATGTCCAACTATGATGATTATGGTATTTGGGTCCTATGTTAGACTTTACATGGAATTGGATGGTAACATTGTACCCATGGTTGGTATTGATATATGTTTGGTTGAAATATACCTCGAGACCTCCTATATGCATTATGTTGGACGAACCAAGTCAGTAGACACTAAAAGGATGTAGTCTTGGGTGCCACCGTGATGGTATGCGCCTAGACCTCCGCCATTCGGGAAATTTCCTTAGTTGTAGTCCTCGGGTGTACCGGGCCTTTTGGGTGTCTCTTGGTAGATGGCATCAAGGTATACTGACTCTTTGGGTGGAACTTGATTGGTGTTATGGGTCTCCCCTATTGACTCCACATATGGTGAACTCTGGTTAACTGCTGATAAGAATTGTAACTGTTCATGCATGCTTATTATTGTTCAACTCACTAGGCTTTTTGGCCTAACACTTGTTTGGTGTCGATGTGTATCTCAGGTTCTAGCGGCGCCAGTTCTAAGCTGGCATAGTTACTTGGGTGAGAGCTTGGGGGATACTTGCAAATGGACATACTTTGGATAGAAGAATTCTTGGAACTATAGATTACAACCTTTTTGTAATCTCTTTTCTAGTTGTAGAAATTAGATTATTTGGTTGTTAATTTATTGTCCGTTAAATTACAACTGTGATTAAACAGGTTCGGATATTTCCCCATTTTTGGGAGGCTCTTGCTTTGGCAATTTTGTATACCGCACGTCCGTTTTTCGGATTTTTGTTATCCCTATTTTTACGGTATTACAAGTTGATATCAGAGCTTTAGTTTAAGTGAAGTAGGTATTGTTTTGGCATATCTAGACTTAAGCTTCAGACTTTATAGTTTCACTGTCCACTTGGGGTAGGAATCCTAGGTGGGGAGAGCGTTAGGATTACGGAATTACTTTAATTGAAAGTTGTGATGATGGTGACAAGAATTCTTGTGTATGGTTCATTCATAATTTCACTTAGCTAATGCTATTATGAATGCATTGTTACGTGAGCATACTTGGTTTACTATTATTATGATAATTGATGAAGGTATTAGTACGTACAATGAGTTCAACTCGTTTAGTCTTTTCTCAATCTATTTCTCGTATATGTATGGCAGATTGAAATGGTAAACACTCGAAGTAGGTTACCAAATACACTAGAGGGCCACTTGGAAATGGAGTCTACAGCTGATCGGCCTCTTGTGGGCGTATCTACCGAGGGACCTCCCATATCCATAATCTTGGGAGGAGGACCTGAACATATTCCGCGCCGGAACCTCAATGCGAATAATGCCATCATGGAGGAAGTAACCATGGAGACCCGGATTCGGGATAGAATGATGTTGGCCATGAACTCTGCCATGGCCCAACAACAAGAGTTTTTCATGAATCTTTTAGAAGATCGAGACGCAAGTAACCGGCAACCGGAGACAATGGCGGAAAACATTGTTATGGGGTCGGGTGGACCAGTTGTTGTATCTGTTGAAGAACCAGCGGATAATGGGAACAAGATGAAGACCAAGGGGTGCACTTACAAGGCGTTTCTGGGGTGCGACCCTAAAGAGTTTGCGGGTTTAGATAACCCGGTGGCTTGTATGTATTGGCTCATGGAAGTGGAGATGGCCTTCGAGTCCAGTGAGTGTGATCCCTCTCGACGGGTCAAGTTTTCTTTTCAACTACTTCGGGGAGAGGCTCTGATTTGGTGGAATCTCACTCGATCCGCCCTCACTCCTGAAGTTCTGGCTAAGTTAACTTGGCCGATGTTCAAAGGGAAGATCATGGATAAATATTGTAGTGAGCGTTCGTTGGACAAGCTGGAGCGGGAGTTCCAAGATCTGAAAAAGGGGACTCTGCCCATTGTTGGATACTCCAAACTCTTTTTGGAGAAACTGAATTTGGTGGGACATCTGGTACCCGATGAGAAGTCGAAGATTAAGGCTTATCAGCAAGGTTTACCGGCCGAGATGCGAACGACGGTGAGGAATGCTAGGGGACTGACTTTGCAAGAAGTCATCGAAGAATCTTTACTAATTAAGGATGACATCAATGCAGAGAAGGAAGAAAGAAGGATGGTTGGTGAGAAACTAAAGTGGGAAGGGCCGTCTAGGCCAGTTCATCAATCAAGACCGTTTGTAAGCGGGAGAGCGGGTGATCATCGTCGGGAGGATCGGTGGTGCCACAAGTTCAAGTCCAAGAACTCGGGCTCATGTGCTACAAGAACCTACTCGGGTCCGGTAGGATGTGCTAAGTGTGGCAAGAAGGGTCACACGACGAGGGAGTGTCCCATTCGGGGGCCGGTATGGTACGAGTGCAGAGAACCGGGGCATATGAAGAGAGATTGCCCAAAGCTAGTAGGAGGAAGTGGTGGAAATTTTGTGAGTTCGGCGGCTAGAGTCGAGCAACCACCAAGGGCGCCCAGTCGAGCAACCACCAAGGGCGCCCAGTCGAGCTTTCCGGATGACTACCGAGGAGGCAAAGGGGACCGTTGATGTTGTTTCGGGTACGTTTCTAGGAAACTCCTTGCCAGCTCGTGTTTTGTTTGATTCGGCTGCTACGTGTTCCTTTGTGTCGGATGCTTTCTATAAACAATTCACCACTCCTATTAGTGTCCTTCCCGATGCGTTAGTAGTAGAAATAGCTAATGGGGATCAAGTGATCATTCGAGACCTTTTTTGTGATTGCACTCTAGAGATTAATGGGAATTCTTTCGGAGTAGAATTATTACCTATGACTATAGGAGGGTTCGATGTGGTTATAGGTATGGATTGGTTAGTAAGGCATAAGGCTGACATCTTTTGCTCCAAAAAGATGATCCAAGTGCCATTGCCAGAAAATGGTGTGGCTACCATTTATGGGGAGAAAGGAAAGAGGAATAATCCCATTATTTCATCTTTTAAGGCTCCCAAGTTTCTAGCTAATGGTTACCCTTCGTACTTGGCCTATGTGGTGGACGCGAAGAAAGAAAAGAAGTCGATAGAAGATGTGGAGGTGGTGCAAGATTATCCGGACGTCTTTCCGGAAGACTTACCCGGATTACCGCCGGAGCGGCAGGTAGAGTTTCAGATCGACCTTACCCCGGGAGCAGCTCCGATAGCCCGTGCTCCATATCGTTTGGCACCGACGGAAATGAAAGAGATGATGACACAACTGCAAGAGTTGTTGGAGAAGGGCTTCATTCGACCGAGTTCGTCACCTTGGGGAGCACCGGTTTTGTTCGTAAAGAAGAAGGATGGATCCATGCGGATGTGTATCGACTACCGAGAGATAAACAAAGTCACGGTGAAGAATAAGTATCCTTTACCTCGCATCGACGATGTTTTTGATCAACTTCAAGCAGGATGTTTCTCGAAGATTGATCTTCGGTCCGGGTACCATCAAGTGAGAGTAAAGAAAGAAGATATTCCGAAGACGGCTTTCCGAACGAGATATGGTTATTATGAGTTCTTGGTGATGCCTTTTGGCTTAACCAACGCTCCGGCCGTATTCATGGATTTGATGAACCGTGGGTGTCGCCCATTGTTGGATAAATCCGTGATCGTCTTCATCGACGATATTTTAATATATTCAAAGGATGAGTCCGAGCATGGGAAATACTTATGAGAAGTTTTAGAGGTTCTAAGAAGGGAGAAACTGTTTGCGAAATTCTCAAAGTTCTAATTCTGGCTCCAAGAGGTGCAATTCTTTGGGCATGTGGTATCAAAGGACGGAGTAAAAGTGGAACCGACAAAGATCGAGGCAATGATGAGTTGGGAGCCTCCAAGAAGTCCGACAGAGATCCGAAGCTTCTTGGTTTTGGCGGGTTACTACCGGCGTTTCATTCAAGACTTTTCCAAGATATCTACACCGCTCACTTCTCTTACAAGGAAGAACGTCAAGTTTCTTTGGACCGATGCACAAGAGCAAGCTTTTCAAACGCTCAAGAAGAAGTTGTGCGAAGCTCCGATCTTGTCCTTACCCGAGGGATCAGAAGACTTTGTTGTGTTTAGTGACGCTTCCAAGATGGGACTTGGGTGTGTCCTAATGCAAAGGGGGAAAGTAATAGCCTACGCGTCGCGTCAATTAAAGGATCATGAGAAGAATTATCCGACTCATGACTTGGAGTTGGCGGTGGTAGTCTTCGCGTTAAAATTGTGGAAAGTAATAGCCTACGCGTCGCGTCAATTAAAGGATCATGAGAAGAATTATCCGACTCATGACTTGGAGTTGGCGGCGGTAGTCTTCGCGTTAAAATTGTGGTGACACTACTTGTATGGGACAAAGTGTACTCTTTTCACGGATCACAAGAGTCTCAAGTACATCTTCGATCAAAAGGAACTCAACATGCGGCAAAGGATATGGCTCGAGCTTTTGAAGGATTACGATTGTGACCTACTCTATCATCCCGGTAAGGCCAATGTGGTGGCGGATGCATTGAGCCGAAGGAGTTATGATGGTGGTGTCAAAATGTCCCTTTCGAGGATCGATGTGGTATCGAGTTTGTTGGAAAGTATAAATGCGAGTCAAGTTGAAGCACTTAAAGAAGAGGACCTCAATGCCGAAGTCATGGTGAAACAGAAGGAACTCTTAACGGAAGACGGTCGTGGACTGAAGCTCTTTCAAGGACGGATTTGGGTGCCAAAGTTGGGAGGAAATCGGGAGTTACTTCTTGAAGAAGCGCATATGTCGAAATATTCTATACATCCCTGTAGCACCAAGATGTATAGACACCTAAAGTTAAATTATTGGTAGTCGGTGATGAAGCTAGATGTGGCTAGCTATGTGGAGAAGTGTGTCACGTGCCTCCAAGTCAAGGCGGAACATCAAAGACCGTATGGAAGTTTACAACCATTGTCCATTCCCGAGTGGAAATGGGAAAACATCACTATGGGTTTTGTGACGAAACTACCGAAGACCTTGCATGGGCACGACACCATTTGGGTAATCGTTGACCGACTGACCAAGAGTGCGCATTTCCTTGCAATGCGGGAGACTTTGCCAATGGAGAAATTGGCCAAACTTTATATTGATGAGGTGGTATCGATGAACGGAGTTCCGTAATCTATCGTATCGGATCGGGATAGTCGCTTCACATCGAATTTTTGGGCAAGTTTACAGAAAGAGTTGGGCACTAGACTGAATTCGAGCACGGCATATCATCCTCAAATGGATGGTCAAAGCGAGAGGACAATCCAAAGACTAGAAGATATGTTGAGGTCGTGTGTAATAGACTTCGGGGGAAGTTGGGATTCACATCTACCTTTGGTAGAGTTCACGTACAACAACAGTTACCATTCTAGTATCGGAATGGCACCATTCGAGGCATTGTATGGACGGAAGTGCAGAACCACGGTATGTTGGTTAGAAGCGGGCGAGAAACAATTCGTCGGGCTGGAAATAGTTCAAGAGATGGCGGACAAGGTGAAAGAAATCCGAGAGAGGCTAAAGGCGGCGCAAGATCGATAGAAAAATTATGCGGACAAAAAAAGAAGACCGGTGGAGTTTCAAGTAGGCGACCGTGTCATGTTGAAAGTATCTCCATGGAAGGGAATTATCCGGTTTGGGAAGCGTGGGAAGCTTAGTCCTCGTTTCCTTGGACCTTTCGTTGTTTTGGAGAAAATTGGTTTACAAGCCTACCGATTGGATTTACCATCGAAAATGGATGGAATACATCCTACGTTTCACGTATGTTACTTTCGGAAGTGTCTAGCCGAGGAGGAAAGCGTGATTCCTTTGTCGGAAATTCGGGTAGGCAATGGGAATCGTTGTGTGGAAGAACGGGAGTCGATTTTAGATTCGAAAGTGAAGAATTTGAGGCATAAGGACGTGGTTATGGTTAAAGTCCAATGGAAGCACCATCGGGGTGCTAACATTACTTGGGAGTCCGAAGATGATATGAAGAAGCGTTACCCTCACTTGTTTAATTTAGGATGAGATTTCGGAGACGAAATCCCAATTAGGTGGGGAGGATTGAAACATCCGGAAATTCTCAAGGTAAGTATTTGTTCCCTTAATACATTAATTGGGCCTATGTGAGAGTATGAGTCTTTGTAGGCATTTCATGATCGTTATTATATTGAAATGTCATATAAATTGATTTATCATCTTAATGGTTTTAACCTCACCCTCGTTATCGAAATTGGCTAAGTTTTTGGGCTGGCATGAGAGTGGCGCGAGAATGCCACACGATAGTGAAAATGTCATTGTCACTATCGCCGGTCACTCTCGCGGGAAGTGTACCGAGAGTGGGGTTGGGTTCACGATAGTGACATGCGATAGTGACAAATGTCACTATCGCCGGGCACACTCGCGCGGTTTACACCGCGGGTGACTTGAGGGCCTCGCGATTGTGACTCGCGATAGTGCAAGAGCTTTAAATGAATTCAAATCTGATTTCAGCCTCATTTATCTCAAACCCTCCCTTCTCTTTGGCGATTTTGGGAGCCCCCAAACTGATTTCTTTCTCACCAAACCCTAATCCTCATAAATACAACTTTCTTGGTTGTTGGATCTTCTCATTTGCAATAAGTCCTCTCAAGGTCAACTTCTAGGGTTCATAAAGCTCAACTTCTCATCTCTAAGTCTCATCTCCTCCAACTTCTAGGGTTTCCATATTTTCTAGGTTTTGGTTCAAAAACCTAGATTGTGAGTTTACAAAACGTTTGTTAAAACTAGATACACATCTCAATCTTTTACTTGTTATTATTGTTGGGTATTGTTCAAAATGTTCATCGCTATGTGTTCAAATACGTGATGGTGTTCTCATGAAATATTATGTGAGATATATACTTGTGAGTGTCATACCATGATTCACTCTAGTTGTTCATATGTTTGGGGTTTTCTCCATGTAGTCATACTATGGTTATTTTGATATGCTTAATGTATACTTGTCTTAGTATATGATGGTTCATACTTGGACCTTTCTTGTGGATGATATTATGTCCAACAATGATGATTATGGTATTTGGGTCCTATGTTAGACTTTAC
Organism: Arctium minus; assembly: GCA_954870635.1. Lineage (NCBI taxonomy): Eukaryota > Viridiplantae > Streptophyta > Magnoliopsida > Asterales > Asteraceae > Arctium > Arctium minus. The sequence goes on along the minus strand of OX941097.1, from coordinate 22,927,683 downwards.
ATGGCATTGGATGGTAACATTGTACCCATGGTTGGTATTGATATATGTTTGGTTGAAATATACCTCGAGACCTCCTATATGCATTATGTTGGACGAACCAAGTCAGTAGACACTAGAAGGATGTAGTCTTGGGTGCCACCGTGATGGTATGCACCTAGACCTCCGCCATTCGGGAATTTTTCTTAGTTGTAGTCCTCGGGTGTGCTGGGCCTTTTGGGTGTCTCTTGGTAGATGGCATCAAGGTATAACGACTCTTTGGGTGGAACTTGATTGGTGCTATGGGTCTCCCCTATTGACTCCACATATGGTGAACTCTGGTTAACTGCTGATAAGAATTGTAACTGTTCATGCATGCTTATTATTGTTCAACTCACTAGGATTTTTGGCCTAACACTTGTTTGGTGTCGATGTGTATCTCAGGTTCTAGCGGCGCCGGTTCTAAGCTGGCATAGTTACTTGGGTGAGAGCTTGGGGGATACTTGCAAATGGACATACTTTGGATAGAAGAATTCTTGGAACTATAGATGACAACCCTTTTGTAATCTCTTTTCTAGTTTTAGAAATTAGATTAGTTGGTTGTTAATTTATTGTCCGTTAAATTACAACTGTGATTAAACAGTTTCGTATATTTCCCCACTTTTGGGAGGCTCTTGCTTTGGCAATTTTATATACCGCACGTCCGTTTTTCGGATTTTTGTTATCCCTATTTTTAGGGTGTTACATACCATCCTCATTCTTCATCTTTCTTCTATTTTTCACTCTTTTTCTGTCATTATGGTTAACACCGATGACAACACCGATAAAACCAATGCCAACGATACTCGATCACCTACCTACCACCCCGCTCTCACCGTCTCCAATATAAAATCCTTCATCCTTATCATGTTTGGATGTTGAAAAAGTTCAGTATACTTCATGGGCTGAACTTCTCAAAATCCATGTTAGAGCCTATCTTGTCCTTGACCATATTGTGCCACCTAAAGACGATTCCATGGACTCCGCTTTATGGCGCCGTTTAGACGTGGTGGTACTCCAATGGATTTACAGTACAATCTCTAATGATCTTCTCCTCACTATTCTAGAACCGGATTCCACCGATCAAAATGTGTGGAATCAATTGAAAGACATCTTTCAAGATAATAAAAGTTCTTGTGCCGTCTATCTCGAGCAATAATTCTCTCGCACTCGCCAAGAAGATTTCGCATCCGTTACGGCTTATTGTCAAGCTCATAAAGTGCTTGCCCACCAACTATCCAATGTTGGTTCTCCGGTGTCTAAACAACGTCTCGTACTACAATCGGTTGCTGGACTAATAGAGAATTTTAATGGTGTTACCACCATCATTCAACAAGCCAATCCCTTACCTCCAATTTATAAGGCATGGAGCATGCTTACACTCGAAGAGGCACACAAGATGAAACAAACGGACGCTTTGGCACCCTTGTCTCCAACACCACCTCGAATCCTCCTTCCCCACAACAAGAACACTCGTTCACTTCAAACACTTCTTCCTGTTCTCTTCGCAAGTCCTTTAGGGGACGAGGCCGCTCGGGCAGTGAGGATCGCGGCAACTATCGGGGACGTGGAAGGGGGAGTCCGCACCTATGGCACAACAATGGACCTCCATATTGAAATCAACCACAATGGACACATTAGCAACCTCCTCGTTGCCCGTATCCAACAACCGGACGGACTCCCCACTTACCTCATGCTCAACTCCCGAACTTGGGTCGTGGTATTGTAGGTTCCTGTCCACCACAAGCAAACCATACATCGGCTACCCCATCTTACACTCCTACCGATATAGATGCGACTTTCCACACCATGTCGTTACAACCTCCTGACGACTATTGGTACATGGATTCTGGGATAGGGGTGTGCATCGGTCGGGTCGGGTGGGTTCGGGTGGGAAAATCAAAAACTCGATCGGATTTCGGATATGGAAATCAAGACCCGAGTTTTAGGTTTCGGATTTCGGATTGCTTCGGGTTCGGTCTAATCGGGTTTCGGGATTATGTCGGTCGGGTTCGGGTATTATTATAATGCAAAAAAATATATAAATTCAATTGATTTTGAGAATGAACTCAATCGATGGAGAGATCGATGAAATCGATAGTAAATTTATGAATTAGAAAACATTTCGACCGAGTAGAATTTATGATTTTCCAAAGATAATTAGACAAATAAATATATTTATATAATATATAAATATGTATGTATTTTATTTTGGGTTTTCGGACGGGCCTGGTGGCCAAAGATCAAACCCAGACCGAACCCAAATATCCCCAAAAAAGTCGGGTTTCGGATTTTCGGATTTCAGGGTATTCGGGTTTTGCAAAAACACCTTATTTTTGGTTCGGGTTTGGGTTCTCATTTCGGACTTTTCGGGTTTTGCACACCCCTATTCTGGGGCAACGTCTCATATGGCGTCCAACCAAGGTAAGTTCTCTCATCTGTTAAATTTGTGCAACCCTCGTCATATTATAGTTTGGAACGGTAATTCTATTCCTATCACTGTGTATGGAAACTCCAAATTATCTTCAACTTATCCTCCTTTTTCGCTAAATAACGTTCTTCTTGTTCCTAATATCATTAAAAATCTAGTTTCGATTCGTCAGTTTCCAAATGATAATTTTGTTTCTCTTGAATTTGACCCTTTCGGTTTTTATGTGAAGGATCTACATACGGGGACTCCTCTTATTTGATATAACAGTACCATTGATCTTTATCCAACTCCATCTACCGGTCGATCATCCTCTACGCCATCAACTCTTTTTACCACCACCACCTCTCTTTGGTACGCTCGTCTTGGCCATCCCGGGTCTACTATCCTTAGCAAATTATGTCATGACAAGTTAAATTTCTTGTCCTAGTTTTTCTTTTTCGAGTGTTTGTGTCTCTTGTCAAATTGGTAAACATAATAAATTGCTTGTCTAACACCATTTCTCCGTTTGATATCATTCATAGCGACTTATGGACCTCACCGATCTTAAGTAGAAGTGCCCATAGATACTATCTTTTATTTTTGGATGACTATACAAATTTTGTATGGGTTTTTCCGATGGCACACAAATCTCAAACTTTCTCGTTTTTTCTTCAATTTCGGCAATACATTAGAACTCAATTTGACAAAGAAATCAAAACCTTTCAATGCGATAACAGGCGAAAATATAATAATTCCATGTTTCATCAACTTTGTAACCAACATGGCATCCGTTTTCACTTTTCTTGTCCCTATACTTCTTCCCAAAACGATAAGGTCGAACGTAAATTACGAACTCTAAACAACATGTCACGGACATTACTCTTACATGCTAATCTCCCACCTACGCTTTGGCACTATTCGGTCAACATGGCCACATATCTCCATAATATTCTTCCATCGCAAGTTATTAACTATTATTCTCCAACCTCTCTTCTATATCATAAAGTCCCGTCTTATTTTCATTTACGTGTTTTTGGTTTCTTATGTTTTCCTCACAACGTCGAACCCCACCATAAACTCCTTCCTCGTTCTACTCCATGTGGGTTTTTGGGCTATCCGACTCACCATCACGGCTACCTTTGCTACAATATTTCTGAAAAACGTATTATTGTCTCCCGACACATCACTTTTGATGAAAACACATTTCCTTATTTCAACCCTGAAAACCACTCCCAAACACAATCCCAAGCATCGTCAAATACCTTTGATACTCATTCCTTAAACCAACCTATTGACCCACATACCAACTACCCATACACACCATTTACCCCTATTACACGTAACGTATCCCATTCTTCTATGCCACATCATTCCACTCCTCTAACTAGTACTTCTTCTCCTCCCTCTCCTCCCTCTCCTCCACCTACTCCTCCCTCTCCGCCGAATACTCATCCACTTACTCCTCCCTCTCCTCCACCTACCCATCCGATATATATCCGATATATATCCGATATCGTAACGAGATTGTCAAACCGAATCCTAAATATGCTTTCGTTGGTGCATCTTCCAATATCTCTCCTCTTCCTAAGTCTCACATTGATGCCCTTCGCGATCCGAATCCGCAGGAAACTATGATGACGAGTTTGATGCACTTATTAAAAATGACACATGGGAACTAGTTTCGAGGCCAAAGGACGTTAATATTATTCGTTGTATGTGGATTTTTACGCATAAATATCGCTCTAATGGTGTTCTTGAGAGGTACAAAGGTCGTTTGGTGTGTAATGGCAGGTCGATTACATGGAGACTTTTAGTCCGGTAGTTAAACTAGCTACCATTCACATTGTTCTTAGTCTTGCACTATCAAAGAATTGGAATTTACACCAACTTGACGTGAAAAATGCTTTTCTTCACGGGACGTTGGAAGAGACGGTTTACATTCATCAACCGTCGGGTTCTCGTGATGAATCATTTCCACTTCATGTTTGTCGTCTCAAAAATTCTCTTTACGGTCTTAAACAGACACCCATGAGCTTGGTACCAATGGTTCACTCATTTTATTTTCTTCGATTGGGTTTTCACAGAGCAAATCAGATAATAGCATATTCATATACCATCGAGGGAATGCAACCGCATACTTGCTAGTTTATGTGGATGACATTATCTTAGCGACTTCATCTAATGATCTTCGAGTGAAGCTTACCAATAAACTTGGTACGGAGCTTGCCATAAAAGATTTGGGTCCGCTTAATTTTTTCTTGGGGATCTCGGTATCTCTTACCACTTCGGGCTTATTTCTTTCTCAACAAAAGTATGCTCGGGAGATCCTTGAACGGTCGAACATGACATCTTGCAATTCTACAAAGACACCGGTCGATACTAAAGCCAAATTAAGTGACACGTCTGTACCACTGGTATCCGATCCGACATTGTATCGCAGTTTGGCCGGGGCGCTTCAATACCTTACCTTTACTCGCCCAAATATTGCATTTGCGGTCCAACAAATATGTTTATTCATGCATAATCCATGGGAATACCACATGCACGCTTTATGTCGCATTTTGCGATTATTAGCGGTACCCTACACTTCGGTTTACAAATTACACCATCGTTCGATTTGTAGCTCGTTTACTACACGGATGCCGATTGGGGCGGCTGCCCCGATACTAGACGATCGACGTCAGGCTATTGTGTGTGTTCTTCGGTGACAATCTTATTTCTAGGTCCTCAAAACGGCAATGGACTTTATCTCGATCTAGTGCGGAGGCAGAATACCGATGTGTGGCAAATGTCGTCTCGGAAACATGTTGGTTGAGAAACCTTCTCCTTGAGCTACGTTGTCCACTCTCCTCGGCGACCATTGTGTATTGTGATAATGTCAGCGCAATTTACTTGTTTGGGAACCCGGTTCATCACCAACGTACGAAGCATGTGGAACTTGACATCCACTTTGTTCGGAAAAATGTGGCTCGTGGTCAAGTGAAAGTGTTACATGTTACGTCTCGATACCAATTTGCAGATATTTTCACCAAAGGTCTTCCAAAATTATTGTTCGATTATTTTCGATCCAGTCTTAACGTTCGGGAACCTCCCGTTCTGACTGTGGGGGCGTATGGTTCCATGTAATTAGTGTCTGTTACCTAAGATCATACCATGCGATTAATGTAACCAATGAAATACCTTGTATATAAATATTGTCTTCATAATGTAATAGATGACACGATGAAAACACTTTTAGTTTCAAAATGCATTGTTGGCTTCTAAATGGTGAATTGTGAAAGTTATTTTTTAGGCAATTCCATTAGATGCTTCGATTTTGTAAATGCCACATCCGGGTTGAAGATACATGTTTATAATTATATGGTATACAAATGATGTTTTTACATGAAGTTCATAGATTAATGATGACAAAGATACGTACAATATTCACAATTATTAAAATAAGTTGCATGATTATGTTTAATGTAGCGATCCTAGGAGCGGATAAAGAAAATAAAAAGATTCGATTTTCTTGAGATAAATTAATTATATGATATGGATGTATATCTAAGATTCTAATCTACTTTGCTTTATATTTATATTCGAGGCTTTGACTTAACCTCATTTCTAGGCCATTGGAGATGTCATCAAATATTCATAGCTATGAAAATCTGTTGCTTTGCACAAAAGGTGTTTAAAAAAACCCAATTGATCATATCAGGATCTATTTTATAAGCCTATTTGGGTATTGAGTATTTATTTGTAAGAACTGAATTTTTTGCATTCGATAGTTTGCTCAAACCAGTCGAATCAGATCCAATAGGACTATTTTTGGCGGTTTAAGCGGTCTGACGGTCGTGTCCGGTCTGAAAAATAGTCAAAACGCTCGGTCCGATCTAATCTGCAGTTTGACCATTTTTGAGCCATCTAGACCGAACCGACCTCCACAAATACGCATGTATTAATCATATTTAATTTTCATGTTATAGGCTCAACTTTTATGGCTAAATTAAAAAAAGTTTATCAAATACATTATGTTTTTAGTTTTTATTTTCTTAACTGATTGCATTATCTAAATCGACAAAGTTCTAAAATTCGTCAAAAATCAAATCTCTAAAATCCAAATCGTCCTTCGACTTGCTCAATATTTGTTCAAAATTCAACTATTGTTGGTGGACTTGTTTATTTTTTTTTTCAACTTGTTCAATGTCTTTTTAACTTTATTTTAGATATAGATTTTATTTTTATTTTTTTTAAAAACCCATAAGAGGCCTAAACCGGCTAAAACGGTCAGACCAGACTACCTTTTTGTGATCCGATTTGACCGGTCTGGTCACTTGCTACCAAACCTCTCGGTTTGAAAATTCCTAGACCACCATTATGGGTTGGTTTGTGGTTTGTAGGGTTAAACCGTTCAACGCGGACCACGAACACCCCAACTTTGCACATCTAAAATCTAGCAAACTGGTCAACGGAAAAAAATGGAAACGGGCCGGAAAGAAACCCGACTTTGAAATAATTTTTCATTCATTAGAAGTTACGGCCCGTAATTATACCATATATTTTCGTGAAACACGTAAAGCTATCAGACGTCATTACGAATGCGTTTGGCCCGACTTTCAGCCCCACAATATTCTTTTATATATCTGGCCCGAATTTGACTACCAGTATTTTTTAGAGATTTCTCGGTTTGTATATATATATTCTAGTATAATAAACAGAAGGTGTAAAATCAATATTTTCTGATTTTCAAGTCTCAATTTAAGCAAGAATTGATTTTTATTATATCAGTTTTGAAATTTGTAATTGGCCACCTGCCAAAAATAGATCCGTCCTTAAAGAAAACCAATAATTTTGGAAGTACTGAATATCATCATATTTCTCATAACGTGTGTAAGATTTTGTGTGTGCACGTTTGCTTCCGATCTACATAAAAAACGATTCTACTTCTATTTCACTTCATATATAACTTGTTTGTAATTCAAGTTTCCAGATTGGCAAACTAGAGAGTTCCAAATTATCTCCAAACTTATCAGCCATGAAAGAGGCTTGATATGAACTTACAAGCAAATTCAATGACTTGATTAAATTAACCTTGTACTATAATCAAGTGTGAGATTTTCATACTCAATGAAACACAACTGAAAGGAAAAAAAAAACTCTATATAGTATTAGAAGTTGTACACTGGTTTCATGTATAACTAACTAGGCATCATGTACATAACGAAATTGATCTATATCATGACTTAACTTGAATATGGTGATTGATCTATGAAGACCATTAGAATTTGAATCAACTTCCATTTGCTGGTTCAATTCTTGCTGGGGAATCAGTTTAATTTGTAGAAGATGAAATTTACAGGGACATGATGTTGAGGAGAGAAGATCTTGTTTTTACCAAAACCCTAAATATGCACTCCAAACCACTTTCTATTCTCTGCAATTTAGCCTGCATTACCTCCAATCTTTGCTGCGCGATTTGCATAATTTCTGGCGTTTGCTGTCCACCATTGTGGATATTAAGCAACCAAACATCTACAGCTTCCAACTCATTCATAATTCCTTTGTGTTTTTCGTCTTCTTTACACGCCACGGTTCCTTTATGCATCAGCTTCCACACCACCAAAGACCATCCATTCAGCTTCAAAACTGGGGGTGATACTGATACATACGTCAAGAGAGACTCGAAGATAGAAACCGTAACTTCAGTAACTTCGATTAGAACTCTCATCACTGCCGGAAGATGGTGATTACCCGGGTCCGCCACTACACAGATCACTTTTTCAGATTGTTTCAGTCTCGTAATCAACTCCTTCGCATCTTTCTTCGTCCTCTTCCTGAAGTCGATATAGTTCGCTATGCTGATTTGGATGCTGGTGTGGTCCTTTTTCCTTCGTAACGCAGACTGGAGATCTCTAACATGCTCCACCATTTGCAACACCACATCCCTTATGATGCTGCAAATATCCAACAACTTCATGGATACCTCCATTACCTCTTCAACCCACAATGTGTTTCGATGTATTGAGATCAAATTTTGGGTTACCGGTAGAACAAGAAGATGGTCCGAGAAATGGTGCAACTCGACCAGCTGAGACAGACCATTGCATATGTTATCTACAGATGGTGTTGCTGAGGAAGATGATTTGATCAAGTTCAGCACCTCTTCAATTCTAACAGTGCTGGGATGCGATCTGCAAGGCAAACTGATTGATTTTTTCTGGAATTTGTTGAATCTTAAAGAAACGATCATTCTATTTCTTTCAAAATACAAAAGCAACTCAAGTTTTTGATGATAACATTCACCTATAAAGATCTTGAAGATGGAGGGTTTATATATAGAGAGAAGTAAAAGCTTCAAGTATGTATGTGATGCATGTGAGGATGGTATATATGGTATGGGCCTCACCTTTTTCTTGTGATTTTGGTCAACCCAAAGACTGCACAAGTTATGTTGGCAATAATCAAGTAGGGTTACAAATAAATAAACAAACTTTCATGCCAGTTTTGACCTCCCTTGCTTTCCTCAGTTTCTGCCACATATAACATACACCTCAAAGCTGCTTCCATTCCATTGCATACACGTGGCATGTGGAGGAACTTCATTTACGAGGGATTTTATTCTTGGGAATATTTAAAGCCTTGAAAGGAGTGAACAACGTTTTGATATACGAATTATTGCGTTGTCAGGTTTGCTTTTATAAGGAATAGACTTTGAAGTCGACGAAATTAAAATAGAATTGGCCTTTTCGGGAAGACTCAAAACCACTTTTGAGATGAGAAAGCTTTTGAGATCTTGATCCGTTATTTACTAATGCATTCCTGAGCTATTCACCAATAGGATTTCATTAATGATTTGCTGCATGAATTATCTTTAAAGAGTATATATGACTTCACATGAAATGTGTAAATTATTTTACTCCAAAATATATATAAAATCCATGCATGAAAATTAATATTAAAAGAAATTATGCATGAAATGGAGATGTAAAAGATGATGGATTCCATGTGTCAGATGCAAATCAAAAGAAGTCAAGAAATCAATTGATGGTCAAATCTTGAGGCTTGAGGTCAGTGGGTTAGGTGACTTTTCAAGTGGGTTTACTCACTTCAATCACACGTACTACTCGCGTTCATCTCTGTGGTTTGCATCTCTAATCTCATTTGCGTGACTTTCCAAAGTCTTCTAAACCCACGTTGCAACTCACGCCAAAAATGAAGTGGACGGTTTATGTGCAGTTTCCAGATTATATTAAAAGGGGGATGCTCTCCATACGAGATTGACTATCGCTCCCAACAATATCGAGAGTTTAGATTAGCAATAAATCTGTAATTTTCTTCATCGATTTCTCCATTTCTCAAGCATTGTAATGTCGTTGATTATAGTGGACTTCTCGGTGGTCTCCTCCGCCCGTGGTTTTTCCCGTTTTGGGTTTTCCACGTAAATCCGGTGTCGTTTTCTCCCTTATTTATTTCCGTCAAGTTTTCGATTATTATTTGTGGTTGATTATTGTTACCGTTGAGAGATTCGAGTTTATCGTTTCCGCATACAAACTCGTGTTAGTTTATTTTTGGATCTTGGGTTGATTTCGATTAAGTTTCTACTCTATTCGATCTCGTTTTGTGGGGTTCGATCGAGTGTGGTGTGATCGGAATTTGCAACAAGTGGTATCAGAGCTCTCGGGTTTTGTCGATAGACTTCGGTTTGTGTTTTCTCAATTGGGTTTTGTTCGATATGTCGACCATGAAGATCGATTTGCCGTTGCTTGATAGGAATAATCGGTTTCCTCTTTGGAAGATTAAAATGAGGGGCGTGTTGATACAAATGGGTTTACATTGGTGTATTGAGGGCCGTGATGCGATGCCCGCGGCATGGAACGAGGAGTTGAAGGATTATAACGATTTAAGAGCGATATCTCAAATTCGCCTACACTTGCAAATGATGTTCTACAAGATGTGTGTGAAGAGACTACTACGGATGGAATGTGGGCGAAGTTAGAAAATTTGTTGATGACCAAGAGTTTACCCAACAAACTCCACATGAAACAAAGGCTTTATACTCATCGATTACAAGAGGGTGGCTCCATTATCGAACACATCTCAACGTTCAAGGAGATTGTTGAAGATTTGAAGAACTTGGATGTGTCGTACGATGAGGAAGATTTGGGTTTGATTCTCTTGTGTTCGTTGCCACCGTCATTCTCTAATTTCATGGATACCATTATTTATAGCCGAGATTCTTTGTCATTGGAGGAGGTTTATGCATCTTTGAATGCAAAGAACAAGATGAAGCACATTGCTAATGTTACTAAGGCGGCCGAAGGCCTTACTATAAGAGGGAGACAGTCGGAGAGAGATTTTAAGAGCCCGGGGAGATCAAGATCGAAATCCAAGGTCAAGAGAAAGTTTTTCAACTTTTGTAAGAAGAAGGGTTACGTAATTGATGAGTGCTACAAGCTACAGAACTAAAACAAAGACAAAGGAAAAGGGTCTTCTAGCCAATCTCACGCGGATGTAGCCGAAGATGATACGGGTGACTTGATGGTCGTGACGGATGACCTGAATGCTTCACCACCCGAGTGGATTCTTGACTCGGGATGTACCTACCACATGTGCCCAAACCGTGATTGATTTTCCACTTATGAGCCTTGCTCGGGGTCGGTTCGGGTTTGGAATGGTGCTTTGTGCAAGATAGTGGGTCAAGGTAATGTACGAATCAAGATGTACGATGGGGTCATCCGAACTTTGGGTAATGTTAGACATGTACCCGAGCTGAAAAGGAACCTGATTTCACTTAGTAGTCTTGACATCAAAGGCTACAAGTTCATCAGTGAAGGTGGAGTTATCAAAGTGGTTACAGGTAATCTTGTCTACTTGAAGGACACTACCATCATGGGAGATGCTCAGGTAGCTTCGTCGACTCCTTCTAGTGTTGATAAAACAAAGTTGTGGCACATGAGACTTGGGCATATGAGTGAAGCCGGTATGATGGAGTTGAGCAAAAAGAAGCTTTTGGGTAGCCAAGCAATCGAGAAGCTCCCATTCTGTGAACAATGTGTTTATAGGAAGCAAAAGAAGGTGTCATTCTCGAGCTCAACTCATACAACCAAGGCGATTATCGAGTACGTGCATTCTGACCTATGGGGACCGGCGAGAGTCCCGTTGCATGGTGGTGGTGTTTACATGTTGACGATTATCGACGACTACTCGCGTAAGGTATGGGCTTATTTCTTGAAACATAAAAATGATGTGTTTGCTACCTTCCGTGATTGGAAGACTATGATAGAAAAGCAAACCGACAAGCATGTCAAACACCTCCGGACCGATAATAGTCTAGAGTTTTGTTCGGCGGAGTTTAATGCCTTTTGTACTAGCCAAGGCATTACTAGACACCATTCGGTGGTTCACACTCCCCAACAAAATGGTGTGGCGGAACGCATGAACCGAACGATCATGGAAAAGTTTTGGTGTATGTTGTCAAACTCTGGTTTGACAAAAGCGTTTTGGGCCGAAGCAGCATTAACAACTTGTTACATTATTAATCGTTCTCCCTCATATGCCCTTGACAAAAAGACACCTATTGAGGTGTGGTCGGGCAAACCTGCTAATTATTTTGACTTGAAGGTATTTGGATGTCCCGCGTATGCCAAAGTGGACAATGGAAAACTTAAGCCGAGAGCCGTTAAATATATATTTCTGGGTTTCAAAGCCGGTGTAAAAGGTTTCAGGTTATGGTGTCCAGAGACCCGAAAGACCATTGTGAGTAGGCATGTGACTTTTGATGAAAGCTCTATGTTGTGCAAGCCTTCCGTTTCTGATTAACCGAAGGTAGATGTTCCTTGTTCTCTGACAGATCTCGAGTGGAGGTGGAGCTACCTGTTGGTGCTAAGACGACGTCTTCTACCGTCCCACAGTCGTCTTCGTCTTCGTTGTCTAATGGTGAGGATGATGGTGCTTCTAATTCGCCACCATCAGAGCCACAACCTTGCATTGTCGGGGATCGAGGTCGAAGACAGATAGTCCGTCCTGTACGGTTTGCTGAAGTTGAGATAGTAGCTTGTGCGTTTAGTGTTGCCTTCGAGATGGAATCAGTTGAGGATCCATCTACGTATAGTGAAGAGGTTGAGTCTAAAGGTTCAGAAAAATGGATTGTGGCAATGCATGATGAGATGGAGTCCCTACATAAAAATGGTACTTGGGAGCTCGTTCCTCTTCCCAAAAGTAAAAAGACGATAAAGTGAAAATGGATTTACAAGAAGAAGGAAGGGATACCGAATATAGAGCCTCCCAGATACGAGGCTCGACTTGTGGCGAAGGGATTCAGTCAGATTCCAGGTATTGATTTCACAAATATTTTCTCACCTGTAGTCAAGCATTCTTCTATACGTGCATTGTTGAGCATAGTTGCATTGAATGATCTTGAGCTTGAGCAGTTAGATGTTAAAACTGCATTTCTACATGGTGAGTTAGAGGAAGACATTTACATGGATCAACCTCAAGGTTTTGTGAGTGTTGGTCAAGAGGATTTGGTTTGTCGGCTAAAGAAGTCGTTATATGGGCTAAAGCAATTTCCAATGGTACAAAAGGTTTGACACTTTTATGACTTCACATGGTTTCTCACGTTGTTTATATGTCAGTTGTGTTTATATAAGAAGATGTGAAGATGGTTCGTTTGTCTACCTATTGCTATATGTGGACGATATGCTCATAGCTTCAAAGAACAAGGAAGACATCTAAGAAGTCAAGGATCAATTAAATGCGGAGTTTGAAATGAAGGACTTGGGCAAAGCTCGAAAGATTCTTGGCATGGAGATTTCAAGAGACCGAAATGCGGGAACTTTGACACTTAGTCAAAGGAGCTATATCGAGAAGGTGTTGAAGAGATTTAATATTGATGGTGCCAAAACGGTAAATACTCCTATTGCTGCTCATTTCAAATTATTTGCTCGTCAATCCCCCACTTCTGATGAAGAAAAAGAATATATGTCTCGAGTTCCTTACTCTAGTGCGGTTGGGTCATTGATGTACGCGATGATCTATACGAGACCGGACTTAGCCTATGCTGTGAGCATGGTGAGTCGTTATATGGCTAATCCGGGTAAAGAGCACTGGAAGGCAGTTCAGTGGGTTCTCCGGTACCTATCGGGTACTAGAGACTATTGCTTGTGTTTTGGGACTTCAAAAGACGGTGTTCAAGGGTATGGTGGAGATATGGATGGCCGACGCTCTCTTACCGGATATGTGTTTACTATGGGGTCATGTGCCATCAGTTGGAAGGTTGTTCTTCAACCGACGGTTGCTCTTTCTACAACTGAGGCTGAATACATGGTCGTTACCGAGGGTTTTAAAGAGGCGATTTGGCTTAAAGGCTTGTTCAATAGTCTTAGCGGTGATGAGCTCACGGTGGACTCTGTATTCTGTGACAATCAGAGTGCTATCTTCTTAACGAAAGATCAAATGTTCCACGAGCGCACAAAGCATATTGATGTGAGATTTCATTTTATAAGAGAGGTCATTGCTAAGGGAGACTTCAAAGTGAGAAAGGTTTCTACTCACGTTAATCCGGCTGATATGATGACCAAAGTTCTTCCGACGGCTAAGTTTGGTTTGTTTACAAACTTGGTCGGAATCCGTGCTTTGGAGTAGCCCGTGGAGGGCCGACGGAGGAGGTATGTGCTTGTTAATCCATTTTCGAGAAGTCATATTTCAATTTCACTATTTTCGTGTCGACGGTGTGTTTTGGAAGCTTGTGTTAGAGCTTTGTTTCATGAAGAAGAGCGTTTGTTGGGATGATGCATGTTTGGAGTAAAAAAGGTGGAGATTGTAAATTATTTTACTCCAAAATATATATAAAATCCATGCATGAAAATTGATATTAAAAGAAATTATGTATGAAATGGAGATGTAAAAGATGATGGATTCCATGTGTCAGATGCAAATCAAAAGAAGTCAAGAAATCAATTGATGGTCAAATCTTGAGGCTTGAGGTCAGTGGGTTAGGCGACTTTTCAAGTCGGTTTACTCACTTCAATCTCACGTACTACTCGCGTTCATCTCTGTGGTTTGCATCTCTAATCTCATACGCGTGACTTTCCAAAGTCTTTTAAACCCACGTTGCAACTCACGCCAAAAATGAAGTGGACGGTTTATGTGCAGTTTCCAGATTATATTAAAAGGGGGATGCTCTCCATATGAGATTGGCTATCGCTCCCAACAATATCGAGAGTTTATATTAGCAATAAATCTGTAATTTTCTTCATCGATTTCTCCATTTCTCAATCATTGTAACGTCGTTGATTATAGTGGACTTCCCGGTGGTCTCCTCCGCCCGTGGTTTTTCCCGTTTTGGGTTTTCCACGTAAATCCGGTGTCGTTTTCTCCATTATTTATTTCCGTCAAGTTTTCGATTATTATTTGTGGTTGATTATTGTTACCGTTGAGAGATTTGAGTTTATCGTTTCCGCATACAAACTCGTGTTAGTTTATTTTTGGATCTTGGGTTGATTTTGATTAAGTTTCTACTCGATTCGATCTCGTTTTGTGGGGTTCGATCGAGTGTGGTGTGATCGGAATTTGCAACAAAATGTCACCAGGCCTGGACCCACGATATAAGCCATGAGGGCTACCGCCCAGGGCAACAAGAAAGCCCAAGGACATCACATCTACTCAAGCCCATTAGTATATTAGGTTCTGTTTGAACCTTAAAAAAAGAAGGGCATCATCTCCTCAAGCCCATCGATTGCTTAAGAGCAGAGAGTGCTCCCCCGAATTATTTTATTTGTTGTTTTTGTTGTTGTTTTTCTTGTGTTCTTGTCCTTGTGTTATTACCCTATACTGCCTAGGTCCACCTCGTCCTTTTCTCTCAGCCTCGTTTCACGAACAAACGAACTCAATCTCTTGATTCCATTCCTCTCGAACTCGTCTCTCGACTCTTTCCCTCTTGAACTCATCTCTGACTTTCGTCTCTCGCCCTCTTGTCTCTTGAGCCGGTCTGAGGTCTCTGGCTCTTAAGTAGTCGATTTGGCGATTTACTAATTTAGAATCTGGTAAATTTCTAAATTCTAAATTGCGTAAATATTTTTTTGAAAGGGTATCCTAGGCTATGACTAGACTAATTATCGGCAAATTATGACTGTAAGACATCAGCCCCTGATTAAACTTCAATGGCCACAATTGTTGTGTACGTCTGGATTCGAACCCTGGGCAGATGGGATCGATATTCCACCACATCCCCCAGGGTCTTAACCAGTACGCCACAACCCTTGTGGTTTTGTGTAAATTAAATCAAGTTGTTGATACATTCGATAGTGGGCCTTTTACCATAATCAACTTAAATGAACTTTCTTTTATGTGTGTATCTGCTTCCTGTTTTTCATCATTGCCTATCTATATTTTGTTTACTTGTTTCGAGTATATAGAGTTTGTGAGTATTGACTATAAAAATACTTTTTATTGACTATGTAAACTATAATTATCTACCATTCAATTTGTTCATTACACATCTATGGAGTGGAGATTGTGGTCTCTACGACTCTCCAATTTATCTCTGAAACCCATCTTTCTGGTGGAATCACGTATTTAGATGATTTCTGGACTCAAAAGTCGTTCATGTATCTTGCATTCTGTCTTGATTACAGATAAAAAAAAAGTAGAAATATTATGATTTGTGAACTGTTAGAAATGAAATTATACACGTATTTGTGTTTCTATTTTGTTTGTGTTTCATGTGAACGGGGAGAATAATTACTACCCTATAATATCATGATTCATAATTTATGAAGAGGATAATCTTTCTCCTACCGGTGATTTACAATGCATTGGATTGACCTAGCATCCAACATGGAAATTTTTGCACAACAGGGTTATGAAAATCCACGAGAAGCGACGAGACAGTTCTACTTTCTGACTTGCTCCTATGGAACCAAGATCGAAAAGAGACTAATCTAATATGAATTAAATAGAAAATACTAATATAATAGAAAAAAAATTGTCTTTTTGTAGGTAAAATAGAGACTCATACAAATTAATCATGTGTCACAACCAAATTTGAACCAAACTGGTGGTAGTTCACCATCTATTTAACCACAACCAAGTACATGAAAAAATGTAAGTAATATATTTTAGTTAGAAGAATGAGTTACATATTATGAAGTTGTTGGTATGTTGGTTGCTTAAAGTATGACTTGTAGAACTTATGTTGCTGAAATAAGAAGATTGGAACCGAAGGACCATGGCTCGTACTACGAGAAGATTCAGGACGGTACCAGCACAATATCACGAGAGGGTTGCAGATTAGGCCATGTTGGCAAAGGGACACCAAAACGATATCAAGAGTAGGGTTGCAACTCAGGCTATGTTTGGCCAACTAGTTAACAAACAAGTTGTTGACTGAAAAGTTAGCTAATTAATTAATCACGTTTATTAAAAATTAGCTGATATGCTAGTTGAAAATTGTCAAATGTTAAAAAATGACATGTTAAAAAAAGTCCATTCTAACATTACATAAAATAATTAAAATAAATCACTATTGATTTAATATGTTAATTAATACAAACTAGATGGTAAAGAAAAGTTAAATGATATAATATGCATCTTCATAATAATAGGTAAAAAGATAGGTAAAAATGTGAATTCACATATGCATATTTAAATTGATTTTTTTTTCAAATTTATCAACGATTCGTAGATAATTCATTTATTATACTTTCTTAACATTATTGTGTTTTTTATTTGAACATTCCCCTATGAGTGTGTGTGTGTGCACACAGACACATATGCGTATGTTTGTATGTATATTGTGCGTGTGTAGGTGTATATATATAGGTGGAGGTATAAACAGGAACATTATCATTTTATTAAAACGTGAGAACACCTGAAACAAACAACCATCACATGTAATATTGTATGGGCGCAACACAATGCTATGTCCGTCATGTCACCGTTTTATTACATGTGATGGTTGCCTATTTGAGGTGTGGTTGTTGGGTCTGATTATGCTAAGTATGGTTTATGCTACTGATTAATGTTGCTAAGTGATTACTACTGCCAGACTTTCAAGATTACTACTGCTAGTAGAACTAATACTGCTTGAAGAGTTAGTGTTGTTACTTGAATAGTTAGTACTGCTTGGAGAGTTAGTACTGCTACTAGTTAGTACTGCTGAAGATTAATGCAGCTGAAGATGGTTAATACTTCTGAAGATAATTAGTGCTGCTTCTAAAGATAAAAATGATTTGGAGATAAAGACAAGCTGGAGATAAGACTGAAGATAATTATGGTATTGATGTTGAAGATCAATTGTATTTTGATAATTATCTTGTATTCAGTCTTGTATATATAGTATAGAAATATTTGATAGTAGAGAATAATTCATTCATATGTTTTGTTAGAGAGAATTAACCTCAAGACTAGTTTAGATCCTTTCTATAGAGAAGTATAGAACGTATGTTGAGTTTGTTCAACAGATTGAGGTTTTGTGTGTAATGATCTAGTTGAATCAATATAAACTTGTGATTTGAGTTTGATATACTGTTTCATTGATTGTTAGTGTTAAAGTGTTTTTCCGCAACTTCTTTAGCATTGATTCTGAGTGTGTGTGAATTAAATTCTTGTTTGAATTTCGATCCTGACAAGATTATGCTAAGTATGGTTTATGTTACTGATTAATGTTGCTAAGTGATTACTACTGCCAGACTTTCAAGATTACTACTGCTAGTAGAATTAATACTGCTTGAAGAGTTAGTGCTGTTACTTGAATAGTTAGTACTGCTTGGAGAGTTAGTACTGCTAGTAGTTAGTACTGCTGAAGATTAATGTTGCTGGAGATGGTTAATACTTCTGAAGATAATTAGTGCTGCTTCTAAAGATAAAAATGATTTGGAGATAAAGACAAGCTGGAGATAAGACTGAAGATAATTATGGTATTGATGCTGAAGATCAATTGTATTTTGATAATTATCTTGTATTCAGTCTTGTATATATAGTATAGAAATATTTGATAGTAGAGAATTATTCATTCATATGGTTTGTTAAAGAGAATTAACCTCAAGACTAGTTTAGATCCTTTCTATAGAGAAGTATAGAACGTCTGTTGAGTCTGTTCAACAGATTGAGGTTTTGTGTGTAATCATCAAGTTGAATCAATATAAACTTGTGATTTGAGTTTGATATACTGTTTCATTGATTGTTAGTGTGTTAAAGTGTTTTTCCGTAACTTCTTTAGCATTGATTCTGAGTGTGTGTGAATTAAATTCTTCTTTGAATTTCGATCCTGAAAAGTGGTATCAGAACATTGTTAAACTCAGAAAAACAACAATCATCATGGACGGTTCAAGTGATAGTGTTCTGGTCTCAAAGGTTCCAATGCTCAGATCTAATGACTTTGACATGTGGAAGATTAGGATCAGACAATACATCCTTCTCACAGATTACTCTATGTGGGACATCATTGAGAATGGCCCATCTAATGAAGGAAAGATTGGAGCAGATGGAAAAAGAATCCCACCAAAGACAGATGGAGAGAGGAAGATAAGGCAGATAGAGATGAAAGCCTTGAGCACACTGCTCTTGGCTATTCCTAATGAGTATCAACACCAATTCTGCAACTGCACTGATGCCTAGATGCTTTGGAATGCTATAGAGGAAATTCTCTGGTACCAAAAGTACCAAGAGAAATCAAAAGGCAATATTGAAGCAACTGTATGAAAACTTCATGTCAACTAAGAATGAGTCCATGACTCAAACTTTTGACAGGTTTAACAAGCTGATTGGTGAACTAGCTACTGTTGAAGTGCAGATTGATCAAGATGATGTAAACAGAAAGTTCTTAAGGTCCCTTGGAATGAATGGACCATGTATACTGTCTCCTTCAGACAGGATGACAACCTGGAGGACAAAGAACTAGACGATCTTTATAATGACTTAAGGGTGTTTGAGGCTGAAGTTGAAGCCAAGAAAAGACCATCTGGATACACTCATAATGCTACCCTTTTATCATCTTCTTCTTCTACTGTTTCTGCTGCTAATACATAATCAATTAGTACTGCTTATGTATCTAAGCAGGATGTATCTAATGACTCTGTATTAGAAGTTTTTCTTGCTAGTCATGCTAATTCTGGTTTAATTAATGATGATCTTGAACAAATTAATGCAGATGACCTTGAGGAGATGGATATAAAGTGGCAGATGGCCATGCTAACTATGAGGGTAAAGAGATTCATAAAAAGGATTGGAAGGAACAACTTTTCTCAGAGGAGAGAAGATGGTGTTGGGTTTGACAAGTCAAAGGTGGAGTGCTACAAGTGTCACAAGATGGGACACTTTGCAAAAGAATGCAGAGGAGGAACTCCTCAACAATATGGCAGCAACCACCAGCAAGCACATTCCTCAAGCTTCCAAAACAATAGAAACTCCACTCAAGCTCTTGTTTCTCAAGAAGGAATGGGATTTGATTGGAGTGATCAAGCAGAAGAAGCTGTTCAGAATCAAGCCCTGATGGCAGAAGTCTCAGAATCTTCTAGCACAGATATTCCAACAGAGGTAAAAACTAAACTGTGCACTGAAGAGTGTCTTCAAACTGTTAAAAAGTACAGGGATCATAACCAAAGCATGTGTGACGACCTTAAAAGGTTAGAAAGAGATATAAGAGAGTATAAAGTGATTGTTGAGAAGTTTGAAGATCAAATCAAGGCTTACAAGTCCAATGAACTTCAGCATTACTATGACACAAATTACTGGAAGTGGGAGAATGATCAATTAGAGATTCAAATAGAAAAATCTAAAGAGGAGTGTGAGAAGATAAAGAGTGAGTATGAGAAAGCTAAGCTTGACATTGCGAAGTTTTCTTATGCTTCCAAAGCAATGGACTCTTTGCTTAAAGCTCAAGTTCATGATAGGATCAAGAGTGGTATAGGATACAATGCAACACCTCCACCTTATAACAATAATTATATCCCTCCCTCTTCAGATCTCTTAGAAAACAAAAATAAGGAGGACTTACCTATAGGAGCAACAGAAGTAGATCCTATAGATAGTGTGGTGGTTGAAGAAGAGAATGAGGAAGAGAATTCTGAGAATAAGAATGCAGAAGAGATTCCTGTAGAAAATCATATCCTTACCAATGAAGGGGGAGGTAAACCATTCATCAAGAGTGAAAAGATGGATAACTCAAAGAGAGAAAAGGGAAAGGTACAGGGAGTCCACTATATGCAAACCACAGTTGTGAATCCCTGTACATGTAAACAGCATCAGCCCCAAAAACATGATAAAACAAGGGGTAATCAAAGAAACTGGAATAATCAGTGGGCACAAAAACAAGGGGTTGATCTGAGTAAAATCAATAGACCAAAACCTTGTTTTATTTGTGGAAAGCTTAACCATATTGCCAAATACTGTTATTTCAACCCTATGAACCAGAGGATAAATTTTCAAAGACATATACAAAATCCTGTTTGCTATATGAATCAAAGAAGGAATTATATGGCTGAAAATGTAAAAAGAGCACCTTTAAAAGCTCATGCTCAAAACAAGTTTGCAAAATCAAAGAAAAATACTCCAAATAAGCCAAGGAGTAACTTAAAGAAAAATAAAGCAAACAACGTTGTTCAGGTTTGGGTTCCAATAGTAAAGAAATCTGTTAGTACTGCTACTTCAAATAGTACTGCTGATAGAAATAATGTTGCTGCAAGCAATACTACTGCTAACAATGTTAGTACTGCTAATCCAAGAAGTACTGCTAATGAAGTTAGTACTGCTTCCAATAACAAACCCATTATTGTGACAAAGTATTCAAGCCATGAGATTCCCCAGTCTGAAAAGCTCATCAAAACTGATTGTGAATATGTAGATGAGAATGGGAAACCCAAGACCACTTTGGCTTGGGTTCCTACTAAAAACTAACTGTTCCACTTTTTGTGCAGGGCAACCAACAGCAAAAAGGGAAGAGCATTTGGCATATTGATAGTGGTTGCTCTAGGCACATGACAGGCAACAAGTCCTGCCTACAAAACTTCAAAAGAATTGATAGAGGAGATGTTGCATTTGGTGATAATCCATTTGGAGGAAAGATTAGTGGAAAAGGTATTGTGTCAAAGGGTAAGATGACCTTTGAGGATGTCTACTATGTTAAGCAATTGAGATACAACCTGTTAAGTGTATCACAGGTTTGTGACAAGAAACATAGTATATTGTTTACTGATACTAAATGTATTATCCTTGCTAAAGGGTTCAAGGTAGTTGATGAAAGTATGATACTACTGAGAACACCAAGAAAGGACAATGTTTATTACTTGGATTTAGATACTGTATCTAATGATTCATCATTTAATTGTCTATTTTCAAAAGCTTCTGTTGATGAATCATCTCTTTGGCACAGAAGAATGTGTCACATGAACTTTAAAACAATGAATAATCTTGTGAAAAACAACCTTGTAAGAGGTTTACCACAAAAGGTATTTTCATGTGATGATCATTGTGTTGCATGTCTTAAAGGCAAACAACATAAAACTTCTCATAAGTCCAAAGAGATAAATACAATCTCTTCACCTCTTATTTTATTGCATATGGATCTGTTTGGTCCTACAAATGTGATGAGTATTGGCAAGAAATCTTACTTCTTAGTTATTGTTGATGATTTTATCCAGATTCACTTGGGTCTATTTTCTGAGGACAAAGGATGAGACAAATGGACTGATCAAATCCTTTATTCTCAGAGTTGAAAACCAAACAAATCAAAGAGTTAAAATCACCAGGTCTGATAATGGAACTGAATTTAAAAACCATGATCTAAACAGCTTCTGTGAGGAAAAAGGTATTGAGAGACAATACAGTGCTCCTAGGACTCCTCAACAGAATGGAGTTGCTGAGAGGAGAAATAGGACACTGATTGAAGTTGCAAGATCCCTGTTGGTAGATTCAAAACTGCAGTTACATTTTGGGCAGAAGCAGTTAATACTGCTTGTTATGTTCAAAACAGGGTTCTAATAGTTAAATCTCAAGGCAAGACACCATATCAACTTTTTAACAAGAATAAACCTTTTATTGGATTTTTCAAACCATTTGGGTGTCCTTGCACAATTCTTAATACCAAAACTCACTTAGGCAAGTTTGATAGCAAAGCAAATGATGGATTTCTGGTTGGTTACTCATCCCAATGTAAGGATTACAGAGTATTTAATACCTCTTCTAGAATAATTGAGGAAAGTGACAATGTCAAATGCAATGAGAGCACACCAAATAAACTTGGTACAGGCCCTGATTGGCTTTTTGACATTGATTCACTAACTAATTCTTTGGGTTACAGTTATGAGAATAATGCAGGAATAGGGACAGAATCAGTACAAGACAAAAGACAAGAGTTTGTGCTATTCCCAATCCCTACAGCAGATTCTACTGAACTCTATGTTCAAGAGAAGAAAGATGCTTCAGATTCAAAGGATACTGAAACTGCTCAGAATGAAGAGGAGAAAGGTGAAAAGGAGGATCAGCTTTTGACTTCAGAACAGCTAGAACCTGAGATGCCTGTATTGGCAGAAGATGATACTGATGATGAGAACTCCTCAGTGTTTGGTGGCAGCTCTCCTGAAAAGAATGACTCTAATCTGGATGAAGAGATTAATGAAGAGGTTATTCATCCAACAAAAGTGCATAAAGATCATCCTCCTCAGTTGGTGATTGGTGACATCAATTCTCTAATCATCACAAGGAATCAGAGTAAGTTGGGAGGATTAAAAGACATACAATCAGGCTTACTATCTTGCTTTCTATCTCAGGTTGAGCCCAAAAAGGCACATGATGCAATGAAAGATCCAAGCTGGATAGAAGTAATGCATGAGGAGCTGCTGCAGTTTGTACTGCAAAATGTATGGGATTTGGTAGAACTGCCTAAAGGACACAGAGCTATAGGGACAAAATGGATTTTCAGAAACAAGAAGGATGAGAGAGGGATAATGATCAAGAACAAGGCTAGATTGGTAGCACAGGGGTACACTCAAGAAGAAGGAATTGATTATGAAGAGGGTTTTTCACCAGTGGCTAGGATTGAGGCAATTAGGATGTTTTTATCCTATGCTTCTTTCATGAAGTTCAAAGTCTACCAAATTGATGTGAAAAGTGCTTTTCTATATGGCAAAATTGAAGAAGAAGTATATGTATGTCAGCCTCCAGGGTTTGAAAATCCCAAGTATCCTGACAGAGTATACAAATCGAAGAAAGCACTGTATGGACTACATCAAGCACCAAGAGCTTGGTATGACACCTTGTCTACCTATCTCTTGGAAAATGGTTTTGAGAGAGGAACCATTGACAAGACTCTGTTCATTCAAAGGAAGAAGAAGGACATCCTGTTAGTTCAAATCTATGTGGATGACATCATTTTTGGATCCACAAAAGATCATTTGTGCAGAGATTTTGAAGAATTAATGCATAAGAGATTCAAGAAGTTAAGCAGCAACAAGATGGAATCTTCATAAGCCAAACCAAGTATGTGCAGGACATTTTAACCAAGTTTGGGTTCTCAGATTCCAAGCCTGCAAGCACACCCATGGAGACACACAAACAGATTACTGCAGATCTTGAGGGGGAGGATGTGGATGTTCATTATTACAGATCCATGATTGGCTCTCTCATGTATCTCACAGCTTCTAGACCAGACATCATGTTCCCTGTTTGTGTGTGTGCAAGATTTCAAGTTAGGCCAAAGCAATCACATTTTCAAGCAGTCAAGAGGATATTCAGATATCTCAAAGGTCAACCTAGATTAAGACTTTGGTATCCTCATGACTCACGATTTGACCTACTTGCATATTCAGATAGTGATTTGGGTGGAGCTAACTTGGACAGAAAGTCTACAACTGGAGGATGTCAATTTTTGGGTGCAAGACTAGTATCATGGCAGTGTAAGAAGCAAACCACAGTGTCCACTTCAACATCAGAAGCAGAATACATAGCTGCTGCAAGCTTCTCACAAGTGCTATGGATTCAGAATCAAATGATGGACTATGGTATGACATTTCTTCACACTCCTATTTTCATAGACAACAACAGTGCTATTAGCATTGTTAATAATCCTGTCAAGCATTCAAAAACAAAGCATATAGAAATAAGGTACCATTTTATAAGAGACTGTAATGAGAAGAAGCTAATTCAGGTCCATAAAGTACACACAAGTAACCAGTTTGCTGATCTATTCACAAAAGCTTTTGATGTGGGTAGATTCACATTCCTGGTCACAAGTGTACACATGATGAACAATGAATAAGTATATTCTCATTCTATTTATGTACCTTTATAGATTCCTCCTTAGTTACTTTCATTAAATTGGTGCTATTAACCCCTGTGTGTTTAAGTGTTTCAGATTGTTTGGATTGGATACTTGGTACTTCTCGTTCAGTTAATACTGCTCACTGCATTACTAATAATAATAGTTCAAAAATGGTTAAGTATGGTTACTACTGCTAGGTGGTTTATACTGCCAGTGCAAAGTTACTACTGCTTGCCTTATTCATACTGCTAATCATTGTTACTACTGCTGGTACATGTTAATACTGCTAGTATGTGTTAGTACTGCTAGTCTGTGTTAATACTGCTAGTCGGTGTTAGTACTGCTAGTCTGTGTTAATACTGCTAGTCTGTGATAATACTGCTAGTCTGTGTTAGTACTGCCAGTATGTGTTATTACTGCTGTTATGAGTTAATACTGCGAGTTCGTTAATACTGCTAGGGTAATTAGTACTGCTTTTATCTTACTCCCTCCACCTATAAATATCCTGTGTGACCGCCAAATTACAAACGGCTCTTTGAATTTCCTACTAGTGTACTCTCTCTCTCTCTTTCTTGTTCTCTTGAATTCTCCCTTACCAGTGCGTATCCCTAGCTTCGACCAATCGCTCAAGAAGATGGCTGAACTGATGTTTGTCGATGAACACAATGAATTGGCAATGCTACTCAAACCAAAGCAAGCAGAGGGATTTCATCAGATTGTGGATTTCCTAAGATCCTCACACATAGCCCACGCATTAACTGTCAATCCCACAATCTGTGTGGAACACCAAAGGCAGTTTTGGGCCAATGCTGCTATTCATACTGAAGATGGCAATCAGGTCATCAAAACAAGGGTGTATGATAAACCCCTGACAATCACAGAAGTAGCTATTCGCATTCATCTATGACTAGATGATGCCTCATGTATAACCTCTTTACCCAAGGAAGATCTCTTCCAAGCTCTTAGTAATATGGGGTATGAAGGTCCCACTAATGTCTTCAAATTTTTCAAGAACAAATTCTCACCACAGTGGAGATTCTTTGTTCATACCCTTCAGCACTGTATTTCAAGGAAAACAACTGGCTGGAGTGAGTTCAGCAGTACCATTGCTTATGCTATGGTCTGCTTAGCAACCTCCAGGAAGTTAAATTTTTCACAAATGATCTTAAATGACTTACTGTCAAACCTGGATATCAAAACAAAATCTTTTTATATATATCCCAGGTTTGTGCAAGCTTTACTGAATAAAGAATTGACGGATTTACCTCATTTTGATGAGGTATATGTACCAAAGGTCCCGAAAGGGAAGGTGTTTTCTAATATGAGGAGGCCTAGTAAGGACTTCTCAGGTATTGACACACCATTGTTCTCTACAATGATGGGTGTGTATCCTTCCCATGGTGAGGCATCAGTGTCAAAGACCTCATCTGACAACCAAACTGATGACCTACCCACACCACTCATTTCTATTAACATCCCTCAGTCCCTTCTTAAAAAGCCAACATCACCCATCACTCACACTTATATAAGGAAAAAGGTAAAGAAGGTTCCTTCCCTTCTTGTACCTTCACCCACAAAGCCTTCAAGTCCTCTAATGGAGCATTCTCCATTAGATAATATCCAAAGGGAAACCACAGGGGTGTCTCCCAACCCCAAGAAGGTGCTCAATAAGGAGAAGGAAGAGCATATGGGCTGTAAGGCTCACACTACTGACTTTGCACAAAGTGCAGGGCAGGACAGTGTGAACATATCTAAGACCTTCCCCATGGAAACTTTGGGTGAGAAATCATCCAAAGGTCCCAGGTGCCAAGAAACCAAGGGGGTAGAGGGTGCTTCTGCTAGGCAGAAGACCTCTACTACTAAAAGATCCAAGGATCCTTCAAGGGTGGTAAACACACCCAAAGGAGGTGAGGACAGATATAACTAGCAGGAATTGTTGGATATTATGTGAAACATTAATCTTGATGTCATCAAGCAAGGCTCAGATATAGAGGAGATGAAATTGGTAATTCTGTCTCAACAAGTGCAGATTACCAAATTGAAGAAGATGGTGATGAAGTTGGTACAGAAAAAGAAAAGAAAGCAGTATGTCTTGAAGAAGAGGGGAAATGCTTTAAACAAGGGGGAGAAACAAGATGAAGGGGAGAAACACAGTCCTATTGGTATGGAAGCTCAGTTTGAGGGGGAGCTGAATAAGGAAACAAAAAATAACAAAGCAGCAGAAACAGAACCAACAGCAGTAACTGAGAAAGAAGTAGAAACAGAGAAAACTGCAACAGAAACATCATTGTCCAAAGTGGAAATGGAGATTGCAGAAACCTTGGTCAAAGCTATGAATGACACTCCCAAAGCCACTCAAAAGGCTAAGGGAGTAATAATCAGAGAAGGAGGTTTAGAAAAGAAAAAAAAGAGGTCAGAATGGAGGATGCAAAGAAGAAGGGAAAGGAGAAGATGGTTGAATCTGAGCAACCTTTAAAGAAAAAGAATCAGATAGAGTTAGATGAAGAAGTGGCCAAACAACTTCAAGCAGAGTTGGAAAAGGAAGAGGAAATTCAATCTGCCAAAGACAGAGAGCTCGCATTAGATATGGCTAAAAGGTTCAATGAAGATTTTCAAAAGAGTTTGAAGACTGCAACTGCTGCCAAGATAGTTACAAAGAAGGCTTCAAGGCAAAGGATGGCATTAAAGCAAAGACAGAGACAACCTTCAAAGACCTTCCTGGATAATCAAGAAAGGAGGAAAATGATAAACTTCCTAAAAGGAGCTCTTGGAGTTTCTGAAGGAATGTTTACTAACATGGCCTATGGTAGGATAGAGGAGTTGTATTCAAAGGAGATGACAAATCTGAAAGGGGACTTCACTCAAAGGGTTGAGTTCGAAAGACAAATGAAAGAGAGACATGATCTCAATATCCAACAACCCTTTCCTGAGAGTGAGGAAACCACTCCTTCAAAAGAAAAGGCTGAAGAAAAGAAGGAAGAACATGCTGATGTGGAAGTCAAATCTGCCAAGAGAGTGAAAACAATAGCTTCTAAGAAACTGTTTAAGAAGCCAAGGGTTGCAGAAGCTGAGAAAGAAACAGAAACATCTGTTACAGTTCAAGCTGAGCAATCAAGTCAAAGTGCTCAACAACCTAGTCAATCTAATGTGCATTTTGAACTTTACATGACTGTAACAGATAGTGATCCAGTGAAGGCAGATCCCATTTCAGTCCAAGCCCCTGAAATTATCCACTGGGATATTCTTGAAGATCAAGGCAAAGAATATTTCAGAATCAAAAGAATGGGTGATCATTTTGAAGTCTACTCTACTTGGGGGAAAATAGTCAGATGTTGTTCCAGGTCAGACTTGGAAGAAATGTTTAAAGTGGGAATGAATCTGTATGGGGATGTGCTGAAGACTCCAGTGATGAACATCAAGAAACTAGCAATGGAGTATTTCTGCATGATGTTCTGTCCAGATCTTGTCAAGCATGTCATCAAAGATGTCTTCAAGTCTGTGGACAACTGGATGCTCATAGAAAGGTGTGGGGTGTATATCTTGACCATAGATAAAATCTTTCATGAATATTATCTGGTGGATAAGATATATGATCATAGCTTAGCCAAGCTACATGGGATGCTGAAAGCCAAACTAATTTATCCTCAAGGCTCAGAAATGGCAAGGATTGTGGTTAACAGGATCATCAATCAAAGTCTGGGACTGGATCCAAATTTGGGCAACTGAGCTGAAGAGTTGAAAGCATCATGAAGACCATATCATGAAGAACTTAACTTCTCTTTCTAAAAAGTTAAGTTAGGGGGAGATTGTTGGGTCTAATTATGCTAAGTATGGTTTATGCTACTGTTTAATGTTGCTAAGTGATTACTACTGCCAGACTTTCAAAATTACTACTGCTAGTAGAATTAATACTGCTTGAAGAGTTAGTGCTGTTACTTGAATAGTTAGTACTACTTAGAGAGTTAGTACTGGTAGTAGTTAGTACTGCTGAAGATTAATGCTGCCGAAGATGGTTAATACTTCTGAAGATAATTAGTGCTGCTTCTAAAGATAAAAATGATTTGGAGATAAAGACAAGCTGGAGATAAGACTGAAGATAATTATGGTATTGATGTTGAAGATCAATTGTATTTTGATAATTATCTTGTATTCAGTCTTGTATATATAGTATAGAAATATTTGATAGTAGAGAATTATTCATTCATATGTTTTGTTAGAGAGAATTAACCTCAAGACTAGTTTAGATCCTTTCTATAGAGAAGTATAGAACGTCTGTTGAGTCTGTTCAACAGATTGAGGTTTTGTGTGTAATCATCAAGTTGAATCAATATAAACTTGTGATTTGAGTTTGATATACTGTTTCATTGATTGTTAGTGTTAAAGTGTTTTTCCGCAACTTCTTTAGCATTGATTCTGAGTGTGAGTGAATTAAATTCTTGTTTGAATTTCGATCCTGACAGTGGTCTCACGTTCCCGTAAAATGGATATGTGTTTGTAAGTGTGTATGTATATATATATATATGTGTGTGTGTGTGTGTATGTATATATATATATATATAGAGAGAGAGAGAGAGAGAGGGAGTGTCATACTTATATGAGACCGATAAAAATATTGTAAAAACCATGAGGACCAACCTAAAAAGAAAACCTCCATTTAGGCAACCTATCATGAATAATAGAAGCTTTATCCAATGGACCAAGTTTGTTAGAAAGCAAACGATGACGACGTTTGGCCACTCAGTCATTTTTCAAATCTGCTAGCAACTTTAATCGTATATTTCGTCTGTGATTCATTAGGTTCAAAAGGTGTTTCGAGTTTTAGTTTTGATGGGTTGTTTGATGTTCACATAGTATTCACAATTGTTCACACTGTTTTATGGGTTTTATGGTGGACGTATAATCCCAAGAGTCTAGTGAATATGTTCACCTTTACAAATAAATTATTTTTTCAGTTTACTTGGTTTAATTTTGTGTATATATTGCGTTGATAATGAGATAGGACAGAGGAGAGAGGATAGAGTAAAAAGCAGGCCATACCAATCATTTTGGAGGCCTGTTACATCTATATTTGTTAATCATAAAATCCCAATTACATCAAGCAATTACTCAAGATTTAGACATTAAAGATCAAGAACTAGAGAGAGAAAGTGTAGAGAGAGAAAGTAGATCTCATATTCATATGTCTCTGAATTACAAGTATGAGATGCACTCTAGAACCGTTGTTACAAGATTACAAGACACACCCTATATATACTACCTATCTATTACAATGTCTTAAAGGCTAAGGAAACTAACCAAGCTTTGACTAAGACATTGTTGAATTTTACATCATTGACTTTCCTATTAAATCTTGGATACAATATTTAGACTTAACAATCTCCCCCTTTGTATTCAAGATTTAATAAAAATTTGATACATATCTTCAGCTCTTGATTCTTCAGGTTTTATCTCTTTGAAGCTTTCACAATCTTTAATCTTTCAGCACTTGAAGAATCTTGGAAAGTCTTTTTCAACTTTGAAGATTTGAATGTCAACAAGTCATGAACGAAAATTATAATACATGAAACATCTTTGAACATGAAACTTCATCTTTGAAACATCTTTGAAATATAGACGGTAACAGACAAACAAGTATCTTCATCACTTTGATCTCAGAACCATCTTTGAAAGAACAAACTTTCACAAACCATCTTGATTAAACTTTGAACATTCTTTCTTCAAAAAACATCTTTTGGCTTTGAATTTCTTTATCAGACTTGAACTTTAAATCATCGGAAGCATTTTGAAATTCTGACTTGAACTTTGAATTTGAACTTGAAATTGAATCTTTATAAAATTCTCCCCCTTTTTGATGATGTGAGCATTATTATCATTAAAACATCTTCAATTTCAGCACAGACTTTGATTTCTCCCTTTTTGATCAACTAACAATATCCCCTTTGACAGATGTTGTACTTTGATTTGAAGAGCCGAATCATGAACTGTATATATCCGAATCTTTTCAAATTCAGACATAATGAGCGTGTAACCCTGATTCAACATATGAAACAGTTAGGAATGCCTGTCAGTAACACAAAGTTACTGTATACAACGAATGTACAATATAAGGAGCTAGTTTGATGATGACTCCCCAGGACTTCCATTCAATCATTGATAAACACAAGGTTTATCTATGAATGTTCTGACAGAAAAACAAATTTTCTGTGTGCTCGTGCTTGTGTTTGGAAGAATTTAGCACAATGATTATGTTTCATAAAGGCTTAAAGTATGTAAATCACTGAGACAACAATGATTATACATGCGCATGAGAAAGGGTCGAAGGTGGGGCAACTTTTCTTCTTTTTCAATATCAGTATCTTCCAAAAGAAGATCCGATAGATTATATGCTGTTTCCCTAGAAAATGTGAAACATTCTCTTTTTAAGAAAAGAATAAGTAGTTGGTGGGGTTGTATACAAAAGATGGCATGGGCTATTTGCCTATTTCAATGATGGTCACCAAAGAAATGTGAACCAATCAGTAATGTGGCTGCCCGACTCAGAAAGATGTTTGGTGCAGAGTTCTGATATTCTTTTAACTCTGTTCTCACACTCTCTTTCTTTTAAGCATATAAGCTCACATCTAACCAAACTCTCATTTTCATTTTACCTCTGCTCACTCCCACACTCAATTCTTTTAGACCCCTCTTCTCTCAATCACTCAAAAGATTTCTTCCGGGGTAGGAAACACTGGTTATCGTGATTCCATAGAAGATCTATTAAGCATTCACATTGAATCCCATGTTCCTAAAAGTACATGCTGGTCAATGATTTTCTTGACATGTAAATCACAAGAAATCATATGTCAGTGTATGTATGCTCATCAAAAATCAGAAATGAAATTTCAGCATTTGAACTTTGAAGAATTCTCAAAACAAGGATATTGAATGAATGAAATGAAGTCAAGAGAATTGTTTTGAGAATCTGACAATGTATCAATCAGATCAAATCAAATCAAAAGGTTTGGGTATCAAAGAATTGGATATTTTGTTTATATGAACAAATATAAACAATTTTGCAATGAAAGCACAAGATTAGAAAAAAAAATGAATGATGCTCAACAACTTTGAAAGCAAACGGGGGTATTACCATCGAAAAATTGTTTGAATTTGAGACATGGTAATAACAATTTCAAATAAAATATTGAACCGGTGTGTATGAATACTTGACAGTATATGGACAAGATAATACACAAGTATTGATCTTTGGAAACACACGGTCAGTTAAACAATAAGCTCAGAATTTGAAAAACATTTAAAAGTCACACTTCTAAATTCATGAAATCTTTTTGAAAATAAGAAGTGGTTTGAACATTTAAGAAATTGTTTTTCACGTTCAAAAGTTGTTCATCTTTCAAACAATCAGAGATCTAGGACTGAAGATATTTACCTTTTCAGCTCCCCCTCAAATCATGATATAATGATTTAGGTCTTTTGAGCTCCCCCTGGATATTAGCAGAATATCCTTCTCTCATCATAGAAAAACGGATCCTGATCTGTCATGTGAACAGAAGCCATCACCTTTACTCCTCCTATAAATTAGGCATCTGAAATATGTCTGTTAAAACAGGATAGAGATCAGACACTCGCTTTTGAATTGTAGACCATCATATCAGTAAAATCTATCAGTGAAAAAGTATAGGATATAGATCAGATCAATTCTCTTGGGATGTAGACCATCATATCCATCGGATGCAAAAACAGGAGTAAGGTCTTTTGATCACTGAGGTTCGAGTCCTAAACTGTTTGTGTTTAGAAGTCAAACTCCGTTGAAGAACGGGTCCTAAGCTGATGTGCTTAGAAGCCATAGTCTTGACATTGAAATGCGGGTCTTGAACTGTGTTATTCAAGAGCCATTATTCTCTTACTCCCCCTTGACGTGAGATGCCTGCAACAAAGAATCAGTTTTCTTCTTTGGTACCCACTGGTATTTGGGTCCAGAAATGTTAGTTGCAGTTCTTATGGGGGTTACAAAGTAAGAACCATACCAGAAATGATCACTGGTCTTGTGTATATGATCATGTGTACTACAAATAGAACAATAATACTTCTTACCTTTGTGTGCGATGTTCTTCTTTGCTTTATGAACATGTACACATGATGTGTTTCTTTTCAGCTCATCTGACTTGTCATCTTTAATTGGTTTCTTTTGCCAGACCATTTTCTCTTTCTTGTAGCTTCTTTTCCTCGGATATGTATCTGAACCATCTAAAAATTGATCATAGAAAATGTTAGATCTACGAATCTGACTAAAGAATTTAACTGACCATTGTGAAGAGACAGATTTCTGATTTGAACATGAAACGGATTTTTCAAGCTCTTTGATCTTTGAAGCAAAGTTATCTCTTTCTTTCACAAGCTGGTCAATCTTCTTTGAGAACTCACACTTCGTTCTTTGCTCTTTCAGCGCAGTAGCAGACAGTTCAGATAACTTTGAAGTTAGCCTTTTGATTTCAGACTCAAAGATGGATCTTTCTTCTTCAAATTCTTTCTTTGACTCATTTCTCTGGCCGGATAATTCTTTAAAGAACCCCACATTCTTCTGCTCTATGGCCTTCTTTTCTTTATCAAATTTCTCTCTTTCCAAAATCAGCACTTTCTCAAAATCTGAAATTTGTTGAGAAAGTTTAATGCATTTAAAATCAACCGACTTCTTTTATTCATAACACTTCTTAGAGAAATCTAAGAACTTCTTTGAAAATTTTTTCTTTTCTTTCTCAAAATCAGCTTTTTCTTCAACAAGCTGTTTTTCAAAATTAGATAAATTCTTTCTAAGCTCAGAGTTTTCAGATTCCAATCTCTTTATCTTCTCTTCATTCTGTCGAGAAGATCTTTTCAGAAGATCTTCATTGATGATCTTTAAGGCATTGATTTCTTCTTTCAGTGAGATGATTTCAGTAAAATTCTCTCTTGACTTTTGTGAATGAAAGTCAACAGCATGACCCAGATTAATGTTCTCTAGTTTCAGCTTTCTATTCTTCTCTTCAAGATCTGAAAGAAATCCCATGATTAATGAGTAATCAACTTAATATGAATGATCGTTCCAAACTATATATCAGAAAATCAAAAATCAGATTGAATTGAAATTTTGCACAAAATTTAAAAATTTGACCAACACTTGAAGTTGCGCAAAGTATAAGTTTTCGGTAACAGTTTGTTGCGCAAATGGAGGTTTTCGGAACAAGTGTGTTGCGCAAAGGGAGCTATGCGCAAGCCAAATGAAACGCAAAGAAGGTTTGCGTGACCCACTGGAGACGCAAAGTAAGCTTTGCACGAGCTGAGTGTTACGCAAAGTAAGCTTCTCGAAACCAATGTGATACGTAAAGTATGGTTTGCGTGATAGCCTTGATGCGCAAAGTGAGGTTTGCGTATCGGTCTTGAAGCGCAAGATGAGATTTGCGTTATACACGTGATGCGCAAACGAAGCTTCTCGTAAGTCGAATGATGCGCAAAGTAAGGTTTGCGTAACTGGCTTGATGCGCAAGATGAGACTTGATGTGCAAAGTTAGATTTTCGTGATCCTTGAATTGCACAAATTATGGTTTTCGAGACCCACTGAATACGCAAAGATTAGGTTTACGTAATCCAATAGATGCGCAAATCTGCAAGATCAACTTTGAGGATGAACTTGCGTAAACCGTCTATGAATCTTGCGCAAAGTGTATGAACTTGCGCAAACCGTGTTCTTGGCAGATTCTTTCTCAAATCTACTCAAACCTGCAAATTTGATCTAAAAAATTTATCAGCATCATCGAAAAACAATACTAACCACAAATATACAATCAATTTTCGATTAAAACCAACAGTTCACACAAAAACAATCAAGAACAATGTTCGAACGAAAATATCCAGAAAACTCAAATTTCGAAAATTGACATCGAATTAGTTAGAATTATAAGATGTAATCAATACAAGAATCAATTCTAATCATAAAACGAATACAATGATTCCATTTTCTTGCAACAAACACGATTTTTCACACAAGTTCGGATGTAACAGTATTCAAAACTCACGTTCTTGAAAAAATTTGAAAAACATAAATTTTCGATTTAAAACTCCAGATTTCAATTCAAACTTTGATCAAATAATTTCCGAAAAGTTTGGTTCAGCTCTGATACCAATTGTTAATCATAAAATCCCAATTACATCAAGCAATTACTCAAGATTTAGACGTTAAAGATCAAGAACTAGAGAGAGAAAGTCTAGAGAGAGAAAGTAGATCTCGTATTCACATGTCTCTGAATTACAAGTATGAGATGCTCTCTAGAACCGTTGTTACAAGATTACAAAACACACCCTATATATACTACCTATCTATTACAAAGTCTTAAAGGCTAAGGAAACTAACCAAGCTTTGACTAAGACATTGTTGACTTTTACATCATTGACTTTCCTATTAAATCTTGGATACAATATTTAGACTTAACAATTTTAAAACTATTGTTCGATAGATAAGTAATAAATAAAACAAAATGTCTATCTTTAGGACCTTTTTTAATAGATAAATCTCTTTTAGGACGCTTTGCAACTAACATATCAATCATTTTAGAATCCAAAGAATCCCGATTTCTTGGATCAAATATATTAAAATTAATAAAGGCATCATCAATATCAATAGCATCATTAGCATTATTAGTAACTTTAGCTCCTTTTTGAGACAAAATAATCTCCTCAATTCTCTTTTTCTTTTTACGTTTTTGACATCTAGAATCATGCTTCTAACTCTAGAAAACATAATGAAATACTACTAAAAGAAATTAACAAGTAGCAAACAATGAACAATCAAACAAATAATAAATTAAACCAATAAACCCAATCAAGAAATTCAGGAACACAAAATAATAAATTCAGGAATCAGAAAACAAATCAGAAATTAAACTGATTTTATAGTTGATTTTCTAGGAATCCGGCCGTTTGTAACTTGTAAAATCCGAACAGTCGAACAAAATTAGCCGTTGTAGAAAGAAATCTTACTTCAAATCTTGTTGTAGTTTCCATTGGAAGAAAAAGTGAAGAAGACGAGAAGGATTGAATCATGATTGAAGGAATTCAGAATCTTAATCGACGATTTAGCAAAAAAAAAGAGGATTAGAGGAATCGCTGCAGTTTTGTTTAATCGGCCGAGTAAAGATAAGGGAGACATATCTATGGATTGGGCCCTAAAAATAAAACCTAATAAATAAAATTGATTGGGCTTAAGTATATATATATATATATATATATATATATATAGAGAGAGAGAGAGAGAGAGAGAGGAACGATCAATTGGAAACCAATATTACATTGAAAACTTTGGAAACCGAAATTAACCAATCATTGAATTTCCTTTTTTTATTTTTATTTTTAATTGATAAGGTTATTTTAGTCTTTTACATAATTTCATAATATATATGGTAAGTGTTATTATTATTATAATATTAATTATTTAATTTTAATGTGTTTTATATATGGTAATATTGATTCTTTATTTATTTAAACATGAAACATTTAATTTAGGTAAACAAAAATTGATTCATACGCAAGCTACAAATCAAATTATTTTTTTCTGATTCTTATGAATCAGTGATTGATTTATCCAATGAATGAAAGTTTATATTCATATGAAATCTTCAATATTACCTCCAGACACAAAATATTAATATAGTGAAACATAATGGATTTGATATAGTGAAACAAAATATTAATATAGTGAAATCTGATGAAACAGATTTGATATAGTGAAACATAATGAAAAGATAATGAAACAAAATATTAATATAGTGAAACCTAATGAAACAGATTTGATATAATGAAACATAATAGAAAGGTAATGAAACAATAATGGTAATGAAACTTAATTGAGTTTTTACATACTGCATATTGATGAACAAGTAATAAAAAGGTAGTCTTGATATATTATTGTTATCTTTTATTAATAAATTAATTAATTTATTACCATATATAATTATTATCTTTTATTAATAAATTAATTAATTTATTACCGTATTTCATCTTTGTTGCCAAATTTGAAACACAAAAGAAAAAGACACATTTACTCTTTTGACATATTATTATTATCTTTTATTAATAAATTAATTAATTTATTACCATATACAATTCAAATGAATCTTGACCATTGATTAAAAAGATCAATGGTTGAAATTTGGTTTCCAAAGTTTCCAATGAAATTTGGTTTCCAATTAAAACCACCCCTATATATATATATATGTAATATATAATTAAAACTAAACAAAATTTTGGGTCCCAAGTATTTTAGGGGCCTGTACACTTGAACACCATTGCACACCCTGTTGCACGGCCCTGGTAAAAAGGAGAGAGAATTGTGAAATCCCCACATAGCCCCTAAATGTATAGTTATCACAAAATGTATAGTCCTCACATGAAGGCTCATATATGTATATATATATAGGGTTGGGTTCACGTGAGACCAACATGTTTTCGTGAGACCGGTGAGACCAAAAAATAACACTAAAACTTCACAGTGATTCATTGTGAAAGAAGGAAAAACAACAAACATTCACAACAAAAACACTGTGAAGGTTTACCTTTACAATACCTTCACACTCTTTTACTGTGAAGGTTTAGTGTTATTTTTGTGGTCTCACGGGTCTCACGGAAATAGCCTGGTCTCACATGATCTCAAGTCTATATATCTATTACTACCTTATAATGCATTTACATATAAACTCTTAATTACAATCCATCAAGCATGAGGTACAACCATTTTATGCATAAAATTCAAAAAACTATGAATTACAAGTTGGTATGCATGAAGTACAAGTTGTTGATGCATTGACTTTTAACCCCCGACCACCTACAAAACGGATTTGGTATGTTCTCGGTGTTCTTTTTGCCTTTGAACAATACCATTTCGCTCCATCCCACAGTTCCCATAATAAGCATCAACTTCAGATTTCACTTTTTTTTAGATTAAGAGTTTTGGTCCTTCTTCTGGCTAAAGGACTCCACCTGCAAAAGATGGGAGATAATCGATGTATCCAACAACAACAACTTTATGTTCCCAATTTCGAATTCAAAATTTCATAGTTAGGGTTTATCTTGCCAAACAAGCTCTCTCGCTCTGCTCCAGGTTCTCGATGCCGATTTCTGCTCCCGCTCTCATACCGTCTTCAAATTTTGTATGTAACTTTGCAAACATTTCCATTTCATGTTTATCTCATAGTCGGTGTTATCTTTGATCCATGTTTCTTCACTGAATGATCAATAGCATCAGCGATTTGAATATAAAGTATAGATCCATTATGTGTTCCTTCACCATGGATCTCTTGATTTTCAGCTTAACTATTATGTTTTCTCCACTTGCTATTGTTCAGGGAAATAGGCAAAGGGGAGAAGATGACATGGCCCACCGATGGTCTTAATTTTGTTTTATGGTGTATTATATTTGTGTGTATATTCTTTTAGGAGAATTCAATTTTGGGTATTTGATATTCTTTTCACAACCAACCATTTGTGCAAGACATCCTTTTGTCTTTGAGAGTGGCTATACACTGGCATGTAGCTAAAATTTACATTATTTATGCACTAATTAGGGAGGGGGACGTATAAAAGAGAGTAAAGGGGATCTGAAGATCATGATGCTGAAATGAACTCATGTTCATTGTTTATTTTCTTTCGATTCTATTATCTATTTATCTATACTAATTTGTTTTTGGATGCGTTTAGCACCCGAGAGAATCACAGGTAGCTAGATAAGTGCCACACTGATCATTCTGAGAGTCTATTGTTGAGTAAATCATTTTCGACTCTTCTGCTTCGTCTGCTGTGAGTAGCGATGATGTTTCATCGAATGAAGCTAATGGACGTGATCTTCATATGGTTGCTGCGATGTTGCTTATTCTGATCATAAGATGAGCTCAAGGTAATCGTTTATATTTTGTTGATTTGATTCCATCGACTCGAGGCCTTGTTTGTTTTTTGATTTTCAGCTCTTATTAACCACTTATCACTTATTCCGTCAGACATTTTCAATTTGGATTTGTTTTTTAAATTTATTCAGACCCTCTTATCACTTAAAACTTATCTGAACAAAAAAGTGGTAACCTAACCACTTATTTCCTCTTATTCGCTCATCATAGACGTTCCTCTCGCCTCAATTTCTCTATCTCGAGTTCTCAACCCAAATCGATTGTCGGTCGATCTTCAAATCGATCTCAATCCAACTCGAGTAAAAAGACAAGATCTCCAAGGTATGTCGATATATCAACTCCAAATTTCCTTTAGATTAGTTGTGGTTCATCCCTGAGGTTCGATCTTCTGGTTCGTCAATGTGGTTCGATCTGCTGGTTCGTCCCTATGGTTCGATCTTCTAGTTCGTCAATGTGGTTCAATATGCTGGTTCGTCCCTATGGTTCGATCCTTGTGTTTGATTCCAATAATACATTCAGTCCTTGTGTTCTATTCCCTGGTTTGTTCGTATATATGGATACTTCCATTTCATCATTCATCAAGGTGATTTATCAATATTGATTTATCAAACATTGTATATATGCATACTTCCATCTCTCACTTGTACGTCAAACAGATCCTTAAATCCTTTTAGGAAATCAACTTTTTAATATAGCAAGAAGTTCAGGTTTAAATCATTCGTCAAACCAATGGAATGTTGGTTAATTGGTTATCAGTTTTGGATTTTGATGGTATCTATACTTGGAATAGTAGAAGACCTTAAATAGCTCATTGATAAACAGTATAACTTCATAGATCGTACATAGAATGCTTTTGTCTATATGTTTGTTGTAAGCTAATTGATTTGTAAGCTAATTGATTGCCTAGGACTACCATGATAAACTTACCAATTAAGTCAAGTTTTATTGATTTCATCTTCTTTTCA
Organism: Arctium minus; assembly: GCA_954870635.1. Taxonomy (NCBI): domain Eukaryota; kingdom Viridiplantae; phylum Streptophyta; class Magnoliopsida; order Asterales; family Asteraceae; genus Arctium; species Arctium minus. The sequence goes on along the minus strand of OX941097.1, from coordinate 22,888,131 downwards.
AAGCTAAGAACTTGTATGCAAGATTTATGGGAAATACAATCAATCATGTACTAAAAGTTATTTCTTTCCATTAGATCTCTTTGTCTGCAAGCAGGTTAGAAGCATATGTAAAGGTCCTTGTTTGGAAGGTGGTCACTATTTCATATTCTTTGTTTGAAAAAGTTAGAATTTGTGTTTGAGTCGTGAACTAAGATAAGAACTTGTTGTAGTTATGATCTTATGCATTTCCAAAAAGAGGTATATTTGAATTATTAAACAGAAGGTCCTGTTTCAACTTCATGGAAATACATTGCTCTTCATAAAATTCAAGAAAAGCAACTGGTTTGACAGTAGAAAGCCAACACAAATCTATACTACCTAAATATACATTTAGACAAAAAGTCTTAAAAACAAGTCACAAAGCACAAAGTACAATTATTTTATGCATAGTTTTCAAAAATCTCTTAATTACAACTTTATATACGAGATACAAGTGATCAATGCTTGCTTTAACCCTTGTCAGCACCACCAAATTTGGTACCTGGAGTGTTTTTTTATCCTTCTGCGGTAAATTTTTCCTTCTCCATGTATGTTTCAAATTCAAAATTCAAAATTTCCCTTTTTCCTTCTCCAGGCGACACTCCCGCTCTTTCTCCTCCCTAAAAATCACTTCCTAGATATTCAAATTCGGATTCATTTCATGCTTCACCTCATCATTCGGTTTCCAATCGGTCGGTTTTCTTCCCTGCCCAAGACGACGAATCAAAGTCCCACGATGTAGGTAAGGGTTATTTTCTCCTTACGTATGGATACCTAGAATTTCCCCATTGATTTGTTGTTTTCTCTTACTTGAAGACATTCTTCATCTCTATAAGGATTCAGGTAAGGTTTATCGTTGTTCTTTGAAATTATTGCATTTATTATATCAATGTTGTTTTATAAATCTATGTTGTTTGTTGTAGATCCATACTTTCTGGTTCGATCTCTCCTTTGTCTACTGCGTATATTTCTCAAACCCATTTTTTTTTCTTTCGTGTTTTTCAGTACTTTTATGCTTAATTTTTCAGAGCATTGGAGAAAAAACCCAAGATATTTCTCTAATTCTATGCAAAATTTAATAAGTTTTATTTACAAACCCTATTTATTTTTTGAGCTAAACACTCAATCTTGACTAATAAATCATGATACGTACAGTTTTTTGTAACTCTTTTTGTTTGTTTTATATTAGTTTGGTTGTGATTCTAGCTTGGTATGTGAAGGGGTTTTGAAATTAATCAATTTTCTAGAAACCCACTGTAACACGCTAAAAATTTGGGTAAAATAAAACTTAAAATTTCTACAATATAACGCCTAAAATAAGACGAATCCAAAAACCTATTGTAACACCCCGAGTTTCGAGAGGTATCAATTCAAGTTAATACAGAAACCGATATATCAAGGAAAAATAATATATTTAATTTTGGACTTGAATCCTGGATTTTATAGTTTATATAGATGAAGGATTCAATTACGAGTCCAACGATTCTTTCCGGAGCAAAAACGGAGCTATAACGAAGAAGTTATGACCAAAACAGTGTCGGTACGTACTCGGCTATAGTGCCCGGCGATTGTGACACTGTCAAAATCGCCTGTCACAATCGCCAGAGCCCGAAAACTCTCGGTACAATCTCAGCGATTGTGCCCGGCTATTGTGACATTGTCACTATAGCCTGGCACAATCGCCTGGAGGTATCAGGGTGTTAAAATCGCGATTTTCAGCCTTAAACTTCATTTCTTCATATCTTTCTCATCCTAGCTCCGATTTGGGTGATTCAAAGTGCTATGGTTTCGTTTTTGAGAGCTCTTCAAGGATCTATCAAGATATTGGAGGTCTATTGGAGTATAAAAGAGTAGTTTGTGGTGGTAAGCTCCTCATCTCTCCCACTTCATCTTCTTCACCAAGTTTTCTAGGGTTTCGTCCACCCTTTGTGCTTCCTTTCATACATTGGAGATTTGTGGCCATTTTGGTGAACTAGAAATGTTTTGGTTGGTGGATTCAATCTTGGGTTAAGGTAATCTTCTATCCTCTTCGGTTATGGAAGTTAGGGTTTCGGTATTAGTTGAGGTATTCATGTTCATGGTTTGGGAAACGATTATTTGTGGTTGATTATGTATATTTATGGTTGAATATGTACGGATTTAGGTTTTGGAAGTTTGGTCTTGAAAATCCAAGTATTCTTCAAAGGAGCTATAGTTGGGGGAAAATCTAGATTTAGCCTAAATCTAGCGAGGTGAGTTCAAGTTGATTTGTGAAAACGTTGTACATGCCAAAATGTCTATTTTAAAGTGTTTATGTGTTCTACATGAAATTATCAAATGTTGGATTATTTGCTAATCTTTGATTTTTGGAAGTATTTAACTTTACAAACTTTGTATAATACCCACATTTGGGACTTTGGGGCATTTTGATAAATGTGTTACAAATGAATGTGTTTCGAGATATTATTGCAATAATAGATCTTTGATCAAAGAAATACTCTTTTAAATGTTTGTCGGATTTTATGCATCATTCATGAAATAGAATGTTTTATAAAGTATTAGTTGCACTTTTATGTGAGGTACTCGAAAGAATGTTTATAGTATCATTTTATGATTTTCATTCTTATCAGCAGTTAAATTTGGAAAATGCATATTTTGTGTTATGAGGCATTTGGAAGATATAAGAGTATAAGTTCATTTGGAAAATGGGTTGCCTCAACTAATGTGAGTTTTGAACTAATCTTACTTTTAGACGTTGTGTTTGCATAACCGTTGGTTGAGTGCGTTTTATCATATTTTCACTTCATTTATCAATGGTTCAATGGGTGATAAGCCTGCGGTTTGGTATTTTTATTTGATTTGGAGTCCTTGGACAGTTGTCCAGTTTTGGTAGCTCGACTTTGAGCCTTGTTGGCAATTTTGGATGAAGCTCGTTAGGTATCGGGTGAGATGTAAGTTCTATGAGCTGCACGTTAGGTATCGGGTAAGATGTAAGTCCTACGTGTTGCACGTTAAGGTACCGGGTGAGGTATAAGTCCTTCGTGCTCAAGTATTACGATATTGGATGAGGGGCTCGACATAGGAACCCGACGGGGTTGAACTCGAGTTTCCGTGGGTGTACGTTTAAAGCTACTGAGCCTGACATCCCTTGCGTGTACTTTTGTTTATATGACTAGTCATAACAACATAAAATGGGCTTACTTTGTGGACCGTCACATTTTATGGAATCGGGAATCCCCCGTCACCGAAAGGTGTTGTTTTTGGGTATTGAGTTTTATTATCCAAGTCTTCCGTGACGTTTTGTATAATTGGGTTTTACCCTTGATTTATGGGTTGAGTATTATTCCCCACCCATGTTTTGAGGTGTTTTGGGATATAAGGTTTAACCGTATCTTCATAAATGGAGAGTTGAATTTATACTTACGCTTTGAGTGAGTTTTGAGTTAAAAACTAATTTATGAATGGGCGGCTTATGTTGGTATCATTATCTTTGAAGTAGTTGGTTTGGAAAACGTTTTAATTGGTGTTCTTTACCTAAAATGCATATTGTTGGAAATGAGTCGTTTTCACATGTAAGATGTATCATATTGAAGGACTATAACTTTTAACCGCATTCTTTCTTTTAAACTATTATTTCATATATGCTGAAAACTCTTGAGCTCACTAGGCGTTAAGCCTAACCTTTCTATTTGTCGGCATGTGCATCAGGGTCCAGTTGGGTTTTGGTTCTAGCAGCCATGAAGAGTTGAGCCTTAGCTTTGTGCAATTGTAAGTAGTTCGTGAAGTCTTCCGCAATTTTGGAGATAGTGACTACTACGGAGTTTTAGTAGCACCCGTTCTTATCATAGGCTTTTGTATATAATGAATGTTTATATTGAGGTTAAATATTAATTTGTGGTTGTAGATAATTCCTTTATTTATGTATTTAGAAAATTTTAAATAAGTTGCTATTTCCAGATTTGAGGGTGTTACACCTGTAAACATGACGACTAAAACCCGATAGAGTCGGGTAGTTCTAAAATGAAGTAGCGGAATAAATAAGACATAAACATGACAACCTATTCTATCTAGAACAATTAACAACTAGATTAAAATGGGTGTCACTATGACTTCAAAACACTCTTTCTCGATTTCCCAAGAAGCCCGGTCCACGATGGAATCCTAAGTGCGATCCCGACGAATCAAGGGGCCCTACTCGCACCACTAGCGGAACATGTGAACCATTTAAACATGAACACAACTGTTAGAACGAAGTCTAACGGTTATTGCGCCGATAGTAGTTATAATGTAAATGATAACACTAATTAAATGATACCGGCGCCCATGCATTGAAGTCAATGCCAAAACCCCTCAATTGGAATATTTAAAAATTCCTGTACATTAATAACATAGATATTTTCCAAATAAAACGGGATAACCCGCGATGTAGATTGGATTTCACCGTCCAACCCCGGTTCTAGTTCCCATGCCACGCCGGACATCACAATCCTCAAACCGTCTCTGCCTCTAGCGCTTACCCCGTCGAGTTACACCTCAAGGTCTTACAGGCAAGGGTGCCTATCCAATCTATCCGAGTTCCAACTAAGGGATTTGCGTCCCCTATTGTCCACTCGCAATGCCCAACGCAATAAACATGCAATATACTATGCATACCATCTAAATCCTCGTGCACAAGGAAATAGATATAGGACTTCCAACAAGAGTTATGAACAATTACAGATGACAATCTTCATGTAAACATGTTATCGGCCCAAATAATGTGATCATGCTTATTACATAAGAAACTACAACCCATTTAGCCACATATAAATCCCCAAATAGTATAATGACTCCAACTGCTGATAAGAATTTAGGCATTTGACTTTTCAATATGTAAAGTTATAAACCTACACCATGATTTGCCCATTTCTATGAGACTTGCAACTAACACTCCACAATATGTTTAAACACTTCTACCAACCCCCAAAACCTCATTTATTGAAGATAAGCAAAACCCTAGTTTTTAGGTCAATATCATGCATTTCATAAATTTCATATAACAAATAATGGAGTAAGTATGAATGTACATAAGTTAAGGAAACTTACCTAAAGGTTAAATGAACAAACCCTATAAATGAGGAATGAATAGGATTTGAGACTTCCACCCTTTGATCTTGAAAGAGTAACTCCTAAGAACTCAAAACCCTAAGAATCACCAACCATTAATGATTTACCCACCTATCAATTAATGAAGAGAGAAAGGGAAGAGTGTGTGTGAAAATCGCACCTTTAGTGTGTGAAAACGTCTTCAAGGAGCTCCAACTTCAATTAATGATCTAAACCCTAAAAATGGAATTAAATGAGAGTTTGGTCGTCTGGACACCGCACGCGATAGTGCCCACACGATAGTGCCCTTCGCACAATCGCGGGCACAGTCGCGGTAACTGTACCGAGACCTCCCCCACTCTCGCGACCTTGACATCGCGATTGTGACCATGGCACTATCGTCGGTCACAATCGTGCCATATGTACTGTGGCCACAAACTCTCCTGCGATATTGCCCATGCGATAGTGACATTGTCACTATCGCGGGCACAGTCGCCGAAACCCCTTATCTGCCGAAACCCGACGATTCGACCCATTTTCACCCAGATTCAAAAACAATGAAGGATAATTCTTAAACATAAATTTAAAGTATTTACTTTACAAAGATGTCTGAAATTCGGGGTGTTACACCCACTGTTTCTTTTTACCTCAAGTTTCCATTTTTACCTAGAGTTTTGCTGATGAACACCTCAAATGACATAGGTTCCATTTTTACTTATATAGTCTCTTTTCATCAAACCCTCTTTGTTTTCCATTTTATCTATTGTAGTTTATTGAATATATCAACCCAACTGTGACTTGGGGTTTGCTATTGGCTAGAAAGTTATCTATAACAAGGGGATTGTCCTACATTTTGATCCAGTGCCTTGGAGCCATTTGTGGTGCTGGTGTGGTGAAGGGTTTCATGGGTAAGAATCAGTTCAACACCTTTGGTCGTCTTCCTCTTTCATCATCCTCTCTCTTCCATTTGACAATTTTTTCGTGTGACTTACTTGTTGCCTTTTTGTGACCATATGGTTGTCTTTTGTTTCTTTATTTTGCAGAAAAAGTTGGTTGATCAGGATGGATAGGGCTATGGATACCGGATCTTGAAGGGTAATCAATTTCACCTTTTGATTTCTTTTTGGTTAACATTGATTTTAGCTTTCCAGTAGTTAGCTGATAATTTGTTTTATTTTTTAGAGAATTAATTTAGGTTTCTTAACATGTGATTGAGTTGGGGGTTTCAATTCCGTTATGAAGTGCTCAGGTTTGAGGTTTGTTTTTTGTTGTTTCTTTCTTACTGCTACGTATAAAATGTTGTTAGATTGGTTATTTTTTCTTTTCTTTGTTACAATGTTAGTGAGATTTGTTGTTTTTTTTTCTTCTTTACAGTACAATTGTCATTGCGATCTGTTTTTTTCTTTTTCTTGCTTTGCTACCATAAAAATGTTGTTAAATCTATCGTTTATTCTTTGATTTGCTAACATAAAAATGTTGTAAACAACATTGCTGTAAACATTTGTTTTTTTTTGCTGCTGTTGTTATGGGAGGATATCGATAACTTTTTCAGTTTGTTTGTGCAATCTGCTCTTATCCATTAACTTCTCTTCATAAATTCCAGTATCATGCACTCCCGGTTTCTATTATTTCAGAACTTCCCTTAATGCTCCTAAGACTTTATTCATATACATCAATGAAGTAACCTACAACTCAAAGCTTATTTATTGTCTACATAATGAAGTGATCCAGACCGTGAAGTTTTGTTATTGTCGTTTGTTGAGAAAATGGTACCTAACTAGAAATGCAGATATTTTTGTGAATTCGTATTATATGACAGGATTACAGTTTTCTATATAACATGACTAAGGATCTTTGCTCTTTCCTTGATTCGATCAAAGTATAAACAGTTTGCAATAAGTGTTTTGTCTTATAGCCAGCTGATTACGAGCCCTCACTTCAGAGGATGCACGGAGGAAGAAGCCCATCATCCATGGATCAAAAATCCTTTGAGAATGGAGGTTGGCGATGTCAACAACAAGCCTTTTTTTATCATCTCTGAAGGTGAGGAATTATGAGAGCAATGGTAAGCTAGAGAAAATGGTAAAAAGCAATAATTAGTCTGTAATTTCTTGATCATTACAGGTCAAAAATGTTGGAGTATTTTGTAACTTCTTGATCCTGGCTTTTGGTTTGATATTGTCCAGGAGTTATGTTTACTCATAATCCTCTATTTTTCCGGAGTTTGCTTCTTTGATAGTACATCACACACATAATCAACCATTGGGCATTCATATCAATCTATAGATGTAAGTACCTTTCTTTCATATTATATCCATATATTATTCCCTCAATCCATATATAATTCATTTATCATTGTGAGAAACTTTATAATGCTTAACAGAGCACATAATGAATCGAAAGGAACACTAAATCATTAAGATCAAAATAAGGTAAAGCCATATTTGTTAGTGTGGTTATAAGTCTCCTATTCATCCAATAAGAATTGCAAAATAAAGATGCCAAAGTATATGTTTTCTGGTTAATGTTTGTTTATAAAATTGGTTAGCTTTGGGATCTAATTTGGTTTCTATGGTGCTTGTACAGGGTGGCTTCAAAATCTTATAGCAGACTATGGGGTTCCACTAATGGTCTTAGTGTGGATAACAATATTTTATGCAACAACTTCCTCATGAGGTTGAAATGAAATTCGTCTATGTTCTTCCTTGGGAGGCTCAATCTTTATTATTATTATTTATGTTGTTGGTAGGGATTCTATGTTATTGATTCAAGATATGAGTTGTGCAGGGAAGAATTGAAGTGAAGAACAAACGTCATCCATCCATCCCATAAATTGTAAAGCTAAGGTATTTTTTCAAATTTATTCTTTAACTTTGTTGTTTGTTTGAATGCCAGTAATTTTGAGCTTGACCAACTTGGTCAAAACTTGTGTGTGTGTATATATATATATATATACATATAAATACACACACACAATCTTATAATGCATTTAGGTTGAAACTCTTAAGTACCATCCACAATGCATTATGTACCATCTCTTTATGCATAAAGCTTGAAAATCTCTTAATTACAACTTATAAGAGACAATGTACAAGTCTTAAGTGCATACCTCATTCTTAATTGTTAACTTTATTTTCTTGTTGGAGGGCTTTAGGGGCCGTTTACTAAACACTTATCCGGTAAGTGCTTACCGGGTCATTTACCTTACCGGATAAACAGGGCCCGGGCCGAGAATCTTACTCGCACGAAATCTCGATTAAACTTTACGAGTCGAGCCATTCAAGCATACACTTATTCAAGCTAAACGAATTTGTATGTTTATAAATTATATAATTAAAGTATAAAAATTATTGAACTAAAGTAAATAAACGAGTTAATCAAGCTCAAGCTCGATCCTGACTTTGAAAAAGTTAATCAGTTAATCAAGCTCGAGTCAAGCTCGAGCCTGATATTAGTTTTTCAAGCCGAGATTAACAAACGAGCTACTCGACTCGTTTACATCCCTATCTTGAAGTACGAATAACTAATGTTTTAAATTGGCATTTGGCAACTTTTCCTATTGGAGTTCTCTAAGATTGTTTGATTCTTTTATTACACCTGTTGGTTGGTTATGGGAAGGAAGATTGGTCTACAACACATTTTCAACCACCACTTGTAAAATACTCGATAAATTTTGTTGTAACCAAAGTTATAAATTGGGTTTCTTTGATTCTAGATTTTATGTTGTGATGGTGTAGACTAAGGGTCCGTTTACTAAATACTTACTCGGGTAAGCACTTACGGGTATCACTTACCTTACGGTCATTACCTATTGAGCATGTAAACTACGTAGAATCTTACCCGGTAAGAGCCATAACAAGGACCGAGAGTCTTACCCGGTAAGTGAGGGAAATCACTCTTACCCGGTAAGCGCTTACCAACCATCAATTCGATGGTCGAAAACGTTATACGATAAGGTAAGTGAGGGTATTGCCGGCGGTAAGAACTTACCCGGAAAACGTTTTGGTAAACGGACCTAAACCTAACAAAGATATTTTGACAGTGATCCTTAGAAGCAACATCACAAAAAGTTTAATAAGGTATTTAATAATGAAGAAATACGGCACTTCAATTTGTGTTGATGCAATGTCTGATATTCATTAACAATTATTTGTCCCTTTTTGGCATGGTATTAGTGGCCATGCTTTATGATTTTGTTTTGAAACAACCATGTTACACCTGTTAAGAAAAAAAGTGATGAATTCTCTATGTGTTCACATTTCAGATCACCATTTGTATTCAAATTTTGACTTTTATCTTTGATTACTAAGTACATATAACACACCATGTGCACTTTTGATAGCATTTTGATGAAGCTTATGTTCATAGTGGAGGATGACTATTTTAGGATATGAGGTCTGATTGCTTTCTATACATTATTCACATGTCATGTTGCATGCTTGAAATTAGAGTATGATAGAATGTGTAGAGCAATTTAAGGTTCATGTCATTACTGCTACATATCAAGTGAACTGCCATTGATGTAATAAAATGCAACTTTGGTTGATGTTGCAGCTATGTTAGGGTACAACGAAAGCGTTTTGTTTTATTTATATTCCTCTTTTGCTTTGTAATTGACATAAACTTTATGTGATCTCCTGGAAACCCAAAGGCCTGTTCAACAATTATGTGTCTTAGCCATGGTTGCCGTAAAACGACTTTCTAAAAGGATGTAATATTATTTCTTGTTAGTTGACTAACGTCACATATATGGTGGATAAATAGTTAGATTTTCCGGTGGTAACAGATCAAATTTCGATGTCTTCGATGTTTAGCATGTGTTGCAACTCTTCCTTGTTATAAAGTTCTTTAACCTCTATAAAATCATTTGATAATGAGAACTCCCGTGGAGTGCATTAGCCTTTTGGATCGTTCAAGTCTTGCCGGATTCGCGATAATTGTTCAAAGTTTTTGTCTCATTTTCCAAGGTACTAATGCTAATGGGTTTCTAGGCGAATTAGGAAGAAAAATATCGATTGGAACATGTGGTTAACTGATCCACATAGTGTAAGGGGAGAGGCTGTTTTTTCATGTCGAACACAGAGGATCGGAGTGGCTACCTGTGCAAGACGGGGATGATTTTCCTGTTTTGTTGGTTGTCTTGGTTTTCGCCCATGTGCAGTTACAGCGGGTCTTAATTTCTGTTGCTTCGGAAGCTGAATTCGATGTTGCAGGTGTTTTGTGTTTTTTTTTGCCTGCCTTTGGTACTGTGTTTGTTGTTGTGTCACTGCTGGTGGGTGGTTTGGTGCTTGCAATCCTTCCCCCTTTGTTTTCTCTGTATTTGGTAACTTTGGTTTATGGTAATGAAATTGAAAGGCTTTTAAAAAAAATAGTGTCCGTTAACATACATTTCTATATCAAGGAAATAGTATCCATGGAATACATTTAATTGTATTTATTCTCTCTTGGATCAATAAAAGGGGAGGGGGTGGTTTGGATTGATTTTATCAAAGTTTAAAGTGGTTCTGTTATTTGATTCCCTTGTTTTCTTTGGCTTTACTTTTCTTGGTGAACATTCACAAACTACATATCAATATAGTAAGTACTCTAAGGGGGTGTTCGGTTCATGGAATTAGAAGGAATTTGAAGCAATTGGAATAGAGATTACTTTGATCAAGTTCCAAGTCCCATGTTCGGTTCACAAAATGAAAGTGTTGGAATCCTTTGAATTCCATTGAATTCCACAACTCACGGAATTCATCATTCATTGACTTAAGTGAAGGAATTGAATTCCTACCAGCCAAACGCATGGTAAAATTACATCAAATTTCATTCAAATTCATGCAAAGTCAAATTCCTTCGTTAGATCCAATTCCATCAAATTCCAAACACCTTCTAAGGGTGTGTTTGGTTAATGGATTGTGAAGGAATTTGAATGGATAATTTCTTTGACCAAATTTCAAATCCTATGTTTGGTTCACATAATTAAAATTATGGAATCTTTTGAATTCCATTGAATTCCACAAATTAAGGAATTCATCATTCCTTGCTTAAGTGAAAGAATTGATTTTCATCCAATTTATACCAATCAAACGTGTGGTCAAATTTCATTCCAATTCCTTTAAAATCAAATTTTTCTTTAATGGATTCTAATTCCATCAAATTTCAATCTACGAACCAAACGCATCCTAAATAGGAAAGAGTTACAGATGCTTTATAATGAAACTAGGAATTAGAGAAGCTATTTGTCAGGATCTTAATTCTAAACAAGAATAAACACTCAGAAACAATATTAAAGGAGTTTGCGGAATAACACTTTAATATTCAATAATCAATGAAAACAGTGAATCAGAAGAACAACTTGTAAACTTTATTGAATGATTGTAAAGCTACAAGATTCAACACTCAACCTCAATATTGATGAAGAGGCTCACCAATACGAATTCTACTTCTCTAGAATTGGGATTACAAACCTTGAGGTTGATTCTCTCTATCAAAACAAAAAATCAGAATTCTATATTCTTCAATTCTAAACTATTCTTTATATAATGAAGATAAAAGATAATTACAAATAATAAAATATCTTCAAAATAATCTTCCATCTTTATCTCCAAGTTTCCATAATCTTCAAACTTGATCTGCACGAATCTTGATAATCTCATAAGCAACACTAAGTCTTCAGTAGTATTAATACTTTGAGCAGTATTAATGTTCAGCAGTACTAACTACTAGCAGTACTAAAATTGCTTAGCAGTAGTAATCTTCTCTAGCAGTATTAATCTTTACTTAGCAGTACTAATCTTGATCAGCAGTATTAACTTCACTCAGCAGCATTAATCTCAGAAGTAGTAATCAAGTTTTTCTAGCAGCATTAACTGTACTTGTGTATTTCTGAATTTCCCAACAATCTCCCCCTAACTTGACTTTGAGGAAGAGAAGTCAAGTTCTTCAGATGGTCTTCTTAGATGCTCCCAAAACTTCATGGCTCATACACCTGTATTTGCATCCAACCCCAAACTCTGATTGATTATTCTTTGAATCAAATACTTAGCCATCTCTGAATTTGGAACACATCCTAGCTTCTTCTTCAACATTGCATGAAGCTTTAGTCTGCTGTGATTGTACACTCTATCCACTAGGAAGTACTCTATGTGATTTATGTCCATAGTTAGTGCATATACTCCACTAGTTTCATATAGAGTCCAATTGTTGACAGTTTTGAACACATTTCTGATCACATGCTCCACTTCTTCAGGTTTGAACATCATACACAAATACTCCATCACTAATTTTGTAATTGGAATCTCTGGAGCTTTCAGTTAATCTGCATACAACTTCATTCCTATGTCAAACATCTCTTCTAAATCTGACCTGGAGCATGTTCTTACAATCTTTGCCCAAGTGTTATACACTTCATACTTTTCATCCTTTCTTTTGAGCCTTATGTATTCCTTCCCATCAACCTTCATTGTGTCCCATAGAATAACCTCAGGTGGCTTCACTTCAACAGGTTCAGCTGAAATTGGTTCAGGCACTTTGTCCATCACTACCATGACATATTTACATCATCAGTTCTTGCTGGTTCTTTCTGTGCAGATGGCTTAGGTGCCCCTTCTTCTTCAGCAACCTTCTCAGCTTCTTCTGTAGCTATTCTAGGCTTCTTGGTTGACTTTCTCCTTGCCATCATCTTGGTTCTTTTTAAAGTCCTTATACTTTCACCAAGAGTGGCTTCTTTCTTTGGTGGTGTTTCTTGCTCATCTGGAAAGGGTTTTTCTATCATGAAGTCATTGCTTTCTTTCATTCTCTTCTCCATTTCCACCCTGGAAGTTTCATTCCCTTGAAACTTGGTCATTTCAGAATTGTACATCTCTTTAATCTTCTCAAAAGACATCTTTGAGAATATCTCCTTTCTGACTCCTACAGCACCTTTGAGAAATGTAATCATCTTGTTTCTCTCTTGGGTACCTACGAAGGTCTTTGAGGGTTGTCTCTTCTTTGCAGCTGTTTTTACCACCACTGATTACTTCAGAGTTGCAGCTTTCTTCTGTGCAATTTCAGTTGCCAGGCTTTGTTGATAAGCTTCATTCAGTTCAGAAGCTAGAGCCTTAGCCATCTCTCTGTCCTTTTCAACCTGAACCCTTTCTTCTTGCTCAATATCAGCTTGTATCTTCTTGGCCAAAGCTTCATCTGACTCAACCAACTTTTGCTTTTTGATTGGTTGATCAGATTCCACCATTTTAGCTTTGCCTTTATCTTTGCTTTCCATCTTCTCAACACTAGCTTTCTTGATTACTTCACCTTGTTCTTTGATGACAACTCCTTTGGCCTTTGAGATGACCTTGGGAGTATCATGCTTGGCTTTGATTAAGGTTTCTGCAATCTCAAGATCTGTCAGAACTTCTTGCACTATTTCTGCTACTTCTTTCAGTTCAGCAGTATTAACAGTTTCTGCTGCTTGGCTTGAACCAGCAGCATTAAATGTTACTGCTGCTTGCTCTTTTACTGCTGCTCTTGTACAGTTTCTTTACTTCATCAATCTCTCCCTCAACACTATGTTTCTCCCCCTTATCTGTATCAGCTTCCAATTTGTCCTCAGCTTCTGACTCCCTCTTTGGGAGCATCAGTTACTGGTTTCCTTCTTCTAAGCACAAACTGTTTCTTCCTCTTTTTCTGGACTAATTTCTTCACCATGTTCTTGAGTTTAGAAATCTGAGCTTGTTGAGACAGGACTATTAGTTTCAGCTCTTCTATGTCTTTTCCTTGGTTGATCACATCCATGTTGATGTTGCCTATTGTTTCCATCAATTCATAGTAGTTATATCTGTCCTCACCTTCTCCAGGAGTGTGACCCCCTCTTGAAGGATCATGGGATCTTTTTGCAATAGAGGTCTTCTGCCTAGCAGAAGCACCTGCTACCCCCATGGTTTCTTGGCACCTGGGACCTTTGGATGATTGCTCATCCAAAGTTGCCATGGGGAAGCTCTTATTTATGTTACCACTGACCTCTTCTGTGCTAGCAAGAGTAGTGGCAGCCTTAGCACCCATATGCTCAAACATCTCCTCTGTGAGCACCTCCTTGGGGTTGGGAGACACCCCTGTGGTTTCCCTGTAGATATTCTCTAATGAAGAATTCTCCATTAGAGGGCTTAAAGGCTCAGTGGGTGAAGGTACAAGAAGGGAAGGAACCTTCTTTACCTTTTTCCTTATGTAAGTTTGGGTTATTGGAGAAGTTGGCTTTTGAACAAGAGACTGAGGGATTGATATGGAGGGTGAAGGTTGGGATTGGCTAGCAGTGGGATGGTCTAATGAGGGCCTTGACCCTGCTGCCATACCTTCTTCATTGTGGGACACCACCATCATTGTAGAGAACAATGGGGTGTCAACTCCTTCCGAGTCCAATGGAGATATTTTCATGTTTGAAAAGGCCTTACCTTTGGGGATTTTTGGTACATATACCTCATCAAAGTGAGGCATATCTGTCAATTCATGAGTTATAACTTCCTGTACAAACCTTGGGTACATGTAAAAACTCTTTTTGCTTCCCAAGTTTGATACAAGATCACTGAAAATCATTCTTGAAAAATTGTACTTTCTGGCAATGGCCAAGCAGACCAAAGCATAAGCAATGGTACTGCTAAACTCACTCCATCCAGTAGTCTTTTTGGAGATACAGTGCATCAGGGTATGAACAAGAAAACGCCATTGGGTATAAAATTTTGCTTTTGAGAATTTGAAACCACCCAATTGGCCTCTATACCCCATTCTTGACAAATTTGAGAACAAGTCCTCATTTGGAATAGAAGTAATACCTGTAGCATCGTCTAGACATAGACAGATGCGTATCACCTCTTCAGAAACTGACAAGGGTTTGTCACACACCCTAGTCTTGATTATCTGCACACCATTCTCTGTGACTATGGTGGCATTTGCCCAGAATTGTCTTTGATGCTCTATGTAGATAGTTGGCGACACAGTAAGAGCATGGGCAATGTGGCTGGACTTGAGAAAATCCACAACCTGGTGAAATCCAACAGCTTGTTTCGGCTTCTATAGCATCGCAATCTCGTTGTGCTCATCAATGAATGACATGGATGCCATTGTGCTTGAGTAATCTTTACTGCAACACTTGGTGCTTGAGAGAAAAGGGTTAGAGTGCAGATGAATAGAAAGCAAAGAGTCGTTATGAACTTTTGGGCGGGCAAAAAGGGTATTTATACGATTCGGGACATAAGCAGTATTAACTCCTAGTAGTATTAACTACCTAGCAGTATTAACTGAGAGCAGTATTAACCACTGGCAGTATTAACTAACTAGCAGTATTAACTGAGAGCAGTAGTAACCACTGGAAGTATTAACTAACTAGCAGTATTAACTGAGAGCAGTAGTAACCACTAACAGTATTAACTAACTAGCAGTATTAACGGAGAGCAGTAGTAACCACTAACAGTATTAACTAACTAGCAGTATTAACTGAGAGCAGTATTATCTATGCACTGGCAGTATTAAAACTGCACTGGCAGCATTAACTATACTTACACTTTTTGAAGCTTAAGGTACTCTGAGCAAGGTAATAACTTCCTGCGAAAGATGTTAGTAGCACCATAGAATAAACCAATAACAGGTATGTAAACACTTTTTAAAACATGAGCTCATTCAGAGTTGATCATGCCCACACTTGTGACCAAGAATGTGAATCTACCCACATCAAAAGCTTTAATGAATAGATCAGCAAACTGGTTGTCAGTATGAACTTTAGCAACTTGAATTAGCTTCTTTTCATTACAATCTCTGATAAAGTGATACCTGATCTCAATGTGCTTTGTTTTGGAGTGCTTGACTGGATTGTTAACAATGCTTATAGCACTGCTATTGTCAATGAAGATTGGAGTCTGAAGAAAGGTTACCCCATAGTCCAACATCTGATTTTGAATCCATAGAACCTGAGCGCAGCAACTTGCAGCAACAATATACTCAGCTTCTGTTGTTGATAAGGACACTGTGGTTTGCTTCTTACACTGCCAAGATACTAGTCTTGCACCCAAAAGTTGACATCCTCCTGAAGTAGACTTTCTGTCCATGTTAGCACCTCCTAAGTAACTATCTGAATAAGCAATCAAGTCAAAGTTGGATTCATAAGGATACCAAAGACCTAATCTAGGTTGCCCTCTTAAGTATCTGAAAATCCTTTTAACAGCTTGCAGATGTGATTGCTTTGGCTTGACTTGGAATCTGGCACACAAACACACTAGAAACATGATGTATGGTCTTGAGGCTGTGAGATACATGAGAGATCCAATCATTGATCTATATAGATGGACTTCAACATTCTCCCCCTCAAGATCAGCAGTGATCTGTTTATGAGTCTCCATAGGTGTGCTTCCTGGCTTTGAGTCTGTTAATCCATATTTTTCCAGGGTGTCTTTCACATATTTTGATTGGCTTATGAAGATCCCATCTTTCTTCTGTTTCACTTGAAGTCCAAGGAAGAAGGCAAGTTCACCCATTGAACTCATTTTAAAGCTCTTGTGCATCAACTTTTCAAAGTCTCTACACATCTGATCTTTTGTGGATCCAAAGATGATATCATCCACATAAATCTGAACCAATAGGATGTCCTTCTTACTTCTTTTAATGAAGAGGGTCTTGTCAACTATTCCACTTTCAAACCCATTCTCCAAGAGGTAGGTAGACAGAGTATCATACCATGCTCTTGGGGCTTGATGCAGACCATAAAGTGCTTTCTTCAGTTCGATACTCTGTCTGGATATGATGGATTTTCAAATCCAGGGGGCTGACAGACATATACTTCTTCATCAATTATACCATACAGAAAGGCACTCTTCACATCCATTTGGTATACCTTGAACTTCATGTATGAGGCATAGGCTAGAAATAGCCTAATTGCTTCTACCCTTGCCACTAGAGCAAACACTTCTTCATAGTCAATGCCTTCTTCTTGAGTGTACCCTTGTGCCACCAACCTTGCTTTGTTCCTTGTCACAATACCTCTCTCATCCTTTTTATTCCTGAAAATCCACTTGGTGCCAATAGCTCTATGACCTTTTGGAAGGTCCACCAAGTCCCAAACTTCTTGTAATTTGAACTGCAGTAACTCTTTATGCATAGCTTCTATCCAACTGGAATCTTTCATTGCCTCAAAAACCTTCTTAGGCTCAATTTGAGATAGAAAGCATGAGAGTACTGTGTGTTACTGATCCTGCAGTTCTTGAAGTCTGCTTTGATTCCTTGTTATCATAGGAGAAGAGTTGTCTCCTATGACTAGCTCTGGAGGATGATTCTTTTGAGTTCTAGTCTGATGACTAGGTTCTTCATTGATTCCCACATCCAGATTGAAATCATTTAAATCAGCTGAGGGGATCTCATCAGCTGCTTCTGGCTCTTCATGCACTTGATTCTCCTCATTTCTTCCTTCTTCACTCTGAATTGGTTCAGTGATTGTCTCTTTTGCACAGACATCAACAGGCTCTATTGTAGGTATGGGAAAGATCACAAACTAAGGAATAATGTCTTGTACTTGTACTTGTTCATCCCCTGATCCTCCACTTCCTGAACCTGCATGATAATCACTACTGAAACCCAAAGAGTTAGTTAGTGAATCAATGTCAAATAACGACTGAGGACCAGATCCAATAGGATTTGATGTGTTCTCATTGCACTTGACATTGTCAATTTCCTCAATTATTCTAGAAGAAGTATTAAAAACTCTGTAAGCCTTACTCTGAGATGAGTGACCCACAAGAAAACCATCATCAGCCTTGCTATCAAACTTTCCTAAGTGAGTTTTGGTATTGAGAATGGTACAAGGACACCCAAAAGGTTTGAAAAATCCTATAAAAGGTTTTCTGTTATTTAAAAGCTCATATGGTGTCTTGTTTTTAGGCTTGACTACTAGAACTCTGTTTTGGACATAGCAAGTAGTATTAACTGCTTCAGCCCAGAAAGTAATTGGTAGTTTTGAATCTGCCAACAGAAATCTAGCAGCTTCAATCAGTGTCCTATTCCTTCTCTCAGCAACACCATTTTGTTGTGGAGTCCTAGGAGCACTGTATTGCCTCTCAATTCCTTTTTCCTCACAAAAGGTGTTTAGGTCATAATTTTTAAATTCAGTACCATTGTCTGACCTAATGACTTTTACCTTTTGATTAGTTTGGTTTTCAATTCTTAGAATAAAGGATTTGATCAGTCTACTTGTCTCATCCTTAGTCCTTAGAAAATATACCTAAGTAAATCTAGAGTAATCATCAACAATAACTAGGCAGAATGATTTCTTACCAATACTCATAACATTTGTAGGACCAAACAGATCCATATGCAACAACTGAAGAGAATTAGAGATTGTGTTTAACTCTTTGGACTTATGAGAAGTTTTGTGTTGTTTGCCTTTGAGACAGGCAACACAATGATCATCACATGAAAAGACTTTGGAAGGTAAACCTCTTACAAGGTTGTTTTTAACAAGTTTATTCATTGTTTTAAAGTTCATGTGACACATCCTTTTGTGCCAAAGTGAAGATTCATCCAAAGAAGCTTTTGAAACAAGACAATTTAGGGATCAATCAGCTGAAACATTTTCCATATCTAAGCAATATACATTATCCTTTCTAGGAGTTCTTAGTAATATCATCTTTTCATCAACTACCTTGAATCCAGGAGCAAGGATAATGCATTCAGAATCTGTAAATAATATACTATGTTGTTTGTCACAAACCTGTGATACACTTAACAGGTTGTACCTTAACTGCTCAACATAGAATACATCTTCAAAGGTCATTTTACCTTTGGTTACATCCCCCTTACCACTTATCTTACCTCCATCTGGAGTATTACCAAAGGAAACACGACCACCATCAATTTTCTTGAAATTCTTGAGGCATGACATGTTCCCTATCATGTGCCTTGAGCAACCACTATCAATATGCCAGATACTCTTCCCCTTGAGCTGTTGGTTGCCCTGCACATAAGATTAAACAATTAGTATTGATTGGGGACCCAAGCCAAAGTGGTCTTGGGTCTCCCTTTCTCATCAAAGTATTTACATTCCTTTTTGATGAGGTTTTTAAACTCAGAGCACTCTTTATTAGAGTACTTTGTCAATATGATTGGCTTAGCAGCACAAACACTAGAAGCACTACTAACCTTAGAAGCACTAACAGAGTTAGCAGTATTAACTTTTGAAGAAGTACTAACAATGTCAGCAGTACTAACATTGTTAGCAGTAGTATTACTTCTAGCAGCACTATCATTGTCAGCAACACTATTTGTGTTAGCAGTACTAACAATTTTAGTGCTTTTAGGAACCCACATATTGACACTTTCTTTAACAGACTTTTTCTTCATGTGGCTTTTAGATTTAACAGTTTTCTTAGCCACATGATTTCTTTCAACCTTCTTCCTATAACCAAAGGGTTTTTGCATAGATCTTTGACAGTTCATCCTTTGGTTCATAGGGTTGAAATAACAGGTTTTGGCAAGATGATTCAATTTGCCACAGATAAAACAAGGTTTTGGTCTATTGATTTTACTCAAATCAACCCCTTGTTTTTGTGCCCACTGATTATTCCAGTTTTTTTGATTTCCCCTCTTTTTATCATGTTTTTGGGGCTCATTCTTCTTGCATGCACACTGTTTGCAAGGACCTGGATTCACAACTGTGGTCTGTTTGTAATGGACCTTACCAGACTTTCCCTCTGTCTTCTCTATGTCCTTGGATTTGATCCAAGCCCTTCCACAGTCCTCATTGGTGATAATGTTATTCTCTAGAGGAATCTCACCACTCACTTTGTTCTCCTTACTCTTACCAACCTCTTTCTCAGTCTTATCCTCCACAACTACCTCATCTAAGGGATCTATCTCAGTGGCTCCCTCAGGCAAATCCTTCCTATCTTTGGTTTCTAGCAAGTCTGAGGTAGGGGGGATGTAATTGTTGTTATATGGTGGTGGTGTGGCATTATACCTAATTCCTCTTCTCAACTTATCATGAATCTGAGTTTGTAGTAAAGAGTTCATTGCTTTAGAAGCATTGGAAAACTTTTCTACATCAATCTTAACCTTGGTTAGCTCCTCTCTCAGCTTTTCACTCTCCTCTTTAGATTTGGTCAGTTTAAGTTCTAGATCCGTTTTCTCCCACTTCCAGTAATTGGTGTCATATGAGTGTTGGAGTTCATTGGCTTGAAAACCTTTAATCTGTTCCTCAAACCTCTCAACAATTCTCACATAGTCCTTTATATCCTTTTCTAATCTCTTAAGGTCATCACTCATCTTCTGGTTGTGATCCATGTACCTTTTAACAGTGTCTATGCAAGTTTTAGAACAGAGATTAGAACTAACCTCAGATGGGAGATCAGATACTTCAGCCATAAGTGCTTGATTTTGGATAGCCTCTTCTGCTTGATCACTCCAGTCAAACCCCATTCCTTGTTGAGAAACAAGGGCTTGAGCAGAGTTTCTGTTATGGTTGAGGTTTCCAGACTGTGCTTGTTGGTGGTTGTTGTTGTGAGACACTCCACTTCTGCATTCCTTGGCAAAGTGTCCCTTCAGATGGCATTTGTCGCACTCCACCTTTGATTTATCAAACCCTGCTCCATCTTCTCTTCTTTGGGAGAAGTTGATCCTCCCAGTCATCTTTATGAACTTCTTCACCCTCATGGAAAGCATGGCCATCTGCCATTTAATATCCATCTCTTCCAGATCATCAGGATGAAGTTGTTCCAAATCATCATTAATTAAGGAGGAATTTCCATGGCTGGCAAGAAATGCTTCAAACACAGAATCAGTGCCTTTTTCTTGATTTGCTCCATTTGAGACCAGAGTACTGTTTGATTCAGCTGTGTTTTCCATGATGAATAAGATTTCTGAGAATACTCGCTCTGATACCACTTGTCAGGATCTTAATTCTAAACAAGAATAAACACTCAGAAACAATATTAAAGGAGTTTGCGGAATAACACTTTAATATTCAATAATCAATGAAAACAGTGAATCAGAAGAACAACTTGTAAACTTTATTGAATGATTGTAAAGCTACAAGATTCAACACTCAACCTCAATATTGATGAACAGGCTCACCAATACGAATTCTACTTCTCTAGAATTGGGATTACAAACCTTGAGGTTGATTCTCTCTATCAAAACAAAAA
Source organism: Arctium minus (assembly GCA_954870635.1). Taxonomy (NCBI): domain Eukaryota; kingdom Viridiplantae; phylum Streptophyta; class Magnoliopsida; order Asterales; family Asteraceae; genus Arctium; species Arctium minus. Next base: position 22,866,913 of record OX941097.1, on the reverse strand, counting down.
TTCAGAATTCTATATTTTTCAATTCTAAACTATTCTTTATATAATGAAGATAAAAGATAATTACAAATAATAAAAGATCTTCAAAATAATCTTCCATCTTTATCTCCAAGCTTTCCATAATCTTCAAACTTGATCTGCACGAATCTTGATAATCTCATAAGCAACACTAAGTCTTCAGCAGTATTAATACTTTGAGCAGTATTAATGTTCAGCAGTACTAACTACTAGCAGTACTAAAATTGCTTAGCAGTAGTAGTCTCCTCTAGCAGTATTAATCTTGACTTAGCAGTACTAATCTTGATCAGCAGTATTAACTTCACTCAGCAGCATTAATCTCAGAAGTAGTAATCAAGTTCTTCTAGCAGCATTAACTGTACTTGTGTATTTCTGAATTTCACAACACTATTTCATATACGCTTTCATAATTTAGAAAAAAATATTCTCTAAGTATTGGAAATTATGTAGTTATAATTGTTAGTTTTTGTTTTGCTTAATAGATTAAAGCTCCACGCTATTTGGATAGACAAAATGAGAATTGTTCACGAAGTTTAACTTATTTATACAATATAAATTTGATATCCCGATGAATTGTACCGGTACACGACTATTTACATAATATGGGTTTAGAAGCTCAATATGTGTGCAATTATTTTCCAATTCGATCTTGCTAATACACCATATTAACCTTCAACCTTATATATTAATTAACTTGCTAATTAACCACGCAAACTCTTGAAATAAAATCGAAAGTGATAAAGAAACACGATTTGGGGCTAAATTAATGTTTCGAAATAGTGATTCACCCGTGCTGCATCGCACGGGTACAACACTAGTATATATATATATATATATATATATATATATATATATATATATATATATAGTTGGGTTCACATGAAACCAACTTGTTTCTGTGGGACCCGTGAGGACACGATTTTACACTTGAAACTTTACAGCAAAACACTGTATGAAAATAAAAAAATCTGAACCTTCACAGTGTTTTGCTATGAAGCTTTTTACTATATATATATATATATATATATATATATATATGGTGTGTTTTTTTTGCAACCAATCAATTTGTACAAACTATGCAAACCAATCTCAGCCGTTCATCAAGTCTAATCAATATATGATTTTATTATGTTTCCTAATTTAAAATCATGATTATAATGAATAAACTTAACATTTCCTAATTTAAAATCATGATTATAATGAATAAACTTAACATTTCTTAATTTAAAATCATGATTATAATGAATAAACTTAACATTTTCCATATATATCACAGTCATTATTAATGAATCATAATCATTATCCATAAATATATCTATTGTTTCTTAATATAGTGGTTTGCATTGTTTGTACAAATTGTTTGGGTTGCAAAAGAAACACACCCTATATATATATATATATATATATATATATATATATATATATATATATATATATATATATGGTCAGGTTGAGGGAAAACCTCAAAAAAACAGAAAACTGAGGAACACTCTGGTAGTTCTTCATTTGAACGGTATGCACTTGTACATACAAGTAATTTTTAACATGTACATGTGTATATACACAAATGCATAATGCACGCGTGCATAAAAATCAAAATAAACTTAATTTACTTGTATGCACAAGTGCATACCTTACAAATGAAAGGCTACCAAAGAGTTACTCAGTTTTACATTTTTCTAAGGTTTTTCCTGAACCTCTGATTATTTTACAAACTAGTGAAATCTAACAAACCGTACAATAATATGTAAGAATTGAATTAAATATTTTATTAAGACCATTTATCAAAGTTTTATTAATTATGAAACAAAAAATAATTTTAATCTTTACATAAATTACAAAAACATTTTTATTGTTATATTTGATTTTTGACTTAGTAAATTTATTGAATAATAATATAAATAATATCAATTAATAATTAATAACTTGTACGTTAATAATAGCAATCAATTTATAATTAATATTTAAACTAATAGTTATCAATAACAATAATGGTAATAATTGGAAAAGATGGAAAAAAAAGCTTCTAAACATTATTCAAACGTTACTCTAAATAAAATTTTAATAAGATAACTTATCTATAATATCTATATCTATACTATATTATAAAAGAGACATAAAAATCTCTTAAAAACAACCCATTAATCATTATGTACTATTATTTAATGAAGCAATATGTACTACTTTTAAATGTTTTTAACCCTAATTAATAAATTTCATCCTTACCCCCCAAAATCCTTATCTCTAATCCCCAAACCCTAAAATTATGAAATTTGAATTCTGATAAACATAATCAAAACAGGATAAATATCTCAATTTAAATATAAAAAATTTAAAATATATAAGATAATTAATGAATTTTAACAAACTACTTATTTTTTTTATATAAAAAACATTATATTATTAAGCCTAAATTAAACAAATTAAAAAAAAAAACATTATCACTCTCTAAAAACCATCAAATATCTATACTATATTATAAAGCATTGATTCAAAACTCTTTAAAAACAATCTTTTAAGCATTTGGTACTACCAATTTGTTAGGATTGAAAGTCCTGTGTGTTGAAAGTGGAATAAAGTATTTATAAGGGTTCGTAATGTAATTATTCTAAAGTTGATTAGTTAGATGGGCCCAAGCCCATAAGCCCATTAGGCCTGCGTGCCTAAGTATTTAAAGTTATTATTTAGTTCATAATTCAGGTCAGAAAGTTTATTCTCATTATTTTCAAACAACTAGTTTATAGGTTTACTCTCTCTGATCAGAAATTCTTTCTGTAAACCTGTAACCCTTTGATTTCATATCAATCATATGACTAGTTGTTGTGATTCATATTCTGTTCATCTTTGATATAACTTGCTGCTGATTGCACTGTACTGGGATCTACAATTGGTATCAGAGCAAAGAGACTAAAGGTTTGATCCATAAAAAGGTTTGTCTAAAACCCTATATTCAATAATCTGTGTTAATTGCTTTTATCTGTTTTAAGTGATTATCTGCTTCTGTCGATCGATTAGATTTTTGTCAATCTAGATTGATTTGTTTTATCGGTCCTATTGAAAGTAGTTCGGTGTTGGGTTTAAGGTTACTGTGAAAAAAAAAAAGAGAGAGAGAGAGAGTACAAAAGGGTCAAATTTTTTGTCTCACGATCATTTTGCAGTGCATTTCTTTTAGCCCCCGTACTTCAAGGTTTAAGTAGTGTGTCATTTGTGACCCGAAACTTTCAAGTTTCACAATTTGTCACTTTTGGTCCCTGCACTTTCAAGTTTCATCTCTCGTCAAGTTCAGTCCCTGTATATCAAAAGGAATGCCTTCAAGCGAAGCTCTTTCAATCAGTACGAATGAGAATCCACCAGTACTTTTCAGATGAGAGTACGAGCAATGGAAGGACAGATTCTTGGACTTCATCGACAGAAATGACTTGGCTGACTATATCAGATTATCTCTGAGGGAAGGAAGAATGAAAACTCCGACAGATATTTGTTATTATATAGGAGAAAATGGAAGAACGGAACACGAAGTGCACACAATACCATTTAAGGATTACACAGATGAGCAAAGAAAGAGATTTGAAGATGATAAATTATCTAAAGCTTTTATCGTGCAAGGAATTTCCGAGGAGATATCAAAAGAGATTGCTGTAAGTTTAGACAGTAAAAAGGCTACAGGAAAACAGCTGTGGGAACATCTTGAGAAGATAATGACAGGACCAAAGATGTCTTCAAGAGTAAAGTTTTTGGAAACTAAGAACTCTGAACTAAAAAGACAGATTTCTGATCTAGAAGTTCAAATTGTCCAAATCCAACAAGCAGCATATGTTGGAAGTTCTGAGGAGCAGATTGAGCATCTGAAAGATACAAATGCTGACCTTCAAAAGCAAATATCTGATTTGGAGCAAAAGCATGCTCAAGATAAATCCGAGTTTGAGAAATCATTTGCAAAGAAGTTCTCAGATTTTTTGAGAAAATGTGCTGATGAGAAGAAAGAAGTTGAGCTGAAATGCATAAAACTTTCTCAGCAAGTTTCTGATTTTCAGAAAGTAATCATTCTTGAAAGAGAGAAATTTGCCAAAGAGAAGAAGACCATTGAACAAAAGAATGTTGGTGTCTTCAAAGAAATAGCTGGCCAAAGAAACAATGCTGAGAAGGGATTTAAAGAAGAAAGAAGCTTGTTTGAGACTGAGATCAAAAAGCTTACTGCCAAGTTATCTGAACTATCTGAGAAAGCACTAGAAGAGCAGAAAACGAAGTCTGAGTTCACGAAGAAGATTGACATGCTTGTTCAAGAAAGAGACAACTTCGCTTCAACGATTAAAGTGCTTGAAAAGTCTGTATCAAGCTCAAATCAGAAACCTGTCTCTTCACAAAGGTCAGTTAAATCTTTTGATCAGATTCGTAAGACTAACCTTTTCTATGATAGAAATATAGATGGTTCAGGTACACGTCATAGAACGAGGAGATACAAAGATGAGGAACTGGTCTGGAAGAAGAAACCAGTGAAAGATGAGCTGAAAGAAAGAGAATCATGTGTACATGCGTTTAATGCCAAGAAGAACAATGCCAGTAAAGGTAAACCTGATCACATCTACTCGAGATATCAATTACTTAGGATGTCAGGTAAGAAATACCACTGTTCTTATTGTCGTACACATGATCACATTCACAAAACCAGAGATCACTTCTGGTATGGTTCTTATTTTATAACCCCCACAAGAACTGCAACTAACATTCAAGGACCCAAATACCAGTGGGTACCAAAGCCGAAAACTGATTCTTTGTTTCAGGCACCTACTGTCAAGGGGGAGTAGAATATCAATGGCTTCTAAGTAAATCAACTTAGAACCCGGACTTCAACGAAGTTTGGCTTCTGATCACATGACAGATCAGTACCCGTTATTCAACGTTCAGACCTGGATATTTTGCAACTATCCAGGGGGAGCTTAAAAGACCTAAATCATTATATCATGATTTGAGGGGGAGCTTAAGAGGTAAATATCTTCTAACTCTAGATCTCTGATTGTTTGGAAGACGAAAAACTTTCTAGCATGAAAAACAGTTTCTGAAATGTTCAAACCACTTCTGATTTTCAAAAGGTTTCATGAATCTAGAAGTGTGAATTTAAATGTTTTTCACTTTTTGCGCATTAATGTTCAACTAACTGTGTGTTTCTAAAGATCAATACTTGCGTATTATCTTGTCTCTATACTGTAACGTATTCACACACACAGGTTCAGTACTTTGTTTGAATTTGTTATTACCATGTCTCATAATGAACCAAATTTCGATGGTAATACCCCCGTTTGAAATTCAATATTGTTGAGCATCAATCATAATTTCTAATGTTGTGCTTTCATTGCTAAATTGTTTATATTTGTTCATATAAACAAAATATCCAATTCTTTGATACCCTAACCAGTTTAGTTGATCTGATTGATACATTGTCAGTTTGTCAAAGATCAATTGCTCAAATCTCCTGAGCATACTTTTTGACAGTGTTATCTTATTTGAGCTTAAATGTTAAAGATAAACTGTTGAGCTACTATTTTTTTGTTTAGGACTTACATGGGATATGTGTGAGCACTTAAACAGAACTTCCATGGATTCACGTAAACTAGTGTTTCCTACCCCGGAAGTTATCCTAGAGTAATTGAGGGGTGAGGGGTCTTAAATCAAAGAGTGGGGGAGATAACTCATCGGATTGAGTTTTTCTCATTGTGCTGAGCGGAAAAATGAAAAAGAGAGTTTGGTTAGAAGTGAGCTTTAATGTTAAAAAGAAAGAGGATGTGAGAACAGAGTTAAAAGAATATCAGAACTCTGCACTAACCACTTTCTGAGCCGGGCAACCACATATTCTGATTGGTTCACATTCTTTGGTGACCATCATTGAAACAGGCAGTGAGCCCATACCAACTCTTGCATTAACCCCACCAGCCACTCGTTTCTTTCTTAACAAAGAAATGTTTCATTTTCTTTGGGGACGCAACATATCTGCTATCTAGTCTTCATTCGAAAGATTTATATATTGAAAAAGAAGGAAAGTTGCCCCACCTTCGCACATCTTTCATGCACATTGAGTCTGTGTAATATCTGTTACTGTCTCAATAGTTACACATTTTGAGCCTGATATAGCTAAGTAGCTTCAATCTTTCTACACTTGCACGTACACACAAGGAATGAGTTTTCTTGTCTTAACATTCATAGAAAATTCCTTTGTGGTTTTTCAATGATTGAATGGAAGCCCTGGGGGAGTGAACATCACAAAAACTCCTTTCCAATGTACATCCGTTGTACAAAGTGGCTTTGTGCTACTTACATGCATACTAACTGTATCATTTGTTGATTCAGGTTTACCATTCCTAATATATCTGAATTTGAAAAGATTCGGATATATACATTTCATGAATTGATGGCTACTCAGATCACAGGTGGGAGAATGTTAATTTATCATAAAGGGGAGATCAAAGAAAGTGCTGAAATTGAAGAAGTTTTGATGACCATGCTGCTCACAATCATCAAAAAGGAGGAGGACAAGTTCAATTTCAAAGTTTTAAAGAAAGAAAGTTATTTTTGAAGACAGTATAGAGATCAAAGAGATGAAGATGTTGTTTTAATATTCAAAGATGAAGATTTCAAAGATTTTATTTCTTCTTTTCCGTATCATGTGGTGTCTGCTAAAAGTTTGTTTATCATTCCTCCTACGAGCTGATTGAAACAAGTTCTTGAGATGAAAGCCTATTCAACTCGTGGTTCAAAGAAAGATTCTTTGTTTTAAACTGAAGATGCATCGTGGAATGTCAAGTAACTCTCACATTATCTTTCTTGTGTGCTGATCCGATGTGATTGAGTTTTTACAGCTGAAAGCTGCTTGATAGTGCGTTCAGTCAAGGCTACTGTACATTGAATCTGGTTACAAAGTTGATACTATGAAGACCAAGATCTTTATTCAAGGGGGAGCGTGGAAAGACATGAAGTCAAGTAACATCAAAGTTCTTCAAAGATTCAAGAGGGAAAGAAGATCAATGTTTGAAGATTTCAAGAAGATAAATGCTTTATTCAACTTTAGGGGTAGATTGTTAGGATTGAAAGTCCTGTGTGTTGAAAGTGGAATAAAGTATTTATAAGGGTTCGTAATGTAGTTATTCTAAAGTTTATTAGTTAGATGGGCCCAAGCCCATAAGCCCATTAGGCCTGCGTGCCTAAGTATTTAAAGTTATTATTTAGTTCATAATTCAGGTCAGAAAGTTTATTCTCATTATTTTCAAACAACTAGTTTATAGGTTTACTCTCTCTGATCAGAAATTCTTTCTGTAAACCTGTAACCCTTTGATTTCATATCAATCATATGACTAGTTGTTGTGATTCATATTCTGTTCATCTTTGATATAACTTGCTGCTGATTGCACTGTACTGGGATCTACACAATTAATGCTAATTTACTTAAATTTGAAGTTTACAACTTGCTATTGCCTATGGTACCACTTACTAAAATCTATACTATATTATAAAAGAGACATAAAAATCTCTTAAAAACAACCCATTAAGCATTATGTACTATTATTTAATGTTAATCTACTTAAAATCTCTTAAAAAACAACTAATGAAGCAATATGTACTACTTTTAAATATTTTTAACCCTAATTAATAAATTCCATCCTTACCCCCCAAAATCCTTATCTCTAATCCCCAAACCCTAAAATTATAAAATTTGAATTCTGATAAACATAATCAAAACAGGATAAACATCTCAATTTAAATATAAAAAATTTAAAATATATAAGATAATTAATGAATTTTAACAAACTACTTATTTTTTTATATAAAAAACATTATATTATTAAGCCTAAATTAAACAAATAAAAAAAAACATTATCACTCTCTAAAAACCATCCAATATTTATACTATATTATAAAGCATTGATTCAAAACTCTTTAAAAACAATCTTTTAAGCATTTGGTACTACCAATTAATGCTAATTTACTTAAATTTCAAGTTTACAACTTGCTATTGCCTACGGTACCACTTACTAAAACACACTATCAATGCATATCCTTAAACACGTTCAACCTTATCCCTAAACCAGTTCAACTTCCTTCCTATCCCTAAATCCCTCCAACCCGTTCAAATCAAAATTCAAAACCATTGTTATCATCATTTTCATGTATCTCTCTCTCTAAACACGCCCTCTTCCCCCTATTTATATACTTATTTAAACATGAATTTTGAATGGAGAAGATGAGGATACTCACCCAGTGCATTGCACGGGCATGATGCTAGTATTATAAAGTACGGATAAAAAACTCTTAAATACAAATTATTAGGCAAATGATACCATCATTTTATTCAAGATTTTAAAAATCTCTTAATTTACAAATAAGCACACGATACATATTACTACTGCAGACTTCTAACACCCACCAATTTGGTATGTGCAGGGCCATCCTTTTATGCAGACATTTCCATGTACCACGATTAATTAATATATTATATTACTATAATTTTGTTTTAATTATATTATTAAATCTGTAATTGGTTATTTTTTCTAGATGTCATTAAAATATATAAGATAATCATTGAATTCTAACAACATACTTAAATTTTTTTATATAAAAAACATTATATTATTAAGCCTAAATTAAACAAATTTATAAAAAAAAAATTATCACTTTATCAAAATCATCCAAAATCGTACTGTAAATCGACAAAAATATAAAATGAAACATTAAAATCGTGATGTATCTATTGTGAGTCCGTGATCGTTTACCAGATAAATCAAACAACAAAGATATAACGATTACCAAACTGTTTAGATTATAAACTCGGATTACAGAGGGTTGATAATGGTTTACAGTTTGAAGCTCTTTCTCTCTTTGTGTTCTTGATTACACCTTTTTAGTATTGTGTGTTGTGTGTTTTCTATGTATTCTGATTGTAGAGATTGAGAGAGATAGATAATATCTATATTAGATATTATCAAAACTTAATAAAAACTAATATTAAACTAAAACATAATATCTAAATAATATCTAGATATTATAACTTTGACGCTTATTACAATTTGACCCTTAGACTTTAGTTGAGAGTAACTTTCAGCATTAACTTCAGATTGCGATCTTCGTATTGGATGATCTTGAATCCAATGAGACTGTGTCCTAACAATCTCCCCCTTTGGATCAAGATCATTACGAAAATGATTTAGCAATACGATCTTCTCTTCAAGATACAGTAAACTCCCCAAAAGATGTAGATTTTCTCTTTCAATTCATGGGAATAAATTATCTCTAGTTTCAGCTCGAAATTCTTCATCAAAGTATCTTCAAAAGAAAATTTCTCTTGAATCAGCATATCATCAGAATACTTGCTCTTTGAAGAATTCAATCTTGGACATGATTCTTGAAACATGTGATTTCTTGGTTAGCTCTTCTCCATTGCTTGGGTAGATCTTCTCCCCCTTTTTGATGAGAAGTGTAACGATTTCATCAAAAGTTGATGACAAGAAATGTTGGTCATAAGGAGCCTCTGATTCGTCAATGCAATAGATATTTATCCAGATCTTTGCAAATCTAGACAAAATAGTCATGTAACACCTGTAGCAATAAACAAATCAGTTAGAAACGCCTGTCAGTAACACTAAGTCACTGTGTGTAATGAATACACAATAGAAAGAAGTTGTTTGATGTTGACTCCCCCAGGGCTTCCATTTAATCATCGAAACACCACAAAGGTTGTTTCTATAAACTTTATGACAAAGAAACAAATTCCTTGTGTGTTCGTGCTTGTGATAGAAAGAATTAAGCACTTGATGATTGCTTATTAGGCTCAAATTTTGTAAACCACTGAGACAACAGTAAGTTAAACACAGACTCAATGTGCATGAGTGAAGTGCGAAGGTGGGGCAAACTTCCTTCTTTTCAATATCCAGATTTTCCAAATGAAAATCAGATAGCAAATGTGATGTGTCCCCTTTGAAAATGAAACATTTCCCTGTTAAGAAGTAAATGAGTAGCTGGTGGGGTAATTTCAAGAGTTGGCATGGGCTACTTGTCTGTTTTAATAATGATCACAAAAGAGTTCTGAAACACTAGAAATGTGGCTGCCTGGCTCAGAGAAAGTTGGTGCAGAGTTGTGATATTCTTTTAACTCTGTTCTCATACCCTCTTTCTTTTAATCATTTAGCTCACTGCTAACCGAACTCTCTTTTTCATGATAGCTCATTACTCTTCCACACTCATTTCTTTTGACTTCTCACACCCAATCACTATGGATTAACTTCATGGGTAGAAATTACTGGTTAACGTGATTCCATAGAAGTTGTGTTAATTCCTAGCACAAAGAAATCTCATATATCCTATAAAGAATATGTTGCTCAAAATGATTTATAATCATGTAAGCTCATGTAGAACATTTAAAGTACACTCCCAAAATATAAAATCTTATGAAAAAATCGGGAAGTGGTTTGAACGTTTAAGAATATGTTTTCAATGATTGAAAGTTGTCCTTTCAATCACATATGAGATTAAGATAAAGGAATATACCTTTAAGTGTGATCTTTCATCTCATGAAGCTTAGCTTAAAGTCATAAACATATGATCGTGTAATCTCTTCTCAAAAATTCTGCAAAAGTCTTAAGTCAAGTCAAAGAAACTTTATTCACTAATTTTGAAAAGACAAAAAGCAGTAAAATAAATAACTTCTCTTACTCCCCCTGAAATTATGCATCTGACATATATAATTTCAGAAATAAATATGTACTCCCCCTTGAAGGTTGAATTTCTCGTTGGAGTATCGGAGTACAATCTCTCATATCAGCATTGGAGTAACGTATTCTTCTTTAAAGCACGGATTCTGATATGTTGTAATCAGAAGCCACTTTTGACATTGATGTCCGGGTCTTGAGCTGATTTACTCAAGAACCATCGTTTTGACATTTAAGTCCGGGTTCTGATTTGTCGTAATCAAAAGCCTTTGTTCTTCTACTCCCCCTTGACAGTAGGTGCCTGCAACACAGAATCATTATTCTTCTTTGGTACCCACTGGTTCTTGTAGTTGCAGTTCTTGTAGGGGTTACTGAGTAAGAACCATACCAGTAATGATCTTTGGTTCTGTGAACAGGATCATGTGTACGACAGTAAGAACAATAACATTTCTTACCTGACAAACTGATTAATTTATCTCTTGAGTAAACAAAACCAGGTTTACGTTTAGGCACATTGTTCTTCTTGGCATTTGGCGTATGTACACATGAGTTTTTACATTTCAGCTCATCTTTCTTCTTTGCTTCAACTGGTTTCCTGTTCCAGACTAGTTCAGCGTCTTTGTAGTTGTTCCTCCTTCTATGTGTACCTGAACAATCTATATTTCTATCATTGAAAAGGTTAGAATTACCAATTTGATTAGAAGATTTAACTGACCTCTTTAAAGAAACAGGTCTTGATATTGAGCTTGCAGCTGACTTGAATGAACATTCTGAATCAGCTGAATCATATCTAGGTGAGTGGCTAATTGACTCTGGAGACTTGCGCTCAGTCACCACCACTGTTGAGATAGTCTTTTCAAGCTCGTTGACCTTTGAAGAATAACCGTTTCTTTCGTTGATAAGAAGGTCAATCTTCTTCTGAAGCTCGGACCTCTTCTTCTTCTCTTTCTGTGCAAGCTTAGAAAGTTCAGATAGCTTTGCGTTAAGCTTCCTAATTGCAGCTTCAAAGGTGTTTCTCTCTTCTTCAAATCCTTTCTTAGCACCCTTCCTTCCGTCTGATATATCTTTTAAGTATCCAGCATTCTTTTGTTCAGTTTCCTTCTTCTCCTTGGCAAACTGATCTCTTTCCAAAATTATTACTTTCTCAAAGTTAGAAACTTGTTGAGAAAGATTTAAACATTTAAGCTCGAGAGTCTTCTTCTCTTGACCACTTTTCTTGGAAATTACTGAGAACTTCAGTGCAAACTTTGAACTTTCCTGTTCAAACATAGATTTGTCCTTGACAAACTCTTGATTTAAGTCTGATAGTTTCTGTTGAAGATTAGTGTTTGCACTCTTCAAGCTCATGAACTTCTCCCTGTTCATCTCTACAGACTCTTGCTTCTGTATTTGAGCTTCTAATTCAAAAAAAATTCTGTTAGGTTCAAAGTTCTCAGCTTCCAGAAACTCAACCTTGTCTTCACAAAGCCCAGAACTTTGTTTCAGAAGTTCTTCATTGACTTCGTTTAAAGTACCTACTTCTTCTCTCAGTTTCTTCTTTTCATCATTGTATCTCTTTGATCTCTTTGAGTAGTAGTCAACTGAGGAAGCAAGATTATTATTCTCTAATTTGAGCTTTTTAACCTTCTTATCATCATCATCAGAAAAATATCCCATTTTGAATATCTGATGTGGTCCTTAGAAAAAAAACTAAGTCTAGTTTGCGTTTTAAGAAGGTCGCGCAAACTTGGAGCTTTTTCTTGAGCAGATGGTCGCGCAAAGCTGGGGTTTGCGTTTTACGTGGGTTGCGCAAACTTGGGTTTGCGTATCACGTGGGATGCGCAAAGTTGGGTTTGCGTATCATGTGGGATGCGCAAAGTTAGGTTTGCGTATCACGTAGGATGCGCAAAGATGGTTCGACCGGATGGTTGTAAGGACCGGTATGAGACTTCGACCGGGAAGATGTAAAAATGAAGCTCGACCGGTATGTTGTTTAAAAATAGATGGACCGATATTTATTTGACCGGTATTAAGTGTGTGTGAGAAATCGACCGGTATTACAAGTGTGAGGTATTCGACCGGTACTGACTTGAAGGTATTCGACCGGTACTAACTTACAAGGAAATTCGACCGGTACAAATATGACCGGAGGTGTTTGTGAGAGTAAAGACCGGTATTCAGCAACAATTAACGATCGGAATAGAGAGGTGTTTGACCGATAAAGTAATGTAGGTTACCTTATAGAGTTGTGCACGTGGAAGTGGAGGGTTGTGATTGGTGGAAAATCAACTACAAAGAGTTTTGCATGTGTTGAGAGGATGCCATGCGTCCAGGTTTGGTTTAGTTTAAGAGTTTTGCATGGTGGAATTTGAGTTTTGATTTCTGAAATGAAACAAACAACCACGTGGTGTGTTGACAAACAACCACGTGGTGTGTTGACAAACAACCACGTGGTGTGTTGACAAACAACCACGTGTGAGGATGAACCGATAAAGCTTTTGAAGGATGACCGGTATTAATCAATGAGGATGGCCGATATGCAATAAAGATCTCGACCGGTTTGCAAGTTATGTGAGAGGACCGATAAAATGTAATGGACCGGTATGTTGTGTGTTCGTTTGACCGGGTAATTGTTAAGATGGGTTTGACCGGTAAACGGTAAAACTTGACCGATAGTTTTTGACCGGTAAATTAAGATTGACCGATATAACAACGACCGGTACCTTTTCTTCTCCGATTTACGGCCTGTAAGTCTCAAATCGACCTATCTAGGAGTCGATTTACCACACCAAAATTTGACACTATGATCTCCTTATCAATTACAACACCACACAACCTTTTGATTTTCAAAACAACCACAAAATTAAAATTTGGATTGATAGCACAGTGTTCTTCAAAAAATGAAGAACACAGAGTGTAAAAATTTGATTTTTTTGAATCTGGATCGGGCTCTGATACCAAGTGTGAGTCCTTGATCGTTTACCAGATAAATCAAACAACAAAGATATAACGATTACCAACCTGTTTAGATTATAAACGGGGATTACAGAGGGTTGATAATGGTTTACAGTTTGAAGCTCTTTCTCTCTTTGTGTTCTTGATTACACCTTTTCAGTATTGTGTGTTGTGTGTTTTCTATGTATTCTGATTGTAGATATTGAGAGAGATAGATAATATCTATATTAGATATTATCAAAACTTAATAAAAACTAATATTAAACTAAAACATAATATCTAAATAATATCTAGATATTATAACTTTGACGCTTATTACAATTTGACCCTTAGACTTTGGTTGAGAGTTAACTTTCAGCATTAACTTCAGATTGCGATCTTCGTATTGGATGATCTTGAATCCAATGAGACTGTGTCCTAACAGTATCTAACTGCATTGCGCGAGTACGCTTCTAGTGATAAATGAAATAATATTTTTAAATAAACATAAAAAAATAAACTATCTTATAATTGTCGAACATGCCTTTAAAAGAAAAAGAAATAAAAGACTGCTTCAAGTTCAATTTATACAAATATTTTGTTTCGCACGTTTTATATCTCATTTTATAGCATAGATTGCATCGTTTTGGTGTCCGGTTCTAGCGTGTCTCATGAATTTTTCTTACTTTTTTGTTTAATTTTTCCCTTTTTGATGCCTATTACTTTGTCGCAGGTATATTCACATTTTTGCGAGTGTTTTCAGTGTGTAGGTGTATGTTGACTCGAGAAAGAGAAGAAGGAAGGAAGTGCAAGCGGTGTAGAAAGCGGAAAAGATGGAGAAAAGAAGTTGGAAATTGATCACGCCCGCAAGCATTTAGCTGCGTGGCCACGAGCAAGAGGAAATCTAGATGCTGTCAATTTTGCACTGCTCGTGGCCTCGAGCATTAAAGAGCGCGCCCGCAAGCGGCGCTGCTAGTGTCGACATTTTGTTTTTAGATAGGGCTATTTCGGTCATTTGGGCTTGAATATTTAAGGTTTTTGGTGTTGTGTTATAGGGATGAAGCCCCCCATTGTACATTTCATTAGTTTTAGGGTTTCCTTTGCATATTAGAATAGATTTTTAGCCTCTTTTAGATAGGGAGATTACAAACTCTGGATTTGCAGCTATAGCCATGGATTGAACTCGATTTTGAGCATGAATCTATGAATTAGAAAGTAATTATATCTCCTTCTCCCTTTTATGCTTTCTTTTACGTCTTAATTTATGTTTATAGCTTAGATACTTGAGTTTTGATTGTTGATTTTAATTTCCTGCACATATTTGGTTCATAGATCCAGATTCTTCAAGTAATTTCATGGTTTTTACCTTTTTCCTTGATTTTGGCTTTGTCTAGTCTATTCAATTGATAATATAGCTTTATTACCTTGTTTTTCTTCAATCTTAGACTATAGTTCATATTTGCTAGATTAGATTTTATCATTATTTATTGTTCTTGATAATCTAGATCTAGGGTTTTTGTGTTTTATCATTTCTAAATTGTTTTCTTCATAAATTAGTTCTTGTTTAATCATTTTATTAGTTTAATATCTTGTTATCTTAATTCTTGTTCATTTGATTCTTAGTAATTTCATGTTTCTTCGATTTATGTTTGGGTAATTCATATTTTAACGTAAATATTGTTAAGGACTTGATTTGTATTGATTGGTTGTTTTTAAGTAAAATGGTTGTTTGGTTAGCCGATTAATCGAAGTTAGGGACTGTTAAATAATCACTAATCGGTAATTGTTGAATTTAACAGTTGAGATCTAAATGGAAATTTGATTTTGACTTGGGTTAACCAATTGGTGATTTTTATCACATCATGAAAATAGATGTTTTGATTATTTGGGAATAATTTGTCTTGCTTAACGCTTCTTTTTAAAATTAATCGATATGGAAATAATCGTTTTCAATTAAGAAAGGTTTTTATCGCCTTGGAAGAAGGGCAAAAGAAATGTTTGAATTCGACAAATCCCACTTTGAAAGGTTCAAAACCGATATTCTCCAATTTAGATAGCTTAGTGTAGAATTTAATGTCTTTCAAATTGAGTTCCTATTGCTAATTAGTTTGTTATTCGATTCTCGTTTTCGATTCGTATGTTTGCTTAGCATATCTTGATTCTTAGTTTCGTTATGTTTAGTGTAGCTTAAGTGTTTAATGATGTTATTTTATTTTTAGCATTAATCAAATCTTTGAAAATTGGTTGCGCGCAACTAGCTAATATCGTGAGTAAATCTGTGCTTATTCCCTTGTCTCCCCGTGTTCGACCCGTATGCTACGACACCGTACGCTTGCGGTTACAAATGATTGTAAAACTCAAACATATTTCTTTAAAGAGAAATGAGTTTTCAAAAGATCAGATTCACACTTCCAATCTTTTCTAGAATCATGTTTTTGATAATTTAGATAATCAAGTTTTTAAAAGAGTAAAGATGGTTTGAAGAGTGAAAGGATCTTCACCTGAAAAAGATGTTCCAAAGTAATCTGTTCCCAACTCAAATGTCAAGAAGAACAAAGTTTTTCATGTTAATTCTTTTTTTAAACCTGATGTTGTTATCTTGTTAATCATTTGCTCAGGTTAGCTCAAAAGAAACTTTGTTGTTCTTACTGTGGAACAAATGGGTTTGTTAATAGAAATCATGTTCAGTATTGGTATGCTACTCATAGAGTGTCTTCAAATGGAACTACATCTAACAAACCAGGACCAAGTTCCGTTGGGTACCAAAATCTACTTAATCTGTTTTGTGGGTTTATCATGTGTGGTGCTTAAAGTCAGAACTTTTCAAAACACATGACTGGAAAACAGAAGAGAAATACCTATGTTTTCAATGCTTTATATATTATTGAACTACATGCTTATTTTCATGGGAAGAAATTTTAATTTTTGGATTATATTTGTGCTTATTAATAAATTTTTATGCATGTTTGTAGGGGGAGTAAGAGAAGGTAGACTTCTGAACAAATTAGTTATGAACTCGTACTTTAGAGATTTTGACTTCTGAATTTACTTTTATCCTAATAATTCATAACTCATTTTAACTGTTTAAGGATATTTCTCACCTTATTCTTAATGTTTGTGCAGATTTTGTTCAACGATTCCAGATATTGATCTTCTGCACATATTAAGGGGGATCTTTACAAACTTGCATGAGTAATTCTTGTTTTGTGGGGGAGTTAACAATTCTTTTTTTAATAATTCGAGGGGGAGCTATAATTGTAAGTATCATATGATCTTAAATCTCATAAATCTCCTAACAATATTTTTGACCGTTTATTTCTGAAGTTAATACTTGCTTATTATCTGTTCTATATATTTAAGTATTCATACACGCTGGTTCAGTTCCTTATTGACTTTGTTATTACCATGTCTCAAAATGAAACATTTTTCGATGGTAATACTCTCGTTTGTATTCCAAGTTTGTTGAGCATCAAATATTCTTTCAGCTAAAAAGGGTTCATGAATTTCATTCAAAGCTTGTTTAAACAACATCTAATTCTTTCATACCCTAGCCTTTCATCCTAATATCTCATAATATTTGATCTTTGTGAAACGTTGTCAGATTCTTAAACAAGTATATCGTTTTCATTTCATTCTTTCAATATCCTTCTATTGAGAATTCTTCAAAATTCAAAGGCTCAAATAATATTAATATATCTGAGGAGCGTTCGTTCAAATGACAATGTGATTCAAATGCTGAAATTCATATTTATTCAAGTTAAACTGTTGAAAAACACAATAACGTTAGGACAAAATTTTATGGGAACAATGTGTGAGCTTAACATACTTTTATGGGTTCACCACAACCTGTGGATCCTACCCAAAATATCGATCCACCCAAAATATTATCCTTGAGTTATTGAGGGGTGAGGTGTAACACCCTCAAATTTGGAAAGAACAACTAATTTAAAATTTTCAATAATGCCTCAAAGAAAGATAAAATCTTTTACAACAAGTATTTTCTTGAATTACTATTCTAGATTTAATCATCAACAAAATGGATAGAGTCTTACGTACAGACCAATAAGAAGGTCGGGTGATACTAAACCCAAATACATGTTGCTATTCCCAAGATAATTGCGGAAGACTTCACCAAGCTACTCACACTCGTGCATATAACTAGTACTCATCTCTTCGAAGGGTTTGTATCCCAATTTATAAAAAATGCGGATAAAACTTTGTATCCCGAAACACCCAAAAGACACGAGTGAGGCATAATACTCAACTCATAAATCATGGAAGACAATCCGTATAAATATAAAATGTCATCGAAAACATGGAACTAAAATTTAATACTTATGTGATCATAAAATGGAATGAAATCCAAACGTTAAAGCATGGACAATTAAATATCCAAAATACTACTGGCCGACAACAAGGGAGACCCGTATCCATTGAGAGTGGAGCAACACAAAAGTATGTCATTCATACAACGTTAATCGTATGACACTTCATGACATAAAAGCCCAAGTGTCCCTACGACTCCCTTCAAGCTACACCTAAAGAGACAGCTGACCTTAGTGAATATTACCATGAATACCACCAAAGGCACGTCACAGTCGGGGGTTACAGCCAAGGCATTGCCCCGACATGGCAGAGGCCCCAAATGCCCATCAACACGATAACACAACCGGATTCAGCCCTCCTAGTGTACACTTGAAAGGTTAAGGTCATAAAACATGGTTCCCGGAGTCCAACACCGTAATACCCAGTTGACCATCAATTAAAGATTGACTTACGTGCCTCTGGATCCAATGCAACACAGTCTAAAATTACATGACGACACAGGAATGACCAACGGACTCGAGCATGTAATCATCATTAATATACCACAAGATGCATTCAGATGCAAATCATAAATGGGGCTCTATATTGAGCCATTAAAACCGGACAATTGTCCTCAAGACTCTTTTAAGTCAAAATCGGGCTAAAATGCTCAAAAATCCATTTTGCCAACAAATAACAGTCCCCAAATAATAAAACGTATTTAAAAGGTGTTTACATCGACACACACCTCAAAGATGTGACTCACCCACCACTCATCATGAATTGGGACAAACGATTTTTCAAATAGACTCATACCCTTACGTTTCCAAAATGTCTCATAACACGGAGACATGCATTTTTCAAATTGTTTATGAAATCAAATACACCAAAATGCGTAACTCATAAAATAAACTTCATTTGTACAAAATCACCAAAAATGCATAAATCATAAAATAGACTTTATTTTTACAAAATCACCAAAAATGCATAAATCATGATATTACTTATCATGATATCCAAATCCCAAATATGGGCATTTTATTACACCAAAACAACCCAAGTTTACCAAATATGAAAACTTATCCAAATACCCAACACATTGACAATTACCAAGTAAAAACATATTTTTACTTCAAAATACACATTTTGGCATGTACATAGTTTTCACAAAGCAACTTGAACTCACCTTGCAAGATTTAGGCTAAATCTAGAATTTCCCCAACTTGAGCTCCTTTGAAGAAACTTGGATCCTTAAGCCAAAACTTCCAAAAACCTAGATCCACAAGTTTCCAACCATAAATATTGAAATCCAAGTGTTTAGAATCATTCCCCAAACATCTTATATCAAAATCTCCATTTTGGCCAAAAACCCTAGTTTGACCTAACTTTTCTCAAAATCTTCCAAACCGAAATTGGAGAAATAAAACACTAGATTGACATAAATAGAGCATTTATAACTCATAAAGAACCTTGGAAATGGAGAGGATAGACTTATCACTTAGGTTTTGGTGAAAACCTAGAAAACCCTAAAATGGAGCTTAAGGTTGAAGATGGAGATGGAGGCTCTTGCTCCTAGCTTCCAATCCTTAACTTGATGATGGTTTTCCACTATAATGCCCAATTATTTGAGCCAAAGATGACCCAAAATCACCATATACGTTTTAGGTTTGTTCTAGAGAGGGTTTGGGAAGAAATGGGAAGTGAGGAATGAAGAAATTAGCTGAAAATTCGATTTTAACAGCCCCTGCCCCATCTGGGCGACATTGCAAGGCGACTATGCCATGGCAATGTCGCAGGGCATTGTCGCAGCATTGCCCCACCATTCTGTCCATTTTGTGCTACTTTTCCAGGTGCGACTATGACATGTCATTATTGACGGGCATTGTAGCCGGGCCAGTACCAAGCCCCGAAACTCTACTTTTTCGACACCAAGACTCCTAATACTTATAGGGATCAACTAAAATGATTATTTAACACAAAACCCACTATTTAGAAGATGCAACGAAGTACGGGTTTATTTTCACTTACCGAAAATTTCGGGTGTTACAATCCTCCCAACCTTAAAGATATTTCGTCCTCGAAATCTAGCGTCATCCATGACACTTGAATGTTACATTTAACGGGATCCCTTGGTTATACATGAATCAATCCTTCCCAAACAAATTAATTTTGACCCGAGAGTTCTCCCGACATCAACATCGTATCATCTTTTCCACTAAACACTTAACCCGAAGAGTCGCAAGGCTAACAGATAGCTTGTTATCCATCTGTCTCAAAGAGGATAACAATTCCAGCATGTGAACTTCCAATATTTACAATCCCATGAATCATCTGGCTCTCTTTCCAAAAGGGTGCCTCGACCTGGCTTGTCCTCACATAGGACCCGATTACCTTCTGATCAAAACTGCCACTACGGTTCCTACGATGGACAACACAAAAATCACGTCATCTTCTGACACCTTTCACCGATATTGGGTTTGAATGTTAACTCTCTGTGGGCAAAATTTCCAATAATGAGATCTCAGGTCCCGGAGTCCAATCCCGTAATACCCAATTGACCATCAAATAAAGACTGACTTATGTACCTATGTGAGAGTCCAAGAATCTCTAAATATTTAGAGAGAGAAAGTAGAGAGAGAAAGTAACAAGGAAGCGCAAAGTGTAATCTGATTAAAGTGAGTGCAAAAGTTACAAAACAAAGGCTCTAAGGGGACTTAAATACCCCTAGCCTTTGTAATACAGAAATGAACATTAAGAACAGTATAGGCTAGAAAATAAATACAATGATTACTACAAAAATAGACTTAACAATCTCCCCCTTAGTAATCATTGGCGCCGTGGTCTTCAAAAAACAATCTTCAAACATAGCATAGACCAACCAGGCGACTATGGAGAATCACTGACGCTCTTCTCTTTGACGAAGTCGATTCAAACCAACTAAAACTTCCAGTCGTCTTAGAGTTGAGCAGAGATTCAATCTCTCTTGAATTGAATCTAAAGTTTTTTGGAGAAGTCGAATCTCTTCATTATCAACATGAAATGCATTAGCTCTTGTTTCCAAAAATCTTCTTTTAGCCTACTTCAGACGTTGCTCCAACTGAAGCTTGATCACTTTTAAGGTTCCATCGGAGTAGTGAGCAATTTCTTCAAATTTGAGAAAGCATTTTTTATTAGAGCCATTCTTGTACACAACTCCATATGGATCTTCAATAATGGTGAGAAGAGGATAAGACTCTAAGTTCGGTAAGCTTTGATTGGGCCTGAGAAGATTAACAACTGGTTGAAAACTTTCGACAGCCATCTGAAAATCAAAAACTCGGAAGAATCTGATTTGTCGTCGTATCAATCTTTTAATGACGAACAAAGCTTGAGAAATATCCTGTGTTCTATGATATAGATTCCTGAAGTGATCAAATAAGAATTCAATATCATCTATAGAAAGGTCAGTGAAGTCTGCCTCTGAAAATTTATACCGCTTGCACTCTCTTCTTTCAACTTCAAAATCGGGATACCAGATATTCACAAACTTGTTGATTGTGACACTGTTGACTCGAACAATCAAGTGTTGAGAAGAAATGGTATTATTCCTTTTGCACTGACACTTGATGAACATCAAGTACTTATATTGATAGGCATCTGACTCTTTCTCTACTCCAAGGATTGCATAGATGTTAATCGCCCTTCTTCTAGAGACAAAGATGTTTTTCTGAGTGTCTTCTAGAAAGGCTTATCTTTGCCTTGATGCCAAATATCTACGTTGCAAATTCCTTTGTCTTTGACGTCTAGTTAAAGCTGGTCCTTCTTCTAAAATAGATGGTGGAATTACAGGATCAGAAGATGGATCATCAGCTTCTGCTCTTGACGACTGACCAACTTCAAATGATCTTGAAGGAATAGTGGTAGTCGGAGCTGAACTAGCAACAGGAATAGATGTGACATTAGCTGATTCAGGAATCTCATCATGAGCAGGAAGATCACTGTATAACAAATCTGCTTCTTCTTCGTCTTTCGCATCCATGAACACTGAGTCATCTTCCGTATCTGATATAATAAGGATGTCATCACAGTCTTCTTCATTGACTTGACATATCTTTTCAAACCTGACATCTTCAGCATCATCAGAATTAATCTCTATGAAATTAGCAAAGACTGTCCTCATGTCATTTGCAGCTTCAGATTCTTCAACTTCATGAACGTTTTCAGAAACAACTGGATCCATATAAACAACAATTTGCATATTATTGTTAATATTACTCTCAGAAATATTCAGTTCATTATGCAAGGAAGACAGATCAACATTCTCAATCATAACATTCACTAAATCCTGAATGTTGATGTCTTGAACAGTTTCACCACTTCTTCTTGAATATCTTCTCTAGCTTCAGAAGATCCTTCAACTCTCGGTCTCTTTGCCATCTCCCCCTCATGGCCTTGATGATCAGGATCATCTTGGTCATGTAGGCGCTTAAGAGACGGGTCGGCCTCAGTTCTGCAACTTTGTTCATGAGAATCAAGCCTTGAAGATAAATCAGAAAATGCTTGAGACATAAAAGATTTGAGATCAGAAAAACTTGATCGAACTTCTGATCTGAAAGCATGAAACTCATCAGATAAATCAGTAATCCGGTCAGATTCAGAAGAAGGAACTGGAGGCGGCATAAGTTGGAAGTTCCGAAGCAAAGAGAGAAGATCTTGATCTTGATGTTCAGGTGGCGACATAGAGAGAAGTCGAGCATAGAGCAAATCTGTCAACTCTGAAATTGGAAGATCGGAGACTGGAGTTCTTGAAGTCGAGACAGGAGGACGTGTAGAAGTAGAAACACCAACAGACTGCAAAAACGGTGGAGGTTGAGGAATAGACATGATTGCAGGAGCAGATGATTGAACAGCAGTAGACGAGTCTCTAATAACCACCCCAGATGGGCGTCTGAAAGGAATTACTTCAGGTATTGAGGATGTATCAATCTCTGGCATCTTACCCTTTAAGAAAGCACGTAACTTCTGAATTTCCGAATTCTTGTGTTCTTCAAACTGCTCATTCATCTGTCGAATCACATCATTCAGAGTAGAAAATGTCGCTGTTGAATCCCGTACCTCAACTGAAGAAGTTTCGACACTGGAAGAAGGGTCGAGAGAAGATGGAGAAATAGCAGTATCTAGAACCCGATGATGAGTTGAAATATTAGCAAAAGCTAAATCAAGTTCATCGACATGTATATCAGCAACTTTCGGATTGATGGGAACAGATTCGGCTTCAGAATGAATATCCTCTTGAACAATCACTTCTGGTGTCCTGGTCTTCCTTTCATAAACTTGAATACTCGGTTGATCAGCATGATCACTATCATCATCATCATCATGATCAGAATCTTCATCATCATCATCCCCATCAATATCACTAACATGAACATCATCATCATCAGCATCATCAGAAGTAACATGAATACGAGACCTAGTAACAATTTCAGTTAGAACATTCTCAATTTGTTGAGAAGCAACATCCTCTTGAACTATATCTTTTTCAACAACAACCGCAACTTCTTGCTCATCTTCAGCCTCTTTGTCAGCTTCAGGCTCTTGTTCAGGAATAGTTGCTTCAACTTCATCATCTTTTTCATCAGCTTGATTGTCATGAGAAGGCTCATCTTGTACAACTTCCATAAACTCATTCTCCATACAATATTCTATGACATCCTCATCTGTAACATCAGCGTAGTTGGCGATAAGAGCATATGGAATAGTCATAGAATAGTTGGAAGACCTCTTCTGCTTCTGAATATAAGTCATCTCGGAGTCTGAAGCCTGAGGCCAAGATAACGTGCGAGGAATGGTTGGATTGCTGCGGAGCATGCTTCGAACAATAAGCTTCAGAAATCTAACGAACGAAATGAACTTCTGTTTCTTGTTGGTGAACTTGTCATGTACCACCTCCGAGAGTTCGGTACAAAAAATAAAAGTGTAGTCGACATGCAAGTCATAGACGACTGCATGGAACAATCAAAGATACAATAAACTTGCACTATCTGTGCCAGAATGCTTTGATGTTAGGCACCTGATGATAACTGAGAACGTGCATACCATGCTAGAGGTAGATTAGACTTATCAAAGTCTGTAGGTTTGTTCAAAGTACCAAAATAACCAAGATTCCTTATTCCTTAATATACTTCCTCTTCAGATGGAAAGTTGTCATATGTAGTTCGGTCAGGTCTGGAATTAGGCTCAGGAAGCTCCAGTATGAATCTCTAACGCTTGTAGGAAAGAAAAGATTCAAATTGATCGATTTGAAGATCAAAGTGATGCGGATGAGCCATTTCATTCTTTGTTATTGTATGCCATGCCTGCTGTAGATAAACTTCAGGAACATCTGCGCAGTAAGAAAGAGCAGGGGCAAGTGGATGACCTCTGAGAATTGCTCGTATCACTGGATGTATCTTGATTCGGTCAAAGTCCACGTGATAGTTGTTCGGCTTGTAAGGCATATACATGATGGTTGGGAACACAACATTTGGTGTATGACGAGAAGCAGAAAGATTGGCCCCAACAGAAGGATGTGACGGCATGGGAGTGTCATGAGAAGCTCGATCAGACGGATCATCGAGAATGGCATTCTCGTCTTGAATCGTTGGATCTGTATTTGTTTTAGAAGACATAATAGACCTGGAAAACAAAAAGAAAAAGGATTAGACAAAGATACGTAAAAATATTCTAAGTATGGTTTGCGTGCCAAGTTAGTAGCGCAAACCAAGGTTTGCGTTTCAGTCATGAGACGCAAAGGTAAGTTTGCGTGTCTAACATGGTCCGAAAACTATACTTAGAAAAACAAAACAAAACACACAAAAACACAAAGGAAGGTTTGCGTATCAAGTTAGAAGCGCAAAGTAGACTTTGCGTTTCTAGTTAGAATCGCAAAGTAGACTTTGCGTTTTTAGTTAGACGCGCAAAGTAGACTTTGCGTTTCTAGTTAGACGCGCAAAGTAGACTTTGCGGGACAAACATACTTGATATAAAAAACACAAAAACAAAGCAAGAAACACAAACACAAATAGAGTTTGCGTGTCAAAGAGGAGACGCAAAGTAGACTTTGTGTGTCCTAGTTGATACGTAAACTAGACTTGGAAGAACAAAGAAAACAATAAGTTTGCATAACAATTTAGAAGCGCAAAGTATACTTTGCATTTCTAGTTAGACGCGCAAAGTTCACTTTGCGTTTCTAGTTAGACGCGCAAAGTAGACTTTGCGTTTCTAGCTAGACGCGCAAAGTTCACTTTGCGTTTCTAGCTAGACACGCAAAGATCACTTTGCGATTCTAGTTAGACGCGCAAAGTTCACTTTGCGTTTCTAGCTAGACGCGCAAAGTTCACTTTGCGTTTCTATCATACTTGAACTTCAAACCTAGTTTTCGCGAGACACGAACCGAAAACCACAAGAATCAAAATTAAAGGAAGAAAACATGAAATTAAAGTAAAAGGAAACATACCTGAAGATCGATTAACTGTTCTAAGCAAAACCCAATACCTAATTCGAACTAATACAGGTCGAATCTGAAGATTTAGAATAATATCAGATTAAGAGCATTCGACTGTAGAGTAAACATACAAAATAAACCAAATCCAAAACGAAGAATGAAAGTAAAAGAGAATCAAAAACATACCTTGAGTTCGAATAACAAAATCTGAAAGAAATCAGATTGGGGTTTAGCACAAGAAAAGAAATTTCACCGAGAGAGAGTAGAAGGCCGATGGTCAAACAGAATGAACAAACAAGCGGGAAAATGAAAAAGAAAAGAAAAAAAAACACTATTTAAACCTAGAAAACTAAAACAAAAAAAAATCTAAACAAAAAATAACATAAAAAAGAATTATAAAAAAAAATATACCTAAAATCCTTTCATTCCCCCTACACAAATGCACAAAAATTTAACTGTTAGTATAGCAAATGTGTAGAAAAAATCTGAGAAACATACCTGTTTAACTTCTGATCAGCACAAATAATTTTCTTACTTACTCTCCCTCAAACACAGAAAAGAACAGATAACTTTTTCAGATAAGCTCTCCCCCTTGAAATATGCACAGACCATATACAAAAAAAAAACAGATATTCAAACACAAAGACATCAGTATGAAAGATGATCATATTGAATATAAATTTTGTAACAACTGAATATATAAACTTTTAAACACTAAACAAATTAAAGTCTACTCAGTAAAATTTCACAGATTTATCAATTAGTTGAAATCAAGCATATGTTGTTGGATGTAAGACCAAGTATAATTGCATATCAAGTTAAGACATGTTCAGTTTCAAAAACTTCCATTTGTCTATTCAGTGTGCTCGCATGTGAACTTCAATTAGCTTCAAGAAAAATGCAGTTCTAAAATTATTATAGAAAACTTTGCATGTACTGACACTAAGTCATCAAAAATTAAGACTTTCACAAATTTACAGGTTTATCACAACTCAAACATTTCACCAAGTATCATGAGATGTGTGCTCAAAGGCATCTTTTAAGCAGTGTGCACATTGGCATCTTCACATGAGTGTGCTCTTTGGCATCTTTTAAGCGCGTGCACTTTGGCATCTTTTAATCAGAGAGTTAATTAAGTAAAGAACATGTCGTAAACGTAACTTTCTATCTGACCCTAATGCAGGATTTGTGTCAGCCACTCCTAGACCAGCTAGCCTTAAGGGACTAGGTGTCAAGCATCCCTTGGAACTTACTTTCCCGGATCAGAAAGACTACATCGACATATTCTAAACCTATTCATACCAGTAAAACATGACTTTCGATCTGATTCTATAGAAGGATTTCTGTTCGATCACTCCCAGACCAAATGACCTTAGGGGACTAGATGACAAGCATCCCGAGGAACTTACTTTCCCAAACCAAAAACGCCACTGGTATAAACTTTTAAACCCAGAGATTTCTGTATTTTAAGAATTTATTATTCATCTCAATCACTCAGATCAACGTCTAAATGCTTAACCCATATTTTCATTCCGATCTATAATTCTAATCATTTAGGTAGTCTAAGCAAAGTAAACTATAAAAATTCAGACTCACATATCTTTAAAGCAGTATCAAAAGCTACAAACATGTTGCTGACTTTTCAACTTTTGTAAGATCTGAAAGTTGTACATATAAAACTTTAATATAAACAAATAACTTGTTAAAGACCCTAAACATACGTTTTATTCAAAAGAAAGAAAATCTGTAAAATTTTATTTTATAGAATAAAATTTGTAAAGATTTAAACTTTTAAATTCAACATGCCTAATTTTGAAAGCAAAAAATTGAAACGTTTTTCATCTAAGGCTTTTGTAAAGATATCAGCAAGTTGATATTCAGTTGATACAAAATATAATTAAATGGTACCTTCTTCCACGTGATGCTTTATAAAATGGTACCGCATGTCTATGTGCTTGGTCTTGGTGTATTGGACTGGATTGACCGATATCGCAATTGCAGACTTGCTATCACAATATATCGGCACTGTCTTGTATAGCATTCCGTAATCACGAAGTTGGGTTTTCATCCAGAGCACTTAAGCACAACAACTAGCTGCAGCGACGTATTCAGCTTCGGCTGTTGATATTGAAACGCAGTTTTGCTTTTTCGACGCGCAACTTATCAGTCTGTCACCTAAAAACTGAAGATGACCAAAAGTACTCTTCCTGTCCAATTGATTACCACCAAAATCTGCATCTGAATAAGCAATCAAACTATAGTCAGAACTTTTAGGATACCATAATCCTAAATAAGGAGTTCCTTTAATATATCTAAAAATGCATTTGACAGCTAAAAGATGAGATTCTTTTGGTTTAGCTTGGAATCGGGCACATAAGCACGTGGAGAACATTATGTTCGGGCGACTGGAAGTTAGATACATCAGTGATCCGATCATCCCTCTGTATGTCTTTCAATCCACAACTTTTCCATCTGGATCGAGTCCGAGTTTGGCACCATGAGCCATCGGTGTTCCGATTGAAGTAGATTTATCCATCTTGAATTTCTTCAAGATGTCAAGTACATACTTTGACTGGTTGATGAAGATACCATCAGGAAGCTGCTTCACTTGTAAGACGAGGAAGAAGTTGATTTCTCCCATCATGCTCATCTGAAATCTAGAGGTCATTAAATCAGAAAACCAAGTACACAAAGATTTGTTAGTCGCACCGAAAATAATATCATCTACGTATATTTATACTAAGCAGATATCAAGATTAGTTCTATAAATGAAAAGAGTAGTATCGATAGATCCTTTGGTGAAGACGGATTTGACCAAGAAAGCTGACAACTCATCATACCATACCCGTGGAGCTTGCTTCAAACCATACAAGGCTTTATCTATAAAATATACGTAATCTGGACGATCTTTGTTAACAAATCCCTCTGGATGAGATACATATACTTCTTCTTTCAGCTTGCCATTGAGAAATGTCGTCTTGACGTCCATTTGATATACTGTGAAGTTGCAATAAGCAGCGAAGGCAAGAAACATTCGGATAGCTTCCAATCTGGCAACGGGTGCAAACGTTTCATCGTAGTCAATACCTTCTTCTTGTCCATATCCTTTGGCTACCAATCTTGCTTTATTACGCACAACGATACCATCTTTATCCTTTTTATTCTTGAATATCCACTTTGTACCAATTATGCTTTTTCCTTTCGGCCTTGGTACAAGTCTCCACACTTTGAGCGCATCAAATTGATTGTAGGTTCAATCTTGCTTAGGAAGCAAGTGAAGAGACATTCGTTGGAAGTAGCCGACTTGGAGCGTGTAGAAACACTGGCTTGAGGATCTCCAATAATTTGATGAATTGGATGAGATCTTGTCCATTTTGTTGTATGAGGGAGAGGATCAATTACATCTTGAACCACTTCTAATTGATGATAGGGAAGTTCAGAAACTTCTACATTAGATGAAGAGATAGAAATAGTTTCCACTTGAGGAGGAGGTATCTCAACAATCTCTTAATCAGATTCGGGAACAGTTTGTTGAATAACATCATTCTGTACTTCTTCCTGAATTGATTCCTCTTGAATAGGTTAATCTTGAATAGACTCTTCTTGAGTATGTTCTTCATGAATAAGCTCAGTTTCTGATTGAACATTGTCTGATTGAACAAAATCTTGTTGTGTCGGTTCTTGTTGAATAGGAGAGACTGGAGCAGCATCATTGTCAGAGATAGATGCAGCGGAATTTGGAATAGATGAGCTCTCAGTTTCCTGATTCAAAACATTAGAAACATTTTCAGAGTTAGATCTAGGCACATCATCATAAAAATTTTCAAACAAAAAATCAAGATCAGAAAGATTAGGAGAGGGAGTAGAAGAATCCTGGTTATTCGGTGAAAGAGCAAGTTCTGAACTGATTTGTTCAGAAACTGAATTTTCAGTAATTACGGGTTCTGAGTCTGAGTGACTAGAAACCAAATCAGCAGCTTCGTCAAATTTTACATTGACACTCTCTATGACCTTTCTTGCAGAGATCAGAAAAACTCTATAAGCTGCAGAGTTTGAAGAATAACCCACGAATACACCCTCGTCTGCCTTTGGACTAAACTTGTTGAGATTCTCCCTATCATTCAGAACGTAGCATTTACACCCGAATGACTTGAAATACTTGATGTTTGGTTTGATCCCGTTCATAAGTTCATACGGTGTTTTGTTGAAACGGCGATGCAGAATTGATCTGTTATGTGTATGACAGGCAGTTGACACTGCTTCAGCCCAGTAAGCCAAAGATAGACTTGAATAAGCGAGCATTGATCTGGCAGACTCAACAAGCGTTCTGTTTCTTCTTTCAACAACATCGTTCTGTTGCGGAGTACGTGCAACAGAAAATTGTTGTTGTATTCCTTGAGATTCATAGAATGCCTGAAGAGTACTGTTTTTGAATTCAGTACCATTGTCAGATCTTACCACTTTCACTTGCTTCTGCTTATTTGTCTGAGTTGTCTTGATGTGGTTGATGAGTACTTCAGGAGTCTTGTCTTTTGACTTCAGAAATTTTACCCAAGTATATCTGGAGTAGTCATCAACAATCACCAAAATATATTTCTTATGTCTTAAACTCTTCGTCTTCATCGGACCACACAAATCAACATGCAAAAGATCAAGAATAGCCGACGTGCAGTGTTCAGGTTTAGGCTTGTGAGGAGCTTTCATCATTTTTCCTTTCTCACAATCCTGGCATAGATGATCTTTCTGGAACCGGAGAACTGGAAGACCTCTCACTGAATCATTCTTGACCAGGCGATCCATATACTTAAAGTTGAGGTGAGCTAAACGTCTGTGCCAAATCCAACTTTCTTGAACTGAAGCTTTAGAGAGCAAGCAGATATCTGAAGGAATTTTGATCTTGGAAAGATCAACGGTATACAAATTCGAGTGTCTTTTTCCTACTAGAAGATCCTTGCCATTTTCATTCTTCACTGCAACTCTTTTGGATTTGAAGCTGACTTCAAGGTCTTTATCGCAGAATTGTCCTATGCTAAAAAGATGTGACTTAGACCCTCGACGTAGCTTACTCTTTTTACAGTTATGTTACCCTGAACTAGATCACCATAACCAAGAATCGGAGCTGTCTCACAGTTGCCAAATTTCACACGACCGTAACATTTATCTTTAAAATTAGACAGAAGAGATTTGTTGCCAGTCATAAGTTTTGAACATTCCGAGTCCAGATACCATAATTGACTTAGCTGCACACACAGAAACTACACCTTTTTAGGTACCCATATGCTTATGGGTCCCTTGTTAGATTTATGCCTTTTATTTTCCACATATTTAAATTTCATGCAAGAATGAAAGCAATTATCAATAGAAGATAAAACACAATTATCAGAATCAGAACTAGAAGCAGCATATGAGATATTCTTTGATATATCAAACATTTGCTGAAAAGAATATTTTGGGCTTTTATTACATGTAGCAAATGTATCAGTATCACAAAGATTGTCTACACAGTTAACTCCTAATAGTTCAGATTCTAAAATTTGCTGTTTCATCCTCCAAATCTGCCTTGGTGACTTCCTCACAGTCCGATCTGAAGAAGAAAAATCATAAACATTAGAATTTTCAGATAAGACAGTATCATGTTTCTTTGACTTCTTTGATCTTCTTCTTTTACGCTTCTTTTTATAAAATTGAGCATTTAGCAGTAAAGATTCATCAATAATTGAATCAGAAGAAGAAACTTTATCAAAGAAATCAGTCTTAGCATTTGACATTGAAGAATTATCCTTGGAGTGAAAATTTTCAAAATTGCGCAAGTCTGGAGGAGGTTTGCGCTTCCCATTGGAGGCGCAAACTGAGCTTTGCGCGTCCAACTGCATGCGCAAACTTTCAGTTTGCGTTTCCAACGTGGAACGCAAATGGCCATTATTTTGTAAAACTTTAGAATTTTCCTTAGAATCTTTTGACAATCCAGAAGAAATTTTATCTTCAAAACTTGTTTTCATTATAAAAAGAAATAAATCGTTTTCTAAACAAGTTTGAAGATTTTGTTCTTCCAATCTATCTTCAAAATCAACAATCTTACCTTCTAACACTAATGGGGGAATGTATTTCTTAGTATCATAAGACACCGGAGATACATTTTCCTTTTCAGTGTTATTAAAAATATCAACAAAATCTGTTGAAAATGAAGATTTATTGGAAGATTTGACATTTAAAAGATTTTGAAATTTTCTGGATTTCTTAGATTGATCAGGAAAATACTTTGCATTTTCAGAAGTGTAAACAAATGGCATTTCCATCCTCTTATTTTTCATCCTTTTCAAATTTTCTTCTTCCAAAATTTGTTTCTCAGTTGTCCAAAAGAATTTAAACTGAGGAGCATATCTTGCAAGAGTAAAGTAATCATATTCATAAAAAGTAGGAACTTCAATTTTAGCATGATTTAAAAAATGAGGGTTTTTAAAACCAAGTCCCCACTTTTCTTTTATGGCTTCTTCACTCCTTGGTTTATTCATGTAAATGGTTTGCTCAGACTGTTCTCTTTTATATAATTTCCTTTCTAAAACAATTATTTTCTCAGAAAGAATTTTATTTGAAGAAGTCAGTTCAGTCAACGAATCATGATAAGTCTTATTTGAATTTTCTAACTCGACCAACTGCTTATTAAATTTCTCTTTTGTGTCAATTAAAATTGACTTTTCATCTTTTAAAGAAATTTGCAGTTTTTCGATTAAATCAGACTTTTCTTGACTTTTAAACTTTTCAGAAACTAACTTTGAGCGCAAATCATGCAAAGCAGTGATAAAAACATTCATTTGAGATAAAAAGAAATTATAGTTAAACGCAGATATTACCTCAGAACCATCAGATGAGGTATCCTCTTCCTCATCATCAGATTTGTCGTCACCAATAAAGCACATAGCCGCAGTTTCCTCATTTTCAACCTCATTGTCCGAATGATCCAACCAGTATTCTTCTTCGGCCAACAGGATAGTTCCACCTTCCTTCTTTTCAGCTAAAGCCAACTTCTTTCGATAAAAAGCAGCATCCTTTACCACTTTGACTCTGCAATCTTTAACAATATGTCCAGGCTTTCCACAGTTAAAGCAATTCATCACCTTTTTCTCATCCTTCTTCTGTTCAACCACCTTAGCTGGTTCATACTTTGGAGTGTATGTCTTTGAAGGAGCACCAGGTCCTATCCTTTTAGAACCAGAAGTAAACCGTAGGTTGTTTGAACCAGATCTGTGCTTGAATCTCTTCTGATAGTGCTGAGTCAAAAGTATCATGGCCTTTTCTAAAGCTTTGCCATCATCATCAGTTGATCCATCATAAGCTGATTCAGTCAAAGCTTGCTCAGCCAGTTGGCTAGCTATAAGAGCAATGGGATCTACTGACATCGGCTTGTTCTTCTTATCCATTTTCGCCTTCTTCTCCATTACCATAGATTCATCTGTCATCAAGATTTCGTATAACTCCTGAATTGGCATGGTTGAGATTCTGACATCGTTTCTCATTCTGTGGCATGACTTGTTCCACTCAGGTTGTAAAGCGTTCAGAAACTTCAAGTTAGCCTCCAATTTAGTCTTCTTAACTTTAATCTTGTATAAATCGTTGATGACAACCCAAAATCGGTCAAATACACCCTTTAAGTTTTCTCCATCCTTAGCCTTGAACTTTTCAAAATTGTTCATATACCTAGTCTGACGCAACTGAGTTGACATTGCAGTACCAAGCATGATTTTTTCAAGTTGAGTCCACATCAGCATAGGATTCTATTTGAAGCAATCGATTCTGTTATAAATGGAATTGGTAAGAGCAAGAATCAGATTTGATTTGGCCTGGCTATCAGCTTGATGTCGTAACATCTCATCAGCATCATATTCCCTTAAAGCTTTCTCAACAGTGGTAGCAACAGAAGTTGCTGTAGCTGGAACAGCTTTCCTTGGTATTTCGATAGGACCCTGAGTCAGTGATTTCATCATGTTCTCCCCATTTGGTTGTCTTTCAATGAAGTTAATAAACCGATCCTGCCACTGTTCGAATTCGTTCTCATTGATCAGTACTGGGGGACGAGTATCAGACCGCAAAGACATCATGAGGTCATTTTTGTAGATTTGTGCTTGTAGAGACATCTTGTGAAAAAATCAGAAAATTTAGAAAATTTTCTATGTATGGGAGACGCGCAACCTAGAGGTTTGCGTATGCAATGAGGAGCGCAAAGAAGGTTTTGCAATTGCAGAGAGGAACGCAAACTGAGTTTTGCGTTTGCTTCGTGAAACGCAAAGTGTTACTTTGCGGGTTGAGACTTTGCGTTGCAGGGGAAGTGAACTTGATGCACGAAGACTTGAAGAGAGAAACTCAAACTGATAGTTTGCGTATTAAACTAGAGCCGAGAACTTTAAGCTTTGCATTTCCAATATGAACCGCAAACCTGAAAAATTCACTAACACACGAGTTAGACACGCAAAATATATGAATGACACGCAAATTTATATGAATGAAACGCAAACTTCATAAACACTACCAATTCACGCAAAGACTATGAAAGACACGCATAGACTATGAATGACACGCAAAAACTATGAATGACACGCAAAGACTATGAATGACACGCAAACTTCATAAACACTACCAATTCACGCAAGATCAACAACAACTTTGAAAATTAACCAAGAAAAGCACATACTGAACTTCGAAAACTTCTTTCTAACAAATTTTATCAAACAATTTCGATTGAAAAACACTAAATCAACACTTTCGAAAAAGAACAGAACGAGAATACAAGTTTTCAGAAAAACACTAAGACTCCAAATTAACAGTCTAAACAAGATTTTTATGAAAAAATACAAGAAGCAACAATGATCGATTATCAAAATCGAGACTAATGAACCAAAAATCAATACAATTCGACCACAAACAGATCCAAATTTTATGAGAAATCAAGAAAACGAGATTTTCTTGAAAAATTCAAGAAAATCAATCAAATTTTCGATTTCAATCACAAATTCAGATACAGAAAAAAAAACAATCTCTCAATCCTCTCAAGATTCAGATTGCTTTGATACCAATTGAGAGTCCAAGAATCTCTAAATCTTTAGAGAGAGAAAGTAGAGAGAGAAAGTAACAAGGAAGCGCAAAGTGTAACCTGATTAAAGTGACTGCAAAAGTTACAAAACAAAGGCTCTAAGGGGAATTAAATACCCCTAGCCTTTACAATACAGAAATGAACATTAAGAACAATATAGGCTAGAAAATAAATACAATGATTACTACAAAAATAGACTTAACACTATGGATCCAATACAACACAGTCTAAAATTACATGACTACATAGGAATGACCAACGGACTCGAGCATGTAATTATCATTAATATACCACAAGATGCATACAGATGCAAATCATAAATGGCGCTCTATATTGAGCCATTAAAACCGGACAAATGTCCTCAAGACTCTTTTAAGTCAAAACCGGGCTAAAATGCTCGAAAATCCATTTTGCCAACAAATAACAGTCCCTAAATAATAAAACGTATTTAAAAGGCGTTTATACCGGCACACACCTCAAAGATTTGACTCACTGTTAGGACTGAAAGTCTTGTGTGTTAAAAGTTGTATAAAGCATTCATAAGGGTTCAAAATGTAATTCTTTAATAGTTTATTTGTTAGTTGGGCCCAAAGCCCATAAAGCCCATTAGGCTTTGTACGCCTAATATATAAAGGCATATTTAGTTCATATTTCAGGTGAGACAAATCATTATTAGATTGCTAGTCATTAGGTTTACTTTCTCTTATCAGATATTCTCTCTGTAAACCTAAACTCTTTCATTGTTACATTTAATCATATGACTAGTAGTTGTGGCTTAGATATTGTTCTTCATTGATTAATTATTGATATTATTGTTCGTGATTGCACTGTACTGGGATCTATAATTGGTATCAGAGCAAAGAGACTGAAGTTTTGATCCAAAAAGGTTTGTCTAAAACCCTTTAATAGCTTATCAGATAATATTCAATTGAGTTTTCTGAGTTAAGTTCGATTAAAGTTTTTTTTTGCATCGATTATATTATGGGTTAACCTTATTCATATGTGCTATCGATATGCTTGAGATCAGTTTCATATCTATATATCGATTATATTGGAGACAAGTCAGTATATTTTTCTTTGAAATCGATTTCTGGTTTTAAAAATTGGTTGATCTGTGTTCTGGTTCATCGTCTTCCCTGGTTAAGTTGATTTCTCTCGACTTTGAAAATCAAGTTTTTAAAAAAAGATCGGTCGACAACCTCAAAATTAAATCTTTTCTGAGTTCATATCTGCATAAGTTCTTGAGGTTCTGGCAAAATTTTCTAGGTCGATCGATTTCAGATTCATCGATTTTATCGGTAGTTTATCTGTTAATCGAATTATCTGTCATTGTTTTCTGTTTATCTGGAATTGTTATCGACCGGCCTTATTGACCGTACCCTTGTGATCGGTGCTTCTGACCGGACCCTATCGATCGAATCCTATTGACCGGACCTTATCGACCGGACCATCCCCTCGACCAGAATCATTCGATCGGTCTCTTGTTGACCGGTGTTTGTGACCGGATCATTGACCGGTACTTGACTCGACCGGACCCTTGTCGAACGGTACCCAGTTGACCAGTGCTTTGCGCCCGGTGCGTTGTCGACCAGACCCTTGCTTCGACCAGACTCACTTTTGTGCCATCAGTCACTAGCGAAACTCTCAATTTTGCGACATTGCCTATTCTCGTAAACCTAACTTTGCGCTACCTTCTCTTCGCGTAAAGTTTTACTTTGCGCCACCTATTGTTCGCACAAAACTCACTTCGCGCGATCCTTTACTCGCGCAAAACCTCTCCTTGCGCCACCCTCTTCTGATTTTTCGACCGGGTCCTTGCCTCACTTTGCGCCACTCGTTCGAAGCGCAAACCTAGTTTTGCGCCATCCTCTTGTAGCGCAAACTATTCTTGGCAAAATTTTCAACTGGGTCCTTTCTCCGACCGGGTCCTTGCCTCGACCGGGTCCTTATCCTATCCTATTTATTTATTGTTTTTGGATCAACTTGTTTGTCTCACGATCGCTACAGTGCAACTAAGATTAAAGTTTAAACCCGTTCAAGTTTCATCTCTTGTCAAGTTCAGTCCGTGGAAATCAAGCCTTTCAGAGCCGGATCGAATTAATTCTATTCGATACGATCAAAAAGGATGAAGGCACCTTTGCTGTTCAAAGGAAAATATGAAGAGTGGAAAGTGAATTTTTTTATTTTTATGGATGAACATGAGTTGGGTCACTATATCAGATTATCATTGACTGAAGGAGAGATGCAATCCCAAATTCCAACAGAAGCTTCTTCTGAGGAACAGGAGAAAAGACAGAGGGCTAATAATATAGCTCGAAATTTTATGACAGATAGTATTTCTTGTGAACTTTTCCGTGACATTTTTTGTGACATTTCTGGTCAAATATATACTTACAAAATGATAGGAAAAGAGTTGTGGGATTGTACTGAATGGTTGATGTTAGGGCCAAAGGTAGTATTAAAAGGAAGAGAATTGGAATCTGAGAACTCTGAGCTGAAAAGAAAGATCTCTGATGTTGAATATCAGATTGTGCAAATCCAGCAAGCAGTATCTGTTGAAAAGTATGATGAGAAGACAAAAAGTCTGGAGGATACTAATGCTAAGCTTCAAAAGAAAATATCTTATTTGGAGCAAAATAAGACAAATCCGATTTTGAGACTAAAGAGAAATCATTTGCAAAGAAGTTCTCATATTTTTGAAGAAAATGTGTTGATTGAGAAGAAAGCAGTTGAGCTTAAATGTATCAAGCTTTCTCAGAAAGTTTCTGATTTTGAGAAAGTAATAATCTTGGAAAGAGAAAAGTTTGTCAAGGAGAAGAAGAAGATTGAACAGAAGAACGTTGGATTCTTTAAGGAAATATCCGGCCAAAGAAAGGATGCTGAGGAGGGATTTAAAGAAGAAAGAAGCATATTTGAGGCCGAGATCAAAAAGCTTACTGAGAAGCTATCTGAACTATCTGAAAGTGTGCTGAAAGAGAAGAACACGAAGTCTGAATGCGAGACGAAGATTGACATTCTTGTCAAAGAGAGAGACAGATTTGCTTCAAAGATTAAAGAGCTTGAAAAGTTAGCATCAAGCACAAATCAGAAAACTGTTTCTTCAAAAAGGTCAGTTAAATCTTCTGATCAAATTCGTAGTACTAACATTTCTATGATAGAAATATAGATGGTTCAGGTACACATCGACGAAGAAGGAGATACAAGGAAGAGGAACTGGTCTGGAAGAAGAAACCAGTTAAAGATGAGAAGAGAGATGGGAAGAAAGATGAGCTGAAAGATAATAAATCATGTGCACATACACACAAAGCCATTCGAACTGCAACTAACATTCATGGACCCAAATAACAGTAGTGGGTACCAAAGCCTAAAATTGATTCTGTGTTGCAGGCACCTACTGTCAAGGGGGAGTAGAAGAACTAAGGCTTCTAAGTAAATCAGCTTAGAACCCGTACTTCAACGGAGTATGGCTTCTGATTACAACAGATCAGGACCCATTCTTCAATGTTCAGACTTGGATATTTTGTTAATATCCAGGGGAGCTTATCTGACCTAAATCATTTTATCATGATTTGAGGGGAGCTTAAAGGTAAATATCTTCTAATCTAGATCTCTGATTGTTTGAAAGAAGAACAACTTTTGAATTGAAAAACGTTTTTTTTTTGAAATGTTCATACCACTTCTGGTTCTCAAAAGATTTTATGAATTTAGAAGTGTGATTTTAAATGTTTTTCAATTTTTGAGCATTAATGTTTAACTGATCGTTTGTTTCCAAAGATAAATACTTGTGTATTATCTTTTCAATATACTGTCAAGTATTCATACACACCGGTTCGGTACTTCATTTGAAATTGTTATTACCATGTCTCATAATGAACCAATTTTTCGATGGTAATACTCCCGTTTGCTTTCAAATATTGTTGAGCATCAATCATCATTTCCAAATTTGTGCTTTCATTGCTAAATTGTTTATATTTGTTCATATAAACAAAATATCCAGTTCTTTGATACCCTAACCATTTTATTTGATCTGATTGATACATTGTCAGATTCTCAAAACAATTCTCTTGATTTCATTTCATTCATTCAATATCATTTTAGAAATCTTTGTTTTGAGAAATCTTCAAAGTTCAATTGCTCAAATCTCATGAGCATACATTTTGACAATGTTATCATACATTTTGTACTTAATTGTTCAGTTAAACTGTTGAGCAACTATTCTTTTTAGGACTTACATGGGATTTGTGTGAGAACTTAAACAGAACTTCCATGGATTCATGTTAACCAGTGTTTCCTACCCCGGAAGTTATCCTTGAGTGATTGAGGGGTGAGGGGTCTTAAATCAAAGAGTGGGGGAGATAACTCATTTGGTTGAGTTTTTCTCATTGTGCTGAGCGGTAAAATGTAAATGAGAGTTTGGTTAGAAGTGAGCTTTAATGACAAAAAGAAAGAGGGTATGAGAACAGAGTTAAAATAATATGAAAACTCTGCACCAAACACTTTCTAAGCCGGGCATCCACATCTACTGATTGGTTCACATTCTTTGGTGACCATCATTGAAACAGGCAGTGAGCCCATGCCAACTCTTGTTTTTACCCCACCAGCCACTCATTTCTTTCCCAAAAAAGAAATGTTTCATTTTCATTGGGGACACAACACATATGCTATCTAGTCTTCATTCGGAAGATTTAGATATTGAAAAAGAAGGAAAGTTGCCCCACCTTCGCACCTCTTTCATGCACATTGAGTCCGTGTAATATCTGTTGTTGTCTCAACAGTTTACACATTTTTGAGCCTGAGAAAGCTAAGTAGCTTCAATCATTCTACACTTGCACGTACACACAAGGAATGAGTTTTCTTGTCATAACATTCATAGAAAATTCCTTTGTGGTTTTTCGATGATTGAATGGAAGCCCTGGGGGAGTGAATATCACAAAAGCTCCTTTCCAAAGTACATTCGTTGTACAAAGTGGCTCTGTGCTACTTACAGGCATACTAACTGTATCATTTGTTGATTCAGGTTTACAATTCCTATTATATCTGAATTTGAAAAGATTCGGATATATACATTTCATGAATTGACGGATACTCAGATCAAAGGGCGGAGAATGTCAAATTATCATAAAGGGGAGATTGTTAGTTCCTCACAAAGGAGGAGATCAAAAAATGTGTTGAAATTGAAGAGTTTTGATGATCATGATGTTCACAATCATCAAAAAGGGGGAGAGATTTACAAAGATCAATTTCATAGTCAAATCTTAAATCTGAGGGTGAAAAGCCTTTGGATTCAAAGATTGCAGCATGAAATATTTTATTGGATCTTCTATCCCGTATCATGTGGTGTCTGCTACAAGTTTGTACCTCCTACGAGCATATTGGTTCTACAAGTTCTTGAGTTGAAAGTCTATTCAACTCGCGGTTCAAAGACAGATTCTTTGTTATTAAACTGAAGATGCACCGTGGAATGTCAAGTAACTCTCACATTATCTTTCTTGTGTGATGATCCGATGTGTTGAGTTTCTACAATTGAAAGATACTTGATAGTGTGTTCAGTCGAGGCTATTGTACATTGAATCTGGTTACAAAGTTGAAATATGAAGACCAAGATCTTTATTCAAGGGGGAGTTTGAAAAGACATGAAGACACGCAACACCAAAGTTTTTCAAAGATTCAAGAGGGAAAGAAGATCAAGGCATGAAGATTTCAAGAAGATAAATGCCTTATTCAACTTTAGGGGGAGATTGTTAGGACTGAAAGTCCTGTGTGTTGAAAGTTGTATAAAGCCTTCATAAGGGTTCAAAATGTAATTCTTTAATAGTTTATTTGTTAGTTGGGCCCAAAGCCCATAAAGCCCATTAGGCTTTGTACGCCCAATATATAAAGGCATATTTAGTTCATATTTCAGGTGAGACAAATCATTATTAGATTGCTAGTCATTAGGTTTACTTTCTCTGATCAGATATTCTCTCTATAAACCTAAATTCTTTGATTGTTACATTTAATCATATGACTAGCAGTTGTGGCTTAGATATTGCTCTTCATTGATTAATTATTGATATTATTTTTCGTGATTGCACTGTAATGGGATCTACACTCACCCACCACTCATCATGAATTGGGACAAACGATTTTCCAAATGGACTCATACCCTTACGTTTCCAAAATGTCTCATAACACGGAGACATGCATTTTCCAGATGGTTTATGAAATAAAATACACCAAAATGCGTAACTCATAAAATAAACTTCATTTGTACAAAAATCACCAAAAATGCATAAATCATAAAATAGACTTTATTTGTACAAAATCACCAAAAATGCATCAATCATGCTATTACTTATCAAGATATCCAAATCCCAAATAGGGGCATTTTATGACACCAAAACAACCCAAATTTACCAAATATGAAAACTTATCCAAATACCCAACACATTTGACAATTACCAAGTAAAAAACATATTTTTACTTCAAAATACACAATTTGGCATGTACATAGTTTTCATAAAGCAACTTGAACTCACCTTGCTTGATTTAGGCTAAATCTAGATATTCCCCCAACTTGAGCTCCTTTGAATAAACTTGGATCCTCAAGAAAAAACTTCCAAAAACCTAGATCCATAAGTTTCCAACTATAATTATTCATATCCAAGTGTTTAGAATCATTCCCCAAACACCTTATATCAAAATCTCCAATTTGGCCAAAAACCCTAGTTTGACCTAACTTTTCTCAAAATCTTCCAAACCGAAATTGGAGAAATAAAACACTAGGTTGACATCAATAGAGCATTTATAACTCATAAAGAACCTCGGAAATGTTTAGGATAGACTTACCACTTAGGTTTTGGTGAAAAACTAGAAAACCCTAAAATGGAGCTTGAGGTTGAAGATGAAGATGGAGGCTCTTGTTCCTAACTTCCAATCCTTAACTTGATGATGGTTTACCACCATTTAACCCAAATATTTGAGCCAAAGATGACCCAAAATCACCATATACGTTTTAGGTTTGTTCTAGAGAGGGTTTGGAAAGAAATGGGAAGTAAGGAGTGAAGAAATGAGCTGAAAATTCGACTTTAACAACCCTTGCCCCATCTGGGCGACATTGCCAGGCGACTATGCCATGAAAATGTCGCAGGTCATTGTCGCAACATTGCCCCAACATTCTGTCCATTTTGTGCTACTTTGCCAGGTGTGACTATGACATGTCATAGTCATCGGGCATTGTAGTCGAGCCCGTACCAAGCCCTGAAACTCAACTTTTCGACACCAAGACTCCTGATACTTATAGGGATCATCTAAAATGATTATTTAATGAAAAACCCACTATTTAGAAGATGCAACGAAGTACGGGTTGATTTTCACTTACTGAAAATTTCGGGTGTTACATGAGGGGTCATATATCAAAGAGTGGGAGAGATAACTCATCCGATTGAGTAATATCATTGTGTTGAGTGGTTAAATGTAAATGAGAGTTTGGCTAGAAATGAGTTGATTAAAAACAGATAAAGGGTGTGAGAATAGAGTTAAAGGAATAAGAAAAATCTACACCAACCACTTCTAAGTCGGTCATCCACATTACTGATTGGTTCACAATTCTTTGGTGACCATCATTGAATATAGCAGTGATGACATGCCAACTCTTGCTTTAACCCCACCAGCTACTCGTTTATTTCTTCACAAAGAAATGTTTCAATTTTTCATGGGGACACAACATATAACCTATCTAATATTCATTCGGAAGGTTTGGATATTGAAATTCGCACTTCAATCATGCACATTGAGTGTGAGTCCATGATCGTTACCAGATAAATCAAACAACAAACAATATAAAGATTACCAACCTGTTTGGATTACAAACGCGGATTACAGAGGTTGATATTGGTTACAGTTTAAGCTCACTCTCTCTGAGTTCTTGATTGATCGATATTGTTGTATCTTATTGTGATTGAGAGAGAGATATCTAACTTAAACTAAACTAATAAAACAAAAACATAATATCTAGATATCTAATATCTAGATATTATATTAAAAACTAATATAATAACTAACTAAATAATATCTAAACTAAATATCTAAATAATAATATCTAGATATTTAGGAACTAATATAAAATACTAAAAACAACTTTGACATTTATTACAAACTGACCCTAGACTATTGTTGAGAGCGACTTATCAGCTTTTAGCTTCGGATTGCGAACTTCAGTTTGGATGATCTTGAATCCAATGAGACTGTGGTCTAACAATCTCCCCCTTTGGATCAAGATCATTACTAAAATGATTTAGCAATTCGATCTTCTCTTTCAGCTCAGAAGATGCAATCTCTTTCTCTCTTTAATTTGTAATAGTGTCCAGGTTTAGCTTCGAATGCTTTTAGCAAAGTATCTTCAAAGAAAATTTCT
The DNA here is from genome assembly GCA_954870635.1 of Arctium minus. NCBI lineage: Eukaryota > Viridiplantae > Streptophyta > Magnoliopsida > Asterales > Asteraceae > Arctium > Arctium minus. The sequence goes on along the minus strand of OX941097.1, from coordinate 22,824,044 downwards.
CTCAGATTAGTATGTCTTTAGAACACTTTGAAGAATCTTTTCTTGATTAGCTCTTCTCTTCTTGTTATTCCCAAATTCTAGTTCCTATTCAAGATTAATCAAACAAACAAGATTAAAACAAATCAATTACCTGTTTGATTTCAATTCAAATCCAAGATTACAAACTTTCTCTCTCTAGAACTCTCCCTCTCTCTACAAAAACTCTCTCTTTCTTAGATACGTATTTTCTGAAAATGACAACTTCTACAAACAGAAAAATACAAGACAAGGTATTTATATCTACAACTAATACAAAGGAAATTAAAATACAAAGTACAAATACATTGACTTTTATTACAAAAGACTTTGACTTTAATGAGATTTGACTTTCTTCAACTTTGATCTTCAGTATTCTTGATCTTGTATCCAACAGATTTATGCTCTAACAATCTCCCCCTTTGGATTCAAGATCACTGTTGAAAGATCTAGTAATTCAGTCTTCACTTTAAGCTCTGTCAAAACAATCTCCCCTTTTTCTTTAACTGTATTCTTTCCAAAATTGTCTTCAATCAATGAACAATCTCTTCAAAACTTTCACAGAAAACTTTCAGTCTTTGGAAAGAAATTATCTTCAGAATCAGCTCGAATTGCTTTAGCAGAAAATCTTCAAAGAAAATTTTCTCAAATCTTCAGAAATTCTTTGATCTTCTTTAAATCTTTCCTTTGAACTTTCTGACTTGAACATTTCAGAAAATCAACTCACAAATCTTTATCAGATCTTGATATCATTTCCCACAAACTTCAAAACTTTAATATTTCTTGATACCATCTCCCCCTTTTTGATGATTTGAGTATCGATATCATCAAAACTTTCTCCAAGAAATGTCTTTGACCAATCTGATATGTCAAACTGAGCCTCTGATTCTGTGATCCATAACCAAGTATTCATCTAGATCTTTACAAATCCAGACAAAATAAGAACATGTAATTCCTGAATCAACAAATGAATCAGTTAAAATGCCTGTCAGTAACACGAAGTCACTGTGTGTAACGAATACACAATATAAAGGAGCTTTTTGATGTTCACTACCCCAGGTCTTCCATCCAATCATCGAAACACCACAAAGGAAGTTTCTATGAATGTTATGACAAAGAAACAAATTCCTTATGTGCTCGTGCATGTGTAAAAAGAATTAAGCATGATGATTGCTTTTCAATAAGGCTCAAAGTTATGTAAACCACTGAGACAACAGTAGATAAACACAAACTCAATGTGCATGATTGAAGTGCGAAGGTGGGGCAGACTTCCTTCTTTTTCAATATCCATATTTTCCAAATGAAAATCAGATAGATTATGTGCTGCGTCCCCTTTAAAATATGAAACATTTTCTTTTTGAGAAGAAAATGAGTAGCTTGTGAGGTTTAGTCAAGAGTTGGCATGGGCTAGTTGCCTGTTTCAATAACGTTCACGAAGAAATGTGAAACATTAGTAATGTGGCTGCCCGGCTCAGAAAGTAGTTGGTGCAGAGTTTGATATTCTTTTACTTTGATCTCACACCCTCTTTCTTTTTAATCCAATAAGCTCACTACTAATCAAACTCTCTTTTCCATTTTACCTCATCACACCCACACTCATTTCTTTTTGACTCCTCACACTCAATCACTAAAAGATTAACTTCTTGGGTAGAGATCACTGGTTAACGTGATTTCATAGAAGTTCAGTTAAATCCTAGCACAAAGAACCCATATTTCCTATAAAAGCATAATGTTTCTCAGATGATTTAACTTTATTAGTTAAAACTCATATACAAATGTCAGATGAATGTATGCTCAGAATATAATCATGAAGATATGAGCATTTTAAAACATTGATATATTTTCAAACAAGTATACTGAATGAATGAACATGAATGCAAAAGACTTGTTTAAAAATCTGACATTGTATGAAAATGATCAGAAATGAAATGATATATCAATCAAAGCTTAAGGTCAAGAATAATAGATATTGTCTATATGAACCAAGATATAGACATTCTTGAAATGACGTTTTGAAATGAAATGACGCTCAAAATTCTTTGAAGTACAAGCGGGGTGTCTTACCATCGAAAAAATTATGTTTCAATATGAGACATGGTAAGAACTATTTGAACAAGAAATCAAACCAGTGTGTGTGAATACTTGAAAGTATATGAAAAGACAATACACAAGTATTAATCTTTGGATAACACACGGTTTGTGTATCAATGAAGCACAAAAATAAAATGAAAACATTTAAAATCACACTTCCAAATTATAAAATCTGTTTAAAATTCGAGAAGTGGTTTAAACATTTATGAACATGTTTTCTATATCTGAAAGTTGTCCTTCTTTCAGATACATTTGAGATTAAGATAAGAAATTTACCTTTTCTCTCAATCTTAATACTCATAAAGTCAGCTGAAGTCAAAAATGATATGATCGTGTCATCCTCTCTCATCCTGCATAAGTCTGAAAGTCTAGTCAAAAATTTATTCATAAAATTTATTCGAACAATAAAAGAACATAAAACAGTAAAACGATCAAAGAACGAGTTCTGATCTTAAGTAATCAGAAATCATAGTCTTACTCCTTTTGATAAGCTCCCCCTAAAATCATGCATTACAAAAATTTTGTCAGTTAAGTAAAATGCAAAAATCAGTTATTCTCCCCCTCAAATGAATGTAGATCATCTAAAATCTTCTCTTACTCCCGCTGAGATCATGAGCAAACAATTAAAGTGCATATATCCTTCAAAAATAAAAAAAAAAAGAAAAATGATGAAAAATAACAATACGTAACTTTATTATGTAACAACCGATTATGTCTTAAGATTTAACATACCAAGCTTAGAGATAAGAAAATTAAATCTCTTTTCATCTAAGGGTTTGGTAAATAAATCTGCAAGTTAATAATCTGTGTTTACAAAATAAAGTTCAATTGTTCCTTTTTCTACATTATCTTTTATAAAATGATACCTGACGTCAATGTGTTTGGTTTTCGTATGTTGGACAGGATTAGCAGATATCGCGATTGCACTCTTCGAGTCACAATAGATTGGAATTTTATCAAACTTCAATCCATAGTCTCGCAGCTGTGTTCGCATCCACAAGACTTGAGAGCAGCAACTGGCAGCAGCTACATACTCTGCTTCAGCAGTCGATGTGGAAACACATAATTGTTTCTTTGATGCCCAGCTAACGAGCTTGTCTCCAAGAAATTGAACATGACCTGAAGTACTCTTTCTGTCCAACATGCAACCTGCATGATCTGCATCTGAATATGCAGTCAGTTGAAACCCAGTATCCTTAGGATACCACAGACCAAGGTCTGCAGTCCCCTTCAGATATCTAAAAATCCGTTTGACAGCAGCCAAATGAGATTCTTTAGGAGCAGCCGGATATCTAGAACATAAACATGTTGAAAACATAATATCTGGTCTACTGGATGTAAGATACATTAATGATCCTATCATACCTCTATAATTCCTAACATCAACACTTTTACCCGAAGGATCAGTGCTAATTTTAGTACCTGGTGCCATCGGGGTTCCAATTGGTTTAAAATTTTCCATTTTGTACTTCTGAAGAATATCCAAAATGTACTTAGATTGGTTAATAAAAATCCCCGTGGAAAATTGTTTAACTTGTAGTCCGAGAAAGAAATTCATCTCTCCCATCATACTCATTTGAAAACGTGACACCATGAGGTTAGAAAAGTTTTTGCAAAATTTTGGATTTGTAGAACCAAATATTATATCATCAACATAAATCTGAATAAGAATAATATCAGCTTTTTCTTTCTTGATGAATAAAGTAGTATCAACCTTACCTTTGGAGAAACCAGACTTGACCAATAATTTGGATAAGACGTCATACCATGCTCGAGGGGCTTGTTTTAATCCATAAAGGGCTTTGTCCAAGATGTAGACATGATCTGGCTTATCTGGATTGACGAACCCTTCTGGTTGAGACACGTACACTTCCTCTTTAAGAATGCCATTCAGAAAGGCTGTTTTCACATCCATCTGAAAGACTGTGAAATTCTTATGAGCTGGGTAGGCTAGAAACATGCGAATTGCTTCTATACGCGCTACTGGAGCATACGTCTCATCATAATCTATGCCTTCCTCTTGCCGGTAACCTTTGGCAACAAGTCTAGCTTTGTTTCTTATGACGATACCATTCTCATCCTTCTTCTTCTTGAATACCCATTTAGTGCCGATCACGGTTTTACCTTCTGGCTTAGGAACTAATCTCCAAACCTTTAGGGCTTCAAACTGATCTCTTCTTGCATAGCAGATACCCAGTCCGAATCAGCAAGAGCCTCTGATACTCGCGTTGGCTCAATCTTACTGAGAAATGAGTCATGCATACATTGATTAAGAGTCACTGACCTCGTTTGTACAGGCTTGTTGAGATCTCCAATTACTTGATGTAATGGATGTTCTTTGGTCCAGCGATGCTCATGAGGGAGTGGAGTAGATACTGATTGAACATGATCATCATCTAGAAATCCACTATCATAATCTTCAGTTTGAATAACAGGAGGAGGTTTTGCAGTTGAAGTTTCAGGTGCAGAAGCATCAGTTGGAACAACAGAATGTGGCTGTTGAGTAGACAATGTATGATACCCAACTGAAACAGTTACTTCTGGCTCAACAGTTTCTTGTATATCTTCAACTGTAGGAGTAATTGTAGGAATGTGAGTTTCTGACTGAACGGGGAATTCTTGTTCAGTTATGACATCTGAAGTGACTGGATGATTGCAACTTGTGTCTTCAGACCTGTCAGTCACAACAGATTTAGGTATATTAGAACCTAGAAACTCATCATAAATGAATTCAAATAACAAATCTAAATCAGATAAATGTGAAACTGAAGTAGAAGCGTTATCCGAATTTTTCTCTGTAGAAACAGGTTCTGACTGATCTGCCCAGAAGCTAATACTCCAGTAATAACGGGTTCTGAACTGATTTGATCAGAAGCCATATCTTCATTAAATGTGACATTAACGCTCTCAACAACTGATTTTGACTTCTTCAGATAAACACGATATGTTGCAGATGTTGAAGAATAGCCAATGAAGATACCCTCGTCCGCCTTAGCACTGAATTTATTCAGACTCTCTCTGTCGTTAAGCACAAAACATTTACGCCCAAATATGTGAAAATACTTGATTGTTGGTGTTCTATTGTTGATCAACTCATATGGAGTCTTCTGAAAACGTCGATGTATCATAGACCGATTTTGAGTATGACATGCAGTCGACACAGCTTCTGCCCACAAGAATAGAGGTAAGTCTGATTGGCTAAGCATAGTCCGAGCGGCCTCGACTGGCGTTCGATTTCGCCTTTCGACTACTCCATTTTGTTCAGACGTACGAGCAGCAGAATACTGAAGTGAAATCCCGACTAATTCGAGATATTCATCAACAACCTTGTTCTTGAATTCTGTGCCATTGTCAGTCCGAAGAAACTTGACTTGTCGCTGCATTTTCACCTGGGTCGTCTTTAAGAAAGTAATGAGAACTTCGGGCGTCTCATCTGATCGAAGAAATTTGACCCATGTGTATCTTGAGTAATCGTCCACAATAACCAACACGTATTTCTTTCCACCCAAACTCCGAGTTCTCATTGGACCACACAAATCCATATGTAACAATTCTAACGGAGAACTAGTGCTTGGTTCAGGCTTCGGTTTGTGAGCGGCTCTCTTCATTTTACCCTTTTCACATGCTGCGCATAAGTGTTCTCGTTCATATTTCAGCTCAGGAAGTCCTTTGACCAATTTCCCACGAACCAGCTTGTTGATGTAACGAAAGTTCAAATGAGATAAACGTCTGTGCCAGAGCCAACTTTGTTGCGTTGAAGCTTTTGTCATCAAGCATACTTGATTGTCAATCTGTACTTTGGAAAGATTGATGGTATAGAGGTTTGTCTTTCGATGTCCACCTAAGAGTTCTGTACCATCTTCAGTACGAACTGAGCAACTCTTAGACTTGAAGTTGACCTCTAACCCTTTATCGCAGAATTGACCAATGCTGAATAAGTTGTGCCCCAAGCCTTCGACATAACTCACTTTACTGATCGTTATGTTGTCTTGAATAATGTCACCATATCCTAAGATAGGTGAAAGTTGATCGTTTCCAAATCTGACATTTCCACTGAATTTCTCTGTATAGTTAGACAATAAAGCTTTTTGCCCAGTCATATGCTTGGAACATCCACTGTCCAAGTACCACATATGCCGGGTCTGCAAGAGAAATCAGGAAACAATAACTTTAGGTACCCATTTAAAAACGGGTCCTAACAGATTAGCACAAGATTTTGGTATCCATTTGAAAATGGACCCTCTGTTCTTTTGAAAAACTTTAAAAATATTTGATCTTGAAGAATACACATGATAAGATCCGAACCAATCAGAAGAATTATGAGAGTAAGCAAAATCATTTCTCCGATAATGATAAGATGTAGTAGAAATAGGAGATAATTGAATCAATTGCTTTATTGAATATCGCTTGTAAGAAGTTACAAGGTTTTGTTTATTTGAAGCAAATTGATCAACTACATCAGTATCACTACTAACTAATCTATTACAAGAATTATCAGAAACTGATTCAGCTTTCTCATCACCCTTCCTTTTTGGTCGCCATTCAGTTCGAGCTTTCAACCTTTTCTTGCTTATATCTGAAACACAAGATGTAGATTTATTAGGAAAAGCAAATTTCTAAGACTGAGTTTTCTTTTGTGTACCAGTGTATTTCTGTTTCTGTAATCGCTGTTTCTTATGTTTCTTACCTTGAGAATAATAATCAGCAGTTACAGAAATCGATTCACCAACTTTAGTTGATGATTTAGCAGTTTTAAGAACACTTGGTAACACCTTTTCATTTATAAGACAAGTAGAATGATCAGGAAGAGAAGCATTAAAGTCAAACATATCAATTTCTTCTATGCACCCACCATCAGAGTTTAAAAAATCATTTGCAGACTCAAATAAGTCATCAAAGTTATCAGTTGAAGTTTGAGGTGCCTTTGAAACTGTAGAACACTTTGTAGATTTAAATTGTAAAATAGTGTTCTTTAAAACTGTAGAAAATACACTTTGTTCAATATCTACCAAAAGTTTTTCATCAGATAAAACATTTTCAAGCTCAATTATTTTGCTTTCAAGAATGAGTGGAGGAACATAAACCTTTGCAATTGCAGGTTTTACCTTCATCTTAGAAACAGAATAACTAGCAAAATAATCGTTTGAAAGAACTTTTGGTTTTTCTGAAAGATAACTATCATTTAACTTTGCATAGTTAAATGGTAGTTGCATTTTCTTAACATTCTTTCTATTTTCAGTTTCTTTGGCCTCAATTTCTTCCGGTAATTTGGTAACAAATTTGGGTTTTAAATGAGTATGTTTACCAGCACAAGCAAGAAAATCAAAATTATATAATGCTGGTTGTTTTCTGATGGCTTTCTTTAAGTAATGGGGTTTTTAAAACCAAGTCCCCATTTTTCCTTAACATCAGCCTCTTCATCAGGTGCATTAAGAAAAATGGTTTGATCTGTTTGTCCTCTTGCGTAAAGTTTGGCTTCCAGACCATTTACCTTCTTATTCAAAAGCTTGTTTTCAACTATGAACAATTAGTGCAGATTCTTTCTTCTCAAACTCATATTTAGAAACTTTAACTTCAAAATCAGAAATCTTCTTTTCAAAACAATCTACTTGAGATTTAGAATCAGAAGCAGATTTGCGTAAAGAATCAATCAGATGTTTGTTCCCAATAACCGACTTATTGAGTTCAAATATCTTATTGTTTCTTTTAGCAACTCTGTCTTTTTCTTTCTTCAGTTTTACTTGAAGATCATTAAGCTCAACCATCATAGCTTCCATTTTGGTTACAAAATCTTTTTCAGTTAAGTTTAATACCTCATCAGCTGTCTCGTCATCTGATTCATCATACTTGACTTCTTTTCCCATGAGACAAAGATGAGCTATTTCTTCCTTTTCTTCTTCTTCTCCTTCTGAATGATCCAGCCAAAATTCTTCTTCATCCATTAAAGCGATGCCTGCTTCTTGTTGTTTGGCTAATAACAGCTTGTTCTGATAATACTGAGAGTTGCGAACTTTTGGCTTTCTACAATCTTTTGCAAAATGACCCATCTTGCCACAGTTGTAGCATTTGACTGAATCATTTGCTGGCTTTTCAGCAACAGTGTAGTCATTCACATACTTCTTCCTGTCATCAGGTTTCTTCTCAACATATCTCCTTCCTTCCACCTTTTCTCGGTGTTCATGATTCTTGGAACTTGATGAAGAATATCATTGAGAATTTGATCCCGGCTTTTTGTAAAATTTCTTTTGAAAGGCATGGGTCAGTAAAAGCATGGCTTGTTTCAGACTTTCGCCATCATCACCATCTGATTCAGATTCAGACTCAGAACTGGTAATCACTTTCTTATTTTTCTTCTTCTCTTTCTTTTCTTTCTTTTTCTCACCAGCTACCAAATCAATAGGATCGGGAACTTTTTCTGCTTTCTTCTTTTCAGCTCTTTTCTCTTCCACTTCTTCTTCATTCTGCCTCAGAGTCTCATATACCTCATGTAACGGTATGTCATTCAGATCCTTCATCTGTTTCATCCTACGTGTATGCTTCTTCCACTCTGGTTGTAGGATACTCAGAAATTTGACATTGTTCTCAAGTTGCTTCTTTTTCACCTTATTCTTGGACAACTCATTCAGAAGCAAGACAAACCGTTCATAAGTATCTTCTAAGTTTTCATTCTCTTTGGCTTTGAATTCCTCATAACTGTTGATGCAGTTAGCCACTTTCATCTGATTCCCGATCTTGGATCCCATCATCATCTTTTGCAATTGATCCCATATCTTCTTGGCATTTCCCTTGTAACTATCAATCTTGATGTAGATCTCATTTGGAATGCTCTGAAGAAGTAAGGATCTTGCTTGTTTATCTGCTTTGTATCGGCTTTTCTGTTCTTCAGAATACTGAGAGATATCCACTGCCACTGTTTTCATCTTTTGATCTCTTTCCTCAGTTCCATCTTCACTATCATAGGAGTCAACATCATGTATTTGAACTGTTATTGATGCCATAGGACCTTCCGTGATAGACAGAAGAATATTCTCTCCATTTGAATGCCGATCCACAAAATCCAGAAATCTATCCTTCCATTGCTCGTACTCTCCTTTGAATAGAACAGAAGGCTTTACATCGGTGCCAATTGAAAGTGCATCTTTTGAAGTCATCTTGAATAAACCTGTTTGATTAATATATCAATAAGAAACTAGAACTGATCGTTAGTCCAAATGAAACAATCAAGAAAATACAGAAAACTTGAAATATAAAATCAGAAATTTTAATCACAAAAAGAACTATGTCCCCCTAGGCAGACTTAGCACGGGGGCCATATTACAGTTTTGAAAATTTCAAAAAAAAAAAAAAATTCTAAGACTTTCACACTTATGAAACGCATATCCCACTATGCGTGTCACTTAGGAAACGCATTCAAAAATTATGCGTGTCTCATATGAAACGCACATCCCACTATGCGTGTCACACCATGAATATACCCTCACTATTATGCGTGTCAAGAGGCACACGCACACCTCACTATGCGTGTCAAGTTACACCCGCATATCTCACTTTGCTTGTCTTGATGAATATACCCGCATTCTGAATTACCCGCAAACTTTGATGAATCAAACGCACATCTTGATGAGTCAAACGCACATCTGATGAATAACCCGCACAATTCGATGAACATCCGCACACCTTGAAAAACGTTCAAATTCACCAAAAACTCATTTATACCTAGAATTCAACCTCTAAACTTCGACAATTTGATCTTCTATACAACTCGAACACAATACTATCACTAATTTTCGATCAAATACACAAGAATTACAAAATTGAATCAAGAACAGTGTCAAGAACTCGTGAAAACAAAAACCACAAAAAATTCAAAAATTCGAATTGATTACAGTGCAATTGACAAATCTTTCTATACAATTTCAATCGAATTCACTTTCCTAACAACACTTAATCGATTACAACTCCAAAAACTCACTAAAACTCAAAAATCAAACTGGACTTCGATGAACAGTGTGAACATACGCATTTCTTGATTTTTCTCTATTTGGATCTGCTCTGATACCAATTGTTATTCCCAAATTCTAGTTCCTATTCAAGATTAATCAAACAAACAAGATTAAAACAAATCAATTACCTGTTTGATTTCAATTCAAATCCAAGATTACAAACTTTCTCTCTCTAGAACTCTCTCTCTCTCTACAAAAACTCTCTCTTTCTTAGATACGTATTTTCTGAAAATGACAACTTCTACAAACAGAAAAATACAAGACAAGGTATTTATATCTACAACTAATACAAAGGAAATTAAAATACAAAGTACAAATACATTGACTTTTATTACAAAAGACTTTGACTTTAATGAGATTTGACTTTCTTCAACTTTGATCTTCAGTATTCTTGATCTTGTATCCAACAGATTTATGCTCTAACACTTCTCTATCTTCAGAATAGTTGGAAGAGTTCTCTAAACCTTTGATCTTTCACATTTCTTGGTAGGTTCTTCTCCCCCTTTTTGATGAAAAGTACAACGACTTCATCAAAACATATGTCAAGAAATGTAATGCTTATAGAGCCCCTGATTCGTCAATTCATAAGATATTCATCCAGATCTTTGCAAATCTAGACAAAGTAGTCATGTAACACCTGAATCAACTAATGAATCAGTTAACATGCCTGTCAGTAACACTAAGTCACCGTGTGTAACAAATACACATTGGAAAGGAGTTGTTTGATGTTGACTCCTCCAGAGCTTCCATTTAATCATCGAAACACCACAAAGGTAATTTCTATAAATGTTATGACGAAGAAACTAATTCCTTGTGTGTTCGTGCTTGTGTTGAAAGAATTAAGCACTTGATGATTGCTTATAGGCTCAATATTGTGTAAACCACTGAGACAACAAGTTAAACACAGACTCAATGTGCATGATTGAAGTGCGAAGGTGGGGCAGACTTCCTTCTTTTCAATATCTAGATTTTCCAAATGAAAATCAGATAGAAAATGTGTTGCATCCCCTTTGAAAATGAAACATTTTCCTTTTAAGAAGAAAATGAGTAGTTGGTGAGGTTTGATCAAGAGTTGGCATGGGCTAGTTTCCTGTTTCAATAATGTTCACCAAACAATTGTGAAACACTAGTAATGTGGCTGCCCGACTCAGAAAAAGTTGGTGCAGAGTTGTGATATTCTTTTAACTCTGTTCTCACATCCTCTTTCTTTTAAACATTTAGCTCACTCTAACCAAACTTTCTTTTTCTGTTTAACACACTCATTTCTTTTGACTTCTCGCACTTAATCACTATGGATTAACTTCTTGGGTAGAAATCACTGGTTAAGGTGGTTCCATTGAAGTTGTGGTAAGTACTGGCACACTGATCCCATGTTTTCCTATGAAGCATATAATGCTCAAAATGGTTTAACTTAACAGTTAAAGCTCAATTGAATAAGAAAACACTGAAAATCACACTTCCGAATTATAAAATCTGGTTGAAGAATCGGGAAGTGATTTGAACGTTTTAGAACGATGTTTTCAATGATTGAAAGTTGTCCTTCTTTCAACCATATATGAGATTAAGATAAAGGATTGTACCTTAATGTGCGATCTTATATCTCATGAAGTTAAGCTTAAAGTCATAAAGATATGATCTTTTAAGCATCTCTCAAAACTTCTGCAAAAGTCTTATGTCAAGTCAAAGTAAAATTTATTCACTTAAATTGAAAAGACAAAAAGCAGTAAAACTGTTAAAGTACGAGTTCTGATCAGAAATAATCAGAAGTCATCACCTTTTTATACTCCCCCTGAAATTATGCATTTGAAACTTATCAGAAATATTATGCATAAAATTTCAGAAAAGTATGTATGTACTCCCCCTTGATGGTTGATTTCCTCTTGGAGTATCGGAGTATAATCTCTTTTTCAGCACGGAGTAAGGTCTTTTGATCTTTGAAGTGCGGGTCTTGAACTGTTGTGTTCAAAAGCCTTAGTTCTTTGAAGCATGGGTTCTAAGTTGATTTACTTAGAAACCACTTTTGACATTGATGTCCGGGTCTTGAGCTGATTTACTCAAGAACCATTCTTCTCCTACTCCCCCTTGACAATAGGTGCCTGCAACACAGAATCATTCTTCTTCTTTGGTACCCACTGGTATTTGGGTCCATGAGTGTTAGTTGCAGTTCGTATGGGGGTTACGGAATAAGAACCATACCAGTAATGGTCACTAGTCTTGTGAACAGGATCATGTGTACGACAATAAGAACAATAAAATTTCTTACCTGACAAACTGATTAATTTATCTCTCGTGTAGAAGAAATCAGGTTTACCTTTCAGCGCATTGTTTTTCTTGGCATTTGGCGTATGTACACATGACTTCTTACATTGAAGCTCTCCTTTCACTGGTTTTTGTTCCACGCTAGTTCAGCTTCTTCCTGGAAGCTTCTTCTCCTTCTTTGATGTGTACCTGAACAATCTATATTCCTGTCATAGAAAAGATTAGTAGAATGAATCTGATTAGAAGATTTAACTGACCTTTTGAAAAGAGTAGTTTTCTGATGTGAGCTTGCGGCTGGTTTGTTAGAACCAACTTAATTATTTCTAGGTAAGTGGATTTTTGACTTTGGAGTCATTCGCTCAGTCACCACCACCGTCTTTGAAATACAATCTTGAAGCTCTTTTACCTTTGAAGAATAATTGTCTCTTTCTTTGATAAGGAGCTCAATCTTCTTCTCAAATGCAGACTTCTTTTTCTTCTCTGTCAGTACACTCTTTGATAATTCAGATAGCTTTGCATTAAGCTTCCTAATAGCAGCTTCAAGGATGCTTCTCTCTTCTTCAAATCCCTTTTGAGCACCCTTCTGATCATTTGTCTTCCTCTCTTTGGCAAACTGATCTCTCTCCAAAATGATTACTTTCTCAAAGTCTTCAACTTTTTGAGAAAGCATTAAACATTTAAGCTCGAGTATCTTCTTCTCTTCAATACTCTTCTTGGAAAGATCTGCAATCTTCTTTTTAAACTCTGATAGTTTCTTTTCAAGTTCAGCATTTGCACTCTCCAAATCTTTGGACTTATTCTCATTGCTCTCAACAGGATCTTGCTTCTGTATTTGAGCTTCCAGATGAGAAATCTTTCTTTTTAGCGCATTATTCTCAGCTTCCAAATCTTTAACTTTTGATGACATTTTTGATCCTGTCATACACTTCTCAATTTGTTCCCATATCAGCTTTCCTGTAGCCCTATCGTGATCTAATGTGAGAAAAATCTCTTTTGAAATCTCTTCAGTCATTCCATTCAATAGGAAAGATCGGGCTAATTGGTCAGCTTCATGTCTCTTTTTCTGCTCATCAGATTATGCATTAAGTCTTAATTGAAGCTGAGCTGGTACTTTTTCTCCATTCTCCTTCACATGAGTATAAGGTTTTGTTGGAATTGTCATTATTCTTTCCCTCAGAGATTTTCTAATTAAATCCTTCATTTCATGTCTTTCAATGAAATCTATGAACCGACTTTTCCACTGATCAAAGTCTCCCGTGAAGAGTATTGGTGGCTGGGAGTCGGTTCAAATGGTGAGGGCTTCTCTGGATGACATCCTGTTTGGATTAAGAGAAAACTTGACAGATATGATCGTTAATGCAAATTAAAATCAGATAAAAATTCAGAAATAAAAATTTCCAAAAATTTCCAAATTTAACCAAGTCTGGAAATGGAGTAAAAAGTCAAACTTTGCATTTGAAGAAGCTGGCGCAAAATGGGTTTTGCGCGAGAAGCGGGTCGCGCGAACTGGAGGTTTGCGGCAGACGTGTATGGCGCAAAGTTGAGGTTTGCTTGAGAAATGGATAGAGCAAAGCTGAGGTTTGCTTGAGCAGTTGGTCGCGCAAAGTTGGAGGTTTGCGTATCACGTGGGATGCGCAAAGTTGGGTTTGCGTATCACGTGGGATGCGCAAAGAAGAAGTTCGACCGGGAAGATGTAAGAACCGGTAAAATGTTTGACCGGTAAGTTGTAAAAATGATGCTCGACCGGTATCAAATGAATTTCGAATTGTGAGTTCGACCAGAAGTAAATTAGTGGTGAGTTCGACCGGAAGTGAAAATTCGACCGGAAGTGAAAATTCGACCGGTATGTTGTTTAAAATTGGAGATCGACCGGTATAGTGTAAAAATTAGACATCGACCGGTATGAAGACGGTCGACCGGTAGTGAAAGTTCGACCGGTATTAAAAGTATTTCTTGATTTCGACCGGTAAACTGAAAAGTGATGGACCGATATGTGAGATAGGTAGATAACACGTGGATGATTCTCTTTTTAGAGGAAATAATTCTTAGGATTGTGTGATTGCCACGTGAGGATTGTAAAATAATTTCGGTGAGAGGCTGCCAAGTATCAAACAAAGTATTCCAATTAAAGATTATCCCACTTCTGACACCATTGTAAAAGTATTTCCAATTAAAGATCTCGACCGGTATTCCAATTAAAGATCTCGACCGGTATTCCAAGAGGTAGCCTTCGACCGGATGTGGTTTTACCGGGGCTGTGGTTTGACCGGGATTGAGGGTTTGAACGGGAAAGAGGGTTTGATTGGACCGATAATATGCAATTTGGCCGATATAAAAATGGAGTAGTTCGACCGGTACAATGATCTTTGACCGGTAATTAACTTTTCCTTTGACCGGTACTATTCTTTTCCCGGGGCTTTGAGGTTCGACCTATAGTGTTAATACCGGTACACAAAGAATTCAAAGACCGATATATAGCAAATGACCGGTACGTTGTCTTCTTGATTAATCGACCTGTAAATCTCAAATCGACCCAACTAGAGTTCGAATTAAAGCACCAAACTTTGACAGATTTATCGATTTATCAACTAGAACACCACACAACCTTTAGATTTTGAAAACAACCACAAATTTAGGATTTGATCTATAGCACAGTGTTCTTCAAAAATGAAGAACATAGAGAGTTGAAAATTTTGATTTTGAATCTGGACCAGAGAAGCTCTGATACCAATTGTGAGTCTGTGATCGTTACCAGATAAATCAAACAACAAACAATATAAAGATTACCAACCTGTTTGGATTACAAACGCGGATTACAGAGGTTGATATTGGTTACAGTTTAAGCTCACTCTATCTGAGTTCTTGATTGATCGATATTGTTGTATCTTATTGTGATTGAGAGAGAGATATCTAACTTAAACTAAACTAATAAAACAAAAACATAATATCTAGATATCTAATATCTAGATATTATATTAAAAACTAATATAATAATTAACTAAATAATATCTAAACTAAATATCTAAATAATAATATCTAGATATTTAGGAACTAATATAAAATACTAAAAACAACTTTGACATTTATTACAAACTGACCCTAGACTGTTGTTGAGAGCGACTTATCAGCTTTTGGCTTCGGATTGCGAACTTCAGTTTGGATGATCTTGAATCCAATGAGACTGTGGTCTAACATTGAGTCTGTGGAAAACTTGTTGTGTCTCAACAGTTTACACTTTTTGAGCCTGATAAAGCACAACATGCTTAAATTCTTTCATACATATGCACATACACACAGGGAATATGTTTTTCTTTCATAACATTCATAGAGATTCTTGTGTATTCTCAATGATTGAATGAAATCCCTTAGGAAGTGAATAGGAAAAAGCTCCTTCACAAAGTACATTCGTGGTACTAAGTGGCTCTGTGCTACTTACAGGCATAGTAAATGTTCCATATGTTGATTTAGGGTTACAACTATCGTTTTATCTGAATTTGAAAAGATTCGGGTATATATATCTTTTGGAATAGACGGTTACTCAGCTCAAAAGGAGGAGATTGTTACTTGGTGCTGAAATTGAAAAAAGAGTTTTGATGATCATGATGCTCACAATCATCAAAAAGAGGGAGATCATTTGAATGTTTCAATTTCCAAGAAAGAGGGAGAAATACGTCAAAGTCAAATAATTATTGAGATAATATGATATTGGGGAAGATATAACTCACAGAGATAAGATTTGAACATTTCAGTTTCCAAGAAGATACAAAATTCAAGGAGAAATTTCCTAAAGAGTTAAAAGCTGCAAAGATCTGAAGTTCATGATTCAAGACTTGGTGACAATTTGATATAGTTTGTTTCCGAAGTAGGGGTTCTCATGGGTTGTATTGATCGGGTTGAAGGAAATTCAACAACCCAACCCAGTGTTGGCGGTTTGAGAATTTTCAACCCAACCCAACCCAAACAAAAGTGCAACCCAACCTAACCCAACCCGTTCGGGTTGATCGGGTTGTGTTTAAACAAAGTAAAAACAATATTGAAAACATAAAAATAAAGAAATTTTTCTTTAAAGTACGATTCATCATTCAAAAGAATATACGAGTTCATTAAATATTTAGGTATTACATATAACTTTCCAATAATGTCCTCTTATGAGTTCCATTGCTCGTTGTTGCCAAGTTATTTTTGGTAACGCATTGTAATACCCGTAAATATCGAAAAATAAAGGTCACCCGGACGTTTTGGTAATCTATAAATGGCGGGAGTTTTGGTGGGAAATCATTATTTGAAGTTCCTTAGAGTATCGGGGTATTGGCGTTGAAAAAGTCGACTTTTAAGGCTTGGTTTGAGCACGGCTACAATGCCCGGTGACTATGATAGTGTCATAGTCGCACCTGTCATTGTCACAACTAAAAACAGAAGCACAGGGGAGTCTGGTCATTGTCGTTGGTCAATGTCGCACCAGGGCATCAGGGGGCTGTTAAGTACGGGATTTTCAGCTTTCTTTCTCATTTATCTTCTCCAAACTTCCTCATTCTCTCCCAAATCGTTCCTTCTTCATTCCCCTCAAACCCTAACTCATTTTGGGTCCATTTCTTGAGTTCTTGAAGTGTTTCATCATCAAGTGGTAAAGATTGGAAGCTAGAGGCAAAGGTTCATCATCTTCACCCATTTCTCCAAGGTTGTGTCTAGGGTTTCTAGGTTTTCATGAAAACCTAAGTGGTAAGTGTACCCCTTCCATTTCTAAACCATAATATAATATATAAATGTTCTCTTGATGATTTCCTAGTGTTCGTTTTCTCAAATTTCGGATTTGATGGTTTTGGAGAAATTAGGTCAAAAATTAGGGTTTTGGTCAAGTTTGGGATTTTGATGTAAAATGTTTGGGGGATTGATTCTTAATGGTTGAATGAGTATATTCATGGTTGGAAACTTGTGAATATAGGTTTTGGAAAGTTTTGCTTGTGGATTCAAGTTTCTTTGAGGAAGCTCAAGTTGGGGGTAAAATCTAGATTTAGCCTAAATCTAGCAAGGTGAGTTCAAGTTGATTTGTGAAAATGATGTACATGCCAAAATGTTCATTTTAAAGTGTTTATGTGTTTTACATGAATTTGTTAACTGTTGATTATTTGATAAGTTTTGGTTATTTGGAAACGTTGGACTTCATGAACTTGTAAAACACCCATCTTTGGGATTTTTGGGATTGTTGATAAATGTACCATAATGAAAAAATGATTTGATAACCATTTTCATAAACGTAGGGTATTTGGTAAAAATACATTTTTGTGGTTACGGGTAATAGGTGTATTTCGGGTTGTAAAATGGTTTGAAAATACCAACGTGTGAGTCATTGGAGTTTGTACATTCGCAACCTTGTGAATATTTTGGATATTGTAAACCTATGTGGTCATAAACTTGTTTAGAAAACGATTTGTTCAAGTCTAAATGATATTGGATTGTATTCATACATTTTTGGAGTATGTGGTTGTATAGTCATGGTCGGTTGCATTTTATTGCATTTTGTGGATTTTAGCATATGGTCATGTAACACCCGAATTTTCTCTTAGTAAGTTTCCGTTCATCTTTAGTCATCTATTCGTCTTCCGTTTATCTTATTGGGTGAAATATGTTGTACTTTCGAACCTTAAATCGACCCATGCGAGAATCTCGAGTTTTGATCTTTTTTCGAACTCGGTACATGTGGCGCGAGAGTGACTCGCTATCACTATCGCTTGGCACAATCTCCGGGAGAGTACCACCCGCGGTACAATCTCCCTGAGAGTACCCTCGCAATAGTGACAATGTCACTATCGCATGGCAAAGTCGCCGTTGGGGTCTGTTTGGTTAAAAAACGGATTTTTACCCATTTCTCATTCATTTCTCATCTACTTCATTTATTTCTCTCCCTCTAAACCTCTCCCCTTCCAAGAACCGAACCTAGGGTTGCATTAATCCTCATCTATGTCATTTATTGCTAGTAGTTGGGAGCATCATCTAAGGATTCAAGTTTTGAGCATTAAATCACCTCCTCTATTGTCATCTTCTCCAAGGATCAACAAGGGTTTTGGGTTTTCTTCAAAAACCCACTTGGTGAGTTCATACTTCCATTTTCCAAACCTTATACATGTCAAAACATATATTTTAAACTCCTATATATCTCCTTGGTTTTGGATTCATATGTATTACATTTTGACCTAACTTGAGTTTTGGGAGATTTTGAGGTTTCCAATCACTTTCAACTAAAATGAAGGGTTCCATCTTATATGATGTAAAATGAAGTATTACTTGCTAGAGCCCCTTACCGGTTGGCTCCATCGGATATGCAAGAGATGATGGCTCAACTCCAAGAGCTTTTAGAGAAGGGATTCATAAAACCGAGCTCGTCGCCTTGTGGAGCTCCGGTCTTGTTTGTCAAGAAGAAAGATGGCACGATGAGAATGTGCATCGATTACCGTGAGTTGAATAAGGCAACGGTGAAGAACAAGTACCCGCTTCCGAGGATAGACGACTTGTTCAATTAACTTCAAGGAGCGGGGTGTTTCTCCAAGATCGATTTGCGTTCGGGATACCACCAGGTGAAGGTGAGGGGTGAAGACGTCTCGAATACGACCTTTAGAACGTGTTACAGTCATTACGAATTCCTCGTAATGTCATTTGGCTTAACGAACGCACCGGTGGTGTTTATGGATTTGATTAATAGAGTGTGCTGACCATTCCTCGACAATTCGGTCGTCGTATTTATTGATGACATACTCGTGTATTCCAAAGGCGAGTTAGAACATGAGCAACACCTTCGTGAAGTCCTAGAAGTGCTTAGGAAAGAAGGATTGTACGCCAATTTTTCCAAATGCAATTTTTGGCTTGAAGAGGTGCAATTAATGGGTCACGTTGTCACTCGAGACGGAGTGAAAGTGGACCCCTCCAAAGTGGAAGCCATGATGAATTGGGAGCCTCCCAAGAGTCTGTCCGAGATCCGAAACTTCTTAGGTTTACCGGGTTATTATCGGAGATTCATCCAAAACTTCTCCAAGATCGCTTCTTCCTTGACGGCTTTAACTCGGAAGAATGTGAAGTTTGTTTGGACCGAAACGCATGAAAAGGCGTTCCGGACATTGCAAAAGAAATTGTGTGAAGCTCCAATCTTGTTGCTACCTAAAGGGTCGGAAGACTTCGTGGTCTATAGCGATGCTTCGAAAATGGGATTAGGATGTGTGTTGATGCAAAGAGGCAAGGTGATCGCCTACGCCTCGAGGCAACTCAAAATTCACGAGAAGAATTATCCTACCCATGATTTGGAGTTAGCGTCGGTGGTGTTCACCTTGAAGCTTTGGTGGCATTACCTCCATGGCACGAAATGTACACTCTAGACGGATCATAAGAGTCTAAAATACGTCTTTGATCAAAAAGAGTTAAAAATGAGGCAAAGTCGGTGGCTCGAGTTGCTCAAGGATTATGATTGTGAGTTGCTTTAACAACCCGATAAGGCGAACGTAGTGGCCGATGCGTTAAGTCGGAAGGACTATAGCGGAAGTATTCGGGCTACCCTTTCGAGAATCGAGTTAGTGTCAAGCCTTATTGAGAAGATCAAGACGTCTCAAGTAGAAGCCTTGTTGGAAGAAAATCTTAAAGATGAAGTTATGATAAAACAACGTTTGCTCTTAACGGAAGATAGCCGTGGGGTAAAGTTGTTCAACGGTCGTATATGGGTGCCCAAAGTTGGGAGCAACCGGGAACTACTTCTTGAGGATGCCCACAAGTCCAAGTATTCCATTCATTCGGGAAGTACAAAGATGTATCGGAATTTGAAGTTGCACTATTGGTGGCCAGTAATGAAACTTGATGTGGCGCGTTATGTATAGCGTTGTGTGACGTGCTTACAAGTGAAAGCCGAACATCAACGACCGTATGGGAGCCTTCAGTCCTTAGAGATCCCCGAGTGGAAGTGGGAGCATATTACCATGGACTTTGTGACAAAGTTGCCCAAAACTCTTCGAGGTCACGATACCATTTGGGTAATAGTCGATCGGTTGACTAAGAGCACTCACTTCTTGGCTATGCGTGAAACCTTACCGATGGACAAGTTAGAAAAACTCTATATCGATGAAGTGGTCTCGAGGCATGGGGTACCCTTGTCGATCATGTCGGATCACGAGAGTTGGTTCACTTCGAACTTTTGGTATGGCTTTCAGAAGGAGCTTAATACGCGAGTGAAGTTGAGTACAACTTACCATCCATAAACCGACGGTCAGAGCGAGAAAACGATCCAAACACTTGAAGACATGCTAAGGTCTTGTGTTATCAACTTCGGGGGTAGTTGGGACTCTCACCTACCTTTGGTGTAGTTCGCTTATAATAACAGCTACCACTCGAGTATCAGAATGGCACCGTTTGAGGCCTTATACGGGCGGAAGAGTAGAACTCCCGTGTGTTGGCTAGAAGCGGGAGAAAAGCAATTCGTCGGACCCGAAATTGTGCAAGAGACAGCCGATAAAGTGAAAGGCATTCGAGAGAGTTTGAAAGCGGCTAAAGATCGGCAAAAGAGCTATGTCGATAAGAAGAGATGACCGATGGAGTTTCAAGTGGGCGATCGTGTGATGCTTAAGGTGTCGCCATGGAAGGGCATTATTTGGTTTGAAAAGCGTGGGAAGTTGAGTCCTCGTTTCCTTGGACCATTCAAAGTGCTTAAACGTGTGGGTTTGCAAGCCTACCAATTGGAACTTCCACCGGAAATGAGCGAGATCCACAATACGTTCCATATATGCTACCTTCAGAAGTGTTTGGCGGATGAAGAAAGCGTCATCCCTCTTTCCGAGATAAGAGTGGATGAGGGTAATCGATGTGTGGAGGAACCCGACGCTATCCTTGAAAGAAAGTCTAAGAAATTGCATCACAAGGAGGTCACTATGGTCAAGGTGCGTTGGAGGCATCATTGTGGGGCCAATGTGACATGGGAATCCGAGGAGGACATGAAGTGGAGATACCCTCACTTGTTCGTTTGATCGAGATTTCGAGGATGAAATCATTTCCAAGTCGAGGAGGATTGTAACACCCGGATTTTCGCTTAGTAAGTTTCCGTTCATCTTTAGTCATCTATTCATCTTCCGTTTATCTTTTTGGGTGAAATATGTTGTACTTTCGAACCTTAAATTGACCCATGCGAGAATCTCGAGTTTTGATCTTTTTTCGGACTCGGTACATGTGGCGCAAGAGTGACTCACGATAGTGACATGTGTCACTATTGCTTGGCACAATCGTCGGGAGAGTACCACCCGTGGTACAATCTCTGCGAGAGTGGCCTCGCAATAGTGACAATGTCACTATCGCGTGGCAAGGTCGCCGTCGGGGTCTGTTTGGTTAAAAACGGATTTTTACCCATTTCTAATTCATTTCTCATCTACTTCATTTATTTCTCTCCCTCTAAACCTCTACCCTTCCAAGAACCGAACCTAATGTTCCATTAATCCTCATCTACCTCATTTATTGCTAGTAGTTGGGAGCATCATCTAAGGATTCAAGTTTTGAGCATTAAATCACCTCCTCCATTGTCATCTTCTCCAAGGATCAACTAGGGTTTTGGGTTTTCTTCAAAAACCCACTTGGTGAGTCCATACTTCCATTTTCCAACCCTTATACATGTCAAAACATATATTTTAAACTCCTATATATCTCCTTCGTTTTGGATTCATGTGTATTACATTTTGACCTAACTTGAGTTTTGGGAGATTTTAGGGTTTCCAATCACTTTCAACTGAAATGAAGGGTTCCATCTTATATGACATAAAATGAAGTATTACTTGCACATTTATGTGAATACTTGAAAGAATGTATATAATCTCATTTTATGATTTTCATTCTTATCAGCAGTTAAACTTGGAATTACATATTTGAAAGTAAATGTTATTG
Source organism: Arctium minus (assembly GCA_954870635.1). Classification (NCBI taxonomy): domain Eukaryota; kingdom Viridiplantae; phylum Streptophyta; class Magnoliopsida; order Asterales; family Asteraceae; genus Arctium; species Arctium minus. The sequence goes on along the minus strand of OX941097.1, from coordinate 22,801,776 downwards.
AGGACTATATGTTTAACTATAGTTGGTTGCAAATGATATTGTGACAAGTCTAGACTATTACTAGTGGATCCATAGGTATTGAGTCGGCTTATGTTTGGGATGTTTTCCCCCTTGTAGCTAGTTGAGACATTGGATCCTCGGAGGTCACTTGGTACGGTAATGTGGGACCGGTTATTAGCCATTGATCGTAAATGTAATCCTAGTGAACGAGTATGACTTGAATTCCTCGGGTGCCCTCCCCCACATCTTAGTATGGACCGGCGTTGTTCATGGCCATGGTTTCCTAGTATTTAACTCATAACTCGGGTTGTAGCTTACTTTTGTGTTCCGCTACAATCGTTGGTAAATCGGGTCTCCCCCGTCATCGCAAGATGTAAATTTTGGACCAAAAGGTCCTTATGTGATTAACATTTCAACTGCAAATTCAACTCTCTTGAAAAGGTTTTCCTTTTGTTATAATTGTCTATATTTCTTTAAAATTATAAACTGTATGTTCTCACTAGGCTTTAAGCCTAACACTTTTTCTCAAATGATGGGTATAACAGGTTCCTTTAGCGGTGGGTTGCCACAGGTTTGAGTGACGATCGTGGAGCTTGAGGCATTTTTTAGATGATTAGATATTTTATGTTTCGGCGTTTAGACAATCTCCTTATTTGTGAATTTGGGTTGACAACCGATGTAATCTAGATAGTACCTGTTTAGATTAGTGTGTTGTTGATTTCCATTTTGGTTCACAAGTTTGTAAATGCTTATTACATTTCCCCTTTTTGGGTGGTTTATTCCAAATACAAACGTCATATTGCCAAATTTTCAAAAATTTAAATTACTCTTAATTTTAGGGCGTTACAGGTCATTTGTCAGTTAGGCTTAAGGCTTAGTTTTTTTGTAATCACCGAGTCTTGGGGACATTTGTTCGGTTTAATAGCTTAAAGAGGAGCTTTGGGTGACTGCTTCGTTTATTGCGCTTTATTTTGGAGAATACATGTTTGAGTGCGTGTGTCATTCATTTGGAGTCATTTATCTTAGATTGTAATGCATTGTATCCATAGGCATGTAAGTCAGTCGTAATTAATGGTGAGGACTCTTGGGATTCTCACTTTCGGAAATGATGTCGTGTTGGCATTAATGTCGTCCCGGTTGATTGGCGAAGAGGAACCTTTATGGGTTGTACTTCGGGACCATGGGTCTTGTGATTGGGTGTCTAATTCTTATACACGAGGGTTAGACATCGGGAGTTATCAAGTAAGGAGTTGTGACTCATATCTTGAATGTTAGGGAGTAGGCACTAGGGGTCGAATGAGTTCCCTGAGGATGAAACTCCACTAGAGACCGAACAGGCAATAAGATCGTGTATCCTTGAGGTGTCGCTCGGCGGAGCAGGCAATAGGGGATACGGTGTTTTGGGAACATGAAATAAAGTCCGACTGGAGGTGTAGCTCGGCAGAGTAGGCAATACAGTTACGATCTGAGGTGTAGTTCGACAACGTGTCTAGGTGGCTTAACTTTGTGTTTCGCCACATACCACGGAATCGGGTCTCCCCCGTCACCGGAAGGTGTTATTTGAGTATTAAATGGTATTATTTTATTATCCATGTTTTCGGTGATGTTTTGTAATATACGGATTTTATTCGTGATTTATGGGTCGAGTATTATGCCCTCCCGTGTTTGGGTGTTTCGAGAAATAAAGTCTTATCCGCAATTTTATAAATTGGGAGTTTAATTACTATTCACGTTTTGGGTGAATTTGGGGTTGAAGTTGTTTTACGAAAGAATGTTCATGTTGGGTTGCTTGTTTTTAAAGGTGTGTGTTATTGGAAAATGAGTCGTTTAATATTTATAGTAAATCATTTTGAAAGATAATGATTTAAACTGCATTCTTACCTTTAACAAATATATCTATTTCATATGTAAACTCTTGAACTCACTAGGCGTTAGCCTAACCCTTTTTATTTGTCTGCATGTGCATCATGTTCCGGATGAGGGAAATGGTTCTAGCATTTTGGTGAAGTGTTGAGTGCTAGGAGTATGTGCAAGGGGAGTAGCTTGATGAAGTCTTCCGCTTCAGTCTTAGAGGAGAGCAACTGCAATTGAGTTTTAGTAACACCCGACTTTAATTAGCCTCTATACTAGACTCAACCTATTAATTATTGAAGTTTAACCTAGATTTCTATTCTTGGTGACTCTACTGTTGTTTTGAAGAATAGATTTTATCCTTAACTGATGTATATTTGAAAGTTTTAAATTAGTTGCTCTTTCCATTTTCGAGGGTGCTACACGTATACATATTAAAGGGAAAAATAAATAATTTTAGAGAAGTCGCTAAAACGTTTATCGGGTTATCGGGTTGGTCGGGTTACTTTGAGCCTAACCCAATATCAACTCAATAGATTTGGGTTGTCCTAATTTTATATCGATTATATGTTGAGTTACCTCGGGTTCATTTTTCCCGGGGTTGGTCGGGTTGGGTTGATCGGGTTGGGTTAATTGGGTTGGTCGGGTTGGTCGATTTTTTGAGCACCCCTAGTCCGAAGAGAAAGATGAAGATAAAGTTCAAAGTGAAAGTAAATTTTGACCGAAGATTTTTCAAAGCTAAAAGATTGAAAATTATCATTTTCAAAGTAAAGGGAGAGATTGTTAAAGATAAAGATTGTTGAAAAGTGTCAGAATTTTGAAGATCAAAGAGTTGAAGACTACTGACAATTTTTTTTAAAATTATGAATCCAAAGGGGGAGATTGTTAGAATGGAATTGTATTGAAGATTTAAGTTGCGATCAATGTTGTAAAATTCAAAGTTGTCAAAGTGTAAAAGTCAAAGTCATGTAAAGTCAATGTGTTTTAGAGTTTAATGCTTTGTAATTAGATGACGATATATAAGCATTGTTTAAGTCTGCTTAGTTGAAAGTTATTCACTTGTAATATTTTAGAGAGAGAGAGAGACATAGAGATATTCTAGAAAGAGAAAGTTAACAAATTGATGTATAGAGATTCTCTCAAAGATCAATGAATATGAGATTTGATTCAAGTGTTATCTGATCAATATTGGTTCTTTCAATTTTAGAAGAGGGCCTCATGCAAATATCAAATACGTAGATAGGGTTGTAAACGAACCGAACGTTCAGTGAACCATTTGTGAACCGTTCGACGGGAAGTTCGTTTATGTTCGTTTAGTTAATAAAGGAACGAACATGAACACATTTTTTTGTTCGTTTAGTTAAATGAACGAACATGAACAATGGTCTCGTTCGTTCATTAACGTTCGTTTATTTATGTTCGTTAATGTTCGTTCATTTATGTTCGTTAATGTTCTTTCATTTATGTTCGTTTACGTTTGTTTATATATATATATACTAGAAGTGTACTAGCACAATGCAGCTAGATATATCACGATTTTAATGTTTCATTTTATTTTTTGTTTTTTTTGTCGATTTACAGTACGATTTTGGATGGTTTTGAGAAAGTGATAATGTTTTTTTTTTATAAATTTGTTTAATTTAGACTTAATAATATAATGTTTTAATATAAAAAAAAAAGTATTTTGTTAGAATTCAATGATTATCTTATATATTTTAATGACATCTAGAAAAAATAATCAATTACATATTTAGTAATACAATTAAAACAAATTTATAGTAATATAATATATTAATAATAGTGATACATAGAAATGTCTGCATAAAATGAAGGTTTTGCACATACCAAATTGGTGGGTGTTAGAAGTCTGCAGTAGTAATATGTATCTTGTGCTTTGATACTTGTAAATTAAGAGATTTTTAAAATCTTGCATAAAATGATGGTACCTTGTGCTTAATAATTTGTATTTAAAAGTTTTTTATCCGTGCTTTATAATATAGTATAGATATTTATATGACATTAATATGTAGAATCATTAATTAAATTAATTTTTTAGAATTCCTTTTCATACCATAAGTTTACCTAGTTTTTCATTTTATTATTTTATTTTTTACGAAAGAAATGATGAGCAACCGTGGTTGTTTTTTGTTCATTTGTGTTTGTTCATTTATGTTCGTTCGTTTACGTTCATTTAGATCTTAATGAACAAATATAAACGAATACGAACAAACAGGGGCGGCCTTCGGGGTGTGCCGGTGGTGCCGCTGCACGGGGCCTCCGATCATAGAGGGCCTCCGATTTTTTTCTATTATATTTTATATATAATTAGTATATATATTCTAAAAAAGATAAAAATAACACAAATATCGCTCCAGATTAGTTGGTAAGCGCTTCTAGTTCTACCCAAGAGACTCGGGATTGAGTCTCTCTCATTGTAATCATTATTTTTTTGAAAATTGAAATGACATTATAGTTTCCATTTGCATTTATTAGTTATCATTTAAGTGGCAAACATCATTTTTAGAGTTTTGAATATTTTTAATTTTTCCAATTCTATTACTTTTTGGGGCCGTCTTTCATTAGGGTTTTTAAGATTTTTATTTTTCAAATTCTATTTTTTTTATTCGACCGTCTTCCATTGGAGTCTTCATCATTAATTCATTCTTTTTTTTCAATTATTCGATTCCACTTCTAGTTAGGTATTATATCAAACCTTATGATTTATACTTAAAGTTATTTATTTCTCTATCTTTTTATTAGTTTTCACCTATAACTTTATTATTTGATTATCTATACTACATATATAAGCATTTAGACAAAAAAATCTTAAAGACAACATTTTATGCACAAGGTACAACTAATTCATGCATGAATTCTTAAAATCTCTTAATTACAATATACAATGCACAATGTACAAGTTTTAAGTGCATACTCTTTATAGTTTATATGTTGAAGGTACTTTTTGTATGCTTAAGTTTCAGCTTTATCAAACCCCAAGATTATCAATAAAAAGGAAATTTATCTTTTCAAAGTTATCCCAAGCTATCAGACTTTCCAACATTTCACCAAAATTCAAATTTCAAATGAGATGCTGAATTTCAAAACCCTAAAATGTATCATCCCCACCTAAATATGCTCTCGACCTCTCCAAGCAAACTGTGCTCCGGAAATTGCTTCTCTACCGGAGTTGTTGACCAAATACGACAATTTGAACCGATATCTATGTCTCATATAGGAGACGACAAGGATTTGTAAGGGCTTGAAACCCTTCTAATTTATTTATTTGCTTTGCGATACATCTGAAGTGTTCATTGGGTCGATTGATCGATCGATCAAGGAATAACAAGCACTAGATTCATCATCTATGATAAGCATGCTTAACCCATTGGATCGCACCAGGTCGAGTTCTCCCAGTTTTACCCAGAAGCAAGGTAATCAAGATTTTCAATATTTATTGGTTTATCGAGTGTTAATTTTTGAACAAGATTCCCATGAGGTTGTCAAAACAACAAGATTTTTTTCATAACTTGGTTAGCCTTTTCATTTTGCTGCATTTGGTTTCCTACCAGTTTTGTTTTTATTTCTAACACACTTTCTGATTCTTAGATAATAAATCTCATGATTATCAATAGAACGAGTTGAATGGTGTCCTTGCGAGGAAATATGTTACATACAACATCCAAAGAAGGGCTCAAACATGAGTTGAACAATGTCTATTGAGAGATTCAAGCCACAAATCCTACATAGATGGAGCTTGAATTGCTCAGAGAACATGTATACTAATTGATTATCTTTCCTGAACCTGTGTTCAAACTCTCAATAAGGTAATTTCCATCGATTCTACTGATTCCTGATCGATTTCTGTCCAGGTAAGTTAACTTTGCTTTCCATCGATTTTTGTCACGTAAATTAACTTTGCTACATGTTTTGCTTTTCTCTGATTCAAGCTTTCCATCAATTTCGTCCAGGTAAGTTAACTTTACTTCATGTTTTGCTTTTCATCGATTCAATTTTTCTATTAATTTATGTCCACGTAAGTTAATATTGCTTCATGTTTTGCTTTTCATTGATTCAAGGTTTCCATCTATTCTACTGATTCCTAATCGATTTTTGTCCAGGTAAATTAACTTTACTTCATGTTTGCTAGAATTTGTTGTTTTTTACCGTTTTCCTTATCTGGCTACTCGATAAAATTTGCAAAATGCTTTGATTTTCTCGGTTTTATAGTTTGGTTAGCTTTGATTTTCTCGTTTTTATAGCTTGGTTAGCTTTGATTTTCTCGGTATTATAGCTTGGTTAGCTTTGATTTTCTCGGTTTTATAGTTTGATTAGCTTTGATTTTCTCGGTATTATAGCTTGATTAGCTTTGATTTTCTCGGTTTTATAGTTTGGTTAGATTTGATTTTCTCGGTATTATAGCTTGATTAGCTTTGATTTTCTCGGTTTTAACTAGTACAAAAAAGGTCTTTAGTGACGGTTAAAAACCGTTACCATAGGTATTCCGTAACGGTTTTCAAGGACATAAAAATCGTCACCTTATCTGCCGTCACTTTTGATACACTTTTGGTTACGTTTAAAAAATGTTACCAAATCACATCAAAAACCGTTACCATAAGTTAAAACCGTCACCTTAGGTGTATAAAAAAATCAAATTTTTTCCTAAAACCGTCAACTTAGCATGACATACGGCAATGTTTATTTGTTAAAACCGTCACCGTAGCATGACATACGAAGACTTTATTTTTCAAAAACAGTTACCATAGCATGACATATAGTGACTTTATTTTTCAAAAATCGTCACCTTAGGATGACATACGGTGACATTTATTATTCAAAATCATCACCGTAGCATGATATACGATGACGTTTATTATTCAAAATCGTCAACATAGCATGACATACAATGATGTTTATTTTTCAAAACCGTTGTCTCAGCATGACATACAATTACGTTTATTTTTCAAAACAGTCACCGTATCATTACATTCGGTTACGTTTATTTGTCAAAATCATCACCATAGCATAATATACAACGATGTTAATTTGTTAAAATTGTCACCACAACATGACATATGGCGATGTTAATTTTTCAAAACTGTCATCATAACATGCATACGGTGACGTTTATTTGTCGAAATCGCCACCATAGCATGACATTCAGTGACGTATATTTGTCAAAATCGTCACCAAAACATGACATACGGTGACATTTATGTTTCAAAATGTCACTGTAGAATGACATACGATGACGTTTAAATATTCAAACTGTCACCGTAACATGATACAAAGTGACATTTATATATTCAAAACCATCATCGTAGCATCACATATTATGACATTTATTTTCCAAAACCGTCACTGTAGTATTACATATAGTGATATTTATTCAAAACCATCATCATAGAATGACATACAATAACATTAATTTTTCAAAACTGTCACTGAATAATAGCTTATGATGACGCTTTCTTTTAAAATCGTCACAATAACATGTCATACAATCACATTTATTTTGAAAGTCGTCATATAAGCTAAACAAATGGTGACGTTTATTTTTCTCAAAACTGTCATCATAACTTGACATACTGTGACGTTAAATTATCAAATTAAATTGTTACATAAATCATACACAATCTTTTGGTGATGGTTTTTATCATTTGCCGATAAAATGAAAATGAATTCAAAAACTCAGAATATGAACCAAATGATTAATGAACAATAGGGTAATAATTACATTATAAGAATGATGTATGAGAACACTAATTAGAGAAGTACTATATATCTGAAATAAATATTTTCTTTTCTAAGCTATACTCCCATGCTTCCATCTCTTCACCATCCCGTTAATAATTGCATAATTGTTATTTCCATTTATAACCTTTTGCTTTTAGCCCTTATGATTAGAAGTTGTTTGTGGTACCTGCAAAGATAAGAAAACAACCGATAAATACAACAAATCACGAGAGAGTGACGAAATTTTTACATATGATTAAAGAAAACATAATATGAAACAAGTTCAGACTTCTAAAATAGAGAATCAAAAATCAAAATCTCTAAAAAGAAACTTCGACTCCAATACTTATTCTATTTTAGAGATTATTGCATTGATTATATTATTAAAATAATCAATACATTTATAAAATATTATCTCTCTCCTAAACATATTACTTCTGTTATCGGTGGAAAGAATAAAATATTATATCGCTTTCTTAAATAGTGGATTTTAGAGATTTCTCCAAATTTGGAAATTTTATCTTCTGACTTTCTTTTTTTCTATTTTAACATCACTGAATTTTCAGCCCGATAATCCGCCAGTGAATTTTCCGCCGAAAATTTAATTGTTTAAATTATTATTTTTCAGTTAATTATAAAAAAATAAACTTACAGGCGGATTTATCCGCCACTGATCTGTCGGTAATTCTGAATTTTTTAAAAAAAAAATTGAAAACTAATATTCATTTTATTGGAATTTTTCTATACAAATACAAATTTGTATTAAAATAATTACATAAAAAATCAGATTTGATGCAGCCAATAGTTCTGTTATAGTACCTTTCCTATGAAAAACTGATCCATGAGTAGATAAAATTCGATGACTCAAGGTGTAATCACAAGAATCAATGTAACGACCCCCGTCCTGAGTGATTTAGGACAGTTTCCTAAAACAATGGTTTGCAGAGTTTCCACAAATTGATTGGTTTTCAAATGAAACGCACCCTAGATATATATATATATATATATATATATATATATATATATTCACATAAACCCAAAAGAACCTCTTTTACAGAAAGAGGTTGGGAAAGTACAGAGCATGCTAAGTAAATATATACATTACAAAAATACAATTCCAAAAGCTTAGCATAACTATTAATTATAACCAAAAGATATAGCGTCACTAGGAAGGATTATCCCAAAAAGTCACTTGTGTCGCTCACGTCACCTTGCCCCCATCCCGATTCTACATCAAGTACCTGTCGTGCAAAGAAAACACATGGCTGCGCGACATTGCTCAATGAACGGATAATATATATAAAAAGAAAAATAGTAATCCAAAGAATAAATTAATAAGATTAGGTACAATGAAAAATGAATTAACCATTTAAATCAACTTGGTTGGAATTATATACATTCAATGAATCAATAAACCGAAATCATGGAGATCCGAATATAACTCGAAAACAACTACAAATCCGAATCAACGGATGTCAAAATCAAAGTCTCAAATCATATAAGTTCTTAATTCCGTGCAACAAAGACACGTTGTCCGATGGTCGGCCAATCCAATCGGACGGTTGGAATTTAGGGGTACGGGCACACACCGCCTAAGTCCCATCGTAGATTTAACCACGGCCTCAAGTTCTGGAACTACATCTAGAATCGATCCATACGCCCTCGGGTAGCCTGTTCCGTAAAGGCCGGGTACAAAGTATCATTCGTTGAAGACGCCATAGTCTTTGTAGCCACTATGGTAGCATCCCAGACAAAGGTGCCCCAAAGTCCGGTGTTCGGAAAACAAGTCCAAAATCGAAATTCAATTTCATTGAATCAAAGCATAACCCAAAAAGAGTTTCTAATTTCTCAACGTATTTTGATTTCGGAAATTCACACAAAAGTTCATATAATGAGCAATTGGATTAAGACATATAAACTCATATCCAATAGAAGTTCGTTATCTGGAAAAATCCATAAAAGAAATCACAAACGGATCAAAAAGCATGTTATATAATCAAAAGACAACAACTAAAAGCAAAAATGATCAAAAGTTGTAAACAATTCCGGATAATCAATTCACATACCCACTTTTGTGGATATTTGGATTCATATTGAATCATGTGGATGAAATGACCACATCAAATGGTCATTCCCGTGTCAAAGAAGATTGAATCTGTACCTGAGATGATCCCTTTCCTATCCTTATAGTCTCCTGCAATTCAACATGAATTCTTTGAATTATCGGTAACGGAATTTGGAATTCTATGCTCACACAAGTCACAAGGGTCCTAAAATTATCTATGAACCTCGTGCTAACAATATCCTTAGACACTTTAAACAAGGTAAACATGAATTTACATGACATTTAGAACACTAGATTTATTTTCAAAGAAGAACACATTCTAGAAATTAACAGCTTTTAGATACCTAAAGTTTCTGACTTTTCCTCCCATTTAGAAGCCAAAACAGTAGTTACCATCAAAATGAAAGTTGTTATATGATCTCTTAGGAATCTAGTCGTTTTGGATTCATCTCATTTGGATAAACCATCTATTTTCTATGAATTTTACAAAAACAACATGCTGATCCCGAGTATAGTGTGACCAGTCTCAAAAACACACTGTTTTGGGCCATTTAAAGACATAATCTGATCTTGGGATAAACTACAAAGTTGTTCTAGAATCTCTACGAATTCCAACGATATATCATACACCTTATTTGGATCAACCAATTATTTTATACGAATTTTTGAACTCACTGGACAGAAACTGTTAAGACATGCAGTTCTCATTGAAGCATTTCATCAAACACTTAGAGGACACAACTACAATTTAGAGTTCAAAACTACATCCATGGTTCTAATTACCAATCCTTGAACATTTTGCACCCATATAACATAGATTAAAAATATACAACTACATGCAAAACCCAATTTCAAGATTAAAGACCCAAATCAAAACATAACTTCAATTTGTGAAAGATTTTAGCTAAACTAAAAGAATTCATCCACTTTAAACAACCTAATTACTAAAACAAAGAGAAATACACATACTTAGTATGTGTTTTAACATAAAAACCAAAAATTGAAGATAACAAAGGATTACCTTAGTGTTTTTGACTTCCAATCTTCAATATTACACCATAAGCTCTTCAAATCCTCAAGAAAATTGTTGATTTCTTCATTTCTCTCTCAAACCCTCTCTTCCTCTCTCACTACATGATTTAGACTTGAAGATCAAAATAAACCTATTTAATCTTTTTCTTTTCTTTTATCTAATAACAACAAGTTTGAGGAAATTGTTAAATTTGAACCCTCAAACTTCTAAAAGAATTACAAAATATATCCTAACATTAATTTTCCTTAAATTTCAAGTTTAAAATAAGTTTTAATTTGCTAGCTTTGGCCCCTCAACAAAGTCAATTTTAATCTAGAGACTAAGGTACAACTAACTAATGCATAAAGTACAACTTAAGCATGCACACAATTATATATAATTCGAATGACGGATTTTTGGGGTATTACAACTTCCCCCCCTTAAAAAGATTTCGTCCCCGAAATCTAGTTACGGATTAAAAAGACTTACTTTATAAAAAGAGCTCGGGATATTCATGTCGCATAAAATCTTCCGTCTCCCATGTCGCTTCACGCTCCGTATGATTCTTCCACAACACTTTGACATACGGAATTATCTTTCTACGCGTCCCTCTCTCCTCTCGGTCTAAAATCTTTTTCGGTTCTTCTCGATAGGAGAGATCTTTTTCAATTTTGTTGAGAGGATAGTCTATCACGTGTAGGGGGTGATAGTGAAATCCGCGTAATGCAGATACGTGAAAAACATCATGCACATGGGATAACTGAGGGGGCAGCGCTAACCGATATGTGACTTGACCGATCCTTTCCAAGACTTCGAATGGACCGATATACCGAGGACTCAGCTTGCCTTTAATTCCGTATCGGCGAGTACCACGAGTCGGTGAAACTTTGAGGAATACGTGGTCACCCGGTCGAAATTCGAGGTGTCGAAGATGTTTATCAGCATAACTCTTCTGACAAGATTGTGCTTCCTTTATTTTCTATCGGGCTACCTCGATCTTTTCAGTCGTAACTTGGATAAGCTCAGGACCTTCGATCATTTTTTCTCCGACTTCGTTCCAACAAGTTGGTGATCGACATTTTCGGCCGTACAATGCTTCATTGGGAGCCATGCCAATACTTGATTGCCAACTGTTGTTATAAGAGAATTCAATAAGAAAGAGATAATTATCCCAACACCCATTCCACTCCAAAGCACAGGCTCGGATCATGTCTTCTAATGTTTGTATGGTGCGTTGAGACTGACCGTCTGTCTGGGATGAAAAGTGGTACTAAAATTTAATCGAGTACCCCAGGATTTTTGTAGACCTTCCCAGAATCGAGAAGTGAAACGCGGGTCTCTATCATAAGTTATAGAAATTGGCGTGCCATGAAGTCGAATAATATCACGCTGGAAGAGATAGACCGAGTCTAACGAATAGGAAGAAAATGGGTTGATTTCGTCAAACGGTCGACACTCACCCAAATAGAGTCATGGTTAGAAGATGTTTTGGGCAACCCGACTACGAAATCCATTGTGATATGTTCTCATTTCCATACTGGAATTTCAAGAGGTTGAAGGAGTCTACTAGAGCGTTGATGCTCGATTTTGACTCGCTGACAAGTTAAACAACGTGAAACATGTTCTGCGATGTCTCGCTTCATACCGTTCCACCAGAAAATTTGTTTCAGATCTCTATACATTTTGGTAGTACCCGGATGAATAGAGAAAGGGGAGTCATGAGCTTCTTTCAAAACAACTTTTTTTTCAACTCAGTATCATTTGGAACACAGAGCCGATCACGAAACCATAAAATGCCATCGTCATCAATTCGAAATTCAGAATTTGTTCCATTCTGAATGTGATCATGAATGGTCCAAATTTCACCATCATTCTGTTGGGCGGCTTTTATCCGTGATATAAGAGTCGGCTCTACTATCAAAGTAGATAAAAAACTTTGATCATTATGCGGATAGATTTCCAAACCGTACCGATCAATCTCTGTAGCCAACTATGTGGGGACTAATAAGGAAGAGATTTGTCCAACAACTTTTCGACTGAGTGCATTTGCGACTACATTTGCTTTGCCCGGATGATACTGAATCCGGACATCATAGTCCTTAAGAAGCTCAAGCCACCGCCTCTGGCGCATGTTTAGCTCCTTCTGAGTAAAGATATACTTCAGACTTTTATGGTCTGTAAATACCTCACATGTCTCGCCATACAGATAGTGGCACCATATTTTGAGAGCAAAGATGACCGCAACCAACTCTAAATCATGAGTCAGATAATTTACCTCGTAGGGTTTCAACTGTCGTGAGGCATATGTGATCACTCTGCCATGTTGCATTAACACACAACCCAAACCTTGCTTCGAGGCATCACTGTATATCTGGAAACCGCCGGTGTCTGTCGGTGAAACAAGAATCGGTGCAGTAACCAAGCGATGTTTTAGTTCTTCAAAACTAGCTTCTTGATCTGAGCCCCACTCAAACTTAACACCTTTTCGTAGTAATCGAGTCATAGGTAGAGCTATTTTAGAAAATCCCTCGACAAAACATCGGTAATAGCCCGTGAGACCTAGAAAACCACGGACCTCAGATATATTTGTCGGTCTTGGCCACTTTGTGACAGCTTCAATTTTAGTAGGGTCTACTGTCACACCCTCAGCAGATATAACGTGACCCAAAAATGTCACATGTTCAAGCCAGAATTCGCACTTGGAGAACTTAGCATAAAGTTTTTTCTGTCTGAGCGTCTCTAATGCTATACGAAGGTGGTGTTCATGATCTTCATGGGATTTAGAATAGATTAGAATATCATCGATGAAAACAATGATAAACTCATCCAGATAGTCCTTAAAGACATGATTCATAAGATTCATGAAAACCGCTGGAGCATTTGTAAGACCGAATGGCATAACTATGAACTCATAGTGACCATAACGTGTTCTAAAAGAGGTTTTGGGGATATCACAATCACGTATTCTAAGTTGATGATATCCTGAGCGAAGGTCAATTTTTGAAAAGTATCTTGCCCCTTGTAGCTGATCGAATAAATCGTCGATCCTGGGTAATGGATACTTATTTCGGATTGTAACATGGTTTAGCTCGCGGTAATCTATACAGAGCCGCATGGAACCGTCTTTCTTTTTGACAAACAAAAAAGGGGCTCCCCAGGGAGAGACACTGGGACGAATAAAACCCTTGTTTAGAAGTTCTTCAATTTGAGCCTTCAACTCTTTCATTTCAGTAGGGGTCATACGATAGGGAGCTTTAGAAATTGGTGTGGCCCCTAGGATTAATTCGATAGAGAACTCGACCTCTCTTACCGGTGGAATACCCGGTAAATCATCTGGAAAGACATCTGAAAATTCCTTGACAATAGGAATAGAATCAAGGGAAAGCGGTACCTGATCTGGATCTTGTAGAGATGCAAGAAATCCCTCGCAACTTTGCCACATGAATTGCTCAACTTTTATGGATGATATAACTCGGGTTCCCTCTTTCAGAGGTACACCCTGAAAAATGAGCTCGGGATGGCTGACGTCTCCGAATATAACTTGTTTCGACTCACAATCAATAGTAGCTCTGTGTCGATCTAACCAATCCATGCCCAAAATTAAATCAAAGTGCGATAACTTCATAGGGAGTAAATTTACTTCTCGAATACAGTTCTCGATCATCAATGGGCAGTTTTCAAATTTTGAGACAATGCATATAAAATTACCCATCGGGGTTGAAATCTTGACAGGGAAGTCAGTTGACTGCTCATAGGGCTTAAGATGTGACTCCAGATACTCAGAAGCAATGGAGTGTGAAGCCCCGGTATCAAACAATACATATACAGATTTGTCAGCTAAAGTTAAGATACCCGAAACCATACCAGTCGTGGACTTGTCACCGGATATCGCAAACACACGCCCGCTGGCAGTAGATTGTTTTCCCTTGGCTTTTGAGTTGTCAAACCGACCCTTCTTACAGTCTCTGGCCAGGTGGCCTTGCTCATGACAAATGTAACACACTCCTGTCATTTTTAAACATGGTCCGGGACGATGCCAGTTGTTGCACTGATTACATTTGACACGATTGCCCGTAAGAAATTTATTTTCATTGACTACCGATTCTGAAGTTCGAGATTTGGAATTATTAGAGCCCTTTAGACTTCCACTGCTCAATTTAGAGCGCATCGAACGCTGATTACTAGAACCTTTTTGCGAACTTTCAGAACCTCGCTTCTTTGAGTCAAGTTGACGAGTTATACGCTCTTCACGTGCTCTGTCGATGTTTTTGGCTGCATCGGCAGCCTGCGAGACACTGTCGAAACTTGAATTGATTAGCTTGTCTTTGTACTTGTAGTTTAATGACCACTTGAATTTATCAATCTGGTGAGCTGCAGTTACCGCGGTAACTCCTGCAAATCGAGCCAATCTGAGAAATCGAGCTAGATAGTCGGCAACAGATTCATCGTCACGTTGTTGGATGTTAGAATACTCGCGTACATACGCTTCTTTATCAGCTGGAGTAAAATACTGATTATAGAAGAGCTCCTTGAATTGATCCCAAGAGAAGTCTCGGACACTAGGGTTTGATTGTCTACAAGAATCCCACCAGTTGTGAGCGTCATTTTCGAATTTGTATGTTGCAAGTCTAACCTTGAACTGATCACGACAGTCAAGTGTATCAAAGATTTTCTCTATATGCCTGATCCAATTTTCTGCTTCTACTGCCTCAGACGCAGAAGTAAAAACATGAGGTTTCTGCTTGTTGAAACATTCCAGCCACACATGGGCTTCTGCAGTTGGGTTATGTGATCTGGAACCTGGATTTGCATTACTAGGACTAGTTTGTAACGTTGGTCTGGGAGATTGATGAGAATCATGAGCAGCTTTGTGCATAGCCTCCACTGCCTGCGCAATAAAATCAGGCATCATACCTGACATAGCTTGGTGGACTGCCGCTGTGTTAAGAATCAGGCATCACGTCTCGACATACTATAGGAACAAATATACGGATTAAGAATTGAATATCAAATAGATAGGAAAACAACAATTAGGAATAGAACTAACCAATCTAGACAAGTCCTACACTACCCATTCCTATTTCTACCCATTCCTCAAAGGTCAAGCCTATAACGGACTACAAGACAAAACCTAGGCTCTGATACCATAACTGTAACGACCCCCGTCCTGAGTGATTTATGACAGTTTCCGTTACACACACACACACACACACACACACACACACATATATATATATATATATATATATATATTCACATAAACCCAAAAGAACCTCATTTACAGAAAGAGGTTGGGAAAGTACAGAGCATGCTAAGTAAATATATTACAAAAATACAATTCCAAAAGCTTAGCATAACTATTAATTATAACCAAAAGATATAGCGTCACTAGGAAGGATTATCCCAAAAAGTCACTTGTGTTGCTCACGTCACCTTGCCCCCATCCCGATTCTACATCAAGTACCTGACGTGCAAAGAAAACACACGGCTGAGCGACATTGCTCAGTGAACGGATAATATATATAAAAAGAAAAATAGTAATCCAAAGAATAAATTAATAAGATTAGGTACAATGAAAAATGAATTAACCATTTAAATCAACTTGGTTGGAATTATATACATTCAATGAATCAATAAACCAAAATCATGGTGATCCGAATATAACTCGAAAACAACTACAAATCCGAATCAACGGATGTCAAAATCAAAGTCTCAAATCATATAAGTTCTTAATTCCATGCAACAAAGACACGTTGTCCGATGGTCGGCCAATCCAATCGGACGGTTGGAATTTAGGGGTACGGGCACACACCGCCTAAGTCCCACCGTGGATTTCACCACGGCCTCAAGTTCTGGAACTACATCTAGGATCGATCCATACGCCCTCGGGTAGCCTGTTCCGTAAAGGCCGGGTACAAAGTACCATTCGTTGAAGACGTCATAGTCTTTG
Source organism: Arctium minus (assembly GCA_954870635.1). Taxonomy (NCBI): domain Eukaryota; kingdom Viridiplantae; phylum Streptophyta; class Magnoliopsida; order Asterales; family Asteraceae; genus Arctium; species Arctium minus. Next base: position 22,785,165 of record OX941097.1, on the reverse strand, counting down.
TAGCCACTATGGTAGCATCCCAGACAAAGGTGCCCCAAAGTCCGGTGTTCGGAAAACAAGTCCAAAATTGAAATTCAATTTCATTGAATCAAAGCATAACCCAAAAAGAGTTTCTAATTTCTCAACGTATTTTGATTTCGGAAATTCACATAAAAGTTCATGTAATGAGCAATTGGATTAAGACATATAAAATCATATCCAATAGAAGTTCGTTATCTGGAAAAATCCATAAAAGGAATCACAAACGGATCAAAAAGCATGTTATATAATCAAAAGACAACAACTAAAAGCAAAAATGATCAAAAGTTGTAAACAATTCCGGATAATCAATTCACATACCCACTTTTGTGGATATTTGGGTTCATATTGAATCATGTGGATGAAATGACCACATCAAATGGTCATTCCCGTGTCAAAGAAGATTGAATCCGTACCTGAGATGATCCATTTCCTATCCTTATAGTCTCCTGCAATTCAACATGAATTCTTTGAATTATCGGTAACGGAATTTGGAATTCTATGCTCACACAAGTCACAAGGGTCCTAAAATTATCTATGAACCTCGTGCTAACAATATCCTTAAGACACTTTAAACAAGGTAAACATGAATTTACATGACATTTAGAACACTAGATTTATTTTCAAAGAAGAACACATTCTAGAAATTAACAGCTTTCAGATACCTAAAGTTTCTGACTTTTCCTCCCATTTAGAAGCCAAAACAGTAGTTACCATCAAAATGAAAGTTGTTATATGATCTCTTAGGAATCTAGTCGTTTTGGATTCATCTCATTTGGATAAACCACTATTTTCTATGAATTTTACAAAAACAACATGCTGATCCCGAGTACAGTGTGACCAGTCTCAAAAACACACTGTTTTGGGCCATTTAAAGACATAATCTGATCTTGGGATTAACTACAAAGTTGTTCTAGACACTTTACGAATTCCAACGATATATCATACACCTTATTTGGATCAACCAATTATTTTATACGAATTTTTGAACTCACTAGACAGAAACTGTTAAGACATGCAGTTCTCATTGAAGCATTTCATCAAACACTTGGAGGACACAACTACAATTTAGAGTTCAAAACTACATCCATGGTTCTAATTACCGATCCTTGAACATTTTGCACCCATATAACATAGATTAAAAACATACAACTACATGCAGAACCCAATTTCAAGATTAAATTCCCAAATCAAAACATAACTTCAATTTGTGAAAGATTTTAGCTAAACTAAAAGAATCCATCCACTTTAAACAACCTAATTACTAAAACAAAGAGAAATACACATACTTAGTATGTGTTCTAACATAAAAACCAAAAATTGAAGATAACAAAGGATTACCTTAGTGTTTTTGACTTCCAATCTTCAATATTACACCATAAGCTCTTCAAATCCTCAAGAAAATTGTTGATTTCTTCATTTCTCTCTCAAACCCTCTCTTCCTCTCTCACTACACGATTTAGACTTGAAGATCAAAATAAACCTATTTAATCTTTTTCTTTTCTTTTATCTAATAACAACAAGTTTGAGGAAATTGTTAAATTTGAACCCTCAAACTTCTAAAAGAATTACAAAATATATCCTAACATTAATTTTCCTTAAATTTCAAGTTTAAAATAAGTTTTAATTTGCTAGCTTTGGCCCCTCAACAAAGTCAATTTTAATCTAGAGTCTAAGGTACAACTAACTAATGCATAAAGTACAACTTAAGCATGCACACAATTATATATAATTCGAATGACGGATTTTTGGGGTATTACAATCAAAGTGGCCAAAATTCTATCACAAAAATCACAATTGCCAAGAAATCATATATTAGAATAAATATTGTAATGAAAAGAATCACAATGGCCAATATTCTATGGTTTTTAAACCCACAATCACACCATGACAAATCAAAGAAAAAAATATAGTAAAAGGTGGATTCGATGGCAAAAAAAGAGAGGAAAAAACGGTGTTAAAACACGAAAAAGAACAAGATTTGTAGGTGGATTCGATGGCCAAAAAACGATGGTCTTAAAATAAAGGGAGATGATATCTTGGTGGATCGTTGGCCAAACAGAAACAAAGAAAATGTCAAGAGGGATTCGCTTTTACCTGAAGGTGGACGAATCTGTGATTTCTAGGAGGGAAACGAGGGTTTCTCAACGAGGAGACGACGAAATCGGTCAGAACAGAAGGGGAATGATCTGTGATTTCTTAACGAGGGAGACAATTTGTGATTCTTCAACGATGGAGACGACCTGCGATTCTGAGTGTAGAAAACCCCAATAAAAATCAAATGATGCAAACCCCAATGAAACAATTTTTGAGTGTAGAAAACTATACCAGCACTATGAGAAATCGGCGGCGAGTCTAGACTGCTGCTTCTCTAGGTCATTTTAGGGAATGAAAAGGAATGGAGGAATTCGTGGCTTTTAGATAGAAAGGGTATGGGCTTTTGATTTTTAGGGGGAAAAAGGAAGGAAATAAAAAAGAAGGAAATAAAAGAGAGAATCTAAAACCAAATTAGAAAAAAATAAGGTTATTTTTTATAGGTTTGAAAATTTAAATTATCTATTTTTTTTAATTCTTCTTATAAAATATAAATTAAAATAATATGATATAAATATTATAATAAATAACAATAATTAATAGAATATAATATATATTAATTGAAGTATTTTTATAATTAACCTTACGTATAAATATATAGAGATTTTTGTATGACTGTAACAAACCATACAAACTAATTATTATTATTATTGTTATTAGGGAAATTAATTAAAATAACCATTTTAAAGAATCGGGTTTACCTCCTAACCATTCCCTCCCTTAATTTATTGAAAAACCCCTTACGTTCGTGAAAGGAGTTCGTATATACGAACACCTCCCAAAGACCCAAAAAAATGATCCACATTTGTAATATGTTTTCGTATATACGAGCATACCTTTAAAAAATGTGAATCGTAATATGTGTTCATATATTCTTGAAAGTCATTTAGAAAAAACCTACACATTTGGCCTCTATTCGTATATATGAGGCATTTACGAACCTAGTTAAAAAAATTACAATCATGGACTCTCATCCTGATATATGAAGTTAAGAACCCCAAAAATAAATTACAATTTTGGCCCATGTTCTCTTATATAGAAATAGGGCCAAAAATGTAAGTTTTTTATAAAAAAAAAAACGAGGTAGGTTTGTATATACAATGATATGTTACGAAGAGGACTAAAATTGTAATTTTTTAATTCATTTGAAATGTTGTTCGTATATGAGGGTTTATGATGAGGGGCCAAAGTTGTCAATTTTTTATATGTGATTTAGCTAGGTTATATACACGAACCCTTTTCACGAAGGAGCCAAATAAAAATTATTTTAACCCTTTCAAGCCTTTCATGAACTTATGAGTTATTTAGAAATAATTTTTATATTTGGGTCCAATTCATGAACTTATGGCTCAATAACACCAAATGGTCACTTGTTACGTGTTTGTATGCATGTATGTACTCGATATATGCATGTGGTGTGTATTGGCTCTATAAAACCATTAAGACTCACTATAGCCTATTAATTAAGAACTACTAAAACTTATTAAGAGCCATTATAGTCCAACAAGACCTTTTATGACCTATTAAGGATCGGTAACACCAATGATGACTTATTACGTGTTTGTATACAGGTATGTACCGCATATATGCATGTGATATGTATTGGACTCGATAAGACCACTATGACCCACTATAGTTTATTAAGAACCACTAAAGCTTATTAAAACCCATTATAGTGTATTATGACTTATTAAATCTCAATTTGTTCCATTAAAGCCAGATTGTTTCATTAAAGCCCAAATGGATCCATTAAATTCTAATTTCTTCCATTAAAACCCAATTCGATTTCAAAACAACCTTTATGTTATAAATTCGGAATCTAATCGCAACTGTTTAAAGACTAATTGGATCCATTAAAGCCCAAATGGATCCATTAAAGCCCAATCAATCAATTAAAGCCAATTTGGTCCATTAAACCCCAAGTAGATCCATTAAACCCCATGGATCCATTAAAGCCAATTGATCCAGTAAAGCCCAATTGATCCATTAAACTCCATTGATCTGTTAAAGCCCAAACGATCAATTAATTAGATCCATTAAAGGCCAATCTATCCATTAAAGTCCGATTGAATCCATTAAAGCCCAATTGATCCATTAAAGCCCAAATGCATCCATTAAAGTTTTAATGGATCTTTTAAATCCTAATTGGATCCATTAAAGCCCAATCGATCCATTGAAGCCCAAATGAATCAATTAAACACCAATCGATCCATTAAAGCCCACTTTAATCCACTGAAGCCCAAGTGGATCCATTAAAACCCAATGGATCCATTAAAGCCTAATTTGATCCATTAAAGACCAAGCTGATCCATTAAAACACAATGGATCCATTAAAGCCCAATTTGATCCATTAAACCCAGATTGGTTCCATTAAAGACCAATTGAATCCATCAAAGCCCAATTGCATTCATTAAAGCCCAACTGATCCATTAAATCCCAACTGGATCCATTAAAGCCTAACTGGGTCCATTACAGTGTAAGTGAAACCATTAAAGCCCAACAGGAACCATTAAAGCCCAAGTGGATCCATTAAAGCCCAACCGATCCATAAACATCCATGTGGATCCATCAAAGCCCAAGTGAATCAATTAAAGCCCAAATGGACCCCTTAAAACCCAAATGAATCCCTTAAAACCCAAATGAATCCATTAAAGCCCAAATGGGTCCATTAAAACCCAACTGGATCCATTACATCGCAAGTGGAATCATTACAGCGCAAGTGGAACCATTAAAGCCCAAGTGGATCTATTAATGCCCAACAGGAACCATTAAAGCCCATGTGGGTCCATTAATTTTTCTAGTCATTTTTGAAAATTCGGTTAACCTCCTAGCCATTATCTCCCAATTTTAATTAAAATAACTCTTACCTTCGTAAAATTGGTTCGTATATACAAACATCTCCTTAGAAATAAAAAAAAAATTAAAATTTTGGTGTAACTTCGTAAAATGGGTTTTGAACCTAATTCAAAAAATTTACGTTTTTAAAATGTAACGATTATTGATTTGAAAGTGATAGGTTTCCGAGTTACCAACACATATTAATTTTTTTGAAATGAGTTCGTATAAATTCCTAAGTTACGAACCTACCAAATTTTAGGAATTTAAACCACTTTTAAAATTCAAACCACTTTTAACATTCCTGAGTTACGAACCTACCATATGAGTTAGGAATTTATACGAACACATATTAATTTTTTTTGTAAAATTCAAACCATTTTTAAAATGTAAAATGTGAAATGAGTTACGAACACATATTAATTTTTAGCTAATTTTTTGTAAATTCCAAGCACTTTTAAAATAAATCCTTTTTTCTTATTTACTAGGTTCGCAATTTTTTTGTAAATTTTAAACGCTTTAAAAAATTCCAATTTTTCTTATTTTTTATGTTCACAATTTTTTTAAAGTGTAATATTTCAAAAAAAGAAAGTTCGCAATATGTAAATGGTTTCAAATTTTTAGGTTCGTAATTTTTTAAGGGATTTCTATGTGTTCATAATTACTAACGTGTTTCACGAGCGGTGGCTAAAAGTGTAATTTTTTTGTATTCTATTATTGAGTTCGTATATATGAGGGCCAAAAGTGTAATTTTTTTTGAATTTTTGAATTAGGTTCGTATATTACGAAGTTACACCAAAATTTAATTTTCTTTTTATTTCTAAGGAGATGTTAGTATATAGGAACCAAATTTTCAAAGGTACGAGCTATTTTAATTAAAATTGGGAGACAATGGCTAGGAGGTTAACCGAATTTTGAAAAATGGCTAGAAAGATTAATTTCCTTTTATAATATCAGTGACAAAAAACATAATAGTCACAAATTTAATCATTAAATTATATAGATATGAATAATCTTAATTTAGGCATGAGAATCAGTGACCACTTTAGTGACCAAATTTTAGTTTTTGTCACTATATTCATATTAGCGACCAAATTTTAGTGACAACATTTTCTATTGTCACTAACGTTGAAATTAGTGACCAGAAAATAAGTCGCACTAAAATTCTGGTCACTAACTAACGTTTTTCTTGTAGTGCCTATTTTTTAAAGCATAGGTATTTCTATGACTGATACATGGGGTGATTGTAAATGTAAATTATTAAATTAAAAAAATTATTATTTTCATTTTCATTTTGTCACAAAACATTGTCCACAATTATATACATATTTAATTTTCGTATTTTAATTTTTATGAAAATGAAATTAATTATATGTGATTACAATAAAAAAACATAACCTAAACCAATTATCAAATTGTAATGAAACAATATTAATTATAACGTTTAAAATATTACTAAAGCAATGACAAAGATAGAGGACCTTAAATAGCATCCCTAAAAATTAGTAATACTATTCACAATTACGGAATACCAAATGGGTAATTGTTTTGGTATTTATAATTCATAACCTGTTTCATCATGGGAGGGAATTCACAATCTGTTTCAAGGAGTATTCAGACTCGTTATTGACATTTTATAGGCTCTGGAGGAAATGTAAAACATGACCCTCTATAAGTACAAAACAAATTCTTTAATACATTGATTTTTATCATAAGAAATAATATTTAATTCAAGAAATACTAAAACCATTGAATTTAAGAAATACAAAAACCATTTTTCAAAGTCTAGTTTGAGTTTTCTTTTTTTTTTTTTTTTTTGTGTCGACCAAAAATATGTTATACATTACAATTATGTGCCAAATACAGAAAATTAAAGTATTGTTTTTCTTAGAAAAAAATGTATCCAAAATGACATGTCAAGTCGAGGCCTGGACCGAATGGGTTTTTTTGGACTTGTTTGTGCGCACCATTACTATATATAAAAACCGTTACTGTGTCATGACATACAACGACATAAATCCTCAACTGTCATTGTATTATGACAACCGATGAGGTAAATTTCTCAAAACCGTCACAGAATCATGACATTCGGTGACGTAACTTTATCAAAATTGTCACTATAAAATTACATACGGTGACATTTATCATTCAAGACCGTCACCGTCACATTACATACCGTGAGTAAATTTCTCAAAATCATCGCTACATGACATACGAAGACATTTATCAATCAAAACCTAGTATGATATGATATACGATGACGTTTATCAATCAAAACCATCAATGTACCTTTCCACATTGTCACCCTAGTATGACAAATGGTGAAGTTTATTTTTCAAAACCCTTCAGTAATATGACATATAGTGATGTTTAAATTATTCAAGATTATCACCTGAGCATAACATATAGTGACGTTTATTATTCAGAAACATCATTGTAACCTAACATATGGTGACATAAATTTATCAAAACCATCACTACATGTACATTATGATATACGGTGGCATAACTTTATCAAAATTGTTACTATAAAATGACATATGGTGAAGTTCATCATTCAAAACTGTCATCGTAACATTACATATTGTGATGTTTTCCATTCAACACCGTTACAGTAACATGACATATGGTAACATTTAGATGTCAAAACCATCATTGTAAAATAACATAAGGTGACGTTTATTTTTCAAAACCGTCGCAATTGGATAACATAAGATGACATTCATTATTTAATGATATCATTTTAACATGACATACATCAACGTTTATTATTTGAAAACGTCACAATAACATGACACATGGTGACCCGTTTTTTTGTCAAAACCGTCACCCTTGCTTAATGTAAGATTACGTTTATGTTTCAAAACCGTCACATAGCATGACGTACGGTGACATTTATTTTTGACATTTATTTTTCTAAACCGTCATAGTAGCATGACATTAGGTGACAAATTTTTTTTCAAAACCATCATTTTAACATCACATGCGGTGACGTTTATTTTTCAGAACTGTCACTATAGCATGAGGTACCTTGATGTTTATTTTATAATTGTCATTGTAACATGACATACGATGACATTTATTATTCAAAACCGTCACTGTAGGATGACGTTCAGTGATGTTTGTTATTTAAAATTATCACCATAACATTACATATGGTCACGTTTATTATACAAAATTGTCATCGTAGCATGACTTACGTGGACGTTTATTATTCTAACCGTCACCATAGCATGATATATAATGACATTTATTGTACAAAACCTTCACCATTGTGACATACAGTTTTTTTTAAACCGTCACCATAACATAACATACAGTGACATATACTTTTCAAAATCGTTACCGTAGAATGACATATCATAACATACTCAAAGTCGTCACCATAACATGACATATAGTGACATAAATATTAGAAATCGTCAATATAGCTTGAGATATTGTGATGTAAATGTTTTCATGCCGTTACCAAAACATGACATATAGTAACGTAATTTTTCAAAAACCATTGCCATACACTAACTTTTGGTGATGCAAATTTTGTAAAACCGTTGCCATAAAACTTGGTGACTTTTGGAAACGGTTTTCGAATAAACGTTGCTATACATATATTAGTTTTTAGTGACATTTTTTTTAAAACCGTTATGACATAAAGCAACGATTTAGACAAAAACTGTTACTAAAAGGTCTTATATGACAACGATATTTAAAAACCGTTACAAGATAAAGCGACCGTTTTTCAAAACCGCCAAAACCGTTACCTTAGGAACCTTTTATTGACGTTTTTATCTAAAACGTTGCTTTTTGTTTCTACTTTTTTTGTACTAGTAATGTTTCTCTATAAAAACTGTTACTAAAACAATTCTCTAACTTTTTATGTGACTTTTTGTAACGGTTTTTTATCAAACCGTTACAAACCTATTTTTTAAAACCGTCACAAAATGTCATTTTTGTACTAGAATTTATAGCTTGATTAGCTTTGATTTTGATTAGCTTTCATTTTCTCAGTTTATAGTTTGATTAGCTTTCATTTTCTCGGTTTTATAGCTTGATTAGCTTTGATTTTCTCGGTTTTATAATGGAACATCTCGAACTTTATAGAATTTTTGTTGTATAGTGGAGGGTAAACTACATAATTTAAAACAACGATACATGTTTATAGAATTTTGGCACTCTCAATGAGCATGTGAAGTTTCACAAGCTAACCAGGCATAGTTCTTCATATGAAGAAAATATGCTATGAGCTAAATACACATACATGTAGAATTTGGTTATGTACCTGTGTCTACTACGAAGAAACTAATGGTTATAAGAAACTATTATACATATGTAATACAAAAAGTTTTGCTCTTATTTATAAATATGTATTTGCTATCATCACTAAGAGACATCATTAGAAGGATGAAAGTGTGCTTGGCATATACCAGATGAAGAATGGTGATCTTTTGAACTCACCTCAGCAACAGCAACTGCTTAATTCATTTGTGGTCAAAATGTTGGTTGTTTTAATTATCGAAGCTTACTCTTGGATCTGATAAACTAATTCAATCATCTTAATACATCCATTTGATGTGTGACTTTAAATATCTCTGTAAACTTCTCGTATGCATATCATACGTCACTACGCTAGGGATGGATGGGCATAACGTTGGATTATATGTTCAAGTTTTCGGCCTCATAATTGAAATGCATCCCGCCGCATTGCGCGGATACACACATAGTTTATATATGTTCTTTGAAGGTTTTTTAACTTTCAATGTTACTATTCTTTTAATAACAATGAATAAAAAAATTGTTGATATGTGTTTTTGTTATTCTAATAATGATTGACTTATTTTAATATAAACTAGGAAGCCTCCAACTAGAATTTTTGAATCGGGCTATTCTAAACATCAAAAAAGAAAGAACGAGAAAAGATGAACAATTTGTTCAAAGTCAAAGAGGAGTCATCGATCAATTTATTATCAAACAGACATCGTAATGTCCAAGTAATGCAGAATCAATGCAAGTAGAGCAAAATGTATTTGAAAATAGTACTCTTAATAATGTTGAAATAATGAGGGGTAAATAGAGAAAGAGTAGGTGTGGGTGTGGATGATGCTGATGAAATTGTGGATTAACCAAGTGTAAAAGAAGCTTTTTTTTTGGGAAGGGTTTCATAGACTATGCCTAGACTAATCCCTTGGCAAATTATGACTGTAAGACATTAGCCCAGATTAAACCTCAGTGGCCACAATCGTTGTATACGCATGGATTTGAACCCTGAGCAGATAAGATATTTCATCATATCCCCCAGAGCCTTAACCAGTACGCCACAACCTTTGTGGTTAGGGTAGAAGAAGCTGATGTACCTGTGTCAAAAAAACATAGCCAACTTGAAGAATGGTGGTGAAGAAGATGATATTCCTTTGATTAACTTTTTATTTCTTATCAACAAATTAATAATTGGAGATTTCCGAGCATAAATTTTGAGATGTAAAGGTCACTCTTATTTTTATTTTAATCTTGTTTATAAACATTTTATGCTTCCACGCTTTAATGATATATTTTTTGAATTGAGTAATAATTTTTTTTAATAAACAATACAACTAAAAAAATAGGGCCACATTTATTTCTTTGCATGGGGCCTCTAAAATGTCAGGGTCGGCCCTGCGAAAAAACATATTTTCTTAATGAACGAACATGAACACAAAAAAAATCGTTTGTTTATCGTTCGTGTTCGTTCGTTTGTTTATGTTAATTTAAACGAACGAACATAAACAACCCTTCGTTCGTGTTCGTTAAGTTCGTTTACAACTCTATACGTAGATATTGTGTTTAAATTTACTTTGGTAATTTTTATCTTTTTAGTTTAAATAGTTTTGAGCCATTTTTTTAGGGGGAGACTATTTACACCAAAAGTTTTGCTATTTGCACTAAACATGATTGTTATATGATTATGTTTTTTTTGTCTTTTTGTCTTTTTGTCTTTTTGTTGTCTTTCCTTTTTTTATTTTGTTTATTTTTATTATATATTTTTATTTATTTGTATTATATAGTTTTAAAATGTTTTTTTACTTTTTGTTTTGATTTGAAAAGAAATAAATATTTATAAATATAAATATTACTAATTTTTTTATAATTATATAATTATAAAAATAAAACATAAATATTGCGATTTAACATATAAATAGAACATAAAATAATCTATATTACATTCGATTATTCTAAAATAACATTATCCGTAGTACAATTAACACGTAAAAGCTGCATGTGCTTCTTTATTCGTTCTGAATACGGGGTAGCCCATCCAGCAGCACACGTATAACTGTAATGGAAAAAATGTCCTACAATTTGCGGAAACGGGTATCTTTCTGCCATATCTAATTTCATATAATGGTTACCATTAACGTACCCAATTGTAAAAACAACATGTTCATACCACACTGGCGGAGTGGACCTAAGCGACAAGTACGTCCCACTGCCGGCCATACTTATATCATGTAATATCACATTATATTTTTGAAGCAATCAATGACTGTAGACAATTCAATGCCCAAGTATAATTGGATTCCTTTTCCCTGTGCATAAAGACAAATGTTACACATAATGTCTTATTAGTTGAAGTTACACCAACAATTTCAAGAAGAGGCATCTCAAACATGTTCGTTTTATAGGTGGCATTCATCAACAACACGTGTGGAAATGTACGCCATATCTCCAGTGATCTTGGATGAGCAAAGAATAAATCTTCCAACTGATTAGTCGAGTTGTTCGCACGATCATAAAAAACATAGCCTTCTTTCTGTAAAAATGACATCACAACTTGCATCGGAGTTCTACATGCCGCCTTATGAAGTCGAATTTTCTGCCATTGATTGTATATAGTTTTCTTTGTAGACACATTATCTTAATATTGCTGCTTTATTGTTGATAAAATATCTCTAGGTTTCACATTGTTTATTGACAAATCTTCCACCAATCGAGCTTCATTTTCAGACAATCGTCTTGCATATGCATGTCCCTCCAAATGTAATGCAATATCATGATTATGTGCATCACATATCATAGCTAAAGTCCAACAATCATTACCCAAATGATTCCCTACCAAGTTAAATGGACAATTTGTTTTTCTTGTGCCAGTATGTTTACTAGAGGTTTTGTTACTCTTGTGCGTACCACCACAATTACATTGAAATTCTACTTTATAATTGCCCCTACTTGCATCACTATTGCTTCTTTTAATAACAATAACGAAACCAAGTGAATATCCCATATTGCGTACCCAATCAATTAGATCTTTACGAGAATTAAACACTTGAAATTGACTTTTTTTTGTTACAAACTACTAACTTTACCAGATAATTTAACAAGATAAAATGAAACATAAACTTACCATATTAGTAGAAAATGCGGATGGTTGAGGGATTTCACAAGCTTCAGTTGATTTGTTTGAATTAACATTATCATCCTACATAAACACATAAAAATATTACACGGGATAACATAATATATATATATATATATATATATAAAGTAGTGGATGAAATACCTCATTATTAGAATTATGATACCATTAAAAATTTTCACCCCAATTCGCCATTTTTAAACCGATAAATTGAAAAAATCACTACCTACATAGTAACATGAATAGTGACATAAATAGTGACATGCATAGTGATGTGAATAGTGACGGGCATAGTGACATAAATAGTGACATGCACAGTGATGTGCATAGTGACGTAAATAGTGCATAGTAATTGTAAATGTTCTCGATATATATTTTTGCAATTGTGAAACATATATATCAATTATATGATTTAAGAAGAAGTTTATACCTCTAGGAAGGATTCGAAGCGTAGATTCCGAATATGTAATTGATTCGTCGATTACTTCAATGGATTGAGAGCAAATCTAGATAGAAGTTGGAGAGATTTTTAGAGAGAGATATACATGAAGAGGAAGACGTGAACGATATGTTGCAAGCCTCTAATCATATATATATATATATATATGTATGTATGTATGTATAGTGTAAATTACAGATTTGGTCTCTAACGTTTGGCGTTTGTTACGGAATTGGTCCCTAAAAGAAAAATACATTTTACAAAGTTATAATAAAATGTAATTGTTACAAAAAGAAAAATACATTTTACAAAGTTATAATAAAATCAAAAGTTACAAATTTATAAAATAAAATAAAATCAAAAGTTACAAATTTTATAAATTTATAAATAAATTTATAAAATCAAAACACACACACACACACATATATATATATATATATATAAAGACAATAATAATAATAATATATAAAAAATTAGCTCAAATGGCCAAATCTAGGAGAGGGATTGGCCTCTTAGCCATCCCTCTCCCTGAATTGCAAAAATGTCCAAAGGGACGCAAATGGAGTCCCAAGGGCGCAAATGGAGCCCCAAGAACGCAAATTGCGCCCAAGACTCAATTTGCGTCCTTGGGGCTCCATTTGCGAGTCTTGAGCGCAATTTGCGTCTTTGGGGCTCCATTTGCGCCCTTGGGACTCCATTTGCGTCCCTTTGGACATTTTTGCAAGTCAGGGAGAGGGATGGCTAAGAGGCCAATTCCTCTCCATGATTTATAAATACTGTTTATAAAGAGGCTTTATTTGCTAATCAAGTTACTTTAAATTCCCAAACACCCATTTTAAATAATTAATCGACACCCAAATTTCTCCAAAATGCACACACACGTTATTTCGTCAAAAGACTCTTTGTGTAAATAAAATGGTACGTTTTAACACCGAAGGCATGGGTAAGGGAATACCCAAAATAACACCTTTCGGTGACGGGGGAGACCCGATTCCATAGAATGTGGTGGGCACACAAAGTTAAGCCACTTATCAACGTTCTCGAGTTTCGCATAGACCATGGATCCCCGTATGCGGCTCCTCTGAGCTACCACCGCAAGATACCCAAATGACCTAGCGTCTACTCGACCTCTAGATGAGTCTCACCACAAAGTCACAAGTCCCCGTATCCGGCACACCATGGGCACCACCACAAGACTTAGCTCTGTATACGGCTCTCCAAGAGCACCACCGCAAGCTTACATAACAACATGACTTGGGGACCACTCACTAGACTCAAACATGGACATCAAACCTCCATGATGAACTTAACGACTCATATGCCTATGTATCCAATGCATTACAGTCTAAACATTACATGACTCCATATGAATGGACTAACGCATCCAAAACATGTAATAACCAACATTTGTAATGATTGCATTTCCGTAAAACACTCCATAAGGAGCCATTTAAACCGGACGACGTCCCAAAACTCGTTAGTGTACAAATTAAGCCGTAAGACGTCTTAAAACATTTGATACTCAAGTAGAGCCAATATGGCTACGTAAGCCGATGTACAATTTTATCAAGCCTTCCCAATTAAAAAGGTATCCATTCCACAAACTCACACTTTTAAAATCGAAGGACTCAGAGTTTTCCAATATAAAACATGTAGATTTAGTAAAGCCCCAAAATGACCATATTTCCATGATCGTTCTTAAAATCCCCAACTCACACTAAAATTCCATTTGAAATCAGTTGTACTCCAAATCTTCCCATATTAGGGCCCCAAACAACATAATCCCCAACTTCTTCAAAAATTCAAGAAACATGTATGGTAGGTTAAAATCCCCTTTTCGGTGACTCAAACACCTCATAAAATATTATGACCCCTTTTCAAGGATTTTTAACTCAAATATATGTAGTGTACAATTGTTCACAAAACTTTTCAAAATGAGGTAAACTCATGGATATACTTTTAAAACCCAAAATAAGTGCATTTTGACATGTATATAGTTTTTCAAAGCAACTAGAACTCACCTTGCTAGATTTACACTAAATCTAGGTATTACCAACACAACTTGAGCTCCTTGAAGGAAGACTTGAAACCTTCTAGATCCTTAGCTCCAAGCTCTCAACCAAGATCCTTAGACACATAACATTATCTTAGCTACATTAAATCCCAACAAAATGAGAGAAGAAAGGAAATACCAAAACCCTATTTTAGGTGAAGAGTGGAGGAGATTACCTTGGCTACAACACTTGAACCCACAAGGTAAAGTTCTTGGTGATCCACACTTGGTCTCAACAAACCCTAGGTTGATAAGGAATGAGGAGAGGGATTTATGGAGTGAAAATCGCCTAAGAGGCTCTCCAAATCGAATCTGAAATGAGTTGGGAGAGAAATGAGGTTAATTGGGGTGAGAAGGGAATTATACGAGGTCAGGCCCCCACAGGCGATAATGCCCGACGACAGTGCCAAGGGCATTGTCGCGGGTCATAATCGCGAGAAGCCCCCCGCCCATGGTACCATTTCAACGACAGTGACACGCGATTGTGCCACTGTCACTATCATGGGTCACAGTCGCTTGACACGTACCGCGACCTTCCAGCCTTCCGCGATTGTGACCAGCAACTATGACATTTGTCATAGTCGCGTGGCAATCTCGCGCCAAGCACGACTCGCTCCGATTTCATCGCTTTGTCGATCCAAGTGCCCAAACCGACTCTACAAGGTTCTTAAACGGTTTCCAAGACGAGGCTTCTCCCAAAACGGGGATTTTGAAAAGTGCTACTTATTTGAGTTTTCCGGGTGTTACACACAAACTTATCAGCAGTTAGATCAGACTCAAAGAAACAAGGGTTTCCTCATATTTCAATTATACAAGTATGAAATCCAAGATCCACATACATATAGTAGACATATAAGTGAATAATCATAGTCTATGAAGAATACACCTCATTTAGGGTTTGCAAGGTGAAACCCTAGAAGTTGAGTTAAAATCCAAATAAATGACATATATGTATAGGGGGTTAATCCCTCTCCTAGATTTGGTATATTCGTTTCATTTTATAAATGAAAGTTTTTTTTTTCAAAAAATGTATAGGGGGTTAATTGTTCAAAATGTTTTCCCATCTTCCTTAGATCCTATGTTTAATTGGATCTGTCTAAGATAAAAGGTGAAGATGGGGTTTATATGGTGATGATGGTACAAAGCATTGATCATAGGGATTGGTATATGAAATTGCTCAAATGTGCAACTTTAATTTTGGGACCACATGTTTGAGATTTGCTCAACGATTCTGGGCCACATAATTCTTGTTCTTTTAAAAAGAAATTGGTCTAATCACATTTTGGTATTATTTTAACACATTAATCGGTTTTAAAGGTCATAAGGATGTATCTAACAGGTATTAGAAAGTCTAAGGATTTAATTAATAGGTTTTTAAAAGTCCAGTGACTTATTTGTTCCAAAATTTTGACCAAGGACTTAATCATTCCAAAAAGAAAAGTCCGTTGGGTTTTTTTAGACTTTTCCCGAAAAAAAAAGAGAGGGAACAAGACGTGGGATTGGTGGGAATGTTTTTGTGAAATTTTAATCATAATTTTTAGAGTTAATAATGACATTTAATTAGATTTAGTTTTTTATTTATTTTTCGTTTGAAACAATAACTTTTAGATAATAGATATCTTATTTAAAATAATATACTTTAATATTTAATTTGATAAAATTTTAATTCAATGTGTATATATATATATAATTAGATCCGGCAAAAATTGACACGACACCTTAACCCAACACGAACTCGACATGATATAAACATGTTTGGGTAATACATTTCAACCCCACAACACGAAAATTAAAAGGTTAAGGTCAGGGTCAAAAATTTCAACTTGAAAATGACTCGAATAACCCGTTTATATATACTAGAAGCGTACTCGCGCAATGCAGCGAGATACATCACGATTTTAATGTTTCATTTTATTTTTTGTCGATTTACAGTACAATTTTGGATGGTTTTGAGAAATTGATAATGTTTTTTTATAAATATGTTTAATTTAGTCTTAATAATATAATGTTTTTTATATAAAAAATTAAGTATTTTGTTAGAATTCAATGATTATCTTATATATTTTAACGACATCTAGAAAAAATAACCAATTACATATTTAATAATATAATTAAAACAAATTTATAGTAATATAATATATTAATTAATAGTGATACATAGAAAGGTCTGCATAAAAGAAATGTCCGACATATACTAAATTGGTGGATGTTAGAAGAATGCAGTAGTAATATGTATTTTGTGCTTTAATACTTGTAAATTAAGAGATTTTTAAAATATTGCATAAAATGATGGTACCTTGTGCGTAATAATTTGTATTTAAGAGTTTTTTATCCGTGCTTTTTGGATTTTGTTAGAACTTATTGGTCCTTGATGGGTTAAAGTGACACTTAATGAAATGTATTGGTTCTTGACGAGCTACAATAACTCTTAATTAACTATTGGGCCTTGGTGGGCCATATTGGACTGAGTAGATGTAAATTAATTGTATGGGGATTCACGAGCTTAAGTGGCTATTAATGAATAGTCAATGGTCCTTGATGGGTTAAAGTGACTCTTAACGAAATGTATTAGGTCTTGACGAGTTACAATGGCTCTTAATGAACTATTGGGTCTTGGTGGGTCATATTACACTGAGTTGATGTAAATTGATTGCATGGGGCTTCATGGGATTAAGTGGCTCTTAATAAACTGTACATAACCCAAAACACGATAACTTTTAATTTCACAACAATACTGATATATATATATGGGTCGTATTGGGTAACATTGGGTTATAATGGGTCATAATAAGTCGTGTTTGTCTTATTAGGTTCTATCTGGTTATATGGGTTGTATTGGGTAGCATTGGGTTATAATGGGTCATACTGAGTAATGTTTGTCTTATTAGGTTCTATTTGGTTATATGGGTCGTATCGGGTAACACTGGGTTATAATGAGTTGCATGGTGATGTATTGAGATACATTGAGTTATAATGGATCGTATTGAGTCATGTTGGTCGTTTTAGGTTTTATTGGGTTACATTAGGTTATATAGTGATGTACTGGGTTATAATGGGTCGTATAGTGATGTATTGGGTTATAGTGGGTCGTATAGTGATGTATTGGGTTATAGTGGGTCGTTTAATGATGTAATGGGTTACAGTGGGTCGTATAGTGAGTATTGCGTTACATTGGGTTAGAACGGGTTGTAATGGGTAATGTCGATCGAATTGGGTTATATTGGGTTGTAATGACTCTTATAGCGACGTATTGGGTTTTATTGTGTTGTAATGGGTCTTATTGGACAATAAAGTGTTGTATTTGGTTATATTGGTTGTAATGGGTCATACAGTGACATATTAGGCTATAGTGGGTTCTATCCGGTTATGATGACCATATTTAGGCTGCAATGAATCGTATTCGGTTACATTGTGTCGTAATGATAGAATTCAAAACGCACTTGTCAGCGAATTCAGGACATTCGCCGACAAAAATGTTGGTAAAACAAGTATTAATAAACGTAGGATACTTTACTGACAAGTTAGTGAAGGTCGATGGTAAAATTATTGTTAAAATAATAACTAAACAAGTAAAATATTTTCGGTGACAGGGTTTAAAAAGTTTACCCGCAAAAGTTTAAGTACAAAATTAATGTTTGATGAAACTAATACGTTTTTGTCGGCGACATACAAAAGTCAATTGGTAAAAATGTATGTGAAAAAATGTATTAATAGCATTAAAATACTTTTGCCGACGACTTAGTGAAGTTTGCCGGTAAAAATGTCATTAAAATAAAATTAAAATGTTTAAAATACTTTTGCCGGCGAGTTTGAGAAATCCGTCGGTAAAGATACTTTTAACGACGCCTTAGATAAAATCCGCCGGTAAAAGTTCATTTTTGCCGACAAAAATTTTCCTTGGTAAAAGGTTAAACTTTTACCCGCGACTTTAATCAAAGACGTCGGCAAATGTTACTTTTACCGACGGATTTCCCAAACCCGCCGGCAAAAGTACATTTTCTTGTAGTGTGTTTTTACGGTAAATTGTTTTGCATTTTTTGCCAAGATGCCTGTTTGTGTTTTTACGTTTGTTAATTTCTTCTTTCATTTATCATCACCTTGGATCTGAAACTTTCTGCAAGTATGAGCCTAAGTTCACATTGCTCTTTTTTGTGATTTTAAAACATGCAGATTGTCGACAGACTGCGTTGGTATGTTGAAAATGGTGATACGGTAAGAACTATTTCTAAAACCCACCAAGAAAATGATAAATTTCTGATTATTAAGTGACAACTACATAATAGTTTTGCTACATAAAATATGTATTGATTGTTTCAGGTATATATAAGTTTTTTTTCTGAAAGAGAATTGTAAGTTGATATCTAAATTGATGATCAAGATATTTAGAGTCAAATTGTGCTTAATATCCTAATTCCCAATTTTCTGCACTGCCTTTACGGGTGCATGTTCTATCATAATAATATATCTCACGGGTTAGGTTCTGCAAGTATTAATAAATATGACGCATATTGATTACTTAAACTACTTAAGCTTTCATATACATTAACTTTGAGTTGCTCCCATCTCAACTCTTGTAAACATTCTTATGTGGGATATTTGGGTTAATCCTTTTCTTTTCTAGTGTCTGTGTGTTATTGTTTCTTCCCCTCTCTTGGT
Organism: Arctium minus; assembly: GCA_954870635.1. NCBI lineage: Eukaryota > Viridiplantae > Streptophyta > Magnoliopsida > Asterales > Asteraceae > Arctium > Arctium minus. Next base: position 22,765,683 of record OX941097.1, on the reverse strand, counting down.
CTTTCCTTGGGTTGCAGTTAGGCGGTTGATCACTGATCCCACTTGGCTGTATGCTTTAATTCCTAGCCTTCTTGGCATGGTGGCATATTGGTTGTTGATCATTGATCCAACCAATATATATATATATATATGTTGTCAGTAATGGGTTTCTTTTAATTTATGGCCAATTGTATTGGCCTGTATTTTTATCTTCTTGTAATTCTTATCAGAGATGGGATTCAGCAGCAGAAAATTTTGGTTCTATTTTTGGTTGATTCAGAATTTGTCCAAAATGCTTATTCTGTTCCAGACCGGTCTAGAAGGAATTTTTCTGTATTATGTGGGTTCAGAGTTGGTCTATTTTCTGGATCCATGCTTATATAAGAACCTATAATATTTTTTCTGTGTCGCTTATTATTTCCGATCTACTTCCCTGTTGATCGGTCCCAGACGTAGCGGTGTAAGTGCAATCCATATGTGTGAGGTCCTGGGTTCAAGCCTAGGCATCACTCCTCTTCCAATAGGATGCATGCACTAATTTTACCCCCATGACCGTGGGACCGGTGTGGTGGGGGCACCTCATAGGGTGGTGTCTACCCCATTTTTAACTACATCTGATCTACGGAGATGCTTTTGATGGCTCTTTAATTTCTTTTCAACAGATGCTATTATTGATGCTGGCTGATCAGATTCAGGATCATTCATGATCAGAAAGTTCATTTTTTTACTGTGTCTGACCAGTTTAGAAGGCCTGCTAACTAGTTTGGCTGCTATATTTATGGATTTGTTTTCAACTTCTGCAAAATTCTCATTGCAATGGAATTTGGCCATTTGGAAAATTATGTTACTATTTCCTTGGAATTTCAGTTCAGTTGCTGTTTTTGGTATCAGATTGTGGATTCTACATGGCTTAATCCCAGGAGCAGACCTGTTCAGAAAGCTCAACATGTTAAGAAGAATGATTTAGTCCAGTTAGGAAGATATGTCAAGGGTCATGGTTGCTGTTTTTGGCACTGTGCGATCATGTGTTTTTCTTGACACTCCTGGACATGAGGTAATAATATCAAACTCCATAGATTCAGGATATCACTATACGCTGTAGATTTGGGCTTAGATGAATATGTTCATTCCTGTAGACATTTGGTGCAATGAGAGCTCGTGGAGCAAGGGTCACCGATATTGCTACTATTGTAGTGGTTGTTGATGATGGTATTCGTTCTCAAACAACCGAGGCCATAGCTCATGCGTGTATGTGGATTTTGACTTCCCTTCTCAACTTATTTTTACAAGATTAATATTTTGAGAAAGATGCTGAAAGTTAGTAAATGTTGACACAATTACTAAGAACTTGATCAACTAATTATGGGTATTGATGTCTGGTTTATTCTTTTTGTGAAGTTTTAACTTCGTTATGCATATGATGGTCCCGATCACACATATTAGGAACTGTTTTGTGTTTCTGTTGACAGAAGCTAATGATAGTTAATGTTTCTGTTTCACTATTTTTTTTTCTTCACATTTTATAATTAGTGACCACTTTCTTTTGTCACTAACAACTATTAACACTAGTGACCACATATTTGGTCACTAATGGTGCTAACGGACTTTAACAGAGCCGTTATCTTGAACTTAATTAGTGACCGATTTTGTGGTGGTCACTAATTTGGTCACTAATTTAATCAAGTTAGTGACGACTTTCTCGGTTTAGTGACAATATTTAGTGACCAAATTAGTCGTTACAAACACATTGACCACTCTATTTTTGTCACTAATTAGTGACCATTTTTGTATTTGGTCACTAACGTAAATCAGTGACGGACCTTTAGTGACGAAAAGTGACCACCCAAATTTTGGTCACTAAAATGCATCAGTGAACAATTTTATATTGTTAGTGACCTATAACTTTATTATTTGATTATCTATACTACATATATAAGCATTTAGACAAAAAATCTTAAAGACAACATTTTATGCACAAGGTACAACTAATTCATGCATGAATTCTTAAAATCTCTTAATTACAATATACAATGCACAATGTACAAGTTTTAGGTGCATACTCTTTATAGTTTATATGTTGAAGGTACTTTTTGTATGCTTAAGTTTCAGCTTTATCAAACCCCAAGATTATCAATAAAAAGGAAATTTATCTTTTCAAAGTTATCCCAAGCTATCAGACTTTCCAACATTTCACCAAAATTCAAATTTCAAATGAGATGATGAATTTCAAAACCCTAAAATGTATCATCCCCACCTAAATATGCTCTCGACCTCTCCAAGCAAACTGTGCTCCGGAAATTGCTTCTCTACCGGAGTTGTTGACCAAATACGACAATTTGAACCGGCATCTATGTCTCTTATAGGAGACGACAAGGATTTGCAAGGGCTTGAAACCCTTCTAATTTCTTTATTTGCTTTGCGATACATCTGAAGTGTTCATTGGGTCGATCGATCAAGGAACAACAAGCACTAGATTCATCATCTATGATAAGCATGCTTAACCCATTGGATCGCACCCAGGTCGAGTTCTCCCAGTTTTACCCAGAAGCAAGGTAATCAAGATTTTCAATATTTATTGGTTTATCGAGTGTTAATTTTTGAACAAGATTCCTATGAGGTTGTCAAAACAACAAGATTTTTTTTTCATAACTTGGTTAGCCTTTTCATTTTGCTGCATTTGGTTCCTGCCAGTTTTGTTTTTATTTCTAACATACTTTCTGATTCTTAGATAATAGATCTCATGATTATCAATAGAACGAGTTGAATGGTGTCCTTGCGAGGAAATATGTTACATACAACATCCAAAGAAGGGCTCAAACACGAGTTGAACAATGTCTATTGAGAGATTCAAGCCACAGATCCTACAAAGATGGAGCTTGAATTGCTCAGAGAACATGTATACTAATCGATTAGCTTTCCTAAACCTGTGTTCAAACTCTCAATAAGGTAATTTCCATCGATTCTACTGATTCCTGATCGATTTTCTGTCCAGGTAAGTTAACTTTGCTTTCCATCGATTTCTATCACGTAAATTAACTTTGCTACATGTTTTGCTTTTCTCTGATTCAAGCTTTCCATCAATTTCGTCCAGGTAAGTTAACTTTACTTCATGTTTTGCTTTTCATCGATTCAATTTTTCTATTGATTTATGTCCACGTAAGTTAAAATTGCTTCATGTTTTGCTTTTCATTGATTCAAGGTTTCCATCTATTCTACTGATTCCTAATCGATTTTTGTCCAGGTAAATTAACTTTGCTTCATGTTTGCTAGAATTTGTTGTTTTTTACTGTTTTCCTTATCTGGCTACTCGATAAAATTTGCAAAATGCTTTGATTTTCTCGTTTTTATAGCTTGGTTAGCTTTGATTTTCTCGGTATTATAGCTTGGTTAGCTTTGATTTTCTCGGTTTTATAGTTTGGTTAGCTTTGATTTTCTCGGTATTATAGCTTGATTAGCTTTGATTTTCTCGGTTTTATAGTTTGGTTAGATTTGACTTTCTCGATATTATAGCTTGATTAGCTTTGATTTTCTCGGTTTTATAGCTTGATTAGCTTTGATTTTGATTAGCTTTCATTTTCTCAGTTTATAGTTTGTTTAGCTTTCATTTTCTCGGTTTTATAGCTTGATTAGCTTTGATTTTCCCGGTTTTATAGCTTGATTAGCTTTAATTTTCTCGGTTTTATAATGGAACATCTCGAACTTTATAGAATTTTTGTTGTATAGTGTAGGGTATACTACATAATTTAAAACAACGATACATGTTTATAGAATTTTGGCACTCTCAATGAGCATGCGAAGTTTCACAAGCTAACCAGGCATAGTTCTTCATATGAAGAAAATATGCTATGAGCTAAATACACATACATGTAGAATTTGGTTATGTACCTGTGTCTACTACGAAGAAACTAATGGTTATAAGAAACTATTATACATATGTAATACAGAAAGCTTTGCTCTTATTTATAAATATGTATTTGCTATCATCACTAAGAGACATCATTAGAAGGATGAAAGTGTGCTTGGCATATACCAGATGAAGAATGGTGATATTTTGAACTCACCTCAGCAACAGCAACTGCTTAATTCATTTGTGGTCAAAATGTTGGTTGTTTTAATTATCGAAGCTTACTCTTAGATCTGATAAACTAATTCAATCATCTTAATACATCCATTTGATGTGTGACTTTAAATATCTCTGTAAACTGCTCGTATGCATATCACACGTCACTACGCTAGGGATGGATGGGCATAACGTTGGATTATATGTTCAAGTTTTCGGCCTCATAATTGAAATGCATCCCGCCGCATTGCGCGGATGCACACCTAGTTTATATATGTTCTTTGAAGGTTTTTTAACTTTTAATGTTACTGTTCTTTTAATAACAATGAATAAAAAAATTGTTGATATGTGTTTTTGTTATTCTAATAATGATTGACTTATTTTATATAAAATAGGAAGCCTCCAACTAGAATTTTTGAATTGGGCTATTCTAAACATCAAAAAAGAAAGAAAGAGAAAAGATGAATAATTTGTTCAAAGTCAAAGAGGAGTCATCGATCAATTTATTATCAAACAGACATCGTAATATCCAAGTAATGCAGAATCAATGCAAGTAGAGCAAAATGTATTTGAAAATAGTACTCTTAATAATGTTGAAATAATGAGGGGTAAATAGAGAAATAGTAGGTGTGGGTGTGGATGATGCTGATGAAATTGTGGATTAACCAAGTGTAAAAGAAGCTTTTTTTTGGGAAGGGTGTCATAGGCTATGCCTAGACTAATCCCTTGGCAAATTATGACTGTAAGACATTAACCCAGATTAAACCTCAGTGGCCACAATCGTTGTATACGCATGGATTTGGATTAACCAAGTGTAAAAGAAGCTTTTTTTTGGGAAGGGTGTCATAGGCTATGCCTAGACTAATCCCTTGGCAAATTATGACTGTAAGACATTAGCCCAGATTAAACCTCAGTGGCCACAATCGTTGTATACGCATGGATTTGAACCCTGAGCAGATAAGATATTTCATCATATCCCCCAGAGCCTTAACCAGTACGTCACAACCTTTGTGGTTAGGGTCTGTGTCAAAAAAAACATAGCTAACTTGAAGAATGGTGGTGAAGAAGATGATATTCCTTTGATTAACTTTTTATTTCTTATCAACAAATTAATAATTGGAGATTTCCAAACATAAATTTTGAGATGTAAAGGTCACTCTTATTTTTATTTTAATTTTGTTTATAAACATTTTATGCTTCCACACTTTAATGATATATTTTTTGAATTGAGTAATAATTTTTTTAATAAACAATACAACTAAAAAAATAGGGCCACATTTATTTCTTTGCATGGGGCCTCCAAAATGTCAGGGTCGGCCCTGCGAAAAAACATATTTTCTTAATGAACGAACATGAACACAAAAAAATTCGTTTGTTTACCGTTCGTGTTCGTTCGTTTGTTTATGTTAATTTAAACGAACGAACATAAACAACCCTTCGTTCGTGTTCGTTAAGTTCGTTTACAACTCTATACGTAGATATTGTGTTTAAATTTACTTTGGTAATTTTTATCTTTTTAGTTTAAATAGTTTTGAGCCATTTTTTTAGGGGGAGACTATTTACACCAAAAGTTTTGCTATTTGCACTAAACATGATTGTTATATGATTATGTTTTTTTTGTCTTTTTGTTGTCTTTCCTTTTTTTATTTTGTTTATTTTTATTTATTTGTATTATATAGTTTTAAAATGTTTTTTTTTTACTTTTTGTTTTGATTTGAATAGAAATAAATATTTATAAATATAAATATTACTAATTTTTTTATAATTATATAATTATAAAAATAAAACATAAATATTGCGATTTAACATATAAATAGAACATAAAATAATCTATATTACATTCGATTATTCTAAAATAACATTATCCGTAGTACAATTAACACGTAAAAGCTGCATGTACTTCTTTATTCGTTCTGAATACGGGGTAGCCCATCTAGGAGCACACGTATAACTGTAATGGAAAAAATGTCCTACAATTTGCAGAAACGGGTATCCTTCTGCCATATCTAATTTCACATAATGGTTACCATTAACGTACCCAATTGTAAAAACAAAATGTTCATACCACACTGGCGGAGTGGACCTAAGCGGCAAGTACATCCCACTGCCGGCCATACTTATAACATGTAACATCACCTTATATTTTTGAAGCAATCAATGACTGTAGACAATTCAATGCCCAAGTATAATTGGATTCCTTTTCCCTGTGCATAAAGACAAATGCTACACATAATGTATATAGTTTTCTTTCTAGATACATTATCTTAATATTGCTGCTTTATTGTTGATAAAATATCTCTAGGTTTCACATTGTTTATTGACAAATCTTCCACCAATCGAGCTTCATTTTCAGACAATCGTCTTGCATATGCATGTCCCTCCAAATGTAATGCAATATCATGATTATGTGCATCACATATCATAGCTAAAGTCCAACAATCATTACCCAAATGATTCCCTACCAAGTTAAATGGACAATTTGTTTTTCTTGTGCCAGTATGTTTACTAGAGGTTTTGTTACTCCTGTGTGTACCACCACAATTACATTGAAATTCTACTTTATAATTGCCCCTACTTGCATCACTATTGCTTCTTTTAATAAAAATAACAAAACCAAGTGAATATCCCATATTGCGTACCCAATCAATTAGATCTTTACGAGAATTAAACACCTGAAATTGACTTTTTTTTGTTACAAACTACTAACTTTACCAGATAATTTAACAAGATAAAATGAAACATAAACATACCATATTAGTAGAAAATGCGGATGGTTGAGGGATTTCACAAGCTTCAGTTGATTTGTTTGAATTAACATTATCATTCTACACAAACACATAAAAATATTAAACGGGATAACATAATATATATATATATATATATAAAGTAGTGGATGAAATACCTCATTATTAGAATTATGATACCATTAAAAATCTTCACCCCAATTCGCCATTTTTAAACCGATAAATTGAAAAAATCACTACCTACATAGTAACATGAATAGTGACATGAATAGTGACATGCATAGTGATGTGAATAGTGACGGGCATAGTGACATAAACAGTGACATGTACAGTGATGTGCATAGTGACGTAAATAGTGCATAGTAATTGTAAATGTCCTCGATATATATTTTTTCAATTGTGAAACATATATATCAATTATATGATTTAAGAAGAAGTTTATACCTCTAGGAAGGATTCGAAGCGTAGATTCCGAATATGTAATTCATTCGTCGATTACTTTAATGGATTGAGAGCAAATCTAGAGAGAAGTTGGAGAGATTTTTAGAGAGAGATATACATGAAGAGGAAGACATGAACGATATGTTGCAATTCTCTAATCACATATATATATATATATATATATATATATATATATATATATGTATAGAGTAAATTACATATTTGGTCTCTAACGTTTGACGTTTGTTACGGAATTGGTCCCTAAAAGAAAAATACATTTTACAAAGTTATAATAAAATGTAATTGTTACAAAAAGAAAAATACATTTTACAAAGTTATAATAAAATCAAAAGTTACAAATTTATAAAATAAAATAAAATCAAAAGTTACAAATTTATAAATAAATTTATAAAATCAAAACACACACACACACACACATATATATATATATATAAAGATAATAATAATAATAATAATATATATATAAAAATTAGCTCAAATGGCCAAATTTAGGAGAGGGATTGGCCTCTTAGCCATCCCTATCCCTGAATTGCAAAAATGTCCAAAGGGACGCAAATGGAGTCCCAAGGGCGCAAATGGAGCCCCAAGGACGCAAATTGCGCCCAAGACTCGCAAATGGAGCCCCAAGGACGCAAATTGCGCCCAAGACTCCAAATGGAGTCTGGGCGCAATTTGCGTCCTTCGGGCTCCATTTGCACCCTTGGGACTCCATTTGCGTCCCTTTGGACATTTTTGCAAGTCAGGGAGACGGATGGCTAAGAGGCCAATTCCTCTCCATGATTTATAAATACTGTTTATAAAGAGGCTTTATTTGCTAATCAAGTTACTTCAAATTCCCAAATACCCATTTTAAATAATTAATCGACACCCAAATTTCTCCAAAATGCACACACACGGTATTTCGTCAAAAGACTCTTTGTGTAAATAAAATGGTACGTTTTAACACCGAAGGCATGGGTAAGGGAATACCGAAAATAACACCTTTCGGTGACAGGGGAGACCCGATTCCATCAAATGTGGCGGGCACACAAAGTTAAGCCACTTATCAACGTTCTCGAGTTTCACATAGACCATGGATCCCCGTATCCGGCTCCTCTGAGCTACCACCGCAAGATACCCAAATGACCTAGCATCTACTTGACCTTTATATGAGTCTCACCACAAAGTCACAAGTCCCCGTATCCGGCTCACCATGGGCACCACCGCAAGACTTAGCTCTGTATACGGCTCTCCAATAGCACCACCGCAAGCTTACATAACAACATGACTTGGGGACCACTCACTAGACTCAAACATGGACATCAAAACTCGATGATGAACATAACGACTCATATGCATATGTATCCAATGCATTACAGTCTAAACATTACATGACTCCATATGAATGAACTAACGCATCCAAAACATGTAATAACCAACATTTGTATAATGATTGCATTTCCGTAAAACACTCCATAAGGAGCCATTTAAACCGGACGACGTCCCAAAACTCGTTAGTGTACAAATCAAGCTGTAAGGCGTCTTAAAACATTTGATACTCAAGTAGAGCCAATATGGCTACGTAAGCCGATGTACAATTTTATCAAGCCTTCCCAATTAAAAAGGTATCCGTTCCACAAACTCACACTTTTAAAATCGAAGGACTCAGAGTTTTCCAATATAAAACTTGTAGATTTAGTAAAGCCCCAAAATGACCATATTTCCATGATCGTTCTTAAAATCCCCAACTCACACTAAAATTCCATTTGAAATCAGTTGTACTCCAAATCTTCCCATATTAGGGACCCAAACAACATAATCCCCAACTTCTTCAAATATTCAAGAAACATGTATGGTAGGTTAAAATCCCCTTTTCGGTGACTCAAACACCTCATAAAATATTATGACCCCTTTTCAAGGATTTTTAACTCAAATATATGTAGTGTACAATTGTTCACAAAACTTATCAAAATGAGGTAAACTCATGGATATACTTTTAAAACCCAAAATAAGTTCATTTTGACATGTATATAGTTTTTCAAAGCAACTAGAACTCACCTTGCTAGATTTAGACTAAATCTAGGTTTTACCAACACAACTTGAGCTCCTTGAAGGAAGACTTGAAACCTTCTAGATCCTTAGCTCCAAGCTCTCAACCAAGATCCTTAGACACATAACATTCTCTTAGCTACATTAAATCCCAACAAAATGGGAGAAGAAAGGAAATACCAAAACCCTATTTTAGGTGAAGAGTGGAGGAGATTACCTTGGCTACAACACTTGAACCCACAAGGTAAAGTTCTTGGTGATCCACACTTGGTCTTAACAAACCCTAGGTTGATAAGGAATGAGGAGAGGGATTTATGGAGTGAAAATCGCCTAAGAGGCTCTCCAAATCGAATCTGAAATGAGTTGGGAGAGAAATGAGGTTAATTGGGGTGAAAAGGGAATTATACGAGGTCAGGCCCCCACAGACCTGACGACAGTGCCAAGGGCATTGTCGCGGGTCATAATCGCGAGAAGCCCCCCGCCCATGGTACCATTTCAACGACAGTGACACGTGATTGTGCCACTGTCACTATCACGGGTCACAGTCGCTTGACACGTACCGCGACCTTCCAGCCTTCCGCGATTGTGACCAGCGACTATGACATTTGTCATAGTCGCGTGGCAATCTCGCGCCAAGCACGACTCGCTCCGATTTCATCGCTTTGTCGATCCAAGTGCCCAAACCGACTCTACAAGGTTCTTAAACGGTTTCCAAGACGAGGCTTCTACCAAAACGGGGATTTTGAAAAGTGCTACTTATTTGAGTTTTCCGGGTGTTACACACAAACTTATCAGCAGTTAGATCAGACTCAAAGAAACAAGGGTTTCCTCATATTTCAATTATACAAGTATGAAATCCAAGATCCACATACATATAGTAGACATATAAGTGAATAATCATAGTCTATGAAGAATACACCTCATTTAGGGTTTGCAAGGTGAAACCCTAGAAGTTGAGTTAAAAGCCAAATAAATGACATATATGTATTTAATATGGGAATATTGCAAGTAGTATTGAGTTAATAAACATTTAAGGAGTAGAAACTCACAATCTAGGGTTTGTAAGGAGAAAACCCTAAAATGGATGAATTGGTGATGATTTGACTTCACTTAGAGCTTTAATGGCACTAAGGGGTAAATCTCTAGTGATCAACTACCACTTCTTGAAGCACTTGATGGTAGATCTTGTGGAGGGTAATAAATGAGAAGGGAGAAGGGGAGAAAGAGTGAAAAATCGCCCAAAGTGAGAGAGGAATGATTCAGTAAGTTTTGAGTGTGATAAATGAGGTTGTTTGCTTCTAAAATGGACTTTAATGCGCTGCCCCTTTGATATCGTCCACGACATTGCCTGTGCGACATTGCCCCTGGCATTGTCGCCGGGGCAAAGTCGCACCCCGCTGTCACTTCTCTGCCGAAGTGGTCGAACCAAAGCAGAACCCTGGCCCCTACCCGCGACATTGACCCAGGCGACTCTGCCCAGGGCATTGTCGCCCTCAGCCCTCTCCCCACTGTTCGCTCAATGCCATCGTGCCAAAAATCTCAAGCTCGCTCCCTTATCGAATTATATTGATTACCAAAGTCTCGGGATGAAAGTTCAAAAGTCAACTCTAAATCGACACAAAACACGTATGCATGCAACTAAAGTCGAGAGTGCACAAAAATATTCTAAGAGCATAAAAGTAGAAAACTACGTAAGTGTATAATTATACAAGAATATAGACACATGTACGGACACACTTGACCTAGACAAGTAATCATACAATACAAAGGTTTTAAGAAGGGTCTTTGAAGAGACGGGGTGTTACAAAGGAACAATAAATATCAAGTATAGCTAAGGTATTTACATCAAATAGTCGAATTACTCACAAAAATCATGTTCAACCTCAAATTGTATGATTACATATGACATATGATTTAAGGTCATGTACGAATGAAATAATTATGACTAAAGTAAGACTTAAGTAAGAAGCAACAGATCAACAGATGAAAATGAAAGGTATAGATGCAAGATAAGAAGTGTAAGCACAAGCACAAATTGAACTCAACACTTTATGAGTATCTCGTATTAATAATGTAAGGATCACTTGAAGAGTGATAATTAAACTACAACATTATGATCAGGTCGTTCTTTGGGGTGTGCGCAGTGGTGCAACCGCACACGGACCCCGATCGTCGGGGGGCCTCAGAATATTTTTTTAATTTTTTACTTGTAATAAACTTGCCCTATAAATTTTTTAGTGCAATGAATAAAGCAAAACAAGATTCAGCGGAGTGTCAAGATGCCTTTCCTTGTATGTGTGTTACTGCCCTATATGGGTGTCCCAATATCGAATCTCCCAATGTGTATTACTAATTTTTTGGGTTCTTAATAATTAGTTTTGTTTTATTATACATCTTTTCGGGATAATTAAATATATAAGAATTTTAATAATTTCTTTATTTTTTAAAATTCTTTTTTTTTTAGTATGACTTAAATATAATTCAAATTTAATAACTTCTTTATACATTTTATCCTTCAAATTCAAAATAAAACTCTTAATTCATATTTTAATGTTTAATTTTGCTTTCAATCTTCATTCGTCGTCATTATCCAACAATTAATGCATTTATTTGGTTTTTCTTTTTTGAGAGTTTTAAGTATAAGGATTTAGACCATCTGTAACAACTATGTTATAGTATATGATAAAATAGAAGGAAAAAAAGGTAAAAATCTTTAAAAACTTATTTTTTGGGAAATATATAATATTATTTTAATTGTTTTCACCAATAAGGTTGAATGTGTTACATGCTTTTATAATATTTTTAAAAACTTTAAATTTAGAGTAACTATTAGAGTTTGATGTATTTTTCTATAGATGCCTTCAATTTAGATTCTGTATTTTAGAAAAATTATAGAATGAGATGCTTTAAATAACTTTAGTTGTTTGGTGTTATTTTAATGATTTATCTTATACTTTTTTCTTAGAATATTTAATCAAATTCGGATTTTTTTAGTATTTGTTGATTTTTTCTATATGTTTTTTTGTACATTTTTAATTTTTAATACATTTTTTTAATTAATGACAATAAATCAATAAAAGGTTTTTGTTGATATGGGCTTTGTAATTACCAATAATGATTAATCATTTCTATATAAAAAATGGTTGTTATTCATATCTCCTCCTCACTTACATACAATTACCTCCTACCTCACTCATAAACAAATCAATAACAACCATTAAAAAAACATCTACATAAAGATGGTTATGAAAGTTAAAAACACTAACGTTAAAAATTAACAAATCAATAATAAATTTTGAATCCACACTGTCTAACATAATAACATTAAAAATTAAAATTAAATGTCAAAAAAGAATAAAAGATAAATAATCTGTTCAAATTTAAAGATAAGTTAGTGGTTTATTTATTATAAGACAAATGTCAAAATATAGTAAAAATAACTTAATAGATAATATAATTAAAAAAACTAAGCGTATATTTAGTTTTTTCGAACATGGCCTCCAAAATCTCAGGACCGACCCCGATGATAATATCATGTTTAGTAAATAAGTGCAAAATGTCAGTCATTAGACGAGATAGACTTTTTACAGTAGCAAATATCTAATTAAGCAAGTGGCTCTAGTTGTTCTCTTTGTTTGTTTAATGTATCTCTTTTTGCTTTTCAAAATAAAAAAATAGTGTTATCAACAAACTTAAGTCTAGAATAGTAAGATAAGTTTAAAAAAATTGGGGAGTGCAAATATAAGACGTTCACTAAATTATATTGCAACAACCTGAATTTAAGAAAGAGGATGGCCTGGTGCTTTAAGAAAGAGAAAGAGAAAGAGGAGGGTTGGCCTAGTTGGTATCACAAGAAAGATTAATTGAGTGATCTCCAAACCGAAAGTAGATGCCTATATGTTTAAGCAAACTCAATGTAGTATTGATTAGACATGGATTGTCTATTGATAATTGTGTCCATGGTTGGCTTCACAAGACCGTAATATATAGACAATGAATTTTGTGGTGTAAAATAATGCTCCCAAATGAGGAGTAGGATGTGAATTGAAAAGGGGCACAACTGTAGCGTATATGGAGACATTGCCAATAGGAAGGAGTATGAAGAGAAAATATATGACTCATGGTTTAGAGTTGACTCAATATACGGAGACATTGCCTATAGGAAGCAAAATGTGTGATCTAGGTAGGTTACGGGAGTTGAAACTATTAGTTCAGTGAGAAGAGTTGAACATGGGATTATTGGAAATTGGATATATCCAATGATACTTTTGAGTTTGAATAGCGCGGGTCTCTGGAGGGTTCGACAATCAGTGTTTGGCGTGGGCTACGGAGCGGGTTCATCCACGCCATGAGCCGCGCGGGACACTGGAGTGTTTGTCGAACAGTGTTTGGCGTGGGTCTCCGCGCGGGTCCACGCGTGCTGCCAGCCACGCGGACCTCCAGACTTGTAACCCCCAAATCATTGTGTAACCGCTGGTTAATTATGCCAAAAATAAATCCCATTAAATGGGAAATTATTATCATTAATAGATCTTGCTTGGTGCAAAAAGAAGCTTGATCACATATCTGACCCATAGAAGATCTCAGAGGTGACGATCTTAGGGAATAGCAAGAAAAACCAACTGACGGTGAAAATGGATATTTTCAGAGAAGATGGTAGCTCAAAAATGATGTATCTTTCAAAGATGGAACACTTTGGATTCTATGTGTTAGAACATATTTTATGTTCTATTTAGAAGTTTTGCAAAGTAATCTACTTAATTATATTTGGGCCTTGTATTGGGTTTGGGCTTATAGTGTTTACAAGGGTTATGGGGTATAAATAGAAATCATGTGTAATAGGTTTAGGTTAACTTTTTCAATTGATCAATTTCAGCCTTTCACAATGTAGCCGTCTACTCTATTGTGTTTATAGTTTAGATTTTACTTGCTTTCAATAATCACTGATTTCTATCTCCTTAATCTCATGTTTATCATCAATCAAACCAATCATTGATCTCAATTGGACCTCACAATTGGTATCAGAGCCTAACAGAAACATCTTTCTGATCGATCTGAGATCTGTTGGTTTGAATAGAACAGTCTGTGATAAAATTTTCGATTTCTGTGATTTGTATTGAAATTGATTGATTTTTGTTGTTTAATTGATTTAGTAGTTATTGTATATCATTATCGAATCATTGGCTTGTATCAATTTCATCACAGAAATTCGAATCTGTCGATTTATGAGTGTTTTTGTTCGAAAACTTTGTATCTCTGTGTTGGATCGAATGGTGATTTAGAGTAGAAATTAGTCTTGGTGATCAACTACAAATGTGCTCATATGGTGTTTTCAAACCTGTGGATAAAAGCTCAACTCTAGAATCGAAGTATTGAAGGTTGTGTTGAAGAAAGTCAGAAATTCGTCCAGATCCAATAGAATTCGCAAGATTCGATGAAGAACTCGCAAAGAATGAAGGTTTCACAGATAAAGAGAATTCGTAAGGAGAAGAATTCGCAGAACATTGGACACAACAAATTTTAATAAGTATAGAATTCGCAAGTGGTCTTTCTGCAAAAGTTGAAGGATTCGTAGACCACTGTGCTCATGTTGTATGCGAATCCCTATGGATTCGCAGGCCACTTGATACTACATGTCAAGGTTTCGCAGGTTAAGTTTGCGAATTGTGGCTTCCAAATATTTGAAAATTGTTCTAAGTGTTGGATTCGCAGGTGTGAGAACTGCGAGAAGTGAAGAATTCGCAGATGTATGTCTTGCGAATTCTGAAGGATTCGCAGACATATATCTTGCGAAAGGCGAGGATTCGCATACAAGAGGCTTGCGAAAGTTGGAGGTTTCGCAATGCAAGCCTCTGCGAATTGTGTTTTCAGCTTATGCTATCTTGCGAATTGTGCTTACATGTCTACAGCGATCTGCGAATTTTGGTTGTTTGCGAAAGTTGGTGAATATTTTGAGAATTCTGGCTGTTCTGAACCCATTTTCATACAAGTTTGCCCTGTTCCTGAGCTTTATACATGGAATGCATATGTGACAGCTGGTTGGTCACATATCCTTAACAACTGATCTATATTTCACGAGTGCTCATGATCTGCAAAGTTTTTCAGATTCTGGATTTTATGATTTGGTATCTGCTTGGATTGAGTTAGCTGCCTGAGCATCTGCAATCATCAGTCTGGAAAGCTTCTTCAGTTGTTAGACCGTTGAGAGCACTTTATCATTCTTCTGACTTGATCACTCAGTAGTGTGAGCGACTGCAATCACTGTTCTGCACTTTGGTTGTGCTTCAGAATCCTGAGAGCTGATAATCATTCAGCTGATTTGTGAAGAAAGGAGTTCCGGATTTGATGAGTCAGTATTTTGGAAAACAGTCAGAAAATGAGTACCTTTCATCAGTTGTTGAACATTGCTTGCCATCTAACCCTTGCATTGTAGTGTTGCTACCGGATGCTGCCGCCCGTATGCTTATTAGATGAAGTTTTTAAGCTGAATTCTTAATTCAACTCATGGTTCACAGACAGATCAGATGTTATACACTGAAAGATGCACTTAGGTGTTACTCCATAATCCACACATATCATTCTTGTAGGCGTTAAGGAATGTGTTGGATTTACCAGAGGAAAAAGTTGTCTTTATGTGCACTCAGTCGAGGTTATTGTCTACATCAGATCTGATATTTTAGTTGATACTTCAAGGATAAGAGATACTTTCTAGGGGGAGCAAGAGGAGCTTTGAAGTTTATGCAACACTCTGTTTTATAAAGAAATCAAGGGGGAGAAGAGCTGAAGCTGGAGCTTAAAAGATTATGATTACTTTACAAAAGTTAGGGGGAGAATGTTAGAACATATTTTATGTTCTATTTATAAGTTTTGCAAAGTAATCTACTTAATTATATTTGGGTCTTGTATTGGGTTTGGGCTTATAGTGTTTACAAGGGTTATGGGGTATAAATAGAAATCATGTGTAATAGGTTTAGGTTAACCTTTTCAATTGATTAGTTTCAGCCTTTCACAATGTAGCCGTTTACTCTATTGTGTTCATAGTTTAGATTTTACTTGCTTTCAATAATCACCGATTTCTATCTCCTTAATCTCTTGTTTATCATCAATCAAACCAATCATTGATCTCAATTGGACCTCACACTATGAATGGTTAGATTTCAGGGAGGAACTAAAGAAGTCTAAATTGAAGCATAAGGACCATGTTGAATCACTTCTTGAAGCTCTCATCAACAAGGTCACTGCCATGATGAATATGCCCTCTTTTCTACCACAGAAGCCAAGATCAGCTATACGATGGAAGCATGTGTCTCTCTCTGAAAACGATGCAGTGATCAAGAATGACTCCATCATCAAATTCTCCAGATATGCTGTCATTGGACCTCCACCACATCTTTCAGATCTAGACCTATCACTGCATCCTTGCGGACCCTTTGAACCTGGGCGGGTGATACGTCATCCTTACGGAATAATCTTCCTAGATGATGGTGACTTCCTTAGGTTGCAACGAGTCTCAGAGATTCCTCTCTGTCCCTTTGCATACTTGAAGGACCTTCTTTATCTATGGTGCGATAATTCAAACTCAGTGACTCTCACCAAATCTCTCATTCGAAAAGAGGCAGCTAGCAGAAGACACAGAGGAGAAGAGATACCTGACCATATGATAGATGAAGAGGAATTCCAAGTCAAAGAAGAACCAACTTAGCTGATAGAATATCTTTCTTCTTGTAATCTATTAGTTAGTCTTAAAGTATTAGTATAGGACTTCACTTGTACTTAGCAATTTTCATATTCCCTATGTAACCTATTTACGAATTAATGGAAATTTTCAGTGAAATACTTTACTCCATCAGTATTGTAAATGATCCCTCAAAATAATAATTGGGAC
Source organism: Arctium minus (assembly GCA_954870635.1). Taxonomy (NCBI): domain Eukaryota; kingdom Viridiplantae; phylum Streptophyta; class Magnoliopsida; order Asterales; family Asteraceae; genus Arctium; species Arctium minus. Next base: position 22,748,525 of record OX941097.1, on the reverse strand, counting down.
ATGTATGTTATGAGTCCCGATTAACCTTTTATTTTGAACTTAAAGTAATTTTCTCTAATTGCTTTGTTATCATCAAATAGGGGGAGATTCTTGATCCAAACTCTCTTAGTTATTTGATAATGACCCTTTGAAATACTTAGTGGAAATTACATTTAATATATGTATGTATTAGTGTTTCACCATCAGCGATCACATACTGAGTCTGTTCAGTATCATTGATAGTTCCTAATGTATTATGTTAAATGTAATTTGTTAATGCGAAAAATCATCCAAGGATGACTTAAGGTCGTTGTGGAGCTTTAACAACTAAAGTAATCGATCGATCGACAAATAGTACGACATGGATGAAAAGTACATAAGAGACAGAGATTTTGGTGATGCGGAAAACCCCATCGAGAGTAAAAACTGCAGATGATAACAGAGATTGTCAAGTGCACTAGGGACGTCAAACAGGGATTTCTTCCTTTGGAATGAGTAGTTGAAAGTACAAATGACAATATTACAATTGAAAGTAAATAAATCGTAAAATCGTGTTGTTGGTCGTGGATGGAACACTTCGTCAAAAGTTCTTGCTTGAGAGAAAGTAACTTGAATATGCTTGAGCGTCGGGTGTTTCATATGTGCTTCTGATGATCTCGAATATGTCTTTAGGCTGGTATATATAGCTCTGGTCTTCATAAATGTACATTTAATGTCTAACGATATCCTCTTTCATTGGTTTTGATGAGGATCGTCCGTTATGACCGTTGGTCATAAATATGCTTTAAACCTGACATAAAGATTCACAAAGAAAACGGTCGTAGATAGTAAATGACACATAATCTCTACTTACGTTACAGAGATTGTAAGGTATTCAGTGGTCGGGAGATTTCCTTGTAATGGTCGTAAGGAACTTACGACCGTCGTCGTAAGTGACGACCATAGTTCTAGGTGCGTGTGCTCTTCAGGACCTTGTCTTAATACTAGAATGGACTTAAAGATGGAGATGTTTGGTTTCTTGCATCGGTCATGACTTGTGAAATTTTACCCATACAGTTTGCCTCCAAAACTCGAAAATTGGGCGGCAAGTCGACTTTTCGGATTTTGTAACCAGTTTGGACACGTATCGACTTGGAGTAATAGAATCGGTTCCTTGAGAACCAAAGCGATTCATGTAGGAAGCGTGCAACCGTGTAACGGTTGTGACGTCATGGCGACGTGGGACGCATGGTGTCAGATATAGGGACAAGTGTCGTCTATCTAACGATTAGTGTGTGAATGGTTGATGACAGGTGTCGACCATCTGTCGACTCGATCTGACATCGAATCGCGTATAAATAGTGATCCCATCTGAGTCCTTTCCTTTTTGCGCATTTGTGATTTTCTTGAGAGAGAGATCTCCATAATCTTTGCCAAAACCTACATAAAAGTTAATAATCCTTGCAATTTTGAGTTCGAGGTTTAGAACAATATTTAGGGTACGATTTCTTGACCCTTAGTTTTCAATACTTTAGCCCGTAAGCCTAGGAAGAATTGGGACGCATTTGGTTTTTATGTAGAGACCATCCATGATCCCGATTTCGTTATGTCGCCAGACCCAATCAGTACCCTCAACGAGGAGGAAGAAATTGAGGCGTTTCGGCTCTTGTCCGGAATTCCTGAAAATGTGGAGCTTTGTCGTAGCAATGCCCGAATGGGTATTTCGTTATATACAGGTATCCATTCAAAATAGGGTTTAATTGGCCCTATTCATTGCTATCAAGATCGTTCCTTACGATCTTCCAATTGTCGCCGGGGCAAATGATGCCCCAGTTTTAGCAAATCGTTCAAGTGATTGAACAATTGACGGATAAATAGGAGTCTCCATTTACCGTCTACGACCTTCTCTTGGCGTACACGGTCAAGGCGGAGGCAAACCACCAGTATAGCCTATTTTCTAACTATAGAGAGGTTCGTACCCTGGTTCAAGAGACTGCGGTTAACGACCGCAAGTGGAAAACGAGATACGTCTTTGGATGCACTACATCGTTCGGCGACGATGAACAGTGGCTCACCACTGGGTGGAATACTAAGGGTCATGGAGTCTTTTAGTATTTAATTTCGTCATTTGCTTTGTCTGTCGAAAGTTTTTTTACTATCATTTGTTTTTGTTTTGCTAGTGATCGACTTCTCGATAGTCGCGCCTTATGCTGACTTGGCTTCTAAGATCGAACGATACCTCGACTTCAGTGTCGAGGAACATTCCTTCTTTACCGCTCGTCCTACTGCTGACGAGGATGAGGGCGTACAATACGTCGGGTCGTTAGTTGTTGCTTCCATAGAGGAAGAAGAAGAGGAGGAGACCGACGAAGTTACTCCAGAGATGACGGGAAATTTTTTTTCGCTTAACTAGTTCATGGGGTCTAGTCCTAGAACGTCACCTATCGGTTGTAAGACCTTATGGGGTCTAATATGTAAAGACGTCACCCGCTAGTCGTAGGTTAGTGGGTCTAGTCATGAGATGTCACCACTGGTCGTGAGACTTTTGTGGGATCTAGTCACAAGACATCACCCACCGGTCGTAAGATCACTTTAGGGTTTAGTCGTAATACGTCACCTTCGGATCATAAGATCTTTGTAAGGTCTCACCTGTAAAAGGCGACACTTACTTATTAAAGTGTAGGGTTTAGTCATGGATGTTAATTACTTGTTTTTTCTTGTTTTCAGGAGGATCAACCCCCGTAAAACCATTGACGGGTCTCTCTAAGAGAGAGGCCCTTTCGCAGTTTGCCTGGAAAGGGTGAGATATCAAGAGAAAGGCTCCCCCGACATCTGGATCGGTGGTCAAGAAGCTGAAGACGATCCTTAAAGAACCGTCTTCGAAGAACAGTAGCCCTGAGGCCACTGTATCAGAGAAGGCGAAGACGCCTCCGTCCATTGATGTGGAGCCGATCTCACAGGCTCCTCCGACTAGGGTGGAAGGCCAATCTCCTTCGTCGAAAAACAATGGGAAAGGTCCTGAGACCAGCAAGGTCCTGGCTCCCATCGACGTGATTTTTACCCTCCCGTTTGATTTATGTTTTTCGGACAACTGGGTAGGAGGTCTCTATTTCTCCATCTGGGGAAGTTCCTCCTGCCATCATTCTTCGACCGATACAAGGATGTATCGGTCGATGACCTAACCGCCCATGTCTCAATGCCTTCTTTCATGGTAAGCAACTTTTCCTTAAATTTATAAATTATTATTTTTGTCTAACGATCTAATCGTTGGTCTTATGATTGTACAGGCTCTCGAAGCAGGGCTAGTTCTCAATACCCGTATGGACTAGGTGAGGAGGTTAGTCCCGACCGCCTTAGCAAAGGAACAGGCGGCACTGGTCAGGTCTACCGAGGTGGATGCCAAATCTAAAGAGGCAGAGGTGAAGAAAGAAGAGTACTCCATCCGACTTGACGATGCCATCAATCATATTGAGGTCGTCGGTCATGAGAAGGAGAAACTTAGAGGGGAACTAAAGGAGGCCCTGGGTCGCACGTCCGCGGCGGAGCTGAAAACGTCTAAGGAAGTCTCGACCGAGAGTGAAAAAGAGGTCGAGGACCTTAGGGCGGAACTGGGGCGACAAAGAAGCAGGTCGCCGAACTTGAAGAGAAAGTGAAGTCCATTGAGGCTTTCACCCACCTAAAAGTTCGAGCGGCTTTAATGAGACGCCATCTGAGTGGCCAAAATCCCCTGGTGTTGGCAGAAGGTGAAGTAGCCTTCTTTTTGGAGGTTGTCGGAGCCGTGAGAGATCTCGACTCCGATGACGAGCAAGAGCTCGAGGCGGGGGATGATGCCCTTGAGGGTGGAGATGTTGTGATCGACCCTCAGCAACAACAACAGGAGCAGGAGCAGCCAGCTCCTTAGTTTGGGTCTTTTGATTTTTTGTTTTTTTCTAACCGGACGACCGTTGGTGGTCGTGCCATGTTTTGTATTCCTTTTGGAATGAATATAAGGAATATTTTGAACAAGTCAGATTGTCGCAACTTTATTTTGTCATAAGAATTACTATATTAATTATATGTCGTTCACGACAAATATAAAAAGGATAATCGAGTGATAACAGAATCAATATAAACTTTTCTATGTATCTCATGACATCAAAAATCGATTAAGCATAAGTCAATGAACTTGCGACTTGGCAAGTAAATAATTTATCAAGTGTCTTGCGATGACACAAATTATGAACTTGTAAATCAATATGGAACTTGCAACAAGAGCAAGTTATAAGCATGTATGGCCAATAATAAATATCAACACCCAGAAATGGATTTAAGGAATTTGCGACCAAGGAAAATTTTTGAGGTTATAGATCGTACGATTCGGCCGTGAAATGATCATGCAACCATAAATATCAAATGTTCGACTAATCCTGCAATAAAACACCATTAGAGGGGGTCGTTGGCTAAGCCAACGACTCTCTGATGCTTAAGTCAGTAATGTTTATAAAGAAATAATCATAAAGAAATGAGTTTAAAAGAAATACTTCTTTAAATGTATCGCATTCCAGCTTCGAGGAATGTCCCGACCGTCGAGGGTTTGCAACCGATAGGCTCCTTTTCCGACTACCTCAGTTATACGGTATGGACCTTCCCACTTGGTGGATAACTTACTTGAGTTCGGTTCTTGGGTGTTTTGAAATACAAGTCGCAGGACATAGTCGCCTTCTTGAAAAATCTTAGCCTTGACATTCTTGTTGAAATGTCATTCGATCAATTGCTTCTGAGATGCCATTTTGATTAATATTGACTCCCTTAGCTCTTCCAATGCGTCTAAGTCGTAGCTTAGGTTGACTAAGTTATGATCGACCGACGTGTGTCGTGAGGTTGGAAGTTAGGTTTCGACCGGTGTTTATGCCAAAAATCATCCCAAAGAATATCTAAGGTCGGTGTGGAGCTTTAACAACTAAAGTAAATAATCGATCGACAAATCGTACGACAAAGGTAAAAGATAAACGAGACACAGAGAATTTGGTGACATGGAAAACCCCGTTGAGGGAAAAAACCGTGGACGATAGCAGAGATCGTCAAGTGCACTATGGACGTCAAACAGGGACGTCTTCCTTTAGAAGGAGTGGTTACAAGTACAATTAACAATATTACAGTAGAGAAGTAATGTAATCGTGTGATCGAGCTAGATGTAGGCCAGAACACTATGTCGAGAGATTCTGCTTAAGAGAATTTGTTAAAGGTTGAATATTGAACTTTATCTATAATCAGATGATCCTCCCTTGCGTTGCTATTCAGGGTTGTATATATAGCTTTGGTCATATAAATGAGAATTGATTGTCCAACGGTCTTGATATTGATTGATCTTGATGGTGCTTGTCCCCTATATTCGTTTGTCTTTATGTGCATTAAACCTATAATGAAATATTCATAGAGGAAAAATGGTTGTATACAATAGATAATCCATGATTGTTAGTAACGTTACATAAGTCGTGAAATATAAGTCTTATCGAGAGATTTCTGTTAGTTGTAGACGTGAGAAACTCTCGACGATCGTCGTTGGGGACGACAATGTCTTCTGACGTGTGTGATCATCAGGACCTAATCTTAATACAAGAATGGTCCTTAGTCTGGAGGCATTTGGTTTTCTTCCGTCGGTCGAGACTTGTGAAATTTTACCAAAACAGTTTGACCCCCCAAAATCCGGAAATTAGGCGGCAAGTCGTTTTTTCGAATATTGTAACTACATTGGACACGTGTCGACTTTTGTAACTAAATCGTTTCCTTCAAAACCGAAGCGATTATGAGGGGAAGCGTGAAGGAGTTTAACTGTCGTGACGTCATGGCGACATGGGGCACGTGGTGTCAGGCGTAGGGACAGGTGTCGACCATCCGTAAAGGAGGGCCAATAGTCGATAACCGCTCGACCTGAACTTTAATTATGTATAAATATTGACCTTAGCCGAATCTTTTCCTTTTACGCGATCATAAGTTCTTAGAGAGAGTATTTTTTCGAATCTTTGCCAAAACCAACATACTGTAGCGAATCGTTGTGTAAAACCCAAACACACAGATTTCAATCACAAATCTCAACTTTATTTCATGAATCTTGACTTTCTCTCTCTATAAACCAGTTTCTCTCTCTAGAAACTCTCTCTACGTATTCTCTCAAAGATATGACATTTTCAAAGTCCTTACCAAATACAACTAAACAAAACCTATTTATATTCCTAAGATTACAAAGCAACTAATCTAAACTTTGACTTTAGAAAGAAAATACAACACATTTGACTTTTGTTGACTTTGACACATTTTACAATTACATTGACTTTACCAACAAGACCTTTTAACCTTTTAATCTTGAATACAATTCTTGATCTAACAATCTCCCCCTTTGTATTCAAGATTAAATTGTTTTTGACAATTATCTTCAGATTTTCTTGTCTTTAGAAATGATCATCAGCAAAAATCTTTTTCAACTTTGAATCTTGAAAACTTTAACATCTTCAGCAAATTGTGAAACTTTGACATTCTTCAACATTGAAATAAATCTCCCACTTTGGCTTTTACAACAACTTATAACACATTCTTCATAATCATTGAAATCTTCAAACGAACTTTACATCTTCAAAACTTTGTCATTATTTTTCTTTTGACGTTTCTTGCTTTGGCTTTCACTTTGACTTTCAAAACTAGAACTATCTTTTACATTCTCAATCAACCATCTATCTGATTTGAATATCTCCCCCTTTCATTACATCTCCTTTTACTTCTTGATAATATCAACATTGTTTTGACTTGAACTTTGGCAAACTTTTCTCCAATTCTGTAAACTGACTTTGAAACCTTTATATATCTCCCCCTTTTTGATGAATTGTGAAAATCAGAATCATCAAAACTTTTTCAATGTCAGCATAGTATTTGAAAGATCTCCCCCAAATCATCTGATAAGCACAGTCTTCATGAGTAACAATCTCCCCCTTGTGATGAAATATGAACAATCACTCCATTTGACAATAAATGATCAATCTCCCCCAAAGAGTAATAGGAAAGAATCTTTTGTCTGATCTGAATGAGCCGTCAATTCATAAATGTATTTATCTGAATCTTTTCAAATTCAGACAAATTAAGAGTTGGAACCCTGAATCAACAAATGAAATAGTTAGGAATGCCTGTCAGTAGCACAAAGCTACTGTGTACAACGAATGTACAATTTAAGGAGCTTGAAATGATGTTCACTCCCCAAGACTTCCATTCAATCATTAAAAAACACAAGGTATTTTCTATGAATGTTGTGACAAAAAAAAATTATGTGTGCTCGTGCTTGTGTTATGAAAGAATTAGGCACAATGATTGTTGTTAAGGCTCAAAATTATGCAAACCAATGAGACAACAAAGGTTATACATAGACTCAATGTGCATGAAAAAGGGTCGAAGGTGGGGCAACTTTCCTTCTTTTTCAATATCAGCATCTTCCAAATGCAGAACCAATAGCATATGTGCTGCTTCCCCAGAAAATGTGAAACATTCTCTTTTTGAGAAAAGAATGAGTAGCTGGTGGGGTGTTTGCAAGAGATGGCATGGGCTAGGTGCCTTTTTCAATGTCTCTCACGAAGAAATGTGAAACAACAGTAATGTGGCTGCCCGACTCAGAAAGATTTGGTGCAGAGTCTGATATTCTTTTACTCTGTTCTCACACCCTCTTTCTTTTAAACATTAAAGCTCACTTCTAACCAATCTCTCATTTCCATTTTACCTCTTCACATAGGACTCTCAATCTTTTGACCCCTCTCCCCTCAATCACTCAGGGAATACTTCCTGGGTAGGAAACACTGGTTATCGTGAATCCATCGAAGTTCTGTTAAACTCTCATACAGAATCCCATGTATTTTTCCTAAATGCATGCGTTGCTCAATGATTTTCTTGACATTTAAGCACAAGAAATCATTTGTCAGTATATGTATGCTCATCAAAAATTAGAATGAAATTTGAGCATTTTAAGCATTTAAGATTTCTCAAAACGTTGAATGAATGAATAATCATGAAAGAATAGAAATGTTTTGAGAATCTGACAATGATTTAAATCAGATCAAATATTTCATGAAGAATAATATTTTGGGAAATCAAAGACGTAAAATGTTTATATGAACAAGATATAAACATATTTGCAATGAAAGCACATGTAAAATTGAAATGACGTCTGATTCAAACAACAATGAATAACAAACGGGAGTATTACCATAGAAAGATTTATCATATGATACATGGTAATAACAAAATCAATAAATATACTTAACCGTTGTGTATAAGAATACTTGACAGTATATAGACATGACAATTACACAAGTATTTGTCATTAGAAACACACGATCAGATAAGCATTAAAGTATCCAAGAAAAATCATTTAAAGTCACACTTCTCAATTCATGAAAAACTTTTTGAGAATGTGAAGCGGTTTGAACATTTTAAGAAACCATTTTTCACAAGTGAAAGTTGTTCACCTTTCAACAAGTGATAGAGTGTAAGGATTAGAAATATATACCTTTTAGAACAAAATCCTTAACTCCCCCTGAAATGAATATTTTCAATGAAGTATCCTTGACAAAAACTCAGACATTCCCCCCCAAAATATCTGTAAAAAGTCAATTTATTAGAAAAATATAACAATGAAAGTACAACTAGCTATTATCTCCTCCCCCTAAAAAATATAGCAATGTAATACACTAACTCTTCCTCAAATAAAAACTTCTTGAAAAGATGTTATCTTGAAAGCATCCGTCAGAAGAAAAAATTTTGAGGTCGGGTTCTGAACTGAGTATTCAGAAGCCAGGATTACATATGCTCCGGTGAGAATAGTAATATGCAAAGTTAACAATGAAGAACGGGTCCTGATCTGATGTAACCAGAAACCAAGTTCTGAAACATTGAGGAACGAGACTTGAACTGTTTTATCCAAGAGCCATATTCCTTGACATTTAAGTCCGGGTTTTAAACTGCTTTGTTCAAAAACCATAGTTCTTGCTCCCCCTTAAACCTTGGGTGCCTGCAACACATATTTAGCTTTTGGTACCCACTAGTATTTGGGTCCTGATGTGTTAGTTGCGGTTCTATTAGGAGAGATGTAATAAGAACCATACCAGTAATTTACATAACTTTTACTAACAAAATCATTTGAACCGCAGTAAGAACAATTAATTTTCTTTTGAGCTAATGTGATCAGTTGATTGACAGTGTAAACCAAATCAGGTTTGCCAAAAGTTTTACCGTTCGGAACATTGTTCTTCTTTTCAATCGGTGTATGGACAAATGACTTTTCTTCCTTCTTCTCCTCCGAGGAATCTTTCATTCTCCAAATCCACTTTTCTTTGCTATTTGTCTTTTTAGATTTACTTGAACCATCAACATTTCGAACATAGAAAAGATTAGAAGGACGGATTTGATCGTTATGTTCAGAAGTATGATTATCATCTGAATCAAATAAAGGATTATTAGACACATACATAAAATGTGAACTCGAAGCTGTTTTGAATGAGCATTCTGAATCAAATTGATCATCTCTTGGTGATTGAAGAATTGATTCTGGCGTCTTTGGCTCAGTCAACTTCACCTTGAACATGATCTCTTCAAGTTCTTTTATTTTTGTAGACAAACAGTTTCTTTCCTTTGATACTATATCAAACTTCTTATGCAACTCAGATTTTGCATTCTTCTCCTTCTGAATGTTTGTTGACAGCTCAGATAGTTTCTTGTTAAGCTTTGCAATCTCAGTCTCAAATACTTTCCTTTCTTCTTCAAAATCTTTTTCAACATTGTTTCTCTGTTCAAATATCTCCTTGAATACACCAACAGTCTTCTAATCAGTTTTCTTCTTCTCCTTTTCAAACTTATCTCTCTCCATGATGATTACTTTCTTGAAGTCTGAAACTTGTTGAGAAAGCTTTATGCACTTCAGCTCCATGGATTTCTTCTCTTCAAAAGCTTTTCTAGAGAATTCAGAAAACTTCTTGGCAAAATTCTTTCTTTGTTTTACAAAATCAACTTTATCTTTCTTTTCTTTATTCACTTGATCTTCTAATTCAGATATTTTCTTCTTCAGCTCAACATTATTTCTCTCAATTTCTTTTCTCTTCCTCTCAGTCTTCTTCACTTCATCTTGATTTGTTGAAATTTTCTTTTCTTTAATCGCCTTTTCTTTTAGCATGTTTATTTCAACTTCCAAACTTAACACTCTATCTTTCAACTTATCTCTTTCAGTATAGAGTAAAGAGTTTGACTTTCTAAGTGCAAAAGATGTCTCACTAGCAATGATAGCTTTCCTTCTGTAATCATCAAGCTCTCTTTGTATTTGTTCCTTTTTAGACCAAGTAGAGCTTGAATTAAGACTTTCAGATCTTTTCAGCTTTTCTTGAAGACTTAAGATCTCTTTCTCTTTAGATTCAATCATTCCTGCAAAATTAATCTTTGAGTTAGATATGCATTCTGAAAAAACAAAATCTTTATTATCTTTCAAATTATTAATTTGTTCATGAAGAGATGCATTCTGAATCTTCAGATCCTTGATTTCAGCTTCCATAGCAGAAATTTCTGGCATATATGCTAAAGCACAACCTCTTTTCGTTAGCACAGTATTTCCTTTCTCGTCAATATATGGTATTTTGAAATATGTAAAAATAGATGATCGTCAAAAGAAAACTTCAATTAGAAGTTGAATATTGTGCACACTCTTGAAAAACTGAATACAATAATTAAAATCAGAAAATTTTTCAGAAAATTAAAATTTGAGAAACAAACTAAATTTGTCTTCCAAAAATTAATTCCGAAAAGTCAGCGCGGAAATATCTCAATTTAATCTCCAAACCTGAAAAAAAAATGAAAGATATATCAGATACGCTCAGAAACAGTTAAAACGGTAAAAATGACATAAAATGGACTAAAAATGAAAAGAAAATGAAAAGCAGGGACTAAACACGACAAAAATGAAAAAACAACAAAAAACGACTAAAAATGAACAAAATCGACTAAAATATGAAGAAAATACGAAAATAGGGACTAAAACCGACAAAATACTAAACTAATACGAAAAACGAGGACTAAAAGTGAAAAACACTAAGACACGACAAAAAAAACTAGAAGGACTAAAAATGACAAAAGAACAAACTAAAAACTAGAGGGACTGAAAATGTAAACACCTAAAAGATAAAAACTAATGGGGCTAAAAGTGACAAATCCTGAAAGATAATACTTGAGGGACCAAATCTGTCAAACCCCTAAACTAATACTAAAGGGACTAAATCTGCCAAAAATGAAAACTTTTTAACAAATATAACAAAACTAACAAAATTAACCGAAAAGGACTAAAAATGTAAGAAATGTTAACCAAAAACTAACAAAAGGAACTAAACATGACAACTCTTAAAAGAAGCTAACAGAAACTAACGAAACTAACGGATTTTGGACCTAAAATGTAAGAAAAACTAACAGGATTAACAGTCAGGGACCAAAATGTTATAAAACTAACGGAACTAGCGGACTGCTAACAAAACTCGTCAATTTACTGTTCATCTTCTCCAAAAATTCGATCTTGAGCTTTAACCTTCGATATCTCTTTCATTTCTCAACCAAAATTAACGAAACAAGTTTCAAAATGCTCCTTGTTCAATGTAGAATCGATTACAACGAGAAAATTGATCATGCAACGATTATAGATCTGTAGATGAACGAGAAGAAACTCCGCCGAGGTTCGAACTCCGGCGATCGTATTTTGTCCTTTTGAAGCCTGTAAACACCTTAAGATGGATTAAAAACTGTAATGAAACAATAATATGAAGCTATAACATCAAAAATATCGACCAAAAATGATCTCCGGCTAAACCCGTTTTTCCGACGGGTTTTCCCGCGAAACTCCGGCAAACCTTCAAACACCAATATCTCATTCGTTTCTCGACGAAAACTGAATCTGAAAGAAGCTATGATCTCTAAATCAAACTAGGAATAGGTTAGAAGCAATAAAATTGAACAAAAACCAGTTAAACGAAGACCCACTTCAAGAAGTCATCGGAAAAATTTCAAAAAAAATTCGAACTCAGGAATTCGTATCAATGGAGGAATTCGTATGATTTTCTGAGATATTAACTAAGTAAGGAATTCGTACGTAACCCCATGCGAATTCTTGAACTTATACGAATTCTTTGACTTCGTTTGAGCTTATACGAATTCTTTGACGTATGCGAATTCCTTGACTAACAGTATTATGCGAATTCTGTTTCTTCAATCTAATATGCGAATTCGGATATGAATAACCTCATGCGAATTCCTTTTGATATATTCTACCATGCGAATTGCTAACACATTGTACGAGTTCTTAGATTCCATGCGAGTTCTTCGTGGACGTGCGAGTTCTTCACAGATGCATACATGTTCTTCTTTCCAGTAACTTCAGAATTATATCTCTCCATCTGTAGTTCTCTTTTCGATCTATTATGGTAACCATTGTTGACTCGAAAATCTGATCAACAGAAAATACCACAGAGAGCTTTTGCAAATTCTTAGTTCTTGTAATCCCAGTTTCTTCTAACTAAATCTCAGATCTGAAAAAAAAAATTAAAAAATCAAGCTGTTAAGATTTGACATTAATCACTGAAGTACGTATATAAACTGAAAACATATAGATTTAATCACATGAATCAGATCAAAACAACACAAAATTGCAAAAACAACTTTAAAAAAAAAAAACTACAGATAACTTTTCAGAACACTTAAAATTTTCAAAGATTTTCAAATTGAATCACAATTTCATGAGATCTTTGAACGACTATCAATGAAAAATAAATCGTGCATTAAAAACGAAATCAAACAATCATATACATTCATCAAATCGTCATGAAATTGACAAAATCAAGAAGAAAACTTCAAGAACAGATCAAAAAAAAAATTACGAAAAAACTCCCTGATTCTTCAAATCTGGACGAAATTTATGTTTAATCAGTGCACAAATTCTTTCTCCCAAGCTCTGATACCAAATGTAAAACCCAAAAACACAGATTTCAATCGCAAATCTCAACTTTATTTCATGAATCTTAACTTTCTCTCTCTACAAACCTCTCTACGTATTCTCTCAAAGATATGACATTTTCAAAGTCCTTACCAAATACAACTAAACAAAACCTATTTATACTCCTAAGATTACAAAGCAACTAATCTAAACTACGACTTTACAAAGACAATACCACACATTTGACTTTTGTTGACTTTGACACATTTTACAATTACATTGACTTTACCAACAAGACCTTTTAACCATTTAATCTTGAATACAATTCTTGATCTAACACGTTACCCCAATTTGATCGAGGTTTAGAGCTTTATTTAAGAGTGCCCGGTAGTTTGTGTATTCATGACACATTACTTTTAACCTTTCGATGACGGTCGACCCTTCTAGCACTGTAAAAGGAGAGGCCGAGATGAGGGATTTTAGGCGTCCAACCATAATCCCAGTCGATGTTTGATTGAGTGCTCCGGATCAGTTGAGGCCGGAGCAATGTCCGAACATGTACTTTGTCCTTTACGAGTATCCCTTCAAGATAGGCTTCACGTGGCTTTTTTCCACTTTGTCGAGGGACTTCTTGACAACCTTTGGGTTGCCGTCGGGCAGATGATGCCCCAATTCTGGCATATTGTTCAAGTCATTGAACTGTTGACAACAAAGTGGTCGTCGTCTTTTACTGTGAACGACCTACTATTAGCTGATTCGATCAAGGCAGAGACAAACCACAGGTACAATCTCTTTTCGAGATATAGATGGGATCGTGTCTTGGTCCAAGCGACGGTAGTAAACGATTGCAAGTAGAAGACGCGATATGTTTTTGGTCGCGTGTCATCAAGTAACGAGAACACTCGATGGCTCACCACTGGGTGGAATACTGCGAGCAAATTTTTATTTTTTCTTCCCTCCGTTATTATTTCCTCCTCTTATGTCTAATGATGTGTTTTTTTGTCCCTTCAGCGACCAACTTCTCAAGAGTCGTACCTTACTCTGACTCGGCTAGGAAGGTCGAGAGTTTTCTCGAGTACATCGTCGAAGAGCGATCGTTTTTCCCTTTGTCGTCAATGGAGAATGACGAAGATGATGAAGAGGACGAGGACAACGACACTAGTGAAGAAGAACCCGATCTGGGTAAGTCCTTTCGTAGGACGATATTTACAGATCATAAGATCTTTTTGGGGTCTAGTCTAGCGGACGTCACCCAATAGGGTTTTAATGGATCTAGTCGCTCGACGTTACCATTTGACGTATTTGTGGGATCTAGTCGGTAGACGTCACCCACTGGTGGTAAGACCGTTTAGGATTCCTAGTCTTATGACGTTACCTTTAGGTCGTTAGTTTTCGTAAGGTTTAGTCTTTATGAGACGTCACTTACTGATGCATTTTTGTTTGTTTTTCAGGAAACTCAATTCCATCAATACAAACGACGAGTCCCTCGAAGAGGGAGTCAATGTCTCAGCTCGCTCGACATGGTTGGGCGTTGAAAAGAAGGGCTCTCTCGATTGCTAGGTGTTGAACCCAGATAATCTAGTTGATAATTAAACACACCACACAATAAAGATCAAGAGATAAAAAGATCAGAATAACGTACCACAATCCCTTGATTAATCAATGAAAACCAGTGTGTGTTCTTGGTACCTTAGGCTTGTGATTACAGAGAATTCGTACGGCTCTAAACAATAATTATTAGAATTATCAGAGTTAACCCTAAAACCTAATTAATTAAACGTATATATACTTAGCCGTATAAGCCTGATGGGCTTGGGCCCAGTTACTAATAACTAACAACTTATTACAATTTGAACCCTTAACTTTAACTTTAATCTTGAATACAATTTATGATCCAACAATCTCCCCCTTTGGATTCAAGATTAAAAAAAATTGGCAATAATCTTCAGGTCTTCACTTTTCTTGAAAACTTGTTAACAGCACCAGATCTTGTAGCTTTACAGAGTCTTCAAATTCCTCTTTTGAATACAAGTGTCCTTCTGACAATTATCTTCAATCAGACTTCAAATAAACTTCAAATAAGCTCAGACACTTTGAATTCTTTGAAATCTTCAACATCATCTTCATATTATATTCTCCCCCTTTGTATTCTCCCTTTCTTGATTATTCTCCCCTTTTTTGATGATTGGTGAGAATCATCATCATCAAAACATAGCAAAACAATCTTCCCCTTGTTGTATAGTCATCAATTAAGTGTTGTCTTCATGTATAGATCCCTGTATGGAAATAAGAGCAGTCTCTCCAAATGGAGAAAGTGATTATTTCAATCTTTTCAGATTCAAATAATAAAAAATGGTAACCCTGAATCAACAAATGACTCAGTTAAAATGCCCGTCAGTAACACAAAGTTACTATATAAGGAGCTGGTTTTGATGTTGACTCCTCAAGACTTCCATTCAATCATCGAATAACACATGGTTATCTATGAACGTTCTGACAGAAAACAAATTTCTGTGTGCTTGTGCATGTGTATGAAAGAATAAAGCATAGATAATTGCTTTTCAATTTAGACTCAAAGTATGAATACTTGTTGAGACAACAACAAATTATACAAAGAGTCAATGTGCATGAGAAAAAGGTTCGAAGGTGGGTCAACTTTCCTTCTTTTTCAATATTAGTATCTACCAAATGAAGAACCAATAGCGTATGTGCTGCTTCCCAAGAAAATGTGAAACATTCTCTTTTTGAGAAAAGAATGAGTAGCTGGTGGGGTTGTATGCAAGAGATGGCATGGGCTACTTGCCTATTTCAATGATGATCACCAAAGAATGTGAACCAATCAGATTGTGTGGCTGCCCGACTCATAAAGAAGTTTGGTACAGAGTCTGATATTCTTTTACTCTGTTCTCTCACCCTCTTTCTTTTAATTCTCACTTCTAACCAATCTCTCTTTTCCATTTTACCTCTTCACACACCATCACTCAGTTCTTTTGACACCTCTCCCCTCAATCACTCAGGGAATACTTCCTGGGTAGGAAACACTGGTTATCGTGAATCCATGGAAGTTCTGTTAAGCTCACACACTGAATCCCATGTATTTTCCTAAAAGAACGTGTTGTTCAACAGTCTTTTGTACATGAAAGCACAAAGGAATAAACATGAAGAATAAATTTTGGAGAAGTCAAAACATTTGTGTTTTGACAATGCTATTCTCCCCCTCAAACTAAAGGTGGTTGGCAATTAAGCTCTTTGACAATTAAGCATCCAAAAATCATTTAAAATCACACTTCACAATTCATAAAAATCTTTGAAGAATATGAAGTGGTTTGAACATTTAAGAAACCATTTTTCACTAATGAAAGTTGTTCATCTTGCAACAAGTGATAGAGTGTAAGGATTAGAAATATATACCAGTAAAGCAAATTCCTTAACTCCCCCTGGAATGAATATTTTCAATGAAGTATCCTTGACAAAACTCATATATCCTCCCCCTTGATACCTGTAAAAAGTCAGTTAAATCAGAAAAATATATCAGTAGAAATATTAAGCTCCCCCTTAATATGTGCATAATCCTCAATCGTTAAACCGATGTAATGCAGATGTCAAACTCTTTGACATTGACGTCCGAGTCCTAGACTGTATTATCTAGAAGTCATCATTCTTGTCATTGAAGATCGAGTCCTAAGCTGTTGTACTTAGAAGTCATCTTTTTGACAATGAAGCAAGAGTCCTGATCTGTAGTAATCAGAAGTCATAATTACTTTCTCCCCCTTAAACTTTGGGTGCCTGCAACACAGATTTAGCTTTTGGTACCCACTGGTAATTGGGTCCTAATGGGTTAGTTGCAGTTCTAGTAGGAGAGATAAAATAAGAACCATACCAGTTATTTACATAATATTTTCTTACAAAATCATTTGAGACACAGTAGGAACAATTAATTACCTTTTGTGTTAACCTGATCAATTGATAGATTGTGTAAACCAGATCAGGGTTGCCAAAAGTTTTACCTTTTGAGGCATAGTTCCATTTTGCATTTGATGTATGCACAAATGATTTATCGGTGTTCTTTTCCTCAGGAGATCCTTTAACTCTCCAGATCCAATTTCCTCTGTCTTTCTCATCTTCCCTTCTCCAGAACCTTTTCTTCCGAGACTTAGTCTTCTCTAAGTTACCTGAACCATCAACATTTTTATCAAAGAAAAGGTTAGAAGAACGAATCTGATCTGTATGTTCAGAAGTATGATTATCATCTAAAGCACAGAAAGGATTATAGAAAACATTTGAAAAATGTGAACTCGAAGCCTTTTTGAGTGAACAATCTGAATCAGTTTGATCATCTCTCGATGATTGAGCTATTGACTCTGGCGTCTTGTGCTCAGTTAGCTTCACCTTGAATACGATCTCTTCAAGTTCCTTTATCTTTGAAGACAAACTGTTTCTTTCCTTTTCAATCAGATCAAACTTCTCATGCAACTCAGATTTTGCATTCTTCTCCTTTAAGATGATTGTTGATAGCTCAGATAGCTCTCTTGTCAGCTTAGCTATCTCAGTCTCTAGATCTTTCTTTTCTTTAGAAAAGTCTTTATTTATATCCTTCAGCTCAACTTTCTTCTTTTCTTTCTCAGCCTTGTCTCTCTCAAGAATGATAACCTTCTCAAAGTCTGAAACTTGTTGAGAAAGCTTAACACATTTAAGCTATAATGATTTCTTCTCTTCAAAGGATTTTCTGGAGAAATCAGAGAATTTCTTAGCAAATTCTTTTCTCTCTTTCTCAATCTTCAACATCTCATCTTGGACCTTTGTGTTGTCTCTGTCTTGGGTTGCCTTTTCTTTCAACATATCAATCTCAACCTCAAGACTGAAGACTTTATCTTTCAGTTTATCTCTTTCCGCAAACACTTGAGAATTTATCTTTCTCAGTCCATTACTAGTATCACTTGCAACACTTGCTCTCCTTCTAAGCTCCTCAAGCTCTCTTTGCATTGAATCCTTTTTTGACCATGTAGAGCTTGAGTTAAGACTTTTTACTTTAGCTTGAAGATTTAAGATTTCTTTCTCGTTCGACTCAATTATTCCTGCAAAATCAATTTTAGAATCAGTAATGCATACTGAACAGATGAAATCTTTCTTTGAATCTTTTGAATTTTCTTTTAAAACATTGATCTGAGTAAGAAGAGATGAGTTCTGAGTCTTTAAATCCTTGTTCTCAGCTTTAAGAGGTAACATATCGGATTTGAGCTTTTTATTCTCTTTTTCACAATCAAAAACCATGCTTGTATATCTTGACAACTGTCCAGCAAGACGTTTAACATTTGCTTTTGCTTCAGAAAAAGTCATCTTGTCAAAATCAAGGCTATAACCTTCAGACATCTTTAGCTGTATGGTTAGAAAGCAAACTTATATGTACCAAAACAATCAACTAGATGAGATCGTTAGAATCAAGAATTAGATAAAAACTACACAATTTTTTTTTTCAGAAAAATAAATTTCCAAAAAATAATCAAATACAGAATTATCAAGCAGTATAAGTCACAAAGAGATTAAACAGTAAATCTGGCGCAAAAGTCAATTATATGCTAAGGGTAGTGGGTGGCTCAAAGAGAGATTTGCGCGAGTAAGAGGTGGTGTAAAAGTGAAATTGCGCGAGATGCAGGTCGCGCAAAGTGGATCTTGCGTTAACAGTAGGTGGCGCAAAGTAGATTTGCGTTAGCCGCGGGTGGCGCAAAACAGATGTTCGCGCGAAGAGGCAATGGCGTAAAGTAAAGTAGACCGGGGTCTTGCTTGACCGGGGTCCTACTTGACCGAGGTCTTGAGGTCGACCAGTGAGTTGCACGACTAGAGAGGTCGACCGGTAAGGTGCTTCGACCGGTAATGTGTCGACCGGAACTGTGTTGACCGGTATTGCGATGACCGGGACCGGATCGATGAGTCGACCGGTACCCTATGACCGGGGTTTGGTGTGTGAGGAGACCGGTATGTATGGAGGACTGGTATTGTGCGACCGATATCTACTGACCGGTATGAAGTGACCGGGATGGTATTTTGACCGGAGTTTACTCGACCGGTATGGACTGACCGATGTGATGCGATCGACCGGACAAGTGTAATTGAATAACGACCGGTATGTTCTTGACAAGTTCGACCCAGAACATGATGATTAACCTAGAAAACACTTCAAACACTCAGATTCAATGCAAAAAGCAGACTTTCTTACCCATAAACATGTATTGAACAAAACCCAAATCCAAACGATTAGTGAATTAAAACGCAATTAAACTATCAGATAACATTCAATACTGTAAAACTCATCTAATCAGATCAATTTTATGCATAAAAACACTTAAATTCGTGGAATCAATTATCGCACAGTAAGATGTCAATGAACAGTGTAAGTTATCGATAAACCAGTATTAATCCGAAAATCTTGATTCTTTTGGCTCTGATACCACTTGTTAAACCTAAATACTCTAGTTGATAATTAAACCCACCACACAATAAAGATCAAGAGATAAAAAGATCAGAATAACGTACCACAATCCCTTGATTAATCAATGAAAACAGTGTGTGTTCTTGGTACCTTAGGCTTGTGATTACAGAGAATTTGTACGGCTCTAAACAATAATTATTAGAATTATCAGAGTTAACCCTAAAACCTAATTAATTAAACCTATATATACTTATCCGTATAAGCCTGATGGGCTTGGGCCTAATTACTAATAACTAACAACTTATTACAATTTGAACCCTTAACTTTAACTTTAATCTTGAATACAATTTATGATCCAACACTAGGTCGAGGGGTAAAAAAGTTAAGACGGTCGCGAGGGAACCGTCTCCAACAAATGACGATCCTGAGGTCGTTATTTCCAAGGAGGAGATGCCGCCACCGGTCATGGGAACTACACCAATTTCCTCGGTTCCACCACTGGTGGTGGAAGCCTCTTCATCGAAAGACAAGGGGAAGGGTCTTTAGGCGGGCGAGGATCCAAAAATGATGTCGGTGAACATCAAGTTACCGGTTGACTTTCTGTCACCCGATTGCTTGGATAGGAAGGAGGTCTTCCCTCACGCGAACAATTTTTTCCTGCCGACTGTCCGCGAGCGCTATAAGGATCTCGTGATCGAAGACGTGGAAGCCAACGTCACGTGATTTTCCTTGATGGTACGAAACTTTCGAGTTTCTTATAGTCTTTTGTTGTTTGTTTTACTCATTTATCGTGCGATTTTACAGGCGTTACAGGCATCACTGGCACTTCACTCACGTTTTAATGACGTGAAGTCATTAGTTTCCAAGTCTCTCGAATAGGATATGAAGGTTATTGCCAGGGCTAAGGCAGCGGAGGAGGAGAGAGAGCGGATCTCCCTTCGTTTTCATGAAGCCCTTGGCAGGTTGGAAGCTGCCAAGCGTGAGAATGCGACGCTGCAAGGTCACTTGAAGGAGGCTCTTGACGAGGCCTCCATCGATCGATCGGAGCTGGATGTGACCAAGATGATCTCGGCTGTGGATGCAAAAGAAGTCTAGATCTTGAGGTTAGAGCGGGACATGGCCCGATAGCAAGTCGCAGATCTTGAGGAGAGAGTAACGTCCATCGAGGCGTTCACTCGTCTTAAGACTCGTGCAACTCTGATTAGGTGCCGTCGAAGAGGAGAGGATCCCCTGGCATCGAGAGAAGGAAATCTAACCTTCTTCCTGAAGTCCATTGGAAATGAGGAATACCTCGATTTGGAGGACGAGCATGATCGTGAGTTGTTGGACGAAACTCCTCAAGACAACGTCGCTAAGGTCGTGGCTCAAGAAGGTTTGGATCAATCGCCTCCTTAGTCAGATTTTATAATTTTATTTGTATTTTTTTAAACGGGCAACCGTTGGTGGTCGTACTGCGTATTGTAATATCCTTTCGGAATTTAATGAAAAACTTTTGAACAAAATGAACTGTCTCAACTTCTGTATTGTCGAAACATATACTTAAATAATCGTATAAGTAATCCACGACAGATATGGAAAAGTAATCGAAAGATAACAATGATTAATGAAAATCTAAGTAACTCACGACAAAAATAGATAACGAGAAGTAATAGTATAACTTAAGTACTTCAAGCAATTCACAAATATGATCGAACATCAGTCGGTCTTGCATCTTGGCAAGCAAACAACAATTTTTAGAAAGGAACTTGCGTCTTGATGCGAATTGAAAATCTGTCGATTGTTAACCAGTTTAAGAGGTAACCTACAAGGAACTCGTGATTGTCATAAGATAAAAGTAAGGTTTTGGCCTTACATTCATAAGTCGTACGACATGGTCGTGAAACAATCGTGAGCCATAAGTATAGTCGAATGATCGACCAATCCTGCAATGAAAGAACCTTTGAGGTCGTCGTTGGCTAGACCAACGACTCTTCGATGCTTAAGTAAGTAAGGTTTGTAGAAAGAAAATCTTAAGGAAAGAGGACATAGATTTTAGAAGAAATATCTCTTTAGATGTACCGCATTCCAACTTCGAGGAATGTCACGACCGTCGAGGGTTTGTAGTCGGTAGGCTCCCTTTCTGACAACCTCGGTTATTTGATACGGTCCTTCCTACTTGGTGGATAATTTACCTGAACCAGGTTCTTGTGTGCTTTGAAACACTTGTCGTAAGACATAATCACCTGTTTGAAAGATCTTGGCCTTGACATTTTAATTGAAATGTCATTCGACCAATTATTTATGTGAATCAATTCTGATCAATGCTGACTCTCACAATTCTTCTAGTGCATCGAGGTCATAACTTAGGTCGACTAAGTTGTAATCGATTGTCGAGTGTCATGAAGTTGGAATTTGAGTCTCAACAGGCAAGACTCCTTCGCAACCATACACAAGAGAGAAAGGAGTTTTCCCTGTAGATATACGAGGTGTCATACGAATGGTGTCAGGATCTAATTCTTAACAAGAATAATGAACTCAGAAACAATATTAAAGAAGTTGCGGAATAACACTTTAATATTCAATACTCAATGTAACAGTGAATCAGAAATCACAATCTTGTAAACTTTATAGAATGATTAAAGTTACAAGATTTCAAACAAAACCTCAATATTGATGAACAGGCTCACCAATACGAATTCTACTTCTCTAGAACTAGGGTTCTAAACCTTGAGGTTAATTCTCTCTATATAAAACAAAAACTCAGAATAATCTGCTAACTTGATATCCGAAACTATTCTCAACAGGTCTATACATATACTGAAAATAAAAGATAATTACAAAAAATAAAAGATCTTCGGTATATTCTTCTATCATTATCTTCAAACCTTCCATGATTATCTTCAGTCTTGATCTGCACGAATCTTGATTATCTCTTAAGCAGTATTAAGTTGTGGCAGCATTAACACTCTGAGCAGTACTAATTTTCACCAGCAGTAGTAACTGTGCTCAGCAGTATTAACTTTGATCTGGCAGTACTAACATCAACAGTACTAACTACTAGCAGTATTAAATCTACTAGCAGTAGTAATCAGTTGTGCTAGCAGTGTTAACCATACTTGAACAATTCTTTAATTCTCAACAATATCCCCCTAACTTGACTTTTAGGAAGAGAATTTAAGTTCTTCAATTATGTTCTTCAAGATGCTTTCAACATTACAGCTTAGTTGCCAAAATTTGGATTCAGACCCAGACTTTGATTAATTGTCCTTCTTACCACAATTCTGGCCATTTCTGATTCCTTTGCACACACTAGCTTAGCTTTCAGCATCCCATTCAGCTTCTCCTTGCTATGTTCATATACTTTGTCCACCAGGTAATATTCATGTTAACAGTTATCTATGGTGATCATGTATACACCACAGTTTTCAAAGAGTATCCACTTATCAATCTTCTTAAATACATACTCAGAATGCAAATCTTTTATCCCGTGCCCCACCTTTTCTGGTTCAAACATCATACACAAGTATTCCAGTGCAATCTTGAGTAGACTTTCTTCAGTTCCTTTCAAAACATGCTCATAAAGCTTCATTCCCACCTTATGCATTTCTTCTAGGCCAGCTATGGAGCAACTTCTGATTACTATCCCCCAAGTTGAATATACTTCAAATACATCCCCAACTCTTTTCAGTCTGAAGTAATCATTTCTGTTGTCTCTCAGAATGTCCCAAAATATGATTTCTGGTGCTTTTACAGATATGGGAACAACCTGTACTGGTTCAATTACAGTTATATAAAGACCCACATGCTCATCAGATTGCTTATTGGACTGCTCTGGGTTCTGCATAGATTCTGCTGAAGGTGTAACTGAAGGTTCTTCCTCCTTTTCTGCTTCTTCAATCCTTGGCTTTTTGGACTGTTTCTTGGAAGCTATAGTCTTTACTCTTTTTGCAGATTTGGCTTCCACAACAACATTTTCTTCTTTAGTGTCTTCAGCCTTTTCTTTAGTAGGAGTGACTTCCTCAGGGAATGGTTGTTGGATGTTGAGATCATGTCTCTCCTTCATCCTTCTTTCAGCTTCTTCCCTTTGAGAGGAGTCCCCTTGAAGCTTTTCCATTTCCTTCTTGTATAGCTCCTCAACCTTGCTGTATGCCATGTTAGTGAACATCTCTCCTTTGACACCAATTGAGCCTTTCAGAAAGTTTATCATTTTTCTCCTTTCCTGATTGGCCAAAAAGGTCTTAGAAGGTTGTCTTTTCTGCTTCTTGACTGGCATTCTTTGCTTGAAAACTGTCACTGATCTCTTCTTGGCCTCAGCTGCAGTTTGCATGCTCTTTTGATACTCTTCATTTAGACTTTTAGCCATCTCAAGTGCAAGTTCTCTATCCTTTTCAGATTGGAGTGGTTCCTCCTTTTCCATCTCTGTTTGAAGCTGCTTTGCTACTTCTGCATCTAATTCTATCTGGTTCTTCGTCTTTAAGGGTTGTTCCGATTCAACCATCTTAGCTTTTCCTTTCCTTTTCAACTCTGCCTCACTGATCTCTTTGCTTGTCTTCTTTTCAATACCTCCTTCCTTAATGACCACTCCCTTGGCCTTTTGAGTAGCCTTGGGATTGTCATTCTTGGCTTTTACCAAAGTTTCTGCAATTTCCAACTCTTCAACAGATAGCCCTGTTACTCCTGCTACCTGTTCTGTTACTGCTGCTGCTTGAACCTCATCTGTTTCTGCTACTTGTGGTTCTGTTTCTGCTTCTTTCTCCCCCTCAAAATCAAATCCCATCCCAGATGTACTTTCCTTTTCTGCTTCAGCCTCTTGATTCTCACCCTTGTTGAAAGCATCATTAGCATTTTTCCTCTTCTTCAACACAAATTGCCTTCTCCTCTTCTTGTGCACCAATCTTGTCACCATTTTCTTCAATTTGGTAATCTGTACTTGTTGAGACAGAATTACCAATTTCATCTCTTCTATGTATTTGCCTTGTTTGATAACATCCATATTAATGTTGCCCATAGTTTCCATCAATTCATTGTAGTCATATCTGTCCTCACCTCCTTTTGGTGTGTTTACCACATTTGGAGGATCATTGGATCTTTTTGTAGTGGAAGTCTTCTGCCTAGCAGAAGCACCCTCCACCCCCTTGGTTTCTTGGCACCTGGGACCTTTGGATGATTGCTCACCCAAAGTTTCCATGGGGAAGGTCTTATTGATGTTACCACTGGTCTCCTCTGTGCTAGCAGGAGTAGTAGCAACCTTTGCACCCATATGCTCATGCATCTCCTCAGTGAGCACCTCCTTGGGGTTGGGAGACACCCCTGTGGTTTCCCTATAGATATTCTCTAATGGAGAATTCTCCATTAGAGGGCTTAAAGGCTCTATGGGTGAAGGTACAACAACGGAATGAACCTTCTTTACCTTTTTCCTCATGTATGTATTAGTGAGTGGTGAAGTTGGTTTTTGAAGAAGGGACTGTGGGATTGATATACTGATTGAAGGGTGGGATTGGCTTTTAGTAGGATGGTCTAATGAGGACCTTGACCCTGAAGCCATACCTTCTTGATTGTGGGACACCACCATCATTGTAGAGAACAATGGGGTGTCAATTCCTTCCGAGTCCAAGGCAGATCTCTTCATATTTGAAAAGACCTTACCCTTGGGGATTTTTGGTACATATACCTCATCAAATTGAGGCATATCCGTCAATTCATTGGTTATAACTGCCTGGATAAATCTTGGGTACATATAAAAACTCTTTTTGTTTCCCAAGTTTGACACAAGGTCATTGAAAATCATTTTAGAAAAATTGTACTTTCTGGCAGTGGCCAAGCAGACCAAAGCATAAACAATGGTACTACTGAACTCACTCCATCCAGTAGTCTTTCTGGAAATACAGTGCATCAGGGTATAGACATAGAAACGCCATTGGGGAGAAAATTTGGCTTTTGAGAACTTGAAAACACCCAATGGGCCTCCATACCCCATTCTAGTTAGAGTGGAAAACAGTTCATCATTAGAGATAGATGAGATACCTGAAGCATCGTCTAGACGTAGACTGATGCAAATAACCTCTTCAGAAACTGTCAAGGGTTTGTCACACACCCTTGTCTTGATAACTTGCACACCATTTTCAGTAACAATGGTGGCATTGGACCATAATTGTTGCTGGTGCTCAATGTAGATGGATGGTGACACTGTAAGAGCATACTCGATATGGCTTGACTTGAGAAAATCGACTATCTGGTGAAATCCATCAGCCTGCTTTGGCTTTTGAAGCATTGCGATTTCGTTGTGCTCATCAATGAACTCCATGGATGCCATCAAGCTTGAGTGTTCTTGCCTGAAACTTACTAGGTGCTTGAGAGAAAAAGGGTTAGAGAGAAGATGAACAGTATTCAAAGAGTCGTTATGAGCTTTTAGGCGGGCAAACGGGTATATATATGATTCGGGAAAGAAGCAGTATTAACCACTAGCAGTATTAACTAACTAGTAGTATTAACTGAGAGCAGTATTAACCACTAGCAGTATTAACTGAGAGCAGTATTAACCACTCGAAGTATTAACTAACTAGCAGTATTAACTAACTAGCAGTATTAACTGAGAGCAGTATTAACCACTAGCAGTATTAACTGAGAGCAGTATTAACCACTAGCAGTATTAACTAACTTACACATTTTGAAGCTTGAGTTGATCTGAACAAGGCAATACTTTTCCTAAGAAAGATGATTAGCAACACCAAAGAATAACCAAATAACAGGTATGTAAACACTTTTTAAAACATGGGCTCATTCAGAGTTGATCATGCCCACACTTGTGACCAAGAAAGTGAATCTACCCACATCAAAAGCTTTAGTGAATAGACCAGCAAGCTGGTTGTCAGTATGAACTTTAGCAACTTGAATAAGCTTCTTTTCATTACAGTCTCTAATAAAGTGATACCTGATCTCAATGTGCTTTGTTTTGGAGTGCTTGACTAGATTGTTAACAATGCTTATAGCACTGCTATTGTTAATGAAGATTGGAGTGTGAAGAAAAGTTACCCCATAGTCCAGCATTTGATTCTGTATCCATAGAACCTGAGAGCAGCAATGTACTCAGCTTCTGTTGTTGATAAGGACACTGTGGTTTGCTTCTTACACTGCCAAGATACTAGTCTTGCACCCAAAAGCTAACATCCCCCTGAAGTAAACTTTCTATCCATATTAGCACCTCCCAAGTCACTGTCTGAATATACAATCAAGTCAAAGTTGGATTCATAAGGATACCAAAGACCTAATCTAGGTTGCCCTCTTAAGTATCTGAAAATCCTTTTAACTGCTTGAAGATGTGATTGCTTTGGCTTGACTTGGAATCTGGCACAAACACACACTGGAAACATGATGTCTGGTCTTGAGGCTGTGAGATACATTAGAGATCCAATCATTGATCTATATAGATGGACATCAACATCCTCCCCCTCAAGATTAGCAGTGATCTGTTTATGAGTCTCCATTGGTGTGCTTGCTGACTTTGAGTCTGTTAAACCATACTTATCTAGGATGTCTTTCACATACTTTGATTGACTTATAAAAATTCCATCTTTCTGCTGTTTCACTTGAAGCCCAAGGAAGAAAGTAAGTTCACCCATTGAACTCATTTTGAAGCTCTTGTGCATCAACTCTTCAAAGTCTCTACACATCTGATCTTTTGTGGATCCAAAGATGATGTCATCCACATAGATCTGAACAAGTAGGATGTCCTTCTTTCTTCTTTTGATGAAAAGGGTTTTGTCAATTATTCCTCTTTCAAACCCATTTTTCAAGAGATAGGTAGACAGAGTATCATACCATGCTCTTGGGGCTTGATGTAGACCATAGAGAGCTTTCTTCAGTTTGTATACTCTGTCAGGATATGATGGATTCTCAAATCTAGGGGGCTGACAGACATATACTTCTTCATCAAATGTTCTATATAGAAAGGCACTCTTCACATCCATTTGATATACCTTGAACTTCATCTATGAAGCATAGGCTAGAAATAGCCTAATTGCCTCTACCCTTGCAACTGGAGCAAAGACTTCGTCATAATCTATGCCTTCTTCCTGAGTGTATCCTTGTGCCACTAGCCTTGCTTTGTTCCTGACTATAATTCCTCTCTCATCCTTTTTGTTTCTGAAAATCCACTTGGTGCCAATAGCTCTGTGACCTTTTGGAAGGTCCACCAAGTCCCAAACATCTTGCAACTCAAACTGTAGTAACTCTTATTGCATGGCTTCTATCCAACTTGAATCTTTCATTGCATCATAGGCCTTCTTAGGCTCAATCTGAGATAGAAAGCAAGAGAGTACTGTATATTGCTGATCCTGCATCTCTTGAAGTCTGCTTTGATTTCTAGTTATTATAGGAGAAGAGATGTCTCCTATTACCAGCTCTGGAGGATGGTTCTTTTGAGTTCTTGTCTGGTGACTAGGTTCTTCATTGATTCCCACTTCTAGATTGGAATCATTTAAGTCAGCTCAGGGGATCTCATCAGCTGCTCCTGGTTCTTCATGCTCTGAATTCTCCTTATCTCTTCTTTCTTCTTCACTCTGAATTGGTTCAGTAATAGTCTCCTTTTCACAGATTTCAACAGGTTCCATTGTAGGTATGGGAAAGATCACAGACTGAGGAATGATGTCTTGTACTTGTACATCCCCTGATCCTCCACTTCCTGAACCTGCATGATCATCATTACTGAAACCCAAAGAGTTAGTTAGTGAATCAATGTCAAACAACCACTGAGGACCTGAACCAATAGGATTTGGTGTGTTCTCATTGCATTTGACATTGTCACTTTCCTCAATTATTCTAGAAGAAGAGTTAAAAACTTTGTAGGCCTTACTCTGAGATGAGTAACCAACAAGAAAACCATCATCTACCTTGCTATCAAACTTTCCTAAGTGAGTTTTGGTATTGAGAATGGTACAAGGACACCCAAAAGGTTTGATAAAACCAATAAATGGTTTTCTTTTATTTAAAAGCTCATATGGTGTCTTGTTCTTAGGCTTGACTACTAGAACTCTATTTTGGACATAGCAAGCAGTATTAACTGCTTCAGCCCAGAAAGTAATTGGAAGTTTGGAATCAGCTAACAGAGATCTAGCAGCTTCAATCAGTGTCCTATTCCTTCTCTCAGCAACACCATTTTGTTGTGGAGTCCTAGGAGCACTGTATTGCCTCTCAATTCCTTTTTCCTCACAAAAGGTGTTTAGGTCATGATTTTTAAATTCAGTACCATTGTCTGACCTAATGACTTTTACCTTTTGATTTGTTTGGTTTTCAATTCTTAGAATAAAGGATTTGATCAGTCCACTTGTCTCATCCTTAGTCCTTAGAAAATATACCCAAGTAAATCTAGAGTAATCATCAACAATAACTAAGCAGTATGATTTCTTACCTATACTCCTAACATTTATAGGACCAAACAGATCCATATGCAACAACTGAAGAGAATTAGAGATTGTGTTCAAGTCTTTGGACTTATGAGAAGTTTTGTGTTGTTTGCCTTTGAGACAAGCAACACAAGGATCATCACATGAAAAGACTTTTGAAGGCAAACCTCTTACAAGGTTGTTTTTAACAAGTTTATTCATTGTTTTAAAATTCATGTGACACATCCTTCTGTGCCAAAGTGATGATTCATCCAAAGATTCTTTTGAAACAAGACAGTTTAGAGATAAATCAGTTGAAACACTTTCCATATCCAAACAATAGACATTATCCTTTCTGGGAGTTCTTAGTAGTATCATCTTTTCATCAACTACCTTGAATCCAAGAGCAAGGATAATGCATTTTGTATCAGTGAACAATATACTATGCTTTTTGTCACAAACCTGTGATACACTTAACAGGTTGTACCGTAACTGTTCAACATAGAACACATCTTCAAAGGTCATTTTACCTTTTGTTACATCTCCCTTACCACTGATCTTACCTCTATCTGGAGTATTACCAAAGGCAACATGTCCTCCATCAATTTTCTTGAAATTCTTGAGGCAAGCCATGTTCCCTGTCATGTGCCTAGAGCAACCACTATCAACATGCCAGATGCTCTTTCCTTTGAGCTGTTGGTTGCCCTTCACATAGAATAAAACAATTAGTATTGATTGGGAACCCAATCCAGAATGGTCTTAGGTCTCCCTTTCTCATCAAAGTATTTACATTCCTTTTTGATGAGATTTTTAAAATCAGAGCACTCATTACTGGAGTACTTTGTCAAGATAATAGGCATAGCAGCACAAACACTAGAAGCAGTACTAATTTTAGAAGTACTAACAGAGTTAGCAGTATTAACAGGTTTAGCAGTACTAACCTTGTTAGAAGCACTAACAGAGTTAGCAGTATTAACATTTGAAGAAGTACTAACAATGTCAGCAGTACTAACATTGATAGCAGTAGTATTGCTTCTAGCAGTACTAACTTTGTCAGCAACACTATTTGTGGCAGCAGTACTAACAGTTTTAGTGGTTTTGGGAATCCACATCTTGACACTTTTTTTCACAGTCTTTTTCTTCATGTGGCTTTTAGATTTAACAGGTTTCTTAGCCACATGGTTCCTTTCATCCTTCCTATAACCAAAGGGTTTTTGCATAGCTCTTTGAAAATTCATCCTTTGGTTAATAGGATTATAGTAACAGTGCTTGGCAAGATGATTCAATTTGCCACATATGAAACAAGGTTTTGGTCTGATGATTTTACTCAGATCAACTCCTTGTTTCTGAGCCCATTGATTATTCCAATTTCTTTGATTTCCCCTTCTTTTATCATGTTTTAGGGGCTCAGGCTTATTACATGCACACTGTTTGCAAGGAACAGGATTCACAACTGTGGTTTGCTTGTAATGAACCTTCTTAGACTTTCCCTCAGTCTTCTCTATGTCCTTAGATTTTACCCAAATCTTTCCACAACCCTCATTGGTAATAATGTGATTCTCTAGAGGAATCTCACCACTCACATTGTTCTCCTTACTCTTACCAGCTTCTTTCTCAGTCTTGTCCTCAACAATTACTCCATCTAAGGGATCTATCTCAGTGGCTCCCTCAGGCAGGTCCTTCCTATCCTTGGTCTCTAGCAAGTCTGATATAGGAGGGATGTAGTTGTTGTTGTATGGTGGTGGTGTGGTATTGTACCCAATTCCTCTTCTCAGTTTGTCATGAAACTGAGTTTGTAGTAAAGAGTCCATTTCTTTAGAAGCATTGGAAAACTTTTCTACATCCAACTTAACTTTGGCTAGCTCTCCTCTCAACTTTTCATTCTCCTCATTGGACTTGTCAGTTGGAGATCTAGATCATTCTTCTCCCACTTCCAGTAATTGGTATCATATGTGTGTTGAAGTTCATTGGCTTGGAAACCTTTAATTTGTTCCTCAAACCTCTCAATAATTCTCACATAGTCTTTTATATCTTTTTCTAACCTCTTAAGGTCATCACTCATATTCTGGTTGTGATCCCTATACCTTTTAACAGTGTCAATGCAAGTTTGAGAACAGAGATTAGAAAGTACCTCAGTTGGGAGATCAGATACCTCTTCCATGAGAGCTTGATTTTGAATAGCCTCTTCTGCTTGATCACTCCAGTCAAACCCCATTCCTTGTTGAGAAACAAGTGCTTGAGCAGAGTTTCTGTTCTGGTTGAAGCTTCCAGTCTGAGCTTGTTGGTGGTTGTTGTGAGACACTCCACTTCTGCATTCCCTGGCAAAGTGTCCCTTTAGATGACACTTATAACACTCCACCTTTGACTTATCAAAGCCTGCTCCATCTTTTCTTCTTTGGGAGAAGTTGTTCCTCCCAGTCCTCTTGATGAACTTCTTCACCCTCATAGACAGCATGGCCATCTGCCATTTAATATCCATCTCTTCAAGGTCATCAGGATGAAGTTGTTCCAAGTCATCATTGATTAAAGAGGAGTTTCCATGGCTGGAAAGAAAAGCTTCAAAAACAGATTCAGTGCCTTTTTCTTGATTTACTCCATTAGCAACATTAACTGATTCAGGGTTAGTAGTAGAATCAATTGATGCTGATAGGAGTGCAACATATGAACATACCCAGTAGGCTTCTTCTTTGCCTCCACCTCAGACTCAAACACTCTCAGATCATTGTACAGATCATCCAGTTCCTTTTCTTCCAATTGTTCATTCTGTCTGAATGAAACAGTATACATGGTCCATTCATCTCCAAGGGACCTTAAGAACTTTCTGTTTACATCATCTTGATCAATCTGTACTCTCACAGTAGCTAGTTCACCAATCAGCTTATTAAACCTGTCAAAAGTTTGAGTCATGGACTCATTCTTAGTTGACATAAAGTTTTCATACTGTTGCTTCAATATTGCCTTCTGATTTCTCTTGGTACTTTTGGTACCAGAGAATCTCTTCTCTAGAGCATTCCAAAGCATCTGTGCATCAGTGCAATTGCAGAATTGGTGTTGATACTCATTCGGAATAGCCAAGAGCAGTGTACTCAAGGCTTTCATCTCTGTCTGCCTTGTCTTCCTTTCTGCATCCGTCTTTGGTGGGATTCTTTTTCCATCTGCACCAATCTTTCCTTCATCAGATGGGCCATTCTCAATGATGTCCCACATAGAATAATCTGTGAGGAGAATGTATTGCTTGATTCTAATCTTCCACATGTCAAACTCATTAGATCTGAGCATTGGAACCTTTGAGACAAGAGTACTGTTTGATTCAATTGTGTTTTCCATGATGAATGAAGGTTTCTGAGAATACTGGTTCTGATACCACTTGTCAGGATCTAATTCTTAACAAGAATAATGAACTCAGAAACAATATTAAAGAAGTTACGGAATAACACTTTAATATTCAATACTCAATGTAACAGTGAATCAGAAATCACAATCTTGTAAACTTTATAGAATGATTACAGTTACAAGATTTCAAACAAAACCTTAATATTGATGAACAGGCTCACCAATACGAATTCTACTTCTCTAGAACTAGGGTTCTAAACCTTGAGGTTAATTCTCTCTATATAAAACAAAAACTCAGAATAATCTGCTAACTTGATATCCTAAACTATTCTCAACAGGTCTATACATATACTGAAAATAAAAGATAATTACAAAAAATAAAAGATCTTCAGTATATTCTTCTATCATTATCATCAAACCTTCCATGATTATCTTCAGTCTTGATCTGCATGAATCTTGATTATCTCTTAAGCAGTATTAAGTTGTGGCAGCATTAACACTCTGAGCAGTACTAATTTTCACCAGTAGTAGTAACTGTGCTCAGTAGTATTAACTTTGATCTGGCAGTACTAACATCAACAGTACTAACTACTAGCAGTATTAAATCTACTAGCAGTAGTAATCAGTTGTGCTAACAGTATTAACCATACTTGAACAATTCTTTAATTCTCAACAAATGGCCCAAAGAACCGTCGGAAGTTCTTCGACCCATTTTCCTTTTGCCGCCTTGAGTCTTTTATTGATCGAATTGATGATCGTTTTGTTACTCGACTCGGAAAGTCCATTAGACTGAGGATACCGGGGCATTGAAGTCGTAAGTATGATGTTACGATCTTCACAGAACTGTTGGGGTCTATCGCTTATGAACTGCGACCCATTATCACACACGATCTCGGATGGGATTCTGATTCTGCAAATGATGTTAGTCTCTATAAAGAAGATGACTTCTTTGTCCCGAACTTGGGAGAAAGCGGCCGCTTCTATTCATTTTGAGAAATAATCTGTAAGGACTAGAAGATATACCTTTTGCCCAGGGGCCGGAGGTTGTTTGCCGACAATATCCATTCCCCATCGCATGAAGGGCCATGGAGTTAAAGTCGAGTGCAAGGGTTTGAAGGGTTTATGAGACATACTTGAATGTCGCTGACATGCGTCGCAACTTTGGACGTACCTTGTTGCATCTTGTCGCAAAGTTGGTTGACAATACCCTTGTCGAGAGATACGATTTGCCACGCTATGACCTCCTGAGTGATTGCAACACTCACCGTCGTGCATCTCTCGCAAAATGCTTTGGAGTTGAGTTGACCTATGATCATAATATATCTGGATGCCTTAAATCGAATTATTCGGGCTTCCATTTTGTCTTCGGGAAGTTGATAGTTTACTAGAAATTTTCTGATATCGTTCGACCAGTTGTCTTCCTTTTCAATCATCTGTACATCATTTTCATTGTCGATAGATGATGTCGTTAGATGAATTGTGGGAATAGCGTCGAATGGATGATCTCCAAGTGCTGACCCAATGTTAGCTAGTGCGTCATCCTGGGTATTTTGATCTCTTGGGATCTGTGAAATAGAAAACTCTTCGAATTCTTCGGATTTGACTTTGGTTATTTTGAGATAGGTTGTCATTTTGGAATCTTTAGCGGCAAAGTCTCCATTCAATTGATTCACGACTAAAAGCGAGTCGCTTTTGATAGGAAGTTTTGTTGCCCTAGGTCGTTGGCCATATTCATTCTTGCGATCAAGGTTTCGTATTCAGCCTCATTATTTGTGTTTTTGAAGTCATGTCCTATGGAGTACACCATATTGCCCCCCTGTGGCGACTTGAGGACAACACCAAGTCCTGCCCCTTAGGCGTTGGATGATCCATCGACATGTAATGTCCATATTGGGTCGTCGAGAGTTGCCACAAGTTCCGTCGGTACTTCTAACTCTGGGCTGAAATCTACGATGAAGTCGGCCAATGCTTGCAATTTGACCACGTCCTTTCGTTTATATTCTATGTCGTAACTACTAAGGTAGATACTCCATTTTCAGAAGATAGACTTAAGAAGGAAGTTAGTCACGACAATAATAGAATGCGATACAATTTTTTTTTTTTGCAGTGATCAAGGCTAAAAAACGTTTTTCCATAGAGGAATACCTGGTTTCTGCATCGACAAGTTATTTACTTACATAATAGATGGGTCGTTGCTGTGTATCATCTTCTCGGACGAAGACGACACTTACAGCGCCAAATAAAGTTGGAGGACCTCATGGACCTCGGGTTTCGACAACAAAGGTGGGGATGCCATATATATTTTAAGCTCTTGGAGCGCGTTTTCGTGGTCGTCTGTCCATTCGAAACCCCTGTTTTTTCTCAAGATTTTATAGAATAAGCAACATTTATCCGATGATCGAGAGATAAATCTGTTTAGTGCCGCAATTCGGCCAGTAAGTCATTGGACTTTTTTTATATTGTGAGGGGATCTGATATCCAAGATTGATTTTATTTGGTCAGGATTGGCCTCGATCCCTCGATGGGTGACCGTATACTCCAAGAATTTTCCTGCACTTACTCCAAAGGAGAACTTTGTCGGATTAAGCTTCATATGATATTTCCTGAGGATATCGAATGATTGTCTCAAGTGATCGATATGATCGATCGCCTGTTTCGATTTGACCAACATGTCGTCGATATACACTTCCATTGTGTCGACGAGATGTTCTTTGAGCATCTTATTGACTAACCGCTGGTATGTTGATGTAGATCCCAGATTTAACAACAATTCATGATCAAATAGAGATAACAAGATGGGATTGGGAGAGAATATGTTTTTTCACCTTGAAAACGAAGAACATAACACAAACCTAGAGAGAAAAAGTATTTCTCTCTCTCTAGAACACGCAATCCCTCAAAACGGCTACATTGTGTTATGAATGACTTAACTTTAAAACCCTAAACACATAAACTATATATAATCTCCCAACTCCCTTGTTTTAACCAAAAGCCCAAGCCCATTTACATTAAAGCCCAATACATTTTAAACTAAGCCCAATACAAATAATAAAAGGTAAACCCCTTTACAAAACTTTCTAACTTGGACATTTTATGTCCTAACAATCTCCCCCTAAAGTTTTGTAAAGGAATAATCGTCTTTGAGGCATCAACTCTTCTCCCCCTTGATTTCTTTGAAAAACTTTAGCGTTGCACATCTTCAATACAGCTCAGGCTCCCCCTTGAATGAAGCTCTTATCCTTCAAAGTTTCAACTTTAAAGCACCAGATTCGATGTGCACAATAACCTCGACTGAGTGCACTAAAGATAACTTTTATCTCTAGAAACTCAACACATTCGTTACGCCCACAAGAAAGAAATGTGTGAGTTTTGCGTGACAACCACAGTGCATCTTCAGTTTATAACAACGAATTTGTCCTTGAACCGCGAGTTGAATAGGAGTTCAGCTCAAGAACTTGTACTGATCAGCTCATAGGAGAAACATCTTGTAACAAACACTACTCGGCAATGGTTAGAAGAAGTAATAAACAACTGTTCAACAACTGTCGAGGAAAAAAAACGAACGAGAAAATCCCGGAATAAAAATATTCCTTGAAAATTCTGTATCCCGGTTAACATGATCAAAGAACAAAATTAAATTTCGGATATACGCCGTTTGGATCAAAAACCGGTTCTCGTAAATTGCAAGATAATATCCGGTATCAATCTCCAAAAATTCAAATGCAAAAATAAAATCCGCTAAAAAATTCATCAAACCCGATTCCAATTTAATTCCCGGATGGCATATTGTGCATCAAACTCGGACCAAATGAAACTAGAAACCCGGATGTTGATATGAAGTCCCGGGACCTACGGTCAAAAAACATTCCCGGTGATTATGTGCAGTCCCGGGTCATGGCTTTCAAAATTCATGAAACTCACAGCCACTGGTCATTAATGTTCCACCGACCCACTAGCAACCACCTATCACAAATTTTACTGAAGCACTGTCCCACTCTACTTAATTATTGTTTAGATTCACTTCTCTCAATCAATCCGTAATAATCCAAATCATGAATCTGCCATTTACAAATTAATTTCACCGCCCCACTAACATGAAGTAACCAATCATATTTGAAATAGAAAAAATATGGATGGCAATGGATTTAACCTCCCGGATCATAAGGTCTAACACCCGGTTCCATATTTAATCCACAACCGCCGCATAAAATTGGTTCTACCGACAATTTAAAAACAAAGATAATCAGCCGCCGATCAAAAGGTTAATTCCACCACCGCTAATCAATTTACATCCAATCACATTTTATATTGAAATCATAGCCGCCGTTTGATCAAAACTCTTTTTCATAAAAAATTCACAGATCTGTTATAGATTACTCCAAGATTGATAAAACCAACAAATGTAACCGATTCTAA
Organism: Arctium minus; assembly: GCA_954870635.1. NCBI lineage: Eukaryota > Viridiplantae > Streptophyta > Magnoliopsida > Asterales > Asteraceae > Arctium > Arctium minus. The sequence goes on along the minus strand of OX941097.1, from coordinate 22,712,059 downwards.
TATATATATCAATTAACATCGAATCGATTTTGTGCAACTAAATCCTAAATTAACACCAAAATTCACCAAATCAGATCCATATCACAGTTTACTAAAAACTTTGGGCCAATGAACATGAACGGTTGAAAATCGACCGAATCAAAGAAAAAAATTTATTCGATCTTGCTCTGATACCACATGTAGATGCCAGATTTAACAACAATTCATGATCAAATAGAGATAACAAGATGAGATTGGGATAGAATACGTTTATTCACCTTGAAAACGAAGAACATAACACAAACCTAGAGAGAGAAAGTGTTTCTCTCTCTCTAGAACACGCAATCCCTCAAAACGGCTACATTGTGTTATGAATGACTTAACTTTAAAACCCTAAACACATAAACTATATATAATCTCCCAACTCCCTTGTTTTAACCTAAAGCCCAAGCCCATTTACATTAACGCCCAATACAATTTAAACTAAGCCCAATACAAATAATAAAAGGTAAACCCCTTTACAAAACTTTCTAACTTGGACATTTTATGTCCTAACAGTTGATCCTGAATTCTTAAGACCAAAAGGCATGACCTTGTAACAGTAGATCCCTTTGTCTGTCATGAATGTTATCTTCTCTTGGTCGTCTCGGTTCATCAGGATTTGATTATATCCTTAGTACGCGCCCATGAACGTGAGTAACTCATGACCGACAGTAGCGTCGACCATGGCGTCGATATGTGGCAACGGGAATAGGTCTTATGGATAAGCCTTGTTGAGATCTGTAAAGTCGATGCATACTCTCTACTTCCCATTTTTCTTTTGTATGACCACAATGTTGGGCAGCCAGTCGGGATATTTGACTTCCCTAATTTTTCCTGGCTTGAGCAAATTATCAACTTCATCGTTGATTACTTTTTTGCGTTCTGGAGCGAACTTGCGATGCTTCTATTTAATAGGTTTAAACGAAAGATCAACATTAAGTTAGTGAGTGATGACCTCTGGGTCAATGCCGACCATGTCTTCATGCGTCCAGGCAAAACAATTGGCATATTCCTGCAAAAAAGAAATTAGTGATCCTTTTAAAGTAGAGTCAAGGGACGTACCGATGTAGACTACTCTGTCAGGTTTCTCATGATCCACGAAGACTTCTTCTAGTTGATAGTCATTGGCAGTTTTAGGATAGTCGTCGGCAGTTTTAGGATCGGCCTGGTTCTGTAATTGCTAGATGATCTGTTTTCTACGCTTCATGGAGATTTTGTAACATTCGCGAGTAATTGTCTATTCACTCTTAACCTCTTGGATGCCCCAAGTTGCTGGAAACTTAACCGTTTGATGGTACATTGAGGGTACAACTTTCATGTCGTGTATCCAAGGTCGTCCTAGGATAACATTGTACGTTGATGAATAATAGATGACGTTGAATTTGGTCTGCTTATTGACCCCTTTGGCGAATACTGGGAGAATAATTTCCCCGATAGTGTTATCCATGTCGCCATTGAAGCCTACAAGGATCTTCGAACGTCATACGATCTCAGACTTGTCAATTCCCATAGCTTTGATTGTTTCGAGGAAGATGATATTAGCAGAACTTCCTCCGTCGACCAGGATTCTCTTCGTCGAGCAATTACCAATCATGAGTTGTATGATCAAACAATCATGATGTTTTTTCCATTGATCACCGAGATCCTCCTGATCGAAACTGATGGGCATGGCTTCTAATTCCAGCTCATGTTTAGGTCGCGACGTCCATGGAATAGGGAGTTCTTCGGGTCCTCGAATAGCATGTCGTTTGGCTTCCGAGTAAGTTAATCCGCATACGTCAGAACCTTCGGTCACACAATTAACGACCTTTGCATGTTCAGTCGAAGTTGGTCGTGTGTTTGTGCCCAACAAACCTTGCAAATGGCCTTTTCGCACAAGCCAAACCAATTCTCATCTTAAAGTGATACAATCGTTTGTCATGTGGCCATGATCGTTATGAAAGTCGCACCATTTGGATTTGTCTTTCTTAGTGTCGTCTTTATCGCTTTTTGGAGGCCATTTGACGTTGGTCTGAACGTTCTTGAGTGCTTCGACCACATCCTTGGATGTTCCTTTAAACCCATAAGACGAAATCTTAGGATGCTGGGGGAATTTGTTTGCCGGGGCAGTTTTCTTCTTATCAAATCGCACGTTCGAGACATATTTAGATGTCTCGACACGAGCGGTCGATCTCGTTTTGAAGTCCGGGTTCTTGACGCTTAGTGCTCTTTTGTCACTAGAGTGCTTGCGATGAAAATATGCGTCATCCTCGACCCGCATATAGTCTAGTGTTCGAGCTGGTACGTCTTTAAAGTTTTCTGGTAGATACTTTATCAAGTCCATGTAGAGATCGAAATTATCATCGAGACCTCACTTGTAAGCCTCGATTGCGGTTCGGACATCGCAATTTCGTACACTGATCATTTCAAAATTAAAGCGATTGAAATAGTTTCGAAGTGGTTCGCTTGTCTTCTGAGTGATATTGTAGAGATCACTGGTTTGCTTTTCCATCTTGCGACTGCTAGTAAACTGCTGAAAGAATTGGTTGACTAACTCTACCAAATTGCCGACGGATTTGGGTTGCAAGTTGATCAACCATTATAGTGAGACACCTGTGAAGGTCGCACCAAAACTCTTACACATGCAGACTTCTTGATACTGATGAGGTATTGACACAGTCCACATCAGTTGTTTTTATTGTGCAATATGCTCCGTTGGATCGCTGATTCCAGAGTACTTCGACGTGAATGTCGGGATGTTGTATTTCTTTGGGACGTCGACCATGACAATTTCGTCAATAAAAGGTGATACTTGGAACCCGGTTCTTGGTTCAAGGTCTACTGATACAGCAACTCCTGGTAGTTTTTCATGTTACGACAACATCTTTTCATTCTGTTCATCTAATTACTTTAGACGTCGTGTGACAGGATCGTCTAGATTGAAACCATTGCTATTTGGAAGCGATGATGGCACGAATCCATAATCTTGATACGTAACACCTGCGTTAGGGAAGAATCCATTGAGTTGTGATGTCTCTCCGGTATCTCCATTCATTAGTGCGCACATGTAAGGCATAGTCACTGATGGAAATGTTATCGTCGGAGGTGGCATCGTTGGAATCGTCGGGATAGAGAAAGTAGTGACTCCAGTGGTTGTTCCAATACTTTGCGTTGGCCTGGGGTATGGAGGTGGTGGAGGCGGAATGCCTGCAAATGGCATATGAAAAGGTGGTCTTGGACCATACTGAGGTCCAAATTGGTTACCCATGTTTGGGTTCCCCATTGTTAGATTTCTCATGGCTGAGTGTTCTTCATTCTCTCTGCGAATCTGCTCGTCCAAAGTATGAATCCGGTTGTGAGAAGCGTTGAGCTCCATGCGCATTAGAGCAATGTTGTGAGCTTCAGTTCCCTTTGCTTCCATGATCCTGTTAATCAAAGAAGTTGCACTAAAACCGTTAGTAGGTCGCACTCTCTGTCGAGGATGTTACTCTAGCTGGGGACCTACGGTGGGCGCCAAACTGTTAATGCCAAAAATCGTCCCAAGGAAGATCTAAGGTCGGTGTGGAGCGTTAATAACTAAAGTAAATAATCGATCATCGACAAATCGTACAACAAAGGTAAAAGATAAATAAGGCACATATAATTTCGTGACGCGGAAAACCCCATCGAGGGAAAAAACCGCGAACGATAGCAGAGATCGTCAAGTGCACCATGGATGTCAAATAGGGACGTCATCCTTTAGAAGGAGTGGTTACAAGTACAATTGACAATATTACCGTATAGAAGTAATGTAATCGTGCGATCGTACTAGATGTAGGCCAGAACACTATGTCGAGAGATTTTGCTTGAGAGAATTTGTTAAAGGTTGAATATTGAACTTGCTTTATAATCAAATGATCCTCCCTTGCGTTGCTCTTCAGGGTTGTATATATAGCTTTGGTCGTCATAAATGAGCATTGATTGTCCAACGGTCTTGATATTGATTGATCTTGATGTTGCTTGTCCGTTATATCCGTTGGTCTTTATGTGCATTAAACCTGTAATGAAAGATTCACAGAGGAAAAAAGGTTGTATGTAATAGATGATCAATGATCGTTAGTAACGTTAGATAAGTCGTGAAATATTAGTCTTGTCGAGAGATTCCTGTTAGTCGCGGATGTGAGAAACTCTCGACGATCGTCGTTGGGGACAACGATGTCTTCTGACGTGTGTGATCGTCAGTACCTTATCTTAATACAAGAATGGTCCTTAGTCTGGAGACGTTTGGTTTTATTCCGTCAGTCGAGACTTGTGAAATTTTACCCAAACAACCAGCAAGACCGCTTCGCAACCATAAACCAGAGAGAAGGGCATTTGTCCTGTGGAGGTACGAGGCGTTGTACGATTGGCCCAAAGAATTGTCAGAAGTTCTTCGAGCCACTTGATGATATCGACTCGGCAAGTCTGTTTGATTGATGATATCGGGGTGTCGAAGTTGTAAGTTTGATGTTACGATCTTCACAGAACTGCTAGGTTCTATTGCTTACGAATTTCGACCTGTTATAACATACGATCTCAGATGGATTCCAAATCTGCAGATGATGTTAGTCTAGATAAAATAGATGACTTCTTTGTCCCGAATTTGGGAGAAGGCAGCCGCTTCTATCCATTTTGAAAAATAATATGTAAGGACTATAAGAAATACCTTTTGCCCGGGGGCCATAGGTAATTTACCGACAATATCCATTCCCCATCGCATGAAGGGCCATGGAGTTAGAGTCGAGTGCAAGGGTTCAGAAGGTTTGTGTGACGTACCTCAGTATTGCTGACATGCATCGCAACGTTGGACATACCTTGTGGCATCTTGTCGTAAAGTAGGCCAATAGTATCCTTGTCGAGAGATACGATTTGCCAGACTATGACCGCCCGAATGATTGCCGCATTCTCAATCATACATTTCTTGTAAGATGCTTTGGACTTGGATTTTATTGACAACGCATCGAAGGTTTAATCCTGTCGATGAACGTCGGTAGAGTTGTCCTCCGATCAAAATATATTTGGACACCTTAAATCAGATTTTTCGGCCTTCCATTTTGTCCTCAGGAAGCTGGTCGTGCATTAAGAATCTTTTGATGTCGCTCGACCAGTTATCATCGACTTCTATCATATGGACATGATCTCCAATTTCGATCGACGGCGACACCAGATGAATTATTGGGACGACGTCGAATGGGAATGGCCTAAGTTCCGACCCAAGATTACCTAATGTGTCAGCTTATGTATTTTGGTCTCTTGGGATCTGTGAGATGAAATGCTGAAAAGCTTTAGATTTGGATTCAACTACTCTAAGATAAGATGTCATTTTTGAGTCAAAAGCCGCGAATTTTCCATTCATTTGATTAACGACCAAGAGGGAGTCAGTTTTGACGTGAAGTCTTGTTTGCCCCTAGGTCGTGAGCCATGTTCATTCCTGTGATCAGTGCTTCATACTCAGCTTTATTGTTCGTGGCCCTGAAGTCGCATCGTATGGAGTATACCATATTGCCCCCCTTTGGCGACTTGAGGACGACGCTAAGTCCTGCCACCCGGGTGTTGGATGATTCGTCTACGTATAGACTCCAGGTTGCATCGTCGACGCTAAGACCTGCCCCTTGGGGAGAAGTCGACAACGAAGTCGACCAATGCCTGCGATTTGATCGTTGTCCTGGGTTTGTAGTCAATGTCGTAGCTACTGAGGTAGATACTCCATTTTGCCAATCGACATGTCTACTCCGGTTTTCTCATGACAGACTTAAGGGAAGTTAGTTACAACAGTTATAGGGTGTGATTTGAAATAGTGACGTAACTTCTTTGCGGCTGTAACAAAAGAAACAATAGTTTTTCCATAGAGGAATACGTTGCTTCAGCATCGAGAAGTGATATACTTACGTAATAGATCGGGAGTTGTTGCTTTTTGTCTTCTTGAGTCAAGACGGCATTTACAACGTTTGAACTCACAGTCAGATATAGTTGTAACGTTTCATGATCCTTGGGTTTCGATAACAGAGGTGGCGACGCCATGTATTCCTTAAGCTTATGAAGTGTTTTTTCATGGCCGTTTATCCATTCAAAACCCCTGTTTTTTTCTCAAGACATTATAAAATAAGTGACATTTATCGGAAGATCGAGAGATAAACTTGTTCAATGTCGCGACTCGCCCAGTGAGTCGTTGGACTTCTTTAAAGTTACGCGGGGACTTGATGTCCATAATTGCCTTTATTTGATTGAGATTGGCCTCGATCCCTCTATGGGTGACCATATATCCCACAACATTTCCTGTGCTTACTCCAAAGGAGAATTTCATTGGATTGAGCTTCATGTGATATTCTTTGAGAATGTCAAATGACTGCTTCAGATGATTGATATGATCAATCGCTCATTTTGACTTGACCAACATGTCGTCTATGTAGACTTCCATTGTATCGCCAAGATGCAATTTGAACATCATGTTGACCTACCTCTGGTATGTTGATCCCACATTCTTTAGATCGAGGCCAATGGGAACGGGTCTTTAGGACAAGCTTTGTTGAGATTAGTGAAGTCGATGCATACTCTCCATTTCCCGTTCTTCTTTTGTACTACAACGATGTTTTCTAGCTATTCGGGATATTTTATTTCACGAATCTTTCCAGTCTTGAGTAGATTGTCAACCTCTTCATTGATCACATTGTTTCGCTCACGAGTGAATTTGCGTTGCTTTTGCTTGACTGGTTTGAATGATGGATCGACATTGAGTCGATGTGAAATAACCTCGGGGTCGATACCAACCATGTCCTTATGTGTCCAGGCGAAGCACTCGACATTATCCTGGAAGAAAGAAATTAGTGATTCTTTTAAGGAAGGGTCGAGAGACGTACCGATGAGGACGACCCTGTCAGGCTTGTCCTGATCCAAGACAAATTCTTCTAGTCGATAGTCCTTGACGGTATCAGGATCGACCCGGTTCTGTAATTACTAGATACCCTGTTTCTAGGCTTCATCGTAACTTTAGAGCAATCTCGCGCAATCTTCTACTCGCTTTTGACTTATTGAATGCCCCAGGGCGTCGGGAACTTGATCGTCTGATGATACATCGAGGGGACGACCTTCATGTCGTGAATCCAAGGTCTCCCTAGGGAGACGTTATACGTTGATGAACAATCATTGACGTTGAATTTGGTTTGCTTGTTGATTCCTTTGGCGAATATTGGGAGAGTACTTTCCCTAATGGTGTTAGCCATGTCTCCATTGAAGCCTACAAGAATCGTCGAACGTCGTACGATTTCTAACCTATCAATCCCCATAGCATTGATCGAGATAAGGAAGATGATGTTGGCAGAACTTCCTCTGTCGACCAGTATTCTCTTGGTCGCACAATTTCCAATTGTAAGTTGGATGATCAGACCATAGTGGTGTTTCTGCCATTGCTTACCGAGATCCTCTTGTTCGAAGGTGATAGACATGGCTTCCAACTCCAACTCATGCTCCGGTCGAGATGATCGTGAGATGGGAAAGTTTTCTGGACCTCGATTAGCATGACCCTTAGTTGTTGAGTAAGTTAGTCCACAAATGTCGAAACCTCCAATCACACAATTGACGACCTTTGTATGTTCCGGTGAAGAGGGACGTGCGTTTACTCCTAACAGATCTTGTAGAAAGCCTTTTGGTTCGAGCCAAGCCAATTCTCGCTGCAAGGCAATACAATCGTCCGTCATGTGACCGTGATAACCATGAAAGTCTCTTTCGATTTTTGGAGGCCACTTAACGTTTGCCTGAACATTTTTCAAAGCTTCGACCACTCCTTTAGATGTTCCCTTGAATCCATAAGACGAGACCTTAGGATATTGAGGGAATTTGTTAGCTGAGGTGTTTTTCTTTTTGTCAAATCTCACGTTCGAGATCTGTTTAGATGTCTCAACCTTTGAGGTCGATTTGGTCTTGAGGTCGGGCTTCTTGACGCTTAATGCTTTCTTGTTGCTAGAATGCTTACGTCGGAAGGTTATATCATCTTCGACCATCATGTAAGCCAGTGTCCGAGCTCAAACATCTTCGAAATTCTCCGTTGGATACTTTGTCAGATCCATATATAGGTCTGAACTGTCATCGAGGCCTCGCTTGTAAGCCTCGATCGCGGTTCGGACGTCACAATTTCGTACATTGATCATTTCAGAATTGAAGCGATTGAAATAGTTTCAAATCGATTCGCCTGCTTTCTGAGTGATGTAGTAGAGGTCGCTGGTTTCCTTCTCCATCTTACGACTGCTAGCAAACTGTGAAAAACCTGATTTACCAGCTACGCAAAACTGCCGATAGACTTTGGTCGTAAATTGATCAACCACTGAAGTGCAACACCTGTTAGGGTCGCACCAAAGCTTTTGCACATGCAAACCTCTTGATATTGATGGGGTATCGACACTGTCCACATCAAATGTTTGTATTGTGCAATATGTTCCCTTGGATTGTATAACACCCTCAAATCATAATGGAGCAGCTAATTTAAAATTTCCAAAAAATGCCTCAAAGAAAGACAAAGTATCTTACAACAAGTCTTCATGAAATACTATTCTAGATTTGACCATCAACAAATATAAATAAAGCCTTATACATAGACTAATCAAAGGTCGGATGTTACTAAACCCAAATACAAAATGCAATAACCCAAGATAACGGGGGAAGGCTTCACCAAGCTACTCACCCTCGAGCATAATCTATTTCTCGTCTCTTCACAGTGTCGCTAGTACCACACCTAAATAAAAAGGTTAGGCTAACACTTAGTGAGTTCAAGATTTTTCAACATGAATAAATAAATCGTTAAAAGGAAAGAATGCAATTTAAGTCACAATCCTTCAAAATAATTTACCTCAAATATGAAAACGACTCGTTTTCCAATAACATGCATTTTAAGGGCAAACGCCCCGATACAAAATATTCTTTATAAAATGATGCCGCCCAAAACTCACTAAAACGTGAATAGAAAACAGACTCCCAATTACAGAAACGTGGATAAAACTTTACATCCCGAAACACCCAAAAACACGGGTGGGCCATAATACTCAATTCATAAATCATGGAAAGCAATCCATATAAATATAATATGCCATCGGAAACATGGAACTAAAATCCAATACTCACGCAACCATAAAATGGGATAAAACCTAATGTTAAAACATGGACAATTAAATATCCAAAATACTGTTGGCCGCCAACGGGGGAGACCCGTATCCGTTGAGAGTGGAGAAACACAAAAAGTATCTCACTCATACAACGTTAATCGTATGACACTTCATGACATGAAAACCTAAGTGACCCTATGACTCCTTTTAAGCCACACCTAGAGAGACAACTGACCTTAGCGAATATTACCATGAATACCGCCAAAGGCTCGACACAGTCGAGGGTTAGAACCATGGCATTACCCCGACATGGCGGAGGACCCAAATACAAACTGCCCTTCTAGCTCATGATAACTTAACCAGACTCATCCCTTCTAGTGTGCACATGAAAGATTAAGGTCATAAAACATGGGTCCCAGAGTCCAACCCTGTAATACCCAGTTGACCATCAAATAAAGACTGACTTACGTGCCTATGGATCCAATTCAACACAGTCTAACATTACATAACTACACAGGAGTGACCACACACCCAAACATGTAAGTATCATCAAAATGCAACATAGTGCATTAGTATGTAATTCATAAACAGGCTCAACATCGAACCATTAAAACCGGATAAATGTCCTCAAGACTAATTTAAGTCAACACCGAGCTAAAATGCTCAAAATCCATTTGACTAACAAATAAAAGTCCCCCAAGTAATGAAATGCATTTAAACGGTGTTATGCAGACACATACCTCAAAGATGTGATTAACCCAAAACTCATCATGTATTGGGACCGAAGATTTTCCAAACGGTTTATGAACTCAAATACACCAAAATACGTACATCATGAATTAGACTTCATTTGTACAAAAATCACCAAAGATGCATAAAATCATGCTAATACTTATCAAAATATCCAAATTCCAAATATGGGCATTTTATGAGACTAAAACAACCCAAGTTTATCAAATATGAAAAATTATCAAAATACCCAACACATTGATAAATACTAAGTAAAGCATATTTTAACTTCAAAATACTCATTTTGGCATGTACATAGTTTTCACAAAGCAACTTGAACTCACCTCGCTAGGTTAAGTTAATCCTAGGTTCCACACCCAAATCCTTAGCCTCCAAGGATGAAGCTTTTACCATCAACAAGTCATCTTCAACATTGAGCTAGGATTTCCAACTAACCCATTTCTCCAAATCTAAAAGAGATGAACCACCAACAAATAGAACCTTTAGATCTACAAAGATCCTTACTCTAAAGCTTGGATTAAACAAGAGATTTACCTTACCCGAAACTTGAAGTCATCCAACCACCTTTCCAACGAAATCCTTCATTGCTTCCATAGTTAATCCTCAAATCACCCAATCCTTAATCTTTTGTTGTAGATCAATACCATAACAAGCTCCCAAAGCTAATACGTAGTCTCCCAAAATTGAACTAAGGAAGAGAGAAATGGAGAGGGAAGGTAACAATGAGAGAAAACCCTAAAATTTGGGTTTAAAATCGATTAGATAGCTCCCGAGGGCCTGGCCACGGCCTCAAGTCGCGGGCCAAGCCGCGTGTGTCCCTGAGTCGTGGACAACAGTGAGTTACGCGGGTTTAGCCGCGACTTTGAGGCCGCTGGCCAAGCCACACGTGTCACGTGATGCATCTTCTCACCATTTGTGTTAAACCGTTAGCCGACCGTTTCTCTCGGCCGATCGTTGACTGTTTTCCTTGAATGATCATAAACTGTTCATTAGGAATTTACGGATGTTACAGATTGCTTACTCCGGAATACTTCGTGGTGAATTCGGGATATTGTACTTTTTGGGACGTCAACCATGGCGATCTCATCAGCAAAAGGCGATGCTTGAAATCTGGTCCTTTGTTCAACATCCATATGTACGGCGGATCCGGGAAGCTTTGCCAACAACGATAGCATCTCTTCATTCTGCTCTTCTAAAAACTTCAATCGCCGTGCGACCGGGTCGTCCAGATTGAAGCCATTATTCGTCGGGAGCGAGACTAGCATGAATCCATAATCTTGGCACGTTACACCAGCAGTTGGAAAAAATCCGTTGCGATGCAACGTCTCTTTGGTGTCTCCATTAATTGGCGCATGCATGGGAGGCACAGACATCGATGGAAACACTGTTGTCGGTGGCGGTAATGTAGGAATCATCGGGATAGAGAATGTGACAACTCCAATACCTTGCATTGGCCTCAGGTATGAAGGCAATGGGGGTTTAAAACCTGCAAAATTCATGTTAAAAGGTGACCTTGTACCAAATTGAGGTCTGAATTGATTTCTGGTATTCTGGTTCCTCAAAGACGTAAGTTCTTCAGCTCTTTTACCATTTTGCTCATCCAATGCATTGATGCGAATGCAAGCAGCGCATAATTCCATGCGCATTTGAGCAATGATATAGGCTTGAGTTCCCTGGGCATCCATGATTCTGTTAATCAAAAAAGCTTCACTGACATTTTTAGTAAGCCACACTTTTTGTGAGGGATTTTACTCTAGTTGGGGCCCCAGGCCCCACGGTGGGCGCCAAACTATTATTGCCAAAAATCGTTCAAGGATGACTTAAGGTCGGTGTGGAGCTTTAACAACTAAAGTAATCGATCGATCGACAAATCGTACGACAAGGATGAAGAGTAAATAAGAGACAAAGATTTTGGTGACGCGAAAAACCCTATTGAGGATAAAAACCGCGGACGATAACATATATCGTCAAGTGCACTATGGACGTCAAACAGGGACACCATCCTTTGGAAGGAGTGGTTGAAAGTACAAATGACAATATTACAATTGAAAGTAAATACATCGTAAAATCGTGTTGTTCAGCGTGCGATGGAACACTTCGTGGAAAATTCTTGCTTCAGAGAAAGTAACTCGAATATGCTTGAGCGCTGTGTGTTTTAGATGTACGTCTGATGATCTCTAATATGTCTTTGGGATGGTATATATAGCCTTGGTCTTCATAAATGTACATTTAATGTCAAACGGTATCCTCTTTCAATGGTTTTAATGACGATTGTTCGTTATGACCGTTGGTGATAAATATGCTTTAAACCTGACATAAAGATTCATAAATAAAACGATCGTAGATAGTAAATGACACATAATCGTTACTTACTTTACAGAGGTCGTAAGATATTCGGTGGTCGGTAGATTTCCTAGTAATGGTCGTAAGGAACTTACGACCATCGTCGTAAGTGACGACCATAGTTCTCGGTGCGTGTGGTCTTCAGGGCCTTGTCATAATACAAGAATGTTCTTAAGATTGGAGACGTTTGGTTTCTTGCATTGGTCGTGACTTGTGAAATTTTACCCAAACATAATCCCTCAAGACAAGTTTCGAGACAAAGACGTTCATCGCTGACATCGAAGACAAAGTTGATGAACAAGTGACAAGTCTACTCATGATCTGATGCAAATATCAGTGAAACCAAGACAAGTCCACACACGCGAAGAATTACGAAGAAAAGCTTCAGCGATTGCTGACCTTTATTCAGATTTCCTGAAGAAATACTTCCTTAGCGATTGTTGATCTTGAAGCTTACGCTCTAAGGTTCTTTTTTCTTATCCTTGCACAAGAAGTACGATGTGTTAGAAGAGACATGCTTTTGCCTTAGATCGTACAACAACTCTGATAGACTACACTATTCACCTTACGCCTATGAGGATGTCTCAAAAAGACAGAAGCATGCATCCAACCAGATGGTGACACGTGTAAAGTACCCCTGCCATGCATTTAATGCATATAGTATAAATAGAAAGGTTAAACTTCATTGTGAAAAGTTGCCTTATATCCTCTATCTCTCAGTGAACCATAGTGAAACCCTTGTTTTCTATATTCCCCTTAATCTTTCTCTCTTGTGCTAGTGCAACTTACTTCATGTTTCTTAAGTTTGTTTAGATTAGGTTTACTTAATCTTATTCTGCAACAAACTCTAAATTGTGATTTGAGTTAGTAATAAACAATTTATTAAACCATAAAAATTTATGTTTGTATTCAACCCCCCTTCCTCTTCTAAAAACTTGTTTAGCACCTTCGGGGCCAACATGATCATTAACCATCAACGATAGCTGATCATGAAGCATGGGAAACAAGATTTGTTTGTCTTAACCTCTGCACAATCCGTACAAAGGTACAAAAGCAAACTTGCTTTTTTTTCCATAGTCGTACACCCACTCTTTGTCATCATTGCTCATCGTTACGGCATGGAAAGAATAAAGTCAAGATCATGAAGCCTATAGCAAATAGACACATGGATTATACATTATGAAATGCATTAAATGCATAGGGTATAAATAGAAGTGAAGCCCTTCATTTTAAAGAATCTCTCCATATTTCTATCTATCCTCTCTCTTTAGTGCTTCTTTGTATAAACTCTTTTCTGTAAACTCTCTTCTATGTACCTTCTAAGTTCAAGTTTATCTTAGTGATTCTTAGTTTGTTTATATTAGGTTTACCATATCTATTTCCGCAACAAACTGCAAATTGTGTTTTTGATTGTCTCATAAATCAATAAACAAATTTAAAAAGTATAAATTTTGTGTTTGTATTCAACCCCCTTCTCCTCTATACAAACTTAACCGTTGTATGGAGAAATATTTTTGTGATGTATAAGGGATGGTTGTGGAACTGTGTTCATATTGTTAATATGGTATTTGGGTATAGTTGTAGGTTTTCCATTTCCAATTCCATATTAGAAAAATTCTTTGGTTCTATGTGGAATTTGGTATTCTTTCTTGGGTATATACACAAAATTTGGTTTAAAAGTGACCTGTGTGGGATATGGTGTTTGATCTGTGGATTCTCTTTTTCAATTAGGGTGTTTTGGTGCTTCATTTGTTTATATGTTATCTGCAGAATAAAAAAACTTGTTATGCATATTTTCTTACTGTTGACTTCTATATGGGATTGTCAACCTTTGGTCTGTTGAATTTCTCTTGGGGATTTGGGTTTGGGATTTGGGATGGTGACATAAGGGTGTGCAGGGTAAGGGTGTTAGGCTTCTTGAACTTGTATTGTTGTGAAAAGGAGGTTTCTTGGGTGGTTTGGATGGTTTATTGGTGGTTATTTTTTTTTTTTTGTTTTACAGGGGATGCAGTTGGCTGATATGGTTCTGTATAATACTGGAGTGTGGGGGGGTAGTTATTCTTGATACATTCAAATCTATTATAGAACAATTTCTTTGGTTTTATATATATTTTGGATTCTTGTATAGTTTTTGGGCTTGCTTATGGTTGTTTGGGTTCTTTGTTTTCATCAAACTTGAATATAAGCAATTCTTTGGCTTTGTTCATGTTTTGATTTCTTTTATAGGGTTATTGAATTTTTTCACAAATTATAGATATGCTGGGTATTATGTGGTTGTTGTTTATATTTTGACAGGAATACTTTTTTGGAGTTATAAGGAGTATAATCCCTGGATGTTGCAATTTAACATGTGCTCAAGTAAGATTATCTTTGTGATCTTTACTTTGAGTTCCTTTATTTGCTTTATGTTGATTACTATATTAGTCATTCAATTGTTGATCCTCCCTCCCTTCTTTGGTCTATTAAAACACCGTTGGGGCTTTGGGAATGGGATTAGGGATGATGATATAAGGGGGTGTGGGGTAGTGGAGACAGGTTTTTTGAACTTGCTTTGGAGCAATAAGGAGGTTTCTTTGGGAGTAGTGTTGGTGGTTTGGAGCTTATCAAATTTGGTGTACAGGGGATATATTCTTGAATATCATATTATTTTGGATGAAGGGCTGGGTATTTTGGTTTTTTTTTGCTTTTATCAAACATGGGTATAGGCAATTTTTTAGCTTAACTCATGGTTTTATTTCTTTCATTTGGGGCGGGAACATATTCATTAATGCTAGATATAGATGGAGTTTTGTGGTTTTGGTCTTCTTTATGGCAGGGACATATAATTGGAGCCATAAGGAATTCAGTCCCTGGAAGATGCATTTCAATATGGGTGCAAGTAAGCTCATTTTTTTGATCATTATACTTTTTTTGACATCTTCTCTTTGTTGATTACCATACTAGTATATCAATATTTGTCTCTATCTCTCTTTATTGGTCTAGTGGATCATCAATGGGGTATTGGGGAAGGGCATTGGGATGATGGCATAAGGGGGTGTAGGGTAAAGGAGATAGGCTGTTTGCTTTTGATCTGGAGTAATGAGGTTCTTTGGGTGGTTTGGATGTTTGTTAGGAGGTTTTCAGTTTTGGTGTACATGGGTTTTGTTTTTGATCCATATATTGCTTTTCTATTGGAAGGGGTCTTGGGGTTTTTGCAATGACCAGTGGCCAATTTGCAATAGTGAAATAGGCTGATTATGTTTTGGGTCTGTTTCAAATTCTATTTGGCCCTATTGGGTGTTTATTATGGAGGGATAAGGTTGGGTGTCTATTAATGAATAATCTGCTGCTGCTGCTGCTGCAACCTTTGTTCCTGCAAAAAATTTATCTGTGGGATTTTGCAACTTTTTATTGGATTGATTATTATTTGGTTGGTTCAAGAAGAAGTAGAAGAAGGATCTCTATTCAAAAGATGTGGGGAGTCAGATTATATGCACATGGGATGTATGATCCTTGGTGTGATCCTTCTCATTTTATTTACGTAATGTTTGACTGGGTTTTTAAATCTAGAATGAAGAAATATGAAGACTGGAATATTATGGTTATGGTGATCGTAGTCTTAAAACATATGAGGAGGGATTTGCTTTTGGAATGGGGTTTATAAACTGTGCAACATAAATTCTGTCTTATCCTAGTGTTATATCATTTGGAGATGCTGTTTGTTTTTTGACCACATCTTTAATAAGCTTTTAAATGGCAAGTGGGCCATTCATAGTGTGGAGGACGTGGACTGTTATAGTCCTTACAATTGGGAGTGGATCAATGTTATGATTTTATATGGGATAGAAATCATTTATTGGGATTTCATTGAAAGCCACGAGTTGGCCTCTTATGGTATAACTAGAAGCGTACTCGCATAATGCAACGAGATACATCACGATTTTAATGTTTTATTTTATTTTTTGTCGATTTACGGTACGATTTTGGATGGTTTTGAGAAAGTGATAATATTTTTTTTATAAATATGTTTAATTTAGGCTTAATAATATAATATTGTTTATATAAAAAAATAAGTATTTTGTTAGAATTCAATGATTATCTTATATATTTTAATGACATCTAGAAAAAATAACCAATTACATATTTAATAATATAATTAAAACAAATTAATAGTAATATAATATATTAATTAATTATGATAAATGGAAAGGTTTGCATAAAAGGAAAGTCCTGCAAATACTAAATTGGTGGGTGTTACAAGCCTCCGGTAGTAATATGTATTTTGTGCTTTGATACATGTAAATTAAGAGGTTTTTAAAATCTTGCATAAAATGATTGTACCTTGTGCCTATAATTTGTATTTAAGAGTTTTTTTTCCGTGCTTTATAATATAGTATAGATAAAGTTGTCCTTAATTTTGGGCTTCTTTAATTGGAAGATGGATTCAAGAGTTAATGGTGATTGGGCTTTGCTTAAGAATTTTGTTATGGGTTGTGGAAAAAGATGTCCTACATGGTGTGCAGTTTTTATGATATGGTTTGGGCCTTCAAGTTCCATTTAATTATGGGCTGTGGTGTTATGGGTAATGGTACAAAATTTCATTGTCCTTTCTTGGGCCATATTTTGAAGGGATTTTTGTCTTGGGGTTTGTTGGATGATTTTTGGACTTGTATTCCTTTGTTGAATTTTAGGGTTAAGCTTTTTTGGTTTTTCCCTAAACATGTGTTAGGCCTTCATCTTGAATTACTTGGGGTATGCCCCACGTAAATTGTACTTCTTTTTTATTTCTTGAATAAATTTTTTCTGGGGGTTTCGTCCCCTTTTCAAAATAAAAAAAACCTTCCTAAAACCTTTAGCTACCTTTATATAAAGAAGCTTTTTGACGGAACTGAAAAGTTTCTGTAAAGGCTTCAGAGAAGTTGTTAAACTTTGAAGTACAATACAAAACATTCCCTGAAAGTCATTTATCTTTTAGTATGTGTCTCACTATGATCCCCAAACTTCACAATGCAAAGTTGAAGTGAAATGAATCAGACTTGATACCTGATACGTTTAATAAAATGACAATATAACACATA
Organism: Arctium minus; assembly: GCA_954870635.1. Lineage (NCBI taxonomy): Eukaryota > Viridiplantae > Streptophyta > Magnoliopsida > Asterales > Asteraceae > Arctium > Arctium minus. Next base: position 22,694,799 of record OX941097.1, on the reverse strand, counting down.
GCCAACTGCGAATTGAATAAACCTAAAAGGTTAAAAGTCCCTAAATAGGGGCACAACGCCGTTGGAAAGTGCATTGCAACCACACATAGTAGAGATGTGGTTGAGGTCGTTGGTTCCAAACAGAAATGGGGGAAACTACTTGGTTCCATAAGTACTTATCTAAAGGAACAGAAGAATTTTTCATTAATACATAAACCTCTCATGAAATTGTTTCTAATTATAGTTATGTCCATGAATCATTGTTAAAGGATGCTCCAAAGTGAATATTGATTTCTGAGAACAAAGAAAATCAAACGAATTACAAAAGTACATGATCGATGAAGAAATCATACATACTCATTGATGATATATTAACATATATTGTTGCTTTTGAGATGATAGAGCTCGCTGACATTGAACCACACTCAATTGAAGAATGTCAACAATTCACATATTGGGCTAATTGGAAAAAAGCAATCCAGGAAGAATTGTATTCTTTTGCAAAGGAAGATATATTTGGTCTGGTAGTGTTAACCCACCAAGTGTAAAGCATGCAGGACATATATGAGTCTTTATCAAAAAGCATAACAAGAAAAATCAAGTCCTAATGTATAAGGATCTCCTTCGGTGCAAGGTTCTCACAACGTCATGGATTAACCACAAAAGCACTTACTCTCTCGTAATGTATGTTATAGCCTTTTGTTATTTAATTAGCATAGTAGTTCTGAAGGACTGGAAATGCGGCTCATGGATGTGGTTACTACATACTCTATGGGGATCTATATTTGGAGATATATAAAAGTGTTTGATTGTCTTACATTATCCAAATCATGTAACTCTAAACCATGGAGTGCGTTTGTAAAATAATTGAAATGCTCATTTTACATATTAAAGTAAACTAGGAGGATGTGGTATACTTGTCTAAGCGAATATTTGACCAGAAAGGGATATAAGAACGATGAACCATGTTCTTGTGTATTTATAAAGAAAACGAGTTCCAGATATTCAATCATAGCTTTATATGTCGATGTCATGAACATAATAGGAACTCTTGATTAAATAAGAGAAACCATAAAATAATTGAAAATCAGAATTTGAGATGAAAGAAGTTGGGAAAACTTGCTTTTGTCTAGCTATTGAAGCTCGGACACCAAGTTTGTGGATATCAATCCACCGTTCGGTATATGTCTAGAAAATAATCAGGTGATTTAACATGGACAAAACGCATCGGCTAGCACTCCCATGATTGATCGAAGTATTCAATAAAAGGAAAGATCTATTTTGTCTAAAAGATGATGACAAAGAGGTGTTGGGAGCTGAAATTCTCTACCTAACTACAACAGGTACATTATTGTACTTAACATGTTAGTGTATAAATTCTATCCAAGATTTAATGTGAAAAGTCAAGATCTTGTAAAGTCAAAGTCTTGTAAAGTGATGTGAGTGCTTTGTATAAATAGTATTAGTAAGCATGTATGTCAAGAGTGTACGTACTTGTAATTGTCACATATTGATAATAATATGACTTGTGATTCTCTCTCTACTCTCTCACTAGAACTTTAATTGTCAAATCTGAATCTTGATTGAATTACTTGAAACTGGGATCATACATTTTCAATTGGTATCAGAGCAGAACCAAATCATATTCAGAAGAATTTACATCACTTGTTTAGATCGATTTCTTGATCTTTCAAGAACACGTAGAGAGTTTTTTTGTGTTTTCACTGTTAAATCAAATTCACATTTGTTTGTTATTTTTAGATCGTAAAAATGGTGCCATAGAATTCGTTTGATGTAATAGTATATTTCTTGTTCACATTGTTTCACAAATTGATCACGAAATCAGATCAAATTTTTGGTTTTTAGAAAATTTTCTTGAAAAATCTTTCGAACATTGTTTTTCATGGATCGCACTGTAAATTTTGGACTTTTAGCCATTTATGTGAATTAGAAAAGTGTTCTAGATAATATTTCGATCATATTGGTTCAGTTTATTAATCAATTTGCAGGTTTATATTGATTTTGGATCTGTGAGTCAAAGGAACGAAGGCTCAAGATCTGTAAAACGCGCTAAGGAAGAACACGCACGATCTGAAAAATGCGCAAGATGAAGATGATGATGTTTTCTGCGAGTTTGTTGTTAGTTCTAGCATAAAGTGGTTACGAGAAGTGAAAACACGCACAACTCATCTTGCAAGAAGTGATATGAACAGTGATTTGCGAGTTTACTAGCTTTGCGAGTTTTCATTTAGCGAGTTCTTGTTTTGTAAAAAATATCTAAGTATAGAACGCGCAAGGGTTATGTGATCTGCGAGTTTGTATTCATTTGCGAGAAGTAAAAGTGATAAATAATTCTATATTCGAAATGCGCAACAAGTACTCTGTGAGAAGTTAAAACACGCACGACATTGTCTGCGAGTTTTGTAAACACGCACACTGTTTTCTGCGAGAAGTTACTTCGCGCACGTCGAGGCTTGCGAGTTGTAGAAAAACGCAAGTAATTGAGTGCGAGTTCTTCAAACGTGCACAAAGTGTTTAGCGAGAAGTTAGGTGAACAGTACTTTGCGAGTTCTATTGGTCTGCGAGTTTTTGTAGTTTGCGAGTTCTGGAGATAGAACTTTTCTGAGATCGATTTCAAGTAGTGATCTGAATTTGTCTTTTTAGTCAACTTTTCTGAATTGTTTAGGAACGGTCATTTCATTTCAAGCTTGTTATCAATTCAAGATGTCTACTGTTTTAGCAGGGAGAGATGTCGCTATTATGTACATGCCTGAGATACCGGGAATAGAAGTTGAACGGGATAAACTGAATGTAACAACCTTTACATTTATAATTACATTAAAATAACATTTCCTGTTCAAAAACAGCCCCAGGCTTACAATTCAAAGTATAAGGTTTACAACTACAACCTATTACACAACTGAGTCAAAAAGGAAACTATTACAAGGAGTCTTCTAGCTCCTGGAATTATCTCACACCTTCTCCTTACCCTTATCTGTACTTGCTATCTTGCGATAACCTGAAACAGGATTATAATTTTGAGAGAGCGAGGGTTAGACCGATGGTCTAGTGAGTTCCCTCCAAGCACTACTGCAATAGCTCAAATATTATTTAAAACATTTAAACAAAGCCTTACGCCTCACGAGCGTAACTCACTTTACTGATCAAACATTTATCATAACTTTACGCTTCGCAAGCGTAACTCACACTACTGACAAACACTGCCGTCGAAGACGGTATGTTTGTCTCGTACTGCCTTATTTTAGGGACACACCCTAATGGCATAAACGGGCTACACTCCCCGGTACGAGCAGGCGGGTCACACTTCCCGACTTAGGTCAAAACTTCTGAATCAAATGTATGCATACATCTAATTAACAACATTATATAAAACGCGTTTATATAACAAAACATGAATATTCCAACATAAATAAATCAACCTTTTTAATAAACCTTCTCAACTTTTGATAATATAAATGTGCAGTTTAGAAAACTCACATTTATCAAAATAAGTTTCAAACATCGTAAAAGATTTAGTTTGAAAGACTCACCTCAGATTCTTCTCGCTTAAGGTATGCTTTCTAACGATTAACACCACCTACGACGGTACCAAAATAAAAAGGGTAAGCTAACTCACAGATAACCCACTCTCACTAACTAAAATATAAAATATAATACACTATGCACCCCGGTCGAGACCGCCCCGGGCGACATACACCGGTCGGCACACCGGTCGGCAATAGTCCGGTCGACACACCGGTCCTCCACACTGGTCAACACCGGTTCCCACACCGGTCGACACCGGTTACCGGCCCCCTCCGGGCCCGGTCGATATTCAAACAGAGTCGGCCAGTTTTTCTTTCAGAAAACCCAGATCCTTAAATCGATCGAAAACACGGATAAAAACTCAACAACGAGATATTTACCGACTATAACTCTTAGATGGAAGATTTAAACTAGAATCATACCTTTAATTTAGAAATAACGATCGTTCCTTTGAAACCTAGCTTTCTTCTCCCTGCTCTCATCTCGCCTCTCGTCTCCTTCAGTCGGTTTAAGAAATCTCAGTATAACTTTTATCAATAACTTAAGGTTAATATATATATATATAACCCAAGTTACATTTAACCCCTATAACTTTGGGTCTCGCTTAACTTTTCACCCAACTTCCAAAATTATTAAAATTTTCGAACCCAGATATTACAATCTTTCCTCCTTAAGAGAATTCCGTCCCCAGAATTCCATCGCTAAACAGATGGGGATACTGAGATCTCATGTCCGCCTCCACTTCCCATGTTGACTTAATTTTTCATTCACTCGAATGTCCTCTAAGGGAACTACTACATCTTCTTCTGCCCAGCACTTTTTCAAGTTTGACACATGAAATGTGGAGTGAATTCCACTCAAACTCTCTGGGAGATCAAGCTTGTAAGCCACTTCACCAACACGTTCCATGATGGTAAATGGTCCAACGAACCTTGGTCTCAATTTACCTTTCTTTCCGAAACGGACTACCCCTTTCCAGGGCGAGACTTTCAACATTACTTTGTCTCCTACCTGAAACTCTATCGGTTTCCTCCGCTTATCTGCGTACATTTTCTGACGATCTTGAGCTATCTTTAATCTTTCTCGAATCTGGTTAACCTTATCAGATGTCACCTGTACGATTTCCGGTCCTGCTAGCTGTCTTTCACCCACCTCATTCCAACATAAAGGTGTTCTAAATTTACGTCCATGCAATGCTTCGAACGGGGCCGCTCGAATGCTAGCATGATAACTATTGTTGTAAGAAAATTCAGTTAACGGTAAATGAATTTCCCACGAACCCTTGAAATCAATGACACATGCCTGAAGCATGTCTTCTAATGTTTGTATGGTTCTCTCACTCTGGCCATCAGTTTGTAGGTGATAGGTCGTACTCAGCTTGAGTTGCGAGCCTAATTCCCTTTGCAAACTTCTCCAGAAAGTTGATGTAAAACGAGCATTCCTGTCTGACACAATTGACGACGGTACTCCATGTCTGATTAGTATCTCGTCTATATACAATCGAGCTAATTTCTCTAGTGAGTATGTCTCTTTAATTGGTAGGAAGTGGGCTAACTTTGTGAGTTGATCCACTATCACCCAAATGGCATCGTGCCCCTTAGGTGATCGCGGTAACCCAGTAACAAGATCCATCGTAATCTCATACCACTTCCAAACTGGAATTTCTAATGATTGAAGCTCCCCATAAGGTCTTTGGTGCTCTGCTTTAACTTTCAAACATGTTAGGCATCGCTCGACGAAGTGAGCAATATCTTTCTTTAAACCTGGTCACCAATAGCTTTGTTTCAGATCTCTATACATCTTGTTGGTTCCCGGATGCACTGAGTAACGTGACTTATGCGCTTCTTCCAATACTTTCTTCCGCAGTTCTCATGCTTTTGGAATCCACACTCTCTTATTGAAGCACTTCACTCCGCGATTGTCAACAACTAACGAATTAACAATTCCAACTATTCTTTCACTCTTCCAGTTTTCCTTTGACGCTGCTTCTTCTTGATACTTTATGACTTCTTCTAAGAAATTGGAAATGACATTAACTCGATAGGCCACCACTTTTGTTGTTTCTCCACGTTCCTTACGACTTAGAGCATCCGCCACCACATTGGCCTTGCCCGAATGGTACAGAATATCACAGTCATAATCGCTCAACAACTCCATCCACCTACACTGCCTCATATTGAGCTCCTTCTGGTTGAAAAGATATTGAAAGCTCTTGTGATCCATGTAAATCTGACACTTGATTCCGTACAGATAATGCCTCCAGATTTTCAAAGCATATACTACCGCTGCCAATTCTAAATCATGCGTTGGGTAATTCTTTTCATGCTCTTCCAACTGACGAGATGCATACGTAATCACCTTGCCTTCTTGCATTAACACACACCCCAGACCTAAATTTGAAGCATCGCTATAGATTACGAATCCTTCCTTTTCGTTAGGTAGGGACAAAATAGGTTCAATACTCAGACTTTCTTTCAATTTACTGAACGCTTCTTTCTAAGTTTCTGCCCAAACAAATTTGACATTCTTTCTGGTTAACGCCGTTAGTGGCGTGACTATCCTTGAGAAGTCTTGAATAAACTTTCGATAATAACCTTCCAATCCTAGAAAACTTCTTACTTCTGATGGTGTTTTCGGTGCTTCCCACCCTCTAATGGCCTCAATCTTAGCCGGGTCAACTTTAAACCCATCTTTCGACACCACGTGACCTAGAAACTGAACTTCTTTCAGCCAAAATTCACATTTTGAAAACTTGGCGTATAATTTCTCGCGCTTAAGCAATTCTAATATTGCTCGCAAATGAATTTCATGATCTTTTTTGGTCCGTGAATAGATCAGTATATCATCTATAAAGACTATGACACACTTGTCTAATAACGGACTACACACTCTATTCATCAAGTCCATGAAAGCTGTTGGCGCATTGGTCAGTCCAAAGGGCATAACTAGAAACTCAAAATGTCCGTACCTCGTACGAAAAGCAGTCTTAGGTACATACTCCTCCCTCACCTTCAATTGGTGATACCCAGATCGTAGATCTATTTTCGAGAAGTAGCTCGCTCCTTGAAGTTGATCAAAAAGATCGTCAATTCTGGGAAGCGGGTACTTATTTTTGACAGTCACTTTGTTGAGCTCCCGATAGTCTATGTACATTCTCATAGACCCGTCTTTCTTCTTAACAAACAACACTGACGCTCCCCATGGTGAGGTACTAGGACGAATAAACTCCTTGTCGAGTAACTCCTGCAGTTGAGTCATCATCTCCTTCATTTCTGCCGGGGCCAGTCGATAAGGTGCTCTTGCGATTGGTGCTGCTCCGGGTACTAAATCAATACGAAATTCCACTTGCCGATCAGAAGGCAGAGTGGTTAAATCTTTCGTAAATACTTCTGTATATTCACTTACCACCGGGACTGAATCTAATCCCTTCTTCTCCTTCTTAGCATCTATTACATAAGCTAAGAACCCCACACACCCTTTTACTAGACACCGCTTAGCCTTAATCATTGATATCAAGCACGACTTTCTATCCCTACGATCTCTAAACACTATTATCTCTTCTTTACCCGGCTGCGCTATACGAATTAATTTCTTATTGCATACGATATGAACATCATTAGACACCAACCAGTCCATTCCTACAATGACATCAAATTCTCCCATACCCATCGGGTACAGTCGAAGTGGAAATGACTGCCCATCGATGACAATACTACACCCATCATATACCTTCCCCACTAACACTCGATTATCATCGGCCACTTCTACCTCAAACCCATGCCTAAGCTTCTTGGGTTTAACATGCAATTTATGCACGAAATTTGGGGATACAAACGAACGATTTGCGCCAGAATCAAACAACACTTTAGCAAAAATCGAATCTATAGAGAAAGTACCTGTTACTACATCCTGTATCTCTGCCGCTTGTTCTGCCGTCATATTAAAAACTCTGGCCCTTGCCTTAGCTGGCTCCACCTTTTTCTCACCTCCCTTATCTACGTACCCTCCGACCGTTCCTTTCTTCAATTATAGGCAATTAGTCCTGATATGATCAGGAGATCCACACTGATAACAAGACCTTGAACCATGGCAATCCCGAGCCATATGCCCAATCTTTCCACATTTATAACAGCCTTCTTGATCAATCTTAAATTCTCCTTTATGTCTTCGGTTACACTTGTTACATGGCTTACTTTCGAACTTATTAACAAACCGCTGATCAGATTTTGCATATTTAAACGTTTTGAATCACAGACAATTCCGTCCCATTTTCTCTTGTCTCCACTTCTTTCAGTAGCTTGCCGATTCTTTTCCTTCTCCCTCATCTCAGATGCGTTTACTACCGCCTGGAACGTAACTGGTTCCTTGTTCGAGACGAATTCTCGAATATCGCTTCTCAGCCCAAAAACAAAACGTTCTACTCGCCTTCCTTCATTAGGCACGTAAACTTCTGCAAACCGAGACTTCTCTATGAACTTTGTAGTATACTCACGAACTGACATCTCCTTTTGCTCCAGACCTAGAAACTCTTCTTCCAACTTTTTGACTGCCGCCAGAGGGCAAAACTGCACTTTAAACCTCTTCACAAACTCACCCCAAGACATTTCTTTGGCTGCTGTCGAACTTTGTCCTCCTGCTTCAACATCCCACCACATTACAACTTCATCTTTCAACATTGACAATGCATAAACTACTTTATCTTCCTCAGCACACTTACTGGTATCAAATGCTAGCTCCATCCCTTTTACCCATCTTAGCGCTATCACTAGATCGCATTCCCTTTTGTAGGTAGGAGGCTTGCAGGCAGCAAACTCCTTAAAACTACATCCTTTCCCAGCTACCGCTTTAGGCGTCACAATGGGGGTTTTTGTCTGAGGGTGACTACCCACTATAGTTACGGGTGAGTCCGATACCTCGATCGCTACTCTTTCTTCACTCTTTTCCTTGCTTGACGAGACCTCATTTGTACGTTGAGCCAATAAAGCGTTCAATGTTTCCTGTAATTTTCCCATTTCTGTCGCGAAGATTTCTTGGGTAACAAAACCATGAGTTCGACCTCCACCACGGTTTCTTGTCTGCTTTCGACCCCTCACAAAAGCTGAACTCTCCTGATGATAGATTTCTTATTCTGATCCCACTTCAACACTTCTAGCTCGACGAATACCATAAGCCGTCTTCCCGCCACGAGTTCCCACAGTGGAAACCCTTACCTGAGTAGTCGCCTTCTGAGCCGTTTTATCTCTAGGTCGACCACAACTCTTTCCCCAGTTAGCAGTCGGGTTAACAGCAGTGTCAGGATCTTAATTCTTAACAAGAACACACACTCAGAAAAACAATAATAAAGAAGCTGTGGAATAGCACTTTAATATTCTGAAAAACAATGCAACAGTAAATCAATGATCACAACTTGTAAACTTGTATTGAATGATTGAAGTTAGAAGATTAAACACACAACCTCAATATTGATGAACAGACTCACCAATACGAATTCTACTTCTCTAGAATCAGGGTTCTAACCTTGAGGTTGATTCTCTCTTAATAAGCTAATAACTCAGAATAATTGTTCTCACAAAAGTTACCGAACTATTCTAAACAAATCTATACATATATTGAAGATAAAAGATAATTACAAAATAATAAAAGATCTTCAATATAAACTTCTATCTTTATCTCTAACTTCCATGAATATCCTCATTCCATCCAGCTGTCATCCTTCCATGCGAAGTCCTCATCATATAAGCAGCATTAATCTTTAGCAGCATTAATACTCTGAGCAGTATTAACTCCAGCAGTACTAACTATGCTCAGCAGTATTAATCTCTTCAAGCAGTACTAACTATGAACTAGCAGTACTAATCTTGTTCAGCAGTATTAATCTTCAACTGACAGCATTAATCACAGAAGTAGCAACCAGAAGTAGTAACCATGTTCTTCTAGCAGCATTAACTTTACTTAGCATTTCTTCAGTTCCCAACAATCTCCCCCTAACTTGATTTTAGGAAGAGAAGTCAAGTTCTTCAGATGATCTTCTTAGATGCTCCCAAAACTTCATCATGGCTTATATTCCAGTGTTTGCATCCAACCCCAAACTCTGATTGATTGTTCTTTGGATCAAATACTTAGCCATCTCTGAATCTGGAACAAATCCTAGCTTATTCTTCAGCATTGCATGAAGCTTCAGTCTGCTATGGTTGTACACTCTATCCACTAGGAAGTACTCTGTGTGATTTCTATCCAAAGTCACAGCATATACTCCACTAGTTTCATATAAAGTCCAATTTGTGACTGTTTGAAAAACATTCCTTATGATCTCCTTCACTTCATCAGGTTTGAACATCATACACAGATACTCCATTACCAGTTTTGTAATTGAAATCCCTGGAGCTTTCAACTGATCTTCATACAACTTCATCCCTATATCAAACATTTCTTCAATATCTAACCTTGAGCATGTTCTAACAATCTTTGCCCAAGTACTGTAAACTTCATACTTTTCATCTTTCCTCATCAGCCTTATGTACTCCTTTCTATCTACCTCCAGTACATCCCAGTGAATGACTTCAGGAGGTTTAACTCCTACAGGTTCAGCTGAAATTGGTTCAGGCACTTTGTCCATCACTACCATGTACATCTTTACATCCTTAGAGCTTGGAGGCTCTTTCTTTTCTGATGACTCAGTTGCCTCTTCTTCTTCAGCAACCTTCTCTGCCTCTGTTTCATTTATTCTAGGCTTCTTTGTTGACCTTAGCCTTGCCATCATCTTTGTCCTTTTTAAAGTCCTTAGACTTTCACTAATAGTGGCTTCCTTCTTTGGAGTCTCTTGCTCATCTGGAAAAGGTTTTTCTATGAAATCATTGCTTTCTTTCATTCTCTTTTCCATCTCCACTCTTGCAGTTTCATTCCCTTGAAGCTTGAGCATTTCTGAATCATACAACTCTTTAATTTGTTCAAATGGCATTGTTGAGAACATCTCCTTTCGGACTCCTACAACACCTTTGAGAAATGTGATCATCTTGTTTCTCTCTTGGTTACCTAGGAATGTCTTTGAGAGTTATCTCTTCTTTGCAGCCTTCTTGATCATCATAGATTTCTTAAGAGTTGCAGCTTTCTTCTGAGCCATTTCAGTTGCTAAGCTTTGTTGATAAGCTTTATTCAGTTCTGCAGCTAAAGCCTTTGCCATCTCCCTATCTTTGTCTACTTGAACCCTTTCTTCTTGCTCAAGATCGGCTTGCATCTTCCTGGCCAAAGCTTCATCTGACTCAACCAACTTTTGCTTTTTGATAGGTTGATCAGATTCCACTAGCTTAGCTTTGCCTTTGTCTTTGCTCATCACCTTCTCAATGCTTGATTTCTTTGCAGCCTCACTTCTTTCTTTTATGACAACTCCTTTGGCCTTTGAGATGACCTTGGGAGTATCATTCTTGGCTTTGATTAGTGTTTCTGCAATCTCAAGCTCTGTTACTAGTTCTTTCATTGTTTCTGCTGCTTGTTTAATTTCAGCAGTATTAACCATTTCTGCTGCTTTACTTGAACTGGCAGTATTAATGGTTTCTGCTGCTGGCTCTGTTTCAGCTGCTTATTTAATTTCAGCAGTATTAACCATTTCTGTTGTTTTACTTGAACTGGCAGTATTAATGGTTCCTGCTGCTGGCTCTGTTTCTGCTGCTTGCTCATGCTCCCCCTCAACATCATGTTTTTCCCCATCCAGCTCCTCCTTATCTGTGATGTCTTCCATGTTGAAGTCCCCCTTTTTGGGAGCATCATCCCCTGATTTCCTTCTCCTTAGCACAAATTGTCTCTTCTTCTTTTGCAGAATCAATTTCCTCACCATCTGCTTCAAGTTGACAATCTGTTCTTGTTGTGACAGAACTATCATTTTAAGCTCTTCTATATCTTTACCCTGTTTGATTACGTCCATGTTGATGTTTCCCATGGTTTCCATCAATTCAAAATAGTTATACCTGTCCTCACCTTCTCCAGAAGTGTTACCCTCTTTTGAAGGATCATTGGATCTTTTTGTAGTGGAAGTCTTCTGCCTAGCAGAAGCACTATCCACCCCTTTGGTTTCTTGGCACCTGGGACCTTTGGATGATTGCTCACCCAAAGTTTCCATGGGGAAGGTCTTATGTATGTTACCACTGACCTCCTCTGTGCTAGCATGAGTAGTGGCAGCCTTAGCACCCATATGCTCAACCTCCACCTCAGTGAGTACCTCCTTGGGGTTGGGAGACACCCCTTTGGTTTCCCTGTTGATATTCTCTAAGAGAGAATTCTCCCTTAGAGGGCTTAAAGGCTCAGTGGTTGAAGGTACAAGAAGGGAAGGAGCCTTCTTTACCTGTTTCCTTGTATAAGTTTGGGTGATTGGAGAAGTGGATTTATGAAGTAGGGACTGTGGGATAGATATAGAGTGGGAAGGTTGGGATTGGCTAGCAGTGGGATGGTCTGATGAGGGCCTTGACCCTGCTGCCATACCTTCTTCAGTGTGGGACACCACCATCATTGTAGAGAACAATGGGGTGTCAACTCCTTCCGAGTCCAGAGGGGATCTTTTCATGTTTGAAAAGACCTTACCTTTGGGGATTTTTGGTACATTTACCTCATCAAAATGAGGTATATCCGTCAATTCATGGGTTATTACTTCTTGTACAAACCTGGGGTACATATAAAAACTCTTTTTACTTCCCAGGTTTGAGACAAGATCATTAAAAAGCATTTGAGAAAAATTGTACTTTCTGGCAGTGGCCAAGCACACCAAAGCATAAGCAATGGTGCTACTGAACTCACTCCATCCAGTAGTCTTTTTAGAGATACAATGCATTAAGGTATGAACAAGAAAACGCCATTGGGTATAAAATTTAGCCTTTGAGAATTTAAAACCACGCAACTGGCCTCCATACCCCATTCTTGACAAAGTTGAGAATAATTCCTCATTAGGAATAGAGGTTATACCTGCAGCATCGTCTAGACGTAGAGAGATGCGTATCACCTCTTCAGTAACTGTTAAGGGTTTTTCACACACCCTTGTCTTGATCATTTGCACACCATTCTCAGTAACAATGGTGGCATTAGCCCAAAATTGCCTTTGATGCTCTATGTAAATAGTTGGCGATACAGTGAGAGCATGGGTAATGTGGCTTGACTTGAGAAAATCCACAATTTGGTGGAATCCATCAGCTTGTTTCGGCTTCTGTAGCATCGCAATCTCGGTGTGCTCGTCAATGAAAGTCATGGATGCCATTGAACTTGAGTATGCTAGACTGAAACACTTGTTCTTTGAGAGAAAAAGAAGGATTAGAGAGCAGATGAATAGTACACAAAGAGTCGTTATGATCTTTTAGGCGGGCAAAGGGTATTTATAGTATACGGGACATAAGCAGTATTAACCTAGAGTAGTATTAACTGAGAGCAGTATTAACTGAGAGCAGTATTAACTAACTAGCAGTATTAACTGAAAGCAGTATTAACCACTAGCAGTATTAACTAAGAGCAGTATTAACCACTAGCAGTATTAACTGAGAGCAGTATTAACTAACTAGCAGTATTAACTGAGAGCCGTATTAACCACTAGCAGTATTAACTAACTAGCAGTATTAACTGAGAGCAGTATTAACCACTAGCAGTATTAACTGTGCACTGGCAGTATTCAAAATGCACTGGCAGTATTAACCATACTTACTCTTTTTGAAGCTTATGAAGGTCTGATCAAGGCACTAACTTCCTGTGAAAGATGATTAGCAGCACACATATAACCAAAGTAGCAGGTATAGAAACACCTTTTAAAACATGAACTCATTCAGAGTTAATCATGCCCACACTTGAGACCAAGAAAGTGAATCTACCCACATCAAAAGCTTTAGTGAATAGATTTGTAAACTGGTTGTAAGTATGGACTTTAGCAACTTGAATGAGTTTCTTTTCATTGCAATCTCTGATAGAGTGATACCTGATCTCAATGTGCTTTGTTTTACAGTGCTTGACTGGATTGTTAACAATGCTTATAGTCCAGCATCTGATTTTGAATCCATAGAACCTGATTTTGAATCAATAAAGATTGGAGTGTGAAGAAATGTTACCCCATAGTCCAACATCTGATTTTGAATCCATAGAACCTGAGAGCAGCAACTTGCAGCAGCAATATACTCAGCTTCTGTTGTTGATAAGGACATTGTGGTTTGTTTCTTACACTGCCAAGATACTAGTCTTGCACCCAAAAGTTGACATCCCCCTGAAGTAGACTTTCTGTCTATGTTGGCACCACCCAAGTCACTATCTGAATAAGCAATCAAGTCAAATGAAGATTCATATGGATATCAAAGACCTAATCTAGGTTGCCCTCTTAAGTATCTGAAAATCCTCTTCACAGCTTGAAGATGTGATTGTTTAGGCTTGACTTGGAATCTGGCACATACACACACTGGAAACATGATGTCTGGTCTTGAGGTCGTGAGATACATGAGAGATCCAATCATTGATCTATATAGATGGACATCAACATCCTCCCCCTCAAGATCAGCAGTGATCTGTTTGTGAGTTTCCATTGGTCTGCTTGCTGGCTTTGAGTCTTTTAAACCATATTTCTCCAGGATGTCTTGCACATACTTTGATTGACTAATGAAGATTCCATCTGACTGCTGTTTCACCTGAAGCCCAAGGAAGAAGGTAAGTTCACCCATTGAACTCATTTTAAAGCTCTTGTGCATCAACTCTTCAAAGTCTCTACACATCTGATCTTTTGTGGATCCAAAGATGATATCATCCACATAGATCTGAACTAGTAGGATGTCCTTCTCACTTCTTTTAATGAAAAGGGTCTTGTCAATGATGCCCCTTTCAAACCCATTCTCCAAGAGATAGGTAGACAGAGTGTTATACCATGCTCTTGGGGCTTGATGTAGACCATAGAGTGCTTTCTTCAGCTTGTATACTCTGTCAGGATATGAAGGATTTTCAAAACCAGGAGGTTGACAGACATATACTTTTTCATCAATTGTGCCATATAGAAATGCACTCTTTACATCGATTTGATAGACCTTGAACTTCATGTATGAGGCATAGGCTAAGAACAGTCTAATTGCCTCTACCCTTGCCACTGGGGCAAACACTTCATCATAATCTATGCCCTCTTCTTGAGTGTACCCTTGTGCCACAAGCCTTGCTTTGTTCCTGATCACAATACCTCTCTCATCCTTTTTGTTCCTGAAAATCCACTTGGTACCTATAGCTCTATGACCTTTTGGAAGGTCCACCAAGTCCCAAACATCCTGTAGCTTGAATTGAAGTAACTCTTCTTGCATGGCTTCTATCCAACTTGAATCTTTCATTGCATCATAGGCCTTCTTAGGCTCAATCTGGGATAGAAAGCAGGAGAGTATTGTGTGTTGTTGATCCTGCAGTTCTTGAAGTCTGCTTTGATTCCTTGTAATAATAGGAGAAGAGATGTCTCCTATTATCAGCTCTGGAGGATGATTATTTTGTGTTCTAGTCTGAAAACTAGGTTCTTCATGGATTCCTTCCTCTAGATTGGAATCATTTAAGTCAGCAGAGGGGATCACCTCAGCTACTTCTAGCTCTTTATGCACTAAAGATTCCTCTTCTCTTCTTTCTTCTTCACTCTGAATTGGCTCAGTTAGAGGTTCTTTTTCACAGAATTCAACAGGTTCTTTTATAGGCATAGGAAAGATCACAGACTGTGGTCTATTGTCTTGAATTTGTGTAGCCCCTGATCCTCCACTTCCTGAACCTGCATAATCATCACTACTGAAACCAAAAGAGTTAGTTAGTGAATCAATGTCAAACAGCCACTGAGTACCAGACCCAATAGGATTTGGTGTGTTCTCATTGCATTTGACATTGTCACTTTCCTCAATTATTCTAGAAGAACTATTAAAAACTCTGTAGGCCTTACTCTGAGATGAGTAACCAACAAGAAATCCATCATCTGCCTTGCTATCAAACTTTCCTAAGTGAGATTTGGTATTGAGAATTGTACAAGGACACCCAAAAGGTTTGAAAAAATCCAATAAAGGGTTTTCTTTTATTTAAAAGCTCATAAGGTGTCTTGTTTTTAGGCTTGACTACTAGTACTCTGTTTTGGACATAGCAAGCAGTATTAACTGCTTCTGCCCAGAAAGTTATTGGAAGTTTAGAATCAGCTAACAGAGATCTAGCAGCCTCAATTAATGTTCTATTCCTTCTCTCAGCCACTCCATTTTGTTGTGGAGTCCTAGGAGCACTGTATTGCCTCTCAATTCCTTTTTCCTCACAAAAGGTGTTTAGGTCATGATTTTTAAATTAAGTACCATTGTCTGACCTAATGATTTTTACTTTTTGATTAGTTTGGTTTTCAATTCTTAGAATAAAGGATTTGATCAGTCCACTTGTCTCATCCTTAGTCCTTAGAAAATATACCCAAATAAATCTAGAGTAATCATCAACAATAACTAGGCAGTATGATTTCTTCCCTATGCTCATAACATTTGTAGGGCCAAACAGATCCATATGCAATAAATGAAGAGAAGAATAAATAGTGTTCACCTCTTTGGACTTATGAGAAGTTTTGTGTTGTTTGCCTACAAGACAAGCAACACAATGATCATCACATGAATAGACTTTAGAAGGCAAACCTTTTACAAGGTTGTTTTTAACAAGTTTATTTATTGTTTTAAAATTCATGTGACACATCCTTCTGTGCCAAAGTGATGATTCATCCAAAGAAGCTTTTGAAACAAGACAGTTTATGGATGAATCAGATGAAACACTTTCCATATCTAAACAATATACATTGTCCTTTCTAGGGGTTCTTAGTAGTATCATCTTTTCATCAACTACCTTGAATCCAGGAGCAAGGATAATACATTCAGACTCTGTAATAATATATTATGTTGTTTGTCACAAACCTGTGATACACTTAACAGGTTGTATCTTAATTGTTCAACATAGAATACATCCTCAAAGATCATTTTACCTTTGGTCACATCACCTTTACCACTGATTTTACCTCCATCTGGAGTATTCCCAAAAGCAACATGCCCACCATCAATCTTCTTGAAGTTCTTGAGGCAAGACATGTTCCCTGTCATGTGTCTAGAGCAACCACTATCAACATGTCAGATGCTCTTCCCTTTGAGCTGTTGGTTGCCCTGCACATTAGATTGGACAATTAGTATTGATTGGGGACCCAAGCCAAAGTGGTCTTGGGTCTCCCTTTCTCATCAAAATACTTGCATTCCTTTTTAATAAGGTTTTTAAAATCAGAACACTTGTTATTGGAGTACTTTGTCAAGATTATTGGTCTAGCAGCACTAATACTAGAAGCAGTACTATCTTTAGAGGTACTAACAGAATTAGCAGCACTAACAGGTTTGGCAGTATTAACCTTGTTGGCAGCACTAACAGAGTTAGCAGTAGTAACATTTGCAGAAGTACTAACAATGTCAGCAACACTAACATTACTAGCAGCAGTATTGCTTCTAGCAGTACTATCACTGTCAGCAACACTATTTGCAGTAGCAGCACTAACAATTTTAGGACTTTTAGGAATCCACATCTTGACACTGTCTTCCATATTCTGTTTCTTCATGTGGCTTTTAGATTTAACAGTTTTCTTGGCCACATGGTTCTTTTCTTTCTTCCTATAACCAAAGGGTTTTTGAGTAGGTCTCTGAAAATTCATCCTTTGGTTCATGGGATTGAAATAGCAATATTTGGCAATGTGATTAAGCTTTCCACAAATAAAACAGGGTTTTGGTCTATTGATTTTACTCAGATCAACCCCTTGTTTTTGTGCCCATTGATTATTCCAGTTCCTTTGATTACCCCTCTTTTTATCATGTTTTTGGGGCTCAGATTTACTGCAAGCACACTGTTTGCAAGGGACAGGGTTCACAACAGTGGTCTGCTTATAGTGAATCTCCTTGTTCTTACCCTCAGTCTTCTCTACCTTATTTGACTTGACCCAATGCTTTCCACATCCTTCATTGGTAATTATGTGGTTTTCTATAGGAATCTGACCACTCACAGTGCTGTCCTTACTTTTGACAGTTTCTTTCTCAGTTTTATCCTTAACAACTACTTCATCTAAGGGATCAATCTCAGTGGCTCCCTCAGGCAGGTCCTTCCTAACCTTTGAATCTAACAAGTCTGAACTAGGAGGGATGTAGTTGTTGTTGTAGGGTGGTGGTGTGGTATTGTACCCTATTCCTATTCTCAGTTTATCATGAATCTGAGTTTGTAGTAAAGAATCCATTGCTTTAGAAGCATTGGAAAACTTTTCTACATCTAGCTTGACTTTAGCTAGCTCTCCTCTTAACTTTTCACTCTCCTCTTTGGATTTGGTCAGTTGAAGTTCTAGGTCATTCTTCTCCCACTTCCAGTAGTTTGTGTCATAGGAATGTTGAAGTTCATTGGCTTGAAAACTCTTAATCTGCTCTTCAAACCTCTCAACAATCCTAACATAGTCTTTTATGTCCTTTTCTAATCTCTTCAGGTCATCACTCATTTTCTGGTTGTGATCCCTGTACCTTTTAACAGTGTTAATGCAATTTTGAGTACAAAGATTAGAAGTTACCTCTGTTGGGAGATCTGACACCTCTGCCATTAAAGCTTGGTTTTGGACAGCCTCTTCTGCTTGATCACTCCAATCAAACCCCATACCTTGTTGAGAGACTAGGGCTTGAGCAGAGTTTCTGTTATTATTGAAGCTTCCAGATTGTGCTTGTTGATGGTTGTTGTTGTGACACACTCCACTTCTGCATTCCCTAGCAAAGTGTCCCTTTTGATGGCATTTATAGCATTCCACCTTTGACTTGTGAAATCCAGTTCCATCTTCTCTTCTTTGGGAGAAGTTACTCCTCCCAGTTCTCTTGATGAACTTCTTAACTCTCATAGAGAGCATGGCCATCTGCCATTTAATGTCCATCTCTTCAAGGTCATCTGGATGAAGTTGTTCCAAGTCATCATTGATTAGAGAAGAGTTTCCATGACTGGACAGAAAGGCTTCAAACACAGTTTCAGTGCCTTTCTCTTGATTTGCTCCATTGGCAGCACTAACTGATTCAGGGTTAGAGGTAGAATCACTTGATGCTGATAGGAGTGCAGCATTGTGAACATATCCAGAAGGCTTCTTCTTAGCCTCTACCTCATATTCAAAAACTCTTAGATCATTGTACAGATCATCAAGTTCCTTTTCTTCCAGTTGATCATTCTGTCTGAAAGAGACAATATACATGGTCCATTCATCACCCAGGGACCTTAGGAACTTCCTGTTTAGATCATCTTGCTCAATTTGTACTTCAACTGTAGCAAGTTCACCAAAAAGCTTATTGAACCTGTCAAAGTTTGAGTCATGGAATCATTCTTGGTTGACATAAAGTTCTCATACTGTTGCTTCAGTATGGCCTTCTGATTTCTCTTGGTACTTTTGGTACCAGAGAATCTTTTCTCTAGAGAATTCCAGAGCATCTGTGCATCAGTGCAATTGCAGAACTGATGTTGATATTCATTGGGAATAGCCAAGAGCAAAGTGCTCAAGGCTTTCATCTCTGTCTGTCTAGTCTTTCTCTCTGCATCAGTTTTTGGTGGTGTCCTCTTTCCATCTGCACCAATCTTTCCTACTTCAGAAGGGTCATTCTCAATGATGTCCCACATAGAATAGTCAGTGAGGAGTATGTACTGCTTGATTTTGATCTTCCACATGTCGAATTCATTGGGTCTGAGCATTGGAACCTTTGAGACCAAGGTACTGTTTGATTCAGCAATGTTTTCCATGATGAATAAGATTTCTGAGAATACAGGCTCTGATACCACTTGTCAGGATCTTAATTCTTAACAAGAACACACACTCAGAAAAACAATATTAAAGAAGCTGCGGAATAGCACTTTAATATTCTGAAAAACAATGCAACAGTAAATCAATGATCACAACTTGTAAACTTGTATTGAATGATTGAAGTTACAAGATTAAACACACAACCTCAATATTGATGAACAGACTCACCAATACGAATTCTACTTCTCTAGAATCAGGGTTCTAACCTTGAGGTTGATTCTCTCTTAATAAGCTAATAACTCAGAATAATTGTTCTCACAAAAGTTACCGAACTATTCTAAACAAATCTATACATATATTGAAGATAAAAGATAATTACAAAATAATAAAATATCTTCAATATAAACTTCTATCTTTATCTCTAACTTCCATGAATATCCTCATTCCATCCAGCTGTCATCCTTCCATGCGAAGTCCTCATCATATAAGCAACATTAATCTTTAGCAACATTAATACTCTGAGCAGTATTAACTCCAACAGTACTAACTATGCTCAGCAGTAATCTCTTCAAGCAGTACTAACTATGAACTAGCAGTACTAATCTTGTTCAGCAATATTAATCTTCAACTGACAGCATTAATCACAGAAGTAGCAACCAGAAGTAGTAACCATGTTCTTCTAGCAGCATTAACTTTACTTAGCATTTCTTCAGTTCCCAACAAGCAGTCGTTCCCTCTTCAACAACGACTTCATTAACTGGCTCAATTTCAGGATTTGGCATAGACCTACTCCTTGTCACTCGCTCGGACATAATTCTAATAAGTAGAAACATAAGACATTTAATCTAACATGCTACACATTACGGGAAGTTAAGCACAAGCATGTACTTGTAAATTCACAATTACACTGGCCAGATGAAATTCCAAATTTACCTTACATGCTAGTCCTTACTACCCTAATGTGGACTTTCTACGGTCTTCCTACTTATCAGTTGTGCTTCTACTTTCTCAGTTTAAGTCTAGGCCCATCTAGTCACCTAGATCCCTTGAACTAATGCTCTGATACCAATTGTAAGAACCTATACATTTATAACTACATTAAAATAATATTTCCTGTTCAAAAACAACCCAGGCTTACAATTCAAGGTATAAGGTTTACAATTACAACCTATTACACAACTGAGTCAAAAAAGAAACTATTACAAGTAGCCTTCTATCTCCTGGAATTATCTCACACCTTCTCCTTACCCTTATTTGTACTTGCTATCTTGCGATAACCTGAAACAGGATTATAATTTTGAGAGAGCGAGGGTTAGACCGATGGTCTAGTGAGTTCCCTCCAAGCACTACTTCAACAGTTCAAATATTATTTAAAACATTTAAACAAAGCCTTACGCCTCATGAGCGTAACTCACTTTACTGATCAAACATTTATCATAACTTTACGCTTCGCAAGCGTAACTCACACTACTGACCAACACTGCCGTCAAAGACGGTATGTCTGTCTCGTACTGCCTTATTTTAGAGACACACCCTAATGGCATAAACGGGCCACACTCCCCGGTACGAGCAGGTGGGTCACACTTCCCGACTTAGGTCAAAACTTCTGAATACATCTAATTAACAACATTATATAAAACGCGTTTATATAACAAAACATGAATATTCCAACATAAATAAATCAACCTTTTCAATAAACCTTCTCAACTTTTGATAATATAAACGTGGAGTTTAGAAAACTCACATTTATCAAAATAACTTTCAAACATCGTAAAAGATTTAATTTGAAAGACTCACCTCAGATTCTTCTCGCTTAAGGTTTGCTTTCTAACGATTAACACCACCTACGACGGTACCGAAATAAAAAGGGTAAGCTAACTCACAGATAACCCACTCTCACTGACTTAAATATAAAATTTAATACACAATGCACCCGGTCGAGACCGCCCCGGGCGACATACCCCGGTCAGCACACCGGTCGGCACACCGGTCGGCAATAGTCTGGTCGACACACCGGTCCTCCACACCGGTCAACACCGGTCCCCACACCGGTCGACACCGGTTACCGGCCCCCTCCGGGCCCCGTCAATATTTAAACAGAGTCGGCCAATATTTCTTTCAGAAAACCCAGATCCTTAAATCGATCGAAAACACGGATAAAAACTCAACAACGAGATATTTACCGACTATAACTCTTAGATGAAAGATTTAAACTAGACTCATACCTTTAATTTAGAAACAACGATCGTTCCTTTGAAACCTAGCTTTTCTTCTCCCTGCTCTCGTCTCGCCTCTCGTCTCCTTCAGTCGGTTTAAGAAATCTCAGTATAACTGTTATCAATAACTTAAGGTTAATATATATATATATAACCCAAGTTACATTTAACCCCCTATAACTTTGGGTCTCGCTTAGCTTTTCACCCAACTTCCAAAATTATTAAAATTTTCGAACCCAGATATTACATTGAAATATCAGAATTCAGTTCTTCTAAAACAGATCAAGGAGCTTACATCTAAATTGTCAAATTCTGATAAAACTCCTGATTGTGTAAAATGTGCTAATAATTTCAAATCTGATTTTGCAGGTATCATCAAGGCAAGAGAGAAAGAAATTAAAGAGAAGGAGAAAAATATTGCAATAAAAGAGAATATTATTGAGACATGTGAGAAAGATATAAAGCTGAAAGAGAGAAAGATCATGAATCTTCAAAGCCAACTAAACACAACTGAACAAAAATCATCGGTACTACATGCTGAATCAGTTGATCTTCAACAAAAGTTTAAGGCTTTTGAAGACAAGATATTTGCTCTGGAAACAAAGAATGCTGATTTGATGAAAATTATCCACGCAGATAAAGACAAATCAAATCTGGAGAAAGATTCTACTCAAAAGGTATCTGATTATTCTAAGAAAGCTATCCAAGAGAAAAAGGATCTGGAACTAAGATGTATTAAACCCTCGAAGCAAGTGTCAGAATTTGAAAAGATCTTAATTACAGAAAGAGACACGTTTGCTAAAGAGAGAAAATTTCTTGAAGACAAAACGATTGAACTTCCCAAACAAATCTCAGTTCTGCAAGACTTGCTTGAAAAAGAAAGAAAATATTTTCAAGAAAAGAAAAAGTCTTTTGAAATTGAAAAGAAAAATGTTGAAAATAGAAATGTTGGTATTTTCACAGATATTTCTAAACAAAACAAGAACTTAGAAAAAGATTTTGAACTAGAACGTCAAATCTTTGAATCTTAAATATCTAAGCTCATATCCAAAATATCTGTTCTATCTTCAGACATTTTAAAAGAACAGATGGCTAGAACTAATTTGAAGAAGAAGTTTGACACACTTTCTGATGAAAGAAACATTTTATCCAAAAAGATAAAGGACTTAGAAGTTACAAATGTTGAACGGTCAAATAAAGTTTCTGCTGATGTGATAATCAATCACCTCTTGATAATTCAACGATATCAGTTTGTTATTTCAAAACAGCTTCAAGTTCCATTCATGAGAAAAATGTTTTCAAAAAGAACAGTGTTAAACCAAACATTGTCAAATCAAATCAGATTCGTCCATCTAATCTATTTTATGACAAGTCTGTTGACAATTCAGCGAGCTTCTATGTCACATCTCTTGGAAAGCTTTCAAAGAAAGGACAGATGGTCTGGAGAGTTAAAGGTTCTTCAGATGAAAAGAAGAATGACAAGGCATCAGCTTCCACATCCAATGCCAAAAAGAACAGTGCACACAAAAGGTCAATCTTTTGGCAAACCTGATATGTTTTATTCTACTAATCATTTAATCAGGATTGCTCAAAACAAGATTTGTTGTTCTTACTGTGGAGCAAATGAATTTGTAAGTAATAATTTTGTTAATTACTGGTATGGTTGTTATTATGTTACCCCCACAAGAACTGCAACTAACACATCAAGACCCGTACTTTCATGTTAAAGAGCAACGACTTCTGAATTTACTTAAATCCTAGTAATTCAGAACTCGGATTAATGTTTAAGGATTTATGGCTCTTGAATAATTCAGTTCAAGACTCGGACTTTAAGGTTAAAGGACTATGACTTCTAAGTAAAACAACTTAGGACTCGTTTTTTAATGTTTAAGGACAAGGAATATCCTTGGGGAGCTTATCAGAATATAAATCATTCTATCATGATTTGAGGGGGAGCTAAAATGTTATTTGAATAATATCTTATTTCTCAGTGAACAACGCAACATCTTTTGAATGATATTAAGTTAATCTTTTAGAACCATTGGTAAGTGGATGCAAATGGTATTTAATAGACATCGATAAACTCAATAAATCAAGCCAAACATTCAGTTTGACACAGATTCTTGTTGTAAATATAACTCTGTTTCTCTACTATACTTATTAAGCAACTTTAATGATATCAGTGCAACATCAACAATCAATAGTTAATGCAAGATGAGCTAAAGATTAGAGTGATTGATTTATATCTCATCATTGATTAAGCAATCGTCTTCAAACGTTTCACGGAACCCTTCATGATCATCATGAAAATGTTCTATAAAACGAGCATAAAAGTCTTTTAATGTTTGCGGAGGTCGTGTTATTCCTAATCGATCTGATAACCAATCCAAGTAATCCATCTGTTAAATCATCGATAAAAAAATGAGTAAAAAAACACGATTATTAAGAGAGTATAACACTTGAAATAATATGAAATAAGAGAATTTACGTTATGATTAAGAGAATGAGTGTTGCGCTTGGGGATTCCCCTCTCTTCCATTTGTCGATAAAATTGTTCGATGTTATGCAACATTTCCTTTTCTGACGGTAATGAAACTGTCCCTGATAATGCTCGAGCTATCCATTTGGACTGCAATTCGGCTGGAAGGAAAGTCATACCCTGATTGGTTCGATGTTAGTTTGTTTTGAAGTTTTATATGAGTCAGATTTCGATCTTTTCTTTTAAATATATCTTCTTTCTCTCCTCAAAGGGTTTTTTAGAAAGTAATCTAACGGGGTTCTACATGCATTTACATTTTATCAGAGTCAAGGTCTACGGTCTACCACTCTAGGACTTGACACTTTGGAACTCTCTTTGCAGGTCTAGCCCCCTCTCGACACTTTGAGACAATATGTGACCACATCATATAGACTTCAACCTTTTCTCCTTAATATATGTTTTAACATTTCTTCTCTTCTCAAGCGGGCTCTTTTTAAAAGTAATCTAATGAGTTGACGCATATTATGATAATTACATTGTGCATGATCTATTTAATCAATCTTCTGCAGATGAAAATTAAATAAGAAACACAACAAATTAACTAACCATGTGAAATAAGCCGACGAAAGATAGTCGAGGAGCAAGTTGCGGAGGGAAAACATGTCCGTAAATAGGCACAACCCGGTTGTCCTCGATGCTTACAATGCCTTTCGTTTTAAGAAATGGAATATGAAATTCGTACCTATATTAAACAAGTTAAATGAGAAGACTTATATCATTGAAATTCCTAATAAAAGTATGGAAACCAAGTAGCTAGTTTTGGTTCTTAGTTTTGTACCCTGTACAATGAATGATGGTATCTGCTGTAATGGAGACATGATCTTGAAACTGAACTGTGCCATCTTTGAGAACACGATCTATCTATCACAAATATACATAAACTAGTAGAGTTTCAATCTCCTTGGTGGGTTAGGATCCATGATGAAATAGGATCAACCAGAAAGTTTTTCATACGATGGCACCATATAATATACACAAAAAATAATTACAAAAATCACGGTTTTTATCGACGTGTCTTCATTTTTTTATCGACATTCAATATTCCGTGATGTATTTTTAACCTAATTCCACCATTTCGAGGGAGTTTTAAAGCTTTTTGATTGATTTTGAGGGATTTTTAAGTTTTTTTTATCGATTACGAGGGATATTTTCGTTTTTTTTCGGGTTTTTTTGGTTTATTTCAAGAGCATTTTTTTGTTTATTACGAGGTACGGTTGCACCTTTTTTAAGTTTCTAAAATAATAATACAGTAGCACCTCCAAAAAATATAAGGTTGCATCTTTCAAGAACCTAAATTATTTTACCTTTAGCTGGAGAAATAATACGGTGGCACGTACCACCGTGGCCACCATACCACGTCCGTCCATGTGATGGAAGGGTTATAGTGAACCGTGAAGGATAATTAAACTCATAAGACTTTAGGTGATTTACTCCTTAAAGGAGACCGGTTCAAGTCCCTTCAGAGATGACATTGGAGGTTTGCTGGTATGTTAACTTCAAAATCTCATGGGATTAGTCGTCGTGCATGCAAACCAGTATGGATAAATCATTGTATCAATTAATTCGAACTCTTTTTGATGTAGTAGCAAGTGTTAGAGGATCTCTAACAAATTCTCCAAACTTTTTCTAAAATGGAGAACCAAAGTCCAAAATCTTTAACAAAAATTGCATTCAACTCCATCAGATTTTCTACTTTGGAGATGACATCATGTTGGTCATTTTAGTGAAATCATCGGTCATTTTGTGTAATTGGATTCACAAAGATAATAATGGGGTTTGTAGCTAAGCTATAACACGAGTTAGGAGGTGTGGAGTGCACACTCGTGTAAGCAAACTATGACCCGGGATTGTTGGATGGTCGTTTGGTGGTTTGTTACTGAAACAGTGCACCGGGCGGGTTGTGCCACGGGTTAACCAGCGCGGTGCACTGGTTTACGGGGTTAGAACAGTGCACCGGGCGGGTAATGCCGCGGGTGAACCCGCGCGGCTACCTGCGCCGTGCACTGTCGTGTAGGGACGAAACAGTGGCCCGGGCAGGTTGCACCGCGGGCTAACTCGTGCGGCTACCCGCGTCGTGGCACTGTTGCAGATCTTAATTCTGTAACTCCCAATTCTCTTTGTAACCCCCAAATAAGTTTTGTAACCTACTCAATTATGACCAATTAACAATTAATACCATTAATTGGTTGATTATTATCATTAATAATATAGCTTCAGTAACGATTCTCTTGGTGTTTAAATAGTGTCGATTTCTGCCAGAATCGAGACGGTGAATTTGAGATTATCCTCGAGTGTATTTCGTGATACCCAGGCAGAATAGGGTAGAAATAACACTTAAGGAAAGCGAGCTCTCATGCGATCTCATATTCTATCTAAGTTCCGATCATCTCTCCTCTCCCTCTCTACCCATCGAGTTCTGCACCCCACTCCCCCACCAATCTTATGTGTTATTCCGTTCGTGAGAGATGGCGAGTGATCAATCGGTGAGAGACATGACAACCAAAGTTCACCAAGCTGGAGAAGTTTGAAGGCATCGACTTTCGACGATGGCAAAAGAAGATGCACTTCTTGTTGACCACGTTGAAGGTCGTGTACGTGTTAAGCACGCCCATGCCAGAGGTGATGGAGGACGAGACGTTGGAGATGACCCGGCGTCGCAACAAATGGGAGAACGACGACTACATCTGTCGTGGCCACATTTTAAACGGTATGTGTGACTCCCTTTTTGATATTTATCAAAATGTTGAATCCGCTAAAGAGCTGTGGGACTCTCTTGAGTCCAAATATATTGCGGAGGATGCTTCTAGTAAGAAGTTCCTCGTAAGTAATTTTAATAATTACAAAATGGTGGATTCAAGGCCTGTGATGGAGCAATACAATGAGCTCCTTCGCATTCTAGGCCAATATGCTCAACATGATATGAATATGGACGAATCCATCTCCGTATAAAGCATAATTGATAAATTTCCTCCCTCTTGGAAAGACTTCAAACATATGTTGAAACACAAGAATGAAGAGTTGTCTCTTGTACAACTCGGTAGTCATTTGCGCATAAAGGAATCCCTTCGGGCGCAAGAGACTGAGAAACCTAAGATGAAAGAGGTTTCTGCACCTTCTGTGAACATGGTGGAAGAGGGAAGATCCAACAATTTCAAGGGAAAACGTAAGTTCAATGAAGCCAAGAAAGGTCCCACAAAAAGGTTAAATTAACCTGTTGGACTTGTGGGATGACCGGCCATCTCAAGCGGGATTGTCGAGTTATCAAGAATAAGAATGGAGCAAGCTCAAGTGGTGGTGGGCGAAGATCCAACGATCAACACCCACGGCAAGGTCAGTTTATTGACTTTGGTGTTAATTCAAATTTGAATTATGTACCACTAATATCCGAATCATTTTATGTGCAGGATGATAATGATGCTTGGTGGATTGACACGGGTGCATCGAGTCATGTGTGCAAGGATCGACGTTGGTTCTCCTCTTTGGAACCGGTTGAAGACGGATCTGTGCTACACATGGGGAACGAGTCAAATGCTCCCATTCTTGGATGTGGCTTAGTTAGACTAGAATTTAGCTCTAATAAAATTATTGAACTTGTTGACGTTTTGTTTGTACCACAAATTCGAAAGAATTTGGTTTCCGGTAGTACCTTGAATAAGTTAGGATATAGGAAAGTTTTTTAGTCCGGAAA
The DNA here is from genome assembly GCA_954870635.1 of Arctium minus. Classification (NCBI taxonomy): domain Eukaryota; kingdom Viridiplantae; phylum Streptophyta; class Magnoliopsida; order Asterales; family Asteraceae; genus Arctium; species Arctium minus. The sequence goes on along the minus strand of OX941097.1, from coordinate 22,667,065 downwards.
GTTTACCTTGTCTAAAGGTGGCTCTTTTGTAGGATTCGGTTATTTGAATAATGACATGTTCATGTTAAGTTTAAATAAAAAGAATTTTGTTTCGAATTCTATTTATATTGCAAATGAAGTTCTTGTTGATTCTAGTTTATGGCATACTAGACTAGGTCATGTTAATTTTAAAAGAATGGTTGAAATGTCAAAAGACGGTCTTATTCTGGCTTTTGACGTTAAAACCGGAAAATGTAAAACTTGCATGTTGACGAAGATCACTAGACAACCGTTTCCCAATGTTAAAAGGGATTCGTCGGTGCTTGAATTAATTCATAGTGATCTTTGTGATTTGCATTCAACTCCGTCTTTTGGTAGTAAAAAATATGTCGTTACTTTTATTGACGACGCTTCACGGTTTTGTTATATTTATTTATTGCACTCAAAAGATGAAGCGTTGGATAAATTTAAAATTTATAAAACGGATGTTGAATTGCAAATGAACGGTTTAATTAAATGTTTATGCACCGATCGTGGTGGGGAATTTTACGACCCCATGTTTTTCCAATCCGTAGGAATAATTCAGGAAACTACGGCGCCTTATACACGACAACAAAATGGTGTGGCGGAATGGAAAAATAGAGTTCTCAAAGAAATGGTGAACTATATGTTATCCTACTCGGTATTGAGTGATGGATTTTGGGGTGAAGCCATGTTAACGGCTTGTTATTTATTAAATCGAGTTCCCAATAAAAGGAACAAGATTACCCCATATGAACTTTGGTTCAAGAAAAGGCCTAACTTGAATTATATTCGAGTTTGGGGTTGTCGAGCGGTTGTTCGACTACCGAACCCAAAAGGAAAACCTTGGGTGAAAAGGGTATTGATTGCATCTTTGTTGGATATGTCGACCATTCCAAGGCATATAGGTTCTATGTTATTGAACCTAATGATTCTATAGCGATTCACACCGTTATAGAATCGAGAGATGCATTATTTGATGAGACTAGATTCTCTTCAATACCTAGGCCGAAGGATCTTGTTCCAAATACTAGTGTAACTAGTGAGGTTGAAGAACAAGCAATTGTTCCAACCGAATCTCCGATGCTTCGAAGGAGCAAAAGAGGAAGGATTGAAAAATCCTTTGGTCCCGATTTCCAAGTATACTTGGTAGAAGGATCAAGATATGAAATTGGATCACAATTCTCTTACTATTATAGTATTGAGGAAGATCCAAAATCATTTGATGAGGCTATGAAGTCTCAAGACATTGCTTTCTGGAAAGAAGCAATAAATGATGAGATGGATTCCATCATGGGGAATAATACTTGGGTATTATCGGACTTTCCACCGGTTGTAAACCGTTGGGTTGCAAGTGGATCTTCAAAAGGAAGCTGAAAGTCGATGGATCAATCGACAAGTTCAAAGCTCGATTGGTAATCCAAGGCTTTAGGCAACCAAGAAGGCATCGATTATTTTGATACTTATGCCCCGGTTGCAAGGAACTCCACGATTAGATTGTTGAAAGCCTTAGGAGTTATCCACAATTTAGTGATTCACCAAATGGATGTCAAAACGGCATTCTTAAATGGTGACTTGGAGGAAGAAGTTTACATGAAACAACCGGAAGGTTTTATTATACCCGGGATGGAGCATAAGGTGTGTAAACTTGTAAAATCATTGTATGGGTTGAAACAAGCACCCAAACAATGGCATCAAAAATTTGATGAGGTTATCTTGACGAACGGTTTAATGTTAAACCAAGCGGACAAGTGTGTATTTGTCATATGTCGGGTTTCCTTCAGTATTAGAAGGATATTCAGATGCAAGTTGGATTAACAACTTAGAAGATCACTCTTCTACGAGTGGTTGGGTATACTTGCTTGGGGGAGGTGTCATCTCATCGGCTTCCAAGAAGCAAACTTGCATCACGAGTTCGACTATGGAGTCGGAATTTGTGGCATTAGCCGCTGCCGGTAAAGAGGCGGAGTGGCTAAGGAATTTAGTCCACGAAATTCTGTTATGGCCAAAACCAATATCACCAATTTTTATCCGTTGTGATAGTGCGACTACTTTGGCTAAAGGTTATAGTCAAGTGTACAATGGCAAGTCTAGACACCTAGGTGTTAAACATAGCATGATGCGTGAGCTAATCACGAATGGGGTGATTTCGGTTGAATTTGTTCGGTCGTAACAAAATCTAGCGGACCACTTGACGAAGGGGTTAGCTAGGGACTTGGTTCACAAGTCGGTAATCGGGATGGGTTTAAAGTCCATTTGAATCTCTAACGATGAGATACCTAATTCCCTTCTAATATAACGTTAGAAGTTGAATTCAATGGGAAAGCTCACTCTAAGGGATTGGAGCACAAGGTAACCTATGTGCTCGGTACTGCAAGCGAGGAGGTAATTGTTCTTTTGTTAAAATGCATGTGCAGGTGCATGATGAAAGGAACTACCTATATGAGTGCGAAGTGTGGCCGCTTGAAGAAGCTTGGACTTAGCTTTGATGCACTCACGAATGGATAAGAACACACAGCCTGTATAGTGTCAAGTTTAAACTTTAGAGAATTTTAAATTCATGTGTATGTTATTTTCTGGTACTCAAATGGGTTGAAGGGTTCAATCCATAGGACACCCAAATTCTCGAGTATTTGAAATGTGTAATGTACTAAGATGGAAATTCAATCTTTTAGATATTTTCATTTATGAATGAGTTTGTTTGCTATATTAATCTTATTTGTGAATCAAGGATTGCACTAAAATGGGGGAGGAATGTTGGTGATTTTAGTGAAATCATCGGTCATTTTGTGTAATTGGATTCACAAAGATAATAATGGGGTTTGTAGCTAAGTTATAACACGAGTTAGGAGGTGTGGAGTGCACACTCATGTAAGCTAACTATGACCCGGGATTGTTGGACGGTCGTTTGGTGGTTTGTTACTGAAACAGTGCACCGGGCGGGTTGCGCCGCGGGCTAACTCGCGCGGCTACCCGCGCCGTGGCACTGTTGCAGATCTTAATTCTGTAACTCCCAATTCTCTTTGTAACCCCCAAATCAGTTTTGTAACCTACTCAATTATGACCAATTAACAATAAATACCATTAATTGGTTGATTATTATCATTAATAATATAGCTTCAGTAACGATTCTCTTGGTGTTTAAATAGTGTCGATTTCTGCCAGAATCGAGACGGTGAATTTGAGATTATCCTCGAGTGTATTTCGTGATACCCAGACATAATAGGGTCGAAATAACACTTAAGGAAAGCGAGCTCTCACGCGATCTCATATTCTATCCAAGTTCCGATCATCTCTCCTCTCCCTCTCTACCCATCGAGTTCTGCACCCCACTCCCCCAACACATCATTACTCATATTATTAAAATATTGTATATATTAATAAAATATTATTTTTCTCTCCTACACATTTCATTTCAAAAGGTCTTATTGGTGGAATATAATAAAAAAAACAATTTATCTCTCATAATAATTATTTTTGGAGTGTTCTCCAAATTTGAAGAAAATTACACTCTATCTCCTACTTTCTCCATTTTAGAGAAAGATTTGGAGAATCTGTTGGGGCAAAAAAATGTCTAAAAACCTCATTTTCTCCATTTTGGAGAAGTTGGAGATGCTATTAAAGTTTCAAGGAAAATTTAAATGTTACCTTCGATTGCTGCCATATATTGTCATATTTGTCTTGTTTTGAGCCCTTAACGTTTGGCGATCTTGACATCAGGTGAACTTCTTTGGCAACAATCGCTATTTCCCTCGATATGTCATATGCACTCGACCCATTCCCTATGATAACCACAACCTGTGAAGTTTCGTGAATCCGTCAAATTTCTAATATAACCTTCAAAATATAAACAAAATTCTTGATGACGATAAGTGAAAAGGCTTACGAACCTGGTCTCGATATGGTTCAGGAACTCGATAGTTATGAGCATGCAGTTGCTTCTTAGGCCATTCGAGGATTCCTGCTCGTGTCAATTAATTATGAATGGAAAACTAAGAAAAAGTAAATAAATCTTTTAGAACCGAGTATCGAACCAACCATACTCAGCAATGTCGTACCCAACATTGTTCAATTTGGTTCTGGTTGACATTAGTATTTCATTTTGTATGGCTAGGCCAAAATGCATCAAAATAAAATGAAGTTCGTTTTACTTCATGTTTAGTGTAACGGTTTTCTTTGATTAGTATGAAAGTTCAATTTTTTTTAAATCAATTTTGACAACTTTGTAACTATATATTAATAACGCAAATATCACGTTTTTTTCTTTTGACATATATTAATAATGCAAATGTCAAGTTATATTGTAATTTTTAATTACGTGGAAAAAAATCACATCAAAAGCAACTGAAATCATGTAGGCTGAAAACCTGATTAATTATCTAATAGTAATAAATGTTTAATGGTTCTTAATTATCGAGTAAGTTCATGGTTGGCGCACTGGTAAAGCCTTTGGGGGATGTAGTGGAAGATCTCATCTTCCCAGGGTTTAAATCCAGGTGCTGCCAAAACTCTTGTGGCCATGGAGGTTCACCGGCGATGACTCCAAGCCATTCGTGGTCGCCCGGAGATTAGTCGGTGTGCGTAAGCTGGCTCGGAAACCCACGTTTACAAAAAAAAGACGAAAATGTTTACCAATATCCTCTTTCCCTCGGTAAGTGAGCATATGATAATGTTGTTTATGTACAACCTCTAACCCACAATGTTGCTAACCGAAACGTTGTCCAGTAGGATTAAGATTCTCACTTAATGGGTCAACGCTCACCTAAACCGAACCATGATCTTCAAAGCAACATATCAAGAGTCTCATTTACCAAGTAAACGCTAACCTTATTTGTGTTGGTAAATGGACTATAAGTTAAACAAAGGATATTCGTTGTTACAATAAATATGAGAGAAAACCAAACATCTTTACATTTAATACATTTTAAAAGAAGATCATGGCATATTATGGATCAATTAACTTGACTAATATTAATATAACACGTTTTTTAATAGAAAAGTATAATACTAACATAACAAATAAACAAAATTGAAGTCTTAATCTATATTATATTATAAATCACGAATAAAAAATTTTTAAATACAAATTATTAGGCACAAGGTATCATCATTTTATGCAAAATTTTAAAATTTTCTTAATTTACAAGTTTCAAAGCACAAGATACATATTATTACTGCAACCTTCTAACACACACCAATTTGTTATGTGCATGACCTTCCTTTTATGCAGACATTTACATGTATCACTATTAATTAATATATTATATTACTATAAAATTGTTTTAATTATATTATTAAATATGTAATTTGTTATTTTTTCTAGATGTCATTAAAATATATAAGATAATCATTGAATTCTAACAAAATACTTGATTTTTTTTATATAAAAAACATTATATTATTAAGTTTAAATTAAACAAATTTATAAAAAAAAACATTACCACTTTCTCAAAACAATCCAAAATCGTTCTGTAAATCAACAAAATAAATAAAAATAAAATGAAACATTAAAATCGTGATGTATCTCGCTGTATTGCGCGAGTACGTTTGTAGTAATTAAATAAAAGGTGAAAACGGTATTCATGATATTATTATAATTAAATATTAAGTGTACAACCGATTTTTTAAAGTATATATATTATTCAAGTTAAAATTGTACATTACGACATACCTGGAATGTCAATAGCCACCCTAGGTTGAGTGTTATGACCATTACAAACAACCACAGCATCAAAGATCTCAGTCAAGGTTGAACTCCAACCCGAACTCGACCCACTTTTCTTTGACTCGACCACAAACCCATTTCCTGGGCTCAGTGATTCGACTCGGATGACGTCCGAATTGAACCTAATGAGTTTCAATACTCCAAATCTTTCCGCAAAATCTTCCAAGTATCTTAGAATCTCTTCGTGCCCAGGAAACATCCTAGGATCACCGTATTCTTTCCCTTGGAACGTATAATCTGAAAATCCCATTATCTGGCGTGGACTGTTTGTACGTAAAGACTTGTATATTGTGGCATGAACAATTTCTCTATCTGGATCAATTCCCACTAAATCAGATTCGATCCTTGAATCATAGACCCAAACTCCACCTAATCGATGTGATTTTTCTAAAACCACGACTTCATGGGATTCTCGTTCGAGCTCCCGAGCCGCGATTAGCCCGGAGAGTCCAGCTCCGACAACGGCCACCTTCAATGGGGTTGACATTGATTTTGAGTTCTCAGTGCACAAATGACACGTACATCCAGGAAATTTTATATTTGAAAAATGATAGAGAATCTTCCAAGCAACGAATCTGACAAATAGCTAAAGTTCAAAAAGAAATCTTTTATTATCTTTTTATTTATTAAAGTATATTATTATTATTTTTTTTTTGGAACAACTCTCTCATGTTCATGTTTAAAGATCCAAGGGTGCGTTTGGTTCGTATAATGGAATTTGATGAAATTGGAATCCACTGAAGAAATTTTACTTTGAAGGAATTGGAATGGAATTTAACCACCCGTTTGGTTGATAGGAATTGGATGAAATTCAATTCTTTCACCTTAGCCAAGGAATGATAAATTCATTGATTTGTGGAATTCAATGGAATTCAAAGGATTCCATCATGATCAATATGTGAACCAAACAAAGTAATTGGAATTTGGTCAAGGGAATTTGTCATTCCAATTCCATCAAATTCCTTCGAATTCCGCGAACCAAACGGCCCCTAAGTTCATCTATAGCAGCACATGATTTGATTCTATTTTCATTTTCATAAGGACAGTTGATGATTGATTCTTTAAGTTAAAATGTGAAACAAAGGTTGACTCAATGAAACATGCAACTACGTAGGATGTATAGAAGTTATTGCTCGTCATATATGCAATTAGTTGGAGTCCCTTAGGGCCACGGAGTTGAAAAACTTAAAAGAATTAGATAAATTTTTAATGTGTTGTGCAACTCACCAATGTTATATGGGTTAACTGTGGCCACAACACTACAACAAAAGGGGGTTTATAGGACCCTTATTAGTGTCCTAGTAGGGTGCTTAATAGGACTTTTAAGTTTATAGAACAAAAAACATGTGTGTCCCCTCTAAAGGTGTTGTATTAGGTTAGTAGGATGAATTTGAGGGTCCTAATAAGTTCTACGATTATAATACACATTTCGTAGTCCTATAAAATGGATTAAGTAACACTAAAAAGTGTCATAATAGACAATAATATAGGACGCTTTATGTTGCCACAAAAAATGTTTAGATTTAAAACAAATATGGGCGTCCCAAAAATTGGTTTTATAGGACGAAATTCGATGTCGCCAAAACATGTATATAGTTCCAAAATACGTGTCTTAATAAATGAACTAAGTAATACTAAAAAGTGTCCTAATAGACTATAATAAGCAACACTAAAAGCATTCTAAAAGACTATAATATGGAACGTTTGATGCAATTATAAAATATTTCTGTAATATTGCATTTAAAAACATATATGAAATTAGTTTTATGAATTAATTCGATAGGACAAAATTCAATGGCGTACAAGTACTTATATGAGTACCTACTACCAATTAAGCTATGTATCCCACCACAAAGTTGTATCATGACAAAACTAAGTACCAATCAACAATTACTGAAATACAAAAAATCTTATTGTCTCCTATGAACGAGAGATACCAATCTTCGTGATAAACCACCTACAATTAAAGAACACGTATATGAGCTTAAAGTTATATGATAAAAAATTCTATAAATACTAAATGTCACAAATTTTAAAAGATTAACATACCAAAGTGAAAGGACAGGGCCATGCGATCGTTACTCCAATAGCATCTTCAATTGTAATAAACAATCCATATGGTCTGACCAAACGTTCCCGCTTTTTAATAGCAACTAGAACATATATCTCACACCACTTTGGACCAATCTCCTCGCCACCAACCAAATTCATCTGGATATAAGCTCCTGACTCGTCCTCTTGCCACAATCTCCATGGAATTTATAATACTCGTAAGATGAACAACATCCCCAACCTACAAAAACGTGATTGAAAAACAAGGTTCTAAGAACAAGCTATATATGACACAATCTAAACACCAAACCAAACTCAAATTGCAACAAGAGACCCATTAAAAAGGACATGTTTTTATCTAAAATTTCATGGATCTCTTGTTTGACCCTTGATTAAGCAAAAGTCACCAAATTGTAACTACTGTATCATTTTCATGTGAATGCAGAAACAAAACAAGATGAGGTCGTACCCACCCCATAGATGATATACCTAATGTCGACAAAATACAATTTCAAATATATCTTCTCCTGCTCTAAAAACATAAACTAGAAGCCAAATGCATACAGAATTAGGCACTCCAATAACACCATTAATTAGATTCTTATGCTTTCATTCACGTGGCTTTTTATCACATAACTAATATCATTATACATTAATTCTATTAGACAGTCAACAAACAACTTCACTATCCCCAAGATCAAGTTGTACAAGGATAATATAAAACTAAAAAACCTAAATAAGGATTGAATTTATTTAGTGAGATGAAATATGAGAAATTACGTCGAGTTACTCCTTGGCGTCAAGAGTGGCTTTGACTAAGACAGTAGGTGGCAGAGGATCAGTGGATGCAGTTGTCACTGCTTGCTAGTGGTAGCACAGAACAACCATATTGAGGATTTAATTATAAAAAACTGCTATGCATTTATAAGGAGAGACTTCCCTTTCTTGCTTCTTTCTTCATACCATATTGAGGATTTAATTATAAAAAACTAAATAACTGATGAATGATCAAGTGATGCTTATAACTATTCTACTTGAGTTGCATAGTGACACGTACTTTTAGAGGTTGAAGTTTGGTGGCTGCTTTAGGATAACCTATTGTGTCACGACCAGAACACTTGAAGTATTTCTCTCTAATATCATATCTTTCAACTCAACTACTTCACTGCTAATATCTTTATATGTTTTTTTCCATAACATGCTCTCCCTATAACAGGCAGAACGACTCGGCAAGATACCCCATATATCTGAAGCTTGAACACCTAGACCGTACATGCGCGCGCTGCCATGTTTGTCTTTTCCCACCACTTTTGAAAATACATCATCAGGCCCGGATCATCAAGTGAACCCTCAGGAAGTTGAAAGTTGAGATCTAGCATTTGTTCCTATAGTCAAAATAAATTATCACTAAAAATTGATAAAGCTTGTGAAACTAATCTAAAGCTCAAGTAAAACTTGCATATGTAGTCAACAAATTATAAATATAACATACAATAGCGCTTGCAGGTTGCAGCTTCCACATTTTTGGTGGTGCCATTTTTAGAGAAACATGCAACAAACATCTCCATTCGACTAGGTTCACGTCCCGACAAAGATTCATGTAACAACCCAATACATAAAGTACCATATCATTAGCACAATTGTATACATGCTTCTAATGATATTATCTCCTTACTTCTACAAGTGGTCTGATCTAGCATTACTTCTATAAGATGATTCATTATGCACCTGACATGAAGGTGACAATATCAAGGGCCTCGTAAAAGAAGTCGTATTCCACCCTCACAACAATCATTTGATAACAAAATTTGATACCAGTAGATAAAGAAACTATAGCAGCCTAATATAGCATTAGTTCTTTAAAGTACATAGATTGAATTGTTGAGGAGTTCATTATCAAACATCAATGCTGATGCTAGAATAACTACATTATACAGAATAAGTACCTTTAATTCTTCACGAACTCGAGCATAACTTCTTTTCCCTGTAATTTGCATCATCTTCTTATTTTCCCTGTTAGTCTTATTTCTTTCACTGATTTCTGAAAATGACATATAAGGCTATAAGCTAGTAGTGGATAAATAACATACCTTATATGCTATATGAAAACGTGAAACCCATAACCATAATAATGGGCTTTCAAAAGCAACCAAGGAAGCCTAAATAACATACCTTAGCCTCTTCTTTGTTCCAATCCTTGATAAGGTTCTTCCATTGATCCACATGAACTCTCTTAGGCTTAGAATTTATTTGCAATTGAAATGATAGAGATGGATCATAGTAATCTTTTTTATTCTTTCCCTCCAATTTCTCACCTTCTTTGCAAATGATTTTAAAATCCAATCATCGGATCCCGGTGGAAGTGTTGGAAAATTTTAGTAAAAAATGTGATTTTTTACTAATTTTGGACACAAATAAATACATTTATATGTATAGTATATATCTAACTCTTCGTGGGTTTGTGTTCTCCTATATGAGAGCTTCAAAACGATATATTATATGTCCAAAACGGAATATGTGTGAATGAGATATCGATGCTCAAAGTTGAGTGTTTGGGATGAAAATTGGCAAAACCAAGTGGGTGTGGGAACTTGTTCCACATAGGAAGGAGGAACCAAAATTGTGTGATTTATAACCCAAAATGTGAGAAGGAGCTTACAAGCTCTTTGTTTGGTTTTACTCCATCACCTACCCGCGCGCAGGGGGGGGGGTGCCGATTGCTACTATCGTAGGCTAAAATCGGCGAACTTGTGCATGGGCGCGACCTGCGGACACGAATGCCGCTCCGAAATCTTGTGCTCGCGCAAGTTGGTTTTTGCCAAATTTTGTTTTGAATCAGTGCATTCCGCGAGTTGGGTCGCGGGTTTACCCGCGCCATTAGTCGCCAAATGCTCTGTTCATGGGAGATAAAACAGTGAGTTATGCGAGTTAAGCCGCGGGCTTACTCGCGTTATAAGTCGCGACGTACACTATTTGTAGACGAGAGACAGTGAATTACGCGGGTTGTGCTGCGACTTCACCCGCGTGGTAAGTCGCGAAATCCACTATTTCGTTTTTCTGTAACTCCCGAATGATACTCATTGATGTGTAAGATTAATATGATTAATTGTAATTAAAATTTGTTTAATTACAGATTAATTCATAATAAATTGTCGGTTTCTACTTTCAAGTATAAATTGGAGAGTTCGGCTCATTCCAATACACTTCAAATATCCGAACAAACACACATATCTCTCTGAATTATCTCTGCGTACGTTTTCATCTCCAGTGATTTTCAGGCAAGTAATATTATCCGGCAGTACAGACTGTTTATGCTGTTGTACCCTGGGAACAGACGGCAAATCTGTTTAAGGGAATCGTGTTCAACACGAGCCTCAGCATCGTTTGAATATACGGTTTAGTCATTTACGTTTTCTGTTGATTCCCTTTCTATTCGTTTACTAATCATTTGTTGATTAAATTCAGTTATTACGATATTTGTATTTTATATGTATTATTGAAATACATATCTGTGTACTAACAATCTTAAACAGATATTATTGACGTATCGGGTTTGTCTCGATATTTTGGTTTTCTGTTTTTTAAAACAGATTAATTCCTGTGGTATCTATTCTGTTTTGTGTAAACAAGAATTGAATCGAGTTTAGCTCGATTCAATTGGTTATATCGAATTTAATTTGATTTGATAAGAATCGAGTTGTGTCTCGATTTAAGGGTATAAACGGATTAATAATCGAGTTTGTTTCGATTAATTCGTTTATGTGAAAAAGAATTTCTATCGAGGTTTGTTCGATTTAATTCTTTTTAGGTTTTGTGTAAACATATTATAAATCGTATTTGACGATTTAAATTACTGTTTGTAAACAGTTTGTAAAATCGAGTTTGTCTCGAAAGATTCTAAATCGATTTTGTATCGATTATGTGTAAATAGAATCTAAATCGGTTTTTGTATCAATTTAAATTGGGCTTGTTTCAATTTGTGGAAAGATATTCTAAGTCGAGTTTGTTTCGTTTTGTGGAAACGAAATTTAAAATCTTGTTTATTTCGATTTTGTAAAGAAAAATTCCAAATCGATTTTGTTTCGATTTTGTGGAAAAAGGTTTTAAATCAATTTATTTTGATTTTATAGACAAATTCTAAAACGAGTTTGTTTTTTGATTTAAGACCTTTACTATTTGTATAAAAGGATTGTCAATCAAATCTGTATTTGATTCAATTATTTTTCTGTTTTGTGTAAACAAATAGAGATTGTGTTCACGGAAAATTTGTTTTCCACGATGGTGAACGAGAATGTGGTGGGAATGATCACGGATCCCACGGCCATGGTCTCGGAGTTGAATGTGATTGGTGCAAACTCTAGAGAATGGTGGATTGATACCGGAGCGACCCGTCATGTGTGTCATGACAAGAGAAACTTCAACATTTTTAAGGATGTTGATGTTGGGCAAAAGCTCTATATGGGAAATGCCGCCACCGCCGATGTCAAGGGTATTGGAGACGTCATTTTGAAGATGACTTCCGGGAAAGAGCTTAAGCTTAAGGATGTTTTGTACGTCCCAGAACTTCGAAAGAACCTAGTTTCGGGTTGGTTGTTAAACAAGTTTGGTTTCAAACTAGTGTTTGAGTCAGACGAATTTGTTTTGTCCAAAAGTGGTATGCATGTGGGTAATGGAAATGCTTTGAATGGTATGTTCAAGTTAAATACAATAGTTTTAAATGAAATGAATAAAACTATTTCAAGTTCTGTTTATTTGCTTGAATCTCCAAATGTTTGGCATGGACGTTTAGGACATGTAAATTATAATTCCATTCGGCGTTTAATTAAATTAAACTGCATACCAAAATTTGATTTTGACTCAAATCACAAGTGCCCCATATGTGTAGAATCCAAACTTACTAGAACGTCTTTCAAATCAATTGAAAGAAAAACCGAACCCTTTGATGTGTGTGATTTAAAATCCATTCCTACTAGAGGTGGGAACAAATACTTCATCACGTTTATCGATGATAGTACGAAATATTGCTACGTGTATTTACTTAAGAGTAAAGATGAAGCAATAGACAAGTTTGTCTTGTATAAGAATGAAGTTGAAAATCAACTTAACAAGAAAATCAAGGTCGTTAGAAGCGATAGGGGAGGTGAATATGTTTCACCGTTTGCTGAATGTTGTTCTAACAATGGAATTCGACATGAATTCACAGCACCCTACTCACCTCAGCAAAACGGAATGGCTGAGAGAAAGAATCGCACCTTGAAGGAAATGGTGAATGCCATGTTGATCAGTTCTGGACTAAATCAGAACATGTGGGGGGAAGCTATTTTGTCGGCTAATTATCTTTTAAATAAGATACCCCGCAAGAAAAATATGAGACCCTGTATGAACTTTGGATGGGTAGAAAACCATCTTACAAGTACTTACGAGTGTGGGGGTGCTTAGCTAAAGTGGTTGTACCTCCTCCTAAGGTACAAAAGTTAGGACCTAAAACAGTGGATTGTGTATTCATTGGATATGCACAAAATAGTAGTGCTTATCGGTTTCTTGTGTATGAATCTAAAAATCCCGAGATACAAAAGAATACAATTATAGAGTCAAGAAATGCTTCATTCTTTGAAGACGTGTTTCCTTGTTTGAACAAGGAAGTTCAAGCGTCATCTTCTAAAGGTAAAGAAATTGTTCAAGATGATGAACAAATTCTATCTGATGAAGAAGATGTGGAACCTAGAAGAAGTAAACGAGCTCGGGTTGAAAAATCGTTTGGTCCCGATTTTGTCACCTACGTGGTGGAAAATGAACCTAAAACCTATCGTGAGGCGGTCACATCTTCGGAGGGATCTCAATGGAAAGAAGCCATCAATAGTGAGATAGAATCTATCTTACAAAACCATACATGGGAACTAGTGGACCTACCACCGGGTTGTAAGCCACTAGGTTACCGTTGGATCTTTAAAAGAAAGATGAAAGCTGATGGCAGTATTGATAAATACAAGGCGAGGTTAGTTATCAAAGGATATAGACAAAAGGAAGGTCTAGATTATTTTGATACTTATTCGCCGGTGACAAGAATAACATCCATTAGATTGGTGTTAGCAATTGCAGCCATTAGAAATCTGCAAATTCACCAAATGGATGTAAAAAACTGCTTTTCTAAACGGAGATTTAGAAGGAGAAATCTATATGGAGTAGCCCGAGGGATTTGTTGCCCCGGGACAAGAGAACAAGGTTTGTAAACTTATTAAATCCTTGTATGGCCTAAAGCAAGCTCCAAAGCAATGGCATCAAAAGTTTGATCAAACCATGTTAGAAAGCGGTTTTAAGATAAATGAGTGTGATAAATGTGTTTACATGAAAGACACCATTCATGGATATGTCATCTTGTGTTTATATGTTGATGATATGCTTGTCATTGGCAGCGATGACAAAATGATAAAGTCCACAAAAGATATGTTAAAATCTAAATTTGACATGAAAGATTTGGGTTTAGCGGATGTGATTCTTGGGATAAAAATCACAAGAACCCAAAATGGTATGGTGTTAAATCAAACACATTATGTGGACAAGTTGTACTAGACGTGACTTAGCATATGCAGTGAGCAGGCTAAGTAGGTATACTAGTAATCCTAGTTTAGAACACTGGAAGAGTATTACTAGATTGTTAAGATATCTAAGATACACACGTGAATATGGACTGCATTATGGAAAATATCCAATGGTAATCGAAGGTTACAGTGATGCAAATTGGATATCTGATATTAAGGATTCCAGATCAACAAGTGGATATGTGTTTACACTTGGAGGTGCGGATATATCTTGGAAATTGTCCAAGAAAATTGTTATAGCCAGATCCACGATGGAATCTGAATTTATTGCCTTGGATAAATGTGGTGAAGAGGCAGAATGGCTACGTCAGTTCATGGAAGATATTCCCAAATGGCCTAAGCCGGTAACGGCCATATGTATACATTGTGATAGCCAATCGGCGATTGGTAGAGCTCAAAGTACAATGTATAATGGGAAATGTAGACATATTAGACGTAGACATAATACGATTCGACAATTACTCTCTACTGGAGTTATCACAATTGACTATGTGAAGTCAAAAGATAACATTGCGGATTCGCTTACAAAAGGCCTAAGTAGAGATTTGGTTTATAAGTCGTCGAAAGGAATGGGACTAAAGCCCTTGAATGAGTAATTCATGCAAAGGAAACCTTACCCGGAAGACTGGAGATCCCAAGATCTGGGTTCAAAAGGACAACCTAGTTGTATGAATAATAGAGGTCACTGTGGGGGAGTTAATAAACTTCCTATTCCAATTCTGGAATAAGTGAAAATGAGGCTAAGCGTATAGCTTTTAATGATCATAGAAGATCACCTATGTGAGAGAGAAGTGGGGTTGCTTCGAAGGGAATTGTGGGGGCTCAATTCCTATCAGCTCTCGCTGAACCAGGCTAGTGTTCATGACCATAACGAACACGACTATGAGGATATGACCTTGTTAGGAAGAATTTTGTGTGAAATGTATTGTCGCATACATAAAGGGCAGTAAAGTTTAAGGACATCGAGTCTACTGACAGCTAGGAGGCTAAATGTGTTTCACAAGGGAAGGTTCAAAGGATAACACCTACCTATCCTATGCAAGATTCGACCATTGGAAATTTCGTAGGGAGATTTCCGTATGCAAAGATCGATCTCCATTCATGTGGGGGATTGTTGGAAAATTTTAGTAAAAAATGTGATTTTTTACTAACTTTGGACACAAATAAATACATGTATATATATAGTATATATCTAACTCTTCGTGGGTTTGTGTTCTCCTATATGAGAGCTTCAAAACGATATATTATATGTCCAAAACGGAATATGTGTGAATGAGATATTGATGCTCAAAGTTGAGTGTTTGGGATGAAAATTGGCAAAACCAAGTGGGTGTGGGAACTTGTCCCACATAGGAAGGAGGAACCAAAATTGTGTGGTTTATAACCAAAAATGTGAGAAGGAGCTAACAAGCTCTTTGTTTGGTTTTACTCCATCACCTACCCGCGCGCAGGGGGGGGGGTTTTGTCGATTGCGACTGTCGTAGGCTAAAATCGGCGAACTTGTGCATGGGCGCGACCTGCGGACACGAATGCCGCTCCGAAATCTTGTGCTCGCGCAAGTTGGTTTTTGCGAAATTTTGTTTTGAATCAGTGCATTTCCCGAGTTAGGTCGCGGGTTTACCCGCACCACTAGTCGCGAAATGCTCTGTTCATGGACGATAAAACAGTGAGTTACGCGAGTTAAGCCGCGGGCTTACTCGCGTTATAAGTCGCGACGTACACTATTTGTAGACGAGAGACAGTGAATTACGCGGGTTGTGCTGCGACTTCACCCGCGTGGTAAGTCGCGAAATCCACTGTTTCATTTTTCTGTAACTCCCGAATGATACTCATTGATGTGTAAGATTAATATGATTAATTGTAATTAAATTTTGTTTAATTACAGATTAATTCATAATAAATTGTCGGTTTCTACTTTCAAGTATAAATTGGAGAGTTTGGCTCATTCCAATACACTTCAAATATCCGAACAAACACACATATCTCTCTGAATTATCTCTGCGTACGTTTTCATCTCCAGTGATTTTCAGGCAAGTAATATTATCCGACAATACACATTGTTTACGCTGTTGTACCTTGGGAACAGACGGCAATTCTGTTTAAGGGAATCGTGTTCAACACGAGCCTCAGCATCGTTTGAATATACGGTTTATTCATTTACGTTTTCTGTTGATTCCCTTTCTATTCGTTTACTAATCATTTGTTGATTAAATTCAGTTATTACGATATTTGTATTTTATATGTATTATTGAAATACATATCTGTGTACTAACAGGAAGATCAAATTTTGTCTATCAAACAAGAAAAGTTAGAAAATCTTAACATGAGGCATTTACTTATTTAATTTTAGTTTACTTCAAGTATACCTCTATAAGGTTTAGCAACATTCCTTTCTTAGTTGTTTTTACTTGATGCCATGATATATCAACCGGACAATACTTTCCACTCTTTGCCAAATATCCCATGAAATGGCTTAAACTATTTGTAGTTCCCTTGTCAACAGGTTGGCCATATTCATTGAATTGAACAGGAATACGATCTTTCTTCTCGAGCCCAAATACTTGACATATATGTTGGCCCTCTCACTCTTCTGTGCGTGCTTCCATCAGTAGCTACAAATAAGCAAAATGGATAAGTTTTTAAGTTTATCAATGAAAAAAGAATTATCCCTTTATCAGCATATATGTTGCACCCCTTTATATCCCACCTATAGTAACCAAATGGGCAGGTTTAGATCATACCTTTAAATCGTTACTGTATGGCGCAACATGAACATGAATTATCCTTGTATTAACATTAAGATATGATAATAGCTGGATAACAAAAGATATGAGGAAAATGGACACAACATCATTGAATGGCACTAGAAACTCTTTTCTCATAAGCTGAATGGATGTTCAAGATATATATATTTCTTTAAACAGGACGGGCAGAAAAAAGAATGATGGATTATGGATAGATTGTTATAATTTGATTAATGAATACAATAAACAAGATTTAATTCCCCTGTAGTAAATTATTCTTTTTCATTCCCAACTATTGTGATGTTGACACTGAAAATAAAAGAAATTAAAAGAAGTAACAGGAACAGTGGTCAAGACCACTATATCCTTTATACCCAATATAATGTGGTACATTTTCATTTGGATATATGCAAGTTTAATATAATAAATATTGTTTTGTTAATTTTTTCGTGTCACTAACCTTTTATATTATATTGTAACAAAAGCTTAGTTTCGTGCTGAAAAAATTATTAACATGTACCGATGTCGGTGAGCTAGGCAGAATCTAGCTTGCTTTCAAAGGTGAGTTTGAATTTTTTGTTATAACACTAATTACAGTATTATATGTGTCGGTACAAAAGATATGCTCCTTGTATTTTCATTAAGATCAATGTTTCATTAATATCATCCATTCTATATCTGTCAAGTTATATTTGGAAAATCAAATTCTTGCAAACTAGTAAAAATGTTACCTAATTTTCCATTCTTAATGAACTATCAATCATTATTTGTGATTTTGTTTATGATAAAAATCATATAGATCTGTTGGTAGCTATTTTTATTATTAGTTCTCGTTGTGTCCTTAACAATGATTTACAATCACAGAGGGAAGCAGAAGAAAATTTACCGGCCCTTGAATCTATAGAAGGTATCCAAATAGTAATGAAAGAGGTTATAAAGGTTTTGGGAGAATCACAAGGGTAGAATGTATCTTCTTGAACATTGTGGTAAGTATTGTACAAATTCATTTGGGGTAATTTCATTTAGACTGATGTATGTGGCTGAAGCAAAGTTGATATATCTTTAAGTATTTGTATTTTACAGACGACTTTGCGAAGAGAAATATGTTAGAAGTTGGAGATCAGCTGAAACTACCTAGAATCTTACCCGGTAAGAGCCATAACAAGGACCTATAGTCTTACCCGGTAAGTGAGAAAAATGATTCTTACCCGGTAAGCGCTTACCAGGTTTAAGACGCTTACCAACAATTAATTTTGATGGTCGGAATGTTATACGATAACGTAAGTGAGGGTAATGTTTTCTCGGTAAGCGCTTACCCGGTAAGCATTTTGGTAAACATCCCGTAAACCAAATTGAATATTTTTGGAAATTACTAACCCAAAGACCCACTATGTTTTTAACTATTTTTGTTCTTGTTTGTAGGATAGGACTTCATATTGTAACTAAGTTGTGATTTAATTGTTATTAGTTCTTTAGTATTATATTAATCTGTTATTTCCAAACTCCTAGCTTCCTATTGGTCCTAGTTTATGTAAGTTCTCATATCCTCTGCAATTGTACCCTAAATGTTATGTTTCTAAAAATTAGTGAACAAAGCCATAGCAAAATCAACATTACTTGTGAAAGCCACTAACCTAACAAACAGAACCATAGCAAAATCGATCCATCAGTAAGTAATTTCCAACTAAAAATCGTTAAAAACAAACTCGCATATAACAAAATCAACATTTCACATCTAGAAACAAAACCAAAACAAAGATATCGAATAACAGATAGACTGAAAATCTCAAAATTACCTTAGGACAACATTATAATATCAATCTAAGATATAAATAGTGATTTTACCTCAATAGATTGAAATTTTTGAACCACAAGTTCCTTTTCTATCTTGATTTTGCAGTTTGAGCACCACAACCTTTATTTACTAAAATCAGCATCATCATCCTCCTCATACATCACAAACAAATAATATCCTAAACTTAAATCAATTATACAAAATAAGTCAAACAAAAAAGCAATTAGTAAAAACGAAAATATTACCTAATGAGCAGAACAAAGGATGAAATAGATGAAATTCCAGATTAGTTCGAAACAAAGCTTCATCTCGATGAAATTAGTTTGAACAGAGGCTTGACTTACACATTTTGAGCGTAAAATTGATGAAATCCCAAATCGTATGTAAAGTTTGTGTTTGCGTTTGGTGTGAAATATGTCAAATTGTAAAGACTGAAAGCCGTTTAGGCTTTTTCTTGGTTTAGACTTATCCAATTGGGCCGGTTAGATAGGTTTTTCTAATTAGGCTTTTAAGTATTTATAATTTATGTGTTTGTGAAACAGATCTAAAGGATTTTCATTAGATGGAATGTTGGGATTTTTTAAAATTTAATTAAGAAAAATAGTTAATTATATTTTTATGTAATGACACTTTAAATAAATATAATTTTATATAATATTTTAATTTTTAATAGGACGTTTCAGAAATGTCCTATTAGCTTTTAATATCTAATAGTTTCTTATTAGTTTTTAAGAGAAGATGACACTTTAAAATGTCCTATTAGGTTTTAAAATAATACTCACTTTAAATTATGGTATTAATCTTTAAAATAATATGACACTTAAAAGTGTCGTAATAGATTTACATGATAGGACTCAAAATTGATAGTCGTATTAGATTAAATCAAATACGACTCATAATTGAATGTGTCATATTAGCCTTTTTTATAGGACAGGTCTCGAAAAGTGTCCCAAAGAAGTGTCCTATAAACCCATTTTTGTTGTAGTGCAAAACTTAGTCTTGGACACCAAGACTGTGGATGACAACTTACATGTATGCTTCCCTACACCATACATGCATACATATAAGACATGAAGAGAAAGTCTCAGTGTACCACAAAATCCACCATCCTATGTCTTGCCAACCCACACCCCACTTTGTCTTTTTGCCTCATCCATCACTATATAAAGACCTGCATACATACGTAAAATGCACCCCAAAAACAACACATTTGAAGAAAGGCTTTCTTTGTCTTCTAATCCTTCGTTCTTGGTTTCCTCTAGTTGATATATATATATATATATATATATATATATCGTTTGTTGAGGAAACATTTGGGTAGTTGATTGATAATATAAAGATCTCTCTCTCTCAGTGTGGACGTACACTATCACACCGATAGTGGAACCGCGTTAAAATCTTGCTGTCTCGATCTATATGTCGTTTTGTCATATTTTATCGTATATTCAACAACTGCTATATTTATGTTTGTGGATCGGTATGAATCATTAGACCAAAATATACAATATTTAGATCTCGTTGTATTGGGTCATTGCACCGTGCAATTTATATTGTTATCACTTTGGGATCGTAAATCACTTGAAATACGATCTTGTAATTGCTACTGACCCTTACAATTGGTATCAGAGCTTGATAGATCTAAATTTGACTTAGATTATATATTTTTAGTTGCACGATAGGTGCTTGGTAAAAATGTGTGTTGATTCAGAAAATTCGTTTGCCGCTTCCATTTCCAACTCGGACCTGAATGTTTATCAAATGGGTGCTCTAAATTATCGGGGTCCAGGATTATAATAGAAAATTGGAACGGGGAGGGTGATTTTGGTAAATGGTAGTTCACTACAACAACAACACTTTGAAAAAAAGATGTTCACCCCATAGTTTTTGCTCCTGAAGAAAAACATACGGATATGTCCACCTTAGAAGCTAAGGAAGTTGAGGCCTAAGCCTTCACTACCTAGCAAATGACTATGGGTCCAAGTGTTATTTCTAAAATCATTTGTGAAAAGACAGTCGCAGGGATTTGAAAAAACTTGAGAATCTTTAACTCAATAAAACTTTGACTAACCGACTGTTATTGATGAGGTCGTGCCTTTTTTGGCCCACATTACTGAATTCGAAGACATCATCATGAAGTTGAATGCAACAAATTCTATTTTTTCCACAGATAATGAGGCACTCACTTTGATTCTGTTGTATTCACTTCCCGAGCAATATTCCCAGTTTACTAATTGTTTTATTTATGAAAGAGATTTCATTTCTTTGTCTGACGTGAAAGAAAGAATGATCTGTGAAGTACAGAGAATTCAGTTGAAAATCGGTAACAGTTTGCGGGATACCAACCACAACAGTCATGGTCTCTAAAAGAGACCAAGACGATCAGCTCAGGAGAATAACTAGCGGTCGCTCCTAATCTCAAAAAACCTGGTTATCGCTGGAAATATAAGCAACGTGGCAATTGTAATTATTGTCACAAACCAAGTTATTGGGTTAGAGATTGTCTGAGTTTGAAAAACAAGGATAAGAACAAAGCAGAATCTTCAGCAGTTGCAACTGATAGAGTTACAGGTTTCTCAGCAACGGTTACACCACCGCAAGACGACATGAGTTGGGTGTTGGATACCAGAGCTTCGTGCCATATGACACCATTTCGAGAATGTTTCACTACTTTCGAGGAGTTCGAAGCTAACCATATTTATATGGGAAACAGTACATCATGTGTCACTTGGGGAATCGATTCTATCAGACTCAAAATGTTTGATGGTACTATTCGAACTTTATCAAATATTAAGTTTGTATCGTCTATGACTCATTCTTTGATTTTCGTTGGACAATTGTACAAACTTGGCTATAAGATTCGGATAGAGAATTATAGTATGCTGTTAGGACATAAAATGTCCAAGTTTGGAAGATTTTGTAAAGGGTCTACATTTAATATTTGTATTGGGCTTACAATGTATTAGGGCTTAATGTGTAATTGGGCTTGAAATTTAGGTTAGAACAAGTGAGAGAGGGGGAGGTATAAATAGTTTATGTGTTTGTAGTTTTAGGTGAGTTAATTCATTCACAATGTAGCGATCATATTGAGAGAGTGTGTCCTCTAGAGAGAGAAACTCTTTCTCTCTCTAGGTCTATGTTCATAGTTTTACTTTCAATGTGAATAAAACATATTCTCTCCCAATCTCATCTTGTTATTCTTAATGATTCATGAATTTTTGTTAAATCTGGGATCTACATGTGGTATCAGAGCCGGATCGAAGAAGTTTTTCTTTGATTCGATCGATTTTCAACAGTTCATGTTCATCGGCCCAAAGTTTTTGAATCTGTATGATTTTTGATTTGGATTTGAGTTTGGATCTTAATTTGTAAGTTTATTGCATAAATCGATTCACTGTTACTTGCTAAAATCATGAGAATCGATCACATAATTTAATTTCATCAATTTTGAAGGAATTTTTGTCAGATCTGAGGATTTTTGAAAATGTTCGATCGTCTCAATTTCAAGAAAATTGGAGTGATTTGTAATTATTTGATTGGAGTCAATTGCAAAGGATTGATTAATTAGTGTTTATGATTATTCTACGATCATTAATCCATCACAATTTGATCGAATTTGTTGAATTTTTGATTTATGGATTGTATTTTGATGGTAGGGTACCGTGAAGAGTATTGATTCAGGAGTTGGATTGAGGATGGTGTTGATTCGTACGTGGAATAGAATAGATCCGGGAATTGAAGTTTTTTGATCCGGATGTCTCATGATCTGGGTATGAGATTTAATGTAGAACCGGGACTCCACAATAACCAGGAGTTACAAGATATGGACTAAATCTAGGACATACCATTTAATCAGGGTGTTGTAGCTACCACGATCCGGGAGTTTATTGAAAATATATGAATGGCGGCTGTTACTTCAATTTTAATTGCTTTGCAAGATTATTAAAACATTGTGTGTCGGTGGTGTCAAATTGTTGATGGCGGCTATGGAGTTACTTTCATTGTGAATTGCGGCTGTTAATGGAATAAAAATGGTGACCGACCGATTATTTTTGTTGATGGTCGGTGATTTAAAGCATGTGAATGGCGGCTGTTGATTTGGTGACCGATGTGTTGTTTGGATAATGGGTCGGTGGAGGCAATGTAACCGGAGACGCTGTGGATTTACAATGACCGAGAGTATCAGCCCTTGCTGTTCAGGACTTGAAGGTTGCCGACCTGTATTCCCTTGTCTTCCCTGGACTTAAGATCCCATGTCAACTGGGAGTGTGAAATCCACAACCAGGCCTTAATGATCCAGATCTTAGTTCCTTGACATCCAGTTCTTAATGACTATCTGGGTTTAAATCACTAGCATCTGGGTTTGATCAACATGTCGCAGTACTCGAGAGTGTGTATCCGGGTCTTAGGGACCATGTCATCCGGGAATGAAAGTCTAATCCGGGAGTTGGATTGGCTTATAATTGGTATTTGTATGTGAAGCAACCGGGTCGATTAACGTTTGACGAATTATTTTTTCATTGGGCCATAACAACCGGATTTTGGGCGTAATTGGAACCAATTTTTTCTGCGTCGTGTTTTATCGGATTTTGGGATTAAATGACCAAATTTTTTGATAAGTGATCATGCTATCTGAAGTTTGAGCTTAAGTGATCAATATTTTTTTCAAATCATTTTGGCATCCGTATTTTTGAAGATTGGTACCGGATATTAAATTGAGGATTTTATCTTGCAAATTATCGAGAACCGACTATTGATCCAAACGGCGTATAATCCGAATTTTAAATTTGCGCTTTGACCATGTGATCCGTGATACAAATTCTTCAAGAAATATTTTTGTATCTGTTTTGAATTTTCTCGTTCATTTTTTCTCAACTGTTGCTTTTTCGTGTGATCCATTCCTCGTTTTGACACTCTGTTCACAATTTTTTTACTGAACGCATATGTTGCATCATTATGATATTCCGTCTGTCCCATATTTCTATGCAACTAACTCAGTTTCACCGAGCTCATGATAGTCAAGATTTTCAGACATTGCATGTTTGGATTCAGTCTTTGATTGGATTGGATTGGCTGCTTGAGTATCTGCAATCATCATTCTGAAGTTTTCTTGACGATGCTAGACCTTTGAGTGCTCTTAATCATTTTTATGACCTAATCAATAAGAATTGTGAGTGCTTGCAATCATTGTTCTGGTGCTTTGGTTGTGATCCAAACTTTTGAATGCCTATAATCATCCAGCTGATTTGTGAATATTGGAGGTCCGGGTTTTACTCATACAGTGTTATAAGCTGAAAGATGCACTGTGGTTGTCACACAAACTCGCACATTTCTTTCTTGTGGGCGTAACGAATGTATTGAGTTTCTAGAGATAAAAGTTGTCTTTAGTGCACTCAGTCGAGATTATTGCATACATCGAATCTAGTTTTAAAGTTGAAACTTTGAAGGATAAGAGCTTCATTCAAGGGGGAGGCTGAGTTATCTTGAAGATGCACAACACTAAAGTTTTTCAAAGAAATCAAGGGGGAGAAGAGCTGGCTCTTCAAAGACGATGATTCCTTTACAAAACTTTAGGGGGAGATTGTTAGGACATAAAACATCCAAGTTTGGAAAGTTTTGTAAAGGGTCTACATTTATTATTTGTATTGGGCTTACAATGTATTTAGGCTTAATGTGTAATTGGGCTTGGACTTTAGGATAGAACAAGTGAGAGAGGGGGAGGTATAAATAGTTTATGTGTTTGTAGTTTTAGGTGAGTTAATTCATTCACAATGTAGCGATCATATTGAGAGAGCATGTCTTCTAGAGAGAGAAACTATTTCTCTCTCTTGGTTTGTGTTCTTAGTTTTACTTTCAATGTGAATAAAATGTATTCTCTCACAATATCATCTTGTTATTCTTATTGATTCATGATTTATTGTTAAATCTGGGATCTACATATGAGCATCTCCAGAGAGAACTTTATTGTGATGAAAGGTGAGAAGACAGAAAATAACCTGTTTCATCTAGTAGGCGAGAGAATCTGTTCTGATGCGTGTGTCGCAGATAGTTCGAAAAACTTAGATGCTACTCGTTTGTGGCACACTTTAGAGAAGAATTGGACATTCTGCGCAAATGGAACCTCATTGCAGTTGACATGCCTACGAGTCTGGACTTTTGTTTAGAATGTGTTTCGGGTAAACAAACGCGTGTTTCTTTTGGTGTTGAAAACACAACAACAAAGGTATAATTCGATTATGTTCATACAGACATCCGGGAACCATGTTCGACAAAGTCCCTCAGTGGAGTTAAGTACTATGTTACTTTTATTGATGATTTCTTGCACAAACTTTGGGTGTATGTGATTAAGTTAAAGTCAGCTGTTTTTGAAATATTCAAAACTTGGTTAGCACTAGTCGAAGTCGAGACTGGAAGAATATTTACTTTAAAGACAATGGTGAATACACTAGTGGTAACTTTAAAAACTTTTGTTCACGTAAAAGTATTCACCGACACTACACCACACCTAGCGATGCACAATCAAAGGGAGTCGTCGAGCGGATGAATAGGACATTGGTAGATAAAGACAGATGTATGTTAGTATTATTCCCAAATTTATCAAGTTCTCATTACTAAATCAATCACATAAACATGATTTATCAAACTACCTGTTTTGATTCAACTTCAAAATTCGATTACAAATTCACAGATTACTTTCTCTCTCTACAAGTCTCTTTCTCTCTCTAACAATCTACGAACTATGCTAGTTACAAGACTTCTTACCCACAACTACTAACCACCTATCTATTAAAACAAAGACAAGATACATGCGCTTACAAAAACAGAACAAAACAACAAGAATTTGACTTTGAGTTTATTACAAATGACTTTGACTTTGCTTGAGAGTTGACTTTTGAGCTTTGACTTTCATTGACTTTCAGCTTCAGATATTATGATCTTGCATCCAACAAATCTGTGCACTAACAGTTAGTTACATCTGGTTTCCCTAATATGTTTTGGGCTGAAGCACTTTACACTGTTGTACACATTGTGAATCAGTTACCGTGTTCAACCATTGGGGGAAAGATTACAGAAGAAATTTGGAGGGGTAAGGGTGATATCTGTTTGAAATATACACGTGTATTTGGTTTTCCTGTGTATATTCATGTGATAGGTTAGGACAAGTTAGATCCTAGAGTCACCTAGGGATTCCTACTCGGCTATACAGATGGAATCAAGGGTTTCCGATTCTGGAACCTGGTCACCAGAAAGGTGATTCATTCTCCACATGTGACCTTCGATGAGTCGATTATGTTCAAGTCTAATCATAATCGATAGACCTCTCAAGAACTGGAAATTATCTCTTTTATTCTCCTACAATCGATGGAGATGATATAATTGTCAGTCCTATTGTACCTAACTCATCTGCTCGTGGTTTTACTCTGGGATCAGAATCTGAAGAAGATGTTAGTCGACCAATTACATCTACTTCTGATCCAAGTAATTTAGTTCAGGAAGAAATTCTGAATGATGGTGGAGGTTAAGGCGATACAATTCCAGTATAAATACCTACGAGTCATAGCAAAAGAATTATCCGTCCTCCTCAATAGGTATTCGTGATTGGAATTTTGCAAATATGAGTTTTACTAATGAGACGTTTCACTATTCAGAGGCCCTAGCTTTGAGCCACTGTGATAAGTGGTTAGGATCTATGCAGGAGGAAATGGAAGCTCTATATAAAAATAACACTTTGGAGCTTTGTCCAATACCGAAAGGTAGTCGTGCAATTGGGTGAAAATGGGTCTATAAAGTCAAAGACGATAAGCGTTATAAAGCTCGCCTGGTTGCGAAAGGCTTTGCACAACGGAAGGGTATCGAGTATGACGATATCTTCGTTCCTGTGGTTCAACACACATCTATCTAGATCCTTCTGGCCCTTGTGTCAATTCACGACCTGTAGCTCGAACAGTTAGATGTAAAAACAGTTTTTCTTTATGGAGATCTTGAAAAAACCATATATATGAAGAAAACCGAAGGTTTCATCTCCGACAACAAATTTGATTGGGTCTATAAATTGAAAAAGTCCCTCTATGGACTTAAATAGTAGGCTCGACAATGGTACAAGAAGTTTGATTAGTTTATGCTCTCGTTTGGTTTTAAGCGTAGTGAGAAAGACGTTTGTGTCTATCATATATCAAGCGGTGGCATTCATATTTATCTACTTCTTTATGTTGATGACATGCTGATAGCTTGCAAGGATCTATTTGAAATAAACTGTTTGAAAGATAGGTTTAAATCAAATTTTGAAAAGAAGGATCTCGGTGAATCATGTGTTATTCTCGGCATGGAAATTGTTCGGGACAGAAAGTCCCGTACTTTCACAATTACACAAAAGAGCTATATTGAAAAGGTTTTGAAGAGTTTTAATCTTGATGGAGCAAAGTCGGTATCTACGCCACTTCCGAGACACATCAAGATTACAAAAGATGATTGTCCGGTAGATAATGTTGGAAAGGCTGATATCGCAAAGTTTCCGTATGCCAGTGCTGTCGGAAGCCTCATGTATGCTATGGTATGCACTATTCCCAATCTTTCACATTCTGTTGGAGTGATTAGTCAATTTCTATCGAACTCAGGTAAGTCACATTGGGCTGCAGTGAAAATGTATTTTGTTACTTGAAATGTACGTAAACTTAGGACCTCATTTATGGTATGCAAAACAACCGTGATATTGTTGGTCACTGCGATTCAGATTAAAGCAGGTGATCGTGTCAGTTGGAAATCCACTTTTGGTTATGTTTTTACATTAGGTGGAACAACTATTAGTTGTAGATCTCGATTATAGTTTGTTTTTGCATTATCGACTACCGAAGGTAAACTTATTGCAGCGGTCGAGTCTGCTAAAAAAGCAGTTCCTTTACAAGAACTGTTGATTGGTTTGAGCTTGAAGCAGTCTATTATCCGTATTAATTGGGATTGCCCGAGTGCTATTCACTTGGCCATAATTTTGGCGTTCATCTCTCGAACGAAGCACAATAATGTGTGTGATGTATTGTTGGTAGCTTTGCACGACGCAAAGGTTGTGCATTTGAAGAAAATCTTATCTAAAGATAATGTTGCCGATATGTTCACCAAGTCGTTACCGCCAACCGCATTCGAGCATTGCTGGAATTTGATCCAACTCATATTGTGTTAAAGTGTTGTTTGGCCCCTTGTGGGAGATATGAGAATATTCCTATAGATGACATAGCGACATCTTTTGGGAGTTATTACTTGGAACGTGTTTTTAGGTTGCTTAACTTGTTTGTTTATTGAGATTGCTCACTTGGGGATTTTTGCTTTTAATTTTGATGGGTGATGGCCGAGATGAAGCTCGTCCTAGTTAAAATGCATTCTATTACCTCGTGTCAATCGCTATCAACTATTTGTTCGTATTATGTGGATTGGTTCGTGCTTTCCTTCGTCGGGTGATTTTGTTATCCCAGTTTAATCTTGTTGATTAACAATCACAGAACAAAATATAGATAAAGAGATATAAAGATTAGAATAACATACCAATCCCTTGAATATTCAATGAAAACCTTGAGTGTTCTTGATACCTTGAATGTAGGATTTCAGAGAAAACGGCTACCTCTCTCTAATATGATTATTGTATAATTGAGAGATTAACCTAAAACCTAATTAAACAAAACATTAAATACCTAAGCCTAATAGGCCTAATGGGCTTGAGCCCAATTACAAAATAACTATTAACTACATACTAAATAGACCCTCTAATTTAATTTTAATATAATTGCAGTTTAAACTCTTAACTTTAACTTTAATCTTGAATACAATTTATGATCCAACAATCTCCTTTTTGGATTTAAGATTAAAAAAAATTTTGCAACTGCCTTCGGGTCTTCACTTTTCTTGAAAACTTCAAAAACAATCTTCAACTTTGTCTTTGTCTTTGAAACTTTGAAGTCTTCAGCAACCTTTATTTCAAAATTCTTGAAATCTTCTTTTTATTCTCCTTCTTTGATTATTCTCCCTTTTTGTATCTTCTCCCCCTTTTTGATGAATGGTGAGAATCATCATCATCAAAACTTTACAAATCAATCTCCCCCTTTGAATATGGTCATCAATTTAGCACTGTCTTCATGTACCGAGCCCTGTGTGAAATAAGAGCAGTCTCTCCAAATGGAGAAAGTGATTATTTCAATCTATGCAGATTGCAATAAAAAGTAGTAACCATTCGAATCTTTTCAAATTCAAACAGTTTAATAGGTGTAACCCTGAATCTACAAATGACTCAGTTAGAATGCCTGTCAATGACACAAAGTCACTGGGTAACACAAAGTTACTATATAATGAGTTGGTTTTGATGTTGGCTCCCCAGGTCTTCCATTCAATCATCGAATAACACATGGTTATCTATGAACGTTCTGACAGAAAAAAAAAATTGTGTGCTCGTGCATGCGTATGAAAGAATTAAGCACCGATGATTGCTTTTCATTATAGGCTAAAAGTATGTAAACTTGTTGATACAACAACAAATTATACAAAGACTCAATGTGCATGAGAAAGGGTCGAAGGTGGGGCAACTTTCCTTCTTTTTCAATATTAGTATCTTCCAAATGAAGAACCAATAGCATATGTGCTGCTTCCCCAGAAAATGTGAAACATTCTCTTTTTGAGAAAAGAATGAGTAGCTGGTGGGGTTGTATGCAAGAGATGGCATGGGCTAGGTGCCTATTTCAATGATGGTCACCAAAGAATGTGAAACAATCAGATAATGTGGCTGCCCGGCTCAGAAAGTGGTTTGGTGCAGAGTCTAATATTCTTTTACTCTGTTCTCTCACCCTCTTTCTTTTAATGCTCACTTCTAACCAATCTCTCTTTTCCATTTTACCTCTTCACACACCATCACTCAATTCTTTTGACCCTTCTCCCCTCAATCACTTAGGGAATACTTCATGGGTAGGAAACACTGGTTATCGTGAATTCATGGAAGTTCAGTTAAGCTCACACATCAAATCCCATGCATTTTTCTAAAAGAACGTGCTTGTTCAACAGTCTTTTGTACATGAAAGAACAAAGGAATACAATTACACATGAATAATAAAAACTTGGAGAAGTCAAAAACATTTTGTGTTTTGACAATACAATTCTCCCCCTCAAACTAAAAAGATGGTTGACATTTAAGCTCAAAAATCATTTAAAATCACACTTTACAATTCATGAAAGTCTTTGAAGAATAGGAAGTGGTTTGAACATTTAAGAAACCATTTTTCACTAGTGAAGGTTGTTCTTCTTTCAACAAATGATAGAGTCTAACGATTAGAAATATATACCTGTAAATTAGAATCCTTAACTCCCCCTGAAATTAATATGTTCAATGAAGTATCCTTGACAAAACTCAGATATCCTCCCCCTTGATACCTGTAAAAAGTCAGTTAAATAAAAAAAAATATATCAGTAGAAATATTAAGCTCCCCCTTAATATGTGCATAATCCTTAATCATGAAACAGAGTTCTGAATTACTAGGATTAAAGTAAATTCAGAAGTCAAACTCTTTGACATTGAAGTTCGAGTCCTAGACTGTATTGTCTAGAAGTCATCACTTTGACACTTAAGCAAGAGTCATGATCTGTAGCAATCAGAAGTCATCGTTCTTTCTCCCCTTAAACCTTGGGTGCCTGCAACACAGATTTAGCTTTTGGTACCCACTGGTAGTTGGGTCCTAATGGGTTAGTTGCAGTTATAATGGGAGATATAAAGTAAGAACCATACCAGTTATTCACATAATCTTTTCTTACAAAATCATTTGATCCACAGTAGGAACAACTAATTTTCTTTTGTGCTAACCTGATCAGTTGATTGATAGTGTAAACCATATCAGGTTTGCCAAAAGTTTTACTTTTTGAAGCATAGTTCCATTTAGCATTTGATGTATGCACAAATGATTTGTCGATCTTCTTTTCCTCTGAAGATCCTTTAACTTTCCAGATCCAATTTACTCTATCTTCCTCATCATCCCTTCTCCAGAAGCTTTTCTTTCGAAACTTAGTCTTCAGAAATAGTAGGGAACTCTGAGCTTGTTATTGATGTAGATATGCCTTTATCAAAATCTGCACAAATATCATCAAAGACATCAATAAACAATAAATCTAACTCAGATGAAGTAGAGTTAGAGCTAGAAGAAGTGGATCCTTTAGAAGCTGGTTCTATTCTGGATTGAATAGAAGCTTTGTCCTTAATTCCGAGTTCTGAACTGTTGTGTCCAGAAGTCCTAGTAGAATTCTCATCAAAGGAGACATTCATGCTCTCAACAACCGTCTTCGTTCGAATAATGTAAATTCGATAATCTTTGGATGGCAGAGAGTATCCAACGAGATATTCTTCATCCGCTTTCTTATCAAATTTTGATAGACCTTGACGCTTGCGCAGAATGTAACACCTGCAACCAAAAACACGAAGGAATTTGATTTTAGGTATACGATTGATGATTAACTCATATGCTGTTTTATTAAAACGCTTGACCACAATGGTACGATTCTGTGTAAAGCATGTTGTTGCGACTGCCTCGGCCCAGAGGTACATAGGTAGATCTGAATAAGCAAGCATAGTACGAGTAGCTTCAACAAGAGTGCGGTTCTTCCGTTCAACAATGCCGTTTTGCTGTGGAGTGTAGGCTGCGGAGAAGTTATGTGAAATTCCTATAGAGATAAGATAGCTCTACAAGGTGGCATTCTTGAACTCCGTGCCGTTGTCACTGTGAATTGTTCGGATCGGCAATTGAAGACGTACTTGAATACGCTTAATAAAAGCGATAATCAACGCTTGCGCATCTGACTTGTTGCGAAGAAACTCGAGCCATGTGTACCTTAAATAGTCATCTATCATTACTAAAACATACTTCTTGCCGTTGATAGATGTTGTTCGCATTGGGCCACATAGGTTCATATGAAGGAGTTCCAGTGCAGATGAGGTCGATGATTCAGCTTTGGACTTGAAGGAGCTTCGCTTCATTTTTCCCAACTCACATGCAGAGCACAGTGAGTCTTTCTCAAACCTCATTTCTGGTAGACCTTTGACCAGACCTTGTCTCTGTAGCTTTGCTATAGATCGGAAATTCTGATGAGACAAGCGGCGATGCCACGTCCACGATTCTGCTTTAGTTGCTTTAGCTAATAGGCATACTGGACGTGTGGCAGACAGTGTAGGAAAATCTACATAGTATATATTTCCATAGCGCTCAGCATTGAAAACTTCGTAACCATCGGGATCCTCTAGATAGCAATGAGTGGTTGTGAAGCGAACTTGATATTTCATGTCACAGAAGTGACTGGTGCTAAACAAGTTATGATCAAGTCCTTCAACATATAACACCCTTTGAGTCTTCACAACTCCATTATCGAGGATTCCATATCCTCTGACATGTCCTTCTGCTTCATAATCGGCAAATCTAACTGCTCCGGCAGGCTCCTCCACATAGTTATGCAAGAGGTGCTTGAATCCTGTCATGTGGCGTGAACATCCGGAATCTATCACCCACAGTCGACATGCCTGAAAAAGAGACAATTAGTTTTGCTTAGGTACCTATATCAAGATGGGTCCTTCGCGGTTAGCTTCACGCAATTCAGGAATATCAGCAGGTTTAACTTTAACTCTCCATTCATAACGGGGTTTTGGAACCCATTTCCAAACCATCTTAACATTTAATTCCTGAAAATGCTTCTTAGATTTAGGATTGGCAACCTTAACTCGAAACACTTTGGGTTGTGAGGAAGAATCAGAATTAGAATCAGACTTAAGGTTCAGTTTAGCTTTTCTCTTACTCTGTTTGGACTTTGGAGGGGAGTAGTATTTGAATGAGTTATCCCAGCAGTGTTTGCTGTAGGGTTACAGGATCTCAAGCACAGCGGAAAATAAAACCGTAACCCTCCAAGGACCCATACGAACCGGAATAAATCGGGTGTTTCGAAATTATACCTCACAATTAACGAGACATTGAATCACAGCAACAAAGCAAGCTTGATGCCTCCACGGTATCCACGTGAACAATCCGAATCCTTTGCCTTCTCGTGATGCTAGTAACAGTTTCAAAACTTAGAAAGGAAATGGAGCATATAGTTGTAGGTGATTTTTAGAGAGATTTGCAAGAACAACAATTGCATACAATGTCATACATTATATATGGTGATGGAAGTATGGCCTAAAGAAATCACCATCATCTCCACACCTTACTTGAGTGTAAAAGTGGCCATGCACCATCACTTTCTTACATAACCATACCTAGTCAACTTTATTTATGTCCAACATAAATAATATCTGGTTTTATTTAATCAGATTAAATCAATACAAATCAGATATAATAACTAAACGTTTTAACTATTAAAATTCCTTATTCGAATATGTTCAAAGCGTGTGACTCAATGGGTTCTCAACATGTTGGTAATAATTATAAATCTCATATTTATATTTATAAATGATGAGCGGTATCTAGCAATACATCATCGTCACCCAAATGACGAGAATTGGTGATACAACAAATTATCGTTTTGTAGTCAATTTTAGTTTACACATTTAATTCCTTTGTCCTTGATGTCTAGATTGAACACGAGACATTAAATGTGTCATTCTCGTTATGTTTAATCTCTAGTTTCTTGATTTCCTAATATACTAATAAAACAGATCATGATATCTCATATCAATTATCCGAGCATGCATGCATTTCCTTAGTATATATATTTATCAAGGGGCCCAGAGACATCACTCCCGTCATAAAGGAGGGACAAATCCTATCTCGATATATGCTAGTTCTACCATGTGATTTATAATATACCCAACAATAATTCTGTCACCCAGTTACGGAATGATTAGAACAAATGTCAAAATATATTACTCATACATAGCAAACTCCATATTTCTCAAGTCAAAGAATTACATGTACATTGACCACATGAGAAACACTTATGACACTCACATGACATCCAATGAAGTGTTCTCATAGCGAGTCACGTCCGATACACAAAATCTCCATTTTGTACCCATATGCAGATTCAATATCTCTATATGAATACCTACATATGCTAGTCATTATCATATTACTTCAACCTTAAAACCCAAAATAATATTTAACTAGGGACATTTAGAATACATTATTCTAAGGTTATTTATTATGAATAATTAAAACACAGAATATAACATATGCATAATAAATTGGGCAATGCCTTTTATTTATTTATTAATTTCATGAAACAAAACTCAAAATTACAATCATCGTATGATTAGCTTTTGGGCATTCACTAACATTTGCAATATAGATTCTTTCGAGAAAAATTCATAAACTTAGATTTATCGGAACAAATCTTACATTCATATTCATCAAAAGAATTACTTTTCAAAATAACACTGTCTGAAGTACAACTATTTGAAGTAAAAGTTTCACTAGATAACCTATCATTCTTATTCAAAGTAGTATATTTATTCTTCTTAGTCCTCCCAACTCCATTTCCTTTTATATCTAAAACAGAAACAGGAACCTTGTTAGTCTCTAACTTAGAGGGTGGTTCTTTTCTAGAGCTACTTGAAGTCTCACCCTTCTCAAAAATACTTGGTGGATATTCACGATAATCAGAGTAAACAACTGAAGGTTTTGCAGGAGCGTCAAATTCTGGATTAGTTCTTACTTTCCAACTTGGATCATTGAACATCTGTTTATCATTTGAAGCATTTTTAAACAAAGTAATTTTGAAATCATTGATCTCTGTGCAAAGCTCTTGATTTTCTTTCAAAGAATTTTCAAGTTTAAACTTACGATCAAAGTTTTCATCTTCAACCTCATCAAGAGACTGTTGCAACATATCAATTTGCTTCATCAATTCAGATGTATGATCATTCACAGAATTTGACTCCTTTAAATCAGAAACATGATCAGAGTCTGAAGCATTCATCATTTCAGAAAATATCTTCTTAGTCATGGACTCAATAAACTCCGTTTATCATTTTTCAAACAAGATCCATTCGTGATTATATTTTCTTCTTCAACCTCCTCAACAAGTAAAGGTTTAGAAGCAATGGGATTTGAGACTGATGGTATAGTAGATGGATCAACATCCGATTCATACTCATCATATTTGCATGTAGTCTCAGGTGGAACTGTGTTTGTGCTGACTGATTCTTTGGAGGGTGTGGTAAACAGTGATTCAAACTCAGTTAATTCGATATTTCGAGTTTCATAGCTTTTGTTCAAATCACTGTATTTAAAACCAACTGTTTTAAAAGTATTTTGAGAATCAGTTTCACAAGACTTGTTCTTCCCTATTTCTTCTCGACCTTTGGTCTCTGTAGAAGATTTAAGAGTACTTGCTTCAACAAATGATGCACGAATGTTAGGAATGGGTCTGATTGCGGAGCCGAATTTATCAAAATTATATAAGTCCTCCGGTGCCTTTTTCAAAATTTCATTAGTTGGCACACCCAAACTGGGTTTAAGTTTATAAAACCTTTCGTCTTGGAGTTTATTGGTCAACATATTTAATGTCTGCTCAGTCTGACCTCGTTTCATATTAATATCCTCCAATTGCTTGATTTTGGTGAAAGCTTCATTTCTTTCTTGATAACAAACTTCAAATTTGATTTTAAACTCACCCTTTTCAGCATTAAGATTCACAAGATCCTTTTCTAAACCAGATATTTTTCTTTTTAAAGAATCTTTTTCAGCTTTTAAACCATCCTTTTCTTTTTCTTTTTCTTCCACAACAACTTTTAACAAAGCATTTTCATCACGAAAACTTAAGACAGATTGTTGTACAGAGCTAAGTTTACCTATGTATTTGGGCCATTAAAGATTCAATAAGTTCAGAATTATCACTTAGCTCAGAGTTTGCATCTTCGGATTCTGCCTCAGAATCTTCATCGTCACCATCCAGCTTTGCCATATAAGATACTTGGGTGAAGTGCGCTTGCTCCTCGTCATCGGAACTTTGGTACAACCAGTTTTCTTCTTCAACCATCATCATTTTTCCTTCTTCAGCTCTCTTGGCAATGAGTGACTTTCTTGCATAATACTCTGAGTTCTTTACCTTCTTGAACTTGCAGTCTCTTGAGAAATGTCCAAATTTGCCACAGTTGTAGCATCTTCCTGGTTCATCCTTTCTTTCATCACGCTTTTCCTCTCTCTTTCCTTCTCTTCTATCTTCCTTCCTGTCTTCTCGGCCTTCTTCTCTCCTTCCATGCCTTGACTTGTATCGCATCTCAGACTTCTCTTTCTTGTATCAGTCATACTTTGGCTTTGAGTAGAATTTCTTCTTGCCAAAGCTCTTCTTGAATCGTCGAGTAATTAGAGCTAAGTCCTCAGAAAACTTCTGAATATCTGGATCAGAATCAACCTCCAGTTCTTCATCACTTGTATCAGATTCGGACTCAGTAACCTCAGTAACCAGAGCTTTAGACATCTTTTTGTTTGACCTTGCAGAGGATATCGGAACTGAACTCTTTCCTATGTCAGCAATGAGATCCACGGACTCCTTCAGATTATTGGACTCATTATTAATCGTTCTCACCTCATCCTCATGCTGAGAAAGAGTAGAGAAGATATAGTGACGTTTTCCTGAGCCATGTTCTTTGACATCTTAAGGTTAATGGCAAAGTTTTTCCATTCAGGATTCAGGTTCTTGATGAACTTGTAATTTATCTCTGAAGCTGATTTAGAGATATTGTTCCTCCGCAAGTCATTGAGAATGATGATGTATCTATTGTAGGTCTCTAGCAACGTTTCTCCTTCTTTTGCGTGAAATCCCTCGTATGCATTTATGTATAGATGCTGCTTAGCTTGGATGGAGGCTTCACTTCCTTCAAACTGTCTTGATAGTTCATCCCATACTTCTTTTGCAGAGTTCGACTGTCTACTCGGTTGTAGATGTCATTCGGAATTGCCATGATCAGATAAATAAGAGCCTCTTCATCTGTCTTGTAATGTTCTTTCTGCTTTTCAGTAAAGTACTGATAAGGTTTAGGGACGAATCTATCAAGAATTTCTGGAGATGTTTCAGTTTCAGCTTGACCCTGTACTCTGATCATTGGATTTACTGGACCATTATGATTGATTCCATATAGTCTATGTTTTTGTGATTCAGAAACTGGATCATTCTATTCTTCCATTGTTGATATTCATCAGCCATGAGGACAGGAGGTTTGGACTGAGAGCCCATTGAGAGAAGCTGATTCGACATCCTAGCTGTATGGTTAGTAATCAAACTTATCTATATCAAGACAACCAACTAGATGAGATCGTTAGAATCAAGTATAAGATAAAAACTACACTAAAAAATTTTCAGAAAAATAAATTTCCAAAAATAATTAAATGCAATCCTCTCACACAGTATAAAACACAAAAAGATTAAACACAGATAAATCTGGTGCAAAAAATCAGATATATGCCAAGGATAGTGGCGCAAAGGACGGTTTGCGCGAGAAGCAGGTCGCGCAAAGTGAGGTTTACGCTAGACACGGGTGGCCCAAAGCAGAGGTTCTCGCGAGCAGTGGATGGCGCAAAGAAGGAATTCGCGTGAGCCGCGGGTGGCGCAAACAGAGGTTTGCGTGAGATGTGGGTCGCGCAAAGTGGAGTTTGCGCGAGCCTCGAGTGGCGCAAAGTGTGGTTTTCGCGAGAAGGCACTTGCGTAAAGTGAGAGACCGGGTACTTGCTTGGACTGGTACCTTGCTCGACCGGGAACTTGTCCGACCGGTAAGTTGCACAACCGGTAGGGTCGACCGGTAATCTGTATGGACCGGTACACGCGACCGGGACCGCAATAGGTATGGATCGACCGATAAAGTGTTAACCGGACTAGACTTACGACCGGTATGGGGCAGTCGACCGGTATAGGGTATCGACCGGTAAAGTGATTTGACCGGTAAACTGTCGACCGTTTTAGGTGTCGACCGATATGCTTCCTTCGACCGATATAGACTAAGGTAATTCGACCGGTAAGATGTGGACCGATATGGTCTGTGTGTTGATCGGGCGACCGGACTATTACAACGACCGGAACCAGACTGGTCTATTAACAGGAATGTCCTCGACCGGTAAGTTGTTTACCAGGGAGAGTCGACCGATAAGTTCTTACAGGTCGACCTAGAACGACGAAGATCAAACCAGAAACACTCAAGAACTCAAAAATTGAATGTAAAAATCAACCTATTGTACCCAGAAACATATATCGATCTTAATGCAAGCAAAATCAACGATTAAAAAACAACTTTTAATTCTCAATTTGATGAACACAGGCGTCGATAGTTCATGAACCCAGAAAACCAAAAATTCAATAAATTCAATCACTTGATGCTTTATAATGCAATTAACCAATCAGATAGTGTTCAATCGCATAAAACTTATCTAATCAAATCAACTTTAAGCATAAAAACACATACATTTGAGGAATCGATTAAAGCACAATATGATGACGATGAACATATAAAAATCGATGAACACAGTATAATCCAATAGTCTTGATTCTTTTGGCTCTGATACCACTTGTTATCCCAGTTTAATCTAGTTGATTAACAATCACAGAACACAATATAGATCAAGAGATATAAAGATTAGAATAACATTCCAATCCCTTGAATATTCAATGAAAACCTTGAGTGTTCTTGATACCTTGAATGTAGGATTACAGAGAAAACGACTACCTCTCTCTAATATGATTATTGTATAATTGAGAGATTAACCTAAAACGTAATTAAACAAAACATTAAATACCTAAGCCTAATAGGCCTAATGGGCTTGGGCCCAATTACAAAATAACTATTAACTAAATACTAAATAGACCCTCTAATTTAATTTTAATATAATTGCAGTTTAAACCCTTAACTTTAACTTTAATCTTGAATACAATTTATGATCCAACAGATTTGCACATCATGATGGAGTGTTGAAAACTTAAAATAATTAGATAAGTTTTTAATGTGTTGTGCAAATCACCAATGATGCATTTAATGTGTTGTGCAAATCACCAATGATGCATGGGTTAATTGTGGCCACAAAATTTAGTCATGGGCACCAAGACATTGGATGACAACTTTGATATTCCCAGATTATGTGCAAGATTAACAAAATGAATAATTTCTCAATCAAATGTCATATGTATTGATATTGAAGTTAACAGTACAATCACTTTCTCTCTCTACTTTCAATCACTACAATATACAAAATGATAAGATCTTCTCTAATAAGCTCTCTAAGTTCATATTGCAAATACAAGGACAAAAGGTATTTATACCTCAAACACATTACAAGGAACAAACAACAAAACTAACTAAACATGCTTTGACTTTAGTTGACTTTGACTTTGCAATCTTGAAGGCTTTGACTTGAGCATTTGACTTTCCGCTCTTGATGATCTTGAAGACAACAATTTGTGATCTAACAATCTCCCCCTTTGGATTCAAGATCATCTCCAAAAAGATATGCATTGACACTTCCCTTTTGGATTCAGATTAAATTTCAGAAATTTCAGCATCAAAGAACAATCTCCCCTTTTGGAAAAACTTGCACTTCTCTTCAAATGAATTTCATCTTTAAAGCATGTTCTCCCTTTTTGGATAAAAACTGATCTTCTCAAGCAATCAACATTCTCCCCCTATTGAGATGAAAATAGATAATCTTCTCTTGAATACTGATCTACCATTCTTGTGATCTTTAATATTCTCCCATGAAGACTTTGACAAACATCATCATCTTTAGCAAAGAAATTATCTTATGTTGTAGCTCACTTTTCTCTTTTCAAAATAATATTCAAAGAAAATTTCTTCAACTTTCTTGACTTCTTGAAATTTCTCCTCATATCTCTGAAAATGAACTTTCACAAACTTTCATTTCTAGACATCTGAAAATGAACTTTCACAACTTTTCATTTCTTGACAATTTCTCTTATATATAACATTTCTTTACTATTTCTCCCCCTTTTTTATGATGAAGAGCATAGAAATCATCAAAACTGTCTTCAAGAAATGTCATGAATCTTTTCTGACCATTAATCTTTGTCACTTAGCCACTAAACATCCGTCAATTCATAATATATTCATCTGAATCTTTGCAAATTCAGACAAATAATAATGTAACACCTGAATCAACAAATGAATCAGTTAAAATGCCTGTCAGTAACACGAAGTCACTGTGTATAACGAATACACATTAGAAATGAGCTTTTTGATGTTCACTCCCCCAGATCTTCCATTCAATCATCGAATAACACAAGTTTATTCTATGAACGTTTTGACAGAAAAACGAATTTCCTATGTGTTCGTGCTTGTGTATGAAAGAATTAAGGTTGATGATTGCTTTTATAAGGCTCAAAATTGTGTAAACCATTGAGACAACAAAAGTTAAACACAGACTCAATTGTGCATGATCGAAGTGCGAAGGTGGGGCAGACTTCCTTCTTTTTCAATATCCAGATTTTCCAAATGAAAATCAGATAGAATATGTGTTGCGTCCCTTTGAAATATGAAACATCTTCTATTTGAGTAAAAGATGAGTAGCTGGTGGGGTTTTAATCAAGAGTTGGCATGGGCTAGTTGCCTGTTTCAATGAAGTTCACCAAACAATTGTGAAACAATCAGAAATTTGGCTGCCCGACTCAGAAAAAGTTGGTGCAGAGTTTGATATTCTTTTACTCTGTTCTCTCACCCTCTTTTTTTATCATTGAGCTCACTTCTAACCAAACTCTCTTTTTCATTTTATCTCATCATACCCACACTCATGTATTTTGACTCCTCACTCTTCGATCACTCAAGGATTAAATTCTTAGGTAGGAAACATTGGTTAACGTGGATCCATAGAAGTTCAGTTAAGCTCACACAATGAACCCATATTGTCCTAAAAGAACATGTTGCTCAAACGGTTTAACTTTGCAGTTAAATCACAAAAATACATGTCAGATGTTTGTATGCTCATGAAGATAATCATGAAGATTTGATCAATTTTAATCATGAAGATATTTTAAAACAAGTATATTGAAATGAATAAGAGAAACTTGTTTGAAAATCTGACATTGTATGATAAAGATCAAAATCTGAATGATTTATCATGAAAAACTTAGGTTAGTAAAAAATTGGAATTTGTCTATAAGAATCAAAATATAGACAAGTCTTGAAAGAAACGTTTGAATGAAATCGCACTCAACAAACGTTGAATATCAAGCGGGGTGTCTTACCATCGAAAATATGTGTCAATATGAGACATGGTAAGAACATTTCCAACCGAAATAGTAAACCGGTATGTGTGAATACTTGACAGTATATAGAAAAGATAATACACAAATATTTATCTTTGGAAACACACGGTTTGTCTAAACAATTAAGCACAAGAAAATAATGAAAACAGTTAAAATCACACTTCTAAATTCATGAAATCTGTTTAAGAATCAGAAGTGGTTTGAACATTTAAGAACAATGTTTTCTATGAATGAAAGTCGTCCTTCTTCAACCATATATGAGATTAAGAGTAGAATAAACCTTATGCTCAACTTAAATCTCATTAAGTCAGCTCAAAAGTCATAACAATATGATCTTGTAAGCTCCCCCTCAAATTTGCAACAGTAAAAAATCTGTCAAAGTACAAAGCTTTATTCACAAAATTTATTGATAAGTAAAGACATAAAGCAATAAAAACGTGTTAAGAACGGGTTCTAATCAGATGTAATCAGAAGTAATATTTCGTACTCCCCCTGAAATTATGCATCATAAAATTTGTCAGTGAAAAACATATGATAGAAATCTACAACTCTCCTGAAATGTAGATCATCTTTTCTTGCAAATGCATATTTTTAGTAAAAATATGTACTCCCCGTTGAGGGTTGAACTTCTCATTTCAGAATCAGAGTACAATCTCATTCAACACGGGAGTATCATTTATTTTGATCATTGAAGTACGAGTCCTAAACTGTTATGTTTAGAAGTCAAACTCTTAATCATTGAAGAACGGGTCCTGAACTATAGTATTTAGAAGCCTTGGTTCTCTTACTCCCCCTTCACTTGAGGTTCCTGCAACACAGATTCATTCTTTGGCTTTCGTACCCACTGGTATTTGGGTCCATGTTTCTTTAAAGATTCCAACGTTTTTCTGTTCAATCATCTTCTTCTCTTTTGCAAACTTGTCTCTTTCTAAGATGATTACTTTCTCAAAATCAGTCACCTGTTGAGAAAGTTTGGCACATTTAAGCTCAACAACTTTCTTTTCTTCTAAACTATTTCTTGATAAATCGGAGAATTTCTGAGCAAATCCTTTCCTTTCCTTCTCAAGCTCATCTCTGTCATTAGCAATCTTCTTTTCCAAGTCATAAATCTTCATTTTCAGCTCTTCATTAGCAATTTCCAGCTCTTACCTATCTTCTCATTCTTATCATCATAGACTTCTTCCTTGAGTTTATCAATCTGAGCTTCCAGATCTGAGATCTTACTTTTCAGCTCAATATTCTCATCTTCCAAACTCAGTACCTTTTCTTCATCCAGGCTAGATATCTGTTTTAAAAGATCTTCATTCACATTTTTTAACACATTGACTTCTTCACGTAGCAGCCTCTTTTCATCGTGATATCTCTTTGATCTTTTCGAATAGTATTCAACTGATGAACTGAGATTTTTGTTCTCTATTCTGAGCTTGGCAACCTTTTCTTCATCATCATAATATCCCATCTTGAAAAATACTTGCACAAATGATCGTTAACAAAAATTAAGAAACTTTGATCACAAACAGAACTTTGTCCCCCTCCGCAGACGTAGCACGGGTCCCACGGGGTCGAGGGGCAACACCCCTAGAGAAATTTTTTTGACATTGAATAACCATATTACAGCTTTGAAAATTTTGTCTAAGTATGAAATTCTCACTCAATCTCAAAGAATTCGCACAACACACAGAAGCCATATGAGTTTACATAGACTTAGGAATTTCCATACAACAGAATTCGCAAAACTTCACAATTCGCACAAGCCTAGATGTGAATTCTAAGAGTTCGCACACCACTATCTGCGAATTCTATACGTAGAATTCAAGGAAATTCAACTTTTCACATTCACTTTTCGCATATAACCTCATGCGAATTCAAGGATTTCGTATGTGCCTATCTACGAATTTAAAGATTTCGTATACTGAGCTATGCGAATTCTGCACAATTCGCACACTAGTCTTATGCGAATTCTCCCCTTAGCTTTTTCACCAACTCAGTTCTATGCGAATTCTTCTGCAAATACATTCACTATGCGAATTCTTCCTATGATCATGCGAGTTCTTCGTTTTCCCATGCGAATTCTACAGATCTCGGCCCCAAAACACTAAAATCAATCCAAAATCGATTCAAACTCTTGAATTAGGTTTTGAAACTTCATTAATTTGTCTTGGATCATATTTCGAACAGATTACAAGCAATTGATTTCAACAAAAACAATGAAAATTACAACTCGATCACAAACTCAGTATGAACAAACTTAGAACACGAAAGTTACAAATTTCCAAAATTCACACAATCTGATGTGAATTGAATGAAGTGATCCAAATCAATTGTGTTCTAGACCATAAAACAAGTACAATACAACAAAGAATACATCCAAAACAACATAAAATCAAGAAATTCGAATCTTGAACAGTGAACTGCGAGTTCTTGAAAAATTCGGCCAAAATTTCAGATTTTTGTTCTTGATTTCTGATTTTCGTCTGCTCTGATACCAAATGATATTCCCAGATTATGTGCAAGATTAAGAAGATGAATAATTTCTCAATCAAATGTCATATGTATTGATATTCAAGTTAACAGTATAATCACTTTCTCTCTCAACTTTCTCTCACTACAATATAAAAAATGATAAGCTCTTCTCTAAGTTCATATTGCAAATACAAGGACAAAAGGTATTTATACCTCAAACACATTACAAGGAACAAACAACAAAACTAACTAAACATGCTTTGACTTTAGTTGACTTTGACTTTGCAATCTTGAAGGCTTTGACTTGAGCATTTGACTTTCCACTCTTGATGATCTTAAAGACAACAATTTGTGCTCTAACAAACTTGCATGTATGCATCCCTACACCATGCATGCATATATAAAATACATGAAGAGAAAGTCTTAGTGTACCATGAAACCCACCTTCCTAATTCTTGCCAACCCAGACCCCACTTATAAATACTTGCATACATACGTAAAATGCACCCCTAAAACAATACATTTGAAGGAAGGTTTTCTTTCTCTTCGAATTCTTCCTTCTTGGTTTCCTCTAGTTGATATATATATATATATATATATATATATATCATTGAT
Source organism: Arctium minus (assembly GCA_954870635.1). Taxonomy (NCBI): domain Eukaryota; kingdom Viridiplantae; phylum Streptophyta; class Magnoliopsida; order Asterales; family Asteraceae; genus Arctium; species Arctium minus. The sequence goes on along the minus strand of OX941097.1, from coordinate 22,622,869 downwards.
ATATATATATATATGTATTTATATAATTATATATATATCTCGTCGGTATATATACCCACTGTATATCTCTTGTCCAATATATATATATATATATATATATATATATATATATATACGTATGTATATATATCGTTTGTTGAGGAACCATTTGGGTAGCTGATTCGTTGATCCAAGGATCTCGTAAACACGTTGTAATTTCTTCCGGCTGGAAATATAAATATCTATCTCTCTCCCTGTAGACGTACACTATCACACCGATAATGGAATCACGTTAAATCTTGTTGTCTCGATTTATATGTCGCCTTGTCATTTTTTATCGTATATTCAATAATTCTTATATTTATGTTTGTGGGTCAGTATGAATAATTAGACCAAAATATACAATATTTAGATCTCGTTATTTTGAATTTGTTGTATTGGTTCAGTTGCACCGTGATTTATTGTTATCACTTTGAGACCGTAAATCACTTGAAATGCGATCTTGTAACTGCCACCGACCCTTACACACGGGAGGTTTGTTTGGATGTGAGATTGAGGATCCTATAAGATTAGTATAGGTGCGCATAATTTTACGACCCGCCAAGCATTGGACAAGTTTCCCGAAGGTTAGCCGGATTCCAGGACGTTCTACACTACTCAAGAAGGATGGTGGCTCTTATGGAACTTTTCTAGAAGACTCTTCATGGGAAATTGGTAGAAACCTCTTATGGAACATTTCTAGAAGATTATACATGGAAGGGAGGAGGCCTTCCCATGGAAGGATGTATAAGTCTCTTGCATATATTCTTACTTGATAATTCTAGAATACTCCTTGTACATAATCTAGATAGTTGTTCTCTAGATTGTTCTCTTGAGTAGAATAAATAGGTGGTGGCCTCATTTGGCTCAACACACCTCAAAGTATTCTTCTAAGATCTGTTGTAATAGTTCTCTCAAGCAATACAAGTTTCCTTTGCATTCCAATAATCTTTCGTATTTTCTTTGCTTGCCTTAATCGTTGGTTGTTTTTCAGTAGTTTGGTTGACTTAGTTCGAAAACTAAGGTCGAACGCGATCTTGTAGAGACAAGTTTGTGACAGCTGGTATCAGAGCCAGGTTGATTAAATGCGTCCTGAAAGGCTCTAGCAAGAATGTTGTTGGTGCATCCGTTGTTGAGGAGAATCTTAGCAGATAAGAGTCTCGTAATAAAAGAGCTAACAAGAACCGAGGTAAGTCCAAAGATTTGCTATATAGCTTGGAAGATAGAATGACGGGTGTAGAGACATTCGTGACCGAGTTGAAGGTAGAAGTGGAGGAGACAAACCAACATGTGTAAGGGTTGGACTCCAACTTTGCCGATATGTCAGATGATTTCGAGAGCGCCCTCAATGTCTTAGGTGGCGACTTGTGATATGAGCTTCATGACTTAAGAGGTATGTTCATGAACGAGCTAGCTAAGTTTCGAGGTTAGGTGGAGGCATAGATTTCCATGATTCACCAACATATGGAAGAAATCCAAGCCGACGTGAGTTTGGCTAAACGGGTCATGGCTAGTGGAGATGGCAGAGAAGAGTCTTGCAATGAAAGGGCTAACGAGAACTGAGGTAAGTCCAAAGATTTGCTCTCTAGCTTGGAAGAGAGAATGACGGGTGTAGAGACATCCGTGACCGAGTTGAAGGTAGAAGTGGAGGAGACAAACCAACATGTGGAAGGGTTGGACTCCGACTTTGCCGATATGTCCAATGATTTCAAGAGCGCCCACAACGTCTTGGGTGGATACTTGTGACACGATCTTCATGACTTAAGAGGTATGTTCATGAATGAGGTAGCTAAGTGTTGAGGTGAGGTGGAGGTAGAGATCTCCATGAATCACCAACATCTGTAAGAAATCCAAGCCGACGTGAGTTTGGCTAAATGGGTCATGGCTAGTGGAGGTGGCAACACTAGCAACCATGCTCCAAAGGTAGATTTTCCCAAACCATCACCATTCGTGGGAAAGCGTGAGGCTAGGGTGGTTGATGATTTTTTATGGGAAAGTGAGCAATACATGGATGGAGTCAACATCATGGTGGATGCGATGAAGATCAAGACGGCCACGAGATACTTGAAGGACACTGTGACTTTATGGTGGTGGCATCGGTATGGAGATATCGAACGTGGTACGTGTAACATTACTACTTGCTCTAATTTCATTCGTGAGTTTAAGAAACAATTCTATCCGGAGAATGTTGAGGACGAGGTGAGGAGTCGTCTTCGTTAGCTCAAGCATTTCGGAACGATCCGGGAGTATGTGATAGATTTCACCAATCTTATCTTGGAAATTTCAGATCTTTCCCAAAAAGACTCTCTTCTACTTTCATAACGGCTTGCAAGCATGGGCCAAGACGGAGTTGAAACGACGTGGGGTACAAGACCTTGCAACGGGTATTGCCGAGGCGGAGGCCTTGATCGATTTTAGCAAGAAAGAACTGTCAAAGCCAAGAGATTGGAAGGGTAACCATGAGAAAGGTGGGGGAGAGAAGCCGACCTAAGTAAGGAATGAAAATGCACGAAATCCACCAACCGGGAAGAACAAAGACTTGAGGAAGACCTACAAGAATAATGGGTTCTTCCTTTGTGATGGACCACACCGAGCTCGAGATTTCCCAAGAAAAGTAAAGATCCATGCTATAACTTGGGATGAGGGTTGCTCTCCAGACGGGGATGAATGCATGGGGTTGTTACAAATCTTGAATTCAATCAAAGATAAGACGGAGGTGACCAAGGTACCCAACAAGGGATTGCAATTCATAGAAGCTACCATCAAAGGAAATCGGGTACGTGCTCTTGTCGATACGGGCGCTACTCACAATTTCATTTCCATTGATGAAGCCTCAAGGCTAAGGATTAAGGCGACGAAGGGGAGTGGTACTATCAAAGCGGTGAACTCTTTGGCCAAACCAATCCATGGTGTAGCCAAAGATGTGCGGGCCAAGATTGGAGGGTGGGAAGGAGAGATCGATTTCTCGGTGGTACACATGGACGACTTCAAAGTGGTGCTCGGGTTAGAATTTCTCGATAAGTTACACGCTTTCCCTATGCCATTTGCTAATTCTTTATGTATCCTAGATGGGGTAAAGACTTGCATGGTGGATACGGAACATGGCCCTAAGAGTAGTGCCAAGTCCCTCTCGGCCATGAAATTCAAGAAGGGATACAACAAGAATGAGCCTTGCTATGGCGGTTACAAGGCAAGAGGATGATGGTGGGAGAAGCAAGGAGAATGTACCAGAAGAGATCGAGAAGGTTCTTGATGAGTTCATGGATGTGATGCCTAAGGAGTTACAAATAAGCTCCCACCTAGGAGGGAGGTGGACCATGCGATAGAGTTGGAGCCGGGATCGAAGCCACCCTCTAAAGCCCCATACCGAATGCCTCCACCAGAGTTGCAGGAGTTACGGAGACAACTCAAGCGGCTATTTGGTGCGGGGTACATCCGATCCTCTAAAGCTCCCTATGGCGCGCCGGTTCAATTTCAAAGGAAGAAGGATGGGTCCTTGCGGATATGTATAGACTATCGTGCGCTAAACAAGGTAACAATAAAAAACAAATACCCAATTCCTCTTATTGCGGATTTGTTTGACCAATTGGGGAAGGCAAGATACTTCACCAAGTTTGACTTTAGATATGGATACTATCAAGTGCGGATAGCCAAGGGAGATAAAGCAAAGATGACGTTCGTCATGAGGTATGGATCTTACGAGTTCTTAGTCATGCCATTTGGCTTGACCAATGCTCCCGCTATATTTTGTACTTTGATGAACAAGCTCTTTCACCTCTTTCATAACAAGTTTGTGGTAGTGTACTTAGACGATATAGTCATCTATAGTCATACCTTGGAGGAGCATGTGTATCATTTGAAACAGGTGCTCCAAGTATTACGAGGAAACGAAATACCGATTCGATCCGAGCTCTCTTGGAATAAGTTCGGCAGCGGATCACGAAATCTTGGTCATCTTCTCTATCTAAAGAATGGGGAGTCTGCTTTAAAATCGTCCGCCCTGCACCCACCCCCCGAGTATATGCTTCAACAGGAATCACACAAGGGTAGATTATAAACCTCTAGTAAAATGACCGCCCGTAACCCAGCAGATAAAGTACATTACATAGCATTACATAGTCCGTTTTAGGGATTGGCGACTTACCCATTCAGTGACTTTGGCACTGGACGTTCCCCAAACGGGTACTGTCGGGTCGGGTGAATTCATATTATGTCAAATTAGAGAAGTGCTCGTTTGCTCAAGAGGAGGTGGAATTCTTGGGACACAAGATCAAAGACGGCAGTTTAATGATGGATGGAGCAAAGGTCAAGGCTATCCGAGATTGGTAGATCCCAACCCAGGTTACGTAAGTGAGGTCCTTCCTTGGCTTGGTAAACTATTATCGACGCTTTATCAAGAGATATTCGGCCAAGGCAGCACCCTTGACGGACCTATTTAAGAAGACACAGGCTTGGGAATGGGACGAACGTTGCCAAGGCGACTTTGACGAGTTAAAGGATACCGTGACCGAGGAGCCGGTGTTGAGACTACCAGACGTGACCAAACCATTCGAGTTACATACGAATGCTTCGTATTTTTTCATTAGAGGAGTTCTAATGCAAGAAGGACATCTAATAGCTTTCGAGAGCCAGAAATTAAACAACACAGAAAGGAAGTACACGGTGCAGAAAAAAAGATGACGACAATCATTCATTGCTTGAGGACATGGAGACAATATCTCTTGGGGTCGAAGTTCGTGATCAAGACGGATAACGCGGCGATAAGTTACTTCCAAACCCAAAAGAAGTTAAGTTCTAAGAAAGCATGGTGGCAAGACTTCCTAGCCGAGTTTGACTACCGCTTGGAGTACAAGTCGGGGAAGGATAACATGGTTGTGGACGCGTTGAGTCGCAAGGCGGAGTTTGTGGCTATCATTTAACCACAACTCTTCCTTCAAGTCCGGATCACCGGATCAAAGAAGGGTTGGAGCATGATCTTATGGCCAAGAATCTTGTGGCGTTGTCTCGAGACGGGAAGACAAGAAGGTTTTGGATCAAGGAAGATCTTCTATTCACCAAGGGAGATCGATTATACGTACATAAGTGGGGCGATCTTAGGAGGACTATCTTAAAAGAGTGTCAAGATTCAAAGTGGGCTGGTCATCTAGGGATCAAGAGGACACTAGCATTGGTAGAAGGTACGTTCTATTGGCCAAACATGGGGGATGATGTAGAGACATTCGTTCGAAAGTCACTAGTATGCCAACAAGACAATATAGAGCAACGACAACCGGGAGGATTGTTGGAGCCCTTACCGACACGTAAAGGACCATGGGAAAGCGTTTCCATGGACTTCATCACTTGCTTGCCAAAGTCGGAGGGTTGCGGAAGCATAATCGTGGTGGTGGACCGATTCTCAAAATATGGAACTTTTATAGCCGCACCACCCGATTGTACCACGGAAGATACGACAAAGCTTTTCTTCAAAAACGTAGTAAAGTATTGGGGTGTGCCTCATACGATCGTGAGCGATCATAACCTACGTTTCACGGGAAGATTTTAGACGGATATATCCAAAATCATGGGAACGGATTTAAACTTCTCTATGAACTTCCATTCCCAAACTGATGGGAAAACAGAGAGGGTAAATGCATTGGTGGAGCTCTAACTTCGGTACTATGTGAGTGCCAACCAAAATAAGTGGGTGAAACTCCTTGATGTTGCACAATTCTCATACAACATGCAAAGGAGCGAGGCTACGAGGAAGAGTCCTTTTGAGTTGGTTACGGGGCGGCAACCGTTGACCCTGAATGCATTAGCCGCGTCTTAAGATGGAAATAGTACGACCGCATACAAGACCATGAAGGAGTGAAATGAGCAAGCAGATATGGCATGGGCTTCGTTGGACATAGCCGCAAAGAAGATGAAGAAATGGGCAGACAAGAAGAGGAGACACGTCAAGTTCAAGGTAGGGGACCAAGTAATGATAAAACTCCTACCTCAACAATTCAAATCATTAAGTAAGGTGCATAAAGGATTGATACGAAGGTACGAAGGCCCCTTCCCGGTGATTGGATATGTTGGGAAGGTATCATATGGGCTTCAACTACCACCCAAGTTGAAGATTCATCCGGTTTTCCAGATAAGTTTTCTCAAGCCTTATCACGAGGATATGGAGGACCCGGAACGAGGAGTGTCCAAAAGGGAACTATTGGATCATAAATTGTATTCAAGATTAAAGTTAAAGTTCAGGGTTTAAACTGCAATTGTGCTAAAGTTAATTAGAGGGTTTAAATTGTAATAAGCTAATAGTTAATAACTATTGGGCCTCAAGCCCGTTAAGCTTTTAGCTAAGCCCGTTAGGCCTAAAGCCTGGGTATTTAATGTTTTGGTTTATTAGATTTTAGGTAAGAATCCTCATATTTACAATAATCATATTATAGTGAGGTGAAGGTTTCTCTGTAATCCAAGGGTATCAAGAACACTCAAGGTTTAAAAGTTTATACAAGGGATTGGTATGTTACTCTGATTTATATATCTCTTGATTATTATTGTGTTGCTTGATTACTTGATTGATTGTTTACCAACTAGATTAAACTGGGATAACAATTGGTATCAGAGCCTAAAGAATCAAGTTTTAGGATTAAATCTATATTTTTTTTCGAATTTACTGTTCATCGAAAAATTTACTGTTCATCGAAAAATTTACTGTTCATCGAAAAAATACTGTTCATCCGATTTTATGAATCTGTTATCGCATCCGGTCGATTAGTAATTGATTATTTGTGTTTTTGTGCTTCATTCGATTGAAGGATTGCTTAGTTGTTGGTTTAATTGTGTTCTTCGGTCGATTAAAGTTTCTGGGTTTGGTTTCGGTCGAATCCCAGAAACTCATCATGTTCTTCGGTCATTCATCGTGTTTATCGATATTATTGTTTGACCGATACCTATTCGACCTGAGCCTTCGACCGGGTAGTTGTATCTCCGGTCTTGCACCTTCGACCGGGTAATTTTAATCTCCGTCATTCCATTCGACCGGGTAGTTGTAAACATCGGTCCTTACTTTGACCGAATAGTTGTGATCTCCGGTCATTTCTTCGACCAGACCTTAGTATTCCCCGGTCTTTCCTTCGACCGGATAGGAGTATCGACCGGACCTTAGTGGTTTCCAGTCTAGTATTCGACCGATACTTTGTTACTTCGGTCTTCGCCTTTCGACCGGATACCTTGTTACTCCGGTCTTGCCATTCGACCGGATACTCATATTCCCGGTCTTGCCATTCGACCGGATACCTTGTTACTCCGGTCTTGCCATTCGACCGGATACTCGTATTCCCGGTCTTGCCATTCGACCGGATACCTTGTTACTCCGGTCTTGCCATTCGACCGGATACTCGTATTCCCGGTCTTGCCATTCGACCGGATACCTGTTAGCGGGACCCCGTGCTAAGCTTGCGAAGGGGGACAAAAGTTTTGTGCTTGATCAAAATTTTCCTAATTTCATTCTTCAGTATTATTTCTTTGTGTTTTAAACTGTGCAAATACTGCATTTAATTATTTTTGGAAATTTATTTTTCTGAAAATTTTTTAGTGTGGTTTTCATTTTGATTCTAACGATCTCATCTAGTTGGTTGTCTTGGTACAGATAAGTTTAATTACTAACAAGTGGTACAGCTAAGATGTCGAATCAGCTAATGATGTCTGAAGGTTACAGCCTTGATTTTAACAACATGACTCTTTCTGAAGTAAGAGCAAAGGCTAAACAACTTGTTGGACGGTTATCAACATCATCTCGCATGATTGATGAGTATGACAAAGAGGACAAAATGCTCAAAGCTGAAAACAAGGATTTACAGATTCAGAACTCATCTCTTCTTATTCAGATCAATGCTTTAAAAGAAAATTTAAAAGATTCTGATTCCTTAATTGACTTTGCAGGAATAATTGAGTCTAAAGAAAAAGAGATATTTGACCTTCAAGCAAAGCTGAAAAGATATGAATCTAGCTCAACATGGTCAAAGAAGGAACTAATGCAAAAAGAGCTAGATCAATTGAGAAGAAGAGCAAACATTGCGAGTGAGACATCTGAAGGACTTAGAACGATAAATTCTCAACTATGTGCGGACAGAGATAAATTTAAAGATAAAGTTCTCAGTCTTGAGGTTGAGATCGATAAGCTAAAAGAAAAGGCAACCCAAGACAGAGACAATTCAAAAGCTCAAGATGAATTGTTAAAGATTGAGAAAGAGAGAAAAGAATTTGCCAAGAAATTCTCTGACTTCTCCAGAAAAGCCTTTGAAGAGAAGAAAGCATTAGAACTTAGATGTGTTAAACTTTCTCAACAAGTTTCAGACTTTGAGAAGGTTATCATTATTGAAAGAGAAAAGGCTGAGAATGAGAAGAAGAAAGATGAGCTGAAGAAAGCAAATACAGACTTTTTGGAAGAAAAGAAGATATTCGAGACGGAGATAGCCAAGCTGACAGGAAAGCTAGCTGAATTGTCAACAAACATCATGAAGGAGAAGAATGCAAAATCTGAGTTGCATAAGAAGTTTGATCTGATTGAAAAGGAAAGAAACAGTTTGTCTTCAAAGATAAAGGAACTTGAAGAGATCGTATTCAAGGTGAAGTTGACTGAGCACAAGACGCCAGAGTTAATAGCTCAATCACCAAGAGATGATCTAGTTGATTCAGATAGTTCATTAAAAACAGCTTCAAGTTCATATTTTTCAAATGTTTTCTATAATCCTTTTTATGATTTAGATGATTGTCTTACTTCTAAATCTACTGATCAGATTCATCCTTCTAACCTTTTCTATGACAAAAATGTTGATGGTTCAGGTAACTTCAAGAAGACTAAGTCTCATAAGAAAAGCTTCTGGAGAAGGCATGATGAGAAAGAAAGAGGAAACTGGATCTAGAGAGTTAAAGGATCCTCGGAGGAGAAGAAGAAAGAAGAATCATTTGTGCATACATCAAATGCTAAATGGAACTATGCTTCAAAAGGTAAAACTTTTGGCAAACCTGATCTGGTTTACACTATTAATCAACTGATCAGGTTAGCACAAAAGAAAATTAGTTGTTCCTACTATGGCTCAAATGATTTTGTCAGAAAAGATTACGTTAATAACTGGTATGGTTCTTATTTCATATCTCCTACAAGAACTGCAACTAACCCATTAGGACCCAAATACCAGTGGGTACCAAAAGCTAAATCTGTGTTGCAGGCACCCAATGTTTAAGGGGGAGGAAGAACTATGGCTTTTGAACAACACATTTCAAAACCCGGACTTCATTGTTAAAAAGAAGGCTTCTAAGTAAATCAGCTTAGAACCCGTACCTCAACGGAATATGGCTTCTAATCACTTCAGATTAGAACCCGCACTTCAATGCATTATTTTTCTGCTTTATGTTGTTCTTAAAAAAAAAAAAAAAAAAAAACCTATACTGATTTAAGGGGGAGAATATCTGTGATATTAACAGATTTTTGGATCCTTAAATGCTTATCTGACCGTGTGTTCTTAAAGATAAATACTTGCGTTTTATCTTGTCAATATACTTTGTCAAGTATTCATACACATAACGGTTCAGAACATTCTATTTTGACTTTGTTATTACCATGTATCAAAAGTAAAATCTTTCTATGGTAATACTCACGTTATTTGTATTCACTGTTGATTGAATCAAACGTCATTTCATCTGCTTTCATTGAAAATATGTTTATATATTGTTCATATAAACAACATTCGTTTTTGATTCTCCAAAATCTTATTCTTCATGACAAAATGATATGAGCTTAATTGTCAAACTCTTTTAGTTTGAGGGGGAGAATTGCATCGTCATACATAACTGTTTTGACATCTCCGAAAGTCTTATTTCTCATGTAACAAGTGGTATTTGTGCTTACATGTACAATAGCTTGTTGAACAACATGTTCTTTTAGGAAAATACATGGGATTCAGTGTGTGAGCTTAACAGAACTTCCATGGATTCACGATAACCAGTGTTTCCTACCCAGGAAGTATTCCCTGAGTGATTGAGGGGAGAAGGGTCAAAAGAATTGAGTGATGGTGTGTGAAGAGGTAAAATGAAAAAGAGAGATTGGTTAGACGTGAGCATTAAAAGAAAGAGGGTGAGTGAACAGAGTAAAAGAATATTAAACTCTGCACCAAACTTCTTTATGAGCTGGGCAGCCACATAATCTGATTGGTTAACATTCTTTGGTGACCATCATTGAAATAGGCAACTAGCCCATGCCATCTCTTGCATACAACCCCACCAGCTACTCATTCTTTTCTCAAAAAGAGAATGTTTCACATTTTCTGGGGAAGCAACACATACGCTATTGGTTCTTCATTTGGAAGATACTAATATTGAAAAAGAAGGAAAGTTGCCCCACCTTCACACTCTTTCTCATGCACATTGAGTCTTTGTACAATTTGTTGTTGTCTCAACAAGTTTACATACTTTGAGCCTTTATTGAAAAGCAATCATCTATGCTTAATTTCTTTCATACACATGCACGAACACACAGAAATATGTTTTCTGTCAGAACGTTCATAGATAACCATGTGTTATTCGATGATTGAATGGAAGACCTGGGGATTCTACATCAAACCAGCTCCTTATATAGTAACTTTGTGTTACCCAGTGACTTTGTGTCATTGACAGGCATTCTAACTGAGTCATTTGTTGATTCAGGGTTACACTTATTAACTGTTCAAATTTGAAAAGATTTTAATGGTTACTACTTTCTATTTTAATCTAAAAAGATTGAAATAATCACTCTTTCCATCTGGGAAGACTGCTCTTATTTCATACAGGGCTCGTTACATGATGAAGACTGTGCTTACGTGATCATACACAAAGGGGGAGATTGTCTTGAAAAGGGGGAGATTGTTTTGCCAAGTTTTGATGATGTTGATTCTCACCACTCATCAAAAAGGGGGAGAAGATATAAAAAGGGGGAGAAGATACAAAAAGGGAGAATACAAACTGAAGATCTGAAGATATTCAAATTTTCAAAGATTTTAAAGATTTGAAGATTGTTTAAAGATATCAAGTTTTGATGTTTTGAAGCTATCAATGTCATATCTGAAGATTCTCAAGAGAAAAGTGAAGACAAGAGAAGACCCGAAGACAATTGCAAATTTTTTTTAATCTTGAATCCAAAGGGGGAGATTGTTGGATCATAAATTGTATTCAAGATTAAAGTTAAAGTTCAGGGTTTAAACTGCAATTGTGCTAAAGTTAATTAGAGGGTTTAAATTGTAATAAGCTAATAGTTAATAACTATTGGGCCTCAAGCCCGTTAAGCTTTTAGCTAAGCCCGTTAGGCCTAAAGCCTGGGTATTTAATGTTTTGGTTTATTAGATTTTAGGTAAGAATCCTCATATTTACAATAATCATATTATAGTGAGCTGAAGGTTTCTCTGTAATCCAAGGGTATCAAGAACACTCAAGGTTTAACAGTTTATACAAGGGATTGGTATGTTACTCTGATTTATATATCTCTTGATTATTATTGTGTTGCTTGATTACTTGATTGATTGTTTACCAACTAGATTAAACTGGGATAACAGGAACCGACTATGGTAGTAACTTATTTCGATCAGGAGGTTAAGGAGATTCTTTCGGATCAAAAGGTATCGAGACGAGGAGTGCCGAGCTACAAGGAATACATGGTCAAGTAGCAAAAGTTGCTCGATAGTGAAGCAAGTTGGGAGGCTCAAGACGCATTGTGGTAATTCATAGACAAGATCACAAAGTATCATGAAGATGGCACGATGAAAACGTCGCGAGCTTAGGTGGGGGAGAATGTGACGACCCGCCAAGCATGAGACGAGTTTCACGAAGGTTAGACGGATTTCGGGAACTTCTACACTACTCAAGAAGGATGGTGGCTCGTATGGAACTTTTCTAGAAGACTCTTCATGGGAAAATGGTAGAAGCCTCTTATGGAACATTTATAGAAGATTCTACATGGAAGGGAGGAGGCCTTCCCATGGAAGGATGTAGAAGTCTCTTAAATATAGTCGTACTTGATAATTCTAGAATACTCCATGTACATAATCTAGATAGTTGTTCTCTAGATTGTTCTCTTGAGTAGTATAAATAGGTGGTGGCCTCATTTGGCTCAACACACCTCAAAATATTCTTCTAAGCTCTATTAGAATAGTTCTCTCAAGCAATACAAGTTTCCTTTGCATTCCAATAATCTCTTGTATTCTCTTTACTTGCCTTAATCGTTGGTTGTTTCGGAAGTTTGGCTGACTTAGTTCGAGAACTAAGGCCGCACGCGATCTTGTAGAGACAAGTCCGTAACAGTAAACTGGCCTGCTAGACACCCACAATTACCTAAAAGTTGTTGCTAAGGATCTTATTGGAGTGGGATATATTAAAGTTATTGCTCACCATATGTCATCAGTTTAAGTCCCTTGATCGAAATTTGCCTGGCTTTTAGCATCAATATCTTATGGGATTAGTAGATCGATGTGTTCGTAAACTGACCCAAACACCTAGAGTTACCCAAAAGTAATGGAAAGTAAAACGTATGTATTATAATATATACATATATTTTTATTAAGTATTTTTTTTTTGTTAGGGTGAAAATTGATAAAATAGAAATTGAGGATTATCAAAAGCCAAGAACAGCAAGTTAACTTAAAATATGCTATCCCAATTTAGATTCTTTTGTGATTGAATGTACTAACATTATTTTATTTAATTTATATCTATTTAATTCATTCTTTTAATTTTTTTTACCAAAATAATGATGTGATTTTACATGATTGGTAACATATTTTATTCTGACATGTTGGGGTATGGAAATTCCTGAAAATTCTCACACATTACCGTGAAATTGGGGGTCATTTTGTGCATATAAATTTGAGATGTGATACCAATGGAATTATTACATTAAAATGAATAAAATGTGAGGTCCATATGAGGTCCATTGAGATCAAGATTGATTGATTGATTAAAGATAAACAAGAATTATTGGGATTTAATCTGTAGTTCTATTCACAAGATTAAAACTAAACTACAGAGAGCAAATTTCGTATGAAAGCTACATTGTAAATGAAAAGTTACTTACAAATGAACTAACAGACCCTATTTATATGATCCAATATCCTTGTACACATTAAGCCCAAACCCAAGTACAAGATCCAATACAATGATAAAAGGATTAATTTACTAAACTTCTAAAATAGAACATTTATGTTCTAACATTTTCCCTCTAAGTTTTGTAAAGTAATCATCCATTTCAGCTCAACTTCAGCTCCTCTCCGCCTTGATTTCTTTAGAAAATTCAGTGTTTCATAAACATCAAAGTTCCTCTAGCTCCCCCTTGAAAGTAGCTCTTATCCTTGAAGTTTCAACTTTAATACCAGATCTGATGTAGACCATATCCTCGACTGAGTGCACATAAAGACAACTTTTATCTCTAGTAAATCCAACACACTCCTTACGCCCACAAGAATGATATGTGTGGATTATAGAGTGACACCAAAAGTGCATCTTCAGTGTTTAACATATGATCTGTCTTTGAACCACGAGTTGAACAAGAATTCACCTTAAGAACTTAATCTGATCAGCTTACAGAAGAAAGCAACTAGTAGCAAACACTACAATACAAGGGTTAGAAGGAAACTTTGATAGATATTCAAAAACTAATAAAATATGCTCATTTTCTGATAGCTTTCCAGAATACTAAACAATGAAACTCATAACTCCTTTCTTCACGAATCAGCTGGATGATTATAAGCACTTAGAATTCTGAAACACAACCAAAGCATCAGAACACTGATTGTAGTCGCTCACACTACTGATTGATCAGGTCAGAAGAATGATAAAGAGGACTCAACGGTCTAACAACAAATAGAAGCAATCCAAACTCATGATTGCAGATACTCAGGCTGCTAATTCAATCGAATCAGAGACTAAATCCAAACATTCAGTATCTGAAAATCTTGATAAGAATGAGCACTCGTGAAAATTAGATCAGTTGCTAAGGATATGTGACCAACAGATGATAAGAGTGATGTCACATATGCATTACGCATAAAAACCTCGGGAACAGGGCAAACTTGTAGCAAAATGGGTTCAGAACAGTCGCTTTTCGCATAAAATCATAAACTTTTCGCATAACTTCCACAATTCGCAGATCACTATTCATGAGGAGCACAATTCGCATGAGGCTTAGCCTAAATTCTCAGAATTCGGATAGGCTTTCGTGTGAATTCTAGCTTTTCGCATCTGCCTATGTGCGAAATCCTCCCTTCTCGCATAAACCGTTAAGCGAATTCTCACTTTTCGCATAACTCTACCATGCGAATTCTTTACACTTGAAAATTTTCATCTTCAAAGACTTGCATCGTGCGAATTTTGAACATTCCGCATGTCTCTGTGATGCGAATTCTATACATTTCGCATATGTATTTCATGCGAATTTTGTACTTAAGAAAATTATCATCTTCAAAGTTCTTCAGCATGCGAATTCTTCAACATTTTCACCATCCGAATTCTTCCATATTCATGCGAGTTCTTCGATTATCATGCGAATTCTATGGATATTCAATTGTTTTTCCAAATTTCTTCAAATTTACCTTCAGTTTTTCGAATTTTGAGATAAGACTTTGTGAGTTGGTTCGAAAACAACAATGGAGCACAATTATTGATGATGATCTTGTTTGAAAACAACTTTATGGCTCAATCGATCTCAACATAGTGAATAATATGTTTCGAACAAAAATTCTCAAAAATCAACCAATTCGTCCAAATTTGATGAAATTAAACAATGTAATTGATTCAATAAGGTTCGACTATATCCACTGAATCAATTTTGCAACAAAGATTATCCAAAATAACATTTAATCAATGAAAAGATTAAAACTAAACTACAGAGAGCAGATTTCGTATGAAAGCTACATTGTAAATGAAAAGTTACTTACAAATGAACTAGCAGACCCTATTTATATGACCCAATATCCTTGTACATATTAAGCCCAAACCCAAGTACAAGGCCCAATACAAAGATAAAAGGATTACTTTACTAAACTTCTAAAATAGAACATTTATGTTCTAACATAAAACCTCTTAGAGAATCGTGAAAATAGTGGGGCAGACAAAGGACAAAAGTGGTTGGAGTTTGAGTATAATTCTATTAGGGATAATATTATCTAAATATTCTAATTGTTAATAGTTAGCAGTTAGTTTGATTGTAACTGCTTGTTACTGTCTTGTGTTAATGAATTCAACAAAATCATGAAGTCGGGATGCACCAGAGTCAATTATCCAGTCCTGTGATGAAAGAATATTTAGAGAAAATGATAGTGAATAACATGTTGCAACAACTTCATTTATAGTTGTACTAGTTCCTTCTTCAACCACATTCATTGAATGCGTCTAAACTGCTATGGCTTCTATTAGTTGTTGACATCAGTTTGAGACAATCCTTTAATCAACGTGTTTAGTTCACCATCAGAAGAAGTATTTCTATATTTGAAATATATAGTTTGATCTGGACTTTGTCTTATAACCAATAGGATACCCATGCAACTTATAACATTTATCAACGATATGACCTTGCAACTAGGGGTGTACAGAGAACCGTCAACCCGTGAAACCCATCCAACCTAACTCGTTAACAGCCCAATTAAACCCAACCCGTCAAACCGCCAACCCGTCAACCCGTCAATTAAAAGGGTTAAAATTGGGTTAGGCCTAACTCAACCCGCCCAACCCACCAACCCGCCACTAATAACATAATGTTTATAAATTTATATATATATATATATATATATATATATATATATTAATAATGTCCCTGATTATCAATTTCTTACTCATTCAAACAATTACAAACAAACAAGATGATTTTTAACAGATTAAATCTCAACCTGCTATTCAATTTCCAATCAAGATCTCGTACAAAAGACTTCCTCTCACTAACTAGCTTTCTTTCTCTAAAGCTCTGTAAATTCTCTCTGTTACAAGTAAGTTCTACATATTCTTTTCAGAAAATAAAAGCAAAAACTATTTATACTAGCCACAAGTCTATAAAACAAAAACTACACGCGCTTAGAAACAAAACTAACTAACTAAGACTTTGACTATTGACTTTGACTTCACAATGAGAGTTGACTTTCAACTTTGACTTTCTTGAACTTTGACCTTCATACTTCTACGATCTTGCATCCAACATATTTATGCTCTAACATTTTTCCCCTTTGGATTCAAGATCATCTTCAAAAAGATTTTGCAATTCAATCCTTCACTTTGTAAGTCTTCAACAAATTTATCTCCCCCTTTGTAAGTCAAACAACAAATCTAATTTAGATAAATGTGATGTAGAAGTATATGCTTTATCCGAATTATTGCCTTCTCTCCCAACTTTAATATTTCTGAATCATACATTTCTTGAATTCTTTCTCACCCTTTTTGATGATTGCGGCATAGAGATCATCAAAACTTTCAACAAGAAATGTCACTTCATCGTCTATTCTGACCACTGATCTTATCAAGAGCCTCCGATTCTTCATCAATTCATAATAGTGTATTCATCTAGATCTTTTCAAATCCAGAAAAATAAGAATGTAACCCCTGAATCAACAAATGAATAAGTTAATATGTCTGTCAGTAACACATTGGAAAGAAGCTTTAGTGATGTTCACTCCCCCAGGTCTTCCATTCAATCATCGAAACAGCCCAAAGATATTTCTATGAACGTTATAACAAGAAAAACAAATTTCCTTGTGTGTTTGTGCAAGTGTTAGAAAGAATTAAGCACATGATGATTGCTTATATAAGGCTCAAAATTGTGTAAACCATTGAGACAACAATAGTTAAACACATACTCTATTGTGTATGATCGAAGTGCGAAGGTGGGGCAGACTTCCTTCTTTTTCAATATCCAGATTTTCCAAATGAAAATCAGATAGCATATGTGATGCGTCCCCTTGAAATATTGAAACATTTTCTTGTTGAGAAAAAAATGAGTAGCTAGTGGGATTTTTAGCAAAAGTTGGCATGGGCTAGTTGCCCTGTTTCAATAATGTTCACGAAGAATTGTGAAACACTAGTAATATGGTTGCCCGACTCCAAAAAAGTTGGTGCAGAGTTTGATATTCTTTTACTCCGTTCTCACACCCTCTTTATTTTAATCATTAAACTCACATCTAACCAAACTCTCTTTTCCATTTTACCTCATTACTCAACCCACACTCAGTATTTTGACTCCTCACACATTCGATCACTCAAGGGTTAACTTCTTGGGTAGGAAACACTGGTTAACGTGAATCCATAGAAGTTTCATTAAAGTCCTCACAAAAGAAACCCATGTTGTCCTAAAAGAATATGTTGCTCAACTGGTTTAACTTTTCAGTTAAAGCACAAGAAATATACAAGTCAAATCTATGTATGCTCAATGAGATATAATCATGAATATTTGAACATTTTAAACATTGATGATATTTCAAACAAGTATATTTAAAGAATGAAATGAATACAAGAAACTTGTTTGAAAATCTGACATTGTATGAAAAAGATCATATAGAAATTATTTATCGATTAAGGCTTAGGTCAGCAAAAATCGGATATAGTCTATATAAAGCAAGATATAGACATTCTTGAAAGAACGTTTAGAAATGAAATCAACGCTCAAAATTCTATGAAGTTCAATCAGGGTGACTTACCATCGAAAATTTGTTTTACTTTAGAGACATGGTAAGAACATATCCAACAAAGATTAAACCGGTACGTGTGAATACTTTGACAGTATATGGAAAAGATAATACGTAAGTACATATCTTTGGAAACACACGGTTTATCGACATTTAAGCACAACTAACATGAAAATATTTAAAATCACACTTCTATATTCATGAAATCGTTTAAGAATCAGAAGTGGTTTGAACGTTTAGAAACACGTTTTCATACCTGAAAGTTGTCCTTCTTTCAGATACGTATGAGATTAAGATTTAGAAATAAACCTTTTCGTGCAGTCTTAAATCTCATGAAGTCAGCTCTAAGTCATAAAGATATGATCATTTAAGCTCTCTCTCATTTCTGCAAAAGTCACAAAGTCATCAAAGCAACTTTATTCACAACTTTATTGAAAAATAAAATGACATAAAGCAGTAAAACATTGAATGTACGAGTTCTGATCTGAAGTAATCAGAAGTCATAATTCATACTCCTTTTCTTACTCTTACTCCCCCTGTATTTATGCATCAGAAAAAAAAATTAATCAGTGATTAGCATAAGCAAAAATCATAAACTCCCCCTCAAATGAATGTAGATCATCTAATCATCTTCTCTCTCTCCCCCTGAAATCATGAATACCTTTCAGTGTAGATATCTTTTCAGACTAAAGATAAAGAAATGAAGAAAAAATGACAATAAGAAAAAATTTAATAGGTAATCACAGATTATGTCTTGAGATTTAGCATACCAAGTTTCGAGACAAGAAAATTAAATCTCTTTTGGTCTAAAGGCTTGGTAAATAAATCAGCAAGCTTATAATCAGTGTTTACAAAATAAAGTTCTATTGTACCTTTTTCGACATTGTCTTTTATAAAATGATATCGTACGTCTATGTGTTTGGTCTTTGTATGCTGAACAGGATTTGTTGATATAGAAATAGCGCTCTTAGAGTCACAATAAATCAGAATCTTGTCGAATTTGAAGCCATAATCTCGTAGTTGTGTCCTCATCCACAACACCTGAGAGCAGCAACTTGCCGCAGCGACATATTCTGCCTCAGCCGTTGATGTGGAAACACACAGTTGTTTCTTTGATGCCCAACTTACGAGTTTATCTCCAAGAAACTGTATATGACCCGATGTACTTTTCTTGTCCAACATGCAACCAGCATGATCTGCACCTGAGTAGGATGTCAGTTCAAAACCAGTATCTTGGATTGATTTATAAAGATCCCCGTTGAAAATTTCTTGACTTGTAATCCGAGAAAGATATATCTCTCCCATCATACTCATTTGAAAACGTGACACCATAAGGTTTGAAAAATTCTTACAGTATTTAGGACTTGTTGAGCCAAATATGATGTCATCCACATATATTTGAATAAGAATGATATTGGCTTTTTTCTTTTTAATGAACAAAGTAGTATCGATTTTACCTTTCGTGAAACCCGACTTGACCAAAAACTTTGATAATACCTCGTACTAGCCTCGAGGCGCTTGTTTAAGACCGTAAAGTGATTTATCCAAGATGTAGACATGATCTGGTTTGTCTGGATTCTCTAAAGCTCTGCAAATGCTCTCTGTTACAAGTAAGTTCCATAGATTATTTTCAGAAAATAAAAGAAGAAACTATTTATACTAGCCACAAGTCTATAAAACAAAAACTACACGCGCTTAGAAACAAAACTAACTAACTAAGACTTTGACTTTTGACAATCGACATTTACTTCACAATGAGAGTTGACTTTCATCTTTGACTTTCTTGAACTTTGACCTTCAGACTTCTACGATCTTGCATCCAACATATTTATGCTCTAACATATATATATATATATATATATATGTGTGTGTGTGTCTGTGTATCAGTGTATGTGTGTGTGTGTGTGCACGTGTTTAAGAACAAAAAAAATACTAGTCTATTTAGTTTTTGCAACATTTTGTTCGTTTAGTTAAATAAATGAACATGAACAATAATCTCGATTGTTCATTTATGTTCATGAACGTTCGTTCATTTATGTTCGTTCACGTACATTTATGTTCGTTTACGTTTGTTTATATATTAGATATATTTATATATTCTGGCATTAATATGTAAAATGAATAATTAAATTAAATTTTTAGGATTCCTTTTTTAGCCCTTCTAATTTACCCAGTTTAATTTTCACGTTGTTATGTTATTTTTTAGGAATGAAATGATGATTAATGATGGTTGTTTCTTATTCATTTGTATTCGTTCGGTTATGTTCATTTGTTTCGTTCGCTCGGTTACGTTCATTTAGCCTTTTAATGACCGAACATAAACCAACACGAACAAACACATTTTTTTTAACATAAACACAAAAAAAATTGTTTGTTTCGTGTTTGTTCTTTTGTTCGGTTAAGTTAAACAAATGAAACAAACAGAACTCCGTTCGTGTTCATGTTGTTCGTTTAAAACCCTAACCGTCGTACTTGATTGATGATTTAGGCGGTCTAGAACATCTCTTATTCAAACTTTTGCAAGTATTTGATTGATGATTTGAAATACTTAGACTCTAAAACTAAAGGATTTAATTATATATTTGGATGATTATAATAACTGATACCTTTGTTTTATATATTTTTAGTAGTATTTATCGTATTTCATTCCTCAATTTCATGTTGTTAGCGCACAGATCTATTGGATTCAAGATCATCCAATCTGAAGTTTGCAATCTGAAACTAAAGCTGGAAAGTCAACTCTAAATATTAGTCTAAAAGTCGTTTGTAATAATTGTCATAGTTAGTTTATTGTTTTTATTGTATTTTAGTTATTAGTTCCTAAATATCTAGATATTATGTTTAGATATTAGTTTTAAGATATTTGTTGTTTTAATATTAGTTGTTAGTTTGTTTAATATAATTAAGTAATCAAGTTGCAAATAGATATCTGAGATCACTATTCATCAGAGCAAAACCGAAATAGAGCTTCAAGTGTAAATCACAAACATCAATCTGTAATCCGCGTTTATTTATCAATCAGGTTGGTAAATCATTGACTGTTGTTTGTGTTGATAAGAAATTGTCATAAATCAGGGACACACACATGTGTACTACTACACTGCTCAACCCGCCCAATCCGCCACAACCCGCAAGGGTTGAGTTGAATTGAGAGTTTTTTTCAAACCGCCATAATTAGGTTAAGTTGTAAAAATGTTCCAAACCGCCTAACCCACCCGTGTACACCTCTACTTGCAACTTATAGTGTGTACAATAAGGTCTATTATGGTAGTTTGATTTTCTTGGAACAAGATTAGCACTTGATTTCGTGAAGATTACCTTGGCATTGAATGATGTCATTGTTGAAGTCTTATCGAAAGAAGTAATACTTTTTTGTTGTTCTTCTTGAACAACGAGAGGGAAAACTCGATTTTATTGTAGGCAGGGATCCATAAGAAGAATTTGACCTTTGATCTAAGCAAAAGAATCATTCAATCCCATGAGGACGTTTAAAACATGTTTGATTTGGAAATGTTCATCCATTTCTTTTACACCTCCATATTCACATTTGTTACATGAACAGTGTGGATGAAAATTGGCTAATTCTTACCATAATGACTTATGCTTGGTGAAATAAACAACAACCCAAGTACTGATTCTGAGCAAGCATCACAATCTCTCCTCTAGTTATGAAGATTTTTAGACAATTACTCTGTTTGATGTTGGTGATTTTAGTGAAATCACCGGTTCATTTTATGTAATTGGGTTCACAAGATAATAATGGGGTTGGTAGCTAAGCTATAACACGAGTTAGGAGGTGTGGAGTGCACACTCGTGTAAGCTATCTAGCACCTGGGATTGTTAGCTTCTAGTTTATCTTATTTGTTTCTTATCTTTTCCTTTGTAAGGCCTATAAAGCCAAGTACTTTTCTTGATTGAATAACACAGAGAAACTTTCTCAGTAAACCATCTTGTGCTCTGCCTATTGTTCCTAACAATTGGTATCAGAGCCATGAGGGACTAAAATACTGAGTGTAAGTAAGAGAGGAAAGAAACTGAAGCTTTCTTTTAGGTTGAATAAGTCAAGAAGATGGCAGAGGGTAGAGACGTTGTGCAACCTGCTATTCCGAAGTTTGATGGTCATTATGATCATTGGTCATTGCTGATGGAGACCTTTCTACGTTTAAAGAAGTATTGGGGTCTCGTTGAAAACGGGATATTGGCGGTTTTGGATCCCACAGAAGCATAGCGCAAGGCGATTGAGGAGCAAAAGTTGAAGGACTTGAAGGTGAAGAATTATCTGTTTCAACCAATAGATCGTGATATTCTTGAGACAATTCTGAAATAGGAAACAACCAAGCAGATATGGGATTCGATGAAACAAAAGTTTCAAGGTTCTACTCGGGTTAAGAGAGCACAACTACAAGCATTGCATAAGGATTTTCAGATCCTTCACATGAGAGAAGGAGAGACGGTGAATTACTATTTCTCTCGTACCCTAACTATTGCCAATAAAATAAAGGCTCATGGCAAGGATATGAATGAAACAGTTGTTACAGAGAAGATTTTGAGATCAATGGTCTCAAAATTTGATTATGTAGTATGCTCGATTGAGGAATCCAACAACCTAGACACGATGACCATCGATGAATTGCAGAGTAGTCTTCTTGTTCATGAGCAAAGGATGAGAGGTCACGTGGAAGAAGAACAAGTCCCAAAGGTGTCCTACGAAAACAAGGCAGGAAGAGGTAGAGGCAGAGGTGCATTTAGAGGAGGTCGTGGTAGAGGAAGAACTAGACATCCTTTCAACAAAGTTGTCATCGAATGCTACAAATTTCGCAAATTAGGACAAGAATGCGAGTGTCCGGATTGGGAAAAGAATGCTAACTATGCTGAAGTAGACGAAGAGAAAGAAGAGCAATTGTTACTAATGTCTTATGTTGACTTTAAACAGGTAAGGAAGAACGAGGTGTGGTTTCTCGACTCTGGGTGCAGCAACCACATGACTGGAAACAAGGAATGGTTTGTGGAATTAGATGAAAATTTCAGGCAAAACGTAAAGCTCGGTAATGACACAAGGATGGTTGTTGTTGGAAAAGGCAATGTTCTTCTCAAAGTGAATGGGCTTAGTCAGGTAATCTCTTATGTCTTTTACATTCCCGAGCTTAGGAACAATTTGTTGAGTTTGGGCCAATTGCAAGAAAAGGGGTTTGGCCATCCTAATTCAAGAAGGAAAGTGCAATTTGTATCATCCTAAAAGGGGATTAATTATGGAGACGACTATGAGCGGGAATAGGATGTTTTCTTTATCGGCTGCCATAATCCCAAAAATTTCCTCTTGTTTTCAAATTGTGTCAAAAGATGAATCTCATCCTTGGCACTGTCGTTACAGTTATCTAAGTTATAAAGGGCTGAGGACACTTGCGTATAAGAAGATGGTGAATGGGTTGCCTACGCTCAAAGTTCCAAAGAAGTTGTGTACAAGTTGCCTAAGAAGAAAACAACATCGAGATCATATTCCCAAGAAGAGTCAATGGAGAGCATCGGCTAAACTACAACTTGTACACTATATCTGGGCCTATCAAACCAGCATCAAACAGTAACAAGAGGTATATTTTAAGTTTTATCGACGACTTTTCTCGTAAAGCTTGGGTTCATTTCCTACATGAAAAGTCAGAGGCATTTGTCATGTTTAAAAACTTTAAAGCTTGTGTTGAAAAGGAAGGGGGTGCATATATCACTTGTTTGAGGACAGATAGAGGTGGAAAATTCAACTCTAACGAATTTACAGAGTATTGCAAGGCTGAAGGAATAAGCCGACAATTGACTGTTGATAAGTACTCAATTTTGAGTACTTAAGCACATTTCTTTTAATCTTTTAGATAGGATTTTTCACTTCTAAATCCCACTTTGAGTCATTTTCTACCTTGTTTTCCATTTATTGTGTCTTGGAGCTGAATTTGTGTGATTTTCTTGTTCTATGAAGATTATAGGCTAATTTGGTTATCTTTTGGAAATCTATTTGAAAACAGGGCATGCTACAGCATCAGTACAACATGGAGCTGATGGTTTTGGATGAAAGAATCGAAGATCATAAAGGCTAATATGAGATTTTGGCATGGAACTGATCTTTTGTAACCTCTCAACACTAATTTATCTGGTTTGTAATAGTTTAGTTAAGATGGAACTAGATTTTGTAGCCTTAGTTGGCATTAGACTAGCTTAAGTACAATTAGATTCCCCTTAATTACAACTTTGCCACTCCTCTTGTCTATAAAAGGAAGGCTTAGTTGCTCATAAGGGGACATCTCTCTTATCATCATCTTAGTTTATGTTTCTTAATGTCTTTTGCATCTGATCTGTAGTGGCTTGGGAGCTGATCGTGATGCACTCTTTAGTTCTTTAAATTTCAAGTCTTAATCTTTATGTTCTTCATCTTGCTTTTCATATTTTCTTTAAAGCTTTCCATCTTGTTATGCTTAGTCTAATTCCTTTACTTTCTGTTTGATTCACGAACTGGTCCTATTCCAGTCCAGTGTCCTTTGTAATTTCCAGAATTCATGCTTATGTTCTTACATTCTTCATCTTGTTCTTCATGTTCTTCATGCTAGTACATGCATGCTTGCAGCATTGAAACAGCATCCACCTGCACATTTTATTTTCTTATATTTTCTTTCTTCATCTTGCATCTCTAGCCTTTCCTTTACTCTTTTAATTTAGGTTTAAGTAGTTAAAGTTCATTGTATTTACTTTCCATTCTTACTTTCTTGTCATTTCCATTTCCTTGTAATTTACTTTCCTTTGTCTTTACATTTCAAGCAACATATATATATATATATATTTATATACTTTCAAGTCATTTATCTTTCAAGAGCACTTTACATTATGTTCATCTTTGCAATTCTTAATAGTAGTTTTTATTTCTTTATTGTAATGAGTAGCTAATCCTCTTAGCTTGGTTGTGAGGCAAAGGGTGGTTATGTGGATCTAAAAGAAAGTAGGTTTTTGTGACTATAACGAAATTTTATTATTCCAAATCAAGTTTTATCAAGATAACAAAACTCTTTGACAAAATGATCATTTTGATAGTGTAATAGTGTTATGGACCTACAGATAGGCCATTGAATAGCACGTCAATTTAGTGACATGAGAGGTAATATCGAAAGAGTTACTTGCAACGAGAGTTGTTACTTGTGTCATTTAAAATGATCCATTCTTGATAATTTGTCACTTTCTCAAAGGGTTAAAATGGAATAGACTTAGAGATAAGCTATTTAGAATACATCAACTTGGGAGGTACGGGGGGTTATTTCGAAAGAGTAACTTTTAACGAAGAGAATTTGTTTTGACGTATATTTTGAGAACTCCATTCCCATCATTCCCTTATCTTAAACTTTGCTCAGAGATAAGACTATTTATGGCTAATGGAATAATAGGATGGTGAGAGTCCGAGAGGAACGTGTCTTGAAATTGATAATGAAACTAGTTATAGTCAGAAGCATGCTGCAGCATTCCAATAGCATCATGCTATAACAGTGCTGTAGCATTGACCTGCTGGAATTTGGATTCATATACCACCCGAAAGTCTTACACCCTTGCTTCTCGTTTATTCTTGTTCATTTAGACCTGTGTAGCCAACCTTCCAAAATATTGCTTCAAATTTGTCATCTGAAATCTCATCTTTCATTATACTTTTAACACACTTTTTAGTCCAATCTCTGTGGGACGATTTCGGGTATCTTTACCATTTTATTACTTGCAAGGCGACATAGTACCAATTTGTATACTTGCTTTTTGGTATTATCTGTCTCACCCTAAGGTACACTAAAGGGCTTGTCAAGTTTTTGGCGCCGTTGCCGGGGATTGGCAAGTCAAAAGTGTTTTAAAGTGTTTTAAAAGATTTGGTTTTTCTACCACCTTTGGGAGTTTCAAAAGATTTTTAAAAGTGGTGCATGCCAAGAATACAACGCGGGGAATATTTCGATTTAGATCTAGATATTGAGAGAACCTTCCGTCAAAGAAGGAGAATTCAAAGAACTTTTCAAAACATAAATCCTCTCAATGTGGATGGACCTCCCCCGGGCTTTGAAAACATGCATCTTAGACCACCACTTTTGGAAAATCAACCGCCACCTTTGGAAAATCAAATGAGACCACCTTTAGTGCATCAAATCAGGCCGCCACCATTTTTTGCAAATAATCAACCAATTTTTGGAAATCCTCCACCTCGTCAGTTTCAAAATCACCAAAATCATAATGAGGAAGAAGATGATGTCAGATCTGTTGGTAATATTGAACCACAAAACATCATTGATCTTGCAAACTCAAAAGATGGAAGAATTATGGACTATGCAATTCCTAATTTTGAGCAATTAAATTCTGGGATTGTTAGGCCACAATTGGAAACTTTACATTTTGAACCAAAACCCATCATGTTTCACATGTTGCAAGCAAATGGTCAATTTGCCGGAATGCCATCGGAAGATCCACATTCACATTTAAAATCTTTTATGGCAATCACCGATGTTTTTCTAATCCCGGGAGTGTCTGCTGATGCCTTAAGGCTCACTTTATTCCCATTTTCTCTAAGGGACCGGGCAAAAGTTTGGTTCAATTCATTAGCACCAGGTTCAGTACCATCATGGAGTGATATGGCTGAGAAATTTTTGCGAAAATATTTTCCACCTACACGGAATGCCAAATCCAGAAATGAAATTTGCATGTTTAAACAAATGGATGATGAAGCTATTCCGGATGCGTGGGAAAAATTTAAAGAATTGTTGAGAAAATGCCCTCATCATGGCATTCCCTACTGTATTCAACTCGAGACGTTTTACAATGGGCTTGTTCCCAATTCAAAACAAATGCTCGATGCGACTTCAGGAGGGGCTTTTACTTCTAATACCTACAATGCCAGGTATGAGATTCTTGAAAAGATTTCAACAAACAATGGACATTGGGCTGATCCAAGAGCCCAAACTCAAAGGAAAACTACTGGAATGCATGATGTGGATGCATATACTGCATTGACAGCTCAGTTTGCTTCCATGACCAACATGCTTAAAAATATAACTACTGGTCTAGGAGCACTGCCAACTGTCCCTACACCTGCTTCAGCAGTTCTTTCTGTGCAATGTGTGTGTTGTGGTGGAGAACATTCTTATGAACATTGTCCACATAATTCTGAATCTGTAAATTTTGTTCAAAACAGACCTGCTCCTCACTCCAACCACTACAATGCAAGCTGGAAACAACACCCAAACTTCTCTTGGAACAGTCCATGTTTGAATCCACCAGCACCAAAGCATCAAGGGAACTCCAATTTTCAAAATCAAGCAAGTAGTTCTCAAAACCAGTACAAGGGAAATTTTCAAAGTAATCATCATCAGAATAATCGTAATCAAGGTTTTCAACACAATCAACACACTCAACCACCTTTTCAAAACCAACATCATACACCTCCACATGATGACTCAAATCTCTCTCTTGATGAGTCAGACACAAGCAGCTCTCCGGAGTTTGGAAACACAAGTCAGTCAAATTGCACTTAATCAGAACAACATAGCCTCAGGCACTTTGCCTAGTAATACAGAATTACCTAAGGCTCCTGGAAAGGAACATGTGAAAGCTGTCATACTTAGGATGGTAAAGAATTACCGGAGTCAATGGAAAAGGAATCAGGACCAACAGCCAAAAAAGAATATGAAAAAATATTTAAGTCCATTCCTGATCCAGAGGTTCCTGTAATTCCAATACCAGAAGTTCAAGTAGAAAATCAAGATCCTAAGATCACAAGTTCAAGTCCACCTTTGACTAATCCAAAGACCACAGTTGTGATTTCACCTAATGAAACCAAGACCAAAAGCATACTGGATCCATCTTGCTCAAAACAATCAAACCAAGCTGTTATCAAACCAGTTCCCCCTTACATTCCTTACCCCCAAAGGTTAAGGAATGAGAAGGAGGAATTGCAATTCAAAATTTTTTTGGATGTTTTCAAAGCATTGCACATCAACATACCTCTTGTTGAAGCAATTGAGCAGATGCCCAATTATACCAAGTTTTTAAAAGACATATTGAGCAAGAAAAAGAAGTTGAATGAATATGAGACTGTTGCCTTCACTGAAGGTTACAGTGCTCTCTTGACCAACAAAATTCCCCCTAAGAAAAAAGATCCAGGGAGTTTTACCATTCCTTGCTCCATAGGTGGGAAAGAGGTTGGGAAGGCACTGTGTGATTTAGGTGCTAGTGTCAACCTTATGCCATTATCCATTTTCAAAAGCTTAGGCATAGGAGAGGCTAGACCTACCACAGTCACACTCATTCTAGCTGATAAGACCATTGCATATCCCAAAAGTAAGATTGAAGATGTGTTAGTCCAGGTTGACAAGTTCATTTTTCCAGCTGACTTTATCATTTTAGACTTTGAGGCTGACAAGGATATTCCCATACTTTTGGGAAGACTTTTCTTAGCTAATGGTAGAAATTTGATAGATGTCTAGAAGGGTGAGTGAACCATGAGACTACAAGACCAAAAAGTCACATTCAATGTCTTCAATTCTTTGAAATACCCTAGTGATCTAGAAGACTGCTCAAGCCAAGGTGTCATTGAGGAATTGTGTCATGAGGAGGGAGTCAAACAAGTTTGTAGGATAGAAGAGGAGGATGAGAAAGACCTAACCTTAGAAGACTTAGACAAGGAATATGATGATGATGATGATAAGACCTTGGAGAAAGAGTCTGTCCCTTTGGATGCTGCAGCATTTGAGCTACTGGAAAGTAATGAACAAAAGTCATTTACTCCATCAATAATCTCACCACCTGACCTGGAGTTGAAACAACTCCCATCCCACTTGAAGTATGCCTTTCTAGGAGAAAATGACAAACTACCTGTCATTATTTCTGCCACCCTAGAATTGCATCAAGAAAAGAAGTTAGTAGATATGTTGAAGTTGCACACAAAAGCCATAGGATGGACTATTGCTGACCTTAAAGGGATTAGTCCCTCTATTTGTCAGCATAATATGATCTTAGAAGACAAGAACTTCACTTCCATAGAGCCACAAAGAAGACTGAACCCTGTCATGAAAGAGGTAGTGAAAAAGGAAATTTTGAAATGGTTAGATGCAGGAATTATTTTCCCAATATCCAGTAGTTCTTGGGTTAGTCCAGTCTAGTGTGTACCCAAGAAGGGAGGGATCACTGTCATTTCCAATGACAAGAATGAACTCATCCCTACCAGAATAGTCTCCGGATGGAGAATTTGCATGGACTACCGTAGGCTGAACAAGGCTACTCAAAAGGACCATTTTCCCTTACCTTTTGTTGATCAAATGTTAGACAGGTTGGCTGGAAAAGAGTACTACTGCTTCTTGGATGGATACTCAGGATACAACCAGATAGCCATAGCACCAGAAGACCAGGATAAGACTACCTTCACTTGTCCTTATGGCACCTTTGCCTTCTGAAGGATGCCTTTTGGACTTTGCAATGCTCCTGCCACTTTTCAGAGATGCATGATGTCCATATTTTCTGATATGCTTGAAAAATCCATTGAAATATTTATGGATGATTTTTATGTTTATGGTTCATCATTTGATCAGTGTTTGGATAATTTGAAACAAAGTCTTAAAAGGTGTGAGGAGACTGACCTGGTCCTTAATTGGGAAAAATGTCATTTCATGGTAACAGAAGGGATTGTCCTTGGTCATTTAATTTCTAAAAGAGGAGTTGAGGTAGACAAAGCTAAACTTGAAATAATTGAAAAACTACCTGAACCAACAACTGTTAAAGGTATCAGGAGCTTTCTTGGCCATGCTGGATTTTATAGACGGTTTATAAAGGACTTTTCAAAAATTTCAAAACCTTTATGTCTATTATTACAGCATGACCAAAAGTTTGATTTCGATGATGAATGTAGAAATGCATTCAACACCTTGAAGAAAGCTCTGGTAACTGCACCAATAGTTGTTGCTCCTGAATGGGACAAACCTTTTGAAATCATGTGTGACGCAAGTGATTGGGCTGTTGGTGCTGTGTTAGGTCAAAGAAAAGAGAAAATTTTTCATTCCGTCCACTATGCAAGCAAAACCCTAAATGAAGCTCAAATTAATTACACAACAACTGAGAAAGAATTATTGGTTGTGGTGTTTGCATTTGAAAGGTTTAGATCATATTTGAGGGGAGCAAAAGTCATTGTACATACCGACCATGCTGCCATTAAATATTTGATATAAAAAGAAAGATGCAAAACCTAGACTGATAAGATGGGTTTTGTTGTTGCAAGAGTTTGACCTAGAGATTATTGATAGGAAGGGGACTGAGAACCAAGTGGCTGACTATTTACCCAGGTTAGAAAAACAGGTTGAAAGTAGGAAAGAAGGAGACATTGTAGAGACTTTTCCAGATGAAAAGATTCTTATGGTGCAGGCACAACTTCTATGGTTTGCTGATATAGCAAATTATTTGGCTTGTGGCATCATACCTTCTGATTATACTCATCACATGCTTAAGAAATTTCTCCATGATTGCAAATTTTACTTGTGGGATGACCCTTTTCTGTTTAAACTTGGTACAGATCAATTGTTGAGAAGGTGTATCCCAGAAACTGAAGCTGCAACAATTCTACAACATTGCCATCAATCAGCTTATGGAGGACATTTCGGAGGCCAAAGAACAGCAGCTAAAGTGATTCAATCAGGATTTTATTGGCCAACTCTCTTTAAAGATTCCCATAATTTTATTCAAAGATGTAATGAATGCCAGAGAAGTGGTTCCATTTCTCAGAAAAATGAAATGCCTTTGAATGGGATCTTGGAAGTTGAGTTATTTGATGTTTGGGGAATAGATTTTATGGGACCTTTTCCCCCTTCAAACAATTGTCAATATATCTTAGTTGCTGTTGATTATGTTTCAAAATGGGTAGAAGCAATGGCATGTGTTTCTAATGATGCTAAAACTGTTGAAAAGTTTTTACGAAAGCATATTTTTACAAGGTTTGGTACCCCCCGGGCACTAATTAGTGATGAGGGTACCCACTTTATAAACAATTTGTTGAGTAAAGTTCTTGAGAAATATCATGTGAAACACAAGGTTGCCACTGCATACCACCCACAAACCAATGGTTTGGCTGAGCTCTCAAACAGGGAAATAAAAGGGATTCTTGAAAAGGTTGTTAAACCGAAGAGAAAAGACTGGGCTTTTAAATTAGATGATGCTTTATGGGCATACAAAACTGCTTTTAAAACACCTTTGGTTATGTCTCCATACAAGCTAGTCTTTGGAAAGACCTGTCATCTCCCTTTGGAACTTGAACATAAAGCATATTGGGCTATAAAATAATTGAACTTGAACTTAGATGAGGTTGGCAACAAAAGAAAGTTGCAACTCTGTGAGCTAGAAGAGCATAGGAACCTGTCCTATGAAAATGCCAAGTTATACAAAGAGAAAACAAATAATAGGCATGACAATAGGATCAGTCACATAGAGTTAAAAGCAGGCCAAAAATGTCTTTTGTTCAATTCTAGGCTGAAGTTGTTTCCAGGTAAACTTAAGTCTAGATGGTCAGGCCCATTTCTCATTCACAAAGTATATCCATATGGGGTTGTCGACTTAGTCAATCCGGAAAACAATAGTGTGTTCAAAGTCAACGGCCAGAGAGTAAAGCTATACCATGATGTTGTAGCATCTCCACAGCATGGCTCTGTGGAGATGGTCACTCTATGCTAAAAAGCTTCAACCAAAGATGGGAACTATCTTAAAGTTCCACAATCTGTGTAAATAATCTTTGTTTAATTAATTTAGTAATTTTCTTTGTTAATCTAGTATAATTTGTTTGTTAGTGTGCAGCCTTAATTTAGGAAAAAGGAGGAAACAAGAGGATGCTATTCCAATGCTACAGCACCAAAGATCTGAGTCTTCAAAAGAAAAAGGGAATGTTCGGCTGAAATTTGGGGAATATATCAGAAGCATTTTTAGGTTTGTTTAAGAAAAGTACACTGGCTGACATCATATTTTTGGCTATTTTTAGACTATGCATCTAATTTATAGCAACAATGATGAGGAAGCCTCCAAAAGATACCTTTTAAGTACTTCACCTTAAAAACCCAAAGGTCATTACCCATTTTACAGCTTGCATCTTCCAAATTAATCAGATAAGGACACCATCCTATCACCTTTCTGTCTTTTCATCTCTCAAGAAACCCTCTTTTTGATTAACCCGCTTCCCTCTCATTCTCACTCTCACTCTAACTCCCTGTTTCTTCCCTCTCAAGACAAACACCTCTCAAAAAACCACCATAGTCTTCCCCTTTCTCTGCATTCAATCTGTAACAATGGCTAGGGTTAAGAGAGCCATGGTTCGAAACCCTGCGAGCGCCGAACGAAGAAGAAGCCCCCGAACCAGGGATCAAGCATCAAGCACTAATACGCCTCAATCACCAGTGGTCCTTGAGGATAACTCCAGTTCTCCACATCTTCGAGCATTTCCATTCCTCCACATTTATTCTCCACTCACCAAAGACACAGAGGTCGATAACACCTCTGTGGCCGATAAAGGTGAAAGTTCGACAAAACCAAACTCAAAAGGGGAGGATTCGGCCAGGAACCTTCTTGCTATCATTGCTCATACTAAGTTCATTACTATTGAAGAATCTCAGGTATTGCCTACTATTTACAAATCCTTGGCTGATGGGTCTTTCACTTCTTGTTCAGAAGATGACTCTGACAGACCCATTGCTTCCACAAAAATTGCTATTGGGCATTTTAAAAGGTATGAGTTCGATAACTCTTTTGGACCATTGAACCCTACGACCAATAAGGAAAACACCCTCGCTGATGTTCTCAAGGGTAAAGAGATTTTGGTCTCTGTTGAAAATCCCACTGAGGAGGTTGTGATTCTTGAGACCCCTGAAACCCTGCTTGAGAAAGAAACAGAGAGAAGTGAGGACACATTAGTTGAGAATCTGGAGTTAGAGAGGGAAGAAAGAACAGAGGACCCATTTGTGGATTTCCCTCAAAATGATATTGTGTGGACTGAGGAAGAGGAACCTGTGATAGTCAAGCCAACTAAGAAGAGAAAGAGATTGGGAAAGGTCTATTCCAAGAAGACCAACCGGGAAGGGTCCAGAAAGAGTAAGAGGATCAAGAGAGTGATGACTGAGGGAGAACCTTCTGGAACCAAACCTAGTGATACCAACTGCTATGCTGCAGCATCCTTGCAGCATGAGTAATCTATGAGAAGGAAAGAGAGAAGTGAGGAACCTGCTATACCTCTCCCACCAAGTCCAACCTCACCTCACAATGGGTTCATCTCCAAGGCTGTAGCAAAAATATGGCCTAAATTTCAGACTAAGACTGGGTTCCTGAGAAAGGAATAGTTGAGCATAGTATGAGGGAATTCCATTTCATTAGGCAGGTAGTTGACACCCAAGGTCTCAGCAAGCTGTGTCATGTGTATACCTCCTACAATCTCACTCTTATTAGAGAGTTCTACTGTGAGATGTCTGTGACTTCAGCCTCAAAGATTCAAGTTAGAGGAACCACTGTCAACCTCACTGCCAAAAGGATCAACCACTTCCTAGGACTCAACCCACCCAAGAAAACAAAATACTATGCACTTGTGCGTAAGGCCACTGTCAATGACCTTGCTGAGGTTGTTGCAGTCTTGGGAAAACCTAAAACCATTTGGGAAAGACACACAAATCTCATGCTAAGGACCTTCAGAGCTTCCAACCTCACAGCTAACTCCAATGTCTGGATCAACTTTGTGAGGCATACCATCTCACCAACCTCTCATGACACTTTCATCACTGTAGAAAGAATGCTTTTACTGTATTGCCTTGTAACAGGTAAAACCACCAACTTTGGAAGGATCATCATGAAAAGCATAAGGGAGTGCTCTACAAGATCAAAATCAAGGGGAAAATTTTACTTCCTTGGAATGTTGACACAACTACTGACTGAGATGGGTGTGCCTAGGTACATTGATGTCCTGATTATGAAGGAACAGAGAGAAAGACACCAGATAGACATGAAGGCAGTGCAGAGGCTAAGAGACAGAAAAGAGAAAGGTATTGGGGCAAATGAGATGGTGGGAATGATGCAGGAAATGTTAGCTCAAAACAGCAATTTGATGGACACACTCCTGCAACAAAGGACTGAGTTTTTGGAAAAGCTGGAAGATCTCAAGGTAGAGGTGCAGTCCATGGTTGATGGAAGAGAAAGAAGGGATCAAGAGGAGGAGAATGCAGAAGTAAAGAAGCTGAAAAAGTTGGTGAAAAGGCAGAAGACAGAGATAGCAGGTCTGAAGGCAAAGTTGAAAGCAGAAGGAAGTGCCCACATTGGTGCTGCAGCATCCAACCTCATAGCAGCATCACTTACAGCCCCTGTTGGCCACACACAGCCTACTCAACCTGAGTAGGACAGGTTTAAATCACACCCTTTTTGCTCCATGTCTGTTTATTTTTAGTTTTTAGGATGGGATAAGTTTTTATACTTTATAGGTTTTCTTATTTGCATTGGATCATGTTTTGATATGATTGGTTGAATTGTATATCCATAATAATTTCATGAGTCCACATCTCATTGTTAGAAGTCATGCATGCTAGAAGTAGCCTGATAGTTGCTTGGGACACATTCTGGACCACATTTTGCACATATCACACTTAATAGCATATATTCTTTTCTTGCACCATAGCCACCCAATTGTTAAAAATCAACACCTTTCTCTCCTACAATGAGGACATTGCAGAATTCTTAGTTTGGGGTGGGGGTGTCTAATATGGCATAAGAAAAAGCCATGAAAAGTGGCAATTCAACACCATAAAAGTCCCATAGGGGTTGGTGTATGTATCCAACAGAAAATGCACAAAATTTGAAAATTTTCAAGTGTTGATACATGTGTGAGAAAAGGCATGGAGAGGAAAGAAAGAGCCAAAAGAGAGAAACCCATACACTCAAAGCCATGAAAGAGGTGTGATGTAGGATGTGTGTCCATAACAAAAAGAATATAAGGCTAGCATATGGTTCATGTTAAAACACATAGGATGAGATTATTGGTTACTTTGGATTTATGAAAGGCTATATGATATAGACTTGGCATGCTCAAACTCATGATATACACCTAATGTATTCCAATGCAAAACTTTCACATTTAATGTCTTTTCTTTTGTTCTTTTCTTTTGTTCTTTTTATTGCTTAGGGACAAGCAAAGTTTTTAGTTTGGGGTGGTGATAAGCACTCAATTTTGAGTACTTAAGCACATTTCTTTTAATCTTTTAGATAGGATTTTTCACTTCTAAATCCCACTTTGGGTCATTTTCTACCTTGTTTTCCATTTATTGTATCTTGGAGCTGAATTTGTGTGATTTGCTTGTTCTATGAAGATTATAGGCTAATTTGGTTATCTTTTGGAAATCTATTTGGAAACAGGGCATGCTGCAGCATCAGTACAGCATGGAGTTGATGGTTTTGGATGAAAGAATCGAATGATAAAGGCTAATATGAGTTTTTGGCATGGAACTGATCTTTTGTAACCTCTAAACACTAATTTATCTGGTTTGTAATAGTTTAGTTAAGATGGAACTAGCTTTTGTAGCCTTAGTTGGCATTAGACTAGCTTAAGTACAATTAGATTCCCCTTAATTACAACTTTGCCACTCCTCTTGTCTGTAAAAGGAAGGCTTAGTTGCTCATAAGGGGACATCTCTCTTATCATCATCTTAGTTTATGTTTCTTAATGTCTTTTGCATCTGATCTGTAGTGGCTTGGGAGTTGATCATGAGTCACTCTTTAGTTCTTTAAATTTCAAGTCTTAATCTTTATGTTCTTCATCTTGCTCTTCATATTTTCTTTAAAGCTTTCCATCTTGTTATGCTTAGTCTAATTCCTTTACTTTCTGTTTGATTCACGAACTGGTCCTATTCCAGTCCAGTGTCCTTTGTAATTTCCAGAATTCATGCTTATGTTCTTACATTCTTCATCTTGTTCTTCATGCTAGCACATGCATGCTTGCAGCATTGAAACAACATCCACCTGCACATTTTATTTTCTTATATTTTCTTTCTTCATCTTGCATCTCTAGCCTTTCCTTTACTCTTTTAATTTAGGTTTAAGTAGTTAAAGTTCATTGTATTTACTTTCCATTCTTACTTTCTTGTCATTTCCATTTCCTTGTAATTTACTTTCCTTTGTCTTTACATTTCAAGCAACATATATATATATTTATATACTTTCAAGTCATTTATCTTTCAAGAGCACTTTACATTATGTTCATCTTTGCAATTCTTAGTAGTAGTTTTTATTTCTTTATTGTAATGAGTAGCTAATCCTCTTAGCTTGGGTGTGATGCAAAGGGTGGTTATGTGAATCTAAAAGAAAGTAGGTTTTTGTGACTTTAACGAAATTTTATTATTCCAAATCAAGTTTTATCAAGATAACAAAACTCTTTGACAAAATGATCATTTTGATAGTGTAATAGTGTTATGGACCTAGAGATAGGCCATTGAATAGCACGTCAATTTAGTGACATGAGAGGTAATATCGAAAGAGTTACTTGCAACGAGAGTTGTTACTTGTGTCATTTAAAATGATCCATTCTTTGATAAGTTGTCACTTTCTCAAAGGGTTAAAATGGAATAGACTTAGAGATAAGCTATTTAGAATACATCAACTTGGGAGGTACGGGGGTTATTTCGAAAGAGTAACTTTTAACGAAGAGAATTTGTTTTGCCGTATATTTTGAGAACTCCATTCCCATCATTCCCTTATCTTAAACTTCGCTCAGAGATGAGACTGTTTATGGCTAATGGAATAATGGGATGGTGAGAGTCCGAGAGGAACGTGTCTTGAAATTGATAATGAAACTAGTTATAATCAGAAGCATGTTGCAGCATTCCAATAGCATCATGTTATAACAGTGTTGTAGCATTGACCTGTTGGAATTTGGATTCATATACCACCCGAAAGTCTTACACCCATGCTTCTCGTTTATTCTTGTTCATTTAGACCTGTGTTAGCCAACCTTCCAAAATATTGCTTCAAATTCGTCATCTGAAATCTCATCTTTCATTATACTTTTAACACACTTTTTAGTCCAATCTCTGTGGGACGATATCTGGTATCTTTACCATTTTATTACTTGCAAGGCGACATAGTACCAATTTGTATACTTGTTTTTTGGTATTATCTGTCTCACCCTAAGGTACACTAAAGGGCTTGTCAACTGCGTCCTATACCCCTCAGTCGCTGAAAGGAAAAAAAAGACACTAATGAACATGGTGCATTCTATGTTGGCTGAAAAACGGGTTCTAAGGTGCCCTGGCCTGAAGCGGTAAGATGGAGTGTATATATAGTTAACAGGTGTCCTACTCTGGCTGTACAAAATAGAACTCCAGAAGAGGCATGGAGTGGCATGAAACCTGTGGTGGACTATTTTAGAGTTTTCGGGTGCGTAGCCCATGCACACGTTCCAAATCAGAAGCGCATCAAGCTAGACAACAAGAGTCAAAAGTGTATTTTACTGGGAGTAAGTGATGAATCAAAGGCATACCGATTATATGATCCCGTTTCTAAAAGGGTCATCGTCAGCAAAGATGTGATCTTCGAAGAAGACGAAAGATCGGATTGGGAAAGTGATAAAGAAAAAAAACAAGATAGATGTCTTAGAATGGAATGATGATGACGGAAACGAAGGCAACGAGGGTGTTGCAACAAACCCAAGTGAAATCAATTCATCCTCGAATAATCCACCCAATGGTTCACCCGCTTCACCAACTTCAAATTCAAGCAACTCAAATGAGTCGAATACTGCTGGTTTAGACGGTCCAAATGAAGGGAGGATAAGGAGAACACCAGCTTGGATGGAAAACTATGAAACGGGTGAAGGAATCTCGGACGAAGATGAATTGAATGCTATGATGACACTCATTGAAGATGACCCACTTACATTTGAAGAAGATGTCAAGAGTAAGAAGTGGAGGGATGCAATGAAGACAGAAATTGATTCGATAGAAAAGAACAAGACGTGGGAACTGACCGCTGCACCGAATGGAGTAAAGACAGTTGGAGTTAAGTGGTTTTAAAACCAAACATAACGAAAACGGGGAGATAGAAAAGCACAAAGCCAGATTACACCGAAGTATTTGCGCCGGTTGCCAGACTCGACACCATCCGCTTGATACTTGCACTAGCTGCTCAACATGGCTGGAATGTTTTCCAGTTCGATGTAAAGAGCGCGTTCCTTCACGGGGAACTTAAAGAAGAAGTCTTCGTACAACAACCGCCTGGGTATGAGAAGAAAGGTGAAGAAAACAAAGTTTATAAGCTAAAGAAGGCATTGTATGGCCTTAAACAGGCACCAAGAGCCTGGTACAGCAAGATCGAAGCATATTTTGTTCGAGAAGGTTTTGTACGGTGCTCCTGCGAACACACGCTATTTACAAAGTCGAAGGAAGGAGGTAAGTTTTTAATAATAAGCATTTATGTGGATGAATTGATATACACCGGGAATGATGAAAGCATGTGTGATGAATTTAAGAAATCAATGATGTTGGAATTTGACATGTCTGATTTGGGAAAAATGAGGTATTTTTTGGGAATCGAGGTGGTGCAAAGTTCCGATGGAATCTTTGTATGTCAAAAAAGATATGCCCGTGAAGTTTTAGCAAGGTTTGAAATGGAGAACAATAATGCGGTGTTGAATCCTATAGTTCTGGCCTCAAAGCTAACAATGAAGATGGAACCAAAGTCGATGCAACTTTGTTCAAGAAGATGGTTGGCAACTTAATGTATTTGACCGCAACAAGACCTGATCTGATTTATGGAGTAAGTCTCATCAGTCGATAGGTGGCCTGTCCAACTGAATCTCATTGGCGTACAGGAAAGAGGATACTAAGGTATCTAAGAGGAACAACTGAATTCACTACAAGAAATACAACCTATTGCGACGAAGCTTTAGCGACGACCTCAAAATCGTTGCTATAGGTATAAAATTAGGATTTCCTTATATACCAGAAAAATTAAAACTATATTTACAGAAAATAAAACCCTACAGAAACGACTTGTCGTCGCAGTAGGTATCAAAAATATTTTTAAAAATAGAATATCAACAATAAGAATAAAAAAATTAATTATGCACCTACAGCAACGACTTATCGTCGCAATAGGTGTTAAAAAAATTTCCATTTTTTTTAAATACAAAATATGTTTCGAAAAAAAAAAAATTAGAAATCAACAGATTTTTTAAAATGTTTAAACCTTTTTTAAAAACAACCTACAGCAACGACATGTCGTCGCAGTAGGGTTCAAAATATTTTTAAAAATCAGAATATCAACAATTAGAATAAAAAAATTAATTATGCACCTACAGCAACGACTTGTCGTCGCAGTAGGTGTTAAAAAAATTTCCCATTTTTTTTAAATAAAAAATATGTTTCGAGAAAAAAAAATTATAAATCAACAGATTTTTTAAAATGTTTAAACCTTTTTTTAAAAACAACCTACAACAACGACATGTCGTCGCAGTAGGGTTCAAAATATTTATAAAAATAGAATATCAACAATAAGAATAAAAAAATTAATTATGCACCTACAGCAACGACTTATCGTCGCAGTAGGTGTTAAAAAAATTTCCATTTTTTTTAAATACAAAATATGTTTCGAAAAAAAAAAATTAGAAATCAACAGATTTTTTAAAATGTTTAAACCTTTTTTAAAAACAACCTACAGCAACGACATGTCGTCGCAGTAGGGTTCAAAATATTTTTAAAAATCAGAATATCAACAATTAGAATAAAAAAATTAATTATGCACCTACAGCAACGACTTGTCGTCGCAGTAGGTGTTAAAAAAATTTCCCATTTTTTTAAATAAAAAATATGTTTCTAAAAAAAAAAATTATAAATCAACAGATTTTTTAAAATGTTTAAACCTTTTTTAAAAACAAAATTTTTTTAGAAATCAACAGATTTTATATTAAAATGTTTATTTTCTCTCTCTTAAAAAACTGGAAAGCAAATCGTTTTAGGTATTCTTTCTCTCTCGATCACGACGGCGCCTCTCTTCTTTCTCTCCCTTTTCTCTCTCGATCACGACATTGGTTGGGAACGGCGACTTGAGGTTCGATCACGACATTGCGACTCAATCAGATCACGACATTGCGACTTGAGGTTCGATCACGTGGTGTGAAACGGAGAAGTTGAGGTTGCATATCGAGCCCTGAACCGTTGTTTGAAATCTCTATGCCTTTATTCAGGTATTCTCACGATTCCAATATGTTTAAGATTGCACAATCGTTGTATTTTTCAAATCTGAGTTGTTGCATTATTCAAATCTGGATTCAATTAACCTATTAATTTTCTGGTTTGGTTTGGAACCACCATCAAAGCTTCTGTTTGAAGCATTTAGTTTGCTTATATTTGTGTTTTAATTGGTATTTTTCTTATGCTTAACAATCTTTTTCCTATATCAGAAGATATCACTGTATTAGATATGAAATACATAAATCATAGCAGCATTCTTTTATTGACAAAAGAATTGGAAAGTGGACTCTCTGTTTATCTGGGACATAGAGATATATGTAATACATCATGTATTGATACAAGGTGTAATCACTTGCCCAACCACTGCCCTGATCATGATGTTAATCCTTTTAACAATTTTTAAACTATTGAATGTGGAAAGCCATGAAAATGAATTATAAAGCCATAGATAGATTAAATATGAACTTTTGCATTTGAGAGGACATTCTGCAGTATAGACAATCACAGAATCGAAGTAAAACGTGGAGGTTTTAAAAAACCTGAGAAAATATATGTTAACTTCATTATTATGTATCCATGAATGCTTGAAATGGAGGTTGGTTGGTTGGTTATGTAGATGATTGACTTACTGCTCTTATTAGATGGTAGATAATCTTGAAATGCGAGTCTGAATCATATATACACACAAAGACATGACGTTAGTGATAAAATAGTATGGGCTAATGAGAGAACCTTAAAACACCGTATTTGAAGTCAAAGGCATAAAACTAAATAGATGGCAAAAATGTAAGATGTTAAAATCAATAAGAACCTGGTTTGCAGCAACAACTTTTAAAAGACTCAGATTTCACTTTGTATGCAGGAAGCTTCTCTCTGAACAAACACATCTCCTTAACGCAATCACGTTCCTACAAGTTTGTTGGTTATTAAAACAAATTGAATTCTTTAGTTTCTCTGCATGACACTGAAAAATAGCTTAGAGAACGTAATATATAAATTACATGCCTTTTTTTGGGACCATATCAAGTCTTGAATTGAAGATCAAACCTTATCAAGTCCTTTGGTCTCAAATCTGCTGTTTCTTCCCATAGGCTACACTAGTGATAGATCCTTTATCCTTTGGTCTCAAATCTATTGTTTCTTCCTAGTTGAGAATCTGTTTCAGGCCTAGGTGGATTTTTGTTGTCAATTAGATGTTGTATTTGTTTCAGTCTAGGTTTAGTTGTTGTTTTAGTATCAGCCTTGTATCTTGTATTGTAAAATCAGAAAACCATTTGTTAATTGGAATTGAACAAATACAATATATGTTTCGTTAGATTAGAATTGGAGTTCCAATGTCTTTTCCGATTTACTTTATCTTTTGATTAAAATGGGATAAAAACGAGAAACATTTGAAAATGATCAATTTCATTGTCCCTTTGATACAATTACAGAATTACTACATTTGAAAATTACCTTGTGAAAAGTCACTCAGATTGATCCCTAGCTAAGCTATTTTATTTATTGCTTGACTTTTCAAAGGCTTAAGTTAGAATTATTAGTTATTGAAGCCGTGGGGATGCTGAATGTCTGTGTGTGTGGCCAATTAAAGCTGCCTTACTATGTAGTGAGGGGATGCTTAACAGGCCTGGTGGCAGATTGAGTAGCCTAAGCAGATGGTTAAAAAACATTATATTATTTGACCTTCCAATTTCTTCCAACTCCAGTTGGTTTCAATAAATGGTTTTATGACAAAACTAATTTCACTACTTATATATTTGAGACCTCATATTAAGTTGGAAGATGAGACAGAAAAGGAAAATCATAGAACAATATTCATCGTTCACACATACAAGATACATTCCGACATATCTTTATTCTGTTTAACCTGTTGTATTCTGGGAAACATACGCTTTATAAGAGGTGAATTTGTTTTGAGAACATTGTGCTTAGGACAAGTCTTAGGCTGTTTACTGATTTATCGTTTTTGTTTTTAAAACACAGTTGAACAATATAGTATACTATTAACTTTTGTTATTAATATTTTGTCACAGAAAAACCCGGAAACACATGAACCGCAAGGTTCAATGGATAATTGGCATGATATGCATTATAGTCCAACTCGTGGATGGGTAAACGAGCTTGCAAGAAAAGATTATGTAAGTAATTCTTTAAATTTCAATTAACGTCAATGCTTTATAATATAGTATAGATAATAAAGACTTTGCTCACATACACATTACTTCTTCCGGTCATTAGTCTCCCAGGTCAATATATGAGCTGTTTATTTCTTATTTCAACTTCTTTTATGTGTTTGGGGTTTTAGAAAGGTAATAATTTAATTCAATAATATTTGTTTAAGTTACTTTGTCAAATTTGCTTGATGAACTTTAAATCATGAGGTGCAAAATGAAGCCTATGTTCATGGCCTTATTGGTGTTCCTTGAAAAGTTGTAGTATTTCCTGCCCCCCCCCCCATACGTACATGAAAAATTGTTTGAGTTTGCAAGTATCATACATATTTCCTTATCATGTTCATCCGACAAGGTAAAGTGACCCGATAAGCACTTATCGGGTTAAGCATTTAGTAAACGGACCCTTAGATTTCCCATTTTATCGTCTCTCAGTCATAAACTTGAAAGGTTGGTATCGAAATGTCAATTTTAGGTGTTGCATCTTGTGTGGATACACAAGTCTATTTGCAATTAAAGTGCTGTAAAACGATTTTCGAATTACACCTTCTATTTTGTAAATACTACTGCATATATGAGCTACTGTTGTAATGTAAAGGTGGTTTACCTATTCGAATTTCTATTCGATTTCAACTTCCCTTTGCTTATGTTTTTTATAATTAATTCATATATTTTCGAGTTGCATAAACAGGAAATTTATAGTGGCCACATACACTTGGGAATGCTTTTATTTCTTTTGAAGGGGAGATTCTTTAAATATATTTGGCACGATTAACTATGTTATTTTATTTCTCGAGTCCGTAACATACTTCTACTGACTCATGGCAATTCATGATTAGTTTTTCTATTACTAATTATATTTCTTAAAAAATACAGGAGGAGATGCTTGCAGAACAAGCTTCACAAACACAAGATGGCTCGACCTCCTCGTCTACCGTGAACGAGAAAGAAATTATGACAAAAGTACTTGGGGAACGGCGCGGTCACAACCGAGGGATTGGCCGAAAGTTGAAGGGTTCCGCATTTGAGTCATTTTTTGAACCGCCACCGCCACCACCACCGCCGCCGATGAATGATGCCTACATCGCTCTGAACCAATATGTGCATCAAATGTATAATGCCTTTAGGACTTGTCAACCTGGCTTTCAGTTTCCCCCACCACCCACTATAGACATACCGCCACCACAACAACCGCCACCACAGCAGCCGCCACCACATGACGAAGATGAGGATGACACAGATACAGATTCGTATGATGATTAGATATTTACGTATTTTTATGTTTGAGATAATGTTTATTTTGTAATCAATTTTGTATTATGGTTTTCAAATATTTTCTAGTTATATTAATATAAAGTTTTCTAATAATTTAAATATCAAATTAGTTGATTAAAGTATATTTTATAATCAGATTAAATAAATATTAATTTTTATAATTAATAAAAAAAAATTCCCCTATAGCGACGACATGTTGTCGCAATAGATAAAAATAATTTTTTTTATTTTATCTTATAGCGACGAGATGTCGTTGCAGTACATAAAAATCATTTTTTTTATTTTTCCTCTATAGCAACGACATGTGGTCGCAGTAGACAAAAAAACATTTTTTTTTTATTTTTTTCCTATAGCGACGACATGTCGTCGCAGTAGAAAAAAAATCATTTTTTTAATTTTTCTCCTATAGCGACGACATGTCGTCGTAGTAGGCAAAAAATTGATTTTTTTTATTTTATACTTATAGCGACGACATGTCGTTGCTATAGTGAGCTACAGCTACGAGTATACAGTGACGAAAGCTACAGCGACGACCGTCGTCGCAATAGACCTATAGCGACGAAATGTTGATCTTTAGCGACGACTTTTGTCGTCGCAATAGGTTAGTTATGTTGTAGTGATTTGGGATCTTGTACAAGAAGAGAAGCAACACAAATCTAATGGCATACACGGACAGTGACTTTGCTGGTGATTTAGATGATCGCAAAAGTACTTCTGGGTTTGTTTTCATGCTTGATTCAGCAGCAGTCTCCTGGTCTTCGAAAAAACAACCCATAGTGACACTCTCTACTACCGAGGCAGAATACGTGGCAGCAGCTTCATGTGCTTGTCAGTGCATTTGGCTGAAAAGAATATTGGAGAAGCTTGGTCACAAAGAAGGGAAAGGTACCATGATCAAATGTGACAACATC
Source organism: Arctium minus (assembly GCA_954870635.1). NCBI lineage: Eukaryota > Viridiplantae > Streptophyta > Magnoliopsida > Asterales > Asteraceae > Arctium > Arctium minus. The sequence goes on along the minus strand of OX941097.1, from coordinate 22,578,593 downwards.
TCCACGATAAAGCTTTCCAAGAATGCAGTCTTTCATGGTCGAAGCAAACACATCGACATTAGATTTCATTTTTGAGGGACTTGGTGAAAGATGGAGTTGTGGATATGAGCTACTGTAGTTCTCAAGACCAGATTGCGGATATAATGACAAAGCCTCTCAAATTGGACTAGTTTCTGAAATTTCGTACCATGCTGGGAATGTTGAAGCTTCAAAAATTAACTAAATGCTCTGCATATAGTTTAAGGGAGGGAATGTTGGAAATCAGATATATCCAATGATACTTTGGATTATCCCTTATCCGTTGCTAGTTTATCCTTTTTGAGTTTGAATAGGAGATTAGTTTAGCTTCTAGTTTATCTTATTTGTTGCTTATCTTTTCCTTTGTAAGGCCTATAAAGCCAAGTACTTTTCTTGATTGAATAACACAGAGAAACTTTCTCAGTAAACCATCTTGTGCTCTGCCTATTGTTCCTAATAGGGACATAGAATATGGATGGAGTATTGTTTGATGATTATGATTTTAATACTCCCTACCATCCAGAAAAGGCAAAAGTACTTGATCACCGGTGTGATGAACCGAAAGAAAATTAATGAATTCGAGCTCATGCCAAGAAAAAGAATGTAAGGATAAACCTAATATATCATATTCAAGAAGGGCATAAGCAAGTATTCCTTAAAAAATGCTTGTTTGGACCAAAATATTAGCAGCAAGTTTAGATGGAATTATTTGATTTTAGATCTTAACATGGATCCCAAAAGATTGTAGAAAAAGAAAGTATTAGTAAACGAAGTGCATATGAGTCGAAGCAGACATTGCATTATGGTAATGATATATAAAGGCTTGAGAATGTTTAGTATGTATAGCATGTGGACATTAGCACCTAAAGAGATCTTAGTAAAAATTTATGTGTATATATGTAAGTGCACGTACATTGGTGATGTCCTGTTAAATGCACAACTAATACACGGAAGTGTTAACTGCAATATACGATGTAGAAACATATGAATGTTACCACACTTTGAAAGTAAGAAGTACACGTTGGTATATATGTGTTATACACTTTAGTGACACTCAAACTAACTAATTAATGTTAGTTGTGGTTTCTTAAAGTAACGACTATCACATGAGAATTCAAGTCACACCATTCGTAGCATTATAAGATAGCTAGGAATCATAGGATGTGAGTGTGTTAAGGAGAGTGAAATATAGACAGAAAATCCATGTTAACAAAAAGGAATGACTTATGAAATTTTAGACGCGCGGGAGATCGGGGAATACTAAAAAAATCCGTGTGGAAAGGAAAAGTCGGATTTAGCGAGTGTGGCAAGTTAATTTCACAATATGTTAATCAACTTGAGGTAAAAGTGAGAGTTAGAAGTGTAATGTGTTGGGTTTAGGCCTGGGATCGGGCTTACTAGGACTGCGGTTTTTTAGGTTGGGTTTGGGTTAGGGGTGTTCAAAAAACCGGAAAACCGAGAAATCGAGACGAACTATTTGATCCAAAACCGAAAAACCGGGTATTCACGGGTCGGTTTTGGTTTAAAATTGTAGGTATCCGCGGGTAACCGATCTGAACCGCTATATTTAGAACACTAAGGGGTCGTTTACCCAATTACTTACCAGGTAAGCGCTTACCGGTAAATTCGACACTATCACTTACCTTACCCGTTAAGATTTTAGTCCATGAAAAACGGCATCATACGCAATAAATCATCCGGTAAGCGCTAACCGGGTAAGAGTCGTAACCATCACTTACCGGGTAAGACTCTTGAACCTTGCCATAGTTCTTACCGGGTAAGATTCATGCCCCATGCAATGTCCATCGATAAGGTAACGTGACTTGGTAAGCACTTACCGGGTAAGCATTTACCGGGTAAGCATTTACCGGGTAAGCATTAGGTAAACGGCCTCTTAATAATATTTTATTTAATATTAACTATTTAATTTTTAAATAATTATCAACTAAATAGTGGATATTTTTAAACAATAAAACTTATTTCAATTTCTTTTTCTTGGATTATTTTTATGTATTTGTTATATAATTGGTTTAAATTTTCTATTTTGGTATTATTTTTATATTGCAAATAATATTTCCTATAAATTCTGGTAACCGTGAACAGAACCGCGGGTAACCTAGTAATTTCAGTTCGGTTTGGTTCATCCCGCGGTTCGGTTTCGGTTCGGGTAACCAGGTATCCGCCTCATTCGGTTCGGTTCACATTTTTCTTACTAACCGAGTCGAACCAAACCATGAACACCCCTAGTTTGGGTTGGCCTTTCGACCTGCTCTAGTGTTACTTATGCAAATAATTAGACTTTGGATCATGATTAGAATGTTTTGAGTTGAATTGAGTAGCTTGTCTAAAAGTTAATAATAATTTGTAACTTAACCATGACTCCTTGAGAAGATCAACCTTCGATTTACTTGTGTACTAAGTTGGGCTAAATGCATGAAATAGCAACTTATTTTCAGAATTTTTCTTATTATAGTATCGTACTTTTATTTTTTCTTATTAGAACAATGTATTTTTAAATTATTTTCCGTTAAAGAGAACTGCAAGAATGAGAGGGCTATTTTTTTTATTAATGCAATGTATTTTGAAAAAACTACCCATTATAGCGGTGCCTGCTACCTTTTAAACCGGTTACCTACATATTTTTGCTTACATATCTTAAATGGAGTGATGTAGATGATACTCCATTCAAATTACATGGCATAAATAAATAAAAACCCTTCAAAAAAAAATGTTGTTTCTTTACTTTCCCTCCCGGTGATTCGTACTCATTCAATTAAAGTATGGTTTTCATCCATCTCCTTAAAAATAAGAAAACCCTTTTCAAAATCTTCCTCGTTCTTATTATATTGTATGCATATTAAATATTCTACAGTAATATATTTTTTAAACAAATGGAATGTATTTTTTACAAAATAGATATTTTGTTTGTAAAAAAACATAACACATCTTATTTTTCATTATTCACAAAATACGTATTTTTAACATTATTTTATAAATGTTAACGAGATAAATTGTGTTTACTAAGTCTTTTTTATTTGTTATATTGATGAATCATTTAGAAATTATTCCAAAAAATTTAATATATTTATTAAACAATATGTTTAGTCATTTTTTCCAAAACACATATGATATATTATTTTCAAAATAAATATTTTGTTTGTAAAAAATTTAATGTTTCTTATTTCCTTTTCTAAAATATAATTTTTTAACATTTTTTTGAATGTTAGGAGGATAGATTGTACTCTACAAATGTTCTTATTTGATTTATTAATAAATAATTTAGAAATTTTCTAATTTATTTAATATATTTATTATATAATATGTAAGTTTATTTTTTTTTTAAATACGGTGTAGTAATAAGAAATGACACCTCAACAATATGTTACACGGACGTGGATAATGACATGACATATGGATAGGGATGACAAAAAAATCCCGTCCCTAAAGGGGAATCCCTGTTGACCGCGGATGGGGACGGGGAATCCCCGAATTTGTTAATCGCGAATGGGACAAGGATGGGGATACCTCTCAAACCCGACCTCGACCCGACCCTGAGTATTTAATAGTAAGTTTTTATATATAGTATGTGTGTATATATATGTATATGTATAATTAGTACAATAAAAATGATAAACCCAACGAGTATATATAATACAACAATATAATCAATCTTCGATAATGAGAAAACTTTCAAGATATATTATAGTATTGGTATTATTGTCGGAGAAACTTTTAGTGATACAATAATGTGGATGCATAAAATATCTATTAATAAGTATTGTAATTGATATACTTTTTTTCGAATTACACTTGTACAAACGCAACCAATAAAATTTGGTTAACTAAAGTTTATAATAATACGCCGTTTAAACGTGAAATTGACATCTATAAGATATTATGTAAAAAAATTAAGTTTTGTAAACGAGGAAAAATCTCCGATTCCCCAGTGGGGATCCCCGTTCCCCAATGGGAATGAGAATGGGAATGGGGATGGGGATTGCGATCCCCGGTATCCCCGACCCCATTGCCATCTCTACATATGGAAACCTGGTAACTTGTGTCATATCATCTTAATTCAAGTCAAAAGGATATTCATTACTATAATGAGTAAATTTTTCAAAGTACAATATAATAATAAAAATTAATTTGAAAATACATTAAGGTAATAAGAAAAATGAATACAGTTCTATAATAATTTTTTTATGAAAGTAGGTTGTTATTTTATGCATTTATCCCTACTATTTAAGTTTGCTTTATTTTACAAAGAGTAAATTACACTTTTGGTCCCTGTGGTTGACACTCACTATCAACTTTAGTCCCTCTTTTAAACTAATTACAATTTTGGTCACTGTGGTTACCAATCTATTTCACTTTTGGTCCCTCATAGTAACTTCTGTTAAAAAGGTATGTTAACTCCAGGGGTATTTTGGTCTTTTCAATATTTCTTTCCTTATTTTCTTAATTTTTTTATCCTCATTGACTAAAACCCCACCTGAAAACCCCTCGGTCCTTTCAGTTCCCACTTCGGCCACATCCCGAGCCCACCCCCGACAACAAACACACCTTGGCCACATCCTGAGCACACCCCGACAACAAACCCACCCCTTAGACCTCTCATCTTCTCCAACAAGGTAACCAAAAAATCCAGTCACCACCAACTAACATCAAAACCTAATTCAAATGGATCGATAATTTACGTGTTATTTTATCGATAAATTGGGGATCCCGTCAAAAGTCGGGAATCATGACTCCTCAAAGGAGAGAGATAGAGGGCTGAGAAGAGAACGGGGAATGAACCTGCATCAAGTCGAAGCTTGAAACTAACCCAAATCTTAACCACAACCCTCCTACCAAATTCAAAACAAATCCAAATCTAAAAAACCATAAAACACATTGAAACAAATGCATCTTCAAACTTAAATCCAGAAATAAATGTCCATAGAAATACATAAACCATATCAAATTTGAACTTAAAATATGGATATTGATACAAAAACCAAATCCAAATCTGAAAACACATACAGTAGATCCAAAACACAAAGAGAGATGATGATGGCCTCTTGACTACAGATGTCGTTGGCGATGGTGGTATTTGAGACGAAGATCATAGTGAAGGGAGATGACCAGAAGCAATGGATTAGTAGTGGTGTAGAGTTTCACTTTCACATGTATATGCATGTGTTAATCAAAAATGGAAAAAAAACCATTTGGGTCAACATTGAGAAGGGGGAAGAGAACCGGTGGTGATGGGTCCCACAATCATACCCACTTCAATATATTTATTTCTTAATAGTATATTATATCAATATTATGTGTTAGATGTATTATTTTTAATTTAAAATAAGTGAAAATGATAAAAAGACCAAGATACCCTTGAGTTAACTGACTTGTTTAACAGAAGTTAGTCAAAGGACCAAAGATGAAATAAAATGGCAACCACAGTGACCAAAACTGTAATTAGTTTAAAAGAGGGACCAAAGTTGATAGTGAGTGGCAACCACAGGGACCAAACGTGTAATTTACTCTTTTACAAATATAAACCTTGTTGTGTGTTTAACATGTGAAAAAAAATTATTGAAAATATGTTATCCATAACATTTTGGCTAGATGTATGGAGTCAAGTACCACAAGGTAGAGTATTGTGAAGATTCATAAAACCAATTAATACTTGTTTCTTGAGGGTACATCTATACTTGGTGTATTCAGGTATTACTGATACATGATCAATATACTTGTAGGTTTATATGTGTTAGTATGATCCACAACATGCCAGTTCTGATTTAAGATCTCACATGTTCAATTATCTTTATGTATCATGTGTGCAACGTTAACTATTGTGTGTACAACAAACTTTATGTAACACCCTCAAATATAGAAAGAGCATTATTTAAAAAAAATCAATAATATATCAAATAAAGGATAAATCCCTTTCTATCAATCAATACTTGGTCACCTCAAATAGTAAAACTAGATTTATCATCAACAAATGGTAATTCAAACCTTACACAAAGTTTAGATTAAGGATGGGTGTTACTAAAACCCAACAATGGTCGTTATCTCCAACATCTCAAAGATATCCCCGAATAGTTAACTCCTTCTTGTGCCTCTAAGTAGAGTCATCTCATTACAGTGTTGTTAGTATCGTTCCCCAACGAGGACCTGATGTACATGCCGACAAATAAAAATGGTTAGACTTAATGCCTAGTGAGTCCAAACAGTTTCATCTTTAATATAAAACGGTAATATGAAAATATGTTATTTAAATCACAATTTCCAGAATGTATTTAGTATAAAAAGCAACATCCTTTCCAAAATCCGCTATTTTCGTAAGGAAGACTCTTTTATCAAAACACCCATTTATCATGAGAGTGAAACCCTATACTCACATAAAACATGAATAAGATTAAATATCCAAATACGAAAAATATGGATAAGACTCTATTATCCAAAACACCAAAACATGGATATTTCAATATACTAAAACCATCAATCATGGAAAACACTCTATACTCAAACATCATCGAAAACATGGATAAAATTCAATACCCAAAAAAACACCTTTCGATGACGATGGAGACTTGTTCCCATCGATCTTGGCGAAACACAAAGTAAGTCATTCATCAATATTAATGAGCCCCACTACGGATCATTGGTCATCAAGTTCAACCATTCACGGTCTCTACCTTGCTCATGACCCCCGACGATCCTAGATATGCTCGTTCATTAGAAATTACACCGTATCGTCAATGATCGATGTACAACTCCAAGTGCCCGCACCATAATGCCTCTGATGACCCAATGCCTATTTCTAGCTAAAATATGGTAATGACAATCTCATTCAAAACTATCAAGACCGACTCAGAAATTACACCAAATGGTCAATGATCAATGTACGACTCCAAGAGCCCACACCACATTGCCCCCGATGACCCAATGCCTATTTCTAGTCACAAAGTCGACTCCTATGCCTATGGAACCATTGCATTACAATCTATATTACATGGCCCCAAATGATTGACCAACACATTCAAAACATGTAACTTTCGAATAAATATGTCATCACTGTATATCTAACTCCAAAAGCTCGACATAGAGCAAAATAAACCGGACAACGTCCCACAACACTTAAATGAGCCAAAGTCATAAAAATAAGCATCACCACTTACTCAATTACAATAACACCCCAAAATTTGGGATAAACAAATCTTCCACAAAAATGAAATATTGGTATAAAATGTCAAGACACGAGTCTCCCAAAAAGGGGAATTAATATCACCTATTAGTTACAATTTTTGTAATTCAAATTAATTGGAGATAACGACCTAATAATCTGTTTTCTATAGAAATAATATTACAATTAGGGTGTCTTCCAATTATTCCAAAAGTGTACTCCTCATAAGCAATGGTGCCCCAAAAATAATTCCCAAGCTCCCTCTCACAAACTCGACTTAACCTTCTTAGAGGCAGTGCTGCTAAAACCTGAGATACATGTTGACACCAACCAAGTGTTAGGCCAAAGAGCCTAGTGAGTTTAAATAAGTAGAAACAAGTAAAGATCATGCAATAATGTCAAGTAAAATAATTTCGCGCACTAAAAGTTGGAGTCAATGGGGGAGACCCATAACACCAATCAAGTTCCACTCAAAGAGTCGAGCTACCTTACTACCAACTATCACAAGTGGCACCAAAAGGACCGACACATCCGAGGGTTATGACTAAGGCATTGCCCCGAATGACGGAGGTCTAGGTGCATACCCATATGGTGGCACCCAAGACTATGTCCTCCTAGTGTCTACTTGACTTGATTCATCCAATAATACATCTTGGGCATAGGGCACTTTAGATCATGTGCAATATATACACTACCATCATAGGCAAATTCGTGGATCAAATACCACATACATTTTACTAGGGTCTCACACGAGACATTAACTGTTAAACCCAAAATTCAAGTTCTAATCACTATAATCAATCAAGATGAGAAATCTGTAAATCATATGTCATTGAATCACATCACATATTACAATCTCACTTTCTCTCTCTACATTCTCTCACTAAAATGATATTCAATCTGTTCTTCTCTCATCCGTTCAGTTCTATAATTACTTACCAACTTACTACACGCTATTTATACCAACAACAAAATACAAGGAAACAAAACACAAACTTTGACTTTGACTTATTACAAAGAAACTTTGACTTTGATGCTTGAGAGTTGACTTCAGCTTTGACTTCAATCTTCAGTCTTCTATGATCTTGTATCCAACATATATATGCTCTAACAATCTCCCCCTTTGGATTCAAGATCATCTCAAAAAGATTTTGCAGAATAATCTTCTCTCTTTAAGCTCAGTAAGTGTAATCTTCTCCTTTGATCAACTTTAGCATTGAAAAACAGTCTTCTATTTATGCCTGAAACAATCTCTTCTTTCTTTGATCTTTAACAATTTGTAATCTTCCAAAGTCTGTCTTTAAACAAATAACAATCTCCCCCAAAGATGGTAGATATGCTCTTCAACAATCTCCCCAAGGTTATATCGAACCTCTTTCAGACTTAGAAAGAAATTATCTTCAGTTTTAGCTCTGTTTGTTCCAGCAATTTATCTTCAAAGAAAATTTCTGTAAACTTCAGCACATCTTCAGAAAACTTTGAACTTTTCTCTTTCAAACTTTCAATCTTTGCAATTCTCTAAACTTTTCTCCCATAACTTGATACAAACTTTTCTTTTCTGACATTTCGTAAACTTTATATTCTCCCCCTTTTTGATGATTGCGGCATTGAGATCATCAAAATTTTCTCCAAGAAATGTCATTATCTATTCTGACCACTGATCTTTTGAACTGAGCCTCTGATTCACCGTCAACCCATAAAGATATTCATCCGAATATTTTCAAATTCAGACAAATTGGAATGTAACACCTGAATCAACAAATGAATCAGTTAAAATGCCTGTCAGTAACACAAAGTTACTGTGTGTAACGAATACACATTGGAAAGGAGCTTTTTGATGTTCACTGCCCCAGGTATTCCATTCAATCATCGAAACACCACAAAGATATTTCTATAAACGTTATGACAAGAAAACATATTCCTTGTGTGTTCGTGTAAGTGTTAGAAAGAATTAAGCACATTATGATTGCTTTGTATAAGGCTCAACATTGTGTAAACCATTGAGACAAAAACAGTTAAACACAGACTCGATTGTGCATGATCAAAGTGCGAAGGTGGGGCAGACTTCCTTCTTGTTCAATATCCAGATTTTCCAAATGAAAATCAGATAGTATATGTGCTGCATACCCTTAAAATATGAAACATTTTCTTGTTAAGAAGAAAATGAGTGGCTGGTGGGGTTTTGATCAAGAGTTGGCATGGGCTATTTGACAATTTCAATAATGTTCACGAAGAATTTTGAAACACTAGTAATGTGGTTGCCCGACTCAGAAAAAGTTGGTGTAGAGTTTGATATTCTTTTACTCTGATCTCACACCCTCTTTCTTTTAATCATTGAGCTCGCTTCTAACCAAACTCTCCTTTTCATTTTACCTCTTCACACAACCCACACTCATTTCTTTTTGACTCCTCACACTCGATCACTAAGGATTAACTTCTTGGGTAGGAAACACTGGTTAACATGAATCCATAGAAGTTTCATTTAAGTCCTACATAATGAACCCATGTAATTTCCTATAAGTAGAATGTTGCTCAACTGGTTTAACTTGTCAGTTAAAGCACAAAATATGAAATATAAGTCAGATATATGTATGCTCAGAGATGTAATCATGAAGATTTGAGCATTTTAAACATTAAAGACTTTTCAAACAAGAAAATTGAATAAATGAAATGAATACGAGAAACTTTTTGAAAATATGACTTTGTATGATAAAGATCAAATACGAATGATATAACAATCAAGGCTTTGGTCATCAAAAACTGATATTGTCTATATGAATCAAAATATAGACATTCTTGAAAGAACGTTCAGAAATGAAATCACGCTCAAACTTTGAATAACAATCGGGGTGTCTTACCATCGAAAAATATTGTTTCAATTTAGAGACATGGTAAGAACGAATTCAACAAAAATTAAACCGGTGTGTGTGAATACTTGAAAGTATATGAAAAAGACAATACACAAGTATTAATTTTTGGAAACACACAATTTGTATAACATTGAAGCACAAACAATAATGAAAACATTTAAAATTACACTTCTATATTCATGAAATCGTTTAAGAATAAGAAGTGATTTGAACATTTAAGAACATGTTTTCTATGATTGAAAGTCGTCCTTCTTTCAACCATATATGATATTAAGAATAGAAATAAACCTTTTCAATATGTCTTAAATCGAATGAAGTCAGCTTAAAATCATAATGATATGATCATTAAGTATCCTCTCAATCTGCATCAGTCACAAAGATCGTCAAAGCAATTTTATTCACACCATTTATTGAAAAATAAAATGACATAAAGCAGTAAAACTTTGAATGTACGAGTTCTGATCTGAAGTAATCAGAAGTCATAATTCATACTCCTTTTTGCTTATTCTTACTCCCCCTGCATTTATGCATCAGAAAAATTTATCAATGAAAAACATATGAACTCCCCCTCAAATGAATATAGATCATCTTTTCATCATCTCTCACTCCCCCTGAAAACACGAATACCCTTCAGTGCAGATATCTTTTCAGAATAAAGATAAAGAAATGAAGAAAAATAACAATAAGAAAAACTTTAGCAGGAAATCACAGATTATGTCTTCGGATTTAGAATACCAAGTTTCGAGACAAGAAAAATAAATCTCTTTTCGTCGAGAGGCTTGGTAAAAAAATCAGCAAGATGATAATCAGTGTTTACAAAATAAAGTTCTATTGTACCGTTTTCAATGTTGTCTTTCATAAAATGATATCGAACAACTATGCGTTTTGTCTTTGTATGTTGTACATGATTTGCTGATATTGCAATAGCGCTCTTAGAGTCACAGTATATCGGGATCTTGTCAAATTTGAAGTCATAATCTCGTAGTTGCGTCCTCATCCACAACACCTGAGAGCAACAGCTTGCAGCAGCAACATATTCTGCCTCAGCCGTTGATGTGGAAACACAAATTTGTTTCTTTGATGCCCAACTAACGAGTTTATCTCCAAGAAATTGAATATGACCCGATGTGCTCTTCATGTCTAACATACAGCCTGCATGATCTGCATCTGAGTAAGCCGTTAGTTCAAAACCAGTATCTTTAGGATACCACAGACCAAGATCTGCAGTCCCCTTCAGATATCTAAATATGAGCTTAACTGCTGCAGACATATGAGATTCTTTTGGATTAGCCTGATATCTTGCACATAGACATGTAGAGAACATAATATCTAGCTTACTTGAAGTTAAATACATTAAACAACCAATCATTCCTCTATAGGTTCTAACATCAACAGGTTTGCCCGAAGGATCCATGTCGATCTTAGTTCCCGGTGCCATCGGGGTTCCAATAGGTTTACAAGTTTCCATTTTGAATTTCCGAAGAATATCAAAAATATACTTAGCTTGATTTATAAAAATCCCCGTTGAAAATTGCTTGACTTGTAATCCGAGAAAAAAGTTCATCTCTCTCATCATACTCATCTCAAAACGTGACACCATGCGGTTTGAAAAATTCTTACAGAATTTGGGATTTGTAGAGCCAAATATAATGTCATCCAGATTTATTTGAATAAGAATGATATCGGCTTTTTCTTTTTTAATGAATAAAGTAGTATTCCCATATTTAGAACCCCAAGCCATATAGACATATCTTTTTAGAACATGAGATGCATAATGACATGCCCTAACACTTTCCAACAACACATACTTATTTTCATAAGGTCCAATTTCCAAATTAGGTCAAACCCTAAAATTGGGTATCTTCACCACGGGACTCCAAATACTCATCTAATAGAGATATCATAGACACAAATCCATTCATATATCAAATAGAACATTTTGTACTAAACACCTTAAATATTCCAAAAATGGTAAGAAGATGAACATTTGACTTCATATGAGAAAATGATACCTAAAGCATGATAAGTCATTAAAATCATAAATAACATGTATCTAGTTTTTACAAATGGGTTAGAAAACTCACAATCTAGGTTTTAAGAAAAAACGTAGAAAATAGTGAAGCCCTAGGAAGAAGCTAGTGATTTGAGATGTAGAATAACACTTGAGTTCTTTACTCTTGATGGATGGAAGATGATTGGTATAAGCAATAAATGGCCTTGATGGATCTTGCCTTGGAAATCAATGAAAAGAGATGGTAGTGGACTGAAAATCGCCCAATGAATAGAGAGAAAATGAGTTTGGATTTGTTCTCAAAATATGTTCTCGGTTGGGTAGGAAATAGGGCTGAAATAGCCTTTAACTGGGTGCGGGCGACTATGACATGGCGATTGTGCCATGGCACATTTGTGAGGCATTATCGTTCAGAGTGTACCGCGGTCCACCTCGCAGCATGACTATGATAAACGATTGTGACCCTGGCATAGTCGTCGGGCACAATCGCAGGAGATGTACCGACGGGGCTCTAACCCGCACGAACTTTTCCATGCGATTGTGACTCGGGTATTGTCGTCAGGCACAATCGCATCAGGCACAATCGTGGGTAGGGCTTGTGCTTCATAAATTTTCCAGATTTTCGCTACAGACTCGCTAACAAAATAATATACGATCCTACTATTAATTTTTAATCAAAAGAAAGGTTTGTTTTTTTAGCTACCAAGGATAGAGGGGGAGACATTTACATACTTACAAAATTTGGAACATTACAATTACCGAACTAAAAACCGACATGAGTAAAAAAAAATGCACTTTCTCAATAAATAGGTAAACTCATACGCAAAATTATGATTAGGCCAAACCTTGCCAATATCTCGTAACACAAAACTGCATTTTCCAAACGAGTTATCAAATCAAATATACTAAAAGTGCATTACCGTCAAATAACCTTCACTTATAAAATAAATAATCAAAAAGACACACTATTAAGATTTATTTATTAAAATGTTCAAAAACCCCAAATATGGGCATTACTCTTGTTTTATAAAATCAAATGTACCGAAGATGCAAATATAATCAAATAATCCACACATTTGCTAAATATCAATGAAAACATTTAAATACCTAAAATGAAATTTTTTGGCATGTACATAGTTTTCACAAAGCAACTTGAACTCATCTTGCTAGGTTAAGTTAAACCTAGATTCCAAATCCAAACTCTAGTTTCCCATAAGTGAGGATTTGAGACCTCCAAGCAAGATCTTTCTAAGGTAACTCTTCAAAACCACCAAGCAAGCTAGAAGATACCAAATATTAATATAAACTCCAAATGTACCAAGATCCTCAAAACATTACATCTCCGAAGTAGTAGCAACTTTTCCTTCCAAAATGTGACCATTTTACATAACACTCCCCTAAAGATGAACAAAATCAAATATACTTGAATCATATGTTTGAAGTCCCAAAATAACATTTTTGTACTTAGAACACCCTTTTATAACACATTCTAGAAGATCCAACATTTACTAATAAAAAGGGTTAAAAGCCCTAAATCCCCCAAAATGCCATAAATTGGTCAAAATCCATAGATGTGTACAACACATCAAGAGGGATTCTAGGAGACTAAAATGAAGTATTTTGACAAATATAACAGTTTAGAAATGTTCACAAATGGTTTTTTTTTTAAAAACAAAATATAGTCAAAATGGTGGAAGGATGATGAAGAAGATGAAGATCTTGTATTTCAACCCACAAGACTTGAATCTCTAGTTGTCAAACTCTTAGATGCTCTTGAAGAGTCGATTTGGAGGAGGAAATGATCAAGGACTGAAAACGAGAGAAATAGAAGTGTTTGGTGAAGAAATTAATGAAGAAAAGAAGGAAAAATCGGATTTAAAGGGGCTGCAGGGCCAACAACTTTCTGCCCACCTTTTACCCACACATCGTGTCCGCAAGCTGTGAAATTTCCGTTCACTTTTTGATTTTTCGCCAAATGTGATACCCAACCGAACCAAAACTCAAAATACTTCATTAGGGCAATTTTAAAGTTAACATTACTTATAAAAATTTGAAATTATACTTACCCAAAAATCCGGGTGTTACAGTTTAGTATTTCATAGTCAGATACATGTTTAGAGTAGAATATAATTTTATGCATATGTTTAGATTGCATGCTTCAATAAAATGTGTTTGCATAATTGATGGCATATGTCAAAAAATGTCTTAAGAACCGTTTAGAACGAAAACCATAAACTAATTGAGTAGAGAACTGATTAGTAGTGTGTACCTTACGTTCAACCAAAGTGGAAAGTATAACACCCTAAAAATAGGAGCCAAATAAAACCTGAATAAATGCAGTAAATCCCGACTATACATAAATAATCGCCCAAAAAGGGGAAGTGTAAATTAGAAGTTTAATTACAAATCAAGTACTAAATACTTGAACAACAACCTACTAATCTAGACCAAACACAATCTAAATTATATACGGGTGTCGCTAAGTTCACCAAAAAGGGTAACTATATTCCCAAAATTCTCCAAGTAACTCTTCTCCAAAAGTTCATGCCTAAAAGTTGTCTCATCCGACAATTGGCACTTCACTCACAAGCTTGCCGCCCCGCTACTCAAAGAACCTAATATACATGTCACATTTAAGAAAAAGTGTTAGGCTAACGCCTAATGATATCAAACAATTTTAATCAAGGAAGAATATGAAATTCCGGAAAATGTAGACTAGTCTCATTTCAAATTATGAATTTATTCTCAATTCAACAATTGTATCACACATTCAACTTACGATAACGGGGGAGACCCGATTTCCATGTTGGTGACGGAACACATAAGTAGGTCACACATTCATGTTCAAGAGCCCCACTACAAATCAACGGTCATCCCATCAATTCTAGATTTCGCTCATTCACAAGAAATTATAATTATTTGTCATTCGTCGTTGCCCGCTTAAAGTCCACAACTATTACCTATCTTGATCCCATGCCTATTTCTTGGTCCATTTGGGAATTATAACATCCCAACATTTCAACCCAAACGAGACTCGTATGCCTATGGATCCATTACGTAGGGTCTAACACACACATGGACACACTTAGACATAATACACATATGCATCTACTATAGTCATTAATAGATTTCAATTACCCATAACTTAAGTACACATTTCCATACTCCTCTTTATTACAAAACTCCATACTTTGTAAAATATTGTACAAGGTAAGTAAAATCATTGACTACCAATAGGGTTGTAAACGAACCGAACGAACACGAACGGAGGCTTGTTCGTGTTCGTTCGTTTAACTTAACCGAACAAACGAACGAACACGAACGGTAAACGAACGAAATTTTTTGTGTTCAAGTTCGTTCGTTAAGAAAATATGTTTGTTCGTGTTCGTTTATGTTTGTTCATTAAGAGCTAGACGAACGTAAATGAACAAACATAAATGAACATAAACGAACGAACATAAATGAACATAAACGAACACAAATGAATAAAAAACAACCACCGTTAGAGTTAGGCTTGTAAACGAACCGAACAAACACGAACAAAGACTTGAAAAATATTTGATGTTCTTGTTCGTTCGTTTAAAATTTATTTGTGCTCGTGTTTGTTTATGTTCGTTAAGAACCATCACAAATAAAAACAAACTTAAAAAAAGAGAAGGTGCACCCACTTCAAAGGGATGCTCCAAGCCAATAGGCTCAGGCCACCAATTAATACTCAAGCCAATGTGGCTCAAGTCACCGGTTGAGGCTTAACTCAATGGTATTCCACTAGAAGATTTAAGGGACAAGGATGATATTTATAGTAGGGGATAGAGTTGGAGATTTTTGTTTTTGAGCGATGTGGGATGAGAAAATCCCACTTCTCTTTGATATGGAGAGGCTATGACTCATCAGTAATAGGCCATCCCACATCGGAATTTTAGCAAAAAAAGAGGTCTATAAGTTGATATATAAGAAAAGCTAATGTGGAAAAGTAAATGCCTTCCATTTAATTATTTTTTTCTCTCTAAAATGAAACCTTTTTATTATTAATATTAAATATTAATATTAATTAAAAAATAGCAATGGTCTAATTATTAATTTTATAAAAAACGTTAATTGTCAATTTATTTTCATCAGTAAATGAACATAAACGAACGTTAATAAACGAACATTAACGAACATAAATTAACGAACGTTCACGAACATAAATGAACGAACGAGACCTTTGTTCATGTTCGTTCGTTTAACTAAACGAACAAAAAAACTTGTTCATGTTTGTTCATTTATTAAATAAACGAACATAAACAAACTTCCCGCCGAACAGTTCATGAACGGTTCGCTAAACGTTCGGTTCGTTTACAGCCCTAACTATCAACATTTAGACCAAAGACACCCACATCTCATCATTTAATTCCAAAACCCTTTATTTCTCCATGGATTTATTGAAAATAAGGGAAAGGTTGATAACCATATTAGTGCCTTAATATTCATATGTTAACCTTTTTGACATCCAAAATCCAAGTATACTTTCAAAAATCCAAAACCCTAGAAATGTATCCTCGGTTCCCAAAATAGGGTTTTGACTCATACATCAACGAAGAAATCAAAGTAGTTTTTAGAGAGTAAAACTACCATAGTTTAACATGTATATAGTTTGATGAAAGAATGACTCACTACTTGGATTTTTGGTAAAAACCCTAGAAAGTTTCCAAGTATTTCTTGAAGAGAGTGGTAGAGATACAAGCCCCTTGATCCTAACTTCCAAACCTTGACTTGCTAGATGGGAGAATCGCTCAAACTTAGTTGGTTGAATCCTTCAATGCATCCCAATCGGATTTAATGCAGTGGAGAGGGGTTTAAGAGAGTTTCTAGGTGGTTGGGTGGAGTAATGAATGAGAAGGAGGCTGAAGTCGTGAGTTTTAACCTGTAGGTACCCGACGGCGACAATGCCATGCGACAATGCCATGGGCAAAGTCGCTGGCACAGTGGCACCATCTGTACCGTAGGTGCCCCCACTCGGCGACATTGCCATGCGACAATGTCATGGGCAAAGTTGCGGGCATAGTCGCTAGACACGTATCGAGAGCTCTTCCTCTACGGTGACAGTACCCTTGGCGACAGTGCTCTTGGCGACAGTGACAATGTCACAATCATCGGGCATAGTCGCATCAACCTCCCTGGAGCTCGAAAAGGTCATTTTCAACATTGGAACATACGGTAATTCGAGAAGAATACTTAAGAACATAATCCTAAAACAATGAGGTAAACTTAGCTTAAGACTATAAGGGTAATTAATCTCGCCTGACGGAAATTACGGGTATTACAGAAAGGAAAAAAGGAAAATAGAAGAGGTAGTTTTATGTTCCCGATCTAGCCACGATAAATTGATGCTATGTTTAACTTGAATTTTGTTTCATTTAGATTTTAGTATGCAGTATTTTTAGTTTTGATGTATTGGATATCAAATAGTTAAGTTTGTAAATATGTTGAAGGTCTTCCATGTAACTAGTTAGTAGTATTTTCATGTTATTGTTCATATTTCATGAAAATTGTTAGAATGTCACAACCTTGGCTACCCTACCCGCTGATCCTCATTTGAAGCACGTCGAGTTGCCAAGATTTTGTAATGACGAGATGTTCCTTGGACGTGGTGCTACAGGCTGAGACAAGCATGGTGTTACGGGCCTCGCAACACCAACCTAGGCGTATCACAAAAAGGCATGTTTGTGATTGATTAATCGGGCCAATTAATTGAGCATTGTGGGTCTCGCAACACTACTGAGGTCACCTCGACCCATTGGTCATAGATCGAAACACGTCGAGTTGCGAAGCTTTGCTAGTGACGAGATCGCATTGGGCAACCTAATCAATCAAATAGTTTGGTGAATAACTACAATTATATTGATAAGAAAGCGAGAATAGTTACATTAAAATATATTTCTATAATTTAAGACTTGGTAATAGATATAGATTTAAATTTCTCTATCGAGAGAGTAGATCAATACGTCTAATTTCTACATGAAAGATTTGAAAGGATATGGGAGATATTATTGTTATTATATCTTTTTTTATTATTTTCTCTTGTCTTCGAATTCATTTAATTACCAAAAAGAACCTTCTTAAAGATTAATTATATTTTATTAATCTAGACTGGTTTTGATTTAATTAAAACATATGTATGTACATACATATGTATATATCTACATATGTATGTACGTACATATGTTATTGATAGAAAGTCGTATAGGTCCACAAAGTAGCCACAATGTTCCCACAGTGGCGATGCAATGCAACAAGTAATAAAGTGGTAGTAATACCGATATCGTATCCACAGGGATCGGACTTCAGAGTTTCGAGTACTAAGTCAAGAATACACTGATTTCAATTAGAGAAAAAAAAAACATTTTCAGCGAGTTTGGTGATTTTAACAATTAAGTAAAGAAAAATAAATTAAAGAAAAAAGTATGGGTGTAAACACCATCTAACACATTTGTAGTAACCTCATGGTCGGAAACAAGTGTCACAATTTTTTTTTGTAAGAGTCCCTTTCTCTCGAAAGTGAACTCTAACAAAGAGTGGCCACCTATCCCCACAAACTCACCACTTTTGCCAACTGAAGACTTGCCGATTTAACTAAGTCGGCCTCTAAGGATTGTAGCTCTACCAGTATGTAAATAAATGACTAAATCTCTTTGGGACACCAATATCGACCAACATGAACCTTAGTTAACACCATGCAAAAACCCGTATATATACGTGGTCATAAAAGACTTTCTCAAATCTTCTTGCATCACTCAAGTCGTATTTTCGTATCCGCCCATCTCTGGGTCAAAGATCTAATATTAACACTTACAAGTGATCGGTTTATCTGTGTTGAGTTAAAGTCCCGACTCAAATGACCAAGTCTAAGAGTTAGTAAAAATGGCAACACCCAAGTGTTGCCTACTAGTCTTAGATTTGGCTCACACCCACACCAAAAAGGTGCTTATCTTATAATAAAAATAGAGAACATAATGTAAGAAGAGAAGAAAAATACATAAGAAATACTTGTGTAAAATAAAGCTTAAAAGTGCCACCACAGTGGTGATACAGTAGACAAAAATTCAAAATACAAGAAATTCAAATACTATAAACTACATATTAAGACTCCAGACCTCTTATTGAGAGAGTTTGAGGTTTGGAAAGGTACACTAAGAATGGACTCACAAATCTCTCATTTATAGGAGGTGGAAGGATAAGTCTCACAATCTTTTATCCTAAGGTTAAAGACATCCAACAATCCTACGGGCACAAGGATCTTTATATTATTGGCATAATCTTATCTTCTCTTTGAATAATGCAACTCCACTCCATCCAATTGTAGTCTTCAAAATCTTTACCAAATCTCATTTGAATCTGCCTACGGTGGCCAGTTTGTGGCCACAATCCAACAGCAACGTCTTTTTACCAAAAAATGATGCGTATAACCTTAAAAACATCCTCAACAGCTCCAAATGAAAATAAAATAATAGAAGGAAGAAACATGAATAAGAAAAGAGGAAACACAACTAAAAAGGAAAAAAACACATGCAAACGATATATATAAATAACACTCAAAATGAGAGTTGTCAGTTATGTATCTACAAGTGTATGTATGTACATATTTGTGTACGTATATATGTGCATATGTATGTGTGTATGTACGTATGCATGCATTAAAATACATTTGTAACAATGTCCAACATCTTATGACAAAACTAAATGAAAAAATGAATATGTTAATAACATAAAGCAAGGTTAGTTGTAAAGGAGTACAAGCTGAAGACAGGGATCGACTACAATGAAGTTTTTGCTCATGTGAATTGACTCAAAGATATTCTTTAGTCTTTTAGCATTGGTAGCATAAAATGAATGAATGTTACATCAAATATGTGAAATTTGTATTTCTAAATGGAGTTCTTGAAAAAGATCATTATACTGAACAAATGCCAGTTATGTAAAGAAAGGGGAGAAACACAAGGTGTGTCGTGTAAAAATGCATTATATGGTTTGAAGCAAGCACCTCATATTTGGTATTGTTGGTGGTGATTTTAGTATCATCAATCATTTTAGTGTGATTGAGATTTACTTGAAATCGATTAGCTAATAATGCAAACATAAGTGAGTTAGGAGGTGCAAATTGCACACTCAAAAATGTTACCTCATCACCTTAACGAGATAGCCTTAAGGAGGGGGTCAAGGGGTTGTGCCCCTTTGCGGCATCCTAGAGGGAGCACCCCTAGCAGAACTATGATTGTCCTTAATTTTGAAGAGGTTTAGGAATTCTGAGTTCCGAGATTTTCTGGACGTGAATTTGATGGTTGGAAACCTTCTTGAAATAGTTCTGAAACTTTGTGAAAAATACCTAAGTATAGAACATAAGCATGTGGACTCTCAGCCTTTTCCCTAGATCTCTAAGTCTTTACTTAGTTTCTCAACGTCTTCACTAAGAGCGTATGATCTTCTGGACCTTCGGCTTAGATCTTCTAGACCATCTGGACCATTGGTTCTGAGACATGGTGAATCGAACTCAGAGAGCTACTAACAGTTACTTATCAACGGTTACAACTATTGTGTAGTTATGTTTTGTTGGAATTAATGTTATAATCACAAGATGCCGTTAGTTCTAAGTAAATAGTTAGTAGATGATAGTTTGTTTAAACTAGAAGGGTTGCCTTGTAAATATGGAATAATGGACAGTTAAGATAACTGTCTTTGGCAACTATTGGATGAACCGGTGTGATCAGTTAAGGCACCGTTTCACTCCATACTATGTATATCTCTATTTTCAATTAATCGAACTGTGATTATCCTATATGCCTCTGTCCCTATTTCTCTCTCGTAAACACACGCACACACATACAGAAGATTGTTCGAAGATGGTAGGATCCATCAGAAGGCAGAATCGATTTCCAGGAATGGTAAAAGGGGAAGAGTTCGATTCTATCATGTTTTAATGTTTTAACCGCCATAACCGTCGATCTCTCTTATAAATATGTAATGTTTATTTGGGTGTATACAAGGACTCAATCTTATAGCCTTTAAGGTTAGAGTTTTCATTTGGATTATCTCAATACAAAATATGTGATACCTAAGGCTAATAAGGGACGAATTATTGTATTTGGAAAGCGACCATACTCGATCCAAGTGATTTTCTGGTTCGTGTATCATCTCCAATTTTCTATATCTAACAACTGTCACATTGATAAATACTGTACTAAAAATGGTTTTAAGGGGTCCCCATTCAAGCATACTCTCTACTTTAAAGAAAATAATGTTGAACAAGAAAATACAGGAATTGAATCTCTATCTAATTACAAAAGAGGTACTATGCTTGTCCTATTTCGAGTCCAATTGATTCGGTTTTAAGCTATCAAAAGATGCACAGAAAAAGAATATTGATCCTAGTATTCACCAAAACATGGGTAGGAGTCTGATGTACTTCATGGCTACTCAACCAGATGTCATGTTCGCACTAATCGTAAACCAATTATCAATTTCTACGAGAACTTGTTAATAGTGGTCGAATTATAATCGATTTTTGTGGCACCTTTGATCCAGTGGCAGACTAACCCCCTAAAAATCGATGAGTTCAAGAAGAATATAAGATGAAGGCAAAGCATGTTAATTGAAATATGCTAGTCTAGCTTTTAAGGAGGCCGTTAGAAATTAACCTATACTTCTGACAAAAAATGAGTAAATAAAACTTGTGTTCATGATGCTTTTTTGGTGTGGTAAGAAATCTTCCTTTTGTTTTTTAGTTGAAACTCTTGCACTGCTGTAAGTTTTATGTGTCGCTGTAATTTTGTTTGTTGCTGTTTTTGTTTGTTTTTACAACAAAATGATATCCATTTCGTCATTTTTCAAGAAAAGAAATTAAAAGTTTCTAATGATAACAAGACTTTCTTTGATCTGTGTGTACATACGAAAACTTATAATTAAGAAAGTAAGGATCATTAATCATGCTGATGAAGGAGCATGTGCATTCCTCAGAATTTGCTGGCATATATTTTTTCCTGATTAACATATTGACAAATGCCCTTATTTAAATATAGCCATTTGTTACGGATCATGCAAGTAGTGAGATTCCTTTCTCTCATGTGTTATTTGTAGTAGTTGTCTACGAGTTTTTCCCACTCGATCCATTGGATCATTAATGCCCACCTCATTTTCTTAATCAGTTTTTAAGAAATAACAAGGTTTTCTGGCCACACCACTGATGCCTGCCTGTCAAGAGTGTGTTTTCATCAAGAGCCTTAAATTCTCATTAATTATGGTAATCAGGCTTAGTATTGGCTGCATCAATATTATAGATATATCATATATGCCCACATTATTCGTTCGTGTGTAATCCCATTTTTCATTGATCAACTTCGATTTTAGCAACCACAAGGGTTGTGTCGTAGTGGTTAAGACACGGAGGGATGTGGTGGAATATATCATCTGCCAAAGGTTCGAATCCAGACGTACACAAAAATTATTGCCACTGAGTTTATCAGGGCTGATTTCTTCCAATCATAATTTGTCGGGATTAGTCTAGGCATAGCCTAGGACACCCTTCCAAAAAAAACTTGGATTTTAGCAATATTACTTCATCAAAGTGAAAATAACTTGCCTCATGTTCACCATTTTGACAAAATTAACTGTGATTTTGCTAGATTGCGAGCGGTTGTTTCTACCAATTTTACAGAACAATAAATTTTCATCTACTGCAGTTAACAAATACGAAAAGCACTAAAGAGAATCAATATTTCACTAAAATTTACAGGAAAAATAAGACTTGTTTCAAAGACAAGGATAAATTAAGTGAAAAAAGGTACACAGGATAGATGATAAGGCTATTAAATGCATGCACATGTGTGCATGGCTCATCTTGTAAGGCCACTTATGATATCTTGGATGATTTCGAATAAAATAACATGATGTGATTTCTAAAACTCTAATGCACGAGTGGCATGCCAGACGAATCTCCATATCTCGTCTTCGTGAAACTTGATATTACAGAAAATAAGTTACTACTTAATTCAGAGTACAGCTAATCATTTCTATCGAAGATCTATATGGCATTCACCTTCACCATAGGGATTATGCAAAAACAGTTTCAATATAGATATGATCACCTTGCTCACAAATGTTGTTCAAATCTACAGGGAATTGAGGATATATTTCAGTATGCTAAATCAACATGTGATCGATCAGTCTTTGGTATATGCAGTTAAATCTTTTAAGAAAAAACTGAAAACTAGTAGTCAACAAGAAAAAATGTAGAAAGTATCAGCGTCTGTATAGCTCTATATAATTTTCTACAGAAATACAGGCATATCCTCTAGAAACTAACATGACAAGTAGAAATGAAGCTGGCTATGAGTTGTTCCCCTGCCAGCCCTAGCTAGATTGCATCTTTTACACCACAAACATCTCATTTTCTTGGTTTTATGAGATATGAGGCTGTCTCATCTCACCTCTGCAGCCCCTCTAGCTGTCAATAGGGCGTCTTGTTGGAGGAATTTGAGAATACAAAGAGACTGTATGTTAAATCTGTCAGGGTATCACGAAATTAATGTGAGACTAATCTTAAATTTGCGTCTCGATTTTGGCATAAATCAAAACGTTACCTTTTTAAACTTAAAAGAATCGTAACCATTTATATATTAATGTCGAAAATACCACCCCATTAAATAGAAATGATTGCTGGATATAAGTGGTGGACGGTTAAGAAAAAGGGCGGTTACAAAACGGATAACCCGTCACTGGGTAAACATCAGCTAAGCTAATAGCACATCAATGGATAATGTCTCCGTCATCATCTGCTAACCATCTGATTCTCATCATTTATCTGTGTTTGTAAACACTAATTAGTAAATACCCATTGTTATCAGTGTTAGCCCACTACTAAATGGAAACTTTTTTACCTACGGAATTTTCCCTAGGAAATCCGTCACTAAAAGAGTGATTCGTCACAAAACCGTTGGTGCATAAATTGTTTGTAAAAAATTCAAATCAGTGATAGATTACCCTGGGATTTTGTGCTTGGTGATCACCGGAACATTGGTATTTTGTGGGTGATCCGTCGGTAACCACAATAGAAATTTCCGAGGGTGATCTTTTAGGGTAAAAGTCATTTGTTTTGTAGTGGCCCTGCCCTACCCGCCAAGGGCACAAGGGGGTGCGGTCCCTTGACCCTTCATAAGGCGTCCCATGTTCTAATTTACACAGGTGTGCAATCCACACCTCCTAGCCCATGTTCTAGCTTAACTAGTTACCTCATGAATCCAATTACGTAAAATATATTTCAATAAAATCACCAACAGTCTTTCATGAAGAAACTTGAATCCTGCTTATGTAAATCTGAATTGCTGTTGATTACATCAATACTAGAAATGAGTATGCTCAGATGATCTGTTCATGTGTCTTTGGGATTTAAACTCCTTCACGTAGAACAATTTGCTCCTGAAAGTAAAAAAAGACATACCATATCGATCACCATCTAGAATAACTACATTAGGCTAACACATCCAATTCAAAAGTCATATCTTGTTTGATGTGGAATACTATCACATGCTAAGAATTTATATATAAATTTTTATCTGAATTATTAAATTTTAAATGTCAAAGGGCATCCAATTAATAGAACAAAAATAAGCAAAAGGAATTTCTTTAATGATTTCATGAGATGCATTTCCAATATCCACTATTTTATTGATGACATGAATGGGTCATTACTATGAATGTACAGCTAATATATATTTTCCACTTGATTTGTAAATCCTTCCAAATTATTAATCTTACAGAAGATATTGTATTAATAACAAAGTTTGTAAAGCAAACATGAGACATACTAAGAGAGAATGGCATCTATTCCATGGTCAGTAACAAATAAAACAAAACTAGCTAGCTTCTGATGCTCGATAATGGTCAACTATTGCTATGGAATGCACATGCAAGCTTCACATGGCATTCATTTTCTTTGATTGATTCATTCCATCTTCACTTTGTATATATAGAAGCAATGAACCCGCAGCTACATACCACATCAAAAAACTTTTGAGCAAAAACATAAGAAAATTAACAATGGCTTCCACCTTTTCTTCAACAGAAAATAATATTCATCACTTGCGATCGATGAGCTTGCCAACCATATCACATCCAAGCACTATTCAGGCCGAAGAGGAGATCTGCAAATTCAGAACATGGGAGGCGTCGACGTCATCTGTTCCTACTGCGGATACAATCTGTGGTGCACTAAATAGGCTGCAAGGATTATACGAATGCGTTGATGGTCTTCTCAGTTTGCCATTGACCCAACAAGCTCTTACTCACGGCCAATATACACGATTGGTGAATGAGTTGTTGGATAAATCCATCAGTCTTATGGACATTTGTGAATCCACAAGAGACTTGGTATCACAAGTCAAAGAAAATGCACGAGATGTTCAATCGGCCGTGCGAAGGAGAAAAGGTGATGTAAGCATAGCCACTTCCTTCATGAAGAACCTGAAGAAAGACACCAAAAAGGCTATTTCATCTTTGAAGCAAATTGATGAAAAGATTGGAGGTATACCTCCCATAGATCTAGATCATCATGTCTTGTCAGTTATCAAAGTAGTAAGGGATGTTGGTGTTGTGAGGTCATCTGTGTACAGGTCACTCTTGTTGTTCTTGTCTGGATCTGTTGCAAAGTCAAAGTCGACAAGGTGGTCAATAGTTTCGAAAATGATTCACAAAGGAACAGCTGAGGAAAAGAATCAGGTTCAGGTTTTCAATGGGGATCTAGAGAGCCTTTTTGAAGAAATGGAGAATGGTTTGGAGTGCATGTTTAGGAGTTTGATCAAAACAAGAGCCTCTCTCCTAAACATTCTTCCCCCGAAACATTCTCTCAACTTGGGCACCATGGATCAAGCTTAATTAATAGCATGTTCTCGAACTCAATCTTCT
The DNA here is from genome assembly GCA_954870635.1 of Arctium minus. Classification (NCBI taxonomy): domain Eukaryota; kingdom Viridiplantae; phylum Streptophyta; class Magnoliopsida; order Asterales; family Asteraceae; genus Arctium; species Arctium minus. The sequence continues at coordinate 22,552,588 of OX941097.1, read as the reverse complement.
CGTTAGCACGTTCCAAAACTCAATCATCTCCTTACCAAATTTCTGGGTTTACATGGTTTGTGAGCCACATATCAGAAATGTTTATGGGCACCTCCGACAGCAATGGCATGGTTGATATGGAATTATGCTCGTTGTTTTGAATACATATCTATCTACTCCTTTTCTTGTACTTCTTATTTCTGTTTTTGTAATAAATTTGAAGTGCGTTTTCCAAATTAATGTGTTTTTGTAGATGTATACACAACCGTGTGTATCTGAAAAATTAAAGCCCGGATCTTGAATAATGCAATTCATCAAAAGATGAATGTTTCACTTATTGTAGTTTCTTTCCATGTTCTTCTCAATAATGTTTATGTCATTGATTCTTAAGTTTATACTAGTCTACTCCTTGAATAAATTATGATTACGTATGAGATATCAGTACATAAAAATCATAAAGCCCGGATGGTTAAAGTGGAGCTGCAAAGGGAGTATTGTGCGACAAGAAAATCCTGCTAATTAAAACCGGATGGGAAATTCTACAGGGTAGTCATTGTTGGTGATTTTATTGTCACTGGGAATTTAAGTATAATTGATATAACACGAGTAGTAATGGTTTCAAACTGTGATCTAATACAAGTTCAGTGGTGCGGAGTGCACACTTATTATAAGACGAGTTTGATCCCGGACACGATGAAATAGCGGGGGTCAAGGGGGCCGCACCCCCTTGCTGGGTCAAGGGGAAGCGCCCCTGGCGGGGTTTGGGACAGTGCCCCAAGAGCTCTTCAGAATTTTGGACTTGGAATGTAGTGGAAAAACTTGATCAGAGGCTTTGATGCCTATTTCTGTAGAAGCTCTGGTTGCTCTCTGCAGGAGCTTTGGTGGGCATCTCTGCAGAGGCTCTGATGGACATCTCTCGACAGAGAGGCTCTAGTGCCTATTTCTGACCAGAGGCTCTGGTGGTTTTGGCTATCTCTGTACTTACTGGACATTTAATGTTTAGTTATTTCCAGTCCATGAATTTAGCTAAATTGGTTGTAACCGACCATAATTGCTAATAAGTTGCCATCATTGCCATTTCAGTTGTTTTCTTATTTTACGAATGGACCAGTATATTCCATATATACTTATGTTTAGACTCACAATTTTAAATAATCTATATATACTCTCCAGCAAATTTTCTCTCGTTTTTGTGCCTAAAAACGATTGTGCTCTTGAGTCTTATCCCATATTGGATTTCGTGCAACCCAGGCATAGGGTCGAAATACCAATTCGGAAAGTGACATACACGATTCTCAAGAAATCCGGTCATTTGATCGATTGCTTTACCCTATATTCTCTAACAGTCATGAGACCATTTATGTTTTATGGGTCGAGGTGTTGGACAATACAAAAGATGCAGAGCTAATTTAGCATACTCTGGGTGGGGATTTGTAGCACGACGTTAAAAGGGAAATTTGGAGTAGTATAGGGTAAGACATTGAGAGGGCTTGCGTGGTGGCAGTTACGTTACCATGGCCTTATGTCCGATAAAGGTTTGTCTTAGTTTTTCCACCTTTCATGTCTACTATCAATGCTACTTGTTTGACTTGTACACTATTATTGATGATACTCAGCATTGCGCTTTCTGTTCCCTTTTTTTCTCTTTATGACGTATGACTCCTGAGTTGTTTACATGATGTATTAGAATAGTTGGATCAGGCCAGCGTACTCTCTACGCATACACGAGGACGCCATAGTGATTATAGCCACCATGGAAGCATCACAAGGTGATTATACCATGATTACCTATATTTGTTTAATCTTTTTAGCCTATTGGCATCCTACTATTAGCTTAATTTAAATTTATTTCCATCTTTATAGGCTTATAGTTCAATGCTAGTGCTATATTTCAAGATTATAAGCTTACCTAATAGTTTATCTCCAAGATTTAGCTTCAAATCTTCAATATTTCACCATATGATCAAGATATGAGGCTTAATTTCATGGAAGATGGTTTCGACCAGGGTTTGAAAAAGAGACGTGAAGAAGATGAAATAAAATCTGATTTTGAGATTATTAATCTCAAATTTTGTTTTTATATTTTCAAATTTTCACTTTTGGTCCCTCTAGTTTCATAAATTCCATACTTACCATGTTTGGAGAATTTCTTCGCATTTTTGGTTTATTTATAGTTTCACTTATCCATGTTTAACCTCTCTAAAGGTTATGTTTGACAAAGTTATTTCGGTTTAAGTCCATATGTTATATCTACAAACGTACAAAGCAATGACTAACTCCAAACACTAACTTTTCACTTAAATTCGATATAAAAGTCCGGTTATCATATCCCCCCCCCCCCCCCCCTTAAAATAAGATTTCGTCCTCGAAATCTAGAATTGGATTAGAGGACTTACAATTTTTGTACAAATCTGTATAATCGTTTTTGAACGATTCCTCTTGTTCTCACGTCACTTCCCGGTAATCCTGATTCTTCCTGTTGGATCAATAATTGTATTCAAGATTAAATTGTTAGAGTGGTCTAGTTTGTAATAGTGTTTAATACCTTAGGGGGTATTTTAGCTAATATCTAATACTGATTAGGTCATGTTGACCTACGTATAAAAGGTATTATTTTCTAGATTTAGGTCGGATAAGCTCTTGTGAAGATTAAGGAGGTCGTATACTCTGATTTACACGCACAAGGTATCTTTAGTACACCAAGAACACACACACATATCTATCTGATTAATCAAGAGATCATTGGTATATTGTTTTGATTTATTCATCTCTTGTTCTTTATTGTGTTGTGATTGTTTATCAACTATAATCTGGGTTTAACAAGTGGTATCAGAGCCAAAGAATCAAGCTTTTTGGATTAAAACAGTATTTTTCGAAAACTTCACTGTGTGATAATCGATTTCATGGTTTAATGTGTTTTTGTGCATAAAACTGATTTGATTAGGTGTGTTTTATGTTATTGAACATCATCTGATTGCCTAATTGCACTTAAAATCACAAATCGATTGGCTTTTGATGATTTTTGAGAATTTTGGTCTTTGTACTGTCGAGTACTGTTCCATTCAAATTTTGTGATCAAAAGTTGTTCTTAGTCATTGATGTGGATTGGGGTTCATTCGTAGTATGTTTATGGATTATGGTATGATTTTTACACTGTGCTTTAATCTTTGGATGAGTTTCTAGACTGAAAATCGAGTGCAGGGACATGCTAAGTGATGAACTCGCAAGTTCTTTGAAGAACTCGCAAAACACCCATCTCTCGCAGGGTGTTATTTTTTTTAAGTATAAGATTCTCTTGTATGTGTGTAGCGAAAACCTTAGGATTTTCTACTTCTCTATTTACGAAAACTTAAGTTTCGCAGGTGCTTGACTAGCGCAAACCTCAAGAACTCGCAAGCTTCAGCTAGCGCAAAGTAAAGTTTTCGCCACAGCCTTTAGCGCAATTCTGAAGTTCGCGCCAACTTCACTTAGCGCAAAGTGTATTTTGCGCCATCCACTGTCCTTAGCGAGTTTCACAGATACCTTGTCTGCGAATGCTAGAGAACTCGCAGACCATTAACTTACGAATTCCCTAAGATTCGTAAGTGGTGTTTACGAATCCTTGACCCTAATCTTCCAAAATTTATCTCAAGTATAGGATTCGCAGGTTCTTCAAATTATAACTTCATTCAGGTTGAGAAAGCAAATTTGCGAAAGTTAAAAGAAATGTTCAAAGTTTTCTAAGTCTAGGATTCGTAAATCTATGATCTGCGAATTCTTGCTTACGAAAACAGTGTTTTGAGAAAGTTACAATATTCTTGAACTCTAAGTCTAAAACTCGCAAGATTCCAAAAGTCTAAATCTTTGTAGCTTGCGAAACTTCCAGCCTGAAATATTCTGCGAATTCTACTTGTAAAATCTTACATTCTGAAATTATTCTAAGGGAAGGATTCGCTGACTACTGCTTTGCTAATTGTCAAGGTTTTGCAGGCTGTGTTTTTGCGAATTCTAAGTTTCTTGATTTCTCTTGTCTGCGAATTCTAGCTATTTTATCTTGGCGAATTCTTCAAGTTTAGCAGGTTTGTTGATTGCGAATTTCACTTATCCGCGAGTTCTAATCTCTTTAAGCTGCGAATTCTGAAGCATTTCTATCTTTTGCGAATTTCTTTGTGATTTCTACTGTTTGCGAATTCTACACTTGAGCTTTTTGGAAATTTATTTTTCTGAAATTTTTTAGTGTAGTTTTTATCCAATTCTTGATTTAAAAGATCTTATTAGTTGATTCTCTTGGTACATATAAGTTTGCTTTCTAATCATACAGCTAAAGATGTCGAACCAACTTCTCTCAATGGGCTCTCAGTGCAAACCTCCTGTCCTCCTGGCAAATGAGTATCAGCAATGGAAGAAAAGGATGATTCAGTTCCTAAATCACAAAAGTAGAGATTACATGGAATCAATCACTTCTGGTCCAGTAAATCCAATGATCACAGTTCCTGGTAAAGCTGCAACTGAAACCTCTCCGAAAATCGCTGAAAGATATGTTCCCAAACCATATCAATACTTCACAGAAAAGGAGAAAGATCTGTGATAGATGAAGAGGCTCTCATTTACCTGACAATGGCCATCCCAAATGACATCTACAATCGGGTAGACAGTCGAAATTCTGCTAAGGAAGTCTGGGATGAATTAGCAAGACAATTTGAGGGAAGTGAAGCTTCAATTCAAGCCAAGCAAAATCTGTGCATTAATGCTTATGAGGGATTTCATGCAAGAGAAGGAGAGACACTGCTTGATACCTATAATAGATACAATATCATTTTGAATGACCTGAGGAGGAACAATATCTCTAAATCTGCTTCCGAGATAAACTACAAGTTCATTAAGAACTTGAATCCTGAATGGAAGAACTTTGCCATCAACCTTCAGATGTCAAAGAACATGGCTCAAGAAAATGTAACTGACATTTTCTCTACTCTTTCTCAACATGAAGAAGAGGTGAGAACTATCAATAATGAGTCCAAGAATCTGAAGGACTCTGTGGCTCTCATAGCTGGCAAAGGAAAAAGTTCAAGTTCTGGTCCTATATCTTCTGCAAGGTCAAAGAAGAAAGTGTCTAAAGCTTTTGTTACGGAAATTACTGAGTCAGATTCTGCTTCAAGTGATGAAGAACTGGAGATTGATTCTGATGATAATATATAGAAGTTCTCTGAGAACATGGCCCTCATTACACGTCAATTCAAGAAGACCTTTGGCAAGAAGAAGTACTATTCAAAGCCAAAGTATGAAGGGTACAAGAAAGAGAAGTCAGAATACTATGCAAGGAAGTCTCTAATTGCCAAGAAAGCGGAAGAAGGAAAGGAGCTTATGGCTGAAGAGGAAAACTGATTGTTCCAAAGTTCTGATGAGGAGGAGCAGGCTCACTTCACTCAAGTCTCCTACATGGCAAAACTGGATGGTGATGATGAAGCTTCTGAGGCTCATTCCGAAGATGACAACTCTGAGGTAAATTTTGAACTTATTGAATCTCTGATGGTCCAAATCCACAATATGAAAGATGAGTTTGCATTGCTGAAAGGTAAACTTAGCTCCGCACATCAATCAGTCTTGAGTTTTCGTGATAAAAACGCTTTACTGAAAGTTGTTGTGGAAGAAAAAGAAAAAGAAAAAGATGACTTAAAAGCTGAAAAGGAATCTTTAAAAAGAAAAATATCTGGTTTAGAAAAGGATCTTCTAAATCTCAATGCTGAAAAGGGTGAGTTTAAAATCAAATTCGAAGTTTGCTTTCAAGAAAGATATGAAGCTTACACCAAGATTAAGCAATTGGAGGATATTAACATGAAACGAGGTCAGACTGAGCAGACATTAAATCTGTTGACCAATAAACTCCAAGATGAAAGGTTTTATAAAGGTAAACCAGGTTTGGGTTTGCCAATTAACGATGTTTTGAAAAAGGCACCGGAGCACTTGTATAATTTTGATAAACTTGGCTCCACAATCAAACCCATTCCTAACATTCGTGCAACTTTTGTTGAAGCAAGTAATTCTACACCTTTTACAGAGACCAAAGGTAAAGAAGAAATGAGAGAGAACAAGTCTTGTGGCACTGATTCTCAAAATTCTTTTAAATCTGTTGGTTTTTAATATAGTGATTTGAACAAAAGCTATGAAACTTGAAAGATCGAATTTACTGAGTCTGAATCACTATTTACCACACCTTCAAAAGAATCAGTCTGCACCAACACAGTTCCACCTAAGACTGAATGTAAATATGATGAGTATGAATCGGATGCCGATCCATCAAATATACCATCAGTCTCAAATCCCATTACTTCTAAACCTTTGCTTGTTGAAGAGGCTGAAGAAGAAACTGTCATCACGAATGGTTCTTGTCTTAAAAATGACAAAATGGAGTTTATTGAGAACATGACTGAAGAAATGTTTTCTGAAATGATGAATGCGTCAGACTCTGATCCTGTTTCAAAGGAGTCAAATTCTGTGAGTGATCATACATCTGAATTGATGAAATAAATTGATTGGTTGCAACAGTCTCTTGAAGAGATTGAAGATGAAAACTTTAATCTCAAATTTAAACTTGAAAAATCTTTGAAAGATAATCAAGAGCTTTGCACAAAAATCAATGATTTGAAAGTAACTTTGTTTAAGAATGTTTCAAATGATAAACAGATGTTTAATGATCCAAGCTGTAAGGTAAGATTTAATCCAGAATTTGATGCTCCTGCAAAACCTTCAGTTATTTACTCTGATTGTCCTGAATATCCACCTAGTATTTTTTAGAAGGGTGAGACTTCAAGTATCTCAAGAAAAGAATCACCTTCTAAGAAAGAGACTAACAAGATTCCTGTTTCTGTTTCAGATATGAAAGGAAATGAAGTTGGGAGGAGTAAGAAGAATAAAAATGATAGTTTGAATAAAAATGATAGTTTGAGTTTTAGTGAAACTTCTATTGCAAACAGTTGTACTACAGACAGTGATGTTTTGAAAAGTAATTCTTTTGATGGACATGAATGTCAGATTTGTTCCGATAAATCTAAATTTATGATGTTTGCTCGAAAGAATTTATATTGTAAACACTGCTGGGATAATTCTTTCAAATACTACTCCACTCCTAAGTCCAAGAAAAGTAAAAGAAAAGCTAAACTGAACCTTAATTCTAATTCTTCCACACAACCCAAAGTGTTTCGTGCTAACGTTACCAATCCAAGATCAAAAAGACATTTTCAGGAATTAAATGTTAAAATGGTTTGGAAATGGGTTCCAAAACCCCGATATGAATGGAGAGTGAAAGTTAAACCTGCTGATATTCCTGAATTGCTTGAACTAACAGCGAAGGACCCATTTTGATATGGGTACCAAAGAAAAACTAATTGTTTCTTTTGCAGGCTTGTCGAGTGTGGGTGATAGATTCCGGTTGGTCACGCCACATGACAGGATTCAAGCACCTCCTACATAACTATGTGGAGGAGCCTGCTGGAGCAGTTAGGTTTGCTAATTCAGAAGTAGAAGGACATGTCAAAGTATATGGAATGCTTGATAATGGAGTTGTGAAGATACAGAGGGTGCTATATGTTGAAGGTCTTGATCATAATCTGTTTAGCACTAGTCACTTCTGTGACATGAAATACCAAGTTCGCTTCACAACATCTCATTGCTATCTAGAGGATCCAGATGGTTACGAAGTCTTCAGAGCTGAACGCCATAGAAATCTATATTATGTAGATTTTCCGACTCTGTCCACCACACGTTCAGTATGCCTATTAGCCAAAGCATCTAAAGCACAATCGTGGACGTGGTATCGCCGCTTGTCTCACCAGAATTTCAGATCAATAGCTAAGCTATAGAGACAAGGTCTGGTCAAAGGTCTACCAGAAATGAGGTTTGAGAAAGACTCACTATGTTCTACATGTGAGATGGGCAAAATAAAACGAAGCTGATTCAAATCTAAATCTGAATCCTCAACCTCATATGCACTGGAACTTATTCATATGGACCTTTGTGGCCCAATGCGAACAACGTCTATCAACGGCAAGAAATACATCTTAGTAATGATAGATGACTATTCAAGATATACGTGGCTCGAGTTTCTTCGCAACAAGTCAGATGCGCCATAACTGATTATCGCTTTTATTAAGCGTATTCAAGTACGTCTTCAATTGCCAGTCCGAACTCTTCACAGTGACAACGGCACGGAGTTCAAGAATGACACCTTGCAGAGTTATCTTATCTTTGTGGGAATCTCACACAACTTCTCCGTAGCCTACACTCCACAGCAGAATGGCATTGTTGAACGGAAGAACCACACTCTTGTTGAAGTTGCTCGTACTATGCTTGCATATTCCGATCTACCCATGTATCTTTGGGTTGAGGCAGTCGCAACAACTCGCTTCACTCAGAATCGTACCATTGTGGTCAAACGTTTTGATAAAACAGCATATGAGTTGATCAATAATCGTAAACCTAAGATCAAATTCCTTCGTGATTTTGGTTGCAGGTGTTACATTCTACGAGAGCGTCAAGGTTTATCAAAATTTGATAAGAAAGCGGATGAAGGATATCTCGTTGGATACTCCCTGACATCCAAAGCTTATCAAATCTACATTATTCGAACCAAGACGATTGTTGAAAGCATAAATGTATCATTTGATGAGAATTCTACTCGGACTTCTGGACACAACTGTTCAGAACTCGGACTCAGGAACAAAGCTTCTATTCAATCCGAAATAGAACCAGTGTCTAAAGAATCTACTTCTTCTATGACTAACTCTATCACATCTGAGTTAGATTTGTTGTTTATTGATGCCTTCGATGATATTTGTGCAGACTTTGACAAAGGCATATCAACATCAACACCAAGCTCGGAGGTCCCCTCTATTTCTGTAGACATATCAGGACCGTCCGAAGCAGTCACTGAAACTGCATCTCCATCAGGTACAACTAAACCGTTAGTTTATGAATCTACTAATGCTGAATCTGCCTCTACAGATGTTCCTTCTGCAAAAGAGGTCACGAGTACTTCAGCTGCTATTCCAGAAACTTCAGTATCAGAAACACCTGTACAAGATGTCCCGAGCACATCTGTGGATCTACCTGTCGTGCATGATGAATACAATGCATCAAATACGCAACAAACAGTTGAATCCTTACCAAGCACACATCGTTGGACTAAGGATCATCCCCTGCATAACATGATAGGTGACGTACAATCTGGTGTCACGACATGATCAGTGTCAGCAAATTTCTGCATGTTTTCAAGCTTCCTTAGTTCCCTAGAACCAAAAAAGCATCTGAAGCTCTACGTGATCCCTTCTGGATTTCTGCTATGCAAGACGAGCTTCTGCAATTCGAACGGAACAAGGTTTGGTGCTTGATCCCACTACCTAAAGGTAAAACTGTCATTGGAACTAAGTGGGTATTTAGAAACAAGAAAGACGAGGTTGGAATAGTTGTGAGAAACAAAGCTCGACTGGTTGCAAAAAGGGTAATGCCAACAGGAAGGTATTGACTATGACGAAACATTCACCACTGTTGCAAGGATCGAAGCCATCAGAATCTTCTTAGCATATGTAGCACACAAAAACTTTACATTCTATCAAATGGACGTAAAGTCAGCTTTCCTAAATGGCGTTCTGCATGAGGAGGTCTACGTGGCACAACCTAAAGGTTTCATTGATCCTCATTACCCTGATCATGTCTACGTGCTAGACAAAGCGTTGTATGGTCTTAAACAAGCACCAAGAGCCTGGTATGAAACTCTAACTAAATTTCTCCTAACTTCTAGTTTCAAGAAAGGTACGGTTGACACCACCTTATTTCTCAAAAGGCAAGGTGAGGACTTGATTCTCATTCAGATTTATGTTGAAGACATAATATTTGGGTCGACAAATCAGAAATTTTGCAAGAACTTTTCTAAAATCATGGAAACAAAGTTTGAAATGTCGATGATGGGTGAATTAAACTTCTTTCTTGGTTTACAAGTAAAGCAATTTCCCGAAGGCATTTTCATTAATCAAGCCAAATACATAAAAGACATGTTAAGAAAGTTCAATATGTCAGATAGTTCTGTCATTAAAACACCAATGGCTACTGGTACACTCTTAGATGCAGATTTCTCTAGTAAACTTGCAGATCAAAAGGTGTATCGTAGCATAATTGGTTCTTTACTTTATCTAACTGCCAGTCGCCCAGATATAATGTTTGCCACATGTTTTTGTGCGAGATATCAGTCTAATCCTAAAGAGTCGCACTTTAATGCTGTTATGCGAATCCTTAGATATTTCAAAGGCACTCCTAATTTAGGCCTTTGGTATCCAAAGGATTCTCGTTTTGATCTAACTGCCTTTACAGATGCTGACCATGCAGGATGTAATCTAGACTGGAAAAGCACCTCTGGATCATGTCAATTTATAGGTGACAAACTTGTGAGTTGGACCTCAAAGAAACAAAACTGTGTTTCAACATCCATTGCTGAGGCAGAATATGTAGCTGCTGTTCGCAAGTCCTTTGGATGAAGACACAGTTAAGGGACTTTTGGTACAACTACAAGGGCGTTCCTATTTATTGTGATTCCAAGAGCGCAATCGCCATAACAGCTAACCCGGTTCAGCATTCAAAGACCGAGCATATAGATCTACGCTATCACTTCATCAAAGACCATGTAGAAAAAGGTGATATCGAAATGCACTTTGTTCAAACTGATTTCCAGTTAGCTGACCTTTTCACCAAGCCGTTGGATGAAAAGAGGTTCCAATTTCTAATCAGCAAAGTTGGAATGTTGAACATGTCTTCTTAGACCTTATTCATGATTAGAGGGGGAGTATTCTGAATCTTAATCTTGTGTTTTATATATTTATTTTCCAACTGTTGCTAATGATAGAGGAATCATTTTCACAAATGATTACCACAATTTCTTTTGTGTGCAGGATAGTTCAAGTGACAATGGCTTCTAATCATATCTGATTAGAACCCGTACTTCAATGTTTTGCTTTCTATTTCATTTGATTTAAAATAAAATAAAAATAAAATATTATTATTATGTTGAAGGGGAGCTTAATTGTCAAAGAGCTTAATTGCCAACCACTTGTTGTTTCGAGGGGGAGAATTGTACTGTCAAACACAAAATGTCTTTGACTTCTCCAAATATTTATTCTTCATGTTTATTTGTGTTCCTTTGTGCTTTCATGTACAAAAGGCTATTGAACAACACATTATTTTAGGAAAATACATGGGATTTGATGTGTGAGCTTAATGAACTTCCATGGATTCACGATAACCAGTGTTTCCTACCCAGGAAGTATTCCCTGAGTGACTGAGGGGAGAGGGGGCAAAAGATTTGAGTATTGGTGTGTGAAGAGGTAAACTGGAAAAGAGAGATTGGTTAGAATTGAGATTTAAAAAATTAAAAGAAAGAGGGTGAGAGAACAGAGTAAAATAATATCAAACTCTGCACCAAATTCATTCTGAGCCGGGCAACCACATTATCTGATTGGTTCACATTCTTTGGTGACCATCATTGAAAAAGGCACCTAGCCCATGCCATCTCTTGCATACAACCCCACCAGCTACTCATTCTTTTCTCAAAAAGAGAATGTTTCACATTTTATGGGGACGCAACACATACGCTATTGGTTCTTCATTTGGAAGATACTAATATTGAAAAAGAAGGAAAGTTGCCCCACCTTCGACCCTTTCTCATGCACATTGAGTCCTTGTATAATTTGTTGCTGTCTCAACAAGTTGACATACCAAAAGGGTGTTAGCCTAGTGGTAAGGCATGTGGACTAGCTAGTAGCGGTCTCATGTTCGAACCCTGGGGGACGCATCCTGGAGGTATGGGGGCTTCGACCCCGGGCTGCATGCTTTAGCAGTCGGGCTTCGGCCCATATTTCCAGGGATTAGTCTGGGCCCAATGTGGTCTGGGATACCCTCTCCAAAAAAAAAAAAACAAGTTGACATACTTTGAGCCTACATTGAAAAGCAATCATCGGTGCTTAATTCTTTCATACACATGCACGGGCACACAGAAATCTGTTTTCTATCATAACGTTCAAAGATAACCATGTGTTATTCCATGCTTGAATGGAAGTCCTGGGGAGCCAACATCAAAACCAACTCCTTATTTAGTAACTTTGTGTTACTCAGTAACTATGTGTTACTGACAGGCATTTCAAACTGATTCATTTGTTGATTCAGCGTTACCACTTTTTACTTATTTGAATCTGCAAAGATTGAAATAATCACTCTCTCTATCTGGGGAGACTGCTCTTATTTCCACACAGGGATCTATACATGAAGACTACGTTTAATTGTTGATTTGGGGGAGAACATTCCTACTTTGTTTTGAAATGTTTTGATGATGCTGATTTCACCACTCATCAAAAAGGGGGAGAATACACGAAGGAGGAGAATACAAGATAAGAATTTTTGAAAGACTGCTGAAGAATTCAAAGATATCAAAGTGTCTGAGCTCATTTGATCTATCAAAAGTCTGACTGAAGATGATCGTCAGAATGACACTTCATTTAAAGAAAGAGATGAAGACTGTAAGCTACAAGTTTTGAAGCTGTAAACGTTATATCAGATACAATTTTCAAGAGAAGTGAAGACCCGAAGATAATTGAGTTTTTTTTAATCTTGAATCCAAAGGGGGAGATTGTTGGATCAATAATTGTATTCAAGATTAAATTGTTAAAGTGGTATAGTTTGTAATAGTGTTTAATACCTTAGGGGGTATTTTAGCTAATATCTAATACTGATTAGGTCATGTGGACCTACGTATAAAAGGTATTATTTTCTAGATTTAGGTCGGATAAGCTCTTGTGAAGATTAAGGAGGCCGTATACTCTGATTTACACGCACAAGGTATCTTCTGTACACCAAGAACACACACACGTATTTATCTGATTAATCAAGAGATCATTGGTATATTGTTTTGATTTATTCATCTCTTGTTCTTTATTGTGTTGTGATTGTTTATCAACTATAATTTGGGTTTAACACTTCCAAAGGAATTTTATATATGGAATCGATCGGTTTCGTAGTTTCTTCGTTATCCATTCAATTATCTGTTCAGGTTCTTCTTTGTATGAAAGATCTGACTCAATTTGATCTAGTGGGTAGTTGATTACATATAGGGGATGATAATTATACCCGCGTAACAAAGAAACATGGAAGACATTGTGAATGTGAGACATCTGTGGGGGTAAGGCATGACGATAAGCAACTTCGCCCACTCTTTCCAAAATTTCAAACGGACCAACATATCGAGGCCTTAGTTTGCCTTTAATACCGAACCTTCGCGTACCACGGATCAGAGACACTTTAACAAAGACACGGTCACCTGGATGGAACTCTAAAGGTCGTCGGTGTTTGTCGGCGTAACTTTTCTGTCGAGACTAGGCCTCTTGCATTTTCTGTTTTTCCAACTCGACCTTTTCTGTAGTGATCTGAACTAATTCGGGACCCTCAATCTTCCTTTCGCCTACTTCATTCCAAAATATTGGAGCTCTACACTTTCGGCCATATAGAGCTTCAAACGGGGCCATTCCGATTAAAGATTGGTAACTGTTGTTATACGCATATTCAACAAAAAACAAATACTCGTCCCAATTTCTAGACCACTCCTTAGTACATGCACGTAGCATATCTTCCAAAGTTTGAATATTTCTTTCGGATTAGGCATCAGTCTATGGATGATATGCGGTGTTTAGATTCAACCGGGTTCCCCAAGCACTTTGAAGTCCGGTCCAAAATCGTGAAGTGAATCTTAGGTCTCTGTCAGAAACAATAGAAACAGGAGCACCATGTAAGCGAACAATTTCATGGTTAAAACGATCGGCAAGTTTACCGATAGAATCCGTTTCTTTAATAGGGAGAAAATGTGCTGATTTTGTAAGTCGATTGACAACAACCCTTATTTCATTATTCTTCCGGGTTGTTCTCGGCAAACCGGTTAAGAAATCCATCGTGATATTCTCCCATTTCCACACGAAAATATCCAGTGGATGTAATAATCCCTTGACTTGTTGATGTTCAATTTTGACTTTTTGAAAAGTTAGACTTTTAGCAACAAACTCGGCTACATCTCTTTTCATCCCGTTCCACCAAAAATGTTGTTTTAAATCCTGATACATCTTTGTGGAACCTGGGTGAATAGAAAACGGAGAATTTTAAGCCTTAACCAAGATTTCTTCCTTTAGTTTCTGAACTTTTGGAACACACAATATTTACCGAAACCACAACACGCCTTGGATCTTTTGTTGTATTGCCCAAAGCTCCCCATCAGATTGTTGAGCTTGTTAAGTCATATTTTATAGTAATCATTGTATTTATAGTCTTGTGCTAATACTGTGTTCTAAGAGCTTTTCTATCTTGTATTGGCCAAGGGTATTTAAGTCCCTTGTGGCCTTTGTGTTGTGTAAGTAATAAGCGCATATTGAATACATTGAAACTTTACGTCTCATAATCTCTCTCTCTACTTTCTCTCTCTAAGTTTAGATCGATATTGGTTTATCAATTGGTATCAGAGCCTAATCTAAATCTCAGAGAATTGAGAGATTCATTTTTTTCATTGATTTTCTTGATCTCGATCAAGAAAATCTCATTTTCTGAATTTTTTCCAATTATTTATTGAATTATGATCGAATTTTCTTGTAAGTTGGTTCGTTGGATCCAGTTTCAATAGTAGAACATATTTGATTCACATCGATTCGCAAGAAATTCAGTTTTTGGAGATCAATTTGAGGGTTTTTGTTAGGATCGAATTCTCAACAAGAATTATAAATACTCAGAAACAATATCAAAGAAGTTTGCGGAATAACACTTTGATATTCAATAACACAGTAAACAAACAGTAAATATGATGAATAACTTGTAAACTTGTATTGAATGGTTGAAGTTACAAGATTACACACACAACCTCAATCTTGAAGAACAAGATCTTTCAAGACGAATTCTACTTCTCTAGAATTAGGAACTATGCCTTGAGGTTGATTCTCTCTAAAACAAAAACTCAGAACTAACATAATTATGAAACTATTCTATCAATTCTATATATATACTGAACAAAAGATAATTACAATTAATAAAATATATTCAGAATATCTTTCATGAATATCTTCAGTCTATCCAGCTGTCATTCTTGTAATTCGGATCTCCATCTCATAAGCAGTACTAATCTTGAAGAGCAGCATTAATCATGTTCTAGCAGCATTAACTTCAACTAGCAGCATTAACTCAGAAGTACTAATTGTTGAGCTAGCAGCATTAACCATACTTAGCATTTCTTCAATTCCCAACAATCTCCCCCTAACTTGACTTTTAGGAAGAGAAGTCAAGTTCTTCAGATCTGATCTTCAAGATGCTTTCAACACCTCAGGTTCAGTTGCCTAAATTTGGATCTAAGCCCAGACTTTGATTGATAGTTCTTCTCACCACAATTCTAGCCATTTCTGAATCCTTTGTACATACTAGCTTAGCTTTGAGCATCCCTGTTAACTTCTCCTTGTTGTGACTATAAATTTTGTCCACTAGGTAGTATTCATGATAACATTTGTCAATTGTAATCATGTACACACCACAGTTTTCAAAGAGTATCCAATGATCAATCTTTTTGAACACATACTCATGATGAAGATCTTTAATCCTATGCACCACCTTCTCTGGATCAAACATCATACATAAGTATTCCATTGCCACTTTGAGAAGATTTTCTTCAGTACCATTCAACACAGGCTCATAGAGTTTCATTCCCACTTTGTACATTTCCTCTATGTCTGCTCTTGAACAACCTCTGATTACTCTCCCCCAGGTTGAATATGCTTCAAATGCACCACCAACTCTTTTAAGTCTGAAGAAATCCTTTCCATTATCTCTTAGAATGTCCCAAAAGATAATCTCCGGAGCTTTCATGGAGATTGGAACAGCCTTTATAGGTTCTACTATAGTCATGTAGACATCCATATTCTCATCAGTTTGCTTATGGAACTGTTCTGGATTATGCACTGATTCTGCTTCAGTTTCTGCTGCAGTTTCTGCTTTTTCTTCCACTCTTAGCCTTTTGAAAACCCTTTTTGCAGCAATGGTTTTTACCTTTTTTGCAGACTTAACTTCTATACCAACATTTTCAGATTCTTCCTTCTTTTCTTTAGTTTTGTCTTTTGAGGGTGTGGTCTCCTCAGGGAATGGTTGTTGAATATTGAGGTCATGCCTCTCCTTCATTCTTCTTTCAGCTTCTTCCCTTTGAGATGAGTCCCCTTGAAGTTTGGCCATTTCCTTCTTGTACAGCTCCTCAATCTTGCTGTATGCCATATTGGTAAACATCTCTCCCTTGACCCCAATTGCACCTTTCAGGAAATTTATCATTTTTCTCCTTTCCTGATTGGCCAAAAAGGACTTGGAAGGTTGTCTTTTCTGCTTTTGACTTGCCATTCTTTTGACTTGAAGTTTCTTGGCCTGAGCTGCTTCTTGTATACTCTTCTGATACTATGTATTTAGCTTTCTGGCCATAATCTTTGCAAGTTCTCTATCAGTTTCAGTTTGGAGCTGTTCCTCCTTTTCCATCTGTTCTTGAAGCTTCTTTGCAATTTCCTCATCCAATTCAATCTGAGTCTTTCTCTTTGAAGGCATTTCAGATTCAATAATCTTCTCCTTTCCTTTTCCCTTTGTATCTGCAGCCTTATCTTTCTTTTCTGTCTTCTTTACTCCCCCTTCATTTATGACCACTCCCTTTGCATTGGGAGTGTCATTCTTGGCTTTAACCAGTGTTTCTGCAATTTCTAGTTCTTCTACAGAAAGCCCTGTTACTGTTTCCTCTGTTTCTACTACTTCTTTTGCCTCAACAACATTAACTGTTTCTGCTGCTTGAGCAAAATCTGTTTCAGCTTCTATCCCATCCTCTTTCTCTTTTTCAGACTCTTTCTCCCCCTTGTTGGAAGCATCTTGAATGGTTGATCTCTTCTTCAAAACATATTGTTTTCTCCTCTTCTTTTGCACTAGCCTTGACACCATTTTCTTTAGCTTGGCAATCTGTGCTTGTTGAGACAAGATTACCAGCTTCATTTCATCTATCTATTTGCCCTGTTTAAGAACATCCATGTTGATGTTTCCCATGGTTTCCATCAATTCGTCATAGTTATATTTGTCCTCACCTTCTCCAGGAGTGTTACCCCCTTTTGAATGATCATTGGATCTTTTAGTAGTGGAAGCCTTCTGCCTAGCAGAAGCACTATCCACCCCCTTGGTTTCTTGGCACCTGGGACCTTTGGATGATTTCTCACCCAAAGTTGCCATGGGGAAGGTCTTAGAGATGTTACCACTGACCTCCTCTGTGCTAGCAGGAGTAGTGGCAGCCTTAACACCCATATGCTCAACCTCCACCTCAGTAAGCACCTCCTTGGGGTTGGGAGACACCCATGTGGTTGCCCTGTAGATATTCTCTAAAGGAGAATCCTCCCTTAGAGGGCTTAAAGGCTTAGTGTGTGAAGGTACAAGAAGGGAAGGAGCCTTCTTTACCTGTTTCCTTTTGTAAGTTTGGGTAATTGGAGATGTGGGCTTATGAAGCAGAGACTGGGGAATAGATATAGAGTGGGAAGGTTGGGATTGGCTAGCAGTGGGATGGTCTGAGGAGGGCTTTGACCCTGCTGCCATACCTTCATCAGTGTGGGACACCACCATCATTGTAGAGAACAAAGGGCTGTCAACTCCTTCCGAGTCCCTAGCAGATCTTCTCATATTTGAGAAAACCTTGCCTTTAGGGGGTTTAGGTACATATACCCCATCAAAGTGAGGTATATCCATCAAATCATTAGTGATAACTGCCTGTACAAACCTGGGATACATGAAGAAACTCTTCTTGTTGTCCAGATTTGAGACAAGATCATTGAAGATCATCAGAGAAAAATTATATTTTCTAGCAGTAGATAAACAAACCAAAGCATATGTAATGGGACTGCTAAATTGGCTCCAGCTAGTAGTTTTCTTTGAAATACAGTGCATCAGGGTATGAACAAAGAACCTCCATTGGGATGAAAATTTAGCTTTGAAAAACTTGAAAATTCCCATTTGGCCTTCATACCCCATTCTTGAAAGAGTTGAGAATAGTTCCTCATTAGGAATAGAGGTAATACCTGCAGCATCGTCTAGACGTAGACAGATGCGTAGTACCTCTTCAGTAACTATTAGGGGTTTGTCACACACCCTTGTCTTTATCATTTGCACACCATTCTCTGTAACGATGGTGGCATTGGCCCAGAATTGCCTTTGATGCTCTATGAAGATGGTAGGAGACACAGTGAGAGCATGAGCGATGTGGCTGGACTTCAGAAAGTCGACTATCTGGTGAAAACCTTCAGCTTGTTTTGGCTTTTGGAGCATCGCGATTTCATTGTGATCATCAATGAACGCCATGGATGCCATTGAACTTGAGTGTTCTTGCCTGAAAACTTGGTACTTGAGAGAAAAGGGTTAGAGCGCAAGTGAACAATATGCAAAGAGTCGTTATGAACTTTTTAGGCGGGGAAAGGGTATTTATAGCTTGTGGATTATAAGCAGTATTAACCCTAAAATTTAGTGAAAGCAGTATTAACAGTGAGCAGTATTAACTGAAAGCAGTATTAACTGAGAGCAGTATTAACCACTAGCAGTATTAACTAACTAGCAGTATTAACTAAGAGCAGTATTAACGAACTAGCAGTATTAACTGAGAGCAGTATTAACCACTAGCAATATTAATTAACTAGCAGTATTAACTACTTAGCAGTATTAACTAAGCACTGGCAGTATTAAAAATGCACTGCAGTATTTACTACACTTACACTTTTTAAGCTTGTGATAAAATGAGTACGACTATACATTTCCTGAGAAAGAAAGTTAGTAACACCAAGAATAACCAATATACAGGTATTGAACCACTTTTTAAGTAGGATCTTATTCAGAGTTGATCATTCCCACACTTGTTACCAAGAAAGTGAATCTACCCACATCAAAGGCTTTGGTGAAGAGATAAGCAAACTGGTTATCAGTGTGAACTTTTACAACTTGAATAAGCTTCTTTTCATTGCAGTCTCTTATAAAGTGATACCTAATCTCAATGTGCTTTGTCTTTGAGTGCTTGACAGGATTATTAACAATGCTAATGGCACTGCTATTATCAATAAAGATTGGAGTGTGTAGAAATGTTACCCCATAGTCCAACATTTGATTCTGAATCCATAAGACTTGAGAACAGCAACTTGCAGCTGCTATGTACTCTGCTTCTGTTGTAGATGTAGACACTGTGGTTTGTTTCTTGCACTGCCATGAAACTAGTCTTGCACCCAAAAACTGGCATCCTCCAGAAGTAGATTTTCTGTCCAAGTTTGCTCCACCTAAGTCACTGTCTGATTATGCAAGTAGGTCAAATGATGAATCATAAGGATACCAAAGTCCCAATCTAGGTTGCCCTTTGAGATATTTGAATATCCTCTTAACAGCTTGATAGTGTGATTGCTTTGGCCTAACTTGAAATCTTGCACACACACAGACTGGAAACATTATATCTGGTCTAGAGGCTGTAAGATACATGAGAGAGCCAATCATGGATCTATAGTGATGAACATCCATATCCTCCCCCTCAAGATCTACTGTTATCTGCTTGTGTGTCTCCATAGGTGTGCTGGCAGGCTTTGAGTCTGAGAAACCAAACTTGGTTAGAATGTCCTGCACATACTTGGACTGACAAATAAAAATACCATCTGACTTCTGTTGGACTTGGAGTCCGAGGAAGAAAGTAAGTTCCCCCATGGAACTCATTTTGAACCTTTGATGCATGAGATCCTCAAACTCCTTGCACATATTGTCTCTTGTGGATCCAAAGATGATATCATCTACATAGATTTGGACCAGGAAGATGTCCTTATTCTTTCTCTTGATGAACAGAGTCTTATCAATGACTCCTCTTTCAAAGCCATTTTCCAATACATAGGATGACAGAGTGTCATACCATGCTCTTGGTGCTTGATGCAGTCCATAAAGTGCTTTCTTCAGTTTGTATACTCTGTCTGGATAGCTTGGATTTTCAAACCCTAGTGGTTGATAGACATATACTTCTTCTTCAATTGAGCCATATAGAAATGCACTTTTTACATCCATTTGATAGACTTTGAACTTCATACAAGAAGCATAGGCCAGGAACAATCTGATTGCTTCTATCCTAGCCACTGGTGCAAATACTTCTTCATAATCTATTCCTTCTTCTTGTGTATACCCTTGTGCCACCAACCATGCTTTGTTCTTTATTACTATTCCTCTCTCATCTCTCTTATTTCTGAAGACCCATTTTGTGCCTATTGCTCTGTGACCTTTGGGAAGTTCTACCAGATCCCACACATCTTGCAGCTTGAATTGGAGCAGCTCTTCTTGAATGGCTTCTATCCAACTGGAATCTTTCATAGCATCATGAGCCTTCTTAGGCTCAAGCTGGGATAGAAAGCAAGAGAGCACTGTATGCTGATGGTCTTGCATATCTTGCAGCCTGCTTTGATTTCTAGTCATCATAGGAGAAGAGATATCTCCTATTACCAGCTGAGGAGGATGATTTTTTTGTGTTCTTGTTTGATGACTAGGTTCTTCATTTAGTCCCACCTCTAGATTGGAGTCATTCAACTCAACTGAGGTGATGTCAGCAGCTACTTCTGGTTCTTTATTCTCTTGATTCTCCTCATCTCTCCTTTCTTCTTCACTCTGATTTGGTTCAGTAGATGGCTCCTTTTCACTGTCTTCAATAGGATCCACTGTAGGTATGGGAAAAATCACAGACTGAGGTATGTTTTCTTGAACTTGTATAGTCCCTGATCCTCCACTACCTGGTCCTGCATAATCATCACTACTGAAACCAAAAGAGTTAGTTAGTGAATCAATATCAAACAGCCACTGAGGACCAGACCCAATAGGATTTGGTGTGTTCTCATTGCATTTGACATTGTCACTTTCCTCAATTATTCTAGAAGAAGTATTAAAAACTCTTTAGGCTTTACTTTGAGATGAGTAACCCACAAGAAATCCATCATCTGCCTTGCTATCAAAACTTTCCTAAATGAGATTTAGTATTGAGAATTGTACAAGGACACCCAAATGGTTTAAAAAAATCCAATAAATGGTTTTCTTTTATTTAAGAGCTCATAAGGTGTCTTGTTCTTTGGCTTGACCACTAGCACTCTGTTTTGGACATAACAGGCAGTGTTAACTGCTTCAGCCCAGAAAGTAATTGGCAGTTTTGAATCAGCTAACAGAGATCTAGCAGCCTCAATTATTGTCCTATTCCTTCTTTCAGCAACTCCATTTTGTTGTGGAGTCCTAGGAGCACTATATTGTCTCTCAATGCTTTTTTCTTCACAAAATATGTTTAGATCAAGATTTTTAAATTCAGTTCCATTGTCTGATCTAATGACTTTTACTTTTTGATTAGTTTGGTTTTCAATTCATAGAATAAAGGATTTGATCAGTCCACTTGTCTCATCCTTAGTCCTTAGAAAATATACCCAAGTAAATCTAGAGTAATCATCAACAATAACTAGGCAATATGATTTCTTCCCTATGCTCATCACATTTGTAGGGCCAAACAGACCCATATGTAATAACTGGAGACAAGAAGAAATTGAATTTAACTCTTTGGTCTTATGAGAAGTTTTGTGTTGTTTGCCTTTAAGACAAGCAACACAATGATCATCACATGAAAAGACTTTTGATGGTAAACCTCTTACAAGGTTGTTTTTAACAAGTTTGTTCATTGTCTTGAAATTCATGTGACTAATCCTTCTGTGCCACAGAGAGGATTCATCCACAGAAGCTTTTGAAACAAGACAGTTCAGGGATGAATCACTTGAAACATTGTCCATATCTTGACAATAAACATTGTCCTTTCTTGGAGTTCTAAGTAGTATCATGCTTTCATCAACTACCTTGAATCCTGGAGCAAGGATCATACATTCTGTACTTGTAAATAATATACTATGTTGTTTGTCACAAACCTGTGATACACTTAACAGGTTGTACTTTAGCTGATCAACATAGTAGACATCCTCAAATGTCATATTACCTTTTGTGACATTACCTTTTCCACTTATTTTTCCACCTGCAAGATTGTCTCCAAATGCAACATGTCCTCCATTGATATGCTTGAAATCCTGAAGGAATGACATGTTGCCTGTCATGTGCCTAGAGCAACCACTATCCACATGCCAGATGCTCTTCCCCTTGAGCTGTTGGTTGCCCTGCACATAAGATAAATCAGTTAGTATGGAATAGGAACCCAAGCCAAAGTGGTCTTGGGTACCCCTTTCTCATCAAAATATTTACATTCTTTCTTGACAAGATTTTTAAACTTTGACTCCTCATTACTGGAGTACTTTGTTACAATAATGGGTTTGGATGCATATTTGCTAGAAGAAGTACTATTTTTAGAAGAACTAACTGCATTAGCAGCACTTGCATGCTTAGCAGTACTAACCTGGTTAGAAGTATTAACTGTTTTAGCAGCAGTAACTGTGTTAGCAGTAGTAACCTTTGAAGAAGTACTAACAGTGTTAGAAGCATTAAAATTCTCAGCAGTACTAACACTGGTAGCAGCAGTATTGCTATTAGCAGCACTATCCCTATTAGCAACACTATCCCTGTTAGCAGCACTAACAGTTTTAGTGCTTCTAGGCACCCACATTTTAATACTTTCTTTTAAAAACTTTTTCAGCATGTGGCCTTTGGTTTCAACAGATTTCTTAGCCACATGTTTCTTTCCAGCCTTCCTATAACCAACAGGTTTTTGCACAAATCTTTGAAAGTTCATCCTTTGGTTAACAGGATTAAAGAAACAGTACTTAGCCAAATGATTTAGCTTGCCACATATGAAACAAGGTTTTGGTCTGATTATCTTACTCAGATCAACTCCTTGTTTCTGAGCCCATTGATTATTCCAGTTTCTTTGATTACCTCTCTTTGTACCAGAATTTGGGCTCTCTGTTTTATTGTAAGCACACTGTTTACAAGGGCCAGGATTCACAACCGTGGTCTGTTTGTAATGGACCTTGTTAGCCTTTCTTTTGGTCTTCTCTATCTCTTTAGACTTGACCCAGATTTTTCCACATCCCTCATTGGTGATAATTTTGTTTTCTAAAGGTATCTCTTTACTCACAACATTATTCCTATTCTCACTGGCTTCTTTCTCAGTTAAATCCTTAACCATCACCTCATCCAAAGTATCTATCTTAAATGTTTTCTCAGACAAGTCCTTTTTCTCCTTGGTCTCTAACAGATCTGATGTAGGAGGGATATAATTGTTGTTGTAAAGAGGGGGTGTGTTGTTGTATCCAACACCAGGCTTCATCTTATCATGAATCTGAGCCTTTAGAAGAGAATCCATTGCTTTTGAAGCATATGAAAACTTTTCAATATCAAGCTTAACCTTAGCTAATTCTTCTTTCAACTTATCATTCTCTTCTTTGGACTTAGACAGTTTGGTCTCTAACTCATTCTTTTCCCACTTCCAGTAATTTGTGTCCTAAGAGTGTTGAAGTTCATTGGCTTGAAAGCCTTTGATTTGTTCTTCAAACCTTTCAACTATCAACACATAATCTCTTCTATCCTTCTCTAATCTTTTGAGGTCATCACACATGTTTTGGTTGTGATCCTTGTACCTTTTGACAGTGTCTATGCAAGATTGAGTACAAAGATTAGAACTTACCTCAGAGGGGAGATCAGACACCTCTGCCATAAGAGCTTGATTCTGAATAGCTTCCTCAGCTTGGTTACTCCAGTCAAACCCCATTCCTTGTTGAGAAACAATGGCTTGAGTAGAGTTCTTGTTTTGATTGAAGCCACCATTCTGGGCTTGTTGGTGGTTGTTATTTGGCACACCACTTCTGCACTCTCTAGCAAAGTGTCCCTTCATGTGGCACTTATAGCATTCCACCTTTGTCTTGTCAAAACCAGCACCATCTTCTCTTCTTTGAGAGAAGTTGTTCCTCCCAGTTCTTTTAATAAACTTCTTCACCCTTATAGATAACATGGCCATCTGCCATTTTATGTCCATCTCCTCCAAGTCATCAGGGTGAATTTGTTCTAGATCATCATTAATCAAAGAGTTGTTGCTATGACTTGATAAAAAGGCTTCAAAAACTGTTTCAGTGCCTTTTTCTGAATTCACACCACTAGCAGCACTAACTGCTTCAGGGTTGGCAGTAGTATCAGCAGATGCTAATAGAAGTGCTGCATTATGAATATACCCAGTGGGCTTCTTCTTAGCTTCTACCTCTGATTAAAAAACTCTTAGATCATTATAGAGATCGTCTAGTTCCTTCTCTTCCAGATTGTCACTCTGTCTATATGAGACAGTGTACATAGTCCATTCTTCCCCAAGAAATCTGAGGAATTTCCTGTTGATATCATCTTGCTCCATCTTCACTCCCACAGTAGCCAGTTCACCAATAAGCTTGTTGAACCTGTCAAAAGTTTGAGTCATGGACTCATTCTTTGAAGAAGTGAAGTTCTCATACTGCTGCTTCAGAACATCCCTTTGATTTCTTTTGGTGCTTTTAGTTCCAGCAAATCTTTTCTCTAGAGCATTCCAGAGAATCTGAGCATCTGTGCAGTTGTAGAATTGATGCTGATATTCATTGGGGATGGCCAAGAGCAGAGTGCTCAAGGCCTTCATCTCTGTCTGTCTAATCTTCCTCTCACCATCTGTCTTTGGTGGAGATCTTTTACCATCTGGTGCAATCTGACCTTCAGTAGAGGGGCCATTCTCAATGACATCCCACATTGAGTAGTCAGTGAGGAGAATGTATTGCCTGATTCTGATCTTCCACATGCCAAACTCATTGGGTTTGAGCATTGGAACCTTAGAGACGAGTACTGTTTGAATCTGCAAAGTTTTCCATGATGAATGAATGAATGTTTCTGAGAGAACAGACTCTGATACCACTTGTTAGGATCGAATTCTCAATAAGAATTATAAATACTCAGAAACAATATCAAAGAAGTTTGCGGAATAACACTTTGATATTCAATAACACAGTAAACAAACAGTAAATATGATGAATAACTTGTAAACTTGTATTGAATGGTTGAAGTTACAAGATTACACACACAACCTCAATCTTGAAGAACAAGCTCTTTCAAGACGAATTCTACTTCTCTAAAATTAGGAACTATGCCTTGAGGTTGATTCTCTTTAAAACAAAAACTCAGAACTAAAATAATTATGAAACTATTCTATCAATTCTATATATATACTGAACAAAAGATAATTACAATTAATAAAATATATTCAGAATATCTTTCATGAATATCTTTAGTCTATCCAGCTGTCATTCTTGTAATTCGGATCTCCATCTCATAAGCAGTACTAATCTTGAAGAGCAGCATTAATCATGTTCTAGCAGCATTAACTTCAACTAGCAGCATTAACTCAGAAGTACTAATTGTTGAGCTAGCAGCATTAACCATACTTAGCATTTCTTCAGTTCCCAACAGTTTTTTTTTGTGTTTTTTGGACCGTTCTGAGAAAGAGTTCTGTTCGATTCACAATTTCACGATTTTGCGAAAATTGTTCGATTTGATTGATTCTCTGAGGTTAGAAAACTGTTTTCGAACATATCTGGGTGAGCAAATTTCATCAGATTCGATTCTGTGGTTGATTTAGAAGTTTTTCTTGGTTTTCTTGAGTTTGCGCCAGATTCATTTTTTTGCGCCAACTTCATCTGTTCTGCACCAAAGTCATCCAAAGTAATCAGTTTGAGTTTTCTTCAGCAACAGTATTTCAGTTTTTCGCCAGATTATCTGAGTTTTGCACCAGATTATCTGAGTTTTTCGCCAGATTATCTGAGTTCTTCGCAAGTTCAGCATCAGTTCACGTCAGCTTCTATTAACGCAAAGTTTATTTTATGGGTTCAAGTGTTAGGTTCACAAGTTTGCTTTTTGCGCCAGCTTCTCTTCAGCGCAAATCTGTGTTTAGCGAAGTCTGAGTTTCTCGCCATCTGTACTTAACGCAAAGTTTAGTTTGCGCCATCTACTTCTCGCGCAAAAAAAGTTTGCGTCAGCTACTGTTAGTACAAATCTCCAGTTTGCGCCACATACGTCTAGCGCAAAACCAGTTTGCGCCACATACGTCTAGTGCAAAACCAGTTTGCGCCAACCTCTCTCTGTTTTTGAAGTCTTGGCATTTTTCTAAGTTTTCTGACTTTATGGATATGTCAAAATTTTCTTTTCAAGCTCATTTTTACAAGAACGATATTATGATGTCGTTGGGAACGGATACTCGTCCTCCGGTTCTGGTCAACGAGAACGAGTTTTAACAATAGAAAGATCGTTTCATCAACTTTATAGAGCGACAAGCAAACGGAGAAAACATGATGAATTCAATCACTGAAGGACCATTCGTCAAGCCTATGAATGATATTCCCGCCACTGCCGAAGAACTTTCGCGAGAGCGAGCCGATCGCGAAGCAAAGTCTAACCTGATGCTAGCATTGCCTAATTCCATCTACAACTGAATTGATTGTTTCAAGCACAATTCGATGATGATTTGGACCTAATTAGAAAAGAACGTGCTTCGGTCAGCGGTTGCAACACAACACCGACAAACGCGCTACATGAACAATTTTGAGGAGTTCAAAGCAAAGGATGGTGAGTCTCTGAAGAATGTCTTCGACAAGTTCTCGTTAGTGGTGAACGATCTGCAAAAGATCAAAGTGACCAAGACCGAGTTGGAAGCCAATCTCAAGTTCCTTAATGCTCTTCAACCTGAATGGAGCAAATCTTGTCACAGATTGAGAAACGATGTCCGGATCTCCACTATGCCGATACAAGAACTATATGATATTTTGATGACTGATGAGAGCTTAGTTCTAGAGAAGAAAGCAAAGCTTGACAAGAAAAACAAGCCAAAGACAGTGGACCCGGTTGCACTTCTCGCGAGCAAATTGGCTGAACAAGCATTGTCTGAGAATGCTTATGACGGGGCAACTGATGACGATGGCGAGGCACTAGAAAAAGCAATGATTCTTCTCTCCCAGCACTACAACAAAAAGTTCCAGCATCGGTCGGGTTCCAACAACCTTCACTTCACTTCGGGGTCTAAAAAGAACGAGCCTTCCAAAGTACCCGAGCCTAAGAAAGCTACTGCATGCTTCAATTGTGGAAAGTCGGGTCACATCATAAAGGAGTGTCGAGTAAAGGTGGTTAGGGATTCGGCATATTACCGAAAGAAGATGGAACTAGCCGAAAAGAGAGAGAATGGAATCATTCTGCTAGCTGAAGATGAATACTGGTTAGATCACTCCGATAACGAAGCAGAAAATGAGGAAACTGCAGCTATGTGTTTTATCGGAGATGATGATGATGAAGACACTTCTACTGACGAATCTGAGGTACCTTCCGAGTTTGTTTACAATTTTATTTCATCTCAAATGAACGTCATTATAATTGCCTTACATGAATTACGTTCAAAGTTTTTATCTGAAAAACATATTAATCAAGAAAAGTCAAATTTGATTGAAAAATTGAAAATTTCTTTGAAAGATGAAAAATCCATTTTGACTCATACAAAAGAGAGATTTCAAAAGAAATTGGATGACTTGGAAATTTCAAATCAGACTTATCTTGATTCTTTGACTGAAATGACCAACTTAAAAGAAAACTTTTCAGATAAAATAAATGATTTGGAAGAAAAATTATATCTACGGGATCAAACTGAGCAAACCATTTATATGCATAAACCGAGGAGTTATAAGTCTATAAACGAAAGATGGGGACTTGGTTTTGAAAATCCACATTGTTTAGACAATGCTATAGAAAAATCTCCCACTTTATATAAATTCGATTATCTAAATCTTGCTAGATATACCTTCTCAATTTAAAATTGATTGGATGAATGAAAAGCAAGTTTTAGAAATCGAAAATGAAAAAAGAATGAACAACACGAAAATGGAAGTACTGTTTGTTTATACTCGCGAAAATGCAAAATATTTTCCTGAACAATCAAAGAAATCCAGAAGATCTTAAAATGTTCTAAATGTCAATTCTTCTATTAAATCTTCATTATCAAACGATTGTTTCGATATATATGCTGTTAACGCTAATAAGGAAAATATATCTCCGGTTTCTTATGATTGAAAGAGATATATTCCTCCATTAGTGTTAGAGGGCAAAATCGTTGATCTTGAAGTTAAAATGGAAGAACAAAGTCTTCAAAACGAACTTGAAAATGATTTACTTCTTTTTATTATGAAATCAAGTTTTTAAGAAAATTTAATTTCTCAAAAATAAGACTTTGATGACAAAATTAATTCTGGATTTTCTACTGATTCTAAGGAAAATAAGCAAGAAGTTCCATTCATTGATAATTTGCGCCAACCACTGGTAGAGCAAACTGATAGTTTGCGCCAGCAGTTGGTAGCGCAAAGTACAGATTGCGCCACCAGTGGGTCGCACAAATGTTGTTAAGACTTGTGTTTTTATGAAAAATATAACTCCGATGCTAGTTTAAAATCGATGAATGATCAGTTTGGTTTCTTAGATAAAATCTCTTCTTCAAATTTAAATCTTAAATCAAAATTTCTTGATGACTCTTTTATGTTAAATGATGAGTATTATAAACCAAAGCATAAAAGAAGAAGGTCAAAGAATTTAAAGAAGGAAGTTAATGTCATTTCTGAAAATTCTAATTGTTTCGATTCTAATGTTTCAGATCAGACTTTGAAGAAGTCTACAAAGAAGATATGGAGGGTCAAGCAGAAATCAAATGAATCTGCAATTCAAGAGGATAAATGCGTAGATAATCTTTGTCATAGTGATTCATTTGCTGTTTGTAATAAATACAACAAATACTCAATAAAGCAAATGATTCAAATTGCAAAAGATATCTCATATTCTTCCTCTGGTTCTAGTTCAGATGATTATGCTTCGTCCTCTGCTGATGAATTTGTTCATTACTCTGATAATTTTTCTCATGCATTGTTTGTCAAATCTAACAAATTTACTCCCATTAGAACTGTAACTAACAAACATGGACCCAAATACAAGTGGGTACCAAAACCAAAGACTGATTCTGAGTTGCAGGCACCTACTGTCAAGGGGGAGTAAGAGAACGAAGGCTTTTAAGCAAATCACCTTAGAACCCGTACTTCAACTTCGACTTCTAAACATATCAGTTTAGGACTTGTTCTTCAAAGGTTAATGACTTCTGAGTAAAACAGCTCAGGACTCGCCCTTCAATGTGTTTAAGCTTCTGAGAAACTGTGACGGCATCTACTTCAAATTCCGCTGCACCTATCTCTGACAGTGATGTTGTTCCAGTTATATCAAGCTATTCAAGAATCTGAATGAGTGCAAACCAAACACATAGATATGCAGTACCACATTCATTAAACATCATGTGGAAGAAGGTACTATTGAATTATATTTTGTTCCAACTGAATATCAACTTGCCGATATTTTTTTTCAAAAGCCTTAGATGAAAAACGATTTATTTTCTGCATTCAAAACTCGGCATATTGAATTTAAAAGTTGTCAGGATCGAATTCTCAACAAGAATTAATTCTCAGAAACAATATCAAAGAAGTTTGCGGAATAACACTTTGATATTTAATGAAACAGTAAATCAACACAGAATATAATCAACAAACTGTAAACTTGTATTGAATGCTTTGAAGTTACAAGATTACACACTCAACCTCAATATTGATGAACAGGCTCACCAATACGAATTCTACTTCTCTAGAATTAGGATCTAAGTCTTGAAGTTGATTTTCTCTCTAAAAGAATGAATTACTAAAATTTTATCTCTATTCTAAACTATACAATATATATACTTAATACAAATATAATTACAATAAATAAAATATCTTCAGTATATCTTCCATGTATATCTCAAAGCTTCCATAATCTTCAGATTATCCAGCTGTCATTCTTTCCATCCGAATCTCTTAAGCAGCACTAACCATGCTCAGCAGCATTAACTTCTTCTAGCAGCATTAACTACTAAGCAGTACTAACCACTAGCAGTACTAACTTTGTTCAAGAAGCACTAACTTTGACTAGCAGTATTAATAGTACTAGCAGTAGTAACACTTAGCAGTATTAACCTTTAAGTCTTCTAGCAGTATTAACTCTGAACCAGCAGCATTAACCATACTTGAGTTTTTCTTCAGTTCCCAACAATCTCCCCCTAACTTGACTTTTAGGAAGAGAAGTCAAGTTCTTCAGATGCTTCCAAAATCTTCATTGATCTACTCCAATATTAGGATCCAGTCCCATACTCTGATTGATAGTCCTCTGAATTAGATACTTGGCCATTTCTGAATTTGGTGCACAACCCAACTTCTTATTCAACATGGCATGAAGCTTAAGATTTGTATGCTTGTAGACCCTATCCACCAAGTAGTACTCCATGTGGAAAGTATCCAATGCTAGTTCATAAACTCCACTCCTTTCATAGAGAGTCCATCCTCTAACAGTTTTGAACACATCTCTGATTAAGTGCTTCACTACTTCTGGATTGAATAACATACACAAGTATTCCATGACCAGCTTCACTATAGGTAACCCTGGAGCTTTCAACTGATCTGCATAAATTTTCATCCCCACTTCAAACATTTCTTCCGAATCAGATCTTGAACACTCTCTGACAATTTTGTTCCAGGTGTTGTATACTTCATACTTCTCATCATTTCTTTTCAATCTAATGTATTCTTTGCCATCCACCTCCATAATATCCCAATGGATAACCTCAAGAGGTTTAAATCCAACAGGTTCAACTGAAATGGGCTTTGGAATTTTATCCATTACCACCATGTACATGTTTACATCTGAACTCTGTGGTATTTCTTCCTGAGTTTTAGCTTCATTCTGAGGTGCCTCTTCTTCTTCAGTAACCTTTTGCTCTTCTTCTACTCTAGGCTTCTTTACACTTTTCTTTCTTTTAGCCATCATTTTGGTTCTTTTCAGAGTCTTTTGAACCTGCACTAAAGTAGCTTCCTTCTTCTTTTCTTCCTTGTGCTCTGCCCTTTCTTTGATAGGAGTTCCCTCTTCACTTTCAGGGAATGGTTGATGTATATTCACATCATGTCTCTCCTTTGCCTTCTTTTCAAACTCCACTCTATCCTTTTCATTATTTTTCAGCTTCCCCATTTCTTTCTCATAAAGATCCCTGATTTGATCAAAAGTCATCTTCACAAACATTTCTTTCTTTACCCCAATTGCACTCCTCAAGAAAGTTATCATTTTGTTTCTTTCCTGAGTGGCAAGGTAAGTTTGTGAAGGTCTTCTCTTCTTTGCACTTGATTTGACTAACATGGCCTTTCTCAAGCTTATTGCCCTTTGCTTAGCTTTCTCTGTTTCAAGCCCCTTCTGATATGCTTCATTTAATTCAGCAGCTAGAGCCTTTGCCATCTCCCTGTCTTTTTCAACCTGAACTCTTTCTTCTTTTTCAATATCCTCCTGCATCTTCCGGGCTAAAGCTTCATCTGATTCAACCAACCTTTGCTTCTTGACTGGTTGATCAGATTCCACCATCTTTGCTTTTCCTTTGTCTTTGTTCATTGGCTTCTTACTGTTATCTTTCTTGCTCACCTCTCCTTTTTCTCCCCCTTCATTTATGACCACTCCCTTTGTTTTGGGAGTGTCATTCTTTGCTTTGATGAGCATTTCAGCTACTTCAATTTCTGTTGGAGATAACTCTGTTACTACTGCTTGTGAAGTTTCAGCAGCATTAACAGTTTTTGCTTCTAACTCCCCATCATGCTCCCCCTCAACTTCAACTTGTTCTTTTTCCTCATTCAGGTTTACTTCAGCCTCTGACTCCCCCTTTTTGGGAGCATCAGACACTGGTTCCCTTCTCTTTAGCATAAATTGTTTCCTTTTCTTCTTTTGAATCAGCCTTGTCACCATCTTCTTTAGTTTTGCAATCTGGACTTGTTGTGACAGGATCACCAGCTTCATCTCCTCTATTTCTTTTCCTTGTTTCAGAACATCTATGTTGATGTTACACATTGTCTCCATCAATTCATCATAGTTATATATGTCCTCACCTTCTCCAGGAGTGTTACCCCCTATTGAAGGATCATGGGATCTTTTATTAGTGGAAGTCTTCTGCCTAGTAGAAGCACTGTCCACCCCCGTGGTTTCTTGGCACCAGGGACCTTCAAATGATGACTCATTCAAAGTTGCCATGGGGGAGGTCTTATTGATGTTACCACTTTCCTCCTCTGTGCTAGCAGGAGTAGTGGCAGCCTCATCACCCATATGCTCTACCTCCTCCTCAGAGAGCACCTCCTTTGGGTTGGGAGACACCCTTGTGGTTTCCCTTTGGATATTCTCTAGGGGAGAATTCTCCCTTAGAGGGCTTAAAGGCTGAGTGGGTAATGGTACAAGAAGGGAAGGAGCCTTCTTTACCTGTTTCCTCTTGTAATTTTGGGTGATAGGAGAGGTTGGTTTTTCAAGAAGGGACTGGGGAATTGATTTTGAGAGGGAAGGTTGGGCTTGGCTAGCAGTGGGTTGGTCTAATGGGGGCCTTGACCCTGCTGCCATACCTTCATTGGTTTGGGACACCACCATCATTGTAGAGAACAATGGGGTGTCAACTCTTTCAGAGTCCCCAGCAGATCTTCTCATATTTGAGAAAACCTTGCCTTTGGGGGGTTTGGGTACATATACCCCAACAGGTTGAGGTATATCCGTCAATTCATGAGTAATAACTTCTTGAACAAACCTGGGATACATAAAGAAGCTCTTTTTGTTTCCCATGTTTGAGACAAGATCACTGAAAATCATTTTAGAAAAGTTATACTTTCTGGCAGTGGCCAAGCACACCAAAGCATAAGCAATAGTGCTGCTGAACTGACTCCATCCAGTAGTCTTTTTGGAGATACAGTGCATAAGAGTATGGACAAAGAAACGCCATTGGGGTGAAAATTTTGCTTTAGAGAATTTGAAAACTCCCAATGGGCCTCCATACCCCATTCTTGTAAGATTTGAAAACAGTTCATCGTTTGGGATAGAGGTTATACCAGAGGCATCGTCTAGACGTAGACTGATGCGAATAACCTCTTCAGTAACCGTTAGTGATTGATCACAGATTCTTGTCTTGATCATCTGCACACCATTCTCAACAACAATGGTTGCATTAGCCCAGAACTGCCTTTGATGCTCGATATAGATTGTAGGGGATACAATAAGAGCATGAGCAATGTGGCTTGACTTGAGGAAATCCACATTCTGATGAAATCCTGCAGCTTGCTTTGGTTTTTGTAACATCGCAATCTCATTGTGCTCGTCAATGAAAGTCATTGATGCCATTGATCTTAGTGAAAAGCTTGCCTGAAGACTTCGAACTTGAGAGAGAAAAGGTTTAGAGCACAAGAGAACAGTATGCAAAGAGTCGTTATGAACTTTTAGGCGGGCAAAGAGTATTTATAGTATTTGGGATATAAGAGTATTAACCTAGAGCAGTATTAACGGACAAGCAGTATTAACCGCGAGCAGTATTAACTAACTAGCAGTATTAACTGCGAGCAGTATTAACTGAGAGCAGTATTAACTACAAGCAGTATTAACTACAAGCAGTATTAACTACAAGCAGTATTAACTGAAAGGAGTATTAACTACAAGCAGTATTAACCGCGAGCAGTATTAATTAACTAGCAGTATTAACTGCGAGCAGTATTAACTGAAAGCAGTATTAACTACAAGCAGTATTAATGACAAGCAGTATTAACCGCGAGCAGTATTAACTGACTTACTCCTTTAAACTTATGAAACACTGAGTACTGCTATGTATATCCTGAAAAAGAGGATTAGTAACACCAAGAAGAAAAATATACAGGTATAAAACCACTTTTTGAGAAGGGGCTTATTCAGAGTTGATAATGCCCACACAAGTTACCAAGAAAGTGAATCTACCCACATCAAAGGCTTTAGTGAATAGATCAGCAAACTGATTTTCAGTGTGAACTTTTACAACTTGAATAAGTTTCTTTTCATTACAGTCTCTTATGAAGTGATACCTTATTTCAATGTGCTTTGTCTTTGAGTGCTTGACTGGATTATTAACAATGCTAATAGCACTGCTGTTGTCAATAAAAATTCGAGTGTGTAGAAAGGTTACCCCATAGTCCAACATTTGATTTTGAATCCATAAGACTTGAGAACAGCAACTTGCAGCTGCTATATACTCTGCCTCTGTTGTAGATGTGGACACTGTGGTTTGTTTCTTGCACTGCCAAGAAACTAGTCTTGCATCCAAAAACTGACATCCACCAGAAGTAGATTTTCTGTCCATGTTTGCCCCACCTAAATCACTGTCTGAGTATGCTATTAGGTCAAAGGGTGAGTCATGAGGATACCAAAGTCCCAATCTGGGTTGCCCTTTGAGATATCTGAATATCCTCTCAACAGCTTGAAAGTGAGATTGCTTTGGCCTAACTTGGAATCTTGCACATACACAGACTGGAAACATTATATCTGGCCTTGATGCTGTGAGATACATGAGAGAGCCAATCATGGATCTATAATGATGCACATCCATATCCTCCCCCTTAAGATCTGCTGTGATCTGCTTGTGTGTTTCCATAGGTGTGCTGGCAGGTTTTGATTCTGAGAAACCAAACTTGGTTAGAATGTCCTGCACATACTTGGATTGACAGATGAAGATGCCATCTGACTTCTGTTGAACTTGGAGTCCAAGGAAGAAAGTAAGTTCCCCCATGGAACTCATCTTGAACCTCTGGTGCATTAGGTCTTCAAACTCCTTGCACATGATGTCTCTTGTTGATCCAAAGATAATATCATCAACATAGATTTGGACCAACAAGATATCCTTCTTCTTTTTCTTGATGAATAGAGTTTTATCAATGACTCCTCTTTCAAAGCCATGTTCCAAGAGATAGGATGACAGAGTGTCATACCATGCTCTTGGAGCTTGATGTAGTCCATAAAGTGCTTTCTTCAATTTGTATACCCTGTCTGGATAGCTTGGGTTTTCAAACCCTGGTGGTTGACAGACATATACTTCTTCTTCAATTCCCCCATAGAGAAAAGCACTTTTTACATCCATTTGATAGACTTTGAAATTCATGTAAGAAGCATAGGCTAGAAATAGTCTGATTGCTTCTATTCTAGCCACAGGTGCAAAAACTTCTTCATAATCTATACCCTCTTCTTGAGTATATCCTTGAGCCACCAGCCTTGCTTTGTTCCTTATGACAATACCTCTTTCATCTCTCTTGTTTCTGAAAATCCACTTTGTGCCAATTGCTCTGTGACCTTTAGGAAGGTCTACTAGATCCCATACATCTTGTAGCTTGAACTGTAACAGTTCCTCTTGCATTGCTTCTATCCAGCTAGATTCTTTCATAGCATCATGTGCCTTTTTAGGCTCAAGCTGTGATAGAAAACAAGAAAGCACTGTATGCTGTTGATCTTGCATTTCCTGAAGCCTGCTTTGATGTCTAGTCATCATAGGAGAAGAGATATCTCCTATTACCAGCTGTGGAGGATGATTCTTTTGAACTCTGGTGTTATGAATAGGTTCTCCATTTAGTCCAGCCTCAAGATTGGATTCATGCAACTCAACTGAAGTGTTTTCAGATGCCACTTCATTATTTTCTTGAGTCTCCTCATCTCTAGTTTCTTCTTCACTCTGACTTGGTCCAGAAAATGATTCCTTTTCACAGTCTTCAACAGAATTTACTGTTGGTATGGGAAAAATCACAGATTTAGATATACTTTCTTGAACTTGTGTAATTCCTGATCCTCCACTTCCTGTTCCTGTATACTCATTACTGAAACCAAAAGAGTTAGTTAGTAAATCAGTGTCAAATAGCCACTGAGGTCCAGACCTAACAGGATTTGGTGTGTTCTCATTGCATTTGACATTGTCACTTTCTTCAATTATTCTAGAAGAAGAGTTAAATACTCTGTATGCCTTACTCTGAGATGAATATCCAACAAGAAATCCATCATCTGCTTTGCTATCAAATTTACCTAAGTGATATTTGGTATTGAGAATCGTACAAGGACACCCAAAAGGTTTGAAGAAGCCAATGAAGGGTTTTCTATGATTTAAAAGCTCATATGGGGTCTTGTTCTTTTGCTTGACCACTAGAACTCTGTTTTGGACATAACAAGCAGTATTAACTGCTTCAGCCCAGAAGGTAATTGGCAATTTTGAATCTGCCAACAGAGATCTAGCAGCCTCTATTAGTGTTCTATTTCTCCTTTCAGCAACACCATTCTGTTGAGGAGTCCTAGGAGCACTATATTGCTTCTCAATACCTTTTTCTTCACAAAAGGTGTTTAAATCATGATTTTTAAACTCAGTTCCATTATCTGATCTAATGACTTTTACTCTTTGATTAGTTTGGTTTTCAATTCTTAGAATAAAGGATTTGATAAGACCACTTGTTTCATCCTTAGTCCTTAGAAAATATACCCAAGTAAATCTGGAGTAATCATCAACAATAACCAAGCAGTAAGATTTCTTGCCTATACTCATAACATTTGTAGGACCAAACAGATCCATATACAGTAACTGGAGACAAGAAGAAACAGAATTTAACTCTTTGGTCTTATGAGAAGTTTTGTACTGTTTGCCTTTAAGACAAGCAACACAATGATCATCACATGAAAAGACTTTTGAAGGTAAACCTCTTACAAGATTGTTTTTAACAAGATTGTTCATTGTCTTGAAATTCATGTGACACATCCTTCTGTGCCAAAGAGAAGATTCATCTACAGAAGCTTTTGAAACAAGACAATTCAGAGATGAATCACTATCAACATTGTCCATATCAAGACAGTAAACATTGTCCTTTCTTGGAGTTCTAAGTAGTATCATGCTTTCATCAACTACCTTGAACCCTGGAGCAAGAATCATACACTCAGTATTAGTAAATAATATACTATGTTGTTTGTCACAAACCTGTGATACACTTAACAGGTTGTACTTTAATTGATCAACATAGTAGACATCCTCAAATGTCATCTTACCTTTGGTGACATTACCTTTTCCACTTATCTTACCACCAGTAAGATTATCTCCAAATGCAACATGTCCTCCATTGATATGCTTGAAGTCCTGAAGGCATGACATGTTGCCTGTCATGTGCCTAGAGCAACCACTATCAACATGCCAAATGCTTTTTCCCTTGAGCTGTTGGTTGCCCTGCACATTAAATAAATCAATTAGTATGAATTAGGAACCCAAGCCAAAGTGGTCTTGGGTACCCCTTTCTCATCAAAATACTTGCATTCTTTCTTGACAAGATTTTTGAACTTTAACTCCTCATTCTTGGAGTACTTTGTTACAATAATAGGCTTGGAAATATTTTTGCTAGAATCAGTACTGGTTTTAGAAGTACTAACTGCCTTGGCAACACTTTCATGCTTAGCAGTACTAACCTTGTTAGCAGTAGTAACTGTGTTAGCAGCAGTAACTGTGTTGGCAGTATTAACCTTTGAAGAGGTATTAACAGTATTAGCAGCATTAATATTTTCAGCAGTACTAACACTGTTAGCAGTAGTAACTGTGTTAGCAGTACTAATATTGTTAGCAGTACTAACACTGTTAGTACTTCTAGGTACCCACATTTTGACACTTTCTTTTAAAATCTTTTTCTTTAAAGTGCCTTTACTTTCAATAGATTTCTTTATCACATGTTTCTTTCCAGCCTTCCTATAACCCACAGATTTTTGCACAAATCTTTGAAAGTTCATCTGTTGGTTAATAGGATTAAAGTAACAATACTTAGCCAAATGATTCAACTTGCCACATATAAAACAAGGTTTTGATCTATTGATTTTATTCAGATCAACTCCTTGTTTCTGAGCCCATTGATTATTCCAGTTTCTTTGATTTCCTCTTTTTAAACCAGAGTTTAGGCTCTTGGCTTTATTGCAATCACACTGTTTACAAGATCCAGGATTCACAACTGTGGTTTGTTTGTAATGGACCTTGTTATCATTTTCTTTAGTCTTCTCTATCTCCTTGGACTTGACCCAGATTTTCCCACATCCCTCATTGGTGATAATATTGTTTTCTAATGGTATCTTTTTACTCACATTATTATCCCTGTTCTCACTGGCTCCTTTCTCAGTCAAATCCTTAACTACTACCTCATCCAAAGGATCTATCTTAAAAGCTTCTTCAGACAAGTCCTTTTTCTCCTTAGTTTCTAACAAGTCTGATGTAGGAGAAATATAGTTGTTATTGTAAGGAGGAGGTGTATTGTTGTATCCAATACCAGGCTTCATCTTATCATGTATCTGAGCCTTTAGAAGAGAGTCCATTGCTTTTGAAGCATAAGAAAACTTGTCTATGTCAAGCTTAACTTTTGACAGTTCCTCTTTCAGTCTATCATTCTCTTCTAAGGACTTAGACAATTTGGTTTCTAACTCATTCTTTTCCCACTTCCAATAGTTTGTGTCATAAGAGTGTTGAAGTTCATTAGCTTCAAAGCCTTTGATTTGCTCTTCAAATCTCTCTACTATCGACACATAATCTCTTCTGTCCTTTTCTAATCTTTTGAGGTCATCACACATACTTTGATTGTGATCCTTGTATCTTGTAACAGTGTCAATGCAAGATTTAGTGCAAAGATTAGAACTTACCTCAGTGGGGAGATCAGACACTTCTGCCATAAGAGCTTGGTTCTGAATGGCTTCCTCAGCTTGATCACTCCAGTCAAATCCCATTCCTTGTTGAGAAACAAGGGCTTGAGCAGGATTCTTGTTCAGATTTTATCCTCCATTCTGAGCTTGTTGATGGTTGTTGTTTGGAACAGCACTCCTGCATTCTCTAGCAAAGTGTCCTTTCTTGTGACACTTAAAACATTCCACCTTGGTTTTGTCAAAACCAGCTCCATCTTCTCTTCTTTGAGAGAAGTTATTTCTTACAGTTCTTTTAATGAACTTTTTCACCCTCATGGATAACATGGCCATCTTCCATTTAATATCCATCTCCTCCAGATCATCAGGGTGAATTTGATCAAGATCATCATTAATCAGAGAATTGCTGCTATGACTGGACAAAAAGGCTTCAAAGATAGTTTCAGTGCCTTTTTCTGAACTTACTCCACTGGCAGTACTAACTGCTTCAGGGTTGGCAGTAGTATCAGTGGATGCTGAAAGAAGTGCAGCATTGTGAATATAACCAGAGGGCTTCTTCTTGGTTTCTACCTCAGTTTCAAAAACTCTTAGATCATTGTATAGATCATCAAGTTCTTTCTCTTCCAGATTGTCACTCTGTCTATATGAGACAGTGTACATAGTCCATTCATCCCCAAGAGATCTGAGGAACTTTCTGTTGATATCATCTTGTTCCATCTTCACCCCTACAGTAGCCAGTTCACCTATGAGTTTATTGAACCTATCAAAAGTTTGAGTCATAGACTCATTCTTTGTGGAAGTGAAGTTCTCATACTGCTGCTTTAGAACATCTCTTTGATTTCTTTTGATGCTCTTAGTTCCAGCAAATCTTTTCTCTAGAGCATTCCAGAGAATCTGAGCATCAGTGCAGTTGCAAAATTGATGCTGATATTCATTGGGAATGGCCAAGAGCAGAGTGCTCAAGGCCTTCATCTCTGTCTGTCTGATCTTCCTCTCACCATCTGTCTTTGGTGGAGGTCTTTTCCCTTCTGGTCCTATCCTTCCAGCTTCAGAAGGACCATTCTCAATGATATCCCACATTGAGTAGTCAGTGAGAAGAATATATTGTCTGATTCTGATCTTCCACATGTCAAACTCACTTGGTTTGAGCATTGGAACCTTAGAAACCAAAGTACTGCTTGATTCTGTAAGATTTTCCATGATGAATAACTGATTCTGAGAGAGTTAGGCTACTGATACCACTTGTCAGGATCGAATTCTCAACAAGAATTAATTCTCAGAAACAATATCAAAGAAGTTTGCGGAATAACACTTTGATATTTAATGAAACAGTAAATCAACACAGAATATAATCAACAAACTGTAAACTTGTATTGAATGCTTTGAAGTTACAAGATTACACACTCAACCTCAATATTGATGAACAGGCTCACCAATACGAATTCTACTTCTCTAGAATTAGGATCTAAGTCTTGAAGTTGATTTTCTCTCTAAAAGAATGAATTACTAAAATTTTCTCTCTATTCTAAACTATACAATATATATACTGAATACAAAGATAATTACAATAAATAAAATATCTTCAGTATATCTTCCATGTATATCTCAAAGCTTCCATAATCTTCAGATTATCCAGCTGTCATTCTTTCCATCCGAATCTCTTAAGCAACACTAACCATGCTCAGCAGCATTAACTTCTTCTAGCAGCATTAACTACTAAGCAGTACTAACCACTAGCAGTACTAACTTTGTTCAAGCAGCACTAACTTTGACTAGCAGTATTAATAGTACTAGCAGTAGTAACACTTAGCAGTATTAACCTTTAAGTCTTCTAGCAGTATTAACTCTGAACCAGCAGCATTAACCATACTTGAGTTTTTCTTCAGTTCCCAACAAAAGTTTAAACCTACACAAATTTTATTCTATAATGTAAAATTTTTACAATTATTCTTTCTTTTGAATAAAATGTGTGTCTAGGATAAATTTTCAAGTTGCTTTGTTTATATCTAAGTTTTATATGTTCAAATTTCAAGTCTTACAAAAATCGAAAGGTCAGCAACATGTTTGAAACTTTTGAATACTGCTTTAAAGTTGTGTCATTCGGAATATTTATAGTTTACAATGCTTCGAAAACCTAAAAAGTCAGAATTTTGGATCGTAATGAAAATATGGGCAAATCACTTAGATGTAAAACTGAGTGATTGAGATGAATATTAAATTTATAAAATTCATAAATCACTAAGTTTAAAAGTTTATACCTGTGACCTTTCTGGTTTGGGAAAGTAAGTTCCGTGGGATGCTTGTCATCTGGTCCCCTAAGGTCAATTGGTCTGGGAGTGATCGAACCTAAATCCTTCTATAGAACCAGATCGAAAGTCATGTTCTACTGGTATGAATGGGTTTAGAATGTGTCGATGTAGCCTTTCTGATCTGGGAGAGTAAGTTCGAAGGGGTGCTTGACACCTAGTCCCCTAAGGCCAACTGGTCTGGGAGCGGCTGACCCAAATCCTGTAATAGGATCAGATAGAAAGTTACGTTTACGACATTTTTTTTACTTACAAAACTTTTTGGTTAAAAAGATGCCAATGTGCACAAGCTTAAATGATGCCAAAGAGCACAATCATGTCAAGATGCCAATGTGCACAATCAATAAAAGATGCC
Source organism: Arctium minus (assembly GCA_954870635.1). Classification (NCBI taxonomy): domain Eukaryota; kingdom Viridiplantae; phylum Streptophyta; class Magnoliopsida; order Asterales; family Asteraceae; genus Arctium; species Arctium minus. Next base: position 22,511,326 of record OX941097.1, on the reverse strand, counting down.
AATGAGCACACATCTCATGATAATTGGTGATATGTTTAAGTTGCGATAAACCTATAAATTTGTGAAAGTCTTAATTTTTGACAGCTTAGTGTGAGTAAAGGCAAAGTTCTCTATTATATTTTTAGAATTGCATTTACTTGAAGCTAATCAAAGTTCGCATGCTAGCACACTGAATAGATTGATGAAAGTTTTTGAAACTGAACATGTATTAACTTGATATGCAATGAAACTTGTATCTGTATCCAAAATCATACACTTGATTTCAACTGATGGATTAATTTGTGATATTTTACTGAGTAGAATTTAATTTGTATAGTGTTTAAAATTTTATATATTTAGTTGTTTCAAAATACATATTCAGTATATTTTTCTTGCTATGTTGATGCTTTGTTTCTTGTGTTCTCATATCTGTGTAAGTGGGTTTGTGCATAATTCAAGGGGGAGTGAATAAGGACAAAATTCTGAAAGTACATATGATCATATCTCATTTCGAGGGGGAGTACATAAAGTGAATACAGTGAACAATGCATTTGTGTAGGGGGAGTAAAAAGAGCTCAACAGATTAATCATTTCAAGTCTCAAGTCACATTTGCGCCTCCTATAGATTTCTTGCTAGCTACTTTGACTCAGTCTTGCAGATCTGAAGATGTCTTGTCTCCAGCATAGACATGACCAAGATGATCCAGATCATCAAGGTCATGAGGGGGAGAAGTTAAAGAGAGACAAAGATTTCAAAGTCTATCTGCTCAAGATTCTGCTCAAAATTCTATTTCTTCAGCTATACTAGTTCTTTTGTTGTTCCAGCTCCGACCACCACAACTTATTCGAGTACATTTGAAAGAGGTGCGTCGTCTAGAGCACAAGATGATGTTCCTGTTCTTGAACTGATTGTTCCTCCAAGCTTATTACAAACAGGTCTAGTCTTGTCAAGGCAGCAAAGGCAACAAATACTGAAAGATGCTGAGAATAAATTTTTTTTTAGTCAAGAAGCTACGCTAAGACGCTTAGAAGGTATGTTTTGAGTTCGAAGATGGGTGTATCAATCTACATTAAAGACCGGAGCACCAATGATTACTAAGGGGGAGATTGTTAAGTCAGATTTTATAGTAATCATTGTATTTATAGTCTTGTGCTAATACTGTGTTCTAAGAGCTTTTCTATCTTGTGTTGGCCAAGGGTATTTAAGTCCCTTATGGCCTTTGTGTTCTGTAAGTAATAAGTGCATATTGAATACATTGAAAGTTTACGTCTCATAATCTCTATCTCTCTACTTTCTCTCTCTAAGTTTAGATCGATCTTGGTTTATCAGAGCTTATTTAATTTTGGAAATGAGGGTCGGTTCGACTGTAAGATTAGTTAACACTCCATCTCCAACATGACAACATAGTTTGTTAAGTCTAATTTTGTAGTAATCATTGTATTTATTTTCCCTTGTCTAACTGTGCTTAAAAGTTGTATTCTGTTTTGTTAAGGCAAGGGGTATTTAAGTCCCCTAAGAGCCTTTGTTTTGTAACTTTGGAACCTAATACTTTGAATATCAGTTTACTTGGAGCGTACCTACTCTCTCTCTACTTTCTCTCTTTAGAGATTTTGTGATCTTGGACTTTCAATTGGTATCAGAGCCTTCTGAATTTTGAGAGGACTGAGAGATTGTGTTTTAGACTCTGAATTTGTGGATTGAAGAAGAAAACTTGATTGATTTTCTTGATTTTTTCAAGAAAATCTCGTTTTTTGGATTTTTCATCAAATTTGGATAGGATTGTGGTCAAATTTGTGTGAAATTTGTTTCTTTAGATTCGTTTTTGATAATCGATAATATTTGTTTCATATATCGTTGCATGAATTTCAATTTTTGATCATTGATTTTACGATTTTGTGTTTTCTGGAAAACTCGTGTTCTCGTGTTGTTTCATGCATCGAATCTGTGATTTAGTGTTTGTTAATCGAAATTGTTGTTTGAAATGTGTTAAAAAGTGGTTTTCGATAATCAATGTGTGTTTTTCTTGGTTTAATTGCTTTGTTTCATTTGATCTTGCATATTTTTCTTCACTTTTTCGCTTTGCGCAAGTTCATGTAGATTTGCGCATGTTCTTAGTGGTTTGCGCAAGATTCATATTACTTTGCGCAAGTTCATATTGTACTAATCTTTGTGTTAGTGCATTTCAGGGTTTTCGCATCGAGCCTCATATGCAAAGTTCATTTTGCGTATCAAGTGTAATCCGAAAAGATCACTTATCGTATCAAGTGCAATCCGAAAAGCTTAGTTCTCGTATCATCAAGGTTCCGAAAAGCTTAGTTTTCGCATCACTCAGCATACGCAGAGATCATTTTGCGCATCACTTAGGTTACGCAAATCTAAGTTTGCGCAATCTTCTAGACCCGAAAAGTTTGGTTCGTGTATTACTCTGCCTACGCAAAGTTCACTTTGCGGATCTCTCTTGTTACGCAAACCTTCAGTGTGCGCGTGTTCCAGACTTAGAGTTTTTCTGAACTTCTGAATTTTTAAAAAAAAAATGTCTCTGCAAGCTCAAGTGTACAAGAATGATCTGATGGTATCATTAGGGTCTGACACACGTCCACCTGTACTGATCAACGAGAATGAATTTGAACAGTGGCAGGACCGATTCATCAACTTTATAGAAAGACAACCAAATGGGGATAACATGATGAAATCTTTGACTCAGGGTTCTATGGAGAGGCCAATGAAAGTCATTCCAGCTATTGCAACCACTGCTGCTACAACTGTTGAGAAGGCATTAAGGGAATATGATGCTAATGAGTTGTTACGATATCAAGCTGATAGCCAGGCGAAATCAAATCTGATTCTTGCTCTACCCAATTCGATAAACCACAAAATTGATTGCTTCAAACAGAATCCTATGCTGATGTGGACTCAACTGGAAAAGATTATGCTTGGTACAACTATGTCAACTCAGTTGCGCCAAACAAGGTATATGAATAATTTTGAAGAGTTCAAGGCTAAGGACGGGGAAAGCTTGAAGAGTGTATTTGACCGATTTTGGGTTGTCATCAATGATCTGTACAAGATTAAAGTTACAAAGACTGAATTGGAGGCTAACTTGAAGTTTCTGAATGCACTACAACCAGAATGGTACAAGTCATGCCATAGGATGAGAAATGATGTCCGAATACCTACTATGCCAATTCAAGAATTGTATGAAATTCTGATGTCAGATGAGACAATGGTGATAGAAAAAAAGGAAAAGCTGGATAAGAAGAATAAAATTAAGCCAGTGGATCCAATTGCTATTCTGGCTAGCCAACTGGCTGAGCAAGCTTTAACTGAATCTGCTTATGATGGATCAACGGATGATGATGGCGAAGCTTTAGAAAAGGCCATGACACTTCTCACTCAGCATTATCAGAAAAGATTTCAACACAGATCTGGGTCAAACAACCTTCGGTTTACTTCTGGTTCAAAGAAAGTAGAACCTGGTGCTCCATCAAAGGCTTACATTCCAAAGTATGAACCTGTTGAGGTGGCTGAACAGAAAAAGGAAGAGAAAAAGGTGATGAACTTTTTCAACTGTGGAAAGCCCGGGCACCTAGCTAAAGAGTGTAGAGTGAAGGTAGTCAAGGATTCAACTTTCTACAGAAAGAAGATGGAACTGGCTGAGAAGAGAGAAAACGGAACTATTCTGATGGCAGAGGAAGAGTATTGGTTGGATCATTCAGACAACGAGGATGAAAATGAAGAGACCGCAGCCATGTGCTTCATATGTGATGACAAAAGCGATGATGAAGAAGATGATACATCCACAGATGAGTTTGAGGTAATTTCTTAGTTTCATGTTAACTTCATTTATTCTCAATTGAATGTTATTGTCAATGCTTTACATGATTTTCGTTCTAAGTTCATATCTGAAAAGCTTGATAATCAAGAAAAGTCTGTTTTGATCGAAAAATTGAAAATCTCTTTGAAAGATGAAAAGTCTATTTTAACAGACACAAAAGAGAAGTTTCAGAAGCAGTTGGATAATTTAGAAAATTCAAATCAGACTTATCGTGATTCTTTGACTGAACTGACCTCTTCAAATCAAACTCTTTCTAATAAAATAGTTGTTTTAAAGAAGAAATTGTATAAGAGAGAACAATCTGAGCAAACCATTTACATGAACAAACCAAGGAGTGAAGAAGCTATAAAAGAAAAGTAGGGACTCGGTTTTGAAAATCCGCATTATTTAAATCTTGGTAAAACAGAAGTTCCTACTTTATATGAATATGATTATCTAGGTCTTGCAAGATATGCCCCTCAATTTAAATTCTTCTGGACTAGTGAAAAACAAATTTCAGATGAAGAAAATGACAGAAGAATTACAAACAAGAGGATGAAAGTGCCATTTGTTTACACTTTTGAAAATGCCAAGTATTTTCCTAACCAATCAAAGAAATCCAGAAAATCTCAAAATATTTTAAATGTCAAGTCTTCCAATAAATCTTCATTACCAACTGAATTTGTTGATATATTTGCTAATGCTAATAAGGAAAATGCAACTCCGGTGTCTTATGATTCTAGGAGATACATTCCCCCATTAGTGTTAGAAGGTAAGATAGTTGATCTTGAAGATAAATTGGAAGAACAAAGTCTTCAAAATGATTTAGAAAACGACTTATTCCTTTTTATAATGAAAACAAGTTTTGAAGACAAAATTTCTACTGGATTTTCTAAAGATTTTAAGGAAAATACTCAAGTTTTAAAAAATAGTGTGCATTTGCGCAACCAGTTGGTTACGCAAACCGACACTTTGCGAAAGCCGTTGATAGCGCAAAGTTCAGTTTGCGCAACCAATGGGATGCGCAAACCTCCTCCTGACTTGGTGATTTTTGAAAATTCTCACTCCGAGGCTAGTTCTTCAATGTCGAATGCTCAGGCTGATTTCTTAGATAAAGTTTCTTCTTCTGCTTCAATTATTGATGATTCTTTAACGCTAAATGTTCAATATTATAAAAAGAAGCGTAAAAGAAGAAGATCAAAGAAGTCAAGGAAACATGATAGTGTCTTGTCTGAAAATTCTAATTCTTCTGATTTTTCTGTTTCAGATCGGACTGTGAAGAAGTCACCAAAGCAGATATGGAGGGTTAAACAGCAAACAGCAGAGTCCGAATTATTAGGAGTTAAATGTGTAGAAAGTCTTTGTGAATCTGATACATTTGCAATTTGTAATAAAAATACAAATGATTCAATTCAGCAAATGATTCATATTGCAAAGAGCATCTCATATTCTTCTTCTAATTCTGATTCTACTGATTGTGTTTTTTTCCTCTATTGATGATTGCTTTCATGTTTATATGAATGATAAATATGTGAAAAACAAAAGACACAAATCTAACAAGAAGGGACCCATAAGCATATGGGTACCTAAAATTGTGTAATTTCTATATGTGCAGCTTAGTCAATTATGGTATCTGGACTCGGGGTGTTCTAAACACATGACTGGCAACAAATCACTTCTCTCCAATTTTAAAGAAAAATGTTGCGGTCGTGTTAAGTTTGGAAACTGTGAGACTGCTCCAATTCTTGGTTATGGTGATCTACTTCAAGGTAATATAACAGTCAAGAGAGTCAGCTACGTCGAAGGTCTAAGCCACAACTTATTCAGCATCGGACAGTTCTGTGATAAAGATCTTGAAGTTAGCTTCAAATCTAAAAGAGTTGCTGTGAAGAATGATAGTGGCCGAGATCTACTAGTTGGAAAGAGAAGATCCAATCTGTATACTATTGATATTTCCAAAGTCAATATCCCATCAGACATATGTCTACTTTCTAAAGCTTCAGTTCATGAAAGTTGGATTTGGCATCGTCGACTAGCTCATCTCAACTTCTAGTATATGGATCGCCTGTTCAAGAATGATTCAGTGAGAGGTCTTCCAGTACTTCGTTTTCAGAAACACCACCTCTGTCAGGATTGTGAGAAAGGAAAGATGAAAAAAGGTCCTCACAAGCCAAAGCCTGAACCCTGCACTTCAGACATACTTGATCTACTGCATGTTGATTTATGCGGACTGATGAAGACAAAGAGTATTGGTAAAAAAAGATACATCTTGGTGGTTGTTGATGATTTTTCAAGATATACATGGGTGAAGTTTCTCAAATCCAAAGATGAAACCCCATACATACTCATCAACCTCATCAAAACAATTCAGACCAACAAGCAAAAGAAAGTCAAGGATGTCAGATCAGACAATGGCACTGAATTTAAGAACAGTACTCTTCAAGCTTTTTACGAGGATCATGGAATTCAACAACAACTTTTTGCTGCCAGAACACCGCAACAGAATGGAGTTGTTGAACGAAGGAAGAACGCTTGTCGAGGCTGCAATATCTATGCTTGCTTTTTCTGGTCTTCCTTTGTCTCATTGGGCTGAAGCTGTTTCAACTGCATGTCATACTCAGAACAGATCTATTCTACATCGCCAATTCAACAAAACACCTTATGAGCTGATGAACGGTATCAAACCGAATGTCAAATATTTAAAGTCTTTTGGGTGTAAGTGTTACGTTCGGAATGACAAGGATAATCTGAACAAGTTTAGTCCGAAGGCAGATGAGGGTATTTTTCTGGGTTATTCTTCTAACTCTGCTGCTTACAGAGTCTTTCTGATCTCAGCAAGAAAAGTGATAGAGAGTGTAAATTTCAAATTTGACGAAGCTGCTGATTTGGTTTCTGGTCAATCAGATTCAGAACCCGCACTTACTGGAAAATCAGCTTCTGAACAACTCAGTTCAGAACCTTCGCCACAACTGTCAAATCAGGATTCTTCTTCTTCTTCTCTTAATATTTCTGATCTTGATTTTCTGTTTGAAAATTTTTACGATGATGTGCCTAGATCTAACTCTGAAAATGTCTCAAATGTTTTGAATTAGGAAACTGAGAACACATCTACTTCCAATTCCGCTGCATCTATCTCTGAACTTGATGCTGTTTCAATTCATCCTGTTGATCAGACACAATCAGAAACTGAGCATATTCATGAAGAACATATTCATGCAGAATCTGAACATGAACAATCTGTTCAAGAGGAATCAGTTCATGAAGAAGAACATAATGATGTTATTCAACAAACTCTTCCAGAATCTGATCCAGATGTTGTTGAGTTACCTCCTCTTCCAGTTGAAACTGTGTCTATCTCTTCAACTAACTTAGAAGCTTCTAACCTCCCTCTCAACAATTAGAAGTGGTTCAAGACATTATTGATCCTCTCCCTCACACCACAAAATGGACAAGATCTCATCTAATTCATCAAATTATTGGAGATCCTCAAGCCAGTGTGTCTACACGTTCCAGGACGGCTACTTCCAACGAATGTCTCTTCACTTGCTTCTTAAGCAAGATTGAACCAACAAAAGTTTCTGAAGCGTTGGAGGATCCGGATTGGAATATAGCAATGCAAGAGGAGCTCAATCAATTTGACAAACACAAAGTTTGGAGACTTGTATCACGGCCGAAAGGAAAGAGCATAATTGGAACAAAGTGGATATTCAAGAACAAGAAAGACAAAGATGGTATCGTTATTCGGAACAAAGCAAGATTGGTAACCAAGGGATACCGACAAGAAGAAGGAATTAACTACGATGAAACATTCGCGCCAGTCGCTCGACTTGAAGCTATCCACATGTTTCTTGCTTTTGCTGCTTATCGCAATTTTACTGTGTATCAGATGGACGTCAAGACAGCCTTCCTCAACGGGAAATTGAAAGAAGAAGTCTATGTATCTCAACCAGAGGGGTTTGTTGACAAAGACCGTCCTGATCACGTATACTTTCTCAATAAAGCATTGTATGGCCTGAAACAAGCACCGAGGGCGTGGCATGATGAGCTGTCAGCCTTCTTGATCAAATCCGGCTTCACCAAAGGATCAATAGATACCACTCTGGTGCGACTAACAAATCTTTATGTAATTGGTTTTCTGATCTAATGACTTCTAGGTTTCAAATGAGCATGATGGGAGAAATCAATTTCTTCCTCGGCTTACAAGTGAAACAGCTTCCAGATGGAATCTTCATCAATCAGTCAAAGTATGTATTTGACATCTTGAAGAAATTCAAGATGGACAAATCTACTTCAATCGGCACACCGATGGCTCATGGTGCAAAAATCGGACTTGATCCAGATGGAAAAGCTGTGGATCAAAAGACATATAGAGGGATGATCGGATCACTGATGTATCTTACAACAAGTCACCCGGATATAATGTTCTCTACGTGCCTATGTGCCTGATTCCAAGCCAAGCCTAAAGAATCTCATCTACTAGCTGTCAAGCGTATATTTAGATACATCAAGGGAACTCCTTACTTAGGTTTATGGTATCCTAAAAGTTCTGACTATAAATTGATTGCTTATTCTGATGCAGATTTTGGCGGTAATCAGTTGGATCGGAAGAGTACTTCAGGTCATCTTCAGTTTTTGGGTGACCGACTGATAAGCTGGGCGTCGAAGAAGCAGAACTGTGTTTCTATCTCGACTGCAGACGCAGAATACGTCGCCGCAGCTAGTTGTTGCTCTCAAGTCCTATGGATGACGACACAACTTCGGGATTATGGGATGTTGTACAAAACAGTGCCAATATATTGTGACAGCAAGTCCGCAATTTCCATATCAGTCAATCGGGTCCAGCACACAAAGACCAAACACATAGATATGCGGTACCATTTCATAAAGCATCATGTGGAAGAAGGTACTATTGAATTATATTTTGTACCAACTGAATATAAACTTGCTGATATCTTTACAAAAGCTTTAGATGAAAAACATTTTAACTTTCTGCTTTCAAAACTTGGCATGTTGAATTTAAAAGTTTAAATCTTTACAAATTTTATTCTATAAAGTAAAATTTTACAGATTTTCTTTCTTTTGAATAAAATGTGTGTCTAGGATCTTTTACAAGTTCTTTGTTTATATTAAAGTTTTATATGTTCAACTTTCAAGTCTTACAAAAGTCGAAAAGTCAGCAACATGTTTGTAGCTTTTGATTTTGCCTTAAAGATATGTGAGTCGGGATTTTTATAGTTTACTTTGCTTAGACTACCTAAATGATCAGAATTATAGATCGGAATGAAAATATGGGCTAAGCATTTAGACGTTGATCTGAGTGATTGAGATGAATAATAAATTCTTAAAAATACAGAAATCTCTGAGTTTAAAAGTTTGTACCTGTGACCTTTCTGGTTTGGGAAAGTAAGTTCCGTGGGATGCTTGTCATCTGGTCCCCTAAGGTCATTTGGTCTGGGAGTGATCGAACCAAACTCCTTCTATAGAACCAGATCGAAAGTCATGTTCTACTGGTATGAATGGGTTTAGGATGTGTCGATGTAGCCTTTCTAATCCGGGAAAGTAAGTTCCAAGGGGTGCTTGACACCTAGTCCCCTAAGGCCAACTGGTCTGGGAGCGGCTAACCCAAATCCTGCAATAGGGTCAGATAGAAAGTTACGTTTACGACATGTTCTTTACTTAATGAACTCTTTAATTAAAAGATGCCAAAGTGCACATCGCTTAAAAGATGCCAAAGAGCACACTCATGGGAAGATGCCAATGTGCACACTGCTAAAAAGATGTCAATGAGCACACATCTCATGATACTTGGTGATATGTTTGAGTTGCGATAAACCTGTAAATTTTTGATGACTTAGTGTCAGTACATGCAAAGTTCTCTATAAGATTTTTAGAATTGCATTTTTCTTGAAGCTAATCGAAGTTCACATGCGAGCACACTGAATAGATAGATGGAAGTTTTTGAAACTGAACATGTCTTAACTTGATATGCAATTAAACTTGTTCTTGTATCTAACAACATATGTTTGATTTCAACTGATTGATAAATGTGTGAAATTTTACTAAGTTGACTTTAATTTGTTTAGTGTTTAAAATTTTACATGTTCAGTTGTTTCAAAATTTATATTCAGTATTATTTTTCTATTTACACTGATGTGTATATGGTTGTGTATCCATATTTTTGTTAAATGGTCTGTGCATATTTCGAGGGGGAGAGCCAATCTGTAAAGAATATCTAATCTAGTATGTTTTTGAGGGGGAGTGAACCAAGCTGATAAAAATACTTCACGAACTGATCAGAAATTAATCAGGTAAGTATTTTTCTGATATTTCTATGCAAATGCTGATCTGATTTGATAAATTTTGTGCATTTGTGTAGGGGGAGTAAAACGAGGTTGACAGGTAAATTTTTTTTTGTATTTTTATTTTTTTAGAATGTGATTTTTTTTATATAGTCAAATTTTTTTAGTAAGTGTTTTTAGTATAAATAGGTTTAATTGTGTTTCAATTTTCTTTTTTGTTGGGAACTGAAGATTTTACTAAGTGTAGTTACTACTGCTAGTACAAATGTAGTTACTACTGCCAGAACAAGTTGAAGATTAATACTGCTGAGTGTTACTACTGCTAGTGTTAATTAATACTGCTAGTCAAAGTTAGTACTGCTTGAACAAAGTTAGTACTGCTTAGCTAGTTAGTACTGCTAGTGGTTAGTACTGCTTGCAGTTAATGCTGCTATATGAAGTTAATGCTGCTGAGCATTATTAGTGCTGCTAAAGAGATCCGGATGGAATGTACGACAGCTGGATATACTGAAGATATACTTAGAAGATATACATGGAAGATATACTGAAGATTTGTTTATTCTTTGTAATTATCTTTTTATCAGTATATGTATAGAATGTTTAGAATAGATAGATATAATTTTTTAATTGTTTTTCAAGAGAGAAATCGACCTCAAGGCATAGATCCTAATTCTAGAGAAGTAGAATTCGTATTGGTGAGCTTGTTCATCGATATTGAGGTTGAGTGTGTAACCTTGTAGCTTTAAGCATTCAATACAAGTTTACTGTTTGATCATTATATACTGTGTTTGATTACTGTTTTATTAAATATCAAAGTGTTTTTCCGCAACTTCTTTGATATTAGTTTCTGAGTATTAATTCTTGTTAAGAATTCGATCCTGACAAGTGGTATCAGAGCAAATTCTCTCAGAAACAGTTATTCATCATGGAAAATCTTACAGAATCAAGCAGTACTTTGGTCTCAAAAGTTCCAATGCTCAGATCCAATGAATTTGACATGTGGAAAATCAGAATCAAGCAATATATTCTCCTCACAGATTACTCTATGTGGGACATCATTGAGAATGGCCCATCTGATGGAGGAAAGATTGGTGAAGATGGCAAAAGAACTCCTCCAAAGACAGATACAGATAGGAAATCAAGACAGACAGAGATGAAAGCCTTGAGCACACTGCTCTTGGCCATTCCAAATGAGTATCAACACCAATTCTGCAATTGTACTGATGCACAGATGCTCTGGAATGCTCTAGAGAAGAGATTCTCAGGTACTAAAAGTACCAAGAGAAATCAAAAGGCAATCTTAAAACAACAGTATGAAAACTTCATCTCAACTAAGAATGAGTCCATGACTCAAACTTTTGACAGGTTTAATAAACTAATTGGTGAACTAGCTACTATGGGAGTACAGATTGATCAAGATGATGTGAACAGAAAGTTCTTAAGGTCCCTTGGAGATGAATGGACCATGTACACTGTGTCATTCAGACAGAATGATCAGTTGGAAGACAAAGAACTTGATGATCTGTACAATGATCTTAGAGTTTTTGAAGCTGAGGTGGAGGCAAAGAAGAAGCCTTCTGGATATGTTCATAATGCTGCACTCCTATCAGCATCAATTGATTCTACTGCTAACTCTGAATCAGTTAATGCTACTAATGGATCAAATCTAGATAAAGGCACTGATTATGCATTTGAAGCTCTTCTTTCTAATCATGGAAATTCTTCTTTGATCAATGATGACTTAGAACAACTTCATCCTGATGATCTGGAAGAGATGGATATTAAATGGCAGATGGCCATGCTCTCCATGAGGGTTAAGAAGTTTATAAAGAGGACTGGAAGAAACAACTTCTCACAAAGAAGAGAAGATGGAGCAGGGTTTGATAAATCAAAGGTAGAATGCTACAAATGTCATCTTAAGGGACATTTTGCTAGAGAATGCAGAAGTGGAATGTCTCACAACAACAACCATCAACAAGCTCAATCTGGAAGCTTCAATAACAATAGAAACTCTGCTCAAGCCCTTGTTTCTCAACAAGGAATGGGGTTTGATTGGAGTGATCAAGCAGAAGAAGCTATTCAGAATCAAGCTCTTATGGCTAAAGTATCTGATCTCCCATCTGAGGTAAGTTCTAATCTCTGCTCTAAAACTTGCATAGACACTGTTAAAAGGTACAGGGATCACAATCAGAAGATGAGTGATGACCTGAAGAGACTAGAAAAGGATATAAAAGACTATGTGAGGATAGTAGAGAGATTTGAAGATCAAATCAAAGGTTTTCAAGCCAATGAACTACAACACTCATATGACACCAATTACTGGCAGTGGGAGAAAAAGGATTTAGAACTTAAACTGACCAAATCTAAAGAGGAAAGTGAAAAACTGAAAGAGGAGTTAACCAAGGTTAAGCTTGATGTAGAAAAGTTTTCCAATGCTTCTAAAGCAATGGACTCCTTACTGCAAAATCAGATTCATGATAAATTAAGAAGAGGAATTGGGTATAATGCCACACCTCCACCATATAACAACAATTACATTCCTCCTACTTCAGACCTGTTAGACACCAAAGATAGGAAGGACTTGCCTGAGGGAGCCACTGAAATAGATCCCTTAGATGAGGTAATTGTTGAGGATAAGACTGAGAAAGAGGTTGGCAAGAGTAAGAAGAACAAGGTGAGTGGTGAGATTTCTATAGAAAACAACATTATCACCAATGAGGATTGTGGAAGGACTTGGATCAAATCCAAGAACATAGAGAAGACAGAGGAAAAGTCTGATAAGGTCCATTATAAACAGACCACAGTTGTGAATCCAGGTCCTTGCAAACAGTGTACTTGTAAGAAGAATGAACCCCAAAAACAGGACAAAAAGAGGGGAAATCAAAGAAACTGGAATAATCAATGGGCACATAAACAAGGGGTTGATCTGAGTAAAATCAATAGACCAAAACCCTGCTTTATCTGTGGCAAATTGAATCATCTTGCAAAATTCTGTTATTTCAATCCTATGAACCAAAGAATGAATTTCCAAAGATCCATGCAAAAACCCTTTGGTTATAAGAAAATTGAAAAGAACCATGTGGCTAAGAAAAATGTTAAAACTAAAAGCCACATGAAGAAAAAGTATTCTGTTAAAGAAAGTGTCAATATGTGGATTCCTAAAAGCACTAAAACTGTTAGTACTGCTACCACAAATAGTGCTGCTGACAATGATAGTGCTGCTAGAAGTAATACTACTGCTAACAATGTTAATGCTGCTAACAAGGTTAGTACTGCTAAACCTGTTAGTACTGCTACACCTGTTAGTACTGCTAACTCTGTTAGTACTTCTAAGGTTAGTACTGCTTCCAGTATTGATTCTGCTAAGCCAATCATATTGACAAAGTACTCTAATAAAGAGTGCTCTGAGTTTAAAAACCTCATTAAAAAGGAATGTAAATACTTTGATGAGAATGGCAGACCCAAGATCACTTTGGCTTGGGTCCCCTATCATACTAATTGATTTATTTAATGTGCAGGGCAACCAACAGCTCAAGGGAAAGAGCATATGGCATGTTGATAGTGGTTGCTCTAGGCACATGACTGGCAACATGTCATGCCTTCAGGATTTCAAGCAAATTAATGGAGGACATGTTGCATTTGGAGACAATCTTACTGGTGGTAAGATAAGTGGAAAAGGTAATGTCACCAAAGGTAAGATGACATTTGAGGATGTCTACTATGTTGATCAATTAAAGTACAACCTGTTAAGTGTATCACAGGTTTGTGACAAACAACATAGTATATTATTTACTAATACTGAGTGTATGATTCTTGCTCCAGGGTTCAAGGTAGTTGATGAAAGCATGATACTACTTAGAACTCCAAGAAAGGACAATGTTTACTGTCTTGATTTGGACAATGTTGATAGTGATTCATCTTTAAATTGTCTTGTTTCAAAAGCTTCTATAGATGAATCCTCCCTTTGGCACAGAAGGATGTGTCACATGAATTACAAGACTATGAACAATCTTGTTAAAAATAACCTTGTAAGAGGTTTACCTTCAAAAGTCTTTTCATGTGATGATCATTGTGTTGCTTGTCTCAAAGGCAAACAACACAAAACTTCTCATAAGACCAAAGAGTTAAATTCTGTTTCTTCTTGTCTCCAGTTATTGCATATGGATCTGTTTGGTCCTACAAATGTTATGAGTATAGGCAAGAAATCTTACTGCTTGGTTATTGTTGATGATTACTCCAGGTTTACTTGGGTATATTTTCTAAGGACTAAGGATGAAACAAGTGATCTTATCAAATCCTTTATTCTAAGAATTGAAAACCAAACTAATCAAAGAGTAAAAGTCATTAGATCAGATAATGGAACTGAATTTAAAAATCATGATTTAAACACTTTTTGTGAAGGAAAAGGTATTGAGAGACAATATAGTGCTCCTAGAACTCCTCAACAGAATGGTGTTGCTGAAAGGAGAAATAGGACACTAATAGAGGCTGCTAGATCTCTGTTGGCTGATTCAAAATTGCCAATTACATTCTGGGCTGAAGCAGTTAATACTGCTTGTTATGTCCAAAACAGAGTTCTAGTGGTCAAGCAAAAGAACAAGACCCCATATGAGCTTTTAAATCAAAGAAAACCTTTTATGGGTTTCTTCAAATCTTTTGGGTGTCCTTGTACAATTCTAAATACCAAATCTCACTTAGGTAAATTTGATAGCAAAGCAGATGATGGATTTCTTGTTGGATACTCATCTCAGAGTAAGGCCTACAGAGTTTTTAACTCTTCTTCTAGAATAATTGAAGAAAGTGACAATGTCAAATGCAATGAGAACACACCAAATCCTGTTGGGTCTGGACCTCAATGGCTATTTGACATTGATTCACTAACTAACTCTTTTGGTTTCAGTAATGAGTATACAGGAACAGATGGTGGAGAATCAGAGATCACACAAGTTCAAGAAAGTATATCTAAATCTGTGATTTTTCCCATACCCACAGTAAATGAAGACTGTGAAAAGGAATCATTTACTGAACCAAGTCAGAGTGAAGAAGACACTAGAGATGAGGAGACTCAAGAATCAGAAGTGACATCTGAAGACACTTCAGTTGAATTGCATGACTCTAATCTAGAGGCTGGACTGAATGTAGAACCTAGTCATAACACAAGAGTTCAAAAGAATCATCCTCCACAGTTGATAATAGGTGATGTCTCTTCTCCCATGATGACTAGACATCAAAGCAGGCTTCAGGAAATGCAAGATCAACAGCATACAGTGCTCTCATGTTTTCTATCCCAGCTTGAGCCGAAAAAGGCACATGATGCTATGAAAGAATCTAGCTGGATAGAAGCAATGCAAGAAGAATTGTTACAGTTCAAGCTACAAGATGTGTGGGATCTAGTAGACCTTCCTAAAGGTCACAGAGCAATTGGCACAAAATGGATCTTCAGAAACAAGAGAGATGAAAGAGGTATTGTTATAAGAAACAAAGCAAGGCTGGTAGCTCAAGGCTACACTCAAGAAGAGGGCATAGATTATGAAGAAGTTTTTGCACCTGTAGCTAGGATAGAAGCAATCAGACTATTCCTAGCCTATGCTTCTTACATGAACTTCAAAGTCTACCAAATGGATGTAAAAAGTGCTTTTCTCTATGGGTCAATTGAAGAAGAAGTATATGTCTGTCAACCACCAGGGTTTGAAAACCCAAGCTATCCAGACAGAGTATACAAATTAAAGAAAGCACTTTATGGACTACATCAAGCCCCAAGAGCATGGTATGACACTCTGTCATCCTATCTCTTGGAAAATGACTTTGAAAGAGGAGTCATTGATAAGACTCTATTTATCAAAAGAAAGAAGAAGGATATCTTGCTGGTCCAAATATATGTTGATGACATTATTTTTGGTTCTACAAGAAACAATATGTGCAAGGAGTTTGAGGATTTAATGCATCAAAGGTTCAAAATGAGTTCCATGGGGGAACTTACTTTCTTCCTTGGACTCCAAGTTCAACAGAAGTCAGATGGCATTTTTATATGTCAATCCAAGTATGTGCAGGATATTCTAACCAAGTTTGGTTTCTCAGAATCAAAACCTGCAAGCACACCTATGGAAACACACAAGCAGCTCACAGCAGATCTTGAGGGGGAGGATATGGATGTGCATCTTTATAGATCCATGATTGGCTCTCTCATGTATCTCACAGCATCAAGGCCAGATATTATGTTTCCAGTCTGTGTATGTGCAAGATTTCAAGTTAGGCCAAAGCAATCTCACTTTCAAGCTGTTAAGAGGATATTCAGATATCTCAAAGGGCAACCCAGATTGGGACTTTGGTATCCGCATAACTCACCTTTTGACCTAATAGCATACTCAGACAGTGATCTAGGTGGGGCAAACTTGGACAGAAAATCTACTTCTGGAGGATGTCAGTTTTTGGGTGCTAGACTAGTCTCATGGCAGTGCAAGAAACAAACCACCGTATCCACATCTACAACAGAGGCAGAGTACATAGCAGCTGCAAGTTGCTGTTCTCAAGTCTTATGGATTCAGAATCAAATGCTGGATTATGGGGTAACCTTTCTACATACTCCAATCTTTATTGACAACAGCAGTGCTATTAGCATTGTAAATAATCCAGTCAAGCACTCAAAGACAAAGCACATTGAAATCAGGTATCACTTTATAAGAGATTGTAATGAAAAGAAACTTATTCAAGTTGTCAAAGTTCACACTGATAATCAGTTTGCTGATCTATTCACTAAAGCTTTTGATGTGGGTAGATTCACTTTCTTGGTAACAAGTGTGGGAATGATAAACTTTGAATAATCTTCTTCTCAAAAAGTGAGTTTATACCTGTATATTGTTATTCTTGGTGTTACTAATCTTCTTTTCAGGATATGCATAGCAGTACTCAGTATTTAGCAAGTTTAAAAGGAGTCAGTTCAGTTAATACTGCTAGTTCAGTTAATACTGCTCGTGGTTAATACTGCTCGCGTTTAATACTGCTAGTTAGTTAATTCTGCTAGTAGTTAATACTGCTAGTTCAGTTAATACTGCTCGTGGTTAATACTGCTCGCGATTAATACTGCTAGTAGTTAATACTGCTATTTCAGTTAATACTGCTAGTTCAGTTAATACTTCTCGTAGTTAATACTGCTCGCAGTTAATACTGCTAGTTAGTTAATACTGCTAGTAGTTAATACTGCTATTTCAGTTAATACTGCTAGTGGTTAATACTGCTCTAGGTTAATACTGCTTATATTCCGAATACTATAAATACCTTTTGCCCGCCTAAAAGTTCATAACGACTCTTTGCATACTGTTCTCTTGCGCTCAAAACCTTTTCTCTCTCAAGTTCGAAGTTTTCAGGCAAGTTTTCACTAAGATCAATGGCATCCATGACATTCATCGACGAGCACAACGAGATTGCGATGCTACAAAAGCCAAAACAAGCTGAAGGTTTTCATCAGATAGTCGACTTTCTGAAGTCGAGCCACATTGCTCATGCTCTTACTGTATCACCTACAATCTACATTGAGCACCAAAGGCAGTTCTGGGCTAATGCAACCATTGTTGTGGAAAATGGTGTGCAAATGATCAAGACAAGAATCTGTGATCACTCACTTACAGTTACTGAAGAAGTCATTCGCATCAGTCTACGTCTAGACGATGCCTCTGGTATAATGTCTATCTCTAATGATGAACTGTTTTCTAATCTTACTAGAATGGGGTATGGAGGCCCATTGGGTGTTTTCAAATTCTCAAAAGCAAAATTTTCACCCCAATGGCGTTTTCTTGTTCATACCCTAATGCATTGTATCTCCAAAAAGACCACTGGATGGAGTGAGTTCAGCAGTCCAATTGCATATGCTTTGGTATGCTTGGCTACATCCAGAAGGCACAATTTCTCAAAGATGATTTTCAGTGATCTTGTATCAAATATGGGAAACAAAAAGAGTTTCTTTATGTATCCCAGATTTGTTCAGGAAGTAATTAACCATGAGTTGACGGATATACCTCAACCTGTTGGGGTATATGTACCTAAACCCCCAAAAGGCAAGGTTTTCTCAAATATGAGAAGATCTGCTGGGGACTCGGAAGGAGTTGACACCCCATTGTTCTCTACAATGATGGTGGTGTCCCAAAACACTGAAGGTATGGCAGCAGGGTCAAGGCCCTCATTAGACCATCCCACTGCTAGCCAAGCCCAACCTTCTCACTCAAAAACAATTCCCCAGTCCATTCTTACAAAACCAACCTCTCCAATTACCCAAACTTATCAAAGAAAACAGGTAAAGAAGGCTCCTTCCCTTCTTGTACCATCACCCACACAACCTTTAAGCCCTCTAAGGGAGAATTCTCCCCTAGAGAATATCCAAAGGGAAACCACAAGGGTGTCTCCCAACCCAAAGGAGGTGCTCTCTGAGGAGGAGGTAGAGCATATGGGAGATGAGGCTGCCACTACTCCTGCTAACACAGAGGAGGAAAGTGGTAACATCAATAAGACCTCCCCCATGGCAACTTTGAATGAGCAATCATTTGAAGGTCCCTGGTGCCAAGAAACCACAGGGGTGGATAGTGCTTCTGCTAGGCAGAAGACTTCCACTACTAAAAGATCCAATGATCCTTCAATAGGGGGTAACACTCCTGGAGAAGGTGAGGACAGATATAACTATGATGAATTGATGGAGGCAATGGGCAACATCAACATGGATGTACTCAAACAGGGCAAAGACATAGAAGAGCTAAAACTCATAGTACGGTCACAACAAGAACAAATCATCAAGTTGAAGCAAATGGTAAGGAAACTGATTTTGCAAAAGAAGAAGAAACAATTTGTGCTCAGAAGGAGGAAACCAGAGACTGATGCTCCCAAAAAGGGGGAGATCAACATGGAAGAAGCATCAAGGGAAGGGGAGATTGATAAAGAAAGAGTTGAAGTTGAGGGGGAGAAGGAAGCAGAAACTGTTAATGCTGCTGAAACCTCACAAGCAGCAGTAACAGAGTTAACACCAACAGAAATTGAAGTAGCTGAAGTGCTAATAAAAGCTAAGAATGACACTCCCAAAGCAAAGGGAGTGGTCATAAATGAAGGGAGAGACAGAAAATCAGAACAGAAAGACAAAGCTGCAGAATCAAAGAATAAGGGAAAAGAAAAGTTAGTGGAATCTGATCAACCAATCAAGAAGCAAAGGTTGGTTGAATCAGATGAAGCTTTAGCAAGGAAAATGCAGAAGGAGATGGAAAAAGAAGAAAGAGCTCAGGTGGAAAAAGACAGGGAAATGGCAAAGGCTTTAGCTACTGAGCTAAATAAAGCCTATCAAAAGGGGCTTGAAACTGAAAAGGCTAAACAAAGGGCTATAAGTCTGAGAAAGGCTATGATGGCTAATACAAGTGCAAAGAAAAGAAGACCTTCACAAACTTACCTTGCCACTCAGGAAAGAAACAAAATGATAACTTTCTTGAGGAGTGCAATTGGGGTAAAGAAAGAAATGTTTGTGAAGATGAGTTTTGATCAAATCAGAGAGCTCTACGAAAAGGAAATGGGGAATCTGAAAAGCAATGAAAAGAAAAGAGTAGAGTTTGAAAAGAAGGCCAAGGAGAGTAATGATATAGATATGAATCAACCATTCCCTGAAAGTGAAGAGGGAACTCCTATCAAAGAAATGGAAAGGGAAAAGGAAGAAAAGAAGAAGGAAGCTACTCTAGTACAGGTTCAAAAGACTTTGAAAAGAACCAAGATGATGGCCAAAAGAAAGAAAGATAAGAAGTCTAGAATAGAAGAAGAACAAAATGTTGCTGAAGAAGAAGTGGCACCTGAGTCACCAAGCCAGCAAGGGTCATCAATCAAAGATGATGTAAGCTTATATATGGTAGTGATGGACAAAGTGCCTGAACCAATCTCTGCAGAACCTGTTGGAGTTAAGCCACCAGAGATCATTCACTGGGATGTACTGACAATGGATGGAAAAGATTACATCAGACTCAAGAGGAAGGGTGATAAGTATGAAGTATTCAATACTTGGATCAAGATTGTCAGAACATGCTCTAGATCTGATATAGAAGAGATGTTTGACATAGGAATTAAGCTGTATGCAGACCATCTGAATACTCCAGGAATTTCTCTTACAAAACTGGTGATGGAGTATCTATGCATGATGTTCAAACCTGAAGAAGTGGACCAGGTCATCAAGAGTGTGTTTAAAGAAGTCACAAGTTGGACTCTATATGAAACTAGTGGAGTATATGCAGTGACTTTGGATAGAAATCACACAGAATACTTCCTAGTGGATAGAGTATATAATCACACCAGACTGAAGGTTCATGCAATGCTAAAGAAGAAGTTGGGTTGTGCACCAAATTCAGAAATGGCCAAGTATCTCATTCAGAGGATAATCAATCAGAGTTTGGGACTGAATCCAGACTTAGCAGCGTGATCTTGGAAGTTTTGGGAGCATTAAAAAGAGCATCTGGAAGAATATCTGAAGAACTTGACTTCTCTTCTAAAAGTCAAGTTAGGGGGAGATTGTTGGGAACTGAAGATTTTACTAAGTGTAGTTACTACTGCTAGTACAAATGTAGTTACTACTGCCAGAACAAGTTGAAGATTAATACTGCTGAGTGTTACTACTGCTAGTGTTAATTAATACTGCTAGTCAAAGTTAGTACTGCTTGAACAAAGTTAGTACTGCTTAGCTAGTTAGTACTGCTAGTGGTTAGTACTGCTTGCAGTTAATGCTGCTATATGAAGTTAATGCTGCTGAGCATTATTAGTGCTGCTAAAGAGATCCGGATGGAATGTACGACAGCTGGATATACTGAAGATATACTTAGAAGATATACATGGAAGATATACTGAAGATTTGTTTATTCTTTGTAATTATCTTTTTATCAGTATATGTATAGAATGTTTAGAATAGATAGATATAATTTTTTAATTGTTTTTCAAGAGAGAAATCGACCTCAAGGCATAGATCCTAATTCTAGAGAAGTAGAATTCGTATTGGTGAGCTTGTTCATCGATATTGAGGTTGAGTGTGTAACCTTGTAGCTTTAAGCATTCAATACAAGTTTACTGTTTGATCATTATATACTGTGTTTGATTACTGTTTTATTAAATATCAAAGTGTTTTTCCGCAACTTCTTTGATATTAGTTTCTGAGTATTAATTCTTGTTAAGAATTCGATCCTGACATTTTTCGCTCCATTCCTTATTTTGAACGCACCCTTCGCACTGTTCATCTTCCTTCTCTCGTTTTTCACTGTTCATCATGTTTTCTCTTTCAGATTTGTGCTTCAATCAGGTTTGTATTCTTTCTTTTTGCATTGTTTGTTTGTAGTTTTGATTTGTTATACTTTGTTTGTTGTTGAGTTCGATTCCATTGTCATTTTCTTACCGAGTTTATTCGCGTTTTTACTGTTCATTTTTCTTCAAATCTCAGATTCGAGCTCTTTTGCTCAAAATCGAGTTTAGGGTTTTGTTTAGTTCATAATTTCGAGCATCAGGTATGTGTTTTCTTCCCTTATTTTTGTGTCAAATAGGTTTAATTTTTTTTTATGTTTTTCGGTTCGAACTCCCGAAAACCTAGGGTTTTCGTATCAAGTGGTTGGTACGCAAAGTGTACTTTGCGCATCCAACAGGACACGCAAAGTCCGGTTTGCGTATTCCGTTGGTTACGCAAAGTGTACTTTGCATATCTAACTTGATATGCAAACCTCAGTGTTTTTGTATGTTTGTTTAGTATAGTTTGCGTACTACTTAGGATACGCAAAGTATACTTTGCGTAATCTTAGTGACCCGCAAACCTTGTGTTGTGTTGAAAAATTTCCAGGTCTAGTTTTCGTATCACGTTCAACACAACACGCAAACCTTAGTTTGCGTAATGACCTGCATACGCAAACTTCAGTTTGTGTATCATGCATGATGCGCAAACTGTCTTTTGCTTATCTAACTAGATGCGCAAACCAGACTTAGAAAAATTTTCAATTTTTCAATTTTCTTACTTTGTTTAATTCTTCTTCGTTTTTGTTCTTCAGTTCTTCAAATGTCTTCTCATACCCTTTCTGATCCCATGATCCAAGACGAGAATGTCATTCTCGAGGATCCATCTGATCAAGCATCACATGATACGCCGATGCCATCTGTTCCTTCTGTCGGGGCGAATCTGTCTGCTTCACGTCGCACTCCGAACGACGTCTTTCCATCATTGATGTACATCCAACC
This sequence comes from Arctium minus, assembly GCA_954870635.1. Lineage (NCBI taxonomy): Eukaryota > Viridiplantae > Streptophyta > Magnoliopsida > Asterales > Asteraceae > Arctium > Arctium minus. Next base: position 22,489,014 of record OX941097.1, on the reverse strand, counting down.
TTACAAGCCAAACAACTACTATGTGGATTTTGACAGAATCAAAATTCATCCAGTCATTCGTGCTATTCTCAGAGGTCATCCACTTGCACAGGCTCTTACATCATGTGCTGAAGTCCTAGAGGTATACATTCAGCAGGCCTGGCACACTATTACAAAGAATGAGTTGGCTCTTCCGCACCGATTTGATCTACAAATTGACCAGTATGATTCATTTCTTTCATACAAGCGTCTACGACTAATACTGGAGCTTCCTGAGCCCAACTCCAAACCGGGTCGAACATCTTATGACAGCTTTCCGTCTGAAGAGGAAGTGTTTGAAGGAATTCGTAATCTTGGCTATGTTGGTACTTTAAACAAAGTTCGTGATTTTGATAAGTCTAATCTTCCTCCGGTTTGGTATGCTCTCTTTTCTGTTATTATCAGGTGCCTTTCGGCCAAACATTCTGGAACGGACAGCGCTAGTCTACTCTATCTCCGATTGTTCCATGCAATCATCTATGATTTGCATGTCGACTACACTTTCATTTTCTGGACAGAACTCTCGGAGAGGGTACAAGACAAGCTTACAAATAAGAAGCGCAAATTCATTCCTTTTATCAGATTCTTGAAGCTGATCATTCGTAGTATGCTTAGAAGCAATCCATCTATTCCACGAAGATTATCTTGGCCTCAGGTTCCAGACACTGAAATGCCTTATATTCAGAAGCTGAAGAGGTCTTTCAACTATTCCATGCCTATTCCTGCTGATATTATTACGAAGTATGCAGATCCATCTGATGCAAGTATCATTGAGTACTTTCTAGACAATGATATCTTTTTGGAAACTGATAAAGATGAACCGGCTAGTGCTGATCAAACAAAACCGTCGGATGCAGAATATGAGGTTGAAATTGACACGGCTGCTGAACAAGAGGTTGAAACAGCTGCTGAACAAAATGTTGAAACAATTGCTGAAACAGAGGTTGACATAGTTGTTGAACAGGAAGTTGAAGTCCCTGCCGCACAAGAAGTTGAGGCAGCAGTTGCAACTCAACAAATTGGTGTTGTTTTATTTGAAGCTGCTACTGATGCTGCTATTGATCTTGAGAATGTTGATGATGATACTACTGCTGATGTAGATGCTGATGAAGATGGTGAAAGAGATGCCAATATTGGTGATGATTTTCCTAGAGATGAAGATGTGCATGATGATGATTCTGAGTGTGATGATGGTGACGATGCTGATCAACCAAGTCTTCGGGTCTATGCAAGACATTCCAAGGAACCAGAAGTTGGTGTTTCAACTTTCTGAAGATGATTTTGTTCCTGTTAATCCTTCTGTTGCTCGTCTTCAAGTAGATGAATTGGATACAACATTTGATCAAGCCTCAGCTTCGGTACAAAGTTCTGCTCCAGCAACTTCGCTTGCGGCTATTCAGTCTACAACAGTTTCAGCTGTAGAGCTTTCTTCTGATCAAACTCGGGTTTCTTCTAAGAATTTTTCTACTTTGAACGAAGTCATTCGTCATTTATCATAGAGAATGGATGCAGAAAAGGAAGCACAAATTCATAAGTTGAAGACATTCTTCAAAGGCAAGATGCCTGAGATTGATCCGTCTCTCATTCCTCCAGAAATTCCCTTCAGAAAACCTACTAGCGTTATTATCAGAGATTTTTCATCTATCCCAGTTTCTACAGCTTCACCAATAGTTTCTCTACCGACTCCTCTCGTATTCACTATTTCTGCTGGACTCTCCACATCAATTCCTTCTGCTACAACTTTCAGATCTTCTTTGCATGATCTGCCTATTTCTGAATTATCTGATCTGTTGTATCCACGTCTTCTTTCCATATCTCCGCCGGAACATCAAGATCAGGATCTGTTTTCTCTGCTGAGAAATTTCCAACCTCAAGCGCCTTCACCTGATTCTGACAGGATTACAACGTTATCTGAAAAATTCCATTCTTTCAGATCAGAAGTTCGAACCAGTTTTGCAGATTTAAGGTCTTTCATGACTCAATATTTTTTTGATCTTGCTAACCGGTTTAATATTCTTAAACAAAGCTGCAGAACAGAGGCCGACCCTTCTCTTAAGCGCGACATGACCAAGATGATCCCGATCATCAAGGCCACGAGGGGGAGATGGCTAAGAGACCAAGAATGGAAGGAACTTCTTCAGTGAGAGCTAATCAAACTCAAGAAGAAGCGGTTGGTGGATCTGAACAGAGTGCTGAAAATGTTGAAGATTGCAACGTTAATGACTTGGTGAATTTGTTGATTGATAGGGTTGATTCTTCTTCAATGTCTGACTTTGTCAAAGTTTTTGAACAGAACAAAGAGAAAAACTGGCAGATTGTAGTTTATGAAGATCCAGACATTGTTTCTAATCCAGTTGTAGTTGCTAATGCTGAAATTGTATCTGATATGAAGTCTTTCTTTTCGAACATTATTGAAATTAATTCAGATGATGATGATGATTCTAAGTATGAAAAAGTCTGTAAAGTGAAGATAGAAGATTGTGATGACATCATTATCATTTCTGATACAGAAGATGATTCAGTGTTCATGGATGCAAAAGATGAAGAAGAGGAAAAATTGTTATACAGTGATCTTTCTACTCATAGTGAGGTTCCTGAAACTACTAAAGCTACATTTACTCCTGCTACTAGTTCAACTTCTACTACCACTATTCCTTCAAGATCATTTGAAGTTGGTCAGTCGTTAAGAGCACAAGATGATGTTCCACCTTCTGATCCAGTGATTCCACCGTCTATTCTAGAAGAAGGACCAGCTTTATATAGACAACAGAGACAGAGGAATTTGCAACATAGGTACATGGCTTCAAGACTAAGATCAGCTTTTCTAGAAGACACTCAGAGTAACATCTTTGTTTCTAGAAGAAGTCCAATTAACATCTATGCAATTCTTGGAGTAGAGAAATAATCAGATGCCTATCAATTTGAATACTTAATGTTCATTAAGTGTCAGCGCAAAAGGAATAATACCGTTTCTTCTCCACACTTGATTGTTCGAGTCATCAGTGTCACAATAAACAAGTTTGTGAATATCTGGTATCCTGACTTTGTAGTTGAAAGAAGAGACTGCAGGCGGTATAAATTCTCAGAGGCAGACTTCACTGACCTTTCTATAGATGACATTGAGTTCTTATATGACCATTTCAGGAATCTCTATCATAGATCACAGGATGTTTCACAAGCTTTGTTCGTCATCAAAAGATTTATTCGATGGTAAATCCGATTCTTCCGAGTTTTTGATTTCCATATGGGCATTGAAAGTTTTCAGTCGGTTGTTAATCTTCAAAGGCCCAACCGAAGCTTGCCAAACTTAGAGTCTTATCCTTTTCTCACCATAGTTGAAGATCCATATGGAGTTGTGTTCAAGAATGGCTCAAATGAAAAATGCTTTCTCAGATTTGAAGAAATTGCTCATTACTCTGATGGAACTTTGAAAGTCATCAAGCTTCAGTTGGAGAAACATCTGAAGGAGGCAAAAAGAAGATTTTTGGAAACAAGATGTAATGTATTTGTGGTTGATAATGATGAAATTCAACTTCTCCAGAAGACATTAAATACAATTCAAGAGAGATTGAATTTCCGCTCCACTCTGCGACGCTTAGAAGTTTTAATTGGTCTGAATCGACTTCGTCAAAGAGAGGAGCGTCAATGATTACTAAGGGGGAGATTGTGAAGTCTAATTTTGTAGTAATCATTGTATTTATTTTCCCTTGTCTAACTGTGCTTAAAAGATGTATTCTGTTTTGTTAAGGCAAGGGGTATTTAAGTCCCCTTAGAGCCTTTGTTTTGTAACTTTGGAACCTAATACTTTGAATATCAGTTTCCTTGGAGCGTACCTACTCTCTCTCTCTACTTTCTCTCTCTAAAGATTTTGTGATCTTGGACTTTCATAGTCAACTCCCATTCTTTCCAAATATGTTGCTATTTGGGGTTGAACGGAAAAACATGATACAATTCCGACACCTTTCCGACTAAGAGCGTCGACCACAAGATTCATTCTTCCAAGGTGATATTGTATTCGGACATCATAGTCCTTCAACAATTCAAGCCATCAGTGTTGCCTCATGTTGAGTTCTATTTGTGTGAAAATATAATTCAGGCTTTTGTGGTCAGTGAATATGTCACATGTTTCACCGTACAAGTAATGCCGCCAAATCTTTAAAGCGAAGATAACTGCAACTAGCTCCAAATCATGTGTTGGATAGTTAACTTCATACGGCTTGAGTTGACAAGAAGCATAAGCTATAACTCGTCCATTTTGCATTAATACACATCCCAATCCGGATTTGGAAGCATTGCTATAAACTTGATACCCTCCTGACCCAGATGGAAAGGCAAGTATCGGTACAGTTACGAGTGGTCGCTTTAATTCTTGAAAACTTTTATCCTGGTCGTCACCCCATACAAACTTTAATCCTTTTCGTAGGAGTTGAGTCAACGGACGTGCGATCCTGGAAAAGTTTCCAACAAAACGCCGAAAATAACCAGCTAATCCCAGAAATGCACGCACCTCGGCAACATTTATTGGTTTTGGCCAATTAGTAACGACTTTAAACTTAGTGGGATCAACTTGAATGCCATCCACTGAAATAACGTGGCCTAAGAACGCCACTCGATACAACCAGAACTCACACTTCGATATCTTGGCGTATAACCTTTTCTTTCAGAGTGTATCCAAAGCTAATTGTTGGATCAAATAATTGTATTCAAGATTAAAGTTAATGAGGGGGTATAAATTGTAAGAGTATTTAATACTCTAGGGGTATTTGAGTTTATTTTATAGTTAGTTTATTTGTGGGCCTCAAGCCCATAAGCCCATTAGACATTAGGCCTAAGTATATAATGTTTTAGTCAATTAGGTTTTAAAAAAAAGATACCTCATAATAATATTTAGCCGTACGTATTCTCTCTTATCGCATATTGAAGGTATCAAGAACACACTGATTTTCATTTATTATTCAAGGGATTGTGGTATGTTATTCTGATATTTATATATATTGATCTTTATTGTGTGTGTTTAATTATCAACTAGATTAAACTGGGTTAACAAGTGGTAAGTTTGATTTCTAACCATATTGTTAAGATTTCGATCCAGCTTCTCTCAATGGGCTCTCAGTCCAAACCTCCTGTCCTCGTGGCTGATGAGTATCAGCAATAAAAGAAGAGAATGATCCAGTTTCTGAATCAGAAGAACAGAGACTACATGGAATCAATCATCAATGGTCCAGTAAATGCAATGATCAGAGTACCTGGTCAAGCAGAAACTGAAACCTCTCCAGAAATTCCTGATAGATTTGTCCCAAAACCGTACCAGTACTTCAGTGAAAAGGAGAAAGAGTTGTACAAGATAGATGAAGAGGCTCTCATTTATCTGACAATGGCTATTCCAAATGACATCTACAACCGTGTAGATAGTCGGAGCTCGGCTAAAGAAGTTTGGGATGAATTATCAAGACAGTTTGAAGGAAGTGAAGCCTCAATTCAAGCAAAGCAGAACTTATGCATAAATGCATATGAGGGATTTCACGCAAAAGAAGGAGAGACGCTGCTAGAGACCTACAACAGATACAACATCATTCTCAATGACTTGCGGAGGAACAACATCTCTAAATCCGCTTTTGAGATAAATTACAAGTTCATCAAGAACCTGAATCCAGAGTGGAAGAACTTTGCCATCAACCTCCAGATGTCAATGAACATGGCTCAAGAAAACGTCACTGATATCTTCTCTACTCTTTCTCAGCATGAGGATGAGGTGAGATCAATTAATAATGAGTCCAATAATCTGAAGGAATACGTGGCTCTCATAGCTGGCAAAGGAAAGAGTTCCGTTCCTATATCCTCTGCAAGGTCAAAGAAAAAGGTGTCTAAAGCGCTGGTTACTGAGGTTACTGAGTCTGAATCTGATTCAAGTGATGAAGAACTTGAGATCGATTCTGATCCGGATATACAGAAGTTCTCTGAGTGAAGAATTATAGAGAGCTGTGGTTGGTTGTTGACCAACAGAAAGCATGGGAGTTGGAATGCACAAACGAAAGGGGATGCAAGCAAGGCACATCAATTACTCGACGATTCAAGAAGAACTTTGGCAAGAAGAAATACTACTCAATGCCAAAGTATGATGGATGCAAGAAAGAGAAGTCTGAGATGCGATACAAGCCAAGGCATGGAAGGAGAGAGGAAGGACGAGAAGACAGGAAGGAAGACAGAAGAGAAGAAAAGAGAGAGGAGAAGAAAGAAGAGAGAAAGGATGAACCAGGAAGATGCTACAACTGCGGCAAATTTGGGCACTTCTCCAGAGATTGCAAGTTCAAGAGTGAAGAACTCAGAATATTACGCAAGGAAGTCACTCATTGCCAAGAAAGCTGAAGAAGGAAAGGTGCTTATGGCTGAAGAAGAAAACTGGTTGTTCCAAAGTTCTGATGACGAGGAGCAGGCGCACTTCACCCAAGTATCCTACATGGCAAAACTGGATGGTGACGATGAAGATTCTGAGGCACATTCCGAAGATGCAAACTCTGAGGTAAGTGATAATTCTGACCTTATTGAATCTCTAATGGCCCAAATACATAGTATGAAAGATGAATTTGCTTTATTGAAAGGTAAACTTAGCTCTGCACATCAATCAGTTTTAAGTTTTCGTGATGAAAACGCATTGTTAAAAGTTGTTGTGGAAGACAAAGAAAAAGAAAAGGATGGTTTAAAAGCTGAAAAAGAATCTTTAAAAAGAAAAATATCTGGCTTAGAAAAGGGTCTTGTGAATCTTAATGCTGAAAAGGGTGAGTTTAAAATCAAATTTGAAGTTTGTTATCAAGAAAGAAATGAAGCTTTCACCAAATCAAGCAATTGGAGGACATTAACATGAACCAAGGTCAGACTGAGCAGACATTAAATCTGCTGACCAATAAACTCCAGGATGAAAGGTTTTATAAACTGAAACCAGGTTTGGGTGTGTCAACTAACGATGTTTTGAAAAAGGCACCGGAGCACTTATATAATTTTGATAAATTTGGCACCGCAATCAGACCCATTCCTAACATTCGTGCAACCTTTGTTAAAGCAAGTACTTCTAAACCTTTTACAGAGACCAAAGGTCGAGAAGGACAAGTCTTGTGAAACTGATTCTCAAAATTCTTTTAAATCAGTTGGTTTTAAATACAGTGATTTAAACAAAAGCTATGAAACTCGAAAGATCGAATTAACTGAGTTTCATTCACTGTTTACCACATCTTCAAAAGAATCAGACAGCAATGACACTGTTCCACCTGAGACTGCATGCAAATATGATGAGTATGAATCGGATGTTGATCCATCTACTATACCATCAGTCTCAAATCCTATTGCTTCTAAACCTTTACTTGTTGAAGAGGTTGAAGAAGAAACTGTCATCACGATTGGATCTTGTTCTAAAAATGATAAAATGGAGTTTATTGAAAACATGACAGAGGAAAGGTTTTCTGAAATGATGAATGCCTCAGATTCTGATCCTGTTTCTACTGCAAATGAGTCAAATTCTGTGAGTGGTCATACATCTGAATTGATGAAGAAAATTGATATGTTGCAACAGTCTCTTGATGAGGTTGAAGATGAAAACTTTGATCTCAAATTTAAACTTGATAAATCTTTGAAAGAAAATCAAGAGCTTTGCACAGAGATCAATGATTTGAAAATTACTTTGCTTAAAAATGCTTCAAATGATAAACAGATGTTCAATGATCCAAGCTGGAAGGTAAGAACTAATCCAGAATTTGATGCTCCTACAAAACCTTCAGTTGTTTACTCTGATTGTCCTGAAAATCCACCTAGTATTTTTGAGAAGGGTGAGACTTCAAGTAACTCTACAAAAGAACCACCCTCTAAGATGGAGACTAACAAGGTTCCTGTTTCTGTTTCAGATATAAAAGGAAATGGAGTTGGGAGGAGTAAGAAGAATAAAGTTACTAGTTTGAATAAAAATGATAGTTTGACTGCTAGTTAATCTTTTGGTACAAGTAGTTGTATTTCAGACAGTGTTATTTTGAAAAGTAATTCTTTTGATTGACATGAATGTAAGATTTGTTCCGATAAATCTAAGTTTATGAATTTTGCTCGAAAGAATCTATATTGCAAACAATGTTGGGATAGTTCTTTCAAATACTACTCCACTCCTAAGTCCAAAAAGGGTAAAAGAAAAGCTAAACTGAACCTTAATTCCAATTCTAATTCTAATTCTTCCACACAACCCAAAGTGTTTCGAGCTAAGGCTGCCAATCCTAAATCTAAAAAGCATTTTCAGGAATTAAATGTTAAAATGGTTTGGAAATGGGTTCCAAAACCCCGTTATGAATGGAGAGTTAAAGTTAAACCTACTGATATTCCTGAATTACATGAAGCTAACCGCGAGGGACCCATCTTGATATGGGTACCTAAGCAAAACTAATTGTCTCTTTTGCAGGCCTGTCGACTGTGGGTGATAGATTCCGGATGTTCACGCCACATGACAGGATTCAATCACCTCTTGCATAACTATGTGGAGGAGCCTGCCGGAGCAGTTAGGTTTGCAAATTCTGAAGTAGAAGGACACGTCTGAGGATATGGAATGCTCGATAATGGAGTTGTGAAGATTCAGAAAGTGCTATATGTTGAAGGACTTGATCACAATCTGTTTAGCACCAATAACTTCTGTGATATGAAATATCAAGTTCGCTTCACAACAACTCATTGCTATCTAGAGGATCCAGATGGTTACGAAGTTTTCAAAGTTGAACGCCATGGAATTCTATATTATGTAGATTTTCCAACACTGTCTGCCACACGTCCAGTATGCCTATTAGCCAAAGCATCGAAAGCACAATCATGGACGTGGCATCGACGCTTGTCTCATCAGAATTTCAGATCAATCGCTAAGCTACAGAGACAAGTTCTGGTCAAAGGTCTACCAGAAATGAGGTTCGAAAAAGAACCACTATGTTCCGCATGTGAGTTGGGCAAAATGATGTGAAGCTCATTCAAGTCCAAGACTAAATCATCGACCTCATCTTCTTCATATGGACCTTTATGGCCCAATGCGAACAGAATCTATTTACGGCAAGAAGTACGTCTTAGTAATGATAGATGACTATTCAAGGTATACATGGCTCGAGTTTCTTCGCAACAAGTCAGGTGCGCCAGAATTGATCATCGCTTTTATCAAGCGCATTCAAGTACGTCTTCAATTGCCAGTTCGAACTATTCACAGTGATAACGGCACGGAGTTCAAGAATGACACCTTGCAGAGTTATCATATCTCTGCGGGCATTTCACATAACTTCTCCGCAGCCTACACTCCATAGCAAAACGACATTGTTGAACGGAAGAACCGCACTCTTGTTGAAGCAGCTCGTACTATGCTTGCATATTCGGAACTACCCATGTATCTTTTGGGCTGAGGCAGTCGCAACAACATGCTTTACTCAGAATCGTACCATTGTGATCAAACGATTTAATAAAACAGCATATGAGTTAATCAACAATCGTAAACCTAACATCAAATTCCTTCGTGTTTTTGGTTGCAGGTGTTACATTCTTAGAGAGCGTCAAGGATTATAAAAATTTGATAAGAAAGTGGATGAAGGATATCTCGTTGGATACTCTCTAACATCCAAAGCTTATCAAATCTACATTATTCGAACCAAGACGGTTGTTGAGAGCATGAATGTCTCCTTTGATGAGAATTCTACTCGGACTTCTAGACACAACAGTTCAGAACTCGCACTTAAGGAAAAAGCTTCTATTCACCCCAGAATAGAACCAGTGTCTAAAGGATCTACTACTTCTAATTCTAACTCTACTTCATCTGAGTTAGATTTACTGTTTATTGATGCCTTCAATGATATTTGTGCAGACTTTGACAAAGGAATATCTACATCAACAACAAGCTCGGAGGTCCCTGCTATTTCTGAAGATATGTTTGGACCTTCCGAACAAGTCACTGAAACTGCATCTCCATCAGATACAACTAAACCGTTAGTTTCTGACTCTACTAATACTGAATCTGTCTCTGTAGATAGTCCTTCTGGAAATGAAGTCACGAGTACTTCAGCTGCTACTCCAGAAGATTCAGTATCAGAAATACCAGTACAAGATGTCTCGAGTACATCTGTGGATCTACCTGCTGTGCACGATGAAAACGATGCGTCAAATACGCAACAAACAGTTGAATCCTTACCAAGCACACATCGTTGGACTAAGAATCATCCCCTGCATAACGTGATAGGCGACGTACAATCTGGTGTCACGACACGGTCAGCGTCAGCTAATTTCTGCAACTTTTCAAGTTTCCTTAGTTTCTTAGAACCAAAGACAGCATCAGAAGCTCTACGTGATTCCTTCTGGATTTCAGCTATGCAAGACGAGCTTCTGCAATTTGAACGGAACAAGGTTTGGTGCTTGATACCACTACCTAAAGGTAAAACTATTATTGGAACTAAGTGGGTATTCAGAAACAAGAAAGACGAAGCTGGAGTAGTTGTGAGAAACAAAGCTCGCTTGGTTGCAAAAGGGTACTGTCAACAGGAGGGCATTGACTATGACGAAACATTCGCCCCTGTTGCAAGGATCGAAGCCATCAGAATCTTCTTGGCATATGCAGCGCACAAGAACTTTACAGTCTGCATGAGGAGGTCTACGTGGCTCAACCTGAAGGTTTCGTTGATCCTCATCACCCTGATCATGTCTATATGTTTGACAAAGCGCTTTGTGGTCTTAAACAAGCACCAAGAGCCTGGTATGAAACTATCACTAAATTTCTACTTACTTCTGGTTTCAAGAAAGGTACCGTTGATACTACCTTATTTCTTAAAAGGCAAGGCGAAGACTTGATTCTCATTCAGATTTATGTTGACGACATAATATTTGGGTCGACAAATCAAAAATATTGCAAGAATTTTTCAAAAATCATGGAAACAAAGTTTGAAATGTCGATGATGGGTGAGTTAAATTTCTTTCTTGGTTTACAAGTAAAGAAATTACCCGAAGGCATATTCATTAATCAAGCTAAATACATAATAGATATTTTGAAAAAGTTCAATATGTCAGATAGTTCAGTCATGAAAACACCAATGGCTACTGGTACACTCTTAGACGCAGATCCCTCCGGGAAACCTGTTGATCAAAAGGTGTACCGTAGCATGATTGGTTCTTTACTTTATCTGACTGTCAGACGCCCGGATATAATTTTTTCCACATGTTTTTGTGCGAGATATCAGTCTAATCCTAAAGAGTCACACTTTAATGCTGTTAAGCGAATCCTTAGATATCTCAAAGGCACTCATAATTTAGGACTTTGGTATCCAAAGGATTCTCGTTTTGAACTAACTGCCTTTACAGATGCTGATCATGCAGGATGTAAGCTAGACCGGAAAAGCACCTCTGGATCATGTCAATTTATAGGTGATCATGCAGGATGTACGCTATCACTTCATCAAGGATCATGTAGAAAAAGATGATATCGAAATGCACTTTGTTCAAACTGACTTCCAGTTAGCTGATCTTTTCACCAAGCCGTTGGATGAAAAGAGATTCCTGATTCCAATAAGCAAACTTGGTATGTTGAACATGTCTTCTTGACCTTACTCATGATTCGAGGGGGAGTATTCTGAATCTTAATCTTGTTGCTAACGAGAGAGGAATCATTTTCGCAAATGATTACCATGATTTCTTTTATGTGCAGGTTTGTTCAAGTGACTATGGCTTCTAATCACATCGGATTAGAACCCGCACTTCAGTGCTTTATTTTTTTCTATCTTATTGTTCCAAAAAAAAAACCTTAATAGTTGAGGGGGAGCTTAATAGTCAAAGAGCTTAATTGTCAAACTCTTTTTGTCAAACTCTTTTAGTTTGAGGGGGAGAATAGCATCGTCAAACACAAATGTTTTTGACTTATCCAAATTTTTATTCTTCATGTTTGTATTCCTTTGTGCTTTCATGTACAAAAGACTGTTGAACAAGATGTTCTTTTAGGAAAATACAAGGGATTCAGTGTGTGAGCTTAACAAAACTTCCATGGATTCACGATAACCAGTGTTTCCTACCCCGGAAGTATTCCCTGAGTGATTGAGGGGAGAGGGGTCAAAAGATTGAGTGTTGTTGCGTGAAGAGGTAAAATGGAAAAGAGAGATTGGTTAGAAGTGAGAATTAAAAGAAAGAGGGTGAGAGAACAGAGTAAAAGAATATCAGACTCTGCACCAAACTTCTTTCTGAGCCGGGCAGGCACATAATCTATTGTTTCACAATCTTTGGTGAACAATATTGAAAAAGACACCTATCCCATGCCATCTCTTGCATACAATCCCACCAGCTACTCATTCTTTTCTCAAAAAGAGAATGTTTCACATTTTCTGGGGAAGCAGCACATATGCTATTGGTTCTTCATTTGGAAGATACTAATATTGAACAAGAAGGAAAGTTGCCCCACCTTCAAACCCTTTCTCATGCACATTGAGTCTTTGTATAATTTGTTGTTGTCTCAACAAGTTTACATACTTTGAGCCTATATTGAAAAGCAATCATCGGTGCTTAATTCTTTCATACACATGCACGAGTACACAAAATTTTGTTTTCTGTCAGAACGTTCATAGATAACCATGAGTTATTCGATGATTGAATGGAAGTCCTGGGGAGCCAATTTCAAAACCAGCTCCTTATATAGTAACTTTGTGTTACTCAGTGACTTTGTGTCATTGACAGGCATTTTAACTGAGTCATTTGTTGATTCAGGATTACCATTTTTATTATTTGAATCTGAAAAGATTGAAATAATCACTTTCTCCATTTGGAGAGACTGCTCTTATTTCCACACAGAGATCTATACATGAAGACAACGCTTAATTGATGACTATACAAAAAGGGGGAGATTGTTTTGATATGTTTTTGTGAGTCCAAGATCTTATGAATCCTAGAGAGAGAAAGTAAAGAGAGAGTAACAAGGAAGTGCAAAGCTAGAAATCAGATTAATGTGCGTGTCAAAACTTACACCAAACCAAGACCAAAGGGACTTAAATACCCTTGGTCAGATACAACATAGTATGACTCTAAACACAGTATTTGACCAAGAACTATAAATACAATTATTACTATAAAATCACACCTAACAATCTCCCCCTTAGTAATCATTGGCGCTTTGGTCTTCAAAAATCATCTTCTATAACAGCACGAACCAACAAAGCGACTTTATGAAGCTTTCTGACTTTTAAGAAAAAATTCATCTCAGCATCTTTCAGATAAAGTTGTCTTTACTGTTTTGAGCTCTAAACGATACACCTCTTTTGAATGATCTTGAATGAACTGTGGTGTTCAGAGCAGAAACAACAAAAGAATTTGTTGTAGCTGAGAGAATAGAATCTTTGAGCGAATCTTGATCAGCAGATAAACATTTAAGCTCTTTGTCTCTTTAAAATCTCCTTGACTTCTCCCCCTCATGACCTTGATGATCTTGATCAACTTGGTCATGCAAATGTTGGAGACGAGACAGCTTAAGATCTGCAAAATCAAAGAAACAAAGAAAACAGAGGAGGTTTGCGCTTCATGTTGGACGCGCAAACCAAGATTTGCGTTTCATATTGGACGCGCAAACCAAGGTTTGCTTTTCATGTTGGACGCGCAAACCAAGGTTTGCGTTTCATGAAGGGTTCACAATTCAAAGTTTGGGTGTCATGCTGGAAGCGCAAAGCTGACTTAGACAAAGTTTACCTTTTTAAGCTCTTTGACTCCCCTACACAAATGCACTAGATATGACACTTTGAGTTAGCATTCATATAAAGAAAATCAGATACTCCACCTCAAAAACAGATATAATCTTTGAAATACATTCTCTTTGTTTACTCCCCCTTGAATAATGCATAAACCCATTAAAATATATTTATGAGAACACAATGATCAAATATTAATGTAGAAAGAAAAATATACTGAATGTAAATTTTGAAACGACTAAACATATAAAATTTTAAACACTAAACAAATTAAATTCTACAGAGTAAAATTTTACAAATTTATCAATCATTTGAAATCAAACATATGTTGTAGAATACAAGAACAAGTTTCATTGCATACCAAGTTAAGACATGTTCATCTTCAAAAACTTCCAGCAGTCTATTCAGTGTGCTCACATGCGAATCTTCGATTAGCTTCAAGAAAATGCAATTCTAAAAATATTATAGAGAAATTTGCATGTACTGACACTAAGCCATCAAAAATTAAGATTTTCACAAATTTATAGATTTATCGCAACTCAAACATATCACCAAGTATCATGAGATGTGTGCTCATTGGCATCTTTTTAGCAATGTGCTCATTGGCATCTTAACATGAGTGTGCTCTTTGACATCTTTTAAGCTTGTGCACTTTGGCATCTTTTAATCAAAAAGTTTATTAAGTAAAGAACATGTCGTAAATGTAACTTTCTATCTGACCCTATTGCAGGATTTGGGTCAGCCGCTCCCAGACCAGTTGGCCTTAGGGGACTAGGTGTCAAGCACCCCTTGGAACTTACTTTCCCGGACAAGAAAGGCTAAATCGACATATTCTAAACCCATTCATACCAGTAGAACATGACTTTCGATCTGGTTCTATTGAAGGATTTCTTTTCAATCACTCCCAGACCAAATGACCTTAGGGGACCAGATGACAAGCATCCCGAGGAACTTACTTTCCCAAACCAGAAAGGTCACAGGTACAAACTTTTAAACTTAGAGATTTCTGTATTTTAAAAATTTAATAATCATCTCAATCACTCAGATCAACGTCTAAATGCTTAGCCCATAATTTCATTCCGATCTATAATTCTGATCATTTAGGTATTCTAAGCAAAGTAAACTATAAAAATTCCGAATCACACAACTTTAAAGCACTAATAAAAGTTTCAATCATGTTGCTGACTTTTCGACTTTTGTAAGACTTGAAATTTGTCCATATAAAAACTTTAATAAAAACAAAAAAACTTGAAAATTTATCCTAGACACATATTTTATTCAAAGAAAAGAAAAAATGTAAAAACTTTACTTTATAGAATAAAATTTGTAAAAATTTGAACTTTTAATAGATATTTAGTTGGAACAAAATAAAATTCAACTATTTCATCTTTCACATTAAAAAAAAATTGTGTCTCAATATTAAAAAAAAATTGGGTTATACAAAATTAAGAAAAAGTTGAACAAGCTCAGATTCTTGAAAAATAATGAGAAAAACTGGAACACATCATAATCAGAGATAAAATGCAACGGAAATAAAATTGATGTACTCACAGTATCTCATTTAGTCAGAAGCTTAAAATCTTTGAAGAACGAGTTCTAAACTGATTTGTTTTGAAGTCGTAGTCTATGAAGTACGGGTCCTGAGCTGAAGAACTCAGAAGCCATAGTTCTATTACTCCCCCTTAACATGTGATGCCTGCAACTTTGAATCAGATAAAGATTTGGGTACCCACTTGAATTTGGGCCCGTGTTTGTTAGTTGCAGTTCTTGTGGGGAAACAATAAGCATACTTTATATGAGAAGCATGAAGAATATCATTAGAATAATAAGCACAATCATCAGAAGAGAAAGCATAATCATCTGAACTACAATCAGAAGACGAATATGAGACATTTTTGGAAATTTGAATCATTTGCTTTATAGAATATTTGGAAATTTTATTACACACAACAAATGAATCACTATGATAAAAATTTGTCTACATATCGATCTCCCTCAAACTTAGAATCAGTAAATTTCAGCTTTGCTCTCCAGATCTGCTTCTTTGATCGAGCGCTCAAAGCCCTATCTGTAAGAATTGAATCGGAATAATTAGAACTGTCAGAAAGAACTATATCTCGTTTCTTTGACTTCTTTGACCGTCTTCTTTTACGCTTAGGTTTATAATATTGATCATTGAGCGTAAAAGAATCATCAAGAATTTTAGACTTAAAATTTAAATCAAAAGAAATAAATTTATCTAAGCAACCAATCTGATCAACTAATAAATCTGAATTAGCCTCGGAATCTGAAGAATTTTGAGAAAGGTTTTTAAAATTTGAAACTTCCTTTTTGTTTTCCTTAGAATCAGAAGAAAGGTTAGAAATAAAATCTGATTTTTGAGAAAATAATTTTTCTTCAAGACTAGACGTCATGAAAGAAAGAATAATATCAGATTCAATTTTCTTCAAAATATTTTGATCATCTATCTTGTCTTCAAGATCGATGATTTTTCCTTCTAATACTAATGGAGGAGTATATTTCTTCGAATCATAAATGATTGGAGAAATATTTCCTTTATCAGAATCAGGTGCATAAGGAGCAAAATCATCAGACATTGAAGATTTGATAGGAGATATATCATTTAAAACTCTTCTACCTCTCCTTGATGTTTCAGGAAAATATTTGGCATTTTCAGACGTATAAACAAAAGGAATTTCATTTTTCTTATTATTTATCCTTTTCTCATTTTCGATTTCTAACACTTGCTTCTCATTCATCCAATCAATTTTAAATTGAGGAGTGTAATGAGCAAGAGTCAGATAATCATAATTATATAAAGTTGGGGATTTTTC
The DNA here is from genome assembly GCA_954870635.1 of Arctium minus. Lineage (NCBI taxonomy): Eukaryota > Viridiplantae > Streptophyta > Magnoliopsida > Asterales > Asteraceae > Arctium > Arctium minus. The sequence goes on along the minus strand of OX941097.1, from coordinate 22,472,459 downwards.
AATCGCATTCTTTAAACAATGAGGATTTTCAAAACCAATACCCCATCTCTGTTTTAAAGCCTCTTCACTCCTTTGCTTGTTCATAAAAATTGTTTGTTCAGATTAGTCTCTTCGATAAAGCTTTTCTTCTAACTTATTTATTTTATCTGAAAATTCATCTTTTAAAATAGTCATAGCCACCAAAGATTCAAGATAAGTCTTATTTGAATTTTCCAAATCATCCAATTTCTTTTGAAAGATGTCTTTAGTATTTTCTAAAATGGATTTTTCATCTTTCAAAAAAAATTTCAGTTTGTCAATCAAATCTGACTTTTCAGAATTTAAATTCTTTTCATATAAAATCTTTGAACGCAAATCAAACAAAGCATTTATCATGATATTCATCTGAGAGGTAATGAAATTATAATCAAATTCAGAATATACCTCATCCTCATCTATTTCAGAATCGTCTGACTGATCATCACCGATTAAGCACATCTGAGCGATCTCGACGTTTGATGCTTCATCATCGGAATAATCCAGCCAGAATTCCTCCTCGGCCAGCAAAGCAGTTCCGTTCTCTCTTTTTTCTGCTAATTCCACTTTCTTTCTGTAGTATGCCGAATCCCTAACCACCTTTGCTCTACACTCCTTTGCCATGTGACCCGGCTTTCCGCCGTTGTAGCAAGCATCATTCTTTAGCTCGGGTACTTTCACTTTAGGACCGGAAGTGAAGCGAGAAGAGTTGGAACCCGACTTTGGTTGGAATTTTCTCTGGTAATGCTGAGAGAGAAGGATCATCGCTTTCTGTAATGCCTCACCATCATCTTCAGTTGACCCGGTGTAAGCGTTATCAGACAACACTTGTTCAGTCAGTTGCTTCATGATGAGAGCAACCGGATCTACTGTTTTCTTCTTTTTATCCATCTTGGCCTTTTTCTCTACCACCAAACTTTCATCAGTCATCAGAATCTCGTAAAGTTCTTGAATCTGCATTGTGGAGATTCTGACATCATTCCTTAATCTGTGGCATGATTTATTCCACTCAAACTGAAGAGCATTAAGGAATTTCAGATTCGTCTCAAGAGCAGTCTTTTCCACTTTAATCTTTCTGAGATCATTAATCACAGTGCAAAACCGGTCAAAAGTCACCTTCAGAGATTCATTGTCCTTTGCCTTAAATTCCTCAAAGTTATTCATGAAGCGTGTCTGGCGTATTTGAGTAGCAACTGATGACCCAAGCATGATCTTTTCTAACTGAGTCCACATCATTTTTGGATTATGCTTGAAACAATCAATTCTATTGTATATTAAGTTAGGCAGTGCTAGCATCAAATTGTACTTTGCTTCTCTATCGTCTTTTTCACGATTGATTTCATCATTAGTCAAAGGAATGTCATTTTTCGGTCTGATGAATGGTCCTTCAGTAAACGACTTCATCATATTTTCTCCATTTGTCTGATGCTTAATGAAATTTATGAACCTATCTTGCCACTGTGTAAACTCATCTTCGTTGATTAAGACTGGTGGACGAGTATCAGTTCCCAATTGCATCATCATATCATTTGAGTAGAATCTTGCTTGCAGAGCAAACTTGGCATAATCCATTGCTGATGTACCAGAAAATCAAAAATCAGATTGAATTGAAAAAATTCGAAAAATATTAAAAATTGAAAATTTGAAAAACACTTCTTATGACACAAAGTTTAAAAAAAATAAAGATGACATAAAAAAAATTCCAGATGACACTTTTTTTTTAAACTAAGTCAGGGAGACGCGCAAAGAGAAACTTTTCGATTGAAGTGAGACGCGCAAACTAGAGGTTTGCGTTTCAAGATAGAGCCGCGAACTAAACTGAACCGCGAACAGGAGGTTTGCGTTTGCTTAGAGAAACGCAAGATGACACTTTGCGTTTGTGAAGACTTTGCGGGTGTGACTTTGCGGGTGTAGGAGGAAGCGCAAAGTTAGCTTTGCGTGTGAAGAGGGAAACGCAAAGTAAACTTTGCGGATGTGACTTGAAACGCGAACTTGTCCTTTTTCGGTCGAAGGCAGAAACGCAAATCAAACTTTGCGTTTGTCGAGGGAAACGCAAACTTCACTTTGCGGGTTGAAATTGATACGCAAAGTAGCTTTGTGTTTCCAATGAGAACCGAAAACCTGAAAAACAAGATCAAGATTAGTAGAACATGCAATTCAACTCAATGAATGAAACTCAAAGCAACATGAAAGACACGCAAAATATTATGAATAACTCGCAAAGACTATGAATGAAACGCAAAGTTTAGATCTTGAACAAACCGAACGCAAAACACAAAAACTTCTAAAGAATCGATTTCAACACTGAATTTTATGAAATTTCCTTTTACAAATAAGATCGAAAACACTTTTTCAACTCAAATCAACCAAAAATTTCGATTAAAAACCATAAAAACGAGATTTCGACGATATAACAGTAACCAAACTCGTTTTTCCAGACAACTTTTAAAAACTCAAAATCGATGATCGAATACTGTTTTTCTTGAAAAACAACCTGAAACAAATGTGATCGATTATTAAAAACGAATCTAATGAGACCAAAAACAACCAAATTCGATCACAAACAGATCCAAATTTTATGAGAAATCAAGAAATCGAGATTTTCTTGAAAAATTCAAGAAAATCGATCAAATTTTCGATTTCAATCACAAATTTATATTTAGAAAAACATTCTCTCAATTCTCTCAAGATTCAGTTGGTTCTGATAACAATTGTGAGTCCAAGATCTTATGAATCCTAGAGAGAGAAAGTAAAGAGAGAGTAACAAGGAAGTGCAAAGCTAGAAATCAGATTAATGTGCGTGTCAAAACTTACACCAAACCAAGACCAAAGGGACTTAAATACCCTTGGTCAGATATAACATAGTATGACTCTAAACACAATATTTGACCAAGACCTATAAATACAATGATTACTATAAAATCAGACCTAACAGTTTTGATGATGATGATTCTCACCACTCCTCAAAAAGGGGGAGAATAATCAAAAAGGGAGAATATAATCTAAAGACTGCTGAAGAATTTCAAAGATATCAAAGTATCTGAGCTTATTTGAAGTTTATTTGAAGTCTGACTGAAGATGATCGTCAGAGACACTGAGACACTTCATTTGAAGATGATTTGAAGATGAAGACTATGTAAAGATACAAGTTTTGAAGTTGTCAATGTTATATCATATACAGTTTTCAAACGTCATATCCAAAGATATCTGAAGTTTTCAAGAAAAGTGAAGACCCGAAGATTATTGCCAAAAAAATTTTAATCTTGAATCCAAAGGGGGAGATTGTTGGATCAAATAATTGTATTCTAGATTAAAGTTAATGAGAGGGTCTAAATTGTAAGAGTATTTAATACTCTAGGGGTATTTGAGTTTATTTTATAGTTAGTTTATTTGTGGGCCTCAAGCCTATAAGCCCATTAGGCATTAGGCCTAAGTACATAATGTTTTAGTCAATTAGGTTTTAAAAAAAAGATACCTCATAATAATATTTAGCCGTACGTATTCTCTCTGTATCGCATATTGAAGGTATCAAGAACGCACTGATTTTCATTGATTATTCAAGGGATTGTGGTATGTTATTCTGACCTTTATATCTCTTGATCTTTATTGTGCGTGGTTAATTATCAACTAGATTAAACTGGGTTAACACTAATCGGAGAATAAACAAGAATGTCATCAATAAATACAATCACAAAGTCGTCTAGATAATTCTTGAATACTCTATTCATCATATCAATAAAGATTGTTGGAGCATTTGTCAATCCGAATGGCATAAATATAAACTCATAGTGGTTGTATCGAGTTCGGAATCCAATCTTCGGTATATCTGAATCCTTGATTATGAGCTGATAATAACCGGATCTCAAATCAATCTTTGAGAAACAATTGGCACCCTGTAACTGATCGAACAGATCATCGATCCTCGGTAAAGGGTATTTGTTCCGAATAGTGAGACGATTCAAGTCACGATAGTCAATACACAGTCTCATGGAACCATCTTTCTTCTTTACAAAGAGTACATGTGCGCCCCATGGAGATACACTGGGTCGAATGTACCCTTTGTTTAATAGATCTTGCAGTTGCTCCTTCAGTTCTTTTATCTCAGAAGGGGCCATACGATATGGAGCTTTTGAAACTGGGGCAGCTCTTGGAATAAGATAGATTAAGAATTCAACCTCCCGTTCAGGCGGTAACCCAGGAAGTTCATCTGGGAAGACATCAGGGAATTCTAAAACAATTGGAATATCTTCCAATTTAGGACTTGCTTTAGAAACATCCTGGACTGCGGCTAGAAACACTTCACACCCACGATCCATTAGTTTGTGAGCTTTTAACGCAGTGATAACACATATATATTTTCGGGTGGAATACCCTGAAGTACATGTTCTGGCTCAGTGACGTCCCCAAATATAACTTTTTTGGCTTCACAGTAAATTGTGACTCGATGTTTAGCCAGCCAGTTCATACTGAGTATGAGATCAAAATCTCTCATTCTCATAAGAAGTAGGGTGACTATCCAGACTCTGTTCCCAAATATTAATGGACAATCACCATATTCATCTAAATGAAATTTAGTTAAATAGCATATAATATAATATGACATAATAAACTATTTATATCCCGTCCTAAGTCTACCCATTTCTCACAGGTCAAACATAGATTTATTTTACAGGTCGCTACCTATGCTCTATTACCATAAATGTAACATCCCATACTAGCTAAACTTGCTTAAACACATACAGAGCAACTAAGTAAACTTTATAGCAAAATAGTAATAGTTATAGACAACTGGATGTTAAGGTACATATATATACAATTCTAAAAGTAACTATCCACAAAAATCAAGTTGTCTGGTATGTCAGTCTTCAAAATATACGCTCCTGGTCTCTCATCCCGGATAATCCCCAAGTCTATCTCTAGAACCTGCCACAGAATAACAAATGTGGTTGAGCAATAACTAAATGAACAGATCAACGAAATCAACAATAAACAATATAGGGTAAGTACAAATTATCCTTATAATCGATAAAATAAATCAATCGAATATCACAAATATATAACAAGGGGTTCACGTAGTCACCCGTTCCATGTTTCGTGTTATTCAATTTCACATAAATCGCCCAAATACACTAAACCCGTTGTTTCCAAAGAATGTACGACTCTATGGGCATAAGTGAGAACTAGAAGTGTGGGAACAACAACCACTAGCCCTCGATTACTATTAAAGCAGTCCTAGTTATTCTCTGTTACTAGGATATCCATTCGCCCCCATGGTCGGATCAGGGCCAACGTACTCTCTACGCATACACGAGGACGCCATAGCGATTATAGCCACCATGGAAGCATCACAAGGTCAGGGCCCCCGACGAAGTGTCTGGGTAAAGGATAACAACTAACCGAATCATCAATATATAACAACAATCGATGAATAAGTCAATATGGCTTGACTCTATCTAGTCGTGCAATTCTAAATCCAATAATATCACCGTCATTGGACCGAGTCAACAAATCATATTCATCACATTTCATTCGCGCCTCAGGATTCAGAGTAAAACTCAAGAACTAGGCCAACGGTCCCTATTAGGGGCAACAGACTTTGGAACATTCCTAAGTCGTGCTCAACTAATGGGGCACCAAATGGAATTCAACAACGGAATGAAAACGATAACAATCCAAGAATCAACATCATTGAGGTATTTTTGTACCTTAAGTTCACTATTCGGTGAATCAAATTTGAATGGACTGACCCTCAACAAATAGGTCAATCCTGTTCCAAGATAATAAGTGATCCATACATTTATGTAGCTGAGATAATCAAACACGATGCTCGAATGCCAATGTTTCCAATCCTTGATAATCGGATTTCCTATCACAAGTAATATAGACTTAGAATTATACCATGATTACCTATATTTGTTTGATCTTTTTAGCCTATTGGCACCCTACTATTAGCTTAATTTAACTTTATTTCCGTCTTTATAGGCATATAGTTCAATGCTAGTGTTTATGAAAGGGTGCTAAACGGATTGAACAAAACAACCAAAATATTGCAAAGGGAAATTCAACTGCACATTTCAGCTTTTGTCCATCTCTGTGTTGGGCATATTACTCATATTTAGCCGCTTAATTTGATGTTATTGTCTAAACGAAAATTGTAAATATGCCTCTTAGGATTCCAATCGCTCTGAATTCATGTTGTTTGTAGCTATTATCGATTTTATATGAATTGTATACTAACAGTGAGCAATTCCCGAGTTTGCATAGACCATCTACTGTAATTTGGTATTTTGGCACACTAAAACTAAAAATTAGCTTTTGGGCTCATCATAACAATTGTATTAGACACACTAAGGGGCTGTTTACCAAATTTTCTATTAAGACCTGTATGGATAAATTTGTCTGTCTAGATAAATATGTCTGTCCACATAAAAATGTGTTATTGTTTACTTTTTTTTTCTGAATGAACTGTCTAAAGGATATAAATGACCGTTTTACCCTTGAGTATAAATTACACTTGTTTAGTTGAAATTTTACATATAACATCCATTCATCAAATACATGGTGTGCACAATATCATCCAAAAAGATAAATTTCAAAACCAATATATCAATTTATATTTTATACAACCAGTATGAAAATTGCTTGAGAGTTGATACAATACAAGAATCATTGAATACAACAAATTGGAAGAGAATTTGAAAAAAGAAAAAAAAGAGAAGAACAAAATCAAAGACAAGAGAAGAGAAAGAGAGGACCTGCAACTAAAATCAACAGGCCAATTATAGAACTTAAACCAACAGACCTTCTTAAATCATCAAACTTGTAGACCTTCTAAAATTGCAGAACTAAAATCATCGAGTAAATTCCCCCTTTGCTGGAATTCTCAAACCCTAAAATCAGTGACTGGAGGATAAGACAGCGAAAGGTTAGGAAGTGACAGGAGTGACTAGAAAATCTATCGCAGGTAGTGACCGGAGCACAGGGGAGCGAGAGGTATGGAGAGGAGGGTCGCCATCGAGGCTGGGATCCGATGAAGAAAGGGGGAGGTGATATAGGGACGTCATTGAAGGGAAACCGTTGAAGGGGAGTATCTCCGGAGCAGGGACGTCGCTGCCTGACCGGAGATAAGATGCTTTGAAGGAGATCCATGGAGGATAGAGTTTGAAGGTAATTGAGGATAGAGTTTGAAGAAGTTTGAAGGCAAGTCGTTTCATTTTAATTAAAGGGTAAAAATGACAAAATTTTGGCTTAATGGGGACAATATAACCCCTAGGTACTGTGTGAATAAGTCATTTTCGTCTGCGCGAATAAGCCATTAAGCCACAAGTAAACACACCCTAAGGCTTCCAAAGGTATATCATACACATCAATTGGATGAAAGGTTAATTTTATACTTATTTTTAAACCATTAGTAACTTTATGTCCCTTCCAACAGCACTGAATTCTACTATTTTACCATGTACACACTACCACTTGATTTGGTAACCATATTAAACCATATGTGGACCAAATTAGAGTATTTTTCTATCATGCAATCCTAAACTCATTTGATCATTAAGTTACCAAATATCAAACTTCAAGGTTTTACAAAATTCTTACCTCAAAGATGATTACACCTCTTCAAGGTGTCGATTCCTTCAAACCCTTACAAACTCCAGCCCCTAACAACAAAACACACACAAACTTAATATGTATTTTCATCAAATAACCTATATTTCAAGATTATAAGCTTACCCAATAGTTTATCTTCAAGATTTAGCTTCAAATCTTCAATATTTCACCGTATGATCAAGATATGAGGCTTAATTTCATGGAAGATGGTTTCGACTAGGGTTTGAAGAAGACACGTGAAGAAGATGAAATAAAATCTGATTTTGAGATTATTAATCTCAAATTTTGTTTTTATATTTTCAGATTTTCACTTTTGGTCCCTCAAGTTTCATAAATTTCATACTTACCATGTTTGGAGAATTTCTTCACATTTTTGGTTTATTTATAGTTTCACTTGTCCATGTTTAACCCCTCTAAAGGTTATGTTTGACAAATTTAGTTCGGTTTAAGTCCATATGCTATATCTACAAGCATACAAAGCAATGACTAACTCCAAACACTAACTTTACACTTAAAGTTCGATATAAAAGTCTGGTTATTATACAGAGGGCACAACCACATGTCACAATCGTTGGGGCATTGTCATTCTCGGTACACTAGGCGTTAGTGACAGTGATTAGGCCCAAGGGCACATCTGCATGTCACAATCGCCCCGGGCCTCCCTCTCTTGGTACATGTTTAGCGAAAGTGCCGACGAGAGTGCAATATAGCACAATCGCCCGTGCGGTCAGACAGGCGAAAGCCTATTCAGGTGAGGTCTTTCCCATTTATTACAACTTCCAGCTTTGGAGAGCAATTTTGGGAACCCTTAGGAGCGATTTCTCTCTATTCAACCTCCCTCCTCATTAAATTCTAGCTTAGAGTTTGTTAAGAGCATTAAGTAATCTCATCTAACTTCCTTTAGGTTATCAAGTGGTGGATTTCAAGCAAGACCAAGCCACAACTCATCTCCTACACTCTTTTAGGGTTTTGCTATATTTCTAGTTGTACTCTAAAAACCTAGATTCTGAGTTCCCTAACCTTTGTAAAAACTAGATTGTTGGTCCCAAAGGTGTTTAACAAGTTTGTAGAAGGGGGGGGGGGGTTGAATACAAACACAAGTTTTTAAAGTTTAATAAATTGTTTATTCATAAATCAAACACAATTTACATGTTTGTTACGGAATAAGATTAAGTAGAACTCAATCTAAACAAACTTAAGAAACACTAAGATGGTTGCACAAGAATATAGAGAATGGGAGATTGAAGAATATAGAAAACAAGGGTTTCTATATTTCAGAAAGATGAAGACTTATACCCTATACATTAAATGCATGGCAGAGCACTTTACACGTGTCCTTCATTGATTGGCTGAGAGGGTCTGACTTTGGGAGACATGCTTTCGGTCGTATTATGAACAGTGTAGTTGTCAGAGTTGTTGTACGAATTGTGGAAGAGGTATGTCCGTTCTGACACATCGTACTGGGTGTGCAAGGGAAATAAAAAAGAGACTTGAGGCATAAGCTAAGTGATCATCAATCGCTGAATATCTCTTCCTTCAGAGATACAAATAAGTTCAGCTATCGTTGAAGCTTTTCCCCAGGTTTCTTCGCGTGTGTAGATTTGTATTTGCTTCACTAATATCCACATAAGGTCACTAGTAGACTTGTCTTTGTTCAGCAGCTTCGTCTTCGATTCAGCTATAAACATCTGTTGACGCGAAACTTGTGTTCAAGGATTACGTTTGACTGTTTACAATAGAAACTATCAGCGATACTGAACATACTCATTATTTAACAGCTGATAGTGAAACACTAATACATATAAATGTTTACAAGAAATATCATCAGTGGTAACTGAACAGACCCAGTCTGATCGCTGATGATGAAACACTAATACATATTATTAAACGTAATTTTCACTAAGTATAGAAGAGGGTCTTTATCAAATCACTGAGAGAGTTTGGAACAACAATCTCCCCCTATTTGATAATGACAAAGTAACTGAAGAAAATTAATTTTTAATTCAAAACAAGAAACAATCAGGATTCATAACATACATGTCCCAATTACTATTTTGTGGGATCTTTTACTGTACTGATAGGGTTAAGTACTTCACTAAAATTTTCATTAATTCAAAGAAAGAATTACAAGAGATGAAAATATAAAGTACAAGTGAAGAACTAACTACTAGATTACAAGAAGTAAGAGACTAATCTATCAGCTATGTAGATAAGACTTTGGAATATTGATCATATAGTCAGGTATTTCTTCTCCTCTTTGCCTTCGATCTGATGATTCTTGATGGATGATTGATTTGATCTAATCAGCTGATGGAGAGAAGTCACACCATAGACACAAAAGATCTTTGAGATGACTTAGAGGACAGATGGGAATCTCAGAGACTCTTTGAAATTTGAGTACCCCTTCATCGTCTCTAAAGAATATTCCATGAGGATTATTGAATAATTGCCCGAGAATATATGGTCCACCAGCAGGCAGGGATAGGTCTAGAACAGAGAGATCAGGAGGAGGTCCAAACAATGCTTCCTTTGAGAATTTGATGGAGGTGTCTTTTCTGAATAGAAGCGACATTTTCAGAGGAGGAAGAAGCAGGCTTTCTTTTGATTTTCCTTGGCTTATGAGGAAGAGCAGATGGCACGTTTAAGACTGCAGTGACTCTGTTGATGAGGGCGTCTAGGATGCCTTCGACATGGCCTCTGTAGATTGACTTTGATTTCTTCAGTGCATTTTTGAACTCTAGCCATTCCATGTAGCCAAAACTGTCAAGCTTTGAAATGAACATTTCTTTTGAGATTGCATCCTCTTTGGTTATATCCATGGTTACAAAAATTCGGTCCTTCTTCTTTCTTCCAAAGATGACAACGACTATTATTTTCAGTGGGTCGGAGCGATAGTCGACTTTTTGCTTACACCATTCGACTGAGTTATCGCTGACCTCTTGTTCTCTTGAGCGTTCCTCTTCAATTTCTTTTAAAAGTGCAGCTTGAACTTCCACTGGATTCTTCTTTAATCTTTTGTCTTTGACTTGAGAAGATTAAATCTTAAGAGCAAGAGTTGTGTCTTGTTGGCATTCAACAATCAACTTCTCAGCTCTAATGGATTCTTCTATATCAACTTCAGTAACAAAGTCAATCTCATTTGATGATTATAGAAGAGGAATTTTCAGTCGTTGACTCTCCAGATGAGAGATCATCTATGTTCTTTTGTTCAGTTCTTTCTCTGACCAATGAGCTGGTCTAGAGGGCCTTTCTGGGTGGATTAGGGCTTCTTCTTATTCTTCTTGTTCATCAATATCACTGAATGAGATTGGGATTATTTGTTCTTCAGTTGTAGAAGCTGGGATTATTTGAAGTTTGGTTCCCTTAAGCAGGGGAGAGAACTGTCTGGACAAGAAGTGAAAAGGAGTTAGTGTATATTTTGTAAATAGAAAGATAAAGGCATACAAAGAGACATGGGTGTAGTAAGTATAGAAAGATATGGGTACGATAGAAAGACAAACCTGAGAAGGATTCTCCCCCTCAGATTATGAGACTATGTTCAGGTTTCCCTTGGCAGCTATACCCTTCTGCTTGCCTTGGGAAGGAGTACCTGAGGAAATTTCACCTCCCCCCCCCTGCTGTGACAACTTTTTTCAAAGTTGTCACTGAAGAGACGTTCGCCGCTGAAAACCAAAGAGATTGGTCTTCCTCATTGTCGTCATCATCATCATCAGCTTGTTGCTCCTTCTCTTGATCATGAAGATCAAGATCTTCATCATCTTCTTCGTCCTCCTCCTCTTCTTCTTCTTTTAGAACTTGAGCAAGTACAGAAGATGGAGGGGCTTTGTCAGCAACCTTCTCCCCCTCAACATAAGAGGGAGGCTCTTCCACCTGGACTTCGGCAACAACTTCCTCAATATTTTCTTCAATAAGTTCTTTCTCCCCCTCTTTGTCATTATCAGTGTGGGAGGGTTCAGCAGATTGAGAAACAACTTTTGCATTAACCAGAGATCGGACTTCAGCCTCCAAACGCTCGAGACGACCCTCGATGACAGGAATGTCTGAAGTAGCCTGATGAATGAATTCAACGGCTATATTCAGAGATGTACGATCATTATCTGTAAAGAAAGGTGGAGGCGTTGGAGTTGGTTCATTCAGCTTGATGAGTACTTGCTGAAGCATGGATGTGCAGGAGTCAACCTTTTTTGTCAGGTCTCGGACATCATTATTGTGGTTGCCGTAGAGTCCCTGAAGGAGTTGGACCTGTTGATGAGTTCCACCAAGGTCGTCCTTGATCTTGACGATGTCCTCCTTAACAACTGTCATTTGGGAGGAATCAGCCTTGCCAGAAGAGGCAGTGGTCAACCTTGTCATCTCTTTACTAGCTATATTCACAGCGCTGGTGGATTCAGTAACATATGTGATGAGAGACTCCACCTTGGCAGCTAAGTTGTTGACGTGAGCGTCAACATTCGCCAAATTAGGACCTGCAAGTAAAGTTAGTGGATGAGCACAACGTTGCTCAGGCTTATATGGAGAGATGGGAGGTGTGTATAGGATTTTAGGAGTACCTGAATTATCAAACATATTGAAGAAGTGCAAATCTCCTTCAAAATTTTGATTATCAGGTCCTATAGGTGCAGCATGAGGTTGCTGCGAGATAGAGGGAGGGTTAGAGACCAAATAAATAGTAAGAGGAGTAATGGGTATAGAAGAAATATGCATAGTGGGAATTACCTCAGGTGGTTGTTGAAGAACTGAGGAGATGGGTGGCGTCATTGTTGTTGTGTTAGCGATTGTCATCGCTGGCACGGATGATGTGGTGGTTGCTGAAGTTGTGGAGGAGATACCCACGAAATCATCTAAAATAGTTTGTCGAGAAACTATTTCAGGGATAGAACCCGAAGGGGTGATCTCCTTGGTCTTTCTGTCCTTCTCAGAGGGACCAGGAAGAATAGTTGATGGTCGTTTGAGAGCGGTGGTAGCGGCAGGGATAGCAGGAGAGGGAACCCCCTGCGTGGTCGCTGAAGTCGAAGCATGTACAGAGATACGGGTGCGGAGAGTTGAAACACTTACCTCGTTGATGACCGGCTTGACTTCCAGTGATCGCTGACCCACTTTTGAAAAAGTACCATCGTGAGAAGTTGGGTACTTGTCAGCGTAGAGAAAGTGTAGGTACGTGCAGAGAAAGCGTACATATGGGATCTTAGGATTTCTCTCCATCTTCTCTATCTTTGACTAAAGGTCATCAAAGATAGCGCCAGCGTAGTCGAAGTGTTTGCCAGCGATGACCGAATAGCCCATCTGGAGCTGAAATTTGCTCACCTGTACCAGGGAGCCAATCTTCCCACTCATGCTTTGAATGATGTATGAAAAGATGTAGTTTAATTGGGAAGGCATGTTTGCCTTTTGGATCTTTGTCAGGCGCTTGTTGGGAATGGTGAAGCGAGGCTTGTAGTCCCAGCAATATTCCATGTCATCCAAGAACTGGATGAGTTCAGCGTCAGTGGGGAGGGCATCGAATCCAGCTTTAGTCTTCTCAAGGAGTCGAAGTGCCTTCCTGAGACCATAGGCAGTGATCATGTCTGATCCTAGTTCAGTGGTGAAGGAAATAGCGGGGACCACTTCACCCTTTTTATTGGTGATTGTGGTTTCATCAGCTGTGAACCAAAACTATTGCAGAAGTGTTTTGGAAGGTTTTAGGTCCACATTGAGAGCGTAGGCCAAGAAAGAATGCTTCAGAAATGCAGCTGCATTCACCAAGTGTGGGTATTTGGTAGCTTCAACGTGCAACCTTGCAAGATGGTTGTTCTTTGGGATCTCGGATTCAGTGATAGAGAATTTGACGTTCTTGGAAGAAATGAGCGAGGCCTGGGCCATTTCTGAATATAGAAAGAAAATAGATTGGAGAGAGAGGTTTAGAGTCTAAAATAATCAAAAAGAATTAACCAGTTTCTGTATTGAGAAAGAAACATAGAAAAAAAACAGTTATTTTTGGAGTAAAACAGTGTTCTTTGTAAAGAAGAAAGAACATGTGGAAAACCAAACGTTTTAGAGAAGATAAAATCAAAAAGAAATGATTTTATTGTTTGAGAAAAATAGTTTTAAATCCACAAAAATGAAACATGTAGGATTTTTTAAAAAGAAGTTAAGAATGAGATAAACAAAACCTGTTGATCTTGAAGAAGATGAAGATTCAAAGACTGGAATGGTTTTTGTTTTCTTGAATGCCTTGAGAGAGTTTTTCTTGCTTGAGAAGTTTTTCAGAAAGCATAAAAAGATAAGAATGAAAAAGGCATTCTTTTTATATGAGGAGAGAGAGAGAGAATGAAAGAGAATGAGTGAGGCGGGAAAACAAATGCTTATCATGACATGGACACGTCCTACGAAGTTGATTGGATAGAAGGGCAACGGACGAACGTGTTAGAGAAAAAGGCATGTCGTGGATTGTCGGTTCAAATGACGTCATAGGAGAGAGAAAAAAACGTTTCATTTGTTCTTTTTGAAATCATCCCTGAAGAAAAGTCAGAGATAGGTTTTCTTTTTTAAAGAACCGCTGATCAAAATTCAGAGATCGGTTTTTATTTCAAAGGATCACTAATGAGAAATATCAGTGATAGATTTTGTTTATCAAAAAGCTTTTAATCATTTCAAGAAAGATTAGTGATTACAGTTTTGATTTTGAAAAAACGTCTTACTAAATGAATATTCAGTGACTGAGAATGATAGAACATACCTGAGAGTCAGAGATATTTGTTCAGAGAGTAAGTGATGAAGGGGAACTTAGTATTACTGACATAATGCACGAAAGATGAAGTTACTCTTCAAGATTCAGCATTCCGAGCTCACTGATGAGAAAGTTGAATCTTTTCTCATCAAGAGGTTTGGTGAATAAATCAGTGAGCTGATAGTCAGTGGGGATAAAGTGAAGATCAATATCACCATTCATCACATGATCTCTCATAAAATGATATTTGATCTCTATGTGTTTTGTCTTTGAATGTAGCACTGGATTATTTGCTATAGCGATAGCACTAGTGCTGTCGCAATACATTGGAATCTTTGATAGCTGAAGGTCATAGTCTAATAGTTGATTTCTCATCCATAAGACTTGAGCACAACAACTTCCAGCGGCTACGTATTCAGCTTCAGTTGTGGAAGTGGACACCGAATTTTTCTTTATACTCGTCCAGCTTACCAGCTTTCCTCCTAGAAGTTGACATCCACCAGTGGTGCTCTTTCTGTCAAGTTTACAACCTGCAAAATCACTATCTGAATATCCAATTAGATTGAACCCTGAGTCTTTGGGATACCAAAGACCGAGGTTTGGAGTTCCTTTCAGATATCTGAAGATTCGCTTGACAAAGCGATCAGATGGGATTCCTTGGGTTCAGACTGATAGCGTGCACACAGACATGTAGAGTACATGATGTCAGGTCGGCTCGCTGTAAGATACAGCAGGGAGCCTATCAGTCCTCTATAGGCAGTGACATTTACAGGTTTTCCGGTTGGATCCTTGTATAATGTCAGAGGAGGTGCCATAGGAGTTTTCATCGCTGAAGTTTGAGTTAGATCAAACTTTTTCAGCATATCTTTAACATACTTACCTTGGTTGATAAAATTACCTTTTTCAGATTGTTTAATCTGAAGACCAAGAAAGTACGTTAGCTCGCCCATCATACTCATTTTGTATTCTTTCTTCATTCTTTCAGCGAAACGAGTACATAGAGATGGGTTAGAAGAACCAAATATTATGTCACCGACATATATTTGTACAAGAATAAAATGACATTTTATCTTTCTGAAAAACAAGGTATTATCAATTTTACCACGTTCAAAATTTTCAGAGATAAGAAAGGATGAGAGAGTGTCATACAAAGCACGAGGGGCTTGTTTTAGACCATAGATAGCCTTATCCAGTTTATAAACATAATTTGGATGCTTAGGGTCAGAGAACCCTGGGGGTTGTTCTACATAGACTTCATCATTCATCTTTCCATTTAGGAATGTTGATTTTACATCCATTGTTATCAGTGAGGTTTTCAGACGAAGACAGATCTGATGGAGGGAGTGTGTTTAGAGGCTCAACTGAAACCCATGAGGTGGATTCAGCATTAGGAGGTATGATGTTTGGATCATCATTAGCAGCTGGAGGATCTGAGTGTTGATGGTTTGAGAAGAAGGGTTCTGTTTCTCTGTAATGAGAAAACATCCAAGCATTTAGCTCTTCATTGTCAGCGATTGGTTTAGAATTCGCTGAGCGAGTTTCATCAAAGGTGACATGAATTGTTTCTTCCACAGTTTGTCTTCTTTTGTTAAAAACTCTGTAGGCTTTGGAGATAGAGGAATATCCAAGAAATATTCCTTCATCAGCTTTTGAATCGAACTTTCCAAGTAGATCTTTGTTGTTTAGAATGAAGCACTGACAACCAAAGATATGAAAAAAATTGATAGAGGGTTTTCTTCCATTAAAATAGTTCATAAGTTGTCTTTCCAAATATCTTTACTATCAGCGATCTGTTTTGAGTAAAGCATGCAGTGTTCACAGCTTCAGCCCAAAATTGAGTAGGGAGGTGAGAATCGTTGAGCATTGATCTAGAAGCTTCAATGATAGTTCTGTTTCTTCTTTCAGCGACTCCGTTCTGCTGAGGCGTTCTTACTGAGGAAAAGTTGTGAAAAATTCCCTTGTTCTCAAAGAAATTGTTTAGAGAACTGTTTTTTGAATTCAATTCCATGATCACTTCTTATTGAACGAACATTAAGATTATTCAACACTTCCATCTTTTTAACAAAGGATATTAGTTCTTCTAGAGTATCACTCTTGCAGCGAAGAAAGATGACCCATGTGTAGCGAGAGTATTCATCTACAATGACAAGTGTATATTTCTTTCCAGCTATGGATTGAATATGGACAGGGCCAAACAAATCCATATGCAAGAGTTGAAGAGGACTTGTCACTGAGGAAAATTGTTTAGATTTGAAACTAGCTTTTGTCTGTTTTCTTTTTTCACATGCTGAACATAGAGATTCCTTAGCATATGAGTGTTGAGGAAGACCAGAAACCAGTTCCTTAGATGAGAGAGAATTCAGGGTTTTTAAGTTTAGATGAAAGAGCCTTTTGTGCCACAGCCAGTTGACATTAGAGGAGGCTTTAGAAAGAAAACATATGTTTTCAGTGGTAGTAGAGTCTATATCTATTACATAGATATTTTCCTTACGATAACTACTGAGAGCAAGTTTTCCATTCTCATTTACCACTGAACATGCTTTCTTGGTAAAGCAAACTTCATAGTCTTTGTCACATAGCTGACCGATACTCAGAAGCTTGTGCTTCAGTCCATCTACGTACGCGACTCTTCTGAAGGTAGTTGTCCCATTACTGAGGACACCAAACCCTCGGGTATATCCTTTTCCATTTCCACCAAAGGTCACTGAGGGACCTTTCTCTTCCTTGTATTCAGTGAGCAGTTCTTTTTGTCATGTCATGTGACGAGAGCATCCACAATCAAGATACCAAATGCCCTTTGATCCATGCAAACATAAGGAAGATTAAGCTTTGTTTGGTACCCATTTTTCAATGGGTCCTTTAGGGTCAGTGGAGATGGAAGGTTCAACAATCTTCATAGCAGATGAAGATTCAGCTTCAGTGGTAACCTTCACTTTGATTAATTTCTTAACCTTAGTGGTATTCTTCACCTTGGTCGATTTCTCAGCTTTGGTGACCTTCTTAGCCTTAAAGGCATTCATCTTCACTGTAGTTGTTTTATCAGCTTTAGTGGCAGTTGGACATTTACTAGCAATATGGTCAGTAAACCCACAATGATAGCATTTTCTATATTTGAAGGTGGTTTTAGGACCATGAGTAGTAGGTTTTGAGAATTTAAGATGAGTAGTGCCAGCTCCTAGGATGAGCAGTGCCAGCTCCAAGAATGCCTTTAGCATGAGATGTAGGAGGAATTTTCATTTCTTCAGATCCCTTAGGCTTAAGATCAATCTTCAGCTTTGGAGGACAGAGATCAAAGATTTCTATCACAGAGCTAGAAGATCGATGTACTGAAGGTTTAGAAGGAACTTTCAGCTTTGCTTTCTTGGTAGCCTTCTGAGGATGGAAAATGGATTTTCCTTTGTATGTAGGATTAGAGCCTTTAGATATTTCCTCAGGGATGGGATTAGAAGAAGATGAAGAATAGAACTGAGCATAAGAAGTGTCAGGGATAGAAGAGACAAACATTCCAAACTTAAGCATGGAACTGTCTTCTTTAGGCTCATCCTGTGGTTTCCAAAAACCAAGACCAGTTCTATCACTGTCAGGGATCTGAGCACTTATAATCTTAGTGATCTTTGTTGAGGATTTGTACCATCCTTCAACAGTAGCCTCCTCTGCTTTTAGAGCAGTGATGGCTTGTTCGCGTTTTATGCTGATGATTTCATTAACAATGACTTGATCTTTCAAACTTTACTCTAAAAGAGTCAGTTCTCTGATCTTTTCATGACATTTCTCTAGCTGTTCAGTTAAATCAATGTTTTTGTTCTCAGCTAGAGTTTTTCCGTTTAGAGCACTGTATAGATCAATCGTTAGCACATCAACAGCACAACTTTTCTCTGCTTAAGATAGAGAGGGATTAGTAGAGATAGATACCTTAGATGATATATAGCTCATGGAAGTTTCTGGAGATTCTTCCACTTATTCTTTAATCTCGACCACGAGACAGAGATTAGCGACTTCTTCGTCATCAGAACTTGATTCTTCTGATTCAGCCCAGTCATGTTCTTCAACGATGAGACCCTTACCTTTTCGCTTAAGTTTTTCAACTTTTGATATTTTTCTTTCAGTTTAAGGTATTTGTCATCGCTGTATCTTCTGGAGGTAGAAGGTTTGAAGACTTTCTTTGATCTGCACTCACTTGCAAAGAGTCCAATCTTTTCGCAGTTAAAGCAAGTAGCAGTAGTCTTATCAACAGGGGTTGATTTTGTCTTGTCAGTGAGAGAGAGAGAGGCTTATTTCTTCTGAAATTTCTCTTTCTTGCAAATCTCTTAAAAGAGTTTGTCAAGAGTGCTAAGGACTCATCAAACTCTGAAAGATCAGTGTCTGATAGTTACTCAGATTCAGAATCTGAGTCACTGATAGTGAGAGTAGATCGCTGAGATGGAATTATCTCTGAAGAGACTAAAGCAACATGAGTGCTTTTGGAGTCTTTAGAATCTTTTACAAGATTCTTCTTCAGGAGATTTGATTGCTCATAGTTGAGCAATATTCCATACAAGATGCTGAGAGAAAGAGAATTTAAGTTTTTTGTCAGCTTGAGACATATTGAATAACTGTCCCAATATTCAGGATGACATTCTAAGAATTTAGTTAAGACCTCTGAATTAGAAAAGGTCCAACCTACGGTTCTTAGATCAATGATTAAGCAGTTAAACCTATGGTGAAAGTCAGAGATAGATTCGTTCTTACCAGCGATAAAACTTTCATACTGTCTTACCAAGTTAATCTTTCGAGTTTCTTGGATTTCAGTGGTGCCTTTATATTGAACACGTATAGTGTCCCACATTTCCTCAGAAGTTTTAAGATGCATGATGGAATGGAAAGCTTCATCAGGCAGAGCCATAGAGATAATGGTTTTTTCCTTTGCATCTAGACCTACTTTCTTTTTGTCTTCATCACTCCACTGTCTTATCTATTTAAGAGCATAGCGCTCAGGGATAGCAGGAGTGGTGGTAGTAGCGGGAACGACAACTATGATAGAGAAAGGTTCATAGGGTCTATTTGCTACGTAATCAGGTATAGTAGGGTCTACATATTCTAGAAATAGCATCATTTAATTTTTCCAGAGAGCAAAGTTATCTCTGCTAAATCGAGGAGGTTTAGAGAGTGAACTATTATCATAGTAGTTTGTATTTGTGTTAAGTGCCATTTAAAATAACAAGGAAGAGAATAAAGCAAGATCTTGTTTATTAGATTAAACAGTCCACTCTGATACCACTTGTTGGTCCTGAAGGTGCTTAACAAGTTTGTAGAAGGGGGGGGGGGTTGAATACAAACACAAGTTTTTAAAGTTTAATAAATTGTTTATTGATAAATCAAACACAATTTACAAGTCTATTGCGGAATAAGATTAAGTAGAACTCAATCTAAACAAACTTAGGAAACACTAAGATGGTTGCACAAGAATATATAGAGAATGGGAGATTGGAGAGTATAGAAAACAAGGGTTTCTATATTTCAGAAAGATGAAGGCTTAGCTCTCTTTAGATGGAGAGTTGATCTTTCTATTTATACCTTATACATTTAATGCATAAGATTAAGTAGAACTCAATCTAAACAAACTTAAGAAACACTAAGATGGTTGCACAAGAATATATAGAGAATGGGATATTGGAGAGTATAGAAAACAAGGGTTTCTATATTTCAGAAAGATGAAGGCTTAGCTCTCTTTAGATGGAGAGTTGATCTTTCTATTTATACCCTATACACTAAATGCATGGCTTAGCACTTTACACGTGTCCTTCATTGATTGGATGAGAGGGTCTGACTTTGGGAGACATTCTTTCGGCCGTATTATGAACAGTGTAGTTGACAGAGTTGTTGTACGAATTGTGGCAGAGGTATGTCCATTCTGACACATCGTACTGGGTGTGCAAGGGAAAGACAAAAGAGACTTGAGGCATAAGCTAAGTGATCATCGATCGCTGAATATCTCTTCCTTCAGAGATACAAAGAAGTTCAGCTATCGCTGAAGCTTTTCCTCAGGTTTCTTCGCGTGTGTAGATTTGTCTTTGCTTCACTGATATCCGCATAAGGTCACTAGTAGACTTGTCTTTGTTCAGTAGCTTCGTCTTTGATTCAGCTATGAACATTTGTTGACGCGAAACTTGTCTTCAGGGATTACGTTTGACTGTTTACATCAGAAACTATCAGCGATACCGAACATACTCAGTATTTAACAGCTGATAGTGAAACACTAATACATATGAATGCTTAAAAGAAATATCATCAGTGGTAACTGAACAGACTCAGTCTGATCGCTGATGATGAAACACTAATAAATATTATTAAACGTAATTTTCACTAAGTATAGAAGAGAGTCTTTATCAAATCACTAAGAGAGTTTGGATCAACATAGATACATGTCCTTATGTGTTATTTTATCATCATCTTGTTTATGTTGGTGAAAATCCTATATATGTGGTAAAATGCTCATATTTCCATGTTTTGAGAACCTTTGAAAGTTTTAGTTAACGAAAGTGATATTTGGTACTTTGAAGATCACAAGTATATTGTTTTCTAAATAAAATGTGGTATGTGTGTAACACCCAAAAATAGGGGTAAATTTAAACTTGGATAAGGCTACAAATAACATCTTAAATAGAACTTAATCACCCAAAAGGGGAAACTTTAATAGCGTATACAAATCCTATGAATGGACAATAGGTTAACAACCAACTAATCTAAATCATTAAATCTAGATTATGGTGGTTGTCGACCCAATTCTCCCAAAATCTCTATTCTTTTTCTGTACGCCAATGACCAAAAGGTATTTCTCCAAAAGATGCCATAATGGCCAACACTCGTCCCTTAAACTTTGGACGACCAACCGCTAAGGGAACCTGTTATACACGTCATTTGAGAAAAAGTGTTAGATTTAACGCCTAGTGAGAACAAACATTTTATAGCAATAATTAGAAAATTATTTGAATATAAATAAATAACCTTTCAATGAGTTAAGTGAATAAATTGTAACAACATCCACAGAAGAACCTTTCAGCCCCATAATAACTTATGATAACGGGGGAGACCCGATTTCCAAGGATCGTGGTGGAACACAAAAGTAAGTCACTCTCCGAGTTGTGAGTTCAATACTTGGACCCATGGCCACGAACAACGCAGCCTCGTACTCAGATGTGCGGGAGGGTACTCGAGGATCCAAGTCATACTCATTCACTATGATTACATTTACGGCCCATGGCTAGTATCCGGTCCCACATAACCTTACCAAATTGCCTCCGAGGACCCAATGTCTCAACTAGTTACAAACGGGAAAGTATCCCAAAATTAAGCCAACTCTATACATATGGGTCCACTAGTAATAGTCTAAAGTTTGTCACCATTTCATGAATGACCCAAACCATAAACACACACATGGTCTACATCAATATTCCCCAAAATTATTTGTTTAGCTTCACAAAGCAAACTCGCTATTTGATAAAGAGTTGTCAATAAACACCATTTAAATCAATAACTAACCACACTTCCCATTTTCCCCAAAATCACCTTTGTTAAGAATTCCTCATCATATTATGAAACCATAAACATAGATATAATGCATCTATTCCCATTTTTAACCGCACATGTACAAGACCAAGCTCATTTTATAGCTCAAAACATAAAATACTTCCTTATATCACAAGATGGTATAAAACCCCAAAATCTCCAAAATGCTAAGTTAGGTCAAATAAATTTTAAACATGAATAGTTGAACAAGAAGATGATTAGGAGTCTAAAATCATAGTTTTGACATGAATAAGGTTTTAAAGGTTGAGAATGTACTCACAATCCAGGTTGCTTGAAAACACTAGAAATCCTCCAAGAAAATCCCCAAGATGAAGATAACTCACAATGTGGAACCCTAGGTGAGCAAACCCTTGATTTGATGATGAAGAGGCACCTTAATCCCACTATTTATGGACTAGAAGAGGGTTAGATCTTTGCAATAAATGTAGAAAATCGATTGGGAGGATGAGGAGAGAGTTGGGAGCATTTAAGAATGAGAGAAATGAGAATAAGTGAAATTAGGTCCGGTTTTTTTCTTTTAAAAGCGTACAGGGTCACGCACGGGTGCTGGCATGGGTGGACTCGCGCGGAGAGTCGCGTAGCGCACTGGAGTCGCACAAGGGCAGAGCCCTGGGCGGGTGGTGGCGCGACGTAGGTCGTGCGAGAAACCGCGCGGAGCACTGTTGACACTTTGTCAACTTTTTCGGCTAGCTCGCTCAACTTCCAACTAAGACATAATTTTAGGCAAACTAAGAGTTAAGACCATACTACGAGTGATATATAGATTAAGGGAGCAAAATGCTTACATCAAAATTCAGGGTGTTACAATCATCCCCAACTTGGACATAATTTCGTCCTCGAAATTTGAGCTACACGAATAGGTAAGGATATCTCCACTTCATGTCCTCTTTGGCTTCCCATGTCACGTTGGCCTGACGATGATGTTTCCATTACACCTTGACCATGGTGACCTCCTTGTGGCGAAGTTTCTTGGACTTCCTCTCTAGGATTGCGTTTGGTTCTTCCATACAACGATTTCCTTCATCCATTCTTACCTCCGAGAGGGGAATAACGCTCTCCTCTTCCGCCAAGAACTTTCGGAGATAATAAACGTGGAAGGTGTTATGGATTCCGTTCATTTCCGGCGGTAACTCCAATTGATACGCTTGATGTCCCACGCGTTTGAGTAGCATGAATGGTCCAAGGAAACGGGGACTCAAATTCCCACGCTTCCCAAACCAAATTATCCCCTTCCAAGAGGAAACCTTAAGCTCACGGTCTCCCACTTGGAATTCCATCGGCCGCCTCTTTTTGTCGGCGTAGCTCTTCTGCCGATCTTGAGCCGTCTTCAACCGTTCCCGAATACCCTTCACCTTGTCAGCCGTCTCTTGCACAATTTCAGGTCCGACAAATTGCTTCTCGCCTGCTTCAAGCCAGCACACAGGAGTCCTGCACATCTGTCCTTACAAGGCTTCAAATGGTGCCATTCCATTACTCAAGTGGTAGCTATTATTGTAAGCGAACTCCACGAAAGGTAGGTGAGAGTCCCAACTACCGACGAAATCAATCACGTAAGACCTTAGCATGTCTTCTAGCATCTGAATCATCCTCTCACTTTGGCCGTCGGTTTGGGGATGGTAGGTCATACTCAACTTCACTCTTGTACCAAGCTCTTTCTACAGACCATCCCAGAAGTTTTAAGTGAACCAACTATTGCGGTCTGACACAATGGACAAGGGCACTCCGTGCCTCGAAACCACCACATCGATGTAAAGATTAGCTAACTTGTCCATCGGTAGGGTTTCATGCATGGCCAAGAAGTGAGCGCTCTTAGTTAAACGATCAACTATTACCCATATGGTATCGTGACCTCATAGAGTTTTGGGCAACTTAGTCACGAAATCCATGGTAATATGTTCCCACTTCCACTCGGGGATCTCTAGGGATTGAAGGCTCCCATAAGGTCATTGATGCTTGAAAACCAAACTTAGATCACCACTTGAAAATCTTTTTCAGAAAAAAAAACTAAGTTCAGAACTCGCAGATACTTGAAACTCGCAAACCACAAAACTCGCAAAGCACTATTCATAAAGCTTCTCTCTAACAGTTGTATGCGCGTTTGAGAAACTCGCAGACTACTACGTGCGCGAACTAAGAAACTCGCAAATAGCGCCGTACGCGAAGTCGCTTCTCGCAGGATGCTTCGTGCGCGAAGTAGACTTAGAAATATTTCGAACTTTGAACTTCTCGCAAACGAATGCAAACTCGCACGTCGAAAGATCCTTGCGCGTTCCATAATTAAAAAATTTTACAATTATAGAACTCGCTAAGATTGAAACTCGCATGTCAAAACAACTCGCAAGTCACTGTTCATCTCACTTCTCGCAGGATGTGTTATGCACGAACCCTCTTCTCACAAGATGCTTTATGCGTGAACTGGCTCAAACTCGCAGAAAACTAGAAAACAACATCATGCGCGTTCTTCAAGTTAGCGCGTTCTTCAGGTTAGCGTGTTCTTCATTTGCGCGAAGAGTAGATCTAGCGCGTTCTTGACTATGTGTTTCAGAAATCGATCCAAAAACCTTAATACCTGAAATTAAGACATGTGATTGCATAGATTTGATCGATTAAACATATAGAACACATTTCTAATATCAATTTCTGATTAAAAACAACAAATCACGAAGAATCAATTCAAAACAGTATTCGATTAACATTTTTTCAAGAAAACCAAAATTTCAAAATTTTAAATCGATTAAGTGTGAAATTCGTGATCAAATCTAAACAAGAAACATTCTAACACAGTAATCGATCATCATGAAATCAATTTCACACACAAACAACAATGATTCAAATGAAATTCGATTCAACAGTAAAAAAATTATACGATCTGCGTGTTCTTGATTTTTCAAGAATTTGAATCAAATTTGGTGATGAAATCTTTCTGAATATGAATGGGTTCAGCTCTGATACCAATTGAAAGTGTAAATTTCCCAATTCAATCAAGCACAAACAAACAATGATATGACATTCAAGATCTAGAGAGAGAGTAGAGATAGAATTTCCAAATCGTATGTATTGATATGTAAAAGTTACAATCCAACATCTACTTCTATTAAACACTTACAACACACAACTACTATTTATATCAACTAAGAAACTCTCATGAAACTAAACTCTCATAACAAGACTTCTCTCACAGAACTAAATCATACAAGTTAGAAACTCTCAAACAACTAAAGTTGACTTTGTTGACTTTACATACTCTGACATTTCTCATTAAATCTTGGATACAATTTATACACTAACAATGCTCGGCCTTCAATTACAAGCAAGTCACACAGCGCTCCACATAATGTGCTACATCCAATTTCATTACCGGCCACTAGTAATGAAGCTTCAAATCCTTGTACATCTTTGTAATCCCCGGGTGAATGGAATACTTAGACTTATGGGAATCTTCAAGAAGAAGTTCACGGTTGCCCCCAACTTTGGGCACCCACACACGACCGTTGAACAACTTCACCCCATGACTATCCTCCGTCAAGAGGAATCGATGCTTTGTCATCACTTCATCCTTGGAGGTTCTCCTCCAACAAAATCTACACTTGGGATGTCTCGATCTTCTCAATGAGACTTGACACTAACTCGATTCTCGAAAGAGTAGCCCGAATGCTTCTGCTATATTCCTTCCGACTCAACGCATCAGACACCACATTCGCTTTACCGGGGTGGTAGAGCAACTTGCAATCATAATCCTTGAGTAGTTCGAGCCACCATCTTTGTCTCATGTTTAACTCTTTTTGATCAAAGACGTATTTCAAACTCTTGTGATCCGTGTAGAGTGTACATTTCGTGCCATAGAGATACTGTCGCCACAGCTTCAAGGTGAACACTACCGCCGCCAACTCCAAATCATGGGTAGGATAGTTCTTCTCATGAACTTTGAGTTTCCTCGATTCTTAAGTGATCACCTTACCTATTTGCATCAAGACACATCCTAGACCCATCTTTGAAGCGTCGCTATAAACCATGAAGTCTTCCGATCCTTCGGGTAGAGACAAAATTGGATTTTCACACAGCTTCTTTTGTAAGGTCCGGAACGCCTTATCTTGCGCCTTGGCCCAAACAAACTTCACATTATTCTTGGTTAAAGTGGTCAAGGCGTAGAAAATTTTGGAGAAGTCTTGGATAAATCTCCGGTAATAGCCCGCTAAACCCAAGAAGCTTTGTATTTTGGATGGACTCTTGGGAGGTTCCCAATTCATCATCGCTTCAATTTTAGAGGGGTCCACCTTCACTCCACCTCGAGTGACAACATGACCCAAAAATTGAACCTCCTCGAGCTAGAAGTCGCACTTGGAGAACTTGGCATACAACCTCTCCTTCCTTAACACTTCTAGGACTTCACGAAGGTGTTGCTCGTGTTCCGCTTCGCTTTTGGAATACACGAGTATATCATCAATGAGCACGATGACCGACTTGTCAAGGAATGGTCAGCACACTCTGTTCACCAAATCCATGAACACCGTCGGTGCGTTAGTTAGGCCAAACAGCATTACTAGAAACTCGTAATGCCCGTAACGCGTCCTAAAATTCGTCTTCAGGATGTCTTCCCCCTTGACCTTCACTTGGTGGTATCCCGAACGTAGATCGATCTTCGAAAAGCAGCCCGCTCCTTGCAGTTGGTCAAATAGATCATCGATCCTCGAGAGCGGATACTTATTCTTCACCGATGCCTTATTTAGTTCACGGTAATTTATGCACATTCTCATGGTACCGTCCTTCTTCTTGACAAACAAGACCGGAGCTCCCCAAGGTGACAAGCTCGCCCTTATAAATCCCTTCTCTAGAAGCTCTTGAAGATGAGCCATCATCTCTTGCATTTCATATGGCGCCAATCGGTAAGGGGCTCGAGCAATCGGAGCCGCCCCCAGAACAAGGTCAATCTAAAACTCTACTTGACGATCGGGTGGCAAACCTGGTAAGTCATCCATGAAGACGTCGGGAAACTCGCGTACCACCTTCACATCCTCAAGTTTCTTCTTCTCAATCTTGGCATCTATCACGTATGCTAGAAAGGATGAATACTCCTTTACTAAGCATTTTCTTGCTTTTCCCATGGTGATAACTGCTACATCACCCTTCCTTCTTTTACCATAGATCACCACCATCTCCCTACTTGAAATGGGTAGGTGAATCAAATTCATGGAGCACACAATCTCAGCTTGGTTCTCCGCTATCCAATCCATTCCAACCATTACATCGAACCCGCCGATCATCATGGGCATTAAGTTGATCAAGAATTCCTTTCCTTCAACATCAAGTGTGCAACCCTTTAAAACATCGATACCACGTCGGTGGATGCTTTGGCCTCATAGGCCGTCATCTGAAAAGATCGGCTTGGAACCCTTGGAGGGTTCTCCCTCTTCTCCGGCGTGCCACCCAAATTTAGCTTCGGGCAATCCCTCTTCACATGCCCCGATGCCTTGCACTCAAAGTAGATAATCCCCCTCACCAGGGAATCTCTCGTATGGTGATCGGTTTTCCCACACTTGGAACACGAAAAAGGGGTGGAATTGCAATTGCCATGGTTCTTGCTCCGGCACTTTTGGCACCATCTAGCTTCATGTCGGTTATCAAAATTCTGATTCCCGACAAATAGCCAAGACCTCTTGGGAGGTCCGGAATTGTTTTCCCATTTTCTTTTCTCTCCCACCTCGAATCTCTCTTCCTTGCCTCTTGGGTAGACCTCTTCCAAAATCTGGGCCTCCTCAATGGTCTCACGGAGGGTGATGGCCTTGGAGTTTTGGACCATCGCCATCATGTCCGCCGGTAGGCCCTTTGGATAGTTCTTTACTCTTTCCTTTTCAGTCGAGGCCACATTACCAACCAACCCCAGCTTCTCCATGAATTACCGGGTATACTCCCACACCGGCATGCTCCCTTTCTTGAGAGCTCAGAACTCGGCCTCGATTTTATCCATGACCCGTTCATTGCAATACTCCTCCAAGACTTTTTGCTTAAAGGAGGTCCAAGTCAATTGAGCTAGAACAGTGGACGAGAGGGTGAATTTAGTGACATTCCACCAAATGAGAGCGGGCCCCTGAAGCATCTGAGACTCGAAGAGGACTTTCTGGCCCTCTTCACATTCGCTGGAGTCGAAGGCCTGCTCTATCTCGTGGATCCAGCCCATACATGCAAATGGATCGTTCGACCCGGAGAACTCGGGTGACTTGTTGCACAAAAAGGACTTATAGGAGCAAGCCCTCCTACCTTGCCTCACATCAACTGTCACCGGTTCCTCAGTCGGATTACCTCCGGATCTGACCACCACAATGTTCTCTGCAACCGTTTAATTCCTATGATTTCTTACGTCTCGGTCTTACCTTCAGAAGGAAATCTTGTTGTTTGGCCATGGCCTCATTCATCACCAGCATCATAGTGGCCAACATCACAGCCTGAGGGGTCACTTCGCGAATGACCGGATTTGACGATGCAAGCTCGACCCTTGGTATAACCTCAGCCCCTTTGCCCAACAATGGCGGTATGGGTGGACGAGTAGCGGCTTAAACCCAACTTGTTACACCCTAAAATAGGAGTAAATTTAAACCTGGATAAGGCTACAAATAACATCTTAAATAGAAGTTAATCACCCACAAGGGGAAACTGTAATAGCATATACAAATGCTATGAATGGACAATAGGTTAACAACAAACTAATCTAAATCATTAAATCTAGATTATGGTGGTTGTCGACCCAATTCTCCCAAAATCTCTATCCTTTTTCTGTATGCCAATGCCCAAAAGGTATTTCTCCAAAAGATGCCATAATGGCCAACACTCGTCCCTCAAACTTTGGACACCCCACCGCTAAGGGAACCTGTTATACACATCATTTGAGAAAAAGTGTTAGGCTTAACGCCTAGTGAGAACAAACAGTTTATAACAATAATTGGGAAATGATTTGAATATAAATAAATAACCTTTTAATGAGTTAAGTGAATAAATTGTAACAACATCCACATAAGAACCTTTGTGTTCCATAATAACTTATGATGACGGGGGAGACCCGATTTCCAAGGATCGTGGCGGAACACAAAAGTAAGCTACTCTTCGAGTTGTCAGCTCAATACTTTGACCCATGGACACGAACAACGTCGGCTCGTACTCAGATGTGGGGGATAGTACCCGAGGATCTAAGTCATACTCATTCACTATGATTACATTTACGGTCCATGGCTAGTATCTAGTCCACATAACAATACCAAATTTCCTACGAGGACCCAATGTCTCAACTAGTTACAAACGGGAAAGTATCTCAAAATTAAGCCGACTCTATACCTATGGATCCACTAGTAATAGTCTAAAGTTTGTCACCATTTCATTGGTGACCCAAACTATGAACACACACATGGTCTACATCAATATTCCCCAAAATTATTTGTTTGGCTTCACAAAGCAAACTCGCATTTTCCCATTTAAATCAATAACCAACCACACTTCCCATTTTCCCCAAAATCACCTTTGTTAAGAATTCCTCAACATATTATGAAACAATAAACATAGATATAATGCATATATTCCCATTTTTAACCACAAATGTACAAGACCAAGCTCATTTTATAGCTCAAAACATAAAATACTTCCTTATATCCCAAGATGGTATAAAACCCCAAAAATCTTCAAAATGCTAAGTTAGGTCAAATAAATAGTTGAACAAGGAGATGATTAGGAGTCTAAAATCATAGTTTTGACATGAATAACGTTTTAAAGGTTGAGAATCTACTCACAATGCGGGTTGGTTGAAAGCCCCATAAATCCTCAAAAAAAATCCCCAAGATGAAGATAACTCACAATATGGAACCCTGGGTGAGCAAACCCTTGATTTGATGATGAAGAGGCATCTTAATCCGACTATTTATGGCCTACAAGAGGGCTAGATATTTGCAATAAATGTAGAAAATCGATTGGGAGGATGAGAAGAGAGTTGGGAGAATTTAAGAATGAGAGAAATGAGAATAAATTATATTAGGGCTGATTTTTCTCTTTTAAAATTGTATAGGGGCTGCGCGCGGGTGATGGCACGGGTGAACTCGCGTGGAGAGTCGCGTGGTGCACTAGAGTCAAGCATAGGTAGATCCCCACGCGGGTGATGGTACTGCTTGGGTTGCGTGGGAAACCGTGCGAAGCACTGTTGACACTTTGTCAACTTTTTTGGCTACCTCGCTCAACTTCCAACTAAGACAAAATTCTAGGCAGACTAAGAGTTAAGACCATACTACAAGCGATATATAGATTAAGGGAATAAAATGATTACATCAAAATTCGGGGTGTTACAATGTGACTTTTTATAAAAGTACCCACCTCTTAGGGTATTGACCTAATTTGCAACTTTGGCTTAACAAGAGATTTGTATGTTCTTAGCCTATAGAAATATGGTGATTATGCTCTTTCATGCTTTAGGTATGGTTTTACCACGTAATATTTTATATGAGAAAGTACATGACCACTTAACCCTAATTTGAGGGTCTTGTAATTTATATGATAAGATTGCATGATTATTATGGTGGTTGGACCACAAATGCTCATATTGATATTATAGACATTTTACTTGGAGTAATTTGTATTGGGATATACTGTAATTCGGATGAACTGCCAAGTAGGCACTAGGAGGATAAAATATTCGACGCCACCTTGGAGGTATGTGCCTAGATCTCTGTCATTCGGGTAATGCCTTGGAGGTAGTCCTTGATGTGTCAGGACTTTTAGGTGTTGCTCGTAAGGGTGAACACTAAGGTGCATCGACTCTTGAGGTGAAACTTGTTTGGTGTTTTGGGTCTCCCCCATTGATTCCTTATTTGAACCATTATGGTATATTGTTGATCTCTAACCTTAATTATGGTTTATGTTTTATTCAAACTCACTAGGGTTTTTGGCCTAACACTTGTTTGGTGTTGACGTGTATCTCAGGTTCTAGTGGTGTCGTCTCTAAGAAGACTTAGCTAGGATTAGAGTGAGCTAGAGGAGACGATTTTTGGGATACGATACTTAGAAGATCTTCATTTTTGGAAGAATTGGATGACGCCCAAATTGTAATCTTGTTTCTAGTGGAATTAGATTAATAGGTTGTCATTTCCAATTACTTTAAATTACAAACTTGTAATTAACATGTGATTATTATTTCCCCATTTTTGGGAGGCTCGTGCTTTGGCAATATTATACCACAATTTCTATTTTATGGAAGCTTTGTTTGTCCCAATTTTTGGGGTGTTACAAGTTGGTATCAGAGTTTTAGTTTAAGTGAACTAGGTGTGACTCTATTATGCCTAGACTTAAGTTGTGACCACTAGTGGTGCAAATTGTTAACCTTGGGTAAAATTCATAGGTGGGTAGAGTATTAGGAATACGGAAATACATTAATTAAGAGTTGTGATAATGACGACAAGAATCGTTCTGTATTATACGTTCAAATTTTCACATGGCTCGTGTTATTATGAATTTATTGTTACGTAAGAATGCTTGAAACTGTTATTAGAACATATTACACCATTGGTCCCTGTGGTTAGCTCATAATTTGGATATGGTTCCTATTTTGAAATAAGTACACCAAGAGGGGTTTGAATTTTGTTTCAAGCTACCGCTAACACCGTTAATTAAAGGGTAACATAGTCATTTTATCTATCCATTAAAGAAGCATTTTTAAACACCAATTATATGATGTGCAAGTCAACGGGAGGGAGAGGAGAGGACATGTGGCAATTTTTTATTGGTCTATAAAAAAATTAATCATAAAGTAACTTGACCAAATTTTAGTAATTTATTTTTAATGAGGGCTTTAATTAATAACTAAAATGGCGTATTTACCCCTGAGTTAACGTATTTAATTTAACGGTTTTAGTGATAAGGACCCAGGGTGCAACAAAATGCAAACTGTAGGGACTCCTGATGTACTTATTTCAAAATAGGGACCATATCCAGATTATAACGGTGTAATTTACTCTTGTTATTATGATAATTGATAATTTTAGTGATACGTTTTAAACCGTTGATTTTTTAAAGAATTAACCAGTACGATCTTTATCATGCGTGACAGTTCACAATGGTAAACACGAGGAGTCGGGTTGCAAATCCAGATGATATGATCGAGGAGAGCGTTACGGCTCAAGAAGCGCCCAGACAGACAAGACTGGTTGACAGTCTACCAAACCCCCCAATCCCAACAATATTTAGGAATGTAACTGATGTGGTTCCACGAGTGAACCTAGAGATCGAGGACTCGGTCATGCAAGAAGCGGACCCTCAATCTGTCATGATGACCAGTTTCTTGCAAATGATGAATTTCGTTGTGGATAAACGAGATGAAAGGTTTATAAAGATACTAGAAGATCGAGATGCCAGCAACCAAAGGCACGAGGCAGTTGCGGAAAATACAGTAAATGGATATGTAGGTGTGGGAAATGTGGTTGGAACAGAAGAGCAAGTGGTGGGTGTTTAGAGAAGAAGACGGAGAGAGAGAGAGAGAGAGAGAGAGAGGTTGCTCTTACAAAATCTTCTTGTGTAGCAAGCCACCAAAGTTTTCCTGGACAACAAATCCAGTTGCTTGAATGAATTGGATCAGGGAGATAGAGATGGATTTCGAGGCCAGTGAATATGATGACTCTCAAAGGGTCAAATCCGCATCCCAAATGGTCAAGGGTGAGGCCTAAAGTTGGTGGAACCTCACCTGGACGGCTCTTACTGCGGGAGTTTTGGCCAAACTCACTTGGCCAACTTTCAAAAGGAAAGTGATGGATAAGTATTGCAATGAAAGAGCTCTTGATAGGATTTATGAAGAGTTTAGAAATTTGAAAAAGGGAAACCAATCAATTGTCGATTACTCTAGGAAATTTGTGGAAAAGCTGAGCTTGATGAAGCATTTGGCCACCGATGAAAAGATGAAGATCAAGGCGTACCAAAGAGGTTTACCGGCAGAGATGAAGACGGCAGTAAGAAACGCTAAGGTGACCACTTTACAGGAAGCTATTGAAGAATCCCAGTTAGTAGAGGATGATCTTGCCCAGGGAAGAGAGGAGCGAGGGCAAGTTGGCGAGAAGAGGAAATGGGAAGGACCGGTCGGGCCCGTTCGACAGTTTAAATTGTTTTCTTGGAGAAGAAATGTGGGCACATGTCAGGAGTCAAGGTGGTGTCACAAATGTAAGAGTAAGCATCATGGCCAATACAAATCTAGGCCTTACTCGGGTTCGTTCGAGTGCTTCAAATGTGGGAAAAAGGACCACATAACTCAAGATTGCCCCATTAGAGGACCGGTGTGTTTTGAGTGTCGTGAACTGGGGCATATGAAAAGAGAATGCCCAAAGTTAATGGGGGGAAACCGGGGAGTTTCAAGCGGGACTACGGTGAGGAAAAAGAACCCACCAAAGGCAGCGAGTCGATCTTTCCAGATGACCACTGAGGAGGTGAGAGAGACCGTCGATGTGGTATCGGGTACATTCCTAGTAAACTTCTTACCTGCATGTCAAGCTCCTTTTGCAAAAAAATTGTCACTCCCATTAGTACCCTATATGATGCCTTAATAGTGGAAGTAGCTAACGGAGAGCAAGTATTAACCAGAGATTGCTTTGATAGTTGCACTTTGGAGATAGATGGGAAACCCTTTGAAGTGAATTTGTTGCCTATGGTTATAGGAGGATTTGATGTAGTATTAGGCATAGATTGGTTGAGTAAGAATAGTGCGAACATCTTTTGCTCTAAAAAGATGATTAGAGTACCTTTGGTGAATGATAGTGCGGTAACTGTTTATGGAGAAAATGGTAAGAGGAATACCTCGATCATTTCGTCACTATAGTCACATAAGTGCTTATCCAAAGGATGCTCTTTATATTTACCCTACGTTGTGGATGTCAAATTAGAGAAAAAGAAGGTTGAATATGCGGATGTGGTACGAGATTACCCGGATGTGTTTTCGGAAGACGTACCCATTTTGCCACCGGAACGTCAAGTGGATTTTTACATCGACCTCACTCCAAGAGCGGCTCCTATCGCTCATGCTCCTTACCGTCTAACGCCAACAGAAATGCAAAAGATGATGACTCAACTCCAAGAATTGTTAGATAAGGGGTTTATAAGACCGAGTTCGTCACCATGGGGAGCTCCGGTATTGTTTGTAAAAAATAAAGACGGATCCATGTGGATGTACATAGATTACAGGGAACTAAAAAAAGTTCACGGTGAAGAAAAAGGATCCACTTCCCCGAATTGACGACCTCTTCGATTAATTGCAAGGCGCGGGATGTTTCACTATAATCGACTTGCGGTATGGATATCATCAAGTGAGGGTGAAGGAGGACAACATTCTGAAGACGACCTTCCGGATGAGATATGGACACTACAAGTTCTTGGTGATGCCCTTGGGCTTGACGAGTGCTCCGACCATGTTTATGGATCTGATGAATCGGGTGTGTCATCCTTTCTTAGACAAATCGGTAATAGTCTTTATTGACAATATCTTGGTTTACTCGAGAAATGAGGACGAGCATGGTCAACATTTGCGAGAAGTACTAGAAGTTCTTTAGAAGGAGAAACTGTTCGCCAAGTTCTCGAAGTGAGAGTTTTGGCTACAAGAGGTCCAATTCCTAGACCACGTAGTATCTAAGGATGGAGTGAAAGTGGACTCGGAAAAGATTAAATCCATGATGAGTTGGGAACCGCCAACAAGCCCAACTGAGATTAGGAGTTTCTTGGGACTAGCCGGTTACTATCGAAAGTTCATCCAAGACTTCTCGAAAATAGCTTCGCTACTTACGACTTTGACCCAGAAGAATGTCAAGTTCGTATGGTATGAGACTCAAGAACAGGCTTTCAAGACTCTCAATAAGAAGTTGTGTGAGGCCCTAATTCTATCCTTACCATAGGTGACGGACGATTTTATAGTTTATGGTGACACCTTAAAGATAGGCCTTGGATGTGTTTTGATGCAAATAGGCAAAGTGATAGCCTACGCATCACGAAAACTTAAGGATCACGAAAAGAATTATTTGAATCATGACGTAGAGTTAGCGACAGTGGTCTTCGCGTTGAAATTATGGAGACATTACCTCTAT
Organism: Arctium minus; assembly: GCA_954870635.1. NCBI lineage: Eukaryota > Viridiplantae > Streptophyta > Magnoliopsida > Asterales > Asteraceae > Arctium > Arctium minus. Next base: position 22,437,479 of record OX941097.1, on the reverse strand, counting down.
GGGATGAATTGTACCCTCTTCACCTATCACAAAAGCTTGAAGTATACTTTTGACCAGAAGGACTACGATTGTATGTTGCTTTATCATCCCGGCAAGGCCAACGTTGTAGAGGACACCTTAAGCTAGAGAAGTCATGGGACCGGTGTCAAATTGTCTCTTACTAGGATTGATGTGGTGTCAAGCATAGTGGAGAGCATCAAGGCATGCCAAGTAGAGGCATTCCAAGAAGAAAATCTCAAGGCCGAAGTCATGATAAAGCAACATGATTTGCTAACGGAAGATAGTCGTGGTCTCAAACTCTTCCAAGGTCGAATTTGGGTGCCAAAGTGAGGAGGAAACCGTGAACTACTCCTAGGAGAAGCTCACAATTCCAAATATTCCATACATCCCGGTAGCACAAAAATGTATAGGGATATTAAGTTAAACTATTGGTGGTCGGTGATGAAACTAGACGTGGCCAACTACGTGGAGAGATGTGTCGTTTGCCTTCAAGTCAAGGCGGAACATCAAAAGTTGTATGAGAGTTTGCAATCCATGGCGATCCCTGGAAATAGGAGCACATCATGATGGACTTTGTGACAAAGTTACCAAAAACCTTGTGAGACCATGACATGATTTAGGTGGTAGTGGCTCGACTAACCAAGAGCGCACATTTTATGGTAATACAGGAAATGTGGCCAATGGACAAATTAGCTAAGATCTACATTGACGAAGTAGTGTCAAGGCATGGTGTGCCACTATCAATCATTTCAAATAGAGATATCCATTTTACTTCCAAGTTTTGGGATGGCCTACAGAAAGAGTTGGGTACAAAAATCAAGTTGAGCATGGCATACCATCCCCAAACGGATGGACAAAGCGAGCGGACCATTCAAATCCTTGAAGATATGTTAAGGTCGTGTGTCATAAACTTTGGAGGAAATTGGGACTCGCACCTACCGTTAGTGGAATTTTCCTACAATAATAGTTTTCACTCTAGCATCGGGATGGCACCTTTCGAAGCAATGTACGGACGAAAGTGTAGGACCCCGGTGTGTTGGCTTGAAGCGGGAGAGAAGCAATTCGTCGAGCCGGAAATTGTGCAAGACGCGATGTATAAAGTAAACAACATTCGGGAACGCTTGAAAGTGGCACAATATCAGCAAAAGAGTTACACGGATAAGAAGTGACAACTGGTTGAATTCCAAGTAGTAGATCGAGTTATGTTTAAAGTATCTCCATGGAAGGGGATTATTCGTTTCGAAAAGCGTGGGAAACTTATTCCCTGTTTCCTTTGACCATTCACCATTTTGGATTGGATTAGACTCTAAGCCTACAGACTGGACTTACCACCAGAAATGGATGGAATCCAGCACACCTTTCATTTTTGCTACCTACGTAAGTGTTTTACCGAGGAAGAAAGCGGCATTCATCTGTCATAAATCTGTGTAGATAATGGCAATGGTTGTATAGAAGAGCCGGAAGCCATATTGGAGAGTAAATCAAAGAAACTTTCCCACAAGGAGGTGACCATGGTTAAAGTTCAGTGGAAGCACCATCGGGGTGCGAATGTCACGTGGGAATCTGAAAAGAACATGAAGATGAGATATCTACACCTATTTGCCTAAGGCGAGATTTTGGGGATGAAATCTTTCCCAAGGTAGGGAGGATTGTAACACCCGCAATTTCTTAAGTAAGTTAATATCTCGTTAGGCTCTAAGACGTCTATGTGTTAACTTACGTTTTTATATGCATCTTGTTGAATTTGATTAGGTGTTAAACCTTGCGTTCAATCCTATCGGAAAATCGGTACAGGAATTAAAGTTACAAATTGTTGGGTATGGGGCGTGTGAGAGTGACCGCGAGAGTGCCAGAGGTAACAACCGCGTGTCACAATCGTCGTGGCATTGTCACTCTCAGTACACTCTAGGAAAAAATGACAGCGATTGTGCCCAAGGGCACATCATTATGTCACAATTGCCCTGGGCATCCCCCTCTCGGTACATCTTCGGCGAAAGTGCCATATGGCACAATCTCCCGTGCGATCAGACGGGCTTAAAGCTTTTTCAACTGAGGTCTTTCCCAATTATTACAACTTCCATCTTTAGAGAGAGATTTTGGGAAGCCTTAGGAGAGATTTCTCTCTACTCAACCTCCCTCCTCATTAAATTCTAGATTAGGGTTTGTTGAGAGCATTAAGTGATCTCATCTAACTTCCTTTGGGTCATCAAGTGGTGGATTTCAAGCAAGACCAAGCCACAACTCATCTCCTTCACTCTTCTAAGGTTTTGCTATTTTTCTAGGTTTTACTCTAAAAACCTATATTGTGAGTTCCCAATCCTTTGGAAAAACTAGATACATGTCCTTATGTGTATTTGTGGTAAAATGCTCATATTTCCATGTTTTGAGAACCTTTGGAAGCTTTGGTTAAGGAAAGTGATATTTGGTACTTTGAAGATCACAAGTATATTGTTTTCTAAATAAAATATGATATGTGACTTTTTATAAAAATACCCACCTTTTAGGGTATTGACCTAATTTGAGACTTTGGCTTAACAAAAGATTTGTATGTTCTTGGCCTATAGAAATATGGTGATGTTCTTACGTGCTTAAGGTATGGTTTTGTCACGTAATATTTTATACGAGGAACTACATGATCACTTAACACTAATTTGAGGGTCTTGTAATTTATATGATAAGATTGCATGATTATTATGGTGGTTGGACCACAAATGCCCATGTTGATATTATACACATTTATCGGTCCACACAATATACTATATCAAGTTCTATATCAACGACACAATAAGATTACCAACCTGTATTGATTATAACAAATGGTTACAAGGTTGATCGATTCAAGCTTTGATTGTGTTCTCTGTGTTTTTCTCTCTAATACATATTTTAGTGTGTGTTTGTATGTCTTCTAATCTTGTTAGAGAGTTTGAGAGATAACACAATATCTAACCTAAAGTGTGTCTAACACACTACCTACAACTTGCAACAACAAGTTGCATTATAAAACAATAAAACTAACTTAATATCTAACATTTAGATATTGTATCTAACTAACTAACTTAGATAATAACTAACTAAGTTAACTTTATCTAACTATGATAAACTAGATCTAATATCTATTAGAAATAGATATTTAAACTAAGTTAACTAATATAATAAACAAACAATTACATTGACATTTATTACAAACGACATAGACTTTAATATTGAGAGCCGACGTTTCGGCTTTAGCTTCAGATTGCGATCTTCAGATTGGATGATCTTGAATCTAATGAGACTGTGTCTTAACAATATCCCCCTTTGGATCAAGATCATTACGAAAATGATTTTTGATGTTAAGTGCAACGACTTCATCAAAATTAATTGTAAGAAATGTCTATCTTGCGGTTAGAGCCTCTGATTCGTCAATTCATAAGATATTCATCCAGATCTTTGCAAATCTAGACAAAATAGTCGTGTAACACCTGAATCAGTTAACATGCCTGTCAGTAACACTAAGTCACTGTGTGTAACGAATACACATTGGAAAGGAGCTGTTTGATGTTGACTCCCCCAGGGCTTCCATTTAATCATCGAAACACCACAAAGGTTATTTCTATAAACGTTATGACAAAGAAACTAATTCCTTGTGTGTTCGTGCTTGTGTTGAAAGAATTAAGCACTTGATGATTGCTTATAGGCTCAAAATTGTGTAAACCACTGAGACAACAGTAAGTTAAACACAGACTCAATGTGCATGATTGAAGTGCGAAGGTGGGGCAGACTTCCTTCTTTTCAATATCCAGATTTTCCAAATGAAAATCAGATAGCATATGTGTTGCGTCCCCTTTGAAAATGTGAAACACTTTCTTGTTGAGAAGAAAATGAGTAGATAGTGAGGTTTGATCAAGAGTTGGCATGGGTTAGTTGCTTGTTTCAATAATGTTCACCACAGAATTGTGAAACACTAGTAATGTGGCTACCTGACTCAGAAAAACTTGGTGCAGAGTTGTGATATTCTTTGAACTCTGTTCTCACACGCTCTTTCTTTTAAACAGTTTGCTTACTCTAATCACACTCATTTCTTTTCGCTTCTCACACTCAATCACTAAGGATTAACTTCTTGGGTAGAAATCACTGGTTAAGGTGATTCCATAGAAGTTGTATTAATTCCTAGCACAATGATTCTTGTTTTCCTATGATGCATGTGATGCTCAGATTGGTTTAACTATTTCAGTTAAAGCACAATTTAGATCATGAAAACATTTAAAATACACTCCCAAAATATAAAATTTGTTGAAAAATCGGTGGTTTGAACATTAAAAACAATGTTTTCAAATGATTGAAAGTTGTCCTTCTTTCAACCATATATGAGATAAGATATAGAATTATACCTTAACGTACGATCTTCAATCTCATGAAGCTAAGCTTTAAGTCATAAACATATGAAGTTGTAAGCATCTCTCAAAAATTCTGCAACAGTCTTATGTCAAGTCAAAGTAAAATTTATTCACTTAAAATGAAAAGACAAAAAGCAGTAAAACTTTTTAAAGTACGAGTTCTGATCAGAAATAATCAGAAGTCATATCCGAACTCCCTTTGACCAGATGTCCAAATAATATTGACCAGATGTCAATTTCTTCTCATTCTCCCCCTTGGATCATGAACATTAGATAGAAGTGCAGATATCAATGTTAAGAATGAAGAAATGATGAAAAAGTATACAATTTGAAAAACTTTTATTGGTACCTACTGATTAGATTTTAAGATTTAACATACCAAGCTTAGAGACAAGAAAGTTAAACCTCTTTTCGTCTAAGGGTTTGGTGAACAAATCGGCAAGCTGATAATCAGTTTTTATAAAGAAAAGTTCACTTGTTCCTTTTTCAACATGATCTTTAATAAAATGATACCTTCCATCTATGTGCTTTGTCTTGGTGTGTTGAACAGGATTTTTTGATATTGCCATGGCGCTCTTGGATTCACAGTATATCGGGATTTTGTTGAAGTGGAAACCGTAGTCGCGTAATTGAGTTCGCATCCATAAGACCTGAGAACAGCAGCTAGTAGCAGCTACATATTCTGCTTCGGTCATGGACGTTGAAACACAAAGTTGCTTCTTCGATGCCCAACTTACTAGTTTGTCACCGAGGAACTGTACGTGTCCTGACGTGCTCTTCCTGTCTAACATACAACCTACATAATCTGCATCTGTGTAGGCTGTTAGTTCAAAACTAGTATCTTTAGGATACCACAGACCAAGATCTGCAGTGCCCTTCAGATACCTAAATATGCGCTTCACAGCAGACATATGGATTTCTTTAGGATTGGCCTGATATCTTGCACATAAGCATGTTGAAAACATTGTATCTGGCCAACTAGAAGTAAGATACATTAAAGAACCTATCATCCCTTTATAAGTCCTAACATCAACAGCCTTTCCCGAAGGATCGGTGCCAATCTTAGTACCTGGTGCCATTGGGGTACCAATCGTTTTTGAATTTTCCATTTGGAACTTCCAAAGAATATCCCTAATGTATTTTGATTGATTGATAAAAATACCCGATGAAAATTGTTTTACTTGTAAACCGAGAAAGAAATTCATCTCTCCCATCAAGTTCATCTGAAATCTAGACACCATAAGGTTTGCAAAATTCTTACAGTACTTAGTATTTGTAGAACCAAAGATAATATCATCTACATAGATTTGAATTAAAATGATATCGCCTTTTTCCTTTTTGATAAACAAAGTGGTATCTACCGTTCCTTTTGAAAACCCAGACTTGACTAGAAAAGTGGAAAGGACATCATACCAGGCTCAAGGTGCTTGTTTCAGACCGTAGAGTGCTTTGTCGAGAATGTAAACATGATTTGGCTTCTCTTGATTGAAAAAACCTTCGGGCTGAGAGAAGTAGACTTCCTCCTTCAGAAATCCATTCAGGAATGTTGTCTTCACGTCCATTTGAAAGACCGTGAAGTTCTTGTGGGCTGCGTAGGCTAGAAACATTCTGATTGCCTCTAATCGCGCCACATGAGCATATGTTTCGTCATAGTCTATTCCTTCCTCTTGTCTGTAACCTTGGTTACTAGTCTTGCCTTGTTTCGGATAACGGTACCATCTTCGTCTTTCTTTATCTTGAAAACCCATTTCGTACCTATAATGGTTTTACCTTTAGGCTTTGGTACGAGTCTCCAGACTTGAAGTGCATCGAACTGATTTAGCTCTTCTTGCATTGAGACCACCCATTCTGGATTAGCAAGTGCCTCTGATACTCTTGTTGGCTCGAACTTGCTCAGAAAGGAGTCATGCATGCACATGTTCATTGATGCTGACCTAGTTTGCACCGGTTTTGATGGATCGCCAATGATCTGGCTTAGCGGGTGCTCTTTGGTCCATTTATGTTCATGAGGTAGTGGATTAGATGATTGTATGTCGGTTGTATCATCTACAAATCCACTTGTACCTTCTTCTGATTGTTCAGGAGGATTGATGGTTTCAGTTGAAGTGGCAGGTTCAGAAGGCTCAGCAGGTACGGCTTGATCTGGCTGTAGATTGATCTGAATAGTATCTCCTACTGTTTTAGATACTTCTGTCTCTTTCTCATGTGTCACTTCTTCAACTGTTGGAGTCGTCATTTGAATTGAAATCTCTTGTTGAATCGGGGAGTTGGATTCAATTGAGTCATCTGAACTGGTTGGATGAGTAGTCGTTAAGTCTTCCATCCTGTCAACCACAACATATTTCTTTATATTAGATCCAAGAAATTCATCATAAAACAATTCAAATAATAAATCTAAATCAGATAAATGGTTAGTAGAAGTTGATGCTTCATCTGATTTATTCTGTTGAGACGTAGGTCCTGGACTGAGTTGCCCAGAAGCTAGTATTCCTGTTATAACGGGTTCTGAACGTTGTTGTTCGGAAGCCATTTCTTCATCAAACGAGACGTTGATGCTTTCAATCACCGTCTTTGACTTCTTTAGATAAACACGGAATGCAGTTGATGTCGAGGAATAGCCAATGAAGATTCCTTCATCCGCTTTAGCACTGAACTTATTTAGACTCTCCCTATCGTTTAGAACGAAACACTTACACCCAAATATATGGAAATATTTGATTGTCGGTGTTCGGTTGTTGATTAACGCATAAGGAGTCTTCTTGAATCTTCGATGTACCATGGAGCGATTCTGTGTGTAGCACGCGGTCGATACAGCTTCTGCCCACAAAAATAGAGGTAAGTCTGATTGACATAGCATAGTACGAGCAGCCTCGACTAGCGTCTGATTTCTTCTTTCAACCACTCCATTTTGTTGAGGCGTTCGAGCAACAGAGTATTGATGTGAAATCCCGACATATTCGAGATATTCTTCAACTTTGTTGTTTTTGAACTCTGTGCCGTTGTCTGTTCGTAGAAACTTGACCGGTTTCTGCAGATTCACCTGGGTCGTCTTTAGGAAAGTGATGAGTACATCTAGTGTCTCATCCTTTGAACGTAGAAACTTGACCCATGTGTATCGCGAGTAATCGTCCACGATCACGAGTATGTACTTCTTGCCGCCTAGACTCTGAGTTCGCATCGGACCGCATAGATCCATATGCAATAACTCTAACGGAGCGCTTGTACTTGGTTCAGGCTTTGGTTTATGAGGTGCCCTCTTCATCTTGCCCTTTTCACAAGCTGCATAAAGATGTTCTCTTTCATACTTGAGTTCTGGAAGTCCTTTGACGAGCTTTCCACTGACCAGATTGTTGATGTACCGGAAGTTGAGGTGAGAGAGCCTTCGATGCCATAACCAACTTTGTTGCATCGATGCTATCGTCAGTAGACAAACTTGATTGTCAGTCTGGACATTTGATAAATTGATTGTGTAGAGGTCGGATTCTCGAGTACCGACCAAGAGTTCTTCGCCTTCTTCATTGCGAACTGAACATCTCTTGGATTTGAAGTTGACCTCTAAGTCTTTGTCACAGAACTGGCCTATACTGAACAAGTTGTGTCGTAAGCCTTCTACATAGCTTACCTTCTTGATCGTGACATTGTCATGTTGTACATCACCATATCCCATGATTGATGAAAACTGGTCGTTGCCGAATCTGACTGTTCCTCAATATTTGTCTTTAAAATTGGACAGTATCTCTTTTTGTCCTGTCATGTGCTTGGAACATCCGCTGTCCAAGAACCATGTATGACTAGTCTGCATAAGAGAAATTACAAATTTAGAGATTTATACGACAACATTGGAATAATCACTTTGATTGTCGAAGTGCGGGTCTTGAACTGGTTTGTTCAAAAGCCTATTTTGACTTTGATGTTCGGGTTTTGAACTGCATTATCCAAAAATCTATTTTGTCATTGAAGAACGAGTCCTGATCTGTACATAATCAGAAGTCGATTTCTCTCTAAGCTTTGTGTGCCTACAACACAGATTTAGCTTTAAGTACCCACTGGAATTTGGGTCCTTCTGTGTTAGCACGAGATTTTGGTACCCATTTCAAATTGGGTCTTCTTTTCTTTTGAAATGTATTTGAAGAATTAGTATGAGATGAATGCACATGGTAATTGCCAAACCAATCTTCAGAATCTTGACAAGAGATAGAAACATGTTTATCATAAAAGGAAGACTTTCCAGCAGATAAAGATAACTGAAATAATTGCCTCATTATATATTGTTTACGAGAAACAGCAAGTTTTGAGTTCAAAAGAGCAATATCAGCAATTAGGACATCTTTACTAAGTGAAGTCTTATTACAATTAACACTACTAAACGATAAAACGGTCTTCTCAAGCTTCCGTTTGGGTTGCCATTGAGAATTTACTTTTGGCCTTTGCTTGCTCAGATCTGTAACATGTGAAACTGGTGAGTTAGACTTCTGAGCAACAAATGAATGCTTCTTCTTCGGATTACCAGTAGTGTTCGGTTTCTGTGAATGCTGAGATATATTCTTACCTTTAGCATTTTTAGCTTTCACAGAGACTGAGTTATCAACTTTCGTTGATTTTGCTCTGTTCACAGGCGTACTGGTTTTTCTCAAAGTTTTCTTAACAAAAGATGAATGGTTAGGAAGTTTTGCATTAAAGTCAAATTGTTCAGAACAATTATCTAAACCACCATTAGAGTTCAGAAAATCAAATCCTTTACTTGATGAACCAAACATATCCTTTGAGTTTGAAGCCTTAGAAATAACAGAATTTGAAAACACAGTTGAAAAAACTTTTTGCTCAATATTCATCAAAAGTCTTTCATCTGATAAAGAATTCTCAAGTTCAGAAATTTTACTTTCTAAAACGAGAGGAGGGACATATAGTTTACCTAGAATAGGCTTCGCCTCCATTTCTTTTTCAGTATAACTTTGAAAGAAATCACTTGAAAGAGTTTTCTTCTTTTGATATATTGGATTTTCATCATAACTATTATTCAATTTCGCATAATAAAATGGAAGATGAACTTTAGATGATTTCAAACGTTTTTCAGTTTCGTTGGCTTCATCATTTTCAGATAGTTTAGTCCAGAAAGTTTTAAACTCAGGGATTCTGCGAGCTAATTGCATTGAAAGATGATCATAAAGTCCTGGCACTTCAGACATCCCTTTTTGTAGACAGTGAGGATTCTTATAACCGATTCCCCATCTCTCTATTTCCTCTTTGGGTTTGTTAAGAAAAATAGTCTGTTTAGTTTGACCCATTTTATATAACTTCTCTTTCAAACTTTTTAGTTTTCCAAGTAAAGAAAAGTTTTCTTTGGTACAAGAAGCATGCAATTCTTTAAGCTCATATAAATCAATCCCACCTTTTAGCAGTTGAGACTTGAGTTCAGAATTCTCTTTAAGAATTATTGTCTTTTCTTTTGCGTTGGTGTCATTTTCTTTATGTAAAATCTCAATTAATACTTTCTTCTCAGCAATTTCATTGCTAAATTTCTGTATCAATTGGTTTTTGTCAATTATGACACCATTTTCTTGCTCAAGATTAGATTCTAACTCTTTTTGTTTTTAACTCATGGCATGCATTTTATTCATGAAATCTGAATCTGATAAATTACATACCTCCTCGTCTTCATTATCTGAATCAGCGTCAGCATCTGATTCTATCTTTCCCATCAAACATATGTTGACGGCTTCATCTTTCTCTTCATCCTCTTCTTCCTCGTCTGAGTGATCGAGCCAGTATTCATCCTCAGCCATCAGTGCCTTACCTGCCTCCTGTTGCTTTGCAAGAAGCATCTTGTTCTTGTAATAGTCTGAGTTCCTGACTTTTGATCTTCGGTAGTCTCTGGCATAGTGACCTATTTTGCCACAGTTGTAGGACGTTGGTGGTTCTGGCTCACTGGATCCTTCAGCTTTGAACTTTCTTTCTTCTGGTTTCCTCTCCTCTAATCTCTTCCCTTCAGACTGATACCTTCTCTCTTCAGGTTTCCTCTCTTCTGTTCTCTTTCCTTCAAATCTCTTTCCTTCATATCTGCTTCCTTCAACCCTTTCCTTGTGGATGTAGTTGTTTGGACCAGAAGAATATCTCTGACTATTTGAACTTGGCTTTGTGTAGAACCTTTTCTGAAAAGCACTTGTTAGCATAAGCATTGCTTGCTTCAGTTGGTCATTTTCATCCGTGTCAGAGTTTGCATAAGCTTCATCTTCTTCTGATTCATATACAATCGCCTTGTTCTTCTTCTTCCTGACTACAAGAGCGATTGTGTCTTCAACTGTCTTTCCTTTCTGTCTCTTATCTTCTAGAACTTCATCCACCTCTTCTTCATTTTGTCTGAGGGTTTCATACACCTCATGAAGTGGAATCTCATTCAGATCTTTTATCTGCTTCATCTGCCTAGCAAATCTTTTCCATTCCGGTTGAAGAATACTCAGGAATTTGACGTTTAGCTCAATTTGAGATTTGTGGACTTTGTTCTTGCTAAGTTCGTTCAGCAAAGTCACAACCCTGTCATAGGTTTCTTCTAAAGTTTCTCCCACCCTGCCTCTAAATTCTTCATAATTATTTAGGCAGTTGGAGATTTTAAGCTGATTCCCAACCTTCGAACCCAGCATCATCTTTTCAAGTTGATCCCACATTTCTTTGTCGGAGGCCTTGTAGCTGTCAATCTTTACATATATTTCATTTGGAATTCCTTGTAAAATGTATGACTTAGCTAATCTGTCGCCTTTGGATCTTCTGAGGTTATCATCTCCTAGATCATGAAACTTAAGTTCAACTTCAGTAGGCACATTTCCAACTACACGAGTCGTCATGACTGGTTTCATAACCCCTTCTTCTATAGATCTCCTGATGAAATCACCCAGCTCATGTCTGTCAATGAAGTTCAGAAACCGATCCTTCCACTGTTCGTATTCTCCTTTAAAGAGAACTGGTGGCTTGGTGTCAATTCCTATAGCAAGGGCTTCTCTTGAGGTTATCCTGTATTGATTAAATATGCAATAAGAACTGTATTGACCGTTAGTCCAGATAAAATTTGATCACACAAGAAATTTTGTCCCCCTAGGCAGACTTAGCACGGTTAGCGGGTGGGGTCAAGGGGCAACGCCCTTGCGGGGGTATGGGGGCAGCACCCTAGAGAAAAAATTTATGACAATTAAAGACCCTATTACAGCTTTGAAAAATCTCAGGAAAAAGAAAAAAAAAATTCTAAGTCTAGATTGGAGCAGAGAGGTTTGCGTGTCAAGCACTGTACGCAAAGTGAGGTTTGCGTTTCAAGCTGGACGCGCAAAGTAAGGTTTGCGGTTCAAGTGGGAAGCACAAAGTTGAGGTTTGCGGTTCAAGTGGGAAGCGCAAAGTTGGACTTTGCATTTCAGGCTAGATGCGCAAAGTTTGACTTTGCGTGTGTTCTTCTTCTGCTTTGCGATTGTTCGTCCTGTTCTACGAAAAATCAACTCAAACTTGTTTTCTTTGTCGATTAGCAGTACAAATCTCTACCAATATGTCTAGAAATACTTCTAGTACTGAATGTAAGCACTCGATCTCACTTAAACACACTATTTGAAGAAAAATTTTATCGCACAGTGACTTCTCGACAGTTTCCTCACTAAATCCACAAATTGGAACTCGATAAATGCTTAGTAGTGAAATCAAACAACAATAAATCGATCTAGCATGCTAATCGATCACAACCTGATCGATTTTAACACCTAAAACAGTTTAAATCACTAAATTGATTTTCAATAAGAACACAGAGACGTTTTTCTGAAAAACTTGATTTGATCTTAATCAGGCTCTGATACCAATTGTCGGTCCACACAATATACTATACCAAGTTCTATATCAACGACACAATAAGATTACCAACCTGTATTGATTATAACAAATGGTTACAAGGTTGATCGATTCAAGCTTTGATTGTGTTCTCTGTGTTTTTCTCTCTAATACACATTTTAGTGTGTGTTTGTATGTGTTCTGATCTTGTTAGAGAGTTTGATAGATAACACAATATCTAACCTAAAGTGTGTGTAACACACTACCTACAACTTGCAACAACAAGTTGCATTATAAAACAATAAAACTAACTTAATATCTAACATTTAGATATTCTATCTAACTAACTAACTTAGATAATAACTAACTAAGTTAATTTTATCTAACTATGATAAACTAGATCTAATATATATTAGAAATAGATATTTAAACTAAGTTAACTAATATAATAAACAAACAATTACATTGACATTTATTACAAACGACATAGACTTTAATATTGAGAGTCGACGTTTCGGCTTTAGCTTTAGATTGCGATCTTCAGATTGGATGATCTTGAATCCAATGAGACTGTGTCTTAACAACATTTTACTTGGACTAAATTTGTATTGGGATATATTACAATTTGGATAAACCGCCAAGTAGGCACTAGGAGGATAAAATCTTAGGCGCCACCTTGGAGGTATGCGCCTAGATATCCATCATTCGGGGTAATGCCTTGGAGGTAGTCCCCGATGTGTCAGGCCTTTTCGGTGTTGCTCGTAAGGGTGAACACTAAGGTGTGTCGACTCTTGAGGTGAAACTTGTTTGGTGTTTTTGGTATCCCCCATTGATTCCCTCTTTAAACCATTATGGTATATTGTTGATCTTGAACCTTAATTATGGTTTATGTTTTGTTAAAAATCACTAGGCTTTTTGGCCTAACACTTGTTTGGTGTCGACATGTATCTCAGGTTCAAGCGTTGTGGTCTCTAAGAAGACTTAGCCGGGAGTAGAGTGAGCTTGGGGAGACGATTTTTGGGACACCATACTTAGAAGATCTTCATTTTTGGAATACTTGGATGACACTGGAATTGTAATCTTGTTTCTAGTGAAATTAGATTAATAGGTTGTCATTTCCAGTTACTTTGAATTACAAACTTGTAATTAACAGGTGATTATTATTTCCTCATTTTTGGGAGGCTCGTGCTTTGGCAATATTATACCACAATTTCCGTTTTATGGAAGTTTTTGTTTGTCCTAATTTTTGGGGTGTTACAATCCCCCCCCCTCCCCAGAACCCTACCTCTCTATGGGATGTATTATATCTATTTGGTTTGGTTTATATCAATATACAAACTATATATCCTCTGTGCTCAATCTTTTTGAAATGGATTATGTTGGTCCCGAAGGTGATATACAAGTTTGTAGAAGGGGGGGGGGGTTTGAATACAAACACAAATTTTAAAGTTTAATAAATTGTTTATTGATAAATCAAATTACAATTTACAATTTGTTGAATAAGATTAAGTAAACCTAATCTAAACAAACTTGAGAAACACTACGTTGGTTACACAAGAAGAAAAGAAAGAAAGGTTGAAAGACTTATAGAAATCAAGAGTTTCTATAAGATACACTGAGAGAAGGGAGATAGAAAGCATCACTTTAAAATGAAGTATAACTTATCTATTTATACCCTATGCATTTAATGCGTGGCAAAGGTACTTTACACGTGTCATCACTTGGTTGGGTGCATGCTTCTGACTTTTAGCAACATGCTCCTAGTCGTATGGTGAACAGTGTAGTCTTCAGAGTTGTTGTACGATCTTGGACAAAAGTATGTCTCTTCTGACATATCGTACTATTTGTGCAAAGATTAAGATAAACGAAGCTTGGAGTGTAAGCTTCATGCTCAGTGATCGCTGATGAAGTCTTTTATCAGGGACCCCGAGTAAAAGTCAGCTATCGCTGAAGCTTTCCTTCTTGATTCGTCACGTGTGTGGATTTGTCTTGGTTTCATTGATATTATGACTTCGTTTCTCAAGAAATTCGTGCGGCGGAAGATCCTTACACATCTTTTTTCTGAGATGACTCATAGACCTTACATATTGAATTCAACGATTTTAATAAATCCCCTATAGTAGTTCGTCTTGGACCAGATCTAGAACTCTCTAAGGAACTCGGCAAAATAGCCCCGTAACTTTGGGAGAAGGGGTGCCTCCTCACAAAGGGGGTCCGCATCAGATCATGAGTAGACTTGTCACTTGTTCATAAACTTTGTCTTTGATGTCAGCGATGAAAGTCTTTGTCGTGAAACTTGTTTTCAGGGATTACATTCAACAAAATACATCAGAGATCATCAGCGATACTGAACAGACTTACTATATAATCGTTGATGGTGAAAAACTAATACATACAGATGTTAAATGTAATTTTCACTAAGTATTTTTAAGGGTCATCATCAAATCACTGCGAGAGTTTGGATCAACTCATTACATGGCTTGATGGAGAAGCTTTTGCCTATGACATAGAACATTTGAAGTGGATACCATGGAAGACATATTTGGGAATTCGGGTCTTCTGGGAAATCACAACAAATAACCTGGATAAAACTATGAGCTTGCGTAGTTATCGTTTTCTTTAAGATATATTTTGACCTATACTGCATCTTTACACGAAATTTGCTCAAGGATAATCTTAATTCACACTCATGATTTTGGCAGAAAGTGAGAGCTTTAAACACAGAGAAGGTGTAATGTTTTTTTTCTTAAAATTGAGAATGAATGTTGTCGGTCCCTTATATTTGAACACGATCTTACCAGACAATACAAACAATCACAAACATAAATGATAAACCAACTTGTTTGATTAATAACCAAGGTTTACAGATCACAATGTTTTTCTCTTTGAAGCTCTCTGTTTTTCTCTCTGATGAACAGTGTTCTTGGCTTGATAATTGTGTTATCAGATATTCTAACAACTAACATAATATCTAACTTAATATCTAATAATACTATCTAAAACTAAATATCCTAAAATATCTAATAAATAGATATTTAGGAATAATAATAAAATACAATAAACAAACTTTGACATTTTATTACAAACTAACATTAGACTAATATTGAGAGTGACTTTTCAGCTTTAGCTTCAGATTTCAATCTTCAGATTTGATGATCTTGAATCCAATAAATCTGAGATCTAACAATCTCCCCCTTTGGATCAAGATCATTACTAAAAGGATTTAGCAATTCAGTCTTCTCTTTCAGCTCAGAAGATGCAATCTCCTTCTTTGTCTTCAATATGTAATAATCTCCAGATTTAGCTCAGATTTGCATTAGCAAAGTATTTTTTAGAAAATACCTCTAAAATCAGCATTTCTTCAGAATATTTTGTCTTTGAAGAATTCGATCTTGGACATTTGTCTAAACTTTTGTTCTCTCCCATTTCTTCTCCTATTTCTTGATTAGCTCTTCTCCCCCTTTTTGATGAAAAGAGCAACGATTTCATCAAAACTTTGAGTAAGAAATGTCTTTCATAAGGAGCCTCTGATTCGTCAATCCAAAAGATATTCATCTAGATCTTTGCAAATCCAGACAAAATAATCGTGTAACACCTGAATCAACAAATGAAACAGTTAATATGCCAGTCAGTAACACTAAATCACTGTGTGTAACGAGTACACAATGGAAAGGAGATTTTTGATGTTCACTCCCCCAGGGCTTCCATTCAATCATCGAAACACCACAAAGGTAATTTCTATGAACGTTATGACAAAGAAACAAATTCCTTGTGTGTTCGTGCATGTGATAGAAAGAATTAAGCACGGATGATTGCTTATAGGCTCAAAATTGTGTAAACCACTGAGACAACAGTAAGTTAAACACAGACTCGATTGTGCATGATTGAAGTGCGAAGGTGGGGCAGACTTCCTTCTTTTCAATATCCAAATTTTCCAAATGAAAATCAGATAGCAAATATGCTGTATCCCCTTTGAAAATGTGAAACACTTTCCTGTTAAGAAGAAAATGAGTGGCTGGTGAAGTTTGATCAAGAGTTGGCATGGGCTAGTTACCTGTTTCAATAATGTTCACCAAAGAGTTATGAAACATTAGAATTGTGGTTGCCCGGCTCAGAAAACGTTGGTGTAGAGTTTTGATATTCTTTTAACTCTGTTCTCACACCCTCTTTCTTTTAAACATTAAGCTCACTCTAACCAAACTCTCTTTTTCTGATTTACCTCATTACACATCTCACATCATTTCTTTTGACTCCTCACACTTAATCATTATGGATTAACTTCTTGGGTAGGAAACACTGGTTAACGTGATTCCATAGAAGTTGTGTTAAGTCCTAGCACAATGAAATCCCATGTTTTCCTATGAAGCATATGATGCTCAAAATGGTTTAACTATATCAGTTAAAGCTCAAAAATGAATTAAGAAAACATTGAAAATTACACTTCCAAATTATAAAATTTGATGTAGAATCGGGAAGTGATTTGAACTTTTAAGAACATGTTTTCAATGATTGAAAGTTATCCTTCTTTCAACCATATATGATATTAAGGTAAATAATTATACCTTTAAGTGCAATCTTATATCTCATGAAGTCAAGCTTAAAGTCATAAAGATATGATCTTGTAAGCATCTCTCAAACTGCAAAAGTCTTAAGTCATAGTCAAAGCAACTTTATTCACTGAAATTAAAAAGACAAAAAGCAGTAAAACAATGAAAGTACGAGTTCTAATCAGAAATAATCAGAAGTCATTTTGCTTTAACTCCCCCTGAAATTATGCATCAGAAAAATATCAGTGTAAAAGATATGCATAAAATTTCAGACAAATATGTACTCCCCCTTGATGGTTGATTTCCTCATTCGAGTATTGGAGTACAATCTCTTATCAGCACAGGAGTAAAGTCTTTTGATCATTGAAGTGCGAGTCCTAAACTGTTGTGTTTAAAAGTCATCATTCTTTGAAGTACGGGTCCTAAGTTGGTTTACTTAGAAGCCTTGTTCTCCTACTCCCCCTTGACAGTAGGTGCCTGCAACACAGATTCATCCCTTTTCTTTGGTATCCATTTGTATTTGGATCCAATTGTGTTAGCACATGATTTTGGTACCCATTGAAATTTGCGTCCTCTTTGCTTTTGAGAATCAAATGAAGAATTTCAATGATAAGAGTGTACATGATATGTGCCAAACCAAAAAGCAGAATCTTTACGAGAAGCATAATCATGTTTATCATAATATGAAGACTTTCTAGCAGACAGACGTAACTGGAATAATTGCTTCATACAATATTTCTTGTGTGAAATGACAAGATTTGGTTTTATATTAGCAACATTCGCAATCAAAACATCTTTACTAGTCGTAGTCTTATTACAATCAACACTAAAAAAAAGATTTAGCAATCTCGTGAATCTCCTGTTTTGGTTGCCATTTAGATTTAACTCCAAGCCTTTTCTTGCTCAAATCTGAAACATTTGAAACTTTTGAGTTAGAATTGTGAGTATCAAATGAATGCTTCTTCTTTGGCTTCTTTACAACAAAAGACGAATGATTAGGAAGTTTGGCACTAAAATCAAATTGATCAACACAATCATCTAAAACATCATCAGAGTTTAGAAAATCTAACCCTCCATCAGTTAAATCAAACATATCATCAGATTTTGAATCCTTAGTTGATATAGAAAGAACGGTATTTTTAAGCACAGTTAAAAACACTTTTTGTTCAACTTCAATCAAAAGTCTTTCATCTACTAAAGATTCCTCAAGTTCAAAAATTTTACTTTCCAAAATGAGAGGAGGGACGTAAAGTTTACCTTCAACAGGATTAGCCTCCATTTTTTTTACAGAATAACTCTCAAAAAAATCATTTGAAAGAGATTTTGATTGAACAGAACTATAACTTTGATTCAACTTCCCATAAAGAAATGGAAGTTGAAATTTGGATGTTTTCTTTCGTTTTTCTGTTTCCTTGGCTTTATCCTCTTTAGACAGTCCAGTCCAGAAAACTTTAAGTTCAGGGAATCGTTGAGAAAGTCTTAAGAATGTAAAATCATAAAGTGCTGGCACTTCAGATATACCCTTTTTAAGGTAGTTAGGATTCTCATAACCAATTCCCCAACTCTCTTTATTCTCTTTGTGTTTGTTTAGATGAATGGTTTGCTCAGTTTGACCCAATGAGTATAACTTCTTTTCCAAAGCATTTAATTTTGCAAGTAAAGATTAGTTTTATTCAGAACGCGAAGAATACATTCTCGTAAGCTCTTTGAAATCAAACTCACACATTCTCAATTTAGTATTTGTTTCAGCAATCTCTTTAAGAATTATGGTCTGCTCTTTTGCGCTTGTGTCAATGTTTTTATGTAAAGTCTCAATCAATACTTTCTTCTCAGCAATATCCTCGCTAAGTTTCTGTATTGATTGGTTTTTGTCATTAATAACACCCTTTTCACGCTTAAGTTTCGACTCTAATTCTTGGAGTTTTGTCATCATGGCATGCATTTGATTTAAGAAATCTGATTCAGTTAAATCACATACCTCTTCGTTGTCCTCTTCATCGGAATCAGCTTCAGCTTCTATTTCCAGCTTGCCCATGAAGCATAGATGTGTTGTTTCGTCCTTCTCTTCATTTTCATCATCTTGGTCTGAATGATCTAGCCAGAACTCATCTTCTGCCATCAATGCCTTTCCAGCTTCCTGTTGCTTGGCTAGAAGCATTTTGTTCTTGTAGTAGTCGGAGTTCCGGACTTTGGGTCTTCGGCAGTCTTTGGCAAAGTGTCCAAGTCTGTTACAGTTGTAGCATTTGGGAGGTTCTTGCTGATTGGTCTCTTCAGCTTTATACCTTTTCTCTTCTGGCTTCCTTTCCTCTAACCTTTTTCCTTCAAATATCTCCTTGTGAACATAGTTGCTAGGACCAGATGAATACCTCTGACTGTTCGAGCTAGGCTTTTTGTAGAACTTCTTTTGAAAAGCCTTGGTCAACATAAGCATAGCCTGCTTTAGTTTTTCACAGTCGTTAGAGTCAGAGTTCGTTTCACTTTCAACCTCTTCTGATTCAGACACAATCATCTTCTTCTTCTTCACAACAAGAGCAACTGAATCAGCAACTGTCTTCTCAGACTATCTCTTTTCATCCATTATCTCATCCACCTCTTCCTCATTCTGCTTGAGGGTTTCATATACCTCGTGAAGTGGAATATCGTTCAGATCTTTTATTTGCTTCATCTTCCTTGTAAACCTTTTCCATTCAGACTGAAGGATGCTGAGGAATTTGACATTCAGCTCTATCTGTGATTTATTGACCTTGTTCTTCCTTAACTCATTCAGCAAGGTCACAAATATGTCATACGTTTCTGCTAGTGTTTCTCCAACCCTGCCTTTGAATTATTCATAGTTGTTAAGGCTGTTGGATATCTTGAGCTGGTTCCCAACTTTTGAACCAAGTATCATTTTCTCTAGTTGATCCCACATATGTTTGCCCTGTAGCTTTATAGTTGTCAATCTTCACATATATTTCATTAGTAATGCCTTGAAGAATGAAAGACTTTGCTAATCTATCAACTTTTGCTCTCTTTATGTCTTCACCATCGAGTTCATCAAACTTAAGTTGATATGGTTCTTCCTCTGTCCCAACCATACGAGTCTTCATAGCAGGTGGCATAACTCCTCCTTCTAAATATTTCTTGATTAATTCACCCAAATCATGTCTTTCTATGAAGTCCATGAACCGATCTTTCCACTTCTCATACTCTCCCCTGAAGAGTACTGGTGGCTTTGTGTCAGTTCCTATAGCTAGAGCTTCTCTTGATGTCATCGATTCAGAAAGACTAAGTCAGGAACTGGCGCAAAAAGCACAGTTTGCGCTAAAAGTGGTTGGCGCAAAAACAGACTTTGCGCTAATAGTGGTTGGCGAAAAAGTCACTTCAAGTAAACTTTGCGCGAGGTATGGGTCGCGCGAACTGGTGGTTTGTGTGAGTAGTTGGTCGCGCGAAATGGAGTTTGCGCAAGAGGTGGGTGGCGCGAAAGTTACTTTGCGCGAGAAGAAGGTCGCGTGAACTGGAAGTTTGCGCGAGACGTTGATGGCGCAAAGTGGAGTTGTGTTTTTTCTCTGACCGGTATGCTCGACCGGTGTGATGTCGGACCGGGGCGTTGTGGTGACCGGTGTCTGCGACCGGTGTGTTGCCTTTGACCGGGGTTGTTCGACCGGGGCGTTGTGGTGACCGGTGTGAACTTTCAACCGAGGTCCTTCGACCGGGGTGGACCGGTGTCGACCGGTGTCAAGTTTTGACCGGTGTCTTGTGTGGCGCAAAAGAAGTTTTGCGCGAACTGAATGTGGCGCAAAAGATGAGTTTGCGCTAAATGCTTCTGGCGCAAAAGGTCACTATGAATTGGCGCAAAGTTTCACTCTCGCGAGTTTTTCCCTGCAGCTTCGAAAATCGACTTTGTTTCACAAATTAACCAATCTAGACTTCGATTAGCAGTCCCAAAATTTGACAGATTGACCACTAACACTTCTAGAACAAATTACAAGCTTTTAATCTCAAAAACAAGCACTTTTTGAAAATATGATCGATGGAACAGTGACATGAACTCGTGAACTTTTTAACACCAAAATCACAAAATGGAATTTGATTAAAGGGTTATACTGAAATTAAACTATACCCAATCGATCTAAAACACTTTTCTAACACAACCTGGTCGATTTCAACACCAATAACACACTAAAACTCAAAAATGATTTTGAAAATGAAGAACACAGTGTCGAGTCTAGTTTTTTTATTTGAATCTGGTTTAAGCTCTGATACCAATTTTCGGTCCCTTATATTTGAACAAGATCTTACCAGACAATACAAACAATAACAAACATAAATGATAAACCAACCTGTTTGATTAATAACCAAGGTTTACATATCACAATGTTTTTCTCTTTCAAGCTCTCTGTTTTTCTCTCTGATGAACAGTGTTCTTGGCTTGATAATTGTGCTATCAGATATTCTAACAACTAACATAATATCTAACTTAATATCTAATAATAATATCTAAAACTAAATATCCTAAAATATCTAATAAATAGATATTTAGGAATAATAATAAAATACAATAAACAAACTTTGACATTTTATTACAAACTAACATTAGACTAAAATTGAGAGTGACTTTTCAGCTTTAGCTTCAGATTTCAATCTTCAGATTGGATGATCTTGAATCCAATAAATCTGAGATCTAACAAATGCACCATTGTCAGGATCGAATTCTCAACAAGAATTATGAATACTCAGAAACAATATCAAAGAAGTTGCGGAATAACACTTTGATATTCAATGTAACAGTAAACAAACAGTGAGTATGATTAACAACTTGTAAACTTGTATTGAGTGATTAAAATCACAAGATTACACACTCAACCTCAATCTTGAAGAACAGACTCTTTCAAGACGAATTCTACTTCTATAGAATTAGGAACTATGCCTTGAGGTCTATTTTCTCTCTAGAACAAAAACGTAGAATAAAATAATAATTATCAAAAGTTATCTCTCCATTCTAAACAATACTGTATATATATACTGAAGACAAAAGATAATTACAATTAATACAATATCTCCAGAATATCTTCCATCATTATCTCTAAGCTTCCATGAATATCTTCAGTTTATCCAGCTGTCATCCTTTCCATACGGATCTCCATCTCATAAGAAGTATTAATCATAAGCAGCATTAAAACTCTGAGCAGTAGTAACTCCAGCAGTATTAATTTTGAAGAGCAGCACTAACTTTGTTCCAGCAGCATTAACTTCAACTGGCAGCATTAACCTCAGAAGTATTAACCTCAGAAGTATTAACTTCAGAAATATTAACCTCAGAAGTATTAATCTCAGAAGTATTAACCAAGTTCTTCTAGCAGCATTAACTTCAACTCAGAAGTATTAACTTCAGAAGTATTAACCTCAGAAGTTGTAACCATGTTGAACTAGCAATATTAACACATTCAACAGTAGTATCCATCCTTGACATCTTTCAGACCCAACAACCATTATTATATAAACGTTACCGAAAGTAATTGAACATGCAATTATTGGGCATTTACAAAATGGGAATTACACTAAAGTCTACAAGGTGATTTACTTTTTAAATCCAAGTCTACTGAAGGCTCTTGCCTTCTAAATTGAGGGTTGCATTCTGAAGTGAAAGTCTTTTGAACCGAGCCTCTTGGAGTGTCCAGACTTAATAATTTCAGAAAGCGTATAGCTTTCTGAACCGCATTTGGACTTAGCATTTTCATAAAGCTCATAGCTTTCTGAACCTTGCTTCTGAATACCACTTAATGCATATTGTTTGGTAATAGGGGTGTTCGTGGTCCGGTTTGGGCGGTTTAACCTCCCAAACCACAAATGGCGGTTTAGGAAATTTTCAAACCGAGTGGTTTGGTAGCAAGTGACCAAACCGGTCAAAACGGACCACAAAAAGGCGGTCTGGTCTGACCAGTTTAGGTGGTTTGGGCATCTTATGGGCTTTAAACTAAAAAAACTTAAACTCTATATCCAAAATAAAATTTGTACCAATATAACATTATAAGAAAATAGTATATCGATTTATAAAAGAACGTTTACATATTAAATTATAAAAAAAACATTGAGCAAGTTTTGAAAAAGTTATACAAGTCTACCAACAATGGTTGAATTTTGGACAAATATTGAGAAAGTCGAAAAACGATTTGGATTTAGATTTGAATTTTTAATGGATCTTAGAAATTTGTCATTTAGATAACACAATCAATTGAGAAAATGAAAACTAAAGACATAATTCTTTATGAACTTTTTTTAATTGAGTTATAAAAGTTTAGCTTACAACATGAAAAATAAATATGATTAAAACATGCGTATTTTTGGCGGTTGGTTCGGTCCAGACAACTCAAAAAAACGATCAAACCGCAGACCAGACCGAACCGAGCGGTTTGGCTATTTTTCAGACCGGACCGGACCGCCATACCGCTCAAACCGTCAAAAATGGTTCAGTTTGACTTGGTTTGAGCAGTCTAACGAATTTTTTGAACACCCTTATTTGGTAATATAGCTTTATGAACCACCGCCAGGGGCATTGCCCCTAAAATGTGAACCCCCCTAAGATGTTGCAAGGGGGAGCGACCCCTTTGACCCTAGTCATATGGTGACATTTGGCAATCCAAGATTCTAGTTAGCTTATAAGAACATCTCCAACATCTTTTCTAAAATGGAGAAGTAAAATGTCAAAATCTCTAAAAAAATATCACCTTCATCTCCAACAGATTCTCTATTTTGGAGATTACACAATTAATTATAGAATGAAATACAAATTTGGTCCCTGTGGTTTACAAATATTAACGGCTAAGGTCCCTCAAAGATTTATTTAACAGTCAACGTCCCTCAACTATACATTTCATAACATGTAGAGTCCCTGCTACTAACATCGTTAATAAATGTCTATTTAAGAGAGGGTAAATTTGTCCATTCACCTGTTCTAGGTTTAGTAACATATATGGTCCCTCCTAAAATCAAGGATTAAAAAACCCTTTCATAGTTTATAACATATTTGGTCCCTCTTAGAATTTAAATAAGAATTTAAATGCAAAATTGATTCCTATGGTTTATAAAAAATAACAAGTAGCATCTCTTAAAATATCATTAATCTCCAAAAAATAACAAGTAGCATCCCTTAAAATATCATTAATAAAGACAAACAAAATAAAAAATATCACACCATAAAACATAAATATATTTGGTCAACAAAAAAGAAGACGTTGGATGGTAATAACCAACTGGTGATCTCATGTTTTTATCAAATTAAAAGCTGCTACAAAATGACCCCAAATCAGTAGCTACAAAACCAACATGAAAGTTGCTACAAAAATAATCCCAAAATAGGAGAGATGTGGGCTAAGTTTGAATGTCCATCCAGACTCACTCCACCAACACATCACACCCAAGTAGGTAGGCCCAAGAAGAAGAGGATGAAGTCTGTCGGAGAGTTTTTTGCACTTTGTACACCTTACGGTTATACCAACCCTTCTAAGCTTCCTTCCCGATTCAGTCAACTCTCCGACATGCTTCATTCTCTTCTTCTTGGGCCTACATACTTGGGTGTGATGTGTTGGTGGAGTGAGTCTGGATGAACATTCAAACTTAGCCCATATTTCTCTTATATTGGGATTATTTTTGTAGCAACTTTCATGTTGGTTTTGTAGCTATTGATTTTGGGTCGTTTTGTAGCAGCTTTTAATTTGATAAAAACATGAGATCACCACTTGGTTGTTACCATCCAACGTCTTCTTTTTTGTTGACCAAATATATTAATGTTTTATGGTGTGATATTTTTTATTTTGTTTGTCTTTATTAATGATATTTTAAGGGATGCTACTTGTTATTTTTTGGAGATTAATGATATTTGGAGATTAATGATATTTTAAGAGATGTTACTTGTGATTTTTTGTAAACCATAGGGATCAATTTTGCATTTAAATTCTTATTTAAATTCTAAAAGGGGCCAAATATGTAATAAACTATGAAAAGGTTTTTTAATCCTTGATTTTAGGAGGGACCATATATGTAACTAAACCTAGAATAGGTGAATGGACAAATTTCCCTCTCTTAAATAAATGTTTATTAACGGTGTTAGTAGCAGGGACTCTACATGTTATGAAATGTATAGCTGAGAGACGTTGACCGTTAAATAAATCTTTCAGGGACCTTAGCCGTTAATATTTGTAAACCACAGGACCAAATTTGTATTTAACTCTTAATTATATTATTAAAATATTCATTACAACTCATAAAATATTATTTCTCTATCCTAAACATTAAATTTAAAGCAATTTCATTGGTAGAATGAATAATAAATCATTTCTCTCTCATATGTAATCATTTTTGGAGATATCTCCAAATATAGAGATTTTCATTATCTCTGTCATACTTTCTCCATTTTAGAGAATGTTTTGGAGAATCTGTTGGAGCAAAAAATCCCCAAAATCTCCGTTTTGGAGAAGCTGTTGGAGATGCTCTAAGAGTGTCAGGGCTAGTGGTGCCTTCGCATAGGGCCTCCCGATGATTCCTAAAAAAATATTATATGTAATAAAATTAGTATATAAATTAACTAATACAAAGAATAAAACAAATCCACCTGTAGTGTGTAGTGTATAGTAGTGTAATGGTAAGACCAATACACTTTAACTGTTAGGGGATGTGATTTTTCGTCCCTATGGTTTGTTAAATATTACAACTATCGTCCCTGTAATTTTGAAGCTACAGTTTTCATCCCTATGGTCTACAGTACATTGCAGTTTTTCTCCTGATGCTAACTCCTACCATTAAATATGAGGGACCAAAACAACAATGAATTGTAAACCACAATGACAAAAAAACATAAATTTGTAACTCATAAAGATGAAAAACAACAATAAATTGTAGATCATAGAGACTAAAATATAACTTCAAAAGTATAAGGACGAAAATAGCAATTTTCAACAAATCTCAACAACCAAATACATTGTTGTAGGATAGTGTGTCATCGTCTAAAGATAGAGATAGATATAAATATATCAGAACTGAAATATCTCATAGTTATCTACTTGTAACTCATCCTTATTTAAAGTGCTTATGATTAATGAGAATTATATATTTCCTCTCCTTATTTTATTGTTCTTTTGTTTTGTTTTTCCTTTAACACGTTATCAGCACGTAAGCTCGCAATTCATTATTCACCGCCGCTAACAGTTTTTCTAGTCGTTGTCCGAGACTATTGGATGGCTTGCTTTCTACTACTTTAATCCAAGTAAGATTTTGTTTGTCTTTTTTCTTTATATGTAATATGTTATATATTAAATATAGTTTATGATACGATCTATAGAATGTTTTGTTATAATTTTATTATTAATCTCAATGAATTGAAAAAATTAATATCAAATCAACAAGACTTATTTGGAAAAATTAAAATTGTATCAACAAGATTTATGTAATATTTATTGAAATATATAATCAAATAAATAAAAGTGGATAATGATATAAAAGAAAAGGAAGTATACTATAAAAAAATTGATTATTTATTGGAATTCATTGTGATTTCAACGTTGTTATTTAAATTAAGTTATTATATTGTTTTGATTTTACTTTTTGCCGTAAAAAGAAAAAATACATAAAAATAATTAATTTATTTTTCGGTGGATCACAAGAGTTTTTTTTCCAGTGATCAAACTTATAATAAAATGATTTTTAAATATTTTTAGTCGTTGATTTATATTGTTATCAATTAGTTATTAATTATTTTAGGTTTTTATCTAAACTAGACCAGCTAAATTTAAGATCTATCTATTTATTTATTTATATTGAGTATGTTTAATTAGACTTGTTAGGCCTATTTTTTAGGCAAAATCAAATAACTAATTAGACTAATATTTAATTTAATTTTGGCTTCACCTTATTTAACTTTAATTGGGTTAATATATTTTGTTGTGAGATATGATAATCAACTATTATTTAAATGAGCAGTAAATTTATTTAACTTAATTATTTTGCCGTTTTATTTAATTATTTAGATCAATTACCGTTTAATTATGGATATGATAGTATTTATCGTTTTGAACTATTATTATTATTTATTAATGCTTATCCAATTAGTTTACAATATTCTTATATATAGATAGTTAATATAAATGTCCATCTTAATATTCATATATTTAGATGCTTATCCAATTAGTTTACAATATCAATTATTTATCATTTATTTATGTTAATATTTAAATGTTCATTTTAATTATAATAATTCATAACCTTATAATTATTTTTTGGAAGTTACACTTCTAACCCCCGTAACTTTTGTTATTTTGCCAAAAGCTCCAAAATAGCATGAATGTTAAAAGATTATTCAAATGCTTATTTTAATTGTGAGTTTCTACTCATAATTTTCAACTTTATAATTATTTTTTGGAAGTTACACTTCCAACCCCATATATTTTGGTTTTCCAATCAAAAGTTCCAAAAATAGTATTAAGATGTTAAAGTTTGAATTTGAATTTATGTCAAAACCAATAATTATTTGTCTAATGGTAAAATCTCTATTAAAATACTATTAATGTATTAAAATATTGAAACTGGCTTGATATACCAAACTCATATTCATTTAGGCCTCATGCCAAAAGTTTTATAATTAACAATGTTATCTTCAAATTAAATAAATCACAAGATATTGACTGGATTTTGTCAAACGGGTGTAAACAGCCCTAAGGTTTGTAGTAACTTACGAAATTCATGTGATTCCCCTACAACCTGGAAATCCAATAGATTGAGTGATTTCTTTTTCGCAAATTGAAATATTGATCAACTATTATCAACAAAATGTAAGCATACAAAAATCCAATATTGTTATGATAATGAAATTTCATACATAAAATAATAATTATAACCACAATCCACTATCTTATCAAACAAAAAAAATCATATATTATCCCTTATATACGTAAATTGTTGAAACAACTCATCCCGAAATCAACGTCGTAAACTCAAAAGAATTTGGGTACCATAAATGAGTATATAAATCTCCTTTTGGAAGGCACAAGAAATACCTAAAGTCCATCAACTCCCTATATTAACCCTAAAACCAACCTCTTGAAAAGGTACAAGCAAATACCCTCATGTTTTGAGACGACATATAAATCCTAACTTTCATTGAAATACCTTTACTATAAACCCCCAAAGAACTGTGGGATGTCCTGAAAGGGAGAATCGGGAGTGTTCATGAATATGTACTTCCCAAACTAATCGTACAGTGGAATGAAACCCACTTACTCGATTACAAAAAAGGTAACTGATTTCAACAAAGAAATGTTATACCCAAAACGAGTCTCAATCTCTGTGGCAAGGAACTCACAGAAGATGACATGATTCGTAACATTATTTCCATCTTTCATATATCAGTAAATATTAATGAACTAATATAAGTTGGAATGTAACCTTTAGACAAACTCATCAACCTACTGCAAGTGGTTGAGAGACACAACAAGGTTCTTTCAAATAACAATACCAGATATGTCGGGACAAAGAAAATTTCCGAGATCAATAATGAAAGTATTAGAGGTGGAAACAACTCTAAAGAATAGTAAGTGAAAGACAATTTTTCACACGTGGCGTCTATGTACCACGTGGACAAGACCGTGGAAAGGGTCAGGGTCATGACAATAGTTGGAAGGATTTTCCAATCCTTGAAGCAGAGATGTTGTGGGTCCACAATACTATATCAAGTTTATAGAAAACAACAACACAATAGGATTACCAACCTGTATTGATATATAACAAAGGTTACAAGGTTGATCGATTCAAGCTCTAGATTGTGTTCTCTGTTTTTCTCTCTTTTACACCTTTTAGTGTGTGTTTGTATGTGTTCTTAATAATATCTGATCTGATTGTTGAGAGATATCAGAGATATTATCTCAAGTGTGTCTAACACACTACCTAAACAACTTGCAACAACAAGTTGCAATATTAAACAATAAAACTAATATCTAAAACTAAACTAATATCTAACTATTAACTAACTAACTAACTAAGTTAAACTAGAACTAATATCTAATAGAAAACTAGGTTAACTAATATCTAACAAACTAGATATTAACTTAACTATGACAATAACAAACAATTACATTGACATTTATTACAAACGACATAGACTTTAATATTGAGAGTCGACGTTTCGACTTTAGCTTCAGATTGCGATCTTCAGTTTGGATGATCTTGAATCCAATGAGACTGTGTCTTAACAATCTCCCCCCTTGGGTCAAGATCATTACGAAAATGATTTTAGCAATTCAGTCTTCTTGTTCAGCTCAAAAGATGCAATCTCTTTCTCTAGCTCTGAAATCAGCATGTCTTCAGAATACTTGCTTTTGAGGATTTCAATCTTGGACGTGATTCTTGAAACATGAGATCTTTGTCATTTCTTGTGTAGTCATTCTCC
Organism: Arctium minus; assembly: GCA_954870635.1. Classification (NCBI taxonomy): domain Eukaryota; kingdom Viridiplantae; phylum Streptophyta; class Magnoliopsida; order Asterales; family Asteraceae; genus Arctium; species Arctium minus. The sequence continues at coordinate 22,408,344 of OX941097.1, read as the reverse complement.
CCCTTTTTGATGATAAGTGTAACGACTTCATCAAAACTTTTTGTAAGAAATGTCAAACACTTGGAGCCTCTGATCCGTCAATTCAAAAGATATTCATCCAGATCTTTGCAAATCTAGACAAAATAATCGTGTAACACCTGAATCAACTAATGAATCAGTTAACCTGCCTGTCAGTAACACTAAGTCACTGTGTGTATCGAATACATATTGGAAAGGAGTTGTTTGATGTTGACTCCCCCAGGGCTTCCATTTAATCATCGAAACACCACAAAGGTTATTTCTATAAACGTTATGACAAAGAAACAAATTCCTTGTGTGTTTGTGCTTGTGATAGAAAGAATTAAGCACTTGATGATCGCATATAGGCTCAAAATTGTGTAAACCACTGAGACAACAGTAAGTTAAACACAGACTCAATGTGCATGATTGAAGTGCGAAGGTGGGGCAAACTTACTTTTTTTCAATATCCAGATTTTCCAAACGAAAATCAGATAGCAAATGTGTTGCATCCCCTTAGAAAATGTGAAACACTTTCTATTTGAGAAGAAAATGAGTAGATGGTGAGGTTTGTGAGGTTTGATCAAGAGTTGGCATGGACTAGTTGCCTGTTTCAATAATGTTCACCAAAGAATTGTGAAACACTAGTAACGTGGATGCCCGGCTCAGAAAAAGTTGGTGCAGAGTTGTGATATTCTTTTAACTCTGTTCTCACACTCTCTTTCTTTTAAACGTTTTGCTTTCTCTAATCACACTCATTTCTTTTCGCTTTGCACACTCAAACACTAAGGATTTAACTTCATGGGTAGAAATCACTGGTTAATGTGATTCCATAGAAGTTGTGTTAATTCCTAGCACAATGATTCTTGTTTTCCTATGATGCACGTGATTCTCGGATTGGTTTAACTATTTTAGTTAAAGCACAATTTAGATTATGAAAACATTTAAAATTCACTCCCAAAATATAAAATTTGTTGAAAAATCGGGAAGTGGTTTGAACATTAAAAACAATGTTTTCCAATGATTGAAAGTTGTCCTTCTTTCAACCATATATGAGATGAAGATTTAGAATTATACCTTTACGTGCGATCTTACATCTCATGAAGCTAAGATTAAAGTCATAAACATATGAACTTGTAAGCATCTCTCAAAAATTCTGCAAAAGTCTTATGTCAAGTCAAAGTAAAATTTATTCACTTAAATTGAAAAGACAAAAAGCAGTAAAACTTTTAAAGTACAAGTTCTGATCAGAAATAATCAGAAGTCATATCCGTACTCCCGCTGAAATTATGCATTAGTACATTATCAATGTAAAAGATATGCATAAAATTTCAGAAAAGTATGTACTCCCCCTTGAAGGTTGATTTCCTCATTTTAGTATCGGAGTACAATTTCATTTTCAGCACGGAGTAAGGTCTTTTGATCTTTGAAGTGCGGGTCTTGAACTGTTGTGTTCAAAAGCCTTTAGATCTCCTACTCCCCCTTGACAGTAAGTGCCTGCAACACAGATTTAACAGGTTTTGGTACCCACTGGTATTTGGGTCCATGAGTGTTAGTTGCAGTTCGTATGGGGGTAACGGAATAAGAACCATACCAGTAATGGTCACTCGTCTTGTGAACAGGATCATGTGTACGACAATAAGAACAATAGAATTTCTTACCTGACAAACTGATTAATTTATCTCTTGAGTAAACAAAATCAGGTTTACCTTTCAGCGCATTGTTCTTCTTGGCAATTGGCGTATGTACACATGAGTTTTTACATTTCAGCTCTTCTTTAACTGGTTTCCTGTTCCAGACCAGTTCAGCTTCTTCCTGGAAGCTTCTTCTCCTTCTTTGATGTGTACCTGAAAAATCTTTATTCCTGTCATAGAAAAGATTAGTAGAATGAATCTGATTAGAAGATTTAACTGACCTTTTGAAAAGAGCAGTTTTCTGATGTGAGCTTGCGGCTGGTTTGTTAGAACCAACTGAATTATTTCTAGGTGAGTGGATTTTTGACTCTAGAGTCGTTCGCTCAGTCACCACCACCGTCTTTGAAATAATATCTTGAAGCTCTTTTACCTTTGAAGAATAACTGTCTCGTTCTTTGATAATGAGCTCAATCTTCTTCTCAAATGCAGACTTCTTTTTCTTCTCTGTCAGGGCAAATTTAGACAATTCAGATAGCTTTGCATTAAGCTTCCTAATAGCAGCTTCAAGGATGCTTCTTTCTTCTTCGAATCCCTTCTTAGCACCCTTCTGATCATCTTCCTTCCTCTCTTTGGTAAACTGATCTCTTTCCAATATGATTACTTTCTCAAAGTCTTCAACTTTTTGAGAAAGCATTAAACATTTAAGTTCGAGAGTCTTCTTCTCTTCACCACTTTTCTTTGACAGATCTGAGAACTTCTTTTCAAAATCTGATATTTTCTTTTGAAGCTCAGAGTTCTCAGCTTCCAAAACCTTAAGTCTTGATGACACTGTTGATCCTCTCATCAGTTTCTCAAGATGTTCCCATAATAGCTTTCCTTTAGTCTCTTTGCTTTCTAATGTAAAAAATATCTCTTTTGAAATCTCCTCAAACATTCCATTCAGTAGGAAAGATAAAGCTAAGTTGTCAGCGTCATATCTCTTTCTTTGATCGTCTGAGTACATACGAAGTGGTAATGGACAATCTAGATCTACTCTTTCTCCATTCTTCTTTGTAGTATAAAACATTGTCCTTGGAGCTGTCATACTCCCTTCACTCAGAGATTTTCTAATGAATATACCCAGATCATGTCTTTCAATGAAGTCCATGAAACGATCTTTCCACTGCTCATACTCTCCTCTGAAGAGTACAGGTGGCTTCATGTCGGTTCCGATAGCTAGAGCTTCTCTTGAGATCATATTGTATTGATTAAGAGAAAACTTGACAGATATGATCGTTAATGCAAATTAAAAACAGATAAAATTTGATCACACAAGAAATTTTGTCCCCCTAGGTAGACTTAGCACGGGGGTCCCGCTTTTAAAGACCCTATTACAGTTTTGAAAATTTCTCAAAAAAAAATTCTAAGTCTGGATTGGAGCAGAGAGGTTTGCGTATCAAGGTTTGCGTGTCAAGGTTTACGTGCGCAGAATGGAGTTTGTGTTTCACGTGGGATGCGCAAAGTTGAGTTTGCGTTTCACGTGGGATGTGCAAAGTTGAGTTTGCGTTTCACGTGGGATGCGCAAAGTTGGGTTTGCGTTTCAGGTTGGACGCGCAAAGTTGGGTTTGCGTTTCAGGTTGGACGCGCAAAGTTGGACTTTGCGTATGTTCGTCTTCTGGTTTGCGCAAGTTCGTTCTGTACTTCGAAAATTGTCTAAAAACTTGTTCCTGAAATGATTAGCAATACCAAACTCTACCCTTATGTCTAGAAACACTTCTAGAACTGAATGTGAGCACTCGATCTCAATAAAACACACTTTTTGAAGAAAAAATTGATCGTACAGTACCTTTTTCCACTCGACTGTTTTCTCACTTAAATCACAAAATGGAACTCGATTAAAGCTTAAAAGTGAAATCAAACAACAACAACTCGATCTAGCATGCTAATCGATCACAACCTGATCGATTTTAACACCTAAAACACTTTAACACTCGAAATCGAATTTCAAAATAAGAACACAGAGTCGTTTTTCAAAAACTTGATTTTGATCTCTTATCAAGCTCTGATACCAATTGTGGGTCCACAATACTATATCAAGTTTATATCAACGACAACACAATAGGATTACCAACCTGTATTGATATATAACAAAGGTTGTTAGAGCATAAATCTGTTGGATACAAGATCAAGAAGACTGAAGGTCAAAGTTCAAGAAGTCAAAGCTGAGAAAGTCAAATTTCATCAAAGTCAAAGTCTTTTGTAATAAAAGTCAAAGTATTGTATTTGTTTGTTTCCTTGTTGTAATTAGTTATAGGTATAAATAGTTTTTCTTTTCTTTGTAATTAAAAGATAACTTAATTGAAGCATTATTCAGTTGTATTTTAGAGAGACAAATATCAGAGAGAAAGATAGTTCGTTAGAGAGAGATTGTAGAGAGAGAAAGTGTAATCTTGAGATTGAAAGTAAAATCAAACAGGTAATTCATTGTGTTTAATCTTGTTTGTTTGATTGTTATTGAATAGAAACTAGAATCTGGAACACACAATTGGTGTCAGAGCAGATCCAAATCGAAATTTCAAGAAAAGTCAGAATGTTCGTATCTGTGTTCTTCAAGTCCATATTTGATTTTTGAGTTTTAGTGAGTTTTTGGAGTTGTAATCGATTAAGTGTTTTTAGGAAAGTGAATTCGATCGAGTTTGTATAGAAAGATTTGTCAATTGCACTGTAATCAATTCGAATTTTAGAATTTTTGTGGTTGTTTTATTCACGAGTTCTTGACACTGTATGAGTATCGAATTTGTAATTTTTGTGTATTTGATCGAAAATCAGTGTTAGTTTTGTGTTCGAATTGGTTAGACGTGTGAATTGTTGAAGTATAGAGTTGAATTTCTATGTTTAAATGAGTTTTTGGTGCGATTTTGTTCGGTTTTAGAGGTTTTCGGGTGTTCTTCAAGTTTGCGTTTTATTCAAACAGGTTTGCGGGTCATTCATCAAGATTTGAGTAAGTTCTTCAGAAGTTTGCGGGTGTATTCAACGAGACACGCAAAGTGATATTTGCGTTTTCATCAACAACCGAGAAGCGAGCTTTGCGGGTGTAACTACAATCGCAAAGTTGGGTTTGCGTTTGTAATGTGACACGCAAAGTTTATCTTGCGGGTGTAACTAGACACGCAAAGTTTATCTTGCGGGTGTAACTTGACACGCAAAGTGTGTCTTGCGTTTGTAATTTGAAACGCAAAGTTGTCAAAAGCAAAGGATTTCTAGAAACTCAAAGTGGTGGTTTGCGTTTCCTTCTTGAACCGCAAAGTGGTGGTTTGCGTTTCCCACATGAACCGCAAAGTATAGGTTTGCGTTCCCCATATGACACGCAAAGTCAAGATTTGCGTTTCCCACTTGAAGCGCAAAGTGTGGAGGACTTAGACAAATTTTTCAAAACTATAATATGCCCTTTAATAGTGAAATTTTTTTCTCTACGGGCGCTGCCCCTCGACCCCGCAAGGGCGTTGCCCCTTGACCCCACCCGCTAACCAGGTAGCGGGACCCCCGTGCTAAGTCTACCTAGGGGGACATAGTTCTTTTTGTGATTAAAATTTCTGATTTTATATTTCAAGTTTTCTGGATTTTCTTGACTGTTTCATTTGGACTAACGATCAGTTCTAGTTTCTTATTGATATATTTTTCAAACAGGTTTAAACAAGATGACATCCAAATATGCACTTTCGATTGGTACTAATGTTAAGCCTCCAGTTCTATTCAAAGGCGAGTATGAACAATGGAAGGACAGATTCTTGGATTTCATAGATCGGCATTCAAATGGAGAGAATATTCTTCTGTCTATCACCGAAGGTCCAATGGCTCCAATAACAGTTCAAGTACCTGATGTTGATTCTTCTGATAGTGAAGATGGGACTGAGGAAAGAGAGCAAAAGATGAAAACAGTGACAGTGGATATTTCTCAATATTCTGAAGAACAGAAAAGCCGATACAAAGCAGATAAACAAGCGAGATCATTACTTCTTCAAAGCATTCCGAATGAGATCTACATCAAGATTGATAGTTATAAAGCAAATGCTAAGAAGATGTGGGATCAATTGCAAAAGATGATGATGGGATCCAAGGTTGGAAATCAGATGAAAGTGGCAAACTGCATCAATAGTTATGAGGAATTCAAAGATTAGGAGAATGAGAGTCTGGAAGATACATATGAGAGGTTTGTATTGCTTCTGAATGAGCTGACAAAGAATAAAGTCAAAAAGAAGCAGTTGGAAAACAATGTCAAATTTATGAGTATCCTACGTCCGGAATAGAAAAAGCATACAAGAAGGATGAAACAGATGAAGGATTTGAATAAAATACCACTACATGAGGTATTTGAGACCTTGAGGCAGAATGAGGAAGAGGTTGAAGAGAAAAGAGCTGAGAAGAAGAAGGAAGCACAAGTTCCTGATCCTATTGCCTTAATAGCTGGAGAGAAAAAAGAAAGAAAAGAAAGAGAAGAAAAAGAAGATAGTTCTTACCAGTTCTGAGTCAGATTCAGTTACAGATAGTGATGATGGCGAGAGTCTGAAACAAGCCATGATATTGCTGACCCGTACATTCCAGAAGAAATTTTACAAGAAGTCGGGATCAAATTCTCAAAGGTATTCTTCATCTAGTTCAAAGAACCACGAGCATCGACAGAAAGTGGAAGGAAAAAGGTATGAAGAGGATAGATATGTGGAGAAGAAACCGGATGAGAAGAAGAAGTTCGTGAATGACTACACAGTTGCCGAGAAGCCAGTAACATATTCCATCAAATGCTACAATTGCGGCAAGATGGGTCATTTTGCAAAAGATTGTCGAAAGTCGAAAGTTCGCAACTCTCAGTACTATCAGAACAAGTTGCTTTTGGCAAGACAGCAAGAAGCAGGTGTCGCTCTAATGGCTGAAGATGAGTTTTGGCTGGATTACTCAGAAGGAGAAGAAGAAGTGAAAGATAAAACAGCTCATATCTGTCTCATGGGCAAAGAAGTAAAGGATGACGAGTCAGATGATGAGGCAGTTAATGAGGTATTAAAATTATCTGAAAAAGATTTTATTACCAAAATGGAAACCATGGTGGTTGAGCTACAAAATTTACAAAATAATCTGAAAAAGGAAAAAGAAAAAGTTGCTAAAAAGAATAAGAAGATCTTTGAGCTTAATACGTCTGTTATTTCAAACAAAGATCTGATTGATTCTTTACGCAAGTCTGATTTTGATTCTAAATCTAAAGTAGATTGTTTTGAAAAGAGGATTTCTGAGTTTGAAGGTAAAGTGTCTAAATATGAGTTTGAGAAAAATGAATCTGCACTAACTGTTTATAAATTGCAGGTTGAAAATAAGAATTTGAATAAGAAGGTAAATGGTCTAGAAGCAAAACTTTATGCGAGAGGTCAAACAGATCAAACCATTTTTCTCAATGCACCTAATGAAGAGGCTGATGTCAAAGAGAAATGGGGACTTGGTTTTGAAAACCCCCATTATCTTAAGAAAGCTATTAGAAAACAACCGGCACTTTACAACTATGATTTTCTTGCTTGTGCTGATAAACATACTCATTTAAAACCCAAATTTGTTACCAAATTGTCAGAAGAAGTTGAGGACCAAGAAACTGAAAATAGAAAGAATAAAAAGAAAATGTAACTATCGTTTAACTATGAAAAGTTAAATGATAGTTATCTTTCAAAAACACCAAAAGTTCTTTCAACTGACTATTTTGTTAGTTATTCCGCTTCTGAGATGAAGGCAAAACCTATGATTGCAAAGGTTTATGTTCCTACATCTATTCTTGAAAGCAAAATAGTCGAGCTTGAAAATGTTTTATCTGATGAAAAACTTTTGGCTGATATACAACAAAATGTATTTTCTACAATTATAAAGAACACTGTTTTTCAAACTAAATCTACAAAGTGTTCTACAGTTTCTAAGGCATCTCAATCTTCATCTGATAATTATGATGACTTATTTGAGTCTGCAAATGATTTTCTAAATTCTGATGATGGGTGCATGGAAGAATTTGATATGTTTGATGTCAATTCTACACTGCCTGATCATTCTACTTGTCTTAAAAATAAAAGACTGTTACCAAGTGATGTTCATATTGTTGAATCATCAACTAAGGTTGGTGAATCAGTTTCTGTAACTGCTGATTACTATGCTCAAGGTAAGAAACATAAGAAACAGCGATTACAGAAACAGAAATACACTGGTACACGAAAGAATATTCAGTCTCGGAAATCTGCTTTTCCTAATAAATCTATATCTTATGTTTCAGATTTAAGGAAGAAAAAGTTGAAAGCTCAATCCGAATGGAGACCAAAACGGAAGGAGGATAAGATAGTGGAATCAGTTTCTGATAATACTTGTAATAGATCAGTGAGTAGTGATACTGATGTGATTGATCAAATTGCTTCTAATAATCAAAACCTTGTAACTTCTTACAAGAGATATTCAATAAAGCAATTGATTCAATTGTCTCCTATTACTACTACATCTTATCCTTATCAGAGAAATGATTTTGCTTATTCTCATAATTCTTCAGATTGGTATGGATCTTATCATGTTAATTCTTCGAGATCAAATGTTTTTCAAAGAAAAGGAGGATCCATATTTAAATGGATACCAAAATCTTGTGCTAAACTGTTAGGACCCGTTTTTAAATGGGTACCTAAATCTATTGTTGCTTGATTTCTCTTGCAGACCCGGCATATGTGGTACTTGGATAGTGGATGTTCCAAGCATATGACTGGGCAAAAAGCTTTATTGTCTAACTATACAGAGAAATTCAGTGGAAATGTCAGATTTGGAAACGATCAGCTTTCACCAATCTTAGGATATGGTGACGTCATTCAAGACAACATAACGATAAGTAAGGTGAGTTATGTTGAAGGCTTGGGGCACAACTTATTCAGCATAGGTCAATTCTGCGATAAAGGGTTAGAGGTCAACTTCAAGTCTAAGAGTTGCTCAGTTCGCACTAAAGATGGAACAGAACTCTTATCTGGAAATCGAAAGACAAACCTCTACACCATCAATCTTTCAAAAGTTTAGATTGACAGTCAAGTATGCTTATTGTCAAAAGCTTCAACGCAACAAAGTTGGCTCTGGCACAGACGTTTATCTCATCTAAACTTTCGTTACATCAACAAGATGGTTCGTGGGAAGTTGGTCAAAGGTCTTCCTGAGCTGAAATATGAACGAGAACACTTATGTGTTGCATGTGAGAAGGGTAAGATGAAGAGAGCCGCACATAAACCGAACCCTGAACCAAGCACTAGTTCTCCGTTAGAACTGTTACACATGGATTTATGTGGTCCAATGAGAACTCAGAGTTTGGGAGGAAAGAAATATGTGTTGGTTATTGTGGATGATTATTCAAGATACACGTGGGTCAAATTTCTTCGTTCAAAAGATGAGACACCGGAAGTTCTCATTACTTTCTTAAAGACGACCCAGGTGAAAATGCAGCGACCAGTCAAGTTTCTTCGTACTGATAATGGCACAGAATTCAAGAACAAGATTGTTGATGAATATCTCGAATCAGTTGGGATTTCACATCAGTATTCTGCTGCTAGAACGCCTGAACAAAATGGAGTAGTTGAAAGGCGAAATCGAACGCTAGTCAAGGCCGCTCGGACTATGCTTAGCCAATCGGACTTACCTCTATTCTTGTGGGCAGAAGCGGTGTCGACTGCATGCCATACTCAAAATCGTTCCATGATACACCGCCGGTTTCAAAAGACTCCATATGAGTTGATCAACAACAGAACACCAACTATCAAATATTTTCACGTATTTGGGTGTAAATGTTTTGTGCTTAATGACAGAGCGAGTCTGAATAAATTCAGTGCTAAGGCGGACGAAGGCATCTTTATCGGTTATTCTTCAACATCTGCAGCATATCGTGTTTATCTGAAGAAGTCAAAATCAGTTGTTGAGAGCGTTAATGCCATATTTGATGAAGATATGGCTTCTGATCAAATCAGTTCACCCGTTATCACTGGAGTATTAGCTTCTGGGCAGATCAGTTCAAAACCTGTTTCTACAGCGACAAATTCGAATAACGTTTCTACTTCTACTTCACATTTAACTAATTTAGATTTGTTATTTGAATTCTTTTATGATGAGTTTCTAGGTTCTAATGTATCTAAATCTACTGTGGCTGACAGGTCTGAAGATACGAGCTGTCATCATCCAGTCACTTCAGAAGTTATTACTGAACAAGCATCCCCAGTTCAGTCAGAAACTCACATTCCTACTGTTACTCCTACAGTTGAAGATGTACAAGCAAATGCTAAGCCAGAAGTAATAGTTTCAGTTGGGTGTAATACACTGTCAACTCAACAGCCTTATTCTGCTGTTCTAACTGGTACTTCTGCACATGAAACTTCAACTGAGAACCCTCCTCCTGTTATTCAAACAGAAGATTCTGAAAGTGGATTTCTAGATGATGATCAAATTCAATCAATATCTACTCCACTTCCGCATGAGCATCGCTGGACCAAAGAGCATCTATTACATCAAGTAATTGGAGATCTCAACAAGCCTGTACAGACTAGGTCAGCGACTCTTAACCAATGTATGCATGACTCATTCCTCAGCAAGATTGAGCCAACACGAGTATCTGAGGCTCTTGCTGATTCGGACTGGGTATCTGCTATGCAAGAAGAGATCAATCAGTTTGAAGCCCTAAAGGTTTGGAGATTAGTTCCTAAGCCAGAAGGAAAGACCGTGATAGGAACTAAATGGGTATTCAAGAATAAAAAGGATGAGGATGGTATTGTTATAAGAAACAAAGCTAGACTTGTTGCCAAAGGCTACCGGCAAGAGGAAGGCATCGACTATGATGAGACGTATGCTCCAGTAGCGCGTATAGAGGCAATCAAAATGTTTCTTGCCTACGCAGCTCATAAAAACTTCACAGTCTTTCAGATAGATGTGAAAACAGCTTTTCTGAACGGCATTCTTAAAGAGGAAGTGTATGTGTCTCAACCAGAAGGGTTCGTCAATCCAGATAAGCCAGATCATGTCTACATCTTGGACAAAGCCCTTTATGGATTAAAACAAGCCCCTCGAGCATGGTATGACGTTTTATCTAAATTCTTGGTCAAGTCCGGTTTTTCTAAAGGTAAGGTTGATACTACTTTATTCATCAAAAAGGAAAAACATGATATTATCCTTATTCAAATATATGTTGATGATATAATATTTGGTTCTACTAATCCAAAATTTTGCAAAAACTTTTCTAACCTCATGGTGTCACGTTTTCAAATGAGTATGATGGGAGAGATGAATTTCTTTCTCGGATTACAAGTAAAACAGTTTTCTATGGGGATTTTCATTAACCAATCTAAGTACATTTTGGATATTCTTCGGAAGTACAAAATGGAAAATTGTAAACCAATTGGAACCCCGATGGCACCAGGTACTAAAATTAGCACTGATCCTTCGGGTAAAAGTGTTGATGTTAGGACTTATAGAGGTATGATAGGATCGTTAATGTATCTTACATCTAGTAGACCAGATATTATGTTTTCAACATGTTTATGTTCTAGATATCAGGCTGCTCCAAAAGAATCTCATTTGGCTGCTGTCAAACGGATTTTTAGATATCTGAAGCGGACTGCAGATCTTGATCTGTGGTATCCTAAGGATACAGGATTTCAACTGACTGCATATTCAGATGCAGATCATGCAGGTTGCATGTTGGACAGAAAGAGTACTTCTGGTCACGTTCAATTTCTTGGAGACAAGCTCGTTAGTTGGGCATCAAAGAAACAATTATGCGTTTCCACATCGACTGCTGAAGCAGAATACGTAGCTGCTGCAAGTTGCTGCTCTCAAGTTTTGTAGATGCGAACACAAATACGAGACTATGGATTCAAGTATGAAAAAATTCTAATCTACTGTGACTCGAAGAGTGCGATTGCCATATCTGCTAATCCTGTCCAGCATACGAAAACCAAACACATTGATGTAAGGTATCATTTTATTAAAGATAATGTTGAAAAGGAACAATTGAACTTTATTTTGTAAAAACAGATTATCAACTTGCAGATTTATTTACCAAACCCTTAGATGAAAAGAGATTTAATTTTCTTGTCTCTAAGCTTGGTATGTTAAATCTTAAGACATAATCGGTCATTACCTCATAAAGTTACGTATTGTTATTTTTCATCATTTTCTTTATCTTGATGTCTGAAGGATATCTATACTTTAATTGTTTGCTCATGATCTCAAGGGTAGTAAGAGAAGATTTTAGATGATCTACATTATTTTAAGGGGGAGCAAAACTAATTTCTGCATTATACATTTTAACTGACAAAATTTTTGTGATGCATGATTTTAGGGGGAGCCTATAAGTCAAAAGGAGTAAGACTATGATTTCTGATTACTTAAGATCAGAACTCGTTCTTTAATCGTTTTACTGTTTTATGTTCTTTTATTGTTCGAATAAATTTTGTGAATAAATTTTTGACTAGACTTTGAGACTTATGCAGGATGAGAGAGGATGACACGATCATATCATTTTTTACTTCAGCTGACTCTATAAGCATTAAGATTGAGCGAAAAGGTAAATTTCTTATCTTAATCTCAAATGTATCTAAAAGAAGGACAACTTTCAGATATAGAAAACATGTTCTTAAATGTTCAAACCACTTCTCGAATTTTAAATAGATTTTATAATTTGGAAGTGTGATTTTAAATGTTTTTATTTTATTTTTGTGCTTCATTGATAAATAAACTGTGTGTTATCCAAAGATTAATACTTGTGTATTGTATTTTCTATATACTTTCAAGTATTCATACACACCGGTTTGAATCTTTGTTCAATATGTTCTTACCATGTCTCAAAATTGAAACAATTTTTCTTCGATGGTAAGACACTCCGCTTGTATTCAATGAATTTTGAGCGATATTTCATTTCGAAACGATCATTTCAAAAATGTCTATATTTTGTTTCGTATAGACAAATATCAATTATTCTTGACCATAAAGCCTTGATTGTTATATCATTCATTTCTGATCATTTTCATACAATGTCAGATTTTCAAACAAGTCTCTTGCATTCATGTTCATTCATTCAATTAACTTGTTTGAAATATCTTCAATGCTTTTAAATGCTCATACCTTCATGATTATATTTTATGAGCATATATTCATCTGACATTTGTATTATTGTGTTTTAACTGATATAGTTAAACCATCTTGAGCAACACATGCTTATTAGGATTATATGGGTTCTTTATGCTAGGAATTAACTGAACTTCTATGAAATCACGTTAACTAGTGATTTCTACCCAAGAAGTTAATCTCTTAGTGATTGAGTGTGAGGAGTCAAAAGAAATGAGTGTGGGTGTGACGAGGTAAAATGGAAATGAGAGATTGGTTAGTAGTGAGCTTAATGATTAAAAGAAAGAGGGTGTGAGATCAGAGTAAAAGAATATCGAACTCTGCACCAAATACTTTCTGAGTCGGGCAGCCACATTACTAATGTTTCACAATTCTTTCGTGAACATTATTGAAACAGGAAAATAGCCCATGCCAACTCTTGCTTAAACCCCACCAACCACTCATTTTCTTCTCAAAAAGAAAATGTTTCATATTTTTCTGGGGATGCAGCATATAATCTATCTGGTTTTCATTTGGAAAATCTGGATATTGAAAAAGAAGGAAGTCTGCCCCACCTTCGCATTTCAATCATGCACTTAGAGTCTGTGTTTATCTACTGTTGTCTAGTGGTTTACACAATGTTGAGCCTTATTAAAAAGCAATTATTTGTGCTTAATTCTTTCTACACATGCACGAACACACAAAGAATTTGTTTCTTTGTCATAACATTCATAGAAATTGCCTTTGTGGTATTTCGATGATTAGATGGAAGCCCTGGGGGAGTGAACATCACAAAAGCTCCTTTATATTGTGTATTCGTTACACACAGTGACTTTGTGTTACTGACAGGCATTTTAACTGATTCATCTGTTGATTCAGGAGTTACCTATTCTTATTTTGTCTGGATTTGCAAAGATCTAGATGAATACTTGGTTATGGATCATAGAATCAGAGGCTCAGTTTGACATATCAGATCGGTCAAAGACATTTCTTGGAGAAAGTTTTGATGATATCGATGCTCAAATCATCAAAAAGGGGGAGATGGTATCAAGAAATATTAAAGTTTTGAAGTTTGTGGGAGATGATATCAAGATCTGATAAAGATTTGTGAGTTGATTTTCTGAAATGTTCAAGTCAGAAAGTTCAAAGGAAAGATTTAAAGAAGATCAAAGAATTTCTGAAGATTTGAGGAAATTTTCTTTAAAGATTATTTGCTAAAGCAATTTGAGATGATTCTGAAGACAATTTCTTTCCAAAGACTGAAAGTTTTCTGTGAAAGTTTTGAGGAGATTGTTACTCGTTTGAAGACAGTTTTGGAAAGAAGACCGTCAAAGAAAAAGGGGAGATTGTTTTGATAGAGCTTAAAGTGAAGACTGAATTGCTAGATCTTTCAACAATGATCTTGAATCCAAAGGGGGAGATTGTTAGAGCATAAATCTGTTGGATACAAGATCAAGAAGACTGAAGGTCAAAGTTCAAGAAGTCAAAGCTGAGAAAGTCAAATTTCATCAAAGTCAAAGTCTTTTGTAATAAAAGTCAAAGTATTGTATTTGTTTGTTTCCTTGTTGTAATTAGTTATAGGTATAAATAGTTTTTCTTTTCTTTGTAATTAAAAGAGAACTTAATTGAAGCATTATTCAGTTGTATTTTAGAGAGACAAATATCAGAGAGAAAGATAGTTCGTTAGAGAGAGATTGTAGAGAGAGAAAGTGTAATCTTGAGATTGAAAGTAAAATCAAACAGATAATTCATTGTGTTTAATCTTGTTTGTTTGATTGTTATTGAATAGAAACTAGAATCTGGAACACACAATATTTTTTTTTCACAAACAATTACCTGTTTGATTTCAATTTAATTCCAATATTACAAGATTCTCTCTCTACAATCTCTCTAACGAACTCTCTCTCTCTCTCTCTCTCAAACTTTCTCTATCTAGAATACAACTGAAATGATATTTCCAATTTGTTCTCTCTAATTCGTATGTACATATTACAAAGAAAGGAAACTATTTATACAAACATCTAATACAAGGAAAATAAAAACTACAAAATATATTGACTTATTACAAAAGACTTTGACTTTGATGAGATTTGTCTTTAGCAGCTTTGACTTTCTCAACTTTGACCTTCAGTATTATTGATCTTGTATCCAACAGATTTATGCTCTAACAAAGGTTACAAGGTTGATCGATTCAAGCTCTAGATTGTGTTCTCTGTTTTTCTCTCTTTTACACCTTTTAGTGTGTGTTTGTATGTGTTCTTAATAATATCTGATCTGATTGTTGAGAGATATCAGAGATATTATCTCAAGTGTCTCTAACACACTACCTAAACAACTTGCAACAACAAGTTGCAATATTAAACAATAAAACTAATATCTAAAACTAAACTAATATCTAACTATTAACTAACTAAGTTAAACTAGATCTAATATCTAATAGAAAACTAAGTTAACTAATATCTAACAAACTAGATATTAACTTAACTATTACAATAACAAACAATTACATTGACATTTATTACAAACGACATAGACTTTAATGTCGAGAGTCGACGTTTCGGCTTTAGCTTCAGATTGCGATCTTCAGTTTGGATGATCTTGAATCCAATGAGACTGTGT
Organism: Arctium minus; assembly: GCA_954870635.1. Lineage (NCBI taxonomy): Eukaryota > Viridiplantae > Streptophyta > Magnoliopsida > Asterales > Asteraceae > Arctium > Arctium minus. Next base: position 22,392,982 of record OX941097.1, on the reverse strand, counting down.
CTTAAAAATCTCCCCCTTTGGATCAAGATCATTACGAAAATGATTTTAGCAATTCAGTCTTCTTGTTCAACTCAGAAGATGCAATCTCTTTCTCTAGCTCTGAAATCAGCATGTCTTCAGAATACTTGCTTTTGAGGATTTCAATCTTGGATGTGATTCTTGAAACATGTGATCTTTGTCATTTCTTGTGTAGTCAGATGCAACTACTGCTCAGTTGATATTGGATAGTCAAAGAAGAAATACATTAATTACCAGTCATTTCGAAAAGGGAACAAGTTGAAAAAAAATTATATCATATCTAAGATTGGTTAAGTATAATTATATTTGAATGTTTTTAACTATCAAATTAATTGCTTCTGCAAATATACACCTGAGTTTATAACAATTATAGATGTAAAAAAAATACATCAAAACAAATACAAAACTCTTAATATTCTCCGTTCCATGTAGGAATGTATCGAGGAGAACTTGAGTTTTTTTAAGGACATTTCACACAATCTAAAGAGAGAGACTAATAAAATTCGTCCAACCAAAATACTTAGACGATGTACTGTCATTTTCTTGTTGGTACAAGATTAATAGTCACTAAATAACTATGTTAATATAAACCTTGTTAAGATATTTGTATCAACAGGAAATCATAATATAAGAATGGAATGGGTATATATACATCAACTCTATGATATGAAATGAACATATATTAGAGAAATTAACATGTCAAATTAGTGGATTATCTTGTTCATTAAAACATATTTTGTCACCAATAAAGAACTTTCGGACAATGACACATATATGTTTCAACATGACCACGTGGGACACCATGGTCATGACATAGTGATTCGTGTATTGCAAAATACACATAGACAAATTCTCTTTCGAGTGAAAGGCAAAATGAGGCAAATTACAACTGTTGGCTTCTGCAGCATAAGAAGCAATACCGCCATCATAATATGCCCTCTCGAATACCTAAAACTTTTGTATACCCTGATCCTTAGCCAAGACAGGAATGAGATCATCCTAAAGCTAAGGACATAATACAAAAATATTTCATTCCTATAACGAATACAAAGATGATATTTATGGACATTAACATCCAAAATGCGGGCCATTAAAGTACTTTATGGTTATGGTTTCGACACGATGAATGCATGTCATATTATTGTCCACATGAAATATTGCACTCCTAGCACTAGTTATACGTTTAAGGGCTCACCGCCCTGATTATCTCATCAAGTCTACATGACTTGGAATGCTGGAGAATTTACATCATGAGGATTTAATGATTATTGCATATGTATTGGGATCAATGTAGAGTTTCCTATACCCCATGTATATATAAAATGGTCTTGTAGAAGTTGTTATCAAAAGAATATTGATGGTATATAGGGAATTGGTTATGCACACCAATTAGTCCACATATGCCTGCGGTTATGCAATTATTAAATGCAGTTTTTTCGTTCGTTTTTAGACCCACTACTAGCTAACCAGCCTTATGTGTACCAGTTGGTAACTGGATATAAGCCTGATATTTTACATTTACGCATGTTTGGTTGTATAGTATATGTGCCAATTGCGCCCCCACAACGCATCGAAATGGGTCCTTAAAGACGATTCGGTATATGTTGGATATGAATCCCCAACAATTACCCGCTAATTAGAATCCTTGACTAGTCATTTCTTTACCGCTAGATTTGCGGGTTGTCGCTTTCATGAGACAGTCTTCCCGTTGTTAGGGGGAGATAGGAAAAAGGATTTTCCATGGGAACGACAGGAAGTGTCATTGAATATTCCCATTTTGTCTCATTTTGATCCCCAAAATTTCACAACGTAATGTTGAAGTCAAACGAATCAGACCCGATACCTGAAACATTTAATGTTATTCCAAAAGTGACAATATCACATATACGAGCTGCAAATATACTCGCAAGGTCAAAAGTCCCCAAACAGGGGCACAACGTCGCTGGAAAGTGCATTGCAATCACACATGGTGGAGGTGTGGTTGAGGTCATAGCTCCCAAAAGGAAATGGGGGAAGCTATTTGATTTGATAAATACTCATCTAAAGGAAGAGAAGAGTAAGGCACGGTTGTTTATCATCAATACAAACCTCTTATGACATTGTCTCTGAATATAACTATGTCTATGAATCATTATTGGAGGACGCTCTGAAGTTAATACTGATTCCAGAGATAAAAGAAATCTCAAATGAACTATGAGAGTATATATGAGTCGATGGACAAATCATATATAATCATTGATGATTTATTTGCATATATTATGGCTCATAAGATGATAGAGCACGACGACATTGAATCAGGCTCAGTTGAATAATATCAACAAAGAGCATACTGGCCTAAATGTAAAGAAAAAATCCAGAAAGAATTATATTATTTGACAAATGAACAGGTATTTGGTTTGGTAGTGCTAACCCACCAAGTGTAAAACCTGTAAGACATGGATAAATCATTTGTCATAAAGCGTAATGAGAATAATTAAGCCATAATATATGAGGCTCTCCTTTGGCGCAAGGTTTCTCACAACGCCCTGGATTGACCACGAGAAGACTTACTCTCATGTGATGGATGTTATTCTGCTAATTAAATAGCCTAGTAGTTTTCGAATGACTGGAAATGTAGCTAATGAATGTGGTTACCACATATCTCTACGGGGATCTAGATTCAGAGATATATAAAAGTGCTTGATGATATTACATTACCAAAATCAAGTAACTCTAAACCACCAAATGCGTTTGCAATAAAATTGAAACGCTCACTTTATAGATTAAGGCAATTTATGTAGATGTGGTATACCCACCTAAGTGAATACTTGATTGGGAAAGGATATATAACAACTATGAATTGTGCCCTTGCGTATTTATTTAGGAATACAAGTTCCAGATTTTCAAAGTAGCTTTATTTGTCGATGTTATGAACATAATAGGCACTCTTGATGAAATAAGAGAAATCACAAGCTACTTGAAATCTAAATTTGAGATGAAAAATCTTGGTAAAACTTGATTTTATCCAACTATTTGAGCTTAAACACGGATTTTGTGAAATATTAATTCACCGATCGCATATGTCCATAAAATAATGAGGCAAATTAATATGGACAAAGTGTAACACCCCGAATCTTATGTTTGATTTTTGGTTTGACCCCGAATTCATGCATGGTTTGTTGTTAGACAAGGTAGTTGATTTGAAGAAAAAGGGAGGTTCCAACAGTGCTTGGCGTGAATCTCCACGTGGGTGGAACCGCACGACCATCCGCGCGAGACTCTGCTCAACCGCGGCTCCAGTGCTCCGCACGGATCACCGCACGAGTGGAACTGTGCGGGCACCCGCTGTTGATTCTATATGCTCAAGAATTATTATAAATAATATTACCGGTAATATATGATCCTATAGGGTCACACCGAACAACAAGTAGACACCGAATTGATATTTATAAGAATTCGATTCTTGATAAATATTAATTGTTTCTTGAAAATATTATTGAATATGATTCATAATATTAGATGCAAATAAAACATTCTAGTTTATTAAATAATATAAGGGCTCATATGTAACTAGAATTAAAAGGAGGGGCCTTTTGTAATAAAGTTTAAATTGTTAAAATTGTGGTTTTAACTATTTTAAACTAGGAGGGTTTAAAAGAAAATATTGCATGGATATCTTGTTTCTTATTGGCTCTTTTGTGTGGCCATGTTGATGGTTGCTTGTATAAGTATCTTACTTATCTTATCAAAAAGGTGGTGTAAGAAATAAAAAGCTAGAAATATCTCTCTCTTCTCTCCCTCTCTTTGGTTTTTTCGAAAACCACCATTGTGGTGGTGGTTTTGTTTTCTTCTTCAAATCTTTTGAAGTTTTGATTCAAGAACACCCTTTTGCATCATTCAAGAGAAAGAAATAGCATTCAAGGTGTTGGTACTTGTGGTTGATATCGATAGAGAAGCTCTACTTTGGGTTAGGGTCTTCATCAACATCCCTTTTTCTCCAAAATTAATTGACTACAAAGGTTGTTGCTTCTTCACCTTTCCTTTTGTTAAATTTCATGTCATGATCTTACATGTTGCATGTAGAGTGATCCTTGTGGGTTTAAATGTGGTTTTATGTGATCAAAATTTTAAAGCTTCCGTTGTTGTTTTATTTTTTTTTATTGTTTGTTAAAACCCGTTTTGATCTAAAAGCCATCAAGTGGTATCAGAGCCATCTTTGTATGCATGTTTATATCTTTCTGTTTGTTATGAAATTTTTGGTTTATGGAAGCCATGGATGAATTTCATATTGCATGAAAAGTTCATGCATGGCCTTTTGGCAACTTGTTGTGTTATTGTTAAAATTTATAATTTTATGTGACCAAAATTTTGCATGCATTTTGGTCATAAAAGTTGCCTTTAAAATAAAAATACAAAGAGATGTTTTGTGTTTTTTGTGGATGTTTGTGCATAAACAAGCCATGGACCCTTTTGATGTTGGTTGTGTTGTTTATTTAAAAATATGTAATATTTATTATTCATAAGGTATGTAATAGTAAATAGGTATTTTTTTCATTTTGTAAATTTCTTTTATATGTAAAAGTTAATGTTAGATTAGTATTTTTACATAAAATGTAACCAGATTGAAGAATGGAAACCTCTTGATGGTGCATTGGAGGATACGATATTGGTGGAGTTCACCACCATCTCTCGGTTTCGATGAGGAGCAACACAACACTTCATGGAGTCTTGAAGATTTTGCATGCATTGGATGTTTTTGTAAGTGGGAGCATAAAGACATATTTTTGGTCCCTTGTCCCTTAGGAATGGACTTGATGATTCATGCATATGGCTTGCATGAATTGTCGTTAGATATATGGCTTGTTTATTGCACTTTTAACATTATGTTTGTTGATTGCTTGCATTGTTATTATCTTGCGTGGTTGAAATAGGATTTTAATTGCTAGATAATAATTTGTACACAATTGGAAATCAACATATGGAGTTTGTCTTTTCAAAAGGTAACATTTTAAAGGTAAAATGGTGAAAATGGGTTTTATAATAAGAAGAGTTTTATTCTAAGACTCGTAAATTTTTTGAAATATCAAAATGAGTTAAAATGGTGATTTTAAAACTCATACAAACTCCAAGTGTCGGGTATTATTAGTTGCATGCAATATACATGCAATATACATGACATAATATGTTTATAAAACTAGAATTATAATACATCTAAAATCCCTTTAATGAACGCAAGTCTATTTCGTCCTTTTGAAAACACTCGCACGTCACTTGTATTATCCTTGTGGGATAAAGGTCACCTAACTGCTTGGATTGTCTTTTGAAAGACGGGGTGCTTTCGCGATTTCTAGTGGGATAAAGGTCACCTAACCACTAGTTATGCGGCGATTCCACATGTTGTTCAAATTGGATGACTTGATCGGGAATCTTTTGTGATAAAGGTCACCTAAGCATTAGAAACCCAAGGCATAGATGGGATCAAACATGTCAATTAACAAACGTTGTTAAGGATCCCATATTACTAGGAATTACATTTTGATGTAATTGGTAAACGTTACCTACCTTGTTGAATTAAATAGATGGGAATGGGATAAAGGTCACCTAACCATTTATTTGTTTTGCAACGTTGGATCCTAGACTTTATATTATTAATGTTTAAAGAACATGAAGGGTATTAATTAAAGTTTTAAATATTGAAAATACTAAATGAACTTTGTTAAATTTTGTAGATGGCCCAAAATGCAAACACTACCATCGACACAACCCTAAGAGCTTTTCTTTTGGAAGAAAAGTTAAATTTTAGCACCAAAAACTTCCCATTTTGGTTTCAAAACTTGAGACGCGTTCTCAATCGTGAAAAGAAATCGTATGTACTTGTCTTGCCTCTTCTCCAAGAGCCACCTCTCACCTCCAAGGAATCCCACGATACTTGGTTGAAACATAATGATGATTCAATCGATGTATCACGTCTTATGCTTGAAACCATGGTTCCATCCTTACGAGAAAGAATGGAGATGTTTCCTGTCAGGATCGAATTCTCAACAAGAATTAATTCTCAGAAACAATATCAAAGAAGTTTGCGGAATAACACTTTGATGAAATCAACACAGTAAATATGAAGAACAAACTGTAAACTTGTATTGAATGCTTTGAAGTTACAAGATTACACACTCAACCTCAATATTGATGAACAGGCTCACCAATACGAATTCTACTTCTCTAGAATTAGGATCTCTGCCTTGAGGTTGTTTTTCTCTCTAGAACTTAGAATTAATCACTTCTAAAACTATTCTGTATCTTCTATACATATACTAAACAAAAAGATAATTACAAAAAAATAAACATATCTTCAGTATATCTTCCATGTATATCTCTAAGCTTCCATGTATATCCTTTCATGCGAATCTTCATCATATAAGCAGTATTAATCTTCAGCAGCATTAAATTTCTTCTAGCAGCATTAACTACCAAGCAGCACTAACCACTAGCAGTACTAACTAGCTAAGCAGTACTAACTTTGTTCAAGCAGCACTAACTTTGACTAGCAGTATTAATTCTACTAGCAGTAGTAACACTCAGCAGTATTAACCTTTAAATCTTCTAGCAGTAGTAACTTTGAACTAGCAGCATTAACCATACTTGATGAATTCTTCAGTTCCCAACAATCTCCCCCTAACTTGACTTTTAGGAAGAGAAGTCAAGTTCCTCAAATGCTTCCAAAATCTTCATTGATCTACTCCAATGTTAGGATCCAGTCCCATGCTCTTATTAATAGTTCTTTGAATTAAATACTTTGCCATTTCTGAATTTGGTGCACAACTCAACTTCTTGTTTAACATGGCATGAAGCTTCAGATTTGTATGGTTGTATCCCTATCCACCAAGTAATACTCCCTGTGAAAAGTATCCAATGCCAGTTCATAGACTCCACTCCTTTCATATAGAGTCCATTCTCTAACAGCTTTAAATACATCTCTTATCAAATGCTTTACTGCTTCTGGTTTGAACAACATACACAAATATTCCATAACTAGCTTCACAATTGGTAACCCTGGAGCTGTCAACTTATTTGCATGAACTTTCATCCCTACTGCAAACATTTCTTCCAAATCAGATCTTGAACACTCTCTGACAATTTTGCTCCAGGTACTATAGACTTCATACCTCTCATCCTTTCTTTTCAATCTGATGTACTATTTACCATCCACCTCTACAGTATCCCAGAGGATAACTTCAGGAGGTTTGAATCCAACAGGTTCAGCTGAAATAGGCTTTGGAATTTTATCCATTACCAGCATGTACAAGTTTACATCTGAACTCTGTGGTATTTCTTCCTGAGATTCAACTTTCTTTTCTTCTTCTACTCTAGACCTCTTTTCAGCTTTCTTTCTGTTGGCCATCATCTTGGTTCTCTTTAGTATCCTTTGCCCTTGTCCTATAGTAGCTTCTTTCTTCTTTTCTTCCTTTTTCCTTTCTTCTGATCTAGGGCCTTTAGAAGCAATAGACTTAACTCTTTTTATCTTCTTAATCTTCTGAGCTAGAGTCTCTTCTTCCTTAATCTCTACCTTTTTCTTTGTTGGAGTTCCCTCTTCACTTTCAGGGAATGGTTTAATAATATTCACATCATGTCTTTCCTTGGCCTTCTTTTCAAACTCCACTCTGTTCTTTTCATTACTCTTCAGCTTCCCCATTTCTTTCTCATAGAGCTCCTTGATTTGATCAAAATTCATCTTCACAAACATTTCTTTCTTTACACCAATTGCACTCCTCAAGAAAGTTATCATTTTGTTTCTTTCCTGAGTGGCAAGGTAAGTTTGTGAAGGTCTTCTCTTTTTAGCACTTGTTCTGGCCATCATAGCCTTTTTCAAGCACATTGCTCTTTGCTTTGCCTTCTCTGTTTCCAGCCCTTTCTGGAATGCTTCATTTAATTCATTTGCAAGTGATCTGGCCATTTCTCTGTCTTTTTCAACCTGTTCCTTTTCTGCTAGATCTAACTCTTCTTGCACTTTCTTTGCTAATGCTTCATCTGACTCAATCATCTTTTGCTTTTTAGATGGTTGATCAGATTCTATCATCTTTGCTTTTACCTTTTTCCTTGTATCTGCATCCATTTCTTTCTTCTCTATTTTCTCTGCTCCCCCTTCATTTATGACCACTCCCTTTGCTTTGGGAGTGTCATTCTTTGCTTTGATGAGCATTTCAGCTACTTCAATTTCTGTTGGTGTTAACTCTGGTACTGCTGCCTGTGAAGTTTCAGCAGCACTAACAGTTTCTGCTGCTTGTTTAGGCTCAGCAGTAGTAACAGTTTCTGTTGCTGGGGTTGTTTCTGCTGCTGTTTTTTCTTCAACAAATTCAGCCCTTTTATCAACAAACTCCCCCTCAAACTGTTGATCTATCTGTTCTGAGCTAGAATTCTCCCCCTTTTTGGAAGCATGTTTCTTATGTGACCTCTTCTTTAAAACAAACTGTTTTCTCCTCTGCTTATGCACCAACCTTGTCACCATTTTCTTTAATTTTGCAATCTGGATTTGTTGTGATAGGATGACCAACTTCATCTCTTCAATTTCTTTGCCTTGTTTGAGAACATCTTGATTGATGTTCCCCATTGTTTCCATCAATTCATAGTAAGTATATCTGTCCTCACCCTCTCCAGAAGTGTTACCCTCTTTTGAAGGATCATTGGATCTTTTTGCAGTGGAAGTCTTCTGCCACATACTGTCGTCTTGATCATTCGCACACCATTCTCAGTAACAATGGTGGCATGTGCCCAGAGTTGCCTCTGATGCTCTATAAAGATAGTTGGAGACATAGTGATAGCATGGGCAATGTGGCTAGACTTCAGAAAGTCGACTATCTGATGAAAGCCTTCTGCTTGTTTTGGCTTTTGGAGCATCGCGATTTCATTGTGCTCGTCAATGAACGCCATTGATGCCATTGACCTTGAAGATTCTTGCCTGAAAACTTTGAACTTTGAGAGAGAAAGGGTTTAGTGCGCAAGTGAATAGTACGCAGAGAGTCGTTATAAGCTTTTAGGCGGGCAAAGAGTATTTATAGTATTCGGAACATAAGCAGTATTAACCTAGAGCAGTATTAACTACTAGCAGTATTAACTGAAAGCAGTATTAACTACTAGCAGTATTAACTGAAAGCAGTATTAACTACTAGCAGTATTAACTACTAGCAGTATTAACTACTAGCAGTATTAACTGAAAGCAGTATTAACCACTAGCAGTATTAACTGAAAGCAGTATTAACCACTAGCAGTATTAACTGAAAGCAGTATTAACCACTAGCAGTATTAACTACTCTTACACTTTTTGACACCATCCTTTTTCTCTTACTACTTTGTTCATCCCCTGATCCTTTTCTTCTTGATCCTTCATGATCATTATTCCCTCTGGAGTATTTCTAACTTCAACCTTCTGCTGGATCAAAAGTAACATGTCCTTCATCAAATCTTTTAAAGAATTTGAAGGCAGTCCATGTTCCTTGTTATGTGCCAAGAGCAACCATTTTCTTCATTCCGAATGCTCTTCCTCTTGAGCTTTTGATTGCCCTGCACACTTGATAAATCAGTTAGTCTTGGAGGGAACCCAAGCCAAAGTGGTCTTGGGTTGTCCTTTCTCATCAATATAATCTGTTAGTTTAGTCTGGATGAGTTGTTTAGGAATCTCATGACTGGAATACTTTGTCAAGATTATAGGTTTGGCTGCATTACTACTAGAAGCAGCACTAGCCTTGTTAGCAGCACTAACTTGGTTAGCAGTACTAATCAAGTTAGCCGCACTATTCTTGTTAGCAGTACTATCTGGGATAGCAGTACTAACAGGTTTCTTTGCAATTGGAACCCAAACTTGAACAAAGTTGTTTGCTTTCTTTGTCTTTAAATTACTCATTGGCTTATTTGGAGCATTTTTCTTTGTATTAGCAAACTTGTTTTGAGCATGATACTTTTTAGGTGCTCTTTTCTCAGCCATTTGATTCCTTCTTTGATTCCTATAACCAAAGGAGTTTTGAGTTTGTCTTTGAAAATTAACTCTTTGGTTGATAGGATTGAAATAACAGTAATTGGCAACATGATTAAGCTTTCCACAGATAAAACAAGGTTTTGGTCTATTGATTTTACTCAGATCAACCCCTTGTTTTTGTGCCCACTGATTTTTCCAGTTTCTCTGATTTCCCCTTGGTTTATCATGTTTTTGGGGCTCAGATTTATTGCAAGTACACTGTTTGCAAGGGACAGGATTCACAACTGTTGTCTGTTTGTAGTGGACCTTACCAGACTTTCCCTCTGTCTTTTCTATGTCCTTAGATTTGATCCAAGCCTTTCCACATCCCTCATTGGTGATAATGTGATTTTCTAGAAGAATCTCACCACTCACAGTGTTCTTCTTACTCTTATCATTAGAGTTCTCTTCTTCAGAGTCTGTTTCAACCACCACTTTGTCTAATGGATCTACCTTAGTGGCTTCATCAGATAATTCCTTCCTATTCTTGGTCTCTAGCAAGTCTGATATAGGAGGGATGTAATTGCTGTTGTATGGTGGTGGTGTTGTGTTATAGCCTATTCTTCTTCTAAGTTTGTCATGGATTTGAGTTTGGAGCAAAGAGTCCATTGCTTTAGAAGCATTGGAAAATTTCTCAATATCCAGCTTTGCTTTCTCAAACTCACTCTTTATCTTCTCATTCTCCTCTTCTTTCTGTTTAAGCTTAGACTCATACTGATCTTTCTCCCACTTCCAGTAGTTTGAGTCATAAGAGTGTTGAAGCTCATTGGCTTGGAAACTCTTGATCTGTTCCTCAAAACTCTCAAAAATTCTTACATAGTCTTTTATATCTCTCTCTAATCTTTTAAGGTCATCACTCATTGTCTGGTTGTGATCCCTGTACCTTTTAACAGTTTCCATACAAGTTTTAGAGCAAAGATTATACATTACCTCTGTGGGGATTTCTGTGCTTGAAGAATCTGAAACTTTAGCCATTGATGATTTCTGATTTCAAGGAAGAATGATGATTGCTGGTTTCTGAGAATACTAGCTCTGATACCACTTGTCAGGATCGAATTCTCAACAAGAATTAATTCTCAGAAACAATATCAAAGAAGTTTGCGGAATAACACTTTGATGAAATCAACACAGTAAATATGAAGAACAAATTGTAAACTTGTATTGAATGCTTTGAAGTTACAAGATTACACACTCAACCTCAATATTGATGAACAGGCTCACCAATACGAATTCTACTTCTCTAGAATTAGGATCTATGCCTTGAGGTTGTTTTTCTCTCTAGAACTTAGAATTAATCACTTCTAAAACTATTCTGTATCTTCTATACATATACTAAACAAAAAGATAATTACAAAAAAATAAACATATCTTCAATATATCTTCCATGTATATCTCTAAGCTTCCATGTATATCCTTTCATGCGAATCTTCATCATATAAGCAGTATTAATCTTCAGCAGCATTAAATTTCTTCTAGCAGCATTAACTACCAAGCAGCACTAACCACTAGCAGTACTAACTAGCTAAGCAGTACTAACTTTGTTCAAGCAGCACTAACTTTGACTAGCAGTATTAATTCTACTAGCAGTAGTAACACTCAGCAGTATTAACCTTTAAATCTTCTAGCAGTAGTAACTTTGAACTAGAAGCATTAACCATACTTGATGAATTCTTCAGTTCCCAACATTTCCTCTTAGGGCATATGACATGGTAAACCGATTACGGGAAAATTACCAAATGTATGTGGTCCGTGAGCATTTCGATACTATTGGGGCACTTCACAGGACAAAGATGGAGGAAGGCCAACATGTAAGCTCTCATATTCATAAAATGAGGATGCACCTTGACTATTTGGATAGACTTGGCTATCCTTATCCCAATAGTAAAGTCATAGATGTGATCCTCAAATCTCTAACCAAAGCATTTGATGTCTTTGTCGAAAATCTGAATATAGACCTCGAGAAGATTTCAATATCAGACTTTCATGAGATGCTAGAAGTTGCTGAGAAAAATCTTCCCAAGATAACAGTTACATCTGGTAGTTGTGGGAACTTTGATCATTGAAGAAGAGATTGTCCGTTATGCAATAAAAGTTTTCTAAACGAGGAAAGTCCTTCAGGTATCTATATGATAGACAGAACTTTTACCTTTTCTATCTTGCACTTATGTATTGGATACTAAGTGTAGAACTCTATCTTGTAATATGTTACAGATATTCAAGGAAGGTAAGTGACTGAAAGACAAGCATGATGGTGATCCATGTAAGCAAGGAAGCAAGATTGCATACCAAGCTTATAGGAGATTTTATTTTGAGACCACATTGCTTGTATTGTTAAAACAATGGTTGTTTTGAACGATGTTTAAATTTAGTTTGACTAAATTATGGTTTCAGTTGCATGTTTATTGATTGGATGAAATTCACTTAAGCATTTTGGAAACGATTATATTCATATTCAAAAATGAATTATTCTGTTTCGAGAACCAGTTCTCTTAATTGAATTATAAAGTGAATATCAATTTCTTTCTTAAACATAGTTCTATATAACGTAAACACCATAAGACTCAAATGAGATTTGAATCAAATCTATGACATAGTCAACTTAGTCATACAAACATTAAACGCATACCTCAACTTCAAAAGTGTGGTATTTTGAAGGCAAATGAGGATGTTTCATTTGATATATGCGAGTTTTGATAAGTTGAATATAGCTCTTCTCTATAGTTGTTGTAGTAAAAGAGAAAATTCTTTGGTTAAGATTGATACATGTTGATGTATGTGGTCTTTCAAAACCTTGTCTAGATATGGTGATTGATGATACAATATCTTCACTAACGATTTCAAACGTTGAAGTTATAAGCATGAAACATTTGATATGATTCAAACTACTTCAAAGTGAAGTTAAAGAAAACAACTCAATAGGACCATTAAAGTCTTTTCTGATATATGAAGACAGTAACTAAACAATAACTCTTGGATCATCTTAGAAATTGTGGGATAGTTTCACAATTTAGTCCATCCGAAACATCACTTCATTATGGTATGTTCGAAAGGATGAACCGAACCTTATTAAACATGGTTTGCTCTATGATGAGTAGAAGTACTATATCTATATCAATTCCGAGTTCTACCCTATTTACTGTAAATCGTATTTTGAATATGACACCAACCAAGAGGTAAACAAGACACCTTATAAGATTTCGTATGAAAGTTTTCATCCTTAGTCTTAATTGAAGGTGTGGGTTTATAAAGCTCGTGTAAGACAATAAACTTCAAGCAAACTCGACCTAAAATCTACAAAATGTATATATTGTAGAATATACTAAAGATTGTTTAGGATACCGATTCTACAATCCCACAAACAATAAAATTGTTTATTATTTGAAAGTCAAGTTCTTAGAAAGCAAGTTTCTAATGGGCAAGGCAAATGGGAGGTTTAAGGGACTTGAAAGAATTCAAGAACCTCATAACCTAATGCACTTATTGGTTGGCACTAGTTATCAAACAAAGGTTGTTGAAGCTGAACAATTTGATTGATCATAAATTAAGTAAAACACAAAGTGTTCACAAATCTAGTAGAATCATTCAAAAGTCCAAGAAATATCGTTTTCTCATGACTAATGAAGGATGATGTATGATAGGATTCTAGTAAACCCATCAACTACTAAACTGCTATGTCAGATTCTGAATCTGATGAGTGGCTTAGAGTCATGAACACCAAGATGCAGTCCATTCATGGATCAATATAAGCATCTTAAAGATGGAATCTTCATTTTGACGAGAATTTTGTTTTTCACCAAAATAAAAGATGACTCATACATTTACTAAGAGGCTAGTGGGAGCGCAGTAAAATTCCTAATATTGTATGTGGAAGACATACTAGTATTTGGAAATTAACTTTTCGATTTAGCAAGACATCATGTCTTGGCTCGAACACTATGAAAGACTTAAGAAAGGCTAATTATGTTCTTGGAATAAAGATCTATGGAGATAGATTGAGGCGACTTATAAGTTTAAGTGAAAGTACATAAATTGACAAGATCTTGAAAGGTTCAAGATGCAAGGAACTAGAGGTAGTTTCTTGCAATTATGATATGACATCATTTTGAGCATGTCTCAATATTCTAGCACAAAGGTTGAGCTAGATAAAATGATTGATATTCTATATGCTTCATAAATTGGATCCATCATAAATTCCAGATATGCACTGGACCGAGTATGTCATAATGCTTTAGAGCATTAGAGGAATAAACCAACGAAATACATGGGAAGGTCATTGGATGACTGTAAAGAACATTCTAAGGTGCTTACGAAGAACCAAATAAGTGTTCCTTAATTAAGGGTTGGAAGAAGATCATAGTAAACTGTTACACTGTTGATAGCTTCCATAAAGATCGAGAAGGTTCTCGACCATAAAAGGGGTATGTCTTCATTATGAATGAAGAAGTAGCTCGTTGGAAAGAGTTCCAAGAGAAGGAAAATTGCATAATATACTACAGAATAAGAATATATTGCTGCTTTAGAAGCTGCAAAAGAGAAGATGTTTTGGATGAAAGAGATCATTGAAAAACTAGGTTGATGCCTCCCATTTAGGATCACCTAGAAATCTTTTGTCACATTATGCGTGCCATTATGCAAGCTAAAGGATACTGTCACATCAAAGTACCAAGCATCTACTCCAAACATTTAACTATGTTCAGAATAAAGTTAAAGATGGAGATGTTAGTATTCACAAAGTTCACATAAATCAAACTTTGGTGGACCCATTCACGAAGCTCCTTTCATAAGCTAAGCTTGAAGGGTCATGTTTGAGCTATAGGACTTCGTTATTCTAGTGATGGGATTTGATTTGGATTTAGTATTTGGATATTGGAATAGGTTAATCGATAAGTATAGTATTTAGTTAGATATATAGGATATGATCTTTTCATACTCGTTGTGTTCTATATTAGCATGTTTAATCCTTGAATAAACCAGTTATTCTAAATGTCCATAGTCGATCATAGTTGTGGGAGCAACTATGAAGTAAGACTAATATGAATTGGATTGGTTGACCTTTAAGAGTAAAAGTGGCAAAATGTTGCAACCAAGTTCATAGGTACTTGTTAGGGAACAAGTACTGGACATGACCCACTTCAAGATCACTTTATGGATCGTCGTCATAAGTGAAACTTGAATAAAGGTATTTATCTTTGTATCCTTAGACCTGAGATGCATATTTGGGACTCAAGTGTAGGGAGTGTTGTGCTTTGATATGGTTAACCGATGTTCTTGAAAATAGGCAGTTATAAAGGCCATCATTGGGCATAGCATGAACTGCATAAGAGGCGTATGTAGTCAAGATAGGATTTGTTTCTCTAAATGGTTTAAGAGTGAGACATCTAAGGCGCCTTACCAAAAGTTGAGCAACAAATGAGAATGATAATGATACATGTCTCATGTTCAACATGATGTCCGAACAAAGGGATAACTGATACCACACCTTATACATCAATTGAAGTTATGAGGTTGTGGGAATTGGATGTTGTTGAATGGCATTTACAGTCATATGTTGTTGGGGGCAGCGATATGTTGCTAGACGTCCACCACTGTCTGTATCAGTCTAAAATACAATCTTGAGCAAGTGGGAGATTGTTGGTTCTATATGCTCAAGAATGATTATAAAATAATATTACCGGTAATATATGATCCTATAGGGTCACATCGAACAACAAGTAGACATCAAATTGATATTTATAAGAATTCGATTCTTGATAAATATTAATTGTTTCTTGAAAATATTATTGAATATGATTTATAATATTAGATGCAAATAAAACATTCTAGTTTATTAAATAATAGGATGGGCTCATATGTAACTAGAATTAAAAGGAGGGACCTTTTGTAATAAAGTTTAAATTGTTAAAATTGTGATTTTAACTATTTTAAACTAGGAGGGTTTAAAAGAAAATATTACATGGATAGCTTGTTTCTTATTGGCTCTTTTATGTGGCCATGTTAATGGTTGCTTGTATAAGTATCTTACTTATCTTATCAAAGGGTGGGTAAGAAATAAAAAGCTAGAAAAATCTCTCTCTTCTCTCCCTCTCTTTGGTTTTTTTGAAAACCACCATTGTGGTGATGGTTTCGTTTTCTTCTTCAAATCTTTTGAAATTTTTATTCAATAACACCCTTTTGCATCATTCAAGAGAAAGAACTAGTGTTGGGAACTGAAGAATTCATCAAGTATGGTTAATGGTGCTGGTTCAAAGTTACTACTGCTAGAAGACTTAAAGGTTAATACTGCTGAGTGTTACTACTGCTAGTAGTTAATACTGCTAGTCAGAGTTAGTGCTGCTTGAACAAAGTTAGTACTGCTTAGCTAGTTAGTACTGCTAGTAGTTAGTGCTACTTAGTAGTTAATGCTGCTAGAAGGAATTTAATGCTGCTGAAGATTAATATTGCTTATATGATGAAGATTCGTATGAAAGGATATACATGGAAGCTTAGAGATATACATGGAAGATATACTGAAGATATTTTATTTATTGTAATTATCTTTGTATTCAGTATATATATTGTATAGTTTAGAATAGTGATTTAACTTTGGTTTTATTCATTCTATTAGAGAGAAAATCAACCTCAAGGCATAGATCCTAATTCTAGAGAAGTAGAATTCGTATTGGTGAGTCTGTTCATCAATATTGAGGTTGAGTGTGTAATCTTGTAACTTCAAAGCATTCAATACAAGTTTACAATTTGTTGGTTATATTCTGTTTTGATTTACTGTTTGATTAAATATCAAAGTGTTATTCCGCAAACTTCTTTGATATTATTTCTGAGAATTAATTCTTGTTTAGAATTCGATCCTGTCAAGTGGTATCAGAGCCAAACTCTCTCAGAAACAGTTATTCATCATGGAAAATCTTACAGAATCAAGCAGTACTTTGGTTTCTAAGGTTCCAATGCTCAAACCAAGTGAGTTTGACATGTGGAAGATCAGAATCAGACAATATATTCTTCTCACTGACTACTCAATGTGGGATATCATTGAGAATGGTCCTTCTGAAGCTGGAAGGATAGGACCAGATGGGAAAAGACCTCCACCAAAGACAGATGGTGAGAGGAAGATCAGACAGACAGAGATGAAGGCCTTGAGCACTCCGCTCTTGGCCATTCCCAATGAATATCAGCATCAATTTTGCAACTGCACTGATGCTCAGATTCTCTGGAATGCTCTAGAGAAAAGATTTGCTGGAACTAAGAGCATCAAAAGAAATCAAAGAGATGTTCTAAAGCAGCAGTATGAGAACTTCACTTCCTCAAAGAATGAGTCTATGACTCAAACTTTTGATAGGTTCAACAAACTCATAGGTGAACTGGCTACTGTAGGGGTGAAGATGGAACAAGATGATATCAACAGAAAGTTCCTCAGATCTCTTGGGGATGAATGGACTATGTACACTGTCTCATATAGACAGAGTGACAATCTGGAAGAGAAAGAACTTGATGATCTATACAATGATCTAAGAGTTTTTGAAACTGAGGTAGAAACCAAGAAGAAACCCTCTGGTTATATTTACAATGCTGCACTTCTTTCAGCATCCACTGATACTACTGCCAACCCTGAAGCAGTTAGTACTGCCAGTGGAGTAAGTTCAGAAAAAGGCACTGAAACTATCTTTGAAGCCTTTTTGTCCAGTCATAGCAGCAATTCTTTGATTAATGATGATCTGGATCAAATTCACCCTGATGATCTGGAGGAGATGGATATTAAATGGCAGATGGCCATGTTATCCATGAGGGTGAAGAAGTTCATTAAAAGAACTGGAAGGAATAACTTCTCTCAAAGAAGAGAAGATGGAGCTGGTTTTGACAAGACCAAGGTGGAATGTTATAAGTGTCACAAGAAAGGACACTTTGCTAGAGAATGCAGGAGTGTTGTTCCAAACAACAACCACCAACAAGCTCATAATTGAGGATACAATCAGAACAAGAATCCTGCTCAAGCCCTTGTTTCTCAACAAGGAATGGGATTTGACTGGAGTGATCAAGTTGAGGAAGCCATTCAGAACCAAGCTCTTATGGCAGAAGTGTCTGATCTCCCCTCTGAGGTAAGTTCTAATCTTTGCACTAAATCTTGCATTGACACTGTTACAAGATACAGGGATCACAATCAAAGATTAGAAAAGGACAGAAGAGACTATGTTTTGATAGTAGAGAGATTTGAAGAGCAAATCAAAGGCTTTCAAGCTAATGAACTTCAACACTCTTATGACACAAACTATTGGAAGTGGGAAAAGAATGAGTTAGAAACCAAACTGTCTAAGTCCTTAGAAGAGAATGATAGGCTAAAAGAGGAACTGTCAAAAGTTAAGCTTGACATAGAAAAGTTTTCTTATGATTCAAAAGCAATGGATTCTCTTCTAAAGGCTCAGATACATGATAAGATGAAGCCTGGTATTGGATACAACAATACACCCCCTCCTTACAATAACAACTATATTTATCCTACATCAGACTTGTTAGAAACTAAGGAGAAAAAGGACTTGTCTGAAGAAGCTTTTAAGATAGATCCTTTGGATGAGGTAGTAGTTAAAGATTTGACTGAGAAAGAAGCCAGTGAGAACAGGGATAATACTGTGAGTAAAAAGATACCAGTAGAAAACAATATTATCACCAATGAGGGATGTGAGAAAATCTGGGTCAAGTCCAAGGAGATAGAGAAGACAAAAGGAAAGGATAACAAGGTCCATTACAAACAAACCATAGTTGTGAATCCTGGATCTTGTAAACAGTGTGCTTGCAATACTACTAAGAGCTTAAATTCTGGTATAAAAAGAGGTAATCAAAGAAACTGGAATAATCAATGGGCTCAGAAACAAGGAGTTGATCTGAATAAAATCAATAGACCAAAACCTTGTTTCATATGTGGCAAGTTGAATCATTTGGCTAAGTATTGTTACTTTAACCCTATTAACCAACAGATGAACTTTCATAGATTTGTGCAAAAACCTGTTGGTTATAGGAAGGCTGGAAAGAAACATGTGATAAAGAAACATGATGAAAGGAAAGGCCCCATGAAGAAAAAGATTTTAAAAGAAAGTGTCAAAATGTGGGTACCTAGAAGTACTAACAGTGTTACTACTGCTAATAATATTAGTGATGCTAACATAGTTACTACTGCTACCTGTGTTAGTACTGCTGAAAATATTAATGCTGCTAATACTGTTAGTACCTCTTCAAAGGTTAATACTTCCAACACAGTTACTGCTGCCTACACAGTTACTGCTGCTAACACAGTTACTACTGCTAACAAGGTTAGTGCTGCTAAGCATGCAAGTACTGCTAAGGCAGTTAGTATTTCTAAAAACAGTACTGATTCTAGCAAAAATATTTCCAAGCCTATTGTTGTAACAAAATACTCCAAGAATGAGGAGTTAAAGTTCAAAAATCTTGTCAAGAAAGAATGCAAGTATTTTGATGAGAAAGGGGTACCGAAGACCACTATGGCTTGGGTTCCTTATTCATACTAACTGATATATCTTATGTGCAGGGCAACCAACAGCTCAAGGGAAAGAGCATATGGCATGTTGATAGTGGTTGCTCTAGGCACATGACAGGCAACATGTCATGCCTTCAGGATTTCAAGCATATCAATGGAGGACATGTTGCATTTGAAGATAATCTCACTGGTGGTAAGATAAGTGGAAAAGGTAATGTCACCAAAGGTAAGATGACATTTGAGGATGTCTACTATGTTGATCAATTAAAGTACAACCTGTTAAGTGTATCACAGGTTTGTGACAAACAACATAGTATATTATTTACTAATATTGAGTGTATGATCCTTGCTCCAGGGTTCAAGGTAGTTGATGACAGCATGATACTACTTAGAACTCCAAGGAAGGACAATGTTTATTGTCTGGATATGGACAATGTTGATAGTGATTCATCTCTAAATTGTCTTGTTTCAAAAGCTTCTGTAGATGAATTCTCTCTATGGCACAGAAGGATGTGTCACATGAATTTCAAGACTATGAACAATCTTGTTAAAAACAACCTTGTAAGAGGTTTACCTTCAAAAGTCTTTTCATGTGATGATCATTGTGTTGCTTGTCTTAAAGGCAAACAGCACAAAACTTCTCATAAGACCAAAGAGTTAAATTCTGTTTCTTCTTGTCTCCAGTTACTGCATATGGATCTGTTTGGTCCTACAAATGTTATGAGTATAGGCAAGAAATCTTACTGCTTGGTTATTGTTGATGATTACTCCAGATTTACTTGGGTATATTTTCTAAGGACTAAGGATGAAACAAGTGGACTTATCAAATCCTTTATTCTAAGAATTGAAAACCAAACTAATCAAAGAGTAAAAGTCATTAGATCAGATAATGGAACTGAGTTTAAAAATCATGATCTAAAGACCTTTTGTGAAGAGAAAGGTATTGAGAGGCAATATAGTGCTCCTAGGACTCCTCAACAGAATGGTGTTGCTGAAAGGAGAAATAGAACACTAATAGAGGCTGCTAGATCTCTGTTGGCTGATTCAAAATTGCCAATTACATTCTGGGCTGAAGCAGTTAATACTGCTTGTTATGTCCAAAACAGAGTTCTAGTGGTCAAACAAAAGAACAAGACCCCTTATGAGCTTTTAAATCAAAGAAAACCCTTCATTGGTTTCTTCAAACCTTTTGGGTGTCCTTGTACAATTCTCAATACCAAATCTCACTTAGGTAAGTTTGATAGCAAAGCAGATGATGGATTTCTTGTTGGATATTCATCTCAGAGTAAGGCTTACAGAGTTTTTAACTCATCTTCTAGAATAATTGAAGAAAGTGACAATGTCAAATGCAATGAGAACACACCAAATCCTGTTGGGTCTAGACCTCAGTGGCTATTTGACATTGATTCACTAACTAACTCTTTTGGTTTCAGTAATGAGTATACAGGAACAGGAAGTGGAGGATCAGGGACTACACAAGTCTCAGAAAGTATATCTAAATCTGTGATATTTCCCATAACCACAGTGAATTCTGTTGAAGACTGTGAAAAGGAATCATTTACTGGACCAAGTCAGAGTGAAGAAGAATCTAGAGATGAGGAGATTCAAGAAAATAAAGAATCAGAAGTGGCATCTGAAAACACTTCAGTTGAGTTGCATGACTCTAATCTAGAGGCTGGACTGAATGAAGAACCTAGTCATAACACCAGAGTTCAAAAGAATCATCCTCCACAGCTGGTAATAGGAGATATCTCTTCTCCTATGATGACTAGACATCAAAGCAGGCTTCAGGAAATGCAAGATCAACAGCATACAGTGCTTTCTTGTTTTCTATCCCAGCTTGGGCCTAAAAAGGCACATGATGCTATGAAAGAATCTAGCTGGATAGAAGCAATGCAAGAAGAACTGTTACAGTTCAAGCTACAAGATGTATGGGATCTAGTAGACCTTCCTAAAGGTCACAGAGCAATTGGCATAAAATGGATTTTCAGAAACAAGAGAGATGAAAGAGGTATTGTCATAAGGAACAAAGCAAGGCTGGTGGCTCAAGGATATACTCAAGAAGAGGGTATAGATTATGAAGAAGTTTTTGCACCTGTGGCTAGGATAGAAGCAATCAGACTATTCCTAGCCTATGCTTCTTACATGAACTTCAAAGTCTATCAAATGGATGTAAAAAGTGCTTTTCTCTATGGCTCAATTGAAGAAGAAGTATATGTCTGTCAACCACCAGGGTTTGAAAACCCAAGATATCCAGACAGGGTATACAAATTGAAGAAAGCACTATATGGACTACATCAAGCTCCAAGAGCATGGTATGACACTCTGTCATCCTATCTCTTGGAAAATGACTTTGAAAGAGGAGTCATTGATAAGACTCTATTTATCAAGAGAAAGAAGAAGGATATATTGTTGGTCCAAATCTATGTTGATGACATTATCTTTGGATCTACAAGAGACAACATGTGCAAGGAGTTTGAGGATCTAATGCATCAAAGGTTCAAAATGAGTTCCATGGGGGAACTTACTTTCTTCCTTGGACTCCAAGTTCAACAGAAGTCAGATGGCATCTTCATCTGTCAATCCAAGTATGTGCAGGAAATTCTAACCAAGTTTGGTTTCTCAGAGTCAAAACCTGCCTGCACACCTATGGAAACACACAAGCAGATAACAGCAGATCTTGAGGGGGAGGATATGGATGTGCATCATTATAGATCCATGATTGGATCTCTCATGTATCTCACAGCATCAAGGCCAGATATAATGTTTCCAGTCTGTGTATGTGCAAGATTCCAAGTTAGGCCAAAGCAATCTCACTTTCAAGCTGTTAAGAGGATATTCAGATATCTCAAAGGGCAACCCAGATTGGGACTTTGGTATCCTCATGACTCACCCTTTGACCTGATAGCATACTCAGATAGTGATCTAGGTGGGGCAAACTTGGACAGAAAATCTACTTCTGGAGGATGTCAGTTTTTGGGTGCTAGACTAGTCTCATGGCAGTGCAAGAAACAAACCACAGTATCCACATCTACAACAGAGGCAGAGTACATAGCAGCTGCAAGTTGTTGTTCTCAAGTCTTATGGATTCAGAATCAAATGTTGGATTATGGGGTAACCTTTCTACACACTCCAATTTTTATTGACAACAGCAGTGCTATCAGCATTGTGAATAATCCAGTCAAGCACTCAAAGACAAAGCACATTGAGATCAGGTATCACTTTATAAGAGACTGTAATGAAAAGAAACTTATTCAAGTTGTAAAAGTTCACACTGATAATCAGTTTGCTGATCTATTCACTAAAGCTTTTGATGTGGGTAGATTCACTTTCTTGGTAACAAGTGTGGGAATGATCAACTCTGAATAATCCCCTTCTCATAAAGTGGTTCTATACCTGTATATTGGTTATTCTTGGAGTTACTAATCTTCTTTTTCAGGATAATGCATAGCAGTACTCAGTGTTTAGCAAGTTTAAAGGAGTAAGTTAGTTAATACTGCTAGTGGTAAATACTGCTCTTAGTTAATACTGCTAGTGGTTAATACTGCTAGTAGTTAATACTGCTAGTGGTAAATACTGCTCTTAGTTAATACTGCTAGTGGTTAATACTGCTTTCAGTTAATACTGCTAGTAGTTAATACTGCTAGTGGTTAATACTGCTCTCAGTTAATACTGCTAGTGGTTAATACTGCTCTCAGTTAATACTGCTAGTGGTTAATACTGCTCTCAGTTAATACTGCTAGTTAGTTAATACTGCTAGTAGTTAATACTGCTTTCAGTTAATACTGCTAGAAGTTAATACTGCTCTAGGTTAATACTGCTTATGTTCCGAATACTATAAATACTCTTTGCCCGCCTAAAAGTTCATAACGACTCTTTGCATACTGTTCACTTGCGCTCTAAACCCTTTCTCTCTCAAGTTCGAAGTTTTCAGGCAAGCTTTTCACTAAGATCAATGGCATCCATGGCGTTCATCGACGAGCACAATGAGATCGCGATGCTACAAAAGCCAAAGTGGTTTTATATCTGTATATTATTCTTGGAGTTACTAATCTTCTGTTTCAGGATATGCATAGCAGTACTCAGTGTTTAGCAAGTTTAAAAGGAGTAAGTTAGTTAATACTGCTAGTGGTTAATACTGCTTTCAGTTAATACTGCTAGTAGTTAATACTGCTTTCAGTTAATACTGCTAGTGGTTAATACTGCTTTCAGTTAATACTGCTAGTAGTTAATACTGCTTTCAGTTAATACTGCTAGTAGTTAATACTGCTTTCAGTTAATACTGCTAGTAGTTAATACTGCTTTCAGTTAATACTGCTAGTGGTTAATACTGCTTTCAGTTAATACTGCTAGTAGTTAATACTGCTTTCAGTTAATACTGCTAGTAGTTAATACTGCTTTCAATTAATACTGCTCTAGGTTAATACTGCTTATGTTCCGAATACTATAAATACTCTTTGCCCGCCTAAAAGTTCATAACGTCTCTTTGCATACTGTTCTCTTGCGCTCAAAACCTTTTCTCTCTCAAGTTCGAAGTTTTCAGGCAAGCTTTTCACTAAGATCAATGGCATCCATGACTTTTATCGACGAGCACAACGAGATTGCAATGCTACAAAA
This sequence comes from Arctium minus, assembly GCA_954870635.1. Classification (NCBI taxonomy): domain Eukaryota; kingdom Viridiplantae; phylum Streptophyta; class Magnoliopsida; order Asterales; family Asteraceae; genus Arctium; species Arctium minus. Next base: position 22,368,881 of record OX941097.1, on the reverse strand, counting down.
GCCAAAGCAAGCTGCAGGATTTCATCAGATTGTGGATTTCCTCAAGTCAAGCCACATTGCTCATGCTCTTATTGTATCCCCTACAATCTATATTGAGCATCAAAGGCAGTTCTGGGCTAATGCAACTATTGTTGTTGAGAATGGTGTGCAGATGATCAAGACAAGAATCTGTGATCAATCACTAACGGTTACTGAAGAGGTTATTCGCATCAGTCTACGTCTAGACGATGCCTCTAGTATAACCTCTATCCCAAACGATGAACTGTTTTCAAATATTACAAGAATGGGGTATGGAGGCCCATTGGGAGTTTTCAAATTCTCTAAAGAAAAATTTTCACCCCAATGGCGTTTCTTTGTCCATACTCTTATGCATTGTATCTCCAAAAAGACTACTGGATGGAGTGAGTTCAGCAGCACTATTGCTTATGCTTTGGTGTGCTTGGCCACTGCCAGAAAGTATAATTTTTCTAAAATGATTTTCAGTGATCTTGTCTCAAACATGGGAAACAAAAAGAGCTTCTTTATGTATCCCAGGTTTGTTCAAGAAGTTATTACTCATGAATTGACGAATATACCTCAACCTGTTGGGATATATGTACCTAAACCCCCCAAAGGCAAGGTTTTCTCAAATATGAGAAGATCTGCTGGGGACTCTGAAGGAGTTGACACCCCATTGTTCTCTACAATGATGGTGGTGTCCCAAACCAATGAAGGTATGGCAGCAGGGTCAAGGCCCCCATTAGACCAACCCACTGCTAGCCAAGCCCAACCTTCCCTCTCAAAATCAATTCCCCAGTCCCTTCTTGAAAAACCAACCTCTCCAATCACCCAAACTTACAAGAGGAAACAGGTAAAGAAGGCTCCTTCCCTTCTTGTACCATTACCCACTAAGCCTATAAGCCCTCTAAGGGAGAATTCTCCCCTAGAGAATATCCAAAGGGAAACCACAAGGGTGTCTTCCAACCCAAAGGAGGTGCTCTCTGAGGAGGAGGTAGAGCATATGGGTGATAAGGCTGCCACTACTCCTGCTAGTACAGAGGAGGAAAGTGGTAACATCAATAAGACCTCCCCCATGGCAACTTTGAATGAGCAATCATTTGAAGGTCCCTGGTGCCAAGAAACCACAGGGGTGGATAGTGCTTCTGCAAGGCAGAAGACTTCCACTAATAAAAGATCCAATGATCCTTCAAAGGAGAGTAACACTTCTGGAGAGGGTGAGGATAGATATACGTACTATGAATTGATGGAAACAATGGGGAACATCAATCAAGATGTTCTCAAACAAGGCAAAGAAATTGAAGAAATGAAGCTAGTCATTCTGTCACAACAAGTACAGATTGCTAAGCTGAAGAGGATGGTGGTTAGTCTGGTACAAAGGAAGAAGAGAAAGCAATTCCAACTAAGGAGAAGGAAGTCTGAAAATGATGCTCCCAAAAAGGGGGAGATCAACATGGAAGAAGTCACAAGAAAGGGGGAGATTGATAGAGAAAAACTTGATGTTGAGGGGGAGCAGGAAGCAGAAACACAAACAGACTCAGTGTCAAAAGAAGCAGCAGAAACAGTTACTACTGCTGACATTAATAAAGCAGCAGAAACTGTGAAAGAAGTTTTAACAGATCTTGAGATTGCAGAAACCTTACTAAAAGCCAAGAATGATACTCCCAAGGTCACTTCAAAGACCAAAGGTGTAATCATAAAAGAACAAGGTGAAGTGATCAAGAAAGATAACAGTAAAAAGGCAATGAGCAAAGACAAAGGAAAAGCAAAGATGGTAGAATCTGATCAACCAATCAAAAAGCAAAGGTTGGTTGAATCAGATGAAGCCCTAGCTAAAAAGATGCAGGAGGATTTTGAAAAAGAAGAAAGAGTTCAGATGGAAAAGGACAGGGAAATGGCAAAAGCTCTAGCTGCTGAACTGAATGAAGCTTATCAACAAAGTATGGTAACTGAAATTGCACAGAAGAAAGCTGCAAGTATGAAGAAATCAGTAGTGAAAACAGCTGCAAAGAAGAGAAAACCCTCAAAGACATTCCTAGGTACCCAAGAGAGAAACAAGATGATTATATTTCTTAAAGGTGCTGTAGGAGTCAAAAAGGAGATGTTCTCCAAAATGTCTTTTGAGAAGATCAAAGAGCTCTATGATTCAGAGATGTTAAAGCTTCAGGGAAATGAAACTGCTAGGGTGGAGATGGAGAAGAGGATAAAAGAAAGTAATGATTTTGATTGTCAAAAGCCATTTCCAGATGAGCAAGAAACACCTCCTAAGAAAGAGTCCACTCTGGGAGAAAGTCTAAGAACTTTAAAGAGAACAAAAATGATGGCAAGGAGAAAGCCAATCAAGAAGCCTAAAGTATCTGAAGAAGAGGCTAAGAAGGTTGTTGAAGAAGAAGGGGCACCTGAGTCATCTAAACAGACAGAGCCAGCTAACACTGATGATGTAAATTTGTATATGGTAGTGATGGACAAAGTGCCTGAACCAATTTCAGCAGAACCTGTAGGAGTTAAGCCTCCTGAGGTCATTGTCTGGGATACATTGACAGTGGATGGAAAGGAATACATAAGACTGAAAAGAAAGGATGAAAAGTATGAAGTGTTCAACACATGGGCAAAAATTGTCAGAACATGCTCTAGATCAGATCTTGAAGAAATGTTTGAGATAGGAATGAAGTTGTATGCAGATATTCTAAAGGCTCCAGGAATTTCAATTACAAAACTGGTAATGGAGTATCTGTGTATGATGTTCAAACCTGAAGAAGTAAAGCATATGATCAAGGATGTATTCAAGTCGGTCAACAGTTGGACTCTATATGAAATTAGTGGAGTATATACAGTGACTTTGGATTTAAATCACACTGAATACTTTCTAGTGGATAGAGTGTATAATCATAGCAGATTGAAGCTACATGCCATGCTGAAGAAAAAGTTAAGGTGTGTTCCAGATTCAGAAATGGCTAAATACTTGATTCAAAGAACCATCAATCAGAGTTTGGGATTGGATGCAAACACTGGAATTTAGTCCATGATAGAGTTTTGGGAGCATCTTGAAGATTAATTCTGAAGAACTTGACTTCTCTTCCTAAAAGTCAAGTTAGGGGGAGATTGTTGGGAACTGAAGAATTCATTAAGTATGGTTAATGCTGCTGGTTCAAAGTTACTACTGCTAGAAGACTTAAAGGTTAATACTGCTGAGTGTTACTACTGCTAGTACTATTAATACTGCTAGTCATAGTTAGTGCTGCTTGAACAAAGTTAGTATTGCTTAGCTAGTTAGTACTGCTAGTAGTTAGTGCTGCTTAGTAGTTAATGCTGCTAGAAGAAGTTAATGCTGCTGATCATGGTTAGTGCTGCTAAAGAGATTCGGATGGAAAGAATGACAGCTGGATAATCTGAAGATTATGAAAGCTTAGAGATATACATGGAAGATATACTGAAGATATTCTATTTATTGTAATTATCTTTGTATTCAGTATATATATTGTATAGTTTAGAATAATGAGAAAAACTTTTGTTTTCATTCTTTTAGAGAGAAAATCAACCTCAAGGCATAGATCCTAATTCTAGAGAAGTAGAATTCGTATTGGTGAGCCTGTTCATCAATATTGAGGTTGAGTGAGTAATCTTGTAACTTCAAAGCATTCAATACAAGTTTACAGTTTGTTGATTATATTCTGTTTTGATTTTCTGTTTGATTAAATATCAAAGTGTTATTCCGCAAACTTCTTTGATATTGTTTCTGAGAATTAATTCTTGTTGAGAATTCGATCCTGACATACTCCTTCTATACACCCTCCATCATAATTAAGAAATTCATTTGTGGACTCAAATAAATCATCAAAACTATCAGTCGAAGTTTGAGGCACTTTTGAAAAATTAGAACACTTTTTGGATTTACAAAGAAAAATAGTGTTCTTTAAGACTGTAGAAAATACTTTTTGAGATAGATCATTCAAAATTCGTTCAGCAGATAGAATATTTTCTAAGTCAATTATGTTGTTTTCTAATACGAGTGGAGGTGCATAAGTTTTAGCTCGAACAGGTTTTGCCTCCATATCAGTAGAAGAATATGTAGCAACATAATCGTTTGAATGATGTCTTGGTTTTTCAGAAAGATAGCTATCATTCAGTCTTTCATAACAGAATGATAGTTGCATTTTCTTCAAATTCATTCTTTTTGTATCTTCTTTTGCCTCAACTTCTTCTGATGCTTTGGTAACAAATTTGGGTTTCAAATGAGAAAGTTTACGAGCAGCATACATATAATCGGCATTATATAAACCAGGTTGTTTTCTGATAACATGTTTCAGGTAATGAGGATTATTACAACCTAATCCCCATTTTGCTTTAAAATCAGCCTCTTCATTAGGTGTATTCAAGAAAATAGTTTGATCTGTTTGGCCTCTTGTATAGAGTTTGGCTTCCAGACCAGTTACCTTTTTCTCTAAAGTCTTGTTCTCAATATGAAGTTTAAATGCTTTCAGAACGCATTCTTGCTTTTCTGAATCAGACTTAGATAATTGTGAAACAAGATCAGAAATCTTCTTTTCAAAACAAACCTTTTCAAGATTAAAATCAGAAGCAGATTTGCGTAGGGAATCCATGAGATCTTTATTCCCAATAACTGACGTATTTAGCTTAAAGATCTTTTGATTACGCCTAGCAACTCTGCCTTTTTCTCTTTTCAGTTTTGACTGAAGGTCTTGAAGTTCGACCATCATCGCATCCATTTTAATCATAATATTATTCTCGGTTAAGTTCATTACCTTTTCAGCTCCTTCATTATCTGAATCATCATACTTTGCATGATTGGCCATCAAGCACATGTTAGCAGCTTCTTCATTCTCTTCTTCTTCTTCCTCTTCAGAATGATCTAACCAGAATTCGTCTTCAGCCATTAACGCTTTGCCGGCTTCTTGTTGCTTGGCTAGCATTAGTTTGTTCTGGTAATACGCCGAATTGCGAACCTTTGGCTTTCGACAGTTTGAGGCGTAATGTCCAGTCATGCCACAGTTGTAGCATATGATTGGGACATCAGCTTTCTTGTCTGTACTGGTGTAGTCATTCCCAGATTGTTTCCTTTCTCTTGGTTTCTTCTCTTGAGATCTACTTCCTTCTACTCTTTCTCTATGCCCACGGTTCTTGGAGCTTGATGAAGAATATCTCTGTGAATTTGATCCCGGTTTCTTGTAGAATTTCTTTTGGAATGCACGGGTCAGTAATTGCAGTGCTTACTTGAGACTTTCTCCATCATCTCCATCAGATTCAGTTTCTGATTCAGAACTTATAATCACTTTCTTCTTCTTCTTCTTATCTTTGACAACAAGCGCAATGGAATCTGGAACTTTCTCAACTTCCTTTTTCTTCTTTCCATTCCTTTTCTCTTCTACTTCCTCTTCGTTCTGCCTTAGTGTCTCATACACCTCGTGGAGTAGAATGTCAGACAGATCTTTCATCTGTTTCATTCTTCGTGTATGCTTCTTCCATTCAGGTTGAAGGACACTGAGAAACTTGACGTTGTTCTCTATCTGTTTCTTCTTAACTTTATTCTTTGATAGCTCGTTCAGAAGCAGAACATATCGTTCATAAGTGTCAGCTAGGCTTTCATCTTCAAAGGCTTTGAATTCTTCGTAACTGTTTATACAGTTTGCGACTTTCATCTGGTTCCCAACCTTAGATCCCATCATCATCTTCAAAAGTTGATCCCACATCTTCTTAGCAGTAGCTTTGTAGCTGTCTATTTTGATGTAGATATCATTCGGGATACTCTGAAGAAGTAAAGATCTTGCTTGCTTATCAGCTTTGAAACGGTTCTTTTGTTCTTCAGAAAATTGGGCATACTCTAGCGTAACAGTTTTCATCTTCTGTTCTCTTTCCACGTTCCCATCCTCACTGTTAGAAGAATCATCTTCAGCATCATTATCATCATCAGGTACTTGGACAGAAAGTGGTGCCATGGGACCTTCTTTTATTGATAAAAGAATGTTATCTCCGTTTACGTATCGATCCACAAAGTCAAGAAACCTGTCTTTCCATTGTTCGTAATCCCCTTTGAACAAAACTGGGGGTTTGACATCCGTGCCAATGGAAAGAGCGTCTTTTGAAGTCATCCTGATTCGTTAGATGTGAAATAAAAATCTGTTTCAAATTGTTAGTTCAGATAAAATGATAACAGATTAAAATAATTCAGAAATGACCAAGTCAGGAACTGGCGCGAAATTGGAGCTTTTCTTGAGCAGTTGGTCGCGCAAAGTGGCTTTTGCGTGACACTTGGGTTGCACAAACTTGAGCTTTGCGTTTCACTTGGTTTGCGCAAACGAAGGTTCGACCGGATGATTGTAAGAACCGGTAAAAGGTATTAAAAAATACCACAAAGATGGTGGACACGTGAGAAATGCTTTTCTTTAAAATGAGAAAAAGTTTACCCAAATGAGAAAAGTTTTTTTTTTTTTTTTTTTTTTTTGAGAAAAGTTTTTGATGGTGGACGTTTTAAAATGAGAAAAATTTACCCATTTTTAAAATGGTGGACACGTGCATGCATGAGAGAAGTTCTCTTTGATTGTGAGTTTTTCAATTGTGAGTTTGCATGACACGTGAGTTTGCATGCATGAGAGTTTGCGTGAGTGGACCGATAATTCTAAATGGTGAGATTGAAATTGTCAATTAGATATGAATATTATGAGTGGAGGAAATGATTGGTAATTGGAGTGTTCGACCGGTATTGATGTGAAGACCGGAGATGGTGTTTAGATAAGACCGGAGATGGTGTTTTTCAAGTTCGACCGGTGTTTGTGGTGTTTGACCAGATCAAGATGTTTGACCGGAAGAGAGAGAGGTAAGACCGGGGAAGTGTAGTGGAAAAGTGGGGTTCGACCGGAATTGAGGTTTACTTTGACCGGGGAAGTGAGGAAGACCGGGGCTTGGTTTGTGAGATTCGACCGATAAAAAGTGATCTTCGACCGGTATTTGCAAGAGTCCGGTCGAATGCTTAAGACCGATAGAATGTAAAAACTAAGGTTCGACCGGTAAAAAAAATATATTATCGGTCAATTGGCTTAGACCGATATATTACAAAGAACCGGTACGCTTAAGACCGATACGTCGTCTTCTCCGATTAAATCAACTGTAACTCTAAAATTAACCCAGCTAGAGGTCGATTTACCACACCAAACTTTGACACAACGATCTCCTTACCAAATAGAACAATGCACAACACTTTGATTTCGAAAATAACCGCAAAATCAAGATTTTGATGATTGATCAGTGTTCTTCAAAAATGAAGAACACAGAGAGTTAAAAATTTTGATTTTGAATCTGGATCAGCTCTGATACCAATTGTGAGTCCGTGATCGTTACCAGATAATCAAAACAACAAACAATAGATGATAAACCAACCTGATTCGATAACAAACGATGATTACACGGTTGATTTCTTGAAGTGTTAAGCTCTCTGTTTGTTTCTCTCTATTTCACCTTGATAGTGTGTGTTGTGTGTTTCTTGTTTTTTTTTGATCTGATATTGTGAAGAGAGAGAGAGAGAGAGATAATATCTAAGAATTAGATATTATCAAAACATAAAATAATAATAAAACTTAATATCTAAAACTATAATATCTAGATATTAAAACAACTTTGACTTTATTACAGAATAGACCCTACACTATTGTTGAGAGTGACTTGTCAGCTTTAACTTCAGATTGCGATCTTCGTATTGGATGATCTTGAATCCAATGAGATTGTGTCTTAACAAAATTATATCAAAATTATATAAATATATCATAGTTAGATTAGAACTGAAATATCTAATAGTTATCTACTTGTAACCCATCCCTATTTAAAGGACTTATGATTAATGAAAATTATAGATCTTCTTTCTTTATTCTATTGTTCTTCTGTTTTGTTTTTCCTTTAACATACTCAACTTTATTACTCTTGTTTTAATTTAGGGTTTTCTTGTTTTACAAAAAAACTAGGGTTTTCTGGTATTGACTAAAATATATAAATTTTTCTGATGATTTCTTTTTTTTCTATTTCTTTTTTAGGGGTGATTTAATTATTATTTTTGTTTCCTAATATTTTATTAATCCGATAATTAAATTATATATGTTTTTTTTACTAAGTTCCTAAAATTCAAACCAAAATCTCCAATTTATTCTTTTATTTTTGTTCTTGAATCTTCGTTCGTGGTTGTTACCAACAAGCAATAACTCTTTTTGGCTCTACTACTTCCGGACAGGCCCGGCCCTGACCCATGGCAAGTGTGGCTTGGGCCATGGGCAGCAGGGCCATAAGGGCATCAATTTTTTCCCAAAAAATTAGTTTAGTAGCTTCAGTTTTAGAAATTAGAGCAGCCCAAAAAAAAATTTACCGTTTCTTTTCGGCCGAAGGGCGACGGGCGTTTCAGCTCCTTTTCTCTCTCTCGCCTCTAGGCTCTCGCTTCTTAAATGTCGACTCAACCTCTGTTCCATCTCAAATAGCAATTCGCAAGTCTCAATCGATCACTCTACATTCTACAATCTCTGAATCTCACTATCTCAGGCTCTCTCAGCTATCGTTTGTTTAACAAACGGTACTTGTTTCTCAATTCTCAGCAGTCAACAGGCCCGTCGTAAGAGGGCATCATTCATCGATTGAGTATTGACGAATGACGATTGAGTATTGACGATTGTTTCTCAGCACTCAACCCTCAACACTCAACAGGCCAGTAGCTTCATCTTTCTGATTTCTGAAATCCTCCATCGATTGAGTATTGACGATTGTTTAGGGTTTGAGGTTTGAGGTTTCCCTAGACCCTAATCGACTATTGTCTACTGGAGTGGAGTGATTCTCTCATTCTGGCTTTTGCCCTAAATCAACTGCTTGTAGGTGTGTTCTTTTAGTTTTTATCTTCTAAGTTACCTTGTTGAAGTATTTATTTGTTTGCATAATTGCATTGTGTTTGAATTGTTTAAATTGTTTAGACATGTTTCCTAGATCACAACCATCCGGTTCCCAAAATAGAAAAAGGAAAAAAAAAACACAAGTAGAAATTATTCAATCTATGCAAGGATCTATGAATAAATTTCTTGTTAGACCATCAAATGTTTCTGAAAATCCGATTGAAAACCCTTATGATGAATTTGTTAATAGTCCAAATGGGGATGAGCCGCCTAGCTGGACTAGGTTCCAAACCCCTTCAAATTGTTTTTCGTTCGCATAATAAAGGGGCATTTTTTTTTGCCTTTCGCCATGGACATCCGGAATCTCAGGACCGGCCCTGCTTCCGAAGTTCTAGGTACAACACTCAATTGAACAATTTTCTTTACTTTTCTATTCATTATAATTGTTTTTTTTTTCTTTTTTGGAACTTTTTAAAATTTTAATGCTAGTTTTTTTTAATCATGATGGATTAATATAACGTTCTTGTTGCTATATGTTTTTGTAATTACCAATAAAGATTGATTCTATATAAAATATGATCTTTACAACTAGAAAATTTGAATCACATATTTCAAACATTAAAAAAGAAGAAAAGATGAACAATTAGTTCAAATTCAAACAAGAGTTATCGGTCTATTCATAATAAACAGACGTTCGAATGTAGTAAAAATAATTTAATAATATATATATATATATATATATATATATATATATATACTAGCCGTCTACCCGCGTGATGCAGCGCGGGTGAATCACAATTCTGAAGAAAATAATTTTTCTGACACCGATATTTTTTGTTCAACAATAGTCACTGCAGTGACACGTGCGTCGTCTCCATAAAGGTCGTAGATTGACTACTTCCTTCACCAATAGCTATTTTTTCTCATTTTGTTCTTCTCCTTTTGCCGTTCATAATATCGTCTATTGTATTCCTTTCGTTTTTCTGCAACAATATTATTTTATATAAATATATACTATGAGTGACTATATCACGAATTAATACCAAATCTTTTGATATTTACAATGAGTATTCCATATAGCTTTTGTTAACTCTACATCATCTTGCGAGGCATCACCGTTTGAAATTTTCTCATCGGTCATCCTCATTGGACACTGTAAATTTATATAAATATAATAATAAAGTTTTATCTATGAAATGATGTGTAAATGTCATAGTTGGAATGAACTAAATTTGGGTAACAAATTTAAAGATTGAACAAAAATGAACTTGTTACGAATGTTTTTACCTTGGTGGTCTTGGATATAAGGTTAGTAGATATATTTTTTTGATCATACAAGGAGTTATTTTCCTTTGATTTTGCATGATACTTGTGGAGATATTTTGAGTAATGGTCCGTGTTTAAAATTAATCATGACCGGATGAACTTTACCAAACTCTGATCTCCATCAGATCTATGTTAAGAATCTATCTATTTTTTAATTATTTTAAGCTAAGGGGTTGTTTACCAAAACTTTTGGGTAAGCACTGACTGAAATAAGAGGTGTGACTGGAATAACAGGTCTGATTCAAATAAGTGATAGATTAAAAATCTTGTTTACTCATTATATTACATTAAGTGCTGACTGATTAAAAATGACTGTTATAAGCAATTGTCACTTTATTTATCAAAAACTTTATAGAACACAATATCTACTTTATTATGATATTATTTATATTTATGTAATTGTAACATTTATTAAATTTTAATGTAAATTTAATGCATAAGTTTACTTTTAATTGAATTTACTTTTTTTTGAAGAAAATTGAATTTACTTGTATTCATTGAAACCATGCATAATTTTTGAAAAGTGATTATTAAAATATTTTATATTTAAAAGTACTTCAAAAAAGATGAGTCCTTAGAATATATTATATTTTTATTGAATAAAACTATTTTGTATATAAAAGTACGTACTACACATTTCCAGATAAAAGTTATTGATTGAAACCCTTTAGACGCCATAGGGAAACCCAAGAATGTCACCGTTTTTTGCTTCTCAACCTCAAGACTAAAATATAAGAAACAAGTTATAAAACTCCAAATTTCTAAAACTAATTAACGAGACTAAACGACAATTAACTGACATTTGGACTGAAATGTAAGAATTTCTAACGGACTAACGGAGTAGGGACCAAAATGTCAAGATTTTAACTTACTTAACGATGCTCTGTTAAAGTACTGTTCATCATCCCTACCAACGATCTGCATACTTTGAACCTCGATATCTTCTTTGTTATTCAACCAAAATTCACGAAATTTCTTGAAAAATGCTCCTTGTTTAATGCTAAACCGATCCCAACAATAAATGTTCGATCATGCAACGCTATATGATCTGTATCTCGACTTGATTAAGCTCCGGCGAATATGATTTTCCGGTGAGTGTTTTTCGTTCTTTGGAGGGCTGAAAATACCTTAAAAACGATGAGAAACAACAAATTAACGATATTATGAGACTAATACATTGAAAGAAATCGTTAAAATCAAACGCCCGCGAAACCCGTTTTTCCGGCCATAGTCCGGTGAATCTCCGGCGAACTTTCAAACAACGATATCTCACTCGTTTCTCAACGAAATTCGAATCTGAAACTTGCTATGATCTCTAAATCAACATAGAAACAGATTAGGAGCAATAAAATCGATCAAAAACAACGTAGTCGTAGACCCACTTGTTGAACTCGATCGGAAAACTTTCAAAAAAAAAAAAACTTCTAAGTATATAATTCATATAAAATGAAGTTTAGAGAGCAATTCGTATAAAATATATATGTTAATTGTTTCTCAAATGTAAACCCAATGTTTTCTTTACAGAGCTCATACCAATAAAACACTCGTCCGTCCAGACATCAATTGTCATATTTTGCTTTGTTGCATACATGAGATTTGAGGGGAAAAAACCTGAATATACATTCAGAAAAATAGAGTCAATGTTTAAACACTTCACAGTAACCCAAAAAAGTACACATCTAAAGTACACAGTAAAACTAAATTAACCATTTGAGCAAGTATGCAGAATTTGGAGAAGGAAAACAATCAAACCTTCTACCACATCTATCCATAGCCTACGACTCCCAAGGAAGTAACATGTACCACTAAAGATGTTACATCACCTGCAAAATCAAGTTTGCAATTAAAGAAACTCATATCGAGATTTATGAACAAGAAACAGAAAGTTGGCTTGATATATATGACCAACAGAAACTGATTGTGCCTTTCAAGAAAGAAAAAAAGAAAAAGTGAACATTACAACCATCAATTTTACCATTGTAATTCCCTACGATTCTTACCAATAGTTTCTTAAATGAGAGTGTCGATGAAGTTACTGAAACAAAAAGTAAAAGTTCGATTTTAGGTTTAAAAAACCTTAAAATCGATCATCACCCACGGATTTAAGGAACAAAAACGAATCAACATACATTTGTCAAGAAAACAACACATCAATCGGAACCCTAACCGTATACATATAATATCGTCTTGGATGGAGATTGAATATGGCAGTGTCGGGAAGAAATTTGAAGATGTAGAGAGAGCCAAAAGAAAATGTGAGACGACCAAGGATTCCAGGGGGTGAAGAGCATAAACATGCTCTAAGGTTGTATTTTGAAATTTGAATTTGAGTTTTATTAGGAACATAAACCTGCAGAAATGAAATTCAAAACTTTGAAATCTTATACATGAAAATGGAAATTAAAACTCTACACAAGAGAAAGGGGACTTTTCATATTCCAATCTTAGTAGTGGTGGTGTTGGTTAAAAACATTGCATAAATAACTTGGACATTGTGCTTAATAAGTTGCAATTCATAGTTTTTTAAGTTTTATGTATAAAAATGTTGTACATTGTGCATTAAAAATTGTAATTAAGAGTTTTTGCATGAATGCATTATAAGGTAGTATAGATATATATATATAGATAGAGAGAGAGAGAGAGAGAGAGAGGGGAGGATCAAACGAGAACAGTAACTATTTAAAACAACACGAGAACTAACAAAATCATTAGAGATTTTACATTAACGCGCAAAAAAACCATGCGGACCTGAAGCCACGGCCAAAGTCCTTTTTTCGTGTGTTAATGTAAAATCACTAATGATTTTGTTAGTTCTCATGTTCTTTTAAATAGATATTGTTCTCGTTTGAACCCGTCTATATATATATATATATAGGGGTGGTATCAATTGGAAACCAAGTTTCATTGGAAACTTTGGAAACCAAATTTCAGCCATTGATCTTTATAATCAACGGTTAAGATTCATTTGAATTATATATGGTAGTAAATTAATTAATTTATTAATAATAAATAAAAATAATAGATGAAAAGGGTAAATATGTCTTTTAATTTTGTGTCTCAAATATGGCAAGAAAGGTTTATTTTATTTAGATTACTTGAAACCAAAATAAAATTTCCCACGCAAAATAAGAAAATATAAAATTATATTATATTATATTTTGGTTTCAAGTAAAAAAAAATTACCATGCAAAACAAAAATAAAATTTCCCACGCCCATGAATTTCCACATCGATAAGAAAAATTTTATTTTTCTTTTAAAATGTAAGAAAATATTTTTTTTAATTTCATTTTATTATAAAATTTTTCCCACGCAATCTAATATTGTGATGAAACAGAATGAATTTGTGGATTACAGATTTCATTGGATTACATTTTTGTGATGAAACAGGATGAATTTGTGTCATTTTTGTTAACTTTCCATTTTTGTTTCATTACCTGTTCAGTTGCATATCCGTATATGAAAATAGATTCATCAGGTTCATCGTGTTAGCATTATTGTTTCATAATGAAAATAGATTCATCAGGTTCATCGTGTTAGCATTATTGTTTCATTATTATCATATATAAGCTAAATTAAAATTAAATAATTTACCTAAATTAAATATCTCATTTTTAAATTAATCAATGATCATTATTACCATATATAAGCTAAATTAAAATTAAATAATTATTAATATAATAATAACAACAGTTACCATATATATTATGAAATAATGTAAAAGACAAAAATAACCTTTTCAATTAAAAATAAAAATAAAATAAAAAAGAAATTCACTGATTGGTTGATTTCGGTTTCCAAAGTAATACTGGTTTCCAATTGATCGCTCCCCTATATATATAACTTAAAAAAATTAAGTGTAATTAAGTGTTACATTTGGTTTTTCATGCATATGACATCCAAAATATCGGGATCGGTCGTGACAAGTGGACATTCACATACCTCCTAACTTAGACCTACAAAACTCCTAGATGTTGCACTAACACAAGAACAAGATATATAAAACAATGTAAATCATTACTTAAAATCAAATTCATTGAATAGTTTATATTGGTTTTCACGGGTTTACAACATTTATTGAGTTTGTTAATTAAATTCTAGAAGGCTTGAAAACCTCAAAAGACTTCATCCAGGAATTCCGAGATCGATTAATTTAAGTTTTATTCATTTCTGTTTTATATAATGAAAAAAGATAAATATAACTTTCCTTTTGGTTTATTACACAAATAAGATGTTAGCCAAAAATGGTTCCTTAAAGCTTTCTGCTAACACATCTGCTGCTTGTGAAGTTGCCTTGAACTCCATGTTCTATTCATGGTTGAACAATTCGGGAAGATGATCGTTGGCAATCTTGACCGTTCATCAACATGCGGGAAATCGATGGTGTAATGGAGTCCACGGCTTTCGTGTCTCGCCAGAGCGCTGCTCACCACTAATTTCGCACAGCAAAACAGGTTCCTCATTTCACAAGCCTCGAGCCCAACCATCGTTGGTTCCCACCCTTGTTGAAACAAGTAAGCCTCCCATTCGAGTTCCAGTTCCCCGATCCTCTGCTCAGCGGTCTTTAGCCTTGTGGTGGACCTCACAATCCCAACATACTCCCACATGATCGACTGTAGTTCCTTCCTCACTTCTTTTGTCCTCCTGATGATCTTGCCCAGAATGTTGCACCCTAGCTGCATAGGAACGACGGGTGGGTCCCACCATCGTGAAACGCTTTGATCTATGCAGGACGCTTTCATGTGATCTATTGACGGCTTCACGGCCCTGCGTGCAAATACCAGTGCTTCTAGCAAGGAGTTGCTTGCAAGTCTGTTTGCTCCATGTAATCCTGTGCATGCAACCTCACCTACGCAAATCAAGTTAACAAAGATCAGATCTTTCTCATGGTTTTATGTGTGTTTAGGGTGCGTGAGACAAGATATCGGGATTCAACGATTCCAAAATCCTAACAATACAATGGTGAATTTATAAACCAAACCAAAAAAACAAACCCGGTATATCCCACTTGAAAGTAGGTCGGGGGATGAGATGTATGCAGATGTGTCATATGCCCCAAAGGATACACTTCAACAAAATCAGATTTATAGGACGTCAAATATGATTAAATGTCCTAATAATGTCCTAATATACTGCTTTATAGGGCTTACGTTTATAAGACCAAACAATTGTCAATCATATGTAAAGGTGTTGCAATAAGTGGATAGGATGCTTTTGGACGTCCTAACAAATTTTTTAGGGCACTTTTGAAATGAAGTGTCCTATTAGTCTTTTTATGTAACATTATTTAAGAAGTGTACTATAGAAACAAGTGTCTTATATAAAGATGTGTTCATAAAACACTTCTCAAAAGTCTTGATAGGATGCCCAAATATGTTCTAATATCCTATCGTAACACCTTTACATAGGACATCCAATTGTTTGGCCTTACAATCCTAAATCCTATAAACCAGTCTATTATAACACTTTAGACATATTTAGCCTCCTATGAAGTTGATTTTGTTATAGTGAAAGCGGTTGTTTCTATAAAAACCCTACAGGGGGCATATTTATAAACCAAACCAAAACAAACTAAAGGGGCTTGGTATATTCCACTTGAAAGTGGCTTGAGGGGTAGGATGTGCGCAGACCTATCCTCCGTCCCAAAGAGTAGAGTGGTTGTTTCCGTGAATACCCTTGGGTTGTGCAATAGTGCGAGCACATACTAAACACGTAGTGACATAACTAAAAAAAGTTGTTCCTAGTGTATAGCAAGATCAACTATTTGGGATACAGTCAACGCCGCATTTCATAGGTATCTCACAGCACCTCTGAAAAACTAGATTCAGAGATTTTCAACGAGGGATAGAAGCAACCCCGCGTCTTATTTTGACTTTTGAGGTCAAACAGAACAATTCGAAACTTCAATTTTGATATGGGTTTTTTCTTCCCAGATATTTTCACTATTCACCATTGCGACAATTACCAGAACCACCACATACAAAAAAAGTTGGGAGTTAAAACATAACAAATTTAGATCAAATTTAGATCAAGAGATTAGTCCATTTGACCACAAAAGTCAAAAACAGAGGAAGAGAATCTCACCTGCCACGTATAGACCACGAACGTTGGTCTCCCCTTGAAGACCAGCTCGAACCCCTCCACACATATAATGAGCAGCCGGAACCACCGGAATCGGCTGGCGAGTTATATCAATACCATACTTAAGGCACTCTGCAGCTATATTAGGAAAATGGGAAAGAATTTCGTCTCTTCCTTTATGACTGATATCTAGAAGAACATATTTCTCCTTCCGCTTTTTAATCTGATCATCTATACTTCTAGCCACAACGTCTCTTGGTGCAAGCTCAGCCCGTTCATCATACATTAGCATGAACCTTTCCATATCAAGATTATACAGAATGCCACCATCACCCCTCACAGCTTCAGAAATCAAGAACGCGTTTTCCCTGGTTTTGGTTGGTGGGATCGGGAGGCCTTCATCTGCTAGTGAAGTTGGATGGAACTGCACAAATCTGACAGTGAAAATATGCTTAGAATGCAGCACAATGCAATCTTTAAAAGAAGTGTGAATTCTTACTCCATGTTTGAAATTACAGCTTGAGCTCGATGTGCCATTGCTATTCCATCTCCGGTAGCTACCTGTCAAATTTAACTGCAAGAATTGGTATACCTGATTACCTGAAAAGAAAACTAACCAAACAAACCCAATAAATCCGGCACAGTTTGGGACGACCTCAATGATAGCCTAGGGGTGTCCGTACCCCCGCTCTATCGTCCCAACGAAATGGAAAATATTAAGGTGTCTTAAAGGTGCACCCCCTTTAATTTGATGTGTGCTCCCCTAAGTTAACAAAAAGTGGCTGCAGGTACGGGTAGTGTCATTGCATGCGGCATTACATCGTTGCAAGTTTAAATCCCTTTTGGCTCTTTTATAACTTATTGGCAAGAACAGAAAATAAACAAAAAAAGAAAGAAAATCCCACTTGGGTGTTGCAAGACGTACACAACAATTGTGGCCACTGAGGTTTAATCAGGGCTGATGTCTTACGGTCATAATTTGTCAAGAGATTATTCTAGGCATAGCCTAGGACACCCTTTCCCAAAAGGAAAAAAAAACGTGTGTATGTCATTTTTAATTAAATCGTACTTTTTATAATTATTTTTTGTTTTATTTTATATCATGTTAAATATAATGTGCCCCCGCTAGGAAATATTTTCATTGTCAGATTTGTGCAGGTCTATCCAACTTCACCACTGTCAAAAAATTTCAATTTCATATTATGTAAAGAATGTTAAAACAATAAAGTAACACAACCCAACACCGATAACTACTAATACACGGGCAAAAAAAAAAGCTAAAACCATTGTATAGTAATTAGTAAGCATGTCACACAAGTGAAAACAACAATAGACATGATATGCAGGAAAAAACTAAGAACCATATTAGAAAACTGAATCTTGCAAATCCAAAACTTCTATTCTCTGAAAACGAACAGATTTTCTTATCATGTGAAATCTGTTCAAGTTTGAGAACAGATGCTTGTGAGACCAGACTTCAACATTTGTGTATGTGCATATTTAACTGATATATAAAGAACGAATAATTAGCATAAAGAACCAAAATAATGACTATTATCAGAGATAATCATACCAGTGGATTTGTGGTGGATGGATAGACATGCCCAGCACCCCCAGAAGCAAGCAAAGTGACCTTTGAAATAAATCGTACCACCTACAACTTCCGATAGGGAGATACAGATTAGCAACACAGAAATATCAAGTGCAATATAAAACCAAACAAACCTAGTATATCCCACTCGACTGTAGGGTATGGGGATAGGATGTAGACAGACGTTACCTCTGTCTCAACAGACAGACTGTTTCAGAGAAGACCCCTGGCTTGCGAAAAGGGTAAGGAAAACAAATAGAAAGCACGACTGAAAGCCACAGATTAGGGAAAAAATAGATTGATGAAAATGCATTTAATCATGATTGTAGTCATCACCTTGAGCGTTTCTGTATTCATAGTGTCAACACCATGACAAACCATGTCAGATCCATCCTGCAAACCGATTAATAGACTTATCATGAGACTGTGTAAGAGCAAAGAATGCCCGTCACTCGAGTGAATTCACACTACAACAAATCGGTTTTATATGACGTCATATCATGTCCAAGTGTGTTAATGGGACTTAAGTTTATAGGACCAAACAATTGTGCGTCCGATATAAATGTGTTACAATAAGTTGATATGACGTTTTTGGGCATCCTAACAAGTTTTTTATGATAATTTTGAAATAAACGTCCTGTTAGCTTTTTATATGACACTGTTTGAAAAAAAAATGTCTTATAGAAATAAGTGTACTGTAAAAAGATGTGTCCAGACACTTCTCAAAAATATCCTATAAAAAAGCTAATAAGACACTTTATTTCAAAAGTGCTCTAAAAAACTTGTTGCGATGCTCACATGTCCTAACATCATATTGTAACATTTATAGAAGACGCACAATTGTCTGGTCCTATAAACTCAAGTCCTATAAAACAGTTATTAAGACATTTAAACGTCTTTGCCGTCTTATAAAGCCAATTTTGTTGGAATGAACCATCTTGGGCATTTACTAATCTTGTTTTAGAGGATGAAGGCAACCTAATAGATTTCATTAAGAAACAAACCTGAGATGTCAACAAGTCAATAGCGAAATGATGCTTGAAAACCGAAATGTTGAGATCATTCTCAACTACCATGAGAAGTGCCCTTTCAATTTCCCTTCCGGTCATATCAGCGGCGTGTACTATTCTGTGATGAGAATGACCACCTTCTCTTGCTAGATGTAAGTTTCCGTCGTCTCCATGATCAAATGACGCACCCATGGCTATCAATTCCCTAATTCTCTCAGGTCCTTCTGTACACACCACCTGCACGTATGCATAAATTGCTATTTTTCGACTTAAAACATAATTTCTATCAAACAAGATGATTCATTTATAAAAATATGATTCTAGAATTCTCATACTATCATTATAAGCATCATTCACATAGTTAATATACCGGGCAAGGCTCCAAGTCCAAAAAAAGCAAACCAAACAAACCCACACTAGCTTTTATAACATTCAATTCGTTCAAACTCTCATGCAAAAAGCAGTTAGAGGGCACAGATCCCTTCATATTTGCTGTATTCTAGGTGCTCAAAGACTAATCAAAGGAGGCAATGAGTTCTAGAATCATAAATAGCATATTTGTAAAAATATAAAAGATCAAAGATAACAAGATGAATGAAAAGTTGCTTGTTTGAAAGCTTACTCTAACAGTCTCCTCATCGCATAAATAAGCCCCGGCTACAATCGTATCTTGCATGTGACTCTCCACCGAATCAGAAGGGCACAACACAGCACTAACACCACCCTGTGCGTAATTAGTATTGCTTTCATGAGGCTCGGCCTTTGTTATTACAGCAACGGTACCATGTTTCGCAACCTCGAGAGCATATCGAAGACCAGCAACTCCGCTACCAATAACAGCAAAATCAAAATACTTTGTGGAATCATCTCGAATGCATGATGTTATGACTGTTTGAAAGGGTCTTTGCGTTTCACCAATCGGATAACGATATCTCTTGATTTGCAAGTTGTTAGACACCCCACGTGACCTGTAACGAACAATATAAATACGGCAAAAAAGATGTGAAAATTTGGTAAACCACAGTAACCTTCAAAGAGAGATTGGCAAAACTGTGGTAAGCCACATCAACCTCAAAGAAGGGTAGGCAAAAAAGGGAAAAACCACATCAACCTTCTAAGAATGAAAGAAAAATATGTGGTTAACCATCTTAACCTCCAAAAAAAGATTGGCAAAAATGCAGTAAATCACAGTAAGCATCAAGAAAGATAGGTAAAAATGTGGTAAATCACATCAAAAGTTAAGAAAGTTAGGCAAAGCCGTGTAAACCACATTAAACTACAAGAAAGATAGGCAAAACGCTACTGTTACATACATACATTCACTTGTAGCCATAAAAATATATCAAAACTAGCATTAATGGTAGTTTTGTGCCAAATAATAGAAAATATCACCAAGAAATTGATATGAAGGTTTTGTAGATGAGTAAACTGTACCATGAAAACTTCTGACAGCATCTCTGTGACACCACCCGAGAAAACAAACTCTGTTGCCAGCAACCAGTCTCGCGGAATTGCAGATTGGCACTTCCAGAAGCTATACTAGTTGCCATTATTCTGCTATAAATATAACAACCATCAAACAGGATTTCATGTCCATCAATAATGCACCCAAACTTTTCATAAAATTAGAGAGATCAAATAAAAAAATGAACAACAGTTTTGAATATACAACCAACAAGAACAATGAACAAGGATTCAAATATCCTAAAGACAACATATGAAACATCTATATTCAGAATAAAATCTCGGATTTTTAATATGGAATGGAGAAATGAGCATAGCAAAAAATTGATTTTAAAGATTTAGCCAAGGAAACAGATTCATTACTTCAACAGTATCGTCTGCTTCCTGTAATCACAGCAGAATTTTACCAGAAATATAGAAGTGTTCACCGAAAATCCATGAAAAACAAGCCCCAGGCCCCTTGATTAACAAAAATCATAGAAAAACATATGGCCTCTAGAAACAGGGGTAAACAAGTTTAGGCACCAAAAAACCAACTAACATTAATTGAAACAAGAACAACAAATCCATGCAAACTAACCATAACCAAAACAGATAAATTGTACAAGACAACAAAAGTGTGATACCAATGAATTAGAGTAAAAGAAAGAAAAATATTATGAAAATGAAGAGTATCACTGATAGAAAGTAAAAGGGTCTGCTTGGTTGCAAATGGGAATGAGAATGAAAATTGAAATGGGATAGGAATCGGAATCGGAATCGGAATGAGAATGAGAATGTTGTGCGATGAGAATGGCTGAATGGGAATGGGAATGTGCATTGATGCTAGTTGGTACATAATGGGGAATCATAATGACTAAAATTGTTAACAGAAAAACCGTAACCAGCCTCAACCTTCTGTTTTAACTTTAAACACTCCAAAAAAAACCATCAAACACAAACTTTTACATGCTATCTCATATAATTAACAAAAATGAACATTGAAACTTAACTAGTTTCCACAAGATTTACCCGACTTGTCCAAAACCCCAGCAATTTTGAAGCTACATCCAAAATGCAATTGTTACCAGATATATCATAAAGAAAGGAATGTGTTTTCATTTCCCCTGGTTTAACGAGGAGTTGACTAGAAAAGAGACTATCATCAAAATCACATGACATGCATGGAGTTGTTTTTTCGTTAAATGCACTCAAATCTTTATGCATCACTTTAAATAAAGAAATCTTGGAATCAATAATTTCGATCTATCAGAATCTAATTTGTTCAACTTTGAACCACTTAATTGGTGGAAATTGTGTCATTGCTTATCATGACACAGTCACATTCAATGGAGTAAATACCGACACAGTCATATTCAATGGAGAAATACCTGAAATTTCACTCCACCATGATCAAACTAATCAAAAGCAAATCTTTTTAGAGGTAACAATCAGAACAGGACGAATATAATGGAGCAAATACCCGAAATTTTGCAAGGTATATGAAGAATGCGTTGAGGAGATTCTGCAGCAATCCCAGCAGCCTCTTTCTACTCCGCTTCAGCAATAATTCTTGGAAATGTCTTTTTCTATTAGGGTTTCAAAATTGTGATGTTATTGTACAGCAAGAAAGCATCTTGAAGCTTTAAAAAGCAAAAAAGAAACAAAATTTACCACGAGATGATGAAGCCCAATGAGAGAAACTTTGTATGGCGTGAAGTTTTTTTTTTGGAAAACAGAGGAGGTCAGGAGGATGGGAAATTTTGACAAAAATAGAACAGAAAATGTTACAATATAACTTTTTGTCATCTTTCATTTTCGAAGGCAAGTTGTGTTTTGCATCCACAAATAATAATTTAATAAGGGTGAATTACATTTGTGGTACTTGTGGTTGTACTCAGAATTTGGATATCGTCCCTCAAAAACGTATTAACTATAACTTTTACGTTTCATAACGTCGTTGGTCTCTCAAATTAACATCGTTAAAAGCATCTCCAATCAACCTTCAATTCTCAATTTTGCCAGTAAATAGCATTCCAATCGACCGCTATTTCCAAAAAAAAATTGCCGGCCGTTTACTTCATACCGCATATTTGCCGTCCAAAATATTTATGCGGGCCACAAATTTCCAGAGGGGCCCACCACCATGTGTATTTTTTATTGATATTTAATACAAATTTATTATTAAGGGAAATTGGCTCAAATAGCCACATTACTCTATCAATTGAATCTCCTAGCCACTTCTCTCCATGATTTATCAAAATAGACCTAGGTCCGCAATGGCGGACCTGCAGGTCCTCTACCTCCGCCATGGCGAACCTAGGTCCTCTGCTGTCGTTGAGTGAGATCGTGACACGTGACGAAATGGCGGACCTGGGTCGGGTGGCGGACCTACCCGTTGCAGACCTGGCATGGACCGACAATTTTTTTTTGTCTTTTTCTGGAGGTAGAGGACGTGCAGGTCCGCCATTGCGGACCTAGGTCTATTTTGCTAAATCATGGAAAGAAATGGCTAGGAGATTCAATTGGCTAGGTAATATGACTATTTCAGTCAATTTCCCTATTATTAAATATGTCCAAAAATAATTTATGTTAATATAAAATATGATATTTTAATCTGGGTCCACAAATTTGATGTTTTTTTTTAGAGGATGGTTGGAGTTGAGTTTTTTTTTTTTTTGTTAATGAGGCCACAAAATTTGGTGTTTTATTTGGTATCAACGTTGGAGTTGTTCTAATAGGTTAACACTCTCAAGTGTTCCCTCACTTGAGGGGCAAATTCGTCATTTTACCTTTTTTCTTCTCCACCTCCTTCTACTTCAACCCAATGAAGACGAAGAACCCTACATTCATCCTTCTTGGATATACAAATTCTTTAATGTAAATTCATCAGGAAAAAAAATCCATTCAGAATTTCAATCTATCGATATAATGTAAATCAAAAACCCTTTAAATCTATGTCAGAAACAACAAAAAAAAAACTTACAAAGAACAAGAAAAAACCCTAAATCTCCCTCTGATACTGTTCTTCGTCTTCTTCTCCTGCCAAAGAAAAATTTACCATCGAAATGATCAGACGTGTTTGTTAAGCACCCCAATTCTCCAAAACTAACAAAGCCCTAACGTATTCAAATCGGTAAACCATCGAAGTCACTGAGATCAAAATAGATTCCAACAGAAGAATGCAGTTTTGAAAGTAACAATAAAACTCAGATCTATGAAAAGAGATCAAGCACAAAGGATAAAACCCCGCCATGGCTGCAACTATCACGATAGCATCTAAGGTATAATATAAAATTTCAATTCTGACCTCGAAACCTCCGTCGTTGGCACATCAAACACAAACACTCAAATGAAAGGGCCGTTGATTTTGCGAGGAAATAAGAAAAATCAAGAGTAGGAGGAGAGGGGTTGAGATTACAAGTTGGATTCCTTCTCTCCACATAAATGCATAGTGAGATAATGAGAAAGGTGTATGAAATTCTTCCATTTTTAGCCATTTATCCCCTTGCTGAGTTCTTCTACGAACCTCATTTCCTTGATTTTAAAGTGTTGTTGTTGGATCCATTGGAACATAGCAGATAAGGGAAATTAGGGTTTTGATTTCTTAATCTGGGTTGAAGAAACTTTGAAGTGTTCTTGGGTTTGATTTACTTTTTGTATTTTTTATTATGCATTTACCCCTCACATGGGAAGTGTTGACGAATTTCAATTAACGGTGTTAAATTTAAAGGACCACTTGTGTTATGAAAGGTAAAAGTTAGGGGCTATAGATGTAAATAATATATTTGAAGAATTATATCTAAGTTTTGAGTAAACTACAGGGACCACGAATGTAATTCACTCGCTTAATCTATATCTATATCTATACTGAAAAAGTTGGTTATTGGAAAACGGTTTTTGGAAAGTTAAATTTTACATTTATCACTCTTACAATTAATTATTTAATTTACTTTCTATCCTTTGTTTTTTCATTTTACATCCTTATTATTTTAACACAAATACTCGTATATAAATAAAAATGCAATGAAAAAATACGTTTCTCTTTTTACAAATTATATCATTATAATCGTCTCGTCAATACCTTCAAAACGAGTCCAATATTGAATATTTTTAAATCTAACCGTACTATTAAATATCATGAATATCTACGAATTAAATCTCTACTACTATATAAAAAAACTAATACAGTTATTGTACAAACTTTTGTACAATAACACTTATTACCCTAAGCTTTTATACAATAACACTTATTACCCTAAGCTTTTATACAATAACATTTATCACCCTTGTAATGTTACATTTGTCACCCTTACAATTACTTATTTAATTCATTTTATATCCCTTATTTACTTACATTTCGCTCCATCGCACGGGTATATGCCTAGTATTGAGAAATAGGCCAAAGGTTCTTTGGTCAATAATATATGTTAAAAATATGTTGTTCCATTAATTATATTAAGTCAATTTTTATATATTTTTTATTTATTTAATATAAGTTTATATTTTTTCTCTGATAATGTGTATTTTTATAATTGATAAGACAGTAAATAAAACATGATAATTTGAGTCTAGAGACTTTTTTTTATATAAAGATCAATTTTAAATATATTTTTTTGATAACTGGATTTCAGTAGTCTTTTTAATCTGATATAGAAAGACATGGATGTTTAATTTTTCTTATGTTAATTTTTTTTATTATGAATTTTGTATATTTTTTATGAGGGATGTTTGTTTGGAGTTATTAAGGGGTAAGGAATGGAAATGACAATGACAATAAAAAAAATGTGATTTGATTTGATATAATATAATTGGTCCATTACTCCAAACCCATTAATTTCTATACCTGATTAGATTGGGAGGAATGAAACTTTTATACCTTTTATCATTCTCATGTATTTCTATTTTTCTTTAAATTATCAAATATATATATATAGAGAGAGAGAGAGAGAGAGAGTGGAAAAAAAAGTTCAAACGATAATGCTAACTATTTACGAAAACAAGAAAACAACAAATCATGTATAAAATCATATGTGGTTTTACATTAAACCCGAAAAAAACGGACGCGGACGACTTTGCGCGCGACCTAAAGTCGCGCACAAAGTCGCGCGAATCATATATGATTTTGTATATAGTCAGTTGTTCTTGTGTTTTCTTAATTAAATATGGTTCTCGTAAGCCGTATGAACCCACATAGACGGATCTAGCTTGGTGGCATGGGTGGCACGTGCCAGCGTATCTTTTCTCTGACGAAGGGTAAAAATTTTAGCTTCGTGAAAGGTGCAACCGTATTATTTTGGAAACTTCAAGAAGGTGTAACCGTAACTTGTAATCAACGAAAAAACCAAAAAAAAAACTTTTGAAATCAACCAAAAAACCGAAAAAAAAACTCTTGACATCAACCAAAAAAACCGAAAAAATCCATCGAAATCGATAAAAAGGTTAAAAATTCATCGAAATTAAGCAAAAAACTTTAAAAATTCTTCGAAATGGTGGAAATTAGGCCAAAAAAAACACACAAGATAATGTATAACGTCGGTAAAAAGATGAAGACACGTCGATAAAAACCATGCTTTTATAATTGTTTTTTTGTCTATAATATGTGGTGTCACCGTATAAAAAAAATTTAGATCCATCCCCGTGAACACACTTCAGGAAAAATAAAAAAGTATGGATGAAATAATAAAAAGTACATAAGGAATGAGAAAGAAAAACTTGGTTACGGGAACCGAAGGTTAGGCCCCACCTCTCTCTCTCTCTATATATATATATAGTGTTTGGTTCATTCGAGAAATGGTAAATATATGAGAAATAGAGAAGTAATTCTAGTCATTCATATGTTCAAAATCGTATTTGACTAGTCAAATATTGCGGCTTTGACCGGTCAAAAGTTGCGGCTTTGACTGGTCAAAAGTTGCGGCTATCCTAAAAATAGAAGGATAATTTCGTAAATTTTACAAAACACACGGGTTGTGTTCATATATGAACCAGTGCAATTCACAACTGAACTCTTTTAACTGATTCATATATGAATCTTTGTGATTCATACAGATTCATATATGAACTCATCCCGTGTATTTTACGAAATTACCCCCTCTACCTTCTATAGACCACACAAGGAATTATCCGGTGCTTCGCGGTCAAAGCCGCAAATGTTGACCAGATGAAAGGCTAAGATTACTTCTCTATTTCTCATATATTTACCATTTCTCAAATGAACCTCTCCCTATATATATATATATATATATATATATATATATAGAGAGAGAGAGAGAGAGAGAGGTGGTTTCAATTGGAAACCATATTAGATTGAAAACTTTGGAAACCGTCAATTTCATTGGTTAAATTAATGAAATTGGTTCATAAAGTTGTTTAATATGATCAAGTTGTTTCATATAATTCTTTTGTTAATAAAATTGTTTCATATATTTGTGTTTTTTATGTAGTTTCATCTATTTTTCTCATTCTGATGAAATTGTTTCATGTATTTTCGCAGTTTGATGAATTTTTTTCATTTTTGCATAAAAAATACAAATATATGCAACAATTTCATCAACAAAAGAATTATATGAAACAATTTCATCAAATTAAACAATTTCATGAAACAATTTCATTAACTTAACCAATGAAATCGAGGGTTTCCACGATTTTCAAAATTAGAGTGGTTTCCATTTGATCGCTCCCCTATATCTTTACTACCTTATAATGCATATACACCTAAACTCTTAATTACAATACATCAAGCATGAGATACAACCATTTTATGCATAGAATTCAAAAATCTATGAATTACAAACTAGAAAACGTAATGTACACCTTGTTGATGCACCACCTCCTAAACCACCAAAACTGAAATTGTGAGGCTTACTTTCTTAGTTCTACCTTTTTCTCCAACACTATTTCCAGCTTTCTTCCTCTTACTTGGTATGTTCAACCCACTCTTTTTACATTCAAACTCCCATGGATGCTAAATTGAGCACTCACCTGCAGTAAACAGATAAAGATGGTAAAACCAACACACAAACCAAACTACACATTATGCACTAAACTAAGAATACTTTCAAACTATCTTTCTTGAATAAAAGAGTCAATGTATAAAAACCTTCTTGTTTTGTGAATGATTTTACCTTATGATTTTACCCAAGAGTCTTTAACATTGTAGCCAAGAGTCTTTGGCTTCTGATGTAGTATATAAAAAGATCCTGTTGTAGTACATAAAAAGATCCCAAACACTCACCATTTTGCAACCAACAGCTCCAGCTCCATTTTGCTTTGTGCAGTAAGGTAAAAAAACCGAAACCCCTTTGCTTCATCTTGCTTTGTGCTCCATTTTGCTCCATTTTGCTTTGCTTATTTTCTTACAACTTATCAAATGGTTGCTTTAACAACATATCTTGTAGGTACGAAAGAAAACCTCAACATTGAAGCTCTTTAATTCAGCTCCACTTTGCTTCATCTCCATTTTTGCTCTTTAAGGTACGACATCCCCTTCACCCCTTCACCACATCCTGAGATAAGTAGTTCAAAAAGAGAAAGCATGGTATGCTAAAAGAATATGGCTTAGGTAAAAAAAGGCATGGGTTTGAAGTATGGTAGAACGGTTTAAAATTCTTGTTGTAAGTTATGCTTTATGAGATGCTTAAGAAATGGAGGAGTTAAAAAAGTATTTCAATTTGTACAGCTCTGACATGTTAGGTTTTGTTTAATGTAGAAGTTTTGGGTTAAACGGTTACAAACCGAATAACATGAGACCGGTTAGAATCAAACAGTATTTAAATCGTACAAACTTGGACTATAAAAAAATGGCAGAGTTCTCTATTTTTGTTTGTTTACCTATGACAATGAGATGAGAAATCGATAGTACCTCAACCCTTTTCCTCATCGAACTTTTAAACACCGACTTTCCTCAACCACCAACAACCCCCTGACTTGCCTGCAGATTACAGAAGAATATAAGAATCCCATACTGCAAGTGAACATACAAAACCAAACGGTAAAATGGATTCATAAGAACTAAAAAGCAAGCAAGGATTCAACAAAAACAGAAAACCCATCTCCAATAATAGTTTAATGTAACAACAAAGACAAATGCATAATACTCTAATTAAATACTATTTGTCGTTGGAGATGAGATTCTAAAAGAACACCGATCTCATACATATTACAAATGCATAATTAGATAATTACAAGAATCTCTATTAGTCAACAACATATGCTTTTGAGCATTAACCAAATGAAATTGTACCAATGAGTCTAAATATTAAATTCACTCAACATGAGTTTATTGGATATGGGGATAATTTTGGATTGAAAAGAAGTTTACCGCTTAAATATATCGGACAATACGCAACATGTTATTGTCTAGCTGTTTAAGAAGGAAAATAAAACGTTAATTAGCAGGACATGGAAGAAGAAAAAATGTTGTACAAAAAATAAATCACAACACTCGACAAATTGTTACCCATAATCAAAAACTAAAACAAGAAATCAAATATCAAATCAAGTCAAATGTTAGTGGACGCATAATGAACTCGGTTTTGTCTGATATCAACATCAAATAAAAAAACCCATCAAGGAAAAAAAACCCATCAAATTAATAAAACAAATATCTACAAATTCCATTCAGAACACATATCTGACCAAAAACAAAATAGATTTAAATCATGTAAACACAATAAAACCCAGAAAACACAAATGGAGTTGATTTAATCAAAAAAGTTATTTACCTTCATAGGACTCAAGCGCTATGTCTTCATTGTATAACCAAAAAATTATCTAACGTCCTAACTCCTAAATATAAAAATACGAGATATCCATGAACCTTAAGCTGGTGGAGTTGATTTGTGTATACAAACGCAATACATATTTATTGCTCAATCAACTGTTCTTCACACAGAGCAGCTCCTGAAAATGGAAGATAGGCCCAAACAGTAAACAAGAGAAGATTCAATGTTACCTAATCCAAAAAACACCAATAACGGATCAAGAACTGTAGAATGTCAAAAAAGTTAGAGAAGTTATAGAGAATGGTTATCGAAAAAAAAAACAAAACAAAACCAAAATACGTTGGTTAAAGAAAACTCAGATGGAAAGTAAGGTTAAAGAAATACGTGAAAACATGGATTCTTTTATAACCTACCATTTTAAAAAGTCACTTGTAAAATGCAAGGATTTACGCCGGAGATGGTTAAATGTAAGGATTTACGCTATGTTCACAGCCTCTTAGAAAGCTCTGTTGGAGATGCTCATAAGTTTTTTTTTATGAAAACTCAAAATTTTAACAAACCACAGGAACGAAATAGGTAATTTACTTTAATAATAGTAACAAAATCAACAGAGAACAGCAAAGAAACAACTAATTTGTATCATTTTGTAAGGATTGTTGATTATTAGAGAAAATCATCGGCCACAAATTCAAGATATTTGACCATATAAAGACAAAATCAGACTTTGGTATCAACAGAGGGGGGTAAAATTCTTACAACCCATCATCTTTATCCCTCAAACATACCACAGGAACGACCCCATCAAATCCATATTAAGCAAAAAAATAAAAAAAATCAAACCCACACCAAAGTTTTACAAACAGATATAGTTTATACCTGGAGAACACACAAGTCATTTGCTTAATATAAATCGAAATCAAACGATATAGAACACACAAAATCAAGCAAAATATGGAATTTCATCTTCATTAGAATGTATAAATCCTAACATACCGGTGGTTATGAAACTGTGTGAAATCGACTGCGTGAAATCGAGTGGAGAGGCGAGAGGTGAGAGGGTCGACTGCGTGAAATCGAGTGGAGGGTCGACTGCGTGCGAGAGACGATTGGATTTTGAAATCTGATGTTAATCGATTAGGGTCTTATGAACATATATTTGGGATTTGGGTTTTAAATTGGGCTGCTATATGGGCTTCTAAAATATTAAAATGGCTAGCGTATTAGATTTAAGTATTAAACCATATAATTGATGTCTATATAATTAATTCATCATTTTACAAATATCATAACTAATCTATTATATTTACATGGACGTTTTTTTTTAGCAGCAGAAAAATAACTTTTTTATTAAAAAAAAACCAGTTCAGGAAAACACTTTGTTAGGATTCACCTAAATTGAACCTACCCTTAGTATATGGGCTTAAGAAGATGAAAATATTTCTTTTAGGGTTTAAGGTTTAGGAAAATATTTTGTTTTTCATATTTTTATGTAAATTAATGTAGTTTTCTATTTTATAAATACAATTAGTTAATTATAAATTTATAGTTTATAGGAAAAATACATTTTGTTTTTTATATTTTCATGTACATTAATGTAGTTTTTATGGTGTTAACAATATTATTAATGTTTATAAACTTGTAGTAAATGGATTCTCCGTATAATGTTGAAGTTTTTTCATCTCTACACTACGAATTTTTGAGACGGTGGAACTTGAGAACTGTCCGTGTGGAGCTTGTTTTGGAAGATGTCAAAAAAGAATGCCTATATATTATTTTACTTGATCAAAATGTAAGTTAAAAATATGCATACTTTAAATGCATGGTAAAAGTTATCATTTTTAAATCTATTTAACAAATATTTCATTCTATTTTAGAGAGAAAAAATGGTAGCAATTGTTCGAGGCTATTTGATGCAATTATACAAACAAGGAAATTTGGTCGGAGGGGTTTTTTCTTTGGATCGTTTTCAAGTTGAAAATACTTATGATGATACCCCAAGGTATGAAGGCTATAGGTTGGTCTACAATGAAATGATAATCCTAATAAGTAAAGACACAAAGTTACAACCATTAACAACTGATGTCGAAAATGGATTTGCGTTCTATCCATTGGTGCCTTCGATAAGAACCCTTGCTGAAGATCGAACCACGAAAAAAATGATGATCGGTACATTTAAGTTATTCATTACATTTGTATTTTTTATATACTATTAAATATATATTTGACAATATAAATCTAATTTTAAAAATATAAATATCCTTGTTTTAGATGTTGTTGGAAAAATAATCATGGGAGGACGAAGAACGTATTTCAGAAATGAAAACGGATTCCAACTTGGTTATTGTGAACTGTTTCTGCAAGACATAACGTAAGTGTGTGTATTATTATAATTATTAACAAAATGTTATAATCAATAACATTCGTATTATGAATAGGGGAAGCATAATACAAATGCGATTGTATGATGTTCGACCAATGTTTCCAATGAGGATAGCTCGTGCAATAGCAAATCAATCCATAATATATGCATCCCACGTGAAACTTATCCATTTACCTACAAGTACGTTATAAGTTATTTCAAAAATCAACATTCTATTTTAGTATTACATATACATATTATTATATTATTGAAAATGTATATTTATTATTTTCAGTGAATGTTTTAAGTTCTACGGACTTAACAAATATCAAGTTCGAACCACAGATGCCGGAAGCCGACAACATTAGAATTTTGATGAGATAAAAATATGTAGTTGATCAAGCTTATTAGTGTTACCATGGGTTCTTGTAATTTTATGATGACATTGGAGCATTTATGAATCAATTATTGTTATTATGTTCTTTTTTTGTGTATTTTGGTGATGACATTGGAAACATATATATATCTTTTATATTTATAAAGTTTAAATTTTGCTATTTTGTTATGTAATAATACTTTTGTTTCAATTGTCAATTGTATTTGTTTGCTAAATTATTAGTTCCACAAATAAAGAATGAGTGATGTGTTTGATCCAATAAAAAAAATACAATGACTATGTCCAAAACGACCAACGTAAAAAAAATCAAAGTTAACAAGTTAAGTTTTGTTCAATCTTGAAATTCGTTACATTGATTATTTCATTCCAACCCAATGCAATGGATGCAATCTTACAGTGTGCAATGAGGATTGGTGATGAAAAAATTGCAAACAGTGATGTATCCCCCGTCGATGTAGATATAGCAAAAGGTATGTGGAATATATGAATTCATACTTTTTGTATATTAGTTTATGATATACTTACTATGTATATATAATGAAATAAAATTAATATTGTCGCAAAAAACAAAATGAATATTGTAGAAGATATTATGCACGGCAAAAGGAGAAGAACAAAATGAGAAAAATAGCTATTGGTGAAGGAAGTAGTCGATCTACGACACGTATGGAGACAACGCAAGTGGATATCAATGAAACAACCCCTTCCAGTGCTTTAAGTATTGTTGAAAAGAGAAAAATTTATAACAGAAATTATTATCTTCGAAATAAAGAAAATAACATGATTAAAACAAGTGTTAACACACAAGGAACAAGTGCTACAGGTAAAGAAAGAACGAATACAATATGTTCGGGGTTGACACATGAAAACTTCAACGGTAAAAACAATGCAATTATTATTATATTTGAATTTTACTAATGTCATAAATTAAGGTCTCAACATTATGTTGTTTTCTATTATAGGTGTTCGAAGTAACCGTCGCATACTCTTACCTCTCTTTCATGAAGTCGTTAATCAAGTACCGAGAGGTTAGTGTTTCATTTTGAATTTTATATTATTGTCAAGTAAATTCAATCAACTTTTTTTTTCATTCTCTTAATCTAATAATTATGATATAAAATTTTAAGAAACATTTTCTTCAAGCAAGGAAGAAAGTTTCATTTTGAATGTGTGTTATATGTAGGAGGTTGTACTAGAGTCAATGCCAATTCATCAACCCAAGATAACATCCTCGAGGTGGATCCGTACGATTTTGTTAACACACAAGGAACAAGTGTTACAGGTAAAGAAAGAACGGATACAATATGTTCGGGGTTGACACATGAAAACTTCAACGGTAAAAACAATGCAATTATTATTATATTTGAATTTTACTAATGTCATAAATTAAGGTCTCAACATTATGTTGTTTTCTATTATAGGTGTTCGAAGTAACCGTCGCATACTCTTACCTCTCTTTCATGAAGTCGTTAATCAAGTACCGAGAGGTTAGTGTTTCATTTTGAATTTTATATTATTGTCAAGTAAATTCAATCAACTTTTTTTTTCATTCTCTTAATCTAATAGTTATGATATAAAATTTTAAGAAACATTTTCTTCAAGCAAGGAAGAAAGTTTCATTTTGAATGTGTGTTATATGTAGGAGGTTGTACTAGAGTCAATGCCAATTCATCAACCCAAGATAACATCCTCGAGGTGGATCCGTACGATTTTGTTTATGATGGTATCCCTAGACAACATCGTGTCTTGAAGGAACAGAATGCATGTGTACATTGTGGAGCAAAACGGTTA
This sequence comes from Arctium minus, assembly GCA_954870635.1. NCBI lineage: Eukaryota > Viridiplantae > Streptophyta > Magnoliopsida > Asterales > Asteraceae > Arctium > Arctium minus. Next base: position 22,335,286 of record OX941097.1, on the reverse strand, counting down.
AAATTTGAATTTGCTACCTTTTGTTGTATGAGTGGGAAGACAAAGTTGGCATACTCACCCATTCCTGAAGAATTACACCATCTCTTCACATCACAATCCGAATTAGGTGAAATGTTTAGGCACAACATACGTGCATACAACACAAACTTTTCCTTCACGTCAATGGGTATAAATTTAGATAGTACCACAAGCAATATGACATCCGGAGTATATACATTTCGTGCACACGGAGGAATATATCATAAAATCGACCAGTTAGTTCCTAGGGATGGACAACCTAGATACTTACAGTTGTATTTTTATGATTCTGAATCTGAGTTCTCACACAGACTCCAATGGCCAAATCTTGATAGAAACATCGTTGAAATTTTGACTCATGTTCTTGCTACGAACCCATACGTGAGAACATTCCAAAGCCTTGCTGAGCTAGGGCCACTCGATAATTATAGAGTCACTTTGAATGCTTCGGTGGAACTCGACCAGCGGGTGTACAACCGACCGACCACATCTGAGGTATACATGTTATTTAAAATAAAAGATATCATATACATATTTTATACACTAACTAATTCTATAATTATGGCAGGTTGCTGGTATTTGGGTTGAAGGCAATGACAACATATCTGCATACAAGAGAAGTATCGTTGTGTATGGGAGGTCTGACTATAGTCAATATATTAAATCATACTTCAGTTGTTATGACCCATTGTCTTATCCTTTATTCTTCCCCAACGGTGAGCCTGGATGGCATTCTAATATACAAAGACATGGAGCTTGCATCAATCAAATTGTTAATGATGAAGAAAACATCGAGGAAGATTTAGAAGGTACCTCCACCATCACAATTTTTTTCATTTTTAAACATAAATGTCATAAATTTATAATTGTTGTCTCGCAACATATACATTACACAGAAACTAACGTAAGAAGGGGGAGGAATGTTTCTATGTGAGAGTACTATTGTTACAAATTCCAGATTCGTTCGAATGACAATGTGATTCTATTGGGGGGAAGATTGTTACAACAGTTCGTGGTAGATGTCTACATAAAGATTGAGACTTCACGTTTGGAATTTTGTGAAAAAAACCAAGCCAAGATAAGAGCGGATTTATACCAAGGTGTTGTGGATTGTGTGAATGCCGGTGAGGTTCAACCAAGTAGAGTTGGACAACGAGTTGTATTGCCTGCAAGCTTCATTGGAGGCCCGCGTGACATGCGACGACGATTTATGGATGCCATGACTTTGGTTCAAGATGACGGTAAGCCTGATATATTCCTTACAATGACGTGCAATCCAAAATGGCCTGAAATCCTTAGAGAGCTATTGCCGGGCCAGACTGCACAAGATCGACCAGACCTTGTTACAAGAGTTTTTCGTGCCAAATTAGAAGATATTAAAAAGCAACTCTTCCAGAAGCACATTCTCGGTGTTGTCGGGGCCTATGTTTATGTCATCGAGTTTCAGAAGCGTGGTTTGCCACATGCACATTTCCTTCTCATAATGAAACCTGGGCACAAGATGACCAATCCAGATCATTATGACAAGATCGTGTGCGCTGAAATTCCAGACCTCACAAAGTATCCCCAAATTCACCAGTTGGTCGTCCAACACATGATGCACGGTCCTTGCGGTCATTTACGACCATCCAGTCCTTGTATGCAAGGTGAACCGAAAAAATGCCGTTTCAGATATCCTAGGCAATTCAACGACCAGACGGCGCATGCTGAAGACTCATATCCATTGTATCGACGAAGAAATAATGGAATAAATGTAAACGTGCGAGGTCATACCCTTGATAATAGATGGGTGGTCCCGTATAACCCAAAGTTGCTGATGATGTTCAACTGTCATATCAATGTTGAGGCTTGTTCGAGTATAACATCTGTGAAATATGTGTTTAAATATGTTTATAAGGGTCATGACAAACAAGTTGTTCATGTTGATCCAGGGGAAACAGAGTTGGTTATTAACGAGATTAAGAAGTTTCAAGATGCGCGTTATGTCTCTCCTCCTGAGGCAATATGGCGTATTTTTAGCTTCGCTCTTTCTCAAATCCACCCTTATGTGATGGCTTTGCAACTCCATCTCCCCAATAAACAGATGGTCAGGTTCAGAGATGATGATATAATGACGGATATTGTTGATAGAGAGAGAGATAAGCGAACGATGTTGACCGCCTTTTTTGAGAGAAATAAAGTAGACAGGAGTGCGAGACAATATTTGTACAAAGATTTTCCAAAAAACTACACGTGGAACCTAAGCTCGCGTCGTTGGAATCCTCGAAGACAAGGATCAATGAGAGGAAGATTGGTTTCTGCTAATCCAGCTGAAGGAGAGCGGTACTACCTACGTGTAATTTTATCACATATCAGTGGGCCTACTTGTTTTGAAGATCTATACACCGTCAATGGCTTATTACACCCGACATTTCGTAAAGCAGCTCTTGAGAGAGGGTTAATAGAGACTGACGATAACTTATCTCAATGTCTTGCTGAGGCCTCCTTATTTCAATTTCCTGGTGCTCTTAGAAGGCTGTTTGCAACGATATTAATTTATTGCGAGCCTGGAGATGTTCGTAAGTTATGGGATGACCACTATGACTCTTTTTCTGAAGATTATAGGCGACAATGCGAAAGTGTTGACCAAGTCCGAAATATGGTCCTAACTGACATCATGATCTTTCTACAATCTATGGGTAAAACTCTTGTCGATTTCGATCTTCCAAAGATAAATGCAGATGCAAACTTACAATTTGGAGGCTTTCGTGAGGTACAAGAGGAGTACTCTGTAGTTGTGGAGGAAGAACACCTACTTGCCCGAGACTCTCTCAATTCCGACCAGAAATACGCATATAATGAAATCATGAGGCACGTGGATGATGATTGTCCTGGCGTGTTCTTCATAGATGGTCCCGGTGGAACTGGAAAGACATTTTTGTATAAAGCTTTGCTTGCCAACGTGCGTTCCCGTGGTTTTATTGCTCTCGCTACCGCTTCGTCAGGTGTTGTTGCCAATAATATGCCCGGAGGGAGAACAGCTCATTCTCGATTCAAGATTCCCCTCAATCTTGATAACAACTCAATGTGCAACATAAAGAAACAAAGTGGGGCTGCTCAATTGCTTCGCAATGCAAAAATTATCATTTGGGATGAAGCATCAATGGCTAAAAGGCAGGCGGTGGAGGCGCTTGATCGAACAATGCAGGATATCATAGGTGTGGCACTCCCATTTGGTGGAAAGATAATGGTTATGGGAGGTGATTTTAGACAAGTCTTACCGGTTGTGAGACGTGGAACCCGAGCACAAATTGTAGATTCTAGCTTACGGATGTCACCACTATGGTCAACGATTAAAAAGATACGGTTAACTCTCAACATGAGAGCACTAACTGATCCATGGTTTTCAGGATTTCTATTACGAGTCGGTGATGGAAATGAAGAAGCGTTGGACGAAAAGTTTATTCGCATACCTGATGACATGACCATTCCTTATACCGATAATGTTGATCCAAAAGATGCTCTTATTGATGCAATCTTTCCATCTCTGCAAATCAACGGAGCTGATTCAGATTATATCATTTCCAGGGCGATATTATCAACTAAAAATGAGAACGTTGATGAGATAAACGATAAGTTGATCAACAAATTTTGCGGAGATGAAAAGGTATATTACAGTTTCGATGGAGCAGAAGATGATCGGAATAACTTTTATCCGGTGGAGTTCTTAAACTCACTAACTGTTAGTGGTTTGCCCCCTCATTACCTTCGGCTCAAAATTGGATGCCCAATTATTCTATTACGAAATATCGATCCTTCAAATGGCTTATGCAACGACACTAGATTGATATGCAGAGGTTTTCAGCAAAACGTCATCGATGCAGAAATAGCCATTGGTCAACATGCTGGAAAGAGGGTATTTTTGCCGAGAATTCCTTTATGTCCATCTGAGGATAACATGTTCCCATTCAAATTGAAGCGAAAACAGTTTCCAGTTCGACTTAGCTTTTCTATGACAATCAATAAAGCTCAAGGGCAGACAATACCGAACGTAGGTGTTTATCTACCGGAATCTGTATTCTCGCATGGACAACTTTACGTGGCGTTGTCTAGAGGGATATCACGGGGAACTACAAAGGTATTAGTGAAGCCTGTGAAAAAATTCAATCGTGTTGGAGTCTACACATCTAACGTTGTGTATAAAGAAGTTTTACGTGATGAATAAGGTACAATCAACTAATTACTATTACACATATGTACAATATGTTTAGATTTAAAATAATTATGTTTTTTTTTTTGCAGAACATGCTTACGGATTGATGCTTCACATGTCCTAGCATATTATGAATCTACGGATGTGCATTTTCACATATGATTGTCATGTCACTTTTGATTAGTCATTATTTTCAAATTTTTAACGAGTTGTGAATATATGGATTTTGAAACTCGACACTTTTGCGATTATTTTCATATATATCTTGTAAATAAACATATTTTATGGTAGTAACCGTTTTGCAAATAAATCATACTAACCTATAAAAAAATTGAGAGAAAACGAGAATAATATGAACAAAAACCATCGGTGACAGAAAAGTTATTTGCTTTAGAAATTGTGATTCACCCGATTTGTCAACATATAACATATTGGTTGTCAAATTGATTGGTTGTCAAATGTATATGAAGTAACTACGGAATTTGGATTGGATTTGAATGAGAAATTGGTGTTTTTTGAAGAAAATATTTACGAATGAGTGCATCACAAAAACTAAACAACATTCTGGATTTACGGATGACATTATTTACAAATGATTGTATTTCTTTGTTCAGTCAAGAAATTTCAAGTTTTGTAATTAGTTCTGAGTAATGGATTTAGAAGCCCAATATGTGTGCAATTATTTTTCCATTCGATTTTGCTAATACAACATATTAACCTTCAACTTGATGTTTCGGAATTGTGATTTACCCGCGCTGCATCGCGCGGGTACACCACTAGTATATATATATATATATATAGGTTGTTTAATGTGCAACCCTTAAAAATGTTGCAACTCTTGCAACCCACATCTTAACCGTCGGATTCATGATCGGCGGTTACAATAGATATGAGACCCAAATTTAATTAATTAAAAAAAATAGAAAAATAAAAATAAAATAACCGTCGATTATAAACCCAACGGTTAAGATGTGGGTTGCAAGGGTTGCAACTTTTTTAAGGGTTGCAAAATATCCTTCCGAGTGGAATATATAAGTAGTGTAGTTTTGAAAACAATGATCCAATGAAATTGAATCACGCATCAAAAGTGCTTTTGGCAAATGCGACTTTTGAAAAGGTATGGTTCCAAATACATGCATTCCAATATTCCATCTACCATAAGGAAGTCTCGTCCAAGTTGTTTTAAGCATATATATTCGATGGACATAAACTAATTTTTTAATTATACATTGATATTAATTTTTAATTATTTATAATTATATTAATTGTTTTTAATATTGATCAATATATTTTAGTTATCAATTATTATTATTTTTGTAATTACTATTTAATTATATTTTCCATATTATATGTAATGGTTATTTAAAATCATAAGTTAATATAGATTTTTTTTAAATTTGGTTTAAAATTTAAAATTTATAATAATATATATAATAATAAATTTTAAATTCTTTTAATTAACATATTATATTATTTACTATCTTATTTGTATTAATTAATATATTATATTACTATAAATTTATTTTAATTATATTATTAATACTATAATTGATTATTTTTTCTATTTTATATGTTTATTAGCTAGCTTTTGCAAAACGTGACTTTTTTAATTAGCTAGTTTGCCAAACATAGTCTTAGTGTTTTTTCATTTTTGGTCCCTTATTAAACTCTAGTCCTAATCAGAGTCTTATTTTTTTTTCTTTTAAATGAAAGAAAAGAAGGAAAATAGAAGTGAAAGAAAAAATATTGTGTTCTCGAGTTTTTTTTTCGAAGAGAGAAATAAAATATTAAAGGAAAATAATTTTTAATTTTCTTCCCGAAACTTTCATCCCAGATATAGGAGAAAATAAAGGAAATGAATTTATAACAATTAAAAATATTAATTACATATATACACACATCAATTATGTTGCAATATAGAATAAACAAAGATATATCTGTAAAATTGAAAATTTTCTTTTCCTTTCTCTCCTACTCAAAAATATAAAATAAAAATAAATCATTTTCCTTTCTTCCTACTTTCAAGAATACAGATAAAAAGAATTTCTTTTTTTTTTCCTAACAAAATTCGAAAACTTGTACCTTTTGTTTTTATTTTATTTTTACACACACAAATTTCTTTTAGAGTGAATTACATAAATGATCCCTCATGAATGCCTGGATTTCACTAATCGTCCCTTCAGTTTTAAAAGTACATTGATAGTCCCTAAAAGCGAATTTTGGAGCCCAAATTCGTCCCTGACGCTAACGCCGTTAAGGCATGCTCCGTTAACCCCATCACGTGCCCCTCATGTGAGGGGCATTTTAGTCTTTTTACCCTTTTTGTTTTATTTAAAATATATTATTAAATTAATATTTTTATTTCTTTTATTTTAATTAAAACAAAACATGAGTATTAGATTATTAGGGAAAGGAAATCATTAAAATTGGTTTTCCTCATCAAAGTCGCCGCCTTCAGCAAATCTTTCTTTCTTCCTCCCTCAAATCTTTCTTCTCCTTCTATTCTTTTTTGTTTTATGTGTTTTGCTCATCAAAACCAGCTATTCTCCTTGTTGTTTTGCTCATCAAAATCGGGTTTTTTTACGGTTTTGGTTTTCGAACTCGACGGTGAACAACTGACGAGCAGCCCCTCTCTGAGCGATGAACGAACGATTGCACCAGACCCTTCGTCTGCAAGTGTGGAACTCGAAGTTGAAAACCAGTCCCTTCGTCTGCAAGGGTTTCGATCCACATATTCTAATTAGATTTGGTTAGGGTTTCAATTTTTTGTTTAGTGATTAATGTTTGTTTAGGGCTTCGATCGAGAGATCGAGATTAAATTGGTTTTGGCTTTCGATTTTTGTTTGTAATTTTAGAGATTGGATTTGTATTTGTATTTGGGTTGTTTCTTGTATATGAATCTGATGCTTTTCATTTCTGGATTTGATTATTAATTTCACTGTTCTTGATTTCATAACTATTAGGGTTTTGTTGTTCTTGAATTTCATTGTTCTTGATTTTTTTCATTTCTGGGTTTGAGAAATCAGTATTGTGTTGTTAGGATTTTTTTTTTCATTTCTGGGTTTGAGAAATCAGTATTGGATCATCAGAAATGTTCCCAATGTTTCTTGAATTTCATTGTTCTTATTTTTTTCATTTCTGGGTTTGAGAAATCAGTATTTGGTTGTTAGGATTTTTTTCATTTATGGGTTTGAGAAATCAGTATTGGTTGGTTCATCAGAAATGTTTCCAATGTTTCTTGAATTTCATTGTTCTTGAATTTCTTTGTTCTTGGTCATCAATGTTGTTAGGATGAAGAAGATGACTAAAAATAGACTAAAATTCCCCTCACGTGAGGGGCACATGATGGGTTTAATGGCGCATGCCTTAACGGCGTTAGCGTCAGGGACGAATCTGGGCTCCAAAACTCGCTTTTAGGGACCACCAATATACTTTCAGAAGATAATTGCGAATTCGGATGTTACTTAACCCAAAGACAAGTTGCTATTCCCAAGATAATTGCGAAATACTTCGCCAAACTACTCTCATCCGTGCATATAACTAGCACTCATCCCTTCACAATGTTGCTAGAACCAAACCCCAACCGGAACCTGATGCACATACAGACAAATAAAAAGGTTAGGCTAACACCTAGTGAGTTCAAGAGTTTTTGACATAAATAAATATTTCGTTTATAAAAGGAAAGAATGCAACTTAAAACATAATCTTTCAAAATGATTTACTTTAACTATGAAAACAACTCGTTTTCCATTACATGCATTTTTAAGGACGAATACCCCAATGCGAAACATTCATTACAAAGTGATGCAACCCAAAACTCACTCAAAACGTGAATAAAAATCGGACTCCCAATTTGTAAAAAAAACACTGATAAAACTTTAGATCACGAAACACCCAAAACACAGGTGGGGCATAATACTCAACTGAGAAATCATGGAAAACAATCCATATAAATATAATATGTCACCGATCACATGGAACTAAAATCCATACTCACGCGACAAAAAATGGAATGAAATCCAAATGTTAAAGCATGGACAAATAAATATCCAAAATACTGTTGGCCGCCAACGTGGGAGACCCGTATCCAATGAGAGTGGAGGAACACAAAAATATGTCACTCATACAACGTTGATCGTATGACACTTCACGACATAAAAACCCAAGTGCCCCTATGACTCATTTCAAGCTACATCTCAAGAGACAACTAACCTTGGTTGTAACACCCTAGAATTTAGAGTAAATTTAAAATTTGAAAATTCGGCAATATAACGTTTATAAATGGAGTAAACCACCCAAACGGGTAAATGTAATATAGCGTTTACAAAACCTGTAGATGAATATAAAAAAAATCGACAACAAACTAATCTAAATAAATTATATCTACATTATATTGGTTGTCAACCCAAATCCCAAAAAGGTTAGGCTAATACCTAAGCTTTTATTGATAAATCATTCATATTTGATCTTTTCCATACATTATCAGATTCTCAAAACATTTCTATTGTTTCACTTCATTCATTCAATTTCCTTGTTTTGAGAAAATCTTCCATGATTAAGATGCTCAAATCTTCCTGATTATCTTATTGAGCATATATTTGTCTGACATATGTGCTTTAACTGTTGAAGTTAAATCTTTGAGAAACATTTTCTTTAGGACAAAATTACATGGGGTCAGTGTGAGGACTTAATAGAACTTCTATGGATTCACGTTAACTAGTGTTTTCTACCCAAGAAGTTATCCTGAGTGATCGAGAGGCGAGGGGTCAATATCTGAGTGTGGGTGTGTGATGAGGTAAAATGAAAAAAGAGTTTCGTTAGAAGTGAGCTTTAATGATTAAAAGAAAGAAGGTTTGAGAACAGAGTTAAAAGCATATGAAAACTTTGCACCAACTTTTTCTGAGTCGGGCATCCACATAATCTGTTGGTTCACATTTTTTGGTGACCTTTATTGAAACAGGAACTAGCCCATGCTAACTCTTGAATTAAACCCCACCATCTACTCATTTCTTTCTCAACAAAGAAATGTTTCATATTTTCTTGGGGAAGCAACACATACTTTATCTCATCTTCATTTGGAATATGTGGATATTGAAATAGAAGGAAGTCTGCCCCACCTTCGAATTTCGATCATGCATAATTGAGTCTGTGTAATACTTTTGTTGTCTCAATGGTTTACAAAATTTTGAGCCTTATAAAGCATTCATGTTTAAATTCTTTCACACACAAGCACGAACATACATAAAAATTGTTTTTCTGTCGGAACGTTCATAGAATTACCTTGTGTTATTTGATGATTAAATGGAAGACCTGGGGAGTAAACATCAATAAAACTCCTTGTACAGTACATTCGTTGTACTAAGCGGCTTCGTGCTACTTACAGGCATTTTAACTGATTCATTTGTTGATTCAGGGTTACATTCTTATTTGTCTGAGTTTGAAAAGATTCGGATGAATATATTATGAATTGACGGATGTTCAGAGGCTCATATGGAAAGATTAGTGGTCACAAAATGGTTTATTACATTTCTTGAGGAAAGTTTTGATGATTTATATGCTCTACATCATCAAAAAGGGGGAGAAGATCAAGAAATGGAAAAGTAGTTTTGGAGAAAGTCAAGAAATGACAGAGTAGTTTTGGGGAAAATATTAAAGAAATGACCGAGTTTGAAAGATTTATTGTCAGAGTTATGGGGAGAAAATTCAGAATGAAAGAGAAAGTTCAAGAGTTCAAAAAGTTTGATGAAATTTGCTGAAAATTTTCTTTGAAGATTATTTGCTGAAGCAAAGTGAGATGAATCTGAAGATAATTTTGTTTCTGAAGTCTGAATGAGGTTTTCATAACCTTGGGGGAGATTGTTAAAGTTCTTGAAGAGCATAATCACAGACTTTGGGAGAGATTACTGAATTACCGAAAATCTGAAGATATTTCAAAGAAAGAGGAAGATTGTTCGTGAACACTGGATTTCTTTTTGAATTCACTAAAGATCAGACAAAGGGAGAGATTTTTTATTATCATCAAATTTCTTTTTGATGATGATCTTGAATCCAAAGGGGAAGATTGTTAGTGCACAAATATGTTGGATCCAAGATCATGGGAATTAAAAGTCAAAGCTCAAGTCAATTCTCATGCAAAGTCAAAGTCAAAGCTTCTTTAAGTGGAAAGTCAAAGGTCAAAGTCATTTGTAAATGTCAACTAGTTTTGTTTACTTAGTTTTGTCATTGTAATTTTTTTTTGGTAAAGGAGTATCCCAGACCACTTTGGGCCCGGACTAATCTCCTGGAAAACAGGCCTATGGCCCACGGGCATTCATCCCGTGGCCACAATGCTGCGAGTGGGATTCGAACCCGGGCAGCCGCTATGAAGTCCCCAGGCACTTACCACCATGCCACAACCTTGTGGTTTTTGTCATTGTAATTGTTGTAGGTATAAAAGGGTTTTATCTTGTTGATAGACATATAACACTAAATAGAATAAATGAAATATTGTGTGAGAGAATTGTATTCGAATTATAATTTTGTGATTTGAATAAATGAATATGGCATTTGGAGAGCCTCTGTGATTGTTATTCTTGATCTGAATTGCACATTTTGGGACACACACTTCTTATTATTTCACAAAAGGTATAAACCCCTAAAAATCTCCAAAATGTTAATTTAGGTCAAAATCATTTTGAACAAGTACAACAAATCAAGGAGATGATTAAGAGTCTAAAATCATGAGTTTGACATGTATAAGGTTTTTAACAAGTTAGAATATACTCACAAAGTGGGTTTTGTCCAAACCTAAGAAAACCTTAGGTGAAGAAGATGGAGATGTTGAGATTGAAGGATGCTTGAGATCTTCTCACTTAAAGCTTAAATAACCCTAGGAAGAGCAATAAATATCTACATTAGAGGTAGCTAGAGGAGAAGTTAAGGAAGAGGGAGGAATGGAGGATGGAAACCTACCAAAAACTGAGAGAAAAACGTATTGAATGCAACCCCAAAATTAGAAAAATGAATTGGAAATCGGAGCTGCTCAATTTATACCCCAGCCTCCCGCTCGCGACCATGACACGGCAATAGTGACATTGTCACTATCACGGGTCATTCTCGCCCAATTGGTACTGCGGCTCATCCCCACGACACGAGAGTGACACAAAGATAGTGTCGTTGTCACAATCGTGGGCACACACGCTGGAAATGCACCGAGGACGATCTCTCTTCGGCGATAGTGACCACGACGACAATGCCTATGGAAAGGTCGTCGGACACTATCTCCCAGACCTCCCAACCATCGAAAAAAGAAGTTTTTCACGCACGATCAAAGGTTTTTCTCGCAAGCTTATAGACCCAAGATGGACACAAAAAAACAGATATAACTCGACCAAGGTAATTAGAAGGTGCTAAATTAGATATCACTAACCGGAAATCCAAGGTGTTACAATCCTCCCCAACTTGGGAATGATTTCGTCCTCGAAATCCAAGCTACTAAAAAAGATGAGGATATATGCGCTTCAGGTCCTCTTCGACTTCCCACGTCACATTGGTTCCACGATGATGCTTCCATTGCACCTTGACCATCGTGACTTCCTTGTGGCGAAGCTTCTTAGTTTTTCGTTCCAAAATGGCTTCGGGTTCCTCTACACAACGGTTACCCTCGTCCACTCTTATCTCCGAGAGGGGAATGACACTCTCCTCTTCCGCCAAACACTTTCGGAGATAACAGATATGGAACGTGTTGTGAATCCCGCTCATCTCTGGAGGAAGTTCTAATTGGTAGGCTTGCAAACCCACACGCTTAAGTACCGTGAACGGCCCAAGGAAATGGGGACTCAACTTCCCGCGCTTTCCGAACCGAATAATGCCCTTCCAAAGTGACACCTTAAGCATCACAAGGTTACCCACTTGAAACTCCATCGGCCGCTTCTTCTTATCGGCATAGCTCTTTTGCCGATCTTGAGCCGCTTTCAACCATTATCGGATACCCTTTACTTTATCGGTCGTTTCTTGCACAATTTCGGGTCCGACGAATTGCTTCTCTCCTACTTCAAGCCAACACACGAGAGTTATGCACTTTCGCCCATACAAGGCTTCGAACGGTGCCATTCCAATACTCGAGTGGTAGCTATTATTGTAAGCGAACTCCACCAAAGGTAGGTGAGAGTCCCAACTACCCCCGAAGTCGATAACGCATGACCTTAACATGTCTACAAGCGTTTGGATCATTCTGTCGCTTTGACCATCGGTTTGAGGATGGTAGGTCGTACTCAACTTCACTCGCGTACCAAGATCTTTATACAAGCCTTCCCAAAAGTTCTAAGTGAACTGACTATCGCGATCCGACACGATAGACAAGGGCACTCCATGCCTCAAAACCAACTCATCGATGTAAAGCTTTGCCAACTTGTCCATCGGTAGTGTCTCACGCATAGCCAAGAAGTGAGCGCTCTTGATCAACCGATCAACTATTACCCATATGGTATCGTGACCTCGAAGAGTTTTGGGCAACTTAGTCACGAAGTCCATGGTAGTGTGTTCCCACTTCCATTCGGGGATTTCCAAGGATTGAAGACTCCCATACGGTCGTTGACGCTCGGCTTTCACATGTAAACATGTCACACAACGCTCCACGTAACGCGCCACATCAAGTTTCATTACTGGCCACCAATAATGTAGCTTCAAGTCCCTATACATCTTTGTACTCCCCGGATGGATGGAATACTTGGACTTATGGGCATCCTCGAGAAGAAGTTCCCGATTGCCCCCAACTTTGGGTGCCCATACACGACCGTTGAATAATTTCACTCCACGACTATCTTCCGTTAAGAGCAAACGTTGCTTTGTCATAACCTTTTCGTTGAGATTCTCCTCCAACAAGGATTTTACTTGAGATGCCTTGATTCTCTAAAAAAGGCTCGACACTAGCTCGATCCTCGAAATGGTAGCCTGAATGCTTCCACTATAGTCCTTCCAACTTAACGCATCGTCCACCACATTCGCCCTACTGGGTTGGTAAAACAACTCGCAATCATAATCCTTGAGTAAATCGAGCCACCGTCTTTACCTCATGTTCAACTCTTTTTTTATCAAAGACGTATTTCAAACTCTTATGATTCGTGTAGAGCGTACTAATGTTTGGGGGATACATTAAAGATGGCAAAACAAGGCATAAACATCGATACAAAAGAGCAAAGCTCTAACTTGATGCCTTGACAAAACACCCAAAAATACCCCATAGGGGTAAGGTGCACACAAATGTCCCATAGGGGCAAGGTGCACAAAAACAGAAAAAAGAGCACAAAAGTGCCAAACATTGAGAATTTTTGTGGGAATTTGTGTGGAAAAAGGCTAAAGTGAGACAAAAATTGCCAAAAATGAGTGACCCTACCAAAGCCCTTTTGATCCTAAATTTGATTGTGATAAGTTGAGAAAGAAGAAAGTGGATACTAGCTTATGAATCATGCACATACCTAGGCTAGTAATGGATGACTAGGAATTTATGAAAGGCTATGGATTTTGGTGTTTCTCTTTCCACTTATGATTGTATATTTCCCTTATCACTTCCTTCACTCCTTGGTCATGGCACAAGACTTCGATGGCATATATGGGGGAATATTTCATCCCATCATGATTTTTCCACACCACCTCACCAACACTAGAACTTGATTTTCTGAAGCTTCCCGAGCCCTTGGATTGATCGTCACGTCCTTTTTTCAAAACAACTTGAAGACCTTCAGCACAACTTTGCTGTAAGGATGTTGCAGCATCTGCAATAATACAGTTGTTCTGCACAGATTCAAAGCATGGGTTAATGACAATCTTGGCATTTTGTTGCACCTCTTCACTATTTTGAAGTGAAGTGGGGTTGCTCAAATGCTCAGATTCTTCCTCGAAATTCTCTATCTCTTGACTATTTTCCAAAGTATTGACCTCATCCTTATCCTTACCAATACTCTCAAATTTTTCAATCTCACTTGGTATAAGATTTTGGATTTGTCTATTACGCTCACTAATGATCTCTCCAACACAGGTCGTTATGTTAATAACAACTCCATTTATGTTCTGTAAAAAATCATTCATCAAAGTTTCAAGAGATACAAAGTTTTCAGTTTGTTCTAAAGAAGGTGTAGGGGATAAAAATGAGTTGTTAAAATCATCCCCTTGAAAACTTCCAGAAAAATCAACTTGTTCCTCCCAAGATTGGTCAAAAGTAATTGAATAAGTGTTACTCCAATCTTGGTAGGGAGGTATTGGTGATGTGAACATGCCATGATCTTGATCACTTAAAAACAAATTAGGATGATCCTCCCATGATTGATTGTAACCATTGAAGTGTGAGGCATCCCAATTACTATCTCCTATGAAATAATGGGATTCGGGGTTCGAAGGACAATTATACGAGAAATGATTTCCGCCACAATAGTCACAGAAAACAGTTTCATACGGCCCAAACAAATGTCCCATGGAATCCATATTCACAGAAAGAAAAACTCAAAGATTTGTTACTCGGACATACATGGAGACTTATGACGAGCAACAAAGGTGGTAGAAAAATTAGCTTAACAAAACTCAATCGCTAAACAACAATAGATCTACGCCTATCCCCGGCAACGGCGCCAAAAACTTGATAGCGATATGTTTGCACACCTCTAAGACATGTGATAATTGAATCTCATAGCAAGTATACAACGGGATCCAATATCGTCTTTTCAAGTAATAAAATGGTAAGAACCAAGTATCGTATTCCACAGGGATAGGTATCTTATGTTGCAAGATCTCGAGATGAAAAACTAACTTCAGATGGCGAGTACGAAGACTTTGTTTGGGTTGGTTAACAGTGATATGATTAACAAGATATATAAAGATAGAATGGGTGCAAGACTTAAAGTGAGGAGTAAACACAAATTCTGGAGGCCAATGCTATAGGAATGCTATAGCATTAGTTCAGCAACAACAAGTTCCACCATGTACTTTAAAGAGTATCCTTCCAGATATCTACCATTGCACTTTTGTTTAGCCTTCCATCAACATATGCCTATGCAAATGTCCGGACCAGTGTGAGTGTCAAATGGTTTCTTTAAAGTATATGGAAAAACAAATGCCTTTGTTTAAAAATCACCCTTCCGAGTCGATTCCCATATCATTCAAGTTGACGTGTTCTTAGTGTCTCATTCCTGAGTCCACTACACTTTAACACTTTGACTAGTGATCAACCCGTCAAGAATCAATCGGTTTGAAAAACAAAGATAGCAAGTTCCCTTGCTAGTAACTCTTCCAAGTATACTTCCCGTATCATTCAAACTGACGTGCTTTTTCATGGCTTATTCCTAAGTCCATGGCACTTTCACACTTTAAGAAGTGATCAATTCGTCAAGAAGTGCGTTTGGATTTATAAAACTTAAAATGACATAGTGTGAACAATGTTATTGAAGAACAAAGTCCACTAGTTTTTGGTTTACAACCTCCCTTTTTGTCTCACACCCAAACTATAAAATTAGCTACTCATTGCGTAAAATAAATTGCAAGAAATGTAAATGACATAAAGTAAAGACATAATGTAAATGACGGAATGTAAATGACGGAATGTAAATGACGAAATGTAAATGACGGAAAATAAATAACGGAAAATAAATGACGGAAATGTAAAATGCAAATAAGTAAAGACAATAAGTAAATAAGGAATTTAAGGACTTAATATTAAAGTTTTCTAGAGAGGATCACGAAATCAGTTCTTCCACATGATGGAATACCAAAAAAGATGAATCAAAACAAGAGAATACTACTCCTATTTATACTAAACCAACAATGGCAAACTAGTAATAAAAAGAAAACTTAAAATAATATAAAGGACATAACAACTAAAGTTATAACCAAAGTTACACTCCAAGTATGTCATCATCTTCCTTCCTCCAGCCAACAACTCTAGTTCCATTTCAACAAAAGATTTGGTTTTGGATTAATTTCGTTGGCCATCTTCATCAAATTCGTCCATGGCTCTTCCAACAAGCAGATCCGGATGCTGTAGCATTGACTGGCAATAATGAAATCAGCGTAAAACATATGTTAGCTTCCATAAGTAGTAAAAGACAGGAAAATCATAAACTTAGCTCCATATAACAGAAAAGGGAAAATAAGATAAGAAAAATGGACTCAAAGTTGGGATTAAACAAAATGATCTATCTAAAAAGAAAGAAAAGGTGTTCTTATACATTGAATTCTCAATGCATATCACGTACATTTCGTGCCATAGAGGTAATGTTGCCAAAGCTTCAAAGCGAACACCACCGTCTATAACTCCAAGTCATGGGTAGGATAATTCTTCTCGTGAACTTTGAGTTGTCTTGAGGCGTAGGCGATCACTTTGCCTCTTTGCATCAACACGCAATCCAAACCCATCTTGGAGGTGTCGCTATAGACTACGAAGTCTTCCGATCCTTCAGATAGCGACAAAATTGAAGCTTCACACAACTTCTTTTGTAAAGTCCGGAACGCCTTCTCTTGCACTTCGATCCAAACGAACTTCACATTCTTCCGAGTCAAAGTCGTCAAGGAAGAAGCGATTTTGGAGAAGTCTTGGATAAATCTCCGGTAATAGCCCGCCAAACCCAAGAAACTTTAGATCTCAGACGGACTCTTGGGAAGTTTCCAATTCATCATGGCTTCAATCTTGGAGGGGTCTACCTTCACTCCGGCTCGAGTGACAACGTGACCCAAGAATTGAATATCATCAAGCCAAAAATCGCACTTGGAAAATTTGGCATACAAACTCTCCTTTCTCAACACCTCAAGGACTTTACGAAGGTGTTGCTCATGTTCCGACTCACTCTTGGAATACACGAGTATGTCATCAATAAATACAATGACCGACTTATCGAGGAATGGTCGACACACTCTATTAATCAAATCCATAAACACCGCCGGTGCATTAGTTAAACCAAACAGAATTACGAGGAATTCGTAATGGCCGTAACGCGTTCTAAAGGACATATTCGGGATGTCCTCTTCTCTCATCTTCACTTGATGATATCCCGAACGCAAGTCAATCGTTGAGAAACAACCCACTCCTTGGAGTTGATCGAACAAGTCGTTGATCCTCGGAAGCGGATACTTGTTCTTCACCGTAGCCTTATTCAATTCATGGTAATCGATGCACATCCTCATTGTGCCTCCTTCTTCTTGACAAACAAGACCGGAGCTCCCCAAGGCGACGAGCTCGGTCTTATAAAACCCTTCTCTAGAATCTCTTGGAGTTGAGCCATCATTTCTTGCATCTCCGATGGCGCCAACCGATAAGGGGCTCGATCAATCGGAGCTGCTCCCGGTACCAAGTCAATACGAAACTCGACTTGACGATCGGGCGGTAAACCAGGTAAGTCGTCTGGGAAGACATCGGGAAACTCGCGCACCACCATCACGTCTTCAAACTTCTTTTTTTCGAGCTTGGCGTCTATCACATAGGCTAAGAAGGACGAACACCCCTTCACCAAGCACCTACACGCCTTAGCCATAGTAATAATCACCACATCGTCCTTCCTCCTTTCTCCATAAACAACAACCATTTCATTATCCGACGTAGGGAGTCGGATCAGTTTCTTGGAGCATAAGATTTTGGCATGATTTTCCGCCAACCAATCCATGTTGACCACCACATCGAACCCACCAATGACCATGGGCATCAGATTGATTGGGAATTTCTTCCCTTCGATGTCAATCGAGAAATCCTTCAAAACGTCGTGGATTACTACTTGACTACCATTCGCTATCTCTACCACTAAAGCATCAACTAAGCTACTAGTGGGCATGGCAAGCTTTTGGAAAAAAGATTCAGACACGAAAGAGAAACTAGAACCATAATCAAATAGCACACGATCAGATACGGAGTTTAGGAGAAATGTACCCTATACCACGTCGGTGGATGCCTTGGCCTCGTCAGCCGTCATCTGGAAGGCTCGACCAGGAACCCTGAGAGGGTTCTCCTTCTTTTCCGGGCACTCCCCGTCTTCCACTTGGGACAATCCTTCCGGAAATGTCCCGGCATCTTGCATTCAAAACAGACGATTCCCTTGATTGGTCAATCCTTAGTAACATGATCGGGTTTTCCACACTTGGCACAAGAGGTGGGGTTGGAGTTGCATTTGTCGTGGTGCTTGTTTCGGCATCTAGAGCACCACCGCGCCTCACGGCGGTTATCAAAAATTCTTCCCCCATTGAATGATCTCGGACTCTTGGGAGGCCCGGGGTTGCTTTCCCACCTTCTCTTATCTCCCACCACCACCGCTTTCTCCACCTTGTCTCTAGCATAGACATCTTCCATGATCTACGCTTCCTCTATTGTCTCATGGAGATTAGAGGCTTTAGAGTTGCGGACCATAGAGATCATGTCCAACGGTAGGCCCTTGAGATAGGCCTTTATCTTCTCTTTCTCTGTCGGAGCCACATGCCCCACCAGTCCCAACTTCTCCATGAATTGACGAGTGCACTCTCTCACCGTCAAGTTTCCTTTCTTGAGAGTCCAGAATTCTTCTTCGATACAGTCCAAGGACCTCTTATTACAATATTCGTCCAGAATTTTCTTCTTAAACCCGACCCAAGACAGTTGAGCCAAAACAGTAGGGGAGAGGGTGGACTTTGTGACATTCCACCATATGAGTGTCATGTCTCATAGCATTTGGGAACTGAATCTCACTCTGTGACCTTCCTCGCACTTAGATGAGTCGAAGGCCTGTTCGATCCCTTGAATCCACTTCATGCAAGCAACAGGGTCTTCAGAACCGTATAACTCCGGTGGCTTGCAGCATAGAAAGGATTTGTACGAGCAAGCTCTCTTGCCTTGCCTCGCATCAACCGCCACCGGCTCCTCAGTTGGATTTTCATGGCCTGTACCTCCGACCACCACCACGTTCTCCGCATCCGTCTAATTCCTCCGGTTGCTCACATTGCGATCCTCAAACATTTTCAGAAGGGACTCTTGTTGCTTGGCCATCGTTTCATTCATCATCAGCATCAGATTGGTCATCATCATCTCGGATTGGGGAGTTACTTCCCGAACAACCGGGTTGGACGAAGCCAGGTCCACCCATGGAATGATCTCAGGCCCTCCACCTAGCAATGGTTGGGTAGATGGGCACATAGCGGCCTCAACCTTCTCTGGTTGAACAGCCGTTGAAGCGGTCACCTATCCACCATCCACTCGTGTACGCGGTCTACCACGCGTACTAACCATCTTGATCTGCCACGCACGACAAGAAAAGGAGTAAGAGAGAGATTAATAGAATTAAGCACGAAGGAAACGTACTACTATATTCACCAATTGTCATAACAACAGTAAACCAAGCACACTCACGTAAAACATCCTCATAATAATGTTAGCTAAGTGAAATTATGAACATATGATACGTAAGAATTCTCGTTACCGTTACCACAACACTCGATTAACATAATTTCCGTCGACTCTAAGACCAACCCATCTTAGAAATTCTACCAGTCTCACAAATCATTACTTAATAATCTCAACTTAAGTCTAGACATCTTACATTCATGCCTAGTTCACTTAAACTAGAGCTCTGATACCAACTTGTAACACCCTAGAATTTAGAGTAAATTTAAAATTTGAAAATTCGGCAATATAACGTTTATAAATGGAGTACACCACCCAAACGGGTAAATGTAATATAGCGTTTACAAAACCTGTAGATGAATATAAAAAAATCGATAACAAACTAATCTAAATAAATTATATCTAGATTACATTGGTTGTCAACCCAAATCCCAAAACATCAAAATCATTTGAACACCATGACTCCAAATATCTATTGTCCCAAAAATGCCTCAACACCCACGCTCATCACTCAAACCTTCGGCAACCCATCGCTAAGGGAACCTGTTATACACGTCATTTGAGAAAAAGTGTTAGGCTTGACGCCTAATGAGAACATACAGTTTATATAATGATTTGGAAATAATTTAATTGTAACCATAAGTAACCTTTTCAAAGAAATGGGTTTACAATTGAAATAATAACCACATAGTGACCTTATGGTCCAAAATACATCTTGCGATGACGGGGGAGACTCGATTTTCCAAAGATTGTGGCGGAACACAAAAGTAGGCAACATACCAAGTTATTGAGCTCACCATACTAGGATCAAGGCCACGAGGTCGCCGGCTCGTACTCAGATGTGGGGGAGGGCACCCAATGATCCTAATCATGCTCATTCGCTAGGATTTACATTTACGACCCACGGCTAGTATCCGGTCCCACATAATCGTACCAAGTTGCCACCCTAGGTTCCAATGTCTCAACTAGCTACAAACGGGATTTAACCCAAAAATTAAGCCGACCCTATACCTATGGATCCATCAGTAATAGTCTAGATGCCACAATTTCATTTGTGGCTAACTATAATAAAACATATAACTTTAACACAATCATGACCATAAAATGTGCCTCTTGATTTATCTTTACCCTTTTCAAAGGTCTTTTACTTTCATCATAAGGATTTTCAAATAACCTTTCTCAAAACCCACATTTGATAGTTAATTTCTCAAAGGAAGTAAATTGTTTTTCTCGACTCCGTCTTGGTGGTATCAGACATCAACCACAACCGTTGAGAATCAAACAACTTTGTCCTTGCATATGTAAATTGTTTCTGGTTTCAATGTTGTTCTCTGATTAAAAGATAATAAGAGATCTTGAAAAATATATGAAAGAGATGGAAAATGGTTGGAAAAAAATGGGGGATAGAGAGGTGATGCGAGCAAGAGAGAGAGAGAGAGAGAGAAGAGAGTCTATGAGTGGTGGTCATGGGTTGAAGGGAAGATGGAAGAGTGCGTGGGGAGGGGGTAATCACATGGGTTGATTTTAGTCTTAGTTTTTTTATATTGTTTTATTGTATCATTATTTAAGAAAAGAATAAAAAAATGATAAATAATTGTTAAAAGACCAAATTACCCTTATTTTAATGATTTTTAACAGAGTTAGTATCAGGGACGAAAAACGAAATTAATTGTAAACCTTAAGGACGAACAAAGCAAATTTTAAAGACCAGGGACGAAAATAGCAATAAACAACAAACCACACGGACGAAAATCGTAGTTTACTCTATCATCTATCTTTCAAAACTGATCCTACCATCACATCACCCATTATTTTATAACCCACTATCCAGCAGATCTTTTTCAAAAAAATTGACCAATCAACTATATTAACATTCAATTTTATACATTTGTTATGCGATTTAAAACCACATAAAACCATAAAATTAGCATTGTGTGATGGGGGATAAAATTGAACATGAAACAAGATTATTCTTTCGAGTTCTCGCCTTTAGATTTGAGATGTTTTGCACCGCATCGCGCACGGATACGTAACTAGTATTAAATAAAAAAGATAAAATATTGATATCGTTCAAAATTGTTTATTTAAAAAATGATTATATTTAATCTATATCTATACTATATTATAAAACACTGATAAAAAACTCTTAAATACAAATTATTAGGCATAAGGTACCATCATTTTATGCAAGATTTTAAAAATCTCTTAATTTACAAGTATCAAAGCACAAGATACATATTACTACTGCATGCTTCTAACACCCACCAATTTGGTATGTGCAGTGTCTTTCTTTTATGCAGACATTTCCATATATCACTATTAATTAATATATTATATTACTAAAATTTTGTTTTAATTATATTATTAAATATGTAATTGGTTATTTTTTCTAGATGTCATTAAAATATATAAGATAATCATTGAATTCTAACAAAATACTTAATTTTTTTATATAAAAACATTATATTATTAAGTCTAAATTAAACAAATTTATAAAAAAACAATATCACTTTCTTAAAACCATACAAAATCGTACTGTAAATCGACAAAAAAATAAAATAAAACATTAAAATCGTGATTTATCTCGCTGCGTCGTGCGAATACGTTTTTAATATAATTTAAGTTTATAAAAAGAATCTATTTTTCGCTTAAAAGATTTGTTGAAATATGATAGTTGATTTCTAGAATTATGGAGTTTTCTTGGTTGCTACGATTCGGATTTTATGAAAAACATTAAAAAGCTTTTTTAATCTAACCAAATGTTATTATTCACAATTATTTGATTACAACCACATGATGGATATGATGAGTTCCTTTGTTTTCTTTAAAATGACCGTATCCATAAATAGATAGTAGAGTTGAACATGATATGGTACCATGTTTTTTTATATATCATGTACCAACCAATTATAATTGATACACAAAATTTTAGAGTAAATTACGGATTTGGTCCCTGTGGTTCTTTGAAATTTTGGATTGGGTCCCCCAATAGAATTAATTACAGAGAACATCATCGTGGTTTCAATTTTGTTTCGGATTAGGTCCCTCCATCTAACTCCAGTTAACTTAGGTCTGTTAAACCCCTCACATGCCTCCCATGTGAGGGGCAAATCTGTCATTTAAAAAACCCTTTTTTAATGCTTTTTTTAACTAAACCCTTATTTGATTACGTACAAATCTCTTATCTTCTTATTATGAATTTCCATAACGTTGAAACCTGCTTGGCCGTTTGCTTCTTCTTCCAATCGTGAAATTCTTTCTATCGTGAAATTCTTCCCATCGTGAACTTCTTCCAATGGTGCACACATCGTGGCTACTTCGAACTAACTTAACAGAGAAACACATTCTTGATGTTTATGGTAGGTTTATCTAAAACTCACGAATTTTTCATTGATTTTATTCAAATTAAACACATGTAGTTTTGGTGAGTGAAATAAGTTAAATTCTTGTTCAATCATAAAAAACTATAGGTTACAACATGTATATAAAGGCACCACAAGCCTATCTAGGAGAATTCCTAAGAATCAGAAAAACACTCATTCCAGAGCATTGACTACAGTAGAATAACACATTCTGTAGAACTTGTTCAACAATTAGGTTGACAATAAAAGCTTATATCAGACTTAATTTCGATTTCAATTAAACTTCATTGGTTTTGTTCGAATAGTAGGATGTTCTTTTTTCAATCGAGTGATCTATTTCATTACTTTTGTTCATTGGTTTGTATTTGAATGGAATAAGGTAAGGTTGTGGCCCAAGTCTGTCTTGTTGATTTTTTTCATTAATTTTTTTCGAATTAAACTTCATTGGTTTTGTTCGAATAATAGGATGTTCTTTTTTCAATCGAGTGATCTATTTCATTACTTTTGTTCATTGGTTTGTATTTGAATGGAATAAGGTAAGGTTGTGGCCCAAGTCTGTCTTGTTGATTTTTTTCATTAATTTTTTTCGAATTAAATTTTATTGGTTTTGTTCAAATAGTAGGGTGTTCTTTTTTCGTTCGAGTGATCTATTTCCTTACTTTTGTTCATCGGTTTGTATTCGAATGGAATAAGGTTGTGGCCCGTATGTCTTGTTGATTTTTTTTATTGATTTTTTTCGAATTAAATTATATTGGTTTTGTTCGAATAATAGGAGGTTCTTTTTTCATTCGAGTGATCTATTTCATTACTTTTGTTCATTGGTTTGTATTCGAATGGCATAAGGTTGTGACCTAAGTCTGTCTTGTTGATTTTTTCATTGGTTTGATGATTGATTTAATTTGTTTTGTTCGCAGATGATTATCCAATGTTGATTACATTGAAGATTTATCATGGAGGTGTTTTCACGACTTGTCCGGATAGGGAGTACATAAATGGTACATATCAGTTTGTTGATTTAGTTGATACTGAGGAGTTTTCGGTACAGGAGTTGAGAGCTATGATGAAAGAAATAGGTATTAAAGATGATGCATCTATCGTTTGTAATTTTAAAATTCCAGGCAAAGACTTAGATTTTGGCCTACAATCTTTAGGTAATGATCTTGATGTGTTGAATCTTTTGAAGTATGCTCTCGTGTGCAAAATAATAGAGGTTTACACTGAATTGAGTCTAGAGCTAAATAGGGGGATGCTCCTTGAATGGGTTGATAAGAATCAAGATGTTGGAGGTTTTGATCTACTTGATGACTTTAGTCTATTTGATGAAACAATGGGACATTAAGACAAGGAGGTAAATGAAGAGAGAGATAGTTGTGCGTTTGTACTTGATGATGAAAATATATTAGACGATGGTGTAGTTAACAGTGAGGTAAATGAAGAGAACGATAATGATGCGTTGTTGGAGTTGGAAGATTTTGAAAGTAACACCGATGAATCTGATTTTGAGATCAAGAGGTTTAATTACTTGAAGAACCTAAGAAAGGAAAAGCGACCTAACACGAGACTTGAAAAGCGTGTCAACTTTTATGTTGGCCAGGTTTTTGGAAGTAAAGAAGGAATAAAGAAGATGATTGACCAACATGCCATCGAGACTAGGAGGGAAATTATGGTGGTGAAGAACGATCTTCGTAGAATAAGGGTTGTATGTAAAAGAAATATTCCATAATTAAAAGAAGAAGTAGTTGGTTCAAGAAAAGGTAAAGAGATTAAGGCAAGTAGGCCATGTTGCCCATGGGTTTTGCACATATCCACATGTAAATATGATGATACGTGGATGGTTAAAACGTATGTGGAAACTCACAAATGTCTTCATTCAAGAGAAGTTACCGCATGTACATCAACTCTCTTATCTCAACAGATTTCAGACACACTAGTTGCAAACCTAGATATACTGGTGAAGGCTTTGCAAGTTAACTTGGAACAAAAGTATTCAATTAAAGTTTCAAAGATGAAGTCTTTTAGGGCAAAACAATTGGCACTCAAGAAGCTTATGGGAGACTATGTAGAGCAGTATAGCGTGTTGAGGGACTACATACTAGATTTGCAAAGAACAAACCTAGACACCACAGTGAAGTTGGATGTAGAAACTGATATTAATCCGAATAATGAAACAAGAAAGTTTAGAAGGATTTATGTTTACTTAGGAGCACTGAAGAAGGGTTTTATGGCAGGTGGTAGAGACTTGTTGGGTCTTGATGGAAGCTTCATGAAAGGACCTTTACCAGGTCAAGTCCTAACTGCAGTTGGCATTGATAGTAACCATGGTATATATCCGTTGGCGTATGCAATTGTTGAGGCCGAAACAACAAGCTCATGGACTTGGTTTTTGGAATGTCTTGGAGATGATTTGGACATGTGTTCTAATTCCAATTTCACATTCATAAGTGACAGGCAAAAGGTATGTTTACTATGCTTTGAGATATGACTTACTTTGCTTTTAGGTTTTAACATTTTAGTAATCTTATATCTAACTTAGTATGCTTGATTATAGGGCATAATTCCATCTATAGCAAAAGTTTTTCCTTGTGTTGAGCATAGGTATTGTTTAAGACATATACAAGAAAATATGAAACATGCATGGAAGGGGAGGGTATACAAGGAGCATCTTTGGAAGTGTGCAACATCATCAACAGTACCAGAGTTTCAACAAGCCATGAACAATCTGAAATCTTTCAATGTGTCTGCATATGAGTGGTTGAAAAAAATACCTCCACATCATTAGTCAAGGTCACACTTTACAGGTAATGATTTATAACATACCAGTAAGATGCCACTTTATCCCATTTCAACAATTTTCAATGTTACTTAATTACTTTATCCCATTTCAGGAAGATGCCACAGTGATGTCCTGTTGAACAATATGTGTGAAGTGTTCAATAGGCAACTAGTGGATGGGAGGGACAAACCAATTATCACAACATTAGAGTACATACGTGAGTACTTGATGAAAAGAATTATGATTGTAGAAAATATGATTCAAAAGTCTGATGGTCCTCTTACCCCAGTGGCCACTAAGATGTTGGATGCTATCAAGACAGAAGCTACCAAATACATTGCTATATGGAATGGGGGGGACCAATACCAAGTGAATGGTCCATGGATGGACCAATGCATAGTGGATGTGAAAAATATAGTTTGTTCGTGTAGAAGGTGGGAGTTGACTGAAATGCCTTGTAAGCATGCAGTTGCAGTTATTTGGAACATGGCAGTGAATGGGGCAAATGTGGGCTTACCAGAAAAGTGGGTTGACAACACATATTGGCTAGATACTTGGAGGGATATGTATGCTTTCAAGATTTTTCCAACAAATGGAAGAAAGTTGTGGCCCAAGTCTGTTTGTACAATGACATTGACCCCACCTACACACCATACTCAAGTAGGCAGACCTAAGAAAAGAAGAAGGAAGGCACTGGATGAGTTGGCTGAGAATGTTGTAAAAGCAACAAGGACGCAACTTAGGAGGGTTGGGAAGACTGTTACGTGTGTCAAGTATAATAAACAGGGGCATAATTCAAGAACATGCAAGGGACAAGCAATTGGGAGTCAGGGGTTTAATGGTTGAATTTTGATCTTTTGGTTTCAAACTATGTAACTTGTTTGGTTCAATCATCTTTTATCGCTTTTGGTTTTATTTCAGTTTTGGACATACCTTTTGGACATATATGGATTTATTGGATTTATTCATTCTTGGATATACCTTTTGGACATATCTTTTATGGCTTTTGGTTCTATTCCATTGTTGGAGCCTACTTCATTTGGTTTGTTATGTTTTTCCATCCTAATATTGCTTCTTTGGACTAGACTACATTGGGTTTGGACGATTATAGTTTTCTTTTGATCCATTTGATGTTGTCTGGACAGTTATGGTTCATACTTAAAGTCATTTGCTGTTGTCTGGACAATTATAGTTTTCTTTTGATCCATGTTAAGGAAGGCATTGGTGGAGCATGTCAATCAGTTCTTGTATATCCATTTAAATCTTTTATTCATCTAAAATATCTCATATTTTACTGGATCATTGATGGTGGTTTGTTAGATGATGTATGGATGATTCCCTTTTCAATCGTCTTTTGTTTAATTGTTTTTCAGTCTACATTCATAATGTGCAGATCTGTTGGTTTAGGTGCAATGTAAAACAAATGTGCAAATATATAACAGATTATACGGGGCTGCAAGTTTGTTGCTTTTGGACATACATGTGTTTGCCCAGCTACTGTCAAGTGACTTGGTGTTTAATGAATTGCAGTGGAGATCCTAAGCATATATATATTTGTTGCTTTTAGACAAACATGTGTTTGCCCAGACTAGTCAAGTATCTTTTCATGCTCGTTGGTTGATGTTGTTACACGTTTGGAAAATCAACTTGTAATCAATCGTTACATTTGTGGTTATTTTTAAGCTTGCAGCTGCTACATTTGGTTGCAGCCTCACACTACAGGAATGAAATTTGGATCTTTTTATACACCTAGTAGTTTTGGTATTTTGAAGTTAATTGTTGGCTTTTGTTGTATTGTATGTGTGACATTTGATTGGAAATTCTCGACTTCAATTGAAACGTCTTTGTTGCATTCATATACCCATTTCCAAATGAGTTGATGTGCAGTCTTCAATTGAAACAGTTGAAGCATACAAGAGTGGTGTAAGAAATGAGTTGATGAAGAATGGTTATCACATATGGGGGATCTTAGGAGACCAGTGGAGCAATCTTCAAGGAAAATGTGCAGCAAAAGATATACAGTTGCTGCTGATTTGTTCCAAAACAGAAAATGTACAGTAGAAGATATACAGTTGCTGCAGATGGATGAGAGTAATGGAACTGAAATTGGGCGCACTATAAAGAAATTCCCTCTCTTGACACCAAGAGAATACATTCTGGCTTGGAGGCTCTGCAAAGGAATAGATATAAACTTTTACTGTTATTGCAAGGAATGTGACCATCATTTAGCTCCAAGACAAAAGAAGTATGTTCGGGTTGGACAACAAGGAATATGTTTTGGTTCAAAATATGAGATTTTTTCTTGGTATTGAGTAGATTTATGCAGAACCTGAACAGTTTTTAGTCCATAATAAGGTTCATAACAGTCCAGATTGAACAGGTGTGTAAGCATAAGCCATATTGAACAATGATGGTTTAAACATGTTCCATAAGAAGTGCACAAACATGTACCAGATTGAACAAACTATGTATAAACAAACATGTGTCTTTCCCGGAGATATCAACATCTAAGCTGAGAATTTTCATTAAAGAAATAACAAAATTACATAATTCCCAAACATTTTCATGTAATCAAGAAATAGCAACATTACATAATTTCCAACAATACATAATTCCCAACATTACATAATTCCCAATGATTGTCATTCCTAAAGAAATTCTTCATAGATTTGATTGATGCTTCAAGTTCTTGCTTCGATGTTTCAAGTTCATGTTTTGACCCAGAAACGACTCCTGAAACTGCTCCTAAAACTGTTGGTTGAGCATTTGTGTAGAAACATCAATACCGGACAACCAACATCCATAACAATGATGATAATGGTACCACCCAACAACATTCTCCAACCCGCACAATAATATCCCAATTAGATTAAAAGCATAAAATCAGATAGTTTATGTTCATGGGAAAGAATTAACCAAAAGATCACTTTCTTTGCAAACAAATGTACATGTCTCTAATTGAATTATGATATTAATAAGTGAAAGTATTGATTATTATTGATAAGCGCTTATCGGGTGAGTGTTGGGTAAACGACCCTTTTAATGTTGCGAAACACACATTTCAGAAATGATGGGCCATCTCCAGTTCTACTAATAGTATATGACATTCACCAACATACTTACATGACCCTATTTGATCCATTGCTTCAAGACCACATTCAGATTCATCTGTTTATGATAGCACACATATCAGTTGCCCTGCTACTGCCTTACCGTTTGTTAAGACATGGCCAAAGCAGAAGGGACTAAATAAGTAAGCAGGCTATACCATCGTTCATATTGCTGATTTGTAGATTGCAATACTTTTGTACAAAGATAAACAATATAGATAAGAAACATAGAGAGAGACCATTTGCTGACATTGATTCTATTCAACGCAAATTCTAACTTATCAAAACCTGGCAACTCCTTGGATCCACAAATCCCACCAATAATTATGTTATAAATTACATAACCAGGTTCAATACCATATCTAGCCATTTCTTTAAGCAACTTATATGCATACTTATAATCTTCTGATTTACAATAAGCATGAACATACACAGTCTACAAAGCAACAAATTCGAAATCAAAATGGAAATCAAAATTGAAATCAAAGTAACCTACTTATGAGTCCGAAAAGAGAGAGAGAGAGAGATCGACCATACGCATTTGGTACCCAGATAAACATACACATACAAAGCAACAAAATCAAAATCAAAATCAAAATGGAAATCGAAATCGAAATCGAAATCGAAATCAAAATTGAAATCAAGATGAACTTGCTTATTAGTTTGAGAGCATTCAACCAATCGCATAAACCATCATTGAGTCTGATCGATGATAGAATTATACCTAGTTTTTGTTTCTTGCTTTCTGGAGTTTGATTGATATATCGAATAAGGAATTCTAAACCAAAAAATGTATTAAAACAAAAGGGTGTTTTTAGATTAACAAAAATGCCCCTCACGTGGGAGGCACGTAAGGGCTTTAACGGAGCTTAGTTAAACATTAACGAATGGAGGGACTTGATCTGAAACAGAGTTGAAACCACGATGACCAGGACTGTAATTAATTCTATTGGGGGACCCAATCCAAAATTTCAAAGAACCACAAGGACCAAATCCGTAATTTACTCAAAATTTTATACCAAGTACTAACTAACTATCCTTGGTACCAATTAAATTGGTACCAACATTTTTCGGTTGGTACATTGGTATGGTATCGTACGAACATCGTAAAAGTTATGAATTTATTTAAATGGACATCTTTACCAAATAGATCTAGATGCACTAAAACTTTCGTATATTTACATAACATTTTGACATGTGTTGTACCAATTATCCCTATCAATCTAAGCATTTAAATAATCTTCATATAATATAAGCATTCACTAATAGTCTAATACAAGCGGCCATTAAGGAGCGTCGATGGACAATGGAGGTGTGGATGCGTTAGTAAGATTGTTAGGGCTAGACGAATGAATTCAATCATATCCTATATATCTATATGTATTATAATTTAGCAAAATTTAAAACAAAATAATTTAAAATTTAAAATCAAAATATGTTCTATTATTACTTAAACTTTAATTAATAAACAATAAAAAATAAGTTGGTACGGTACGATATTACCGTGGTACACAACTTCTAATATCACGTAACAACTAAGTTTATATATTTGGTACGGTACTACCAACCAATTATATTGGTACCAATTAAATTGGTACGGTTGGTACGACAATTGGTTGGTTTGTATTGATACAAATTTGACACCCTTAATAAATAGCAACAAATATTTCCTCCGTTTCAAATAATGCTTATATTTTTATTTTAGTTTGTTTTAAGATAAGTGTTATTTTTAAAAGTGAGAGTGATGCCTTTTATCCTGTAAGCGTTTATCAGATAAATTGTTGCATATGATACCATTTTAATGTACTACAATCTTACCAGGTAAAGTAAGAGACCGTTTACCGAATTCTTACCGAGTAAGCGCTTATCGGCAAAAGATTCACCTTCATTTACCTTATCGTGTAACATCCTTAACTATGAAAATGGATTGATGGTAAACATTTTAAACCCGGTAAGCGCTTATTGGGTAAGACTCTCGGTCCTTCCCTTGTCTCTTACCAGGTAAGTTTCTTGGTCCTCACCATGATCAATCTCAATCAATAAGGTAAATGATATTGGTAGTCGCTTACCCGATAAACGTTTAATAAACGGCCCCTAAGTTAAAGTATTAAATCTTACCGGTAAACGATAACAGGGTAAGCATTTGAGTAAACGTCCCCTAAGTATTTATTTTTTTTATTTACTCTTAGTTATGAGAAGAAAATTTGTTCTTTCTATTATTAAGACTAGAAGCGTACTCGCGCAATACAGCGAGATACATCACGATTTTAATGTTTCATTTTATTTTTTTATCGATTTACTGTACGATTTTGGATGGTTTTGAGAAAGTGATAATGTTTTTTTTTTATAAATTTCTTAATTTAGGCTTAATAATATAATGTTTTTTATTTAAAAAAAATTAAGAATTTTGTTAGACTTCAATGGTTATTTTATATATTTTAATGACATTTAGAAAAAATAACCAATTACATATTTAATAATATAATTAAAACAAAATTATAGTAATATAATATATTAATTAATAGTGATACATGGAAAGGTCTACATAAAAGGAAGACCCTGCACATACCAAATTGGTGGGTGTTAGAAACCTGCAGTAGTACTATATATCTCGTGCTTTGATACATGTAAATTAAGAGATTTTTAAAATCTTGCATAAAATGATGGTACCTTATGCCTAATAATTTATATTTAAAAGTTTTTTATCCGTGATTTATAATATAGTATAGATATAGATAATATGTATATGTATAAATTTTTTAAAGTATATACTATACATATATGGTAAATATACACGTACACTCATCACTTTTGGTGATGTTTAAACATTTATTTTCAAGAAGGTTATGATTTATCCAACCCAGATACCATTGAATCAGTGACCATTTGGTTATGTATGCATATAATTGATGATCATATAAATTTAAAAGTCACCTTATATATAAACAGTTGTGAACGTCCTAACATACCAAGTTTATTGTCGTATAAATAGGAGCTAATATTTAGAATAAAACAATATTATAAATTAGGATCTAATTTCAAATGAAATTGCAAAGTATTATAATGATAAATTAAAATGGAAACCATAACATAATAAACATTCAAATAATTTAATTTGAGTATATATAAAGTAACTTGTTTGTATAAAAGAATGTAAAACTAACCACTCGTTTCAGGAAATGAAGTTGCGTAGAATATTGAAAAAGTATTTTCCTAAAAGCAACTTATTCAGAATCTAGGTGCCCTTTACATAAACGGTATCAAATATTGTTATTAAAGCAATATACCCTTAAAATTGAAATTTCAAGTTGAAAAAAAGTACCAACATATATACATATGTCTAGAGGCCTAATCAAATAAGAATTGTGTAATATGTGATAACTGTGAGATCCATTGTGAGTCACTCATTTAAGATAATAATTTTTTTATTAAATTAATATAAAAGATTATTTTGGTAATTTGAATTTTCTACAATTAATCACTTACCTAATATTGTGGAAGAATTGATTTCATTCCTTTTAGGGTACCCTATTATTATGGAATATATTGTTTTGAAATCCACGATCAAATCCGACGACTTACACCCCCGGTGATAAAGCTCCATCTTCGGTGACAACCGAGATGTTATCCGCACTGCCAGTCTTCTCGGTATCACACTGTGGTATCATATATGCATAATCGTGAAAATCACACTGTATCACAAATTATATCACAGTGTGGTTTGTATCACAATATATATAGTTTGTATGTATTTTTTGAACAGTGTCGATGTTTTTTAGGTATCACAATGTACTTTCGTTGTTTATAAAATGTATCACAGTTTGTCTTCGTTGTTTTACGAAGGGTATCCCATTTCTTATTTATTTTCATTATTTTCGTTGTTTACAAAATGGTATCACAGTGTGCATCATGTGTTCGTCGGAGAGAGGAGAGAGAAGATTTATAAACTACCTAAAATACTATCTAATTAATATTTTAAATAAAAATTACCAAAATTATTGATTTCCTAATTTATCCTCTAATTTGTGATTAAGATTGGATCTCACGGTTATCACAGATAACCGAGTTCTCCCTTGAATGGCCCCCCATATGTCCATAGGTACTGATAGCAAAAAATCGTATAGGTCCACAAAGCGGCCACTATGTTGCCACGGTGGCGGTGCAAGTGCACACCGAACACTATGATCGCTATTAAGTAATAAAGTGGTAGAGTACCAAGATCGTTTCCACAGGGACTAGTCAACTAAGAATTAGAGAACTTTCATGAACTTCTAGTGCTTGTTTGAGTTTGAGAACAATATCAATATTTGTGAGATTTAAGTAAGCTAATTAAACAACGATTAAAGTGATTAACAAGATAAAAGATAGGATATGGGTACAAGCATTAACTAAGACAAGTGTAGTAACAATATGGTCAAAAACAAAATGACACACAATATCTTTGAAAACCCCTTTCTCTCGAAAGTGAGTTTCCTCGGAACGTGGCCTTGCCATTTTCGCTGACTCAAGACTTGTCGACTTAACTAAGTAAACCTCTAAGGATTTCAGTTCCACCAGTATGGATATAGAAGCCCAAATCTCTTTGTGACACCTATATCGACCGACATTTCGAACCTTAGTTAAAGTCATACATAAACCCGTATCTCCACGCGGTTATAAAAGACTTTCTCAAATCTTCTTTGCATCACTCAAGCCGTATTTCGGATCCGCCCCTCTCGAGGTCTAAGATCTAATATTAACACTAACAAATGATCGACTTGTCCACGTTGAGTTGAAGTCCCGTCTCGAGCAACCAAGTCTAAGAGTTAGCAATGATGGCAACACCCAAGTGTTGCCTAATAGTCTTAGCCTTGGCTCATACCCATACCCAAAGGGGTGTTTAGTTCATAAACAAAATAAAAGACATGAGAGAATAAGGAGAATACATGAACATAAATTGCATAGATAAAACTTAAAGGTTGTCACCAAAGTGGCTACAACATGGTGACAAAGTGGCGACAACTGTTACAAAGAAATTAAACTACAAAAATTAAATGCAACTACACTACAAGCTTTAAAAGAGAATGTAAATTAAATGCCAAGCTCCAGGTTTAAGATGAAATGTTCCTGGAAGTCATGCCCTTCAAGTGGTGCCCTAAGCCTCCATTTATAGTGCCAATGAAGAAAAAGTGTGATATGACAATTCTCAAAAAGTAGCTTT
This sequence comes from Arctium minus, assembly GCA_954870635.1. Lineage (NCBI taxonomy): Eukaryota > Viridiplantae > Streptophyta > Magnoliopsida > Asterales > Asteraceae > Arctium > Arctium minus. Next base: position 22,301,309 of record OX941097.1, on the reverse strand, counting down.
AAGGAAGAGTATTGAAGCTTCCTTTGACCTTCACCTTTTGTCATTTTCCCCTGATTATTCTTGTGAAAGATCATCTTCTTCTTTCTTTTACTTCAATAGGCAACCTTCCAAAAATGGCCAAAACTTATCTACAATTTTCATCCAACATTGCCACAGTGGTGATGAAATTGCCATGTTCTGCACAAAAAAGTTAGTAAAACCGAAATTTTGCATCCTTGAAACTTCATCACAATGTTTGAACAATTTAGACCAAATGAAGGAGGTAAAGGGCAAAATGGGTAAGAATGTGGTAAAATGAATACGAAAAAAGAGGAAATAACTCTTAAGATTTGAGAGTTATCACACCCCGAAACTTGAGTAATTTCTTGTCCTCAAGTAAAAAAGAAAAGAATGAAAGAAAAGAACTCGAAATATGACAAAAGGGTTGATTAATCAGATTTTTGCTTGAATGGAAAAACTTACATCGAACATTTCCATGACTCTTGATTTGAATGAAGCACTCTCGTTAGAAAAAGGTACCACCTACTTTCATGTAATCCATAATTTTGACTTTAATCAATAGGGCTTGTTTTGGGTTTGTGTATTTGGGTTTTCAATGTAATTACTTGATATGACCCCCAAACTTGGCTTTTTGCATGGCTCCAAACTATTTTTGGTTTTGACAAATTTTTCTTTGTTTTGCCATTACCATTCGATTTTTGACCATTTTCGTTTGCTTCTTCTGTCGCCACAGTGGTGACAGGAGTGGCCACTTTGGCTTTAGGGTGTATGGATCAAAAAAATATGTATTTTTTCTCAGGTTTCCCCACCCCCCCCCCCAAACTGAAACCCACAATGTCCCATTTTAAAAATTCAGACATACGTGGTTTGTGTATTTGTTAGGCTCAGTGTTAAATGGGAAAGTGTTTGGGAAAAAATGAAGAATAATGGCTTATATCATTTTAAATTCAAAAATTACGGACACAATCAAGCGAGTGTACCTGAAAGAGAAGGTAAGAGGAACGAGAGATAGGCACAAACAGTCATGAGCATATCAAAACATAAGTCGACCATGAACAAGGCAATACGACATAAAGCTCAACAACCCAACGATCCAAGAGTTAGAATAAAACAACAAACTGATAGACCAAGATCTATGAATCTGTAGAGAGATAAAGTAGAGAGAGATATTGATGCTGTAACACCCGAAAATCTAAGGTAAGTATTTCCCTCGTTCCTTGACCTTTGGTTAACTTGAGAATCCCTTTGTGTGCCTAATATGCGATATACCAATCTGTTAATAGTATGTTCATCTGTAGATTTAGTTCCACTTCATGAGTCTTAGAAAAGTCAAGTTTTGGTGCCGAAGGGGTGTGGCGCGATAGTGCCACGCGATAGTGCCCTGGGCACAATCGCTGGTCACTATCGCTGGAATGGTACCGTAGGTTCGGTGGTGGTCGCGATTGTGCCACCGCGATAGTGCCCTTGGCACAATCGCCAGGCACTATCGCCTGGGTTGTACCGAGAGTCGTGGAGTGGCGCGATAGTGCCCCCGCGATAGTGCCATTGGCACAATCGCCAGGCACTATCGCCGGCGAGGTCTGAGAGTATAAAAATCCCACTTTGACCATTTTGACTTCACTTATCATCTTGAATCGTTTTGGGGCCGGCTTGGAACTAGTTTAGGCGATTTTCTCCTATTTCTAAACCTACCAAACATTTATTGAAACCTTAGATTAGTTGAGGACATTCATTGGTGTTTAAAGGAGCTAGAAGATCACTCAAGAGAAGCATTCAAGTCCCATTCAAGTCTCCACCTTCTCACCATCCAAACCAAGTTTTCTAGGGTTTTGTACCAAACCCTAGATAGTGAGTTTCTTACATTATTTTCAAATGAGATACTTACTTAATATGCTTTCATGTCTAATGTGTTATTTTATGAGAAGACCTGATCACCAGATAAGTTTGACCTAACTGCTAAACTTGGTATTCTTGGTATCTAGACTTGAATAAAGTGAGGGACATGGATGAAGTTATCATACTTGATGTTTTGAGCATGTGTACATACTCGTTTTGGCGAGTCATTGATTATATGGAGTATTTGCATATTTTAGAGTTCCTAAGTATGTTTGGGATTGTTGTGGTCTTATACATGTATCTTATGAGTATGAAATGATGTATAGAGACGGACATTGTAAGTACACAGAACGAACCATGAGTAAGTGCTAGGAGGATGTAGTCTTAGGTGCCACCGTAAGGGTATGCGCCTAGACCTCCGCCATTTGGAGTAATGCCTGGGAGGTAGTCTTCAAGTGTGCCGGGCCTTCGGGATGTTGCTCATGCGAGTGAATATCAAGGTACATTGACTCGAGGTAAAACTCATTGGAGTGATGGGTCTCCCCCATGATTGAACCGTAAGGACTTTGGTGATTGAAGTGTCATGAATGTTCATATTATGCTCACATTAATATGCCATATTTTTATGTAACTCACTAGACCCGTTTGGTCTAACACTTGATTGTTGGTATGTATCTCAGGTTCTAGTGGCGCGAGCGCCAAGGATGTTTAATCGACCGTAGTGGTGAGCTCGGGAGCATTTTTGGGATGCCAATATTGAAGACTATACTTTTGGACATAGTTGACAACCTTTTGTAATCTTATGTCTAGTGAGGCCTAGATTAGGGTGTTGTCATCTATTATTGTTTCTTGTTACAATTTGTAATTAACTGGCATTTATGGTTCCCTTGTGTATGAGCTCATTGTTCTGGGCGACTTATTTACCACATTTCCATGTTAGCGGAAATTTTTGTTAATCCCATTTTTGGGGTGTTACAGATGCGCAAAGTAACAAATCAGATTAATGTCCGTGAAGTTCTTACGAGACACAAAGACCAAAGGGACTTAAATACCCTTGGTCAAAACTACACAGTATTAGACACTAGACACAGTATCTGACCAAACCCTATAAATACAATGATTACTATAAAATCAGACCTAACAATCTCCCCCTTAGTAATCATTGGCGCTTTGGTCTTCAAAATTCATCTTCTAAAACATCACAGACCATTAAAGCGACTTTGTGAAGCTTTCTGTCTTTTAAGAAAAAATTTCTTCTCAGCATCTTTCAGATTAAGTTGTCATTGCTGCCTTGAGCTCTAGACGACACACCTCTTTTAAATGATCTTGAATGAACTGTGGTGATCGGAGCAGAAACAACAAAAGAAGAAGTTGTAGCTGAGAAAATAGAATCTTTGAGCGAATCTTGATCAGCAGATAAACTTTTGAGCTCTTTGTCTCTTTAAAATCTCCTTGACTTCTCTGATTTCTCCCCCTCATGACCTTGATGAACTGGTTCAACTAGGTCATGCAAATGTTGGAGACGAGACAACTTAAGATCTGCAAAATCAAAGAAACAGAGAAAATAGGGGAGGTTTACGCGTCACATTGGATGCGCAAACTGAGGTTTACGTTACATGCATGTTGCGCAAAGCTAGGTTTGCGTGACATGCAGGTTGCGCAAAGTTCAGTTTGCGTTACACGCTTGTTGCGCAAAGCAAGGTTTGTGTGACCAACTGAATGCGCAAAGTTGACTTAGAAAATTTTTACCTTTTGAAGCTCTTTGACTCCCCCTACAGAAATGCACTAGATATGACAATTCAAGTTAGCATTCATATAAAGAAAATCAGATACTCCCCCTCAAAAACAGATATAATCTTTGAAAAAAATTCTCTTTGTTCACTCCCCCTTGAATAATGCATTAACCCATTAAAATATATTTATGAGAACACAATGATCTAATATCAATGTAAAAGAAAAATATATTGAATATAAATTTTGAAACAACTAAACATTTAAAATTTTAAACACTAAACAAATTAAATTCTACTAAGTAAAATATCACAGATTTATCAATTAGTTGAAATCAAATATATGTTGTTGGATACAGAAACAAGTTTCATTGCATATCAAGTTAAAACATGTTCAGTTTCAAAAACTTCCAACAATCTATTCAGTGTGCTCACATGCGAATCTTCGATTAGCTTCAAGAAAATGCAATTCTAAAAATATAATAGAGAACTTTGCATGTACTCACACTAATCCATCAAAAATTAAGATTTTCACAAATTTATAGGTTTATCGCAACTCAAACATATCACCCAGAATCATAAGATGTGTGCTCATTGGCATCTTTTAGCAATGTGCACATTGACATTTTAACATGAGTGTGATCTTTGGCATCTTTTAAGCGTGTGCACTTTGGCATCTTTTGATCAAAAAGTTTATTAAGTAAAGAACATGCCATAAACGTAACTTTCTATCTAACCCTATTGCAGGATTTGGGTCAGCCGCTCCCAGACCAGTTGGCCTTAGGGGACTAGGTGTCAAGCACCCCTTGGAACTTATTTCCCAGATCAGAAAGGCTACATCGACATATCCTAAACTCATTCATACCAGTAGAACATGACTTTCGATCTGGTCCTATTGAATGATTTGGGTTCGTTCACTCCCAGATCAATTGACCTTAGGGGACCAGATGACAAGCATCCCGAGGAACTTACTTTCCCAAACCAGAAAGGCCACAGGTACAAACTTTTAAACTTAGAGATTTCTGAATTTTAAGAATTTAAAAATCATCTCAATCACTCAGTTTTACGTAAAAGTACTTAGCCCATATTTTCATCACGATCCATAATTTTGACTTTTTAGAATTTTCCAAGCATTGTAAACTATAAATATTCCGAATCACACAACTTTAAAGCAGTAATAAAAGTTTCAAACATGTTGCTGACTTTTCGACTTTTGTAAGACTTGAAATTTTACCATATAAAAACTTTAATATAAACAAAAGAACTTGAAAATTTACCCTAGACACATATTTTATTCAAAAGAAAGAAAAAATGTAAAACGTTACTTTATAGAATAAAATTTGTAAAGATGTAAACTTTTAAACTCAATATGCTGATATTGAAAATTTTCATTAATGACAAAATGTAAAAAATTCAGCAAATTGATATTTAGTTGGAACAAAATAAAATTCAATTATTTCATCTTTCACATTATAAAAATAATTTGTGTCTCAAATTAAAAAATAATTTGGGTTATACAAAATCAAGAAAAAAAAATGAACAAGCTCAGATTCTAGAAAAGAATAAAGAGAAAAACTGGAACACATTATTATCAGAGATAAAATGCAGCGGAATTAAAATTGATGTACTCACAATATCTCATATAGTCAGAAGTTTAAAAGCTTTGAAGAACGAGTTCTAAACTGATTTGTTTAGAAGTCGTAGTCTATGAAGTACGGGTCCTGAGCTGAAGTACTCAGAAGCCAACTTCCCTTACTCCCCCTTAACATGTGATGCCTGCAACTTTAAATCAGATAAAGATTTGGGTACCCACTTAAATTTGAGCCCATGTTTGTTAGTTACAGTTCTTATGGGGAAATAATTGAAAGTATTGAAATTAGAAGCACGAGAAAGATAATCAGAATAATATGCACAATCATCAGAAGATAAAGCATAATCATCTGAACTAGAATCAGAAGACGAATATGAGACATTTTTGGAAATCTGAATCATTTGCTTAATAGAGTATTTAGAAATCTTATTACAAGAAGCAAATGAATCACTTTTATAATATTTGTCTACATATAAATCCTCATCAATCATAGAATCAGTAGATGTCCGCTTCATTCTCCAAATCTGCTTCTTTGACCGGCTCAAAGTCCTATCTGTAAGAATTGAATCGGAAGAATTAGAACAGTCAGAAATAACTTTATCTTGTTTCTTCGACTTCTTTGACCGTCTTCTTTTACGCTTAGGTTTATAATATTGATCATTAAGCGTAAAAGAATCATCAAGAATTTTAGACTTAATATTTAAATCAGAAGAAATAAATTTATCTAAGCAACCAATTTGATCAACTAATAAATCTGAATTTGCTTTGGAGTCTGAATTATTTGGAGAAATTTTTTTAAAATTGGAAACTTCCTTTTTATTTTCCGTAGAATCAAAGGAAAGGATAGAAATAGAATCTGATTTTAGAGAAATTAAATTTTCTTCAAGACTAGACGTCATGAAAGAAAGAATAATATCAGATTCAATTTTCTTCAAAATATTTTGATCTTCTATCTTGTCTTCAAGATCGATGATTTTGCCTTCTAATACTAAAGGAGGAGTATATTTCTTCGAATCATAAATGATAGGAGAAATATTTTTCTTATCAGAATCAGGGGCATAAGAATAAACAAAATCATCAGATACTGAAGATTTAATAGAAAATATATCATTTAAAATTCTTCTTCCTCTTCTTGATTTTTCAGGAAAATATTTTGCATTCTCGCTTGTGTAAACAAAAGGAATTTCGATTTTCTTATTATTTGTCCTTTTCTCATTTTCGAGATCTAACACTTTCTTTTCACTAGTCCAATGAAATTTGAACTGAGGAGCATAGTGTGCAAGAGTTAGATAATCGTATTTATATAAGGTAGGAACTTCGTTTATCACTTTGTTTAAACAATGAGGATTGTCAAAACCAAGTCCCCACCTTTGTTTTAAAGCTTTTTCACTCCTTGGCTTGTTCATAAAAATTGTTTGTTCAGATTGTTTCCTTCGATAAAGCTTTTCTTCTAACTTATTTATTTTATCTGAAAATTCATCTTTTACAGAAGTCATTTTATTCAAAGACTCAAGATAAGTCTTATTTGAATTTTCCAAATCCTTCAATTTCTTTTGAAAGTTGTCTTTAGTATTTTCTAAAATAGATTTTACATCTTTCAAAGAAATTTTTAGTTTGTCAATAAAATCTGGCTTTTCTGAATTTAAATTCTTTTCAGATAATAACTTTAAACGTAAATCAGATAAAGCAGTTATCATGATATTCAACTGAGAGGTAATAAAATTGTAATCAAATTCAGAATATACCTCATCTTCATCAGTTTCAGAATCATCTGACTGGTCATCTCCAACCAAGCACATCTGAGCGATCTCTACGTTTGCAGCTTCATTGTCAGAGTGATCCAGCCAGAATTCTTCTTCTGCCAGCAGAGAAGTTCCATTCTCTCTCTTTTCAGCTAGCTCCATTTTCTTTCTATAATAAGCTGAGTCTCTAACCTTCTTCGCTCCACACTCCTTTGAGTAGTGGCCTGGCTTTCCACAGTTATAACAGGCAGTAGATTTTGGCTCGGGCACTTTGACTGTTGAATCAGTAGTGAAGCGAGAAGAGTTAGAACCCGTTCTTGGTTGGAACTTTTTCTGGTAATGCTGAGAGAGAAGGATCATAGCTTTCTGCAATGCCTCACCATCGTCATCAGTTGACCCGTTGTAAGCGTTTTCAGACAACGCTTGTTCAACCAATTTCTTAGTGAGGAGTGCAACCAGGTCTACTAATTTCTTCTTTTTCTCTAGTTTTGCCTTCTTCTCTTTCACCAAGCTTTCATCAGTCATCAGAATCTCGTATAATTCTTGAATCTGCATTGTGGATATCCGAACATCGTTCCTCAGTCTATGACAAGTTTTATTCCACTCAGGTTGAAGAGCATTAAGGAATTTCAGATTCGTCTCAAGCTCTGTCTTTATCACATTTATCTTTCGGAGATCATTCAACACTGCACAGAATCTGTCGAAAACACTCTTTATAGACTCCCTGTCTTTGGCCTTGAACTCCTCAAAGTTGTTCATGAATCGAGTATGTCGGAGCTGAGTTGCGACCGAAGAACCAAGCATTATCTTTTCCAATTGTGCCCACAACAGATTTGGATAATCCTTGCAGTGATCAACCCGGTTGTAGACAGAGTTTGGTAAAGCCAGCATCAGATTAGCTCTTAGCTCTCGATCAACTTTCATTCGTAAAGCCTCTTCAGGTGTTGGAGGAGTCTCTTTATTAGTCTTTATGAAAGGACCTTCAGATAGAGACTTCATCATGTTCTCTCCATTGGCTTGACGCTCTATGAAGTTCAGAAAACGATCTTGCCATTGAGTGAATTCATTTTCATCGACAAGAACTGGAGGACGAGTTTCAGATCCCAAAGACATCATCAGATCGCTTGAGTAGATCTTAGCTTGTAAGGCAAACTTTGCAGAATCCATTTCAAAAATTCAGAAAAAGTTTCTAAGTGTCAAGCTTGTGCAAAGAAAAACTTTTCGGAAGCAGATGAATACGCAAAGTTGAGCTTTGCGTATGAAGGCTGACGTGCAAAGTTGAGCTTTGCGTATGCTATGGGATGCGCAAAGAAGCTTTGCGTATGAAGAGAGATGCGCAAAGTAGAGTCTTGCGTATGTAATGAGATACGCAAAGTAGCTTTTCGTACGTAGACAGATACGCAAACCAGGCTTTTCGGATCAAGACAGTTGCGCAAAAGGAACTTTTCGGATCCCACTTGATGCGCAAAATGATCTTTGCGTATGTAGCCTGATACGCAAACTTTGATTCTCGGATGGCACTTGATACGCAAACTGTGCTTTGCGTAATTAGTCCAATGTGAAAACCTGAAAAACACTAACACACGGATTAGAACAACAAGAACTTTGCGCAAAATGGTATGAATCTTGCGCAAACCAATAAGAACATGCGCAAACTGAAGTAAATCAAGAAATATTCGCAATATCAATTCAAACAATTCTATTAAAGCAAGAAAATCACATACACATGATCGAAAACACCTTTTTTTTAACAACTTTCAAGCAACAATTTCGATTAAAATCTACAAAATCTCAAATTCGATGATAGAACAGTACCGAACTCGAGTTTTCCAAAAAACTTTTAAAACTCAAAATCGACAATCAAAACTTGTTTTTCTTGAAAAACAAACTGAAACGAACAAGATCGATTAACAAAAACAAATCTAATAAGTCCAAAATCAACACAATTCGATCAAAAACACATCCAAATTTGATGAGAAATCAAGAAAACCAGATTTTCTTGAAAAAAATAAAGAAAATCAATCAAATTTTCGATTTCAATCACAAATTCAGATACATAATTACAAACTCTCAATCCTCTCAAGATTAAGATGGCTCTGATACCAATTGATAGACCAAGATCTATGAATCTGTAGAGAGAGAGAGATATTGATGCGCAAAGTAACAAATCAGATTAATGTCCGTGAAGTTCTTACGAGACACAAAGACCAAAGGGACTTAAATACCCTTGGTCAAAACTACACAGTATTAGACACTAGACACAATATCTGACCAAGCCCTATAAATACAATGATTACTATAAAATCAGACCTAACACAAACAAACACCACAAAGGCCCAAAAGAGATAACTAACAAAGTTCACAACACTTATGATAATGATCCAAGGATGCTCACGGTTCACTAACCTGAGCAGGTCAACCGACTTCGGACACAGTAGTAGCGGGAGGAACAGTAGCTAGCAGTTGAAATTTGAAAGTGGTTGGGAAGCAGGTGGGGCATCGACTCCGGAGGTCTCAACCTTCAATTGCTGGTGAACTTGTCGACTGTTTCTGTTTCTGTTTTTTTTCGGGCCATGGCTTTGAGCTTCATCTAAGAATGGAAAACAGGAATGTGGGAGAAGAGGAGTAATTAGTACAAAAAAAGATAAAAGAGTTGATAGGAATAGAGAGGGTGAAGGTCAAGGGTGATGATGGCTAAAAAGCAAGACTTGATGTTTGCCTTTTGGATTCTTGGGAACAAAAGATTTTTTTTGCATGGTGATGGTGGTAACCTATGGTTTGGGGATGTAAAAGTGAAAAGATATCAACTAGAGAAAACAAGTGAATGGATGTTGTGTGATGGGTTGAAAAAAGTGATGGGACAAAAGTGGTTTTTTGAAAAGATATTTACTTTTTGAGAAAAAACCAAATTTTAAAACCTCCCTCATTTTAACCGCCGGCTCTTCTTATCAATTCTGAAAATTACAACTTCCTACAAAAAGTAATAATAAAGGACAAAGATCAAATAAAAAAACAAAGGACAAGAGGAGAAAAGGACAAAGCTATGAAGTTGAGATTGCATGGGGTGACTAATGGACAAAATGGAGTTTTCCCAACCATGTATAAAAGAATTTTTAAAACAAAGATTTGGAAATTAAATTTCACAGATTTCCTCCAACAGCTTAGTCCCCAACGTGGCAACAAGGTGGCCACCTTGCACAACTCCGAAAATTACCAAGTTTTTTTTTGCAACAAAAATTGAAAGTTGTTAATACTAAAAAGAACTGAATTTTTTTTATTAAAAGGCTATTTCTAGCCTTCTCGATACTCAACAAGAGGTTTTGGAGGGTGACGACACACCATTAGACAAAAAATGTTTTTTCTTGTGTTTATAGTGGCTCAATCTCATTTCTTTCAATCATGGTTTCCCTCTTATTGGTGGTTGGATTTTCTTTGGACTCTCAAGCTGAAACTCATTTTCGCTTTCTTCTCCAAACTTCTCACCACACATTTCAATATCTACACCTAGATCCTCACTCAACAAATTTATGGCCGAACAATCTTCCAATTCATCATGGAACTTAAGGGACTTGAAAACATTAAATGTCACTTGTTGGTCATTTACCCTCATAGTTAACTCACCCTTTTGGACGTCGATCAAAGTTCTACCCGTGGCAAGAAATGGTCATCCTAAAATGATGGAGACGTTCTTATTGACTTCATAGTCTAAAATTAAAAAGTTGACCGGGAAAATGAATTTGTCAACTTGGACCAAAATATCATCAATCTTACCCTTGGGATGTGCCAAAGATCTATCCGCTAATTGCAAGGTCACGGTGGTGGATTTTTTATAAAAATAACTCCTTTCCAAAAATTGATTAAACGAAAATCAAATAAATAAAAAAATAGTTTACCTTAATTGTTCCAATTAATATGAAACTGAAATCGGAATCAAGGAAAATAGTTTAAATTAATAGGAATTAAAAAATGAATATTTTTAAACTTAAAAGAAATTGAAATCGGAATAAAAAAGTGCATATTTTAAATTAATATAGCATCAATTATTACCATATATAAAATTACCATATATATTACGAAATTAGGTAAAATACTAGAATATCCTTATCAATTAAAAAAAAGTAAAAAAAAGGGAAATTTATTGATTGGTCAATATTGATTTCAAGGTTCTAAATGGCGTGAGGCATGGCGTGGCGGCGAGACCAAGCCTTAAGCCTTAGGAGCCATGGCGTTTTCAAGGCGTGACTTATGGCGTCAAATTTCTAATTAATATATAATAGTATATATAAAAACATATGTTTCGTTATTGTTACTCAATGAGTCAATAGTAATAAACAAGTTAAATTAGGTTATATATTAAAAACTTGCAAATAAAACATTAAAAACGTACATAAATATCAAATATCTCATTACGATAACTGCGCATTAGGCCATGGCGTGCCATGGGCTTAACGTGGCGTGACACACAAGCCTTGGTGCCATGGCGCGCCATGGCGGCTGTGTGGCGAGTTTTTTAGAACATTGATTGATTTTCAAAGTTTCTAGTCTAATGTTGGTTTCCAATTGATCCCTCCCCTCTCTCTCTCTCCCCCTATATATATATATACATATATATACACACATACACAAACACAGATGAATGATTGTGTGAGAAGTTGAGATTAACGTAAGAAGCTTGAGAAGTAGATATGAATCTTTGATCACTTTTAATCTCAAGCCCAACCAAGAGCGATGCATTTCGGTGCATCTCATCCTAATGTGCATCCAACGGTTAATAACCAATTCTCACACTTCTCATGTTAACTCAACCTCTTATCGGAAATCGGAACCCAATCATATATATATATATACTAGTTGTGTACCCGCGCGATGCAGCACGAGTGAATCATAATTTTGAAGTCAATAACTCAACCGTCAATCATGTTTCTTGTTTTACTTCATCTCCGTCTCTCTCGATGTTGAACATAATATCCATTCGTAAACATGTCCTGCAAAGAACATGTAATTATTTTAAATGAAAAGTATTCTAACAAATTTGTAATAATTATTAGTTGATTAATCATATTTATCAAGTAAAATTTCTTTATAGATGACGTTTCATGTGTAGACTACAACATGCTAATCATTTATGCTTGTCTGAAGATAAAAAATTCTCATTGAAATTGAAGAGAAAACCATCTCCTTATTTCAACCTAAATTGTGACAACCTGTTCCACATTGGTTAAAAGTGTAAATTTAGCTTTTTATAAGCCTTAGGCGGTGGTAACTGACCTGACCGTACATGGGTTACTGCTAGAGCCTGAAAGCATAATCCTTGATCTCATAAGAGATGATTCAAATCTCACCTGAAAGCATAATCTATTTTCTGAAATGCTATATAGACAAAACTAAAAGTGACTTAGCAGAGAAAAGGATTTACAAGTTACTCAATGAGCAATGAAGGTGTGAGAAAGCCTCTTTATCATAATCAATCTAGCCAAAGAGCATCCTCCATAAGTTTAAAATGCCTAAGATCCATCAGGTATGAGATTTAGCTTTAATAAAGCTACATGCCACCAACTTGTTAAAGTAACAATTTCTAGATAAGTACTCCATCTTTTGGAACTTTAGCGAACAACTTAGTCATAAGGATCACCAGATAAGAACTCTTATCTTTTGCAATCTCAAACAAATCATTAGTTGAAGGAACTTCTACAGAAAGTCATCTTCTCCACAGTTTTACAAACCCTCCATAGTTGTTAATTGAATTTGAATACAACGGAACCACTCGAAATAACTACTTCATTACAGTCGTCCATTGCAGCCAAAATAGAAAAAAACTTTAAAGAAATAGATATCCATATATAAATCAAGAGGCCAAAAGCAAGGCATCAACAAAGAAAGTAATCGATCCCTAAGTTCATTCCTTGGAGTCATGAAATCTAAACAACATTACCAAATGAATTTACTGAAGATAATTTTGAGTTGCACCTATTATGAAGATAGATTACGTTTTAGAGGGAACTCTACTTTGTTCAAAGTCATTACAAATAGGACTGTAATCAAGAAACCTATGTAAATAAGAAATAGATTATTGTAACACTCGTAAATCTCTGCTTGTGAAAGTTAACCCTTTGAGAAATTCTTGTTTCTTATAGTAGAATTTCATCCCCTATATCTTACCTATTAAGCCTTATCGTGTCGTGGGTGTTCCGGGTGGAAAATGGGAAGAATTGAGCTTCGGTACACTCTGGGCGATAGTGCCCTGGGCACAATCGCCTGGCACAATCGCCAGCGGGGGTGTGCCCGCGATACATTTTGGGCGATAGTGCCCTGGCACAATCGTCGGGCACAATCGCAGTCGGCCCCAGGGTCTTTTAAAAGTCGCGATTCTCAGCCATTTCCCTTACTTCCCATTTCTAAACCCTTCTCCACCTCTCCCAAAACCGATTTCCTCATACCCTCTCATGAACCATATCATATTTTGGAGTTTTCCTTCTAAACCAAGTGTTTCCTCCATCATCTAGCATGGTTGGAAGCTAGAACTTGGGTATCTTCTCCTTCTTCACCATCCTCATCAATTTCTAGGGTTTTCACCCAATCTTTTATCCTTTTGAAGATTTGAAGGTGTATGGCTCATCTTGGTGATCTAGAAGGGTGGTGGTTGGTGGATTGGAGCTATGGTTAAGGTAACCTCATATTTTCTCCATTTATGGGAATTAGGGTTTCGACATAAGTTGGGGATTTTGATGTAAAATGTTTGGGGAATGATTTTAAATGGTTAAATATGGATATTTATGGTTGGACCCTTGTGGATCTAGGTTTTTGGAAGATTTGGCTTGAAGGTTCAGATTTCTTCAAGGAAGCTCAAGTTGGGGTAAAATCTAGATTTAACTTAAATCTAGCAAGGTGAGTTCAAGATGCTTTGTGAAAACTATGTACATGCCAAAATGTGTATTTTGAAGTAAAAATATGTTTTACTTGGTAATTGTCAAAGTGTGAGTATTTTGATAAGTTTTCATATTTGGTAAACTTGGGTTGTTTTAATCTCACAAAATGCTCATATTGGGATTTGAACATTTCAACAAATAAATAGCATGATTTACGTATTCTTGGTGATTTTGTACAAGTAAAGCCTATTCTATGATTTATGCATCTTCGATGATTTTGTACATGTGAAGTCTAATTTATGACGTACGACATTTTGAAGTATTTTAGTTCATAAACCATTTGGAAAATGATATATCCCAATTCGGGTTGAGTTTTGGGTTAATCACCTCTTTGAGGTATGTGTCTGCATAAACGTTATTTAAATGTGTTTTATTATTTGGGAATCGTTGTTTGTTGGCCAAACGGTATTTAGAGCATTTAGCTCGGTTTTGACTTAAAATAGTCTTTAGGACATTTGTCCAGTTTTAGTGGCTCAATGTAGAGTCCCATCTACGATTTACATGTTAATGTATCTTATTGCATATTAATGATATTTACATGCGGGTGCGTTGGTCATTCATGTGTAGTCATGTAATGTTAGACTGTGTTGCATTGGATCCATAGGCACGTAAGTCAGTCTTATTTGATGATCAAGTGGGTGGTACGGGGTTGGGCTCCGGGACTCATGTTTTATGACCTTGTCCTTTCAAGTGTACACTAGGAGGGCTGAGTCCGGTTGTGCTATTGTGACGGTGGGTAGTTCATGATGGGCGTTTGGGGCCTCCGCCATGTCGGGGCAATGCCATGGTTGTATCCCCCTTGTGTCGAGCCTTTGGTGGTATTTCTTGGTAATATTCGCTAAGGTCAGTTGTCTCTTTCGGTGTAGCTTGAAGGGAGTCGTAGGGACACTTGGGCTTGCGTGTCGTGAAGTGTCATACGATTAACGTTGTATGAGTGACATACTTTTGTGTTCCCCCACTCTCAACGGATGTGGGTATCCCCCGCTGTCGGCCCATTGTATTTTGGATATTTAATTGTCCATGTTTAACATTGGGCGTTTCATCCCATTTTATGGTCGCGTGAGTATTGAATTTTAATCCCATGTTTTCGATGGTATATCTTTTATTTTATGGATTGTTTTCCATGAGTTATGAGTCGAGTATTATGCCCACCCGTGTTTTTAGGTGTTTCAGGATGCAAAGTTTTATCCACGTTTCATAAATTGGGAGTATGTTTTCTTTTCTCCCTTTTGAGTGTGTTATGTGTTGAAATTAATTTATGAAGGAACGCGTTATTTTGGGGTCTTAGTTCTTAAAACCGTTTGGTTTGGAAAACGTTTATTATGGTGCCTCATTCGTCTAAAATGCATATTATTGGAAAACGAGTCATTTCACATTTGAAGCATATTATTTTGAAAGACTATGATTTTAGTTGTATTCTTCCTTTTTAAACGACTAATTTATATATGTTGAAAACTCTTGAGCTCACTAGGCATTAAGCCTAACCTTTTTATTTGTCGGCATGTGTATCAGGTTCCGGATGGGGGTTTGGTTCTAGCAGTCCTATATAGAGATGTGCTTAGTTATTCACAAGTGTAAGTATTTGGTGAAGTCCTCAGCAGTTTGGAGATAGCGGCTATTATTGGGTTTTAGTAGCACCCGTCCTTATTATAGACTTTATGTATAGAATGAATGTGTGTATTAAGGTTAAATCTTAAATTGTGATTGTAGATGAATCATTTATTGGTATATTTAGAAAATTTTAATTTAGTTGCTATTTCCAGATTTGAGGGTGTTACAAGTTGGTATCAGAGCTTAAGTTTGAGAGAATTAGGTATTGATCTTTGGATGCCTAGACTCAAACTAGCGTTCTTATAAGTGATTGTAAGTGAAGTTGCCCATTAGGTACCTTAAGATAAGATGCTTCGGGGTTGATCGAGTCGCTAGAAACGGGAAACTTGTCGAGGGTCACAAGGATAATCATGTACGGTACGTTCATAATGGCACTTGGCTAGTGTTATGATGAACCTACATGTTACATGGGCATACTTGAACTACCTTGGTATGATGACCGTTGGGGTAGTGAGAAAGTTTCTAAGCGAGTGATCTAAGGAAGGGTTGATGTTTATAGCAATGTCAATTTGGAGTGATAGTTAAGTGCGATGAATTGCATTAAGTTGATTATCTTGAGTAAAAATTATTGGTTGGATTAGAACTATAAGTTGTAGACCAATTCTATTTCGAGGAGAAATTGTAAGTTAACCAAATTAGTGGGATTGCGGCTCTAAGATGTTTGATGAACCCGGATGACAATAGTATGTCGGGAAATTGAGAAGCTCAATTCTAAGATGTGGCGCCGATCAAATTCATGCGTCAAATTTATTTCTAAAATAAGTTTGCATAAATTGTTTCTCTTGTTCTCAAAACATAAAGTGAGTTACATTACAAAGTCTTGGCAAAACATTTAGCACTCATCAAATTTTAAACTGTTAGCGTAAGCATGCATGAAATTGTTTTGTTGCACGTGATTACAAATTGTTATCGAAAATCTCTTTATCCCCGTCTTGTGTTTAACGCTATTTTTGGATATTATAATATCCGTGTTTTAATGTTATTTGGGGTATTGGGCAAGTAACTGTGGAATTTTTGACCTTGACATTGGATCCTCTCCACATATGTTAAGGTTTTAAAGGAAGAGTTGTTCCCATGTTTTTGAGTCGGAAATTTTCTTGGGAATTTTAGTTTGTACGAGTCGTGTCTCATGTTAGTGTTGTTGAAAAAGGGTTGTTTTATCTTACGTGGTGGTCTTAAGATTTTAATATTTTAGATTATTTGTCGCCTTATACTCTTATGTCGGGAAATGAAAATTTTGACGTCGTTCTATTTTAACGTTAGTAAGTCTTATGAAAATTCAATCGGGTCTTATGGTGTTTTATTTTATGACTGTTTGAGTCGTGTAATAAAAAGAAATTTTGGAACATGTAGACTTGCATTATTGTGTACGTTAATTTATAAGCTTGGTTAATAGATGTCATCCCGACGTGTTGTTTTGTGGAAGTTTCATTTTCACGTAATTTATCTTTGGGCTTTATTCAAGTGTCCATCATTGTATACTAATTGTTTTTGGGATTAAACTATATTGTTGGCGTGAGTAAACATATAAAAGATTTATGTTACTTCATATAGAGCTTTTGTTCTGAACCTATTTCAGTTGTTGATTTTAATGTTAGAGATTTTCCGCAATGCATTAAATGAGTATCGGTTTGCATGTCGTTGTAGTTACCGCTTTGAGTAAGTGTGTTTTATCTATGCGACCCAAAATTTGAACTCGATTTAAAATTTATTTACGTTCCTATCATGTTGCTAAATTTGGGGAAATAAACTGACGTATATGGGCCTTGTTGGGGATTTTATCCTCCGACGTTTTGTGTTTTTAAAGGAAAAGATTTTAAAGTTGAAATTGTGAAATTCTCTTTTGGGAGTTGTACAAACTTTTGTTGCACATGTTATAGTACGAAAAACTATTTTCATGTGCATAATATAAATTGATGCATGCTAGGACCATGCATGGTAGCCCGTTTGAAAATTTTGTTGCGCATCTTTTGTTACCGTTTTTATTAATGTAAGTAGTGATCAAATGAAATTTTGTAATGAGTTTTATATACGTGACGTACACACCTACCGAGTAGACGGTAGTGGGATTTTTACATTTATTATTAATTATTATGGAACTTAAGCATTTGAAAGTTTTATAAAAGTTTAAATAGGCACTTCAGCTGAAAATCTTGAACTCATTAGGCCTATAGATTTAAACCCCTGGCGGGAAAGGAGTTATAATTAGGGACTAGAGGAGTCCCTGGGAATTGAAGCGTCGGATGGTCCGACTTATGGCCAGTTTTGGTTTTGGGTTCAGTTATGTATCGGTTCACGCATAAATGATTGAGGTATTGGATTTATGTTTCCTCCCAGTTAATTAAGCGGTAACCTTTTCTGTTTCGGTAAATCTGCGGGATAAGGTCTTGTGTGATCGATTTCGTATGGTTGGATTTAAATTGATGAGTTACTCCCCCGCTTGTCAACATTTATATGTTAGCGGTGTATCATCTTAATGGGTTTTCGTGAGCAAGAGAATTATTGTGGTCCGCTTGATAGAAAAGTAAGATTGAAAATCCTAGTACCCTGTTAGGTATCAACTTCAATACGACCATGCTCCTGGAATGAATTATTGGGCGGGATGTCCGCGTTTTCGGTATTAGTATTTTGATTTTAGGCATCGACTTGTTCTTTTGAGGTCAATGATATTTGTAATGTTTGGAAGTACTTCCGTTGGATCATGAGAAGTGTTAGCCTTGCGATAGTGGAACTTAAAGGAAGTTAGATAATGATAATCAAACATTAATGTGTATGATTTTTCTTGAGGTGGTAAGGATTTTATTGACCAAATGGTTGATGTTCGAGGTTTGAGTATAGTTTGGAGTTGCGCGATAGTCCAAGTTGGAACAGACCAACTCCCTGGAAAGCGTTTGGCCCATCCTTGGAATGCAGATTCAGAATCGGGTTGAACTGGAATTACCTAACCAGTGAAAAGTTAAGGCCACAAACTGCCTTTGAGGTAGTACGTGTTCCCTAAGGTTGGGAGACGACCGGGACCCGAGGGTTAGAGATTACTCTTGTTAGGTTCGAGGTTCACTGTGATGTATTCGGGTGGTTATTGGATGTGAAGGAATATCAGTATGGCGGTTTGTCAGGAAATAATCAAGTTTTAGCTCAAGGATAAAACGGGACAGAGGCAATCCCTTGGGAAGGGAGACGATCGTTTTGTGAGGATGTCACCATTGGGAATCTATGCCTAAGCCGTTACCATCTGTGGCCGGAGGAAACCCAATAAATGTTGGGAGTGGCAAGAAAATGCCTTGGACGAGAATTAGATTTCGAGGACGAAATCATTCCAAGGTTGGGAGGATTGTAACACTCGTAAATATCTGCTTATGAAAGTTAACCCTTTGAGAAATTCTTGTTTCTTATAGTATAATTTCATCCCCTATATCTTACCTATTAAGCCTTATCGTGTCGTGGGTGGTCCGGGTGGAAAATGGGAAGAATGGAGCTTCGGTACACTCTGGCGATAGTGCTCTGGGCACAATCATCGGGCATAATCGCCAGTGGGGGTGTGCCCGCGGTACATTTTGGGCGATAGTGCCCTGGCACAATCGCTGGGCACAATCGTAGTCGGCCCCAGGGTCTTTTAAAAGTCGCGATTCTCAGCCATTTCCCTTACTTCTCATTTCTAAACCCTTCTCCTCCTCTCCCAAAACCGATTTCCTCATACCCTCTCATGAACCCTATCATATTTTGGAGTTTTCCTTCTAAACCAAGTGTTTCCTCCATCATCTAGCATGGTTGGAAGCTAGAACTAGAGTATCTTCTCCTTCTTCACCATCCTCATCAATTTCTAGGGTTTTCACCCAACCTTTTATCCTTTTGAAGACTTGAAGGTGTATGGCTCATCTTGGTGATATAAAAGTGTGGTGGTTGGTGGATTGGAGCTATGGTTAAGGTAACCTCATCTTTTCTCCATTTATGGGAATTAGGGTTTCGGCATAAGTTGGGGATTTTGAAGTAAAATGTTTGGGGAATGATTTTAAATGGTTAAATATGGATATTTATGGTTGGACCCTTGTGGATCTAGGTTTTTGGAAGATTTGTCTTGAAGGTTCGAATTTCTTCAAGGAAGCTCAAATTGAGGTAAAATCTAGATTTAGCCTAAATCTAGCAGGGTGAATTCAAGATGCTTTGTGAAAATTATGTACATGCCAAAATGTGTATTTTGAAGTAAAAATATGTTTTACATGGTAATTGTCAAAGTGTGAGTATTTTGATAAGTTTTCATATTTGGTAAACTTGGGTTGTTTTAATCTCATAAAATGCTCATATTGGGATTTGAACGCTTCAACAAGTAAATAGCACGATTTACGTATTCTTGGTGATTTTGTACAAGTAAAGTTTATTCTATGATTTATGCATCTTCTACGATTTTGTACATGTGAAGTCTAATTTATGACGTACGACATTTTGAAGTATTTGAGTTCATAAATCATTTGGAAAATGATATGTCCCAATTCGGGTCGAGTTTTGGGTTAATCACCTCTTTGAGGTATGTGTCTGCATAAACGCTATTTAAATGTGTTTTACTATTTGGGAATCGTAGTTTGTTGGCCAAACGGTATTTAGAGCATTTTAGCTCGGTTTTGACTTAAAAGAGTCTCAAGGACATTTGTCCAGTTTTAGTGGCTCAATGTAGAGTCCCATCTACGATTTACATCTTAATGCATCTTACTGCATATTAATGATATTTACATGCGGGTGCGTTGGTCATTCATGTGTAGTCATGTAATGTTAGAATGTGTTGCATTGGATTCATAGGCACGTAAGTCAGTCTTATTTGATGGTCAAGTGGGTGGTACGGGGTTGGGCTCCGGGACTCATGTTTTATGACCTTGTCCTATCAAGTGTACACTAGGAGGCCTGAGTCCGGTTGTGCTATTGTGACGGTGGGTAGTTCATGATGGGCGTTTGGGGCCTCCGCCATGTTGGGGCAATGCCATGGTTGTATCCCCCTTGTGCCGAGCCTTTGGTGGTATTTCTTGGTAATATTCGCTAAGGTCAGCTGTCTCTTTTGGTGTAGCTTGAAGGGAGTCGTAGGGACACTTGGGCTTTCGTGTCGTGAAGTGTCATACGATTAACGTTGTATGAGTGGCATACTTTTGTGTTCCTCCACTCTCAACGGATGCGGGTATCCCCCGCTGTCGGCCCATAGTATTTTGGATATTTAATTGTCCATGTTTAACATTGGGTTTCATCCCATTTTATGGTCGCGTGAGTATTGAATTTTAATCCCATGTTTCCGATGGTATATCTTTTATTTTATGGATTATTTTCCATGAGTTATGAGTCGAGTATTATGCCCACCCGTGTTTTTAGGTGTTTCAGGATGCAAAGTTTTATCCACGTTTCATAAATTGGGAGTTTGCTTTCTCTTCTCCCTTTTGAGTGAGTTATGTGTTGAAATTAATTTATGAAGGAACGTGTTATTTTGGGGTCTTAGTTCTTAAAACCGTTTGGTTTGGAAAACGTTTATTATGGTGCCTCATTCGTCTAAAATGCATATTATTGGAAAACGAGTCGTTTCACATTTGAAGCATATTATTTTGAAAGATTATGATTTTAGTTGTATTCTTCCTTTTTAAACGATTAATTTATATATGTTGAAAACTTTTGAGCTCACTAGGCATTAAACCTAACATTTTTATTTGTCGGCATGTGCATCAGGTTCCAGATGGGGGTTTGGTTCTAGCAGTCCTATAAAGAGATGTGCTTAGTTATTCACAAGTGTAAGTATTTGGTGAAGTCCTCAGCAGTTTGGAGATAGCGGCTATTATTTAGTTTTAGTAGCACCCGTCTTTATTATAGACTGTATGTATAGAATGAATGTGTGTATTAAGGTTAAATCTTAAATTATGATTGTAGATGAATCATTTATTGGTGTATTTAGAAAATTTTAATTTAGTTGCTATTTCCATATTTGAGAGTGTTGCAATTATCAAAAGAACCAAAAAAAAAACCCCATTTAATACTAATCAAATACAAACAAAACTTACTCTGTAATTAAAAAAAACTGAATACAAACAAAACTGTGTAATCAACACAACAACTATCGTATACAAACACAAATTGTAGAGGAAAACATAAAAAATCATTGAACAAAAAATCTAAACCTGGAGAGCGATGGGGAAGGCATGGAGAAATTGGGTAGAGACATTGTAATCAAGATGGAAAGCCAGATAGATGTTGTAATCGAGAAATCAAAAAATGTTATTTCTAACCTACATAATAAAGGGAAACCAACAAATATCTGTGTTAGAACAAGTAAACATCAAAGAATAAAGAACAATATTTAATGGCAATCATGCAATAGCAACAAAAAATGAGGCTTAACCCTTCTCGATCAGAAATGGTTAGGGGGTAGCTCAAAACACCCAAAAAAGAACACAAACAATCCATGATTGAGACTTTCTCAGTAAAAAGCACACAAAAGGGTTCGAAATAAAAAAATTACCTGTGTCTAAAATTAGTAACAAACGTTTTAGGAGCTCAGAAAACCTAGAATGGAGAATACAAAACTCTTAACAAATTTATACACATAGATGAAGACAATCGATTGAGTGAAGACATACCTAAGCGGAGACGATGGACGGTGATGAGAAGATGAGAGCCAGATGAGACGATCTGGAGAACCAGATGAGAAAACGCTCTTTCTTCGATTTCAATCGGTGATTGTCCAGGTTCAATTTGTGAAGAGATGATGAATGGGTGGTCTCACTCTTTCTCCGCTTCACATTGTTTATATGCAGATGAGAATGTTGGCTGAGACGTGAAGAGGTAGAAGGGGAGGTCAGAAGTAGGTGGAAGAAGCCATGCTTTCTGAAAGAAGCCATACTCTCCGTCGTATCAATCTCTGAAAAAAGCTTATGAAGAAAGCGTGTGAGGTAAGTGAAACAGGTATGGTCTTAGTCTCTGATTTAAAAATTAAGCGTATGAGGTTGAGAGGTTTGGTAAGGGTATCGGCCGTATAGATAGATTTTCAAAATTTATGCTTAAAAATGTTGTACCTTATGCATATAAACTTGTAATTAAGAGTTTATTGAAATTCTTGCATAAAATGGTGGTACCATGTGCTTTAGAAGTTGTCTTTAAGACATTTGGTGTAAACCAATATTAAGGTAGTATAGCTATATATCAACATATGTTTTTACTATTACTCAATGAGTTAATGATATCAAACAATGTAAATTAGGTTTTATATTAAAAACTAACAAATAAGACATTAAAAAATTTAAGAAAAAATCAAATATCATGTTACAAAAATCGCACATTATATAATATATATATATATATATATATATATATATATATATATATATATATATATAAACATATGTTTATAAAACAAATGAATGAACACGAACGGTAAAAGAACGTATTTTTTATGTTCATGTTCGTTCGTTCGTTAAGAAAATGTGTTTGTTCGTGTTCATTTACGTTTGTTCGTTAAGATGCTAAATGAACGTAAACAGACGAACATAAACGAACGAACACAAATGAACAAAAAAACATCATTAATCATCATTTCGTTCCGAAATAACGTAACAAAATGAAAAATCGAGTAAATTTATGAATAATAAAAAAGGAATTCTTAAATTTTAATATAATTAATGATTTTACATATTAATATCATAATATATATATATATATATATAAACAAATGTAAACAAACATAAATAAACAGGCATTAACGAACGCAAATGAACGAACGAGTTCATTGTTCATGTTCATTCATTTAACTAAACGAACAAAAAAATGTATTCATGCTCGATCAATTCTTAAATAAACGAATATAAACGAAATTCTCCCGAACGGTTCGCTAAACGTTTGGTTCATTTACAGCCCTAGCACTGCTAAATGCTAACTAAATAACTTCTTGGTTCGCTAAATGTTTGTATATTCTTAGTAGTATTTATCGTACTTCATTTTATAATTTTATGTAAACTACTAAACCGCCCAACCCGCCATAACCCGCAAGGGTTGGGTTGGGTTGGGTTATACTTTTGAATGGGTTGAGTTAAGTTTTTCCAAACCACCATAATTGGATTGGGTTGTAAAAATGTTTCAAACCGTCCAACCCAACCCACATACACCCGGGATAGCAACACCCTTTAGTTATTGAGAAAGAAAAATCACTTTTTTAAAGCATAAAAAAGTGGTGATCGGTCATAGGAGGAAATACAATAGAACATAAAAATTGCATTATAAATGTACTTTTTGAGATATGTGGTTTGAAATTATGCATTCCAAAACTCCACCATAAGGAATGAAAAAGTCTAGTTCAAATTCTTACCTTCAAGTTTAAAGTTTTACAATTTTGGTCCCTCACTTACCAAATCTTATTAATTTGTTTTTTTTTTTTTTTGGAAAAAGGGAACGGAATCCCCGGAAAAATTTGTTTAGAGTATGCTCTAAAAAAATATTTAAATACCGTAATATATTCAGGTTGAAAGATATACACAATTGTGAATACATGCATAACTACTTAGTTGTCCTCGAACTTTTAAAATTTACATACGGTATTTGTCTCATAATTTCTAGCAAACAATACAATTAGATGTGTGTAGTGGCAGATCCAGAAACTTAATTAGGTGATCGAAAGCGCACATTAGGGTATCAAAAAAGAAACCAAAATCTGAATGTCATATTAGTAGGTAGTAGAGACTAATTAACAAGAGCTAGACTGTCATTGAAGTTTGAACTAGCTAAAAATAGTAGTAACAAAAAAAAAAAACAATAACGGTGAGACCATCTTTAAAGTTCGAGCAAATCCAAAACAATATTGAAAATAACAAACCAAAAAAAAAGTCATCATGTTATCTGTATCTATATCTATATCTATATCTATATCTATACTATATTATAAAGCATGGATAAAAAACTCTTAAATACAAATTATTAGGCATAAGGTATCATCATTTTATGCAAGATTTTAAAAATCTCTTAATTTACAAGTATCAAAGCACAAAATACATATTACTACCGCAGACTTCTAACACCCATCAATTTGGTATGTGCAGAGTCTTCCTTTTATATAGACATTTCCATGTATCACTATTGATTAATATATTATATTACTATAAATTTGTTTTAATTATATTATTAAATATGTAATTGGTTATTTTTTCTAGATGTCATTAAAATATATAAGATAATCATTGAATTCTAACAAAATACTTATTTTTTTTATATAAAAACATTATATTATTAAGCCTAAATTAAACAAATTTATAAAAAAAATTTATCACTTTCTCAAAACCATCCAAAATCGTACTGTAAATCGACAAAAAAACAAAAAACAAAATGAAAAATCGTGATTTATCTCGCTGCATTGCGCGAGTACGCTTCTAGTAAACTAGTAATGCCCCTAACACACCTAGATGGGGTTAGGTTACAAAAAAAATGGAACTTTCGGGTTCATTTGTACAGGGCAAACTGACAAAAACATATTTGTTTTGGCTAGTCAAAAAAGTCCACGTTTATACGTTGTAAACATTATAAAAAAAGGAAAAGTTCATAAAAACTCAACAAACTATTCCATCTTGAATGATTAAGTCCTTAAACTAATTTTCTGAATGAAAAAACCATTAAACTTTCTTATTTTTGAATGATCAAGTCCTTAAACTATTCCACTTTTGTCGATCTTCTTCACCCAAGCTTGCTTTGGTAGCTTCCTCTTCCCATTTTCTAGCCTCAAACTTTTTCTCTTTCAACTCCTCTTCTATGGTGCCCCATTCGGTTACTCCAATCTTTTAGAGCCACTTTGACGTTCTTCAATTTGTCACGGAAGATGCAATCCGGGCGTCTTGAGGTTACAATTTTATTACACGCCTCTTTCACAATATCACTTAACCTTTCGTCCTTTAACCAGACGTCAAAGAACTTGAACTGTTTTGGTCCAAAATCGGCCCAAATATCACTAATCATAATCGGGAAGTGATTTGACCTTCTTTCTAATGCTTTTACACCCAAGGTCTTCCAATTTGAAGCAAATTCATGTGTTGCAAGGAAGCGGTCTAGCTTGCTCCATTTTTGCCCATCATCACTCACACGGGTGAAGTTTATTCCTCCCATCGAAATTTCCATAAGCTTTGCTTTTTGAATAAAGGCATTGAACTCCTCCGATCCTTTGCGATTGGTGATCGAGTTTACTCTTTCTTTTTCATTTCGTACTTCATTGAAATCTCCACCTAAAACCTACTACACCTCATCCTTGTCACATAAAGTTTCCAATTTTAACTACAAAGAAGCTCTATCTTTTTGTTCTCTTGGTCCATATATATCAACACATCCCACCAATCCGTCCATATTATCCCACCGTCCCACGACCGCAATGAAATTTTCCTCTTGTATAAGAAATTTTCATTCAAAAGTTCTTTTATTCCATACCGTTAAAAGACCCCCCGAGTTCCCGACGGCCAATTCTTGAACAAAGTCCCAATCGTTAGCCCCCCACATATCCTCAATCTCCCTTTTCTCCATTTTTTTCTTTTTTGTCCCTTGCAACATTAGCATACACGACCTTTCTTTTTTACACGTTTCTTTTACCCATTGTTTCTTATTAGTCGACCCTAGTCCCCTTATATTTAAAGATATGATTTTCAAGAAGAATTACAAGGAAACGACACTTACCCGACGACGACTAACTCTTCTTGCTTCCGGACACATGGGATGCTACCTTTTTATCTCTCTGCTTCCAATTGACCCCAATCAAGTTCCCAAAATCTTCCGGCCCTTCTTGACTATCGACACCATTTAGCTCGTTTGATAAAGTTAACTTTGTAGCCATTGACATCAATCCTCCGAAATTATCCCTCGGTTGTGATTTTTTAGGCTTCCACTGTGTTGTGATTTTTCCCTTGCCATTTTTTTGAGATAGTGGAAACTAACCTTACTCCTGCCAAATGGAACAACTTCTTTTCTTTTTATTTTGGAGGATTCACCATTGCTAGCTCTAGAATTTTTTCTTTGAACACCACTAATTTCCTCTATGAGTGCTGGATTTACTTTTTGATTGAGACTTCCTTTTCCATCTCTTGGACATGTTGGTTCTTTAGTTGACTCCTTCATCAAAATGGCATGAGAGCTTTGAGGCCCACTTTAAAACTTCTTTGTCCAAGAATTTCTCATCTCGTGGCCCATATCACTTTTGGGCCCAGCAGCTGCCCCACCTTGATTTAAGCCCATCACTAGGTCTATTTGATTCTCTCCAAAATTATCCAGCGTCTTATTTTGAGCGCATGCATCTGTTGACCTAATAATTCCCATCGGCGGCTGACTTCGGGAATTACCCACCTCTCGGTTTGGGACTTCCACTTCTATGCCATCATTATGTTCTTGCGACTCCTCCACTCCCGTCAACGGTGCTGGTCGGTCCGGCGATTTTCCGGCCACCGGCTTTCCATCAGTTACTTTCTCCAGTAAGTTTTTGACCTCCTCCGATTCTTTATCTACATCCGTTGCCCTGCCGAATTCCGTTTTCGTGCGACCCTTGTTCTTTTCTACCTTTTTTCTGATCTTAAAATTCGAAATTGCTTTCTTCCACCATCCACTCTTCGTTACTTTCCTCTCCTCCCTCCGACCATTTTGACGGAATGGTTGAGTTATCATCTTCCTCGCAACTATCCCATTTGTCCTTGAAACGCTCCTCTTCTATTTGGATCTCAAGAAGGCTATTATCTTCCTCCTCCACCTTAATCACGTAAAATAAATCTCTGACTTTAATACTGGAAATTTCACTTAATCGATCAACAATACCCGAACTTATTAAAACTTTTCCCCATAAAAGGTTTCCGCTATTTGTCAAGTTACATTTTTTAGTTTTTAAGACATTTCCCCACTTGCTTGCTATTCCAGTGAAAGTCTCTTCCTTCCATACGTCTAAAGGCACTCCTTCAATCCTCACCCACATTATTCTGTCCGATGCTCTGAAGCCTGTCGTCCATCTTCTCAAATCCTTTACCCAACGATGAATACCAAGAGCTTTATTTCCGATTGTAGACTCCATTTTACTTTTTGACTCGAATTCCACTAATATGCTCCTTCCTCCTATTAATCGCGCTCCAACTCCCCCCCCCCTCCCCCCGATCTTCAGGTTGCAAATTGCTTGAACGACCTGAAGATTTTCTAGCGATCGTAATATCCCTACTGCACATTTTGTAAGATACTCTAATCTATCTGTTTCCGCCACCCAAGATCCCACCACCACTTGTTCACGTCTTCCAGCCCCCACCTCTCCTGCTGTCGGCTGTTCATGTCATCCCACAACCACCTCTGCTTAAGATCTGATCTTCCTACTATATGTTTCATCAAATTGGCTTTTCCTCCCGTAAACATTGCATACCCCCCCCCTGGACTTTTGAATATCAACATTCCTTTCTCCTTTCTTCCTAGCTAAAAAAAACTCTTAGGCGATATGAGCCTATCCAAATTTGGTTGAGTTTCGATTCAAAATGTTTTTCATTGTCTACATGTTTGAATCGAGCAAAACCGAATCTTTCTCCACTTTTCATTCTCTTTTTTGGCATGAAAATATTCAAGATCTTTCTGTATTTTTTGAAGACTTTCCATAGATCACTTACCTCTCAATTTATCGGAAAATTGAAAAACAAAAACGAGGTCTCTTTTGGATTATTCCTAGTATTGGGTAATCTGTCCCGGTGCACATCGTTATACCTACTTCCGAATCGGACATCCGCTCCTCTCACCTCTCCCCCAACCCCAACCCCTCGGTCTCTCTCTCCACTCTCTCTCTCTCTCACTCACTCTCTCTCATCTCTCTTTTTTCCAATATCCCTAACCATGTATGTATGTATATATTATTATAAAAATTCCGTAAATTTAAACTTTGGGAGGGCCAAAATTAGCCCAAGGATCGATAAAGCCAAAGAACCGAATCGCAAGTGGACCGAACTGGACCATTTCATTATATTCAAAGTATTTGTCAATTCAATATTTTTTTGAACCGGTTTAGAACATTTCTATTTTCGATTATGTGTTTCTATTTTTCAATTTTGGCCATTTTGATTTTGATATGATGAACATTCCTATATTAAGCCATACTCTAGTTCCAAAAATTTATAAGGCTTTAATATTATTTATTGTCATTATTTTTCCTAAAATAATAATCAAAGAATGTGATCGAATTTTCGATTGTCTAATTTAGATGTTCATACTTTATCTATTTTTGTTGTCTATAAAAGATCATAACATACTGAAAGTTATTATGTCCACGACACGTGTCACACAAAGATACTGTTGAGGAGTATGTAAACCTATAGGGTCGTACACAAAAAATACGTTTGTTTCCATATTTAGAAACCCAGATTAAATCAAGTTGATTAATGAAATAATTAATTTTAAAGAATAATTATGAAAATATGTGTTAAACTGTAATTATGATAATTACAGGGTGAAAACGTAATTATGATAATTACAGTGTTATCAGTAATTATATATATATAATTATATTTAAAGTTTAAAAGATATATATATATATATATATATATATATATATATATATATATTTGAATTTGAATATTACAGATAATAGGGATATTCAAAAAAACCGTTGAACCGCTCAAATCGGTCGAACCAAGTCAAACCAGATCCTTTTTGGTGGTTTGAGCGGTCTGGCGGTCCGATCTGGTCTAGAAAATAGCCAAACCGCTCGGTCCGGTCTGGTCTGCAGTTTGACCCTTTTTTTGAGCAGTCTGGACCGAACCGACAGCCAAAAATACACATGTTGTAGGCTCAACTTTTATAACTCAATTAAAAAAGTTCATCAAAGAATTGTGTGTTTAGTTTTTCATTTTCTCAATTGATTGTTATCTAAATTAACAAAGTTCTAAAATCCATTAAAAATGCAAATCTAAATCCAAATCGTCCTTCGACTTTCTAATAATGTTATATTGGTCGAAATTTTATTTTGGATATAGAGTTTATATTTTTTTAGTTTAAAGCCTATAAGAGGCCCAAACCGCCTAAACTGGTCATACCAGACCGTCTTTTTGTGGTCCGGTTTGACGGGTTTGGTCACTTGCTACCAAACCGCTCGGTTTGAAAATTTCCTAAACCGCCATTTGTGGTTTGGTTTATGGTTTGGAGGGTTAAACTGCCCAAACCGGACCGCGAACACCCCTAACAGATAATTACTAAACCTTATTTAAACCTTTTTGAGTTGTAGTCCATCTACAATTCTTCTGGTATAAATAGGGCGTTAGACTAAACCATTTTTCGGACGATTGAATTAGAATTAGCCTATCATAGAAATATATAAAAGAAACATTTTCTTTTCTGCAAAACACATATAGATCAAGGGTTCTTGGGCTAGCAACCGGTGGAGACGGGAAACGTGTTCGTGTGTGGACTACTGATAGAGGAAACCTACTTTGGTTTCAGGGTGTTCCGTTACAATCCCGACATATCTTAAAAGATACATATTCTAAACACCCTATGGTGTGGTTTTGGTTTTAATTAAATGTATCATTGGATCCGATTGGGTTTTAAGTTTTAGAAAAATTTTCTATATAAATTTTGTAACCAAAATTATTTAGTTTTCCGCTGCGATTAAAAGTTACAAATTTGTTTTAAAACCAACAATGGTATCAAAGCCACTTTGAGCATTTGATTAAACAAAAGAAATATGGAACGAATGCTATATGGAAAATTAAATTGATTTGACCTAATTTTGTTTAGACCCTAATTTTTTTTAAAAGGGTTTTGTGGGCTGTAAAATAAAATTAAAAAAAATACATTTTCTTTTCTTTGTGAGTGGTACAAAGTCTAAAGGGTTTTCTTAAAACCCTAATCTTTAAGTCGCCCCCTCTCTCGTTTTGAAACCACAACTGCTAATAACTTCTTAACTTGCGACTCTATCGCCGCCACCCATTAACCGTCAATGGTTCATGCGTGTTTACACCGGAAGAAATGCCATTTGATTGTTGCTATTTGGGGTTTTGGATTTCGCTAGGATGTTGGACCATCTCGGACCTGGTTCTTGGACCATGGTCGGTATCTTCTCTGTGAGCCGTGAGTACCACGGTAGGTGTGGGAATGTTCGGTCGTTTAAGGCCATCGCTTGGACCACGGCTCATTGCGGTTCGATGGTCGCCGTTTTGATTCATGTCACCCGTCCCTCCTCTCTTTATATCGACAACCGTGGTTTTTCACCTTCTGTCGGGTTTTTCCGTCCAGGCTGCCGCCCTTTAGGGGTGGTGGTGCTAGTTGTTTTCGTCGCCAGAAAACGGGAATGGTACCATCATCGCGTTTCTCAGCCATGGTGTCGTTTTTCCTCTTGGGTTCCACGACCCTGCTTTGTCTCGGTCTAAGTTGGGCCAAAAGCCCATGGATGATTCTGGTTTGTCTTGGGAAATTTTTTGGTATTTGGGTGAAATATAAATTCAACTGCGTTATTGGATTTGATCGGTTCAAATTTTTTGCCAAAATTTTCCATTAATTGGTCCTTTTAAATATGTTATTTAAGTTGACTAGATTATATTATTTAAAAAGGTAAAATGTTGTTTTATACGGCTGCTGATCGAGATTCTTAATGTTATCGGTCGTTTTTAATTTCCGGTCACCATTGGCTTGAAGCCACGATCTTAGGTTGTTATCCCAATTTTAGTTTTTGGGTCGAAGCCCTAGTTTGGGTGTTGGGCCCGGTCTAGTAGGCCCAAGTATTATTTTTGGGTTTTCACCCTGGTTTCTCGTGTTGGGCTTGTGCCCTAGACGGCTGGGCCGTAGGATGGACCAAGGCCTGGTTTTGATAGGTCAATTTTGTTTTAGATTAGGTTTGTTAACCTAAAAATTAAAATGGGTCAATTGAATTTATTTGTGCCATATGAAATTTTGTTCCGTATAATTTGGTCACTTTATTTATGTTAAATTATCTCGATCAAATTGTTTAATTTTATGTTAAAATAAATAGATAATATATGGTTTGCCCCAAAAATCCGTGGTTGATTTACTTTTATGTTTTGGAAAATTAAAATGTATTAATTGCATGGGATGTAATTTTAATTTTCTAGATAGGTTCAAATGTAAAATAGAGTAGGATTTCTATTTTGTAATCATCTGAAGACGACATTCCAAGAGGTCGAGACGGAGTCCCTGAAGTTCACCAAATGTAACACCCGTAATTTTCGGTAAGTAAAGGTCACTCGGACGTTTTTGTATTTTTTAAATGGCGGGATTTTGTTGGGAAATCATTATTTAAAATCCCTTAGAGTATCAGGGGTATTGGCGTTGAAAAAGTCGAGTTTCGGAGCTTGGTACGGGGACGGCTACAATGCCCGACGACTATGACAGTATCATAGTCGCACTTGGCAATCTAGCAGCAAAAGTCAGAACCAGGGGGAAGTTGGCGACATTTCCAGGGCAATGTCTCACAGAGGGTCCAGTGTGCTGTTAAATTCGGGATTTCATCCTTCTTTCTCATTTCTCTTCTCCAAAATTTTCCCTCTCTCCCAAACAATTCCTCCTTCTTCCCCCTCAAACCCTAACTCATTTTGGTTCCATTTCTTGAGTTCTTAAGGTGTTCCATCATCAAGTGATAGATTGGAAGCTATGGCCAAGAGTTCACCATTGTCATCTTCAACCTCAAGCTCTATTTTAGGGTTTTCTAGGTTTTCACCAAAACCTAAGTGATAAGTTTATCCTCTCCATTACTAAACCTTATTATAAGACATAAATGCTTCATTGATGATATCCTAGTGTTTTGTTCCTCCAATTTTGGTTTGGAAGATTTTGGAGGATTTAGGTCAAAAGTTAGGGTTTTGGCCAAAATGGAGATTTTCATATAAAGTGTTTGGGGATCAATTATAGATGGTTGAATATGATTGTTTATGGGTGAAAATTGTGTATCTAGGATTTGGAAAGAGTTTGCTTGTGGATTCGAAATTCTTCATGGAAGCTCAAGTTGGGGTAAAATCTAGATTTAGGCTAGATCTAGCAAGATGAGTTCAAGTTGATTTGTGAAAACGTTGTACATGCCAAAATGTTCATTTTAAAGTGTTTTTGTGTTTTACATGAAATTGTTAACTGTTGATTATCTGATAAGTTTTGGTTATTTGGAAGTGTTTAACTTTATAAACTTATAAAACACCCATCTTTGGGATTTTTGATAAATGTATCATAATGAAGATGTTTTGATAACCATTTTCATAAATGGAGGGTATTTGGTAAAAAAAATGCATTTCATTGGTTATTGGTTATAAGTGTATTTTGTGTTGAGAAATATTTTGAAAATACCAACGTACGAGTCATTGGAGTTTGGTCATTCTCAACCCTGTGTACCTTTCGGTTATCGTAAACCTCTGTGGTTTTGGGGAAAAATAAATTTCAAGTAATTGTGGAGTAAATATTTAATATTGATATTTTAACGATTTATCGTACACATGTTAATCCTTTGGAGTAATTGTACTTTTAATGTGGGTTATGAAAAATGTCGACCTTGTGCTTTGGGACGCTTGAGAGAGCCAATGGGGTTATAAACTTGTTAAAAAAATGAATGGTCCAAACCTAAATGGTGTTGGAATGTATTCATGCATTTTTGGAGCATGTGCTTGCATAAACATGGTCGGTTGCATTTATTACATTTTGTGGATTTTAGCATGTGGTTATTCGATTGGTTAAGCTTATGGCTCGGTTTTCGGCTTTATCGGGTCTTGGGGACTTTTGTCCGGTTTTAATAACTTTAAGGGGAGCTTTGGGTGTGAGTTGCATTAATTTCACTTATCTTGGAGTATACATGTTTTGAGTGCGTGTGTCATTCAATTGAAGTCATGTATTTTAGACTGTAATGCATTTGGATCCATAGGCATGTAAGTCAGCCATATTTAAGGATGAGGAGTCTTGATATTCTCACCTTAAGAATTATGCCGTGTTGGCATTGTTGTTGTCTCGGTTGTTTGGCGAAGAGGAACCTTTATGGGTTGTACTTCGGGATCATGGGTCTTGTGATTGGATGTCTAATTCTTGTGCACAACAGTTAGACATCATGAGTTATCAAGTAAGGAGCTGAGGCTCCTATCTTGAATGTGTTAGTTCTAGATTTCAAGCATAATCAATCAAGATTGATCAAATATGACAATTGAGATCAATATCTAGAGAGATAGTGTAGAGAGAGAAATATTCAATATATTCATATCACAAGTGTTACAATCATATATCTCACAAAATTTCTACACACTACATCTAACAAGGCATACAAGACTATTTATATGGTCAAAGGACCATGTACAATCACAAGTAAACTAACTTTGACTTACAAGACATTGACCATTCTAGATTTTGACTTTACACTTAAATCTTGGATACAATAATACGCTAACAGAATGCTAGGGAGTAGGCACTAGGGGTCGAATGAGCACCCTGAGGATGAAACTCCATTAGAGACCGAACAGGCAATAAGATCGTGTATCCTTGAGGTGTAGCTCGGCAGAGCAGGCAATGGGGGATACGGTGTTTTGGGATTTGAAATAAAGTCCGTCTGGAGGTGTAGCTCGACAGAGCAGGCAATACAGTCACGATCTGAGGTGTAGTTCGACAACATGGTTATGTGGCTTAACTTTGTGTTTCGCCACGTACAATGGAATCGGGTCTCCCCCGTCACCGGAAGGTGTTATTTTGGTATTAAATTGTATTATTTTATTATCCATGTTTTCGGTGACGTTTTGCATATATGAATTTGTTTACTCAAGATTTATGGGTTGAGTATTATTCCCCTCCCATGTTTGGGGTGTTTCGGGAAGTAAAGTTTATTTCGTATTTTTATAAATTGGGAATTTACATTCTATTCACGTTTTGGAGTGAGTTCGGGATTGAAGTTGTTTTACAAAAGAATGTTCATGTTGGATTAATTGTTTTAAAGATGTGTGATATTGGAAAATGAGTCGTTTGATATTTAAAGTAAATCTTTTTGAAAGTCTATGATTTAAACTGCATTCTTTCCCTTTACCAAATATATTTGTTTCATGTTGTAAACTCTTGAACTCACTAGGCGTTAGCCTAACATTTTTATTTGTCGGCATGTGCATCAGGTTCCGGATGGGTGAAATGGTTCTAGCGTTTCGGTGAAGTCTTGAGTGCTAGGAGTATGTGCAAGAGTGAGTGGCTTGATGAAGTCTTCCACTTTAGTCTTTGAGAAGAGCAACTGTTATTGAGTTTTAGTAACACCCGACTTTAATTAGCCTCTATACCATACTTGACCTATTATTTGTTAAAGTTTAACCTAGATTCCTATTCATGGTGACTCTAGAGATGATTCGTAGAATAGATTCTATCCTTAATTGATGTATATTTGAAAATTTTAAATTAATTGCTCATTTCCAAATTTGAGGGTGTTACATTTAAACAAGAAACACATAGCCAAACTCCAGGTGGGCGGAGAGTTGGAATCATATGATGATTCATATAACACATATGTGTCTTGTTAGTCAAAGATGACAAAAGAACCTTGTAAAAGGAAAACCCTTAGGGGATACAAGAACTATTAGAAGTTAACCATACTGATGTATGTGAGCCTTATAAGTTCTGTCATAAGATACGATCATCACTACTTCATTACATCCTACTGATGACTTCAGTAGACATAGGCATGTTTATCAAATAGAACAAATATAAAAACTTCGAGATTTTCAAAGAGTTTTAGAAAGAAGTAGTGAGTATACTTGGCAAAAGATAAAGATGTTTCGATCAGATCGAGGTCATGAATATCTAAGCCAATAGATCATCCTAGTGATTTTTGGGATTGTATCCCAGTTGACTCCTCCCGGAACACCGCATCACAACGGTGTATCCAAGAAGAGAAATATAACCCTTTTGAACATGGTTCACTCTATGATGAGGCTCACTACTTTGCCTAAATGTTTCTAGGGTTATGCCCTATAAACAGTTACCCAAATACTAGTTTATGTAGCAACCAACAAGGACCAATAAATCCCACTCTCTTAATATGGATTGGGAAGATCCCAAAGTTATCATATTTGAGAATATGGGGTTATAATGCTTAAGCTAAGCATAAATCTTCTGGGAAGCATGATTCAAAGGTCTGAAAAGAACATCTTTATATGATATCCAAATTGGATATTATTTCTACAGGTCTAGCGAGAACAAAAGCTTTGTTAATGCACCCTGGTGAGCCCTTAAGAAAAGATTTTCTATCAAGAATCACAATGGGGACACAATATATCTTGAAGA
Source organism: Arctium minus (assembly GCA_954870635.1). Classification (NCBI taxonomy): domain Eukaryota; kingdom Viridiplantae; phylum Streptophyta; class Magnoliopsida; order Asterales; family Asteraceae; genus Arctium; species Arctium minus. The sequence goes on along the minus strand of OX941097.1, from coordinate 22,265,644 downwards.
AATTCAAGAACCACAAAGATGGGACAACGGTTGACACTGACATTCAACAAGTTGTTAGCTTCAACAAGCTGTTGAAGATAATAAACGAGATACCAAAAACAATCCGAAGATCGGATTACTGATAAATGGCAAGATGCCATGAAGACTGATGTCAAAAGCCACATTCCTTAAAAGGAATTTTGAGCGAGGACGTATACAAGGCTTTAAAACATCAAACCTAAAAGTGCAAGTTGCAAAAGTCCATTTATGGAATAGAACAAACATCTCGTAATTAAAAAAAACCTTGTATATACAATAAGGTCAGTGGGAGCATAACAATATTCTAGATCCTATGATATCCTAAGCTTGAAGGTGTAAAACGCGACGAAGGAAGTATTTCGCGATAAAGGATCTAAAATAGACAAAATCCTTGGTATAAAGATCTATCGTGATAGATCGAAGTGCATAATTAGATTAAGCAAAAGTACATATATTGACAAGATCTTGAAACACTTCAAGATGAAGGGTTCCAAGAAAGGAAACTTGTCAATAGTACATAGTGTACATCAGAGCGAAACTCGGAGTCCTAACACTAAAAGAGGACATGAATCGTATAAGGGTGTTCCATGTGCTTCGGCCAACTGTTCAATTATGTACGCCATGTTAATGTACTAAGACCGGACGTCTCGTCTGCCCTAAGCATGGTGAGCAGATATTAGTCAGACCCAAGTGATGTTCACTATAACAGTGAAGAACATTCTAAAGTATCTAAGAAGAACTAAAGATATGTTCTTACGGTTTGGAAAGAGATATGTGTGTTTAAGGATACATAGATGCTAGTTTCCAAACTAATCAATGACTTAAATTGTAGTAGGGATATATGTATTAAACGAATGTACTATGAGCTATAATAGCTTACATGCAAATCTACTTGTCAAACCTATGTCTCAAAACAATCATGATGTTCCTGTTATAGGCTTGAGGATTTTTCATATTGAATAATAATTTTAGTAAACTTTAAACTTTCTGGAACATTAAAACAGTTATGTTTTTATCCGATATGGCATACTGGGTATGAGTATATACATTAAACATTTCTGTATTCTTTGTTAGCATGTTTAAGTATCCTTAAGTAAATATGATGATCATATTATTTAGAACTGTCCTTGATCGATTATTACTAGGGGACTAGTAATAAATTAAGATCATTGTGAAGTCTGGTCATAGGCCAAGTTGGAAGTGTACTAGGTACAACCAGAGTCATATGCGCTTGTCGTTGTACAAGGTGTTAGACAAGACCCACGGTCAGGATCACCTTATAGATCGGCGTCATAAGGTGAGTCATGAAATAGTAAACACTCTTTATCCTCGTACCTAAGATGTGCATTGGGATCTAATGCACAAGGAGTGTTATGCTTTAATATAGTCTAACGTTACCCTTAACCGGGTAATCATAAGGGCTATGTTGGGTATAACATGAATTGTGTAGTTAGTCGTGTACATGAAATATGGGATTTGCTCCTCTCAAGATGAGAGAGATATTTCTAGGCCCCTCGATGACATAGTTTGATTTACATGCATGAACAAGTGGATTAGTTGAACTTATGGCACTTGTATAATCAAATATGTTGGGATCGAGAAACATATTATTTGAACTATAAAGGATGAGATAGATCTATGCCTTAAGTTCAAAAACAAATATCATGAACCAAAAGGATAATGAATGATTCTACCAAAGGTAAAAACACATTTACATAGCCTTGGGGGCAGTGACGTGTTGCTAGACGTTTACCATCGTCTATGTTACTGTGTATCGTGTGCAAGTGGGAGAATGTAAGTTATTATATGCCCACGACACGTGTCACACAGAGATACTGCTGAGGAGTATGTTAATCTATAGGGTCTCACACAAAGAACACGTTTGTTTCCATATTTAGAAACCCGTACTAAATCAAGTTGATTAAGGAAATAATTATTCTTAAAGGATAATTATGAAAATATGTGTTAAACTGTAATTATGATAATTACGTACTGTTATCTGTAATTATTTATATATAATTATATTTAAAGTTTAAAAGATAATTATATATATGAATTTGAATATTACAGATAATTACTAAACCTTATTTAAACCTTTTTGAATTGTAGTCCATCTACAATTCTTGTGGTATAAATAGGGCTTTAGGCTAAACCATTTTTTCAGACGATTGAATTAGTATTAGCCTATCAGAGAAATATAGAAAAGAAACATTTTTTTCCTGCAAAACACATATAGATCTAGGGTTCTTGGGCCAGCACCTGGTAGAGACGGGAAACGTGTTCGTGTGTGGACTACCGATAGAGGAAACCTACTTTGGTTTCTGGGTGCTCTGTTTCAATCCCGAAAGATCTTAAAAGGTACATATTCTAAACACCCTATGGTGTGGTTTTAGTTTTAATTAAATGCATCATTGGATCCGATTGGGTTTTAAGTTTTAGAAAAGTTTTCTATATCAATTTTGTAACCAAAATTATTTATTTTTCCGTTGCGATTAAAGGTTACAATTTTGTTTTAATACCAACACATACAAATATGACAAATGACTAGCATGAGTATTAAGTTGCACACGAGAATGGTCCAACTTAAGGGTTGTTCGGTTGTGGCTTAATGGGCTGTATAGCCCATATAGCTTATTCGCTCAACCATAATTGGTTGTTCAGTTATGGCTTAATCTGGAAATTAATGGCTTATTCGCTCAACCCACAAAATAGAGTCATATACACTCAGTCCACTCTTTTCCCTCACTACCCTTGTATCAAAACACGCTTCCTTCTTCCTAAAATGCATTCTTCCAACATCTTTTTTTTTGGAAAGGGTGTCCTAAGCTTCTTCCAGTATTTTCTCTATAGATATGCTCTTTCTCATCTGTGGAGACATCATCGTACTCATCCCTCGATTTCTTGTTTTCTATCTCCATCATCGACAATGGAGGTTCAAATTCCTCTTCCATAGATCTACTATCTGTGCACTCAAACTCCAGCCGACCAACCTTCTTCTTCCTGCCGATGCCGACCAGCCTCCATCTCATAACCCACTGCAAACCTGAAATCGATATGCTTCTTTCACTCTGGCTCTCTGGAATGAAGCTCGATCTACCGAATAAATGCCACGATGAAGTTTGATTTGCTCCTCACTCTTTCCATCTCTAGTTTTCCCTTTCTGAAATGAGTTTTTTCTTCTTGAAATCGAAGATGGGTTACGGTTTTTTTGCTAGGTTTTTGTTGGCTTTGAGTGTTAGCTGATCTGACTGGAGTGTATAAGAATAGAGAGTTGAATGTTGGTTTGTTTTTTGTACTAAGTTCTTGTTTTCTTCGAATGCATCCCCTACTCCTTGGTACATCGATTTCCTATTTTCTATGTCGATTCCTTACTGTTTTATAGGTCGATTCTCTATTGCGTTCCCATTAATCGATTTCTAAATGTATCAATACATATTTTCTGTTCTGTATATCGATTTTGTTTCCAAATGTTTTTGTTTCAATAATCGATTCCCTACTGTATTCTCTTTAAGCTTCAAAGTCTCTTGAATATTCAAAGTTTTTGGATATAGATTCATGGTATGTTCCTACATTTTTATCAAAAATAAAGATTGGGGGTAAAATGCTCATTTCTGACATTCAGACTATTTATTCAGCATAACAACCGGACAACAACTTATCTGTTAACATACAAACAACTTTATCAATACAGACAATTTTATCCATACATGTCTTAATAGGAAACGAACCAAACAACCCCTTAGCTCTGCTCTAGTTTAGGTAAACAAAATTTCCAGACCTGATCCTTAAACCTTGGGATCGATCTTTCCTTTAAATTTAGGTTATAAACATTGTCTCCATTTTTTGTATTTGACCACCCAAGATATTTTTAGTCCTAGTAAGAGGCTGTTTTTTTTAATTATATCTATTAATATGTCTGGATGAATTAAGATAAATTATTGTTTGATTTAGGAGCCGTTTACAAAATGCTTACTCAGTAAGTGCTTACCGGGGAATTTACCATAGCGGATGAACATGACAAGAGGATAGGATCCTATCCGGTAAGAGCGAGGATAAGGGTGAAGAGTTTTACCCGGTAAGAGAGAGTGACAACTCTTACCCGGGTAAGCGTTTACCGGGTACATTGTTGTATAAGATACTATCATGATGATTAAAATCTTACCCGGTAAAGCAAGTTTGTGTGTCGAGTTTTATTGGTAAGCGCTTACCTGATAAGCATTTGGGTAAACAACCCCTTAGTCTAAATAACATAAATTATCATTTTAACAAAAAATTAATATGGTGTTATGTAAGTTTTCCATATTAATTATATTAAGATTTCTTAGAAAACTTTGAACAAAAATTAATGATATATTATTAGCCAAAAAGTTTCACTTTTTTGGGCTATCTTGCTAAGGTCTTTCATTGTATATATAACCCAACAATAGCAAGACCCAAACATAAACCCACTTGGCCCATCTGTTAATGCATTCATATTATAAGAGGATATTGATCTACATTTAAAAGGTTATTTTTATAGTCTCATCGTATACAATAAAATAAAACGGTAGTATTTTAAAGCCTATAAACAATTATACTATGTTGGAAAATTTAATGGTTGCCTATTGGCACCCCGAATCCGCCTCTATTTACACTTATACACTAATTAAGAAGTGTACTCGTGTAATACACAACACGATACATCTCAATTTTAATGTTTCATTTTATTTCTTGTTTTTATCGATTTTATAATACAAATTTGTATGGTTTTTAGAAAGAGTTAGTTTTTTATGTTTGAATAAAGTATAAATTTAAAGTCCCCATAAAAATTAAAACATGCAGCTTTAAAAAGATGTACTCATGCACCATTTACTTGTAATATTGAATTTTAAATAATATGCATTAATAAACAGTACTTGATGTATAAAAAAGATTTAAAACTTTATCTCAAATGCTTTATAGTATAGTGGTAGCAAAAATACACACTCGTAAAATGTGGTACAATAGTGATGCAAGTAGACACCAAGTATTGAGTTCGCTTAGCAAGTAATATAATGGCAAGGACCAAAAATTGTATCCACAGGGATTGGACTTAACTAAGATTCCGAGATTTTTACAAACTTCCGGTGAAAGTTTAGAGTTTTTGTAAATTGGTTGGTTTTGAGCAAAATATTAAAACTTTGGATTAACAACAATGTTTTAAAACCCGGTTTTTTGGTTGACCTGGTGTGGTGACCAGGTCACGGTTCAACCGGTTCAACCACTAGGTCAACCAAATACATTAAAAAACACACATAACTGACATAAGCATAAGTTTTTCATCAATCCAAATACATCAACCGGTTCAACCACCGGTTCAACCACCGGTTCAATTGGTTTTTTGATAAAACCGACCGATTCACTCCGGGCCATAAATTACCATAAACCCAGTTGCAATTGACCCTCCCTCTTCCCCGGGTCCCAGTTCAACCGGCCGAGTCAACCCGATTTTTAAAACATTGATTAACAAGATAATAAAAGTCGGGTACGGGTGTTAGTTTTCCCCGATAGTATATTAATAACTTAAATGGTTAACAAAATCGGCCATAATGTGACCCCACACGATTTCCTCCCCTCGAAGCTACGTCGTATAGGTTGTGATTACAGTTTTATTATAAAGTATCCACAAGTGCTAACTCTCGGTTTACCAATCTCACTAACTAGATCTCGAAGATCTTAGCCCCGCCAATATAGAGAGATGCGCATATCTCTATGACACACCACTCGAACAACATTTGGATCTTAGTTTGATATTGCAAAAATCCATATCTCTCTTTGATTATTGAAGATTTTCTCAAATATCTTTGCATCACCCAAACCTTATTCGGATACACCCCTCTCGAGGTTTAAGACCTAATATTAACATACACAGATGATCGACTTATCCGCATTGAGTTAAAGTTTCAACTTGGATGACCAAACCGAGAAGTTAGCCAAAATGCGGTAACACCCAAATGTTATATTTTAACATCGGGTTTGGCTTACACCCGCACCCAAGGGGGGTTTAGCTACTAATCATAAATAAAGACATAGAAGAAGATAGAAAATACTCACAATTAAACTGCATATAAATTAAAAACGTTTCCGTGGTGGCGGATGTCACCACATTGGTATAGAAATGGAAAGACGAAAATTAAAATTACAACTAAATTGCTCAAAGGAAATTACTAACTTAAATCTACTAAATCTCTTCAAGAGTTTGATCAATGGATGAATAAATACTTTTCAAATGGCCCTCTAGGCTTATAGTGGAAGAGGAGAGAGATGTGAAAGGGACTTGAGAGAAAAAACTTCAAGAGAGAAAGGGACCTCTCATGGTGTCTTCTTCCTATCCTTTGTTTTCATTCTCCTTGTCCATATCTCTTCTATTTTTAAGAATACTTCAGAGTATGACCAAGGCTCCTACTTTTTCCCAAATTTCACTGATTTAGAAACAAAATCTCTGTTGTACCAAAGGTGCTGGTTGCCACAGTAGTGAGCTTTGTGGCCACTTTGATGAGTTTTCTTATCAAATTCAAACTTTCAGTTATTTCTCTCTTAAGGAACAATTTGGACCAAAGAAATAAAGATTCAAATAGGTATTAGATTGGTAAAAATGGATTTAAAAAGAGGAACAAATAACTCTAAAATATGAGAGTTTTTACCTTTCACTACGTCTGACACCAATTAATCCATCATTGAAGACTAAATACAATAGAAATAAGATGTCATATGTCCATGTTGGTAGTATATTAGGGACTGTAGCTAGCATAGGTAGGACGAACGAAAATGGGAGGTTGATGGGTTCGGGTTCAGGTTCGAGAGTTAGTATGTATGTTATATATTGGAGTCTTAAGATAGTATAGGGTTGAGTTGTTTCGAATTTGAATACAAGCTTTTGGCATTAAAAGACATGAAACAATATTATGCCACATTTCTTAGAGTGTCCACAATGGTAGTCATGGTGGGGTACATAGACCAGAATAAAAATCTCTTGTCCTAAAATCCCATGTTCCATTCCTGTTAGACCAATGAAATTAAGACACATCAGATTTTATATATTTTTTATTTTATTTAATTCAAGTTTATATTCTCTATCTGATGCGTGTATTCATGTGATTGGTTGACATAAATAGGACAATGATAATTCTCTCTCCAAAAATTGTAGACGCTGGGGTGTACCGGTTATAGACACGTGGAGGAAAGAGGTTAAGGAACCGCTTCCTTCCTCTAAATTATGGCCCCATTATCTTCTCTAACTCCATATCTCTCGCCACTTCTCTTTTTTATTCTTTTTATTATTTTGAAATGGTTATTAAATGAAGTATATTTATCTATACTATATTATAAAGACGGAATAAAAAACTCTTAATTACTACTTATAAAACATAAGGTACTACCATTTTATGCATACATTTCAAAAATCTCTTAATCACAACTTAGTATGCATAAGGTACAACTCATTTGAAAAAAATTCAAACTTTACTTTTTCACTACCTTCCATATTCAAGTTTTTTCCCTTCCATTTGAGGTTTCTCCAAAAGAAGAAAAGTTATTACTTGCTCAAATTAACATATTTCTTTAATTATGATAGTACATATATTTTATTCATTTATACAAGTTTTTAAAGCTTTTTGAATTCTATAAAACTAACTAATAATGAACCTATATATACGTTTAGATACAAAATAATACTATCCAACATTATATTTGTTATTTTTACCTATTTTATATTTCAGTATTTTGAAAAAATATTATCATTCGTTAGATATCGTTGATTAATACATGTTTTTAAAATTCAAATATACATTTAACGATTACTTTAATATAATTTATTAATGATTCATGATTGAAAAAACTCAAGTTATGCGTTTATCACTACTAATGCTACATAAATTATAAATATATGATTTACTCCATATATATCTTTTTTCTTTTTTTTTCTGATAAGTTATTACATTAATTTTTTTATTTCTATTTACAATTGCTCACCCCGATACATTGCACGGGTACACTGCTAGTAATAACTAAAGAAACTATATATTTATTGTCGTGATGTTTATTTTCATGGTATATTTTAATTATTACTTATATTGTATATTTTAAAAATTATTTTTACCGGTATATCATAATATTTAATTATTATGATTTTTATTATTGTAATTTTTTATTATTATAAATAATTTTTAACTATTAGTTTTTAGAATAAATTACGGATTTGGTCCCTGTGGTTTTTCAAAATTTTAGATTGAGTCCCCCAAAAGAATTAATTACAGTGATGGTCATCGTGGTTTCAAATCTGTTTTAGATCAGGTCCCTCTATGTCTTACTGTTAACTAACGTCCCTATTTTTTAATATACCTTTTTTTAAACCCTTCTCATTTACGAGTTACGACTCCAGACTTTTGATTCACTTTACCATCGACAATGGAAGACATCAGCTTCACTTCATCATCGACAATGGAAGAATCGAAAGGTCGGTCCTCGTTTCCTCTGCTCCAATGCTTCACTTCATCATCTATAATGGAAGAATCGAAAGACTCTACCCAGTTTAGGGCTGAAAAGGGGTGTTCAAGCAGGTAATCTTGATTTCGATTTTAGGAGTCGATTTCGAGTTCAATTTCAATCCCCATTGTTGGAAAAATTCAAATAGGGATGGAATCTGGAAATTGGGTTCATATGGAAGATGAAAATGGTTCTATGAATGTGCAAGAACAAGGAGATAATGTGGAAACCATTGTGGTAGATCATGAAAACTCGAATAAAGTTGAGGAAGGCCTTGAATCATCAAAATTGGGAGTGAGTGAATCTTCTGAGAATACTAGTGGCACTAAAATGCGAAATTCTGTTGAGGTTACTACTAATGGGGGTGCTTCAAAGAACAAGAAAGTGACCAAAAATGGATCTAAAGGCAATCTATTGGCTCGTAAGCCAAAACCGCATCTAACTCAAAGTTTATCTATCCGTGCTATCCGAAACGTTGATTCCATGAGAATTAGCATCGATGGGTACCCTGGGAAGCCACATATTGCATTGTCTAATGGAAATGGCTCGAATCTAGCCAATAGAAGAGTTTCCACTAGAGTGAAAACAAAGAAAATGAGTGCAAGTGATGGTGCCCAAAGAGCTAGTTTGGATTCGTATCCAAGTGTGCAAATGTCACAGGTAAATTTGTTTTCTTCGTAGTCTTAGTTTGTTGTGTTCTTTGTATTGATTGTTGTTTGGTTGTTTGTTTTAGACTAAGAAGTCCAATGGAAGTGAAGACCCCCCTCCTGCAGATACCTTGTATGTTGTATTTTGATTAGCTTCTGTGTTGATTTTTGTTTGTTGATGGTGAATGTCTTGTTGCTAATGTTTCATTGTTCGGTTTCTTTTATATGGATTTCAAGAATTTGACTTTTTCATGGATTTATCTTCATGATTAGAAGTGTTGCCCAACATAAGAACAGTGTGTTGGGGTTTTCTTTTAGGTTGGATGAACGTGCTGAAAAGAGAAAAGAGGTTCATACTAAAATCATTTATATCATTGTTGTGTCTTTCATAACTTTCTTGATATAAATTGTATGTTAAATCATGTTGATCTTTGTGTACTAGTTCTTCTCAAAGATAGAGGAGAAGATTCATGCAAAAGAAGCAAAAAAAAAAACAATTTGCAAGAAAAGTCAAAGGTTTGGGGGTCATGAAATCTTTAATCGTTAAAGAATGTGTGGAATTGGAACACATAATTTACGCGACAAAGACTTTCCTTTTAACTTATCAAGTTGCAAATGCTGGAAATCCAAGAAACGGAGATAAAGCAATTGAGGAAGAGCTTGATGTTTAAAGCTGCACCAATGCCAAAATTTTACAAAGAGCCACCCCCTAAAGTCGGCTTGAAGAAAAGGTACTTGTGACATCCTGACTTTAAAGACATGCCACAAGCCTGATTTTCATCGTACTTTCCATTTTAGGAGCCGATTTCGAGCTCGACAACATCTATAAGTATCCTCTTTGTAAATTAGACATGTTCCCATAAACACATTTCACGTTGTAGGTTTTGCTTATATATTCGACATGTCTCTTCCTTTTTCGGTTATTGAATATTTATAGATCTTGAAATAAACCCACAAATTCTTCATCATAGATAGCACAAAAAGCTCACTACCAGCTTCACAAATTCACAGTATGGCTGTTGTTGATCCAAACTCTCTCAGTGATTTGATAACGACTCTCTTCTATACTTAGTGAAAATTACGTTTTAATATGTATTAGTGTTTCACCATCAGCGATCAGACTGAGTCTGTTCAGTTATCACTGATGACATTTATTGTAAACATTTCATATGTATTAGTGTTTCACTATCAGCGATCAGACTGAGTCTGTTCAGTTATCGCTGGTAGTTTCTGATGTAAACAGTTAACGTAATCCCTGAAGACAAGTCTCGCGTCAACAGATGTTCATAGCTGAATCGAAGACGAAGCCACTGAACAAAGACAAGTCTACTAGTGACCTGATGCGGATATCAGTGAAGCAAAGACGACTCTACTTATACGCGAAGGAACATGAGGAAAAGCTTCAGCGATAGCTGAACTTCTTTGTATCTCTGAAGGAAGAGATATTCAGCGATCAAACGATCACGTAGCTTATGCCACAAGTCTCCTTTTGTCTTACCTTGCACAACCAGTATGATGTGTCAGAACGGACATACCTCTGCCACAATTCGTACAACAACTCTGTCAACTACACTGTTCATGATACGGCCGAAAGCATGTCTCCCAAAGTCAGACTCTCTCAGCCAATCAATGAAGGACACGTGTAAAGTGCCCTGCCATGCATTTAATGCATAGGGTATAAATAGAAAGTTCACCTCTCCATCTGAGAGTGTACTCTATTCTTGAACCTTCATAGAAACCCTTGTTTTCTATACTCTCCAATCCCCATTCTCTATATTCTTGTGCAACCATCTTAGTGTTTTCTTAAGTTTGTTTAGATTGAGTCTTACTTAATCTTATTCTGCAACAGACTTGTAAATTATGTTTGATTTATCAATAAACAATTTATTAAACTTTAAATTCTGTGTTTGTATTCAACCCCCCCCCCCCCTTCTACAAACTTGTTAAGCACCTCCGGGATCAACAAGTGGTATCAGAGCATACTGTTTAATCTGATAAACAAGATCTTGCTTTATTATCTTCTTTGCTATTCTAAAATGGCACTTAACACAAAAACAAACTACTATGATAATGGTTCACTTTCTAAACCTCCTCGATTTATCAGAGATAACTTCTCTCTCTGGAAAAATCGAATGATGCTATTTCTTGAAGGTGCAGATCCCACTATACCTGAGTATGTAGCAAACGGACCCTATGAACTTGTCCAAATCATAGCTGCCGTTCCAGCTACTGCCACCACTCCATTTATTCCTGAACGCTATATTGCTAAGGAAATCAGACAATGGAGTGATGAGGACAAAAAGAAGGTTGGTATTGATGCAAGGGCAAAGACCATTATCTCTATGGCTCTTCCTGATGAAGTTTTCCATTCCATCATGCATCTTAAAACTTCTAAAGAAATGTGGGAAACCATATGTGTTCAATATGAAGGAACCACTGAAATCCAAGAGACTCGAAAGATTAACTTGGTAAGACAGTATGAAAGTTTTATCGTTGGTAAGAATGAATCTCTCTCTGATGTTCATCAACGGTTTAACTGCTTAATCGTTGATCTAAGAACCGTTGGTAGGACCTATTCTAATTCTGAGGTCCTAACAAAATTCTTAGAATGTCCTCCTGAATGCTGGGACAGTTACTCAATCTGTCTCAAGCTAACAAAATACTTAAATTCTCTTTCTCTCAGCACCTTGTATGGAATATTGCTTAACTATGAGCAATCAAACCTGTTGAAGAAGAATCTTATAAAAGATTCTAAAGACTCCAAAAGCACTCCTGTTGCTTTAGTCTCTTCAGAGATAATTCCATCTCATCGATCTACTCTCACTATCACTGAGTTAGATTCTGAAATTGAGGATCTATCAGACACTGATCTTTCAGAGTTTGATGAATCCTTAGCACTCTTGACAAACTCTTTTAAGATATTTGCAAGAAAGAGCAATTTCAGAAGAAATAAGCCTCTCTCTCTCTCACTGACAAGCCAAAATCAACCCCTGTTGATAAGGCTACTGCTACTTGCTTTAACTGTGAAAAGATTGGACACTTTGCAAGTGAGTGCAGGTCGAAGAAAGTCTTCAAACCTTCTACCTCAAGAAGATCCAGCGATGACAAGTACCTAAAGCTGAAAAAAAATATCAAAAGCTGAAAAGCTACAAGCGAAAAGGTAAAGGTCTCATTGCTGAAGAACACGACTGGGCTGAATCTGAAGAATCAAGTTTTGATGAAAAAGAATGCAGAGATTAAAGAAGAAGTGGAAGAACCAACTGAACTTCTATGAGCTATATATCATCTCAGGTATCTATCTCTACTAATCCCTCTCTACCTAAATCAGAGAGAAGTCGCGCAGTTGATGTGCTGACGATTGATCTTTACAATGCTCTAAACGGCAAATCTCTAGATGAAAGCAAGAACAATGACTTAACTGAACAGCTGGAAAAATGCCATGAAAAGATCAGAGAACTGACTCTTTTAGAGGAATGTTTGAAAGATCAAGTTGTTGTAAATAAAATCATCAGCATAGAACGCGAACAAGCCATCGCTGCTCTAAAAGCAGAAAAGGCTACTGTTGAAAAATGGTGCAATTCTTCAACAAAGATCAATGAGATAATAAATGCTCAAACTCCTGGCGGTGATAAAACCGGTCTTGGTTTTTGGAAACCACAGGATGAGCCTAAAGAAGACTGTTCCATGCTTAAGTTTGGAACATTTGTCACTTCTATCTCTGACACTTCTTACAATCAGTTTTATCCTTCTTCTTCTAATTCTATCCCTGAGGAAAAATCCAAAGGCTCTAAGTCTGCGGATAAAGGAAAATCCATTCTTCGTCCTCAGAAGGCATCCAAGAAAGCAAAGCTGAAAGTTCCCTCTAAACCTTCAGCGAATCAATCCTCTAGCTCTGTGATAGAAATCTTTGATCTCTGTCCTCCAAAGCTAAAGATTGATCTCAAGCCTAAGAGATCTGAAGAGATCAAAATTCCTCCCATATCTCATGCTAAAAGCATTCTTGGACCTGGCCCCTCTCATCTTAAATTCTCAAAACCTCTCTCTTCTGGTCCTAAAACCACTTTCAAATATAGAAAATGCTATCACTGTGGATTTACTGACCATATTGCAAGCAAATGTCCAACTGCCACTAAAGCTGATAAATCAACCAAAGTGAAGATGAATGCCTCCAAGGCTGAGAAGGTCATCAAAGCTGAAAAATTGACCAAGGTGAAGAATACCACTAAGGTTAAGAAATTAACCAAAGTGAAGATTACCACTGAAGCTGAATCTTCATCTGCTGTGAAGATTGCTGAACCTTCCATCTCCACTAATCCCAAAGGACCCATTGAAAAGTGGGTACCAAACAAAGATTAATCTTCCTTATGTGTGCAGGGATCAAAGGGCATCTGGTATCTCGATTGTGGATGTTCTCGTCATATGACTGGACAAAAAGACCTGCTCACTGAATACAAGTAAGAGAAAGGTCCCTTTGTGACCTTCGGTGGAAATGGAAAAGGATATACCTAAGGGTTTGGTTTCCTCAGCAATGGGACAACTACCTTCAGAAGAGTCGCTTATGTAGATGGACTGAAGCACAATCTTCTGAGCATCAGTCGGCTATGTGATAAAGACTATGAAGTTCGCTTTTCCAAGAAAGCATGTTCAGTGGTAAATGAGAAAGGAAAACTTGCTCTTAGTGGTTATCGAAGAGAAAATATCTATGTAATAGATATGGACTCTACTATCACTGAAAACGTATGTTTTCTCTCTAAAGCATCTTCTGATGTCAACTGGCTATGGCACAAAAGGCTCTCTCATCTAAATTTCAAAACCCTGAATTCTCTCTCTTCTAAGGAACTGGTTTCTGGTCTTCCTCAGCACTCATATGCTAAAGAATCTCTTTGCTCAGCATGTGAAAAAGGAAAACAGACAAAAGCTAGTTTCAAGTCTAAACAAGTTTCCTCAGTGACAAGTCCTCTTCAGCTCTTACATATGGATCTGTTTGGCCCTGTCAACATTCAATCAATAGCCGGAAAGAAATATACGCTTGTCATTGTAGATGAATACTCTCGCTACACCTGGGTTATCTTTCTTCGCTGCAAGAGTGATACTCCAGAAGAACTAATATCTTTTGTTAAAAAGATGGAAGTGTTGAATAATCTCACTATTCGTTCAATAAGAAGTGATCATGGAACTGAATTCAAAAAGAGTTCTCTGAACAATTTCTTTGAGAACAAGGGAATTTCTCACAACTTCTCTTCAGTAAGAACACCTCAGCAAAACGGAGTCGCTGAAAGAAGAAACAAAACTATCATTGAAGCTGCTAGATCAATGCTCAGCGATTCTCACCTCCTTACTCAATTTTGGGCTGAAGCTGTAAACACTGCGTGTTTTACTCAAAACAGATCGCTGATAGTAAAGCGATTTGGAAAGACAGCTTATGAACTTTTTCATGGAAGAAAGCCTTCTATCAGCTTTCTTCATATCTTTGGTTGTCAGTGCTTTATCTTAAACAACAAAGATCAGCTTAGAAAGTTCGACCCAAAAGCTGATGATGGAATATTTCTAGGATATTCCTCCATCTCCAAATCCTACAGAGTTTTCAACAAGCGAAAACAATCTGTGGAAGAAACAATTCATGTCACTTTTGATGAAACTCGCTTAGCGAACTCTAAACCAATCGTTGACAATGATGAGTTAAATGCTTGGATGTTTTCTCACTACAAAGAAACAAAACCCTTCTTCTCAAACCATCAGCAAACAAATCATCCTACTACTGATGATGATTCAAACATCATACATCCTAACGCTGAATCCAACACATGGGTTTCAGCAGAGCCTCTAAACACACTTCTTCCATCAGACCCATCTTCGTCTGAACATCTCTCAGAAAACAATGGTATGTATGACACTCAACAGCTAATCGCTGATGAACCTTAAGCTTCTTCATCAGTGAACATTCCCATTGTTGATCCAACCTCTAAAATGAGCGATCATGCTCCTGCTCAGCGATGGACCAGAGATCACCCTATAGATCAAATTCTTGGTGATCCCGATGCAGGTATTCAGACACGACGAAGTTCAGGTAAATATCTGTCTCTTTGTTAACTTTATTTTTTTAATAGAGCCAAAGAAGGCTGATGATGCCCTCAAAGATCCAAACTGGGTCAGCGCTATGCAAGAAGAGCTGAATGAGTTCTCTCGCAACAAAGTTTGGAATCTCGTTCCTAGACCATCTGACAAAACTGTTATAGGTACCAAATGGGTGTTTAGAAACAAGTTAGATGAATACGGAACTGTAACCCGCAACAAGGCTCGACTTGTTGCTCAGGGATACAAACAAGAGGAAGGCATAGACTATGATGAAACCTTTACCCCTGTGGCTAGGCTCGAAGCAATTCGACTATTCTTAGCCTATGCAGTCTATAAAGACTTCATTGTATATCAAATGGATGTAAAATCAGCGTTCCTAAATGGAAAGCTGAATGAAGAAGTCTATGTAGAACAACCTCCAGGGTTCTATGACCCTAAGTATCCAAATTATGTTTATAAATTGGATAAGGTGCTCTATGGTCTAAAACAAGCCCCTCGTGCTTGGTATGACACTTTCTCATCTTTTCTTATCTCTGAAAATTTTGAACGTGGCAAAATTGCTAATACATTATTTTTCAGAAAGATAAAAGGTCATATTATTCTTGTACAAATATATGTCGATGGCATCATATTTGGTTCTACTAACCCATCTCTGTGTACTCGCTTCGCTGAAAGAATGAAGAAAGAATACAAAATGAGTATGATGGGTGAGCTGACATATTTTCTTGGCCTTCAGATCAAACAATCTGACAAAGGTACATTTATCAGCCAAGGTAAGTATGTCAAAGATATGCTTAAGAAGTTTGATCTGATACAAACTTCATCTATGAAGACTCCTATAGCACCTCCTCTGACACTTAACAAAGATCTATCTGGAAAACCTGTTAATGTCACTGCCTATAGAGGAATGATAGGCTCCCTGCTGTATCTTACAGCAAGCCGACCTGACATTATGTACTCTACTTGTTTATGTGCACGCTATCAATCTGAACCCAAGGAATCCCATCTGATCGCTGTTAAGCGAATTTTCAGATATCTGAAAGGGACTCCTAACCTCGGTCTTTGGTATCCCAAAGACTAAGGGTTTGATCTAACTGGATATTCCGATAGTGATTTTGCAGGTTGTAAAATCGATAGAAAGAGCACCACTGGTGGATGTCAACTCCTAGGTGGAAAGCTGGTAAGCTGGACGAGCAAAAAGCAAAATTCAGTGTCCACTTCCATATCTGAAGCTGAATACGTAGCCGCTGGAAGTTGTTGTGCTCAGGTCTTATGGATGAGAAATCAACTATTAGACTATGACCTTCAGCTATCAAAGATTCCAATCTATTGCGACAGCACTAGTGCTATCACCATAGCAAATAATCCAGTGCTACATTCAAAGACGAAACACATAGAGATCATATATCATTTTATCAGGGATCATGTGATGAATGGTGATATTGAACTTCACTTTATCCCCAATGACTATCAGCTAGCTGATTTGTTTACCAAACCTCTAGATGAGACAAGGTTCAACTTTCTCATCAGTGAGCTTGGAATGCTGAATCTCGAAGAGTAAATCTTTAGCGTTCATGCATTGTCTCAGTGACTATAAGTTCCCTTTTATTATTCAATCTCTGATTAAAACTCTGACTCTCAGGTATGTTTTCTTAATCCAAATCACTGAATCTTCAGTCAGTAAGACGTTTTAAAAATAAAACTTTTATCACTGAAGTTCTCTTCAAATGATTAAAAGCTTGTTGAAAAACAAAGTCTATCACTAATTTTTCTCTTCAGTGATCCTTCTGAAATAAAAATCAATTTCTGAATTTTTATCAGGGATTCTTTCAAAGGAAAACCTATCTCTGACTTTTCTTCAGAGATAATTTCAAAAAGGAAAAATGAAACGTTTTTCTCTCTCCTTCTGACGTCATTTGAACCGACAATCCACGACATGCCTTTTTCTGACACGTTCGTCCGTTGCTCTTCTATCCAATCAACTTCGTGGAACGTGTCCATGTCATGATGAACATTTGTTTTCCCGCCTCTCTCTCTCTCTCTTTCTCTCTCTCCTACTCTCAAACGTATAAAAAGAATGTTTTTCCATTCTTATCATTTTACGCTTTCTGAAAATCTTTTTGAGCAAGAAATTCTCTTTCAAGCTTCTGCATCGTCTTCATTCAAGATCACCAGGTTATTTTAATCTTTAATCTTGTTAATAAACTCCATTTATGTTCCAACATTATGGGTTTTCTATGAGATTTTTTATCCTATAAAATCATTTTTTTTATTTTATTCTTCCAAAATCTTTGGTTTTCTTACTGTTCTTCAAATTTTTCATTAAGAACACTATTTTTAATCTTCAAATATGTTGGTTTTTCTCTCTGTTTCTTTCCTAAAAAAGAAACTGATAAAACCTTCTTTATTTTTAGACTAAACTTTTCTTCTACTCTTTATTTCCATATTCAGAAATGGCTCAATCCGCTCTTATTGCTTCTAAGAACGTCAAATTCGCCATCACTGACTCTGAAGTTCCCAAGAACAACCATCTTGGATGCCTTGACTTCGATGGAATCAAATACCCACACCTGGTGGATGCTGCTAAATTCCTGAAGCAATCTTGCATTGCTTACGCTCTCACTGTTGATCCAAAACCCTCCAAAACTCTACTTCAACAGTTTTGGTTCACAGCTGAAGAATCGACCAACACCAACAATAAAGGTGATCAAGTCCCTGCCATTTCTTTCTGCACTGACCTCGGTAAAGGAATGATGACCGCTTTCAGCTTAAGAAAGGCTCTCAGGTTTCCTGACAAACCCAAGAGTGGGTTTGAAACTCTGCCAACTGACACTAAACTCATCCAGTTTCTGGATGATATGGAGTACTGCTGTGACAACAAGCCCCGCTCCACAATCCCCAACAAGAAGCTGACTCTCATCAAGAAGGCGAACATGCCTTCTCAGCTGAACTTTATCTTTTCTCACTTCATTCAATGCATGAGTGGGAAAAGTGGTTCCCTTGATCAGGCCAGCAAGGTACAGCTCCAGATGGCCTACTCAGTGATTGCTGGCAAAAACTTTGACTTTGCCACCGCTATCTTTGACGATCTAAGGTTAAAGATAGAGAAAACGGAGAGGGATCCCAAGATCCCATATGTACGTTTCATCTGTGCATATCTAAAGTTCCTCTACGCCAACTCTTACCCCACTACTCCTGATGGCTCCTTCGCCAAGGTGGGTCAGCGTTCTCTAGAGGTCAAACCGCTGGACAACGAGGTAAGTATTTCTACCCTACACTCTCGCCTCTCTCTCCATTCTTCTACTTCAACGGCCACGCAGGAGGTTCATTCTTCTGCTAGCCCTGCCGCTACCACTGGTCCCAAACGACCATCAACTAGTTCCTTTGGTCCTTCGAAGAAGGCCAAAGTGACTAAGGAGACAAGCGCCACTAGCTCAAGGCCTGAGGAAGTTTATCGACAAAATTCCTTAGATGATTTTGTGGTCCTCTCCTCCACATCTGCAGCTGTGATCACATCAACCGTGCCAGCGATCTCGGTCGCTGTCACAACAACAGTGACTCAACCTGAAATCTCAGTTCTTCAATTAACTGAGGTACCTTCTAAACTCCCATATTCTTCTGTCCCCATCTCTAATCCCTCTATTTCTTTGGTCTCTGACCCTCCTCTCATGCAGCAACCTCATGTTGCATTTATAGGACCTGATTCTCAAATGTTTGAAAGAGACATGCAATTTTTCAACATGTTTGAACGATCAGGTATACCTAAACCCACCAATACACCTTCCTTCTCCCCATCTAAGCCTGTTACTCAGAAGCTAACTTTTCTTTCAGGTCCTAGTTTGGCAACTGTTGACGCGAATGTCAACAGTTTGGGTGAAAAGGTGGTTTCTCTCACCACCGCTATCAACGAAACCACCAACGCAGTTAATACCGCTGGTGAAGAACTGAAGACTTTGACAGCTGCCAGCTCAACCAAAGCTGAAGCCTCTCATATCTCTGCTCTTCAAGAAGAGCTTGTCAAAGTAAATGAGGATACTCAGCGAAAGTTTGACGCTCTATGTTCGAAGGTTGATTGCTGCACAACTCTTCTTCAGCAAGTCCTCGACAAGCTGAATGCACCAACTCCGACTCCATCCCCTTCCTTCACATCGGCTGACCGCACCTCTCTGAACGTAGCTGTTGAATTCATTCATCAAGCTACTTCAGATATCATGGTGATTGAAGGACGGCTAGATAGTCTAGAGGCTGAAGTCCGAAAGTTGGCCTATGCACAACCTTCCTCTCCAACCAACGATCTCTCCCTAGCTGATAATGACAAAGAGGGGGAGAAAACAGTTGAAGAAATTAAAGAGAGGGAGACAACAGCTGAAGCTGCTGCTAAGGTTCAACATGAAGATCCTCCCTCTCATGTTGAGGGGGAGAAGGTTGATGAGCAAGCCCCTTCTTCTTTCAAAGACTTTGTCGAAGAAGAAGAGGATGATGAAGAAGAAGAAGATCTTGATCTTGAAGATCAAGAGGAAGACCAACCTTATCAAGAAGATGATGATGATGACGATGAAGAAGATCAGTCCTTATGGTGTTCTGCAGCCATCACATCTTCAGTGATAACTTCGAAAGAAGTTGTCACAACAGGGGGGAGTCATGGAACATCCTCAAGAACCCCTTCCCAAAGCAAATCCAAGGGTGCAGTTGTTGAGGGAAACCTGAAGACAGTTTCACTATCTGAGGAGAATCCTTCTCAGTTCTCTCCCCTGCTTAAGGGTAAAGAACTACAAATAATCCCAGCTCCCATAGTTGATGAAGAAATAATCCCAATCTCTGTAAGAGAGATTGATGAAGAAGATGAAGAAGAAGAGTCCCTGCAACATCCAGGAAGGCCCTCTAGACCCTCTCACTGGTCAGAGGAAGAGATGAAGAGACGAACAGAGATGATCTCTCATCTAGAGAATCAACGACTGAAGCTCCCTACTCAATCAACAAATCTAGAGTTCCTGACTGAAGCTGAAATCGAAGAATCTGTCAAGGCTGAGAAACTGATAGCTGATTGTCAAAGAGATGCCTCTCTTTCTCTCAAAATTCAGTCCTCTCAAGTCAAAGACAAAAAGCTGAAAAAGAAACCAGTAGAAGTCCAGGCTGCTCTATTGAAGGGGATTGAAGAGGAACGCTCAAAAGCTCTAGCGGTCAGCGATTACACGGTCGATTGGTGCAAACATAAACTCGACTATCGCTCTGACCCAATGAAGATCGTAGCAGTCGTTATCTCTGGAAGAAAGAAGAAGGATAAAGTTTCTGTCACTATGGAGATTACCAGAGAGGATGGAAGCTGCAAGGCTATGTTTGTTTCAAAGCTGGAAAGCTTCGGCTACATGGAATGGCTTGAGTTCAAAGATGTGCTGAAGAAATCGAAGTCAATCTACAGAGGCTATGTTGAAGGGATAAATGATGCTCTCATCAACAGAGTCACTGCAATCCTAAAAGTGCCATCTGCTCTTCCTTCTAAGACAAAGCAAATCAAAAGAAAGCATGTCTCCTCCTCGTCTGAAAATGTCGCTGTGATAAGAAATGAAACCTCTATCAAATTCTCAAGAGAAGCTCTGTTTGGTCCTCCTCCTGATCTTTCAGTTCTCGATCTATCTCTGCCCCCTGGTGGACCATATGTTGCAGGACAAGTTCTTAAAGAACCTTTTGGAATCTTCTTCAGAGATGATGAGGAAGAGCTCAGATTCCAAAGAGTATCTGAAATTCCTATTTGTCCCCTCAGTCATTTCAAGGATCTCTTGTGCTTATGGTGTGACTTCTCTCCTGCTGCTGAGCCAATCAAAGCAATCATTAGCCAAGAATCTTTAGAGCGAAGGCAAAAATGACAAGAAATACCTGAGTATATGATCAATCCTTCTAAGTCTTCTTTAGATAGTTGATAGATTAGTTTCCTATTTCTTGTAATCTATTAGTAAAACTTACAGTAGTTAGTTCCTCACTTGTACTTGTAATTTTCATATCTTGTAATTCTATCTCTTAATTAATGAAAATTTCAGTGAAGTACTTAACTCAATCAGTACTGTAAAAGATCCCTCAAAATAGTAATTGGGACATGTATGTTATGAGTCCTAATTATTCCTTTATTTTGAACTATAAAGTAATTTTCTTCAGTTACTTTGTCATTATCAAATAGGGGGATATTGTTGATCCGAACTCTCTCAGTGATTTGATAACGACTCTCTTCTATACTTAGTGAAAATTACGTTTTAATATGTATTAGTGTTTCACCATCAGCGATCAGACTGAGTCTGTTCAGTTATCACTGATGACATTTATTGTAAACATTTCATATGTATTAGTGTTTCACAATCAGCGATCAGACTGAGTCTGTTCAGTTATCGCTGGTAGTTTTTGATGTAAACAGTTAACGTAAACCCTGAAAACAAGTCTCGCGTCAACAGATGTTCATAGCTGAATCGAAGACGAAGCCACTGAACAAAGACAAGTCTACTAGTGACCTGATGCGGATATCAGTGAAGCAAAGACGACTCTACTTATACGCGAAGGAACATGAGGAAAAGCTTCAGCGATAGCTGAACTTCTTTGTATCTCTGAAGGAAGAGATATTCAGCGATCAAACGATCACGTACCTTATGCCTCAAGTCTCCTTTTGTCTTACCTTGCACAACCAGTACGATGTGTCAGAACGGACATACCTCTGCCACAATTCGTACAACAACTCTTTCAACTACACTGTTCATGATACGGCCGAAAGCATGTCTCTCAAAGTCAGACTCTCTCAGCCAATCAATGAAGGACACGTGTAAAGTGCCCTGCCATGCATTTAATGCATAGGGTATAAATAGAAAGTTCACCTCTCCATCTGAGAGTGTACTCTATTCTTGAACCATCTTATTCCGCAACAGACTTGTAAATTGTGTTTGATTTATCAATAAACAATTTATTAAACTTTAAATTCTGTGTTTGTATTCAACCCCCCCCCCTTCTACAAACTTGTTAAGCACCTCCGGGACCAACAACTGTTATTAGTGGTTTAACTTTGCCAATATCCTGATTATGTCATGCAGTTCCCTTCCTCCACTGTAACACCCTCAAATCTGGAAATAACAACTTATTTAAAATTTTCTAAATACATCAATAGAGGAATTATCTACACTCACAAATTAAGATTTAACCTCAATACAAACATTCATTCTATACAAAAGCCTATGGTAATAACGGGTGCTACTAAAACCCCATAATAGTCACTATCTCCAAAATTGCGGAAGACTTCACCAACTACTTAAATTTGAACAAAGCTAAGGCTCAACTCTTCATGGCTGCTAGAACGAAAACCCAACTGGAACCTGATGCACATGCCGACAAATAAAAAGGTTAGGCTTAACGCCTAGTGAGCTCAAGAGTTTTCAACATATATAAAGATGTTTGTGAAAATAGATAATGCAGTTTAATTCATAATCTTTCAAAAGGTATGCTTTGAATATGCAAACGACTCGTTTTCCAATAATATGCATTTTAGACGGAGAACACCAATTTGGACATTTTCCAAATCAAACTACTACCAAATGATGATACTAATGTAAACCGCCCCTTCATAAATTAGCTTTAACCCAAAACTCACTCAAAGCATAAATATAAATTGGACTCTCCATTTAAGAAGGTACGGTTAAACCTTATATTTCAAAACACCCAAAACACGGGTGGGGCATAATACTCAACCCATAAATCAAGGGTAAAACCCAAATATACAAAACGTCACCGAAAACTTGGATAATAAAACTCAATACCCAAAAGCAACACCTTTCGGTGACGGGGGATTCCCGATTCCATAAAATGTGACGGTCCACAAAGTAAGCCCATTTTATGTTGTTATGACTAGTCATATAAACAAAAGTACACGCAAGAGATGTCAGGCTAAGTAGCTTTAAACGTACACCCACGGAAACTCGAGTTCAACCCCGTCGGGTTCCTATGTCGAGACCCTCATCTAATATCGTAATACTTGAGCACGAAGGACTTATACCGCACCCGGTACCTTAACGTGCAACACGAAGGACTTACATCGCACCCGATACCTAACGTGCTTCATCCAATAGAGCCAACAAGGCTCGAAGTCGAGCTACCAAAACTGGACAATTGTCCAAAGGCCCCAAATCAAATAAAAACACCAAGCCGCAGGCTTAGCAACCCATTGACCAATCGGTAAATGAAATAACTTACAATAAAACGCACTCGACCAACGGATATGTAAACACCGCGACTAAAAGTAAGATTAGTTCAAAACTTAACATTAATTGAGACAACCCATTTTCCAAATGAACTTATATCCTTATAATTTTCCAAATGTCTCATAACACAAAATATGCATTTTCCAACTTTAACTGCTGATAAGAATGGAAATCATAAAATGAGACTATAAACATTCTTTCAAGTACCTCGCATAAATGTGCAATTAATACTTTACAAAACATTCCATTTCATGAATGATGCATAAGACCCGACAACCATTTAAAAGTGTATTTCTTTGACCAAGAATTTATTTATGCAATGAGACCTCAAAACACATTCATTGGTGACACATTTATCAAAATGCCCAAAAATCCCAAATGTGGGTATTATACAAAGTTTGTAAAGATTAAATACGTCAAATAATCAAAGATTAGCAATTAACCCAACATTTGATAATTTCATGTAGAACACATAAACACTTTAAAATAGACGTTTTGGCATGTACAACGTTTTCACAAATCAACTTGAACTCACCTTGCTAGATTTAGGCTAAATCTAGATTTTACCCAACGATCTCTTTTGAAGGCCGCTTGGATCCTCAAGCCGAAAACTTCCAAAACCTAGATCCAACATTCCAACCCAAAAATAACCATAAGTAACTATACCCAACCACAAGGAAACATTCTCCAATCATAAAATACCAAGATCCCAAACAAGATCAAAACCCTAATTTCTCTAAAACCAACAAATCCAAGATTGGAGATATCAAACCTTAAGAAACCACCAATGGAGCATTCATAACCTTATTACAAGAAAACTTACCCTTGAAGGCAAAGAGGCTTCCGAGAACACCCAATCCAACACTTCAACCCAAGCTCCCGACCGTTGCACTTGACGAGGAAGATAAAGATGGAGGTTTTGTGGTTCAAGGTTCCAACTAGTTAGATGGTGAAGAAACATGTGGTTTGAGGAGGAAAAACCCCCAAAATAGGTTAGGGTTCGGTTTTGGTGTTTGGGAGAGAAAAGGGAAGAAGATAGAAGTGAGAGTGAGGGAAATGGTTGAGAATCGCGACTATTAAAAGACCCTGGGGCCGCCCGCGATTGTGCCCGGCGATTGTGCTAGGGCACTATCGCCAGGGCACTATCGCCCAAAACGTACCGCGGGCACACCCCCGCTGGCGATTGTGCCCGACGATTGTGCCCAGGGCACTATCGCCCAGAGTGTACCGAGGCTCGTTTCTTCCCATTTTCCGCACAGACCACTCATGACGCGATAAGGCTTAAATAGGTAAGATATAGGGGATGAAATCCTACGATAAGAAACAAGAGTTTCTCAAAGGGTTGGCTTTCACAGTCAGGAATTTACGGGTGTTACATCCACCCCTCTAGATAGGGACATTCTCTCGAGAATCATATAAAGCGTGAATTTCAAGCTCTTGAATTTCAAGGCCGGATACTTCCCCTTCTCTATCATCTGATCAACTCCATACATATGTCTAATACCTCTAAATTATAAAATAGCAGAAAATTTAAAACTTTTAAACTCCTTCAATTTACAACAACTTTAATTCTAAAAATACATGAAGTTTACGCAAAAGAAGACAAAGCAAGCATCAGAGTTCTAAACAATCTAATTCCCAAACTGAATTTGAACAAGTCGGGTGTTACTAATACCACTAAATTTGCTATCTTTAAAACCGGATGGTGCCTCTAAGCCATCCTATTGGAACCTCTGCAAAGCTCCATACGACATTCAGATCCCTTTAAGATTTACATGTCGATAAGAAAAGTATTAGGCTTAACGCCTAGTGAGTTAAAGCAACTTTATCTCATAAACATAAAACAGTAAAACTTGAAGAGTTCTCTTTAATCAATAGTTCTTATTTAACATAAATGTTAAAATCAAAGGAATATCTTCACAAAACCTATCGCTTCTAAACTGAGATACAATAATTAAACGTTTGCTTTAAATCAAAATCGACATCCAAACTCACCCATCAAAAGAAGCTAATTAGGCTCATTCCGCAAAACACCCAAAATAAGAAAATATGTTATACCCCAAAATCACCAAAATCGTGGATATACTCGATATCTAAAGCAATACCTTTCGGTGACGGGAGAGATCTGTTTCCATCGACTATGGCGAAATACCAAGTAAGCCATGTGCCAACGTTATCAAGTAGCGCCTTAATATCACACTCCCGATGTCTAACTCCACTCAAGCCTCTACCGCAATACCTATGGTCCCAGAGCCCGACCCCACTTGAGTTCATCTCCGCAATACCCCCGACCATAACGCCTACTTACATATCATAAAGTTACACCTACAAGCCAATGGTCCTGGGCCTGACTCCACACAAGTTCATCCCAAAATACCCCTGATGACTTAGTGTCAACTCTACTAGGCCAAAACATCTATACATAAGCCCCGATGCCCGAATCCTCATGAGTTCACTGTAATACTCAGGTCCAAAGTCCGACTCAACATGAGATCACCTCTATAACACCCACGACCCCAGAGTCCAACCCACACAAGTTTCTCTTTGCAATACCTACTACGACCCTAGAGTCCAACCCACACGGGTTCCTCTCCACAAACAACTACCATGATGCCTACTCGGGCATTGGCCTCAAAGTGAGGACATCAAGACTCCTCAATTACCAATATGACCGAATCACATGCCTATAGATCCATTGTATAACAATCTTGTTGGGAACTGAAGAATTCATCAAGTATGGTTAATACTGCTGATTCAGAGTTAATACTGCTAGAAGACATAAAGGTTAATACTGCTGAGTGTTACTACTGCTAGTAGTTAATACTGCTAGTCAAAGTTAGTGCTGCTTGAACAAAGTTAGTACTGCTTAACTAGTTAGTACTGCTAGTGGTTAGTACTGCTTAGTAGTTAATGCTGCTAGAAGAAAGTTAATGCTGCTGAAGAATAATACTGCTTATATGATGAAGATTCGTATGAAAGGATATACATGGAAGCTTAGAGATATACATGGAAGATATACTGAAGATATTTTATTTATTGTAATTATCTTTGTGTTCAGTATATATTGGATAGTTTAGAATAATGAGTTAAATTTTTTTTTCAGTTTTCATTCTTTTAGAGAAAATCAACCTCAAGGCATAGATCCTAATTCTAGAGAAGTAGAATTCGTATTGGTGAGCCTGTTCATCAATATTGAGGTTGAGTGTGTAATTCTGTAACTTCAAAGCATTCAATACAAGTTTACAGTTTGTTCCTCATATTTTCTGTATTGATTTACTATTTCATTGGATATCAAAGTGTTATTCCGCAAACTTCTTTGATATTGTTTCTGAGAATTAATTCTTGTTGAGAATTCGATCCTGACAAGTGGTATCAGAGCTAAACTCTCTCAGAAACAGTTATTCATCATGGAAAATCTTACAGAATCAAGCAGTATTTTGGTCTCAAAAGTTCCAATGCTCAGATCCAATGAATTTGACATGTGGAAGATCAGAATCAAGCAATATATTCTCCTCACAGATTACTCTATGTGGGACATCATTGAGAATGGCCCATCTGATGGAGGAAAGATTGGTGAAGATGGCAAAAGAACTCCTCCAAAGACAGATGCAGACAGGAAATCAAGACAGACAGAGATGAAAGCCTTGAGCACACTGCTCTTGGCCATTCCAAATGAGTATCAACACCAATTCTGCAATTGTACTGATGCACAGATGCTCTGGAATGCTCTAGAGAAGAGATTCTCAGGTACCAAAAGTACCAAGAGAAATCAAAAGGCAATCTTAAAGCAACAGTATGAAAACTTCATGTCAACTAAGAATGAGTCCATGACTCAAACTTTTGACAGGTTTAATAAACTAATTGGTGAACTAGCTACTATGGGAGTACAGATTGATCAAGATGATGTGAACAGAAAGTTCTTAAGGTCCCTTGGAGATGAATGGACCATGTACACTGTGTCATTCAGACAGAATGATCAGTTGGAAGAAAAAGAACTTGATGATCTG
Organism: Arctium minus; assembly: GCA_954870635.1. Lineage (NCBI taxonomy): Eukaryota > Viridiplantae > Streptophyta > Magnoliopsida > Asterales > Asteraceae > Arctium > Arctium minus. Next base: position 22,238,167 of record OX941097.1, on the reverse strand, counting down.
TACAATGATCTTAGAGTATTTGAAGCTGAGGTGGAGGCAAAGAAAAGGCCTTCGGGATACATTCATAATGCTGCACTCTTATCAGCATCAATTGATTCTACTGCTAACCCTGAATCAGTTAATGCTGCTAATGGAACAAATCAAGATAAAGGCACTGATTTTGTGTTTGAAGCTTTTCTTTCCAATCATGGAAGTTCCTCTTTGATTAATGATGACTTAGAACAACTTCATCCAGATGATCTGGAAGAGATGGATATTAAATGGCAGATGTCCATGCTCTCCATGAGGGTTAAGAAGTTTATAAAGAGGACTGGGAGAAACAACTTCTCCCAGAGAAGAGAAGATGGAGCAGGATTTGATAAATCAAAGGTGGAATGCTACAAATGCCATCTGAAGGGACATTTTGCTAGAGAATGCAGAAGTGGAGTGTCTCACAATCACCAACAAGCTCAATCTGGAAGCTTCAATAACCACAGAAACTCTGCTCAAGCCCTTGTTTCTCAACAAGGAATGGGGTTTGATTGGAGTGATCAAGCAGAAGAAACTATTCAGAATCAAGCTCTTATGGCTAAAGTATCTGATCTCCCATCTGAGGTAGGTTCTAATCTCTGTTCTAAAACTTGCATAGACACTGTTAAAAGGTACAGGGATCACAATCAGAAGATGAGTGATGACCTTAAGAGATTAGAAAAAGATATAAAAGACTATGTGAGGATAGTAGAGAGATTTGAAGATCAAATCAAAGGTTTTCAAGCCAATGAACTCCAACACTCATATGACACCAATTACTGGCAGTGGGAGAAAAAGGATTTAGAACTTAAACTGACCAAATCTAAAGAAGAGAGTGAAAAACTGAAAGAGGAACTAACCAAGGTTAAGCTTGATGTAGAAAAGTTTTCCAATGCTTCTAAAGCAATGGACTCTTTAATACAAAATCAGATTCATGATAAGCTGAGAAGAGGAATTGGGTACAATGCAACACCTCCACCATATAACAACAATTACATTCCTCCTACTTCAGACCTGTTAGACACAAAAGATAGGAAGAACTTGCCTGAGGGAGCCACTGAAATAGATCCCTTAGATGAGGTAATTGTTGAGGATAAGACTGAGAAAGAGGTTGGCAAGAGTAAGGAGAACAAGGTGAGTGGTGAGATTCCTCTAGAAAATAACATTATCACCAATGATGATTGTGGAAGAGCTTGGATCAAATCCAAGGACATAGAGAAGACAGAGGGAAAGTCTGGTAAGGTTTACTACAAACAGACCACAGTTGTGAATCCAGGTCCTTGCAAACAGTGTGCATGTAAGAAGAATGAGCCCCAAAAACAGGACAAAAAGAGGGGAAATCAAAGAAACTGGAATAACCAGTGGGCACAAAAACAAGGGGTTGATCTGAATAAGATCAATAGACCAAAACCTTGTTTTATCTGTGGCAAATTGAATCATCTTGCAAAAGTCTGTTATTTCAATCCTATGAACCAAAGAATGAATTTCCAAAGATCCATGCAAAAACCCTTTGGTTATAAGAAAATTGAAAAGAAACATGTGGCTAAGGAAACTGTTAAAACTAAAAGCCACATGAAGAAGAAGTCTGTTAAAGAAAGTGTCAATATGTGGATTCCTAAAAGCACTAAAACTGTTAGTACTGCTACCACAAATAGTGTTGCTAACAATGATAGTGCTGCTAGAAGCAATACTACTGATAACAATGTTAATGCTGCTAACAAGGTTAGTACTGCTAAACCTGTTAGTGTTGCTAACTCTGTTAGTACTTCTAAGGTTAGTACTGCTTCTAGTGTTGGTTCTGCTAAACCAATAATATTGACAAAATACTCTAATAAAGAGTGTTCTGAGTTTAAAAACCTCATTAAAAAGGAATGTAAATACTTTGATGAGAAAGGGAGACCCAAGATCACTTTGGCTTGGGTCCCCAATCATACTAATTGATTTATTTAATGTGCAGGGCAACCAACAGCTCAAGGGAAAGAGCATATGGCATGTTGATAGTGGTTGCTCTAGGCACATGACTGGCAACATGTCATGCCTTCAGGATTTCAAGCAAATTAATGGAGGACATGTTGCATTTGGAGACAATCTTACTGGTGGTAAGATAAGTGGAAAAGGTAATGTCACCAAAGGTAAGATGACATTTGAGGATGTCTACTATGTTGATCAATTAAAGTACAACCTGTTAAGTGTATCACAGGTTTGTGACAAACAACATAGTATATTATTTACTAACACTGAGTGTATGATTCTTGCTCCAGGGTTCAAGGTAGTTGATGAAAGCATGATACTACTTAGAACTCCAAGAAAGGACAATGTTTATTGTCTTGATTTGGACAATGTTGATAGTGATTCATCTTTAAATTGTCTTGTTTCAAAAGCTTCTGTAGATGAATCCTCCCTTTGGCACAGAAGGATGTGTCACATGAATTTCAAGACTATGAACAATCTTGTTAAAAATAATCTTGTAAGAGGTTTACCTTCAAAAGTCTTTTCATGTGATGATCATTGTGTTGCTTGTCTTAAAGGCAAACAACACAAAACTTCTCATAAGACCAAAGAGTTAAATTCTGTTTCTTCTTGTCTCCAGTTATTGCATATGGATCTGTTTGGTCCTACAAATGTTATGAGTATAGGCAAGAAATCTTACTGCTTGGTTATTGTTGATGATTACTCCAGATTTACTTGGGTATATTTTCTAAGGACTAAGGATGAAACAAGTGGTCTTATCAAATCCTTTATTCTAAGAATTGAAAACCAAACTAATCAAAGAGTAAAAGTCATTAGATCAGATAATGGAACTGAATTTAAAAATCATGATTTAAACACTTTTTGTGAAGAAAAAGGTATTGAGAGACAATATAGTGCTCCTAGGACTCCTCAACAGAATGGTGTTGCTGAAAGGAGAAATAGGACACTAATAGAGGCTGCTAGATCTCTGTTGGCTGATTCAAAATTGCCAATTACCTTCTGGGCTGAAGCAGTTAATACTGCTTGTTATGTCCAAAACAGAGTTCTAATAGTCAAGCAAAAGAACAAAACCCCATATGAGCTTTTAAATCAAAGAAAACCTTTTATTGGTTTCTTTAAACCTTTTGGGTGTCCTTGTACAATTCTAAATACCAAATCTCACTTAGGTAAGTTTGATAGCAAAGCAGATGATGGATTTCTTGTTGGATATTCATCTCAGAGTAAGGCCTACAGAGTTTTTAACTCTTCTTCTAGAATAATTGAAGAAAGTGACAATGTCAAATGCAATGAGAACACACCAAATCCTGTTGGGTCTGGACCTCAGTGGCTATTTGACATTGACTCACTAACTAACTCTTTTGGTTTCAGTAATGAGTATACAGGAACAGGTAGTGGAGAATCAGAGATCACACAAGTTCAAGAAAGTATATCTAAATCTGTGATTTTTCCCATACCCACAGTAAATGAAGACTGTGAAAAGGAATCATTTACTGAACCAAGTCAGAGTGAAGAAGACACTAGAGATGAGGAGACTCAAGAATCAGAAGTGACATCTGAAGACACTTCAGTTGAATTGCATGACTCTAATCTAGAGGCTGGACTGAATGAAGAACCTAGTCATAACACAAGAGTTCAAAAGAATCATCCTCCACAGTTGATAATAGGTGATGTCTCTTCTCCCATGATGACTAGACATCAAAGCAGGCTTCAGGAAATGCAAGATCAACAGCATACAGTGCTCTCATGTTTTCTATCACAGCTTGAGCCAAAAAAGGCTCATGATGCTATGAAAGAATCCAACTGGATAGAAGCAATGCAAGAGGAACTGCTACAGTTCAAGCTACAAGATGTGTGGGATCTAGTAGACCTTCCTAAAGGTCACAGAGCAATTGGCACAAAATGGATCTTCAGAAACAAGAGAGATGAAAGAGGTATTGTCATAAGGAACAAAGCAAGGTTGGTGGCACAAGGCTATACTCAAGAAGAGGGTATAGATTATGAAGAAGTTTTTGCACCGGTGGCTAGGATAGAAGCAATCAGACTATTTCTAGCCTATGCTTCTTACATGAACTTCAAAGTCTACCAAATGGATGTAAAAAGTGCTTTTCTCTATGGATCAATTGAAGAAGAAGTATATGTCTGTCAACCACCAGGGTTTGAAAACCCAAGCTATCCAGACAGGGTATACAAATTAAAGAAAGCACTTTATGGACTACATCAAGCCCCAAGAGCATGGTATGACACTCTGTCATCCTATCTCTTGGAAAATGACTTTGATAGAGGAGTCATTGATAAGACTCTATTTATCAAAAGAAAGAAGAAGGATATCTTGCTGGTCCAAATATATGTTGATGACATTATTTTTGGTTCTACAAGAAACAACATGTGCAAGGAGTTTGAGGATTTAATGCATCAAAGGTTCAAAATGAGTTCCATGGGGGAACTTACTTTCTTCCTTGGACTCCAAGTTCAACAGAAGTCAGATGGCATTTTCATATGTCAATCCAAGTATGTGCAGGATATTCTAACCAAGTTTGGTTTCTCAGAATCAAAACCTGCCAGCACACCTATGGAAACACACAAGCAGATCACAGCAGATCTTGAGGGAGAGGATATGGATGTGCATCATTATAGATCAATGATTGGCTCTCTCATGTATCTCACAGCATCAAGGCCAGATATAATGTTTCCAGTCTGTGTATGTGCAAGATTTCAAGTTAGGCCAAAGCAATCTCACTTTCAAGCTGTTAAGAGGATATTCAGATATCTCAAAGGGCAACCCAGATTGGGACTTTGGTATCCTCATAACTCACCTTTTGACCTAATAGCATACTCAGACAGTGATCTAGGTGGGGCAAACTTGGACAGAAAATCTACTTCTGGAGGATGTCAGTTTTTGGGTGCTAGACTAGTCTCATGGCAGTGCAAGAAACAAACCACAGTATCCACATCTACAACAGAGGCAGAGTACATAGCAGCTGCAAGTTGCTGTTCTCAAGTCTTATGGATTCAGAATCAAATGCTGGATTATGGGGTAACCTTTCTACACACTCCAATCTTTATTGACAACAGCAGTGCTATTAGCATTGTAAATAATCCAGTCAAGCACTCAAAGACAAAGCACATTGAAATCAGGTATCACTTTATAAGAGATTGTAATGAAAAGAAACTTATTCAAGTTGTCAAAGTTCACACTGATAATCAGTTTGCTGATCTATTCACTAAAGCTTTTGATGTGGGTAGATTCACTTTCTTGGTAACAAGTGTGGGAATGATAAACTCTGAATAATCTTCTTCTCAAAAAGTGGTTTTATACCTGTATATTTCTATTCTTGGTGTTACTAATCTTCTTTTTCAGGATATGCATAGCAGTACTCAGTATTTAGCAAGTTTAAAAGGAGTAAGTATAGTTAATACTGCTAGTGGTTAATACTGCTTTCAGTTAATACTGCTAGTGGTTAATACTGCTTTCAGTTAATACTGCTAGTGGTTAATACTGCTTTCAGTTAATACTGCTTGTGGTTAATACTGCTTTCAGTTAATACTGCTCGTGGTTAATACTGCTTTCAGTTAATACTGCTCGTGGTTAATACTGCTTTCAGTTAATACTGCTTGTGGTTAATACTGCTTTCAGTTAATACTGCTTGTGGTTAATACTGCTTAGTAGTTAATGCTGCTAGTTAGTTAATACTGCTAGCTGTTACTACTGCTAGTAGTTACTACTGCTCTAGGTTAATACTGCTTATATTCCGAATACTATAAATACTTTTTGCCCGCCTAAAAGTTCATAACGACTCTTTGCATACTGTTCTCTTGCGCTCAAAACCTTTTCTCTCTCAAGTTCGAAGTTTTCAGGCAAGTTTTCACTAAGATCAATGGCATCCATGACGTTCATCGACGAGCACAACGAGATTGCGATGCTACAAAAGCCAAAGCAAGCTTCAGGATTTCATCAGATTGTGGATTTCCTCAAGTCAAGCCACATTGCTCATGCTCTTACTGTATCCCCTACAATCTACATTGAGCACCAAAGGCAGTTCTGGGCTAATGCAACCATTGTTGTGGAAAATGGTGTGCAAATGATCAAGACAAGAATCTGTGATCACTCACTTACAGTTACTGAAGAAGTTATTCGCATCAGTCTACGTCTAGACGATGCATCTGGTATAACTTCTATCCCAAATGATGAACTGTTTTCAAATCTTACAAGAATGGGGTATGGAGGCCCATTGGGTGTTTTCAAATTTTCTAAAGCTAAATTCTCACCCCAATGGCGTTTCTTTGTCCATACTCTTATGCATTGCATATCCAAAAAGACTACTGGATGGAGTGAGTTCAGCAGCACTATTGCTTATGCTTTGGTGTGCTTGGCCACTGCCCGAAAGTACAATTTTTCTAAAATGATTTTCAATGATCTTGTCTCAAACATGGGAAACAAAAAGAGCTTCTTTATGTATCCCAGGTTTGTTCAAGAAGTTATTACTAATCAATTGACGGATATACCTCAACCTGTTGGGGTATATGTACCTAAACCCCCCAAAGGCAAGGTTTTCTCAAATATGAGAAGATCTGTTGGGGACTCTGAAGGAGTTGACACCCCATTGTTCTCTACAATGATGGTGGTGTCCCAAACCAATGAAGGTATGGCAGCAGGGTCAAGGCCCCCATTAGACAAACCCACTGCTAGCCAAGCCCAACCTTCCCTCTCAAAATCAATTCCACAGTCCCTTCTGAATAAGCCCACTTCTCCAATTACCCAAACTTATACAAGGAAACAGGTAAAGAAGGCTCCTTCCCTTCTTGTACCATCACCAACTAAGCCTTTAAGCCCTCTAAGGGAGAATTCTCCCCTAGAGAATATCCAAAGGGAAACCACAAGGGTGTCTCCCAACCCAAAGGAGGTGCTCTCTGAGGAGGAGGTAGAGCATATGGGTGATGAGGCTGCCACTACTCCTGCTAGCACAGAGGAGGAAAGTGGTAACATCAATAAGACCTCCCCCATGACAACTTTGAATGAGTCATCATTTGAAGGTCCCTGGTGCCAAGAAACCACGGGGGTGGACAGTGCTTCTACTAGGCAGAAGACTTCCACTAATAAAAGATCCCATGATCCTTCAATAGGGGGTAACACTCCTGGAGAAGGTGATGACAGATATAACTATGATGAATTGATGGAGGCAATGGGCAACATCAACATGGATGTACTCAAACAGGGCAAAGATATAGAAGAGCTAAAACTCATAGTTCTGTCACAACAAGAACAAATCATCAAGTTGAAGCAAATGGTAAGGAAACTGATTCTGCAAAAGAAGAAGAAACAATTTGTGCTCAGAAGGAGGAAACCAGTGACTGATGCTCCCAAAAAGGGGGAGTCAGAAGCTGATGCCAAAGCTAAGGGGGAGCAAGAGGAAAAACATAATGTTGAGGGGGAGAATGAGCAAGCAGCAGAAACAGAGCCAGCAGCAGAAACCATTAATACTGCCAGTTCAAGTAAAGCAGCAGAAATGGTTAATACTGCTGAGCTGAAAGAAGCAGCAGAACAAGTAAAAGAGGTCCTTACAGAGCTTGAGGTTGCAGAAACACTCATCAAAGCAAAACATGATACTCCCAAGGTCACCTCAAAGGCCAAAGGAGTTGTCATAAAAGAAAGAGGTGATGCAGCAAAGAACTCTAGCATTGAGAAGGAGATGGGTAAAGATAAAGGTAAGGCAAAGTTAGTTGAATCTGATAAACCAATCAAAAAGCAGAAGCTGATTGAATCAGATGAAGCTCTAGCTAGAAAGATACAGGCTGAATTTGAAGAAGCAGAAACCATGCAAGTGCTAAAAGATAGAGAGATAGCTAAAGCAATGGCTGCAGAGTTAAACAAAGCCTATCAACAAAGCTTAGCAACAGAACAAGCCAAGCAAAAAGCCACATCTTTGAGGAAGCCTGAAAAGATCAAAATGGCTACAAGGAAAAGACAACCTTCAAAGACATACCTGGGTGCTCAAGAGAGAAAGAAAATGATTACTTTCCTCAAGGGTGCAGTAGGTGTCAAGGTAGAGATGTTTTCAAAGATGTCTTTTGAGAATCTCAAGAAGATGTATGATGCTGAGAGAATAAAGCTTCAAGGGGATGATCTTGCAAGGGTTGAAATGGAGAAAAGAATGAAAGAAAGCAATGATTTCTTACAAAAACCATTCCCTGATGAGCAAGAAACTCCAGAGAAGGAAATAAAAATTGGTGAAAGTCTAAGGACTTTAAAAAGAACAAAGATGATTGCCAGGAGAAAGCCTACAAAGAAGCCTAGATTAGTGGAAGAAGAGGCTGAAAAGGTTGCTGAAGAAGAAGAGGCACCTGAGTCATCTACAATGAAAGAACCTGCAAGTACTGAGGATGTCAAGATGTACATGGTTGTGATGGACAAAGTGCCTGAACCAATTGCAGCAGAACCTGTAGGAGTTAAACCTCCTGAAGTCATTCACTGGGATGTTTTGGAAGTAGATGGCAAGAAGTATATCAGACTGAAGAGAAAAGATGAAAAGTATGAAGTCTACAGTGCTTGGGCTAAAATTGTCAGAACATGCTCAAGGTCTGATATTGAAGAAATGTTTGATATAGGGATGAAGTTGTATGCAGATCAGTTGAAAGCTCCAGGGATTTCAATTACAAAACTGGTGATAGAGTATCTGTGTATGATGTTCAAACCTGAAGAAGTAAAGCACTTGATCAAAGATGTCTTCAAATCAGTAAACAGTTGGACTCTATATGAAATTAGTGGAGTATATACAGTGACTTTGGATTTAAATCACACTGAATACTTCCTAGTGGATAGAGTGTATAATCATAGCAGATTGAAGCTACATGCCATGTTGAAGAAAAAGTTAAGGTGTGTTCCAGATTCAGAAATGGCTAAATACTTGATTCAAAGAACCATCAATCAGAGTTTGGGATTGGATGCAAATACAGGAATTTAGACCATAATGGAGTTTTGGGAGCATCTTGAAGAAGATCTGAAGAACTTGACTTCTTTCTATAAAAGTCAAGTTAGGGGGAGATTGTTGGGAACTGAAGAATTCATCAAGTATGGTTAATACTGCTGATTCAGAGTTAATACTGCTAGAAGACATAAAGGTTAATACTGCTGAGTGTTACTACTGCTAGTAGTTAATACTGCTAGTCAAAGTTAGTGCTGCTTGAACAAAGTTAGTACTGCTTAACTAGTTAGTACTGCTAGTGGTTAGTACTGCTTAGTAGTTAATGCTGCTAGAAGAAAGTTAATGCTGCTGAAGAATAATACTGCTTATATGATGAAGATTCGTATGAAAGGATATACATGGAAGCTTAGAGATATACATGGAAGATATACTGAAGATATTTTATTTATTGTAATTATCTTTGTGTTCAGTATATATTGGATAGTTTAGAATAATGAGTTAAATTTTTTTTTCAGTTTTCATTCTTTTAGAGAAAATCAACCTCAAGGCATAGATCCTAATTCTAGAGAAGTAGAATTCGTATTGGTGAGCCTGTTCATCAATATTGAGGTTGAGTGTGTAATTCTGTAACTTCAAAGCATTCAATACAAGTTTACAGTTTGTTCCTCATATTTTCTGTATTGATTTACTATTTCATTGGATATCAAAGTGTTATTCCGCAAACTTCTTTGATATTGTTTCTGAGAATTAATTCTTGTTGAGAATTCGATCCTGACAAATCTACATTTAGATAAAAATTCAAGTAATAACATTCTTGAATCATCAAAACTACTTCAATATCTCTTTTTTGGTTTCTCTTGAGATTGACCATCACACCCGAGATCTTTGATAGTGGCAGTGTCCACTCAAATGGCCATGTTCTATTCGGAGGAATAAAATAAAATTGTCTTTCAGAGAGATGGCTGGGTGGTTGAAAGCCCCGACTAAACATTGAATGACAACACTCAAAACATATGATATTCATCAGTTACCCAAAATATAGAAGTTCATATCAAATGACACTATTAAGCCATTTAGGTAGGGCATATCCCAAAAACTCATTTCAACCAAAATTGCGTAGACAAACTCTACTATTTACTTGGAAGATAAAAACCAACACAAATCCATATAACTCCATTCTCGAAATATTCAAAAGATAAATAAACTAGGGGTGTTCGCGGTCCGGTTTGGGCGGTTTAACCCCTCAAACCACAAACCAAACCGCTAGTGGCGGTCTATTGATTTTTCAAACCGAGCGGTTTGACATCAAGTGCCCAAACCGGTCAAGTCGGACCGCGGTTTAGGCGGTTTGGTCGACCGGTTTAGACGGTTTGGGCCTTTTAGTGGGCTTTAAAGTTTAAACATAAAAAACATATAAAATTTTGAATTTTAAAGGTTCGCTTGAGTTCATTTGAAATAAAGAAAGTTTACAACAATGTTAACAAAGTCCACAAAAGTTAACAAAATATCTCAAGACAAAACACTAAAAAGAGTAATATGCAAAGTGCAAATAAAATCCACGACGATTTAAAATTATCTTTGGGCCTTTTTGTAAATATTTAAACCTAAAGATAAATTAGATATTTGGGCTAAACAATAGATGATATAAAGATGTATATAAAAAAATAAAAAAATATATACAGATATATTTGGCGGTCGGTTTGGTCCAAACCGCCCAAAAAAACCTCCAAACCGCAGACCGGACCGGACTGCCCGGTTTGGCGATTTTTCAGACCAGACTAGACCGCCTAAACCGCCAAAAACGGTCCGGTTTAACTTGGTTCGACCGGTTTAAGCGGTCCAACGGTTTTTTTGAACACCCCTAAAATAAACCCCTTTTATAGGTCCAAGGAGAATACACCCGTTTTAAAACTCATTTTAACATCATGACCCCAAATGGTCAAATCTATATAAATATCATTCTAAAATATCCCATGGGTTTCTTTTTAAAATATTACCAATAGTTCAAAAGTCTAGATACCCCAAAGGTGTAAATATGACTTCTATTCAACAAACGAACACAAGTTATCAACTAACATCATTCTCGATGATTTACATCTCCAAAACTTATGCAAGTATTTTAGGGTTTCATAAAGGTAAAAGTGCCAAAATACTCAAATATAACAAATATCCAAACCACATGGTAACTTGAAGATTTAAATCCTTCACCAGACCACACATAACAGAACACCACGCGACTTGCGCCGCGACCTTTGTCGAGTGCTAGGTCGCGTGGGCCGCTGCTTTTGCGCAATTTCTCGTTTTTCTTGGTCGATTCGATTTCCAACTATTCCAATATGATAACCACAAAAAACCTTTACAATTTAACAACCTAGGTAATTGGAAAACAAAATGAATTATAATTGGAAATCCAAAAATCGCGGGTGGTGGATCAACATTCAAATTTGTTTTCCGACCATACATACCTACAAACACTTCTGAATCTGTTTTTTCATTTCGTTCATGAAGTGATAGACAATGGAGACAAAACTAATTCGAGCTATTATACTTAGAGTTTTTGGTGACTTTCAATTGGATTTTGGAGCTAGGTTTTCTGATTTTTAGGATATTCTTCGCTCGGTTTGAAGATGAAAGTACTATAAACCATAGTTACGGAATTTGAAGGATGAGAAGGTAAAGGTAGAACTCGAGAGAAAGAGAAAGAATGCAAAGAAAACAAGAAAATGTTACATTTCATCTTTCGACTGTCACTTTCTTCCTGTCCAAGATCTTGCTCAAGGGAGGAACCAAATATCACAACTTAAAGGATGGAAGATTATCGGAAGATGGGGTGGCAACCGGTGTTGTAAGGGTTTAAATGGAAGTTAAAGAGGGAAGGAGAAGAAAATTGTTTTTGTCGTGGTTTTAGGATGAGGTATGTGGCTGCTATTGTTCTTCGTTGCTGATAAAGTGACTATGGTGTTAATAAAATATATGAGAGAGTAAGGGTGTTCGCAGTGCGTTTGGGGCCAAACCGTAAACGGCATCGCATATGCGGTTTGAGCATTTCCGGAAACCGCAAAACGCACCGCAAAATGTGGTGCGGTGCGGTTTGTCCCTATCTTATTTTATGCCTACATTCCAATAATTATAATTTTAAAAATACATTATAAAGTCAACGATTAATTGACCGTAGTCCAGAAAAATAAAGAGTTTCAATACATCCGATTCAAAATACATATTGCATAATTAAAAATAGTTTAATAAGTAAAAAAAATAAACTTCAAACTAAATTAGACGTATGAGTTGTGACGTGTCCAACTTTTTCATTCATCTCGGTCCTTAAGCCCCGGCTCCCAATTTACCAATTGTTTATTCAAGATGGGACTTTGGGCCAAAACACAAAGTCCAAAAATATTACATAATACTAAATCATTCTATATATATTATAATTAAAAAATAAAAAAATATACAAAATATGCGGTGCGGTGCTATTTGAAACCGCGGTTTGATAACCCAAAACCGCAAACCACGGTTTGGTAAAAATGCAAACCGCAGACTGCACCCTGAAAGTGACAAACTGCGCTTTATGATGCGGTGTGGACGGTTTGCACAGTTTGGCGGTTTAGATGAATACTCTATGAGTGTGTGTGTGTGTGTGTGTGTGAGAGAGAGAGAGAGAGAGAGAGAGAGAGAGAGAGAGAGAGAGAGAGAGAGAGAGGTACAAGTGTTGAGAGGGTAACGTGTCAATGAGATATAAAAATATGGAATATTGGATAATATTATGGTAACAAAATCATGATATGATCAAACTTTAATTTGCTTGGTTGTCATCCAAAATAAAAAAATTACTAATTTATCCTTTATTTTATTAATTAAATAAACATACTTAATTATCTTAAATGAGTGGTTTACATGAGATTTCACGGTCCTCATAGAATGTAGAATTCTCATTTGAGTAAGCCGCCATACACATACATACATACACACACCCATATATATATATATATATATATATATGGCCTAATTGGTAATTTAAATTTGTTTGACAACTCTTCAAACCCTAATCTTTTTCCAACCGCCGTTGCACTATAAACATTGCATATATTCATTTTCTTTTCATAAAAATATCGTGAAGGAGTATCCACGCCGCACATCATCTCTCGAAGGATAACCTTATCAAACAACGATTTGTCAGCAAAAAATCCAGGGGAACGATATCGAACATCTCTCGAAGGAGTTTTGATGCCGTGGCCGGAGGGGGAACACCGGGATGGGTTGAGTTTTGGAGTGACACCATCATATGGACTGTCGGAAAAGAAACTACAACTCCTCTAACTCATCCTCATCTTCTCAGACACAGGTACTTTGAAACCCCAAGATTCGGGATCCCAAAATGGGTGGATACATACGTACAACAAATCGGGTTGGTTTGAGAGAAGGCGGGTGGGATGATTCCGGCATGTTGGAAATCGTAGATGTCTCATCCTACGGCTTCTTCGACGTCGAGATGGTGTTACTAGACAACCAAGTCGTTCTCGACGCTCTTTTTCTAAAAGTCGGTCAGTTATCGTAATCACTCGAGGAGGTGGAAGTCCGAAGAGGTTTCAGATGCTTTTGGTTTTAATTTCAGATAGGTTAAACATGTTTAAGTTGCGAAGAAAATATCACCCGAGTTAGTGGAGAAGATCGGAAAAGGTATGATTTGTGGGTATCATAGTGGGTACAAGGAATATCACAATTGGTATCACAGTATCACAATGTGTAACACAATGGATCTTGTATATATATATTTTGGGTATCACACTGAAGATCGTTTGTATATATCTTTTTTTTTTTAATAATGTCAATGTTTTTATGTATCACATTGTGTAGCTTTCGTTTATTTGGTGTTGACCGGAATGAGGTTCAGAGAACATTGGAGACCAAGAGAGGAGCGAGAAGATTTTTAGAATACCTAAAATGCCTGATAATTAAAGTTTTAAATCAAAATTACCAAAATTATTAATTTCCTAATTTAATCTTTGATTTGTGGTTAAGATTGGATCTTTTAGAGTTATCACAAACAAACAAGCTCTCCCTTTAATAGCCCTTATATATGAGCTTATCATTTGAGAACTTCAAATTTTGTGAGATATGTGAAATCATCCTGAGCCACTAATATAAGATAATTAATGTTATTAATTAATGAAATAATTGTTGTTATCTAACAAATAAAAGTTAGTGCATTTTTTAAGGAAAAAAAATCATATGTACATCTCTCTCTCTCTCTCTCTTTTCCTTTCTCTATAACATATACATGTACAATTAAATATGCACATAAGGTAAACATATTGTAAACATAATGCAAACAACCTTCAATTTTTTTTACTAGGGTGTTCACAGATGTTCACAAGTGGTTTAGATTTAGATTTATCGATTTAGTTGGTGTTTGTAATAAGTTCACAAGCTATACCAAATCCCGTATTTAAAATATGTTCACAAACTATCTTAGTATTTCTAAGAAAGTGTTCGCAATGTGTTCAACTTGTGTGTATATTCAATTATATATCTGTACATGTATTTTATGGAGAGAACAAACACGAGAGATAAAATAGGACTTGAGAGAGAGGAGAGGTTTTAATTTATATTAGTATTTCTAACTTTTTGTAGTCTAAATTTAAATTGGATCTTATGGATCTCACAAATTAAAAAGTTCTCAAAACAACACCCCATATATATATATATATACCCACACACATATATATGGTTGGTTTAGTGAGAAGTTGAGTTAACGTGGGAAGCGTGAGAATTAGTTATCAATCGTTGGATGCACATTAGCATGAGATGCACCGAGATAAGATGCACCAGATCAATTCTCTTATGAAACGCAATTCATGGGTGAGTTTGAAATTATAAGTGATCAAGAGTTCAGATTGACTTCTCATGCTAACTCAACTTCTCACACGATACTTTGCGCATATATATATATATATAATATTTCTTACAGCTTGCACATGAAAAATATGATATGATTTCTTCTGCAATTATAATGCACGTGTGGCATGTGTCAACGATTCTCATCATGACATCAGGGTAGCTAGAACTTCATGATACAGAAAACGAGCCATTATTTTACCAATAATACAGCTATTCTGTTCTGTCCAAGATCGAATCTATTGACCTTCACTTGATTTTCTTAATTATTGAGCATTATCTAAAACCTGTTGAATTATATATAGGTAATCACCCATAAAATTAAACAAGCCTCCTTTTGCTGCTTACAAATGTTTAACAGAGATTTGATTATTGATTTGGCCAAATTAATGAATACCTAAAGTCAAGGTAATTAACTTTGGATTGAGACAAGATAAATGCTAGCTATAGTTCATGAGAAAATCATTAACATAGAACAACACATCATTTAAGTAACCATCAACATCTATACATCTTTTCATATCCTTGAAAAAAATCGGTAGATCCTCTAAAATTTGAGCGGACATGCATTGCGCCAATTAGTCAGATAACGAAGCTAGTGAGTGCGAATAATCAGGAGGAGGGCCGAGGCTCTTGTTTTGATAAGGTCATAAAACACGCATTCCAAACCTTTCTCAGTGACATCAATGTGTGATTCTAGAGCCTGCCTTGAAATTTTAGGCTGACTTATGCTCGTTGTAGTTCCTTAGCGGATCAAATTTCAAATGCAGGTAAGGGGATGTGACCAGTGATGCAACACAGAAATACTCACTGCATTAGTATATCTTAAGGGGCCGTTTACCAAACGCTTACCCGGGTAAGCGCTTACTAATAAAATTTAATACTGTCACTTACTTAGCGTGTAAGATTTTAGTCCTTCAAAACGGTATCATATGCAACAATTTTCCCGATAAGCGTTTACCGGTAAAATTTAACACTATCACTTACTTACCGGGTAAGATTTTAGTTCACCAAAACGGTATCGTATGCAACAATTTTCCCGGCAAGTTCTAACCGTGGTAAGAGTTTTCGCCATCACTTACCAGGGTAAGACTCTTGATCCTGCCTTAGCTCTTACCGGGTAAGATTCTTGCTCATTACCATCTTCATCCATAAGGTAATATGACTTGGTAAGCGCTTATCCGGGTAAGTGTTTGGTAAACGGCCCCAATGATTTAATCTGATCTGAGTGGTGGTGTTGTAGAACTAAGAGTAAATTGACCCTCATTATGGTTATTGAATTGATCATTTATGCTGAAATATTTCTTGGCCTATCTCAAAATTTTCTGATGAAGGAAGAGTTGATGCACAAATCCTCTAATTAATTTTGTCCTTCTAAGAGATGAATATTGAACATCTTGTACATGTTGCTGGACTCATTCTATTGCACCTCTTAAGGAACCACAACATCCAAAAGCCTCATTGATTGATCATCATATCAACCAATTTTCCATACATGTTTTATAAGGGCTTGTTGGGTCAATGGAAAGCTCAGAAGATCTTGCCACGTGTACGATCTTTCAAGCTACGTACATTGGAGTCCCGCTGATTGTATCCAGAGTGCGCATACAAGACAAAAGTAGCTCCAATGTTTTGAGATTAGTGAGCCCCACTTATAATTAAAGATTGCTAGGAAAACTAATGAATCAGATATGGCCTATATATGCTGGTGGATGATGCTGAAAAAGAAGTTAAAGAATCTGTTTTTTTTTTGTTTTGTTATTTTCATAACAAATTTAAAGGTTTTATGTTTTCAAGAGGCTCTTTGATCTCTTTATGTGTATTCTAACTAAACAAAGGGATCAACTATAGTTATTAAGAAGCATGTGCACTCCTCGGAATTCGGTGGCATGGGTTCCTAGTTGGTAAACAAAGCTCTGGTTCCATTATTGCCATTGATTATGGATCAAGAAATGAGATTCTTTTATTTCAAGCTTTGGATGCAGCTCTTTTCTACATGTTATTCCCCTGCCACCCTTACATTGCATTTTTAATGCCACAAATATCTCATTTTCTTCGTTTTCGAGAGAAAATGATGCTTTCTCTTCCCACCTGTGTACCTGCCTGTCAAGACCATGCATGTCATTAGTTCTTGGAGAACTTTAAGCCTCCTTATCCATGTACACCTGCCTTGGTATTAATTATAGCAACTCTAGAAATGTGTGTGGATCCCATAGGATTGTGTCTGTGATTTACACTTTCTTCACTTATTACAAAATTAGCTCCTGAAAGTAAACCAGACCACTTCACCAACTTGGTGCTGAAGTCTGAAATCTGAATCAACAAGATCGTATGTTTCTGTAACGTCTGGAGGCTTCTTAAGAGAAAGAAGAGCATATGAACTGAGGTGGCGATAAGAGGTTTTAAGAAGTCAGGTCACCACTTATTATTTCAGATGTATTTAAGAGTTAAGAGGTTATGAAAACTAAAAACAAACAACCAGTCTAAATGTAAAAATGTCTGAACGATTTAAACTTAAGAGCCGTTAAGAGGTTTTTAAAAAAAACAAATAACCCCTAAATGATTGCATTTGGGGATCTTGTTCGAAGTGAAGTGGCAGAAATCATAATACGATGCTAAGAATTTGTGTTATATCTCAATTAAGTTTGATTTTGAATGTCGTAAAAGCCATTTGTTAAAATCAAAAAGAAATGCCGAGCATTTCTTAATCTAATGTTTCTAGATATGCATTTTCCCGATACCCATCATTTTATTTTGATTTCAAGGTTGGGTCATCACAATGATTATACAGCTCATATGTTCTGCTCTTGATTTGCAGATCCTTCCAAACTATTAATCTAACAAGAGATATTGCACTAAAAACAAACTTTGTAAAGCAAAAGTGAGACAAGGGCATGAGGGAATAGCATCTATTCGATCAGTAACGAATAAAACAAAATTAGCAGCTTCTGTTGCCTAGTTGGGAAGCAGGGTCAACTCTTTCTAATGAAATGCACATGTCGGCTTCACATTGTGTGATTAATCCACTCCATCCCCACTTTGTATATATACGAACCATTGGAGCTACCGATACCATTACAAAACTTTGAGTGGTTTGACAAAAGCATAAGAAAGAATGGCTTCTACTTCACCAGATAACTCTCATCATGTCCGATCGACTAGTTTGCCAACAAGATCACATCCAAGCATTCTTCAGGCTCAAGAGGAGATCTGCAAATTCAAAACATGGCAGGCATCCATATCATCCGTTCCTACTGCAGATACAATCTGCAGTGCGTTAACACGGCTGCAAGTATTGTACGAATGTGTTGACAATGTTCTCAGTTTACCTTTGACCCAACAAGCTCTTACTCAAAGCCAATATACACAATTGGTCAATGAGTTGTTGGATAAATCCATCAGTCTTATGGATATATGTGGCTCTACAAGAGATTTGGTCTCACAAGTGAAAGAAAATGCGAGAGATGTTCAATCGGCCATGAGAAGGAGAAAAGGCGAGGTATGCTTAACCACTTCGTTTATCAAGAACCTGAAGAAAGATGCCAAAAAAGCTATTGCATCTTTGAAGCAAATTGATGAGAAGATTGGGAGCATGAAACCTTTAGATCTAGATCCCCATCTCTTATCAGCTATTAAAGTAGTAAGGGATGTTGGTGTGGTGAGATCATCTGTCTACAGGTCACTGTTGTTGTTCTTGTCTGGATCTGTAGCGAAGTCGAAGTCAACAAGGTGGTCGCTTGTCCAAAAGATGATTCATAAAGGAACTACCGAGGGAAAAGATCAGCTTGAAATCTCGAATAAGGATATGGTGTGCCTTTTTCAAGAAATGGAGAATGGTTTGGAGTGCATGTTTAGAAGTTTGATCAAAACCAGAACTTCTCTCTTAAATGTTCTTTCTCGTTAATTAACGTTATATTTTAATTGTATCGCCTTTATAAATGTGATCTCTTAAATATATAACTTTGCTATTGATGCTTCAGACTTTAGTAATGAAAGTGTGCAATTGCAGCCATGTATATTTGAGCATATCAAAATTTTGAAATAGATAAAGCACTTCCTCAACACAAGACAGTGTTTTACTTATTGATGTGTTTTTCCCATATATCCTGTTTCAATTCATGATTTTATGCCTGTTACTTCTCATGATCAATTTGAACAAGTCGATATCGACTCAGATCTAGAATTTATTATAACACCAGTGCACGCATATATATTAACTTTCTGCCTCGACCCAACACTTATTTTTATGATTTTTCTGGTGAAGCTAAATTATGACATCTAATAACACAGAAGGCAGTCACCCAAAATGCAATCATGGTCAAGAATCTGGACCATGCATATGGCTTCAAAACCGCTCATTTGTTATACCTATGTAGGTATATATGTTTTGGCGTAATTCAATTTCATTAGAAGGAAGGAATTTATATACTATTTGTTCTGAAGGCTATCAATTTAATATTACAATTAACAGTAAACTTCTTCGCCGCATAGAATGACCACTTATCCAATGAGTTGGTTCAAATCTTTATATATCAATCAACCTTTTTTCCGTAAGATATAATTTTGAAGTATCACATAACTGGCGGGAGTAAGTAGTAAGAAAAAGGGATAAGAAAAAAGGTAGACACCTTCCCTATGAGGCTCCCCCACCGCGCCGGTCCCACGGTCATCATGGGGAGCTAAATCAGCGCATGTATCTAATTGGCAGAGGAGTGGTGCCCAAGACTTGAACCTAAGACCTCACACATATGGATTACATCTACACCTCTACCGCTGGGACATATCAGCAGGGACTTGAAGGAGGGATATATATCAAAATAAAATGATCATCAAGGATTTGGAGAAGAGCATCTCGTGTCGATCTGGGGCAATGAAACACCTAGTGAGGTATTAACCAAGGAGTGTGAATTGCTTGTTGGATACTATTTCCCAACCCCCTCCTCAGTCGCGTGGTTTATACCTGACTATCAATAATTTCTCGAAGAACTCCCTCTAGCTAGGATAAAGCTCTTAAATATTACTTTAACTTATTTTTAATAATTGTACAATTGTGAAATCTTAATTAATTATTAATTATTTACCCATGATAGAATTAAAACACTTCGTATATATGTATTAGTTCCTGGAAAATAAAACCTGGGGCATTATTTGCTTCATTTAATTAGCATAAATTGTTTATTTGTGAACTACCCTTTTGTGAAGGCTGGAAAAGACTGACATCAATAGAAAAAAAAAATAGAAGTACAAAGAGGAACAAAATGATAGAATTGAAGCTCATGATTAGGTTTGAGTTAGGAAAGAATTAAGAACAAATCAGTTTTAGGTGATTCAAATACATTGAAATCTGAGGGAAGTTAGTACAAGGCCTTTTATTGCAATTTTGCTGTCAGATTAGTTTTTCAGGACAGCGCCATTTGCGTTCACAACAGCTACTCCAATATGACGATACCCAAATATAGGCTTGTATGACTTGTCTCATAATAGATCATGTATCATATATAATTATTTCAAGATTTCATGCCAATGATCAATAAGATATGATTCCTGCAATTATAATGCAGGAGTGGCCGTTCACGTATGCATGTTTCCAGAGGCGGAACACAAATGCAAATTTTTCTGGGATATGAGGGGGCCAAATACATTTTTTTTGGTTTTTTACACTGCATGTATAATATTTCCTTCTTGGAATTTTTTAAACCACAGGGGCCAGGGCCCCTATAAGCCCTCACTGTGTTCCGCCCCTGCATGTTTCCAATCACATGTGAATGGAACTTCAAAATACAGAAACTGAGGAATTATTTAGATCCATGATTAATTAAATAATGAACCACTATTAATTTTAATTACTTGTTACTCACTTTACTTAATATTCAGAAATTGGATTGTTAGAAACAGTTAGATTATGGATAATTACCGAGGAAATTAAACATATTGTTTAATTTGATGCTTAGAGATGTTTGAATCTACACGGAATCAAGGCTTCACTAGGAAAAATCAATCCCTAAAGTCTTGGTTCGTAACGTCAGTTGCTAACAAAAGATAAATGCAGTTCAGTCATAAGTTATGATCGACGAAGCAAAATATGAACAAATCATCATTCGTACACACAGGAAAAAAGAAAACAAAAGGAAATCCCCTAAAACTCAGATGCCCGTAATTAAGCTAGTTAGAATATTTAGGTGAGAGGCCATTGTTTGAATGAAGTTCAAAAATATGCACTCCATACCATACTGATGAAGCAGCTAGCATGTGCACTACTATGCTCTGACCTAATTAATTATTCCCATTGGTTACAGATGAACAGTGGCGGAGACACATACAATTCAATGGGGTCTCTTGACCCCAAGTCAAAAATTAAAAAAAGCTAGATTTAACTTAGAAAAAAGATTTACCCTTAACAAATGATTTAGTTTTATACTTGAAGAACTCATTCGATTTTTACAAGACCCCACATATTTGATTTTTTTCTACCAAAACCAAAAGGAATAAGTTAATCTCAAAATCCATTTCCAGATTAGACATCTCAATATCTAGTTTTTCTGTATCGTCTTATCAAATACATCTCAATATCTTGTTATTTTAGCTTTAATATAAAATGGTTTATGATATATTAATTGTTTTATATGCTCAAAGCTTCAAACCAATTATCCAGATATAAAATATATAAAATTATGGTATAATTTGCTATTGGGTTTAACCGTTATAACAAAATAATAACTGAAATTAAACCGTTTTACCCGAAAACCAAATAACCTGAAACAAGTTAGGTTCTAGGTTATTTTCGGTTTTCGAAAATTTTCAAACACTCCTAAGTCTCACCCCAGTCACCTGAGTTTCTAGGAGATGCCTTTTTCTCATGTGTTGGCTGCAACAATTGTGTAGGACTTGTTCCTAGGCCACGCCGGCATTAATGCCACAGATATCTCATCTTCTTGGGATGTGGAAATAATAATAAGGTTTTCTCACTACACCCGTGTGGCCAGCCTGTCAATACTGGGTCTTAATTTCTTGACGAGCCTTAATTAACTATGGAGATCAGACTTAGTTTTGGGCTTTTGGCTGCAACAGTGTTATACTATTATCTATGTATGCCAACAAGATTCATGTAAGGGTTGTATACTCACCAAAACAAACCAAAAATGATCCCCTAGGTCCTAACAATCGTAGATCCAAGTTCAAGTTCAACCTCAAACAACAAATCCGATTATAATGGGTCTAGCAACAAAATATTCAACAAACCAATTAAGCACAATAAACTAATCCCTAACAAGATCCAAACAACATAAACCAATATCAAGCAAGTGTAGCAAATGCACGGAAACGAGATGCCGAGGATTATCTATGTGGTTCCACTACTTGGGAGGTAGTGTACATCCACAAGGGAGATCGATCACTAATATTAACCACAATGTCGGAGTTACAAGGTCATTTACAAGAGATATGATCACTAATAGATGAAACCCTAGAAGTTGCTCTTCTTCACTTTTTCTCTATAATTGGGAAGACAAAGAGAATGTACAAAATAAGTTACTAAACAAATTAAAAAATGGCTAAGTTCCCGTATCTATGCAACCTGATGATGAATGCGATACTCAGATCACATTGGAGAGCTCCCTCGGAAAATTTCCCTTCTGCGATATGGTGTATGCGATACACAAAGACCCCATGCCTCCCTTGCTAAATCTGTACCCAAGCTAAACCTTAAGCGATCCTTCGCGATGGCAAGCCAACTTAGCCCAATTACGATTTAAGTTCCGAGACTCGAGATTTCTTCGCGATCCAGGTGAAAATGATTCTGGCTACCACTTAGCCCAAGTCACATATATACAGGGTATGGGGCTTCTGTTTCGGTTTTTGAGCAGCAACCTGATTGCAACAATTCATTGATGTACATTGTTGTCCCATTTTTCTGAGAAGGCAATTGGTATATCTTATTAACTAGACACCAATTAGAGGAATGAAAGAGAAAAAGGAGCCCTTAAGCTATGAGCGAATCGAAGAAAAATAAAAATACCAATTAGAGGATAATTACAAGACAATTGACCTTTTGATGATGCGCCTTTAGCAACAACATGTTTTAGCCACAAGCTATAGCAACTAAATGCCGTTGCAATAAATCGTTCGTTATGATAAATGGATTTTTAGCGACGACAAAAGTCGTTGCTGAAACCATTGTTTACAGACAAACTAAGAAACAAATCCATATCAATGTCAGCAAAAGAAAATCAATGTTGGGTCTGCTATGCTTGGATGCTTGAATGGCCGAGATTGGTTGGCGATCGGATGATGTGCAGTATAGAAACAATTTATAATCCTTGGATAAAACTTGATATCGTGGAAGAACTTATGATGCGGTCCTTAACATAGAGGATCGGGCCTTATTATTTTTGGAAGCCCATGATCAGGCAACCAAAAGGAGGCATGCTTAAACGGCCGTAACTTTGGCTACAGGGCTCCGTTTCAGGCCCAAAAATGTTGTTTTAATATGGTTTTTGGATATTTTCGTGTTTTTTTACTCCTTTTTGGCATTTTCGTTGGCCTTTTTATGTTTGGCCCATAATCTTTTTCAGGCCCGTTTTGTTTTGGGCCTCCTATTTATATGCTTCTTGTGTAATCTCGATGGTAACGCCGCTGGCCTTGCCACGTGTCCCCATCAGGTGTGTGCCCCAAAGGACCCCACAATAGGGCACAACCCCTTTACCTACGCCATATGATGCCATCTTGCGATCCCATTTTCAAGCTAACTTATATGAGTGTGCACTCCGCACCTACTAACCGATCTATAGCTTAACTAACAACTCTATCATTCTCTTGTGAACCCAATTCATTTGTGGTTTTTTGCTGTAAAAAAAAAGCGTGATGATTTCACTAAAATCACCAACAAAATTTAAATTTTATTTTCCATGTCAAGAGAGGGCATCCAATTGAACTAGGGAAAAAGTTACAACATGACAACCCGGTACTAGAACTAAAATCAGGAATGACAAATATTAATAGTCTTTATATGTATATAGTATTGCCGGTCAGAAGCAATGCATCATATTAGCTTAAAAAGAGAATAAATTCAAGGATTACATGCAATGCTTAGATACTACTAAGGCCCTGTTCGTTAGCAGCTTAATGGGCTGAATAAGGGACATGGCTTATTCGGTCAACCATATCTAAGTGTTCGGTATGGGTTTATTCGGTCAGCCGGTGGCTGAAGTGGTCAACTACAAAGATTAACTCCTTGCTATTCAGTCATTTAATTTTTTGTACTTTCCCTATCTACCCTTCCCAAAACACCCCCTACTCCCCAACTACTCACTTTAATTAAAAGAAACCCTATATTTTTTTTATAAAATCAGCCGACCTTTCTCCCCTTTCTCCTTTCTCTCCATCATAGTGCTCTCAAAACTTGAGCAGCAGCAGCAGCGTTCAATTACTAATTCATTTAGCTTGACGCACACAAATTAATTCACAGAAATCTGCACTTTCCAACTAAAAAATCACAAAGGAAAAGGTAAAAAAGAGAGAGCTTTGAAGATATCATCAACAGTTAAATGGTTACCTAGCCCAAAAATATTCAAATTCAAACAAGTCTACAACTCATTCTGCATGATGTACAGATAATTTAAGCAGTGTGAATTACTTGCCAATATTTGAATTTCTTGATGGTAAGCTTACATTCTCAGATGAATCATCCTGGAGAATCTTGAAATTTATGTTGATCTTTCTTTGACCAAAGCCAAATCTTGGAAACAGAAAAGCTCTCACCTTTTCTTCTACAGTTCTACTACTAATTTTCTTGAAATTTGTAAATCATGCGTGAATTCAAGAACACATGATCATAATCATCTTCTTCAACTGAATCATCAAAGTAGAAGTTAAAGACAGGGTTTTGAACAGAAAATCCAGGTTTGAAAAGGGTTCCTCTGCATAAAAGACTGGGGTAAAATGGGTTTTTAAAATAAATGTTTTAATAAATGTTTAAATTGATTTTTCTTTTATAATTATAAGTCATTTATTCAACATTTTTATCAAACAATTGTTTTATTTAGACAAAAATAAAGACTGGGGTAAAATGGTCATTTTTGACATTCAGCCTGTTATTCAGCACCACAACCGAACAACAACTTATCTGTTAACATACGACAACTATATCCATTCAGGTCTTAATCGAAAATGAACCGAACAACACCTAAGAGTATTACACATAGTTCTATCCAATATTGTGCTGAAAACTACCAACAATTTGTTCGATATGATGTACATTCATTAGATGCTTTCACTAGAAAATTAATTGGGTGATTTCAAATAAGATTAGTCTTGATCAAAGCTAATATCTTTATTTATTATCATATTTAATTCTCATGAATGATAGATCGAGATACCAAATCACCAAATCCTTTGATTTGGTCAATATCATATATCTCTTGATTTCCACTCTAATATATATAACTGTTGTAATCTTCTAGGATCGTTAGGTTCTTTCTTTAATATATATATGTGTGTGTATATATATGTAGTGGAAGGTTCAAATAAGATGATTAAATATTGTGAGAAGGCAAGAAAAGAAGGTTAAGAGAAAGTTCATAAGTGAATCATTGAAAAAAAAACTATTTGAAGATGCATATGTGAACCCATATGAATAATCTGTAACATCGATTTACTTATGTATCTACGAATAGATTTTTTCCCGATTTTTTTAATGATTCACATGTGAACCTTCCTTTAGTTTTCCCTTTTTATACCTTCTCACTATATTTAGCCTTATGATTAGGACCAACCCCTATGTATGTATGTATGTATGTATGTATGTATGTATGTATGTATGTATGTATGTATGTATGTATGTATGTATGTATGTATGTATGTATGTATGTATGTATGTATGTATGTATGTATGTATGTATGTATGTATGTATGTATGTATGTATGTATGTATGTATGTATGTATGTATGTATGTATGTATGTATGTATGTATGTATGTATGTATGTATGTATGTATGTATGTATGTATGTATACGATTTCACAAGTTTACACACCTTATGTTCGTTTTCGGGCATAACGAAACCTTCCGGTTGTTTCATGTAAACTTCCTCTTGAAGATCGCCATTCAAGATCGCCATTCAAGAAGGCTGTTTTCACATCCATTTGATGGATAATCAGATTGTGTATTGTCGTCAAGGCGATTAACAATCTAATAGTCGAAATACGTGCCACCGGAGCATACGTATCAAAATAGTCAACACCGGGTTTTTGCCGAAACCCTTGAATTACTAACCGGGCCTTGAATTTGTCAACTGTCCCATCAACTTTCATCTTCTTTTTGAAGACCCATTTGCATCCAAGTGGTTTAGAACCTGGAGGCAAATCCGATAACACTCAAGTGTTATTCTCAAGAATTGATGATATTTCGTCATCAATTGCTTCTTTCCAAAAGGCGACATCTCGAGACTCCATCACTTCTTTGAAAGTCTTTGGGTCATCCTCAATACTATAACAATAAGAGTATTGAAGCCTAAGCTCAACCCTTGAACCTTCCACCAAATACAGTTGGAATTCGGGACCGAATTTTTTGGCAATTCGACCTCTTTGGCTTCTCCGGACCTGCTGTGTTTCTGGACTTGAAACACCATCCAAACTTTTTGGATTTTGCACTTTATTGGTTCTAGGAAACAGGTCCTTAGGTCTTTGTATTGATAAAAATCTCATCTCATCAAAAATCGCATCACGTGACTCGGTTACGGTGTTAATCGACACCGAATCATTAGGTTCGATTACTTAGAACCTATAATCCTTGGAATTTTCTGCATATCCAATGAATATACAATCAATTCCACGTTCACCCAAAGTTTTCCTTTTGGGTTCGGGTAGTTTTACAATAGTCCGACAACCCCAAATTCGAAAATAATTCAAATTCGGAGTTTTCTTGAACCAAAGTTCATATGGGGTTCTTTTGTTCCTTTTATTTGGAACTCTATTCAAAACATAATAGGCCGTTAACATGTCCTCTCCCCAAAATCCCTCACTCAATCCCGAGTAAGAAAGCATCGAGTTTACCATTTCCTTTAAAACTCGATTTTTACGTTCGGAAACCCCGTTTTGTTGAGGTGTGTATGGTGTCGTTGTCTCATGGATGATACCAACTGATTGAAAATATTGGGGATCCATATATTCCCCTCCCCGATCAGTTCTAAGACATTTAATCGAATTACCCAATTGTAGTTCGACTTCGGTTTTGTAAATTTTAAACTTATCTAAAGTTTCATCCTTTGCATGCAAAAGATATACATAACAAAACGAGTATTGTCGTCAATAAAAGTGACAACATACTTCTTATTTCCCAAGGAAGGAGTGGAGTGGAAATCACACAGATCACTGTGTACAAGCTCCAAAACATCCGTATTCCGTTTAACGTTCGGAAAAAGGTTGTTTTGTAACTTTTGTGAGCATGCAAGTTTGGCACCTCTCCGCATTAATGTCAAAGGCTGGAATTAATCCATCTTTTGACATTTCATGCATCCTTCTAAATTTCACATGACCCAATCTGGCATGCCATAACATTGAATCAACAATTTTAGAAGAAGATGATGATGATATAAAAGCAAAATTTTCAGAACATATAATTTTATTAACCACATTTAAACGGAACATGCGATTACACAAATATCCAAAACCAATAAAACGACCACCTCGAGATAGGATAAACCTATTCGATTCAAACACTTGCTTAAATCCAAAATTATTCAAACAACTACCACTCACTAAGTTCTTACGAATTCTAGGCACAAACAAAAAATCAAACAATTTAACATTATTTTCAAAAGAAAACTCTAAATTAACTACTTCAACTCCACAAATTTGTGCACTCAACTCGTTTCCCATATTCAACACCGAACCGTCTTCAACCGGCGTCAATTTCTCGAACCACCGGCGATCCTTGCAAATATGGCTTGTCGCTCTCGAGTCGATCCACCATGCACAGTCATCATCCTGCACATAAAAAGACTCAGGTATAAGTGAAACATAATTCTGGATAGAATTATCAAAGTTAGTCAAAAACTGACCTCCTTTCACTTGATCGCGATCATTAGACCCCGATCCACTTCCACTCGAACCAGCACCATTATTGTTCAACTTCACCCGACAATCACGTTTGTGATGACCCGCCTTGTTGCATCTCCAACACACCAAATCATTTTTTTTAACGGATTTGTTGGGTCCATCAAACTTACGTTTCTTGCCTTTTCCGTTGTTGTTGGAGTGGGCTTTCTTCTCCTCAACCATGTGAACAGAGGGTTGTCCAGATTCAACTTTCCCCTTGGATTTGTCATTTTCTTGCACTCGAAGAGATTCTTCGATGTACAAATGACTCCCAAGTTGAACCAATGACAGTTCCTCTTTTTGATGTTTCAAGTTATGCTTAAAATCTTTCCAAGAAGGTGGTAGTTTGTCAATCACACTCGACACAACAATAGATTCATCCATATGCATGTTGTGTAGTGTAAATTGACCCAAGATATGAAGGATTTCATTATATTGTTCCATTACGGGCCTCGAGTTCACCATTTTATAACTGTTAAAATCGCTAACCAAGAACTCCTTACTAGAAGCATTTTCAGCGATGTACTTGGACTCGAGGGAATCCCATAATTCCTTCGCACCTACCACGTTTTGGTAGATATCAAAAAGAGAATCGCACATACCGTTTAAAATGTGTCCTCTGCAGATATAGTCATCATACTCCCACTTGCTCCTTCTCCTTGTGTACTCCAGCGTCTCATCCTCCATCACTTCTGGCATGGGTGTACTCAGCACATATACTACCTTTAGAGCGGTCAGCAGAAAGTGCATCTTTTTCTGCCAACGTCTGAAGTCAGTGCCTTCAAACTTCTCCAGCTTTCCAAACTTTGAGGTTATCTCTTTCACAGAATCGGCCATGATCGACATGTCGAGATACCAATTCGATTGTTAGAGATCGGGGGAAAAGTAGTCGACCAGTTGACCGAATTTCTTGAGAATCGTGTAAGTCACTTTCCGAATTGGTATTTCGACCCTATGCCTTGGTATTTCGACCCTATGCCTGGGTTGCACGAAATCCAATATGGGTAGGCATGGAAATGGGGCGGGGACCTCAATCCCCATCCCCGTCCCCAATCCCTCATCTTCATCCCCGTCCCCAATCCCTCATCTTTATCCCCGTCCCCATCCCCGTCCCCGCCGGGGAATATGATCACATCCCCATCCCCATCCCCAACGGGGAACGGGGATCCCCAACGGGGAAACGGAGATTTTCTTTTCCGTTTATGTAAGCTATTTAAATCAAATATATGAGACAACGCACATGTTTAAATATCACATATTTCCAATAAACCTAAAATCGAAAGAAATTTAATTTAGTATAAAAAAAATCACAACATCATATAATAATTAATAACTTAAAACCAAAAGAAATTCAACCGAATTCGGAAAAAAAAAACTTAACTTCACACGTACCAAAAGATATCGAGTAATATTCAAAACCATATCGAGTAATTGTATTTTGATTGACATCCAAAATACATACTAACATTCAAAAAATAACAATTTTATATTATAAACCTAGTTAGGAAATAGAAAATTATGAATTACCGATTTAGTTTAAATAAATAATATTTATTAAATATTAATTAAAATATATAACGGGGACGGGGCGGGGCGGGGACTGCGATACCCGTCCCCGTCTCCGTCCCCGGTTTGAGCAAACGGGGATCCCCGTCCCCATCCCCGGTTTAGCGGGGAATCCCCATCCCCGATCGGGGCGGGTGGACCGGGTTCCCCGACGGGTCGGGGTTCATTTCCATGCCTAAATATGGGATAAGACTCAAGAACACTCAGGTTTTTAGGCAAAAAAACGAGAGCAAATTTGCTGGAGAGTATGTAGAGATTGTTTAAAATCGTGAGTCTAAAGCATAAGTATATACGGTATATATACTAGTCTCATTCGTAAAATAGGAAATAACGGAAATGACAATGATTGCAAATTACTATCAATTATAGTCGGTTACAATCAATTTAGCTAAAATTAAGGGCAGAAAATAACTGAGCATTAAATGTTCAGTAAATGCAGATTTAGTCCAAAATTAGACACCAGAGCTTCTTCTGGTCCAGAGACGCCCATCAGAGGCTTTGACGTGCCTTAAGAGGCTCTGAAGCCCATCAGAGGCTCTGTCGTGCCTTAAGATGCTCTGAAGTGCCTTAAGATGCTCTGAAGTGCCTTAAGAGGCTCAGTCGTGCCTTAAGAGGCTCTGACGTGCCTTAAGAGGCTCTGACGTGCCTTAAGAGGCTCTGACGTGCCTTAAGAGGCTCTGACGTGCCTTAAGAGGCTCCGACTCTTGGATCACCGCCAGGGGCGTTGCCCCTTAACCCCCCGCCATTTCATCGTGTCCGGGATCAAACTCTTCTTATAACAAGTGTGCACTCCGCACCACCTAACTTCTATTAGATCACAGTTTGAAACCCATTAGTACTCGTGTTATAATCAATTACACTTAAATGTCTGGTGACACTAAAATCACCAACATGTCATGCAGTTCCCATCTACGAAACAAAGAATGAACAAGCTAATCATTAATTGAGAATAAACATAACATGACAATTCATTTGATAATCAAGTAAACATCAACTTTTGTATATATCCGTATTCCTACATTTTCAAAAACATAGGCATTTCCACTACTTGAATGCCCATATTATAACTCGGTAAAGCTAGTGAGAGCGAATATTGAGGAGAGAGACCCTTGTTTTCATCAAGGTCTTAAACACGCACTCCAAAAACTATTCTGAATGACTTCAATGTGGGATTCTAGAGCCTCATTTGAGATTTGAGGCTGATCTACACTTAATTTATTTCCTTTCCGGATCAAATTTGAAACTACTGACCATTTGGTACGTAGACTTTGGTTTTGATACAAATATGGATTTAAGAGAGAGAACAGATCCAAATATTGAAATACTCGTTGCACTAGCATTTCTTAGTGATCTAATCACAGTTGAGAGGTGGTGATCTAGATCTAAGAGTGCAATGTCGTTCCCAATCTTGTTATCACTTTTCTTAGTGTTGAAATAGCTCTGTTGGCATCCTTCATTAATTTACTGAGCGAGGAAGCATCCATGGTCAGATTCGCCTTTTTCCTTCTAAGAGCTAATTGAACATTTTTGACGTGTTCCTTTACTTGTTCCATGGCATCTTTTCTAGAGCCACAAACATCCAAGAGCTTCATTGATCGATCCAACAACTCATCGACCAATTTCTCATGCTTGGTGAAAAGGACTTGTTGGGTCAGTGGCAAACTGAGCAGATTGTTAACAGATGTGTACAATTTTTCCAGCGCCATTAGAGAACCACATACTGTATCTACGGTAGCCATAGAAGACGAAGATGCCTCCCATGTTTTGAGATAAGTGAGCTCCTCTTCAACTTGAAGAGTGCTAGGATGTGATCGGCTAGGCAAACTAATGGATCGAACATGGCGAACACTGGTGGATAATGAAGAAGAAGAGGCTGAAGAATCCATTTTGATATTTTTAAAGAAAGATTTCAGATGTTTGTGAATTTTGATGATATGAGAGGCTCTATGCTCAATGTATATATATGCAAACTTAACAATAAGGATCAATTATAATAATGATGAAGCGTGTGCAATCCTTAGATTTCGTTGGCATTGTTTCTGGTTAGCAAACAAAGCCTGATGTTATTTATTGCCGCCATTGGTTAATTAAGGAGCAAGTGGGATTCTTTTCTCTCATGTGTCTTGGAATTGTTCCCAGGCCAGCCACCCCTTCTTTCATCTTTAAGGCCACATATATATCTCGTCTTCTTGGTTTTGAGATCCCATCGATGTGGCTTACCTGTCAAGATAATTTAATATGTATGACAACATGATCCATTCATGTGTTACCATGATTTAAACATCGTTCATTTGTTCACATATTACAAACTATAAAGTTATCCTGAAAGTAAACATACCACTTCACCATCTAGACTACATAATTGAATATGGTAATTAATATCATATTACTAGGATATATATATGCATGGAGGTCTTTAGGTCATTCTTGTTCGAGCTGGAAAAATACCATGCCAAGAACTAGTATCTTATCTGCGCTTTAAATTTTATTTTCTATGTCTAGAGAGGGCATCTAATAGATCGCACAAGGAAAAAAGTTTCAAAACGACAACTACTTGAACTAAAATCATGATCGGAATGACCAATATTATTAGTCTTTAGATGTATATATTACGTTTTGAGCAATGTTGCCAGTCAGAGGCAAAGCATCATACTTAGAAGTTAGAAGATAATAATTTCTAGAATCACAAGTAATGCTTAGTTATACTCCTAAGACTATATGTTGTCCTGTCCAATATATATTGAAATTTACCAACACTTTGTTTGATATGATGTACAGTCATTACATGCTTTCAATAGAAATTTAATTAATGGGTGATTTGTGATAAGATTAGTCCTGATCAAAGCTAATATTGTAATTTTATTATATTATATATTCTCATGAATGATAGAGATACCAAATCCCCAAATCCCTGGATTTGGTCTATCGTATCTTTTGATTTCCTCTCTGTAACGATTGTTGTGATCTTCTATAGGATTGTTAACACGGACGGACCCAGAATTTTTTTCATACGGTGATACTATATAATATAGATAAAAAATAATTACAAAAAACACGGTTTTTATTGACGTGTTACCGACGTTCAATATTGCCCGATTTGTTTTTAGCCTAATTCTACCGTTTCGAGGGATTTTTATAACTTTTTGTTTGATTTCGGATTTTTACGTTTTTTTTCAATTTCGATGAACTTTTTCGGCTTTTTGGGTTGATTTCAAGAGTTCTTTTTTGTTTTTTGTTCGATTACAAGGTACAGTTGCACCTTCTTGAACTTTTAAATATCATACGGTGACACCTTTTAAAATGATACGGTTGCACCTTTCATAAACTCAAAATTTTAAACCTTTCGACGGAGAGATAATACGGTGGCACATGCCACCGTATGCTCCTCTTCAAGTCCGTCCTTGATTGTTAGGTCCTTCATTTAATTAATATATATATATATATATAGGGGTTAAATCATGTGAGGACCAATAAAATGTTAAGAACCTTAAGGACTAATCTAATCCATAGATTAGATTAAATCATAGGTCATTATAGAAAAAAAGTCTTTTTGAAATAAAGTGGTGAAATAAGGGTATTTTTGTCAAATTAGAAGTAAATTGAAAGGGTTTTTTAGGCTTTATATTATTAAAATCAAATCAAACAACTTGTAATCTCAATCATCTTCAACCTCCCACGCTCGATCCCTTCCCCTTCTCGTCAAATCTCCGGCTGTAACTCAACGCCCCTTGCCACCGCCGCCTACTCCTCGGCGTCGCGCACGACGGCTCCATATTCTTCGATATCGCGCACGACGACTCCATATCTGCATATATTTACCGCCACACACCCCTTTCTTCGATTGTAACTCGACAAGACCTAAGATCAAGAACAACACCAGTGGCTACCACCGACAATCGCATATCTCTTCTCTCGCTCAAACTCCGGAGAACACCGACAATGGTTCTCCCATCCCGAACGTCTGAACACCGACCACAACCCAATACTCGATGGAAACCCTATGTTTATCGTTCCTTCAACCACGGTCATTAGTAAGCGAAGTCACCAAAACGAGATTCACGATTTGAGAATCAAATGATCGATTATATTTCTGTCTATGTATCAAAAAAATAGGATTTTTGTTTGTGATTCTTCTATATTTATTTATATTAAACCAAATAATTGGTTGTAAAACGATACGGAACCCAGATTTCTCAATTGTTTTTAAATAAAGGTTTTCAGTAAAATTATGGTTCATATGGTGAATCTGTCTGTTTCATTTGGTGAATTTGAATCTTTGTGTGTTCATTTGGTGAATCTATGTGTTTCATGTGGTGAATTTAGATATGTGTTTCATGTGGTGAATGTGTGTTTCATCTTGTGAATGCGTATTACCAAAATGATGATAATGCCCTTTTCTATTTAAAAACAACTTTCAATTAAAACCACATGATCAAAACCAAAGTAAGGCTTAGATCGGTTCTCACGGTCCTTAACTTTTTTGTGGTTCTCATTTGATTATCGTCCTATATATATATATACTAGGTTCGACCCCGTGTATTACACGGGGTAATTTAAAAAAATCAAATCATGCCAGAAAACTTATCTTACAGATATGAATGATCATCGAAAGTACGATACTACCTTTTCAAGCGTTTTTCCCCTTCAGAGTTGTTTTTTTGTTTTTTTACAACTTGTTAAAAGATGTCCTTGTTTTAGGCAGTTTTCACAAATGATGTTTTGCAAAAAATTAATAAAAAATATGAATAATTATTAAAAATTTATAAAACAATAATATAACGTAAATGAAATTATGGAAAAATACATAGTTAAAATATTAATAAAATAAGAACCACGTATCATAAATTAGCAAATACTTCTTTATATACAACATTTTTTGTTCTATTGCTAATATATAAGTAATATATACTAAATATCATAATGTCAATAAAATAAAATTAAAAATGTTATTTTATAAAACTTCATGATAAAAATCAAATTCTTGTATAAAAATTTAAAGAGGATAAGGTTTTTATAAAAAACTCTTGAAATAAAAATTGATATGAAATTGGCAAAAGAAAATTAAGACAATTTAGTGATTATTTGTATTAAATATCATACTAATTTCAACAAATGTCATACTAATCACGACACATTTTTTGTTAATTCGTATATATTTATGATATTTAATAATATAATTAAATCCAAAAATATTCAATATTGGAATCGTTTAGAAGGTATTGACGAACCGATTACAATGGTATAATTTGTAAAAAATAAAAATGTTTTTAATGCATTTTAGTTCATATACATTATTTTATGTTTATATGATAAAAGTCTAAAATGAAAAATAAAAAAGTAAGGGATTAAAAGTAAACTACATACTTAATTATAAGGGTAGTAAATGTAAGGTATAAATTAAAAAAATGAATTTAGGAAAGATTTAGGGAGGAATGAATGTGGATGTGCTAAATGAACTTATAATGTAAAATGCGTCCATATACATGTTTGGGCGGGAAAAAGAAAATATAGGTTCACCGGCGACACATGTTCTTCTAGTTACTTATTTATTATATATATATATATATATATATATATATATATAGAGAGAGAGAGAGAGAGAGAGAGAGGTTCAAGGAAAACCTCAAAAAAACGGAAAACTGATGAACACGCCGGTAACCTTTAATAATTTAGAACATGCACACGTGCATATGCACAAGTGCATAATATGCACTTGTGCATAAAAACCAAAAAACAAATTAATTATTTGTATGTACAAGTGCATACCGTCCAGATTAAAGTGTTCCTCAAATTTCCGTTTTTTTGAGGTTTCCCCTTAATCTGACCCTATATATATGTGTGTGTGTGTGTATGAAGATGGTTTCAATTGGAAACCTACATTAGATTGGAAATTTTGAAAACCATCTAGAAACCATTGATCTTAGTAATCAATGGTCAAGATTCATTTGACTTAATTATGGTAATAAATATATTAATTTATTAATAAAAATTAATAATAATAGGCTAAAAGGACAAAAACGTCTTTAGCTTTTTTGTTTCAATTTTGGTAACAAGATGAAATTCGTTGAATAAGAAAACTTTTGATTTTAATGAAAACTTAATTCCTTTTTATCATTAATATTTACGATTTTATCTCTTATGCAATTTTTTTTATCAATATTCAAATAATTTTAAGTATGAAACAAATTATCAACTTTTTTTTATTAGATTGAGAATTAATTAAATGTTGTATTTTTGTAATAGAATTATCAGGGTTATAAAGAAATATCATTATGGATTTCTCCGTTTTGAATAATTAAGAGAAAACTGTTTTTCATCAAATTGGTTCATGAGTTTCAACATTGTTTCATCAAACACGTATTTGATGAAACGCGTTTCAACATTGTTTCATCTATAACAAATTCATCATGTGTAAACGTGTTTCATGGTTCATGAGTTTCAACATTATTTCATCAAACACGTGTTTGATGATGATGAAACACGTGTTTGATGAAACACGTATTAGTTCATGAGTTTCAACATTGTTTTATCAAACACATGTTTCATCTATTGGGAATCTTATCAGAATCATTACTAGAAATTTTATCAACCGGACGAATAAAATACGATAAAAACGTTTCATCGTTGTCGAGTAGATCTCGAACATGAATTTCGTTAACCGAAACACCATCAAACATGTTACCCTTCATTGCTTCGTATGGTTAATTTTTTACAATCCAATTAAAAAAACCATACAAATATATAACAAAGAATGAAAAAAAATATATTTTAAAAAGATTTCAATTCAATTAAAACAAATATTGATTTTAAATATAATTAAATATTTGAATTTTCTATAAAAACAACTATTTTCCAAAATTTGATGAAAAAGAAATCAAATAAATAAAAAAATAGTTTACCTTAATTATTCAAATTAATATGAAACTGAAATCGGAATCAAATAAAATAGTTTAAATTAATAGGAATTAAAAAATGAATATTTTAAATTAAAAGAAATTGAAATCAAAATCAAAAAGTGCATACTTTAAATTAATATAGCATCAATTATTACCATATATAAAATGCATTTAAATTAAATAATTAATATTATAATAATAATAATTACCATATATATATTACAAAATTAGATAAAATACTAAAATACCCTTATCAGTTAAAATAAAAAGTAAAAAAAAGGGAAATTCATTGATTGGTCAATATTGGTTTCCAAAGTTTCCAGTAATCTAATGTTGGTTTCCAATTGATCCCTCCTCTATGTGGGTATATATATATATATATAGAAAGAGAGAGAGAGAGAGAGAGAGAGAGAGAGAGACGGAGGTTCAAGGTAAAACCCTAAAAAAACAGAAAACTGAAGAATAGTCTTTTATCTGGACGGTATGCACAGGTAAATTATGTTGTTTTTTAGATGAAAGGTTAGCAGGGTGTTCTTCAGTGTTCCCTTTTATTAAGTTTTCCCATGAACTTCACCCTATATATATATATATATATATATATATATATATATATATATATATTTAGGGGCATGTTCAAACGAGAATGTAGTCAATTTGCGAGAAGGCGAGAAGGCTTATGAGCCACATAATTTAATAATTAAAAAATAGTATAAATAAAAAAAATTAATTTTAAAAATTAGGATAATTATAATTTGAATCGGATAAATCCTTAAATATCTCATAGTATCTTTTAAATTTATTTTATTTTTTAATTTCAATAAATTCATAATTTTTTTATCAAATTTATATTATTATTTTGTAGATAAAATCATAATTTTCATCAAAAATCACATGTGATATCCATAACTAATTCATTATTTATTTCACTATTTTTTTCTCTATTTTTTGGATTTACGTTTTGAATCACGTGTGATTAACTTAACATGTGATCAATTATTATGTATCACATATGATCCCACAAGATTAATTTTTGTAAATATCACATATGATAATATATGTCTGAATATAAGTAACGCATAATCACATGTGATAATATTTATATCACAAAAAGATCTATAAATATAAATATATATAATCACATATGATTAACTAAAATATATACAATTATCACATGTGATAATATTTAAATCACCAAAAGATCTATAAATATGAATATCAATAATCACATATGATTAACTAAAATATATACACTTATCACATGTGATAATATGATATGTGATCTGCATAAATATTCATATAATGATATTACATGTTATATTTGGTTAAAATTGTGATTTTTTTATTAAAAGTATATTTAGAAAAAAAAAATTTAGTAAAATAATAATTGAAACTAAAAAATAAATAAATCTAAAAGATAAAATGAGAATTTTAAGGATTTATTCGATTTAAAATGATAATTATCCTAATTTTTAAAATTATTTTTTATTTATGGTATTTTTAATTAATAAATTATGTGACCCACATTCCTTCTCGCCTTCTTGCAAATTAGTTTGCTTCTTGCATGATCCTCCCTCTCTCTCTCTCTCTCTATATATATATATATATATATATATATATATATAGGAGGTTCAAACGAGAAGGTGACCAATTTGCGAGAAGGCGAGACGGAATTCTAGCCATTCAATTATTTTAATTAAATATTTAAATAAAAGTTATTTAAAAATAAACGAAAAGGGTAAAGTTGTCATTGAACTCGTGAGGTTATCTTTAATATTGTCTCTATCCCAAACTTTTAGGGATTGAATTTAGTTTCCTAAACCACCAATATTCTTTGATATTTTTAATAATCATGTAT
This sequence comes from Arctium minus, assembly GCA_954870635.1. Taxonomy (NCBI): domain Eukaryota; kingdom Viridiplantae; phylum Streptophyta; class Magnoliopsida; order Asterales; family Asteraceae; genus Arctium; species Arctium minus. The sequence goes on along the minus strand of OX941097.1, from coordinate 22,199,964 downwards.
GTAACATAACATTCCAACATAGATATTTTTATATATATATATATATATATATATATATAGGAGGTTCAAACGAGAAGGTGACCAATTTGCGAGAAGGCGAGACGGAATTCTAGCCATTCAATTATTTTAATTAAATATTTAAATAAAAGTTATTTAAAAATAAACGAAAAGGGTAAAGTTGTCATTGAACTCGTGAGGTTATCTTTAATATTGTCTCTATCCCAAACTTTTAGGGATTGAATTTAGTTTCCTAAACCACCAATATTCTTTGATATTTTTAATAATCATGTATGTAACATAACATTCCAACATAGATATTGGGCTCAAAAAACGCATTTGCTATGATTATGAACATTTAAATTAAAATCTATTAATTATGCATATCATATGTGATATGTCCAATCTTATTTCAATATTTGCTAATGTTTATAATCTTCTTGCAACTAGTCATATATGATTAGTAGTATAATCAACTTATAATCATATATGATTAAAGATATGTTCACTTCCTAATCATATGTGATACATCCAATAATCATATATGATTACTAGTATAATCAACTTAATCGTGTATGATTAAAGATATGTTCACTTCCTAATCATATGTGATACATCCAATAATCATATATGATTAGTAGTATAATCAACTTAATCGTGTATGATTAAAGATATGTTCACTTCCTAATCATATGTGATAGATCTAATAATCATATATGATTAGTAGTATAAGTCAACTTATAATCATATATGATTCAGAAGATGATTAGTAGTATAATCAACTTAATCGTATATGATTAAAGATATGTTCACTTCCTAATCATATGTGATACATCCAATAATCATATATGATTAGTAGTATAATCAACTTAATCATATATGATTAAAGATATGTTCACTTCCTAATCATATGTGATACATCTAATAATCATATATTTTTTTTGGAAGGATCTAATAATCATATATGATTAGTAGTATACGTCAACTTATAATCATATATGATTAAGAAGAAGCACATATGGTATTATTTTAACCTATCATGATCACCTCCGTTGAAACCCACAATAATTTTTACTATCATTAACGATATGCCCAAATCCCAATGCCATATCAATAATCCCAAAATTATTACAATACACTAACAACAGGTCATATAAGATCAATCACCTTTTGAAAGCGTTTGACATACTAGAAATGTCAATTCTTTAACAGTCATATGTGATCAAACGAAAATAATCATATATGATTGTCTACAATCATATATGATCAACCTAAAAACTCTAATTTTGATTTTTCTAATTTGAAGTTGCTCAACATGCATGCCATTTTTATCATTGAAGTTAACAATCACATATGGTATATCATCTTCATAATAGAATACACTTGAAAAAAACAAACTAATCAGAAAGCGTATCCATTTCATTCCTAAAAAATCACCCGATTGCGTTCTTTCACTATCAAAACTTCGGTCATCGTCTTCCAAAACAACAACCGTTCATGAAGGTTTTTTGAACTTCCCCAAATGTTGATTCTTAGCTTTGTTACTAATCTCGTCCATTGTAGTTTTTTGATTCTTCAAGTTATTTTGATTCTAGAACTAGAGATTTGTTTTGTTTTGGAGAAGAATCAATGGAGATTTTCGTAAACAAATAAAAGAAGATATAGTTGTGGTTTGCTCCCTCAAAGGAACCCCATACGTATTTGATTATTTTGGAATCTTCACCAAATTATGTAAGAGTTTCCACTACAAACTTTTTCAAATTATTTTATTGAAGTGTTTCATTTATTCGGCAAAAAAGTATTTGGATTTTTCCCCTTGATTTTCTCAAGATTTGTTCTCAAGAAAGATTCCAATAGGATAATTATCTAGTCCTTGATTTTCTCCCAACCCAAACGTGATTAAAAATTGTTCCCACATTACCCCTAAATCACTATTAAGCTTATCTAAATAAGGCGTGGATTTGTTTATAATTTCAGGATTGCCATATTATTTTCCAACCGTTGATTAAATGAGGTGGAAGGTTAAGATTCTCGCCTTCTTGCAAATTGGTCACCTTCTCGCATGATCCTCCCTCTATATATGTATCCTATGTATTTAATACAAAATACAACTTTCAACAACTCTTTATGGTATCACAACACTTGATCCCTTCTAAAAAACAACCCTCTTCCCCATAGGAAACCTCCTCCTTCAATTCCTATCAAATCCCCAAAAAATGACTCAACCAAGCCCTATACCTTCTACATCCATAACAACATCAAGGCACACGGTCATGCTTTCACCAAAAAACGACTTTTAGCTTCCTGATCATCATCAACATGGCCTTTGAAAAGTAGTGTGGATTTGGTTGATGAGTTGGAAAATTGTTCAACAAAAAAAATGTGCCGGACATATTCCTTATGTCTGGATTGTGGTCACGAACGTCTGCACCTTTTAAGTTTCTGACATAGAGTACTTTACAACGTCTAATTCTTACATTTCTAAAAAATTATTGTCTTTTGAACAATAGCATGATGTGCATCACGGACGTCCACGTCCATTCAGATAGAATGTCACTTTTTTAACGGTTTGGTTTGATGGATTCTGAAATATCTTTTGACAATACTTGAATAATATTTCCAGGATCCCAAGCAATTCAAGCTTTTTTTCTCTCATTCAAACATCAAAAATACTCGTTCAAGAGACATCTGATTGAGGAATTACTTGTATACGTACATTTAATATTCATGTAGCTCCTAATTTCCTTAGTTGTCTAAGATATGTTAGTTTCTAGCTTGTGTATTACCATTGTTGAAGGTTTGTGCTCTACCATAAGGAACACACAAAAGCGGATTGGTATCTCGAGAGGGGGTCTTGGGGATAGAAGGCTAGCCAAGTTTGGTGAAACCTAGCTAAATCTCGGTTTCATATCTATATCCCTATTTTTATATTTTTGCAATTGTTTTTGTGATTTTACTTTCAAAAGAAAATATCGAATTTGTACCAAAGACAACATCCCCAATGGTTGTCTTTTTTTAACGGCGATTTAATTAAAGCAACACTAGCAAGATGCTAGTCACAAAGAGGAAACCATTACAAAATAGAAGTAGGATTATATAGTGAATCTATCTATTTGATGTCTTGCTTTTTATATCTTTTCTTGACTCATGAGAAAGATAATTAACAATTGAATCTCATCAACAATGATAGACTTTAAAGAGTTATTGTAAATCTTGTCGTTCCTGTGATTCCAAACCACCGAAATAGTGCTACATACCACCGCATCTAAGCATTTTGCAGGAAAATCTGGAAGTCGTGAAGAGCTCGCCTAATCAAGAAATATCCTTAAGATCACTACCTTGAGGAAGCTGTACTTTCCACCATCATGCAAAGCGTCTCCAAATGTCTTTAACCACCGAGCAATGCCAAAAGATGTGCTCTTCAAAATCCCACCCACTCCCACATAAAACGCTGGTATGGTTTTGCACATTTTCTTTAAATCGTTACATTTAGAAAACAATATACTGAATCTTATTAGAACTATTACAAACAATGTATCTTCAAGAGATTTGAAGATATAAAATGTAAAGTAACCCTAAACTAACACTGGAGAAGATGAACAAGTTTGAGATAAAATTATGAATCGCTGGCAAATAGGTCGAGAGAACAAATATAAATCATCCACAAATTGCAATTAGACCCTTGACACTTTAGTCCCTTATATCCACGTATTTGCTCCGCTATCCCTGAACCTATAAGTGAGGTGCAGTCCCTCACTTTCACATATACCAATAAACTTCAAGATCAGTCCCTCAACTCCTACAAACAACATATCAAACAAATTAAGTTAGAATCAATGACAAGATTGGTACAAAAACAAACTTACCTTTTAACACCCTCCCTCAATCTTGACATTGAAAAGATCCAACATATTTAACTTAGAAACGAGATAGTGATGTTGATTCACACCAAGTGATTTCGTAAATATATCAGCTGGATTTTCTGTTGATAAAACTTTTACAGTTTTCAACATTCCAGATGAGATTTTATTCCTCACTTGATGAATGTCTATCTCTATATGCTTAGTCCTTTCATGAAACACTGGATTGTTAGCAATTTGTATAGCTGACTTATTGTCACAGTTTAGATTAACAAGAAAAAGACTATCAACTTTTAAATCAACTAAAATACAAAGAACCCAGATGATCTCACAAAGAGATGAAGCCATTGCCCGATATTTTGACTCAGCAGAGGAGCGAGAAACAGTAGGTTGTTTCTTGCTTCTCCACGAAATCATACAGTTACCCAAAAAAAGACAGTATCCTGTAACAGATCGCCTAGTTGACAAACATTTTCCCCAGTCAGCATCAATAAAGGCTGAGAGCTTAAAATCAGGAGTAGGACATAAAGAAAAATTGATACCCTTACCAGGCGAAGCCTTCAAATACCTCAGTACTCGAAGAGCCAGTTTCAGATGAGACTCACGAGGTGAATGCATGAATTGACTCAAACAGTGTACAGCAAAAGCAATGTCTGGTCTAGTAGCTAACAAATATATAAGCCTACCAATTAACTTTTGATAACCTGTAAAATCTTTCAAAGGAGGATCCTTTGTTTCAGACCCAACCGAATCTGTTACTACCAGGTTCATGTCCATCGGTGTACTAACAGGTTTACAGCCCAAATATCCAAAATCATTTAAAAGTTCAAGACAATACTTCCTTTGTGACATACAAACACCTTTGTTAGTTTCAAGAATCTCGATTCCCAAGAAAAACTTCAAAAAACCAAAGTCTTTTATTTTAAACCTAGACTGTAAATAATTCTTAACCTCTTGAATTTCAGGATATGAGTTACCAGTGATGACAATATCATCAACATAAACAAGGAGAACAATGAAAATATTATCAGAACATTTTGTAAACAATGAATAATCACTCGTACTTTGAATAAAACCATGATCAATTAAACAGGTTGACAACTTCTCATACCACTGACGAGGAATTGTTTTAGTCCATACAGAGACTTAACAAGTTTACAAACCCGTTTATCATTAGCAGAAAAATAACCAGGAGGCAAAGACATATAAACCTCTTCAACAAGATCACCATAAAGAAAAGCATTGTTAACATCAAGTTGACATAGAGGCCACTTATTTTGAACAACCAAAACAATGACACATCTAACAGTAACCATTTTAACAACCGGTGAAAAAGTTTCCTCATAGTCTAGATGTTCACGCTGATATTGCCTTTAGCAACTAATCTAGCCTTATACCTCTCTATTTCACCGGTGGATTTGTATTTAATTTTATTAATCCACCGGCAGCCTATGGGCTTTCGACCAGGGGGCAGATCGGTTAGATCGGTTAAAACCCATGTACCATTTCTATACAAGGCTTCCATTTCGAGATTCATTGCATCTACCCAGTTTTGATCCTTACTTGCTTCAAAAAAGTTTTCTGGTTCAAATGACTTATTAAGGGTTGATATAAAACAAAAATTATCTGAATTTAAACAAGAGTAATTCACAACCTTCTCTATCCCATAATTTATCTTCCCTTCAACAACATAGTCATCAAAACGGCGAGGTAAGTTTGAAGGACGAGTAGACTTACGAATGTTTGATTGTTCAGAAACAGTTCCCTCAGAAAGGGCCCTCAAAATATCATCATTATTTTGTTGAACAGTAAGTTGACGAAAACTAGTAGTTTGAGAGTCACTGGCAGGAACAGTGCTACCAGGATCACTAGATCCGGCAGCTCTGTCATTTCCATTACTGGTGTTAGTACTACCAGGGTTCAAAGATCCGACAACTCTGTCTTGACTACCCATATGAGCACGTCTACTTGACTTAGAAGTACCAGTGACATTTTCATTACTTCCATTTTGAGGGCTCACCCCAGTTTCATCATTGGGTAATTCAGAGATTAAACCATTAGTCTGAAGCAAACCAGAATCAAAGAAATTTAAAGAGTTGATATCATTAACATCACAATTTAGTTGATTTGAACTCATTTTGAAAGGAAATATAGTTTCATAAAACTTAACATCTCTAGAAACTATGATTTGTTTTGAGTCCAGACTATAAAGTCTGTACCCCTTTTTTGAATTTCAGTAACCAAGGTGAACACATTTTTCAGATCGTGAGGAAAACTTATCATAGACATTAGGCCTAACAGAAAAACACAAACATCCAAAATTTCTAAGGTGAGACAACACAAGGGTAAAACCAAAAACTAACTCATATGGACACTTACCATTTAGCACAGAGGAAGGAGTTCTATTTATGAGATATGTAGCAGTTAGAAGACACTCACTCCACATGTCTATTGGTATATTCCCCTGAAACATTAAAGTCCTGGATACATTTAATAAGTGCTTGTGTTTTCGTTCAACAACTCCATTTTGTTGAGGAGTGTAAGCACAAGAAGTTTGATGTATAATCCCATTAGTTTTAAAAAACGCACCTAATTTGTTGTTAACAAACTCAGTACCGTTATCACTCCTGAAAATCTTAACATGTTTTCCAAATTGATTGATCAGCAAACTGTGAAAAGCAACAATGTTGTCAAAGACTTCATCTTTGCTTTTCAACAAATAAACCCAGACAGATCTTGTATAATCATCTACAATAGTCAAGAAGAACCTATAGCCTTCCTTACTAGGAACACGATAAGGTCCCCATATGTCTAAGTGAACTAACTCTCCTAAGACGTGAGAGACATGATTACTCAAGGTAAACTTGTCTCTGGTGTGTTTGGCCTTATGACAAATATCACAAGGAACAGACTCACGTTCATTTCCTAGATTAAGCATGTCTTTTAAAATTCTTAACACGTGATCAACAGGGTGTCCAAGTCTACTATTCCATAATTGGCGCGACACACAACACACTATAGACATATTAGTTTTAGGTGACACAAAGGACTCACCCTTAAACAAGCGATCAAAGAAGTATAAACCTCCTTGTTCGCTACCGGTCCCCACAATTTTCTTGTGAGGAGAACCCTGAATAAGATAAAATTTGTACTCATCAAACCCAACAAAAATTTTGCTATCTCTAGCAATTTTATGAACAGATAGAAGATTAACATGAAAGTCAGGAATAACAAGAACATCAAACAAAACAATTTTATCATTTAGTCTAAAATTCCCTATTTGATTTATCTTGGCTTCATCTCCATTAGGTTGAGTTACTTTTAAATCTAAATCCTAAATATCAACATGTTCAAGACACGAAACAGTAGAGGTCATATGTTGGTTAGAGTTAATAATCCAACCACGATGAGAAAAACTAGAAGAGTTAGTAGATTTTGTCATATTAACAGAAAACATACCTGCCATGTTGACAGAGATGTTTTCCAACTGTTTATGATCAAGAAGAGAGAGTAACTTCGTGATTTGATCCTCTGTGAGAGATTTTGAAGAGTTTTGACCACTAGCAGAAGAGTTTTGACCACTAGCAGAAGTATCAGTGGAACAAGCATTGTTTGAAGCCGGTTTAAAAGAATTCTTTGATTTAGTGAATTGAAAATCCTTTGGAAAACCAATAAGTTTATAACACCTTTCTATTGTGTGCCCAGTTATACCACAGTGTTTACAATCAGTGTTTACAAACAAGGGAAGGTTTCCACGATTTTTTCTTACTTTCATTAGCCTTTCCAAAGAAGGATGTGTTTTGACTTTTAGGATATGAGGATCGAGTCACACCACGGTGTGACTCTTCTCGAGAAACCAAAGAAAACGCAGTTTTAACATACGGAAGGGGATCAGTGGTTAGAATGTTGCTTCGTATATGAATATATGCATCATCTAACCCCATTAGGAACTGCATTAATTTTATTAGCTGATTGTGTTTGGAAAAATCGTGAGAAGCATTGCATGTGCATGAGGCAAGTTTTATTAAGGCATCAAATTGTTTCCATAAGGCATTCAATTTATGATAATAGTCAGAGACAGGAGCCCCATTTTGAGATAGAGAATTAATTTTCTGGTGTAGGTTGAAAGTAACAGAACCATCAATTTTGTCATAGGTTTCTTTCAATTCAAGCCAGACCTCAGAAGCAACTCTAGAGAAAACTTGACTAACAAACAAGTCATGAGAAATAGAGTTACGAATCCACAATAGAACAACAGAGTTACAACGATCCAATTGTTTGCCCAAAGCATCATTATCAACAGATCTAACCACAGAACCATCGATGAAACCAAGTTTATTCTTAGTCTCAAGAGCGAGTATCATAGCACAAGACCAAACTTTATAATTTTCAGTACCATTGAGTTTCATAGACAAAATAGAAGCTCCCAAAGTGTCACTAGGATGAAGATATAGCGGATCCCCAAAGTCCAGTTTAGCGATCAAGGATCGCTGTTCTGGCTCTTTGGAAGGTTCAGTTACCATCATAGTGACAACTCAGAAGAACAACCACACACAAGGACAAAACCTAAACAACTTAGAGGCAGGATTCCTTGACACTCGAGGTGGTAGGTCAAGCCAACTACTCAGGCCCAAACATGAGGGGGAACCAAGAAAGAGAGAGAGAGAGAGAACTTACAGAGAAAGCAGAGCCAAAGAAACAATAGGTAGAAAAACTTACAAATCAGTCCTCAAACGGGGAAGCAACAGAAGGTATGAACAGATTTGGAACCTCAACAAAGAACCACAGTGAGTGATTCAATAACACCCCCAGATCTGAGCAGATAATACAATCTGGACAAAAAAGGGTCGTGACCAATGGAAAGACCAATGGTACACACAAAATAGCAAAAAACATGAAGATAAAGAAAAGAAAGAAAGGAGGAACAGAAATAGATTTTGGAACGAATGATGCACAAAAAGCACTGTGGTCCTTTGATGGCCAAAAAAAGAAAGGAATCAGACTACAATGTAGCCAAGATTGTTATTCCCAGATCTTATCAAGTTCTAATCGTAAAACAGAATCACATTCATGAATCGTAGTCATATGTCATTGATTCAAGAACAAATTACAAATCTCACAACTTTCTCACTCTACATTCACTCACTCTCTCTCTCTCTCTAGAATGATGTTCTTATCTCCTCTTCTCTAATCTGCTCACATCTACAATCTGAATTCAATTACAATACTTCTAATGCATTACAAGGACACAAGGTATTTATACCTTCACACAATTACAAGAAAACAAAATACAAAAACATTGACTTTGACTTTATTAACAAAGACTTTGAATTTCCATGAGAGTTTGACTTTTCAGCTTTGACTTTTTGAACTTTAACCTCTGATCTTCATGATCTTGTATCCAACATATTTCTGTTCTAACAATCTCCCCCTTTGGATTCAAGATCATCACAAAAAGATTTTGCAATTCAATCTCCCTCTTTAGTTCAATCTGAGCAATCTTTGACTGTATTCTTCCAAGTCTGTCTTTAAAAGATATTAACAATCTCCCCAAATATGATAGAAACGATCTTCAATAATCTCCTAAAATTATCACAGAAACTCTTTCATACTTCGGAAAGAAATTATCTTCAGATTTAGCTCGACTTGCCTTCGCAAAGTATCTTCAAAGAAAATTTCAGAAAATCAACACATCTTCAAACATCTTTGACTTTGCTTGAACAAACTTTCAAACTTTGAACTTTATCTTCTTCAAATTTTTAACTTTGAAATTTCTGACTATGACATTTCTTTAAATCATCTCCCCCTTTTTGATGAAATGAGCATCGATATCATCAAAACTTTCATCAAGAAATGTCTTTATCCGATATGACCATTGATCTATCATAAGGAGCCTCTGATTCATTGCCAATTCGAACAAGGTATTCATCTAGATCTTTTCAAATCCAGATAAATTAGGAATGTAACACCTGAATCAACAAATGAATCAGTTAACATGCCTGTCAGTAACACAAAGTTACTGTGTGTAACGGATACACATAGGAAAGGAGCTTTTGTTATGATCACTCCCCCAGGGCTTCCATCCAATCATCAAAACACCACAAAGGAAATTTCTATGAATGTTATGACAAGAAAACAAATTCCTTGTGTGTTTGTGCAAGTGATAGAAAGAATTAAGTCATCAAGTGCTTATAAAGGCTCAATATTGTGTAAACCACTGAGACAACAGTAGATAAACACAGACTCAATGTGCATGATTGAAGTGCTAAGGTGGGGCGGACTTCCTTCTTTTTCAATATCCAGATTTTCCAAATGAAAATCAGATAGATAATGTGCTGCATCCCCAGAAAAATATGAAACATTGTCTTTTTAAGAAGAAAATGAGTGGCTGGTGGGGTTTTTAACAAGAGTTGGCATGAGCTAGTTGCCTGTTTCAATAACGTTCACCAAAGAATTGTGAAACATTAGTAATGTGGTTGCCCGACTCAGAAAGTAGTTGGTGCAGAGTTTGATATTCTTTTAGTCTGATCTCACACCCTATTTCTTTTAATCATTAAGCTCACATCTAACCAAACTCTCTTTTTCATTTTACCTCAACGCACAACCCACACTCATTTCTTTTTGACTCCTCACACGCAATCACTATGGATTAACTTCTTGGGTAGGAGACACTGGTTAACGTGAATCCATAGAAGTTCATTTATGTCCTAGCACAAAGAACCCATATTCCTATGAAGCATATGTTGCTCAAAAATGATTTAACTTTAACAGTTAAAGCTCAAATACAAGTCAGATATGTATATGCTCAGAATATAATCATGAAGATATGAGCATTTTTAAACATTGAAGTATTTTCAAACAAGTATATTGAATGAATAAACATGAATGCAAGAGACTTGTTTGAAAAATCTGACATTGTACGAAAATGATCAAAAACAAATGATATAGCAATTAAGGCTTATGGTAAAAAATAATGGATATTGTCTATATGAAACAAGATATAGACATTCTTAAAAGAACGTTTGAAATGAATTAACGCTCAATATTCTTTGAAATACAAGCGGGGTGTCTTACCATCGAAAAATATGTTTCAAACTATGAGAAATGGTAAGAACATATTCAACAAAAAGTAAACCGGTGTGTGTGAATACTTGAAAGTATATAGAAAAGATAATATGCAAGTATTAATCTTTGGAAACACACGGTTTATAAAACATTTAAGCACATTTAATAACGAGAACATTTAAAATCACACTTCCAATTCATGAAAATCTTTTTAAGAATCGGGAAGTGGTTTGAACATTTAAGAACATGTTTTCTATGATTGAAAGTTGTCCTTCTTTCAACCATAAATGAGATTAAGATAAGAAAGTAACCTTTTCGTGTAGTCTTAAATCTCATGAAGTTAGCTGAAGTCATAAAGATATGATCTTGAAAGCTTCTCTCATTCTGCACAAGACTCAAAGTCATGTCAAATATTGAAAAATAAAAGACATAAAGCAGTAAAACATTGAATGTACGAGTTCTGATCAGAAGTAATCAGAAATCATAATTCATACTCCCCCTGAAAATATGCATCTATGATTTATCAGTGAAAAAGCACATGATAGAGATTTACAACTCCTTCTGAAGTGTAGTTCGTCATATCTACCGAATACATATTTCCAGAAAAATATATATGTACTCCCCCTTGAAGGTTGATGTCCTCATCTGAGTATCTGAGTACAATCCTCGTATCAGCCTGAGAGTATCATCTCTTTCCTCATTGAAGTACGAGTCCTAAACTGTTGTGTTTAGAAGTCAAACTCCTTATCATTGAGGTACGGGTTCTAAGCTGATTTACTTAGAAGCCTTGGTTCTCTTACTCCTCCTTGATAGTAGGTGCCTGCAACACAAATTTATCTTTTGGTTTTGGTACCCACCGGTATTTGGGTCCATATGTGTTAGTTGCAGTTCGAATGGGAATAATGGAATAAGAACCATACCAGAAATGATCACTTGTTTTATGAACATGATCATGTGTACGACAATAAGAACAATAGTATTTCTTACCTGACAACCTGATTAATTGATCTATCGTATAGATATGATCAGGTTTACCTTTACGTGCATTGTTCTTCTTGGCTTTATGTGTATGTACACATGACTTCTTTCCTTTCAGCTCATCTTGCTTTCCATCTTTCTTTTCATCTTTAACTGGTTTCTTTTTCTAGACCAGTTTTTCTTCTTTGTATCTCCTTCTTCTTTGATGTGTACCTGAACCATCTATATTTCTATCATAGAAAAGGTTAGTACTACGAATCTGATTAGAAGATTTAACTGACCTCTTTGAAGACACAGTCTTATGATGTGAGCTTGCTGCTGTCTTGAATGAACATTCAGAATCAGCAGGATCATCTCTAGGTGTATGGATTTGTGACTCTGGAGTCGTTTGCTCAGTCACCACCACCTTTGAAATGATATCTTCAAGCTCTTTTACCTATGAAGAGTAACTGTCTCTTTCTTTGACGAGAAGGTCAATCTTCGTCTCGAATTCATACTTCGTTTTCCTCTCTTTCAGCACACACTCAGATAGTTCAGATAACTTCTCTGTCAGCTTCTTTATTTCTGTCTCAAATATATTTCTTTCTTCTTCAAATCCCTTTTCAGCATCGTTTCTCTGGCCGGATATTTCTTTGAAGATTCCAACATTCTTTTGTTCAATGGCCTTTTTCTCCTTGACAAACTTTTCCCTTTCCAAAATTATTACTTTCTCAAAGTCAGACACTTGTTGAGAAAGCTTAATGCATTTAAGCTCAACCATCTTCTTTTCTTCACAACTCTTCTTAGAAAGTTCTAAGAACTTCTGTGTAAACTTTGATCTTTCTTTTTCAAAAACAAATTTGTCTTTGGCAAGCTTTTGCTCCAAATCAAATATATTCTTCTGAAACTCAGCATTAGCATCTTCCAAACTATTAATCTTCTCCTCATACCTTTCAACATATGTTGCTTGCTGGAATTGCACAATCTGTTTTTCAAAGTCAGAGATTTTTCTTTTCAGCTCAGAATTCTCAGCTTCTAGACTCAGTATCTTTTCATCATTCATCCCAGAAGTCTGTTTCAGAAGATCTTCATTAATGGTCTTTAATGCACTGAATTCTTCTCTCAGTATCTTCCTTTCATCAGAATATCTCTTTGACCGCTTAGAATAGTAGTCAATTGAAGAAGCAAGATTTTTGTTCTCTAATTCGAGCTTGTGAATCTTTTGTTCATCATCATCAGAAAAATATCCCATCTTCAATTATCTGTTACAGAAAGAACTTGAAATGATCGTTAGAAATTCAGAAACAAACTGTATTACAAAAAGTCAAACTTTAGTCAAATATTGAAAATGTCAGAAAAATTCTAAGTATAGAACTCTCAAACCAAATAAAATGAATTTCGCACAGACACAGTAACTTGCGCGTTTTATGCTTCATGCAGACCAAAGGATACAAAACCACACTTCGCGCAAATAGAGACGTGCAAGTTCTAGGTTCGCGCACACTGAATGTTGCGAGTTCTGAGGCTCGTGCGAGCTTCAGGCTCGTGCGAGCTTCAGGCTCGTGCGAGCTTCAGGCTCGTGCGAGCTTCAGGCTCGTGCGAGCTTCAGGCTCGTGCGAGCTTCAGGCTCGTGCGAGCTTCAGGCTCGTGCGAGCTTCAGGTTCGCGCACACCAAGGCTTGCGAGTTCTGGACTTTACGCACACACTTCTCGCTATGTATTTGCGAGTTCGAGACTTAGAAAAATTTCACACTTTTTACTTTGCGCTAAATGCAAACGCGTACGATTACTTCTCTCAAACCTTTACTTCTCACAGATCTCTGTTCGCGCACAACAAAGTGAATGAACAGTACAAACGCGCACAAAGAGGTTTGCGCGTTCTTACTTCTCGTAGACCATAACTTGCGAGTTCTTCATGATCAACAGTACTTTGCGAGTTCTTCACCTTGCGAGTTCTTCACTTAGCGTGTTCTTGCTCTACGCGTTTTTCGGATCTTGCGAGTTCTTGGGTTTGTCGAACAAAAACTGCAACTTTTCGACTGAAATCGACCCAAAACTTCTTCAATTGACTTGAAACTCTGCTGATCACGTCGATTTCATGTCTAGAACATTTTACAATCAATGAATTTTGATCTAATGCACTAAAAATTCAACTTCGATCTATACACAGTACTTTTCTAAACTTGAACAAAAATTTCAAAATCTTTCAAAATTCGTACAATATGCTCTGAATTAAACTAAACATTACACTACAACAATGTTCTAGATGTAAAATCGACTATAGTGATACAAAACTTAGAAACAAAAACATCACTGTAGCAACAAAATTTGAAATTGAACAGTAACTTGCGAGTTCTTCCAAAATTCGACCAAAATCTTGAAATTAATCCATGTTTTATGAATCTCTTCTGCTCTGATACCGATTGTTATTCCCAGATCTTATCAAGTTCTAATCATAAAACATAATTACATTCATGAATCGTAGTCATATGTCATTGATTCAAGAACAAATTACAAATCTCACAACTTTCTCACTCTACATTCACTCTCTCTCTCTCTAGAATGATGTTCTTATCTCCTCTTCTCTAATCTGCTCACATCTACAATCTGAATTCAATTACAATACTTCTAATGCATTACAAGGACACAAGGTATTTATACCTTCACACAATTACAAGAAAACAAAATACAAAAACATTGACTTTGACTTTATTAACAAAGACTTTGACTTTCAATGAGAGTTTGCCTTTTCAGCTTTGACTTCTTGAACTTTAACCTCTGATCTTCACGATCTTGTAGCCAACATATTTCTGTTCTAACAAAGATCCAAACCAAGGCTCATGTCATTAGGACCTAAACTTGAAAAACACAAAAACAGACTAGGAGAAGAGGAAAATTCTTCTGCGAGTCATGAAGAAGGGATAGATCTATAGATCTATATACCTCGGCTCACTTCATTAGAGCCAAAAAGGAACAAAGGACCAAGACAACTTGAATCTAGATCTATAGAAGATCTGATCCAAGTCAACAAAAGATAATGAAGACTGAAACTGTTCGTTAAATAGACATAGAACCAAGATCTAGACAGATCTGATTCAGGTTGATGACGATAAACCATGAAAGCAATGAATCAGATCTAAGAAGATACGATCCACCAAGCTTATGCAGGAGATAAACGAAGGCAAACCTAAGATAACACCTCAAACCGTAATCTATTAACAGATTAGATCTGATGTGAAAAGAAGAAATGGACGGAGATAAACTGAAAAAGAAACAAAAAAACAACGAGTAAACAGGACCTATGAAGGTCAAATTAACTCGTAGAAAACCTCAACAGAGAGGTGAATGAGATCTGGACAAAGATCATTGAACGAACACATCCAGAAAAATATTAAAGAAAAAACAAAAACGATACGAGTAAATCAACGAGTAAACAAGACCTATGAAGGTCAGATTTACTCGTAGAAAACCTCAACAGAGAGGTGAATGAGATCTGGACAAAGATCATTGAACGAACACATACAGAAAAGTATTAAAGAAAAAACAAAAACGATACGAGTAAATCAACGAGTAAACAAGACCTATGAAGGTCAGATTTACTCGTAGAGATCCTCCAACAGGGAGGTAAATGGAATCTAAACAGAGTTCATCGAACAGATCCCGAAAAAAATGGAGAAGGAAAGCAAGATGAAAATCTCAGTCAATGAACCATAGAGGGAACAAACAAAAAAAGAGGAAAAAGAAATTACCAAATGTTACGATGGATGATGAACATTTCATATGAATCGACCACAATGCTCTGATACCATCTTAAAATCGTTACATTTAGAAAACAATATACTGAATCTTATTAGAACTAATACAAACGATGTATCTTCAAGAGATTTGAAGATATAAAATGTAAAGTAACCCTAAACTAACACCGGAGAAGATGAACAAGTTTGAGAGAAAATTATTTTAAAATGAGAAAGTGAGCTGGCAAATAGGTCGAGAGACCAAATATAAACCATCCACAAATTGCAATTAGACCCTTGACACTTTAGTCCCTTATATCCACGTATTTGCTCCGCTATCCCTGAAAAATTCCTATAAGTGAGGCGCAGTCCCTCACTTTCACAGATACCAATAAACTTCAAGATCAGTCCTTCAACTCCTACAAACAACATATCAAACAAATTAAGTTAGAATCAATGACAAGATTGGTACAAAAACAAACTTACCTTTTAACACATTTACACCAATACGCAACAAATTTTTCAATGTTGGTAATTGTTTCAGCTCAAGATGCCACCTGAGAATAATAAGCTTGATTGGGATGAGTTTGTTCCATCTGGTTTTGATCCCCGAGTTTCCCAACAAGAAGTCGTCAATTGCACTCCTAAGGTATGAAACATGAACCCCAAAGAGGGGTTTGAACACCATTTCCTGCCGTCAAGTACATCTGAAAGGGACAAATTAGCAGCAAGCAGGTTCACACCTCCAATTCCACTAAAAACCGCCCCGAATATCAAGGCTTCGAAATTTGTCTGCAATGGTGCAGTTTTGAGATGATTCCGACGCAAACAATCGGGGGTACAAAGTAGCCAAGGGAGCCTCTTCAAGCCAAACTTCTTTCCAAAAACTAGTAGATTTTCCGTCACCAAAAATGTGTCTTTAAAAGACATTTTAGAGGAATATTTATTTTTCATGATCATTTCGGATGGAAATTATATTTCACCAAATCCCTGTCTTATGTATCAAATTTGGGACTTCTAGACCACCACACTCACCATGGATAGCTTTAATGACTTCCATCCACAACTTTTGAACCGCCACCACCATTTTGCAGGGGGGGTGATGGTACCCTCTTTTGGGCTACCAATCTCTAACCCACCATGGTCTTTGCTAGCAAGGACTTTCTTCCAAGCCACGCACGAGATTTTGGAAGTCTCAAGACCCCCCCCCCCCCCCCCCGGGAAGAAAAATTTGCGTCTAATGGCCTCGGGTGAGTTAATCACTTTGGTAGGTGCTTAAAAAGTGAGAAGAAGTACAACCCCATACTTCCTAACACCGATTTGCATAAAGTGAGTCAACCACCAAAGGATAGATTACGTGCTTTCCACGAGGATAATATTTTCTTGAACTTCTCAGTGATAGAATTCCAAGATGAAATACGATTGG
Source organism: Arctium minus (assembly GCA_954870635.1). Lineage (NCBI taxonomy): Eukaryota > Viridiplantae > Streptophyta > Magnoliopsida > Asterales > Asteraceae > Arctium > Arctium minus. The sequence goes on along the minus strand of OX941097.1, from coordinate 22,182,926 downwards.
CCCCGGCTCCCAGAGGTAGGACTAGATAAGAAATATGGAGTTTGGCAATTTGGCATTGCAAATGATTCGCATTGAAATTCACTTCTGCCTCGGGAACCCCAACACCAATAATACGGCTTTTTGACATGTTCACTTTGAAACAGGAATCCATATAGAAACACCAAGGATTCTTGAGAGATTGAGGGCATTATCAAAGGACCAATCGCCAACAAAGATAGCATCATCTGCAAATTGGAGATGCAAGATAAACGGACCATTAGACAGGGTCATGATCCCTTTGAAGATATTATTTTGCCTAGCCTCCAACATAGCCAAGTTGAGGCCTTCCGCATCAATGATAAATAAAAAAGGGGAGAGAGGGTCCCCATTCTAACGCCTCTCGATATTTTAATTTCTTTTGTGGACGATTGTCTAACAAATCATAGCAGCAATTGAGCTATGATTGTCTTAGCCAAAAAGTTGTTGAATTAATCTTGCGTGTAGATGTGAAATTCGTGATTAGTTTCATTCTGTTATTATGTGTTTCTCGGCCATTAATTCATTGTTGAATTGGTTGTTTTGTTGTTTTCCTAGGCTGCCGGATTAAATAAGAAAAGTTGACATCTTTAATGTCCTTAATATTGAGCAAGCAATTGTTTCTAGCCCAACAAAATGGAACTTCTTTTAATAACCGTCATAGTTTGGGTCAGCTGGTGCGCACCTCGACCAATCCTGGAGTCAGAAAACTTCTAAACGGCTCTGAGGGAACTCGAATTGGTGACCACTTGGGAGCAAATCCATGGCCTTACCAGTTGAGCTATCCCCTATGTTAAAATGTAACTTTTTTGGTGCCCACGGATGTTTCTTTGGGAGTTCAACATTCATTTGGCTAAATCAATCTATGTCATGTAGTTCCATCAACAAAACAGAGAATGAACAAGTACTCATTGAGAATAAACATAACACCAAAATTCATTTGATCAACAAATATTAACTTTTGTAACGTTTTCGTTTTCGTACATTTACATAAACATAGGCAAATCCACTAAAACTCGAATGCCTATATTATAATTGAAGCTAGTGAGAGCGAATATTGAGGAGAGAGACCCTTGTTTTCATCAAGGTCTTAAACACGCACTCCAAACTATTTTGAATGACTTCAATGTGGGATTCTAGAGCCTTATTTGAGATTTGAGGCTGATCTACACTTAATTTATTTGCTTTCCGGATCAAATTTGAAACTACTGACCATTTGGTAGACTTTGGTTTTGATACAAATATGGATTTAAGAGAGAGAACAGATCCAAATATTGAAATACTCGCTGCACTAGCATTTCTTAGTGATCTAATCACAGTTGAGAGGTGGTGATCTAGATCTAAGAGTGCAATGTCGTCCCCAATCTTGTTATCCCTTTTCTTTAGTGCTGAAATAGCTCTGTTGGCATCCTTCATTAATTTACTGAGCGAGGAAGCATCCATGGTCAGATTCGTCTTTTTCCTTCTAAGAGCTAATTGAACATTTCTGACGTGTTCCTTTACTTGTTCCATGGCATCTTTTATAGAGCCACAGACATCCAAGAGCTTCATTGATCGATCCAACAACTCATCGACCAATTTCTCATGCTTGGTGAAAAGGACTTGTTGGGTCAGTGGCAAACTGAGAAGATTGTTAACAGATGTGTACAATTTTTCCAGCGCCATTAGAGAACCACAGACTGTATCTACGGTAGCCATAGAAGACGAAGATGCCTCCCATGTTTTGAGATAAGTGAGCTCCTCTTCAACTTGAAGAGTGCTAGGATGTGATCGGCTAGGCAAACTAATGGATCGAACATGGCGAACACTGGTGGATAATGAAGAAGAAGAGGCTGAAGAATCCATTTTGATATTTTTAAAGAAAGATTTCAGATGTTTGTGAATTTTGATGATATGAGAGGCTCTATGCTCAATGTATATATATGCAAACTTAACAATAAGGATCAATTATAATAATGATGAAGCGTGTGCAATCCTTAGATTTCGTTGGCATTGTTTCTGGTTAGCAAACAAAGCCTGATATTATTTATTGCCGCCATTGGTTAATTAAGGAGCAAGTGGGATTCTTTTCTCTCATGTGTCTTGGAATTGTTCCCAGGCCAGCCACCCCTTCTTTCATCTTTAAGGCCACATATATATCTCGTCTTCTTGGTTTTGAGATCCCATCCATGTGGCTTACCTGTCAAGATAATTTAATATGTATGACATGATCCATTCATGTGTTACCATGATTTAAACATCGTTCATTTGTTCACATATTACAAACTATAAAGTTATCCTGAAAGTAAACATACCACTTCACCATCTAGACTACATAATTGCATATGGTAATTATATCATATTACTAGGATATATATATGCATGGAGGTCTTTAGGTCATTCTTGTTCGAGCTGGAAAAATACCATGCCAAGAACTAGTATCTTATCCTATCTGATCTTTAAAGTTTATTTTCTATGTCAAGTGAGGGCAATAGATCGCACAAGGAAAAAAGTTCAAAAACGAGAACTACAAGAACTAAAATGAGGATCGGAGTGACCAATATTATTAGTCTTTAGATGTATATAATGCATTTTGAGCAATGTTGCCGGTCAGAGGCAAAGCATCATACTTAGAAGATAATAATTTCTAGAATCGAATCACAACAAATGTTTAGTTATAATCCTAAGACTATCCTGTCCAATATATGTTGAAAATTACCAACACTTTGTTTGATATGATGTACAGTCATTACATGCTGCCTTTCACTAGAAAAATAATGGGCGATTTCTGATAAGATCTAGTAGTCCTGATCAAAGCTAATATTGTAATTTTATTATATCATATATTCTCATGAATGGTAGAGATACCGAATCACCAATTCCTGGAATTGGTCTATATCATATCTCTTGATTTCCTCTCTGTAATAATTGTTGTAATCTTCTATAGGATCCTTAGGTCCTTTCCTTAATTAATGTATATACATATGTATCCTATGTAATCAATACAAAGTACAACTTTCAGCAACTCTTTATGGTATCACAGCACTTGATTCCTTCAAAAAAACAACTCTCTTCCCCCATGGGAAACCCTGCTCCTTCAATTCCTATCAAATCCCCAAAAAATGACTCAACCAAGCCCTATACCTTCATCAGCATCCATAACACCATCCAGCCACAAGCTCATCCTTTCACCAAAAACAACTCTTCCTGATCATCATCAATGTAGCCTTTTAAATATAGTGTGGATTAGGTTGACATGTGTGTAAGAAAAAAGTTGGAAAACGGTTCAACAAAAAAAATGTGCTAAGACATATTTCTGATGTCTCGAATGTGGTCACGAATGTGTGCACCTTTTAACTTTAGGACATAGAGTACTATACAACGTCTAATTCTGACATTTCTAAAAAAATTGTTTTGTGAACAATAGCATGATGTGCATCACGTCCACGTCCACGTCCGTTCAGATAGAATGTCACTTTTTTAAAGGCAGGGTTTGATGGCTTATCTGAAATATGTTTTGACAATACTTGAACAATATTTCTGGGATGTGAAGCAATTCAAGTTTTTTTTTCTCTCATTCAAACATCAAGAATACTCATTCAAGAGACATATGATTGAGGAATTACTTGTGTACATACATTTAATATTCATCTACCTTCTAATTTCCTTAGTTGCATGTCTAAGATCTGTTAGATTCTAGCTCGTGCCTTACCATTGTTGAAGGTTTGTGCTCTGTGAGACTGGTAAAAGAGTCGATGCCTTGATCATTCTATTCCCACCAATATATAGAGTACAAGGATTTGTAAAAAGAAGGAAACTATACAAACTAGGAAACCTATTAAAAACAAATATTCACAGAATAATTAAATAATTACAAAATATTTCCACTTAATTATTTGATTTACTATTATGCTCTACTATAAGGAACACTCAAACGCGGATTGGTAATCCGAGAGGGGTCTCGGGTTAGAAGGCTAGCCACGTTTGATGAACCTAGCTAAATCTTGGTTTCATATATGTATCTCTACTTTTATATTTTTACAATTGTTTTTGTGATTTTACTTTCAAGAGAAAATATCGAATTTGTACCAAAGACAACATGTTGGTGATTTTAGTGTCATCAACATTTTGGTGTAATTGTGATTTACTTGAGATCGATTAAGGTGATGATGCAAACATAAGTGAGTTAGGAGGTACCGAGTGCACACTTACAAATGTTGTCCTTATCACCTTACATCCCTAAAAAGCGGGGGTCAAGGGGGCTGCGCCCCCTTGCAGGGTAATAGGGGTAGCTCCCTGGCAGGGTTGTACGAGTCCTGAAGACTTAGAAATTTTACTAACTTGTAAGTCTCGACTAAGGCATCCAGAGCTGGACGTAAGTAAGTCCTAACTCGGGATAACTTATAAATTTACTAAGCCACTAATGCATCCAGCTGGTTGCTATTTGAACTATCTGTGGTTGGGCTTCGGACTATCTCTGGACGAGTGAGTCCAGAGATGACTCCTGTTTCTTTCCAAGTCCTAACTCGGGATAACTTATAAATTTACTAAGCCCCTAATGCATCCAGCTGGTTGGTCTTTGAACTATCTGTGGTTGGGCTTCGGACTATCTCTGGACGAGTGAGTCCAGAGATGACTCCTGTTTCTTTCTCGTCGAGTATATCCAAAGAGAGCTCTCTGGACCTGCATGTTTCAGAACTCAGATCCAACTATCCTTCGAACTTATCCATTAACGGTTATAACAATAAAATTGCCAATAACCATCTCTCATTTAAATATGTAAAACGAGAATTTGGGTATAAGTCTCGATTTTCACAGCCTTTGAAAGAGAGAAAAACTTAAGAAATATCCCAATACGAAATTTGTGAACCGAAGGCTAATAGGGTCGAACTATGGTATTTGAAAGTGTTTTTCCATACAAATTCTTGAGTTTATCCGGTCCTTTCATCATCTCCAAAATACCAGTCCCTAACACAACATCCCCAATGGTTGTCTAACAAATAAAAGTTGAAGTTGAGCTATGCTTGTCTTAGCCAAAAAGTTGTTGAAATAATCTTGTGTAGGTGTGTTGTTCCTGATTAGTTTCATTTTCTTATTATGTGTTTTCTCGTTCATTAATTCATTGATTGAATTGCTTGTTTTGTTGTTTCCTGGCCTGCTGGATCGAATAAGAAAAGTTGACATTCTTAATATCCTTAATATTGAGCAATCCATTGTTTATAGCCCAACAAAATGGAACTTCTTTTAATAACCGTGGTAGTCTGAGTCAGCTGGTGCGCACCTCTACCAATCCCAGCCATGGAGCTGGAAAACATCTAGAGACCCTAGGGGGACTCAAATTAGTGACCACTTGGGAACAAATCCAAAGCCTTACGAGTTGAGCTATTCCCTACGTTAAAATGTAACTTTTTTGGTGCCCACGGATGTTGCTTGGGGAGTTCAACATTCATTTGGCTAAATCAATCTATGTCATGTAGTTCCATCAACAAAACAAAGAATGAACAAGTACTCATTGAGAATAAACATAACACCAAAATTCATTTGATCAACAAATATTAACTTTTGTAACGTTTTCGTTTTCGTACATTTACATAAACATAGGCAAATCCACTAAAACTCGAATGCCCATATTATAATTGAAGCTAGTGAGAGCGAATATTGAGGAGAGAGACTCTCGTTTTCATCAAGGTCCTAAACATGCACTCCAAACTGTTCTGAATGACTTCAATGTGGGATTCTAGAGCCTCATCTGAGATTTGAGGATGATCTACACTAACTGTATTTCCTTTCCGGATCAAATTTGAAACTACTGACCATTTGGTAGACTTTGGTTTTGACAAAAATATGGATTTAAGCGAGAGGACAGATCCAAATATGGAAACACTCACTGCACTAGCATCTCTTAGTGATCTAATCACAGCTGAGAGGTGGTGATCTAGATCTAAGAGTGCAATGTTGTCCCCAATCTTGTTATCAAGTTTCTTTAGTGCTAAAATAGCTCTGTTGGCATCCTTTATTAGTTTTCTGAGCAAGGAAGAATCCATGGTCAGATACGCCTTTTTCCTTCTAAGAGCGGATTGAACATTTCTGAGGTGTTCCTTTACTTGTTCCATGGCATCTTTTATAGAGCCACAGACATCCAGGAGCTTCATTGATCGATCCAACAACTCATCGACCAATTTCTCATCCTTGATGAAAAGGGCTTGTTGGGTCAGTGGCAAACTGAGAAGATCGTTAACAGATGTGTACAATCTTTCCAGCGCCACTAGAGAGCCACAAACTGTATCTAGAGTAACCATAGAAGACGAAGATGCCTCCCATGTTTTGAGATTAGTGAGCTCCTCTTCAACTCGAAGAGTGCTAGGATGTAATCGGCTAGGCAAACTAATGGATCGAACATGGTGAAAACTGGTGGATGATGAAGAAGAAGAAGAGGCTGAAGAATCCATTTTGGTATTTTTAAAAGAAAGATTTCAAGTGTTTGTGATGATATAAGAGGGTCTATGCTCAATGTATATATATGCAAACTTAAGACGGTAAGAATCGATCACAATAATGAAGAAGCGTGTGCAATTTTTCAGATTTCGCTGGCTTTGTTTCCTGGTTAGCAAACAAAACTGTAATGTTATTTATTGCCATTGGTTAAGGAGCAAGTGAGATTCCTTTCTCTCACGTGTCTTGGAATTGTCCCCAACGACCCCTTCTTTCATCTTTAAGGCCAGAAATATATCTGATTTTCTTGGTTTTGAGATCCATGTGGCCTACCTGTTTAAACCGTGTCTTTTATGAATAACCCATGAGTCAGTACTGCTCAACACTAAATTAAAATGTATGATCACATGATCCATTCATGTGTTACCAAGATAAAAAAATCGTTCACATATTACGAAGTTAGATCCTGAAAGTGAGAATACACATGCCAGTTCACCATCTAGACTAAATAATTGCCTAAGTTAAGTTCATTTTTGAAAGTGATATATGAAGGTCTTGCAGTCATCCTTATTCGAGGTGGCAAAATGCCAAGACAAGAACTAGTATTTTATCTTAGCTTAATTTAAAATTTGACTATATATGTCAAGAGATGACATCCAATTGAACATGGAAAAAAATTACAAGACGACACTCAAAATCAGGAATTACAAATATTATTAGTCTTCAGATGCATATATTGCATTTTGAGCAATGTTGCCGGTCTGAGGCTATGCATCATACTTAGAAGAGGATAATTAGAAGCAATGCATGCTTAGTTCTACTTTTGAGACTACACGTTGTCCTGTCCAATATGCTTTCACTAGAAGACTAAATAGGTGATTTTGTAGTTCATTAAGCTATTTTTAGTTTTCTTTAACTTATCCCTTTTATAATTACTGGTTAGAGCTAGGCAGCTGTAGAATAATAGTATTTCTAGAACAACAGATTGCTGGAATGAAAATGAGAATGAAAATGACATGAAATGAAAATGAGAATGAATTTCCATTTCCGTCAGTTTAACCAGGAATGAATGTTTGGGCTACGGGGGGAATTGAATGGACCATTATATTATATAAAACCAAATAGTTTCTTTTATATTCAATCTCATTAATAACTTTTTAATTAATACCTCTAACAAAACACCCGCTAAGCAAAAACCTTTTGTATCCGTTTATGCACAATCACTAATGATAACCTATATCACTGTATGTTTGTCCTATTTACTTACTGGTCTAACTATGTGAGTTAGGACATTGAGATGGAATCAGGATATTCTCCCTGTTGATGCTTGTTTGGAAACCCCTAAAAATAATGAAGAAACGAAATTGGAGCAGTTAAATCATCAAGAAATCACCTCTGTAGCGACAAACACTATAGCGACGACTATGAATTAGTCGCAATAGGCGTTTGAATAATCTTTCCATCCTCTGATTTATTCAAATAAATAATTAATATAAAATTCAGGATTATCTACAGTGATGACATGTCGTCACCAAAAATGAATTATAATTCGCACATAAACTACGGTCACATGGATGATCATGCATAAACCTGTATGGGCAATTAATTAGTTCCAGAGCAAAAAAATTGTCATCGATCTAGTCTTCAATTTAAAGATAACTAAACTTGTTGGGGTTCATTGAAAACATTCTGATCGAATGTGGAGGATGGAGCAGGTGTCAAATTCAATAGGGTAAAAAATTAATATATGTATCTTAACGAGATATACTAGCATTTATGAATCTAACTCGATCACATATTCCGATCGATGGATGCATAATATGTGGGGTTGATTACCTTCAATCCAATAGATATCTAGGTTGTTGTTGTTTGTCCAAGGCTTTGCTCGTGTCCGTTATACAAGAAAAGTGATCGCTTCAGCGACGCGCCTTTAGCGAAGACATGTTTTTGCCACAAGCTATAGTGACAACAAGTCGTCTCTATAAACCGGTTTGTGACGATAAATGGATTTTTAGCTACGCCTAAAGTCGTTGGTACAACCTTTTTTTCTTGTGGGACAAGTCTTTGTGTTCTTTTCTTTTGTATAACTTGTATCCTTTTTTTTTTCTTATCTATAAATTTTGCCTTTCTCCATAAAGGAATTTAAAATAGCTCATGCCCTGGATGGAAAGTTCGGTTAGGATCAAATCAATATGCGGTTCAGATGATGAAACGGGTTGCAACCTGTGGTCCATGTATCAAAATTTGCTGTAAAGATATAGTTTTTGTTGATTTTGGGGTTCTAAATCTATAGGAATAAATTGGCTAAAATAAATCTACTAAATACTTATTGCTTTCAAGGCGAGTGATCTCTCTATCCTTAAAGCAATTTCGCCCCCACTGTTCGATAGAACATAGTGCTATGGGTTTGTGGCGAATTACTTCTGAAGATACAATGAAGCAACGTATGTAGAGCAATTATCAACACCGCACTTTGTGGTGATAATCCGGTTGAACTATTGAGTTTCAAGGATTTCTAGAAACTAGAAATTTATGTTTCTATAGCAACACAAACTCTAGCAATCTGGTAAATGAAAAAGTTGTCCCATTTCGGTGTCTTGAGGATGATATATATAGAGGAAAATTTTGAAAAGGTGCAACCTTTCATGAAGAGGTGCAATGATTCAACTTCCCTCAAAAAATAACCGAATTAACTAACTAACTAACTAACGGAGTTAACGGAAAATTAACGGACCGTTAATTATAAGGACAAAAAATTCACTATTCCTAAGACTTAACCCAAAATATTTTAGACTCTAACTTATTTTGAAAATTTCTCCAAAAAACCCCCACCATTTTCAAAATAGACTCGAATTTGAAAAGACTGACACGACATGACCTAACCAGATTCCGAAATCCTTGGGGGTGTTATGCATAAGTAAAGGTGGAGTCTTGCACCTTGAACCTTTACATAGTGAAAGTGCTCAAATCTAACTAGGGTAAGAATGGTTGAACCAAAGTCATTGAACCATCTTCCTTTATATGTTAGACGGAAACACCTCAAGCATATCCTTCCTCTCATTCATTCAACCACTATAAGTCGACCCGTTAATTGGCCATGGGTCTATATCTTGATTTCTCAGAATGTTCTAGAGCCAAGTGTAATAACCATGAGTTATTTATTTTAGAAAGTCTAGAAGTGTGGGGACTTTTTGTGCTAAGTATTCGTAGATAAGGGTTTGCTTTGTTTTTTAGATGATATAAAAAGCCACCTACTTTACTTCACTTTTCAGATACATGCATATCCATCTTTTAGAAAACAAAAAGTGTGTGTGTGTGCTGGAGTTCTTGAAGGCGTCCTTGGAGAAAAAAAAATTGATTGAGAGGGTTTTGAAGGTTTTGGTTCAAAGGGAATTATTTATTAAGGTAAGATTTCTTTACTTTGAAGTTTTTTTATAAATATATTAGTTATGGATTTGGATTTCGTAGTTGAAGCGTAAATGATCAAATTTCTGCAAGTTAGGTTTTGATGAAATTGATTCCATAAATTTGGTTTATAGTATCTTACCTTGTTTTGTTTTGTGAAATTTTGTGTCTAAAATTTATCAATTATGTAGAGAAATTATTTAAAGTAGGGTTCTTCCATTGTTAAGTGGGTCAAACTCTTTTGATTTATGTTAATATCGTTTAGGATCTTTAGAATTTATTTAGAATATTTGAGTGGGTTAAATTATTAGTATTGTGACATTGATTCATTAATTCAGATTCACGTTCGGTTTCGATTACTCGTACCGGTTAAGCTTTGAATTATCGTATATCGTTATCGAGGTGAGTTTTCTTTTAACCATTTTTCAACTGAAATACGTTTATTTTAAAATGGTTAACTTTATGTTATGAATGCCAACGATATGTTACGGTTGTGCTAGAATGCCAACGATAAGTGTACGGTTGTGCTAGAATGCCAACGATATGTGTACGGTTGTGCTAGAATGCCAACGATATGTTACGGTTGTGCTAGAATGCCAACGATATGTGTACGGTTGTGCTAGAATGCCAACGAGACAGTTATATGTATTGTGCCTGAATGTCAATAAAAGTGTTTTTGATAAATGTTTTATATATATGAACTGTTCTGGTATATTGTGGAATGACAGGGAATATCTCACTAGACCATTCGGTCTAACCCTCATTTTGTTTTCAAAAAATGTATTTCAGGATTAGCATGTATAAATGATAAAGGAAAGGGAAAGATGTGATCTTTTGTGTTATTCTGCTATATGTGAAGTGGAAGATGCTAAATGAACGATGTTTTTGATCTTTGTAAATAGATCTTTTGTATGATGTTATCTTTATCGAGAAAATTTGTAGTGACTTCTTGAGATTGTATAGTTTTGGATTATGGGACCCAATATGTAATTCAAGTTGGTTTGTTTATGTATGAAATACATGTTAAATGTTAAGTGAAATAGTCGGGTTGTTACAGTTGGTATCAGAGCCATAGTTTAAGGGATTTAGGTATTAAGATCAATACTTAGACTTAAACTGTATGATTTTGTGTGAAATTAAGATGTCCTTGTTATACATAGAACCATGAAATGTTAAATATAATGGGTAAAAGGAACGACATGTAAGGTAAATTTAAATTACATTTGGCCAATGTAATATGAGTTTACAGGTGCATGTTTGAACTGGAACACCTTATTATATTTGGGTATGTGATTAAATGCATATATATTTTATGAAAGTGCAGGATGGCAAATAATTCTCAACGAACAGTAAGGATTGTCTCAGTAAATCCAGAAGGGACAAATCCTCATATTGAAAACATAAATGATGGACCTCCAACTAATCAAGAAAGAGGTACAACTCGTGGAATAGGAACCACTGAAATGGAAATAAATCCAAACACTGTATCTGATAGAGGCCGAGGTCGGGGTAAAGGCCGAGGTCGGGGTAGAGGTCGAGGTCGGGCAAGAGGAACATCGTTAAATCAGGAAACATCAGTTCAGGAAAGTTTAACCAGTGACAGAGGTAGAAATCGGGGTCAAGCTCAAACTTCTGAATTTGTCATACGGGCAGATTTGGCTGCAGAATTTGTTAAGTTTCAAACTGATCTTCAATCTAATCTTCAAACTTTATTGGGACAACATCATTTTGCAGAACCTGGACCTATTCATCATCCTGAACCTACCGGAGAAACTGAGGTAAACACAACATCTTCTATTGTTTCAAAAAGATGTGACTATAAGATGTTTTTGACTTGCAAACCTCCAACATATTCCGGGGAACGTGATCCAGTTAAAGCTATACGCTGGTTAAAAGAAATAGAATCATTTTTTAAAACCAGTAAATGTGCAAATGAAGATAGAGTATTATTTGTTGTCGTTGTATTAAAGTCCGATGCTTTGTTTTGGTGGGAAGCCTTGACAACTTCTAAAGGGCCAAATGTTTTTGAAACTATGACTTGGGAAGATTTTACTAAAGAATTCAAAAATCAATTTTGCCCACAAGCAGCAGTGAAACTGTTAGAGGAAAAGTTCATGAAATTAGAACAGGGTAACATGACTGTTCGGGATTATACAACAAAGTTTTTAGAAAAGTCACGTTTTGCTGAACATTATGTATCATTTGAAGCTCTTAAAGTGGAAAGGTATATCTATGGACTAAAGTCGTCTATTAGAGGATTTGTAATGGCTATGTCTCCAGAGACTTTTAGCTCTGCAGTTGATGCTGCAGAAACCACAGAAAAAGATAAAAATCGGGAAATGAGTGAAAAGAGTGGAGACAAAAGAAAATGGGAGAGATCATCATTTGAACCTAAAAAGCCAAGGTTCAATAGATTTGATAATCATCAAACTTCTAGATTCTCTGAAAGGCCATGTCAGAAATGTCATAAAATACATCAGGGTGATTGTAATTCGGATCCGCGAACTTGTTACAAATGTGGAAAATCTGGGCATATTGCTAGAGATTGTCGGATCACCCGGTTTTGTTACTTTTGCAATTCTCCGGATCATCTTCAGTATGATTGTCCGCAAATGAAGGCTCGAGGAATAAATTCTGGTGGAATTAGTCAAGGGAACCAGGGAAATACAAGAAAGCCTGATCAGCCTAAAGCAAAAGGGAGAGCATTTCAGATGTCTACCGTTGAGGCTGAGGAAACTCCTGATCTGGTGACAGGTACATTTTTAGTAAACTCAGTATGTGCTAAAGTGCTCTTTGATTCTGGTGCAAATCGTTCCTTTGTGTCTCCCTCGTTTATTGATCGTCTGCATGTGAAACCTAAAATGTTAGATTATGTGTTAGTAGTAGATACTGCTAATAATAGTCGGGTTTCAGTTAGTGAAGTATTTGATAATTGTTGTATAAATATGGATGGGTGTTCGGTACCTATTCAATTGTTCCCCATGTCCTTGAAAGAGTTTGATGTTATTGTGGGGATGGATTGGTTGGTTGGGGCCGGTTGTGATTTACGGTGATCGTAGAGACCGACAGACTAGTCTGATTTCTATGTTAAAAGTCCGTAAATGTGTTAAGAAAGGTTGTCAGAGTTATTTGGCCTATGTAATTGACACCAAGAAAGAAAAGAGTGTTGTTAAAAGCATACCGGTAGTTAGTGAATTTCCAGAAGTCTTCCCAGATGATTTGACTAGTCTTCCACCAGACCGATCTATTGAATTTAGAATCGATTTGTTACCGGGGGCCGCGCCGATTGCTCGTGCACCGTACCGATTGGCTTCGTCCGAAATGAAAGAAATGATGTCACAGTTACAGGAATTGTTAGATAAAGGTTTTATCAGGCTCAATACTTATCCATAGGGTGCACCAGTATTGTTTGTAAAGAAGAAAGATGGGTCAATGAGAATGTGTATCGATTATCGGGAACTCAATAAACTGACAATAAAGAATAAATATCCGCTTCCGAGAATCGATGACCTGTTTGATCAATTGGTTGGGGCTAGTTACTTCTCAAAGATTGATTTACGATCCGGTTATCATCAGTTGAAAGTTCGGGAAGAAGATGTATCGAAAATTGCATTTTGTACCAGATACAGTCATTACGAGTTCTTAGTGATGCCGTTTGGTTTGACTAACGCGCCGAAAACTTTTATGGATATGATGAACCGGGTATGTAATCCTTATCTTGATAAATTTGTGATCGTTTTTATCGACGATATTCTTATCTATTCTCGATCAGAAGTAGAACATGCTAATCATCTTCATTTGATACTTGAACTGTTGAAACGGGAAAAGCTTTTCGCTAAACTTTCTAAATGTGAATTTTGGTTACGAGAAGTTCAGTTTTTGGGGCATATTGTTTCTGAAAACGGTATCAAAGTGGATCCTGTAAAAATTGAAGCTATTGCAAAATGGGAACCACCGAGAACGCCGACTGAAGTCAGAAGTTTTCTGGGTTTAGCCAGGTATTACCGTAAATTTATACAGGATTTTTCTCGTATTGCAACTTCTTTAACGATGCTAACGAAAAAGAATGTAAAGTTTGAATGGAAAGAAGCTCAAGCCGAGGCCTTCCAAAATTTGAAACAAAGGTTGTGTAGTGCTCCAATTTTGTCTTTGCCCGATGGTTCAGAAGATTTTGTGGTTTACAGTGACGCTTCGAAATTGGGTTTGGGTTGTGTATTGATGCAGCGTGGAAAGGTTATTGCTTATGCTTCTCGTCAGTTGAAAGACCACGAGAGATAGTATCCGACTCACGATATGGAATTAGCCGCTGTTGTGTTTGCCTTGAAAATTTGGATATTTATACGGTACCAAATGTCAGATTTTTACCGACCATAAAAGTCTTCAACACTTGTTCAATCAACGGGAACTGAATATGCGACAGCGGCGGTGGTTAGAACTAGTGAACGATTATGATTGTGAAATTTTGTATCATCCGGGAAAAGCAAATGTGGTGGCCGATGCTTTGAGCCGTAAAGAAAAGAGTGGAACGATCAAAGCTGTTGCATTACGTGCTGAATTGTTACCGAATATTTTCGAAGAGTTAAAGAAATGTCAGATCGAAGCTCTGAAAGAAGAAAATCTGAAACGAGAACGACTCCCAGGTATGTCATTTGTCTTAGTGAAAAATGATCGTGAATTAATGTGTTTTGAAAATAGAATTTGGGTACCTCGTTTGGGTGATATTCGTGATAGAGTTTTAAATGAGGCTCACAAGTCTCGATTTTCTATTCATCCGGGTACTAACAAAATGTATCGAGACTTACGACAATTTTATTGGTGGCCGAGTTTAAAGAAAGATATCGCTCGATATGTAGAGCGTTGTTTAACTTGTTTACAGGTTAAAGTGGAACATCATAAACCGTTCGGTAAATTACAATCGTTAGAAATTCCAGTTTGGAAATGGGATCATATAACGATGGATTTCATAACGAAATTGTCGAGAACACCGAAAGGTTTCGATGCTATCTGGGTTATTGTTGATCGATTGTCTAAGTCAGCTCATTTCTTACCGATTAAAGAATCGTATCCATTGGAAAGGTTAGCAAAGTTATATATTGATGAAGTGGTAACTCGTCACGGTGTACCGTTGTCGATTATATCGGATCGAGATAGTCGGTTTACTTCGATGTTTTGGAAAAGTTTTCAGAGGGAAATGGGTTCTCAAATAAAGTTGACTATGGCTTACCATCCACAAACAGACGGTCAGAGTGAACGAACGATTCAGACGCTCGAAGACATGTTACGAGCTTGTATTATCGATTTTGGTGGTTCGTGGGAAGGACATTTACCTTTGATTGAGTTTGCTTATAATAACAGTTATCACTCGAGTATTCAAGCAGCACCTTTCGAGGTTTTATACGGTAGAAAATGTAGAACGTCGGTGTGTTGGAATGAAGTGGGAGAGAAACAGTTAGCCGGACCAGAAATTGTACAGTTAACTGCGGATAAGATCGGTCAAATTCGGGAACGTTTGAAAATGGCTCAGGACCGAGAGAAAAGTTACGCCGATAGACGCCGTAAATCGATAGAGTTTCAGGTTGGTGACAAAGTAATGTTGAAAGTCTCGCCATGGAAAGGGATAGTTCGATTCGGGAAACGGGGTAAATTAAGTCCGCGATATATTGGACCATTTGTAATTATTGATCGAATTGGTGAGGTAGCTTACCGGTTAGAACTTCCGTCTGAATTGAGCGGTATTCATAACACTTTTCATGTGTCAAATTTACGAAAATGTTTGGTTAATTCTGAAATGGCTGTACCGTTACCCGAAGTTCAAGTGGATGAGAAATTGCATTTCATAGAAGAGTCGGAATCTATTATTGATTATAAAGTTAAGAGATTGAGAAACAAAGAAATCGGTTTGGTAAAAGTTCAATGGCGTTATCATAAGGGTCAGGATGCTACTTGGGAATCGAAATCAGAAATGAGATCTAAATACCCCGGTTTGTTTGAATAGTTGAATTCCGGGACGGAATTCCTTTAAGGGGGAGATGTTGTAATAACCATGAGTTATTTATTTTATAAAGTCTAGAAGTGTGGGGACTTTTTGTGCTAAGTATTGGTAGATAAGGGTTTGCTTTGTTTTTTAGATGATATAAAAAGCCACCTACTTTACTTCACTTTTCAGATACATGCATATCCATCTTTTAGAAAACAAAAAGTGTGTGTGTGTGCTGGAGTTCTTGAAGGCGTCATTGGAGAAAAAAAAATTGATTGAGAGGGTTTTGAAGGTTTTGGTTCAAAGGGAATTATTTATTAAGGTAAGATTTCTTTACTTTGAAGTTTTTTTATAAATATATTAGTTATGGATTTGGATTTCGTAGTTGAAGCGTAAATGATCAAATTTCTGCAAGTTAGGTTTTGATGAAATTGATTCCATAAATTTGGTTTATAGTATCTTACCTTGTTTTGTTTTGTGAAATTTTGTGTCTAAAATTTATCAATTATGTAGAGAAATTATTTAAAGTAGGGTTCTTCCATTGTTAAGTGGGTCAAACTCTTTTGATTTATGTTAATATCGTTTAGGATCTTTAGAATTTATTTAGAATATTTGAGTGGGTTAAATTATTAGTATTGTGACATTGATTCATTAATTCAGATTCACGTTCGGTTTCGATTACTCGTACCGGTTAAGCTTTGAATTATCGTATATCGTTATCGAGGTGAGTTTTCTTTTAACCATTTTTGAACTGAAATACGTTTATTTTAAAATGGTTAACTTTATGTTATGAATGCCAACGATATGTTACGGTTGTGCTAGAATGCCAACGATAAGTGTACGGTTGTGCTAGAATGCCAACGATATGTGTACGGTTGTGCTAGAATGCCAACGAGACAGTTATATGTATTGTGCCTGAATGTCAATAAAAGTGTTTTTGATAAATGTTTTATATATATGAACTGTTCTGGTATATTGTGGAATGACAGGGAATATCTCACTAGACCATTCGGTCTAACCCTCATTTTGTTTTCAAAATATGTATTTCAGGATTAGCACGTATAAATGATAAAGGAAAGGGAAAGATGTGATCTTTTGTGTTATTCTGCTATATGTGAAGTGGAAGATGCTAAATGAACGATGTTTTTGATATTTGTAAATAGATCTTTTGTATGATGTTATCTTTATCGAGAAAATTTGTAGTGACTTCTTGAGATTGTATAGTTTTGGATTATGGGACCCAATATGTAATTCAAGTTGGTTTGTTTATGTATGAAATACATGTTAAATGTTAAGTGAAATAGTCGGGTTGTTACACCAAGTCCTTTAGCTCATACGAAGCGGCCTCACTTCCACATTCAGATAGGTGGACCTTGTCAAGAGTGTTCCCGTAACTTGAACACTCCAACACATACTGTGTTACAAGTCCATTAAGAACTAGATTAAACCTTTCTTCACATTACGGTTCCAAGTTCCGCTGACCTTGGGATGGTTTTGAAACATTGCAGAACTTTCAGTCACATTCAAATGATGTACTTTAACTTAATCTTGAGACTTGGTGAAATACCAAGTGTCAAGACAAGGTTCCATCATGGGTGACTATCTATAGGTGGGCTTGAGACCCATCCCTTTTGAAGTGCTTTCAATCAATTTTCTTGGTAATCCTTTTGTAAAAGGATCTGCTAAGTTCTTACTTGATCGTAAGAAACTAATGGTGATCACCCCATCATTTATTAATTGATTTACTTGCCTATGTCTAAGTCCAATATGTCTGGACTTACCATTATACACTTGATTGTATGCCCTTGATAGTGTAGTCGCACTATCACAGTGTATAGAAATTGGCGGCATTGGCTTTGGCCATAAGGGTATGTTAATCAACAAGTCCCTTAACCATTCTGCTTCTTTACAACAAGAAGCTAAAGCAACAAATTCCGATGCCATTGTAGAATCTGTTATACAACTTTGTTTCTTTGATCCCCAAGACACTGCAACCCCACCAAGTGTCAAAATCCATCCACTTGTAGATGCATAGTCTTCTTGATCATTTATCCAACTTGCATCAGTGTATCCTTCCAATACTGAAGGATATCTACTATATTCCAAACCATAATCGATGGTTTTCTTCAAATACTTGAGTACCCGATTTACAGCATCTCAATGTGCTTTTCCAGGCTTACTAGTATGTCTACTTAATCTTCCTACAGCATAGGCGATATCAGGTCTAGTACAAGTCATAGCATACATTAAACTACCAATAACTTAGTAGTCAATCTAGAACCTACTTCGAACGGAGTGCTTACAGCAAAACAATCAAATTTATTAAAACGTTCTAATATCTTTTCAATATAGTGAGACTGGGATAGCATTAATTTATTGTCATTTCTAAGAATCTTTATTCCTAGAATAACATCAGCTTCTCCCAGATCCTTCATATCAAAATTTTCAGATAAGAGTTTCGTAGTCATTTGCACTTGTTCAAAGTCGATTCCGAAGATCAACATATCATCCACGTACAAGCAGATGATAACCCCTTGACCATTAACAAATCGACTATAAACACATTTGTCTGATTCATTAATTTTGAAACCATTCGATAGAATGATTTGGTCGAATTTTTGATGCCACTGTTTGGGAGCCTGTTTCAGGCCATACAAGGACTTAATAAGTTTACAAACTTTTTTTTTCTTGTCCTTGAACTATGAAACCTTCTGGTTGTTCCATATTTACTTCCTCTTCTAATTCACCGTTCAAGAATGCAGTTTTGACATCCATTTGGTGAATTACGAGTTTATAAATGGAAGCTAAGGCAATCAAAATTCTAATTGTTGATGTTCGTGCTACAGGAGCATATGTGTCAAAATAGTCTAGTCCTTCTTTCTGTGTAAAGCCCTTAGCTACTAATCGGGCTTTAAACTTTTCAATACTGCCATCAACTCTTAATTTTCTTTTGAAAATCCGTTTATTCTTAATGGCCTTTGAACTAGAGGGTAGGTCGACTAAGATCCAAGTATTATTACCTTTGATGGAATCCATCTCATCGTTGATTGCTTCTTTCCAAAAAGATGCATCATGAGATTTCATAGCTTCTGCATATGTACATGGTTCTTCATCCAAGTTGTAAATTATTAGATATTCTTTCACCGAACCATGTCGATCACCTTCAACTAGGTACATTTCAAAGTCAGGCCCAAAGTTTCTTGCTCTTCTTTGACGTTTCCTTCTTCTAGGTTCAATCACTTGATGATTCGGGGAATCATCATCTTCCCTTTCATTATCTATGGGAATCTTGGTAGACACGGTTTCCTTAGAAACCTCATGTGCCTTTGGAATGCTTTTGAACCTTTGTTCGTAAAAATGAGCGTCTCTAGATTCTATGATGGTGTTAATAGAAATGTGATCATTTGATTCAACCACCATGAATCTATAAGCTTTGCTATTTTGGGCATATCCCAAAAATATACATTCAATACCTTTGTCTCCTAACTTTCTCTTCTTGGATTCGGGAAATCTCACAATTGCTCGACATCCCCAAATCCGAAGGTAATCTAGTTTAGGTGTCCGTTGATTCCATAACTCATAAGGGGTCTTTTGACTTCTCTTGCTTGGTACTCTATTGAGTATGTAGCAAGATGTAAGTAATGCTTCTCCCCAAAATCCAGAACTTAATCCAGAATATGACATCATGGAATTTACCATTTCCATCAAGGTACGGTTTTTTCTTTCCGCAATACCATTTTGTTGTGGTGTATACGGAGCCGTCACTTGGTGAATAATTCCCGTAGATTCAAAATATCTAGGGTTAAAATATTCACCACCTCTATCCGTTCTTAAACATTTTATCTTTGTGTCACATTTAAGTTCTACTTCATTTTTGTAGATCTTAAACTTTTCAAGGACTTCATCTTTTGAATGTAAAAGATATACATAGCAATATCGAGAGTAATCATCGATAAAAGTGGCAAAGTACTTTTTGCCACCAAGAGAGGGTGTAGCATGTAAGTCACATATGTCACTATGCACTAAGTCTAAGATTTTAGATGATCTTTGGACTTGAGGGAACGTTTGTCTAGTAATTTTAGTATGCATACAAGTAAGGCACTTATGATTTTTATCATCTAACTTTGGAATTAAATCACTTTTTGCCATATTTTTCAAACGTTTAAAGTGTACGTGACCTAATTGACCATGCCACAATAGTTAGGAAGAATCAAAGTAAGCAGAACTAGTAGTAGTATTATTAGTATCAATCATATGTACATTGGAGCAACCGCATTATTTGCGTTGCTTATGTCAATCATATTTACATCATTCACACTATTATTCACAACATCATTTATGTTTAGTTTAAACATTCCTTTGGTGAGATAGCCTTTGCCGACGAATCTTCCGCCTTTAGAGAGTATAACCTTATCGAATTCGAAGACGAGTTTGAATCCATGTTTGTTGAGGATTGATCCAGAAACCAAGTTCTTTCGGACATCGGGAACATGGAGAACATCATTTAGGGTCAAAGTGTTCCCGGATGTGAATTCCAAAGTAACCTTCCCTTTTCCCTTGACTTGAGCGGTAGAGTGATTTCCCATGTAAAGTACGGAGTTAGAAGCTTCGTATGTTTTGAACATGTCCATGTTGTTGCACTTGCACACATGTCGGGTAGCCCCCGAATCCACCCACCAACATTCGTCTTCCTCAAGTGAGAATACTTCGGAAATCATAGCAACAAAGTTGTTGCTTTTGAAGTTTCCATCCTTGGTGTTGTCACTACCATTTCCCCTTCTTCTTTTGAGAAGCCGGCATTTACGTTTGTAATGTCCGGGCTTGTTGCAATTGAAACAAACCACGTGCTTCATATTCCTTTTCTTTTTACCATTTTCCTCGTAGTGTTTCCTTTTCTTACCACCGGCTTTGGAAGTCTCTCCCTTTTCCTCGACCACATGAATTTTAGAAGCATCGTCGTTGGATTTATTTTCCAATCGATATTGTTCTTCAATGAGAAGATGTTTTCCAAGTTCTTTTAAGGACATATCGTCCTTACGATGTTTAAGATTTTTCTTAACATCTTTCCAAGAGGGAGGGAGTTTGTCGATGATCGATGCCACTTGGATCGATTCATCCATTTTTATGTCGTGTTGTGTGAACATACTAAGAATGTGCTCAATTTCATACATTTTATCCATAATAGGATGTGAGTCTATCATTTTGTAAGAATTAAATTTGGAAACAATAAATTTCTTACTTGTTGCGTCTTCCGTGAAGTACTTTTGTTCGAGAGAGTTCCAAAGTTCCTTCGTCGTTTCAATGTTTTGATAAACATCGAATAGAGGGTCAGACATAGCATTGAGAATGTGACCGCGACATATGAAATCTTCGTTCTCAAATTTGAGCCTTTCTCGTGCCGAAGCAAGTGTCTCGTCATCGTGTTGTTCCGGGTATGGTTTGGTGAGGACGTAGGAGACGTTTAGAGTGGCCAACAAGAATTGCATTTTCTTTTGCCACCTTTTAAAGCCTCCACCGTCAAATCGTTCCAACTTGACGATGTCACAAGACATTTGTTGAAGATTCTTGGTTGCCATCTTTCTTCGGAAATTGCTTTAAGATTGTTGATTTTGGGGTTCTAAATCTATAGGAATAAATTGGCTAAAATAAATCTACTACTTATTGCTTTCAAGGTGAGTGATCTCTCTATCTTTAAAGCAATTTCGCCCCCACCGTTCGATAGAACATAGTGCTTTGGGTTTGTGGCGAATTATTTCTCAAGATACAATGAAGCAACGTATGTAGAGCAATTATCAACACCGCACTTTATGGTGATAATCCGGTTGAACTATTGAGTTTCAAGGATTTCTAGAAACTAGAAATTTATGTTTCTATAGCAACACAAACTCTAGCAATCTGGTAAATGAAAAAGTTGTCCCATTTCGGTGTCTTGAGGATGATATATATAGAGGAAAAAATGAAAAGGTGCAACCTTTCATGAAGAGGTGCAACCTTTCATGAAAAGGTGCAATGATTCAACTTCCCTCCAAAAATAACCGAATTAACTAACTAATGGAGTTAACGGAAAAATTAACGGACCGTTAATTATAAGGACAAAAAATTCACTCTTCCTAAGACTTAACCCAAAATATTTTAGACTCTAACTTATCTTGAAAATTTCTCCAACAGTTTTGTTAAAAGGTTAATATAGACACTAGTTTATTGTGACGGTTAGTTATATGGAAGTCTGTTACAGTTAGTGTTATCAGGGCAGTTAGTAGTTAAAAACAAAAAACAGTTTGTTTGTTATTGTATATATGGTCGTATGAATCTGTGAATAATGATATATGATGTTTGTACATATATGAACATTCTCCAGATGTGCAGCAATCTGCCTGCATATTCATAATAAATTAGATTTCTTTCAACAAAAATGTATCAGAGCCATGTCTACCGATTCTTGATAGATTGTAGAAAATCAAGTTTTTTTTGGTTTGTTAGTGTTTGTATGACTTCGTAAAACAACAGCCTTTTGCAACCCCTTCTCCCAAAGTTGAGTGGGAGAAACAACGGCCTTAATGAACCTGCAAGTCAGGCCGGTTTAAAGCACAACAAACGAACGAATTAAAAGAAAATAAGAAGGATAAGAAGGCATTATTGAGAATAAACGGTGAAAGCGTGGAAGACAAGAGAGTGGTTGAGAAGATACTAAGAAGCCTTACACGAAAATTTGAATATATCGAGGTGGCGATTGAAGAATCGAAGGATCTCTCAACACTCTCCTTGGAAGGTTTATTGGGGACATTGCAGTCCCATGAAATGTGTATAAAACAACAAGATACACCTGCAGTGGAACAAGCTTTCCAGTCTCGAATAACTATACCAAACCGAATTATAACGATAAATGGAAAGGGAAAAATATTTGGAGGAACAAAGGTTTTGGTAGGGGACGTGAGAGGGGTGCGAACAACGATCAAGGAGAATCATCTTCAAAAGGAAAAGGAAGAGGAAAACCGTGGTCTCAAACACAGTGCAATCATTGTCAGAAGTGTGGTCATATCGCAAGATTCTGTCAAAAGAAATAGGCTGAAGAAAATAACGAATCAAGTTTCATGCATGAGAGGGAAATTAAGGAGTCTGAAATCATGTTCATGACTTGTGATTCTCAATCATCAATAAGTGATGAAATATGGTATGTTGATGGTGCATGCAGTAACCATATGACTGGTATTAAGGAAGTTTTCATAACTATGGATGAAACTGTGCATAATGAAGTTAGGACGGGAGATGAGAAGAAGCATATCGTACAAGGTAAGGGTGATATAATTGTGAACACAAACCATGGGTCAAAGAGGATATGTGATGTATATTTTTTTTCCAACACTCAAACATAATCTCTTGAATGTTGGACAATTGATACAAAAGAATTATGAGGTTCGTTTCGCTGACGGGGTGTGTGTCATAAAAGATCCAAAGGGAAACTCAATAGGTAAAGTCAAGATGACTAACAATAAAATGTTTTCGTTGAAGTTCAATCAAGACATATTGTCTGCATTTAGTGTGGTTATTAAGGACAAGTCAGAACTTTGGCATCTCAGATTTGGGCATTTAAGTTTTGGTTCACTGTTGTATTTGAGTAATGCTCGTATGGTGCGTGGTTTACCAACTATCGAAAATGTAAAGGAAGTCTGCGATGCATGTACGTTAGGCAAACACGCAAGGAATTCTTTTCCAAAAGACAAAGCCTAGCGGGCATCCAAACCTCTCGAACAGGTCGACATCGATAGGAGGAAGCAGGTATGTACTGACTTTCATCGACGATTTTAGTAGAAAGATTTGGGTCTACTTCTTAAAAGAAAAATCACAGGTCTATGAGAATCTTAAGAATTTCAAGTCTTTAGTTGAGAAACAAAGTGGTTTTTGTATTAAGGTGTTACGTTCCGATAATGGAGGAGAGTTCACCTCTCTTCAGTTTGAAACCTTCTTGAAAGAGAATGGGATCAAGCACCAAAAGTCCACTCCGTACATACCACAACAAAACGGTGTTGCGGAGAGAAAGAATAGGACTTTTATGGAACTTGCAAGGAGCATGTTAAAATATAAAAGGCTTCCCGAAAAATTATGGGCAGAAGCAGTATCATGTGCGATATATGTGCTAAATCGTACACCTACTCGAAGTGTAAAAGGCATGACACCCCAAGAGGCATGGAGCGGATTTAAACCCTGTGTTCTACACCTAAGGGTGTTTGGATGCCTTGCTTACTCTCATGTTCCAAGTGAAGGACGTGGGAAGTTGGATAATCGGTCCGAAAGATGCATTTCTATAGGCTATAAATTATTCAATCCAGAAACTGATAAGGTGATCATTAGCAGAAATGTTATTTTTGCCGAAGAGAAGTCATGGAATTGGAATGAAGAAGTGTGAGAAACTCCTATAGTTGTTTCTGAAGAGACAAGTATACAACATCAAACAAATGTCGAGAACAATGATATCAATCAAGGATCCTCACGTATCTCGAGTCCCATAGCATCAGAACCGTCATCTCCGGTTGGTTCAGCTAGTTCTTCTTCATCTGATTCACCACCGTGTGGATATAGAGGAATCAACGAAATATATGAGCGAACTCAGGAGATTTACAATGATGAACTTGTTGATTTTGCTTTATTTGCAGATGTCGATCCTATGGATTTCGAGACTGCATCTAGAAGCAAAAAAATGGAAGGATGCCATGGATCAAGAGATTGATTCTATTCGAAGGAATAATACATGGGACTTGGTAGATCTTCCAAGTGGCCACAAGTCAATTGGTGTGAAGTGGGTTTATAAAACCAAACTTAAAGAAAATGGTGAGGTTGAAAAACACAAGGCCCGTCTTGTCGTAAAGGAATACAAGAAGAAGTATGGGGTAGATTACAATGAAGTTTCTGCCCCAGTAATCCGTTTAGAAACCATACGTTTAGTGATCTCGTTGGTTGCACAAAACGGGTGGATGATACATCAAATGGACGTTAAATTGGCATTCTTAAATGGGTATTTGAGTGAAGAGGTTTACATCGATCAACCTCCTGGGTATGTAGAAAAGAATGAGGAATTTAAAGTGTGTCGTTTGAAGAAAGCTTTATACGGGCTAAAGCAAGCACCTCGTGCTTGGTATAACCGTATAGATACGTATTTTGAGAAGAATGATTTCAGAAAGTGCCCCTACAAACACACGTTGTTTATCAAGAATTTCAAAGGTAAATTCTTATTTGTTTGTTTATACGTAGATGATCTAATATTCACTGGAAATAGTCCAACTCTTATAGAAGAGTTTAAGCAATCCATGAAAGTTGAGTTTGAAATGACAGATTTGGGTTACCTTCACTACTTCTTGGGGATAAAGTAAAACAAAGAAAGGATCAGATTAGTAATTCGCAAAAGAAATATGCACTAGATATTTTAAAAAGATTTAATATGGAGGATGCTAAGTCAAGTTCCATACCAATGGAATTTGGACTGAAGTTAACAAAGGACTCCAAAGAAGAAACCATGAATTCAAGTGTTTATAGAAGTCTAGTGGGGAGTCTAATGTATTTAACAGCCACAAGAACCGGACATTATGTATGCCGTGAGTGTTATCAGTAGGTTCATGGAAGTTCCCAAGAAAAGTTGTGTGTCCCAATGAGTAATCATTCAATCAAGCAAACATATAATCAACACAATAATGCAAACCTGATATTGATTAATCGAACGATTCAACAGGTTACAAGATGAAATCGATCTATCTCTCTGCTTCTTTCTTGTTCACGGCGCGCCAACCCCACACAGCCTCCTCTCAATAATTAAATTCTCAATTAAGCCTCTTCCCTAATTAACTTTAACCTAATCTAATTTATAATTAGGCTTAGCTAAATGGGCTTGGCATGGCTTGGGCCCAAAAACTAAAACAAACTAATAACTAAATTAAAAAGACTAAAAAATAAAATACGAAAACATACTTTTGACTATTTATTATAAAAGGACCCTAGACTATTTGTTGAGACGACTTTATCAGCTTTGACTTCAGATTCCCATCTTCAGATAATTATGATCTTGAATCCAATAAATATGTGCTTTAACAAAAGTCATTGGGAAGTTGGGAAGAAAATTCTGAAGTATATTAAGGGAATTTTTTATCACAGTATCACTTATCAAAAGGTTGAAAATCCGAGGTTATTGGCATTTTGTGACAGCGATCATGGAGGAAGTATTGACGATAATAAGAGCACGTCTGGGTACGTGTTGAGTATGGAATCTGGTGTTGTTCATGGCAGTCCAAGAAGCAAAAATTAGTTGCTTTGTCATCGGCAGAACCAAGTATATGTAGTCACTTTTGTGGGCTGTCAAGTAATTTGGATGAGAGGATTACTGAGTGAATTACAATATCCACAAGAACAATCGACGTTGATTCACTGTGATAACAAATCCGCGATCTCACTTACAAAGAATCCGGTCTTTCATGGGAAGAGTAAACACATACGGATCAAGTACCACTTTATACGTGAGTTGGTAAGTCTTGGAGAGATCGAAGTTGTTTTCTGCAAAACAGGTGATCAGGTTGTGGATATCTTCACCAAATCTTTGAAAGTTGGTGACTTCATGAAGATGAAAGAAAAACTAGGAGTCTGTTGTGTCTAGCTTAAGGGGGAATGTTAAAAGGTTAATCTAGACACTAGTTTATTTTGACAGTTAGTTATATGGAAGTCTGTTACAGTTAGTGTTATCAGGGCAGTTAGTAGTTAAAAACAATTTGTTTGTTATTGTATATATGTATATGTATGTGTTGGAAATAATCTTGCTATGATGAACAAATCACAGGTAATAGTATGAATACACTTGCTAATTTTATTGATACTTGCAATTTTTGTTTTATTCACTTTACAAAACATTGACCCTATTTATAAACACTGAAAAGGTGCCTCCGAACCATCGCAATGGTTCGGTAAAGGTTGTGTTGTTTCATGAAGCATCATACCTCTTCATGAATGGTCACACCCTTTCACTAAGCATCATACCTCTTCATGAATTGTCCCACCCTTTCACTAAGCATCATACCTCTTTATGAATGGTCACACCCTTTCACTAAAATAACTACCTATAAATATATATATATATATATATATATATATATATATACTGACTTGATTATATTTAACCCACAAGTTTTGGTTAATTATCAACACTCCCCCTTAAACTAAACTTTGGTTTAAAGTAGGTCTTTAACTTGTTTTTATCTTGCTCTTCACAGCAGCGTAGGTCATTCGTCATCATTAATGAGACAAGACTCTTCTTGCTTGTCCTTATCCTGTTTCCACTTCGAACATTCCCTCGCAAAGTGACCGAAGTCACCACATTCATAACATCTGAAAGTGCTCTTGTCTTTAGTTCCTTGAATCGTACTTCTTCCACGTGTATTTGGACTGTTCTTCCATTTCATGCTTTCCTTGGCTTCGTTGTTGAAATTTTTACCTCGTCCTTTACCATGGCTTTGGTTGTTTGAACTTGCCATCAGAAGTTTGTCTTCATCATTTTCCTCTCATGCTTGCTTGCTTGCTTTTACCTTGCTTACTTCTTACAAATCAGAAACGAGATGGTTTCTAGTTTTCTTGCTCTTGTGTTTGATCGAAAGATCAAAAAAAACCCTTACTTACTACTGGCCAACTTGCTAACCAGTTTTTCTTGCTAAACTTGCTCAATATTGATCAACTTGCTAATCAATATTGTGTTTCCAGACCCACTTGCTAATCTGGCTCTTGCTGCACGTATCTGACCTACTTGCTAATCAGTTCGTGCCTCCTGACCCACTTGCTAATCAGGTTCTTACTTGCTTTGATCAAAATAATTGATCCTTTCTTGCTGATATTAAACCCAATGATTCTAATTTCTTGTTGGTTTGAATCAAGGGTTCTACTTGCTATTTGAACCTAAGAAAAGGCTCGAAACTTGCTATTTGAATCTTAAGGTTCGGAACTTGCTATTAACCTAAGGATTCTTTTTTTTTATAGTAACGATGTTTTTTATGAAAACGTTTCTTGAAACTTCGTTTCGTGAGATCGCAGTCCCTTGGCATCGATCTGACGCTCTGATACCAAATGTTGGAAATAATCTTGCTATGATGAACAAATCACAGGTAATAGTATGAATACACTTGCTAATTTTATTGATACTTGCAATTTTTGTTTTATTCACTTTACAAAACATTGACCCTATTTATAAACACTGAAAAGGTGCCTCCGAACCATCGCAATGGTTCGGTAAAGGTTGTGTTGTTTCATGAAGCATCATACCTCTTCATGAATGGTCACACCCTTTCACTAAGCATCATACCTCTTCATGAATTGTCCCACCCTTTCACTAAGCATCATACCTCTTTATGAATGGTCACACCCTTTCACTAAAATAACTACCTATAAATATATATATATATATATATATATATATATATATATATATATATATATACTGACTTGATTATATTTAACCCACAAGTTTTGGTTAATTATCAACACTCCCCCTTAAACTAAACTTTGGTTTAAAGTAGGTCTTTAACTTGTTTTTATCTTGCTCTTCACAGCAGCGTAGGTCATTCGTCATCATTAATGAGACAAGACTCTTCTTGCTTGTCCTTATCCTGTTTCCACTTCGAACATTCCCTCGCAAAGTGACCGAAGTCACCACATTCATAACATCTGAAAGTGCTCTTGTCTTTAGTTCCTTGAATCGTACTTCTTCCACGTGTATTTGGACTGTTCTTCCATTTCATGCTTTCCTTGGCTTCGTTGTTGAAATTTTTACCTCGTCCTTTACCATGGCTTTGGTTGTTTGAACTTGCCATCAGAAGTTTGTCTTCATCATTTTCCTCTCATGCTTGCTTGCTTGCTTTTACCTTGCTTACTTCTTACAAATCAGAAACGAGATGGTTTCTAGTTTTCTTGCTCTTGTGTTTGATCGAAAGATCAAAAAAAACCCTTACTTACTACTGGCCAACTTGCTAACCAGTTTTTCTTGCTAAACTTGCTCAATATTGATCAACTTGCTAATCAATATTGTGTTTCCAGACCCACTTGCTAATCTGGCTCTTGCTGCACGTATCTGACCTACTTGCTAATCAGTTCGTGCCTCCTAACCCACTTGCTAATCAGGTTCTTACTTGCTTTGATCAAAATAATTGATCCTTTCTTGCTGATATTAAACCCAATGATTCTAATTTCTTGTTGGTTTGAATCAAGGGTTCTACTTGCTATTTGAACCTAAGAAAAGGCTCGAAACTTGCTATTTGAATCTTAAGGTTCGGAACTTGCTATTAACCTAAGGATTCTTTTTTTTTATAGTAACGATGTTTTTTATGAAAACGTTTCTTGAAACTTCGTTTCGTGAGATCGCAGTCCCTTGGCATCGATCTGACGCTCTGATACCAAATGTTGGAAATAATCTTGCTATGATGAACAAATCACAGGTAATAGTATGAATACACTTGCTAATTTTATTGATACTTGCAATTTTTGTTTTATTCACTTTACAAAACATTGACCCTATTTATAAACACTGAAAAGGTGCCTCCGAACCATCGCAATGGTTCGGTAAAGGTTGTGTTGTTTCATGAAGCATCATACCTCTTCATGAATGGTCACACCCTTTCACTAAGCATCATACCTCTTCATGAATTGTCCCACCCTTTCACTAAGCATCATACCTCTTTATGAATGGTCACACCCTTTCACTAAAATAACTACCTATAAATATATATATATATATATACTGACTTGATTATATTTAACCCACAAGTTTAGGTTAATTATCAAGAGTATGGTCGTATGAATCTGTGAATAATGATATATGATGTTTGTACATATATGAACATTCTCCAGATGTGCAGCAATCTTCCTGCATATTCATAATAAATTAGATTTCTTTCAACAAGTTTAAGTTTCCATTTCACTCGGGATGGAAATAATCCATGGTCGAAGCGTTCAGCAATCTTGGAAGTCGTCTTGTCTTATAGAAATTCACACCTGCGTGTAGTGTTTTCAAATTAAGCACGAAAATCCAATCCAGAACATATTTGAACACAAATAGGAAGGCAAGTCACTTTATAGTCATCAAAATTGTATCTTTGTGTCATTGTACCTGTTACATAATGAAATATACATGGCTATATAACTATACACTTTACAAACTCAAAAACATGGGTATATTCACCAACACTAATGTACTACTACATCTTTGCAAGAATACCACTACTGAGATAGAATATTTAGGAGGGAAGCCCTTGTTCCGATCAACCTTCTAAACATACACTCCAAACCATTCTCTATGGCTTCAATGTTGCATTCTAAAGCCTCAACACAAATTTGAGGTTGATCTTTGCTTCCTGCTGTTCCCTTGTGAATAAATTTTGAGACTATGGACCATTTAGTTGTTGACTTGGTCTTGGAAATAGATAGAGACAAATATGACAAGAGCAATCCAAAGACAGATATGCTGACTTCGCTAACGTCTCTCAGTACCCTAATCACCGAAGAGAGATGGGGGTCAAGATTCAAGGGTTTTAAGGCGTAAAGATGATCGATTTGCTTCAAATCTGCAACACCTCTTTTGGCATCCTTCTTCAGTTTCTTAAGGAAAGAAGCATCTATAATGAAATCCTCCTTTCTCCTCCTTAGAGCTGATTGAACCTCTCTTACATGTTCCTTGACTTGTGAAACTACGTCTCTAACAGAGCCACAGACGTCCAAGTGCCTCATTGATCGATCCAGCAACTCATCGACCAACTTCCCATGTTGATGGTGGG
This sequence comes from Arctium minus, assembly GCA_954870635.1. Classification (NCBI taxonomy): domain Eukaryota; kingdom Viridiplantae; phylum Streptophyta; class Magnoliopsida; order Asterales; family Asteraceae; genus Arctium; species Arctium minus. Next base: position 22,152,329 of record OX941097.1, on the reverse strand, counting down.
AAAGGGCTTGTTGGGTATGTGGCAAACTGAATAGATTATCAACACATGTGTACAATCTTTCAAGACTTGTCACACCACTGTAAATTGTTTCTGCATCAGGGGTACATGAGATAGAAGTCTCCCATCTTTTGAGATTGGTTAGCTCCTCTTCGACTTGATGTGTGCTGGGGTGTGATCTGGTTGGCAAACTAATCGATCGAATGGAGTGACGATTCTTGGATAAAGAAGAAGATGACGAGAAAGCCATTGTTTTTGTTAAGAATTTGGCGAATTACCGAAATATTTTTTGGGATGATAACTAAATTTTCTTTTCCTTTCTATTTATACAAACCCAAGTTGGCGTAGATTAATCATAGAATGTGAGGAGCATGTGAAACAGCATGTGCAATCCTTTCAAACCGCTGAACTTGCATCCAAATCAGCCTACATATTTCTGATTTCATCGGTGGCATTTGGTAACAGTGAAGCAAAGAAACTAATTAACGTGAAAAACAAGACTATTTAATTAATGAAAGCACACGTATGGCTTGTCTCGTAAGGCCACCACTGAAGATACCGCGTAGACATTTCTTAATTAAATGGTTACACGTACGTGAACGAATATGATATGATTTCTGCAATTATAATACACGAGTGGCTTGTTAATTACACGAATCTCCAAATCATATCTGAGTGACACTTCATAATGCAAAGAGATACTCTCCTGTCCTCCCAAGAATAAAATATGTAGTTTATTCCAAATCCTGTTTTTAATTTGGAACTTTTTTTCAAAACAAGATATATCAAACAAGAAAGTTCAATATTTTTATTTTCAAAAAGATTTTTTGTTTACAAAATTATAATCTATATGTTTTATTTTTATTCACAATTAAAGTTATAGTATAATCTTCTGATTGTATCAAATATATTGTGCATTCTCATAATTGCTTTGAATACGTAATATATTTTTTCAAATATACTTCCTCCGTCCCAAAATAAATGTCCACAATGAAAATGACACAGTTTTATGAATGTGCAATTATTACACTTTTTAAATAACAAAATGACACTTTTACCCTTGATAATAGAGAGAGAAACTTTATCCATCTCATAATTAAGGGTAAAATGGGAAATTATAAACTTACTTTTGAAAATGGACATTTATTTTGGGACAAACTAAAATAGTAATGTGGACACTTAATTTGGGACGGAGGGAGTAGCTTTTAAAAGTAGATTTTCCAAAATAAGAACCAGTTTTATTTTAATATATTTTTTCCTATTTTAAACAACATAAAGGATTGCATCTTTTAGTATAAAATGAGTATTAATTAGTTTATAAAGTTACAGCTAATGATTTCTGTCCAAGATATGGAAATCCTCTTAAATGAGAATCTGTTAAACTTCACCTAATTTCAATAATGTTGTGAAATGTATTATTTTAAAAACTATTGCATCCTATTTAATCACTCCGTAAATTAAATCTTGCTAGCTCACAAATGTTCGAACCTGTTAGGAGTTTTAGACTTATTTTATACTACAACTATATAAGGAAATGAGCAAATCTCCATCGAAAAGATATCCATCGCAAAAGTTACCACTTCCCACAAGCATTTATGTCCGACCAGGTTTTAAGCCAACAGGGAAAGGTGTTGTAAGATTTCGTGAAAATAGAGATAAACATTAACTGAAATAGCTTGGATAAAAACTGTTTTCGCATGAGAGCTCGCTTTCTTTAAGTTATATCTTCAACCCAGATCTTCCAAAGATTTATGAAATTAACTCAAGAATAATCTGAAATTTTCATTCTCAATTTTGACAGAAATCGTTCTCATTTAAAAGTTAGAGAATTATAACCACTATTATATTAAATGCGAGAATAATTCCCAATTAAAAATGGAAATGATTGTTGGAGTAATTAGCAAGGAGTTAACTACACAGCAGTTACAAAATGCCCACACTGATAAGAAGGATGTTGTGAAATTACCAAGACCCAAATAGCTAAAAGCTCAATGGTTGGTTCCGATAAAAACACAATATTACCCAAGACAAATGAACTAAAGTTCTATATCGAGATTCAAAGCGGAAGTACGATTAACAATGTAAGATAATCAACTACTAAGAAATGTAAACAATGATTAAACCCAATAAATGTAAAATAAAGCATAAGTAAGAGAGACACCGAGATTTTTACGTGGAAACCCGGAAAGGGAAAAACCACGGGCGGAGGACGCCGAGAACTGATCCACTATCACTTTGATGATGATACACTTGAGATTTCAGCTTACAATAATGGAAAAATAAGCTAGGGTTCTTGAGGTTTAGAGGGTAAAATTTTTGAGTGAGATAGTAAAGAGTAGAGAGTACACTAGGGTTTTGTTGTCTGATTCTTTTATAAAATCAACAGCTCTTTTTAACAATTAAAACAAAACCTGTTGGGTCTAATACACACAAAAACAGTCGGCCCTCTAAATGGGCCTGTTGGGCCTGCTAGATTGCCTCGCCTCACAGGCTCCCACACCTGATTGAAGGCAGCGATCTTCACAAATCTCCACCTTGCATTCAATCCAAATAACCATGCAAAGAGCAAAACTCCACCTCGTCTCTAAACCAAGTAAATACACCAAGAACACAATCTCCACCAATCTTCATCTCAAGCCAAAACCGATCACCCGTAAACAAAGCAATACCAAAGTAATCAAAGTTCTTGAAAAGCAATATCCTCCGCCAATTCGCCCCTAAGGGCATCAACCTCGTCTTGCAACACCAACTAAGTCCAAACACAAATTGAACTTGGATACCGGAAGCGGCTTAGTCAACATATCCGCTGCGTTGTCGTGAGTGCTAATCTTGACCACTTTAACATCACCTTTAGCTACTACCCCACGGACATAGTGATGACGAATATCGATGTGCTTCGTCCTATCGTGAAACATCCGATCTTTGGTCAAGAGAACCGCACCTCGATTATCACAAAAAACCTCCTCGACCTTCAGATGATCACTCAATTCACCAAAAAATCCCTTGAGCCATACAGCTTCTTTCACAACTTCATTAACCGCCATGTATTCCGCTTCCGTTGTGGACAAAGAGACAGTAGGTTGCAAATGTGCCTTCCAACTAATGGCACACCCATCAAGAGTAAAAACATATCCAGTAATAGATCTTCTATTATCAAGATCCTTGGCATGATCGGAATCCGCATAGCCAAGTACCCCCGAAGAATTCTTCCCGAAATGCAAACATAGATCTGTCGTGCCCCTCAAGTAACGAAAAATCCATTGGACCGCTCTCCAATGCTCTTTACCCGGGTTGGCCATATATCTGCTCACCATAGAAACTACATAGGCAAGGTCAGGATGGGTACAAATCATGGCATACATCAAATATCCCACCGCACTAGAGTATGGCACTCTTGCCATATAGGCAACATCGTCTTGAGTCGAAGGACTTAAAGCGGATGATAACTTGAAATGAGGCGCAAATGGAGTGTTGACAGACTTTGCTTCAGACATATTGAACCGGCGAAGAACTTTCTGAACATACCCCTTTTGACTAAGGTATAATTTTCTCGCCTTTCTGTCACGAATAATCTCCATACCAAGAATTTTCTTTGCGGCTCCCAAATCCTTCATATCAAATTCTGAATTTAACTGATCTTTAACTTTCTAAACTTCTCCCATATCTTTAGCTGCTACGAGCATGTCATCCACGTACAAGAGCAAATATAACATCGACCCATCTTCACACTTCTTGAAATAAACGCAGCTGTCGTACGACGAATTTGATAAGCCGTGTGCGGTCACAAATGCGTCGAATCTCTTGTACCATTGCCTAGGAGACTGTTTGAGGCCATAGAGAGATTTAATAAGCTTGCACACGTGACCTTCTTTACCCGGAATCTCGAAACCTTCCGGTTGTTGCATATAAATCTCTTCCTCAAGTTCACCATTCAGAAAAGCGGTCGTTACGTCCAATTGCTCAAGCTCAAAATCATTGGATGCGACCATTCCAAGCAATGCACGAATAGAAGTATGTTTCACCACCGGTGAGAAAATGTCATTATAGTCGATGCCATGAATTTGACTATAACCTTTCGCGACTAACCGAGCTTTATACCTTGGCTTTTCAATTGGAGTGGTCCCTTCCTTCACTTTATAAACCCACTTGCACCTAACCGGATTTTTGCCTTTAGGAGCCGGCACAAGCTCCCAAGTTCCGTTCTTTTGCAAGGATTCCATCTCCGCGTGCATTGCCATCATCCATTTATCCGCATCTTTTAGTTTCATAGCCTCACTATAAGAATTAGGCTCAACGGTGCATTCCATTTCTTCCACTACACTCAAAGCATATGCTACTAAATCGACTTCTTCAGTATACCGTGCGGGGCGTACAATTTGTCTCCTTCCCCTATCATGCACAATGCACGGTTCGGGCTCTTGTGGCGAAGGTTGTGATGGAGCATCACCTACCACTTGAACACCTGTAGTGGAAGAAGAAGAAGAAGAAGAGGCATTAGAAACATTAGTAACATGTGGGCTCGTTGTTTGAGCCATAGGTAGCTCCACCTCCACTGGAGATTTCTCCTTAGGAGCTTCATAAATGGTCTCGGATATAGGAGACGGCGAATCATGCAACATGGAGGATTCGTTAAAAGTGACATCTCGGCTTATAATGATCTTCTTTGTTTCCGGACACCATAGCCTAAAGCCTTTCACCCCATCTTTGTATCCACAGAACTTTCATTTCAATGCTCTCGGTTCCAACTTCCCTTTATCAACACGTGCATAAGTCGGGCAACCAAATATTTTTAAATTAGTGTAATCGGCCGGTGATCCGTTCCAAACTTCCATGGGAGTCTTCTTCTTAATAGCAACAGAGGGAGACCGATTGATGATATAACAAGCGGTAGAAGTCGCTTCCTCCCAAAAAGACTTGGGCATTTTAGAGTTTGAAAGCATGCATCGAACTTTCTCAAGAATAGTGCGGTTCATCCTTTCGGCTACACCATTCTGTTGAGGAGTATGGGCAACGGTACGATGCCTTGTAATGCCTTCCTTCCGACAATAGGCATTGAACTCCTCGGAGCAAAATTCTAAGCCATTATCCGTTCGTAGATATTTCACCTCTTTACCGGATTGCTTTTCGATCATTGTCCTCCAATCTTTGAATATCTCGAAAACATCATTCTTGCGTCTTAAGAAGAAAGCCCACACTCGACGAGAGAAATCGTCAATAATAGTGAGCATGTAAGAAGCTCCACCATAAGAAGTAACACGAGCCGGACCCCAAAGGTCGGAATGAATATAGTCAAGCGGGCCTTTAGTAGAGTGAATGCCACTTGAGAACTTGACCCTCTTTGTCTTGCCGTACACACAATGCTCGCAAAATTGCAAATCGGTAACTTTGTGGCCATTCAACAAACCACGTTGACTTAGCTCGGTCATACCACCAAGGCTCATGCAACCGAGACGAAGATGCCATAACTTGGATAGATCACCATCGGACATTGACTTGGAAGCTACTGTAACGTCACCCGTAACGGTTTGACCCTGCAAAATATAAAGGTTAGCGGACTTTCTTTGAGCTTTCATTGCTACTAGCGCTCCACGCTTAACCTTAATAGATCCACCTTTACCCAAGAACTCGTAACCCTTTTCATCAAGGGAACTAAGAGAGATGAGATTTCTTCGAAGCTCGGGAACATGTTTCACATTCCCAAGTGTTCGGGTGACACCATCATGCATACGGATTCTAATTGTGCCTTGACCAACAATAGGGCAAGTAGCATTGTTCCACATCATTACAACACCTTCGGAAACTTGCTCATATGTATGAAACCAACTACGGTTGGGACACATATGAAATGTACAACCCGAGTCTAGAATCCACTCTTCCGTGGCCTTTGGATTACCATCGGAGACCGTCATGACTTCACCTTCACTAGCTCCACCTTCATCGTGCTCAACAATATCGGCTTCCCCGGAGGAACCCGTTGTCTTGTTCTTGGCTTTGTTTTTGGCTTGAAGCTTAAAACATTCGTCAATGATGTGACCCCTCCGTTTACAAAAGTTACAAAACTTCTTCTTTCCACGAGATTTTGACCTTGATTTGCTTGAAGAGCTCGAGCATTTTTCAAAAGGTCTTCCCCTTGCATTTAATCCCTCGGCCCTTGGTTCATGACTGGGAATTATCTCCTTCATCTTCTCTTTCGAACTCAAAGCGGTATACACTTCCTCAAGAGTAAGAGAATCCCTACTATAAATGATTGTATCGATAAAAGTTGAGAATGATGGTGGCAAAGAGCATAACAAAATTAGACCCAAATCCTCATCGTCATATTTCACCTCAAGATTTTTCAAGTCACCAACTATCTCTTTGAATTTCGATAGATGTGCAGTAATTGAACCACCTTCAGATAAACGATGGGCATACAATTTAAGCTTCATATGGAGCTTATTGGGCAAGTTCTTTGTCATAAGCATTTTATCTAGCTTACACCATATTCGATAAGCCATTTCCTCTTCCGCAACATCCTGTAAAATATCGTTAGACAAATGCAATCTAATCAAGGATGAGGCTCTCAAGTCATTTAGTTCCTTTTCCTCTTCCGTCCAAGCACCAGGCATAAAAGCCCGTCCCAAAATACATTTGTGTAAATTTTGTTGGACAAGGACATCTCTCATCTTTATCTTCCATAAAGGATACCGGGTATCTCGTTCCAACAAAGGTAGATCGAATTTCATTGTCGACATAAATGAAACCCTAGCAAATCAATAATCCTACAATCTTCAACCGATCAAAAAATCTCAATATTAATCCTTGAGCTCTGATACCAATTGTTGTGAAATTACCAAAACCCAAATAGCTAAAAGCTCAATGGTTGGTTCCGATAAAAACACAATATTACCCAAGACAAATGAACTAAAGTTCTATATCGAGATTCAAAGCGGAAGTACGATTAACAATGTAAGATAATCAACTACTAAGAAATGTAAACAATGATTAAACCCAATAAATGTAAAATAAAGCATAAGTAAGAGAGACACCGAGATTTTTACGTGGAAACCCGGAAAGGGAAAAACCATGGGCGGAGGACGCCGAGAACTGATCCACTATCACTTTGATGATGATACACTTGAGATTTCAGCTTACAATAATGGAAAAATAAGCTAGGGTTCTTGAGGTTTAGAGGGTAAAATTTTTGAGTGAGATAGTAAAGAGTAGAGAGTACACTAGGGTTTTGTTGTCTGATTCTTTTATAAAATCAGCAGCTCTTTTTAACAATTAAAACAAAACCTGTTGGGTCTAATACACACAAAAACAGTCGGCCCTCTAAATGGGCCTGTTGGGCCTGCTAGATTGCCTCGCCTCACAGGCTCCCACACCTGATTGAAGGCAGCGATCTTCACAAAGGATCAGAAGGCTTTAGAGCTTTTGAGACTCCTCATAGTCACAAGACGCTGCGTCAAAATCAATTTAGAATCAGAAGGCTCTGAACAAGACTCAAAGGCTTATGTAGGGAATTCCGAAAATTTGGAAGCTCATTTTCTTCATGCACTTCTCTTCATAAAATCCAGAGAGATTTCATGGTGCGCCCCCTTGACTGTCGCCATATGGCACCCCTCCAACGATCTCGAGTTCCTAGTTAGCTTACATGAATGTGCACTCCACACCTTCTAGCTCGTTCTATCCAAATACATAAGATAAACTGATGATTTCACTAAAATCACCACCAAAAGAGTTCATTGAAAATGATATTATTAATCCTACGCATAGATGATCACCTGGCTTGATCCATCAGTTTTAAGATTTGCCGGTACGTAAAATTTTGGCGATGTTGTAGTCCTTGGTTTTGCTCCAATGTTTAAAAGTTGAGGTGGATAAAATCAAATTTGACGTGCTATGTTTGGATTGACTACGGATTCGAGCCATAGCACATGGTTTCATAAAACCACACGATTTTCCGATCTAAATCAAGATCACTGTTTTAGTAAATGATGCAGAGAAAAAAAGGAAATTTGAGTTTCTATAGTTAATGAGGCCATATATATATATATATAATCAAATGAGAACAACAAATATGTTACAAACCCTTGAGAACCGATATAAAAATATTTATTTACATGATTTTTTCATCAAAACCTATAATTTAAGATATTGTTTCACATATATTTTTGTTCACCTTGTGAAAAGATTACACGTGATTTTTTTTATTCACCTAGTGAAATGAAAAATACAGGTCAAAAGTATTCATGTGGTGAAACAAATATATGTGAAACTATCATATTATGAAACAAATATATATGAAGCAATATCTTAAATTCAAGCATTTGGTGAAAATGTATCATGTAAAAAAATATTTTTATATCGGTTCTCACATGTTTGTAACATATTTGTGGTTCTCATTTGATTTAACCCCTATATATATATATATATACACACACACATTATGAGGGAGGTTCAAGGGAAAACCTCAAAAAAATGGAAAACTGAGAAACACTTTGGTAGCCTTTGATCTAGACGGTATGCCCTTGTGCATATCCATGTGTGCATGTTACAAATTACTTGTATGCACAAGTGCATACCGTCCAGATGAAGGGCTACCAGGGTGTTCCTCAGTTTTTCGTTTTTTTGAGGTTTTCCCCTGAACCTGACCTTATATATTATATATCAAAAATACGCTTCAATATCCAGCTATTCAAATTATATGTTCATCTTCTTTTATTATCAAAATACTCCTTCCATTCATTTTTTTATAGACTCTTCCACCACCACTATATTTCTCTACCTTCTCTACTCTTTCTCTTTCTCAAGTGTTTCTCACACGACAATAATCCAAGACAGAGTAGATCAGACATTTTTAGAATCCTTCAAGAAATTTAGCATACCCGTGTACCTTCTTAATTGCATCGAGTAAGGGGATGTTTACCTCAACCTTTCAAAAGGTGTCTAGGATTTCTGAATCCACTTCCTCTTTTCTGGATTTCGCTAGTCTTGTAGGAAAAGGAGGAGGTGTCATGAAGGTCTAAGGTGGCTCCTTTTCTTCATTCCTTGATCTATCACTCGACTTTTCATCTTCTTTCTCTCGATTTCCCTTATGACTTGCTTTGTTGGGTTTAGGAAAATTCTTTCCATTCCTTAGGGTGATTTCACTTGCATTCTGTCTTGGATAAACCTGAGTTTGTGAAGGTAACCTACATTGAGATTCCAACCTACTTAATAGAGGAAGCCAACTGACTCATTTAATTATCTAACTTCTTGATACTTGTCCTCATCCTTGTTGAAATTGTTGTGTATTAGTTGCAAGTGTCTTACCATTTTCTTCTAAAGACAAACCTGAACTCGAAGGAGGCTAGTGTGGTGGAGTTGGTAGTTTAGGATGGAATTGTTGAGGCTGTTGATCTCCATAGCTGAGATTTGGGTGGTTCATCCATCTTGAGTTGTAGTTATCGGAATAATGATCATAATTCTTCTGTTGTTGGCCTGAAAATCCATCCATTACATTAACTTCTCTCAAGGATTTTATCATAAAGTGTTCTTTATTGGACACATATCAATTGTGTGTCCGGCACCATCACATATCCCAGAACTTTCACCTGTTGCACCTTTCCTACAACAAATTATTGAACACGAGATTTTAGTTCAGAAATATGAGTTTCAAGGGAAGATACGTGTACCTTATTTATTCTTCTTGTCGTGTCTTGCCTTGCACCAAATTATTGCAAGTTAACAACCATGATGGAAATTATCCCTCTAACCGCTTGAGGTGTTTTGTTTACTACAACACCCCCACTAGCTGCATCTGTCATCTTTCTTTGCATTGGTAGAAGTCCTTCATAGAAGTACTGGATAAGGAGTTGTTCTGATATCCCGTGTTGAGGGAAACTTGCACATGATCGTATGAATCTTTCCTAATATTCATGATGATTCTCTGTGTCTCTTTGTTTAATCCTGCAAATCTCGCTCTGGATGGAAGCAACTCGTACTTATCAAGGAAAGTTCTAACCATTTGATTCCAAGTAATGATTAAGCCAGGTGGCAAATAGAATAACCCAATCCTTGGCATGATCACTCAGTAAAAAAAGGAATATGATCAATTTGATCCGATCTTCAGTTAATTTCAAGGGGTTTCATGCTTGACCGGTCAATTAACATGCAACTCCTTCAAATGCTTTTGCAGATCTTCATTCTCTAAACCATGAAAATTAGGAAGTAAGTGGTCAAACTAGATTTCAATTCACAGTTTACCTCTAGTGTGGGGTATCAGTTGCAAATTCGGACGACTGCCTTAAAGTTCTTTCATTCGTTATTGGTTCTTTTTCATAGTCACTTGATGAGTCAATGAGCTCGAGGGTATCTTTATATTCCAGAGAGGAAGATGACGATACTTGGTTTTTAAGTTTAGCTTCCTTCCTCAATCTCTTGGATGTTTTCTCGATTTTGGGATCGTGTTCAAGTTAATCTGTATTGTTTTCGCAATATGTGTATGTTGGGAAGAAAAATTATAATTTAAAACGGATATTTTTCTGAATCAACGTCCCTAACTATTTTCATGTTAGGACCTTTGTCATTATCAATTTAATCTAAGTAAAAGACCAAACATTCGTTCGTATCTAAAACTAACTGAAATTAACTAAAGACGTTTTATATGAAAAATCAACCAATTAAAACTCAATGTTTATTATAAAAACAATTGATCAATACCACAACGTCAATCCAAAGTGACGGTTACCCGATGAACGAAAGCAAAACCACTAAAGCAAAACGTAAACATAAATATAACAAAAGCAATAAAATTAATCAATGAAAACTATAAAGATCGATCCAATGAGTGTTACTCTCCAAGAATCGTTTTGAACCTAAGAAAGCAGTATATAAATTAAGAACGATGCAAAAATTAAAAAGGTGCATAAAATAAATATAAGGAGGAAAACATTAACAATAGAAGAGTGTGAAATTTAACTAAATAATAAATTCAAACATAAATATAAAATATGGAGAAAACGAAACGTTACAACGGATGTAGAATTGGATGAGAATCTGTCACATTCCATCTCCAATCTTTGATCCGCCAAAACATCGCCTCTTCTTCACATCCCATGTGTTCAACGATGAAGAAAATACAACTAATCGAATAACATACTAAACCTAAAATAAAAATGAAAATAAAAATAAAAACTACAACAGCTAAACTAAAAAAAAGATGAAGAACGGCGTAGAGCCGTGGGGAAGGAGAGGGAGATCACCAACAAACCCTACAATTGATTTATAAAAAAATATAAATTTTAAATTCAGCCCCTCGTCTTTGCAACTATTCCATAGGCGCCCCTCTTGATTTATATTCTTTCAAAAGCATCCCTTCACGAATTCTTTCTTGAAAATTTGGTCCAACTTTTGTTATATTTCTTGAATTGCTCCACCACATAAATGATTGATTAAATACTCCAAAAGCTATCTTCATCCATATCCACATTTCAACTCAAAGTACCTATCAAAAAAACCCGACAAAACCACAAAAATGTCAATGTAATATCCCCAATCGACGATTAGACGAAAATTAACTATAAATATAATAAAATCTACGTGCAAACAATTAAACTAAATGCAAAATGCAATTATAAACTAAAATGAATGCCACAAAATGCACTTAACATGTATGAGAAGAATGAGACATAGAAAAACAAATCTATTAGAAATACAATCCCCGACAACGGCGCCAAAATTTGATGGGTGTCGAAACCACCAAAAATAATTCCTACTCAAAAAAAATTTAGATTGTAGTAGCAATGAGTAAGGTCGAATCCCTGTTACACTCATTTTTTATGCTTAAAACATAAATAAAATAAAATGGAGGGAGGGAGGGAGGGGAGGATTTGATGTGAGGATTAAAACTAATACGATTTAATTAAGCAAATAAAGATGTAGGACAAATTCAATGATGAGAAAGTATTCAACAATCAATTTAATTTCCAATATTCAACAATCAATTTAATATCCGACTCGATTCAGCCGGTTGATCATTGACGTAAAAAAATTATTCAAAGATTTCCAAATTGGTTATAGTTATTGGTATGACCTAATAACCTGTTTATCCTTAATCTCCAATAGCACGCTCGTAAACTACTTTTCTAATTGACAAACAATCCTAGAAATGTACTTTTGGAATTGAGTGTCAACAACTAGAGAAACTACCAATTCTAGTCAACAAGATGTAAGACAATTGTTTAGACTAGGTTGTCTATCCCCATACTTGAATTTTCAACATTCATATTTACTAGCTACCAATACCAGAATTTTCAGACAATTACGGGTCATGAGATTCGAATTATCAACTTACCACTTGATGATTGAACAATGGCACTGTCATACAATCAACCAATCAATAATATAAATGAAGATCAAAACATAGAAAAAGTAGAAAGCTTCTTAGTTTCAAAGTGAAGAAGAAAAGTCTCACAAACCAACTTGAATTAGAAACCTAAAGTAACCTGGAATTGAGAATTGAGCAATTCATGTGTTTACAAGAATAAAGACTAAATTAAAGAAGAGAATCCGATGTTCAAACTCTTGATGTTTTTCCAACAACAACCTCAAACCCTTTAAATCGACTTCCCTTTATCGACATTCTTTTTAGAAGATGATATGCACGATATGTTTTTCATTTAGGATATCTCTTCTCTTTTTGTGACTCTTGGGCCTCCTTTTAAAATTAAAATACAATTGGGCTTGAAAGCTAGAACTGAGAAAAAGCCTACTCCTTCTTAGACCTGCTTGAGGAATAAAAAGTCTGGATAGAGGACATCTTTTGATAAGGCGTGGGCACTTTGTTTACTTTTCACCTACTGGAACACAATTAGGGAGCTTCTTCGGGAAATCATTTAGATCATCAACTTCAACAAGCTTTTACTCCAAAAACCTGCTTGCCATGCCTATTTCACAAACTTAACTAAAATGAGTATCCTAGTCCAAAATAATAGTTAAAACATGTAACATAATCTGAATATTTGGATAGTTATGCAACTATCAAAATGAGAGTTCATCAATCTTGATGGAGAAGCATATAACATATTAATTTGCAACTAACTATCTTTTCGTTTGAAGACCTTGAGGTCAATAAGCTAAAGTATGATCTCAAATTAGAGGCTCCTCACACAATCAATAAGCATCGATTTAGACTTGCAAATACTAAAGAAGTGACCATGTCCAATTATGTATGTGTCCATTGTTATTCCCATATTCAAGCTCCGAAATAGAAATTAAGAGTAATAGATCAAGATTGCACCAAAACTCGTATGTATTTCTAGTGAGAGAAATATTATAATGAGAGCTCAACAATTATGAATAAGGAATTATCTTGGTGCCTAATGCTTAGTTTCCTAATGGTTACAACCAAGGTTCTAAATGGCGTGAGGCGTAGCGTGGCGGCGAGGCCAAGCCTCAAGCCTTAGGAGTCACGGCGAAGCCATGGCGTTTTCAAGGCGTGACTTATGGCGTCAAATTTCTAATTTATATATAATATTATATATAAAAATATATGTTTTGGTGTGTTACTCAATGAGTTAATAGTAATAAGCAAGTTTAATTAGGTTCTATATATTTAAAACATGCAAATAAAACATTAAAAACATAAAGAAAAACCAAATATCGCATTACAAAAACTGCGCATTAGGACATGGCGTGCCACGGGCTTAACGTGGCGTGAGACACAAGCCTTGGTGCCATGGCGGCTGTGCGGCAAGTTTTTTAGAACAGTGGTTACAACACACAAAGCTTTATATACAAAGGTGTGACACCCCAAAATGGGGAAATAAATAAATATGAAAAAAAGAGGAAAAAGGAAAATAAAATAAAATTGTTTTATTTTATTGGACGAAATCGAGAAGAAAAAAAAGTGAAAAGGGGTCCATTATGTCGTTTGATGAAAGTGGGAAGTGAATAAAGGATTTATGTTCACTTGGACTAAAAATAAAGGAAAATGTCACATCAAAGGTGAAAATTGTAATGTTAGCCAAAACAATGAAGTCAGGGGGCCGAACGTCATTCTTTAATAGTATAGGGGTAGTGTCAAGCGTCAACAGTCCCAAACCAGAGGACCGGTTTTGAAAATATTTCAGATCAGCAACTCTTCAGAATTGAAAACGATGGATGATCTTTGAGGCCTCTTATTCGCTTATTGGGTCAATGAATACACCAAATAATTTCAGATTTAATTAGCCAATATGTTCCCTTTCATTTTTGATTCAAGAAGCTTCAAGAAAAACGGAGAAACTAAAGAGAAATTGGAGCTCAAAGTCACCGTCCGAAATCTTTGTTTTTGACGATTTGAGGTAAAATACCCAACCAAATTTTGATTGTTGTATATGGTTAGCTTCGTATTTAAGTCATCTATCGAACCTTAGTAGCCTTATGTCTCATATTTGAGTTTAAGATGTCCGATTTTGAGCTTTTACAGATTTTCGAGTTTATTGAAAACTGAAACTTTAAATGAAGAAATGAGACTCAATAGTTGATGGTTTTGGTTGATTTTTGTTCCTATGGTTAGATAAAATGATTTTCTAGAGTTTTGCAAAAAGAATTTATGAAAACGGTCAAAAAATTGAGGCCAAACGGTGTTGGAAAAGCAGTTGCCGGCGTTTTTAAGATGCAGGTGCATCGTCGGCATGTTACATCCATATTGACCGGGCGCTAGGGATGAATATGGGCCAAGACCTTTTTCTTTCTAATTCGGCCGTCATTTTTATCATATTGACTTTTGATTCTTTTTAGTTTTAGTTAAATATTAAGCTTTATATATATATAAACAATTATTGATTTGGGCTTCTAATATTTTGGATCTGCTCTTTCATTTGGTACATAAGTTATATATATATATATATATATATATATATATATATATATATATATATATAACATGAACTTTGGGCCTTTTATGACTGTTTATTTTATTTGGGCCGGTAAAGTAAATTCGGCCAGATATTAGATTTAGTTTATTGGACCTTTAATATATTTAAAAAATCCAAGTAAAAGATGAATGTAACTGTTAAATTATTTATTATGTAATAGATAATTTGATAGTTGTATTTAATGTGTCGCTTTAAGATTTCTAAATTACGAAACACTTTAAGTTGTAATAGATGATTCTGTTAGTTTAAAAGAATCAATCGATGTTAAAAATCGTTATTAAGCATTGTTCTTAGAGGTTTATTAAATTATTTTAATGATTTAATAATGAGATTAAAGCGTCGTAATTTAAGTTTAATATTTTTTTACACGCTTTAATTTGGAGAGATGGATTTATAGGTCTATAAAATGATTATTTTGACGTTTTAGGACGTCATCGAGTTTTAAACTTGGAGTTTGACTAAAGTTTGTCGAGGTTGACCAAGTTGACTGAGGGTTGACTTTTACCTCATTTGGCCTACAAGTATTTTGACGATAAGATCAAGTAGAGATACTTGAGTCATTAAGAGATGGTTTTGGATTTTGACTTTAGGTTGGGTCAAGTTTGACCAGAATTGACTATGGTTGACTTTTGGAGGAATTAAGCCATTAATGGACATATGGTATGAAATGTATAGGTTTTCGGACAAGAGCTATCAGTAGCCGATCTACACACAATCAGATGAGTCTTCATGAGACTTACAATGGGACTTAAACCTATGTACAAATTTATTTTTGGCATTATATGATTTGTATGGTGATATGTACGTATGCATGATATTTCAGTTTACATACATGATATAATATATTCTACATGTTTGTTATTTATGATTAGTTGCATGTTATGTGTTTATTTTGTTTTCAAATAACTCTAGCATGTTATTTCATATGAAAGTTTTATGATCGGTTTTAACATGTGGGCGTTTGACCAGTAAGTCACACGACAAGTGGCACGACCCCGTAATGGGTGTCTAGACAGGTGTAGGTCTAACAACCCAAGGAATGTCAGTGACAAAATGACCCTTACCCGAGGAGACAGTTTATGAGATCTCTATTTGGTACAGAATTTACAAGTTGATATGTATGATGTGATATGATTTTTATTCACGCAAAAAACATGAACTCGCTGATCTTTATAAGGTGACTATAGTATGCATATCAGGGACAGAAGGTTTCAGGTTGGACAAGGGAAAAAGGGGCACATATAGAGCGACTTGCCTAGCCCATTTAAGTTCAATATTTCCGTTCAAGCATCTATGGTAGATAAATTTGTAATGCAATCCGGTATGGGACCGGTTAGCATTTAAGTTACATATTTATTATTTTAAAGTCTTCCGCTGTATAACGGTTTTAATTGAGCCGTTATTTTGGAGAATTGTTTTAGATTACGTAACACTTATCAAGGCGAAAATATGGTTGTTACAAGTTGGTATCAGAGACATAGTTCAAGAGAAATAGGTTGTGATTTATACCCTAAGCTTGAACTATTAGTTGTAACAATGATACTTCAGCTTTAGGTGCGAATCATTATCAGTATCGTTCATTAATCAATATGAGCATAACAAATATTAGATGCAACATAATTCAATGTAAATACAGTATAATAATGTTGCGACAATGCAATAAGTTTAAGTGAAGTTATAATTGATCAAATTTCTTTCTCTTAGAGTTGATTGGCGTTAAGAATGCACGTAGGGTACTGAGAAGTAAGCTTTTTCAGAGTATGACAGAACAGCTAGTATGGGATTATGTTCGAAAGTTAGTCATGTAAGTATTCAGATTTAGAAGCGTCAAGGAAAATCTGATTTTAATAGCAAGTGTTAGCTAGAACTTGAGTTGTTTAATATATTATCAATTTGCAGTTGACAATTTCACTTTCAGTTAACTTCAGTCATGCATGTTAAATTCGGTATGTATATTAACGATCATGTATCAGGATATCAGTAATTTAGGCAGGGTACTGTAAATGTGCATAAATGATACATGTACCATGATGGTGCCTCTGTGCACATGTTTATTCAGTTCAACAAAATAACCAACACATATTGTGGTCAGTGTATATGAATGGTTCAAATAGATAGATGACCCCACACTACGCCAAGAGATTTAAGATCTCAAAAGGGGTCTAGCTTTGTTATTATGTTTAAAAGAAAATTTGTCCAGAACTTTTAGACATCAGATTTATTGTATCAGATCAATTTAAATGTTACCCCCTTGAAGTGACAGTTAACCATATAAATTTTAGTTTCAAATCATGGGCTTTCAGTAATGTCATAGGGATTGAGGAACGTGACGACAGTGTCATGAATCTAGTAAGCGTAATATGTGGACCATACTTAGAAAAGTTGTTATAGTCGTCATTTACAGTGTGCTCAATTATTTGAGAAATAAGGCGAAGCACGTATAACGTCAAAAGTTAGTCCCACGACCGTTAAAGAAGATAAGTTGTAAGAAAAAGAATTTTATGAGTTATAGATGCAGAGTTTCAGTCTTCTTGGTTATGTAGTTGGCAAGAAGGACATCTAAGAAAAGTAAAAGGGAAACAAACTCAAAGGTTGTCTCAAATTTAAAACAACCAAGATTAGTAACCGAGATAGAAATTTATTTTGGCTATTATTTTGTTGTCAAAGATTCATTCAAGGTTCTTTAAATTGGAAATTTAATGTCAGCATAGACCCAGAAACAATAACTTTAATTGAAGTCAGAAAGAACAAGTCTTTCAGCTATTGAAAGCAAAAGAAAATGTATGTATGAATTTGATGGTTGCTAGAAGGACTAGAAAACCTTGTAGTTTTAGTGATTGCTTGAGTTTGAATTAGACTTGATATTAATGCAACGAGGCAAGTTTATCGCCTACGCATTAAGGTAACTGTAAGAGCCTGAGAAGACACATCACATTGAGTACGGGCTATTAGACTCAAGTGATTCATTAAGAGACTATTCGATAAGAGATAAAGAATGATGTTAGGACATAAAATGTCCAAGTTGGAAAGTTTTCTAAAGGGGTTTACCTTTTATATTTGTATTGGGCTTTATTATTGTAATTGGGATTTAATGTAAATGGGCTTGGGCTTTAAGTTAGAACAAGGGAGTTGGAAGAGGTATAAATAATTATATGTTTAGGGTTTTATTGAATTAATGCATTCATTCAATGTAGCCATTTTGAGAGATCGTCTACACTTTCTCTCTCTAGGTTTTGTTCATGTTCTTCGTTTTCAATATGAATAAAAGGTATCTCTCTCAATCTCATTTTGTTCTTATTAATTGAATCATGAATTGTTGTTGATTATCTGGGATCTACATGTGGTATCAGAGCCGGATCAAAGAAATTTTTCTTTGATTCGATCGATTTTTAACAATTCGTGACTGTACGGTCCAAAGTTTTTTAATCAGTTGAAATTGAAATCGGTGGTTTAATCATGGATCGGCGGCTATTGCAATCCAAAGTTGTGATCAATCTTATCGGCGACTGTAATTTTGTTAATCAATCGGTGGCTGTAAGTTTTCATATCACCAACACCCATCCACATTTGAAAGTCCATAGGAATTTAATTCAATATGATTGGCTACTAATTCATAGTGGGTGGGTGACTTATTAATGAGAATTTTCATGGCTGTGAATTTTCTTTTGTGATTGCTTGGAAGATTTGCAAGTCGTGGGTCGGTGGTTTGTAAGTGGTAGCAGTGAAGGAAATTTGTGATCGACGGCTGTAATGTTCTTTAATTGAAATCGATGGTGTCTTCAAACATGGTGACCGACCGGATGATTGTTTTGCTAGTGAAATGATTTTGTAATTGAAATCGGTGGATTAAATGGTATGAATTTTAGCCGGCAACTGGATATAAAATTGAGTTGGTGGAGCAATTTTTAATTAACAGGATGTTTTCATTAATGGATGGCGGATGTGTTTTATTGATAGATGGTGAAACCACAAATATGACTGACGGCTGTTTATTTTGTTGTTGTCGGTCGGTGGTGGAATGAAATTGGCATCCGGCGGCAGTCTTGAAAAGCCACAATCGGGACTTGAATATTATATGTTTCGGGCTTGAGGTTTATTTGTCCTGGGCTTCTATTTCCTCTTGCCATCCGGGCTTATATGTGGGCTTGTCAATTGTGCTTAATTTGAGAGAATTTTTATTGGGCCATATTCAATCAAGTTTTAGGCTTAACCGTATACAATCATGTTTTGAGCTTAAGTGAACATATTTTTGATAAATCACTTTGTCGTCCGAATTATTTTTTTGGAGATTGATACCGTATTTTATTTTTTGCAATCTTCGAGAACCGATTATTGATCCAAACAACGTATATTTCGGATTTAATTTTGCGCTTTGACCGTGTGATCCATGATAAAGATTCTTCAAGAAATATTTTTTTATATGTTCCGAAACTTTCTCGTTCCGTTTTCTCGACGGTTGATTATTTGTGTGATTCAGTTTATTGTTCAACAATATGTTCACAAGATTTTCGCTGAACGCATGAGTGGATTCATTTTGATATTCAGTTTTCTACATATTTCTACGCAACTGACTCAGATTCACAGAGCTCATGATAGTCAAGATTTTCAGACATTGCGTGTTTGGATTCAGTCTCTGATTGGATTGGATTGGATTGGATTAGCAGTTTGAGTATCTGCAATCATAATTCTGGAGTTTTCTTGACAATGTTAGACCTTTGAGTGCTCTTAATCATTTTTCTGACCTGATCAATCAGAATTGTGAGTGCTTGCAATCATTGTTCTGGTGCTTTGGTTATGATCTAGAATCTTGAGTGCCTATAATTATTCAGCTGATTTGTGAAGATTTGAGGTTCGTGTTTACTCATTCAATATTCTGGAGAGTGTTAGGAAAATGAGCATCCTTCTTCAGCTACAAGATGTTTCCTCTACGAGCTGATCAGTACAAGTTCTTAAGCTGAACTTCTATTCAACTTGCGGTTCAAAGATAAACTCGTTGTTATAAACTGAAGATGCACTGTGGTTGTCACGCAAAACTCACACATTTCATTCTTGTGGTCGTAACGAATGTGTTGAGTTTCTAGAGATAAAAGTTGTCTTTAGTGCACTCAGTCGAGGTTATTGCACACATCGAATCTGGTTTTAAAGTTGAAACTTTGAAGGATAAGAGCTTCATTCAAGGGGGTGCCTGAGCTATCTTGAAGATGAAGAACACTAGAGTTTTTCAAAGAAATCAAGGGGAAGAAGAGTTGGCGCTTATCAGAAGATGATTTTTTTTACAATACTTTAGGGGGAGATTGTTAGGACATAAAATGTCCAAGTTGGAAAGTTTTGTAAAGGGGTTTACCTTTTATATTTGTATTGGGCTTTATTATTGTAATTGGGATTTAATGTAAATGGGCTTGGGCTTTAGGTTATAACTTGGGGGAACTATAAATAGTTATATGTTTAGGGTTTTATTGAATTAATGCATTCATTCAATGTAGCCGTTTTGTTCGTGTTCTTCATTTTCAATATGAATAAAAGGTATATCTCCCAATCTCATCTTGTTCTTATTAATTGAATCATGAATTGTTGTTGATTATCTGGGATCTACAAATGATGATCCACCTTAAGTTTCCACTAATCGACTTAGATGAAACATGGTAGATTTGGAACAAACAAAATATGGGTTCCAGCATGGAAGGTCTGAGAAATACAATGTTAGCAGGATTATATAAATCCTTGTGCTTGGGGCAGAACAATAGTGATAAGATGTGCAAGAATTTGAAATGATGTTTTAGAATGTGTAAAAAAATCACGTTAAGACGTCAAATCAGTGATAGTAAGTCGGGGAAAACTCTAAGTTTTAGTATGAACTAATTTATGCATGAGGGCTTATTTACAAAATCAAATTAGTAAGGCAAGCATTGATCCAAGAGCCTTCAAGTGAAGGAAGTAAGTGATACATCATTTGTTCCCTACCATATAAAGAGATTGTGACGCAAGATAAAGTATGTATTATAAGTTATATCACAATACCTCAATAGTTTTTAGTATGAATGTTAAGGAAACATTAATGTCTCCATCAATTATCAGTATATGCATTGAATATGCATAAGAGAACCAACAAGCACATTAACATGGTGCACCACCTTCGATAAAGTATTCTTAGTGGTGCTTATCTATCTTAGGTTTGATGAGTGTTCCCAACAATGTTCATGTTAACTCATGCTACGTTAATTATTGGATTTTCAACCATGAGGTGTCTTGCATAACTTATGTGGAAGTACATTATGTACAAGAAGTTTCCTGTACATGCATAAAAGTGCAGTATTCAGATATTTACCAATATGAGTTAAGTAATGACATGAGTATAATAGAAATACATATTACATGGAAAGTTATGCTAACAAGCAACATAGACCACTAGAGTTCAGATAGGCGACAAAATGATGTTAAAGACATCGCTTTCAAAGGACATAGTCATATATGGCTAGTAAGGTAAATAAAGTCTAAAGTACTTTGGACTAAAGAGTTAATCGCAACAGTTGATAGAGTAGCCTATCAATTAGGCCATTGGAGTTAAAAACCAATATGTTGACACTTTTCAGTTGCCGAATTCAACAATATTTTTAGCCAATTATTTAGTTATAAATTTGGAAAGTATTAAGTTTTGGTGACAAACTCAATTATGTAGAAGAGACTGTTGAAGTGTTTGCCAAGAACACAAGATGATTAAGGAACAAGAGTGTATATTTGGTAATCGTGATGGTGTTAAAAATTAGAATCCTTAAGATTCAGAAATGACATGGTAGTCAAAGATTAAACAAGGACTGAGACTCAATGGTATAACCAGTATAATTCCGATGACGGAATTCTTTGAAGGAGGGGAGATTTGTGACACCCCAAAATGGGCAAATAAATAAATATGAAAAAAAGAGGAAAAAGGAAAATAAAATAAAATTGTTTTATTTTGTTTTATTTTATTGGACGAAATCGAGAAAAAAAACGTGAAAAGGGGTCCATTATGTCGTTTGATGAAAATGGGAAGTGCATAAAGGATTTATGTTCAGTTGGACTAAAAATGAAAGAAAATGTCACATCAAGGGTGAAAATTGTAATGTTAGCCAAAACAATGAAGTCAGGGGGGTCAAGCGTCATTCTTTAATAGTATAGGGGTAGTGTCAGGCGTCAACAATCCTAAACCAGAGGGACTTGTTTCGTAAATATTTCAGATCAACAACTTTTCATAATTGAAAACGATGGATGATATTTGAGACCTCTTATTGGCTTATTGGGTTGATGAATACGCCAAATAATTTCAGATTTAAGTAGTTGTTAAGTCTGATTTTGTAGTAATCAATGTATTTATTACTTGTGGCTTTATCTGTAGTTTAGCTTGCCGTTTATGTCTATTTTGGCCATGAGTTTATAAGGCCCTTTGTGTCTTTGTCTTGTTATAAGTAAGTGAGTCTTGTAATAAGGTGTTGTAAGAAACTCTGCGCTACTTTCTGAATTCATATGAAACTTTTGCGTTTTACTATCTCTCTCTAAAGATTTAGACCGATCTTGGATTATCAATTGGCATCAGAGCCTAATCTGAATCTGAGAGATTTGAGAGAAACATTTTTCAATCTGAATTTGTTAATAATTCAGAGAATTTGATCGATTTTCTTGATCTCGATCAAGAAAATCTCATTTTCTGAATTTTTTTACAATTTTTTACTAAAATTTGATTCTTTTTTCTTGAAATTTGGTTTGTTGGATTCGAAATCAGTGGTAGATCATCTTTGTTTCACATCAAATTCCAAGAAAATCAGTATTTGAAGATCAATTTGAGAATTTTTGTAGTTTTTGAACTGTTCAATAAAGCGTACTGTTCGATTAGTCAATTTTCTTTTCTGTTGAAATTTGTTGAAATTGGTTGTATATTTTGATTAGAAAACAGATTTCGATCGTATCTGTGTGGGTATATTTCATCAGTTTTGTGTATGTAATCGAATTAGAAGTTTTCTCGATTTTGCGCTAAATCCATCTTTTGCGCCAATCTCATCATGATTTGCGCCAGTTTCATGGAATCGTATTCGAATTCAGTGTTCTGCGTAAAGTTCTTTTTGCGTCTCATCTATTTGAGAAAAGTTCGGTCGAAGGAGGGAAACCGGTCGAAGCTTGGACACCGGTCGCACACCCACACCGATCGCACACCCACACCGGTCGCACACCCACACCGGTCGCACTCAAGACAGCGATTTCCATCTGTTCTTCGCGCAAATCTATAGTTTGCGCCACCTTCTCTTCGCACAAACCTTCTTGCGTCATCTACTTGCGCCATCTTCCCTTAGCGAGTATCTGATTTTTGCGTCATCTTCACTTAGCGCAAATCATCTCTTGCACTAACTGTCTTTAGCGCATTTCAGGGTTTTTCGCCAGTTTCACATAGCGCAAATTGTTTTCTGCGCTACTGCCTGTTAGCGCATTTCTGGGTTTGTGCTAATTTCAAACTTTCATTTTGGACTAACGATCATTTTTTTTGTCAAGTTCTTTTTGTATCAGATAATTCAAGATGTGATATTTTTCTGATGTTGAAGCGAAGATTGAAAAGCTCGAATTAGAGAACATAAATTTTGCTTTATCTGTTGAGTTATACTCTAAGAAGACAAAACAATATGATGAAAACAACATACTGAAAGAAGAAGTTAGTGCATTAAAAACAATTAATGAAGATCTTCTGAAACAGACTTCTGGGCTGAATGATGAGAAAATACTGAGTTTGGAAGCTGAGAACACAGAGCTGACAAGAAAAATCTTTAACTTGGAAGATCAGATTATCGAAATCCAGAAAGCATATGTTGAAAGTTATGAGGAGAAGATTAAAAGTCTGAAGGATGCTAATGCTGAGTTTCGAAAGAAAATATCTTATTTGGAGAAAAAGCTTGCTAAAGACAAATCCGATTTTGAGACTAAAAAGAAATCATTTGCAAAGAAGTTCTCAGATTTTTCAAGAAAATGTGATGATGAGAAGAAAGAATTTGAGCTGAAATGTATAAAGCTTTCTCAACAAGTATCTGACTTTGAGAAAGTAATCATCCTTGAAAGAGAGAAGTTTGCAATAGAAAAGAAGGCCATTGAACAAAAGAATGTTAGATTCTTCAAAGAAATATCCGGCCAGAGAAACAATGCTGAAAAGGGATTTGAAGAAGAAAGAAATATATTTGAGACAAAAATAAAGAAGCTAACAGAGAAGTTATCTGAACTTTCTGAGTGTGTGCTGAAAGAAAAGAAAACGAAGTCTGAATGCAAGACGAAGATTGACCTGCTTGTCAAAGAAAGAGACAACTTTGATTCAAAGATTAAAGAGCTTGAAAAGACAGACTCAAGTTCAAATCAGAAAACTGTTTCTTCACAAAGGTCAGTTAAATCATATGATCAGATTCGTAGTACTAACCTTTTCTATGATAGAAATATAGATGGTTCAGGTACACATCAAAGAAGAAGGAGATACAAAGAAGAAGAATTGATCTGGAGAAAGAAACCAGTTGAAGATGAGAAGAAAGATGAGCTGAAAGGAAAGAAATCATGTGTACATACATACAAAGCCAAGAAGAACAATGCGCGTAAAGGTAAACTTGATCATATCTACTTGAAAGATCAATTAATCAGGTTTTCAGGTAAGAAATACTATTGTTCTTATTGCCGTACACATGATCCTATTCACAAGACCAGTGATCATTTCTGGTATGGTTCTTATTCAATTACTCCCGTTTGAACTGCAACTAACATTCATGGACCCAAATACCAGTGGGTACCAAAGCCTAAAATTGATTTTGTGTTGCAGGCACCTATTGTCAAAGGGAGTAGGAGAACAAAGGCTTCTAAGCAAATCAGCTTAGGACCCGTACTTCAACGGAGTTTGACTTCTAAACACAACAGTTTAGGACTCGTACTTCAGTGATCAAAAGACCTTACTCCTGTGCTGATAAGAGATTGTACTCTAGTACTCGAATGATGAAATCAACCGTCAAGGAGGAGTACATACTTGTTTGAATTATTTTGCATCCGATAGATATGATGAACTACATTTCTAAATAGATTTGTAGATCTCTATCATATGCTTTTTCACTAACACATTTTAGATGCTTAATTTAAGGGGGAGTAAAGGTGTTGGCTTCTGATTATATCAAATCAGAACCCGTACTCAAATACTTTCTTCTGGAGGATGCTAATCAAATACTATCTTTTCTAGAAGTTTTTGATTTGAGGGGGAGTTAGAAGTTTTTGCTTTATATTTTCATTTTTATATTTTTCTGATATATTGTTGTTTTACAGATTTAAAGGGAAAGAACTCTTAAATGTAAATATTCATTCCAGGGGGAGTTAAGGATTTTGATTTACAGGTATATCTTTCTAATCCTTACACTCAATCACTTGTTGAAAGATGAACAACTTTCACTTGTGAAAAATGTTTTTAAATGTTCAAACCACTTCCTATTCTTCAAAGATTTTCATGAATTGTGAAGTGAGATTTTAAATGGTTTTGTTTCTGGATACTTAATTGTATAACTGACCGTGTGTTCTTTAAAGAAAAATACTTGTGTATTTTCTTTTCATATACTTTGTCAAGTATTCATACATAACGGTTCAGTAATTTTTCTTGAACTTTGTTATTACCATGTATCAAAAGTTTAATCTTTCTATGGTAATACTCCCGATTGTATTCAATGTTGTTTGAATCAAACGTCATTTTATTATTACATGTGCTTTCATTGTTAAAATGTTTATATATTGTTCATATAAACAACATTCGTCTTTGATTTCCCAATTATTATTCTTCATGATATTTTGATATGATCTTAATCACTGTCATATTCTCAAAACATTTCTATTCTTTCATAAATGTTCATTCATATAAAGTTTTGAGAAATCTTCAATGCTTAATATGCTCAAATTTCATTCTGATTCTTAATGAGCATACATTCACTGACATTGATTTCTTGTGCTTTCATGATAAGAAAATCATTGAGGCATTACATTCTTTTTAGGACATTGGATTCATTGTGTGAGCTTAACAGAACTTCCATGGATTCACGATAACCAGTGTTTCCTACCCAAGAAGTATTCCCTGAGTGATTGAGGGGAGAGGGGTAAAAAGATTGAGTGTTGGTGTGTGAAGAGGTAAAATGAAAATGAGAGATTGGTTAGATGTGAGCTTATATGATAAAAAGAAAGAGGGTGAGAGAACAGAGTAAAAGAATATAAAATCTTCACCAAACTTCTTTCTGAGCCGGGCAACCACATTACTGATTGGTTCACATTTCTTTGGTGACCATCATTGAAATAGGCAGTGAGCCCATGCCATCTCTTGCATACAACCCCACCAGCTAGTCATTCTTTTCTTAAAAAGAGAATGTTTCACATTTTCTGGGGAAGCAACACATATGGTATTGGTTCTTCACTTGGAAGATATTGATATTGAAAAGAAGGAAAGTTGCCCCACCTTCGACCCTTCTTCATGCACAATTGAGTCTATGAATAATCATTGCTGTCTCAATGGTTACATATTTTGAGCCTTATGAAACACAACTATTGTGCTAATTCTTTCATATCACAAGCACGAGCACACAGAAAATGTGTTTTTCTGTCAGAACATTCATAGAAAATACCTTGTGTTTTTCAATGATTGAATGGAAGTCCTGGGGAGTCATCATAAAACCATCTCCTTAAATTGTACATCCGTTGTACACAATGGCTTTGTGCTACTGACAGGCATTCCTAACTGTTTCATTTGTTGATTCAGGTTTACCATTCATAATTTGTTTGAATTTGAAAAGATTCAGATGAATACATTTATGAATTGACGGCTCATTCAGATCATGAAGACAGTGCTTACTTGTTTATTTGGGGGAGATGTTACAAAGACAGATCTAATTTTGAAAAATTTTGATGATTTTGATTCTCACAATTCATCAAAAAGGGGGAGATGTATCAAAGTTATCAAAGTTCAGGTTCAGATGATTAAAATTTGTATCAAAGGGGGATATGTATCAAAGTTCAGGTTCAGATGAAAAAGCTTATATCAGATTTGGGGAGATAAATCAGATCGAGATAATGCTTCTCCAATCACTTCAAGCCTTTTTGTTGTCTTAGCTCCGACCACCGCTGATCTATCTTGTATATTTGAAAGAGGTGTGTTGTAAAGAGCACAAGTTGAGGTTTCTGTTTCTGAATCTAATGTGAAAATTTCTCCAAGCGTGTTACAATCAGGTCCTTCCTTGTCTAGACAGCAAAGGAAACAGAGATTGGAAGAAAGATTAAATTTCCGTGCTACTTAAAGTCGCTTAGAGGTCCTGATCGGGTTAAACAGACATCAAATAAGACCTCAGCGCCATTGATTACTAAGGGGGAGATTGTTAAGTCTGATTTTGTAGTAATCAATGTATTTATTACTTGTGGCTTTATCTGTAGTTTAGCTTGCCGTTTATGTCTGTTTTGGCCATGAGTTTATAAGGCCCTTTGTGTCTTTGTCTTGTTATAAGTAAGTGAGTCTTGTAATAAGGTGTTGTAAGAAACTCTACGCTACTTTCTGAATTTCATATGAAGCTTTTGCGTTTTACTTTCTCTCTCTAAAGATTTAGACCGATCTTGGATTATCAGTAGCCAATATGTTCCCTTTCATTTTTGGTTCAAGAAGCTTAAAAACGGAGAAACTAAAGAGAAATCGGAGCTCAAAGTCACTGTCCGAAATCTTTGTTTATTGACGATTTGAGGTAAAATACCCAACCAAATTTCGATTTTTTTATATGGTTAGCTTCATATTTAAGTCCTCTATCGAACCTTAGTAGCCTTATGTCTCAGATATCCAATTTTGAGTTTTTACAGATTTTCGAGTTTATTGAAAACCGAAACTTTAAATGAAGAAATGGGACTCAATAGTAGATGGTTTTGGTTGATTTTTGTTCTTATGGTTGGATAAAATGATTTTCTAGAGTTTTGCAAAAAGAATTGATGAAAACGGTCAAAAAATGAGGTCGAACGGTGTTGGAAAAGCAGTTGTCGGTGCTTTTAAGATGCAGGTGCATCATCGGCATGTTACATCCATATCACGATATTGCCGGCGCTGGGGGACGAATATGGGCCAAGGCCTTTTTCTTTCAAATTAGGCCGCCATTTTTATCATATTGAGTTTAGATGCTTTTTAATTTTAGTTAAATGTTAGGCTTTATATATATAAACAATTATTGATTTGGGCTTTTAATATTTTGGATCTGCTCTTTCATTTGGTACATAAGTTTTGTGTGTGTGTATATATATATATATATATATATATATATATATATAGAGAGAGAGAGAGAGAGAGAGAGAGACCCATTCATTTGCTAACTGTAACATTGGTGCTAACCGTGCTAACCAATCTCAACTGTAGATTAATGAGATCAATGGTCTACAATTAATTGATTTTTTATTAAAATAAAATATTAAAAACGGTTGAAAAAAATACAATGCATGTATGCACAGGGGTATTTCGGTCAAAAAATAATTACTTTTAATTTGGGAATATACACCTACCAAATTAAATTAATATATTTAATATCAGGATAACTACCAAATTAAAAAACTCATTTAAATATGGAAATAGATTAAATGGGGCAATACATTTAATATCAGGATAACTACCAAATTAAAAATCTGCTTTAAATATGGAAATATGTTTGCTGAAATATTACATGCATATGTGCACTGTAATTGAAAATGCATATGTGCACATCTGGGAAAATTCATACATGCATATGTGCACTGTAATTGAAAATGCATATGTGCACATTTGGGGAAATTCATACATGCACCATAATCATACATGTATATGTGCACAACTATCGGATATGTATATGGACATATTTCCCAAATGCATATATGCATATAGTTCTGTCTATTACCAAATTAATAAGGTGCAAATCAAAATAAAATTTTAAATTAATATATTTAATATCAAGATAACTATCAAATTAAAAAACTCCTTTAAATATGGAAACAGATTACATGGGGCGATATATTTAATATCAGGATAACTACCAAATAAAAAAAACTCCTTTAAATATGAAAACAAATTAAATGGGGCGATTTTTAGCAAATTCTCATATTATCCTTTCAGATTTAATAGCATTAATGGCATAACAAAACCTCTAGGAAGCTTATGATTGGTCGAAATTTGGTTAGCACCAATGTCACGGTTAGCAAATGAAGGGGACCCTATATATATATATATATATATATATATATATATATATATATAACATGAACTTTGGGACTTTTATGACTATTTATTTTATATGGGCCGGTAAAGTAAATTGGGCCAGATATGAGATTTAGTTTATTGGACCTTTAATATATTTAAAAAGTCCAAGTAAAAGATGAATGTAATTGTTAAATTATTTATTATGTAATAGATAATTTAATAATTGTATTTAATGTGTCGTTTAGGGTGCGTTTGGTACACAGGACAGGACAGGACAGGACAGGACAGGACAGGACAGGATAGGATGAAACAGGACGAGACAGAACAGAATAGGACAACTGTCCAGCGTTTGGCAAGACATGACAGAACTGGACAGAACATGACTATACTGATTAAATAACGAATTTACCCCTGATGAAAAATCATAGATTACATCACATAAAACTAATTTACAATACTAATACATAGTGTAATGGATTATCAAAAACATACAACTTATTTATCACGATTGGATTTTGGATATGGAAATCAAAATCCAAATTTTAAGTTTCGGATTTTAGGTTGTTTCGGGTTTTGGATTGATGTCGGTCGGGTTCGGGTATAATATAATGCAAAAGTTAGATATGAATTCAATCATTTTTTAGGATGATTACAATCGATTGAGAGATTGATGAAATCGATAGCAAGTTTAAAATTTAGAAAATATTTCAACAAACTATAATTTACGATTTTCAAACGATAATTAGATAATTAGATATATATATATATATATATAATATATAATATATTTAAAATATAGATGTATGTTATTTCGGGTTTTCGGATGGGTCGGGTGGCCAACGATCAAACCCAATCCGAGCCTAGATATCCTCCCAAATGTCGGGTTTCGGATTATCGGATTTCGGGGTATTCGGGTTTTGCAAAAACACCTTATTTTCGGTTTGGATTCGGATTTTGGACTATTCGGGTTTAAGGTTTTGGTTTTTAACAAAGGGTATATTAGTCAAAATATTGTTGTTCTACTTAGTTCTAGGGGGTTGGAGTGGGACAAGTGTGTCCCATGCTTGTTCCATATAGTTCTAGCGTGTCCCACATATGGTCATGCCAAACATGGGACAAGTCTGTTCTGTTCTGTCATGTTCCACCCTATTATGCGTACCAAACGCACCCTAAAGATTTCTAAATTATGAAATACTTTAAGTTGTAATAGATGATTCTGTTAGTTATTAAAAGAATCAATTGTTGTTGAAAA
The DNA here is from genome assembly GCA_954870635.1 of Arctium minus. Classification (NCBI taxonomy): domain Eukaryota; kingdom Viridiplantae; phylum Streptophyta; class Magnoliopsida; order Asterales; family Asteraceae; genus Arctium; species Arctium minus. Next base: position 22,121,986 of record OX941097.1, on the reverse strand, counting down.
TCGTTATTAAGCATGGTTCTTAGAGGTTTACTAAATTATTTTAATGATTTAATAATAAGATTAAAGCGTCGTAATTTAAGCTAATATTTATTTACACGTTTTAATTTGGAGAGATGGATTTATATTTATAGGTCTATAAAATGATTATTTTGATGTTTTAGGACATCATCGAGTTTTAGACTTGGAGTTTGACTAAAGTTAGTCGAGGTTGACCGAGTTGACTAAGAGTTGACTTTTACATCATTTGGCCTACAAGTATTTTGACGATGAGATCAAGTACAGATACTTGAGTCATTAAGAGATATGGTTTTAGAGTTTGACTTTAGGTTGAATAGAGTTTGACCACAATTGACTATGGTTGACTTTTGGAGGAATTAAGCTATTAATAGACATATGGTATGAAATGTGTAGGTTTTCGGTCAAGAGCTATCAGTAGCCGATCTACATACAATCAGATGAGTCTTCATGAGACTTACAATGGGACGCATACCTATGTACAAATTTATTTTCGGCATTATATGATTTGTATGGTGATGTGTACGTATGCACGATATTTCAGTTTACATACATGATACAATATATTCTACATGTATGTTATTTATTATCAGTTGCATGCTATGTGTTTATTTTGTTTTCAAATAAATCTAGCATGTTATTTCATATGAAAGTTTTATGATCAGTTTTAACGGGTGGGCATTTGACCAGTAAGTCATACGAAAAATGGCATGACCTCGTAATGGGTGTCTAGATAGACAAGTGTAGGCCTGACAACCCAGGGAATGCCAGTGACAAAATGACCCTTACCCGAGGAGACAGTTTATGAGATCTCTTTTCTTTCAATGTTGCATGTTTTAAGAAAACGCATATTATTTGGTACAGAGTTTTCAAGTTGATATGTGTGATGTGATATGATTTTTATTCACGCTAACCATGAACTCACTGAGCTTTATAAGTTGACTATAGTATGCATCCCAAAGACAGAAGGTTTCAGGTTGGACAAGGGAAAAATGTGCACATATAGAGACTTGCCTAGCCCATTTAAGTTCAATATTTTCGTTCAGGCATCTATGGTAGATAAATTTGTAACGCAATCCGGTATGGGTGGGATTAGCATTTAAGTTACACTAGGTGTGATACCGCACGTTGTACGGTGATTAAATTGATTGGTACAAATTACATTAAAAAGCTGATAATCAATTCATTTCATTTACTAAGATATATGCAAGGACCAAAAGTGACAATGAGTGAAACTTGAAAGTTTAGGGATTAAACTTGACAAACTTTGAAACCTTTGAAGTACAGGGACTAAAAGTGACACTAACTGAAACTTAAAACTAGATGGACTAAAAATGATAGAAAGTGAAACTTAAAGGTAGAAGGACCAAAAATGACATAAAATGAAACTACTAACTAGAAGGACTAAAAGTGTAAAATTTAAAACTTCTAACGGACTTAACTGGACTCTAACTGAAAAAGGACTAAAAATGAAGTAAAAACTAACCAATCTAACAAACTAACGGACACTAGCTGGACTATCGGAAAAAGGACCAAAATGTAAAGAAGTTAACGACAACTTAACGAAATCACTATTCATCATCTTCTTCGTTGAGACCAACCTGCAAAACTTCAAAACGGTTAGAAATATTCAATGCAAACCGATCGTTAAAGCTTCCTGATCAGTCCTTAACAGATTAAACCAACGGTCAACCCACGATCACAAACGAACCAACCGAAAACATTTCAGAAAACGATCGAAAACTTAAAAACTCGGTTTGGGTTAAAACTTCTCGATCAAAATCGATAGTTTATGTTCCCTTAAGCTCCCTCAACTGATTAGAACTCGAAACAATCTCTCAAACTCTCTAACGAAGCAACCGAAATTTTTTCGAAAACCGAACGAAAATTAAAAATTCAACATGGGTTGAAAATTTTCAATAAAAAGTGTTCGTTTAAGCTTTGAGAACAACCCTTAACAGTTTAAAATCGAAAAGCTTTGTCCATGATCACTACCGAATCAACCGAAAACCATTTCAAAAGAGGATCGAAACACGAAAAATGCGTATGCTTCTTAGATTGCAGTTCTATCTCTCCAACAGTTCTCCTCCATATGCATATTCCATTATAATAGCCAAATGCATCGGTGTCAAAATGACCTCTTTGAATTTGACAATATTGGGGTGCCTCAGTGTTCTTTCCCGGTACACACGGTATTCTGTATCAATTCTGGATGGAGCTGCAGTCCCGGATTGGTTAAATTCCTGGATGTTATGGGATTTCAAATCTAGACCCGGGTTGCAAGGGACTAAATCGCGGATCGTAAGGACTCGCGTATACAAAGATATCAAGTCCCTGTATTTGACTCCCGGTAGACACGCATAGGGCTGTGATTCGAACAAACGAATTTCAATGTAACTCCCGGATAACTTCTAATCCATAGCCACCGGTTCAATCAAAACATCGACCCACTAACAAAATCTCATCGGTTACAGATTTTAAACAACAACCGCCGATTTCAACAATTAATAACAGCCGCCTTATCTTTTTAGCATCCAATTTTATTTAATATCCACCGATGACAATTTCAAAAATTGTTCCCGGGAGATAATGGGTAACGGGAAAGGAGTACTGGAAGGGGTACCGGGAAGGTTGAACCCGGGAAAACTTTGTTCCAGGGAAGGTGGTACCGGGAATGCTTGAACCCGAGAAAGCTTTGTTCCGGGAAAGCAAGGTACCGGGAAATACTAGATCCAGGAACTCTAAGAACTTATGGGTTCTTCGAGAAAAACGGGGATAGAGGTCTGGGTTTAAAACAGAAATCGACACAGAAATTCAAGGGATAGCTCGTGCACCTTACCGCCTTACTCTGACCGAAATGCAAGAGATGATATCCCCACTCCAAGAATTGCTAGAGAAAGGATTTGTGAGGCCGACCTCATCTCCTTGGGGAGCTCCAGTACTTTTCGTCAAGAAGAAAGATGGGTCGATGTAAATGTGCATCGACTACCGGGAGTTAAACAAGGTCACCGTGAAGATCAAATACCCGCTACCTCGAATAGACGACCTTTTTGGCCAACTGCAAGGAGTTGGATGTTTTTCCAAGATTGATCTTCGCTCGGGCTACCACCAAGTGAAAGTTAGAGAGTTAGAGAGGAGGATATCTCCAAGACCACCTTTAGAACCCAGTATGGTCACTACGAGTTCTTGGTAATGCCTTTTGGGCTAATCAACGCACCGGCCGTATTTATGGACTTAATGAACCGAGTTTGCCGACATTTTCTAGACAAGTCGGTCATCATGTTCATCGATGACATCCTAGTGTACTCGAAGACTGAAGAAGAGCACGAGTGACATCTCAGAGAAGTTTTGGAGGTATTGAGGAATGAGAAGTTTTACGCCAAATTTTCTAAGTGTGAATTTTGGTTGCACGAAGTCCAGTTCTTGGGTCACGTGGTGACAAGGGAAGGAGTGAAAGTTGATCCATCGAAGATTGAGGCAATGACGAACTGGTAACCACCCAAGAGTCCCACCGAGATTCGGAGCTTCTTGGGCCTAGTCGGTTACTATAGAAGATGCATTCAGGACTTCTCCAAAATCGCCTCTCCCTTGAAATCCTTGACAAGAAAGAACGTGAGGTTCCTTTGGACCGAGATTCAAGAGCAAGCCTTTTGGACTCTACAAAGGAAATTGTGTGAGGCACCAATCTTATACCTACCCGAAGGAACGGAGGATTTTGTGGTCTACAGCGACCCGTCCAAGATGGGTTTGGGGTGTGTCTTGATGCAAAGGGGCAAAAGTGATAGCCTATGCCTCAAGGCAACTTAATGAGCATGAGAAAAACTACCCAACTCACAATCTCGAACTAGTGGCGGTAATGTTCGCTTTGAAGTTATGGAGACACTATCTGTAACACTCTAAAAATCAGAGTAAATTAAAACCTAGAAATATGGCAACATGACATTCGCATTGGTATAAACTTCCCATAAAGGGGTCAATCCTTAAGACTTTACAAAAACTGCACGGAAATAGAATTCATCAACAAACTAATCTAAACATAACTATTTAGATTACAACAGTTGACAATCCCTAATTCACCAAAAGAATGGGACTTTAACAAATGCCCAACTACAATACTCGTCATCTCAAAATGCCTCGAGACCAAGATCGTCTCTCAAAACCCATGGCAACCCACCGCTAAGGGAAACCTAATATACACATCAGTTTGAGAAAAAGTGTTAGGCTTAAAGCCTAGTGAGAACATACATTTTATAAATTTCAAGAGATATGAACATTTGTATTAAAAAGGAAATCTTCTCAAATAAGCATTCCCAAGTCACATGTTGATAAGAATGATAAATCATACAACAAGACTTATAAACATTCTTTCCATAACCTCACGATTCAACGTGCATGTAGTTCTCCATTTTACTGTACTTCCATTCAGAACCTCACAATTTAATGCGCATGTAGTTCTACATTTCATTTTACCATCAGAACCTCACAATTCATGTGCATGTAGTTCTATAATTTACCTTCCATTCAGAACCTCACAAATTAATGTGCATGTAGTTCTACATTTCACTTTACATTCAGAACCTCACAAATTAATGTGCATGTAGTTCTATATATAATAAATGTTACCTTCAAGTAACTTACATAAAAGTGCAAGTAAAACATCCGTTTACTTCAAATAAGATGGAACCCATTATTTTAGTCAGAACGGACCGGGAACCCCAAAATCTCCCAAAACTCAAGTTATGTCAAAATGTAGTGGACTTAAATCCATACCGTAGAAATACTTCATATTTCAAAGATATAAGTTTTGACATGTATAAAGTTTGTAAAATGATAGTAGGAACTCACCAGTAGGTTTCAGAATAAAACCCGGAAAACCAGATATCGATCACGACGAAGAGGTGAAGCTTTTAACACTGATCCTTGCTAGAAACACTTAATCTAGCAATCCAAACGAGCTCTTAAGATCCAAGAACAATAGGGAGAAAAACCAGAGAGAGATATGAAATCTGAGAAACTTTTTGAGATCTAAGAAAATATCTCACAAAAAGATATTTAAGCTAACCTCAAAAAGCAATCTGTCAGGACGCACGACCCGTGCGTTTTCAAAGAAGGAAAGGCGCACAACCCGTCCGGAAATCCACTGCCGGGCCCCTGAACTTGCGCACGACCCATGCGTTCTTTTCTGAAGGAGGGAATAGTGCAGGCAGCCCTTTTTCCTTTCTTTTCTTCTTCGCAAAAGACCAAACGAAATTCGGGGTGTTACACTATCTCTATGGTACGAAGTGCACGCTTTTTACTGATCATAAAAGCTTGAAGTACGTCTTCAACAAAAAAGAATTGAACATGCGTCAACGAAGATGGCTAGAAATACTCAAAGATTACGATTGCGAACTTCAATATCATCCCGGTAAGGCTAATGTCGTGGCAGACGCTTTGAGTGGAAAAGAGTATGGTAGTGGTGTTCAAGCTACCTTTGCGAGAATCGAGTTTGTCTCAAGCCTACTTGATAAAATCAAAATGTCTCAGTCGGAGGCATTGCTCAAAGCAAACCTTAAAGGGGAGGCTATGGTGAAGCAACACCTTTAGTTGTCAGAAGACGCAAGGGGCTTGAAACTGTTCCAAGGAAGGATTTGGGTGCCAAAGATCGGGGGGTATCAGGACTTGTTGTTGGAAGACACACATAAATCCATGTACTCAATTCATCCGAGAATCTTGAAAATGTACCGATTCTTGAAACTAAACTATTGGTGGCCGGTAATGAAGTTGGATGTAGCCAGTTATGTGGAGCGATGCATAACTTGTTTGCAAGTGAAGACGGAGCACCAACGACCTTACGATAGTCTACAATCCCTAGAAATACCGGAATGGAAGTGGGAACATATTACCATGGACTTTGTAACCAAGCTACCGAAGACGTTAAGGGGCCACGACACCATATGGGCGGTGGTGGACCGATTGATCAAGAGTGCACATTTCTTTCCTATGCGAGAAACTCTACTGATGGACAAATTGGCGAAACTTTATATAGATGAGGTGATCTCGAGGCACAGGGTGCCACTCTCTATTATATCCGACCGTGATAGTCGTTTCACTTCCCACTTTTGGGATAACTACAAAAGGAGTTGGTACTAGGATCAAGTTGAGTACCGCATACCATTCCCAGATAGACGGCTAGAGCGAGAGGACTATTCAAACCCTCGAAGACATGTTGAGATCGTGTGTCATCGACTTTGGGGGAAGTTGGGATTTGCATCTTCCACTGGTAGAATTCGCCTACAACAACGGTTACTTTCAAGTATCGGTATGGCACCGTTCGAGGCGTTATACGGAAGGAAGTGTAGGACGCCCGTGTGTTGGTTAGATGCGGGAGAAAAGCAGTTTGTCGGATCGGAGATCGTGCAGGAAACAACCAACAAGGTAAAGAGCATTAGAGAACAGCTGAAAGCAGCCCAAGACCGCCAAAAGAGTTATGCGGACAAGAAGTGAAGACCGGTCGAGTTCTAAGTAGGGGAATGGGTGATGTTGAAAGTATCGTCGTGGAAGGGAATTATTGGTTCGGAAAATGTGGGAAACTTAGTCCCCATTTCCTTGGACCTTTCACCATAGTTGAGTGTATTGGGATTCAAGCATACAGGTTGGACCTACCACCCGAGATGAACGGGATCTACCCTACCTTCCATGTATGTTACTTGCAAAGATGTTTAGCCGAAGAGGAAAGCGTCATTCCCTTGTCGGAGATTAGAGTGGATAACGACCGATGTGTGGAAGAACCCGAAACCATTTTAGAGAGGAAGACAAATAGATTGCGACACAAAGAAGTGATTATGGTGAAGGTTCAATGGAAACACCACCGGGGAGCCAATGTGACATGGGAGTCGGAAGAGGACATAAAGAGGCGATATCTGCACATGTTCGAGTGATTGGAGATTTTGGGGACGAAATCTATTCTTAGGAAGGGGGAATTATAACACCCCGAATTTTAGATAAACACTCTCTTCACGCTTTTAGCCTCTCCACTAATCATGTATACTTTTGGAGAAGCTAAATTACGAACTTAGAAGCTTTTATATGTTCAAATCCTTGAATGGTTAAATAATTGGTAAGTGGTTTGAAGTAGTTCGAGTAAATGTTGGATTTCGAGACCGAAAAGGGGCAGCAACGACAGTCCCCGGCGACAGTGCCCGTGGGCACTATCGCGTGTCATTCTCGCAAAGGCATCATAGCCCTCGGTACATGTTGGGCGAGATTGCCAGTAGCACTCTCGCGTGTCAAGGTCGCGAGCTAGATGGGGGCTTGCGGTACAATTCGGGCGAGAGTGCCAGGCGAGAATGCCCGTGGCACTCTCGCGTGGCAAGGTCGCCGGCGGCCAGTGAGTATTTCTCATTTAATCCGATTTTTAGAGCTTCATTTGGTATTTTGGGAGATTTTGCAAGATACGTTTTTCTCTTAACTTCAAGGTAAGATTCCACTCATCCTCCCTCTCTTCCCTCATTTAATGAGCTCCCAACCACATCATTGTAGCATTTATGGTCATCAATAGGATTCTAGGGTTCAAGGATATAGCTACCATCTTTGGAAAACCTCAAGTCATCATCCCTACTTCTAGGGTTTTGCTTAGACCTGGCAAAAACTGACACGACACGCTAACTCGACACGAAATAAACGGGTTTGGGTAATACATTTCAACCCGTTTAAGTAAACGGGTTGACACGACACGACACGAAAATTAAACGGGTAAGGTCGGGGTCAAAATTTTCAACTCGAAAATGACCCGAATAACCCGTTTATATATATTTTTTATAAGTTTTCTTTTTAATGTTTTGGATTTTTAATGTTTTAGATTTGGTTAAAACTTATAAGTTTGAACTATAAAATTTGGATTTATAATGCTTCCATTTGAATTTTGGATTTGAATTTTTTTTGTGAATTTTTTATTTTTAATTTTTAGCTTTATAAATGTTAAATGGGTTAGGCGGGTTAGGCGGGTCGGGTTAGGGTTGGGATTTTCTGACCCGTTTATTAAACGGGTCGGGTTGGGGTTAAACATTCTCAACCCGTTTAACTTTGAACCCGACACGACACGTTTGCCAGGTCTAGTTTTGCTACTTTAGGGTGTTTACATCATGAACCCCTTTGGTGAGTTTCTCAACCCTTACATCACCATAAATGCCATTATTTACTTGTTTGTGATTTGTAGGTACATTGGGGTTTTGACCTGAAAATTAGGGTTTGTGGATTTTGTTAAATATGGGGCCTTAATCCTCACCATTTGTGCTTTATGATATTAATAAGTGACTACATACCTTCTAACATGTTTTGGAATGGAATATATATTAGGTGAAAGTTATTTCTTGCAAAAAAGGGGGTTTTGGCTTAAGTAATTGTCACTTGTGAATGGGTCTCATCTTATGAGCTTATTAGATCTTTTCTTTGATAATGAGAAGTGGGTTGCCTTAACATGTTTATGAGTTATGCAATGTCATGAACAAATGAGAGTTATATATGAATATCATATGTTTTAAAGTGGGAATGAAGCATGTATGGAAAATGTTATTTTTACTTGATTATGATCATATTGTGAAGTCTAATGTCTATTTCCTTGTGCACGAGGATTTAGATGGCATGATATATTTGGTCATTAATTGTTGGCCACGGTTGGTCACTAGCGAGTAGGCAATGGAGGACTTTATAGTCCATGAGGTGTAACTCGTCTAGATTGGATAGGCAATAATGCGCGTAAGTCCTTGAATCTTGAGGTGCTACTTGATAACATAGATATATGGTTTACTTTGTGTTTCACTACATTCGATGAAAATAGATATCTCCCGTTACTGAAAGGTGTTTATTTTGGTATGGACTGTTATCCATAGTTGTTATTTTCGAATTGAGTCTTATCAATAATTTGGTGTTTTGGATGATAGATTTTTATCCATGTTTTTTTGGGTATTTGATATTAAGCTTTCTTAACATTTTGAATGAGTATTGGATCTTGGTTTCATGTTAAAATGGGTTCTTGGGGGTATTAAATTTTCATCATGAAAATGGTGAGTTTTGTGAAAGATGATGTTTTTATGGTAAATACGTTTCATTTGGGAAAATTGTGTTTTAATTATCACTCTATCAATTTTACCGTTTTATATTTGAGTTGCGAACTGCTTGAACTCATTAGGTGTAAGCCGAACAATTTTTCTTGTCGGCATGTGCATCAGGTCCTTGTATGACGGTACTAGCAACACTTGTGAATAGTTGAGTGCTAGTTAGAGGCTCGTGAAGGATTTAGCCTTTTGGGACGTCTTCCATAATTTGGAGATTACGACTGTTATTGGGTTTTAGTAACAAATGTCCCTAACCTAGACTTTGTATAAGATTTGGTTTGTAATTTGTTGGCGTTAAATCTTAAATTGCTTTTATAGGTAATCAAGTGTTGTCTTTAGGAAAGGAAATTATATTCTATTGAGGTGTTAAAAAAAAAATTAAAATCACTTTTTTTTTCTAGATTTTGAGGTGTTATAGTATACGACCACCCATTGATTATCAAAGTCTACAACCTACACAAAAAAATGCTTAATAGACCCACCTGGACTTCCATGTTCATGTTTCTTGATTTTGTTGATAGTATCTCGATAGGTACTTGATGTTTTTATATATTTATAAAGTGACCAACCTTAAAGTTCTACATTGGTTTTTCTACTCGATAACTCAATAGTTTTCCAAAGCATTCAATGTACGCTCGTAGTATTGCTTCAATAAATCATTTTTCTCTTCCTTCATATAACCCCACTTCCTAACGACTTCCCATCTCCTCTTTTGTTTTTCACACTAGAAGTTGGAACTCCCAAACCCTTTCATTAAAACCTTTCTAATTCTAGTTGCATCTCATCGACGTACTTGAAACCAAATGTGTCTTTGTTCCAACCATCACGTAAGCCCATATAGAGGATAGGTTGGTTCACTTGAAGAGAATCTTTTCTATGATCAGATACAAATCATGTCATACATGAGCAGGCTCCATAAGATCTAGTTCACTTTTGTTCCTCTCCCTGCTATATGTTTTATGTTTCTACTTATCTAGTTGTCTCCCAGTTACAATTTTCTTCGTTCTTCGTTCTTCAATTGTTTTTTTTTTTTACTACATGCATGTTTTTTTATGGTGCTTGATAGTGTTTGATACGTGGTTGATATAATCTTGTTAGCGATGAAGATGAAGATGATGACGATGATATGGATCAAATTGGGTTTTGATCCTATTATTGTTGGAAGATCATCTAATAAGAAAAAACATAATAAAGCATATTTTGCTTTAAAATGAACTGTGAAGTCATTATAAATCATACAAAAAATATTGCTTTATTGTTGCATGATCAATCGATAAGAATGTCTATAATTGAGCAAATCAAGAGAAAATGCTTGGTTTTTCTAATGCTAAATGACATAACTAGTGGTATGTTCAATAAGTTTTTGTCCAATTTGTTTCTTTAATCAACTTGATCAGTTATCATCTCTTTGAGTTTAATTGTTCAACCTCAACAAATGAAACTAGGAGTGGAGTCGTGTACAGTTTGTTCATACAAGTTCAGTGAGCCTTGTTCATACAGTTTGAAGAAGAAAACAATTGAGTGGAGTTGTACATAGGGGTGTACAGAAAACCGTCAACTCGTGAAACCCACCTAACGCAACCCAACCCACTAACAACCCAATTAAACCCAACTAGACAACCCTTCAAACCGCCAATTAAGAGGGTTGAAATTGGTTTGGGCCTAACTCAACTCGTCCAACCCACTAACCCGCCACTAATAGGGTGCATGATAAAAAAACAAATATTACTTAGCTGTCATACTAGCAATGATATTGAAGTGTCATTTAATAAGGAGAATTGGTAAAAGTCATGGTTAGGTTTGTGGTGAAGGATGAACAACCCTTTAGTGTTGTAGAGAGTGAAGGATTTAAGGTGTGGTGCTCATGTAGTAAACATATTGTAAACAAGGGATGAAAGAGATGCATAATTCAATTACCGCAATTCGTAATTGTGGTAGATATATACATTCATTTCCTTAAAGTTTGCGTTGAGAAGGAAAAGTTGAATACAAGGGGTGGTTGGTATTAGGTGTTCCTACACGGTCTTGATTAATGATTTGGGCGGTTTGGGATATCTATTATTCAAACTTTTGATGTACTTAATTGATGATTTGAAGTAATTGATTCTAAGACTTAACAATTTAATTATATATTCGGATTATTGTAATAACTAATAACTTTGTTTTGTATATTTTTAGTAATAATTATCTTATTTCATTCCTTAATTTTATGTATACTACCAAACCGCTCAACCCACCCAACCTACAAGGGTTGGGTTGGGTTGTACTTGTTGATAATTAACCTAAACTTGTGGGTTAAATATAATCAAGTCAGTATATATATATATATTTATAGGTAGTTATTTTAGTGAAAGGGTGTGACAATTCATGAAGAGGTATGATGCTTAGTGAAAGGGTGTGACCATTCATGAAGAGGTATGATGCTTCGTGAAAGGGTGTGACCATTCATGAAGAGGTATGATGCTTCATGAAACAACACAACCTTTACCGAACCATTGCGATGGTTCGGAGGCACCTTTTCAGTGTTTATAAATAGGGTCAATGTATTGTAAAATGTATGAACAAAAATTGCAAGTATCAATAAAATTAACAAGTGTATTCATACTATTACCTGTGATTTGTTCATCATAGCAAGATTATTTCCAACAATTGGTATCAGAGCACGTTAATCGATCCAGGGAAGAACAAGTGCAAGGGGCGATCGATTGGAAAGCAGATACCAAACCACCACCGCCATACTGGGAAAAGAACCAGACAACCACACCATCGGCAAAGTTAAAAAAAAATAAAAAAAAACGAATCCTTAGGTTCATAGAAAGTTCCGAACCTTAAGATTCAAATAGCAAGTTTCGAGCCTTTTCTTAGGTTCAAATAGCAAGTAGAACCCTTAATTCAAACCAGCAAGAAATTAGAATCATTGGGTTTAATATCAGCAAGAAAGGATCAATTATTTTGATCAAAGCAAGTAAGAACCTGATTAGCAAGTGGGTCAGGAGGCACGAACTGATTAGCAAGTAGGTCAGATACGTGCAGCAAGAGCCAAATTAGCAAGTGGGTCTGGAAACACAATATTGATTAGCAAATTGATCAATATTGAGCAAGTTTAGCAAGAAAAACGGGTTAGCAAGTTGGCCAGTAGTAAGTAAGGGTTTTTTTTGATCTTTCGATCAAACACAAGAGCAAGAAAACCAGAAACCATCTCGGTTCTGATTTGTAAGAAGTAAGCAAGTTAAAAGCAAGCAAGCAAGCATGACAGGAAAAGGTGATAAACATGATAACGCATCAAGCAGTACATCAGTTCGAGAGCAAGGAAACGTTTTACTACAATGTCCAAAATTGACTGAAACAAACTACACTACGTAGGCATTGTTGATGGAAACAATATTGAAGGCCCATGGTCTGTGGGAAACAATTGATGTTAAAAATGCGGTGGATGAGAAGAAAGCACATACATCAAAGGCAATGATCTTTCAAACTTTGCCCGAAGATGTCCTAATGCAGGTAGCACAGTGTTCGACTACAAAGGAAGTTTGGGACTCAATCAAAGTTCGTTTCATTGGAGTAGACTTAGTTCAAAAGGCACGCTCGCAAACTTTGAGGAGTGAACTAGAGTCTTTAAAGATGAAAGAAAATGAAACTGTAAGTAGTTTTGCAAGCAAATTGAGCAACATGAGGGCAATATTTACAAATCTTGGAACTACACTCGAAAGCAAGATAATTATGAGGAAACTACTCAATTCGGTTCCAAAGAAGTTTTTACCAATCGTGGCAACTATTGAACAATATCAAGATTTGGACAAAATGTCGTTTGAAGAAGCCGTTGGAAGATTAACAGCCTTTGAACAACGAATCAAAAGTCAAGACATGCCAGAGGAAAATGACGAAGACAAACTTCTGATGGCAAGTTCAAACAACCAAAGTCGTGGTAAAGGGCAAGGTAAAAATTTCTACAACGAAGCCAAGGAAAGCATGAAATGGAAGAATAATCCAAATTCACGTGGAAGAAGTACGAATCAAGGAACTAAAAACAAGAACACTTTCAGATGTTATGAATGTGGTGACTTCGGCCACTTTGCGAGGGAATGTTCGAAGTGGAAACACAATAAAGACAAGCAAGAAGAGTCTTATCTCATTAATGATGACGAAGGACCTACGCTGCTGTGAAGAGCAAGATAAAAGCAAGTTAAAGACCTACCTTAAACCAAAGTTTAGTTTAATGGGGTTAAATATAATCAAGTCAGTATATATATATATATATTTATAGGTAGTTATTTTAGTGAAAGGGTGTGACAATTCATGAAGAGGTATGATGCTTAGTGAAAGGGTGGGACAATTCATGAAGAGGTATGATGCTTAGTGAAAGGGTGTGACCATTCATGAAGAGGTATGATGCTTCGTGAAAAGGTGTGACCATTCATGAAGAGGTATGATGCTTCATGAAACAACACAACCTTTACCGAACCATTGCGATGGTTCGGAGGCACCTTTTCAGTGTTTATAAATAGGGTCAATGTATTGTAAAATGTATGAACAAAAATTGCAAGTATCAATAAAATTAGCAAGTGTATTCATACTATTACCCGTGATTTGTTCATCATAGCAAGATTATTTCCAACAGTACTTTTAAATGGGTTGGTTAGATTGGGATTTTTCCAAACCGCCATAATTGGGTTGGCTTGTAAAAATATCCCAAACCGTCCAAACCAACTCGTGTACACCCTGTATAGTTTGTACACTCAAATGTACCCATCGATAGACAATGAACTTCATGATTCACTAGTGAGCATTCTTCGAAGACCACCAAATATTATATCGAGCATGGAAATGAAGACATTGATACGTAGTGCAATTTCATGGAAGAAGATATCATTCGATGAAGATAAGTCAATGTCTGTCAATGTTGGTGGTGGTAGAGGGTTACTAGGATTGGCTTTATGATTGTTACTATCATCATAAGTACTGGAGTTACACTCGAGGACGATGATCTTGGTGGCTCATTGTCCCTTTCCTCATATGAGGAATTACTAGTGTGTAATGTTTTCATAGGAAGATTGATTATTCTATGTTGTGTTGTACATAAGAGGAATAAACAAGTCAGAAAATATCTCGTTTTCCTCCGACGTTTGTTCTTTCATGAAAAATAAGGTTTAACGGAAAGCAATTAATAAGTTATCATGTCTTCACTGAAATTAGCCAAATGGATGTTTTATATTGAGTTTTATGGTAGGTAAAAAGTTTTATCACTAATGAGGTCTTTAATGTGATCGACAATGAGAGTAGGTTTATTGGGGAATATGTCCACATTAAAGTGATCAAGAAACAAGCTAGAGAGTATCAAGATCATTGTATAGGAAAACAAAATGATTACAGGTCTCTAATGCGTATTTTGTGTTATGAAAGTGGGTGCGTTAATAGGAAAAGAGGTTGAGGAATAAGAATTTGTTATTGTGAGGTTGTATGGAAAGAGTATATAGAGTCCATCTAGAAAAATAAACACAAAAAATTAACGTGCGTTATCTTAAAAATATCGAAATGATCGATAGTCTATAAAAATACTTCGAGACCATCAAAAAGCATAAACGTCGTTGTAACACTCTGATTTTTATCCCAATTGAAAAGAATGTTGAATTAGGAGAATCAGTAAAAGAAGAACCAAATATAGAGTATGACTATAGTGCCATGCAGTTGTGACATATGTCACAATAACAGCGGCGATTACCAAGTTGTTGGTCGTCCCAACGAATGTGCCATGTAATTATGACAATGGTGTAACACTCGTAATTTTTGGGTAAGTGTTATTTCAAGTTAGTGTAGAAATCAATCTTTTATAGAAATAGAGGAAATAGGATTTTTGGGCTTAAATACTAGATTTTATAGTCTTGATAGATGAGGAATTCAAATACGAGTCCAACGGTTCTTTCCGAAGCAAAATCGAAGCTAAAACGAAGAAGTTATGGCCAAAACAGTGTTTAGTACAAGCTGAGTGATTGTACCCACGATTGTGACATTGTCACTATCGCATGGGGATACCAGTGTGCATAAAGTCGCGATTTTCAGCCTCATTTTTCATTTCTTCATATATCTCTCATTTCTACTCTATTTTTGGCGATTCAAAGTGCTATGGTTTCGTTTTTGAGAGATTTTCAAAGATAGGTTGTTAGTTTTAGGAAGATATAAGAGTATTTGGTGGTGGAGTGGAAGCAAAGATCAAGTGCTCATCATCATCACTTCCATCTTCAAGAAGTTTAGAGTTTTCTAGGTATTCACCAAAACCTTAGTGGTGAGTTCATCCTCCTAGTTTCTAACTTTATTATCAGTTATAAATTCTCCATTCTCCATTGATGACCTCCTAGTGTTTATGTTTCTCAAATTTCGGTTTGGATGATTTTGGGGAAGTTAGGTCAAAACTAGGGTTTTGGTCAAAATGAAGATTTTGATATAAGATGTTTGGGGAATGATTCTAAGTATTTAGATATGTATATTTATGTTTGGAAAAATTGTGAATCTAGGGTTTGAAGAAATTGCTTATGGATTCAAGTTTCTTCAATGAGCTCATATTAGGGTAAAATCTAGATTTAGCCAAAATCTAGCAAGGTAGGTTTAAGTTGATTTGTGAAAACGTTGTACATTCCACAAATGTCCATTTTGGAGTATTTATGTGTTTTACATGATTATTATCAAATGTTGAAATCTTTGACGACTTTTGCTATTTGAACTAATAAAATTTTATAAATCTTGTGAAACACCATATTTGGGATTTTTGGACACTTTGACAAATAAATCATAAATGAATGTGTTTTGATGATTTATCTTATATATGGAGAGTAATTGGTAGAAATGCAATTTTAACGTTTGTTTTGGAAATATGCATAGATTATGTTATGGGACGTTTTGAAAGTGTAAATGGTGTGAGTTCATTTGGAAAAAAGGTTTATCCCAACCCAATGTTGTGTTTTGGGTTATTCATGAGTTTAAAGTATGTGTGTTGTTTACATTTTATCACATACTATGGCTTTAGCATATGGTCATTTGATTGGTTGAGCTTAAGGTTCGGTTTTTGTCTTTATCGGGTATTGGGGACATTTGTCCGGTTTTTATAGCTTAATGTGGAGCTTTGGGTGTGAGTTTCATTTATTACACTTTATTTGGAGAATACATGTTTTGAGTGTGTGTGTCATTCATTTGGAGTCATGTAATTTAGACTTTAATGCAATGGATCCATAGGCATAGAAGTCAGATTTATTGTGTAAAGGTGGGATAAGATACCCATGTTGTAATTTGGAAATAGGCATTGGTTATATGATATAATTTTTAAATGAACAAGCTTGCCTTAGGTAAAGACTCCGATAAGGTTGAACTTGGTGATTATTTGAGTAAAATACTTGGATAGAGTTGAGCTCATTATTGTATTGGACTAAAGACCTTGATAGGGTTGATGTCCATAATGACTATAGACCTGGATAGGGTTGATGTCTACTATGACTAAAGACCTGGATAGGGTTGATGTCAATGGTTGTCCATCCTTGAAACATGCTTATAACATAGATATGTGGCATACTTTTGTGTTCCTGCCACGTTCAATGAAAATGGGTCTCCCCCGTCACCGAAATGTGTTGTTTTGGGTATTGAGTATTATCTATGTTTTCGGTGGCATTTTGAATATGGATTGTTATCCATGATTTATGGTTTTAATTATTAAACCTTGTCCGTGTTTTTTTGGATATTTTGGATAGAGTTTTGTCCATGTTTTCAGTATTTGAATATTAATCCTTATTTGTGTTTTAGGTGATTATTGGGTTTTCAAAGTCATATTTGAATGAATGTTTGGTATTGGTGTTCTTCATCATGAAAATGATGGGTTTTTAGAAAGATGTTGCTTTCATATTTTATACATATCACTTTAGAAATCATGATTTAAATAACATTCTTTCAGTTTAACGATTTATATGATTATGATGAAAACTTTTGAACTCACTAGGCGTTAAGCCTAACCTTTTTATTTGTCGGCATACGCATCATGTCCTTGTTGGAGGAATAGTACTAGCGACACCGTGAAGAGTTAAGTGTGAGTTATATGCATGGACAGAGAGTAGTTATTGGATGAAGCCTTCCGCGCTTTAGTAACACCCGACCTATTTATTTGGTCTTTGTAAGACTTAAAGTTAGTAATTGTTGAGGTTAAATATAAGATTTAACTTGAGGTATTTCCAGCTATTGATTTTTAAAGAAGGATTTTATCCTTTATTTGATTTAATAATAAAATTTTAAATTAGTTGTTTTTTTTCAAAACTTGAGGGTCTTACAGTCGTGGAAGTTCAGTGAGCCCCATTAAACATACTTTATATTTTGCAACATGAGTATTTTGGAAATGATTTAAAATATTTTATAAAGAAGGTCAACATGGAGCTTTTTTTTTTATAATTTAAACTACATTAAGCATAGAAACTCAAATTTCTCTTCATTAAATGGGTGTCCCCTGTGATGTTGTCATAGGTGAGCCAGTCAATTGTTGAGGAGACTATGTCGTCAATCAGGGATGGACCTAACATGGTGATAGTGGTGGCACGTGTCACCGTATTATTTCTCCGACGAAGGGTAAAAAAATTTAGGTTCGTGAAATGTGCAACCGTATCGTTTTGGAAGGTGCTACCGTATTATTTCGGAAACTTCAAGAAGGTGCAACCATACCTCGTAATCAACCAAAAAACACAAAAAAACCTCTCGAAATCAACCAAAAAACAAAAAAAACCTCTCGAAATCAACCCAAAAAAAAGCCTCTCTAAATCAACCAAAAAACCGAAAAAAAAAACTCTTGAAATCAACCAAAAACTTTAAAAATCCCTCAAAATTGTGGAATTAGGCTAAAAACACATCAGAAAATATTGAACGTTAAAAAGATGAAGACATGCCGATAAAAACAATGTTTTTTAATTATTTTTTGTTTATATTATATGGTGTTACAGTATGAAAAAATTTCTGGGTCCGTCTCTGTCGTCAATCACCATGATGGTAGCTATAGTTCAAACCAATATACGGATTTGTATCAAGAGTTAATCGGCTCTTATACCAGATTAAGAATATCAAAAAGTCACAAAGATAAAAAAAGATTTCTTGATGGTTATAAAATATAAATATGTTATTGATCATAAACAAACCAAGATTAAGAATATCAAAGACTCGCAATGATTTAAAAAAAAAAGTTTTCTTGATATTTATAAAATATAAATATGTATTGATCATAAACCAATTTTAAAGATATGCAAGTCTAAAATAACAAAATAAATATTACAATGGCATATTTCTTATATTAAAGTTATATCAATTACATTGAGTACCTTCAGTTTTAACATAATAAATAGGGGTGGAACACGAGCTATAAAACCGCAGGGGCCAAGCCTAATATATTATATAATTTCAAAAATACAAAAAATACATTATCCAAAGTTATAACGTAGTAAAAACTCTAAAACTAGACATTAAATATGAAAATGTTAAACATCCCTTCATCAAAGTGGAACGTGTCGATCTTTCGCGGCCTTGAAGTCTTCCACAATTTCCTTCAAGCTAATCTTTTTAGCAATTTCCCTTTCGATAAACAAAATCAATGAGTCTTTTAGAAACTCATCGTCCATTTTATTCCGTATTCTTGTTTTCACAATATTCATGGCTGAAAATTATCTCTCGGTCGTTGCGGTAGAAAATGGGAGAGTAAGTAGTAGATAGTCAACTACTCAACTGAGAAGTAGAGGCGCAGATGAACGATTGGGGGCCAGGGATGAGTGATTGGAGATGAGCAGCGATTGTCGATTGAAGATGAGCAGCGATTGGTCGATTGCCAATTGAGGGTTTGGACTAAATGACTAATGGACTTGGAGTCTTGGACTAAGAAAAGTCAAGCTTCTTTTGTTGGGTCTGCAAGTGTGAAAAGTCAAGTTTCTTGGTTATCCTATATCCCGTAGTATTTGAAAGCAACTAAAAAATCTCCTACAAAGATGTAGTAGAAGTTGGGACCTCTGTCCACCATTGATGTAACAAGGCCCACAGTTCTTTCTCCGAAAAGCAATTAAACAATATATGACTCTCTATCTCTTCAGTAATGTTACAAATTGGACAGAGGGTCGAAGAAACACCGACTCCCTGACTCCACAGGTTACTGCGAGTAGGAAGTTTCCCTAACCTTGCACGCCAAAACAGAAGATTAGCTTTCCCAGGGACAGCTTTTATCCAGATTGTCTTGGGATGAACTTGATCCAAAAGACTATTGTCTATTATCTTTCTCAGCTCAACTACCGAAAAGATCCCACTATTTTCTCGTTTCCAACTCCAACCATTGTTGCTATGATCGAGGAACTCACCAAAATTGAAATTAAAAGTAGACAAATTAAGTGGAGTTAAGTTGACCAATCACCCCCCATGTGCTTGATTTGTAACCGGTCGGGATACCTAACCTCCCATCTCCGTTGTGTATCACGGAAATCACCGCTTTCCATAGTAAATCGTCTTCTCTCTTGAATCTCCACCACCATTTGCCTAACAATGCAAGATTGTGCGCCTTAAGACTTCTTATACCTATCTCGCCCTTCTCCTTTGCGTTCATCGACTTACTCCAAACCACCCAAGTAATTTTTCAATTTTGCGAATTGCCACCCCAAAAGAAATGGTTATGAATACTCTTTAGTTTATTGATGACGATCGAAGGGACTTTGAAAAGAGAGAAGAGATAAGTTCCAAGGCTGACCAAAACAGCCTTACACAGTATGGGTCTCCCCCCGAAAGAAAGACTTTGAGATTTTCAAGCTGAGAGTTTACTCTAGAAACCCAAGGTAAATCATCAAAAGAGATCCTTCGTTGCAATTTAACACCCGAGCCGTATCTGCGTCTTACAAACTAGGAACACCAATCCCAACCACGCTGCTTTTACCGAGGTTCACCTTGAGAGTAGAAGCTAGATAAAAGCACCTCAAAACCGGGATCAGATTCCTAGTGTTATGTAACAACCCACCATGAACATATACCAAGTAACATAAAATACATACAATCATGTACAACACAAAGACCCACATAATACATATTGTGTCCTTTAAGTCCAAAACTATATAAACTACATAATACAGTACAAACTTTTTCTTCAAATATATACGCACATATATAAATACCGTTAGTTATACTGATATATAGATCAAAACACTAGCACACAATCATCTTCTATTCATTAGTAAACAGTTCCACATAAGATCATTACTTCTCCTTCCCTTTATTCGTACCTTTTACTTGTCCTCGTATACATATTTTAAAAACAATGAGAGTTAGACCAATTGGTTTATTGAGATAATCCCTGATAGTTTAATAACAGTATTATGGAAACATTGATATAAAACCCTTAACCATATATCAAACATTAATTCTCATATAATGTGCATAAAATACTCCATTGGTCTTTAATACCAACATCTCACAATATACTTCGTTGGCTACTAAGCAGAACTCATTAATTTACTTTGTTGGCCTTTAAGTACAGCCAACTTCGCTGACCTCTAAGTACAGCCAAAATGCAATTGTGTAGTGCATTACTTAAACGAATACAATCTCATTCGATTAACCACATTCCAACATCCCAAAATAATCACAAAACATATTCCATATTAACCATTTCATAATATAAGTATTCTAGTTTGAAAATGGTTAAAATAAAACTCACCTTGACAAAATCACGAAATCAGCAAAATCGAACAATGAAAATGTAACCGATAACCGGTATCACACTTGGTACTTGGAACCTGTAATAAACACACAATGACATGCTCTAAGTACTTTAATGAAGTTATAGGACTCATTACGGATACATACAACCTTGTGCGGCCTTCTGTGTGACTTCATGTCATGGGATAATCCGCGCAAGTCTCTGGCCATTCCCTTTACAACCTGCAACAGCCCCTGTTCCAGCCTCAAACCCATTCCATACTTCCAACCCGTTTGAATGAAACATAAGCATGAAAACTTGGTTCTGAACATGGATAAATCACTACCAAAGGTAATCTAATCATAAATATAACATCTTGTCCAATTAACAACTACTAAATCTAAGATTTAAAACTAACCATGAAAATAATTCAATCTCCAACAACCATAATAAAACTCCAAACTTAATTTTAGACATACACAACTATGAGATGACTTGAGAGCTTTAAACTTGAGTTTAAACACTAATCATACCATAAATAAAATTCAAAAATCATCTAATAGATCATTCATGGTGGAAACCTTAACATAAACCCTGAACCATGATGATACACCGTAAGGAAGAAGAAGAGACTAAGAATACAAACTAAAACATACTTGTGGTAAGAACTTCTTCATAATCTCCCTTGAATCACCATAAAATTCAACCCTAACCCTTCTTGCTTTCTCTTCCTTGACCTCTTCTCTCTTTTGGTCAACACACACTACTCACACACACACACAAAAGACTTCTAGGAAAATACTAAAGTTATGACTCACTAAAATTAATGACTCATATAAATGCATAAGCTATTTACACTAAGGACCAAATCTAAAGCCAAATGACTCAAAAGAACCCTTCACTAAAACTAATGACTAACTAACCCTTGCCGAAAACTTAATAATAAAATAACTACTCAAAACTTATAATCAACATAAAAACATTAAATCCCTAAGTTAACAATTTCACATAAAATAACAAGGTAACTTATCGGGTTATCACACTCCAATCCCCTAAGAAAATGACATCGTCCGCATATTGAAAAATTAAGATATCGAGTCCGTTATTGGCGAGTTGGACTCCTCGTTGGGTCTTCCAATATCAATAGGTTGATTGTTTCGCTCCTAGTTTTTAGATTCGGCAAACATAAGATGTGTCATGCACGAAGTACATCGAATTTTGGAGATAGACCGAATTGGGAGGTCGATCTCCCGGTGAACTGACCGTACCCCAAAAATGAAGAACATTTCCCACTAAAAGATCAGTCCATTAAAAAGCAAGGCTTTCCCGTAATGATGGGTTAGTAAAGAAATGGGAACAACGACTTAAGCCATTAGGTGTAGGTGCTTTCTTGAGGTCGGATATTCTAGGCTTTGAGAAGAGAAAAGTGTTTTCTTTATTCGTGGAAGGTTCATGGTGTTGGCATAGCATTTCTGGACGTGGCAGAAGAGTTCATGGAATGTTATTTCGATTGAGCGGCAATTGTTGCTAGTGTATGGTCCAGAGTTGAAAGTACCATTCTGGGCAACTCTCATTAGGTGGTAGGTGCTGGTAACATCAACTTTAGCATGGCTAACTGGGGTGTTGGTGTTCCCCTCACTCCCTATCACTTAAAGTCATAGCTAACCTAACATTCTAGCAAAGATTTTTTTTCTTGAGTTGCTGCCATAGCCACATTCAGCCCCTTGTCCGCGATGTTGAAAAGAAAGGGGGAAAGAGGGTCTCCTTGGCGAAGACCTTTCTCCACCTTGAATTCTTTAGTTGGAGCCCCATTGACCAGAACCGAACTTCTAACCGAGGAGATGCATGCCTAGATCCACTTTCTCCAGGTCTGCCCAAATCCCATTTGCAACATTACTTCGTCCAGATAATTCCAATTCAGGTTGTCGAAAGCTTTTTCAAAGTCCACCTTGAATGTAATTTTTTTCTTTTTTCTCCTTTTTGCCCATGCAATAGTCTCATTGTAATTATCAAAGAGGTTCTAGCCTAGTGGTAAGGCCCTGGGGGGATAGTGCATGGTATGCCTATCTACCAGGGTTCGAATCCTGGGGGGTGCACTTCGGCGATACCCAGACCTTGGGTCGGCCTTCGGGTCGGTTCGGGTCCAGGTTTACGGGCATATCAGTCTATGGGTATGCGGGTTCGGTCTTGACCGGGCTTAGTCGTACCTGGGCGGGTCCAGTCGATTTGGGCTGGGACGGGTCGCCGTGGATTAGTCGGTGCTGCCCAATTGGATGCCCGGATACCGCGGGTGCGTGTGTGTGTGGGCATGGCCCAAGTTGCCGTACAAAAAAAATAGTCTCATTGTAATTGCTTCTGGCTCTTTGTTTGAGAATTCCTAAGTAATCATTGAGCTTGTATTTTAAAAAAGGTCGACTGGGTTAAGGATGATAAGAACCTTGATGGTTACCTTATGGACAAAAAGTCCATTCAAGGATCTGGTATGCGCATATGCATTTTGTATACATTTAGCCATAACCAAGATCAACATCCTGAAAACTATAACGAGACATTGAATGATCTGAACACAGGTCGTTGTCAGTCTTAGTTACTAGACAGATATATGCTGACACAAAAAAACTCAACATCAATGAACTCCACCCGCATCGATCTAGGTCTTCAGTTTTTGGCATCTCTGTCTCTTGCGAGGTTCAAAGACGGGTTTCATTCCTGTTGAGTGTGTGAATTTCAATAGACGGGTATTCAATGGATCTAGGTCTCCGATTATGTGTGTGAATTTGTTAAGGAAGTTTTGGAGGAAGACAAAGTGATGGTCGGTGGTGGTGAAGCTGTTGAGGAAGACGAAGAGTGGTGAACAATGGTTGTGTAGGGTTCATCGTGTAGCTAGGTTTTTATGGGGTTGGAGGATGCCAGAAATGGTGGTGGCCAGTGAGTTTCTTTTCGGTTTGTCTTGTATATATAAATATGAGTAAATTACAAATTTCATCCCTATGGTTATCAGAAATTTTGGATTGAATCCCAAAATAAAGTAATTACATGTATGGTTATTATGGTTTCACTTTTGTTATGGATTGAGTCCATTGCACTAACTTTATTAACCATTTCTCCTTTAAGTTAGGGGTAAAGTTGTCCTTTTACGTTTTTTTCTTTTAAAATATAGAGAAAGGTCATTAAAACACTGAAACCCTCACCCAATCCAAAATGCCCTTCCCTAAGACCCACCGACTCTCACTTCTCCTTCTTTCACGGCAAAAACCCTCCGACGAAATCCCTTTGGTAAACATACCGCAAACCACCGGCTGATGTGTTTCCAAATCGATGAAGAGCCATTTCACTTGGTCCAAGATCATACTCTTTTAGCCCTAGACTTACATCGACTTCATCAATCACAGCTCTTCCACCCCGGTGAATGCAGAAGTGTTCGATTCCAAGCTTTTAGGTTAATTTTTGAGCCAGTTTTAGTTTTAGGGGTTGCATAAAGAATTATCTCCCAAGGTGGAAGAACTTGTAGGTTTTCCATCAAAGATCTTGCAGCGGCTTTCGTGAGAGATTTGGTGAGACGAAACCCTTCGTATCCTTGATCATCTTCTATTTGCATACAGCTGCTGTAAGATTCATCGTTGAGCCAAAATGGGTTCGAACCACACACTTGAGCTTCACAATGGCTTTATTCTTGCGATCCATGTTGTTGGTTAAAATCATCGAATAACCATCAACGCGAAGAAGACAGTTAAGAGAGAAAAGGTTGTATGGTAATATCATATTCAATGGTCCCTGGCGAGAGTAAAAAGAATGGTTTGAGCGATAGGAGATGAAGTTGATGGTCTCGTTGTGAAGAAAACCAGTAGCCACATGTGACCGTCAATGGTCGGACTTTGGCTAGAGCCTGTCGTAACTCGTATATGGTGGTGTAGATCCTAGAAACAGTGCAATCACAGATAATAATCAATAACAAACAATGATTGAATCACAACTGCTGGTCATATGATTTGATTTATCAATAAAGGGTTTAAGGTTTACAGAGAGAATTTCAATACGGCTAGGTAAACCTTCTAATGACCAGTAACCTACTAAACCCTAATCTCACTTTAAATACTAAGGGCTTGGGTCTAAAAGCCCAAAGCCCATTAGAACCAAATAAAGCCCAATTACAATTAAAGGCTTTTTACAACGCATTAAATAAACAATTAAACTCTATAAATGTGTTATACAACTTTCAACGCACTAGGACTTTCAGTCCTAACAATCTCCCCCTAAAGTTGAATAAGGCATTTATCATTTTGAAATCTTCAGGCCTTGATCTTCTTTCCCTCTTGAATCTTTGAAAAACTTTGGTGTTGTTTGTCTTCATATCTTTCCAAGCTCCCCTTGAATAAAGCTATTGGTCTTCATAGTTTCAACTTTGTAACCAGATTCAATGTACAATAGCCTCGACTGAACGCACCATTGAGCAACTTTCAACTGTAGAAACTCAACACATCAGATCAGCACACAAGAAAGATAATGTGTGAGTTACGTGACATTCCACAATGCAACTTCAGATTAAAAACAAAGAATCTGTCTTTGAACCGCGAGTTGAATATGCTTTCAACTTCAGAACTTGTTTCAATCAGCTCGTAGGAGGAATCAACTTGTAGCAGACATCATATGATAAGGGATAGAATAAACAATCAATCAACACAAAATACAATCTTGAAATTCAATGGATTTTCAACCTCAGATTTAAGAAATTCTGTTACTCCCCCTCTACTTTTGCTTATTCCCTTTTAACATGATGATCTGTGTTTTTGAAATGTGTGTCATTCTCCCCCTCATAATGATTAGGAGAATCCTGAGCACCATGTAACTTCAAAGGCTAAATGGATGAGTAGCAAAATATCAGATAAAGCGATTCAGTAACCAAAGGTAACAGCTAACACAGAAACACAAGAGTAATTGTTATCACAACAATTAAAATAATTGTGTGGCCTATTTTCAGAGTTGGCAAAGGGGTATCTCTGATAGAACTTCCAGTTATCACCGAAGTAAAAAATATCACTTCTCAAATTGTTCCGGCAATATCACATAGATATGCGATTGGAATCATAAAGATTTGTGCGTGTGTGAAAGAAATATAATCATATCGATTAGGCTCAAAGATTGATTCAACCTGGGATGCAGGTTAGAAATAAATAGACACAGTGAGATGAATATGAAATTCGGAGACCGGAGATGATGTCTTCCTTTTTCAATATCTAAGACCTCCGAATGAGGAATAGATAGATTATGTGTTAAATCTCCGTGCATATATGAAACAAGTATCTTTTATGAGATACTTGAGTGGCTAGGTGGGGTGATACGAGTTATCGACACTGGGTCCATGTCTGTTTCAATATCCATCTCCAAAGAACGAGAATGAATAGATCATGTGGTAACCCGGATAACTGACTCGGTTTGGTAAGGACCAATAATTCTTTTAAGTCTTGTCACATCCTTACCATATATTCACTCCGAACTCATCTATCAATCTAGACCCCTCACTGATATCTATGAATTGGATATGTTTCTTGGGTAGGTCCCTCCGGTTCTGGATTGACCATAGAAACATTAAAAGCCCTAACACTCCTTTAACTCACCAAGATAAAACATTGAAGTAAAATTTCTGATTTGAGATAATCAGAAGTCAAAAACATTTAAGATCGAGTCCTGAACTGAAGTATTCAAAAGTCAATATGAAAATTAAAAAAAACATGGTACTCCCCCTCAAAAGATGGTCTAACCCTTGATTGTAGTCATGTGTCGTGAATAATCTGAATTAAATCACACATGACATTACTGCAAAACAGATTAGGAAGATTTTGGTTTTGGTATCCATGCTATGATGGATCCTTGATGGTTAGTTGCCTTGGCTTTAAAGCTATTAAACTGAGGATTGGGGATGCTGTAAGTACCATACCAACTATTAACGTACCTTGGATGCACAAAGTCACTCTTTCCACAGTAAGTGCAACAGATCGTTTGCCGGCACAGACTGATCAACTTTCCTATAGAATAGACATAAGTAGGTGAATCAGTCTTGGAAATAAATGTCTTTGTATCAACTTCGTGAGAATCATGAGACTTGTTTCCATCACTACTTTCTGTAGTTGGTTTCTTTCTCCATACCATTTTCACTTTTCGAAACACTTGATTATTTGAATCATCAACAAGAGAGTTATAGAAAAGATTTGAAGAACGAATCCGATCTTTTGAAAATTCATTTGATTTGACAAACTTCTTCGAAGAATTAGATATAGAAGTTTTGAAGAATGAGGAGACTGAACAACAGTATCGGGACTGGCTTATTCAGATAAATCAACTTTAAGATTTATTTCTTCAAGTTTCTTGACTTTTGCAGATAAAACATTTCTTTCTTCTAGAATCAAGTCAAATTGTTTTTATAAATCGGATTTTACCTTCTGTTCTTTCAAAATCTCTGTTGCTAATCCATATAATTTCTTTGAAAGCTTATAAATCTCAGTTTGGAAAATCTTTCTTTCACTTTCAAAATCCTTTTCTATACTGTTGCGTTTATCATATATCTCTTTAAAAACCGCAACAGTCTTCTTTTCAAGCATTTTCTTTTCACTCTCAAAAACTTTTCGCTCTTTCTCAAAAGAATCTCTCTCAATTATCAAAACGTTTTCAAAATCAGAAATCTGTTTTGAAAGTTTCACATTTTGAGCCTCAAAAACCTTTCTTTCATCGAAAACTTTCTTTGAAAGCTCGAGAATATTTCTTTCAAGATTCTTCTTTTCATTTGAGAAATCGATTTTTCTTGTTCAAAAACAGCAAGTCTTTTCTTCAGGTCGAGATTTTCACTCTCCAACGTGTTTCCTCTTTCTTCAAGCTCCAGGTTCTTCTCTTCTTTGGCTTCAAAATCAGCAACTTTTCGTTCAAGTTCATATATTTTCTTTGAATTTTCATATAGATCCCTTTTCTTTATATTAGCTTCTCTTTCAAGATCTGAAATCTCTTGGTTAAGAGACTATATTCAGACAGAAAACGTAGAGTAATTTAAACTATATGCTATTGTCTTTTCAAGTTCTGAAATCCTGCACTTGAGCCAGTCATTGTCTTCCTACAACCGAAAAATTTGTTGATAATTAATTGTTACTTGGAAAGATTAAAGTCCAGGGACTAAACTTGACAAGATATGACAAACGACCGAAACTTTTGAATTACGGGGACTAAAAGTGACACTAACTGAAACTTAAAACTAGAGGGACTAAAAATGATAGAGAGTAAAACTTAAAGGTAGACGGACCAAAAATGACATAAAATGAAACTATAAACTAGAAGGACTAAAAGTGTAAAATTTAAAACTTCTAACGGAAAACTAACGGAAATAGGACTAAAAATGAAATAAAACTAACCAAACTAACAAACTAACAGGACTAACGGAGACTTAACGGAAAAGGACTAAAATGTAAGAAATTTAACCGTCACTTAACGGAAACACTATTCATCGTCTTCTTCGTTGAGCTAACCTGCAAAACTTCGAAACAGTTAGAAATATTCAATGCAAACCGATCATTAAAGCTCCCTGATCACTCCTTACTAGATTAAAACTCAAACGGTCAACCCATGATCACAAACGAACCAACCGAAAACTTTTCGAAAAACGATCGACAACTTAAAAAATCAGTATGGATTAAAAATTTTCAACCAAAATCGATCATTTAGGCTTCGTGAACACGCCTTAACAGTTTATAGTCCAAATAATCAACCCACGATCAAAAACGAAGCGACCGAAATTTTTTCGGAAACCGAACGAGAACTTAAAAACTCAATATGGGTGAAATATTTATGATCAATAAAGTTCGTTTTAGCTTCGTGAATAATCCTTAACAATTTAAAATCGAAAAGGTTCGTCCACGATCACTACCGAATCAACGGAAAAACTTTTCGAAAAAATTTCGACATACCCAAATTGAAGCCAAGTTCAAACAATTCCAAGAGAAAACTAAACTTCCACAACAAAATCACGAAGCAGAAACTATTAAAAACTTACTGTAATCCAAGTCTCAAAAGTTATCTCCCAAAGTAGCAATTGCGAAAACCGAACCGATTAATTACCAAATTGGGAATAAACACAAGTTCTTAAGACAGCGAATGAAGTAGTCGGATCTGGATGGAATTGATTGGATCAATTACGAGGGAATATTATGCAAGCTTGAACAATTTGAAAGATGAATTGGAGAGTCAATGGTCAAGGTCACGGGAGTTCGCTACAAACACCGGGATGGACCCGGAGATTGTGACCCCGAGAGATATCGGGAGTTTGTGAACCGGGAGATCAAGTGCCAGTCAAGGGGGAGACAAGACACCGGGAGAGGCAGTGAGGCTAGACAGCGGGAGGTACCGGGAGGGCGCTAGACACCGGGAGATGCCGGGAGAGCACTAGACACCAGGAGATACCGGGAGTTGGTGTGGAGGTGTTAGTACCGAGAGGGACAGAGAGGTACCAGGAAACAATTGGCACCGGGAAAGTGCAGTCCCAGTTTTCACGGATCAATATATGGAGGCTCCCGGATGAGAAAGTAACAAAACACAGCCGATTACAATTTGAAACACAAAAGAAACAACCGTCGATTAAGTGATTTATCAACAGTCGTCGGTCAAAATCTGTTCCATCGAACACTAACAGTTGCTATCACAAATTTGAATTAAATCCAAAAACCACTTATCACATAACATGGAACCACCGCCCATTAAACTTTTAGCAACCAATCAGATTAAATTCCCTGATGGTGTGCAAGCCAAACTTCAAGGAACCAAATTCAATTGATTAATTAATAACCGCCCACTATGTTTTAATATCCAATCTCAATTGATCTCAAAGGAGATTAAAAACTCAGGTAAACCTTCTAATGACCATTAACCTACTAAACCCTAATCTCAATTTAAATACTAAGGGCTTGGTTTAAAAGCCCAAAGCCCATTAGAATCAAACAAAACCCAATTACAATTAAAGGCTTTTTACAATACATTAAATAAAACAATTAAATTCTATAAATACGTTATACAACTTTCAACGCACTAGGATTTTCAGTCTTAACAGGTGGGGAGAAGGGGTTACGGTTGGGACAAAAAGAGATGACGACAGACCTTGGGTTACGAATCATCGATTGGTTTCAGGATGGCCTGGATGTCTGACCAATGACGACATGCTTCTGAAATCGATGTTTTTTGATTTAACACAGAAAGGAGAGAAGCTGGATAACAAAAATCGAGTTGTCTAATGGAACAAAGGTTAGAGAATATATAGTTGGAGGCTCAGGGTTTCAGCTCCTGCCATGGCTGATAACTCCATACCCGGATGAAGAAATGTCAGAAGATCGATACGAGTTCAACAAGAGGCATTTGGCAACTAGATTGGTGGCGAATAGGGCGTTGAAAAGGTTGAAGGAAGTTTGGGCGGTGATAGATGGTGGCATGTGGCGGTCGGGTTGTGATAAGTTACCGAGAATCATTCTCACGTATTGTATCCTGCATAACATTATGATCGACATGGAAGGAGAAGAGATTTTGGATGGGCCAACCGAACTTTGTGAACCTGACCTCGGGTATCCGCCGGGGAAATGTGAATTGGCCGATGAAGAGGGTGTGGTCGTGAGAGACAAGTTGTGTCTCTACTTGGCCAGAAACTTCCTGTTTGAGTCTGGTTCAAGAAATGACAGGGAGTTTTGGAGGGGTTACGATTTTCGAACCAGTTTTAAGAGATGTCAGGAGTTTTTGGAGACGGAGATCACCAAAGAGGTCAGGGGTGGGGTGTTAATGACTGGGACTAGGGGTGTAAACGAGCCGAGTCGAGTCGAGTAGGAGGTTAATCGAGCCGAGCTCAAAAAATTAATACTGGGCTCGAGCTCGACTCGAGCTCGATTAACTTTTCAATGTAGGGCTCGAGCTCGAGCTCGAATATATTTTGAGTTATCGAGCTCGATCTCGAAGCTCGTTTATGTGTTCGAACTCGCGATCGATTAACTCGTTTATCGGCTTGAGCTCGATAATTTGTATATTTTTATTTTATGCTTAATAAATATATGAGCATGTTTGGATCGAAAAAGGGTATGCTCGAATGGATCGACTCGGCTCGACTCGACTCGACTCGTAAAGTTGAATCGAGTTCTCGAACGAGCCGAGTCGAACATTGGTGTTATAAAGCTCGGCTCGATAAGTTAAACGAGTTTTATTTTGTGTTCGAGATCGACTCGAGCTCGACAATAATAAAGCTCGAGCTCGAGTTAAACGAGCTCGAGCTCGAGTAGCTCGTTAAAAGCTCGACTCGCTAACACCCCTAACTGGGACGATGTTAATATATCTATATATATAAAAGTGTAATTTTAAAAATGGAAAATAAAAGAAATTTGTAGAAAGACAATTGCACCCTTAATTTAAGGTAGCATCCATCCGTCAAGTTAAGACAAGGGACCCACTCCAAAACAAAAATGAAACCATGATGACTATACATGTAATTATTCTGTTTGGGGGTACATGATCCAAAATATTCAATAACGTACAAGCACTAAATTTGTAATTTACTCTATAAATAAATAAATATATATATATATATATATATATATACATACATACAGTAGGTTCAAAAAAGAACAAATAGTTAAAATAAAAAAGATAAGAATGGTCAAGTATATGTGATTGTACAATGAAATCACATGCGTTTACTGAAAGCGGTCAAGGCAACGGTGTGAGGGAGACTTGACCCGGGACTTGAGTTGCGGCCAAATTTTTGTCTTAATCGCGTGTTATTTCACTATAAAATCGAATGTAATTTGGCAATTCTCTTATTTTGACCTTGTTCTCATTTGAACCGAACTCTCTCTCTCTCTCTACCTATATATATATAGGGGTTAAATCAAGTGAGAACCACAAAAAGGTTAAGAACTATAGGAATCAATCTCAACCACAATCAAGATTAATCAATGCTGAGAGTTGAGAGGTAACATTTTGCATATATGGTATCATTTACATACAAAAATAACTCTTAAAAGGGCATAAAAATAAATCCATTCACTTTCTATCTCTTATTTAAATTATATAATTTAAATTAAACACCACCTCATTTTTAAATCAAAATTATATTAATTACAATAAAATTTTAAATCAAAAAAATATAAAAATTGAATATTTTATTTTCTTTAATTTGAAACTAGTATCATCATATTCTTTTATTTTTCTTAATAATTGCAATTTTACATGAAACAATAAAAGTGATTTAACTTGTAGGTTGTTTCACCTTGTGAAACAACATTTTATAGTACTCTACATCACATTTCACATCATTTTGGCTTATTTTTACATTGTGAACAACAGTACATTGTTTCACCATGTGAAACAACATTAACAACATTGTGTTATTTCACAATATGAAATAACACTTTAGTGTTTCACATCACATTTTTCGTCAACTTTTGTTTTGTTTTATTTTCAAATTGTGAAACAACACTACATTATTTCACCTTGTGAAACAACAATTTATTGTTTCACTTTAGCAAAATTATATTATTTCACATTATTAAAGAACATTACATTGTTTCACCATGTGAAACAGCAGTACAATGTTTCATCATGTGAAACAACACTACATTCTTTCACATTAACAACATAGTGTTGTTTCACAATATGAGACAACATTTTAGTGTTTCACATCACATTTCATGTCAACTTTTGTTTTGTTTTGTTTTCAAATTGTGAAACAATATTACATTGTTTCACCATGTGAAACAAAAATTTATTGTTTATTTTTAGCGACATTATATTATTTCACAATATGAAAGAACACTACATTGTTCCACCATGTGAAACAAGAGTACATTGTTTCACATTAGCAACATTGTTTTGTTTCATAATATGAAACAACACTTTAGTGTTTAACACCACATTTCACGTCAACTTTTGTTTTCAAAATTGTGAAATAACACTACATTGTTTCACCTTGTGAAACAACATTCTATTATTTCACTTTAGCGACATTATATTGTTTCACAATATGAAAGAACACTTTAGTGTTTCACTTTCACATCAAATTTTACATCAACTATGTTTTGTTTTCACAATCTCAAACAACACTAAATTTGTTACTCTTTAGCAACATTGTATTATTCATTTGTGAAATAAAACATTGATGTTTCCAGAATTTCATGTGAGAAAGTAAGCGAGTAAAAATTAAATTAATAACACAATCAACTAATGAAATATAAAAGATTATTATCAATTAATGAAAATTAAAATATCTTATTATTATATATAAATTTCATCGTATAAGATTGAATGAAAATAAAATAATAATTGATTTTAAATTTTGATATCAATAGAAAAGGGAAGTATAAAATAATCAAAAAAGGGAAAAATTACCATCATGTCCTTCCTTAATTATAAATGGAACATTAATTAATTAAAGTTGTTACATTGGAGTAATTAGATGGTTGAGATTGGTTCTTAATGTTCTTAACATTTTTATGGTTCTCATTTGATTATCGTCCTATATATATATATATATATATATATATATATATATATATATATATATATATATATATATATATATATATATATATATATATATATATATATATATATGAGGATCAAACGAGAAGGTAGTCAAGTTATGAGAAATGCGAGAATGATCAAATCACACGTGATCCTATATTAAATCTCGTGTGATTTACAGCATGTCCAGAATGACACACACAACTACCGTCAATGCGACCAAACTCGCATGAAAACTCGTGCGTGCAATGGTTGCTGCATGCAACCGTTTTGAACATTATGTAAATCACATGTGATCTACTATAGAATGACATTTGATTTGGTCGTTGTACCATTTGTTCTAAGTTGACCGTTTTCTCGTTTGAACCTGTCTCTCTCTCTCTCTCTCCCTCTCTCTCTCTCTCTATATATATATATACTATAAATGAAAGAAATGATGAGCGGATGAACCCGTACGTCTCTCCCTCTCTCTCTCTCTATATATATATATATATATATTACTCCCTCCGTCCCAAAATAAATATCCACAATGAAAAATGCTCATAATTTTAGGACTGTGCAATTATTACACTTTTTAATTAACCAAAGTACAATTTTAACCTTAATTACAAAGAGAGAAATTTTCTCAATTACATAATTAAGGGTAGAACAGGAAAGTGAACATTTATTTTTGAAAGTAGACATCTATTTTTGGACAAACTAAAATAGTAATGAAGACACTTATTTTGGGACAGAAGAAGTATATAAGTACTATAAATGAAAGTAGAGGAAAAACCGGGAAATCGATTAGGGAAAAACCGGTACATCAGAGCGCTTGATTCCGGCAAAACCAACTTCAACAGATCTCAAAGGGAGAATTCATTTCTGTTTTTTAACTTCCCGGGAAGCTTGGAAACGGGGGTGCTATGGAAAATTTTTAGGAGGTATGGAGATCTTTCGGACGTGTATTTAGCAAGGAAGCGGTTGAAAAACAGAAAAAGAATTGGGTTCGTGAGGTATAGGAAAAATGATGATGTCAAGTTGTTGGGAGAGAAGTTGAACAACATATGGATTGGCTCTTTCAAGCTTCGGGTTTTCGTAGCAAACAGAGAGAAGGCCGAAGGAAAAAATGAGTTGAGAAAATTTTTTCGGGAACCCATGAGAATTCAGGAAGCAGATAGTTTGCGTAAAGAATTGGGAAAGATAGACGGGGAAGGAAGAAAGTCGTATGCAGAAGCGCTCAAGTATAATCTTGGAAAAAAAAATCGGTAACAAGCCGCCGTTAAAGGAGGTAAAAGAAACATCGCAAAAGGAGGAGTATGATGAAATTATCGGTGCATGCCCGATGGATGGTAAAGCAATGGAAATATTGAAATGGAGCTTAGTTGGAAGTATGAGGTCCATAGATAACATAGAAACAATCAGACAACTATGTATGCATGAGGACTCCATTGGTGTGAAGAAAATAAAATACTTAGGCGGTAGTCAAATTTTATTAAGGTTCGATGGGGAGGAATCATTAAAGAAAGTCCTTAATAATAAGTTACATGGGATTCACTATTGGTTAAACGATCTCCAAAAATGGTCGGTTGGATATCCAAACTCTGAAAGATTGATTTGGTTAAAAATAATAGGAGTTTTGTTACGTGGATGGAAGAAAGAAATATTTGCGGCGATAGCGGAAAAATGTGGTACCGTCTTGAAAACAATGGGATGTGATTTGGAAGAAGACAACAACTTAGCTTGGGGTAAGGTGATGATAAGCACTCATATTCTATCACCGATTAAATGTTTAAAAGGAATAAAACTTGGGGAATTTTTCTATCGGATCAAGATCGAGGAGGAAGAAACTAGCCTGATGGAAACATTTGAATGGGATAGGGAGGAAGAAGAGTTCGCACGTAGTGGAGGGGATCAAGATGATGGTTCTTCAATACTGTCGCAATGGTCGGAAGAAGGAAGGATATCGGACGAGGATTGGGGGGTGGAGGAGACTTGGGTAAGAGATACGGGAGAAGGAGATGCATCTGAAAAAATCAAAATAAAGATAGGACGGGTGGATATTCCAGCGAGTCTGGTCGGAAAAAAGTGGTCGGTGTCGAGAAGGGTGGTGGAGAGGAGGAAGATGAAGGGGTGCTTGATTCAAAAAAGGAGTCAATTCCAAGAAACCATTATGAGGGTGGGTCCCCCAATAAAAGTGGAGATGCAGAATTCACATTGAGGTTTAGGAATAGTCAAAAAGAGAGAAAAAAAGTAAATATGGAATTTATGGTGAATAATGATGGTCAAGTGGGGCCAGTTCAAAACAAAAAGGGGTAAGTAGAAACAATTCAGGAGAAGGAGCTGAAAACGTGGGCCATGTGGGATCTCTTGAAAAAGGAAAGGAAAAGGCCCAAAATTGTGTAGACGGCCCTCTGAGTCCAAGATCAATGAATCTCTAGAGAGAGAAAGTAGATAGAGAGAGAGAGAGCAATAAAGCGCAAAGTAATGTGTATTCAATGAAAGCGTCAATGTTACAAGGAACCAAGACCAAAGGGACTTAAATACCCTTGGTCAATACAACACAGTAATAGACAACTAGACACAGTATTAGACCAAGCTTATAAATACAATGATTACTATAAAATCAGACTTAACAATCTCCCCCTTAGTAATCATTGGCGCCTTGGTCTTCAAAAATTCATCTTCTAAATCAGCACGGACCATCAAAGCGACTTTATGAAGCAATCTGACTTTTAAAAGAAAAAATCTTCTCAGCATCTTTCAGTTTGATTTGTCTTTGCTGCCTTTGACAAGTCTGGACCAGTAGCTTGTGCTCTACACGACACACCTCTTTTGAAAGACCTTGATTGAACTGTGGTGGTCGGAGCAGGAACAACAAAAGAATTAAAATTGCTGATAGAATAGAATCTTTGCGCGAATCTTGATCAGCAGGTAAACATTTGAGCTCTTTGTCTCTTTAACTTCTCCTTGACTTCTCTGATTTCTCCCCCTCATGACCTTGATGAGCTTGGTCAACTAGGTCATGCAAATGTTGGAGACGAGACAGCATAAGATCTGCAAAATCAAAGAAAGAGAGAAAATAGGGAAGGTTTGCGCTACTAATTGGTGGCGCAAAGCGTGATTTACGCTAACAGAGAGAAGCGCAAAGTGAAGTTTGCGCGACATGCAGGAAACGCAAAGTGAGGTTTGCGCTTGAAGCTGTTGGCACAAATTGAGCTTTGCTCTACCAACGTGTGACGCAAATCTGACTTGGAGTCTGAAATTTTTTTACCTATTAAGCCCTTTGACTCCCCCTACACAAATGCACTAAATTTGACAATTCAAGTTAGCATTTATATAGAGAATCAGACACTCCCCCTCAAAAACAGATATGATCTATGAAAATATTCTTTTTGTTCACCCCCCTTGAATAATGCACAAACCCATTAAAATATATTTATGAGAACACAATGATCAAATATCAATGTAAAAAGAAAAATATACTGAATATAAATTCTGAAACAACTAAACATATAAAATTTTAAACACTAAACAAATTAAATTCTACTTAGCAAAATATCACAGATTTATCAATCATTTGAAATCGAATATATGTTGTTAGATACAGAAACAAGTTTCATTGCATATCAAGTTTAAACATGTTCAGTTTCAAAAACTTCCATCAATCTATTCAGTGTACTCGCATGCGAATCTTCGATTAGCTTCAAGAAAATGCAATTCTAAAAATATAATAGAGAACTTTGCATGTACTCACACTAAGCCATCAAAAATTAAGATTTTCACAAATTTATAGGTTTATCGCAACTCAAACATATCACCAAGTATCATGAGATATGTGCTCATTGGCATCTTTTAGCAGTGTGCACATTGGCATCTCGACATGAGTGTGCTCTTTGGCATCTTTTAAGCTCGTGCACTTTGGCATCTTTTATCAAAAAGTTTATTAAGTAAAGAACATGTCGTAAACGTAACTTTCTATCTGACCCTATTGCAGGATTTGGGTCAGCCGCTCCCAGACCAGTTGGCCTTAAGGGACTAGGTGTCAAGCACCCCTTGGAACTTACTTTCCCGGATCAGAAAGGCTACATCGACATATCCTAAACCCATTCATACCAGTAGAACATGACTTTCGATCTGGTTCTATAGAAGGATTTGGGTTCGATCACTCCCAGACCAAATGACCTTAGGGGACCAGATGACAAGCATCCTAAAGAACTTACTTTCCCAAACCAGAAAGGCCACAAGTACAAACTTTTAAACTTAGAGATTTATGTATTTTAAGAATTTAATTCATCTCAATCACTCAGATTTACATAAGAATGCTTAGCCCATATTTTCATTACGATCCAAAATTTTGACTTTTTAGAATTTTCCAAGCATTGTAAACTATAAATATTCCGAATCACACAACTTTAAAGCAAGAATAAAAGTTTCAAACATGTTGCTGATTTTTCGACTTTTGTAAGACCTTGAAAGTTGAACATATAAAACTTTAATATAAACAAAGCAACTTGAAAATTTATCCTAGACACATATTTTATTCAAAAGAAAGAAAAAAAATGTAAAAACTTTACTTTATAGAATAAAATATGTAAAGATTTAAACTTTTAAATACAATATGCCGATTTTAAAAAATTTCATTAAAGACAAAATGTAAAGAATTCGACAAATTGATATTTAGTTGGAACAAAATAAAATTCAATAATTTTATCTTTCACATTAAAAAAAAATTGTGTCTCAAATTTAAAAAAAAAAAAATTGGATTATACAAATTCAAGAGTTAGTGGAACAAGCTCAGATTCTTGAAAAAAATATTGAGAAAAAAAAACTGGAATAGCATCATAGTCAGAGAAATATGCAGCGGAATGAAGTAGACGTACTCACAGTTTCTCATTAGTCAGAATGCTGAAGCATTGAAGACCGAGTCCTAGACTGACTTGTCTAGAAGTCATAGTCTATGAAGCACGGGTTCTGAGCTGAAGTACTCAGAAGCCAATTTTCTCTTACTCCCCTTTGACGTGTGGTGCCTGCAAATTAGAATCAGTTTGAGATTTGGGTACCCACTTGTATTTGGGCCCGTGTTTGTTAGTTGCAGTTCGTATGGGGAAATTATTAGATTTAACATTGAAAGCACGAGAGATATTATCAGAAAAATAAGCACAATCATCAGATGAATACAAAGCATAATCATCTGAACTAGAATCAGAGGAAGAACATGAGACATGTTTTGAAATTCAAATCATTTGCTTTATAGAATATTTGGAAATTTTATTACAAGAAGCAAATGAATCACTTTTATAAATTCTGTCTACACATCTATCCTCATCAGTCTGAGGTTCATCAGATATCAGCTTCTTTCTCCAGATCTTCCTTGATGACTTGCTCAAAGTACTATCTGAAAAATTAGAATCAGAAGAATTAGAACTATCAGAAACTTTTTTATTCGACTTCTTTGACCGTCTTCTTTTACGCTTAGGTTTATAATATTAATCATTGAGCGTAAAAGAATCATCAAGAATTTTAGACTTAATATTTAAATCAGAAGAAATAATTTTACCCAAGCAACCAATCTGATCAACTAATAAATCTGAATTTTCCTCGGAGTCTGAAGAATTTTGAGAAAAGATTTTAAAATTCGAAACTTCACTTTTGTTTACTTGAGAATCAGAAGAAAGGCTAGAAATAGAATCTGGTTTTGGAGAAAATAATTTTTCTTCAAGACTAGATATCATGAAAAAAAGAAAAATATCAGATTCAATTTTCTTTAAAATATTTTGATCTTCTATCTTATCTTCAAGATCGATGATTTTACTTTCTAATACTAATGGAGGAGTATATTTCTTAGAATCATAAATGATTGGAGAAATATTTTCCTTATCAGAATTAGAAGCATAAACATCAACAAAGTCATCAGACATTGAAGATTTGATAGGAGATATATCATTTAAAACTCTCCTTCCTCTCCTTGATTTTTCAGGAAAATATTTTGCATTTTCGTTTGTGTAAACAAAAGGAATTTCCTTTTTCTTGTTATTTGTTCTTTTCTTATTTTCGATTTCTAACACTTGCTTCTCATTCATCCAATCAATTTTAAACTGAGGAGCATAATGAGCAAGAGTCAGATAATCATATTTATATAAAGTTGGGGATTTTTCAATTGCATTGTTTAAACAATGAGGATTTTCAAAACCAAGTCCCCACCTTTGTTTTAAAGCTTTTTCACTCCTTGGTTTATTCATAAAAATTGTTTGTTCAGATTGGTTCTTTCGATAAAGCTTTTCTTCTAACTTATTTATTTTATCTGAAAATTCATCTTTTAAAGTAGTCATTTTAGTCAAAGACTCAAGATAAGTCTTATTTGAATTTTCCAAATCATCCAATTTCTTTTGAAAGATGTCTTTTGTATTTTCCAAAATAGATTTTTCATCTTTCAAAGAAATTTTCAGTTTGTCAATCAAATCTGACTTTTCAGAATTTAAATTCTTTTCAGATAATAACTTTAAGCGAAGATCAGATAAAACATTAATTATAACATTCATCTGAGAGGTAATGAAATTGTAATCAAAATCAGTATATACCTCATCTTCATCAGAATCAGAATCGTCTGACTGATCATCTCTGTTAGGTCTGATTTTATAGTAATCATTGTATTTATAGGGCTTGGTCAAATATTGTGTTTAGTGTCATACTGTGTTGTATCTGACCAAGGGTATTTAAGTCCCTTTGGTCTTGGTTTGTTGTAAGAATTACACGCACATTAATTCTAACAAATCAGTTTAGGACTCGGACCTCAGCGATCAAAAAGACCTTACTCCTGTATGCTTGCATCCGATGGATATTGATGGTCTTCATCCCAAGAGAATTGATCTGATCTCTATCCTATACTTTTTCTTTGCTAGATTTTCTGATATTGATGGTCTAACAATTCAAAAGGGAGTGTTTGATCCTATCCTGTTTTACTTGTAATATTTCAGATGCTTAATTTAAGGGGGAGTAAAGGTGGTGGCTTCTGATCACATGACAGATCAGGACCCGTTCATCAATGATCAAAGACGGATATTGTGCTAATATCCAGGGGGAGCTTAAAAGATATAAATCATTTAATCATGATTTGAGGGGGAGCTGAAAAGGTAAATATCTTCTGATCCTAGTTCTCGGATTGTTTGAAAGAAGAACAACTTTCGAACATGAAAAACAGTTTCTTAAATGTTCAAACCACTTCTTATTCTCAAAAGAATTTAGAAGTGTGATTTTAAATGTTTTTCAAATTTTGAGCTTAATGTTTAACTGACCGTGTGTTTTCAAAGATCAATACTTGTGTATTATCTTGTCCATATACTGTCAAGTATTCATACACACCAGTTCAGTATTTTATTTGAAATTGTTATTACCATGTCTCAAATTCAAACAATTTTTCGATGGTAATACCCCCGTTTGAAATTTAAAGTTGTTGAGCATCATTCATTTTTTACATATTTGTGCTTTCATTGATAAATTGTTTATATTTGTTCATATAAACAAATATCCAATTCTTTGATACCCGAACCATTTGATTTGATCTGTTTGATTCATTGTCAGATTCTCAAAACAATTCTCTTGACTTCATTTCATTCATTCAATATTCTTGTTTTGAGAAATCTTCAAAGTTCGAAATGCTCAAATTTCATATCTGATTTTTGATGAGCATACATACACTGACATATGATTTCTTGTGCTTTACATGTCAAGAAAATCATTGATAAGCATGTACTTTTAGGAACATGGGATTCAGTGTGAGTGCTTAATAAATCTTCCATGGATTCACGATAACCAGTGTTTCCTACCCCGGAAGAAATCTTTTGAGTGATTGAGGGGAGAGGGGTCTAAAAGAATTGAGTGTGGGAGTGAGCAGAGGTAAAATGGAAATGAGAGATTGGTTATATGTGAGCTTATATGTTTAAAAGAAAGAGGGTGTGAGAACAGAGTTAAAAGAATATCAAAACACTGCACCAAACATCTTTCTGAGTCGGGCAACCACATTACTGATTGGTTCACATTTCTTTGGTGACCATCATTGAAATATGCAAATAGCCCATGCCATCTCTTGTATACAACCCCACCAA
Source organism: Arctium minus (assembly GCA_954870635.1). Classification (NCBI taxonomy): domain Eukaryota; kingdom Viridiplantae; phylum Streptophyta; class Magnoliopsida; order Asterales; family Asteraceae; genus Arctium; species Arctium minus. The sequence continues at coordinate 22,080,584 of OX941097.1, read as the reverse complement.
CTACTCATTCTTTTCTTAAAAAGAGAATGTTTCACATTTTCTGGGGAAGCAGCATATAATCTATCGGATCTTCTTTTGGAAGATATTGATATTGAAAAAGAAGGAAAGTTGCCCCACCTTCGACCCTTTCTCATGCACATTGAGTCCATGTATAATCATTGTTGTCTCAGTGATTTACATACTTTGAGCCTTTATGAAACACAATCATTGTGCTAAAATTCTTTCATACACAAGCATGAGCACACAGAAAATCTGTTTTTCTGTCAGAACATTCATAGATAAACCTTGCGTTTTTCAATGATTGAATGGAAGTCCTGGGGAGTCATCATCAAACCAGCTCCTTATATTGTACATTTGTTGTACACAGTAACTTTGTGTTACTGACAGGCATTCCTAACTGTTTCATATGTTGAATCAGGGTTACACGCTATGTCTGAATTTGAAAAGATTCGGATATATACAGTTCATGATTCGGCTCTTCAGATCAAAGTGCAGAAATTGTCAAAGGGGAGATTGTTAGTTGATCTCAAAGGGGAAAATCAATGTCTGAGCTGAAATTGATGAAGTTTTGATGATAATGATGCTCACATCATCAAAAAGGGGGAGAATTATACAAAGTTCAATTTCAAGAGTTCTTGTTCAAAGTCCAAGTCAGTATTTCAAAATGCTTCCGCTGATTTAAAGTTCAAGTCTAATAAAGAAATTCAAAGCCAAAAGATTCTGAAGGAAGAATGTTCAAAGTTTAATCGAGATGGTTTGTGAAAGTTTAAGTTGCTTCCGCTGATTTAAAGACAAAAGATTCTGAAAAGAAAATTCAAAGATTCAAGAAGGTTTGTTCTTCCAAAGACGGTTCAGAGATCAAGTGATGAAGATACAAGTTTTTCCAAGATTTTTCAAAGCTTCAAAGTTTAAAAAGACTTTTCAAGATTCTTGAAAGGCCAAAAGACTGAAGACTGTTAAAGTCTCAAAGTTCATTGTTCAAGAGACAAAAGCTGAAGAATCAAGAGCTGAAGTTATGCATCAAATTTTTATTAAATCTTGAATACATAGGGGGATATTGTTAGGTCTGATTTTATAGTAATCATTGTATTTATAGGGCTTGGTCAAATACTGTGTTTAGTGTCATACTGTGTTGTATCTGACCAAGGGTATTTAAGTCCCTTTGGTCTTGGTTTGTGTAAAAAACTTTTGCACTCACTTTAATCAAATTACACTTTGCGCTTCCTTGTTACTTTCTCTCTCTAAAGATATAGAGATTCTTGGATTCTCAATTGGTATCAGAGCCAACTGAATCTTGAGAGGATTGAGAGATTGTTTTTCTATATCTGAATTAGTGATTGAAATCGAAAATTTGATCGATTTTCTTGAATTTATCAAGAAAATCTCGTTTTCTTGATTTCTCATCAAATTTGGAAGTGTTTCTGGTCGAATTTTATTGATTTTTGGTTCATTAGTCTCGATTTTGATAATCGATCATTGTTGCTTCTTGAATTTTTTCATAAAAATCTTGTTTAGACTGTTAATTTGGAGTCTTAGTGTTTTTCTGAAAAGCTTGTATTCTCGTTCTGTTCTTTTTCGAAAGTGTTGATTTAGTGTTTTTCAATCGAAATTGTTTGATAAAATTTGTGAGAAAGAAGTTTTCGAAGTTCAGTATGTGTTTTTCTTGGTTAAATTTCAAAGTTGTAGTTGATCTTGCGTGAATTGGTAGTGTTTATGAAGTTTGCGTGTCTATCATAATCTTTGCGTGTCTATCATAGTCTTTGCGTGTCTTTCATAGTCTTTGCGTGAATTGGTAGTGTTTATGAAGTTTGCGTTTCATTCATATATGTTTGCGTGTGATTCATATAAATTTGCGTGTCATTCATATATTTTGCGTGTCTAACTCGTGTATTAGTGAATTTTCAGGTTTGCGATTCACGTTGGAAACGCAAAGCTTAAAGTTCTCGGCTCTTGTTTAACACGCAAAGTCACAGTTTGCGTTTCTCAAAGCAAACGCAAAGTTCACTTTGCGTCTCTCTAAGCAAACGCAAACCTATAGTTTGCGGTTCAGTTCAGTTTGCAGTTCTCTCTTCAAACGCAAACCTTCAATTTGCGCGTCTCCCAGACTTAGTTAAAAAAAAAAAAAAAAAAAAGAGTCTGGGAAAATTTTTTTGTTACCTATGGATTCTTCAAAGTTTGCTTTTCAAGCTAAGTTCTACACGAGTGACCTCATGATGTCACTGGGCACAGAAACTCGTCCTCCGGTCCTAGTCGACGAAAACGAATTCACTCAATGGCAAGATAGGTTCCTGAACTTCATCGAGCGTCAAGCCAATGTAGAAAACATGATGAAGTCTTTATCTGAAGGACCTTTCATAAAGCCTAATAAAGAAACTCCTCCAACACCTGAAGAGGCTTCTCGAATGAAAGTTGATCGAGAGCTGAAAGCTAATCTGCTGCTTGCCTTACCAAACTCTGTCTACAACCGGGTTGATCATTGCAAGGATTATCCAAATCTGTTGTGGACACAATTGGAAAATATAATGCTTGGTTCTTCGGTCGCAACTCAGCTCCGACATACTCGATTCATGAACAACTTCGAGGAGTTTAAGGCCAAAGACAGCGAGTCTATAAAGAGTGTTTTCGACAGATTCTGCGCAGTGCTGAATGATCTCCGAAAGATAAATGTGATCAAGACAGAGCTTTAGACGAATCTGAAATTCCTTAATGCTCTTTAGCCTGAATGGAACAAAACTTGTCATAGACTGAGGAACGATGTTCGGATTTCCACAATGCAGATCCAGGAATTATATGAGATTCTAATGACTGATGAGAACTTTGTACTTGAGAAAAAGGCCAAACTGGATGGGAAAAAGAAGAAGTCAGTAGACCCAGTTGCACTAATCACAAAGCAATCGTCTCAACAAGAGTTGTCTGATAACGCTTACAACGGTTCAACTGATGATGATGGTGAGGCACTGCAAAAAGCTATGATCCTTCTCTCTCAGCATTACCATAAGAAGTTCCAACCTAGATCGGGTTCCAACTCTTCACGCTTCACTTCTGCTTCTACAGTCAAAGTGCCCGAGCCTAAGACTGCATCTTGTTATAACTGTGGAAAGTCGGGCCACTACTCAAAGGAGTGTCGAGCAAAGAAAGTTAGGGACTCAGCTTACTACCGCAAGAAAATGGAACTGGCTGAAAAGAGAGAGAACGGAACTGCTCTGCTGGCATAGGAAGAATTCTGGATGGATTATTCCGATGATGAAGCATCAAACATCGAGATCGCTCAGATGTGCTTGATCGGAGATGATCAGTCAGATGATTTTGATACTGATGCTGATGAGGTATACTCTGAATTTGATTTTAATTTCATTTCTTCTCAGATGAATATTATAATTACTGCTTTATCTGATCTTCGTTCAAAACTCTTATCTGAAAAGAATTTAAATTCCGAAAAGTCAGATTTGATTGACAAATTGAAAATTTCTTTGAAAGATGAAAAATCTATTTTAGAAAATACTAAAGACATCTTTCAAAAGAAATTGGATGATTTGGAAAATTCAAATAAGACTTATCTTGAATCTTTGACGGCTATGACTAATTTAAAAGATGAATTTTCAGATAAAATAAATAAGTTAGAAGAAAAACTTTATCGAAGAGACCAATCTGAACAAACAATTTATATGAACAAACCGAGGAGTGAAGAGGCTTTAAAACAAAGATGGGGACTTGGTTTTGACAATCCTCATTGTTTAAACAATGCAATTGAAAAATCCCCAACTTTATATAAATATGATTATCTGACTCTTGCTCATTATGCTCCTCAGTTTAAAATTGATTGGATGAATGAGAAGCAAGTGTTAGAAATCGAAAATAAGAAAAGAACAAATAACAAGAAAAAGGAAATTCCTTTTGTTTACACAAGCGAAAATGCAAAATATTTTCCTGAAAAATCAAGGAGAGGAAGGAGAGTTTTAAATGATATATCTCCTATCAAATCTTCAATGTCTGATGATTTTATTGCTCCTTATGCTTCTGATTCTGACAAGGAAAATATTTCTCCAATCATTTATGATTCAAAGAAATATACTCCTCCGTTAATATTAGAAAGCAAAATCATAGATCTTGAAGATCTGATAGAAGATCAAAATATTTTGAAGAAAATTGAATCTGATATTATTCTTTCTTTCATGATGTCTAGTCTTGAAGAAAATTTATTTTTTCAAAAATCAGATTCTATTTCTAGCCTATCTTCTGATTCTAAGGAAAATAAGAAGGAAGTTTCAAATTTTAAAATTTTTTCTCAAAATTCTTCTGACTCTGAGGCAAATTCAGATTTATTAGTTGATCAGATTGGTTGCTTGGATAAATTTATTTCTTCTGATTTAAATATTAAGTCTAAAATTCTTGATGATTCTTTTACGCTCAATGATCAATATTATAAACCTAAGCGTAAAAGAAGACGGTCAAAGAAGTCGAAGAAACATGATACAGTTCTTTCTGACAATTCTAATTCTTCAGATTCCATTCTTTCAGATAGGAATTTGATCCGGTCAAAGAAGCAAATCTGGAGAGTGAGGCGGACATCAAATGTTCCTATGACTGAGGAAGATAGATATGTAGACAATTGTTATAAAAGTGATTCATTTGCTTCTTGTAATAAAATTTCAAAATACTCTATAAAGCAAATGTTTCAAATTTCCAAAAATGTCTCATATTCGTCTTCTGATTCTGGTTCAGATGATTATGCTTTCTTTTCTGATAATTGTGCTTATTATTCTGATGATATTTCTCATGTTTCTCATATCAAATCTGTTCATTATTTCCCCATATGAACTGCAACTAACAAACACGGGCCCAAATTTAAGTGGGTACCCAAATCTCAATCTGATTTAAAGTTGCAGGCATCACATGTTAAGGGGGAGTAAGAGAAAGTATGATTTTTGAACACAACAGTTCAAAACCTGGACTTCAATGTCAAGATTTTGGTTTCTGCGTACTTCAGCTCATGACCCGTACTTGATAGACTTCGACTTCTAAACACAACAGTTTAGAACTCGTTCTTCAATGATTAAGCTTCTGACTTAATGAGATACTGTGAGTACATCAATTTTATTTCCGCTGCATTTTATCTCTGATTATGATGTGTTCCAGTTTTTCTCTTTATTTTTCAAGAATCTGAGCTTGTTCAACTTTTTCTTAATTTTGTATAACCCAATTTTTTTTTAATTTGAGACACAAATTTTTTTTATAATGTGCAAGATGAAATAACTGAATTTCATTTTGTTCCAACTAAATATCAATTTGCCGAATTCTTTACATTTTGTCTTTAAGGAAAATTTTTAACATCGGCATATTGAGTTTAAAAGTTTAAATCTTTACAAATTTTACTCTATAAAATAAAATTTTACAGATTTTCTTTCTTTTGAATAAAACGTATGTCTAGGATCTTTTACAAGTTATTTGTTTATATTAAAGTTTTATATGTTCAACTCTCAAGTCTTACAAAAGTCGAAAAGTCAGCAACATGTTTGTAGCTTTAGATTTTGCTTTAAAGATATGTGAGTCGGAATTTTTATAGTTTACTTTGCTTAGACTACCTAAATGATCAGAATTATAGATCAGAATGAAAATATGGGCTAAGCATTTAGACGTTGATCTGAGTGATTGAGATGAATAATAAATTCTTAAAATACAGAAATCTCTGGGTTTAAAAGTTTGTACTTGTGACCTTTCTGGTTTGGGAAAGTAAGTTCCTTGGGATGCTCGACATCTGGTCCCCTAAGGTCATTTGGTCTGGGAGTGATCGAACAGAAATCTTTCAATAGAATCAGATCGAAAGTCATGTTTTACTGGTATGAATGGGTTTAGAATATGTCGATGTAGCCTTTCTGATCCGGGAAAGTAAGTTCCAAGGGGTGCTTGACACCTAGTCCCCTAAGGCCAACTGGTCTGGGAGTGGCTGACCCAAATCCTGCAATAGGGTCAGATAGAAAGTTACGTTTACGACATGTTCTTTACTTAATTAACTCTCTGATTAAAAGATGCCAAAGTGCACAGCGCTTAAAAGATGCCAAAGAGCACACTCATATGAAGATGCCAATGTGCACACTGCTAAAAAGATGCCAATGAGCACACATCTCATGATACTTGGTGAAATGTTTGAGTTGTGATAAACCTGTAAATTTGTGAAAGTCTTAATTTTTGATGAATTAGTGTCAGTACATGCAAAATTTTCTATAATAATTTTAGAACTGCATTTTTCTTGAAGCTAATTGAAGTTCACATGCGAGCACACTGAATAGACAAATGAAAGTTTTTGAAACTGAACATGTCTTAACTTGATATGCAATTATACTTGGTCTTGCATCCAACAACATATGCTTGATTTCAACTGATTGATAAATTTGTAATATTTTACTCTGTAGAATTTAATTTGTTTAGTGTTTAAAATTTTATATGTTTAGTCGTTTCAAAATTTACATTCAGTATATTTTTCTTTCTACATTAATATTTGATCATTGTGTTCTCATAAATATATTTTAATGGGTTTATGCATTATTCAAGGGGGAGTGAACAAAGAGATTATTTTTCAAAGATTATATCTGTTTTTGAGGGGGAGTATCTGATTTTATTTATATGAATGCTAACTTGAATCGTCACATCTAGTGCATTTGTGTAGGGGGAGTCAAAGAGCTTAAAAAGGTAAATTTTTCCTGAGTTTGTCAGCTTTGCGCATTTCGTTGGTCACACAAACCTCGTTTTACGTATCCTTCATGAAACGCAAACCTTGTTTTGCGTATCCTTCATGAAACGCAAAACTTGTTTTACGTCTCCTTCATGAAACGGAAACTTTGCTTTGCGCACCCTTCATGAAACGCAAACCTTGGTTTGCGCATCCAACATGAAGCGCAAACCTCCCCGTTTTCTCTGTTTTTTTTGTTTTTGCAGATCTTACGTTGTCTCGTCTCCAACATTTGCATGACCAAGTTGATCAAGATCATCAAGGTCATGAGGGGGAGAAGTCAAGGAGAAGTTAAAGAGACAAAGAGCTCAAAAGTTTATCTACTGATCAAGATTCGCTGAAAGATTCTATTCTCTCAGCTATATTAATTCTTTTGTTGTTTCTGCTCCGAACATCACAGTTCATTCAAGATCATTCAAAAGAGGTGTATCGTATAGAGCTCAAGCAGCAAAGACATTTTTATTCTGAAAGATGCTGAGAAGAATTTTTTCCTTTAAAAGTCAGAAAGCTTCTCGAAGTCGCTTTGTTGGTCCGTACTGTTATAGACGACAATTTTTGAAGACCAAAGCGTCAATGATTACTAAGGGGGAGATTGTTAGGTCTGATTTTATAGTAATCATTGTATTTATAGGGCTTGGTCAAATACTGTGTTTAGTGTCATATTGTGTTGTATCTGACCAAGGGTATTTAAGTCCCTTTGGTCTTGGTTTGTGTAAAAAACTTTTGCACTCACTTTAATCAGATTACACTTTGCGCTTCCTTGTTACTTTCTCTCTCTACTTTCTCTCTCTAAAGATTTAGAGATTCTTGGATTCTCAATCTCCAACCAAGCACATCTGAGCGATCTCTACGTTTGCAGCTTCATCGTCAGAATGATCCAGCCAGAATTCTTCTTCCGCAAGAAGAGCAGTTCCGTTCTCTCTCTTCTCAGCCAACTCCAATTTCTTTCTGTAATAAGCTGAGTCCTTAACCTTCTTTGCTCGACACTCCTTTGAAATGTACCCCGACTTTCCACAGTTGTAGTAGGCAGCAGTCTTTGGCTCGGGCACTTTGACTTTAGAACCGGAAGTGAAGCAAGAAGTGTTAGAACCCGATCTTGGTTGGAACTTTTTCTGATAATGCTGAGAGAGAAGGATCATCGCTTTCTGCAGAGCCTCACCATCATCATCAGTTGACCCGTTGTAAGCGTTATCAGACAACGCTTGTTCAGCCAGTTGGCTCGTGAGGAGTGCAACCGGGTCCACTGACTTCTTGTTCTTTTTGTCCAGTTTGGCCTTCTTCTCAAGCACCAAGCGTGATGTCATCAGAATTTCATAAAGTTCTTGGATTTGCATAGTGGAGATTCTGACATCGTTCCTCAGTCTATGGCATTTTTTATTCCATTCTGGTTGCAAAGTGTTGAGGAACTTCAGATTTGTCTCAAGCTCAGTCTTTTCAACTTTAATCTTCCTCAGATCATTGATAATGGCACAAAATATGTCATACACCATTTTCAGTGGCTCCCCGTCCTTGGCTTTGAATTCTTCAAAGTTATTCATGTAGCGCGTATGCCTGAGTTGAGTTGCAACCGAAGAACCAAGCATAATTTTCTCAGGCTATTGCCACATCAGATTAGGATGAGTTTTGAAACAATCAATCATGTTGTATATAGAGTTTGGCAAGGCTAGCATCAGATTTACTTTAATATCACGATCAACTTGATATGCCGACAACTCTTCAGATGAATATTCTTTAGTGGGCTTATATAATCCAGAAGCCAACTTGGGTTTTTCAAACGGTCCTTCAGATAGAATGATCAACATGTCATTACCATTCTTTTGACGTTCAATGAAGTTCAGGAAACGATCTTGCCACTGTGTAAATTCATTTTCATCAATTAGCACTGGTGGACGATTTTCTGTACCTAGAGACATCATAATATCACTTTTGTAGAACTGAGCTTGATAAGCAAACTTGTCAGAATCCATATTTCAGATAAACCAGAAAAATTCCAAGTCTGAGACTGGCGCAAAGTTGAGCTTTGCGTGAAAAGTAGAAGACGCAAATTGAGCTTTTCGTAAGCAGTATGAAACGCAAACGAGGCTTTGCGTGAGCAGGTTGTGGAGCAAAGTAGCTTTGCGTTATGCGAAGGAAACGCAAAGTTGAGTTTGCGTGAGTAGCGGGAGACGCAAACTAGCTTTGCGTGAGAAGAGCAAGACGCAAACTAGGTTTGCGTGAACCAAGTGAGACGCAAACTTCGCTTTGCGTTAACTGACAATAGCGCAAAGTAGACTTTGCGTGAGATGCTGAAAACGCGAACAAAGCTTTGCGTTATGGGAGGAAACGCAAAGCTGCACTTCTCTTGATGCACTGAAGACGCAAATAGAGGTTTGCGTGATTGGAGTGAGACGCAACGTTTGAACTTTGCGTGATATTGAGAAACCTGAAACACTGAAACAAGATTAGTAAGATCACGCAAATCCAATGATGAACTCGCGCAAACTATGAAGAACTCGCGCAAAGTTCCAATCTAGCGCAAACCGAATGGAAATCCATAAAATTTCCAAAAACTCGATTTCAAAACTAAATTTGATAAAAAATTTCTTCTACAAAAACGTTCGAAAACAACTTTTTAACACAATTCAATCAAAAATTTCGATTAAAATCCACAAAATCAAAATTTCGTATATGTAACAGTACGTAAAACTCGATTTTCCAAAAACTTCAAAAATCTCTAAATTGACAATCAAAACAAGTTTTTCTTGCAAATCGATGTGAATTAAAGATGTTTAGCAATCAAAAACGAATCCAACAAACCGATTTTCACAAAAATTCGTTCAAAAACAATCCCAAATTTGATGAAAACTCAAGAAAACGAGATTTTCTTGAAAAATTCAAGAAAATCAATCAAATTTTCGACTAATCTACAAATTCAGGGACGAAAAATCAATCTCTCAATCTTCTCAAGATTCAGATGGCTCTGATATCAATTGTGAGTCCAAGATCAATGAATCTCTAGAGAGAGAAAGTAGAGAGAGTGTTATCCCAGTTTAATCTAGTTGATAATCAAACAATCATAGAACACAATAATAATCAAGAGATGATAAGATCAAGAATAACATACCAATCCCTTGAATAATCAATGTAAACCTTGTGTGTTCTTGATACCCTTGAATACAGAGAAAACAGCTACCTCACTTATATGATAATTATTGTAATTGTGAGGATTAACCTAAAACCTAAACTAAACAAAACATTAAATACCTAGGCCATATGGGCTTTAACCTTAATGGGATTTCTAATAGGCTTTGGGCCCATTTACAAATAACTATTAACATATTACAGTTTAAACCCTGAACTGTAACTATCAAACAAATACGGTTTAGACCCTCTAATTTAACTTTAATCTTGAATACAATTTATGATCCAACAATCTCCCCCTTTGGATTCAAGATTAAATTTTTTTTGGCAATAGTCTTCGGGTCTTCACTTGTCTTCACTTTTCTTGAAAAACTTCAGATATCTTCAGATATGACATTGATAGTTTCAAAACTTCAAAAACTTGATATCTTTGAAATCTTCAGTAGTCTTCAGATTATATTCTCCCCCTTAATATATTCTTCCTCTTTGAATATTCTCCTCCTTTTTGATGAGTGGTGAGAATCATCATCATCAAAACTTGTCAAAACAATCTTCCCCTTTGAATATGGTCATGAATTTAGCACTGTCTTCATGTAACGAGCCCTGTATGGAAATAAGAGCAGTCTTCCCAGACGAAAAGAGTGATTATTTCAATCTTTTCAGATTAAAATAGAAAGTAGTAACCATTCGAATCTTTTCAAACTCAAACAGTTAGTAAGTGTAACCCTGAATCAACAAATGACTCAGTTAGAATGTCTGTCAGTAACACAAAGTTACTATATAAGGAGCTGGTTTTGATGTTGGCTCCCCAGGTCTTCCATTCAATCATCGAATAACACATGGTTATCTATGAACGTTTTGACAGAAAACAAATTTCTGTGTGTTCGTGCATGTGTATGAAAGAATTAAGCATAGATGATTGCTTTTCAATATAGGCTTAAAGTATGTAAACTTGTTGAGACAACAACAAATTATACAAAGACTCAATGTGCATGAGAAAGGGTTCGAAGGTGGGGCAACTTTCCTTCTTTTTCAATATTAGTATCTTCCAAATGAAGAACCAATAGCATATGTGTTGCTTCCCCAGAAAATGTGAAACATTCTCTTTTTGAGAAAAGAATGAGTAGCTGGTGGGGTTGTATGCAAGAGATGGCATGGGCTAGTTGCCTAGTTCAATGATCGTCACCAAAGAATGTGAACCAATCAGATTATGTGGTTGCCCGACTCAGAAAGAAGTTTGGTGCAGAGTTTGATATTCTTTTACTCTGTTCTCTCACCCTCTTTCTTTTAATTCTCACTTCTAACGAATCTCTCTTTTCCATTTTACCTCTTCACACACCATCACTCAATTCTTTTGACCCCTCTTCCCTCAATCACTCAGGGAATACTTCCTGGGTAGGAAACACTGGTTATCGTGAATCCATGGAAGTTCTGTTAAGCTCACACACTGAATCCCATGTATTGTACTAAAAGTACGTGTTGTTCAACAGGCTATGAAACCACATGAAGAATAAAAATAAGGATAAGTCAAAACAGTTGTGTTTGACGATGCAATTCTCCCCCTCAAACTAAAAGAGTTTGACAATTAAGCTCTAAGGAGTTTTTCTGTTAAGCTATTTTGACATTTAAGCTCCCCCTTAACTGAAGATTTTTTTTTAACATAAAAATAAAGAACTGAAGTGCGGGTTCTAATCTGATGTGATTAGAAACCATAGTCACTTGAATATACCTGCACAGAAAATAAAATATGGTAATCATTTATGAAAATGATTCCTTGATCGTTAGCCACAGTTGAAGTATAAAAATGAACACAAAGTCAAGACTGAGAATACTCCTTGAATCATGAGTAAGGTTTAAGACATGTTCAACATACCAAGTTTGCTTATTAGAAAATGGAATCGCTTTTCATCCAATGGCTTGGTGAAAAGATCAGCTAACTGGAAGTCAGTTTGAACAAAGTGCATTTCAATGTTACCTTTTTTTACATGATCCTTGATGAAATGGTAGCGTACATCGATATGCTTGGTCTTCGAATGTTGTACCGGATTAGCGGTTATAGAAATGGCGCTCTTGGAATCACAATAAATAGGAACACGCTTGTAGTTGTATCCAAAGTCCCTTAACTGTGTCTTCATCCAGAGGACTTGTGAACAACAGCTAGGAGCAGCTACATACTCAGCCTCGGCAGTGGATGTTGAAACACAGTTTTGTTTCTTTGAAGTCCAACTCACAAGTTTGTCACCTATGAATTGACATGATCCAGAGGTGCTCTTCCGGTCGAGCTTACATCCTGCATGATCAACATCTGTAAAGGCAGTTAGTTCAAAACGAGAATCCTTTGGATACCAAAGGCCTAGATTAGGAGAACCTTTGAGATATCTAAGGATTCGCTTAACAGCAGATAAGTGCGACTCTTTAGGATTAGACTGATATCTCGCACAAAAACATGTGGCAAACATTATATCTGGGCGACTGGCAGTCAGATAAAGTAAAGAACCAATCATGCTACGATACACCTTTTGATCAACAGGTTTCCCGGAGGGATCTTCGTCTAAGAGTGTAGCAGTAGCCATTGGTGTTTTCATGACTGAACTATCTGACATATTGAACTTTTTCAAAATATCGTTTATGTATTTAGCTTGATTAATAAATATGCCGTCGGGTAATTGCTTTACTTATAAACCAAGAAAGAAATTCAATTCACCCATCATTGACATTTCAAACTTTGTCTCCATTATTTTTGAAAAGTTCTTACAAAATTTTTGATTTGTCGACCCAAATATTATGTCGTCAACATAAATCTGAATGAGAATCAAGTTGTCACCTTGCCTTTTAAGAAATAAGGTAGTGTCAACAGTACCTTTCTTGAAGCCAGAAGCTAAGAGGAATTTAGTGAGAGTTTCATACCAGGCTCGCGGTGCTTGTTTAAGACCATAAAGCTCTTTGTCTAAAACATAGACATGATCAGGGTGATGAGGATCAACGAAACCTTCAGGTTAAGCCATGTAGACCTCCTCGTGCAGAACGCCGTTCAGGAAAGCCGACTTTACATCCATTTGATAGACTGTAAAGTTTTTGTGCGCTGCATAGGCTAGAAAGATTCTGATGGCTTCAATCCTTGCAACCGGGGCGAATGTTTCGTCATAGTCAATGCCCTCTTGTTGATAGTACCCTTTTGCGACCAATCGAGCTTTGTTTCTCACTACTACTCCAGCTTCGTCTTTCTTATTTCTGAAAACCCACTTTGTTCCAATAATAGATTTACGTTTAGGTGGTGGGATCAAGCGCCATACCTTGTTCCTTTCGAATTGTAGAAGCTCGTCTTGCATAGCATAAATCCAGAAGGGATCATGTAGAGCTTCAAACGCTTTCTTTGGCTCTAAGGAACTGAGGAAGCTTGAAAACATACAGAAATTAGTTGTTGCAGATCTTGTTGTGACACCGGATTGTACGTCACCTATCACGTTGTCCAGGGGATGATCCTTAGTCCAACGATGTGTGCTTGGTAAGGCTTCAACTATTTGTTGCGTATTCGACGCATCGTTTTCATCATGCACGACAGGGTGCTCCATAGATGTACTCGGGACATCTTGTACTGGTGTTTCTGATACTGAAGCTTCTGGGCTAGCGGTTGAAGTACTCGGGACTTCATTTCCAGAAGAGCTATCTATAGAGACAGATTCATCATTAGTAGAGTCAGAAACTAATGGTTGAGTTGTACCTGATGGAGATGAAGTTTCAGTGACTTCTTCGGAATGTCCAGACATGTCTTCAGAAGTGGTAGGGACCTCCGAGCTTGTTATTGATGTGGATATGCCTTTTTCAAAATCTGCACATATATCATCAAAGACATCAATAAACAATAAATCTAACTCAGATGAAGTAGAGTTAGAGTTTGAAGAAGTAGATCCTTTAGTAGCTGGTTCTATTCTTGATTGAATAGAAGCTTTGTCCTTACGACCGAGTTCTGAACTGTTGTGTCCAGAAGTCCTTGTAGAATTCTCATCAAAGGAGACATTCATGCTCTCAACAACCGTCTTAGTTCGAATAATGTAAATTCGATAAGCTTTGGATGTCAGAGAGTATCCAACGAGATATCCTTCATCCACTTTCTTATCAAATTTTGATAATCCTTGACGCTCTTTAAGAATGTAACACCTGTAACCGAAAACACGAAGGAATTTGATGTTAGGTGTACGATTGTTGATTAACTCATATGCTGTTTGATTAAATCGCTTGACCACAATGGTACGGTTCTGAGTAATACATGTTGTAGCGACTGCCTCAGCCCAAAGGTACATGGGTAGATCCGAGTAAGCAAGCATAGTACGAGCTGCTTCAACAAGAGTGCAATTCTTCCGTTCAACAATGTCGTTTTGCTGTGGAGTGTAGGCTGCGGAGAAATTATGTGAAATACCCACAGACGTAAGATAACTCTTCAGGGTGTCATTCTTGAACTCCGTGCCATTATCGCTGTGAATGGTTCGAACTGGCAATTGAAGACGTACTTGGATGCGCTTGATAAAAGCGATAATCAACTCTGGCGCATCTGACTTATTGCGAAGAAACTCGAGCCATGTATACCTTGAGTAGTCATCTATCATTACCAACACGTATTTCTTTCCGTTGATAGATGCGGTTTGTATTGGGCCACAAAGATCCATATGAAGAAGTTCCAGTGTAGATGAGGTCGATGATTCAACTTTGGACTTGAAGGAGCTTCGCTTCATTTTTCCCATCTCACATGTAGAACACAGTGAGTATTTCTCAAACCTCATTTCTGGTAGACCTTTGACCAGACCTTGTCTTTGTAGCTTCGCTATAGATCGGAAATTCTAATGAGACAAGCGTCGATGCCACGTCCACAATTGTGCTTTAGAAGCTTTGGCTAGTAGACATACTGGACGTGTGGCAGACAGTGTAGGAAAATCTACATAGTATAGATTTCCATGGCGCTCAACTTTGAAGACTTCGTAACCATCGGGATCCTCTAGATAGCAATGAGTGGTTGTGAAGCGGACTTGATATTTCTTGTCACAGAAGTGACTGATACTAAACAGGTTGTGATCAAGTCCTTCAACATATAGCACTTTTTGAATCTTCACAATACCATTGTCGAGCATTCCATATCCTCTGACGTGGCCTTCGGCTTCAGAATTGGCAAATCTAACTGCTCCGGCAGGCTCCTCCACATAGTTATGCAAGAGGTGCTTGAATCCTGTCATATGGCGTGAACATCCGGAATCTATTACCCATAATCGACAGGCCTGCAAAAGAGACAATTAGTTTTGCTTAGGCACCCATATCAGGATAGGTCCTTCGCGGTTAGCATCAAGCAACTCAGGAATATCATCTGGTTTGAATTTCACTCTCCATTCATAACGCGGTTTTGGAACCCATTTCCAAACCATCTTAACATTTAATTCCTGAAAGTGCTTTTTAGAAGTAGGATTGGCAACCTTAGCTCGATACACTTTGGGTTGTGCGGAAGAATTAGAATTAGAATTAGACTTAAAGGTTCAGTTTAGCTTTTCTCTTATTCTGTTTGGACTTTGGAGGGGAGTAGTATTTGAATGAGTTATCCCAGCAATGTTTGCAATATAGATTCTTTCGAGCAAAATTCATAAACTTAGATTTATCGGAACAAACCTTACATTCATGTTCATCAAAAGAATTATTTTTCAAAATAACACTGTCTGAAGTACAACTATTTGAAGCAAAAGTTTCACTAGATAACCTATCATTCTTATTCAAACTACTATCTTTATTCTTCTTACTCCTCCCAACTCCATTTCCTTTTATATCTGAAACAGAAACAGGAACCTTGTTAGTCTCTAACTTAGAAGGTGGTTCTTTTCTAGTGCTCTTTGAAGTCTCACCATTTTCAAAAATACTCGGTGGATATTCAGGACAATCAGAGTAAACAACTGAAGGTTTTGTAGGAGCATCAAATTCTGGATTGGTTCTTACCTTCCAGCTTGGATCATTGAGCATCTGTTTATCATTTGAAGCATTTTTAAACAAAGTAATTTTCAAATCATTGATCTCAGTGCAAAGCTCTTGATTTACTTTTAAAGACTTTTCTAGTTTATGTTTGAGATCAAAGTTTTCATCTTCAACCTCATCAAGAGACTGCTGCAACATTTCAATTTGCTTCATCAATTCAGATATATTATCATTCACAGAATTTGACCCCTTTAAATCAGAAACAGGATCAGAGTCTGAAGCATTCATCATTTCAGAGAATATCTCTTCAGTCATGGACGCAATAAACTCTGTTTTATCATTTTGAACACAAGATTCATTCGTGATAGCAGTTTCTTCTTCAACCTCTTCAACAAGTAAAGGTTTAGAAGCAATGGGATTTGAGACTGATGGTATAGTAGATGGATCAACATCCGATTCATACTCATCATATTTGCATGCAGTCTCAGGTGGAACTGTGTTGGTGTTTACTGATTCTTTGGAAGGTGTGGTAAATAGTGATTCAAACTCAGTAAATTCGATCTTTCGAGTCTCATAGCTTTTATTCAAATCACCATATGTAAAACCGATTGATTTAAAAAGATTTTGAGAATCAGTGACACCAGACTTGTTCTTTCCCATTTCTTCTCGACCTTTGGTCTCTTCAGAAGGTTTAGGAGAACTTGCTTCAACAAAAGTAGCATGAATGTCAGGAATGGGTCTGAATGCAGAGCAAAATTTATCAAAGTTATATAGGTGCTCCGGTTCCTTTTTCAAAATTTCGTTAGTTGGCACACCCAAACCTGGTTTTAGTTTATAAAACCTTTCGTCTTGGAGGTTATTGGTCAACAGATTTAATGTTTGCTCAGTCTGACCTCGTTTCATATTAATATCCTCCAGTTGCTTGATTTTGGTGAAAGCTTCATTTCTTTCTTTATAACAAACTTCAAATTTGATTTGAAACTCACCCTTTTCAGCATTAAGATTCACAAGATCTGTTTCTAAACCATATATTTTTTCTTTTAAAGACGCTTTTTCATCTTTTAAATCATCCTTTCCTTTTCCTTTTCCTTTTATTTTTCTTCCACAACAACTTTTAATATAGCATTTTCATCACGAAAGCTTAAGACATATTGATGTGCAGAGCTAAGTTTACCTTTTAGTAAAGCAAATTCATCTTTCATACCATGTATTTGTGCCATTAAAGATTTAATAAGTTCAGAATTGTCACTTACCTCAGAGTTTGCATCTTCGGATTGTGTCTCAGAGTCTCCATCGTCACCATCCAGCTTTGCCATATAAGATACTTGGGTGAAGTACGCTTGCTCCTCGTCATCGGAACTTTGGAACAACCAGTTTTCTTCTTCAGCCATCAGCACTTTTCCTTCTTCAGCTTTCTTGGCAATAAGTGACTTTCTTGCGTAGTACTCTGAGTTCTTTACCTTCTTGAACTTGCAGTCTCTTGAGAAGTGCCCAAATTTGCCACAGTTGTAGCATCTTCCTGGTTCATTCTTTCGTTCTTCTCGCTTCTCCTCTCTCTTTCCTTCTCTCCTATCTTCCTTCCTGTCTTCTCGTCCTTCCTCTCTCCTTCCATGCCTTGGCTTGTATCGCATTTCAGACTTCTCTTTCTTGTATCCATCATACTTTGGCTTTGAGTAGAATCTCTTCTTGCCAAAGCTCTTCTTGAATCGTCGTGTGATTAGAGCTAAGTCCTCAGAGAACTTCTGAATATCTGGATCAGAATCAATTTCCAGTTCTTCATCGCTTGAAGCAGAGTCAGAGTCAGTAACTTCGGTAACTAGAGCTTTAGACACCTTTTTCTTTGACCTTGCAGAGGATACAGAACCTTTGCCGGCTATGAGAGCCACGGAGTCCTTCAGATTAGTAGACTCGTTATTGATAGATGTTGAGCAAGAGTAGAGAAGATATCAGTGACATTTTCTTGAGCCATATTCTTGGACATCTGGAGGTTGATGGCAAAGTTCTTCCATTCTGGATTCAGATTATTGATGAACTTGTAATTTATATCAGAAGCAGATTTAGCGATATTGTTCCTCCGCAAGTCATTGAGAATGATGTTATACCTGTTGTAGGTATCTAGTAGTAGCTCTCCTTCTTTTGCATGAAATCCCTCGTAAGCATTTATGCATAGATTCTGCTTAGCTTAGATAGAGGCTTCACTTCATTCAAACTGTCTTGCTAGTTCGTCCCAGATTGCTTTAGCAGTGCTCTGACTGTCTACACGATTGTAGATGTCGTTTGGGATTGCCATTGTCAGATAGATTAGAGCCTCTTCTTCTATCTTATACTGTTCTTTCTGCTTTTCAGTGAAGAACTGATAAGGTTTAGGAACCTCTCTGTCAGGGATTTCTGGAGAGATTTCTGTTGCAGCTTGACCCTTGACTGTGATCATTGGAGTTTGTGGACCATCAATGATTGCTTTCATGAATTCTCTGTTCTTGTGATTCAGAAACTGGATCATTCTGGTCTTCCATTGCTGATACTCATTAGCCATGAGGACAGGAGGTTAGACCTGAGAGCCCATTGAGAGAAGCTGATTCGACATCCTAGCTGTACGGTTAGTAATCAAACTTTTCTGTACCAAGACAACCAATTAGATGAGATTGTTAGAATCAAAATAAAAACTACACTAAAAAATTTTCAGAAAAATAAATTTCCAAAAATAATTAAATGCAGTCCTTTCAATCAGTATAAAGCTTCAAATAATACTGAACAAAAAGAAAATGTTGATCTCGAACAGAACTTTGTCCCCCTTCGCAGACTTAGAACGGGGGTCCCGCTACCCGGTTAGCGGGTGGGGTCAAGGGGCAACGCCCTTGCGGGGGTATGGGGTTTGCGCAAAGTGAACAATGAATAGTGTGAACAATACTTGCGCAAAGTGAACAGTAATTGCGCAAAGTGAGGTTTGCGCAAGCAGTGGGTCGCGTAAAGTGAAGGTTTTGTGTGACACTTGGATTGCGCAAAACAGAGGTTTGCGGGTCTTGTGGGTTGCTCAATGTGAAGGTTCGCGTATCAGGTGGATTGCGCAAACTGAGATTCGACTGGAAAGATGTAAAGACCGGTATTTTGTTCGACTGGGAGCTTGCTTCGACCGGTAAGTGATAGGACCGATACTATGCTTTGACCGGTATTGGTCTTCGACCGATACAAAGGTATGGACCGATATAACTATTTAATCGGTATTCTATTTGACCGATAAACTATATTCGACCGGTATACTTTTAAAGGTCTCGACCGGTAATGGACTAGACCGATATGGTGAACTCGACCGGTAGTGTGATAGACCGGTATAGGCTTTGACCGATAGATGATATGGACCAATAATCTATGTTCAACCGATAAGGTGCTATGACCGGTATCGAGTTCGACCTATATGGTGCTTTTATCGGTAGAGTGTTCGACCGATATGTTCTTAATTCAACCCAGATTGTCGATAAGCAGCCCAGAAAATCAACTCAGAAATCAAACACGAACTCAAAATCAAATGCAAAAATCAGGCTATTGCACTCAGAAACATGTATCGAACACAACCCAATCAATAACAAAGATTAAAATCAACTTTCATGCATTCAATTTAAAGAACACATTGTCGATATTCATGCAAACCTAGAAAACACAAAATCAATAAATTCAATCACTTGATTCTTTTTAATGCAATTAATCAATCAGATAGCATTCAGAAGCATGAACCTCAACTAATCAGATCAACTTTAAACCAATAAACACATTAATTCATGAACTCCGATGAACAAAAAAAAATTCGATGAACAATAACTTTCGATGAACAGTAACTTTCGATGAATAGTAACTTCAAAATTTTTTTCATTCTTTTGGCTCTGATACCACTTGTTATCCCAGTTTAATCTTGTTGATAATCAAACAATCATAGAACATAATAATAATCAAGAGATAATAAGATCAAGAATAACATACCAATCCCTTGAATAATCAATGTAAACCTTGTGTGTTCTTGATACCCTTGAATACAGAGAAAACAGCTACCTCACTTATATGATAATTATTGTAATTGTGAGGATTAACCTAAAACCTAAACTAAACAAAACATTAAATACCTAGGTCATATGGGCTTTAACCTTAATGGGCTTTCTAACAGGCTTTAGGCCCATTTACAAATAACTGTTAACATATTACAGTTTAAACCCTGAAATGTAACTATCAAACAAATACGGTTTAGACCCTCTAATTTAACTTTAATCTTGAATACAATTTATGATCCAACAGAGAGAGCAATAAAGCGCAAAGTAATGTGTATTCAATGAAAGCGTCAATGTTACAAGGAACCAAGACCAAAGGGACTTAAATACCCTTGGTCAATACAACACAGTAATAGACAACTAGACACAGTATTAGACCAAGCCTATAAATACCATGATTACTATAAAATCAGACTTAACAGGCCCAACAGGTGTTAGTGGATCTAAATTAATGGAAAGAGATCAAAGTAATTTTAGCCTAGGTGAATCGATTGATAGAGCGTCAACTACAGTTATCGATAAAGCAGCAGATGATCGACGGGGAGAAATGTCATCAGTGCAGAAGACAATAGGTGAGAAAATAAGAGGAAAAAGGATGGAGTCTTACAACTATGGACGAGGGAAGGTGAGTTTCCATTTACTAAAACAAATGGCTCGGCTAAACAATAAGAAGATGGGAATGAGGAAAGGCAAATTGGGAACCGGTGACAAAGGGGGAAAGAAAAAGAATAGCATGGAGACGATAGCAGCGACATCCCACACACACATATATATATATATATATATATATATATATATATATATATATATATATATATATATATATATATATATATCGAACGAAATAAATAGTAAAGACGAATCGGAGGGTGTGGAATAATTTGGGAACGCGATTGGTATGGTTTGGGAAAAATCGCAAAGATCGAGCACGGGGAAAGAAATTCCATCGGTCGTGGAAGATAATAAGACAGGTAAGTGTCGAACAAATGAAATCCCATCATGATTTTAATTTATGTGAATATGAGGGGATTAGGATCGCGGGAAAAAAAGAATGGATAAAAGAAATTTGTAGGTCTAAAAAGCCTAGTATGTTGGGTATCTAAGAAACAAAGATAAAAAATTGGGATATTGGTCAAAGTAGAATGATTTGGGGAGGCGACGATATAGATTATGCGAAAACTGATGCTATCAGGAAATCGGGAGGTTTGGTAACGATATGGGATAAAAAAAGTGTTTGAATATGAACACATTATAGAGGACCCGACCTTCTTGGCGGTGGTAGGAACTTGGACTGGGGTAGAAGGCATGGTTGGACTGGTTAATGTTTACGGTCCAAACGATCTCAAAAGTAGAATGGAATTGTGGGAAATGCTACAAAAAAATAGTACAAAATGAAGATGTGAAATGGTGCCTATTTGGGCACTTTAACGAGGTTAGGGGGACTATGAAAGATTGAATTCTAATACGAATCCTAGGGGGGTGAAAGATTTCAATGACTTTATTGAAAAAAGTCAACTGATAGAGGTTCCAATGTGGGGTAAAAAGTATACGAGAATTAGTGATGATGGATTGAAGTTTAGCAAACTTGATCAGTTTTTGACATCGAGAGATTTCGGGCTTGTGGGAAGAAATTTGGGGGTTAAAGTATTGGAGAGAAAGTGGTCGGATCATGCCCCTATCATGTTTTTCGAAGATAAAAGTGATTTTGGCCCGAAACCGTTTAAATTTTTCGACTCGTGGATGAAAGAGGGGGGATTAGAGGAATTGGTGAAATCTTCATGGAGTAAAAGAGTGTATTCGAATCGACCGGATTGTGTATTCAGGGATAAGTTAAAAAATGTGAAAGAAGCGGTAAAAGTTTGGGCAAAAACGAAGTTCGGAAAGCTAGAAAAAGAGTTGGGTAAATGGAAAGAAGAGGCACTCAAAAGGGAAGAAGAGGCGGAACAACGTGGGTGGATCGAAGATAATAGAGAATGTTGGATTTGTGCACGTAAAAAGTGGCTAGAACTCGAAGAAAAAAAGATTGGAATGGCGAGACAAAAAACAAAGTTAAAGTGGATTATGGAAGGTGATGAAAACTCCAAGATTTTTCACATGGCAATGAAGTATCGAGAAAGAAAGAACGCAATTAGAGGTTTGAATACGAACTCGGGATGGACGGATGAGCCAATCGTAATCAAGAACTTTATTTTCGAATTTTTCAAAGAAAAATTCGACTCGGGAAGATCGAGTGGGCCGGGACTTCAAGGTGAAATGTATAAAAGATTGTCAAAAGAGGAAGCCGACAATTTGGAGCGACCGTTTGGAGAAGAAGAAGTATTGAAAGTGATCCAATCATGTGGGGCAAATAAAGCACCGGGTCCGGATGGATTCACTATCGGGTTTATAAAAAGATTTTGGGAAACGATTAAAGAGGACCTAATGGCGGCAATAAGATGGTTCGGGGAAATAAGGGAGATTAGCCGAGGTTGCAATAATTCTTTCCTCACCTTGGTTCCTAAAGTTGCAAACCCGACTAGTCTAGGGGAGTTTAGGCCAATTAGCCTAATCGGAATCTATTACAAAATAATCTCAAAGGTTCTAGCGGAGAGATTTAAAAAGGTGATGGCAAAAGTAATTAGTGTCACTCAAAGTGCGTTCGTGAAAGGACGGTCCATTTTAGATGGGATCCTCATTGCAAATGAGGTGATCGATATTATGCGAAAAAAGAAAAAAAAAGGGGCTGATTTTCAAGGTGGATTTCGAAAAAGCTTACGATAGTGTGGAGTGGGACTTTTTGATCGATAGCTTGAAAAAAATGGGATTTGGTGAAAAATGGGTCAAGTGAATAAAGGCTAGTATCCATTTGGCATCGATGTCAATTCTAGTAAATGGAAGCCCGACAAAGGAATTCGTGATGGCTAAAGGTTTGAGACAAGGAGACCCTTTGGCGCCGTTTCTCTTTCTTATTGTGGCCGAAAGTCTCCATTTATTAATGATAGAGGTGGAGAAAAAAGGTTTGTACGAAAGCATCAAAGTGGGGTTTAATAACATTCCAATCTCGCATCCACAATATAAGGATGACGCCATATTCTTCTGTAAGTGGAGTTTAAACTATCTTAAAAATCTCTTAAAAATTCTTAAGTGCTTCCATTTGATGTCGGGATTAAAGATTAATGTTAGCAAGAGTAAAATATATGGGTTGGGTGTATCGGAGGAAGAAGTGCAAAGTTGGACAAGATGTTTAGGGTGCGGCACGGGTGATTTACCTTTCACATACTTAGGACTCCCGGTAGGTGGTCCAACGAACTGTTTGGAATATTGGAAACCGGCAATTGAGAAAGTAAAGAAGAGGCTTGCATCGTGGAAAACAAAGGTGATATCCCACGGAGGACGGTTGACGTTAGTAAAGTCGGTTTTGGGAAGTCTTCCATTGTAATTTTTTCCCTATATCGAGCCCCGAGCGGAGTGTTAAAAGAGTTGGAAAGGATGAGATGCAGATTTTTTTTTGGGGGGGGGGTGGGGTGGGGTCGGAGAGAGTGAAAAGGAAGGGTTAGTGTAGGTGAGTTGGGAGAAATCGTTGGTGAGCCTAAACAAAGGGGGGCTAAACATTGGTAGTATGAAATCGGCCAATTGGGCGCTTTTAGGGAAATGGTGGTAGCGATTCCAAAATGATAAAAATGGGTTTTGGATAAAAATAATTAAAAGTATTTATGGGGAGGGGGGCTGTTTGGTAACCAATCTTTTGGCGTTGGTGCAGGTACGGTTTGGAGCAAAATAGTGTGAATCGGTGCTGTGATGGACAATAACGGAGTACCGTTCACTAGCTCGTTCCGAAAGAAAGTTGGAGATAGGAAGAACAAAAGATTTTGGAAAGAAAGATGGTCGAGTACAAGAACGTTTCAAGAAGAATATGGAAGATTGTATCGATTGGAATTGGATAAAGATGCAAAGGTCGCGGAAAGAGGAAAGAGGAAAATGGTCGAAAGAATCATGGAATTGGGAATGGAAATGGAGAAGACCACCAAGGGGGAGGGAAATAGGATAGTTGGAGAACATTAATAGAAGACTAGAAGATATTCAACTTGAAAGAGGACGAGAAGATAAATTGGGGTGGTCGCTAGACGAGGAGAATGGATTCAACGTCAAGAAGTTAAGAGAGTCCATAGAAGATGGAAGACCAAGATTTATTGGATCGAGGGAACCCATGAACTTGATGAAATTGGTTCCGAAAAAGGTATGTATATTCATTTGGAGAACGTTAAGAGAGCGAATCCCATGTCGATCGGTGCTAGACCGAATGGGAATTGACCTTCATTCGGTCTTGTGTCCAAGACGTGGTGATTCGATTAAAACAGTCGATCATGCGCTAGTATATTGCCCGGAAGTAAATATTCTCTGGAAATTAATTGGAAGATGGTGGGGAAAAAATTTGGAGGGTATAACAACGGTTCGAGAAATCATACAAGAAGGAACAAACTCGGTCTTTAACAATACGACCGACTCGCTTTGGAATGGAGTGATTTGGGCTACCCTTTACTTGATTTGGGAGAATAGAAATTGATTGGTTTTTAGAAGGGATCAAAGGAAAATCGTGGAGCAATTGTATGAGTTTCAAGCAGTCATACTGGATTGGGTCAAAAGGCGTAATTCCAACACGACGGTTGACTGGGCGGCCTGGTTTTCGAACCCGTCGGCAATTACGTAGTGCAACAGATACATCGAGGGGTCCAAGGGAGTTGCGGCTATTGATACTCAGCTGATCGACGATGGGAGCGGATGTTTATTCCTCGCAAACTGAACTCTGATTGTCGTTACGGGTAGAGTGCCATGAAATCGACTCCCTTTTCTGTTGTTTTCTGTTTTCGATCCCACAATTTTTTTAGTATGTAGTTTTGTTGTACGTGTGGGTGCGAGGTTCGCTAGGGGTCGGTATTGTTATTGTGTAACTGGTTCTTTGGTTTATAATAAAAGTTGTCTTTCAAAAAAAAAAGAAAGAAATTAACGAGTGCATCAAAATAACCCCGACTTAATTAGGGGGTCAAGATTAGCACAGTTAAGACCTAATCCATAGAAAATGAAAGTACCAAACTATGAGGACCTTAATCATAATTTTATTAGAGTTAAGGACATTCATAGTAATATTCATGAACCACAATGACCAAAATTGTAGCTTACTATATCAATGGTATTTTTTTCATTTTTTGTGAAATATACAAAATGCAAAGATGGAAGGCGTTGTTCGAGCCCATGCATTTCTCCCTCTCTCTCCCTCCAATACCCATTGACACAAACTAGAAATCAAATCTCCATTATCGAAAAAGTAGCAACTTTTGGGAGGGTCGATAAACTTGAATTCTCTTGCTTCATTGCAGAAACAAAATACCCAATTTTCTCTTCATTTTCTTGGAGAAACCAAACCCTCCAGACAGCAAAAAATGGATGAGATTTTTTGCAGAGATAACGTGAACCCAGCCCTGTCATTGACTGCACAGGTCTCTTCCATTTTGATTCTTTCTCACGTTTTTCAGATTTTCCTCAAGCCTTTGGGACAACATGCCCCCGTTGCTCAGATCCTCGTAAGTATGTCACATGCTCCCATGCACTATCTTCAATAATTTCATATCTTGTTTAGAATTCTTCTGTTGAATTGCATCCTAGTGTGAAAAATCCAGGTTAGGAGGATTCGAATGGTGTGCCTTTCATTAATTGGATTCCATGCATTTGGTAATTCGAATGTGCTCGAAAACGATGTTTTAAGTAGAAGTACAAATTATTTTATCAAAGCCATTTGCTGTTGGAAGCGTGCGACTTCTGTATTTCCGCAATAGTTAAATGTTTTTGATGATATTTACTTATTTTATCAAAAAATTACGAATTTTAACAATTTTTTTGACAATGACCTAATTTCTAGAAATGTTGTGGTTTTTGTTTAATGGTTGAGATTTTGATTTGGTATGGTTGTAAATGAATTTTTGCCCTAATAGAAATGTGATTTGTTGCATCGTGTACAATTCCAGATGCCATTACTCTAGCTTAATTTGTGGTTCAATCGGTAATATGATTATATTACCGAAATTTTGGATATAGGAATGTTTTCACGTTAATAATTGTTAGATTTATCCTTAACTTTATGGGTTTGATTCATATATTTCTTCTCATTTAGCCTGCTCCTATCTTTTCTAGGCGGGCTTTATTCTTGGTCCATCAGGCTTATCGAGATCACCACAAATATATCGCTACTTCTTTGAGAATTTTGTCGTCGACTTCTACGAAAGTTTGGCACTATACAGTAGGATCATTATCATGTTTCTCATAGGCCTCGAGACGGACGTATCTTATATACTACGACACTGGGGTCCAACTAGCATCGTTGCTTGTGGCAGTTGTTTGATATGTTCGGTGTTTGCCACAGCTATTACCTTCTTTATGTATGAGGAGACCGGATCTCGTGGGTCACGAGTCATGTTGGCCTTAGTCCTCACAGTAATTTTAGCTAATGCTGCATCTCCCATTGTGTTCCGATTGGTAGCTGATCTAAAGTTTACAACAACTGATTTTGGACGTCTAGCCATATGTTGTTCTTTGATTGCTGACATGTATGCTATGATTATCTTAATTATAATCACGGGTGCAAAATACAAAGAAACATTTCTTACCTGGGTACTGAAGGGTTTTTGTTCCCTCCTAATTCTCGCGGGCGTTGTTGTTTTCACCACGTACTTGGCTAATTGGCTTAATAACCGAAACAGAAACCGAAAGAATCTCAAAGCTGTGGAAGTAATGTTGATTTGTGCAGTAGTTATTTCTGCTGCTATGACTCTCGAAACTATGGGATTTAGCAGCATAATAGCTTGTTTCATCATGGGTTCGATGTTTCCAAGGGGAGGAAAATCAGGTCGGACATTGTTAACCGTTCTAACATACATGGTTCACAACTTCATTTTCCCCATTTACTTTGGCTACACCGGATTCAGAGCAGATATAACTTATCTCAATGAACTCAAAAACATTGGCATTGTTCTAATGGTAATCTTGTTGAGCATTGGTGGCAAGATCATCGGCACGCTTCTGGCTTGTCATTACTTAAAGACACCCCTAAAAGAGGGCATCCTCCTTGCTTTTCTCTTGAACATGAAGGGGCATGTAGATCTTTTGACTTTGACATCAGCTATGCTAAATAATGTAAGTGCTTTCTTGTTGTAACTACTATGATACAATATACCAAGTGTATTTGCCTACTGATATCGTTAGATCTATTAAACCATTAGGTTAATTTTGTGAGTTCAATTATCTTTATAGACATGAGTTTATCTGTTTATTGATTGTTTTAAAAACATAGTTGATCTTTTGTGTCATTGCAGGCGGTGACAAGTTTGATATTCTACAATTTGATGCTCATAGCGATCGTTATTAGTTCCCTAGTGTCATCCATGCTAGTCAGTTTCTTGGTGAAAAGAGAAAGTGAAACCATTGGTGTCAAGCACATACCATTGGAATATCTTAGTCCTATGAAGGAGCTAATCGTACTCGCTTGTGTGCATAGTCCCCACCCAGTCACGACTATGGTTCAGCTCGTTGTATCACTAAGAGGGTCCGAAGATGTTCCAATTACCCCTTATTTGATGCACTTGGTCGAACTTCCTGAGAAAGAAGAAGATGATTCACCATGTCATAAGCATCAAGAAGATGAATTTAGCGATGATGAAGACCATGGTGCTGATGATGCGGTGGAAATAAACGAGGCGGTTGACATTTTCACCGCAGAGACAAAGATAGTGTTTCATCAAGTTAAAAATGTATCACCTTATTTGAGCATGTTTCAAGATGTTTGTGAATTGGCGGACGATATATGTGCATCAATCATAATTCTTCCTTTCCACAAACATCAACGAATTGATGGGAAATTGGAGAAAGATAAAGAGGCTATAAGGATAATGAATCAGAAAGTCTTACGCGACGCTCAATGTTCAGTGGCTGTTCTTATAGACCGTGGACATAATGCCATGGCTTCAGAGGTTGCGGCCTCTGAACCTCTCCAGCATGTTGCAACTTTGTTTTTTGGTGGGCACGATGATCGTGAGGCATTAGGATTTAGTAAACGTCTTAGCACACATGATCATATGAACCTGACCATCATCAGGTTTCTCCCGACATCAATAAAAGACGTGAACAAGCGTTTGAGTGTTTCCCACAAGGGAGATGATGTTCTAGTGGCTGCAGTAACTAACGGAACAGAAATTGATGGAGCAGACCGCTCCGCCTTAAACAATTTTTATCACAGGTAGTTCTAAACTTCTTACATTCTTGATAATACATATTTATGCCCTGCCATCGGAAGATGAGATCTCGTCTTATATATGGATTATCGACTTCCTACCATCATACCATATGTTTCTTTTCGTTGCAAATTATGGACCATCATCATCTTGAAAATCTCAAGGAAGACACTACAGTTCTAGTATTTCTTTTTGCAAGAATGATGATCTATTTGCAATGAACAACCAACTACAAAAGTTTCGAAAAGTAAATCCCCTTTGGTACTTCCATTACCATATATGAATATCGTTTCATGCAAGGTGTTGATATATATGAATTTTTTACCAAGATCCTTGACCAAAAAATACAAGGCAATGCTATTGCTATCCTAGTTCATGATTTGCCAAATCACCTTGGTTTGAAAGTAAAATAGATAAAGGAGAATGAGATGAGGCCAATAAAACTAGGTAAAGGAGAATGAAAGTAAATGGCACCTATATATTGCAACTATATGGTTGGATTAGCATAAGTTGGTCCTAAAACAATACAAACAAGACCTCTAATTATTCTACTTTCATGCTTTATAACTTCAGCTATGTGACATCCGGCAAAGCAGGATTTATAGAGAAGTATGTTGACAACGGGGCACAGACAGCAATGGTCTTAAGAGACATGGCCGAGACGTACTCAATGTTCATTGTAGGGAAGGGTGGTGGAAGAGTAGACTCCCCTTTAACTACGGGAATGAGCGACTGGGAAGAGTGTCTTGAGCTTGGTATAGTAGGTGATTTCTTGTCTTCTTCCGAATTCGATAATGGTGGTTCAGTTTTAGTTATTCAACAACATATACCTTCAAAAGGTGACCCTGATGTTTAATTAGTATGTGCGAATAGTTCTAAACTAGCCGCTAGAAAATCTCTCTTGTGGAAACGAAGATATAAATTTGATCAAAATTCATCAAATGGGGGACAAGGCTGGAGCATATAACCGCAAGCACCTACAGACCCTTGTGGCTAAGTTTTAGCCCTCGCCTTTTGAGCACGTTGAAGTACCTGAAATATGGATGTAGATCGTAACATAGATCATATGTATATATATATATTAGTCTTGGTGTACCATTTTAGTTGTTAATGAGAAATGACAGATCAGTAAATGGTGAAGTTGATTATTTGCAGATGTTTTTATTTCTGCATCTGTTAAATTTGACTACCAAATTCTTAGATGGTGTATGCGACTTAGGCTAGTTTGGCAGTGCCGCAGGGGAGAAACTTTGGGTACATGTTCACGGCTTTCACGTGACTTGTAAAGTCCCCCGACTTAAAGTGTGTGAAACCTGTGCGATTTACAAAGCCACTAAAAGAATCGTGCGCGTAAACATATATGGCGACATCATAAGTGACTTCTAAGTTGCTCACAAGTCTGTTGAAAGGACCAGACGAGTTTATTACCATTTCTAGGCCAAAATGTTAGTTATCACATACACTATACATTTTTCACTCCCAATATACAACATAAATTCCCTATAGCACAACTATGATTTAATCGTTACTAGTAGATTTCTCTCTGTGGCCTCCCCGACTCGTGGTTTTCTCCAAATTATGGTTTCCATATAAGTTTCGGCATAATATATATTGTTTATCCATTTTAATGTGACATATTGCTCAAAGTTTATAGATAGATTTCTAATAGCCGTTGATGATTGAATGAGGACTTAATTGGTCCATCTTCCGCATTTGGAATTTATTTTCGGATTCCTTTAATTTTGATCATACGATGTTGACTTTCTTAGTTTGACTTTTGATTACATTAAATAATTGGGATTAGAAGTTGATTCTAAATTTAGATTTAAGACCAGTGGTATCATAACTCTTTCCGGGTTTTGACATAGACAAATTTTGGGTTTCTCATTGGTATATGTGTTATAATATTTATTTTATATTATATTTAGATGATACACATGTGATTAAATGTCAACTTCTTACTTGATCACCACTCAAGATACTTGGTGCCTACTCCTTTCATGGCTATAAATATGGCCTCTTCCCTAACCATTTCTTTATCCTTTCCAAGCTTCTCTAGTTGCTTTACACCAAATACTCTCCCTAGTATATCCTTTCGATATACTTAGTTTATGTGAGGTCGAGAGTGTTCTTGATATTCGGTGGTGTTCGTGAAGTTTTGTTAGGTGATCATGGATCTCAAGATCCTTGTACAAGCACTTTGTAATCTCCTTGGTTGGTAATAATATTCTTGCTCTCTCTCTTTGGTGGATGTACACTATCACACCGATAGTGGAACCACGTTAAATCACGGTGTTATTTGTTTTGAACTTGCTATAATTATAGATAATAACGTATTTATTATTAGCTATATTTCGTGGGTTTATTTTTCTACGTTAGAGAATTATTGTGCAACATCTAGATTATTGTTATCCGCATTAGTTGTTGGGTTAATTGTGCACCTGGATTTCTACTCGTTTGGGACCTTAGAAATCAATTCGCTAGTTTTTGCATTTGTGAGGCACATTTTTCCTAACAATTGGTATCAGAGCTTCGGATCTAGATTTGGGTTTTTTGTAGAAAATATACATAAACCAGTTTGTACTTTTTTTTTTCTATGGCTGACGTAGAAAACCCATTTGGTGTCGGTTCCTCAAACCAGACCCAAAAACCGTACCAAGAAGGTACATTTAATTTGTCCGGGGCTGGGATTCGTATACAGAATTCAAATGAGGATCGGTAACAATCCCAGGGAGAACAATTGTAGTCAAGACCTATTTGCTGACAGAGGTCGAGACGATCAACAGTCTTCAAGAGGAAGAAACTGTGGGCGCTCTCAGTCCCGCCGGTCTGGTTCTCGTGGGAAATCAAAGACACGTGGCAATTGTAACTATTGCCACAAGCCAGGTCATTGGGTGAAAGATTGTTCGAGTCTTAAAAACAAAGACAAAGACAACGCCGAATCATCAGTTGTTGCAGCCGAAGAGGAGCAAGATGGCTGCTCTGCCACAATTACACCACCGCAAGGTGACAGGCGATGGGTGTTAGATACCGGTGCATCTTGCCATATGACACTATTCCGGGACTGTTTCTCTACCTTCGAAAAATTTGAAGGTAACAGTATTTATATGGGAAATAGTACTACGTGTGTTATTAAGGGTATCGGTACTGTGCAGATCAAGATGTTCGATGGGTGTATTCGGACATTGAATAATGTCA
The DNA here is from genome assembly GCA_954870635.1 of Arctium minus. NCBI lineage: Eukaryota > Viridiplantae > Streptophyta > Magnoliopsida > Asterales > Asteraceae > Arctium > Arctium minus. The sequence goes on along the minus strand of OX941097.1, from coordinate 22,049,301 downwards.
AGTTTGTTCCATCCATGACTCGTTCCTTGATCTCTGTTGGACAACTATCTAAACTGGGTTGCAAGATTCGGATTGACGACGAGAGTTTGCGCATCTCCCGAGGGAGTATCATTGTGATGAAAGGCGAACGGGCGGAAAATAATCTTTTCCATTTGATTGGCGAAACAATTTATTTTCTCGATGTTGCTCGCTTATGGCATCTTCGTTTGGGCCACACATCCGAGAAGAATTTGGAGATTTTGCGCAAGCGAAAACTCATTAAGGTCGTTGTACCTACCAGCCTGGAGTTTTGTTCGGGATGTGTCAAAGGAAAGCAGACGTGTGTTTCTTTTGGTGTTGGAAAACACAACACTAAAGGAATCCTCGATTATGTTCATACAGACGTCTGGGGACCATCCAGTACTCCATCCCTCAGTGGAGGTAAATACTTTGTTTCGTTTATTGATGATTTCTCACATAAGCTTTGGGTGTATGTGTTGAAGTTAAAGTCAGATGTCTTCGATACGTTCAAGACTTGGTTGGCACGAGTAGAGGTCGAGACTGGCAAGAAGTTGAAAATGCTGAGATCTGATAACAGTGGAGAATTTACTAGTAGTAACTGTTAGTGAATGCCCAAAAGCTAATCATACGATGATTGTAATTTTGAGTTTTGTTTCATGAAATTAATAAATAAATAAAAGACATTGCCCAATTTATGTTTATGTTATATTCTGTGTTTTAATTATTCATAATAAATAACCTTAGAATAATGTATTCTAAATGTCCCTAGTTAAATATTATTTTGGGTTTTAAGGTTAAAGTAATATGATAATGAGTAGCATATGTAGGGATTCATATAGAGATATTGAATCTGCATATGGGTACAAAATGGATATTTTGTGTATCGGATGTGACTCGCTATGAGAACACTTCATTGGATGTCATTTGAGTGTCATAAGTGTTTCTCACGTGGTCAATGTACATGTAATTCTTTGACTTGAGAAATATGGAGTTTGCTATGTGTGAGTAATATATTTTGACATTTGTTCTAATCATTCCGTAACTGGGTGACAGAATTATTGTTGGGTATATTATAAATCACATGGTAGAATTAGCATATATCGAGATAGGATTTGTCCCTCCTTTATGACGGGAGTGATGTCTCTGGGCCCCTTGATAAATATATATACTAAGGAAATGCATGCATGCTCAGATAATTGATATGAGATATCATGATTTGTTTTATTAGTATATTAGGGAATCAAGAAACTAGAGATTGAACATAACAAGAATGACACATTTAATGTCTCGTGTTCAATCTAAACATCAAGGACAAAGGAATTAAATGTGTAAACTAAAATTGACTACAAACCGATAATTTGTTGTATCACCAATTCTCGTCATTTGGGTGACGATGATGTATTGCTAGATACCGCTCATTGTTTATAAATATAAATACGAGATTTATAATTATTACTAACATGTCGAGAACCCATTGGGTCACACGCTTTGGACATATTCGAATAAGGAGTTTAAATAATTAAAACGTTTAATTATTATATCTTATTTGTATTGATTTAATCTGATTAAATAAAACCAGATATTATTTGTGTTGGATATAAATAAAGTTGACTAAGGATGGCCTTTGTAAGGGAGTGATGGTGTATGGAAAGTCTTACACTCAAGCATGGATACTTCTACACTCAAGTAAGGTGTAGGGATGGTGGTGCTTTCATGTCATGCCTTTCATATCCATATAAATGTATGACATTTTATACAAGAGTTGTTTTCGAAATTCTCTCTAAAATCACCTACAACTATATGCTCTCTTTCCTTTCTAAGTTTTGAAACCGTGACTAGCATCACGAGAAGGCAAATGATTCGGATTGTTCGCGTGGATACCGTGGAGGAATCAAGCTTGTTTTGTTGCTGTGATTCAAAGTCTCGTTAACTGTGTGGTATAATTTCGAAACACCCGATTTATTCCGGTTCGTATAGGTCCTTGGAGGGCTACGGTTTTATTTTCCGTTGTGCTTGAGATCCTGTAACCTAACAGTAACTTCAAAGACTTTTGTTTGCGTAAAGGCATCCACCGTCACTACACCACACCAGGAGACCCTCAATCTAATGGGGTTGCAGAGCGAATGAATAGGACTTTGCTTGAGAAGGTCCGATGTATGTTGTCGACATCGGGCTTCCCCAAATCTTTCTGGGCCGAAGCACTTTACACCGCGGTGCACATTATTAATAGGTTACCTTGTTCGTCCATCAGGGGAAAGATTCCGGAAGAGGTTTGGAGAGGTAAAAGAAACATCTGTCTGAAATACATACGTGTATTTGGTTGTCCTGTTTATTTTCATGTTTCAGGCTAGGACAAGTTGAATCCTAAAGCCACCAAAGGATTCTTGCTCGACTATACAGATGGTATCAAGGGTTACCGAATCTGGAACCCCTTGACTCGTAAAGTGATTCATTCTCGACATGTCACATTTGATGAATCAGTCATGTTGAAGTCACAGGATCCTCAGTCCTCTCAAGATCCGGAAGTCGTTACTATTGTTGCTCCTACTGCCGATGATATGGAGACAATAGACAGTCCTTATATTCCCAGTTCATCCACTCTTGATATTAGCACATAATCACCCGTTAATGTTGAAGAAGTCATTCCGCTAGTGACTTCTACTAGTGATTCTGAAGAAGAGATTCTGAATGATGGTGGAGACGATGGCGATGCAATCCCAGTTATTTCGCCCACTAGGTATAGTCAAAGAACTATTCGTCCGCCTAATAGGTATGGAGATTGGGATTTTGCTAACATGAGTTTTACAGATCATCTGGAGTTTGCTTTTCATGTAGGGCAAGATGAGCCGCTTGATATAAAGGAGGCGTTGGCCTCGACCCACAGTTCGAAATTGCTTGGAGCCATGCGAGAAGATATGGAAGCTCTCTCAAAGAACAACACTTGGGACTTATGTCCATTGCCGAATGGCAGCCGTGCTATTGGTTGCAAGTGGGTTTTCAAAGTCAAAGATGACAATAGGTACAAAGCTTGTCTCGTTGCTAAAGGCTTTGCACAACGGAAAGGTATCGAGTATGACGATATTTTTGCTCCGGTTGTACGTCATACATCTATCCGTGTTCTTTTGGCGATCGTGGCTATTCACGATTTGGAGCTAGAACAGTTAGATGTGAAGACTGTCTTCCTACACGGAGACTTGGAGGAAACTATCTATATGAATCAACCTGATGGTTTCATTTCCGAAAGCAAACCAAATTATGTATGTAAGCTCAAAAAGTCCCTCTACGGACTTAAACAATCGCCTCGTCAGTGGTATAAGAAGTTTGACTTGTTTATGCTCAATCTGGGATTTGAGCGAAGTGAAAAGGACGCTTGTGTCTATCATAGACAAAGTTGTGGCATTTTCACTTACTTACTTCTTTATGTAGATGACATGCTTATAGCCTGCAGGGACCGGTTAGAGATCAAACGTCTGAAGGACAAGTTGAATTCAAAATTTGAAATGAAAGATCTTGGCGCGGCGCAGAAGATTTTAGGCATGGTAATCGTGCGGGACAGAAAGTCCCGAACACTTAGATTGACACAACGGGGTATATCCAAAAGATATTGAAGCGGTTCAATCTTGATGCTGTCAAGACGTCTAGCACTCCGCTACTAAAGCACATCAAGATTACAAGTGAAGATTGTCCGAAGGATGACAAGGGAAAGGCCGAAATGTCAAAAGTTCCATATGCTAGTGCAGTCGGGAGTCTCATGTACGCTATGGTGTGTACTCGTCCCGATCTCGCACATTGTGTCGGAGTGGTGAGTCGTTTTCTCGCGAATCCGGGTCGATCACATTGGGCAGTCGTTAAAACGGCATTCTGATATTTGAAGGGAACCGAGACACATGGTCTTATATTTGGTTTGCACAATGACTGTGAAATTGTTGGATTTTGTGATTCTGACTATGCAGGTGATCGAGTAGGTTGGAGATCCACATCCGTTTATATATTTACCTTAGGTGGAAAAACCGTGAGTTGGAGATCACATTTACAGTCCATTGTTGCATTATCAACCACACAAGTTGAACTTGTTGCGGCGGTTGAGTCTGCAAAGGAAGCGGTCCATTTGAAAGAATTGATGAATGGCTTAGGCTTTGAGCAACCTTCCGTGCGCATTTTCTGTGATAATCAGAGTGCCATACATTTGGTAACTAATTTGGCTTTCAGCTCCCGGACAAAGCACATAAATGTGCATGATGCATATCTTGTGAGATTACATGAAGCGAAGATCGTCTATTTGAAGAAAGTCCTAACAGACGACAATACCACTGATATGCTCACTAAGTCGCTACCGCCAGCTAAGTTTGAGCATTGCTCAAACTTGATTCAGCTCCGTTTGTGTTAGTGTCGTTGGGCACTTTGCTCGAGAGAGAGAAAAGATATTACCACAGGTGACAAAATGACATCTTTGAAGGAATTACTTTGTTAAGTGCTTAGAGCTTTGCTTATGCTCTAACTTGTTTAAGTGTATTGTGCATTTGAGGTTATTTGTTTGCTTGTAACTTTGACGGGTGATGAACATGCCGAAGCTCGTCACGGTTGGAATGGATTTTGCTACCTCATGCCAATTTACTTTGCTATCTACTTGCTATGATCAACCATTGGAAGAACTCGTATTGGTTGGATTGGGATTCTTTTCGCTATCGAGGATCACGTGCATCATGGTGGAGTGTTATAATATTTATTTTATATTATATTTAGATGATACACATGTGATTAAATGCCAAGCTTGGAGGCCAAGTTTGCCAACTTCATACTTGGTCACCACTCAAGATACTTGGTCCCTACTCCTTTAATGGCTATAAATATGGCCTCTTTCCTAACCATTTCATTATCCCTTCCAAGCTTCTCTAGTCGCTATACACCAAATACTCTCCCTAGTATATCCTTTCGATATACTTAGTTTATGTGAGGTCGAGAGTGTTCTTGATATTCGGTGTTGTTCTTGAAGTTTTGTTAGGTGATCGTGGATCTCAAGATCCTTGTACAAGCACTTTGTAATCTCCTTGGTTGGTAATAATATTCTTGCTCTCTCTCTTTGGTGGATGTACATTATCACACCGATAGTGGAACCACGTTAAATCACGGTGTTATTTGTTTTGAACTTGCTATAATTATAGATAATAACGTATTTATTATTATCTATATTTCGTGGGTTTATTTTTCTATGTTAGAGAATTATTGTGCAACATCTAGATTATTGTTATCCGCATTTGTTATTGGGTTAATTGTGCACTTGGATTTCTATTCGTTTGGGACCTTAGAAATCAATTCGCTAGTTTTTGCATTTGTGAGGCACATTTTTCCTAACAATATGTTATATATGAGTCATGATGTGATATGATATACCTACGTCGGATATGTTAGATAAAATTGTGTCTCACAAATGCAAATGCTAGCGAGTGATTTCTAAGGTCCCAAACGGATAGAAATCCAAGTGCACAATTAACCCAACAACGAATGCGGATAACAATAATCTAGATGTTGCACAATAATTCTCTAACGTAGAATAATAAAACCACAAAAATATAGATAGTAACAAAAACGTTATTATCTATAATTACAGCAAATTCAAAACAAATAACATCGGGATTTAACGTGGTTCCACTATCGGTGTGATATACATCCACCAAAGAGATAGAGCAAGAATATTATTACCAACCAAGGAAGATTACAAAGTGTTTGTACAAGGATCTTGAGATCCACGATCGCCTAACTAAAACTTCACGAACACCACCGAATATCAAGAACACTCTCGACCTCACATAAACTAAGTATATTGAAGGAATATACTAGGGAGAGTATTTGGTGTTTAGCTAGAGAAGCTTAAGAAAGGGATGATAAATAATGAAGGGGATGACTTCTATTTATACTAGTGGGAGAAGTAGGGATTAAGTTATATAACATAGTGACTAAGTCTTGGAGATGAGAAGATGGAGGTTAAGTAACCAAAACTTAAGGGCTAAGTCTTGGCCTTTTTTTTTTTTAATCTTGTGTAGCCTATGTAATATATTTTATATTACAACAGGATAGAAATATGAGACTTATTTTATGACAAGTGAAAAAGAGAGATGTACATATGATTATGATGGATATACATTTTGCATTGTTGGGATTTAATAAGATATTTAGTACTTGGTCCCAAGAGGAGAAGGAAACTAACGATTTGAAGGCATTCTCACAATTCCGTTTGCATCCATCGAGTTGTTTTCAAGGAGAACAACGCGGCGACATTATGGTTGACACCGGTGCAATTGCAAATTATAAAGAGTCTCCCAAAAAATTGCATTTAAAGCAATGTTTTTATTCACATCTACTTAAAGAAGGCAGTTTCATTACCGATCGTGTTTGTAAGTTTAAAAAGATTATTGGTGACTTTGAGAACATGGATGTTAAGTAGATAAACTTGGTAAATATTTGTAATAACCTTAATTACAAATTAGATTATCAACATTTACCTTAGTTGATGACAGTTAGGGCTAGATGACGACGACGATGGGGAGAGGACAACGATGATCAAGGTTTGAAAATGTTGATGAGCGACAATGAGAGACAACCGTGAAAATCCCGAAGAGCGACTTGGAAAGTCTCGACTGTCGAGGGTGTTTGAGAAGGTCGAGACGGTTTGAGAAGCAGCAAAAACGAGATTGGTAGAGGAGAGAGAGAGAGAGAGAGTTTGAAAAGGTCAAAAAAACGTCGGTTACGGTTTTGCTGCTCAAATTAAAGTGATATTTTAACAAAAAAATGGTTAAATAAAAAATAATGAATAAAAGAAAATTATTTTGTAGGCGAGTTTGGCAAAGCCAGCTCTGAAAAAACAGTATTTGCCGGTGAGATGGGTAATGTCGCTAGTAAAGGTTGATTATTGTCGGTGAAAATAGTTGTCAGTAAATATATGAACTTTTACCAACTAATGTAACCAAAGTCTCCTACAAAAAATGAACTATTAATTATCGGTGAATATCCCTAACTCGCATGCAATTGTAGTGTTGGATCACACGCCTCGCCCTCTCGTCCTCCACCTTGACTAAACATGTTGTCTGCTCTGCCTCCGCCTCGACTACATGCGCAACCCACTCCACCTCTGGCTCGGTTGCAACTCAGCTTCCTGCGCTGCCGGTTGGCGGTTGGGCCTCTATCTTGGCCTCCGGCATTTCTCGATTTGCCTCGAGTGCCTGCTGTATTACACCCAGAATTTTAAGTAAGTTAAATCTCTAGTTTTATTTATACCTTTGCCTTTTGAATGTTATTATTATTGCATTTTGAAGTTTGGCATATTAGCTTTGGTGTTAATCAAGTAAAGGGATGAATTACAAAAATTGGGTTTTGGGTGGAGTTATTTTTGGTTCCATGCGGGTTTGATGTGGGCTAAGCCACATGATAGTCGCCTAAGACACTGATTTTTGGTCAATCGGGCGAGTTTGATGCGGGTTTAGCCGCATCGCACCCGCGTTAGACACTGGAGTGTCATGTTTTGAGCAGAAGCCACAAAAACCAATGCGTGTTTGGTGCGGGTTAGGTTGCATGGAAGTCGCCCGCATGATGGTTGGTCCCAGGTTGTTAAGCGTCGACCTGCTCTCCTTCTCCCCCCATTTTTCTTGATTTCTTTTGTTCCCTTCTAAAACTTTGACCCCATTTCTCTCCTACTTCCCTCATTGATTTCGGTTGGTCACATTGAAGACAAAGATCAAGTAGGACTATCAAGCATTTATTTCTTCTATCAACTTAAAGATTCAAGTAGCAAGTCAACCTACATCACGTAACCTCCGGTTCAAGCTTTGATTTATCTAGGGTTTTCATCATTTTTCTAAGTTTTCTCCAAAAACCTAGCATGTGAGTATTAAATTATTTGTAAAACTAGATACATACTTAAATTGTGTTAAGTCTTTATATTGTGGAGCTGATAAAGAATCTTTGTGTGTAAAATATTAATATAGGATATTTTATATGGATCTTGATTTATTATCTGGATATTTTACAAAATTGTGATTGTTGGGATTATTGACCTAAGTTGGGATTTTGCGTATAAATGCTAGTATCATTGGTTTGGAGGAGCTTATGGAAGTATTTGACAACTTCATTGATATAATGAAAGAAATATTATCTAAATGTGTATTGTTGGACATTTTCATAGATATCTATATTTAAGGATGGAACTTTTCAAGTAGGCACTAGGAGGGTTGAGTCTTGAGGTGTTACGTTCGTGGTAGACACTAAGAACTTAGCCGCTTGAGGTGTTACCTTAAGGGTAGACACTAAGTGTGCCGAGCCTTGAGGTGTTATTCGCAAGGATAGACATTAAGGTCAACCGACTTCTGAGGTGAAACTTGTTAAGTAGTCGTTAGAATGCTTGGACTATAAGTCTTGAAGTGTTACGCGACAACATTGTTTGAATGACATACTTTTGTGTTCCCATCACTCTCAATGGGGGTCTCCCCTGTTGATTCAACCCAAATGTTGTACTTGGCTTATAAATTGTCTTAACTAATTATATTGTAAACGTCTACCTTATGTTCATGCTTACTAGACTTCTTTGCCTAACACTTGCTTTGATGTCGGCATGTATCTCAGGTTCTAGTGGCGTGGTTGCCAAGAAGTTTGATCGGTTTTCGTAGGATGAGCTTAGGGAGCATTTTGAGACGCCATACGGAAGTTATTTTTTGTGGTTTAGGTGACACACAAATGTAATTTTATTTCTTTTAAGGGATTGGATTAATAGGTTGTTATCCTTATACCCAATTGTTACACTTTGTAATTAACAGACGTAATTAAGTTCCCCTTTTTGGGAAGACTCGTATTTTGATATTTATATCCCACATTTATGTTTTATTTGGAACTTTTGTTGTCCCATTTTTGGGGTGTTACATGCTAGTCCCCCTTTTTTGAAGTTTTTGATGTACTTCATTGACTTAAAAATATTGAACATGGTACAAAAGATCAGTATAATATGTTGGCATAAAAACTAATAAAGACATAGGAGTTTAAACATACCTCTGTTATACCGGCCGACTCACTCATCATACCATACTCAAGATCCACATTATTGACGAAGCCAAAAAGTCTACCTTTTTTCTGGCCTCCAACACTCTGCTCCCACACTTGTGGACTAGGATAGACCCACTATATTAGATACAGTGGCACAGTCAACCACTTCGTTCCTCCATTGTAATGTAATAAATTATAGGATCGTGAAAAGTGTCACCATATCAATTTGTTGTGTGTCATCGTATATATTTTGAAAGTACAATGAGGACACAAGTTTCCCTTGTAGAATGGGTTTGCAAAAAATTTCTTCCACCCTAGACCCTACTTCAAATCATGTTAGTCTCATTTTCTTAGTTTTTAACTTTTAATTTCAAATTTTGTTATTTTTCTCCAAAAAAATTGCAAGAAAAGACTTGAACATGGGACCTCACTTACGAAAGCAATGAACTAACCAACAGATCAATGGTGATTTTGTGAAAAATATACGTATAATTGTTTCTTATGAAATGGTGTCGCTTGAAAAAAAAATGCTAGGTCTGACTCTGCCTGTGGTGTGGAGTGGTGTGGAGTGGAGATCAGGCGAGGGACGAGTGCTAGGCTCTAGGCATACTTCTCAAGCATGGTATGCTCATAAGCGTCCTATAATTTACCAAGAATTGCCGACGGATATTTAAAAAAATGGGATTTTTCTTAATCCTTTGATAATCTGTGATGGATTACTGATGTATGTTTTAGATTTTATTTTTATAGACCATATGATTTTCCGTTTGTCGTTAATAGTCACTGAGTGAATTCATCACCAAAGGATCACTGACAAAGTGAAAACCATCATAAAAATTGTAAAAAACAATGTTGTTGTTGATCCATCGGATTAGCGATAGATCTATCCATCGATAAATATGTTGCTCACTATCTAGTAGTGCTCCTTCATCCCTTTTACTTTATCATATTGCTTAATGTTTATCGCTTTCTACTAGTGCTATTGATGATTGAATCAAGATTTGGTACATCTTCGGCATTATTATATAATCTATCTTCGAATCCTTTTATTTTGATCATGAGATGTTAATTTTTTGTCTAGTTTGACTTTTTGGTAGGACATTAGATTTGGGTTTAGAAGTTCACTAGCGTTGATTGATTTGCAAGCTAGAGTATCTTTCTCCTATTTTGAAAATGGGGGTAGAGGAAGCAGACTCCTGACACATACAATTTTGAGTCCATAAATGGTTTATTTAACTTGTTCAATGTCTTTGAAATCAGCCTCTTGTTTTAATCCCTATTATGTAGAATAAGATATTGTTGGTGATTAAAGCAAAACACACATATAAAACATATATATAAACGCAGCGGAAAGTAATTACCAAAAGGAATCAACATATTGCCAATATGATTAAACGAAAAATACAAATAACGGTATACCTTTGTAGCGTGATTTGTATGCAAAACGGATCCGCTTGTGTGTTCCTTTGAAACCAAGTATTCAATGGTGAATACCTCTAGAGTAGTCCACACTACACTTCCTTGATCACCACCGGATGCTAGTCCTCCTTAGTAACGAACTTAGAGCCTCGATTAATCAAGAAACGAGCTAGAAGATCAAAGGGAAAAAAACCCTAGAGAGACCTAAGGGGGTGGGCGCCGATTTTTGTGAGAGGAGAGGTGATTAGGGTTAGCCTTAATTAGGTTATTTAATATCTCTATATATAAATAAACCCTAAAGCTTCCTCTGGCTTTTAATTGTTCTCCCTTCTAAATCTTTATAGGCCTAGTATTAAATTAAGTATAATAGGCTTTCTATCAACTTAAATCTAATACAAACCCAATAAGCCAAACTAAATGTTAGTGCCATTTAATTACCCCACGTTACTTAGGTTATATATAATGTAAATACAATAATTACATTATATTAAATGGTATCTCAGTGTATATGTGTGTGACCCTATAGGCCCCACGTGTGTCTAGCCATATAATTATCTATTATGACACGAGCATATTCCGACAGCTCCCACTTGCGCACGTCATAATAACAAGTAATCATACAAGCAAAGGTTAGCTTCTAGCAACATGCCAATGCCCCTAGAGACACATGAGGTTAGTTTCTTAAACGTCTCATTTTAAATGTTTTATTAAATCAGTCATCCCTTTGTTACATATACCTTATTGAATACTAGACATGGATCATATGTCATTCTAATTGTTCAACGATTTTGTTTCTCGATCTATTTGTTGAATTAGATTACCAAATTAATCAAGCATCATCTTAATTACATTTGGGTACGGCCGTACAAACATCTATTTAATTCATCGATGGGCCCAGTAGTATCTAACTCTATTACCTATAGAGGAACAAATCCTATTTTGACTGCACGTGTCTATCATGTGCTTCACATCACTCCTGAAGATGATTTTTATAACATCCTTATTCAAGACAACGTTTAACCATTTCAAAGACCGACATTCCACCCACACAAAACCTGCTTGCATCTCAAGTCTAAGGACGTGTGACATAACCATCTACGAGATTCACTGGTGACGCCGTTCCATGCAGTGAACTCTTGTAGGTTGGGTCAGTCCAATGTTCATCACCAATGAACAATATATGAGTTTGGTGGTATCATCATTGATTCACCAATGAATATCACCAATACGCTCAGATTTGCCTTAACTCGATGATACTCCCGTATCATCGACTGACAATGGACAATTTAGAACAAATAATTTATTCATGGATTAAACATGCAAATATAGAACACAGTTGATATAAATGAAAACGATCATACCTAGTACATCAATTCATTGTGAAATAAAAATTGTTCAACGTTCCAATTATTCAAATACTAAAACAGATCTTCATGAGACTACTAGCTCGTCGAAGTCCAATGTTCCTAGCATGTTTGATATGTTTAGTACAAGACATTGGTTTCGTAAAGGGATCAGCTAAGTTGTCATCTGTATGAACTTTGAGAAGACGAATTTCACCCATCTCGATAACCTCTCGAATGTAATGAGCCTTCCTGCGAAAGTTTCTGGCGCCCTTTTGAACTCCAGGTTCATTGGCTATGATAATGGCACTAGAATTATCATAGTACATATCCATGGGTCTTTCATTACTGGGGACAACCCCAAGCCCAGAAATGAATTTCCGTATCCAAACAACCTCCATTGCAGCTTCGGAAGCAGTTATGTATTCAGCTTCTGTAGAAGACATCGCAGTAGTGCTTTGCTTAGCACTCTTCCAGTCAACAGCGCCTCCATTCATGACGAAAACGTATCCAGTCTGATACTGAGTGTCATCTCGTTCTGTTTCAAAACCAGCATCAGTGTAGCAAGTAACACTGAGCTCTCTTTCTATATCACCACCATAAACAAGGAACATATCTCTAGTATTTCAAAGATACTTCAATATGTTCTTAACAGCAGTCCAGTGACTCTCTCCTGGATTTTGTTGGTATCTACTTGTAAGGTTCTGAGATAATGCTACATCAGGTCTAGTGCACCTCACTGCATACATGATGGATCCCACAGCCGAAGCATAGGGGATTCCCTTCATCCGCTTCACCTCATCAGGTGTGGAGGGTCCCTGAGTCTTACTCAAGTTTACATTGTGTTGCATTGGAAGATTTCCACGTTTGGAAGCATCCATTCTAAACCATTTTAGAATTTTGTCAATGTATGCACTTTGGCCTAAACCAATTAACCGCTTCGATCTATCCCTATAGATCTTGATTCCTAGGATGTACGACGCTTCGCCTAAATCTTTCATGGCAAAGCATTTTCCAAGCCAGGATTTGACATCTTGTAGCATTGGAATGTTGTTCCCCATGAGTAATATGTCATCAACATATAAGATTAGAAAAACGACGATGCTCCCACTAGCTCTCATATATACACATGGCTCATCAAGGTTTTAAGTGAAACCATACGTTTTGATTTCCTCATCGAACCTTTTATTCCAGCTTCTAGATGTTTGCTTCAGTCCATAAATGGATCTTTGAAGCTTGCATACTTTCTTCGGATGTTTCGGACTCACAAAACCCTCAGGTTGCACCATATAAACATCTTCATTAAGGTGGCCGTTCAAGAAAGCGGTTTTGACATCCATTTGCTGTCATAGTACGCTATTATGGCTATAAGAATCCTAATAGCTTTAACGTCAGCAACAGGTGAGAAGGTTTCTTAATAGTCAACCCCGTAGGTTTGAGTGTAACCTTTTGCTACCAGACGAGCTTTATAGGTGTGTACATTGCCATTCATGTCAGTCTTCTTCTTGAAGATCCACTTGCTCCCGACAGTCTTGTTGTTCTGACGAAGTTCAACCAAGTTCCAAACTTGATTGTCTTTCATGGATTGCATTTTAGCATTCATAGCTTTAAGCCATTTATCGGATTCTGGATCCAACAATGTTGCTTGATAGTTAGAGGGTTCACCATGATCCCCCAAATTCTGCTCCTCAACATCGACATAAAAACTATATCGTTTTGGTGCTCGAGGTGTCCTTGCGGATCTACGAATGGGAATTACATCATTATGTGGTTCATCATCTGTATGTTTAGCCTCAGTATGATGTTCGCTTGTGTTACCAGGAGGTTGTGCATCTTTGCTTTGAATCTCGTCAAGGTATACAGTTCTCCCACTTGCTTCTTGTAAAATGAGACTGTTCTCAAGAAACTCAACATACCAAGCAACAAATATTTTGTTTTCGGGTGGGTAGTAGAAATAGTAACCCATCGTTGTCTTTGGGTACCCTACGAAGATACACTTGATAGATCTAGGCTCAAGTTTGTTCGGTGTGTCTCGTTTCACGAGAGCCTCACAACCCCAGACCTTCAAGTAAGACAAATTAGGGACTTTCCCGTGCCATATTTCATATGGTGTCTTATCAACCTTCTTGGTCGGAACCATATTGAGTATGCGAGCAACATACTCTAGAGCACAACCCCAAAAGGATAGTGGGAAAGTAGTTAGACTCATCATGGATCGAACCATGTATAGCAAAGTTCGATTTATCCTTTCAGACACACCATTATGTTGTGGAGTGTATGGAGGAGTGAATTGTGAGACAATCCCACACTTAGTCAGATGGTCTAAAAACTCTTGACTCATGTACTCTCCTCCTTGATCAGATCGAAGAGCCTTAATAGTCTTGCCGAGTTGATTTTCTACTTCATTTTGAAAGGCTTTGAACATTTCAAAGGCTTCATGTTTATGTTTAATCAAGTAAACATAACCATAGCGACTGAAATCATCAGTGAAAGTGATGAAGTAGCTAGCCCCTTCCCTAGACACAGTTCTAAATGGGCCACATACATCAGTATGTATGAGTCCAAGTAGATTTTTGGCTCTTTCACCTATATGGGATAAAGGTTTTCTTGTCATCTTCCCAGATATGCAAGAGAGGCATTTCTCAAACGACTCATCGTCAGTTGACTTTAGAAGCCCATCGTGTTGCAGCTTTATAATGCGCTTCTTGCTTATGTGGCAAAGATGACAGTGCCATAGGTAAGTTGAATCCAAATTACGTTTGGATTTTTTAGTGCTACATGTATATATAGAACTATCATTTGAAATAAGATTATGCATGTCAATTTCACAAATACCATCACAAGGAATAGCATTAAAATAAAATATACTATCTTTAGAAACCGAAATACCATAATCCGTAAAAGTATTAATAAAACCGTTTTCCTTCAAACGAAAAAGAGAAACACTACCCCTAGTAATAGTAGGTGCATAATGACAATTGTCTAAAACAATGATCAATCCATTAGGGAGGATAAGATCAAAGCTCCCTATAGCTTCAACAGTTGCACGCATTCCATTGCCTACGTACAGGTCCAAACCTCCTTTGTTTAGCTTTCTACTTCTCCTTAGTCCCTGCACATTATTACAAATGTGAGTTCCACAACTGGTGTCATAAACCCTGGATTTACTAGAAAAAGCATAGAGTTCTATAGTGAAGATACCTGATGTGCTAGTTGGGGTAGCTTTGTTCTTCTTCAACTCTGCCAGGTAGGTAGGACAGTTCCTCCTCCAGTGGCCTATCACTCCACAGTGATGGCAGGTGGCATCCTTTGCAGGGTGCTCCTTTTTAGCAGGTGAGGGGATCTTAGGTTTGGGTTTGTAAACATGTTTACCCTTGCCACGACCCTTGCCCAGTGCTTGCGGTTTGGGTTTTTGGATTTTACCTGCCTTGATTGCTAGAACAGCAGGAGCTTTCTTGTGCATCCCTTGCTCTACAAGTTTCAACATAGCATGCAGTTCAGAGATAGTCTTCCCCATGCTATGCATGTTATAGTTCATAACAAACTGATTATAGTCCTTGGAGAGTGAGGTAATAATCAAGCTCACTCAAAGAACTTGTGGCATGGGGTAACCAACGCTCCATTTGGTCAAGATACCACTGTTGGTGATTAAAGCAAAACACACATATAAAACATATATATAAACGCAGCGGAAAGTAATCACCAAAAGGAATCAACATATTGCCAATATGATTAAACGAAAAATACAAATAACGGTATACCTTTGTAGCGTGATTTGTATGCAAAACGGATCCGCTTGTGTGTTCCTTTGAAACCAAGTATTCAATGGTGAATACCTCTAGAGTAGTCCACACTACACTTCCTTGATCACCACCGGATGCTAGTCCTCCTTAGTAACGAACTTAGAGCCTCGATTAATCAAGAAACGAGCTAGAAGATCAAAGGGAAAAAACCCTAGAGAGACCTAATGGGGTGGGCGCCGATTTTTGTGAGAGGAGAGGTAATTAGGGTTAGTGTGTGTCCCAATAAGTAATCATTCAATCAAGCAAACATATAATCAACACAAATAATGCAAACCTGATATTGATTAATCAAAAGATTGCAATTGTTCTTGATGAAATCGATCTCTTTCTCTCTGCTTCTCTCTTGTTCACGGCGCACCAACACACACACCTAGCCTCTCTCAATGATTAATTCTCTCTAATTAAGCTCCTTGACCTAATCCCCATTAGATTAAACTAATTTATACTTAGGCCTTAAAGCCTAATGGGCTTGGCAAGGCTTGGGCCCAAACTACAAAAAACAAACTAATAACTAAATTATAAAACAAATAAATAAAATACGAAAAACACACTTTTGACTATTTATTACAAAAGGACCCTAGACTATTTGTTGAGACGACTTTATCAGCTTTGACTTCAGATTTCCATCTTCAGATAATTATGATCTTGAATCCAATAAATATGTGCTTTAACAATCTCCCCCTTTGGATCAAGATCATTATTTAAGCTCAGAAAATGTAATCTTCCTCTTTGTCTTCAGAATGTAGCAATCTCTCTAATCGATGAGAATATCTTTTGGAAAGAAATTATCTCCAGTTTCAGCTCGGAATGCTTCAGCAAATCATCTTCAAAGAAAATTTCTTCAAAGCAGAATATCTTCAGAAATTCTTTCAAAAACTTTTTATCTCCGCATTTCTTGATTGACGCTTCTCCCCCTTTTTGATGAAATGAGCAAAGAGTTCATCAAAACGTGTCTTCAAGAAATGTAATCCACCATTGATCTTGCAAACAGAACCACTGATGATCCGTCAATTCATAAAGATGTGTATCCAGATCTTTGCAAATCCAGACAAAATAGATAGATATGAAAGGTAACACCTGAATCAACAAATGAACCAGTTAAAATTGCCTGTCAGTAACACAAAGTCACTGTGTGTAACGAATACACAATATAAAGGAGCTTTTATGATGTTCACTCCCCCAGGGCTTCCATTCAATCATCGAAACACCACAAAGGCAATTTCTATGAACGTTATGACAAAGAAACAAATTCTTTGTGTGTTCGTGCAAGTGATAGAATAAAGTAAGCATATGATGATTGCTTATAAGGCTCAAAAAGTGTAAACCGCTGAGACAAGTAGTTAAACACAGACTCAATGTGCATTAGTGAAGTGTGAAGGTGGGGCAGACTACCTTCTTTTCAATATCCAGATTTTCCAAATGAAAATCAGATAGCATATGTGTTGCGTCCCCTTTGAAAATGAAACATTTTCTTGTTGAGAAGAAAATGAGTAGCTGGGGGGTTAATGTCAAGAGTTGGCATGGGCTAGTTGCCTGTTTCAATAATGTTCACCAAGAATTGTGAAGAATTAGAAATGTGGCTGCCCGGCTCAGAAAGTAGTTGGTGCAGAGTTTAATATTCTTTTACTATGATCTCTCACCCTCTTTCATTTAATCTTTAAGCTCATAGATAACCAAAACTCTCTTTTAACATTTCTCTCATCACACATCCCACACTCATTTCTTTTGACTCCTCACATTCAATCACTAAAGGATTAACTTCTTGGGTAGGAAATACTGGTTAACGTGAATCCATAGAAGTTCAATGATGTCCTAGCACACTGATCCCATGTTTTCCTATGAAGCATATGATGCTCAGGTAGTTTAACTTTATCAGTTACAGCTCAAAGATGAATCAGAAAACATTTAAAATCACACTTCCAATTCAAGAAATCTGTTTGAGAATCGGGAAGTGGTTTGAACATTTAAGAACATGTTTTCTTATGATTGAAAGTTGTCCTTCTTTCAACCATAAATGAGATGAAGATAAGGAATTATACCTTTTGAGTGCAGTCTTATATCCCACGAAGTCAAGCTTAAAGTCATAAAGATATGATCTTTGAAGCATCTCTCAACCTACAAAAGTCTAAAAGTCTAGTCAAAGTAACTTTATTCACTAAAATTGAAATGACATAAAGCAGTAAAACACTTAATGTACGAGTTCTGATTAGAAATAATCAGAAGTCATTGCCATACTCTTTTGACTTGAATGCTCCCCCTAAAATCATGCATTACGAACAAATTATCAGTAAGTACAATGCATTCAGTTTGGCTCCCCCTCAAAATAACATTGACCATCCATAAGATACTTATCACACTCCCCCTGAGATCATGAACAAACTATTAAAGAACAGGTATCATGCGGAAATAATAATAAAGAAATGATAAAGAGACACAATAAGAAACTTTAATAGGTAACCACCGATTAGGTCTTAATATTTAGCATACCAAGTCTTGAGACAAGAAAATTAAATCTCTTTTCGTCTAAAGGTTTGGTAAACAAATCTGCAAGCTGATAATCAGTTTTTACAAAGTAAAGTTCAATTGTCCCCTTTTCTACATTATCTTTTATAAAATGATACCGGACATCTATGTGTTTGGTCTTAGTATGCTGAACAGGGTTAGCAGTAATCGCAATAGCGCTCTTCGAATCACAATAGATCGAAATTCTATTGAAATGAAATCCATAGTCTCGCAGTTGTGTTCTCATCCACAAGACTTGAGAACAGCAGCTAGCAGCAGCTACATATTCCGCTTCGGCCGTTGAGGTGGAGACACATAATTGCTTCTTCGAAGCCCAACTGACGAGTTTATCTCCGAGGAATTGTATATGACCCGAGGTTCTCTTTCTGTCTAACATGCAACCAGCATGATCTGCATCTGAATAAGATGTTAGTTCAAAGCTTGTATCCTTAGGATACCATAGACCAAGATCTACAGTCCCCTTCAGATACCTGAAGATCCGCTTTACAGCAGACAAATGGGATTCTTTAGGATTGTTCTGATATCTAGACCATAAGCATGTAGAAAACATTATATCCGGCCTACTATAAGTAAGATACATTAAAGAACCTATCATCCCTCTATAAGTCCTAACATCAACAGCCTTTCCCGAAAGATCGGTGCCAATATTAGTACTAGGTGCCATTGGGGTACCAATCGGTTTACAATTTTCCATTTTGAATTTCCGAAGAATATCCAGAATGTATTTAGATTGATTGATAAAAATCCCCATTGAAAATTGTTTGACTTGCAATCCGAGAAAGAAGTTCATCTCTCCCATCATGCTCATCTGAAAACGTGACACCATGAGGTTTGCAAAGTTCTTACAGTACTTAGGATTTGTAGAACCAAAAATAATATCATCCACATATATTTGAATAAGAATGATATCGCCTTTATCCTTTTTAATAAAAAGAGTGGTATGAACCGTACCTTTTGTAAAACCTGACTTGACCAAGAACTGAGATAGAATATCATACCAGGCGCGAGGAGCTTGTTTCAGTCCATAAAGAGCTTTATCCAAGATGTAGACATGGTTCGGCTTATCTGGATTTACAAACCCTTCTGGCTGTGAGACGTAGACTTCTTCCTTGAGAACTCCATTCAGAAAAGCTGTCTTCACATCCATTTGATAAACGGTTAAGTTCTTGTGGGCTGCATAGGCTAAGAACATCCGAATTGCCTCTAAACGTGCCACTGGAGCATATGTCTCGTCATAGTCTATCCCTTCCTCTTGCCGATATCCCTTGGCAACAAGTCTTGCTTTATTTCGGATAACGGTACCATCTTCATCTTTCTTGTTTTGAACACCCATTTCGTACCAATGATGGTTTTACCTTGCGGTTTGGGTACGAGTCTCCAGACTTTCAGTGCTTCAAACTGATTCAGCTCATCCTGCATCGCAGTTACCCAATCTGAATCAGCAAGGGCCTCAGATACGCGTGTAGGCTCGATCTTGCTCAGAAAGGATTCATACATACATAGATTTGATGTTGCAGACCTAGTTTGCAACGGTGCAGAAGGATCTCCAATAATTTGATGTACCGGGTGCTCTTTGGTCCACTTATGTTCATGAGGGAGTGGATTAGATGCCTGTTGATCATTGTCAGCATCTAGGAATCCACTGTTAACGCCTTCAGATGGTTCAGAATTAACGGGGATTTCAGTTGAAGTAGTCGTTGCAGAAGTGGCCGTAGGTACAGCTTGGGCAGTCTGTTGATCAGACCTTACAGTACATCCTACAGAGTCAGCTACTTCTGTCTCATCAGTGTTGGTCACAACTTCAACTGTCGGAGTAGGCTTTAGAACTGGAACTTCTTGCTGAATCGGGGAATTGGATTCAGTAGAGATATCGGAAGTGGTTGGATGAGTAGTCAACGAGTCTTCCATCCTGTCAACCACAACAGATTTAGGCAAACGAGATCCAAGAAATTCATCATAGAACAGTTCAAATAATAAATCCAAATCAGATAATTTAGAAGTAGACGAAGAATCGCCATCTGATTTGTTCTCGTGAGGTGCAGCAACTGGACTGGTTGGCCCAGAAGCTAATACTCTGGTAATTACGGGTTCTGAACTGATGTGCTCAGAAGCCATGTCCTCATCTAATGTAACATTGACGCTCTCGATCACAGTCTTCAACTTCTTCAGGTAAACACGGTATGCAGTAGATGTAGAGGAATAACCAACGAAGATGCCTTCATCCGCCTTAGCACTGAACTTATTCAGATTCTCTCTGTCGTTTAGAACAAAACACTTACAACCAAAAACATGAAAATATTTAATGGTTGGTGTTCAATTGTTGATCAACGCATACGGAGTCTTCTGAAATCTGCGGTGTATCATGGAGCGATTCTGAGTGTGACACGCAGTCGATACAGCTTCAGCCCACAAAAATAAAGGTAAGTCAGATTGGCTGAGCATTATTCGAGCGGCCTCGACAAGTGTACGATTTCGCCTTTCAATGACTCCGTTCTGTTGAGGCGTGCGAGCAGCAGAGTATTGATGTGATATCCTGACTGACTCGAGATATTCTTCAACTATCTTGTTCTTGAACTCTATGCCGTTGTCAGTTCTGAGAATCTTGACTTGTTTTTGCAGATTGACTTGGGTCGTCTTCAAAAATGTAATGAGAACATCGGGAGTCTCATCTTTAGACCGTAGAAACTTAACCCAAGTGTATCGCGTATAGTCGTCCACGATAACTAGTACATACTTCTTTCCTCCTAAACTTTGCGTTCGCATAGGACCACATAAGTCCATATGCACCAACTCTAAAGGAGAGCTGGTACTCGGTTCAGGCTTTGGTTTGTGTGGGGCTCTCTTCATCTTTCCCTTTTCACACGCTGCACACAGGTGTTCTCTTTCATACTTCAGCTCTGGAAGTCCTTTCACTAGCTTGCCACTGACCAGCTTGTTGATGTACCGAAAGTTGAGGTGAGAAAGCCGTCGATTCCATAACCAGCTTTGTTGCATCGAGGCCTTTGATAGTAGACAAACCTGATTGTCAGCCTTGACCTTTGACAAGTTGATGGTATAGAGGTTTGACTTGCGAGTTCCGACCAAGAGTTCTTTTCCTTCTTCAGTGCGTACTGAATATATCTTGGCCTTGAAATTAACCTCTAAGTCTTTATCGCAGAACTGGCCAATGTTGAATAGGTTGTGCCCTAAGCCTTCAATGTAGCTCACCTTCTTGATCGTGAGATTTTCGTGTACAACATCACCATATCCCAGAATTGGTGAGAACTGATCATTCCCAAAACGAACGGTGCCGCAGTATTTGTCCGTAAAATTAGACAACATACTCTTCTGCCCGGTCATATGCTTGGAACACCCGCTATCCAAGTACCACATATGACGGGTCTGCACAACACAAATCAAGAAAGAAGAGGTTTAGGAACCCATTTAAAAATAGGACTTCCACTGTTAGTACTTGATTTTGGCACCCATTTAAATTTGGGTCCGCTTTTTCTTTGAAAACCAGAAGCATGATAAGACGAATGATAATGATAAGATGAAACATTATATGAACCATACCAAACATCAGAATATCTACGAGAAGCATAATCACATTCACCATAATTTAAAAACTTTTTAGTACTAGATGGAGCTAACTGAAATAATTGCTTTATAGAATATTTCTTGCGAGAATCAACAAGATTATTTTTAAAAGTAGCAACATTCACACTCAAATCATCTTTACTAGAAGTTTTTTTATTCAAAATAAAACTAGAACTAGATTTAGCTTTCTCGTCTATCTTCTGTTTCGGTATACATACAGTCTTAACTCCAACCCTTTGCTTTCTCAAATCTGAAACATGTGAAACTTTAGAGTTAGAATGATGAGAATTAAGATAATGCTTCTTCTTTGGCTTACCAGTGTGGATCGGTTTCTGTGAAAGCTGAGATTTTTGTTTCTTACCTTTTGCTTTCTTTGATTTCACAGAAACTGATTTATCAACTTTCGTTGATGTTTCACCTTTTTCAAACACACTAGGTAATCCAAAAGAATTAACAACACAAGATGAGTGATCAGTAAAGTTAGAGGTAAAATCAAATTGAGCAACACAATCATTCAAACTACCTTCAGAGTTTAAG
This sequence comes from Arctium minus, assembly GCA_954870635.1. Lineage (NCBI taxonomy): Eukaryota > Viridiplantae > Streptophyta > Magnoliopsida > Asterales > Asteraceae > Arctium > Arctium minus. Next base: position 22,027,070 of record OX941097.1, on the reverse strand, counting down.
AAATTAAGCTCATTATCAAGTGAACCAGATCTGTCATCCGAATTTAAAGCCTTGGAGATTTTAAGAAAAATAGAAGTTTTGAACACTGTTGAAAAAACTGTTTGTTCTAAGTCCATCAAAATTCTTTCTTCTATAAGAGTATTCTCGAGTTCAGAAATTTTACTTTCCAAAACTAGAGGAGGGACGTAAAGCTTACCTTCGATGGGTTTAGCCTCCAACTCTTTTACAGAATAACTCTCAAAATAATTATTTGAAAGAAATTTTGATTTATTAGAACTATAACTATTATTCAACTTCTCATAGCGAAATGGAAGTTGAACTTTAGATGTGTTCTTTCTTTTATCATATTCCTTGGCTTTATCTTTTTCAGACAGACTAGTCCAAAAGGGTTTGAGTTCCTGATGTTGAGGAGCCAACAACATAAACCCAAAGTCATAAAGTGCAGGCACTTCAGATATACCCTTTTTGAGATGATGTGGGTTCTTGTAACCAAGTCCCCAAGTATCAGGTTTCTCTTTAGGTTTGTTCAAATGAATAGTGTGTTCAGTTTGACCTAAAGAATGTAATTTCTCTTCCAAAGCATTCACCTTGTCTATTAAAGAATTCTTTTCTTTTGAAGTAGAAAAATACCTTTTAGAAATCTCTATGGACTTAAACTCACATTCTCTATACTTAGAAACAGTTTCAGACAACTCTTTATGAATTATAGTCTTTTCTTTAGCGCAGGTGTCTATATTTTTATGCAAAGTTTCAATTAATACATTTTTCTCAGCAATATCATTACTAAGTTTGTGTATAGATTGATTTTTCTCATTTATGACACCTTTCTCTCGCTTCAGTTTAGACTCTAATTCTTGGAGTTGAGACATCATGGCATGCATTTGGTTCAGAAAATCAGATTCAGTTAAGTTACATACCTCATCATTGTCTCCATCATCAGAATCAGCTTCAGCTTCTGACTGGTTCTGCCCCATCAAGCACAGATGTGTTGTCTCGTCCTTCTCTCCTTCATCAGATTCTTGGTCCGAATGGTCGAGCCAGTATTCATCCTCCGCCATTAATGCTTTTCCAGCCTCTTGTTGCTTGGCTAGAAGCATCTTATTCTTGTAATATTCGGAGTTACGGACTTTAGGTTTTCGGTAGTCCTTGGCAAAATGACCGAATCTGCCACAGTTGTAGCACTTCATCGGTTCTTCCTTCTTGAACTCATCAGCTCCATCCTTCTTCTTGTCTTTTGGTCTCCTTTCTTCAACTTTCTCTTTATGCTTGTAGTTTTTCGGACCAGACGAGTACCTCTGACTATTGGAGTTTGGCTTTTTATAGAACTTCTTTTGGAAAGCCTTGGTTAACATTAGCATGGCTTCCTTCAGTTGTTCACAATCGTCAAAGTCAGACTTTGCCTCGCAATCAGCCTCTTCTGATTCAGATTCTATCACCTTCTTCTTCTTTACCACAAGAGCAACTGGATCAGCAACTGCTTTGTCAGCCTTTTTCATCTCAGCCTTGATCTCTTCCACCTCTTCCTCATTCTGTCTGAGGATTTCATACACTTCATGAAGTGGAATGTCGTTCAGATCTTTCAACTGCCTCATCTGTCTTGTGAATCCTTTCCATTTTGGCTGAAGGTTTCTGAGAAATTTCACATTCAGCTCAACTTGAGATTTGTTGATCTTGTTCTTGCTGAGCTCATTCAGCAATGTGACAAATCTGTCATAAGTGGCTTCAAGTGATTCTCCAGCTTTGGCTTTGAATTCTTCATAGTTATTCAAGCAGTTGGAAACTTTAAGCTGATTGCCGACTTTTGATCCAATCATCATCTTCTTCAATTGATCCCACATTTTCTTGCCGGTAGCATTGTAGCTATCAATTTTGACATATATTTCGTTCGGTATGCCTTGAAGAATAAATGATCTTTCCAGCTTGTCACCCTTGTGTCTCTTCAGTTGATCTTCCGTATATTCACCAATCGATAACTTATACTCAGTCTCTTCTTCTTCACCATTTTCTCCGGCTACAGTGAGAACCTTGGTTGGAGGTGTCATGATTCCTTCTTTCAGAGATTTTCTGATATAATCTCCCAAATCATGTCGATCTATGAAGTCCAAGAATCTGTCCTTCCACTGCTCGTACTCCCCCTTGAAGAGTATTGGAGGCTTCACATCTGTTCCAATAGCAAGAGCTTCCCGAGACATCTTTACTTATATGATTAGAAATCAAACTTATCTGATATGAAACAATCAACTGGATGAGATCGTTAGAAGTCAAGATAAAATCACACAATACTGAAAATCTTAGAACGAAATTCAGAAAAATCTGATCACGAACAGAACTTTGTCCCCCTTCGACCGGTATTGAGTCGACCGGAGACTTGTAAAGACCGGTAGAGAGTTCGACCGGGAGCTTGCTTCGACCGGTAAGTGATAGGACCGATACTATGCTTTGACCGATAATGCTTAGACCGAGAGAAGTCTAAAGTTTCGACCGATATTGTCTTTGACCGAAAAACGTTCTTAGACCGGAATAGGATATGACCGAGATTGTGTGAGTACCGGTCGATTGATAAGATGTGGTCGGCCGATAGTGAAAGGACCGATGGTGGTCTTAGACCGATAGTGTCAAAGACCGATAGAGGTCTTCGACCGGTAATGGTCTTCAATCGGAAGTAAGCTTTGACCGATAAAGGTCTTAGACCGGGGTGAATTGTGAGTGTATCGGTCAAAAGCAATAGACCGATAAAAGAAGTTCGACCGGAAGAAATCAAAGACCGATATGTTCTTAAGTTCTTCGACCCAGAAACCAAAAATCAGCCCAGAAAACACACTATATCTCGAATTAAACAACCAAACTTTGCCAAAACAATCAAATAACCAAATTGAACAGATTCCAACCAATTAATTTCAATAAAAAACACTTTAAGAACAAATTGATTGAAGACACAGTGCGATACAAAACCGAACCCATAATTTCCAAAAACACCAGATTGATAATAAAAAACGATGTAATAATCAAATCTAACAATACCAAATCAAAGAATATGCATATCAATGACAACCCAATAAATAAACACTATATATAATAAATTAATATCTCTATATATAAATAAACCCTAAAGCTTCCTTGTGCTTTTAATTGTTCTCCCTTCTAAATCTTTATAGGCCTAATATTAAATTAAGTATAATAGGCTTGCTATTAACTTAAATCTAATACAAACCCAATAAGCCAAACTAAATGTTAGTGCTCATTTAATTACCCCACGTTACTTAGGTTAGATATAATGTAAATACAATAATTACATTATATTAAATGGTATCTCAGTGTATATGTGTGTGACCCTATAGGCCCCACGTGTGTCTAGCCATATAATTATCTATTATGACACGAGCATATTCCAACAGATATAACCAAACTCATCATTTCTTATAAGAGATCGAATGTAAATATGATAAACAAACTGCCTTACCTCTCAGGTGTTCTATTTATAAACAGAAATTATGATAAATCTGATAATAGCTATATAAATTCGACATATATCATAATCAATAAATCTCCTTACTTTATCGATGTTTTAAACATATCCTGATCATTAGGTTTATGTCTTGTTAGGAACATATAGATTATTTCATAGTAGTGTTCTTTAAGAGGTATGGAGGGTGATAAGGTTTATCCACAACTTTGGCTTCTTAATTTAGAGGTCGATGTTCGTACTACTCACAACTAGAAAAAGGGCTATCATCGACGGACGTTTCGGACGGATTTTCCGCCGGAAAATTTTCCGACGGATTTCTGACGGATTCCAGAAAAGTCAACAAAAGTCAACATTGCCTTAAATCCGTCGAAAATCCGCCACAAATCCGCCACTGACATTTTAAAAAAAACTTATATTCTCATTAATATTGTGACAGATTTGTGATGGATATTTGTTTAAATGAGATTAAAATTACTTAATTAAATAAATTAGTAACTAACAAGACAAATTAGAAAGTAATTAAATTAATTTCATTGATTTTCGACGGAAACTAATTTAATTTATAGTTAAATTATTTTCCGTCGGAAATTAATTCCTTTTTTTTAAAAAAAAATTATTTTAAAACATTTTCTACAAATAAGAGTTGTTTTTAAAAAATTTAAAAAATGAATTATTTTCCGACGGAAATCGGTCGGAAAATAATTTGAATTTTTTCAATAAAATTTTCTTATTTTAAAACATTTTCTATATATAAGAGTTATTTTTAAAAAATTTAAAAAATGAATTATTTTCCGACGGAAAATAATTAGAAATTTTCAATAAAATTTTCTTATTTTAAAACATTTTCTATAAATAAGTGTTGTTTTTAAAAGTTAAAAAAAACGAATTATTTTCTGACAGAAAATAAATTAATTTATTTTCCGTCGGAAAATAATTTGAAAATTTCAATAAAATTTTCTTATTTTAAAACCTTTTTTATAAATAAGTGTTATTTTTAAAAGTTAAAAAAAAACGAATTATTTTCCGACGGAAAATAAATTAATTTTAAATTAAATTATTTTTCGTCGGAAATCCGTCGGAAAATAATTTGAATTTTTCAATAAAATTTTCTTATTTTAAAACATTTACTATAGATAAGAGTTATTTTTAAAAGTTTAAAAAAACGAATTATTTTCCGACGGATTTCCAACGGAAAATAATTTATTTTAAAATTAATTTATTTTCCGTCGGAAAACAATTCAACTTTTTAAAAATCTTTTTTTAGAGTAATGGTTATTTTAAAATTTAATTAAAATTCCAAGTCATTTCCGACGGAAAATAATTTAATTTAAAATTAAATTAATTTCCGTCAGAAATCCGTCGGAAATATATTTAAATAATTTTTTTAATTACCTTAATGAACTTTGTGGTGGATTTGTAAAAAAAAATACGTTTTTGTGTATTTTTTTTTCAAAACTTATCTCTGTCTATTCTTATTCATTTCCAATTGAGCTTTATTGGGTTTTATTGTGTCTTAATGGTTCGTATTGGGCTATGGTGGTTTAGTTTTCATATCGAACCGACTGCACACATATATGTACACAAACACGTAATAAGTCACATATGGTTTTAAGTCGGACCTTAATAAGTTATAAAACTTCATATTGGGATATAATGGTGATTTAGTGGTTCGTATTGTGATATAATGGTTCTTAGTTCTTTTTTCGACCTTAATAGACAACATATACATCTATGAGTGGATACGTGCACACAAACACATAATAAGTGCCCATTGGTGTTATTGGGTCTTAATAAGTCATAAAATATCATATTGGGCAATAATGGTGGTTGAGTGGCTTATATCAAGGTATAATGGTTCTTGGTTGTCTAATTGACACGAATACACGAAACATGCATCTACAACGGTTATACGTGTAAAGAAGCACATAATAAGTCATTACTTATGTGTTTGGGCATTAATAAGTCAACAACGATCATAATAGGCTTTGATGGGTTCAATTGGGTTTTGATGGATTATATTGATCTTATATCGGTTCTGTTGGGCTTAAATCAGTTCAATTAGGCTTAAATCGGTTCAGTTGGGTTTTAATAGGTTATATTGGGCCTTAATAAGTCAACAATGCTCATAACGGGCTTTGATGGACTTTATTGGGATTTGATGGTTCTATTGGGCTTAAATCGGTTCAATTGGGTTTTACTAGGTTATATTGGGCTTAAATCGATTCAACTGGACTTAAATCGGTTCTATTGGGCTTAAATCGGTTCAATTGGGTTTTACTAGGTTATATTGGGCTTAAATCGATTCAATTAGACTTAAATCGATTCTATTGGGCTTAAATCGGTTCAATTGGGTTTTACTAGATTATATTGGGCTTAAATTGATTCAACTGGACGTAAATTGGTTCTATTGGGCTTAAATCGGTTCAATTGGGTTTTACTAGGTTATATTGGGCCTTAATAAGTCAATAACACTCATTATGGGCTTTGATGGCTTCAATTGGGACTTGATGGGTTATATTGTTCTTAAACCGGTTCAATTGGGCTTAAATCGGTTCTGTGGGGCTTAAACCGGTTCAACTAGACTTAAATCGGTTCAATTGGGTTTTAATAAGTTATATTGGACCTTAATAAGTTAACAATGCTCATAATGTGCTTTGATGGGCTTTATTGGGATTTGATGGTTCTATTGGGCTTTGATGGTTCTATTGGGCTTAAATCAATTCAATTGGGTTTTAGTAGGTTATACTTGGCTTAAATCGATTCAACTGGACTTAAATTGGTTCTATTGGGTTTCAATCGGATATATTGGGCCTTAATAAGTCACCGACAATCACAATGGGCTTTGATGGGTTCAGTTGGGCTTAAATCGGTTCAATTGGGCTTAAATCGGTTGTATTGCTCTTTGATGGGTTATATTGCACGTGAATCCAGTTAATTGAAAAACTTATGATGATGATGATGATGATGATGATAATAATAATAATAATAATAAAAGTATTAGTAAAATGAAATAATTATTAAAAGGGACTATTCCGACGAATTGCTGACAGAACTCTGTTTTCCGGCGGATTACCGACGAAAAATTCAAATTATTTTCCGAAGGATTACCGACGGAAAGTTTAAAAAAACGAATTATTTTCCGACGGATTTCCGATGGAAAATAAATTAATTTATTTTCCGTCGGAAATCCGTCTGAAAATAATTTAAAAAGTTTTTATTAATTTAAAAGAAAATTAATTATTTTTAAATGAAAAACCCAAAGTAAAAACCCTAAGTAAAAATAACCTCTCGTTTCCACTCTCGTAAAAAACCCTCTCCACCCTCGTTTCCACCGGCGCTCTCCCCTCTCCCCTCGTGCTCTCCCCGGTGCTCCCTCAACTTCGTCTCAGGCGCTCCTCCCCTCGTGCTCTCCCCTCTCCCCGGCGCCTCAAATTTTTGTGCAGCTAGGCTTCTTCCAACAGGTATTGACCTCCTCTTCGGCATATATGCAGCTATCTTTCTAAATTTCGTATCTTCGGTCATATATGTGTTAGGTAAGGTTCTTGATGTACATGTGCTTTTACCCCGAATTTTGATTTGGTTTGCATTAAGCAATCGTCCATTCGATGAACTTTACTTTTTTGGGTGTTTTTGATGTTGCTTCGTCTGTGGATGTTACTTTTTGTATTAGTTGTTGTTTGTCTGTTGCTGTTACTAATTTTGGTTTGGATATGAATTATGACGTTGTTGCAGTGATCTGAATCTGAATTATGAGGTTTTCAGTTAATTAAGTGGATAATCTAACATTAGAAGAATTTGTAGTCTGTTCTGATAATTGTGTTAACAACTTGATATTCAATTATATATCTATATTTGGTTGTGTGATATTTAATTAGTTTTTCAACCCTTTTTTATATGTATAAATGGTTAATTAGTTTAAGAGGGTGTTTGGGATTGCGTATTTAAAGTGCTTATTAATTTATTTTGGTGTGGTATCAATAATAATTAGTTTTTAGTGTTTGGATGAGAAAGAAAAAAAATGCTTATATTGGTTTGGTACCACCATAAGCTAATAGTCGTATGAAAATCAACATAGTGATCTTAACACTGACCCTGGATACGAATTAGGATTTTGTATGGTCCTAATATTCAAGATGAAGTTCATAGATATTGTTCAGAACATGATTATTTGTAGTTGGGTTGCCAATTGTTGGAAAACATTAGGCTTGATTGTATATGGAAATATTAATTTTATAGCCGTTATGTCGTCGAATTTTTAAAAAACAATTGCTTGTGTTTTCAAGTCATTCAAAATGTGCAAAAGCTCGGACACCATGGTTAAATGATATATGGTAAATCATAATTTTGTTAAATGATATATGGTAAATCATGAGTACGATACATTATGATTGATTATTTGTAGTTGGGTTTCCAATTGTTGGGCAAACATTAGGCTTGATTTTATATGGGCAAAAATAGGTTAAACTTTAGTTCAAGTCTATAAATGTATTTATGCAAAGACTAATCACACTTTCGTCAATTTGTAGACATGTCAACTAATACTGATAGATGATGGATGTATAAACGTTTAAATAGGGGTGGTATATTAAATCCGGTTTTTAATGAGAAAGTAGGTAGAGTTTTGGATTTTGCGTTCGCAAATGAGCAAGGTGATAAAATAAGATGTCCTTGTAAAAAATGTAAGCTTCTCAAATACAAAGGGAGAGAGGAGGTGAATTTAGACTTATTAAGAAAGGGATTCATGCTTTCTTACACTCACTGGTATGCATACGGTGAAATAGCACCCATTCAACAACCGCAACAAACAATAGTGGACGAAGACTATAATGAGTTTGATAGTGTTCAACAAATGGTGATGGATCAAAATGTTCCCGGTACATCCAGTACGTGGGACGAGCAAGATCCAAATCCACGTGCACAGAAATTCTATAATATGTTAGAAGCTGCAGACCAACCATTGTGGGAGGGATGTCAGAGATTTTCGAAGTTAGAGGCAGCCGCAAGATTTTTGAATTGGAAGGCAGATTACAATGTACCAGAGTCAACCTATAATAGTAACATTTCGATGGTTAAAGAAATACTACCCGACGGTGAACAAATGGTTGGTAGCTTTTACGAGACAAAGAAGATGTTGAAGCAACTTGCTCTTCCAAAAGAAAAGATCCATGCTTACAAAAACCATTGCATGCTATTCTATAAGGATTTTGCTAATGATAACAATTGTCGAGTGTGCGGGGAGTCTCGTTACAAGACAACTGGCCAGAACAGTAAGGTGCCTAATCTGGTGATGACGTAATTACCGATTGCACCCAGATTACAACGGTTATACATGTTTAAGAAACACAGCAAAGTAGATGACTTGGCACCATGATCATCAAACTCAGTCGGGAAAGATGGTACATCCGAGTGATGGGGAGGCTTGGAAACATTTTGACAGGAAACATCCTGATTTTGCTCAAGAGATCGGGAATGTTCGTCTTGGATTATGTATGGATGGATTCAACCCCAATAACTTGAACTCTAATTCGTATTCACTATGGTCTGTCTTTCTTACAAACTACAATCTACCGCCTTGGATGTGCATGAAAGAGTGCTATGTCCACCTGGCTTTGCTTATTCCTGGAAAGAAGAGTCTCGGACAGAATTTGGATGTATTTCTTCGACCCTTGATCGACGAGTTGAGAACGTTATTCTTCGAGGGTATCTATACCTATGATGCTTATCGTAGGACGAATTTCACAATGAGGGTCATATTGTTGTGGACGGTTAGTGACTTTCCTACATATGCCATGCTTTCTGGTTGGAGCACGCATGGCAAGTTAGCTTGTCCATATTTCATGGGTTATGTATGTGCGTTCCAGCTACGAAGCGGAGGAAAGTCGTGTTGGTTTTACTGTCACCACAAGTTTCTCCTAATGAGACACACGTTCAGGCATGACAGGATCCGATTTCGTAAGAGACATACCGAAAAAGCCGATTCACCCCCACTGCCAACCGGGGACCAAATATGGAATCAAGTTTGTAGCCTTCCTACAGTTTATGATAGTGTCCCGCACGGGTCAAGGCACTATAGAAAGCATGTGGGTTTGTGGGTAACACACAATTGGATAAAGTGGAGCATTTTCTAGGAGTTGTCGTATTGGCACACTTTGTTGATACGACACAACCTAGATGTAATGCACATTGAGAAGAATGTGTTTGATAATTTGTTTCACACGATAATGGACACACCAAAATCAAAGGACAACATCAAAGCAAGGAAAGACATAGAGGAATACTGCAATCGAACGGAGTTGCATATCAGAAAGGAACGAAATAAAATCTTCAAACCGAAAGCTTCATACACATTGAACAAAGGGCAAGTAAGAATGGTGTGTGATTGGTTGAAGAAATTGAAATTTCCAGATGGCTATGCTTCCAACATAGGGTCATTAGTAAACCTTGCGGATGGTAGTTTCTATGGCTTCAAGAGTCATGACTGTCACGTGTTTATGCAAAGATTGCTCCCTATTTCCATTAAAGGGATGGTACCAACCCATATATGGGATGTTATCACTGAGTTGTGCACATTATTTCATGCAATATGCTCAAAGGTGTTACACGTTGACGACTTGCAACAATTGCAGACAAGTATAATTGTGGAGGCATATTTGGTTAATGAACTATCTACTATTATGCATCATATTTTGAACCAACGGTAGAGACACGACTAAACCGCGAGCCTCAGAATTTTGCCCCCGAATGTGAGTCTTCCGACCAACGATTAAGCGTATTTAAAACCCTGTGTCATCCATTATATGATAAGGCAGGAAGACATTGTCAACTTGAAGATGGAGATATGCACAAGGCTCACACATACAACTTGCTTAATTGTGAAGAAGTCTCTCCTTTCACATACATGTTCACTAATATGGTTAGACGTAATGAGCCTTATATTGATGAAGCGGGTCTCGATGTACGTAGAAATGAACAATTTGTCGGTTGGTTTGAGAGCTACGTAAGTGTATACATATTACTTGTCATTATATGTTATTCCTTCTTTTTTATGTTTTTTTTATGATTATTTGTCATGTATAGGTTATGTCTTGTATGATAAGGCAGTACCGATCGTCTGAAAGTGTTGGCAGCTATACCCCTCCGTTATGTTTGGATACACCCGGGTTTTTTTGCAAATGGATACAAGTTTCACACGCAAACTCACGGTACCGGTCGCACCACACATAACAGTGGAGTATGCGTGAGAGGCTCTTGTTACTCAGAGTATGAGTCTAACTACTATGGATTGTTGGATGAAGTCCTAGAGATAGAGTATCATGGGTTTGGACTCGATCATTGTGTTGTTCCATTATTCAAATGCACATGGTTTGATACAGTTAGTGGCGTCCGAGTTGACCCAAAACATAATCTTGTTGACATCAAACACAGATCAAGACTTCGTTCAGACGACCCGTTTATCCTAGCATCACAAGCTGAACAAGTCTATTATGTACCATATCCATCGAAATCATTAAAAGATTGGTGGTTTATGGTGAAAACAAAGCCAAGAGGGGTCTATGAGTTAGCGGCCGAAGTATCATCGGATGAAAATGTGGATGATGAACAATTTTTCCAAGAAAATGATAGAATAACATCCAGAGGTAGAAATGAAGATGTGGATGAACCTATATGTCTTGTCACAGAGGAAGAAGACATGGAAATTGTCAATGATCATCCCGACAACTGGCATGTTGACGAGAGTGGTGACGAAGAAGAAGAGTTTGAAGACTCAGATGGTGACGAGAGTGGTGACGAAGAAGAAGAGTTTGAAGGATCGGATGATTAAATATTAGGTTAATTTTAGTCTTATTAAACTTTGTCTAGATGTTTTAAATCTTTATTTGGCAAACATGTTTAATTGTTTATTTGTAACCCTTATGAATTTGGAGATAAAATGTTGTGTTTTTTATTTGTCTAGGTATTTTAAATCTAACGTTGTTTTGTATACTTGCATCATTGTTCTATGCTTTCTAACTTTGTTTTGTAAACTTCCAACCATGGCACGCATATGGCGTTATGGAGGTAGGGGGTAGTTCTAGCAACCGAGGAGAAGGCACTTCTACTCCCGGAGCCTCTAGTAGTGCTTCAGCACCTCAAGATTCAACATCTCTACCTTCAACACCTATCGCTGATGAACTTGAGTCGGGAAATGGTTGTGGCATCACCAATCCCAAACAGCCTCCATTGCAAATACATCGACTTGGGGTAGACCGTAGACGTCACCGAGTAAGTGTCATATTAATTAATTGATCAAATTAATTTTTTTAGGGTATCGATACTAATTCAAGTCAATATATGTATATATATAGTTTAGACAATACGCATGCCACTCGCGTTATGAGCCAGATCAATCGATCCTTTATTAATCATCCCTGGTGTTCTTGGACGGAGATCCCTAGGGGGGTCAGGGCTAAGATGTGGGATCGATTTCAGGTTTGTAGTATGTATTTAATTTGTAATTGTTTTGAAAATAAATATCAACTAACACTTTATGTACATGCATTCTATTGTTGGGATTCGGCGTTAGATAGCGTTATGTTGCAGATTTGGGAGGCCAAATCATTGAAAAATTACAATGACGACTTGAATTCAGCAAGGACAAATGCATGCGTAAAGGCCGTCAACGATGGAAGACCCTATGATCCTAAGAACCGGGACCGTGATATGAATTTGTTGAAGGACTTCCCTCCCGTATGGCTCACTAAGGAAATCTGAAGTGAGATGATCGATCGATGGAACACCGAACATTGGAAGAAGGTATCCAATAAGGCCAGTGATAACAGAATGACAGAGATTGATGGTGAAATTTCCAAACACACCACTGGGTCGATCTCGATCTCTATGCATCGTGCTCGTTTGGTAGGTCCTTAGCAACGATTACTTTAGTAGCTTGATTTTTAGTATTTGACAATTAATACATGTTTGTATTTACCTTTGTAGACAAAAGCTAGAAATGGTGTGCCACCGACCTGTGGGTTCCTCTTCGATTATACACGTAGGAAGAGGTCGAGCACAGAGTCATCTTCTTCAGATGGCGGATCATCTCTAGGCGGTTACGTGACTTCGAGGGATAGCCATATTGCGGTAAGTTTATATAATTGTTTACCTTTAATTCCAAATCTTTTTCTAGTAAACGTTGGGATTGTTTAAGTTAAAATGTTATTATATCTATCTATCTATATATATTTGTCTAGTTTTGGTTGCCATTTGTTGGGCAAACACTAAGATTATTTTAGTATAAGTGTTGGTATATATATATATATATATCCATTTTAGTCTGGGTTGCCATTTCTTGGGCAAACGTTAGGATTGTTTAAGTTAAAATGTTAGTGTTATATCTAGTTTGGGTTGCCATTTTTTGGGGCATACATCTTATTGTTTAGCGGCTATATCTGTCTTTGGTTTCATTGTTTGCGGAAATTAATATTGTTTTAGTTTAAATGTTGGTATATATATCTCCATTTTAGTCTGGTTACCATTTGTTGGGCAAACGTTAGGATTGTTTTATTTGGAAATGTCCCAATTACAGCCTGTTGAAATTGACTTGTGTCTTAAACCACAGAGTAACTATAATGCCAATCTCACCCAAAAATACGGCGAGGATGCCACTTCCCATCCCATAATAGATGAAGAATTGTGGCAACAGGCGGTCGGGGGAAGCAAGAAAAGCTGAACATACGGCTTTGGGAAACAGGGATCCGAATTTGGTCTTGACCGAGGTGCCCTCAGGTGGATATTCGAGTGGTGCATCTTCTTCTGATGCTCGGGTGTGTACCTCTTTTTCCTTTGATGTTTATTTACTTCGTATATACTTCTTATTAAAAACTCTAATGTTGGTTGTTGTTGTTTTTGTAGATTCAAGCATTAGAGGCCCGACTGCTCGAATCAGAAGAGGCCCGCAACAAGGAGATGGAGGAGATGCGCCGAAGAGACGAGGTCCGCAGGAAGGAGCATCAGGAAATGATGGAGATGGTGACCAGGTTAAGCCAGAGTCAGTTTACTCAATCGCAGTTTCCGTCTCCCCCACCCCCAGAGTATTTTTAGCGAACAATTGGGAACAATTTGGACAATTTGATGGAGATGGTGACCAGATTATGACCTATTTTGTATTTGAATTCATGTACATGAACTTGCTTTAGTGAACAATTGGGACAATTTGTATTTTTAGCGTCCTTTATAATCGATGACGACTTTAATTTATTTTAATATTTTTTATACAACTTTTTTGCATTTACAGGATTTTAAAATTTTCAAATCGTTTTTTTAATTATTTCTTTTAAATATACAGTTAATTTCCGACGGATTCTTCCGTCGGTGAAATTAAAGAAATAGATTCAAATTTATAATTTTAAAAAAAATTCTGACGGATTTCCGACGGAAAAATCCGTCGGAATGATAAATTCGTCGGAAAATTCATTTTCTGGCGAGAGATTTTTTCGACAGAGTAATCCGCCAGAAATCCGCCGGTAATTTGATTTTCCGACGGATTTTGCCGTCGGAAATGACATTTTTTCTAGTAGTGACTTAAATATAGTGGCACCAAGGTCTTGATCAATCTTGATGTTGTAAAAGTTGGTCAGATATTCAACACCCTATATATCCAAATAAGTGTCCACATTTTCGTTTATGTTTCAAATAAATGTCCACTTTCAAAAATAGATAACTAAATTTTCGAATATACCTTTAACTAATGCACAAGTATTTAAGGGATACATTAATTGAGAAAAAAGTTGTTACTTTAATTTATTGACTAAAAAATATAATAATTATACATGTTTAAGACTGTGTATCATTCCTATTGTTTGACGTTTGGTACAGAGGGAGTAATGCAATTCAAAAACGGACCCATACCCAATTACCCATCCAAATAAATATAGATTAACGATAATGTGTATTAATGTCGGAAGATAGATTTTTTTCAATAATAAATTAATCCGTCGATGAAAACTAGACGCACACACAAACACCTATATCCTACGCATGTACTTGCTTATTGATTCTTGATTATTTTATTTTGACGTGTTAAACAAATGGTGGACACTTCTTAGATTCCATTTCAATATAACTTATCTATACTATATTATAAATATGACATAAAAAACTCTTAAAAAACAAGTCTTAAAGCTTAATGTATCTCTATTTAATGTTAATTACTTAAAAAACAACCATAAAAACTGTATGTACTACATTTAATGCTATTCATTAATTTTCAATCATTATCTCTAACCATTTTAACTCCCCTAAAATCATTTCCCACTTTAACTTCCCTAAAATAACTCTCAGCATAATTAAATATAGAATAAAAATCAAATTTTAAATATAAAAAATATAAAATATAATTAAAAAAATCTAACATAATATTTTATAAAAAAAATTATATTATGAAACCAAAATAAATTACATTATATTATTAAGTTTAAATTAAACAAATTTATATATCTATACTATATTATAAAGAAGACATAAAAAGCTCTTAAAAACAAGTCTTAAAGCTTAATGTACATCTATTTAATGTCAATTACTTAAAAAACAACCATTAAAACTATATGTACTACATTTAATGTTATTTATTAATTTTCAATCATTATCTATAACCATTTTAACTCCCTTAAAATCATTTCCCACTTTAACTTCCCTAAAATAACTCTCAGCATAATTAAATATAGAATAAAAATCAAATTTTAAATATAAAAACTATAAAATATAATTAAAAAAATCTAACATAATATTTTATAAAAAAATTATATTATGAAACCAAAATAAATTACATTATATTATTAAGTCTAAATTAAACAAATTTATATAAAAAAACATTATCACTCTCTCACAACCATCCAAAATCGTAATGTAAATCAACAAAAAACAGAAAATAAAATGAAACATTAAAATCGTGATGTATCTAGCTGCATTACGCGAGTACACTTCTAGTAAATAATAAATTAATAATAAGTAGAACCAATCTGGTATATACATGTTTTAAGCGTATAATGCTTGATACTCTCCAAAGAATTATACTTTTCTCCTGTAATTGGTTGCTATATATTACGAACGATGAACCGTGTATAAGAACTTGCGTGACAGGTTGTAAACAACTTTCATCATGGTTTTGGACCTTTTGGTCGAGTTATTTGGGAAGATATGATGGCTTTTGGATTTTGTCGTTGGAGTTTAAGAACGATGGTTAGTTTGAAATATATATATATATATATATATATATATATATATATATATATTTTCATTCATTTCTGAGTTTGATGAATATGACATATATATATATATATATATATATATATATATATATATATATACTTAACGTATAGCAATGGTGAACCTTTGTACTATCTGTCGATCGACATAATGAAAGCTCCATTTTTGTAAGTTAGTCTAATGTTAGTATGTTCATAGTTTCAGATACTAAGTTTTCTTTAACAAGAGAAATTTGCATTCCTATGGCTATAATTCTATGCTTCTTGATTTTACAACAAGCCAAATTTCCTGATCGTTTGGTCGATGATTAATTAAGGAAATTAATTCCATGATATTAATTACTTAAACAAAATTATTATTTAAAATTGAGTGAATTACATTAATTAATCTTGAGATAAAAAACGAATGAAGGGTTATTTAAGGGATGTTAATGATGAACTATTTTTTCGGTTGGTACGATTTTGTACAAACATCGTAAAAGTTAAACTTACACATTTATTTTATATTGATATATTTACCAAGTAGATGCACTAATTAAACCAGTGCTCAAAAAGGCACGTCATGACATAAGACGCATCCCTGCGGTTACGATATGGCTCATAGCGTTTGTGTAAGGCGTGGCTCACGCAATGACACGCGTTTTTTACAAGACGTTATTTCTTTCAAATTTTTTTATTTTTTTTAAATTTAATTTTTTAACTTTTGTGTTTTTACACTTTTAACTTTAGATTTTATATTTTTATAAACTTAGGGGTTGTTTGTTTTTTTTTAAAAAGCCTCTTAATGGCTCTTAAGTCTAAATCGTTCAGACATTTTTACACACCACCTCTTATTAATCATAACTAAATTAAGACTTCAGATTTTAGATCTCTTAAAAAACAAACGACACCTTAGTAAATCACATCACTCAAATTTTCTTCGATTCACACATGTCACAAAGTGACGGTTAAAACGAAGTTTTAAAACTCTTCAAATTCTATTTTGAATGTATAACCACAAACTTTTTATATAAAACTAGTTAATTTATATGAATATTAAAATTTTTAATATCATTATATTATTGAATAATAAATAGAAACATATATGTATATATATATATAATTATATATAGGACATATACCTCACCATGGCGTGTAAGACCTAAAAGCGGATGTAATGTGATATTGGGGAGGGGGGCATTAAATGGGGAAAAATGAGAATTTTCATAGGTAAAAGTATGTTTTCTTCTTACTTTATATCTTTAGTCTCCTCAGTAATTTTTTGTCTCAGATCCCATCAACCAAAAAAATGTATCGGAACCAACCAAAAAACACTCTCAAATCAACTAAGAAACCGAAAAAGTCCCTCAAAATCGCAAAAAACCTTAAAAATCCCTTCAAATCAACTAAAAAAATTTTAAAAATCCCTCGAAACGGTGGATTTAGGCTAAGATGCACCGGGCAACTTTATGAACATTTAATTTTAAAAAGTCCCCCTACCAGGAAAAAATCTTGGATCCGCCAAAGCTTGAGTTTGCCACCATGCCAGGCCTCATGCACGCCATTTTGAACCTTGACTAAAAGCATCAAACATTCATATAACATGTTGATATGTGTTGTACTATTATCACTATATGTCAGGGACGGATCTAGCCTTGTGGCCACGGTGGCACGTGCCACCGTATCATTTCTCCGGCGAAGGGTAAAAAAATTTAGGTTCGTGAAAGATGCAACCGTATCATTTTGGAAGGTGCTACCGTATTATTTCGGAAACTTGAAGAAGGTACAACCATACCTCGTAATCAACCAAAAAACAAAAAAAAAAACATTTCTAAATCAACCAAAAAAAACTCTTGAAATCAACCAAAAAAATCGAAAAAATCACTTAGAATCGATAAAAGAAAACCTAAAAATCTCTCGAAATGAAACAAATAGCTTTAAGAAATCCCTCGAAATGGTGGAATGAGGATAAAAACACATCAAGAAATATTGAACGTTAAAAAGATGAAGACATGTCGATAAAAACCGTGCTTTTTGTAACTATTTTTTGTTTATATTTTATGGTGCTACCGTATGAAAAAATTTCTAAATCCGTCTCTGCTATATGTAAAAGCATTCGAATAACCTTATAGAGAATACGAACATTCACTAATGCAAATGACAGGTATTAGAAAATAGAAGTTTAGAATTTAGAAAAATAGAAAAATAGAAAATAAGATAATTGAAGATTTAAAAATGAAAAATATGTAGTATAATTAATTAAACTTTAATTAATAAATAGTTTGAAAAAATTAGCCGGTATGGTACGTTGTACCATGGTTTTCAACTTCAAATATCATGTACCAACCAACTTTACATAATTAGTACAGTACTACCAATCGGTAACAATTATGTTGGTACTTGGTACCAATTTAATTGGTATGGTTGGTACATGAATTGGTTTGTTTGTCTTGGTACAAAATTGATCACACCCCTAGTAGCATAGCATACTAAGGGGGTGTTTGGGATTGCTTATTTAAAACGACTTATGCTTTTATATAAAAGTGTTTATTAACTTATGTGGTGTCATACCGGAGTTTTATGAAAAGTGTTTGGATTAGCTTATTGTGGTACCAAAACATAATAAGCTAATAAGTTGTTATTTAAAGAGCGTTTGTGATTGCTTATACATGTAAAATAACCAAAAAAAAAAAACTCATAAGTTGTTTCAAATAAGTTAATAAGTTAGAATGAAATGATTTATTAAAAACTCTTTATCAGCGGTGACAAATTAGTATAATCAGTTTTTTTCTCCCATCCAAGCACTGAAAACTGCTTATCACCGGTGACAAAACGGAATAAGTTAATAAGACCTTTAAATAAGCAATCCCAAACACCCCCAAGGGGTTGTTTACCAAATTTTATATTTAGTCTTGTATGGATAAATTTGTCTGTCTGGATAATTATGTATGTCTACATAAATTGGTGGTGGTGTTTACTTTTTTATCTGAATCAACAGTCTTAATGACATAAATGACCGATTTACCCTTGAGTATGAATTATGCATTGTTTGATAATTACGGTTTTTTAAGCCAAATGATATCTATGGAACATAAAAATTATTTAAACCTTAAAAATATTAATTCATAAAATACTTAAAAAAAACCCAATTTCTTTGATGAATGTGATTCCCAAATCAATTCGTATATCAAGAACCCACACAAAAAATGTGGGATCAATGTAAATCCCTAAATCACAAAATGCATAAGAATAGCCAGAAAGTGATTTGAGAACTTACAACTTCGATGGGTTTAAGAGAAAGGGGGAAATCCCTATACAAAGCTCTGAGTCCCCATGAACCCTCGTTAT
This sequence comes from Arctium minus, assembly GCA_954870635.1. Taxonomy (NCBI): domain Eukaryota; kingdom Viridiplantae; phylum Streptophyta; class Magnoliopsida; order Asterales; family Asteraceae; genus Arctium; species Arctium minus. The sequence continues at coordinate 22,008,035 of OX941097.1, read as the reverse complement.
CCTCTTGACAACCGAGTGAATTATCATATCATAGGCAAATCTTCAAATCATTTGAAATATTAAAAGGGGTTTTCAAATTACGTATATCAGCTTTTATGCAAATCTAGACATGCGATGGAAATTATATCAAGAATTTTGAGTGGGTGGTACTGGTTTATCTTTCTCAAGTTCCTAAAAAGGGAGGGTTTATTCATCAAAGAAATTGGGGGATTTTCAGAAATGGCATGTATATTGAATCGGGAGGTAGGCCTGTCTTTTTTTGGGCTGAACCTGGACAACACGTTTTCTTTGTGCGAATAAGCCAAGAATTGTCCCAATAAGTTGCAAGTAAACACCATATTTTAGTTGTGCGAAACTGCGAATAAGTTGTTTAACTCATTAAGCTCATTAAGTCCTAAGTAAACACCCCCTAAGCTAAATAAAGATGGTTTAGAGAGAAAAAAAAGTGCAACACATATCATAAACAAATGTATGACCATGAATAAGTTAGGAAGCAGGATACTTTCTCAAATTAAAGTGAAACTCGTGTATTAATACTAGGAGTACAAATCTACCCACTAGGTCCAAGAACAAGAGCAACTTTCACATACAATTTATGCATCAGGTGTGACTAAATGATCAGCTACAAATGACATTTTGATTTGAGGATTTTTGTCCTAACGACCTCTTTACTTATTTTCTTATTGCCGAGGGTCTCAAGGCAAGATAGATAGATTGTATAACATAGTCTTCATCTTCCTCAGATACAAGGATATTAAATTATTAATCACTGGAACAGTGTTAGGTGGAGGAGTAGGACTTTTGAAACCAGGCTTAACTTTCAATTCTGCCTTTTCTATAACAAATGGATCTCTGGGATCATCTAATTAGAGGATACAACAAGGTTAACTTAACTAGAAATGAGAATCACATATCGAGTATGGAGGTTATTGGTTTTCTTGTTTTCTTCCTGATTTTTTCTTTGTGATTGGTTCCACTCTTATGAAGCATCAATTGTATGTTGCATAAATGATTCTTCCAATATTTGCATGTGTCACATTATACATGCAAAAAACTTAACAAGTTTAAATAAAACTGAAGTTATATTAGTATAGATGGTGAGTTGCGTATCAATGTTCCTAGGGATTTGCACATGTAAACTAAAAGTATATGTTATACTAACTGATGGGAAAATGACTTGTCTATTACAACATTGCTAACACGTATTTATACATACAAATAAATGAAAGAAAATATTCTAAATGATCACAGAAGTAATTACAACAATCAAATCAAGAGATATTGAATCATAGATCAAGTGATATGATATGGTGTATCATGATCACAATTTTTATCTTTATCATCCCTCCGCAAGATGGACGGTCGAAGATGAAGGTCAATCTTGGATACGAAAGTCTAAAAAGTAGTGCGAGGAAGTGGTTTGGTAAGTGCATCAGCAAACTTATCTTTACTTGAAATGTGGGACACCTGGAGAGTCCCATTTTGAACATTTTCACGAACGAAGTGGTATTTCGAATGAAATTTCAGGTTAGCCACGACAAATGTTGAACCTATGTCTGTGATATCACAAAAAATGAATGGCTGAACCATGGATTGGTGGCCGAGCTCAGCGAGCCTATTAAGAACCCAAAGAACTTCAGTTGTGGTCAGTAGATGAGCGGGCAACTGTTCGTTGCTTCTTGGAGCTCTAAGAGATTGGATTGCGGCATAGACGACATATCCGGTAGTCGAAATGTAATTATCCTTGTCTCTTGCCCATTCAACATTAGTAAAGGCATGAAGTTGTGAAAGTCAATTGTTGTGAATTAGGATTCATTTATTGATTGTACCTACTAAATATCATAGGAGACGTTTGAGAGCCGCCATGTGCTCATCAGTGGGACACTGCATATATTGTGACAACTTGTTAACACTAAAAGCAACATCAGGACGAGTTAGTGATAAATATTGAAGGCTTCCAACAAGGCCTGATATTTTGTTGGGTTGGCAAGAGGTGACTCGGAGTTAAGAGAGAGTTAAGGGTGTTCATAGTTCGGTTCGGTTAGTAAGGAAAATGTGAACCCAACCGCATGAGGCGGATACTGGTTACCCGAACCGAACCAAAATAAGGTGGTTACCCACGGTTCGATCCACGGTTACCCGAAGTTATAAAAACTATCATTTACAATATGAAAATGGTACAAATTACACAACAAAATATATATAAATAATTAGAGAGCTACAAATTAAAATAAGATTAACTGTTTAATAACATCCATTTTTCGGTTAACATCCAAATTCAGTCATCCACCGTAATGATTGGTAGTAAAACATAAAAGATTTTTACACATTTAACTTTAGGTAAATAAATAAATAAATAATATAAATTTTTTTATATTTAAAATTTGATTTTTATTCTGTATTTAATTATGCAGAGAGTGATTTTAGGGGAGTTGAAGTGGAGAGTGATTTTAGGGGAGTTAAAGTGGTTAGAGATAATGATTGAAAATTAATAAATAACATTAAATGTAGTACATAAAGCTTCAATGGTTGTTTTTAAGATATTTTAAATAATTAACATTAAATAACGGTACATTAAGTTTTAAGAATTATTTTTAAGAGTTTTTTTTATAGATGTTTTATAATATAGTATAGATAAGAATATCAATTACATAAGAATAAGAGAGCAAAATAAGATCAAAACACACACCGTAATCACGAATTTTAGCGACTTTTGACGGTGTTTTTTGCGTTTGAGAGATTTTAGTAAATTTTTCTATACACATCATTTATTTATACTAAATTACTAATTGAGGGATAAAAAGGCCAAAAGATGCAAGAAATGGGCATAGAGCTAGCCACATGGTAACAATTAATTTTCTTTTCATCGTGCATACTTAAAAACATACATTTATCGATACATCACTGATGAATCAGTTAAAAGTTGACTTTAACCCATATCAGTTGACTTTCATCGATAATTCATCGAAAAATACAAAAAATTAATCTGATGAATTTACCAACGGAATTTAATTTTATAATTGATTAAATAAATTCTCTTGGCAATATGTGGGTAAATTTATTTAATTTTAAAAAAAATGAATACATTTACCTGTGGATTATTAACGGATTTTATTTAATTAATTATTAAATTAAATTTTGTCGATAACTTTATTCAATTTAAAAAAATAAAAATTCTTATTTATAATTACCGAGGAAATCATTTTGATATTTAAATAAATAAATTACATCGGTAATTCGTCCGTAAATTTTTCAATTTAAAATAAATAAATAATCTTGAATAAATTTATCGACGAATTACCTCTATTACGAAATACTAGAAGCATTGCACGATAAATCTCGATTTTAATGTTTCATTTTATTCTTTATCTTTGTCGATTTTATAATATGGTCTTGTGTGGTTTTCAGAAAACGATAATGTTTGAATAAAATATAAATTTGAAGACTCCATAAAAATTAAAAAATATATATATCGATATTACTATCAAATTTCGATTTATAAGTTTTTGTTTTTTATATAATTTGTTTTATTCAAATTTTTTTATAATTTAACTCAGTTTTAATAACAATGTAATTTATTTTAGATATAATATAATGTTTTTAAGAAAGATTTAAATTAAGTATTCTATTAAAACTCAATGATTATCCTAATTATATTTTAGATTATTTATATTTAAAATGTGATGTTTATCTTGTATTTAACTATGTTTATCGGTTATTTATGAATTCAAACATGTAACTTTAAAAAGTTGAACTCATTCATTATCTACTTGTAAAGTTGAAAATTAAGTAATTTAACTTTACTATACATAATGGTTAAAAAGTTGTTTTTAAGACTTTGAAACAAATGCTTTATAATATAGTATATAGATATAGATTATATTTTAGAATTTAGAATTTTTATATTTAAATGTGATGTTTATTATGTATTTGGTTATCTTTATCAGTTAGTTATGAATTTAAACATTCAGCTTTAAAAAATTGTATTATGTATCATTTATTTGTAGAGTTGAAAATTAAATAATTTAGCATGTTTTTAAAACTTTGAACCAAATATTTTATAATATAGTATAGATGTAGTCATGTAGATATAGATAAGATATTGAATGTATGTTACGGTAACGATAGGACTTTGGTTAATAATTATACCAAACCAAATATCTACGATTTTTTTAACCACCTATTCCAAAAGGAATCCTGAACGGTTTTTAACAGATTCATGAAGATGCCTTAGTTCTTGCCTCCACATTCTTACACAAAATTACCTCTTTACCATGCATTAGCATGAACGAAGCATATTTTAGCATGATTATGTCACCTAGATCCATAAAACCTAACAAAAACTAGTATTATTGCCGAAAACGGACCACAATTTCCATGTATTCTGGACAGTGACCTTTTAACTTATTGCCATCATCTGTTCTTGTTCTTACTATATAAACCTCAAAGCTCGTAAGTGACCATCGATCGATCATTGGATCGTGTTTTTCAGTCATGAAGAGAGGAAATGCTATCGTTTTTCTATGTGCAGTATTAATGGGTGCAACCATGATGAAGATCACCATGGGAAAGGGGATCCATGGAGCTCTTTTCATCTTTGGAGATTCGATACTGGATGTCGGAACTAATAATCACTTCAACGATAGCAGTGCGAGGGCTGATCACCGATACTATGGCATCGATTATCCTGATTCCGTAGCAACAGGAAGGTTTAGTAATGGCTACAACAGTGCCGACTTAATTGGTACGTAAAAGCCCTAACCTGCTACCAATTGTAGCTGATATGGAATTTCCCATAAATTAAAAAAAAAAATCTTCTTTTTCATGATTGTATATCGTTAGGTGTAGAGTGATCGCTATAGCAACGGAATTCTCATCGTTAAACAATTTCAGCAACAAGAATTGTGCAACAGAATTCCGCTGCATAGATATAGCGATGCATATACTACCAGAAAAGGGGCAACAACGACCAATAATTTGCTACGAACCGGTCCGTCACTAATTTGCGATGGATCAGCGACGGATAAGCGACAAAACCAAACATTTTAATTTTTACTCACAGTTTTTGGGATGCATGTATAATCTGTTGCTAATTCGTGACAATATGTACAAATTTGCTATGGATTAGCTACCGAGCAAGAAATCCCTTGTTTTAAATAAATAAAAAATTAAACTTCAAGATCTATCGTAAATCCGTCGCTGAACAATCAAAAAACTACATTTGCGACGGCTTTGCTACGGATCAAATAATATTTTATATTTAAGAAATCAAAATAAATTTTGATGAAATCATTCGGGACAAATTTATATAGTTTTGTCACGGATTTGCTATGAATGCACTAGATAATTTAAAAAATGGAAACAAATTTTAATAAAATCCATAGCTAATTTGAGATAGATTTGCTATTGATTAGCTACGAATATATTTGTTTGATATTTAAAATGTGGTATTCTAATTAACTGTTGTTTATTGATGTGCGCAGCTTGGTATATGACTGACAATACTCTTAGTCCGCCACCTTTTCTCTCACTTGTTAATCGATCGGCCACTTTCCTGCTAGATATATTCCACGGCGCAAACTTTGCTTCTGCAGGATCTGGCATTTTAATCGACACTGGCCATGACAAATACGTAAGTCTCTTAATTTCCTAATGATGCACGGATCCAAAAAACACAATTTTTTTGTATCGTAAATACTTCCGGTATATATATTATATTATATAGAGAGAGGGAAAGATTTAAACGACAACGCTAAAAACAAAAAAACAATAAATCATATACAGAATCATGTGATCTTACATTAACCGACAAAAAATGGACGCGGACGACTTTGGCCGCGACTTAAGTCGCGGGGCAAATTCGCATGAATCATATATGATTTTGTACGCGAATCATGTATGATTTTGTACATTAACAGTCGTTCTCGTGTTTTCCTAAATAGTTAGCGTTCTCGTTTGAACCCACTCCTATATATATATATATATTATAATAGGGTTGGGTTCCAATGAGAAGTTGAGGTTAACGTCAAATCAATTCCTTTCTAAGCCGCTCATGGGAGGCCTCCCATGAATTGTGGCTTAAAAAGTTATCAACATTCTACATCTCACGCTTCTCACGTTAACCTCAACTTCTCACATGATCATTCGCCTTATACTATATATATATATATATATATATAGGTGAATAATCGTGTGAGAATTCGAGGTTAACGTGAGAAGCGTGAGAATTGGATCTGAACTGTTGATCATTTTTAATCAAATGTCCTCCCATTAATTGTGACTTAAAAGCTCTAGTGTATATCATCCTAATGTGCATTCATTTCTATTGATAACCACTTCCCACGTTAACCTCAACTTTTCACCAAGACCCAACCTATATAATTGTGTTAGTATTTTGAATCTGTTGGAATTAAACTTATATAACAATTCAACAGGGACGGGTTGTGTCTCTATGGGAGCAAATCCAACAATTTTCGACCGTTGGTGGAAACATCTCAGAAGTTTTCGGGACACCGGCGTCTGATCTCTTCCTAGCGGCGTCTACTTACATCATCAGCGTTGGCAGCAACGACTTCTTCGAACATCAAAAGGCTCTTTATCTAAACGAAACCACACCCGAGCAACTCATAGCCAATCTCACAGCCACCTATTCCATCCATTTACAGGTTGTTTGATTTTGTAATTAAAGAAAGAAAACAAGTTAATCAAGTTACCATTATCAAATCTCTCCACATGATTTCCTACTGACCTTCATTTTGTTTTCTATATATGTAAATATTGGCAGAACTTGTATGATCATGGAGCTAGAAAATTTGCAATTATAGGCATCCCGCCGCTTGGTTGTTGTCCGATAGAACGCTACTTCAATCTAACGCTATTGCAGGGCGATGGCGGATGTGTGGTGGCCATGAATGACCTTGCACAAGCTTTCCATGCATCAACAGAGTCCCTCTTGCAAAATTTCAGCTCAACAAACCAAGGAGTCGTTTACTCGCTCGGGAACACCTATAACACCATCATGAATTTCATCGACAATCCTCGTGCAAACGGTACTATCTTAATTTCCCGACTCCTTAATAACATCATCTTGACAATATGGATATGTGACATTCAAGAATTCGATCGGGTGACAATTTTTAGGATTCCGAGTAGTAGAAACAGCTTGCTGCGGAAATGGGACGTTTAACGTGGAAAGCAAGTGTGAAAAGGGATCAAAGCTTTGCGCAAATCGCGACGAGTACTTGTTCTGGGATGAGTTTCACCCAACTCAGGCTGCTTCCCGACAGGCGGCTCTTACACTGGCTTACGCTGATGGACCGGAGTTTGTGAAGCCGATGAATTTCAGCAGTTTGGCCAAGGCTTCGAGTTATGTGTAATTAGCACGGCCCGTGTGATGCTCGGATCGATCGATGCGTGATCATTCAACTCGGTGAATAATTTCACTAGTTTTCTAAGGGTATAGTAAGCAACCATTGGTGAGGATAATAAAAAACGGTTGGCAAGATTGTTTTATCATAAGGTATCCATCCATGGATCAAAACATATATAAACTTGTTCAATAATTCTAATGAAACTACGAAATATTTTACTAGCTTCTGCTATAGCGTATAGTGATGAATCTAGTGTAGTAGGATCGAATTGTTGACGAGACAAGATATTTATATTTTAATTTGTTTGGAACTTAGCAATTTGCTGACTTTGGTATTCCCCTTACATGTTTGTGATTTTAGTGAATTATATCGGGTCATTTGATGTAATTTGATTCACTAAAGATTGAAGAGATTGATACTGGTATTTTCATATGAGATATCCTTAAGCATATGATAGCAATAATGAAAGGCATAGGAATATAAACACATATTAGAAATCGATTCAACATGGTACCGTAATAGAGTTTAATAAAAACTAACCTGGACCACTCGAATTGGGTGCTCTATAACTAACCGATGCGGAAAGATCAAAGTCTTCTAATTAATGTTCTATATGGTTTGCTTTAGAATGGGCTGAACTGAATGCAAATTCGTGTAGGCAATAGAGACTTTATCTCCTTTATTTATAGGTCACTAGAGACTCATCCCATAAGGAGTCCTAGTTTATCTATAGATTTGAATTTTAAAAAATAGAAGATATACACTAATCTTAATGTTAATAAGGTAATTAACGTAGTGAATTATCCTACTCATATTAGGATATATATATATATATATATCCAAATATGTAACTAGATTATCATTGATATAGGATTCTCTTGATAAGTATAATTATTTAAATCAATTGTTCACTACAAGAAAAATGGTAATTAGTGACAAAAAGAAATTGGTCACTAACGATAGAAAATTAGTCACTAATGTCGTTTAGTGACCAAAATTTCGGTCGTCACTTTTCGTCACTAAAGGTCCGTCACTAATTGACAATAGTGACCAAATACAAAATTGGTCACTAATTAGTGACAAAATTAAAGTGGTCACTATGTTTGTGACGACTAAAATGGTCACTAAATTTCGTCATTAAGTTGTTAAAAGTCATCACTAACTTCACAATTAGTGACCAAATTTAGTGACAACCACAAAATACGTCACTAGTTGAGTTCAAGATAACGGCTCCGTTAATGTCCGTTAACATCCATTAGTGACCAAATATGTGGTCACTGCCATTAATGATGGTTAGTGACAAAAAGAAGTGGTCACTACATAAGAAAAAATCTTAAAAAAAAAATTGTCACTAATTTCTTTTTTTTTTTTTTGAACAGCAAAAGCACTTTTATACCCAACCAAAAAGAGTCAAACAAGAAGTTTTACATCGGGCCAAACCGAATCAGATCAATAGCATAATCCCAACTACATCGAATTGGAACAATACAAAACAAAACTAAAGAGAGTTTGCGAGAAGCAAACCTCCACCGCAGCATAGAGTAGACGGACAACTCTAAACCGACTAGGAAGGGGTCCATGCACCTTCGAACCGTAGGTGTGCCACAACTCGAACGGGGTAGAGATCACCCACCGAATCGCAACCAAGAAGCTCCAGCTCCAGCTCCAGCTCCAACCTCTCAATCGGTTCACTCTTGTACAGCCCCACGAGACCCCGATTGACAATAGCCCGGACCTCTTGGACAACCCCTTCGATAGCTCCAATTACTAGCAGGTCAAGGCATTCTCCAGTTGACAGCTTCACGATCTGACCCTCTTTGATCATCCCGTACAGTCCTATGATAATTATTGCAATATAATTAAAAGCTACTAATTCCATTGGCATAACATATCACCTCGAAACAACTGATTAATAGGGTCAAGTTCAGGGAAAACCACAAAAAACTTATGAAAAAGAAAAAAACATCAGAATCTGGATAATAATATATGGCGATGATGATGAACTGGAGCATAATGCATACGTATACCTCATCCTTAACATGCCGGTAATGAACAGAAAGGCAAAATTTGTTATCCTCGATCATGACCCGTTGAATGTTTTTCGTTCTCTCCGTAAGCTCACTTAATATCTGTTAATTTCACATTTCAATCAAATTAATCATTTGTAATGTTGAATGAAACTACATAACCGATTACAAGACGTTTTGCGAATTCATCTTAATTAATTAATTACCTTCTTCCTAACTGCTGGTAGAAAATCTTGAGCTGGTTGGAAGATGTTAACTTCATTCTCCTAACAAATTTAACATCTTACACATTGGTTAATATGTATAAACTTGGGGGAATCAATAATTAAAGAAAATGATTGAACAAAAATATAAGTTACCTCATTATCAAAGTTTCTTTGGTGATATTTCTTATCATATGACTTGTTCTTTGGAAGTGGTCCCATAGTTGCCATGATACACCTTATTTAACTTGACAAAATCAAAAACCTGATGGATTCAAGGGAAAGAATTGAGAACATATGTATATATATATATATATATATATATATATATATATATATATATATATAGTGTTTGGTTCATTTGAGAAATGGTAAATATATAAGAAATAGAGAAGTAATCCTAGCCATTCATATGGTCAAGATCGGATTTGACTAGTCAAAAGTTGCGGCTTTGACCGGTCAAAAGTTGCGGCTTTGACCGGTCAAAAGTTGCGGATTTGACCGGTCAAAAGTTGCGGCTATCCCAAAAATAGAAGGATAATTTCGTAAATTTTACAAAACACACGGGCTGTATTCATATATGAACATGTATAATTCACATATGAACTATATGTTCATATATGAACCAGTGCAATTCACAACTGAACTCTTTTAACTGATTCATATATGAACCTTTGTGATTCATATATGAATCTGTATGAATCACAAAGATTCATATATTCACAAAGATTCATATATTCATAAAGGTTCATATATGAATCCGTATGAATCACAAAGGTTCATATATGAATCACAAAGATTCATATATGAATCAGTTGAACTAATTAACAGATTCATACATATGAATCTTTGTGATTCATACATGAATCTTTGTGATTCATACAGATTCATATATGAACTCATCCCGTGTATTTTACGAAATTACCCCTCTACCTTCTATAGACTACACAAGGAATTATCCGGTGCTTCGCGATCAAAGCCGCAAATGTTGACCAGATGAATGGCTAAGATTACTTCTCTATTTCTCATATATTTACCATTTCTCAAATGAACCTCTCCCTATATATATATATATATATATATATATATATATATATATATATATATATATATATATATATATATATATATATATATATATATATATATATATATATATATATATATATAGAATGGTGATGATGCGATTAATTAATTATTGCAATCCAATTACAGAACACATATGAGAGAAGTATTCCAACAACTCCTGCCCATGCCACTGATGATATCGGTTGGAAAGCATTTAGAGACATCGCGTACTGCTGCATTCATCGGCAAATTGTATTAAATGATAATTATATGTCAAGGAAAAAAGAAGACTTGTGGTCGAACATATTGCTCATGAAGGAAAAAGTAAAATTAATCATTCTTAAGTACCTCATCGGACATTAAGGAACATATTGCTCATTAAGGAAGAACATATTGCAAATTGTATTAAAGAAGACGAGCTTCGCCTTAATAACCATCGGCTGCAATGGCGGAACCATACCTTTTCCCAACACTTTTATGTCGAATCTATCTTAAAATTTGTGGTTGTTGGATGCTTAAAATACCTTTTTAGTTTAAGTTATATGTTTTATTATTAGTGTTTAAAAAGAAAAAAAAATAATAACTTTTATATTTAGTTTGTGTGAGTGTGTTTGTTATAAATAAAGAAAAAAAAATTTATTTACATTTGGTTCTTGTGGTTGTTGATTCTGGAGGCGCAAAAGAGAAGAAAAAGAAAACAAAGAAAAAGTTGTGTAAAGGCAGCCCAAGTCAAAGCCCACGTGTAGCCCAAATTAAGAAAAGAAAGAAACAGTCCAACGCTTACATCTGGAGGGGACGGTTCTTCACGTTGAGGGCAGGCCACTCTTTGGTTCGAGTTTACTTGTTGGCGCATATCTCAAGAGGATCGATTTTTCTGAAAAATTAAGGAAAAAGAAGGGAGCAACAAGAGGTCGATTTTGGAGAGATTTCATCATTGCAAGTTCTTCAATTTGGTAAATTAGGTTAAATTTTCTTCCCAATTTCTTAGTTTAGTTTGAAATTAGCCATGTTTGGCTAATCCCTTTTTAGAATTCGACTTTGGGTTTGTTAACTTTTGCAATTTCTATTTCATGAAGTTGTTTGAGATGATGTAATTCAAGCTTACTTTGATTATTCATTCAATTTCTATGTTTAAGGTTTATAAAGTTAGTTTTTATACTTTCTGATCAATTGTGTAGGAACTGATTATGGTCAAATTGGTTTTCTAAATCCGTAATTGTTTAGTTAACAATTGTTAGTGACAAACAACGAAGTGGGTTTTGTCAAAGATTCCAACTTTTTGTTGTGAGATTGGATGAGACGGAAAAAGTTGAATTAACCGAGCTTATGTGTTAATTTATCCGGATTCGGGTTCCATAAATTTTCATGCTAGTATAAGTTAAGCTTTCAAGAGCTTGTTTGAGGCTAATTATATACTAAGGTTTGGTAGGAGAGCTTATTCCTTTCAAATGCTAATTATGATGGAATTGATTGTTAGATCTTTTTAACAATTATAACCGGGTTAATCGAAATAGTTGCGATAATCGTATACATTATCTATGATACAACTTTTGAATGGAATTGCATTAGTGTTTGCTACCCAAAGTTGAGTTCATTTTTGCTTTATTTGTTTTTAAACTTGTTTTTAACTTTCGTATGTTAATTTCTTGCACAAACAAACCCCCCTGTTCGTAGTTACTTTTAAGTAAATAATTTTGTACTTGTTGATTCGGTATAAAAGAGGTTAGAATCGAGTCTCTGTGGATTCGACCCAACTTACCACTTTTGCAATTTTTATTGTAAAATCGTGTGCTAGTTTGGAATTATTATTTGGTGGACTCGGCATCCGTCAAATTTTTGGCGCCGTTGCCGGGGACTCGGTATTTCTAACGGTTTATGCCTAGATCTTCACGTACAGGTACACCCATTCCAATAAATTCTGAAATCGAACGGACCGCCAAAAGACTAAGGAAACAAGCTAAACTTCGGAAGAAGTTAGGCGAGGGACCTTCGTCACCAGGGGTAAATATCTGGAAAGATATTAACCTATCGAGCGATTCAGACGAAGAAAAAGAAGAAACCCCAAAAATAGAAGTCGAGGAGCCGAGGACGAAATCTGAAGAAGAAGAGGAGAAAGAGCCAAAGGTCAACATGGGTGATGCGGAGCAGACGCTACGTCAACTAGCGACCCAAGATGTTGCTCAGACTCCTATTTGTATCAGGTATCCAACAGGTAATCAAAATTTCGTTCTTAAGACTGGCTTGGTCCATCTCTTACCCACGTATCACGGTTAGAAAATGAGGACCCCAACAAGCACTTAAAGCAAGTGAGGTTACGGAGGACCTTATAAAGTTAAAGGCATTCCCTTTTTCTTTAAAGGACCGTGCTACGGATTGGTTGTACTCGTTACCCCCCGATTCGGTAACGACGTGGAACCAAATGGCGAGGCTATTTTTAGATAAATTTGTTCCCACCTCCCGAGCCGCTAACCTCCGTAGAGAGATCTGTAGTATTAAGCAAAAAGATGTTGAAACTCTCCATGAATATTGGGAGAGATTTAAACATCTTTGTGTGAGTTGTCCACAACACGGAATCTCGGAACAATTGCTTTTGCAATATTTCTATGAGGGTCTCCTCCCGATGGATAGAAAGATGGTTGACGCCGCAAGTGGCGGTGCCATGTTTAACAAGACCCCGACCGAGGTTAGAGCTCTAATCACTACTATGGCCGAAAACTCCCAACACTTTAGTGTGAGGAGTGACATGAGGAGAGAGCCACAAAGAGCCAATGAGGTAAATGTAGCGAGCATTGAGAGTCGTTTATTTGATCTTACTAACTTGGTTAAACAGCTTGTAGTTAGCAAAGAACAGGTGAAAGCTTGTGGGATATGTTTAGCAACAAGCCATCCAACCGATGCGTGCCCACAACTTCAAGAAGATGTGTTGGTGACGGCCGAAGATGTGAACGCCATAGGAGGTTTTCAAGGTCAGCCACAACAGCAACAAAGATATTTCAACAACAACTTTGGCAACCAAAGACCCCCTCAATTTCAGAATTTTGTGCAAAGGCCGCCACAACAACCATTTCAGCAAAGAGCACCCTTCAATCCAAATCAAGCTACTTCTAGTGGCTTAGGTATGTCTCTTGAAGACATTGTTAAAAACTTAGCCACTAACACTCTTCAATTCCAACAGAAAACGGAAGCGAGTATCCAAAATTTGGGAGCTCAAATGACACAACTTGCTACTTCCGTGAGCCGGTTGGAATCTCAAGGAAAGTTGCCTTCCCAAACGGAAACGAACCCGAAGCAAACCCCCCTTTTCGTAGTTACTTTTAAGTAAATAATTTTGTACTTGTTGATTCGGTATAAAAGAGGTTAGAATCGAGTCTCTGTGGATTCGACCCAACTTACCACTTTTGCAATTTTTATTGTAAAATCGTGTGCTAGTTTGGAATTATTATTTGGTGGACTCGGCATCCGTCAAATTTTTGGCGCCATTGCCGGGGAGTGGAAAAGAGCTTGAAGAACCAAAGTTAACGAAGAGTAGAGAAGTGGAGAAAGAGAAGGAGGTGAGTCCAAAACCGGTTCAAAGTGAGAAACAACCGGAATCTTCTGTTGATGTAAGTGAAAAAGCAAAGGTAATTCCACCACCCTTTCCTACACGTTTTCAAATGTCTAGCAAGGCTAGAGAAGAAAAAGAGATTTTAGAAACATTTAGGAAGGTTGAGGTGAATATCCCTCTTTTAGATGCAATCAAGCAAGTCCCTCGTTATGCCAAATTTTTAAAAGAATTGTGCACAAATAAAAGAAAACTTAGGGGTAACGAGACGGTGAACATGAGTGAAAATGTGTCGGTCGTGCTTCAAAAGAAAATACCCCCAAAGTGCAAAGATCCTGGTGTTTTCACCATTCCTTGCAAATTGGGGAATGTCACGGTTAATAGGGCTATGCTTGATTTGGGTGCATCTATCAATGTGATGCCATATTCTATCTTTAAGACTTTAAATGTAGGCCCCTTACAAGAAACCGGGGTGGTCATTCAATTGGCCGATAGATCCGTAGTACACCCAAAAGGTGTATTAGAGGATTTATTGGTTCAAGTGAATGAACTTGTCTTCCCTGCGGATTTTTATGTTATCGATATGGAGGAGGATTCTTATCCGAAATCCACATCCATTTTTCTAGGGAGGCCATTTTTGAAAACATCAAAAACAAAGATAGATGTTCATAATGGCACACTTTCTATGGAATTCGATGGTAATACCATTCATTTTAATATCTATGAAGCCATGCGTTTTCCAAGTGATGTATCCTCTCTTTGTGCCATTGACATTCTTGAACCCATTTCTCAAGAGTTATTTGAACTAACCCATTTTGATGCTTTAGACACAACTTTGAGTAGGTCTTTAGATGAAACGGGGGTGACTAAACTCATGAAGAGGATTGAGCTCGGACCCGAGTTTCACGAGCTAGTAGCTTCTATGGATCACAAGAAGACTGTAAGGTATGATATTGCTCAAATTTCTTTACCACCATTTAACAAAAAGCTACTTCCTTCTGTTTTACAGGCTCCAGAACTAGAGCTAAAGAAACTTCCCAATCATCTCAAGTATGCCTACCTAGGAGAAGGAGAGACGCTACCGGTGATCATTTCAAGTAGCTTAGACACATCCGAGGAGAAGAAGCTTATATCTGTGCTCAAACGGTATAAAGAAGCCATTGGGTGAACGATAGCCGACATCAAAGGTTTGAGTCCATCAACTTGCATGCATAAAATCTTGATGGAGGATGATTTCAAGCCGTTTCGTGAAGCTCAAAGACGTTTGAATCCGCCCATGATGGAGGTTGTGAAGAAAGAGATTCAAAAGTTACTTGATGCGGACATGATCTTTGTTATTTCTGATAGCAAATGGGTGAGCCCGGTGCAAGTTGTTCTGAAGAAGGCCGGAGTAACGGTAGTGGAGAATGTCGAGGGAGTGATGGTTCCAACGAGAGTACAAAGTGGTTGGAGGGTATGCATTGATTACCGACGGTTGAACGCTTCAACCCGAAAGGATCACTTCCCTCTACCTTTTATCGATCAGATGCTCGAGAGATTGGCAGGTAAATCTCATTATTGTTGTTTAGATGGTTTTTCTGGTTTTCATCAAATTCCGGTTGCACCGGAAGATCAAGAGAAAACCACATTTACATGTCCTTTCGGCACTTTTGCTTATCGCCGAATGCCCTTTGGCCTATGCAATGCACCGGCTACTTTTCAGCGGTGTATGATGAGTATTTTCTCTGAATTTGTTGAAAACATCATTGAAGTTTTCATGGATGATTTTACCGTCTATGGAAACTCCTTTGATGAATGTTTAGAAAATCTCACTAAAATCCTTCAAAAATGCATAGAGACCAACTTGGTTTTAAATTATGAAAAGTGTCATTTTATGGTAAACCAAGGGCTAATTTTAGGACATATTATTTCTAGCAAGGGGATTGAAGTAGATAAAGCTAAAATAGATGTGATTAAAAGCTTACCCTACCCCACTTCGGTGAGGGAAGTTCGGTCATTTTTGGGTCGTGCAGGTTTTTATAGGCGCTTCATCAAGGATTTCTCACGCATTACCCGACCGATGTGCATTCTACTTCAAAAGGATGTGGAGTTCGATTTTGATGAGAAGTGCAAGGAAGATTTTGATAAGCTTAAGGAGATGCTCACATCCGCCCCAATCATGAAACCGCCTAATTGGGACCTGTTAGACCACAGTCTCATTGGATTCAAGATCATCCAATCTGAAGATCGTAATCTGAAGCTAAAGCCGAAACGTCGACTCTCAATGTTAAAGTCTATGTCTATTTGTAATAAATGTCAATGTAATTTAATGTAATTGTTTGTTTATTATATTAGTTTACTTAGATTAATTATCTAAGTTATAAATATTGTAAAAGGTAACTTAGTTTGTTTCTAAGTTAGTTTCTAGTTTGTTAGAAATAATATCTAGATTTAATATCTAGATATTATCTAGTTAGTGTGTTCAACACACTTGGTAGTTGTATTGTGTCTCTCTACTCTCAAACAATCAAAAAACTTATCACACATACAAACACACACATCAAGGTGAAAAAGAGAGAAAACATAGAGAACACAAATCCAAGCTTCATAGATCAATCCTGTAATCGTTATTTTATATATCAAACAGGTTGGTAATCTTATTGTGTTGTTATTCTATAAACTTATAAAGTATTGTTGGACCGACAATTGGTATCAGAGCCTGATTAAGATCAAAAACAAGTTTATGAGAAAAACGACTCTGTGTTCTTGAACAAAATTCGATTTTGTGATTTTAAGTGTTATAGGTGTTAGAATCGATCAGGTTGTGATCGTACTACATGCTAGATCGAGTTGTTGCTATTTAATTTCACTTTAAAGCTTAAATCGAGTTCCAATTTGGTGATTAAGTGGTCTGAAAGTCGAAGAACAAAAACTTACTGTGCCATCGATCTTATTTCAAAAAAGAGTGTTTTAGTGAGATCGAGTGCTTAAATTCAGTTCTAGAAGTGATTCTAGACACATTGATAGTGTTTGGTTGTGCTAATCATTGCAGGAACAAAGATTTAGACGAATTTTGCAAGTTCAGGACGAACACCCGCATTCCAAAGGTTGAATAACCCGCATTTCTCAACTTTGCGGGTCCAACTACACCCGCACACCTCAACTTTGCGTGTCTCAAGTGACCCGCATTCCTTACTTTGCGGTTCCCACTTGACCCGCATTCCTTACTTTGCGGTTCCCACTTGACCCGCAATCCTCAACATCTCGGGTCCCAAAGCACCCGCATTCCTCAAAATTCTCGGATCAAAGCTCAGTCACGCACATCTCGTTCCAAGTCAGACCCGCATACCTCAGACCCGCATAGCTCAGACCCGCATAGCTCAGACCCGCAAACCTCAGACCCGCATTCCTCAAAACCATTAGAATCGCAAACCTCACTTAGAATATTTTTCTGAGAACTTTTCGAAACTGTAATAGGGTCTTTAGCGGGACCCCCGTGCTAAGTCTGCCTAGGGGGACAAAATTTCTTGTGTGATCAAATTTTTATTTGGATTAACGATCATATCTGTCAAGTTCTTTACATACAGGAATCATGGATGATGATTACTTTGATGAACCTCCTAGACAGAAAAGTCTGTCTCAGAAACTTTCAGATCTTCAGGAACAGTATAAACTAGATCAGATGTCTATTTCGAAAGAATATTTATCAACTGCATCTGATATGAAACCTACTGTTCTAGAAAGAGGACAATAGGAGCAGTGGAAACATCACTTCTTAGACTTTATTGACAAACATAAATTGAATACTTATATCATATTATCTTTGCAGGAAGGAATGATAAAAATTCCAACAAAGGTCAATCCATATCAAAGAGCTTATGGAAATTTGGCAGGAAAAGAGGTTCCAATATACCTTAATGAATACACAGATGATCAGCAAATGAGACATGAAGCTGATAAATTTGCCAAAGTTCTTCTCTTGAAAGGAATTTCAGAAGAGATAACTATTAAAATATATGATTGCAAATGGGCTTCAGCAAAAATGATATGGGATCAGCTTGAAGCTTTATCACAGTTGTCTCCAACAGAAAAGGTTAAGGTTTTGGAAGCTGAGAACTCTGAGCTTCAAAAGAAAATATCAGATTTTGAAAAGAAGTTCTCAGATCTTTCCAAGAAGAGTGTTGAAGAGAAGAAGACACTCTAGCTTAAATGTTTAATGCTTTCTCAAAAAGTTGAAGACTTTGAGAAAGTAATCATATTGGAAAGAGATCAGTTTGCCAAGGAGAAGAAGGCAGCTGAACAAAAGGGTGCAAAGAAGGATTTTGAAAAAGATAGAAATATGTTTGAAGCAAAGATAAAGAAGCTTACCGATAAGCTATCTGAATTATCTAAGAGTGTACTGACAGAGAAGAAAAAGAAGTCTGCATTTGAGAAGAAGATTGAGCTCCTTATCAAAGAACGAGACAATTATTCTTTAAAGGTAAAAGAGCTTCAAGATATTATTTCAAAGACGGTGGTGGTGACTGAACGAACGACTCCAGAGTCAAAAATCCACTCACCTAGAAATAATTCAGTTGGTTCCAACTGACCAGCCGCAAGCTCACATCAGAAAACTGCTCTTTTCAAAAGGTCAGTTAAATCTTCTAATCAGATTCATTCTACTAATCTTTTCTATGACAGGAATATAGATTGTTCAAGTACACATCAAAGAAGGAGAAGAAGCTTCCAGGAAGAAGCTGAACTGGTCTGGAACAGGAAGCCAGTTAAAGAAGAGCTGAAATGTAAAAACTCATGTGTACATACGCCGATTGCCAAGAAGAACAATGCGCTGAAAGGTAAACCTGATTTTGTTTACTCAAGAGATAAATTAATCAGTTTGTCAGGTAAGAAATTCTATTGTTCTTATTGTCGTACACATGATCCTGTTCACAAGACAAGTGACCATTACTGGTACGGTTCTTACTCAATAACCCCCATACGAACTGCAACTAACACTCATAGACCCAAATACCAGTGGGTACCAAAGAAAACTAAACCTGTGTTGCAGGCACCTACTGTCAAGGGGGAGTAGGAGAACAATGGCTTCTAAGTAAATCAGCTTAGAACCCGTACTTCAACGAAGTTTGACTTCTAAACACAATAGTTTAGAACCCGCACTTCAAAGATCAAAAGACCTTACTCCGTGCTGAAAATGAAATTGTACTCCAATACTCGAATGAGGAAATCAACCATCAAGGGGGAGTATATATTTATCTGAAATTTTATGCATATTTTTTTCATATGATAATTTTCAAATGCATAATTTCAGGGGGAGTATAAAAAGGTGATGACTTCTGATTACTTCTGATCAGAACTCGTACTTTAAACATTTTTACTGCTTTTTGTCTTTTCAATATAAGTGAATAATTATTACTTTGACTTGACATTAGACTTTTGCAGAATTTTTGAGAGAAGCTTACAAGTTCATATGTTTATGACTTTACGCTTAGCTTCATGAGATGAAAGATCACTCGTTAAGGTATAAACCTTTATCTTCATCTCACATATGGTTGAAAGAAGGACAACTTTCAATCATCGAAAACATTGTTTTTTAATGTTCAAACCACTTCCCAATTTTTCAACACATTTTATATTTTGGGAGTGTATTTTAAATGTTTTCATGATCAATATTGTGCTTTAACTGAAATAGTTAAACTAATCTGAGCATCACATGCATCATAGGAAAACAAAGAATCATTGTGCTAGGAATTAACACAACTTCAATGGAATCACCTTAACCGGTGATTTCTACCCAAGAAGTTAATCCTTAGTGATTGAGTGTGCAAATCGAAAAGAAATGAGTGTGATTAGAGAAAGCAAAAGGTTTAAAAGAAAGAGCGTGTGAGAACAGAGTTAAAATAATATCACAACTCTGCACCAACTTTTTCTGAGACGGGTAGCCACCATTCTAGTGGTTCACAATTCTTTGGTGATCATTATTGAAACAGGCAACTAACCCACGCCAACTCTTAATCAAACCTCACCATCTACTCATTTTCTTCTCAAAAAGAAAATGTTTCATTTTCAAAGGGGATGCAGCACATATGCTATCTAATTTTCATTCAGAAAATCTAGATATTGAAAAGAAGGAAGTTTGCCCTACCTTCGCACTTCAATCATGCACATTGAGTCTGTGTTTAACTTACTGTTGTCTCAGTGGTTTACACAATTTTGAGCCAATAAGCAATCATCCGTGCTTAATTCTTTCAAACACAAGCACGAACACACAAGGAATTAGTTTCTTTGTCATAACGTTTATAGAAATAACCTTTGTGGTGTTTCGATGATTAGATGGAAGCCCTGGGGGAGTCAACATCAAAACAGCTCCTTTCCAATGTGTATTCGTTACACTCAGTGACTTAGTGTTACTGACAGGCATGATAACTGATTCATTAGTTGATTTCAGGTGTTACATATCTAATTTGTCTGGATTTGCAAAGATCTGAATGAATCTCTTATGAATTGACGAATCAGGGGCTCTAACCGTCAGATTGACATTTCTTACCACAAATTTTGATGAAGTCGTTGCACTTAACATCAAAAAGGGGGAGAATGACTACAGAAGAAATGGCAAAGATCACATGTTTCAAGAATCACGTCTACTCTTCAAAAGGGGAGATTATTAGATTGAAGACATGCTGATTTCAGAGCTAGAGAAAAGAGATTGCATCTTCTGAGCTGAACAAGAAGACTGAATTGGATAAATCTTTTTATTATATGATCTTGATCCAAAGGGGGAGATTGTTAGACCACAGTCTCATTGGATTCAAGATCATCCAATCTGAAGATCGTAATCTGAAGCTAAAGCCGAAACGTCGACTCTTAATGTTAAAGTCTATGTCTATTTGTAATAAATGTCAATGTAATTTAATGTAATTGTTTGTTTATTAGATTAGTTTACTTAGATTAATTATCTAAGTTATAAATATTGTAAAAGGTAACTTAGTTTGTTTCTAAGTTAGTTTCTAGTTTGTTAGAAATTATATCTAGATTTAATATCTAGATATTATCTAGTTAGTGTGTTCAACACACTTGGTAGTTTTATTGTGTCTCTCTACTCTCAAACAATCAAAAAACTTATCACACATACAAACACACACATCAAGGTGAAAAAGAGAGAAAACATAGAGAACACAAATCCAAGCTTCATAGATCAATCCTGTAATCGTTATTTTATATATCAAACAGGTTGGTAATCTTATTGTGTTGTTATTCTATAAACTTATAAAGTATTGTTGGACCGACAAGACCTTCCCTTTGAGATTATGTGTGATGCAAGCAACTATGCTATTGGAGCGGTACTCGGGCAAAGGGTTGGAAGGAACCCACATGTTATTTATTATGCCTCGAGGACCCTCGATAGCGCGCAAGAAAACTACTCCACCACGGAGAAGGAATTGCTTGCGGTTGTCTTTGCTTTGGAAAAATTTCGTCAATATCTCTTAGGTACTAAAGTCATTGTTTTTATAGATCATGCGGCATTGCGGTATTTGATGACAAAGAAGGATGCTAAGCCAAGGCTCATCCGATGGATTTTGTTGCTCCAAGAGTTCAACTTGGAGATTAGAGACAAGAGTGGAGCACAAAATCTAGTGGCGGATCACTTGAGCCGAATAGTTTCCAATGAAGAGCCGCTACCACTAGAGGATAAGTTCTCGGATGAGCATCTTTTTGAAGTGAAGACTGCGGTTCCTTGGTACGCTGACATAGTCAACTACCTAGTCACCGGGACCACACCTAAGGAGCTACCAAGATCGTAGAGAGACAAGATAATGAGTGACTCCAGGTACTACATGTGGGATGATCCTTATTTATGGAAGCAAGGATCCGATCAAATCATAAGGCGATGTGTAAGTGACGATGAGGTAACTTCTATTCTAGAATTTTGTCATTCTTATGCATGTGGTGGCCATTTTGGCCCAACAAGGACAACACGTAAGGTTCTCGAGAGTGGCCTATTTTGGCAACATATTCATCGAGACGCATACATGTTTTGTAAAGCTTGTCGTCGTTGCCAACACACCGGAAATCTTAGCCGTAGGGACCAAATGCCCTTGACTCCCATTCATGCTTGTGAGATTTTTGATATTTGGGGCATTGATTTCATGGGCCCTTTTCCATGTTCTTTTGGGTTTTATTACATCTTACTTGCTGTCGATTACGTCTCTAAATGGGTAAAGGTGAAAGCGACAAGGACTGACAGTGCTAAAGATGTTTCAGATTTTGTGAAGGATAATATTTTCTGCAGATTTGGAGTTCCGAAGGTGGTTATAAGCGATAGGGGCACCCATTTTGTGAATGGAATGATGGCGGCTTTGTTCAAAAAGTATGGTGTAAAGCACCGTATATCTACCGCCTACCATCCACAAACAAATGGGCAAGCGGAAGTGTCAAATCGGGAGATAAAGCAAATTTTGGAAAAAACGGTCAACCCGAGTAGGAAAGATTGGAGCTTGAGGCTCAACGATGCATTATGGGCCTACCGGACCGCCTACAAATCCCCGATAGGTATGTCCCCTTTTCGTTTAGTTTACGGGAAAGCTTGTCATCTTCCCGTTGAGTTGGAACATAAGGCCTTTTGGGCCGTGAAAAATGTCAACTTAGACATTGATAAAGCCGGTACTCACCGAAAACTCCAACTCCAAGAATTGGAAGAGATACGCAATGATGCATACGAGAGTAGTTACTCATATAAAGAAAAGACCAAAGCTTTTCATGACAAAATGTCTTCCCGTAAGACATTCGTTTTAGGTCAAAAGGTCTTACTTTTTCACTCTCGTCTCAAATTGTTTCCCGGTAAACTTAGGTCCCGATGGGTGGGACCATTTGTTGTTACTAATGTGTTTGGTCATGGTGCAATAGAGATAAAAAGTGAGAAAACAGGAAAAGTGTTCAAGGTTAACGGCCATCGTCTAAAGCCGTTTTATGAAGGTTTCAAACCTCTCGATGTCGAGGTTTTCGAGATGGGGGTGCCGGAAGGAGGAGCACCTTAGACGATGAAGGTGTCTAGCCAAAGACGTTAAAGAAAGGCGCTGCATGGGAGGCAACCCATGAATTTCCCTTTATTTGCTTTTATCGTTTTTCCGTTTTTGCTTTAGTTTTGCTAGTTTCTCCTCTTTCAATCTTGCATTTCCCTTGGTTATTTTCAGGTTTCACCCCGGAATTTGGAGCTAAATGGACGCATCTACATTCACGGACTCATACATTAGAGGATTATTCACCAAATCAGGGGAGTTTACTGTTTCCCCTCGTTCTTTAATTGCTTTGAATGTCCTTTGCATTATTTGAATACATTGAGGACAATGTATGGTCTAAGTGTGGGGTGGTCTGCATGATTTGGGTAGATAAATGTTTTTAGGGTGTTTTTAGGGGTATATTTTTTGCAAAATTATGTGCTTAAATGTGGATTTTTGTCCGTTTTAACAATGTGTTAGCATGTTTTTATAGCTTAAATTGTTGATGATGATGAGTTCGGATGCATGTATAGCATGATTGAGTTTGATTGATAGCACTTTAAGTCGACTAGTGATAGTATACCGGTTAAAGTTAGACCCTTGCTAATCTCTTGAACAACTTGAACATCGTGAGACTTTGAGCCTACTAGACTAAACATTTTGATATTAGTCTCAATTTCATTTCTTGTGTGAATATGTCATGCCTAGTCACGTATTTCTAGAACTTGACTTGTCTCTCCTTAAAACTACATGATATTTACATGCTAATAAATAGGACAAAGGCCATCGTTTGCTCATTTTTTTTGTTTTAACCAATTAGCCTTAAGCCTACCCTTATGTCATTATTACCATTTTGTACACCACTTTGAGTCTTAGCCTATTTTCTTTGTCACCCACATCATAAGCCAATCCAAACACGACTCACCCGACCAATCACCAATGGAGTTTTTCGGTGAATTCCCTATATGCTCGGAAGTGAACTTATGTGTTGGAAAAGAAAAAAAAAAAGAAAGAAAAAATAATCTTTGAGAAAAAAAATATGTCGTCTAAAAAAAAAAGAAGTAAATAAATGAATAAGACGACGGAAAATGATGATATGGTTAATTATAAGTGTTTTATATCTATGCCTTATCGGAAAAAAAAAAAAAAAGAAGAAGAGGGAGTTATGCTTCAAAAATAGAAATATAGAAATCCCTTTGTGAAAAGAAAGTTTCGTGCTTGAATAATCGTTTTCTCCGTTGGTGTGAGGTCCTTAGCCACCTTTCCCAAATATATCCCCACCTTACCCAAAGCCTTGGTTTACATTACAACCCTTACAAAGTCCTTTTGATTTATATGCATGTTTTATATCCAAGTAGTGGAGAGTGAGAGTCCTTTCAAGCATATGGTAAATACATTCTAGCGTAGCGACGATTTGAGCGATACACTTTTGAACCAAGAGTGAAAAAGAGTGATTGTTCTAATTTCCTATTCATGAGAGTTCTCGTGATTAGCTTGTGTCTACTTGATTGTGTGTACTCACTTTTTGGTGCTAAGTTGCAAATCTCAGACTCGTGGTATGCTATATGTGTTGCATTTCTCATTTGATTCATTTTTATCACTACGTGCTAACTTAATTCATTGTCGGGACGGACAATGATCCAAGTGTGGGGTGATTTGATAAGTGTCATTTTTATACACTTTTATGTTGAATCTATCTTAAAATTTGTGGTTGTTGGATGCTTAAAATACCTTTTTAGTTTAAGTTATATATTTTATTATTAGTGTTTAAAAAGAAAAAAAAATAATAACTTTTATATTTAGTTTGTGTGAGTGTGTTTGTTATAAATAAAGAAAAAAAAATTTATTTACATTTGGTTCTTGTGGTTGTTGATTCTGGAGGCGCAAAAGAGAAGAAAAAGAAAACAAAGAAAAAGTTGTGTAAAGGCAGCCCAAGTCAAAGCCCACGTGTAGCCCAAATTAAGAAAAGAAAGAAACAGTCCAACGCTTACATCTGGAGGGGACGGTTCTTCACGTTGAGGGCAGGCCACTCTTTGGTTCGAGTTTACTTGTTGGCGCATATCTCAAGAGGATCGATTTTTCTGAAAAATTAAGGAAAAAGAAGGGAGCAACAAGAGGTCGATTTTGGAGAGATTTCATCATTGCAAGTTCTTCAATTTGGTAAATTAGGTTAAATTCCCAATTTCTTAGTTTAGTTTGAAATTAGCCATGTTTGGCTAATCCCTTTTTAGAATTCGACTTTGGGTTTGTTAACTTTTGCAATTTCTATTTCATGAAGTTGTTTGAGATGATGTAATTCAAGCTTACTTTGATTATTCATTCAATTTCTATGTTTAAGGTTTATAAAGTTAGTTTTTATACTTTCTGATCAATTGTGTAGGAACTGATTATGGTCAAATTGGTTTTCTAAATCCGTAATTGTTTAGTTAACAATTGTTAGTGACAAACAACGAAGTGGGTTTTGTCAAAGATTCCTACTTTTTGTTGTGAGATTGGATGAGACGGAAAAAGTTGAATTAACCGAGCTTATGTGTTAATTTATCCGGATTCGGGTTCCATAAATTTTCATGCTAGTATAAGTTAAGCTTTCAAGAGCTTGTTTGAGGCTAATTATATACTAAGGTTTGGTAGGAGAGCTTATTCCTTTCAAATGTTAATTATGATGGAATTGATTGTTAGATCTTTTTAACAATTATAACCGGGTTAATCGAAATAGTTGCGATAATCGTATACATTATCTATGATACAACTTTTGAATGGAATTGCATTAGTGTTTGCTACCCAAAGTTGAGTTCATTTTTGCTTTATTTGTTTTTAAACTTGTTTTTAACTTTCGTATGTTAATTTCTTGCACAAACAAACCCCCCTTTTCGTAGTTACTTTTAAGTAAATAATTTTGTACTTGTTGATTCGGTATAAAAGAGGTTAGAATCGAGTCTCTGTGGATTTGACCCAACTTACCACTTTTGCAATTTTTATTGTAAAATCGTGTGCTAGTTTGGAATTATTATTTGGTGGACTCGGCATCCGTCAAATTTTTGAAAAAAATTAATTAAAAGCTAGCAATAAGTTGAACAACATCAAACACATGATATATATATATACAGAAAAATGGCAACCCGACACAGAATCGTTAATCTTTTACCTACTAGGCTACTACTTCAAAATTGCAAAATGAAAAGAGCAAACATCTTACCGGATAAGACTCATTCAAAATGGATGTAAATTTTCCTCTAAAATCTCTCCAAGTTCTCAAAACCTATCCCTCAGTCCTCATCCTTAGGAACTCTAATTTTCTCCATTCAATACCTGAATTCCAGTGAGCATTCTGTTTCCAGGATAAATTGCAATTTGAAACCTTCTGATTTCAGTAAAATATATTAAAAAAAATTATCTCACCTTATTGGTTGCACCAGAGTGTGCAGCAGCAGAGCTGTTGAGGGAGGACTATCAATATTTGGTTCTGCGTGAGAAATATATATTATTGAGCTAAAACAGTAAGCACCAACTGAAATATGATATTAGTTCATGAAGGCATTCACAAACCTCCTAATAAACTTTGGATAGACAAAAGAATGGTTCGACAATCATAGGCTGAAGACCACTTGTCCTGCAAAAGAAACAATAACGGATATCACTATTGGCCAAGTGAAATAGTTAGCTAATTGTATAGGAGGTATCTTTGATGTGTTAGCATATACCGATACAGATATTGCAGTACCATTCACTTGGACCAAGAGCGACCCGAAACTGATAGCGAATCCCCAGATGGTGAAATTGCATTCTTTCGATACCAAGGTTAGTAATCATAACATTTGTAACATTTTCTTGTGGCTTTTATTAAAGAAATGGAACCCAGAATGAGTTGAGATGGTTTATTTTTAAATATTATATCAGCAAGCAACTACCAGCACCCCCTCTGCTAGAGTAACCTGCTTTCTCGAAATCATGTCAGAGATAAGAAATAAGCAAACCTGAACACAGCC
Organism: Arctium minus; assembly: GCA_954870635.1. NCBI lineage: Eukaryota > Viridiplantae > Streptophyta > Magnoliopsida > Asterales > Asteraceae > Arctium > Arctium minus. The sequence goes on along the minus strand of OX941097.1, from coordinate 21,980,868 downwards.
TCTGGTTAGAGCAGTAGAGCACCACCACAAAAGTACTTATTTGCGAAATCTACATCTAGAGCTTCCTTGGAATGATCCTCTATTAATCCCGAACTGCAAACCTATAACGATGAAAGAATGCTATTAACTACTATCCCGTCCATGTAATATAGACCCATTTTCAATCATTGTATGCACTCACTACCATCCCACAACCAGAGACATAAATGTCCAACACAAAATGCACCAAATGAAATAACTACAATAAAAATATAATAAAACTTAACACCATATCTTTAAACAATAACGCCTGAAGATTTTATGAGTTCACCCTAGTCAATGGATAAAACTAGCTGCTGGAATTGTTTAAAACAGTAGGTGGAGAGGACAAGGATATAATCATATAAAAAATAATAATAATTGAAAATAGCTGGTACCATTCAAGTGCGTATAAATACATCAGAAAGCATGTGCTATTAACTTGCTAAACAAGAAGAAATAGTGAAAACATGTATTGGATCAGTTTGATTTATTGGATTTAGAACTATTATATATTTTTTCTAATTTATTGAAAATGTTTTAAGTTGAAAAACCTAAGCGCAAATCTTATCATCATAACAGTCTTAAAGTTTCCTTCAAAAGCCCACCAAAGCTTCAAAGTTATTTGCAATTTGTGTAAGCTTTTTCTTTCTTTCTTTCTTTCTTTACATTTGTGTTTCTTATATATTTTTATAGACAAATCTGTGTCTAAATTATTCTTATTATTTAGTGGGGTTTTCATGTTTGGTCTTAATGTCTTATTAAGAGCTTGATTTTCATTTTCTTTTAATTTAAAATTCCAATTTATGAAGTTGGTGATGAACAATGATTTCATTTCTTTTAATTCAAATAGGGTAAGGAAATAGCTGTAATTGGCATTGAAAAATAGAATCAAGATTTCAGAGGGAGATGTCAAAGAGGGTGAATACTAAGCTCAAAATCGTGCTTAACCCACAGACACCGGCAAGAACCAGAAACGTGAGCCTGAAACAGTTCGGACCCATGCACGTGGACCAGCCTTGCTTAGCTTCCAAATGTAAAATCCCCAATTCATGATGCTCACGTTCTATTATCTCCCTCTTCCCTCCCAATTTCCCATTTTCCCCAAATCAAAACCTTCCTTCCAATCATTTCTTTAATCTCAACCATCATTATTTTACTCTAAAATCTCCAAACAAAGAAAACCCAATTTCTTGTCTCTAAAACAGCCATGACAGAGGTCCTCCATTCTCCATCTGGGACTATAGCTAACATCATTATATTTCTGAAAGTAAGCTTCCATTTTATAAAGTTTTATAAACTATGAAGCTCCATACTACTTTGAATGAAAATCTTCTAACTTAACAAATATGATTGTTCAGTCATGAATCAAGAGAAAGTTCTAAAAGTGTTTCCAGGTTTTAATCAAGGTTGTCCAGATTTCAAGAAGTTCTAAAAGTGCAGCTGTTGATGCAATTGTCCATGTTAACACTTATTCACGAATAATGTATTCAAATTTGAAATGTAATAAGGCAGTGATCATGTTGAGAAGCTGTTCAGAATTCGATGTTATCCAGAGTTCGAATTGTTCATGTGGGGACAGATTATGAAGCGCATATAGTTTAAGTTCGATATATGCAGAATTTCAAATCTGTGTATCCAGAGTTCTGATCCTATTGATTCAGATTTGTGACCATGATATTCCAGAGTTACCTCAATGTTTCAAGAGTTAACACCTAGAGAATTCAGAGTTAAGTCCTGTGTAATCAGAGTTACAGCTCAGAGTTTCGTGAGTTAAAGCCAAATACTAAGAGGTGGGAGAAATAGTAACAAAATCACTAAATCGTCGATGAAACATACAGGTGCAGAAATGTTTGATTAAAATTGAAATCAAAACCACAAAAAGATGGAGAGAATATGGGGAAACAGTTGGATTGAAATCAGAATCAAATCTCACACCACAATAGAATCAAATCTCACACCACAAATCATGTCTAGCTCAGTTGGTTTCCCCAAGGGCGGTAACATCCTGGGGGGATTGTGGATGGTATCCCAATCTACCCGGGTTCGAATCCAAGGGGAGTCAATTTGAGGGTATGAGGAGTACCCGGTCCTTGGGCTGTCCAGTCTTTGACTAGACTGCCCCCCAGCCCAGTCTTAGACTGTGGTTGGGCTCTAGGTTCAACGTTCAACGTAAGCTGGGCCGGGACAGCGGCGGATTAGTGGGCTGCCCGTGGATGCTCGATACCCTCGAGGAGGTGTGCGTGCGTGTGTGCGTGTGTTCGTGGTAGTCGTTCGTTGGTTCGATACCGCTATGCCTTCCAAAAAAAAATAGAAAAAACTCTGATACAGGAGGCTCACCTTCAATAGCTTCAATAATCAGGGATGAATCTAAAGCGAAATTTCTTCAATCGCACCACTTCTTCAAAAGCTTCAAATTCGGTCACGGGCGAGGGTCGATGGATTCATGGAGATCGACAGAGAGCTAATAAATCTAGGGTTTAATGAGGGGTTGAGAAAATCAATTGCGTTAGATAACTGTTTTTAAAATGAGAATGGAAGATTAGCAATTTTAGCCAATTTCAGATTTTTATATTTATGCCATCTTATTAATTAATTATTATTTTTTAATAAATTATTTAGTGACTATTATTGTTTGTTATTAACACATAGTGACCACTAATTTTGGTCACCATCACTTTTATTTTAATGACAACTATTTTTTTGTTACTAACATTTGTATTTTTGTGACCACTATTATGTTGTCACTAATCTTATGTAGTGACAACTCTTTTTGGTCACTAACTATTTAAAATTAGTGATCACTATTTTTGTCACTACCACTTTTATTTTAGTGACCACTATTTATTGTCACTAATCCATTAACTACTTAACACTACAAAATTTTCGACCTTTTTCGACGGCCAAATCCGCCGGAAATCCGCCGGAAACAGTAGTTTTCGGCGGATTTTCGGCGGATTTGGTCGGTCGGAAACAGGGGCGCCGCAAACCTTGGTTTTCGGCGGATTTAAGTTTACGGCGGCATTTTCGGCGGAATAATCCGCCGAAAAAAAATTCGAAATTTTTTAAAATTTTAATGCTTTGATTAATCAAGAAAATTAAAATTAATAGTTTTGGTTGGATTTTCGGCGGAATATTCCGCCGAAAATAGTTTTTTATTTTTATTTTTTTATTTTTATTAATTACTTAACTTATTTTTTTATTTTTATTCAAAGAAATTCGTCGAAATTTTGCGGCGGATTTTCGGCGGAATATTCCGCCGAAAATATTTATTTATTATTTATTTATTTATTTATTTTCGGCAGAATATTCCGCCGAAAATCCGCCGAAAACTTTAAAAATGAAAACCAGAAAAATCCTGTTTTTTCATTAAAAATCTTTCTATAAAACCTGCTAAAAACAGTAAAAACCTGTTGATAGCTGTAAAAACTGTAAAAACTGCCAAAACTATAAAAACCATAAATACAACTAACATAAATAAAACATAAAATACAAGTAACGTAAACATAACATATATTGTTCAATTGTCAAAGTACTGTTCCAAAATACATAATGGGTTGCGAAATCTTAAGCAAATATCATCACATGGGGTGGTGCCGGTGGCGGTGCCCCTAACGACTGTGAAGAATAGAAATGCTTTACCAATTCACACATATGCTCGTACTGGGCATCACGTTCCCGATGACGTGCCAATTTCTCCGCCCGACGTGCCTCTTCCTCCACCGCACGTCTCTCTTCCCGCTCCTTCAACTCCTGAAGTTGGGTCTTTAGATCCTCAATTTCCTAAAAAATAAAATAAAAAAAGACGTTAGAAGAAGTTTAACATGAATTATAAAATAAATTGATAAAACTCATATAATGAAATGTGGTACGCACCTGTCGGGAAGAAGAAGCACCACCACCCGAGGATGTCCCAGCCAAGATCGCGTTGGGATCTGTGTGGTATCCGAACCCAAATGTACGACCTTTCTTCACTCCTCCAGAAACCTCCTGCCACAAGTCGGTATCAAAAGTCGGATGTTGGCTGAGGTCCTCGCCATACCTCTGGGTGACACTGGTCGAATACCCATTCTGTGGTTTACAAAATACATACAAGTCAATTTCGACAGCATAACGACTGTAATGGGGACATACCCAACTATGTTAAACAATCCTAATGTTTGCCCAACAAATGGCAACCCAAACCAGATAGATATATACATAAAGGCCCTAAATGCACATATTGGGCTATTTGAAACACAAACCATGCATATAGAACATATAAGGTTGGGTTTGTGCACATAAAGGCCCTAAATGCACATATTGGGCTATTTGAAACACAAACCATGCATATAGAATATATAAGGTTGGGTTTGTGCGCATAAAGGCCCTAAATGCATATTTTGGGCTATTTGAAACCCAAACCATGCATATAGAACATATAAGGTTGAGTTTGTGCGCATAAAGGCCCTAAATGCACATTTTGGGCTATTTGAAACCCAAACCATGCATATAGAACATATAAGGTTGGGTTTGTGCGCATAAAGGCCCTAAATGCACATTTTGGGCTATTTGAAACCCAAACCATGCATATAGAACATATAAGGTTGGGTTTGTGCGCATAAAGGCCCTAAATGCACATTTTGGGCTATTTGAAACCCAAACCATGTATATAGAACATATAAGGTTGTGTTTGTGCGCATAAAGGCCCTAAATGCATATTTTGGGCTAGTTGAAACCCAAACCATGCATACAGAACATATAAGGTTGGGTTTGTGTGCATAAAGGCCCTAAATGCACATTTTGGGCTATTTGAAACCCAAACCATGCATATAGAACATATAAGGTTGGGTTTGTGCGCATAAAGGCCCTAAATGGACATTTTGGGCTATTTGAAACCCAAACCATGCATATAGAACATATAAGGTTGGGTTTGTGTGCATAAAGGCCCTAAATGCACATTTTGGCCTATTTGAAACACAAACCATGCATATAGAACATATAAGGTTGGGTTTGTGCGCATAAAGGCCCTAAATGCACATAGAACATATAAGGTTGGGTTCGACAGCATAACGATTGTAATGGGGACATACCCAACTATGTTAAACAATCCTAATGTTTGCCCAACAAATGGCAACCCAAACTAGATAGATATATACATAAAGGCCCTAAATTCATATTTTGGACTATTTGAAACCCAAACCATGCATATAGAACATATAAGGTTGGGTTTGTGCGCATAAAGGCCCTAAATGCACATTTTGGGCTATTTGAAACCCAAACCATGCATATAGAACATATAAGGTTGGGTTTGTGCGCATAAAGGCCCTAAATGCACATTTTGGGCTATTTGAAACCCAAACCATGCATATAGAACATATAAGGTTGGGTTTGTGTGCATAAAGGCCCTAAATGCACATTTTGGGCTATTTGAAACACAAACCATGCATATAGAACATATAAGGTTGGGTTTGTGCGCATAAAGGCCCTAAATGCACATAGAACATATAAGGTTGGGTTCGACAGCATAACGATTGTAATGGGGACATACCCAACTATGTTAAACAATCCTAATGTTTGCCCAACAAATGGCAACCCAAACTAGATAGATATATACATAAAGGCCCTAAATGCATATTTTGGGCTATTTGAAACCCAAACCATGCATATAGAACATATAAGGTTGGGTTTGTGCGCATAAAGGCCCTAAATGCACATTTTGGGCTATTTGAAACCCAAACCATGCATATAGAACATATAAGGTTGGGTTTGTGCGCATAAAGGCCCTAAATGCACATTTTGGGCTATTTGAAACACAAACCATGCATATAGAATGTTGGGAAATTCAGAAATGCACAAGTAAAGTTAATACTGCTAGAAGAACTTGATTAATACTTCTGAGATTAATGTTGCTAAGTCAAGTTAATACTGCTGAACAAGATTGCTACTGCTAAGAAATTTTAGTACTGCTACTAGTTAGTACTGCTGAAATTAATGCTGCTGAAGACTTAGTGCTGCTTATGAGATAATCAAGATTCGTGCAGATCAAGTTTGAAGATTATGGAAAGCTTGAAGATAAAGATGGAAGATTATTTTGAAGATCTTTTATTATTTGTAATTATCTTTTATCTTCAGCATATATAGAATAGTTTAGACATGATAGAGAGGAACATATAGAGTTCTGAGTTTTTGTTTTCATAGAGAGAATCAACCTCAAGGTTTGTAATCCTAATTCTAGAGAAGTATAATTCGTATTGGTGAGCCTGTTCATCAATATTGAGGTTGAGTGTTGAATCTTGTAGCTTTATAAACATTCAATAAAGTTTACAAGTTGTTATTCAGATTCACTGTTTTTCACTGTTTCATTGATTATTGAATATTAAAGTGTTATTCCGCAAACTCCTTTAATGTTATTTCTGAGTGTTTATTCTTGTTTAGAATTAAGATCCTGACAAGTGGTATCAGAGCTAGTATTCTCAGAAATCTTATTCATCATGGAAAATACAGTTGAATCAAACAGTACTCTGGTCTCAAAGGTTCCAATGCTCAGATCCAATGAATTTGACATGTGGAAGATTAGAATCAAGCAATACATTCTCCTCACAGATTACTCTATGTGGGACATCATTGAGAATGGACCATCTGATGCAGCAAAGATTGGTGAAGATGGAAAAAGAACTCCTCCAAAGACGGATGCAGAAAGAAAGACAAGGCAGACAGAGATGAAAGCCTTGAGCACACTGCTCTTGGCCATTCCCAATGAGTATCAACACCAATTCTGTAATTGCACTTATGCACAGATGCTCTGGAATGCTCTAGAGAAGAGATTCTCTGGTACCAAAAGTACCAAGAGAAATCCAAAGGCAATCCTGAAACAACAGTATGAAAACTTTATGTCAACTAAGAATGAGTCCATGACTCAAACTTTTGACAAGTTTAACAAACTGATTGGTGAACTGCTACTATGGGAGTACAGATTGATCAAGATGATGTAAACAGAAAGTTCTTAAGGTCCATTGGAGATGAATGGACCATGTACACTATGTCATTCAGACAGAATGATCAGTTGGAAGAGAAAGAACTTGATGATCTGTATAATGATCTTAGAGTATTTGAAGTTGAGGTGGAGGCAAAAAAGAAGCCTTCTGGATATATTCATAATGCTGCACTCCTATCAGCATCAATTGATTCTACTGCTAATCCTGAATCAGTTAATGCTGCTAATGGAGCAAATCAAGAAAAGGCACTGATTCTGTGTTTGAAGCCTTTCTTGCCAGCCATGGAAATTCCTCCTTAATTAATGATGATTTGGAACAACTTCATCCTGATGATCTGGAAGAGATGGATATTAAATGGAAGATGGCCATGCTTTCCAGGAGGGTGAAGAAGTTCATAAAGAGGACTGGGAGGAACAACTTCTCCCAAAGAAGAAAAGATGGAGCAGGGTTTGATAAATCAAAGGTGGAGTGCTACAAATGCCATCTGAAGGGACACTTTGCCAGGGAATGCAGAAGTGGAGTGTCTCACAACAACAACCACCAACAAGCACAGTCTGGAAACCTCAACCATAACAGAAACTCTGCTCAAGCCCTTGTTTCTCAACAAGGAATGGGGTTTGACTGGAGTGATCAAGCAGAAGAGGCTATCCAAAATCAAGCACTTATGGCTGAAGTATCTGATCTCCCATCTGAGGTAAGTTCTAATCTCTGTTCTAAAACGTGCATAGACACTATTAAAAGGTACAGGGATCACAACCAGAAGATGAGTGATGACCTTAAGAGATTAGAAAAGGATATAAAGGACTATGTGAGAATTGTTGAGAGGTTTGAGGAACAAATTAGAGGTTTTCAAGCCAATGAACTCCAACACTCATATGACACCAATTACTGGAAGTGGGAGAAAAAGGATCTAGAACTTAAACTGACAAAATCTAAAGAGGATAGTGAAAAGCTAAGAGAGGAACTAACCAAGGTTAAGCTTGATGTAGAAAAGTTTTCCAATGCCTCTAAAGCAATGGACTCTTTACTACAAACCCAGATTCATGACAAATTGAGAAGAGGAATTGGGTACAATGCCACACCTCCACCATATAACAACAATTACATCCCTCCTACCTCAGACTTGCTAGAAACCAAAGATAGGAAGGACTTGCTTGAGGGAGCTACTGAGATAGATCCCTTAGATGAGGTAGTTGTTGAGGATAAGATTGAGAAAGAGGTTGGTAAGTGTAAGGATAACAAAGTGAGTGGTGAGATTCCTCTAGAGAATAACATTATCACCAATGAGGACTGTGGAAGGGCTTGGATCAAATCCAAGGACATAGAGAAGACAGAGGGAAAGTCTGGTAAGGTCCATTACAAACAAACCACAGTTGTGAATCCAGGTCCTTGCAAACAGTGTGCTTGTAAGAAGAATGAGCCCCTAAAACATGATAAAAAGAGGGGAAATCAAAGAAACTAGAATAATCAGTGGGCACAAAAACAAGGGGTTGATTTGAGTAAAATCAATAAACCAAAACCTTGTTTTATCTGTGGCAAATTGAATCATCTTGCCAAATACTGTTATTTCAATCCTATAAACCAAAGGATGAATTTTCAAAAATCTATGCAAAAACCCTTTGGTTATAGGAAGATTGAAAGGAACCATGTGGCTAAGAAATATGTTAAATCTAAAAGCCACATGAAGAAAAAGTCTGTTAAAGAAAGTGTCAATATGTGGGTTCCTAAAAGCACTAAAACTGTTAGTACTGCTACCACAATTAGTACTGCTAACAAGGTTGGTACTGCTAACTCTGTTAGTACTTCTAAGGTTAGTACTGCTTCTAGTGTTTGTGCTGCTAACCCAATCATATTGACAAAGTACTCTAATAAAGAGTGCTCTGAGTTTAAAAACCTCATTAAAAAGGAATGTAAATACTTTGAGGAGAAAGGGAGACCCAAGACCACTTTGGCTTGGGTCCCCAATCAATACTAATTGTTTAATCTTATGTGCAGGGCAACCAGCAGCTCAAGAGGAAGAGCATCTGGCATGTTGATAGTGGTTGCTCAAGGCACATGACAGGGAACATGTCATGCCTCAAGAATTTCAAGAAAATTGATGGTGGACATGTTGCTTTTGGTAATACTCCAGATGGAGGTAAGATAAGTGGTAAGGGGGATGTAACCAAAGGTAAAATGACCTTTGAAGATGTATTCTATGTTGAGCAGTTAAGGTACAACATGTTAAGTGTATCACATGTGTGTGACAAACAACATAGTATATTATTTACAGATTCTGAATGCATTATCCTTGCTCCTGGATTCAAGTTGGTTGAAGAAAAGATGATACTACTAAGAACTCCCAGAAAGGATAATGTATATTGCTTAGATATGGAAAGTGTTTCAACTGATTCATCCCTAAATTGTCTTGTTTCAAAAGCTTCTTGGATGAATCATCACTTTGGCACAGAAGGATGTGTCACATGAACTTTAAAACAATGAATAAACTTGTTAAAAACAACCTTGTAAGAGGTTTACCTTCCAAAGTCTTTTCATGTGATGATCATTGTGTGGCCTGTCTCAAAGGCAAACAACACAAAACTTCTCATAAGTCCAAAGAGTTGAACACAATCTCTAACTCTCTTCAGTTGTTACATATGGATCTGTTTGGTCCTACAAATGTTATGAGTATAGGTAAGAAATCATACTGCCTAGTTATGTACCATGTTGTTACATTGTCAAACTAGTTTCTATAAAATGATGACTTATTTTGAATTACTTGCTTTTATTCGGTGCGCTCACTAGCATTTTATGCTAATTGGTTTGTTTAAATATTGTATCCACAGGAGATAAATAGATCATGCTTGGTGAGGTGGGGTAGTGGCAATGGAAGCAAGAGTATGAAGACATGTTTTTTGGACAACTCTTTTGATACTTTATTATTATATGTTAATGGTCGTGGATATGGCGGTAACACCAGCTTTTAGACGGGTCACACTTGTGTTATGAATATTGTTTAAATGTTTTTTAGTGTGACTTAATTATGGATCGAAAACATTTGTTAACTTTTAAATTTGTTACATGCTTCCGCTAAATGATAAAATGTTTTGTATAAACTTGATGTTTTTTTAAAAATAAAAAAGAGTTCAAATTTGGTGTAAAATTCAGGGTGTTACAGGTTGATGGGTTTTAAAAGATTTTTTACTTTTTTAATAGAAATGAGACAAAAACTAGAAAAGACTATAATGCCCTTCAGTTAACGACTAAGTGTTAACGGCTGTTTGAGGGAGGGACCAAACCCGGTCGTTTTTGCATACCACGATGGCGAAACTGTATTTTCGAAACTGTAGGGACGAAAGGTGTTACTTTCGGGAAACCACAGGGACCAAAAGTGTAGTTTACTCTAGAATTTATTATTATAGCATTGTACATTTATTCTTATTATAACAACTGTGAGTCCGTGATCGTTACCAGATAATCAAAACAACAAACAATAGATGATAAACCAACCTGTTTCGATATATAAACGCGGATTACACGGTTGAGTTCTTTGAGTTCTCTCTGTTTGTTTTTCTCTCTGTTTACACCTTTTTAATATGTGTTGTGTGTGTGATCTGTGTTGAACTGATAGATGATAGAGAGATAGATAATATCTATTAGTTAGATATTATCAAAACAAATATAAACTAATATTATAACTAAAAACATAATATCTAAATAATAAATATCTAGATATTATAACTTTGACACTTATTACAATTTGACCCCTAGACTATGGTTGAGAGTAACTTTCAGCATTAACTTCAGATTGCGATCTTCGTATTGGATGATCTTGAATCCAATGAGACTGTGTCTTAACAATCTCCCCCTTTGGATCAAGATCATTACGAAAATGATTTAGCAATTTGGTCTTCTTGTTCAGCTCGGAAGATGCAATCTCTTTCTCTAGCTCTGAAATCAGCATGTCTTTTTCTAACAATCTCCGTGATTCTTGAAACATGTGATCTTTGCCATTTCTTTTGTAGTCATTCTCACCCTTTTTGATGATAAGTGTAACGAGTTCATCAAAACTTTTTGTAAGAAATGTCCTTCAGTTAGAGCCGAACTTCAAAGATCATCGACTTCTGATTATGTACAGATTAGGACTCGTTCTTCAATGACAAAAGAAAAAAGGCTTTTGAACACAACAGTTCAAGACCCGAACTTCAAAGATCATCGACTTCTGATTATGTACAGATCAGGACTCGTTCTTCAATGACAAAAGAGAAGAGGCTTTTGAACACAACAGTTCAAAACCCAGACTTAAATGTCAAAATGGCTTCTAAGTAAATCAGCTTAGAACCCGTACTTCAACGAAGTAATGACTTCTAAACACAACAGTTTAGAACTCGTATTTCAGTGATCAAAAGACCTTACTCCGTGCTGAACATGAAGATTGTACTCCGATACTCGAATGAGGAAATCAACCATCAAGGGGGAGTACATACATATTTGTCGGAAATTTTATGCATATCTTTTACATCTGATAATGTACTGATGCATAATTTCAGGGGGAGTAAAAAGGTGATGACTTCTGATTATTTCTGATCAGAACTCGTACTTTAAAAAGTATTACTGCTTTTTGTCTTTTCAATTTAAGTGAATAAATTTTACTTTGACTTTGACTTAAGACTTTTGCAGAAGTTTGAGAGAAGCTTAAAAGATCATATCTTTATGACTTTAAGCTTAGCTTCATGAGATGTAAGATCATACGTTCAGGTATTATCCTTTATTTTAATCTCATATATGGTTGAAAGAAGGACAACTTTCAATCATTGAAAACATCGTTCTAAAACGTTCAAATCACTTCCCGATTCTTCAACCAGATTTTATAATTCGGAAGTGTGATTTTCACTGTTTTTTTATTCAATTGAGTTTTAACTGTTAAGTTAAACCATTTTGAGCATTATATGCTTCATAGGAAAACATGGGATCATTGTACTAGGAATTAACACAACTTCTATGGAATCACCTTAACCTGTGATTTCTACCCATGAAGTTAAATCCTTAGTGATTGAGTGAGCAAATCGAAAAGAAATGAGTGTGATTAGAGAAAGCAAAATGTTTAAAAGAAAGAGCGTGTGAGAACAGAGTTAAAAGAATATCACAACTCTGCACCAACTTTTTCTGAGCCGGGCAGCCACATTACTAGTGATTCACATTTCTTTGGTGATCATTATTGAAACAGGCAACTAGCCCATGCCAACTCTTGATCAAACCTCACTATCTACTCATTTTCTTCTAAAAAAGAAAGTGTTTCACATTTTCAAAAGGGGAAGCAACACATTTGCTATCTGATTTTCATTTGGAAAATCTGGATATTGAAAAGAAGGAAGTCTGCCCCACCTTCGCACTTCACTCATGCACATTGAGTCTGTGTTTAACTTACTGTTGTCTCAGTGGTTTACACAATTTCGAGCCAATAAGCAATCATCAGTGCTTAATTCTTTCTAACACAAGCACGAACACACAAGGAATTAGTTTCTTTGTCATAACATTTATAGAAATAACCTTTGTGGTGTTTCGATGATTAAATGGAAGCCCTAGGGGAGTCAACATCAAACATCTCCTTTCCAATGTGTATTTGTTACACACAGTGACTTAGTGTTACTGACAGGCATTCTAACTGATTCATTAGTTGATTCAGGTGTTACATGATTATTTTGTCTAGATTTGCAAAGATCAGGATGAATAACTATTGAATTGACGGATCAGAGACTCCAAGTGGTTGACATTTCTTACTCAAAGTTTTGATGAAGTCGTTGCACTTTCCATCAAAAAGGGGGAGAATATAAAGCTTGAAGAAATGTTCATTACAAGAATAGCTAATCAAGAACTCCGAGATCAAAGTATTCTGAAGACATGCTGATTTCAGATAAATTTTCTTTGAAGATACTTTGCTAAAGCATTCTGAGCTAGAGAAAGAGATTGCATCTTCTGTGCTGAAAGAGAAGATCGTATTGACAAATCATTTTAGTAATGATCTTGATCCAAAGGGGGAGATTGTTAAGACACAGTCTCATTGGATTCAAGATCATCCAATACGAAGATCGCAATCCGAAGCTAAAAGCTGACAAGTCGCTCTCAATCATAGTCTAGAATCTATTCTGTAATAAAGTCAAAGTTGTTTTTAATATCTAGATATTATAGTTTTAGATATTAAGTTTTATTATTAGTTTATGTTTTTGATAATATCTTAAAAGATATTATCTCTCTCTCTATCAATCCATCAGATACACAATACACACACATAAAAGGTGTAATAAGAGAGAAAAACAAACAGAGAAACCATATCAAGAAATCAACCGTGTAATCCGCGTTTGTAATCCAAACAGGTTGGTTTATTATCTATTGTTTGTTGTTTTGATTATCTGGTAACGATCACGGACTCACAACAACGTACTTACAAGTTATTCTTTTATAAGAACATTATACTTTGAAAAATCTATCCGTTATAGCAATAGGTAATTTGTTTCCTTTTAAACTCATTAACCCCCCTTTTCTTTGCTTAAATAACAAAACGAGGTAATGTAGATGATGCGTCATTGTGATTACATGGCATAAAAAACCCACTTCAAAACTTTTTGTTGGTTTACTCACTTTACAATCCGACGATTCATACCTCATCCAGATTATGTTTTTTTATTTCTCTATTTAAAAAAACTCTTTCAAAATAATTTACTTCTATTATATTGTTGCAAATTAAATATAGTAGACTAACATATTTTTTAAACAAATATGATAGATATTTTTTTCAAGATAAATATTTTGTTTATGAGAAAAAAAATAACACTTCCTATTTTCATTGTTCTAAAAATACATATTTTTTAACATTTTTTTAAATGTTAGCGATATAAACAATGCTTTAAAAATCTTCTTAAAATATTATATAAAAGAATAACTTATAAATTTTTAACTACAAGGGTTGTGGCGTACTAGTTAAGGCAATAGGGGATGTGGTGGAATATCCCATCTGTCCAGGGTTCGAATCCAGACGTACACAACAATTGTGGCCACTGAGCTTTAATCAAGGCTGATGTCTTACAGTCAAAATTTGTCAAGGGATTAGTGTAGGCATAACCTAGGACACCCTTCCAAAAAAAACTTATAAATTTTTTAATTAATTTAATATACTTATTAAATAATATTTCAAAGTCAATTATTTTTTAAAATAACTAAGATATATTTTTTTAAGATAAATATTTTGTTTGTAAAAAAAGTAACATTTTTTTATTTTTTTTTTGTTAAAATATACATATTTTTTCAGAGTTAAATGCAAATTTAGTCCCTATGGTTAACATAAACTAATGAGTAAGGTCCTTGAAAATATTTTTTTAACGAGGGACGTCCCTATAGTCTCATCTTTATAACGGATATGGTCCCTCCTAATAACGACGTTAGTTAAAATGTTGTTCGTGAGGGAAAATTTGTCCATTAACCTTTCCTTTGCTCTACTTTCAATTTTATAACGTATCCGGTCCCTCCATTTACTTTTATTTTTGAGAATTTAGGTAAAAATTTATCGACGGCAACCCCAATCGGCATCACACGGAACCCGCCTCCAAGGACATCGATATGAGAAAGCAACCCAGATCCCACAATTGTATTTGGGTTTTCTCGATTTTTGTCTACATATGAATTTTTATGGATGAAAAAGTGAATGGATGGTTGTCAAAGTAGCCGAGTTTGTTGATTGGAGATTGTTGTTGGAATGGCGGGGAAGAGAGACGAGAGTGGACAGTGGGGAAAAATGGCAGCAGGCTATGGGTATGGGCATCGATGGAATAAGGGGTGAGGGGAAGCCGAAGAAGGAGGTGAGGGAGGGAGGGAAGAGGAGGCCCAAGGTAGGGGAAGAGATCGACGGGAGCGAGAGAAAGCCCCTGTGGTTTCGCTATTTGTATATACCTGTGTTGATATATACATATATATATATAGGGGTTGTTTCATTTGCAACCCTTAAAAAGGTTGCAACCCTTGCAACCCACATCTTAACGGTCGGATTCATGATCGGCGGTTACAATAGATATGGAACCCAATATTTTTAATTAAAAAAACAGAAAAATAAAAATAAAATAACCGTCGATCATGAATCCAACGGTTAAGATGTGGGTTGCAAAGGTTGCAACCTTTTTCAAGGTTGCAAAATATCCTTCCACTATATATATATATATATATATATATATATATAGATAGATAGATATATGTATGTATAGGGAAAGGTTCATTTGAGAAACACTAAATATATGAGAAATAGAGAAGTGATCTTAAACCATTAATTCGGTCAAGATCGGCGGCTTTGACCGAGAATTAGGGGATAATTGCTCCCATGGTCCACTCCCGTGTTCCTCACATTTTTTATTATTCGAAGGGTATTTTTGTAAATTATCCAAACGCATTCATATATGAACGCATGCGTTCAGATATGAATATCACTTTTTTTTTCTTTTTTTTAGCCGTGTGTGTTCATATATGAATGCATGCAAAAAACAGAAGTTCATATATGAATGTTAGTAGACGTTCATATATGAATGTTAGTAGAATGTCACTATTTTTTTTGTACGTATTCATATATGAACGCATGCATTCATATATGAAGGCATGCAAAAAACAGGCGTTCATATATGAATGTCACTCTTTTTTTTTGCATGCATTTATATATGAACGCATGCATTCATATATGAAGGCATGCAGTCAGTGTTTATGTAAAAATTATGAACATTCATATATGAACGCATGCAAAAAACAGGCGGTTCATATATGAATGTCACTCTTTTTTTTTGCATGCATTCATATATGAACGCATGCATTCATATATGAAGGCATGCAGTCAGTGTTTATTTAAAATTACGAACATTCATATATGAACACATGCATTCATGTATGACTGCATGCCTTCATATATATGAACACGCGCGTGTTTTTGTCAAAGTTACGTAAATACCCTTATATTTTTGGAAGAGCCGTAATTTTTGACCACCAGTCAAAGCCGTAACTTTTGACCAATTAAATCCAATCTTGACCATATGAATGGCTAAGATCACTTCTCTATTTCTCATATATTTACCATTTCTCAAATGAACCAAACACTGTATGTATATATATATATATATATATGGATTTAGGTTCATTTGAGAAATGGTAAATGTATGAGAAATAGAGAAGTAATCCTAGCCTTTCATATGGTCAATATCGGATTTGACTGGTCAAATAATGCGCCTTTGACTGGTCAACAATTGTGGCTTTGACCGGTCAAAAGTTGCGGCTATTTTCAAAAAATAGAAGAATAATTTCGTAATTTTGACAAATACATGGGACGGTTCATATATGAACCTGTATGATTCACATATGAACTGTGAACCAATGCAATTCACATATGAACTCTTTTAACTGATTCATATATGAACCTTTGTGATTCATGAACTAATTAACTGATTCACATATGTACTAATTTACTGTAGTTCATATGTGAATCAGTTGAACTAATTAACAGATTCACATATGAATCTTTGTGATTCACATATGAACTAATTAACTGATACTCATATGAACTAATTAACTGATTCACATATGAACGTATAGTTCATATGTGAATCACATAGGTTCACATATGAACTCGTCCCACGTATTTTACGAAACTACCTCTCTATCTTCTACAAACCACACAAGGAATTATCCGGTGTTTCACGGTCAAAGCCGCAAATGATCCTAGCCCTTTATCTGGTCAATATTTGCAGATTTGACTATGAAGCACCGGATAATTCCTTGTGTGGTCTGTAGAAGATAGAGTGGTAGTTTTGTAAAATACGCGGGACGAGTTCATATGTGAACCTATGTGATTCACATATGAACTATACGTTCATATATGAATCAATTTAGTTCATATATGAATCACAAAGGTTCATATGTGAATTTGTTAATTAGTTCAACTGATTCACATATGAAACTACAATTAATTAGTTTATATATGACTCACAAAGGTTCATATATAAACATATAGTTCATATGTGAATCATACATATTCATATATTAACTCGTCCTATGTATTTGTAAAAATTACAAAACTGTCCTTCTATTTTTGAAATAGCCGCAACTTTTGACCAGTCAAAGATGCAATTGTTGACCAGTCAAATCCGATCTTGACCGAATGAAAGACAAGGATTACTTCTCTATTTCTCATACATTTACCATTTCTCAAATGAACCTCTCCCTATATATATATATATATATATATATATATATATAGGGAAAGGTTGAGAAATAGAGAAGTAATCTTAGCCATTGATCTTGTCAACATTTGCGGCTTTGACCGCGAAATACTGGATAATTCCTTGCATGATCTATAGAAGGTAGAGGGGTGGCTTCGTAAAATATGCAGGATGAGTTCATATATGAACCTATATGATTCACATATGAATTATGCGTTCATATGTGAATCAGTTAATTAGTTCATATGAGAATCACAAAAGTTCATATATGAATCTGTTAATTAGTTCAACTTATTCATATATGAACTTACATTTATGTAAATCAGTTAATTAGTTCATATATGAATCACAAAGGTTCATATATGAATCAGTTAAAAGAGTTCAGATATGAATTACACTGATTCATATATGAACATATAGTTCATATGTGAATTATACAGGTTCATATATGAACACAACCCGTGTATTTTGTAAAGATTACGAAAGTGTCCTTCTATTTTTAGAATAGCCGCAACTTTTGACCAGTCAAAGCCACAACTTTTGATCAGTCAAAGCCGAAATATTTGACCAGTCAAATCCGATCTTGACCGTATGAATGACTAGGATTACTTCTCTATTTCTCATATATTTACCATTTCTCAAATGAACCTAAGGCTATATATATATATATATATATATATATATAACTTAACAATATAATAAATTATTATATAAGATTTTTTTTTTAAATTTGTCAACCTGAAAAAAAAAAGATGTAAAAAGACATAATGCCCTACGAAGTAACCGTGTTAACAGATCCCATTAGAGCGAGAGACTTAAATCGTGAGTTTTGGAATATCATAGGCACCAATAGTGTATAAACATGATTTAGGGACCTTAGGGGTCGTTTACGCAACGCTTATATATATATATATATATATATATAACTTAACAATATAATAAATTATTATATAAGATTTTTTTTTAAATTTGTCAACCTGAAAAAAAAAAAGATGTAAACAGACATAATGCCCTACGAAGTAACAGTGTTAACAGATCCCATTAGAGCGAGAGACTTAACAGTGTTAACAGATCCCAGTGTTAACCCACCCTGTGGTTTTTACAAAATACATACAAGTCAATTTCGACAGCATAACGACTGTAAATGGTTCATCCACCTATTGGGCTACTTGAAACCTAAACCCTGTATATAGAACATGTAAGGTTGGGTTTGTGCGCGTAAAGGCCCTAAATGCACATATTAGGCTACTTGAAACCAAAACAATGCATATATAACATCTAAGGTTGGGTTTGTGCGCATAAAGGCCCTAAATGCACATATTAGGCTACTTGAAACCAAAACAATGCATATATAACATGTAAGGTTGGGTTTGTGCGCATAAAGGCCCTAAATGCCCCTATTAGGCTACTTGAAACCAAAACAATGCATATATAACATGTAAGGTTGGGTTTGTGCGCATAAAGGCCCTAAATGCACATATTGGGCTACTTGAAACCCAAACCATGCATATAGAACATGTAAGGTTGGGTTTGTGCGCATAAAGGCCCTAAATGCACATATTAGGCTACTTGAAACCCAAACCAAGCATATAGAACATGTAAGGTTGGGTTTGTGCGCATAAAGGCCCTAAATGCACATATTAGGCTACTTGAAACCCAAACAATGCATATAGAACATGTAAGGTTGGGTTTGTGCGCATAAAGGCCCTAAATGCACATATTGGGCTACTTGAAACCCAAACCATGCATATAGAACATGTAAGGTTGGGTTTGTGCGCATAAAGGCCCTAAATGTACATATTGGGCTACTTGAAACCCAAACCATGCATATAGAACATGTAAGGTTGGGTTTGTGCGCATAAAGGCCCTAAATGCCTCTATTAGGCGACTTGAAACCAAAACAATGCATATAGAACATGTAAGGTTGGGTTTGTGCGCATAAAGGCCCTAAATGCATATATTGGGCTACTTGAAACCCAAACCATGCATATAGAACATGTAAGGTTGGGTTTGTGCGCATAAAGGCCTTAAATGCACATATTAGGCTACTTGAAACCCAAACCATGCATATAGAACATGTAAGGTTGGGTTTGTGCGCATAAAGGCCCTAAATGCACATATTAGGCTACTTGAAACCCAAACAATACATATAGAACATGTAAGGTTGGGTTTGTGCGCATAAAGGCCCTAAATGCACATATTGGGCTACTTGAAACCCAAACCATGCATATAGAACATGTAAGGTTGGGTTTGTGCGTATAAAGGCCCTAAATGTATATATTGGGCTACTTGAAACCCAAACCATGCATATAGAACATGTAAGATTTGAACTTCACAGATGTTTTTCAAAACCTTTCAGAATAAACTTAGAATTTTAACCAAACAGAATTATAACCAAACAGATTTGAAGCTACAGATTTGAACTTCACAGATGTTTTCAAAACCTTTCAGACCCTTCATAAACTCAGAGTTCTTTAATTTAGAATAAAAAGAAAACAAAAATTCCTAAATCAACTTTCATAAACTCATACCGGTGGTCGTGACTGTTGGTGGTGGTTGCTACTGCTGGTCGTGACTGTTGGTGGTGGTTGCTGGTGGTGGTGGTTGCGGTTGGTGGTGGTTGCTGCTGCTGGTCGTGACTGTTGGTGGTGGTTGCTGCTGCTGCTGTTGGTGGTGGTGGTTGTTGCTGCTGTTGGTGGCGGCTGGTGGTGGTGGTGGTTGCTGCTGGTGGTGGTGGCAGATCGGCCGATGAAGGGGACGGCGGTGGTGGTGGGGTGGTCGATCCGCCTATGCTTTTGATTTGGGGGGAACCATTTTAGGGAAAATGTTAGAATGATTTGGTACAAGTGATGTGGTGAAATTAATTTGGGGGGAAGTTTGGGAGGGAAATAAAATTGTAAGTAAATCATGTTTATATTATATTTTCAATTTTTTATATGTTAAGTAAATCATGTTTTTATATTTATGTATCATTAAAAAAAATTTGAAAATATTTTTGTTTTATATATTTTGGTATATGTAATCTTAGATGAGATTTTAAAACCTAATTGGGTATTATAACCCAATTAGATCCGTTAAATACCAACTGAGTACGTTAAAACCCAGCCGGATCCATTAAAGTCCAACTGGATCCGTTAAAGCCCAACTAGGTACGTTAAAGTCCAACTGGTACGTTAAAGCCCAAGTAGATCCATTAAAGCCCAACTGTATCCGTTAAAGCTCAACTGGATCAATTGAAGCCCAACTGCGAACGTTAAAGCCCAACCGGAACCGTTAGAGCCCAATCGGATCGATTAAAGCTCAACTATGCCCATTAAAGCCCCACTGGGTACGTTAAAGCCCAAACGGATCGATTAAAGACCAACTGTGTACGTTAAAGCTCAAATGGTTCCATTGAAGCCCAACTGGGAACGTTAAAGCCCAACTGGATCTGTTAAAGCCTGACTAAATCCATTAAAGACTAAATGGATCATTTAAATACTAACTGGATACGTTATAGCCCAATTGGGAACGTCAAATCCTAAATGGGTACATTAAAGACCAACTGGATCCGTTAAAGCCCAACCAGATCTGTTAAAGCCCAATCGGATCCATTAAAGGCCAACGGGATCCATTAAAGATCAATTGGATCCGTTAAAACCCACTGGGTACGTCAAAGCCCAACTGGATCCATTAAAGCCCAACTAGATACGTTAAAGACCAACTATATCCATTAAAGCTCAACTGGGAACGTTAAAGCCCAACCGGAACCGTTAAAGCCCAACCGGAACCGTTAGAGCCCAATTGGACCGATTAAAGCTCAACTATACCCATTAAAGCCCCACTGGGTACGTTAAAGCCCAAACGGATCAATTAAAGACCAACTGGGTACGATAAAGACCAACTGTGTACGTTAAAGCTCAAATGGTTCCATTGAAGCCCAACTGGGAACGTTAAAGCCCAACTGTATCCATTAAATCTCAACTGTACCCATTAAAGCCCCATTTGGTACATTAAAGCCCAACCGGATCCATTAAAGTCCACTGAATTCGTTAAAGCCCAACTGGATCCATTAAAGACCAACCGAGTACGCTAAAGCTTAATTGGATCCATTGAAGCCCAACTATGAACGTTAAAGACCATGTGGGTACGTTAAAGAACAACTGGATCTATTAAAACTCAACTAGATCTGTTATAGCCCAAATAGGTACGTTAAAGCCCAACTATGTACATTAAAACCCAACTGGATCTGTTAAAGCCTGACTAAATCCATTAAAGACTAAATGGATCATTTAAATACTAACTGGATACGTTATAGCCCAATTGGGAACGTCAAATCCTAAATGGGTACATTAAAGACCAACTAGATCCGTTAAAGCCCAACCAGATCTGTTAAAGCCCAACCGGATCCATTAAAGGCCAACGAGATCCATTAAAGATCAATTGGATCCGTTAAAACCCACGGGGTACGCCAAAGCCCAACTGGATTCATTAAAGCCCAACTAGATACGTTAAAGACCAACTATATCCATTAAAGCTCAACTGGGAACGTTAAAGCCCAACCGGAACCGTTATAGCTCAACCAGATCGATTAAAGCTCAACTATACCCATTAAAGCCCTACTGGGTACGTTAAAGCCCAAACGGATCAGTTAAAGACCAACTGGTAAAATTTTCTAAGGAATAAATAAATATTTAAAATTTCTAGCGTTTTCGGCGGAATCAAAATTTATTATTATTATTTTTTTAATTTTTCGAAGAAATAAATAAATATTTAAAAATTTTAGCGTTTTCGGCGGGATGAAATTTTTTTATTATTTTTTAAAATTTCGAAGAAATAAATAAATATTAAAAAATTTTAGCGTTTTCGGCGGAATCAAAATTTTTTATTTTTTTTTATAAAATTTTTCTAAGAAATAGATAAATATTTAAAAAAATTATCGTTTTCGGCGGAATCAAAACTGTTTATAATTTTTTTTAAAATTTCTTAGAATTAAATAAATATTTAAAAATTTTAGCGTTTTCGGCGGAATCAATTTTTTTTTTAAATTTTTAAATAAATATTTAAAAATTTTATCGTTTTCGGCGGAATGAAATTTTTTTATTAGTTTTTTAAAAATTTCTAAGAATTAAATAAATATTTAAAAATTTTAGCGTTTTCGGCGGAATCAAAATTTTTTTTATTTTTTTTAAAATATCTAAGAATTAAATAAATATTTAAAAATATTAGCGTTTTCGGCGGAATCAAAAAAATTTTAATTATTTTTTTAAAGGTTTTCTAAGAAATAAAATAAAAATTTTAAATTTGTGGTTTTCGGCGGATTTTCGGCGGAATATATAATTTTTTTTATTATTATTTTTTTAAAGTTTTCTAAAAAAATAAATATATAATTTTTTTACTGTTTTCGGCGGATTTTCGGCGGACATTAATTAATTAAATAAAATCCGCCGGAAATTTTATTATTATTTTTTTAAATAATTTAAAAAATAATTTCCGGCGTATTTCCGGCGAAAGTCAACGAAGTTTGACCATGGTGACTTCCGTCGGAAAACCGTCGGAAATCCGCCGGAAATTTTCCGGCGGAATATTCCGCCGAAAACCGCCTCCAGAAAAGGCTGTTTGTTTAGTAGTGTTTCTCGTCTTCTCGCAAAATGTTTAACTTCTCGCATAATCCTCCCTCATATAAGATATATATATATATATATATAGAGGGCCATTCATTTGCTAACCAAACTATTGGTGCTAACCATGCTAACCCATCTAGACCGTTGATTATTTAGATCAATGGTTAACAATTAATGACAATTTTAATTTTATAAAAAAAAAATAAAAACGTTATGAAATTAATGTGCATAACCGCATAGGGTCAAAATTGTAATTTTGCATATCCATTCATTAAATAAACACAAAAGAAATAAGCTAATAATTAGGGCAATTTTAAATTACCCTAATTCAACAGTTTTTAATTAATTAATTACCCTAATTAATGTACATATCCATATCAACAGTTTCATCTTCTCCACAAATTCTCTCTGAAAATTACTGAAAACAATCGATAAAAACCACCAATTTCATCTCTAATGGCGGATTCACTTCACTCCCCACCCTCCCCACCACCACCTCACCCAAAACCTACCACTTCGCCCGCCGGAAAATCACCCAACAAACGGAAGAACACCACCGCCGTCGGCTGTCCAAACGGAAGAACACAACTCGGCCGCCATGGCCGTCGGTACCGTCGAAGATACCGCCACCAGCAAACGAAAGGTGATCGCACAAGATGTCAATGTCGAAGACATCGAAGTATTTCAAAACCCAACAAATTTCAAAACCCATCAAAACGATTTTATTTCGATAAATTGTACAATCTTATGGTTTTTTTGTTTGGAGTCCCATTCTTCTGGAATTTTGAATGTTAAATAATGCAACCTATGGATTCAAATAGTAATTATTATGGTGCATATATGCATTGTTATGTATTTTGTGGATGGTCTCTGCATATGAGCATGTTTTATTGAAAATTGAAAGTGTATGTATGCATTGTTATGGATTTCTGCATATAGGCATGGAAAATAGAACTATGTTTGGAATATGTGCGTATAAGCATATTTTATGGAATTTTGAAAGTGCATGTATGCATTGTTGTGGATTTTTACACATAGATAACTACTTTTATAATTTTGTATATGCATATGTGCATTGTTTGGTAATTGTGCATATGGGAATATGGTAAGAAGTTATCATTAGGAGTTGTGCATATGAGCATATGTTCATGCAGTTTGAAAGTTATTGGATGCTTAAAATTAGGTAGAAGATAACTTCCATATTAACTTGATAGACATCAAATTTTAATTTAAAAATATTATATTTAAAGAATAGATAATTACCATAACAAACTCCTCAAAATATGGAATGAGATTAAATGTCCTCAAAATATGGAATGAGATTAAATGGCCGAAAATTAGAAAATACCCATAATACCCTTGACGTTTTAATAGCATTAATCAAATTACATAAACTCTAGAAAGCTTCTGATTGGTCGAAAATTGGTTAGCACCAATAGTTTGGTTAGCAAATGAAGGGGACCCTATATATATAGAGGAGGGATCAATTGGAAACCAACATTACACTGAAAACTTTGGAAACCAATATTTGACCAATCAATGAATTTCTCTTTTTTATGGTAATTATTATTATTATGATATTAATTAATATGGTATTATTGATGCTATATATGGTATCTAGATGGTTTCCAAAGTTTCCAATGTAATATGGTTTTCAATTGAACCCACCCCTATATATATATATATATATATATATATATATATATATAGGGGTTGTTTTATTTGCAACCTGCAACCTTGCAACACACATCTTAACCGTCGGATTCATGATCGGCGGTTACAATAGATATGGGGCCCAATATTTTTAATTAAAAAAACAGAAAAATAAAAATAAAATAACCGTCGATCATGAATCCAACGGTTAAAATGTGGGTTGCAAGGGTTGCAACATTTTTAAGGGTTGCAAAATATTCTTCCACTATATATATATATATATATATATATAAATTAGGGTTTTCGGACGGGTCGGGTGGCCAATGATCAAACCCAACCTGACCCCAAATATCCCCACAAAAGTCGGGTTTCGTATTTTCAGATTTCGGAGTATTCGAGTTTTGTAAAAACACATTGTTTTCGGTTCGGGTTTGGATTCAGGTTCGGATTTCGAACTATTCAGGTTTTATACGTCTCTACTTCTCTCCATAACTTTAATTCTCACCGGAATTCAATCCTAACGTTGTGTTCTCGAAACTCATTTAACGAAGGAAATGAAAGGAAAGAGAGAGAGAGAGAAAGGGGAGGAAAGTAAAAAAAACTCATGTTCTTGAAAAATTTTTAGGTGAGAAAGGAAAGGAAACAGAAGGAAAGAATTGATAACTTTCCTCTCAAATGTGAAAGGAAAGGAAAGAAAACAAATTAAAATCATTTAAAAAAATTACTGAAATTATTAAAATTACAAAACTACCAAATCTTTCATTAAAAATAATATATTTTTATAAGGGCATATTTGTAAAAATGACATATTTCTCTCCTATTCAAGAACAATAAAAGCTATTTTCTACACCTTTCTTTTCCATCCCTTTCTCTCCAAATTAAGAATTGCAATTCGAACATACCCATAAGTAGGGGTGCTCAAAAACCCGATCAACCCGACCAACCCGATCAACCCAACCCAGCCCAATGCGAAATAACTCAAACCGAAGCAACCCGATGTCTAATCGAGTTGTAAAATCTTCAAACCGTAGGCATTGGGTTGATATCGAGTTACTTTTATTTGAACCCAACCCAACCCGATGAACCCGATCCTTTTATTTTGTGGATTTAATATGATTATTAAGTCTCTATTAATATGTAAATTAGACAATTACACTATTGCGTACCCTCTTCATTTACATATATTTTCAATCTATTATTCATCTCTATATAACTCCTTAGTATATATATGTTTAATAAATGTAAACACACACACACACATATGTATATATATATATATATATATATATATGTGCAAACTAAAAAATTAACAAAATGTGATATATTTAATATTTAAGATGTATGGATAAGTTGTACCAAATGGTTGATGATGACACGACCAACCTCAAGGCCAAGAAAGCGAAAGCATCGGGGTTGGAAACGTCTAAAACGATTGTTGTTGATTGACATATTATCATTTGATTTAGACATTTTTATATGTAATATCGTAATAGTTTTGATGAACTTACATACTCTCATGAATTATCGGTCATTCGGTTGTATTTCAAAGAAATGTTTCCTTTATGTTTATATTTCAAAATTTGATTTCATCTTGTTTAAACACAACCTGACCAACCCGAACGGTTTGGGTTGGGTTGGGTTGTACTTTTGATTGAGTTAGGTTAGGTTATAAAATTTTCAAACCGCCTATATTAGATTGAGTTGTTAAAAAGTATTCAACCCGATCAACCCAACCTACTCTCCATTTTAGAGAACACATAAAGGATTAACTAGTGAAATAAAATTTTATATCATTTTAATAAGTGGAATAATTCGTTTGTAGGAAATGGACAACAACTATCGGCCAATGAAACAAAACCCAAACCGTCAATCACGCCCAATAGTAACGGTCCAGATTTCATAATCACATCCAACGGCCTAAACTCCAAACTCCGATTCCAATTCCACATCGCAACCGTCCAAAATTTCGAATATTCCTCCGGCATATCCACCACCACCATTATCACCACCACCACCGGTGGTTATCATCTTTCTATTCATCCTCCAATTATTTTATCCCTAAATCATCTTCACTTTTCATATCCGAATCATCTTTTTCAATATAAATAAATCATCGATTCCTTATCTCCATCATCCCCAATCTTATCTGAAACAATTTTGTCAAGATTCTCCATAAAAAATCTCTTTATCTACAGATAATTTCTCCTTATGACGCCGATCATGGCGGAGGAACTGTCAATCGAGCAAGAAAAACTCATCGACAAACTCAACCTCTTCAAAATCAAAGGCAAAGACAAACGCGGCCGTAAAATCCTTCGAATTATCGGAAAATACTTTCCAGGTAAAGTTTCCCGTTGATTGATTGATCGTTGAAGTTGAATCAAACGATTTTAAGAAATTTGTTCTCGTTGTTACTGCAGCCAGGAGTTTGAGTGTTGATCTGTTGAACAAGTATTTGGAAAAGAAGGTTTTTCCTAGACTTGAGGAGAGGCCTTTTGCGATGGTTTACATCCACACCGAGGTTCGGAAAAGCGATAATTTCCCCGGGATCTCTGTTCTCCGATCTGTTTACGATTCGATTCCGATCAACGTCAAACGGAATCTGGAGGCCGTTTACTTCGTTCATCCAGATCTACAATCGAGGCTTTTTCTGGCCACCTTCGGCCGGTTTATCTTCACCGGAGGGTACTGTACTCGCTTTAATCTCTTGTACTGTACAAGTTATTGTTGCGTAATTCCGTTAGCGAATGGTTTTATGATCGTGTGTGTGTATATGCAGGTTATATGGGAAGCTGAAGTATGTGAGTAGATTAGATTATCTGTGGGATCAAATCAGAAGAAACGCGATCGAGATACCGGAATTTGTGCGTGATCATGATGAAGATCTTGAGTACCGTCCGATGATGGATTATGGTTTGGAGAGTGACCACCCTAGAGTTTATGGTGCACCCGCGGTTGATTCCCCTGTGGCGATGTACTCTATGAGGTGTATATCGTAGGGAATATGGAAAATAACAAAACGACGCCGTCCAGGAAACATCTAAAGGCACTGAGCGTTTTTCCCCTTTGTTAAAACCGTGTTTCTTTTTTATGAGTTTTTTTATGTGAATATTGGTTGGTTTTGTGGGATGACTTGTATGTTATGCATGAGTGGTTGTACGTTATTCAGGATGTACTGTGTTTTGTTTAATCATGGGTATCTGGATGAGTTTGTGTGCAACTCGACTAATCACAGGTCTGAGGAAGACATATCGATTGTCCTCTTTTTTCGTCGTTCACTGCCTTGCCTCGACACCTTCTTCCATCGACTCTTTCTGTACTAGCCGCCCTTTGTTGTTGCTTCGCCTATTGCTAGTTTGAAGGTATAATTTATCTCAACTCGGTTTTCCATTCTTGATGCTTACCTACTGGGTCGTTCGGGTTTGAATGGATTGGCTGAAATGGCGAAAGTAAAATTGAGTTCCCGTATTGATTGCTAACTTGGCTCGCGCTTATGGGTATGTTCGAATTGCAATCCTTAATTTGTATACATACATAGTAATATTTGATTATGGTTATTGTTCGTTTTAAACATATTACCGTTTAGCAAAAAAATTGAACAAGAAACAAACCTTGTTGTTTTGAAATTACGGGTTTTAAATCAATTAGATTAGGGGTCGGGTAATAAAAAATCTCTATAAGAAACATGGGTTATAACTTATAAAGATGACAAAAGTTGTTGCTGAAAGCCCAAAAGTCGTCGCTGTAGACCTAGCAACGAGTGTTGGAGTGTTGTTGCTAAAGGTGTGGCTTATACAAATAAGTAACCGAAAACAAATGGCGACAACATTTGAGCCACATGTCGTTGCTAAAAGTACTTTTATTTGCTGAAATGCCATCAAATAGTGACAACACTTGACCACATTTCGTCGTTAAAAAGTACTTTATTTAATTTGCTGGAATTGGGGCGACGACTTCATTTTGAGACGATATGTCGTCCACAAAAAATAACTTGCTTCTGAAGTGTTTGAAAATGGTCTATAGAAAGTACAAACGACAAGCCATCACTTCGGTGTTTTTTTTTTCTCAATCTTTTTCGATTGTTCTTTTTCTTGCAATTTTTTTTTATATATATATGAATTTAATTAATTGTAATGAAGATAAAAAAATTAAATAATAATATCAATTATAAACAGTGTACAAAACGAAGTTATGTTGGCGATTTTAGTGTTACCGGCTATTTAGGTGTAATTTGAAGTAACACGAGTGCCAATGGGGTTTTAAACTGTGTTCTAATACAAGTCAGGAGGTGCGGAGTACACACTTGTATATAAGGCGAGTTTGATCCAGACACTAAATGTCGGGGGTCAAGGGGGCAGCGTCCCTTGCGGGGTCCAAGGGACAGAACCCCTCGCGGTGGTCCGGCGGGGTTTTGGGGCAACGCCCTCCAAGCTCTACAAAATTTGGACTTAGTTTCCACAGTGATCGGAATGAAGGAAAACTTTAGTTCTGTTTAGTTTTGAGTTTAAGATCAAGTGGTATGTTTTGAGACTTAAGGGTTGTTTGTTTAGCTATGAATGATTTCATTAAGAGCTTATATCTTAATCGGTAAGAGGCAAATAATGTTTGGAAAAAAATTCATGTCCTCTTAACGATGACAATTGCCTCTTAGCGATTTTGGGTCATGGGATATACTAAATCATTCAGATACAAAGTTGTTCCACTTTTACAAGTAATTACATTTTTTAATTAATAAAGAACACTTTTTTTATTAAGTATATGTTGTCGCGATAGGCAATAGAATATTTAAGAAACCCGTTATAGACTATTTTCCTAGAGAAAAAAAATTATGTTAATTGTTACGCGATGACAAGTCGATGATAAAGATTGGTTTTAGTGATTAATTGTTGTTGTTTTTTCGTTGTAAGCATCGTCACTAAATTAAGATCTATTTTCTCGTAGTTAATCATCCTTCAAGTTGGTTTCTCCAAGGGTGGTAACATCTTTGGGGGGGGGGGGGGGGTTGTGGATGGTATCCCAATCTACCCGGGTTCGAATCCAAGCGGAGTCAATTTGAGGACATGAGGAGTACCCAGTCCTTGGGCCGGTCCAGTCGTTGACTGGGTTGCCCCCCAGCCCAGTCTTAGACTGTGGTTGGGCTCTAGGTTCAGTGTAAGCTGGGCCAGGACAGCGGCGGATTAGTGGGCTGCTCGTGGATGCCCGATACCGCCGGGGAGGTGTACGTGCATGTGTTCGTGGTAGTTGTTCGTTGGTTCGATGCCGCTATGTCTTCCAAAAAAAAATCATCCTTCAAGTGGGGGATATGGTTTCATTGGCTTGTAATTGGTGCAATCAGGGGGATATGTTTTAAGAAGTGTAATCTATTGTCACAAACCAGAAAATAAGTTATATGATTGTTGGTTCATATATCTTGAAAAGAAGTGTGAAGCTGGTTTTAAGTATATAAATGGCAGAAGAAATTTCTGAAACCTTATTGATTACTTTTGATGGAAATTTTTGCAAAATTTTGTTGGAGAAATTGGAAAAAGTATGGGAAAACTTCAAAAAAATCCAATAAACTATCTAATTTTGAATGATTAAGTCTCTAAACAATTTTTTTGAATAAAAAAACCATTAAACTTTTGCATTTTGAATGATTAAGTCTTTCAACCATTTTTTTGAATGAAAAAACCATTAAACTTTCTAATTTTGAATGATTAAGTTCCTAAACATTTTTTTAATAAATAAACTATCGAACTTCTAAAAATTGGTTACCTTTTTTTAAAGGTACCTAGAACTAACTATGAATGTTTTAAAGTAAAAACAAATCTAAATCAGTTTTACCCTTCTCAAACTCTACGCCATTAAAACCCCTCATAAATAACGTTGTCCATTATATCACCTAACACGTTGTTGTCCCTATCATCGATCTCCCTCTTTTTGATCTATTTTTGATCTATCAAAAGAGGAAACTCAAAAGATAACCGATTATATGTTAGTTTTTTTGGGTTAAAATGATGTAAGTAACAAATTTTTAGAAGTTCGATGATTTAATTTATCGAAAAAAAATGTCCAGGGACTTAATTATTCAAAATGAGAAAATTTAATGGTTTTTTTATTCAAAATGAAAAAAGTTTAATGATTTTTTCATTAAAAAAATAGTTTAGGGACTTGATCATTCAAAATGAGAAAGGTTAATGGTTTTTTCATTCAAAAAATTAGTTTAAGGACTTAATCATTCAAAATGGAATAGTTTGTTGGGTTTTTATGAACTTTTCCCAAAAAGTATTAAGAGAAACAGTGAGTAAATCTTGGACAAAATTGTGACATCGTGTAAGAGTTCTCTTTCCTTAAGTTAAATTTCGACCCAAATTTTTGATAGGGTATATATCACGAAATTAATTCGAGAATAATCTCAATTTTCCGGTACCAATTTAACACAAATTGTTCCTTTTTAACTTAGGGTTTCAGAGCCAAAAGCTCTTTGGAATCATAAGCTTATGAACAAGACTTAGGGGATTCCAAAGAGAATTCAGGGGTTGTTTGGTTGTGACTTAATGGGCTGGATATGTTATATGGCTTATTCGGTAAGCCATACAATCCTGTTCGGTTGCGGCTTAATGTTTCAGTCGGGTGCTTATTCGGTCAGCCCACATAGATATGTCATATGTACTCAGCCATGGTTATTCCACAAATACCCTTATTACATTAAAGACCAACCTTGCAAAAAGAAAACCTCTCTTCCTTCAAAGTTGCCCTCTCTTCCCTGAAGCCTCCTCAAATCTCGATTCTTCCGGTCATCACCGGTCTTCCAACCGTTGTCGGTCATCCCATCCTCCCCCATCGTTTGGTAACTCATCGATCAGAGAATGAAGTTCACCCATCTGCCTTTTTCTTCCATCGATCTGCATAGCGAGAGAAATGTGGATGTTTGCTCCTAAATGATAAACCCGTCGTAATCTCCATTGAAGCTGAAAAAACCCAAAAGGATGAAGTGTAGCACGGTACAAATAGTTAGAGGTTGGATTCCCATGAAGCTTGGTGGCAACTACACAAATGGTTTCCTTATTCAAAGGTGACCTGTAAATCGGAGAAAGGAAGCATCAGGAAAAATTGTTGACAACACATGGTTGACCAAAACCTTAACCTCTTCAAAATACAGAAAGACAACCGTCCGTGACCCCCTGCATAATTTATCTGATTTAGGGTTTTAGGGATTTGTTTTTTTTTCTGATTTGGGGGCTACTACATGATTTCATTTCATCTATTTGTTGTTCTCGATATGATATGAGTTTAATCCTTGAAAACCCGATTCATAAGATCCATAAAGACCGTTGGAGCATTAGTTAGCCCAAAAGGCATTACTAAGAATTCGTAGTACCCATAGCAAGTTCTGAATGCGGTTTTCGGAATATCACAATCTCGGATACGAAGTTGATGGTACCCGAACCGAAGATCAATTTTGGAAAAGTAGTGTGCCCCTTGTAATTGATCGAACATATCGTCGATTCTCGGCAACGGATACTTGTTACGGATAGTTACTTTATTAAGCTCCCGATAATCAATACAAAGACGCATTGTACCGTCTTTCTTTTTGATAAAGAGAACTGGAGCTCCCCAGGGTGAGACACTGGGTCTAATGAAACCTTTCTTCAATAGATCATCGAGTTGAGTTTTGAGTTCCTTCATTTCAGTTGGAGCCATTCGATAGGGAGCCTTGGAAATAGGAGAAGCTCCCAGAACTAGATCAATGGTAAATTCGACTTCCCGGACTGGTTACCCGGTAGACGTCGAGAAACACATCAAGATATTCGGAAACAACAAGTATGGGTGCAGAAGTAGGGATTACCTGTTTGGGATCTTGTAACGAGGCTAGAAAACTTTCGTTACTTTGCCAAATATACAGCTTCACAGTAATAGAGGTTAAAGCGCTAAGATCTCCTTTTGGAGTACCTCATTGGAAGATTGCCTCTAGTTTGTCAATATCCCCAAACAATATTTGTTTGGCGTTATAGTCTATAGTTGTACGATGGTGTGACAACCACTCCATACCCAATATTAATTGAAAGTGGGACATATGCATTGGAAGTAGAGTGACCTCCCGTATGCGGTCTCCAATAAATAACGGACAGTTTGAAAATCGAGTTAACACACAGATTGAACCATCCATAGGGTAGATACCACGACTCGAAGTTCGGTGGTTTGTTCATACGATTTTAACCGGGATTCTAATTGTTTAGAAACAACATAGTGTGTTGTCCCGGTATCAAACAAGGTATAAACAGATAAATCAATTAAGTTAACATGGTCTGCTCAAGGTATGTAGGCATCATACTTGGCATGGTCTGACGGACCACATCAGCAATATTTGGCTCACTTGTAACCCTCACTGGGTTGGGATTTAGGTTATCCTCAAGTTGAGATTTGGATTTGTGTGGGCGACCACGTCTCAATATCATAACACAGAACAATATCAAGATCAAAATTTAAACAGTTACGGATTGAAAATCGGTAAATAGAATCAAATTCTAGTCTACCCATTCTAATGTCTACCCAATCCTCACAGGTCAAACCTAGTTAATCTACAAGTCGATATCTATGCTCTGATACCACATTTGTAACATCCCCCGTCCCCGTGGTCCGGAACGGGTGATGTCACGAACGAGACTTAACATAAATACACCACTAATTCAGAGTTATTAATAAACTCTAAACATATATTACAATCCAAAATATTACACTTCAAAAAGTGTTTATAAACTTCGAACTTTTATATAATAATGTGAGTCTAAGAACTCCAAAATTTCACGCTCGATCTCAAGTCCCGTCCCCGTAATCGTCACTTCGAACCTGCCGTGTTAGAAAACAAAAACACGACAGGCATACAGGGTGAGTAGTACCAAGCCTTGAGCTCTGCTTTCATTGCCTTTGGTTTTAGCCAGTCTCGAGCTGATACCTCTTTGTTCACTTTTAACCATAATAATGTTCGGTTAATTGTTCTTGTCTATGTAGATGATTTAATAATAACCGGCTTAAGTGATGATCATATCGCCTCTCTCACTGCGCACCTTCAAACTCACTTTCCGGTTAAAGACCTTGGATCACTTTCCTACTTCCTTGGAGTTGAAGTTGCCAAATGCATCTGTTTCTGTTGCAACACAAGTATACTATCGACTTACTCCAACGCCATAATATGGATGACGCTAAACTGTTACACACTCCTTGCAATACAAAATCCCAAGATCAGTCTGGAAGTGTTGATCCAAGTGAATATCGGAGCCCTATCAGTGGACGACAATATACCCTCACCCGACCCGACATTGCCTTCAGCATAAACCGTCTTGCTCAGTCCATGGCTTCTCCCACTACTGCTGCTTGGGGTGCTATTAAGCGACTTTTTCTTTATCTTAAAGGCACCATTCATCATGACTTCTTCTTCGATCGACCTCCGAACTAACACTTACAACGTACTCTGATTCTGATTTTAGTTGGAGATCTTACCAATGGCAAGAACACTTTTGCCTATATCATATTTTTCCTATATCATATTTTTAGGCCAAAATCCGATATCTTGGTGGTCTTGTAAGCAAACTGGCATAGCATGCTCGTCAAGGGAAGCAGAATATCGAGCATTTGCTTCTACTGCTTCTGAAGTATGTTGTATTGTTCACCTCTTCTGAGATCTTGGGTTGTCTCTTCGGCTTAAACCTTGCCTTCTATGTGGTAACATGGGGGTGTCACGACTTGTGCTTCACCTGATTCAACATTCTCGAATGAAGCATATTGGTATCGATATACATTTTGTTTGTGACCTGTCATCCAAGGAACTTCTCATAGTTTCTTATGTGAATACCATTGACCAGCTAGCTGATCTTCTTACCCGGTCACTACCCCGTGCTCGGTTTGAATCCTTACGTTCCAAAATTTCCGTCACCGATGGCACCTCCATTTTGTGTGGGCACATTAAAGATCTTGGTATATCAATTAAGGATTCAACCAAATAACGAGATCCCTGTGATTAAGTAAATCACTATGATTGTGAGATTGTTTTATTTTCCGTAAATCGTCTTCCTTGTGTACTATATATAACCTTGTTGTGATCAATTGTAAATCAATCTTTCCCTCACACATTCTTACTGTATAATCCGTCATTAATTACCAACGTATTAGCGACGGACACGTGGATTCCGTCGCTATCCATCAATATTTAGCGATGGATTACTGACATACACGTGGAATTTCTTTTTTTATTATTTTTTAAATGAAAATCCATGTGTCCGTAATCGGTCGCTACTTACCGATTAATTTTTTAAAATCGAAATACCACATGTTCGTCGATATTCCGTCGCTAATCAACTACGACCATGTGTCCTCATCAATTTTCGGTAATTAGCGACAGATCTGCGAGGGATTGTTCTTTCATGGGCTAGGTTACAGTTTGTGGGCTTTCTAACCTGTCGAAAATTTGCGATAGGAAAAGCCCATCAGTAAAAGTCGTCGTTAATTCTAGTAGTGAAAGGAAAAACAACAAGTTGAAAAAAAAAAGAGAAGAAAAAAAAGAGAGGGTAAAAATGGATGGTTGCCATGAATATGTTTCACACTCTGATGAAGTCTTGGAGATGATCATTGTCAGAAAGTGGAATACGAGCTATGTCTAGTTTAATGGATTCCATTTTGCATGGAAGAAGGAAGCTCACCTGTCTTCATTTTCTTTCCTAACCGAGCTTGTTAATGAACGTCAAATTAATACGGAATTTTCTAAAGAAAAATAAGCTACTTTGGGAGTTAAGAATAAATTCAATTTACGGAGGTAATATTGTTGAAAAATATAAATTTATGTCAAATCTGGAATTTAAGTATAATTCAATAGGTTTAGTTAATTAGTATTAATTACCAGGAGATATTTAGTATGTTTTTTCGAATGATATAAACACGAGTCTAGTTGAAGAATGTAATGTTAGAAATCAAATGGTGTATGTGAGTAATCATAGTAAAAAAACTTTGATAAAATCTGAGATCGTTGTTAGATCACTTTCGTTATGTAGTATGTTTTTCTCGAATGGTTTAAATAAGAGTCAAGTTGAAAAATGTAATGTTAGAAATCAAATGGTGTATGTGAGTAATCACAGTAAAAAAAACTTTGATAAAATCTGAGATCGTTGTTAGATCACTTTCGTTATGTAGTATGTTTTTCTCGAATGGTTTAAATAAGAGTCAAGTTGAAAACTGTAATGTTAGAAATCAAATGGTGTATGTGAGTAATCATAGTAAAAAAAACTTTGATAAAATCTGAGATCGTTGTTAGATCACTTTCGTTATGTAGTATGTTTTTCTCGAATGGTTTAAATAAGAGTCAAGTTGAAAAATGTAATGTTAGAAATCAAATGGTGTATGTGAGTAATCATAGTAAAAAAAACTTTGATAAAATCTGAGATCGTTGTTAGATCACTTTCGTTATGTAGTTTGTTTTTCTCGAATGGTTTAAATAAGAGTCAAGTTGAAAAATGTAATGTTAGAAATCAAATGGTGTATGTGAGTAATCACAGTAAAAAAAACTTTGATAAAATCTGAGATCGTTGTTAGATCACTTTCGTTATGTAGTAAGTTTTTCTCGAATGGTTTAAATAAGAGTCAAGTTGAAAAATGTAATGTTAGAAATCAAATGGTGTATGTGAGTAATCACAGTAAAAAAAACTTTGATAAAATCTGAGATCGTTGTTAGATCACTTTCGTTATGTAGTATGTTTTTCTCGAATGGTTTAAATAAGAGTCAAGTTGAAAAATGTAATGTTAGAAATCAAATGGTGTATGTGAGTAATCACAGTAAAAAAAACTTTGATAAAATCTGAGATCGTTGTTAGATCACTTTCGTTATGTAGTATGTTTTTCTCGAATGGTTTAAATAAGAGTCAAGTTGAAAAATGTAATGTTAGAAATCAAATGGTGTATGTGAGTAATCACAGTAAAAAAAACTTTGATAAAATCTGAGATCGTTGTTAGATCACTTTCGTTATGTAGTATGTTTTTCTCGAATGGTTTAAATAAGAGTCAAGTTGAAAAATGTAATGTTAGAAATCAAATGGTGTATGTGAGTAATCACAGTAAAAAAAACTTTGATAAAATCTGAGATCGTTGTTAGATCACTTTCGTTATGTAGTATGTTTTTCTCGAATGGTTTAAATAAGAGTCAAGTTGAAAAATGTAATGTTAGAAATCAAATGGTGTATGTGAGTAATCACAGTAAAAAAAACTTTGATAAAATCTGAGATCGTTGTTAGATCACTTTCGTTATGTAGTATGTTTTTCTCGAATG
Organism: Arctium minus; assembly: GCA_954870635.1. Taxonomy (NCBI): domain Eukaryota; kingdom Viridiplantae; phylum Streptophyta; class Magnoliopsida; order Asterales; family Asteraceae; genus Arctium; species Arctium minus. The sequence goes on along the minus strand of OX941097.1, from coordinate 21,944,102 downwards.
GTTTAAATAAGAGTCAAGTTGAAAACTGTAATGTTAGAAATCAAATGGTGTATGTGAGTAATCATAGTAAAAAAAACTTTGATAAAATCTGAGATCGTTGTTAGATCACTTTCGTTATGTAGTATGTTTTTCTCGAATGGTTTAAATAAGAGTCAAGTTGAAAAATGTAATGTTAGAAATCAAATGGTGTATGTGAGTAATCATAGTAAAAAAAACTTTGATAAAATCTGAGATCGTTGTTAGATCACTTTCGTTATGTAGTATGTTTTTCTCGAATGGTTTAAATAAGAGTCAAGTTGAAAAATGTAATGTTAGAAATCAAATGGTGTATGTGAGTAATCACAGTAAAAAAAACTTTGATAAAATCTGAGATCGTTGTTAGATCACTTTCGTTATGTAGTATGTTTTTCTCGAATGGTTTAAATAAGAGTCAAGTTGAAAAATGTAATGTTAGAAATCAAATGGTGTATGTGAGTAATCACAGTAAAAAAAACTTTGATAAAATCTGAGATCGTTGTTAGATCACTTTCGTTATGTAGTATGTTTTTCTCGAATGGTTTAAATAAGAGTCAAGTTGAAAAATGTAATGTTAGAAATCAAATGGTGTATGTGAGTAATCACAGTAAAAAAAACATTGATAAAATCTGAGATCGTTGTTAGATCACTTTCGTTATGTAGTATGTTTTTCTCGAATGGTTTAAATAAGAGTCAAGTTGAAAAATGTAATGTTAGAAATCAAATGGTGTATGTGAGTAATCACAGTAAAAAAAACTTTGATAAAATCTGAGATCGTTGTTAGATCACTTTCGTTATGTAGTATGTTTTTCTCGAATGGTTTAAATAAGAGTCAAGTTGAAAAATGTAATGTTAGAAATCAAATGGTGTATGTGAGTAATCACAGTAAAAAAAACTTTGATAAAATCTGAGATCGTTGTTAGATCACTTTCGTTATGTAGTATGTTTTTCTCGAATGGTTTAAATAAGAGTCAAGTTGAAAAATGTAATGTTAGAAATCAAATGGTGTATGTGAGTAATCACAGTAAAAAAAACTTTGATAAAATCTGAGATCGTTGTTAGATCACTTTCGTTATGTAGTATGTTTTTCTCGAATGGTTTAAATAAGAGTCAAGTTGAAAACTATAATGTTAGAAATCAAATGGTGTATGTGAGTAATCATAGTAAAAAAAACTTTGATAAAATCTGAGATCGTTGTTAGATCACTTTCGTTATGTAGTATGTTTTTCTCGAATGGTTTAAATAAGAGTCAAGTTGAAAAATGTAATGTTAGAAATCAAATGGTGTATGTGAGTAATCATAGTAAAAAAAACTTTGATAAAATCTGAGATCGTTGTTAGATCACTTTCGTTATGTAGTATGTTTTTCTCGAATGGTTTAAATAAGAGTCAAGTTGAAAAATGTAATATTAGAAATCAAATGGTGTATGTGAGTAATCACAGTAAAAAAAACTTTGATAAAATCTGAGATCGTTGTTAGATCACTTTCGTTATGTAGTATGTTTTTCTCGAATGGTTTAAATAAGAGTCAAGTTGAAAAATGTAATGTTAGAAATCAAATGGTGTATGTGAGTAATCACAGTAAAAAAAACTTTGATAAAATCTGAGATCGTTGTTAGATCACTTTCGTTATGTAGTATGTTTTTCTCGAATGGTTTAAATAAGAGTCAAGTTGAAAAATGTAATGTTAGAAATCAAATGGTGTATGTGAGTAATCATAGTAAAAAAAACTTTGATAAAATCTGAGATCGTTGTTAGATCACTTTCGTTATGTAGTATGTTTTTCTCGAATGGTTTAAATAAGAGTCAAGTTGAAAAATGTAATGTTAGAAATCAAATGGTGTATGTGAGTAATCACAGTAAAAAAAACTTTGATAAAATCTGAGATCGTTGTTAGATCACTTTCGTTATGTAGTAAGTTTTTCTCGAATGGTTTAAATAAGAGTCAAGTTGAAAAATGTAATGTTAGAAATCAAATGGTGTATGTGAGTAATCACAGTAAAAAAAACTTTGATAAAATCTGAGATCGTTGTTAGATCACTTTCGTTATGTAGTATGTTTTTCTCGAATGGTTTAAATAAGAGTCAAGTTGAAAAATGTAATGTTAGAAATCAAATGGTGTATGTGAGTAATCACAGTAAAAAAAACTTTGATAAAATCTGAGATCGTTGTTAGATCACTTTCGTTATGTAGTATGTTTTTCTCGAATGGTTTAAATAAGAGTCAAGTTGAAAAATGTAATGTTAGAAATCAAATGGTGTATGTGAGTAATCACAGTAAAAAAAACTTTGATAAAATCTGAGATCGTTGTTAGATCACTTTCGTTATGTAGTATGTTTTTCTCGAATGGTTTAAATAAGAGTCAAGTTGAAAAATGTAATGTTAGAAATCAAATGGTGTATGTGAGTAATCACAGTAAAAAAAACTTTGATAAAATCTGAGATCGTTGTTAGATCACTTTCGTTATGTAGTATGTTTTTCTCGAATGGTTTAAATAAGAGTCAAGTTGAAAAATGTAATGTTAGAAATCAAATGGTGTATGTGAGTAATCATAGTAAAAAAAACTTTGATAAAATCTGAGATCGTTGTTAGATCACTTTCGTTATGTAGTATGTTTTTCTCGAATGGTTTAAATAAGTGTCAAGTTGAAAAATGTAATGTTAGAAATCAAATGGTGTATGTGAGTAATCATAGTAAAAAAAACTTTGATAAAATCTGAGATCGTTGTTAGATCACTTTCGTTATGTAGTATGTTTTTCTCGAATGGTTTAAATAAGAGTCAAGTTGAAAAATGTAATGTTAGAAATCAAATGGTGTATGTGAGTAATCATAGTAAAAAAAACTTTGATAAAATCTGAGATCGTTGTTAGATCACTTTCGTTATGTAGTATGTTTTTCTCGAATGGTTTAAATAAGAGTCAAGTTGAAAAATGTAATGTTAGAAATCAAATGGTGTATGTGAGTAATCACAGTAAAAAAAACTTTGATAAAATCTGAGATCGTTGTTAGATCACTTTCGTTATGTAGTATGTTTTTCTCGAATGGTTTAAATAAGAGTCAAGTTGAAAAATGTAATGTTAGAAATCAAATGGTGTATGTGAGTAATCACAGTAAAAAAAACTTTGATAAAATCTGAGATCGTTGTTAGATCACTTTCGTTATGTAGTATGTTTTTCTCGAATGGTTTAAATAAGAGTCAAGTTGAAAAATGTAATGTTAGAAATCAAATGGTGTATGTGAGTAATCACAGTAAAAAAAACTTTGATAAAATCTGAGATCGTTGTTAGATCACTTTCGTTATGTAGTATGTTTTTCTCGAATGGTTTAAATAAGAGTCAAGTTGAAAAATGTAATGTTAGAAATCAAATGGTGTATGTGAGTAATCATAGTAAAAAAAACTTTGATAAAATCTGAGATCGTTGTTAGATCACTTTCGTTATGTAGTATGTTTTTCTCGAATGGTTTAAATAAGAGTCAAGTTGAAAAATGTAATGTTAGAAATCAAATGGTGTATGTGAGTAATCATAGTAAAAAAATCTTTGATAAAATCTGAGATCGTTGTTAGATCACTTTCGTTATGTAGTATGTTTTTCTCGAATGGTTTAAATAAGAGTCAAGTTGAAAATTGTAATGTTAGAAATCAAATGGTGTATGTGAGTAATCATAGTAAAAAAAACTTTGATAAAATCTGAGATCGTTGTTAGATCACTTTCGTTATGTAGTATGTTTTTCTCGAATGGTTTAAATAAGAGTCAAGTTGAAAAATGTAATGTTAGAAATCAAATGGTGTATGTGAGTAATCATAGTAAAAAAAAACTTTGATAAAATCTGAGATCGTTGTTAGATCACTTTCGTTATGTAGTATGTTTTTCTCGAATGGTTTAAATAAGAGTCAAGTTGAAAAATGTAATGTTAGAAATCAAATGGTGTATGTGAGTAATCACAGTAAAAAAAACTTTGATAAAATCTGAGATCGTTGTTAGATCACTTTCGTTATGTAGTATGTTTTTCTCGAATGGTTTAAATAAGAGTCAAGTTGAAAAATGTAATGTTAGAAATCAAATGGTGTATGTGAGTAATCATAGTAAAAAAAACTTTGATAAAATCTGAGATCGTTGTTAGATCACTTTCGTTATGTAGTATGTTTTTCTCGAATGGTTTAAATAAGAGTCAAGTTGAAAAATGTAATGTTAGAAATCAAATGGTGTATGTGAGTAATCACAGTAAAAAAAACTTTGATAAAATCCGAGATCGTTGTTAGATCACTTTCGTTATGTAGTATGTTTTTCTCGAATGGTTTAAATAAGAGTCAAGTTGAAAAATGTAATGTTAGAAATCAAATGGTGTATGTGAGTAATCACAGTAAAAAAAACTTTGATAAAATCTGAGATCGTTGTTAGATCACTTTCGTTATGTAGTATGTTTTTCTCGAATGGTTTAAATAAGAGTCAAGTTGAAAAATGTAATGTTAGAAATCAAATGGTGTATGTGAGTAATCACAGTAAAAAAAACTTTGATAAAATCTGAGATCGTTGTTAGATCACTTTCGTTATGTAGTATGCTTTTCTCGAATGGTTTAAATAAGAGTCAAGTTGAAAAATGTAATGTTAGAAATCAAATGGTGTATGTGAGTAATCATAGTAAAAAAAACTTTGATAAAATCTGAGATCGTTGTTAGATCACTTTCGTTATGTAGTATGTTTTTCTCGAATGGTTTAAATAAGAGTCAAGTTGAAAAATGTAATGTTAGAAATCAAATGGTGTATGTGAGTAATCATAGTAAAAAAAACTTTGATAAAATCTGAGATCGTTGTTAGATCACTTTCGTTATGTAGTATGTTTTTCTCGAATGGTTTAAATAAGAGTCAAGTTGAAAAATGTAATGTTAGAAATCAAATGGTGTATGTGAGTAATCACAGTAAAAAAAACTTTGATAAAATCTGAGATCGTTGTTAGATCACTTTCGTTATGTAGTATGTTTTTCTCGAATGGTTTAAATAAGAGTCAAGTTGAAAAATGTAATGTTAGAAATCAAATGGTGTATGTGAGTAATCACAGTAAAAAAAACTTTGATAAAATCTGAGATCGTTGTTAGATCACTTTCGTTATGTAGTATGTTTTTCTCGAATGGTTTAAATAAGAGTCAAGTTGAAAAATGTAATGTTAGAAATCAAATGGTGTATGTGAGTAATCACAGTAAAAAAAACTTTGATAAAATCTGAGATCGTTGTTAGATCACTTTCGTTATGTAGTATGTTTTTCTCGAATGGTTTAAATAAGAGTCAAGTTGAAAAATGTAATGTTAGAAATCAAATGGTGTATGTGAGTAATCATAGTAAAAAAAACTTTGATAAAATCTGAGATCGTTGTTAGATCACTTTCGTTATGTAGTATGTTTTTCTCGAATGGTTTAAATAAGAGTCAAGTTGAAAAATGTAATGTTAGAAATCAAATGGTGTATGTGAGTAATCATAGTAAAAAAATCTTTGATAAAATCTGAGATCGTTGTTAGATCACTTTCGTTATGTAGTATGTTTTTCTCGAATGGTTTAAATAAGAGTCAAGTTGAAAAGTGTAATGTTAGAAATCAAATGGTGTATGTGAGTAATCATAGTAAAAAAAACTTTGATAAAATCTGAGATCGTTGTTAGATCACTTTCGTTATGTAGTATGTTTTTCTCGAATGGTTTAAATAAGAGTCAAGTTGAAAAATGTAATGTTAGAAATCAAATGGTGTATGTGAGTAATCATAGTAAAAAAAAACTTTGATAAAATCTGAGATCGTTGTTAGATCACTTTCGTTATGTAGTATGTTTTTCTCGAATGGTTTAAATAAGAGTCAAGTTGAAAAATGTAATGTTAGAAATCAAATGGTGTATGTGAGTAATCACAGTAAAAAAAACTTTGATAAAATCTGAGATCGTTGTTAGATCACTTTCGTTATGTAGTATGTTTTTCTCGAATGGTTTAAATAAGAGTCAAGTTGAAAAATGTAATGTTAGAAATCAAATGGTGTATGTGAGTAATCATAGTAAAAAAAACTTTGATAAAATCTGAGATCGTTGTAAGATCACTTTCGTTATGTAGTATGTTTTTCTCGAATGGTTTAAATAAGAGTCAAGTTGAAAAATGTAATGTTAGAAATCAAATGGTGTATGTGAGTAATCATAGTAAAAAAAACTTTGATAAAATCTGAGATCGTTGTTAGATCACTTTCGTTATGTAGTATGTTTTTCTCGAATGGTTTAAATAAGTGTCAAGTTGAAAAATGTAATGTTAGAAATCAAATGGTGTATGTGAGTAATCATAGTAAAAAAAACTTTGATAAAATCTGAGATCGTTGTTAGATCACTTTCGTTATGTAGTATGTTTTTCTCTAATGGTTTAAATAAGAGTCAAGTTGAAAAATGTAATGTTAGAAATCAAATGGTGTATGTGAGTAATCATAGTAAAAATACTTCAATAAAATCTATTGTTGTGAGATCACTTTTGTTAAGTAGTATGTTTTTTTTTGAATGGTATAAACAAGAGTCAAGTTGAAGAATGTAATGTTAGAAATCAAATGGTGTATGTGAGTAATCATAGTGAAAAAAACTTTGATAAAATCTAAGATCGTTGTGAGATCACTTTCCTTAAGTAGAATTTCGTCCCATTAATGCCTGGGTTACATCTCAAGAATAATCTCAAATCACATACCATTTTGTCAGAAACCAAAAGTTATAAAACTGGATCGAGAACATCCTAATGGTTCATACATTAAAACCGAGAATTAATGCCCCATTAAAGGTAAATAATTACCGAAATTTATAAGCTTATTAGGTCGTTAAGAGAACCTACTAAGCAGTTACGAAATAGTGGCATTGTGGGTATGGCATACGTCAGTGTTGCACTCATGACTCATTAGAATCAGTGTCTATACTGATAATGGTACTCATCACACCCAATTAGGTGGAGAGACTTATCATTTATAGAAATACAATTTACACTTTACAACCTCAAAGAATTTAAAGAGGTACATGACTATACATAAACATATAAAAATGCAATTGCTAAGTGTGTCTAATATCCTCCCTCAAGCGAAACGGTGGCGGACCAATACACAACTTTTCTCGAAAGAACTCATACTGATGACGAGGTAAACTCTTTGTGAAAATGTCGGCCACTTGAAGCTTGGTCGGAACAAACTTGGTGTGAAGTTTACCGGACGACACAAGTTCACGAATAAAATGATAGTCAAGATCAATGTGCTTGGCACGTTTGTGAGAAACGGGATTTTGAGTAAGAAACAGAGCACTTTGATTATCGCATAACAACGTTGGACGATCCGGTGGCAACGCATGAAGTTCTCGCAACAAATGAGTGATCCAAATGATTTCCGCTGCGGTGTTGGCCATTGCTCGATATTCAGATTCACAGCTGGAGCGAGAGACAGTTGGTTGTTTCTTGGCACTCCAGGATACAAGATTGCCCCCGAGGAATATCGAGTAACCATAATGGGAACGGCGGGTCTCGAGGCAACGAGCCCAATCAACATCAGAGTAGCCTACAAGAGTGGTATATGTCGGTTTGGAAAAGGAGAGGCCGAAAGAAATCGTACCCTTGACATATCGGAGAAGCCGCTTAACAACTTGATAATGCGGAATAGTAGGGGCCTGAAGGAATTGGCTAACTTGGTTGACCGCATACGAAATGTCTGGACGAGTTATCGTCAAATACTGAAGAGCACCAACAAGTGACCGATAATGCGCGGGATATGAGTAAGCATCACCACTGGTAACAAAGGTTGTGTTGGAGGCAATAGGGGTAGGAGCTGGTTTAGCATCTAGAAGACCAGCCCGGTCAAGAATGTCATGGGCGTACTTGGTCTGACTAAGAAATAGACCATTGGTGGTGTAAATAGCTTCAATCCCAAGAAAATAATTTAGACGACCGAGGTCTTTGATCGCGAATTCGTTGTGCAAGCGAGTGATGATGGAGCGAATAACCGTGTCATCATTACCGGTCAAAATTAAATCGTCAACATAGACCAACAAATATAGCACACACGAATCATGTTTGAACACAAATAGAGACGAATCAGCCCGACTGCATACAAACCCGACACTAACCAAGAAAGTGCTTAGACGATGAAACCAAGCCCGAGGGGCCTGTTTAAGACCATAAAGAGCTTTATGTAGGCGACACACATGACCGGGAAAACGAGGATCATAAAAGCCCGGCGGTTGCTCCATGTAAACGAGATCAGTTAGGGTGCCATGAAGAAAGGCGTTATTGACGTCGAACTGGTGAAGAGACCAACCATTAATGATAGCCAAAGACAAAACAACACGAACCGTGGATGCCTTCACCACTGGACTAAAAGTATGCGAGTAATCAATACCCGGAAGTTGACTAAAACCTTGGGCAACTAGACGAGCTTTATGACGATCGATAGTACCATCAGAATGATACTTAGTTCGAAACACCCACTTACAACCGACCACATTGCGATCCATGGGTCTAGGAACCAACGACCAAGTATGATTGTTACGTAGGGCATGCATTTCAGCGTTCATGGCATTCACCCAGTGAGATTGCGAAGCGGCAGAAGAAAAGGTGGTCGGGTCATGCTGAGAAAATAAGGCACTATATACACCATGTTTAGTAGTGTAAGCAAGATCCACTCGGTGCTTCGGTTTAAAGATCCCGGCCTTGGCCCGTGTAGTCATGGAATGACCAACAGGAGGTACAGGGGGAGGAGTGGCAGCGGGCGAAACCGGTTCGGTTTCATCAATCAAAACAGAAGGAGGCGGACTAACAGGAGGTACAGGGGGAGGAGTGGCAGCGGGCGAAACCGGCTCGGTTTCATCAATCAAAACAGTAGGAGGCGAACTATCTGGTGAGACAAATGATTGAGCATCGATGGGCGACTGGGCCTGATCAGGCGTGTGGGCTGGCACCGGTAAATGGGCCTGTTCCGGCGACTGGGCCTCGGTGACAGGAACTGGATCATTGCAAAGCCCACAACCAGTGGATGGAGCAGGCGGGTGTGGAGGCGGGGCTTGGAGCAGGAGCCGATGGCAAACTAGAAGACGGTGCATCGTCTAAAAAGGCAACTAGACGAAGGTCATGAATAGAGGCCCGAGTTGAAGTGCCGCCAAACGGAAAGAAGAGCTCATCAAACTTGGCATGTCGGGTAATGAAAACTCGAGAGGAACCGGGCTCAAGACATTCATATCCTTTGTATTGGGCACAATAGCCATGAAATATGCAAGGAAGGCTTCGTGGCGACAATTTGTGCTCCGCATAGTCCCTTAAGTAAGGGTAGACTTAACATCCAAATGGGCAAAAATGATCATAAGAAGGAGCCCGAAGAAACAATATCTCGAACGGCGATTTATTATTTAATACCCGAGTGGGAAGCCGGTTGATGATATTAACAGCTGAGCAAAAAGCATGGACCCAATAAGAATATGGAACATGCCCATGAAATAACATGGCAAGACCGGTTTCTACAATATGACGGTGCTTTCGCTCCACCCTGCCATTTTGTTGCGGAGCGTACGGACATGAAATACGATGAAAAGTACCATTGTCATCAAGCAAACGCCGTACATGGTGATTCAAAAATTCTGTGCCCCCGTCACTTTGGAAAACTTTAATTTTAGATGAAAACTGTGTTTGAACAAACTTAAGGAAAGCCTCAAAAACCACATGAAAACCGTACTTGGTTTTGAGTGGATAAAACCACATAAAACGAGAAAAATCATCCACAAAAACAACATAATAACGATAAGCATCAACCGAAGTAATCGGGGATGGCCCCCATAAATCACAATGAATCAAGTCCAACACATGTAAAGCACGTTTTTCATTAGGTTCAAAAGGCAAGCGATGCGCCTTAGCAAGTTGACAAGGCGAACAAACAACAGGTAACGGTAATAAAGACGTCACCGAAAGGTGACCTAATTTATTCAGGAGAGAAATAGTATCAAAAGAAACGTGACCCAAGCGGGAATGCCAAAGCTCATATGATGCCTTTAACTTCGAACATGCCACGGCCGTAAATGCCTCCGGCTTATTTGAGAGAACATACAATCCTTGCTCACATCGCCCCTTTGCTAGAACCTGTTTCGTTGCTCGATCCTGGATATAGAAATGAGGTTGGGAAAACAAAACATCCATGCTATTATCAGTAGTCAATTTACTAATAGATAATAAATTTTTGGTGATCGTTGGGACAACTAGAACATCTCGCAATTTAATATTATTGTGAATCATAGATTGACCAATATGAGATATGGGGAGAACATTACCATCCCCAAAAGCAACCTTAGAGTTCCCAGCATAAGGCATAGGTTGAAATACAGATGTCGTGGAAGAGGCCATATGGTCGGTAGCACCGGAGTCAACAAACCAATCCGGGGCATTGGACGTTACATGACATTGGGCATGAAAAGCTTTGGCAAAATCAGTATCGGAACCGGGTTTATGAGTGGCATACGAGGAAAGATGTGGACACGCACTAGCATAGTGACCATTAGTTCGACATAACTGACAATGGGGAGGACGATGCCCACGACCGCGACCACCTCTAAACGAACGACCACCACGAGACACGGGTGGATCTGAAGTAGCAGAAAAAGCTGTTGGTGGGGAAGAAGTCCCATGTAAAGATCGCAAAAATAACTCATGTGCCTCGACTTGGGTAAGAAGATCGCGGAGAGTGGTGAGGGACCGAGAGGCCCGAATAGCGGTGGAAAAGGTCTCGAAAGTCGGACCAAGACCACACAAAAACCAGTGAATTTTGTCCGATTCATCGACGGGATGACCAACAGCAGAAAGTTGATCACAAATATTTTTGAATTTCCGTCCAAACTCAGCAACAGTGGACGTTCCCTTTGAGAATTGGTGCAGTTGATCCCGAAGATTCTGAATTCGTTCGATAGAGGAGTGGCTATAAGCCTCGTCAAGCGCAACCCAAATCTGCCGAGCCGTTGATAAGCCAACGATTTCAGAAAATGCTTCCTCGGTCAATGATGCTTGAAGGAGAATAATTGCCCGTTGATCAGCAGAGATCCACGCAGTAAAGGTGGGATTTGGCGTAGACTTGTCAGCGGTGAGAATCACCGGACCAGGTGCGGGAAGGGTCCCATCAACATGCCCTAACAGATTCTGATAAGTGAGGAGGGGAATCATCTGATTCTTCCATAAGAGATAATTGGAAGATGATAATCTGTTAGTGATCAGATGAAGAATTGTATTCATGGGTAGGGTAGTATCTTGAGAAGAAGAAGCCATGGGTAGGGAAGAGGGGCAGAAAAAGAAAAGGATGGGAAAGAAAGAGAGAACGACGGTGGGAGGGGAAGAGAGAAAGGGTGGGATTAATTTGCTCTTGATACCATGATAATGGTACTCATCACACCCAATTAGGTGGAGAGACTTATCATTTATAGAAATACAATTTACACTTTACAACCTCAAAGAATTTAAAGAGGTACATGACTATACATAAACATATAAAAATGCAATTGCTAAGTGTGTCTAATATATACACTCATCACCCTTAGCTGATAAGCATTGTCACACTGTATGCATCCACTGATGGCACACACCGACTCTCATCAATGCCACTTAAGGAAAGTGTCACAGAAAAACTGATGAATAACCACTGAAATATATTGTACATTTAAAATCATTAGTTTAATGTAACACCCTAAAAATTGAGATAAATTAAAACTTGAAATTTACGCAAAATGCAACATTCTATTCAAGGTAAATCACCCAATACATTCGGGGAAAGTACAAATGAAGTTACCAAATGAGATATGAAACATTAAACGACAACCTACTAATCTAGACCAACGTAACCTAGATAATAAACGGGTGTCACCAATGTTGCCAAAAAAAGGTTTTCTATACAAAAAAATCCATCCACAAGTCTCCATCAATAATTCTGTGCCCAAAAGGTGTCCCATCTGACATAATGACACCTCACTCACAAGCTTGCCGCCCCACTATCCTTATGCACTGTTATACATGCCACATTTAAGAAAAGTGTTAGGCTAACACCTAGTGAGATCAAACAGTTTATACCAAATTAATAAATATAACTTTTCGGAAATATAAGCTTGGTGCATTCCAAAAACATGGTTGTAATCTCTTTTCAATCCTTTGGAAGATATACACATCTTACGAAGACGGGGGATACCCGATTTCCGTGTTGGTGATGGAACACAAAAGTAGGTCACACATGCACGTTCAAGAGCTCCACTACGAATCAACCATCATTTCATTGATTCTAGATTTTTCTCACACCACAAGGAATTACAATTAATGGTCTTTGGCCTTTGCCCGACTACAAAGCCCATAACTATTATCTAACTAGACCCCATACCTATTCCGTGATACATTATGGAAATACAACATCCAATGATTCAATAAAATAAGACTCACATGTTTATGGATCCATAACATTAGTCTAATACATTCCCACATCATCGATATACTACTAGATACCCAATGCAACAATAATCTTTGTATAAATAAAGCATTGAAAGAGTATGTACCATATTGGGTTAATAAGCCATTGTTCCATCATTCTTCATTTGGGTTCCAAAACTAACTCAATACCATTAGTAAATATCATTCATGTATATGGAGTCATTTCCAAGTTCATTTCCTCAAAATATTCATATTAGCCAAAACTTTAGTTTTGACCTAATTTTCCAAAAATTACCCAAATGACAAATTCCATCATAAGAGTCTTAAGAAAACCTAAAAGGAGTATTTAGCATGTATAATGTTTTGAGAAATGTTAGAATGAACTCACCTCCTAGGTTTGGTTGAAAACCTAGCAAACCCTAGAATGAGAGGAATGTGGATAAGATCCCTTGCACTTGAGTAGCCTTGAGATTTCTTCTCAATAAATGCTAGCCCTAGGTGAGAATTAATTAAGTATAAAGATTCTTGAGGGTAGAGTAAATGAAGAGAGATGAAAGGGGAAGAGCTCTTACCTAAACCAAAAAGGAAAATCACACCCAAGAGGGGAGATAGCTGGAAATAAAGACCCAAAAGTAGGATCATTCATTTTAAACACTAGGGCTCGTCGGCGAGAATGATCGGCGACTGTGCCATTTGTCATTCTCGCGGGGCATAATCTCCCCTATGTACCATGGGTGCCCCATTCAGCACGAGAGTGACTGTGCGATAGTGCATTGTCATTCTCGCGGGGCATAACCGCGCCCAGTGTACCGAGAGGGATTTAGGCCCAACGATTGTGACATGACGACAGTGCCAATGTCACTATCGCTAGGGCATTGTCACCCAAACTCCCCGGATGCTAAAACTTGGACTTTTCTAGACCGAAAGTTCACGATTCAACCTGATGACAAAAATGAAACCTTTCCGCAACATAAGACTATGATTTGAGATACAAAAAAAGTTACAAATATTTCCAAAAGGCTTACTGAAATTCCAGGTGTTACCTTTAAGTTATTTTAAATTTTGTTAGGTTTTGTGGTGTTGTCCCAAATCTAGCAAGGGTGCCTCTGACCCCGCCCACTGATTGGTAGGACCACCACAAGGGGAGCCAGCAAGCGGGCACAACCCCTTGACCCTCACCATATTGTGACATCCGGCTATCCAGGGTTCTAGTTAGAGTATATGAGTGCGCATTTCACACCTCCTAATTCGTATTTTAGCTGAACTATTTGTTGGAAATAATTGGACATTAACCTTATATGTATTTAAATAATTATATACTTATCACGATAATCCCATATCAGTGATAATCCAGTTAAATATTTGGATATATATATATATATATATATCTTAATATGAGTAGGATAATTCATTAAGTTAATTACCTGATTAACATTAAGATTAGTGTATATCTTCTATTATTTAAAATTCAAATCTATAGATAAACTAGGACTACTTATGGGATGAGTCTCTAGTGGCCTATAAATAAAGGAGATAAAGTCCCTATTGCCTACACGATTCTGCATTCAGTTCAGCCCTATTCTAAAGCAAACCATATAGAGCTTTAGAAGACTTCGATCTACAAGCAATGATGACCGCTTCCGCATCAATCAATTTGGTTGCACCCAATGCGAGTGGTCCAGGTTAGTTTTTATTAAACTCTATTATGGTACCATGTTGAATCGATTTCTAATATGTGTTTATGTTCTTATGCCTTTCATTATAGTTAAATGCTTAAGGATATTTTATATGAATATAACAAATGGTACCAGAGCCTAAATCAACATACGTTCATAAAACGTTTTTAAGTATCGGTTCGTTAGAATTGATTATAAGCTTATTAATTACCGTAATAATATAATATTATTATGATCAATGTTCCTTTAATATATTTGCTAAAAGAAAAACTACAGAAAAGAAAGGCTCCAAAACTTTTAAGTATAAGTGCTAATTTTGCAAGAAAGTTGGGCACATGAAGAAGGAGTGCAATGGCTTCAAAGCTTGGATGGCTAAGAAGGGTAATGTTTTTCCAAATTCAGTATTTTCTTTAGAAGTTAATTTTATTAACATATCTCCACTCACTTATTGGATTGATTCAGGAACACCAATTCATATTACCACTTCATTGCAGGGTATGACAAAAAGGAAAAAACCTCAGAAGTCTGAACAACAAGTATGTGTAGGAAATGGAGCTAAAGTAACAGTTAAGGCTATAAGAACATTGTAATTAGATTTAGGACTAGGGAAATCTATTTGTTTGGACAATGTTTATTTTATTCCCTCACTTAAGATAAATTTAATTTCTACAGTGCTTTTAGTTAAAAATGGTTGCAAACTTGTCATTGATTATGGTGGAATTAAAATATTTCAGGGTTCTGATTATCTTGGTTGTGGCAATTTTCTTCATAATTATTTACAATTAAAATTTTCTCTTGTTAATCAAGAGATTTTTGCTATTGAAAATAATTTCAATGCATTTTAGAATAACACCACTATCACTACAAAATTTTTGACTTTTTCCGACGGCCAAATCCGTCGGAAATCGGCATTTTCGGTGGATTTGGGCCACCAGAAACAGGGGCGCCGCAAATCATTTTTTTTCGGCGGCATTTTCTGCGAATTGAGATTTTTGGCGGATAAATCCGCCGAAAACTGGTCCGAATTTTTTTTAAAATTAAATGATTTGATTAATTAAGAAAATTAATTTTAATTTTTTTCGGCGGATTTTCGGCGGATTATTCTGCCGAAAAAACTTTCTAGTTACTTAATTTATTTATTTATTTTTATTAAAAAAATCTTTCGGCAAAATGTTTCGGCAGATTTTCGGCGGATTATTCCGCCGAAAATATATATATATATATATATATATATATATTTTTTTTATTTCAACGGATTATTCCACCAAAAATATATATATATATATTTATTTATTTATTTTGTTCAATTGTCAAAGTACTGTTCCAAAATACATTATGGGTTTTCGGCGAAATCACACACATGCTCGTATAGGGCATCACGTTCCCGCTGACATTTTACAGCAGCCAAATGATATTCCTTAGGATTGGCTTGATAACGCGCACATAGACACGTAGCATACATAATATCATGTCTACTAGCAGTAAGATAAAGAAGAGACCCAATCATTCCTCTATAATTGGTGATGTCAACTGATTTACCGACTGGATCAGGATGTATTTTAAGAGGTGGTGCCATGGGAGTTTTCATGGGAGAGCAATTTTCAAAATTGAACTTCTTTAGAAGGTCACGAATGTATTTACTTTGGTTTATGAAAATTCCTTCAGAAGTTTGTTTGATTTGAAGGCCAAGAAAGAATGTTAGCTCACCCATCATGCTCATCTCATATTTACTTTTCATGAGAGAGGCAAACTACTGACAAAGAGATTCGTCAGTGGCACCAAAAATGATATCATCCACATAGATTTGAACAAGAATTATATTACCTTTGGTCTTCTTGAGAAAGAGAGTGTTGTCAATTTGACCTCGGGTATATCTGTTGGAAAGAAGGAAGTCTGATAAGGTATCATACCAGGCACGAGGAGCCTGTTTGAGACCATAGAGAGCTTTATCCAGTTTGAACACATAGTCTGGATGAGCTGAATCTTCAAAACCTGGAGGTTGTTTCACATAGACTTCTTCAGCAAGTTCTCCATTAAGAAATGCACTCTTAACATCCATTTGAAAGACCCGGATTTTTTTGTGAGCAACATGGGCCAGAAAGATTCTTATTGCCTCAAGTGTAGCAATAGGAGCAAAGGTTTCATCATAGTCGATTCCTTCCTCATGTCAGTATCCTTGAGCAACAAGCCTAGCTTTGTTTCGGATGACAGTGCCTTCTTCATCCATCTTATTCTTGAAGGCCCACTTAGTGTCAATGATGGTCTTTCCAGAAGGACGAGGTACAAGTCTCCAAACCTTGTTCCTTTCAAATTGAGAAATTATTATAGTTCTAGCTTTCTTCATTGATAGTCCAAAGTCTCGATAAAAGTAAACTATGGTTGCCCACTGATCTGGCTCTTCTTGCATAGCAGTGATCCAACATGGATCGGCTAGAGCTTCTTCAACTTTCTTGGGTTCCATGACAGAGAGAAAATTCACATATAGGCAAATATTTCCAATACCTCCTTGTCTTAACATCTGCCTATTGATCTCCTATGATCTGCTCAATAGGGTGATCTTTGGTCCATTTTGTAGCTGGTGGAAGAGATGCAGGAAATGGGCTTGAAGAGTATAAGGATGAGGGTTCGGTAGAAATGATGTGAGTAGGTTGATGAGGAGTGTTTTGAGGTAGAGTTTCGGCAGGGAGTTTGGTGACCACAAGCTGAGGATTTGGTTCGGCAGAGGATGAGGGTCCTGCCGAGTTTTGATTTTTCTGAGAGGGTAAATTTGCCGAAAAAGGGACACTTGGGGGTCCTGCCGAATTTTGATAATGTGAATATTCTCCTACACAAAAAGTGATCCATTGATATAGCTCATTATCATCACAAGAAAGAGAAGATGACTTTTGATCATCAAACTTTACGTGTATTGATTCGTCTGTACATTTTCTCCTGAGATTGTAGACTCTATAGGCTTTAGAAGTTAGACAATAGCCCATAAAGATTCCTTCATTAGCCTTGGGATCAAATTTCCCAAGATGTTCTCGATCATTTAAAATGAAGCACATACAGCCGAAAACGTGAAGAAAGTTGATGTTGGGTTTTCGGCCATAAAAGACTTCATAAGAGGTCTTGTTGTGTCTTTTCACTATGATAGACCTGTTTTGAGTAAAACATGTTGTGTTGACAGCTTCAGCCCAGAAATAGGTAGGAAGATTAGATTCACTCAGCATAGACCGTGCAGCTTCACATAGAGTTATGTTCTTTCTTTCCACAACACCATTTTGTTGTGGTGTTCTAACAGCTGCAAAGTTTTGGGAGATGCCCTTATCATTGAAAAAGGCATTCAAGGTAGAATTTCTGAATTCGGTGTCGTTGTCACTTCTGACAGATCGAACAAATTGACTGTTGAGAACTTCAGATTTCTTGATGAAATTGATGATTTCTTTAGAAGTGTCACTTTTGTACCTGAGAAAAGATACCTAAGTGTAACGTGTAAATTCATCAACAATTACAAGAATATACCTTTTTCCACCTAGGCTTGGAGTGTTGATAGGGCCACATAGATCCATGTGCAGCATCTGAAGAGGTGTGGTGATGGAGAAACACTGCTTGGTTTTGAAAGAGGACTTTGTTAATTTCCTTTTCTCACAGGTTGCACATAGCTTTTCTTTGGTAAAGGAGATTTTCGGCAGTCCCACAACTAGCTCTTTGTTAGAGAGAGCATTTAACGTCTTGAAATTGATATGAGATAGACATTTATGCCAGATCCAGTTCTTCTTTTCAGAGTCTTCAGAAATGAAACATATGATTTCATCTTCTGCAGATTTGTAACTCATAATGATGACATACACATTGTCCTTTCTAAAACCAGATAGGACAGTGTGAAAGTGTCTATCAGTAATGAGACAATCATGCTCTCTGAAAATCACATAGTAGCCCAAATCACACAGTTGACTAATGCTCGGAAGATTGTGCATTAATCCTTCTACGTAGGCCACCTTGTTGAATGTAATGAAACCATTAGAGAGAGTTCCATAACCTTTAGTGGAACCATGAGAATTGTCACCAAAAGTTACAGTTGGTCCCTTTTCAGTCACATAGTTTATTAGAAGAGATTTATTTTCGGTCATGTGACGTGAGCATCCGCTATCAAGATACCAAGTTTGATGATGTCCAATGACCTGGGAAGAAGAAGAAGAACACTCAGTAGAAAAGTCCATCATTGTGTCAGTATCCTTGGCCACATCATCAGTCTTGGCCATGAGACATTTGCTTGAAACTTCTTTCTCACTGTCAGAGGTGGGCTCATCAGCCCAATCATGGGATTCAGCCATTAATCCTTTTCCTTTATGAAGAGAGTTTTCATTTCTTTCCTTTTCTCTCTTATATTTAGCTTTATATTTTTCAGCTCGATCAGAATGGTCTTTGAAGGAAGAGGAAGAATATTTTCTAGAGTGAGAACGACCAGTAGAAATTGATCTTATTCTCCTTCCTGTAGAAGAATTGGAAGAGTTAGATTTAGATTTCCTTGGAGGATTGCTTCTGCACTCAGATGCAAAGTGGCCTTTCTTGCCATATGCATAGCATTCCTCTTGAGATTTATCCAAAGAGTTCTTTGAGGAGAAAGAATATTTTCTGTTAGTTCTGAAGCGATTAGAGGAGTGGTTGTTTCGGAATTTAGAAAAATTAGCTAGCATGCCCATTTCCTCTGTCATTTGGTCGACCGAGGTTTCATCACCTTCATCATTGGCCTCACTTAGATAGGCCTCCGAATGGTGATCTGAGTCATCATGACTCTCTCGGTCAGAGTCATCTGAAGGATAGGTGATGCGGGGAATACACACAGATTTCTTGGAGTTATCACTGATAAGAGCCATAGAAAGGGCTTTTATCTCTTTTATGATAGTTCTCCTTTGAATATGAGTTTGCTCATAGTTGAAAAGAGTTCCATAGAGCACAGGAAGGGGAATATGATCAAGATCCTTGGTTGTCTTGATACAAGTACAGATGTTCTCCCAAAAATCTGAAAGTCCATCCATAAACTTGCACAAGACTTCCTCATTATCATATAATCTCCCCAGAAGTTTGAGATCATTTAGAAGACTGTTAAAGCGATTATAATATTCAGAAAGAAATTCTCCCTTTTCGTGGGGGAAGAGTTCATACTTTCGTACGAGAGAGATTTTCTTACTTTTCTTAATTTCATCTGTACCTTCGTACAGAACACATAGAGTAGACCACATTTCCTTGGCAATAGAAAGGTTAACCAAGGAATGATACACTTCATCTGGAAGAACGAGAGCAATGATTGCTCGAACTCTAGAGTCAAGGCCTATGAGACGCTTATCTTCATCGGTGTACTCTTTGGGCTTTTTGACAATGTATCGCCCAGTAGCAGAAGTTATTTCCTCGCCAGAAGAGTCATCGGAATCTTGATACACAGTATCTTTGTCCTTTTCTTTTTCCTTAGGAGATTTAACATATTTGTCCCAAACTTTAAGGATGAGAGGACCGTTACTAAGAATAATAAGAAAACAATTATCGACACCCTCAAGAAACAACATCATGCGACTTTTCCAAAGGGAAAAGTTATTGGGGTTGAACTTTGGAGGTTTGGCTATAGAGCCATTGTCAATAGGAAAAAAGTTTTGGGAAGAGGACTCAACTTTAGCATAAGATGATGAAGCCATCGCAGATTTGGTTTATTAAATTAAACCAACCTGCTCTGATACCACTTGTTAGTCCCAAATAAGTAAACAAGTATTGTAGAAGGGGGGTTGAATACAATACACAAAATTTCACTTAATTTTTATTCTTTATAGATAATAAATAATCAACAATTACACTTAGCTTACAAAAGATTGTTGCAGAAAAGAATAGTAAAACTATTTTAACAATCTAACACTTAGAAAACTTTTAAAACACAACTTGAAAGAACACAAAGACCAAATGCTATGAAAGAGAGAAAACTAACAACTTGCTAGAATGCACAAAGATTTCTTGAGCTGAAAAGTGTGTCTTGCATGAGAAGTCTTCACCCTTTATATACTACCCCATGCATTAAATGCAAAGGACACTTGTCTTTTAATGCATGGGTAGTTGAGATTTCTTCAATAAGTAATAAGATATTTGAAGTGACTTATCACAATACAAAAGGTAACTTTTGTACTATGATAGGACAATATCTTAATAAAATATACCTGGTACAAATCTTTTTGAGATCATTTTAGAAGAGAAAGTCTCAATCAGATCAGAACTTAAGTGAGTATCCTCTATGCAAAAGAAGTTTTCATTCTTTTTTGTCAGAAAGACATTGGGAATGAGAAATTATAGAAAATCGAGAGGATTTGCTACAAAGGTACTATCGAACATAGAAGGTGTTTGGAAGTGAGAAGCTCTGCCGAAGAATCGGCAGATGTTGCCGATATATAAGAGTTCAGCATAAGACTTTTGCCGAAGAGGGAAGATATCGGCAAGAGGGATGACTGCCGAAGATGTTGAAAATCTTCGACACTATTGGCTTAGTTCTTCTGAAGTTTATCTTGATCCGCATCAGTAGACTTGCTTTATGTTGGATTCAGTTGATCTTCGATTTACAGATATATAATTATAAGTCGAAAAGGGGGGGTCATCTTCAAATCTTAGATGACCCAACAGTTTTTGTTAAATACGATATGCATGTTAGTATGTTAGACGATGTCTAAAAGTACGATTACATGAATATGCTATATTATGTTGGGGATGGTAAACATGTCACACTTCATATAAAAATATGTTTGTGGGTTGATGATGTTGGAAGTTTACTGACGGGAAATGTTTTTGAGCCTGCCATTAATTTAAATGTTGAATGTAATGCATGTTATGTACGATATGTGTTTTAAATGATCAATTTGGAATGAGGTGATGTGGCTATAAGTGTGAGGCTCATTACCGGGATGTTGGTATTGGACGGCGGGAAACCGCAGATGATGAATATAGTGAGTACATGTGCCGGAAGGGGCATCTTCGGAGACTGCACTATGGGACGGTAGTCAAGACATGTACTTGAGAGCACCTCTGAGTTTGACTAGAGATGGACAGAATGACGGACCCCCACTACGCCAATGGACGTAAATCTCTAAAGTGATGGCATGATGCATTCTTCTGATATTTGCAATATATGTTTTAAAAAATGCATGATATTTTGTAAGAAAATTATGATATGACTATTTGTATCTGATTTATTTTCATGATTTATGGATGACGTTGTGAAAACCATGAACTCACTTAGCGTAAAGCTAACTTTAGCATGTATCTCAGGATCAAGAAAGATCGGGGTTGATAAGGGCAAAGGTCCCGACTTGAGGACTGTTTATGTTAGCAGACTGCTTAAGTTTGGATTTAAATTTACGTTGTTTGAGTTGTTGATTAGCATTTTGTATCTTTCTTAAAATACTATTTGATGTAATGTTTAATATTCTACTACGACATTTTGGAAGAAGTATGTTTGAAGTGTTAATCGTTTCGTTATGACCCGGTTGGTTTTTAGGGTGTAACAATATAGATTCAGAAGTTTTTGTTTGGAAAGGTTTTCCATAGATGGAAGGAAAAATGTTTGAAAAAAACTTGGCTTTCTACTTAAAGTTTCCCTTAAAAGTTTATTGAATGAGTCACTTTCTATATCTATAAGCCACTATCAACAGTGACGTATAGCTGACCGAATGTGCTGTGAGTCTCATTAAACTCATTAAGCTGCTAACAAACATACCCTCGAGAACCTTAAATACTTTAGAAACCCAAGAACCATTCTTTTGTGAGTATTCATGATGAATAACATGATAAAATACTCATGATGAATAATATTTATCATGAATTCGTCATGGATACTTACAAAATAGATAGTTCCTAAATTTCTAACATATTAAAAGTTTCTAATTAAACCTGCTCCTAGATTAGAAAGAAATGATCATTGAAGATGTGTTTGGACAAGTTCACTTTATAAGTCATTCAAAATAGGGGTGAATATGGTACAACATCATATTTTTATGGGGTGGGTCAGATGCATCCCCTCTTTTTACTAAAGCACCACTATCTATTTATATGTTTTTAATATATAAATAAGTGTATATAACAACATCATTTTTTATTCTTATTAGAAGCGTACTCGCACAATATAGTGAGATACATCAATGATTTTTTATGGTTTTGAGAAAGTGATAATGTTTTTTAAATAAATTTTATTAACATTTAATGATTATCTTATATATTTTAATGACATCTAGAAAAAATAATCAATTACATATTTAATAATATAATTAAAATAAATTATAGTAATATAATATATTAATTAATAGTGATACATGAAAATGTTTGTATAAAAAGGAAAGTCCTGCACATACCAAATTGGTGGGTGTTAGAAGTCTGCAGTAGTAATATGTATTTTGTGCTTTAATACTTGTAAATTAAGAGATTTTTTAAAATCTTGCATAAAATGATGATACTTTGTGCCTAATAATTTGTATTTAAGAGTTTTTTATCCCTGCTTTATAATATAGTATAGATATACTATATACAAACCAATTTAATAGAATTTGAAAATAGATATTTACTTGTGAAAATAACTTATTTTAAAACAAATTAATATAAATATATAATTAAGGGTCATATACCAAATGTTTAGCATTTAAATGCTTATAGGTAAAAGTAATCTTACGCAGTAATAATCTTAACAAGTAAAATTCTCATTTTTTATCATACCAGATGAGAGTTAAGTTTTTTAACATATTTATCCGACAAATAAATGACTCGATAAATTCTTACCAAAAATAGAAAAAAAAAATCAAAATTACTGAAATGGGTAACGTTGTGAGAAGACACGTGGCAAGGAGGAGAAATGCGAAATGGTCGTTTTTCGAACTTATCTTCTGCCATCATGACGATGACTCACGCAAATTATCCAAAACTTCTGAATCATTCACACCAAGCTCATAATTCACATTCATGGCGTCCCATCATCATTCATTCATCTCTCTCTATATATATATAAATCTACATCACCACACACTGCATGCCCATCCTCCACCATTACAAACCATACAAAACCCCATATATCCTCTTCATTAAACACCAAGATCATCGATCTACACAAAAACCCTAGATTTTGATTTCAAGGGATACTACAGGTTATGACAATGGCTACACAGATTGCTGTTTCTTCTCTGATCTCTTCAGTTCCTCGTTTATCTCCCTCGAAATGCGTCCCCAATCCAAGGTTTTATTTGATTCAGTTTTAATGTAATTTCTGCACATTTGAATTCGATCGTAAAATGAATGATTTGATGATAATCATCGTATTTTGTAATTCTAGATTCGGATTGCGTTCGTCGATTTCAACGACGAAGGCTCAGTTATCGAATCAACGCAGCCGTAGAAATGGTAATGGCATTGGCAACAGAAAGTTGAACTTCAGGTAAGCCGAGAATTTTAGGGTTTTTTTCTGGATCAAAAACATCTTCCTTTCAATTTCAATTTCAAATTCAAAATCGATATTGAATTATTGATTCAATTACAATTTTTAGAGAAATCATAACATCCAATTCCAAATTCCTTGTTAAAAAAAACGCTAATTGAATTCATATCTAATTAGAATTCAGAAATCCGATTGTTGATGATGATGGATATATGGATAATTTATGAAACAGTTGGATGGCTACGGTGGGAGAGAATGTGAAGCCGGCGACGCCGGTGATACCTACGTCGGTGCCGGTGCGTGTGGCACATGAGCTTCATCAAGCCGGTCATCGTTATTTGGATGTCAGGTACTGGATAATTGAAAGTTGAGGGGTCTAGAATTCATTATGTAATAGTTTAGGGGTGTAAATTGTAATATATGTTTTTTTTTGTGTAGGACCCCTGAAGAATTCTCAGCTGGACATGCTGTTGGAGCCATAAATGTTCCTTTCATGTTTAGACTTGGATCAGGTTTGTTTTTATAATATCCTTTACCGCCCCCTCCCCCTCCCCCGCCCCCTTTAAAATAGTCCGCCCCTGCCCCCTTTTAAAAATAGTCCGCCCCCGTTAAAAATAGAAATACACTAATGGGTCATTTGTTGTTCGGTATTTTTCATTTTGTGGGTCTTGTTTCTTCCATGTTATAAGGTTGCGGGTCCCACTTATTAAACGGAAAATCAAACGAACTCGGTATATCTCACCTACGTTTTAAACAAACCGAGGCGAGTCGAGTAGTAGGTTAATCGAGTCGGACTGAAAAAATTAATACTAGCTCGAGCTCCCCGAGCTCGATTAACTTTTCAATGTAGGTCTCGAGCTCGAGCTCGGATATTTTTTGAGTTATCGAGCTCGATGCTCGTTTATGGGTTCGAACTCGCGATGGATTAACTCGTTTATCGGCTTGAGCTTATAATTTTTATATTTTTATTATATGATTAATAAATATATGAGCATGTTTGGCTCGAAAAAGGGTATGTTCGATTCGACTCAAAAGGTTGAATCGAGTTTTCGAACGAGCCGAGTTGAACATTGGTGTTATAAAGCTCGGCTCGATAAGTTAAACGGGTTCTATTTTGTGTTCGAGACGAGAATAATTAAGCTCGAGCTCGACTCGTTTATACCCCTAATCTCACCAACTCAGGAGAATGCAGAAAAACAAAGAAAAATAGTATTAGGAATGTATGATGGCATCATGAAAATATGATCCATCAAAATTTAAAATGAGAAAATTTTGCATGAAGTTGGCTAAAAACTTTGGCTATTTTTACCCCAATTAACCAAACCAAACTTTAGACATGTGGGAATACGTGGAACCTTTCGAATCACTTTAAAAAAATCTATTATAAAGAGTGGAGATTCCAAGAGGTTTGTTGATCTAGCCGATGTGGAACTCCAATAATATGGGATACAAGTATTTGTATGGTTTATCGGTAGCTAGTTTTTGGCTTATGTGCGACTTTTTCTTCATTGTATTTCTGAATTCGGATTCTACTTTCGGTTATAATGGTTTCTTGTCAATATATATGATACAACAGGGATGACGAAAAATCCCAATTTTGTGGAGGAAGTCTTGTCCCATTTCGGAAAAGATGATGAAATTATCGTTGTAAGTTACAAAACTAACTCGAGGGTCGAGTTCTTTGATTGCAATCAATCTTTCAATCACTTATATGAATCTGTATATAATGAACAGGGATGCCAATTGGGTAAAAGGTCGCTTATGGCTGCCACCGATCTTCTTTCTGCTGTAAGTGTGCATAACGTTTAATCGTGTCACGAATACCAAATGATTGAAGTCTTGTTGTTTATCGATTGAAATCCAATTGGTTTAGGTGGATCCAATCCGATACGATACGATTATCCATTGGATTTGGATTTTGCCATCATTTCCGATCCAATTGACATTGGACAACCAATTCAATGGATGATTTGATTCGATTGGTTTCATCAGTCGGATGTTACTATTGGTTATCATCAGACTGGATTGGATTTATTGAATATTTTGATCCAACTTTCAACCAATTAATCCTCCATTTCAACAAATTATTCGTGTATTTTCCTAATTTCTTAATAAAAACAATACGTACAAATACCAACTAAAACAATGTCGTGAAATATTATTCCATCCGTCCCATAATAATTGTCAACATTTCTATTTTAGTTTTGTCCAAAAACAAGTGTTTACTTTAAAAAATAGATGTCTACTTCTCAATTATACCATAAGAGTAATTTATTACCCGTATCCGTCTTAAGGGACGGGGAAAAGATTTTTTTGATTGTTAAAGGTAAAATTGTCATTTTTTAATTAAAAAGTGTAATAGTTACATATTTTTAAAACCGTGTATTTTTCATTGTGATCATTTATTTTGGGGAGGTAGGGAGGGAGTATTAAATATATATATATATAGAGAGAGAGAGAGGAGGAGGATCATACGAGAAGTTAAACATTTTGCGAGAAGGCGAAAAGTGTTTAATCATATATGATTACACGGCTTGTATGTGTATTTAATCATGTATGATTAAACGTCTATGTATTGCCAATATAACATGTGTTTAATCCTATATGATTAAGCTTGTGTATCATATATGATTAAATACTTCTTGCCTTCTCGCAAAATGTTTAGCTTCTCGTTTGAACCTGCCCCTATATATATAGAGAGAGAGAGAGAGAGTCGGGTTCAAACGAGAACAATACTTATTTAAAAGAACACGAGAACTAACAAAATCATTAGTGATTTTACATTAACACACGAAAAAAAGGACTTTGGCCACGGCTTCAGGTCTGCGTAGCTTTTTTGCACGTTAATGTAAAATCACTAATGATTTTGTTACTTTTCGTGTTCTTTTAAATAGTTATTGTTGTCATTTGATCCTCCTTCTATATATATATATATATATATATATATATATATATATATATTAATTGGATGGGTGATCGGATTGATTGAATTGGTTCGGTTCCGTCCAAAAACCGACTGATCCAATTTGAATGTTGAAAATTTATATCCAATCAAATAGTTGTCGGTCGGCTGTGACTGAATTGATCGGTTATAACCGGATCGGATGACATTGTATATGTGCCTCGGTTGTGGTTATCGAACTACTCTTGTGCAGGGTTTCACAGGAGTGACGGATATAGCGGGTGGATATGCCGCGTGGAATAAAAACGGGCTTCCGATCGAGTCTTGATTATTAGGAGCATGAATAAATAAAGGGTTTTTTTTATGCAAGTAATTAAGCATGAATAATGTCAGATTGTAAATAGAGAGAAGGTTAGATATACTGCACATATAATAGCTAGCAGATGATACTGGTATGGTTCTTGATCCATTTATGGACAAGATGACCGTTATGTTTGGTCGCACTGTTGTATCGTTGAAATTGAAAGACGTTACATCTTCTGAAATGTTTCTTATTCGGATTTGGTTGTTGTATCGTTGAAATTGAAAGACGTTACATCTTCTGAAATGTTTCTTATTCGGATTTGGTTGTTGTATCGTTGAAATTGAAAGACGTTACATCTTCTGAAATGTTTCTTATTCGGATTTGGAATCGTGTAACAATATCAATTATAATTATGATAAAAAAGTGAGAATGTTACCGAATTTTTGGATGAGTTGACTTTTTCATCTATCTTTATGTTTATTTTCAGTCATTTTTATGTGCTTTTATGTGCAATTAATCAGTTTCACATCATTTGGTAAGCAATAAGCTAGATTTTTAAAAGTTGTTTTAGTTAGATAAATCCATGTGCTATTTTTTTCTACTTCTTTTTATTATACCAGTGACGGAACCAAGATTTTTGTTGTACCTTTAAGGTGGATCAAAGACGTGTAAAGTTGTCCAATGTGTTTTTGCAAAGTTCCACCTTCTCGAGGGATTTTTCTTAAGTTTGTTGGTTGATTTCGAGGGATTTCTCAGTTTTTTGGTTGTTTTCGAGCGATTTCTTCTATTTTTGGTTTATTTCGAGGGACTTTTCCAATTTTTTAATTGATGTTTCTTGTACTTTCTAA
This sequence comes from Arctium minus, assembly GCA_954870635.1. NCBI lineage: Eukaryota > Viridiplantae > Streptophyta > Magnoliopsida > Asterales > Asteraceae > Arctium > Arctium minus. The sequence goes on along the minus strand of OX941097.1, from coordinate 21,916,505 downwards.
TATCCCAAAGCACCCCTCAAAGTTTAGCAGGTGCACCTTTCATATCCCAAAAAATATTCTACTTGTGAAAATCGGTTGAGCAAGTGCACGGAACCCGCTGGGGGTTCATTGATCCGCCCCTGATCATACCACTTATATTTTATATAGACGTCTTATTTTAGGTCATTTTATGTAGCTTCTTAGTTAATCTTTATTAAACATGACTTCTTTATCAACTAGCTTATATCAGCCAAGGGGAAGAATCGTGTGAGAAGTTGAGGTTAACGTGAGAAACGTGAGAAGTGGATCTGAACCGTTGATCACTTTTAATCTCATGTCCTCCCATTAATTGCGTCATAGAAGGGAATTGATCCGGTGCATCTCATCGTAATGTGCATTCATTTCTCATCCAACGGTTGATAACCACTTCTCACGTTAACCTCAACTTCTCACCGGAACCCAACCCTATTAGCCAATGATTAACCTATCGACTAGTTCGCGAAACAAAGTCTTAAGGAAATAACGGAATTCCAACTAATAAACTTGGCCGATCTTGACAAAGCGATAGTTTCATCCACAAACTTCACCATACAATAACAAAATTGGATCATAAAAAAATGAAACAAATACAATAATAAAATGGGATTATACAAATTGTGGAAAAGTATGGTATACAAAGATATATCAACGTAATCAATCAAATAGTAGAGAAGGGGTGCATCAAGAAGTATAATATATAGATTTTAGAAGAAATTCAAAGTGCAATGTATAGAGTAAATATAGACATGGTGTGTGTATGTATCTAGGGCTTTGGACATTAAATGCCCTAAAATCTACGTTAAATCTCGTCAATATGTGATGTACGAGTAACTGCTACGAACCTTAAAGCCAAAAGTGACTTACAAAAGTCGTTTATGATGTCACTTTAAATGACTGGACTTCATGTGGCAATTTTTTTCATGTACGCGATTGATGAGTGCCAATTTTATATATGTATTTTATGTCAAATTCTTCTTGAAATTGATGTTCAATTGATGATTAATTACCAATTATAATTGGAGTTGTTATTTAATTGGTTGAAGCAAGAAAATAGAGAAGAAAAGAAGCAGTCTAAGTGAACATCTCATTTTCCATGCAAGGGCTAGTTTCAAGTGAGTTGTTGTATTTCCAACTCACGACAAACTCACGTCCAGCCTTCCCACGACTCAAGGGCCAATTTTTGGCGACTTTGAAGTAAGTTTCCAGTTTTCTAACCCAAGCCCAACTCACACCGAGCCAGCAGATCGTGGGCCTCCTTTCTTTTTGGAGCAGTTTCCAAACTTTTGGTTATAAAAGGCTTTTTGTAACCGATATTTGGGGGATGTTCTTTTTGGGGGATCGCACTAGAGATTGAAGAGAGGAGAAGGAGACGATTTGGGGAAGCAATAATTGGTATTTTCTTCCATCAATTAGGTATTTTAGATTAGGTTTAATCTTTGTTTTCCTGGTTATTTTTCTACGTTAGAGCAATGAGTTTATAATCATTCGGCTCGGATTGTGTTGAGACTTGTTGAACAATTTCATATCATTTTATTTCCATTTATGCATACCTTGATTTAATCATTATCATTGTTGGGTTATTTATTTAAGTCAGTACAATTGAATAGTTTAACCTAATTGTGAATTTCTAGATAAAATTGTTCATCCATAATTGTTCTCAATTTTATTTTAGTAGCAAACAATACTTTAATTGATTGGGTGTCCGATTAATTTTAATGTTGTGGGTTTGTTTAATCTAATCTGAATGGTCGGCGTGCGATCATTGGCTAGAAATGGTTGCCTTTAATCTGGACGATATGCACTTGTGCATACAAGTAATTTAGAACATGTACACGTGCATATGCACAAGTGCATAAAAACCAAAAAACAAATTAATTACTTGTATGCACAAATGCATACCGTCCAGATTAAAGGCTACCGAGTGTTCCTCAGTTTTCCCTTTTTTTGAGGTTTTCCCCTGAACCTGACCCTATATATATATATATATATATAGTGTTTGGTTCATTTGAGAAATGGTAAATATATGAGAAATAGAGAAGTAATCCTAGTCATTCATATGGTCAAGATTGGATTTGACTAGTCAAATATTGCGGCTTTGACCAGTCAAAAGTTGCGGCTTTGACTGGTCAAAAGTTGCGGCTATCCCAAAAATAGAAGAACAATTTCGTAAATTTTACAAAACACACGGGTTGTGTTCATATATGAACATGTATAATTCACATATGAACTATATGTTCATATATGAACCAGTGCAATTCACAACTGAACTCCTTTAACTGATTCATATATGAGCCTTTGTGATTCATATATGAATCAGTTGAACTAACTAACAGATTCATATATGAATCTTTGTGATTCATATATGAATCTTTGTGATTCATATATGAATCTGTATGAATCACAAAGGTTCATATATGAATCTGTTTGTGAATCACAAAGGTTCATATATGAATCTGTATGAATCACAAAGGTTCATATATGAATCTGTATGAATCACAAAGATTCATATATGAATCAATTGAACTAATTAACAGATTCATATATGAATCTTTGTGATTCATACAGATTCATATATGAACTCATCCTATGTATTTTACGAAATTACTTCTCTACCTTCTATAGACCACACAAGGAATTATCCGGTGTTTCACGGTCAAAACCGCAAATGTTGACCAGATGAATGGCTAAGATTACTTCTCTATTTCTCATATATTTACCATTTCTCAAATGAGCCTCTCCCTATATATATATATATATATATATATATATATATATATATATATATATTTATATATATATAAATATATAGGGGAGCGATCAATTGGAAACCATTATTACATTGGAAACTTTGGAAACCGAAATCAACCAATCAGTGAATTTCTTTTTTTTATTTTTATTTTTAATTGAAAATGTTATTTTTGTCTTTTACATTATTTCATAATATATATGATAACTGTTATTATTATTATATTAATAATTATTTAATTTTAATTTAGCTTATATATGGTAATAATAATCATTGATTAATTTAAAAATGAGATATTTAATTTAGGTAAATTATTTAATTTTAATTTAGCTTATATATGGTAATAATGAAACAATAATGCTAACACGATGAATCTGATGAATCTATTTTCATATACGGATATGCAACTGAACAGGTAATGAAACAAAAATGGGAAGTTAACAAAGATGGCACAAATTCATCATGTTTCATTATGAAACAATAATGCTAACACGATAAACCTGATAAATCTATTTTCATTATGAAACAATAATGCTAACACGATAAACCTAATGAAATATGTAATCCACAAATTCATTCTGTTTCATCACAATATTAGATTGTGTGGGAAATTTTATAATAAAATGAAATTAAAAAAAATATTTTCTTACATTTTAAAAGAAAAATAACTTTTTTGATGAAAAGACAAATGCTTCACGTTTTCATAGTAAAAAAATAACAAAATTTAGATTGCGTGGGAAATTTTATTTTGGTTTCAAGTAATCTAAATAAAATAAACCTTTCTTGCCATATTTGAGACACAAAATCAAAAGACATATTTACCCTTTTCATCTATTATTTTTATTTATTATTAATAAATTAATTAATTTACTACCAAATATAATTTAAATGAATCTTAACCATTGATTATAAAGATCAATGGCTGAAATTTGTTTTCCAAAGTTTCCAATGAAACTTGGTTTCCAATTGATACCACCCCTATAAATATATATATATATATATATATATACAATGGCTGAAATTTGTTTTCCAAAGTTTCCAATGAAACTTGGTTTCCAATGAAACTTGGTTTCCAATTGATATCACCCCTATAAATATATATATATATATATATATATATATATATATATATATATACATATATAGGGGTTGTTTTATTTGCAACCCTTAAAAAGGTTGCAAACCTTGCAACCCACATCTTAACCTTCGGATCATGATCGGCGGTTACAATAGATATGGGGCCCAATATTTTTAATTAAAAAAACAGAAAAATTAAAATAAAATAAACGCCGATCATAAATCCAACGGTTAAGATGTGGGTTGCAAGGTTTGCAACCTTTTTCAGGGTTGCAAAATATCCTTCCACTATATATATATATATATATATATAGTATATATATATATATATATATTTATAGTATGTCAAAGTTATTTTACAAACCAGAGAAATCTAACAAACCGTACAAACCGATGTTTTCATTGTTTAATTGAATGAAATTGTTTCATGAAATTGTCTTATTTGATGAATTTGTTTCATATAATTCTTTTCTTGATAAAATTGTTTCATACATTTTTGTTTATATGTAATAATGAAATTGTTTCATCTATTTCCTCATTCTAATGAAACTTTTTCATGTATTCTTGATAAAATGGTTTCATATATTCTTTACTAATCAACACTTATAATTAATAAAAAGTGGATAAAAAGAATAAATATGATTGGTTGAATACGGTTTGTACGGTTTCAGGATTGTTAGATTTATGTGGTTTGTAAAATAACCCAGACCCTATATATATATATATATATATATATATATATTATTCTATCTATAATATTTTTATTATTATTTTTGAATATAGAAAATAGATAAAAATAAAACTATTTGATATTTTAAAACATAATTATAATTATAAAAAGATTATAACTGGAAATAAATCAAACAAGTTACATTTGTATGATGAAAATATGTCAATATTGATCTATATTTATAGGAAATTGAAAAATATGAAATTTGTTATACTTTTTAATTTTTTTGTTAAAAGTTATATTTTTAATGTGATATGATTTATTTTAAAAGAATTCTTAAATCAACCAATCATATAATTCCATTTGTTAAATTAGTTTAATAATAAGACAAAGGATTAAGATTGCAATTTGAGTTCACCTATTAATCAAGATTGGTTTGGATTGCAATAATAATATGGTTTTTTATTTTCTTTTTATTTACTTGTTTATTTTTTTAGTATATTGATATTGATTTTAATTGCTAATAAAGATGGTCTTAGCAAATAAACTTGTAACAGTGTCAAGGTTTACCTAAATAGTGTTCTGTTATGAAGTTTCAGGATTATTTTCACGAAAACATACTGGTAACACGTGAACCCAACCTTATGAGACTTGGGTATTAAAAATACATCAGAATCAATCATTATCATGAAAACATGTGAACGATAAGAAGCAAGTAGAACATGGGTTGTAGAATAAAAACAACACTCTACAGTATGATGAGCAGAGGACTTTGATCATGAAAAATATGATGATGATGATGATGATGATGATGATGATGGTGGTGATGATGATGATCACGCAAATTACATGAAATAACTGTTGGCTGCTACTTCAATGGTGCCCTTTTTTAAAACCTGAGAAAAATCCACCCACCGATTTCTCCTTTTGCCCTTCTCCCACATTTCCAACCTATTATTATTCACATCATTACATTAGATTCTTGCAAGTAAAAGGTGATGTGCGAACGACTTGCGATTTCTTGGTCGTCTTGTTAAGGAGATGTGGTCATTTTGCATGATAACCCATAAATTGAACTTCAATAATGCAAAGAGAGCAAGAACATACCTCTTTTGCTAATTTCTTTAGTTTGTCTAGAATTTCGGTGAAGTCGGGTCTTAATGCTGGGTTTTGTTGCCAGCAACTATCGAGCAACTCTGTGAGCTTTGGATGAGTCTGCTTAGGAATTGTAGGTCGTAGACCCTGGCAAACCCATTGCTTGTTATGCTTTGCAACACAAATCTCACAAAATTTGACCAATATTAATTATTTCATTCAGCTTCAGATAAATCACAACTACTTTTCCATTTTGAGAAACTTCCCAATTTCGTTTCTTTTTATTAATAAATTCCACAAAAAAGGTTTGCTACCCTCTGGAGATCCCCTACTGTACTGGCCTCACAGTTATCATGGGGAGATAAATCGTGTGTCACATGGTCAGGTGGGCGGTGGAGTCTAACCCCATACCTCCCACTTAATCTGCAAGGATACCCACCTCCTTACCCAATATATTGATATCAATCCACAACACTCCCCTCCCTTCTACTCCCTCCATCCCAAAATAAATGTCCACGATGGAAATGGCATAAAGTCTTAGAAATGTGTAATTATTTCACTTTTTAATTAACTAAATGACAATTTTACCCTTGATAATACCGTGAGTAGTGAACTTCACCATCTCATAATTAAGGGTAGAATTGGAAAGTAAGCACTTCGGAAAATGAACACTTATTTTGGGAGTTGGGACAAACTAAAATATAAATGTGGAGATTTATTTCAGGGAGGACAGAGTAAGTAGTAAATGGTCTTTTAGATATTTGAGCTACAATATGTGATTTCAGATAAGGAAAGGGAGATTACCTGTTGTACAACGCCAACTGCTGCTTGTAATGGGGTTAAGTATGAGTAAGGAACCTGTAAGAACATTTACAACATAAGAAAAATATAAAATAAAAACATAAGAAATTTTTGCACGCATGTTTAAAAAGTGACTTACTTCACCGGTTAAAAGCTCCCATAGCACTATCCCAAAACTGAAAACATCAGCTTTATGATCATATGGTTTGTGCTCAATAACCTTCAATTCCATAACAACTGTTACTAAGACAAGCCCACGAATGTAGGGAGAAAAATGTAAGAAAGGATAAAAGATGCAGATAAGACGGCTTCTTATGAGTGTCAAATCGCTGAGCATAAGAAAATTATTGAAAACCACTACATGGCTTTATTACTCGTCACAATTACAATATTGTTGCAGTAAGAATGGCTCAAAAGGTCACAAGCTGGAGTGGTCTTCATGTAAACAATCACTCTACCCTTTGGGGTGGGTTATTTAGCTAAATGACCTCCCGACAAGTGTTTTCTAAGTCTATGACCTTCAGAAATGTTTCTAGGCATTCTTGTGTATGGAAGTGGCATTTTCTGTTAAATAGTAACATTCTCAAACTTGTAAGGTCATGGATTTAAAATAAATAAAAAAACTTGTTAAAATGTCATTTGACCAAAGGACCCCTTTTGGGATATAGAGGACAGGTATAAGTGCATCCCATCCCCCGGCCCCACTTTCGATTGGTTTGGTTTACTTGTCACAATTACAATATTGTTGCAGTCAGAATGGCTAACAAGATTTTTCCTAGAGAATAAAAAAGATGAAGTCGGCAGGCGAAATCAGTTTGCCAGTCACTTCACCATGAGTGGTGGCACAAGATAAATACATCAAGAATTCATCCAGGTGTTTCCAGTGAGTGTATTACTAATAAATAGAGTAGATTACAAAAAACCATACCTGGGCTGTAAGTCAATCTCCAAATTCAATGCTCCAAATGTAATTTTATGCTGAGTGCAAATAATTGTCAAATTTCGTCAACCTTGACGGAACTGTTAAGTCTGTTATTAAGTTAGTCCTGTGCATTGCACATGACACATTTTAGGGACACATTTCGCTATACTGCTATCATCTTCGTCTCCATTTTTTTCTTTAAATATTAATCTTAAAACTATTTAAGGGTTCCAAAACTACATAAATAAAATGTATGATTTTATCCATATTTACAAAAAACATAAATCTTCTAGATTGATGAATCAAATTCAATCCATAATATAGAATTTCTAGTTCTCGCTTTAGGAAGAACAAGGGTTTGATGGTTGGGTCTTGAAAGGGAATCATAATCTTCATTTTAGGACACCAATTCAAACACATTTTCAAGAAACTTTCCATTTCCTTTTAATCAAAATACATGTTCAATATGGATTGTGAAGGGCATACGATTAGGGGCAACAACCACACTTTACCCCGCCAACCCTCCCACACATAAAAGGGAAAAAAAATGCTTGATTTGTTTGTTATTTATTAGTACTTAGTAGGAGCTTGGAAAAAAATTCTACTTTATTTATAGTGGTCTTGTATACTGTTCTAATGTCATCGCTTGGTAAGGAATTGGTGTTTATCTTAGTTTGGTTTATGAAGAGAACATTTAAGGAGCTGCTGCATTTTTTGTGTGTGTGTATATGCTCTCTCTCTCTCTATCTATCTCCACACACACCCCAAAAGTAAAAGTGCTCTTGTGATGCCAAGGAATCATTGCCTCATTGGGCTGGTATGAATTCTTTGATGCTACTAGTTTGGTTCAGGCTAGGGAATGAAAAATGGAATGAACATGAAAATGACTGGGAATGAATTTTCATCCCCCCCCCCCCCCAAGTTTGGAATGAAAATTTGAGCTTATGGAGGAATGAGCCCATTATATCATTATCATATAAAACCAAACAGTTTCTTTTATCCTCAATCCCATTAATTACTGCTTAATTCCTCTACCCAAATACCCCCTAGTTCTTCATTTACTTAGTTTTGTTAGGACTAATTGATTGAACCAAAGTGAGAGGTTCAAGCTTTTTCAAGGTTAAATGATGATGGAGATGAAGATGACGAATTGCGATTGAGATAGAGGTTTGTTTTTATCTTACTTCTACATTTATTTTGACATTTTCACTCCTACAACTCTTTCATGTGCCATGGACATGAATGATGCAATGGTAACAATTAGTGGTTCCATCAGGGAGGATTGAAATTGGCAATCAATTAAATGTGCAAAACGAGAACTGGTGATCTCTGGAGATTGAGCAATTGGCCAACTGCAGATGGTTTTAGTAATTTACTCTAACCATTAATATGATGCCAAAAAAAGGTATATAAAAGGGTCCTGAAAAGACAAAAGAAACACAGTGACATACTAATTGAACATTCAAATTCAGAGATATGTCTATAGTGCGTGGGAATGGAAGCATAGTAGTACCTCGGGTGCCATCCAGCGGTATGTTCCAGTTTCTGCAGTCATTACTCCAGACTGAGTCTGAACCCTGGCCACTCCAAAATCAGCAACCTTGACAACCTGTCCAATAATATTAAATTTTGAAGTGAGACAGAAATATGCAAACATAATTTGTCCGTAAAACCTCACCAAAAAAAAACCTCAATTTCAAGTGAAATGGCAAGTAAAACACAGTTACAATAGAGAAACTGAAGCCAACCAAATGTTCCTGATACATTTATTTTTGTTATATATGTGGATAAACTTTTAATCCACAAACAAGCTACCATCTACAAACCACACTACAAAAACATGAGATGTATCCACTACAGAAACTCGTCTGTTTCATCTTCCATGTTCCATCATGACATCAAAAGTTAAAGGATAAAATCAATCAACACAAATCCTCCACCCATAAGACCTTATTATATATGAGTCATATCCGTATATTACTAGAGCTTATAAAATTCGATGAAGGGAGACACAAATGCACAAATCACCTTAAACACAACCTAAAGAACTAGTAATGGAATAAAATACGAAGTATCTATGAAGTGTTCCTGAAATTCTGCATGATATCACAAGGTTCGCACCCATCACCCACAAAAAATATAAACAAGAAAAAAAGTCAGCTAAAGAAAACACAATCTAACAAAATAGTAAAGGAATAAAATTTTGAGAATATATGAAGTGCTAGTGTTCCTGAAATTCAGTATGATATCTTACGGTTCTCGCCCATCACCGACAAAAAATATATAAGAACAAATCTATAGACTGGAATACCAATGCATACAAAAAGAACTTAAATAATGACGCATAATAATTAAAAAAATATGGATTTTTAGGTAACTCTTACTTCGTGTTCATCCATGAGAAGATTGGCAGTTTTCAAGTCCCTGTGAATAATATTATTTTGGTGCAGGTAGCTCATGCCCTTGGATATATCAATCGCCATTTTCAGTAACAAAGGAAGCTTAAAAGAACCATTCTGCTTGTGCAGAAAGTTATATATGCTTCCCCGTGCCATGAACTCTGATGAGAGAAAGAAACATCAGTAGTAGAAAACCAATTCATTGTATGAAACTTCAAATCTCCATATATTTCAGATGCAACAAACTACTTGACATGCATACATATTCTATATTATGGATGAGCCGTTTAATAGAAGACTTCCTTTTACTTCTTGTCTATGGTATCTCGATCATACTAAAGTAGAGAAAGAACATAATACAACATCAAAAATATGTGATTTGAAAACTTCATGTTAGACAGTGTTGCTAAGGCTTCAGAAACGCATGTAAGAAGAGAAGCCAAAGCTGCCACTTCGCCTGGTTCAAAAAAATTAACCCAATTCACTACCACCAAAGGGAGAGGGAAGAAAGAGAACGATAAGTAAGGAGCTCAACTAATTTGATTGTAAACTTTTTTAAGGTTTCCAGACATTCCTGAGTCTGCTTTATGATGGTGCATTATGCACAGCTGTTAAATGCATGATCTGTAACGTTACTTGTGTTCAAAAAAGATAATGACATGTTACTGCATGATGACCTGTAACAAAGAAAAATCTATGAATTCACTGTAATGTTGCCAAAATGCAAGTGGTTGAGTATCCATCCATACACACATGAACGAACAGGACTATACTCCCTTGGAAGTACCCCTCTATCTATACTCTTTGAATTTTTCAGTAAAACGATTAACATATCTATCAACGCACAATGTTCTACAAAAACAGGGACAAAACCAAATGTAATCCAAATATATAAAATTATATATAGTTGAGTGAGTATCACAAACTATCATCCAGCTAAAGTACCAATAAAATGATATAGCTTTTGTAATTAATTACGTTACCAGTTACAATGCACAGTTTTGTAGGTTCTGTACATGCTCCAATGAATTGGACGACATTCTTGTGTCTAATCTTCCTGCCAAGAGAGGGGAAATAAGAGAAAACATAACCAGATGTCAAAGAACTAGAAAATGCTAAGGAATAAAAAATGAATCCTCCATCTGACAACACACATCTCCAAGAACTTGCAACTACTTGACTGGTAAAGATATTACTGATTTAGTATGGTAATGCAACTAAAAGGACCAAATGGCTGATTCTTAGATGAATAGATGACATGTCTAAGACAAGTGTCCAACAATCTCAACATGAAAACTGAAGAAATTGTGTGGAAGATTTCTCGTGACTGAAGGAGGCAATTGAGAGCATGAAAGATTGTCTCTACGTAACAGAACTACAGGAGAACCAATCTAACAAACACAATTTTGCTGTAAATAAAATAAAATATCAAAAATTTGACCATATATAACTTTAGCTGCTACACAAAAAACGGTTCTACAATGTCATAAAACTCAAGAGTTCCACAAGACTAAACTTGCCCGTCATGAGAGAAAGGGATGTGCAGCAATATACAGAAACCTTGTTCAAATGCACTCGTAGGATAAGTGCTATAATGCTACACAAATTCATCAACAGCTTAGAACCATAAGCTACTGGAGAAGTGTGCCAACAATGTATGCTGCAGTTAACAGCATCAATGAAGTGACATTAAGGTGTTAAAAGGAAAAAAAAAAGTGATGATTAGAAAAAATGATACAAATCTGATAAACAAAATCAGTACCTAACTACTTTGGTGCCCAAAAGGAAAATTGGAGGAAGACATTCAAATACTCTCACGTTATATAGAATATAAAAATAGTAAGCTATGGAGTAGAAGAATGCTGGAGGGTAAACAAACACCAGAAGCACAAACTTGGAGGTTAGAAAGCCAAATTAAAATAAATGCAAACCTCAGAATAAAAACTTCTTGAGAGAATTCTCTTAGCATGTCTGAATCAATTCGTTCTGGCTTGAGAACTTTAATAGCAACTTCCTGACTACAATATGTGCCTTTATATCTGAGGATATTAGAAATATTAAGAGCCATGAAAACTTCGAAGATTCTGAAGAAGGTTTAGAGTTCAAACACTTACAGATCACCAAAAGTACCAGATGCAACTTTATTTTCAAATTTCAGCAAACTGGCATCGAGCTCCCATACATCAGTTCCATCGGTAGGTATTTTAACATGATCAGTCAAAGACACAGAGTTGCTAAGTATTGGAACAGGTCTGCTTATAGCAGATGAGGAATGCTTTTCAAGATAAGGCTCCCCCTGCAGAGAAGTTGTAAATGATCACACTTACACAGGTGTCCCAGTCAAGCAAAACAAGATGCAGCTATCGTCGTCCCAAATTACTTGGGGTACACTAAAATGGGAATCTGGCAAAAGTTATAGAGGCAAAATCCCTCCAGAGACTCCTGAAAATATATAGCATCCGTCCACACACACTTATCAAAGGCAGACTCAAGTGGTACATTCCACTCATTCAAATTTCTGATCGTTGCTTCACAGGTTTTGCCTACCCAATATCTTCAAATGCCGTCCTCTTGGTACCAGTCTCTTATTCTAAATGGTGCATCCAAAGGTCTGCATTAGATATTATCAAACCATCTCCAGGGCCCAGGCCTTGTTGCTTGAGCTTCTCCCTAACTGGCGTCATCTCAACCTTCCCTTGTTGCATGCGCTTCTTCCCAACCGGTGTCATCTTAACCTTCCCCCAGGTCATAAAATGCCATTTTAGCTCAAGAAAAGCTGTTTTATTAGAGGTTCCATATATTCAGAGCATATGGCAAAGCAGTATATAAATTTCAAGATAGTACTTTTTCTTCTTTCAAATATGGTTCATGAACAAGTTATTAGAACAGGATATCATAGTCCGGTATGTAGTTCATGCATGTGCTTAGGTGCACCTTCCTTTTCCTTGGAGACTAAGGCCTCAAGGTATTTGCTTGAGTTGTGGGCCTAACATCTAGAACAGGCCAATCCATGCGCCCACCTGACCTAATGCACTTGGTACCTTTTAGTAATTGTGACATTTTAGTTTATACTCCCTCCTTCCCAAATTAAGTGTCCACATTTCTATTTTAGTTTGTCTCAAAATAAGTGTCCACTTTCAAAAGTTTCCACTTTCCCATTCTACCCTTAATTATGAAATGGACAGTTTCTCTCTCTATTCTTAAGGGTAAAGTGTCATTTAGTTATTTAAAAAGTGTAATAATTACACATTCTTAAAACTATGTGGCATTTTTCATTATAGACATTTATTTTGGGGCGGAGGGAGTATATAATAATTAGAACTATAAGCTGGGCCCTAATTATTTTGACAGAGATTAAATGAAGGGACCGATAATATATTGAATTGTACAAAGTGTAAAATGCACTTTAATCTTATAGACAAATCACAAATTACACTCCCTCAGTACATCTCTCTCTTAGGAACAACCAAATTCTAACAAGAAAGGATATATCAGTCCCAGCACCTCACATGTAATTATCTGTAATCAAGCACAAAAGAACCAAACACCAGCTTCTTGTAGCACCAGAAATAATACCAGATGGAACCAAAGGGTCCTTGGCCCAGCGGTACCAGGAGATTGTTCAAACCTCACCAAAGGTGAGGACGGTGCGTGAGTATTTAATGTATATAAATAGTATATACTTCGAATAAAATAATACCAGATGAAACTGCATATAAAGTTGCAAGGTTAATATTGCAAAATGCCAAGTGTCCAAAAGAAACTACCTTAGCCTTCATAATCTCCTTTGCTATTGCATTTCTGAGCTCTGCAGTTTCCTAGAAGTTTCCAAAACCAGTCAGTACACATTGATGATCATGACATAGGAAGCCAATGTCATACAAGAAGAAATAAATTAAGACACAAACGGCATGGAGTTACTTATCCTCCTCCTTGATTCTATTTATATGCTAGTTCAAATGTAAGTTTAACACCATTACCACAAAGGTTATGTACAAAGTTGTATGAGAAAATTTTAATTAATAAACTGGAGCATAGAGGTTAAACAAAGCAATGAAGCATTATATTACAAAAGGATCCTGCAAGCAATCCGCATAAACACAAAGCACAAACATGAAAATGGGTCCAAATCTTATGAGTAACAACTGCTGATTAAAACTGCTTCTAAAATAATTTTCTACCCATGAATGTAGTCCACAAATGTTTTCCCAGATTTCTACATTTTTTCCGAAACTAATGACTCCTGCTTAAAACTTGTTAAGTGTACGCCAAACATGTGACCTAGTACCATTAGAATTGTAACCGACCAAAATCACATGAGTTGTATACCGAGCACTGTAATTTACTTGGAAGCCACCCTATCTCCCTAACATGGGACCAGAAATAATAGAGAAGGGGGTATGGAGAGCATCTGCAAGGGGAGACCTTCAACACAAGAGATACATGAGAAATTACAACTTGTTAACTTCAACCGTAATCTTGGACTGGACCTTTGATCTTGACATAACAGCCTGGGTGTTATGTTGTTTGTTCTTATTATCTACTGCTACTATGTACACTATAATATGAATCTACCTAAGTACACAAAACGAGTGCTAGCCATGCAATTTTTCCATTTTAGAATAATATCCATACATGCCACGACAACGAAAAGATTTAAGGTTGATGAAATAATATTCTGTCTAATTGGAATTCAATTCAGTCATCTAGAGACAACTAAGAGCGTACCTCATGAGGCCATCCATCAACTACAAAGACATCCAAGGAGAAGCCATCAGCAGTGGAAAAAGCATGTGCTTCTTGAATGTTCAATCCAGCCTCGGAAAGCAAGGAAGTCAACTGCAGAATTGATAAATAAGTAACTTAATCTAAATTTCTCACAATAATACAAATCTCACATAAGGAAAACTGAGCCAGCCTTTCTATAGAAGTAATCCTGCAATTAACTAGCATCTCATCATTCAGATGTACAATCCATAACATTGAAGCTGAAATCACTCGTTTTAAGACTTTCGTGCACATATAAGAAGTTAATCATACAGAACATAAAACATAAAGCTGACTTTTTAGTGATTGCATGAGAAGCATCAACTTAAGAACACCAAAAGGCGTTCTGCCAACTTCCCTATGGACCATAAATAGCTAAACTGCAATAAGCTGTCACAATAGTGAAACTCTTTCCCTCAAGGCAAAAGAAAAACAAGGCAAAATGATAATGGTCTTTTTTCACAAGGCTTGGAACAGTTTACCTTGATAGAGAACGATATATCGCTATATACATGTCAAATAAAACACATCAGAAGCTGAATCATACATACAAGTCAAAAGGGGGCCATATAGACAAGGCCTCCAAATCGAACCATTGGCCCTTTTGAGAGAAATGATGGGCCTACCGTTGGAACTCATGTAGAGGGGAAGGTTGGAAGAAAAGCAAAGAAAAGGTGGGTTCATATATGGTGGGACCCATCACTTGGTAATTTAGCATGTGAAGTATAGTGGGGTACTCAGAATGTAACATTCCGTTCTATAAGAGATTTTAATATCGCACCTTGTCATTTTCCTTATCAAGCCTTTACGACCTTATTCTTTAATTAAGGAATCGTACAAACCGTCTATAAACTCCTTGCATGTTTTTATGTGGTTATTTTGTGTTTATGGTACTGGCTTGAGTGTCAAAAGGGGTGTGAGTTTTGAACCGTTAGATTTTGGGTCGTTTGGGCAGCACGTGGCAGGCCAGAGGCGGCATTGCCCGGCGACTTTGCCCTTGGCAATGTCGCGGTGTCAATGTCGAAGTAGGGGGTCAAGGAGCTGAAAGTTCGGACAATATTTCCAGTGGGTGAGGCTTAGGGTGCGACCTTGCCCCGGCGACAATGCCAAGGGCAAAGTCACAGGGGCATTGTCGCCTACGGGGCTGTGGCTTCTGTATTTAGTGTGCGATCTTAGGCCAAACACACACACTGTAACACCCCGAATTTTGGAATATTTGATCATATTGGATTACAAAATTATTTTGGTTATGCTCAGTTGATATCATCAAAGTTCAGTCGTGTTACGGAGTTGGAAAACGTCAAATTTCTGATGGAGAACGGTTTCGGCGAGAGTGACCCTGTCGCGCCGGGGGAAAGACTCTCGGTACAAATCTGGCGAGAGTGCCAGTGGCACTCTCGCGGAGTCATAATCGCGAGGGACCAATTTCAAGCCGTGGGCTGAGAGCCACGGTACAAACTCGGCGAGAGTGACTGACGAGAGTGCCCTGTCACTCTCACGATGTCACAATCGCCGACGGGCAAAAAGAGGCATTAAATACCTCATTTTCTCTAGAGACTTCATTTATTTCACTTTGGGTTTTCTTTGGCATCCGATTTTGCTCTCATCTAGGTAAGGTTTATTCATCCCAATGTTCATCTCTTCTACCTTTAATCACCTCTAGAATCTTGGTGGGTTGTATTTATTACTTACTAGGGTTCCTCTCTCTTGGTAGCTAGCTCTATCTTCTTGAAGTCAAGGTTCTTAAATCTAGGGTTTCTCCGTTTCTAGGGTTTGTCATCTCAACCCTATAGGTGAGTCTCCTAAACCCTAACTACTCATACTTGTGTCAATACGTGATAAATGATTATTGTAAGATGTTCAATGAATTAAAATTAGGGTTTATGTATTTGCCATGTTTGGGGAATTGTGGTTGGTGAAATCATTTAATGTGGAGAAGAATGCTATGTGTAAAATGTGATATGTCAATAAATGCTATGAAGATGATCTATATTTGGATTGAGAAAATGTGTAGGGCTATTCTTATCAGCAGTTGGATCAATGTTTATCAAAAGGGGTCCTGATCACATTACTTTAGTAGTCAAGCAACTTTTATGCATGAGTGTGCTTTATTATGCTTGTAAATGGTATATGTGCCTTGCATGAAAGGTGTTATTAATAGGTATATACGCAAGAGTTAATTACGGAGGTTATGTCTAATTTTTTGTGCACGAGGAATTAGACGGTTCTTATATATATCATGCAAGTATTCTTGATCATTGGATCTCTAGCGATGAGGCAATAGGTGACGCAAGTCGCCGGGTTGTAACTCGTCTACTTTGGATAGACACCCGTGTCCATAAGTCTTTGGAGCGTAACTCGACGGAGTAAGCGTTAGAGGCATAAACGGTCCGAGGATTGTGATGTCCAGCGTGGCATGGGAACTAGGTCCGGGATACGTGGTGAAATCCAATTTAACATCGCGGGTAACTCCACTCATGTGTTCTTGTTACCCAAGATGGAACGGGTACTCCCATTAACTGGAATTTATCTCTGATAATTTATACAGGTTGAGCTTGATTATCCCATAATGGTATGATTTTATAAATCTAAAGGCGTATCGGTAACATTTACTTGCTTTATTTGTAATGGTTGATAAATGTAACTTCTTAGGTATCTTTCTTGGTTTCAACCTAACACTTGTACGTGTGTACTTTGACTCACAGGTTCAATTAGCGATGCGTCTAAGATACCTTGATCCGCTAAAAGCACACCTAGGAGCACCATGGCTCGGGCAATCATTTTTGGGGTTTTGAGAGAAGAGCGATTTTGGAGACATAGCAACACCCGTGTTTAATCTAGTATTTTGTAATGTTCTAGATTAATTAGGTTGTTGTGAATTATGTTTCATTTATACCGCTACAATTGCTTGTACAAACTAACCCTCGTCTTGAGGTTTTAGTTGTCCGTAATTACAGGTTTAAATTCTTACCTTTTAGCCGTTATATTGCCAAAATTTTAAGTTTTATTTTACCCCAATTTTTAGAGTGTTACACACACACTTAAACTTAAAACCTACAGATCGAGTTTCTCTCTTCTAAGGGCGATTTTCTTCATCTCTCTACTTCTCCCTCCTCATTCAATACACCTAACCTAACCTAACATTTAAGAGGGTTTCAAGAAGTAGTTGAGTACAAGAGGGTGTTTGGGATTTAAAGCTTCAAGTCTCTCAAGTTCAACCATTCTAGGGTTTTCTCTTTACAAAACCCTAAGTAGTGAGTCTCTTACCCTTACATCTTAACTCATGTTCTTGTTTGTTCAAATGCACATACATACCTTTTTCTATGTGATTTATTGGGTAACTAGGGTTTCCTCTCTATAATCCTTACTTTGTGAGTCTCTACTCTTCAAATATTTAATGTACACCTAAATGTTACTATACACACATACATACACTTATGCACACTTACATACATCTTTATACATGAGTTGAGACCTAGAAACTAAGGTCCCGGAGGATTGGCTAAAATGTATATGATACCCTGGATTTTATTTATCTGATGAGTAATAACATGATTAATACCCGATAAGAATAATTGGGTCGATGTATACATGGAATGGACTACCTATATGTGGAAATTTTGTTTTGGAGTTTAAGCTTAAAATGATTGAAAGCTTTATATGCATTATTTCAATTATATGTCTTGCCATGTTCTACATATGAACCTTGGACCTCTAATTCCTTGTGCACGAGGATTTAGATATGCCTATTTATGGGTAGAAAGTTGTTGGTCGTTTTGACCGCTAGCGAGTAGGCAATAGAGAGCTTTATAGCCTTTGAGTTGTAACTCGACTAAATTGGATAGACAATAATGTCCGTAAGTCCTTGAGGTGTAACTCAGTGGGGTAAGCATCAGAGGCACAAACGGTTTGAGGATTGTAATGTCTTTATGGCATGGGAACTAGAACCGGGGCATATATTGGAATTCAATAACATCACGGGTGTCACCACTCTTGTGTTCTTGACGCCCAAGATGGAAACGGGTCTACCCCGTAATTGCAAGAGGTATATCTTGTGTGTGTCTATTCAAGTGTGGACTATCACTCTTCAAGAAAAGGTTGACATCTGTTCAACCACTTAGAAGTATCGGTAACAATTAATATGACGTGATTGGGTAAATTACTAAATGTTAATCTTGTTATAGTATGAAATTGTTAGTCTAACACTACTCGGTATTTTGTTTGGCTCACAGGTCTTTCTAGTGGCGTTCATAAGCCACTTTGATGTACCGGTCGTGCGCTTAGGAACCTCGTTGGACCGGGATTTTTGGGTTATTGATAAGAGTGTTTTGGAAATATAGCGACACCCATTTTTAATCTAGCAAATAGTTGTACTAGATTAAATAGGTTGTTTGTATTATATTTCATTCTTCAGCTACTATAATTGTTGCAAACTACCCCATGATTTTTGGGTTTAGTTGTCATATTTACAGGTTTCATAAAGGGAAAATTGCATCAAAATGGAACAAACTTTAAGTTAATTCCTATAAACTCCTTGCATGTTTTTATGTGTGTTAGAATGTAAAATATGTAATTCTTTACTTAGACCCAATTAGCTCTTGGGCCCTTAGGGTTTTCTCTTTTAGGGTTTCCTTTTTTTCTAGCTTTCTTGCCTATATATATCCTTGTACTCTTTCATTGTATTTATAAGAAAATCAATAATATAATCCCTGATTACATGATATAAGAGCCGCCGCTCCTAAAACCCTAATAGCCGCCGCTCCGAAAACCCTAATAGCAGCCGGCCCACTTTCTGCCGGCGTGAACAGTAAATCCGGCATGAATAGTAACTCCGTCGTGAACAGTAACTCCGTCGTGAACAGTAACTCCGTCGTGAATAGTAACTCCCGAAGATTTTGGTGCGTTTTTTTTATCGAAGTTCGCTTGGTACATTTTGTCTAGATCGAAGATTTTCCCCCTTTTTTTCTTCTCTATTCGTCTTCTGGCACCCTGAGTGCGCTGTTCGTTTTCGTTTTTGTTCGTTGGTTTTCTGGCACCCTGTGAGTGCATTCTTTGTCCAACTTCGATTTTTTGGTTTGTGATTCATTGGAAGATGACTGGAGAAAACAAACCATCTGGTAGTACGGTTACTATACCCGTGGAAGAATATGCTCGACTTTTAGGGACTGAGAATTCCACTGTTCCGACTGCTACATTTGCTGAGACAGGTAACTCTAGTACATGTCTATTATCCTCTGCCTCCAAATGGATCATTGATTCAGGTGCTTCAGATCACATGACAGGTAATCCCACTCTCTTCTCTAATTTCAATAAACACACGTCTCCATCACGTCACAATTGTTGATGGGTCTACCCCACCTGTCCTTGGTTCTGGCACCATTGATCTTACCCCATCTGTTTCGTTATCTTCTGTACTGAGCCTACCCAATTTCTCGTTCAATTTGTTATCAGTCAGTAAAATTACCCGTGCTTTAAATTGTTGTGTCACATTCTTTCCTGATTTTTGTGTCCTTCAGGATCTGTCGACGAAGAGGATTATTGGTAAAGGGCGGGAAACTGACGGCCTATACATATTTGAACATCAAATACCTTGCTCTTTGGCTTGTTCCAACTCATCGTCTCCGCTTGAAGTTCATTGTCGATTAGGTCATCATTCTTTACAGAATTTGAAGACGTTGTGTCCTGAGTTTTCTTCTTTATCTTCTCTACAGTGTGAGTCTTGTCAGTATACCAAACATCAACGTATTCATTTAAGTCCTAGAGTCTATAATAAGTGGGCCTCGTCTCCATTTGAGTTAGTCCATTATGATGTTTGGGGACAATGTCCGGTCACTTCAAAACTTGGATTTAAGTATTTCGTTACTTTTGTTGATGATTACTCTCGTACGACTTGGCTTTACTTTATGAAAAATCGATCTGAGGTGTTTACCCATTTTTGTTCATTTTATACCGAGATTAAAACAAAATTTAAAGTCTCCATTCAAACTCTTCGTAGCGATAATGCAAAAGAATATTTGTCTCAAACATTTCAGTCATATATGCTTCAAAATGGTATTCTTCATGAGTCTTCCTGTGTTGACACACCAGCCCAAAATGGAGTTGCTAAACGAAAGAATCGTCATCTCTTAGAGGTGGCTCGGGCTCTATTATTTCACATGACTGTTCCAAAACTCTTCTAGGCTGATGTTGTTGCTACTGCTTGTTTTCTCATCAACCGAATGCCATCTGTTGTTTTGGATGGAAGAAGTCATTTCTCAGTTCTGTTTCCTACAAAGTCATTGTTTCCTGTCGACCCAAAGATCTTTGGTAGTACCTGTTTTGTCCGTGATACCCGACCACACATAACTAAGTTGGATCCAAAATCTCTGAAATGTGTATTTCTTAGTTACTCTCAACTTCAAAAAGGGTATAAGTACTTTACTCCCACACTTAATCGATACATTGTATCTCGAGATGTTACATTCCATGAGAATATACCTTTCTTTCCTGTGTCCACTCCTTGCAATCCAAGAGATAGCGATGATTTGTTGGTATATATCGTACCAATTCCCGAATCCCCTATCCTATCCGACTCGACACAGCATCAAGAGCCTACTAAACCACCAATAGTTCATGTGTATAATAGGCGGCAACGACCTACGTCAGATCCCGACCCTATACCATCTTCGTCATCGTCTGCAGATCCTTCTAATGATGATCCTCCTGCTTCAAGTGATCCACCACCTTCCGATACACAGGATCCTGATCTTGATGTTCCCATTGCCCCTTCGGAAAGGTAAGCGCTCATGTACTTACCCTATTTCTCCTGTTGTTTCCTATGATCAACTTTCTTCTCGTTCTCGCTCTTTGATCTCTACACTTGATTCATTTTATGTTCCTAAAACGGTTGGTGAAGCTTTGGCTCATTCTGGATGGCGGGATGCCATGATTGAAGAGGTTAATGCTCTAGATCATAATAATACATGGGATTTGGTAGAGTTACCTGCATGTAAAAAGACAATTGGATGCAAATGGGTATTCACTGTGAAAGTTAATCCAGATGGATCAGTGGCTCGTCTGAAAGCCCGGTTGGTAGCTAAAGGATATGCTCAGACTTATGGGGTCGACTACTACGAGACATTTTCTCCTGTGGCTAAGGTACCCTCCATCCGCTTGTTTATTTCATTAGCCGCTACTTATGACGGGGTCCTACACCAACTGTGGCTAAGGTACCCTCCATCCGCTTGTTTATTTCATTAGTCGCTACTTATGACTGGGTCCTACACCAACTGGATGTGAAAAATGCATTCCTGCATGGTGATTTACATGAGGAAGTTTATATGGATCAACCACCTGGGTTTGTTGCTCAGGGGAAGTCTGGCAAAGTCTGTAAGTTGTGTAAATCATTGTATGATTTAAAGCAATCCCCTCGTGCTTGGTTTGGACGGTTCAATGTTGTAGTGACCGAGTTTGGCTTACGGAGGAGCTCTTATGATCATTCTGTGTTCTTTACTTCATCCCCTTCTGGATGCATTCTATTAGTGGTGTACGTTGATGACATTGTGATTACTGGGAGTGATGAGATTGGGATCAAGAAGCTGAAAGATTTCATTGCGTCTCAGTTTCAAACAAAGGATCTAGGTCCTTTAAAATACTTCTTGGGAATTGAAGTATCTCGTACTCGGAAAGGGATGTGTTTGTCTTAACGGAAATATTGTTTGGATGTATTGAATGATTCTGGGATGATTGAAACAAAACCGTGTGAGGCCCAATGATTCCGAACATGAAATTGAAAGCAGACGATGGAGATCTACTTGAGGATCTAGAAAAGTACAGAAGAATTGTGGGAAAACTAAACTACCTGACAATTACGCGTCCTGACATCGCTTTTCCGGTGAGTGTTGTAAGTCAGTTTATGTCATCTCCAAGAACTCCACATTGGGAGGCCGTTAGACATATACTGAAGTACCTAAAGGGTGCCCCTGGTCTTGGCATTCTTTATCAAAATCACGGTCATCATGTCATAGAAGGGTTTACAGATGCTGGCTATAATGGAGATCCTACGAACAGGCAGTCTACGACAGGCTATTGTGTGTTAGTTGGAGGAAATCTAGTCTCGTGGAAAAGCAAGAATCAGAATGTCGTTTCCCGGTCAAGCGCTGAATCTGAAAATAGGGCTATGGCCCAAACCACTTGTGAGCTGATATGGTTGCGTAATCTGCTAGGTGAACTTGGGTTTGCTCAATCTAAACCAATGAATCTATATTGTGATAATAAGGCTCGTGTTTCATGAGAGAACAAAACATATTGAAGTGGATTGTCATTTCACTCGTGAAAAGCTAGAAGATGGAACCATCTCAACTCCCTTTGTTCGAACAGGAAGTCAACTTGTTGATGTCTTTACCAAAGGTTTACCTGGTTCACGGATCTCTTCTATATGTAACAAGTTGGGCATGATTAATATCTATGCTCCAACTTGAGGGAGAGTGTTAGAATGTAAAATATGTAATTCTTTACTTAGGCCCAATTAGCTCTTGGGCCCTTAGGGTTTTCTCTTTTAGGGTTTCCTTTTTTTTCTAGCTTTCTTGCCTATATATATATCCTTATACTCTTTTCATTGTATTTATAAGAAAATCAATAATATAATCCCTTATTACAATGTGGTTATTTTGTGTTTATGGTACTGGCTTGAGTGTCAAAAGGGGTGTGAGTTTTGAACCGTTAGATTTTGGGTCGTTTGGGCAGCACGTGGCAGGCCAGAGGCGACATTGCCCGGCAACTTTGCCCTTGGCAATGTCACGGTGTCAATGTCCCAGTAGGGGGTCAAGGAGCTGAAAGTTCGTACAATATTTCCAGTGGGTGAGGCTTAGGGTGTGACCTTGCCCCGGTGACAATGCCAAGGGCAAAGTCGCAAGGGCATTGTCGCCTACGGGGTTGTGGCTTCCGTATTTAGTGTGCGATCTAAGGCCAAACACACACACACTCAAACTTAAAACCTGCAGATCGAGTTTCTCTCTTCTAAGGGCGATTTTCTTCATCTCTCTACTTCTCCCTCCTCATTCAATACACCTAACCTAACCTAACATTTAAGAGGGTTTCAAGAAGTAGTTGAGTACAAGAGGGTGTTTGGGATTTAAAGCTTCAAGCCTCTCAAGTTCAACCATTCTAGGGTTTTCTCTTTACAAAACCCTAAGTAGTGAGTCTCTTACCCTTACATCTTAACTCATGTTCTTGTTTGTTCAAATGCACATACATACCTTTTTCTATGTGATTTATTGGGTAACTAGGGTTTCCTCTCTATAATCCTTACTTTGTGGGTCTCTACTCTTCAAATATTTAATGTACACCTAAATGTTACTATACACACATACATACACTTATGCACACTTACATACATCTTTATACATGAGTTGAGACCTAGACCTAGAAACTAAGGTCCCGGAGGATTGGCTAAAATGTATATGATACCCTGGATTTTATTTATCTGATGAATAATAACATGATTAATACCTGATAAGAATAATTGGGTCGATGTATACATGGAATGGACTACCTATATTTGAAAATTTTGTTTTGGAGTTTAAGCTTGAAAAATGATGGAAAGCTTTATATGCATTATTTCAATTATATGTCTTGCCATGTTCTACATATGAACCTTGGACCTCTAATTCCTTGTGCACGAGGATTTAGATATGCCTATTTATGGGTAGAAAGTTGTTGGTCGTTTTGACCGCTAGCGAGTACTCAATAGAGGGCTTTATAGCCTTTGAGTTGTAACTCGACTAGATTGGATAAACAATAATGTCCGTAAGTCCTTGAGGTGTAACTCGGCAGGGTAAGCATCAGAGGTACAAACGGTTTGAGAATTGTGATGCCTTATGGCATGGGAACTAGAACCGGGGCATATATTGGAATTCAATAACATCACGGGTGTCACCACTCTTGTGTTCTTGACGCCCAAGATGGAAACGGGTCTCCCCCGTAATTGCAAGAGGTATATCTTGTGTGTGTCTATTCAGTGGACTATCACTCTTCAAGAAAAGGTTGACATTTGTTCAACCACTTAGAAGTATCGGTAACAATTAATATGATGTCATTGGGTAAATTACTAAATGTTAATCTTGTTATAGTATGGAATTGTTAGTCTAACACTACTCGGTATTTTGTTTGGCTCACAGGTCTTTCTAGTGGCGTTCATAAGCCACTTTGATGTACTGGTCGTGCGCTTAGGAACCTCGTTGGACCGGGATTTTTGGGTTATTGAGAAGAGTCTTTTGGAAATATAGCGACACCCATTTTTAATCTAGCAAATAGTTGTACTAGATTAAATAGGTTGTTTGTATTATATTTCATTCTTCCGCTACTATAATTGTTGCAAACTACCCAATGATTTTTGGGTTTAGTTGTCATATTTACAGGTTTCATAAACCGTCGCACTTTAGGTGTTATATTGCCAAAATTTCAAGTTTTTGAAATGTCTATTAAGAGGGTGTTACACAGAACCACCAACAAGAATTTCATTTTGTCAGCCCATCTCGTATAGTTAGTCTAATTTGTCCAACTTGACAAAATCTTGGTTCATGACATGGAAGTTTATGAAAGGGGCCCCCGAATTCCATTTGTTGAAATTCTAAACTTTTAAAAACGTTGTACAATTATTGAATTAATTAGAACCAGGATTTATGCCACACAATTATGATGATCATAATACTCGATCAACTTGATCAAAAGAAGGGAGTAGAAGCAGAGGTCCACTAATGCCGTGGACATAATGCACAATGTAGATATTAACCTTTATCACGAAATAAAGAAACAAACCACACGGATTGAAATTCTGTTCTTAAAGATTTATACAACACCTCTTTTCGTTGCAAATCTCAAGTAGTAAAACCCAAGGATTTGATGCAGTTTACAGGATTTATTAGTAACAGCAGTAGCAATCAACAATTGCAAAGTAGATGCAGATAAATTACCCAAGTAATGGGCCCCAACATATATGAACCCGCCTGTTGTTTGCCTTTCTACCTATGTGGGATGAACAAAACCTTCCACCCTTCACCTCCACATAAGTTCCAACATCTACTATATATAAGCTAAACGCAAAAACATAAACAAATGTTGAAGTCAAAATGAGTATCAAAGACCGACAAATAATTGTTGACGTAGGGACAAACCCACCATCGGCAAATTGAATGCTCCATGCCGCATTGTAAGACCAGGGGCAGATTTGATAAAGATGCCAAAAATTTTGATATTTGAGTATCTTTTTTAGTTTTTTGCATGTAAATATGATAACAGTGCATAAGAATTGCTAAATCTTAATTTTAAGTTTCCTTAACTCTGTACCTCTCAGCAGCCATTCAGAGCTCCTCCACTTCATAGACATTTTTTCTCAGACAGGTAAAATGTTCTGTTAATTTGTTTTACATAGTTGATATACCATACAAGTGTTTCACTTCTGGTAGCAATCAGTTGCTAAAGAAAGAACTATCCCCCAATTCTTACATGTATGAAACCACATGCCTCTAATGGTTTAATAATCTGTCTGTTTGCTTTGAGCAACTTTGTATTGTCTAGTACGCAAGCATGTGCCCTTTCACATTATTATCATAATAGAAAGTAAGGAGATTCCATAAGATCCTTTTCTCCCAGTTTATGCAGTTTCAGACTTCAAAATAAACAGCTAATTATGCACCAAGCCGAACGCAAAAAGGGGATTGCTTAATACCTGACTTAGGAGCTTTGGCCTGTCTATCGTTGAAAACGTGATCTCATGCATAGGCCTGCACCATCCCGATTCAAAAAGTACATTTAGTGGGACGCCATTTTATAATCACAACTTGAAAGACTCCTTAGAAGAATAGGTACAAAAAACTGACATTCAGTTGAAAAAATCGGTTCGTTAGATCATTTTATCAGAAGGGTCAACTTGAATAAAAGAATACATATCAGCAAGAAGAGGTAGGTAAAAACAATTTTCTGTCAATTGGAAAGCCATGTGGAAGTGCATGTATGCAAGTCATAATTATGAGAACAATGGCTCAAATTTACACCATTCGGTATGTAAGGTAGTTAATCATGCACAATTCTTAATTATTTATAGCTTGTTAACCATTTAGCACGACAATGCATAAATCCGCACATGTACATTTCGTAAGAGTATACTATATTATGCAGTCATACATAATTTCCAAAATCAAATTATCTGTGGATCTAGAGCTGTTCAGTTAAGAGCAGAACAATGAGGCAGCATGTTAAGTAAAAAATTGACAAATATGAAAATAGCAAAAGAAAAAAGGTACAATTTATCACACATGTTTATATGTGTGTACACCAGTTAAGTTCTAATGGCTATGTTAGTAAATGTGAATGGCACCATTTTGTTGCACGATGGTTTTAATATATTGTAAGAAATCCACCAATAAGGTGGTACAAGATCTATTGCTTCTTGACTACTGGATGCAGCATTAGCAAGATAGAAACAGATTTACCTAGAAAATACTGAAGTTGAAGTCACATCATTGTCGGCATAACTGTCATGATGTCTATTTGCTTTAAGTGCAAGCGCTTCAAGATTTGGTGCAGAGCCAAAAGAAGGAGGGTGCAATCTATAGAGCGTATAAATCATTGGAGAGATAATAGCACAACGAAGAACAATAAGTTAGGGAAAATGGAAATCTAGCAAAGAGAAATAATTGACATGTCTTTTCATATACCAAACAGCATTCAAACTACCAACAAGTAATAAGAGTAAGAGAGACAGGAATAAATATTTTAAGCATGCAAAGATAAAGCAGAAAATAGCACACATAATTGTTATTATGTTAATACCCGCTTCTGCTGCTGTAAGTTGAAGGACTTTGAGCATCTTCTTTCATTGAAAATTCCATGTTGTCCAAATCAGGTGTGTTCCCATCTGAGGTAGGATGGACCTATATAAGATATTCCTTGCATAAGACAGAAGTAACATCAAGAGATAATCAAGAAAGCAACCAATTTTCAAGAAATACCCAGATAATCCTTATGTGTTCCTTCAACATATTCATATCCAGAGAGAATCAAAGAACCCGTATTGTTCAACTTAATTCGAGGTGGGGAATATTGACAAGAATAGAACACAGTGGAAGTTACAGAAGTACAGATTCATGTTTCACAAAGACTGCCGTATGTGTGTATGTGTATACATGTGCAGAAAAACATTATTCCCTTAAGCAAATAAGAAAGCACAAACACATGATAATGTGTTTTGTGTCCAACTCTATCTGCATGCTTAAGAGAGCATAATAAATACATGGGCCTCCCATCCACAGGCATATATGCATATCTTTTGTTGACCAACATACTTGAATATACAAAATTGACTCCCTGACATTTTATTTTGTGTTGGGTTTGTTTAATCCAGATTCTCCTGGTGGTTTTTCTTTATTTCCGTTGAAAGAGTCTTTCCTATTTTGTTGGTACTGTTTCCTTTTCTTTAGGTCCAAGTTGTTAGTGGTAGAAGTAGTGGCTTAGTGGTAGTCATTTGTTGCCTATAAATTCAGTCCAGTCGTTTGTTAGTTTCAAGCAATTTTTAATTGAGAAAACACTTCTGCTTCCTTCTCAAATTATACAAGTTTTTGTGTCTGTTGTTTCTTTTCTATCAGATCAGTTCCTTGGTCTATCAGTGGTATCAAAGCCATGAACAGCTCAAACCCACTCACGATTCCAGTTCTTGATGGTAAGAATTACAATCGATGGACCGTCCAGATGAGAGAGTCCTGTTCGATTACCATGAGTTGTTGGGTATAGTGGAGGACGGAGTTGCCGCTCTTAGAGATGGCGCAACTGATGGAGAAAAGGCTATCCATCGAGAGAACATAAAAAAGGATAAAAAGGCGCTGTTTTTCATTCACCAGGAATTGAACGATGAAGTGTTCGAGAATATTGCAGGCGCAACTACGTCAAAGCAAGCATGGGACATCTTGCTGACGACTTACAAAGGTGCTGAGAGAGTCAAGAAGGTGAGACTTCAAACCTTGAGACATCCATACGAGACTTTGCAGATGGAGTCCTCGGAGTCGGTTGCAAATTATGTAAGTCGACTTCTCGTGTTAACAAATCAAATGAAGATTTACGGAGAAGAGCAAAAGGAGCAAGCTAAAGTGGACAAGATATTGCGATCACTAAATGTCGAGTTTGAGCATATCGTGGTTGCAATCGAAGAAGCACACGATCTGTCCTCAATGACAGTCGATGAGCTTTCGGGCACTCTGCAAGCCCATGAGCAGAGGATGAATGAGAAGAAAGAAAAGAAACCCATCGAGCAAGCCTTCCAAGCTCATGTCTCTGTAAGTGGTGATGCAAGTAAAAAAGCTGGAAGTTCTCGAGGACGAGGCAGAGGCGGTCAACCCTGGAACAACAGAAACCGTGGCGGGTACAATAGTTCTGGAGGTGCAACTGACAGAGATGATAGTCAAGGAAGACCATACTCGAGTCGTCAACATTCCACTCGAGGTCGAGGTCGAGGACGAGGACGTAGCAATGTGAGGTATGACAAAACAAATGTCGAATGTTTTGTATGTCATAAATATGGCCACTATGCAAATGAATGCAGGTTCAACAATGAGCAAAATGCCCACTATGTGCAAGATACAGACGAAAATAATCATGCTCTCTTAATGGTTACAACAGCAAGTGAAGCATCAGATTACCATACATGGTATCTGGACACAACCGTCAAGATCGGGTGATTTATCCTCTTCAAGAAGAGCCGGAAGAAGAGCCCGATTTGCCATCACGAGAACAACCGTCAGCTCAAGCTTCTGGACAACCGCTGTCTCCACCTTCTGGACAGTCTCTGCCTCCACCTTCGGGACAACCGCTGCCTCAATCACCTGTTGGATCGAGAACGAGAAGGTCTAATCGACATCGCCAACCACCGGTTCGTTTACAAGATTATGAGATAAATTGTGATGATGAAGTTGATGATGATGGAGAAGTCGCACATTTTGCTCTTTTTACAGATGTTGAACCAACACCCACAGTGGGTTGTTGCTATGCGCGAAGAGATTCAAGCAATCGAGAAGAACAATACATGGACGCTTACTGATCTCCCACATGGTCAGAAAGCGATCAATGTGAAGTGGGTTTTTAAAATAAAGATGAGGCCAAATGGTGAGGTGGAAAGATACAAAGCGAGATTGGTGGCTAGAGGATTCGAGCAACGACCGGGATGTGATTTTCAAGAAGTATTTGCCCCGGTTGCTCGCATGGAAACTATCCGTTTGTTGATTGCTTTGGCGGCACAAAACTCTTGGAAAATTCATCAAATGGACGTCAAGTCCGCTTTTCTTAATGGCCCACTTGAAGAGGATGTGTTCGTCAAGCAACCACCGGGTTTCATAAAGCAAGGCGATGAAGGCAAAGTGTACAAATTAAACAAGGCGTTGTATGGCTTGAAACAAGCTCCAAGGGCTTGGAACAAGCGCATCGACTCGTTTTTTCTCAAAGCTAATTTCAGCAAATGTCCATCTGAGCATGCGTTGTACGTAAAGGTTAACAATTCCGGTGATATTCTAATGGTGTGCCTGTATGTGGATGACTTGATATTCACATGTAATAATTCCAGCATGATGGAGGCTTTTAAGAAAGACATAATACAAGAGTTCGAGATGACGGATCTTGGATTAATGTCTTATTTTCTTGGTATCGAAGTGGTTCAAAGAGACGATGGAATTTTTCTCTCTCAAAAGAGGTATGTTGCTGAAACATTGAAGAAGTATCAAATGTTCGATTGCAATCCTACTAGAACTCCCGTGGAGGTCGGCACAAAGTTGACAAAAACTGGTGAAGGGTCTCTTATCGATCCAACTTATTTCAAGCAGATTGTTGGAAGTCTGAGGTACATCACTTGTACGAGACCCGATATCTCGTATGGTGTTGGGCTAATTAGTAGGTTTATGGAGTTTCCTCGTCAATCACATATGCAAGTTGCTAAGAGGATCTTAAGGTATTTGAAGGGCACCCAAGAGTTTGGTCTGTTCTATTCCTCTACTAATCGCTGCACTTTGACTGGGTACTCCGATAGCGATTGGGGTGGTGATTTAGACGATCGCAAAAGCACTTCAGGTTATTGTTTCAACTATGGCAAAACAGCATGTTCGTGGTCCTCTAAGAAGCAGGAGATTGTTGCACTTTCGACATGTGAGGCCGAATACGTTGCTGCTGCCTCGGGTGCATGTCAGGCAATTTGGTTGGAGAACTTACTGAATCAAATCCATGTGTCAGCTGAGAAGCCTTTGAAGATATTTGTTGACAATGTATCTGCAATCAATCTGGCCAAGAATCCAATCTCACATGGAAGGAGCAAGCACATTGATTTGAGGTTTCACTTTCTCAGGCAACTAGTTGAGGAGAAGAAGATTGAGTTGAAGTATTGTAAATCTGAGGAGCAGGTAGCTGACATTCTGACCAAGCCATTGAAGTACGAAGCTTTCATCAAGTTGAGGAATATGCTTGGCATGACGACATTGTCGAATCAGGATTAAGGGGAGAATGTTGGGTTTAATCCAGATTCTCCTGGTGGTTTTTCTTTATTTCCGTTGAAAGAGTCTTTCCTATTTTGTTGGTATTGTTTCCTTTTCTTTAGGTACAAGTTGTTAGTGGTAGAAGTAGTGGCTTAGTGGTAGTCATTTGTTGCCTATAAATTCAGTCCAGTCGTTTGTTAGTTTCAAGCAATTTTTAATTGAGAAAACACTTCTGCTTCCTTCTCAAATTATACAAGTTTTTGTGTCTGTTGTTTCTTTTCTATCAGATCAGTTCCTTGGTCTATCATTTTGGAATGTCATGTCATGAACACCCTTTCCTCTTTTTTAGCATATTAATCATATGTGTTGATGTTTAGAAGAGAACCTTGATCACATTGGAATTAATATTGCTGGAAACAGCAAACGAGTTTATCAAAGTAAATTGATTGTAATTCTTGTTCACAAAAAAAAATGAAGGAAAAAAAAACTTTTCATCAATCAGCAGAAAATTTGGTACCCATCCATCAGTTACCAATTGAGAGCCACTGACACTTGTGCATATCGCCCTGCTCCTGACTCCTGCCACCATATGCGTGTTGCTATCAGCCTATCACTGTTCCTTTTCTGCTCAAAACTGATCTTAGTGTCTCTTTCTGTGCTCTATCAACAACACAGATCCTAATCCAGTTTCCCAGTAAGAACAAAAACCATACACGATGTCATGATCGGAAACTCAAAGAGGTAAGGTGAGACTTCAAAGCAGTTAAGTCGGTATCTTCAAGGAGGTGGTGAAAGGTATCGACTTTGAACCATATATGCCATACATTTCAGTTCTGAAATCTAAACTAGATCAGGTTGGATGCTCATGTGGTGACTGGTGAGTGAAAAAAATGATATCCATATACAGATTCATGGGGACTTTTGCTGAAATTTTGTGATCCATAGAAGAAAAAACTGAAGTTGCCTACAAGATCTTGGGACACTTGTTGAAAGCAATTAAGAGCCGCCTTTAGTGACAAAGAGCTTGCTTAGAGAAAAAACTGAAGAAGGATGAAAGAGTCAGAACTATCTTTGCCACAGCCAAAAGAGGGAATTTATACAAACTAAAGTGGTGTTTGGTTGGAGGTATTAAGCAGTAATCAATGAGAATGATAATAAAAGAAACTGTTTGGTTTGATATAATATAGTGAGTCCATTCCCCCAAAAGCCCAATTTTTCATTCCAGGTTAAACTAGGAGGAATGAAAATCCATTCCCTGTCATTTTCATTTTCATTCCACTACCTAAACCAAACGCCCCCTAAGCCTCTATTCAACCATTCTTTCACACAAACCTTAAATGTAAAAGTAATCCATGTACTTTCTAATATCTATATCATCTAATAACAAACTTCCTATAACCATCAAGCAATTGACCCTTGGCAGCTCGGCAAGCACTTCACACTCCACAGCAGTCTTTGCTAGCAAACTGGTCCACATCAAATATTCCATGACTTCAGCTCCCCGCAGCAAGTTGTACAAATTCACATTTCCAGCTTGCATAGAAAGTGATTATGCAGAAGAAACTCAAGTGCCTTGGTCGTTATGTCTTCTACTTGATCTCAAAATAAACAAAAAATAAGTGAATTTCGCCTTTGATTACCCTATACTGAACAAGATGGCAATCCAATCACTATGTTTAGCAATAATGATGGATGAGATTGGAAGCCAATGCAATAAAAGTGCCTCTTTTGTAACGGAACAGAGGTATGTGAGTTTAACGTACTATGTGAGATGTATCAACTATCTAGGAGGTATGTGAGGAATCTGCAGAACCTAATTCGAGAATGAGCAGCAAAAGGAGAGATCTGGGAATGTGAATGTGATTTTAATTAATGTCTGGATATGTTTTTGTGATGTTGATTAACTATTAATGAACTGTTTGATTTTGTGGCCTTTCGATGAAAGAAAGAGATAAACCCTACAAGATAAGGATTATGTTCCAGTACAATGAAAGGAATCGACTTAATTGAGAAGAAATTAGATGAATAAGAAAGTTATGGTGATAATTATCATGGAATGCACATTCCAAGGGTGAAAATTATACAAAAGGTAGTTAATATGTTAAACTTTAACATAAAGCAAGGAATGTAAAGTCTAATCCTTGTACCTTCCATTATTTACATCATCTAGTGACAAACTTCCTAACTAATAAACAATTGTACAATGCCCTTCAGCAGCTCTTAAATGCACTTCACAACAATCTTGGCCTGTACCATGCTCACTCCATGTTGTACATTATGTAAATTCATACTTCTTAGCTTGTGCATGTCGAAAAGCAAGAGTGACAGCTAAGATCAAACTCTTTGGAGTTATATCATTCACGGATGATAAGGTTAACTAACTAAAACGCTGGCATTCTATATTCATATTTGATAAGAATATTTTTACCTCTCTTTTTCAAATCAAAGTATTTTCCAATCCCCTTGAACTTTTAGGGAAAGCCCCATAAACGATGGTGGATGGCAGCCCCAGTTGCAACATATCTCTTCTCCTTTCTCCTCAATCCTTACCGACAACTTATCTTAATCTATCGATTTCCATTACATGAAACCATGTTCACTAAAACCAAGAAATAAAAAAAATCAAATCTTTCTCTTCTTTTTCAATAAACCCTTTTGCAACCACTAAGATTAACCCTCTGCATCCAATTTCAAATAAAGAAACAAAGTGAAAGGGAATTGAACCATAAAGGGACTATTGCAATTTACAACCCTAAAAGAATTGCAAGTCTCCAGGAAAAATAATGGAGGAGTTTCAGAGAAGATAACCAATCTGATCAAGGTGACTCTCTCTCTCTCTCTCTTCCTCTCCCTCTCATGAAAGAACATTAATTACTCAGAGATGCCATCCTCAAAACTGTAAGCATCGCAAGGCCAAACCTTAACAAAAATCAACAAATTTCAACACTAACTTATAAGTCCCGAAGCCAAGAACCATTGAAGACAAACTTAATTCGTGATGCCAACCAGCGGTGAGGTACTTCCTAGTAAGTTAATTCTCAAACAGAAACCGAACAAATCCAAATATTAACTTTTTAGTTCATTTTTACCTGCACTAAGCGGACTTCAAATGCAGGTCTGTTAGCAGGATCTTCTGCCATCTGCAAAACCCTCTTGTGCGTGATCACATCTTCAGCTCTCTCTACGTTCACATCCAACGCATATCTGTCCACAGCAAATAAGAAAAACATACTCCTAAAAATCAGTCACATCACATAAACTAAAATCAATACCGTTCCGTACGCAGTAAAACAAACATATCATCAAACACGTAAGAACAATAATATCTCCTATATTAACATTATGTCAGTTTACCAACCTCTCTAGTCTCTTCATAGCTCTCAAACGATCACTACTCCTCTCATTTCTACCAAAATTACAATCAAATTGGACACTAAATTGATGAAGATTACCTCGGAGGAAGGCGATTGAAGTGAATCCATAGCTGGTCTTCGAAATCAGGATGTTTGGTATCTTCATGATTCATATCGTACAATCGAGTGAGAACATCGTTATAAACCTCGAGTTTCTGGCGTCGTTGTCGGCTCTTTTTGGGCGATTCCACCGCTCGGCTGCCACAACTTTCATTGTCCTCCATGGCCATCGACGATCAAGATATTGGAAATCGGAATTTGGCGGTGAGAGATCTGCGGTTGTGGAGTTTGTTGGAATTTTCCGGTGAAGGGTT
Source organism: Arctium minus (assembly GCA_954870635.1). Classification (NCBI taxonomy): domain Eukaryota; kingdom Viridiplantae; phylum Streptophyta; class Magnoliopsida; order Asterales; family Asteraceae; genus Arctium; species Arctium minus. The sequence goes on along the minus strand of OX941097.1, from coordinate 21,881,799 downwards.
TTAAGTAACGACTGTGGAGGTCCGTACGTAAGAGTATGACCTAGCTATACGGCGGAGTTGGGTTTTGGTAGGGCCCGCCACCCTGCTGACTCGGATTCCTCTGCTACCTGAGTTTTTTAATGCTTATCTATATACCCCTTCAAAATTATTTGATGGCTTTATCTATACCCCTTTAAAATTGATGATATCATTTATACTATATTATAATTATAATTGATTTATTTTATATTTTTTGAATAAATAAAATCCAAAATTATAACTTATTTTTATATACATATATTAGAGCGTGTTCAATTGGGTTGGGTTGGGTTGGGTTGGGTTCCGGTGAGAAGTTGAATTAACGGTGAAAAGCATGAGAAATGATTATCAACCGTGGATGAGAAACACATTATGATGAGATGCACCGAAATGTACCAGATCAATTATCTTCTAAGCCGCAATTCATGGGAGAGTGTGAGATTAAAAGAGACCAACGGTTAAAATCCACTTCTCACGTTTCTCACCATTAACTCAATTTCTCACACGATCATTCGTCAAGTTCCATTAGAGCATCTCCAACAGCATTGCTAAAATAGAAAAAAAAAATTGTTTTGCTATTTTTCTTCAACAGCATTGCTATATTGTTTGCTAAAATAGAGAATCATGGAAAAATTTCTAAATATAGAGAAATCTCTATAAATCTCTAAATATGATAGAGAAATATTATTTTATTCCATTCCACCAATGAGATTCAATTTTTATCATTTTATATTAATTTATTTATTTATTTATTTTGGGAAGGAGTATCTAATTTATTAAAGTGTATCTTTTTTAAAGTGTATTGGGATGATAAATTAGATAATATTATAATAATATAAGTTGTTTTAAAATTTTTAAAATAGCAAATCTGTTGGAGTTGAATGTAATATATTTTAGAGGTTTTCACTTTTGATTCTCTATTTTAAAAAAATTATAGGAAAGCTGTTGGAGATGCTCTTAGTAACCTAAAATAGATTCGGAACTAAGGGACAGTCCACAATACGACACGTGGCATATTCATCAAGAATATGGACGTTTTAAATGTATGATTATAATGAATAACGCGTTTATATTCATTATGAATTATGTATTTATGAAAAAATACATACTAAAGAAGGATAAGTGGCGCGTTGTAGGTTGTTCCTGGATTACAAACAGAACTTCCATATATATATATATATATATATATATATATATATATATAGAGAGAGAGAGAGAGAGAGAGAGAGTCGGGTTCATACGAGAATGATACATATTTAAAAAAATAAGAGAATAATTCTTGGTCAATCACTTCAATAAATAATACCTTAAATAAAATTTTCTTAAAAATCTCCTAAAAAAGCATATGTGTCATTTATTGTTTACATATTATATATGGAAACTCATTTAGTCATTTATTTTTATATATAATATGTAACTAGAAGCGTACTCGCGCAATGCAGCGAGATACATCATGATCTTAATGTTTTATTTTGTTTTTTGTTTTTTTTGTCGATTTACAGTAAGATTTTGGATGGTTTTGAGAAAGTGATAATGTTTTTTCTATAATTTTTTTTAATTTAGGCATATAATATAATGTTTTTTATATAAAAAAATTAAGTATTTTGTTAGAATTCAATGATTATCTTATATATTTTAATGACATCTAGAAAAATAACCAATTACATATTTAATAATATAATTAAAACATATTTATAGTAATATAATATATTAATTAATAATGATACATGGAAAGGACTGCATAAAATGAATGTCCTACACATACCAAATTGGTGGGTGTTAGAAGTCTGCAGTAGTAATATGTATCTTGTTTTTTGATACTTGTAAATTAAAAAAAATTTAAAATCTTGCATAAAATGATGGTACCTTATGCCTAATAATTTGTATTTAAGAGTTTTTTATCCGTGCTTTATAATATAGTATAGATATAGATAAATCTAATTAAGGTATTTATTCATGATATTTTTATAATTTTCGTGATTTAAGCGTGATTAATTTTTTATTTATTTTTTATTATTTTTTAAAACATTAAAATAAGTGTGATTTAGTTTTCATTATAAATATTTATCTTTATTCAATTAGTTTATTTAAGAATTTTTTACAGTTTTCGTCAAAAATCACATGTGATACCCACAATTAATCGACATTTTTTTCCTAAAAAAATGTCTCGCTATTTTTTGGCGATGTATCATTATGTGATATTGATCATAATATAAAAGAAATCTAAATTCTCTACAACATTACAAGTAATATGTGTAAATTATGAATTACGTTTTAAAATACATGTGATCTTATACATTTTAAATGTGTTTTGCTACACATCAAATATGATTCTGTTTTCATTATTTTTATTTTTTGAATATTTAATTTGAATCATTGTTTTTCAAATTTTAAATCACGTATGATTAAAAAACATTTTTTTAAAAAATTAATTCATTGTGAATCACATGTGATTTTGATGAAAAATTATGAATTACGTTTTGAAGTACATGTGATCTTATACATTTTAAATGTGTTTTGCTAAACATCAGTATGATTATGTTTTCATTATTTTCTTTTTCAATGCTTAGTTTGAATTATTGTTTTTAATTTTTAAATCACATATGATTAGAAAAACATTTTGAAAAAAAATATTTCATTGTGAATCACATGTAGTTTTGTAAATATTATAATTTTTAAACATTGCTTTAACTAAAAAAATGAATTCTTTAAATGAAAATTAAATACGCTTATTTTAAATAAATTAAATATTAAAAAAATTATTAAATTGATAAATATGGTAAAAGTAGAATTTTAAATAAATATATAAAATAACTTTATATAACTAAATTACTTTTAGGGAATGGTTCAAACGAAAACACCCCTATTTTACGAAAATACGAGAACACTTTTAGATAGGGGTGAGCATCAGGCGGGTCCGGGTGGGAAAATCAATAACCCCATCGGATTTCGGATATGGAAACTGAGCCCTAAACTTTGGATCTCGGATTTCGGCTTACTTCGGGTTCGGGTTCGGGTTCGTCGGGTTTCGGGTATAACTATATGCAAAAAAAATTATAATATTTGATCGCTTTTTAAGATAAACTCAATTGGCTGAGAGGATTGATAAATTGACAAGTGGATTTAATCTCTAGAAAAGACTACATAGACTATAATTTAGGACTTTTAAAGGATAATTTGATAAAATAAATATATGTATATAATACATACATACACATATATATATATGTCGGGTTTTCAGATGGGTCGGGAGGCGAGAAATCAAACCCAACCCGAACCCAAATATCCCCCCAAAAATCCGGGTTTCAGATTTTTGGATTTCAGGGCATTCGGGTCTTATAAAAACACCTCAATTACGGTTCGGGTTTGGTTCGGTTCGGGTTTTTGGACCATTTGGGTTTTGCACACCCCTACTTTTAGACCTCCAAATTAATTAACACATAATAAAATTTAGAAAAAATAAAATAAATTAGTATTTATCATTAATTTTTTGTTATTATGAATTTGTTCTTATCCATTAAATATTATTGCCATCATCGGAGACTTCTTTTGCCGTTGTGGATAATTATGTGATAATGTTTCGATGAACTGAAGATTTCTTATAATGTGATTTTGTTGTGATAATGACATGATAATTACGTGATTTTGCCGTGATAACGATGTGATAATCGAAAACTAGTAATGATCATGTCCACAATCATCGCTCTGCCTGTTCATTATCTGATTTTATTGTGGTAATAATGTGATAATGATTTGATACATTGTAATAGGTGATTATATTATTTGTACGTAATTTTAGGGTTAAGGAAGTTACTTACTTTATTTTATTTTATAGATAAATACAAAATCAAATAATTATCCTTAATTATTTACTTTATTTTAATTTTGATTTTAATTATGGGTTAAGTAAGTTGGGGCCCAAAAATTGTTCTCGCATTTTTGCAAAACAGTGGTGTTCTTGTTTGAACCCCCACGATTACTTTTATACCTTATTTATTTATTTTTAGAATTAATTATTTAAGGTGTTATTTAATGAAATTATTGGCCTATAATTATACTCTTAAGGATCGACTGCCATTTGAAAAAGTTATCGAAAAAACGGAAGTTCTAAACTCTCTTAAAAGAGAAAACTAGAAAGGGAAACTAAAAATTTTCCCTAAAAGCATAAGAAAGAAAGGATTTGGTAAAATCCTATATTTATGTGCCAAATCAGTGGTGGCAAGAACCAACAACTAGATGCCACCTGTATCGACTCTTTGTTCTCCTCTACGGATGGACGACACATGTCCCTACATCTGACACCACGCGCCCCACGTCGCCATGATGTCACAACAGCTAAAACGGTTGCACACTTCCCCTCATAATCACTTCGGTTCTCGGGGAAACGATTCAGTTACAAGAAATCGACACGTGTCCCACCTGGTTACAAAATTCGAAAAAATGGTTTGCCGCCTAATTTTCGAATTTTGGGGGCAAACTGTTTGGGTAAAATTCCACAAGTCACGACCGACGGAAGATAACTAAACGTCTCCAGTTTATGGATCATTCTTGTATTAAGATAAGGTCCTGACGACATCGTACGACAGAAGACACTATCGTCCCAGGCGACGACCATCGAGAGTTTCTCACGTCCACGATTAAAGAAAGTCTCACGACAACTTACATCTCACGATCTATGTAAACATTATTAACGATCATTAACCATTTATTGCATACAACAGTTTTTCCTTTGTGAATCTCTTATTACAGGTTTAATGCACATAATAACCAACGAATATAACGAACGATCGTCATCAAGATCAATCAATATCAAGATCGTTGGACAATCAATGCTTATTTATGGCGATTGAATCTATATATACAACCTAGAAGAGTTACACAAAAAAACACATCGTCATCATCTGATTAACAAGCTATTACGAAGATACAACTCTCAAGAATTCTTTCAAGCATAATTTTTCGACAGGAGTGTTCTATTGCACGACATTTAGCTCAATCGCACAATTACATTATTGTTCTACTATAATATTGTCAATTGTACTTGTAATCACTTCTTCTAAAGGACGACGTCCCTAATTGGCATCCATAGTGCACTTGACGATCCCTGTTATCGTCCGCGGTTTTTACCCTCGTCGAGGTTTTCCGCGTCACCAAATTCTCTATGTCTATTTTACTTCTTACTCTTGTCGTACGATTTGTCGATCGATCGCTTACTTTAGTTGTTAAAGCTCCACACCGACCTTAGATCTTCATTGGGACGATTTTTGGCATTAACATACACCGTTTTTACAAATCAATTTGAACTCACCTTGCTAGATTTAGACAAAATCTAGATTTTACCCCAACTTGAGTTTCCTTGAAAAAACTTGAATCCTCAGGCCAAAAACTTCCAAAACCTAGATCCATAAATTTCAACCATAAATATTTACATCCAACCATTGTGGCCACTGAGGTTTAATCAGGGTTGATGTCTTACAGTCATAATTTGCCAAGGGATTAGTCTAGGCATAGCCTAGGACACCCTTCCCAAAAAAATATTTACATACAACCATTTAGAATCATTCCCCAAACGTTAAACATGAAGATCTCAACTTATACCAAAACCCTAATTTATATAGATGAATAAGGAGGAGATTACCTTAACCATTAGCTTGAATCCATAACCAATACACCTCTAGGTCACCAAAATAAACCACAAACTCCAAATCTTTAGAGTGGTGAAAAGGAGTGGATGAAACCCTAGAAAGTTTGGTGAAGAAGATGAAGAGGAAAGGTTTATGGTTCTTGTTCCCAACTTGCTAAATGAAGGAGAATCACATGGTTTTAGGAGGAAAACCCCAAAAAAATGAGTTAGGGATCGTTTGGGGAGGATGGGGGTTGGTTTGGGAGAGAAAAGAGGAAGAGATTTGAGTTTTGGGTGAGAAAATGGGGTTGTAGGCCGGTTTTTCTCCTTTATGTGTGTGCAGTGGTTCCGCGCGAGTGGTGGCGTGACCCGACTAGAGCGGAGCTATGGACAGGGTCTCGCGCGGATCACCGCGCGGCTCGACCCGCGCGAGCAGTAGCACGGAGCACTGTAGCCATTTTCCGTCTTCTTTTCGACCCAAGATTTTGGGGTGTTACAAAATTGTTTTTAACTCACAATCCTTTTGAGTTGTTTCCACCTCTAACGTTTTCATTATTGATCTCGGGAATTTTCTATGTCCCGACATATCTGATGTTATTATTTGAAATGACCTTGTTGTGTCTCTTAACCACTTGCAGTAGGTTAATGAGTTTGTCTAAACGTTACAACTCAACTTATATTGGTTCATTAATATCACTTGATATATGAAAAAGGTGGAAATAATATTATGAAACATGTTATCTTCTATGAGTTCCTTGCCACAGAGATTGAGACGCATTTTGGGATACAACATTTCTTTATTGAAATCATTTACCTTTTTGTAATCGAGTAAGTGAGTTTCATTCCACTGTACGATTAGTTCGGGAATTAGATATTCATGAATACTCTTGATTCTCCCTTTCGGGGCATCCCACAGTTCTTTGGGGGTTTCTAGTAAAAGTATTCCTATGAAAATTAGGATTTATATGTCGTCTCAAAACATGATGTTATTTGTTTGTACCTTTTCAGAAGGTTGGTTTTATGGTCAAGAGGGAGTTGATGGACTTTAGGTATATTCTTGTACCTTTCCGACAAAAGTAGTTTTTACTTTTTACATTGGAAATTCATATTTGTACTCAAGTTCTTTTGAGTTTAGGACATTAATTTTGGGATGAGTTGTTTCAACTATTTATATATATAAAGGATAATACATGATTTTATGTTTGATAAGAAAACAAATTATTATTATTTTATGTATGAAATTTCATTATCATAACAATATTGAATTTTTGTATTCTTAGATTTTGTTGATAATACTTTATCAATATTTTAATTTGCGGAAAAGAAATCACTCAATCTATTGGATCTCCAGGTAGTAGGGGAATTACATGGATTTCTTAAGTCCCTACAAACCTTACCAGTTTGACAAAATCCAGTCGATATCTTGTGATTTATTTAATTTAAATATAACATTGTTAATTATAGAACATTTGGCATATGAAGTCAATTTTAATATTTTAATACCTTAATAGTATTTTAAGAGATTTTGTCATTAGACAAATAAATATTGGTTTTGACATTAAGTCAAATTTAAACTTTTAACATGTTAATAGTATATTTGAAGTTTTTGGTAAAGACCAAAATATATGGGGTTGGAAATGTAACTTCCAAAATTTAATTATATAATTTAAAATTATGAGTAGGAACTCATAATAAAGATAAACATTTGAATTTAACATTTTAATGTTATTTTTGGAATTTTTGACAAAGTAACAAAATTTATGAGGGTTTAAAGTGTAATTTTCAAAAATTATTTATAAGATTATGAATTATAATGAAGATAAACAAATAATAAATAATTAAATAATTTATATTGTAAACTAATTGGATAAGCATCTAAACATATCAATATTAAGATGAACATTTAAATTAACAATCTAAATATGTCAAAATTGTAACTAATTGATGATGCATGTATAAACAACGATATGTTAAAAATTATAAAAGTTATACTAGCCCAATTTAATATACAATATAAATAGCAATATGCTAAAATAAACTAGTGTAAAAGAAATCGTATTAATCAATTAAAAAATAATGGTCCAATAGATAATGATAAGTTTTAAATCAACAATATTACATCTAAATACAAATTAATAACAAATTCAACGTTAGTAAGTCCAAGTTTAGAGCGAATAATTTTAACAAACCCAAACATAATATTTTTCTCTTTTTAACACCCCCCCCCCCTTTTTTGCATTCACCGTCACACACACAAAAAAGCTTCAATATATTATACATACATATATATATGGAAAAGAAAATAACATCTTCAAATCTGTATAAGACTTATAAATACGATCCCAAAAAAATACAAACCCATAAGTCCATTGTAGGAGTTTTATGTTTTATTATTCATAATTTTTTTTATTTATAATAAGCAAGAATAATTATTCAAAATCATGTGAAACATAAGCACAAAGCAAGTTCAAGAAAAACATGTCCAAAAAAAATTAGAACAATAATAAATTAGAATAAAATATAAACATGTACAATTAGATTTACAGTCGTTTTATTAAAAGGAAATTAAATGCATAGTCAAGTAGATGCAAAATTATATAAGGGTACATTGAATTATCATGGCTAAAAGAGTTAATGACGATTAATGATAATTCATAGACAAAAAATTGTAAATTTATGTAGAGATACTTACTTGAATTGCAACATTAGAAAAACAGACATTTTTAATGGTGGCAGATTGCGAATAGAACGACCGTTTAGTAGCGGCAAAAACAATCTGGCGGAGCGATAGCGCAAACGAGCAACGTGTTGATAACGTGTTAAAGGATAAACCAAATGGAATAACAATAAATGGAAAATGAATATGTAATTCTCATTAATCATAAACCCTTTATATAAGGATGAGTTACAAATAGATAACTACGAGATATTTCAGTTCTAATCTATCTCTGATGTATTTATCTTTATCTCTATATCTATCGTCATATCCATTTTTCTAAAAAAGACCAACTTTTGTAAAAAAAATTGTCTTTATTTAAAAAGGTTAAATGTACATATGTAACACCCCAATTTTCGGAATGTATAATTTCAAGTTATTACAGAAACCGGTATTTTAAGAGGAAAAGAAGAAATTGAATTTTGGATTTGAATCATAGATTTTATAGTCTTGTTGGATGAAATATTCAATTACGGGTCCAACGGTTCTTTCCGAAGCAAAATCGGAGGTAAAACGAAGAAGTTATGGTCAAAACAGTGATCGAGAAGAAACCCGGGTGAGCAGTGCTCGGCGCGACTTGCGGCACGACTTAGAGCCACCCGAGCGACTTTGGGGCAAGCAAGCGGGTTGTGGCGTGGGTTAGGCCGTGTGGTTACCCGAGCAGATCACCGTCGAGCATAAAACTCGATTTTCAGCCCCAAAACTTCATTTCTTCATAACTTCTTCATCCCAACTCTGATTTCAGTGATTCTTTTTGCTATGAACTCGTTTTTAAAAGATTTTCAAGACTAGAACAAGATAATTAAAGTATATTGGAAGATCCAAGAGTATTGTGTGGTGGTAAGTTCTTCATCTCTCTCAATGTTAAGCTAGGGTTTGATGGTTTCATAATTTTCCCTTTCATCCTTCAACTTGGGTGTGATTTTGATGACTTGTGTGGTGAAGGAAACCTTGTAGATGTGTTGGATTTAAGATCTAGGGAGATTGCTTGGAGATTTCAAGCCTTCATCAAAGGAGATTCAAGTTTTGAGGGTAAAAACTAGATTTAGCCTAAGTCTAGCAAAATGAGTTCAAGTTGACTTGTGAAAACGGTGTACATGCCAAAATGTCAATCTTTAAATGTTTATATGTTTTACGTGAAGTTATTAACTGTTGAGTTATTTGATGAGTTTTGGTTATTTGAGATTTCTAAATTTATAAACTTGTAAAACACCCACATTAGGGATTTTGGGCATTTTGATAAATAAATCCTAAACATTGGTATTTTGATGATTTATTTTATGGAAGTAGATTTTTCAGTATAAATGTATTTTATTGTGTGTTTGGAGAAATGCTTGATTTTGTGTCATGGGACGTTTTGAAAGGACAAATGGCATAAACTTACTTGGAAAATGTTTTGTCCCAATCTAAATGTAACACCCTTAAATCTGAAGATAACAACTTATAAAATTTTTCTAAATACATCAATAAAATACTTCGAACTACAATATAAATTGAGAATTAACTTCAACGCTCACGTTCATCCTATACATACACTCTATAAAAAGGACGTGTGTTACTAAACCCAATAACAGTTACTAACTCCAACCTGCGGAAGACTTCACCGACTACTCACTCTTGTAAGGCTAAGGCCCAACTCTTCAAAGCACCGCTGAGCTCAAGAACCTAATGCACATGCCAACAAATAAAAAGGTTAGGCTTAACGCCTGGTGAGCTCAAGAGTTTTAACATGAATGAATATATCTTTAAAAGAAAGGAAATCAGTTAAGCAAGATCCTTCGAAATATTATACTTCAAATGGAAACGACACATTTTCTCATAATATGCACTTTTAAAGACAATGCTCCCAAACCCACATTTCTTGCAAACGATGTAACCCGTAACTCACCCAAAACGGGATCATGGTTCGATACTCAATTATAAAAATGTAAATAATACTTCATAGCCCCAAAACACCCAAAACTCGGGTGGAACATAATACTCGACCTTTAAATAACGGAAACCAAACCATATAAATATAATACGCCATTAAAACATGAAACTGAAACTTCATACTCATGCGACCATAAAATGGAATGAAATTCGAATATTAAAACATGGACAATTAAATATCCAGAATACAGCGGGCCGACGACGGGGGATACCCGTATCCGTTGAGAGCGGAGGAACACAAAAGTATGCCACTCAAACAACGTTGATCGTACGACACTTCACGACACGCAAGCCCAAGTGTCCCTACGACCTCTTAACAAGTTTCACCCAAAGAGACAGCTGACCTTAGCGAACAACACCGGAATTACCGCCAAAGGCTCGGCACACGGGGGATACAACGAAGGCATTGCCCCACATGGCGAAGGTCCCAACGCTCATCAGAGGACTCCCCATAGTCATAATAGCTCAACCGGAACTCAACCACTCTTAGTGCCTACTCGTAAAGACAAGGTCATAAACCATGAGTCCCGGAGTCCAACCCCGTACCACCCAATTGACCATCAAATAAGACTGACTCATGTGCCTATGGATCCAATGCAACACAGTCTACAATTACACGACTACTCATGAATGACTAAAGCACTCCAGCCTGTAATTATCATAATTCTGCAATAAAATGCATTAAGAGGTATATCGAACATGGGCTCCTCGAAGAACCATTAAAACTGGAACAAATGTCCACGATGCTCATTTAAGTCAAAACCGAGTTTAAATGCTCAAAATTTCATTTGACCAACAAATAACTTTTCACAATGTATTTAAACAACGTTTATGCAGGTACATACTTCAAAGATGTGATTAACCCAAAAACCGACACGTATTGGGACCAAAGGTTTTCCAAAGGGTTTATGAATGCAACACCCCAAAATGCCTATGACATGAAATAGACCTCGTTTGTACAAAAATCACCAAAGATGCATAAGTCATGAAATGAACTATATTTATACAAAATTGCTAAGAACCCAAATATGAGCATTTTATGGAATTAAACAACCCAAATTCACCAAATATGAAAACTTATCAAAATACTCAAAACTTATCAACAGTTAACCATTTCATGTAAAACACTTTAAAAATAAACATTTTGGCATGTACACCATTTTCACAAATCATTTGAACTCACCTTGCTAGATTTAGGCTAAATCTAGATTTCACCCAACGAGCTCTTTTGAAGGCCGCTTGAATCCTCAAGCCGGAAACTTCCAAAACCTAGATCCGAATATTCCAAACCATAAGTATCCATAAACAACCACATAGAAACATTCCCCAACATTATATACCAAAATCCCTTAACGAGATCAAAACCCTAGTTTCTCCAAAACTAACAAATCCGAGATCTGATAAACCAAACACTAGGGAAACATCCAAAGAACATTTATAACCTTAAATCAAAGAAACTTACCATTAAAGATGACGAGACTTTTCGAGAACACCCAATCCAACTCTTCAAACCGAGCTCCCAACCGTTGAACTTGATGAGGAAGATAAAGATGGAGGTTTTGTGGCTCAAGCTCCCAACTAGCTAGATGATTAAGAATCATGTGGTTTGGGGAGGAAAAACCCCCAAAATAGGTTAGGGTTGTGTTTTGGTGTTTGGGAGAGAAAAGGGAAGAAAATAGAAGTGAGAAAATGAGGAGAATGGTGAAAATTCGGACATTTAGAGGACCAGACGTCGCGCGCGATCTTGCCACGCGATAGTGACATTGTCACTATCGCGAGGGTACTATCGCGGAGAATGTACCGTGGGTTGTACACCCCCGGCGATTGTGCCACGCGATAGTGACACATGTCACTATCGCGAGTCACAATCGCGCCACTCGTACCGAAGCCAGAAAAAGGTCAAAACTCGAGATTCTCGCATGAGTCGACTCAAGGTTCGAAAGCACAACATTTTCCACTCAAAAAGATAGGCGGAAAGCGGAGAGATTACCATTGGAGGACGAGAACTTGTTCACGAAAAACCGGGTGTTACACTAAACTATGTTAGAGTTATTTATATATATTAGAGCATGTGTTTGCATAATTGCTGGTTGTTTACATTTGATTTCATCTTATGATTTTTACAATTGGTCTTTAGATTTGTCGGGCTTATGGCTCGGTTTGGTTTGGACCTTGTTGGGTCTTGGGGACACTTGTCCGATTTTAATAGCTCAATGTAGAGCGTTTGGTCATGATTTCCATTTACTGCATCTTATTCGAGAATTACATGTTTTGAATGTGTTAGTTCATTCGTTTGGAGTCATGTAATGTTTTTAACTAGTGCAATGGATCCATAGGCACGGTGTTCTTAATGTCCCGTTTTGGACAAGTTCACCATTTTGGCACGGAATAGGCATCGGGTCACCATGGTAAGTAAGGTGTGGATCTATACGGTCGGACAACGTCCCATGGGCAGTAAGGTGTAATTCCATTGTGCATAAGTTCCTGTTTTGGAACTATCAATAATAGACTTAGAGGAGTTGACTTGATGTTTTCGAGCAATAGACTCAAAGGAGTTTAGCTCGATATGTTTTATGAGTATAATCTATACGTTTTGGTTTTCTACATAGTTATGTGACCCGTTTTGATGTTCCGTCGCGTACAATGTAATCGGGTCTCCCCCGTCACCAAAAGGTGTTGTTTTGGGTATGGAGTTTTATAATCCATGTTTTCGGTGACGTTTTGAGTATGGGTTGTTATCCATGTTCTAAGGTTTCGAATATTGAATCTTATCCATGTTTTTAGATGTTTTGGATGATAAAGTTTATCCACGTTTTTCAATGTTTGGTTGTTAAAGTATAAGTTATGTTTTGCGTGAGTTTTGGATTTTGGATTTATATTCGAAGGAACGTTTGTATCGTGGTTTTAATCATGAAAATGATGAATGTTGGAAAAGAGATTGCTTTCAGTCTTAATGTATTTTATTTTGGTAAAATCACGTTTTAAATAACACTCTTAAGGTTTATTGTTTTACATATCTATGATGAAAACTCTTGAGCTCACTAGGCGTTAAGCCTAACCTTTTTATTTGTCGGCATGTGCATCAGGTTCCAGTTGGGGAATGATTCTAGCAATACTATGAAGAGATGAACACTAGTTTTACACGAGGGTAAGTAGTTTGGTGAAGTCTTCCACATTTTGGAGATATCGACTGTTATTGGTTTTTTTTAGTAACATCCGTCCCTGTTATAGACCGTGTATAAAGATTGAAATGTGTTTATTGAAGTTAAACCTTAAACTATTGTTGTAGATGAATCAATTATCGATGTATTTAGAAAATTTTAAATTAGTTGCTATTTCCAGATTTGAGGGTGTTACAACATATATTTTACTTCCATCCAAAAAAAAAAACCGTTAATAAAATACATCCTAAAAATTGTTTTGTCAACGTATAATGGTTCAACCAAAACTAATTCTTCTTCTTCTTATTATTATTATTACGTATTATATCTATACTATATTATAAAACATTTAAAAAAACTCTTAAAAAAAACTATTAAAACTTAATGTACCGTTATTTATTGCTAATTACTTAAAATCTCTTAAAAACATCTAAAATCTAATTAAGAAAATCTAACAAAATATTTAATGTTTATTTTATAAAAAAACATTATCTATACTATATTATAAAGATGGCATAAAAAACTCTTAATTACAACTCACTAAGCTTTATGTACTATCATTTAAAGTTATCTACTTAAAATCTCTTAAAAATAACTATTAAAGTCTAATGTACTACCTGTAAAGCTTTTAACCCTAATTAATATATTTCATTCTTATCCCCCAAAATCCTTATTTCTAATCCCCAAACCCTAAAATTATGAAATTGGAATTCTGATAAACATAATCAAAACAGGATAAACATCTCAATTTAAATATAAAAAATTTAAAATATATAAGATAATTAATGAATTTTAACAAACTACTTAATTTTTTTATATAAAAAACATTATATTGTTAAGCCTAAATTAAACAAATTTATATATAAAAAACCATTATCACTCAATAAAAATCATCCAAAATCGTACTGTAAATCAATAAAAAAACAAAAAATAAAAATAAACATTAAAATCGTGATGTATTAAGTATTATGTACTATTATTTAATGTTAATTTACTTAAAATTCCTTAAAAAACAATTAATGAAGCAATATGTACTACTTTTAAATGCTTTTAACCCTAATTAATAAATTTCATCCTTATCCCCCAAAACCCTTATCTCTAATCCTCAAATCCTAAAATTATGAAATTTGAATTCTGATAAACGTAATCAAAACAGGATAAACATCTCAATTTAAATATAAAAAATTTAAAATATATAAAATAATTAATGAATTTTAACAAACTACTTAATTTTTTTATATAAAAAACATTATATTGTTAAGCCTAAATTAAACAAATTTATATATAAAAAACCATTATCACTCAATAAAAACCATCCAAAATCGTACTGTAAATCAATAAAAAACAAAAAATAAAAATAAACATTAAAATCGTGATTTATCTCGCTGCATTGCGCGAGTACACTTATAGTATTATTAAATCTAAAATAAATTACATTATTATTAAACTATCGAAGAAACTCTTAAAAACAAACTTTTATGCATTAAATATTGTTTATTGATACACATTACTTAAAATTCAAGATTACAAGTCATGATTCATGAGTACAAATTTCTAAAGCTATATGTTTGAATTAATAACTAACTGATAAATATAATTAAAACAGGATAAACGTCTCAATTTAAATATAAAGAATTTAAACTATATAAGATAATCATTGAATTATAACAAAATACTTAATTTTTTATATAAAAAGCATTATATTATTAAACCTAAATTAAACAAATTTATATATAAAAAAATAATTATCATTTCCTCAAAACCATCTAAAATCATACTGTAAATCGATAAAAAAACAAAAAATAAAAGAAATATTAAAATCATGATGTATCTCGTTGCATTGCACGACTACATTTTTTGTTTTAAAATAAAATGGATAATTTCTAGTTACTTTAATTTTAAATAACTTAGAGCATCCACAATGTAGTTTTTAAGAGATTTTTGGGAGGTTTTTCAAAAAACAAAAACTTTCTTTCGAGATTTTTAACATAGTGGAGAGGTTCTTCGCTTGAGTTTTTCGTCAAAGGTCGTAACTGTACGACCTGCTTTTTCATATTTAATCAGTTTTAACTTTATAGAATTTTATAAAAGTTTCGTATTTAATCAATTTTATATATTAATATATTTAAAGTAATCATATTTAAATAAAATTATTAAATAAATAATATACATAAATACATAATGAAAATAATTATATTTTTAAAATAATATCTCAAATTTGACATATTTATACAATTCTAACATATTTGTTAATGACCCAATTTTTATTTTCGGTTATACATATTTTTAAGTCTAACATTTTTAAATTTTATTTTACATACTTTTTATACAACTTTTATATATTTCTTGATAACCTAATTTTTTTTATTGTACACACTTTTAAAATAGTTTTTTTTCTTTAATTTTTATTGTATATTTTTTAGAATAACTTTTGTACATTTCTTACTATAAATAAATAGCAACTTATCTTGTTTAAAAAATAGCAACTTTTACGTAGCTAGATTTTTACTATAAAGTGGTTAATTGTTTTATAATAAAAAATGTATATATAATATATATTGTATTAAAATATCTAAAAAAATATGTAAAATAAATACATAATTAAATTAATAGCATTTTTCTCGATATAAATAAATATGTATTTGTATGAATTTTAATTATTTATTTTTTTAAATAAAAATATAAATGATATAAAGTTAAAATGGTGGGAGTTGAAAAGTTTGAAAAAATAATGAAAAAGTTGGATAAAGTTTTCCATTAGTATATAGAGGTTTTTAAGTTGTTGAAATGACAATAATATGTTTGAAAAAGGGTGTTGCTATCCCTACCCCCTCCTCACTCACAAAACCTCCCATACCCCCCCTCTATCTCACTCACATACCCCCTCCTAAGTCCTAACTCACTCACTTACCCTTATAGGAAGGGGTGTGGATAGAATTCACCTTGAAAAAAACTATAAAAAACTAGATAAAAAAACCCATACATTATGGATGCTCAGTGCAACTTGAAGTGACGCAGAGGGAATACCCATTAAATATCCCTCACGCCATCATCAAAATCTTAAAATACTTGAAAGGGAATTTATGCCCAAGAAATTAATTTGTGTGATTGATCAAATATTATTTTCATTTATATTATTTTGTGTGGTCCTACCACACAACTTATGTATTTAACTTATTAAAATATTATCGATTTACATTGATTTAATTTCAGATCTTTGAACTGAGTAATGCAAGAAGTTTGACTACAATAAGGTAACATGTCTGGACCAGTGAAGCCAAAAGGGGATGCATGTGTATATCCCCAAAAAAAAATGTATAGTTTTTTGCAATGTTTTAAAACCCGGGTTGACCTGGTCGGTTCAACCGGTTGAATCGGGAATCGGTGAAGAGACCGGGTCAATTACGACCGGGTTTTTTGGAAATTACGACCCGGATCGAACCGTCGGGTTTTTGATAGAACCGGTTGAACCGGTAAAAACCCGAGTTGACCCGATTAAAAAAATCAATTTCTTATATTTGTGTTTTTTATGTTTTTGGATTTATGTAAAACTTGTTGTTATGTGTTTTTTTAATGTTTTTGGATTGATGTAAAACTTTTTGTTATGTGTATTTTTAATGTTTTAACTTGTGGACATCAAATTCTTGGTTTTATATATATATATATGCAAGAAAATGAAAACTACATAAAATTTCTTGAAACCAGGTCAACCACCCGGTTGAACCGATTGGACCGGTTGAACCGTGACCCGGTCACCACACCGGGTCAACCAAAAAACCGGTTTTTAAATCATTGGTTTTTTGTAATGTAAAAAAAAATGATGCATGTTTTTTTTTATTATGCAAGTTATGTCATATTTAGTCTTATACTTTCTAATTATGTCTGCATATTAAACATTACCTTAATTTTAATAGATATAAAATGTCACTTAGAAATTGTATTTTTTTTTCCTGATAACAGGTCATAATTATATGATTAATTCGGGCATTGATTATGGTGTTATACTGATCTGATTACAAATTGTTTTGATATATGATAGGTTTTATGAACTAACTTTTGATTCAATAAGTCACAAAACAAGTGGAGTTTCTCGAAGATGAGCACACAATATATTTTGGGCCATTGATTTTGCTTGTGAGATAATTTGCACGTAGAAATCTTGTAAGCACACTTTGGATAGGAGGTATACTCTGCATTTTATAGCAAGTCATACATTAAATGTTTGCCATCAACTTTAGACACTTCTCACATTAAGATAATTTGACCAAAGCAAGCATGTATGTCCTTTTCGATTGACCATAAGATGTGGACTCCTGCCTGTACCAGTGTCTTTGTATACGATTTGACTATTAAAAAGTAGGTAAAGACAAACATATTTTTACAGACATTTTAGAAGATGTCTCTAGCATAAGGATAGTAGTGGTTGAAAGTTGGGGAGTGAAAACTTGAACATTAAGTGTTCACAAATCTACTTCGGCTTGATGGATTCAATTGATGGTCAGCTAGTCTTCATGTTGATATGCTCCAACATCTTTCTATCTTTTTTTTACTTGTCTTCGACTCGTTGAAGGCATTAGACCAGTACGAGGATGAAATCTAAGTGTATATGTGTGTGTATATATATCATGATGAGAATCAACTTGATGAGTATACACAAAATGACACTACACACTTATTATAATATAATCGGTGAGCTCAAGTATTTAATGTTTGACAAATAACCTATTCTACTAAATGTTGATTACAATAAATGACATCATCAAATCTAACAGGTGAGACCAACACAGATGTTGGACAATAATCGCCTGTTTATGTGGTTATATATATTTTTAACTTAAAAGTTGTGAGCTTAAATCTCACTATTGAGTAGAAGTTGGCATGAAGGCCTGGAAATTGGTTAAGGCCCGGATCCAAATCGACACTAATTACATTTTGATAGGTTATAATTGTTCAGTCCCTATCAAAAAGCGATTTTTTTTCAAGTGACGGGTTGTTGGGTTAGAAATAACTAAGTCTGGTTAGTACTGCTAGGTGATGAAATATTACTACTGCTAGTAGAATTAATACTGCTTGAAGAGTTAGTGCTGCTACTTTAATAGTTAGTACTGCTTGGAGAGTTAGTACTGCTTGGAGAGTTAGTACTGCTAGTAGTTAGTACTGCTTGAAGATTACTACTGCAAGTGAAAGGTTAATACTGCAAGCATGATAATACTGCTGATGATGTTAATGTTGCTGGATAAGGATGAAGTTAATATTGCTTATGAAGATAATGCTTGAAGAGAAAGAATAGGAGCTGGAGATAGAGATGAAGATAATTATGGAATGAAGATCAAGTTTGTTTTGATAATTATCTTGTAATTAATTCTGTATATATAGTCTAGAAGTTCTTGATAGAAAATATACATTTTGATAGAGTTGTTTTTGTTTAGAGAATTAACCTCAAGACTAGTATTGATCATTTCTATAGAGAAGTATAGAACGTCTGTTGAGTCTGTTCAACAGATTGAGGTTGTGTTTGTAATCATTAAGTTTTATGCAATATAAACTTATGATTTGAGTTCATATTCTGTGTTTTGATTAATTGTTAAAGTGTTATTCCGCGACTTCTTTAACATTGTTTCTGAGTTTGTATTAAATTCTTGTTTAGAATTTTCGATCTTGACACGGGTTAAGGCATCGGTCATGAAAACACGCATTGTCAAGACCGTTGTAAAGCATCACGTGACGCCCGTCCAATGGTCAACACACCGATTAAAGTTGATTTATACATTTTGGGCTAGAGACCCGCTAAGGGCATGAAACCGGTTATACCGTAATTAGCTATGTGGCGACACCTTTTGACCCATCACTTATAACCCACTAAAGTGCAATCATAACCAATTTTTACGTATATCTACTGTTGACACATGAAACTAATTATTAGAGACGAGTTAATATACAAATGACTAAAATTCATTATTCTAATGTTTTTTTTGGAATTTGTATAAAAATATTTTGACAAATAACTAAATTTCATTTTATTCATAAACGGTAAATAAGTAAAATTAATAAGCTTTAACTAAAAAATAAATTACTCAAACAGTTTACAAGCCTAATATTGCACACTCAAGTATTTACCAAAAGATTAAATTGTCTTTTTATAGGCAACAAATAAATTAAACAATAGAGAGTACGCCATTGATTGCTACTGCAAGATGTAGATGTAGGAACAAACAAAAATCAAACGAATAAAAAGAAGACGACGACTAACAAAACCATGAGCATCAGAACAACTAAGTCACAAGAACCCATCTAACCACTCGAGTTGCAACACTAATCCATCCATCAATAGTTGAAACCTTTAATGCAAACGGGTAACCAACGAAATAATATCAACTGAATATCGAAAAATAAATCCTTGTCCAGAGGATATTTCTCCGATACACAGTCTGGTTTAGGAAATTCCAGATAATGTAAAGTCCACACCAAAGAACTGTCATCCGAAAATCAACAAGAGAACGTCTAATTGAATAAAGCAATATCTAGCCAAGAAGACATGAGCTCGAGTTTATAGGTATGCTAAGAAAACCCACCACTTTAGCAACTTTTCCTACACATGTATTCAAACTACTTGTGTATTTGTATGATAAAATTTTTATTGAACCGATAATGGAAAATTAATGTAAGTTCTCGTTGAAGAAAATCCAAAATTTATTTTAAACAAAATAGAAATTGCAAGTAATGGTTGAATAAATTTTGCCAATTTGAAAACCCATTAAAACAAACGTGAAAAAAATAGATATAAATGGCAAACTATAAATTTTAAAATGCTATTTTTTAAAAATATTGTTATTCAAGTTTTTTATTATAATTCAAATATTTTGTATTTAAAAATAAGAAATGTAAGGACCAATTTATGAAAATCGTTCCATTTGTGAAGAGTTGGGGTCTAGTGGGAAAACTTAGAACTATGGTGTCTAAAGTGCAAAAGTGGGATATGTATATATAGGAGATAAAACCCTAAATTCCTCTCTTACCACCTTTTTGTTGGCGGCTGATTAAGAGAAACGGAGAAGAGCGATTTTGGCAAGAAGAAGGAGAAATTGGAAGATAATCATCTAAGGTAAGATCCCTATTAATTCATGGAAGTATTCTATTGAAATTCTATGTTTGATTCATCTAGGTTTGGGGTTTGGGAATGGGTTCATACCTTTATCTAAGGTTTTAGATTTCTCTCTAATGGAAAATTGGTATTGAAGGATGGTTTGGGGATTAAGTTATTTAATAAAAAGGATGTTGGGTATTAATCTTGAGTTAGAATCTATATTTTTCGCTATTTCAAATTATTGGGTTGATTAGATGGTTGGATTATCGAGTCTGATTGAGCTGGGTTCAAGAAAACCGTAAATCGCCCAGACTCGGGCCTCATCCCAACCGGGGGGTCGATTCCACCCGGGCCGCATCACAAGCCGGGGGTCGATCCCACCCGGGCAACGTCACGAGTCGGGGGCCGGTTCCATCAAGGTTGCATCTCGAGCCGGGGGCCAGTTCCACTCGGGTTGCACCTTGAGCCGGGTCTTAACCACCTAGGGCGCCAAATGTAAAACGGGGAGGTAGTGGGCCGGGACACGGGTCTGTTGGGACGGGAGCACCAGGCCTAGTGTGCGTGACCAACCCATTTAGGGTTCACCCAATCCTTATCAATCGGGTTCTTGTTCTGGGAAATTAAGAATTATTTAAAATAGGTGAAGCAGATGAGTTAACCGGGTACTTGTGACCGATCTGTAGGAGTCCATCTGTTCCGGTGAAAGGGTCGTTTGTGTGTCAATTCTCTCGCGAACAGGTGAGTTCCCGCCAACTATTTTTACTCGCTTGAAGTTTTATAATGCTTTAAATTTCTGATATGGATTAAAAGAGAATTTGGTTTTATTCCACAATTTATCTTTGTGTACTTTTAATATACGATGCCAATATTATCTATGATCTTGGGTTATGCTTATGTGAAATGGGTAACTATGGTTGTGGGATCTATTGATTCCTTGGAAATATGTGAACCATCACACGTGCGTGAAATCCGTTTTCTGCACAAGTGGAAGAAGGGGAGTCTGCTTGGGCCCTGGGGTGAGAGGGGAGTCGATTTGGGCCCCGATCGCGGTCATTTCGAATGCGAAATGTGGGAATATTATCCGTGATTTACTCGGGTTTGTTGTTATGTGGTCTTGTTAAAAATGTATTAATTCTCTATGTTAATAGTGTTGGATAAAATTGTTTTATTTGGGAATTCACTAGACCTTGTGGTTTAACCCTCACTTTTCAAACTCAAAACCCATTTTCAGAGAAGAACGCTAGAGGAGCTTCCTCAAAAGGGAAGGAAAAAGTGTAGGAACAATGGAGTGGATTGTGAGTAGAAAACGATTATTCCGGCGTTAGAAGCATGTCTAGACATAGGGATTCTCGGCTGTAGTTGAGCCTAACGATGTTAAATCTTTCTTATTTCATATTTGATCTGACTGTATTGGGACCCGTTTTTGGATCACATATTATATTTCCTGTTTGAAATTTTGGGTTGTTACATTTGATATCAGAGCATAGTTTAAGAGATTTAGGTGACCGGAGGAGCCTAAACTTAAGCTGTGAACCTAGGAACACAACCGAGAATATAGGATGCCTTTAGGATCTCACTCTAAGTGCACTAATGATAAGGTAGCAAGGACTGTCATGTAAGGTAAATTTGGGATTACACCTGGCCAGTGTAATTGCAAATTTACAGGTACATGTATGTGCTTAAATGACCTTAATATGCTAGGTTGGCTGAGTGTTTGCTTTGTGTGGTCTTATCGGTTTTCGACATGTCTGGATGATCGTTGAGAAACATATCTATACCGGTTGACGAGGTGATCACAACCAACGAGACCCCTGTGGTTGGACCGGCGGAGCCACTTAGGCAGCTTGCCACCCGCGGAAGGGTTAAGGGTCGAGCAAGAGGTCGGGGAAGAACTACCCGAAGAGCTGCCACTCAGGTGGAACCGGAAATCGAAAATTAAGGGCGTAAGTCGACTCGAACTACCCGTCGAGATAGAAGCACGAAAATTCCCGTTGACCAGGAATTGTCTCAACAAGAGATTTCAGCCACTGTAAGGGGGAGAGGTCAACCTCGAGGCCGGGGACGTGGTCGTAATCAAGCTTTTGTGACTCATGAAGCGTTTGCTGCGGAAATGGGTAAACTTCAGGAAACTCTGCAAGCTTGACTTGCTCAATGGGAAGGGTCAACGTCTGGAAATAAGAAGAGATCGGAGAGTAAGGAAGGGTCGAAAATGTCTAGCCCACCTGTGATGAGAGAAGATAGTCATTCTCGGTCGACTACCTTAATAATGAATGAGTCAGCGGCGATGTGATGTAGCTACAAGGAGTTCGCCACGTGCAAGCCTCCTACTTATGAAAAGGAATGTGATCCAGTGTTGGAAATGAAATGGATCAAGGGAATGGAGCTGACATTTGACACCAGTAAGTGTGCCAAGGAGGATAAAATGGTGTATGCTCTGTCTATGTTAAGATCAGAGGCTGTTATATGGTGGGATGCTGAAACAGGCGGGCAAGGTTCATCGACGGCCAAGTGTATGTCATGGGAAACGTTTGTGAGAAGGTTTAAGGCACAATTCTGCCCTCTGGCGGCAGTTAAAAAGTTGGAAGAGGAATTTTTGAGTTTGGAGCAAAAAGAAATGACAGTGCGAGAATATACTTCGAAGTTTATTGAGAAATCTCGTTTCGCTGAGATTTATGTACCAAATGAGGAACAGAGATACATTTATGGCTTGAGGAGTAACATTCGAGAATTTATCTCGAACAAGGAACCGGGCACCTTCCAAGCGGCAATTAACACGACAGAAATGACTGAGAAAGAAAAGAACCGCCAAGTGTCTAAGAAGGGTGGAGAGAAGAGGAAATGGGATGGTCCAGGTAATGACAGAAGAAAGGGGAAGGCCTTCAGGCCGGATGTTCGGGGAGATCGTGGGGTGACACCCAAGCCTTATGGGAAATGTCATCGTATTCATCGTGGATATTATGTGACTGACACTAGGTCGTGTTACCGGTGTGGAATGCCAGGTCATGTTGCGAAGGACTGCCCTAAAGTAAAGTCATGTTTCCAGTGTGGATCGACTGAGCATATGCGACCTGAATGCCTGCTGTTGATGAAAGGGGGGCCGATGTAGTTTGGAGGAAGGCAGGGAAATAAAGAAGGAGAGAAGAGGCCGGAGCCAGCTTTTCATATGACGGTGGTGGAGGCGGAGGAGACTCTGGAGGTTGTGACAGGTACATTTTTGGTGAATTCATTCATTACTTGCCAAAGTGTTATTTGATTCTGAAGCGGATCGTTTCTTCGTATCCCTCGCCTTTATGAAATGTTTAAATGTGAAGCTCAAATGTTTGGAGAGGGTGTTGGATATGGAGACGGCCAATGATAATCAGGTGTTTATTAGGGAAGTCTTGGAAGATTACGTCACAGACATAGAAGGGAGTTTAGTACCCTTGCAGTTGTACTCCATGTCCATGGGGGAATTTGACATAGTGTTGGGGATGGATTGGTGAGCCAGGAATGGCGCCAATATAGTCTGTAATAAGAAGTTGATTCACGTGCAGTTGCCGGATAAGGGGACGATAGTCATTTATGGGAATCTTCGAAACAAAAGGACTAGCCTTATGTCGATGATTAAGGCTACTAAGTGTTTGAGGAAGAGGTGTGTGGGGTACTTAGCATAAGTTGTAGATGCCAAGAAAGAGAAGTGACGGGTGTCGAGACCGTCAAATAAAAGTTATAATTTCCAACTATCCCAAATCAAAATAAAGATTGTAATAGTGGTAAGTCGGGTCAAATCCACAAGGATTGGTCGTGACAATTATTCGACTTCTATACTTTCAATACAAAGGGGGGGGGGTTGGATTAGATTAACTAAACTAAACATTCAATTAAAAACTAATTAAAAACGATAAAGAGAAAACCCAACATTCGTTCGACTTCAATTAAGACGGTAACACCTATCATTGATTCCAAAAGCGTAAACATAAAGAACGAACCCAAGTTGATTATAGTCGTTAACAAGCGCTAACGACCTCTATTTTTCCTTAGATTAACATCGGTTAAAACAAGCTCTTCAATCGGATCTTAATCACAAATAAGAAATTAAACAAGCTCTTAAGTTCTTAGGCATAATTAGCTTTCTCGGACTAGAAAAACATCAACTCAAATATATAAGCTCGTAAGCTCGGCTTATTAAGGCCTTGAATTCAAGATTTCAGGACTTCGATTCGGAAACCTTATTGAGACCAAACTAAATTAATTGTTACTTTATCAAAATTCCAAGACGATTACGTATCTAGGGTTTTAACTAACAATCATTCATAAGAATTTCAACCAATTTATCAGATTAACTGAAAATCCAAATGAAATGAACATTGAAAATAGAAATCAAGCAAATAAGCTTGTCCCAAATATTTACAATGGAATCTCAAAGTATCAAACCATCCAAATCAAAGGAAACAAATGTTGGAATGGAAAGAAAAACCTAAGCTACAATTGAAAAAACACGAAATTACCTAAACCCGAATACAAATTGGATGAGTTGCTTCCCAAATCGACTCTTCCTTATGTTTTCTTCTCAATATAGTTCCATGCCCCTATTTTGGTCGCTTCCCTTCGATTTTATACATCCCCATTGAAAACCGCTTGAAAAAAAGTCCAACAGCCCACGATTTCGGCCCTCGCGGCTTGGGGTGCGGGTTTGTCCGCATGGAAACTCGCCCGCGTCTGAGTTTTGGGAGTCCACAGTGCCTCACGTGACTTTGGGCACGATTTTGTCCGCGTGAGAAGTCGCCCCTGCCTCTGCCTCTCAATCGACTTCTCCCTTCACGTACGCTGCTATGTTTCCAAAGGGAGAGATAGGTCTAAGTCAGGTCCATTAGATGTCTTTTTGGGCTTTTGGGCTTGGAACCTCACAAAATAAAAGAAGACTTTAAAAATAACATTTTAGAGACAAAGGGATAAAAGAAAGTAGGCTTTTAAATATCATTTTTAAGTACAAAAATGTGACTATCAAGAAGCGCGGGGTTGAGGACGTGAGGGTAGTGAGTGAGTATCCGGAAGTGTTTCCAGAGGACTTAACGTACCTACCCCAAACCGTCAAGTGGAGTTTCGTATAAATTTAGTGCCAGGTGCAACACCTATAGCGCATGCCCCTTATAGGCTGGCACCTTCGGAAATGAAGGAGATGATGTCCCAGTTGCAAGAACTGTTAGATAAAGGG
Organism: Arctium minus; assembly: GCA_954870635.1. NCBI lineage: Eukaryota > Viridiplantae > Streptophyta > Magnoliopsida > Asterales > Asteraceae > Arctium > Arctium minus. The sequence goes on along the minus strand of OX941097.1, from coordinate 21,856,071 downwards.
TTCTTCAGGCCGAGTACCTCACCTTGGGGTGCACCGGTACTCTTTGTGAAGAAGAAGGATGGGACTAAGCGAATGTGCATAGATTACCGCGACCTCAACAAGGTAACAGTCAAGAAAAAATATCTACTTCCACGGATAGATGAACTGTTTGATCAGCTGCAAGGAGCTAGCTGCTTCTCTAAGATTGATCTGAGGTCGAGTTACCATCAGCTCAAGATAAAAGAGGACAATATACCGAAAATGACTTTTTAGACCAAATATGGACACTATGAGTTCCTAGTGATGCCGTTTGGTCTAACCAACACACCAACGAATTTTATGGACTTGATGATGAGGCGTTCCAAAAGTTGAAGAACATGCTGAGCAACACACTAATTTTGGCCCTACCGGAGTGTTCTGAAGATTTCGTGGTATACACTGATGCTTCGAGGCTCAGCTTGGGGTGCGTCCTCATGCAACGGGGGAAGGTGATCGCGTATGCGTCCCGACAGTTGAAGGAGCATGAGTCGCGCTATCCTACTCATGATTTGGAGTTGGCCGCAGTTGTCTTCGCCTTAAAGATATGGCGACATTATCTTTACGGGACGAAGTATCAGATTTTCACGAATCACAAAAGTCTTTGTCACCTTTTTGATCAAAAAGTGTTAAATATGCGGCAACGAATATGGATGAAGCTATTAATGGATTACGATTGCAAAATCGAATATCATTCTGGAAAGGCCAATGTAGTGGTGATGACTTGAGTCGGAAAGAAAGGAGCGAAATGACAAAGGTTGTGGCCATGCGAGTGGAAGTGTCGTTCAACCTTCTAGAAGCATTGACGCCTGAAAATGTTAAAAAGGAGATAATGCTTGGAAATGTGGTCGCTTTATCTGAGGATAGTCGCGGATTGAAATGATTCAAAGGAAGGATCTGGCTTCCAAAACTCGGAGAGATGAGACTGATAATTTTAGAAGAGGCGCATAAGTCAAAATACTCGATCCACCCGGGAACGAATAAGATGTATGGAGATTTAAGGCAAGACTATTGGTGGCCGGGCATGAAAAAGGATATAGCCCATTTCATAGAAAGGTGTTTGACTTGCATGCAAGTGAAGGTGAAACATCAACGTCTGTATGGGAAGCTTCAACCATTAGACATGCCGGTGTGGAAATGGGATCAGATCACTATGGATTTCATAACCAAACTGCCTAGAACACCGAGAGAATTCGACACAATTTGGGTAATCGTGGACCGACTCACGAAATCAACACACTTCCTACCTATTAAAGAGTCGTACCCTTTGGAAAGATTGGCAAAATTGTACATCGACGAGATAGTGTCGCGTCATGGAGTACCGCTATCTATTGTTTTGGACCGAGATAGTCGTTTCATGTCAGCATTTTGGAGAAGTTTCCAGCGAGAGATAGGGTCGCGAATCAAGTTGAGGACAACTTATCATCCTCAGACTGATGGTCAGAGTGAGCGGCTTATTCAAACATTGGAAGATATGTTAAGGGCCTATGTAATCGACTTCCAAGGTTCGTAGGAAAATCACTTACCTTTGATCGAGTTTTCTTATAACAATAGTTACCATGCGAGTATTAAAGCGACAACGTGTGAAACATTGTATGGACGTAAATGTCGGACGCCTCTGTGTTGGAACGAAGTTGAGGAAAGGCAGTTAGCAGGACCTGAGATCGTTCAGTTGACCGCATACAAGATTGTTCAAGTGCGGGAAAGATTGAAGGTGTCCCGTGACAGACAAAAGAGCTACGCGGACAAACGACGAAAGGACATAGAATTCCAAGTCGGGGACAAGGTAATGCTAAAAGTATCACCGTGGAAATGAGTGGTTCATTTTGGTAAGAAAGGAAAATTAAGTCCGCGTTATATTGGATCATTTGAGATTGTGGAATGAATTGGGGAAGTGGCGTATAAGCTCGATCTTCTGGGAGAATTGCGAGCTATACATAATACGTTTCATGTATCCAACTTAAGAAAATGTCTAGCAGAGGTGGATATGGCGGTGCCCTTGCAAGATGTGCAAGTTGATGAATGACTAAACTATGTCGAAGAACTCGAAGCGATTATCGATCATAAAACCAATAAGTTAAGGAATAAGGAAATTTGCTTAGTAAAAGTTCAGTGGCGTTACCATAAAGGTCAAGATGCCACATGGGAAGTCGAATCAGAAATGCGAGCCAAGTACCCTCATCTTTTCGATTAAGAGATTCCGGGGACATAATCCTTTTAAGAGGGGGAGATTTGTAAGGACCAATTTATGAAAATCGTTCCATTTGTGAAGAGTTGGGGGTCTAGTGGGAAAACTTAGAACTTGGGGGTCTAAAGTGCAAAAGTGGGATATGTATATATAGAAGATAAAACCCTAAATTCCTCTCTTACTACCTTTTTGTTGGCGACTGATTAAGAGAAACGAAGAAGAGTGATTTTGGCAAGAAGAAGGAGAAATTGGAAGATAATCATCTAAGGTAAGATCCCTATTAATCCATGGAAGTATTCTATTGAAATTCTATGTTGATTCATCTTGGTTTGGGGCTTGGGAATGGGTTCATACCTTTATCTGAGGTTTTAGATTTATCTCTAATGGAAAATTGGTATTGAAGGATGGTTTGGGGATTAAGTTATTTAATAAAAAGGATGTTGGGACTTAATCTTGAGTTAGAATCTATATTTTTCGCTATTTCTAAATTATTGGGTTGATTAGATGGTTGGATTATCGAGTCTGACTGAGCTGCGTTCGAGAAAACCCCAAATCGCCCAGACTCGGGCCTCATCCCAACCGGGGGGTCGATTCCACCCGGGCTGCATCACGAGCCGAGGGTCGATCCCACCCGGGCCACGTCACGAGCCGGGGGCCGGTTCCACCCGGGCTGCATCTCGAGTCGGGGGCTAGTTGCACCTTGAGTCGGGTCTTAACCACTTGGGGCGCCAAATGTAAAGTGGGGAGGCAGTGGGCCGGGACCAGGTCTGTTGGGCCGGGAGCACTGAGCCTAGTGTGCACGACCAACCCATTTGGGGTTCACCCATTCCTTATCAATCGGGTTCTTGTTCTGGGAAATTAAGAATTATTTAAAATAGGTTAAGCAGATGAGTTAACCGGTACTTGTTAACTCTAATTAAGAATTATTCTCTCATCTACTTTCTAAGAGATCAACCTTTTTGAACCAACAGAGATACCTCAAAATATCCCTAGCCCATTAAACCAACCTAGCCTAGTAAACCTACCAAGCCGAGCCAGAATTCCAAGCCCAATCCTTGATGAACAAACCAGAATTCCAAGCCCAATCCTTGATGAACAAACCAGAATTCCAAGCCTAATCATTGATGAACAACCCATAAATGATAACCAACCTGCACCCAATCCTGTAGTTGAACCAGAACTACATTTTCCATCTAATGCTGTTGAAAACCAAGCAGGTACATCAAATGAACTTGAAGTTCCTCTTGTGCTTACCAATGCTCAGCTTAGACAGATGATAAATACTTTGAGAGCACCCTTTCTTGAGGAGGAGATGAAGAATATATTTGTTCACAGGCTCAGAAAGATGGATATCTATAAAGTTTTGGGAGTTTCAAATCAGCCTGTGGAGTATCAGACAGAGTATGTAATATTTATGAGTTGGGAAAGAAAAGCTGAAAAGTATGTGAAGAACAAGTCTGGGATTGTGACTGTTAAAGAAGTGAGGCTCAAAATATTTCAAAGAATTTTGGATCCGGTCTTCACAGTTCAAAGAAGAGATCTGACTGAGTGTGAATTTTCTGAAGCATATTTTCAGTTCCTAAATGTTGACGATATTGATTATCTTTATCATTTGTTCAGAAATATGACGATCAGACCGGAGAACATTAATTTTGCCTTGGAAGCTGTGAAAAGGTTTATGAGAAGACATGTTAACTACACTTATTGTTATGACTTTCAATTGGGTATTGAGACGAACCAAAAGAGAGTCAACATGATTAATCCTAATCTTGATTTGGAGGAGATTGATAGCTATGATCAGTTCACCATCATTGAAGTTCCTGAACTTGGAGTGATTTACAAGAATGCTGAAAACAGGAAGAGATTTTTCAGAGTTTTAGAGATTGCAAAATTCTCTGATGGGACTTTAAACTTCAGCTCAATCAGAGATTCAAGGAGAATAAAGAGAAGATCAAGCAAGGAGAAAAGGCAATGCCAAAGTTTGACCGATTAGCTCTGAAGAGAGTTCTTGATGCTTTGGATGACAGGATCAATTTCAGAAGAGGTATAAGAAATTTTGAATCTCTGCTTGGCATTAGACAAGGAAAGTTTTCAAGATGGGGCAGATAAAGTTTCTTGGCCAATTGATCTAAAAGAGGGAGATTGTTAATGTACAAGTTTAGATCATTTGTCTTTGACTTTCTATTCCTTGTAAGCTTGTAAGTATTTTAGCTTTGTGAGTGTTTTTCATATAATATGTAGTGTAAGCTTGTAAGAGAAGTCAGTGATTCATTCAGTGTGAGAGTTCTTTGTAACACATGTGACACAACAGATATATGACAATTTCTCTCTCTAGATTTTGTGCGTAATTGATTGATTGAATTGTGTTTGCTTGAAATCTTGGACTTACAAGGAGTCCATCTGTTCCGGTGTAAGGGTCGTTTGTGTGTCAATTCTCTCGCGAACAGGTGAATTCCCGCCAGCTATTTTTACTCGCTTGAAGTTTTATAATGCTTTAAATTTCTGATATGGGTTAAAGGAGAACTTGGTTTTATTCCACAATTTGTCGTTGTGTACGTTTTATATACGATGCCAATATTATCTATGATCTTGGGTTATGCTTATGTGAAATGGGTAACTATGGTTGTGAGATATCTTGATTCCTTGGAAATATGTGAACCATCACACGTGCGTGAAATCCGTTTTCTACACAAGTGGAAGAAGGGGAGTCTACTTGGGCCCCGATCGCGGTCATTTTGAATGCGAAATGTGGGAATATTATCCGTGCTTTACTCGGGTTTGTTGTTATGTGGCTTTGTTAAAAATGTATTAATTCTCTATGTTAATAGTGTTGGATAAAATTGTTTTATTTGGGAATTCACTAGACTTTGTGGTCTAACCCTCGCCTTTTAAACTCAAAACCCATTTTCTGGGAAGAACACTAGAGGAGCTTCCTCAAAAGGGAAGAAAAAAGTGTTGGAGCAATGGAGTGGATTGCGGGTCGAAAGCGATTATTCCGACATTAGAAGCATGTCTAGACATAGAGACTCTCGGTTGTAGTTGAGACTTCCGCTGTTAAATTTTTCTTATTTCATATTTGATCTGACTATATTGGGACCCGTTTTGGGATTACATATTATATTTTATGTTTGAAATTTTGGGTTGTTACAAGAATGTACTTTATTTTAGTTTAGTGGTTGAATATTTTACCGTATCAATATAATTTAACATTTAGTATATATTTCATTTTTTTTATCAATTAGTTTTATACTATATAAATGCAGAGTTGTAAGGAATTTTACGAATAAAATAACAAGTTGTAAAGTTTAATTTTAAAAAAATGTATTACTAAGTGATACAAAATGTTTGACAAACTCTTCTAAGAATATTTATCAAATACTTTATAATATATACTTAATATACTAATAGATAATGAAATTGAATAAAAAACTTGATCCTAGTCCCTATTATTATGCCTATTGTTGAAAAATGCTATATAGATTTTAGATAATGTACATTTGACTAAAATTACACTACGCAATTAGGGTTGTTTGGTTCTCGGATTTTGAAAGAGTTTGATATAATTGGAATGATAAATTCATTTGACCAAATTCTTTAATGATGTTTGTTTCGCAGATTGAATTGATTGGATTCCACCGAATCCCACTGTTGAAGGATTTGAATTCCATTTCGTGGCAAATGTAATTGATTTCATAGTTTGGTTTTAAAAATACAAAAATAACATTTGTATCAAATTTAACCCCCACCACCCTCACCGTTGTCATCGCTCATGCCGCCGCAACTCTTGTCGCCAACATCTTTGCCACCACCGTTGTCACCATCACTGTCGTTGCCACTGTTAATGCCAAAAATTACTCAATGAATAACTTAAGGTCAACATGGAGCTTTATTCAACTAAAGAAAGTAGTCGTTTGACAATATGCATGATAAACAGAAAGATAAAGAGACAACATAGTTGGTGACGCGGAAAAACCTCAACGAGGAAAAAACCGCGGATGACAGGGAAGGTGTCGTCGTGCACTATGATCACCAAACATGGGTGATATCCTTCGTTGTTACAGTGTATGACACGATCTATACTAGAAATAGATGTACAATTGCGAAACAAGTGTATGTCGTGTGTAAAAACTATCTTGTCGTGTGTAAATCGATGTTGATGAACGGAACCATGAATGTATTCGAAGATCTTGTAAGTTGTATGCTTCAGCTGTATGCGTTGTAAATATCTCAATTCAGATTGTCCGAATGAGGTGTTGATCTTGAGTATTTATAGTCTTGATCCTCCATAAATGTGTTCTTTTGTAACTGTCGTGCTCCATGAATGTCGTTGATGGTGCTGACCGTTTGTGACTGTTGACATTTATGAGTATTAAACATGCATTAAAGGAACAATAGAGGAACGTTGGTTTATATGTTAGTATAATCGAGGTCGAGTGATGGTCGTACGACATTCGACCAACCTTCGAATTATACTCGACGGAAGTCAAGGTTATGCTCGGTTGACAGGACCTTATCTTGATATAAGATTGATCGTGTGAAATATGTGTGACATGTTCCGTCGTCGTGTTCGTGTATTTTTACCCAAACAGTTTGCCCCCAAAATTTAAAATTTTCTTGGCGGGAATTTTAATTTTTTTTCGAGTGCCATGTGTTGCTTGGGGAAAGGTTTTCGTCACTTCAGAACTAAATCAGTTCGATTCAAACCGGCGGCTCTGACATGTGTGATGTCATGAGTACCTAGGGAATACACATGACAACCATGCGTGACAGGTGTCGATCATCCAGGTGAGTTCCTGAAGAGTCGATCAACACGTGTCGATCATCGGGCGAAATATTTTGTGTATAAATGGAAGATATTCAGGATCATTTCCATTTACGCTTCCAAAATATTTTCAGAGAGAGATTTCGTTAAGCAGATCTTTGCCGAAAATACTGTCGTTGCCAAACTTTGAGGTCTTAGGGTGATTATATAAGGTACGATATCTTTTGCCTTTTTAACCCATGCGACTTAAGACTTTAGCTCAAAATCCCAGGAAGGGTTGGGACGCCTTTGGTTTTTACGTCGCAACTTTCCAGGATCCCGATTTCGCCATGTCTCTAAATCCGACTAGTGTGATTTGTGAGGATGAGGACCTCGAATCCTTTAGACGTTTAGCTAAGATTCCAAAAGCGATAGCCATTTGTCCATCGGTGTTGCTTCGTCCTGAGCAGTGTCCGGAGGGATATTTCGTGATGTACGAGTATCCCTTCGACATAGGGTTTTCATGGCCCTATTCTCCCTTAGCAAGGTCGTTTCTTACGCTTTTCGACCTGTCTTCGAGTCAGATTATGCCTCAGTTTTGGAGGGTTGTTCAAGTAATTGAACGGGTGACGAGTGAATGGAAAGCGCCATTCACTGTCTATGACTTCCTTTTGGCCTACTCTGTCAAGTCAGAGCCGAACCATCGTTATAGCCTGTCCTCTAGGTTTAAGGGGTCTCGCGTTCTAGTTCACAAGACCATAGTTAACGGTTTAAACTGGAAGATCGAGTATGTCTTTAGTCGATTAGCTTCGGTCGACGGTGATATCTAGTGGCTCACCTCAGCATGGAACACCGAGGGTAAGATTTTAGAATCTTACTTTGTTTTTCCCGTTTGATTGCTCGATCTTACTGACATTTGGTCTCATTATTTTTGCCAGCGATCGATTTTACTGTTGACAAGCCTTCTGATGATTCAGCTGACAAGGTCGAACGATTCATCGAGCTTAGAATCGAGGAACGCTCTTTTTTTACCGTTCGTCCAACTACTGACTGGGATTTGGATGGCGAAGACTTGCAGTTTGTTGGATCGTCTACTGCATCTCCTGTAAAGGAGAAAGAGGAAAGAGAAAAAAGAAAAAGAAGCTAGAAGGGAGATGTCAGGTGTTGTGTTTAACCTTTTTTCCTTTCTTCGCGATTTTTCTTTCTCGTTTTGTCTTGTGTAATCGTTTTGTCATTCTCAAGTGTTTCTCCTTCAAAGTCCTCCAATGTGGCCGACCAAAAGAAGGCGTTCTTGGAGTTAGCCCAGAATGGCAAGGAGAAGAGGAAGGCGCTTAAGGCGTCAGGTCCAGACCTTCCGAAGTGTACGCGACTGTCGAACGCTGCCTTTCTTCAGATAACGAAGACGGATGTTGTCGATCAGGAGACTATCGATCCTCGTGTTGACGTTCAAGCGACTCGTGTCGAGCCTCCAATGACGAGGGTTTTTAAGGACCCTCATGTCGGGTGCCTTAATCAGGCGCCAGAGGCCTCTGGTCCTCCTCCCCTGTCTAGTGATAAGGGGAAGGGCCCTGCGGAGGTCCAGACGGTCAACTTCACGTTTATGTCGGACTCTATGAGGGATAGTTCGTTCGACCGAGCAAAGTTATTCCCTAATATGGAGAAGTATTTACTCCCGTCTTTCAGGGAGAAATTCGGAGAAATGGTCGTCGAAGACGTGGAGTCACATCGTGGGCCTATCTTTCTTGGTAAGAAATAAGGTTTTAACTTACTTTGTTTTTCTTCTGTCAACTATTTGACCACTATGTTACACATGTTTGCAGGCCTTTCAGTCCTCTCTTGGACTCTATAATGAGATGGACAAAATCCGGCATTTTGTGCCGAAGGTCCTGGAGAGAGAGAAGGTTATGCTGGAGAGGTAGCAAGTGGCTCTAGTCAGAGAGAGGGTGGCCAAATCTGACGTAGAGTCCTTGCATAGTTGCCTCGAAGAGACCTAGAAGATTTTGGAGGTTATCAACCTCCAAAGATCTGATCTGCAAATCCGTCTTGACGTGTCATGCGATACGGTAAAAGAGACATGGATGGACTTGGAGCGGACCTTGGCGTCCTTGGTCGAGAATAAAAAAGAGACCGAGGACCTCAAGTTGAAGATGGCTGAGCAAGAGCGCAAGATCGGGAGTTTAGAAGAGGAGCTGAAAGCCATTGAAGTTTTCACCCGATGGACGACCAAGGCGGCCATAATGAGACGTCACCTGAACGGGAAGAATCCCTTGGCCCATGCTTCTGAAGAACTCAAGGTCTATTTTGCGGATGTCGGGACCGAGCAAGACTTGGACTCCGAGGATGAGAAGGAAATGGAGGTCGTGGAGAGAGTCGGTGACTCGTCGCAACCAACAGAGGGTGTTCCTTCTTCTTAAACTTTTGTCTTGTTTCTTCGTATTTTTCTTAGGTCGACCGTTGGTGGTCGAGCCTTGCATTGTAAACATCAATCTTAAATATCAATGAATCGTTTTGCTACATTTTCGAGTTTATTGTAATAATAATTATATTACTGATCTTGCGGCTAAGGCGATTCAGGCGACTTAAGGCCTAGAAAGACATACGACCAAATAGATAACATAAAAGATATTTATTCGATCAAAGATACGTGCGACCAAGGCATGTCATCATAATTTAATCAAGGATACGTGCGACTAAGGCATTTTATCCTCAATAATTCTTTGTTGAGAACTTAGATTGTACACCCTCTGGTGCTTTGTTAAGTCGTGCAAAAGACTTAATGTCATGCGAACCTGTGAGGAAACAATGTCAGAGGTTGGTCGTTGGCTAACCAACGAACCTCCGATGCTTAAGTCAGTACTTGATTGATGTGAATAATCGTAAGGAAATAATTTAAGGTTTATAAGAAATACCTTTTTAGATGTGTTGCATTCCAACTACGTGGGATCTCTTGGTCGTCGAGGGTTCGGAGACTATAGGCACCCTTTCCCATGACCTGAGATATATGATAGGGGCCTTCCCATTTGATGGAAAGTTTACCTGCGTTCGGCTCTTGTGTGTTTTGAAACACTCGTCGCAAGACATAGTCGCCTTCCTGAAAGACTTTAGTCTATACATTTTTGTTGAAGTGTCGTTCGACTGTCTGCCTTTATGATGCCATACGAATCAAAGATGATTCTCTTATCTCTTCGAGATCATCGAGATCGTAGCTCATGTCAACCAGGTTATGATCGACCGACATATATCTCGGTATAGGTAGTCGTACCTCGACGGGTAAAACTGATTTACAACCACAGACTAAGGAAAAGGGAGTTTGTCCAGTGGACGTACACGGAGTCGTACGATTTGCCCACAGGACCGAAGGAAGTTCTTCGACCCATCTTCCTTTTGCTGCTTTCAAACGTTTTTTGATCGAGTTTGGGATTGTTTTATTACTCAACTCGACAAGACCATTTGATTGAGGATATCGTGGTGTCAATGTCGCGAGTTTGATTTTGTAATCCTCACAGAACTATTGAGTTCTTTCGCTGATGAATTGAGATCCATTGTCACAAACGATCTCAGATGGTATTCCAAACCTCCAGATAATGTTAGTCTGGATAAAGTATATCACCTCTTTGTCCCAAACTTGGGAAAAAGCGGCTGCCTCTACCCACTTGGAAAAATAATCTGTAAGAACAAGTAGAAATACCTTCTGCCCAGGGGCAGGTGGTAACTTACCGATGATGTCCATTCCCCATATCATGCAGGGCCATGGAACTAGTGTTGAGTGTAAGGGTTCAGAAGGTTTTTGCGTCGAACCTAAGTGTCGTTGACATGTGTCACAACTCTGTACGTACTTGATTGCGTCTTGTCGTAGTGTCGGCCAGTAATAGCCTTTTCGAGACACTCGATTAGCCAATCTACGACCATCTGAGTGGTTACCGCACTCACCGTCGTGCATTTACTGTAGAATATTTTGGACTTGTGTTTTGCTCGTGATGCAGCGTAAGTTGAGTCCGGTAGATGATCGTCGATAGAATCTTCCCTGTATCACGACATAAGTTGAGTCCGGTAGATAATCGTCGATAAAATCTGCCCTGTATCACGACATATCGTGATGCTTTGAATCTTATCCTCCGAGCCTCTGCTCTATCTTCTGGGAGTTGGTCGCGAGTTAGATAGTTCATGACATCGCTCGACCAATCCTCTTCGTCGTTATCGATTTGACCAATGTCGTCGTGATCAACGGACGACGTCGTCAGATATACCATGGGAATTGTGTTGAACAGTTGTTTGCTTAATGCCGATCCGAGATTGGCTAAAGCATCCGCTTGCATATTTAAATCTCGAGGGATTTGTTCGATCAAAAAAGGCCTAAATTTCGCGGATTTTGCCTTTGCTACTCTGAGATATGTTGTCATCTTTAAGTATTTAGTTGCAAACTCGCCATTCATTTGATTTACTATAAGGAGAGAGTCACTTTTGACGTGTAACCCTTTTGCCCCCAAGTCGTGTGCCATGTTCATTCCAACGATCAAGGCTTCGTATTCGGCTTCGTTGTTGGTTGCCTTGAAATCGCATCGTATGGAGTACACCATCTTGACCCCCTGTGGTGAATTTAAGATGACGCCTAGTCCTGTGCCTCTAGCGTTGGTCGAACCATCGACATGTAGAGTCCAGGGTTTGTCGTCGTGAGTCGCCACAGAACAAACTTCGCTTTGTGCTTCTTTCTCTAGTTCTGGACTAAAGTCGGTGACGAAGTCTGCTAGGACTTGTGATTTGATCGCGGTCCTGGGTTTAAAATCGATGTCGTAACTGCTAAGGTAGATACTCCATTTCGCCAAGCGACCTGTCAACTCACGCTTTCTTAAGACAAACTTGAGTGGAAAGTTAGTAACAACAATTATAGGATGTGCTTCGAAATAATGTCGTAACTTTTTTGTGGCAGTAACTAGCGACAGTAGTAGTTTTTCCATAGACGAATCCCTGGTTTCGGTGTCGAGTAAGGACTTACTTACATAGTATATAGGCAATTGTTGCTTGTCCTCTTCTCGTACCAGGATTGCACTTATCGCATTAGTACTTACGGCTAGGTATAACTGCAAGACCTCGTTATCCTGTGGCTTTGATAATAATGGCGGAAAGGCCATGTATTCCTTCAACTCTTGCAATACTTTCTCATGGTCGTTTGTCCAATGAAAGCCTTTGTTCTTTCGCAGGACGTTGTAAAATAGGTGACACTTGTCTGACGATCGAGATATGAACTTGTTCAAGGCTGCTACTCGACCCGTCAAACGTTGTACGTCTTTGAAATTTCTTGGTGATTTAATCTCTACGTCAAACGTTGTGTATTTAAATCTCGAGTGATTTAATTTCTTGGTCGGGATTAGCTTCAATGCTACGTCGAGTCACCATGTATCCGAGGAATTTCCCAGCACTGACTCCGAAGGAGCATTTTGTAGGATTGAGCTTCATGTGGTATTGGCGAAGGATGTCGAACGACTGTCGTAAGTGTTCGACATGATCGATAGATAGTCGTGACTTGATGAGCATGTCATCAATATACACTTCCATAGTATCACCCAGTTAATCTTTGAACATCTTGTTGACTAGTCTTTGGTATGTGGAACCTGTATTTTTTAGACCAAAAGGCATAACCTTGTAACAGTAGATACCACGATCTGTCATCAAGGCTGTCTTTTCTTGGTCTTCAACATGCATGAGTATTTGATTGTAGCCTGAATAGGCGTCCATGAATGTTAAGAGTTCATGCCCAACAGTTGCGTCGACCAGTGCGTCAATGTGTAGCAAAGGAAATGGATCCTTGGGAGATGCCTTGTTAAGATCTGTGAAGTCTATGAAAACTCTCCATTTACCGTTTTTCTTTTGTACGACCATGACTTTGGCTAACCAGTCGGGGTACTTTACTTCTCGTATTTTCCCGGTTTTAAGGAGATTGTCGACTTCATCATTGATCACCTTGTTTCGCTCTGGAGCGAATTTCCGGCGTTTTTGCTTTACCGGTTTAAACGATGGATCCATATTTAGCTTATGTGAAATAACGTCAGGATCTATCTCGACCATGTCTTTGTGCGTCAAAGCGAAACAGTCAGCATGTTCCTGCAAAAAAAAGATTAACTCTTTTTTAATAGAAGGATCGAGCGTCGAACCTAGGAAGACGACTTGCTCTGGCTTGTTTTGATCCAGGATAACTTCCTTTAAACGATAATCGTTGACAGTATCGGGAGTATCCTGGTTCTGTAATTGCTAGATGGACTGCTTCCTGGGTTTCATCGTTGCCTTGTAGCAATCTCGAGCGACTTTTGGCTCACTCCTGATCTCATGGATCCCCCATGGAGTTGAAAACTTCATCGTCTGATGATACATTGAGGGGACTGCTTTCATATCGTGGATCCAGGGTCGACCAAGAATGATGTTGTATGCTAAAAAGCAGCCGATGACATTGAATCTCATCTGTTTGTTGATCCCCCTTGGCATAGACTGGCAAGACGATTTCACCGTAGGTGTTCGTCGCGTCTCCGTTGAAACCTACTAACGTTGTCGAACGTCGGACAATCTCGTACTTGTCGAGGCCCATAGCTTCGATGGTGTTGAGGAAGATGATATTAGTTGAACTTCCTCCGTCAACCAATACTCGTCGGGTTAGAAAATTACCGATCTTGAGTTGGATGATCAACCCATCGTGATGTTTCTGATACGCATCGTACAAGTCGTATTGGTCGAATGTTATCGTCATATATTCGAGCTCCAATTCTTCTTTCAATCGTGAGGATCGAGGGATTGGTAGATTGATTGCACTCTGAGACACGTGTCTTTTTGTTGTCGAGTATGTTAGACCACATACATCTGACCCACTGATAGGCTGGGTTTACACCTTTCCCACACGAACCGCAAGTGTACGGTGTCGTATCAAGTAATATGTACATAAGTACGGGTATCAAACCGTGGAAACTTGGTATTAATTACCGCAAATCTATAACTATTATTAACTAGACTTGAGAAAAAGAGGTTGTTGATATTTTCTTTTTAAGGAAAATGACTTATACGATTAACAAAATTATTCGACAAACAACGAGATAACAAATGCAGAAAGGAATTTGAGGGTTGGTTTCATAAAAGGTTTTGTAATGAAAACCTGGTTTGAATTGAACACGATGTCAAAACTGATTCAATGAAATTAACATGAAATTGATTGTTACCCTTTTTCAAGCAATAACAATGCTAGCAATTAACAATGACATTTCTTCTCCCGAACTCAATAATCAAGTTAGATTGCTTATAAAGAATCGATTATAGATCTGTGGTAAAAGTGGTATATCTCTATCCGATTTTCACCATAGGCATAAGACAAACACATCCAATCATTTTACTCTCCTCTCAAAGAGTAAAATGGTCAAGGTATACCCAAATAGCTGATCAGACTACAAAGAGTTTATTCAAAAAGTTTCATATGCTTCATTGATAAAAGAAATATTCGGAGTACAAATCAAACCTTAAGTTTAAAGAACATCACCAATTAATCAACCAACCCCCAACATGAACTGCTTAGCTCATTTTGGGGTGAACGAAAATGATAAAGGAAATCAAAGATAAAGCAGATCTAAACATTGTTCTTAAAGAAAAACAATTGTCTTCAAAAGTTTAACACTCCCTGAGATCTTTAATCATGCAGCAAGGTTGTGACAAGATCGAGGATCCGTTTCCACTGAGTTTGCCCACCTTGTCGTCCCGTTCGTGCCCTCGTTTTCTCTTCCAAAATCGCATCTTGTCGCCACCGTCTTTTTTCTTCTTTTTTTTAATGATTAACCCTAACAACATCAAGTGAGAATACGACTCCAGAGGGTTTCGCAACTTATGTGCGAGTTAAGGTTGCGGCATAAGTCGCCCGTGTCTTCCAACTCGCGAGAAATGGCTAAATCGCAACACAAATCGCCCAGTCCACTGTTTGCTTTCGCCTCCTTCTTATCCTTCATCCGCAATTGAACTGGTTCTTTTTAAATTGAGACTTTTTAGATTATTTTTATCTCATAACTTCTTTCTTCTATGCTCTTGCCTTATCCTGTAATCTTCTTTAAAAACCATTAGCAATTACCACTATTTTACTCGGGATTGTGCAATTTCAACTCTATTTAGTGTATAAATAATGTCAATTCTGACATTATCACAACCCCAAACCAAGCGTTGCTTGTCCCCAAGCAAAATAGCGATAAATTAAGACAAAACATAACAGTATAATCTTGGCATAACTACATGACTGTCGGCGATAAATGCGTTCCACAATTTTTGGGTGTGGGCTAACAAAGATGGTCCAACTAAGATTCAGAAGCTTAATAATGCACAATAAGATGTGTAATCATCGATTGGGATAGACATGCAAAAGATAACTTCACATTGATTCCAACATAAGTCTGACATGATTCAGGAGGATTTCGCTTCGACCCTACCTCACTGGATTCTCTCTTCACACTCGAGCCCTAGGCTGTCACACAAGTTGTTCATGTCCGTGGAGTTTATGTACAAAAATTCACAAATATTAGCATGAACAACTAATTAAAAATGGCGCACGAGTGTACAAGTAAATGATCTCAAAAGGACTCAAATAGCAAGACTGGGACTATTAGTGCAACACTATCTATCTGTTATACTTTCCAGAAGATCATCCAGGTCTTTGCAGAG
The DNA here is from genome assembly GCA_954870635.1 of Arctium minus. NCBI lineage: Eukaryota > Viridiplantae > Streptophyta > Magnoliopsida > Asterales > Asteraceae > Arctium > Arctium minus. Next base: position 21,840,451 of record OX941097.1, on the reverse strand, counting down.
GGTTGTAACGGGGATAAGGTTTGTGGCTAAGAATCGAAGGTAAATAAGAACAAATCCTCAACATGTCGGTATGTGAACAATCCAGATTTTATTTGCATTCCACTATACCCCTTTTGAGTATTTTGATCCCCACATCCCTCGATTTACTTTTGCATCTTGCTGCTACTGTTTCCTTCTTTGATGCAAAGCTTCTGCTTTTATTTCTTCAGAGCAGCTTTTTTTTGGCCCATTTTGCTGGGTTTTCTTTCCCAAAATCAGATACGTCTTCATCTTTTTCTTTTTCCTGCCCTCTCCCACTATTTTATACCGATTGTTCACAACCGACACACCTTCGAATAAAGGTAGGCTAATAATTCGGCTTGAGTCTAAATATTGGGTTAAGAATCGAATATAAAATAATATGGTTGCAAATGGGCTTGGATGCACACAATAGAAGGATGCGTAAGATAAAATCAATTCAATTACACACAATGCCTGGAATCATCTCTTTAGGTCCGTAAATTAAATAAGATTGAAGTTTCACTAAATATCCTTAGAGATGTCTTTGCTACTCGATGCAACTTTATAGTGAGATCAGCCTATAATCACGACCAAGAATTGAAGTGAGTGTATAAGAGTGAACGCAAAACTTCTCAGAAAAATTAAAACGCTAAAAGGCTCAAATTTGTCACGGGTGGTCTCTACTAATGTCCCAAATTGTAGTCGTCTCTTATGTCTTCCTCTTTGCTAGGCTAACTCCTACTTGTCCGGGTCTCAATGATTGAATCTAACTCTTAAGTGCTAACCAATATTCGTTACTTAGGCTGCACCATCAAACATTAACATCACAAAAATATATGAACGAGAATTAAAACGCATGTTATCACCGACATCACCCCAAACCAAAAGTTTACATCGTCCTGATGTGATGTCATATCCCAAAATATCAGCTGTTGTGATGTAGTTTACAGTTAGGAGTGGTAGTAGTATGCATCAATTATTACAGTCATCCAGAGCGAGATAGTAAAAGTTCAAGCAAAAATAAGAGAAAATTGTTTTTAGAATGCCTCAAACAAACCAATCACTCATGAACGGCGTGGACGTCCTCGGGCCTGTGAGTCGGTGGCCTGTTGGATGGTCCTGCCTCGTCCTCAGCCGGTGGTGGTGCCTCCCTTTGTCTTGCTTTTAATAGCTCCCGGAAACTTTGCCGCATTTCGCTCCTCAAGTTGCCGAGTTGATCATTCAAATGCGACGCCCAAATTGGTGGATTGCCTAGAAGAGCCACTTCGTCGGGATCATAGTCTTCGTCATCCACGTCATCATCATCCACATCAATCGGAATCTGCATTCCTTCTTCATCCAACGCTTGCCCCCGCAACCAGTTCTAATGTGACATGAGCTGGTACTAATAAGTACGACATCTAAGCGAATTTGGTGGCCGAAAAGTTTGACCAATCCGCACTCCTGCATCACGACATAATTGGGTTATCAAGCAAGGAAAAGGTAGGACCTTTATAGTGGTATCCTCTTCAACATCTGTCATCTCGAGCTGAATGATATGGCCTACATCCAAAGGGAGGTTGTTTTGAATGTAAAAGAGTATGCGCGCGACTAGAGGGTCAGTATAAGTATTGTGCTTGGACGGTAACAGATTGGTTTTTACAAATAACATCCATAAATCTAATTTGGGGTCTATCTCGCTCTTCCGGATCTCCACTACACGATCCCTCCATTCGTTATTCCCATTTACTCGCAATGAGTCCACAATCAACCCGTTATGTCTATCTTCATTTCCAACCCCCGGAATTGGTGAGATGCCATAGTGTAGTCCCAAATTATTCGGCCTTTGAATACCATAATAATTGCATATGTCATCCATTGAAAAACAGACTGTTACGTCATGGACTACAACAGTATGGTACTCATTGAATACCGGTGGAATCATAGAGGCATAAAATTCTAAAACCAATTGCGGGTCATATGGTTGCAGGTTCCGGCAGTATGGAATCCAATTCCCTTGATGAGCTATGTCTAGTATCCCGTTAGGAAGATCTTCAAATTGGATCCCTCTTTCTGGCCATATAGATCTTTCCTTAAAGTTTTCCATCCATTGATCCTTATGCGGGTGACTGAAGCGACTCATTCGGTCTTTTTGAGCTCTGGGGAGTTGAAAGTAAGTTCCCCATCTACCTGTTTGTTCTGGGTTGTTTCTCATCCTGAAATCAATAATTAACAATGTGAGAACCATGAATTTACTGTTCACCCCAAACCTAGTCCAAAGACTAGGTTGTACAAACCATGGGTCGGTTGGGTTGGAATTAAATATAAGAACCCCAAACCAAAGGTTTAGTTGTCTTTCAATATAGAGCTCAATTAAGCTCTTCCATCCCACTTACACCAAAAATTCACACAGATATAGGGAATTATAATGCAATTAAATTCAACACCGTCATGAATCTCACTCCTTACCAAGCACAGGTATGATTGACACACCCCTAACTTGTAATGTAAATACAAAGTATGGCAAGAATAATCAACTAAAATTCCCCAAATCTCAAATCCATTCATACACATACCTTATTTCCAATTGATTCACTCTCTTACACTCTTATCAGCAGTTAACTTCTCCACTAGATCATATAAGAAAATCTACTCCACAAAAGTTAACTACTCATGAGATGAACACAGAAATTCTAAAAATCAACTTTCAAAAAGTATGCATGAATAGATTCTACCATGAGGAACCCTATCTCATCCCCCCCTAAAGTTTATCAGCAGTTACCCACACTAAAACAAATCTGAATCACTATCAGGATCTGAATTCTTAACAAGAATAAACACTCAGAAACAATATTAAATAAGTTTGCGGAATAACACTTTAATATTCAAAGATCAATGAAACAGTGAATCAGAGTAACAACTTGTAAACTTTTATTGAAAGATTGTAAAGCTACAAGATTCAACACTCAACCTCAATATTGATGAACAGGCTCACCAATACGAATTCTACTTCTCTAGAACTAGGACTATAAACCTTGAGGTTGATTCTCTCTATGAAAACAAAAACTCAGAATTAATTCTCAATACTAAAGTTACAAACTATTATATATTTATACTGAAGATAAAAGATAATTACAAATAATAAACGATCTTCAGAATAATCTTCCATCTTTATCTCCAAGCCTTCCATAATCTTTAATCAAAACAGTTGTCATCCTTGTCATATGAAGTCTTCATCTCATAAGCAGTATTAAGTCTTCAGCAGCATTAATACTTTGAGCAGTATTAAGTTCAGCAGTACTAACTACTAGCAGTACTAAAATTGCTTAGCAGTAGTAACTTCATCTAGCAGTATTAATCTTGATTAGCAGCATTAACCTGTATCAGCAGCATTAACTTCAGAAGTAGTAACCAAGTTGTGCTAGAAGCATTAACTGTACTTAAGCAATTCTTTCAGTTCCCAACAATCTCCCCCTAACTTGACTTTTAGGAAGAGAAGTCAAGTTCTTCAGATGGTCTTTAAGATGCTCCCAAAATTTCATAACTCATACACCTGTATTTGGATTCAACCCCAAACTCTGATTGATAATCCTCTGAATCAAGTACTTTGCCATTTCTGAATCTGGAACACATCCAAGCTTCTTTTTCAACATTGCATGCAGCTTCAATCTACTGTGGTTGTACACTCTATCCACTAGGAAGTATTCTATGTGATTTGAATCCATAGTCAAAGCATATAATCCACTAGTTTCATATAGAGTCCAGTTGGTGACTTTTTGAAACACATTTCTGATGATGTCCTTCACTTCTTCAGGCTTGAACAACATACAAAGATACTCCATCACAAGTTTTGTGATTGAAATCTCTGAAGCTTTCAATTGATCAGCATACAACTTCATTCCTATTTCAAACATCTCCTCTAGATCAGACTTGGAACATGTTCTGACAATCTTGGCCCAAGTATTATACACTTCATACTTCTCATCTTTTCTTTTGAGTCTGATATACTCTTTGCCATCAACCTTCATTGTATCCCAGAGTATGACCTCAGGAGGCTTAACACCAACAGGTTCAGCTGTAATAGGTTCAGGCACTTTGTCCATCACTACCATGTACAGATTCACATCATCAGTACTTGATGGTTCTTTCTGTTCAATTGCCTTAGGTGCCCCTTCTTCTTCAGCAACCTTCTCAGCTTCTTATTTATCCACTCTAGGCTTCTTGGTTGATTTTCTTCTTGCCATCATCTTAGTTCTTTTTAAAGTCCTCAGACTTTCACCTAGTGTGGCTTCTTTCTTTGATGTTTCTTGCTCATTAGGGAAAGGTTTTTCTATCAGAAAATCATTACTTTCTTTCATTCTCTTTTCCATTTCAACTCTGGCTTTTTCATTCCCTTGAAGCTTTAGCATCTCTGAATCATACAACTCTTTAATCTGTTCAAAAGACATCTTTGAGAACATCTCCTTTCTGACTCCTACAGCACCTTTGAGAAAAGTAATCATCTTTTTTCTCTCTTGAGTACCAAGGAAGATCTTTGAGGGTTGTCTCTTCTTAGCAGCCATTTTAACCAACACAGATTTCTTCAGGGTTGCAGCTTTCTTCTGTGCTATTTCTGTTGCCAAACTTTGTTGATAAGCTTCATTTAACTCTGCAGCCAGAGCCTTAGCCATATCTCCATCTTTGTCCACTTGAGCTAATTCTGCTTGGTCAAGTTCAGCTTGAATCTTCCTGGCCAAAGCTTCATCTGACTCAACCAACTTTTGCTTTTTAATTGGTTGATCAGATTCCACTAACTTTGCTTTGCCTTTATCCCTACTTACCACCTTCTCAATACTTGCTTTCTTAATCACTTCACCTTTTTCTTTGATGATAACTCCTTTGGCCTTTGAGGTGACCTTGGGAGTATCATGTTTAGCCTTGATCAAAGTTTCTGCTATATCAAGATCTGTTAATACCTCTTGTACTATTTCTGCTGCTTCATTCAATTCAGCAGTATTAACAGTTTCTGCTGCTTTACTTATTTCAGCAGCATTAACTGTTACTGCTGCTTGTACAAAAACTGATTCTTTTTCTACTGCTTGCTCTTTTACTGCTGCTATGCTTGATATTTCTGCTGCTTGTACAAACTCTGTTTCAGTTTCCACTGCTTGCTCCCCCTCAAAATCAAATTGCTCCCCCTTGTCTTTATCATTTTCCATGTTGACATCAGCTTCTGACTCCCCCTTTTTGGGAGCATCATCCACTAGTTTCCTTCTTCTGAGCACAAACTGTTTCTTTTTCTTTTTCTGGACCAATCTCTTCACCATTTTCTTCAGGTTGATAATCTGTACTTGTTGAGACAGAATTATCAGTTTCAGCTCTTCTATGTCTTTTCCCTGCTTGATTACATCCATGTTGATGTTGCCCATTGTTTCCATCAATTCAAGATAGTCATATTTGTCCTCACCTTCTCCTGGAGTGTGACCCCCTTTTGAAGGATCATGGGATCTTTTTGTAGTAGAGGTCTTCTGCCTAGCACCTGCTACCCCCATGGTTTCTTGGCACCTGGGACCTTTGGATGATTGCTCACTCAAAGTTGCCATGGGGAAGGTCTTATTGATGTTACCACTGACCTCCTCTGTGCTAGCAGGAGTAGTGGCAACCTTTGCACCCATATGCTCATTCATCTCCTCATTGAGCACCACCTTGGGGTTGGGAGACACCCCTGTGGTTTCCCTGTAGATATTCTCTAATGGAGAATTTTCCATTAGAGGGCTTAAAGGCTCTGTGGGTGAAGGTACAAGAAGGGAAGGAGTCTTCTTTACCCTGAAGCCATACCTTCTTCATTGTGGGACACCACCATCATTGTAGAGAACAATGGGGTGTCAACTCCTTCCGAGTCCAATGGAGATCTCTTCATATTTGAAAAGACCTTACCTTTGGGGATTTTGGGTACATATACCTCATCAAAGTGAGGCATATCCGTCAATTCATGGGTTATAACTACCTGTACAAATCTTGGGTACATATAAAAACTCTTTTTGCTTCCCAAGTTTGATACAAGATCATTGAAAATCATTTTAGAAAAATTGTACTTTCTGGCAGTGGCCAAGCAGACCAAAGCATAAGCAATGGTACTGCTGAACTCACTCCATCCAGTAGTCTTTTTGGAAATACAGTGCATCAGGGTATGAACAAGAAAACGCCATTGGGTATAAAATTTAGCTTTTGAGAATTTGAAACCACCCAATTGGCCTCCATACCCCATTCTTGAAAGTTTAGAGAACAAGTCCTCATTAGGAATAGAGGTAATACCTGCAGCATCGTCTAGACGTAGACAGATGCGAATCACCTCTTCAGAAACTGACAAGGGTTTGTCACACACCCTTGTCTTGATTATCTGCACACCATTTTATGTGACTACAGTGGCATTCGCCCAAAATTGTCTTTGATGCTCTATGTAGATTGTTGGCGACACTGTAAGAGCATGGGCAATGTGGCTGGACTTGAGAAAGTCCACAATCTGGTGGAATCCAGCAGCTTGCTTCGGCTTTTGAAGCATAGCGATTTCGTTGTGCTCATCAATGAATGCCATGGATGCCATTGAGCTTGAGTGTGCTTGCCTGAACTTTACTAGGAGCTTTGAGAGAAAAAGGGTTAGAGAGCAGATGAATAGAAATCAAAGAGTCGTTATGAACTTTTAGGCGGGCAAAAAGGGTATTTATACGATTCGGGATATAAGCAGTATTAACCACTAGCAGTATTAACTAACTAGCAGTATTAACTGAGAGCAGTATTAATTGACTAGCAGTATTAACTGAGAGCAGCATTAACCACTAGCAGTATTAACTAACTAGCAGTATTAACTGTGCACTGGTAGTATTAAAACTGCAGTGGCAGCATTAACTATACTTACACTTTTTGAAGCTTGAGGTACTCTGAGCAAGGTAATAACTTTCTGATAAAGATGTTAGTAGCACCAAAGAATAAACCAAAAACATGTATGAAAACACTTTTTAAGACATGAGCTCATTCAAAGTTGATCATGCCCACACTTGTGACCAAGAAAGTGAATCTACCCACATCAAAGGCTTTAGTGAATAGATCAGCAAACTGGTTGTCAGTATGAACTTTAGCAACTTGAATTAGCTTCTTTTCATTACAATCTCTAATAAAGTGATACCTGATCTCAATGTGCTTTGTTTTGGAGTGCTTGACTAGATTGTTAACAATGCTTATAGCACTGCTATTATCAATGAAGATTGGAGTGTGAAGAAAGGTTACCCCATAGTCCAGCATCTGATTCTGAATCCATAGAACCTGAGAGCAGCAACTTGCAGCAGCAATATACTCAGCTTCTGTTGTTGATAAGGACACTGTGGTTTGCTTCTTACACTGCCAAGATACTAGTCTTGCACCCAAAAGTTGACATCCACCTGAAGTAGACTTTCTGTCCATGTTAGCACCTCCCAAGTCACTATCTGAATAAGCAATCAAGTCAAAGTTGGATTCATAAGGATACCAAAGACCTAATCTAGGTTGCCCTCTTAAGTATCTGAAAATTCTTTTAACAGCTTGAAGATGTGATTGCTTTGGCTTGACTTGGAATCTGGCACACAAACACACTGGAAACATGATGTCTGGTCTTGAGGCTGTGAGATACATGAGAGATCCAATCATTGATCTATATAGATGGACATCAACATCCTCCCCCTCAAGATCAGCAGTGATCTTTTTATGAGTCTCCATAGGTGTCCTTGCTGGCTTTGAGTCTGTTAAACCATACTTATCCAGGATGTCTTTCACATATTTTGATTGGCTTATGAAGATCCCATATTTCTTCTGTTTCACTTGAAGCCCAAGGAAGAAGGTAAGTTCACCCATTGAACTCATTTTAAAGCTCTTGTGCATCAACTTTTCAAAGTCTCTACACATCTGATCTTTTGTGGATCCAAAGATGATATCATCCACATAAATCTGAACAAGTAGGATGTCCTTCTTACTTCTTTTAATGAAGAGGGTCTTGTCAGTTATTCCTCTTTCAAACCCATTCTCCAAGAGATAGGTAGACAGTGTATCATACCATGCTCTTGGGGCTTGATGAAGACCATAAAGTGCTTTCTTCAGTTTGTATACTCTGTCTGGATATGATGGATTTTCAAATCCAGGGGGCTAACAGACATATACTTCTTCATTAATTGTACCTTAAAGAAAGGCACTCTTCACATCCATTTGGTATACCTTGAACTTCATGTATGAGGCATAGGCTAGAAATAGCCTAATTGCCTCTACCCTTGCCACTAGAGCAAACACTTCTTCATAGTCTATGCCTTCTTCTTGAGTGTACCCTTGTGCCACAAGCCTTGCTTTGTTCCTGATCACAATTCCTCTCTCATCCTTTTTATTCCAGAAAATCCACTTGGTGCCAATAGCTCTATGACCTTTTGGAAGGTCCACCAAGTCCCAAACTTCTTGCAATTTGAACTGCAGTAATTCTTTTTGCATAGCTTCTATCCAACTGGAATCTTTCATTGCATCATAAACCTTCTTAGGCTCAATCTGAGATAGAAAGCAAGAGAGTACTGTGTGTTGCTGATCCTGCAGCTCTTGAAGTCTGCTTTGATTCTTTGTTATCATAGGAGAAGAGATGTGTCCTATGACCAGCTCTAGAGGATGGTTCTTTTGAGTTCTAGTCTGATGACTAGGTTCTTCATTGATTCCCACATCCAAATTGGAATCATTTAAGTCAGCTGAGGGGATCTCATCAGCTGCTTCTGGCTCTTCATGCACTTGATTCTCCTCATCTCTTCCTTCTTCTTCACTCTGAATCAGTTCAGTCACAATTTCCTTTGCACAGACATTAACAGGCTCTATTGTAGGTATGGGAAAGATCACATACTGAGGAATAATGTCTTGTACTTGTACTTGTTCATCCCCTGATCCTCCACTTCCTGAACCTGCATGATAATCACTAATGAAACCCAAAGAGTTAGTTAGTGAATCAATGTCAAATAACCACTGAGGACCAGACCCAATAGGATTTGGTGTGTTCTCATTGCATTTGACACTGTTACTTTCCTCAATTATTCTAGAAGAAGAATTAAAAACTCTGTAAGCCTTACTCTGAGATGAGTAACCAACAAGAAAACCATCATCTGCCTTGCTATCAAACTTTCCTAAGTGAGTTTTGGTATTGAGAAAGGTACAGGGACACCCAAAAGGTTTGAAAAATCCAATAAATGGTTTTCTTTTATTTAAAAGCTCATATGGTGTCTTGTTTTTAGGCTTGACTACTAGAACCCTGTTTTGGACATAGCAAGCAGTATTAACTGCTTCACCCCAGAAGGTAATTGGTAGTTTGGAATCAACTAACAGAGATCTAGCAGCCTCAATCAGTGTCCTATTCCTTCTCTCAACAACACCATTTTGTTGTGGAGTCCTAGGAGCACTGTATTGCCTCTCAATTCCTTTTTCCTCACAAAAGGTGTTTAAGTCATGATTTTTAAATTCAGTACCATTGTCTGACCTAATGACTTTTACCTTTTAATTTGTTTGGTTTTCAATTCTTAGAATAAAGGATTTGATCAGTCCATTTGTCTCATCCTTAGTCCTTAGAAAATATACCCAAGTAAATCTAGAGTAATCATCAACAATAACTAGGCAGCATGATTTCTTACCTATACTCATAACATTTGTAGGACCAAACAGATCCATATGCAACAACTGAAGAGAATTAGAGATTGTGTTCAACTCTTTGGACTTATGAGAAGTTTTGTTTTGTTTGCCTTTAAGACAGGAAACACAATGATCATCATATGAAAAAACTTTGGAAGGTAAACCTCTTACAAGGTTGTTTTTAACAAGTTTATTCATTGTTTTAAAGTTCATGTGACACATCCTTCTGTGCCAAAGTGATGATTCATCCAAAGAAGCTTTTGAAACAAGACAGTTTAGGGATGAATCAGTTGAAACACTTTCCATATCTAAGCAATATACATTATCCTTTCTGGGAGTTCTTAGTAGTATCATCTTTTCATCAACTACCTTGAATCCAGGAGCAAGGATAATGCATTCAAAATCAGTAAATAATATACTATGCTGTTTGTCACAAACCTGTGATACACTTAACAGATTGTACCTTAACTGCTCAACATAGAATACATCTTCAAAGGTCATTTTACCTTTGGTTACATCCCCCTTACCACTTATCTTACCTCCATCTGGAGTATTACCAAAGGCAACATGCCCACCATCAATTTTCTTGAAATTCTTGAGGCTTGACATGTTCCCTGTCATGTGCCTAGAGCAACCACTATCAACATGCCAAATGCTCTTCCCCTTGAGCTGCTGGTTGCCCTGCACATAAGATTAAACAATTAGTATTGATTGGGAACCCAAGCCAAAGTGGTCTTGGGTCTCCCTTTCTCATCAAAGTATTTACATTCCTTTTTGATGAGATTTTTTAAATCAGAGCACTCTTTATTGGAGTACTTTGTCAATATGATTGGTCTAGCAGCACAAACACTAGGAGCAGTACTAACTTTAGAAGTACTAACAGTTTTAGTGCTTTTAGGAATCCACATCTTGACACTTTCTTTCACAATCTTTTTCTTCATGTGGCTTTTAGATTTAACATATTTCTTTGCCACATGGTTCCTTTCAATCTTCCTATAACCAAAGGGTTTTTGCATAGATCTTTGAAAATTCATCCTTTGGTTTATAGGATTGAAATAACAGTATTTGGCAAGATGATTCAATTTGCCACAGATAAAACAAGGTTTTGGTCTATTGATTTTACTCAAATCAACCCCTTGTTTTTGTGCCCACTGATTATTCCAGTTTCTTTGATTTCCCCTCTTTTTATCATGTTTTAGGGGCTCAGATTTCTTACATGCACACTGTTTGCAAGGAACAGGATTCACAACTGTGGTCTGTTTGTAATGGACCTTACCAAACTTTCCCTCTGTCTTCTCTATGTCCTTTGATTTGACCCAAATCTTTCCACACCCCTTATTGGTAATGATGTGATTCTCTAGGGGAATCTCACCACTCACATTGTTCTCCTTACTCTTACCAACCTCTTTCTCAGTCTTATCCTCAACAACTACCTCATTTAAGGGATCTATCTCTGTGGCTCCCTCAGGCAAGTCCTTCCTATCTTTGGTTTCTAGCAAAGCTGAGGTAGGAGGAATGTAGTTGTTGTTGTATGGTGGTGGTGTGGTATTATGCCCAATTCCTCTTCTCAATTTGTCATGAATCTGAGTTTGTAGTAAAGAGTCCATTGCTTTAGAAGCATTGGAAAACTTTTCCACATCAAGCTTAACCTTGGTTAGCTCCTCTCTCAACTTTTCACTCTCTTCTTTAGATTTGGTCAGTTGGAGTTCTAGATCCTTTTTCTCCCACTTCCAGTAATTGGTATCATATGAGTGTTGAACTTCATTGGCTTGAAAACCTTTAATCTGTTCCTCAAACCTCTCAACAATTCCCACATAGTCTTTTATATCTTTTGCTAACCTCTTAAGGTCATCACTCATCTTCTGGTTGTGATCCATGTACCTTTTAACAATGTCTATGCAAGTTTTAGAATAGAGATTAGAATTTACCTCAGTTGGGAGATCAGATACTTCTGCCATAAGAGCTTGATTTTGGATAGCCTCTTCTGCTTGATCACTCCAGTCAAACCCCATTCCTTGTTGAGAAACAAGGGCTTGAGCAGAGTTTCTGTTATGGTTGAGGTTTCTAGACCGTGCTTGTTGGTGGTTGTTGTTGTGAGACACTCCACTTCTGCATTCCCTGGAAAAGTGTCCCTTCAGATGACATTTATAGCACTCCACCTTTGATTTATCAAAGTCTGCTCCATCTTCTCTTCTTTGGGAGAAGTTGTTCCTCCCAGTTCTCTTGATGAACTTCTTCACCCTCATGGAAAGCATGGCCATCTGCCATTTAATATCCATCTCTTCAAGATCTTCAGGATGAAGTTGTTCCAAATCATCATTGATTAAAGAGGAGTTTCCATGGCTGGAAAGAAAGGCTTCAAACACATATTCAGTGCCTTTTTCTTGATTTGTTCCATTAGCAGCATTAACTGATTCAGGGTTAGCAGTAGAATCAATTGTTGCTGATAGGAGTGCAGCATTATGAACATATCCAAAAGGCTTCTTCTTTGCCTCTACCTCAGCTTCAAATACTCTAAGATCATTGTACAGATCATCAAGTTCTTTCTCTTCCAATTGTTCATTCTGTCTGAATGAAACAATGTACATGGTCCATTCATCTCCAAGGGACCTTAAGAACTTTCTGTTTACATCATCTTGATCAATCTGTACTCCCATAGTGGCTAGTTCACCAATTAGCTTGTTAAACCTGTCAAAAGTTTGAGTCATTGACTCATTCTTAGTTGACATAAAGTTTTCATACTATTGCTTCAAAATTGCCTTCTGATTTCTCTTGGTACTTTTGGTACCAGAGAATCTCTTTTCTAGAGCATTCCAAAGCATCTGTGCATCAGTGCAATTACAGAATTGGTGTTGATACTAATTGGGAATGGCCAAGAGCAGTGTGCTCAAGGCTTTCATCTCTGTCTGCCTTGTCTTTCTTTCTGCATCCGTCTTTGGTGGGGTTCTTTTTCCATCTTCACCAATCTTTCCTGCATCAGATGGGCCATTCTCCATGATGTCCCACATTTAGTAATCTGTGAGGAGAATGTATTTCTTGATTCTAATCTTCCACATGTCAAATTCATTAGATCTGAGCATTGGAACCTTTGAGACCAGAGTACTGTTTGATTCAACTGTGTTTTCCATGATGAATAAGATTTCTGAGAATACTTGCTCTGATACCACTTGTCAGGATCTGAATTCTTAACAAGAATAAACACTCAGAAACAATATTAAAGAACTTTGCGGAATAACACTTTAATATTCAAAATATCAATGAAACAGTGAATCAGAATAACAACTTGTAAACTTTTATTGAAAGATTGTAAAGCTACAAGATTCAACACTCAACCTCAATATTGATGAACAGGCTCACCAATACGAATTCTACTTCTCTAGAACTAGGACTATAAACCTTGAGGTTGATTCTCTCTATGAAAACAAAAACTCAGAATTAATTCTCAATACTAAAGTTACAAACTATTATATATTTATACTGAAGATAAAAGATAATTACAAATAATAAAAGATCTTCAGAATAATCTTCCATCTTTATCTCCAAGCCTTCCATAATCTTTAATCAAAACAGCTGTCATCCTTGCCATATGAAGTCTTCATCTCATAAGCAGTATTAAGTCTTCAGCAGCATTAATACTTTGAGCAATATTAAGTTCAGCAGTACTAACTACTAGCAGTACTAAAATTGCTTAGCAGTAGTAACTTCATCTAGCAGTATTAATCTTGATTAGCAGCATTAACCTGTATCAGCAGCATTAACTTCAGAAGTAGTAACCAAGTTGTGCTAGAAGCATTAACTGTACTTAATCAATTCTTTCAGTTTCCAACAATCTCCCCCTAACTTGACTTTTAGGAAGAGAAGTCAAGTTCTTCAGATGGTCTTTAAGATGCTCCCAAAATTTCATAACAGTGATCTTTTTATGAGTCTCCATAGGTGTGCTTGCTGGCTTTGAGTCTGTTAAACCATACTTATCCAGGATGTCTTTCACATATTTTGATTGGCTTATGAAGATCCCATATTTCTTCTGTTTCACTTGAAGCCCAAGGAAGAAGGTAAGTTCACCCATTGAACTCATTTTAAAGCTCTTGTGCATCAACTTTTCAAAGTCTCTACACATCTGATCTTTTGTGGATCCAAAGATGATATCATCCACATAAATCTGAACAAGTAGGATGTCCTTCTTACTTCTTTTAATGAAGAGGGTCTTGTCAGTTATTCCTCTTTCAAACCCATTCTCCAAGAGATAGGTAGACAGTGTATCATACCATGCTCTTGGGGCTTGATGAAGACCATAAAGTGCTTTCTTCAGTTTGTATACTCTGTCTGGATATGATGGATTTTCAAATCCAGGGGGCTGACAGACATATACTTCTTCATCAATTGTACCATAAAGAAAGGCACTCTTCACATCCATTTGGTATACCTTGAACTTCATGTATGAGGCATAGGCTAGAACTAGCCTAATTGCCTCTACCCTTGCCACTGGAGCAAACACTTCTTCATAGTCTATGCCTTCTTCTTGAGTGTACTCTTCTGGAGGATGGTTCTTTTGAGTTCTAGTCTGATGACTAGGTTCTTCATTGATTCCCACATCAAGATTGGAATCATTTAAGTCAGCTGAGGGGATCTCATCAGCTGCTTCTGGCTCTTCATGCACTTGATTCTCCTCATCTCTTCCTTCTTCTTCACTCTGAATCAGTTCAGTCATAATTTCCTTTGCACAGACATCAACAGGCTCTATTGTAGGTATGAGAAAGATCACAGACTGAGGAATAATGTCTTGTACTTGTACTTGTTCATCCCCTGATCCTCCACTTCCTGAACCTGCATGATAATCACTACTGAAACCCAAAGAGTTAGTTAGTGAATCAATGTCAAATAACCACTGAGGACCAGACCCAATAGGATTTGGTGTGTTCTCATTGCATTTGACATTGTCACTTTCCTCAATTATTCTAGAAGAAGAATTAAAAACTTTGTAAGCCTTACTCTGAGATGAGTAACCAATAAGAAAACCATCATCTGCCTTGCTATCAAGCTTTCCTAAGTGTGTTTTGGTATTGAGAATGGTACAGGGACACCCAAAAGGTTTGAAAAATCCAATAAATGGTAATCTTCTTTAAAAACCATTAGCAATTACCACTATTTTACTCGAGATTGTGCAATTTCAACTCTATTTAGTGTATAAATAATGTCAATTCTGACATTATCACCCACCAGTCACGCAGTTCACGACTTTCTCATGATCGAGTGACGGTGGTCGAGTGTTTCTGTCAGGCGTCGCCTGTTCGTCGAGGATACCCTTGAGGTTACCCGTAGGGACGTGCCAAGCGAGTTCTTTCTTGAGTGCTATGTAGTCGTCGGTGGTATGACCGTGGTCGTCGTGAAAGTCGCACCACTTGGTCTTATCTTTCTTGTCGTCGGCCTTGTCACTTTTCTTCGGCCAACGAATAGTTGCTTGCGAGGTCTTTAAAGCGTCGACTAGATCCTTGGTTGTACCCTTGAATCCATACGAGGAGATTTTAGGGTATTGCAGGAACTTGGTCGAAGTCAAGACTTTCTTCTTATCGAATATGACGTTTGAAATTTGTCTCGATGGCTCGGCTTTAACTGTTGATTTGGCTTCGAATTCGAGCTTCTTTACGCTCAATGGCTTCTTGTCGTTAGAATGCTTACGACGGAAAGTTGCGTCATCTTCAACCCTCATATAAGCCATGGTTCTTGCGCGCACGTCTTCAAAGTTCTCTGGGGGATACTTTGTCAAGTCGGTGTAGAGACCCAAACTCTCGTCTAGGCCACACTTGTAGGCCTCGATCGCGGTTTTGATGTCGCAATTACGAACGCTGATCATCTCTACATTGAATCTTTTGAAGTAATTGCGGATGGATTCTCCAGTTTTCTGCACGATGTAATAGAGGTCGATAGTTTGCTTCTCCATATTGCGACTGCTGGCGAACTATTGTGAGAATTGGCTCACCAACTCGGCAAATGATCCAATTGACTTTGGTTTGAGACCGATTAACCACCACAAAGCTGCACCTGTAAGAGTTGCTTCGAAGCTTTTGCACATCCACACCTCTTGATACTGGTGAGGGATCGAGACTGTCCACATTAGCTGCTTATACTGAGCGACGTGTTCAGTTGGATCCATGACACCAGAGTATTTTGGTGTGAATTAGGGGTGAGCGTGGGTCGGATCGGGTCGGTTCAGGGCTGAAAATTGATAACCTGATCGGGGTTCGGGTAAGGAAATCCATCCCCGAATATCCTAAATGGGTTGTATGGGTTGTAAGGGTCTTCAGGTGTCGAACCATCTCGGGGTCGGGTAAGCTCAGGTCGGGTGGTCGGGTTTCCATACCTTTTGTCCCCTTTTACAATGTCTGCCTTTCTTATGAAGTTTTGCATTTGCATGTTATGAGTTATGCATGCGGCATGGCATTGTACAATATATATAGCATGCAAAATAGATTTTGTTTTCAAAAATACAAGTACACACTACACAGTACACTCACATTTCTTAATACATTCATGACTTGAGTGTTGACTATTGAGTCATGCAGAATTGCAAATTTGCAATGTGCATTGCATATTACTATTTCCTAGGGACTATGGTGATAAGTGATTAGGGACTTAAGTTAGGGTCTAGCCATCTATGATGTTAGGGTTTATAAAAAAATAGAATATATATATAATGGCTAGTTCGGGTATCGGGTGAGTTCGGAGCGGGGTTTTGAATACCCTAACCGAGCCGTACAACCCGCTCAAATCCTCGGGTTTCGGGGGTCGGGGCAGATCGGGTCCTATGGGTCGGCCTATTTCGGTTTTTTCGATTCGGTTTTTCGGGTTGGATCGGGTCCTGCACAACCCTAGTGCGAATGTTGGAATACTATACTTCTTTGGAACGTCGATCATTGCGATCTCGTCCACAAAAGGCGATGCCTGAAACCCTATATGAGGTTCGAAGTTGACTGGAACTGCTACTCCTGGAAGTTTAGCAAGGAGCGATAGAATACATTCATTTTGCTCTTCCATCATCTTCAACTTCTGGACGACTGGTCATCTGGAATAATTCCTTGAACACCTGACGGATGATGTCCTGAGTTCTGGAACCTATTTGGTTAAGACGAATCAGAGGTGTAACCGTTGAACTGGAAGGAAGGCATCGACATCGTGGGAATTGATGTTGGTGGAGGCCTCGAGGGCATCGGTGACGTCGACTGGAAGAACGGCATGATCATGGTCACCGATGGCATTGAGGGAAAGAATGGTGGCGGTGGCGGCATCGAGGAAATGAATGGCGGCGGCGGCAACGTCGGAAATATCTGACTAGGCCGAGAGAAATTGAGAGGTGAAGGTCCTATCCAGAACATGATAGATCCACCTTGATTATGCGACGACCCTGGTGCATTGCATGTGTTGCGGTTTCTTAGAGATTCGATCTCCTCTACCGCTCGCTTGTGCTGATTTGTCAATGCATCAATCTGAGCACGAGCCGCGTTTAACTCCATGTTCATCTGAGCCATGGCTTGTTCCTGAGTTCCTTGAGCTGCCATTTGTCCTTAAAAAACAAAAACACTCGGGGAAATTGTTAGTTCAACGCACTATTGTCTCAGGATTTTCTTTAGATGAGGCCCCACAGTGGGCGCCAAACTGTTAATGCCAAAAATTACTCAATGAATAACTCAAGGTCGACGTGGAGCTTTATTCAACTAAAGAAAGTATCCGTTTGACAATATGTGCGATAAACAGAAAGATAAAGAGACAACAAATTTGGTGACGCGGAAAAACCTCAACGAGGAAAAAACCGCGGACAACAGGGAAGGTGTCGTCGTGCACTATGATCACCAAACATGGGTGATATCCTTCGTTGTTACAGCGTATGACACGATCTATACTATAAATAGATGTACAATTGCGAAACAAGTTTATGTCGTGTGTAAAAACTATCTTGTCGTGTGTAAATCGCTATTGATGAACGGAACCATGAATGTATTCGAAGATCTTGTAAGTTGTATGCTTCAGCTCTATGCGTTGTAAATATCTCAATTCAGATTGTTCGAATGAGGTGTTGATCTTGAGTATTTATAGTCTTGATCTTCCATAAATGCGTTCTTTTATAACTATCGTGCTCCATGAATGTCGTTGATGGTGTTGACCGTTTGTGACCGTTGGCATTTATGAGTATTAAACCTGCATTAAAGGAACAACAGAGGAACGTTGGTTTATACGTTAGTATGGTCGAGGTTGAGTGATGGTCGTACGACGTTCGACCGACCTTCGAATTATACTTGACGGAAGTCAAGGTTATGCTCGGTCGACAGGACCTTATCTTGATGTAAGATTGATCATGTGAAATATGCGTGAAATGTTCTGTCGTCGTGTTCGTGTATTTTTACCCAAACAACCACCACCACCACCAATCAGGGTCGGCCCTGATATTTTGGAGCCCTATACAAACAGATAAATGTGTCCCTATTTCTTTTAGTTGTATTAATTATTAAATTTCTTATTATTAAACTCAAAAAATAAATCCTTTGTAATAACCAAGTCCTAGTGTGTGAACTTTGGGATTTGGGGTTAAATGTGAAAAGAAGTAAAGTTGAGGACTAGGGTGCAAAAGTGATAAAATATAACATTATTGGAAAGGATCCCTAATTCCCTAATCATTTGGAGCCGTCATTGAGAAAAGAGAAGAAAAAGGAAAGAAACTCTAGGGTGTCTAAACAAAGAAGATTATTGGAGGTTTTGGGAAGAATATATTGTTGCAGGTATGTGTTCTTCACTCTAGTTTGCCTTTTTCTTGTAGTGGTAAGTTTTGTTTGTAAGAGGTTGAAATTTTGGGAGGAAATCCACACCTCAGGGACGTATGGGTTTTGACCTCTTGATTTGGATTTGAAATAGTTAAGTAGTTTTAGAGGATGTTATTTTGTGATTTAGCAATCCTTCTTTATTTAGAGATTATTATCGTTTTTGAATTAGTGGATCGAAAAGGGAGTAAAAACCCTTTTGGGGATCGATGGCGTAAGCGACATAACCCGGGTAAACCCGGAGGCCGTGGGAGCCGGGAAATGCCCCAACCCGGGTGCACCGGGAGGCCTGGGCTGAATTAGGAAGAACCGGGAGTCGACCCCGGGAGTGTGATGAACCGGGAGTTTGACCCCGGAATGGTGCAGAACCGGGAGTTGACCCGGGGTTGTGATGACCCAGGAGTTCACCCCGGGAAGCTGTTGATCCGGGAACCCAACCCGGTAGACCACCGATCCAGGAAGGGAACCCGGGAGGCCCATGACTGGGAGGAACTGGTAGGCGATTGGATGGGAGTCCAACCCAGGAGCCATGCCGAGTAGGACCGTGTGCGGCAGGGCCGGGAACCGAGAGTCTCTTGACCCAGATGACTCATAATCCATGAGGAGGGGTTCGGTTGGTCGATTTAGCCGATATTAACTCAAGTAAGTAAGGACTCAAATAAAATTCCGTTTTGCAAACTTGTAGTTGTTCAGATTATCTGAAGTAGGCTCCTGGTTTAGAGCCAAATCTCTGTCAAGTGAGTTCCCTTGTTTAAAATCTTTTATAAACTGGAAATGGTGTACCATGATTATTTATGTTACGTTTGTTGGAATAAGCATAATATTTTGAGATTATGAAATATTTAACTTACTCATAATATCATACATATGTTACCCTACGTGTTTTACTGAATGTGGAAGTGAGTTGTACCCTATGGAATGTGTGCCATGGCTTAATTGAGACCATCGGGGATGGTTAAACCATGTGTCGGAATTCGTTTCCCATGCACATGGAGATGGCATGTACTAGGGGGCCGATTGGGGATCTACTGGGGGCCCCGAGTGTGATTATGCGATAAATTCTCGGATATCGATTCTGGACGCATAATTGTTCGTGAATATGTGATGATTAGTATTGGTTAATTCAAAAATTGTCATTTTAGTTTATGTAATATTCTAAACAGGTCGAAGTTGGGAATTCACTAGACCTTCTGGTCTAACCCTCGCTTTCAAATTTCTTAAAACCCATTTTCAGGTAAGGGAGTCGTTGGATCCTCACCCAAGGAAAAGGAGAAATGTTAGCGAGTTAGAGATTCGAAGACATCCGACTTAGAGGCGGTGATAGATGTTTACCTTATAGTTATATTGGTTGTGTTAGAGTTATTCGTATTTTTTTTTAAACCTATGTTAATCTTCTTCCGTTTGCTTTGTAATGGGACCCGATTTCGATAATTTAATTTCAGGTTGCTATATTTATTTTGGGTTGTTACATCCTTAAAGTATGGAAGCATAAAACATTTATAAACAAGATTCAAATAAAAATAAAATTGACATTTAAATCATTAAATTAGTGCTAAAAATCTCCGGTGATTGATCTATTGATAAAGAAAAAATAATAATTAATAACAAAACTAAAAGTGATACACATAATAAGTACAAATATCTATACTATATTATAAAGCAGGTATAAAAAACTCTTAAATACAAATTATTAGGCACAAGCCACAAGGTACCATCATTTTATGCAAGATTTTTAAAATCTCTTAATTTACAAGTATCAAAGCACAAGATACATATTACTACTGCAGGCTTCTAACACCAACCAATTTAGTATGTGCAGAGTCTTCGTTTTATACACACATTTCCATGTATCACTGTTAATTAATATATTATATTATTATAAATTTGTTTTAATTATATTATTAATATGTAATTGGTTATTTTTTCTAGATGTCATTAACATATATAAGATAATCATTGAATTCTAACAAAATACTTAATTTTTTTATATAAAAAACATTATATTATTAAGCCTAAATTAAACAAATTAAAAAAAAAACATTATCACTTTCTCAAAATCATCAAAGATCGTATTGTAAATCGACAAAAAAACAAAAAATAAAATGAAACATTAATATTGTGATGGATCTCGCTGCATTGCGCGAGTACGCTTCTAGTAATATATAACACAAATAGTTTAATACCTTAATAGTGAGCATAAGTGGTCCTTCACACTTCAATAATAAATTGGTACAACTACTGCATTAATGAATACAACTAGACATTACTGTTTTCTGAATGTAGATTTTCTAGCATTTTTGGAAGCAAAATCATCTATGATATTTTCATAATCAAGATTTTGAAGAAACTCATTTTCAATTGAAATCAAAGCCAAACATTTAATCTCTCTTGAGACGTAGTCAATCGCAATAGATTCAAAAAAATTTGTTTTGAAAAGCTTCTTTCAACCAATGTTTTAAAACCCGGTTTTTTTGTTGACCCGATGTGGTGATCAGGTCACAGTTCAACCGGTTCAACCACCGAGTCAACCAAATACATTAAAAAAATACACATAACTGACATAAACATAAGTTTTCCATCAATCCAAATACATCAACCGGTTCAACCGGTTTTTTAATAAAACCGGCCGGTTTATTCCGGGCCATAAATTGCCATAAACCCGGTCACAATTGACCCGCCCTCTTCCCGGGTCCCGGTTCAACCAACCGATTCGACCCAGTTTTTAAAACATTGCTTTCAGCTGATGCAACTATAATGGGGAGAGTCAACAAAATTCTATAACCAAGACATGAAACTGGATAAGTATTTACCTTTTTTAAGAAATTTTGTATTACACTATCTGTATTGTGTTCAATTGGTAAATGTTTTTGTAATAGTTCCAATTCATTAAATAAATCCTCACTATCAATGTCTTAGATGTGGCCATTTTGTAACCTCTTTTCAAGAATGTTGCAACTTGCTTTCAATTCTTCAATATTCATCGACTTCAACTTTTCTTTTGTAAATAAAAAGCCAAATATTTCTTCATATTCTTTATATTACTCAAACATTCGCTCCAGTGAACCGATAGCTTGATCAACTATGTACATAAAATACTGAATTTTGAATGATTCTTGAGGTGAAAGCTCATGTACCAGTTCTGATGACTCAATGTCACTCTCATGAAATGTCTTTTCTTACGGATTTTTCTTTTATTCTTTTTTCAATGAACACCGGATAAATTCCCAACTCAGAAGCTACAACTTGTGCACAATTTAAAGCCTTCTCAATCCCATGTTCTCGATAGTCTTTAAAAATTCAATAAGTACCCCACACTACTCATTACCTCATCAATACGCATACTTTCAAATTGTAGTTGTATGCTCAAATTATTAACTTTAGCCTAAATATGATACCAAATAACTATACCTGTCATAAGCTCAAATCTGTCAAATTCATACTCTACTAGACAAGTAGCTTCAATGTTTATCGTTACATCTCTTCATGAGAAAGTTGATGTAGAGCTTCTACTATTTCAGGAGCTTGAGTGAGAATTGCTTTCACACATTCCACCCTACTTTCCCACCTTGTAGTCGACAATGATTTAAGAGTGAAACTCTTTTTGGGTAAATTGTCTTTCAAAATTTGCCATCTTTTCGTCAAATCTATAAACAATGCATAAATCCGTTGCACAACTCCAAAAAACTTTACACCTTTTTCACACGAGTTTGTCATATCTGAGAGTGTAAAATTAAGGAAATGAGATGCACATGGGGTGTAAAATGCTCTAGGATTAATATCCAAAAGATTTTTTTTACACCTTTGTGTTTCCCTTTCATGTTTGATCTATTATAATAACTTTGCCCTCTTATATTATCAATTTCAAGATCGAGATATTTTAGCAAACTTTACAATGAATCAAATAATCTCTGACCTATTGTGTCAGTGACAATAAAAATTGTAGGAAATATTCCTCCACCTTTACAGGAGTAGTAGAGACATCAGCGCACCTCAATATCAATGTCAATTGTTCTTGCTTACTAACATATGGAGCACAATCCAATATTATAGAAAAATATTGGGCTTCTTTATTTTATTTTTCAGGATAGCAATTTTAGTTTCAGAACCTAGCGAGACAATACTCATTTTGTATCTTATGACTCAAATAATGGTAATGAATATCATGATTATGTTTCCTCCGAATATGCTTTGCCAAAGTCAAATGCCACTCCGCAATCATTTCAACTAAAGCAATAAAGTTGCCATTATTTTTATCATAGATCCTCTCATTACTTCCACGAAATGCCAAACTTTGTTTGGCAAAATATTTCACTAGTGCAAACAACCTTTTAATACCTTCCTCTAATGTTTGGTCTCATTGTTGATTTGGTACTGGAAATTTTTATCAATAACTTGGTTAGTTTCTAGCCTTGCACGTAGGTCAAACCAAATAGACATATAATGGATTTGTTCTGCACTACTTTCATGCATCTTCAGACTATGAGCAAGACATCCCCCATCACTTATCCCCTCGTGTGCTAAATTGCTTGGATGTGGTTTCTTCTTAAACAACTTGCAACAAAAACAAAATACTTTGTCAAGATCTTTAGAATATACAAGCCAATCTCTATGATGTTTCTCTCTGATTGGTAAGTACTTGTTGTAAAATTCAGAACTAAAACATATGTTCCTTCCATCTTTACGACCTTTCCCGGTTAACAAATCTCTTACAAGGCCATTTTTCACTAATAAATCCCCCAATTTAGTATCAAGGCTATCCCAATTTCTACGATCATAGATGTTCAATGGAATATCATCTTCTTCACCACCATAACCATTCAAGTTGGCAATGTTTTCTGACATAGGCACATCAGTTTCTTCTACCCTTGGTTCTTCCACATTCTCATCAGCTTCATCCACACCCACACCGACTCTTTCTCCATGCACCCCTTCATTATCTTCAACATTTATTAGGAGTAATATTTTCAAACACATTTTGCTCTACATGCATTGATTATCAATTACTTGGACATTTCGATGTCTATTTGATAATAAATTGATTGATGGCTCCTTTTTTACTTTGAACAAATTGTTCACCTTTTTTTTTACGTTTAGAATAACCCAATTCAAAATTTCTAGTTGGAAACATCCTATTTTATATAAAATCAGTCAATCATTATTGGTATATATAAAAATAGATATCAACAAGAAAGTCTTATAGATTTATTGTTATTAAAAAACACTAACAATAAAAACTAAAAGACCTAGAAAGAATGAAAGAACATATATAAAATAATCAAACAATAAAGTTATAGAAGAAAACTAATAAAAAGATAAAGAAATAAGAAGAAACATCAATATAAATTAAAAGATTTGAATGAATACCTGAGTGAAAAAATTGAAGAAATAGAAAATTGATGAATGAAGAGGAGGTGAATTGAAGACGACGGAATACACAAAAAAATTGAGGATAATAAAAAATCATGAAAAATTATATCAATCCCGCTTCAATTTAAAAAAAATACGTAGAGAATCAATCAGATATAATATAAAATAAATAATAAAAAATCTTTTTTTTTTTTTTGGGAAAAGGTATCCTGGGCTTTTGACATAAAAAAATCTTAATTATCTCTTTAATGTTATTTCACTAAAAAAAATCGAACGCAGAGAAACAACTTCAAACCTGAGTCTAAAGGGTACCAAAAAGACGTTCACCAATTGATCTAGACCAAGACTTGTGTTGTTTAATATCTTTTCTTTATAATATACTATAAGCGTACTCGCGCAATGCAGCAACATACATTACAATTTTAATATTTCATTTTATTTTTATTGTTGATTTACAGTACGATTTTGGATGGTTTTGAGAAAGTGATAATATTTTTTTATAAATTTGTTTAATTTAGGGTTAATAATATAATTTTTTAATATAAAAAAATTAAGTATTTTGTTAGAATTCAATGATTATCTTATATATTTTAATGATATCTATAAAAAATAACCAATTACATATTTAATAATATAATTAAAACAAAATTATAGTAATATAATATATTAATTAGAAGTGTACTCGCGCAATGCAGCGAGATACATCACGATTTTAATGTTTTATTTTATTTTTTGTCGATTTACAGTACGATTTTGGATGATTTTGAGAAAGTGATAATGTTATTTTTTATAAACTTGTTTACTTTAGGCTTAATAATATAATATTTTTTATATAAAAGAATTAAGTATTTTGTTAGAATTCAATGATTATCTTATATATTTTAATGACATCAAGAAAAAATAACCAATTACATATTTAATAATATAATTAAAACAAATTTATAATAATATAATATATTAATTAATAGTGATACATGTAAATGTCTGCATAAAAGGAAGGTCCTGCACATACCAAATTGGTGGGTGTTAGAAGTCTCCAGTAGTAATATGTATCTTGATCTTTGATACTTGTAAATTAAGAGATTTTTTAAAACTTGCATAAAATGATGATACTTTGTGCCTAATAATTTGTATTTAAGAGTTTTTTATCCGTGCTTTATAATATAGTATAAATATTAATTAATAGTGATATATGGAAATGTCTGCATAAAAGGAAGGTCCTGCACATACCAAATTGGTGGGTGTTAGAAGCATGCAGTAGTAATATGTATCTTGTGCTTTAATATTTGTAAATTAAGAGATTTTAAAAATATTGCATAAAATGATGGTACCTTGTGCCTAATAATTTGTACTTAAAAGTTTTTTATCCGTACTTTATAATATAGTATAGATATGTACTAACTATATTATGTATAAAAAAAAAATTAAAAAAGAATATCGGACCCCCATGTTGCGGCGTCACCGGCACACCCTCAGGGCCGCCCCTACTGGCAATTAATATTATCATTCTACCACCTCCACTGACACTCCACCCACCCCAACCAACCTTCACTACCACCACCACCGTCATTGCCATAACCGCCATCCACCCCACACCACCATGCCACCACTGTTTGCCCGTTACAATTGTCACCCATCCACCCCCAACCTTGACACCACCATACTACTATTTTCGCCATCACAATTTGATACCTACCCCCTAACACATGCATATTCCAGTTTTTTTCCGAGATTCCATTCTAATTCCTGCCAACCAAACATATGGTGAAATTCCATTCCAATTCCACCAAACACCAATATGTGAACCAAACGTCTCCTTAATATCTACTGATACATTTGTTTTTTAGACATTAATTTAATTATAGAAAGATTGATTCGATCAACATCATATTTTTTTCCTTAAAAGAAAGTGTAACTATAAATCCTTTAGTATATTAAATCATTACCGACATGTTCGTAACAATCATTTTCAGTTCAGAATGTGTTGGAATTCATATTCAAAAAGTATATAACGTATATTTTATTAACTTCATATCATTATCGACGGACTGTTATCAGTTTATATGGAAGTTAAGCAATAAACTAAGGGGCTGTTTACAAAATGCTTACCCGGTAAGCACTTATCAAGACATTTATCTTATCTGATAAACATGGTATGAGCAAAGAATCTTACCCGGTAAGAGGGATGATAAGGATGGAGAATCTTACCCGGTAAGTGAGAGTGAGAACTCTTACCCTAGTAAGAGCTTACCGGGTAAATTGTTGTATATTGATACTATTGTGATGATTACAATCTTATCCGATAAAGTAAGTTAGTGTGTCGAGTTTATCGGTAAGCGCTTACCGGGTAAGCATTTGGGTAAACGACCCATAAGTTTCACTTCTTATCATTTTAAAAATATAAGAGATTGTCATTGACAACCACATCATTTATTTTGATAGTTGATGATAGATGCTTAATCAAATAAGAATCTCATATGCTATGATAACCGTGAGAAGTGTTACCTTAAGGTATTGTTTCACATGATTTTTTTTATCGAAGATTAGCATTTAATGCATTATTAATTAATATATAAATGTTTCATATATAATTCGTTCAAGATGTAAACCTTATTTACATGTGTTTTTTGTGCTAAAAAGTTATACGTTCTAAATAAATATATGTAAAACAAATACTTATTAATTAATACTTTAAATCCTAAGTTTAGATAATAAAGAAATTATATGAAATTGGTGGCTCTTACAAATGGAAAATAAATCGATATAGATAAAAGGGAATAAGGGATGATGTAAGGTTCATCTGAATGCAGCAGCTTTCCAACGACTTTTGTGAAAGTATGACTAGATTCCACGTATACATGACTATGCTTATTTCCATATTTTATTCTCTTTATTCATTATGAAAATAAAATAATAGTATTTCTTTTAATCATATTTAACTATATTAAATTTATAACTCAGTATTCTCTCTCTCTCAATATATGTGTATTGTTTTATATATAAAAGATAAATATAGAAATATAATGTTTTTCATGTGAACATTTAGAGTATCTCCAACAGCTATGCTAAAGTTTTTCTAAAATAGAGTAAGAAAGATTAAAATCTCTAAAAAAATTGCATCTAACTCCAACAGCTAAGCTATTTTAGCAACTCTAGAATTATTTATCTTATTAAAATATTCAATTTATTTAATTAAATTATTAAAATATTCAATATATAGAAAGTTGGGAGAGAAAAAAATTGTTTTTAGGAGTAATAATTAGTTTTAGGAGGAAACTTTCTTTTTAGAGATTTCTCTAAATTCAGAGATTTTTACAATCTCTCCCCTCTTTTCTCTATTTTAGCATAGAGAATAGCATAGCTGTTGGAGCAACAAAAATGCTAAAATCCCAAAATTTTCCATTTTATCATAGCTATTGGAGATGCTCTTAAGACTTTTTTTCTCACACAAAATAATTCGGAATGTTTCACATATGAAATAACACTGTATAAATATGTATTCGTACGTGTTGTTTCATATGTGAAATAACACATGAAATTTGGTTTGCATGTTTATACGATGATTGGGTTTGTAAATAATATATGTATATAGGGAGTTTAAAATATAAATCATGTCAATGTTACACACCATACAGACTAATATTAATTGTCTGTTTAGATAATCAACGATGCAAATTAAATCAGTTCCTAGATATACTCTCAACCTCATCTTCAACTGACTTAATATCTGCCTTTAAATTTCAAAATATACAAAATCAAGGGTTCAAATTTGGTTTGTAGGGGTTGTAACAATTACACAACTTGTATTTTAAACAGTCTATATATATATATATATATATATACACACGTATGTATGTATTAACTTTTTAAAAGTGTATGTTTGAACTTCATAAACTAATAAATAATCAACTGATAAACATATTTTAACATAAGTTAACCATGAAGGCTAGTGACTTGCTTAATGGCAAAACCTTTCATAAAACTAAAATAAATTATATTTTTATTTTTAAAATCTAAAGTCTGAATTTTGAATTAAACAATTATACCTAAAATGAGATTTTATAATAAATTTAACAACTACTAGAAATGTATCCTCGCAATGCAGCGAGTTTCTGAAATCTAAAACTCGAATCTTCGATCATTATTCATACTTTTTGTTAGTCTTTTTTTATTTTATTTTACGATTTTGAGAAACCTAGATTTAAAACAAAAATATATTTTAGTTTAGCTTAATTATGGTTTTTTTATAAAAAATAATAATAAAGTATTTTGTTACGGGTCAAAAAATGTTTAATTTAAATGATAACTATATTTAAGATATTTTATATTTAAAATTAAAAAGATAACATACTTCAATAAAAAATAAAAAAAAGGTGTTTTATCTCAAATTTTCTTATATTTATCGGTTAGTTATATCAATATTTAAAATTTTTAGATATTTTAGAAAATAAAAATAAGTGCTTATCTGCAGTTAGTTACACGAATTCAAACATTGAGCTTTTATAAGCTGTACTTATGTTTAATCAATTTGTACTTTTGAATTTTAAGTAATATGCATTAATAAGTGGTACATAATGCATAAAAATTAGTTTTTAAGAGTTTAGCTTAAATGCTTTATAATATAGTATAGATATATTAGTTAAAATTCAAAATTACAAGTTAATGAAACATAATTATAACTTATTAAAGTCCCATATTTTTATTTGTATAACTAACTACAAATAAACATATTAAATACATGATAAACACTATGAAATAAACTATCTGTTTTATTTTTTATTAAAATATATTTATTAGATCAATTCATGTTTTTATAATATAGTATAGATATATTGGTTATGAGATTATAACTAATATAGATATAGATATATTAATCGCAAATCATAAAATAAAAAATAAATATTGATAATAGTAATATTGATCAAATCGTTCAATAAATATAAAAAATAAATATTGATAATAGTAGATAATATTGATCAAATCGTCTATTAAATATAAAAAAACAAATATTTATATTAATAAATGAGTATCCATTCCACAAATAGATGATGATGTGAGATACTGTGCTTGGGTAAGTTGTACCAAGGCATTATGAAATTGTAAATTAAGTAATTGGCTTTAATTAATTGTATTTTGTGCTTAAAATGTTGTAATTAAGAGTTTTTTATGTCTCATTTATAATATAACTAGAAGCGTACTCGCGCAATGCAGCGAGATACATCACGATTTTAATGTTTATTTTTATTTTTTGTTTTTTATTGATTTACAGTACGATTTTGGATGGTTTTTATTGAGTGATAATGGGTTTTTTATATATAAATTTGTTTAATTTAGGCTTAACAATATAATGTTTTTTATATAAAAAAAATTAAGTAGTTTGTTAAAATTCATTAATTATCTTACATATTTTAAATTTTTTATATTTAAATTGAGATGTTTATCCTGTTTTGATTATGTTTATCAGAATTCAAATTTCATAATTTTAGGATTTGGGGATTAGAGATAAGAATTTTGGGGGATAAGAATGAAATTTATTAATTAGGGTTAAAAACATTTAAAAGTAGTACATATTGCTTCATTAATTGTTTTTTAAGAGATTTTAAGTAGATTAACATTAAATAATAGTACATAATGCTTAAGTAGATTAGCATTTTAAGTACATATTTCATTTTTTGTTTTTTTATTGATTTACAGTACGATTTTGGATGGTTTTTATTGAGTGATAATGGTTTTTTATGTATAAATTTGTTTAATTTAGGCTTAACAATATACTGTTTTTTATATAAAAAAATTAAGTAGTTTGTTAAAATTCATTAATTATCTTACATATTTTAAATTTTTTATATCTTATCCTGTTTTGATTATGTTTATCAGAATTCAAATTTCATAATTTTAGGGTTTGGGGATTAGAGATAAGGATTTTGGGGGATAAGAATGAAATATATTAATTAGGGTTAAAAGCTTTACAGGTAGTACATTTGGCTTTAGTAGTTATTTTTAAGAGATTTTAAGTAAATAACTTTAAATTATAGTACATAAAGCTTAATGAGTTGTAATTAAGAGTTTTTTATGCCATCTTTATAATATAGTATAGATATAGATATAGATATAGATACAGATATTGATATTGATATATGTTTTTGGATTTGTTTTGATCCGTTTTTCAAATTTATAAGTTACGATTAAACTTTGTATTTTGTCTAAAAATAAATTTAAAATTTATTTTTAATGAAAATCTGCATTTGTTTTTTATTCTTGAATTATGGTAATATTTTATACCTCGTACATCGTTCGGATACACTATTACTTTTACAAAATACAAACTTTAAAAATAAAATTTACCCTTTTTTTTTATTATTATAATAACTTTTAATTTTGATCTAGTTGTTTCTTTTATTTTCTATTTACTAAAAAAACAGTTTAAATATTTAATTTATAGATAAATGATTTTTTATCAAATTTAATGTCAAGTCAATATATTGTTTTTTTAGGATGGAAAAAGAATCAATAAAAATAATAAGTACGCCCGAAAATATAAATGACTACATACTTTCTCATTTCGACAAACACATGCTTGTTTTTTTATAGTTTTTTATCGGACTTTATTTTTTTAATATTTTGTTTGTTCTTTTGTTGAAAACAGACGCTTCTCTCTTCACATATCGTGGTTTACTTTAATTTGAAATACTGAAAACCATGTACGAAAGTTGACGTTAAGCTGTTAATACTAACCTTACTAGTAACTAGTTACTACTAGAAAGGCGAAAACATATATTCTTTTAATTTCTTATTTTTAAAAAATATTTAAAATTTTACCTTTTATCTGTTTATTAAATACGATTAACTAAATGAGACAGTTTAATTTATTATAACAATTAAAAATAACGTAAATTTAAATTTAAAATTGCTTTTCAGTTTTTTATACCAATAATAAAGTATTTTGATATTGTAGAATTAATTTTTATAAAATAATGTTGCTGTTTCAGTGGGTATATTCTTTTTGTTTTTAAAAGTCAAAAAGTGAAAATAGAGTTTAATTAATATATTTTGAATGAAAGTCAGAAAGTGTACTTGGCCAATAATGCGATGTATGTGGCGAAAGGTGATCGTTAATATTTTCTCATCGCTCATGATTAGTCATATAGAATCAAAATTTGGTGAGAAGGTTGTAGAAAAATTATTAAAAAAATGTGAGTATATGTCTGCTCGAAAATATTACCACATAAATTATCAAATATTAATGTATTAAAGTGTGTCTATATATTAGGTTATGTTTGACAAACTAGCTGATAAGCTACCTGTTAGGGTGTGTTTTATTTGTTGAATTGAAGTAGAGGGGTGCATAATGTAATGTTTTATTTCTTTATTCTGTTATGGGCTTTTCTGTGTTAATGGGCTTTGGGCCTGTTAGGCTTAAGCCCTTGGTATATAATGTTTTGATTAACCTAGTTTCTAGGTTAATGGTCATTTAGAGGTTTACATGCATTAGATAAAATTCTCTTTGTAAACATTTGAGCTTTATCAGTTAATACAATCATATGACCAGAGTTGATGACATATATTGATCGTTCTTCATTGATTTATTGATTATACTTGCAAACTGGGATTCACAATTGGTATCAGAGCCGGATCGAATAATTTTTTCTTTGATTCGATCGATTTTCAACGGTTCATGTTCATCGGCCCAAAGTTTTTGAATTTGTGTTTTGGATTTGATTTGTTGAGTCTGGTGTATTTTTTTTAGCGGCGACTGTTGCAATCACATTCATGGTCGGTGGAACTAATGTGAAAGGCAGCAAATTGTTTTCTTTTTAAATTGTCGGTGATTCAATCATTGTTATCGACGACTGTTTAATTTGTTTGCAAAGTTTTATCAAAAAGTTTAATTGTCGGTGGATGAAAATTTGTAACTTGCGATTGTTGATGGTCCGTGGAAATTGAAATCGGTGGTTGTGATTTTACAATGAAGATGGAATTAAACTTGTAATCGGCGGCTGCTAATGGGACGATGGAATCACAATTGAGACTGACGGTTGTCCATTTGATTATAATCTGAGTTTGATGTCAAAGCCCATGCCAACCTGTCCGATTATTTCCTTGAGATCTGGGAGTTTGACCGGAAGTTAGTCATGATCCGGGTCTGTGTGTTAAGATCTCACAATCCGGGAGTATAACCATGACAATCCGATTTTGTTTCAAATAGTACCGGGTCTTGGATGAATTTGGCACCGCATCATCGAGATTCGTTTATTAGTCCATGCCATCAATTTTTTTTATCTTCATTATGATTGGTTATAACATGTTAATGGGATGGTGAGGCAAATTTTGAGATTTGTTAGATTTGGGGTTCTAAACTAAAGAAATAGAATAACAAGGAATTCTACTACTTGTTGCTTTCAAGGCGAGTGATCTCTCTATCCTTAAAGCAATTTCGTCCCCACCATAGGTGCTTTGGGATTTGGTGAATTGCTTCTCAAGATACAATGAAGCAACGTATGTAGATTGATTATCAACACCGCACAAGTGGTGATAATCCCGGTTAAACTATTGAGTTTCAAGGATTTCGAGAAACTAGAAAATTGTGTTTCTATAGCAACACAAATTCTAGCAATCCGGTATATGAAAAGTTAATGATTTTGGTGTCTAGAGATGGATATATATAGAGGAATGTTACAACCCTTTGAAAAGTCATGACTGCAGGTTTTGTGACATCAGTGACCATTCGAGACGCTTTTGACTGTCGCAACTGTTCTAACAGTCACCATCAAAATCAACAGTCGCCAGGGGCGACGCCTCTGATTGTCGCATCTATTCGAACACACACAACTGTGACTATTAGCGATGCTTCAAGGTGTCATGACTGTTGAAGTGGGTGTCATCGAACCAACAACCCCTTCTTGGACCGTTGCATCTGCTTAATGGCATCTTTTCGTGAACCGTTGCATATGTTCACGAAGGGTCACAATTGTTTGTTGCACTGTCGCTATTAACGAAAACAAAATTTGTGGCTCAAAGCGGCTCGCGGTGATGCGTAGTGCAAAGTGCGCCATCAAAGCGCAACATTGCGCCCACGCCCACAGTCGCACACGCGTAAGGGTGCGTTGCACCCTTGTGGAGCCCCCACCATTTCCAATATATGATAAATTAATATAAGGAAAATGGTTCCACTAATATACCCACTTTTGTTTTATTCTTTCACCTATGTGGGACAAGGTGAAACCCACCAAAAGCTAACTTTCTTTCTTCCTAAGACACAACCCAAAATAACTAAAACTACTAGTTTATTTTGAAAATTTTCCCAACAAGATTGGCAGCTGTAGTTTTCAATTGAGAATGATGTGGGTTCCAATTTTCAATGCTTTCCATCCATGAGTTATAATGTAAAAAGTGTGATTGGTGCTAACAAGATAATGGATCGGCGGGTGCGACTTCAATTTTTTGGTCGGCTATGGTTTTTAAGGTGGTTTAAAGTGTGTGACCGGCGGTTGTGGATTAGATGACATAATTTTTTGATTAGGCTTAACCGCATGCATCTGATTTTTGGGCTTAATCGTATACACTAAGTTTTGGATTTTTGACATGGCATCCGGATTGAAGAATTTTATCTTGCAATTATCGAGAATTGACTATTGATCCAAATAGCGTATATTCTGGATTTTAATTTTGTGCTTTGACTACGTGATCCGGGATACAGAATTTTCAAGGAATATTTTTATTCTGGGATTTTCTCGTTCGTTTTTTTCCTCAACAGTTGCTGAACAGTTGTTGATTGCTTCTTCTAAACGAGTTGATCAGTACAAGTTCTTGAGCTGAACTCCTATTCAACTCGCGGTTCAAAGACAGATTCGCTGTTATAAACTGAAGATGCACTGTGGTTGTCTCGTAAAACTCACACATTTCTTTCTTGTGGGCGTAACGAATGTGTTGAGTTTCTAGAGATAAAAGCCGTCTTTAGTACACTCAATTAAATCCCCCCTCCCCCGATTCGATTCGATTCGATTCGAAACCCGGTTGTACACCTGAAGATGCAGGTCTTCTATCCCATGGTACACCTGAAGATGCAGGTCTGATAGCCATTCTTCGCCAACAGTCTGAGTCTCGTGCTATCCAAGAAGAAGTCCGAGCAGGTTTCAGAAACCTCACTGCAAAGTTGGACTCTATTTCAACTGAGTTTCAGTCTTCGATATCTGCCCTTTCCAACAGGATTAAGGTACTCAAGGATACTTGCCGCACTCAAGCTGGTTCTTCTAAACGTCCACATGACGACCGTGATGATCCCGATCGTCATGAGGGGGAGAAACGTCAGTGCCTCAATGACACAACAGCAAGAACAGAAACCTCTCAGACAGATATTCAGCCGGGAAATGCACAGGAAAGACGACCAGAAGGGGCTCAGGACGCTGAATCAGTACATGATACATAGATCAATGACACACAGATAAAGGTCATTTCACAGGTGAGTAACCATCAAGCAACATGCTTAGTCATAGAATTAATCGATTGTGAAGCCGGTACAAACTCACCCGCTGAGGTCAGAAATTATGATTTAAGTGATCAATTTGCAGATATTGGTGAGTCAGCTGAACCGGTATCCGAAAGAGCTTTAGTCATATTCCAAGAAGAAGTCAATGAGTTGTGCACATTCGACGATGCAGAATGTATGCAACAAGGAGACTATGATTGCTTATTTGAGCAAATGCGACTAGAGTTTTAATCTACTGAGGCACTTTCAGGCGTCATCCCTCTACGATCAGTTCCTTCCGTTCTACCAGATCTCCCTGATCAGAATTTTTCAGAAACTCCAGTTCCTGAAGTTGTAAATGCATGACCTAGTCCACCATTGAAATGGGAAAGAGTAAGGATCAATGTTCCCTTTCTTGAAGAATCTTACAAAAGGATCTTTTCTCATTGGATCCGAACATATGATAAGGCGTTTATCAATGATATTGGGTCATTTAACAGACGAAAACAATTCACATATTGTTCCCTGAGAGAGAACAACAATAGACCTAGCAGGAGCAAAACAAAACTCAGAATCAAATATGTCGATGAAATCAATACTAACCGCTCCGAAGAAAAAATATGGTATCCGACTTTTCTTGTTACTAGAGAAGATGGGACGCAATGGAAATTCACTGAATTTGTTACTAGAGCCTTGAATCTGATCCTTGAAAGACTAGAGTACAGGAATTCAATAAGGATCTTCGAGATGCACTTTGGACTTCGAAAAGCGCGTGTTCCGAATTGGAGAGACTACGAACTTCAATTCAAAGGGGGAGATTGTTAGGGTGTGTTTTATTTGTTGAATTGAAGTAGATGGGTGCATAATGTAATGTTTTATTTCTTTATTCTGTTATGGGCTTTTTTGTGTTGATGGGTTTTAGGTCTGTTAGGCTTAAACCCTTGGTATATAATGTTTTGATTAACCTAGTTTCTAGGTTAATGGTCATTTAGAGGTTTACGTGCATTAGATAAAATTCTCATTGTAAACCTTTGAACTTTATCAGTTAATACAATCATATGACCAGAGTTGATGACATATATTGATCGTTCTATATTGATTTATTGATTATACTTGCAAACTGGGATTCACACTAGCTGATGAAAAAATCACGTTTGACAAAAACTAGCTTATAAATATGTAAAATTGTCAAAAATGACATCTAAAAAAATAATCAATTACAATATTTAATAATATAATTAAAATAAATTTATAGTAATATAATATATTAATTAATACAATTAAGATAGTAATTAATATATATGTTGATTAAAAGAATTTGAAATTTATTATTATATATTATAAATTTTGAATTTTAAACCAAATTTTTAAAAAATCTACATTAACTTATGATTTTAAATAACCGTTACATATAATATGGAAAGAATAATCAAATAATAATTATAAAAATAATAATAATTGATAAATAAAATATACTAATCAATATTTAAAAAATTGATATAATTACCAATAATTTTAAATAATTAAAAATTAATATCAATGTTTAATTAAAATTTATATTATAATTTTTAGATAATATTAATTAATAATAATAATAAATTTTAATAATTAATATTTATTTATAATTAATAGTTAATATATAATAATGAATATTAATGAGGGTATAATTGGAATAATCACAAAAAACTCCTCATAAGCTACTCCAACTATCTTATCAAAAAGTTAGCTTATAAGATAGCTTATGTCCATTCAAACATGTACCCAGAAAATAAACTAGCTTATAAGGTAACTTATAAGTTAGCTTATTTTTGTCAAACGATGCCTAAAGGGCTGTTTGTTTAACTCTTAATGGTGCCATTAAGAGGTCACCTCTGAATCAGTAAGAGGCTAGGACTGTTTGGCTAAAAAAAAATGATACCTCTTAACCATGACATTTACCTCTGAGCGATTTTGTCTATAGGGTACTGCAAAATGGTTCAGAGCTCATATTATTCCACATTTTCCGTTCCTTTCACTCACCATAGCCGCATACGACTTCCACTCCTCCCACGTTTCTCTTATCCCACGTCGGTACCATCTCGTCGGCGACCTCTCTCCATCACAGGCCATCCCGTCGGCGTCCCTCTCTCCATCGCAGGCCACCCTACCGGCGACCCCCTCTCCATCTTAGGCCACCCCATCGACAACCTTTCTCTATTGTAGGTATCTCCTTCTATGGTCGGTGGCAAAAACAACCCTAATTTCTTCCCTGTTGTTATAATCAGTGGCAAATAAACACAACCCTGATTTTCCTCTCCATCTTGCCCTAATTTCTTCCCTGTGGTTTAATGATTTTTTGTATAGGTTATTGCTACTGCCTTCTTTCTTCCCTGTGGTTTACTGATTTTGTGTATAGGTTATTGCTACGGTCTTCTTTCTTCTCTATGGTTTACTGATTTTATGTATGTGGTTTAGCGATTTCTTCCCTCTTCATGCTACTGCTATTGAATGATTTGTTTATTTATGCTAAATGGATTTTTTTCCTTTTATGGATTTGGTTTATTGAACGATTGTGTTTATTTACTGGTTCTGAAAGTGTTTGTTATGGTAAATGGATTGAATGATTGTGTTTATTGAATGATTTTATACAGAGGGTTAAAATAGTAATTTGTTGTCATTCAAACTGTCCATTCAGAACAGTTACCAAACAACCATTTTTCATTCTGCACTACATCATACAGAACCTCTTAAGCATTCCGACAACTTAACCATTCTGCATCAAATCATTCAGCAACTACCAAACAGCCCCTAAGTGAAGTTTCGCTAACAAAATGTTTTTTTTTTTAAGTTTTTCACTAAATTTTAATTTATCTTTTTTTCTCTCTGACGAACTTTATTTCAGAGAACATCATGTGAACACAAGATACACAATGTGATACTTCAAAAAATCGAAACTGTTAAAAGAAATACATACAGACGATTCTCATTATGATACCCAAGATACATACAATATGTACACTGTGATACCCATTGTATACAAGTTGATACCCACTGTGATACCATTTACAACATGTTCACAACACCAGCGTTGTGATACCCATTGTCTGCACTATGATACCCATTGTGATACTCATTATTTACAACGTGTTCACAACACCAAATGTTAATTTTAGTAATACAAAATGGGAATATGGAAAGAGAGAGAGAGAGAGAGAAAGAGAGTTGTTCAATGTGGAGAGAGAGAGAGAGAGATAATAGAAATTGAGAATATCAAATTACTAATTTATCCTTTTACTTTATTTTAAGAAATAAGAGTGAATTGTAGATTTGGTCCCTGTGTTTTGATATTATTTGTGACTAGGGTCCCCATAGTATATTTATTGTAGATTTTGTCCTTGTGATATTCAATTTGTTTTGGACATGGTCCCTCTGACTAATGCCTCCGTTAAATGAAGGGTTATTTTAGCATTTTTTGCATATGATTGTCTTTTTCTTATAAAACAAGAGTAAATTACATATTTGGTCCTCAGGGTTTGGTGGTTTTAACAGTTTGGGTCCCTAAAATGAAATATCTATGGCTTGCATCCTTGTGGTTTGCATTTTATAACACCTTGGGTCCCTAAAACTAACTCCGTTAAAAATATCATTGTTAAAGTGGTCATGTGCAAGGCACATGATGGGTAGTTTGGTTATTTTACACATTTTCCTCATTTTACATTAAAAAAATAAAAACTAAAAAAAAAACGCCAATAAGATCTTGCCATGTGTCTGTTAGGACTGAAAGTCCTAGTGCATTGAAAGTTGTATAACACATTTATAGAGTTTAATTGTTATTATTTAAAGCGTTGTAAAAGCCTTTAAATCTTGTATTTGGGCTTGTTTGTTGGTTTGTAATGGGCCTTTGGCCTTTAGGTTTAGGTTTGGGTATAAATAGAATTGTTTAACCTAATTTCTAGGAAGAGTTGGTCATTAGAAGGTTTACTTACACGTATTGAAATTCTCTCTATAAACCTTAAACCCTTTATTGTTAAATCTAATCATATGACCAACAGTTGTGATTAAAGGTTTATTGTTTCTTGATTATTACTGTGAT
Source organism: Arctium minus (assembly GCA_954870635.1). Taxonomy (NCBI): domain Eukaryota; kingdom Viridiplantae; phylum Streptophyta; class Magnoliopsida; order Asterales; family Asteraceae; genus Arctium; species Arctium minus. Next base: position 21,802,110 of record OX941097.1, on the reverse strand, counting down.
TGCACTGTTTCTGGGATCTACAATTGGTATCAGAGCAGGATCAAATTAACTTTCATTCGATAGGATCAAAAGGTTTGTCTAAACTCATAATTTTTATCGACTTCTTGTTTGATACGACGCTTACTGTGTTCTTCAATTTCTTGAAATTTTTCATGCAATTTATTGTGTTTTTGATCCGTTTAATTGCAAAAGATTGATTGTTTTGTGGTTAGAAACATATTTCAATCATCAATTTTTTTGTTAAATTGATTAATTTGGAGTATTTGAAATTTTTGGATCGACTTCTGCTTGTCGACATTAGGTTTGTTTTTGAGCTTTAATGTGTTCTTCAATTTCAAGTATTGATATTGAATTTTAGTGTTATTAACGTTGAATTCAATCTGGGTTTGTAGTTGCTAAGAAAAATCTTTGGTTAATTTTCGATTTAAAAGGTTGGTTGTTTGTCGATTTTAAGTTGGTCGCCACATTTATCGCAGAAAAAAACCCAGAAATCTTTCGAACTCTCGGGTTAATATTTCCCGATATCAAGCTTTCCCGGTACCAAGAGTTTCCTGGTACCCATCTTTCCCGGGTTCAAGCATCTCCCGGGGTCTAGAGCCTCCCGGCCTCTCCCAGGGTCTAGAGCTCTCGTCTTCTCCCGGGTACATGACCATTTTCATTTTGAGTGGAACCTAGCATTGGAGTTTGTTGTCAAATCTGTGATTGGATAATCCCAAGTAGTGGGACGGTGACTTCTCTCAAAATTTGTTTTGTTTATCAAGATAGTGGGTTGGTGGTTTAAGATTGTGGTCGACGGTTGTTGTTTATACTTCAATTGGTTGGCCATCGCTCGATTTAAGATCTATATGTCTCTTAGTTGTTTTCGATTATGAGGAACTAGGGATTGGATTTGGATTCAGTTCGTCGCCTACCGGATTTGTTGAGAGCCCGGTCATACCGGGACTTGGTTTTCCCGGTTCCATTTTGTTTCCCGGGCCTCCCCGGTGTGGTGTTGTTCCCGGGCCTGAGTTATTTTTAAAAAGAAAAATCCTCCCTCACGCAGACGTCTTCCCTCTCAGACTCTAAGGTGACATTTGTTTTTTAAGAGGTCTAAAGTCTGGAGTCTTAATTTAGTTATGATTAATAAGAGGTGGTGTGTAAAAAGGTCTGAACGATTTAGACTTAAGAGATATTAAGAGGTTTTTTAGAAAAAACAAACAACCCCTAAGCCTTTTCTTCTCTCACGCCTCCCTCGTCATCGATTGAATCTGGTAACCCTCGTCCCTTATCGTCTCTAACACTCATCTGGTAACCCTCGTCCCTCATCGTCTCTAACACTCATCTGGTAACCCTTGTCCCTCATCGATCGAATCTGCAGTCATCACAGAAATTTACGAGGTTTCGATCGGTTTGTCGAAAAGATTTTCGGTTGATTCGGTTGAAATTGTAATCGAAGTTTTTTTTTTGGATTTTAAAGTGTTTAGGAGTGTTTACGGTGCTTACACGAACATTTTTGATCGAAAAAGTTCAACCCATGTCGAGTTTTAAAGGTTTCGTTCGGTTTCCGAAAATTTTTTGGTTGTTTCGTTTTTGATCGTGGGTTGATCATTTGAGCTATATACTGTTAAGGTATGTTCATGAACCGTAAAAGATCATTTTTGGTCGAAAAGTTTTAACCCATACCGAGTTTTTGAGTTTTTGATCGTTTTCCGAAAAGTTTTCGGTTGGTTCGTTTGTGATCGTGAATTGACCGTTTGAGTTTAATTTGTTAAGGAGTGATCAGGAAGCTTTAACGATCAGCTTGCATTGAATATTTCTAACTGTTTCAAAGTTTTGCAGGTTTGTCTCAACGAAGAAGACGATGAATAGTGATTTCGTTAAGTTGCCGTTAAGTTCTTTACATTTTTGTCCTTTTCCGTTAGTCTAGTTAGTTTGTTAGTTTGGTTAGTTTTATTTCATTATTAGTCATTTTTCCGTTAGTTTTCAGTTAAGTCCGTTAGAAGTTTCATGTTTTACACTTTTAGTCCCTCTAGTTAGTAGTTTTAATATATTTCATTTATAGTCCTTCTACTGTTAAGTTTCACTTTCTGTCATTTCTAGTCCTTTTAGTTTTAAGTTTCAGTTTGTGTCACTTTTGGTCTTCGTACTTCAAAGGTTTCAAGTTTGTCAAGTTTAATCCCTAAACTTTCAAGTTTCACTCGTTGCCACTTTTGGTCCTTACACTTTAGAGTTTCATCTACTGTCAAGTTTAGTCCCTGGACTTTAAGCTTTCCAAGTAACAATGACTTATCAACAAATTTTCCGGTTACAGGAAGACAATGACTGGCTCAAGCACAGGAACTCAGAACTTGAAAAGACAATACAATATAGTTCAAATTACACTCTGTTTTCTGCCCGAGTCTCTTAACCAAGAGATTTCAGATCTTGAAAGAGAAACTAATATAAAGAAAAATGATCTACATGAAAATTTAAAGAAAATTCTGAACTTAAACGAAAAGTTGCAGAGTTTGAAAAGAAGAATCAGGCACTTGAAGAAAGAGGAAACGTGTTGGAGAGTGAAAATCCCGACCTGAAGAAAATACTTGCTGTTTTTGAAAAAGAAAATTTCGATTTCTCAAATGAAAGGAAGAATCTTGAAAGAAAGATTCTCGAGCTTTCAAAGAAAGTTTTCGATGAAAGAAAGGTTTTTAAGGCTCAAAATGCGAAACTTTCAAAACATATTTCTGATTTTGAAAATGTTTTGATAATCGAGAGAGATTCTTTTGAGAAAGAGCAAAAAGGCTTTGAGAGTGAAAATAAAATGCTTGAAAAGAAGAATGTTGCGGTTTTTAAAGAGATATTTGATAAACGCAACAATATAGAAAAGGATTTTGAAAGTGAAAGAAAGATTTTCGAAGCTGAGATTCATAAGCTTTCAAAGAAATTATCTAGATTAGCAACAAAGATTTTGGAAGAACAAAAGGTAAAATCCGATTTACAAAAACAATTTGACTTGATTCTAGAAGAAAGAAATGTTTTATCTGCAAAAGTCAAGAAACTTGAAGAAATAAATCTTAAAGCCGATTTATCTGAACAAGCCAGTCCCGATAATGTTGTTCAATCTCCTTATTCTTCAAGTTCACCTTCTACAACTATTTCTTCGAAAAAGATTGTCAAATCAAATAAATTGTATAAAGATCGGATTCGTCCTTCAAAAAATTTCTGTAATTCTCTTGTTGATGATTCAAATAATCAAGTGTTTCGAAAAGTCAAGATGGTCTGGAGAAAGAAACCAACTATAGAAAGTAGTGATGGAAACAAGTCTCATGATTTTCCTGTAATTGATACAAAGTCATTTATTTCCAAGACTGATTCACCTACTTATGTCTATTATATAGGAAAGTTGATCAGTCTGCGCCGACAAACGATCTGTTGCACTTACTGCGGAAAGAGTGACTTTGTGCATCCAAGGTATGTTAATTGTTGGTATGGTACTTATAGCATCCCTAATCCTCAGTTTAATAGCTTCAAAGCCAAGGCAACTAACCATCAAGGATCCATCACAACATGGATACCAAAACCAAAATCTTCCTAATCTGTTTTGCAGGAATGTCATGTGTGATTTAATTCAGATTATTCACGTCACATGACTACAATCAAGGGTTATGCCATCTTTTGAGGGGGAGTACCATGTTGTATATTTTTCATATTGAGTTCTGAACAAATCAGTTCGGGACTCGTTCTTAAATGTTTTTGACTTCTGATTATCTCAAATCAGAAACTTTACTTTAACGCTTTATTTTGGCGAGTTAAGGGAGTGTTAGGGCTTTTAATGTTTCTATGGTCAATCCAGAACCGAAAGGACCTACCCAAGAAACACATCCAATTCGTAGATATCAATGAGGGGTCTAGCTTGATAGATGAGTTCAGAACGAAAAGAATATAATGAGGATGCGACAAGAGTTAAAAGAATTATTGTTCCTTACTAAACCGAGTCAGTCATCCGGGTTACCACATAATCTATTCATTCTCGTTCTTTGGAGGTGGATATTGAAACAGACATGGACCCAATGTCGATAACTCGTGTCACCCCACCTAGCCGATCAAGTATCTCTCAAAAGATACTTGTTTCATATATGCACAAAGATTTAACACATAATCTATATATTCCTCACTCGAAGGTCTTAGATATTGAAAAAGGAAGACATCAACTCTAGTTTCTGAACTTCATATTTATCTCACTGTGTCTATTGATTTCTAACCTGCGTCCCAGGTTGAATCAATCTTTGAGCCTAATCGATATGATTTATATTTCTTTCGCACATGCACGAATCTTTGTGATTCCAATCGTATATCTTTGTGATATTGTTGGAATAGTTTGAGAAGTATTTTTTTTAATATTTTACTTCGGTGATAACTGGAAGTCCTATTAGATATACCCCTTTGCCAACTCTGAAAATAGGCCACACAATTATTTTATTTATTGTGATAATAGTTACTAATGTGTTTATGTGTTAGCTGTTACCCTTGGTTACTAAATCGTTTTATCTGGTATTTTGCTACTCATCCATTTAGTCTTTAAAGATGCATGATGCTCAGGATGTTCCATATCATCATGAGGGGGAGAATGTCACACAATTCAAAGACTTATCGTGTTGAGGGGGAGTTAGCAAAATCTGAGGGGGACTAACAGAATTTCTTAAATCTAAGGTTGAAAAGCCTTTGGATTCAAAGATTGCATTTCTTCTATCCCGTATCATGTGGTGTCTGCTACAAGTTTGTCCCTCCTACAAGCTGATTGAAACAAGTTCTGAAGCTGAAAGCATATTCAGCTCGCGATTCAAAGACAAATTCTTTGTTTTTAAACTGAAGATGCACCGTGGAATGTCAAGTAACTCGCACATTATCCTTCTTGTGGGCGTAACGAATGTGTTGAGTTTCTACAGTTGAAAGTTGCTCAATAATGCGTTCAGTCGAGGCGATTGTACATTGAATCTGGTTAAAAAGTTGAAACTATGAAGACCAAAAGCTTTATTCAAGGGGGAGCCTGAGCTATCTTGAAGATGCGCAACACTAAAGTTTTTCAAAGATTCAAGAGGAAAAGAAGATCAAGGCCTGAAGATTTCAAGATGATAAATGCCTTATTCAACTTTAGGGGGAGATTGCTAGGACTTAAAGTCCTAGTGCGTTGAAAATTGTATAACTGATAGGCGAGTTTACACCCCCCCTAATCTAACCGCAAGTGTACGGGTCGAATAAAGTAATATGTACTTGGAAGTACGAGTATCGAACCAAGGGAACTAAGAACTGAGTATCACAATTACTATATTCACTATTAACTGAACGATCCAAAAGGTGAATGATTGGAATTAAATTAACAATTACTAATTAAATAAACTAAGAACGGACAATAACGACTTAAGGAACTTTATATGGAGAAAATAGTTGAGGGTTGAAAATCCTTTGGTTCTCACTAACGAACATTATTCTTGAAGATAACTATCAGTTAAACCCTTTAATGAAAATCTAATCTGTAAAATCACCATTGTTCTTTCTCAAGCAACAACGGATTTTATGTTGAAAACACAAGTCTCATCTCTCGATCTTAACACATGAGTTCAAAACACATTAAGTTCTAGATTATAGTGATACTAAGGTTTAGTTGGTATATCTCTATCCAATTTATCACCTTTGGCATATAATTCTAGTTCTTGTTAACAATTAATTCTCTCGAATTTAATTTATAACGAACAAATCAGATGAAAGTTGATCAAACTCACAAAAGCATTAAAACCCAAATCATATGCTTCATTAATTAGGAAAAACTGATAAAAATCCCAAATCACATGTTCATATGAAAAACCAAAGTCAAACCAACCCCCAACATCTAAAGATTAGTTCATGTTGGGAGTATTAAACAAGAAAGTAGTAGAAGAAGTCATAGATCTAAGAAAAATCTCTCGAAGAATCAAAGATTGGAAAACTCCCTTTGATTATGTGATACCCACGAAGAATTGGAAGAAATTCGTGTAAGAATCGCTTCCCAAGGTGTTTCCTAGCTTCAATTCGGTGTTCTTTTCTTGCCAAAATCGCCCAAGGTTGTCTTCTCCTTTTCCTTAGTCGCCAAATTTAGAGAGAGATGAAAAGTGGGTCAAAACCCCTAAAAGATAAGTATAAAAACGTGCATCACCCTTCTCGTAGGTTGTCCGTGAGTTCAACATCAACAACTCACATGAAAGTCACCTTTTTTTCCATTCTGGTGGGTTGCAAGTGGGTTCAGCTTCAACAACCCACATGAAATTCATTTCAGCCATTGATTTTGGCCCACTTTTGAAATTGATTTTTCTTCTTAACTTCACTTTTTCACCGGCCATCTCTCGGGCTTGGAACTTGACCGACGTTATGCTTGATTATCGTTCAGAAACGTCCTTTTCACATTTATTCTGGGTTATCTCATAACATGATGCAATTCCTGAAACACTTGATTTAAATTATAAAAACTCCGCTAAATTTACTTGGAAATAGCAATTTTACTCAATTAGTGATATGAAAATAACAACAAAAATTGGTGTTATCAATAACACATTTATAGAGTTTAATTGTTATTATTTAAAGCGTTGTAAAAGCCTTTAAATCTTGTATTTGGGCTTGTTTGTTGGTTTGTATTGGGCCTTGGGCCTTTAGGTTTAGGTTTGGGTATAAATAGAATTGTTTAACCAAATTTCTAGGAAGCAATTGGTCATTAGAAGGTTTACTTACACGTATTGAAATTCTCTCTGTAAACCTTAAACCCTTTATTGTTAAATCTAATCATATGACCAGCAGTTGTGATTAAATGTTTATTGTTTCTTGATTATTATTATGATTGCACTGTTTCTGGGATCTACAATGTCCCTCTTTCCTCTCTTCCTCCCTTTCGTTTTCCGGTAACTATTCTGATCGACAACAATTCCGTTTTTCGGCTACCCACCTCCATCTCCGACCAAACCTTACCCAAACAGCAGCTTATTTGGAAACTGATTTGTGCTTTTCCCAGATCGTTGCTTTTGCCAAAAACATGTTATTTGGTTCTTAAAGTTATCGTTTGTTCTTGAAGAAACTGATTCAAAATGGTACAGAAGGGGCAACTAGACTCCATTGTAGAAACTAATTCAAATTCTCAATCATAACATAACCCACAAACTCAAATACAAATATAATAAATTAGTGTATATTAATTTTTTTGTTAAAAACATTGTACAACACAGATTTGTTCATATCTTCAAAAAAAAAACACAGATATGTTCATATCTTAAAAAAACACAGATATATTCATATCTTCAAAAAAAACACAGATCTGTTCGTCCCTGTAAAAACCGTAGAAATCGTCTCTGTAGAAATCTTCTATGTGGAGAAGAAATCGATATGAAAAAATTGATCTTGTATGTGGTGAAGAAATAGTTTCGGAGGAGCAGATTTGAGGAGTTAGTCGCCGGAGGGAGGGTCGTTGGAAGAGGGTTTCACCAGAGGGAGAAACGCAAATGGGTGGGGGATGGTGAAGGAAGTTGCAAAGTCTCGGTGGTGGGCAAACGAAGGTGGCGATGGTGATGGAAGATGGAAGATGGAGGTGGGCAGTGGTGAAGGAAGTTGCAGGGCGATGACAATGGAAGATGGAGGTGGGCGGTGGTCTAAGGGTTTGGGAAGATGAAGGTGAGGTGAGTGGGAGATGGTGGTGGTCGGGTGGAGGAGTAGTTGCCGGCTAGTGGGAGAAGGCGGCGACGGTGATAGTCGGAGGAGGCGACGGTGATAGAGTAAATAACAGAGTTCAGGTCGGTGGTCATATACATATATCGTATATATTGTAAATTACAGAGTTCGTCCCTGTAGTTTAAATAAAAAATGAGTAAATTACATAATTAGTCCCTGTGATTTTAATAGAAAATAAAAATAAATGAAATGACTAAAATACCCTCTAAACTAATTGAGTTAACAGAAAGTTTTTACGGAGTTAGAAGTTAGGGACTCAACACGTTATAAAATGCAAACCACGAGGATGCAATCCATAGATATTTCATTTTAGGGACCCAAACTGTTAAAACCACCAAACCCCATGGACCAAATATGTAATTTACTCTAAAAAATATAAACAATATTTTTATCCACACAAATATATGTGTGCACGCGTGTGTGTATATATATATTACATCAAAATAAATAAAAATAAGATATTATTTTATGATTTGCCAATCATATTAAATATGATTTAATTTTGTTGTTTTAGTACTTTTGCCTATTTAGGTATGAAAACATTGTTGTAGTTTATAAAAACGATTTGTCCATTTTTAAGTTAAGAATATGATATTATGTATGGATCTTTCATTTCGTTAAAATCTAAATAGTTGATTTTAAGTTTTTGACTGAAAACCAATATGAAAATTGGAACCTCTAATTTTACGATGATAAAATTAGAGTTCATTTCTCATTGGCTTCAATGATTTTGGTGTTAAAATATCGATAATAAGCTTGTTTGTTGCAATAATATTAAAGAACAATAAAATTAAATCGTCTTTAACATAATTAAAATTTTAATTTAATAAATCAAATCATAAAACCATATATTATTTTAATTTAATAAAACTATAAATAAAATAAGATATAGTTTTATGATCTGATTTGTTTAAATTAAAATTTTAATTACATTAAAACAATAAAACCATATATTTTTTCACCATTACAATAAAATAATAAAATTAAATCGTATTTAATATAATTAATTTTTTAAAAAAATTTAACCAATCAAATCATATAATAACATCCTATTTTATTATTTTGATATATATATATATATATATATATATATATGTGTGTGTGTGTGTGTGTGTGTGTGTGTGTGTGCATAGAGGGAGTTTCTTTTGTAAACCCGTTTAATCTTGTGAACTATGTAAACCAATTTAGGTCATCCATTATTTTGATCGACGGTTGAGAAATTTATGGATTTAAATTTATTAAAAAAATAGAGAAAGGGAGGGAAAGGGTAGTTTGGGAATAAGTTTTAAATAATTTAAATTTTGAATTTTGAATTAATAACTAATTTGAATTTATCTAATTTTGGTTATATTATCTCCTTAATTTTCTCAATTATCTCCCTCTCTCTCTCATAAAATTCCGGCGACCTCCTACCCCCAAATTCCGGCGATTTCCTCTCATGATCCATCATCTTCATCCAATTCCGGCGTCCTCCTCCCACTCCGACTACCTCCTCCCACTCCGGCGACCTCCCTCCAATTCCGGCGAGTTTTATAAACTGTTTTTTCGAAATTTTCAAGTTTTTTAAGTTTCATAAACCGTTTTTTTCGAAATTTGTAAGCTTTTTAAGTTTCATAAACTGTTTTTTCGGAATTTTCAAGTTTTTTAAATTTCATAAACTGTTTTTTCGAAATTTTCCAAATTCATAAACGGTTTCATAATATGTTTGTTGGATTTTGAAGTTTCATATATTTTCTCATATGAATAATCAGAAAATTTCGAAAATTCAGAAAATTTCGAAATAATCATTATTTTCGAAATTTCTTTTATTTTATATCATATGAATAATCAGATTTTTAAGTTTCATATATTTTTCTCATATGAATAATCAGATTATGAAACGTGAAAATTTCGAAAAAAACAGTTTATGAAAGTTAAAAAACTTGAAAATTTCGAAAAAATAGCTTATGAAAAAACAGTTTATGAAATTCGTCGGAATTGGAAGGAGGTTATCGGAGTCGGAGGATGTCGCCGGGAACTGGATGGTGATGGTGGATCATGAGAGAGAGATGGAGATAAGTGAGAAAATTAAGAAAGGTGATTGTTCATAAAAATATGAATTATTCCTAAAATTATGAATTTGGAAAAAAAAAAGACCTAAATACTCTTGGTTTACAAGTTCACAAAATAAAGTGGATTTACAAAATAAGTGGACTCTATGTGCATATGCGTGTGTGTATATAAAAATATTGTTTGTATTTTTCTTATCATAAAAAGACAAAAATTAGGTAAAATGGCTAAAATGATCCTTGATTTAACGGAAGCGTTAATAAGAGGACCATGACCAAGACAAATTGAAATACCACAAGAACCAAATTCACAATAAACATACCATATGAACCCTGGTCAAATAAAGTATCTAAACACGGGGACCAAATCTACAATTCACTCAAGAAATAATATTAAATATCTTAAATGTTTGACTCTCATTGACTCTCATTATTATCACAAATTACCGATTTCTTATTTGATTAGACCCATATATATATATATATATATATACTTACAATTTAATGTATTTTTCTCCTGATATTATGCAATTTTATTTTATTATAGATATAATTTATTTTTTTATCAAAATTTCATTGGAAGAGTTTGTTAGCAAGGTCAGGTTAACTGTTACAAACATGGAAACACATCTAATAGTCAAATGGATTTGATATAAAGGATATAATTAAAAAGATGGTTGCAACTTTGTTTTTAAAACAAAAAAAAATTCTCCATTTGTTTTTCTAAATAAAAATAGGTCAAAAATATAATTAGTCAAACAATTTGTAAAAAAAGAAACATTTTATTCTCTCTAACTTAACATCCATATTATTATAATTTTTCGTTCGTTTTTTTGTGTTTATGCGCTTCCTATTTTTTTTTGTTTCCATTTGAACCTCTCTCTCTCTCTATATATATATATGTATATATATAGGCTCATTCATTTGCTAACCGTAACATTGGTGCTAACTGTGCTAACCAATCTCAACCGTAGATTGATGAGATCAATGGTTCACAATTAATTGATTTTTTATTAAAATAAAATATAAAAAACGGTTTATAAAAATAAAATGCATGTATGCACAGGGGTATTTCGGTCAAAATACATTTCCTTTTATATTTTAATTAAAATTTATTTTAATTAATTTTGAAGATAATCACGGCATGAAATCAGGAAGAATCTTAAATTTAAATTATGCAGTTAGTTATTTTTGGGAGTTATTTTTTTAATTTGAAATTATCCTTTTTAATTTTAATTTCAATTTCATCATCATCTCCATATAACTCTCCGTCTCTAATATTGCCGCCGTCTACCACCCTCGTCTCCGCCTTGCAGTCACCTTACATATCTCCGAGAGCCACCGGAGATGACCCGAATCCGCCCTCGACCACCACCACTAGCGCCACCACCACACCGACTTCATTTACTCACCATCGACTCCGGTATCCTACTGTGGGTCCCCCAACGACGATATCCCGAGCACTTCCTACACTTCCACGTCGGAAAGATGCGATTTTTCCGACGATATGAAGCTGAAAATCGTCAACTGTGTTCCTCTACCGTCTTCCAATAACAATCCGATAGCACCGCGTATCTCGTTTCGTTTCTGGTACCTCGGATTTCTTTCGCGAAAGGGTCGGTATCGCCTGCGAATGCGAAACTCAGGAGATGCTATGTTTACGTAGGATATCACGGCCAAAACCCGAACTTGATACGATTCTATAAATGGCTAAAATCCAAGCTCGAGGTTCAGGGGATTGCTTGCTTTGTAGCGAATAGATCGAGATACGCGGATTCGCAGAGCCACGAGGTTGCTGATAGGGTCATTTAGAACAGTGAATCTGTGCATATATGCATATGCAACCTGTGCATATATGCAGTTTGTGCATATATGCAGTTCGATGTAAATTGTATATTCATATATGCAACCTGTGCATATATGCATTTGTGCATCTTTTAAGATTGCATATGTGCATATGGTTATATGTTAAGTTTCAAACTTTAATGTTTAAAATGTTTTTGTTTTCTGTGCATGTGTGCATTGTTCAAATTATTAAACCTTGATGTGCATATATGCATTTTGAATACGATAGAAACAATAAATTATTATATTCCAAAATAAAGATAACTACCAATTTAAAAAAATCTTTGAACTATGGAAACAAGATAAATGTGGCGTGAATTAGGAAATTACCAAGTTTAATTTAAAAATATTATATTTAATATTAAGATAACTACCAAATTAAAAACCTCCTTAAAATATGGAGAAAATTTAAATGGCCGAAAATTTAAAAATATTATATTTAAAAATTGGATAACTACCGATTTTAAAATTTTAAAATATTACCATTTAAAAATATGGAAAAAATTTAAAATTTAAAAATATTATATTTAAAAATTGGATAACTACCAATTTTTAAAAAATTTAAAATATTATATTTAAATGGCCGAAAATTTAAAAATATTATATTTAAAATTGGATAACTACCAAATTAAAAGTCTTCTTAAATTATGGAAAAAATTTAAATGGACGAAAATTGTAAAATTCCAATAATACCCTTTGAGATTTAATAGCATTGAGTGAATGACATAAACTCTAGGAAGCTTTTGATTGGTCGAAAATTGGTTAGCACCAATGTCGTGGTTAGCAAATAAAGGGGGCCCTATACACACACACACACACACATATATATATATGGTTGGGTTCTGATGAGAAGTTAAGGTTAACGTGAGAAGTATAAGAATTGATTATCAACCGTTGGATGATAAATGATTGCACATTAGGATGAGATCCACCGTGATAAGATGCTCCGAGATGCATCGGATCAATTCCCTTCTAAGCCGCAATTCATGGGAGAACATTTGATTAAAAGTGATCAACGATTCAGATCCATTTTCTCACGCTTCTCACGTTAACCTTAACTTTTCACACGATCTTTATATATATATATATATATATATATATATATATATATATATATATATATATATTTTGTGATTAGGTGAGATTTTTGTTTTTGTGAGAAGACCCTTTGTGCTTTTGGATGCTTTTCTTATGTCTAATGGTCGTTATGAACATGGTAGCAAATGGAAACAACAAAAAAGTTGTAAGATTGTACGTGGAGGTTCAATTGCAAGGTTGTAAGATATATCAGACATGCACATACCTTCACACATGAAAAACACTCAACTTGTATGTAATTCCACTAACCTTTACATACTTTAACATGATAAACACCAAATCTACATATTTTTTTCCCTAACATTTATTAGAAAACTACTGCATATTCATCAGAAAAATACTGAAACTTCACACATACTTTCAAAAAGATCGATCAGACAATACCTTGATGTGGAAAACCAAAATTTGCGGCTATGTCAAAATTAGAGGGGTATTTTTGTAACTTTTACAAATAGATAGCAAACAGGTGTCAGGTTCAAGGGAAAACCTTAAAAAAACGGAAAACTGAAAAACAACCTGGTAGCCCTTCATCTGAACGGTATGCACTTGTGCATACAAGTAATTTATAATATGCACACGTGCATAAAAACCAAAAAAACAGCTTAATTACCTGTATGCACAAGTGCATACCATCCAGATCAAAGGCCACCAGGGTATTCCTCATATTTCTATTTTTTTAGGTTTTCCCTTGAACCTCCCTCTGATTCACATATGAACTATATGTTCATATGTGAACCTGTGTAATTCACATATGAACAATTTTAACCGATTCACATATTAACACTTGCGATTCACATATGAACTAATCAACGGGTTCATATAAGAACTTGTTTGTTGTCTATTTATAAAAGTTACGAAACTACCCCTCTATCTTCTGTAGACCATGCGAAGAGTTATCATGTGTTTCACAGTCAAAGCCACAAATGTTGACTAGATAAAGGGCTATCGTCATTTATCTACTTCTCAAACATTTAACATTTATCATTTGAACCTGACCTTATACACACACACACACACACACATATATATATATATATATGTTAGTGTATTTTATTGTATCCAAGATTTAGTGTGAAAAGTCAAGTCAAGATAAGTCAACAAGGTCAAAGATTAGTTAAGTCAATCTAGTAGTTTGGTGTTTAGTCTTGTAAGTTTGTCTTGTATAGACTTGTGGTATAAATACCTATGGTCTTGTTTAATCATGTAACAAGAAGCATATTGTACGCATTCATTGTTAAATCAATATACATATGACTAGAGCCTTTCTCTCTCTACTCTCTCTCTACTCTCTCTCTAGAATCTTGATATTGTTAGATCATTAATTGAGAATTGCTTGATTGTAATTGGGAATAAAATTTCAATTGGTATCAGAGCGAGACCAAACAATTTCAGAGGATTTAGATTACAAAATTTGATTCAAATTCTTGAAAAATCAAGAAAATAGTCGTTTCTTGAAAATTTCACTGTTCGATCAAGTTTTTCTTCAATTGTTGAAATTTGCGTGTAAATCTGTAATAGTTGTGATCGATTAGTGTTAGAAAAAACTTTGTATTCACACACAAACACGAATTAATCATTGGATTGAAGTAATTTTCGATTTTCTTGATTTTTCTGTTTCACAAACTCAGAATCTGTATTTTGATTAAATGCACTGTACTTTGATGTTTGTAATCATGTTTAGTGTTTAGAAAAGTATTTGATATCATATTCGATCATTGTGGTACAAATCTTGAGAATCAAATTTGCAGGTTCAATCGATTTGGATCGAATTGTGAAAGTCAGAGGAAAAAACGCGCAAGATCCGTAGAACGTGCAAGGTTCAAGTGAAGAACACGAAAGTGTCTTCTGCGAGTTCTCATCAAACGCTTAAGTCAAAGGATTTGATTTTTGGCCAAAACGCGCTAAGTGAGACGTGCGGGTTTCTCAGAAACACGCTAAAAAGGCTTGCGAGTTTGGTATCCTTGAAAATTATTCTAAGTGTTGAAACGCGCTAACAATGTCTAGCGAGTTTTAGTTTCGCGCTAACAACTACTAGCCCATTTCACAGTGAATAGTGTTTTGCGCTTTTAGTGCCTTGCGAGTGTCTAGTTTTGCGTTTTCAGTGTCTTGCGAGTTTGAGTTTTGCGCCAACAGTGTCCTGCGAGTTTGAATTTCGCACTAACAACACATTGCGAGTTCTGACTTTTGCGCTAATAGTAACTAGCGAGTTTTGATTTTTGCGCTACCAACGTCTAGCGAGTTCTAGTTTCGCGCTACCAACTACTAGCGCGTTTCTCAGTGAATAGTGACTAGCGAGTTTAGTGCTTAGCGAGTTTCATTGATCTGCGAGTTTCAGAGATAGATTTTTTTTGAAATTAATTTTTTTTGTGATCCAAGTTTGATTTTTTTTGTCAACATTTCTGATTTGTTTGGGAACGATCATTTCATATCAAGCTCATATATCTTTCAAAATGCCAAAGACAGATGAGAGGGGAAATACAGTATTGTCAGTAAGAGATATGACAGTATTGTACATGCCTGAGATACCTGTTCTAGAAGCAGAAAGAGACAAACTGAAAAATCAAAATTCAAAGCTTCTCAAACAGATTCAGGAGTTGAAGTTAAATTTGTCAAATTCTGATAAAACTCCTGTTTGTGCAAAATGTACTGATATTGCTAAATCTGATTGTGCAGGCATCATCAGTGCAAAAGATAAAGAGATTAAAGAAAAAGAGGAATTGATTGAAATAAAAGGAAATACTATTCAAGCTTGTGAAAAAGAAATCAAGCTGAAAGACAAAAAGATTGTATATCTTCAAAGCCAACTGAAGAAAACTGAACAGAAATCATTAGAGTTGAAAGATGAATCAGTTGAGCTTCAACTCAAGTTTAAGGCTTTCGAAGAGAAAATATCTGCTCTGGAGAAGAAGAATGCAGAACTGAAAACAAGCCTCCAAGCAGAAAAAGAAAAATCAAATGAGAAAACATATTCTACTCAACAGTGATCTGAAATTTCAAAGAAAATTTTACAAGAGAAAAAGGATTTGGAGCTGAGATGCATTAAACTTTCCAAGCAAGTGTCTGATTTTGAAAAGATTCTAATTACTGAAAGAGACACATTTGCTAAGGAAAGAAAAGTTCTTGAAAACAAAATAACTGAACTTCCCACACAGATTTTTACTTTACAAGACTTGCTTGAAAAAGAAAGACAAATTTTCAAAGAAAAGAAACAGTCTTATGAACTTGAAAAGAGAAATGCTGAAAAGAGATATACTGGGATCTTCCATGAGATTTCTGATAAAACCAAGAACTTGGAAAAAGATTTTGAACAAGAACGTTTACATTTTGAATCTGAAATATCAAAGCTCCAATCCAAAATAACTGCTCTATCATCAGATTATCAAAAAGAAAAGATGGCTAAATCTGATTTGAAACAAAAGGTTGACACACTAACTTCTGAAAGAAACATTTTAGCTGCAAAGATAAAAGACTTAGAAGCTGCAAACATTGAATTGTCTGATAAAGTAACTACTGATGTGATTAGCCAATCACCTGTTGATCTTTCAACATAATCAGTCTGTTCTTTCAAAACAGCTTCGAGTTCTATTCATGATAAAAATGTTTTGAAAAACAAAAGTGTCAAACTAATAATTGTCAAATCAAGTCAGATCAGACCATCAAATTTATTCTATGACAAATCTGTTGATGGTTCAGAAATTTTTTATATAAAATCTCTTGGAAAGCATTCTAAGAAAAATCAGATGGTCTGGAGAGTGAAGAGTTCTTCAGATGAAGAGAAGAAGGACAAAGCATCTGCATCCACAACCAATGCTAAAAAGAACAGAACACATAAAGGTAAATCTTTTGGTAATACTGATATGTTTTACTCTACTAATCATTTGATCAGGATTGCTCAGAAGAAAATCTGTTGTTCTTACTGTGGAGCACATGACTTTGTAAGTAAGAATTTTGTTAATTACTGATATGGTTCTTATTATGTTAACCCCACAAGAACTGCAACTAACACATCAGGACCCAAATACTAGTGGGTACCAAAAGCTAAAATTGTGTTGCAGGCATCCAAGGTTTAAGGGGGAGCATAAAACAATGGCTCTTGAATAATTCAGTTCAAGACCCGAACTTTAATGTAAAGATTGTGGCTTCTGATCACATGACAGATCAGGACCCTTTATTTAATGTTTAAAGATATGGATATTTTGCAAATATCCAGGGGGAGCTTAAAAGAAAACAAATCATGATATACTTATTTGAGGGGGAGCTTAAATGTAAGTATCTTCTGACCTAGATCTCTGATTGTTTGAAAGAAGAACAACTTTCAAACATGAAAAACGCTTTCTGAAATGTTCAAACCACTTCTCTATTCTCAAAAGATTTTATGAATTAAGAAGTGTAATTTTAAATGTTTTTCATTATTGAGCTTTCATGTTTAACTGACCGTGTGTTTCTAAAGATCAATACTTGTGTATTATCTTGTCTATATACTGTAAAGTATTCACACACATCGGTTCAATACTTTATTTGAATTTGTTATTACCATGTCTCATAAAGAAACAATTTTTCGATGGTAATACCCTCGTTTGAAATTCAATGTTGTTGAGCATCAGTCATCATTTCTAATCTTGTGCGTTCATTGTAAAATTGTTTATATTCGTTCATATAAACAAAATATTCAATTCTTTGATACCTTAACAATTTCATTTGATCTGATTGATACATTGTCAGATTCTCAAAACAATTCTCTTGATTTCATTTCATTCATTCAATATATTTGTTTTGAGAAATCTTCAAAGTTCAATTGCTCAAATCTCATGAGCATACATTTTGACAATGTTATCATACTTTTTGTGCTTAACCGTTTAAAATAAACTGTTGAACAACCATTCTTTTAGGTCAAATTACATGGGATTCGTGTGAGAGCTTAAACAGAACTTCCATGGATTCACGTAAACCAGTGTTTCCTACCCCGGAAGTTATCCTCGAGTGATTGAGGGGTGAGGGGTCAAGATCAAAGAGTGGGGGAGATAACTCATCCGGTTGAGTTTTTCTCATTGAGCTGAGGTAAAATGTAAATGAGAGTTTGGTTAGAAGTGAGCTAAATGTTAAAAAGAAAGAGGGTGTGAGATCAGAGTTAAAAGAATATCAAAACTCTGCACCAACCACTTTATGAGCCGGGCAGCCACATCTTCTGATTGGTTCACATTCTTTGGTGACTATCATTGAAAAAGGCAGTGAGTCCATGCCAACTCTTGCAATTACCCCACCAACCACTCGTTTCTTTCTCGACAAAGAAATGTTTCATTTTCTTTGGGGACGCAGCATATCTGCTATCTGATCTTCACTCGGAAGATTAAGATATTGAAAAAGAAGGAAAGTTACCCCACCTTCGCACCTCTTTCATGCACATTGAGTCCGTGTAATACTTGTTGCTGTCTCAACAGTTTACACAATTTGAGCCTTATGAAACACAATCATTGTGCTAAATTCTTTCATAACACAAGCACGAGCACACAGAAAATTTATTTTTCTGTCAGAACATTCATAGATAAACCTTGTGTTTTTCAATGATTGAATGGAAATCCTGGGGAGTCATCATCAAACCAGCTCCTTAAATTGTACATTCGTTGTACACAGTAACTCCGTGTTACTGACAAGCACTCCTAACTGTTTCATTTGTTGAATCAGGGTTACCAAGTTCATTATATCTGAATTTGAAAAGATTCGGGTATATACAGTTCATGATTCAGATACTCAGATCAAAGAATGGAAAATGTCAAATTATCATAAAGGAGGAGATTATTACGTTGAATACAAAGGGGGATGATCAAAGAGAATGTTGAAATTGAAGATGTTTTGATGATTATGGTGCCCACAATCATCAAAAAGGGGGAGACATCTACAAAGATCAATTTCAAAGTCATCAAAGAAGATGTCAAAGTCAAAAAGACTTGCGGAGAGATTCTGAAGAAACAAAGGTGATTCAAAGACAAATTCAGATAATTCGTGAAAGTTTGTTTGCTTGAAGACTGATCAGAGATTACAGAGATGAAGATAAAGTTTTCAAAGATTCCTAGAAGTTTCAAAGAAGTTTTCAAAGATTTGTTCAAGACTTGTTGACTTTCCGAGATGCAAAGTGTGAATGACTTTTCAAGATTCTTCAACAACTACAGAAAGAATTTCAAAGTTAAAAACCGTCAAAGACAAAAGTTGAAGAATCAAGCGCTGAAGACTAGTGTTAATTTTTTTTTAAATCTTGAATACAAAGGGGGAGATTGTTAGTGTATTTTATTGTATCCAAGATTTAGTGTGAAAAGTCAAGTCAAGATAAGTCAACAAGGTCAAAGATTAGTTAAGTCAATCTAGTATTTTGGTGTTTAGTCTTGTAAGTTTGTCTTGTATAGACTTGTGGTATAAATACCTATGGTCTTGTTTAATCATGTAACAAGAAGCATATTGTACGCATTCATTGTTAAATCAATATACATATGACTAGAGCCTTTCTCTCTCTACTCTCTCTAGAATCTTGATATTGTTAGATCATTAATTGAGAATTGCTTGATTGTAATTGGGAATACAATTTCAATTGGTATCAGAGCGAGACCAAATAATTTCAGAGGATTTAGATTACAAAATTTGATTCAAATTCTTGAAAAATCAAGAAAATAGTCGTTTCTTGAAAATTTCACTGTTCGATCAAGTTTTTCTTCAATTGTTGAAATTTGCGTGTAAATCTGTAATAGTTGTGATCGATTAGTGTTAGAAAACACTTTGTAATAGTTGTGCATAATGCACACATACATAATAACAAAAAAAAAAAGCCTCAATTACTTGCTTAATGTCCAGATGAAAGGTTATCAAAGTGTTTATCAATTTTTCATTTTTTCAGGGTTTTCGTCTAAACATCCCTGTATATAAACTTTAATTCTACTAGATATTTAGGTAAATGTAGACTGATGGTTGGCTCAAGAAAGATAAGAGCTTGGTCAAAAGCTTGAATATAGTTTGAAAATATCAATCTGAACAATACTCGGTAAAATAACCTCTAGGATATCTATTACAACTAGGTTACAAAAAAAATGGGTTCAAGTTTAATGAAAAAAAATACATTAACATTACATAAAGCTCGAGAAGGTTGATAAAAACCCGACTTACTATATGTTTTAATTTCATTCTTGATAAGTTGACTTGATTGAATTCAATAATTAATCGAAAAAATGAAGTGAGACGAAAACAAAATCAAAAACTTGTTAAGAAAATACAGAATCAAGCAAATGTAGTTGGTTTGGTTTGGTATCAGTAAAAATTCCTTTAATTTTATTGGTTTTAACTAAGTTTTGTCCATTGAAATTAATAGCCATTTTTCTCTAAAAAAATCAGATAAAATGTCGTATATTTTTTTTATAACGATCCAAAATAATAAAAATAAAAATAAAATAAATTTTCAAGAAAAAAGGTATTTATTTCAAAACAAGGAAATACCCTAAAATTTTAAATAAAGTATAAATCCAAACTTTCTAAATATATAAGTTATGGGGTGGATGCGGCCCAATAAATTAAGCAAGCAAGTTGGTCTTGTGGGCCAGAATAATAAATTGATCAGAAAATATACCATTAAAAAAGAAAAAAAAATACTTTGAAAAGATAAATGACACCTATATTTTATTTATAGTGATTAATATTCTGTAGTTTTTATTTTATTTTATGCTTTTATTTCGGTTTCGTTTTTTTAAATTTCTTTAAACTTTATGGGCAACTTTTTTCCTCCCGTACTTTACAAAAGCGGAGGTATTCACCGAACAAATCGACCTACTGATGACACATGTTCATAAATTTCATCCATATGAGATATATTGTACTCGTTTTGTTGTATTATTATATGATGTAAATGTGGTCATTGGGCTTCAAAAATGGTTATTAAAGTCAATAATGTATTTTAAAAAATAATTATTTTGAGTAATTTTGACTGAAAAACATATCAGATGTTGACATAATGGAATGAGTTTTAGGATCCTAACGGGGCGTTTGGTTCCCGGGATTCCGATAGAATATGAGAGAATTGGAATGATCAATTCCATTGACCAGATTCCATTCAAGTGTTTGGTTTACCTATGGAATGAAATTGAATTCCACACGTTCAACCATTCATGGATTTGGTCATTCCATCACAATTGAAAAGAAATTCAATTCAATTTCATCTCATTTTCTCATTCCATCCCATTTTCTCAAAAAGACAAAACTACTCTCATCTTCCCTACTTGATTTATCCAGACCTATATGAACCTATGCCGACTACCGTCGATCACCACCGTTCTGAACTACCACCGACCACCACCGCTCTGAACTACCACCGACCACCACTAATTTGAACTACCACGGTTATACATTCCTTTGTTGATTTGTTGGGTTAAACCTTTTCTTTGGTTTTTTCCTAAACATATGTTAGGTCGTCATTTTGTAATCGTGGGGTATGCCCCTCGTAATATGTAATTATTTTTCTTTTTATCAATAATTTTTATCCGGGGGTTCCGTCCCCTTTTCCCAAAAATATTTTGAACTACCACCGACCACAACCGATTTGAATCGCCCCGACCGTCACTAATTTGAACTATCCGACCACCACCGTTCTGAACCGCCGCCTGACCACCACCGATCTGACCCGTCGCACCACCGTTTTGACCGCCGCCGACCACCACCGTTCTGAACCGCCACCGATCTAAACCACCACCGATCTAAACCACCGTTCTGAACCATTGCCGACCACCACCGATCTGAATCGCCATCGACCACCACCGTTCTGAACCACCGCCAACCACCACCATTCTGAACCACCACCAACCACCACCGATCTAAACCACAATAGTTGGATTTCGATTTCAAAAGTTTCTAACAGGGTATTTTGGTCATTTACTAATATGTGATTCCAATTCCAAAGCTACATTATGTGAATCAAACGAACATATTCCAATTCATTTAACAGATTCTATTCCAATGTCTGTCAACCAAACAGGTGGTCAAACCTGATAACATTCTATTCCAATTCCTTCAAAGTCAAATTCTTTTGACAGATTCCATTTCATCCAAAAACATTTTGCGAACCAAACGCCCCTAATTTTTGAAGCATGTATAATTGTCATTGCTCTTGATTGCATGTTGAAATTCTTAAATGTGGTATGAGAACGATTTACCAACATATGCTTTTGAATGGCGACTATCTTTTATTTCCAGATTCTTTGGTAAGTGTATACATCTTGTTATAATAGTGATGCAACTAGAGATTTGATGATTTTATTATAATTTTTTGTAAATTATTTCATTGTTTCTATGATTGGAAGTAACGTTATCCAAATTGAATGACTA
Organism: Arctium minus; assembly: GCA_954870635.1. Taxonomy (NCBI): domain Eukaryota; kingdom Viridiplantae; phylum Streptophyta; class Magnoliopsida; order Asterales; family Asteraceae; genus Arctium; species Arctium minus. The sequence goes on along the minus strand of OX941097.1, from coordinate 21,780,061 downwards.
ATGTACTAAAAACATGTAATTTCTAAATAAATGTGCAATAAATACAAATCGCATCGAAAGCTTAACATTGAGCAAATATGAACCGGACAAATGTCCTCAAAACTCATTTGAGTTAAAATCATGCCAATAAACTCTACAATTCACTTGACTGTACAAAAAGTTAATATAGCCAATAGAATATCAATACCCAATGTTTATACAACTTACGTCCGATAAGGTTTGAATATCTTTATTATCAACTAAAAGGTTGGGCAAAATCCCAAAAGCGCATCTAAAGAGTTTAATAAATCTCATAACCCAAATTACCACAAAATCCAACAAAACTCAATTAACGCAACAAACCTTACTAAGGTGCCGCTTGTTTTTTAAGAGTTCTAAAGTCTGAAGTCTTATTTTAGTTATGATTAATAAGAAATGGTGTGTAAAAAGGTCTGAACGATTCAGACTTAAGAGCCATTAAGAAGTTTTAAAAAAAAAAACAAACAACCCCTGAGAGTTAACCCTTAATATTAAATCACTATGACCTCATAGAAGCATTTCCTAGTAAGTGTTGACACCCAAAATGCCCTCAACAACTCAATCATGTGTATTTTCAAAAGATTTATAAAATCAATATACCAAAAGTGCATTAACATCAAATGATCCACATATGAGAAATAATTTATCAAAATCCACAGTTTATGATTTATTATTAAAATATCCAAAAACTCCAAATATATGTATTTCTCAAGATTTTATAAAACCAAATATGCAAAAAATGCAATTTCTTCAAGTAACAATAGCATTTATTAAATCTAAAAAAAAACACTTTAAGACTGCAAAATATGCATTTTTGGCATATACAAATTTTTCACAAAACAACTTGAACTAACGTTGCTAGGTTATGTTGAACCTAGTTTCCATCCAACTTGTGCAATTTTCTTGCTACCTAGATAAATATGTGTAATCACCAAATCAATGGAAAAACTCTAAACAAAATATTTAGACAACCTTCTAAACTTTACAACCCATTAATAATTACCCCCAAGGATTTAAAACCAATTTTATACGAATATTTGAAGTCTGTTTACTCAATCCCGTCATAAAATAAAGTTGTTCTATTAAACCTAAACTGTGACCTAGTTACAATCCGAATAAACTCTTCCTCAAAACATACAGTTTGTAGTGAACATCTCAACGGTTCCAGTGACATATTACACGTCTCAAATCGATCTACGAGCGATTTATTACGATTTCTACAAGATTTTGACAACAACAAAAAAATACTACAACAGTCGCAAAAACGTGGATATACCTTATGAAGGAAGAAAATGGGCTCTTTAAACTTATATCTACTCAAATAGATATAATACAACCTATGTAGCTCCCACATTGAGCTCCCAACACTATCAACGTAAGATTTTGACAAAGAAGAAGAAACCCTAAGTTTTGTAGTTTACCTTGGTTGAGCTCAAAGGAAAACTTCAATGGTGGTTTTGAGATCTAATCTTCAAGTAAGTATTCCATCCATCAACACCAACATTTATCTTTCTTGAATCACAATAAGTATTTTATTCACTTGCGAGGACATGGATTTTCTCCCAATTGAAGCTCTAGAACAACCAACAATGAAAATGTGTTAGGGATTTGAGGGTTTTATACCCAAAATATCTTAGCAAATTTAATTTATAATACTTTGACCACCCAACTTTGCTTAAATGACAAAATGCACCCAAACTAGGTAATACATTCATTAGTTCATCACATATTACACCCATGATGATTAATTTCTCGAAAATATGAATGTTACAATCCTCCCAACATTATTATAAAAGATTTCGTCCTCGAAATCTAGCACCAAAAAAACCATTGAGGACACATTCTCTTCATATTTTTCTCGATTTCCCAAAATAACCTCAGTTCTTCATCACAACGGTTAAATCTCGTCAATTCGAATATTCGTAGATTGGCATCATACTTGCTTTCTTCACAAAATACTTACACACAGATAAACAAAGCATATACAGAAAAGTTTAGGAATACCATTCAACTCGGGTGACCATCCCGACTGGTAGGCTCGCAAGCCGATCCAACTCAAAACAGTAAACGATACAAGGAAAATGAGGGTAAGCTTCCATAATTCTCATTCTCAAACTAGATAATTCTCTTTTGAGGATACACTTTCATCAAGGTCGATCTCCCATTAGAATCGAACTTACGTCAATCCTTGAAAATTTAGTCTGAAGAATACCACTATATTTTTCCAATAGAAAATACCCATTATCATGTTGAACAAGCCTTCTCCCCGCGCCTTTCAATGGACACGACATTATCGGTGGCCCTGGAACCCCCAACAACATTTTTCATGACCGTCTCATGCCTACGATTACTTGCATCTCGGTCTTCCAACAACTTCATGAGCATCTCCTATTGCTTCTCCATGGCCGAAATCATCATGTGCATGACACTGGCCAACATATCTGTCTGAGGGTTTATTTTTTGAATGACTAGGTTGGAAGAGGCGAATGTCACCCTCGGCGCCTGCTCTATTATTCTGTCTAATAATGGCATAAATGGAGAAGGGTAGTGCATTGTTGGCTCCTCTCGGCTGCTCCAGAGCCATTACACTTGCTTCTTGACCCTCTTCTTGGACCGACGATCTACTCTGCATATTAACCATCTCAGAATGCCATAGAGGATGAGAACATGAGATTAATCCAATACAAGATTAACACGGGAAATGTACTATTACATTAATTAATCATCACAATAATAGTAGGGTCAAACATGTTCACATAACAATATACTCATAATATCATTAGCTACATGAAATTCTGAATATATCATACATAAGAATTCTTGTTACCGTAATCACAACTCATAAGTAATGCATTTTCGTCGACTCTAAAGCTCTCATATCTTAAGAGTTCTATCCACATCTCATAAATCATCATTTAACGTCTCAACTTAAGTCTAGACATATTAAGTTTATACCTAGTTCACTTAAACTAGAGCTCTGATACACCTATAAAATATGACTAAATTTAAACCACAAAGTTGATACAAAATAATACCTATATAAATAAAAAAATCACCAATAACGGGAAATTGTAAAACGTTTACAACCCAAAGGAATAAAAGATAAGTAAAACCTACTAATTTAAACTATTCTAAGTTCAGATTATGAACGAGTGTATCCTCATGATGAGTGGATAACTTATCACAATTTCCATCACTTTTTAGTAGGATTTTATAGCATTTTAATTTCCCAAATCACAATATTTGAGTCTTTTATTCTTATTTTTATCATTTGTTGAGTTGGGAGCTAAGTAGTGGAAATTGATCTTATGATGTTGCAGTAGGAGTCACAGCATGAGGACTGCAGTCATGGACTAAACTTCATAATCTTTTTGGTTAGTGAAACTAAGCTCTTTGAAGATAACTTGAAGATATTCGATGGAGGAAGAACAATGGCAGAGCATATATGCTCTCTTGACATATTCTTGTTACCTTAAAAGATGCTAATTGTACTCTAATTGACACTTGATTCCTAGGGACCATGTACTTTGTACTTTTATTCCGTTAATTATGCTTTCTTAGTAGCCAAGTTAGGAGCTTCTCTTTGTATAAATAGTGAAGCTCTCTTCAGTGGTAAAGTGTGCTAGTATCTCATTGTGTTAAGTACCACCAGTTGGATAGCTCACATAGCTATCTCAACTTTTTACTTTAAGCTTTTTAATATGAAGTCTTTAATTTCAGTACGCTACTGTTCAATGTCACAACACCGTTCACAACACCTTTACATTTTCTTGTCATTTACAATTCGACTTTACATTTATGCTTTACATTTCTGTTCTTTACATTTACGCTGTCCAATTCCAGTCATTTACTTTTCATGCATTTGCTTATTATCTTTCCAATAATGTCGCACACCATGTGTCAAGCGATGATGGGGTAATTCCCTAGCTTGGGTGTAAGTGATGGTTGGGAGATAAAAGCCTATGTAACTAGGATTAATGTTTTGCTACTAGCTATCAATTTCACTATTTACTCTTTGTTTCTGAGTTTCGACCAAGTGCTTCTTGATGAGGTGACGTACATTGTTTCACTTGGGTGAGCGGCTTGTTTGCAAGCTAGCATACTCTTCAGAACACTGAAGTGTTATAGGGGTTGTAACAAACCCTCTCAATCTTTATTGATTGTAAACTATTCGGGGATCATAATAATATCTGTGTGGAACCGGTTGGGTCGCCTAATTAGTCGCTGCCGGTAAATCTATTCTAATATGAACCTTGCAAAAAGGTTTTGTGAACCGATAATGAAATTGAGAACCTAGTGCTGCAACATCTGCTGCAGCATCAGCTGCAACATCAGTCCTATTATTTAGTTGCTTACAACTCCAGCCGGATCTTGCACCCTTGCTTTCTTTTAATCTTTTTAGAGCACTTTACTTTACTTTACCAACACTCAAAGATCATTCCTTCCAAATCTCTTTCTGAAATCACCTTTTAAGACTGACTTAAGAATCATGGCTTGTTTTATTGTCTCTGTGGGATCGATACTTGGTACTTAGTACCACTTTATTACTTGTTCAAACGATAGTGGTTTTACATGTATACTTGCATTGGATTCCATTTGTGATTTTCAGGTTACATAATCCGTCGACCACCTCATCAAAAGAATCCCGTTAAAATATAATGCCAGTAGGCGATAGCTATAAACCGCAAAAACTGCCTCTACCGACATCCAATCACTCTGCTGAAGCCTTTAGAGTCCCACCGCTAAGAGATCTTGATATACATGTCATTTTAAGAAAAAAGTGTTAGGCTTGACGCCTAGTGAGTCCAAACAGTTTATAAATAAAGCAATTAACCAATACGGTAAAAGTTTATAAGCCTAATCTAAATCCCAATTACACATATTTCAAATAAGGACTATAAAATCCAAAATACATCTTACAATGACGGAGGAGAACCGATTTCCATGGATAGTAGCTAACACAAAAGTAGACCACAATTCCATGATGTAGAGTCACATTAAATATCAATGGCCAATGAGTTCAACCAACCATGATCTATAGTCCAAGGCCCCCGATGATCCTTGTTATACTCATTCGCTAGAAATTACACTGTATGGTCAAAGGCTGGTATCCGGCTCCAAGAGTCCGTACAATAATGTCCCTAATGAGCCAATGCCTATTTCTAGTTACAAAATGGGAAAACCATCCTATTCTAAATAAGAGCGACTCCTATGCCTATGGATCCATTCCATTACAGTCTAACATGTGTCACAACTTTAAAGTGACCAACTATAAACACACATATAGTTTTATCATTCAATTGTCCTCACAAAGTCATTTTAACTCAAAATTTTACCAAATAGGTCTAAATTCTCATAATTCCGAACAAACCATTTCCTTTCCCAAAACAACATCACATTCATCATCTTTTCCAAGAGTTCATAAGTTCATAAATAACTTTGTTTTACAAGCAATTATATTCTTTTTGCAAATACAACCATTTTTCCATGAAATACCATCAAGTATGTAAAAATTAAGGATAAATATAAATCATGTAGTTCAAGCCCCACAATAACATTTATGTACCTAAAACACATTTTTATAATACATACTTGAAGATCCCACGTTTACTAGCTAAAATGGTAAAACCCCCCAAATTTCCCAAAATATTCAAATTGATCAATGTAGATCCTAGATTTAGGCAACAAACAAAATCTCCATGCAAATTGAGTAGAGATAGGCATGAAGAACAATTTATAAATGATCTCAACTCATATGCTTGGATTACAATGGAGGGAATAGGAGAATTGAACAATCAAAGAACGACTCTCATAAGCTCTCTATGAATGTGTGAGTGTAATCTCCAAATTCTCAAATACAAAATAAGTCCAAGACATCAATTTATAGTGTCCAAATTACAATAGAAAGGCCAAGCCCATTAGACTCCCATAAGCTCAATATACAAGACACTTTATAAAACTTTCATCTAATTAGGAGCTAATTAGATCCAACAATCAAAATCCAAGATTATGTGAAATACATCAAAAGAAATGTTTTAGGAGACTAAAATATCAATTTGGACATGTATAAAGTTTGAAAAGTTAGAATGAAATCACAAATATGTTTTTAAGAAAGCCCTAAAACCATGTCAACAATGGTGGAAAGATGGTGAAGAAGATGAAGATTCTTGAGCTTCAACCCCGAGACTTGAACCCTAGTTCCAAACTCTTAAATGCTCTTTAAGGATTTCGATTTTGGTGAAGTAAATGATCTTGGACCAAAAAAAAAAAATGAGAGAAAAGTGAGTTGGTGTGGAAAATAATGGAAGAAAATCAACAAAATTCTAATTTAAGAGTTGCAGGCCCTCAACTTTATGATTTTTTTGCCTTTAGTCCCCGAGCTTGAAGGATATTTCGTGGAAACTTGTTGAAATTCCTTGTTTTTTCCTTGATTAATTCATACCCAAATGTAAACCAAAGCAATAATCATTCTAAGGGTTATTTTAATGACAATTAAAATATAAAACTCGAAAATAAACGTACCAAAAATCCGGGTGTTAAAATGGTGGTGAAGAAATCCTCATACTCATATTTTATATAGTTCCATGCATTGCCATTTTCACACGAAATGTAATCTCATCTACCTGAAATTTTCTCACTTGAAGTCTACCCCAATTGTAATCAATCTATTCACCATATTAACATTTTCGAGTATCCATATACAATATCCTCATAAATACTGACGATAGATTTGCCAACATTAAAATCCCAAAGTGCCTCATACTAATGCAACCATCAACATGATCTTTATCACATTACGTGACCGGTTAAATCTTTCATAAAATGAACGATCAACAAAATCTCGCACTATACAATCCTGAATGTCTTTAATCCCATGAGTTAACATCCAACCTAAATGATTTACTCTCACAAATACATTCATTTCCATGTTGATTTACCCCATAAAAGTTTTTCAAACATTCTGAATTTCTGGTTCACTAGCAGTGTTGAGGTTTCTCCTTGGGACAACCGAGTCATTAAATTTCCAATGTTGAAAAAACTTTACACAAATGAAGCTCCTCAACTAAAAACAATTTATGTGAAAAGAAATTATTCTCGTACCATTAAGGTACCATATCCCTTTATTTATTTCATCCTAAATACGCATTATTCATACTTCACATGAGGTTAACCACCCTAAACTTCACGATTATCCAACTTTGGTAATAAACACAAGAGATGATATTGGATAACTGGAACTCCCATTTGTCAAGACGACTAGTCCCATCAATCCTTAATCACATCAAATTAACCACTTCAGTGTTACAACTTAGTGTCCGGTTATATGTTAAACCTTGACAAAATTGACACCAATGCCTCAACCTAATTACACTTCCATCATGAATGCCTACTAAAAAGTACCACATCTACAACTTCCATAACATCAAAATTACCAACATTAGCTCAATATCATCATTCATCAATAATGTAACGCCCGTAATTTCGGATAGGCTACCATCTATTAAAGTGCGCTTGGATAATTGTTAGCCTTGTAACAATGTGTAAATTACTTGGATTTGTTATTTGGATTTACACTTATGTTCCTAGACGAAGGATCAGGTCGTTTCGGTCGAAATCGTGCCAAGAAGGCCTTGGGCGACTATGCCATGGGGCATAGTCGCGGTTGTCAATATCGCAGCTGGAGGAGTGTGTTCTAGCCAAAAGTCAGTAGGTGGTCACTGGGCAGCGACATTGCCATGCGACTATGACCATGTCAATGTCGCCAGGTCATAGTCGCCGACGGGTACCAGGGTCTTAAAAACCTCACTTCGCGAGACTTTCTCATTTACACTGATTTTGGACTTGCAACACTCGTTTTCTCTCTAGAACTTGGTAAGTTCAACCCCAAACTCTTTTCCTCTTGTCATTAATGCTTCCACCAACAATCTATTGATCATTTATGATTAATCTTGGGCTCTTAGGTGATCTTGTGGTACTAGTGCAAGTCTTCTCAAAGATATCACTCTCATCTCTTTAAGTCTTGGAGTTTTATCATGCTTTTAAACTACTAGACATCTCCATTTTTATTTGTACAACTTGGGGTGCATTATCACCCAAAACCCTAATTTTGGATATTCTAGGGTTTATGTAGTTAGTTGAGATTTCAAGAAAAGAAAAGGATATCTTGGTTTATATGTGAAAAAGACTTGGCATTATAATTTCCATTCCCTAGCTTCAAAGATTATTTAATAATAGGTTGATCAAAATCTATGTTGAACTACTGATAAGTTTGCACTATGGAACTTGTTTTGTGTTATAGCATTGGTTTGAGTATTGGGAACCCAAACTAGGATTGGAAATATTAAAGTGACCTAAATGGTTAAAAACATGGGAATGTGACTCATATGTCAAATTGGAACCTCTTGGTAAAATTATGCAAGTATTATGTAAAAACCCTTTATTTGTCAACATCTTGGTATCATATCTTAATGAGGAATTAATGGTTAATTGAATCATTCTATGTGGCATATTTGGTTCCCCTTGGGCGTCATGACCCCATATTTTGATGTTGCATTTTGTCCGACGTTGGGACAATAGTTTCACACGTCGAGGTACGTCTAGGCATCGGATTGGGTTGTAAGTCCTACGTGCTAAGTATTATGATATTGGATGAGGATCTCAATGTAAGGGCCCTTTATGGTTGAAGTTGACTTTCCGTGGGTATACGTTTAAAGCCACTGAGCCTGACATCCCTTGCATGTACTTTTATGTGTTTGGCTTTACTGACTTGTCAAGTGGCTTACTTTTGTGTTCCGTCACTTATGTTAGTAAGCGGGTCTCCTCCGTTAAACCAAGAGGTAATTGTTTATGGTAAAAGCACTATCATTCCTATTGTAACTTCACTTTCATTATTTATGTTTACCGTTACTTCTTTTAAATGCAACTGTTGATCTCACTAGGCGTTAGCCTAACACTTTTTCTTAAAATGGCATGTATAGCAGGTCAATCTAGCGATGGGGTTCGTCGGGGATGAGCGGACGACCTAAGGGTCGAGAGCGATCTTTTTGGAGTTGATTTATTGACCGATACTATGTCGATAAGGGACACACATTTTGGAAGAATAGCAACACCTGATATTAATCTTTCTTGTTTAAGTTAGATTATTAGGTTGTTAAGCTTTATTCTTCATTAGTTTCTTTAGTAAAGGCTACAACTATATTCCCCGTTTTCTGGATGATGCTTTGGAATTATTATGACAAGTTTTGTATACCCAGGTTTACCCAAGTTATAGCCGTTATATTGCAAAATTTTCGAATTTTTATTTCTCTAATTTTTAGGGTGTTACAAGTTGGTATCAGAGCATTAGTTTAAGTGAACTAGGTATGAATGTAGAATGCCTAGACTTAAGTTGTGAATTTAAGTTATGATTGAGTGAGATTGGGTAGAACTCCTAAGATAAGATGGTCTTAGAGTCGACGGAAACTACATAAATTGAGAGTTATGGTAATGGGGATGAAAATTCTTATGTATCGCATGTTCATAATTTCGCCTAGCTAACGCTATTATGAGGATGTTTTACGCGAGTATGCTTATTTCTGTTGTTACAATGATTAATGAATGTAGTAGTATGTTTCCTTGGTTTCCTTTCCATGATCTATATCTCATATATGTTCTCGCGTATGTGTGGCAAAAAATGGTAAATACTCGGAATCGACCGGAGGGTCAAGATACAGCAGCATCCATGACCGATCAAACAAGAGTAACCAATGCAGACCTACCCCCACCGTTTGTAGATGCATTGGGCGGGGGACCTATACCCAGGCGTGATATAGCCTCGACTCACCTGATAATTGAAGAGGTGACTCCAGAGACAAGGATGATGGACAGAATGATGCAAGCCATGAACGCAGCTATGGCACAACAACAAGAAATGTTTCTGAAGTTACTGGAGGACCGGGACACTGCTAACCGCAGACATGAGACGGTTGCAGAAAATGTTGTAGTGGCTGGATCCGGGGGTACGTGACCCGTGATCCCTTCTAATGAAACCCCAACCCCAGAAGTGAGGCAAACGTCTAAGGCTTGTACATTTAAGGCATTCCTCGGATGCCGACCACCGGAGTTCAAGGGCTTAGACGACCCGGTGGCGTGCATGAACTGGATCCGAGAGATGGAGCAAGCCTTCTGATCGAGCGAGTGTGGGGAAAGTTAGAAAGCTGTGTTCGGTTCTCAAATGTTGCGAGGGGAGACCCTCACATGGTGGAACGTATATTTCACTTCCATTGAGGCTACCGTGTTGGCCAAACTAAGCTGGGAGACTTTCAAGAAGAAAGTAATGGATGAATTCTGTAACGAACGAGCTATGGATCGAATCATCGACGAATTCTGCGGTTTGAAGAAGGGGAACTTGTCAGTAAAGGAGTACAACAAGTTGTTTATGGATAAACTGGGCTTAGTGGGACACCTGTTTCCAACCGAAAGAGAGAATATCAAGGCATACATCAAGGGTTTACCTACAGAGATGATGTACATGGTTCGAGTGTCAAAGGCCTCTACTCTTCGAGAGGCAATCGAGGAGGCACAACTGGTGGAAGATTCGTATAGCTCGAGCAAGGTGTATAGAAGTGGAGTAGTTGAGAAAAGAAGGTGGGAAGGAAGTTCGATGAACTCCAAAAGATCAAAGCCGTTCAACAACAGTCAACGAGGAATTGGTCCAAGACGAGATATCCCTTGGTGTTCAATGTGTCGAAGCAGACATCTCGGGTCCTGTAACTACGGATCCGAGTCGTGCTTTAAGTGTGGCAAGCCCGACCACAGTTTCAGAGATTGTCCGATCAAAGGACAAGTTTGTTTCGGATGCAGGGAGTCGGGGCACATTAGAAGCGAGTGCCCGAAAGCAAAGACAAGTTTCAGCGGAGGAAACAAAGTCGACCCTCTGAAGGCAACTGGGAGAGCATTTTAGATGACTACTGAGGAAGCGAAGACATCGACAGATGTAGTGTCGGGTACGTTTCTCCTAAACTCCGTACCTACACGTGTATTATTTGATTCGGGAGCTAGATTTTCGTTTGTGTCAAGTTCATTTTGCCCAAAGCTATCCATGCCCACTACTAGTTTAGAAGATGCGTTAGTAGTAGAGTTAGCGGATGGTGACCAAGTGGTAGTTCGAGACGTCCTTAAGGGTTGCAAGCTAGAAATTGAAGGGAGAGAATTCCCGGTTGATCTAATGCCAATGATCATTGGAGGATTTGACATTGTCATCGGAATGGATTGGTTGTCGAATAACCAGGCCGAAATCCTTTGTGCGAAGAAGTTGATCTGTATCCCAATCTCTGATGTTGAGTCGGTGACTGTGTACGGCGAGAGGCGAAAGGGTGAAGTAGCAATTATCAGCATGGTGAAGGCACGGAAGTGCTTATCGAAAGGGTGCTTATCCTTTTTGGCGTATGTGATAGACGCCAAACTTGAGAAGAAGAAGCTATAGGATGTAGAGGTGGTGAAGGAGTTTTCCGATGTGTTCCCGGACGACTTGCCTGAGTTACCACCCGATCGTCAAGTAGAGTTCAAGATCGATCTAGCACCGGGGGCGGCCCCGATAGCTAGAGCTCCGTACCGTTTGGCCCCGTCGAAGATGAAAGAGATGATGAGTCAATTTCAAGACCTTCTTGAGAAGGGATTCGTGAGACCGAGCTCGTCACCTTGGGGAGCACCGGTCCTATTTGTGAAGAGGAAAGATGGAACCATGAGGATGTGTATCGATTATAGGGAGTTAAATAAGATGACCGTGAAGAATAAGTACCCACTCCCTAGGATCGACGACTTATTCGACCAATTTCAAGGATCGGCCTGTTTTTCGAAGATTGATCTACGTTCGGGTTACCACCATGTGAAAGTCAAGGAGGACGACAAACCGAAGACCGCATTTAGAACGCGCTATGGAGACTATGAGTTTTTAGTGATGCCCTTTGGCTTGACGAATGCCCCGGCGGTGTTCATGGACTTGATGAACCGCGTGTGCCGACCCTTCCTTGATAGGTCGGTCATCGTGTTCATCGACGATATTTTGATCTACTCCAAGAACGAATCTGATCACGCGCGTCATCTCCGAGACGTTTTGGAAGTCTTGAGGAAGGAGAAACTTTATGCGAAATTCTCCAAGTGTGAGTTTTGGTTGAAGGAAGTGCATTTTTTGGGTCACGTGGTCACGAAAGAGAGAGTGAAGGTGGACCCGGCGAAGATAGAGGCTATGATGAATTGGGAACCTCCCAAAAGCCCATTCGAGATTCGGAGCTTCTTGGGCTTGGCGGGATACTACTGGAGGTTCATACAAGACTTCTCTAAGATTTCATCCTCGTTGACGGCGTTGACCAAGAAGAATGTAAGATTTGTATGGACCGAAGCACAAGAAAGAGATTTTCGGACATTGCAAAGGAAGTTGTGCGAGACTCCGATCTTATCCTTGCAGGAAGGGTGGGAGGACTTCGTAGTCTATAGCGATGCATCCAAGATGGGACTTGGGTATGTGCTCATGCAAAGGGGAAAGGTAATTGTCTATGCGTCTAGGAAGCTAAAGGCCCATGAGAAGAATTACCCTACTCATGACTCGGAATTAGCAGCGGTAGTGTTCGCCTTGAAGTTGTGGCTACATTATCTTTACGGCACGAAGTGTACCTTGTACACGGACCACAAGAGCTTGAAGTACGTCTTCGATCAGAAGGAGCTCAACATGAGACAACGGAGATGGTTGGAACTGCTCAAAGATTACGACTGTGAGCTACTTTACCACCCGGGTAAAGCGAATGTGGTGGCCGACGCCTTGAGTCGGAAAGAGTATAGTGGGAGGCTCCAAGCCAAGCTTACGAGGATCGAGTTAGTGTCAAGTCTCATGGAAAGGATTAAGGCATCGCAAACCGAGGCCTTGTTGGAAGAGAATCTTAAGTATAAAGTGATGGCCAAGCAACGCCTACTCTTGACCGAAGATAGTCGTGGGATTAAGTGTTTTGATGGAAGAGTTTGGGTGCCAAGGATTGGCGGGAATCGAGATCTACTCTTGGAAGACGCGCACAAGTCCAAATACTCTATCCACCCGGGGAGTACAAAGATGTATAGGGATTTGAAGTTACTTTATTGGTGGTCGGGTATCAAGTCAGATGTGGCACGCTATATGGAGCGATGCGTGACTTGTTCGCAAGTGAAGGCCGAGCACCAACGACCCTATGGGAGCCTTCAACCATTGGAAATACCCGAGTGGAAGTGGGACAAGATTACTATGGACTTCGTGACCAAGCTACCAAAGACCTTGAGGGGTAATGACACAATTTGGATGATTGTCGATCAATTGACGAAGAGTGCACATTTCCTAGCGATGCGGGAGACTTTGCCATTGGATAAGTTGGCCAGGCTGTATATAGACGAAGTGGTCTCTAGACATGGTATACCCTTGTCTATAGTCTCCGATCGTGATAGCCGATTTACATCCAGATTTTGGGGAGCCTTACATCAAGAATTGGGTACGCGGGTGAATTTGTGTACGATATACCACCCACAGACCGACGGACAAAGCAAAAGGACGATTCAAACCTTGGAGGACATGCTTAGGTCTTGCGTGATTGATTTTGGCGGTAGTTGGGATACCTATCTAACTTTGGTGGAGTTTGCATACAACAATAGTTATCACTCTAGTCTCGGGATGGCACCATTTGAAGCCTTGTGCCGGCGAAAGTGTAGAAATCCCGTGTGTTGGCTAGAGGCGGGGGAGAAACAATTTTCTGGCCCTGAGATTGTACAAGAGACGGCCGATAAGGTCAAGGCTATCCGAGAGCGTTTGAAAGTGGCGCAAGATCGTCAAAAAAGTTATGCTGACAAGAAGAGACGACCCGTAGGGTTTCAGGTGGGTGACCGGGTGATGTTAAAGTTGTCTCCTTGGAAAGGCTTGATTCGGTTCGGAAGATGAGGGAAGTTAAGTCCCCGTTTCCTTGGACCGTTTACTATTCTTGAGCGTATTGGACTCCAAGCCTACAAGTTAGACTTACCTCCGGAGATGGACGGAATCCACCCCATGTTTCATGTATGCTACCTACGGAAGTGCTTAGCGGAAGAGGAGAGTGTCATACCGTTATCAGAAATTCGTGTGGATGACAACCGTTGTGTCGAAGAGCCCGAAGCGATTTTGGAAAGAACGATCAAGAAACTCCGACATAAAGATGTGGCAATGGTGAAGGTCCAATGGAAGCACCACCGTGGTACCAATGTGACATGTGAGGCGAAAGAGGACTTGAAGCGTAGGTATCCTCATTTATTTGCGTAGTATGGATTTCGGGGACAAAATCATTCCCAAGTTGGGGAGGATTGTAACACCCGTAATTTCGGATAGGCTACCATCTATTAAAGTGCGCTTGGATAATTGTTAGCCTTGTAACAATGTGTAAATTACTTGGATTTGTTATTTGGATTTACACTTATGTTCCTAGACGAAGTATCGGGTCGTTTCGGGTTGAAATCACGCCAAGAAGGCCTTGGGCGACTATGCCCGACGACTATGCCATGGGCCATAGTCGCGATTGTCAATATCGCAGCTGGAGGAGTGTGTTCTGGCCAAAAGTCAGTAGGTGGTCACTGGGCAGCGACATTGCCATGCGACTATGACCATGGCAATGTCGCCAGGTCATAGTCGCCGATGGGTACCAGGGTCTTAAAAACCTCACTTCGCGAGACTTTCTCATTTACACTGATTTTGGACTTGCAGCACTCGTTTTCTCTCTAGAACTTGGTAAGTTCAGCCCCAAACTCTTTTCCTCTTGTCATTAATGCTTACACCAACAATCTATTGATCATTTATGTTTAATCTTGGGCTCTTAGGTGATCTTGTGGTACTAGTGCAAGTCTTCTCAAAGATATCACTCTCATCTCTTTAAGTCTTGGAGTTTTATCATGCTTTTAAACTACTAGACATCTCTATTTTTATTTGTACAACTTGGGGTGCATTATCACCCAAAACCCTAATTTTGGATATTCTAGGGTTTATGTAGTAAGTTGAGATTTCAAGAAAAGAAAAGGATATTTTGGTTTATATGTGAAAAAGACTTGGCATTATAATTTCCATTCCCTAGCTTCAAAGATTATTTAATAATAGGTTGACGAAAATCTATGTTGAACTGCTGATAAGTTTGCACTATAGAACTTGTTTTCTGTTATAGCGTTGGTTTGAGTATTGGGAACCTAAAACTAGGATTGGAAATATTAAAGTGACCTAAATGGTTAAAAACATGGGAATGTGACTCATATGTCAAATTGGAACCTCTTGGTAAAATTATGCAAGTATTATGAAAAAACCCTTTATTTGTCAACATCTTGGTATCATATCTTAATGAGGAATTAACGGTTAATTGAATCATTCTATGTGGCATATTTGGTTCCACTTGGGCGTCATGACCCCATATTTTGATGTTGCAATTTGTCCGACGTTGGGACAATAGTTTCACACGTCGAGGCACGTCTGGGCATCGGATTGGGTTGTAAGTCCTACGTGCTAAGTATTACGATATTGGATGAGGATCTCAACGTGAGGGCCCTTTATGGCTGAAGTTGACTTTCCGTGGGTGTACGTTTAAAGCCATTGAGCCTGACATCCCTTGCATGTACTTTTATGTGTTTGGCTTTACTGACTTGTCAAGTGGCTTACTTTTGTGTTCCGTCACTTATGTTAGTAACCGGGTCTCCCCCGTTAAACCAAGAGGTAATTGTTTATGGTAAAAGCACTATCATTCCTATTGTAACTTCACTTTCATTATTTACGTTTACCGTTACTTCTTTTAAATGCAACTGTTGATCTCACTAGGCGTTAGCCTAACACTTTTTCTTAAAATGGCATGTATAGCAGGTCAATCTAGCGATGGGGTTCGTCGGGGATGAGCGGACGGCCTAAGGGTCGAGAGCGGTCTTTTTGGAGTTGATTTATTGACCGATACGATGTCGGTAAGGGACACACATTTTGGAAGAATAACAACACCCGATATTAATCTTTCTTGTTTAAGTTAGATTATTAGGTTGTTAAGCTTTATTCTTCATTAGATTCTTTTGTAAAGGCTACAACTATATTCCCCGTTTTCTGGATGATGCTTTGGAATTATTATGACAAGTTTTGTATACCCAGGTTTACCCAAGTTATAGCCGTCATATTGCAAAATTTTCGAATTTTTATTTCTCTAATTTTTAGGGTGTTACAAGTTGGTATCAGAGCATTAGTTTAAGTGAACTAGGTATGAATGTAGAATGCCTAGACTTAAGTTGTGAATTTAAGTTATGATTGAGTGAGATTGGGTAGAACTCCTAAGATAAGATGGTCTTAGAGTCGACGGAAACTACATAAATTGAGAGTTATGGTAATGGGGATGAAAATTCTTATGTATCGCATGTTCATAATTTCGCCTAGCTAACGCTATTATGAGGATGTTTTACGTGAGTATGCTTATTTACGTTGTTACAATGATTAATGAATGTAGTAGTACGTTTCCTTGGTTTCCTTTCCATGATCTATATCTCATCTATGTTCTCGCGTATGTATGGCAGAAAATGGTAAATACTCGGAATCGACCGGAGGGTTAGGATACAGCGGCATCCACGACCAATCAAGCAACCCGAATCTATTGGGTTGATATAGGGTAAGGCTCAAATTAACCCGACCAACCCGATAACTCGATAAATGTTTTAGCGAATTCTCTAAAATGATTTATATTTCCGTTTAACATGTATAAGTTACCAAAAACAACTCGTCAATAACGAGCAATGGAACTCAAAAGAGGACACTATTGGAAAGTTATATCTAATACCTAAATATTTGATGAACTCGTATATTCTTTTGAATGATGGATCATATTTCAAAGAAAATTTTCCTTATTTTTATGCTTTGAATATTGTTTTTACTTTGCTTAAACACAACACAACCCAACCAACCTGACAAAACCGACCAACCCGAACGGTTTGGGTTTGGTTGGGTTGAGTTGAAAATTCTCAAACCGCCAACATTGGGGTGGGTTGTTTAAACGCCTTCAACCCGATCAACCCAACCCGTGAGCACCACTAGAAGTAACCCACTGTTTGGTTAAATTTCTACAAGTTACGACCGACAGAAGATAACCGAACATCTCCAGTCTATGGACCATTCTTGTATTAAGATAAGATCATGACGACATCGTATGACAATAAACATCGTTGTCCTTGACGATGAACGTCGTGAGTTTCCCACGTCCACGACTAACAGGAACCTCTCGATAGGCTCATATCTTACGGTACTAACGGTCATTGATCATTTATTGCATACAACTGTTTCTCCTCTATGAATCTTTCATTACAGGTTTAATGCACATAATAACAGTTTGGCGCCCACCGTGGAACCCCATCTAGAGTAACATCCTCGGCAGAAAGCACGATCTACTAACAGTTTTAGTGCAGGATTCTTGTTTGACAGGATCATGGCAGCACAAGGAACTTAAGCCAATATCATCGCTCAAATGCGCATGGAGCTTGATGCCGCTCAAAACCGAATTCATACCCTGGATGAGTAAAATCGCAGGGAAAATGAAGAACTTTCCACCATGAGGAATCCAGCGATAAGGAATCCAAATATAGGCAACCAATTTGGACCAACCTTCGGTCCGAGGTCACCCTTTAACATGTCTTTTGCAGATGTTCCACCTCTACCACCTCCATACCCCAAGCCAACGCAAGGTATGGGAGTGAATAATGGAGTTGCTACTTTCTCCATCTCGACGGTCCCATCAATGCCACCTCCTGTGACATCGCTTCCATCAGTAACCATGCCTTACATGCATGCACCATTAAATGCGGATAATGGGGGCACGTCGCAGAACAACGACTTTATTCCTAATGTAGGTCCTATGTCTCAAGACTCTGGATTCATGCCTAGTAGAGGTGCTAATCCAGATGACCCTGTCGCACAACGCCTAAAACAGTTGGAAGAGCAAAACGAAAAGATGTTACTACTGCTCGCTAAGCTTCCTAGAGCCGCTGTACATGTAGACGTTAAACCAAAGACAGGATTTCAAGCATCACCTTTCGTCGATGAGATTGCCCTGGTCGACGTGCCGAAGAAATACAACATCCCGACGTTTACACCAAAATATTCGGGGATCAGCGATCCAACGGAGCATATTTCATAGTACAAGCAACTAATGTAGACTGTATCAATACCTCACCAGTATCAAGAAGTCTGCAAGTGCAAAAGTTTTGGTGTGACCCTTACTGGAGTTGCTCTCCAGTGGTTGATAAACTTACAACCCAAGTCTATTGGCAGTTTTGCAGAGTTGGTCAACCAATTCTTTCAGCAATTTGCCAGCAGTCGTAAAATGGAGAAACAAACCAGCGATCTTTACTACATCACACAGAAGACAGGTGAATCAGTTTGAAGCTATTTCAATCGTTTTAACTCTGAGATGATCGGTATACGAAATGTGACGTTCGAACTACAATCGAGGCATACAAGCAAGGTCTCGACGACGACTCTGATATCTATACGGATTTGACAAAATATCCCCCAGAAACTTTGAAGATGTACGAGCTCGCACGTTAGCCTACATGTGAGTTTAAGATGATGCAACTTTTCGTCGAAAGCATTCAAGAGATAAGAAAGAACTAAGTGTCAAAAAGCCCGACTTCAAAGCAAGGTCGACTGCTCGTGTTGAAACCTCCAAACAAGTCTCGAACGTGAGATTCGACAAGAAGAAAACTGCTCCATTTAATAAGTTCCCCCATCATCCAAAGATCTCTTCTTACGGGTTTAAAGGGACATCCAAAGATATCGTCGAAGCTCTTAAAAATGTTCAGACTAACGTCAAGTGGCCATCAAAGAGAGAAAAATACGATGCCAGAAAGGACAAATCTAAATGGTGTGACTTCCACAACGATCATGGTCATGTGACAGACGACTGTATCGCTCTGAGACGAGAATTGGCATGTCTCATCCCTAAGGGACATCTGCAAGATTTATTGGGAACAAACGCACGACCCACCTCACCCGAGCATACAAAGGCCGTTAATTGCATAACTGGAGGATCCGATGTTTGTAGCTTAACTTATTCAGCAGCAAAACGACATGCTAACCTTGAATTGGAGGCCATGCCCATTACCTTCGATCAAGAAGACATTGGTGATCAATGGCAGAAGCATCATGATGGATTGATAATCCAACTCACGATCAGTAATTGCTCGACAAAGAGGATCTTGGTCGACGGAGGAAGCTCAACTAATATTATCTTCCTCGCCACAATCAAAACAATGGGAATCAATAAATCAGAGATCGTGCGACGCTCGATGGTCCTTGTGGGCTTCAATGGTGACATGGCTAACAACATTGGGGAAATCATTCTCCCAGTATTTGCCAAAGGAGTCAACAAACAGACCAAATTCAGCGTCATCGATTGTTCGTCAGCATACAACGTCATCCTGGGACGACCCTGGATACACAACATGAAAGTTGTACCCTCAACGTACCATCAGACGATCAAGTTTCCAACAACTTGGGGCGTCTAAGAAATCAAAAGCGAACGAAAGATCGCCCGCGAGTGTTATAAAATTTCTATGAAGCCTAGAAAGCAGAACATCTAGCAATTACAGAGCCCGGTCGAATATGAAACTGCCGACGACTATCAACTGGAAGAAGTCGTCCTGGATCAGGAAAGACCTGACAGAGTGGTCTACATTGGTATGTCACTCGACCCTACTTTAAAAGGTTCACTGATTTCTTTTCTGCAGAAATATGCCGATTGTTTTGCATGGACGCATGAAGACATGGTCGACATCGACCCATAAGTCATCACACATCGACTCAGTGTCGATCCTTCGTTTAAGCCTATTAAGCAGAAGTGTCGTAAGTTCGACCCAGAACGCAACAAAGTGATCAACGACGAAGTTGATAACTTTCTCAAAACGGGAAAAATTCGGGAAGTCAAATATCCCGACTGGCTAGCCAACGTCGTGGTCGTACAAAAGAAGAACGGGAAATGGAGAGTGTGTATCGATTTCACGAATCTCAACAAAGTCTTTCCAAAGGATCCTTTCCCCTTATCACACATCGATGCCATGGTCGACACAACTGTTGGACACGAGCTGCTCACATTTATGGATGCATACTCGAGATATAAACAAATCCTAATGCATCATGAAGACTAAGAGAAAACGGCATTCATGATAGACAAAGGAATCTACTGTTACAAAGTCATGCCTTTTGGTCTTAAAAATGCATGATCGACATACCAACGTCTAGTCAACAAAATGTTCAAAGAACGTCTCGGAGACACGATGGAAGTATATATTGACGACATACTCGTCAAGTCAAAACAGGAGATCGATCATATCGATCACCAAAGACAATCGTTTGATATACTTAGACAATATCATATGAAGTTTAACCCAACAAAATGCTCCTTTGGAGTAAGCGCGGGAAAGTTTTTAGGATATATGGTTACCCGACGAGGGATCGAGGCCAATCCTGATCAAATAAAAGCTATTATGGATATCAAGTCTCCACGCTATATTAAAGAGGTCCAACAACTTACAGGAAGTATAGAAGCACTGAACAGGTTTATTTCTCGTTCTTCGGATAAATGTTGTTTATTTTACAATGTCTTGCGTAAGAACAGGGGTTTGAATGGACGGATGATCACGAAAATGCACTCTAAGAGCTCAAAAAATACATGGCATCCCCACCTTTACAATCGAAACCTGAGGATCACGAGATCCTCCAACTATATTTGGCAATTAGCCCGAACGCTGTAAGTGCCGTCCTCGTCTGAGAAGATGGCAAACAACAACTACCGATATATTACGTAAGTAAGTCACTTATCGACGCAGAGACTAGGTATTCTTCTATGGGAAAACTCTTGTTAGCTTTGATAACTGCAGCTAAAAAGTTACGCCATTATTTCGAATCGCACCCTATTAATGTAGTGACTAACTTTCCTCTTAAGTCTGTCTTGAGAAAACCGGAGTTAACATGTCGACTGGCAAAATGGAGTATCTACCTTTGTAGTTACGACATTGAATATAAACCAAGGGCTGAGATCGAATCGCAGGCATTAGCTGACTTTGTCGCAAATTTCAGTCAAGAACTGGAAGCATCGACAGATATTGTGGCAACTCTCGACGACCCAACATGGACTCTATATGTTGACGGATCATCCAACGCCCGAGAGGCAGGATGGGTGTCGTTCTCAAGTCGCCACAAGGGGGCAAGATGGTGTACTCCATACAATGCGGCTTCAAAGCTACTAACAATGAAGCTGAATACGAAGCTTTGATCGCAGGTTTAAATATGGCTCACGACTTGGGGGCGACAAAGCTTCACGTTAAGAGCGACTCACTCTTAGTCGTAAATAAAATGAATGGAGACTTTGCTGTTGTAACACCCGCTTTTCGGTAAAATCTCCTTTTTATGAATTATACCTTCTGACACTTGAATCTTTTTAGATGGCCTTGTCTTGGCCATTTTTAGAACTTGGGATCATTCTTGGGATGTGTCGCATTCCGCGTGAGGGAAACAAATGAAATTAAGACCCAAGAGGGTGCCCGAAATGGTACCGACGACAATGACCAGCGATTGTGACAAGTGTCACTCTCGCTTGGCAAAGTCGCCAAGATCAACAGAAGGTGGTGGTGTTGGTGCGACAATGACCAACGACTGTGACATGTGTCACTGTCGCTTGGCAAAGTCGCCAAGATCAAACAGAATGCTGGGGTGGAGTAGCGACCTTGACCAGCGACTATGACCATGTCATAGTCGCATGGCACAGTCGCCGGCGGCCTCTAGAGCCTTAAATGCTCACCAGCCCATTTTTCTTTGATTTGGTGTTGTGGAGAACTTCTTGAAGGCGATTTTGAAGGTCAAGAAAGGTAGGGTTTCACCTCCTTTCATTAAATACTCTTAGAAGATATCATCATATGCATTTATTGGGTTTGGATTAGGTTGGTGGTGGTGATTAAGGGCTTTGTGATTGAAGTGTTAAAGTCTCCTACCATATTTCCCTCAAATCTCACCTAGGGTTTGTTCATATTTTCAACTAGGTGAGTTCCCTTCCCATTTTCTTTATATATATGTATATATTTACTAGGGATAATATGTTATAACACTCATTTATGACTTTTAACTACGTATTGGGTATTTATGAAATTTTGACCTAACTATGGGATATAGGGATATTGGGGTTTTATAACCTCAAATGAAGATATGGAAAATATGTTCTAAACTGAAGTCAATAGTCTTCTAAGTCTCCAACTTATTTGATAGCCAACTCTTATTCTATGGGATTTTGATAAACCCAAAGCGAAACTAAGGTTTGGTGAGATTTATGTATGGAGTTAATTAATAGCAATATTGACCTTTGAAATAGGATGTATGGTATCATTTTTGATGAGTCTGTATTGGTAAAGCTTTCTAAATGATGGGAGTTAATACTCGTGTTAATAACCTTATATATGTGATTTGGCTTTAAGACTTTCATACATGATTTATAATATCTGGGTTAGCATGATTGGTATTTGCTCTTAGTGCAATGGATCCATAGGCACGGTGTTACTATGTCTCGTCTGGACATTAGGTTCACCACTTTGGCACGGAATAGGCATCGGGTTCCATGGTAAGTAAAGTGTGGACCTATACGATCGGAAAGCGTCCCATGGGCAGTAAGGTGTAATTCCATTGTGCATGAGTTCCCTTGTTTTGGAACTCTCAATAATAGACCTGGAGTGGTTGACTTGATGTTTTCGAGCAATAGACCTGGAGTAGTTGAGCTCGCTATGTGATTAGAGTTATTTGTAACATATAATGATCATAATGGTTTATTTGATTTGTTTTGATTTAGCTCATGACTAGATCTACTGTATGACTTCAAACGGGATTATCATTTATTTACTATTCAACTTAATTGTTCTCACTAGGCTTTAGCCTAAAGCTTGTTCTTTGGTGGTCATGGATGGTAGGTCATTCTAGCAGTGGGGCTCGTCGGGATTGCGAGGACGACCTTGGGATCGAGAACGATCTTTTTGAAAATATAGTGACCAATACATTGAAGTATAGAGATTACACATTTTGGAAGAATAGCGACACCCGACCTTAGTCTTGCTTGACCAAGTTAGATTATTAGGTTGTCGAATTTTATTCTTTATTTGATTGGGGTTTGTAATTGTCATACTTTGTTCCCCGTGTTGGGTTTACATACACTTGGGTTAGATTGTCATATTTGTATTATACAGGTTGTTTGGTCTCCCTTTTAGGGTAGACTGGTTTCCTCCACTTTTAGACGTTATATTGCCGAATTTTCAATTTTTAAATCCACCTCAAATTTTAGGATGTTACAGCTGCTAAAGACTCCAGAATGACAACATATCTCAAGATAGCCAAAAACAAATTCCAGGAATTCAAATTTTTTTTTATTTCACAGATCCCCAGAGATCAGAATACTCAAGCTGGCGCATTAGCCAACCTTGGGTTGACACATGGGAATCATCCATTCGATACCATTCCCATAATTCATCTGGCGACATCATCTATCAACAAAGAAAGAGATATACAGATGATCAAATAGGAAGACAATTGGTCGACTGACATCAGAAAATTTCTAGTAAACGACCAACTTCCAAAAGACAAAATGGAAGCTAGAAAAATTCAATTTAAAGCATCCAGATACATTATGATCAGAGATCAATTATATAGACGATCATCAACAGGACTGAACTACGATGTGTTATCAACAAAAGTCAAGTCCAAAACATCTTACAAGAAATGCACGACGGTGAGTGTGGCAATCACTCGGGAGGTCGTAGCTTGGCAAATTGTATTTCTCGACAAGGATACTACTGGACAACTTTGCGACAAGACGTAATAAGGTTTGGAATTCCATCTGAAACTGTATGTGATAACGGGTCACAATTCATAAGCGACAGAATCCAGCAGTTCTACGAAGATCGTAACATCAAACTTATGACTTCAACACCCTGATATCTCTAGTCCAATGGAATCTCTGAGTCAAGCAACAAGACAATCGTTAACTCAATCAAGAAAAGACTTAAGGCTGCCTAAGGCAAATGGGTCGAAGAACTTCCAACAGTTCTTTGGACTAATCGTACGACACCTCGTACATCTATAGAACAAACTCCTTTCTCTCTTGTCTACGGTTTCGAAGCGGTCTTGCCTGTCGAGACCCAAATTCCAACCTCAAGACACTTGACGGTCAAACACAACTTAGTCGATCTAAGTTACGACCTCAATGCACTAGAAGAATTGCGAGAGTCAGCCTTGATCAGGATGGTTTCGCAGAAGCAATTGGTCGAACGACATTTCAACAAGAATGTTAAGGCCAAAACCTTCCAAACAGGTGATCATGTCTTGCGACGAGTGTTTCAAAACACACAAGAGCCCGACTCAGGTAAATTATCCACCAAGTGGGAAGGACCGTATCAAATAACCGAGGTTGTTGGAAAGGGAGCTTACCGACTGCAAACCCTCGACGGTCGAGACATTCCTCGAAGTTGGAATGCGGTACACCTAAAAAGATATTTTTTCTAAAACTCATTTCCTCTTCTCTTGCGATTATCTCTCTACAAACCTTACTGACTTAAGCATCGGAGCGTTGTTAGTCAAACCAACGACCCCCCTTGTTTTAACAATTTCACTGTAGGATCAGTCAAACATTCAACTGTATTTACTCCCTACGATTGTCCCACGACCATGTCGAATAAATCTAAAGGGTCTTAAGGTCTAAACCTTATTAATGCCTGGACAAATCATAAGTTCCTTGTGAATTCATTTTGATTAACAGGTTGCCAATCAACTAGCACTGGATTATGTTCGAAGTACTTTATACTTCTAAGACATCCGTGACGGTCGTGGGTTGCTTGAATTCTTATCTAAACTTTGTTTACGATCGATTGTCTATACTTATCGTAGACTGTTTTAACTTTCATTAAATATCATTTGTCTTTCGACTGCTTTACTTACGTCTGTCGTAAGTTACTTATGCAATTGCTTGGTTATCTATTTTGACGAAGCATGAAATGTTGCGACAATGCATGGCATGACCACCAACGGTCGTCCGATTAAAAGTACAAAAAATCATCGTAAAAACTAACTAAGGAGCTTGCTGCTCCTGACCCTCCTTAGCCATGACCTCAGTGGCGTCATCTGGAAGAGTCTCCTCAAGCAGATCACGATCATGCTCGTCTTCCGAGTCGAGATCCTCCTCATTGTCGATGAACTTCAAGAAAAAATCTAAGTCACCGTCCCTCGAAGCTAGAGGATCTTCTCCTCTCTCATAACGCCTAATCATGGCTGCACAAGTTTTGAGATGAGTGAACGCCTCAAGGGATGACTCTCTTTCCTCAAGCTCGTCCACTCGTCGACGGGCCAGATCCCGCTCGCACCTTAAGAGTTCGACTTCTTTTGCAGTCGCAGCCGAGATCATCTTGGTGGCATCCAACTCCGATCGGTCGATGGAGGCCTCGTCAAGGACCTCCTTCATGCGACTTTGCAGCGCCGCATTTTCACACTTGGCAGTCTCCAACTCACTAAGGGCCTCGTGAAAGCGAAGAGAGATTTGATCTCTTTCCTCTTTTGCTGCCCTAGCCTTGGCAGTATCTTTCAACTCCCGTTCGATAGATTGAGAGACTAAAGACTTCACGTCATTAAGACGTGAGTGAAGAGCTAACGACACATGGAACGCCTGAAAATCATATAACAGGTTAATAAAACAAACGCTAAAGCCAAGATAGAACTCAAAATTCTTACTTTGAAAGAAAATCCCGCGACGTTGGCATCCACGTCTTCGATCGCGAGATCCTTGTAGCTCTCACAGACAGTCGGCAAGAAGAAACTGTTCGCATGAGGAACACTTCCTTCCTATCAAGACCACCGGACGACATAAAATCGACTGGTAGCTTGATAGTTACCGACATGGTCTTCGGATCCTCACCCGTCTGAGGACCCTTCCCTTTGTCCTTCGACGAAGAAGCTTCCACCACTAGCGGTGGGACCGGAGAAATTGGTGCGGCTTCTGCAACAGGTGGCGTCATCGCCCCTTTAGAACCAACGACCTCAAGGTCGTCAGTCGTCAGGGGCGGTTCCCTCGCAACTGTCTTCATCTTCTTACCCTCCGACCCCGTAGTCGAAGTGGCCCCTCTCTTCAATACTCGACCTTGTCGAGCTAGCCGGGCTACCGATTCCCTCCCCGAGGGACTCGACGTTTGTACTGATGGAACCAAGTTTCCTGAAAAAACAAACATAAACACATCAGTAAATGACGTTTTTCATAAAAACTAGACCTTACTAAACAAACCTAGGGATTAAAAACATCTTACGACCAAGAATCCCAAACGGTTTTCGACAGCCAGTGGGTGACGTCCGTTGACTAGACCCCACAAGAAAAACATAAATGGTGACGTCAGCTCGACTAGACCCATTAAAAACTTTGTTTGGGTGACGTCTTCTCGACTAGACCTATTAAAAACTTTGTTTGGGTGACGTTTGCTCGTCTAGACCCCAAAAGAGGTCTCATGACCTACCAATACAAAGAGGAAAACTTACCAGGAATGGCTTCCCTATCCTCTTCAGTATCTGTGTCGAATCGACTAGGAGACTCGACGATGACGACATAATCTTCATCCTCCTCTCTTGATGTCATGGGGAAATATGATCAATCCTCAACACTGAGCTCCAGAAGGCTCTCGACCTTCTTGGTTGAATCAGAATACGGCTTGACCCTTGAAAAGTCCATGGCTGAAAACAAAAGAAAAAACTGTATCGTTAGATCGATAAAAACACAAAACGACGAAGAAAGAAAAAATATATAATCTAACTCGTTGTGTTCCATCCGTTGGTGATCCATCGAGCGTTAATATCCGATGGCGCCACTCGACCAAAAACATATCGTGTCTTCCACCCATGATCGTTTACCGTCGTTGCTTGAACCAGAACACGGTCAGCCCTCGCTCTCGAAAATAGACTGTACCTGTGGTTCACCTCTGCTTTGACCGAATAGGCTACTAGCAAGTCATTGACAGTAAAACGTGATGACCATTTAACTGTCAGTCGTTCAACGACTTGAACGATTCGCCAGAATTGGGGCATCATTTACCCCAGAGACAACCCAAAGGTTGTCAAAAACTCCCTCGACAAGGGAGAAAAAGGACACGAGAAGCCTATCTTGAAGGGATACTCGTAAAGAACGAAATAACTCTTCGAACATTGCTTAGGTTTCTAATGATTCGGAGCACTCAGTCGAACGTCGGCCGAAATCTTGGCCATACGACGAAACTCTCTCATTTCTACCTCACCATCAGATGCCATTGAATATTCCTTGCAAAGCGAAGATTCTAAAAGTCAAGAGGAAAGCTGTAATATTTTTTCTAAACACTTAATCACGTAAAAAGGAAAGGATTCGGCCATGTTCAATATTTATATACAATCTGATGTCAGGTCGAAGCACCAGATGGGTGACACCTGTATCGATTCTTCGCCCGCCTCCACGGATGGACGATACCTGTCCCTACACCTGACACAACGCGCCCCACGTCAACATGACGTCACAGCAGTAAAAACGACTGCACGCTTCCCCTCAGAATCCCTTCGGTTCTCGAGGAAATGATTTAGTTACAAGAAATCAACACGTGTTCCACTTGATTGCAAAATTCGAAAAAAACGACTTGCCGCCTAATTTATGAATTTTGGGGGCAAACTGTTTGGGTAAATTTCCACAAGTTACGACCGACGGAAGATAACCGAACGTCTCCAGTCTATGGACCATCCTTGTATTAAGATAAGGTCCTGACGATATCGTATGACAATAGACATCGTCGTCCTTGACGACAAACGTCGTGAGTTTCCCACGTCCACGACTAACAGGAACGTCTTGACAAGCTCATATCTTACGGTACTAACGGTCATTGATCATTTATTGCATACAACCGTTTCTCCTCTATGAATCTTTCATTACAGGTTTAATGTACGTAATGACCAACGAATATAACGGACGACCGCCATCAAGATCAATCAATATCAAGACCGTTGGACAATCAATGCTCATTTATAGCAACCAAAGCTATATATACAACCTTGAAGATCAACGCAAGGGACATCGAAATTTGATTAGAGAGCAATTGTGAGGATATAACTCTCACGAATTCTCCAAAGCAGAATCTCTCGACTGAAGTATTATATTGCACGACGTTCAACTCAATCGCATGATTACACTGTTTTAATACTGTAATATTGTCAATTGTACTTGTAATCACTCCTTCTAAAGGACGATATCCCTGTTTGACGTCCATAGTGCACTTGACGATCCTCACTATCATCCGCGGTTTTTACCTCGACGGGGTTTTCCGCGTCACCAAATCTCTGCGTTCATCTTATTTTTTATCCTTGTCGTTTGATTTGTCGAGTGATTGCCTACTTTAGTTGTTAAAGCTCCACACCGACCTTAGATCTTCCTTTAGACGATTTTTGTCATTAACACCCACTATTTCAAAATGATTCCAGATACTAGCATTCATAATCAATATCATCCCGAAATAACGCAATGGAAAATTACAGTTAGATAATAACAAAACATAAATCTAGTACCTTAAATCCATTTTACGAACAAACATTCTAGGCTGAAGTCCCAAAGTCACAACCCAACCATGACCCATCTTCTGACAATTCTCAACTCTCAAGGTCTTTCCTCGCCTTTAGTTGCAATATGCTCCGAAATGAGGGTTAGACTAAAAGGTCTAGCGAGTTCAATGTTTTCAAGTATAATGATTCAACAATATAACAATTTGCATTTTAAAAATATGTACTGCATATAAATTCCGTAAAATAATTATATGTACATACGACAAAATACTACCACATCTAGGTAGTCATGCATAGCGGCCATAATGTCATGCACAAAAAACCAAACAGTAGAAAATGCACTTATGCTTTCCCAAAACAATGGCGATAACAAACTTTACAAACGGATCGCCATAGTCCTACGATACCCTTACTCATGCCATGTGAGTTAATCGACTCACACCAAAATGATGTGCAACAAAATGCGTTCATGTAGAACTCAAAGTAAAACTAAACAACGGTATGTTTTCAACATTCTCACCTTTAATAATAAAATAGCATGCAATAGAAATTTCAACAAAACTTCGTATGAAAGCATACGTAATAACGTAATTTCATGCAACTCAAATTTTGACTCAACTCTCACATGCGTCGATTTATTTCTTAAAATGTGTAACATAACGTACTCATGTATTTTGGGTAAGATATGGAGTATTGGTTTCACTTAAAAGTTACATAACAGTTTGCCTCAGTATATCCCACAATAATAGAGTAATCCATTTTTGCAAAGAATAAAGTTTCAAAATACTTAATTATTTCAAATATTTTGGTTTACATATACACGTTATAAATTATGTTATCATGTCATGTTGCTTTAAATAGATATAAATTGTTTTTTAATATTTGTTTTAAAGGTTTATATCTTCATTTTGCTTCCATTTTTATACTTATGCTTTCTTTTTACAAAATGAGGGGTTCTCATCTTTAGGGCGAGAGTATCATCAAATTTCAAGTCAAAGTTTAAGAGCATTATCAATAGGAGGTTCGTATAAGCAAAAATTGTAGGTTTTTATCATAGGCGGAACTACTTGCGCAAAGGGGGTGCATTTGCTCCCCCTCATATATTGAAAAAAATTTGTTGTGAGCCAAACAATTTGACCCAAGACTCAACCAATGAAAAAACCCCACTTGCTCCCCCTAATGAACATTCCTTTTGTTGTACTTCTAGTTTGTTTTTCTATTTATGTTTTGTGTAATTTCCAAATTGATTCAAATTTCTTGCTTTCTGTAATTATATGTGTAATTTGTTATTTGTTTGCAATCATGTTTACATCTATTTATTAAATAATCTTTAATTTTTTTTATCTTTCAACTATTAATCTATTATACATAGCCATTTTACAGTTTGCAAATATATTGGAAAAACAATTGTATACATAGTTTTGCGAGTCGTAATTTAATTAAGGGGGCGTTTAGTTGGAGGTATTGAGAGGGACAGAGGGTAAAGAATGAGAATGATAATAAAAATATGATTTTGGTTGATATAACATAATGAGCCCATTTCCCTGACCCATTAATTTCCATACATGACCAATTTGGAGGAAATATAAATTCTATTATTATGCTCATTCTCATGCATTCCCATTTCTATTTTTATTCACGTTCCTTAAAATTAACCAAATGCCTCTTAATTTTTTTTTTGAACGACAGATAACACACAACCACGTTCCCGGGGTATCCGGACTCCCACTTAAGGGTGTCACCCGACTAATCCCTGTCGACCACGACCCGACCCAATTAAGGGTACCACTAAGTGGCAGACCCATGATCAGGATATCGTCACATGCTCACCACGGGGTTCGAACCCGGGTAGTCACCCCCCCAAGGATGTTACCTTACCACTGGGCTAGAAATGTTTTGATCAAATGCCTCCTAAATGATATTTATCTTTCATTCTTTTGACTATTCTGTATTTGAATTGGAGTGATGAACAACTGAAGTTTAGGATAATATTCAGTAAATGTTTCATTGTTTGAACTTGGATATTTTCTTCTTGTTTTTTTAACTGTGACTGATAGGTATTTAATAAAAAAAATGGCAATTGTAATTCGTCTGATGGAATAATGTTGATAGTTGTAAATAAAGTCGTATGGAAGTTAACTTACCCGATCTTCCTACTAATCTTGGATTAAATATGATAATATGTTTCATCAATATATTATCGTTATTTTTGTCATTTTCAAAAAAATATATAATAATTAGTTTATTTATTTATGTTTGATGCTCCCTCTCGCCTCAAATCCTGGCTTCGCCACTGGTTTTTACAGGGCCGTTCCAATCTTTTTGGAGGCCCTGTTACACATTAGAACGATAAAATGAGCGAGTAATATATAAAATAAAATAAAAGTTCATAGCATATATTATATAAATTAAACAATATGAACAATTATAATTCTAAACAATAGTTTTAACACCCTTTAAACCTAAAAGTAAACAATTAAAAATCTGATTATCTAAACCTAAACAATATGAACAATTAACATTCTGATTTCTGAACCTAAACAATGTGTTGATCTTGATTTTCGAACCTAAACCTAAACAATATGAACAATTATAATTTCGTTTTATATTATATTTCCTTTCAACTGAGATATTGCTTATGATAAAAGAGAGAGAAGCTTTTTTTTCCTGATATGTTGTTTCTAATCTGAAAGACTAACTCAGTGCAGAACTCACAACTCAAACTCAACAGCCTAGCATTGTCCCTTAGTTAGTTGGGCATACCATTGCAATGCTCTTAAATGAGACTTATTGGCATATGATATGATGAACATAGTCTGAGTAATTAGTAATTAAGAATAAGAATCATTGAACAACCTAAACCTAAACAAGTAACAATATGATTCTAATTCACACACAAAAAAGAACAACCACCTTTGTTTTATCGTTTTATGAGAAGAGACAAAAGAAATCGAATTAAAAAATTAACAATTTAAGTATTTAACATTTAGAAATCGTCAAATCAATTTGACAAGAGAAATAGCAAAAATAACCAAATCAGTCGTATTAAAAGAAATCAAATTTAAGAAAAGAATTTACCTATTTACTGTTTTTGAGGTTAACCGACCTAACTCAAATCTAGTAATCCAAGCCCTAAGACCAATCAACATTTGTATGAAACTTTGGATGTTGGATGTCGATTTTAGAATGAAGAATATGAGATTCAAAACCTTGGATGTTGGATGCCAAAACGATTTTGATACAGAAGCAGAAGAGGAGCCTTGAACTTGAGTCATTGTCTTTGCCATTGAAGAACCAAATCATAGGTGATAGGTACGCATCTTCTGGGATTTCAATGTCGAATCGGGAATAGAAGTGGGAGGAGATTGAAGAGACACTCTTGAGTTTGATCGACAAAAATGAGGTATACGACTCTTGATCGATGTTGAGGAGCAGATTTAGGTGATGGTTAGGTTGGGCTACATATTAAGGCCCAAAAAATGTAAATTTGGGCCCCAATTTTTTAGGGGCTGTTCAAAGTAACATATTTAACACCCTAAAGCACGAGCCTGGTTTTTATAAGAACTACCATTGAAGAAAGTTCTTATAAGTCACTCACATTCTTAGAGTTCTTGTACAAGAATCATGGTTCTTTTTTTCTTTTGAACGACGGGGATTTTATAAAAAAACTAGCAAGAAGTTAGAGAAACAAATTACATGTAAGAGATAGCAAGAAGGGGTTTTGTAACCAACTTACCCAATTAATGTTAGAATTACTACTATTTGTAACCAAAAGAAGAATGAGTCACAATGTTATCCCACAATGCCGCTTTCTTAGGCTTATGAAGCCTAAAAAGAATCTCATTCCTAAAAGACCAAATAGCCCATAAAGCCGTTAAAACGACCGCCTCTAAACAAACCGACTCCACTTTCTTCAGATGCAAAGATAATAACCAACCAATCCAATCCGAATTGGAATTAAATTTCGGAATGTCCAAACCCCACTATCGACCAATTTGCTTCCAAATATCTCGAGCCATATGACAAGAGAAGAAGAGATCACCCACCGACTCTATCATGTTGGTCAGAGATACTGACCATCACTAGAATCTCCCTTTAAGCTGATATATGAGAATCCTCCATACCCCTCTCGAAACTCTACACAAAAGGAGCCCCAATCCCCCAGGACCAAACGATAGTGAAGAAGATGAATTTAACATGCGACTACAGAAGCTGATAATTGGGGTTTGATTTCCAAACCATCGTCATGAAATGCCTTTTTGCTGACACGATGCATATCTGATCCCCTATAGATCTTCATTAACAAGTAAATTTTGGCCGGTAATCATCAACGAAGAAAACAAAAGCGGAATTAATAAGTCGCAAAAAGAAAATAAGATATGAGTATTTAAAAAGATCGAAGAAGTGGACGTTATTGTGAATGATAAATGAGGAGTGAATGAAGGTGAATGTAATGAAAATAATGGAGTTGAAAATCTGAAAGCAATTCATATGTGTATGCAGGGTACAACAGCCAAAGCAGTAGTACTGCCGAGATGACCACTTGCTTGAAAAGTCGCCGGAAATCTGTGTTGAGTTCGGTATTTGGTGTGTCCTTGGAATGGCAACCAGACACGAATGCCGCTCCGAAATTTTGTGCTCGCACAGTGTGGTTTTTGCGAATGTTTTTGAAACTAATATTTTAATTAACAATTAATTATTGGGTTTAATTATATATTAATTGTGACGGTTTAGTTCACCGATTTAGCCTACAAAAGTCTCAATCGGCACCCCCCTTGCGCGCGGGTAGGAGTTGGAATAAAACCAATCAAAGGAGCTTGTAAGCCCCTCCCACATTCATGGTTATAAACCATAGAATGTTTTCTCCTTCTTCCTATGTGGGACATATTCCCACACCCAGTTGATTTTTGCCAATTTCATCCCAGACACTCAACTTTGAGCATCGATATCTCATTCACACATATTCCGTTTTAGACACATGATATATCGTTTCGAAGTTCTCATATAGGAGAACACAAACTCACTAAGAGTTAGATATATACAATACATATACATGTATTTAAATGTGTCCAAAGTTAGTAAAAAAACCATATTTTTACTAACATTTTCCAACATATCATTATTGTCCATTTATTGAATTGCCTTCAAAATACAAATCCAAGAAGAATTGGACATTTTATTGGGTAAACGTGATCCAATAAGCCCACAATCATCATAAATTGATTTAACCACTTTGACCCAAAGAGCCTGTTGATCCGCCATAAACCTCCAAATCCGTTTGAATAGGAGAACTTTATTTAAAGCAAACAAGCTTCTCCAATACCAAACCCCCCTCTTTTTTACTAGCCATGCATTTTTTCCATTTCACCCAACTCATTTTCTTTTCATCAATTTCACCTCCAACAAAAACAAGAATCATGGTTCTTAACTTCAACTTTATGTGAAATAACATTTTATTAGTTCTTATATATAGTTTTGACTAATATATTATATTTATTGATGTTTAAAAAATACACGAGACATATAAAAGGGTTCTTATAAAAACTACCACTGTAAAATTTTATATAAATTCTTAATTTGATGATAGGTTCTTATAAAAAGATGGTCTTAAAACGTTGCATTGTTATTTTGGCAGCAGCAAATGATAACTTTGAGTTTGATTTAAAAATAATCTTCGTAACTTGTTTTGTAAACCAATTTTGTGAAGGAAATTGGAATACTTTGAAAGAGAGTTTTTGAATCATTTGTTAAAAGTGGTTCATAGTTAAATACTAGTCTTAATTTGAATCTTGAGTGCGTAAATTAGTATTTGTTATGATCCAACAATTTTTGAAAATTGATCTTTAGAACATCAAGTTGCAAGTCGCCTAATATTTTTTAGACACAATTTTCTAATTTTTTTAATGGATTCGATGTGAGTTTATTATTTATTGTGTAATACTGCATCATTCAAAGGTTTGGAACTCATAAGGTGGAGTAACCATTAACCGTAAATGTTTTTTTTAGAACTTTTTTGGGACGTTTCACTTTGTTTTGATTGATTAATCTAATTCGGAAAAATGTTATTTTTTCTTATTATATTCTCACCCATAAATCTTTTTTGAAATGGGAGACGTGTAAGTAGGGATGACAAAGAAATTTGCAACCGACGGGAGATCCGATACCCGAACCCAGTTTGATTGAGAAATCTCCGAGTTGAACGGGGATGGGGAATCCCCCAATTTATAAACTGGGGATGGGAATACCCTTCATCCTCGACTACTAAATATATATTCTATGTACATTATATATATATATACGCACACACACAAAAAGTATAATAATAAAATAAGGAGTGAATTGCAATTTTGGCCCCTGTGTTTTGTTGATTTTCTCACATTTGGTCCCTACAAAATTTTTATTGCAAGAAACTCCCTGTGGTATGCAAAAATGCTCGGATTTGGTCCCTGTGGCTAACGCCCGTTAGTCCAGGTTCGTTAAGTGAAATCACGTGCATAGCACACGAGGGCACATCCGTCTTTTTCCCTTTAACCTGACTTGTTTATCACTTTTACCCCAAGTTAACAAAAAGTAACCCCCCCTCTTTTATCCCCTTTATATCTCTTTATCTCTCTTCCTAATTCTCAAAAAACCCTTTCTCTCTTTCCCTCCTCTGAAGCTCGTTCGACAATGGTGGAATGCTACTGTGGATCAAGAGCAATTGTGAGAATCTCATGGACAAATGCTAACCCAGGTCGAAGGTTTTTCTGTTGTCCAAACACGGTAAGTTTAAAAACACCATTTTCTACATTTTCTAAATCGTTTATTTTTGCCCTAAACCTGTTTCCCTCCATCAATCATCGATACAGGGATACAACTGTGGATTTTTCATGTGGGTTGACCCAACAATGATCCTTCGACATGTGGATGTGATTCCTGGTTTATTGAAGTCGAAGAACAATCTTGAAGCAAGCTTGAAGGCAAAAGACTGAAGAAGCTCGTAGGTGGAAAATATTGATGTTGATTAGTTGGGTTTTCTTTGTAACATTTTTCCTTTTTACTTGACCTAATATGTGTAAAGGTCATGAAGTTGTGGAATATGATGGTTCTATGAAGTAACATCCAGTAACAAAACAACATAACATCCAAGTGACCAAAACAACATAACATCCAAGGACATAGTGAAATGATCAAAATAAGATAACATCCAATATTCATCCATTAATCTGGGTAACCAAAATAAGATAACATCCAATGACCAAAATAACATAACATCTAGTGATCATAACAACCAAAATAACATACTATTCAGTGATCACAGTTACCAAAGGGCAAAACATGAAATGATCATATTTACCAAAAGGACAAAACATTTAGTGAACATAGTTACCAAAATAACAACACATCACAGATCAAGTGTGCTTTATGCATCCCTGTCCTCTTGACCCTTGCAAGTCCTGGAGTTGTGGACTTTCTTCAGGCATTTGGCGCATGTAACAGTCTTCCCCCGACGTAGCAATTTTGAACCCCTGACAATTGGCTCACTGAGTTCTTCAACTGTTTTCCTTCTTTTCTTTTTTTGGTCTACCTACTTGAATGTGATGTTTAGGTGCAGTAATTGTTATTGGGCACTCATAAACATCCCACCTATCTCTACTATTGATTGGATCAATAGTGAAGTCATATACAGTCTTCCATGTCTCTAGTGTGTAGCAAGGATGCACCTTCCTTTCAGGTATATCCACTTGTAGCCCATTTGATGCCATATACCATATCATCGCAACAACATGTTTATAGGGTATACCTGTCATCTCCCATCTTCTACATGAACATACCCTTTCTGTTGCATCCACAACACACTGGTCCATCCAAGGTCAAGTGACCTGATACTTGCTTCTCCCATTCCAAATGACTGTATATTTAGATGCTTCCTTCTTCACAGACTCAAGCAAGGCTGTTGCACTGGGTGTAAGAATTCCTTCAGACCTTTCAATAACCTTTCTTACATTCACGATCCTTTTCATCAAGTAAACTCTAACAAACTCCAATGCCATAATTATGGGTTTGTGTCTAGCATCAAGAAGTTGCCTATTGAACACTTCACACATGTTGTTCAATAGGACATCACTATGAGCTCTACCTATACATACATAAGGATAAGCATAAGCATATATATATATATATACATATATACATAATCATATATACCAATAGACATGTATATATGCCTAATAAACTGATTTACCTGAGAAATGAGACCTTGTCCAACTATGAGGTGGAATTTCTTTTAACCAAGCATATGCATCTTTGTTCAGAGTCCTTAACTCAGCCATACATTTGTTAAACTCTGGAACTGTAGTTGCTGATGCACACTTCTACACCAGATCTTTGTACTCCTTGCCCCTCCACTTTTTCTTCATATTCTCATGGATGTGTCTTAATCAGTATCTATGCTCAGCACATGGAAATAGTGTGGCTAATGCTGGTATAATACCCTGTTTAAGTTCATTTTAACTCTTGGTTAAGAAAATCAAACATATAAACCAAACAAGGAAATACTAAATGTGAATGAGGTGTACCTTTTGCCTATCACTGATAAAAGTGAAGTTAGAATTCCTCTTGAGTCCCAAATCATCACCCAAACACTCAAGAGACCATGCCCATGAATCTGTACATTCAGTTTCAACTATGGCATAAGCAAGGGGATAAGTACCATGGTTTGGATCTAGCCCAACTGCAGTTAAAAGTTGTCCTGGAAAAGGGCCTTTCATAAATGCACCATCCAGCCCCAACAAGTCCTTTTTACAGGCTTTGAAACCTTTCTTCAATGCTCCAAGACATACATATATCCTCTTAAACTGTCTAGTTGTATCTTCTGGATTTGGTGGATCTTCAACATCTAGTTTAACTGTTGTGTCTTGGTTGGTTTTCTGCAACTCAAGGGTGTAGTCCCTCAACAGGGAGTACTGCGAACTGTAACTACCCATCACCCTGTTCATTGCCTTTGTTTTTTCCCTAAAGACCTTATGCCTTGAAACACCTAACTCAAACTTATTTTCTAGATGCTCTTTTAGGGCTATCAATGGAATACTAGGGTTGGGGATGATTGTTTGTTCAATCTTCTCAGAGAGAAAGGTAGATGTGCACTGCCTTACCTCTCTACATTGAAGACATGTATGATTATCAACATATGTTTTAACCACCCAGGTTCTTTCATCCTTGCTTATGGATACGTGCAGTACCCAAGGACAAGAGGACCCACTTTCATCTAATTTTGACTTTGATCTTGAGTTTGACTTTGACTGTGAGTTTGACTTTAACCTTGTTTCAACACTATTCTCCACTGTTTCATCTTGGGTGCATGTTGGTACCTTACCTCTGCATATTACCCTCACTCTTACCTTGTCATTCTTTATTAGGGACAAGTCTCTCCTAGTTTCAATAGAGTGTAAAATGATTGCTTCTTTGATATCTTTCTTGTTTCCAAACTGTTGACCAACATAAAAGTTGGTGTGCACACTTCCCTAAAAGTGTATAGACGAGGAAAAAATCCCCGATTCCATGATGAAGAAGAAATATTTTTTGTAATAATCATTGTCCTTAAAATCTAATTTCTTTGAAACTTGGGGGCTGATGTGAAAATGTGGAAAACTTAGGGGCTGTAGTGCAATTCTGAAAAGAATAAATAAGGGTAAACCCTTCCTAAACCTTCTCATTTGCAATCCATAAGTTTTGAGGAGTCTAGAAGGAAAGGGAGGAGAGAGTGATTTGATTCTTCACTTAGAGCTTGGTGCAAGAAGGGATTCAAGGCTAGATCTTCTTCTTCCTTAAGGTAAACTTTCACCTTCTTCATCTCATTTATTGGTTTTGGTTGGGGATGTGTTTGGGGGTTCCATTGAGTAACCCATTTTGATGATTTGGTTCATATTTTTTTGGAAATAGGATGTTAGATGGTGTTCTTGTTGGTTTATTGCTTTCTATTGAGAAACCTTCACCATTTCGATGGTGGTTTTTGGTTATGTCAAGGATTTGGGGTTTTGTATGATAAAGAATGGATCATTAGATGGATTGGGTGGGATTAAATGTAATTTTGAATGTTAGTTTATGGTTCTTGATGCTTAAGGTATCAAAACTATCAATTTGGAAGGATTGAAACTGATTTGGGGACGTTTGGGTGTGTGAAACCCTTGAGGAATTGGAGAAAAGTCGTGCAGGGGTCGGACCAGTGTCCCGTACGACTTATGGCGCGAGTAAGGGCGCGCCAAAAGCCACGCCAAACACTTCCACCCCGAAGCCCAATTTTTGCTTTGATTCTCGTTTGAGGCTAGGATTGAGGCACCGTATGGGGGATTGTATTAAGGTTTAATAGGGATGGTTTTGGGACTTAATTGGAGGGTTTAACACCATTCTTATGGTGCCCAATTCAGGTGTTCGGTTTGATCGAAAATGGGATTCGGTGTGTGTGTGTCAGATTGCCAAAGTCCAGGTCAGTTCCCTTTGTCTTTTTTTATAAACGTGGAATCGTTATACATGTTTTCTAAACTATGATTATGGTTATATGATTATACGTGATTTTTCATATTCTTATGTCGTGTTTGATTAAATGATTTAATCATAAAAACTATATGATTTCGGTATGAATTATATACTTTGAAAGTTTGGACAAACGTTTATTTGAATTTGTTTTTATTTAGCAAATGATGTTTAAGGTCGCTTATATTATGATATCAAGGTTTGATTTTGGTGTTGGGTTGCACAGTGGGATTAGAGTACCTTGGGATGGTGGAAAATCCCTTGAGAGTTATATTATACCGCGTGTCTTTAATTTGTTTCATGTGCACATTGGATGTAACGCCCGGAAAATTCCTCGTAAGTAATCTTGGACCATTGATCCCATACCCTTACATTAATGATAATTATCCCTAATATATTATTGAATTGAACCCCAAATGACTCCCACTCGACTTCAACCCTTTAGAACGCGAAAATAGGAAAGTTTCCAGCAACTAGCCTGAGTCGTGCGACATTGACTGGCGACTATTGTTGGAATTTGAGTGTGAGGTTGGAAGTTTTCCATCCCACATTGGTAGAGACACAAAAGAATTCTTTGTTTATAAGTCTATTGTTGGGAACTGAAAGAATTGCTCAAGTACAGTTAATACTGCTAGCACAACATAGTTAGTACTTCTGAAGTAAATACTGCTGAGAAAGATTAATGATGCTAACCAAGATTAATACTGCTTGATGAAATTACTACTGCTAAGCAATTTTAGTACTGCTAGTAGTTAGTATTGCTGAACTTAATACTGCTCAAAGTATTAATGCTGCTGAAGACTTAATACTGCTTATGAGATGAAGACTTCATATGGCAAGGATGACAGCTGTATTGATTGAAGATCATGGAAGACTCGGAGATAAATATGGAAGATTATACTGAATATCTTTTATTATTTGTAATTATCTTTTATCTTCAGTATATGTATAGAATAGTTTGTATCTTTAGGAGAAGAAGAGAATAATTATGAGTTTTTAGTTTTTAGAGAGAATCAACCTCAAGGTTTATAATCCTAGTTCTAGAGAAGTAGAATTCGTATTGATGAGCCTGTTCATCAATATTGAGGTTGTGTGTGAAATCTTGTAGCTTTATAACCATTCAATAAAGTTTACAAGTTATTATTCTGATTCACTGTTCCATTGATCTTTGAATATTAAAGTGTTATTCCGCAAACTCCTTTAATATTGTTTCTGAGTGTTTATTTTTGTTAAGAATTCAGATCCTGGCAAGTGGTATCAGAACAAGTATTCTCAGAAATCTTATTCATCATGGAAAACACAGTTGAATCAAACAATACTCTTGTCTCAAAGGTTCCAATGCTCAGATCCAATGAATTTGATATGTGGAAGATTAGAATCAAGCAATACATTCTCCTCACAGATTACTCCATGTGGGACATAATTGAGAATGGCCCATCTGATGCAGGAAAGATTGGTGCAGATGGAAAAAGGACCCCACCAAAGACAGATGCAGAAAGAAAGACAAGACAGACAGAGATGAAAGCCTTGAGCACACTGCTCTTGGCTATTACCAATGAATATCAACACCAATTTAGCAATTGCACTGATGCACAGATGCTCTGGAATGCTCTAGAAAAGAGATTCTTTGGTACCAAAAGTACCAAGAGAAATCAGAAGGCAATATTGAAGCAACAATATGAAAACTTTATGTCAACTAAGAATGAGTCCATGACTCAAACTTTTGACAGGTTTAACAAGATGATTGGTGAACTAGCTACTATGGGAGTACAGATTGATCAAGATGATGTAAACAGAAAGTTCTTGAGGTCCCTTGGAGATGAATGGACCATGTACTGTTTCATTCAGACAGAATGAACAACTGGAAGAAAAAGAACTTGATGATTTGTACAATGACCTTAGAGTATTTGAAGCCGAGGTGGAGGCAAAGAAGAAACCTTCTGGATATATTCATAATGCTGCACTTCTATCAGCATCAATTGATTCTACTGCTAACCCTGAATCAGTTAATGCTGCTAATGGAGCAAATCAAGAAAAAGGCACTGAATCTGTGTTTGAAGC
Source organism: Arctium minus (assembly GCA_954870635.1). Taxonomy (NCBI): domain Eukaryota; kingdom Viridiplantae; phylum Streptophyta; class Magnoliopsida; order Asterales; family Asteraceae; genus Arctium; species Arctium minus. Next base: position 21,738,870 of record OX941097.1, on the reverse strand, counting down.
CTTTCTTTCCAGCCATGGAAATTCCTCTTTAATTAATGATGACTTGGAACAACTTCATCCTGATGATCTTGAAGAGATGGATACTAAATGGCAGATGGCCATGCTTTCCATGAGGGTGAAGAAGTTCATAAAGAGGACTGGGAGGAACAACTTCTCCTAAAGAAGAGAAGATGGAGCAGGCTTTGATAAATCAAAGGTGGAATGCTATAAATGTCATCTGAAGGGACACTTTGCCAGGGAATGCAGAAGTGGAGTGTCTCACAACAACAACCACCAACAAGCACAGTCTGGAAACCTCAACCATAACAGAAACTCTGCTCAAGCCCTTGTTTCTCAACAAGGAATGGGGTTTGACTGGAGTGATCAAGCAGAAGAGGCAATCCAAAATCAAGCTCTTATGGCAGAAGTATCTGATCTCCCAACTGAGGTAAGTTCTACTCTCTGTTCTAAAACTTTCATAGACATTGTTAAAAGGTACAGAGATCACAATCAGCACGTGAGTGATGACCTTAAGAGGTTAGCAAAAGATATAAAAGACTATGTGAGAATTGTTGAGAGTTTTGAGGAACAGATTAAAGGTTTTCAAGCCAATGAACTCCAACACTCATATGATACCGATTACTGGAAGTGGGAGAAAAAGGATCTAGAACTCCAACTGACCAAATCTAAAGAGGAGAGTGAAAAGTTGAAAGAGGAGCTAACCAAGGTTAAGCTTGATGTGGAAAAGTTTTCCAATGCTTCTAAAGCAATGGACTCTTTACTACAAACTCAAATTCATGACAAATTGAGAAGAGGAATTGGGTACAATACCACACCACCACCATACAACAACAACTACATTCCTCCTAAGTCAGATTTGCTAGAAACCAAAGATAGGAAGGACTTGCGTGAGGGAGCCACTGAGATAGATCCCTTAGATGAGGTAGTTGTTGAGGATAAGACTGAGAAAGAGGTTGGTAAGAGTAAGGAGAACAATGTGAGTGGTGAGATTCCCCTAGAGAATCACATCATTACCAATGAAGGGTGTGGAAAGATTTGGGTCAAATCAAAGGACATAGAGAAGACAGAGGGAAAGTCTGGTAAGGTCCATTACAAACAGACCACAGTTGTGAATCCTGTTCCTTGCAAACAGTGTGCATGTAAGAAATCTGAGCCCCTAAAACATGATAAAAAGAGGGGAAATAAAAGAAACTGGAATAATCAGTGGGCACAAAAACAAGGGGTTGATTTGAGTAAAATCAATAGACCAAAACCTTGTTTTATCTGTGGCAAATTGAATCATCTTGCCAAATACTGTTATTTCAATCCTATAAACCAAAGGATGAATTTTCAAAGATCTATGCAAAAACCCTTTGGTTATAGGAAGATTGAAAGGAACCATGTGGCAAAGAAATATGTTAAATCTAAAAGCCACATGAAGAAAAAGATTGTGAAAGAAAGTGTCAAGATGTGGATTCCTAAAAGCACTAAAACTGTTAGTACTGCTACCCCAAATAGTACTACTGACAATGATAGTGCTGCTAGAAGCAATACTACTGCTACCAATGTTTGTGCTGCCAAGAGTATTAGTACTGCTAAAACTAACATGGTTAGTACTTCTTCAAATGTTAATACTGCTAACTCTGTTAGTGCTTCTAACAAGGTTAGTACTGCTAAACCTGTTAGTACTGCTAACTATGTTAGTACTTCTAAGGTTAGTACTGCTTCCAGTGTTTGTGCTGCTAAGCCAATTATCTTGACAAAGTACTCAAATAAAGAGTGCTCTGAGTTTAAAAACCTCATAAAAAAGGAATGTAAATACTTTGATGAGAAAGGGAGACCCAAGACCACTTTGGCTTGGGTTCCCAATCAATACTAACTGTTTAATCTTATGTGCAGGGCAACCAGCAGCTCAAGGGGAAGAGCATCTGGCATGTTGATAGTGGTTGCTCTAGGCACATGACAGGGAACATGTCATGCCTCAAGAATTTCAAGAAAATTGATGGTGGGCATGTTGCTTTCGGTAATACTCCAGATGGAGGTAAGATCAGTGGTAAGGGGGATGTAACCAATGATAAAATGACCTTTGAAGATGTATTCTATGTTGAGCAGTTAAGGTACAACCTGTTAAGTGTATCACAGGTTTGTGACAAACAGCATAGTATATTATTTACTGATTCTTAATGCATTATCCTTGCTCCTGGATTCAAGGTAGTTGATGAAAAGATGATACTACTAAGAACTCCCAGAAAGGATAATGTATATTGATTAGATATGAAAAGTGTTTCAACTGATTTATCCCTAAACTGTCTTGTTTCAAAATCTTCTTTGGATGAATCATCACTTTGGCACAGAAGGATGTGTCACATGAACTTTAAACCAATGAATAAACTTGTTAAAAACAACCTTGCAAGAGGTTTACCTTCCAAAGTCTTTTCATGTGATGATCATTGTGTTGCCTGTCTCAAAGGCAAACAACACAAAACTTCTCATAAGTCCAAAGAGTTGAACACAATCTCTAGTTCTCTTCAGTTGTTGCATATGGATCTGTTTGGTCCTACAAATGTTATGAGTATAGGTAAGAAATCATACTGCCTAGTTATTGTTGATGATTACTCTAGATTTACTTGGGTATATTTTCTAAGGACTAAGGATGAGACAAGTGGACTGATCAAATCCTTTATCCTAAGAATTGAAAACCAAACAAATCAAAAGGTAAAAGTCATTAGGTCAGACAATGGTACTAAATTTAAAAATCATGACCTAAACACCTTTTGTGAGGAAAAAGGAATTGAGAGGTAATACAGTGCTCCTAGGACTCCACAACAAAATGGTGTTGCTGAGAGAAGGAATAGGACACTGATTGAAGCTGCTAGATCTCTGTTAGCTGATTCCAAACTTCCAATTACTTTCTGGGCTGAAGCAGTTAATACTGCTTGCTATGTCCAAAACAGAGTTCTAGTAGTCAAGCCTAAAAACAAGACACCATATGAGCTTTTAAATAACAGAAAACCATTTATTGGATTTTTCAAACCTTTTGGGTGTCCTTGTACCATTCTCAATACCAAAACTCACTTAGGAAAGTTTGATAGCAAGGCAGATGATGGTTTTCTTGTTGGTTACTCATCTCAGAGTAAGGCTTACAGAGTTTTTAATTCTTCTTCTAGAATAATCGAGGAAAGTGACAATGTCAAATGCATTGAGAACACACCAAATCCTATTGGGTCTGGTCCTCAGTGGTTATTTGACATTGATTCACTAACTAACTCTTTGGGTTTCAGTAGTGATTATCAGGCAGGTTCAGGAAGTGGAGGATCAGGGGATGAACAAGTACAAGTACAAGACATTATTCCTCAGTCTGTGATCTTTCCCATACCTCCAATAGAGCCTGTTGATGTCTGTGAAAAGGAAAATGCTACTGAACAAATTCAGAGTGAAGAAGAAAGAAGAGATGAGGAGAATCCAGTGCATGAAGAGCCAGAAGCAGCTGATGAGATCCCCTCAGCTGACTTAAATGATTCCAATCTAGATGTGGGAATCAATGAAGAACCTAGTCATCAGACTAGAACTCAAAAGAACCATCCTCCAGAGCTGGTCATAGGAGACATCTCTTCTCCTATTATAACAAGGAATCAAAGCAGGCTTCAAGAGCTGCAGGATCAGCAACACACAGTACTCTCTTGATTTCTATCTCAGATTGAGCCTAAGAAGGTTTATGATGCAATGAAAGATTCCAGTTGGATAGAAGCTATGCAAGAAGAGTTACTTCAGTTCAAATTGCAAGAAGTTTGGGACTTGGTGGACCTTCCAAAAGGTCATAGAGCTATTGGCACCAAGTGGATTTTCAGAAATAAAAAGGATGAGAGAGGAATTGTGATCAGGAACAAAGCAAGGCTTGTGGCACAAGGGTACACTCAAGAAGAAGGCATAGACTATGAAGAAGTGTTTGCTCCAGTGGCAAGGGTAGAGGCAATTAGGCTATTTCTAGCCTATGCCTCATACATGAAGTTCAAGGTATACCAAATGGATGTGAAGAGTGCCTTTCTTTATGGTACAATTGATGAAGAAGTATATGTCTGTCAGCCCCCTGGATTTGAAAATCCATCATATCCAGACAGAGTATACAAACTGAAGAAAGCACTTTATGGTCTTCATCAAGCCCCAAGAGCATGGTATGATACACTGTCTACCTATCTCTTGGAGAATGGGTTTGAAAGAGGAATAATTGACAAGACCCTCTTCATTAAAAGAAGTAAGAAGGACATCCTACTTGTTCAGATCTATGTGGATGATATCATCTTTGGATCAACAAAAGATCAGATGTGTAGAGACTTTGAAAAGTTGATGCACAAGAGCTTTAAAATGAGTTCAATGGGTGAACTTACCTTCTTCCTTGGGCTTCAAGTGAAACAGAAGAAAGATGGGATCTTCATAAGTCAATCAAAATATGTGAAAGACATCCTGGATAAGTATGGTTTAACAGACTCAAAGCCAGCAAGCACACCTATGGAGACTCATAAACAGATTACTGCTGATCTTGAGGGGGAGGATGTTGATGTCCATCTATATAGATCAATGATTGGATCTCTCATGTATCTCACAGCCTCAAGACCATACATCATGTTTCCAGTGTGTTTGTGTGCCAGATTCCAAGTCAAGCCAAAGCAATCACATCTTCAAGCTGTTAAAAGGATTTTCAGATACTTAAGAGGGCAACCTAGATTAGGTCTTTGGTATCCTTATGAATCCAACTTTGACTTGATTGCATACTCAGACAGTGACTTGGGTGGTGCTAATATGGATAGAAAGTCTACTTCAGGTGGATGTCAACTTTTGGGTGCAAGACTAGTATCTTGGCAGTGTAAGAAACAAATCACAGTGTCCTTATCAACAACAGAAGCTGAGTATATTGCTGCTGCAAGTTGCTGCTCTCAGGTTCTCTGGATTCAGAATCAAATGCTGGACTATGGGGTAACCTTTCTTCACACTCCAATCTTCATTGACAATAGCAGTGCTATAAGCATTGTTAACAATCCAGTCAAGCACTCCAAAACAAAGCACATTGAGATCAGGTATCACTTTATTAGAGATTGTAATGAAAAGAAGCTAATTCAAGTTGCTAAAGTTCATACTGACAACCAGTTTGCTGATCTATTCACTAAAGCTTTTGATGTGGGTAGATTCACTTTCTTGGTCACAAATGTGGGCATGATCAACTCTGAATGAGCTCATGTTTTTAAAAAGTGTTTACATACCTGGTATTGGTTTATTCTTTGGTGCTACTAACTTCTTTATCAGGAAGTTATTACGTTGCTCAGAGTACCTCAAGCTTCAAAAAGTGTAAGTATAGTTAATGCTGCCAGTGCAGTTTTAATACTGCCAGTGCAAAGTTAATACTGCTAGTTAGTTAATACTGCTAGTGGTTAGTACTGCTAGTTAGTTAATACTACTAGTGGTTAATACTGCTCTCAGTTAATACTGCTAGTTAGTTAATACTGCTAGTGGTTAATACTTCTCTCAGTTAATACTGCTAGTGGTTAATACTGCTCTCAGTTAATACTGCTAGTTAGTTAATACTGCTAGTGGTTAATACTGCTCTCAGTTAATACTGCTAGTTAGTTAATACTGCTAGTTAGTTAATACTGCTTATGTCCCGAATCGTATAAATACCCTTTTTGCCCGCCTAAAAGTTCATAACGACTCTTTGATTTCTATTCATCTGCTCTTTAACCCTTTTCTCTCAAGCACCAAGTGTTTCAGTCCAGAATACTCAAGCTCGATGGCAGCTATGGCGTTCATTGATGAACATAATGAGATTGCAATGCTACAGAAGCCTAAACAAGCTGCTGGATTCCATCAAATTGTGGATTTTCTCAAGTCCAGCCACATTGCCCATGCTCTTACAGTGTCGCCAACAATCTACATAGAGCATCAAAGAAATTTTTGGGCAAATGCCACTGTAGTCACAGAAAATGGTGTGCAGATAATCAAGACAAGGGTGTGTGACAAACCCTTGTCAGTTTCTGAAGAGGTGATTCGCATCTGTCTACGTCTAGACGATGCTGCAGGTATTACTTCTATTCCTAATGAGGACTTGTTCTCAAATCTTTCAAGAATGGGGTATGAAGGCCAATTGGGTGGTTTCAAATTCTCAAAAGATAAATTTTATACCCAATGGCGTTTTCTTGTTCATACCCTTATGCATTGCATTTCTAAAAAGACTACTGGATGGAGTGAGTTCAGCAGTACCATTGCTTATGCTTTGGTCTGCTTGGCCACTGCCAGAAAGTACAATTTTTCAAGAATGATTTTCAATGACCTTGTGTCAAACTTGGGAAACAAAAAGAGTTTTTATATGTACCCAAGATTTGTCCAGGCAGTTATAACCAATGAATTGACGGATATGCCTCAATTTGATGAGGTATATGTACCTAAAATCCCCAAAGGTAAGGTCTTTTCAAAAATGAAGAGATCTCCATTGGACTCGGAAGGAGTTGACACCCCATTGTTCTCTACAATGATGGTGGTGTCCCACAATGAAGAAGGTATGGCTTCAGGGTCAAGGCCCTCATTAGACCATCCCACTGAAAGCCAATCCCAACCTTCAATCACCATATCAATCCCACAGTCCCTTATTCAAAAACCCACTTCTCCAATCACCAATACCTACATAAGGAAAATGGTAAAGACAGATCAAAGGGTTGTATGATTCAGAGATGACAAAGCTTCAAGGGAATGAAACAGCCAGAGTTGAAATGGAAAAGAGGATTAAAGAAAGTAATGATTTTCTGATAGAAAAACCTTTCCCTGATGAGCAAGAAACACCAAAGAAAGAAGCAACTCTAGGTGAAAGTCTGAGGACTTTAAAAAGAACTAAAATGATGGCAAGAAGAAAATCAACCAAGAAGCCTAGAGTGGATAAAGAAGAAGCTGAGAAGGTTGCTGAAGAAGAAGGGGCACCTAAGTCAGTTGAACAGGAAGAACCATCAAGTATTGATGATGTGAATCTGTACATGGTAGTGATGGACAAAGTGCCTGAACCTATAACAGCTGAACCTGTTGGTGTTAAGCCTCCTGAGGTCATTCTCTGGGATACAATGAAGGTTGATGGAAAAGAGTATATTAGGCTCAAAAGAAAAGATGAGAAGTATGAAGTGTATAATACTTGGGCCAAGATTGTCATAACATGTTCTAGGTCTGATCTAAAGAAGATGTTTGAAATAAGAATGAAGTTGTATGCTGATCAACTGAAAGCTCCAGGGATACCAATCACAAAACTTGTGATGGAGTATCTTTGTATGTTGTTCAAGCCTGAAGAAGTGAAGGACATTATTAGAAATGTGTTTCAAACAGTTAACAACTGGACTCTATATGAAACTAGTGGAGTATATGCTTTAACTATGGATTCAAATCACATAGAATACTTCCTAGTGGATAGAGTGTACAACCACAGTAGATTGAAGTTGCATGCAATGTTGAAAAAGAAGCTTGGATGTGTTCTAGATTCAGAAATGGCAAAATATTTGATCCAAAGGACAATTAATCAAAGTTTGGGGTTGGATGCTAATACAGGGTTATGAATAATGGTGTTTTGGGAGCATCTGAAGAACTTGACTTCTCTTCCTAAAAGTCAAGTTAGGGGGAGATTGTTGGGAACTGAAAGAATTGCTCAAGTACAGTTAATACTGCTAGCACAACATAGTTACTACATCTGAAGTAAATACTGCTGAGAAAGATTAATGCTGCTAACCAAGATTAATACTGCTTGATGAAATTACTACTGCTAAGCAATTTTAGTACTGCTAGTAGTTAGTACTGCTGAACTTAATACTGCTCAAAATATTAATGCTGTTGAAGACTTAATACTGCTTATGATATGAAGACTTCATATGGCAAGGATGACAGCTGTATTGATTGAAGATCATGGAAGACTCGGAGATAAATATGGAAGATTATACTGAATATCTTTTATTATTTGTAATTATCTTTTATCTTCAGTATATGTATAGAATAGTTTGTATCTTTAGGAGAAGAAGAGAATAATTCTGAGTTTTTAGTTTTTAGAGAGAATCAACCTCAAGGTTTATAATCCTAGTTCTAGAGAAGTAGAATTCGTATTGATGAGCCTGTTCATCAATATTGAGGTTGTGTGTGAAATCTTGTAGCTTTATAACAATTCAATAAAGTTTACAAGTTATTATTCTGATTCACTGTTCCATTGATCTTTGAATATTAAAGTGTTATTCCGCAAACTCCTTTAATATTGTTTCTGAGTGTTTATTCTTGTTAAGAATTCAGATCCTGGCAAGTGGTATCAGAACAAGTATTCTCAGAAATCTTATTCATCATGGAAAACACAGTTGAATCAAACAGTACTCTTGTCTCAAAGGTTCCAATGCTCACATCCAATGAATTTGACATGTGGAAGATTAGAATCAAGCAATACATTCTCCTCACAGATCCTGGCAAGTGGTATCAGAGCAAGTATTCTGGTGCTCTCTGCTCTCTATCGATCTCTCTGTCTCTAAGCTCTCTCAATCTCATTCTCTACATAAGTTATGTCTCAAGCTTGCATTAAAACTTAACACTATCCTGTTAGTGTTAAGCATACTGCATCAAATCCTGGGGGTTTGGCTAGTGTTAATCTCACAGCATAAAAAGGGATCCGCCAAAACCTTTAAGGACAGGTTTATAAACCGTCCAGTTCGAGTTCGTGTGCTATTCTATGGAGATTGACTAAACAGGTTGGTTTTATATTTTCTGTACTGTCTTTTGTTTCCGTCTAGTAGAGTGGACACTCTGTTTCTACCCTTTCTTCTAAACGAATCTATCGAGAAGGATAGTATCGTTATTAGGTTCACCTAATAATCATTCAAAACAGATTTTGTCTAAATAAAATTAGTAACTTTGCAAATAAAGTTTGGATCTTTATAATTAAAATTGCTGTTTATATATAAATCTCGTTGATTTATTTTAATTGAATTTATTGTAAAATTCAACAATCTTAAAGGTTTTGAGAATCGAAAAAATGGAATCCGGAAACGTTCGTCTGATGCAACAAGAACTGGTAAAACTGGATAGCTTTGACGGGTCAAACTATACCCGTTGGGCAGAAAAAGTCAAATTCATGCTTATGGTTTTAAAATTTTTATTTGTCTTGGACCCTACTCTGCCACCCATTCCCGATTATCCCATTCTCGAAGCCGGGAAAGAGCCTGACTTTGCTAGAATAGCCGATCTGGATAAGCAGCGGCTACTCCATAAGGAGTCTGAAACACTGGCTTGTGGGTACATAAAAAGTGCCCTATCTGACAGACTGTATGATCTCTATGCCCCGATAACTTGTCCTAGAGAACTTTGGACAACTTTGGAATTTAAGTACAAGGCACAAGAAGAAGGAACTAATAAATATCTTGTGTCTCGATACTTAAGATTTCAAATGGTAGATGATAAGCCAAATACTTGAACAAATTCATGAACTTCAAGTATTGGAAAATAAAATGAGAGTTCTCAATATTCCTCTTCCTGAGATCTTCCTTTTGGGGGCTGTTGTTTACATATTGCCTCCATCATGGAAGGATTTTCAAAAACGTATGATGCACAAATCCGAAGATTACTCTTTGGATGATTTGATAAAACACATCAGGATTGAGGAAGAGGTGAGAAATCGGGACAAAAAGGGCAAGGCCATTATGAGTGCCAACAGCGTGCAGGCTGGTGGCAAAGGAAAGGGGAAGTCTTCTGGACCCGCCAAAAGGTGGAATTTGGGTCCACAAAAGAAGAACTTCAAAAGGCCTGGTCAGTCAACTAGTCAGGGACCAAAGAGAACTGGGAAGTGTCACGTCTGCGGAGAGACGGGACATTATGCAAGGGAATGCAGGCAGCGGAAGTCTGGCCCACCGGCCGCAGCTAATTCGGTCGTAGACTTAGAACATCTGGTGGCCAATCTGAGCATGGATGAGATCGACATGATCGCTGAAGATTCAACCAGGGTGATGGCTGGGAGAGGTGGCTGGTACTTGGATTCTGGAGCCACGGTTCATGTGTGTGACTCCAGATCCAAATTTTCTGAGTACAATCCGGTTAGAGATGGAAGGCATATTGTGACTGCAAACCGCGGTAGAGCAGATATCACGGGTATCGGAACTGTTCATCTAAGGTTTTCTTCGGGAAAAACCTTAATTTTGAGAAATGTGTTACATGTGCCTACTGTATGCAAGTGTCTCGTATCCCTAAGCAAGCTTGATGAAAATGGGATTTGAATTGCTATGGAGGCTGGGAAGATAGTGTTTCACAAGCGACAACACTACTTTGGCAAGGCATACCGTCAACTGGGTATGTATCGCCTTAGTTTGTTTGAGGACGGTGATGACAGTTCCGGTGCTAGTACTAGTGAGTCAGTTGGTAGCAATGTTTCAAATGTGTCTGAGAATAGTGTAGGTTTTTCAGTATCTGTTATCGATGTAATTTCTTCTGATTTTAATGAAATTAATTCTTTTGAGTATTTTGCTTGTTCAATATCGTTATGCCATAATCGTTTAGCACACACAAATGTTAAAAATATTGAAAAAATGTAAAATAAAGGATTAATTAAAATTGATAACAAAGATTTTGGAAAATGTGAAACTTGTGTAAAATCGAAGTTTACAAAGAAACCTTTTCCATCAGTCAAAAGGGATACAACTATTTTAGAGTTGATTCACTTTGATATTTGTGAATTGAATGGAATACTTACCCGTGGTGGTAAACGGTATTTCATTACATTCTGTGATGACTTCAGTCGGTTTTTATACGTTTATTTATTACATTCAAAAGACGAAGCTTTTGATGATTTTAAACTTTATAAAGCTGAAGTAGAAAATCAACTCGAAAAACAAATAAAAATACTACGCTCAGATAGAGGAGGTGAATACTTCAATCGAGAGTTTGATATATTCTGCGAAGAGAATGGCATCAAACATGAACGCACCTCACCTTTTACTCCCCAACAGAATGGTTTGGCGGAACGTAAGAACCGAACCCTTGTTGAGATGGTTAACTGTATGTTGAACCAATCGGGTTTACCAACCAATCTATGGGGAGAAGCATTACTGACTGCTTGCCATATTCACAATCGAATCACTAGTCGTGTGATTCCAACCAGCCCGTACGAGCTATGGAAAGGTAGAAAGCCTAACTTGGACTACTTTAGAGTTTGGGGTTGTATTGCTTACTATCGTACCCCTGATCCAAAACGATCTAAGTTGGGAGCCCGTGCCATTAAAAGCATATTCGTAGGATATGCTAGAAATAGCAAGGCCTATAGATTATTGGATAAAGAAACAGGAGTGATAGTGGAATCCAGAGATGTGGAATTTTTTGAAGACAAGTTTTCAGAAGATGCTGAAAACTCGGATAAAACATTGGCTCCAAATCTTCCTAGCACATCTCGTGACAGTTCGAAAACCTCAAACAAGGTTGACGAACCACGTAGAAGTACTAGAGTAAGAAAAGAGAAAAGTCTAGGAGATGATTTCTTCTCCTATCTAATAGAAGGAACACAAAAGAAAGTGACTAGAGAAGTCATTTTATCGATTAACATCGAAGATGATCCTAAGACTTTTAAAGAGGCCATGTCTTCAAGAGATGCTCCACTATGGAAAGAAGCAATAAACGATGAAATGGACTCTATTATGGGAAATGGAACTTGGGAATTAGTTGATTTACCCAAGGGAGCAAAACCCATAGGTTCCAAGTGGGTATTCAAAAGAAAGCTACACCCAGATGGTTCAATCTCAACATTTAAAGCTAGATTGGTAGCTAATCGATATAGACAGAAGGAGGGTATCAATTATTTCGACACCTACACTCCAGTTGCTAGAATTAGTTCAATTCGAACTCTCATAGCAATCCCAGCCATAAAAGGACTATATATTCATCAAATGGATGTAAAAACAACCTTTTTGAATGGATACTTAAATGAGGAGGTTTATATGGAGCAACCCGAAGGGTTTGTAGTACCCGGACAAGAGAACAAAGTGTGTAGACTCATTAAGTCTTTGTACGGTTTAAAGCAAGCCCCAAAACAGTGGCATGAAAGATTTGATACTACTGTCACATCTTTCGGGTTCCGACATAATGGAGCTGATCGGTGCATTTACTCGAAATGTACCAAAGAGTCTACTGTAATTATCTGTCTTTACGTCGATGATATGCTGATCATCGGAACCAATCTAGAAGGTATCCGTGAGACGAAAAACTACTTATCCTCGAACTTTAAGATGAAATATCTTGGAGAAGTAGACACAATTCTTGGAATTAAAATTAAAAGGTCAGGATCTCAAATATCTCTTAGTCAATCTCACTATATAGAGAAGATACTGACTAAGTTTCAACATTTAAATATAAAGGAGTTCAACACTCCGTTTGATTCAAGTGTGAAACTTGACAAGAATTCTGGTAGAGCAGTGGCTCAACTAGAGTATGCTAGTGCAATAGGATGCATGATGTATGCAATGCATTGTACTAGACCGGATATTAATTTTGCTGTGAGCAGGCTAAGTCAATATACAAGCAATCCGAGACCAAATCACTGGAAGGCAATAAGTAGAGTGTTGGGATACTTGAAAAGAACTAGTGATCTAGAGTTAACATACATGACACATCCTGGAATCTTAGAAGGATATTCTAATGTTAGTTGGATAAATCACTCAAGTGATTCTAAATCCACAAGTGGGTGGATTTATACACTTGGTGGTGGAGCGATTTCTTGGGCAAACAAGAAACAAACATGTATCGCTCATTCGACTATGGAAGCCGAATTCATAGCCCTAGCTGCTGCGGGCAAAGAAGCCGAATGGATTAGAGATCTGCTGACAGGTATCCATTTATGGCCACATCCAACTCCTTCGATTCCCATGTACTGTGACAGTGAGGCCACACTGTCAAAAGTATATAATGTCATGTATAATGGGAAGTCGCGACACATAGGTCTCCGGCATAATTATGTGAGACAACTTATTGAAAATGGTACCATTAGTATTGTGTATGTCAAGTCGCGTGGAAACTTGGCAGATCCATTGACTAAGCCTCTGACGCGAGACTTAGTAGGATCAACTACCAAAGACATGGGTCTGAAACCACTCAGAATCGGTTAGCGATGCGAACCCAACTTGAATTTAGTGTTTCCATATCTCAAGTTTAAAGGGTAATAACAAGTTACTTAACTGATAGAAGGTACTATCGAATGATAGACCCGTGTAAGGTATGAGATAGTACGTCGTTGCCGAAACAAGGATGAGTTAGTTCTCTTAACAAAGTTTAGAGGCATCTTAGCAACGAAGATGTTATAGAACTTTGCCTATACGACTGAGAGGCTGTGCCGCCTCAAATGAAGAGTTGTGGTTCCTCTTCTAAAAGGTCATGAAACAGGATTTTAGCGCATGGCCATATTCGCGCTCCGTGAGAATGCAAAGACAAAAGATGATGTGTGTGAATAAGCCGAAGTAATCACAAGATTCAAGGTTTAAATCCTAAGGATACTTCTGAATTGATTCCTTTTTGCATATTCACATTAAACGGGGTTTAATCTTAGTGACACCACTGTGACATCATCTTTTATTGAATGTCAGAAAACTTTCCAACCTGGTGGGGGATTGTTGGAATTTGAGTGTGAGGTTGGAAGTTTTCCATCCCACATTGGTAGAGACACAAAAGAATTCTATGTTTATAAGCCTATCCTCCCAAGTGGGTATTGAGTAAAATGGTGGGCTTATGGTGGGGGTCTCAAAGAAGTGCAACGCACGCGCGATAAGAATGGGGGATTGTCTTAAGGTTTAATAGGGATGGTTTTGGGACTTAATTGGAGGGTTTAACACCATTCTTATGGTTCCCAATTCAGGTGTTCGGTTTGATCGAAAATGGGATTCGGTGTGTGTGTGTGTGTCAGATTGCCAAAGTCCAGGTCAGTTCCCTTTGTCTTTTTTACAAATGTGGAATCGTTATACATGTTTTCTAAACTATGATTATGGTTATATGATTATACGTGATTTTTCATATTCTTATGTCGTGTTTGATTAAATGATTTAATCATAAATACTATATGATTTCGGTATGAATTATATACTTCGAAGGTTTGGACAAACGTTTATTTGAATTTGTTTTTATTTAGCAAATGATGTTTAAGGTCGCTTATATTATAATATCAAGGTTTGGTTTTAGTGTTGGGTTGCACAGTGGGATTAGAGTACCTTGGGATGGTGGAAAATCCCTTGAGAGTTATATTATACCGCGTGTCTTTAATTTGTTTCATGTGCACATTGGATGTAACGCCCGGAAAATTCCTCGTAAGTAATCTTGGACCATTGATCCCATACCCTTACATTAATGATAATTATCCCTAATATATTATTGAATTGAACCCCAAATGACCCCCACTCGACTTCAACCCTTTAGAACGCGAAAATAGGAAAGTTTCCAGCAGCTAGCCTGAGTCATGCGACATTGACCGACGATTATTGTTGGAATTTGAGTGTGAGGTTGGAAGTTTTCCATCCCACATTGGTAGAGATACAAAAGAATTCTATGTTTATAAGTCTATCCTCCCAAGTGGGTATTGAGTAAAATGGTGGGCTTATGGTGGGGGTCTCAAAGAAGTGCAACGCACGCGCGCGCGCACGTGGCCGTGGCCGAGGCCGAGGCCGAGGCCGAGGGCGCGGTTCTCGCAAAGAGTCGCGCACTTCGCACGCTCGCATCGGAGCTGAGGAACCTCGCCCCGATCTACGAGCTTTCTTTTTATAGGTCGAGATATAGAAATAATTAATTAAGTGAAGTTAATTAATTTGAGCAGATAATTACGCTTAAGAAGATAAAGGTTCGATTTTTCTTAATTTTCAGTTATACTTTCATTTTTAACTCATTAAAAACGTGGCTTTTTTAGCTGAAAGTTAGTTGGAGACTTAGTCTCCAACTCAACCTCTTAATCCGATTCTTGGGGATTAATTAAGGAATATTACCAGATTATTCCTTGGTTTTTCAAGTATAAATTGAAGTTTTCGGTTCTTGATTAAACACACTGAAAAGAAAAGCGAATCTCTCTGGTGCTCTCTGCTCTCTATCGATCTCTCTGTCTCTGAGCTCTCTCAATCTCGTTCTCTACATAAGTTCTGTCTCAAGCTTGCATTAAAACTTAACATTATCGCTGTTAGTGTTAAGCATACTGCATCAAATCCTGGGGGTTTGGCTAGTGCTAATCTCACAGCATAAAAAGGGATCCGCCAAAACCTTTAAGGACAGGTTTATAAACCGCGCAGTTCGAGTTCGTGTGCTATTCTTTGGAGATTGACTAAATAGGTTGGTTTTATATTTTTTGTACTGTCTTTTATTTCCGTCCAGTAGAGTGGACACTCTGTTTCTACCCTTTCTTCTAAACGAATCTATCGAGAAGGATAGTATCGTTATTAGGTTCACCTAATAATCATTCAAAACAGATTTTGTCTAAATAAAATTAGTAACTTTGCAAATAAAGTTTGGATCTTTATAATTAAAATTGTTGTTTATATATAAATCTCGTTGAGAGGCCACTGTGTGTGGGTCGCGACAATGCCCCTGGGCAAAGTCGCTGGGCCATGTCGCCCGCGTGGTTGAGGCTTCTGACTTTAAACGTGATCTGATGCTCATTTTGGAAAAAACTCAGTTAAAAAACGGGAGAGGTTTCTCAAGGGGCGATTTTTGAGCTCTCAAACACCCATCTCATTTATTTCTAGGGTTTTGGTTGGTAAGCTCCTTTATTGTTCATCAAACCACCATTCAAGGCATTTATTGAAGTATTTTCATCAAGATCTCCACTCCTTGCAACCAAGTCTTCCTTGTAACACCCCCATTCCAAAGGAAGGGAGGTTACGTCAAACAGAACAAACGACTATAAAGAACTCCCAAAATAAAGAGTCTCCTATAACGAAATAATACCATCCAAACAATAATTCTAAATCTCCCAACAATCAACAAAAACCAAACATAAACCTTTGCAAAAGAGAGAGCTAGTCTAAAAACAAAGAAATAAAGTAAATGATGCCTAAAATTTCTATAAATCGCTCGTAACCTTTTTGCGATCAGCAACCTTATTTACTCTTCTCACGAAGTCTTAACAAACCCCCTGATTACCTGCCATGAGGAAAAGAGAAAGAAAACATGGTTGAGCCAAACGCCCAGTGAACGGATATATAAAAAAATAACAAAGGAAGCAATGCCAACAATTCAAGAACCAAACTCAAGATATTAGACATTAACGAATTCAAATTTTTAGGGAAGGCGACAATTAACAACTTCAGGCGACTAACATATGATGAGACTAAATCGTAAATAACCAACAATATCATAATTAAACAATAACATGCGATGGAGTGAATCGAGCTCGAAAACGCATACACTTGTATATCAAGCGACGTGACAAGTGTCAGACATGTGGCCACACAGGCTCGTGCGCTGGACTGCAGATCCACACGTACTAATGTGAGATACGGTGTTGGGCACTACACCGACACTCACCCTACAACAAAGAACATATGCTAGGGCCGACCCATACGCCTCCTAAATCAAATCTCCGTCACATCAAATATAGCTCTCACAAGAGCGCAAAAGAGGAGAAGATGTGGTCTGATCACACCGCCACTGTTAGTGTCACGCCATCGGTGCCCCAATGACGTGCCTATGGTACCCCCATAGGTGGTTAGTAGCTCGACTTGTATCCAGAATTTAAATTGTCACAACACATGCGACATAATAAAGTTATAATAAGCTCATTTAAACGGTGTCAATGTCATGTATACGATTATACATGATCTTTAAAAATGGTCTCAAAAGACTAGGAACAACAAAATGCCAAAGTCCAAATCAACCCAAATATCAAATATTGTTCGCTAACGAAAGTGGAATAAATCGCATTTAATTAACGGTGATATTTCAATTAAGCATCGATTGAGGTTGAACCTCTAAGATTATCAAGAACCAATAGATATGACTCGAAAGACGTTAGAGTTTTATTTAAGTTGATACGAATAAAGCCAACGCAAACGAACTAAGGTTACGTATATATATATATATATATATATATATATATATATATATATATATATATTCATACATATATATATACCTACAACATACAAATCGAATCGACAAATACCAACAAAAGAAGGTAAGAACTCCATAAAATATTTACCAATTTCGACATCATAAATAAATGTTTAGGACAAGACGATCTTACAAGGATATGTGATAAGGAACAATTACGAGTGAAAGACGATACGGAGTGAACAAACCGAATAAATATGAACCAAGTAATTTGAATTAAACGGAAACTTAAGAGTGTGAAACTCATGTAAACAATTCAAAGGAATGCAAAGGTTTAAGAATCCGTACCTTAAAACTTCATCAAACTTATCGATCACCAAGCGCCTACTCGCTTATTCCCGGCCTAAAAATACCCAAAACTTATAATTAATCCTACTTGACGACCTTAAAATACAACAGCAAATCACGGCTATAATCGACTAATAAATGGCCAAAATTCAACGACACTTCACGGCTAAAATTGACTACTTAAACGACCAAAACACAGCAGCAAAAACGACTAATAAACGGCTAAAAACGACTAATAAATGGTTAAAAACGCAGCAGCGATTTCGACTAAAAAGGACTAAAACGCAGCAGCGATTTCAACTAATAACGACTAATAAATGGTTAAAAACGCAACAGCGATATACGGCTAAAACCCACTAAAACGCAGCAGCGATTTCACTAAAATCGAGTCGTTTTGGTCCGTTTTTCCGGCAATTCGCACCTCTCTTACGCAATAACACAACGACAACTATAACCACTAACATTAAGCATAAATAGGACGATTTTAAGGTGAAAAGGGCTGATTTTTGAGGTTCTAAAAACGATATTAAGGACCTAATGTTGCTGCCATTAGAATTTAAATACCGAAACGGTAACTTTCGAGCCATCGAAACGACTCGGTTTCTAGCTCCAAACAGTCCCCAAACCTCATATCCAACCATTATTCATATAAAATTCGAGACGCGACAGAAACTTACCTCAAAACGATGATGATTCAACGAAACGTTTCTTGCCTTTGCCACCGATTTCTCCCTTACTCTCTCGATCGATTTCTCTCGCTTGGTTCTTCTCTATCGATCACAATGAGTTGGGTGGTTAGGGTTTAATTAAGATTTCTTTCAACAAAACCCAATTCCCCCTTTTTTTTAAAACTCACGACACAATGGAAACCCAATTAACATATGATGGGTTTTTACAAAACCAACCCCTTAAGATTGACTCATAATCTATTTTTAACCCCAAACTTAAATTGGATTCTAAAAATAAACCCATAACATACCTAATAATTCAAGAACCTTACCATTCTTATTATTATTATTTTTAACCTTGCACCAATTATTAATATAACTCAAATATGCATAAGACGGGTATTATAATTCGTCCCCCCAAAAGAAAAGATTTCGTCCCCGAAATCAAACTAAAACATAAGCATTGAGGTAATACTTACAGATTTTCGAAGAGATACGGATAGTGTGAACGTAAAGATTCTTCCATCTCCCAAGTGGCCTCACGTTCTGGGTGGTTTTTCCACAACACCTTGACAAACGGTACAAAATTTTTTCTCATAACCCGCTCTTGCCTGTCCAATATAGCTCCAGGTTCTTCTTTGCACGAGACATCTTCATGGATTTTATCTAAAGGATATTGCACCACATGCAAAGGATGGTAATGGTATCCTCGAAGCGCCGAAACGTGAAACACATTATGCACATGAGATAGTTGAGGTGGGAGGGCTAACTGGTAAGCAACCTCACCGACCCTTTCTAAAACCTCTAAGGGACCGATGTACCTTGGACTAAGTTTCCCTTTTAATCCAAACCGTCGGACTAAGTTTCCACATATGAACCTTGCCCGTAACAACCCGATCATGGAAGAGGTGACGCTCGAAACAAGAATCAAGGATAACATGATGCAAGCCATGAACTTGGCCATGGCACAACATCAATAATTCTTTATGAAACTCTTGGATGACCGCGATGCTAGTCACCGACGGCCAGAAACGGTGGCGGATAATGTCGTGGTTGGGTCGGGTGATGGACCAAATGTCGTGGGCACGAAAGAGCATGTCATTGTTCGCGAAAAGCGGAAGGAGTCAGGATGCACATATAAGGCTTTTCTGGGGTGCAGACCACCCGAATTTGCAGGTACCGCTAATCCCGTCAGTTGCATATATTGGATCAAAGAAGTGGAAATGGCATTCGAGGCGAGCGAATGCGAAAATTCTCAACGAGTCAAGTTTACTTCTCATCTACTTAAGGGCAAGGCCCTGACCTAGTGGAATCTCACCTGATCATCTCTCACTCCCGAAGTGTTGGCCAAACTCTCGTGGCCAACATTTATGGGCTGTTTGTTTTTTAGTTTTCAGAAATTATTTACCTCTTATCACTTTTTCGGTCAGACGTTTTTGAAATAAGTCTGTTTGTTTTTTTTCCTTTTCAGACCCACTTATCACTTAAATCCATCTGCAACAAAAAGTGATAACCCAATCACTTTTTTCCACTTATTTTTTTATAACAGCCGCTGGAAACCTCTTATCTCGCATCAATCATCCTCTCCAAGTTCATTCAACCTCCAAATTCTGCGACCTCCAAGTTCATCCTCTCCAACCGATCTCGACCCAAATCCAGTCGATCTCCATGTATCTCGATCTCCCCCTCCAGTTTTTTCGTTGATTTCGACCCTATGGATTATCGCTCGACCTAAGAAATGGGTATTTTGAAGAAATGGCTTTTTCTGAGTTTTATCTCAAAATCATACAATGGAGGGGATACCTCCACCTAAGAAATGGGTATTTTAAAGATTAAAGCCTGAATTTTGTGTAGAAAATGGGTATTTTGAAGATTAAAGCTTGAATTTTGCGTATAAATGGTTGGATGGTTTTTAGAGGGTTTTTGTTTTTCATCCTCATCTCTCAACTCATATTCATCATCTTTTAAGGATTATAGATGGATAAATTGAAAGAAGAGAGAGAAAAATTAAGAAGAGGATGCGTCTAGAAAAATCAAACAACAGTGGTTCTTGTATTTTTATTTTATATTTTGGTGGGTAGGTTTTACAATCATGAAAATGGAGTAGGTGGAGGGAGATGTAGAAATGGGAAAGATGATGATGGAGATAACTTGTGGACAAATTGAAGAAATGTAGAAATGAAAATGGAGTAGGTGGAGGAGAGATGGGAAAGATGATGATGGAGATTACTTGTATCAGGTTCTATGTTCTTCATCATCACTTTTCCTCATATTAATAATGCAAAGTAATATAATAGAATGTAATATAATACAATAGATAAATTGATTCGTATTGATTTTAGTCGTTATGAACATAGATTTTAGTAGTATGATTGAATTAAATTCAACAATATCACATTTTCAGGGATAAAATAGACAATAATACATATTCAGACGTTTTCAGCTTGCAAAAGCAAACAATATTTTTTATTCAGATTTCAGACATCAGCACCACCACTTAAAAATCAGAAGTGAAATCAGACTTCAGACTTCAGCACCACTTAAAAAACAAACTCCACCTTAAGAAGAAGATCCTCAACAACTATTTTAGCGAGAGGGCCTTGGACAAAATCGAGCTCGAGTTCCGTAATCTAAGAAAAGGTAACATGTCCATTTCCAACTACTCGAAGCAATTTCTGGAGAAACTGAGTTTGGTGGAGCATCTGGTTCCCGATGAGAAGACAAAGATCAAGGACTACCTGTTGGGGTTACCGACCGAGATGAAGATGGCGGTAAGAAACGCCAAAGTATTGACAATTGAGGAGGTAATTGAAGAGTCGTTCCTTGTAGAGGACGACATTGCACAGGGAAGGGAAGAGAAGGGTCAAGTTGCGGAGAATCGGAAGTGGGAAGGGCCATCGGGGCCCGTTTGTCAGTCTAAACCATTTATGGGTGGAAGATTCGGAGACAACCTCTGAGAGTCAAGGTGGTGCCATAAATGCAAGGCTAAACATTTTGGCCCAATAATCCAAGACCTCACTCGGGACCCGTCGAGTGTGCCAAGTGTGGAAAGAAGGGTCACTTCATCCGGGATTTCCCCATCCAGGGGCCGGTGTGTTTTGAATGTCGAGAACCGGGCCACATGAAGAAATATTGCCCGAAGCTAGTGGGTGGCGTCCGTGGAAATTTCTTTGGATCGACGGCAAGAGTTGAGCAACCGCCGAGAGAGCCGAGCCGAGCATTCTGGATGACCACCGAGGAGGCGAAGGAGACCGTCAATGTCGTTTCTGGTACGTTCCTAGTAAACTCCTTGCCCGCTCGTGTGTTGTTTGATTCGGGTGCTACTTGATCCTTTGTGTCGGACATTTTCTGTAAGCAATTCGTCACTCCTAGAAGTATTCTTCCTGATGCTTTAGTAGTAAAGGTGGCTAATGGAGCCCAAGTGATTATTCATGAGTGTTTTGTTGATTGTACCCTAGAGATCGATGGGAACTCCTTTGGAGTAGATTTATTACCTATGGATATAGGTGGTTTTGATGTAGTCATAGGCATGGATTAGTTGTCAAGATATAAGATCGACATCCTCAGTTCCAAGAAGATGATTCAAGTGCCTTTGGCGGGAAATGGCGTAATCACCATCTATGGAGAGAAAGGGAAGAGATGCAATCCTATCATCTCCTCTCTAAAGGCTCACAAATTCTTAGCGAAAGGTTATTCTTCATACCTAGATTATGTGGTGGACGCAAAGAAAGAGAAGAAATCTATAGAGGACGTGAAAATCATGCAAGACTACCCGGACGTCTTTCCGGAGGACCTACTCGGACTACCGCCAGAACGCCAAGTGGAGTTTCAAATTGACCTTACTCCAGGAGCGGCTCCAATAGCCCATGCTCCCTACCGTTTGGCTCCGACAGAAATGCAAAAGATGATGACACAACTTCAAGAGCTCCTAGAGAATGGATTCATCCGACCGAGCTCGTCACCTTGGGGAGCCCCGGTTTTGTTCGTAAAGAAGAAGGATGGATCTATGTTAATGTGCATAGACTACCGAGAGTTGAACAAAGTTATGGTGAAGAACAAGTATCCTTTACCTCGAATCGATGACCTCTTTGATCAACTGCAAGGCGCGGGATATTTTTCAAAGATCGACCTTTGGTCCGGATACCATCAAGTGAGAGTGAAAAAGAAAGACATTCCGAAGATGGCTTTCCAAACGAGATACGGTCACTACGAGTTTTTGGTGATGCTCTTTGGCTTGACCAATGTTCCGACCGTATTCATGGATTTGATGAATCGCGTGTGTCGTCCCTTCTTGGACAAGTCAGTGATCATTTTCATTGACGACATTTTGATCTACTCTAAGGATGAGGCCGAGCATGGGAAACACTTACGAGAGGTGCTAGAAGTTCTCCAAAAAGAGAAGTTATTTGCAAAGTTCTCGAAATGCGAATTTTGGCTCCAAGAGGTTCAATTCTTGGGCCATGTGGTTTCCAAAGACGGGGTGAAGGTAGACCCAACAAAGATCGAGACGATGATGAGTTGGGAACCGCCAACGAGTCTGATGGAGATCCAAAGCTTCTTAGGGTTGGCGGGTTATTACAGATGGTCATTCAAGACTTCTCCAAAATCGCTTCGCCACTCACCTCCCTCACAAGGAAGAATGTAAAATTCCTTTGGACAGAAACGCAAGATCAAGCCTTTCAAACTCTCAAGTGAAAATTGTGTGAAGCTCCCATCCTATCTCTACCCGAGGGATCAGATGACTTTATGGTGTATAGCGAAGCTTCCTAGTTGGGCCTCGGGTGTGTGCTAATGCAACGGGGAAAGGTGATAGCTTATACGTCACAGAAACTAAAGGACAATGAGAAGAATTACCCGACTCATGACTTGGAATTGGCAGCGGTGGTCTTTGCATTGAAGTTATGGCGACATTATTTGTACGGGACGAAGTGCACTCTCTTTACTGATCACAAAAGCCTAAAGTATATCTTCGATAAAAAAGAACTCAATATGCGATAAAGAAGATGGCTCGATCTATTGAAGGACTATGACTGTGAGTTGCTCTATCATCCCGGTAAGGCCAACGTAGTGGCGGATGCCTTGAGTCGGAGAAGCTATGAAGGCGGTGTCAAAGTATCCCTCACTAGGATCGACGTGGTATCAATCTTGTTGGAGAGAATCAAGGCATGTCAAGCGGAAGCGCTTAGAGAAGAAAACCTCAAATCCGAGGTTATGGTGAAACATAGTAAACTATTAACGAAAGATGTTCGAGGGCTTAAGCTATTTCAGGGCCGCATCTGGGTGCCAAAGTTTGGTGGAAATCGGGATCTACTCCTAGAAGAGGCGCATAAGTCAAAATATTCTATACACCCTGGTAGCACCAAGATGTATAGAGACTTAAAGTTGAACTATTAGTGGTCGGTGATGAAACTTGATGTAGCCAACTACGTGGAGAGGTGTGTTACGTGTCTTCAAGTCAAGGCGGAACATCAAAGACCGTATGGGAGTTTGCAACCATTGTCCATTCCTGAGTGGAAGTGGGACAACATCACCATGGATTTAGTGACAAAGCTACCGAAGACCTTAAGAGGCCATGACACCATTTGGGTGGTAGTAGATCGCCTGGCCAAGAGTGCACATTTCCTTTCAATGCGAGAGCCATTGCCGATGGAGAAATTGGCCAAGCTCTATATTGATGAGGTGGTGTCGAGACATGGTGTCCCGCAATCTATTGTGTCGGATAGCGACAGTCGGTTCACATCAAATTTTTGGGCTAGTCTACATAAAGAGTTGGGAACTCGATTGAACCTGTGCACGACTTACCATCCTCAAACGGATGGGCAAAGCGAGAGGACAATTCAAAAACTCGAAGATATGTTAAGGTTGTATGTTATCGACTTTGGAGGGAGTTGGGACTCGCATCTACCCTTGGTAGAGTTTGCTTATAATAACAGTTACCATTCTAGCTTTGGAATGGCGATATTTGAGGCCTTGTATGGTCGGAAGTGCAGAACCCCGGTTTGTTGGCTCGAAGCGGGTGAGAAACAATTCGCCGAACCGGAAATAGTTTAAGAGACAAGCTAATTCGGAAACTTTGGAATGGGAGTAAAGCCCGACGAACCGGTTCTATCTACTGATTTCTGGTTCCACCCTAGGATTCTTCCTTCAGTCCGAAAAGCAGATAAACTGAAGGAAATCTGGGAGAGATTGAAAGCGACCCAAGACCGACAAAAGAGCTACGAGGACAAGAAAAGAAGACCGATCGAGTTTCAAGTGGACGATCACGTTATGTTGAAAGTATCACCATGGAAGGGGATTATCCGATTTGGGAAACGTGGAAAACTTAGTTCTCGTTTCCTTGGACCTTTCGTCATTTTAGAGAAGATTGGGCTACAAGCATACCGGTTGGACCTACCACTGGAAATGGATGGGATACATCCTACCTTTCATGTGTGTTATCTTCGGAAGTGTCTAGCCGAAGAAGAGAGCGTAATTTCTTTAACGGAAATTCGAGTGGATAACGGGAATCGTTGCGTGAAGGAGCCGGAGGCGATATTGGAATCACAGGTGAAGAAGTTGCGACATAAAGACATGGTCATGGTTAAAGTATAATGGAAGCACCACCTCGGTGCCAACGTTACGTGAGAATCGGAAGAAAATATGAGGAACCGCTATCCTCACATGTTTCCTTAGAATGGGATTTCGGGGACGAAATCCTAATTAAGGAAACAGGTGAGGATTGTAACGCCCGGAAAATTCCTCGTAAGTAATCTTGGACCATTGACCCCATACCCTTACATTAATGATAATTATCCCTAATATATTATTGAATTGAACCCCAAATGACTCCCACTCGACTTCAACCCTTTAGAACGTGAAAATAGGAAAATTTCCAGCAGCTAGCCTGAGTCGTGTGACATTGACCGACGACTATGACACTGGTCATAGTCGCAGGTGGCAATCTCGCAGGTGGATGAGAGGCCAATATGTGTGGTCCGCGACAATGCCCTGCGACAATGCCCCTGGGCAAAGTCGTTGGGCAATGTCGCCTGCGTGGTTGTGGCTTCTGACTTTAAACGTGATCTGATGCTCATTTTGGAAAAAAACTCAGTTCAAAAACGGGAGAGGTTTCTCAAGGGGCGATTTTTGAGCTCTCAAACACCCATCTCATTTATTTCTAGGGTTTTGGTTGGTAAGCTCCTTTATCGTTCATCAAACCACTATCCAAGGCATTTATTGAAGTATTTTCATCAACATCTCCACTCCTTGCAACCAAGTCTTCCACAACTAACATCTAGGATTTTCTATTTTCTAGGTTTTAACCAAAACCTAGATTGTGAGTTCCTAAACTTTGTTAAAACTATATACACAATATAACATGCTATTTATTGTTGTCATTCTCCTATATTTGAACTATTTATACACATATCTTGATTTCTTGTGGAGTTCATTATGTTTAGGTTTAAGACCTCATAACTTATATGGATGAGCTTCCCTAAAATGTTATTGGGACTCTTTAGCCTTAAATAAATTAGAAAATATATTTGTATGGGTTAACCTTAAATGATGGTCTATAAGGGTGGTTTGACCTAACTTTGAGAAAATGGGTTATTTGTTAGATACATGATGATAAGTTGCTTTGTCATTTCTTGATAAATTATGCACCAGGGTAATGAGGTGATTTAATACTTGTGTATACATGAAGTGGGGTTATGTTTACATTGATGATGATAAATTCATGTAAGTCATTTTAGAGACTATGTTTGATGTGAACTGTATGGTCTAATATTGTACCCATGGTTGGTATTATGAGCATTCATGTGCATTATGTGCCTTGAGACCTACAAATGATATTGTTGGACGAACCAAGTCGGTAGACACTAGGAGGATATAGTCTTGGGTGCCACCGATAAGGTATGTACCTAGACCTCCGCCATTTGAGGTAATGCCATGGTTGTAGTCTTCGGGTGTGCCGGGCCTTTTGGATGTCACTCATGGTAATTGGCATTAAGGTATATCGACTCTTTGGGTGAAACTTAATTGGTATTATGGGTCTCCCCCATTGAATCCACATATGAGAAACTTCTTGTTAAATGTTGACAAGTATAATGCTATTTAATGAAACATTATTGTTTGTACAAACTCACTAGGCTTTTTGGCGTAACACATGTTGTTGTCGTTGTGTATCTTAGGTTCTAGTGGCGCCGCACTTAAGGAGGTTTAGGCGGACTTCCGTGTGAGCTTAGGGATGTGCATTGGGACACACTTTTTGTGAAAGACTTCGTTGGGTCTATAGGCGACACCCTTTTTGTAATCTTATTTCTTTTATAGAGATTAGATTAGATGGTTGTTGTTTATTACCGTTGAATTACAAATTGTAATTAAACAGGTTTTATTTATTCCTCATTTTTGGGGAGACTCTTGCTATGGCAATTTCTATATATACCTCATGTCCATTTTTTCGGATTTTTGTTATCCCTATTT
This sequence comes from Arctium minus, assembly GCA_954870635.1. Lineage (NCBI taxonomy): Eukaryota > Viridiplantae > Streptophyta > Magnoliopsida > Asterales > Asteraceae > Arctium > Arctium minus. The sequence continues at coordinate 21,712,363 of OX941097.1, read as the reverse complement.
TTAGGTTGTTACATTGGAATGACATCTATTGGGGCCATGGGGATCACCGGGGCCCCGGTTGTGGACATCACAGTGGAGTGATGGTTGGCTATGAACTCTGTGCAAAATCCCGTGATTTGTGCTGAGTGTCTATCTGTTATTGTTGGGCCTTTAAGGTGGATTCTATATTTTATTGGAACTGTTAAAACTGGCTTTTGAGAGGGAATTCAGTAGACCTTATGGCCTAACCCTCACTTTTCAAACTTAAAACTATTTTCAAATAAGAGTATAGTGGGGAGCTCATCCCAAGGGAAAGAGAAGAGGTGATCCCATAGAAAAGGCATTGCTTAACAGAGACTTGTAGTTCCTTATTAGACTTACTGTAATTCTCAGCTATGAATGTGTATAACCATTGCGAACCTTGAGATGTGTTTGATATAATGTTGGTATATTTGGGGACCATTCTGACTATATTGATATGTTTATGCCATTGTTGAAATTGGGTTGTTACATTTTTCCCCGACGAGAACATTGGGATCCCCGATACCCCCGACCCCGTTACCATTTGTATGTGTAATGCCGTCTCAACGTTTTTTATTTCTTGTCCAAGAGTAGGGAAGTGTGATTAGTCTAATTTTTTTTATAAACCTGAAAATGGTGCAAGTGTTTTCTCGTTTTTTGATAATGCCAAAGAGGAAGAATTGCTAAGACACTTTCTTTTGCAATCTTTAATGCTAAGAGGATTTCTTTTTGCATTTTTTAAAGTTTGGTTTTCGGAAAACCTCTTAGAAACTTTGTTTGAGTAAGATTACATTAGATATCGCTCTTATATTATATGATATCTAACTTAGTTAGGCTATATTTAGTAAATTAATTGATAGCTGTAATTGATAAGATAGTTATTAGCTGATAAGTTAATTGATCAAATAATTATGTTTGGTAAAAACTAGCTGATAAGTTAGTTGAAAAATGTAAAATGACAAAAAATGACATGTTTAAAAATCAATCATTTTATAACATTATATAATATAATTAAAAGAATTACTAATAATATAATATGTTAATTAATACAAGTAAGTAAAAAATTAAATAATAAAATATGTTATTAATAGAACTTCAATTTGATTATAAGTTACATATATATACACACACAGGGTTGAGTTCCGATGAGAAGTTGAGATTAACGTGAGAAGTGGTTATCAACCGTTGGATGAGAAATTGATGCACATTAGGATGAGATGTACCGAGATAAGATGCACCAGATCAATTCCTTCTAAGACGTAATTCATGGGAGGTAATGAGATTAAAAGTGATCAATGGTTAAGATCCACTTCTCATGCTTCCCACGTTAACCCCAACTTCTCGCACGATCATTCGCCTATACACATATATATATATATATATATAGAGAGAGAGAGAGAGATAAAATATAGATGTGGATTTATGTAATGAAATACGAATTTTAGAAAAAAAGTTATATTCATTGATTATTTTAAATAATCATACACATGATATGAAAACAAACAAAGTTTACCACTCGTATACATCTTAATTAATAAATAATTTTTCAAATAAATAATTTTAAATCATTTTTGTTAAAGTTTTATTATTTATGATTAAAAAAAAGAAATATAACTTATAAAAACATATTTAAAATTGTTAGCTTTGATTTTTGACCCACTAACTTATAGAATAATAATTAATGTGATTAATAATAATTCAAAATAATAAATAATTAATATTAATATTAATCAATAATTAATAATTTAATATAGATTAATGATTAATCATTTTTTTATTATTCAATTATTAACATTTTATTCATACTTAAAAAGTAATAATAATTAATAATAAGTAGAGTATAATTAGAAGAAAGTGACAAAAACAACTCATCTAGCTTATTGAAACGCTACAATAAACTAGTTTATGGTCATTCAAACGTATTTTTCAAAGAAAAAATAAAGTAGCTTATGTTTGTCAAATAATATCTTATCTGATGTAATAACCAAGTTTTTCTTTTTTATCTGTTACATACACATGACAACATTTTGATTATCCCAAAACAAGTGCAACATTCTTTATTCCACTGTGTCCAAAAAAGTTTGCGGTGACAACATGTAGCTAGCTTCGTTTGAGACAATGGTTTAATTTGCAAATAAAACCTTCATGATACGTTTTGTTAGATCACATTCTTTGGCTTTGCCAATCAAATACTTAAATTTGACTAAATTTATAAGTCAAACTACAAAACTTAAATTTAGTATTACTGATGTTAGATTTTGAGCAAATAATATATTTTTTTTTAATTTAAGAACATAGATGAATATTTTTGTGAAGTTGGCTAAAACTATAATACGTTCTTGAACCATTATCGACGGTCTCTACATATTGAGTAGTTGGTTGGATTGTTTCTGTATCAGTGGGAACATTAGAACGGTATAAAACGACCACAACTTTTCGATTTAGATGGGGCCCACTACAAAAAAGAAGCCTATCAGCGACGGAAATTTCTGTCGCTAATCCGTCGCTAAAAGTCAATTCCGTCGTTAATCCATCGCTGAAAGTCTGTCGCTTAATAAGTGGTAGGTAATGCTTATCAGCGATGGATACTAGTGACGGATTAGCGACGGAATTATTAGCGACGGCCGCAATTTAGTGACGGGTCAGCGGCGGAAATAGTTAGCGACGGATTTAGCGACGGTTTATTTTAGCGACGGAATATTTTAGCGACGGATTTCCATCACATATTCCGTCGCTAATATTAAAAAATTAAAAAAATTAAATTCAGAAATCAGCATTTTCCTGTATTTTTATACAAATAATCTGTCCATTAAGTTGACACAAATAACCTGTCCATTAAATTACAAATCATCCGAATAAAATAAAAATCCAAATTCATACGATTATGAATTTATACAAAACAATGTAGCAATCTAAAAATCCAAATTCATACAATTCTGAATTCATACAAAACAATGTAGCAATCTAACTAGGGCGGGAGGGGGGAAACCGTATCCCTGCTGCTGCATAAAGGCAACAAACTGCTGCGATAATGTGAGCTGCTCAGCTAGCTGGGTAGCATGTCTGACCTGTTCCGCCTGCAACTCTTCGTTGCTCTTCCTTTCGATCTCCAACTGAGCCAAATAGCGCTCCTCCCGCAGCCTCGCATCCTCCTCCATCTTTGCCATCTGCTCTCTCAACGCCGCTAACTGTAAATACAGTAATTGACAAAAATTAGTATTTATTAGCAATGAAAAGTAACAATATGATACATAACTAATATAACCAACATACCTCTTCTGCCGATGCAGTCCCAGGTGATCTCCCACCGCTACTGCTACTACACTCACCGGTCATAGCATAACGAGGATCCTGGGTCGTCCAACCAAAAATACGGCCCTTTTTCCGCCCTCCGGCACTCTGCTCCCAAAGAGCTGTCTCGTCAATCGGAGGGGAATCGGGAGTCTGGCTAGCCTCCACATCATCCTTAATCTCTCGAAAGCGTCTCTATGGTTACCAAAACAAAAACGGGTAAGAAGAAATTTTAGCAGCATAACGACTCTAAATCAAACATATCCAACTTATCTACTAACATAGCCTAACGTCTGCCCAACAGTGGCAGCCCAAACTACATGTATACAACACACACACACACACACACACACACACACACACACACATATATATATATATATATCCATTGCGGTTACCAAACAAAACATACGTTGAACATATTTGTATACACATGCATATAAAAAGCGAAATTTAGCAGCATAACGGCTCTAAATCAAACATATCCAACTTATCTACCCTCGTGTATGCGAAAATGCTTTCGCTGTTTTTAGACCCAAAATTCCATCATTTAAGACATCGTTATTCGAATGTCCAAATTTATGAACTAAGACAATGTTTATTTATTTATATTATGCATTTTACACTACTAGAAATTCGTTAACTCCGACGGAAATTACCGACGGACACAAACCGTCGGTGAATAGCGACGGATTATGGATTTTAGCGACAAAAAACTTTGTCATTGGTAAACCGTCGGTAAAAATACCCATCCGTCGCTAAGTCGTCGGTAAAAATAATGGTTTCCAACGGATTACCGACGGACACTTTAATATTTTAATTTTGATTTATTTTTATTATATATTCCGTCGGTATTTCGTCGGTAAATAATCAAATCATTTTTAAAAAATATATTAAAAAACCATCGGTAACCGTCACAAATCACCGACGGAGCCTTTGGTATTTTAATTTTTATTATAAATTCCGTCGGTAAATAATTAAATTATTTTTTAAAAAAATATTAAAAAACCGTCGGTAATCCGTCACAAATCACCAACGGATTACCGACAGACGCTTTAATATTGTAACTTTTATTTATTTTTATTATAAATTCCTTCGGTAAATAATTAAAACATTTTTTTAAAAGTGTTAAATTCCGTCGGTAATCCGTCACAAATCACCGACAATTTACTGACGGAATTTAATATATTTTTTTTGTTTTTTTCAATTCTAGTATGCGTATGAGGTTTTACAGATGATATTTGTCTTATTTGGTTTATATATGTTTATGTATATATGGATGATAGTATATATGTGTATGTATATGTGGATGATAGTATATGTACACGTATGTATATACAGTACATATATGTTTGTATGTCATGTATATATGTCTATATGTTTATGTATGTTTGTATATGTTTGTATATGTCATGTGCCCTAACTATCTCTCGTCGTCTCCCCAATCCCCACTACAACTCTCTCGATTTCTCGATTCAGTTCCAATCTCGTCGTCTCCCCACCACTCTATTGTCGACCCCTCCAACCCTCTCGATCTATCGGGCTTTAAAGGGTTTCATTGGGCCTTAATGGATCTATCGGACTTTAAGGGGTTCTATTGGGCTTTAAAAAGATTTCATTGGGCCTTAATGAATATTTTGAGCTTTAAAGGGGGTTCTATTGTGTTTTAAAGGGGTTTCATTGGGCCTTAATGGATCTATCGGGCTTTAAGGGTACCTATTGGGCTTTAAAGGGTTTCATTGGGCCTTAATGAATCTATCGGGCTTTAAAGGGTTCTATTGGGCTTTAAAGGGTTTATTGGGCCTTAATGGATCTATCGGGGTTTAAAAGGTTCTATCGGGTTTTAAAGGGTTTCATTGGACTTTAAAGGGTTTCATTGGGTCTTAATGGATCTTTTGGGATTTAATTAATTCTATTGGACTTTAATTGGTTATTTTAGGCTTGAAAGAGTTTCATTGGGTCTTAATAGATCTATTGGGCTTTAAAAGGTTATTTTGGGCTTTAAAGAATTTCATTGGATCTTAATGGATCTATCGGACTTTAAAGAGTTTCATTGGAGAATCTCATGTTATGGTTTTCATACCTATTTTGAAAGGGAACAATTGTTGGATTTCGTTGGTGGTTATATTTTGCTGATTTTCTTAAAATTAGAAAGTTATGTTGTGACTTCTCTTGCTCCTACTATACTACAATGATGATCTCATCAACCAATTCCGTTTCATACTTGGACCAAACTGTTAACTGTTTAACTTTCCAAACATGTTGGATGACAAATGGCACTTTGCTGGCATGTATGATGTGAGGAGAAAACAAGGAGGTCCTATCTGCACCATGAGGCATAAACTTGACCCTAGAGGTTAGTTGTGCATATGGATTAGCCAGAGAACCATAATTGTATGGTCATTTATTAATTGTATTTAATGCCTCACGTGGTTTTTGCAAAAAAAAAAAAAAAGGTTTTGGCATCTGGCTGTTGTTTCCATCTATGAACAATAAGTTGTATGTAACATGTTTACTAATATGTTGTATCTAATGAGGAGTTCCAAAGAAATGTTGAAACATGTAACATGTTTACTAATATGTTGTTGTTTTTGTGCCATTAGGGTCTTTAGGTGGATATGTCTCAGCAGATTCCTGGTCTAAATGTTCACAGTTGGATATTTGGGCATAAGTTGCATTTTGTGAAGTGGGATAAAGGATGTTGGGACCTATGTATGTTTCTAATTCTCATAAGCATCAACAGTTGTTTATGTAGTACAAATTGATCTGTGTGAGCCTCTGTAGGGGCTGGAAACTTCTAGTTTGAAGTTAGATGAGGGTTTGTTAGCTTGCTTTTTCACTACAATTATTGGGAAATCGTTAGTTGTCTTTCTTAAGCATTTGTTAGGGTGATAATATTTTTTATAGTTGTAATGTTCCTTTAATTTGATATCTATAACTTTAATCACATGTAGCATTTGAACATTTTAATAGGTCACTTTGTGTCGTAGGGTTAGACGAACAATACTTTAACGGAAAGATAACGAAACCTCGCTAAGCATAGTAGTCTTTACAATAAAATTTAATATCCTGCCACACTGCGCGGGTAAAATGAATACAAATTTAATTATTTCTTTAAAAATTTATTTTAATTTTTTATAAATTACTAAAAATTAGTGACGGATCAGTAACGGATTAGCGACGGAAGTAACTTTCAATGACAGATCAATGACGGAATTTTCCGTCACTGATAGGGTCGATTTTATTGTGCAAGTCCGTCGGTAAAATAAGTCAATTGGTAATCCGTCGGTAAAATACGTCCATCGGTAATTCGTCGGTAATCTGTCGGGAAATAATGGTCTGTCGCTAAACGTTGCCGTCGCTTATTCGTCGTTAATCCGTCGCTAAAATCCGTCGGTAATCAAATGCTGCCAGATAGTTTCCGACGTCGATTTCCGACGGATCTTACCCATTACCGACGAATCGGACCGTCGGAAATTATTGTTTTTTTTAGTGTAATCAGATAATATCAGAGATTTCTTCCGTTTATATAATATTTTAGGTATCAAATTTCAGTATTTCATTTTTGCTTACAATTTTTTGAATATTTTATACATCTTTTATGACTGTATGTCATTAAAATTATTAAGAAATATAATAATACATGTTATTTTTTTATTATCAATTGTTGTTATTGATATTCTAAAGAGATTTTCTTTACGAATAAAACTAATCATTATTAACTTAATTGATCATGGAATACTTTAATATTTCAGGTATTAACAAAAAAATATTCGATGATATTTTCAAGTATTTATTTAACTAAACTAATATTTTAAAATAAAATAAAATTCTTTAATGGAAAAAATAAAGCCTAAAATTGTACTTAAATATAGGCTCTTAATATTCTCATAACTTAATTTCATACACAACTAATTATTTGGAGTATAATTATACTTAAGTTCTTAACTAACTACAACTCACAAAAATAAATTATTCATTATTATATTTTATGTATATATTATTTAAACCCCCCCCCCCTCTCTATTTATCTTTTTCATATGAAAATTCAATTTTCATTGTGTACGTGAGGACGAATCTCGGTCTCTCCATCTTTATTGATCCACTAACTCATATTAAATAGAGTTTTTAATTATAATTATTAATTAAGATGATTAGGGAAAAAAATGGAAGATAATTTGAAGTCACCACTACCATATTTGATATTTATTTTTTTTAATAAAAAAAGTTTTACCACTTAAAGTTTAAATAAATTATCTTAAAAATAACTAATATTTTAATCAAACAAATTAAATAAAAAAAAAGGAGAATTTTGTGCTTTTCGATTTGATATTCATCTCGATATAGTTTTTTTAACCGTTTTTTAACGTGAAATGCTATATATGTGTTATATTCATTATGAATATTTATGTACGTTCAAGTGTGTACAACACCTCAACACCGTAAGTCTGTAATTCGACATCACCTTCTTCAACACTTTCTTCAATGTTGTAAGACATCGCGTTCTTCATCACCGTAACCCAACATCCATCGAGACAATCGAGAACCTATCGAGTTTCAGTTGTGAATCGGGGAACAAAAGGGAGCGTGTCACGTCTCCACACCTTCACGGGTCATTCATGTATTATTCATCATGAATAATGTATCATTCATGATGAATAATACAACATTCAGGATGAATAATACACGATTCATGTATTCATGTATTATTCATCCTTAATGTTGTATAATTCATTCTGAATATTGTATTATTCATCATTAATAATGGATGAACGTTCATATTTGTTATTCATACTGAATGTGGGACACCCGATGATGTACATACATATTCAAAATGAATTAAACCAAATTTTGGTTGTGAATCGGGAAACAAAAGAGTGTGCGCCATGTGTCCACACATTCACAGGTCATTCATATATTATTCATCATGAATAATGTATCATTCACGATGAATAATACAACATTCAGGGTGAATAATACATGAATAATGAATTAGTGTATTATTCATCCTGAATGTTGTATTATTCATAATGAATAGTAAATGTACGTTCACTTTTGTTATTCATACTGAATGTGGACACCTGAGGACGTGCATACGTATTCATAAAGAATATAACACATTTATATCATTTCACGTAAAAAACGGTTACAATGAAGAAAAGAAAACTATATCGAGATGGATGCCATATCGAAAAGCACAGAATTTTTATTTTTTTGATGTAATTTGTTTGATTAAAATATTAGTAATTTTTAAGATAATTTATTTTTAAACTTTAAAGAGGTAAAAACTTTTTAATTAAAAAATAAAATAAAACGTCAAATAAGGTAAGCAGTTATTCAAATTTTCAGTTTTGTCCCTAATCACTTCTCAATTAATCTTATGGGTTGTTTGTTTACCTCTTAATTGTTCCATTAAGAGGCAACCTCTGAATCGCTAATTAAGAGTTGAATCTTGTTTGGCAAAAAAAAGTCCGCCTCTTAATGGTTCAAAAACCCTCTGAATGATTTTGTATCCTGAGTCTCCCTTAACCATTAAGCGCCCTGATTTCACTATGAATAATTACCAAACAAATATATTTCATTTTCCACTATATCATAAGAGTCTCTTAATCATTCTGACCACTTAATCATTCTGCACCAAACCATTCAGCAACTGTCAAACAACCCCTTATTATGTTTGTAACACCCTAAAAATAGGGGTAAATTTAAACATGGGAGATGACTTAAACTTGCCATTACTATAGTAGCAGTACCTAAAAATAGGGAAGAGTAAATAGCGTTTACAACTCTATAATTGGAAATCCGAAAATGATAATACACTAATCTAAACCATCTTTGTCTAGATTAATACAATTGTCACACAAATTTTCCAAAAGGACTTCTATTCAAATCTGTACGCCAAAAGTTCCAACTCATGTTATATCCCAAAAGATGTCGTTATCGGCCGACACGCTCACCCTTAACCTTTGCGAGCCCCATCGCTAAGAGATCCTATTTACACGATAAATTCAAGACAAGTGTTAGGCTTGACACCTAGTGAGTTCATCATTATAAATAATAAGAAAGAAAGCCTTGAATGCAAAAGTGTAACCACGTAACTACCATACTCGATACGTCACAAGAAAGTGTAAGCCCGTAGAGAGACTTACTTTAAAACAAATTATCAATTAAAATCAACATTTATTCCAATGAACATCAACCCAAACCGGGTCTTTAGTTTTAGTGGACTTCAACCCAAACCGAGTCTTTAGTCTATAATCTAACTTCAACTTAAACCGAGTCTTTAGTCAAGACGCACCTCAACCCAAACCGGGTCTTCAGTTTAGTCGGACATCAACCCAAACCAGGTCTTTAGCCTAGATGGACATCAACCAAAACTGGGTCTTTAGCCTAGATGAACATCAACCCAAACCGGGTCTTTAGCCTAGATGGACATTAATCTAAACAAGTAAACTTCCAACAATACTTCATTAACCATCAATAATTTCCAATATGCATACTTGACCTAGATTTCCAAATCCATATCCAAAAGAAATATTACCATAGATGTATGACAGATATTTAATGCTCTTTCATAGGCACTTACCTTTGCCTAACTTTACCATCAAGAACAAAACCCTAAAATTTCCCTTACACATAAGTTTAATAATGTACCACCATGGAACAAGATAGATCACGTAAATGATGTTAAATATCTATAATACTTCCAAGTAATTAAGGAAAATCGATGATAGATGAAGATAACTCACACAATGGGGTTGTTAGTGAAACCCTAGATTTCTAAGTGGGGAAATAGAGAAGAGTTGAGCTCCTAGCACACTAGCACATTGCAATAAATGATGATGGAGCCCTAGGGTTGAAGTAAATTCACTTGGATCCTTAGCTTAGCAATCAATGAGGAGAGATAGCAAAGAGATGACTGAAATCGCCCTTAAGGATGAGAGAAAATATATATGATATTTTTTAATGTTTCCCCAAAACCCCCTTTTATCAGATTTGGATTTTTAGGCCAAAAATCCCGATGGTCATAGTGACTTGCGAGTATGCCCTTGGCATACTCGCCGGGCATACTCGCTCAAACTGTACCTTAAGGTATCAGTCTCCAGCGATAGTGACACCGCGAGAATGCCCTTGGCACTCTCGTCGGGCATTCTTGCCCAACATATACCGAGACCTTCATGGCTACCCCGCGATTATGACACTGCGAGAATGCCCTTGGCATTCTCGCCAAACATTCTTGCCCATAGACCTCCATCCGCTGTTTCTTCCCGATTCTGACCCGATCCAATTCTAAACGACTTGACCCACAAACGAGTACATTGCAACAACAAAATGAGCAATTCTACGACCATACCTAAGCACCAAATAGCACTCTACCGTACAAGGGAAAAAAGATTAACAAGGGTTATAGAAGATTACGTACTAGAATTTTGAGGGTGTTACAATCCTCCCCAACTTGGGAACGATTTCGTCCTCGAAATCCAAGCTAGGAGAATAGATGAGGATATCTTCGCTTCATATCCTCTTCGGCTTTCCATGTCACGTTAGCTTCACGGTGATGCTTCCATTGAACCTTTACCATAGTGACCTCTTTGTGACGAAGCTTCTTCGTCTTCCGCTCCAAAATTGCATCGGGTTCTTCAACACATCGGTTTCCCTCATCAACTCTAATCTCGGAGAGTGGGACGACACTCTCCTCTTCTGCAAAACACTTCCGTCACTCTCACCTGATGATAGCCCGAATGTAGGTCAATCTTGGAGAAGCACCCCGTTCCTTGAAGTTGGTCAAACAAGTCGTCAATCCTTGGAAGTGGATACTTGTTCTTCACCATCACCTTATTCAATTCCCTATAATCAATACACATATGCATCGTGACATTCTTTTTCTTAACGAACAAGACCGGAGCTCCCTAAGGTGACGAGCTCGGTCTTACAAAATCCTTCTCAAGAAGGTCTTGGAGTTACGTCATCATTTCTTGCATCTTGGAGGGAGCTAATCGGTAAGGAGCTCTAGCGATCGGAGCCGCTCCAGGGACCAAGTCAATCCGGAATTCCACCTGATGAAAGGGCAGCAATCCGGGTAGATCATTAGGAAACACATCTGAGAAATCACACACCACCTTCACATCCTCGAGTCTTCTCTTCTCTAGCTTGGCGTCGATTACGTACGCTAAAAAGGACGAGCATCCCTTTACTAGACACCTTCGTGCTTTCGCCATGGTGATGATAGCGACATCACCCTTCCTATTTTCACCATAAGCAGTCACCAATAAACCGTCTGAGGTTGGGATTCAGATTAACTTCTTTGAACATACAATCTCGGCTCGATTTGCTGAAAGCCAATCCATACCAACTACTACGTTAAAGCTTCCAATTACCATGGGTATCAAGTCGACTGGAAATTCCATTCCCTCAATCAAGAGGGTGCAACCCTTCAACACCTCCCGCACTAGTATTTGACCTCTATTAGCAATTTCTACTACTACTGCATCCTCTAAACTACTAGTGGGCATGGAAAGTTTTTGGCAAAAAGAACTCGACACGAAGGAGAAACTAGCACCAAAATCAAATAACACACGCGAATGTACGGAGTTTAGGAGAAACATATCCGATACCACGTACGACGATGCTCTAGCCTCTTCAGTAGACATTTGGAAAGCTCGACACGTCACTCTTGGAGAATCCACCTTCTTTCCCCCACTTCCTCCAGTCTTCAGTTTAGGGCACTCACTACAGACATGACCCGGCTCCTTGCATTCGAAGCACGTGATTCCCTTCACCGGGAAATCTGTAACACCCTAAAAATAGGGATAACAAAAATCCGGAAAACGGACACGTGGTATATAAAATTGCCATAGCAAGAGCCTCCCAAAAATAGGGAAATATACAAACCTGTTTAATTACAATTGTAATCTAACGGACAATAAATAACAACCAACTAATCTAATTTCTATAATTAAAAAGAGATTACAAAAGGGGTGTCATCTATAGACCCAACATCTTCTCCAAATATATATATATATATATATATATCCAAGTGCAATTCCCCAAGCTCTCACCCAAATCAACTATGCCTGCTTAGATCCGGCACCGCTAGAACCTGAGATACACATCGACACCAAACAAGTGTTAGGCCAAAAAGCCTAGTGAGTTGAACAAGAAATAGCATATAAGATCAATTACAATTCTTATCAGTAGTTAACCAATGTTAAATAAATGTGGAGTCAATAGGGGAGACCCATAGCACCAATCAAGTTCCACCCAAAGAGTCGATATACCTTGATGCCAACTAACAAGAGGCAGCCGAAAGGCCCAGCACATCCGGGGACTACAACTATGGAAATTCCCCGAATGGCGGAGGTCTAGGCACATACCATCACGGTGGCGCCCAAGACTACATCCTCCAAGTGTCTACTGACTTGGTTCGTCCAACATAATGCATATAGGAGGTCTTGAGGTGTATTTCAACCAAACATATTTCGATACCAACCACGGGTACAATATTACCATCCAAACCACATAAAGTCCAACACAAGACCCGAATGACAATCATATTCATCATGTAGTTATAATATCACCAAAAAGGTATTCCAAGTAGAAATCATCATGAAATCAAGGTATACATACATTTAATCATGGCAAGATACACATAACATATATCTATAAGAAAACCCCCAATACTTGAATATTTAAAGATGAACATTTGAGTAAATATAAAATGTTAACAAGTAAGAGATTAAGATGTGTATCTAGTTTTAACAAAAGGTTTAGTAAACTCACAATCCAGGTTTTTGATTAAAACCTAGAAAATAGGAAACCCTAGATGAAGAGGTTGAGACTTGAAGATGAGAAGATAGCCCTTTGAGAAACCCTAGAAAATCTTCCTTGAGGACAATGAATGCAAGCTCAATAATCCCAACTACCAAGATGATTGCTATTAATGAGGGTTAGGGTTTAGGGATGAAAAGAACTGACTTGGGAGCTCTAAAATCGCCAAAGAGAAAAGTGGGAAATGTTGCCAATGAGGTAAAATCGGCTAAGAACTCATTTAAACCCAAAAACCCCGTCGACGATAGTGCCCGGTGATAGTGCCATGGGCATTATCGCATGTCACAATCGCGCGAAGCCTGAGACCCGCGGTACCAATCCCGCGAGAGTGACCTGCGATAGTGACAGTGTCACTATCGCGTGGCACTCTCGCGCCACTCTCCCAACAACCCAAAATTCAGTTTAAAACGATTACGAGCGCGAGGTTCAGACAATTAAGATAATTAAACAATTCATATAACATTATAACATAATAATGATGATCATACGCATATTAAGGACTCATATACTCAGATAAACACAATTAATGAAGTAAGGGAAACAATTACATACCTTATAAATTTCCAGGTGTTACAATCCTCCCCACGTTATTGGGATTTCGTCCCTGAAATCTCATCCTAAATTAAACAAGTGAGGATAACGATTCTTCATATTATCTTCAGACTCCCAAGTAATGTTAGCACCCCGATGGTGCTTCCATTGAACTTTAACCATGACCACGTCTTTATGCCGTAACTTCTTCACTTTCGATTCTAGGATCGCCTCCAGTTCTTCCACACAACGATTCCCATTATCTACCCGGATTTTCGTCATGGGAATCACGCTTCCTTCCTTATCTAGACACTTCTGAAGGTAACACACGTAGAACGTAGGGTGTATCCCATCCATCTCTGGTGGTAAGTCCAACCGGTAGGCTTGTAATCCAATTTTCTCCAAAATGACGAAGGGTCCAAGGAAACGAGGGCTAAGCTTCCCGCGCTTCCCAAAACGGATAATCCCCTTCCATGGAGATACCTTCAACATGACACGGTCGCCCACTTGAAACTCGATCGGTCTTCTCTTCATGTCCGCATAGCTCTTCTGTCGGTCTTGAGCCGCCTTCAATCTTTCTCGGATCTCCTTCACTTTATCTGCCGTTTCTTGAACTATTTCCGGTCCGGCGAATTGCTTTTGGCCCGCTTCTTACCAGCAGACCGAGGTTCTACACTTTCGTCCATACAATGCCTCGAACGGTGCCATTCCGATACTAGAATGGTAATTGTTGTAAGCGAACTCGACCAAAGGCAAATGTGAGTCCCAACTACCTCCGAAATCTATTACATACGACCTCAACATGTCCTCTAGTGTCTGGATCGTCCTTTCGCTTTGACAATCCATTTGAGGGTGGTATGTCCTGCTCAAATTTAACCTAGTGCCCAACTCTTTCTGCAAGCTAGCCCAAAAATTTGATGTGAACCGACTGTCCCGATCCGACACGATGGATTACGGAACCCCATGCCTCGACACCACTTCGTCGATATAAAGCTTGGCCAATTTCTCCATTGGCAAAGTCTCCCGCATTGCAAGGAAATGTTCACTCTTGGTTAGGCGGTCTACAATTACCCAAATGGTGTCATGGCCCTGCAATGTCTTTGGTAGTTTCATCACGAAATCCATAGTGATGTTGTCCCATTTCTACTCAGGAATGGACAACGGTTGCAAACTCCCATACGATCTTTGATGTTCTGCCTTGACTTAGAGGCACGTGACACACCTCTCCACGTAATTGGCCACGTCCAATTTCATCACCGGCCACCAATAGTTCAATTTCAAGTCCCTATACATCTTGGTGCTACCGGGATGTATAGAATACTTCGATTTGTGCGCTTCTTCAAGAAGTAGGTCACGGTTTCCCCCAACCTTCGGCACCCAAATTCGCCCCTGAAAGAGCTTAAGTCCACGACTGTCTTCCGTTATGAGTTCCCTTTTCTTCACCATGACTTCGGATTTGAGGTTCTCTTCCTTCAATGCTTCCACTTGACACGACTTGATGTTCTCTAGCAAACTCGATACTATATCGATCCTCGTGAGGGACAATTTTATACCACCATCATGGCTCCTTCGGCTCAACGCATCTGCCACTACATTGGCCTTACCGGGATGGTAGAGTAGATCACAATCATAATCCTTCAGAAGCTCAAGCCATCTTCTTTGTCGCATGTTGAGTTCCTTTTGATCGAAGATGTACTTAAGACTCGTGTGATCGGTGAAGAGAGTACATTTTGTCCCATATAAGTAATGTCGCCACAACTTCAACGCAAAAACCACCACCGCCAATTCCAAGTCATGAGTCGGATAGTTCTTCTCATGATCCTTTAGTTTCCGTGACACATAAGCTATTACTTTCCCCCGTTGCATTAGTACGCATCAAAGCGCCATCTTGGAAGCGTCACTATACACTACGAAGTCTTCCGATCCCTCGGGAAGGGATAAGATCGGATCTTCGCACAATCTTCTCTTGAGAGTTTAGAAAGCTCGATCTTGCACATCGGTCCAAAGAAACTTGACGTTCTTTCTTGTGAGTGAGGTGAGTGGCATTGCTATCTTAGAGAAATCTTGAATGAAACGTCTATAATAGCCCGCCAAACCCAAGAAACTTCGGATCTCCGTCGGACACGTTGGCGGCTCCCAACTCATCATCGCCTCAATCTTTGTCGGGTCTACCTTCACTCCGTCTTTAGACACTACATGCCCCAAGAATTGCACTTCTTGGAGCCAGAATTCGCACTTTGAGAACTTTGCAAACAACTTCTCCCTTCTTAGGACCTCCAACACTTCCTGCAAATGTTTCCCATGCTCGGACTCGTCCTTTGAATAAATTAGGATATCGTCGATGAAGACGATCACAGATTTTTCCAAGAATGGCCGACACACACGGTTCATTAGGTCCATGAATACGGACGGAGCGTTGGTCAAACCAAAAGGCATCACCAAGAAATCATAGTGACCGTATCGCGTTCGGAAAGCCGTCTTCGGGATGTCTTCCTTTTTCACTCTCACTTGATGGTATCCGGACCGAAGATCAATCTTTGAGAAACATCCCGCGCCTTGGAGTTGATCAAAAAGATCGTCGATGCAAGGTAGAGGATACTTGTTCTTCACTGTGACTTTTTTTAACTCTCGGTAGTCGATGCACATCCGCATGGATTCATCCTTCTTCTTCACGAACAACACCGGTGCTCCCCAAGGTGACGAACTAGGTCGGATGAAACCCTTCTCCAACAACTCTTGTAGTTGCGTCATCATCTTTTTCATTTCCGTCGGGTCCAATCGATAGGGAGCACAGGCTATCGGAGCCGCTCCCAGAGTGAGGTCTATTTGAAACTCCACTTGCCGTTCCGGCGGTAACCCGGGTAAGTCTTCCGGAAAGATGTCCGAATAGTCTTGCACGACCTTCACATCTTCCACCGACTTCTTCTCTTTCTTCGCGTCCACCACATAAGCCAGATACGAGGGGTAACCCTTCGCTAGAAATTTGCGATCTTTAAGAGAGGAGATGATAGGATTACTTCTCTTCCCTTTCTCCCCGTAGATGGTGACCACACCATCTTCCGACAAAGGCACTTGGATCATCTTTTTGGAGCAAAAGATGTCAGCCTTATGCCTCGCCAACCAATCCATGCCTATGACCACGTCGAACCCCCCTATAGCCATAGGTAGCAAGTCTACTCCAAAAGGATTCCCATCAATCTCTAAAGTGCAAGCACAAAAACGGTCTCGGATGATCACTTGATCTCCGTTATCTATTTCTACTACTAGCGCATCGGGGAGGACACTAATAGGAGTGATGAACTATTTACAGAAAACATCCGATACAAAGGAACACATAGCACCCAAATCAAACAATAAACGAGCGGGCAAGGAGTTTACTAGAAACGTACCCGAAACAACATCGGCGGTCTCCTTTGCCTCCTCGGTAGTCATCCGGAAAGCTCAGCTTGGCACCCTCGGTGGTTGCTCCACTCTTGCCGTCGAACCCACATAATTTCCACTATTGCCTCCTACTAACTTCGGGCAATCCTTCCTTATGTGCCCTGGTTTTCGGCACTCAAAGCACACCGGCCCCCGGATAGGGCACTCTCGAGTCGTGTGACCTTTCTTGCCACACTTGGAACATCGGACCGAACCCGAGTAGGTTCTGGTGATACATGGGCCCGAGTTCTTGGTCTAGCACTTGTGGCACCATCGATCGTCTCAACGATTGTCACCCGCTCTCCCACTTACAAACGGCTTCGATTGATGAATTGGCCCAGATGGCCCTTCCCACTTTCGTTTTTCCCCAAGTTGCCTTCTCTCTTCTTTCTCCGCAAGCATGTCGTCCTCAATAAGCAAGGACTCTTCGATGACCTCTTGCAATGTCGATCCTCTAGCATTTCTCACCGCCGTCCTCATCTCGGCCGGTAACCCTTGCTGGTAAGCCTTAATCTTTGACTTCTCATCGGGGACCAGATGTCCCACCAAATTCAATTTCTCCAAAAATAGCTTGGAGTATCCGGCAGTGGACAGAGTACCCTTCCTCAAATCCCTGAACTCCCGTTCCAGTTTGTCCAACGACCTTTCACTGCAGTACTTGTCCATAATCTTTTCTTTGAAAACCGGCCAAGTCAACTTGGCTAAAACCTCGGGGGTGAGGGAGGATCGAGTGAGATTCCACCAAATTAAAGTCTCTCCCATAAGCAATTGAGAAGCGAACTTGACCCTTTGCGAGATGTCACATTCACTAGACTCGAAGGCCATCTCCAACTCCTTGAGCCAATACATGCAAGCAACCGGTAGGGTCTTCAATAGACACAGAAAAGCCTTGTAGGTGCACCCCTTGGCCTTTACCTTGTTCCCGTTATCCGTCGGGTCTTCAATAGACACAACAGTCGGTCCACCACCCGACCCCATAACGATGTTCTCCGCCATCGTCTCCGGTTGTCGATGACTGGCGTCTCGATCTTCCAGAAGCTTCATGAAAAACTCTTGTTGTTGGGCCATGGCCGAGTTCATGGCCAGCATCATACTGTCTCTGATCCTGGTCTCCATAGTTACCTCCTCTAAGATGGCATTGTTAGACATAAGGTTCATGCGCGGAATCTATTCGGGTCCTCCTCCCAAGATATTGGGTATGGGAGGTCCCTCGGGGGTTACGACCAAAGGAGGTCGGTCAACTGTAGATTCCACTTCCAAGTGGCCCTCTGGCGTATTCGGTAACCTGCTCCGAGTGTTTACCATTGAAATCTGCCATACATGCACGAGAAAAGGGATGGAGAAAAGACTAAGCGAGTTGAACTCTTTGTACGTACTAATACCTTCATCAATTATCATAATAATAGCAAATCAAGTATACTTACGTAACAACACATTCATAATAGCAGTAGCTAAGTGAAATTATGAACGAATCATACACAAGGATTCTTGTCACTATCATCACAACTCTCAATTAGTGTAATTCCGTAAATCCTAACACTCTCCCCCACCTAGGATTTCTACCCCAAGTGGATAGTGAAACAATAAAGTCTAAAGCTTAAGTTTAGCTATGCTAAAACAATACCTAGTTCACTTAAACTAAAGCTCTGATACCAACTTGTAACACCCTAAAAATAGGGATAACAAAAATCCGGAAAACGGACACGTGGTATATAAAATTGCCATAGCAAGAGCCTCCCAAAAATGGGGAAATATACAAACATGTTTAATTACAGTTGTAATCCAACGGACAATAAATAACAACCAACTAATCTAATTTCTATAACTAGAAAAAAGATTACAAAAGGGGTGTCATCTATAGACCCAACATCTTCTCCAAATATATATATATATATATATATATATATATATCCAAGTGCAATTCCCTAAGCTTTCACCCAAAGCAACTATGCCTGCTTAGATCCAGGACCGCTAGAACCTGAGATACACATCGACACCAAACAAGTGTTAGGCCAAAAAGCCTAGTGAGTTGAACAAGAAATAGCATATAAGATCAATTACAATTCTTATCAGTAGTTAACCAATGTTAAATAAATGTGGAGTCAATAGGGGAGACCCATAGCACCAATCAAGTTCCACCCAAAGAGTCGATATACCTTGATGCCAACTAACAAGAGGCACCCAAAAGGCCCGGTACATCCGGGGACTACAACTATGGAAATTCCCCGAATGGCGGAGGTCTAGGCACATACCATCATGGTGGCGCCCAAGACTACATCCTCTTAGTGTCTACTGACTTGGTTCGTCCAACATAATGCATATAGGAGGTCTTGAGGTGTATTTCAACCAAACATATTTCGATACCAACCACGGGTACAATATTACCATCCTAACCACATAAAGTCCAACACAAAACCCGAAAGACAATCATATTCATCATGTAGATATAATATAACCAAAAAGGTATTCCAAGTAGAAATCATCATGAAATCAAGGTATACATACATTTAATCATGTCAAGATACACATAACATATAACTATAAGAAAACCCCCAATACTTGAATATTTAAAGATGAACATTTGAGTAAATATAAAATGTTAACAAGTAAGAGATTAAGATGTGTATCTAGTTTTAACAAAGGTTTACTAAACTCACAATCTGACGGTAGACCCTTAGATACACGAACCATGTTCCTCATATCTGACGGTAGACCCTTATCTAGGCCTTGATCTTTTCCCTTTTGGTTAGGACCAGATGCCCCACTAATCCCAATTTGTCCATAAATTGTCGGTTGTAATCTTTCACCGACATATCTCCTTTCTTCAGGTTGCGAAATTCTTCCTCCATTTGATCCATAGCTCTTTCGTTACAATGCTCTTCCAACAGTTTCTTCTTGAAAGTCGACCAACTTAATTTGTCCAACACCGAGGCCTCAAGAGAGGTGGAGTAGATGTTACACCATGTGAGGGTCGCCCCTCTTAACATTTGAGAACCGAAGGTTGCCTTTTAGTTATCTCTACAACCACTAGATCTCAAGGCCTGCTCCATTTCCCGGATCCAGTTCATGCAAACCACCGGATCATCTGCCCCTTTGAACTCGGGCGATCGACAACAAAGAAAGTACTTGAAGGAGCAAGTCTTTCCCCTGGCCTTGTATCTAAAGTCACAGGACCGTCAGTGGGAATTTCATTCCCGGTACCACCTGATCCCACTACAACGACATTTTCAGCCACCGTCTCGTGTCTACGGTTGTTGGTGTCCCTCTCCTCCAACAATTTCAGAAACAACTCTTGTTGTTGATCTATGGCCTTGTTCATGGCTAGCATCATGCGATCCATCATTCTTGTCTCCACCGTAACCTCTTCCATAATGGGTTTCAACGCTTCCAGATTACGTTGGGGTATAATCTCGATCCTTCCGCCCAACACTTCGTTCAAACGGGAAGGCTCTTCCACCCCAGTCACCCACGGTTGATCTGTCGTGGATGTCGTTGCTTCGTGGCCTTCCGGTCTATTCCGAGTGTTGACCATCACCGTCTGTCATACATTCGAGAGTTTGGGAATGAGAATGAGTTAAGAGAGCGAACTAAAAGTTAAGTACCATTACATTCATCAATTATCATAACAACAGTAAATTAAGCATGCTTACGTAACAATACATTCATAATAGTAGTAGCTAATTGAAATTATGAATATACTACACATAAGTATTCTCATCACCAATGTCACAACTCTCAATTAGTGTAAATTTGATAACTCTAAGACCATCCTATCTTAGAGGTTCTACCCAAATCTCACAAATCGTTATTTACTGATCTCAGCTTAAGTCTAGGCATCTTCCATTTATACCTAGTTCACTTAAACTAGCGCTCTGATACCAACTTGTTACACCATAAAAGTAGGGGTAAATTTAAACCTGGGAGATGACTTAAACTTGCCATTAGTGTAGTAGCAGTACCCAAAAATAGGGAAGAGTAAATAGCATTTACAACTCTATAATTGGAAATCCTAAAATGACAATACACTAATCTAAACCATCTATGTCTAGATTAATACAATTGTCACCCAAATTTCCCAAAAGGACTTCTATTCAAATTTGTACGCCAAAAGTTCCAACTCATGTTATCTCCCAAAAGATGCTGCTATCGGCTGACACGCTACCTTTGCGAGCCCCACCGCTAAAAGATCTTGTTTACACGATAAATTCAAGATAAGTGTTAGGCTTGACACCTAGTAAGTTCATTATTATAAATAATAAGACAGAAAGCCTTGAATGCAAAAGTGTAACCACGTGACTACCATACTCGATACGTCACGAGAAAGTGTAAGCCTGTAGAGAGACCTACTTTAAAACAAATTATCAATTAAAATCAACATTTATTCCAATGAACATCAACCCAAATCGGGTCTTTAGTTTTAGTGGACTTCAACCCAAACCGGGTCTTTAGTCTATAATCTAACTTCAACTCAAACCAAGTCTTTAGTCAAGACGCACCTCAACCCAAACCGGGTCTTTAGTTTAGTCAGACATCAACCCAAACCGGGTCTTTAGCCTAGATGGACATCAACCCAAACCGGGTCTTTAACCTAGATGGACATTAATCTAAACAAGTAAACTTCCATCAATACTTCATTAACCATCAATAATTTCCAATATGCATACTTGACCTAGATTTCCAAATCCATATCCAAAAGAAATATTACCATAGATGTATGACAGATATTTAATGCTCTTTCATAGGCACTTACCTTTGCCTAACTTTACCATCAATAACAAAACCCTAAAATTTCCCTTACACATAAGTTTCATAATGTACCACCATGGAACAAGATAGATCATGTAAATGATGTTAAATATGTATAATACTTCCAAGTAATTAAGGAAAATCGATGATAGATGAAGATAACTCACACAATGGGGTTGTTAGTGAAACCCTATATTTCTTAGTAGGGAAATAGAGAAGAGTTGAGCTCCTAACACACTAGCACATTGCAATAAATGATGATGGAGCCCTAGGGTTGAAGTAAATTCACTTGGATCCTTAGATTAGCAATCAATGAGGAGATATAGCAAAGAGATGACTAAAATCGCCCTTAAGGATGAGAGAAAATATATCTGATGTTCTTTTTTTTAATGTTTCCCCCAAATCCCCTTTTATCATATCTGGATTTTTAGGCCAAAAATCCCGATGGCGATAGCTACATGCGAGTATGCCCTTGGCATACTCGTCGGGCATACTCGCCCAAACTGTACCGCGAGGTATCAGTCTCCAGCGATAGTGACACCGCGAGAATTCCCCTGGCACCCTCGCCGGGCATTCTCGCCCAACATGTACCGAGACCCTCATGGCCCCCCCACGATTATGACACTGGGAGAATGCCTTTGGCATTCTCGCCGGGCATTCTCGCCAAGAGACCTCCAACCGCTGTTTCTTCCCGATTCTGACCCAATCGAACTCTAAACGACTCGACCCACAAACGAGTACATTGCGACAACAAAATGAACATTTCTACGACCATACCTAAGCACTAAATAGCACTCTGCCGTACAAGGGAAAAAAGATTACAAGGGTTAGAGTGGGTTACGTACTAGAATTTTGAGGGTGTTACAATGTTTTAACCATTGATTAGTCTTCTAAGTTTTGATCAATGGCTTAGATTGGTCCTCACGTGCACAATGAAAAATGAGTTTTTATTTGAACTCACCCATATATATATATATATTTAAATACAACCATGTGAACATTATAATCCATACAAACCTTATATTAGAAAAAAAATCAAGATATTTATGGAAGAAAATCATAGTTTATTAGTTATGATCGGGATATTTATAGAATATGATAGAGTTCATTTATTATAGTCATTGTTTTAGATTAGGAATTAAACAATCAAGATATTTATAAAACCAAATATTCATTAGTCTAGATGAACGGTTAAGATTGATTTGTATTATTCGTAATATTTACATGGTTTGTATTTGAAACTCCTTCTATATATTAATCATTTGAAAACCCCATATATTGTGATAATTATGAGTGTTATTATCGTAATATCACTACTAGAAAAAGAGGAATAAGTGATGAAATTCGGCGACAGGCATAATCTGTCGCTAATTAGTGACGGATTAGCTACGGATCGATCACCAGCTCTATCCGTCGCTAATTCGTTCCTAATCCTTCCCTAATTAGCAACAGATTATGCCCGTCGCTGATTAGCAACGAAATTCAAAATTCTCTTATTAAAAAATAAATAAACATGAAAATTCATGTGTCCATAACTAATTAGGTACGGATTAGCAACGGACACGTGACATCCATCTCTAATCCAACACTAATTAATGACGGATTAGTGACGAAATTGTTATTTTTCTTCTTTTCTCATTTGTATGTATTATATGTTTATGTGTATGTGTTATATTTGTACATGTGTATATGTTATAAGTATTCCTCGGTCTGCGTTGGTTGCTAACCGCGATTGAATCTATGTGTTTATATATGTTGTGTTGTGTGTATATATATATATATATGTGTGTGTGTGTGTGTGTGTGTTTATGTTTATACCCATGTGTATATGGGAATGTATTGATAATGGTTATGTATCATGTCGTTACTTTTCATTGCCAACAGATATTTATTTTTGTCAAATATTTAATATTTACAATTAGCTGAGTTGAGAGAGGAGATGACAAAGATTGAGGAGGATGCGATGGAGTCGAAGCAACGGGAGGAACGCTATCTGGCCTAGTTGGAGATCGAAAAGAAACATAATGAAGATCTATAGGGCGAACATGTCAGACATGCTACTCAGTTAGCTGAGCAGCTCACATTGTCATAGTAGTTTGCTGCTTTTATGCAGCAACAGGGATAAGTTCTCCTCTCCCCCCTCCCTCTGTAACATCCTGAATTTTTATCCCAATTGAAGAAAAATGTTGAATTGGGTGAATCGGTAAAGGAAGAACCACATATGTAGTATGTTATAATGACATGTGGTTGTGACATTTGTCACAATAGCACCAATTGTACTGAAAGTATGGTCGTCCCGACTATAGTGCCATGTGGTTGTGACACCTGTCACAATAGCACTAATTGTACTCAGAGTATGATCGTCTCGGCTATAGTGATATTTGGTTGTGACATCTGTCACAATAACACCAATGGTACTAAAAGTGTGGTAGTTTCGGCTATAGTGTCATACAGTTGTAACATATCTCACAATAGCAACGGAGATTACCAAGTGGTGGGTCGTCCCAACAAATGTGCCATGTAATTATGACAATAGTGTAACACCCGTAATTTTTAGGTAGGTACTATTTTAAGTTAGTGTATAAATTGATCTTTTAAGAGAAATAGAGGAAATGGGATTTTGGAATTAAATACTAGATTTTTTAGTCTTTCTAGATGAGGAATTCAAATACGAGGCCAACGCTTCTTTCCAGAGTAAATCGGAACTAAAACGAAGAAGTTATGGCCAAAACAATGTTCGGTGCATTCTTGGCTATAGTGCCAGCGACTCGGCTATAGTGCCAGCGATTGTGACACTGTCACTATAGCATGTCACAATCGTTGAAGGCCAAGACTCTCGGTACAATCTAAGTGATTGTGCCCGCGATTGTAACATTGTCACTATAGCATGACACAATCGCATGGGGGTACCAGTGTGCATAAGGTCGCGATTTTCAGCCCCATTCTTCATTTCTTCATATCTCTTTCATTTCTACTCTGTTTTTGGTGATTCAAAGTGCTATGGTTTCGTATTTGAGAGATTTTGAAGGATAGATTGTTAGTTTTGGGAAGATCCAAGAGTATTTAGTGGTGGAGTGGAAGTAAAAATCAAGAGCTCATCATCATCACCTCCATCTTCAAGAAATTTAGGGTATTCTAGGTTTTCACCAAAACCTAAGTGGTGAGTTCATCCACTTACTTTATTATGAGTTATAAATTCTCTATTTATGACTTCCTAGTGTTTATGTTTCTCAAATTTCGTTTTGGGGAATTTTGAGGAAGTTAGGTCAAAACTAGGGTTTTGGTCAAAATGGAGATTTTGATATAACATTTTTTTTTTGGGGGGGGGGGGATGATTCTTAGTGCTTAGATATGTATATTTATGTTTAGGAACTTGTGGATCTAGGTTTTTGGAAGAATTTCTTGTGGATTCAAAATTTTCAAGAAAGCTCATATTAGAGTAAAATCTAGATTTAGCCTAAATATAGCAAGGTGAGTTTAAATTGCTTTGTGAAAACTATGTACATGCCAGAATTGTCCATTTTGATGTATTTATGCATTTTACTTGATAATTATAAATGTTGGATTATTTGATGAGTTTTGCGTATTTGATACATTTGATTTATATAACTTGTGAAGTACACATATTTGGAGTTTTTGGACATTTTGATAAATAAATGTTGAGAGAGTGTCATTTTGATGATTCATTTCATGTATGAAGATATTTGACGTAAATGCTCTTTTAGTGTCGTTGGTTTTATAAACCCTTTGAAAAATACACATTATTGTGTTATAATATATTTTGGAGATATAAATAGTATGATTTCATTTGAAAAATATCAATGATGAGGTTTTGGATTAATCATACTTTTGGGGCATGTGTTTCATAAACATTGGTTAAATATGTTTTTATTGCTTATGATGACTTTCATTGAATAATCATTGAGTTGTGAAGTTTTTGGCTCGGTTTTGGACTCTGATGAGTTTTGGGGACAATTGTTCGGTTTTAATAGTTCTATGTGGGGATTTGGTTATGATTTGCATTTATTGCATCTTATTTAAGAATTACATGTTGTGAATACGTAGGTCAATTCAACTTGGAGTCATGTATTTTAGACTGTAATGCAATGGATCCATAGGCATTGCCGACTTTATTGTGTAAATGTGGGATAAGATCCCCAAGTTGTAATTTGGAAATAGGCATTGGTTATATGATGTAATTTATAAATGAACAAGCTTATCTTGGATGGTGAGATCCCAAGGTAAAGACCCGGATAAGGTTAAACTTGGTGATCATTTGAGTAAAAGACTTGGATAGAGTTGAGCTCATTATTGTATTGGAGTAAAGACCAGGATAGGGTTGATGTCCACAATGACTAAAGACCTGGATAGGGTTGATGTCTACCATGACTAAAGACCTGGATAGGGTTGATGTTAATGGTTGTCTATCCTTGAAACATGCTTATAACATAGATACGTGGCATACTTTTGTGTTCCCGCCACGTTCAATGGAAACATGTCTCCCACGTCACCGAAAGGTGTTGTTTTGGGTATTGAGTATTATCCATGTTTTCGGTGACGTTTTGAGTATGAATTGTTATCCATGATTTGTGGTTTTAATTATTAAACCTTATCCATATTTTTTGGATATTTTGGATAATAGAGTTTTGTCCACGTTTTCAGTATTTGAATATTAATTCTTATTTACGTTTTGAGTGAGTTTCGGGTTTTAGTTTACATCTTGAGAAAATACTTTATATTGGTGTTGTCATCACCTAAAATGCGTGTTATTGGAAAATGAGTCGTTTTCATATTTAGAGTAAATCATTTGGAAATCATGATTTAAGTTGCATCATTTCCGTTTAACGATTTATATAATAATGATGAAAACTATTGAACTCACTAGGCGTTAGCCTAACATTTTTATTTGTCGGCATGTGCATCAGGTTCCGGTTGAGGTATGATTCTAACAACACTGTGAATAAATGAATGCTAGCTAGATACACAATAAGTGAGTAGCTATTGGGTAAAGTCTTTCGCACTTTGGGATTAACAACGTGTTTGGGTTTTAGTAACACCCGACCTTATTTAGTCTTTGTATAAGACTTGGATTATTATTTGTTGAGGTTAAATCTAGAATCTCATCTGAGGTATTTCAACTATTGAATTGTAAAAAGAGAATTTACCCTTTACTCGATGTATTTATTGAAAATTTTTAATTAGTTGATCTTTCAAATTTTGAGGGTGTTACACCCTCCTCCCTCACCCTAGTTAGATTGCTACACTGCACTCGTACTGTATTTAGAATTGTATGAATTTGGAATTTAGAATTGTATAAATTAGTTATTCTGAACTTGTTTGATTGTTTTTGTTTGTTAATTTTAAATTATGGGCAGGTATGTATTGGTACAAAACACATAAAATAGAGCTTTTTTATTTATTTTTTTAAAAACTTTTTAAAAATCATCGACAGATTAGCGACGGAAATCCGTCGCTAATAATATGTTGCTAATGGCGCATCGCTATAGAGTTCGTCGTTGATCTGTTGCTAATAGAGTATGTCGTTGATCTGTCGCTAATGGAGTTCATCGCTGATCCATTGCTAATGTAATCCCTCGCTGAAGTCCGTCACTAATCCGTCCCTGATAGTATCACCCCACGACTTTTTCACCGACATACTTTCAACGATAGATGTCACTTAGTGGAGGACTTCAATTTTTGTACTATATGTTGTTTCACATGATTTTTTCCATCTAAAGCTAGAAATTAATATATTGATTGACATACATTTATTTCACATTAATGTGTTTGTCTCATATTTATTTGGTTCACAATGTGTAACAACCTAAATTTCAAAATAACAATATATAGATATAAGTGAAATTCCCAAAACGGTCCCAGTACAAGTTTACAAAAAAAAAAAGAAAGATTAACGTAACCCAAACGGAAACAGTTTTATCACAACCGAGAATCAAAAATTAGCATCTACACCGCGACTAAGGCCCCGTTCTCCGACTTGCTAGCTCTAACACTTCTCCTTCCCCTTTGAAGAACCGGTAGCAACCCCGTTACCTGAAAATGGGTATTAAGAAATGTGGAAGCGAGGATTAGACCGGAAGGTCTAGTGAATTCCCAACCTCGTCCATTTTTAAAAATTTAGAGAAAACAAATGCGATTTAAACAAAATTGATCTCACAAACTTTTTATGTCACAAAGGAATGAATATGTCCATGTCCGGAATCAATTCTCGAGAAACACGAATTACTCGTACTCGGGGCCCCCAGTAGATCCCCATTCGGCCCCCTAGTCAATGTCATTCCCGTGTGTAGGGAAACAGATTCCAAACACACGTGTCAACCATCCCCGATGGTTATAAGTAGCCATGGCCAACCACCCACTCAATATTATCTCGTTTTCATAAATCTTAGACACACATGTGAAATAAATATACATGGCTTTATAAACAATTCTCATGCGGCATAATTCGAGATTATGATTTTACCAAAAATTATCATTAAGCATGATGAACAATGTAAAATAAATCCATTTCCAGTTTAGATATAACTTGAAGATAAGGGAACTCACCAGTTGAATGATATTTGACACAACACAGACAACTAGCCTCAGGTGGGTCGAAATCCTACATTCCAATTTAATAAGAGAAATTATAATTTCCGATAAGGTTCCAAGAATCCCTAAGATCACAGCATTGATTGAAAAGGAAACGCTCAAGAGGCTAATAAGGGAGAAGGGTTACGGCCCAAGGGCGACACTGATTGGCGGCACGCCGGGTGCCCCGGTCTCAGGAACACCGGACGACCCCGGTCGAAGAGGCACCGGGCGACCCCGGTCGATAAACCACCGGGGGCCCTGGTCAGTGTAACCTCGGGCGTTCACAAGCCTTCGCAGAACACAAATCTCGACGATGTTCAGTGACCGATAACAACCAACAATTTCTCCCTTATTTCAGCTAAATTAAAACGCTAGGTCTTAATCAATTAATCATACCCCAAATCCATTTCACTTAACTCCCCAGACCACCCATCCCAGTCCTGATTCCCGGTTTTAAACATTCTCAACTTCCAAAACTATTTCCCAACAAAATCCCTAAAAGAAAATAATAGAGTTGCTAATTTTAAAAATTAGATGCTTACCTCTTGAATACAAATCCCACTAGATGGTGCCTTGATTTTGCCCAAAATCAGACTCTCAGAGAACTTCTATCAGGACCCCTTCTCCTTCTTCTTGCGCCGCACACTCACATAGAGGTATTCCCAAATGACGAAAGGGTTAGGGTTTTAGGCCCTTTTATGATTACATTTTCAATGAGATCCTCTCACCATTTTATTTTCCACTTTTACACCCCTATACTCTCTAAAAGTAAAACGGAGAATACCCTTCAACTCTTCGGGTAATTCCAACTTGTATGCCACTTCTCCAACTCGCTCAATGATTTCGAATGGGCCAACATAACGTGGGCTTAACTTCCCTTTCTTTCCAAAGCGGACCACTCCTTTCCATGGTGATATTTTCAACATCACTTTATCACCCACTGAGAATGAAATATCCTTTCGTCGTTTATCCGCATAGCTCTTTTGATGATCTCGTGCCACTTTCAATCTTTCTCGCACTTGAACAATTTTATCTGCAGTCAGTTGCACTAATTCTGGTCCTGCCAGTTGCCTTTCTCCGACCTCAATCCAGCACAAAGGAGTGCGACATTTCCTGCCATAAAGCATCTCATATAGAGACTCTTTGATGCTCGCATGATAGCTATTATTGTAGGCAAACTCAATTAATGGCAGATGATTTTCCCAAGAGCCTTGGAAATCTAAAACGCACGCCCTCAGCATATCCTCCATGGTCTGAATTATTCGCTCGCTCTGACCGTCGGTTTGCGGGTGATACGCTGTACTCATATTGATTTTCGACCCCATTTCTCGCTGGAAGCTTTTCCAAAATGCTGATGAAAACCGACTATCCCGGTCAGACACAATCGACAAAGGTACACCATGGTGGACGACAATCTCATCGATATACATCTTCGCAAGCCTTTCCATAGTGTAGGTCACCTTGATAGGCACGAAATGCGCCGATTTGGTAAGCCGATCCACGATGACCCAAATTACGTCGTAACCCTTCGGAGTTCTAGGCAATTTAGTTACAAAGTCCATTGTGATCTGTTCCCATTTCCAGATAGGAATATCTAACGGTTGGAGTTTCCCGTGTCGTTGGTGCTCCATCTTTACTTGTAGACACGTCAATCATCTTTCCACGTAATGAACTATGTCTTTCTTCAATCCCGACCACCAATAGTCTTGCCTCAGATCTCCGTACATCTTGTTCGTTCCCGGGTGAATCGAATACTTCAACTTGTGAGCTTCCGCTAAGATGACCATCCTCAAATCCCCGAGTCTTGGAACCCAAATCCTCCCGCTGAAGCATCTTAATCCTCGACTGTCTTCCATAAACGAATTTGTAAGACCTACTACTCTCTCAGCTTTAGGGTTTTCGGGTCTCATGGCTTCCACTTGGAACTTCTTAATCTCCTCCAATAAAGTTGGAGTCACCTCAGCTCTCGAAGCTACCATCATTAGGTTTTCATCTCTTTCGTTCCAACTTAGAGCATCGGCTACCACGTTAGCCTTCCCGGGGTGATATTCGATCTTACAATCGTAGTCAGTTAACAACTCCATCCATTTTCGCTGACGCATATTTAGCTCCTTCTGGTCAAACAAATGGCATAGACTTTTGTGATCTGTGAAGATTTGACACTGGGTTCCGTAAAGGTAGTGTCTCCAAATTTTAAGCGCAAAGACCACGGTGGCCAACTCTAAATCGTGAGTAGGGTATCGCGATTCGTGATCCTTCAACTAGCGTGATGCGTAAGCAATCACCTTCCCCCGCTGCATAAGAACACATCCCAAACCCAACCTAGACACATCACTATATACTATGAAGTCCTGCATGCCATCCGGCAAGGCTAAGATTGGAACGCTACTCAACATATCCTTTAGTTTTTGAAAAGCCTCCCTCTGAGCTTCCGTCCATGCGAACTTTACACTCTTCTTCGTCAACGCAATCAATGGAGTGGCGATTCGGGAGAAATCTTTGATAAACTTCCGGTAATACCCTGCTAACCCTAAGAAACTTCGGACTTCCGACGGGTTCTTTGGCGCATCCCAATCACGAATTGCTTCCACTTTTTCCGGATCTACCTTGATTTCGTCTTGTGACACGACATGCCCAAGAAACTGCACTTCTCGCAGCCAGAAGTCGCACTTCGACAATTTCGCGTAAAGCCTTTCTCCTCTTAGCAATTCCAAAACTGTTCGTAAATGCTCCTCGTGTTCCCTCTCGGTCTTCAAGTATACTAAGATGTCGTTGATGAACACGATCACGAACTTGTCTAAGTATGGTTGACACACCCTATTCATCATATCCAAGAAAGATGCAGCTGCGTTGGTCAAACCGAATGGCATTACAAGAAATTCAAAATGTCTGTATCTTGTACGGAAGGCCGTTTTTGGTATATCTTCTTCCTTCACCTTGAGTTGATGATATCCCGACCTTAAGTTGATCTTGGAGAAGAAACTTGCTCCCTGAAGCTGATCGAATAAGTCGTCTATCCTTGGAATCAGATACTTATTCTTGATCGTCAGCTTGTTGAGTTCCCTATAATCTATGCACATTCGCATAGCTTTTTCACAAAGAGGACTAGCGCTCCCCACGGAGAAGTGCTAGGCCTTATAAACCCCTAGTCAAGCAATTCTCGCAATTGCGACATCATTTCTTTCATCTCTGAGGGTGCCAATCTATACGGTGCGCGCGCGATCGGAGCGGCACCAAGCACCAGATCGATCTGAAATTCGACTTGACGATCAGGGGGTAGATCTGTCAAATCCTCCGGAAGTACTTCCGGGTACTCGCTCACTACCCACACCTCCTCCATCCTACATTTCTCTTTCTTAGCATCCACAACATACGCCAAAAATCCCCGACACCCTTTCCTCAAACTCTTATTTGCTTTGATCATGGAAATTAAACTAGAACCCCTATCTCGTCTATTTCCATCAATCACTACCATCCATTTCTCAGGCAACACCATACAGATCATTTTCTTACTACAGACAATACTCGCATCGTTTCTAGCCAACCAATCCATCCCAAGAACTACATCAAACTCACTCATCGCCATAGGGTATAACACCACGGGCACTAAACTCCCTTCAATGTCTATCACACACCCCTCAAACACCTCCCTAATCGATACCTGATTAGCATAAGCGGTTTCTACCTCAAACATTCGCTCTAAACGTTTAGGCTTTAATCCCATACACTGAGCAAACGTAGGAGATATAAAAAAGCAAGTCACCCCTAAATCAAACAATACTCTAGCACAAGTAGAGTTCACCAAAAACGTACCTGCGACCACATCAGGAACCTCCTCCGCCTCCATCGCTGTCATATTAAAGGCCCTCCCTTTCGGAAGAGCCGGTTCCCACTTCTTCTCCTCCTTTCTTCCTCCCCCACGATCCCCAGTTTGAACCGGTTCACCACGCTTGACCTGCGGGAAATCAGACCGAATGTGATTTGGCAACCCACACTGATAGCAAGTCCTCTTATTCGGGAAATCCCTAGACATGTGCCCCGGATCCCACACTGAAAACAGGACCTTTCCCCTGAACCATACTCTCCCCGATGTACCCGATGACACATTCCGCAAGGCTTATCCCCAAACCCACGACCTCCTCTCGACTCTAATCTGAAGCTCTTTCCCTTTCTCGGATCTGATGTCGGTCCATCCCATTGCCTCTTGTCCCCAACTCTCTCCGTCACTTGCCTGTTCTTTTCCCTTTCTGTCATCTCGGCTGCGTTAACGGCCGCCTGAAAAGTAGTTGGCTCCCTAGCTGAAACCAACTCTCGCAGACTGCTCTTCAACCCGAAGATGTAGCGTTCCACTCGACTTTCCTCATCTGGTAGATAAGCTCCAGAAAATCGGGATTTCTCGATAAACTTAGAAGTATACTCTCTTACAGACAGGTCCCTTTGTTCCAGACTCATAAATTCTTCTTGCAACTTTTTCACTGCCGCCAGAGGGCAGAATTGAGTTTTGAATTTCCCCACAAAGGTTCCCCAAGTCATACCCTCCGCAGCTGATGCTCCCTGACCACCCATTTTTGCATCCCACCATAAAGATTCTTCAGATCTCAACATGGACAGAGCGTAGGTCACCTTGTCTTCCTCAGCACATTTACTGGTAGCAAACACCAGTTCCATCTCCTTGATCCACTTCATTACCAGAACCGGGTCACACTGGCCTTTGTAGATAGGTCGTTTGTATGCAGCAAACTCCTTGTAACTACACCTATTTGCAGATATTTTGTTTGTCGTCAAGGTCACCGATGGAGAATGACCCCCCACTTCCATCACTGGTGGGCTCGACAGCTCTGTAACTTCCCTGCTCTCGCTCTTGTCTCTGCTTCCCGAGGATGTCTTCTCCTGATGAGCCAATAACGCTTGCAAGGTCTCTTGAAGCTTCCCCATTTCTGCGGCAAAAGTTTCGTGAGTCACAAAGGCCTGATTTTGGCCCCGACCACGAGCCCTTGCAGCTCCCCCTCCTCTCACAATTTTCGAGCTTTCTTGATGCGAGGTTTCCCTGTCCTCCGGAATCTCAATACTTCTCGCCCTTCGAGTGGTCTGAGTATTGGCTTTTCCACGATTCCCAGCATTTGTTCCCTATACTTGAGCCGTAGCTTTTCGGGTGGTACTTGTCGTTCCACGCCCTCAACCACGGACTCTTCCTCGGGCTGTCGACTGCCCAGTGGGACCCCTCGGCATCACAACCTGAACCTCATTCACCGACAGATTCTCCCCCACCGGCACTGCCCTACTCCTCAAAGCTCGCTCATCCATGACGACCGCTGAAATAACACATAGATAGACTTAATTTAACAGACCCATATGCAACAAGATTGTAGACACGCACATGTACCTGTAAATTTGCAATTACATTGTCCAGATGTAATCCCAAATTCACCTTACATGTTAGTCCCTATTTCTCATTACATACATCCCTATAGTGGTAACCCTACAACGTCCTATTTCTCGGTTGTGTCCCACCTCCAGTTTAAGTTTAGGTCCAAAAAGCCACCTAAATCGCTTAAACTATGGCTCTGATACCAAATGTAACAACCCAAATTTCAAAATAACAATATATAGATATAAGTGAAATTCCCAAAATGGGTCCCAGTACAAGATTACAAAAAAAAAGATTAACGTAACCCAAACGGAAACAATTTTATCACAACCGAGAATCTAACATTAGCATCTACATCGCGACTAAGACCCCGCTCTCCGACTTGCTAGCTAACACTTCTCCTTCCCCTTTGAAGAACCGGTAGCAACCCTGTTACCTGAAAATGGGTTTTAAGAAATGTGGAAGCGAGGGTTAGACCGGAAGGTCTAGTGAATTCCCAACCTCGTCCATTTTTAAAAATTTAGATAAAACAAATGCGATTTAAACAAAATTGATCTCACAAAAAAATTTATGTCATAAAGGAATGAATATGTCCACGTCCGGAATCAATTCTCGAGAAACATGAATCACACGTCCTCGAGGCCCCCAGTAGATCCCCATTCGACCCCCTAGTCGATGTTGTTCCTGTGTGTAGGGAAACAGATTCCAAACACACGGGTCAACCATCCCCGATGGTTATAAGTAGCCATGGCCAACCACCCACTCAATATTATCTCGTTCTCATAAATCTTAGACACGCATGTGAAATAAATATACATGGCTTTATAAATAATTCTCATGTGGCATAATTCGAGATTATGATTTTACCAAAAATTATCATTAAGCATGATGAACAATGTAAAATAAATCCATTTCTAGTTTAGATATAACTTGAAGATAAGGGAACTCACCAGTTGAATGATATTTGACATAACACAGACAACTAGCCTCAGGTGGGTCGAACTCCTACAATCCAATTTAATAAGAGAAATTATAATTTTCGATAAGGTTCCAAGAATCCCTAAGATCACAGCATTGATTGAAAAGGAAACGCTCAAGAGGCTAATAAGGGAGAAGGGTTATGGCCCAAGGGCGGCACTGATTGGCGGCACGTCGGGCGCCCCGGTCTCAGGAACACCGGGCGACCCCTGTCGAAGGAACCATCGGGCATCCCGGTCGAAGAGGCACCGGGAGACCCCGATCGATAAACCACTGGGCGACCCCGTTCGACAACCCACCGGGTGCCCCGGTCGAAGAGGCACCTGGCGACCCCGGTCGATAAACCACTGGGCGCCCCGGTCAGCGTAACCTCGGGCGTTCACAAGCCTTCGCAGAACACAAATCTCGACGATGTTCAGTGACCGATAACAACTAACAATTTCTCCCTTATTTCAGCTAAATTAAAATGCTAGGTCTTAATCAATTAATCATACCCCAAATCCATTTCACTTTACTCCCCATACCACCCATCCCAGTCCAGATTCCCGGTTTTAAACATTCTCATCTTCCAAAACTATTTCCCAACAAAATCCCTAAAAGAAAAGAATAGAGTTGCTAGTTTTAAAGATTAGATGCTTACCTCTTGAAGACAAATCCCACTAGATGGTGCCTTGATTTTTCCCAAAATCAGACTCTCAGAGAACTTCTATCAGGACCCCTTCTCTTTTTCTTGCGCCGCACACTCACACAGAGGTATTCCCAAATGACGAAAGGGTTAGGGTTTTAGGCCCTTTTATGACTACATTTTCAATGAGATCCTCTCACCATTTTATTTTCCACTTTTACACCCCTATACTCTCTAAAAGTAAAACGGAGAAAAGAATCGATTATTACACAATGTGAAATTTTTTAGTTGTCTTTATGTTTCACAAACATATAAAAAAAAGTTCACATTGTGAACCAAACACGTTATAAAACAAATATACGTTAATCAGTACACTAAATTCAAGTCATAGATGAAAAAAAAATATTGTAAATAACACATGATGCACTAGTTCTCAAGATTATCACAATTTTATAGGTTCTCAAATGAAGACCCCTATACACGCTCACACACACATGTATATATATATATATATATATATATATATGTTGGTCCCAGTTAACATAAATTAAACACAACAAGTATTGTAGAAGGGGGGGTTGAATACACTACTCAAAAATTTCACTTAATTTAATTCTTACTGATATAAAATCAAGAATTACACATAGAAAACTTTGATTGTTGAGGAAGAGAACAGATGAACTCTTTTCAAACAATCTTACACAAAGAGAATGAAGAACAATTAAAAAACACTTAGAAAACAAATGTAACACCCGTAATTTTCAGGTAAGCATAATTTCAAGCCAATGCGGAAATGGATCTTTCAAGAGAAATAGAGGAAATAGTATTTTTGAGTGAATCCTAGATTTTATAGTCTTGTTATATGGATAATTCAAATACGAATCCAACGTGCCTTTCCGGAGCGAAAACAGAGCTAAAACGAAGAAGTTGTGGCCAAAACAACGGTCGGTACACTATTGGCTATTGTGACAGCGATTGTGACACTGTCACTATAGCTGTCACAATCTCCAGAAGCCAAAAACCTCTCTATACATCCTTGAATATTGTGACAATGATTATGACACTTTCACAATCGCATGTCACAATAGCATGCGGGTACCAGAGTGTTAAAAATGCGATTTTCAACCTTTGTTCCCATTTTTCACCTATTCCTCTTCACCTTTCTCTCCCAAATCGATCTCCCACTTTCTCCCATGAACCCTAACTCATTTGTGGTGGTTTCCTCCTAAAACCAAATGTTCCTTCATCACCTATACTTGTGATTTCAACCTCTTGGCCTAGATTCAAGTGTTCACCTCCATCTCTTGAAGATTTCTATGTTTTGGTTTTGCTCAAAACATAGTGGTCAGTTACCTTATATCTTCTAAATATTTATATAAGTGATAAATGCTACATTGATGATTTCCTATTGTTTGTGTTTTTCAAATTTTGGGTTTGGATGACTTTGGAAAATTTAGGTCAAAATTAGGGTTTTGATATAAGTGGAGATCTTTATGTAAAATGCTTGGGGAACGATTTTAAATGGTTGAATATGAATACTTATGGGTGGAAACTTGTGGATCTAGGTTTTTGGAAGTTTTTGGCTTGAAGATCCAAGTTTCTTCAGAGGAGCTCAAGTTAGGGAAAAAAATCTAGATTTAGCCTAAATCTAGCAAGGTGAGTTCAAGTTGATTTGTTAAAACGATGTACATGCCAAAATGTCCATTTTAAAGTGTTTATATGTTTTCCATGAAATTATCAACTATTGAGTTAATTGGTGAGTCTTGATTATTTGAAGTGTTTAAAATTATAAACCTTGTAAAACACCCACATTTGGGATTTCGGGCATTTTGATAAATAAATCATACATATTGGCATTTTAATGATTTACTTTATGGAAATAGATTTTTGAGTATAAATGTATTTTATTGTATGTTTTGGGAAAATGCTTGATTGTGTGTTATGGGACGTTTTGAAAGGATAAATGGTATAAACTCACTTGAAAAATGATTTGTCCCAATTTAAACTATGTTGGAGTTATTTATATATTTTGGAGCATGGGTTTGCATCAATGCGGGTTGTTTACGTTTGATTTCATTTTATGATTTTTAACAATTGGTCTTTTGATTTGTAGAGCCTATGGCTTGGGTTGGACTTTATTGGGTCTTGGGGACAATTGTCCGGTTTTAATAGCTCAATGTGGAGCATTTGGTTATAATTTGCATTTACTGCATCTTATTTGAAAATTACATGTTTTAAATGCACTAGTTCATTCATTTGGAGTCATGTAATGTTTTTGACTGTAATGCAATGGATCCATAGGCACTTGAGTCGTTACGTTCAATGTTGGGACGATTAGTTTCCCTCATTATAGCACGGATAGGCATCGGGATTCATGGTAAGTAACATGTGGACCCGTGGGGTTGGGCATCGTCCCATGAGCAGTAAGGTGTAATCCAAATGTGCTTGTATATTTGGTATGGATTTGGTTACCTCAAAGTATAGATCTAGAGGGGTTGAATTTGAGTTTCCACGGGCAAAAGATCTAGAGGGATTGAGTTCGATATGTCTTATGAGTATAATCCATGCGTTTTGGTTTTTCTACATAGTCATGTGACCTACTTTTGTGTTCCGTCACGTGCAATGTAATCGGGTCTCCTCCGTCACCGAAAGGTGTTGTTTTGGGTATGGAGTTTTATAATCCATGTTTTCGGTGACGTTTTGAGTATGGGTTGTTACCCATGTTCTGTGGTTTTAGATATTGAACCTTATCCATGTTTTGGATATTTTGGATGATAGAGTTTATCCACGTTTTCAGTATTTGTTTATTAAAGTATCAGTTATGTTTTACGTGAGTTTTGGGTTTTGGATTTATATTCGAATGAACGTTTTTGTATTGCGGTTTTAATCACGAAGATGGCGAATGTTGAAAAATAGGTTGCTTTCATACTTAAAAGTATTTCATTTTAGAACTCACGATTTAAAAAACATTCTTAAAGTTTATTGTTTTATATGTCTATAATGAAAACTCTTGAGCTCATTAGACGTTAAGCCTAACCCTTTTTATTTATCAGCATGTGCATCAGGTTCTGGTTGAGAATAGTCCTAGTAACACTATGAAAAGAGGAGTGCTAGTAGTGTGCTCGATAAGCGAGTGGCATTGGAGAAGTCTTCCGCTTTGGTTTTGTGAAGAGCAGTTTGTATTGGGGTTAAGTAGCACCCGACTTCGGTTTAGTCCTTGTTTAATTGCTGGAGTTTGTAATGGTTGAGGTTAATTATAGAATTTTATATTTGAGGTATGATTAATTTTGATTTGTAGGAGGAAGTATTGTCCTCCATTTGCTATTATATCGAGATTTTAATTAGTTGTTTTTACCAAATTTGAGGGTGTTACAACAAATGAACTTCGTAGAGAGAAAATTGCCAGCACTTAGAAAACTTGAAGGCTTGTGGAACTGGTTCATTTTGCATGAGATAGAGCATCCTCTATATATAGTGCCTCATCCATTTAATACATGGGACACCTGTCAAGCAAGGGTAGGACATCAGGTCTTTTGCAAGGTACATAATGTACCTTTTGTCTTCGAGTGTTTGGCTTGAAGTGTTGACCTGCAGAGGATGTTGTAGACCTTTTCTTAAAAGAGTGTAAGAGACAAAACACACTTTTTTCTGATCCTCAGATGAGGTCCACATCAATGCAAGATATCACAAATATATTTTATCATAAATGTACAATGTGTTTGTGCCGATGACATTTTTCCACCAAAACTTAGCAAAGACAAGTTTGATGAAAGGAGAGACAAGTCACCACATATGACAAATCACTATACACATCTTCAGGATTCCTGAAGATGTGTGGTCATCTTCAGGATTCCTGAAGATGTGTGATCGGCACCATCCTGGCCGATCTGTAACACCCTCAAATTTGGTAAGATCAACTAATTTAAAATTTCGATATGACATCAACTAAAGGATAAAACTTCTTCCTAAAAATAAAAACTTGATATACCTCCAATTAAAATTTTACAATTACCTCAACAATTATCAACTCCAATATTATACAAAGACTAAACCGAAGTTGGGTGCTACTTATCCCCAATGCATGTTGCTCTTCACAAAGCCAATGTGGAAGACTTCACCAAGTCACTCACTTCTCGAATACACAATTAGCACTTCTCTCTTCACAGTGTCACTAGAACTATTCTCAAAAGAAGTCCGTTGCACATGTCGACAAATAAAAAGGGTTAGGCTAACGCCTAGTGAGTTCAAGAGTTTTACATGAATAAATATATCTTTAAAAGAAATAAACTCCACTTAAAATCATAATTTTTCAAATGATTTACTTTAAACTTGGAGACGACACTTTTCCAATATCATGCATTTTCAAAGATGAACACTTCATTACAAAGCATTCTTTAAAAAATGATGCAATCCAACACTCACGTGCAACAAGAATGGGAATTGACTCTCAATTTAAGAAACGTGGATAAAACGTTGTATCCCAAAACACCCAAGCACGGGTGGGGCAAAATGCTCAACCCATAAAGGGAGGAGATCCAATGTTAAAGTCACAGGTCACGGTTACTTGTCCAAGGTCCTAAACAACATCAAAATACGGGCATGACAGCACCCGAAAATAGTGTTGAACAACAACGAGAAAAAATAGTGTCTCAACAAGGTTTGCAACCACATGCAATAAAATAATTTTATGCATGTTTAAAATCATGGTTTAAAACTTTGTGTGTGCTAAGACATTTTTCCAAGACTTTGTAGTATAATACACATGATGCTTTTGGAAGCATGAGAGATAATTGATGCAATTCATTTTAGAAATAAATTTCGTGTATGAATTTGATCGGCACTCAACGTCTCGAAACCACGCTCCCCAATTTCCAGTCACCCTATCGTCATCTAGATGCTCAACATCTTTAGACAATGATTCAAGGATTTCATAGGTTCACCTTACAATTTATCCTCGAATAATGTCGATTCCAAAATTCTATGGTTCTAATCCAAACAATCATTCCAACCCGAAACGTTCCACTTCATGCAATCTCCATGCTTACTGTCATTCCAAGTGACGAATGCTAGAATCATCAACCTCTTCTAATGGCTATCCACTTAGAAACTCCTTCACTACCCCAACCTTCGTCATATCGCAGTAGTCCAAGTATACCCATGTAACTCGTAGGTTCACCATAACACTGGACAGATGCCATTATGAACGTACTGTACACGCCCCTCCTTGCTACCCTCGACGTGATTCCCGTTCCTAGCGACGCCATCAACCTCAAAACATCCTATCTTAAAGTGTCTATTGGTGCAATTCCCTCTCTCAGTCACTTAAAAGAACACTAATTTGAGTCTAGGCATTCCAAATCAACACCTAATTCTCTTAAACTTAAGCTCCGATACCAACTTGTAACACCCTCAAATTTGGTAAGATCAACTAATTTAAAATTTCGATATGACATCAATTAAAGGATAAAACTTCTTCCTACAAATCAAAACTTGATATACCTCCAATTAAAATTCTACAATTAACCTCAACAATTATCAACTCCAATATTATACAAAGACTAAACCGAAGTCGGGTGCTACTTATCCCCAATGCATGTTGCTCTTCACAAAGCCAATGCGGAAGACTTCACCAAGTCACTCACTTCTCGAACACACATTTAACACTTCTCTCTTCACAGTGTCACTAGAACTATTCCCAAACGAAGCTTGTTGCATATGCCGACAAATAAAAAGGGTTGGGCTAACGCCTAGTGAGTTCAAGAGTTTTACATGAATAAATATATCTTCAAAAGGAATAAGCTCCACTTAAAATCATAATCTTTCAAATGATTTACTTTAAACTTGGAGACGACGCTTTTCCAATATCATGCATTTTCAAAGATGAACACTTCATTACAAAGCATTCTTTATAAAATGATGCAACCCAACATTCATGTGCAACGAGAATGGGAATTGACTCCCAACTTAAGAAACGTGGATAAAACGTTGTATCCCAAAACACCCAAGCATGGGTGGGGAAAAATGCTCAACCCATAAATCATGGTTAAAAAGACCCACATACACAATACGTCACCGAAAACACGGACCCTAGGCCCAATACTCACGCGACCATAAAATAAAAGGAATGCAAATATCAAAACGTGGGAATGACATATTCAATTAAAACCTTAATATACGAGGAGGGAATCCAATATTAAGGTCATCATTTACAGTCAACCACACTAACCAAACGATATTAAAGCAAGACGTTAATAATTACAATGTTATTGGCCGATGATGGGGGAGACCTGTATCCATTGAGAGTGGAGAAACACAAAAGTATGTCACTCTTGCAACGTTAATCACATGACACATCACGACAAAAAAGCCCATTTATCCCTACGACTTCTTAACAAGTTTCACCTCAAGAGTCGGTTGACCTTGGTGAAGATTACAATGAATTCCACCCCGAAGGCCCGACACACTTAAAGACTACTTCCAAGGCATTACTTCAAGCGACGGAGGTCCTAGTTGTAACACCCTAAAAATTTGGGAAAAATAAAACTTAAAATTTGGGCAAAATAACGTCTAACATAGGATAATTTAATAACCTGTATCATGACGACAAAAACCCAATAAAGTTGGGGTAGTTCTTTAAATGAGGTAGCGTAAAAATAAGACATATACGTGACAACCTATTTAATCTAGAACAATTAATAACTAGATTAAGATTGGGTGTCACTATGACTTCAAAACGCTCTCTCTTGAATTCCCAAAAATCCCCAGTCCATGGAGGGTCCTAGGTGCGCTCCCGGCGAATCAAGGTGTCCTACTCACACCACTAGCAGAACCCATGAGCCAATGAACATGATCACAAGTGTTAGGATGAAGTCTAGCGGTTAACATTCCAAGACAGTTTATAAAGTAAGCATGAAAAGTAATTAAATGTTACCGGAAGACCCATGCATTGAAACAATGCCAATACCTCCCAAACGGGACATTATTACTTTCCTGTACAATTATAACAAAAATAACTCTAGAAAGACGGGGGAGACCCGTTACCATCTTGGGTGACGAGAACACGTGAATGGGGTCACCCATGATGTTATTGGATTTCACCACAAATCCCGGTTCTAGTTCCCATGCCACATCAGACATCACAATCCTCAAACCGTTTATGCCTCTAGCGCTTACTCCGTCGAGTTACACCTCAAGGGCTTACAGACAAGGGTGCCTATCCAATATAGCCAAGTTCCAACTCAGGGACTTACGCCCCCTATTGTATACCCGCTAGTACCCAACGGGCAACAATTGTATCAACAATAAGCATGCTATCTAAATCCTCGTGCACAAGGAGATAGATATAAAGTCTCTCATATAGATCATGATCAAGTATGGTAAACAAACCTTATGCAAAACACATTTCTTGTAATTAATATAATCATGCTCATTTCATGTTAATCCATATACCAAAATGCTCATTCAACAACGTATTACTCCCTAACCCCAAATGATACTCCAACTGCTGATAAGAATACATGCCATTTATTTTAATCATCTAGAGGAGTGGTCCATTATCATCATATAGCTTTTTACCCTATTATATGCATAAATGAACCTCTTAAGATGTTTTTGTGCTCCCACAAACCCCCAAAATCTTATTTATTAAGAATATGCAAAACCCTAGTTTTAGGTTAATAATTCACATTTCATAAATTCACATAAGCAAATAATGGATTGTGTATAAGTATTTAATGGTTAAGAAACTTACCTAGAGGTTCAATGGACAAAACCCTAGAAGGTTGGACAAGAGAGTGTAGATGATGAGAACCCTTGGTCCACAATGTAGCTAGAACTTGACTATCAAATGAGATGAACCCTAGGTTAGCATTTAATGTGCTCAACCAAGATCTAGAGAGGATTAAATGCCAAAGAGATGGAGTTTTGAAGGGAAGAAACCATACCTATAAGAGAGAAAATCGGCTGCCTCTAAAAACCCCAAGTTGAAAAATAATGAGACCCCTTAAAGAAATCAGGCATTTATTGCCTTTTTACCCGACGGCGAGAATGACATCGCGAGAGTGACAGGGCACTCTCGCCGGTCACTCTCGTCAAACTTGTACCGCAAGCTCAGCCCGAACACCTCTTTCGCCCTTCCACGATAGTGACACCGCGAGAGTGACCTTGGCACTCTCGTCGGGCACTCTCGCCGAATCTGTACCACAAGCCCTCTCCTCCTTAGGCGATTATGCCACCGCGAGAGTGACCATGGCACTCTCGCCGAGTGCGTTTCTTCTCAAAAATTTGACATACTCCAGTTCCGAATTCGCGACTGATCTTTGGTGACTTCAAACGAGAGCATAAAATAAATTACAAATACGAATTAATCAATAGTCCAAAATTCGGGGTGTTACAATCCTCCACCCCTTAGAATAGAATTCATCCTCGAAATCTCATCTAGACAAATAAGTGCGGATAACGCCTCCTCATGTCCTCTTCCGACTCCCAAGTCACGTTGGCTCCCCGGTGGTGTTTCCATTGAACCTTCACCATAACCACTTCCTTGTGCCGCAGCTTCCTCGTCTTCCTTTCCAAGATAGTCTCGGGATCTTCTACGCACCGGTCGTTATCCACCAGGATATCTGACAAGGGAATAAAGCTCTCCTCTTCGGCAAGACACCTTCTCAAGTAACATACGTGAAAGGTGGGGTGAATCCCGTCCATCTCGGGCGGAAGATCTAACTTGTAGGCTTGAAGCCCAATACGCTCCATAATGGTGAAAGGTCCTAAGAAACGGGGACTAAGCTTCACACGCTTTCCGAACCTGATTAATCCCTTCCAAGGTGAGACTTTCAACATTACTCTTTCACGCACTTGAAATTCAACCGGTCTTCTCTTCTTGTCCGCGTAGCTCTTTTGCCGATCTTGCGCCGTTTTCAACCGCTCTCGGATGCCCTTAACTTTGTAGGTCGTTTCTTGTACGATTTCTGGTTCGGCAAACTGTTTCTCCCCCGCTTCTAGCCAACACACGGGCGTCCTACACTTCCGTCCGTACAATGCTTCGAACGGCGCCATACCAATGCTCGAGTGATAACTATTGTTGTAGGCGAATTCTACTAACGGAATATGCGAATCCCAACTTCCCCCAAAGTCGATCACGCACGACCTCAACATATCCTCAAGAGTTTGGATAGTCCTCTCGCTTTGACCGCCAGTCTGCGGGTGGTAGGCGATACTCAATTTGATTCTCGTACCCAGCTCCTTTTGTAGACTGTCCCAAAAATGTGAAGTGAAACAGCTATCCCGGTCAGACACAATGGAAAGTGGCACTCCGTGCCTCGAGACCACCCCATCAATATAAATCTTGGCCAACTTGTCCATCGGTAGGGTCTCCCTCATGGGCAAGAAACGGTCCACTATCACCCAAATGGTATCGTGGTTCCGCAAAGTCTTCGGTAGCTTGGTTACAAAGTCCATGGTAATGTGCTCCCACTTCCATTCCGGTATCTCTAAGGATTGCAG
Organism: Arctium minus; assembly: GCA_954870635.1. Lineage (NCBI taxonomy): Eukaryota > Viridiplantae > Streptophyta > Magnoliopsida > Asterales > Asteraceae > Arctium > Arctium minus. The sequence goes on along the minus strand of OX941097.1, from coordinate 21,667,484 downwards.
ACTGCCGTAAGGTCATTGGTGCTCCACCTTCACTTGTAGGCAAGTTATACATCGCTCCACATAATTGGCCACATCTAACTTCATCACCGGCCACCAATAGTTAAGCTTTAAATCCCGATACATCTTAGTACTCCCCGGATGAATCAAGTACTTGGACTTATGTGCATCCTCCAACAACAATTCTCGACATCCTCCAATCTTTGGTACCCATATCCGACCTTGGAACAACTTCAAGCCTCTTCCGTCTTCAGTCAATTGGAGATGTTGTTTCACCATAGTATCACTTTCGAGATTCGCTTCAAGTAGTGCCTCCAACTATGACATCTTAATTTTGTCAATTAAGCTTGAGACAACTTCCACTCTTGCAAAGGTGGCTTGGATTCCGCCCCCATACTCCTTTCGGCTCAAAGCGTCCGCGACCACATTGGCCTTTCCGGGGTGGTATTGAAGCTCACAATCATAATCCTTGAGTAGTTCGAGCCATCTCCGTTGCCGCATATTCAATTCCTTCTGATCGAAGACGTATTTCAGACTTTTATGGTCGGTGAAAAGGGTGCACTTCGTGCCGTAAAGGTAGTGTCTCCACAGCTTCAAAGCAAACACTACCACCGCTAGCTAAAGGTCGTGAGTTGGGTAGTTCTTCTCATGTTCCTTCAATTGCCTTGATGCATAAGATATAACCTTGCCTCTTTGCATCAAGACACATCCCAAACCCATCTTAGACGCGTCGCTATAAACCACGAAATCCTCCGTTCCCTCGGGTAGGGATAAAATTGGCACTTCACACAATTTTCTTTGTAGTGTCCAGAAGGCCCGCTCTTGACTCTCGGTCCAAAGGAACTTCACATTTTTCTTCGTCAGTGACGTCTGTGGCGAGGCGATTTTGGAAAAATCTTGGATAAATCTTCGGTACTAACCGGCTAGACCCAAGAAGCTCCGAATTTTCGTGGGACTCTTGGGCGGTTCCCAGTTCATCATGGCTTCGATCTTTGACGGGTCCACTTTTACTCCTTCACTGGTCACCACATGACCCAAAAATTGAACCTCTCGTAGCCAAAATTCACACTTGGAAAATTTGGCGTAGAGTTTCTCTTCCCTCAACACTTCTAACACTTCCTTGAGATATCGCTCGTGCTCTTCTTCGTTCTTTGAGTACACTAAGATATCATCAATGAACACGATAACCGATTTATCTAAAAAGGGTCGGCAAACTCGGTTCATCAGATCCATAAACACCGCTGGCGCGTTGGTTAACCCAAAAGGCATAACAAAAAACTCGTCGTGGCCATAACGGGTTCTAAACGCGGTCTTGGAAACGTCTTCTTCTCTAACCTTCACTTGATGATAGCCCGATCGAAGATCAATCTTGGAGAAACATCCGGCTCCTTGTAATTGGTCGAAGAGATCATCTATCCGAGGTAATGGATATTTGTTCTTTAATGTTACCTTGTTCAACTCCCGATAGTCGATGCACATCCGCATCGACCCATCCTTCTTTTTGACGAAGAGTACCGGAGCTCCCCAAGGCGAAGAACTCGGCCTCACGAATCCCTTTTCCAACAACTCTTGAAGTTGCGACATCATTTCTTGCATTTCGGTCGGAGCGAGACGGTAAGGTGCGCGGGTAATCGGTGTCGCTCCCGGGACTAGATCAATTCAGAACTCCACTTGGCGGTCGGGCGGCAGGCCCGGAAGATCGTTGGGAAAAACGTCTGAATATTCATTAACGACCCGCACATCTTCAATCTTTTTCTTCTCCGCCTTGGCATCTAACACGTAGGCAAGGAACGACGGGAACTTCTTCATGAGACACTTACTTGCTATGATGGATGAAATGAGAGCCACTTCACCCTTACGTTTCTCCCCATAGACAAATACAAAACCCCCGCGTAAGGTCGGTAATTTGATCAGCTTCTTCGAACATAAAATCTCTGCTTTGTGTCGTGACAACCAGTCCATGCCGATCACCACGTCGAAACTCCCGATTGCCATGGGAAGTAGGTCCACTTCAAATAGCTCCCCACTAATATCTAGATGACACTTTTCCAACACTTCACGCAAGATGACTTGCTCCCCATTCGCTATTTCTACTACTAAAGCATCACTAAAGGTACTAGTAGGCACATTCAAAGCTTCGTAAAATGCAAGAGATACGAAAGAGAAATTGGAACCGGAGTCAAATAACACCTTAGCAGCAATGGAGTTGAGTAAGAACGTACCCGACACCACATCGGTGGTCTCCTTCACTTCTTCTCTCGTCATTTGGAAGGCCCTCCCTTGAGCTTTAGGGATGGCTTCTTTCTTTGGTTGCAAAGGCATGTTTCCTCCTCTTGTTCCACCCCTTAGCTTGGGGCAATCCCTCTTCACGTGCCCCGCCTCCTTGCATTCGTAACAGATTGTTCCCGGCATAGGACAATTCGGACTTGTGTGACTTGGCTTGCCACACTTGAAGCATGAGACTTGGTTAGAGTTGGGGTTGCAAGAACCAAGGTGCTTGCTTTTGCACTTGGAACACCATTTCGCCTCCCGGCGGTTATCAATGCTTCTAGCATTCGGTTGGAATTTCGGTTTCTTGAATAAACTTGGTGGGCTCTCCCACTTTCTCTTTTCTGCAACCCCCAACTTCTCCTCTTTGTCCTTCGCATAGACCCTTTCCATAGCTTTGGCTTCTTCTATGGTCTCCCGAAGGTTTGTGGCTTTTGAGTTGCGGACTCTCGACCCCATGTCCGCGGGTAGGCCCTTCAGATATGCCTTCACTTTCTCCTTCTCGGTTGGAGCCACATGCCCCACGAGATTCAACTTTTCCATGAAAATTCGAGTATATTCTTTTATTGACAAATCTCCTTTCTTCAACGCTCGAAATTCGTTTTCTATCAAATCCATTTCTTGTTCGTTGCAATATTCGTCCAAAACCTTCTTCTTGAATACTGTCCAAGACATCTTTGCCAAAACCGACTCCTCCATAGTTGTGGTGCAGACATCCCACCATATTAGAGCCGCTCCCCGAAGCATTTGGGAGCCAAAGTTCACCTTCTAGCTCTCTTCGCAACCGCAGGCTCTAAAGGCCTGTTCGATTTCCCTCAACCATTTCATACAGGCTACCGGATCGTTAGCTCCGACAAATTCAGGCGGCTTACACCCCATGAAAGACTTATAGGAACAACCCTTCCCTGTTTGACTTGTCTCTAGAGTTACCAACCCATCCGTACGGTTCTCACCTCTGGTACCACCTGAACCGGCTATCGCATTCTCCGCAACCACTTCCGGCCTACTGAGGCTGGCATCTCTCTCCTCTAACATCTTCAGAAATACCTCTTGTTGTTTTTCCATGGCCGATGTCACCATTTGCATCACACTAGCCATCATATCGGCTTGAGGGTTTGACTCCTGAATAATCGGGTTCGTGGACGCCAACTCCACTCTGGGTATATGTTCCACCTCTCCGATGAATATCGGCGGCATGTTGGGGGTAACAACAGTCGCCACCCGGACTACTGAATTTGGGTTAGACGAACTATCCTCATGCATTTCTCCTTCGGTCGACGGTCGACTCCGAGTATTTACCATTTCGGATCTACCATACAATTGAAAGAAAGAGGAAGATAAGCAACACAAGATTTACACAAGAAACATACTCATACGGTTCATTGATCGTCATAATCGCAGTAACTCAAGCATATTCACGTAACCATACATTCATCATAACAGTAGCTAATTGAAATTATGAACGTACACTACATAAAGATTCTCACTACCACTTTTACAATTTTCAACGACGTAGTTTCTATTGACTCTAAGGTCGTCCCATCTTAGAAATTCTACCCAACGCTCGCAATTCATAACTTAATAGTCTCATCTTAAGTATAGGAATCGAGTTTACATACCTAGTTCACTTAAACTAGAGCTCTGATACCAACTTGTAACACCCTAAAAATTTGGGTAAAATAAAACTTAAAATTTTGGCAAAATAATGTCTAACATAGGATAATTTAATAACCTGTAACATGACGACTAAAACCCAATAAAGTTGGGGTAGTTCTTTAAATGAGGTAGTGGAAAAATAAGACATATACATGACAACCTATTTAATCTAGAACAATTAATAACTAGATTAAGATTGGGTGTCATTATGACTTCAAAACGCTCTCTCTCGAATTCCCAAAAATGCCCGGTCCATGGAGGGTCCTAGGTGCGCTCCCGGTGAATCAAGGTGTCCTACTCGCACCACTAGAAGAACCTGTGAGCCAATGAACATGATCACAAGTGTTAGGCTGAAGTCTAGCGGTTAACATTCCAAGACAGTTTATAAAGTAAGCGTGAAAAGTAATTAAATGTTATCGGAAGACCCATGCATTGAAACAATGCCAATACCTCCCAAACGGGACATTATTTCTTTCCTGTACAATTATAACATAAATAACTCCAGAAATACGGGGGAGACCCGTTACCATCTTGGGTGACGAGAACACGTGAATGGGGTCACCCATGATGTTATTGGATTTCACCACAAATCCCGGTTCTAGTTCCCATGCCACGTCGGACATCACAATCCTCAAACCGTTTATGCCTCTAGCGCTTACTCCGTCGAGTTACACCTCAAGGGCTTATAGACAAGGGTGCCTAACCAATCTAGCCGAGTTACACCTAAAGGGCTTATAGACAAGGGTGCCTAACCAATCTAGCCGAGTTCCAACTCAGGGACTTACGCCCCCTATTGTCTACCCACTAGTGCCCAACGGGCAACAATTGTATCAACAATAAGCATGCTATCTAAATCCTCGTGCACAAGGAGATAGATATAAAGTCTCTCATTTAGATCATGATCAAGTATGGTAAACAAACCTCATGCAAAACACATTTCTTGTAATTAATATAATCATGCTCATTTCATGTTAATCCGTATACCAAAATGCTCATTCAACAACGTATTACTCCCTAACCCCAAATGATACTCCAACTGCTGATAAGAATACATGCCATTTATTTTAATCATCTAGAGGAGTGGTCCATTATCACCATATAGCTCTTTTACCCTATTATATCCATAAATGAACCTCTCAAGATGTTTTTGTGCTCCCACAAACTCCCAAAATCTTATTTATTAATAATATGCAAAACCCTAGTTTTAGGTTAATATTTCACATTTCATAAATTCACATAAGCAAATAATGGAGTATGTATGAGTATGTAATGGTTAAGAAACTTACCTAGAGGTTCAATGGACAAAACCCTAGAAGGTTGGAGAAGAGAGTGTAGATGATGAGAACCCTTGGTCCACAATGTATCTAGAACTTGACTATCAAATGAGATGAACCCTAGGTTAGCATTTAATGTGCTCAACCAAGATCTAGAGAGGATTAAATGCCAAAGAGATGGAGTTTTGAAGGGAAGAAACCATACCTAGAAGAGAGAAAATCGACGGCCTCTAAAAACCCCAAGTTGAAAAATAATGAGACCTCTTAAAGAAATCAGGCATTTATTGCCTTTTTACCCGACGGCGACAATGACATCGCGAGAGTGACAGGGCACTCTCGCCGATCACTCTCGTCAAACTTGTACCGCAAGCTCGGCCCGAACACCTCTTTCGCCCTTCCGCGATAGTGACACCGCGAGAGTGACCCTGGCACTCTCGCCGGGCACTCTCGCCGAATCTGTACCGCAAGCCCTCTCCTCCTTGTGTGATTATGCCACCGCGAGAGTGACCATGGCACTCTCGCCGGTCACTCTCGTCAAGTGCCTTTCTTCTCAAAAATTTGACATACTTCGGTTCCGAATTCGTACTGATCTTTGGTAACTTCAAACGAGAGCATAAAATAAATTACAAATACGAATTAATCAATAGTCCAAAATTCGGGGTGTTACACTAGTGCCTACCTCCCCGGTAGCACTTCCAGACTCAACCCTCCTAGTGCTTACTTGAAAAGTTTCAGGTCGTAAAACATGGATCCCGGAGTCCAACCCCGTAATACCCAATTGACCACCAAAACAGACTGACTTACGTGCCTATGGATCCAACGCAACACAGTCTAACATTACATGACTACACAGGAATGACCAACGCACTCGAGTATGTAATTAACATCAATATGCAACAAGGCGCATTAGTATGTAAATCATAAATAGGCTCTATACTAAGCCATTAAAACCGGACAATTGTCCCCAAGACTCTTTTAAGTCAACACCGAGCTAAAGTGCTCAAAACCCTTTTTGACGAACAAACAACGGTCCCCAAATAATAAAACACAAGCGACTCGCGTCATGCAAACACACGCTCCAAAATACATGAATAAACTCCAACACACTTTAGATTGGGACAAATTACTTTCCAAATGACTTTATATCATTTATTCCTTCAAAAACGTCACGTAACACAAAATTAAGCATTTCTCTAAAATAAACGCTAAAAGTGCCTTTTAACCAGATAATCTCCATTTATGCAATAAATCATCAAAACCCTCTCATTTATGACTTATTTATCAAAATGCCTAAAAATCCCAAATATGGTGTTTCACAAGATTTATAAAATCTTATTTGTTCAAATAGAAAAACTCATCAAAGATTTCAACATTTTATAATAATCATGTAAAACACATAAATACACTAAAATAGATATTTTTGGCATGTACAACGTTTTCACAAATCAACTTGAACTCACCTTGCTAGATTTAGGCTAAATCTAGGTTTTACCCCAAAATGTGAGCCTCATTTGATGAAGCTTTGAAACCTTCAACCAATCTCTCTAGATCTTAGAACATCTTCATAAGGTTTCCTTTACCACAAAGCTAACAAAACCACACCAAAGTTGAAGGATGTAAGGAAGATGATGGAAAACATCAAACCCTATCCTCTAAAAGAAAGGATCAGGAGATTACCTTGACCATAAACCCTGGGATCAACCCAAGATCATCAATCCTCTTCTTCCTCAACTTGAAAAGTTTTAAAAGATGAAACCCTAGGTCCAAGAGTCACCAAAATCGGACCAAGGGTGAAGGAGATAGCACCAAATGAAGAAAACCCCAAAAATCTCGATTCTTAAACGTCCAGACCCTTCCCGCGGCTTGGCCCGCAGCTTGAGGCCGCCGGGGAAACCCATGCGTGTCCCTCTTGTCGACCACAACGACTTGAGTTTGTGCCACGACCCAAGGCCGCGCACCAGGCTGCGGGGCTTCGTTTCCTTCGTTTTCGTTCTGTTTCTCGCGCCCGATTCGATCCTCAATGGCTCCACTACCATAAGGAAATAAAACCTTACTAAATCTCCATTATGGTGGTCATACGGTTACGATCATATGGGTTAAGGGTTTCCATAATCACGAGTGTTACACGATCTCATCTCTGCCGATGAGATCCTGCCGATGGTGTTGTTTCACAATGGCAGGCAGCTTAGATTTAGGCTGAGAAGTTCATCTTCAATCCGCTTTGACAGATACATTTCTTCTTTAATTTTTCGGTTGATCTTCGACTTCACCGAACATTTGAATTGTAACTAAGCTGCTAGAAAGAACCTCAAAATATTCTAAGTAGGATGATACAAAATGGAAGATCGAGAGGTCATCTTCAAATCCTTGATGACCCAACATGATGTCATCTTCAAATCTTTGGTGACCCAACAATATATATATGTGTGTGTGTGTGTGTGTATAAGGTCAGGTTCGGGTGAGAAGTTGAGGTTAACGTGAGAAGCGCAAGAAATGGTTATCAACCGTTGGATGAGAAATTGACGCACATTAGGATGAGATGCACCGAGATAAGATGCACCAGATCAATTCCCTTTTAAGGCACAATTCATGGGAGGGCATGGGATTAAAAGTGATCAACGGTTCAGATCGACTTCTCACGCTTCTCACGTTAACCTCAACTATATAAGTGAATGTTCGTGTGAGAAACGTGAGAAGTGAATCTGAATCATTGATCACTTTTAGTCAAATGCTCTCCCATAAATTGCGGCTTAGAAGGGAATTGATCCGGTGCATCTTGGTGCATTTCATCCTAATATGCATTCATTTTTCATCCAACGGTTGATAACCACTTCTCACACTTCTCATGTTAACCTCAATTTCTCACCGGAACCCAACCCTATATATATATATATAATGCATTTTTTATTATATAATATGCATAGATATATTTTGTACACATTATATATAATACAATGTATATATTATATGTACCTACATTTATTGTTAATTCATATACACACGTATATATATATAATTCAAGGGGTTGACTTTTTGAAGAGATATCAAAAATTCATAAAAAAGGGTATTCTTCAAACTATTAAATTTAACTGGTCTCGATATATGTAATATCCCTAAATTAGTAAACCATACTAGCTGCCTTTGTATTCATATATATGTCTATTTTTTGAACAAACTCAATTGGATACAAAGTGAAAGCACAAGTTGAATGAAGGATCTATATATATATATAAAAGTAATTCCTGGTGGTAGCTGACGTGTCTTCCCCAGGTTTCAGCATTCCAACTTATCTGCTCTCTCGATTTTTTCATTTTTTTCATTTTTTTTCCACCTTAATATTAACATATGACCCATCGATTCCTCTTCTAATTTACTCTCTCCTAAAAAATTTAGGGCTTCCAAAAATGACTCGAACTTTGCTCCATCCAGATTCCAATCAGCAACGGAATCGATTGATTGTTTCTGAAACGAATTCCATCGATTGTTTCAGAGATGATACGAACACCATAGTTCACGGAATCGATCGATTGTTTCATAAACGAATTCCATCGATTCTTTCGGAGATGATACGGACCAGATACCCTCGATTGATACGGTCGTGTTTGCTTGAGTTCATATATTTTCCGGTGAAGAGGTTTAACTTGTGTGAAATCTACATATTCAGTTCAATTTTGAGGTTAGTACTTTATTGACTTCAACCATGGATATTGTCGTCCCTGGCAACAAATATCCTAGGTATCTATAGATAAAATTTATTCCCTGTTAGTTTATTTTCTCCTACTTAATCTTGCTTTGATTAGAACTTTAGTTGTAAACCTCCAACTTTTAAACTATTAATGGGAGATGAAATTGGTGCTCCAAGTAGAAACAAACATAGTGCAAGAAACAAACCTAGCACAAATGATATCATTCTTTGTTCTTTGTTTATAGTGGTATTGTACTAATGGTCAAACAATATTGTATAATGTATATATAGCTTTGATTATTTCATGGTGGTCGGTTGTGCAGGGATGAATTATAACATGGAAGAACCAATAAGATTTATGGAATGGTGGTCGGTTGTGCAGGGATGAATTATAACATGGAAGAACCAATAAGATTTATGGAATCTGGTTTCTCTATTCTTTTTTTTCTCTCATTTTTTATAATAAGGATCATGGTTTCTTTATATAACGTGAACTCTACCCAAGGAGGTTTAATTTTAAATAAAAACTCTTATTGACTGGTTAGCTCATTTACTGAGTTAGGAATGTATGCTTTTAAGAAATTTAGTGATTTATGGGCTCGGGGCATACTTGAGTCTTTCTATTGAAGGTGAATCACTAATGAGAGACATGGAGTAGATACCTTTAAAGAGTATTAATAATCATGAATCAAGATTATAATCTCTCATGCTACTTAATCAGACCACACAAATCTTTTGGCAGAGTTAATGAGTTATCTATGTGTGATCGATTGTTTCAGAAACGAATTCCATTGATTCTTTCGGAGATGATTCGAACCATATACCATCGACTGATACGACCGTGTTTGCTTGAGTTCACATATTTTCCGGTGAAGAGGTTTAAGTACTGTGAAATCTACATATTCAGTTCAATTTTGAGGTTAGTATCTTTTTCATTTTTTTCCACGTTAATATTAACAGACCCCTCGGTTTGGTGGTAGCTGACGTGTCTTCCCCAGGTTTCAGCATTCCAACTTATCTGCTCTCTCGATTTTTTCATCTTTTTCATTTTTTTTCCACCTTAATATTAACAGGTGACCCATCGGTTTCTCTTCTAATTTACTCTCCCCTGAAAATTTAGGCCTTCCAAAATGACTCAAAATTTGCTCTATCCATATTTCCAATCAGCAACGGAATTGATTGATTGTTTCTGAAACGAATTCCATCGATTGTTTCAAAGATGATACGAACAACATAGTTCACGGAATCGATCGATTGTTTCAAAAACGAATTCCATCGATTCTTTCGGAGATGATACGAACCAGATACCCTCGTACGGCCGTGTTTGCTTGAGTTCACATATTTTCCGGTGAAGAGGTTTAACTTGTGTGAAATCTACATATTCAGTTCAATTTTGAGGTTAGTGCTTTATTGGCTTCAACCATGGATATTGTCGTCCCTGGCAACAAATATCCTAGGTATCTATATTTAAAATTTATTGTCTGAGGTGTTCTTATTAATGCTTTTCTTTTTATTGCTTTGCTTTGTTGCATCATATATTCCCTGTTAGTTTATTTTCTCCTACTTAATCTTGCTTTGATTAGAACTTTAGTTGTAAACCTGTAGCTTTTAAACTATTAATGGGAGCTGAAATTTGTGCTCCAAGTAGAAACAAACAGAGTGCAAGAAACAAACCTAGCACAAATGATATCCTTCTTTGTTCTTTGTTCATAGTGGTATTGTACTTATGGTTAAACAATATTGTATAATGTATATATAGCTTTGATTATTTCATGGTGGTCGGTTGTGCAGGCATACCTCATCAAAACAAGGGATAATAAGGACAAGCCTAAATTTATTGCTGAAAAGAACATACTTTTTCACTAGAATCCTCATTTACACGATTGATTCGTGTCCAACAATCAACATGTGCTAAGAAGTAAATGTCGAAAGGACATCAAAACAATTGGGCAATGGAGATCCATGTTCAGATGGGAACAAAAACATGGAACTGGAAGAACCAATAAGATTTATGGAATCTGGTTTCTCTATTATTTTTTTCCTCATTGCTTTATAATAAGGATCATGGTTTCTTTATATAATGTGAACTCTACCAAGGAGGTTTAATTTTAAATAAAAACTCTTATTGACTGGTTGGCTCATTTACTGAGTTAGGAATGTATGCTTTTAAGAAATTTAGTGATTTATGGGTTGGGGGCATACTTGAGTCTTTCTATTGAAGGTGAATCACTAATGAGAGACATGGAGTAGATACCTTTAAAGAGTACAATAATCATGAATCAAGATTATAATCTCCCATGCTACTTAATCAGACCATGCAAATCTTTTGGCAGAGTTAATGAGTTATCTATGTGTGATCCTTTTGACTTGATACATCTGTTGAGAAAAATGAAGAATGCAGAGCATGTATACCTGTAGAAAGACTTAACCAATAAGCCAGATGAAAGGAAAAGGTAAACAAAAAATGAGAGATAATTGACTTCATCGAGGAAGCATTTCTACGAACCACACTAAGAGTGATGACCGCTTGAATTCAGAAAATAACTCAAGTGATACCTATCTTCCTATCTATATAGTGGTGTTACTGTTGTGTATTTTATGGTTTGAATCTGCAACATACCTTCAGCAAACTCAATTTTCACCACTGCTTTGGTTATTGATTATAGGCTCCCAAGTAATTATGTGCTAACCATTTTCCTTTTTTTATGTCAAGGTAATTCTTTATCTTCTATTTTTCTTCTTTTGCAATTTCATGATCAAAATCATAGTAGGAGAGGATGATATTTATAATGGTAGACCGTATGCATATATCACATCAGTCCTGTGTTATTTCACTTATCAATTTAGGGAATACAATTGTTTTCATCGAACAAACCGGACCGAATTGTTAAACCCAAATGGTTGTACCTGCACACAACAACTACTGTATTGACCAAAGAATACTGTCTATCTCTTTCCGTAAGAATAAAAGCATTTGCGCACCACATAAACAATAGTTAATATTTTGGCCAAAACAGTTGTGCTATGCCATAATTTGCCCAAAATAGTTTGGCCATGTGATAAGTTTGGTTTACAATATGCACAGAGGTTGCTTGCTTCTCCAATTTATATAACCCGTTTCACATTTATATGATGTTTATAAATTTATGTGTTGTTTCTTTAATCTCTCATAACATCAACTTTAACTACAATATCAATCTCTTTCTCCAATTTATAGTTGATGATGTTTATTTATGATATTATACATGGCATTATATTTAATTACAATTGCTCATTTGTGATTCTAATATTACTTTCGAAATCAACATTGACGAATCTGTATTGTTTTAATTCCTTGGTTCTAAAAAAGTTGATGATAGCAATGGAACAACCATGTGAAGGTTTTAACAAGGTACATATTAAAACTTTGTTCTTTGAATTGTAGATCCAATTTATATGTGCTTGCATATATGCATGTGTTTGATTATATGTAGATAATTAGTTGTGATCTTTATATTAGTTATATTTAATATGTTTCAATTAACATTCTATAGTTGAGTGTTTATTCTCAAAGTACTTTTTAAGTATTGGAATTAATATTATTGAAATTTATGTAATGACATTTTATATTTATTAAATGGTAATTGAGGTTTATTCCCCATCTTTTAACTTACTTAATATAATTAAAGACCCTTTATTGTAATTAATAAGTCCCATTATGTGTCTAATCAATCTCCTAACTTTTAACCTACGTAATTACATTTACATGTCATTTATTTCACTATAAGTGCTTGAATTATGATGAAGTAATGTTTGGTTTAACCTACATAATTACATTTACATGCCATTTATTTCACTATAAGTGATTGAATTATGCTCGAGTAATGTTTGTTGGTGTTCTTATATGATTTGGATCGAGGAAGTTGTTACAAATTTGAAACACCAACTTATTTCTACATGTATTAATATGTTGTAAATTACAAATTTAAATACGTAGCACTAAAAGAGCAAATCGTAATATGGTCTGATCGAGTGTTGTGGAGGATTAAATGGATATATACAAATGTTACTATAACATTATAATTGTTGACTACTATAACTTGATTATAACATCATAATGACTAATTGCTATAACATGATTATAACATTATAATAATTAATTACTAATTTAATCTAAATAAATGTCCTTCAATAAATTTATGGTGTCTCTTCATGTACGTAATAAATGTGCTAATGTGATATGTTTGCACTATTTATATACATGATCCTACATGCATATCTTCACCTTTAGATTTGTTTGTTAAATCCATAGAAACCATAACACGTTCTCGGTTCTCGGTATAATGAATTCTGTAGGGTTGAAAGATTTGGGCATCGAGAATGAGTGTTGGTCTGTTACGGTGAGAGTATGTCGAATGTGGGAGTCGATCAATACCAAAAAAAAAATGGGGAATTAATAAGCTTGGATATGGTTCTGGTTGATGAGCGGTAATATTGTGTTATTACATCAAAAATTTACATTTTCTTTTGTTGTATATTAATATTGTATTTTATTAATGATTCTTTTGTCGCATGTGCTTAGGATACATTGATGGCTGCAACAATAAGGAGAAACTTGGTGACGAAATTCAAACATTTGTTAAAAGAAGGTGTTGTGTATAACATAAGTAACTTTAAAGTTGTTGCAAATTCAGGCAACTATAGAGTTGTTGATTTAAAGCTCAAAATGTTGTTCACTCTTTTAACAACCGTGAAGAAGATGAATAACGTCCCTGTCATTCCGATGAATAGTTTTCAATTTGCGGGTGAAAAGTTGATTAACAGTCGACTCGAAAATGATAGCATTCTTACAGGTACAATCATTTTGATTTATCAGCTCATTGGACATACAATTACTTGATTTTTGTTCCTAATTCTTTTTAAATAATATTTTTTGTATGAAGACATTGTTGGTTGCTTGGCTCAAGTGGGTGACGTTGAAACTGTGTCCGGCGGTTTTAGGAAAAGGGATCTAGAAATCATATCGGATTAGTAAGCTATCAACAATACAGTTTGAAATTTTTTTAATTCTTTTAAATACTATACATGGATGACCATTTTTTTTCCCATTCTGTTGTATTTAAATGCAGCTCAGTGACGTGCAAAGTAACGTTGTGGGGAGAAGTTGGAGAACGATTTATAGATGAGCACAAAATTGATCAAGACAAAGGCCCTTTCATCATTATTTTTACTTCCATGAGAATCAAAAAATATCTAGGTATCCAATTAATTATCATATACTTTATTTTATGATTCGTTTTATTTTTTATAAAATAATAAATATGTAAGTTTTTTCTATTCATTTAGATGTTAGATTGTGTTCTAATGTATCCTTTTGACATTACACGAAGGTGTCGTGAATTTCGCAACAACAAGTGCAACCAAAGTGTATGTTAATCTCGAGCATCCTTACGTGTCATCTTTAATTGAAAGATTTTCCTGTGTTTGTCCTCGGGTGAAGTTTTTGGAACCTATCGGTGTTATTCGGAAAACAGTGAAGGATGAAATGTTTGAAAACCGAATGACTATAGAGCAACTTATGAGAGCCGACTGGCTTAATGAATCAAAGGTTAATCTGTTAGGTCTTTTATTTTCGAACAATTGTATTACAATGTTTTACACATTTAATTGATCATTGTTCTATTTCAGGGATATGCCATTACTATTATGGGTGTTATCGATGACATTGATACGCAATATGGATGGTATTATCTGGGATGCAAAGGTTGTTGCAGGAAGATTTATCCTACTGAAGGTGTCTACACATGTGATAGCTGCGACATTCAATCAGACACTCCATTAACATTGTAATGTTTAAAATACTAAAAGTTTATTGGTGTTTACCATTACAAATTGTACATTATTTTAACTTTGATATAATTTTAGGTACAAACTTTGTTTGGTCGTGCGGTATGAAATTGGCGTAACCACATGTGTAGTATTACACCGACTTGCAGAACGGATGCTAGATTCTTCGGCATTGAAGTTGTTCAACAAATATGATAGTGGTCACTTTCCAAAAGAAATCACAGATTTTTGTGGGAAAAAGTTAATCTTTAAGCTGCAACTGACTTGATTACAACCTTAAACGTGGTAGTGATGTTTTTTCTGTATATAATGTGTTTGAGCCAACCGATAGTTTGGAGGAGAAGTATAAATCTATGATGTCAATGAAGGTATATTTATTTATACTCTTGATGTTATGCCTTAGTTCAATATTTTCTTGATACATTTATATTCTTCTCTAAGCAGGACACCACAAGCAACAATGCAACAAGTAGCAGTCGTTGCATAGCAAATGCAACCAAGGTATATAATTACATTCCCTTTTAACATCCACTATCAAGTATCTTATAATTAATAAATAAATGGTACATGTTCAATGATTTTTTAAATTTAACATATTGACAATTCATTGGTTGATGATGTTGGTGATAATATTGGAAGTCAACCCTCCGAAGCCACATATAAAAAAAGAAAAAGAATTGTGATGCTCGATGAAGACGAAGACAAGTAACGGATGGGAGGCTCTCCATATCGATCTTGACAACATTTTCATAGGTGTTTTGTTTAGTTGTTTCATTTTGTCGATTATAATAACGATTTGATATTTGATCTAATTTAGCACAAATATATTACTTCATTTACTTGCAAATTTAGAGACTTTTGTTTGCTTTAACGTTGCTACTACTTTGTTACTAAGTCTATAATATAATAAGAAAAAAATACATAACGGAAATTATCCTAAGGATGTTTTTGACGGCCTAACGAATGAGGAATTGTTTAAGCTTGCTTGCACAGTCTATTCCATATGCTTATCTATTCTGTATTTGTTTTGAGGCTCTGTTACAATATGAGCTAGCTACAGAATGTAGTAATAATAGATGTGGAGAAGACTATGAAATGATCTCTGAGTTCTTGATCTGTTTGGACCAACTAAGGAACAATCTTTTTCTTTTTCTCAAGTAGTCATAGTCATTACATGGCAATTTAAACCCAAAAACTTCATATAAAATTGTGCACTAAGCTCTAAAATTCAAACAAACCCAATCAAATTAATGAAGACCTAAGGAGTGAAAAAACGACAAAAATGTTATTACAAAATTCATAATTAACTAACAATTTAAAACACACTAAATGCATATTAAATCGTCTAATTAAATTCAAATTATACATTAATAATCATTATATGACAATTTAAACCCAAAATTTTCATATAAAATTGTGCACTAAACACTAAAATTGAAACAAATTGGTAGAGTAGGACCCTTCTAAAAGAATTTTCTCATTTTTTTGAATTCTTTAAAATATTAAATAAGTTAAAGACTTTTCTACCCTTAAATGAAAAAAATATATATTTCATTATAAGAAATATCTTTTCGCAATTTTACTTCCAAATTCATAGTTTCAACCTCCAAACTATCCAACTTCCACCCATAATACTCATTATATATTCATAATTAAATGGCAGTTTAAAACACATTTATTGCATATAAAATCATCTAATTAAATTCAAATCACTCATTAATAGTCATTATATGACAATTTAAACCCCAAAACTCATATAAAATTGTCTACTAAAATTCAAATAAAACCAAAAAAATCAACAAAGACATAAGGTTGCACATAGCAACATCTCAAAACCATACTACACCAAACTTTTGCTGTTATTAAAGGTCGTAACTCATTAAGGAAACGATTCTTGATTTCTGAAGGAGGTATGACTTTTTTTTGTTTTGTTTTATACATTTCTTAAACTCATTGAAATTTATCGTTATCATTGTCTATTCTCTTAATACAAATAACTGTTATTTACTATTTTTTTATTTAAAATATTTATCCTTTACTATATTTTCGATACAAATAGTTATAGTTTACTGTATTTTAAAACTACAGGTAAACGAAATTAATATATATTGTAGTCGTTCTTTTAGTCAAAAAGATTTCATTAATTGCTCTTTCCATCTGATCTTCCTTTGTCACCTACCAGAATACAATAGTTCTAAGAGACTTTTTTCATCTTGCTGGAGCATTGTATTTGTGGCCTGCAAGAGAATTATAACGTTCTCCTAGAAGGCAGTCTCTTATTCAGGTCAACTTATACTTAAATGATATTCGCTATCACTTGACATAGATAAATATGTTTATTCTAAATTGCTTTTATATACATGCTCTGCTTTTTAAAAATAGTTATCAACCAATGCAAGTCATATATATCTCTTTACTCTGACATGTTAAAACATTTGAAGTGTCATGAATAAAATATTTATGATTACTAAGATGTATTGTTAGAGCTATTGCATACTTGAGAACTTATGGATTCTATGATTCTCTGTACATAATACTTGCGTTCTTATTACTTTGTTATGAAACCCATAATATGGAAAACCACACACACAAATACACACACACACACACATATATATATATATATAACACTTTAAACCAAAAAACTACATATAATATTGTCTACTAAAATTGAAACAAAACCGAAATAATAAACAAAGACATAAGCCAAATAAATGAATTGTTGAAATACGTTGTCACTTTTTCAAATAGGAAGGTTGTTTTCTTCCCCAGTGACCCATTAGGATCCTTACATTGATTACTTTAACTAAACATATATGATTGTTCATCCTCATAATGATATCGCTACATAAAAACTACTAAACTTTAGTTGGATTACCCAGAGACGCATATTTTTATTTTACTAATCATAAAATAGTTTTGGTTTTGGTGCAAATAGAGACACATAAAGTACATGCTTAATCTCTTTACCCAATGATAAGTACATGATGCTTCTATCGAGCGTTATTCTTATCGTTATTCTTTTAGTTTAATTACACCTAAAATTTATATTATTTGGATTTGGATTTATTTTAGGAGTAATAGTCATTTTGTGTGCGTAAAGTGATTATGAGTTCATTTTGTGAGGATGAGGAGTTTTGTCTATGACTTAATCAACCTTCGTTAATCATCTTCACACTCTTTTCAATAAAAAAATATATTAACTTTTGTTCAAAATTTGAAATATTAATTTGCTCTATGTAAGTTCTTAATTTAAATTCTTATATAATAATTGCTTGCTCATCTAATCATAACAAATGCTAAGAAGAAACCGTTGTTGATTTACAATTCATTTACAAAAAAAGTATTAAAATTTAAATGTGTGAAATTATGTATTTCACCTAAATTAATGAATCAGGTAAACTATACAACTAAAAGAATTATAAGTTCACAACATGTCTAACTTTACTATGTAATTTTGATCATAAGATTTTGCCACCATGTAACGCGTGGTGTAACAATTACGTATTAGATAAATAGGTCTACAAATGTTTTCGATAACCTACATGTTTGATCTTTCTACACTTCATGCATTGGTCAACAAGATAATTCACGTTGTTACTACTGTTTTCATCCACATTGCAACAACTCAACATTGATGCAGTACCCATTTTTGATCAAATTTATTAGTATTCATTATTTTATATATTTACTTTTATTAATCTAAATATGTATATATTCTAACGATACCAAAAAAATTGAATTATACTATTATAATATATAATTGTTGATCATAATTATACATGTGTAACTTTGTATTATGTGTATAATTTATCTCACTATAGACTTTCAAAAGGTACAATGGTATTACTGGATGAAGTGTACGATGTTCGAAAACGATTGGCATATATGGCACGATATGAACGGCGACAGAAATTGAAATTCAAACGTGGTGCTGAACAGACTATCCATGCATTAAACGTTTTAAAAAAGCATATTTGCAAACGTAAGAGGTTGCGAAGGAAACTTGCAATCATCGATAGGCGGTTCCAACACTCAGATTTTATGAGGATCAACATGAAACTTCGATTAGTACATTTGTTCCCACTCAACATTTCAGCACAATGGAATTTAAATGGTATATATTTGACCCTTTTAATACATAACATTTTAACTATTCATAAGTATGGTTAATAATACATATTTTTGGGGGTTTTTTTATACTAAAAACAGTATAATTTGTTTTCTATTATACACAATCAGATGATATGAGGCTTCCCTCAACTGGTGAAACCCAAGTTCGTGAACTTGCTTCGAATTTGCATCAACACCCAATCTCTACAACACATCGAGGTAATTATGTTACCCCACCAATTAACTGCTTTGAATTTTATCTTTTCCTTTTACAAATAAATTAATATCATATAATTTTTACAAACCAGATGAGGCAGGCACAAGTTCAGTTGGCCAAAATCTAAACATATATGTTCATGCTAGAAAAAACCGCATCCAAGGTAATTTTCTTACAATGTTTTGTTATAGAAGTCGTAACCACTATACTATTAAGAGATACCTATAAAGTACATGTGTTTTATGTTTAACAGCATCACGAACGGTACCATGGACCATTGGACAACCAACTCATACTTGCCAGTATTGCCATGCCATTATGTGGTATGAAGAACGAACCCAGAAGACCAAAAAAATTGCAACGCCAAAATTCATGTTTTGTTGTTCAGAAGGACGTGTGCAACTACCGTTACTTCAGCATCCTCCAAAAACTTTGGCTGATCTACTTGGCCCTGAATCTGGAAAAAAGGTCATTTTGTTTCGTAAGGAAATAAGGACATATAATTCAATGTTTGCATTCACATCTCTCGGAGCACGCATCGATTCCTCAATTAATCGTGGCAAAGGACCGTATGTTTATAGAGTTAGTGGGCAAAATTATCACAGAATTGGTTCTTTGTTGCCCGAAAGGGGAAAGAAACCACAATTTGCACAACTCTACATTTATGATACGGAGAATGAGATTGCTAACAGGTTGGATGTTATTCAAAGGCAATTTGGCAAAGACGGCATTGATTTACAAATTACCGAAGAACTTTCTGAAATGTTGGAGGAACACAACATTTTAGTAAAGTCTTTTCGTATGGAAAGAGATAGGTACCGTTCCAATCCTGATACTTCTTTCCGTCTAAGAATCATAAAAAATCGTCATACAGATGGACGTCTTTACAATATCCCCAACGCTAACGAGGTGGTTGGTTTGATAGTTGGTGACCTTACTGGAAGTAATTTTGAACGTGATGTCATTGTCGAGCATCGTACAAATGGCCTTCAACGAATTACTGACCTACATCCGAGTTTTATGTCTTTGTCATATCCTTTGATCCACCCTTATGGTGAAGACGGATTTAGAGAAGACATTAAATTGCAAACTGTAGAGGGTTATTCCAAGAAACGGACATCTTTAACCATGAGACAATATTATTGTTTTCGTTTTCAACAACGACTACATGAGGGACGCACATTACTACAGTCGGGAAGATTGCTTCAACAATACATGGTGGACGCATACATGGCAATTGAAGAGGGTAGGTTCAGGTGGATTCGAAATAATCAACAACAACTAAGGTCAGATTTGTTCTCGGGATTGATGGATGTTGTCCATCGTGGGGATACAAATGCTAAAAATGTCGGCAAAGTTGTTATTTTACCATCATCTCATACCGGGGGACCACGCTACAGAGTTCAAAATTACCAAGATGCAATGGCTTTGTGCAAATGGGCTGGATATCCATATATATTTCTGACATTTACTTGCAATCCAAAATGGCCAGAGATAAATGAGATGTTACGCATGATTCAACAAGAGGATGATCTAAACAGAGTTGACATAGTATGCAGAGTTTTTGAAATCAAACTAAGACAACTAATGTTTGACTTGAAAACAGAGAAGCCATTTGGAGCAGTTGTCGCATGTAACTATAACAAACACATCACTATAAATTACAAAATACAATAATTTCAACATTTTCACTATCATTTTTTTCATTCATAGATATATGTGGGAAATTGATATCAACTACATTTTTCAGGTTTTTATACCATCGAGTTTCAAAAGCGAGGACTTCCACATGCACACATTCTACTATTTCTAGGGTCACAATATAAAAACCCGTCATCAGAGGAGATTGATAGAATCATTAGTGCCGAGATTCCAAGTGAAGCTACCGATCCAGATGGTTATAATGTAGTTAAAAAGTTTATGCTACACGGTCCATGCGGAATTCAATATCCATCATCTTCATGTATGGTCAATGGTAAGTGCACAAAAAATTTCCCAAAGAACTTTAATATGCACACAACCATTGACTCTACAGGATTCCCAATTTATCGAAGAGAAGATCGTGGGGCTCATGTTACAAAGAAGAAGATTCAATTGGACAATCGGTATGTCATTCCTTATAATAGAAATTTGTGTGTAAAATTTGACGCCCATATCAATGTTGAGATATGTAATCATTCGAGAGCGATCAAATACCTGTTCAAATATCTTCACAAAGGATCAGATAGAGCTACAACTACAGTTGAGTCTTCTTCCAGTAATGTTGAACTTGATGAAATCAAGACATATTTAGATTGTAGATATATATCTGCATCTGAATCATGTTGGCGTATATTCCAATTCGACATTCACTATAGATATCCGGCAGTGGAACGATTGCCTTTCCATCTTCCTGGAGAACATTCCATCATTTTTGAAGATGACACTAATCTTGAAGCAATTCTTGCAAAACCGGGTATTGGGAAAACGAAGTTTACTGAATGGTTAGAAACAAACAAAAAATACCCAGATGCACGAAAGCTCAGTTATGCAGCATTTCCAACAAAATGGGTTTGGAATACGCAAGAGAAAGAATGGACAAGACGAAAACAAGGCATAGCTATTGGTCGAATATATTTCACCCATCCTTCAGCCGGTGAGAAATTTTACATGCGTATGCTCTTAAACTTCGTCAAAGGTTGCACTTCATTTGAACATGTTCGTACAGTGAATGGTACAACATATCCGACTTTCAAATCAGCATGTTATGCATTGGGACTATTGGACGATGACAAAGAATGGGTTGAATGTTTGGCAGAAGCCTCAACTTGGGCATCGGGCTACGAATTACGACATCTATTTGTCACAATTTTGATCCATTGTCAAGTAGCAGATGCCCTTAAGTTATGGACCACCCATTATGAAATATTGTCTGAAGATATAGCTACGATGCAACGAAGAAAGTACAAGGTTAATAACCTACACTTATCTAATTCGCAAATCGAGGCTTACACATTGTTTGAAATCGAGTCTATCATGTTAAAGATGGGAAAAAGTTTGAAATACATTGACGGAATGCCATTGCCAAATCAAGATTTGTTACGTCAATTAAAAAACAGATTGATGAATGAGGAACTTGACTATGATTCTAACGAATTGAAGGTTCTTCATGAAGGTTTGTTCTTCTCACTGAACCAATGTCAAAAATCTTATAATAAACTTACTTTTTTTATTTGTTTTATTATTTTTTTAGTAAGCTAACAATGATTATAAATAATGTTTTTATTAAATGAGTCTATTTTTTTCTTACTAAGATAACAATACTTAAAAATCAATTTTTTTTAAATGAGTCTATTGTTTTATTTATTAAAAAGTTAAATGACTATATCTATTTAATTTATTATTTTCTTAGTAAGTTAATCAAGATTTGTTACGTCAATTAAAAAATAGATTGATGAATGAGGAACTTGACTATGATTCTAACAAATTGAAGGTTCTTCATGAAGGTTTGTTCTTCTCACTCAACCAAGGTCAAAAAAAGGCGTATACAGCTATTATGAACTCTGTTAACGATGAGCGAGGTGATTTGATTTTCATATACGGTCGTGGAGGAACCGGGAAAACATTCTTGTGGAATACCATCATTTCTAAGATTAAATCAGATGGTAAAATAGTATTACCAGTTGCCTCTTCCGGTATTGCAGCTCTATTATTACCAAACGGAAGAACGGCTCATTCAAGATTTCACATTCCCCTGGATCTAACGAATGAATCAACATGTGAAATTCGACATGGAACTCAACTAGCAGAATTGCTCCAAAAGACTTCATTGATCATTTGGGATGAAGCTCCCATGGCCCATAAGTATTGCTTTGAGGCTTTGGATAAAAGCTTACGAGACATATTGAGTTCACGATACGAAGACAGTGCAAACAAACCATTTGGAGGTCTTACAATTGTATGCGGTGGTGATTTTCGACAAATATTGCCGGTTATTCCAAAAGGAACTTGACCCGATATTGTCAATGCATCACTTAATTCTTCTTATTTGTGGCCATTCTTCAAAGTATATGAGCTCAATCAAAACATGAGACTTATGTCCAAAAGTATTTCTGAATCAGAGGTCGTTAAGATTGAAGCTTTTGATAATTGGATGTTACAAATTGGCGATGGCTCATTCTATGATCATCCCCATGACGAGTTACTCCAAATTCCTCAAGACATTTGTTTAGAACAATCTGACTCTCCAATGAAGTCTATGATTGAGGCAGTGTATCCTTCACTTTTGGATAACCACAAAAAGGCTTCGTACTTTACTGAAAGAGCAATTCTCACACCAAAAAATGATATGGTGCAAGAACTCAATGAAGCCATCATGGATATCATACCTGGAGAAGGAAGAACATATTTAAGTTCAGACAATGTATGCAAAGGAAGTGTGCAGTCAAATGATGAAGACCTTCTTTACCCAACAGAGTTCTTGAATAGCTTAAAATTCAGTGGCATACCAAATCATGATATTCATTTAAAGATTGGTGCTCCGGTTATCCTTCTACGAAATATCAATCAGACTGAAGGATTGTGCAATGGAACGAGATTGATTATCACGCTACTTAGAACGTGGTCTGTTCGTGGAGACATAATTTCTGGAAATAATAAGGGAAAGAATGTTACTATTCCACGAATCATAATGTCTCCAAATGAATCGAAGTGGCCTTTTAAGCTTAATCGACGCCAATTACCTTTGGCACCTTGCTTCGCAATGACTATCAACAAAAGCCAAGGCCAATCGCTAAAACATGTCGGCCTCTTTCTCCCAAAACAAGTACAATACTTACCCTTTACTTTATATAATATTACATTTAAAAAATACTTTAACTATATTATTTGTTTTATGTTTTAATAGGTTTTTCCACATGGCCAATTATATGTTGCTATATCTCGAGTGACATCACGTGAAGGTTTAACCATACTTAACGCTGATGATGAGACTGAGGATCATAACTTGGTTAAAAACATTGTGTACCATGAAGTTTTTGACAATATTATTCCTTCGAACATTGAAACGGTAATCTAATTACATTCATTTAATTATTATTATTATTATATATATATATATATATATATATATATATATATTTATCGTCGTTTATATTAAATATCTCATATATTATTGTTTAACCTCCCTTTACATATAACAACATGTTTCAAATTATTTCTGGTAAAACAACACTTATTACATATTACTTTTTGTATGCAGAATGAAGTTGAAGGGTTACTATTATGCACCGGCTAATTTGGTTAGAGTTGTACTTGCAGTGAGGAGATGCATCACCTATCATGTTGGATCTGCTTTACATATTGATTTTATAAATACTCGATCCTTTTTCATGTTTCTTGAAACAAATCACAGAACATTTATTGTTGTTTATTGTCAAGTTCAACGTCCACGTAATATTTCATACAATTCTCTACACAACCAGCGTCATTGGCTCTGAAACCAAGTACACTGTACAACTTAAAGAATTGAACTTTCACAACATATATGATTTCACTATCTAATTTTAACCATAAGATTTCGTCACCGCGCATCGCACGGTGTCACACCTAGTTTCTCTTAAAAACACAAGAATCAGCCAAATAAAAGAAGAGACACTCTCTTTATATGTAAGGAAGAGTATTATGAAAGAACTAGATTAAAGACCATTGAATTCAAAATTTGCTTAAATTAATCCATTACAATTTAATTAAAAAAACAAATTCAAATATTAGTGTTCTTTTATATTCCAACCTTTCATATTCTTACCTAATTAATTTCCATTTTCGAAGGTTATTATAGTAAATTATATCAGTACAACCTAATGGTTATATTGTATTTATTTGGATAGTTTTTGCCCATCTACAAGAAAGAAAATTTGACGGATTTAAGTACATGAGATGGTGAATTAAGGAAGTCAAATGCATCTGTAGCACAAAAGAAAAGAAAAAAGAAGATAACAATCTTGGGTACGACAATAAAAATATAAGAATTTACGGTTTCCCACGCCTTTGAACAATAGACTAGAATTCGAGGCTTTTGATTTTAGTATCACTTTTTGTGAGTCACATCAATTCTTTTTGCGAGTCACAAACTAAATGTATTCATGAAAACAATTGTTTTAACTTTTGAGATAGATGACATGTTTAAATACATCTCACATATCAGACTCGTTTTCGGGTGTAATATACCAAGTTTTTTGGGTTTGAATTTACCTCAATTTTTTGATCTAATATAAATGTATGTATATTAATAGCGGAAGGTTCAAATAATAAAGACAAAAAAGTTGATAACGTATGAATAAATTATTGAGTTAAATGCATGAAATAGCAACCTAATTTTATAAATTTTTTTATTATAGCATTGTATTTTCATTTTTTTTTCTTATTACAACAATGTACATTCAGATTATTTTTATTAGAGCATCTCTAACAACTATGCTAAAATAGAGAAAAGTGAGAATTTAACAACTGTTTTGCTTCAACGGCTATGCTATACTATATTTTAAAATAGAGAAAAGAAGATAGAGAAGATAAAAATCTCCAAATTTAGAGAAATCTCTAAAACGCCATATTTAAGAGGGAGAAATAATATTTAATTCTTTCTCACCAATAGGAGACATTTAAGTTGTGTGCTTAGAAGAGAGAAATAATATTTTATTAAATGTATTTAATATTTTAATAATATGATTAATGATATAATTGCTAAAATAGCGTAGTTGTTGGAATTGAATGTAATTTTTTAGAGATTTTAAGTTTTGATACTCTATTTTAGAAAAATTATAGCATTATTGTTGGAGATGCTCTTAGGACATTGTATTTTGAAAAATCTACCCATTATAACAATGGGTAACTTGTTACCTTTTAAATCAACTAACCCCTTACTTTTTTTGCTTACTTGGGTTAAATGGGGTGATATAGATGATACATCATTTTGATAATATGGCCTAAATTAAATAACCCTTTTATTCTTAATAATTTTCTCACTTTCTCTTTCGGCGACTTAAAAAAGCATTTAAGTTTTTTTTAACTTTTTCTTATTAAACCGTATGCATATTAAATATTTTAGAGTGAAATCTTTCTTAAATAAATATGATATTATTTTTGAGATAAATATTTTGTTTGTAAAAAAATATTAACACTTCTTATTTTATTTTGTTAAAAAAATGCATATCTTTTAATGTTTTCTTAAAACATTAACAAGGTAAATTGTGCTCTATGAGTTTTCTTAATAGTGTTATATTAATGAATAACTCAAAAAAAACATCTAAATAATTTAATAAATTTATATGTTAAGTAATTGTTTTTAAACAAGTATGATATATTTTTTAAAGATAAATATTTTTTTTTGTAAATAAATCGGTAACAATTCTTATTTCCCTTGTTCAAAAAATACATTTTGTTTTTAAAATGTTAGAGAGATAAGTTGTGTTCTATTAGTCTTCTTAATATTGGAATACTAATGAATAATTTGAAAATTTAGTAATTCATTTAATATATTATTAAATAATATATAAAATCAATTTTTAAACCAAAATGCTATAATAAGAAATGTCACGTCAACAAATTTTTACACGTCGACATTTTATGTAGACAATGACATGATATGGAAACCTAGTAATTTGTGTCATGTCATATTAGTTCAAATCAAAAAGTTACTCATTGCTATAATAGGTAAATTTTTCAAAATATATATAAGAGTAAACTATGATTTTCGTCCCTGTGGTTTGATGTTTATAACGATTTTCGTCCCTGGTCTTTCAAAACTGCTTTTTTAGTCCCTGTGGTTTCTATTTGCTTCCATTTTCGTCTCTCCATCCAATTTTATTAAAATTAAATGTTAATTCATTTAAAAATGGAATAAGTAAATTACATATTTGGTCCTTATGGTATATAAATTTTTACATTTTTATCCTAATTTACATTTTTTTTTACTTTTTCTTTATTTATTGTATTTCATCAAGACATTTATTTTTCTATTAATTATATTGTATATTTTCATAATTATTATAACTTTAATTATAAAAAGAATCAAATAATTTCGTTAAAAATACTGATAAATACATGATATTTTTTTTCAAACTACTAGGTTTAAATCACTTAAAATTAATATTTTATATTTGTTGATTTATTAAAGTTTTTTATTTATTTTAAATTACCATCGAAAAAAGTTTAATAAAATTCGAGAAAAAATAGTATTATTTTATAACAACCGATTGTTTTTTGTTAAATGTAATTTATTCCCACTATTCTAAATTTTCATTTAATCTTTATTTTCTATTAATTAATCAAGTTTGTTTAGTATTTAAATAAAACATACACACACATAAACACATACACACACACACACCATTTTAAATTAGATTATATATTAAAAACAAAAAATAAGACAATAAAATGATAAGAAGATTTCAATATGGTGTTACAAAAATTATGCAATAAGCCATGACATGCCACAGAATTAACGTGACGTCAGACACAAGACTTAAATCTCATGTTATTTAGAACATTGATGTATATATATATATATATATATGTGTGTGTGTGTGTGTGTGTGTCTGTGTCTGTGTCTGTGTCTGTGTGTGTATGTTTATTTTAAATATTAAACAAATTTGATTAATTAATAAAAATAAAGTTTAATGAAAATATGGAATAATTGGAGTAAAGTGAATTTAACAATAAACAACCGGTTGTTATAAAATAAGACTATTTTTTCTCGAATTTTATTAAATTTTTTCCAATGGTAATTTAAAATAAATAAAAAGCTTTAATAAATCAATAGATATAAAATATTAATTTTAAATGATTTAAACCTAAAGTTTTGAAAAAACTATCATGTATTTATCAGTATTTTTAACGAAATTAATTGATTATTTTTATAATTAAAGTTATAATAATTATTAAAATATACAATATAATTAATAGAAAAATAAATGTTTTGATGAAATACAAAAAATAAAAAAAAGTAAAAAAAATGTAAACTAGGATAAAAATGTAAACCTTTATATACCATAAGGACCAAATATGTAAATTGCTTATTCAATTTTTAAAAGAATTAACATTTATATTTAAATAAAATTGGATGGAGGGATGAAAATGAAAGTAAATAGAAACCATAGGGACTAAAAAAGCAGTTTTGAAAGACCAGGAACGAAAATCGTTATAAACATCAAACCACAGGGACGAAAATCGTAGTTTACTCTATATATAATGTTCAAATAACAAATAATTTAAAAATACATTGTTGTAATAAAGTAAAATGAAAGTACAATGCTATAATAAGAAAATTTATAAAAGTAAGTTGTTATTTCGTGCATTTAACCTAAATTATTCATATGTGAATAATTGGTAATCTGTAAAAAAATCTATTTGAAGATGCATATGTGAACCTCCTTTTACCAATGATTCTTAATCATTTGTTCATATGTTCTTGAACATTTTGTCTTTTTTATTTGAACCTTCTCTCTCTCTCTCTCTCCCTCTCTCTCTCTCTCTCTCTCTCTCTATATATATATATATATATATATATATATAAAGAGAGAGAGGGAGGTTCAGGGGAAATCTCCAAAAAAGGAAAACTGAATAACACTCTGATAGCCCTTCATCTGAACGGTATGTACTTGTGCATACAAGTAAATTATGTTGTTTTTTTTCGTTTTTTCTTATGTATATGCACGTGTGCATGTTACAAATTACTTGAATGCACAATTGCATACCGTCCAGATGAAGGACTACTAGAGTGTTCTTCAATTTTTCGTTTTTTTGAGGTTTCCCCTAAACCTGACCCTATATATATATATATATATATATATATATATATATATATATATATATACACACGGTTGGGTTCCGATAAAAAGTTGAGTTAATATGAGAAGCGTGAGAAGTGGTTATCAATTGTTGGATGCGCATTAGGATGAGATGTATCAAGATAAGATGCATTGAGATGTATCGGATCAATTTTCTTATGAAGCGCTATTCATGGGTGGATTTGAGATTATAAGGGGGTGTTTGGGATTTGCTTATTTAAAGGGGTTTTTTAGCTTATTGCGGTGTGGTACCGAAGATAAGCATTTTTTAGTGTTTTGATGGAGAAAAAATAAAAATAACACTTTTTCATAAGTCATTTGGTTCTAACTTATCAACTTGTTTGAAAAGTGCTTATGACTTTTTTGCTTATTTTATATGTATAAACAATCCCAAACACCCCTAAATAACGACTTATTAGTTTATTACGTTTTGGTACCACAATAAGTCAATCCAAACACTTTTTATAAAACTTTTTTTTGCCACCACATAAGTTGATAAGCACGTTTAATAAAAGCATAAGTTGTTTTAAATAAGTAATCCCAAACACCCCCTACATAATCAAGGGTTCAGATCCACTTCTCACGCATCTCATGTTAACTCAACTTCTCACACAATCCTATGCGTGCATATATATATATATATATATATATATATATATATATAGGGGTTGTTTAATTTGCAACCCTTAAAAATGTTGCAACCCTTGCAACCCACATCTTAACCATCGGATTCATGATCGACGGTTACAATAGATTTGGGGCCCAATATTTTTAATTAAAAAAACAGAAAAAGAAAAATAAAATAACCGCCGATCATGAATCCGACGGTTAAGATGTGGGTTGCAAGGGTTGCAACCTTTTTAAGGGTTGCAAAATATCCTTCCACTATATATATATATATATATATATATATATATAGGGAGAGGTTAATTTGAGAAATAGTAAATATATGAGAAATAGAGAAGTAATTTTAGTCATTTATCTGGTCAACATTTGTGGCTTTGACCGCGAAGCACCGGATAATTCCTTGTGTGGTCTATAGAAGGTTGAGGGGTAATTTCGTAAAATACACGGGATGAGTTCATATATGAATCCGTATGAATCACAAAGATTCATATATGAATCAGTTGAACTAATTAACATATTCATATATGAATCAGTTAATTGGTTCATATATGAATCACAAAGGTTCATATATGAATCAGTTAAAAGAGTTCAGATGTGAATTGCACTGGTTCATATATGAACATATAGTTCATATGTGAATTATACAGGTTCATATATGAACACAACCCGTGTATTTTGTAAAAATTATGAAAGTGTCCTTCTATTTTTAGAAGAGCCGCAACTTTTGACCAGTCAAAGCAACAACTTTTGACCAGTCAAATCCGATCTTGACCGTGTGAATGGCTAGGATTACTTCTCTAGTTCTCATATATTTACCATTTCTCAAATGAACCTAAGACTATATATATATATATATATATATATATAATATTTTGTTTGGTAAGAGAAGGGAAGCATAATTGTTGATGCAAACAAAAATGAACACCCATAAACCAACCACCTTCCCCAATCAAAAGCAAGATTCCTTTTAAGGTTGGTCGTTTCAAGCCAATCTTAGCTTCACACGTGGACCCAAGACACCCATGCATGACCTCACCTTCATTCCCTTATAATCTTCCCCTCCACCCATTGACCTTCTTCATAATTTCACACACACAACCTCACCTCCGCAAACACACACCATGATCCAAAAAGATCGATTGCATCCTAATTTTTCTTTAAAAACAACATGATTTTTAGTACAACGACGTTAACACGATCGAATTATTTTTATATTCAAGATTTGAGCGATTGGACATTACGCATCGACAATGACAACAGGGCGCAAAGCAGTGTGGATTCATCCTCACGGAGAACGTGGTTTGTTTAGGAGGAGGAGTTCCCGATGTATGGCTGTCGTTCGAGAGAAGCGTTCGAGATTTTACATCGTTCGAAAATGTGTCATCATGCTCGTTTTTTGGCACAAGTATGGCAAGATATGATTTCCCTTTTTCTTTTTCTTTTTGAATGAGTTCTTATTTTCCCGTTGATCTTCCTTTTCAAGATATCGAGAATTGATGTAATTAATTCGCAAATTGTATATACAAACAAACAAATAAATAAGAGTTGTTTGGTTGTTTCATTTCTCCTCTTAAACAATTTTCAACCTGTTGAACCAGGGAAATGTGTGCATACATCTTACCCCTGACCTTATTTCTAAGTAGGATATAATGTGTTGTATTTATTTATTTTGGTAGTTGTGGGTATCCAAACCAGCTTATCATACATGCACCAACCAATCTCTCGAGAGACCGCGAATGACCTGAGTCATCGTAGTTGAACCTTCATGGCCAAAGGGCTTTAGCAGTGCCTCGATCAAACCCACGTAGATGAAATTTTCACTACATCTCCCTGGGACTTAACCAATTTATCACAACCCAAGTGGTTGGATATAACATGTTTCTTTGGTTTATCTTCTATCTTGTAACTGGTTTAACTATGGCAACATGTGGAACTCCGTTAAATTACTCTTCAAAAGAACCTTGAGAAAGAAGAGGAGTTCCAACATATACAAAGCCATTAAAGGTGTTTTTGCCTAGTTACATCAAACGTTTAACTTGATGGTACCAAGACCCGTTCCCAGATGACAATATCTTAAAATTCTTGAATTAATCTCGTGACAAGATTGTTGCATACAAATTGAAGTACTTCACTACTGGAAAATTGCTTATTTCCGACCACATTTACCGACGGATCACCGACGGTAAAGAAAATTTTGCGACGGATAGTTTCATTTTTATTTTATAAAAATTTTGCGACGGTAAAGAAATTATATAAATTACCGACGGATTACCGACGGATATTAAATTTTTTTATTTTATTTTATTTTTATTTTTAAATCCGTCGGTAATCCGTCGGTAATTTATATAATTTAATAAATATTTTTTTTTACGTCCGTCGGTAAGCCGTCGGTAATTACCGACGGATTACCGACGGCCTTTAAGAATCCGTGGTAATCCGTCGATAAGTTTAATAATTTAATAAATATTTATTTTTTCTGAGATCATGTATGTATATATATATATATATATACTATTATATTAAAGTTGTATTACAAAAGTAGTTATTGGAAAACGATTTTTGGAAAGTTAAATTTTACATTTATCACTCTTACAATTAATTATTTAATTTACTTTCTATCCCTTGTTTTTTAATTTTTCATTTTACACCCTTATTATTTTAACACAAATAATCGTATATAAATAAAAATGCAATGAAAA
This sequence comes from Arctium minus, assembly GCA_954870635.1. Lineage (NCBI taxonomy): Eukaryota > Viridiplantae > Streptophyta > Magnoliopsida > Asterales > Asteraceae > Arctium > Arctium minus. The sequence goes on along the minus strand of OX941097.1, from coordinate 21,635,298 downwards.
AATACGTTTCTTTTTTTACAAATTATATCATTATAATCGTCTCGTCAATACCTTCAAAACGAGCCCAATATTGAATATTTTTAAATTTAACCGTGCTATTAAATATCATGAATATCTACGAATTAAATTTCTACTACTATATAAAAAAACTAATACAGTTATTGTACAAACTTTTGTACAATAACACTTATCACCCTAAGCTTTTATACAATAACACTTATTACCCTAAGCTTTTATACAATAACACTTATCACTCTTGTAATGTTACATTTGTCACCCTTACAATTACTTATTTAATTCATTTTATATCCCTTATTTTTTCATTTTTCATTTTACACCATTATCATATTAACACAAATAATCCTATATGAACAAAAATGCAATGAAAAAATATGTTTCTTTTTCTACAAATTATACTATTATAATCGTCTCGTCAATATTTTCAAAACGAGCCCAATATTGAATATTTTTTAATTTAACCGTACTATTAAATATCATGAATATCTACGAACTAATTTGTTTTCTATCCATACGTTTTATTTTTTTTCCACCGTTAACACATTAAAAATACATAATCATAAAAGACGTTTCATTTTTATTATAAATTATATCATTATAATTTTTTCTGTCAATAATTGTAATATAAACTAATTATTGAATATATTTATGGGTTTAGGGTTTAGGGTTTTATAAATTGTAATTCATAGGTCATGGTTGGATTGTTGATGACATGTCTATAAGAAAGTAACATTAATTGTTCGTTATTTACTTACATTCCGCTGCATCGCGCGGGTATATGCCTAGTATATATATATGTATGTATGTTTGTATGTATGTGATCATGTATGTAGATATATATATATATATATATATATATATATGTATGTATGTTTGTATGTATGTGATCATGTATGTAGATACACAAGTACGTATGTGATCATGAATGTATGTACACCATGTATATATAAAGTATGTATACATCATGTATATGTATAGTATGTATGTACATCATGTATATGTATAGTACGTATGTGATCATGTATGTATATACAAGTACGTATGTGATCATGTATATACAAGTACGTATGTGATCATGTATATACAAATACGTATGTGATCATGTATACACAAGTACGTATGTGATCATGTATAGTATGTATGTTAAAGCCCAATTGGATACGTTAAAGCCCAGCTGGGAACGTTAAAGCCCCACTGAATCCATTAAAGCCCAACTGGATCTGTTAAAGCCCAACTGGTAACGTTAAAGCCCAACTAAATCCATTAAAACCCAACTGGATCTGTTAAAGCCCAACTGGTAACGTTAAAGCCCAACTGGGTACGTTAAAGCCTAACTGGATCCATTAAAAGCAACTGGATATATTAAAGCCCAACCGGGTCCATTAAAGCCCAACTGTATTCATAATAGGGACCAGTCAGGATCCCTATTGCTATGACCGGTGATTCAGGTGCCAGTTCGAGCGGGAGCACGCGCTGCCGTAGCGATGAGGAGGTATGCTTGTCAAATGTTGTTTAACATTGTTAATCATATGTTTGTTAAATGTTGTATGACATTGTTCTATATATGTTTGTCAAATGTTGAATTTCAGTTGGAGGAGTTGAGGCAGAGGTTAGAGAGAGAGGAAACACAGAGGATCCAGTTGCAGGAGCGACTACAGAGAGAGGAAGCAGAGAGGATTCGGATGCAGGAGCGATTAGATAGAGATGAAGCATAGAAGAGACAGATGCAGGAACGAATGACACAGTTTGAAGCGTTCATGATCAAGTTTAACAATCAACACCCATTTCCCCCTCCGTAGGATTATGTTTATGTATTTATAGATATTTTGTACACTTTAAGAATTAGTAATATTTAAAAATTGACAGGTTTTGTATTGGATAAAAAACTGGAAAATTTTAATTTTTTATTATTTTTTTAAAAAAAAAGTTAAATTACCGACGGATTATCTGTCGGTAATCCGTCGGAAAGTATTTTTTAATTTAATTTTTATTTAATAAATATCCGTCGCTAAATTCGTCGGAAAGAATCCGTCGGTAATCCATCGCTAAAGGAAGACCGTCGGTGATCCGTCGGAAATAACCTCGCCGTCGGTAACCGTCGGTGATCCGTCGAAAAACATAACCGTCGGTGATCCGTCGGTAATATCCGTCGGTGATCCGTCGGTAATTTGAACGCCGACCACCTCTTTACCGACGGATCACCGACGGATTTCCATTTTACCGACGGATCACCGACGGATTAATCCGTCGGTGATAAGCCTCTGTTTTGTAGTGCTTCAATATTTAAAATATCAAATTTTAGACATTAAGACAGAAATTCGAACAAACTGTATTTGGCTCTGATCCATTTTACATTCCAAAAAGAAAGAAAAAATTACAATTTTGTGTCGGATTCTTTGATGAATCTTGGTGCCAACTATTTCTAGATTCCAACAACGTCATAACAATCGAAAGATGCAACCAATGTTACACAAAGATGATCCCAATGACTCCACCAGAATCTCCTCAATCTATTTTTCTTTAAACTATACTTTTGGTCCTTATGGTTTGTCAGAAAATACGGATCTTGTCCCTATGGTTTGTTTTATTATATTGAGAGTATGTGTGATTTACAAATCCTTATAAATTTAGTCCCTGCGTCTAATGGCCGTTAACTTTCAATGTTAAGTGCACTTCACATGCACTTTTATTATTTTAATTATTTTTTTCATTTTCTTGAATCCTCGTCTTCTTCGGCCTAACCTATCAAGAACAATTACTTGAACATAAAAAAAAACATATAAGTGAGGAGGAACGAGAGTTAGAGTCTGAATGTTTATGTTGAATGTTGTTTTTTAAGGAAGAGTGTCTTGAGAAATTCAAGAGGGTTAAGGGTTCAGGTGCATTGATGTGTTGTACAAATGCTTTAAACATGCATACATTAAAACATATTTAATTAAAAAAAATAAGTAAAAGAAGAAAACATAAAAGATCAAATTACCCTTACATGAGCAGATTCAGCTGGCTTTCGTAGGCGGATCTAAAAAAATAAATTTGATGAAAGCATGTTTTTTTCTTGACGCATAATTTTTCTTTTTATTATATACTTAAATTTTCTTTTATTCTATATTATGATAATCATTTTCTGTTACCACTAACAAAAATTCCTGAATCAGCCTGTTGGAGGGAGGGACCAATTTTATAACGATTTACAAATTATACCGAGTGCCAATAAAATAAACAAACCAAAAGATACCTAATTCGTAATTTTTGGCATACCAAAGGGACCAAAAGTGTAAATTACTCTTTCTATTATATACCTCCCAAACCAATTTCACTCTAACGCGTGCCTCATGGCCGAAAACATCACTTCCCTCCCATCGGGCCTCCTACCCGACGAGGCCTCGGCCGCGTGGCTAAACAAGGCCGACAACGCATGGCAGCTTACGGCGGCTGCCATGGTGGGGCTCCAAAGCGTCCCAGGCCTCGTCATCCTTTACGGCAGCATGGTTAAGAAAAAATGGGCGGTGAATTCCGCGTTCATGGCGTTATACGCCTTCGCCGCCGTCTTAATTTGTTGGGTTTTGTGGGCCCACCAACTCTCCTTTGGCGACGATTTGATAGCGATCTTGGGCATGCCGAAACTGTCGTCCGTAACGCAAGCGTATTTGATCGAACAACTAGACGATAAGATGATTCCGAAAGCCGATTATGTGTTTTATCAATTTGCGTTCGCAGCGATAACTGTTATATTGCTTGGTGGGTCATTGTTGGGAAGGATGAACTTTTATGCTTGGATGATTTTTGTGCCTTTGTGGCTCACTTTCTCGTACACCGTTGGCGCGTACACGATTTGGGACAAGGGGTTTCTCGCGCACCGGATCATAGATTTCTCCGGTGGTTATGTTATTCATTTGTCATCCGGGGTTGCGGGTTTCACTGCGGCTTATTGGGTCAGTTTAATCTCGTTTTACGGTTAATTTTAGATCATGGACGTAAAGTGATTAACTTTTTGAATCATCGTTAAAAAAAATTTAATGGTGTCATATGGGGTTCGAATATCGTTGGTTAGTGGATCCATTGGTTCGTCGGAAAACTGTCATAAGTAAGGACATTATTCAGTCGGTTTGTTCGGTTTTCAACATTCATCAAAATGGCCAAATCGAATAATTAAAGTTTGGTTTAAACAATTTTTAATTATTCAGTTACATTATCGGTAAATCGAATAAAAGTTTTTTTTAATAAGTTTTTTTTTTCAAAATTTAAGTTAATAATTATAAAGATAGATATAGATAATATTTCAATATAAAATTGGAATTCGAAACCAATAAGAGAGAAAATAGTTTCAGATATAATAATATTTTTTTAAGTTCTAAGATAATTTTTAAATATAAAATATATAAAAATAATAATATAATCCTCATTCACTTTAACCAAAACCATATAAAAATAACCGAAAAAAACCGAATAAGAAAATCAAACCAAACCGAAAAAATCAAAAACCAAATAATTTTAACCGTTTAATCCAAATTTCATTCGATACAGATTAGTTATTAGTTTTACCTTTTTTTATGACATTGTTCGTCGTAAGTGACATGACGCGCTTGAAACCAAGATAGGATTTTAGCGACGGGAATTCCAAATTCGCGATACAAAATAGCGTCATATTTGTGGTATCTGATGTTATATAAAGTGATGATATAGGTCGGGCCTCGACATCGAAGCGATAGGGACCATTTCCCGCCAAACAACATAATCCACATGTTAGCCGGAGCCGGGTTTCTATGGATGGGGTGGAGTGGATTCAACGGCGGATCACCGCTAGCAGCAAATCAAATAACCTCCCTTGCCGTTCTAAACACCCATATCTGCACCGCGACCAGCCTTTTGGTTTGGATGTTCTTCGATTTGATCTTCCATTCAAAAAGCTCGGTCATCGGTGCCGTTCAAGGCATGATGACCGGCCTTGTGTGCATCACTCCAGCCGCAGGTAACAAGTGTCCCTATATATTGCGGCCCAAAAGGTTTTATGTTGCTGATTAATTACTCGGTTGCTATATATATTTAGCAACCGCGTAAGATATCTATGGTGTTCTTCTAACACCGATGATCTTACCCGGTTGTTACTTAACAACCGGGTAAAAATAGGCCAAAGTTTTATTTCGCCTTTTGCAAAGGAAAATTCATCAATAAAAGTTTTATTTGGCCTTAACAACCGTCGCTATAATTTACGTTTGCCTCACAATAAATAATATTATGTCACATTTGCGTCGCTAAAACTCCTTGTGTGGTATTTCTAGCTACGTAGGGTGTCTTTTCCCATTTCCATAATCGATTCCCAAAATTCACATGTTTTGAACGATTAAAAACCGTAAACCATATGCAGGAGTAGTCGATTCTTGGGCAGCGATGCTTATGGGAGTCTTGGCAGGCTCGATACCGTGGTACACGATGATGGTTCTACACAAAAAATCGGCCTTCTTTCAACGAGTTGACGATACTTTAGGCGTGTTCCACACCCACGCGGTCGCGGGTCTTTTGGGAGGCCTGTCATCGGGCATTTTAGCCAAACCGAACCTTATACACATGTTCTACAATTTACCACATTCAAGACAAGGTCCGGGATTATTATACAGCGTAATCAACAGAAGCCAGCTAATTCATGTCCGAGACGGATTCAATCAAATGGGGTACCAAATCGTCGGTGCAGCGTTCATTGCTGCGTGGAACGTTGTGGTGACGAGTCTTATATGCATATTTATAAGCCGAATAGTCAACTTGAAGATGCACGATGACGATTTGGAGATCGGAGACGATGCAATTCATGGTGAAGAAGCGTATGCTTTGTGGGGAGACGGTCAAAGGCATCCGCGTTCGATTACGCCTAAAATTCCCGCCCTTTTTCGACGGATATGAGCTCGAATTTCGATTTCGATGGTTCGAGGTTGTTTCATGTAACACATTGTCCCCGAAAAGCCCTTTGGCTTCGCTCTTATGAATTACCGATGTATAATATGATTGATCGTTATGTAGGAATTATTGGATTTCGTTCCTACGATTTGTTTATTACATTTGGTCGTCGTTAACTTTTGCATTTAAATTCAAATGGCGTTAACTTTTAATCTGTTAAGTGAAGACTCGTGTATGTATATAGTAACATCATTGTGACTTCATAACTTTTCCTTCATAACTTGAATTGAGATCATTTTTTTGAAGTTGATTACGTTTTAAGATCTAAATGTTGGCAAAATTTGGTGATTTATCGAGCAAACGTCATGAAGTTATCGTGTTTTTCAAGTACGACTCTTGTATGTCCGTACCGAGTCCTTGCTCTAAGTTCAAATTCAGATTTTTCTGAAATTTGACTGTTAGACAGTCTACGATTCTTTACTTTAAAAACGACTTAAAAACTTGTTAAAACATCCAAAAGTCTCATATACACTCATTATAACACTTTTAGATAAGACTTTTTATATTTTGGTCTTATAAATTTAAATTCTAAAAAGTATTCTATTATGACACTTAGGGGGTGTTTGTTTTTAACTTAATAAGCTTAATGGGTAGTTAGCTTAATGGGTTAAGGTATATAAAGGTGCTTGATTTTAAATTAATACTAAGAGATTGATTTAATATGTTAAGTTAGGGGTTGTTTGATTTTTTATCCATTAAGTTCTGAATCTGTTAAAATGATTTTAAGCATTAATCTATCCGGATAAATTAAGATAAGTTGTTGCTTGATTTTTATCCTGAATAAATCGTCTGAACAACAAAAATTACCATTTTGACCTCTTATCTACATATGTATTGAATGAAATTAAATTGTTTGATAAATATTTAAATGACAAAATTTTTAAAATAATATGAATTATTTAAAATAACACAAATAATATGAAATCAATGAGTTTATAACTTAATAACTTAAAAATATATTTAAAACAATAATATATTATTATATTTTTTTTGAACGGCAGAAGGTAATATTATTAACACTGAACCAAACAATATGTTCAACAAGCCGGAAACAAGAGAATCGAGCACCAAAAACAACAACAAAAGGAAAGAAAAAGGAGAGAAAACAAGCATCCACAGATTGGGCAAAAAGGAAACCGGGTTTGCGAGAACCAAACCAAGGCAAACTATCCCCAATCGCTGCACCATAACTCCCCAACCACCGGTCCACAATGTAACACTGACGCACTCATATCTGGTGCCATCGACCTCCCCAGGTAGGCTGTTACCCGAATCTTGCAACCACAGATCCAATCGCTAATTCCATCGACCACAAACCTGCACCCTTGTCCCGAAACACATCTTCAAAACAAAAACAGTACCACCTGCTATGATCAGACCTATCAACTGCAGTGATTTCGTCACTTGAACCTCGATCCTAAACGGAAGCAGCAGCTGCCGCGATTTGCCACCACCACCCTCTATTCGTACAATCTTCCTCCCGTAAAGCAATCTACAGACCAGACCTTCTCTTCAGCCCACTGTTGGGCACGACAGCCACGACCCCCAGTCCATCGCAAGTTCTTTATCTTTTTTTGTCACCCATTCGAACGTCTTCATCTGAAAGTCAAAGAATTTGTCGGCCACCGCACCTCGTACCTTATCGAACACAATTCTGTTACGATTTCCCCAAATCAAGTATAAAAAACAATCCACCACCCCTTGCCATCTCCGCACCCCTCTTGATGAAAGACTTGATGTATCCCAATTTGTCGAGATATCTCCCGACCTATTTATTGTACCTACATCTATGTTCCACCATTTCCTTAATTGGTCCCATAGTTTTTTCACTTCCACGTAATTCACGAGCGCGTGCTCGACGGTTTCAATTTCGTTATCACATCGAGGGCAAAGAGTAGAATCAAGATCAATGCCCATACTATTCAAAATCGATCTTACTGGAATTCTCCCTCTCATGGCTCTCCATACGAAGATGCTTACTTTTTTTGGGATCGCTTAACTCCACCGCGTGACCACTTCCGTTACTCCCCTTGATATTCTCCTTTCTTCTAGCAGCGTTCTCAACTTCCTTACCGAAAACCCTTCTTGGTGTCCAGCGCCCATGAGCACTTATCAGCCACCTCTTCTTTTGGTGTGTGTTCATCCAGCTCCCTTCTTAACTCTTCTAATTCACCTAACTCTCTTCCCCTCGGCTCCCTCCTCCACCCCCATTCCCATGCCCCGGCTTCCCCACTACTACCTCTTCTCCCCGCAACCGATACCCCTTTGTCTACCTCGAGACTATATATCCTCTTAAATACATCTTTGAGTCTGCCTCTACTTGTTCACCTCTCATCCCAAAACCTAGTATTATCCCCATTCCCTACCACTTTACCAAAAGATGCCGAGAACTCTAGCCCCTCCCCATCAATTTCTTTTCCTACTTTAATAACATTTTCCCACACTGAAGCCCCTCCCCCCGACCCTCCCCTAATAGGTTTCTCCACCAGCCCCCCGTCCCACCCATAAAGACTTTTTATGACTTTAACCCATAACGATCCCCTCTCGTTAAAGAACCTCCACCACCACTTCCTAATTAATCCCCGGTTCATGTCACGAAGCCCCCCGATATTCAATCCCCCCTCTCAAAGGAACCCACAACCGTATCCCACTTAACCCAGGCTCGACTTTTTCTTTCACTCTCCTTCCCCCCAAGACCCTCCCCACCCCAAAAAAATTTACTTCGCACATTTTCAAGTAATTTTAAAACACCGATCGGGCTACGAAACATCGAGAAATAATATAATGACACACTACCTAGAACCGACCTTACCAAAGTCCACCTTCCTCCGAAAGACAACATCTTTGCTTTCCATGATGTTAGCTTTGACTTCATTTTTTCCAATACCGTCGACCAATGATTGACTCTTTTCATCGACATCCCTACCGGTAGTCCGAGGTATATAAACGGTAAAGAACTCCACCTGCACCTTACTCCGTTTGCCCACGATTGAATTTCCCCATCCGCAACACCCACTCCCAACAATTTACTCTTAGCTAAATTTAACTTTAATCCAGATATCGCATGAAAGCAGCGTAAAATTTGCATGAGATTCTTTAAATTTGCTAAATTCCACTCCCCGAAGAAAATTACGTCATCCGCGAATTGCAAGTGAGAAATTGGGACCTCCTCCCTCCCTACTTTAATTCCTTCGAAAACCCCTTTCTCCACGGCTACCTCCATCAAATCATGGGAGGCCTTTGGCAACAACCAAAAATAAAAAAGGGGCTAGAGGATCCCCTTGTCTTAATCCCCGCTCCATTTGAAATTGGTCCGTTGGTAATCCATTGACTAAAACCGATATCTTCGCCGAATTTAAGCATGCCTCGATCCACCCCCTCCACTTTGCCCCAAAACCCAAATCCTTCAACCTATCAAGTAGAAATCCCCATTCCACCGTATCATAGGCCTTCTCAAAATCCACCTTAAAGATTAACCCCTTCTTTTTAGACCTTTTCAAATGGCTTACCACTTCATTTGCTATTAGAACTCCGTCCAAAATCGATCTACCTTTGATGAAGGCACTTTGCTCAACACTGATCACTTTACCAATAACCATCTTCATCCTTTCCGCGAGAATTTTGGAAATTATTTTATAAAGGATCCCAATTACACTGATAGGACGAAATTCATCTAGGCTTATTGGGTTCTTGTTCTTAGGAATTAGAGTCAAGAATGATGAGTTGCATCCACCGTGAATCTCCCCTTTCTCCCAAAACCAACCCAACACAGCCATTAAATCCCCCTTAATGATATCCCAAAACTTTTTAACGAACTCGATTGTAAAACCGTCCGGTCCCGGAGATTTATTATTCCCACATTCCTTAATCGCACTCCAAGCTTCTTCCTCCGTTATCCTTCTCTCGATCATTTTTGCATCGTCATCCGAAAGCTTTTTTGTACGATCTATTTTCAGCCTCGGTTTTATTCTCCTCTCGGTTGCGAATTTCTTCTTGAAATAATTAAAAACATAGTTTTTTATTCTATTTGGGTCCTCAGTCCAAACATTATCAACATTTAGACCAAGGATTGCGTTCCTCCTTGTCTTGCTTCTCACCATTGCATGGAAGAACTTGGAATTTTCGTCTCCATCCTTGAGCCATTTAATTTTAGCTTTTTGTTTACCCATCGCAACGCTTTTTGCTTCTAGTTCCAGCCATCCTTTTCGCGCTTCCAACCACTTCACCCGATCCTCATCCATTAACAACTCCGAATCAGCCTTGAGTTCCCATTTTTTCACTTCATCCCTTTTTAGTTTCAATTCGACAGCAGCCCCTCCTCCCCAATCGATACGACTCCAATTTTTTAGAGCATTCTTTACGTTCTTTAACTTGTCCCTGAAGCGGCAATCCAGCCTCGTTGATGTTACCTCTAATTCCCATGCTTCCTTTACCACTCCGTGAATACTCTCCTCTTGTAACCAAGCATCAAAAAATTTGAATGGATGTGGTCCGAAGTCTGCCCACTCGTCATTGAGCATAATCGGAACATGGTCTAACCATTTCCTCTCCAAAGCCTTTACCCCCAGATTTTTCCATATAGCTCCAAATTCGTTTGAGACCAAGAACCTATCAAGCTTACTGAACTTTTTCCCGTCATCGCTAATACGAGTGAATTTGAGCCCCCCCATCCTAACATCTTCTAGATTATTTCTATGAATGAATTCATTGAACTCCTAAGATCCTTTTATGTTTGTTAAAGAATTAAGCCTTTCACTCCCGCTCCTAACCTCATTAAAGTCACTAAATATAACCCATTTCACATCTTTTTTCTCGCATAATTGGTCCAATTTTATCCACAAGGCTGCCCTCTCCCTTTGATTTCGCGGACCGTATACATTGACACATCCAACCAAACCTTCTATTGACCCCCATTTACCCACAACCGCCAAGAAGTTGGTTTCTTCCACTATGTATTCACATTCGAAGGAATTTTTGTTCCACACAATTAACAACCCCCCCCCCCCCCCGAACTTCCCTCAGCCTTAACTTGGGCGAAGTCACTATCGTCACTACCCCAAAGGGCATCGACATAGATATTATTTACCACTTTTAATTTTGTCTCTTGTAGGCCTATCATACATGGTTTTTCCTTTTTACAGATCCCTTTCACCCAATCCCGTTTACACGCCGCTCCTATACCTCTAATATTTAACGAGATAATCTTCATTTGGGGCCAAAAAAATCGAAACATACCTCGCATTACTTGGATGCACATTATTCTTTCCTTCCCTCACCGTGTTCTTCCTTTTCGTTCCCCCACTGCACCCCAATTTTTGCACCGAACTCCTCCAGACCCTTTGATGCGTCGGTACTATTAATTTCGTTTTGTAGTGCAGTCTCATCTTGGGCCGACGCCCCTGTTTTAAGTGGCTCTGAACTTTCTTGTCTTCTTGATTCGAATGTGTTTCTTGAACGTTGTCTTTCCCCTTTAAACATGCTATTATTCCTTGCAATCTGTTTAAGATAGTGAAAACTGATCCTACCTATGCCGAAAACATTGCTATCTCCCCTTCTTTTCGATTTCACACCCAGTACGTTGTGTCTTCTTATACAGCTATCTTCCTTCTGGTTGTACTCACCTTTTTTCCTTTCCAACGACCTTTTCTTCAACCTTTGTTTCTGCAATTCCTTTTTTCCGTCAACCCCCCTTACGGTACCACCAGAACTAGCAAAGTTTGTACTTTTGGATTTTGGGGCTATATCAGACTTTTCACCTAATTTAGGGACTGGAGGCCCATATGACTTTCCCTGATCCATAAGGTTTCCTTGAGTGTTGAAATAAGGCCCATGGTTTGAATTACCCAACAGCCCACTTGATGACCCATTGGTTTTGGAAACCAAGTTAACTTTAATTTGATTTTGTTCATTAATTGATTTTTTTTCTCTATGCACCTGCACCTCGGGAACCAACTCCCCGTCACCATTAATTGCACAACTCAACTTGTCTCCTTTCTCTTTTGACGTTTCAACTTCCTCTTCTTTCTCCGGCACTTCCCCGAACGGTTTTCCGGTCAGCTGAGTTTTCCGGACAGATTGCACCTCGCCTCCGTCAATGTTGCCCCTATCTTGATCATCTTTTTTCTTTTCCTCAACTCTGCTCTCTTCTACAAACCAGTCGTCTTCACTCCCCTCATCACCTTCCGACCAAACCGATGGTGCTTCAGATTCTTCACCCTCCGACCCACTGTTCCAACCATCATCTTCATCTTCATCCCTTACACGACATCCCATTAAACTATTATCCTCTTCCTCAATTTTGATTACGTAATGCAATTTTCCCACCTTTATGCATTTTGTTTCCTCAATTTTATCTACAACCCCAGTACTAATCAGGGTCTTTCCCCACATCAAGATCGAACTTTCCTTCATATTACAGTTTTGATGTTTTAATACCTTACCCCATTTTTTTTTGCAATATCCATAAACGTGATTTCGTTCCACGCATGAAGGGGGACATGAGGAAAATTTTAATTATAAATCATTTATTTTATAATTACCCACTCCCCGGAAGAACCCTTATGCTCTTGCTCGTCAAACATATTTTCTAAATGATTGTAATCAAGTTCTCCTTCCGAGTCGTCTTCAACCACCCAAAAGTCCGTCATATTTTGTAGTTATGATCCTATTGATTAAAGCGCTTCGAGCCTTTAAACGAGCATCAAGCTACTACTCAACGCAACTCAACTCATTTACACCCTTGGGTTCAACTTAGCCGTATCCACCTTTTTGAGGGATTTTTTGAGGTTTTTTTGGTTGATTTTGATGGATCTTTTTAAAAGTTTTTTTGGTATATTTGAGGGATTTTTTTTTATTGATTTCCAGAAACTTTTTCGGTTTTTTGGTTGATTTTGAGGGGCTTTTTAGTTTTTTGGTTGATATTCCTTGTATTTTCTTATATCCCACCTTTTATACCCCAAAAAATTTCTAATTACGAAAATCGGTTGATCACGAGTGCACAGGACTTGCTCGGGCCTTCATATATCCGCCCGTGGCACCTAGGTTAAGGCTTGAGGGATTCCTTCCAAACTACAAAATATAGATAACTATCGGGCTTTGCATGCACTTCGGTTAAAATTGGTAATTATAATGTCGTTTTTGCTATTTGTTAAATATAAATAAATTGTGACCGCTTAACCTGTAGCCTAACCTGAATAATTGTGATCTGTAACTCGTAATAAAAGTTATCCATTTTAGTCCAAACATGCTTTAATATAATATTTGATTGGACTTACTCGTTTATGTATGACATCCAAGGATGAGTTGTTGCATTCCAAATAATGAAAATCATTTTATTAATTAATAATATAAATTATCTTAAATTAATGACTTGGGATGGATCCTACCGACCTCACAAAATTTGGAATTCTCAAATAATTAAACTCCTATACGTGCAAGTATAATATATATATATATATAGGGTGCGTTTTATTTGAAAACCAATCAATTCGTAGAAACTTTGCAAACCACTATTTTAGGAAACATTTTGTTAAGTTTCCTAATCTAAAGTCATGATTATAATAAATGAATCTTATCATCTTCCATATATATCACAATCATTATTAATGAATCATAATAGTTTTCCATAAATATATATATTGTTTCCTAAAACAATGGTTTGCAGAGTTTCCACGAATTGATTGATTTTCAAATGAAACGCACCCCATATATATATATATATATATATATATATATATATATATAAGGTCAGGTTCAGGGGGAAACCTAAAAAAAACGGAAAACTAAAGAACACCCTGATAGCCCTTCATCCAGACGGTATGCACTTGTGCATACAAGTAATTTGTAAAATGCACATGTGCATATGCACAAGTGCATAATGCACTTGTGCATAAAACCAAAAAAACAACATGATTTACCTGTATGCACAAGTGCATAATGTACTTGTGCATAAAACCAAAAAAACAACATGATTTACCTGTATGCACAAGTGCATACCGTCCAAATGAAGGGCTACCAGAGTGTTCTTCAGTTTTCCGTTTTTTTGAGGTTTTCCCTTAAACCTCTCTCTCTCTCTCTCTCTCTCTCTATATATATATATATATATATATATATATAGAGAGAGAGAGAGAGAGAGAGAGAACTATTTAGGAGAAACCCTAAAAAACGAAAAACTAAAGAACACCATAATAATCATTAGATCAAATATCTAAATGAAAATGACATATTTGTAAATAAAAGGGAAGATAAGTTTATTTAAGTAAGAGTTTAATTCGAATAGATGACATAATTAGAAGGGAAAAAAACATCATTTTTTTTATATCTAAGTTCGAATAATTTTCTAAATTATCTCCCTCGCTCTCTCTTTACAAGGCATAACCCCCTCCCCCTAACTTTTTTTCTCTCTCTCTCCCCTTATTTTCTCTCCTATGAATCATCATCTTTGTATCTCTGCATTTGAAGAATCATCTTCTTTCCCAAGATATTTTACCGTAGATCATCAACCTTTACATGTGTCGAGGTTGTACGAGATGATAGGAAGCAAAAATCCAATGTTATGGAGACACTATTGATGACCCACTCAATGAGTGCACAGAACTACAGAAGTATGTTTTTTAGGGTTTTATACACACATGAAAACACAGGAGGAATTCAAGCATTCATCTTTATCTCTCTATCTTTCTCTACTCTGTTTTTCTAAGGTTATATTATATGTACACATGAATATGATGAAATGGTGTCTTATTCACATGTTCATGTAACCCAAAAACTGAAAGACATTCAATATGGTATCTCAAATGTGTATCCTCAAACGGCGTGGCTCGGCTAGACTTGAATTGAAAATTTTAATCAGGATTTTGAACGAGCCGAGTCAAAATCAATATTATGAAGCCCGACTCGTTAAGTTAAACAGTTTTACTTCCCGTTCGAGATCAACTCGAACTCGAAAATTAATAAACACGGCTTGTTAAATTAAACGAGTTTTGTTTTGTGTTCGAGTTCGACTCGACCTCGAGAATTATTGAGCTCGAGATAAACAATCTCGAACTCATAAAAAGCTCGAATCATTTACACCCTAACAGTGGAACCAATATGATAGGTGCATTTAAGAGGATAACTTCATACTTTTTTTATATACCTTTTGGTTCTAACCACAAAACTTCAAGGACTAAAGTGCAATTAGCTTAAAATAGAAACCGACATGAGACATGTCGAATAGCCACATACCGTTGACTAAAAGCCTTCAAATTACTAGCATATGAAGAACAGAGATTTCGATTACATTTTGAACCTCTCAACATCAAATTTTCCTTTCGATTTCTGTTCTTAAAATCTTCAATAATGGCGTCGAAAGGGAGATTATATCCTCGAGGCTCTTCACGGAAATCCTCATCGTCAACGTTCATCTTTTCGGTACTAATTATCTGTTCATTCTTCGTCTTAATTCTTCTCGCTTTTGCGATTCTTTCGATTCCAAAAAGTTCATCTGATTCTTCGAAAGTTCGTGAAGTCAATTCCATCGATCATCATACTTTTATTGTCGACAGGTCAGTGGTAATTTAGTTGAATTTGGAGTTGAATTTGTTGTTGTGGTTTGATTTGATTTCAGATTGGAGTTTCGAAATTGTTTTTTTTTTATTTTTTGGTGAATGTAGCGATGATAGAGCTGATCAATGGGTTGAAGTGATCTCATGGGAGCCTAGAGCTGTTGTGTATCATAATTTCTTGGTTAGTATGTTTTGATTTTGTCAATTGCATAATTCGATGCCAATTCGCTTGAAATAGGGATAGAATAAGCAGATTTAGGGCATAATCATTTCCCCAAATCCGCCCTCCACATTCTATGCATCCTCTTGTCGGCCGGAAAAACCTGAAAATAGTCCAAATTGAAGTTGACCGATAACAAAATCACCAACTTTTACCAAATTAGCACATGGAGCAAAACCCCCAATTTTCATGAACAGTACTCTTCCACGGTGGTGTAAAAAAAACTCCTCAACCTAATAACCTATCCGAATCGAAAAATGTTTAGAAAACTTATTTCGTTTGGTTTTTGGTTGATTTCTTACTAATCTATTTTATGTTATAAAGCATTTGAGAAAAACTCTTGAAAACAAGTTTTTATGCATCAACTATTGTTTATTGATGCATATTACTTAAAATTCAACACTACAAGCAAATGTTGCATTAGTACAACGTTTTAAACTTGCATGTTTGAACTCATAACTGACTGATAAACATCTCATTTTAAATATAAAGAATCTAAAATATAATCTATAAAGCATTTATAAAAAACTCTTAAAAACAATTGTTAAAGCTTAATGTACCGCTATTTAATGTTAATTACTTAAAAATCTTTAAAAACAACCATTAAAGCTTTATGTACTACATTTAATGTTATTTATTAACTTTCAATCTTTATCTCTAACCAACTTTAACTACCCTAAAATCACTCCCCATTTAAACTCCCTAAAATCACTCCCGCATAATTAAATTAAGAATAAGAATCAAATTTTAAATATAAAAAATCTAAAATATAATTAAGAAAATCTAACATAATATTTAATGTTTATTTTATTAAAAAAATTATATTATTAAATGTAAAATAAATTACATTATTATTAAACTATCGAAGAAACTCTTAAAAACAAGTTTTTATGCATTAAGTATTGTTTATTGATACACGTTACTTAAAATTCAAGATTACAAATCATGATATATGAGTACAAATTTTTAAAGCTATATGTTTGAATTCATAACTAACTGATAAATATAATCAAAACAAGATAAACATCTCAATTTAAATATAAATAATTTAAAATATATAAGATAATCATTGAATTCTAACAAAATACTTAATTTTTTTTATAAAAAACATTATATTATTAAGCCTAAATTAAACAAATTTATAAAAAAACTATTATCACTCTCTCAAAACCATCCAAAATCGTACTCGATAAAAAACAAAAAATAAATGAAACATTAAAATCGTGATTTTCTCGTTGTGTTTCTCGAGTACGCTTCTAGTTAGGATAATCATTGAATTCTAAAATATATTTAATTATTATTTTTTATAAAAAACATTACCTTACTAAACCTAAAATAAATTATATCAGTATTAAACCTAAATTAAATTAAAATAGATTAATAATTTAAACAAATTTATAAAAAGGAAATCATTATCGTTTACTTAAAACCACACAAAACTGTATTATAAAATCGATAAAGATAAAATATATAACGAAACATTAAAATCGAGATGGGTCGTGCTACATTACGTGAATACACTTCTAATACTCTTTGAATACTAATACTCTTGAATAAGATAAATTGAATGGCACGTTATGTTTTTATTTTATATATTTTATTTTTTATATAAGTAAAACGATTGACACATTATACGACTATTTTTTTTTGAACGGCAAGTTAACACACGCACACGTTCCCGAGGTATCCGGACTCCCATTTAAGGGTGTCACCCGACTAATCCCCGTCGATCACGACCCAACCCAATTAAGGGTACCACTATGTGGCAGACCCATGATCATGGATGTCAAAGGATGCTCACCACGGGGTTCGAACCTGGGTAGTCAGGGATACCATTCACTGACCCCCCAGGATATTACCTTACCACTGGGCTATAACATGAAGGACACATTATACGATTATTATTTTAATTCTTTTGCAAGGTAATGGTTTTTGTTTGATGTCATATACTTTTTTTGTTAGATGATATATTTTACTTGATAATGTTTTTGTTTAATATACGATACGGTCTAAAAAGAGTATTTTTTTCATGCTAGTTAAACTGTCAAGTATGATACAATTATATATTGGAAGCAACGGATCTTCTATTTGGAAAAATTGTTGAAGGCAAATGTCCAACAAAAAAGAACTCTTATTCGGTTAACCCAGTTACCGAACCGAATAACTCGAAACCGAGTGAACCGAACCTTATTTGGTTTGGTTATCAGGTAGTTTGGAAGAAGTTAAAAAAACCGAATAACTCGAAAGCCAATTTAACTGACCGAATAACATCCCTACTCTTTTGGATCTTTTTCGATTTTGTGGGCCCACTTCAGTGAGCAAAATTTGCAAAACGGGCCATAAAAGAATAAAATATGCCAAAAAAATATATTTTGTAAAAAATTGATTTTTGTGAAATTGGTGGTTATTTTATGCTAATTTGGAAAAAATTGGCCTTTTTATAATTACCCCTTGTGTTATTCACTAATTGAAAAAATAACCATAAATCAAGTAATTTTTATTGCCAACTAACCGTGTCTTGAATCAAAAATTCAAATGCATATAGTCCTTAAATCAAACAAATCCGTTATATCCCATCTAAACGAATAGAATGACTGTTTTTGTGAAGATATCTGGCTTGTGAAAAGTGTGACCAAGTTAGAAAGCCCGATGCAAGTTCACCCTCACTCGATTTCTTTAATATGATCATTTTCTTATAATCCAAGGCCTAAATTATTTCACAAACACTTTGTATGTGCCAAATGTAAATGTGATGTATGTACCAAGAAGTGAATAGAGAAACTTTCGAAATCTCAACAAAACTTTAAAATGGAACTGAAATGAGTTAAGCAGTCCCATTGATTGGTTTCTTAACCTGCAAAAAAGGGGGATTATATTGAAAACCTTTTGAGCATCTCCAACAATTTATACCCAATTTCTCTAAAAAGTCTATTAACTTTTTTATATTGTCCTATAAACACGTTTTTTACGGGACACTTGTTTTACAAATTTTCAAACAATGTCAAAGAATTAATAGGATGATGCTTTATTTCAAAATTGTTCTAAAAAACTAATTAAGATGCTCAAGCGCTTCCCATAAACTTATTGTAACACTTTTATACATGACACAACAATGATTTGGTCCTGTAGACTAGAATCATCCCAGTTCATGTCTTACGAAAACAATACATAGGATCGTTGTTTAATCCATCATCAAAGAAGGAATATCAAAGGTAAACAAACAAATATAAGTAAAAAATTGTTCACTTTCGGGTTTTGTCAACTTTTGGATGCAGTCTCAGGACGAGTGCAATCATCTGATTAATCTTGCTAAACCTCATATGGAGAAGTCGACTGTTGTTGATAACGATACAGGCAAGAGCAAAGATAGTAGGTGTGTATCTTCTTCCTGTTACCTTTCATGATTTATGTACGTCAATTAGGCGTTCTTTGTTTTGTTTTTCATTAAGCCCTGTATGGATTAAGCTGTATGTAAGGTCAATTCTTGTTTTTTTTTTTTTTTTTTTTTGCCGAATAAACTGTTTGAATGCTGTAAATTACCATTATACCCCTAGCGTTGAATCTAAATATGCATTTCCATGATTCTTGATTTTAGTTTTTCATTATCATACAAAAACATTTTTCCTTAGATGTCCAATCATCCAGCGATATCGTTGTGGATTCAACAAAAAAAAGTTTTAACTATACAAAACCTTAATGTCAATTTTACTTTCATTAAGGAATTTACTCGTCTTGGCAGTTGTTACTACTGTTATTAGTATTTTCTTTATCCTCATTCAGTCATCTATATATTACTGAGAGAATAAAATCCTCTCACATTCAGGGTGCGCACGAGTTCTGGAACGTTTCTGGCCCGAGGGAGTGATGAAACGATCCAAGCCATTGAAAAAAGAATTGCGGATTTCACATTCTTGCCTGTAGGTATGCCTTTTTATTGTCGCGTAACGTTCTCCAAATCTATATTAGAATATCTGGAACCCCTTTGAATCTCTGTCTAAAAGAGCCTTTATATTAGAGCGGAACACTATGACAAATCGGCTTTATAAGACACTAAGGGGCTGTTTGGCAGTTGCTGAATGGTTAGGTGCAGAATGATTAAGTGATCAGAATGATTAAGAGGCTCTTATGATATAATGCGAAATGAAATATGGTTGTTTGCTAATTGTTCAGGATGAAATCAGGGCTCTGAATGGTTAAGACAGGCTCAAGACACTAAATAATTCTGAGGGTTTTGGAACCATTAAGAGGCAAACCTTTTTTTTGCCAAACAAGATTTACCTCTTAACGATTCAGAGGTTGCCTCTTAATGGAACCATTAAGAGGTAAACAAACAACCCCTAAGTATGTCTAAATGTCATAATAGACTGCTTTATAGGACCTAAGTTTATAAGACACAATTGTGCATCCTATAGTTGATAGGACATATTTTAAAATAAAGTGTCCTATTAGCTTTTTTAAATGGCACTTTTGAAAAGTGTTATATGAACATATCTTTTTGTAGGACACTTTGTTTTTATAAGAAACTTTTTTCCAATAATGTTAGATAAAAAAAACTAATATGACGTGTTATTTTAAAATTGTTCTTAAAAACTTGTTAAGACGCCCAAATTCGTATCAACTTATTGAACACTTTTACTTTACATAGGACACACAATTATTTGGTCTTATAAACCTAAGTCCTATAAAACAGTCCAATAGGACATTTAGACATATTTGGTTTCCTATAAAGTCAATTTTGTTACAATGGAAGTTTCTACATATATACAAGTTTGATGGTCCGTGTCTAGCCGATCTCAGACTCCAACAACCTACATTAGCTACTTTTTATCGTCTAATGCACCTGATCGCGGTGTTTTTGATCCAAATTATGTCCAGAAAACGGGGAAGGACTGCAAATTCTTCACTATGAAGTGGGCCAGAAATACGAGCCTCACTATGACTACTTTCTTGATCAGTATAACGCCAAGAACGGGGGTCAACGAATGGCTACAGTTCTGATGTATCTGTAAGTGATGTTTTTCTATTAATCAACAGCGGTTGTTTATCAACACTTACTGTCTCTTACGGGTAACTAAACACTTATTGCCTCTTACCTGTAAGAGATGCTTACCCGGTTAGAGATGATGGTTTTTACCCTGCCATTTTGTTAACCTAAAATCTTAACCCAATAAGTGAGGGTGGTGACTCTTACCAGGTAAGAGACACTTATACTATGTTATTTTGATGACCGAGAATCTTACGTGGTAAAGTAAGTGAAGGTGGTACCCACTGAGCGATTACCCAGTTTGTGTTGGTAAAAAGCCCCTAAATTCTACTCGTGCGTATTTCTACTCTTGTTTGCAGGTCAGATGTTGAAGAAGGGGGTGAGACGGTTTTTCCTTCCGCAAAGGGCAACATTAGCGCGGTGTCTTGGTGGAACGATCTATCTGAATGCGGCAAAGATGGGCTATCTGTTAAGCCTAAAATGGGGGATGCATTGCTTTTCTGGAGCATGAAACCAGATGCATCTCTAGACCCTTCAAGTTTGCATGGTTAGTTATTTTTCATGTAAACCAAAACAAACAAAGCCAGTATATCTTGCTCGAAAGCAGGGTCTAGAAAGGGTGAGATGTATGCAGACCTGAACTCTACCCCAATCCTACCCCCGTCCTGCAGACATATCAATTATTTTTCAAATGCTTTAGTAATTGAAAAAGCCATATAGGCATTAACCCAGCTAGCTTTTTGAGATGCTACTTTAAGTAGGATTTCAATAAGTTTAAGGGGCTTTTTGCCAAAAAAAAAAAAATTGATTATGCCCCTTTTAGGTTGTCTTATATTGTCATCTAGCTTATCAACTAATTTTTACCAAACATAAATAGTTTATTAGCTAACAGTTATCTTATCAGCTACTTTTCAAACATAGCCTGGGTATTTACGTAAAAGACCCTAAACAAATATTATTTACAATAATGGATAAAATTAAAGTAAACTTTACATGGTTCATGGCAAGTCTTTTTATCGAAGAGTTGCGCCATGATTCATTGTTCGTAATAACCTTTAGATCTCCGTCTTTAACTAATACTCTTTTCTATACTTTCTCTTACATTGTGCATATATTTTCTTGTTTATAGGTGGTTGTCCCGTTATTAAGGGGAACAAATGGTCCTCTACAAAATGGATTCACGTCGATGAGTACAAGGTTTAGATTTTCTTCATAAGGTACTCACGTAAAGCTTTACGACCTCCTATTGATATTATATATAGAACGTTCAATGTTGTCTCTAGGGTTAAGAAAACACTTGCATATATATGAGCCTCTTAGGGGTTGTTTGGTTGGTTTTCCGTTAAGTTCTATATGGATAAAGTTGTCTGTGTGGATTAATTTGTCTGTATAGATTTAAAAGGTTTTTATTTGTGAGAGTTTTTTCATAGATGGAAGAAACGTGTTTTTTAATGAGAGGGACTGGTTTGGAAAAAACTTGGCTTTCTGCATAATGCTCCCCTTTGAAATCTTACTGAATAAGCTAATTTCTATATCATTAAGCCACTACCAAACAGTCATATATAGCTGACTGAATAAGCTGTGAGTCTCATTAAGCTCATTAAGCTGCTAACAAACAGGCCCTTAGTGTAAGATTCGAACTCATGACTAGGCTCAGAGACTCACATAGGTATACGAGTGGGGTCAACGACACCAATTACAGTTTAAATCGTCATGCATTTCATTGCAATTTCCATGAGACAACGGTCTGTGCACATGAGGGGTTTTGGTCGTGTTTTCTTTTTCCGATGCACGTTGTTGGTCTCTCCATCTCCCCTATCTCTTACCTATAATCATTAATTTGTCTTGTTTTTTTGGGTATATTTAACTCATTTGGTTACTTTTGACACAGTTTGTTTTGGCAGGTTTCGAATGTGTTCTCATTTGGTTATAACAGCTAATGTTCGAGCATGATACGAGACATTTACAAAGGCCCGGTGGATCATATACTCATCCTTTGTTATACTGTAATATTTTACCGTCATCCTTCATTACGATGTAATTTCTTTCGTATCAAATCCACTCATCATTTTTGATTTTCGAGTTCCATTGTCTTTCGATAATTTGACAAAACGTTAGTATATACCAACCATCGTACATATCACCGAACCTAACACCAACATCATGAATGAAAGCCAAAGATTATTGAAATTGTCAAAATACAACACGCACACGCACACAGGGTTGGTTGAAGTGAGAATAAGAGTTATGATGAAAATATTTCTAAGATGTGGGATGAATTGATCTAATGGCAAAAAAATCGCGGACCTTCAATTGATTTACGAGCAAAAAAACCTTTAACTACCATCATCAACCTTAATCTTCACTTTCACTCACCTTCACGAACTTTATATATCTTTAATCACTTTCACATGCATGAATTTGTTAAAGCCATGATGAAGATAGTCGAAGATAATTGAAAGTAGATGAAGATTTTGTCTTACATTCTCATCGTAACTCTTATTCTCACATGATAAAAATCTCTCTCTTTATATATATATATATATATATAGAGAGAGAGAGAGAGAGAGAGACAAGCACACGCACTTGGGATCACGTAAGGCAAGTCACTTTTTGTGAGATTTACGGCACAACCTTAGAGCCCTTGGATGAGTTCATTTCATTGAACCTTCACATCACTGAATTAACCTAGCTTCACATGGAAAGAGAACCCGAATATTCACATGAAAAACACAATGAACCGAAAAACACACCAAACCTTTACAGGCTGGAACAGTGAACCACCACAGGGTCTCATGGGTCTGAAGAAATGTGGTTGGTCTCACCACCATGTGTGTGTATATATATATATTATCAATCATTTATGGTTAGGAGATACAAGTGTGAACTTTTGTCGACATTGGTTTATGAAAACTTCATAAAATATGAAGTCGGAGGACACGATAGAAGGAAAAGAAAGACGACATTTTATTTTGTAAATATAATAGTGAATTAGTTAATTCCGAGGGTCATGGATGTCTTCAGTGAGTCAACTTAAAAAGCTTAAACGACTAAAATATAATGTTTTTATTATGACTATAATAAGTTTATTTAAAATTAAAATCAAATATCGCAACTACAATTGTATTATCCCCATATCTCATGGGACAATTGATATATTGCCCAAATTATCTTAGGTGGCGTTTGTTTTTTTGAAGTCTTATTTCACTTCTGATTAATAAAAAGTGGTGTTGAAGTCTGAATTATGAATCAATAAGACTGTTTGTTTTTGTAATATTTGAAGTCTGAAATCTTAATCTGGATCAATAAGATTATTTTGTTTGTGATAACAATTAATCAGAAAAATGTCACCACTTGTAATTTCAGATTTATTTAAGAGTTAAGAAAGTCTGAAATCTGAAGGAAAAAAAAACAAATTGTCTGACTGATTCAAATTTAAGAGGTATTAAGAGGTTTTTTGAAAGAAAAAAAAAACAACCCCTTACTCTCTAATAAAACTTGGTGCTGAAGAAAATACAATAATCAGATATGTAACAATCTGTCATATCTAGATTGAAAAATAAATTTATGAGCTTCTTATAAACTCAAAGTTGTATGTTATCAATAACTTCCCTTATGGTTTTAAATTGAATTTAAAGTTATTGGTCTAACCTGTTTCTTTAGGCTTTGAAACGTTGTATAATATATTATTTACCAAAATCTAATAATGTCTTTATGAAAATGAGAGCACCACATTGGGTAACGTTTGATTTTCCATTAAGTATGTAACAGTCTCTTATATATGATTTGGTCATATGTAAGAGGATTAATTAAGATTGTTTTTCAGATCTGATTTCAAGTCGTAATGTTTGATCGAATTCATAAAAGTTTAATAGATTTGAAATATATAATGATTTTGTTTTGCTAACTACCCAAGAGATCCCTCGCTTCTTGTTTAATCAACCTCCACTCGTCCTCGGCTTGACATTATCTCCCATCTCCTAATCGCCACTGTCAGTGTTGGCGATGCTTACAGCATCATCATGGTAACAACCATGAACAAACCGAATAAAAATTTATTGTCCGAAAACTCCCTATCTCTTACCAAGGGGTCTTTGCCCTAGCGGTATCGGAGTCTTTGGCCTCATAGGAGATCAGGGGTTCGAACTTCACCAAAGGTGACGTGGGTGCGTAAGTTTATTTGTTACGTTTGTCGTATATAAATATTATATACTTCAAAAAAAAAAACTCCCTATATCTTCCACGTCCCGCGGACATGATTTTTATTTAAAATAATTGTACTTAATTGATATTTATTCTCTCTATCTGATAATGTGGATACATATGACCTCTGAATGGTTCAGCCACCTATTCATTCAAACAATTTTTATTGAAAATGTCTATTTTTATTGAAACATATTTTTATTATCTATAAATTTTTATGATCTAATAATTCTATTATTCAATTTTTCTTTAATAAAAGTACAAAAGTGATGACCATATATAGTAACTATAAATGGCAATATCTGCTTTGGTTAGCTTTGGACCCTTTCCAACTTCAATTATTTTTTTTCCCTTGCAAGTGTTGGTCCCCAACTCCCCATCTTTATCATACAATCAAAATATCTTGAGTAAACTTTAATTTTGGTCCTTGACTTTAGTTAAAAGTTTGAAAGTAGAACCTGAACTTTGACAAATCTATAAATAATCCTTGTGGTTTTTTATTTTACTCTAAAAGTAATCCCTGGTCATTAGTCTCGTTAAATCAAGGATGTTTTGGTCTTTTCTTTAACGGAAATTTTTAGCATAGTTAATGATCAAGGACCACTTTTAGAGCAAATGAAAACCATAAGAATGATTTATAGACTTATTAAAGTTCAAGTCCCACTTTTAAACTTTTTACTAAACCTCAAGGACCAAAATTAGAGGTTACTCAAATATCTTTTTATAAAGAGTAAACTATAAATTTGGTCCCTGAGGTTTACCAAAAAAGTGCAGATTTCATCCCTGAAGTTTCAATTTTGCTATGAAAATGGTCCCTCTTGCGTTTTTTCATCTTTTTATACGTTTTTTTGTCCTTACTTCTTTTTGTCTTATTCTCTCTCTCTTGTACATGACACCTACATATATATATATATATATATATATATATATATCACATATAATCATACACACACACACATATATATATATACACACACTTCGGTCACCATCTCCGGCAACCTCATTCACACACATATAAATATATATATATATATATATATATATATATATATATATATATATATATATAATCACACACATATATATAATCACGAGATCGACGCAAGAAAAGGGGAGATAGTGGGTGACGCCGACGAAGAAAAGGGGAAAGGTTGGGGGTCGCCGGTCACCATCTCCGGTGACCTCACCTATATAATTAACACACACACACACACACACACACATACATATATATATATATATATATATCACACACATATATAGTCATATATATATTACACACACATGTATATATATACACACACATATATATATATAGACACACATATGTCACGCACACACACACACATATATAATCACGAGATCGATGCAAGAAAAGGGAAGAGGGTGGGTGACGCCGACGAAGAAAAGGGGAGAGGTTGGGGTCGCCGGTCACCATCTCCGGCGACCTCACCTATATAATTAACACACACACATATATATACATATATATATATATATATATATATATATCACACACACACACATATATATATATATACATAGGGAAGCGATCAGTTGGAAACCAATATTACATTGGAAACTTTGGAAACCGAAATCAACCAATCAGTGAATTTCTTTCTTTTTTTTTTTTTTTAATTGAAAAGGTTATTTTTGTCTTTTACATTATTTCATAATATATATGGTAATTGTTATTATTATTATATTAATAATTATTTAATTTTAATTTAGCTTATATATGGTAATAATAATCATTGATTAATTTAAAAATAAGATATTTAATTTAGGTAAATTATTTAATTTTAATTTAGCTTATATATGGTAATAATGAAACAATAATGCTAACACGATGAACCTGATGAATTTATTTTCATTATGAAACAATAATTCTAACACGATGAACCTGATGAATCTATTTTCATATACGGATATGCAACTGAACATGTAATGAAACAAAAATGGGAAGTTAACAAAAACGGCACAAATTCATCATGTTTCATTATGAAACAATAATGCTAACACGATGAACCTGATGAAATCTATCATCCAATGAAATCTGTAATCCACAAATTCATTCTGTTTCATCACAATATTAGATTGCGTGGGAAATTTTATAATAAAATGAAATTAAAAAAAATATTTTCTTACATTTTAAAAGAAAAATAATTTTTTTGATGAAAAGACAAATGCTCCTCGTTTTCATAGTAAAAAAATAACAAAATTTTTATTGCGTGGGAAATTTTATTTTTGGTTTCAAATAATCTAAATAAAATAAACTTTTCTTGCCATATTTGAGATACAAAATCAAAAGACATATTTACCCTTTTCATCTATTATTTTTATTTATTATTAATAAATTAATTAATTTACTACCATATATAATTCAAATAAATCTTAACCATTGATTTTAAAGATCAATGGCTGAAATTTGGTTTCCAAAGTTTCCAATGAAACTTGGTTTCCAATTAATACCACCCCTATATATATATATATATATATATATATATATATATATATATATAGAGAGAGAGAGAGAGAGAGAGAGAGAGAGAGAGAGAGAGGTGGGTTCAAACGAGAACGGTACCTATTTAAAAGAATACGAGAATAATTCTGGACCAATCATTTTATTAAATAATACCTTAAATAAAACTTTCTAAAAAATCACCCAAAAGGGCATATATGTCATTTGTTTTATACATAATATAAATGGAAACTCATTTATTTAAATATAGATTAAATAATAATAAATTTAATTAAGGTATTTATTTTATGATTTAAACATTATTAATTTTTTATTTATTTACTTATTATTTTTTATAATATTAAAATAAATGTGCTTTGTTTTTCATTCTAAATATTCATTTTTATAGAATTAGTTTATTTAGTAAATTTTTTTTAATTTTCGTCAAAAATCATATGTGATATTCACAATTAATCGACATATTTTTTTCATAAAAAGGATTCGTTAATTTTCATCAATGTATCATAATTGATATTGATAATAGAAGGAAAAAATGTAAATTATTTGCAACATTACAAATGATATGTTAAATTATGAATTACGTTTTGAAATACATGTGATCTTATACATTTTAAATATATTTTGCTACATATCACATATGATTCTGTTTTTTATTATTTTCTTTTTTAAATTTTAATTTAAATAATTGTTTTTCAAATTTTAAATCACATATGATTAGAAAAACAATTTGAAAACTGTTAATTCATTATGAATCACATATGATTAGGAAAACATTTTGAAAAAAAAGTTAATTCATTATGAATTACATGTGATTTTGATAACAAAAAGGTTAACATTACAATTGATATGTGTAAATTATGAATTACGTTTTGAAGTACATGTGATCTTATACATTTTAAATGCATTTTACTACACATCACATATGATTATGTTTTTATTATTTTTCTTTTTTAATTTTTAATTTGAATAATTGTTTTTCAAATTTTAAATCACATATGATTAGAAAACATTTTGATAAAAGTTAATTCATTATAAATCAAATATGATTAGGAAAACATTTTGAAAAAAAAAGGTTAATTTATTATGAATCACATGTGATGTTGATGACAAATTATGAATTACATGTGATCCTATACATTTTAAAATGTGTTTTGTATAAATCACATTATGTTTTCATTATTTTTCTTTTTCAATGTTTAATTTAAATTATTATTTTTCAAAATTTAAATCACATATGATTAGAAAAATACTTTTAAAAAAATTAATTCATTCTGAATCACAAGTGATTTTGATGAAAGTTGTATTTTTTTTAAATATTACTTTAAATAAAAAAAATGAATTATTTAAATGAAAATTAAATACCGTTAATTTAAATGAATTAAATAAAAAAATTAGTAAATAGAAAATTATATTATATTAATTTCATAAATATGGTAAAAGTAGAATTTTAAATAAATATCTAAAATAACTTTTATATAACTAAATTACTTTTATACCCTTATTTATTTATTTTTATAATTAATTATTTAAGGTATTATTTAATGAAATGATTGACCTACAATTATTCTCTTATTCTTTTAAATAGATATCATTCTCGTATGATCTTCCCTCTCTCTCTCTCTATATATATATATATGTGGGTTGTTTAATTTGCAACCCTTAAAAAGGTTGCAAACCTTGCAACCCACATCTTAACCGTCGGATTCATGATCGGCGGTTACAATAGATATGAGGCCCAATATTTTTAATTAAAAAAAATAAAAATAAAAATAAAATAACCGTCGATCATGAATCCAACGGTTAAGATGTGGGTTGCAATCTTTTTAAGGGTTGCAAAATATTCTTCCAATATATATATATATATATATATATATATATATATATAATTAACACACGCACACACAAAGGGGAGAGGTTGGGGGTCGCCAGTCGGAGTGGTCGCCGGAGGAGGGTGTTGGAGAAGTCCGCCGGAGGAGTTGGTCGGAGTGCCCTGTATGTGTTCGTATGTATATATATATATATATATATATATATATATATATATATATATATAGGGGTTGTTTTATTTGCAACCCTTAAAAAGGTTGCAACCCTTGCAACCCAAATCTTAACCGTCGGGTTCATGATCGGCTGTTACAATAGATATGGGGCCCAATATTTTTAATTAAAAAAAACAAAAAAATAAAAATAAAATAACCGCCGATCATGAATCCAACGGTTAAGATGTGGGTTGCAAGGGTTGCAATCTTTTTCAGAGTTGCAAAATATCCTTTCACTATATATATACCATATATATAATATATATATAAATATAATATTAATATAATTAGACTAAATTACAATTTGATCCCTCAAGTTCAAGCAAAATTGAAAAACTTATCCTTGTGTAATAAAAAGACGAAAATACCCTTGACTTAACAGAGAAATCTAACGGAGCTAATGGACGAGGGACCATTTTCATAGCAAAATTGAAACCTCAAGGATGAAATCTGAACTTATTGAAGTTCAGGGACCACTTTCATATTTTTTGGTAAACCTCAGGGACCAAATTTATAGTTTACTCTTTTATAAATGAACATTTTAAAAATCAATCATTAATCAAACATTTTATTAAACTTTAATTTTGATCATTAAGGTTTGGTGAAAAGTTTAAAAGTAAGACCTGAATTTTGATAAGTCTAAGAATCATCTTTGTGGTTTTTAATTTGTTCTGAAAGTTGTCTCTGGTCATTAACTCGTTTTATTTTCTCCGTTAGAGTGAGAGACATTTCAGTCTTTTTATCAAAATCTTGAATTTTCTTTTTAAAAAATTTTATTTTATATTTTCTTGTAAAAGATAATAAATTTTAGATTGAGATATAAATTTTATAATAAAATAAAATACTAAACATAAAATAAATATTATGTTATTTCTTAAAATAAAATATTTTTTTTTATCAAAAGACTGAAAATCTGAAATGTCATTTGCTCTAACGGAGAAAATAAACAAAGTTAACTATCAGGGACCATTTTCAAAGCAAAATTAAAACTACAAGTATGGTTTCTATAGACTTATCAAAGTTCGAGTCCCACTTTCAGACTTTTCACTAAACCTCAATGATCAAAATTGAAGTTTACTCTTTTTATTAATACGTTATTAACTGACAAACAGATCCATTCAGTTATTTTGTTGTTGGGTCTTATGTGTATATATACGAGTTTCAACTACAAATTGCATTTGAGCGTTTGTGTAGGTTTGCAATTCGTTCATAATCTCGTTCTTATCACGGCATTAACACATAATCTTTTGTCACACAAGTTGTTATAAAGAAAAACATCACTATATCAATTTATAAATGGATACATGTTAGAGTGATAAACAAAAAATTGGAATTCTGCATACGAAAAAAATTACGTTTTTACTTTGAATTTGATTGAAATTACCAAAATGACGAAATTACCCTTTATGATAAGGAAGAATATGATTGGAATGAGGAGAGACTTAAGACTCTAAGAATGGTCTTTGTCTATCATATCGCATTTGCAAGCTAAACCGACTCATTGAAGTTTCATAGATTTCGGTCAGTTAATCAAGTTGAAAAGGTAAAGAGTGAGGAAAGATTCACGAGCAACTGAAATCATTACTTAAGTTACAACTGAATGACTCACAACTAAAAAACAAATGTTACTGATAGATTAATTACAAAAGAACCAAACAAGAACATTAAAATAAAACAAAAAACCCATAATTTAACTACTAACACCATTCAACTGTCATATGGCTACCATACAGCTACTCCGACATCCTATTCAAGTAACTGGTTTCTAAAGGTTCTGGTTCCAACCATTCAAGTAGCTGCAATTGGGATGGATTCCTTTGATACAAAGATAGAGGCTTAATTGAGTAATAACATTCATTTTCAATCCTCTTCTAGGGATGTTGTCCCTTGTCTAATACCAAGGACCGCTATTGACGATGTTTGCTCCCATAAGAAGCGTCTCCTTTGATGCAGTGAGGGGCTAGCCAAGTATTTGAAAAAGAAAGTTAGTACTAATGAAGTGTTGTTCGTGTCAGCTAGAGATGCATAAAAAAAAGCCCAATTGTAAATCCCGTCTCGAGTACGACCCAAAAAAAACCCGAACCTAATAAACCCCAGCCCAAGGCCAGACCCAACCTTAAAACTCGATCAAGACTATTTTTTTTTTTCAAAACTCAGTTAAAGCCCAATCCAAAATCGTTTTCAAACCAACCTAACTCAACTCAATTCAATTAAATCCTTAGAGCATCTCCAACAATTTTCCTATAATTTTTCTATAATAGAGAAACAAAAGTGAAAATCTCTAAAATGTATTACATTCAACTCCAACAGATTTGCTATTTTAGAGATTTTAAAACAACTTATATTATTATAATACTCTCTAATTTATTATCCCAATACACTTTAAAAAAAACTTACAATAAAATGATAAAAATTGAATCTCATTAGTGGGATTGAATAAAATAATAATTTCTCTCTCCTACCATCAAGTTTTAGAGAATTCTCTAAACTTAGAAAATTTTCAAGTTTTTTCTATAATAACAAACAAGATAGCAAAGCTGTTGGAGAGGTATAGAGAAAAAAAACACATTATTTTCTATTTTAGCAAAGCTGTGAAGATGCTCTTGGATGATTTGGCCGTGAATAAAAATAATTGGTAAATGGTACGTGTCAGAGCATCTCCAATAGCTATGCTAAAATGAAAAAAATTGAGATTTTAACATTTTTGTTGCTCCAACAACTATGTTATCATCTATGCTAAAATAGAGAAAAGATCAGAGAGATTGTAAAAATATTTAAATTTAGAGAAATCTCTAAAAAGAAAGTTTCCCAACAACCAATTATTACCCCCAAAAAAGCAAAATTTTCCTCTCTCAAATTTTCATATATTGAATATTTTAATAACATAATTAAATAAATTAAATATTTTAATAAAATAATTAATACTATAGTTGCTAAAATAACATAACTGTTGAAGTTGGATGCAATTTCTTTTTTATAGATTTTGATTTTTTTTACTCTAATTTATAAAAACTTTCATAGCTGTTGGAGAAGCTCTCATGTTACTAAAATATCCTTTTGACCCACAAATGGTCTTTGGTCCTTTCCCTTCATCTTCTCAAGTATTTTGCTCTTTTAACGTGACAATTCAAAACACAACCAACCTTCATAAACCCAAAATAAATCCATTCTAATTCTTTCTGTTATCATTACAAACATCACACAAATTTTGAAAGAAAAAAAAAATCTCAAAGAATCCTGTTTTTCAAGATTCATCAGTAATGGAGGTTTACACATACCCATCTCATTTTATCCCATCATCTTCACAAATTTCTTCATTTTCATTTAGGAATTTAGTTTTCAAAGTTAAAGATTTCCTTAGCTCTTCAGTTTCTTCCATCATTGGGAATGTCTTCTCTGCAATTCTCACCTTCTTCTTTGCTTTAGGTATGTCTTAAACTCTTCTCTTCTTCTTTTCTCATTGCTTTCCATCTGAATTTGATTGAAACCCACTTCTTAATTCCTTTATTTCATGTGGGTTTTCTGTAATTTCAACTGGGTTTTTGTTCTTAGCCCCCAATTTCACATGTTTTTGTTGATGGTTTATATATGATTAGGGTTAGGGTTAGGGTTTGGAGATTTGCAAATTATGCTTCAACTACACATGTAACCATTGGAAATATGCTTATTTGGGATTTATGCTTTTTTGTAAAAATGTTTATCTAACTTATGTGGTTTTAACCTGGAGTTTTATAAAAAAAATGTTTGAATTACTTTGTGGTGGTACCATAATAAGCTAATAAGTGTTGTTTTTGAGGTATTTGGGATTGCTTATACATGTAAAATGACCAAAAGAAAATTGTTTCCAACAAATTTTGCTGGTAATTTAAGTTATAATTGTTGATATTATGCAGTAGGAACTTTACTGGGGGCAATGACAGGGGCATTGATAGGCCAAGAAACAGAGAGTGGGTTTGTTAGGGGGGCGGCAGTTGGAGCCATTTCGGGTGCTGTTTTTTCGATCGAAGTCTTCGAATCTTCGCTTGTTTTGTGGAAATCCGATGAATCTGGGATCGGATGTCTTCTATACTTGGTGAGCAGTTTTTTTAGTTTCATCATTCTTCATAACTCATAATCATTCACAATTTGATGAGATAAAATCAAGAAATGGTGCAAAGTTCATATTTTTAGCACGAACCCGTCTCAATATCGAACAAAAAAAGATGATCATTGCGAAAAAAATTTGGTTACCAATGGTTTACTACCTGCTTACCGCCTCTTACCCTGTCAGAGATGCTTCTGTTTACCAAGCATGCTCTTACTCAGTCAGTGCTGATCCAGACTGCACTCTTGTCCTGTTAGCGCTTACCCAGTTTTGTGTTGATAAACGGCTCTAAATGGCAATCAATGAGTCCTAAAAATCTTATTGGTTTAATGGTTCCAGATTGATGTCATTGTAAGCTTGGTAAGTGGGAGGCTTGTACGTGAACGGATTGGTCCGGCTATGTTGAGTGCGGTTCAGAGTCAGGTAAAAATTTGCAAAATTTGAGGAACCCCGGTTCGTTTATTGTTCTGAATAGTAACATGAAACAAATTTCTAATAGGTTCTGATTTTTTTTGTTGGTCTTGATCTTTTTTGCCATTAATTTAGATGGGAGCCGTTGAAACGAGGTTTGATGAGGTCCATAACATATTTGACATCGGGGGATCTAAAGGATTAACGGAATATTCGGTTGAATTGATACCCAAAATCGCGTTCAGTAACGACAACGATGTGGATGAATCGGGAGAGCGAGTCTCTTGTTCTGTGTGCCTTCAGGTAATATAGATTTTTCATGGTATTTGGTCATAAAAATCACCTGTCCCAAATTCCAAAATTCCATGTCCACCAATCAAAATAAGACACATCATAAGAGAGAGAATAATAAATATAAATAGTGATGTGTCGTATTTTGATTGGTGGAACATGGATTTAGGGAGAGGTGATTTTTATTTCGTTTTTTCATACCGGTTCCACTTTCCGGCCTAAAAGCAAAGGTAACTCTACGAATCTACCATTCATAAACATGATATGGTAGCCCTCGTTAAGGGCAAATCCGTCCAAAATATCTATTTTGGATCGGTGGGTGAAAGGGGAGTGAAATGATCCAATACATAACTTGTAAACAAGATTCTACAAGATGTTCTTAGCTTATTAATAAAAGGTTTGATCTTTTGCACAAAAGATTCAAAAACAAACAATGGCAAGTTGGTTGATTGATAGTTGACTTTTTTAAGTCAAACAACTCAAATTTTAAATGGAAAATTATGTACTTTCCATCCAAGATTTTTGCTTAAAAAATCAACCTGGGATACCGTTCTTGGCAGATGACAAGAACGATACCAACCGTTGGATTTCCAGTAATCTAATGGTCACTTTGACTTTTTTCTTTTTCTACTTGGTGATTTGGTGTATGATGTTTATTTCAGGATTTTCAAGTTGGAGAAACTGTGAGAAGTTTGCCACAATGTCATCACATGTTTCACCTACCTTGCATTGATAAATGGCTGGTGAGACATGGATCTTGTCCACTATGTAGAAGGGATCTTTAATTTTTTTTCTTTTTCTTTAATTTTCTGTATATTCCCACTTGAAATTTTCTTACTTTTTGACTTTAGGGTTCATTTTATTTGTTCATCTTTATAGTATTATATAAATAAAACCCTAAAAGCACAACCTTTTTACATCTCTCTTATCTAAATGGAATTTAAATCCTTCACGTCTATCAAAGAATGATCAAATTCCTTAACCGTGGATTTTGGCATAATCTAATCAATTCATTCCTTGAACCAAATATCATCAAGGAATTTGATCAAATGAACTTGTCATTCAAATTCCATCAAATTACTTCGAATTCTGTAAACCAAACAGCTAGAGAAATCAAAGATTGAAACAAACAAAGATCATAGTAAGATGAAACCACAGAGAAATCAAAAAAAACTAAACAAGTTCAGTAAATCTCACTCGCGGATGAGATCTGGAATGGATGCTGACATGTCTTCTATTTTAAAGAGTGGTATATACGTAAAGATACTAAAGGGATGTTTACTAAATATTTATAAGCTCTTACCACCAGGTAACTAAACATATATTGATTGGTGCTTACCTGGCACCAACAATCTTACAGTGTCATTTTTGCAAACTGAGAATCTTACTCGATTAGTAAAGACAGTGTGACTTTTATTATGTTAGTATTTATCAGATAAAACACACTTAGGGGTCGTTTACCAAACGTTTACCTGGTAAGTGCTTACCGGGTCAATTACCTTACCGGATGTACATGGCAAAGACGTTGAATCTTACCCGGTAAGAGCCATGACAAAGACCGAGTCTTACCCGGTTAGCGCTTATCGGATTAATTATTGCAAATGATGTTATTCCGCTTGACTAGAATCTTACCAAATAAGTTAAATAATAGTGTAAATTTTCACTGATAAGCGCTTATCAGGTAAGTGTTTGGGTAAACGAAGTCTTCTTTTATGTTATTTTTGTCAGCCATTATCTTGAGGGATATTTTTGGTTATGAAAGATCCTGAGTCATTGGAGGGTGGGGTCAATATTGGAAATAGATATGGAGATGGGATTGATGGACCCCACTATCTGCATTTTGCTGATGGAGAACTTTGTGGTTGTTGAACTAACATTGAAGGAGATCCATATTTCCAGGCTTGATGTGACCTACTTCTGAGGAATGTACAATTTGTGTTGCATGACTTACAAGCTCTTTTAATATGATCAATCTGGATTTTTAGATTTCAGCTCTGGCAAATGGTGTCATCTTATTTATTGGTACTCCATCTCTATCTTTTCACCTTGCATTTATGTGGGTTGATGTTTGTGATATTTTTTTGTTAATGTAAAACTGCATTTATGGTCCTTGTAGTTTGTTAGAAATTATGGATATTGTCTATATGGATATTGTTTATTGTGTTGGTTGTCCCTGTAGATTTGCAAAACGTTACGGATTTGGTCTTTGTGATTGACGGTATCGTTAAAGGGGCGTTAAGAGATATCACGTAACCTGCACATCAGGGGCAATTTTGTCTTTTTACCAGTAAAAGTGACGTGTCATTTTTTTAAATTAAATTTAAAAAAATCTAAATCTAGAAAATATAAAATCCTATAATTTGTTCGCTCCCTCTTCCTCTTCTGGGCTTTGTTTGGATCAGAACTCGTTTCCCCAACGATTATCCATTCCACTTGAAACCCACTCCTCTTCTGGGTTTTGTTCCGTTATAATGATCTTCCAATCCATTTGAAGGCATGCTTTCTTTATCTTGGGTTCTTCCAAACAAGAACATGGTGGATGATGGAAGTGGATACAATGCAACGAGGTTGAGGGGAGTAGTGCATAGTCGAAGCAAACCCATAAGACGATGCAGACGCATGCGCACAGTGTTCGGGGAAGAATATTATGCAAACACCGCAAAAGATGCAACTGAGTTTTGGAAACAAATGCACAACCAAACGGCATTAATAGGTGTTTGGAGAAGAGAGGGAGAGGGACTGGGGGAGGGAGGTACAAGGTTTATCTAGTTTTTTTAAATCCTTAATGCTTGTACATAATGTATTACGTATTGATACAATAAAGTTTTTATAAAAGGCAAAAAGACCATAATGCCCTCATGTGATGAGCGTGTCACGTCTTTTTAACGATGACATCATTCACATGGACCAAATCTGTTAGGGTTTGCAAACCACAAGGACCGCCAATGCCATAAACAAACCGCATGGACAATATCCATCATTTCAAGCAAACCACAAGGACCAAAATGTTTAAAGATCAAACATTAAATTTCTGGTTCATGGTTATAAATAAATGGGAATGACGTCACACATTCATTTCTTCTTTACAACGTGAAAAGATATTTTTTTTCCTTTTGGAAGATATTGATTCGAATGATGTATATTTGGAAAAAATTTGATTATCGACAACTTCAATGGGTCCCACATGAAACCCTTCTTCAAGGACACCAATGTGAGGGGACATTTTTTGGCTCACTCATGGGGTGAGGCTAGGAAGAGGAGGGGGGGTGGGATCGAACCTGGGTCTGTCTTGTATTTGGACAAAGTCATCCCGTTCATTTGTCAACTGAACTACACGCTCATTTGAAAAGCCACTAAATTTATTTATTTAAGCATTATATCTTTAATTTCAATTCAATTTTCCATTCATGTTACTTTTCAACCAAAAAAACATAGTTTCCGGACATGTTTGCCCGTGGTAAACGATGACATGACATTTGTATAAGTAAATCAATCACGACATCGTCCTTTTGGCTAAAAAAGTAGAAACGATAACAAAAAATAGTTATCACATGAGGTGCGGTACTCAAGTAGCAATTTTTATACCAGCAATAATAAAGTTGCATGATCGGTGTCACACCATTGCTACTAACAAGTGACCACCCACTGGGGATGTGATATATTTCACTGATCTTATAACGGTTAATACTAAAAATTAACATAAATGAGGATGGTCTTTATAAAATAAAAATAAAGTCAATGACTTAATATTGAATGTCTAAACATCAGTAGTTCGTTCGATATCAGACTGGGACAATCACTGAAACACTTGGAAACTGAAATCACAAGGCATTACTTAGGAGTCGTTACATGTTTGCCTTCTCCTAAGATGCATGAAATTATTTAACTAATAGCTTCGTGGTTTTCGTGTTAAAACACTGAAAAACAATTCAAATTGATAATACTGAAACTACGCATGAAAAAACATACGCCATGTTACCGATAACAGGTTCATAAAACATGTTATGCAAATAGTGTAACAGTATCGAAACACATATGCACTTGCGTACATATATAATGCATATTTTGTAGGGAGAGATTTTTAACGGGTCTTTATGGTGGAGAACACTTGATACGCTAATACAGATACCTTTGCAACGAATATCGGTCTTCATTGAAACTATCGTTCGAGGTTTCAAATCTTACGATCAAATCGCTGTAACGATATTGCCATCTTATCAAGTTCGAATCTTTCCATGGTTCAAGGCATTTAAACCGATTCACAAATCAAACGAAATTTGGTTCTTCATCTTAAATCTGAAGACGGTTTTTGTATTACATCCGAACGATGGTTCCGCTACAGTGAAGCCGCCGGAGACGGGTGGCTCCGCCAGCCATCGTCAAGCCATTTCCCAAAATGAAACTACGAAAACGCTATTAAACCAATCGAAAAAAACGATTCTGAATTTCTAACAACATGGTTTTACAGCATTTACACGATGATAAAACATAGAACTGAAGATTCATCTATCTTTTTTTCTCAGGATTCTCTACCATTTGTTCTTTTTTATCTCTCAAGAAACCAAATAAACAAAGTGGTTTTTTAAGTTAAAATGTTACCTTGGCTTGTACATCAAAGAATTAAAATTAGAGACGGATAAAAACCGACATAATAACTCATGCGGCGGCGGTGGTATTGACTTCCGTGGTGGTTGATAGCGGTGCCAAAGTTTTTGCCGGGAGGTGGACACCGCCCCCTCTTAAAGATAGAGTCGGGCCTTTACATGAGCTCGCTTTACTCACTAGATTCGAATCCAGAAATACAACTACGACCGTGATGTCATCGTGGAAATGACGCCTTACTCCCCTTTCGATTCTTTTTAAATCTGAATACCTCATTTCTCTTTTCTTTGCCGCCTCTTGTAACGCTGCTTTCACTAGCCTTCTAGCGCTTCCCTACATCACGGAAACCACGCCAAATCTTTCAGTTTTCACGTAGATTAATGGAAAAGTAGCTGGTAACTGAAAAACTAATTGTTGGCCGAGACGCCGGTTATGATTGGTAAAACTAGTTGATAAGATATATGACAATGAAAAATGACCTAAAAGGATATGTTGAAAAATTAATTGAAAAAAATGTAAGGGGCATAATTGGAAAAAAAAAATGGAAAAAAGCCCACTGAGCTTATTGAAATGTTGCTTGAAGTAGCTTTTCAAAACGAAGGTTTGTAAAAGAGCGTTTCCAACAAGCTTAAAAAATAAGATAGCTTACGGTTGTCAAGCATGGCGTAAGAACGATCATGAGGGCAAAATTCCTATAATGGCCCTATCGTCAAATACTAGCGACTACTTTGGCATCTACCAAAGTATAAAGGTTACAACACACGGTAAGAGGGAAGATGCATAAAGATTGCTTCTGGGGGTAGAATAGTCAATTTGT
This sequence comes from Arctium minus, assembly GCA_954870635.1. Taxonomy (NCBI): domain Eukaryota; kingdom Viridiplantae; phylum Streptophyta; class Magnoliopsida; order Asterales; family Asteraceae; genus Arctium; species Arctium minus. The sequence continues at coordinate 21,595,653 of OX941097.1, read as the reverse complement.
TTTTGGAAAGGTTTCCGACCCTTAACAGAGACCCCAAAAACAAATATGCAGCACTTATTTCGGAAAGGAGGGAGCAATGAAAACGGAAATCTATCATCATCATCATCATCAATAAACGCTATATTTGGCAAACAGGCTTATAAGCTAGTCGTTGGCTGAAAAGCAACTATTGTTGTAAAATGACCTCAAAGAACATGTTAACAAATTAACTAAAAAAATATGAGGGGCATAATTGGAAAAAATGGAAAAAAAATCCGTGAATCTTGTTGTAGCGCTAATTGAATTTAGCTTTTCAAAAAGCTAGCTGATGGCTAATCAAAGTAGGCTTTTTCAATAAGCTCAAAAAAATAAGCTAGCTTATGGTTACCAAACATGGCCTAAAGTAGCATAAGAAAGGCAAACTCAGTGCACCATGGCTCTATCCTACACGGGCCAAGCCTTCACGGTTCGGAGTCAAGGAAACAATTCTTGCAAAATGAAAAAGAAAGGCTACAAACAAATGCATAAAATACAAAATATATATATATATTTGATGAAGTAAAAATTCTTACATTATTAGGGTGATTTTGCACTATATCAACTGCTTCCTGATTGCTAAGGTGCTCCCAAAGACCATCAGATGCAAATATGAGAAACCGATCTTCTGGTTGGATTTCATGCATGGATATTGACGGGTCTGCACTCAGTATCGGCCTTCGAATAGGGTCACGTAGCCGAAACTTGGCATACAACGGTTCCCTGTTAAATTCTGCTTTTTTGAGGTATACATCACCTATAGATCTAGATATCTGCAGCATCATTTCAAGAAACAAAAACTCATGTTATCACCCAAAAACTGTCATGAGAAAAAACAAATTAATATGATTATTTCAACAATTTAAACATAAAAAAGATTATAAAGTGATGACATCAAGTGATTAACTTTCCAGCCATTGTGTACTTGGTTTCTTTGCAAACAAACGATGAATAGTTGTCGATTCATGGGTGCTATGGGACCATTAAAAGGGGTTGGATTGGTATCTTGAGGTTTCTTACATACGAACATGAGTAAGTGACGGAAGAGAGCTGCATTTTGACGGACCAGATCATGCCACTTGTCATCATTCAAGCAATTGGATCAAAAAGCCTGCTGACCAAGCCCATTTTCGTCCAAGCTATAAGAATACCCGTCATTCTCATTCATTTTCCAAGAAGGTCGAAAAGTAACCAAGACACTCCTAAAAATAGAAAATGTTACCAAAGGGCCATTGGCCTAGCGGTATCCAGGTTACTCGTAGAGCCCAGCCTCCATAAGATTAAGGGTTCAAACCTCACCAAAGGTCCTCACCTTTGGTGAGGAGGGTGAGTATTTCCCGTATATATTATTTTTACTTTTAAAAGTATATAAAACTTTAAGGGGAACCCGGTGCACCAAGGCTCGTTGACTTTGAGGGTTGTGGAAGAAAGTCATTTTACTTTTTCTTTGCATTATGCAAATAGAGTGTTTTCCGTTACTTGACTTCTTGACCTTGCGATCATATAACAATAACTTCATCTCCTCTACGTTCATCATAATTAAGAAAAAACAATATATAAAACAAAATACTATGGTGGGCTAAAGTAATGGATTATATAAGATAAGTAAACCAGACGAGCCCGGTATATCCCACTCAGAGGTGGCGTATGGGGATGGGATGTACGTAGACTTGTCCTCTACCTGGGAGAGTAGAGCAGTTGTTTCCGTGAAAACCCTGGCTTGGAAAAAATGGGTGAAAAAAGAAGACTTAACCAAAAAGTCTGCATAATTTAAAAAGGGTGAAGAATTGGAGAAAAGAAAGGAAGATCAAGGCTAGAGACCATAAAGAAAAAAAAAAAAAAAAAAGACAAGCAATGGCATATAATCAAAAGTAGGTACAAAGGAACATAAAGAAGGTAAGACAACGGCACATCTCCCGGTCCATCTTAGGAAATAGGAATCTAGTAGCCTCACTTCCCGACTCACTACCTTATCCCCCACCTCTACCTCTCGAGCAACTTTCCTCCCGTTTAGACCAGCTACACCCCACAAGTCCCCACCCCTAGTAAGTTATCATAATCTTACGTCTCTAAGAATTATGACAAGAGGTTGTGTCCTCAAAAGTGCCCAAGGCTTTCACGTGTATCCTTAGTTGTTCATCCCACATCCTCCTTGGTCTGCCCCTCTTTGCCCCCACGACCGTCACCAGGGGCAGACCTATTAATCCCCAAGCGGTCCAATGCACCCGCTCAACTTATCTTCGTAAGTAGAATTTTTTGGGGTATTAAAGGTGCACCTGCTAAACTTTGAAAGGTGCTCCGAGATTGTAGGAAATACAAGAAACATCAACCAAAAAACCAGAAAAAAAAGCTCTCGAAACCAACAAAAAAATCCCTCGAAATCAACCAAAAAACTTCAAAAATCCCTCGAAACGGTGGAATTCAGCTAAAAACACATTGGACAACTGTACAGGCCTTTGACCCACCTTAAAGGTGCACCCGCTCAGCAAAAATCCTAGGTCCGCCACTAACCCGCATACCCTTTACCCTCCTCACTCTGCAGATGTGTCCAAACCACCACAACTAGCTCAATCTTAGAAGTCCTGAGATTGAATGCCATTCTTGTGTATTGCTTAATTAACTACATATGTAGTGACCAAAAGATCATCAATTGGATATGTTTTGTGATGGAAGACGAAAAAAAAGATTGACTCGTACATTGATCCCACAAGTGGCATTTCAAACTCCATTACGTTGGAATAATGTTCTCAGGTACTTCATTACTAACTCCAAGTAAATCTTTAACATACCCAACTTCTAATCATGCCCCCCTTTCGTAAGTTAATTACTAGATCATCCAAAAGCCTAAGCTAACAACTAGCATACCGTTTCAAACGAGACTCATTTTCTCTTCGTTTGGTATGAAATCCATGTTCCAAAGGGTTGATAACAACTGCATTTTGATCATGACCTAGCTAGGATTACTCGAGAGGTTGAAACTTGCTCATGATACGCTAAAAATCTATTCTTTGAATCTACCTTTGTGCATTGCCTAATGAATCACGAAAGTGCGTCAAAGGGTAGGGCGGTTTCACCCCCTCGGGTGTGGTTTTACCAAGCCTAAAAACAAACGTGCCCTTTGGTCACACAATTTGTGCCACTAAGGCTACTAGTAGTAGTAAGCTAGATTACATACATAATTGGAACTTGTGGCTTGATGAGAACAATAGGAAAACACAGTTCAAGACAGATAATATATCGTAGGCAGTCTCAGTTGGTAGAACCGATCCAAACCAAACGAGCTCAGTAATATCCCACACAGAGGTAGGGTATGGGGGTAGGATGTATGCACACATTTCCTCTACCCATGTGGTAAAGAGGTTGTTTCCGTGAAAACAGCTAGTTAGTTGGATCATACTATATATGTATTTATCCTCTTAAATAAAAGAGTAAACTACGCTTTTCGTCCATGTGGCTTGCTGAAAATTGACATTTTGGCCCTATGCTTTTGATATTATGGTTTTCGTCCTTGTGGTTTATAATTCATTGTTGTTTTTGTCCCTTAGGTTTATGGTTTATAACTCGTTGTTGTTTTCGACCCTATCGTTTACAATTCATTGTTGTTTCAATTGTTATTTTAGTCCCTCATACTTAACGGTAAACCACTAGGGACGAGAACAACAATGAATTGCAAACCACAGGGACGAAAACTATAATCTCGAAAGAAACGAAAGTCGCATTTTTTAACAATCCACAAGGTCGAAAGACGTAGTGTACTCTAAATAAAACTTCCACAAACTAATAGAGAGTAACTATTGCAAACAAATCGACGACCAAGATATTACTAAAATGAGCCTGTACGTGTTGACGCTCAACTCCTCAAGGCAATTAAGGAAAAAAAAATTAAAGAAAGCATGCAAAGCTGAAATAAAAACTAGCTACAATTGGAACCACCATCCATAAAAAGACAAATTTGCCGACAACCATCTACTATGTTTGGCAAGCTCGCTTTGGCCGGTAAGGTACCTTATATAAACTACTCATGTTTAGTAAAAACTAGTTGATAAGCTAGATGACAATGCGAGATGTAAAATGACCTAAAAGGACACGTTGAAAAATTAATTGGAAAATTATAAGGGCATATGGAAAGAGCGGAAAACAATCCCTTAAGCTTATTGAAACGCTACTTGCAGTAACTGTTCAAAAAGCTAACTATTACAGATCAAACGGGGCTTTTCTAATAAGCTCAAAAAATAAGTTAGCGTAAGGAGTTATGGTTGCCAAACATGGACCAAGAACGAAAGAATCATACCTGTATGAGGCCCTTCACACGCCATACGTTATGTTTCAAAACTACGATATGAGGGTCATCAGGATGCAAACTATGAAGTTCCTGCCTAACGGATTCTATGCTTGCATTGTGTTCCGTCGACAATTGAATGGCAATAACCTCCCCGGTAGCCTTAACCGCTCTTCCCAAAACAGCACGCGAATCACCAGCATTCGCAATGTAAAGGGTTCCACCACAAACCACACCAACCAAACAACAAGATCCCACCGCAGCCAACTGCGGTTTCACCATCCATTGTTTAGTAACAATAGATAAAAACCCCTCTTCGGTCGCTTGAAACGCTTTTTGTATAACATCCACCGACATGGATTGTTGTTCCGTAGTAAACCCTACAAAAAACCCAAATCAAATCAACATCCAAGATCGAATCTTTATGCAACGAAAACGATAATTGGTTGGTTCTTGGTTCGGTTTACTCACTTTTGAGATTCTGAAAAAGGTTATCGTTTACATAGCGTGAGGTTTCGGGGCCACCGTGACCATCGTAAACTCCAACAAAGGTTCCATACGGACCCGAATCAAGAAAACTCAATGAGCCTGACTCAATTTGGCTTTGATCCTCAAGCAACATATTGGCTTGAACCACGGCCATCGAGAACTCGCCGTTCAAGTGATGACCGATGTCTTTATACCAAAGAAGACCATCTTGTCGGCCGGCTGCATCCGAACCCGTATACGCATAACGGTCCGATGATGGTCGCCAACAGGCCTTTAGAAAGTTTATCAACTTTGATAACATCCCTCATCTCACCACAACTAACCACCAATTTCTCAACATCCAAAAATTGGATGTGAAGAACACTAAAATCCCTTCACCAACAGTTATAAATCTTTTTCAAGTTTCAGTTTTTTTTTCCTGCATAACACAAAGAATCAAAACTATATGCACAAATAGTCATTTTTTCCAACAATTATCAAAGCAAGAAAGCTAAATATCATTAATCATGGCCAAATTAAGATGAATCTTGAAAAGGGTTTCTAAAAAGATTAGAACAAAAAAGATAACCTAATTGCAAAAATGGAGGTCAAACAAGGTCTATCATACCAGTCAACATTTAGAATCTTGAAAATCTATTGATGAAATAAAGGATACATACCCATGTAATATATATTTCAAATTCATCAAAAACCCAGAAAGATAATTGAAATAAAAAGATGAAAGATCATAAAGCAATAAAGATTAGACACCCATTGACTTGTTTTTTTTTTCTTTTCTTTATATTGGAAATAAATAAACCCTAAAGAAAGAAGGTTGAAGACTCACAGTTGAAAGTTAGGCTTGTTTTCAAGTGTAGGGTTTCTGGTAAGCTACTGAATCATACCAAATGAAAAGGATGGAGATCTGAATGAGATTAGAGCAAACCCATGTGGGTTTAGATGGGTTAGATCTGTAGATCCATCAAAAATCCAAACTTTGTACATAAATATATATGTATCATGTATGTATTTTTTTGGGATATTTTCCTTGTGAGCACAAAGAGAAGATGAAGATGGAGAGAGGGAGAGAGAGAGAGAGAGATGGGAAGATAAAGATAATTGAAGAGAGTGAAGAGAAAGAAGGTTTTTAATTTTTCTTTTTTTTTCTTTTTTTTAAATAAAATAATTAAACAATGAATGAGTGTTGGTGTTGTGTGATTAAACAAAACGAACATTTTGCTTTGCTTTCTATTATCAGCAGACAATAACTCCTCTCCTTCGTCTAGAAGATGAAAACCAACAAAAATGGATGTCTCAAAGGCAGGAAATATAAATGGATTTTTATGTTATTATTATCATAAATTATTTAATTTTTTTTAATTCTTACATTTTTTTTAATTATATAACTATTAAAAATTAATTATAAATTGATAATACAAAATTTTACCATTTTTATAATTTTTCTTATTTTGTCTTTTTAATAAATAATAAAATTGGAAATTAGGGGTGTTGATAGGGTTGAGTTGATTAGATTTGAAGGTATATATTCATGCTAATGTTTACGGTTTAAAAAATCTCAAACCAACCCAAACTAAACTGCAATCCAATATCTACGACTTGAAGATTTTTACAATTCCATTAAACATTAGGTTGCTTCGGGTTAATTTATTTCACGTTGAGTTAGGTTGGATTGATGGAGTTGGTCGGGTTTTTTAACACCCTATTGAAAACTTGAAGGGTTTTTGGGAGCAATATAAACGAAATAGTTTTAGAGCATCTTCAATGCAAGGTTCTTGTAAGCAAAAAGTGAAGTGTCTTATAAAATCTACCATTGTCGAGAGTTCTCATAAGAACCTAACCCCTTTTGAGTTCTTATTTAAGAACATTGGTTCTTACCATGAAGTTTGTGTGAAATGACAATTTCCTCATTTTTATTGGTAGTTAAATTAAATATTTGATATTTATTTATAAATATATAATAATTATTGATGTTGACATGAGGTTTTTATAAGAACTACCATTGTGGAGTTTAATATAAATTTTAAAATTAATGAGTTAGAAATTAGATGACACCAAAAAGTATAAAAAAGAAGAACCTCCATCGGAGATGCTCTTAGAAACTCTATATTTACCTTATCTTTAAAAATTTAAATTATCATAAATTTAATTAATTTTTTAATTAAAGAAATTATATAAAAAAATAGTATTTTATCCATACCCTTATTTAATGAGGAGATTTTTATATTATTTATATTAGTGTTGGGCCCGTGCATTGCACGGGAGAATAAATTTTTTGTTGGAATATTGAACCGAGTTAAAATGAAACGTAATTTCTCTGTTAACAGTTAATGAAATACAATGTGAAAAACGAATATATTTTCATAAGTGGTTAACTTGCATATATTCTTAATCGTTTGTTGTGATGAGTTTGTGCAATAATATTGGTAATAGTTTTGTATTATATCATTTAAAACTTAAACGACATGTCTCACAACATATTTATTTGACTATTGACTTCAAAACCTCATAGTATTAGTCGATAAAAATAAAGATATGTATATATATCTTATTCCCCTAATTCGAAAAATATGATTGTGGGTTTTGAAAAATATAAACAAATCCTCAGTAAATTATATAAAATATAAAAAAGTAGTTTTTCAAAGAAAACAAAAATATAGTGGAATACCTTTTATTCAGTTGCAGGTTCCGCCATTGACACCCGACCGTTCGCCTTCTTCTTGTACTCGGATGATACATAGAGAAGCTATATATATTTATAGTGAAAGTAGAGAATATTTTAAAATCTTTTATTTTCATTTTCGATTTTACATTTAAATGTGAATATATTAAAAATATGGAATAATATTTTTATATCTACATCGTTTCTATTTTATTTTCTTTACACTTGGTTAATTTGGAAAGTATTGCGGAATATTTTTATTTTAAATAATACGATAATTTATTAATGTATCTCGTTATTTTTTATTTTTAATTCATATCAACCTTCTTTTTTCTTCTTTTAATGTCCGTGAAAAAAAATACGTGTAGATTTTATATTATGCTAATATAAAAAATACGTGTAGATTTTATAAAATAAAATAGATTTTATATTAGCAAAAAAATACGGAAGAAAAAAGAGTTTATATTACATCTCATTATGTAAAAAGATTTTATAAAATAAAATATTGAAAAAGATTTTATAAAATAAAATATGGAAAAATCATTATGAGATGTAATATAAAAAAAATACGGAAGAAAAAAGATTTTATATTAAATCTCATTAATATAGATTTAAATGTAAAATATACATTTAAAATAGATTATGCTAATATAAAATTTATTTTATAAAATCCTCCACCAAAAAAACAAATAGTTATATTAATAAATGAGTATCCATTCCACAAATATATGATTATGTGAGATATTGTGCTTGGAAAGATTGTACAAAAGCATTAAGAAATTGTAAATTAAGTAATTGGCTTTAATTAGTTATAACTTGTGCTTAAAATGTTGTAATTAAGAGTTTTTTATTTCGTTTTTATAATATAGTATAGATTGAAATCTAAAACATTTTTTAAATATAATTAATTTTTTAATCAAAAAGTTATATATTTGGGCAAAAAGTTTTTATTTTTCTAATTTGATATATCCATATATTTTTTTTCCAAAATTCAAATTACGAGTATATTCATATTCATATTCATAATTTTTTTTAAAGTTCAATGTTAAAAGTCCATCAAAATAATTGATAACTAACTGATAAACATGTTTAAAATTTAAATATAAGACAAGCATGAGTCCCATATTAATATGTCATAATACTTCATAAAATTAGTAATCAACCGAATAATCTCTCATACTCTCAAAACAACACAAAATCATAAAATAAAATAGAGAGGGATAGATAATATAACAAAGCATGAATCAAGATTTAGGGTTCGAGTTATCGGCTTCAAAATCGAGATGTGTTGTGCTGCATTACACGAGTTACTTCTTGTACATTATAAAGCATTTACCCCATGTTCTCAAATCTCTTAAAATTCAAGTTTTACTGTTTACTATTGCATATGCACAACTTATTAAAACTCCACATATGAACACTATAAAACTAATTGATAACCAATTGATTAACATGTTCAAATACAGGATAAACTTTGACACATACTAAATCTCTGGTCAATCAACCACATTAACCTTGAATTTACATATCAGTCGATTTGCAATTCAAAACTAAACACACACAAAAAAAATAGTAGAATGAAGCATAAGTTGAGGCTTCGAGTTCTCAACTTCAAAATTGAAATGCACCACATTGTATTGCACATATACACATCTCTTTTATGCCTTTTATGTATACCATTTTCTTAACCTCCGTTAACGTTTATACATTATGCATCACACAAATTTTTGTATTAGCTTGTTCTGCCTTAACAATATAAACAGAAACAAAACAACAACAAAAACTAGTATGAAGTTGTGAAATAAAAGAGCATACGAGTATATTTGCGACTATTTAAAATTTTGTCAAAATATAATAGTTAAGGTGGTGTTTGTTTTTTCAAAATAAACTCTTAATTGTCAGTTATGTCTGATTCGGTCAGACATAAGATAATTCAGACCGTTTGTTTTTTCTTTCTTTTTAGAGTCTCTTAACCCTTAATGTCCTCTGAATAATTAAGTGATAACTCAGCCACTCAATTACCTCTTATTTCCGTCTAACATCATTCTTTCGATTTCAACATCGGTTTTAGCCCAAATGCACTCTAAATTTGCAAAAACGCAAAACATGAATATTGTGGATTTGTGTGTTGGCATTCCAAAACATTTTGAATTGCATAAATCGGCGCTTCGATGTTTGAGATATGATTAAAACTCCACAACCTCGCAAATCTGTTAGCATCCTTCATTTGTTTCTTTTTTTCTGTTTCGTCCTTCGATCATCGATTTTCACTTCACTTGACGTATTTAAGGTTGAATTTTTTAGGGATAAAATAGATAATTATACATATTCAGACGTTTGTCAGTTTACAAAAACAAACAGTCTTGTTGATTCAGATTTCAGTACCATTGACGGAGCTACATGGTAACTAGAGGGGGCATGTGCTCCCCCTCAAAATTTAATTTTTTCTTGTTTTTTATGTAAGCCCAATATTCTTATCCATTTAATTCCTACATGGGTCCCCCCTCATCTACGTTTTCCCCTTTCTTTTTATTTACCACCGCCTATTGTCTTTATCCTCGGGATCCCCATCCATTCCCAATAAAACTTCTCTTTCAAATTGTTACACCATTTTTAGCTTTATAGTTGTTTATAAATAGATTTTAAGAATTTAGATACTTGGAAATTAGGGTTAAAATTGGTTGTTACTTGTTTATTCTAGAATTAGTTAACTTCAAATTTCTTTGTACTTCTCCGTTTGGGTGAAATTTGAAACCATCCGACTTTGATCATTGAACTTGCGTGAAACTTCTATGCTTGATCTAGTTATTATTCCAAGTAATTTTGCAATTGTATTGGTGTCTATCTTAAAAGTTACCCTTCCAAGCCTCCAACCCAAACCAACTTACAATGTTATTTTCTATGCTCGATTAGTACTCCCCCTAATCTTAAATCTTGGCTCCGCCCCTGTTCAGCACCACCTCTTAAAAATCAGAAGTGAAATTAGACTTTAGATTTCAGCACCTAATAAACAATTAATCAAACATCTGTATAAAACTATTCTGAATAATTATAACTATATGCATAAACTAATATGTGTAGAAACTTGATTAAGTGCCAATAATGAAACAAAACAAGAAAATAAGATACTAATGAAACAAAACAAGAAAATAAGATGCAGATTTTTTTTAAACAGCCAAGCAACCATTTGCATTGAACAAATATGCATAAGAGCATCTCCAACCACAACACCAAAAACACCAAATTTGGTGGGCCCATCAACACAAAAAAAAATCCAACTCCAACCACACTCTAAAAAAACACCAAATATATATTAAATGTATATATAATTTACTTAATATAAATATGTTAATTTTAAAAACAAACTATTAATATTAAAATGTTAATTTGGTATTAAATGAATTTTGATATTTAAAAAAAATGAAGAGGCAACCTAGGTTTTAAGATTTGCCGTGTGAAAGAACGACCGGCAAATATGCCGTGTGAAATCCAAGGCCGGCAAAAAAAAAATTATAGCGGACGGTTGGAGATCTCCGACCGGCAAAAAAGCCTATATACCAGCCGATTGGAGATGCTCTAAATAAAAGAGGTGAACATTATCTTATGAGACACCCACACTGTACTGATACTACAAATATTATGAAAAAGGTAAATAAATACAAAAATGCAATAAACTTAAATGGAAATTGAGCAATGTTAAGTACAAGAAAGTGAAATGTGTGCAGAAATGATTTTAGTCAAAGAAGAGATGCAGAAATTGGAATCAATAATAATGCAATAAATGATAATCAAATCTTAAAATCTATGAATTAACAGGAATTAATAAACAAGACAATGAATAAATGCAGAAATTACTATTATTCATTTATTGAATATTACAGTTTTTCATCCTTGTGGTTTCATGAAAACTTTTTTGTATATTTCTTTTAATTGAAAAGCCTTTTTATATTAACAATTGAATTACATGATTACATGAGACCATTTTGTTTTTGTGAGATCCGTCATACCACTAAATAACACTATTAATTATATTCTTAAAATATTTTATAAATTTAATAAAATATTATTTATCATCTCTTCTAAATATTTAATTTCATAGTTTATTGTTACTAGAATATAACTAAAAATAAATTATTTATCTATCATGGTAATCATATTTTTGAAGTTCTCCAAATTTTGAGAATTTCATACTCTCTCTCATACTTTCGTATTTTGGAAAATAAGTTGAAATAAAAAAAATACTCAAAATCTCTATTTTCTTTATTTTGAAGAATCTATTGAAGATACTCTTATAATATTATTGTATAAGACAAACAGTTATTGATTTTGTAAACTAAAAAGTCTAATTGAATACTTATTATAATGTTCAATAACGACTAAACATCTTAAAATCATAATTTTATCACAAGTATAATTTAGATTTTCTTTAATAAAAGAAAATGGTCAAGCACTTTAGCCAAAAACCTATGGTTTTTTAGACCTATGATTGGTGACTTTTAATAGCTTTGTTTAGTGTTCCATTCACATTTTTAGGTGGATTTCTTCATTGGTAAGCTTCAATGTAATAAAAGCGCGTTTGGTTTGCGGGATTGGAATAGAATGGATTAGATTTCAAGAAGAGATTTGGATTTGGAGGGATTTGAAATCCCTTCATGTGTTTGGTTTGTAGGATTTGGAATGGATTTCAAATCCATTCCTTTACAAGTCTTGCTTGGTTTGTAGGATTTGGATTGAGTTTTTTTTATTTGTTTGTTTTATAAAGAATTTATTTTTATTGGTAAACGTCGAATTTGGATCGATACAATTTGAAGTATGGATCACGCTTTAGAATCCATCGGATTTGGATTTCAAATCCAGGCCCAATGCCAAGGATTTCCAATTCCATCGGATTTGGATTCCAAATCCAGGCCCAATGCCAAGTATTTCCAAATCCATCATATGAGAGATTTTAAAATGGTCAACGAATTTGAAATCCAGTCAACGAAATCCTTTCCTGCAAACCAAACGCAGGATTGGAATGGATTTGAAATCCAAATCCCTCATAATCCATTCCAATCCCGCAAACCAAACGCGCCCTAAGTGGAAGAAAAATATTAAATTTTTTATAACATTAATAAGTTAAAGGTGAAGGATTATGTGAGAAAAAAAAAAGTTAAAGTGAGAAGCATGAAAAGGGATCTTAACCCTTCATCATTTTTAGGGGTGTTTGGTTGGAGGTATTGAGGGGTCAGCAATGGTAATGATAATGAAAAATGTTGTTTGGTTTGACATAATATAATGGGTCCATTACCTCAAACTCATTAATTTTCATTCCGGACTAAATTGGGGGGAATGAAAATTTTATTCCCGCTTAGTCACCTTTTCTCATACGTCCTTCATTTCTTGATGTTGAATGAAACATATTTTTTTTATTTTCATGTTGGATGACACATATTTGTATTAAAAATATTATATAAAATATTTTTTATTGATTATATTGGTTTAACCAAACATCATCAATGCAATACTCATTCCTATTTCTATTCTACTTCATTCTCATTTTCATTTTCATTCTCATTCCTTAAAATGAACCAAACGCCCCCTTAATCTCAATTTCATCAATGAACTGTGTTTCTTATGAGAATTGATCCGGTGTATCTTAATGGATCTCATTTAATGTTGATCTTCAATTATGATTGATCCAAGGGTTCAGATCACCTCGTACGCTTCTCACCTTAACTTCATTTCTAATGTTCAAATGAAAACTCATTTTTCATTGTGCATGTGAGGACAAATCTCAGCTACTCTATCTCTTTTGATCCAACAACTCATATTAAATAGAGTTTTTAATTTTAAAATGCTTAGAGATAAAAATGGAAGAAAATATAAACACACGCCTACCATATTTGACCTTTTATTTTCTTTTTTAATTAAAAACTTTTTACCCAATTAAAGTTTAAAATAAATTATTTTAAAAATTACTAATATTTTAATCAAACAAATTATATATAAAAACGAGAATTTCGTGCTCTTCGATATGACATCTATCTCGATATAGTTTTTTTGTCGTTTTAAACGTTTTTTACATGAAATGCTATATATGTGTTATATTCATTATGAATATTTATGTACATTCAAGTTTGTATAACGTCTCGACACCGTAAGTATGTAACTCGACATCACCTTCTTCAACACCTTCTTCAACATCGTTAGGCATCGCGTTCTTCAGCACCGTAACCCAACACCCATCAAGACGAATCGAGAACCTATCGAGTTGTGAATCGGGGAACAAAAGAGAGTGCATCACGTCTCCACATCTTCACAGGTCATTCATGTGTTATTCATCATGAATAATGTATCATTCAGGATGAATAATACAACATTCAGGGAGAATAATTCACGATTCATGAATTCGTGTATTATTCGTCATAAATGTTGTGTAATTCATCCTGAATACTATATTATTCATCATAAATAATGAATGAACGTTAACATTTGTTATTAATACTGAATGTGGGACATCCGGGGATGCATATACATATTCATAATGAATTAAACCAAATTTCGGTTGTGAATTGGAAAACAAAAGAGAGTGCGCCATGTGTCCACACCTTCACGGGTCATTCATATATTATTCATCATGAATAATGTATCATTCATGATGAATAATAGAACATTCAAGGTGAGTAATACACAATTCATAATAAATAATACATGAATAATGGATTCGTGTATTATTCATCCTGAATACTGTATTATTCATCATGAATAGTGAATGAACGTTCACCTTTGTTATTCATACTGAATGTGGACACCCGAGGACGTGCATGCATATTCATAATGAATATAACACATATATAGAATTCTACGTAAAAAACGGTTAAAACGAAAAAATCTTGAATATTGTATTATTCATCATGCATACTTTATTATTCATCATGAATAGTGAATGAACGTTCACCTTTGTTATTCATATTGAATGTGGACACCCGAAGACGTGCATGCATATTCATAATGAATATAACACGTATATAGAATTTCACATAAAAAACGATTAAAACGAAAAGAAAAAAAAACTATATCAAGATGGATGTCATATCGAAGAGCACGAAATTCTCGTTTTTTGGATGTAATTTGTTTGATTAAAATATTAGTAATTTTTAAAATAAATTATTTTAAAGTTTAAGGGGGTAAATTTTTTTTAATTAAAAATAAAAATAAAAAGTCAAAGAAGGTAGACGTTGATTCAAAATTACAATTTTACCCTTTATCACTTTCCAATTAACCTTATTATGTATTAATCATTGATTAGTTTTCTAAGTTTTGATCAATGATTAAGATTTGTCTTTACGTGCACAATGAAAGATGAGTTTTCATTTGAACTCATCCCTATATATATATATATATATATATATATATATATAATACAATTGGGATCGTTGTATGAAGTTTTTTTCCCGTGGAAACCATGGGAACTCCTTAATTTATTGCCTTTAGATGAAACTCGTCAATCCGTGGCTCCAAAAAATGTGGTGGTAGGATTATGGTAATTAAAAGAATTTTTGAAGGCGTTGATGCAAGGGAGAACAAAGCTTATCTTAACTTAACATACCCTACACACTTTAACATAAACTAATATATCAACTTTTAACTATTCTTAAGATATGAACAAACATGAATAGCTTTAAAATACCTTAATTAACATGCCTTAAAATGGAAAACAAACGTTAACATGAAAACTATCATGTTAAAGTATGTTACGGTGCCTACGAAGATCAATTAAATCAACAACATATTCTTCAAAGTCTTTTCAAGCGGATTCATGTTTGCATCCATGGGTTTCCAAAATTTTTAACATGCGAAATGATTTTTTATCGTATTATTGAAAAATATTTTAATTTTAATCAGATAAAGATCTTTTTCTACAAGATTTTGTTAAAGAAACTAATGAATTGTTAAAGAATAATTATGGTAAACCATGGACATAAAAGTAAAGTAAGAGAGGTTATAAAATTATTAATTGAATTATAAATAACCAATTAACAAGTTACCCTTTATTATTTAAAGTATCTTTAATTAATATAATTAGTGCATATGATTGGAACTCATAGTTCTCATAATATATGAGGTTCTCACGTGATTGCGACTATCTCTCTATATATATTCCTTATTACTTATATGTACCGATGATAACAACCTTTATCAACTTTAGGTTGTAACTATGGGTGTATATGGTTCGGCACAACTCGATTTTGATGGGAACTGTAATTTAAACCGTCTTTAATTGGTTTGTAAGTTTTGAACAAGACGGAATCGTAAAACTCTTTGGACAACTGAAACCTATCAAACGAGTCAGACTTTGATTTCATATGGTTTGGTCATGTTACTAAATAAAGACCTAACAATATGGTAAAAAATTTAAAAAAAATACTTTTTGAACGATATTAGAAAAGAGCCTCCTTTGTATATTATATAGAAATATTGTTCGATCTTACTAGAACAAAATAAACATTTTAGAATGTTTAGTCGTCCTTGATCAACCTAATACAATTTAAAGTTTACAAGATTCGTTAGGAATTACTTCCAATTACCTTCTTGGGGTTTGCGTTGCAGACGGTGGTAGATGCTACAGAACAAACTGGGAAGGTGGCGACGTTGATTGCATCAACGACGGTTCATACCATCTCATCGATGGATCCCACCACCATTGCCGTCACCAGCGGACTCCCACCTATCTTCTCCGCCATCTCTTATTTTCATGGGTACAAAGGTAGAATTTACTGCAACTCCAATAAAGCTTGAAATTTAGAGATATTAATTGCATTTAAACACGATAGAAAGAGCAAAACGTTGCTACAATCGAAACCATTTTGATCTTGATTACTATTTATATCTCTTATTTCCAGGTAATCTCATGCCTGCTCAAGTTCTTGATCTTGATTACTATTTATATTAATATGATGAAATTAGTGATTCGTTTTAATTATATTATACAATGTTATAAATGCATAAATCTTCAACATTTCAATCAAAATCATTTTATATTATCATCTAACTTATCAACGTATTATTAACCATGACTAGTATATTAGCTACTTTTCAACTACTAGCAAACTTATCAATTAGTTTGCCGAACATAACTTATAACTTATCAAACTGGGTTTTTTTTAATAAATTCATAAAACAAACGAACTTTAGCCAACATAACCTTTATATTTTATATGAATAGTATGAAATTGTAATTATATATATATATATATATATATATACTAGTTGTGTACCCGTGCGTTGCAAGGGGATGTATATATTTCGGGGAATTGTTATGGCTTGAAATTGTGAGAAAAAAGGGTAAAAACCAAGTTGTAGATTTTCCATTCCAATGTGACATCCACCAGTCCTAATCGACTTGGTTTATATGTTTAAGCAGTATGTGTAAAAAAATAGTAGATGACAAAATACTAATCCGGTGATGTTGGTAAACTCAAAAATCCCAACCTCAATCACAATTGCAGTTTTTTTGTATGCTTTTAGTGATAATAATGATTTTGTAGGTTTTTGTTTGTCAACGTATCTTACCCGGTAAAATCAAATTGAGTAATAGTATTCTCCGTAAAGTGTACAAATCAAATTGGTACAAAGGCTAGCCAATTATCATAGATAACTTTGTATTTCATAAAAAACTCCTAGGCAGAATAAAAGAGCTACAAATCAACACCAATCACTAATTCCTTGGCTAGGTCGGCTATCTATAAAAGCTTTTCTAACATATAAATGTTAAGCAAGCAAAAAACAATCAGAAAACATACAGGGTTAAAGCAAATAGAAGAAACATGCTTCTCCAACAGCAACAATCAACTCGATGTATAAGAAGGAATCAAAGGCAGTGAATATCACATGTAAAACTAAAAAAGATTCCAAAAGATGTCCATAAACAAGGTCTAGGACAAATAATATTCACACACTCCAAAATGAAAGGGAAGAAAGTAAGAGAAAAAACGTGGAATTTTCATTAGGATAAACACTTTTTCAAGATGAAAATAAGAGTTATTGATACAGGGAGAATTCGAGAGGTAATAAGGATCTTCGAGAATAATCGGAAAAGAAGAAAACGAGCTCGGAAGAGGCTTGGAATTTGGTATCGAAGAAGGAGCAAACAACCCTTACCGTAGTATGTGTAGTATGTTAAATATCTCGGCTCCGTTTACCCAAACGCTTACATGTGAGAGTCAACACTCTAAGTTACTTTAACGGGTAAGGATGTAATCTATCAAAACGAATTGTATGAAACAATTACTTTAACGGGTAAGAGTCATCACCCTCACTTACCTGGTAAAACTCTCCATACTTGCCAATGCTCTTGCTCTTACCAGATAAGATTCTTGGCCCTTGCCATGTTCATCCGATAAGGTAAATAACCTGGTAAGTGTTAGGAAGAGATCAAAACACCAAAATTCATTCCTTGTGACTCCACATGCTGAAGAGGTCTTGTATAATGGAAGTGTTAGGAAGCAACAAGAAAATCAAAACACCAAAATTCATATAAGAGCAAAAGAAGAAGAATATAGAATGCTAAGTAAACAGAATATCATTGAAACAATATATATATATATATATATATATTTGTTGATCTAGCTAAATTTAAGAAACACCCACAAACATCATAAAAAATGAAAATATGAAAAACAAAGAAACTAAAAACTTAAGGGTCGTTTACTAAATGTTTATCCGACAAGTGCTTATGGGGCCACTTTAAATTAGAAATAGAATAATCAGAAGATGGTTAAAGTAACTAAAAAACAGGCTCGAGATTACACCGAACACATACCTATGTAATCTCGAAAGACATGGAGAGATGCTAAGAACACAAAGAACAAATCACTAAAGACAATAAGGTCGCAGAAATGAAATAATTTCAACATACCATAGCGAATCAATATGAAAGAACATAGAAAGGAAGAACATGTGAAATTACCTTATAGTGAACGAACTGAAAATTAATGGAACCCATCGTTAAAAAAAAATCTAAAATTGCAACACACAAATGAGGTTGACCTTATGTTCGGTTCCAAAACGCGGACTTTGGCAACATAAAATGGAAGAATAACAATCTCACGTAAGGTTCCAAAACTCGGACAATAGAGTAAAACATTTGCAAAAAAAGAATCATAGAACAGAAGATGAGATTAAACAACAAACATGAATTTAAGTGGACATCTTAACTTCCATCAGGGAGCAGGCAACTACATCATCCTCTTGTTGTACTTTGTTTCTGCTGCTTTCTGTGCTATAGCAAAAGTTCACTTCATGAAACCACAAATCTTTTTAAAGGTATGCCCAATTAAAAATCCAAGTCCTTATGATGCATACCATGATATTAGGAAATACGTTAAACTGCAGCCACAGAACATTATAGATCCATATTGTCATCAAATGTCCAATTCCCAATGGTCTATCACACATTTATTCTACAATTGAATATCCTATCATCCACTTTCTGATAAGAATTGCCAACGTGTAATTAAAAGAGAACTTTGAACTCTATACAGAAAATAAACACACCCGGATGATAAAATCTTGATTGAATGAACTACTTACCAAAAACCCATTCAAAGGAAAAAGAAGGAACCTTCTCACTTCTGAAATCGAGATCCAAAGGCCAAAGTTGTTGCCTGTTGCAGAAAAAAAAATAGGTACAAGACTCCGTGAAACAAAAGAACAAATCGAACATGTTGCTGTTTAGGAAGATGAAATGAACTATAGCAATCTGAAAATATCAATAAGTTCATAAATCCATTAAACCCATTTAAACACGCCAAAATAAAAAAATAACGCCAATTCACAAACATAAATGTTCTTAGTTTAAATTTAGGGTTTATCAACGTAATAAAAGAATAGAAGAAGAAGATACCAGGACCAAAATCGACATATGGATACTATGAATCCAACCATGCGAAATCAGAAACGGGGAGCAGAAACCGAAATGATGAGGTTGAACGCTATCGTTGAGAGAGAGATGAATGAGGTCTGAGGATTCCATCCTTTTGCTTTTGAATTTGAATTTGAATATAGATATTTGGGGATAGGTTTCAGACTTTCAGGAGAAGCTCAGTGCGGAACCGAATGCATCTGTGAAAACCTGAAAAGGGTGCATTTGTTACTTGTACATCATGCCTCATCACTTGTAATTAAGAGTTTTTTTGAATTTCTTGCATAAATTAGTTGTACCATATGCTTAAAGACTTGTCTTTAAGACTTTTATCCTAAATGCTTATATATGTAGTATATATATATATATATATATATATATATATTGTTAAGTTCAAATGACAACTACAAAAATGTTGAAAATGAGAGAAACAATCTTAAACATTATATTGAAATTTTGATTTCCAAGACTTTTTTCCAGTAATTAAGATAACTATGGGAAAAAAATAAAAAAATATCATATTTTTTAGAGTAAATTACATTTTTGGTTCTTGTAGTTGCCACTGAATATCAAGTTTAGTCTCTTTTAAACTAATTACAGTTTTGGTCATTGTTGTTACCATTTTCTTTCACTTTTGGTCTCTCTGATTAACTCTTATTAAAAAGGTTAGTTAAATTAAGGGTATCTTGATATTTTTTTTTTTGTCTTTTTTAGATTATAAAGTAAATTATAATATTCAAAACAATGAGTGGACAATTAGATATATATATATATATATATATATATATCTAAAGACCACGGTTTTTGGAAAGTCATGTTACATTTAACACTCTTACAATTAATTATTTAATTTACTTTATATCCCTTGTTTTTTCATTTTTCATTTTATACCATTATCATGTTAACACAAATAATCATATATGAACAAAAATGCAATGAAAAATACGTTTCTTTTTTTACAAATTATATCATTATAATCGTCTCGTCAATAACTTCAAAACGAGCCTAATATTGAATATTTTTTAATTTAACCGTACTATTAAAAACTATGAATATCTATGAATTAGTTTGTTTTCTATCCATACGTTTTATTTTTTTTCACCGTTAGCATATTAAAAATACATAATTGTAGATCAACTAAAATATATTAAAAATATGTTTCATTAGTATTATAAATTCTAATATTATAATTTTTTCGTCAATAATTTTAATATAAACTAATTATTGAATATTTTTATGGATAGCATAAATGTGTAACATTTTATATATATATACTATCTATATCTATACTATCATATTAAAATTGTAAAACGATTATTTTCAAAATTCAATGTAACATTTAACATCTTTACAATTAGTTATTTAATTTACTTTATATCTCTTACTTTTTATTTTTCATTTTACACCTTTGTTATATTAACACAAATAATGGTATATGAACAAAATGCAATGAAAAAAATATGTTTATTTTTTTTTACAAATTATACCATTATAATCGTCTCGTCAATATCTTCAAAACGAGTCCAATACTGAATATTTTTGAATGTAACCGTACTATTAAATATCATGAATATCTATGAATTAATTTGTTTTCTATCCATACGTTTTATTTTTTTTTTCACCTTTAACATATTAAAAATACATAATCGCAGATCAACTAAAATATATTAAAAATACATTTCATTATTATTATAAACTAGGCATATACCCGCGAACGATGTGGCGCAAAAAATCGTGAAATTGAAGGAACAATTGACAAAGGTATGTATCCGCTCGCGAAACATCTCGAAATCAAAATGACAACAACGTTTCATTTTAAGTTTGTATTTCTTCGTCCTTATCGATACTTTAGTCTATGATTCACATATAAGTGCACCAAACGACTCAAGCACCGTGTTTTCATAGACTAAAGTATCGATAAGAACGAAGAATACAAACTTAAAATGAAAATGTTGTTGTCATTTTGATTTCAAGATGTTTCGCGAGCGGATACATACATTTGTCAATTGTTCATTCGATTGCACGATTTTTCACGCCACATTGTGCGCGGGTATATGCCTAGTATATATATGTATGTATATAGGGGTGGTTCAAATGAAAACTCATTTTTTATTGTGCACATGAGGACAAATCCTAACCATTGATCAAAACCTAGAAAACTAATCGATGGGTAAAACATAATAAGATTAATTGAGAAGTTATTACGGACAAAATTGAAAATTTGAATCAGCGCCTACCTTGTTTGACTTTTTATTTTTTTTAGTTAATAATTTGTTACCCCCTTAAAGTTTAAAATAATTTATCTTAAAATTTACTAATAATTTAATCAAATAAATTACATAAAAAAACGAGAATTTCGTGCTCTTCGATATGACATCCATCTCGATATGGTTTTTTTTTGTTTAACCGTTTTATACGTAAAATTCTATATATGTGTTATATTCATTATGAATATATATGCACGTCCCCGGGTGTCCACATTCAGTATGAATAACAAATGTGAACGTTCATTCACTATTCATGATGAATAATACAATATTCAGGATGGATAATATAACATTCAAGATGAATAATACACGAATTCATGATTCATGTTTTATTCATCATTAATCGTGTATTATTTACCCTGAATACTGTATTAATGGTCCATTATTCAGAATGAACAATATATGAATGACCCATGAAGGTGTAGACACATGACACACTCTCTTTTGTTTCCCAATTCACAACCAAAATTTGGTTTAATTCGTTATGAATATGTATGTGCATCCCCGGATGTCCCACATTCAGTATGAATAGCAAATGTGAACGTTCATTCATTATCCATGATGAATAATACAATATTCAAGATGAATTACACAACATTCTGGATGAATAATACATGAATTCATGAATCGTGTATTATTCACCCTGAATGTTGTATTATTCATCTTGAATGATACATTATTCATGATGAATAATACATGAATGACCCGTGAAGGTGTGGAGACGTGACGTGTTCTCTTTTGTTCCCTGGTTCACAACCGAATTACTCGATAGGTTATCGATTCGTCTCGATGGGTGTTGGATTACGGTGTTGAAGAACGCGATGCCTTACGACGTTGAAGAAAGTTCTGAAGAGTTACATACTTACGATGTTGAGGTGTTGTACAAACTTGAACGTACATAAATATTCATAATGAATATAACACATATATAACATTTCACGTAAAAAACAGTTAAAACAACAAAAAAACTATATCGAGATGGATGTCATATTGAATAGCACGAAATTCTCGTTTTTTATGTAATTTGTTTGATTAAAGTATTAGTAAATTTTAAGATAATTTATTTTAAAGTTTAAGTGGGTAAAAGTTTTTTTAATTAAAAAAAGAAAATAAAAAGTCAAATATGGTAGACGTGAGTTTAAATTATCTTCCATTTTTACCCCTAAGCATCTTAAAATTAAAAACTCTATTTAATATGAGTTGCTGGATCAATAGATTTTGAAGTTCTCAAATAATTAAACCCCTTTATTAAGATATGTAATATTTTAATAATTAAACCCCTTTAATATTTATTAAGATATGTAATAATTAAACTCTATTTAATATTTAATAGTTATCACCATGATCAACCAAAAATTACTTTTTGAGTACTTTGATTTCCGAAGTAACTAAGTGGCTTTTTGGTTCGTTTTCTATTAAGACACGTATGGATAAAGTTGTCTATGTTGATAGTTGTATGTATGATAACAAATAAGTTTTGTTCGATTGTTATGCTGAATAAACTGTCTCAACTTCAAGATAAGTATTGAAGATATGGATATTTGATTGCAATCTGTTACTACATGATAAAACTTTGGATTATCCTATTCCTTCTTCCGAAGAAAGACCTACATTTCGATTTATATGCTTATATATGATTGATATGAATCGTGACGCCTGCAGTATCTTTTTGAAAAGTTAATTAATGTATTTATCAGTAACAAATGCTAATTAAAAACTCTATTTAATATGAGTTGCTGGATCAATAGAGATGAAGTGACTGAGATTTATCTTAACGTACACAATAAAAATTGAGTTTTACTTTGAACTTTTCCTCTCTCTATATATTAATTAGATTATTTATTTTATTAAAAACATTAACAAAATAAGTAGCGAGGAGTGTTGTTAAAAGAATGTGGTTTCCATTTCCATATCAAAATGGAGATAAATGACATGTATATCCACGTGCAAATCATGTGCCCGCAATTAATGCCGTCTTACATGTATTACAAACCGATTAGTTTAAAATGTATATGTGGCGGTTCACTAAATATTTACCTTGATAAGCGTTTATCGGTATTACTTAGGCTATGTTTGGTAAACTAGCTGATAAACTATCTTTTTAAAGCACTACTATGAGTAGTTTTTCAATAAGCTAGCTTATAAACTAGTTTATGATCATCCAAACATGTAAAAAAAAACTAGTTTTTTTTGCCAAACAATGCTTTACTTACGTTTTTTACTTATTAAGCATGGAAACTACCTAAAAATCTATCCGATAAGAGTCATAACAAGGACCAATAGTCTTACCCGGTAAGTGAGAGGAATGACTCTTACCGGGTAAGCGCTTGCCAGGTTTAAGACGATTACCAACAATCAATTTTAATGGTCGATAATGTTATACAATAAAGTAAGTGAAGGTAACATCGTTGCTGATAAACACTTACCCGATAAGCATTATAGTAAACGACCCCTAACTGTTCATGCAATATCATGCCTTCTCATCCCCCAAACCAATCTCTCTCTCTCTCTCTCTCTCTCTATATATATATATATATCTATATGATATATGAAATGAGAACGCTAACTATTTAAAAAAACAATAAATCATGTGCATAATCATATATGATTCGTTGTGTATTCGATTGTTCTCATGTTTTATTAAATATATATTGTTCTTGTATAAATCCACATTTATGATATATATATATATATATATATATATATATATATATGTTAGCATCACTTTCATATTGATTGGTAATTTTGGTTTGATAAATATAAATCTAACAGAAAAAATTAAAAATTGGTGATAGAAATTTATAAATCATGATGAAAAGTTATAATTTAATAATAAATTACAATAAAAAACTACGAAATTATAATAAAATTGATGTTAACAAATAAATTGTTGTATAAAGACACTTATACATTTTCATGCAATGTAATATACATATACACACACATAAATATATACATATAGAATATCTATAGTGTACGAATGTACGTATAGATTAGAATGTTGATCAAGGAGGATAAACATATAGAATATACGATGCTATGATTTCGAAAATAAAACTACGTATAGATTAGAATGTTGATCAAGGAGGATAAACATATAGAATATACGATGCTATGATTTCGAAAATAAAACTAGGACCAAAATGAGAATCATAGAAAAAGAAGGAAGATCCAGCCAAGTCAAGAACGATCCTATAACTATTCCTAACCAAGTAAACTGCTACCTCTACTCTCTGGCCTCCTCACTCGATCACAAAACAAAATTAACATTATCCTCTTACCTTCATGTCTTTCTATTTCTCTCCGTATCTCATGATCACTGTTAAAATTCAACTCGTACGGTGAATCCAGTAACGGGTATATATATAATAGGGGTTGATAAAGAAACAACTGCAAGTTATATCACTTGTGACACACAATTAGATTGCGAACTTGTATATCTTGTGACGAAAAAGATACGTTAAAATGTCTTGATTTGAAAAGAAAAAAAAAAGATGCATCATTTGGTCGTAAAGAACAATCGTGTTGAGGGAAAAACAACCAAGATCGGTTACGAAGGAGGAAAAGATGGAAACGATCTGCCTGTTTGCCCGAAACCTCGTCGTCCCAGATCAACCGTTCCTCGTGAAGTCCTGAAGCCGTTCAAATGCATCAATGCATATAGGTTTCATTTTCTCTCTTGAAACTTTATTCCTTGTGGAGTTTCGTTCTATCACTTGACTTTGTCATTTCTCATAAATCCTGTATTGCTAGTATCCTATTTTAGAGTTGATTTACGTTTTCTGGATAAACTTGCAGCCACACAACAAATATTGATGGAGAAAATGAAGCTATTAACACCGATAAGGTTAGATTTGAATTGTTCATTTATACAAATACTGCTATTTATTATGTCTATTTCAATTGATCAAAAGAAAATCTTTACGAAATGGTTTCTTGTTATTAGAAATCATCGGAGGAACGAGAACCGCTTTGTTACTACACAGGATCTCCTCCTCAACGAACAGGTAATCCGTTGATTCACGACGTGCATTTCATTAATCAAGTGGAGCTTTTTTCACCCTTAGCTTCTCTAAAGAACTAAAGTGATCGACGCTGATATCTTCAAACGTGGTTGTTATCCAACAAGATAAAACACCACAATCAGGGTATTTTTTGTTAAGGAATTTTAGGATTATATAACTTTTCTTTTATGTAAAAAGCTCACTCCACATATATATGTTAGACTACAGGAGATTAATAAACTTAAGAGTATTTTTGTAAATATTAAATTTTGTTAATAAGGTATGAATTTATACAAGGTAAATCTTGATTGTCAATTACTTTTTAGATTTGATTTATGTGCATCTTACTTCACTTTCAAGTGAGATTTACTGGGTTTGTTTGGTTTGGTATAAATAAAGAATGATTGTTGAAAGAAAACAATATACACTTCAACATATGGAATTTCGTTTGGGGGCTTTCTGCGATTAGTTAAAACAACATTTAAACTGTCATTACGCTTATGCAAATACAGCTGTGCGATACACCCTCTTAGCTTCAAGGATCTTCGTCTTGTTAGCTAGATTTGTGGCATCGTCTTCCAGTTTTGTCCCAATTAAATCACCTGTCATATCGTTATAGTTGTTATCAATCGATAAAGAATAATATTAGTCAATCTTAAATAAGTAATTTGACCGGAACAAAAGAAAGCATAAAGTCGTTGGATTAAATCATCACATTTTTTATTATAGCAAATTATAAATGTTTAAACATTAAAAATCATTACTAAAGTTATTCAATTTCTATAAATGGCTAAAAGAACGATTCACTTTTAAAACGATCATGTCGTAAAAACCCATATGACTTTCGAAAACCATTCCATCGTTTAGGATACGTCTGGTATGAGGACAAGACTCGACTAGAAGGGCGGGAGAAAAGTAGACGGGTAAAAGAAAAGTGAAAGTTTGTAGGGTTTTTAATTTGACATATGTAGTTTAATAACTTACCAATCTTGTTTGTTCTCACTGATTTTTATTAAAAAAAAATACATTTTTATCGTTCATGAACTTCTCTCTGATTCCAGTCCAATATCACGTCAAACATAACAACAAGAAGTTTTTATATTGTCTTATCTCGTTCAATAATAGATTTACGGGGCTGTTTGTTTACCTCTTAATGGTTCATTTGAATTGTTAAAAGGTAAATCTTGTTTGACAAAAAAATGTCTGTCTCTTAATGGTTCCAAAACCCTCTGAATGATTTTGTATCATGACCCTCCGGCCCGAATTTCATTCTGAATAATTAAAAAACAGTCGTATTTCATTTTATACTATATCACTAGAGTCTCTTACGCTGTGTTCTCTAATCTAGTGAAAAAAAAAGAAAAGAAATGGATGGAAAAGAAAGGAAGGGAAAAGAAAGGGAAGGAAAATAATTTTTTCATTTGTGTTATCGAGATGGAAGGAAAAGGAAGGAAAGGAAAGAAAAGAAAATAGTTTTTCATGTTCTTGAACAGGAGAGAAAGGAAAGGAAAGATGTCAATTTTACAAATATACCCTTATAAAAATATATATTCTTTATAATGAAAGATTGGGTAGTTTTGTAATTTTAATAATTTCAGTAATTATTTTAATTTTTTTCCCTCCATTTCCTCCCACATTTGGGAGGAAAGGTTTGGAAGGAAAGTTATCAATTCTTTCCTTCCGTTTCCCTCCTAAAAAAGTTTCGAGAACACGAGATTTTTTTTACTTTCCTCCTCTTTCCTTTCCTTCGTTAAATGAGTTTCGAGAACATAGCGTTAATAACTCTGGTCACTTAATCATTCGTCACTAAACCATTCGAAAAATGTAAAAATCCATGGTTGATAATAGTGGGTCAAGTGGTAGAAGACAACCAACGTATCAGAAACATCATGACAACGGTCCAATAAATTCTTAAATTCTCGACAACATCGGTTAACAAAGGAATCAATCAATCAATCAAACCAAAAACATAAACATTTAATACGATTCTGCTTCTTTTTTTTCATTCGATTCATCGCTTTTCTTGATTCAATCCGTAATATTTCGTAAAAACGAAAAAAAAGAATTTTAGGTTTATTTTCAGAAAGATTTTGAGGATTTTAACTGCAATCATAGTGAAATAGAAGTAAAATTAGAACATTGATAGTTCTCTTCAACCGTCGCTATCTTTTTTCTCAACCTCCGATTTACAGATCTTGACAAATACACAAATTTTGATTCAAACGAAATGAAAAGGAAGTAGAAAATGCAATCGTTTTTGGTGTTTTTGATCACTTTTCTTTCGATTTGGGGAAATAATTTTATAAAAAACTGCTATGCTAGCGTGTTTACGTTGAAGATGCACCACCGGTTCTCTGAGCCGGTGAAGAAGTGGTCGGAAAGTATTAACAAGCTCTCCGCCGCCGGCGATTTTCCGTCCGAGGGTAGTGTGGAGTTCTATTCTCAGTTGGCTGACCATGATAGGGTGTTTCGAGGCCGGGGATTATCAGATTCCGGTGAACAACGGCTTACTTTCTCCGATGGGAATTCCAGTTTACGCATCAAATCATTGGGATTGTATGTATTTTGCTAATTCATATTATTGCTTGTCTTTTTTAGCTATTGATTAGGGTTTTTTTTTCTTCTGTTCCAGCTTACTTGTTTATCATCTTGAATGTGAATTCTTTTGTCCAATTTTCATTGATTAGGGTTTAAACCAGTCCTCATTGGAATTTGATTGCAAAATTGCTCTTTTCCACTTCAAATTAATATAATTTTTTAGGTATTTGCAGTTAGTGTAGTTATCACTAGTTTCACTGTGACCCCACACCAAAACTCCATGGATTTGTGACTTTTTGGGAAGGAAGTTGTATGAATGCAGCCTTCCCCTTAAAGTTCCATACTATGCCATTTTGATCACCAAGATGCCCTTTTTCATTCCCTTTGAAAACGGATAAGTTTGTGACTGATTACACCGTTGAATCGTTATTTCACATGTACTGAGACGAGGGTAGAGATTAGACAAATAGGCTCCTTGTGTTAGTTTTTCCCTGCGTTACATGTTTTACGTGTTTACATTGTTTGCTTGCACACTATTGAAGCTTGCACACACCATTGAATCGTTATTTTACCTGTTATTTTTCACTATTACCTATCTTATTGCTTGCTTGCACACACCTTTGCATTGTACACAAGCCGACGGTCTTCATGGAAACATCCTCTCAATCCTAGTGGTTGAGGTAAGGCCTGCCTACATCATACCCCTCCCAGACCCTAATTTCGAGTGGGATATACTAGGTTCGTTTGATTGTTGAAAGTTATCCGTGAGCTCTTTTTCCTGAAGGGAAGGGGAGAGGAGGACAAATGGAGTACTTTCTAAAGGAGTGACATGTGGTGGCTGCGTTCAATTCTTCTATTCAACTACACAATGCATAATTACACAAAGAAAGAATATGTTATTGATGACGCCTTCTATTAATATGATGTATTTTCTTGTTTAATTAGTTTGCATTACACAACGGTTTCTCTGGGGACACCAGGCCAGAAGTTTTTGGTGGCGCTTGATACTGGGAGTGACCTATTTTGGGTGCCATGCGAGTGCAGCAGATGTGCCTCCATTGATAACACACCTTATAGCGCTGTATGTTGTCTATTTTGTTTATTTTCATGATCAAGTCAAGTTATTTGCATGAAACGTTACAGTTTTTTCACGCTTAAAGAATTTAGATCTAAATAACTCTTTATTTTTAATAAAAAATGACAAGTTTTGATGAGATTTTAATAGTTTGTGACTCCTTTCATTCCTCAGTTTGGGATGTTGTTCCCTTTTTAGTTCGTTCTATGAAAAAGAGATGCATTTCCACTTTAGGAATATATAATGTTAATCTTAGTTAAGTACAATATGAAACTTTTAACTGTTATTAGTGTTGTATTTGGATACATACATCGTTCTTAAAAATCATGTTTTGAAAAATTTCTCTAATCTTTCGGAATGGAGGGAGTATTAGATACACCAACTCACTTTCACAACTTAAGCCACATTGCTGTTTGCAAAACGTATTTTGATTGGATAGATATCAACACTTAGGGGTGTTTACTTTTTTCCCCATTTAACCTTGTATGGGTTAAATTGTAACCTTGTATGGGTTAAGTTGTCTGTCTGAGGGATGGGAGAACGATGGGTTTGAGGGAGGCAAAGAGATAGGGTTGGATTATTTTTGGGCATTTCTGGTATTAATTCGTTTAAGGTGGCTTAACAGGGAAAAGTAAGGGGTTCTGGGTTATTCCATATAGCCATTTTAGCTTAATGGCTTAAAGATTAAGCCGTAAAGAAACACTCCTGTATGGCTGAGCAAATAAGCCACCCTGAATATTAAGTCATTAAGTTGTAAGTAAACAACCCCTTAGGAAGTTGGTTGTGACGTTGTATGAGCATACGTGGGACCCCTTTAAATCTCACTTTAAAAGAACCCTTATAGAAAGAGGGAAGATTCCTGCATATATACGGGTTGGATGGTCTGTGTCTAGCCTATGTGCGACTCCAACACGCCCCCTTAAACAAAATGAGGCTAGACAGTGCTCCATAGAACGGAGGTGAAAGAGTGTGGCGAGTCTCTGGATGTGATAGAAACCGACTTTGATACCATCTGATGATATGTGGAATTATTTTGAATCTCTCAAAAAGATCCCTTATAGAGAGAAGAAGATTCCTATATATATATATACACACACACATATATACAGGTTTAGCTGATGTGGGACTCCCAAGATATAGAAGTTTGGGTCCATTTCTCATTAAGTCTATAACCATATAGGCAATTAATATATTTGATCTCATATATTTGCAGAAATTTAACATGAGCATATACAGCCCAAAGGAATCATCAACGAGCAAAAAGGTTACTTGTAACCACCGGATGTGTACTGCCAGCTGTCCTGGAAGTGGAACAGTCAGCACGTGCCCCTATTCGTCATCTTATGTCTCGTCTCAAACTTCAACTTCAGGAATTTTGATGGAGGATTTTCTTCACTTGGAAACAGATGATGGCAACCGAAAAATTGTCAATGCATTTATAACTTTTGGGTAAATTCCTAATAACATTTGTGTGTCCATATTATGTATTTAATTGTGGTCTTGCTCATTGATTGTGTAATTTAATTGAGTTTTTTGTTCTTGATGGTATACTTTATTAATGATTAGCACAACCCTATTCATACACATAGTTTACAAGCATATCTCCCCAATTTTAGGGATATACATACATGAGACTAGCCAAACCAAACCAAACCAAACATTCCGAGTATATCCCACGGGAGGCAGGGTTGGGACTTGGGAGGGGGGAGCGAGAAGATGTACGCATACCTGACCTCTACCATAAAGAGTAGAGAGGTTTCGGTGAAGACCCCCGACCGGTGAAAAGTGTGTGAAAGGGAGAAATACATAAATGTTAAAATTTGAAAAGCTAAATATGAGTAAGCATGGTTGAGATTTTTGCATTATTTGGGACCCAACAACCAAGTTACTTTAGGAAAATTACAAACCACCTTCAGGCAGAAACCTTGGAGGTTCATGCATTTGGGTTTTTACGAGGCTTTTTATCCTACCTTGGTCCATTGTAACCAAACCAAACATACCCAGTATATCCATTTGGAGTAGGGTATGGGGAGCGTATCATGTATGCAAACACTTCCTCTACCCCAGGGGGGGTAAGAGATGTCTTCATGAAGACTTCTGGCTTTTGGAGAAGTTGTCCAAAAGTATATTTTGGAAGTGCTAGGATTTTGAAAACCTTGGTCTATTGTATACATGAAAGACATGGTCCAAGATAAAATTCAAGCAAAACCATTCAAAAGTACAAATTTCAATTATTGGAAACCAAGGCAAGATATAAAAGAATGCTCTATAATATGTTTACGTTTTCAAACATGGTAGTATTAATTTGATATATTCGAAAATGGAAATTCAATGGGCCACAGTTAGCATACACGTTATTCCTTTAAAGAAAAATAGGTCAAGTATTCACAATCTTAAAAAAACTAAACATTATACAAACATATACACACATGTGTATACACGCACATACATGCATACATAATGAGTTACTTGTAAATCTTGGTGCTTGATTACAAATGTGATTTCGGGATTTGCAGCTGTGGGCAGGTACAAAGTGGTTCGTTTCTACACATTGCAGCTCCAAATGGTCTATTTGGGCTTGGTATGGAGAAAATATCAGTTCCTAGTTTGTTAGCAAGAGAAGGCTACATAGCAGATTCTTTCTCTATGTGTTTTGGACATGATGGATCTGGCAGGATTAGTTTTGGTGATAAAGGGAGCATCAATCAAAAAGAGACGCCGTTTAGTTTTGATGCATCACAGTAAGTCATAAATTCTTTCTTTTTATAACCCATGGGGACCTGAAGTTAACAGCCAAAAACCTTTAGTGGTCCTGACCGGACTCAAACTAGTGACCAAGGAGGAAACCCAAGGTCTTACCAGTTGAGCTACCCTTCGGGGGCATATGGTTTGATGGAATGTTTTCGAGGGATTTGGATTTCCTGGAAGCATTTGGAATCTTTGGTGTGTTTGGTTTGTAGGATTTAGAATGGAATTGAATTCCATTCTTTATAGATAATTAATAAAATCGAATTATAAAAAATTAAATTACCTTTTATTAATTGATTATTACAAAACGAATGTTCTTAATATATTTTCAAACATTATTACAAACAAATCTTTTGGAATCCCGTGCAACACCAACTACCCCCATGGGATTTCTAAATCCAATGTTTGTGGGATTTCTTGAAATCCCTCGAATTCCGGGCTTTCTTCTAAACCAAAAGCGGGATTGGAATGGAATCCAATCCAAATCCCACCAAATCCCGCCAAACCAAATGGGCCCTTAAGGATTAAGTCATAAGTTCTTTCCTTTTGGCTCTAACTTTTTTTTTGTTGCAATTAGGGGTGTTTTTTAACCATGCCGAGCACAAGCTTGCTCAGATCGTGAAAATATAGACAGACTTGAACTTTGCTTCTGTGGCTTTCCAAGTTTGAAAAGCTGATGCTCGGCTCAACTTGGCTATCCTCGTTTTCTATGGGCTCATATAAGCTCGTAGGATCTTATTGGCTCCTATAAGCCTTAGTTTTGGCTCACTTCACATGCACTTGTATAGAACTAAAGTAAACCCTTCAAATAGAACTACAAATGACTATTTCTAAGAAGTTACTATCAATTTTTTTCAACGTATCTGAGAAAACCGAGATAAGTGGGATGAAAAGAATATTAATGACAATATGGTTCTTATAGACTTGGTTTGATCACTGCATTCAATAAGCTAAGCTCATTGAGTTTCTGAACCCGAGCCACACGAATCCCGAGCTTTGCTTACACAATCAAACGAACCAGCTTGGTTGGGTTTGGGCTAGCCAAATTTTTTCTTAACAATCAACACCCTTAGTTGCAATTTTTATTCTCCATAGTTCACTTTTAAAGTTTGTTCATAATTGCAGCCCAACATATACTATCACAGCAACACAACTTCGTGTTGGTGCGGCTCTTATCAACTCGAGCTTCACTGCGCTTTTTGATTCTGGCACCTCCTTCACCTATCTTGTTGACCCACATTACACAAGGCTGACAAAGATGGTAAGCAATCGAAAAGATTAAATCTTTACTATTATTATTATCGTGGGGAAGTAAAATATCGGTATTCACTACACAAATTTTGAACAAATTCAAATCTTACATGAAATAGTTGTTCCATGTGGGAAATAGCGTTTTACAACATGTACATTTGGTGCTTCGTGCTGAAATTTTGTACTGTATAGTACAGTCTTTCTCATAGGGTACATAACCATTTCATGCAAGATTTTGTCAAAAAGTGCTGCTGCATTTTTTCCCCCTGACTGTTGTTCTTTCACCGCCCCTTGCATTATTTATAAATTGGCGTATATGAGGTATAAAAAAGAACCATATTTATATGGGGTTGCAATTTTGAGTTCAACTTTATTAATAAAGGTCGTTATTTGAAGGCAAGATCTTTTTATTCTTCTTATGCAGTTTCATGCACAAACAAAGGATTCACGGCGTCTAACTGATAAAAGGATCCCTTTTGAATATTGTTATGCTATGAGGTCTACTTTCTAGTCCCATTTCTTGCTTAATTAATGTTCTTCGTTGTTATTTTTTTATCTTTAACCAAATTATTTTCTTTTTGATTTCATATCACTCGTGTAGTCCTGATGCAAATACCAGTCTGATCCCGGATATTTGCTTGACCATGAAAGGGGACGGCCAATTTATTATCTATGATCCTGTAATTGTAATCCCCACGCACGTAAGTCTCATCTTTCTACCTTATTTCAATTTCTTGAAAACATCCGTAGTTCTATCTTTATCATATCTGTCTTTCTCTCTTCGTTACACTTTTCACAAGCCGGGTGGTCTTCACGGAAACAAATGCCTTTGCGTACCTCCTCATACCCCACCTCTGGGTGGGTATACTGGGTTCGTTTGGTTTGGTTTATCCATAGTTCTTACTATATTTACTTATTATGTGTTGCAGCCAGAAGTTATTTATTGTCTGGCTGTTATCAAGAACGAAGAAATGAGCATAATTGGACGTAAGTCTTTCAATTTTTTGTCTTGTGACTCTTGCTTATGTGTTCGATAGTCTTAGAAGCTGAAGACAAAAGTGTTGTTTCTTAAAATCAAGGTATCCCATCTGGTGATTCAACAAAAATGAACATCCGCTGAACTGGTCTGTAAATAATTCTAGTAAAATAAAGAAAAATGTAATATGTAGCAAATAAAAGAACTATAATTAGAAGTTGGGGATATCGATTATGTAGACCATTCAAATATTTTCATTTTTCATTTATGTATAACCAAACCAAATGTATCCAATGTATCCCAGTAGAAAGTAGGGTCTGGGAGTGGTACCTTGGGGTAGAGAAGTTGTTTTCATGAAGACACCTAGCTTGCAATTTTTTTTTGTTTAAAAAATCTTTGTTTTTTCATATAAACCGGTGTACCGAGTCTAAAATCTGTTGTTTAGAAAATCTCTATTTCAACCGAATTCATCAATTTGGTGTAAACCACATGCTAAAAATGCACCTAGAAATATTTAAAAAATTGTTATTTGTCGTTTAGGCCATATTTGATTTTCTTTCATATGGTCAACGGTATTAAAATTTAATTTAAAATCTTTGATTCCGACACCAATCACACTCATTAGAAATACACTCCAATACAATCGTTTTATAGGAAACCATACTTCTATTTGGTGCTTAAAAAAGATGCATATAGTCATATACATCTAATGTTTGAGTTAGTACTTATAAAATCCAAGTCGTTATGATGTCCAAAAACTTGATAGACTGGCACAGTGATCCTAGTCGGTTTGTTGCTGAAGCAACTGACACTAGTTCTAAATATTCTACGAACTTGCTTACATATCCTTATAATTGTTAAACGATACCGTCACAAGTTCGGTTGAGAAATACTCTTATTTGGGTTGGTGGAGAATTTTGGCTTCAACTTTTGAGTTGGTTATGCACGCCCTGATAAAAACCAAACCAAATGGATCTTGTGTAGGGTCCGTGGAGGGTAGGATCAATGCGGACCAGTAAACTCATTGGGTCTGGGGAGGGTAGGATGTATGCGGACCAAGTGAACTCATAGGGTCCGGGGAGGGTACGATGTATACTATACGGACCCAGTGAAGTCATAGGGTCTAGGGAGGGTACGATGGATACAGTCAACTACGACCTGAAGTTTTAGGAAGTCATATCCTAGGGCAAGATATAATGAGCAATCAAGAAGGAAATACTATAAAAGTTTTTTTAGAACGGTTATTAGTTGTCTCTAACCATCATACTTGTAGTTTTTGTTGGGAATTAACCGGTATGCATGCTAAAAATGTAGGAAATAACACTAAAATATGGCAGAGTGATTTTAACCATCATACTTGCTGCAAAATGATGATTAGAAATTGCCGAAACTAGCTACTATCGCATGCTAATGCTCTTTTCTTCTTGTCTTTTTTGCATATTAATAAGTACGATGATTAGTTTGCAATAATACCGCCATAGTTTTAAAAATCCCAATCGGGACTCGAGGCGTTTTTCCCTTGCGAGGCGAGGTGTAAGCCTCGAGGCGGTCCGAGGCGGAAGCCTTGAGGCGTGTATATATATGTGTGTGTGTATGTATAATACATACTATATATGTGGAAAACATAATTCCATACCAAATAAAATTCATAAAACTAATAATAAGCAAAACATAATTCCATGGAGTAGGAAGCTTGACTTCGGTGGTGGTGTCTTGCAAAGGAAAGTGAAGTGGAGTAGGAAACTCTTTCTTTCTTCTAGAGAAGAAGAAAGGACACCCCAAAGTGGGTTTTTGTACTTTTAAATTACTAAAAGTACATTTACTTTTGGTTTTGACTTTCTACCTTTTTAAATAAACTACAAGTTATTATTTTTTATAAAAAGTCACGAGTCTCTCACCAAAAACAGAAAGCATCTGAGGCTTGCGCCTCACTAGCGCCTCAAGCCTCAACGCCTCGAGGCACCACCTCACCGATTGAGGCGTAAGCCTCGTCCAGAGACCATGAGGCTTAAGCCTCATGAGCGGTTTTGGACTGCCTCGCCTTGAGGCGTAAGCCTCAAACGATTTTGAAAACCATGAATACCGCAAGTAAAATGGTTAGAAAATTATATGTAACTCGTAGAGATAATGGTACAGGAAACCAAAAACTATCTTTGAATTATGGGTATTTTTGTTTTCATCTGAACGGGGATTATTGTGGGTGTAATAAGGAGGAGGGGGTGCTCGTGCTGCCATTCTATAGTGGAATTTTTTTAGGAGTCTTAAGATACATCCGCTTTAATTTTTGATATGTACTCGAGTTAACAAAAAGCAGCTGCAACCAACCAACTGGTAGTGTCATTTACAGTTCACATGTTCGAATCACATTGGCTGCTTTTTAATTTTTCGGTAACAACAGCAGAAAAGAGGAAAAAACTACTTGGGTGTTGCGAAAAACCACTTGTATGTCAATTTTAATTAAACAATACTTTTTATGATTAATTTTTGTTTTATTTTATATTATTAGTTATTTTGTCCCCCGTTAGAATTTTTTTCTGGATCGGCCTTTGACCAAGTTACAACTTTTGTACCTTAATGGTTTCTCCCTAACCGTCGGTCTTTTCTTGCAGAAAACTTCATGACCGGCTACCGTGTTGTATTCGATAGAGAGAAACTTGTTCTTGGCTGGAAGAAATCTAGTTGTAAGTACCTTGTTATGACTCGATTCTTGGAGACAACCGTTCTACTCTTTAGTCCCTAGAGGACATATCTGCCTACATCTGACCCCTGACCCTACTTTCCATAAAGATTTACTGGGTCGATCTCGTATGGTTTGGTTGCACAAAAGATGCACAAAGCCCAAGATTTTTCAGGTCTAGGCCCGAGCCTTCTAAGCCTGTTTTCAATAAAGCAAAAAAAGCCCGGCGTTTTCAGGCCCAGGCTAGGCTTTGGGGTTGAAAGAGTGCTTGATTGGGGTTTTTTCAGGCTTTGGGCTTTTTTGTGTATCTCTAGTTACACGGGTGTATATTACAACACTTGGAAGTCAAACGTTGACTTATTTGGGACCGACGTTTAGCAACAAAGGATATAAAGAAATGTGGTTTTGTTCTTTCGTTAGGTTATGACAATGATAATGCAACTGCTTCCCCATCGAAGTCATTGAACAGCGACACAGTTCCTCCTGCTGTTGCCGCTGGGCTAGAAGGCGAAGGGACCGGGACCAGAACCAGGACCAAAACCGGGGCACAAATTTCTATTGCGTCATCGTACAGTTTAAATTTTTGTTATTCGACTCGTACTTGCATTCACTCTCTTATTATTCATTCTTTGATTGTAGTTATTTTTCTGGATTCTTCTTCTGTTTGAATTGTTATATTTCATTTTTTTTAGGTTGATTTGGTGTGGGTGTTGCTTTGATTTGTGAATAGCCATAGTTGTAGATCAAAGAAAGCGCAGGAGTGATCAACAACCCACTTGTTTTTGTACTTGGTGAATCAAAGTGAATTTGAGAACTTGTTTTTTTTTTCCTTCTATTTTGTTGGAGGTCCATGTCCACCATATATTGGAACCTTTCGTTTCTTTGAAAGGCGGTTTTTAAAGGGAGAATCGGACTTTAATATATCTTTACATGGTATTAGAGACGACCATTTAAGGACCCGACACCTTTTTCGCCTCTGCTCTAGGGGTACTGTCTAGCATCAATTTGAGACTTGAGAGTGTCCCATATGAGCTAGACATAGATTCATCAAAATACAAAGCACTCTAATTTTGCAAACCGTGCAAACCATCGATTTCATTGGTTAAGTTTATGAAAGAATTTCGTCAAGAAAGAATTATATGGAACAATTTCATCAAATTAAACAATTTCATTAACTTAACCAATGAAATCGATGGTGTTAATGTATATAGGGCCCAAGCCCATTTAGTATAGGGCCCAAGCCCATTTAGTCTTCGTATATATTTGTTGTATTCTGTAGTTTAGGTATTATTACTCTCATAATTTTCTCTTTCATATTGTACGTTTTTCTCTCAATCAATATATCGAGGTTTCAAACCTTCAGCATATTCATCGTGTTCTTCAACCCTATTCATCTTCTAACATGGTATCAGAGCTGTAGGTTTGTTCATCGATTTTACTGTTCATCGTCACAGTTAACTCGCCGCCGCCGCTGTTCTTTGTTTCAAACCGTCATCATATCGGTCAATCGATCGATCTGTTGGAAACCCTAGCCGCAAAACCGGTCGAACACCCCTTCGGTCGAACACCCCTTCGGTCGAACACCTTCTTCGGTCGAACATACCTTCGATCGAACATACCCTTCGGTCGAACATACCCTCCGGTCGAACTCACCTTCGGTCGAACATACCTCCGGTCAAACTCACCTTCGGTCGAACTCACCTTCGGTCGAACATACCTCCGGTCGAACATACCTCCGGTCGAACACCTTGACAATTCCTTTTCCTTATTTCATGGCTACCAATTTCAGTCACTCAAATCCCATCTCCGTTGTTTTCAACGGTAGCAACTATATTCTTTGGCATCACCATATGACAATTCTGTTGAAGTCTTATGGTCTTCACACCTATGTTACTGGCGCATCCAAAGCTCCAGTTCAAGAAGCAGCTGAGAATACTGTTGACTTTGCAAAACGAATGAACGAGTGGGATATTAATAATGCTCGCATCTTGGGCTTCATTAATGCCTCCACTACTCCTGAGATCAACCAACAGTTCCTTGGTTATGTTACAGCCAAAAGTCTCTGGGATTTTCTCGCCAAGCGGTATACATCATCTGGTCTATCTCATCAGTATCAATTGTGGACCACTTTTCAGAGCAAACGTCAACTTCCTGATCAATCCATCAACTCTTATATCTCTGAAATGCAGTCTCTCAGAGATCATATAAGTCTTGGAGCACCTCAGATTTTTGATGAAACCGCTCAACAGTTCACCGCCTACTTCAACCAGCTGCATCTGATCACCATTTTGATGGGCTTGACTGATAATTTTGAAAATGTTCGTGCTTCACTTCTTCATAGGCAGCCTTTACCTACTCTTGAAGAAGCAATATCAGAATTGCTAAGTGAAGAAACTCGTCTTCACATGCGTTCACCAGTGCCTACTACTGATAGTGTTCTCTACACGTCTCATTCCAAGCCAAAAGGCAAATGGACCAATAACAATCATTCCAAATCTGTGGGCAAGACGAACACATCCGAGTGTGCCTTCTGTCATTCTCCTGCTCATCTTCTTCTTGATTGTCCTATCCGTAAGTGCCGTAAGTGTGGTATCACGCATCCGCGCCACTATGAGACTGACTGTCCGAAGAACTCAAAGCACACTAGTTCTCAGAACCGGACTCATGCTGTTGCTGGGCCTACCATTGCCAATACCGAGGCTTCTACAGCCTCCTCACCAGACCTAATGGACCTGATGCGTCGCAATCAGGAACTTATGGAACAGATCATGTCTGGTGCCATGGGTATGAACTCTTCACACTCAGCTGCATCAGGTAACGTATGGCTTTTTGATTCTGGGTGTTGCAATCATATGACACCTTGCCCTGATGGTTTCGCTTCTAAGAAACCACCTCAGCAATTTACGTTAGTAAGAACTGCTGACAACACTGGTCTACCGGTATCTTTTAGTGGAAATGTTTCCACTCCTCTTATACAATTACCGGATGTTCTAAATGTTCCAAAGCTATCTCTGAGCTTAGTTTCGATTGCTCAACTGCTTGAATCTAATTTGATCATTTTGTTTCATTCTTCTGGTTGTGTTGTACAAGATCCAAAGACCAAGCAGATCCTTGGACTCGGCCGTAAAGTTGGACGGATGATTGAAGTGGTCTATCTGCGTCTTCCTTTACCCTCTTCAAGTTTTGTTGCCTCGGTTTCTAGCACTTCTTCCCTTGAGCTGTGGCATGCCCGACTGGGTCACTTATCTCTAGCCAGAATAAAGTCATTAGCTCATTTAGGGGTGTTAGGAAATTGTGTTTCAACTGACAATATTTCTTGTTTATCTTGCAAACTTGGCAAACATCATGCTTTACCTTTTGAAATGAATGAATTTAATTCTACTTCTTCTTTTGATATTATTCATTCTGATGTATGGGGACCAACACCACATCCATCCATGGGTGGTGCTCGATATTTTGTTATTTTTATTGATGATCATACCCATTTCACATGGATATATCTTATGAAAAATCGTTCGGAATTACCTCAAATCTATGTTATGTTTGCTCGGATGATTCACACCCAGTTCTCAAAATCTATAAAGATCCTTCGAGCTGATAATGCTATGGAATACAAAGAGTCATCCCTTCTCTCTTTTCTTCAATCTCAGGGGACTCTCTCTCAGTACTCCTGTCCTGGCACTTCTCCACAAAATGGTCGTGCTGAACGCAAACACCGTCATATTCTTGATACGGTTCGCACTCTTCTCATCTCTGCTAAATGTCCAGAATGTTTTTGGGGTGAAGCTGCTTTTACTGCCGTTTACACTATCAATCGTCACCCTACTCCCATCCTTCATAATAAGTCTCCTTACGAGGCTCTTTATAAGGTCACTCCTGCCTATGAACTTCTAAAAGTTTGGGGTAGTGCTTGCTTTATTCAACTGCAATCTCATGAACATACCAAACTTGAACCTCGCTCCAGACTGTGTTGCTTTCTTGGATATGGGATTGAGCACAAGGGTTATCGCTGCTGGGATCCTATCTCCCAGCGTCTTCGTATTTCTCGACATGTTACCTTCTGGGAACATGTTCCTTTCTCTTCTATATCCAAGTTTCGTGAGTCTCCTAATCTCACACCTCCGTTTTTCACCGATGCTTCTGTCTCATTGGACTCATTCCAATCTGACATTATATCACCACCACCTATTGTTCCCACTCCTTCTGAGTCAACCTCTCCAAGTTTTCCTGATCATCATCAATCATCTGCTCCATCCGCACAGCCAACATCTGAGGTGCCTGCTGAGTCATTGGCTCCTGAAACTTCTCAATCTCAGAATGTTAGACGATCAGAACGGGTAAGACAAGTTCCTTCTCATCTTCGTGATTATCATGTTTATGCTACTCTGCTGTCAAATCACGAACCTACTTCCTACAAGGAAGCCTCCTCTAACTCTGATTGGCAGAAAGCTATGGATGAGGAACTTCAGGCTCTTGACAAAGCTCAGACTTGGGATTTTGTCCCTCTTCCTCCAGGCAAGAAACCCATTGGCTCCAAATGGGTGTTCAAAATCAAAACCAAATCGGATGGCTCTATTGATCGGTACAAAGCCCGGCTTGTGGCCAAGGGCTTCAATCAAGAGTATGGTATTGATTATGAGGAGACTTTTGCACCTGTTGCTCGCGTCACATCTGTTCGCAGTCTTCTTGCCATTGCTGCTACAAAACAATGGCCTCTTTTTCAGATGGATGTTAAGAATGCCTTTCTGAACGGTGACTTATCTGAGGAAGTCTACATGACACCTCCTCCGGGCGTTCGACTTCCACAAGGTCATGTTTGTCGTCTTCGGAAAGCTCTTTATGGCCTCAAGCAAGCTCCGCGAGCTTGGTTTGAGAAATTTAGTTCCACTGTCACCTCTTTGGGCTTCTCACCTAGCAACTATGATTCAGGACTGTTTACTCGGACCACTGAAGCTGGCACAATATTACTTCTCCTATATGTGGATGATATGATTATTACTGGCAGTGACTCTACAGGCATAGCCAATCTGAAGTCATCTCTCAGCTCCTGTTTTGAGATGAAGGATTTTGGTTCTTTACACTATTTTCTTGGTCTTGAGGTGCTCTCTGATCCATCGGGTCTTTATCTGTGTCAAGCCAAATACACCTCAGATCTTTTGTCGAAAGCTGGGATTACTGACAACAAAACATCATCCACTCCTCTTGAACACAATCTTCATTTGGCTCCAAATGCTGGTCCACCTCTACGTGATCCTACCTTATATCGCCAGTTAGTGGGTTCACTTGTCTATCTGACAGTGACTCGACCTGATATTGCCTATGCTGTTCATAATGTTAGTCAGTTCATGTCTGCACCGTGTTCTGATCACTATGCTGCTGTCCTGCGCATTCTTCGATATTTAAAAGGAACCATGTTTCATGGTCTTCATTTCCCAGCCACTTCATCGTTGACTTTGCGAGGTTTTTCTGATGCTGATTGGGATAGTGACATGACTGATCGTCGCTCCACTACTGGCTACTGTTTCTTTCTTGGTGACTCTCTTATATCCTGGCGAAGCAAGAAACAATCTCTCACAGCTCGATCCAGTACTGAAGCTGAATATCGAGCGCTAGCTGATACCGCTCAAGAACTTGTGTGGTTACGCTGGCTTCTCTCTGACATGGGGGCTCCTCAACAGTCTCCAACTCCATTGTGGTGTGACAACAACAGTGCCATTCAGATTGCCCACAATGATGTCTTCCATGAGCGAACGAAGCATATTGAAATTGACTGTCACTTTGTTCGTCAACATGTGACTCGCAAGACTATTCAGCTTCTTCCTATTTCGACTCTTGATCAATCGGCTGATATTTTCACTAAAGCTCATTTACCAGGACGTTTTCGTGATCTAGTTTCCAAACTCCATCTGGCTCATTCTTCTCCCGATTGAGTTTGAGGGGGGATGTTAATGTATATAGGGCCCAAGCCCATTTAGTATAGGGCCCAAGCCCATTTAGTCTTCGTATATATTTGTTGTATTCTGTAGTTTAGGTATTATTACTCTCATAATTTTCTCTTTCATATTGTACGTTTTTCTCTCAATCAATATATCGAGGTTTCAAACCTTCAGCATATTCATCGTGTTCTTCAACCATATTCATCTTCTAACAGATGGTTTGTACAGTTTGTAAAATTAGAGTGGTTTGCAAATGAAACCATCGATGGATTTGACTGGTCAAATATTTCGGCTTTGACTGGTCAAAAGTTGCGGCTATTCCAAAAATAGGACACTTTCGTAATTTTTACAAAATACACGGGTTGTGTTCACATATGAACTATATCTTCATATGTGAATCAGTGTAATTCACATCTAAACTCTTTTAACTTATTCATATATGAACTAATTAACTGATTCACATATGAACTAATTAACTGTAAGTTCATATATGAATCAGTTGAACTAAACAGATTCATATATGAACTAATTAACTGATTCTCATATGAACTAATTAACTGATTCACATATGAACGTATAGGCCCGACCCTGAGCCCGTGCAGCCCGTGCGGCCGCACAGGGCATCAAAGTCGATAGGGGCATCAAATTTTTATATATTATTAGTGTAGTTGTATATGTTTAATAGTTTGGGATTGGGCTGAAAAATAATCAAAGCCCAGTGGATATTTTATAGGTTTATAACTTTATATTTTAATAAATCAATTCAAAGGCCTAAGCCCATGGCGGATAACTGGATATCAATTATCAAAGCCCATATTGCCAAGTGCATTAGGACTTAGGACTTTGGATTTTGGAATGAAAATAATATCTCGTTCTTTCAGGTATCGCTAAATAGATATTTTGTTACGTCTGAAAATGTGCCTGAAAATCCCAATGAGTTTGTTGAAAATATTGAAAATTCAGTTGGAATTAATTGATGATTTTGTTGAAAATCCATGTAATGATGAAGTTAGTTTGAATATTTTTGATCCACGGGTCTAGGATGGCTCAGATCCAAAAATGAAAGATTTGCTTGCCGAAAAAGGGCCTATAAGGGAAACGAACATCAATTTTCCAAAAGATAAATTTGGTAGACACTTTTCTTGTGAACATTATGTCCGGAAGCTATGAAATGGTGATT
Organism: Arctium minus; assembly: GCA_954870635.1. Taxonomy (NCBI): domain Eukaryota; kingdom Viridiplantae; phylum Streptophyta; class Magnoliopsida; order Asterales; family Asteraceae; genus Arctium; species Arctium minus. The sequence continues at coordinate 21,551,654 of OX941097.1, read as the reverse complement.
CTTATGATAGAAAGTGGTTGGTTTATTCAAAAGCGTTGGATAAAGTTTTTTGTTTTTGCTGTAAGATATTCAAAACTGCTTAGTCAAGAAGTCAATTAGCTACCAAAGGTATAAATGATTGGAGACATTTAGGTGAAACATTGAGTTTGCATGAAAATAGTTCTGAGCATATGATTAACTTAAGAACTTGGTCAAGAAAGGCTATACGGGTTAACAATTTTGAGTATTGAAAGTAAATTTTTAGCGAATGTCGAATATGAAAAAGTTGATTGATATTTTTGCTGCAAAAAATGCACGAAGACATCGTTTTAGGTGATGTAGGTTTATATTTTGTAATTTGGGGTTTTGGTTTTATCCCCCCGGGTACTTTTTATTTTAGTTAATAAAAATCGGCGTAGGGATGAGTCGCCTAGTTTGACTAGGTTCCAAACCCTTTAAAAATCGTATATTTTGTTATTTCATTTACTTAAAACCGCCTAGGGGCATTTTTTAACATCTTCGCACAGGGCATCAAAATCCTTAGGATCGACCCTGTGAACGTATAGTTCATATATAAATCATATAGGTTCATATATGAACCCATCCTGCGTATTTTACGAAACTACCCCTTTACCTTCTATAGACTATGCAAGGAATTATCCGGTGCTTCGCGGTCAAAGCCACAAATGTTGACCAGATGAATGACTAAGATTACTTTTTTATTTTTCATACATTTACCATTTCTCAAATGAACCTCTCCACACATATATATATATATATAGGGGTAGTTTAATTTACAACCCATGTAAATCTTACAACCTATGCAACCCACATCTTAACCGTTAGATTCATGATCGACGGTTACAATAGATGTGGGACTAATAATTTTTAATTAAAAAAACAAAAATAATAAAAATAAAATAACCGTTTATCATTGATCCAACGGTTAAGATGTGGGTTGCATGGGTTGCAAGATTTACATGGGTTGCAAATTATCCTTGGCCTATATATATATATATATATATATATATAGATAGATAGATAGATAGAGAGAGAGAGATTAAACCAATGAAATCGACGGGTTGTACAGTTTATAAACTAAAAAAGGTTGTAAACCTTGTAAACCAATGAAATTTGATCCTAACCGCATATCATCCTCTTTTTTAAGGAGTATTTTTACTTATTTTTAAAATGTAACCGTCTCAATCCTAACCGTTGATTGTTTAATCGTATGGTGTAGATGTGGTTACGTAGTTTATAACCTTTTTCTGTTTCATATACAAACCAGAAAAATGTTATAAACTATGTAACCACAAGGCTAATTCATATATGAATAAGTTAAATAGTTCATATGTGAATCGCAAGGGTTCATATATGCATAGATAGTTCATGTGTGAATCACACGGGTTCACATATGAACCTGTTTGCCGCCTATTTGTAAAAGTTACGAGGCCACCCCTCTATCTACCGCATACCATACAGTCAAAGCCGCAAACGTTGACCAGATGAAAGGCTAAGATCATTTTTCAAATTCTCACACACTTAGCACTTCTCATTTGAACCTAAGACTATATATATATATATATATATATATATATATATATATTTGTATGTATGTATGTATAGACAAATGATCGTGTAACAAGAAAAGTTGATATGAGAAGGTAAGAAGGAATCTGGACCCTTGATCACTTTTAATCTCAAACTCACCCATGAATCGCGCTTGATAACGGGACTGATCCTGTGCATTTCGGAACCCTATATATGTATGTATATAGGGGTGGGTTCAAACGAGAATGCTAACTATTTAAGAAAACACGAGAACGACCGTTAATGTACAAAATCATATATGATTCACGCGACTTTACCCCACGACTTAAGTCAGGGCCAAAGTCGTCCGCGTCCATTTTTTGCCGTTAATTTTAAATCACTTGTGATTTTGTACATGATTTGTTGTTTTCTTGTTTTTCTTAAATAGTTAGCGTTATCGTTTTGTAACACCCTAAAATTTAGAGCAGTTTTAAAAAAAAATCGGAAATTCGGCAATATGACGGCTATAAAGGGGAAGAACCTGAATAATACAAAAGAAACATTTCAACCCAAGTATGTCATCCCGAAACGGATAAACTAAGTATGACGTTTACAACCCAATAAAACAATTAAAGTTTAACTCAACAACCTACTAATCTAGACTATCTAAATCTAGATTAAGATTGGGTGTTGAGACTTTTCTTCCCAAAAGTATACCAATACTATGTCAGGGTGTACGATTATTCCAATATTTTAGGACTTATTTGTTTGTCACCTTCAGATTTCGATCTATTACAACAATGCATGCATCACTATTAGTAATTCTAATTATTAAATTCTTTGTTCTTTTTCGTTTATCGAATAAAATTTCCTATTCTTACTTGTTACTGGACGACTAACCGTCTCTAAAATCTCCAAAAATGTTACTATCCTCCGATCTCTCTCTCTGCTCAAGCCCGAGAAGTCCCACCGCTAGGATGACCTATTATACATGTCATTTTAAGAAAAAGTGTTAGGCTAAAGCCTAGTGATATCAAACATTTATATAGAGAAGTAATAAGTTCTAAGCGGAATTAAAGTAGATAAAACCAGAGAAATATTAATAATAACCTTCACCACAATGCAAATACCACTTGGGTTAACGAGGGAGACCCACTTACTAACATAAGTGACGGAACACAAAAGTAAGACACTCGACAAGTAGTAAAGCCAAACACACATAATAAAGTACACACAAGGGATGTTAGGCTCAGTAGCTTTAAATGTACACCCACAAGAAGTCAACTTCAACCATATAGGGTCCTTACGTTGAGATCCTCATCCAATATCGTGTGCTAGAACGTAGGACTTATACCATATCCGATGCCTGATCGTGCCTCGATGTGGAAAACTAGCATTCCATCATCAGACAAAATGATTCAACAATAATGGGGTCATGATGCTCAATGCAACCAAATATGCCAAACCAATGCCAAAGGCCAACAATTATTCCAATAAGTAAATTGCAAATAAATGTGCTAAATTAAGAATCCATGTAAATACTTTCGTTATTTCCAAGAGGTTCCAAGCTAATACCTTGGTTAGCATTCTCATAGTTTAAATCCAAATATTCAAGTCCTCGTTCAAGAATACACATCCATACCTCAAAACCCTAATTTTGTTTTCAAGCATTTAGACATAACCTTTTGAAGTAAACAAGTTTCCCATGCGTAAATCCGCAAATAGTTCAAAATGTAAGTTCATTAATTCTAAAATCATACTCATTCACATAAACCCTAAAATCTCCAAAGTTTAGGTTTTGGTGCAAAACTCACCCAAGTCAAGTAAATCAAAATGGAGATGTTTAGAAGGTTAAAATCAACATTTTGACATGTATAATGTTTATAAAAGAAGATGAACTCGCCTTGGTAGTTTTCAAAGAGAAAACCAAACTCTAAAATAGAGGAAATGAGAGAAGAGATGTTAGACCCCTTGCAAGCTCCCTAATACCACTTCCTAAAAGTATCAAGGATCACCATTAATGACTATGAGGACCTCATAAATGAAGTGAGAGGTTTTGGGGGATAAAGACTTACCAAAACTACTGAGAAAAATCGCCCCTTCAACCCTAGAAATTTGATAAATGGTTTAAAATCGCGATTTTCTCTTTAAATACCCGATAAGCCCTTCGACGATTGTGACACATGTCACTCTCGCCGGCATAGTCGCACGCTTCCCCGAGCTCGCGGTACCATCCGCGCGAAAGTGACATGTGATAGTGACCATAGGCATTCTCTCCCGGAACTATCGCCGAGTCGGTATCGAGAGTTCTCTCTCTCACGCGATAGTGCCCTCGCAATTGTGACACCCTATCACTCTCGCGTGCACTATCGTTTAGATGGTACCGCAACTCGATTTTCGTCCCGATCTGCATTTCGATTACAAAAAGGTAACCCGGAATTCGACACGTCAAAAAGAATAAAGTGAAAGGAACATCAAATCCATAACTAAGGTTCTTATTTAGATGCAACACCCGTAATTTTCGGTAAGTAAAAGCCACCCGGATGTTTTTACAACTTGGAAATTGTGGGATTTATGTTGGGGAAGCATTATTTAAAGTCCCTAAGAGTATCGGGAGTGTTGGCGTTGAAAAAGTCGGGTTTCGGGGCTTGGAAAGGGTCCGGCTACAATGCCCGACGACTATGACCCTATGACAATGTCATAGTCGCACGATCATACTCGCATAAGTTGGAACGCCCACGGTACACTTGGTGCGACTATGACACGCGACAATGACCATGTCATAGTCGCGTGTCAATGTAACACAAAGTGTGCGACTATGACACACGACAATGACCGTGTCATAGTCGCATGTCATTGTCGCACCAGGGGGAGTGAAGGCTGTTAAAATCTGGATTTCATCCATTTTTCTCATTTCTCACATCTAAATTTCTCCCTTTCTCTCCCAAATCATTTCTTCTCCTTCCCTCACAAACCCTAACTCATTTTGGATCCATTTCTTGAGTTCTTAAGGTGTTCCATCATCAAGTTAAGGATTGGAAGCTAGGGTCAAGAGACTCCATTTTCATCTTCAACCTCAAGCTTCATTTTGGGTTTTCTAGGTTTTTTACCAAAACCTAAGTGGTAAGTTTATCCTCTCCATTTCTAAACCTTATTATAAGTTATAAATGCTCCAACTGATGATTTCCTAGTGATTGGTTTCTCAAATTTCGGTTTTGGTGATTTTGGAGAAATTAGGTCAAATTAGGGTTTTGGCCAAAATTGGGGACTTGGATGTAAAATGTTTGGGGAATGATTATAAGTGTTTGGATGAGTGTATTCATGGTTGGAAATTTATGAATCTAGGTTTTTGGGAGTTTTGACTTGAAGATTCGAATTTCTTCAAAGGAGCTCAAGTTGGGGAAAATCTAGAGTTAACCTAAATCTAGCAAAGTGAGTTCAAGTTGATTTGTGAAAATGGTGTACATGCCAAAATGTCAATATTTCAATGTTTATATGTTTTGCATGAAATTGTTAATTATTGAGTTATTTGACGAGTTTGATTATTTGAAGTGTCTAACTTTATAAACTGGTAAAACACCCACATTTGGGATTTTGGGCATTTCGATAAATGTAGCTTGAGCATTGGTATTTTAATGATCCATTTTATGAAATGAAATCCTTTGAGTATAAATGCACTTTTAGTGTGCGTTTTGGGGAAATGGTTGATTTTTGTGTTATGGGTCGTTTTGAAAAGATAAGTGGTATAAACTCATTTGGAAAATGATTTGCCTAACTCTAAAATGTGTTGGAGTTTATTCGTGTATTTTGGAGCATGTGTCTGCATAAATGTTGGTCGTTGCATTTTGAAGATTTTAACTTATGGTCATTTGATTTTGGGCTTAAAGCTCGGTTTTCGTCAAGGTTCAAAATAGCGTGAGGCGTGGCGTGGCGGCGAGGTCAAGCCTTAAGCCTTACACGCCACGGCGAGGACGCGGCGTTTTTCAAGGCGTGACATAAGGCGGCAAATTTGTATGTCATATTCAAAATTATATATATACGTATATGTTATATATATATATATATATATATATATATATATATTATTCTAATCAAATAATGATATTAAAGAATGTACATTCATATTGGAAGAAGAAAAATAATATAAATTACTAGTATAAAAATAGTTTTTGATTAAATATTTAAAATAGAACATAGAAAAATAATTTTACAACTTCGTTTTAATCGTGAGTCCATAATGTTTATGACTTCATGAAACTGTGAGTAATGTGATTAGATAAATCTATAAAAGTGTTAAATTTAAAGATAAAAATGTATAAACACAAAAGATAAAAAAATTGAAAAATTGAAAAATTGAAAAATTAAAAAAAAAATTGAAAAAAAGTCACGCCTTAGAAAAAACGTGCACCGGGGCGTGCCATGGCGCGCCTTAAGGCGCCATAGCGTGAGCCACACCTTACAAAAACGTTATGGACCATTTCGTAACGGCGGAGACGCGTCTTACGCCATATCGCGCCATGACGCGCCTTTTTGAACACTGGTTTTCGTTTGTGTCGGGTCTTGAGGACACTTGTCCGACTTTAATAACTTAACGCGGCACTTTGGTGGGAGTTGCATTTATTGCACTTTATTTTGGAGAACACATATTTTGAGTGCGTGTGTCACTCATTTGGAGTTATGTGTTTAGACTGTAATGCATTGGATCCATAGGCATGTAAGTCAGTCATATTTAAGGGTGAGGAGTCTTGATATTCTCACCTTGGGAATTATGCCGTGTTGGCATTGTTGTTGTCCCGGTTGTTTTGCTTAGAGGAACCTTTTATGGGTTGTACTTTGGGACCATGAGTTTTGTGATTTGATGTTCTAATTCTTGTGCACGAGGGTTAGACATCATGAGTTATCAAGTAAGGAGCTGAGGCTCCTATCTTGAATGCTAGGGAGTAGGCACTAGGGGTCGAATGAGTACCCTGAGGATGAAACTCCACTAGAGAACGAACATGCAATAGGATCGCGCATCCTTGAGGTGAAACTCGACGGAGCAGGCAATAGGGGATATGGTGTTTTTAGGACTTGGAATACAGTACGATTGGAGGTGTAGCTCGGCAGAGCAGGCAATACAGTTATGATCCGAGGTGTAGTTTGACAACGTGGCTATGTGGCTTAACTTTGTGTTCCGTCACGTACAACGGAATCGGGTTTCCCCCGTCACCGGAAGGTGTTATTTGGGTATTAAATTGTGTTATTTTATTATCCATGTTTCCGGTGACGTTTTGCATATATGGTTGTTATTCAAGATTTATGGGTTGAGTATTATGCCCCGCCCGTGTTTTGGTGTTTCGGAAAATAAAGTTTTTATCCGCATTTTTATAAATTGGGAGTTTATTTTCTATTCATGTTTTGGGTGAGTTTGGGGTTGAAGTTGTTTTACGAAGGAATGTTTATGTTGGGTTGCTTGTTTCTAAAGGTGCGTGCTATTGAAAAATGAGTCATTTAATATTTAAAGTAAATCATTTTGAAAGATTATGATTTAAACTGCATTCTTTCCCTACAAATATATTTGTTTCATGTTGAAAACTCTCGAACTCAGTAGGCGTTAGCCTAACCTTTTTATTTGTCGACATGTGCATCAGGTTTGGTTGAGGATTGTTACTAGCGACTTCGTGTGAGATGCGTGCTAGTCCTGCACAAGAGAGAGTAGCTCGGTGAAGCCTTCCGCACTTTTGGAGATAACAACTGTTATTGGGTTTTAGTAACATCCGCCTTTGATTAGTCTTTATACAAGACTTGACCTATTATTTGTTGAAGTTTGTTAGGACATAAATGTCCAAGTTAGAAAAGTTTTGTAAAAGGGTTTACCTTTTAATATTTGTAAATGGGCTTTAATTGTAAATGGGCTTTAATGTGTAATTGGGCTTGGGCTTTAGGTTAGGACAAGTGAGAGAGGGGAGATATAAATAGTTATATGTTTAGGGTTTTAGAGAATCAAGTAATTCATAACACAATGTAGCCGTTTTGAGGGATTGTGTGTTCTAGAGAGAGAAACACTTTCTCTCTCTAGGTTTATGTTATGTTCTTCAATTTCATGTGAATAAGTGGTATCTCTCCCAATCTCTTCTTGTTTATTTATTCTATTGATCATGAATTGTTGATAGTTTTGGGATCTACAAAGTTAAATCTAGAATTCTAATTAAGGTGACTAAAGTGATGATTAGTAGAATAAAATTTTATCCTTATTTGATGTATAATTAAAAATTTTAAATTAGTTGTTTTTTCCAAATTTGAGGGTGTTACATTAGATATATGGATTATTTGGAAATCATATATCCAAAAATCCGGGTGTTACACGTTTGAACCTTCTTTTCTCTCTCTTTCTCTCTCTCTCTCTCTCTCTAAAATTCGTTAGGAATCTAACATAGATTAGGAACCCGAGAATCACCCACAGCGAGACATATGGTATATTCATCAGAAATATAGACGTATTATACATCATGAATGTTGTAACATTAATCGTAAATGTGTGATTCATGATGAATACACGTCTATATTCATCATGAATGCGTGATTCATGATGAACAATACGTCCTTATTCACCATGAATGTGTGATTCATGATGAATAACACGTCCTTATTCATTATGAATATTCATCCTGAAGAGGGACACGTGCTCTGGGTGATTCCTAGTTCCGCTGGTTCCTAACGGAACTTCCTTATATCTAGTGGGAGGTTCAAATAAAAAATTCTAAACATAATGATCAAATAAGAAGGAAAAGTTATGCAAAGGTTCATATGTGAGTCATTGAAAAAATCAGGAAAAAATCTACTTGAAGAAGAATATTTGAACCAATATTACAGATTATTCATATAAGTTCACATATGTATCTTTAAATTGATTTTTTCAATGATTCACATATAAACTTTTTTTTTTTTTTTTTACTTTCACACGGTATTTAGCCTTATTATTTGAACTTACCCCCCCCCCCTATATATATATATATATATATATATGTGTGTGTGTGTGTGTATATATATATATATATAGAGGAATGATCATGCGAGAAGTTAAACATTTTGAGAGAAGACGAGAAGTTTCAATATCAAGGGACCCCCCCCCCCCAAAGAAAAAAAAACGAGGAACACTTTAATAACCATGCATCTGTACGATATGCACATGTGCATACAAGTAATTTAAGATGTTTTTTTATTTCTATGCACGCCTGGATGTTATACACCTGTGCATAAGGAAAAATTAATTACAAATTATTTATATGCACATGTGCATACCGTCAGATGAACGGTTACTATGATTTTTCCTTAGTTTTCATTTTTTTTTACAGTTTTTCACTAAACCCGACCCTATATATATATACAGATAGGTTCAAATGAAAACTCATATTTCATTGTACAAATGAGGACAAATCTTAACCATTGCTCAAACTTAGAAAACCAATCAATGGTTAAAACATAATAAGATTAATTGAGAAGTGATTAAGGACAAAATTGGAAATTTGAATCAGCGTCTACCTTGTTTGACTTTTTTTTAATTAAACTATTTTACCCTCTTAAAGTTTAAAATAAATTATCTTAAAAATTATTAATATTTTAATCAAACAAATTACATCAAAAAAACGATGATTTCGTGCTCTTCGATATGACATCCATCTCAATATAGTTTTTCTTTCGTTTTAACCGTTTTTTACGAAAAATTTTATATATGTCGTCTTATATTCATTATGAATATGTATGCATGTCCCTGAGTGTCCACATTCAGTATGAATAATAAAGGTGAACGTCCATTCACTATTAATGATGAATAATACAGTATTCAGGATGAATAATACACGAATTCATGATTCATGTATTATTCATCATGAATCGTGTATTATTCACCCTGAATGTTGTATTATTCATCCTGAATGATACATTATTCATGATGAATAATATATGAATGACCCGTGAAACACTATCTTTTGTTTCCCAATTCACAGTCGAAAATCGGTTTAAATCATTATGAATATGTATACGCATCCTTGGGATGTCCCACATTCAGTATGAATAACAAATGTGAACGTTCATTCATTATTCATGATGAATGATACAGTATTCAGGATGAATTACACAACAATCAGGATGAATAATACACAAATTCATGAATCATGTATTATTCACCCTGAATGTTGTATTATTCATCCTGAATGATACATTATTCATTATGAATGATACATGAATGACCCGTAAAGGTGTGGAGACGTGACGCGCTCTCTTTTGTTCCCCAATTCACAACCGAATTACTCGATAGGTTCTTGATTCGTCTCGATGGGTGTTGGGTTACGGTGCTGAAGAACGCTATGCCTAACGACGTTGAAGAAGGTGATGTCGAGTTAAATACTTACGGTGTCGAGGTGTTGTATATACTTGAACGTACATAAATATTCATAATGAATATAACACACATATATAGAATTTCACGTAAAAACGATTAAAACAACAAAAAAAACTATATCGAGATGGATGTCATATCGAAGAACACAGAATTCTCGTTTTTTTGATATAATTTGTTTGATTAAAATATTAGTAATTTTTAAGATAATTTATTTTAAACTTTAAGTGGGTAAAAGTTTTTAATTAAAAAAGAAAAATAAAAAGTCAAATATGGTAGACGTGAATTTAAATTATCTTCCATTTTTACCTCTAAACATTTTAAAATTAAAAACTCTATTTAATATGAGTTGTTGAATCAATAGAGATGAAGTGACTGAGATTTGTTCTTACGCATACAATGAAAATTGAGTTTTGATTTGAACTTTTATATATATATATATATATATATATTCTTTTTGGAACCTTACCTTTGTTTTTAAGGGTCCTGGGATTTACATATCTTTACACCGAGAAAAAGATCAATGGGTTTTGTGTTTGATCCTTGATGTTATCATTTTTTTTTTTTTTTAATGTAAGAAAATAGTTTTGCACATGTAATATTTAAATGTATATAAAGTTGGTATTGTGTGACAACAATTTTTCTTTTTGTTACGAACGATGATAATAACATTTCTAAACCTTGTATGGATTTTTTTATATGCTCATAAAAAACTTTGGACCTCCATCTATCTATCTTTATTACCTTAATTTATTTTCATCCACTTTCACATCATTTGTTTCATATGTTAAACAATACCCTATGTATTGTTTCACAGTATGAAACAACATGTTTTTGAAGTTCTTATTTAATTATATCCTTATATATCGAGATGGACACATACAAATATTTAACTTAACTGAGTAACTAAAAAGGTGACCTTATATTATTCTAAACATTTTTTCAAATATTCTTTTCGAAGGATATTTTGCAGAAATCTAAACATCACATGATGCTCGTTACTCGTATTCTGTTACCCCGATCGACTCGGTAATCTACTTCAAAACGACCAATCTATAGTCTCATTATTGTATTGAAAATATGAATCAAACATCGACCATGATAACTCGTCGCTCATCGTCACATCCTGGCAAGATAATTGATCATGAGACATATAACCCGCGATCAAATCCGAATGCGACAACATATTATCGATCGAAGACGTGATGTCGGGTAAAAACGGCTCGCTCCAAAAATCTCCGGATGATTCGTAATCGGAAGTTTGCAGCACAACATCGCTCGAAACTGTGTAATCCGAGCCACTCATCCAACACGACGATAGTTCAGTGCCCGAAGAACACGATGGCGATCCCGATGATCCTGCCAAGAAATTTTCACCTTCCTGGAGTACTTCTAGATTCGGATTTTCTTTCGGGTCGGCTTGATCAGGCTCGATGGATCCATCGTGCTCGTTTTCCAAAGCAGTCGTCGGCTCGTCTTCCTGAGCTCGTTTCTTCAAATGTGTGTTCCAACGGTTCTTTATTTCGTTGTCGCTCCTTCCTGGCAACTTTGCAGCCATTGCGGACCATCTGCGAATTAAAAATGCAATCAAAGTTCTATTAGCAACTTTCCAAAATAAAACCCGAGCTCCCATACGTCACCAATTCGAGTTTTCCCAAGGCTATCGGGGATTTTCGTGGCTCGTATCTTCAGGGCTCAATGAGATTAGTCGAGGTGTGTGTAAACTGACCCAAATATCCACGGTAAGGGCAGATTCGATAATAGCCAAGGGGAAAAAATTAGGGGTGTTAAAGGTGCACCCAGTTTAATTTGATGTATGCTCCCTTAAATTAACAAAACAAAAAATGATAACAACCTACCAATGGTGTCATTACATGTGGCATTACAGGTTGTAACATTAAATCACTTTACCTATTTTTTTTTAGCAAAAAACTAATTAAAAATAGAAAAAAACCACTTAACTTGTCCCATGGTCATCCAAACATGTACCAGGAAAAAAAGATAGCTTATAAGCTAGCTTTTTTTGCCACACATAGCCTTACGTATTATTTGACAAACTAGCTTATAAGCTAGCTGGTAGCTAAGCTAACTTTTCAAAACGCTACTATGAGTAGCTTTTCAATAAGCTAGCTTATGGTCATCCAAACATGTACCAGAAAAGAAAAAAAAGCTAGTTTTTTTTGCCAAACATAGCCTTAAATTTGTTCCGTATGTACGTAAACTTACTTGTTGCCGAGCTTGTTATGCAAATCAACAATAAGATCGTCTTCTTCTTTTGTAAAATTTCCATGTTTTATATCCGGACGAAGATAATTCATCCATCTTAACCTGCAACTTTTCCCGCTTCTCGAAACACCTAACAAACCAAAAACAAATTAACAAAACGACAATTTAATATCGAAAACTCAAAATTGATCAAGAACTCGAGAAATGGCTCGATAAAACCGTACCAGCGAACTGTGGAAGCAAACCCCAATTCCAATGGCCGTATCGCTGGATATATGCTCGTAACTTATCGTCTTCTTCTTCGCTCCATGCACCTTTCTTCACTCCATTTTTATCGAAACTTAAGCTTTTCACCATCTTTATTTCCTAGCTTTCAACTTTCTCTATGTTTTCTGATTCCAGTCCACTTATATATACATATATATATATATATATAATACACTGGAAAGTCATATAATTAGAACGTGATAAAATGGGATTTTTTTAATAGAATTCGTAGAAAATTTGGATTAAAGTATGAAGGGTAGAATAAAATATGATGTGTGTTCCATTTTGAACAGATGTGGTATTAAATAATGGACGATGATACAGGCAAGTGGTGTTGGTTTTGAGTTGTTTAATACGACTTAATTTAGCTGATTGGAAAATATATTTTGTTTTTTATATAGAGTAATTTGTGATATCTGATTTTTAACTGATTAAATTTGTAAATCTGAATACGTTGTTATGTTCTCTTTTTTATAGTTTACTAGAAGCGAACTCATGCAATGCAACGAGATATATCACGATTTCAATGTTTTATTTTATTTTTTTGTCGATTTACAGTACGATTTTAGATGGTTTTGAGAAAGTGATAATGTTTTTTTTTTTATAAATTTGTTTGTTTTTTATATAAAAGAATTAAGTATTTTGTTAGAATTCAATGATTATCTTATATATTTTAATGACATCTAGAAAAAATAACCAATTACATATTTAATAATATAATTAAAACAAAATTATACTAATATAATATATTAATTAATAGTGATACATGGAAATGTCTGCATAAAAGGAAGATCCTGCACATACCAAATTGGTGGGTGTTAGAAGTCTGCAGTAGTAATATGTATCTTGTGCTTTGATACTTGTAAATTAAGAGATTTTTAAAATCTTGCATAAAATGATGGTACCTTGTACCTAATAATTTGTATTTAAGAGTTTTTTATCCGTGTTTTATAATATAGTATAGATATAGATTGTGGCGAGAGAATTTGTATGCAAATTGTACAAATTTCAGAGGGTATATCGTCACAAGCAGGGACGGACCTATTCATGTCCGAGCATGGTGTCGTGTACCAGTTCAACTAAAGTTCTCAAGTAAAAATTCTTTTTGGGGGTATATATTTAAGGTCCATTATATCGGCTAAACTTTGAGTGGTGGTCTGGGATATTAGAAAATACGAGGAATATCAACCAAAAAAACCAAGAAAGTCCATCGAAATAAACAAAAAAAGCTTAAAGAATTCCTTGAAACCATGGAATTTGGCTAAAAACACATCGGACGACTTTACGAGACTCTGATCCACTTTAAAGGTATACCTGCTAGACAAAAATCTTGGGTCCACCACTGGTCACAAATGCGGATAGAAATATGTTGTCTCAAAAATTTTATGTCTCATTCTTGCCCCACCAATTACTTGTAGGTATGTCATTATTTTATTTAATATAAATTTATTTTATTCATCATTTCATTCTTTACCCTCAGTAAATGGATGGTTTGACTTCACATAATTGGGTGAATAGAGTGGCTTCACCCAATTGGGTGGATATATAGAGAGGGGACAAAGAGTTTTAGGAAACATTTTTATCCAACAAATGCTTTGAAAAAGGCGTAATGCTACCTTTGGAGCCTTTTTACCGTACTGGTTCATGGGGCCGTCATGGCAAAGGTAAGACCTTGTACCGGGAATAAGTGGATGGCGCCTGGAGTCGAATCCTAGACCTTCGACTTATTTTGCAAGAATGTTCACTTATTTATCGGCTGCTGGCTGAAGTTGTATGGACTGCCATCACAAAATGTTGCTAAGATGTCATCTATGTATGCTTTGAATTTTGCGACGGACCTGTCACTAAGGGGGTGTTTGGTTTGATGGAATGGTTTTGAGAGGGATTTAGAATTGAAGGGGTTTGGATTTGGAAGGATTTTGAATCTTTGTTGTGTTTAGTTTGTAGGATTTGGAGTGGAATTTAGTTCCATGCACTCTTTAGAAATTATTTATAAAATAAATTATAAAAAGTATATATAATGATTAACTTACTTTTTTATTAATTGATTATTAAAAAAAAGCTTAAACATATTTAAAAATATTATCACATATAAATCCTACGAAATCTCGTGAAAATAACAATCACCCCTGTAAGATTTCAAAATCATATGTTTGTGAGATTTCAACTCCAGGAAATCCTACAAACCAAACATGAGATTGAAATGAAATTCAATTACAAATCCAATCCAATTTTGCAAACCGAACGGGACCTAATAGGGTCCGTTTGGTTTATAGGAATGGAATGAAATGGATTAGATTTCATATAGGGATTTGGATTTGAGAGGATTTGTACTCCTTTTGTGTGTTTGGTTTGTAGGATTGAAATGTATTTGAATTCTATTATTCATAAAAAGTCATTAAAAAAATTATAAAAAATAAAAAAATAATTAAATTACCATTTATTTAACTGATTATTAGAAAACAAGTGTTTTTTACATATTTTTGAACATTATTATATAAAAATCTTACGAAATCCCTTGAAATCCTAGTCATCCCCGTGGGATTTCAAAATCCTATGTTGGAGGGATTTTAAAGAAAACCTAAGGGCGCGTTTGGTTTGCGGGGTTGGAATGAATTTGGATTTCAAATCCATTCCAATCATGCGTTTGGTTTGCAGGAAAAAGGATTTCGTTGACCGGATTTCAAATCCGTTGACTATTTTAAAATCCCTCATATGATGGGTTTGGAAATCCTTGGCATTGGGCCTGAATTTGAAATCCAAATCCGATGGATTCTAAAGCGTGATCCATGCATACTTCAAATTGTATCGATCCAAATTCGATGTTTACCAATAAAAATAAATTCTTTATAAAACAAACTAATAATAATTAAAAAAAAAAAAACTCAATCCAAATCCAAATCCTACAAACCAAGCAAGACTTGTAAAGGAATTGATTTGAAATTCATTCCAAATCCTATAAACCAAACACATGAAGGGATTTCAAATCCCCCCAAATCCAAATCCCTCATTGAAATCCAATCCATTCCATTCTAATCCCGCAAACCAAACGCGCTCTAAGATTTGAAATCCGGACAATCTTGCAAACCAAACACATGATTGGAATGGATTTGAAATCCAAATCCCTCCAATTCCAATCCATTCTGGCAAACCAAACGCGCCCTAAGGATTTCTTGGGGAAGGTCATATATATGAATGACGTATATTTTTTTGTTAACGTAAATTGCAAATGGTCATCTTTGATGCAGTATGGGTTTTGTGTTCCGGGCTATGTAATAAGGATGTACTATTAGCTGTTCTCATAGCGGGAAGCAGCAATGGTAAGTTAGTTGCTTTACAACATTCTTGCTTATATATAGGTTGTTTATTGATGCTATCAAACTAGCAGGTCTTGTTGCTATAAATATGTTTATATGGCCATGTTTTCTATAGAAAAAAGTGAGTTATATATATATATATATATATATATATATATATATATATATATATATATATATAAAAGAAGGATCATTTGTTAACCTTGTATTTCTTGTTAACTATGTGAACTTTGATCAACCAATAGGATTGCAAGGTTAGTTGATGTTTTATTCATTTATTTATTTAATACAAAAGGGTATTAACGTCATTTTGATATGTAATATTTTGTAATTAATTGTATGGGAGTTACAAAAATGAAGATTCCAAAATTGCTGTGTAGGTTACGATTTCACAATTTTATCCTTTTTCATAATTTTTTTTGAATAATTTCAATATTGTTTAAGTAAAAATGTCAACAGAACCGTCCATATGTATTTATGTTAACGTATGAGTTTATGTTGTTCATATCTGTTCATAGTTAACCATGCTTACATATGTATGTTCATGTTATGCATATATGTTCAAGTTGTTTCATGATGAAAAAATGAGGTTAACGTAAGTGTTTGTATGCAACTATAGTATCATCACAAAAAAATGTGATTCACATAAATTTCTTTAAATAACATATACGATATATGATTTGGAATTACGTTCAATTTAAATATCAATTTTAGATCACATATGTTCATCTAATTTAAACTTCAATTTAACTACGAACATTAGAAGATGATAATTATTCATAATATGTGAAATTAAGTACGTTAACAGTAGTGTTCATATGCATCCATGTTAACAAATGTGTTCATGTTATGCATATATGTTCACATTTGTTAACATATAATTCAAATTTCAATTTGGATACCATCTTTAGCAGTCAATGATTGTTCATATCGTGAGAAATTGAATATGTTAACATAAACATTATAGTTGCATAATATGATAACATATATGTTTATGGTATAAATGTGTATTAGTTGTATAATATGTCGGTTACAGAATCAATGTTGGTACTCGTCGGTTTCTAATTTAGTGTAATAAATGTGTTTAAAGCGTTTCCAAGAGTTTAATGTTTTGAGTGTTTTTTTGCCCAAAATACCCTTTTCCATTCATGTTCACTTACAATTGTATTTAATGAAACATTTTTTATTAAAAAAAATTATATTTAATCTCAACCATCCGATCTATAGATGGATGACTTGGATTGGTTCACATAATTAACAAGAAATACAAGGTTAACAAAAGATCTCAACCCTATATATATATAGAGAGAGAGAGAAAGAGAGAGAGAGACATGTTCAAACGAGAAGGTGGTCAATTTGCGAGAAGGCGAGAAGGAATATGAATCACATAATTTATTAATTAAAAAATACATAAATAAAAATTAATTTTAAAAATTAGGATAATTACACTTTTGAATTGGATAAATCCTTAAAAATCTTATTATATCTTTTAAATTTATTTATATTTTTTAATTTTAATAAATTCATATTTTTTTTATCAAATTTATATAATTTTTCTCTAGATACACTTTTGATAAAAAAAAAATCATAATTTTCATCAAATATTACATGTGATATCCACAATTAATTCATTATCCATTTCACCTTTTTTCTCGATTTTTTGGATTTACGTTTTGAATCACATATGATTAACTTCGTTTAACATATGATCTATTATTATGTATCACATATGATCTCATTAGGTGAATTTTTGTACATATCACATATGATAATATATGTCTGAATATAAGTGACGCATAATCACATGTGATAATATTTACATAACAAAAAGATCTATAAATATAAATATACATAATCACATATTATTAACTAAAATATATACAATTATCACATGTGATAATATGATATGTATAAATATTCATACAGTGATATCACATGTGATATTTGGTTAAAATTGTGATTTTTTTTTCATTAAAAGTATATTTAGAAAAAAAATGAAATAATTGAAATTAAAAAAATAAATAAATCTAAAAAATATAATGTGAATTTTAAGGATTTATCCAATTTAAAATGATAATTATTTTAATTTCTAAAATTATTTTTTATTTATGATATTTTTAATTAATAAATTATGTGGCCCACATTCTTTCTTGCATTCTCGCAAATTAGTTTGCTTCTCGCATGATCCTCTCTCTCTCTCTCTCTCTCTCTCTCTATATATATATATATATATATATATATATATATATATATATATAAGGTAGTACCCCACATGAGACTTTTTCCTACAATTATAGAGGCTATAGTTCTACAGAAAAAAGTGAGTTATATATACTAACTGCAAACAACTAATACAAGGACAATAACACAAGGCTACATTGAGAGAGTACTCCTCACCCGAGGCTCCCTCTCTGATTCTGTTCATTCTCTTTCACCCAGTTGAAGTACTTCCTTAGGTATGCAAAGGCCATATAGCGTTCAATCGGCCCATGTGAACATCTTTGCACCACAAAGAGCTGATACGCAACTTATAAACTCTGAACATCTTGTCATTAGTTCTGTGATAAGGTAGCATTTCAAGGTTTAACTATATCCATATTTTTGGATCGATGACAAATAAAAATGTTAATACGCTTTTACACTTTAAAATTGGTCTATGATCCTAACCACCGATAGAGGGGACTGTTACGTGACCTTAGGCAAAGCATATGACGACAGTTCAGTCACTTTATCTATTTCTTTATTAATGATTTAATATACAAATTTAAAATGCATCTAAGAAAACATAAAAACTAAATTACCCAAACTACAGGGACTAAAAATGTAACTAACTCTAATTATTATCTAATTTTTTTTAATAAATAAGCTAATCAAGTTAATGGGTGTTATATTTTTAATCTTTTTTGTGCCATATGTTTGGATATCAATATATAAAATACCCGATTTAACTAATCTATACTATATTATAAAACATTTATAAAAAAACTTTTAAAAACAATTGTTAGAACTTAATGTACCGCTATTTAATACTAATTACTTAAAATCTCTTAAAAACAACCATTAAAGCTTTATTTACTACATTTAATAATACTAAAAGCGTACTCGCGCAATGCGGCGAGATACATCACGACTTTAATGTTTCATTTTATTTTTTGGTCGATTTACAGTACGATTTTGGATGGTTTTGAGAAAGTGATAATGTTTTTTTTATAAATTTGTTTAATTTAGGCTTAATAATGTAATATTTTTTATATAAAAAAATTAAGTATTTTGTTAGAATTCAATGATTATCTTATATATTTTAATGACATCTAGAAAAAAATAACCAATTACATATTTAATAATATAATTAAAACAAATTTATAGTAATATAATATATTAATTAATAGTGATACATGGAAATGTATGCATAAAAGAAAGGTCCTGCACATACCACATTGGTGGGTGTTAGAAGTCTCCAGTAGTAATATGTATCTTGTGCTTTGATACTTGTAAATTAAGAGATTTTTAAAATCTTACATAATATGATGATACCTTGTGCCTAATAATTTGTATTTAAGAGTTTTTATCCGTGGTTTATAATATAGTTTAGATTTATTAACTTTCAATCCTTATCTCTAAACATTTTAACTCCTTTAAAATCACTCCCCACTTCCCCTAAAATCACTCTCACATAACTAAATACAGGATAAAAATCAAATTTTAGATATAAATCTAAAATATAATTAAGAAAATCTAACAGATTATTTAATATTTATTTTATAAAAAAACATATATTATTAAACATAAAATAAATTATATTATTATTAGACTATCGAAAAAACTTTTAAAAACAAGCTTTTATGCATTAAGTATTGTTTTATTGACACACATTAGTTAAAGTTCAAGATTACAAGTGATGATGCATGAGTACAAATTTCTAAAACTATATGTTTGAATTCATGACTAACTGATAAACATAATCAAAACATGATAAGCATCTCAATTTAAATATAATAAAATTTAAAATATATAAGATAATCATTGAATTCTAACAAAATATTTAATCTTTTTTATATAAAAAACATTATATTATTAAGCCTAAATTAAAAAATCATTATCATTCTCTTAAAACCATCCAAAATCGTACTGTAAATTGATAAAAAAACAAAAAATAAAAGAAAACACTAAAATCATGATGTATCTCGTTGTATTGTGCGAATACGCTTCTAGTGTTTAATAAAATGCAAATCATTATCCATAAAATATAAATATAAATTATTTAAATATTCATAATGAACATTATTTAAATTATTTTTTAATCTTAATTAAATAGTATTTTGTCACGAAAAAGTAAGTCGTACTAAGTGACGAATTCAAATATGGACAAAGATGCAATCATCTTGTGTCAATTTTTTAATTAATAATTTTTTTAAAGAATATAAGTATCTATACTATATTATAAAGTATGGAGAGAGAAAATATTATTTTATTCAATTTAACCAATAAGATTCAATTTTTAACATTTTATTTTAAGTTTTTTTTAAAAAGTGTATTGGGATGATAAATTATGGAATATTATAATAATATAAATCATGATTGATTCTCTAAAATAGAAAAGCTGTTGGAGTTAAAAGAAAATGTTTTTAGAGATTTTGACTTTTCATTCTCTATTTTAGAAAAAATTTAGCAATGTTGTTGGAGATGCCCTTAAAAACTTATTTGGGGTTATTGGCACAACAAAGTTGGTAAGAGATATTTATTTCAGGACCCATTTATATTCTAAAAGGGAACAGGATTCAATTCCTCAGATTAAAAAATCATCGACGTGGATACCAGCCCCAGCTCCATCCCCATCTGCATCCAAGCTTCTTTGTGTACTAGTGATTTTCCATTGAAAATAACCAGATTTTGATAATTAGAAAACAAACTTTTGTAAGAGACAAATGCACAACCCTTTATGTGCAACTAGTTATATGTTTGTACGATGCGACGGATGTAAAAGTTTATTTTTATCTTCCAAATTTATTTAAAAAGTTAAATAAAGGGCAAAAGAAGCAGTTGAAGATAGGCGTAAATTCCAATAATTTCATGCTTATAGTGTAATCAAATCAAGAATAATAAATATCACTTCGTTATACGGAATTCGCTAGTTGGTGATTTATGTGAACTATTTCAATAATTTGTTATGCGTGTTACAATGTAACTTTTTCAAAATAAAATAAAATGAATTGATGAAATGTGTTTTTAATAAAATTTAGTTGGTTTACGTATTTTTAATATGCTAAAGGTGAAAATAAAATAAAGTGTAAGGATATAAAACAATCTTATTTAATTGTAGATATTCATGATATTTAATAGTACGGTTAAATAAAAAAAAATATTCAATATTGAGCTCGTTTTGAAGGTATTGACGAGACGATTATAATGGTATAATTTGTAGAAAAAGGAACATATTTTTTTCATTGCATTTTTGTTTATATACAATTATTTGTGTTAATATGATAATGGTATAAAATGAAAAATGAAAAAGTAAGGGATATAAAGTAAATTAAATAAGTAATTGTAAGGGTGATAAATGTAACATTGTAAGGGTGGTAAATGTTATTGTACAAAAGTTTGTACAATAACCGTTTATAATTTTTATATAGTAGTATATAGATATACAACTAGAAATCGATTAAAATAAATTACAAACTAATTATCGTTTTTGTTTAAGAGATGCATGGAACGGTTTTATATTTATTCGTTAAATTTTACTAGAAGTGTACTCACGCAATGCAGCGAGATACATCACGGTTTTAATGTTTCATTTTATTTTTTTGTCGATTTACAGTACGATTTTGGATGGTTTTAAGAAATTGATAATGTTTTTTTATAAATTTGTTTAGGTTTAATAATATAATGTTTTTTATATAAAAAAAAGTTAAGTATTTTGTTAGAATTCAATGATTATCTTATATATTACCAACAACTTAGCAATGCTGTTGGAGATGCTCTAAGTTATTGTTAATTAATGCATGATATCATAATTCATGACAACTAACATGATTAATTAAGTATATAAGTAGTTAATCAGGTTTTAAATCAGTAATTCTTGAATTGAAAATCTTTTTTTTTTTTCCAAGTAATTGTAGACCCTAATTCTATCTGAATATATCTAAGCAATTTATAAATTCCAGTCATATTATAATGCATTTATTTTAGTTAAAATTCAAACCAGATTTACTTATACTTTCATATAATAAATCGAGTATGCATTCTCGCTTGACTACCACATTCGTGTACTTTGAGATCAAGAAAGTGGGTTTTTGTCTTGCTTAGAATCTAAATAAAAAAAAAACGAGAACAATCGAGACATCAATGGCCGAGGTAGTGCATAATCGATGAATTGTGCAAAACAGTGAGAGATCAATGGTCGTATTTGGCAATGGGATGATGAATAGTATGAAAATAACAAAGATGAATAAAGTTATCTATATGTATATATTGGCTCGGGTTCAAAAGAAAACAATCACCAAATAAGAAAACACGAGATGGCCTAATCATATGTGATTTTACACTACAATCATGTGTAAAATCCCATGTGATTTGCGCGACCTAGGTCACGGGCCAAGTCGCTCGCACACCCCTTGCACTAACCATGTTCTGTAATCGCGTGTGATTTTAGTGAAAAATCACATGTGATTTGGTCGTTTTCGTGTTTTCTTATTTTGACATTATTCTCGTTTGAACCACCCACCCACCCACCCCCCCTCCCTCTCTCTCTCTCTATATATATATGTACTGCAAGTCATATAGAAAACATGTACAAGTTAGAAACCGTGAAAACCAGTTTTATGTTTTGTTTCATAGATGAAACAACACATGTGAAAACCAAACCCGTGAAAACCAACCAAAACCATCCAAAGAGTTTGTTTTTAAGCTATGATTCATATTATTTCACATGTTTTATTCTTGTATGTGAGTATACATCATGTGTTTCATGGATAAACAAATTTTTGTGGTTTTTCTCACAAACAAAACATTCTTTGACATTTCATCTATGAAACCACACTATATGAATACTACATGTTCACATTTGAGGTTAGGATGGGGTTGGTGAATACCATCTCCATCACCACCACATCACTGATGGGTCGAGACGTCGAAGGTGTATTCTGACCCTGGACTTGAGATCCAGTTATGCGAGGAACCCCGACAACAAGTACCTGCTTGGATTAGGTTAAACGTTAAACCACAATCCCTATGTACTTCAATATCAATTTATATGATTTTACACTACAAATGCCTTTTTTGTTTTGATTTGAATTTACATTTTACAGTATGAGATAACTAACAAATCAGTTTCTTAATATAAATGGGTTTACCTTTTAAGCGTTTTGGGAGTTTCATATTATACAACTGTACATGAAGAGAAGTTCATAACAAGATATTGATGTTTGGAATCTGATCTCAAAAAGCATGCCAAGAGATGAAACATGCTGATCCTTCCGGTCGAAAGTGCTATATATCGAGGGAATTATTTCGAGTACTAATGTAGAAAAAGTTCCATGGACGATAAGGGGTGCAACACTAGGTTTGTTCATCTAAACCGTCAAACTTCACAAACCGTTCACACCGCTGTGCGATTTAGAACATTCATGGTGTAGTTTGCGGTTATGTTTCATTAAACCACACTTTGCGGTGCGATTTGCGATTTTGAATTATTAAACGGTGATTCAAACCACACCGCACTACATATAATTATATATTTTTGAATATATATATATATATATATATATATATATATTAGACTATATATCATCAATTAAATAAAATTATTTTATACATCATTGATTATTTACTACGTTTTTAATTTTCCTTTTAAGTTGTACCTCTTACACATTTCATTAGACTTACTTGGGTTATTTTCTTATATCATTTGTTGGGACTCGAGATGAAAGACATAGTATGGATTATGGATGTCACATGTCATCGTCAAATTTATATTGAGGTTAATTTTTCAAATGTGTTTGCATAAATTATGAACTTCTTTAGTGTTTTTAGACTATTCTAAATTACATATTTTCGTCATATTGAAAATTTTGTTTGTTTGGACTATGGACATGTGATCATCAAATCTATTTATAATTTAACTATTGATTGTATTTTTGAATTTGTTTATAAGTTATTATTTATTTCACGGTACGTGATTAAACCACATATACAATACGGTTTATAGTTTTACTCTAAACCGCACCACAAACACCCCAACATAGACTCTCCATCAATCAAATCCAAGACACATTGACTAGTTTTTGCAAAGAGCGAAAACATGTGACGCCCATACTTTTTTGTTAAGTTTTGTTTGGATTTGAGTGTTTTGATTATTAATGGTTAGGTTGTGGAGGTGATGGATGATGAGATTGTCAAAGTTTTAAATTTTTTTAACATAAATAAATAATTATAATTGTATAAACATTTAGAGCAGTAGATATTTGACATGAAAATTAAACATATTTTGATTTGATCTTTTTGTCTAACGTAGTTTTGAAACTTTCATTTTGAATTTTCGTTACATCAAATGTGAAATCCTAAAGATTTAAACAAAATTATGTTGCATAAAATAAAAATAAGAGAAAAGTATGTTGCATTAGTTTATATTATGTTATTGCTTATGTATTATTTAATTTTATAAATAAATGATAATCATACTTATAAAATAATTTAATGACTATCTTATTGATAATAATTATAATAAAAAAAATATGGGAATATATTTACTAATTAAAACTAGTTCATGATTGGAGAAATATTTTTATAAAATTATAATGTTTTAGGTTTATGAAAAACTGGTGTACCACCATGACAAAATCATGGATTTGATTGTGAATGTTTTAATATAATTAGAGTAAATTGCATTTTTTTTAATTTTGGTTGTCATTTGGTATTGCTTATTTTAAACAATTTATGTTATTTTTAAAAGTGATTATCAACTTATGTGGTGATAAAAAACAGTTTTGTAAAAAATGTTTGGATTACTTATTGTGATACCAAATCGTAATAAGCTAATAAGTAGTTACTTAGGGGTGTTTGAGATTGTTTATACATATAAAATAACCAAAAAAGTCATAAGTTATTTCGAATAAGTTGATAATTCAGAATGATTTAACTTATAAAAAATTCCTTATTAGCGGTATGGAAAAACACTTTGTTCCCCAATCCAAACACTAAAAATAGCTTATTAGTGGTGAGGAAAAGCTAAAAGTCAATAAGGAGTTTAAATAAGCAATCCCAAACACCCTCTTACTATCAAGTTTAGTCTCCCCTTTAAACTAATTACACTTTTGATCATCGTAGTTGTCACTTTGTTTCGCTTTTGGTCCCTGCGGCTGACGGTGTTAATAAGATCCATTAACTTCAGTGCATTTTGCTATTTTTCTCATTAATTTAACTTTTATTAGAAAAATAAACAAAATGTTACTATATTAAGTATACCCACCTCACGCTTTTTCTTCTCCAACCGTAAACCTCGTTGGCTACCATAATTAAGTTCGTCGATTTTGTCACTTCCTCATCCCCTTCTCCGACCCTTCTACAACTCCCGCCTCCTCCCTAGATCTGGGTTTTTTTAATAGTCAAACAACATTATTGATGCCTCTTTCTTCTTGCATGCATGCATACCATTTCCGACACCCATTCCCCTTGCAAACACACCATTTTCGACGCCCCTTCCCCTTTCATACACTATAACTATCGTGACCCTCATCGACCCAACTCTGAGAGAACTCCCTACCCCTCCCTCCAATGGCGAAACCATCGTCTTCTACCTCTATGCATATATGTGTGTGTGTGTATGAACACCTACAACACCTCCTCTTCCCTACATACACTCATCGGTCATCTCCATCTCTGTATATGTGTCAAAAATATTGTGGTTGTGTGTGTATGTCAAGATGTGGAGCATGTAGAACCACCATCGCATATCTCATTTTGTTGTATTAAATTGAAACACAAAGACAAGTGGAACACACAAAAAACTTGGCTTTGTTTTCTCTTTAATTGTTGTACTTGTGGAGTTATTTGAGGTTTGCTTTAATAAGTGTGTATGTGTGCAACATGAAAGAAAGTCACTGATTCATTTTGGTTTTAATTTGCTGACAGATTTAAAAACACCTAGAATAGGTGTGTGTATGCTTGTGAAAGGGAATGGGATGCCATAAATGGCGTGTGTGCAAGGAGAAAGGGGCGTCAAAATGTTGTTTGAGTATTAAAAAACTAGATCTAGGGAGGAAGTGGGAGAGAAGGGACAGAGAAAGGGATGAGCAACCGACGAGCCCATGATGGCCGACGAGATCTACGGTTGGGGAAGAAAAAGGGTGGGGTGGGTATACGTAATATAATAATATTTTTGTTTAATTTTCTAATATAAAATTAAATAAATGAAGAAAAAGAAAAATACCCTTGAGTTAACGGACCTTGTTAACACCATTAGCCATAAAGACCAAAAACGACACAAAATGACAACTATGATGATCAAAAATATAATTAGTTTAAAGTAGGGACTAGAGTTGATTTCCAATAATAACCATAGGGAGCAAAAGTAAAATTTACTCTTGTAATTAATACATAGCAATAGCATATAGTTATTTCTATCTTCTGATCTTTTTGTTATTTTTGACAAATGAGTTGATGAATAAACTATTTGTTAGTTTCGAAAAACTAAATGTGGTTAATAAACTGGATGATAATATAAAATGACTTAAAAGAACATATTAAAAAAATATAAGAAGCATAATTAGAAAAAAGATAAAAGTCCCTAGAGTTTATTGAAACGTTATGGGAAATAGTTTTTCAAGAAGTTATCTTATGACGAACAAAATTGTGTTTTTCCAGTAAATTCAAAAAAAAGTTAGCTTATAGTTGTCAAACATAACAAAAAATTTAAAATTTACTGGTCAAAACATAAAATAATAATAAACTTTAAATCGAAGGAAAACAAAGGGTGGGGAATTAACGACATAGACCAGAACGAGGAGGTTGCTCCTAACGGTTGGGAGGGAACGCGATGACTCGTTAGGTGGGGGATGGAGGTTAGAATTGGATTATACAGGTGTTAATTTATACATTTAATCGAAATTTGAAACTAATTTATCAAATGTTTAATAGGTAAGCACTTACTGGATCAATTACTTTATATATCAGAAGACCCGATTATTTTACCCAGTAAGAATCAAAGCAAGGATCGAGACTCCTACCCTGTAAGTAAGGGCAGTGACTTTTGTCAGGTAAGCGCTTACCGAATGATAAACATTTACCAATAACTCTTTTTGATGGCCGAGAATGTTATCAGATAAGATAAGTAAGACTAGTGATTCCTGCAAAAAAAAAACGTTCGGTAAACGACTCCTAAATAAAAAAAATATTTAAGTATATGAAACCAAACTATTCATTTGCTTAACAAGAAAAATATGTTATTTAGTTTAATATTTAATTAATAATATGTATATATATATATATATTATAGTCAAAATATCATCAATCAAATAACATATTTAGGAATTTTTAAAATGTCCAATTAAACATGTTTATAAAAAGAAACAGAAATTATTCTATCACCCACTTCACAGTCCACATGGCTCCCACCACCATATATCAAAAAAGCAACGAAAAAATAATAATCATGTGGCCAATTTTTTAATTGTATTGTCATTATTAACATTTTAAAATCCAGCCAAAGTTTTTGTGGCAAAATTGGAAGTTTGTGTAACGTTATGGGCATTTGGGTTAGTGTTTAAATTGATTGTGGTGATTTGAATTCTTTTATTACAAGTGTTTAGGTCAGTTTGTGCATAGTTCGACTAATTCTAAAGGTTCTGAAGGATAATCAGGAAAATCTCAGTGGCCTTACACGACTCGAACCGATGACCTCTGAGGAAGATAAACATCAAATCTGATTGCCAGTTGAGATAACCCACAAGCTTATGGTGATTTGAATTTAAGATCATCTATTAGGGGTGCAAATGAGACGAAACTACTTGCAAGTTAATCGAGATCGACTCGGTCAACACTCGACTAGAGCAGACTCGACTCGAACTCGAGCTTGACTCGACATACTAATGAGTTGAGTCAAGCTTCACGATACTCAACTGGAAAAGCTTGTAAGATACTCGACTTTTTATATATAATTAGTTTATAATATAATTTGTAAAATATAATCTAAAAAATTAGTAATCAACTTAACAATAAAAGAAAATTTTAGTATATAAAAATGTTGGTAAAGTTTGGTATAGTAACTAAGCAATTATTTTTTACTAAAATCATAATTAAAATAAAACACAAAAAACTACAAAAGTGATGGTAAAGTTGTTCCACATTGGAAGGTAGATGGTAAAAGAAGGGTGAAGAGATGTTATAAAAAGAGAGGGAGATGATTGAAGTTGTTAACTTTGTCTACTCTATTATGGAATTTGAGATATACCCCTTGAGTTTTATAAATTTTAAGAGTACATCATTCAAGTTTATAATTTATAATAGTAGACCCTAAAATTTCATAAGTTTAAATGGGTAATCTTGTTTCGAGTTCGATTTGAGTTTCAAACGAGTTTGAGTTCGAGTTAGAGATTAAAAAATTGCCATCGGGTTCGAGTTGAGTTTGGTTTTTTTAACTACTCGCGAGTTTTCGAGTTGAATTCGAGCTTGGAAATTGGTTTTTGAGTTCGAATCAAGTTTTAACTATACATCTTGACTTGTATCATTTACACCCCTATCATCTATAACAATCAATATCAGTTTTTGTATCAAAATTGTGTAAATCTCGATGCAGACAATAATTTTTTTATATTATTTTTAACAAGTAGCAAAAGGTTTTAAATATATTTCTTTGTCCTAAATTAAGCGTTTACATTTTTATTTATTAAGTTTCTATTTGTCCATTTTACCCTTGGTTATGAGACGGATAAAGGTTCTCTCTATTATGAGGGTTAAAAATGTCATTTAGATA
This sequence comes from Arctium minus, assembly GCA_954870635.1. Taxonomy (NCBI): domain Eukaryota; kingdom Viridiplantae; phylum Streptophyta; class Magnoliopsida; order Asterales; family Asteraceae; genus Arctium; species Arctium minus. Next base: position 21,522,994 of record OX941097.1, on the reverse strand, counting down.
TTTAAAATCTGTAATAAACCCACATTCTTAAAACTAGGGGTGCCCCAAAGCGCACCGTATAATACGGTTTGAACATTTTTTTAAACTGCACCAAATCGCTCCTTACTCATGGATTCCAGCAATCCAAGGTCGATCATTTGATGTTCATATTCCGAAAAGGGTCTATTCATGTTCTTGCACCCATATATGTCGATGATTTGCTATTAATTGGGAATGACACTAAGAAAATCAAAGACATTAATGATCACTTGAATACACAATTCAACATTAAGGATGTGGGTCCACTTAAGTATTTTTTTGGGAATTGGGTCGCACGGTCATCAAAAGGTTTTGTCTTTAGCTAGAGAAAATACACTTTGGACATCCTCGAGGAATGTGGAGTCTAAGAGAGTCGTCGTAGTGCCTTTCCCATGGAGCAAAATCTCCGCTTACAAAAGGACAATGATAGCCCTGAAGTTGATACATCTCAGTATCGAAGATTGGTAGGACGACTACTTTATTTCACCGTTACCTGACCCGATATTGCATACTCTGTCAACCAGCTCAGCCAATTTTTAAGTAATCCACGACGTACTCATATGGACGCTGCCTTCTGTTTCCTTCGATACTTAAAGACTAATCCAGGCCAAGAGTTACTTTTGCCATCAACGAGCAATCTATAGCTCATGGCCTATTGTGACGCAAGTTGGCTGAGCTACCCCTCCACCAGATGTTCATGTACCGATTATTTCATTAGTCTTGATGGCTCGCCAATCTCATGGAGAACAAAGAAGCAAAGTGTCGTTTCTCGATCTTCTGTCGAAGCCGAATATCGAGCCACAACGAACACTATTTGTGAAGTACTATGGCTTCGTTGGCTTCTACACGATTTGGATGCAACATAGTTAGGTGCCACCCCACTCTTATGTGATAATGAAGCAGCCCACCACATTGTCGTCAACCCCGTATACCATGAACGTACAAAACATGTCAAAATGGATTGTTATTTTGTATGTGAACATGTGGACAAGAGAGAGGTCAAACCATGTGCCATCCCTTCTCAATTTTAACCAGCGGACATTTTCATTAAGGCACACGGGTCTGAATGATATTAGTTCTTAAGTGGCAAGTTGGGTGTTCGAGACCTTTACATTACAACTTGAGGGGGAGTGTTGAGATTGGACAATATCTGTAACACCCCAGAATCTATGAATCTTAAGACTTACCTATTCTTATGTAATATTATTTATCAGTAAAATTGTGTTTCTTGTATCGAACCTGTGCAATCACGAACTTGGAAACTTTTGGGAGTCGCGGTACAAGGCAAGCGATAGTGCCAGCGATTGTGACAGGATGTCACTCTCGCTCTCGCTGGGCACAATCGCTGGGGGTAAGGACCCCACTGTACAGTTTGGGCGAGAGTGCCCAGCGATTGTGACAATGTCACTCTCGCCGAGGCACAATCGCGGGGGGGAGGCCGAGTCTCGGTACACATTCAACGAATGTGCCCCGCGATAGTGGCAATGTCACTATCGCCTACCTCAAACTGCAAAAAACTGTACCGCAAAATGTGATGCATTGCGGTACAGTTTATGTGGTTTGTATCTAACGCACTTTACGCCTACAATCCAATACTTATAATATTAAAACTTCATTATAAAATCAACGATAAAGTAAACTTAGTACAACAAAAAAAAGTTTCAACACGTCTAATCCCACTTACATATTTCATAAATTAAAAACAGTCTAAGAAGTAAAAAAATTAATTTCAAACTAAATCGTTGAGACTTGAGAGAAAACTAAGGCAGAAGGCAGAAGCGCAAATCAACACAAAATTGAAAAAATAAACTATAGTGTAACACCCTCAAATTTGGAAATAACAACTTATTTAAAATTTTTTAAATACATCGATAACCGATTCGCCTACAATAACAATTTAAGGTTTAACTTCGAAAACACAAATCAAATCTTACATAAGTTCTATAATAGGGACGGGTCAATAACAATTGTTATCTACAAAATGCGGAAGACTTCATCCAAGCTACTCTCTCACGTGCATATAACTAGCACTCATATTTTCACAGTGTCGCTAGCACCAATTCCCAGCCGAACCTGATGCACATGCTGACAAATAAAAAAGGTTAGGCTTAACGCTTAGTGAGTTCAAGAGTTTTTATTATAAATATATAAAGCAATAAACTTTAAGAATATTATTTAAATCGTGATTCTCAAAATGAAATGCATTAAGTATGAAAGTAACCTCCTTTTCAACACTCACCGTTTTCGTGATTAAGACCTCGACACAAAACGTTCCTTCAAATATAAATTCGAAACCCAAAACTCACCCAAGACATAACTGAAAGTTTTAATGTTCAAATGCTGAAAACGTGGATAACTCTATTATTCAAGATATCCAAAAACATGGTTAAGGTTCAATACTCAAAACCGTAAATCGTGGATAATAACCCATACTCAAACATCACAAAAAACATGGATAATAAAACTTGTAACACCCTCAAAATTGGAAAGAGCGACTAAATTAAAACTTTCAATATCACCTCAAAGAGGGATAAAATCTCTTACTACAAGTATACAAATGAAATACATTTCTAAGTTGAACCATCACCGAGTAAATAAAGTCTTACGTAAAGACTAACTAAAGTCGAATGTTACTATAACCCAATAACAATCGCTATCTCCAATTATAAATGTGGAAGACTTCATCAAGTTAATCACTTCTTCGAGCATACAACTAGCACTCATTGCTTCACAGTGTCACTAGAACTATTCCCATCCGGAACCTGTTGCACATGCCGACAAATAAAAAGGTTAGGATAACGCCTAGTGAGTTCAAGAGTTTTATATCATGATTATACAGGAAAACGTAAAACAGAAGCATTGTAACTTATAATCATGATCCTTTAAAATGATTTATTTTAAAATAAGAGAACAACTCATTCTCCAATAATATGCATTTTATAGATGGACGTCTCAATGCCAAAACATTCTTTTATGAAATAATGCAACCCAACGCTTATTCAAAACGAGGATAATGGTAATGCTCAAATAATGACATTTGAATAACTTTATAAAACAAACGACCGAAAATATGAGTAAATTCAAGTCTCCAAGATTGTAGCATAAGGGAGATAACCCAAACTCAAAGCGTTACTGAAAACACGGATAAAACCAAATACTCCAAAACAACACCTCTCGGTGACGAGGGATCCCCGAATTCCAAGGCTAGTGGCGGAACACAAAAGTAGGTCACATTCCAAGTTATTGAGCTCACCATACTAGGATCAAGGCCGTGAACACGCCGGCTCAAATAAAGATGTGGGGGGGATGACACCCAATGATCCTAGTCATACTCATTCACTAGGATTTACATTTACGACCCACGGCTAGTAACCGACCCCACATAACCGTACCAAGTTGCCCTCTAGGGTCCAATGTCTCAACTAGCTACATACGGGAGTTACCCCCAAATAATAAGTCAACTAAATGCCTATGGATCCAATAGTAATAGTCTAGACTCGTCACAATACACTTGTGACCAACTATAATCAAACATATAGTTCATACAACCATATAGTTCCCAAATCACATTTTGATGGTTAACTGTTGATAAGAATGAAAATCATAAAATGAGAATATATACATTCTTTCATGTACCTCACATAGATGTGCAAGTAATAATTTGTAAAACATCCCCTTTCATGAATGATGCATAAACCCTACAAACACTTAAAAGTGTATTTTCGACCAAAGACTCATTTATGCAATAAATCATCAAAACTCATTCATTTATGACACATTTATCGAAATGCCCTGTAACACCTCGAAAATCAGAGTAAATTAAAACCTGGAAACCTGACAATAAGACGAATGTAAATCCATAACTTTCCATAAATGGGATCAGTCCTCAAGACTATACAATCCTATACAAGGATTTCATCAAAAGAATGGGACTTAACAATGCCCAGCAACAATACTAATCAACTCCAAAAATCTCGAGACTCAAAACTCGTCTCTCCAAAAACCCCGGCAACCCACCGTTAATGGAAACCTGATACACATACCATTTGAGAAAAAGTGTCAGACTTAAAGCCTGGTGAGAACATACAGTTTATGAAGCTCAAAAGATAAAACATTTGCATCAAGATAGTATTTCCAAAGAGATTAAATTTACACATTAGGTCCTTGCCACAAACGGGCTTTTTCGTTATAAACACGCCATAAAAGGACCGAAAGCAAAACATTTTACCAAGGATTGTAGCGTAACACAAAGTTAGGCCAACAATCCGAGTTACGAGCTAAACCAATTGGAGTCCGTGGATACGAATCACAAAGTCCGTGCTACAATGTGAGATCAAGCCCCAAGCGCAAAACCAAGGTATACTCCTTCGCTAGGATCACTATGAACCATGGCTAGTATCCGACCTCACATAACCGTACCAAGTTGCCCTCAAGGAACAAGTGATCCCTAGCTACAATTCTGGGGAATGTAACATCCCAACAATACAGTCTACTCAAAACCTAGGGATCCACTAGTAATGGTAAGGACTCGTCACAACAACGTATGTGACCAACCATAAATAAACATATGGTTACAAACACATTTTTATAAACAAAATGCTATTCCCAGTTCAAATTCTGGTAAGAATGAAAATCATTTAAAAGAAGTTCCTTTGAATATTTCTTTCGCATAAACGCACAGGTAAAACATCATTTTACTTTTAAAATAAGATAAGATCAAAAAGGTAACTTTTGATATGTATACAGTTTAAAATGATAGTAGGAACTCACCTCTGTTTCCTTCTTCTTAACGAGCGCTACCTATGATAACACCGAAAGAATTGGTAAGTCGAAATACAGATAAACCTCTCGTTATTTGAATAGGACTCAAGACACAGAAGCTAACAACTTAACAGAACTTAAACCGGTCAAAGGACCACACCGGTCGAACAACTACCCCGGTCGAACGACCCCCGGTCGAGCACAACCATTCGGTCGAACGACCATCGCCTTGTTCATCAAGAACAGTACGATGCAGAACCCAGATTCAACCCAGATCCAAATTAGAAATACTCAAATCTCAAAATGGAACGGTTCAAAACCTTCACAACGAGATTCTACACGGCTAAAAGCATTCAGATCAAAGCATTAAGCTAGATTCGCACCTCGATTTGCCCGAAACGATCGACCGAAGAAAACAAAGCTTCTCCTGCTCTTCTCCTCTTCTCCCTGGCTTCCCCAACACAACAGATCTAAATGAGATATTAAGAAATATCTCAGATTTGATCTGTATATATATAGCCCAAGTTACATTATACCCCCTTGAACTTTGGGTAATAAGTCAACTTCTCACCCAATCCCAAAATTCAGGGTGTTACATGCCCAAAAATCCCACACGTGGGTGTTTTACAAAGTTTATAAAGTTAAATACTTCAAATAATCAAAGATTACCAACTAACCCAACATTTGATAATTTCATTTAAAACACATAAACACTTTAAAATAGATATTTTGGCATGCACAACGTTTTCACAAATCAACTTGAACTCACCTTGCTAGATTTATGTTAAATCTAGATTTTACCCCACATAGAGCTTCTTTGAAGGAACTTGCATCACCCAAGCCAAAACTTCCAAAACCTAGATCCATGAATTTCCAATCATAAGTGTCGGTCCACAATATAATCAAGTTCTTATCAAAACAACGACACAAATGATTTACCAACCTTTCTATTACAAACAATGGATTACAACGTTTGATGTTTGCGATTTCTCTCTTGAGGCTCTCGGTTGGTTTCTCTCTGATGAACAGTAAAAAACTCAGATCTTAGATTGTGTGTTGTGTAAGATATGTATTCACCTAACTTCTAATACTAACATAATATCTAAACTAGATATTATGTAAAACAAAATATCCTAAACTAAATATCAATTATTAGATATATAGGAATAATATTAAATACTATAATTAACACAATAATTAACTTTGACATTTATTACAAATGTAACATTAGACTAATATCGAGAGTGGTTTTTCAGCATTAGCTTCAGATTCCAAACTTCAGATTGGATGATCTTGAATCCAATAGATCTGTGCGCTAACAATAAGTATACAATTTCCACCATAAATAATTGTTCCCCAAACACTTAACATCAAAATCTCTATTTTGGGCAAAACCCTAATTTTGACCCAAAACTCCCAAAATTATCCAAACCGAAATTTAGAGAAATCCAACACTAGGAAACTATCAATGGAGCATTTATAACTTATTTTATGGTTTAGAAATGGAAGGGATACACTTACCACTTAGATTTTGATAAAAACCTAGAAAACCCTAAAATGGAGCTTGAGGTTGAAGATGGAGGTGAAGATGAAGATCCTTGCTATCTAGCTTCCATTCCTTGCACTTGGTAGGTTAATGTTACAACAAAACTTGAGGATTTGAGGATCTAGAACTCCAAAACACCATGGATGAAGACGATGGGTCTTGGGGGGTTTTGGGAGAGAAGAAATGGGAGATAGAAATGAGAAATTATGAATTTTGGGGAAAAAACTCATTTAACCCGTGCTGATGCTTCTGCTGTCAAAGGGCACGACCTGTGCCACTTTTGTGAAGAAATGAGCACGACCCGTGCGCCCTGCAGACCAGAATACTGTAACACCCAATATTTTGAAATATTATTATTTTGGGGTTTTACAAAGCTTATTATAATTATTATTAATGTCCTTAAAGGTTTATAATTTATTATGAATTTTAGTGAATTTATTTGTTTTATTCTATGTTATTTATGATTAATTAGCCTTAAGGTACAAATTATAGTGCAAAGAGTACTTACATATTATGCACAAGGGTTGGACTAAAATGTTTATGGCATAAATAATAAGTTTAAGCATGAAATACAAGTCCTTCTATGTATACAAGAGTGGTATAGTGGGGTAATTACCTAAGTAACTTAAGGGTACTATGGTAAAAAGCAAAATGAGTCAAATAAGAAGCATTAAAGGTGAAATAAGCTTTCCAATCTGCTCATTCCAGCCCCTTCCATCCGATTTCAACTCTTAGAGAGAGAGAAGGATGAGCTTGAAGCTACCATTGATGAATCCTTGATGCTAGGAGATTGCATGTTCATTTTGAAGCCATTTTATAGTAATTTGACCTTGGTTTAGCCTAGAACAAGCCTTGTTTTGTGGGATTGATTGGTTCTTCATCTCAAAGTAAGTATTCTAACCCTTGTAATCTGATTTTAGTAAGTATAGATGTGTGTTGTTGATTTTTGATTGAAATGGGTCATTTAACGGGTCAAAAAGGGTTGATTTGTTCATGTTAGGGTTCGATATTGAATTGATGTCAAAGTTTATATTTGAGACCTGGAATAAACTTGTTTTGATGTATATATAAGTTGTTTATAGGTTGAAATTGAGTTTAGGTCGAATTGGTGACCTATTGGGTGGATTTTAATCAAGAAAACTCGAAATTGGGATGTTGTTTGGAACATTTCAACACTCACTGGGCTGTCTTAATAAATTCGTATAAAATCAACCGTTTATCGGATTTAGGCGTATAATATATCGTTTGAAACCCTGAACTGTCTATTTTAATTTATCTTTTGATCATAGAAGCTAATTCCAACATTAAGTTTGTCAAAAAGTCGAATTACAGCAGCTATGTCAGTTTTGGGTGTATTTTTGGACAAATGTTAAAATAAGAAATTTTTAAGTAATTGACCTTAAGCTTTCTTGAGATGTTTTGGGATTCATTAGTAACTTATATTAAAGTGTATTTGGGGCCTCCTAAGTCATCTAGTTTTGAGGACAAATATGTCTTTCGGTTTGACATATTGGTTAAATTATCTAAACAAGTTTTGTTTAAACCTTTGCAATAGGTTTGAACAACAAGTGACATAGTTTGTGGATTGGGTGGTGATCCTCATCACACCCTAAGGTGAGTGTACCCTGTGGATACTTGTTTTTGTTTTGTTTGTAAAACTCATAAGTCATCTTATGTTAAAGTTTGAAAATAGTTGATTATGGATGTGGGTAGTATTGAAATGTCTATGTGATGCTAAGGCTCATTATTTGAGATGCTAAATGCACATTGACTTGTAAATTGTTTATACTTGTTCATAATACACAATGAGATGTAAATTCTCCTTGTAGGAGATGTCAAATGCTCATCGTGATAGTTTAAACTTGTTTATAATTATGAATGCACAATGTGATGTCAAATGCACTTTGTGATTTTTATGACTTATGCTATTATGTTTATGCAATTGGTGGAACCGGGTTGATGTGAATGCTCCATTGTGACCATGTGGTTCAAGAGGTTGACGAGCGAACCGAACCATTGTACATGTGTGGGCTTGGAGATGTTATCACCCAAGTTTCACGTAACGTCTAGAGGTGGAATGCTTTGTGCTCCCCCACTGGGACGGGTGATGTGGATTATCCCCCATACGGGCTCGTGTTGACCGTGGCTAGCTACCAAGTGGAAATACTAAGCTCTATGGACTTACCCCCACATCCTTATGTGCTTACATATGTACCATGTTGTTACATTGTCAAACTAGTTTCTATAAATTGATGACTTATTCTGGATCACTTGCTTTTATTCGGTGCGCTCACTAGCATTTTATGCTAACTGGTTTGTTTAAATATTGTATCCACAGGAGATAAATAGATCATGCTTGGTGAGGTGGGGTAGTGGCAATGGAAGCAAGAGTATGAAGACATGTTTTTTGGACAACTCTTTTGATACTTTATTATTATATGTTAATGGTCGTGGATATGACGGTAACACCAACTTTTGGACGGGTCACACTTGTGTTGTGAATATTGTTTAAGTGTTTTTGAGTGTGACTTAATTATGGATTGAAAACATTTGTTAACTTTTAAATTTGTCACATGCTTCCGCTAAATGATAATATCTTTTGTATAAACTTGATGTTTAAAAAAAAAATAAAGGGTTCAAATTTGATGTAAAAATTTTGGGTGTTACAAGTTGGTATCAGAGCCTGGTTTTGAGCGAATCAAGCACTAAAATTAGTGTTTGGTCTCAGAACGGGCCGACCATTAACTAATAAAAAAAAAGTCCAAACATGTCGGGTGGGTGACTTGGGATAGAATGAGAGTTACTTGAGAGTTTATGTGACTCTATTGTTTGCTAGCCCTAAGTTACTTGTTTATATTGCTTTTAACCCTATACAAAATTGTTGTTGTCTACTTGTGTGAAGTAGACAAGAGTTGATTGAGATATGGATGCCAATGCTGGTGATAACTTCAATATGGATCCCCATGGAGGAGGGCCTAATCCTCAAGGAAATCCTCATCAGGATGGAGGGTCTTCATCTTCTCAACCCTCCCAGAATAATCCAAATCTGAATCCTCAACAGGATCAAACTGCACTTATAGCTCAATTATTGGCCCGTATCCAAGAGCTAGAAAATCAATCCAAAAGAAATAATGATCCTCAGAAGACTCATGGGGAATCAAGTGAAGTCTCTATCTCCAAGGAACCTACTGTCTCCTATAAAACCTTTTTGAGTTGCAAACCCCCAACCTATGAGGGTAGTGATGACCCAATTGTAACCATTGGGTGGGTTAGGGAGATGGAACAAACTTTCAAATCTTGTGATTGTGATGATAAGCACAAGGTACCTTATGCCACCAGACAACTAAAAGGGAGATCCTTAACTTGGTGGATGTCTATTTGTGCTGCTACATCAAAGGAATATCTGGATAAGATGACTTGGGAGGCTTTTCTTGATAGTCTTTATGCTGAATACTGCAGTGAAAGAGAGATGGACAGGTTAGAAAGAGAGTTCCTTAGCATGAAATTGGGTAATTTAACCATGGATGAGCATGTTAGGAGGTTCACTGAGCGGCTTAGCTTTGTAAACCGATGGGTTCCCGATGATAAAGCCAAAATGAAGAGATTTGTTGAAACCTTGCCCCCACCATATAAAGCCCATGTGAGAGAGCGCCCTACCCTTCTTCAAGCCACCCAAAAAGCCAAACTTCTATACGATGATTTTGAAGCAGGTAAAAGTGAGAAGAAAGTCTTAGGTGAGAAAAGAAAGGTTGAAAATCAAGGGGTTCATCTAAAAAGAAGGGTACTACATCTTCTTTTCAATCTAAAGCTTCTGGTGATAACAAAAGGCCCCGATGGTGCAAACCTTGCCGAGCACTCCATGATGGTGAATGTTCTAAGGCTACTAAAGTATGTGCTCGTTGTGGGGTCGTTGGTCACTCTCCTGATGAATGTCAATTCAAAGAGAATGTATGTTTCTTATGTCATAAGCCAGGTCACAAGAGTGCTATTTGCAATCAGCGTAAGGAGGGAGGTGCTAGCAACTCTGCTTCAAAGGAACGAAACCCTCCTAAAGCTAAAGGTTGTGCCTTTCAAATGACCGCAGATGAGGCCCGTGATGCCGGAGATGTTGTTACTGGTACATTCTTGATAAATTCTATGCCTACTTATGTGTTATTTGACTCCGGTGCAAATCGATCCTTTGTGTCTTCTACTTTTTGTGAATCCCTTAATTTGCCTCAAAGTAAGCTTGCCAAACCTTTGGATGTTGAGGTTGCCGATGGCAAGATTATTTCTGTTGCTGAAATTTGTGATAAATGTGTACTTGATATTGATGGGAACTCCTTTCCTATTCGTCTTCTTCCTATTGGTATATCGTCTTTTGATGTTGTCGTTGGGATGGATTGGCTTGGTCCAAACCAAGCTGAGATTATTTGTTCCCAAAAGCTCATTCGAATTCCATTGCCTAACAGATCTCAAGCCATAGCTCGCGGCGAAAGACGTAAGTCATGATTGGAAATCATTTCCGTTATGAAAGTCCGTAAATGCTTGTCTAAGGGTTGTGAATCATTTTTGGCTTATGTCCTTGATACCAAGAAAGAGAATAAAGCTCTCGGGGATATAAAGATTGTTAATGAATTCCCCGATGTATTCCCTGATGATCTTCCGGGTTTACCTCCTACTCGTGAAGTGGAATTCCAAATTGATCTTATTCCTGGTGCAACCCCCATTGCAAAAGCTCCCTACCGTTTGGCTCCTTCGGAAATTAGGGAGATGATGACCCAAATACAAGATCTTTTAGATAAGGGGTTTGTGAGACCGAGTTCCTCACCTTGGGGAGCTCCGGTTTTATTCGTTAAAAAGAAAGATGGTTCGCTCCGGATGTGCATTGATTGCCGGGAACTAAATAAGCGTACCATCAAGAACAAATATCCTCTTCAAAGGATAGATGATTTATTCGATCAGCTTCAAGGTGCTACTTATTTTTCCAAGATTGATCTTCGTTTGGGATATCATCAAGTTCGAGTTAAAGAAGTTGATGTTCCCAAGACAACCTTTAGAACCCGATATGGACATTATGAGTTTCTGGTGATGCCTTTTGGTTTGACAAATGCACCAACAGTGTTCATGGATTTAATGAATCGGGTATGCCGTCTTTTCTTGGATAAATCTGTCATTGTTTTCATTGATGATATCTTGGTCTATTCTAAGACCGAATCAGATCACGAAGTTCATCTTTGTGAGGTTCTTGAAGTTCTAAGGAGGGAGAAACTTTAATCAAAATTCTCCAAATGCGAATTCTGGCTCAGAGAGGTTCAATTCCTCGGGCATGTTATCTGTAGTGAGGGTGTGAAAGTTGATCCCTCCAAGATTGAGGCGGTGATGAAATGGGAGCTCTTAAATCTCCATCCGAGATTAAGAGTTTTCTAGGTCTCGCAGGTTATTACCGCCGTTTCATTCGTGACTTTTCTAAGATTGCCGAGCCTTTGACTAAATTGAAACGAAAGGATGTTCCATATGTATGGTCTGATGCACAAGAAAATGCCTTCCAGTTACTCAAAAGATTGCTTTGTCAAGCACCTGTTCTTTCTCTTCCTCAAGGCTCGGAGGACTTTGTGGTTTATAGTGATGCTTCTCATTCCGGGTTAGGATGTGTCCTTATGCAAAGGGACAAAGTCATAGCTTATGCATCTCGGCAATTGAAGCCTCACGAGAAAAATTATCCAACCCATGACTTAGAGATGGCAGCTGTGATTTTTGCATTAAAACTTTGGCGCCACTATCTTTATGGGACTCATTGTATGGTTTTTACTGACCATAAGAGCTTACAACATATCTTTGATCAAAAGGAGTTAAATATGCGGCAACGCCGATGGCTTGAATTAATCAAAGATTATGATTGTGAGATTCGTTATCATCCGGGTAAGGCAAACGTTGTGGCCGACGCATTGAGTCGCAAGGTGCGGTCTGATTTGTCCCATTGCAAGTCTTTTAGAATTGAAGTTGTTTCAGACTTGATGGAGCGGCTTAGGGTTGCAGAACGAGAGGCTTTGCAGGATGAAAATCTCAAAATTGAACTTATGTTTAAGGATAAAGATCATCTCGTAGACAATAGTCATGGTTTAAAGATGTTTATGGGCCGGGTTTGGGTGCCGAGGCTTGGTGGAAACCGTGAGATGATTTTACATGATGCTCACCGGTCTAAATTATCTATTCACCTGGGTTGCACAAAGATGTACCGTGACTTGAAACCCTTGTATTGGTGGCCTGGGATGAAAATGGATATAGCTGAGTATGTTGCAAAGTGCCCCGTTTGTGCTCAAGTTAAGATAGAACATCAAAGACCTTATGGTAATCTTCAACAATTGGAAATCCCGGAATGGAAGTGGGACCATATCACTATGGATTTTGTGACAAGATTACCGAAGACTCCAAAGGGACACGATATGATTTGGGTCATAGTTGATCGTTTGACCAAAAGTTCTCATTTTCTAGCCACTCGTGAGTCTGCTCCTATGGATAAGTTGGCAAAGTTGTATGTTGATGAGATCGTATCGAGGCATGGAGGTCCTTTATCTATTGTATTCGATCGGGATTCCCGTTTTGTCTCCAACTTTTGGAGAAGCCTTCAAAGAGAGCTTGGTACTCGCGTCCATTTGAGTACTGCTTATCACCCACAAACGGATGGTCAATCTGAAAGAACTATCCAAACTTTGGAGGATATGCTTAGATCTTGTGCTTTAGAGTTTGGTGGATCTTGGGATATTCATTTACCCTTGATCGAGTTTGCTTATAATAACTCATATCATTCGAGCATTGGGATGCCTCCATTTGAAATGTTGTATGGAAGGCGATGTCGGACTCCTATTTGTTGGCTTGAGCCGGGTGAGAAGCAGTATGCCGACCCGAATATTGTTCAAATCACCGCGGATAAAGTCAAGGTTTCCCTTGAAAAGCTCAAAGTCGCGCGTGATCGCCAAAAGATGTATGCGGACAAGAAGAGAAAGCCCATGACTTTTGAGGTTGGTGACCGTGTTATGCTTAAAGTGTCACCTTGGAAGGGCGTGATCCGTTTTGGTAAGCGAGGCAAATTGAACCCAAGATACATTGGCCCGTTCAAAATTGTAAAACGGGTTAATGAGCAAGCTTATGAGTTGGAGTTACCCCGGAATTGAAAGGAATTCACAACACTTTTCATGTATGTAACTTCAAGAAGTCCAAGGTGGAAGATGATCAAATTCTACCCATAAGTGAATTACGGGTTGACTTGTGGAAGAACCGGTAGCTATCTTGGATAAGAAAATTAAAAAGTTGAGAAAACGGTTGATACCGTTGGTCTTAGTCGAATGGAAGCATAGTCAAGGTCCAAACTTGACTTGGGAAACCGAAGAGGACATGAAGACTCGATACCCTCACTTATTTAGTTAGTCAAATTCCGAAGACGGAATTTCTACAAGGAGGAAGGAATGTAACACCCAATATTTTGAAATATTATTATTTTGGGGTTTTACAAAGCTTATTATAATTATTATTAATGTCCTTGAAGGTTTATAATTTGTTATGAATTTTAGTGAATTTATTTGTTTTATTCTATGTTATTGATGATTAATTAGCCTTAAGGTACAAATTATAGTGCAAAGAGTACTTACATATTATGCACAAGGGTTGGACTAAAATGTTTATGGCATAAATAATAAGTTTAAGCATGAAATACAAGTCCTTCTATGTATACAAGAGTGGTATAGTGGGGTAATTACCTAAGTAACTTAAGGGTACTATGGTAAATAGCAAAATGGGTCAAATAAGAAGCATTAAAGGTGAAATAAGCTTTCCAATCTGCTCATTCCAGCCCTTTCCAGCCGATTTCAACTCTTAGAGAGAGAGAAGGATGAGCTTGAAGCTACCATTGATGAATCCTTGATGCTAGGAGATTGCATGTTCATTTTGAAGCCATTTTATAGTAATTTGACCTTGGTTTAGCCTAGAACAAGCCTTGTTTTGTGGGATTGATTGGTTCTTCATCTCAAAGTAAGTATTCTAACCCTTGTAATCTGATTTTAGTAAGTATAGATGTGTGTTGTTGATTTTTGATTGAAATGGGTCATTTAACGGGTCAAAAAGGGTTGATTTGTTCATGTTAGGGTTCGATATTGAATTGATGTCAAAGTTTATATTTGAGACCTGGAATAAACTTGTTTTGATGTATATATAAGTTTTTTATAGGTTGAAATTGAGTTTAGGTCGAATTGGTGACCTATTGGGTGGATTTTAATCAAGAAAACTCGAAATTGGGATGTTGTTTGGAACATTTCAACACTCACTGGGCTGTCTTAATAAATTCGTATAAAATCAACCGTTTATCGGATTTAGGCGTATAATATATCGTTTGAAACCCTGAACTGTCTATTTTAATTTATCTTTTGATCACATAAGCTAATTCCAACATTAAGTTTGTCAAAAAGTCGAATTACAGAAGCTATGTCAGTTTTGGGTGTGTTTTTGGGCAAATGTTAAAATAAGAAATTTTTAAGTAATTGACCTTAAGCTTTCTTGAGGTGTTTTGGGATTCATTAGTAACTTATATTAAAGTGTATTTGGGGCCTCCTGAGTCATCTAGTTTTGAGGACAAATATGTCTTTCGGTTTGACATATTGGTTAAATTATCTAAACAAGTTTTGTTTAAACCTTTGCAATAGGTTTGAACAACAAGTGACATAGTTTGTGGATTGGGTGGTCATCCTCATCACACCCTAAGGTGAGTGTACCCTGTGGATACTTGTTTTTGTTTTGTTTGTAAAACTCATAAGTCATCTTATGTTAAAGTTTGACAATAGTTGATTATGGATGTGGGTAGTATTGAAATGTCTATGTGATGCTAAGGCTCATTATTTGAGATGCTAAATGCACATTGACTTGTAAATTGTTTATACTTGTTCATAATACACAATGAGATGTAAATGCTCCTTGTAGGAGATGTCAAATGCTCATCGTGATAGTTTAAACTTGTTTATAATTATGAATGCACAATGTGATGTCAAATGCACTTTGTGATTTTTATGACTTATGCTATTATGTTTATGCAATTGGTGGAACCGGGTTGATGTGAATGCTCCATTGTGACCATGTGGTTCAAGAGGCTGACGAGCGAACCGAACCATTGTACATGTGTGGGCTTGGAGATGTTATCACCCAAGTTTCACGTAACGTCTAGAGGTGGAATGCTTTGTGCTCCCCCACTGGGACGGGTGATGTGGATTATCCCCCATACGGGCTCGTGTTGACCGTGGCTAGCTACCAAGTGGAAATACTAAGCTCTATGGACTTACCCCCACATCCTTATGTGCTTACATATGTACCATGTTGTTACATTGTCAAACTAGTTTCTATAAATTGATGACTTATTCTGGATCACTTGCTTTTATTCGGTGCGCTCACTAGCATTTTATGCTAACTGGTTTGTTTAAATATTGTATCCATAGGAGATAAATAGATCATGCTTGGTGAGGTGGGGTAGTGGCAATGGAAGCAAGAGTATGAAGACATGTTTTTTGGACAACTCTTTTGATACTTTATTATTATATGTTAATGGTCGTGGATATGACGGTAACACCAACTTTTGGACGGGTCACACTTGTGTTGTGAATATTGTTTAAATGTTTTTAAGTGTGACTTAATTATGGATTGAAAACATTTGTTAACTTTTAAATTTGTCACATGCTTCCGCTAAATGATAATATGTTTTGTATAAACTTGATGTTTAAAAAAAAATAAAGGGTTCAAATTTGATGTAAAAATTTTGGGTGTTACAATACATGCCCCATTTTTCTTCCTTCCTTCTTCTAGCTCGATTTCTCTCAAAGAACCCATTCGAAATTCTGGGTGTTACAAAACTCAATGCCCAAAACAACACCTTTCGGTAACGGGGGAGGCCCGATTACATTGGACGTGACGGAACACAAAAATAGGTCACGTAACCATGTAGTAAAACCAAAACACATGGATTATACTCATAAGACATATCGAGCCCAATCCCTCTAGATCTTTTGCCCGTAGAGACTCAAATTCAATCCCTCTGGGTCTATATACTTTGAGATGTCCAAATCCATACCAAACATACAAGCACATTTGGAATTACACCTTACTGCTTATGGGACGATGTCCGACCATATAGGGCCACATTACTTTCCATGAATCCTGATGCCTATTCCATGCTACAATAAGGGAAACTAGCATCCCATCATTTACGTAAAAACTCAAGTGCCTATGGATCCATAGCAATAGGGTTTAAAACATTATATGACTCCAAACGAATGAACTAACGCATTCGAAATATGTAATTCTCATATAAATATAAATCATGATCAAAGCTCTACGTTGAACTATCAAAACTGGACAAATGTCCCTAAGACCCAACATAGTCAAAAACCGAGTCATAAACTCAACCAATCAATTGACCATTTGTAAAAGTCATAAAATACAATAAAACGTAAAAAACCTGCATTTATGCAAACTTATGCTCCAAAATACATAAATAAACTCCAACATAGTTTAGATTGGGACAAATCATTTTCCAAGTGAGTTTATACCATTTATACTCAAAAGATCTCATTCCATAAAAATAAATCAGTAAAATACCAATACTCAAGATTTATTTATCAAAATGCCCAAAATCCCAAATGAGGGTGTTTTACAAAGTTTATAAAGTTAAACACTTCAAATAATCAAAACCCACCAAATAACTTAACAGTTGATAATTTCATATAAAACATATAAACGTTCAAAAGTTGACATTTTGGCATGTACACCGTTTTCACAAATTAACTTGAACTTACCTTGCTAGATTTAGGTTAAATCTAGATTTCATCCCAACTTGAGCTTCCTTGAAGGAACTTGAATCCACAAGCAAATTCTTCCAAAAACCTAGATCCACAAGTTTCCAACCATAAATATACATATTCAAGTACTTAGAATCATTCCCCAAACATCTTATATCAAAATCTTCATTTTGGCCAAAACCCTAATTTAACCTAACTTTTCTCAAAATCTTCCAAACCCAAATTGGAGAAATAAAACACTAGGGAGTCATCAACAGAGCATTTTTAACTCATAAAGAAGTTTGGAAATGGAAGGAATGAACTTACCACTTAGGTTTTGGTGAAAACCTAGAAAACCCCAAAATTCTTGAAAATGGAGGTGATGATGACGAGCTCTTGATCTTTGCTTCCATTCCACCACCAAATACTCTTATATATTCCCAAAACTAACAATATAACCTTGAAAATCTCTCAAAAACGAAACAATAGCAACTTGAATCGTCAAAAACAGTAGAAATGAGAGAGATATGAAGAAATGACGATTGAGGCTGAAAATCGCGACTTATGCACACTGGTACCTCCATGCGATTGTGCCATGCTATAGTGACAATGTCACAAACGCGGGCACAATCGCTGATATTGTACCGAGAGTTTTTGGCTTCAGCGATTGTGACATGCTATAGTTACAGTGTCATAATCGCTGGCACTATAGCTGAGCATGTACCAAACACTGTTTTGGCCATAACTTCTTCGTTTTAGCTTCGATTTTGCTCCGGAAAGAACCATTGGTATCGTAATTGAATTCCTCATCTAGAAAGACTACAAAATCTATCATTTAGTCCAAAAATCCCATTTCCTCTATTTCTCTCAAAAGATCGATTTCTACACTAACGTGAAATAGTACTTACCCAAAAATTACGGGTGTTACATATAGCGAAATCATGTTGTGGATGTTGCTTAAAGTCTAAAATCAGGTAATAATTTATTAATATTATGGGTTAAAGTCCAAAACTTTGGATTTATTAATGGACAATAGAGAAAATAGATTAAAAATGTTACATAAATTTAACAACTATTATATATATATATATATACAAAAGATTGTGTGAGAAAAAGAGTTAAGGTGAGAAGGAATCTGAACCTTTGATTACTTTTAATCTCAATCCCACCTATGAGATACGTTTTTATTGAAGATGTTCTAGCAATAAATTTTTAAACTTCAGATAAACTGATTATGATTATTGTTATTTGGGGTTAAAATAAAAATATTTTGAATAATAAGAAAAAAAATTGCTACAAGAAAACAAATTATTAAAATATATAATTGTATAACTTTAAGTTTCCGAGCAAATCATTGAGTCATAAGAGCTAGGGGTTGACATTCAATGAATGTGAAGGGAATCGAATCGATCCACTCATCCATTGGATGTTGGATTTTTCCAACCCAATGGATGATTGGATCGGTTTGGTTCCATCCATTGGATATTCTTATTGGATATCCATTGGATCGGATTGGAACCATCCGACATCCAATGGATGATCAGAACGGATCGGATCGGATTCATTCAATGTGTTAATGTAATCCAATTTTCTAACAATGAAATAAATTGATTAACCACTTTTAATATATGTTAAAACCAACACAAGTGAGACTAAAAATTTAAAAACAAACACAAAACAAATTCAGATTTAAGCAAATTGCAAACAAATTAATTGGATGATAGTTGGATGGATAACTGGATGGTAATCGAATGGGTAATTTGATGATGGTTGGTTCGATTCGGTCGGTTCTTGACTGCCATCCAAGAACCGACTGACCCAAATTGGATATTGAAATTTTCAATCCGATCCGATTTGGATATCCAATCATGGTCAGTCGGTTCTAATTGGATCGGTTGACTTTTGTGCATACCCCTAATAAGAGCATCTCAAACAGATTTTTTAAAATGGATAAAGTAGGAGAAAAAAATGTTTAAATTCTCCAAATTTGGAGAATTATCTAAAAATAATTGTTTAGATTTGAGAAATAATATTTATTTTCTTACCAATTAGAGTGTGTGAAATTGAATGTTTATAAGAGGGAAACAATATTTTTAGCAAATATATTTAATATTTTAATAATATAATTAATGTTTTACTATATAAAATGGAGTTGAATGTAAATTTTTGGAGATTTTAAAATTTAACACTGCAGTTTAGACAAATTTTGGAGAATTTGTTACAGATGCTCTAAGAAGTTAATAGCAAATTAGGTGCCTTCCAAGCCCATTTTCAGTGAGAAAAAAGGAAAGGCTCAGGTTGGGCTGGGTTTTGGTGTTGAAAAAAAGGCTCGACCGATCTTAAACGGGCTTTTTTTGGGGGCAAGTTCTTTTGGGTCAGGCCCACGCATAAGCTTGCCCCAAAATTTAGTACGATCGGGTTTTGAGCCTTGGCCCAATTGAGCTTCAGGCTCGCTAGGCCGAGGCTTTTTCAAACTGGGACTTCGAGTTTGAGCTCTTTTATGCAGCTTTAGGTTTGAATATAAGGCTCCTTAAACCAAGATTTTAACTCTTACCCACTAAGTAAATCTCTTAATGGTAACTAGTTTTTTTTTATCCTAACTAGGGGTGTCAAAAATAAACGAAACCGAATAACCCATCCGAACCGAATGAAATTTGGGTTAAACGGTTTCGGGTTAAACGGTTCGGTTAACCGAAAAAGCTTTCTTATTCGGTTCGGTTTTCGGTTAATTTTTTCCTAATTCGGTTAAACCGAATAACCCGAATAACACATTCTACTAATATTTTATATATTGCATGTTTATAAAAAATAAACCTAAGGCATGTTATACTATTATTATTTTACATATTTTATTGATATATAATGTTTTTTTTATTAAGAGTAGATTATGTTTTTTATTATATTTTATGCTTGAATTACATCGTCACATGAAGAAAAATAATGTCATATGGTAAAAATATGTTTTGATAGATGGTATATTTTACTTAATATAAGTCAGTTGTTGAGTATAAATGTATGATACAATTATATATTATAAGCAACAGACACTTGATTTGAAAACATTATTTGAGCAAATGTCCAACGAAAAAATATAAATCCTTATTCATTTAACTGGTTACCGAACCGAATAACCCAAAACCGATTAAACCAAACCTTATTTGGTTTGGTTATCGGTTAATTTTTAAAAAACTTGAAAACCGATTAACCCGAACCGAATAAACCGAAAACCGATTTAACTGGCCGAATAACACCCCTAATCCTAACAATACAATAATATATGTAAAACTTATTGTAAATTGAGAACGAAATTCTAATTTAAATTCTATTCATCAAAAAATAAAATGTGAAACTTATGTTTAAAGAAAATAAAAAATACATTCATCTTTTATCACATGCATTTATATATAAATAACTAAATAAAATAAATTGTTTTGATTTTTTTAAACACAGATCTCCAAAGAAAACAAGCTAATGTGAAAATTATCACAATTACACAAACAAATATTTTAATAATCTATAACAAGAAAACAATAAGAAGAAAAAATCAAATACTTAAACTGATTTTATTGAGTGCCTTCAAATCAAAGGCTTGAACTCTCAGGGACGTTTGATTAATAAAATGATTTTAAGAGATTTGGATTTTGTGGCATGATTTGGATTTTGAATCTTTGGTTTGTTTACTTTGCAGAATTTGGAATAGAATTGAATATCATTCTTTATAAATAATTTATAAAAACAAATTATTAATAATTACAAAAATAATTAAATTATCTTTTTATTAATTGATTTTTATAAAACAAGTGTTTTTAACATATCTTAAAACATTATTATATACAAATCCTACGAATACTGTGAAAGTAAGTTCTTCAAAATGTGAACCGAAGCAAAGTACGTTGTATTTTGATATAATTTGCATTTAATAAAAAAAAAAAAAGCTAGACATAAAACAACAACTTTGTAGTAAAGTTTTTGGAAAAAAAATATCGAACATGTTATAAGAAAACTATAACTGATTTAAGGTAAACCAGTTAATGTGAAGTAATTTGTTCTTAAGGGGCTTATCACTAATAAGGGGTTGTTTGTTTTTTTAAAAAAATCTCTTAATCTCTCTTAAGTCTAAATCGTTCAGACCTTTTTACACACCACCTCTTATTAATCATAACTAAATTAAGACTTCAGACTGTAGACCTCTTAAAAAACAAACGACACCTAAGTGTTTTTTTTATCGAAAAAGGATCGATGGTCCAAAATCCAAATTGATGACATCATGGACCGATTTTCTTTTGCTTCTGTCTATAGTTTGTTGGATCAGGTCCAATGCCCATCTCTACATTTAATTTTTAGAAAATCGACGAACCTAATACCTCCGGTTTGGATGGTTTAACCCCCCAAACCACAAACCAAACAACAAATGGCGGTTTAGAAAATTTTCAAACCGAACGGTTTGGTAGCAAGTGACCAAACTGGTTAAACCGGACCACAAAAAGGCGGTCTGGCCTGACTAGTTTAAGCGGTTTGGGCCTCTTATGGGCTTTAAACTAAAAAAACATAAACTATATATATCCAAAATAAAATTTCTACCAATATAACATTATTAAAAAATAGTATATCGAATTACAAAAAACGTTTATTATTAAATTTAAAAAAAAAACATTGAACAAGTTGAAAGAAAGTTAAACAAGTCCACCATCAATGGTTGAATTTTGGACAAATATTGAGAAAGTCGAAGGACGATTTAGATTTGAATTTTTTACGGATCTTAACACTTTGTCAATTTTGATGACAAAATCAATTGAGAAAATGAAAACTAAAGACATAATTCTTTGACGATTTTTTTTTAATTGAGCTATAAAAGTTGAGTCTGCAACATGAAAACTAAATATGACTAAAACATGCGTATTTTTAGCGGTCAGTGTGGTCCACACCGCTCAAAAAAGGGTTAAACCGTAAACCAGACCGGACCGAGCGGTTTGGCTATTTTTCAAACCGGACCGGACCGCCAGATCTCTCACACCGTAAAAAACACTCCGATTTGACTTGATTCAACCGGTTTGAACGGTTCTTTTAAACACCCCTATTGGTTTCAATCTTTTTGATGATTTTAATTGACTTTAAATTATAGAAATGAAGCACCAAAAAAATCTGTCACTATTTGATGCCAATTACAATGGATAAAATATCGTTACCGACATACTCAAAAAAGTTTTTGATATTTTGGTTGGTAATGCTTATTCTTGTCAATATATCGACATCGTCAATTGTCCATTATGTGATTTTGTTGTTATTATATTTATGTAAATATAAAAAAAAATACAAAATACAAAAGACAATAAAACAAATATCCATAATTATTAAGCTTTTCCATGACTTCTTTTTTGTTCGAATGCATGATAATTCTTAGTTTTAATTAATATTATAATTGTTGGGTCATTGACCAGCATCTTCCTAAATCGAAACGTGGCCCTGGTTGCTACGCTATAAAGAAATAAAGTTGCACCTTCTCCATCAGCAATTGCTTTTGGCGTAGTGGTAAGCGCTTGATCCTAACATGTGGTATCAGAGCAGGTCACGGGTTCGAATCCCATGGAGTGCATTTAAATGCTAAAGGCATGCTGTGCAGCCATTGATTTCTAGCGAAGATCTTGTTAGTGCTGGCAGATGCTGGGGGGGGGGGGATTGTTGGTTCATTGACCAACATCTTCCTAAATCGAAACGTGGCGCTGATTGCTACGCTATAAGGAAATAAAGTTGCACCTTCTCCATCAACAATTGCTTTTGGCATAGTGGTAAGCGCTTGATCCTAACAATAATTATAGCTAAAAACTATAGTGTTCATTATTGAAGATATAAAACTTTCGATTATAATTCACAACTACTAATATAGAGTGAAAAATCACAAACATTGTTTTTAACTTCTAACGTTTTAATCGGTCTAAATGTGATCCAAAAATTATAATTTCTAGAAAACTCGGAAGTTAAGTAATTAAGGTATTATTTTACATATATTTGTGTTTACATAGTGAAAATGTTACAAGTGAATTTTTTTTTTTGGTTCACATAGTGAAACGAAAAATACTCATAAAAAAGTTTCACATGGTAAAATATTACATATGAAGATATCATATTATAAAACAAATATATGTGCACCATATCAATTCCCTTTGAAGCCGCAATTAATGGGAGAATATTTGATTAAAAGTTATTAACGGCTTAAAAGCACTTCTAACACTTTTCACCAAAAATGACACTTCTCACATGATCCCATGCCTATATATATATATATATATAGATAGATAGATAGATAGATAGATAGATAGATAGAGGGTGAGGTTCATTTGAGAAAATGCTAAATGTATGAGAAATAGAGAAGTAATCCTAGCCTTTCATATGGTCAAGATCGGATTTGATTGGTAAAATATTGCGTTTTTGACTGTTCAAAAGTTACGGCTATTCCAAAAATAGAAGTACAGTTTCGTAATTTTTACAAATACACGGGACGAGTTCATACATGAACCTGTATAATTCACATATGAACTATATGTTCATATGTGAACCAGTGTAATTCACATATGAACTTTTTTAACTGATTCATATATGAATCACAAAGGTTTATATATGAATCAATTAAAAGAATTCATATATGAATTACACTGGTTCATATATGAACATATAATTCATATATGAAATCGTCTCGCGTATTTTACGAAACTATCCCTCTATCTTCTACAGATCACACAAAGAATTATCCGGTGATTCACGGTCAAAGCCGCAAATGTTGACCAGATAAAGGGCTATAATCGTTTTTTTATTTCTCATATTTTTATAATAAAAATATGAGAAATAAAAAAATAATCCTAACCCTTTATCTGGTCAACATTTGCGGCTTTGATAGTGAAACACCGAATATATATATATGAGTCGGTTCAAATGAAAACTCATCTTTCATTGTGCACATGAGGACAAATCTTAACCATTGATCAAAACTTAGAAAACTAATCAATAGTTAATATATAATAAGGTTAATTGGGAAGTGATTAAGAACAAAATTGTAATTTTGAATCAACGCCTACCTTCTTTGACTTTTTATTTTTATTTTTAATTAAAAAAAATTTACTCCCTTAAACTTTAAAATAATTAAAAATTAATAATATTTTAATCAAACAAATTACATCAAAAAAACGAGAATTTCGTGCTCTTCGATATGACATCCATCTCGATATAGTTTTTTTTTTCGTTTTAACCGTTTTTTACGTGAAATTCTATATACGTGTTATATTCATTATGAATATACATGCACGTCTTCGGGTGTTCACATTCAGTATGAATAACAAAGGTGAATGTCCATT
Organism: Arctium minus; assembly: GCA_954870635.1. Lineage (NCBI taxonomy): Eukaryota > Viridiplantae > Streptophyta > Magnoliopsida > Asterales > Asteraceae > Arctium > Arctium minus. The sequence goes on along the minus strand of OX941097.1, from coordinate 21,498,530 downwards.
CACTATTCATGATGAATAATACAATATGCAGGATGAATAATATGATATTTAGGATTTTTTTCGTTTTAACCGTATTTTATGTGTTATATTTATTATGAATATGCATGCACGTCATCGGGTGTCCACATTCAGTTTGAATAACAAATGTGAATGTTCATTCACTATTAATGATGAATAATACAATATTCAGGATGAATAATACACGAATCCATGATTTATGTATTATTTATCATGAATCGTGTATTATTCACCCCGAATGTTGTATTATTCATCAGGAATAATACATTATTCATGATGAATAATATATGAATGACCCGTGAAGGTGTAGACAAATGACGTACTCTCTTTTGCATCCCCGGATGTCCCACATTCAGTATGAATAACAAATGTGAACGTTCATTCATTATTCATGATGAATAATATAGTATTTAGGATGAATTACACAACATTCATGACGAATAATACTCGAATTCATGAATTGTGAAATATTCACCATGAATGTTGTATTATTCATCCTGAATGATACATTATTCATGATGAATAACACATTAATGACCTGTGAAGATGTGGAGACGTGATGCGCTCTCTTTTGTTCCCCGATTCACAACAGAATTACTCGATAGGTTCTCGATTCGTTTTGATGGGTGTTGGATTACGGTGCTGAAGAAACGTGATACCTTACGACGTTGAAGAAAGTGTTGAAGAAGGTGATGTCGAGTTACATACTTACGGTGTCGAGGTGTTGTAGAAACTTGAACGTACGTAAATATTCATAATGAATATACCACATACATAGCATTTCACATAAAAAACGGTTAAAACGACAAAAAAACTATATCGAGATGGATGTCATATCAAAGAGCACGAAATTCTCGTTTTTTTGATGTAATTTGTTTAATTAAAATATTAATAATTTTTAAGAAAATTTATTTTAAACTTTAATTGGGTAAAAAGTTTTTACTTAAAAAAGAAAATAAAAAGTCAAATATGATAGACGTGTGTTTAAATTTTCTTCCATTTTTACCCCTAAACATTTTGAAATTAAAAACTCTATTTAATATGAGTTGTTGGATCAAAAGATATCGAGTGACTGAGATTTGTTATCACGTGTACAATGAAAAATGAGTTTTAATTTGAACTTTCCTCTCTCTCTCTCTCTCTATATATATATATATATAAGGTCAGGTTCAGGGGAAAACTCTAAATAAATGGAAAACCGAAAAACCAAGAAAAAACGAATGAAAAAGTGTTTGAATATGGATATCAAATTAACAAGAAAAATATGATCGTTTATTTGGTGTAATTTATTTCGCTCGGATTTTATTCGTTTCGTATGTTTTCTAATAAAGGGGGGGGGGGGGGTTGAGGTTTTTTAATCCAAAAAGTATTGTGGTAATCACTCATTTAATCACATCCATCAGATCATCTAATTTAACGGTTGATAAGGTGTTTTTTAGTTTTCATTTATTTAAGGTTTTCCCCTAAACCTGTATATATATATATATATATATATATATATATATTTGTTTATATACATATTGGGAGAGGTTCAAATAAGAAGTGCTAAATGTATGAGAAGTAGAGAAGTGATCATAGTCCTTCATCTAGTCAATATTTACGGCTTTGATCGGGAAACACAGGATAATTCCTCGCATAATCTACAGGAGATAGAGGGGTAGTTTCATAACTTCTACAAATAGACAACAAACAAGTTCATATATGAACTCTTGTGATTCACACGTGAATTATATGTTCATTTATGAACCCGTTGATTAGTTCATATAAGAATAAGTTAATTAGTTCATATGTGAATTAGTTAATTAGTTAATATGTGAATCATATGGGTTCATATGTGAATCAGTTAAAATAATTAATATGTCAATTACACGGGTTCACATATGAACATAACACGAGTTCACATATGAACACATTTGCTGCCTATTTGTAAAAATTACGAAACTACCCCTCTATTTTTGGCATAGCCTTAAATTTTGACCAGTCAAAGCCCCAATTTTTGACCAGTCAAATCCGATCTTGACCATATGAAGGGCTATGATTACTTATCTACTTCTCATATATTTAACACTTCTCATTTGAATCTATGGCTATATATATATATATATAGCCATAAGTTCAAATGAAATTCACATTTTCATTATGAAGATGAGGACAAATCTTGGTCACAGATCAAAATTTAGAAAACTAATTAGTGGTTAAAACATAATAAGGTTAATTGAAAAGTGATTAGGAGAAAAAATGGAAGTTTAATTACAACCTATTTTATTTGATTTTTTATTTTCTTTTTTAATTAAAAAACTTTTACCTCCTTAAGGTCTAAAATAAATTATGTTAAAAATTACTAATATTCTAATCAAACAAATTACATCAAAAAAGGAGAATTTCGTATTCTTCGATTTGACATCCATCTCGATATAGTTTTTTTCCGTTTTAACCGTTTTTTACGTGAAATGATATATATGTGTTATGTTCATTATGAATATTTATGCACATTCATTATGAATATTAATCTGGTGCATCTTATCTTGGTGCATCTCATCCTAATGTGCATCCAATGGTTGATAACCACTTCTACGCTTCTCACGTTAACTTAACTTCTCACCGAAACCCAACCCTATATATATATATATATATAGGTGGGTTCATACGAGAACGATATTTATTTAAAAAAACACGAGAACAACGAATTAATACAAAATCATATATGATTGTGCGCAACTTTGTAGGCAACTTAAGTCGCGGCCAAAGTCGTCCGCGTCTATTTTTTTGACCGTTAATACCGAATCATATAAGATTTTACACATGATTTGTTGTCCTCGTGTTTTCTTAAATAGTTAACGTTCTCGTTTGAACATTTTTTTTTTCTCTCTCTCTCTCCCTCTTATATATATATATATATATATATATATATATATATATATATATATATATATATAGCCTTAGGTTCATTTGAGAAATGATAAATATATGAGAAATAGAGAAGTAATCCTAGCCATTCATACGGTCAAGATCGGATTTGACTGGTCAAATATTTCGGCTTTGACTAGTTAAAAGTTGCGGCTTTGACTGGTCAAAAGTTGCGGTTATTTCAAAAATAGAATGACACTTTCGTAATTTTTACAAAATACACGGTATGTGTTCATATATGAACATGTATAATTCACATATGAACTATATGTTCATATGTGAATCAGTGTAATTCACATCTGAACTCTTTTAAATTATTCATATATGAACTAATTAACTGATTCACATATGAACTAATTAACTGTAAGTTCAAATATGAATCAGTTGAACTAATTAACAGATTCATATATGAACTTTTGTGATTCATATATGAATTAATTAACTGATTCTCATATGAACTAATTAACTGATTCACATATGAACGTATAGTTCATATGTGAATCATATAGGTTCATATATGAACTCATCCCGCGTATTTTACGAAACTACCCCTCTATCTTCTATAGACCATGCAAGAAATTATCCGGTGCTTCGCGTTCAAAGCGGCAAATGTTGACCAGATGAATGGCTAATATTATTTCTCTATTTCTCATACATTTACCATTTTTCAAATGAATCTCTCCCTATATATATATATATATGCGAATGATTGTGTGAGAAGTTGAGTTAACATGAGAAGTGGATCTGAATATTGATCACTTTTAATCTTAAGTCCACCCATGAATCGCACTTGGTACAGGGACTGATCCGGTGCATCTTATCTTGGTGTATCTTATCCTAATGTGCATCCAAAGGTTGATAACCACTTGTCACGTTAACTCAACTTCTCACCGAAACCCAACCATATATATATATATGTGTGTGTGTATAAAAGTTTAAACAAATATTTATTCACCATATTGTTAAAATATTTTCTGTAACACCCATAAATTCTCAAGGTAAGTATTTATTCTTTTAAATGTATTTGAACTCATCCCGCATATTTTACGAAACTACCCCTCTACCTTCTATAGACCATGCAAGAAATTATCCGGTGCTTCGCGTTCAAAGCGGCAAATGTTGACCAGATGAATGGCTAATATCATTTCTCTATTTCTCATACATTTACCATTTTTCAAATGAATCTCTCCCTATATATATATATATATGCGAATGATTGTGTGAGAAGTTGAGTTAACATGAGAAGTGGATCTGAATATTGATCATTTTTAATCTCAAGTCCACCCATGAATCGCACTTGGTGCAGGGACTGATCCGGTGCATCTTATCTTGGTGTATCTTATCCTAATGTGCATCCAAAGGTTGATAACCACTTCTCACGTTAACTCAACTTCTCACCGAAACCCAACCATATATATATATATATATATGTGTGTGTGTGTGTGTGTGTGTATAAAAGTTTAAACAAATATTTATTCACCATATTGTTAAAATATTTTCTGTAACACCCATAAATTCTCAAGGTAAGTATTTATTCTTTTAAATGTATTGAATGTACCTATGTGAGTATATGAGCCTTTGTATGCGTTTTATGATACTTGATATGTTGAAATGACGTATAATCTGACTTACCGTCCTTAATTGTTCAAATCTCGCGTTAGTTATCGATTCAGGTCAAAATTCGGGACGTTTAGGGTGTGGCGCGACAATGACAGGCGACTATGACATGGTCACTGTCGCCGTGTCAAGGTCGCGGGGAGTGTACCGTAGGGGGTGTGTGTGTGGCGACTATGACACGCGACTATGACATGGTCAATGTCGCCGTGTCAATGTCGCGAGGGATGTACCGAGCCCTCGGGGGTGGTCGCGATTATGACACGCGACAATGCCCATGGGCATTGTCGCCGGGGCATTGTCGCCCGCGAGGGACCAATCCCCTTTGAGTTAAACCCTTCTCAACCCTCATTTGTCACATTTTCACATCCAAAAACGGGAGAGCTTCTCTTTGGGCGATTTTTGAGCCTTCCAAACACACACACATTTATTGCTAGGGTTTTGGGTTGTTGGGAGCATTAAGTGATCATCAAGCTTCATCCAAGTGTCCCCATTGAAGTGTTCTACAAGATTCTCAATTCTCACCTTCAAGTCTCATCTCCTCCAACTTCTAGGGTTTCCATATTTTCTAGGTTTTGGTCCAAAAACCTAGATTGTGAGTTTACTAAACCTTTGTTAAAACTAGATACACATCATAACCTTCTAATTGCTATTTTATTTCTATGTGTTCAAGTGTTTGGGATTTCTTGATGAAAATAGCTGGAAATATAGATATTGGTGATATGCTATGTCTTATGTTATGGGTGCCATTATTTGGGGCTTTTCTCATGGATACACAATGTGATTAACTTGATATGAAATGTACACATGTATGGGTATTATGATGGTTCTAGTTGGAATACCACTTTGATGACATATTTATATGCATGATGAATATAAGTGTCATTTGGGTCTTTTGTTGGACTGCATGAGGATAGGATGGTAATATTGTACCCGTAGTTGGTATTGAAATATGTTGGGTTGAGATACACCTAAAGGACCTCCTATATGCGTTATGTGGACGAACCAAGTCAGTACACTAGGAGGATGTAGTCTTGGGCGCCACTGTGATGGTATGTGCCTAGACCTCCGCCATTCGGGGAATTTTCTTAGCGATAGTCTTCGGGTGTGCCGGGCTTTTAGGGTGTTCCTTGTTAAGGGCATCAAGGTATATCGACTCTTGGGTGGGACTTGATTGGTGCTTTGGGTTTCCCCTAATGACTCCACATATATTGAACACTGGTTAACTGCTGATAAGAATTGTAACTGTTCATGCATGCTTATTATTGTTCAACTCACTAGGATTTTCGGCCTAACACTTGCTTGGTGTCGATGTGTATCTCAGGTTCTAGCGGTGCCGATCCTAAGCAGGCTTTTAGTTGCTTTGGGGTGAGGGCTTGGGGATTTTGCACATGGACATATTATACTTTTGAAAGTGAACCGTTCGGGTTCTTAGATGACAACCCTTTTGTAATCTCTTTTCTAGTTGTAGAAATTAGATTAGTTGGTTGTTATTTGTTGTTCGTTGAATTACAGTTGTAATTAAACAGGTAGTTTATACATTTCCCCATTTTTGGGAGGCTCTTGCTTTGGCTATTTTGCATATCTCGTGTCCGTTTTGCGGATTTTTGTTATCCCTATTTTTAGGGTGTTACAAGTTGGTATCAGAGCTTTAGTTTAAGTGAACTAGGTATGGTTTAGAGTATCTAGACTTAAGCTTTAGACGTTATGACTTCACTGTCCACTTGGGGTAGGAATCCTAGGTGGGGAGAGCGTTAGGATTACGGAACTACTTTAATTAAAAGTTGTGATAATGGTGACAAGAATTCTTGTGTATGGTTTATTCATAATTTCACTTAGCTACTGCTATTATGAATGTATTTTTACGTGAGCATACTTGGTTTACTATTATTATGATAATTAATGAAGGTAGTAGTACGTACAATGAGTTTAACTCGCTTAGTCTTTTCTCAATCTATTTCTCATACGTGCATGGCAGATCTAATGGTAAACACTCGAAGTAGGTTGCCGGACATGCTAGAGGGTTAACCAGAGGTGGAATCTGCAGCTGAACGACCTACCGTGGGTGTAGCCACCGATGACATTCCTATACCCAGAATCTTGGGAGGAGGGCTTGAGCATATTCCGCGCCGGAACCTCAATCCAGGTAACGCCATCATGGAGGAAGTTACCATGGAGACTCGGCTTCGGGATAGCATGATGTTGGACATGAATACGACCTTGGCTCAACAACAGTTGGCCATGACTTCGGCCATGACCCAACAACAAGAGTTTTTCATGAAACTCCTAGAGGATCGAGACGCTAGCCATTGACAACCCGAGACTATGGCTGAAAACATTATTGTGGGGTCGGGTGGACCAAATGTGGTAACGGTTGAGGAACCATCCGCTGAGGGGATCCGGACGAAGACTAAGGGGTGCACTTACAAAGCGTTTCTGGGGTGCCACCCTAAGGAGTTTGCGGGTTCAGACAACCCGGTTGCTTGCATGTACTGGCTCAAAGAGGTAGAGATGGCCTTTGAGTCAAGTGAGTGTGATCCCTCTCAACGGGTCAAGTTTTATTCTCAACTACTTCGGGGGAGAGGCTTTGATTTGGTGGAATCTCACTCGATCAGTCCTCACTCCTGAAGTTATGGCTAAGTTAACTTGGCCGGTGTTCAAGGAAAATATTATGGACAAGTATTGTAGCGAGCGTTCGATGGACAAATTGGAGCGGGAGTTCCGAGATCTGAAGAAAGGGAATCTGTCTGTTGTTGGCTACTCCCAACTCTTTCTGGAGAAACTAAACTTGGTGGGACATCTAGTCCCCGATGAAAGGTCAAAGATTAAGGTCTATCATCAAGGAATGCCAAGTGTTCGACTCTGCAAGAGGTTATCGAGGATTCCTTACTCATTGAGGACGACATCAATGCCGAAAGGGATGAGAAGAAGCATGTTCGTGAGAAACGGAAGTGGGAAGGGCCATCGGGGCCTGTTCGTCAATCAAGACCCTTGGTAAGCGGGAGAATGGCTGATCAACGCCGTGAAGATCGGTGGTGCCACAAGTGCAGGTCAAAGCACTCGGGGACGTGCGCTACAAGGACTCACTCGGGTCCAGCCGGGTGTAACAAGTGTGGTAAGAAAAACCACACAACTCGAGAGTGTTCCCTCCGTGGGTCGGTATGTTATGAATGCGGAGAACTGGGGCATATGAAGCGAGAGTGCCCAAGGATAGTTAGAGGAGGTGGTGGAAATTTTGTGGGTTCGACGACTAGGGTGGAGCAACCATCAAGGGCACCGAGTCGAGCTTTTCGGATGACTACCGAGGAGGCAAAGGAGACCGCGGATGTCGTTTCGAGTACGTTTCTAGTAAACTCCATGCCTGCTCGTGTTTTGTTTGATTTGGGTGCTACATGTTCCTTTGTGTCGGATGCTTTCTGTAAACAATTCACCACTCCTATTAGTGTCCTTCCCGATGCGTTAGTAGTAGAAGTAGCTAATGGGATCAAGTGATCATTCGTGATCGTTTTTGTGATTGCACTCTAGAGATCGATGGGAGTTCTTTTGGAGTGGATTTTTTACCTATGGCTATAAGAGGATTTGATGTAGTCATAGGTATGGATTGGTTAGTAAGGCATAGGGCGGACATCTTTTGTTCCAAAAAGATGATCCAAGTGCCATTGCCGGAAAATGGTGTGGCTACCATTTATGGGGAGAAAGGAAAGAGGAATAATCCTATTATCTCATCTCTTAAGGCTCGTAAGTTTTTAGCGAAGGGTTACCCTTCGTACTTGGCCTACGTTGTGGACGCAATGAAAGAAAAGAAGTCGGTGGAAGATGTGGAGGTGGTGCAAGATTATCCGGACGTCTTTCCGGAGGACTTACCCGGATTACCGCCGGAACGGCAAGTGGAATTTTAGATTGACCTCACTCCGTGTAACACCTTGGATTTTTCATTATATTTCATCGTTGTATGCTTGTGTTAAGCTGTTGTCGTTAGCACCGTGTTTGGTTTGAAGTTGAGTTGGATTTGGAGAATTTTGGGGGACAAGCAGTGAACTACGCGAGTTGTACCGCGACTAGAGGTCGCGACACAACCCGCGTAACCCACTGTTTGAAATGAGATTCGTGGAACTTCGCGAGTTGCACCGCGACAAGAGGTCGCGGCACAACCCGCGTAACTCATTGTTCATTGGGACACGGGCGAGTTATGCCGCGAGTTAAAGTCGCGGCATAACCCGCGTAGTTGCCTGGCCGACTTAAGGGTTTTTAACCCAAAATATCTTCACTTCTCAGGATCTTTCTCTCTCTCTCGAAATCTCTTCTCTCTCTCTAAATCGTTCTCTCTCTCTCTCTCTAGAGTTTGGTGGTTAATGTTTGGTGTTAGATCCGAGGTTTCGGTGTTTTAAGCTTCACTTTTTCGCCGTGATCGTTATCTGGTTTTCCGGGTTTTATTCTGAAACCTACTGGTGAGTTCCTACTACCATTTTACAAACTTTATACATATCAAAACTCTTATTTGCGAAATCCGAAGTATTTGTACGGTATGATTTCATGTTCTATGCATTTTGATATAAATGGAGTTTTCGGTGATTTTCGGGGTTCCCGATCAGTTTTGACTAAAAGGATGGATCTTATCTTATTGAAGTAAAATGATGGTTTACTTGCACATTATGTGGATATGTGAAAAGAATGTTTAAGAACTCATTTTTAATGATTTTCATTCTCACCAGAAGTTGAACTGGAAATGTCATTTTGTTTATAAAATGTGTTTATACCATATGTTTATTTATGGTTGGTCACATATGTTATTGTGACGAGTCTGTACCATTACTAGCGGATCCCTAGGTTTTGAGTCGACTGTATTATTGGGATGTCATATTCCCCATTTTGTAGCTATGGATGCATATGATCCTCGGGGGCAACTTGGTACGGTTATGTGAGACCGGATACTAGCCATGGTTCATAGTGATCCTAGTGAAGGAGTATACATTGGTTTTTCTTGGGGCTAGATCTCACGTTGTAGCACGGACTTATGTGTTCGTATCCTCGGATTCCAATTGTTTAGCTCATAACTCGGATTTTGGCTTACTTAGTGTTACGCCACAATCCTTGGTAAAATGTTTTATCATTGGTCATTTGATAATACATTTATAACGGAAAATCCCGATTGTGGCAAAGGTTTCAATTGTAAAATTTAACCTCTTTGGAAATATTATCTTTTGGTGCAAATGTTTATATCTTTTGTGCTTTATAAACTGTATGTTCTCACCAGGCTTTAAGTCTGACACTTTTTCTCAAATGATGTGTATAACAGTTTACCTTAGCGGTGGGTTGCCGGGGTTTTGAGAGACGGGTTGGTCTCGAGGCATTTTGAGATGACTAGTATTGTATCTGGGCATTTGTTAAGTCCCATTCTTTTGATGAAATGTGGATTGTCAACAGATGTAATCTTGGTATAAGTGTCTAGATTAGTTTGTTGATGAATCCCAATTATGTACAGGTTTTGTAAAGTCAAAATGACTGATCCCCTTTATGGGAGGTTTATATCAATGCGATCGTCATGTTGCCAGGTTTTCCAGGTTTTAATTTACTATGATTTTTAGGGCGTTACAGGTTGGTATCAGAGCCCTAGTTTAAGCGAACTAGGCATGAATGTAAGATGTATAGACTTAGACCGAGTATGATAAGAATTGATCCGTGAGATTGGGTAGAGCTTCTAAGATAGGTTAGTCATAGAGTCAACGGAAAGTACGTTTATCAGGCGTTGTGGTGATCGTGACGAGAACCTTTATGTGTTATATGTTCATAATCTCACTTAGCTAATGTTATTATGAGGATATCGTATGTAAATGTGCTTGGATTTCTATTTCTATGACGATTGGTAATGTGGTAGTACGTCTCCTTTGTGTTTATTCAATTTCTCTCTTATCTCTTTCTCTGTTCTGTGAAGCAGTTCAGTATGGTGAATACGCGTGGTAGACCATGTACGCGTGTTGATGGTCTGGAAGCGACAGCCTCCACCGCTGGTCAGCCGGAGGGAGCTGAGGTTGTTGTGCGACCACCTGTTCAACAAGGGCTAGGTAGGGGGCCAGAGGTCATTCCGCGAGTAGACCTGGCTTCGTCTCACCCAGTCATCAGGGATGCTAATTCCCCTTCTGAGATGATGGCCAACATGATGTTGGCAATGAGGGAAGAGATGGCAAAGCAGCAAGAGTTTCTGCTTAAAGTGATTGAGGACCGCGATGTGAACAATCGGAGGAGTGAGACGGTTGTGGAAAACATTGTAGCGGGTCCTGGAGGCGTTGGTGCTGGGGTCAGGGATGAGGAGCACGGGATTGTTGGTGCTCCGGGAAATAGGAAAAGTTGTTCCTACAAGTCCTTTCTGGGTTGCGGACCGCCAGAGTTCTCTGGTTCCGACGACCCAATCTTGTGTGTGAAGTGGATTCGAGCGGTCGAGCAAGCTTTTGGCTCTTCCGAATGCGGAGATGATCAAAGAGTGCGGTTCGGTACCCAACTGTTGAGGGATACTGCGCTCATTTGGTGGAATGTCGTTCAATCCACCCTATCTCCTGCTGTGTTGGCTCAGTTGTCTTGGGCCGAGTTCAAGAAAAAGTTGTTAGAAGAGTTCTGCAATGAAAGAACAATGGACCGAATTGAGAAAGAATTCCGGTCTCTGGTAATGGGAATCCTGACGGTGAGGGAGTACACCCGTCAGTTCATGGAGAAGCTCGATCTGGTGGGACACGCTGCCCCAACAGAAAAGAATAAGATGAAGGCCTATCTGAATGGTCTACCCGCGGACATGCAACCTATGGTCCACAATTCTAAAGCTTCTAACCTCCGCGAGATGATTGAAGAAGCTCAGTACATGGAAGAGATGTTCGCAAGGAACAAAGTTGAGAAAGCCGTAGTGGTGTCTGATAAGAGAAAGTGGGAGAGCAATTCTGCTCACCCCAAGAGATCACGACCTTTTGGCGGAAACCGAAACTTCAGCAATCAGCAAGAAGCTAGGTGGTGCCACAAGTGTAAACACCACGGTGACTGTAATACCACTTCTCAAACTTGTTATAAGTGTGGGAAGCCTGGTCACACTATCAGAGATTGCCCGGTCAGAGGACTCGTCTGTTATGAGTGCAAGGCACCGGGGCATGTGAGAAGAGATTGCCCGAAGCTTGTGTCGGGTAGCACGCCAGCAAGGAAGGAGAACCCTCCTAGGGTTCCGGGTCGAGCATTTCAGATGACGGCCGATGAGGCCAAGGCATCCACTGATGTGGTATCGGGTACATTTCTTATAAACTTTGTACTTGCTCGTGTTTTATTCGATACGGGTGCCAGTTTCTCTTTCATATCTGCGTTGTTCCGTCAAAAGTTTGCTATGCCCACTACTAGTCTTGAGGATGCATTAGTAGTAGAAATAGCCGATGGTAGTCAAGTTCTGATACACGATGTTCTGAAGCAGTGTACTCTTAGTATCGAAGGGAGAGAATTATCGATCGATCTATTGCCGATGTTAATCGAGGGTTTTGATGTTGTGGTCGGTATGGATTGGTTGTCAAATAATCACGCCGAGATCGTATGTTCCAAGAAGTTGATTCGACTTCCCAACCCTTCTGGCGAAGTCATTGTCATCTATGGTGAAAAGAGAAAAGGTGAAGTGGCAATAATCACAATGGCAAAGGCACGCAAGTGCTTAGTAAAAGGATGTTCGTCTTTCCTAGCCTATGTGATCGATGCCAAGTTAGAGAAATCAAAGCTGGAAGATGTGAAGATTGTGCGTGAGTTTCCAGATGTCTTTCCGGACGACTTGCCCGGGTTACCACCCGATCGTCAGTTAGAGTTTCGGATTGATCTTGTGCCTGGAGCAGCACCAATTGCTAAAGCTCCTTACCGTTTAGCGCCGTCAGAGATGCAAGAAATGATGGCCCAACTCCAAGAGCTTTTGGAGAAGGGCTTTATAAGACCGAGTTCGTCACCCTGGGGAGCTCCGGTCTTGTTTGTAAAGAAGAAAGATGGCACAATGAGAATGTGCATTGACTATCGTGAGTTGAACAAAGCTACAGTAACCGAGAATAAACGACTTGTTCGACCAACTTCAAGGGGCGGGTTGTTTTTCCAAAATCGACTTACGTTCGGGTTATCACCAAGTGAAGGTGAGAGAAGAAGATGTTCCGAAGACAGCTTTCAGAACGCGTTACAGCCATTACGAGTTTCTTGTAATGCCTTTTGGTCTAACGAACGCACCGGCGATATTTATGGATTTGATGAATAGAGTGTGCCGACCATTCCTCGACCAGTCGGTCATTGTATTCATCGATGACATACTCATGTACTCCAAGAGCGAGTCAGAACACGAACAACATCTACGAGAAGTGCTTGAAGTGTTGAGAAAGGAAAGATTGTACGCCAAGTTTTCCAAATGTGACTTTTGGCTTAAAGAAGTACAATTTCTGGGTCACGTTGTCACTCGAGACGGAGTGAAAGTGGATCCCTCCAAGATTGAAGCTATGATGAATTGGGAATCTCCCAAGAGTCCGTCAGAGATCCGAAGTTTCTTGGGTCTGGCGAGGTACTACCGGAGATTTATCCAAGACTTTTCGAAAATCGCTTCTTCCTTGACAGTTTTGACTCGGAAGAATGTGAAGTTTGAATGGACCGAAACACAAGAGAAGGCGTTCCGAATACTTCAAAAGAAGTTGTGTGAAGCTCCGATTTTGTCATTACCTGAAGGGTCAGAAGACTTCGTGGTTTATAGCGATGCTTCGAAAATGGGTTTAGGTTGTGTGTTGATGCAACGGGGCAAGGTAATCGCTTACGCCTCGAGACAACTTAAAATACACGAGGAGAACTATCCTACCCACGATTTGGAGTTAGCAGCGGTGGTATTCGCCCTGAAGCTTTGGCGACACTATCTCTATGGCACGAAGTGTACACTCTACACAGATCATAAGATCCTGAAGTATGTCTTTGATCAGAAAGAGTTGAATATGAGACAACGGCGGTGACTCGAGTTGCTTAAAGATTACGACTGTGAGCTGCTTTACCATCCTGGTAAGGCAAATGTGGTAGCCGATGCGTTAAGTCGGAAGGACTATAGCGGTTATATACGGGCTACCCATTCGAGAATCGAGTTGGTGTCTAGTCTTGTTGAAAAGATCAAAGCATCGCAAGTTGAAGCTTTGTTAGAAGAGAATCTCAAAGAGGAAGTCATGACAAAGCAGCGTTTACTCTTAACGGAAGATAGCCGTGGGGTAAAACTGTTCAATGGTCGCGTGTGGGTACCCAAGCTTGGGGATAATCGCGATCTGTTGCTTGAAGATGTACAAAAGTCCAAGTATTCCATTCATCTGGGGAGTACAAAGATGTACAGAGACTTGAAGCTGCACTATTGGTGGCCGGTAATGAAACTTGACGTGGCGCGTTACGTTGAGCGTTGTGTGACGTGTTCGCAAGTTAAGGCCGAACATCAGCGACCGTATGGGAGTCTTCAGTCTCTAGAAATTCCCGAGTGGAAGTAGGAGCATATCACTATGGACTTCGTGACAAAGTTACCTAAAACTCTTCGAGGTCACGATACCATTTGGGTGATAGTTGATAGATTGACAAAGAGCGCTCACTTCTTGGCCATGCGCGAGACATTACCGATGGACAAATTAGCAAAACTGTACATCGATGAGGTGGTCTCGAGGCATGACATACCCTTGTCGATCGTGTCGGATCGCGACAGTCGGTTCACTTCGAACTTCTGGGATGGGTTTTAGAAAGAGCTTGGTACGCGAGTTAAGTTGAGTACGGCTTACCATCCACAAACCGACGGGCAAAGCGAGAGAACGATCCAGACATTGGAAGACATGTTGAGGTCTTGCGTCATCGATTTCGGGGGTAGCTGGGACTCTCACTTACCTTTGGTGGAGTTCGCCTACAATAATAGCTACCACTCGACTATTGGGATGGCACCTTTTGAAGCATTGTACGGGCGAAAGTGCCGAACTCCCGTGTGTTGGCTTGAAGCGGGAGAAAAGCAGTTCGCCGAACCTGAAATCGTGCAGGAGACGGCCGATAAGGTCAAATGTATTCGTGAAAGATTGAAAGCGGCTCAGGATCAGCAGAAGAGTTATGCCGATAAGAAGAAGCGGCCGATGGAATTCCAAGTAGGCGATCGTGTGTTGCTTAAAGTATCGCCATGGAAGGGCATTATTCGGTTCGGAAAGCGAGGGAAGCTGAGTCCCCGTTTCCTCGGACCTTTCAAAGTGCTCAAGCGGGTGGGTTTGCAAGCCTACCAATTAGAACTGCCGCCAGAGTTGAGTAGAATACACAACATGTTTCATATTTGTTACCTTCGGAAGTGTTTGGCGGAAGAGGAAAGCGTTATTCCTCTCTCCGAGTTGACAGTAGACGAAGGTAACCGTTGTGTAGAAGATCCTGACGCCATCTTAGAGAGAAAGTCTAAGAAGTTGCGTCACAAGGACGTCACTATGGTCAAGGTGCAGTGGAAGCATCATCGGGGAGCCAATGTGACGTGGGAAGCTGAAGAGGATATGAAGCAAAGATATCCTCATCTTTTTGTATAGTTGGGATTTTGGGGACGAAATCATTCCCAAGTTGGGGAGGATTGTAACACCCTGGATTTTTCATTATATTTCATCGTTGTATGCTTGTGTTAAGCTGTTGTCGTTAGCACCGTGTTTGGTTTGAAGTTGAGTTGGATTTGGAGAATTTTGGGGGACAACCAGTGAACTACGCGAGTTGTACCGCGACTAGAGGTCGCGACACAACCCGCGTAACCCACTGTTTGAAATGAGATTCGTGGAACTTCGCGAGTTGCACCGCAACAAGAGGTCGCGGCACAATCCGCGTAACTCACTGTTCATTGGGACATGGGCGAGTTATGCCGCGAGTTGAAGTCGCGGCATAACCCGCGTAGTTGCCTGGCCGACTTAAGGGTTTTTAACCCAAAATATCTTCACTTCTCAGGATCTTTCTCTCTCTCTCGAAATCTCTTCTCTCTATCTAAATCGTTCTCTCTCTCTCTCTCTCTCTAGAGTTTGGTGGTTAATGTTTGGTGTTAGATCCGAGGTTTCAGTGTTTTAAGCTTCACTTTTTTGCCGTGATCGTTATCTGGTTTTCCGGGTTTTATTCTGAAACCTACTGGTGAGTTCCTACTACCATTTTACAAACTTTATACATGTCAAAACTCTTATTTGCGAAATCCGAAGTATTTGTACGGTATGATTTCATGTTCTATGCATTTTGATATAAATGGAGTTTTCGGTGATTTTCGGGGTTCCCGATCAGTTTTGACTAAAAGGATGGATCTTATCTTATTGAAGTAAAATGATGGTTTACTTGCACATTATGTGGATATGTGAAAAGAATGTTTAAGAACTCATTTTTAATGATTTTCATTCTCACCAGAAGTTGAACTGGAAATGACATTTTGTTTATAAAATGTGTTTATACCATATGTTTATTTATGGTTGGTCACATATGTTGTTGTGACGAGTATGTACCATTACTAGCGGATCCCTAGGTTTTGAGTCGACTGTATTATTGGGATGTCATATTCCCCATTTTGTAGCTATGGATGCATATGATCCTCGGGGGCAACTTGGTACGGTTATGTGAGACCGGATACTAGCCATGGTTCATAGTGATCCTAGTGAAGGAGTATACATTGGTTTTGCTTGGGGCTAGATCTCACGTTGTAGCACGGACTTATGTGTTCGTATCCTCGGATTCCAATTGTTTAGCTCATAACTCGGATTTTGGCTTACTTAGTGTTACGCCACAATCCTTGGTAAAATGTTTTATCATTGGTCATTTGATAATACGTTTATAACGGAAAATCCCGATTGTGGCAAAGGTTTCAATTGTAAAATTTAACCTCTTTGGAAATATTATCTTTTGGTGCAAATGTTTATATCTTTTGTGCTTTATAAACTGTATGTTCTCACCAGGCTTTAAGTCTGACACTTTTTCTCAAATGATGTGTATAACAGGTTTACCTTAGCGGTGGGTTGTCGGGGTTTTGAGAGACGGGTTGGTCTCGAGGCATTTTGAGATGACTAGTATTGTATCTGGGCATTTGTTAAGTCCCATTCTTTTGATGAAATGTGGATTGTCAACAGATGTAATCTTGGTAGAAGTGTCTAGATTATTTTGTTGAAGAATCCCAATTATGTACAGGTTTTGTAAAGTCAAAATGACTGATCCCCTTTATGGGAGGTTTATATCAATGCGATCGTCATGTTGCCAGGTTTTCCAGGTTTTAATTTACTATGATTTTTAGGGCGTTACACTCCGAGAGCGAATCCGATAGCTCGTGCTCCATATCGTTTGGCACCGACAGAAATGAAAGAGATGATGACGCAACTTCAAGATTTGCTGGAAAAAGGCTTCATTCGACCGAGTTCGTCACCTTGGGGAGCACCGGTATTGTTTGTGAAGAAGAAGGATGGATCCATGCGGATGTGCATAGATTATCGGGAGTTAAACAAGGTCACGGTGAAGAACAAGTATCCCTTACCTCGCATCGAAGGCCTTTTTGATCAACTGCAAGGCGCGGGATGCTTCTCGAAGATTGATCTTCGTTCCAGTTATCATCAAGTGAGAGTGAAGAACGAAGATATTCCGAAGACAGCTTTCCGGACGAGATACGGTCATTATGAGTTTTTGGTGATGCCTTTCGGCTTAACCAACGCTCCGGCCGTATTCATGGATCTAATGAACCTTGTGTGTCGCCCATTCTTGGATAAATCCGTGATCGTCTTCATCGACGATATTTTAATATATTCAAAGGATGAGTCCGAGCATGGAAAACACTTACGAGAAGTATTAGAAGTTCTAAGGAGGGAGAAACTGTTCGCGAAGTTCTCGAAGTGCGAATTCTGGCTTCAAGAGGTGTAATTCTTGGGGTATGTGGTATCAAAGGACGGGGTAAAAGTGGATCCGACAAAGATCGATGCAATGATGAGTTGGGAGCCTCCAACAAGTCCGACGGAGATTCGAAGCTTCTTGGGTTTGGAGGGCTACTACCGGCGTTTCATTCAAGACTTTTCCAAGATAGCTACACCGCTCACCTCTCTTACAAGGAAGAACGTCAAGTTTCTTTGGACCGATGCACAAGAGCAAGCCTTTCAGACGCTCAAGAGGAAGTTGTGTGAAGCTCCGATCTTATCTCTACCCGAAGGATCGGAAGACTTTGTTGTGTTTAGTGACGCTTCCAAGATGGGGATTGGGTGTGTCCTAATGCAAATGGGGAAAGTAATAGCCTACGCGTCGCGACAGTTAAAGGACCATGAGAAGAATTATCCGACTCATGATTTGGAGTTGGCGGCGGTAGTTTTCGCGTTAAAGTTGTGGCGACACTACTTGTATGGGACCAAGTGTACTCTTTTCACGGATCACAAGAGTCTCAAGTACATCTTCGATCAAAAGGAACTCAACATGCCACAAAGGAGATGGCTAGAGCTTTTGAAGGATTACGATTGTGATCTACTCTATCATCCCGGTAAGGCCAACGTGGTGGCGGATGCGTTGAGTCAAAGGAGTCATGATGGAGGTGTCAAAATGTCCCTTACCAGAATCGATGTGGTGTCGAGTTTGTTGGAAAGTATAAGAACGAGCCAAGCGGAAGCACTTAAAGAAGAGAACCTTAAGGCCGAGGTTATGTCCATGCAAAAGGAACTCTTAACGGAAGATGGTCGTGGACTCAAACTCTTTCAAGGGCGAATTTGGGTGCCAAAGATTGGGGGAAATCGTGACTTACTTCTCGAGGAAGCACATAAGTCGAAATATTCTATACATCCCGGTAGCATCAAGATGTATAGAGACTTGAAGTTGAATTATTGGTGGCCGGTGATGAAGCTGGATGTGGCTAGCTATGTGGAAAGGTGTGTCACATGCCTTCAAGTCAAATCGGAGCATCAAAGACCGTATGGAAGTTTGCATCCGTTGTCCATTCCCGAATGGAAGTGGGACAACATCACCATGGATTTTGTGACGAAGCTACCAAAGACCTTTCATGGTCACGATACAATTTGGGTGATCGTGGATCGGTTGACCAAGAGCGCGCACTTTCTTGCGATGCGGGAGTCCTTGCCAATAGATAAGTTGGCTAAACTGTACATCGACGAGGTGGTGTCAAGGCACGGAGTTCCGCAATCTGTAGTATCGGATCGGGATAGTCGTTTCACTTCGAACTTTTGGACTAGTTTGCAAAAGGAGTTGGGCACTAGACTGAATCTGAGCACGACATATCATCCTCAAACGGATGGTCAAAGCGAGAGGACGATCCAGACGCTAGAAGATATGTTGAGATCGTGTGTGATAAACTTCGGGGGAAGTTGGGACTCACACCTACCTTTGGTAGAGTTCACGTACAACAATAGTTACCATTCTAGTATCGGAATGGCACCGTTCGAGGCTTTGTATGGACGGAAGTGTAGGACCCCAGTTTGTTGGCTAGAAGTAGGCGAAAAGCAATTCGCTGGGCCGAAAATAGTGCAAGAGACGGCGGACAAGGTGAAAGAAATTCAAGAAAGACTAAAGGCGGCGCAAGACCGACAAAAGAGCTATGCGGACAAGAAGAGAAGACCGGTTGAGTTTCAAGTGGGTGACCGGGTCATGTTGAAGGTGTCTTCGTGGAAGGGGATTATACGTTTCGGGAAGCGTGGGAAGCTTAGTCCTCGTTTCCTTGGACCATTCGTTATTTTGGAAAAGATTGGTTTGCAAGCCTATCGGTTGGATTTACCGCTGGAAATGGATGAGATACATCCTACATTTCACGTGTGTTACCTTCGAAAGTGTCTAGCCGAAGAGGAAAGTGTGATTCCTTTGTCAGAAATTCGGGTGGACAATGGGAATCGTTGTGTGGAAGAACCGGAGTCGATTTTGGAATCGAAAGTAAAGAAGTTGAGGCATAAAGACGTGGTCATGGTTAAAGTTCAATGGAAGCATCATCGGGGTGCTAACATTACTTGGGAGTCCGAAGATGATATGAAGAAGCGTTATCCTCACTTGTTTGCCTAGGGTAAGATTTCGGGGACGAAATCCCATTTAAGTGGGGAGGATTGTAACACCCGGAAATTCTCAAGGTAAGTATTTATTCTTTTAAAGGTATTGAATGTACCTATGTGAGTATATGAGCCTTTGTATGTGTTTTATGATAGTTGATATGTTGAAATGACGTATAATATGACTTACCGTCCTTAATTGTTCAAATCTCGCGTTAGTTATCGATTCAGGTCAAAATTCGGAACGTTTGGGGTGTGGCGCGACTATGACATGGTTACTGTCGCCGTGTCAAGGTCGCGGGGAGTGTACCGTAGGGTGTGTGTGTGTGGCGACTATGACACGCGACTATGACACGGTCAATGTCGCCGTGTCAATGTCACTAGGGATGTACCGAGCCCTTGGGGGTGGTCGCGATTATGACACGCGACAATGCCCATGGGCATTGTCGCCGGGGAATTGTCGCCCGCGAGGGACCAGTCCCCTTTGAGTTAAACCCTTCTCAACCCTTATTTGTCACATTTTCACATCCAAAAACGGGAGAGCTTCTCTTTGGGCGATTTTTGAGCCTTCCAAGCACACACACATTTATTGCTAGGGTTTTGGGTTGTTGGGAGCATTAAGTGATCATCAAGCTTCATCCAAGTGTCCCCATTGAAGTGTTCTACAAGATTCTCAATTCTCACCTTCAAGTCTCATCTCCTACAACTTCTAGAGTTTCCATATTTTCTAGGTTTTGGTCCAAAAACCTAGATTGTGAGTTTACTAAACCTTTGTTAAAACTAGATACACATCATAACCTTCTAATTGCTATTTTATCTCTATGTGTTCAAGTGTTTGGGATTTCTTGATGAAAATAGTTGAAAATATAGATATTGGTGATATGCTATGTCTTATGTTATGGGTGCCATTATTTGGGGCTTTTCTCATGGATACACAATGTGATTAACTTGATATGAAATGTACACATGTATGGGTATTATGATGGTTCTAGTTGGAATACCACTTTGATGACATATTTATATGCATGATGAATATAAGTGTCATTTGGGTCTTTTGTTGGACTGCATGAGGATAGGATGGTAATATTGTACCCGTAGTTGGTATTGAAATATGTTGGGTTGAGATACACCTAAAGGACCTCCTATATGCGTTATGTGGACGAACCAAGTCAGTACACTAGGAGGATGTAGTCTTGGGTGCCACTGTGATGGTATGTGCCTAGACCTCCGCCATTCGGGGAATTTTCTTAGCGATAGTCTTCGGGTGTGCCGGGCCTTTGGGGTGTTCCTTGTTAAGGGCATCAAGGTATATCGACTCTTGGGTGGGACTTGATTGGTGCTTTGGGTCTCCCCTAATGACTCCACATATATTGAACACTGGTTAACTGCTGATAAGAATTGTAACTGTTCATGCATGCTTATTATTGTTCAACTCACTAGGATTTTTGGCCTAACACTTGCTTAGTGTCGATGTGTATCTCAGGTTCTAGCGGCGCCGATCCTAAGCAGGCTTAGTTGCTTTGGGGTGAGAGCTTGGGGATTTTGCACATGGACATATTATACTTTTGAAAGTGAACCGTTCGGGTTCTTAGATGACAACCCTTTTGTAATCTCTTTTCTAGTTGTAGAAATTAGATTAGTTGGTTGTTATTTGTTGTCCGTTGAATTACAGTTGTAATTAAACAGGTAGTTTATACATTTCCCCATTTTTGGGAGGCTCTTGCTTTGGCTATTTTGCATATCTCGTGTCCGTTTTGCGGATTTTTGTTATCCCTATTTTTAGGGTGTTACATTTTCACTACCCAAAAGATAATTATTTCAATGATATTATTTTCTTTAGAGTAAATTACAATTTGGTCCCTGTGGTTTATTGTTTATAACACTTTTGGTCCCTATAGTTTGAAAGTTACATATTCGCCATTAAGGTATGCAAAAACGACCGGATTTGGCCTCTGACTCTAACAGCCGTTTAAAATCTCGTTAGATTGGGGGTATTTTAGTCTTTGACATATTTATCACAATTTTCCTTTATTAAATAAATAAATATACAAATTACAGGACCAAAATTGCAATTTAGGTATATATCTATACTATATTATAAAGCACGGATAAAAAACTCTTAATTACTACTTATAAAAACACATGGTACTACCATTTTATGCATACATTTCAAAAATCTCTTAATCACAACTTGGTATGCATAAGATACAACTCCTTAATGCACCACCGTTAAATCTACCAAAGTTGAAAATATTCAAACTTTACTTTTTCACTTCCTTCCATATTCAAGTTCTTTCCCTCCCATTTGAGGTTTCTCCCAAAGAAGACAAGTTCTTTACTTGCTCAAATTAACACTCATTTCCTTTTATAAATTTTCTTTTTTGAGTCCAGGTTTCCAAGATCAAATTTGTCTTCCCAAAATGCTATCAAATTCAAAATTCAAATTAACAAAATCTCCCGTATATAATGGAATCCCTTCCACATCCCAAATTCAAATTCAAATTGAAATTCTCTTCTCGTAGAATCACTGATATATGGTTTTGTAAACCAACAACATAGTTTTCATATTCTAAGTCATCTTCTGCCTTCATCGTCCCCTCTCTGTTCAATTTGAACAATTTTTATTTGTGTGACCAATGTTATCTTTTGGTTCTTATTTTGCAGAAAACGTTGCTTGATTCGGATGGGCTAATCAATTTCATTTTTCAATTTCTATCTGGTTAACATCAATTTCATCTTTTTATAGTTAATATTTTGTTTTTGTTTTCCGAGAATCCATTTAGGTTTCTTAACATGTTTTTATATCTAGAACATCCAGGGCCAATGATCGATTAAAAAAGATACTGGTGGTGTTGCTTAACTTGCTTCGGGTTTGTTTCCTCCAATGATAATCGTTTGCCATGATTACCAATATTTTGATTTGTTTCCTCCAATGGGTTTGATGATGGGAGTTTTACAGCATGTGTTGATATTAGGGGTATTCGCAGTCCGATTTGGGCGGTTTAACTCCTCAGATAACAAACCAAACCGTAAGTGGCGGTTTATTGATTTTTCAAACCGAGCGGTTTGACATCAAGTGCCCAGACCGGTCAAGTCAGACCACGGTTTAGGCGGTTTGGTCGACCAGTTTAGGCGGTTTAAGCCTTTTAGTAGGCTTTAAAGTTTAAACATAAAAACAAATCTGGAAACTTTCATCTAAAACAAATAAACACAATTACACACATACAAAAAAATAGAGATACAAATATAGAAATTTTCATCTAAAACAAATTAACACAATTACACACGTACAAAAAAATAAATATATAAATCTGGAAGTTTCCATCTAAAACAAATAAACAGTTCAATACAGTTGCACGCATACAAAAAAATAAAGATACAAATCTGGAAATTTCTATCTAAAACAAAGGAAATTTCTTAATTCCATAACTATAAACATACAAATGATTTCTTAATCACAAATAAACACACATACTTATGGAAATTTCTTAATAAAGACACATACGATTTCTCATTGGATTCTATGAATTAAGAACTAAGAAGAGTAAACACAAACCTTGAGTATTGAAGAACAGAAGCCTTGAACTGAATGAAGTCGTGACTGAAGTGAATGAACTGACCGAAGGAAAGTCGAGGTGCACAGAAGCTTGAACTTGTTGATTTGTTGAATAGAAGGAAAATCGACGTGAAGTTGGTGTTCGATTAGGATTCCGATATACCGATTTAGGAGAAGTTAGACGTGAAGGATTTAGTGATTTAGCGATTTAGGATTTAGAAGTCTGAAGTCGACCGATCTTCTAGATTAATTTGATTTTAGGGATTTCAAGTTTGGGCAATTGGACTAGATTTATAATACCTTGGGCCTTTTTAAATATACTTGGACATTTGGGCTTTAATAAAGGTATATATAAAAAAATAAAAATATATTATATATATACATGGCGGTCGGTTTAGTCCAAACCGCCCAAAAAAATCCTCAAACCGCAGACCTGACCGGACCGCCCGGTTTGTCAATTTTCCAGACCAGACCGGACCATGGACCGCTGGACCGCTCAAACCGCCAAAAACGGTTTGGTTTGACTTGGTTCGACCGGTTTAAGTGGTCCAACGGTTTTTTTGAACACCCCTAGTTGATATAATTTTGGTTCTTAGTTTTTGGTTTTAATTTTGGTTTTGTTTTTGTTTTTGATTTTGGTTTTTCGGTTTTGTTTTGTTTTTCATTTTGATTTTTCAGGGGTGAAATCACCGGGAAAATATGGTTGGTCATCGGAAGAAGATGGTGGTTCACCGATAGAGGGTTGACGTCGGTTTTTGACTTTTATTATGTCACAACTCTTGTTTTTATACATCTTAAATCTTGTTCTGGTGTGGCCTTGTTCATCGCCCATAGTTTGATCTCCATGGCTGTATATATTCGTTGTTTAGTTGGCTCATGTTCTTTTCTAAGCATAGGTGCATGATGTTGAGAGGGATTTGACTTTATATTTTTGCAGAAAATCCTAAGGGTTGTGGTTGTTTCTTTTTCGTTTCTTTTTTTTTTTTTTACAAAAGTTTTTTTTGTTATATTTTGGTTGATGGTGGACAACATCTTCAATTACTAAATTTGATTGGATATAGTCAAGATTTACAAAATTTGGAGTATGGATTATCCAAATTTACTAATAGTTGGAGCTCTATTTATGCTATTTGGAAGGTCACAGATTTTGAAGGTAATAAAGGGAAAAAATGAGTATGATGTGTGGTTTTCAATGACCCATTAGTAGAATTTTATATGATGTGTCGTGGATATAATTTTTTGGGTTTACAGTACCATTGTAAATTTTGTGTCATTAGAGTTGTATGTGACCTATAGATTCTTATAGATTGCAAGTTTAATAAGGGAAAACTTTAGCCTTTTAATCATCAAACAATAAAAGATTTGAAAATCTAAAACAATTCATAACCGTAAGCAAACCTTAGACCGACCAACATATATATTTTTATTAGTTAAATAATCTATACTATATTATAAAACATTTTGTTTAAAGTCTATAAAAGAACCATTTAAGCCTCAAATGTTGTTGATTAATGCATATTTCTATAATTATGATGGTACATGTATTTTATTCATGTGTACAAGTTTTTAAAGCCTTTTGAATTCTATAAAACTAACTAATAATGAATCTATATGTACGTTTAGATACAAAATAATATTATCCAACATTATCTTTGTTATTTTTACCTATTCTATATTACAGTATTTTGAAAAAATATTATCATTCGTTAGATATCGCTGATTAATACATGTTTTTAAAATTCAAATATACATTTAACGATTATTTTAATATAATTTCTTAATGCTTCATGATTGAAAAAACTTAAGTTATGCGTTTATCACTACTAATGCTCCATAAATATATGATTTACTCCATATATACATTTTTTTTCTGACAAGCTATTACATTAATTTTTTATTTCCATTTACAATTGCTCACCCGATGCCGGGTACACTGCTAGTGTATATATATATATATATATATATATATAATACAAGAAACCCTCATTCCTCAAGATCTCACCGCCGGTCTCCCTTCGTCAACCTCCCTCTTCATCGTCGACCCTCTCCCTCCGCCAACCTTCCTCTTCACCGCTGGTCTCAGCCCCTGCCAGTTACATCTGAGCACCGGTGACACCTTTCTTCATTGGCCACATATGAGTACCTTTTCCCTCACCGACCTCTTCCTATTCACTGGAACGATGGAACCTACAAACTTCAGTTGTTGTCTCCTCCATTGCCAATTTCGTGCACCCTCAATCTCCCACCATTGCTAACACCACCCAGATCACCAGTCTCCGTCTCCCCGATTCCTCTATCCTGACGCATTTTCGTCCATCTCATTACCACCAACCTCACCTCCCCTCTTTTTCTTTCATTCTCCCCCTGTTCTTGCTTCCATGATCAGACACCCCCCCTTTTTTCAAGTTAAAAAAAACCACCAGATCCCCTATTCTACTTGAAAAAGAAGAACAATAAAAACATGCAAATTTTGTTATATGAGAACCCCCAATAGTTGTCTCTAAATACGCTCATATGCATCGGGTAAACAGGTAATCCACGATTGTTTAGGTTAGGATTTGATTTTAGCTTTTGCTTTAGATTATGGTTTGAAACAATCTCAATTTGGATTTGGGTTTGATTTTGATTTTGAGGTCTAGATTTTTGTTTAAGTTTGATTTAGATTTTGAGGTTTAGATTTGTCTTTGATTTTGAGGTCTGGATTTGGGTTAATTTAGACTTTGAGTTCGATTTTGGTGTGAATGAATTGGTGTGTGCTCTAAGGTTTTTGCCCAAAAAGATGACCAGAGAACGAAATAATGGTGGGTTGGGTGGTGGTGGCAGGTGGTGGATCTAAGTCTTGGTTTGTGCCCTTTGATGAAGTTTGGTCGGAGAAACTGACCGGAGGAGAGTGCCGGTGAAGATCACTAGAGAAGAGATTGAGGGGTGAGGGAGTCATTCGTGTCAGACTGTATATATATATATATATATGTATATATATTAATTATTTTGTTTAAAGCAAAATAAGAAAAAATTAAGAAATGTCTAAAATACCTCTCATTTAAAGAGATTTTTTAACAGCCATTAGAGGCATGGACCAAATCCGGTCATTTTTGCATACCTCAATGGCGAATCTATGATTTTTAAACTGTAGGGACCAAAAGTGTTGTAAACAAGAAACCACAGGGACCAAATTTGTAATTTACTCTTTACTTTATTAACTGTTTTCATCAAGAAGATATATTTTTCAAGAAATACCTTTGAGCATTAGAAATTATATATTATAATTTTATATTTTTCCAGTTTCGTTCTTTGATAGAAAATAATAAAATTTAATTTCTTAACAAGAAGGTTTCTAAACCTAAGGGTAAAATAGATATTTCAAAAATATACAATTTATTCTTTTATCTTTCTTTTTGAACTAGGCATATACCCGCGCACGATGTGGCGCGAAAATTCGTGAAATCGAAGGAACAATTGACAAATGTATGTATCCGCTCACGAAACATCTCGAAATCAAAATGACAACAACGTTTCATTTTAAGTTTGTATTTCTTCGTCCTTATCGATATTTTAGTCTATGATTCACATATAAGTGCACCAAACGAAGAACGAAATGAAAACTAATGTATTTAGTCTATGATTCATAGACTAAAGTATCGATAATAACGAAGAATACAAACTTAAAATGAAAACGTTGTTGTCATTTTGATTTCGAGATGTTTTGCGAGCGGATACATACCTTTGCCAATTGTTCATTCGATTGCACAATTTTTCACGCCGCATCGTGTGCGGGTATATGTCTATATAATAGTATAGATAAAAATTCTAAAACGGTTATTGTACAATATTTTGTACAATAACATTTATCACCCTTACAATGTTACATTTACCACCTTACACTTACTTATTTAATTTACTTTATATCCTTTGTTTTTTCATTTTTTATTTTACACCATTATCATATTAACACAAATAATCGTATATGAACAAAACGAACCCAATATTGAATGTTTTTTTTAATTTAACCGTACTATTAAATATCATGAATATCTACGAATTAATTTGTTTTCTATCCATACATTTTATTTTTTTCAACCGTTAGCACATTAAAAATACATAATCGTAAAATACCTTTCATTCTTATTATAAATTATATCATTATAATTTTTTTCGTCAATAATAGTAATATAAACTAATTATTGAATATCTTTATGGGTTTAGGATTTAGTGTTTCATAAGTTGTGATTCTTAGGTCGTGGTTTATTGTTGATGACATGTCTATAAGAAAGTAGCATTAATTGTTCGTTATTTACTCACATTTCGTTGCATCGCGCTGGTATATGCCTAGTATATATAATGTTACATATTTATGCTACCAATAAAAATATTCAATAATTAGTTTATATTAAAATTATTGACCAAAAAATTATAATATTAGAATTTATAATACTAATGAAACATACTTTTAATATATTTTATTTGATCTACAATTATGTATTTTTAATACATTAACGGTGAAAAAAAATAAAACGTATAGATAGAAAACAAACTAATTCACAGATATTCATAGTTTTTAATAGTACGGTTAAACTAAAAAATATTCAATATTGGGCTCGTTTTGAAGATATTGACGAGATGATTATAATGGTATAATTTGTAAAAAAAGAAACGTATTTTTTCATTGCATTTGTGTTAACATGATAAGAGTGTAAAATGAAAAATGAAAAAACAAGGGATATAAAGTAAATTAAATAATTAATTATAAGGGTGATAAATGTAACATTTAATTTTAATGGATTTCCAATTCCATCTCACATCACATCTTATTTAATTTTAATTCATAGTTACAGTTTTTGTCCCTGAACTTTTTTGATAGATTTACTTTATACCTTTTAGTTTTACATTTTCATTATATTAACACATATAAGCATATATTAACTAAAATACGTTAAAAAAATAATTTTTAATTTTAACAAGTTACACCATTATAATCGTCTCGTCGATACCTTCGAAATGAGCCCAATATTGAATATTTTTTGATTTAATTATATTATTATATGTCATATATTATACCTTAGTTAATCGATTTAAAAAAAAAGAGAAAATTCATTACATCGAACGTAAGTTTTAACATCAAGATAATAAACATAATAAATATATTGCGTATTTTTTTATTCCAACAGATTCCAACTTTGATAATTCATTTAAATTAACATATTCACGAGTACGAGTACGCTCTATATATTCTTCATTCACATCTAATATATGTTTGTATGGGATAATCCACGACATTGCATCTTGAAGTGCATGACATGTCCAATGGTGTATGAGTGTAGGCATTGAGTAATCTCCTTTTAATACCCAGTTAGTTCACCCATTAACTCTGTACAGATAGTGTCCCATGCATCTTCATGACCATCGAAACAAGTAGATATGACTTGAAATTCACAATTTCCATCTCCTAATACATTTTGTACTTGTGCGATGTATGGATGAAATAAACTCGGGATTTGATCAAGATATGGAGTTGGGGGGGGGGTTGTCGTTGGAAGTAGGAGCTATGCCTCGCTGATTTTTTATGACCAAAATCTTTGGAGTTGATAAATGTTGGCACGTTAGAATAACTGCGTCTACGAGGGTCTTCAATAATATTTTTATTTATTTCAAATCAATTACTTTACTTTATTTCAAATAATATATTATATATATGTCGAATGATTCTGTTTTCATTGATCGACATGTGATATCCCAAAATAATCGAAATTTGTGATATCCACAATTAATCACATGTGATATATACAATTAATCACATGTGATATCCACAAAATACAACATAATTATATATGTTAATGTGATATGTTAAAACGTATTTTTAACATATTTTTTACATATAATAAAATAATTAAATCACAAAATATTCAATATTGGACTCATTTCGAAGGTATCGAAGAGACGACTATAATGGTGTAACTTGTTAAAATTAAATATTAATTTTTAACGTATTTTAGTTAATATATGCTTATATGTGTTAATATAATGAAAATATAAAATGTAAAATGTAAAACTAAAAGGTATAAAGTAAATCTATCAAAAGAGTTAAGGGACCAAAACTGTAACTATATATATCAATAACTACTTTTCAAGAACTACTTTCAAGAACCGCTTTTTCAAGAACCGTTTAAGCCCTTTAATATATAGTAGAGATAAAGCACCTTTATGTGAGCGTCTTAAGAAATAACTAATTTCTTTAAAATGTTATAATTCATTAATAATCTCATCATCAAATCCAAACACATAGATAAGGTTTGTTTCACACTTAATACAATGCAATTGTTATGAGAGAGAGAGAGAGGGTGCGAGAAAAGGTGGGAGAGGGAGGGAGATTGAGAGGAGATATACCGGGTACTGTTACAGGACTAGGTATAAGGAAATACTACAGAACCGATCCATCAATGTAAAGAAATCCAATACAGGTATCGTTCTTGTTCTTCAATTTTCCGAGAAGTTGGGAGGTTAGTGACCTGTGGAAAACCTTCAAGAGGTACGGTGTGGTGTCAGACATATATATGGCAAGAAAAAGAATGAAAAACGGAGAAAAATTTGGATTTGTTAGGTTTAAACTTGTTGATGATGAAAAGACATTCGAAAACAAACTAAACCAAATATGGATTGGGACCTTTAGATTGAGAGTGTTATTAGCTAACAAGAATGGAAGAGAAGAGAAAAGGATTAACTGGCCAGTAGAGATAATGTTGCAACAGGAGGGAATGTCAACTTAGTAGCTCAAAGGGTAAATAATAGGGTATCCTTCCAGAAGTTGTGAAAAAGGGTAGTCAGGAGAAAGAGGGAGGTAACAAACAAAAATCACAGGTCCTGGGAACATGGGAAGCAGATGAAAGGAGTCTGGAGTTTTTACAAACATGTGCGGTAGGCATGTTGACATCAATGGATATGGCAATACAATCAATATGTAAACCAGGAAAACGGGAAGGATGCGGAGTGAGGCTAGTAGGAGGAAGGAGTGTGTTGATAAGTTTTCAATCGAAGGAATCAATGAACAAGATCATAAGTAACAAAGTACACGAAATTCACCATTGGATCAAGGATTTAAGAAGGTGGTCGGTAGGATTTCGAGCTTCGGATAGACTACTATGGTTAAGAATCGAAGATGTACCGTTGCATGTGTGGAAGGAGTCGCCGTTTACGGAAATAGCAAGCAAATGGGGGAGAGTTTTGAAAATGAAAAACTGTAACTTGGATGAAAACTATAATCTGATGTGGGAAAATGTGCTCATCAACTCGGGCTTAGGGGCTGTTTGGCAATTGCTGAATGGTTTGGTGCAAAATGATTAAGTGGTCAGAATCATTAAGAGGCTCTTATAACATAGTGCAAAATGAAATACAATTATTTTTTAATTGTTCAGAATGAAATTAGGGCTCTGAATGGTTAAGGGAGGGTCAGGATACAAAATCATTCAGAGGGTTTTAGAACCATTAAGAGGCATACCTTTTTTTTGCCATACAAGATTCACCTCTTAGCGATTTAGAGGTTACCTCTTAGCGATTCAGAGGTTGCCTCTTAATGGAACCATTAAGAGGTAAAAAAACAGCCCCTTAGTTTCAAGAATAAGTGAAATTAAGAGCAAAAAGGTGGGAAACTTATTTTATGTGATCAAAATTGAGGAAGAAGATAACAACTTGTTGGAAACTCAAATAGATGAAGAAGAAGCCATACCTACGTGGGATAGTGAGGAAGATTGGGATGAATCCTCCATCCCGTCAAAATGGACGAAGGGAGAGGAGAAAAGTGATGAAGAATGGATGGTAGACGAGAGCATTTTCGATAACGACAACGGAAATCAGAGGGGAAACGAGGACGATCAGGTAGCAGAAGGTGGTATAAGGTTGGAAGAAAAACAATCGAAGGAAGAAAAATCTAAATCGGAGATGAAAGCTAACTCACCGGAGCAGTAGCCGGAGAAGATGACATCTGTTAGAGATTCACTGTCAGAGACGCCGGAGAAACAACAGGGAGACGAAGTGACATTCGTAATAAATAGCAACGAGTATTCTCCAAAACCAAAGGAAGAGAAAGGAATTAAGAAAGGAGGCCTAACAACCGATCATGTTAGAGACGGAATATGGTCGTAAGGGAACTCGTCTAGTGAAAGAAGAAATACGCAAAACAAATCAAACAGGGTGAACCGAGTGAAAGTATCGATCAACGGTGGAGACAAATCAAGAACTAGAAGGCACGAGAATCTTGGGTTTGGTAGATGAAGGGTAGCCAGGAGGGTTTGGAGGAATTCAGCAACATGTTGGGAGTCACATGCGAACTAAAGATCGGGAAGAAGACAAAGGGGGAATCTAGCAGGCAGTAATCGGCCGATTTAGGTTAGTGTCGATTGAACCATTTTTCCCTATGAAGATTGTTTCCATGAACATCCAGGGATTGGTATCAAAAAGCAAAACAGAATGGGTTAAAGAAATTTGTAAAAAAGAAGGCCCGTGTGTAACACCCTAAAAATAGGGATAACAAAAATCCGGAAAAACGGACATGAGGTATACAAAAATTGCCATAGTAAGAGCCTCCCAAAAATAGGGAAATATATAAATATAAATAACCTGTTTAATCACAATTGTAATTTAACGGACAATAAACAACAACCAACTAATCTAATTTCTACGTCTAGAAAGGAGATTACAAAAAGGGTTGTTATCTATAAACCCAAACGGTCTATATCCAAAAGTATAACGCGTCCATGTGCAATTCCCCAAGCTCTCACCACCAATCAACTAAACCTACTTAGGACCGCCGCCGCTAGAACCTGAGATACACATCGACACCAAACAAGTATTAGGCCAAAAAGCCTAGTGAGTTGAACAATAATAAGCATGCATGAACAGACATATTTCTTATCAGCAGTTAACCATAGTTCAACAAATGTGGAGTCAATAGGGGAGACCCATAGCACCAATCAAGTCCCACCCAAGAGTCGATATACCTTTATGCCCTTAACAAGGAACACCCCAAAGGCCCGACCCACCCGAATACTATCGCTAAGAAAATTCCCCGAATGGCGGAGGTCTAGACACATACCATCACAGTGGCGCCCAAGACTATATCCTCCTAGTGTACTGACTTGGTTCGTCCACATAACATTTATAAGGGGTCCTTTAGGTATATCTCAACCCACATAATTCAATACCAACTACGGGTATAATATTACCACCTTATCCTCATGATGTCTAACAAAAGACCCAATGTAAATCATGCTCATCATACATATAAACATATCACCAAAATGGTGTTCCAACTAGAATCATCATCATGCCCATATATGCATACATTTAACATATCAAGGTACCCACATTATGTATCTATGAGACAAATCCCAAATAATGATACATATAACAATAGTCATGGCAAATCACCCATATATATATGCATCTTCCAACTATTATCATGAAGAATCCCCAAACATTTGAACACATAGAGATAAAGTAACAAATAGGAGATTATGATGTGTATCTAGTTTTAACAAAGGGTTAGTAAACTCACTATCTAGGTTTTGAACCAAAACCTAGAAAATAGATGAAATGGAGAAGAATGAAGTCTTGAGAATCCAAACACTTGATTGCTAGGTCTTGAATGCACCCTTGAAGTAGTTGATAAGATACTTGTAAACCCCCAACAACCTCTATGTAATAAATGAAGTAAGAGAGTGGAGAAGTGAAGAAAATCGCCCCAAAATGCTCTCAACTAAACTCTAGTTCTGATTTTTGAAGTTATGAAGTGAATAGGGCTGAAATGGTCTTTTAAATCGACCAGACCACGCGGGCGATAGTGCCCGGCGATAGTGCCAAGGCTTGGCACTATCGCGAGTCACATTCGCGAACCCAAACACACCCTCGGTACATCCTCCACGAGTATGCCCGGCGATAGTGACAATTGTCACTATCACGTGTCACTATCGCGAGACTCCCCCCCTCTCGGTACAATCCTGGCGATTGTGCCCGGCGATAGTGACAATGTCACTATCGCGATGGCACTATCGTGCCAAGCTCATCCCAGCCCAAAAACTTAGCAAATTTCAAAAACGAGCACGAGGTCTAAACACATGCAATTATTATATAATCAGATAGCAACGTAGTCCCATAAATAAATATCATATGCATATATGAAAAACTCATATTTTTAGATAAACACAATTAAAGTATTAGGGAACAAATACTTACCTTATAAATTTAAGGATGTTACAATCCTCCCCATCTAAATGGGATTTCGTCCCCGAAATCTTACTCTAAGCAAACAAGTGAGGATAATGCTTCTTCATATCATCTTCGGACTCCCAAGTAATGTTAGCACCCAGATGGTGCTTCCATTGAACTTTAACCATGACTACGTCCTTATGTCGTAACTTCTTCACCTTTGACTCCAAGATCCCTTCCGGTTCCTCAACACAACGATTCCCATTGTCCACCCGAATTTCTATCAAGGGAATAACGCTTTCCTCCTCGGCTAGGCACTTCCGAAAGTAGCATACATGAAATGTAGGATGTATTCCATCCATTTCCGGTGGTAAATCCAATCGATAGGCTTGCAACCCAATCTTTTCCAAAATAACGAATGGTCCAAGGAAACGAGGACTAAGCTTCCCACGCTTCCCGAAACGTATGATCCTCTTCCACGGAGACACCTTCAACATGACCCGGTCACCCACTTGAAACTCAACCGGCCTTCTCTTCTTGTCCGCATAACTCTTTTGTCGGTCTTGTGCCGCCCTTAGCCTCTCCCGAATCTCTTTCACCTTGTCCGTCGTCTCTTGCACTATTTCCAGCCCGGCGAATTGCTTTTCGCCCGCTTCTAACCAACAAACTGGGGTTCTACACTTCCGCCCATACAAGGCCTCGAACGGTGCCATTCCGATACTAGAATGGTAACTGTTGTTGTATGCGAACTCTACCAAAGGTAGGTGTGAATCCCAACTTCCCCCGAAAACTATTACACACGACCTCAACATATCTTCTAAGGTCTGGATCGTCCTCTCACTTTGACCATCCGTTTGAGGATGATACGCCGTGCTCAAATTCAGTCGAGTACCCAACTCCTTTTGCAAACTATCCCAAAAGTTCGAAGTGAATCGGCTATCCCGATCCGATACCACCGATTTCAGAACTCCGTACCTTGACACCACCTCGTCGATGTACAGTTTAGCCAATTTATCTATTAGCAAAGTCTCCTGCATCGCAAGAAAGTGCGCGCTCTTGGTCAAACGATCCACGATCACCCAAATGTGTCGTGACCACGCAAGGTCTTCGGTAACTTTGTCACGAAATCCATAGTAATGTTGTCCCATTTCCACTTGGGAATGGACAACGGTTGCAAACTCCCATACGGTCTTTGATGCTCCGCCTTGACTTGGAGGCACGTGACACACTTCTCCACATAACTTGCCACGTCTAACTTCATCACCGACCACCAATAATTTAACTTTAAGTCTCTATACATCTTGGTGCTACCGGGATGTATAGAATATTTCGACTTATGTGCTTCCTCAAGAAGCAAGCCACGATTTCCCCCAATCTTGGGCACCCAAATTCGTCCTTGGAAGAGTTTGAGTCCACGACTATCTTCTGTTAAGAGTTCCTTTTGCTTGGTCATAACCTCGACCTTGAGGTTCTCTTCTTTAAGTGCTTCCGCTTGGCTCGTTCTTATACTTTCCAACAAACTCGACACCACATCGATTCTGGTAAGGGACATTTTGACACCTTCACCATGATTCCTTCGGCTCAATGCATCCGCCACCACATTAGCCTTACCGGGATGATATAGTAGGTCACAATCGTAATCCTTCAAAAGCTCTAGCCATCTCCTTTGTCGCATGTTGAGCTCCTTTTGGTCGAAGATGTACTTGAGACTCTTGTGATCCGTGAAAAGAGTACACTTAGTTCCATACAAGTAGTGTCGCCACAACTTCAACGCGAAAACTACCGCCGCCAACTCCAAATCATGAGTCGGATAGTTCTTCTCATTATCCTTTAATTGTCGCGACGCGTAGGCTATCACCTTCCCCCTTTGCATTAGTACGCACCCAAGTCCCATCTTGGAAGCGTCACTATACACTACAAAGTCTTCCGATCCTTCAAGTAAGGACAGGATTGGGGCTTTGCACAACTTCCTCTTGAGCGTCTGAAACGCTTGCTCTTGTGCATCGGTCCAAAGAAACTTGACGTTCTTTCTTGTAAGGGAAGTGAGCGTTGTAGCCGTCTTTGAGAAATCCTGAATGAAACGTCGGTAGTAACCCGCTAAACCCAAGAAGCTTTGGATCTCCATAACCCCCAACTCATCATTGCTTCGATCTTTGCCGGATCCACTTTTACCCCGTCCTTTGATATCACATGCCCCAAGAATTGCACTTCTTGAAGCCAAAATTCTCACTTCGAGAACTTCGCGAACAGTTTCTCCCTTCTTAGAACCTCTAATACTTCCCGTAAATGTCTTCCATGTTCGGACTCATCCCTTGAATATATTAAAATATCATCGATGAAGACGATCACGGATTTATCCAAAAATGGGCGACACACACGGTTCATCAAATCCATGAATACGGCCGGAGCGTTGGTTAAGCCATACGGCATCACTAAGAACTCATAATGACCGTATCTCGTTCGGAAAGCCGTCTTCGAAATATCTTCGTTCTTCACTCTCACTTGATGATAACCGGACCGAAGGTCAATCTTCGAGAAACATCCCGCCCCTTGGAGTTGATCAAAAAGATCGTCGATGCGGGGTAGAGGGTACTTGTTCTTCACCGTGACTTTGTTTAACTCCCGATAATCTATGCACATTCGCATGGATCCATCCTTCTTCTTTACGAACAAAATCGGTGCTCCCCTAGGTGATGAACTTGGTCGAATGAAGCCCTTCTCCAACAACTCTTGAAGTTGCGTCATCATCTCCTTCATTTCTGTCGGTGCCAAACGATATGGAGCACGAGCTATCGGAGCTGCTCCCGGTGTGAGGTCAATCTGAAACTCCACTTGCTGTTCCGGCGGCAAACCGGGTAAGTCTTCCGGAAAGACGTCCGGATAATCTTGCACTACCTCCACATCTCCCACCGACTTCTTCTCTTTCTTTGCGTCCACAATGTAGGCCAAATACGAAGGGTAGCCTTTCGCTAAAAACTTGCGAGCCTTAAGTGATGAGATAATAGGATTATTCCTCTTTCCTTTCTCTCCATAAATGGTTGCCACACCATTTTCCGGCAATGGCACTTGGATCATCTTTTTGGAGCAAAAGATGTCCGTCTTATGCCTCACTAACCAATCCATGCCTATGACTACATCAAACCCTCCTATAGCCATAGGTAGTAAATCTACTCCGAAAGAATTTCCATCGATCTCTAGAGTGCAATCACAAAAACGGTCACGAATGATTACCTGATCCCCATTAGCTATTTCTACTACTAACGCATCGGGAAGAACACTAATAGGAGTGGTGAATTGTTTACAGAAAGCATCCGACACAAAAGAACATGTAGCACCTGAATCAAACAAGACACGAGCAGACATGGAGTTTACTAGAAACGTACCCGAAACAACATCCGCAGTATCCTTTGCCTCCTCGGTAGTCATCCGGAAAGCTCGATTCGGTGCCCGTGATGGTTGCTCGACTCTAGCCGTCAAACCCACAGAATTTCCACCACCTCCTCTAACCAGCCTTGGACACTCTCGTTTCATATGCCCCGGCTCTCCGCATTCATAACAAACCGCCCCATGGAGGGAACACTCTCGAGTCGTGTGGTTTTTCTTACCACACTTGCTACACCCAGTTGGATCAGAGGGAGTCCTCGTAGCGCACGACCCCGAGTGCTTTGATCTGCACTTGTGGTACCACCGATCTTCACGGCGTTGATCACCCGATCTCCCGCTTACAAAGGGTCTCGATTGACGAATGGGCCCAGATGGCCCCTCCCACTTCCGTTTCTCACCAACGTACCTCTTCTCATCCCTTTCCGAATTGATGTCGTTCTCAATGAGTAAGGACTCCTCGATAACCTCTTGTAGAGTCGAACACTTAACATTTCTTATATCCGTTCGCATTCCAGCCGGTAAACCCTGTTGATATGCTTTCATCTTCGACTTTTCGTCGGGGACTAGATGTCCCACTAAGTTTAGCTTCTCCAAGAAGAGCTTGGAGTAGCCAATAATCGACATATTCCCCTTCTTCAGATCTCGGAATTCCCGTTCCAACTTGTCCAACGACCATTCGCTGCAGTATTTGTCCATGATCTTCTCCTTGAACACCGTCCAAGTTAGCTTAGCCAGAACTTCCGGGGTGAGGGCGGATCGGGTGAGGTTCCACCAAATCAGAGCCTTTCCCCGAAGTAGCTGAGAAGAAAACTTGACCCGTTGAGAAGGATCGCATTCACTGGACTCGAAAGCCATCTCTAATTCCTTAAGCCAGTACATACAAGTAACCGGGTTGTCTGAACCCGCAAACTCCTTAGGGTGACACCCCAAAAACGTCTTGTAGGTACACCCTTTAATCTTTGATCTGATTCCCTCAGCGGATGGTTCTTCAACCGTTACCACATTCGGTCTCGGGTTGACGGTTACTGACGTCTCGATCCTCTAGAAGTTTCATGAAAAACTCTTGCTGTTGGGTCATGGCCGAAGTCATGGCCAACTGTTGTTGAGACAAAGCCGCATTCATAGCCAACATCATGCTATCCCGAAGCTGGGTCTCCATGGTAACTTCCTCCATGATGGCGTCACCTGTGTTGAGGTTCCGGCGTGGAATGTGCTCAGGCCCTTCTGCCAAGATTCTGGGTATAGGTATGTCATCGGAGGTTGCCCCCACCGGGGGTCGTACTGTTGCAGATTCCACTTCTGGTTGCCCTTCTGGCATGTCCGGTAATCTACTTCGAGTGTTTACCATTAAAATCTGTCATGCACGTACGAGAAATAGATTGAGAAAAGACTAAGCGAGTTGAACTCATTGTACGTACTACTACTTTCATCAATTATCTTAATAATAGTAAACCAAGTATGCTCACGTAACAATGCATTCATAATAGCAGTAGCTAAGTGAAATTATGAACGAACCATACACAAGTATTCTGGTCACCATCATCACAACTTTCAATTACAGTAATTCCGTAATCCTAACGCTCTCCCCACCTAGGATTCCTACCCCCCAAGTGGACAGTGAAGTCATAAAGTCTAAAGCTTAAGTCTAGATATGCTAAACAATACCTAGTTCACTTAAACTAAAGCTCTGATACCAACTTGTAACACCCTAAAAATAGGGATAACAAAAATCCGGAAAAACGGACATGAGGTATACAAAAATTTCCATAGCAAGAGCCTCCCAAAAATTGGGAAATATATAAATATAAATAACCTATTTAATCACAGTTGTAATTTAACGGACAATAAACAACAACCAACTAATCTAATTTCTACGTCTAGAAAGGAGATTACAAAAAGGGTTGTTATCTATAAACCCAAACGGTCTATATCCAAAAGTATAACGCGTCCATGTGCAATTCCCCAAGCTCTCACCACCAATCAACTAAACCTGCTTAGGACCGTCGTCGCTAGAACCTGAGATACACATCGACACCAAACAAGTGTTAGGCCAAAAAGCCTAGTGAGTTGAACAATAATAAGCATGCATGAACAAGCATATTTCTTATCAGCAGTTAACCATAGTTCAACAAATGTGGAGTCAATAGGGGAGACCCATAGCACCAATCAAGTCCCACCCAAGAGTCGATATACCTTGATGCCCTTAACAAGGAACACCCCAAAGGCCCGGCCCACCCGAAGACTATCGCTAAGAAAATTCCCCGAATGGCGGAGGTCTAGGCACATACCATCACAGTGGCGCCCAAGACTATATCCTCCTAGTGTACTGACTTGGTTCGTCCACGTAACATTTATAAGGGGTCATTTAGGTATATATCAACCCACATAATTCAATACCAACTACGGGTATAATATTACCACCTTATCCTCATGATGTCTAACAAAAGACCCAATGTAAATCATGCTCATCATACATATAAACATATCACCAAAATGGTGTTCCAACTAGAATCATCATCATGCCCATATATGCATACATTTAACATATCAAGGTACCCACATTATGTATCTATGAGACAAATCCCAAATAATGATACATATAACAATAGTCATGGCAAATCACTCATATATATATGCATCTTCCAGCTATTATCATGAAGAATCCCCAAACATTTGAACACATAGAGATAAAGTAACAAATAGGAGATTATGATGTGTATCTAGTTTTAACAAAGGGTTAGTAAACTCACTATCTAGGTTTTGAACCAAAACCTAGAAAATAGATGAAATGGAGAAGAATGAAGTTTTGAGACTCCAAACACTTGATTGCTAGGTCTTGAATGCACCCTTGAAGTAGTTGATAAGATACTTGTAAACCCCCAACAACCTCTATGTAATAAATGAAGTAAGAGAGTGGAGAAGTGAAGAAAATCGCCCCAAAATGCTCTCAACTAAACCCTAATTCTGATTTTTGAAGTTATGAAGTGAATAGGGTTGAAATGGTGTTTTAAATCGACCAGACCACGCGGGCGATAGTGCCTGGCGATAGTGCCAAGGGCACTATCGCGAGTCACATTCGCGAACCCAAACACACCCTCGTACATCCTCCACGAGTATGCCCGGCGATAGTGACAATTGTCACTATCGCGTGTCACTATCGCGAGACTCCCCCCCTCTCGGTACAATCCTGGCGATTGTGCTCGGCGATAGTGACAATGTCATTATCGCGATGGCACTATCGTGCCAAGCTCATCCCAGCCCAAAAACTTAGAAAATTTCGAAAATGAGCACGAGGTCTAAACACATGCAATTATTATATAATCAGATAGCATCGTAGTCCCATAAATAAATATCATATGCATATATGAAAAACTCATATTTTTAGATAAACACAATTAAAGTATTAGGGAACAAATACTTACCTTATAAATTTAAGGATGTTACACCGTGCATGATTGAGATACAGGAAACCAAACTAAAAGCAGTAAACAATCGGTACATTACAAACCTTTGGGGAAAAAATTATGGGGACTATGCTCAAGCTTCGGCCTCGGGAATTCAGGAGGACTCATAACAATTTGGAAAAAAAACGTTTCAATGTGATTTTGTTGTTCAAGAGGATAATTTTATCGTAGTGGTGGGTAAATGGGGTAGTACAAATGGACTTGTGGGATGTGTGAACATCTACAGACCTAAGGAACAAAAATAAAGACTATTACTATGGGGTAAACTGGAGTACCTATGTGGAAGGGAGGATGTTCGGTGGGTTTTATTTGGAGACTTCAATGATGTCCGCAACGCACAGGAAAGACTAAACTCGATTACTAATCCCAAAGGTACGGAAGAGTTCAACGAATTCATATGGAGAGGAAAACTCATAGAAGTTCCAATGGGAGGGAAATAACGGTCAGAAACTGAGTAAATTGGACCGATTCTTGGTCACACATGAGTTTGAAATGTCGTGGAAGAACTTGGGGGCGAAAGTTTTAGAGAGAAAATGGTTAGACCATTCGCCGATTATGCTAAGTGACAAATGGGCCGACTTTGGGCCGAAGCCGTTTAAATTCTTCGACGCGTGGTTGAAAGACGAGAGTGTAGGGGACGTGGTAAAGGAGGCTTGGAGAAAGGAAGTGACGTCAAAAATACCAGATTGTGTTTTCCGAGACAAGCTCAAGAATGTTAAAAATGCTTTTAAAAGGTTGGAGTAGGGTGGAGTGGGGTGATATAGAAAAGGAATTAGAACTCAAGAAGGAAGAGGTAAGGAAATGGGAAGAAGAAGAAGCCGACGAAAATCGATTGGAGAATCTTGATAGACAAAGGTGGATAGAGGCCCGAAAGAAGTGGATTGAATTATCTAACACCCGAATTTTTGGTTATGCCGAGAACCAAGCGTTTTGGAAGAATCAAATTCGGAGCTCGGGGGAGGCGGGGCGACAATGCCCCTGACAGTGACAAGATTCACTATCGCCATGTCAATCTCGCGGAGTTGTTTCTACCTGAGGTACACTCTAGGAGATAATGCCATGAGAAAGTGACATGCGTCACAATCGCTTGGCACAGTCGCCGACCGGGGGGAGCCCTCCGGAACGTTTCATGCGAGAGTGTCCGCGAGAGTGCCCTGGGTACAATCGTCGATGGGCTCCAGGAGGTTTTAAACCCACTCTTCCACCCCTTTTCTCATTTCACTCCTTCACCCACTTCATTCCATCCTCTCTCAAATTTTTCCCCAACACCCTATGTGAACCCTAGCTGTTTTGAGGCTTCTCTCTTGGAAATTAAAGCATTATTTCATCATCAAAACTTGCGATTTCAACGTCACGAGCTAGATTCAAGTGTTCACATCCATCTCTTGAAGATTTCTTAGTTTGGGGGTTTTGCTCAAAACCTAGTGGTGAGTTACCTTTCCCTTTTCTAAATCTTTATATAAGTGATAAATTCCCCCATTGATGATTTCCTAGTGTTTATGTTTCTTAAATTTCGGTTTGGGTGATTTTGGAGAAATTAGGTCAAAATTAGGGTTTTGGCCAAAATGAAAATTTTGATAGAAGATGTTTGGGGAATGATTGTAAACACTTGGATATGTGTATTTATGGTTGGTAACTTGTGGATCTAGGTTTTTAGAAGTTTTGGCTTGAGGATTCAAGTCTCTATGAAGGAGCTCAAGTTGGGGAAAATCTAGATTTAGCCTAACTCTAGTAAGGTGAGTTCAAGTTAATTTGTGAAAACGTTGTACATGCCAAAATTAGCCATGGGAATTTGACCCGACCCGGTGGGGAACCCAGTTCACTCGACCCGACCGGGGGCCGGGGATTCCTCGCTAAAATGGGTCCTGGGTCCGAGGTCAGGGATCCCCGTTTTAAGTAAACCGAGGAAGGGGCCAGGGCCGGGTATCACACCCCCGACCCGCCCCGTACCCGGTATATATAATTTATTTAATTATATAATTTACTGATTAAATAATATATCTATAAATTATATATTTTCCTAATTAGGTTAGAATTAGATAACTCAGTCAGCTCCCTACTACTGCTAGTGCCTCCATCCCTCTTCAGATCGAGAATCGTGATTCGTGAACCGCCGTTGACCAAGAAGCCTCCGTGAATCGTGATAGTCGCCATCGATCACCGTGATGGCCATCGTCGTGAACCACCGTGATAGACGTCGTCGACCAAGAAGGCAAGAACCGCCTTCAAGCTACTGTCGAGACCTCCAGGCCGACCACTACCACCAGGCAGTTGACAATATGCTTGTTCCCTTGTAGTTTATTGTGCTTCTCATCGGCTATCATTTCATGGTTGCTAACTTTCTTGTGTTTTATACGATTGCATATCTTCTTGTATACCCAAGAAGGTAGACGTTCTTGTATACCACCAGTGGACCACCACCACGACACCACCACCAGTCGACCGAGGTGGCCCGAGGACCGGGGCGGGTCTTGACCGGGTTTTGACCCCCCGTTGACCGGGGATGGGGAATCAATCCCTGCACCCGCCCGTGGCTGGGGCCGGGGAATGTGAACCCTGCCCCATCCCCGCCCCGTTCCCATGCCTAGCCAAGATGTCCATTTTAAAGTGTTTATGTATTTTACATGAAATAATCAATTGTTGAGTTATTTGGTGGGTTTTGATTATTTGAGGTGTTTGGCTATATAAACTTTGTAAAACACCCACATTTGGGATTTTTGAGCATTTTGATAAATAAGTCATAAATGAAAGTGTTTTGATAATTTATTGCATAAATGGAGATTATTTGGTCAAAATGTAATTTTAGTGTTTGTTGGATATATGTATCGTTTATGTAATGGAACGTTTTGAAAATACGAACGTGTGAGTTATTTTATTTTAGTCATTCCCAACCTTGTGAACATTTCAGAAATTGTAAACCTTATTGGTTTTGGGCCAAAGGCCAATTGTGATTTGAGAGACAAAGATTTTGGGAAAAGATGTAATTTGGTTTATGTAACCATATTGGATCACGTATTTTATCCAGCGTTTATTATGCCTTTTGGGGTTTGATTTATACTCATATGAGTCTTTGGAGTATTTATTCAGTTTTAGTAGCTCGATAAGGAGTCTTTGATGTATGGTGTACTTAGTTGCATCTTATTTGGGAGTTATATGTTTTGAATGCGTTAGTTCATTCGTTGGAGTCATGTAACATTTCAGACTGTATGCATTGGATCCATAGGCATATGAGCCAGTCAGTCGGATTAATTGAGAACTTTATCCATGTATTGGAACTGGAAATATTTATGGTTAGCGGGGACTCGAGGTATATATCGTGGGTTGTTGAACTCGATGACCGTGTAACCTTTAGAGAAGGGCTCAAGGTATAGATCATGGGTGGTTGAACTCGATGCCCATGTAATCCAGTTTGTTTATTCATCATGGAGTTTTGATATCCATGTTTGAGTCTAGTGAGTGTTCCCTAAGTTATGTTTTTATGTATGCTTGCGGTGGTGCTCTGTAGAGCCGTATACGAAGCTAAGAGGTTGTTTGGTTGGTTTTTCATTAAGTCCTGTGTGGATAAAATTGTATGTGTGGATTAATCTATCTGTATAGATGGAGAATATTTTTGCTTTGGAGGGTTTTCTCATAGAGGTAAGGAGTGTGTTCTCTACTTGGGAGGGGCAGGTCCGGAAAAAACTTGGCTTTCTGCACAAAGCTCCCTCCTGAAAGCTTACTAAATAAGTCATTTTATATATTATTAAGCCACTACCAAACAATCATATATAGTTGACCGAATAAGCTATGCGTCCCATTAAGCTCATTAAGCTGCTAACAAACGAGCCCTAAGTCTTGCGGTGGTGCACATGGTGAGCCGAATACGGAGACTAGTGGATTTTGTGGTAACACTCATCTAGAGGTTGAGTAGACACTAGGGTCATTTGGGTATCTTGCGGTGGTTGCTCAGAGGAGCCATATACGGGGATCCGTGGCCCGATGTGAATCTCGAGAACGTTAATAGTGGCTTAACTTTGTGTGCCCACCACATTCAATGGAATCGGGTCTCCTCCATCAACGAAAGGTGTTTTTTGGGTATTGAGTTTTAGTATCCATGTTTTCGGTGACGTTTTGTATATATGGATTATTATCCATGATTTATGGGTTGATTATTATGCCCCACCCGTGTTTTGGGTGTTTCGGGATATAAAGTTGTATCCGTGTTTTCATAAATTAGGAGTTCGATTTCTATTCACGTTTTGATTGAGTTTTCGGTTGCATCACTTCATCAAAGTATGTTTTGCATTGGGCCGTCCATCTTCAAATCATGCGTATTATCATAAATGAGTCGTTTTCATATTTAAAGTAAATTGTTTTGAAAGATTATGATTTAAGTTGCATTTTTCCTTTTTACAACTTATTCATTTATGATAAAAACTCTTGAACTCACTAGGCGTTATCCTAACATTTTTATTTGTCGGCATGTGCAACAGGTTCTGATTGAGAATAGTTCTAGTGACATTGTGAAGAGAAGAGTGCTAGTTGTGTGCACGAGAAGTGTATAGCTTGGTGAAGTTTTCCGCATTTATTATGGGATTAGCAACATGTATTTGGGTTAAGTAACACCTGACTTTGGTTTAGTCCTTGTATAAGATTGGAGTTTATGATTGATTAGGTTAAATATAGAATTCTATTTTGGAGGTATATCAAGTTTTGATTTATAGGAAGAAAAATTACAATTTACGTGATGTAATATCGAAATTTTTAATTAGTTTCTCTCTCCAAATTTGAGGGTGTTACAAATTAGAAGAAAAAAGCATGGAGATGACCAA
This sequence comes from Arctium minus, assembly GCA_954870635.1. Lineage (NCBI taxonomy): Eukaryota > Viridiplantae > Streptophyta > Magnoliopsida > Asterales > Asteraceae > Arctium > Arctium minus. Next base: position 21,453,589 of record OX941097.1, on the reverse strand, counting down.
ACAAAAAGTTAAGGTACAATGGATCAAAGAGGGAGATGAGAATTCCAAAATATTCCATGCGGGCTAAATATCGAGTCAGTATGGACGGAGGATCCAAAAAAGATAAAGGACTATGCATATGAGTTCTTCAAAGGAAAATTCTCATGTCAACAAAGGGGTGGACCAAAGTTAAGGATGGATCGTGCCAAAAAGTTGGGGGGGGGGGGGGGGAGGAAGCCATCAATCTTGAGAGAAGAGCAACGGAAGAGGAAGTGTGGAATGCGATAAAGGAATGTGGGAGTAACAAGTCTCCGGGTGCAGACGGATTCACAATCGGTTTTATAAAGGATTTTTTGGGCTGTTATAAAAGAAGATTTGATGGCGGCTATAGAATGGTTCATATAAAAGGAGGAAATGAGTGATGGGTGCAATGCCTCATTCTTGACTTTGATATCGAAAAATCCAAACCCGATTAGTCTAAATGAATTTAGACCGATTAGCCTCATTGGTATCGATCTTCTACAAAATAGTGTCAAAAGTGTTGGCAGAAAGGATGAAAATGGTAATGGGCAGGTTAATAAGCAAGGAACAATGTCCTTTTGTAAAAGGGAGGTTTATTCTTGATGGAGTGCTCATAGCTAATGAGACGATGGTGTTTCTAAGAAAAATGAAGAAGAAAGGTTTGATATTCAAGGTAGACTTCGAAAAGGCTTATGATACGGTCGAATGGTCTTTCTTAGTGGACGTGATGAAAGAGATGGGATTCGAGGAAAAGTGGGGAGGTTGGATAAAAGCATGCATAAAATCGTCAAAGATCTCCGTGATGATAAACGGCTTGTCGACTAGAGAGTTCCAAATGGAGAAAGGTTTGAGGCAAAGGGACCCACTTGCACCATTCCTATTCTTGGTGGTAGCCGAGAGTTTACACATCATGATGGAAGATGCCGTGAAGAAGGGGATATTCGAAGGAATTAAAGTGGGATGAGAGGAGATTCCGATATCTCACCTCTAATATGCGGATGACGTGATATTCTTTGGAGAGTGGAAACTATCTAGCATAACGAATCTAACGAAGGTGTTGGAATGCTTCCATCTAGTGTCGAGATTAAAGATAAATTTGAGCAAAAGTAAGATCTTTGGAATAGGTGTGCCGGAAGAAGAAACTCAAGCATGGGCGAGAGGGTTGGGTTGTGGAAGTGACACTCTTCCTTTCACTTACCTATGATTACCGGTTGGAGCATCAATGCGGAGAATAGACCATTGGAAATCGGTAATTGAAAAGGTTAAAAATAAGTTTGCGATGTGGAAGGCAAAAACGATATCGTTTGGAGGAAGATGGACATTGGTAAGATCGGTTCCCGGTAGTATTTCTTTATTCTTTTTTTCTTTGTTTCGTTCCCCGCAAGGTGTGTTAAAAGTCCTTGAGAGTGTGAGAAGTCTTTTGTTTAGGGGAGGGTGGTGGTGGTGAGGATGTGGTCAAGAAAAAAATGTCTCTATTGGGTCAAATGGGAAAGGGATTTGGGGGGTTTTAAAAGGGGTGGGTTAAACATTGGTAGTTTAAGGGATGCAAATTGGGGTCTACTTAGCAAGTGGTGGTGGAGGTTTCATGTCGATAAGGAGTCGCTATGGGTAAAGGTACTACGGAGCCTTTATGGTTGGGATGGGGGTTTGCTAGAAGAAACTCAAAGGAGCCCGGGTGGTAATTCGGTTTGGAGGAGTATCATCAGGATGGGGAGGGAGTTGGACAAGGAAGAGGTGCATTTTTCGGGATCTATTGTTAAGGAAATTGAGGATAGATCGAAGACACGTTTTTGGGAGGATAGATGGGTGCCAAACCGTAGGCTTAAGGAGGAATTTCAACGTCTTTTCCAACTAGAAACATCCAAATGTACGTCGGTTATGAATAGATATGAGTGGCGGAGTGAAGAGTGGATATGGAAATGGGGGTGGAGACGGGAACCGAGGGGAAGGGAAATAGGCGAGCTGGAAAATTTAATCAATTTGATCCGTAACATCTCCTCGAAAAGGGAGACCAAGGATCGGATTTTGTGGAGCTTGGATACGCCAGGCGGGTTCACGGTCAAGAAGTTGTGGAACGTGTTAGAAGATTAAAGAGTTAGAGAGAGGAATAACGTAGAGGAAACTAAGTGGGTTAAGTCCATACGAAAGAAAGTTTGTGTTTTTATTTGGAGGGCAAAACTTGGGAGGATTCCAACGCTTGCGGTATTGGACAACATGGGTATAGAGATGGATTCCACACTATTTCCGAGATGTGGTGATGCGGTAGGAACGGTAGACCATGCTCTTATAAATTGTGATGAAGTGAAAAAAATGTGGCAATTAACGGGTAGATTGTGGAACCTCAACTTAGACTTGATAAGTTCTCTTAATGAATTGTTCGGTGTAGTTGGATAATTGGGTGACAATTCAAAAGGTGCAAGGATATGTATCGTGGTAGTTTGGTGCTTGATTTATTTAGTATGGGCTCATCGCAACAAAGTGGTATTCGAGAAAGAACGAGGCAAGATTTCGGATCGATTCTATGAATTTCAATTAAAGGTGTTCGAATGGATCACAAGGAGAGATCGAGGGTTGGCCATCAATTGGGCTAGTTGGCTTTCGAGTCCAGGTTCACTGTAGAAAGGAGGCACGCAGAAAAGTACGTTCGCGTTAAGTCGACAAGGGCTGTCTGGATTAACCTCTTGTCTATGTTAAGCTGTTCGGGGGCAGCCATGCCTAACCTGTAGAGTCTGATGAAGTGAATGATGTTCGAGGATGCGCGGTGGAGTACTGCCGTAGCAGCGATGCGAGTTGGTCGAAAGGAGTGCAGTGGCAGTTTGTTTCTCACAAACTTGAAATCGTTGCGCCTTTTATAGCTATGGGTAATGTTCTTATTTTCGGTTGTATTCTGTTTTTTCTGGTTGTGATATGACTTTGTTGTAAAAACTGTATCTTGTTTCGGTTAGTAATAAAATGGTTGCTTTGCTGTTAAAAAAACTGCAATTGTTGAATTTAATGTCAAAAATCATAATAAAAATTCATTTTCATTTTAATTTCTAGAAATCATGTTCACTAATTAAAATTTATTTTATATAAATCATGAAAAGAAAAACTTAATGTAGAATATAAATTATTTTGGTTCAAAATATCAAAAAATGGAAGACATTCAAAACGTTTTGATTTAAGCATCACTTGTTTAAAAAAAGGTACTGAATCAAATGATTTTTAGACATCACCTATCTAAATGTATTTTTGTTATTCGTACTATCTTGTATTTTAACAAAATATTTATCTGTTGATTTTTTTGGTTAAAAATTGATATTATTAAGCAATTGTGTCTATTTAAAAAACATAAAGTTGGTCACGCCATCTTTTTTCTCAACCAAAACAAAAGTTATGATAATTAGTATATATGAGGACCGCGCGTTGCCCGATGGTGTAAGTGATTTGGTATTAATATGCAGATTTTACATATATATAAATGTTACTTGTTAAACATAACAATCAAATAAATCATATTCAAATTATTTGTAAAAATTAGTATAATTTAGTTAACATAAATGAATAGATAAAATGAGTAACATCAATGATGACCCTATATAATTTATGCATAATTTGTATAAGTGATGATATTGTATGTAGTTTTTTCATTTTGTAAAGAACACAATACATATGCTGATTTTATTAAGAGAACTTGTTTCCATAATGGGCTCTTGAAAATAATACAATTAGATATCCAAAAATGTGAAAATTTAGTACAATAAATGTATCATCAATTAAAATTAAAAATCGCGGCTATAATTTAAAAAAAAGTTGAATCTAACCAACTGTAATAGTGGGAGGTTGGCGTTTATGGTAGTGATGCAAACTAGAAACCAATAATTAGATTTTATCTTCTTATATATATCTAACACCACAAAACAAATGCAAATGTTTTCCACAACATATGCAACAAATTAAGTAAATAATTTGTAATTTTTTGTATAACTTGGAAGGCGATGCACCATCTTTGCTTCTACGTACGTTGACCTTGACTTTATCCAAACAAAGGTAAGTTCACGATACAAACAATTAAACATGATATTAAATCCTCATCCAACTATATATAGACTACACATCGTAGTTTGGCATATTAAATATCATGTACCAATTATTTACTATATAGAAAACTAACAATTTGTTCTCAAAGATGTGATCACTTGATTTCATCATTCACGACATTATACTCTCTTGTGTATACTCGTTTAGACTGTTTCCAACATCATCCAAATCATCAATCATACTTCAGTCAGTTTCTAACTGTTGCACGTGAAAACCATTTAATAAGTTAGGTCTAACAAAGCAAATGTAAAACAAAAGGTGTATTACCTAGTGAGAGTAGATGATGCAAGGTCACCATGGTTTGACCCAATTGTTTTCTATAACAATTAAAGCAAATAAAAATAACTTAAGAACAAATCTACAACTGAGGAATAAAGATCATAACAATGAATAAAGACAAATAACGTAAGAAAAACAAATAGTTATTTTTATGACATACCTGAGTGACGATAGAAACCAAAAAAATAAACAAATTTCTAATTTTATATGAATAACATCAACGATTGTAGATGTTAATTTGTTAACGCGAACGGCGGGGTGTCGGCTTGAAATCATTGACAAGAATGTGGCGCTAACACAAGAACCAATAAAGTAACAACCTTAAAATTCAATTAAAAATATAGATTTCACACTACTTAAACCCCATTGATTCACCAGAAAATCTGTAAGTGTAAAGCAAACATGACAACAACTCACTTGAACAACCCCACAATCAAGTCTTCTTGAGAAACCTATACAAAATGCGCTATTTATTTGAGGTTGATTCGTATCCTCCAAAAGGCAGTAATTATCTTAATTTTCAAATGTGTGATTATCTATAATAGGATGACCCTTGATACTTGGAACATTATTTATCATTGATAGAAGACTGATCGAAAGATTCAAAACATCAGGTTTACGCCATAGTATCATTGCTAGAAGTATAGAACCTATACAGTCCATAAGAGTGAAAGCAATTTGGTATATATGATAAAAGGTTCTTGCAATTTGATTAAAAAAGTTGTCATCACTCATCACCATATGATAAACAGTTAAATCTAATATATCATAACCACTAAGTTTCAAAACGTAAATATAGTGTTTCTACACAATAATTAATTAAACTAATTAAGCTATTGTAAAACAACTCTATCATATGAGATAAGAGGTTAAGACATACCTTCACCAAATGAATACCACGTGGTTTTAGACCATCGGCAAAATTCTTCATCCTCCATTAAAAAAAAGCTCCAGGCATCTTTCGAAGTCCTGCACGCTCTTTTTGATTGAGACAGAAAATTTTCTGATATTCATTTCTAAATCACTAAAACATGATGTTTTTCTAATTGCATTGGCAAGCAATGACGATGACCCTGGATAAATATAATATGGAAGACCATTATTACATTTCATTATACACCTAATGGATCTTTATATATAAAATCATATCCAAGCTAAAAATCTTTAAAATCATCATCATGGTGAATCTTCAAAAAAATCACCAATGTTGGTTATATTATGCTCTAACATGTTGATTACCACTTTGGGCACTCCTTGATACATTTTACACCGAAGGTGATGTCAAGCACCTAAAAATTTAGAGCCAAAAACTCACAACTCAATATAAGGCTATGAATTTGACATACAATGAACTACCTGCAAGAGCACACCGGATTACCATTGAAAAAAAATTAGATTTTGCATGAGCTTACCAAATGCTCCGAGACACATTTTACTTAGGGGCCGTTTACCAAACGCTTAGCTGGGTAAGCACTTACCTAGTTATATTATCTTAACCGATGAACATGACAATGACCAATAATTTTACTCGGTAAGAGTAAAACAATGACCGAGAGTCTTACCGGGTAAATGAGGGTGATGGCTCTTACCCGGTTGAAGCTTATCGGGTAAATTTTTGCGCTTACGATACCATTTTAATGGAATAAAATCTTACCTGTTAATGTAAGTAATAGCGTTGAATTTAACCGGTAAGCACTTACCGAATAAGTGTTTGGGTAAACGACCTTTAGTTTAATGGATGTTTTCTAAGACAATTAACATGCCTTCCTATGTTATATAGGCATTGGGGTTGAATAACATTGAGAAGGGAGATGAATTGTTGGGTCAATTTGATGAACCTCTAAAACTAAAGATCTTCAAAAATGAATTTGATGAACCAACGTGGATCCATCCTGATCATGAACAACAAACTATGGTTTTTCTAATCTCACTTATTGATTTTCAAGATTTCTTGATTCAATTTCTTCTATGTGGAATTGAACTAATTATTCCTGGTAGTTGAAATCAATAAATATTGTTTTAAGTTCTTTAATATGATTGTTGGTCCCTAATAAGTAAAACTGTATTGTAGAAGGGGGGGGGTTGAATACAATACTTAAATATTTCACTTAATTTTAATTCTTTTATTGATATAAAATATCAAGAATTACACTTAGTAAGCAAAAGATTGTTGCGGAAAAGAACAGTAAACTATTCTAACAATCTTACACTAAGAAAACTTTTAGAACACAACTTTAGAAAACACTAAGTTCAAAAGCTATGAAGATGAGGAGAATAGTTGCCAACTTTTCTTGAGTGCACTGAGTTCTCTTGAGCTGAAAGTGTGGTTTGCATGGAAGAAGTCTTCGCCTTTATATATTACGTAATGAATTGAGTGCAAATGACACTTGTCAAGTGTAGATTGGATCTTTCAGATTTTCTTCAATAAATTATAAGATATTTGAAGTGACTTATCAATATACAAAAGGTACTTTTGTACTATGATAAGACAATATCTCAATAAAATATACCTAGTACAAATCTTTTTGAGATCTTTTGAAGAAAGTCTCTATCAGATCCGAACTTGGGTGAATATCCTCTGTGCAAAAGAAGGTTCCATTCCTTTTGTCAGAAGTATTTTGGAAATAAAGGGGTATAGTCAAATCATGAGGATTTGACTGTAGATATAGCTGAAAACTTGAGAGTGTTCGACAGAGGATGTATGTCGAAGGATCGGTAGGGTGTTGGTCGAATAAAGGAGATCGACAAGAGGGACTCCTGCCGACCAATCATACAAGCATCGGCAGGAGTGGAGTCTACCGAAGAATGTGTATCTCTTCGACAGGGGTAGCTTAGCACTTGTGAAGTTTGTCTTGATCCGCATCAGTAGGCTCACTTCATGTTGAGTTCGGTTGGTCTTCAATTTCACCGATATTTTAAAGCACAACTAAGCAATTACAAAAGAACCATAAAATATACCAAGTATGGATATGTACAACATTTTACAAATATAAAATTACAAGTCGAAAGGGGAGGTCATCTTCAAATATTTGATGACCCAACAATGATCAACTTCTATTGGCACTCTTTTAGACCCAATCATCTATGAAAATTGCTGGCCTCATTTAACTGTTTTGGTTGTCGCATACCGGTTAAAGCATGGATCAACTTCTATTGGCACTGTTTTAGACCCAATCGTCTATGAAAATTGTTGGCATCATTTAACTGTTTTGGTTGTCGCATACCGGTTAAGGCATGGAAATATCCTCTCGGGTTCGAATCTAGGCGTTATCAAAGCCCTTGTGGTTCACCTACAATAACTCCAGTCCTTTTGCAGTTACCAGAAATTATGCAACGCCCTAAAAATGGGACAACAAAAATTTCCGGAAAATGGAAATGTGGTATTTAAAACGCCAAAGCGTGAGCCTCCAAAAAAATGGGGAAAATACATAAACCTGTTTAATTACAGTTTGTAATTGTAAGGAAATATAAACAACAACCTATTAATCTAATTTCTTAAACAAAAATAAGATTACAAAAGGGGTGTCGTCTATAGTACAACAAAAGTCTTCACAAAAATGTGCACCAAAACTGCACTCCCCAAGCTCACATGACCCGCCTAAACCTTCTTAGATGTGGCAACACTAGAACCTGAGATACACGCAAACAACAAGCAAGTGTTAGACGAAAAAGCCTAGTGAGGTTTAATGACAATTAATAAATGCATGAATACTCGTTACATAATTTTTACCAACAATAGTTACCAAATCCGGGATAAATGGGGGAGTCCCATAACGCCTATCGAATTACACCTAAGAGACGAGATACTTTAGTATCCACTTCCATGAGTGACACCACAAGGCCCGACACATCCTGGGGTACAAAACGATATTGCCCCAAATGGCGGGGGTCTAGGTACATACCAACCCGGTGGCACCCAAGACTATGTCCTCCTAGTGCCTATTTGACTTGGTTCATCCACACAACTCATTTGTGACCAAAGGAACAATTTTCATCCTTATAAGGTGTACATAATACCAATGTATATCATATAGTCCAAATACACAAAACCATGAGACAAGTAAATGCAAGAATTGTAACCTCTTACACACCATTCATTTATATGCAATTAATCATAAATAGAGCTCCTCCACAATGTGAATATTTCCCATTACTTTGAGTAATCATACCATACATTTGTAGAGGGTAAATCTCATCCCTCAACTCATTCATATCACCAATACATCCATATTTCCATCTATCAAGATTAGTCATTCATATTATCATAGCACTATTAGGGAAAATTAGTAAACATGAGAAAACCCTAGTTCCACATGGTAAGAAAGTCAACATTTATGCATTTAAATACATGTATCTCATTGAAAAGGGTTTAGAAACACTCACTATCTAGGGTTTAGATAAAAACCCTAGAAAAGTTGATGGAATGAAAAGGAGATGAAGTCTTGAGATCCCCAAGCTTGGTTGGTAACTCTTAAATGCACCCTAGTTGTGTCTTGATGTAGATTTATGGTACCCAACAACCTCTAGATGCATTAATGGAAGAGAGAGTGTAGAGAGGAGTGAAAATCGATTCTAATATGCTCCCAACCGAAACCCTAATCTGATTTGTGAGAAATGTGTGTTAAAAATTGAGTTGGTCTGAGTTTTTAAGCAACCAGTCCCCCGCGGCGATAATGCCATGCGACATTGCCACTGGCACTGTCGCCAGGGCATTGTCGCCGCCCTAGACCCACATTCGGTACATACACTGCGATTGTGATCGGCGAGAGTGCCCAAGGGCACAATCATGCTCACTCTTTCCTGAGATGTACCGCGACCCTCAGCCTACCCGCGACAGTGCCGCGCGACCTTGACATGTGTCACTATCGTCGACAAGGTCGCCAAGAGGGTTGTTCGCTCTATTTTTGGCCCGAAATCCTACGTTAACAATTACCACAAATGAAAGATGCAATTAAGTTCAGATAAAATCTACTAAACCGACGTAAAGGAAATTGGACTTACCTTAATCATCTAAAAGATTTACGGGTGTTACAATCCTCCCCACCTTAGTATAGATTCCGTCCCCGAAATCTCATACTAAGGGAACAAGTGGGGATATGGACGTTCCATGTCCTCCTCCGATTCCCAAGTTATGTTGGCACCTCGATGGTCGATGGTGCTTCCATTGGACTTTAACCATGGTTACATCTTTGTGGAAAAGCTTTTTCGTCTTGGACTCTAATATCGCCTCTGGTTCTTCCACACATCGATTCCCGTTATCTACTTGTATCTCCGACAATGGAATGACGCTCTCCTCTTCAGCTAGACACTTGCGTAGGTAGCACACGTGGAAGGTAGGATATATTCCATCCATTTCCGGTGGTAAATCCAATCGGTAGGCTTGGAGTCCGATCTTTGCTAGAATGGCGAAGGGTTCAAGGAAACGGGGACTAATCTTCCCGCGCTTCCCAAAACGGATTATCCCTTTCCATGGTGACACTTTCAACATCACACGATCTCCTACTTGGAATTAAATCGGCCTTCTTTTTTTGTCCGCGTAGCTTTTCTGTCGGTCTTGAGTCGCCTTCAAACGCACCCGAATTTATTTTATGTTATCCGCAGTTTCTTGAACGATTTCCGGTCTGGCAAACTGTTTCTCTCACGCTCCAAGCCAGCAAGTCGGGGTTCTACATTTCCGGCTGTAAAGAGCTTCAAAAGGGGCCATCCCGATGCTCAAGTGAAAACTATTATTATAGGCAAATTCCACTAATGGTAGGTGCGAATCCCAACGCCCCCCAAAATCAATAACGCAAGATCTCAACATGTCTTCAAGAGTCTGAATGGTCCTCTCACTCTGTCCGTCCATTTGAGGGTGGTACGTCGTGCTCAACTTGACTTTGGTTCCTAACTCTTTCTGTAGGCCGTCCCAAAACTTTGAAGTAAATCGACTATCTTGATCTGACACGATAGATAACGGTACTTCATGCCTCGATACAATTTCATCAATGTATAGCTTGGGTAATTTTTCCATTGGCAATGTCTCTCGCATCGCCAAGAAGTGTGCGCTTTTGGTGAGTTGATCCACTACTACCCAAATTGTGTCATAACCCTTCAAAGTCTACAGTAGTTTGGTCACAAAGTCCATTGTGATATGCTCCCACTTCCATTCCGGAATCGACAAGGGTTGCAAGCTTCCATAGGGTCTTTGGTTCTCCGCCTTGACTTGCAAGCAAGTGACACACTTCTCCACATAATTGGCCATGTCAAGTTTCATCACCGGCCACCAATAATTCAACTTGAGGTCCCGATACATCTTCGTGCTACCGGGGTGAATCGAGTACTTGGATTTGTGGGCTTCTTCTAGGAGAAGCTCACGGTTTCCTCCCAACTTTGGTACCCATACTCGGCCTTGGAACAACTTTAAGCCACGACCATCTTCTGTTAATAACTCCTGTTTCTTTACCATAATTTTGGCCTTGAGGTTTTCTTCCCGAAGTACTTCCGATTGACATGTCTTGATGTTCTCAACTAGACTTGACACTACGTCAATTCTAGCGAGCAATAAAATGGCACCACTTCCGTGGCTCCTTCGACTCAAAGCATCTACTACTACGTTAGCTTTACCTGGATGGTAAAGCAACTCATAATCGTAGTCCTTTAACAGTTCTAGCCATCTCCTTTGCCGCATATTGTACTCCTTTTCGTCAAAAATGTACTTCAAGCTCTTGTGATCGGTAAAAAGAGTACATTTAGTCCCGTAGAGGTAATGGCGCAACAATTTTAATGCAAATACCACCATCAAAAGCTCTAAGTTATGGGTCGGGTAATTCTTCTCATGATCTTTCAGTTGACGCGACACATAAGCTATTACCTTTCCTCTTTTCATCAATACACACCCAAGCCCCATCTTGGAAGCATTACTGTAGACTACAAAGTCATCCGATCCCTCGGGTAGGGACTAGATAGGTGCTTCACACAGCTTCTTCTTGAGAGTTCTAAAAGCTTGTTCTTGCGAGTCCGACCACAGAAATTTGACGTTCTTCCTAGTCAATGTTGTCAGTGGCGAAGCGGTCTTTAAGAAGTCTTGGATAAATCTTCTATAATACCCGACCAAACCCAAGAAGCTACGAATCTTCGTCAGGCTCGTTGGCGGTTCCCATCCCATCATTGCCTCGATCTTTGTCGGATCTACATTTACCCCGTCCTTAGAGACCACGTGGCCCAATAATTGGACCTCTTGCAACCAAAATTCGCATTTCGAGAACTTCACGAATAGCTTTTCCTTCCGAAGGACTTCCAATACTTCGCTCAGATGCTTCCCATGCTCTACTTTGTCTCGCAAATAAATCATGATGTCGTCGATGAAGACTATCACCGACTTGTCCAAGAAAGGTCGACATACTTGGTTCATCAGATTCATGAACACGACGGGTGCATTCGTTAACCTGAATGGCATTTCCAAGAATTCGTAATGTCCATATCTTGTTTGAAAGGCTGTCTTCAGAATGTCGTCCTTCTTCACTCTCACTTCATGATATCCCGACCGCAAGTCAATCTTCGAGAACCATCCCGCCCCTTGCAGTTGATCAAAGAGGTCATCGATTTTTGGGAGAGGATACTTGTTCTTTACTGTAACTTTGTTTAATTCTCGGTAGTCGATGCACATCCTCATCAACCCATCTTTATTCTTCACGAACAGGACGGGGGCTCCCCAAGGCGAAGAACTCGGTCGGATAAATCCCTTCTCTTGTAGATCTTGCAATTGGGACATCATTTCTTGCATTTCCATCGGCGCCAAGCGGTAGGGAGCACGGGCTATCGGGGCCGCTCCTAGGGTGAGATCAATCTGAAACTCAACTTGACGTTCCGGCGGTAAACCGGGTAAATCCTCCGGGAAGACATCCGGATAATCTCGAACAATCTTCACATCTTTTACCGACTTTTTTTTTCCAACTTTGCATCCACAATGTAGGCTAAATACGATGAACATCCCTTTGCTAGGTGTTTACAGACTTTTAAGTAAGAGATCACGAGGGTGGATCCTTTCCTCTTCTCTCCATAAATGGTAATCACGCCGCCACTTGTTACTGGTACCCTAATTATTTTCTTAGAGCAAATAATGTCGGCACAATTTTCGGTCAACCAATCCATGCCTATCACTACGTCGAAACCCCCGATGGACATGGGTAAAAGATTCAACTTAAAAGAGTTCCCATCTATCTCTAAGACACAATCACAGTAATGTTCCCGAATCAACACTTATTCCCTGTTGGCTACTTCTACTACTAAGGCATCAGAGAGGGCACTAACGGGAGTGGAAGACTTCGAGAAAAAAGAATTCGATACAAATGACCGATTTGCACCCGAGTTAAACAAAACATGAGCAGGCAAAGAGTTTACAAAGAACATACCCGATACCACATCGGCGATCTCCCTCGCCTCCTCGGCGGTCATCTGAAAGGCTCGGCTCGACACTTTTGGTGGGTTTTCTTTCTTTGGAGCAGACCCGCTTGAGAACCCATGGTTGCCTCCATTCATCTTCGGGCACTCTCTCTTCATGTGCCTTGGATCTCGACATTCATAATAAATGAGTCCTCGAATAGTACAATCACAGGTCATGTGGTCCTTATTTCCACATTTGGCGCACTCGGAAGGGCCCGAGTAGGTCCTTTGATTACACGGACCGCTATGCTTGCTCTTATATCGGTGGCACCATCTCACTTCCCGTCGGGGGTCAGTCCCCCTTCCCCTAAAAGCTAGTTTGAACTGACGGGTAGGTCTAGATGACCCTTCCCATTTCCTCTTCTCTCGTACGAGCCCTCACTCTTATTTCCCTGCAACTAAATCATCTTCCACAAGCAAGGACTCATCTATCACCTCTTGTAGCGTCGACCTTCTAGCATTTCTCACGACCTTCCTCATCTCGGCCGACAACCCACACTGATAGGATTTTATTTTTGATCGCTCATCAGGGGATAGATGCCCCACTAGATTCAACTTCTCCAAGAAAATCTTTGAGTAGTCAGTGACGGACAACGTCCCCTTCTTCATGTTTCTGAACTCTTCCTCGATATTGTCCAACGACCGCTCACTGCAATATTTGTCCAAGATATTCTGCTTGAACACCATCCACGTCAGCTTAACCAGAACCTCGGGTGTAAGGACGGACCGGGTGAGATTCCACCAGATCAAAGCCTCACCTCTTAGCAATTGGGAGGCAAATCTGACCCTTTGAGAGTCATCACATTCGCTTGACTCGAATGCCATTTCTACTTTTTTGATCCAGTACATGCACGTGACTGGATTAGTTGCTGTTAGTGCACATATTTGTTGGATACAAGATCATAGAAGCTGAAGGTCAAAGTCAAGCAAGTCAAAGCTGAAAGTCAACTCTCAATGAGAAAGTCAAAGTCTTTGTAAATAATTCTTAGTCAAAGTTGTAGTTTAGTTTGTGTTTTGCGCGTGTATCTTTGTTTTCTTTTAATAGATAGGTGGTTAGTTGTTGTTGTAGATTTACATGTAACTAGATTATGAGATTGTATACACATGTAGAGTATATTAGAGAAGAGGTCATTGTATATCTTTCTAGTGAGAGAAAGTAGTGAGAGAAAGTAAATCTTGTAATATGTGATTTCTAAATCAATGACATGTGATTACGATTTATCTTCATCTTGATTGTATTAGCATTCAGAACTTGAATTGGGACATTATCAATTGGTATCAAAGCAGAAGTTCATGTGAAATCAAGAAATTTTGTCAAGAAATGGAGTTCGACACTGTTTCGTAGAGTTAGGATCAATTTTTGAATTTTTGTTTGTAATTCAAGTTATAATTGATTGGATTGTGTTCGAATAGTGTAGTAGATGTGTCTTGTACAGGTTTTATAGAGAATTGCACTGTAATTTTCATCAATTTGATGATTTTGTTAGTTTTGTTTACACGAGCTCTATCACACTGTGAAAGGATCGATTCGTACTTCTAAGTGTATATTGTTGAAATTCATTGGTGGAATTAGGTTCTAGAAGTATAGCTAGGTGATCGAATTGTCAAAGTTTGAGACTGGAATTCGAAGAATTGATGGGTTTTTGAGCCATTCAGATCGATTTTTCATCGAGATCTCAAGAACTCGCAGGAATACATGAAGAACTCGCATCCTTCTGAAGAAATCGTATCCTGAATTCGCATAACCAAAGGATTTCGCATAATATTTGTTTTTGAAAAACATTCAAGTATAGAATTCGCAAATGGCTATGGTGTGAATTGTATAGAATTCGCTTAACTGAGACATGCGAATTATCAGAATTCGTATAAGTGTTTGTGCGAAAAGTTTTTCTTGAAAAATTTCAAGGACATAATTCGTATCATACGATTTCGCTGATTGAATCATACGAATTCGTATCAGAGTGTTATACGAATACTTAAGAACTCGTATAAGAAGCTTTTGAAATTTGTAAGTCAAGAATTCGTATATGTTAGTTATGTGACTCTTGCGAAAAATCAAGAATTCGCTGATTGAATCATACGAATTCGTATCAGAGTGTTATACGAATACTTAAGAACTCGTATAAGAAGCTTTTGAAATTTGTAAGTCAAGAATTCGTATATGTTAGTTATGCGAATTGTGTATGCGAAAAGTTCATGCGAATTCTACAAATAGTCTTGCATGCAAATTCTGAAGTACTTCTAGTGTGAGAATTCTGAATTTTTCAAGTGTGTACGAATTCCTTGTAGATCACTCTAGTGTGCGAATTCATTACTTAAGATATTTTTGAAAATTTAATTTCTGATTTTGTTTCTAAGTTTTCTGTATTTTTGAGATTTCACTTGGAATTATGATCATTTCAAGTTCTTTTTGTAACAGATAATTCAAGATGGGATATTTTTCTGATGATGATGAACAAAAGATTGCCAAACTCAGAATAGAGAACAAAAATCTTGATTCATCTGTTGAATATTATTCAAAGCGGTCAAAGAAATATCATGATGAAAAGAAGGTACTAAAATAAGAAGTCATTGCATTGAAAAAGATTAACGAGGATCTTCTAAAGCAAGTCTCTGACCCTCAGCATTTGAAAGATGGTGAAAGCATTGAAGAAAAGGAACAAAGTCTGATTACTGAAAACACTGAGTTAAAGAGCAAGATCTCCGACTTAGAAGATCTAATTGTCAAGATTCAGCAAACAGAGTGTGTTAATGAAAAGAAGATCTTTGAATTAGAACTGCAAATTGTTGAAGAAAGATAATATTTTGAGAAAGAAAAGAAAGAGTTTGCTAAGAAATTCTCAGAGTTTTCCAGGAAGAGTTTTGAAGAGAAGAAGTTGGATGAGCTTAAATGTTCCAAGCTTTCTCAACAAATTTCTGACTTTGAGAAAGTGATCATCTTGGAAAGAGATAAATTTGCCAAGGAGAAAAAGACCATTGAACAGAAGAATGTTGGAATCTTCAAGGAGATATCTAGTGAAAGAAAGAATGCTGAGAAGGGTTTTGACGAAGAAAGAAATATGTTTGAAGCAGAAATAAGAAAGCTTACTGACAAGCTATCTGAACGGTCTACAAGTGCATTGAAAGATCAGAAAGCGAAGTCTGAATTCAAGAAAGAGATTGACCTGCTCGTCAAAGAAAGAAACGATTATTCTTCAAAGATAAAAGAGCTTGAAGACATTGTTTCAAAGGTGGTGGTGACTGAGCAAACGACTCCAGAGTCAAAAATCCACACATCTAGAAATGATTCAGCTGATTCTGAATATTCATTCAAGACAACTGCAAGCTCACATCAGAAAACTTTTTTTACAAGAAGGTCAGTTAATTCATATGATGAGATTCGTACTATTAACATTTTCTATGATGGAAATGTAGATGGTTCAAGTACACAAAGAAGGAGAAGAAGGAGATATAATGAAGAGAAATTGGTCTGGAAAGTGAAACTAGTAGATGAAGAAAAGAATTATGAGAAAAAGGAAGAAAAGAAAGGAAAAAAGGAAGAAAATAAAGGAAACAAATCATGTGTACATGCATCAAATGAAAAGAAGAAAAAAGTGCGGAAAGGTAAACCTGATTATGCTTACTCGCGAGATCAATTGATCAGGTTGTCTAAAAAGAGGTATTGTTCTTACTGTCGTACATATGATTTTGCTCATAAAGCTAGTGATCATTACTGGTGTGGTTCTTACTCTATTACTCCTAATAGAACTGCAACTCACAAACATGGACCCAAATACCAGTGGGTACCAAAGCCGAAAGATGAATCTGTGTTGCAGGCACCTCAAGTTAAAGGGGAGTAAGAGAACCAAAGCTTCTGAATACTACAGTTCAGGACCCGTACCTCAATGATAAGGAGATTGACTTCTAAACACAACAGTTTAGGACTCGCTCTTCAATGATCAAAAGATGAAACTCCAGTGCTGATAAGAGATTGTACTCCGATACTCAAATGAGGAAATCAACCTTCAAGGGGGAGTACATATTTTTCTGGAAATATGCATTCGAAAGATATGATGATCTACACTTCAGGGGGAGTTATAGATCTCTATCATGTTTTTCATTGACATATTTTATGATGCATACTTTCAGGGGGTGTAAGAAAGATGATTTCTGATTACATCTGATTAGAACTCGTACATTCCAACTTTTAATGCTTTCTATCATTTACTTTTCAATAAATTTGTGAATAAAGCTTTGCTCTTTGACGACTTTATGATTTTTTGCAGTATTTGAGAGAAAGCTTAACCGAGCATATCTATTATTACTTAGAGCTGACTTGATGAGATTTAAGACTGAGCGAAAAGGTTTATTTCTAATCTTAATCTCATACGTATCTTAAAGACGGAGAACTTTCAGATGTGAAAAACATGTTCTTAAATGTTCAAACCACTTCTTGTTCTTAAACGATTTCAAGAATATAGAAGTGTGTTTTTAAATGTTTTCATGTTTACTTGTGCTTCAATGATTTATAAACCGTGTGTTTCCAAAGATTAATACTTGCGTATTATCTTTTCTATATACTTTCAAGTATTCAAACACACTGGTTTAACTTTTGTTGGATATGTTCTTACCATGTCTCTAAATTGAAACAAAATTTCGATGGTAAGACACCCCAATTGAAATTTACTGAATTTTGAGCGTGATTTCATTTCGAAACATTCTTTCAAGAATGTCTATATTTTGATTCGTATAGACATATTCCAATTTTTGCTGACCTAAGTTTTAATCGATAAATCATTTCTATTTTGATCTTTTTGATACAATGTCAAAATTTCAAACAAGTTTCTTGTATTCATTTCATTCATTCAATTATTTTGTTTGAAAAGTCTTCAATGTTTAAAATGCTCAAATCTTCATGATTATATCTATGAGCATACAAACATCTGACTTGTATATATGTGCTTTAACTGCATAGTTAAACTGTTTGAACAACATGTTCTATTAGGAAAATATGGGTTCATTGTGTAAGGACTTAAACGAAACTTCTATGGATTCACGTTAACCAGTGTTTCCTACCCAAGAATTTAATCCTTGAGTGATCGAATGTGTGAGGAGTCAAATACTGAGTGTGGGTTGAGCGATGAGATAAAATGAAAAGAGAGTTTGGTTAGATGTGAGCTTAAAGATTAAAAGAAAGAGGGTGTGAGAACAGAGTAAAATAATATCAAACTCTGCACCAACTTTTTCTGAGCCGGGCAACCACATTACTAGTGTTTCGTAATTCTTCGTGAACATTATTGAAACATGCAACTAGCCTATGCCAACTCTTGATAAAAAAAACCCCACCAGATACTCATTTTCTTCTTAACAAGAAAGTGTTTCATATTTCAAGGGGACACAACATATAATCTATCTGGTTTTCATTTGGAAAATCTGGATATTGAAAAAGAAGGGAGCCTGCCCCACCTTCGCACTTCGATCATGCACAATTGAGTCTGTGTTATATTTTTGTTGTCTCAATGGTTTACACAATTTTTTAGCCTAACACAAGCAATCATCAATGCTTAGTTCTTTCAAACACAAGCACGTACACACAGAAAATTCGTTTTTCTGTCTAAACGTTCATAGTTTAACCTTGTGTTATACGATGATTGAATGGAAGACCTGGGGGGAGTGAACATCACAAAATCTCCTTTCCATTGTGTATTCGTTACACACAGTGACATCATGATACTGACAGACACTTCTAATTGATTCATTTATTGATCCAGGTGTTACACTCATATTTTGTCTGAATTTGCAAAGATTCAGATGAATATCTTTTTGGATTGATAGATGGTCAGAGGCTCAGTATTAAAGATCAATGATCAATGGTCAGAACAGATTTAAGAGACATTTCTTGTAAAGAGTTTTGATAATTTCATGCTCCAATCATCAAAAAGGGGGAGAAGAATTCAAGAAATGTTTGAATCAAAAAATGAATATGGGAGACAGGATCAAGAAATTTGTGAACTGAAAGAAGAAAATCATGTCAAGACATTTTGATAAAGTTTGTTGAAAAGATGAAAGAGCAAGTTCAAAGAATTCCAAAAGTGATTTGAATTCAGAAATTTTCTTTGAAGATAATTTGCTGAAGCAAACTGAGCTAAATCTGAAAGAGGTTTCTAACCATCTTTGGGGGAGATTTTTACCATTCTTGAAGACAGACGTTAGGGAGATTACAGAAAATTGTGAAAGACTATTTTGAGTATATAGACAAGACTGAGCTTCAATGTCTATTCTGCTAAAGTTCAACAAAGGGGGAGATAAATTTGTTAAAGGTTGATAAAGTGATAGATTGTATTACAAAATCTTTTAGAGATGATCTTGAATCCAAAGGGGGAGATTGTTAGAGAATATTTGTTGGATACAAGATCATAGAAGCTGAAGGTCAAAGTCAAGCAAGTCAAAGTTGAAAGTCAACTCTCAATGAGAAAGTCAAAGTCTTTGTAAATAAGTCTAAGTCAAAGTTGTAGTTTAGATTGTGTTTTGCACGTGTATCTTTGTTTTCTTTTAATAGATAGGTGGTTAGTTGTTGTTGTAGATTTAGATGTAACTAGATTCTGAGATTGTATATGCATGTAGAGTATATTAGAGAATAGGTCATTGTATATCTTTCTAGTGAGAGAAAGTAGTGAGAGAAAGTAAATCTTGTAATCTGTGATTTCTAAATCAATGACATGTGATTACGATTTATTCTCATCTTGATTGTATTAGCATTCAGTACTTGAATTGGGACATTATCAGTTGCACCTGCAAATTCTGGAGGTTTACTCCCCAGAAAAGTCTTGTATGAGCATCCCTTGTTCTTTTTCTTCTATCCGGTTACCACTAGCTCCTCCGTACCGACCCCATTTACACTACCTCCTGACCCAACTATGGCGTTTTCTGCCACCGTCTCGAGTTATCGGTGACTACGTCGCGATCCTCTAAAAGCTTCAAGAAGAACTCCTGTTGTTGTGTCATGGCTGCATTCATGGCTTGCATCATGCTACCCATCATTCGGCTCTCAAGGGTTACCTCCTCTATAACCGGTCTGGTAGTAGCAATATAGTTCCTTGGGATTTGCTCCACTCCTCCGCCCAACACGGGTGGCCTAGGCGGAGCGGTGGCAACCACAACTGTCCTCGGTTGATCGGCCGTAGACGCCGCTGCCTCGTTACCTTCCAAGGGTGTCGGCAACCAGCTCCGAGTGTTAACCATGATGGTCTGCCATACACACGAGAAGAAGATAAGAGATAGACTAATTATACGTACTAATGCATTTATTAAGTATCACAACAACAATGACTCAAGCATGCTCACGTAAAAACATACTCATAATTACAGTAGCTAAGTGGAATTATGAATATATTATACACAAGAATTCTTAACATCGTTGCAACAATTCTCAAATCATGCAATTCCGTAAGCCCTAACGCTCTCCCCGTCTAAGAATTTTACCCATGGGTGGATGTATTACCACAAACGCTCATAGTCTAAGTCTAGGCATGCTAAGGTCAATATCTAGTTCGCTTAAACTAAAACTCTGATACCAGCTTGTAACGCCCCAAAAATGGGACAACAAAAATTTCCAGAAAATGGAAATATGGTATTTAAAACGCCAAAGCGTGAACCTCCAAAAAAATGAGGAAATACACAAACCTGTTTAATTACAGTTTGTAATTGTAAGGAAAGATAAACAACAACCTATTAATCTAATTAATTAAACAAAAATAAGATTACAAAAGGGGTGTCGTCTATAGTCCAACGAAAGTCTTCACAAAAATGTGCACCAAAACAGCACTCCCCAAGCTCACACGGCCCGCCTAAACCTTCTTAGATGCGGCGATACTAGAATCTGAGATACACGCAAACAACAAGCAAGTGTTAGGCCAAAAAGCCTAGTGAGGTTTAATGACAATTAATAAATGCATGAATACTCGTTACATAATTTTTACCAACAACGGATACCAAATACGGGATAAATAGGGTAGTCCCATATC
Organism: Arctium minus; assembly: GCA_954870635.1. Lineage (NCBI taxonomy): Eukaryota > Viridiplantae > Streptophyta > Magnoliopsida > Asterales > Asteraceae > Arctium > Arctium minus. Next base: position 21,432,806 of record OX941097.1, on the reverse strand, counting down.
GCCAATCAAATTACACCCAAGAGACGAGATACCTTAGTGTCCACTTCCACGAGTGACACCACAAGGCCCGACACATCCAGGGGTACAACACGGCATTGCGCCAAATGGCGGGGGTCTAGGTACATACCAACCCAATGGCACCCAAGACTATGTCCTCTTAGTGCCTATTTGACTTGATTCATCCACATAACTCATTTGTGACCAAAGAAAAAAATTTCATCCTTATAAGGTGTACATAATACCAGTGTATATCATATGGTCAAAATACACAAACCTATGAGACAATTAAATGCAAGAATTGTTACCTCTTACATACCATTCATTTATATGCAATTAATCATAAATAGAGCTCCTCCACAATGTGAATATTTCCCATTACTTTGAGTAATCATACCATACATTTGTAGGAGGATAAATCTCATCCCTTAACTCATTCATATCACCAATACATCCATATTTCCATCTATCAAGATTAGTCATTCATATTATCATAGCACTATTAGGGAAAATTAGTAAACATGAGAAAACCCTAGTTCCACATGGTAAGAAAGTCAACATTTATGCAAGTAAATACATGTATCTTCTTGAAAAGGGTTTAGAAACACTCACTATCTAGGTTTTAGATAAAAACCCTAGAAAAGTTGATGGAATGAAAAGGAGATGAAGTCTTGGTTGGTAACTCTTAAATGCACCCTAGTTGTGTCTTGATATAGATTTATGGTACTCAACAACCTCTAGATGCATTAATGGAGGAGAGAGTGTAGAGAAGAGTGAAAATCGCTTCTAATATGCTCCCAACCGAAACCCTAATCTGATTTGTGAGAAATGTATGTTAAAAATCGAGTTGGTCTGAGTTTTTAAGCAACCAGTCCCCCGTGGCGATAGTGCCATGCGACATTGCCACTGGCACTATCGCTAGAGCATTGTCGCCGCCCCAGATCCACATTTGGTACATACATCATGATTGTGACCGGCGAGAGTGCCCAAGGGCACAATCGCAGTCACTCTCGCCTGAGACGTACCGCGACCCTCAGCCTACCCGCGACAGTGTCGCGCAACCTTGCCCTGTGTCACTGTCACCGGCAAAGACGCCAAGAGGGTTGTTCGCTCGATTTTTGGCCTGAAATCCTACGTTAACAATTACCACAATGAAAGATGCAATTAAGTTCAGATAAGACCTATTAAAGCGACGTAAAGGAAAATAGACTTACCTTAATCATCTAAAAGATTTTCGGGTGTTACAGATTAGTCTGTTCATGCAAGCTGGCCCGAAAACCATGGTTACCCAAATAAAATTGCAGCATTTAGAAATTCCAATTAAGATGACCCATTTAGTTTATATTTGTTTGCAATTTGAAAGAATCTTGATAGTATTTTAATATGTATATGTAGATGATGACAATAATAACAATTCAAGATGTGAGAAGGGAGGTAAAGTTATCGAAAGTTTTGACAGGGCATAACTTGGTGCAAATGTTATGATGCATATGAATATCATGGAAAACTCTATGTTGTCATAAATGCTTTTCAAAGAAATTAAATGCCTTCCTATATCGGTTTCTGGTTCAATTTCCGGAGGGCTTTGGGGTTGAATAATATTAAGGAGGGAGATAAAATGGTGGGTCAATTTGATGAACTTTGTGTCGAATGTCGATACACTTTGATTGCTAAAATTAAATATCTTCAAAAATAAATTAATCAAGTGTAAGATTTTAAACTTTTCTTCATCATCCCAATAGTCCATAATTATAATCCCATCCTTTTGGTCATTGGACATTGCAATGAAAACTTAAATCATATCCAATTGTGCATTCCAAAAGGTGTATTCAAGATTAATAGGAAAGTACCTTTACAATCTCTTCAACACCTCTAAGCATTAAAGCTCAAGCATCTATGTGTGTCCCTGAATCAAGTTTCTAATCACAATTAATCAAAACAAAACAAGATTTAGTAACTACATGTTTTGATTTCAATTTCACAAACTAAAGATTACAAATCTGTTTTCCTCTTTCTCTCTCTACAAATCTGTTTCTCTCTCTAAAACTCTCTCTGCGTACTAACAATTCCTCTAGTCATCTATCTATTAACCAAAAACAAAAACTATTTATACTTAGCAACTAAAACAAGGAAACAAAACATTACATTGACTTTGACTTTATTAACAAAAGACTTTGACTTTTACTGAGAGTTGACTTTCCAGCTTTTGACTTCTTGTACTTTGACTTCTGGTCTTCATGATCTTGTATCCAACATATATTTATGCTCTAACAATCTCCCCCTTTGGATTCAAGATCATCTTTGAAAGATTTTGCAAATAAATCTTCTCTTTTAGCTCAAAAAGTACAATCTCCTCCTTTTGCAACAATTTTTTCTTCTTTTAGGCACATGCATTGCAAACTCCCCTTTCTTTGACTGTATTCTTCCCAAGTCTGTTTCTGAAAGATATTAACAATCTCCCCCAAATATGATAGAAACAATCTTCAATAATCTCTTCAAAACTATCATAAAACTCTTTCAGACTTCGGAAAGAAATTATCTCCATTTTCAGCTCTATTTGCTTTAGCAACTGACCGTCAAAGAAAATTTCTGTTAAATCTCAGCACATCTTCAGAAGTCTTTGAACATTTTGTTAGACCACAGTCTCATTGGATTCAAGATCATCCAATCTGAAGATCCAATCTGAAGCTAAAGCCGGAAAGTCGACTCTCAATATTATAGTCTATGTCGTTTGTAATAAATGTCAAAGTAATTAATGTTTATTGTATTTTATGTAATTAGATATTTAGCATAACTAAATATCTAAGTCTAGTTAGTTAATAGTTTAGTTTGTTAGTTATTAGTTAGTTTATATTATTTGTTTATGTTGCAAATTGATAGGAAGTGTGTTAAAGAAGCTAGATCTATTATCAGATCTAAATCAACTCTCTTATCGATCAGATCAGATTACACATACAAACACACACAAAAAGGTGTAAATCAGAGAGAAAACAGAGAACACATCTATAGCTTAAATCGATCAATCCTGTAACCGTTGTTATAATCAATACAGGTTGGTAATCGTTATTGTGTTGTTTCTATAAAACTTGATATAAGTATTGTGGACCCACAATTGGTATCAGAGCCTGATTAAGATCAAAATCAAGTTTTTAAAGAAAACGACTCTGTGTTCTTATTGAAAAATCGAGTTTGAGATTTAGAGTGTTTTAGGTGTTAAAATCGATCAGGTTGTGATCGATTAGGTTGCTAGATCGACTTGTTGAAGTTTGATTTCAGTATAAAGCTTTAATCGAGTTCCATTTTGTGATTTTTGTGGTCTGAGTTCGTTTTGAGAAAGTCGTTGTGCGATCAAATTTATTTTCAAAAAGTGATTTTTATCGAGATCAAGTGATCACAATATATTTCTAGAAGTGTTTGTAGTCATATTGGTAGAGTTTGGGTCTGTTAATCTTGGAAAAACAGGTTGAAAAGTCGAATTTATCAAAGTACAGACGAACTTGCGCAAACCAGAAGAAGATTCACACGCAAAGCTCACTTTGTGTAACTCACTTTGCGCAACCAACTCGATACGCAAAGTCCACTTTGCGCAACCAACAGGACACGCAAAGCTTACTTTGCGCAACCAACAGGACACACAAATCTTACTTTGCGCAACTCAAGCAACACGCAAAGTCCACTTCTCGTGACCAAAGGCTTACGTAAACATCACTTCTCGCAACATCAAGGAAACGCAAAGCTCAGTTTTCGCAACCCTCTAGCAGCACAAACCTCAGTACACGTTCATCTCTTCACGAAAAACTCAAAGTCTAGTTTGCGCAACCCACTCGAAACACAAAGCTCACTTTGCGCATTCAACTTGAAACGCAAAGTTCACTTTGCGCAACCCTCTTGATACGCAAAGCTTACTTCGTGCAACGCACGTGATACGCAAACCTCAGTTTGCGCACCTCACTTGACACGCAAAGCTCCACTTTGCGCAAGCAACCTCTCACGCAAACCTCTCTTTGCTCAAATACAAGACTTAGATTTTTTTCTTCAAAATGACATCCAGAGAAGCCCTTGCAATCGGAACTGACACCAAGCCACCAGTTCTCTTTAAAGGAGAATACGAATAGTGGAAAGATCGGTTCCTGAACTTTGTTGACAGACATGAACTGGGTGATTTCATCAGGAAATCTATAGAAGAAGGGGTTATGAAACCAATCATGACGACTCGTTTGGTTAGAACCGTGCCGACTCAAGTTGAACTTAAGTTTCATGAGCTAGAAGATGATAACCTCAGAAGAGCTAAAGGCGATAGATTAGCTAAGTCATACATTCTACAAGGAATTCCAAACGAAATCTATGTAAAGATTGACAGCTACAAGGCCTCGGACAAAGATATGTGGGATCAACTTGAGAAGATGATGTTGGGTTCTAAGGTTGGGAATCATCTAAAAATCTCCAACTGCCTAAATAATTATGAAGAATTTAGAGGCAGAGTGGGAGAATCTTTAGAAGAAACCTATGACAGGTTTGTGACTTTGCTGAACGAACTAAGCAAGAACAAGGTCCACAAATCTCAAATAGAGCTGAACGTCAAATTTCTAAGTAATCTACAACCGAAATGGAAAAGATTTGCCAGGCAGATGAAGCAGATAAAGGATCTGAATGAGATTCCACTTCATGAGGTGTATGAAACCCTAAGACAAAATGAAGAAGAGGTGGATGAAATTCTAGATGATAAGAGGCAGAAAGGAAAGACAGTTGAAGACACAGTTGCTCTTGTTGTCAGGAAGAAGAAGAACAAGACAATTATGTATGAATCAGAAGAAGATGAAGCTTATGAAAACTCTGACATGGATGAAAATGAACAACTGAAGCAAGCAATGATTCCGCTGTCAAATGCTTTTCATAAAATGTTCTACACGAAGCCGAGTTCAAACAGTCAGAGATATTCTTCTGGTCCGAACAACTACATCCACAAGGAAAGGGTTGAAGGAAGTAGATATGAAAGAAAGAGATTTGAAGGGAAAAGAACAGAGGAGAGGAAACCTGAAGAGAGAAGATATCAGTCTGAAGGAAAGAGAATAGAGGAGAGGAAACCAGAAGAGAGAAAGTTTAAAGCTGAAGGATCCAGTCAGTTAGAACCACCAACGTGCTACATCTGTGGCAAAACAGGTCACTATGCCAAAGACTGCCGAAGGCCAAAAGTCAGAAACTCCGATTACTACAAGAACAAGACGCTTCTTGCAAAGCAACAGGAGGCGGGTAAGGCACTAATGGAAGAGGATGAATAATGGCTTGATCATTCAGACGAGGAAGAAGAGGATGAAGAGAGAGATGAAGCAGTCAACATGTGCTTGATGGGAAAGCAGGAATCAGATGATGAAGCAGATTCAGAAGAGGATGCAACAGATGAGGTATGTGATTTATCGTATTCATATTTCATGAATAAAATGCATGCCATGAATTTAAAACAACAAGAGTTAGAGTTGAATCTTGAGCGAGAAAATGGTGTTATAACTGACAAAAACCAACTGATACAGAAACTTAGCAATGAAATTGCTGAGAAGAAAGTATTGGTTGAGGTTTTACATAGAGATAATGACACCAACGCAAAGGAAAAGACAATAATTCTTAAAGAGAATTCTAAACTCAAGTCTAAACTAACAAAGAGTGAGATTGATATATATGAGCTTACAAAATTGCATTCTTCTTGTACCAAAGAAAACTTTTCTTTACTGGGTAAATTAAAAAGTTTGGAAGAGAAGTTATACAAAATGGGTCAAACTGAACAGACTATTCATCTGAACAAACCCAAAGAGGAAATAGAAAAATGGGGAATCGGGTATAAGAATCCTCACTGTCTTAAAAAAGGAATGTCTGAAGTGCCTGCACTTTATGATCATCTTTCTATGAAATTAGCTCGATGAATCCCTGAGTTTAAAACTTTCTGGACTAAACTATCAGAAGAGGATGAAGCCAACGAAACTAAAAAACGGTTGAAATCATCTAAAGTTCATCTTCCATTTTATTATGCGAAGATGAATAATAGTTATAATGAAAATCCAATATATCAAAAGAAGAAAACTCTTTCAAGTGATTTCTTTCAAAGTTATTCTGAAAAGGAAATGGAGGCGAAGCCTATTCAAGGTAAACTATATGTCCCTCCTCTTGTTTTAGAAAGTAAAATTTCTGAACTCGAGAATTCTTTAACAGATGAAAGACTTTTGATGAATATTGAACAAAAAGTTTTTTCAACTGTGTTTAAAAATGTTATTCTTTCTAAGGCTTCAAACTCTGAGGATATGTTTGGATCATCAAATAAAGGGTTTGATTTTCTTAACTCTAACGGTGGTTTAGATGATTGTTTTGAACAATTTGACTTTAATGCAAAACTTCCTAACCATTCATATTTTGTTAAGAAATCTTTAAGAAAAAACAGTATGCCTGTTAACAGTGCAAAATCAACGAAAGTTGATAATTCAGTCTCTGTGAAAGCTAAAAATGCTAAGGGTAAGAATACATCTAAGCATTCACAGAAACCGAACACTACTAGTAATCCGAAGAAGAAGCATTCGTTTGTTGCTCAAAAGTCTAACTCAACAGTTTCACATGTTTCAGATCTGAGCAAGCAAAGGCCAGAAGTTAAATCTCTGTGGCAACCGAAATAAAAGCTTGACAAGACCGTTAAATCTTTTTGTAGTGTTAATTGTAGTAAGACTTCGCTTAGTAAAGATGTCTTAATTGCTGATGTTGCTATTTTGAACTCAAAACTTGTTGTTTCTCGTAAACGATATACAATGAAGCAATTATTTCAGTTATCTTTATCTGCTAGAAAGTCTTCTATTTATGATAAACATGTCTCCACTTCTTGTCAAGATTCTGAAGATTGGTTTGGCAATTATCATGTGCATTCATCTCATTCTAATTTTACACATGCATTTCAAAAGAAAAGAGGACCCAATTTGAAATGGGTACCAATTTTTTGTGCTAACACAACAGGACCCAAATTCCAGTGGGTACCTAAGGCTAAATCTGTGTTACAGGCACATAAAGTTTAAAATAAGTTATGAAGATATGACTTCTAGACAAAACAGTCTAGGACTCGTTCCTCAAAGAAACTAGGTTCTTGAATACAACAGTTCAAGACCCGCACTTCAAAGATAAAACAATGGTTTCTGAACACGTCTGTTCAGAACCCGTGCTTAAGAAGAGGATATGGCTTTTGAACACATCAGTTCAAGACTTGCTCTTCAATACTCAAAGAGTTTATTCCAATGTTGTCATATGAATATCTAAATTCATTATTTCTCTTGTGCAGATCCGTCATTTATGGTACTTGGATAGCGGATGCTCCAAGCATATGACTGGACAAAAAGAGATGTTGTCCAATTTTAAAGATAAATATTGCGGAACAGTTAAATTCGGCAACGACCAACATTCACCAATAATGGGTTATGGTTATATGGTACACAACAATGTTACTATCAAGAAGGTGAGCTATGTTGAAGGCTTACGACACAACTTGTTCAGTATAGGCCAGTTATATGACAAAGACTTAGAGGTCAACTTCAAAGCCAAGACATGTTCAGTTCGCACTGAAAAAGGCGAGGAACTCTTGGTCGGTACTCGAGAATCAGACCTCTACACAATTGATTTATCAAATGTCCATACTGACAAGCAGGTTTGTCTACTGACGAAAGCCTCGATGCAACAAAGTTGGCTATGGCATCGAAGGCTCTCTCGCCTCAACTTCAGGTACATCAACAATCTGGTCCGTGGAAATCTCGTCAAAGGACTTCCAGAACTCAAATATGAAAGGGAACATCTTTGTGCAGCATGTGAAAAGGGAAAAATGAAGAGGGCTCCACATAAACCAAAGCCTGAACCAAGTAGAAGCGCTCCGTTAGAGTTATTGCATATGGACTTATGCGGTCCGATACGAACTCAGAGTCTAGGCGGAAAGGAGTACATACTCGTTATCGTGGACGATTACTCGCAATACACATGGGTCAAGTTTCTACGTTCAAAGGATGAGACACCTGATGTTCTCATCACATTCCTAAAGACGACCAAGGTGAATCTGCAGAAACCATTCAAGTTTCTACGTACAGACAACGGTACAGAGTTCAAAAACAAGAAGGTTGAAGAATATCTCGAATATGTCGGGATTTCACATCAATACTCTACTGCTCGAACGCCTCAACAAAATGGAGTGGTCGAAAGAAGAAACCGTATGCTAGTCGAGGTTGCTCGTACTATGCTAAGTCAATCAGACTTACCTCTATTTTTATGGGCAGAAGATGTATCGACTGCGTGTTACACACAGAATCGCTCCATGATACATCGCAGATTCAAGAAGACTCCTTATGTGTTAATCAACAATCGAACACCGACAATCAAATATTTCCATATATTTGGGTGTAAGTGTTTCGTTCTAAACGATAGGGAGAGTCTAAACAAGTTCAGCGCCAAGGCGGATGAAGGCATCTTCATTGGTTATTCCTCAACATCAACTTCATATAGCATCTATCTGAAGAAGTCAAAGACAGTTATAGAAAGCATCAACGTCACGTTTGATGAAGAGATGGCTTTCGAACAACACAGTTCAAAACCCGTAATAACCGGAGTACTAGCTTATGGGCAAATCAGTCCAGAACCTGCGTCTCAACAGAATAAATCAGATGAAGCATCAACGTCAACTAATCATTTATCTGATTTAGACTTATTATTTGAATTATTTTATGATGAATTTCTTGGATCTAATGTAAAGAAATCTGTTATGGTTGACAGGATGGAAGACTTAACGACTACTCATCCAACCAGTTCAGATGTTCCTATTGAATCAAACGCCCCGATTCAACAAGAAGTTCCAATTCACATACCAACTCCAACAGTTGAAGAAGTGCCATGTGATGAAGAGACAAAAGTAGCTGAAACAGTAGGATGTTCTGTTCAGATCAATCTACAGCCAGAACAAGTTGTACCTGCTGAGCTTTCTGCACCTATCACTTCAACTGAAACAATCATTCCTCCTGAACAAGTTGAAGAAGGTACAAGTGGATTTATAGATGATACAACTGACATACATTCATATAATCCACTGCCTCATGAACATAAATGGACCAAAGAGCACCCGATAAGCCAGATCATTGGCGATCCATCAAAACCAGTGCAAACTAGGTCAGCATCAATAAACTTATGCATGCATGACTCCTTTCTGAGCAAGTTCGAGCCAACTCGCGTATCAGAGGCACTTGCTGATCCAGAATGGGTGATCTCAATGCAAGAAGAGCTGAATCAGTTCGACGCACTTCAAGTCTGGAGACTCGTACCAAAGCCTCAAGGTAAAACAATTATAGGTACGAAGTAGGTTTTCAAGATCAAAAAGGACGAATGTGGTACCGTTATCCGAAACAAGGCAAGACTAGTAGCCAAAGGATACAGACAAGAGGAAGGAATTGACTATGACGAGACATATGCTCTAGTGGCGCGATTAGAGGCAATCAGAATGTTTCTAGCCTACGCATCCCACAAGAACTTCACGGTCTTTCAAATGGACGTGAAGACTGCCTTTCTAAATGGCATTCTGAAAGAGGAAGTCTACGTCTCTCAGCCAAAGGGTTTTGTCAATCAAGAGAAGCCGAATCATGTCTACATTCTCGACAAAGCACTCTACGGTCTGAAACAAGCTCCTCGAGCCTGGTATGATGTCCTTTCCAAATTTCTAGTCAAGTCTGGTTTTTCTAAAGGTACGGTGGATACCACTTTGTTTATCAAAAAGGAAAAAGCCGATATCATTTTAATTCAAGTCTATGTAGATGATATTATTTTTGGTTCTACAAATCCTAAGTACTGTAAGAATTTTGCAAACCTTATGGTGTCTAGATTTCAGATGAACATGATGGGAGAGATGAATTTCTTTCTCAGATTGCAATTCAAACAGTTTTCTACGGGTATTTTTATCAATCAATCAAAATACATTATGGATATTCTTCGGAAGATCAAAATGGAAAATTCAAAACCGATTGGTACCCCAATGGCACCAGGTACTAAGATTGGCACCGATCCTTCGGGAAAGGCTGTTGATGTTAGGACTTATCGAGGGATGATAGGTTCTTTAATGTATCTTACTTCTAGTCGGCCAGATATAATGTTCTCAACATGCTTATGTGCACGATATCAGGCCAATCCTAAAGAAATCCATATGTCTGCTGTGAAGCGCATATTTAGGTATCTAAAGGGCACTGCGGATCTTGGTCTGTGGTATCCTAAAGATACTAGTTTTGAACTAATATCCTACACAGATGCAGATCATGCAGGTTGTATGTTAGACAGGAAGAGCACGTCAGGACATGTAAAGTTCCTCGGTGACAAACTCGTAAGTTGCGCATCGAAGAAGCAACTTTGTGTTTCAACTTCCACGGTCGAAGCAGAATATGTAGCTGTTGCTAGCTGCTGTTCTCAGGTCTTATGGATGAGAACTCAATTGCGCGACTACGGTTTCCACTTCAACAAGATCCCGATATACTGTGACTCAAAGAGCGCCATCGCAATAACAGCGAATCCTGTTCAGCACACCAAGACTAAGCACATAGACGTCAGGTATCACTTTATTAAAGATCATGCTGAAAAAGGAACAATTGAACTTTTCTTTGTAAAAACCGATTATCAGCTTGCCGATTTGTTTACCAAACCTTTAGACGAAAAGAGGTTTAACTTTCTTGTCTCTAAGCTTGGTATGCTAAATCTAAAGATTTAATCAGTAGTTACCTATCAAAGTTTTCTAATCGTATACTTTTTCATCATTTCTTCATATCCGCAAGATAGTTGCACTTCTATATTCTGTTCATGAACCAAGGGGGAGTATGAGAAGAAATTGACAAGTGGTCAATCTTATTTTAAGGGGGAGCTCATAAGATTTCTGCATTTACCTTTTATGTCAAATTTTTGTAATGCAAGATTTTAGGGGGAGCTCTTCAAGTAAAAGGAATTTGGATATGACTTCTGATTATTTCTTATCAGAACTCGTACTTTATCAGTTTTACTGCTTTTTGTCTTTTCAATTTAAGTGAATAAATTTTACTTTGACTTTGACTTAAGACTTTAGCAGAATTTTTTAGAGAAGCTTACACGATCATATTTTTATGACTTTAAGCTTAGCTTCATGAGATGGAAGATCGTACTTAAAGGTATAATTCTATATCTTCATCTCATATATGGTTGAAAAGAGGACAACTTTCAATCATAGAAAACATTGTTTTCCATTATCAAACCACTTCACGAATCTTAAACTGAATTCATGATTTGGAAGTGTGAGTTTAAATGTTTTCAAAATCAACATTGTGCTTTAACTGAAATAGTTAAACCAATCTGAGCATCATATGCATGATAGGAAAACAAGGATTTCTTTGTGCTAGGAATTAACACAACTTCCATGGAATCACCTTAACCAGTGATTTCTACCCAAGAAGTTAATCCATAGTGATTGAGTGTGAGAAGTCGAAAAGAAATGAGTGTGATTAGAGTAAGCAAAATGTTTAAAAGAAAGAGCGTGTGAGAACAGAGTTAAAAGAATATCACAACTCTGCACCAACTTTTTCTGAGTCGGGTAGCCACCATTCTAGTGATTCACAACTCATTGGTGAACATTATTGAAACAGAAAACTAGCCCATGCCAACTCTTGATCAAACCTCACCAGCTACTCATTTTCTTCTCAACAAGAAAGTGTTTCACATTTTCAAAGGGGATGCAACACATTTGCTATCTGATTTTCATTTGGAAAATCTGGATATTGAAAAGAAAGAAGTATGCCCCACCTTCGCACTTCACTCATGCACATTGAGTCTGTGTTTAACTTACTGTTGTCTCAGTGGTTTACACAATTTTTGAGCCTTATAAGCAATCATCCGTGCTTAATTCTTTCTATCACAAGCACGAACACACAAGGAATTTGTTTCTTTGTCATAACGTTTATAGAAATTACCTTTGTGGTGTTTCGATGATTAAATGGAAGCCCTGGAGGAGTCAACATCAAACAGCTCCTTTCGAATGTGTATTTGTTACACACAGTGACTTAGTGTTACTAACAGGCATGTTAACTGATTCATTAGTTGATTCAGGTGTTACACGACTAATTTGTCAGGATTTGCAAAGATCTAGATAAATATCTTTTGAATTGACGGATCAGAGGCTCCAAATGGTTGACATTTCTTACTCGAAGTTTTGATGAAGTCGTTGCACTTTCCATCAAAAAGGGGGAGAATGACTACACAAGAAATGGCAAAGATCACATGTTTCAAGAATCACGTCCAAGATTGAAGACATGCTGATTTCAGAGCTAGAGAAAGAGATTGCATCTTCTGAGCTGAAAAAGAAGACTGAATTGCTAAAATCTTTTTAGTAATGATCTTAATCCAAAGGGGGATATTGTTAGACCACAGTCTCATTGGATTCAAGATCATCCAATCTGAAGATCCAATCTGAAACTAAAGCCGGAAAGTCGACTCTCGATATTATAGTCTATGTCGTTTGTAATAAATGTCAAAGTAATTAATGTTTATTGTATTTTATGTAATTAGATATTTAGCATAACTAAATATCTAAGTCTAGTTAGTTAATAGTTTAGTTTGTTAGTTATTAGTTAGTTTATATTATTTTTTTATGTTGCAAGTTGATAGGAAGTGTGTTAAAGAAGCTAGATCTATTATCAGATCTAAATCAACTCTCTTATCGATCAGATCAGATTACACATACAAACACACACAAAAAGGTGTAAATCAGAGAGAAAACAGAGAACACATCTATAGCTTAAATCGATCAATCCTGTAACCGTTGTTATAATCAATACAGGTTGGTAATCGTTATTGTGTTATTTCTATAAAACTTGATATAAGTATTGTGGACCCACACATTTGTCTTTTGAACTTTTAATCTTTGAACTCTTCTTTCATAAATGATTGAAATCTTTGAACCTGAACATTTCTTTAACTTTGATATCTCTGACTTAGACATTTCTTTAAATATGATCTCCCCCTTTTGATGAATAGAGCATCTATAGCATCAAAACTTTCACTAAGAAATGTCTTTGACCAATCTGATCTGTTCAAGAGCCACTGATTCGTTTATCCGTAACCATGTATTCATCTAGATCTTTTCAAATCCAGACAAAGTATTCGTGTAATACCTGAATCAACAAATGAATCAGTTAAAATGCCTGTCAGTAACACTAAGTTACTGTGTGTAACGAATACACATTGTAAAGGAGCTTTTGTTATGTTCACTCCCCCAGGGCTTCTATCCAATCATCGAAACACCACAAAGGCAATTTCTATGAACGTTGTTACAAGAAAACAAATTCCTTGTGTGCTCGTGCAAGTGATAGAAAAAATTAAGCACATTAGGATTGCTTATAAAGGCTCAAAAATTGTGTAAACCGTTGAGACAACAACAGTTAAACACAGACTCAATGTGCATGATTGAAATGCAAAGGTGGGGCAGACTTCCTTCTTTTTCAATATCCAGATTTTCCAAATGAAAATCAGATAGATTATGTGTTGCGTCCCCAGAAAATATGAAACATTTCCTTTTTTAGAGGAAAATGAGTGGCTGGTGGGGTTTATATCAAGAGTTGGCATGGGCTATTTGCCTGTTTCAATAATGTTCACGAAGAATTGTGAAACATTAGTAATGTAGCTGCCCGGCTCAGAAAGTAGTTGGTGCAGAGTTTAATATTCTTTTACTCTGTTCTCTCACCCTCTTTCTTTTAATCATTAAGCTCACATCTAACCAAACTCTCTTTTCCATTTTACCTCAATGCACAACCCACACTCATTTCTTTTTGATTCCTCACACTCAATCACTAAGGATTAACTTCTTGGGTAGGAAACACTCGTTAACGTGAATCCATAGAAGTTTCATTTAAAGTTCTACACAATGAACCCATATTTTCCTATTAAAGCATAATGTTGCTCAATATGGTTTATCTTGAACAATTAAAACTCAAATACAAGTCAGATGTTTGTATGCTCAGAATATAATCATGAAGATATAAGCAATTTAAACATTGAAGATATTTGAAACAAGTAAATTGAAAGAATGAACATGAATGCAAGAAACTTGTTTGAAAATCTGACATTGTATGAAATGATCAGAATCAAATGATTTATCAATTAAGGCTTGTGGTAAAAAATAATGAATATTGTCTATATGAAACAAAGTATAGACATTCTTGAAGTGACGTTCAGAAATGAAATAACGCTCAATTATTCATTGAAGTTCAAGTGGGGTGTCTTACCATCGAAAAATATATGTTTCAAAATTTGAGACATGGTAAGAACATTTTGAACAATAAATCAAACCGGTGTGTGTGAATACTTGAAAGTATATAGAAAAGACAATACGCAAGTAATTATCTTTGGAAACACACGGTTTGTAAAACATTGAAACTCAAATAAAATGAAAACATTTAAAATCACACTTCCAATTCATGAAACTGTTTAAGAATCGGGAAGTGGTTTGAACATTTAAGAATGTGTTTTCTATGATTGAAAGTCTTCATTCTTTCAACCATAAATGAGATTAATATAAGAAAATTAACCGTTGTCGTTCAATCATAAATATCATGAAGTCAAGCTGAAAAACATAATGATATGATCTTGTAAGCATCCTCTCAATCTGCAAAAGTTTCAAAGTCATGTCAAAGCAACTTTATTCACAAATTTATTAAAAAAATAAAATAAAAGACATAAAGTAGTAAAACATTAAAAGGCAAGTTCTGATATGAAGTAATCAGAAATCATAATTCATACTCCCCCTGAAAATATGCATCTAATATTTGTTAGTGAAAAAGCTCATGATAGATTCACTACTCCCCTGGAATGTAGATCATCATATCTTTTAAATGCATATTTCATAAAAATATGTACTCCCCCTTGAAGGTTGATTTTCTCATTGAGTGAAGGAGTACAATCTCATATCAGACCGGGAGTATCACATCTTTTGGTCGTTGAAGAACGAGTCCTAAACTGTTGTATTTAGAAGTCAAAGTTCTCTTACTCCACTTTAACTTCAGATACCTGCATCACAGATTCATCTTTTGGTTTTGGTACCCATTTATATTTGGGTCCTGGCAGGTTATTGCAAGATTTGGCATCCATTTGTAAATGGACCCTTTTGCTACTCTTGAAACAACATTTGAAACATAAGAACGAGAAGAATATACATGATATGTGCCAAACCAATCATTAGAATATTTTCGAGACCCAAAATCATTTCTATTATAATCAGAAAACTTTTTAGTAAACGAAGATAACTGGAATAATTTCTTCATAGAATATCTCTTGTAAGAAGTTAGAAGTTTTGTTTTTGAAAAAGCAATATTCACAATTACATCCTTTTTACTATCAGTATCTTTATTACAATCAGAATTAGAAGATGATTTCGCAGTCTCGTCCATCTTCTTCTTTGTTTGCCACTCAGACTTAACTCCATGCCTTTTCCTTTTCACATCTGAAAATTTTGAAACTTCAGAGTTAGAACGGTGAGAATCAAACGAATGCTTCTTCTTTGACTTACCAGTGGTGATCTGTTTCTATGAATGCCCAGATTTCTTCTTCTTACCTTTGGCAACTTTGGATTTCACAGGAACTGATTTATCAACTTTCGATGATGTTTCACCTTTGTCGTAAACACTTGGTAATCTAAAAGAATTAATAACAAAAGATGAATGATCAGGAAGTTTAGTATTAAAATCAAATTGAGCAATACAGTCATCTAAATCACCATCAGAGTTTAAGAAATCAAACCCATCATTAAGTAAACTAGACATATCATCAGAATTTGAAGCCTTAGAAGAGTTGGAAAAATCAGAATTTTTCAACACAGTTAAGAACACAGTTTGTTCTAAATCCATCAAAATTCTTTCTTCTGTCAGAGTATTCTCAAGTTCAGAAATTTTACTTTCTAACACGAGATGAGGAACATAAATTTTACCTTCGATAGGCTTTGCCCCCAACTCTTTTGAAGAATAACTCTCAAAATAATCATCAGAAAGAAATTTTGATTTATCAGAACTATAACTATTATTCAACCTCTCATATCGAAATGGAAGTTGAACTTTAGTTGTGTTCTTTCTTTTCTTGAATTCCTTGGCTTCATCCTCTTCAGATAGTTTAGTCCACTCAACATGAAGTTTAGGATATTGTGGTGCCAGTTTTAGAAAACCGAAATCATAAAGAGCATGCACTTTTGATATACCCTTTTTAAGATAATGTGGATTCTCATAACTGAGTCCCCAACACTCTTTGTTCTCTTTGGGTTTGTTTAGATGAATGGTTTGTTCAGTTTGACCCAAAGTGTATAATTTCCCTTCCAAAGCATTCACTTTGTCAAGTAAAGATTTGTTCTCTTTTGAAAGCGAATAATACATTTTGTTAAGCTCTTTTGATTCAAACTCACACAGTCTATACTTTGAAACAGTTTCAGATAATTCTTTGTGAATTATAGTCTTCTCTTTTGCGTTGGTGTCAATATTTTTTTGTAAAACTTTAATCAAAACATTTTTCTCAGCAATATCATTGCTAAGTTTCTGTATTGATTGATTTTTATCTTTAATAACACCTTTTTCACGCTTAAGTTTAGACTCTAATTCTTGGAGTTTACTCATCATAGCATGCATTTGATTTAAAAAATCTGATTCAGTCATATCACATACCTCTTCATTCTCCTCTTCTTCTAAATCAGCTCCATCTTCAGTTTCATCCACTATTTTACCTATTAGACAAATATAAGTTGTCTCTTCTTTCTCAACCTCTTCATCTGAGTGATCTAGCCAATACTCATCCTCAGCCATTAATGCTTTCCCAGTTTCCTGCTGCTTTGCCAAAAGCATCTTGTTTTTGTAGTATTCTGAATTTCAAACTTTTGGCTTTCGACAGTCTTTAGCAAAATGTCCAAGCTTACCACAATTGTAGCACTTGGTAGATTCTGGCTGTTTCTTATTTTCTGCTTTGTATGGCTTATCATCAGATCTCTTTTCTTCAATTCTTTTTTCTTCTACTTTCTCATTGTGTTCATAATTTCTGGAACCAGATGAATATCTCTGACTGTTTGAGCTTGGCTTTTTGTAGAATTTCTTTTGAAAAGCCTTAGTCAACATAAGATAGCTTGCTTCAGATTCTCACAATCATTAGAATCAGAGTTATCCTCATTTTCAGCCTCTTCTAATTCAGAAACTATGACTCTCTTTTTCTTCTTCAAGCTCACCGACTTCTTCTTCACTACAAGAGAAATCGGATCAGCAACTCCTTTATCAGCCTTTTTCTTCTCTGCTTTGATCTCATCTACTTCCTCTTAATTTTGTCTGAGAGTTTCATAAACCTCGTGGAGAGGAATCTCATTCAGATCTTTCATCTGCTTCATCTGTCTTGTAAATCTCTTCCACTCAGGCTGAAGAATACTGAGAAATTTGAAATTTAGTTCAATTTGTGACTTATTCACTTTGTTCTTGCAAAGTTCATTCAGCAATGTCACAAATCTGTCATAAGTAGTTTCCAGACATTCTCCTTCCTTGGCTTTGAACTCCTCATAGTTGTTGAGGCAATTTGAAATCTTAAGCTGATTGCCGACCTTTGATCCAAGCATCATCTTTTCTAGTTGATCCCACATTTCTTTGCCTGTAGCTTTGTAGCTATCAATTTTGACATAGATTTCATTTGGGATGCCTTGAAGAATGTAAGTTTTCGCCAGTCTGTCAGCATTTCTTCTTTTTAACTACTCTTCAGTAATTTCATCTAGTGGTAAAGGATACTCTCTTTGTTCACCTCCAACAGTACGAGTCTTCATGGGAATTATCATGACTCCTTCTGTCAAAGATTTCATGATAAGATCACCCAATTCGTGTCTTTCAATAAAGTTTATAAACCGGTCTTTCCACTGTTCATACTCTCCCTTGAAGAGTACTAGTGGTTTTGTGTTTGTTCCAATAGCAAGAGCTTCTCGTGATGTCATCCTGTTTTGAAAAATATGCAATAAGAAACTTGAAATTGACCGTTAGTCCAATAGAAATCAAGTAAAATACAGAAAAACTTGAAATGAGATTTAGAATTGCAATTTCCAAAAAAAAAATCAACAAGTTCAGAATTCGCAAACTACAAGAAGATGTAAGAAATTCGCAAGAAAAGCTTTGAAACACTTAGAATTCGCAAGATTTAAAGAAAAACACTTAGAATTCGCAAGCACTCAGAATTCATAAACCTTCGCAGAATTCGCAAACAACTTCTACGAATTCTAAGAAATTCGTAACATAGACATTTACGAATTCTTAGATCTGAAAAATACTTCCTTGCAAATCCTTTCCTTGAGAAACTTTTCAAACCGATTAAAGAAATGTATCAGCGAATCCTAGAAATGCTTATCTACGAATCTCTTGCTTTTCGTAACACACACAAGTGCGAATCCTGAAAATTTGCAGTACTCACACCTGCGAGTTCTATCCTTTTCACAGATATGAAATTCAACGAATTCTACACTTAAAAATTATTTGAAACAAGAATAAGCGAAAGTTAGAAATCTGCGAAAGATATAAGATTTTCTAAGAAAACTCCAACAATCTACGAATCCTTCAAGATTTTCTATGAAATCCACTCAAACTGCGAATTCTTTGAAAAACTTGCGAGTTCTTCAGGTCTTCTTGCGAGTTCTTCAATTTCCTTTGAAAAACCGTCTCTGAATCGATCAAAAATTCACATAGATCTCAAATTTCAATCTGAGACTTTGACAACTAGTCCACTAACACACCAAGAACCAAAATCTAGCCATAAATTTCAATCTAATTAACAAACTAATACAATTTGATTCAATACAGTGCTCGTGAACTCGTGAACTTCAAACTTGACAAAAATCAACAAATCAAGATCAATTACAGTGCAATTGGTGAACCAAACTATACAAAATCTTTCTAAATCAATATACGAATCTAAAGAACTCGATTACAACCTGAAATTTATACAAAAATCTCAAAAACGAATTTGCAACCCAATGTAACAGTGTCGACTTCAATCCTTCTTGATTTCAATCTGGATCTGCTCTGATACCAATTGTGTGTCCCTGAATCAAGTTTCTAATCACAATTAATCAAAACAAAACAAGATTTAGTAACTACCTGTTTTGATTTCAATTTCACAAACTAAAGATTACAAATATGTTTTCCTCTTTCTCTCTTTACAAATCTGTTTCTCTCTCTAAAACTCTCTCTGCGTACTAACAATTCCTCTAGTCATCTATCTATTAACTAAAAACAAAAACTATTTATACCTAGCAACTAAAACAAGGAAACAAAACATTACATTGACTTTGACTTTATTAACAAAAGACTTTGACTTTTACTGAGAGTTGACTTTCCAGCTTTTGACTTCTTGTACTTTGACTTCTGGTCTTCATGATGTTGTATCCAACATATATTTATGCTCTAACAATCTACTCCAAATCAGATTTCTTTAGCTTCATAGTTTTTGGTCCAACTACTTCCAATTTGTTTTCCATATGTAGATAAAAGTAAACCTACATAAATGCATAAAGAAATGTACAGTAAGAATCTTCAATGAGATAATTTTCATGGTTTACAAATGCAACTCTCCATGAAAGTTACCAATATGAGCAAGGGTTTGAAGAAACTCAACATATGTATTATATACATATAAAATTCATTTGGAAATTATACCTGGTGTCAATCTTGAAGCCATTGTTTTCCTTTTGTACCTAAACCCCTAAATCGCAAAGCCTCTTATTATGAACTAAGAACAACTGAGAGATAGTGCTTGAAGATTTGGGGGATAGAAAAAGATGCAGACCTAAAACCATGATCGAGGTAGTAAAATTCTATGATCCGATGCCTAAATCAACACCGCCGGCCTATTAGAGACGAAGACCTCCGGGTTGATAGATTTGGAAAATGAAAAAGAAACCCTTGTCCTGAAGGAGCAGATAATGATTCCATTGTGTGGAGTTATGTCAGAAGCCAGCATTAAAAAAACAATCAACGTTAATATCATTTCACATACCTTTAACACTAACATTGCAATTGTTGCTGGTCTCTTAGTGGTCGCTTCAAACATCCTAGTCGCTCCATCACCACCACAGGTTCCTTATCAACACCTTTGCTCTGTAAAGGCGATTATAGACATTGAAGTCAAGAGAGAGGAGGAGATAAAACCGTAAATAATTACATGGAAGTGGAGAAGACGGATAGAGGAAAAAAATAGAGGAAAAATAGAAAAAGGGAGAAAAAAGAAAAGGCAGGTTGTTGGCGTAAGGAGGCGTGGTTTCTCCTTTAATATATATATATATATATATATATATATATATATATATATATATATATATATATATAAAGTCAGATTCAGGAGAAAACTCTAAATAAATGGAAAACCGAAAAACCACGAAAAAACGAATGAAAAAGTATATGAATATGGGTGTCAAATTAACGAGAAAAATATGATCGTTTATTTGGTGTAATTTATTTTGCTCGAATTTTGTTCATTTTTAGTATTTTTTTCGAATAAAAAATAGGGGGTGGAGGTTTTTTTAATTTAAAAAATATTGTTGTAACCGCCTTTCAATCATATCCATCAGATCATCTAATCTAACGGTTGATAAGGTATTTTTTAGTTTTTCATTTATTTGAGGTTTTCCCTTGAACTTCCGTCTATATATATATATATATATATATATATATATATATATATATATATATATATATATAGATTGAATAAGTAATTTTTATAATATAACAAAGACAACTTCTTTTGACTTCAAATTTTAAAGAGTAAATTACATTTTTCGTCTCTGTTGTTGCCACTCATTATTAACTTTGGTCCCTCTTTTAAATTAATTACACTAATGGTCATTGTGGTTGTCATTTTGTTTCACTTTTGGTCCCTCTGACTAACTTTAATTAAAATTGTTAGTTGACTTAAGGTATTTTAGTCCATTTACCTTTTCGTTGTTTTTTATTTTATTTTTTGTTTTAATAGATTACATAGTAAATTACAATTTTAGTCCTTATGGTTTGTCTTTTTTAGTTTTTTGTCTTTCCTACATTTTTAATTTTATACCCTTGTTATATTAATTAATTAATTATAAATTTAATAACAATACATTAAAAATACAAATTTTATTTTGTAAATTACACCATTAGAAAAGTATTGTCGATATCTTTAAAATAAGTTAACTATTGAATAAATTTTTTACGCAATTTATCCAATATATATATAAATATATATATATATATATATATATATATATATATATGCAAATTCGTCTATACTAATCTTAAAAAAACTTTTCTATTTTAAGTTGTGTTAAAAAAATTATAATTTTTTCTTATTTATGTAAGAAAAAAATCGAAATTTATCTATGTCTATTAATGAAAAAAAATGTATGTTTTCATAAATTTCATTTAATTAAATGTTTTTTAAATGTGTATTAAATAAAAAACATTATAATATAATAATTATTATTTTTTTTCAAAATATAAACTTAAATTTGTCGTAAAAAAATAAATAATCAACTAACAACCACATATTTTCATTATCTTATTCATTTTCATGAATCAATATATCAAAAAATAATGATTTACATGTTAAAATATGCATGATTCATAAGCGTGCATTTCAGATCCAACTAAGCAATAAGGTGGTGTTTGGAACGCATACATAATTGGACTGGATTGAACAAGACAGAACTCAACAGAACAGGAGTAGACATGACAAATGTCAGTCTTATTAATTGGTTATTTATTTTCCATTCCGATAAATTTAAGTTTTTTAGTTTGAAAAAAAATCAAATAATAATTATATTATACTGTTTTTTTTATTTGATACACATTTAGTTAAATAAAAATATAAAATATACGAAAATGATGCATTTTTTATAATAGACATAGATATATTTCGATTTTTTCTTATATAAATAAGAAAAAAATGATATATTTTTTAAACACAACTTAAATAGAAAAGTTTTTTTTAGATTACTGTAGACGGATTTGCAAATATATATTGAATACATTGCGTAACGTTTTTAAAATATTCAATAATGAACCTTTATAAAGATATTAACAAGACTTTTCTAATGGTGTAATTTACAAAATGAAATATATAGTTTTAACGTATTATTAAAAATAATCATTAATTAATGATTATAATAAGGGTATAAAATGAAAAAGGTAGGAAAGACAAAAAAAAAGAAAAAAACAAACCACAAGGACTAAAGTTGTAATTTACTATATACTCTAACAAAACAAAAAAAATGAAAACAAAAAAAAGAAAAAGGTAAATGGACTAAAATACCCTTAAATTAACTAACTATTTTAATTAGAGTTAGTCATTAGGGACCAAAGTTGAAATAAAATGGCAACCACAACACAATGACCAAACGTGTAATTAGTGTAGATCCTAGAAACAGTGCAATCAACAGTAATAATAATCAATCAACAATAAGAATCAATCACAACTAATGGTCATATGATTAGATTTATCAGTAATGGGTTTAGGTTTACAGAGAGAATTTCTGATAAGCTAGAGTAAACCTAATGACTATTCTTCTCTTCTCCTCTCCACCCTAAACTCACCTAAACAAACCATTAAATACTAGGGATAAAACCCTAAAGGGCCCAAGGCCCATTACAACCAAACTTAAGCCCAATAACAATAAAAGGCTTTTACAATGCAATAAATAATAAAACAATTAAACTCTATAAATGCGTTATACAACTTTCAACGCACTAGGACTTTCAGTCCAAACAATCTCCCCCTAAAGTTCAATAAGGCATTTATCTTCTTGAAATCTTCAGGCCTTGATCTTCTATCCCTCTTGAATCTCTGAAAAACTTTGGTGTTGCATGTCTTCATGTCTTTCCAAACTCCCCCTTGAATAAAGTTCTTGGTCTTCATAGTTTCAACTTTGTAACCAGATTCAATGTACAATAGCCTCGACTGAGTGCACTATTGAGCAACTTTCAACTGTAGGAACTCAACACATCGGATCAGCACACAAGAAAGATAATGTGTGAGTTACGTGACATTTCATGGTGCATCTTCAGTTTAAAAACAATGAATCTGTCTTTGAATCACGAGTTGAATATGTTTTCAGCTTTAGACCTTGTTTCAATCAGCTTGTAGGAAGAACAAACTTATAGCAGACACCACATGATAAGGGATAGAAGAAATGCAATCTTTGAAATCCAATGGCTTTTCAACCTCAGATTTAAGAAATCCTGTTACTCCCCCTCAAATTTTGCTAACTCCCCCTCAACACCATAATCTGTGTCTTTGAATTTTGTGTCGTTCTCCCCCTCATGATGATTAGGAGAATCCTGAGCATCATGTAACTTCAAAGACTAAATGGATGAGTAGCAAAATACCAGATAAAACGATTCTGTTGGGAACTGAAGATTTAATCAAGTATGATTACTGCTGCCAGTACAACATGGTTACTACTGCAGAGACAAGTTAATGCTGCTGAGCCAGATTAATACTGCTTGAAGAAATTAATACTGCTAAGCATAGTTAGTACTGCTGAAGATTAATACTGCTCAGAGTGTTAATGCTGCTATGATTTAATACTGCTTATGTGATAAACAAGATATGCCCAGATCAAGGATTGAAGGTAATCATGGAAGGTTTGAAGATAATTATAGAAGAATATACTGAAGATCTTTTAAGTTTTGTAATTATCTTTTATTTTCAGTATATGTATAGATGTGTTCAGAATAGTTTTCATATACGAGTATTCTGAGTTTTTGTTTTGAGAAAGAATTAACCTCAAGGTTTACAACCCTAGTTCTAGAGAAGTTGAATTCGTCTTGGTGAGTCTGTTCATCAAGATTGAGGTTTTGTGTGAAAGCTTGTAACTTTAATCATTCAATAAAGTTTACAAGTTGTGATTTATATTTTACTGTTACATTGATAGTTTGAATATTAAAGTGTTTTTCCGCAACTTCTTTAATATTGTTTCTGAGTTTTATTATTCTTGTTAAGAATCAGATCCTGACAAGTGGTATCAGAGCCTAGTATTCTCAGAAACCTTCATTCATCATGGACAACACAGTTGAATCAACCAGTACTCTTGTTTCAAAGGTTCCCATGCTTAAACCTAATGAGTTTGACATGTGGAAAATTAGGATCAAGCAGTACATCCTCCTTACAGACTTTTCTATGTGGGACATTGTTGAGAATGGTCCCTCTGCTAAAGGTAAAATTGGACAAGATGGAAGAAGACCACCTCCAAAAACTGATGTTGAGAAGAAAGTGAGACAAATGGAGATGAAAACCTTAAGCACCCTGCTTTTGGCCATCCCTAATGAATATCAACATCAATTTAATCACTGCACTGATGCTCAGATTCTATGGAATGCTTTAGAGAAGAGATTTGCTGGTACCAAGAGCACTAAGAGGAATCAAAGGGATATTCTCAAGCAGCAATATGAGAATTTTACATCTTCAAAGAATGAGTCTATGACTCAAACTTTTGACAGATTCAATAAGTTAATTGGTGAGTTGGCTACTGTTGGAGTTCAGATGGAACAAGATGATGTCAGCCGAAAGTTCCTCAGATCACTTGGAGATGAATGGACCATGTACACTGTCTCATTCAGACAGAATGACATGCTGGTAGAAAAGGAACTGGATGATCTATACAATGATCTGAAAGTGTTTGAATCTGAAGTGGAAACAAAGAAGAAGCCTACTGGATATGTTCATAATGCTGCACTCCTATCAGCATCAACTGATTCTAATGCTAACCCTAAATCAGTTAATGCTGCTAATGGAGTAAATCAAGAAAAAGTCAATGAATCTGTGTTTGAAGCCTTTCTTTCCAGCCATGGTAACTCTTCTTTAATCAATAATGACTTGGAACAGCTTCATCCTGATGATCTTGAAGAGATGGATATTAAATGGCAGATGGCCATGCTTTCTATGAGGGTGAAGAAGTTCATCAAGAGGACTGGGAGGAACAACTTATCTCAAAGAAGAGAAGATGGAGCAGGCTTTGATAAGTCAAAGGTGGAGTGCTACAAGTGACATATGAAGGGACACTTTGCCAGGGAATGCATAAGTGGAGTGTCTCATAACAACCATCAACAAGCTCAGACTGGAAGCTTCAACCAGAACAGAAACTCTGCTCAAGCTCTTGTTTCTCAACAAGGAATGGGGTTTGACTGGAGTGATCAAGCAGAAGAGGCCATTCAAAATCAAGCTCTCATGGAAGAGGTATCTGATCTCCCAACTGAGGTACTTTCTAATCTCTGTACTCAAACTTGCATAGACACTGTTAAAAGGTACAGGGATCACAACCAGAGTATGAGTGATGACCTTAAGAGGTTAGAAAAGGATAGAAAATACTATGTGAAAATTGTTGAGAGGTTTGAGGAACAAATTAAAGGTTTACAAGCCAATGAACTTCAACACACATATGATACAAATTACTGGAAGTGGGAGAAAAATGATTTAGAAATCCAACTGACAAAGTCTAGAGAGGAGAATGAAAAGTTGAGAGGAGAGCTAGCCAAGGTTAAGATGGATGTGGAAAAGTTTTCATATGCTTCTAAAGCCATGGATTCAATTCTGAAGGTTCAAATCCATGATAAGCTTAAACCAGGAATTGGGTACAATACCACACCACTACCATACAACAACAACTACATCCCTCCTAAATCAGATTTGCTAGAGACCAAGGATAGGAAGGACTTGCATGAGGGAGCCACTAAGATAGATCCTTTAGATGAAGTAGTTGTTGAGGACAAGACTGAGAAAGAAGCTGGTAAGAGTAAGGATAACACTGTGAGTGGTGAGATTCCCTTAGAAAATAACATTCTTACCAATGAGGGTGGTGGAAGGGATTGGGTCAAGTCTGATGGTGTAGAGAAGACTGAGGGAAAGTCTAAAAAGGTCCATTACAAGCAGACTACAGTTGTGAATCCTGTTCCTTGCAAACAGTGTGCAGGTAATAAATATGAGCCCTTAAAACATGATAAAAGGAGGGGAAATCAAAGAAATTGGAATAATCACTGGGCTCAGAAACAAGGAGTTGATCTGATTAGAATCATCAGACCAAAACCTTGTTTCATATGTGGCAAATTGAACCATCTTGCCAAGCACTGTTATTTTAATCCTATGAACCAAAGGATAAATTTTCAAAGATCTGTGCAAAAACCCTTTGGTTATAGGAAGAATGAAAGGAACCATGTGGCTAAGAAACATGTTAAATCTAAAAGCCACATGACGAAAAAGACTGTAAACGAAAGTGTCAAGATGTGGGTTCCCAAAAGCACTAAAACTGTTAGCACTGCTACCACAAATAGTGCTGCTGACAAAGATAATGCTGCCAGAAGCAATACTACTGCTAAACCTGTTAGTGCTGCTAACTCTGTTAGTACTTCTAAAATTAGTACTGCTTCTAGTGCTTGTGCTTCTAGACCAATAATCTTGACAAAGTACTCCAGTCAAGAGGATTCTAAATTTAAAAATCTCATCAAAAAGGAGTGTAAGTACTTTGATGAGAAAGGGAGGCCCAAGACCACTTTGGCTTGGGTTCCCAATCAATACTAATTGATTTATCTTATGTGCAGAGCAACCAGCAGCTCAAGGGAAAGAGCATTTGGCATGTTGATAGTGGTTGCTCTAGGCACATGACAGGGAACAAGGCTTGCCTCAAGAATTTCAAGAAAATTGATGGAGGGCATGTTGCCTTTGGTAATACTCCAGATGGAGGTAAGATTAGTGGTAAGGGAGATGTAACAAAAGGTAAGATGACCTTTGAAGATGTTTTCTATGTTGAACAGTTAAGATACAACCTGTTAAGTGTATCACAGGTTTGTGACAAAAAGCATAGCATATTATTCACTGATTCAAAATGCATTATCCTGGCTCCTGGATTCAAGGTAGTTGATGAAAAGATGATACTACTAAGAACTCCTAGAAAGGATAATGTCTATTGTTTGGATATGGAAAATGTTTCAAATGATTCATCCCTAAACTGTCTTGTTTCAAAAGCCTTTTTGGATGAATCATCACTTTGGCCCAGAAGGATGTGTCACATGAACTTTAAAACAATGAATAAACTTGTTAAAAACAACCTTGTAAGAGGTTTGCCTTCAAAAGTCTTTTCATGTGATGATCATTGTGTTGCTTGTCTCAAAGGCAAACAACACAAAACTTCTCATAAGTCCAAAGAGTTGAACACAATTTCCTCTTCTCTTCAGTTGTTGCATATGGATCTGTTTGGTCCTACAAATGTCATGAGTATAGGTAAGAAATCATACTGCTTAGTTATTGTTGATGATTACTCTAGATTTACTTGGGTATATTTTCTAAGGACTAAGGATGAGACAAGTGGACTGATCAAATCCTTCATTCTAAGAATTGAAAACCAAACAAATCAAAAGGTAAAAGTCATTAGGTCAGATAATGGTACTGAATTTAAAAATATTGACCTAAACACCTTTTGTGAGGAAAAAGGAATTGAGAGGCAATACAGTGCTCCTAGGACTCCACAACAAAATGGTGTTGCTGAGAGAAGGAATAGGACACTGATTGAGGTTGCTAGATCTCTGTTAGTTGATTCAAAACTTCCAATTACTTTCTGGGCTGAAGCAGTAAATACTGCTTGGTATGTCCAAAACAGAGTTCTTGTAGTCAAGCCTAAGAACAAGACACCATATGATCTTTTTAATAAAAGAAAACCATTTATTGGATTTTTTAAACCTTTTGGTTGTCCTTATACCATTCTCAATACCAAAACTCACTTAGGAAAGTTTGATAGCAAAGCAGATGATGGTTTTCTTGTTGGTTACTCATCTCAAAGTAAGGCTTACAAAGTGTTTAATTCTTCTTCTAGAATAATTGAGGAAAGTGACAATGTCAAATGCAATGAGAACACACCAAATCCTATTGGTTCAGGTCCTCAGTGGTTATTTGACATTGATTCACTAACTAACTCTTTGGGTTTCAGTAGTGATGATCATGCAGGATCAGGAAGTAGAGGATCAGGGGATGAACAAGTACAAGATATTATTCCTCAGTCTGTGATCTTTCCCATACCTACAATGGACCCTGTTGAAATCTGTGAAAAGGAGACTGTTACTGAACCAAGTCAGAGTGAAGAAAAAAGAAGAGATGAGGAGAATTTAGAGCATGAAGAGCCAGAAGTAGCTGATGAGATCCCCTCAGCTGACTTAAATGACTCCAATTTAGATGTGGGAATTAATGAAGAACCTAGTCTTCAGACAAGAACTCAGAAGAATCATCCTCCTGAACTGGTAATAGGAGACATCTCTTCTCTTATGATGACTAGGAATCAAAGCAGACTTCAAGATTTGCAGGATCAGCAACATACAGTACTCTCTTGCTTTCTATCTCAGATTGAGCCTAAGAAGGCTTATGATGCAATGAAAGATTCAAGTTGGATAGAAGCCATGCAAGAAGAGTTGCTACAGTTTAAATTGCAAGATGTTTGGGACTTGGTGGACCTTCCAAAAGGTCATAGAGCAATTGGCACCAAGTGGATTTTCAGAAATAAAAAGGATAAGAGAGGAATAGTAATCAGGAACAAAGCAAGGCTAGTGGCACAAGGGTACACTCAGGAAGAAGACATAGACTATGAGGAAGTTTTTGCTCCAGTTGCACGGGTGGAGGCAATTAGGCTGTTTCTAGCCTACGCCTCATTTATGAAGTTCAAGGTATACCAGATGGATGTGAAGAGTGCCTTTCTATATGGAACAATTGATGAAGAAGTATACGTTTGTCAGCCCCCTGGATTTGAAAATCCATCATATCCTGACAGAGTATATAAACTTAAGAAAGCACTTTATGGTCTACATCAAGCCCCAAAAGCATGGTATGATACTATGTCTACCTATCTCTTGGAAAATGGGTTTGAAAGGGGAATCATTGACAAGACCCTTTTCATTAGAAGAAGTAAAAAGGACATCCTACTTGTTCAGATCTATGTGGATGACATCATATTTGGATCCACAAAAGATCAAATGTGTAGAGACTTTGAAGAATTGATGCACAAGAGCTTCAAAATGAGTTCAATGGGTGAACTCACTTTCTTCCTTGGGCTTCAAGTGAAACAGCAGAAAGATGGGATTTTCATAAGTCAATAAAAGTATGTGAAAGACATCCTAGATAAGTATGGTTTATCAGACTCAAAGCCAGCAAACACACCAATGGAAACACACAAACAGATCACTGCTGATCTTGAGGGGGACAATGTTGATGTCCATCTTTATAGATCAATGCTTGGATCTCTCATGTATCTCACAGCCTCAAGACCAGATATCATGTTTCCAGTGTGTGTGTGTGCCAGATTCCAAGTCAAGCCAAAGTAGTCACATCTTCAAGCCGTTAAGAGGATTTTCAGATACTTAAGAGGGCAACCTAGATTAGGTCTTTGGTATCCTTATGAATCTACTTTTGACTTGATTGCATATTTAGACAGCGACTTGGGTGGTGCTAATATGGATAGAAAGTCTACTTCAGGAGGATGTCAACTTTTGGGTGCAAGACTAGTATCTTGGCAGTGTAAGAAGCAAACCACAGTGTCCTTATCCACAACAGAAACTGAGTACATTTGTAACATCCCCCGTCCCCGTGGTCCGGAACGGGTGATGTCACATACGAGACTTAACATAAATACATATCTAAATCAGAGCTACTAATAAACTCTAAACATGTTACAGTCCAAAATTTTACACTTCAAAAAGTGTTTATATAATAATGCGAGTCTAAGAACTCCAAAATAACACGCTCGATCTCAAGTCCCGTCACCGTAAACTTCACTTCGAACCTGCCGTGTCAGAAAACAAAAACACGGCTGAGCACATAACTCAGTGAATGGATTATAATATAAACTCATAAATAATAATAAAAACATCGATAACGAAGCGGAAGACTTAAAAATTCAATTCGAAGAAAGTTCTTGAGACTGAAGTTCATAATTCATTTAATTCAAAAGAAACGTCCGATAATATAATCAAAAGCAATAATCTCAAGAACAGTTCACACTTTAACTTCAAAATGTAATATAAATAAAGTCCGTCAATTCCAGTCGTTGTGTTCGTGGGGTGGCCAAACCACACGAACTGGGTCGGCATGCGGGCACACACAACAGATCCCCCGTGAATTTAACCACGGTCACATATTCTGTGGGTAAAATCTAGAATCGATTCATCCTCCCTGGAGTCAACAAAGTCAGCCAAGTCCTCCCAGAGTGGGTTCACGTAAGCCACATAGGCTTAACTCTGGTGGACCGTCATCTGCAGGACGCTATGACAACAAAGCCGCCATAGAAGGCATCCCAAATAATGTGTCCATTTATTGGGTTCTTCTAAAATCAACGAAAACTAAACAAAGCCACTTACCCAAATGGCGATCACAGAAATTATAATCTCTATAATTCACATTTTTCATAAACAATCTCATACGAGACACATTTTAATAAAACATCAAAATGTTCAAACAATTGATTCAATAAACCAAAATCAATGTGTATGTGTGTGTACAATTTCGTATTTGTTGATCACGTTCGGTTGAACAATCACAAGGTGGTGAACCACCTTTAGGAAGGGTCAACTATAACAAATAGTTGCCCACGATTCAAAAGAATTGAAATCCATACCTTGATCGGATTGAGATGTAACACGTGATTAATCAATCCTCACAACGAACTTTAACTCGTTCGATTGCCTATTTAAACCACCAATTATTATTAATAGCATAACCTAAAACTCAATGGTTATTATCCTAAGCTTAACCACGAAATTATATTCTCTTAGACATTAAACCGAACACTTGGTGTGCGGTTAAACATCTAGATATAAATATCACCGTTTTAATTCTAAACTTTACCCGTTTGTAATTTTGACAAAAACAAACATTCCTATACATATACATGATTATAACTTTGTATTATATAATCATAATCTACCAACCAACTTTAACTACCCTAACTTACCAACTTAAATAACTTAAGAAGAAATTTATACCTCTAAGAAGGGTTCGTCACGTAGATTCCGAATATGTAATTATTTCGACGATTACTTCAGCGGATCGATAGAAATTTTAGAGAGAAGTGAAGATCTTAGAGAGAGAGAAAAATAAGAATATGATGGCGGTGCTAGATTATGAAGGAGACGATGATCTTGTTTTTTTTTTAATTATATATGTATATATAATATATATATATATATAAGTTTAGTTAATTTACGGGTTTAACCCCTCAACTATCATTAGTTTTTGTTTTTAATTACGGTTCAATTCGGGTAAGAATAATTACACTTTTTATTTTAAAACCGAGTATTACAATTATCCCCCCCTTAAAAAGAGATTTCGTCCCCGAAATCGAATTTAGAGGAAACTTACCTCAATTAAAGAATTCGGGGTACTCCTGTCGCATGTCTTCCTCAGTTTCCCACGTCGCCTCACGTTCAGAATAATTTTTCCAAAGAACTTTTACGAAAGGAATCACTCTCTTTCGTGTACCTTTCTCATCACGATCAATAATCGCTTCAGGTTCCTCGCGATAAGAAAGATCAGGTTCTATACGTTCCAAGGGATATTCAATGACGTGTAAGGGATGATAGTTGTACCCTAGAAGTGAAGATACATGGAACAGATTATGTATTTGGGATAATTGCGGCGGTAGGGCTAACCGGTAAGCCACAACGCCAACCCTTTCCAGAATTTCGAAGGGACCAATATATCTCGGGCTCAACTTTCCTTTTTGACCGAAACGTCTGATACCGCGAGTTGGGGAAACTTTCAAGAAAACTTTATCTCCCGGTTGGAACTCGATAGGTCGTCTTCGCTTGTCGGCATAGCTCTTTTGACGAGCTTGAGCCTCTTTCATCATTTGACGCGCAATTTCGACCTTCTCGGTAGTAACTTGTACCAGTTCTGGGCCTTCAAGAATACGTTCTCCAACTTCATTCCAACAAGTCGGTGTTCGACATTTTCGGCCATAAAGTGCTTCATACGGGGCCATGCCGATACTTGACTGCCAACTATTATTATAGGAGAACTCTATTAGGTACAAATAACTATCCCAACTTCCATGCCATTCCATCGCACATGCTCGGAGCATATCCTCCAGTGTTTGAATCGTACGTTCAGATTGCCCATCAGTTTGCGGATGAAAGGTTGTACTAAAATTCAAACGTGTGCCCCAAGATTTATGTAAACCTTCCCAAAATCGAGATGTAAAGCGTGGGTCTCGATCGGAGGTAATCGATACAGGAGTGCCATGGAGACGTACAATCTCACGTTGGAATACTTCTGTCAATTTATCAATTGACCATGTTTGTCGGATAGGAAGAAAATAAGCCGATTTCGTTAGTCGATCAACCACTACCCAAATTGCATCGTGTTTCAAGGTCGTGCGGGGTAGTCCGACTACAAAATCCATAGTTACGTGTTCCCATTTCCACACGGGAATGTTCAACGATTGGAGAAGACCACCCGGACGTTGATGTTCACTTTTAACTTGTTGACAAGTGAGACAACGAGCTACAAAATCGGTGATATCTCGCTTCATTCCAACCCACCAGTAATGGGTCTGTAAGTCGCGATACATTTTTGTTGTACCCGGGCGAACGGAAAACATAGATTTATGAGCTTCGGTCAGAATCTGATCTTTAAGCTCCGAGTTATTTGGAACACAAAGACGATCCCGAAACCACAACACGTGATCATCATCGATCCTGAATTCCGAACTAACATTCTCTTTTGCTTGCTGGAAGTTCGCCCACAATTCAACGTCGTCTTGTTGGGCTTCTTTTATCCGAGAATTAGAGTCGGTTCTACCATCAAATTCGATAGAATTTCTGTTTGTGAACTCGGATAGATTTCCAGTCCGAACCGTTCAATATCCAAAGCTAACTCTGTAGGAACAAGTAACGAGGAAACCTGTCCCACAACTTTACGACTTAAAGCGTCGGCGACTACATTAGCCTTACCCGGATGATACTGTATATGAACATCGTAATCCTTTAGAAGTTCGAGCCACCTCCGTTGACGCATATTTAACTCTTTTTGAGTAAATATATATTTAAGGCTCTTGTGGTCGGTGAAAACTTCACATGTTTCACCGTACAAATAATGACGCCAAATTTTAAGTGCGAAGATAACCGCAACCAATTCGAGATCGTGAGTCGGATAATTGACCTCATAAGGCTTTAATTGACGTGACGCATATGCGATCACTCTACCGTTTTGCATAAGAACACAACCGAGACCTATCTTTGAAGCATCACTGTAAACTTGAAAACCTCCGATGCCAGACGGTAATACAAGAACAGGTGCAGTAACCAATCGATGCTTCAATTCCTCGAAACTAGATTCTTGTTCGGAACCCCAATTGAATTTGACTCATTTTCGGAGTAATCGAGTTAACGGTAGAGATATTTTAGAAAATCCTTCAACGAATCGTCTATAATAACCGGCCAGACCCAGAAAACCACGAACTTCAGATACGTTCGTAGGTCGAGGCCATTTAGTGACAGTTTCAATTTTCGTTGGATCGACTTTGACACCTTCCGCAGAAATTACGTGTCCGAGAAAAGATACTTGATCAAGCCAAAATTCACACTTAGAACATTTTGCGTATAACTTTTTCGTTCGAAGAGTTTCCAAAACGATGTGAAGATGTTGATCATGTTTCTCTCTTGACTTTGAGTATATCAATATGTCATCAATAAACACGATAACAAAGTCGTCGAGATAATCTTTGAAAACCCGATTCATAAGATCCATAAAGACCGCTGGAGCATTAGTTAGCCCGAAAGGCATTACTAAGAATTCGTAGTGCCCATAACGAGTTCTGAATGCGGTTTTCGGAATATCACAATCTTGGATACGAAGTTGATGGTACCCGGACCGAAGATCAATTTTGGAAAAGTATCGTGCCCCTTGTAATTGATCGAACAGATCGTCGATTCTCGGCAACGGATACTTGTTACGGATCGTTACTTTATTAAGCTCCCGGTAATCAATACAAAGACGCATCGTACCGTCTTTCTTTTTGACAAAGAGAACCGGAGCTCCCCAGGGTGAAACGCTGGGTCGAATGAAACCTTTCTTTAATAAATCATCGAGTTGAGTTTTGAGTTCCTTCATTTCAGTTGGAGCCATTCGGTAGGGAGCCTTAGAAATAGGAGAAGCTCCCGGAACTAGATCGATGGTAAATTCGACTTCCCGAACTGGTGGTATACCTGGTAAATCGTCGGGAAACACATCAAGATATTCGGAAACAACAGGTACGGGTGCAGATGTAGGGATTATCTGTTCGGGATCTTGTAACGAGGCCAGAAAACCTTTATTACTTTGCCAAGTATACTGGTGCACCGTAATAGAAGTTAAAGCGCTAACATCTTCTTTTGGAGTACCTCCTTGGAAGATTGCCTCTGGTTTGTCAACATCTCCAAATAATATTTGCTTGGCGTTACAGTCTATAGTTGCATGGTGGTGTGACAACCAGTCCATACCCAATATTAATTGAAAGTGGGACATATGCATTGGAAGTAGAGTGACCTCCCGTATGCGATCTCCAACAATTAACAGACAATTTGAAAATCGAGTTAACACACAGATTGAACCACCCATTGGGGTAGATATTACGACTGGACATTCGGTGGTTTGTTCATAAGGTTTTAACCGGGATTCTAATTGTTCAGAAACAACAGAGTGTGTTGCTCCGGTATCAAACAAGGCATAAACAGATAAATCATTTAAGTTAACATGGCCTGAAATCATACCCGCTTGAGATTTGTCGCCAGGTAATGCAAAGACTCGCCCACTAGTAGTTGCTTGTTTTCCTTTTCCTTTTCCAGCTTTAGGACAATCTCTGGCCATATGCCCTTGTTCTTGACAATTAAAACACGAACCGGTCATCTTTAGACACGGACCCGGCCGATGTCGAAGATTGCACTGATCACAAATATTAATTGGACTTGAAACATTTTGACTCCCCCTGTTAGAAAACACTGGAAGTCGTGGAGTGAATTGACTTGAACTTTTATGTGGTTTAATGTTCGACTTTGACTTTACAAAATGAGGGTTGCCTTGGAAAGATTCAGGTCCACGTTTCTTATTGTCAACGCGTGAAGTTAACTGTTGTTGTTGTGACCGATCAATATTCTTCGTTGCGTCGGCCACTTCAGTATCGGTATTAAAAGGAAGATTCAAGAGACTATCCTTATACTTCGAGTTAAGTGTCCATTTAAACTTATTGGCTTGTTGCGCTTGTGTGCCTGCGGTATTTCCTGCAAAACGAGAAAACTTAAGAAAACGAGCCATGTAGTCGGCAACGGTTTCTTCCTCGCCTTGTTGGATCGTTGAATAGTCTTGCACATAAGCATCGCGATCTGCCGCCGTAAAATACTGATTGAAGAAAAATTCTTTGAAGTTATCCCAAGATAAGTTCTTAACAGATGGGTCAGTTTGAACACAAGCTTCCCACCAATTGTTCGCTTCTTTTTCAAACTTGTAACTAGCCAAGCGGACCCTGTAATGATCTGGGACATCCAAGACATTGAATATATTTTCTATGTGTCGAATCCAGTGTTCAGCGTCTACTGAATCTACGGCCATTGAGAAAGATTGAGGTTTATGTTTATTAAACCTCTCTACCCATGTATGCATTTCTCCCGTTAGATTACCCGAACTTGATCCAGGATTTCCAATATTTGATGTAGGACCAGAATTTGGATTTGGATTTGGATTTGTATTCGGATTTGGAAGAAGATTTTGTGCCGTCTGTCGCATAGCCTGAATGGATTGCTCAAGATATGCAGGCATCATACTTGACATGGTTCCAATATTTGATGTAGGACCAGAATTTGGATTTGGATTTGGATTTGTATTCGGATTTGGAGGAAGATTTTGTGCCGTCTGTCGCATAGCCTGAATGGCTTGCTCAAGATATGCAGGCATCATACTTGACATGGTCTGACGGACCACATCAGCAATATTAGGTTCACTAGTACCGCCCACTGGATTGGGAATTGGGTTACCTTCATGTTGAGATTTGGACTTGCGTGGGCGACCACGTCTCGACATTCTAATACAGAACAACATCAACATCAGAATTCAAAACAGTTACGGATTGAAAATCAGTAAATATAATTAAATTATAGTATACCCATTCTAATGTCTACCCAATTCTCACAGGTCAAACTTATTTAATCTACAAGTCGTAACCTAGGCTCTGATACCATATTTGTAACATCCCCCGTCCCCGTGGTCCGGAACGGGTGATGTCACATACGAGACTTAACATAAATACATATCTAAATCAGAGCTACTAATAAACTCTAAACATGTTACAGTCCAAAATCTTACACTTCAAAAAGTGTTTATATAATAATGAGAGTCTAAGAACTCCAAAATAACACGCTCGATCTCAAGTCCCGTCCCCGTAAACTTCACTTCGAACCTGCCATGTCAGAAAACAAAAACACGGCTGAGCACATAACTCAGTGAATGGATTATAATATAAACTCATAAATAATAATAAAAACATCGATAACGAAGCGGAAGACTTAAAAATTCAATTCGAAGAAAGTTCTTGAGACTGAAGTTCATAATTCATTTAATTCAAAAGAAATGTCCGATAATATAATCAAAATCAATAATCTCAAGAACAGTTCACACTTTAACTTCAAAATGTAATATAAATAAAGTCCGTCAATTCCAGTCGTTGTGTTCGTGGGGTGGCCAAACCACACGAACTGGGTCGGCATGCGGGCACACACAACAGATCCCCCGTGAATTTAACCACGGTCACATATTCTGTGGGTAAAATCTAGAATCGATTCATCCTCCCTGGAGTCAACAAAGTCAGCCAAGTCCTCCCAGAGTGGGTTCACGTAAGCCACATAGGCTTAACTCTGGTGGACCGTCATCTGCAGGACGCTATGACAACAAAGCCGCCATAGAAGGCATCCCAAATAATGTGTCCATTTATTGGGTTCTTCTAAAATCAACGAAAACTAAACAAAGCCACTTACCCAAATGGCGATCACAGAAATTATAATCTCTATAATTCACATTTTTCATAAACAATCTCATACGAGACACATTTTAATAAAACATCAAAATGTTCAAACAATTGATTCAATAAACCAAAATCAATGTGTATGTGTGTGTACAATTTCGTATTTGTTGATCACGTTCGGTTGAACAATCACAAGGTGGTGAACCACCTTTAGGAAGGGTCAACTATAACAAATAGTTGCCCACGATTCAAAAGAATTGAAATCCATACCTTGATCGGATTGAGATGTAACACGTGATTAATCAATCCTCACAACGAACTTTAACTCGTTCGATTGCCTATTTAAACCACCAATTATTATTAATAGCATAACCTAAAACTCAATGGTTATTATCCTAAGCTTAACCACGAAATTATATTCTCTTAGACATTAAACCGAACACTTGGTGTGCGGTTAAACATCTAGATATAAATATCACCGTTTTAATTCTAAACTTTACCCGTTTGTAATTTTGACAAAAACAAACATTCCTATACATATACATGATTATAACTTTGTATTATATAATCATAATCTACCAACCAACTTTAACTACCCTAACTTACCAACTTAAATAACTTAAGAAGAAATTTATACCTCTAAGAAGGGTTCGTCGCGTAGATTCCGAATATGTAATTATTTCGACGATTACTTCAGCGGATCGATAGAAATTTTAGAGAGAAGTGAAGATCTTAGAGAGAGAGAAAAATAAGAATATGATGGCGGTGCTAGATTATGAAGGAGACGATGATCTTGTTTTTTTTTAATTATATATATATATAATATATATATAAGTTTAGTTAATTTACGGGTTTAACCCCTCAACTATCATTAGTTTTTGTTTTTCATTACGGTTCAATTCGGGTAAGAATAATTACACTTTTTATTTTAAAACCGAGTATTACAACATTGCTGCTGCAAGTTGCTGTTCTCAGGTTCTATGGATTCAGAATCAAATGCTGGACTATGGGGTAACCTTTCTTCACACTCCAATCTTCATTGACAATAGCAGTACTATTAGCATTGTTAACAATCCTGTCAAGCACTCCAAAACAAAGCACATTGAAATCAGGTATCACTTTATTAGAGACTGCAATGAAAAGAAGTTTATTCAAGTTGCTAAAGTTCATACTGATAACCAGTTTGCTTATCTGTTCACTGAGGCTTTTGATGTGAGTAGATTCACTTTCTTGGTCACAAGTGTGGGCATGATCAACTCTGAATAAGCTCATGTTTAAAAAGTGTTTGTATACTTGTTATTTGTATATTTTTTTATGTTGCTAATCATCTTTCTCAGGAAGTTTATTGCCCTGCTCAGACTAACACAAGCTTCAACAGTGTAAGTATAGTTAATGCTGCCAATGCAGTTTTAATGCTGCCAGTGCAAAGTTACTACTGCAGGTTCATTATTACTAATGCTAGTCTGAGTTACTACTTCAGGTATGTGTTAATACTGCTTTCAGTTAATACTGCTCTCAATTAATACTGCTCTCAGTTAATACTACTCTTAGTTAATACTGCTCTCAGTTAATACTGCTCTCAGTTAATACTGCCAGTGGGTTAGTACTGCTTTAACTGAAAATAGGGTTAATACTGCTTCTTTCCCGAATCATATAAATACCCTCTTTGCCCACCTAAAAGCTCACAACGACTCTTTGAATACTGTTCATCTTCTCTCTAACTCTTTTCTCTCAAGTAACCAGTGTGTTTCAGTCAAGAATCCTCAAGACCAATGGCATCTATGGCGTTTATTGATGAACACAACGAGATCGCAATGCTTCAAAAGCCGAAGCAGGCTGCTGGATTCCATCAAATAGTTGATTTTCTCAAGTCTAGTCATATAGATTATGCTCTTACTGTGTCACCACCAATCTTCATCGAGCACCAGAAGCAATTTTGGGCCAATGTCACCGCTGTTACTGAAAACGGTGTGCAGTTCATCAAGACAAGGGTATGTGACAAACCCTTGATAGTCACTGAAGAGGTCATTCGCACCAGTCTACGTCTAGACGATGCCTCAGGTATTACCTCTATCCCTAATGAGGATTTGTTTTCCAATCTCACAAGAATGGGGTATGAAGGCCAACAGGGTGTTTTCAAATTTTACAAAGCTAACTTTTCTCCCCAATGGCGGTTCTTTGTTCATACCCTTATGCACTGTATTTCTAGAAAAACTACTGGATGGAGTCTGTTCGGTAGTACCATTGCTTTTGCTTTGGTCTGCTTGTCCACTGCCAGAAAGTATAATTTCTCCAAAATGATTTTCAATGACCTTGTGTCAAACTTGGAAAATAAAGAGTTTCTATATGTATCCAAGATTTGTCCAGGCAGTTATCACCACTGAATTGACGGATATACCTCAGTTTAATGAGGTATATGTACCTAAAATCCCTAAGGGCAAGGTCTTTTCAAATATGAAAAGATCTGCCAAGGACTCGGAAGGAGTTGACACTCCATTGTTCTCTACAATGATGGTGGTGTCCCACAACCAAGAAGGTATGGCATCAGGGTCAAGGCCTTCACTAGACCATCCCACTGATAGCCAAACCCAACCTTCAACCACTATATCACTACCTCAGTCTCTTGTTCTTAAGCCAACACCAGTTATAGCTAACACGTATACTAAGAGAAAGGTACACAAGGCACCTTCCCTTGTTGTACCTCCTACAAACCCAGAACCTCAAAGCCCTCTAATGGAGAATTCTCCATTAGAGAATATCAATAGGGAAACCATTAGGGTGTCTCCCAACCCCAAGAAGGTGCTCAATGAGGAGATGCATGAGCATGTGGGTGAGAAGGCTGCCACTACTCCTGCTAGCACAGAGGAGGCCAGTGGTAACATCACTAAGACCTTCCCCATGGCAACTTTGGGTGAGCAATCATCCAAAGGTCCCGGGTGCCAAGAAACCAAGGGAATAGGTGGTGCTTCAGCATGGCTGGAGATCCCTATTAAACATTCCAATGATCCCTCAAAAGGGGGTAACACTCCTGGAGAAGGTGAGGATAGATATGACTACCATGAATTGATTTCTGCCATGTCCAAAATGGCAACTGAACTGGATGCTCAAAAGAAGGTTGTCAATGAACTCAAGAAAGTCATCATCAACCAACAAGAAGAGATCAGCATCTTAAAGAAGAAGAAGCAACGATTTGTGCTCAGAAGAAGGAACCCAGTCCCAAAAAGGGGGAGTCATAAGCTGAGGTCAACATGGAGAATGCTAAGAAAAAGGGGGAGAAACATGGAGATGAGAGCGAGTTTGCTGAAACAGAAACAGGGTTTAAGAAAGCAGGAGAAACAATTAATGCTGCTGAAGCAAACATAGCAGCAGAAACAGTTAATACTGCTGAAATAAATGAAGCAGCAGAAATTGTTCAAGAGGTATTAACTGACCTCATTAGCAGCAATTTGGAAGAAATTGAGATAGCTGAAGCACTAGTCAAAGCTAAACATGATACTCCTAAGGTCACTTCAAAGGCCAAAGGAGTTTTTATCAAAGACAATGTTGAGGTTATCAAGAAAACTTGTGCTGATAAGGTAGCAAGCAAGGACAAAGGCAAAACCAAGATAGTGGAATCTGACCAACCTCTTAAAAAGCAAAAGTTGATTGAGTCAGATGAAGCTTTGGCTAAGAAGATTCAAGCAGAACTTGAGCAAGCAGAAACAGTTCAAGTGGAGAAAGATAGGGAGATGGCAAGAGCTCTAGCTGCAGAGCTTAATGAAGTTTATCAAAAGAGTTTGGCAACAGAGATAGCACAGAAGAAATCTGCAACTCTAAAGAAGCCTGTGATGATCAAATTGGGTCCAAAGAAGAGGCAACCTTCAAAGACCTACCTTGGCACTCAAGAGAGAAAGAAGATGACCACTTTCCTCAAAGGTGTTGTGGGAGTCAAAAGGGAAATGTTCACTAAAATGTCATTTGAACAAATCAAAGGCTTGTATGATGCAGAAATGACCAAGCTACAAGGAAATGACAAAGCCAGAGTTGAAGTGGAAAAGAAGATGAAAGAGAGGCATGACCTTCTAATACAAAAACCCTTTCCTGATGATCAAGAATCACCAAGGAAGGAAGCTACTCTAGGTGAAAGTTTGAGGACTTTGAAAAGAACAAAAATGATGGCTAGAAGAAAACAAGCTAAGAAACCTAGAGTGGATGAGGAAGAAGTTGAGAAAGAACAGAAGGTAGCTGAAGAAGAAGGGGCGTCTAAGTCTAATGAAAATAAAGCTCAATCTCAGGAAGAACCATCAAGTATTTCTGATGTGAGTATGTACATGGTAGTGATGGAAAAAGTGCCTGAGCCTATAACAGTTGAACCAGTTGGTGTCAAGCCTCCTGAGATTATTCACTGGGATACCATGGAAGTAGATGGAAAGGAGTATATCAGGCTGAAGAGGAAAGATGACAAATTTGAAGTGTATCCTACTTGGGCCAAGATTGTAAGAGTATGCTCCAGATCTGATTTAGAGGAAATGTTTGAAGTGGGGATGAAATTATATGCTGATAAGCTGAAAGCTCCAGGGATACCTGTTACAAAACTTGTGATGGAATATCTATGCATGTTGTTCAAGCCAGAGGAAATTCAGCATGTTATCAGAAATGTTTTCAAAACCATCAACAACTGGACTCTGTATGAAAGAAGTGGAGTATATGCACTGGATATGGATACAAGTCACTTTGAATACTTCCTAGTGGATAGAGTTTACAACCATAGCAGGTTAAAGTTGCATGCTATGTTGAAGAAAAAGCTAGGTTGTGCACCAGATTCTGCAATGGCAAGATACTTGATCCAGAGAATTATTAATCAAAGTTTGGGGCTGAATCCTGATATAGGTTTATGAACAATGGAGTTTTGGGAGCATCTGAAGAACTTGACTTCTCTGTTCTAAAAGTCAAGTTCGGGGGAGATTGTTGGGAACTGAAGATTTAATCAAGTATGATTACTGCTGCCAGTACAACATGGTTACTACTGCTGAGACAAGTTAATGTTGCTGAGCCAGATTAATACTGCTTGAAGAAATTAATATTGCTAAGCATAGTTAGTACTGTTGAAGATTAATACTGCTCAGAGTGTTAATGCTGCTATGATTTAATACTGCTTATGTGATAAACAAGATATGCGCAGATCAAGGATTGAAGATAATCATGGAAGGTTTGAAGATAATTATAGAAGAATATACTAAAGATCTTTTACTTTTTGTAATTATCTTTTATTTTCAGTATATGTATAGATGTGTTCAGAATAGTTTTCATATACGAGTATTCTGAGTTTTTGTTTTGAGAAAGAATTAACCTCAAGGTTTACAACCCTAGTTCTAGAGAAGTTGAATTCGTCTTGGTGAGCCTGTTCATCAAGATTGAGGTTTTGTGTGAAAGCTTGTAACTTTAATCATTCAATAAAGTTTACAAGTTGTGATTTATATTTTACTGTTACATTGATAGTTTGAATATTAAAGTGTTTTTCTGCAACTTCTTTAATATTGTTTCTGAGTTTTATTATACTTGTTAAGAATCAGATCCTGACAGATTCAGTAACCAAGGGTAACAGCTAACACAGATACACAATAGTATCTGTTGTCACAACAATTAAAAGTAATTGTGTAGCCTATTTTCAGGGTTGGCATCGATGTATCTCTGATAGGACTTCCAGTTATCACTGAAGTAAAATATTAAAAAATTACTTCTCAAACTGTTCTGGCAATATCACAAAGATATGCAAGGGGAATCACAAAGATTCGTGCGTGTGTGAAAGAAGTATAAATCATATCGATTAGGCTTAAATATTGATTCAACCTGGGACGCACGTTAAGAAATCAATAGACACAGTGAGTAGAATATCAAGTTCGGAGACCGGAGCTGATGTCTTCATTTTTCAATATCTAAGACCTCCGAGTGAGGAATAGATAGATTATGTGCTAAATCTCCATGCATATATGAAACAAGTATCTTTTGAGAGATACTTGAGTGGCTGGGTGGGGTGACATGAGTTATCGACATTGGGTCCATGTTTGTTTCAATATCCATCTCTAAAGAACGAGAATGAATAGATTATGTGGTAACCCGGATAACTGACTCGGTTTGGTAAGGACCAATAATTCTTTTAAGTCCTGTCACATCCTCACCATTTTTTTTTCACTCCGAACTCATCTATCAATCTAGACCCCTCACTAATATCTATGAATGAGATGTGTTTCTTGGGTAGGTCCTTCCGGTTCTAGATTGACCATAGAAACATTAAAATCCCTAACACTCATTTAACTTGCCAAAATAGAACATTGAAGTACAAGTCAAAACATTGAAGTACGATTCCTGAACTGAAGTGTTCAGAAGTCGATATAAAAATTTAAACAAAAACCATGGTACTCCCCCTTCAAAAGATGGCCTAACCCTTGATTGTAGTCATGTGATGTGAATAATCTGAATTAAATCACACATGACATTCCTGCAAAATAGATTAGGAAGATTTTGGTTTTGGTATCCATGTTGTGATGGATCCTTGATGGTTAGTTGCCTTAGCTTTTAAGCTATTAAACTGAGGATTGGGGATGCTATAAGTACCATACCAATTATTAACATACCTTGAATCCACAAAGTCACTATTTCCACAGTGAGTGCAACAGATCTTTGCTCGGTTTAGACTGATCAACTTTCCTATAGAATAAACATAAGTAGGTGAATCAGTCTTGGAAATAGATGAATTTGTATTAACTACAGGAGAATCATGAGACTTGTTAGATCAGAATTGTATTCAAGATTAAAATAGTGGGTCTAAGTTGTAATAGTTTGAATGTCAAGGGTTTGAGTTGTAAAAGTCAACCAAGGTTGACTTACTATAAATAGTTTTGTGTTTGTGTAATTTGGTAGATACGAACACAGATTGGTAAGAACTCGCACACATTGAAAACACACACACAACGTGAGATCTGTGGCACCCTGTTAGATATATGACTTCGTTGTAAATTGTGATTAGATCAATAAAAATTGTGTTATTAATCTGTGTATTAATTGATATATGCTAGTAATTGGGATAACATTTGGTATCAGAGCGTAGGATTCAACGAATTTGAGAAGTTTTCAGAAGCCCTTGTTGAGGTTTCATCAAATGATACGTTAGTGCTTTTGATCATAGTCTTTGTCCGAGTATTCTAGACTCTGTATGTTTTGGATTGTAGAGAATAACCAAGAAACACTCTCTATCATTTAGCACGTAACACCTGCATCCAAACAAATGAAAGAATTTAACCGTAGGTTTTCGACCATTTATAATCTCATTTGAACTTTTATGAAAACGATTTTTAATTATGGTCCTGTTCGGTGTCAAGCATGCGGTGGCTACTGCTTCAGCCTATAAGAACGAAGGTAGATTTGAATAAACTAACGTTGTACGCGCTGCTTCCACCAACGTCCTGTTCTTTGTTTCAAAGACCCCCTTCTGCTGAGGTGTCATGGCTATTGAGAAATTATGCAATATGCCAACGGATTCAAGATAACTCTGAAGAGTTTCATTTCTGAATTCGGTTCCGTTGTCACTTCTGAGTTGCTGAAGACGGAATTGAAGAAGAACTTGTATCTTTATAATGAACTTTATGATTAGATCTGGAGCTTCTGACTTAAGCATCAAGAAATCAAGCCATGTATACGGGGAATATTCATCAATTATCACCAGTATGTACTTTTTGCTGTTTATGGATTGAGTTCTTATTGGTACAGATAAATCCATGTGAATGAGATGAAGAGGAGCAATGTAGCTTGACACCATTTTTGATTTATGAGAACTTCTCTTCATCTTGCCCATCTCACAAGCTGAACAAAGAGACTCTTTTTCCAATGAC
The DNA here is from genome assembly GCA_954870635.1 of Arctium minus. Classification (NCBI taxonomy): domain Eukaryota; kingdom Viridiplantae; phylum Streptophyta; class Magnoliopsida; order Asterales; family Asteraceae; genus Arctium; species Arctium minus. The sequence goes on along the minus strand of OX941097.1, from coordinate 21,387,905 downwards.
CAATTCTTGGCTTCTGAGTTTGTTGATATCTCTGAAGTTCTGATGTGAAAACCTTTGACGCCATAACCAACTAAGCCCAGTTTATCCATGAACTGCTTCGCATAATCGGCAATAGACAAATTGCCCTTCTTTAGATTACGGAACTCTTCTTCTATTTTGTCAATGGCTCTCGCATTGTAGTATTTCTCCATAACCTTCTTCTTGAATATGGGCCAAGTGATTTGGGCTAAAACCTCCGGTGTGATCGCCATCCTAGTAATATTCCACCAACTCAGTGCGTCTCCTCGAAGCAGCTGAGATGCATATTTGACCCTTTGAGAGTCCGCACAATCACTGGACTCGAATGCCATCTCGACATCCTGAATCCACTTCATACATGCTAGTGGGTCGGTCGTCCCGGAGAATTCTGGAGCCCGACTACACAGAAACGTTTTGAAGGAGCAACCCCCTTCCTTCTTCTTCTTGGCTCGGATAGCATGTTCTTCGGTTCCTATGACGGTCGGTCCGCCGCCCGACCCATTCACCACATTCTCTGCCATGACTTTATTCCGTCGCTGACTGGCATCACGGTCCTCTAACAGTTTCAGGAAGAATTCTTGTTGTTGGGCCATAGCCGAATTCATGGCTTGCATCATGTTGTCTCGGATCCTTGTCTCCATAGTTACTTCCTCCATAATCGGACGAGAGGATGCGATATTTGTTCTTGGTATTTGTTCAGGTCCTCCACCCAAGACATTGATCACGGGTGGCCCTTCCATAGCTATTACAAAAGGAGGTTGATCAGCGGTAGACTCGTCTTCAATGATGACATCTCGCAGATTTTGGAGCATATTTCGAGTACTCACCATGATGCTCTGTCAGACATGACAAAGATCACACCGGTTAATTCTTTAAAAGATAAACGGTTCAATACGTACTACTACAACGATTAATCATCATAATAACAATTTCAAACATGCTTACGTAATAATAAATTCAGAACAACACTGGCCAAGTGAGATTGTGAACGTATTTTACATAAGAATTCTCGTTGTCATTATCATAAATTTCAATCAATGCAATTCTGTAATCCTAGTACTCTCCCAACCTAAAAATGCTCTACCCGGATGGACAGTGATACTAATTGCTCAACCAGCTTAAGTCTAGGTATGCTAGAGTCGACACCTAGTTCACTTAAACTAAAGCTCTGATACCAACTTGTAACACCCCAAAAATTGGGATAAACAAAAATTTTCATAAAAGGGAAACATGGTAACAAAATATGCCATATCATGAGCTCCTCCCAAAAAGGGAGATAATAAACGTCTGTTAAGATTACAAGTTTGTAATGTATAACAATGTGAGGGAAAACACCCCTTTAATCTAAATCCTAACTAGGAACAAGATTAACAAAAGTTGTGATCCAATCCAAAATAAACTTCTATACTGGCGTCCCAAAAATGTTCCCAAGCTCGCATCTAAGCCATCTAGACTCTCTTGGCGTCCGCGCCGCTAGAACCTGAGATACATATCAAACCAAACAAGTGTTAGGCCAAACGGGCCTAGTGAGTTGTACAAAAGCATGGCATGATAATCAAGAGACATGATAAAGCATTAATAACGACTTAGTCCACTTGGTCATACTGAAATCAATGGGGGAGATCCATCACACCAATGAGGTTTACCTCAAGTTAATGTACCTTGGTATTGTTCTCATGACAACACCCCAAAGGCCCGGCACACCGTCCCGGTGGCGGAGGCCTTAGGTGCATACCGTCACGGTGGCACCTAAAGCTACATCCTCCTGGCACCTGCTCACGGTTCATCCAACATATATATATATATATACTACCCATCTCTTGTGTATCCCGCATCAACAAGATACATATACATATTAATCATCTCTATACATATCTCACATCAACAAGATGCATATACTTATTATTCATGATTTCAAACCCATGTTAAGTCTAAAACACCCAAGCATGCATGTTTGACAATAATCTTCACAAATCCCATGTTATAACGCCATCATACCCAATAACAACAATATAAATCAACTTAACAATCCCACATGCGAATCAATAGCAAAACCCCCAAATATCACTTAAGTAGCAGTTAGGTCAAACTTATCAGGTGATCAGATTCGTACAAGTATGTGAAGTAATACAAGTAAGCATTCAAGATATGTATCTCATTTAAAGATTTTAGTAAAGAAAACTCACTATCTAGGTTTTATAGCAAAACCCTAGAAACTTGGAAGAAACCCTAGAAGTGGATGGAGGAGGAAGATGATCTTGAAGCTTGAGATCCTTGGTTGAAATCCTTGGGTTGAGGATGCTTGATTCTTGCAATAAATGTGGTAGATAGGGTTCGGTTTTGGAGAGGAAATAAATGTAGAGAGAGTTTGAGAGAAAAGAGTAGGAGAGTATATGAGAAATGGGGCTGAAGACCCTATTAAATTCGTCAGGCCTTTCCCGCGGGTTGTGCTGCGGATTTAACCCGCGCTGTAACTCGCGATCTCCACTGCTTCTTTACGCTGACAGTGCATGTCACGACTTGTGCCGCAGCTTAACCCGCGCGGAAACTCGTGACACTCTCTGTTTCTTGCATTCACCCACTATAACAAAATTTAGAGTGTTACAGCTTGTTAGAGTGGTGAGAATTGTCAAGATTTCGCATAATTTTCAAAGTTTTTAAGTCCAGAATTCGTATGAGATGCGAAATGTTTGTGATTTTTTCAAAATCTTTCTAAGTAAAGGACTTGCATCCTCTCATCATACGAATTCATTGTGCAAAAAGTTTTTGTGCGAAAAGTTTGAGAATCTTTCAAAAAAAAAATTAAGGAAATAACTCGCATAAAAGAGTCGTGCGAATTGACAAGAACTCGCAGAAAGCTTTATACGAATTCTTAAGAATTCGCATATAAGTTCATGCGAACTACTTGATTTTGATTATCTTTTACGTGTGAATTCCATACTTATGCGAATTGTGAGCTTGCTTATACGAATTTCAAGTGTTATACGAATTCTAATACAATTTTCATGCGAATTATTCTTCAATCATAGTGCATGCGAATTCTATACTTAAGGTTTTTAGAAATTTCAGTTTCTGAAAAATTTTAAGTGTTGTTCTCAATTTGTTGAATTAAAAGATCAATACTAGCATTTTCTCTTTGTGTGCAGATAAACTCATCATGTCTAAAGACCCATGGGTTCCCAATCCAAACCTTCGATATTGTCTATCGGAGAGTACTCTCAGTAGAAGAGGAGGATGATTCAGTTCTTAAATCATAAGAATCGTGACTACATGAAATTCATCACAGAAGGACCGAAAGTGCATGTTGTAACTGTACCTGGACAAGCTGAAACAGATACTTCTCTAGAAATTCTTGACATAAAAGTGCCTAAGCCATATCAATACTTCAGTGAGAGGGAGAAGGCACTACACAAGATAGATGAAGAAGCTCTTATCTATCTCACTATGGCCATTCCAAACGATATCTACAACAGAGTAGATAGTCGAGAATCAGCAAAAGCCATGTGGGATGAGCAGGAAAGACAGTTTCAAGGTACAGAAAAGTCAATCCATATGAGGGATTTCATGCCAAGGAAGGGGAAGCACTAGTGAAAACTTACACAAGGTTCAATGTGATTTTAAACGACTTGAGGAGAAACGGGATGAACAAATCCGTATCTGAAATCAATTACAAGTTCATCAAGAACTTGAATCCCGAATGGAGGATCTATGCCATCAATATTCAAATGACTAAAGATATGACACAAGAGGATGTGAATGACATCTTTACAACTCTATCTCAGCATGAAGATGATGTGAAGCTTCTGAACGAAGAGAAAAAGATTGTTAAGGATTCACTAACCTTGTTATCTGAAAATAAAAAGGGATCAAGCTCTAAGTCTGTTTCTACTTCCAAGTACAAATCCAAGAAGTCCAAAGCCTTCCTGACAGAACTAAATGAATCAAGTTCTGAAGAATCCTTTGATGATACTGAAGTACATTCGGATGAAGACATACAGAAGTTTGCTGAAAACCTGGCCCTCATCACCAAGCAATTTCAAAAGATCTTTGGTAAGAAACGGTTCTACAAGACAAAGTATGAAGGGTACAGGTAGGATCGATCAGAAAAGTACAAGCCGAGGTATGGAAAGAAAGAAGGAAAGAGAGAAGAGAAAAGAGATGAGAAGAAAGAAGAGAAAAGAGAAAAGAGAAGATAAGACTGAGCCCAAATTCGGCAGGTGTTACAACTGTGGTAAGCCTGGCCATTTTTCTAAGGATTGCAAGTTTAAGAGGGTAAAAAACTCAAAGTACTATGCTAAGAAATCCTTATTAGCAAAGAAGGCAGAAGAAGGAAAGGAGCTGATGGCAGAGGAAGAAAATTGGTTCTTTCAAAGTTCTGATTAAGAATCAGCTCACTTCACCCAAGTCTGCATGATGGCTAAGATAAATGATGAAGCAGACACTTGTTTTGAGCAATCTGCCTGTGACTCTGAGGTAAGTACTCCTTATAAATCTGAACTTGTTGAATCATTGATGGCTCATATTCAAAATATGAACAAAGAATTTGAAAACTTAAAAGGAAAACTTAGCTCTAAACGACAATCAATGATGAGTTTGCGTGATGAAAACACATTATTAAAGGTTGTTGTTGAGGATAAGGAATCAGAAAAAGATGCCTTGAAGAAAGAAAGAGAAGTTTTGAAAGCTAAAATTACTGAACTTGAAAGAAACTTAGTTAATTTGAATTCTGAAAAAGGTGAATTTAATATTAAGTTTGAAGCTTGCTTTCAGGAGCGGAATGAAGCTTATTGCAAAATCAAACAACTAGAGGATTTGAACTTAAAAAGAGGACAGACTGAGCAAACATTGAATTTACTTACAAACAAACTCTAAGATGTCCGATTTTATAATGCTAAGAAGGGATTAGGTTTTGAAGAAAATGATGTTTTGAAGAAAGCCCCTGAAAACTTGTATAATTTTGATAAATTGGGGTCAAAATCAAAGAAAATCCCGGATATTCATGACACATTTGTTAAAGCCGAAACTCCTAAGTCTGATATTTCTTCAAAAGGTAAAGATGTGATCGTTGACGATACGTCGAGTTGTGATGATTCACATTCAATCTTTAAATCTGTTGGTTTTTCATACAATGATTTGAACAAAAGTTATGAAACCAGGAAACTTGAATTTGTTGAGTTTCAATCATTATTTTCTACACCGTTACCAACAGAATCAGCCAATATTGACACAGATATACCTGAAACTCAATGTCAATATGATGAATATGAATCAGACATTGATGTTGAGAATTAGACTCCAATATCTGAATCAGTCACCTCTGAATCTCCAAAAGAGGTTAAGACTGAAGAGTGCTTAAATGTCATGAATTCTAGCATTAAAACTGATTTTTCAAACAAAATGACTGAGGAGATTTTTGAAAACATGATGAATGCTTCAGATCCTGTTCCTATCATTGAGAAGTTAGAATCAAACTCTGTGTTGGATCAAACATCTGTTTTTGAAAAACAAATCAAAGACCTACAAAAGACTATTGAAGAGTTAGAAGTTGTGAAGTAAGCTTGTTTATCTCTGTCTGAAGATATTCCATTTCCTCCCTAGATCCAGATTCCTTTTGATTGGAATTGAAGCACTCAAGTTTGGATAATAAATCTAGTTTTTCCTTTTGAAAAATGATTCTTTCCTGTGCAAATGACTCTTCTAGCTGAACTATTTTCTTTTCTAAAATTAGAGGTGGAACATAGATTTTGAGGTCCGTCGATTCCTCCTTAACAGGTTTTGAATCAAGTTCATCCTGAGAATAGCTTCGAAAAATAGTCATTTGACAGAAAAGTGGGTTTATCGGTGTCATATGACGCATTCAATGAGTCGTACACAAAAGGAAGTTGCATAGTGACATTATTTTTCCTTCTCAAAGTTTCCAGTTCCGGATCCTCATCATCAAGTGACTTGGTCCATCTGATTTTGTACTTTGGATAAGTCTTGTCCAAATCCAAAAATTCGAAAGCATATAAAGTGGGCACTTTGGACAGAGCCTTTTTCAGATAATGCGGGTTGGTATATCCGATTCCCCATTCAGGATTGGAGTCCTTGATCTCTTTGGGTGTGTTCATATGGTACGTTTGATTAGTTTGACCACGTTTGTAAAACTTAAGTTCGAGATCCTTTAACTTGTCAGTAAATATTTTATTTTTCTTTTCATACAAAACACGTTGATTGACAATCTCAATTTTGTCATTTTCTGACAACTGAAGTTTTTCAGTAAGTTCTTTTACTTTGATCTTTAGTTTCCTTGGACTCTTTTGAAAGATCCTCACATTGTTCCTTTAGACATGTAATTTCACACACTTGTCCAACATTTTCTACAAGTAGATCCTCAAGCTTCTTACGCTGAGTTTCAACCCTAGCTTTTAAACTTTTAGCTCAGAATAAGTTGGATGAGACATTGTTACCTGAAAAACTTGAAGTTCAGGGGTTAAACTTGACAAGAGATGAAACTTTAAAGTGCAGGGACCAAAAGTGACAACGAGTGAAACTTGAAAGTTTAGGGATAAAAAATGACAAACTTTGAAACTTTGAAGTACGAGGACTAAAAGAGAAAAAAAATCAAATTGCACTGATATGATCGTGAGACAAAGTATTTGATCCAATTTTTTTTCTATCACAACTTGGACCCGGGAGACGAGGACCCGGGAGACGCAAGGACCCGGGACCAAGACGATACGGACCCGGGCAACGAGAACCCGGGAGACACGGACCCGGGCAATGAGAACCCGGGAGACACGGACCCGGGCAACGAGAACCCAGGCGACACGGACCCGGGAGTGCACGGACCCGGGAGTGCGAGGACCCGGGAGAGCGGGAATGTGAGGTACCAGGAGACAATAACCCGAGCGATAAGTACAACCTGGGCTACAATAACCCGGGCGATAGTGACAACCCGGGCAACAACAACCCGGGCGATAGGGACAACCCGGGTGACAATAACTCTAATTTGATGTATATTCGATGTACTGAATGCAATAAGTGGTATCATGCGGACGCAGTTGAGTTAAAGGAGTAGAAAATTATGGAGTTGTTGGGGTTCAAGTGTTGTCAGTGTCGCAGGATTCGTATACCTTTCTGCCCTTATATGGATCCAGAAACTCGATGGAAATTGGAGTCAAAGAAGAAACCAGTTTTCAAGAAGAAAAAGCTGAAAAATTCAGAACCAGTTTCCAACCGTGAAACCAACGCTGCACAAGTGAATGAACAAAACCTGATGCTAATTCAGCCTTCGACACAGGAGAGACTATAAATGTTCAAGACGACGATTCTCTTTCTTTTTCCCCGATGGTTGACCCAGTCAACGACTGAAACATTGAAGCGTCTGGTGCTGGTGTTGATCCTTATCCTGGGTCTGTGCCGAAGAAGCTACAGGTCAGGAGGCAGATAAAGCCAGAGAAGGAATCAGATGGATGTTCGGAAAATGTTGAACCACCCACGTTAAACAACCCGAACCCTGGAATGGAATCGTCATCTCCTATCGTGTAATGGAATGTTTCCACAAATGGATTTGAAGATGACATAATGTTCGACTACGAAGATCTTAACTATGAGATCATGAATTGATTGAATTAACAAGGATAAACAAGAGATTGTAGGAGGAAATTGTAGTTTTATTAATTGAAAAAGTAAACTACAAACTACTAAACTCAAGAACTCGTATGATGTCTACATTGCTGAAAGTGAAACTTACAAAACTAACACTACAAGATTCTATATATACCCCCATATCCCTTGTATACAATTAAGCCCAAACCCAATACAAGGCCCAAAACAACATAAGGTTGATTACTTTACTAAACTTCTAAATAGAATATATTTATGTTCTAACATTCTCCCCCTAAGTTTTGTAAAGTAATAATTATCTTTTCAGCTCCAGCTTCAGCTCCTCTCCCCCTTGATTTCTTTGGAAAACTTTAGTTTTGCTTAAACTTCAAAGCTCCTCTTGCTCCCCCTTGAAAGTAGCTCTTATCCTTGGAGTTTCAACTGAAATATCAGATCTGATGTAGACCATAACCTCGACTAAGTGCACATAAAGACAACTTTTGACTCTTGTAAACCTAACACATTCTGTATGCCCACAAGAATGATATGTGTTGAATATTTGAATGACAACCAAGTGCATCTTCAGTATATAACATCTGATCTGTCTTTGAATCACGAGTTGAAATAAGAGTTCAGCTTAAGCACTTCATTTGATCAGCTTACGGGCGGTAGCATCCGGTAGCAACACTACAAGGCAAGGGTTAGAAGGCAAGCAATGTTCAACAACTGATGAAACACGCTCATTTTCTGACTGCTTTCTAGAATACTGAACAATCAAACCCAGAACTCCTTTCTTCACGAATCAGCTGGATGATTATAAGCACTCAGGATTCTGAATCACAACTCAAGCATCAGAACAATGATTGCAGTCGCTCACACTACTGAGTGATCAATTCAGAAGAGTGATAAAGTGCTCTCAACGGTCTAACCACAAAAGAAGCTCTCCAGATTGCAGATGCTCAGGCAGCTAACTCAATCCAATCAGAGACTAAATCATCAAATCCAGAATCTGAAAATCTTGAAAAGCATGAGCACTCGTGTAAGAGTAGATCAGTTGCTAAGGATATGTGACCAACGTAAGATAAGAATGATGTCACATATGCATTACGCGTATAAAGCTCGGGAACAGGGTAAACTTGTATCAAACGGGGTTCAGAACAGTCAAAAATCTCAAAAAGATCAAAATTTTTCGCATAACAGCTACAATTCAAAGATCTCTATTGACATTGAAGCACAATTCGCATGATGGACATAGACTAACACCATAATTCGCATAGGTCTTTCATGCGAATCCTTACTTCTCGCAAGCGCCTATATGCGAAATCCTCGCAACTCGCATAACTCACATGTACGAATTCCATTCTTTTCGCATAAATCTCACATGCGAAGTCTTGACTTATATTTTTCTTTCACGCTCAAGGAATTCGTATAAACATTTCGTACATTACTAGCATGCGAATTCTGCACATTTCGCATCTCTCTACCATGCGAAATCCATACTTGGAAAAATTTCATCTTCAAAGTCTTTCATCGTGCGAATTCCTAGCGAATTCCTAGCATGCGAATTCTTCAAAAATCCTTCATTCTGCGAATTCTTTCTAATATCATGCGAGTTCTTCAATTTTTGCGAGTTCTTCATTTGAATCATGCGAATTCCGTGGATCTCGAATGTTTTTCACATTTCTTCCAATTAAACCTTCAATACATCGAATTTTGAATTGAGCTTTTGTACACAGGTTCGAAAACATCAATGGAACATAATCGTAGTTGATGATCTGATCTAAAAATGACTCTAAAGCACATTTTGATCCAACCACATTGACAAAAGTTTTCGAACAAAATATCTCAAAAATCGATCAATTCGACTTTCTGAAAAGAAATTGGAACATGCAATTGATTCAATGAAGATCGACTATAACCACAGAACCAAATTATCATCAAAGAACAACCAATTTCATAACATAATCCAAAAATCGAAAACTCAACAGTGACTGTTCTATTCAAACTCAATCTGATCTCGATCGTCGTAGAAAAATCTGCATTCGACTCTGATACCAATTGTTAATGTCCTGAGATTATGAATTGATTGAATTAACAAGGATAAACAAGAGATTGTAGGAGGAATCTGTAGTTTTATTAATTGAAAAAGTAAACTACAAACTACTAAACTCAAGAACTCGTATGATGTCTACATTGCTGAAAGTGAAACTTACAAAACTAACACTACAAGATTCTATATATACCCCCATATCCCTTGTACACAATTAAGCCCAAACCCAATACAAGGCCCAAAACAACATAAGGTTGATTACTTTACTAAACTTCTAAATAGAACATATTTATGTTCTAACACCGGGCGATAGTGTCCGGGAGTAAAGGCTAACCCGGGCAAGGCAAGGTCCGGGCGATTAACCTAGATCGTGTTCTTCGAGAAAAACGGCGATCGAACCCAGAAACCAACTAGATCAGATTGATAAAATTTAAAGAGATTACTCAATTATCAAGCTTAAATACCTAAATCTGGTTCAAGTTAGCAATCAATTAGAACTTTAAACTTAGATTAAACTTATATGGTATGCCGACCAGACTATTATCCAGAAACCGAACACAACATTAAACGAACCCAGATCGCAGAAATCGAAATCAAAGAATTTTTCCAGAAATCAAGAATAGGCAAACCCAGATTTGAAAAACTTCATATTAAAAAACTCAGATTTAGGAATACGCAACCACAGATTCAAAACCACTTAAAGGAAAACAGAACTCAAATTAATAATCGATTAACCAATATGTAGTCAACCAACAAGAAAAAATCGATTAACCAAAAATTAAACGATTTATGGGTTTTAGACAAACCTTTTTGGATCAAAAATCTTGTCTCTTTACTCTGATACCATTTGTAGATCCCAGAAACAGTGCAATCAACAGTAATAATAATCAATCAACAATAAGAATCAATCACAACTGTTGGGCATATGATTAGATTTATCAGTAAAAGGTTTAGGTTTAAAGAGAGATTTTCTGATAAGCTAGAGTAAACTTTAATGACTATTTTTCTCTTCTCCTCTCCACCCTAAACTCACCTAAACAAACCATTAAATACTAGGGATAAAACCCTAAAGGGCCCAAGGCCCATTACAACCAAACTTAAGCCTAATAACAATAAAACGCTTTTACAACGCAATAAATAATAAAACAATTAAACTCTATAAATATGTTATACAACTTTCAACACACTAGGACTTTCAGTCCTAACAATTAGTTTGAAAGAGGGACCAAAGTTGATAATGAATGACAACCACAAGGACCAAAAATGTAATTTACTCTATTTGAAAGAATCAAATAAATACATATAAGTAAATTTAAAGTTACTTATTTCATAATCTTGACTTGACAGGTAATTATTACATAATTTTTTGGTAACTTAGGGCCTGTTTACTTGCTTTTTACTACCTCTTACCGGGTAATAGACTCTTACCGGGTAATAGACTCTTACCTTGGTAAGAGATGAGTTGTTTACCAAATAAAAAGTTAACTTTTTACCCTAACTTCACTATTGACCGTCCTCTTTCTCTGGTAAGAGCCTGATGTCCTTCTTACCAGAGTCAGAGGTCATCATCCAGATTTATACCCCTTATCTCTTATGCCTATCATTTTAGAAAAATAAATAAAATCTTCAACTGAAAGTGAAGCATGTTCACACCCAACATGTCTCCATAAACACTGCATCTGCAAGTTTGAAAGTTCCATTTTTATTCAGGCTCCTCTCAAGGAATGAACAGAAAAAAAGAAGAAAAAGGAAGAAAGAAGTAGAAGGAGAAAGGAAAAAGAAAGGAAAAAGAAAGAAAAAAATTAATGGGATTAGTATGCATCGTCAAAATAAAAAGATAGAAATGTCTTGTCAAATATCCACTCTTTTCCATTTTTCTGTCAGTGTTAGAAGCTAGGGGTGAGTAGCTTTTCAGTGTTAGAAGCTAGGGGTGAGTAGTTTTTCACCTCAACAACCAACTTTAACATTTTAATTTTCTTTTACAATAATTATTGACAAAAGATGTGTTAACATTTACATTAGTTTATAAATATTTCATTTTATTAATTTTGAAAAAAATATATATTTTTTCAAATGTTTTCATACATTATAATGTTTCGAGATATATTATTATAGAGGGTATAATAGTAATTTTAACTTCGTTAGCACTTAATAGAAAATATTTGGTAAACATTAATTTTTAGTCAGCAGTTACTCCAATCAGATCTCTTATTATGATCAGACCTCTTACCCTAATCAACACTTATCCACAAATTTTGGTAAACAACCCCTTACGTAACACTGCTTTTTCGAGGAAAACAATAAGACGTTTATTTTAACGGAAATTGACTCAAATAGCTTAATCTCCCTCCATTTTTCACCTCTTGCTATTTCTCCCCCATTTTACGAAAATAGCCCGAGGTCCACCCCCGCAATTGCGTACCTAGGTCCACCTCCGCATTTGCGGACCTACGTGACACGTGTCACTCTCCTGTAAACCCGGCGATTTTTTAAGATTTTTTTGTATTAAATGTGTGTAATCAGTTCCCACACCCTCCACCTACCATTCTCTTCTTTATTCTATATAATATCTCGGTCCCCCCATCTCAAACCTCATAATTTTTTTGTATTAAATGTGTTACATAGGTCTGCAATTGCGGAGGTGGTCCTAGGTCTGCAATTACGGGGGTGGACCTGCCAAAGGGTGTTCTGTCGTATTGCATTAGGGTTTACGAGAGAGTGACACGTGTCACATAGGTCCGCAGTTGCGGGGGTGGACCTCAGACTATTTTTGTAAAATGGATGGAGAAATGGCTAAGAGGTGAAAAGGGGAAGGGGATTAGGCTATTTGAGTCAATTTCCCTTATTTCAATCCACATCATCATTGCTTTCTACCCAGACACTTGCGGGGGTGGTGATTATTTTATGAGAGTGGGAGAGAAATGGCTAAGAAATGAATTGTTTTGTGGGAAATATTGTTTTTTAAAGCCTCTCCAATCGTCATCATTTTTTGTATCAAAATCGTCTAACTTTCGATGCAAACACTAACTCAAGTTACTCCGATCAGTAATACTAGTTTTTATATAAAATATAATATTTTAAATATATTTTTTACTTTAAATTTATCTGTAATTCTGCAAATAGATAAATACTACATGGAATTTAATATTTTGTTATTTATAATATTAAGATGATACAAACATAGTATATTTGTTAGAAAAAATATTTACACAATAAGGTTCAATATATAATATCACGTGTTAGAGTATTTCCAACAGTTATGCTATATCTTTTTTAAAATAGAGTATTAAAAGCAAAAATCTCTAAAAAATAATGGGGGAGAAATAGCAAGAGGTGAAAAATGGAGCATCTTATCAACGTCTTATAGGTGTAACAGGTGATTAAATAGCTTATATAGATTGCGTCAATGATTAATAGCAAGATATAAGGGTCAATGATTAATCTCACCTTTTTTCAGGGTCGTTCCAATCTTTTTGGAGTCCTGTTACACCTATATTAAGACTATAGATTGCGTCAATGATTAATAAATAAGGCGAATAATCGTGTGAGAAGTTGAGGTTAACATGAGAAAGTGTGAGAAGTGGATCTAAACCATTGATTACTTTTAATCTCATGCCCTCCCATGAATTGCGCCTTAGAACGGAATTGATACGGGGCATCTTATCTCGGTGCATCTCATCCTAACATGCATCCAATTGTCATCCAACGGTTGATAACCAATTATCGTGCTTCTCATGTTAACCTCAACTTTTCATCGGAACCCAACCCTAATAAAGAAACTAGTTTATAGAAATTATATCATATAGTATATTAAAAGTCTTGCAACTTAAACAACAAAAACGTCATAAAATGTCAAAGTAACACAAGAAATTCCCATTTCGCTTAAATAGAGTCAATTTCTTCTACCATTCTTCGATGAATATTGAAAATCTATTAAACCAAGAAGCTTAGAATACATCTTGTTTAACTTATGTTTCAACACTCAACAAGCTTAGAATTCCAGTAAATTTAACTTCGACTTCAATCTTTTAGTCCGACAAAAGACAATGTATACATTAAATACTAATGCACTCATGTCTGATGAGTAAAACAAAGTCAACTGCTTGTAAATTCATTGAAAACTTGATGGACATTTTAGTAAAATTGATTTTATGCAAGTTGAAAAATGAGGCTGTTTGTGTGTGTGAGAGAGATATATTGAACAATAACACCATCAAGGTCGGATTGCAGTTCGACAAAATGAAATTGGCAAACACCTACACTGTTTTTCCCCCATTAACTTGATGTCTAGCTAAATCCTTAAATGAAAGCAAAAAATACAGTGCAACCAATTATACAAACAAGATTACAAAACTACTTTCCAGTTTCCAACAACTTGGATACAAAATTGGGGTTTTCATTTTTTGGTAAGTTCAAAATTGGCAAACAACTAAACGTATAAAAGCATTAGTTTTATTGCAAAAATCAAAATCAATTAATCACTTTGTCATTATACAACCGTGGTTTCAATTTTCAGAAACGTACGTAAACAAATTTGAAGTTGAGTGTCTTTGATAATCTGAATCAGTGAACAAAGACAGTCTCAATGACGTCTAAACTACTGAGTAGTAAACAGAGAACACAAGCTCGAATTGAAGTAGAGATTGATGAAGACTGAATAGTGAAGAACCAATGATTGGATAATCAATCGTCAACCGTGGATGAAGACTACTGATTGTTGCCATCGATAGAAAAACAGTGATGTCAGGAAGGATTTGAATAGTCGATTACATTGAAAAAGAAGTTTAGTCGTGGGAATCGAGGAGTCACTTAGTTTGATCGATTTTTGATGATGATAATTGATGAAGATTGTTACCGACTCTCCGTAGACCTAGGATTCCTACGCTGGATAAGTTTGGCCTTTGGGATGGGCCTCTAAAAAGTGGAATACAGTACAGTAGTACACCAGCAAATTACATAATCAGATTTTGGGCCCAAAATTTGGGGGTTGTTTAATGGAACGGATTGGCACGACCCTGCCCTTTTTAAGGGTGTTGAATGCCTTGAAAATTGTGTCAATCTTTTTTAAGAAAAATAATCAATCATATCACTTGATATATATATATATATATATATATATTATTTGTTTTTATATATATATCTATACTATTATCTTTATATATATGTGATATATATGTGTGTGTGTGTTTTGATGTTATAAATTTTATAAATTTGTTTATAAATTTTATAAATTTGTTTATAAATTTATAAAATTTGTAACTTTTGATTTAATTTGATTTTATAAATTTGTAACTTTTGATTTTATTATAACTTTGTAAAATATATTTTTCTTTATGTTAGTCAAATATAATTAAATGCAAAAAAAATCGATTACCTAGAAATATAAATAAAAGTGATAAATTAATGCAAGTATTCAAGAGAGCAAAAGTGTCACGAAAAATAGTTATCGCATACCACACTTCCAACAATTGTGTGGTTTCGTTTCACATTATGCATTAAACATAATATTCCAAGAGTATCACCAAGAACCAGCGAGACACGGTTCTTTCATGTTAAAAAATTATAATGCACATCCATACATCAATCAATTTCCAGAAATGTTTCACCCTTACATCAGACAGGTACATGATGTGAGAGGTGATGGAAATTGTGGATTCCGAACAACAGTTGTCTCTCTAGGTCTTCATGAAGATGCATGACCTACAATTCGGTTTAACTTGATGGAAGAGTTAGATACACACAAGACATAGTACATCAACGCTTTTGGAGGTGAACATTGAAATATTACTTACAATACTTTAAACTTCTTTCGATCAGATCAAGGTGCATCAGTTGAACACTGGATGACGATGCCTGAAATAGGTGTCTTGATTGCTTCAAAATATAATGTGATATTACACGTTATAAGTATGACCGGTAGTGGGACGTACTTGCCGCTTAGGTCCACTCCGCCAGCGTGGTATCAACATGTTGTTTTTACAATGGGTACGTTAATAGTAACCATTATGTGAAATTAGATATGACAGAAGATACCCGTTTCCGGAAATTGTAGCACATTTTTTCCATTACAGTTATTCGTGTGCTGCTGGATGAGCTACCCCGTATTCAGAGCGAATACAGAAGTACATGCGGCTTTTACGTGTTAATTGTACTACGGATAATGTTATTTTAGAACAATCGAATGTAATATAAATTATTTTATGTTGTATTTTTATGTTAAATCGCAATGTTTATGTTTTATTTTTATAATTATATAATTATAAAAAATTAGTAATATTTATATTTATAAATATTTATTTATTTTTAAATAAAACCAAAAAGTAAAAGAAAAAAACCTCAACTAAAATTATTAATACAAATAAATAAAATAGAAAAAGAAATATATATACATATATATAGGATGCTAACCAAATGAGAACCAAAAAAGATTGTGAACCATGAAAACCGATCTAAGCCGTTTATTGATTTTAATCTATGGACATTAAAGACAATGACATTTTTGTGATTTTTTAGAATCTTGAGACCATTTATGGAATAAATGACAAGTAGAAAAGGGTATTCACGTCATATCGAATCCCAAATCACTTTCTTCAAATTCCGGCATCCCAAATAACTTTTCGTTAGTTTCTAGCATCCCAAATCACCATTATCGCCTGCCGATCACTGTCATTGGAGATCGTCGTCACACATATTTCTTCAAAAAATCAATTCGATCTGGAGATCTGAAGGTCGTATTCATGTCGATCAAGGGCAGCAGTCTATCACCATCGCCGCCAATTGATACGATCTGTGTAGGCCTATAACCTAGAATCCGGGTTTCGTTTAATTCGATTTGTCATCGACGATGAACCTTACATTTTAATGGACACATAGTGTTTCCTGGCGTTGTTGTTCGTCCTAACGTCGGTTAACGTCGGTTAACGTCGGTTACAACTGCTTCCGTCACCAAAACCCTTCCGATTACTACCTCCTCCTCAATTTGAATGGTGATGTGTTGAAACTTATCCAAGTCGGCTTGACCCTTACCGATGCCAACGGGAACCTCCCTGATCAAGGAGAAATTAATGAATACCGACAAACACCAACAACCGTTACATCTGGGGATTTAACTTCAATGATGTTGATCCGTCACGTGAACAACACGCTTCTAAATCGATCGACCTGTTGAAACGACAAAGGATTGATTTCCAGAAGAATCACGATTACGGGATAAACTCGGTCAGATTCTCTGAGTGTTATCTGGATTAGTCTGTAACGAGATTTCATCATCCCTTCTTCAGTTTCAAAATAGACGTTTATTAATTTTGCAAACGACGTTTTATTTTTGTTTTCATTACGTGAATAACATATAGATTGAAATTAGGTTTGATTTCATGAGGTGAAATAGAATAGAGATAAAAATTGTGTTTGATTTCATGCGGTGAATCTCTGTGTTTCATATAGTGAATATGTGTGTTTCATCTGGTGAATGAATTTGTGTGTTTCATCTAATGAATAAATTTGTATGTTTCATCTGGTGAATCTTATTATCAAAATGACGATTAATGCTTTTCATGTGGTGAAACAAATTTTAATTAAAACCATTAGATCAAAACCAAATTATCACTTAGATCGGTTCTCACGGTTCTCAATCTTTTTTTGGTTCTCATGTGATTTAACCCCTATATATATATATATATTTATATATATGAAAAGACAACAAAAGGACAAATAATGAAAAAAAACAAAAAAAAAAATTAATGATAGTTTTCAATTATAAGGGTGCCATTAACCTCCCCCAAAATAAATCATTCCAACTCCAACTATTCTATTTTAGAGATTGTAGCATTGGTTATATTATTAAAATGTCGTTAATAGGGGTGTTGAATGCATTGGGATTTAATATGTCATAAAAATCAATCAATGTCAACCTCAAACAAATAAATATACAATATTTTATTATAAATATATATACATATAATCCCCATATGGTTTATTATTATATGAATTATTTTTATTTATGCTATTTTTATATATAACTCATATTAATTATTATTATTATTATCTATATATCTATCTTATATATTATTTTTTTTTTGTTTTTTTTTCTAATTATGATTTTATGTTATTTTTTAGAAACATAAGATTTTTTTTGAACAATAAGTAATTTTTATTATCAAAACCATAGGCATCAGTCCTTTACAATAAACACATACACACAGCCATGGACAATCCCATGGACACAAAGCTCTCGACATTCACGACCCATCAGAGACCAAAATTAAACACAGTACAGGAACCACAAGAAAAGTTTGCAAGATACAAACTTAGAAAGGAACATATCGACTTGTCGCCACGACCCAGACTAAACCGAGAACTTTTCCATCTTATCAGTTGCCAATCTGGAAACATACCGAGATGTCTTTAAGCCAAATCAACTAATCCTTTCCATCGACCTACCTTTAACCAAAAAACGAATTTCTTTATTCGTAAGGGGCCGAGAGCCATGTAGTCCAATCCAAAGCCAACTCTCTGTCCCCACGATTCACCCATTCGAATGTTTTGAGCTGGAGTTCAAAGAAAAGGTCGGTTATGGATCCTCTTGTATTTTCAAATACTACCTTGTTCCTATTTTCCCAAATCATCAATCATCAATATATATATATATATATATATATATATATATATATATATATATATATATATATAAGAAGGAAGAGGAGAGAGAGTTAAGGAGAGGCCTCAATGGCTATTTATCTCTTTTCTCCCATTTTTGATTTTTTAAATAGTCTCCTCACATTAAATGTAATGACTTTATATATATATATATATATATATATATATATATATATATATATATATACTACTTTAATATGCATTTAAGCAAAAGTCTTAAATACAATCTTTGAAGCATATGGTAAAATCAATTTAAGCATGAAATTCAAAAAACTCTTAAATACAACTTTTAAAGCATAGTGTACAAGTGAAAAACCTTTTGGTTTACACAGACATAAGAACAAAAAAACCTGGGCCATTCCTACAGGCTACAACCATGCTTTCTGACTTCCCCTCTACCTCTTCTCTGACCTCTCCTTCTACCTCTTCACGTCTCGTACCATACTTCTCTTCCTGAAATCGAAGATTTCATACGCTACCATTTTTAGATTATGTTAATAGGATTCATATTGGTTATTTTGCATTTTCAATCTAGCTGATATTGGTTGTTTGCATCTAACGTTTAGGGAAGGACTTGATTGGACTAGCACAGACTCGTTCTGGTAAAACCGGAGCTTTTTCTCTCCCAATACTCCAAGCGTTGTTGGAAGCTCCACAAGCGTTTTTTGCGTGTGTGCTTTCTCCCACAAGGTCTGTGCTAAACCCTAAATCCTCATGTCTTGGGGGGTTTTGGGAAATTATTTGGCAAATTCAATGGATTTTGTGCTTCATATTTCTTCCATGGTCTTGAATTCTCTGTAGAGAACTTGCAATTCATATTGCGGAGCAATTTGAAGCGCTGGGATCTAGCATTGGCGTGAAGTCCGCAGTGGTGAGCTTTTGCTTATTTGCTCTCATTCAAATAGTTTGTATATAAGATGAACTTCTCTCTGTCTTTATGTTATTGCATTATGGACTATTGTAGGGCCAACTAATACTCCCCGTCCCAAAATAAAGTCTGTTTCAAGTGTCCACTTTCAAAGTAAGTGTATGCTTTTCAATTCTACCCTTAATTATGAGATGGAGAAATTTATTAATCTCTACTGTGAAGGTTAAATTGTAATTTGGATAAGTGAAAAATGTAATAATTACACATTTCTGATTTCATTGAGGACACTTATTTCGGGATGGAGGGAGCAGATGGCTAAATCGAAGTAGGTAGATGATAAATTAAAGGGGGTTGGGATACATGAAAAGATAGAATTATGAAAGACGAACATGTACAATCAGATGATAACCTGATGAATGATGCAGACAATATCGTTGATGTCGTTGAACATGCATAACTTTTTACATAACATACACCTGTCAATGAATAACTTCATGATAAGATTTACGAATTTGTGGTAACCATCGACTTGAAATTTGCAGCTTGTTGGAGGGGTGGATCAGGTAAACAAAGCATTGCTCTCGGAAAGCGGCCACACATTGTTGTAAGCTTACTTGTTCATGATCTTTATTGTTTACTCAAGCTTCTATATAAGATATTGGCTTAGTTACTTGTTCATCAAACGCCAGTTTGTGTTGTCAAACAATTATACGACGATTGGAAGACCTTTTACTTGCAACAAACTTGCATGCTTTTAGTCACTTACTGCATCTTATATGATTTCCGTTGCAACACCTGGATGTCTCGTGGATTATTTATCCAATACTAAAGGGTTTTCTCTTCGTACTATAAAGTACTTGGTAAGAACTTGACATTTTTTGGTAGACTAGGCTATTGTAGGGAACTTATTTTTAGGGCTATACGAAAACCACCAACCTGCTCAACCTTTGAACGCAATTTGTTAGTTTGTTGTATATGTAACAATAATTCATTATTATCTATTTGTTAGATGCATAGTATTAAATTGAGCGATGGACATCACCAGAAATCAAAGACATACATATTTAAATGAATGATGGCAACCTGCCAACGGTTGGGTTGGGTTAACGTGTTGGGTTAGGATTTTTTCAAAACGCCGTAATTGGATTGGGTTGTTTAAATGCCTCAAACCGACCAACCCAACCAACATACACCCCTACTTATTTTAATTTATGCTTTTCAGAAAGATGCAATATTCTTTCTTTTCGGTGATTATTTAGAGTTGTTTTTTATAAGATGAATCTCATTCATGTTTTACAGGTATTGGATGAGGCAGACAGGTTGCTAAATGAGGACTTTGAGAAGTCGTTAGATGAAATATTAAATGCCATTCCTCGTGAAAGAAGGACCTACCTATTCTCTGCTACAATGACTAAAAAGGTATGGATGCTGTTACTGCTCCATTTCAGAGCCTGTTTGTGGTGAAGTTCCTCTATTAATCTTGTTATAATCAACATCTTCTAAATAAAAAGTTGTCCGTTGTTGCGAGTAGAGTTCTGTATGGCTATGTTTGGTAACCATATGGCCATGTTTAGCAACCATAAGCTAACCTATTCTCACGATTCCAATCCCTCTCACAAATCCAATCTGTTGTGTTTCTTTGTTTGATTTCTGTTTGAAGTTTAACATTATTCTGCTATTTTTTTTGCTTTGTTTTTGCTTGGATTTACTACGGTAACTTTGGTTTGAAAAGTTTCTCTTGATTGCTTTCAAATTTCTTGAAAATGCACACAATCTCTTTTATCTATTGCCTCAATCATTCTAGGGCATTTTAATTGTCTGTTTTGTTTGTACATATAGTTTATTTTTCAGTTTATATGCTCCCAATTGGTTCCATCTCTCCAAAACCCTCTATCTTTCATCTCCATCTCCCCAAAACGACGTATGTTTCTAACCACATCCCAAATTTTATTCATCTTCTATTTGGTTGTTTAACAGGTAGCTTCGTAAATATTATTCCAGATTTAGAAGTGTTTAAAGGTGAGATATTTTGATGGGTTTTTGTTCTTTAATTTGTTTTAGGTTTTCTTTCTTTTGAAGTGTTTTAATCTTTTTAGGGGCAGCTAATAATTAGAAAAATACCAGATGTGTAACACCTTTGGTGAGTTTCCATTATGATTTACACAACTAACAATGTTCAGGGGCAACTAATAATTAGAAAAAGGAAAGAAAAATACCAAATGTGTAAGTACACAGTTCTTGGTGAGCTTCCATTATGATTTGATGTATGAATCTTGAAAAAATAGAATCTTTTTTGACAAATATGAGAGCTGATACTAACAGAAAACCAGTGGCCAAATTGCAATGGGCAACTTACCGGTGGCCAAATTGCTTTGTTGTAATTCTCTTTTCTCATCTACCTCTTTAGTCTTTCTTTTCAGCTCCTCCTCAATATCATTAGCATGCTTGAATGGTGGTCCTGGAAGTTTTTTTTACCTTACTGTTCTCCATCTTTAAAAAACTGGTTTTCTTCAAAAAGATCATTAGACGATGTATAAGAATGTTTAATTTAAGATTTGGTGTTTGTCATACCATTGATTTATTTGCTCAAGTTTCTTATTAGTCAAATTGATTTAATAAATGCTTATATTTTTGAGATGTGTAATAGATGTTAGGATAGTCGAGTCTATAAGTACCTATGAGTTTGGATGAACACAAAGTCTACTGTTTCTATGCATAAGACCTATAAATCTAACTTATGTACTGGACCTTGTGTGTTTGTCATTCTTATTATATTAAAAACAAATCTTGCTTCATATTAGAAAGGAGTACACTTGCGGCAGGTTGTTAATGGAAGGAAAATCATCTTGGCACCAACAGATCTCTTCTCAAACGTGAGTTTCTGTCTTTTTTAGATATAATGGTGTTAAAGAGGAGGCAACCGCTCCATTTGTGATATCTTGGTTGCCACTTGTGTATCAGGGAAATATAAAATAAGTGTATGTTCAAGCAGTTTACAACTTTTCATTACATCATTAGTAGATAGTAGATACCATATGCTTTCATGGTATAAATTTTGTTATTTTATAAATGAAAGTTGTTGGTCTTGGTGCATAAACAATTTCAATATAAATACGCAAAGACAAGAACTGAAAAAGTTTTAAATACCCGTAAAAAATCGGGTCGTTATGACAAGCATCATGGGTGCTTCCTGATGCACTTTTTGTGCTTTACGCAAAGCTTCCTTTTTGAGATACCATTGCGGGTAAAAAACCGAGATTTTGACATGTTATGTTTTTTGTCATTATCGGACAATCATAGTTACTTATCTTCAAGCTTTTCAATGAACTTCACTCTTCATGATTTTCAATTTATAGCTATCTTTTTTAGCTTGTAAATGGTTATTGAAGTAGAATTTCTTATGAACAGATGCACCCACATTTGGTGCTCATTTGGTGCAGCGAGTGAATTAAATTTCTTATGAATAGATGTACCCACAAGCAAAATTTTCAATTTAAGTACTGCTTGATGCTCATTTGGTGCAGCGAGTGAATTAAAGGATGAAGAAACTCTTTGTTTGGATGCCTAACAAAATCAAAATCGAAGTGAACCATCTTTCACCACAATTCCAATTTTAGTTATAAATATACTCTCTAATTTTTTTCTTTCGCACAAAGCATCCACTGTCTATTATCTTATTATCAAACATTAATTTCATATTTTTAAATCTTTTACTTTTTGATTTTATGTCATGTTATTGTATACATACAACATACCATAATATATTTTTTATACAACTTTATAACATATTATTGTATGTATAATGCAATTTCATAACATATTATAATTCACAATCATGTTTTTAAATCTTTGACTAATTAACCTTGAATTTATATGGGGTAATGGATCAAGCACTTTTGACTTTTGTCACTCGGATACCACCACAAATTGGGTTCCCATCAATATTTCAAAACCTTACGAGTAAAAAATCAAGAGGGACGGATAATTGAATAAAAAATGAAGTAAGATTGATGGTTTGAGTTTCCGGTTTCAAAACCAAGATGTATCCCGCAGTATTGTGCGGGTACACAACTATATATATATATATATATATATATATATAGCAAAAGAAATTATATTTTAAAATTGAAATTATCTTGATAGAATCTTTGCATCCCGCCGCATTGTGCGAGTACACAACTAGTATATATATATATATATATATTTTTTTTTTTTCATTTTAATCAAATTAAAAATCATTAATATAACTAAAATCTAATTTCATTTACCTTAAATTTTATTTTATTTTTATTAGCAATTATTTAAAATCAAACTTATAATTTAAATAATTTTGTTTTATTATTTTAAATATATTTTGGTTTCAAATATTTGTTTATTTACATTATCCATAACTTAATTGAATAAACTAACAATATATATTGTAACAACCGGGTTAAAAGTAGGAATTTTAAAGTTTTGGGTGATAATGATAAAAGGGGCTTTTAAAGGGGTCAATTTTGTAATTTTGAGAATTTAGGGATAAAAACCCTAGGGATTTGGGTTTCTTGAAGGCGGCTGATATATTTTTGGCATAGGGGACTTTTGAAGGCAATTGATCGTGAGAGAGAGACAGAAGGAGCTCGGTATTCATCAAATCTTCAAGGTAAAAATGTTAATCCTAATCTCTGTAATAGTAAGGGTTTAATGTTTATTTCTAAAGCTATCCATGGAGCTCGAATTGCAAGTTGTTTTGAAGAAGGAAATCCCTGGGTTGAGTTTTGAAATCGAAATGATTAGAACTAGGTAGAGATTGAAATAGCTAATGGGTTGTTTAATGAATTAGAGTCGCTGCATTGATTAGTGTTTTGATTGAATCTGTGGTGTGGGATTTTGGGGTTTTCATCTTCGATATGTGTAAAGGTATCAGAGATACCGGTCGAGACTTTATTTTTGGCCCAGTCGCCTGATAAGGGAGATACCGGTCGATCAACCGAAGGGGGACCCCGTTCGCCCGATAAGGGGACCCCGGTCGATCCTCTTTACCGGTCTCAAGTATACACCGGTCAAGTTATAGTTCGGTCGATCCCTCCCATCATTCCGGTCGGTTCGTAGGGCATCGGTTGATACCGGTCGCGTTTGGGAAGTAATCCCGGTCGTAGGGAAAGAAGGAACCCGGTTGGCCAAGGCATACCCGTCGGTCGCCTAATTAATTTAAAGTTTGGACCGAAGCCCAAGG
This sequence comes from Arctium minus, assembly GCA_954870635.1. Lineage (NCBI taxonomy): Eukaryota > Viridiplantae > Streptophyta > Magnoliopsida > Asterales > Asteraceae > Arctium > Arctium minus. The sequence continues at coordinate 21,363,512 of OX941097.1, read as the reverse complement.
TGGTAGAAATCTGTTTTGGTCGTGGGTTTATATTCATGGCCCACTCAAATAATTAGTAAGTAGTTAGAACTTACAATTTTATTCTATAGGAAAATTTAGTAATTTATGTGATAAGAATTTATGTAGTGGGATAAGGGGGTTAAGTTCCGTTAAAATAAAAAGGATCGAGCGTTCATCGGTCAATGTTTCCTTTATAGGTTGTTGGGTCTGAAATATGCTAAGTTTGATTAGTACTGCTATTTGAAGAGATTACTACTGCTAGTAGAACAGTTAGTACTGCTTGGAGAGTTAGTACTATCGGTTGGAAGTTACTACTGTTAGCATGTTAGTACTGTTGATGATAAGAAGATACAGCTAGAAGAATTAATGCTGCTGATGTTGATAAGGATGTTTTGTTACTTGAAGCGAAAGACAAGGAGTTGAAGATAATTATGGAATGGATGCTAAAGATCAATGTTACTTTCATATTTATCTTGTAATCTGTTTTGTAAATATAGTCTAGAAGTCTTAGATTATTGAATATAGATGTCTTTTGTTTTTTTCAGAGAGAATAAGCCTCAAGATTCTTTGTGATCCTTTATTTAGAGAAGTTTTGAACGTCTGTTGAGCCTGTTCAACAGATTGAGGCTTTGTTTGTAATCATCAAGTTAATTCAATACAACTTGTGATTTGAATTCATACACTGTTTCATTGATTTCTTGTTAAAGTGTTATTCCACAACTTCTTTAGCAAAGTTTCTGAGTGTTTATTTAAATTCGTGTTTTGAATTTCGACCCTGACATAGGTCTCAGATTGGATTTTAGGCGTAAGCGAGAGTTCAAGCTAAGGACGTCAGGTGAGTTTTTCTGAACTAAATCCTTTACGAACGAAAGCATGCGAAGATTGATTTTAAATATTGATTTATTACGATGTCAAGATTATAATGATATGTTTGAGTGTGTTATATATTTTGTTGATGATTAAATGTATGCATACATTATTTGTGGAATATGTGACCTAAGTCAGGGAGTGTGGCCCGTTTATGTCGTTAGGGGTGTGTCCCAACATTAAGGCAACGCGAGTTAGACACATCGTCTTTGACGGTCGTGTGGTCAGTAGCGTGTTCATTCTTGTGGATTATTTAAATGTTGATTTAAATTCTGAAAAGTTATTTTGTTGCTTATCTGTTAGAGGGAACTCACTAGACCTATGGTCTAACCCTCGCTCTTTCAAAACTAAAAATCTTTTCAGTCCGTCGTGGTGTAGACAGAGCATCTAAGGGCAAGAAGAAGGTTTAGCGGGGCGGTTAAAAGATCATCATTTAGTTATTTTTCTTTATCTCAGTTGTGTATAGGTTGTTTTATCAAACCTTGAATTAGCTATTGTAAGATTGGGACCGTTTCGGCTTGGAATATTATTAAATGTTGGTATTTTAATATTAAGAATTAATCTGTTTGATTATTCTGGTTGGGTTGTTACATATATGAATAAAACATTTTTATCGACTAAACCAACAATCATCAATATCAATATATATATATATATATATAGGGATAATCATTTAGAAACCTTTGAAAGGTTACAAACTATACAAACCCATCTAGGTCATCCAAATCATTGATCAACGGTTGAGGAATTTTAGGATTTAAATTCATTTAGAAAATAGGGAGAAAATAGGGAAAGAGTAATTTATGAATAGTTTTAGGTATTTTAAATTTAAATTTTATTAATTAATTTGAATTATCTAATTATGGTTATAACTTATCCTTAATTTTCTCCATATTTAACTCAATCTCTCTCTCTCTCTCTCCTTCTATCTCAAAAAAAAAATTCCGGCCACCACCACCATCATCTTCATCGTCATCACTACGCTGGCGACCGAGAACCATCGCGGTTCTCCACTACTCCATCCGACGACTGTGGTGCGCCGCTGCCTCCTTCGCCACCCCACGTTTCGTTACCTTCTCCCTCGAATCTCCGACGAGTTTATGAATTTTCAGGTTCATACAATGTTTGTTCGAGTTTCATAAACTGTTTTTTTTAATTTTCTAGTTTCATAAACGGTTTCATATATTTTCGTAAACGGATTCATATATTTTTCTCTCATATGAATAATCATATTTTTAAGTTTCATATATTTTTCTCTCATATGAATATTCAGAGTTTTTCGAAATAATCATATATTTTTTAAGTTTCATATATTTTTCTCCTTTATGAATAATAAGTTTTTTAAGTTTCATACATTTTATCAAATATGAATAATCCGTGAAAATTTCAAAAAAAAAAAAACATTTTATGAAACAAAAAAACTTGAAACTTTCGAAAAAAACAGTTTATATATGAAAGTCGAAAAAATTATGAAACTCGCCAGAGTGGAAGGAGGTCACCGGAATTGGGAGGACGTCACTTGAAGTGGATGGTGACGGTGGATCGTGAGTGTGTGTGTGTGTGTGTGAGTGAGAGAGAGAGGGGGGGGGGGGGGAGATAATTAAGGAAGTTATTTTTTTTTTCTAAAAATACGAAATTTATAAAAATACATAAATGTTCTGGTTTATATTGTTTGTAACCTTTAGAAGGTTTGCAAATGAAGGTCTCTCTCTCTCTTCTCTCTCTCTCTCTCTCTCTCTCTCTCTATATATATATATATATATATATATATATATATATATATATATATATATATATATATATATATATATAAAAGAAGGAAGAGGAGAGAGAGTTAAAGAGAGACCTCCATGATTATTTATTTTTTTTCTACCATTTTTGACTTTTTTTAAATAGTCTTCCCAATGCAATGACTTTTCATATATTTTTTTTCATTTTAATAAAATTAAAAATCATTAATATAACTAAAATCTAATTTTATTTATCTTAAATTTTATTTTATTTTTATTAGCAATTATTTAAAATCAAACTTCTAATTTAATTAGTTTTGTTTTATTGTTTTAAATATATTTTGGTTTCAAATATTTTTTTATTTACATTATCCATAACTTAATTGAATAAATAACAATATTTATAAATAAAACATTTTTATTGAGTAAGCCAACAATCAATCAATATAATGCATCTTCATTAGTGGTTTGACATGCATCTCTAATATATAAATAGGGGTATGAATGGTATTTTATATATTTGTAACATTCATTTAATGAGGAATTACAAATCTTATATTTTCCTTGATTTTAGTCATAGGTTACAAATCTTATATTTTCCTTGATTTTATTTGATGAACATGAATGAATTTTAAATTTGAGAAACCATATATTCTTTACCACACATGAATACACGTGAACCCAAAAGTTTAGTGTCCATGAACATTCAAACCAATCAGATCTCCATGTCCTGCAGTCGAAGTGTTCACAACCATGTTCATTAGTATTCATTCCATACATTTCTCAAATGGACATCAAGAATAATGAAGTTCATCGATCATGTGCATCCAAAACAAATGACCTCCACGGTTGATAGAGTTGGAGTGTTCCTATGTTCATATTTGTTCATATGAACAACCATGAACGTAGTACATATTTATTAAAAATGAGTGAGTGCATGTGCTCATAGAGTAGAAGTGTTTCATAGATGTTCATTATTGTTCATTCCATACATTTCTCAAATTGACACCAAGAACATTAAAGTTCATCGATCATGTGCATTCAAACAAATGACCTTCATGTTTGATAGAGTTGGAGAGTTTCATATTTGTTCATGAATATGTCTTATGTCTTCATACATTGTTCAATATATTAATTACTCAACCCTATATTAATTACTATGTGGGTGTTACAAATTGATAAAGAGATGAGTTTCCCCAAAATACCCACAATCACACAAGTTCATAATATTAATTACTCAATTTACTTTTTTGTAATTAATTTATTTAAGTTTGATTAATCTCCACCATTAATTCTAAGATCAAGGGTGTTAGCTAGTATTTTTGTACATATTTTATCTATTAATATAATATGTTTTGCATCCTAATTTAGCTTAAATTATGCATTTTTTTAGTTTAATTCACATATGCATCCATCATTGTTCCGTGTTCGGATCATTTTCGGAAAAACTTACGATTTTATTCAAATTTCAGGATGATATGATATCACTCGGTTCGGTTACAACAGATGCTAAGAATTACAACGGAAGCAATGAAGAGAGCGGAAAAGGCTGATAATGTAGTGCACGGCCCGTGCGGTGTTCAAGCCAAAAGAGCGCACGGCCCGTGCGCTCTACTTTTCGGACAGAAGAAAACGCACGGCCCGTGCGTTCCTGTGAAGGAAAAGCGCACAGCCCGTGCGCACTCCCCAGCCCCCTTTTTTGCTTTATCCTCTGCAGCCCCTTTTTTGCTTTTTTGCCTTATCTCTTTAAAAGAAAATCTAGATATTTCTGCAGGGGATATTTCCTTAGACTGATATTATTCTTTTGCTTCCTCTAGTGGTTAAGTAGTAGTTTTGAGTTTAGAGAACAATTATCACCTAAATTACTTTTTTCCAGCTTTGCTCTCAAAACTTTTTGTTCTTCTTCAAGGATTCTCTCATCTTTCATAGATGTTGCTGCAGATAAAGCTTAAAGATATATAACTATAGTTCAGTATTTCTTTTATCAGCAAGGCTTGAAGTTGTATTTGGATTCCAAGATTATCAAGTTCTAATCTTTGAGTTCTCCTATTGAGTATTGTATCTCTTTTATAATCTTTGATTTATGTTCTTAATATTGTCTTATAAATCAGTATTATTACATGATTGTTAGTATTCATGTTAATTCATTTTCGTTTTATGAATCAATGAGTATAAATGATACTTTTGTCATTAGGTTATAAACATCAAAGTTAGGTTTAATGTTTTGCACAGATTATTCATGTTTAGGTATTTCATAGATATATGTAGGAATGTTATTTGATGCTATCTTTTATATTTTCTGTTATATATTAGTATCTAGTACATACATATATTTTGTTTAGTTTCTTAATAGATAAAAGTTGTTTTTAGTTCTTTTCATTTATAAGATCGTGTGGTGATAATCAGTAGTTATATCGAGAAACTGGTTAACTCGAAGTTAAACGGTACGGTTATCGAAGGTTAGTTTTACGGTTCATCGCCAACGGAAGTTGGGTTGTGATCAGGGACTGACTATTCGATAACCCTTTATTCAACAAATCAAGTTATAAACGGAAGTTTGAATTTGGCTTTTGGTCGATTAACCAACGATTCTAAAATTATCATGGAAATAGATAAAAGTAGGAATCGGAGAAATTGTTTTATCAGAATCTTAATGCTTCTAGTTAAGTCGGATGTCACGGAAGTAGTCAAACTACTTAACTAGGAAGGTTTGTATCACCTCGGAAGAGGGTCTCGAACGTTTTTAGAAAGATAAATCTCTACCTCGATATAACTATTGAGTGTCACCACTTCCATCTCATTTGTATGTCTTAGTTCAATAAATATCTTAACTAGTCTTTTGCTATAATTTTGTATATTATCGTTATAGATAGTTTAAATCCCTTATTTGTGTTTGTGTTTTATTCTTGTATTTTGATTTAATAGATTAACCCTTAGTTTATAAAAATCTCCATCATTTGTATTCACATAGCTAGTTCATGATTTATAGCAGAATTAGTACTTAAACCACTGCTCCCTGTGATCGACCCGTATGCTACACAACCCGTACGCTTGCGGTAAAAATATAAAACACGACAAAGGGTTATTATTTGGGTTAATAAGGTTAGTACAATAAATTGGGTTAACAAAATAACCCAACCATATATATATATATATATATATCTTTATATATATAAAAACAAAACCTTAAGAGGATGTCATGGCACAATGAGAGGCTTCCATTGCTATTTATCTAATTTCTCCTAATTTTGATTTTTTAAAGATGTTGGCTTTGTTAAGAGATGAAACATTGGTATTGTTTAGGTTGTCCCACATTGGTAGAAGATGGAACGTTAGGTAATGAAGATGTGTATATAAAGGTGTTAGTCCCAAATAAGTAAACAGGTATCCTCTGTGCAATAGAAGTTTCCCTTCCTTTAAGGAGAAGGTCTCAATCAGATCAGAACTCAAGTGAATATCCTCTGTGCAATAGAAGTTTCCATTCCTTTTGTCAGAATGACATTGGGAATGAGTAGGTATAGTCAAATCGTGAGGATTTGCTATAAAGATACCACCGAACAAAGAGGATGTTCGGCAGTGAGAGGCCCTGCCGAAGGTTCGGCAGAGGTTGCCGATGTATGAGAGTTTGGCAATGATGCCTCTGCCAAAGAAGATAGAAATCGGCAAAGAGGATGTCTGTCGAAGATGTTGAATGTCTTCGGCAGTGTTGGCTTAGTTCTTTTGAAGTTCATCTTGATCCGCATCAGTAGACTTGCTTCATGTTGGATTCGGTTGGTCTTCGATTCACCGATATTTTTAAGGCACAACTAAGCTATTACAAAGAACCATAAAATTTCCTAAGTATGAAAATGTTCAATCATTTTACAGATATACAATTACAAACCAAAAAGGGGAGGTCATCTTCAAATCTTAGACGACCCAACAATCTCCCCCTATTTGATGATGACATCTCATACTTAGACAAAAGAGATAGGTACATGAATAATGCATTTTGACCCTGTTCTTACTCTTTTGGGTTCTTTTTCACATAGACCAATCTTTTTGTTTCTTTTTGGATTTTTTAGAGTATAGAGTATCCGACATTTACATGTATAAAAGAATGAAATAATGAACTATACAAGATATTTACTTCAAAATAAAATTGCACATTGTATTAATCTTGTGAGAAGATTACAATACAAGTTCAAAATAGAAGATAGATACAATAAAAGGTAAAAGCAAAGAACTATTCAAAAGGCAGATGAGGATCGACATTCCTTCTCTTGAGTTCGTCGGTGGCAACTACGTAGAGATCCATCGGTTGTAATGGGATGATTTGAATAATCCCATACAAGAAAGTAGTATTGGCAATAGGAATTTGACTTGTTCTGAAGAAACGAATCTGACCGAAGGCATCATTGAAGAAGACTCTTTGGATCGGCTCACGAAGCACAATGGTTGAAGGATGAGGCACCAAAGTCGGTAATGATAAGTCAAGGTTGGAAACGTTTGGAACTTTTCCTTCCTTGGCCATTTGAGCGAACACATCCTCCTATTTAGAGGACTTCGACTTTGCTTTGGAGATAGGAGGGAGGTCGGTTCTGAGATCTTCAATTATCTTTTCCTCAGCAGGAGTATGAACAATGTTGTATCGCCTTCAGTAGGAACCAAATTTCTTTTGAAGATCATGAATAAAATTTTCAACTTCAGGTCTGAGAGCATTTCTGCTCTTGTTTAAACACATCATAATCTCCATACATTCGGTTATCCCATACCTTAGAAGAGAGTCAAATCTCTCAATAAACCTCAAAATATTTTCCCTTATGATGATTAGCCGAGTGGTGTCACATTTTTTAGAGGGTTTAAGAATTTTGACATCAATGATTTTGAGAGAATTCTTTTGGTTGGAGAGAGCCTTGTGGTACCAATCAATGCACATAGCCTTGATCTCTTCATTTTTCTTTGCTGACTCCTCCAAGGCGCCCATTTGAAGAATTTTAACACTGGCCGCGTCGGTTGAGACCTTTGCCTTCTTAGCCTCTTCCTCAGCCAATTTCTGAGCTAGTTTTTGAGATTGATCATGCTGAAATTGAGCTAGCTCAGCATTTTTGAATTACTCTGCCGAGAGACCAAGTTCAGAGGTAGTCTTTGGAGGAGGAGGAGCGAGCCTCAACCCAGTTCCGTCGGTAAACTGCTTCTTCCTAGCTTCCTTTAGACTATTGGCTTTCGCGACTTCTTCCTCAGGACTGAGTATCTTCTTACCTTTGTCCTTTTTCGGTAAAGGCTCCTCCTTGGACTCTTCGACCACTTTAGAAGAGTGGTCGGTACCTTTCCCTTCGACAATGTCGGTAGCAGCATCACCGGTTCCTTTCATTTCGGCAGCAGCCGACGGTTCAGGTTCTTTTGGTTTCTCCCCCTCAGGCGAAGGACCCTGTTGCTGAATATTTTGTTGAGGAGGTTCTTCTTGGCGCACACTGGTAATTGTAATGTGAGGAGTAATTTTCTCCCCCTCAGATGGTTTCTCCCCTCAGTGTGCGGCGGAGAAGCAAGACCCACTTTGGCCGACACACGGCCCATGCGGCGGTCAATTCGACAAAGAACCGAACGATCATCAGTGCCAAAGGCAGAATCGCCGATGTCAAGAGAATCGACACAGTACCGAGCTATCGAGGCAGGCATTCCATCAAGCTTGGCATTGATCTTGGAGAGTGCCTCCAGAAGTTGAGCATTCACCTGATCTTGATTGTTGGCCCATTGTCTTAGAGAAGCAAGCTCTTGGTCGCGAGCATTAGAAGCCGCTTTGAGAGTAACAATAGATAGGGTGAGATTGGTGTTATTGTCAATGAGATTGATAACCTCCTTTAGAACCACATCCAAGGCATCCCCAAGAGGGTTTGCAAGACCCTGGATATCTTGCTGCATGGCCTCCATGCATTTGAAGAAGTCTGAGTTCACACGAAGACTCTCGATATTTTGCTCCTTAATAAGGCCAAGAAGCTCGACAAGTGACTTGTTGGTAACATCAAGAGAAACCGATATCTCCTAATCTTGGATGGAACCCTGTTCAAGTAATGTGATTCGGTGACCGATTGTGCCCAAAAATCGATCAAACTCCCCCTGCAGATGCTCAAATTGATGCCCAAGAAAACGATGCTGCCGATTGGTATCTTGGATGTCGACAAGTACCTCAGCAGGAATTGAGAGGAGTATGAGAGGGGTTTGGAACATATAGAGGTGGTGCCGAAGGTCCTGCCCTTTCGGCAGAGGGAGAGGGAGTTTGATGATGCAAGCGTCGGTAAGGTGGTGGAGGTTGCCTTTTCGGTGTGAAACCAGGTGGGGAGTCGGTGGAGGAAGAGGAGAATGGGTTGGTGAGTGTTTTGGAGTGGATTGAGGAGAAGGGGGTAGGATTTTTAGGAGATGGTGTATGTGGAGAAGAGTTCTTGGATGAGAGTTTCGGTGGAGAGGAGATTTTCGGTGGGGAGGTTTTCGGTGAAGATTCTCTTTCGACAATGAGGATATCTGCTGAAATGATATGTTGGGGTGAAGTAATGTGGTGTTTGGTTTCATCAAATAAGTGGCGTCACAGAACAACACGTCCAGAAAGTCCTTGGTTCCCTTGGAACCGACACCTGGAAATGTCGGCTCTTCACTTAGTTGTGCAGATACTTCGGGCATGAATCCGGGTGTTAGGCTGTGCGGTAGTGAAGATGAGCGTTTGTCCAGAGAGGATACCAACTCATCTTTATCCATCAATTGAAATATGGATGAAGGTTTAATAGGGGTCTCCGTTTGTACAACCAAACCCTGTTGAGAGGGAGTGGAGGAGGTAGGCTTGGGCTTAGTAGATTCTCCTGGCCTAGAAGAGAGAATTTCAACTTTAGCCGATTGTTGAGAATCGGTAGAAGGATGGTGAGGTTCAGTCAAAAAGGGTTTCCTAAGCCTCTTAGAATGAGACTTAGGTGGGGATTTGGAGCCCCACCGCTTTTGAGAAGAAGGGGTTATGACAGGGGTAGACTCCGAATGTTGTTTTGGAGTCAGAGTCATAGCAGCAAGTGCGGCGTTACCGATGAACCTTTTCTTTTTAGTGGCCACCGATTTGTCTCGGGTAGAAGTTGTGGGAATAGGGACCACCGATTTGGGTTGACCCTGTGATTGTTGAGGCCTTTCGGCACCTACATCCACAGGAGCTCCCCATACCGAATTGGGAGAAGTAGCAAAAAAAAAATCATACCTGCCGTCAAGGGGTTGTCAGTAGCCTTCATTGCTTTGTGCAAGACTTGTTTGCCAAGCTGTTAGTCGGCAAGTCATACAGAATAGTAGGCTCGGGTAAAGCAGCGTCGGCATCAAGGGGTCCCGCCAACTTGTAGTTGATGATCAGTTATAGAAATCGTGGAAGAGACACGTGAGGAGTACGGGATGGAAAGGTGATAGTAACAATTGAATAAAAAATCACCTGAGCAAAGTCGACACGACACATGAACATGAGTGCATGGGCCAAGTGAGTAACAAAAGACGGAGACTGATCCCACCCGGAGGTTTTGTAGGAGATACAGTATATGAGATGGGAGAAGAAAAAATTCCAGATTCCACCCATGTTTTTGTGAAGAAGAGTACCAGATCCTTTTACCCTTACCTTCATGAATGTAGTTCATGGCTTCGACAACTTCCTCGTGTTCACGATTTGTGGGGAATGGAGCATATGGCTTGAACATTGGTAGTTCAAGGATAGAACGAACATCCTCAACCCCGAAAGAGAGATCTGGATGTTCAGAGTCAGAAAGAATGGAGGAGGTTACCTGATCGGTTTGATCATCATATGAACACGTGAGACAAAAGTTACCAAGGAGCATCTTGCTCATCTTGGTAGACGCAGTGAGAGCATGGCGAAGAGGGGATATTTGGAGAAAGATCGAGACTTGGTTGAACTCCGGATGTTCAACATCAGCAGATAGACGAGTGATGTGATTGCATGCAGGAAACGTAAGTGTTTCCCTCGAAAATGGTGCGTTCTTGCTTGACTTAGAAGATTTAGAAGAATCCATTGGTGAGTTTTAGAGAAAAGAAGGGTAGTTGCAGGTTTAGGCTGTGAGAGAGAAAAGCTTGAGGAAGAAGAAAATGGTGATAAAGAGGAAATATGGTGATGGTAACAAGGATATATATAGTGGAGGGAAACTGAATTTCAAACTTAAAAAAATAAAATAAAATAAAAGAGATTAATGATGGTTTTGGAAAAGTGGGGAAGTGAAATGGCCGAAAACGACCATGTTAGAGACGTGGGGTGAGGCAAAATGTCTTGTCTCTGACATACGAGTCACATCCTGCCATGTGTCACTCAATGTATGGGATATTTAGTGGGTGCCAAAGAAAGTTCGGTACCGAGGATAAGGATGAAACGCCAGCATTGTTGCCGAAAAGATGTTCGGCATGAAATGAAAATTGCCGAAGATAAGAGGTTCGACAAGGATAGGGATGCCGAATATTTGAGGTTCGGTATAGGGGAAAGGATTTGGTAGTCGTGAGACCTGCCGAATGGTATCTTTGCCAAAAGTGAGAGGGTTGGGAAAGAAAGATGTTCGGTAAAGTGAATACCAAAGAGAGAATATCTTCGGTAAGAAACATACTACCGAAAGTGTTTAGATCTTCGGTAAAGAAAGTTCGGTATAAAGTATGTCTACCGAAAAATAGATAATAATTTTTTTTACTCAAAATTTAACATACCTAAGGATCCAACAAGGAAATTAAATCTTGTTTCATCCAGGGGTTTGGTGAATATATTTGCAAGATGAAAGTCGGTAGGGATGAAATGAAGTTCAATATCACTTTTAGAGATATGGTCTCTTATAAAGTGATACCGAATATCAATGTGCTTTGATCTGGAATGAATCACAGGGTTGTTTGCAATAGCTATTGCACTAGATTTGTCACATAGTATGGGAACTTGTGAGTAAAACTTATCATAGTCTTGGAGTTGATTCTTCATCCACAAGATTTGAGCACAACAACTCCCAACTGCAACATATTCAACCTCTTAAGTAGAAGTTGAGACTGAATGTTGTTTCTTGCTGGACCAGCTGACCAAATTTCCACCTAGTAATTGGTAGCTCCCAGTAGTGCTTTTTTCTATCCATTTTAGACCCTGCAAAATCAGAATCTGAATAGCCAATTAGATCAAAACCTGAGTCTTTGGGATACCAAAGACCCAGATTCATAGTACCTTTTAGGTACCGAAAGATGCGTTTTACAGCAGCCAAATGAGATTCCTTAGGATTGGCTTGATAACGCACACATAGACACGTATCATACATAATATCAGGTCTACTAGCAGTAAGATAAAGAAGAGACCCAATCATTCCTCTATAATTGGTGACGTCAACTAGTTTACCAGCTAGATCAACATGAATTTTAAGAGGTGGTGCCATGAGAGTTTTCATGGGAGAGCAATTTTTAAAATTAAACTTCTTTAGAAGGTCACAAATGTATTTACTTTGGTTTATGAAAATTCCTTCAGAAGTTTGTTTGATTTGAAGGCCAAGAAAGAATGTTAGCTCACCCATTATGCTCATCTCATATTTGCTCTTCATGAGAGAGGCAAACTCCTGACAAAGAGATTCGTCAGTGGCACCAAAAATGATATCGTCCACATAGATTTGAACAAGAATTATGTTACCTTTGGTCTTCTTGAGAAAGAGAGTGTTGTCAATTTTACCTTGGGTATATCTGTTGGAGAAAAGAAAGTCTGATAAGGTATCGTACCAAGCACGAGGAGCTTGTTTGAGATCACAGAGAGCTTTATCCAGTTTGAACACATAGTTAGGATGAGCTGGGTCTTCAAAACCTAGAGGTTGATTCACATAGACTTCTTCAGCAAGTTCTCCATTGAGAAATGCGCTCTTAACATCTATTTGAAAGACCCAGAAGTTCTTGTGAGCAACATGAGCCAGAAAGATTCTTATTTCTTCAAGTCTAGCAACAGGAGCAAAGGTTTCATCATAGTCAATTCCTTCCTCCTGTCGGTATCCTTGAGCAACAAGTCTAGCCTTGTTTCGAATGACGGTGCCTTCTTCATCCATTTTGTTTCTGAAGACCCACTTAGTGCTAATGATGGTCTTTCCAGAAGGACGAGGTACAAGTCTCCAAACCTTGTTCCTTTCAAATTGAGAAAGCTCTTCTTGCATAGCAGTGATCCAACATGGATTGGCTAGAGCTTCTTCAATTTTCTTGGGTTCCATGACAGAAAGAAAGTTCACAAAGAGGCAGATATTTCCAATACCTCTTCTTGTCTTAACACCTGCTTGTTGAAGAGGTGCAGGAAATGGTCTTGGAGAGTGTGAGGATGAGGGTTTGGCAGGAATGATGTGGGTATGTGGATGAGGAGTGTTTTGAGGTATATTTTCGGCAGGGAGTTCGGTGACCATAACCTGATGATTTGGTTCGGCAGATAATGAAGGTCCTGTCGAATTTTGGTTGATTAGAGATGGTATATCTGCCGAAAAGGGTACATAGGAGGGTCCTGCTGTATTTAGACTAGGAGAATCTTCTCCTACACACGAGGTGATCCATTCATGTAACTCATTATCATCACAAGTAAGAGAGGATGACTTTTGATCATCAAACTTTACGTGTATTGATTCATCAATACATTTCCTCCTGAGGTTGTAGACTCTTTAGGCTTTAGAAGTTAGAGAATAGCCCATAAATATTTCTTCATCAGCCTTGGGATCAAATTTCCCAAGATGTTCTCGATGATTTAGAATGAAGCACACACATCCGAAAACATGAAGAAAGTTGATGTTGGGTTTTTGACCATAAAAGACTTCATAAGGAGTCTTGTTGTGTCTTTTTCACAATGATAGACCTATTTTGGGTGAAGCATGTCGTGTTGACAGCCTCAGCCCAGAAATAGGTAGGAAGGTTAGATTCACTTAGCATAGATCTTGCGGCTTCACATAGACTTCTGTTCTTTCTTTCCACAACACCATTTTGTTGTGGTGTTCTAACTGTTGCAAAGTTTTGGGAGATACCCTTATCATTGAAAAAGGCATCTAGGGTAGCATTTCTGAATTCGGTGTCGTTGTCACTTCTGACAGATCGTACAAGTTGACCGTTGAGCACTTCAGATTTGTTGATGAAATTGGTGATTTCTTCTGATGTGTCACTTTTGTACCTGAGAAAAGATACCCAAGTGTAACATGTAAATTCATCAACAATTACAAGAATGTACTTTTTTCCACCTAGGCTTGGAGTGCTGACAGGGCCACATAGATCCATGTGCAGCATTTGAAGATGAGTGGTGATGGAGAAACATTGCTTGGTTTTGAAAGAGGACTTAGTTAATTTCCCTTTCTCACAAGTTGCACATAGCTTTTCTTTAGCAAAGGAGATATTTGGCAGTCCCACAACTAGCTATTTATTGGAGAGAGCATTTAACATCTTGAAATTAAGATGAGAGAGACGTTTATGCCAGAGCCAATTCTTCTTTTCAGAATCTTTAGAGATGAAATAAATACTTTCGTCTTCTGCCGATTTGTAACTCATATTGATGACGTACACATTGTACTTTCTAAGGCCAGATAGGACAGTGTGAAAATGTCTATCTGTAATGAGACAATCATGCTCTCTGAAAATCACATAGTAACCCAAATCACATAGTTGACTAATGCTCAGAAGATTGTGCATTAATCCTTCTACGTAGGCTACTTTGTTGAATGTGATGGAACCATTAGAGAGAGTTCCATAGCCTTTAGTGGAACCACGAGAGTTGTCACCAAACGTTATAGTTGGTCCCTTTCCAGTCACATAGTTTATTAGAAGAGATTTATTGTCGGTCATATGACGTGAGCACCCACTATCAAGATACCAAGTTTGATGATGTCCAATGACCTGCAATCACAAAGAAATCAGTCCTTTGGTACCCATTTTGAGGTGGTTCCTTTAGGGTTAGAAGAAGAGGAAGGACCATCATGACTATATCTGCCAATTCGTTCCTTTGGGCAGTCCTTAGCCAAATGAAAAATGTCACCACAATTATAGCATTTACGATAAATGAACACCTTTTTAGATTCTTGAGAAGGTTCTTTGGCTTTTCCCTTGGATTTGGCTTTAAGAGGTTTGACATCAGTAGGAAGGATGGTTGACTTGAGAAGAGTAGGAAGAATACTAGGCATGGGTCCTAGAATTCCCTTTTCAGAGGAAGGATGAGAAAAAATAGAGATTTCCTTAGATTTTGACTTTTTCAAGTTTACTAATCTGGGAATGAACTCAGTAGGTGGGACCTGAGACTTACCTTTTGGAGGAGGTGTTACCTTTCTTTTTGCGGGAAGATCTATAGCTATTGATTTCCCTTTATCAAGGAAGGTACATTTCATGGAAGAAGAAAAGGAGGAAGATGCTTCACCAAGATTCAAAGATTTAAACATATTATCTACAGGTTTGACAATGTCATTCGAATCTTGGTCCTCCTCAAGTTGAGGTTTATTTTGTTTAGCAGAAACAAAAACTCCAAATTTTCTTTAGAATCACGAAGATCCATAGAATATACAGAGCCAGAATCTCCTGAGTCAGAACCAGTACATTCAGGAGAGTATGAAGGAAGTTTAGAGAGAGGGGGAGGATTTTGAGAAGAAGAAGAAAGATCCTGAGAGGGAGGATAGTCAACATCCATTTTTCCATAACCTAAGCCAAACTTATCATCACTAGTTACCTGGTCTTGAAAAATCTTTTCGAGGTTTTTGGAAGAAGTGGTCCATTTGTTGACTATTTCTTGTTCGTTTTGAAGACGTTTAAACAGTTTATTCTTCTCTTTCGCAAGAACAAAGTTAATAGTTTTTAAATCTTCTAACTCAGCTTTTATTTTATCAAAATGATTTAGCTGAGAAATACAAACTTGAAGCTGAGAAGAGAGAGACTTGGTCTGTGTATTGGCTCTTTTCTTGGCCACCTTTTTCATTATGATAAAGAACCGTTAAAGAGTCATATGCTTCAATCTTTTCGTCATTTGAGAGAGAGTGAAAAGGATATACCTGGGAGGAAGAAGAAGAGCACTCAGTAGAGAAATCCATCATTGTGTCAGTATCCTTGATGTTGGTCATATCATCGAGCTTTGCCATGAGACATTTGCTTGACATTTCTTTCTCACTGTCAGAGATAGGCTCATCAGCCCAATCTTGGGATTCAGCCATTAATCCTTTTCTTTTATGATGAGAGCTTTCATTTCTTTCTTTTTCTCTCTTATATTTAGCTTTATATTTCTTAGCTCGATCAGAATGATCTTTGAAGGAAGAAGAGGAGGATTTTTGAGAGTGAGATCGACCTGTAGAAATCGATCTTAATCTCCTTCCTTTAGAAGAGTTGGAAGAGTTTGATTTAGATTTCCTTGGAGGATTGCTCCTGCATTCAGATGCAAAGTGGCCTTTCTTACCACATGTGTAGCATTCCTCTTGGGATTTATCCATAGAGTTCTTTGAGGAGAAAGAAGATTTTCTGTTAGTTCTGAAACGGTTAGAAGAGTGGTTGTTTTGGAATTTAGAAAAATTAGCTAGCATGCCTATTTCCTCCGTCATTTGATCAACCGAGGCTTCATCACCCTCATCATCGGCCTCACTCAGATAGGCCTCCGGATGGTGATGTGAGTCATCATGACTCTCTCAGTCAGGATCATCTTAAGGATAGGTGATACGAGGGATACACACAAATTTCTTGGCGCTATCACTGATAAGAGCCATAGAAGGTGCTTTTATCTCTTTTATGATAGTTCTCCTTTGAATTCGAGTTTGCTCATAATTGAAAAGAGTTCCATAGAGCACAGGAAGGGGAAGATAATCAAGATCCTTAATTGTCTTGATACAAGTACAGATGTTCTCCCAAAAATCTAGAAGTCCATCCATTAACTTGCAAAAGACTTCCTCATTATCATATAATCTCCCCAGAAGTTTGAGATCATTTAGAAGACTGTTAAATCGATTGTAATATTCAGAAAGAGATTCTCCCTTTTCGTGGGAGAAGAGTTCATACTTTCGTACGAGAGAGATTTTCTTACTTTTCTTAACCTCATTTGTACCTTCGTACATAACACATAGAGTAGACTACATCTCCTTGGCAGTAGAGAGATTAATCAAGGAGTGATACACTTCATCTGGAAGAGAGAGAGATCAATGATTGCTCGAACTCTAGAGTCAAGGCCTATGAGGCGCTTGTCTTCCTCGGTGTAATCTTTGGGATTTTTGACAATGTATCGCCCAATAGCAGAAGTTCTTTCCTCGTCAAATGATTCATCGGAATCTTGATACACAATATCTTTGTCCTTTTCTTTTTCTTTATCCTTGGGAGTTTTAACAAATTTGTCCCAGACTTTAGGGATGAGAGGACCGTCACGAAGAACAGTAAGAAAACGATTATTGACACCCTCAAGAAACAACATCATGAGACTTTTCCAAAGGGAAAAATTATTGGGGTTGAACTTTGGAGGTTTGACTATAGAGCCATTGTCGATGGGAAAAGAGTTTTGGGAAGAGGACTCAACCTTAGCAGAAGATGGTGATGTCATCGCAGATCTGGTTTATTAGATTAAACCAACCTGCTCTGATACGACTTGTTAGTCCCAAATAAGTAAACAGGTATTGTAGAAGGGGGGAGGGTTGAATACAATACACAAAATTTTCACTTAATTTTAATTCTTTATAGATAATAAATTATCAAGAATTACACTTAGCTTACAAAGATTATTGCGGAAAGAATAGTAAAACTATCCTAACAATCTAACACTTAGAAAACCTTTTAGAACACAACTTTAAATAACACTAAGACAAAAAGCTATGAAAGAGAGAAAACTTAACAACTTCCTTGAATGCACTAAGATTACTTGAGCTGAAAGTGTAGTTTGCAAGGAGAAAACATCACCCTTTATATACTACTCCATGCATTAAATGCAAATGACACTTGTCATTTTATAGATGGGTAGTTGAGATTTCTTCAATAAATTATAAGATATTTGAAGTGACTTATCAAAATACAAAAGGTAGCTTTTGTACTATGATAGGACAATATCTTAATAACATATATTTTGTTCAAATCTTTTTGAGATCTTTTAAGGAGAAAGTCTCAATCAGCTCAGAACTCAAGTGAATATCCTCTGTGCAATAGAAGTTTCCATTCCTTTTGTGAGAATGACATTGGGAATGAGGAGGTACAGTTAAATCATGAGGATTTTCTATAAAGATACCACCGAACAGAGAGGATGTTCGGCAATGAGAGGCTCTGCCGAAGGTTCGACAGAGGTTGCCGATGTATGAGAGTTCGACAATGATGCCTCTGCCGAAGAAGATAGAAATCGGCAAAGAGGATGTCTGCCGAAGATGTTGAATGTCTTTGCCAGTGTTGGCTTAGTTCTTTTGAAGTTCATCTTGATCCGCATTAGTAGATTTGCTTCATGTTGGATTCGGTTGGTGTTTGATTCACCGATATTTTTAAGGCACAACTAAGCTATTACAAAAAACCATAAAATTTCCTAGGTATGAAAATGTTCAATCATTTTACAGATATATAATTACAAGCCGAAAAGGGGAGGTCGTCTTCAAATCTTAGATGACCCAACAAAAGGGTGGGTTGATTGATGTTGTTGAAAAATGTGAAATGGTATTTGACAAATATTTATATATAAAAAAGCAAAACCTTAAGAGGATGACATGGCACAATGAGAGACTTCCATTGCTATTTATCTAATTTCTCCTAATTTTGATTTTTTTCTTTAAAATG
Organism: Arctium minus; assembly: GCA_954870635.1. Lineage (NCBI taxonomy): Eukaryota > Viridiplantae > Streptophyta > Magnoliopsida > Asterales > Asteraceae > Arctium > Arctium minus. Next base: position 21,345,186 of record OX941097.1, on the reverse strand, counting down.
TTGGCTTTGTTAAGAGATGGAAGATTGGTATTGTTTAGGCTGTCCCACATTGGTAGAAGATAGAAGATTAGGTAATGAAGATGTGTATCTAAAGGGTTGATTGATGTTGTTGAAAAATGTAAAATGGTGTTTGACAAAATATAGTTAAACCCAAGTTTAATGATTAAGTTAAATTTATGTTGAAAAATGTGAAATGGTGTTTGATAAAATATAGTTAAACCCAAGTTTAATGATTAAGTTAAATTTATATTATTCTTTTTTGGTTTATTGTAAAATGATTTGAACCAAAGTTTAATGATTATATATAAATTAAATAATTAAACAACTAATATATACATCTAATTGTTTTTTTTTTGGTAATCTTTATATATATATATATATAAGCAAAACCTTAAGAGGATGACATGACACAATGAGAGATTTCATTGCTATTTATCTAATTTCTCATAATTTTGTTTTTTATTCGTTAAAATGTTGGCTTTGTTGAAAAGATGGAACATTGGTATTGTTTAGGTTGTCCCACATTGGTAGAAGATGGCAGATTTGGTAATGAAGATGTGTATATAAAGGATTGATTGATGTTTTTGAAAAATGTGAAATGGTGTTTGGCAAATATTAGTTAAACCAAATTTAATGATTAAGTTAAATTTATATTATTTTTTTGGTTTATTTTAAAATGATTTGAACCAAAGTTTAATGATTATATATTTAACAACCCAATTCAACATAGCAATAAAGATAAGAATAACATTCCCAAAAACGGGTCCCAATACAAAATATCGGAAGTAAAGGATTAACATAGATCAAACGGAAAAGTTCTATCACAACCGAGAAACTATAAGTGCATCTACATCGCAACTAAGGCTTCATTTCCCGTCTAGCTAGCTCTTAACATTTCTCCTTTCCCTTTGAGGAAACGGCAGCAGACCCCTTACCTGAAAAGGGTTTTTAAATGAAAGAAAACGAGGGTTAGACCGAAAGGTCTAGTGAATTCCCAATCCTCGACTTGATAATCAAAAAAATGTTTTATTTTTGGAAACAATAAATCAGAATAATTGAATAAACACATCAATTAAGTATTACTTGAAACACAGTTCCAATCATTCTCACTTCTGCGTTCTCGGGGCCCCCAGTAGATCCCCATACGGCCCCCTTGTAGATGTCGTCGACCGTATACATAGGAAACAAATTCCAAGTATACAATCCAACCATCCCCGATGGTTAAAGTATAGCCATGGCTCACAAACAAACAGTTACAACACATTCTTGTCATAAAGGTGATAAATATTCCTTTGCACAAAATAATCGGCAATAGCTCAAATGGTCATAAATCTTCTATGCAACCCATACATGTAAAATCCATAAAACGTTTGTAAATGAACACCCCATTCAGTTTGGAAGTCTTTTAATAAGGGAACTCACCTGATTGGACGAAGTCGACATACACGAACAACTATCCTCGGAAAACTCGAACTCCTATATTACACATTAATAGGACGATTATAATTACTACCACTGCTCTAAGAATTATAGTGTTCACAGACAAATCGATAACAGGATAAATGGAAAATTCTAAAGAATGCAGACCAGGGCGACCGGAAGACCACGTCCCGGGCGACTTCACACCGGGTTGTCCCGGTCCAGGCGGCCCCGGTCGATCCACACCGGGCGACCTTAATTCGACCCACTCCTCTCGGTCCGGTCGATGGAGAAATGTTCAGTTCAAGGGTGGGAAACACATCCAGATTCAGGGCGACAATACACCGTGTCTAGGAACCATCGATTGCTACCCAACTTGGCTAGCACACCCAGATTTCACTCACAATCATATTTTAAGTCCCAATTCACTATTTCTTCCCCAATCTGACCAGACCCAAAATCGATTCAACAGAGGATAGTATTAAGCTTCCCTAAATCTTACCCAACCAGAAAATCTTGATGGAAGCGAGAAATGAATTCCTAGTTTTAAAAGAGATTGGAGACATACCTTTGAAGAGTGATTTCCACAATTTGACCCTGGTTTCTCCAAGAAATCGACCAGTCTTTCTCTTTCCCTTCTTCTCTTTTCTGCCGCCGCACACATACACTCTCACAGTGATAAACCCAAATGAGGAAATGATTAGGGTTTTAGCCCCCCCCCCCTTTATACTACATTTGCAAATAAGTCCCCCAACTTCCTTATTTTTCCACTTTTACCCCATTTATTATCTTAAAAAATTATGACACCAAGAATTAACGATTGTTACAATATATAAATTAAATAATTAAACAACCAATATATACAGCTAATTGTTTTTGTTTTTTTTGGTAATCTTTATATATATAAAAACAAAACTTTAAGAGGATGACATGACACAATGAGAGATTTTTATTGCTATTTATCTAATTTCTCCTAATTTTGATTTTTATTCGTTAAAATGTCGGCTTTGTTGAAGAGATGGAACATTGGTATTGTTTAGGTTGTCCCACAATGGTAGAAGATGGAAGATTAGGTAATGAAGATGTGTATATAAAGGGTTGATTGATGTTTTTGAAAAATGTGAAATGGTAAAGGAACAACCAACGTGAATGATGTGGCACAATGTGGTTTGAGAATTTCTCAAATCTTGGATTGTGGTTGAAGCTGGTTGTCCCACATTGATGGAGAGGGGGATGTTTAACAAAGGTTTGTGAGTATATAAAAGGAATATGTGATTAATTGAAATGTGAAATGGTTAGATTGCTCAAATGTAAATTTTAACCACCATTCTTTTTCAAAATCAATTGTTTAAAAATCAATCAATATCTACATCTAGATCTATCTATATATATCTAAAACGAAAATCCACAAAAAATGATGTGGCATCCTAAGAATTGAGAATTTAACATATCTTGAATTGTGGTTGATTTTTATGTATCCCACATTGATGGAAAGACAAAATATTGAAAATGAATCTATCTATATCTATATATATCTAAAAGGAAATGCCACAAAAAATGAGGTGGCGTCCTAAGAATTGAGAATTCAACATTTCTTAAATTGTGGTTGATTCTTATGTATCCCACATTGATAGAAAAACAAAATATTGAAAATGGATTATGGATATATAAATAGAGGTTGAGATGCCTTTGTAGCAACTCATTAGGTTGACTCATCTTGGTTGATCATGTAACTCATGTTCTTATCTTATTTTGGTTGATCCTCCAAGCTAATATCCAAAAGTTTAAAATTTATATCTACATATATCTAAAAGTAAAACCGACAAAAAATTTGAAATGATGAAGTTTTCCCCATTTCATGAATTGTTTTTGAGTTCTTTGTATCCTACATTGATGGAGAAACAAAATATTGACAATGAATTGTGGATATATAAATGGAGGTTGAGATGCCTTTGTGGCAACTTATGTGGTTGACTCATCGTAACTAATCCTCTAAGCGTAAGTTGTTGGCTTATTTTGGCCGACCCTAGCTAATAGGTTGGCTCATTTTGGCCAACCCAAAAGTTTAAAATCTCTATCTATCTATCTATATATATCTAAAGTGGTCTTATTATATAAAATTCAACTCGAAAAATCGATCATAAAAAGTCAATGATTAATTTATATCGAAATCTCTCAATATATATATATATATATATATATATATATATATTAAAGGAACAACCATAAGTGTACGATGATATTTTTGAAGAGGATAAAATGGAAGGAGGTAGATATCAGAATGAACACATTTTATATTTTTATATGTACATATACAAAAGAAATAACCAAGGGTATTTGAGATGGTATTGTAAGAATTAAGTGTTCTCAAATGATGGATTGTGGTTGAGTTTAAGTTGTCCCACATTGATGAAAAGTTAAAAGATTGGAATAAATAAGGGTGTATAAGAAATGATGATAAAGTATCTTTGAAAGGAGGTGGGTATAAGAGTGAACAAGTATAGAACATTTTTTTTTGAAGATTTCATTGCTATATTATTTAATTTACATGATAAAACAATTCATTATATCAAAATCTCTCAATCTTTATCTTTATACATATAAAAGGAACAACCAAGGGTATTTGAGGTGGCATTGCGAGAATTGAATATTCCCAAATATTGCATTGTGGTATTTAGTTATCCCACATTGATTAAGAAATATTAGATTTGAGAATTAAGATGGTTATAAGAAAGTAGGAGTGATGACTTTGATGATTAAAATGTTTATTTGGCTAAAAATATCGTTTAACTAACCCCTCAATAGAAAAATTTACAAAACATTACATACATCTTTGTTATATCTTTATCTTTCTTTTTTATATGTTGAAAAGAAATAACCAAAGGTATTTGAGTTGATATTGTAATATTCGTTTATTCCCAAATCTTGCATTTTGATGTTGTTTTAGTCATCCAACATGGATGAGAGAACGTTAGATTGAGGATTTTTAGGTGACTATAAGAAATGAAGAATGAATGTTTTATATAAATATGAAATTTGGTGAGTTTTGTAATCCTATATAGGTGGAAGATGATTTTTTTTTATGAAACATGTGATTTTATATTGACAAGAGGAGAGGATGTCAAATTGTTGCAACTCATAAGGTTTGCTAATTTTAGTCGAACCTTTCATAAAAACAATATTGATATGGTTGTTTAACATGTGGTTTGAGTTCTAAAAAAAACATGCTAGTTTTCCACATCGAGGCACGGATAGGCATAGATGTGGTATAAGTCCTACGTGATAGTACACTATATTGGATAATGAACTCAACGTAAGGATCCTATGTGGTTGAAGTTGACTTTCCGTGGGTGTACGTTTAAAGCTATCAAGCCTGACATCCCTTACGTGTATTTTATTATGCATTTGGCATTACTAACATAGTGTGTGGCTTACTTTGTGTCTGCCACATTATATGGAATCGGGTCTCCACATTATATGGAATCGGCTCTATGTGTTGTTTTATACGAAGTCAGGTGCTATTAAAGAATCAAATTTGATTAGGAATTTGTCTTATGATATATATGTTCCACTCAAATTTCCTATCTTAAATCTCTTTTAACTATTCTCGCCATATTAACATAACCATTTATATTAATACTTGGCAAATAAATTGAAGTAGTGAATAGAAATAGATACTCTTCTTGAACTTCTAGAGATGTTAAGTAATATTTAATATCTTTAGTTTTTTTTTAAATCTTTTTCTCTTATTGTTTGAAATACTCTTCTTGAACTTCTAGAGATGTTGAGTTGTTGAAATAAATTTTGGTCCATCTTTGTTGGCTTATCGATGTTATATATTTCTAATGAATTACTGATATTGCCTAAATTGTCAGGCTAGGTATATTCATGATCATGGTTTGCAAATGAGATCTATGTATTCGCTTTTTTGACACCAAGATTTATAAAAAAATAAACAAATTAAATTAATTAATTCTGATATAGTAATTTATATAGACGTATATATATATATACTATACACACTGTAGTATTTTAATTGCTTCAAAATAAATACCACGATTTCTTTATATTGTATTCACTGAAATCTGTTTTTTAACAGATTTGAAATATGTATATAACAATATATCTTAATACAAAGCAATGCTCCTCTAGCCTTCAAAAGTCAGAGTGATTGTCAGCTTCTTCTTTCATCACGTGGGGTGAAGGCCCTTCTTACTGTGGAGAAATACAGGAAAAAGTAAAGTACTTTGATCTTTCTTGCATAAAAATCTGTTTGTTTGAGATTTTACCGTGTCTTATTGACTCTTAATATGTTTTTGGAGACCAACAAATCAAACTAATCACTTCGTCATTCCGTATGGGCTATTTAGGACATTCGGGCTGGTTTTGGAAAAAAACTTGGTCATGACTTCTAAAGGACTATTGGTGATAACGTTTTCTCAATAACATTTTGGTATATGTTTACTGAATTAATTTTTAAACTTTATTTAGAAAACATTTTTATGTGTTCTACTTCATTGAAACACAATTTATATATTTGATGACAATGCCTCAAATAAATTTTATTTATTAAAATATACAAACCTCATAATTAACACATTTAAGAATTAAAATAATTAAATATATTAAAAATTGAAAATCACCCAAGCTTTGAAATGTGCTCGAAATCATGTATATCCTTTCTTTATATTTAAATTCTAGGAATGATGTCTAAATTGAAGGTGAGCCCAATTTCACGTTTTTCAAGATATATTTAAAATCATTTTGATTTACCAATTATTATTATTATTACTTTTTTTTTTCTATACATAGCTTAAACATTAAAACTATGAAGTCTTCCACAAACATAATGCTCTAAAGAATTGAAATTTTCGATTAATATTCCTTCAAAGGGTCAGTGATAACATATGCATAATCAGCTGCTAATATGTAAATTAGCTTATACCTAAAAACCAAAATATGTTAACAATTAATGCATTGACACGTATCAACCAATAAACATCGACCCACAACAAAAGTCCCATGTCTTATCTTGCAATTGTGATTGCAGTCTAATTAGAAACAGGTATCAACCTCTACAGTCTCTAAGCATGCTTCACCGATCATCATCTCAGTTCCTGAATAAAATACACGTAAAAATCATTAATTAATAAATCTATCAAAAAGCACAAACAAACAAATCTCCAACCTATTACTCTATGATCTTATCAACGATTTTTATCATTTTCATCAACGATTTATATCATTTTCTCAATCTTATACGTATGTTCTTCATTTGTGATTGCTAATGTCAATATCGAAAGAAGAAGAAAAGCATAGGTGATATAGTTAATTAAGCAAAAAACCAATATAATTAAAGATTACCAGCAAATGTGAGTATGAACAACAGAGCAACATATAGCTTGATGGATCCCATGGTTTATAATTTTATGCATATTGTTTAAAAGATATGGACCTATATATGTTTATCAAATGGTTCAACATTATGAACTTATAGGGAGGAATTGAGGTGAGCATGTGATATTAATATTTTTACCACTACTATGAATGTAACTTATATTTGTATAATATCCTCGCTGTTTTATTTTCAAAAACCTCATCTTAGTGATAAAGAAGGAACATCTAAAATGTTGGTCATTTGTAACTCCCAGATATATTAATGCAAGCCAAAGAATATAATAATGGATACAAGCATATTAACAACAATTGGTTGGGGCGGATCTATTATAAGGACTGAACGGGGTTCCGTGCACCTGCTCACTTGATAACCGTAAAGGAAAAAATTGTAGGCATTTTGAAGGTGCACCTTCTGGGTTCTCTTGCAAATAATTTAAAACTAAATTCGTGGGGTTTGATTCCAACCGTCTGCATATGTTATTTCTTTGGTTAACCCTCCAATTTTAGCTCTAGATTATGGATCACGGAAGTGAGGACCAACATTGTAAATAAAACCGCATGAAATACATATTAAAATAAACAAGAGCACACGGTTGCCAAAAACAATTATCTGCCCTTTTTGAGTTTTTAGATTAATCTTTGCTAAAAAAACCAAAAAATAATCTCGAAATAAATCAAAAATGGAAAAACTCTATCGAAATCAATCAAAAAACCGAAAAAATCTCTCGAAACCAACCAAAAAAACTTTAAAAAAAAACTCCAAATCAACTAAAAAACTTTAAAAATCTCCAAATATAAATAGAATTCGGATAAAAACACATCGAGAGGCTTTGTCGGCATTTAATCCAATTTAATGGTGCACCCGCTCGGGCAAAATCCTAGGTCCGCCACTGACAATTGGTTTCATAGACAGATGAATACAAACTTAGATCTCCAATGTTGAATTCCAATATTATTGTTACTCAATAAAGAGAAGAAATTAAGAGAGGCGATGAAGAAGAGGAGAGGGGCAAAAAGAGACTAAGGTGGCATTTGTTTTTAAGAGGAACTAAAGTGTGAAGTCTTATTTCAATTCTTATTGATAAAAGGTGGTGCTGAATTCTGAAATCTGAATTAATAAAACTGTTTGTTTTTGTAGACCGATAAAGGTCTGAATTTGTTTAAATTGTCTATTTTATCCAATCAAAATATTATAGTGTTGAATTTATATATAAATTTATACAATTTCACATATTTATTCATCATCATTACAAAATTTACATCTAAATTATAAAATTAACATTCATTAAAATGAAAAGGATCGATTGAAAGAAAGGATCGATTAAGGTTAATCGATTGAGAGAGGTGAGGATCGATTTGGTAAGGATCGATCGAGAAAAAGGATCGATTAAGAAACATCATTGTTGAGGGTCTCGAGAACAATAAAAGCCAAATAAGGGGTTAGTTTGCCTCTTACTAGATAAGAGGAGGGTAATGCATAAGTGACTCTAAAAATTTGGAAAAAAAATAGTCTGAGTGGCTTTGCTTGCCTCTTACCGAATGAGACATAAGATTCTAATAAGGGCTTTTTACCAAAAAAACAAACAAGGCCTAACATCTACACTGTAAATCTGGTCTAAAAATGCCAAAAAAGAACATTCACAAAAAGAGTTGTATTACGTAGAGTGTACGGGTGAAATCTCAAAATCTCGTGTTTTCAACTTTCCTCAGCCTAAGCATGCAAGGTCGAGTAGAAAACCAGAAATATTTAAGCATCTTGCACTTGGCATGGCCGTGTTGATTATTATAGAGGAAAGGCCGTTATAATGAGCACCTACAGTTATATTTGTTAGGAAAATAACCGATTGTTGACGGACCAACTACTAACAAAAGTGCAAGAAGATTGAAAGTTACGCCCCTCCATTTAACCCTCTAATTTGCACAATCTCTTGTTTATCATGATCTACTTCTTGACAACTCTGAGATGACTTTTACTTCAGAATTAATTATCAGCCTTTGAACAATATTGTATTTCTCAAGATCATGAGTCTCAATGAAGATCTTTCTCTGCCGTAATATTCCCACGTGTTTTGCCTCCCCTAGTTACAAAAACTCAAAAAGAATTAGATTTACCTTGTCAAATGCTTGCTCTTTTATTTGTGCATCCAACTTGTTGTCACTACAAGAAAATTGTTAACTTGCGACGGAAAAATGTTAACATAAAATTGGTCACTAAAGCCGTTTTGTAACCAAAATTTGGATGGTCTCTTTCCGTCACTGCTTTGTGTTAGGGATCAAATACAAAAATGGTCACTAATTAGTGACAAAATCAGAGTAGTCAGTAACTTATTATCACTAACTCTTGATTACTAGTGTCCAAAGTTAGTGAAGTACGTTACTAATTGGATTCAGGATGACAGCTCTGTTTACATCGTTAAAGACCATTAATGACCAAATATGTGGTCACTGACATTAATAATTGTTAGTGACCAAAATAGTGGTCACTAATTAAGAAAATCAGGGCCGTTCTAATCTCTTTGGGAGACCTTGTTAGACACTCAACCCATGAACACATACATGATCTTGAATATAAACGATACTCATGAACGCAATTAGAACCGCAGTCGCACCATCAGCATAATAACATCCAAAAAAGATTTCTAATGCCCTCTTATGATTGGGATTGTTTTTATCGTCTATATATTCAACACCAAATGCTAAATTAAAACATGGTCTTACACCCCCTGATTTTATTGAGATGAATATGAAGGCAATGATCAAGAAAGCAAACTGAGAACGTGTGGCTTTTTAGCAGGTTTAAGTTAATTGATTGCAAGGATGTGGCTTTAGATTTGGAACCATTGTTGTCAACCATAGCTTAGAAAATATGAAGAAAAAGTTAGCAATATTATTGCAATAAATTAAAACATAATAATTTGTATTGTAATGATGAAAATCTAAAATATTAATCCCAATTAGTGACTACCACTTAGTGATTACATTTTGTTGGTTAGTGACCATCTTTTTTAATCCATCCAACTAAAATATTAATTCCAATCTACACGCATGAATTTAAAACAATTAGTGACAAAAAACACAATCGTCACAATTTTTGGTCATTACGATAGATCGAGATAGAATTTTTTTTCTTTTTGCATGAGAATTAGTGACCACTTAGTGACCAAATTTGTTTTGTCACTAAAATTCATATTAGTTACCACTAACTAATGACGACCTATGTCATCGTCACTAACGTCACAATTAGTGACCAAAATATAATTAGTCACTAAAATTTTTGCCACTAATTAAGCTTTTTCTGTAGTGTGTTTGCAATCTTGTAGTGTAATTACTTCTCCCCAAAGTGAAATTTGATTAGAAAATTATATGGTAGTTGTAGATTGAGGGGATTGACGAAACCCCATATTTTCCCCAATGTTTATGACAGAAAAAATCAAGGATCCCTCAACCAAATTTAACTAGGAATTTAACACTAATCTTGAATATGGTTTCAAGTTCTGAGAATTTGATGCAATGTAAGCTGGTGGTTGTCGATGGAAAAGGAGGAAATTAAGAAAATTATATTGATGAGGTAGATGAACAAAACTTGGATATATATATATATATATATATATATATATATATATATATATATATATAGCAGGCAACAAACTGAATGTGATAACCGGGTTTAAATTTAATAAAATGGAAGTTGGGGGTGTAATAACCGAGACCAAAATAGTAACTATGAAATAAGGGTGAGTGGTTGCCTTGAGCCAAAGTGTGGGGGGTCTATATGGTAAAAGCTAAAAAGAGGGATTTAACCCTAACACACTCTCCCCTCATTCCATTTTACTGATTTTGGTGGCGGCTAGGAGAAAGGAGGCAATTTTGGAGAAGAAGGCAAGGGGGAGAGAGAGGGAGCAAACCCAAATTGGAAGGAAATGTCTGCACAAATATCTTCAAGGTAAGCTTATTCAACATCTTTCATAATTGATTTTAAGTTTCTCATGATAATGCGGTTGGGGTAGATGAGCCACTAAACCCAATTGATTTTGGGTGTGTTTCTTGGAATTTAGGGCTTATTACTGTTTTAAAAGAAATTTTAGTTAATGGCTAATCATGAGAAAGGATGGAAATCGATTCCAAAGTTGTTTATTCAGTAGAGTTGGTTTGGGTGGGTTTGTTCTTCGTACTGCGTAAACCGCAAGAATCGCACCTCGAGACCCGGGGGTTTTAGTAGGAGCCGGCGTCCACCCGGGGAAGACCGGGCGAGACTAACCGGGCGTGTGGCGCCAACCGGGGAGACCGGAAGGCACCGCCTAGGTGGGGTGAGTCCCGGGGAGGCCGGGAGGCCAATGAACCGGGAGAAGGGTGTGGTTCGGGAGTGAAGGGGACCCGGGTGGAACCCGGGAGGCGGGGGAGCCCGGGTGGAGCAGAGCCCCGGGAGACGAGGTCGGGACCGGGAGTTATAAGCCGGGAGTCGGCAGCGGGAACCCGGTCAAGGACCCGGGAGTCGGGGAGCCCGGGTGAGGTAAGTATCGGGAGACGGTTAGAGCCGGGGAACCCGGGAGTCGGGTGACTCGGTAGAGGTTTATTGTCGTGGGTCAGAGACTCGACGTAGGGCGACGCTAGTAGGACCCGAGTATCGGGTCAAGTAGAAGGTTGAGTTTAATGTTTGTCTGATCTTGAAATTCTTCCTACCGTAGGTCCCGTTAAAGGTGAGAGCTTTAAATAGAAGCTTGGCTAATCAGGTTAGTTTTTCTAACTAAAGGTTTCCTGATAATTATGTTGTTAAATGCACGTGAAAGTTATTTAAAGCATTTCTATTATTTACGCATGCTTTATACCTGCGTGGCATATTATACGTGAGTTATGTTTTATTGTCGTTGAAATGTATGCATACATTATTGTTAGCGAGATGGCCAAGTCGGGGGGGGGGGGGGGTGTCCCGCTTGTGCTCATACCAGGGGGTGTGTTTCGTTTATGTCATTGAGGGTGTGTTCCAAATGAGACAGTATGAGCCAAACATGTTGTTGCCTCCATGTGTCGGTAGTGTGTGTCAGAAGCAAGTTTGTGAATACGGTGTATTATTTTGTAAACTAAATTGGTTTATATTTCTATAAATTAACTTTTCGTGTGGCTTTGGCATCAACTGTTATTGGAGGGAACTCACTAGACCCTTCGGTCTAACCCTCACTCTTTCAAAAGTAAAAACCTTTTCAGGAGTGCGTGACGTGGGGGGATCCGGTAAAGGGAAAGAGAAGTTTTGAGCCGGGAGCTTATTTTAGAAGATTGTTAATCTTAGCCTTCCAAACTTAGTCGTTCTTATAAATTCTCAGTTGTGTAATAGGTTGTTTCCGCTAACCTTGTTTCTTTTAAAATTGTACGTTGGGGCCGTTTGGCATTGTTTTATATCAAAGTCGATTATGCTTTATTTCTGCGAGTTTGGGTTGTTACAATTGGTATCAGAGCCAGATTTAAGGGATTTAGGTGACCGGATGGGCCTAAACTTAAACTGTGGAGTAGAGGGACACAACTGAGATATAGGAAGCCCTTAAGGAAGACCTTGGTCATCGAGAGTTGTGACAACTGTAGTGAGGACTCTCATTTAAAGTAAATTAAGAATTGCATCTGGGCAATGCCATTATGAATTTACAGGTGCATGGGTACACTCGATTACTATCGTTGAGGCGATCGATGGGGTAAGTATGGGTAGTGAGACCTATCATTGAAAGGATAGCGGTGATTATGGTATTAAGGTTAGCACCTTTAGGGTAAGTATTATGTAGGATGTAGATAATTCGAATTGAGGAAGAACTTTTTGGGTTCAAGAGAGAAGAATAACTGTTTGGGGGTGGACTCCTAGTTTCTAGTAAGTCTCCGTTATGGTATATGTCGATCAATGGGGATCAGGAGAGTATCAACCCCAGGAATTGAATAATGGAAATGAGCCTTTGAATCTGTAGTTATTTGAAGAGTAGCAAGGATGGTTGAGAGATAATGACAGTGTTGATTGATAATATGGAGTAAGGATAAGATGGAGACGAGCTATTGTTGGTAAGATTATTTGGGTCAACGTGAAAACACTTGATCTGCAAATCTTTAGTCACGGTGGTAAAAAGAGTATTTGGACATGCAAGCATGTTGGGAAACATTGGCGCTGAAGGTGGTTGCAATGGTTGTAACAATCGTAAATTCTTGGTGTTGAAATTATAAGTTAATAAACGGTGTAAAAGTGGAAAATAAGGAAGTTGGGGGACTTGTGTGCAAATGTAGTTATTAAGGGGCTAAAACCATAATCAATTCCTCATGTTTGGAACTTTCACTATGTATGTGTGTGTGTGCGGCGGTAGAAAAGAGAAGAAGAAGGGAGAGAGATTGACTAATCGTTTTCTTGGGAGGGTCAAACTGTGGTATGATTCTTCAAAGGTATGTTTCCAATCTCCTTTAGAATTAGGAATTCATTTCTCGTTTCCTTTAAGATTTTCTGGTTGGGTAAGATTTATGGAAGCTTATTAAAACTCTCTGTTGAATCGATTTTGGGGTCTGGGCAGATTGGACAGAAGAGAAATAGTGAAATTAAGACTTGTATTATGTTTGTGGGTGATCTCGATGTGTATTATCTAGGTTAGGTAGCAATCGATGGTCTCTGGGTACGGCGTATTGTCGTCCTGAGTTGGGTGGGTTTCGACTGAAACTTTCTCCATCGACCGGACTGCTCGAAGTGGTCAAACCCGGGCCGCCCGGACCGGGACCGCCCAGTATGGGGATCGCCCGGGGCGCAGTCGTCCGGGGGGCAGCGCCCGGGGTTTGCACCGGAATTTTTGTATATTCTTTTAGCGAAGGGTCTGTGAAAGCAGTATGTAATTAGAACTGTGGTAGAGTTTGTAATTGTCTTTTAACGTGGAATGTAGGAGTTCGTTTTACCTGAGGATAGTTGTTCGTGTGTGTCGACTCTCGGACAATCTGGTGAGTTCCCTTATTAATTTCCAAAATTGTATATATATATATATATATATCTTTGAACTGGAAATGGATTTATTTTACATTGCACATTATGCTTCATGTTAAACCCTGATAAAATCATATGTTCGGATATCGCTGTGAAAGGTTGTTATATAAAGCTTTTTTTCTTAATTTCCTTGTATGTTCGAGATGTATGTTGGCGTGACAGCGTGAATGGATGATTGTCCATGGCTACCTATAACAATCGGGGATGGTTGAACCGTGTGTTTGGAATCTGTTTCCCTACACATGGAAACGACATCAATTAGGGGGCCGTATGGGTATCTACTGGGGGGCCCCGAGGATGAGTAGCTCTGATTCGTGAGGCTGGATTTTGGTGTGGATCTAGTTTTTTCTGATGACTCAAAGTTTGTGAGACTATTCTTGTTAAATTGTATATGTTTTCTGTTTACTGTAAGATTGGACGAGGTTGGGAATTCACTAGACCTTCCGGTCTAATCCTCGCTTCCACTTTTCTTAAAATCCATTTTCAGGTAACAGGGGTGCTACTGGATCCTTTAAAGGGAAGAAGAATTGTTAGAAGCTAGAATGTTGGAGAGCGACCTTAGTAGCGGCGTAGACAAAGGTTTATTGTAAATTTCTCGGTTGTAATAGAGATGATGTTTGGACAATGTTAGTCCTTTCTTTTGAAATATTGTATGGGGACCCGATTTGGGAGTTTACTTATATTTAAGTTGTTACGTTGAAAATTGGGTCATTACAAATTGGTATCAGAGCCATAGTTTAAGGGATTTAGGTGACTGGATGGGCCTAATCTTAAACTGTGGAGTAGAGGGGACACAACCGAGGTGTAGGATGCCTTTGAGAAGATCACTCTAAGCGTACTAATTATAAGGTAGGGAGCGCTGTCAATTGAAGTAAATTTACATTACACCTAGCCAGTGTAATTGCAAATTTACGAGTACATGTATGAACTTAAATTGCGTTACTGTGCGTAGTTGTCTATAGAGTGTTGGTTTTGTGCGAATAGTGGGTTTTCGTCGGGGGAGTGTTATCGACGAGGTATTCAATGGAAGGGAGTAACCTAGAGGAAAGTTCTGATCTTGTAGTGTTAACAGAAGTTATTGTGTGATGCGTGGCGTCGATCATGGTGTACTTGATGACGCTCTAGAAGGAGTACTTTTCAGGATGATATTAGATCGCCCAATGATAGAACTTCAAGATATCGGATCGGGTGAATGGATGATGAAGGGTAAACTTTTAGTTCTAGTGAGTCCCATGCTGGGAGTTGTTATGTCGATCGTTTCGGATAAGAGGTAAGGATTGGGTTAGGATTTGGAGAGTTTTAAGTCAAGAACGAGTAAAGGAAGTGAGTCTATAACTCTTAAATCAACATTAGAGCGACATGGTTGTTGGAGAGATGTTATAGGTATGGATTAAATTAATGGAGGGACAGAATGCAACGAGAATTTGGTGGCTTATTGATCTGTTGGGGGTAAAAGATTGAAATCGTATGATATATAAATCATTGATCAAGATGAGAACTTTGTGGGTGATCAAACAAATAGGTTGTGAAACACCTATATAGCAAGTGGTTGCTAGGACGAAAAAGTGGTCGTTAGTCAAAGGTAGGGTGAAGTGATAGCTGTGTGGATGCAGCGATTGACCTCGACTGAGTGAATAGCCTTCAATTGCAATTGAATTCATGCATTATGTCTTTAAAGGTATTACGAGAACTGGTTCATGATTTAAAGGTAGATGCATACTTAACGAATTTCATGTTTTGGAAATAATTCGACACGTGCAAGAGTGTGTTAAAGAGGAAAGACAAACCTATTTCTCGTTGCATAATAAAATTTTCCTTAAACTTAGTGATTTGTGAAGTATATCAATTCTTTTCATGTTGAGATAAAATTTGTTGCGGAAATCATGAACACATTTGGCAGCAATCCTTTATAACCAAAATGAGTTTGAGGTGATATCTTATAAATGAGAGTGGGAGCCGATTGTTTTATTTCGTGCAAGCGGTTTCGTTCAGAACTTTTCTAGTCATATAAGGAAGTTTTCTTTCCATATTACGGTTGTCGCGACATCGTTTTAATTGATCAAGGTGATGTTTTACCAAAAGATTGCATACAAACGATTCTCGAGATCGTTGTGCATGATTTTGAAGTTATGTGAGTGTTCAGTCTTGTGTGCTCAAGATGTTTTCAAGTGTTTTGCCTTTTTAGTGTTCAATTGTGAGAAATTATTTTATTTATTTATTTATCGAGTCATCATTCATGAAGGCTATGAACTCATGAGGTTATAAAAGTTATTGGAGTAGGGACAAGGAACGGTTCGAGCGTGAGGAAAGTGTCGTTCAAGCTAATGATAGACGATTTATGCCTTCGGTGTTCTTATTAAAGAAGAAATAGGGGATATGGAAAATGTCGAAAATGGACTTTGACATTGATGGTATTATGGGAGTTTGAAATCTTGCTTGGTAATCTGACATGTTGTTGTCGATGAATGGTCGTATGTGGGGTGAAAGATTTGAAGTCGTCGAAGTGCCGACGTTAGCGAATAATAATACTTGAAATGTTAAAAAATATTGAGCCTAAGCTTGTTGGAATGGTCCGGTAAGTTAGTCCTCGCATCGTGTAGACTTTGAACCTCCTTCAGATAAGGATGGGGAAACTGTAAACTTAAATGCAGTGTGTTTGGGAGAGGAATATGGCATCATAAATTCTTGTTGCTAGAGATATTGTGGAAGTACTTCCATGTCTATTCTTTTTACGATTAAAGTTAGAAGTTGTTTAAAATGTCCCGAGATCAGGGCGTGGAGTTGGATTTTACGAGTTTAACGTGGTGATTCAAAGACGGAGTAAGTCGGTCAGGGATGGTGTATACTTGTCGGGTATTGGATAACCTTGTGGGAGCACTGTGATAATGAAAGATTGTTGCATGGAGTGTTTCCCTGCGAGACTCTAGTGTTTCGTAAATGATGAAGTAATTAGTACCATCAAAGTGAGTGCATGATTTATATCAGGAAGGTTGAGTTGCGATTCATCTGGATTTGTGGAGAGATGAAGTCGTGAGTTAGAATGAGTCTCATATGCATACAAGTGAATATGAAGGCAATATTGATTAGGTATACAAATGGTCATGAGAACCTGATCTACCGTGCTATCAGGGTGTGGCAACTGTGTGAACAAGTTGGTGGCATAGTAGGCCAAGGTGGACGCGTAAGTCGTGGAGGTATTAATGGGTGATTGTCATGTTGAGTGATGATGTGTATGGTTTTGTGGGACAAGGGGTGTAAATGTTAGATTTGGAGATTTTGTCGAGAGGTGCAATTGTGGAAAATATGTTGGATATAGTAGTGGCGTTATTGTTGTTCTTGAGGTCAGAGGGTGAGTGATAATTGACGATCTCCAAAAAGAAGAACTCGTGTTTCTCTTAGTTGCGTTGAACTCCGGAGAAGTTTCTATCAAGCCATGTCTTATTTGTTTGATTGTGGTGCGTCATTATAGGGTTGAAGTTAATGGGGAAAATTGAAGTATTCGCTAAGTAAGAATGGAACCAAGTGGATAGATTGACTTGCTTTGAAGAATGAGAAAAAGGCTTGGTACATTGGGGGTTGGGTATTGTAACACCCTAAAATTTCAAGGTAAAATAAAACTTAAAATTTCTGCAATATAATGCCTAAAATAAGGCGAATCCAAAACCTATAAACATGACGACTAAAAACCCAACAGAGACGGGGTAGTTCTATAATGAAGTAGCAGAATAAATAAGACATATACATGACAACCTATTCAATCTCGAACGATCAACAACTAGATTAAAATGGGTATCACTATGACTTCAAAAGCGCTCTTTCTCAAAACCCAAAAATGCCCGGTCCAAGGAGGAATCCTAGGTGCGATTCCGACTGATCAAGACATCCTACTCGCACCGTTAACAGAACCTGTGAATCATTTAAACATGAACACACGTGTTAGAACAAAGTCTATTGGTTGTTATGCCGATACCGATTATAATGCAAACAAAAACAATAATTAAATGTTACCGGCTCCCAAAGCATGGAGGTCAAAGTCGAACCTCCCAATAGGGACATTGTAATTTCCTGTACAAATAATACACAAATATCTTCCATATAAAGCAGGATAACCCGCGATCTAGATTGGATTTCACCGTCCAGCCCGGTTCTAGTTCCCATGCCACGCCGGACATCAAAATCCTCAAACCCTCTCTGCCTCTAGTGCTTACCCCGTCGGGTTACACCTCAAGATCTTACAGGCAAGGGTGCCTATCCAATCTAGCCGAGTGTACAACTAAGGGACTTGCGCCCCCTATTGTCCACTCAAAATGCCCAACGGCAAAAACCATGCAATAATCATGCATACCATCTAGATCCTCGTGCACAAGGAAATAGATATAAGACTCCCAACAAGAGTTATGAACAATTATAGATGACAATCCTCATGCAAACGTATTATTGACCCAAATAGTGTGATCATGCTGGATACATATTCACCATAAGAAACTACAACTCGTTTAACCACACACAAATCCCCAATTAGTATAGTGACCCTAACTGCTGATAAGAATTTAGGCATGAGACATTTCATTATGTAGAGATGTAGACCTACACCATGATTTGCCCCTTTTCTATAAGACTTGTAAATAACACTCTTCCACATGTTTAAACCCTTCCACCAAACCCAAAACTTTATTTATTGAAGATAAACGAAACCCTAGTTTTTTTTTAGGTCAACATCATGCATTTTATATATTTCAAATAAGCAAGTAATGGTGCAAGTATGCATGTACATAAGTTAAGAAAACTTACCTAGAGATTCAATGAACAAACCCTAGAAGATTTGAGTTGAGAAGTAGGTGATGAGAACTTGACCTTCAAGAAAATGGAGCTAGTTTACCAAACGAGAGGAACCCTAGTTAGCATTAAATATACCTATCCAAGATCTTAAGAGAGGAGTAAATGTGGAGGAGATGAAGATTGGGATGAAGAAATCTTACCTAGGTGAGAGCAAAATCGGCTGCCAAGAAAACCCCAAAGTGAAATAAATGAAGTCTCTAGAGAAAGTCAGGCATTTAATGCCTTTTACCCCGTCGGCGATTGTGACATCGCGAGAGTGAGAGGGCACTCTCGCCGGTCACTCTCGCCGAAAATGTACCGAGACTTCGGCCCGAGCGACCAAAAATGGGACTCCGCGATAGTGACACCGCGAGAGTGACCCTGGCACTCTCGCCCAAAATGTACCGCGAGTCCGAAAAATTCCTGGCGCGATTATGACACCACGAGAGTGACCATGTCACTCTCGCCAGTCACTATCGCCCAACTTGTTCCCCTATCGAAAAATTTAGCGCTTTTCAAAAAACACAAACACAGCCAATAAATGACGACCTTAACTAAGCAAAACCAAATACATTTACAATTACGAATTAACCCATAATCCAAGATTCGGGGTGTTACAATCCTCCACCCCTTAGAATGGATTTCGTCCCCGATATCCCAACTAACCAAACAAATGAGGGTATCGCCTCCTCATATTTTCTTCCTATTCCCAAGTTACGTTGGTACCGCGATGGTGCTTCCACTGAATCTTCACCATGACCACTTCTTTGTGCCGTAGTCTCTTCGTCTTCCTTTCGAGGATAGATTCGGGTTCCTCTATGCATCGATTGTTGTCCACCCTGATTTCCGAAAGTGGGATGACACTCTCTTCTTCAGCTAGGCATTTCTGCAAGTAGCACACATGAAAGGTGGGGTGAATTTCGTCCATCTCCGGCGGAAGGTCCAACTTGTAGGCTTGTAGACCAATACGTTCAAGGATGGTGAAAGGCCCAAGGAAACGGGGACTGAGCTTCCCCCGTTTTCCGAACCTTACCAATCCTTTCCATGGCGATACTTTCAGCATCACCCGTTCCCCCACTTGGAACTCGACCGGCCTCCTCATTTTGTCCGCGTAGCTCTTTTGCCGATCTTGTGCCGCTTTCAAACGCTCTCTGATGACCTTCACTTTGTCGGTCGTCTCTTGAACGATCTCCGGTCCGGCAAACTGCTTTTCACCCGCTTCCAACCAACACACGGGTTTCCTACACTTCCTTCCATACAACGCCTCGAATGGTGCCATACCAATACTCGAGTGATAACTGTTGTTGTAGGCGAATTCCACTAGTGGAAGGTGTGCATCCCAATTTCCCCCGAAATCGATGACACACGACCTCAACATGTCCTCAAGGGTCTGAATGGTCCTCTCGCTCTGTCCGTCTGTCTGCGAGTGATAGGCGGTACTCAACTTAACTCTCATGCCCAACTCTTTCTGTAAACTATCCCAAAAGTGCGATGTGAAACGGCTATCTCGGTCGGACACAATAGAAAGTGGCACTCCATGCCTCGAGACTACTTCATCTATGTAGAGTTTGGCCAACTTGTCCATCGGTAGGGTCTCCCGCATAGACAAGAAATGCGCGCTCTTGGTCAAACGATCCACTATTACCCAAATAGTATCGTGGTTCTTTAAAGTCCTCGGTAGCTTGGTTACGAAGTCCATGGTGATGTGTTCCCACTTCCACTCCGGTATCTCCAAGGATTGGAGACTACCGTATGGCCGTTGGTGCTCCGCCTTCACTTGTAGGCAAGTTATGCATTGCTCCACATAACTAGCCACATCTAACTTCATCACTAACCACCAATAGTTGAGCTTTAAATCTCGATACATCTTAGTGCGCCCCGGATGTATTGAGTACTTGGATTTGTGCGCGTCCTCCAATAGTAGATCCCGACATCCTCCAATCTTTGGCACCCAAATTCGACCTTGATACAATTTCAAACCCCTTCCATCCTCGGTCAATTGGAGATGTTGCTTCACCATGATTTCACTTTTGAGGTTGACTTCAAGAAGTGCTTCCGACTGTGATGCTTTGATTTTATCAATCAAACTTGAAACCACATCCACCCTTGCAAAGGTGGCTTGAACCCCACAACTATACTCCTTCCGGCTCAAGGCGTCCGTGACCACATTTGCTTTCCCGGGGTGGTATTGAAGTTCACAGTCATAATCCTTGAGTAGCTCAAGCCATATCCTTTGCCGCATATTCAATTCTTTCTGATCGAAGACATACTTCAGGCTTTTATGATCGGTAAAGAGGGTACACTTCGTCCCGTATAGGTAGTGTCGCCATAACTTCAAGGCGAACACCACTGCCGCTAGCTCGAGATCGTGAGTTGGGTAATTCTTTTCATGCTCCTTCAATTGCCTTGATGCGTAAGCTATGACCTTGCCCCTTTGCATCAAGACACACCCCAAACCCAATTTAGATGCATCGCTGTAGACCACAAAGTCTTCAGTCCCCTCGGGTAGAGATAAGATTGGCGCTTCACACAATTTCCTTTGGAGGGTCCGAAAGGCTTGCTCTTGCTTCTCGGTCCAAAGGAACTTCACGTTCTTCCTTGTCAGAGATGTCAATGGTGATGCGATATTGGAAAAATCTTGGATGAATCTTCTATAGTAACCGGCTAGACCCAAGAAACTCCGGATTTCCGTGGGACTTTTTGGCGGTTCCCAATTCATCATAGCCTCAATCTTTGATGGGTCCACCTTTACTCCTTCACTTGACACTACATGACCCAAAAACTGAACCTCTCTTAGCCAAAATTCACACTTGGAGAATTTGGCATAGAGCTTCTCATCCCTCAATACTCCCAACACTTCTCGAAGGTGTTTCTCGTGCTCTTCGTCACTCTTCGAGTACACCAAGATATCATCGATGAACACTATGACCGACTTGTCTAGGAAAGGTCGTCAAACATGGTTCATCAAATCCATGAATACCACCGGCGCGTTGGTTAGCCCGAAGGGCATAACCAAGAACTCGTAGTGACCATAACGTGTTCTAAAGGAGGTCTTGGACACGTCTTCTTCTCGAACTCTAACTTGATGATAACCCGATCGAAGGTCGATCTTTGAGAAGCATCCGACTCCTTGCAGTTGGTCGAAGAGATCGTCGATTCGGGGCAATGGATACTTGTTCTTTACGGTTACCTTGTTCAACTCCCGATAGTCGATGCACATCCGCATCGATCCATTCTTTTTCTTGACGAAGAGTACCGGAGCTCCCCAAGGCGAGGGACTCGGCCTCACGAAGCCCTTCTCCAACAACTCTTGAAGTTGTGACATCATTTCTTGCATTTCGGTCGGAGAAAGACGGTACGGTGCACGGCGCTGCCCTAGGGATTAAATCGATTCGGAACTCCACCTGGCGGTCAGGTGGCAAACCCGGGAGATCGTCAGGAAAGACGTCTGGGTACTCGCTAACGACTTGAACATCTTCAATCTTATTCTTCTCTGCTTTGGCATCCAACACGTAGGCAAGGAATGAAGGGCAATTCTTCGCAAGACACTTACTTGCCTTGATGGAGGAAATAAGATCCACCTCACCCTTACGCTTCTCCCCATAGACAAAGACAAACCTCCCGCTTGAAGTCGGTAATCTGATCATCTTCTTTAAACAAAAGATCTCCGCCTTGTGATGAGACAACCAGTCCATTCCGATCACTACATCGAAACTCCCGATTGCCATAGGGAGTAGGTCCACAACGAACAACTCCCCACCAATATCTAGCTGGCATTTTTCCAACACGTCCCATAATATTACTTGTTCCCCATTTGCTATCTCTACTACTAAGGCATCGATAAGATTACAAGTGGGCACATTCAATTCTTTGCAAAAGTCAAGAGACACGAAAGAGAAATTCGCACCAAAATCAAATACACCTTAGCAGCAAGTGAGTTGAGTAAGAACGTACCCGACACCACGTCGGTGGTTTCCTTCGCTTCCTCTCTGGTCATTTGGAAGGCTCTCCCTTGAGCTTTAGGGACAACTTCCCTCTTTGGTTGAACCGGTAGATTTCCTCCTCTATCTCCATCCCTTAGCTTGGGGCAATTCCTCCTAATGTACCCTGGCTCCTTGCATTCGAAACAAAGTGTCCCCGGCATGGGACAACGCGGACTTGTGTGACCGAGCTTATTACACTTGAAGCACGTGACTTGTCGGGGGTTGGAGTTGCAAGGACCAAAATGCCTGCTTTTGCACTTGGGACACAAATTCGCCTCCCGGTGATCATCAAAGTTTCTAACGTTCGGTTGGAACTTCGGTCGCTTGAATGAACTCGGCGGCACTTCACTTTTCCTATTTTCTGCGGCCTTCGACTTCTCTTCCTTGTCTCTAGCGTAGACTATTTCCATTACTTTGGCTTCCTCAATGATCGCTCGTAGATTTGTAGCTTTCGAGTTTTGGACTCGGTTTCCCATGTCCACGGGTAGGCCCTTCAGATAGGCCTTTATCTGTTCCTTCTCGGTCGGGGCCACATGCCCCACAAGATTCAGCTTCTCCATGAAAAGACGGGTATATTCCCTCACCGTCAGATCCCCTTTCTTTAGCGCTCGGAACTCTTCCTCGATCAGATCCATCTCGTTTTCATTACAGTATTCTTCCATAACCTTCTTCTTGAAGGTGGCCCATGACATCTTTGCTAACACGGCTTCCCCTATGGTTGCGGTGTGGACGTCCCACCATATTAAAGCCGCACCCCGAAGTATTTGGGAACCAAAATTTACCTTCTGATTCTCATCACATCCGCAAGCCCGAAAGGCCTGCTCAGTCTCCCTCAACCATTTCATACAAGCTACGGGATCGTCGGCCCCGGCGAACTCTGGCGGCTTACACCCCATGAAGGATTTATACGAGCAATCCTTTCCCGTCTGCCTCGTCTCTAATACCACCACTCCATTAGTACGGTTCTCACCCCTAGTACCACCCAAGCCAGCTACCGCGTTCTCTGCCACCACCTCTGGCCTCCGAAGACTGGCATCTCTATCTTCTAGCATCTTCAGGAATGCTTCTTGTTGCTTTTCCATGGCCGATGTTACCATCTGCATAACACTGGCCACCATATCGGCTTGCGGGTTTGCATCCTGAATGACCGGGTTTGTGGATGCCAACTCCACTCTAGGTATATGCTCCACAGGTCCGGTAAATATTGGCGGCATTCCGGGAGGAACCACAGTTGCCACCCGGGCTATAGGATTCGGTTTAGATGAAATGTCCTCAAGCATTTCTCCCTCGTTCAGCGGCCGACTCCGAGTATTTACCATCTCGGATCTGCCACACAAGAAGTAAGGAAATGAAAATAAGCAACACTAGATTACACAAGAAACATACTCATACGGTCCGTTGATCATCATAATCATAGTAATTCAAGTACGTTCACGTAATCATATATTCATAACAACAGTAGCTAATTGAAATTATGAACATACACTACATAAAAATTCTTGCTACCACTTTTACAATTCTCAATGACGTAGTTTCTGTCGACTCTAGGGTTGTCCCATCTTAGAAATTCTACCCAAAGCTCACAGTTCATAACTTAATAGTCTCAGCTTAAGTCTAAGCATCGAGTCTACATACCTAGTTCACTTAAACTAGAGCTCTGATACCAACTTGTAACACCCTAAAATTTCAACGTAAAATAAATCTTAAAATTTCTGCAATATAATGCCTAAAATAAGGCGAATCCAAAACCTGTAAACATGACGACTAAAAACCCAACAGATACGGGGTAGTTCTATAATGAAGTAGCAGAATAAATAAGACATATACATGACAACCTATTCAATCTCGAACGATCAACAACTAGATTAAAATGGGTGTCACTATGACTTCAAAAGCGCTCTTTCTCAAAACCCAAAAATGCCCGGTCCAAGGAGGAAACCTAGGTACGATTTCGACTGATCAAGACATCATACTCGCACCGCTAACAGAACCTGTGAATCATTTAAACATGAACACATGTGTTAGAACAAAGTCTATTGGTTGTTATGCCGATACCGATTATAATGCAAACAAGAACAATAATTAAATGTTACTGGCTCCCAAAGCATGGAGGTCAAAGTCGAACCTCCCAATAGGGACATTGTAATTTCCTGTACAAATAATACATAAATATCTTCCATATAAAGCGGGATAACCCGCGATCTAGATTGAATTTCACCGTCCAGCCCGGTTCTAGTTCCCATGCCACGTCGGACATCACAATCCTCAAACCCTCTCTGCCTCTAGTGCTTACCCCTTCGGGTTACACCTCAATGTCTTACAGGCAAGGGTGCCTATCCAATCTAGCCGAGTGTACATATAAGGGACTTGCGCCCCCTATTGTCCACTCAAAATGCCCAACGGCAAAAACCATGCAATAATCATGCATACCATCTAGATCCTCGTGCACAAGGAAATAGATATAAGACTCCCAACAAGAATTATGAACAATTATAGATGACAATCCTCATGCAAACGTATTATTGACCCAAATAGTGTGATCATGCTGGATACATATTCACCATAAGAAACTACAACTCGTTTAACCACACACAAATCCCCAATTAGTATAGTGACCCTAACTGCTGATAAGAATTTAGGCATGAGACATTTCATTATGTAGAGATGTAGACCTACACCATGATTTGCCCCTTTTCTATAAGACTTGTAAATAACACTCTTCCACATGTTTAAACCCTTCCACCAAACCCAAAACTTTATTTATTGAAGATAAACGAAACCCTAGTTTTTTTTTTAGGTCAACATCATGCATTTCATATATTTCAAATAAGCAAGTAATTGTGCAAGTATGCATGTACATAAGTTAAGAAAACTTACCTAGAGATTCAATGAACAAACCCTAGAAGATTTGAGTTGAGAAGTAGGTGATGAGAACTTGACCTTCAAGAAAATGGAGCTAGTTTACCAAACGAGAGGAACCCTAGTTAGCATTAAATATACCTATCCAAGATCTTAGAGAGGAGTAAATGTGGAGGAGATGAAGATTGGGATGAAGAAATCTTACCTAGGTGAGAGCAAAATCGGCTGCCAAGAAAACCCCAAAGTGAAATAAATGAAGTCTCTAGTGAAAGTCAGGTATTTAATGCCTTTTACCCCATCGGAGATTGTGACATCGCGAGAGTGAGAGGGCACTCTCGCCGGTCACTCTCGCCGAAAATGTACCGAGACTTCGGCTCGAGCGACCAAAAATGGGACTCCGCGATAGTGACACCGCGAGAGTGACCCTGGCACTCTCGCCCAAAATGTACCGCGAGTCCGAAAAATTCCTGGCGCGATTATGACACCACGAGAGTGACCATGTCACTCTCGCTAGTCACTATCGCCCAACCTGTTCCCCTATCGAAAAACTTAGCGCTTTTCAAAAAACGCAAACACGGCCAATAAATGACGACCTTAACTAAGCAAAACCAAATACATTTACAATTACGAAATAACCCATAATCCAAGATTTGGGGTGTTACAGGTATTATTCGTGAGCCATCAGAATGTCCACAATGAAAATTGTGGTGGAGCAAATACGTGTTAGGAATGTGTTGCCAGTAAAGGGGAAAACGATGATTCCGGATTGCGTTAGAAGATAATGTTAGCGGGTTGCAACAGGGTGAGTAAGCTAAGACCAAGAAGCTCGTCTAGTGAAGCAGAGGAATATGGAATACGTCCAAAAGTCGTAACTTTGCAAGGATAGGGGAAAAAGGATTATCGTGTATGATATGATTAAGGTGTTGGAAAATTAGTCCAAGAGATGAGCCGAAAACTCGCACCGTTTAGTAAGTTTTCTTGGACATTGGGCGTTCTATGATTCGAAGAGTCTTGATACGATAGTGGATTGAAATGCTCGGAGGGAAAGATCAACGGACTTGAGTAATTTGTAGTGCGATAGATTTTTCGAGCGAGCATGGTGGGTAGTGTTGTGAGAATTAAGCGGGTTCGGGGGCGAGGAGTCCCGCTCCTCGCTTGAATCAGAAGTTTTTGGGTTATGATGGATGCAGTAAAGTTTCTGCCATGTGTTTGTGGGACTATCTCAGATTGTTAGTAGGATAATTAGGTGATGGAATCAATTATTCGTGCACGGTTATATATTTTAATAGTTGGATATCCGAAAATATAAGTACGGGTGAGGTTCTAGTTGATGTATGCATGGTGCATTTTAATTGTTTTCTATCAACGGATTAGTGCTCAATGTTGTATTATATATTGATATGTTGTTAGTGTTGGGTGTTAACCACATTGGGCTTTACTAAGAATGGTGTCATTTAGTAATGGAATTCTTACCTGTAGCCTTGGTGTAGCCTTGGTGCAGCCTTGGAGATGAAGTTGAAGGATGTCCCTGGGCAAACAAGCGACTTTGCGAAGGTATTATTTTAGTACAAAAAAGGTTGAAGGTAGCTTGTGACTGTCAAAAGAATTATGTTGTTAAGCGATGGAAGAACTTAGAATTTCAACTCGGGAATAGCGTAAAGCCTAAAATATCTTTGTAGAAAGGAGTACTTTATTTCGGAAAGGGGGAAAGATAATCCGTGTTATAGTGGATCTTTTGAAATTATTGAATGGGTTGGGAAGGCGGTGTGTAGGTTCGTATTAACCGACACCTTTCACGTTTCAAATCTGAGGAAGTGTCTTGCAAAAGTCTGTGTGGTGGTGCCCTTACAGGATGTGCGGGTGGATGAGAAATTGAACTTCGTCGAGGAACCGGAAGAAATGGTGGATCGTAAGGTCAAACGCTTAAGGACAAAGGATATCAATTTAATAAAGGTCCAATGGAAGTGCCACAAGGGGCTAGGAGCCACGTGGGAACTAGAAACGGACATGATGTCCAAATACCCGTACCTTTCGCAAGAAGATTCTGAGGATGGAATCCCTTTTAAGGGGGGAGTGTTGTAACAATCGTAAATTCTTGGTTTCAAAATTATAAGTTAATAAACGGTGTAAAAGTAGAAAATAAGGAAGTTGGGGGACTTGTGTGCAAATGTACTTATAAAGGGGCTAAAACCCTAATCAATTCCTCATGTTTGGGATTTTCACTGTGCATGTGTGTGTGTGCGGCGACAGAAAAGAGAAGAAGAAGGGAGAGAGATTGACTGATCGTTTTCTTGGGAGGGCAAATTGTGGTATGATTCTTCAAAGGTATGTTTCCAATCTCCTTTAGAATTAGGAATTCATGTCTCATTTCCTTCAAGATTTTCTGGTTGGGTAAGATTTATGGAAGCTTATTAAAACCCTCTGTTGAATCGATTTTGGGGTCTGGGCAGATTGGACAGAAGAGAAATAGTGAAATTAAGACTTGTATTATGTTTGTGGGTGATATCGATGTGTATTATCTAGGTTGGGTAGCAATCGATGGTCTCTGGGTACGGCGTATTGTCGTCTTGAGTTGGGTGGGTTTCGACTGAAACTTTCTCCATCAACCGGACTGCTCGAAGTGGTCAAACCAGGGCCACCCGGTATGGTAGCAACCGAGGCCGCCTGATATGAGGATCGCTAGGGGCGTGGTCGTCCGGGGGACGGCGCCCGGGGTCTGCACAGGAATTTTTGTATATTCTTTTAGCTAAGGGTTTGTGAAAGTAGTATGTATTAGAACTATGGTAGAGTTTGCAATTGTCTTTTAGCGTGGAATGTAGGAGTTCGTTTTACTTGAGGATAGTTGTTCGTGTGTGTCGACTCTCGGACAATCAGGTGAGTTTCCTTATTTCTAAAATTGTATATATATCTTTGAACTGGAAATGGATTTATTTTACATTGCACATTATGCTTCATGTTAAACCTTGATAAAATCATATGTTCGGATATCGCTGTGAATGTTTGTTATATAAAGCTTTATTTCTTAATTTCCATGTATGTTCGAGATGTATGTTGGCGTGACAGCGTGAATGGATGATTGACCATGGCTACCCATAACCATCAGGGATGGTTGAACTGTGTGTTTGGAATTTGTTTCCCTACACACGGAAACGACATCGACTAGGGGGTCGTATGGGGATCTACTGGGGGGCCCCGAGGACGAGTAGTCCTGATTCGTGAGGTTGGATTTTGGTGTGGATCTATTCTTTTCTGATGACTCAAATTTTGTGAGACTAATCTTGTTAAATTGTATATGTTTTCTGTTTACTGTAAGATTGGACGAGGTTGGGAATTCACTAGACCTTCCGGTCTAATCCTCGCTTCCACTTTTCTTAAAACCCATTTTCAGGTAACAGGGGTGCTACTGGATCCTTTAAAGGGAAGAAGAATTGTTAGAAGCTAGAATTTTGGAGAGCGACCTTAGTAGAGGCGTAGACAAAGGTTTATTGTAAATTTCTCGATTGTAATAGAGATGATGTTTGGACAATGTTAGTCCTTTCTTTTGAAATATTGTATGGGGACCCGATTGGGGAGTTTACTTATATTTAAGTTGTTACGTTGAAAATTGGGTCGTTACAATGGTGAGGGACCTGACTGGTTGGTCGGAAGTAAGGGTCGGTGATAAACTGTTGTGAGTGTAAGCGGTCGACCTTACGACAATAAATAGCCTTCAATGTAAAAGGAATATCATGCATGGTGTTTTTGAATAAGTTGCTTGAGTCTTTCATGTCATATATATTGGTGTGTGTGTGCGCCTTGCGAGTCATTTGTTTTGAAATTGAGAAGGCGTGTGTAAACGTGTGTTTGATTTGGAAAGGGCAAGTTTATTGCATAGTCTGCTAAATTTTGAACTCGGTAATTTGAGAACCATTTCATTTCTTTTATGAATGAGTTAAATTTTGTGGAAAATATATTATCATTTAACCGCGTGGTTTTATAAGGGAGACTGGTATGGACACGTTCGTCATGCCAGCAAGCGTGGAAATCGACTGACTCGCTCAGTATAAGTAATTTTGTTATAATTTCATGAATTGCTTGAGTAAAGTTTCATTGAAAATATTTTCAAATATGCCAACATCGATTTTGGTTGGATAAGGTTCATTTCTTCGTGGGGTCGAGTGAGAACGATCATTGAAATCATCGTGCATGGCTATTCAGTTATGTCGGAGTAGTGTCGTGTATACTCAAGCTTGTATCGTTTTGAGGTACTTGTCGAATTTCAAACGTGTCAAATGTTTTCAAACTGGTATGTTGTCATGCATGAAGGCTATGAACACACTAGGTCATAAGGAAGCATTGTGATTAAGGATGAGGGAAGGTGTTGAGAGTGAAAGGGTGGCGTTCAAGCCGTTGTTGGTCGATTCATGACCTTGGTATTCCCACTAGGGAAAGGCAGGGAATAACAGAAGCCTTAGCCTTTGAAGTTAAAATGATTCGTTTTGTGGTAGCATGCACTTCTGTCGGTAACTTGAGTTATGGTAGTCGACAGGTGGTGTTGTCGAGGTGGAATTCGGAGCCGTTAAGATGACTCTTTTAGCAGCATGTTGATAAGTAGCGTTGTGGTTTTTGGGATGAAAAGTCATGGACGTCGAGCCGGAGTTTGAGGTGGACTAGTAATCAGAATATATCAAGTGAATCTTGTGCCTTCAACATGTGAAGTCGGTGGGGCACCTAGATAGTTACGATGGGTTGGAAGGAGTAGGTCCCTTTGGGAGTCCTTGTTGGTCGGAAGCATTGTTGAAGTCAACTATCAATTGTTGAGGTCATTAACGGGATGTGGAAAATGAATAAGTACCCATGGTTATTTTGCTTAGTGTTCGTGAGAAAGCAAGGAGTTGTACGGGAAAGGAGCGTACCTAGCATGGTGTCGGACCACCTCGTGTGGGTATAACGAAAATGGAAGATCGGTAGTTTGGTCAAGTAAATTCCTATGGGGTTCCGATGGTTTGCTAGGAGTGAAGTATTTATAACACAACTGAAGTGGTTGCACTTCGAGCATTTAGGTGTGCGAGGTAGTATGCTTAATCTAATAGACTACGTGAATTTGTTTCTGGTAGATCGCGATGAGCCGACCAGAGACGAGATCATGTAGAGTGGTTTAAATGATCATAATTCCGTAGGTTATCCAGATTCGAGCAAGTCAAAGTCGTGAAACAACTTTATCTCAAATTTCGGTGTTATGATCGGCATGAAGAGGATGGCATCTGGTATGCGTACCAAGTATTGCGAAGATTTTGATGGTATTGTGATGATGTGGTAGGGTAATGGACGCTTGGATGAGTTAGTATTATTTCATGTCAAAGTGGTTGTGCAAGTCATTGAGGTGGTAAGAAGTTTCTTTGAGGTTAAATAATAGGTTTGTACTATTGATATAGGATGGCGTAGGTGGGAATCCTTGCTGCGAGATTTCTGGGGGAACTTTTCAATTGTGGCAAGTACATTGTGGAGATGTGTAAGTGTATTTTTGATATCGTGGTCCTACTAGATTGAGATTAATGTTCAAATGATAGTGAGTGGTTATTTAAAAGAGGAACGATGGGTTCTGGGTTGCGGTGAATTGTGAATGAGTTTAGCTTTTACCGCTAAAATATTGATGGAAATGTCGAATGTTTAAGTTTGCGAAATTTTGTAGTTGATATGATGATCCGTGGGGTTGTCGAAGTAGTCTTTGAGCGTGAAGGAATTCTAGCGGACAAGTCAACCTTGTTGGAGAGCGAGAATTATGTGATGCCTTCGAGCATTGGGTATCGTTTTGGAAGGGCTTGGTTGAATGTCTTGAATGAGAATTGGGGAAATCGCTTAGCTAAGCATAGTAATGCAAGTGTGGTTCCGGCACATTTGGGATTGTCGGAGAAGTGGGTAACTGAGAGTAAGAAGTTGGCAAGTGACACATAAGTGTAGTGCTATGTTTTCAGATTGGTCGTTGGTAGGTATATGAACCCCTAGTGAGGGTGTGAGAAGGAGATTATAGTGTGTGTTAAGGCTCTAGTGTTGGGAAATCTAGATCGTGCAGGTGGTCTAAAGCTTGCAATTGCTAGTGATCCAGTCCTTGGGAAGCACGTTCGTTGTTTTTAGGAGAAAGTGGAAAAGGTGGGGGGGATGTAGTGCCCGGAGTGAAAGAGTTTTTGAGTCAGACTTAATATTGCGTGGAAAAGGTTCCAAGTGAACCTATCTTTCAGTGTTAAGCTATTTGGGATAGTTTGGTGTGAGCATGGTCACTCCTTGTTTGAACAAAAGAAGCTTGGACTCTTTGCAAATATGGTCGGACGGTTGTAGGATGTGAGGAGAAATTGAAGTATGTGTCATATTAATTCGGTTAGTTGGAGTCGGCGGACTATGAAAGTGGCGAATGGTAGAAATTTTCTTTCCTTTATGTAAGAATTTGGGGTGATGGCGTTTGGGGCGACATATGTTTAATCGTATGAGTTGTGACCAGTGTGGTTCGGGAAAAAAAGTGATTTTCGCACTAGACGTATGTAGTATTGAGGTGAACTATTTTACTATGGCGGGATACTTGATGAAGAAACTCATAACGGTGGATTCATGGTGATGTCTAACGTTGACATCGTGTTAGGATGGCAATTTGAGGGTTCATTATCTTAGTCAGGGATACACGTTATTATGGCGATATATCCGGTTATGTTCGTTCGTGTAAAGAAGTGAAATGGTATGCGAAAACCTTAAAGAGACGCGTTTTAAAACAGTGAGTCTGGGTATGTGGACAAAGCGGACAATATCTGGTACGGTTGGGTTGGGATGTTACAGATGGTATCAACTGAGTGAAGTTAAATTGATATGATTGAAAGAACGTGAGACATGTAAATCTCAAGTTGAGAGGGCGTAACTTGATGCGGAAATTCGTCCCCATGGAATGAAATGGTACGTTCGAGAGAAAGCTAGTGTTGGGCCACGTTTGGGGTCCGTTGAATTTATAAAATGATTTGGAGAGATAATGTATGATCTGGAAGCGTTCGATGAGAATTTGGAAAATCCATTTTGGGTGTCACGCCTCTAATTGAGAGTATTTGTTGGAAGTTGGGACGGCAATACCTTTGCAAGGTATGAAAGTAATTAAGGAGTTAACCTTTATCATATAGTCTAAGGAAGCCATTGACCGTAAGGGTAGGAAGTTAAGAATCAGAAGAGACCCGCCCCGTGAAAGTGCAATGGTGGTATCATAAAGGGGAAGGGGCAACGCGAGAGGGTGTAATCGGGTATGAGGTCCCAGTACCCAAATTTGTCCAAACGATGGAATTCTAGGGACGGAATTCTTTTGAGGGGGAGATATTGTGATAACCGGGTTTAAATTTAATAAAATGGAAGTTGGGGGTGTAATAACCGAGACCAAAATAGTGACTATGAAAATAAGGGTGAGTGGTTGCCTTGAGCCAAAGTGTGTGGGGTCTATATGGTAAAAGCTAAAAAGAGGGATTTAACCCTAACACACTATCCCCCATTCCATTTTACTGATTTTGGTGGCGGCTAGGAGAAAGGAGGTGATTTTGGAGAAGAAGGCAAGGGAGAGAGGGAGAGAGAGAGAGAGAGAGAGAGAGAGAGAGAGCAAACCCAAATTGGAAGGAAATGTCTGCACAAATCTCTTCAAGGAAAGCTTATTCAACATCTTTCATAATTGATTTTAAGTTTCTCATGATAAAGCGGTTGGGGTAGATGAGCCACTAAACCCAATTGATTTTGGGTGTGTTTCTTGGAATTTAGGGCTTATTATTGTTTTAAAAGAACTTTTAGTTAATGGCTAATCATGAGAAAGGTTGGAAATCGATTCCAAAGTTGTTTATTTGGTAGAGTTGGTTTGGGTGGGTTTTGTTCTTCGTACTGCGTAAACCGTAGGAATCGCACCTCAAGACCCGGGGGTTTTAGCAGGAGCCGGCATCCACCTGGGGAAGACCGGGCGAGACTAACCGGGTGATGTATAACCGTGTGTGGCGCCAACAAAGTACTTTATAAAAGAACTCCAAATAAGAACTACGTTTAATTTGCTTATAAAAACAGTTGTTATAAAATGAATCTGGAATTTGTCTCCGCTATTTACAATTCATTTTTGTTAGCGAATCATCAATCATTCAATTTTAAAAAAAATGTTTCAACTCACCAAAAAAAAATTCAAGTGGTAACATCATTATTATGTTGATTAGTTAATTGCTTTTCATATAAGAGGTCTTGTGTTCAATTCTTTTTATGTAGGTTTTTTTTTAAAAACATAATAAATCTAAAAATAAAAGCTAAAAACTACAAACTAAAAAAATGACACTAACATGATTCGAACTCTCGTCTGGGGAGGAAAAAATTTCTTGCAAACCAACTTTACCAAACCAACGTTAACGTTATGAATAACGGTTGCTGACGGGCCAACTATACTACTAACAAAAACGATGAACATACATACATTGCTCTTTAGATTTTGATGTATGTATGTTATCCCATAAATAGTAAAAAAAATTGTCAAATTTTAAGCAATGATTCATCCATAAGTTTTATTTTACTTACTATTTTAAATTTCAATTCACACTAGACTATGTTATATAAAAAACACATTGATGTAACATATCTCCACTTGGTAAAAACAATTAATAGGTATAGAAATGATGCCACTTAAGATGACTTGATAATAACATCCTCTTTCTTTAATAACTCTAAATATAGCCACTTACAATTTGTTCTTTAATCAAATCTAAATATATTGATTCTATATAGAATACTTATAACTTCAATATTTCTACGTTTTAACATACAAAAAATGGACAACCAAACTGATGATTGAACAAAACAATAATTAGTCTATTCCTACTTCCTCATTAAGGTCAATACAGGATTTACGATTTTCACCTTGAACCGCTCAAGTTTGCAGGAAGACTGAAAGTTACGCCCCTCCATTCTAAGATGATTGTTTAGCCCTCTAATTTTCACAATTTCTTGTTTATCATAATCTACTTCTTGACAACTCAGTAGCAACTCTGAGATGACTTTTACTTGAGAATCATCAAGCCTTTGAACAAAGTATTTCTCAAGATCATGAGTCTCAAGGAAGATCTTCCTCTGCCATAATATTCCCTTGTGTTTTGCCTCCTCTAATTCCAAAAAC
The DNA here is from genome assembly GCA_954870635.1 of Arctium minus. Taxonomy (NCBI): domain Eukaryota; kingdom Viridiplantae; phylum Streptophyta; class Magnoliopsida; order Asterales; family Asteraceae; genus Arctium; species Arctium minus. The sequence continues at coordinate 21,310,580 of OX941097.1, read as the reverse complement.
TCAAAAAGAATTTGATTTACCTTGTCCAATGCGTGCTCTTTTATTTCTGTGTCCTGCTGTTTGCAATCTTTGAGTGTAATTACTTCTCCAGAAAGTGAAATTTGATTAGAAAATGATGTCGGAATTGTAGATTGAGGGCATTGATGAAACCCCATATTTTCCTGAATGTTTCTGATAGAAAAAACCAAGGATCCCTCAACCAATTTAACTATTACCTTGATTAGGCGTTTATCATTGATCTTGAATATATGGTTTCAAGTTATGAGAATTTGATGCAACGGAAGCTGGTGGCTATCGATGGAAAAGGAGGAAATTAAGAAAATAATGTTGATGAGGTTAAAGATCTACAAGACTTGGATATATATAGCAGGAAACAAACTGAAGAGGCATAAAACAATCTATTTTGATTTTGAAAATTTTAATAATGATCAAGACATGGTAAAAGTTATAAAAATTTCCATCGGTTTTGCTTGAGATTTTACCGTGTCTTATTGATTCTCAATATGCTTTTGGAGGCTAACAAATCAAACTAATCACATCGTCATTACGTATGGGATATTAAGGGCATTCGGGCTGTGTAACACCCGCAAATTTATGTTTGTGAAAGTCAATGGTACACTCTGGGTGAGAGTACCCCGCGAGAGTGACATTGGTCACAATCGCGAGGCACAATCGCTAGCGAGGGGAGTGCCCACGGTACATTTTGGGCAAAAGTGCCCTGGCGAGAGTGCCCTGGGCACAATCGTCGTCGGCCCAGGGTTTTAAAATGTGGAGTTTTCATCCCTTTTGTCATTTACCACTTCACCTATTCATCTTCATTCTCTATCAAACTGAGCCTCTTCATTTATTTAGGGTTTTGAAGCCCTTGAGGCACAAATCCTTAGGTTCTGAAGAGATCCTTCATGATCAAGCTAGTATTTGGAGGATAGAGACAAGGATCCTTCATCTCACCTTCTTCACCATCTCCTCACCATTGTTTACTACATTTTTGGGGTTTTGTTAGAGACCTCATTGGTAAGTTATTCAAACCATTTTTAACCTTGTAATGAGTTATAAATCCTCCATTAATGACTCTCTAGTGTTTATATTTATCAAATCTTGGTTTGAATGATTTTGGAGAAATTAGGTCAAAATTAGGGTTTTGGCCAAGAAGGGGATTTTGATATACAATGTTTGGAGAACGATATGGTTTAATATGTAAATTTATGGGTGGAAATTTATGGATCTAGGTTTTTGGAGGTGTTGGCTTGAGGATTCAAGTTTTTCAAAGAAGTTCAAAGTGGGGTAAAATCTAGATTTAGCCTAAATCTAGTAAGGCGAGTTCAAGTTGATTTATGAAACGGTGTACATGCCAAAATGTCCATTTTTAAATGTTTATATGTTTTACATGAAATTATCAACTGTTGGATTACTTGGTGAATTCTGATTATTTGAATTCTTTAACTTTATATAAGTTTTGTAAAACACCCACATTTAGGATTTTGGGCATTTTGATGAATAAATCATAAGAAATGGTATTTTGACGATTTATGTTATGAAATGAGATATTTTAGTATAAATGCATTTTTAACGCGTGTTTTGGGGAAATACTTGTTCTTGGGTTATGAGACGTTTTTGAAAGAATAAAGGGTATAAACTCATTGGAAAATGACTTGTCTCGGTCTAATTTCGGGTTGGAGTTTATTCATGTATTTTGGTGTGTGTGTTTGCATAAACGTGTCAATTGTGTTTATTACATTTTATGACTTTTGATCAATGGTTAGTTAATTGGTGGAACTTTTAGCTCGGTTGTGACTCAAAGGAGTCTTGGGGCATTTGCCCAGTTTTATTGGTTCAATAAGGAGCGTGTTAGTCATTCATTTGAGTCATTTAATATTTTAGACTGTAATGCATTGGATCCATAGGCATATGAGTCAGTCAGTTGGTTTATTTGGGAACTTTATCCCTGTTTTGGGACTGGAAATATTTATGGTTAGCAGGGACTCGAGGTATAGATCGTGGGTGGTTGAACTCGATGACCGTGTAACCTTTAGCGAAGGGCTCGAAGTATAGATCATGTGTGGTTGAACTCGATGTTTGTGTAATCCAGTCTGTTTATTCATCATGGAGTCTTTATGTCCATGTTTGAAGTCTAGTGAGTGGTCCCCAAGTCATGTTTTTATGTAAGCTTGCGGTGGTGCTCTGCAGAGCCATATACGAAGCTAAGTCTTGCGGTGGTGCCCATGGTGAGTCAGATACGAGGACTTGTGGCTTTTGCTGTGACACTCATCTAGAGGTCGAGGAGACACTAGGGTCATTTGGGTATCTTGCGGTGATTGCTCAGAGGAGCCGTATAAGGGGATCCATGGCCTTATGTGAATCTCGAGAATGTTGATAAGTGGCTTAACTTTGTGTGCCCGCCACATTCAATGGAATTCGGGTCTCCCTCGTCACCGAAAGGTGTTGTTTTGGGTATTGAGTTTTAGTATCCATGTATTCGGTGACGTTTTATATATATAAATTTTTATCCATGATTTATGGGTTGAGTATTATGCTCTACTCGTGTTTTGGGTGTTTCGGGAAATAAAGTTTTATCTGCGGTTTTATAAATTAGGAGTTCAATTTCTATCCACCTTTTGAGTGACTTTTGGGTTGAATTTACTTTACGAAGAAATCTCTTATGTTGGGGTTTTCGTCTTTAAAAATAGGCGTTATTGGAAAATGGGTCGTCTCATATTTAAAGTAAATTATTTTGGAAGATCACGATTTAAATTGCATCCCTTCCTTTTAACAATGTACATATTTATTTATTCATGTTGAAAACTTTTGAACTCAGCATGTGCATCAGGTTCCGGTTGGGGAATGGTACTAGCGGCACTGTGAAGAGATGAGTGCTAGTATATATATGCTTGATAGAGAGTAGCTTGGGTGAAGTCTTCCGCATTTTGGAGATAGCGACCGTTACTGGGTTTTTAGTAACACCCGACTTTAATTAGTCCTTATGTAAGACTTTATTTATTTTGTTGACGGTTAACCTAGAATTGTATTTCAAGTATGGGCTTGTCGTAAGAGATTTTGGCTTTGTTTGGCAAAAAAAGCTAGTTTTTTTCTTTGGTACATGTTTGGATGACCAAAAGCTAGCTTATTGAAAAGCTACTCAAAGTAGCGTTTTGAAAAGCTAGTTTATCAGCTACCAGCTAGCTTATAAGCTAGTTTGCCAAACATAGCCTTTATCATTCTTTCAGGTATTTTATAAAAATTTTAAATTAGTCGCTCTTTCCAAATTTGAGGGTGTTACAGACTGGTTTTAGAAAGAAAAAAAAAGTTTGGTCATGACTTCTAAAGGACTAGTCCGAGATCAGCGATCCTAACGGGGCCCTTTTTTGTGATAACGTTTTCTCAATAACATTTTGGTACTGAATTAATTTTTAAATTTTATTTAGAAAACATTTTAATATCTTATGTTTCTACATCATTGAAACACAATTTATATATTTGATGACAATGCCTCAAATAAATTTTATTTATTAAATATACAAACCTCATAATTAACACATTTAAGAATTAAAAAAATTAAATGTATTAAAAATTGAAAATCACCCAAGCCATGAATTGTGCTCGAAGTCATGTATATCCTTTCTTCATAGGGGAGACTATTTACACCAAATTTTTTGCTATTTGCACCAAAAATGATTGGTGTATGATTGTGTTTTTTTTTTTTGTCTTTTTGTTGTCCTTTTTCTTTTTTTATTTTGTTTATTTGTATTATATAGTTTTAAAATATTTTTTTTTACTTTTTGTTTTGATTTGAAAAGAAATAAATATTTATAAATATAAATATTACTAATTTTTTATAATTATATAATTATAAAAATAAAACATAAATATTGCGATTTAACATATAAATAGAACATAAAATAATCTATATTAAATTCGATTATTCTAAAATAACATTATCCGTAGTACAATTAACACATAAAAGTTGCATGTACTTCTTTATTCGCTCTGAATACGGGGTAGCCCATCCAGCAGCACACGGATAACTGTAATGAAAAAATGTCCTACAATTTGCGGAAACAGGTGTCCTTCTGCCATATCTAATTTCACATAATGGTTACCATTAACGTACCCGATTGTAAAAACAACATGTTCATACCACATTGCCGGAGTGGACCAGATCTCGATTGCTTGTTAAATTCCTCAGTAAACATTTGGACTTCAACTTCACAACCTACGTCATCATCTTGTTAAGATTTGCACGGTGATAAATCAAGCGTCGTCCAAAATACATCAACTGAATCAATTGGGATAGGATGACCTTTGTTCAAGTATTGCATTTGTTCGTGCGCACATGGCAACCCATAACTTGTACGTAGTAGACAACTACAATTTTCAGAAAATAAGTCAACAGATTGAGCTCGCTCATACTCTTGGAATATTATGTTTAATGTATAATGTGAAACAAAACCACACAATTGTTGGAAGTGTGGTATGCGATGACGATGTTTCGTGACACTTTTGCTCTCTTGGATACTTGCTTTAATTTCTGTATCTTGTGACTGAATGAGTTGATTGATTTTGCTCATAAATGTCGGTAGACTTGATTGCGCTGAATCCAAGTAAGTTTTCAACTTGGAATGTTGACTCTCCACTCTGTTACTTGTCTGATTTCCAAAGTGGAGAAATTTGTCAATCCAAACAGATACAAACATTTTTTTTATATGGTTTCAACCTAGAGAGAAGTTGGAGAGATTTTTAGAGAGAGAGATATATGAAGAAGAAGACGTGAACGATATGTTGGAATTATCTCTAATCATATATATATATATATAGATAGAGTAAATTACAGATTTGGTCCCTAACGTTTGGCGTTTGTTACGGAATTGGTCCCTAAAAGAAAAATACATTTTACAAAGTTATAATAAAATGTAATTGTCACAAAAAGAAAAATACATTTTACAAAGTTATAATAAAATCAAAAGTTACAGATTTATAAAATAAAATAAAATCAAAAGTTACAAATTTTATAAATTTATAAAATCAAAACACACACATATATATATATATATATATATCATATATATATATAAAGATAATGTATTTATATATAAACAAAAAATAATAATAATATATATATATATAAGTGAAATGACATTAATTAAAAATAACTGGATCGGAAAACCATCCATTCAACTATTTACACTTTTTGGTGCAAATAGCACCCCCTTCTTCATATTTAAATTCTAGGATTGATGTCTAGAATTGAAAGTGAGCCCAATTTCACGTTTTTCAAAATATATTTAAAAACATTTTGATTCACCAATAATAATAATAATAATTATTATTATTATTATTATTATTATTATTATTTTGATATTTTATAGATAGCTCAAACATTAAAACTATGAAGTCTTCCACAAACAAAATGCTCTAAATAATTGAAGTTTTCGATTAATATTCCTTCAAGGGTCAGCGGTAACAGGTGCATAATCAGCAACTAATATTTAAATTAGCTTATACCTAAAAACAATAAGTGCATTGACAAGTATCAAGCCAACAAACATCGATCCACAGCAAAAGTCCCATGTCTAATCTTGCAATTGTGATTGCAGTCTGGTATCAATTTCTACAGTCTCTAAGCATGATTCACCAATCATCATCTCAGTTTCTGAATAATATACACGTAAATATCATTAATTAATAAATCTATCAAAAAGCACAAACAAACAAATCTACAACCCATTACTCAATGATCTTATCAACGATTTTTACCATTTTCTCAATATTATAGGTATGTTCTTCATTTGTGATTGCTAATGTCAATATTGATAGAAGATGAAAAGCATAGGTGCATGATATAGTTAATTAAGCAAAAAAACCAATATAAGTAAAGATTACCGGCAAATGTGAGTATGAACAATAGAGCAACGCATAGTTTGATGGATGCCATGTTTTATAATTTTATGGATATTGTTTAAAAGATATGGACCTATATATATCTATCAAATGGTTCAACATTGTGAATTTATAGGGGGAAATTGAGGTCAGCATGTGATATTAATATTTTTACTACTACTATGAATGTAACTTATATTAGTATAATATCTTGGTTGTTTTTGTTTGTAAACCTCATATTACTGATAAAGAACGAGCATTAAGTAAGATGTTAACACTAACATTTGTAACTCCCATATATATATTAATGCAAGCCAAAGAATGAAATAATGGATACAAGCATATTAACAACACTAACATCAAATTAGTACCAAAATATAAGTAGTCGCTAAAATTTTGGTCACTATCTAAGCTTTTTCTTGTAATGTGTTTGCAATCTTGGAGTGTAATTACTTCTCTCGAAGGTGAAATTTGATAAGAAAATGATGTGGGAATTGTAGATTGAGGGCATTGACGAAACCCCATATTTTCCCGAATATTTCTGAAAGAAAAAACCAAGGATCCCTCAACCAAATATAACTATTCACTTGATTTGGAGTTTATCACTGATCTTAAATATGGTTTCTAGTTCTGAGAATTTGATGCAATGGAAGCTGGTGGTTGTCGATTGGAAAAGGAGCAAATTAAGAAAATTATATTGATGAGGATATATATATATATATATATATATATATATATATATATATATATATAGTAGGCAGCTAACTGAAGAGGCAATAAACATTCTATTTTGATTTTGGAAACTTCAATAGTGATCAAGACATGGTAAAAGTCATCAAAGTTTTCCATTAAGTACTTTGGTTAAGGTAGCTAAAGATAAGCAGTGATGGAGAAAGTGGGCTAAACATTATAATTTGTAAAATCAGGTTGATAATTTGTTAACTTTTCCTTTGAAAGACCTAGTGTAGATATCGGGTTAAAAGTCAATTATTCGAAGATTACTTTTACTTATCAATATGATCTACTCAAACTCGATCCATATCTTCGATTAATTACTACTTTGTATAAGACAATAAAGTATATATAATAAACACCAACATGTAGCGATGTAGCAAGTGGGATATGGAGAAGCAAGTAGGCTATGCAGGTGTACGTCGTCTTTCACTCCAATCATCTGTAAATGTAACAAACGTCAACTTGGCTTAATTATTTATTTTATAAAGTAAGTGGTGCAAAAAGGGAAAATGTGTAAAGTAGAGGGCCTTATTGAAAATTTGGCATAAAAAGGCTCAAAAGACTAGACTGATCCATCAGTTTGGACTTTCTTCTTGGTGTGCGGCGCAAGAACAGAGAAGAAGAGGCGATTGACATTTTTGGGAGAATTTTGGAATCGTGAAAGAAAAAGGAAATCGGTATCATTTGGTGAGGTTCTTCAAGAGGTAAGCACCCAATCCCTTGTTTATTGTTTGAAACATGTTCCATTTTTGAAGTTTGGGGCGATTATCAGTTCTTGAAAACCTAAGATTTTATAATCTGAAGGTCGACTGAGGTTTGGGTGGCTTGGGGATTAAAATTAGATAGAGTTTAAAGGTTAATTGGGTGAGCTAAATCCTGTTAAGACTTATCGATTAGTGGAGTATGTTGAGTGTTGCCATCGATTTCTATTTATCGAACTGGTTCCCATCAATCGGGGTCGCCCGTGGTCTGGTGACCGGGGCCGCCCGGGGTCACCCGGGAGACCAAAGACCGGGAGCGCCCGGGGTTAATTATAGGATTCGAGAAATTTAATGGCTTTATTAAATTGGAATGTAGGAATTCGCTCTATTCCGGACTAGTGTTCGTGTGTGCTGAGTTTCAAACTATCAGGTGAGTTCCCTTATGATTTCGTAACACGTTTATATGTATATATCTTTGAACTGAAAATGGACTTACGTTACATTGCTTAATATGCTTATTGTGAATCGTAGATAAAACGTATGCGTGGATATCGCCATAAGATGTTGTTATATAAATCTTTATTTGTATTTATTTCACTTGTTTGATTGAGAGTTGTTGACGTGATAATTTGAAGTGGTGTTGGCCATGGCTACATATAACCATCGGGGATGGTTGAACCGTGTGTTTGGAATCTGTTTTCCTACACACGGAAACGACATCGACTAGGGGGTCGTATGGGGATCTACGGGGGGCCCCGAGGACGAGTAGTCCTATCGCTTGATGATGGATTTCGATGTGGATCTAGTCACTTCTTGTGACATAAAGTTTGTGAGACTAATCTTGTGAAATTGAATATGTTTTCTGTTGTTATAAAAAGGGACGAGGTTGGGAATTCACTAGACCTTCCGGTCTAATCCTCGTTTCAACTTTTCTTAAAACCCATTTTCAGGTAACAGGGTTGCTGCTGGATCTTCTAAAGGGAAGGATAAATGTTAGGAGCTAGATTGTTGGAGAGCGGGCCTTAGTAGCGGCGTAGACAAAATTTTATTATTAGTTTCTCGATTGTAATAGAGTTGATGTTTGGACTATGTTAATCCTTTCTTTTCCAAATCTTGTACTGGGGCAAATTTTTGGAGTTGGTTTTTATTTGAATTGTTATGTCAGATGCTTGGGTTGTTACAATTGGTATCAGAGCCAGGTTTAAGCGATTTAGGTGGCCTTTTTGGACCTAAACTTATATTGTAAGTGGGACACAACCGAGAAATAGGATGTCGTAGGATTGCCGATATAGTAACATATGTAATGAGAGATAGGGACAACATGTAAGGTAGATTTGAGATTACAACTGGCCAATGTAATCGTAATTTACAGGTACATGTGTGTTTCTATGAATCTTGTTGCATATAGGACTGTTAAAATTAAAGTCTATCCTTGTGTTGTTTCAGTTGTCGTCATGTCAGATCGAGCTTTGCGAAGTAGGGTAGTGTCGGCCGGGGAGAATCTGCCGGTAGATGGGGTTCGTGCTGAGATACCGAGGGGTCCTCCTGGGCGGCCGACAGCTCGAGGAAGGGGTCGTGGTCGAGGGCGTGGACCGGTGAGGACTACCCAAAAGGCTACGACTCAAGTTGTGGGAACCACTGCTGGAAATCGGGGAGGATCTAATACGCGAACCACTCGCAGAGTGAGAAGTGTTGAGGTTCTGGTGAATAGGGAAACCTCGCACCAAGAGAGCTCGACGACTGTGAGAGGGCAGGGAGCTGCAAGGGCTCGCGGTCGGGGCCGAAACCAGGCCTTTGTGACTCACGAAACGTTTGCCGCGGAAATAGGAAAGCTTCAAGAGACCCTACAAGCATTACTGGCTCACCAGGAGAAGACATCCTCGGGAAGCAGAGATAAAAGCGAGAGCAGGGAGATTACAGAGTTGTCGAGCCTACCGGTAACTGAAGTGGGGGTCATTCCACATCGGTGACCTTGACGGAAACCAAGATGACGGCAAAGGGATGCAATTATAAGGAGTTTGCAGCATGCAAACCTCCTACTTACAAATGGGAGTGTGACCCAGTCCTGGTGATGAAATGGATTAAAGAGATGGAGCTGGTATTTGATACCAGCAAGTGTGCCGAGGAAGACAAGGTGACGTACGCCTTATCCATGTTGAGGTATGAAGCCACCTTATGGTGGGATGCAGAAACTGGTGGATTAGGGGTGGCTGCTGCAGAGGGTATGTCGTGAGGAACTTTTGTGGGAAAATTCAAGGCATAATTATGCCCTTTGGCAGCAGTGAAGAAGCTATAGGAGGAATTTCTAGGGCTGGAACAAAAGGATATGCCTGTAAGGGAATACACCACTAAATTCATTGAGAAGTCTCATTTTGCCGGATCATATCTGCCAGACGAGGGGAGTCGAGTGGAACGTTATATTTTTGGGCTGAGGAGGAGTTTGCGGGAGTGGGTCTTTGCAAGGGAACCAGCTACTTTTCAGGTTGCCGTGCATGCGGCTGAAATGACAGAGAAGGAAAAGAACCGCCAGATGACTGATAAAGTTGGCGACAAGAGAAAATGGGATGGGCCGACAACAGATCCAAGGAAGGGAAAGAGTTCCAGAACAGAGCTGAGAGGGGGTCTGGGGTTTGGAGAGAACCCTGCAGGAAGTGTCACCGGATACATTGGGTAGAATGTGGTTCGGGAGAGAGATTTCAGTATGGGATGCTGAGGTACCTGTCTAGGGATTGCCCGGACAAGAAAACTTGTTATCAGTGTCGATCGTCAGACCACCTTCGGTCAGATTGTCCTCAAGTCAATCGGGGTGGACCTGTTCAGACCGGAGATCGTGGGGGAGGGAGAAAAGAAGAGTAGAAATGGGAATCGGCTCGTCCGAAAGGGAGGGCCTTTAACATGATAGCGATAGAGGCGGAGGAGATTCCGGACGTAGTTGCAGGTACGTTTTTGGTAAACTCTACTTGTGCTAGAGTATTGTTTGACTCAGGGGCGGCTTGCTCTTTTACATCCCCCGTATTTGCTCGGAGTTTGGGATTAAAGTCTAAACGTTTGGGGTGGATGTTTGATGTAGAAACCTGTCAGGATTGAAATTCAAAACAAGAATTTAAATAAACACTCAGAAACTTTGTTAAAGAAGTTGTGGAATAACACTTTAACAATAAATCAATTAAACAGTATATGAATTCAAATCACAAGTTATATTGAATTAACTTGATGATTACAACCAAAGCCTCAATCTGTTGAACAGGCTCAACAGACGTTCAATACTTCTCTAATGAAAGGATCACTAATAATCTTGAGGCTAATTCTCTCTTTGAAACAAAAACGTATATGTTGATCTTCAGCATCCATTCCATAATTATCTTCAGCTCCTTGTCTTTCGTTCAAAGTAACAAACTATCCTTATCGACATCAGCAACATTAACTCTTCTAGCAGTATCTTCTTGTCATCAGCAGTACTAACATACTACCAGTAGTTTCCATCTTGCAGTACTAACTCTCCAAGCAGTACTAACTGTTCTTCTAGCAGTACTAACTTTTCAAGCAGTATTAATAGTACTAGCAGTAGTAATGTCTTCAAGTAGCAGTACTAATGTCTTCAGCAGTAGTAATCTTTAATAATCAGCAACACTATCCAGACTTAGCATATTTCAGACCCAACAATCTCCCCCTAACTTAACTTTTGTAAACAAGAAGTTAAGTTCTTCAGAATAAGGTTTTCATGATGCTTTCAAAACTACTGCTCAAATTCCTAGATTAGGATCCAAACCTACACTTTGATTGATAGTTCTTCTAATCACAATTTTGGCCATTTCTGAACCTTTAGGACAGACCAACTTAGCTTTCAGCATCCCTTGCAACTTTACTTTGTTGTGGTCATACACCTTATCAACCAGATAGTACTCATGAAAGCTTTTATCAATGGTTATGACATATACTCCAGATCTTTCAATAAGCATCTAGTGATCAATGCTTTTAAATCCGTCTTTGTGATGCAAGTCTTTGATAAGATATTCAACTTTATCAGGGTTGAACATCATACACAAATACTCCAGAGCCATCTTTATTAAGTTCATCCTTGCTCTGTTCAACAAGTCACGATGCAAGTTCTATCCAACCTTGTACATTTCTTCCAAATCAACTCTGGTATAACTTCTTATGATCTGACCCCAAGTTGAATAGACCTAATACTTGTCACCCATTCTTTTGATTCTGAAGTATTCTTTGCCTTTATCCATCATAGTATCCCAATGAATGATTTCTGGGGCTTTCACTGAGATAGGATCAACTTTAATGGTTCTTCATCTGTCACTGTCATATACAAATCAAACTGCTCACCAGATTGTCTTGGCTGTTCTGGAGGTTGTTGACTTGATTTCTCTTGACTCTTCTCTTTCTCACCTTCCTCAGTTCTTTGCCTTTTTGCCTTTGTCTTGGTAGCTATTGACTTCATTCTCTTGACAGCTCTAATCTTCTGAGCTAGTGTCTCTTCTTTCTTCACTTCTACCTTTTCTTTAGTCGGAGTGCCTTCTTCACTATCAGGAAAAGGCTGTTGAATGTTCAGATCATGTCTTTCTTTCATCTTTCTTTCAAATTCAACCCTCTTATTGAAGTCTCCTTTCAGCTTGGCCATCTCCTTGTTGTATAAGTCTTCTATCTTACTGAAAGACATTTTTGTAAACATCCCTTTAGGAACTCCAACAGATCCTTTGAAGAAGTTTATCATTTTTCTTCTTTCTTGTGTAGCTAGAAATGTCTTTGAAGGCTTCCTTTGTCTTGTTGCTTTCATTGTAACCCTCTTTGCAGCAGTTTTCAAGCTCTTCTGGTATTCTTCATTGATCCTTTTTGCCAAATCTAATGCAAGCTTTCTGTCTTTGGCTTTTTGGATTTCATTCACCTTTTCAAGTTCCTTCTCAAACTGTACATTTAACTCCTTTGCCAATTCTGCATCCAAATCTATTTGTTTCTGCTTCTTTAATGGTTTCACAGGCTCAACCATCTTCTCTTTCCCTTTCTTCTTCTTGACCTCTAACACACTGACCTCTTTCTTTTTCTTCTCTGAGCCTCCTTCTTTAATCACCACTCCCTTAGCTATTTGAGTGGCCTTAGGAGTGTCATTCTTTGCCTTGACCAAAGTCTTTGCAATCTCTATTTCTTTTATAGACATTCCAGTTTCTGCTGCTGCTTTTTCTGTTTCTACTGCTTTGGCAGTTTCTACTTCTGGTTCAGTAGTTACTGCTGCTTCTACAGTTTCTGCTTCTTTCATTATTGTTTTTGCTGCTTTCACACTTTGATCTTCTTCAACCTTCTCTTCATCTTTACCACTAATCTCCCCCTCAAATTGAAATTCCATTTCCACTGAACTCTCCTTCTCAACTTCTGCTTCTTGATTCACCCCCTTTTTGGAAGCATCATGAGCACTTCCCCTTTTCTTCAAGACATATTGCTTTCTCTTCTTTTTGTGCACCAAACTGAGTACCATCTTCTTGAGGTTGTTTATCTGCACTTGATGAGAAATGATCACCTTTGTCAACTCCTTTATCTCTAAGCCCTGATGGATTACATCCAAGTTCACATTGCCAATGGTTTCCATCAATTCATCATAGTTATATTTGTCCTCACCTCCTTTAGGTGTGTTGACCACCCTTGAAGGATCATGGGATCTTTTAGTAGAGGCCTTCTACCTAGCAGAAGCACCTACTACCCCCTTGGTTTCTTGGCACCTGGGTCCCTTGAATGATTTCTCATCCAAAGTTGTCGTGGGGAAGGTCTTAGTCATGTTCACACTGTCCTGATCCACACCTAGTGCAAAATCAGTAGTGTGAGCCTTGCTGCCCACATGCTCATCCTTCTCCTTAGAGAGCACCTTCTTGGGGTTGGGAGACACCCCTGTGGATTCTCTTTGGATATTCTCTGATGGAGAATGCTCCATCAGAGGGCTTGTAGGATTTTGGGGTGTAGGTACAGGAAGGGAAGGAACCTTCTGTACCTTTTTCCTTGCATATATTTGAGTGATTGGGGGAATTGGATTATCAACAGGGAGCTGAGGATGAATATTTGAAGTGAATGGTGTGGGTCGGTCATCAGTGGGTTGGTCAGATATGGGTTGTGACCCTGATGCCTCACCATGTGGGTGGGACACAACCATCATTGTAGAGAACAATGGTGTGTCTTTTCCAGAAAAGTTCTTACTAGGCCTTTTCATATTGGAAAATACCTTCCCTTTGGGAGGTTTAGGTACATATACCTCTTTAAAAGAGGGTAAATCCATCAATTCCATATTTAGTACTTCTTGTACAAACCTTGGATACATATAAAATCTTTTGGTTTTGGTTTTAGTATCCAGGTTTGACAGCAAATCATTGAAAATCATTTGTGAAAAATTGAACTTTCTGGAGGTAGCTAAGCATACAAGAGCATAAGCTATGGTACTGCTAAACTCACTCCATAAAGTTGTTTTGCGAGATAGACAATGTTGAAGAGTATGAACAAAGAATCGCCACTGAGGTGAAAATTTGATTTTGTAGAACTTGTAAACCTCAGTAGGACCTTCATACCCCATTCTACCAATTTCTTGGAAGAGATCTTCCTTTGAAAGAGTAGTAATACCTGAGGCATCATCTAGACGTAGATGAGTGCGAATGCAGCCTTCTGTAATTGTGATAGGTTTATCACAGACCCTTGATTGAATGACCTGATTGCCATCAACAGTCTGAATGGATGCATTAGCCCAGAACTATCGCATATGTTCCACATAGATGGGAGGATTGACCGTTAGCGCATAAGAAATCTGTGATTGGGATAAGAACTCCACAATTTCATGAAAACCCTCAGCTTGTTTGGGTTTTTGTAACATTGCAACCTCATTGTGGTCATCAACAAAATCAAGTTCTGCCATCTTTCTGATTGATTCTAGGGTTCGAAACACAACTAGGGTTTACTCACTGGTAATCAAGAATTCTAGAGAGAAAGAGAGAGGATGAGAGCTTAATGGAAATTCAAAGAGCCGTTTGGGTTTTGGCGGTCAGAGAGGGTATTTATAGGTTAAGGGTTTCAGTTAAAAGCAGTACTAAGTACCCTAGCAGCATTAACAAAACCGCAGTATTAACCCATATAAGCAGTAGTGACACATACCAGCAGTATTAACACAGACTAGCAGTATTAACACATACCAGCAGTAGAAATAAGGAAAGCAGTAGTAACTTTGCACTGGCAGTATAAACTACCTAGCAGTAGTAACCATACTTAACCATATTTGAACTGTCAGTAGGAGTAATAGTGAGAGCAGTATTAACTTAACCAGAAGTACCAAGTATTTAATCAGCAAAGCAATCTGAAACACTTAAACACAAATGGTTAGCAGCACCATGCACAATGAAATATGAGAAAGTAAGCATTAAAGAATCTATACAGAAATGGTACATAAAGAAAATCAAAAGAGGCTTATTCAGTGTTTATCATGCCTACACTTGTGACCAAGAACGTGAATCTACCCACATCAAAAGCTTTGGTGAATAGATCAGCAAATTGGTTGCTTGTGTGTACTTTCAAAACCTGAATTAACTTCTTTTCATTGCAATCTCTAATAAAATGGTACCTGATTTCTATATGCTTGGTTTTTGAGTGCTTCACTGGATTATTAACTATGCTGATAGCACTGTTGTTATCAATGAAGATGGGAGTGTGAAGAAAAGTAATACCATAGTCCAACATCTGATTCTGAATCCATAGCACTTGTGAGCAACAACTTGCAGCAGCTATATACTCTGCTTCTGTTGTAGAGGTGGACACTGTGGTTTGCTTTTTACACTGCCATGAAACTAGCCTTGCACTCAAAAATTGACATCCTCCTGATGTAGACTTTCTATCCAAGTTTGCACCATCCAAATCACTATCAGAATATGCAAGCAGATCAAATGGTAAGTCATGAGGATACCAAAGACCCAATCTAGGTTGTCCTTTGAGATATCTGAAGATCCTTTTGACTGCTTGAAAGTGAGATTTCTTAGGCCTTACTTGAAATCTGGCACACACACGTACAACAAACATAATGTCTGGTCTTGAAGCTGTTAGATACATGAGGGAGCCTATCATGGATCTATAATGATGAACATCCACATCCTCCCCCTCAAGATCTTCAGTGATCTGTTTGTGTGTTTCCATAGGTGTGCTTGCAAGCTTTGCTTCTGAAAATCCAAACTTTGTAAGTATATCATGCACACACTTGGATTGACTTATGAAAATGCCATCTTTATTCTGTTTAACCTGTAGCCCAAGGAAGAATGTGAGTTCACCCATAGAGATCATCTTGAATCTTTTGTGCATCAACTCCTCAAACTCCTTGCACATATAATCTTTTGTGGATCCAAAGATGATATCACCCACATAGATTTGAACAAGCAGGATGTCCTTCTTCTTCTTTTTAATGAAAAGGGTCTTGTCAATTATTCCCCTTTCAAAACCATTTTCCAAGAGATAGGTAGACAGAGTGTCATACCATGCTCTTGGTGCTTGATGTAGCCCATAGAGTGCCTTCTTTAGTTTGTATACTTTGTCAGGAAAGTTAGGATTCTCAAACCCTGGAGGCTGACAAACATAAACTTCTTCCTCAATTTTCCCATATAGAAATGCACTCTTAACATCCATCTGAAATACTCTGAACTTCATGAAAGAAGCATAGGCTAGAAACAGCCTAATTGCCTCAATTCTGGCTACTGGTGCAAACACTACTTCATAGTCTATCCCCTCTTCTTGTGTGTACCCTTGTGCTGAAAAATGTTATTATTTCAAAGGCTTCAAACTCTGAGGATATGTTTGGTCTAGGAAATAAAGGGTTTGATTTTCTGAACTCTGACGGTGGTTTAGATGATTGTTTTAATCAATTTGACTTTAATGCAAAACTTCCTGACCATTCATCCTTTGTTAAGAAATCTTTGGGAAAAACCAGTATGCCTGTTAACAGTGCAAAATCAACGAAAGTTGATAACTCAGTCTCTGTGAATGCAAAGAGTGCTAAAGGTAAGATTATATCTAAGCATTCACAGAAACTGAACACTACTGGTCCTCCGAAGAAGAAGCATTCGTTTGTTGCTCAACAGTCTAACTCACGAGTTTCACATGTTTCAGATCTGAGCAACCAAAGGCCAGAAGTTAAATCTCAGTGACAACCGAAACAGAAGCTTGACAAGACCGTTAAATCGTTTTGTAGTGTTAATTGTAGTAAGACTTCGCCTAGTAAAGATGTTGTTGGGAAATTCAGAATTTGACAAGTACAGTTATTACTGCTAGAAGAACTTGGTTACTACTTCTGAAGTTAATGCTGCTGAACAAAATTAATGCTGCTAAGTCAAGGTTAATACTGCTAGAGGAGATTACTACTGCTAAGCAATTTTAGTACTGCTAGTAGTTAGTACTGCTGAATGTTAATACTGCTCAAAGTATTAATACTGCTGAAGACTTAGTGCTGCTTATGAGATAATCAAGATTCGTGCAGATCAAGTTTGAAGATTAAGGAAAGCTTGAAGATAAAGATAGAAGATTATTTTGAAGATATTTTATTATTTGTAATTATCTTTTATCTTCAGTATATATAGAATTAGTCAGAATAGTTTAGAACTTAAAACTTTAGCATTCTAAGTTTTTGTTTTTGATAGAGAGAATCAACCTCAAGGTTTGTAATCCTAATTCTAGAGAAGTAGAATTCGTATTGGTGAGTCTGTTCATCAATATTGAGATTGTGTGTTGAATCTTGTAACTTTATAATCATTCAATAAAGTTTGCAAGTTCTTATTCTGATTTACTGTGTTCCATTAATTATTGAATATCAAAGTGTTATTCCGCAAACTCCTTTGATATTGTTTCTGAGTGTTTATTCTTGTTTAGAATTAAGATCCTGACAAGTGGTATCAGAGCTAGTATAACTCAGAAATCAACATCATCATGGCTAAAGGATCAGAGTCTTCAAGCACAGAAATTCCCACAGAGGTAACAGCTAATCTTTGCTCTAAATCCTGTATTGAAACTGTTAAAAGGTACAGGGATCACAACCAGAAGATGAGTGATGACCTTAAGAGGTTAGAGAAAGATATAAAAGACTATGTGAGAATTGTTGAGAGGTTTGAGGAACAAATTAGAGGTTTTCAAGCCAATGAAACTCAGCACATGTATGACACAAATTACTGGAAGTGGGAGAAAAATCAATTAGAGTTTCAACTTAAAAAGAAAGAAGAGAAGTGTGAGAAGATAAAAAGTGATTATGAGAAAGCTAAGCTTGATATTGAGAAGTACTCATATGCTTCTAAAACCATGGATTCAATTCTAAAGGTCCAAATCCATGATAAGCTTAAACCAGGCATTGGGTACAATACTACACCACCACCATATAACAACAACTACATCCCTCCTACATCAGACTTGCTAGAGACCAAGGATAGGAAGGACTTGCCTGAGGGAGCCACTAAGGTAGATCCTTTAGACAAAGTGGTGGTTGAAACAGACTCTGAAGAAGAGAACTCTAATGATAAGAGTAAGGAGACCACTGTGAGTGGTGAGATTCCTTTAGAAAATCACATTATCACCAATGAGGGATGTGGAAAGATTTGGGTCAAATCTAAGGACATAGAGAAGACTGAGAGAAAGTCTGAGAAGGTCCATTATAAGCAGACCACAGTTGTGAATCCTGTCCCTTGCAAACAGTGTGCCTGCAATAAATCTGAGCCCCAAAAACATGATAAACCAAGGGGAAATCAGAGAAACTGGAATAATCAGTGGGCACAAAAACAAAGGGTTGATCTGAGTAAAATCAATAGACCAAAACCTTGTTTTATATGTGGCAAATTGAATCATCTTGCCAAATACTGTTATTTCAATCCTATTAACCAAAGAGTCTCTTTTCAAAGACAAATACAAAACTCTTTTGGTTATAGGAAGCAATTTAGAAATCATATGGCTGAGAACAGAGCACCTATAAAGTCTTATGCTCAGAATGAGTTTGCTAAACCAAAGAAAAATACTCCAAATAAGCCAAGGAGTAAGTTAAAGACAAAGAAAGCAGACAACTTTGTTCAAGTTTGGGTTCCAATAGTAAAGAAACCTGTTAGTACTGCTATCCCAGATAGTACTGCTAACAGAAATAGTGTTGCTGCATCCAATACTACTGCTAACAAGGCTAGTGCTGCTTCTAGTAGTAATGCTGCAAAGCCTATAATCTTGACAAAGTATTCCAGCCATGAGATTCCTAAACAACTCATCCAGACCAAACTGACAGATTATATAAATGAGAAAGTACAACCCAAGACCACTTTGGCTTGGGTTCCCTCCAAAACTAACTGATTTATCAAGTGTGCAGGGCAACCAATAGCTTAAGAGGAAGAGCATTTGGCATGTTGATAATGGTTGCTCTTGGCACATAACATGTAACATGGACTGCCTTCAAAACTTCAAGATTTGATGGAGGACATGTTGCTCTTTTCGTGATACTCCAGATGGAGGTAAGATCAGTGATAAGAGATGTCGTAAAAGGATGGTGGCAAATGGAGAGAAGGAATACCAGAGTGAGTTAAAAAGGAAGTTTATTACCTTGCTCAGAGTACCTCAAGCTTCAAAAAGTGTAAGTATAGTTAATGCTGTCAGTGCAGTTTTAATACTGCCAGTGCACAGTTAATACTGCTAGTGGTTAATACTGCTCTCAGTTAATACTGCTAGTTAGTTAATACTGCTAGTGGTTAATACTGCTCTCAGTTAATACTGCTAGTTAGTTGATACTGCTAGGTGTTAATACTGCTTATGTCCCGAATCGTATAAATACACTCTTTGCCCGCCCAAAAGCTCATAACGACTCTTTGAATACTGTTCACCTTCTCTCTAACCCTTTTCTTTCAAAACACCTAGTGATTTTCAGTCCAAAATATTCAAGCTCAATAGCGTCTATGGCATTTATTGACGAGCACAATGAAATCGTGATGCTACAAAATCCAAAGCAAGCTGCAGGATTTCATCAGATAGTGGTTTTCTGAAGTCTAGCCATATCGCCTATGCTCTGACAGTGTCTCCATCAATCTATATCGAGCACCAACAACAATTTTGGGCTAATGCCACCATTGTTACTGAGAATGGTGTGCAAGTGATCAAGACAAGGGTGTGTGGCAAACCCTTGACAGTTACTGAAGAGGTAATTCGCATCAGTCTACGTCTAGACGATGCCTCTGGTATCTCATCTATCTCTAATGATGAACTGTTTTCCACTCTTACAAGAATGGGGTATGGAGGCCCATTGGGTGTTTTCAAGTTCTCAAAAGCTAAATTTTCACCCCAATGGCGTTTCCTTGTCCATACCCTTATGCATTGTATTTCCAAAAAGACTACTGGCTGGAGTGAGTTCAGTAGCACCATTGCTTATGCTTTGGTGTGCTTGGCCACTGCCAGAAAGTACAATTTTTCTAAAATGATTTTTAATGACCTTGTGTCAAACTTGGGAAACAAAAAGAGTTTTTATATGTACCCAAGATTTGTCCAGGCAGTTATAACCAATGAATTGACGGATATGCCTCACTTTGATGAGGTATATGTACCCAAAATCCCCAAAGGTAAGGTCTTTTCAAACATGAAGAGATCTCCATTGGACTCGGAAGGAGTTGACACCCCATTGTTCTCTACAATGATGGTGGTGTCCCACAATGAAGAAGGTATGGCAGCAGGGTCAAGGCCCTCATTAGACCATCCCACTGCTAGCCAATCCCAACCTTCACCCTCTATATCAATCCCTCAGTCCCTACTTCAAAAGCCAACTTCTCCAATCACCCAAACTTATATAAGGAAAAAGGTACAGAAGGTTCCTTCCCTTCTTGTACCTTCACCCACAGAGCCTCTAAGCCCTCTAATGGAGAATTCTCCATTAGAGAATATCAACAGGGAAACCACAGGGGTGTCTCCCAACCCCAAGGAGGTGCTCAACAAGGAGATGAATGAGCATATGGGTGCTAAGGCTGCCACTACTCCTGCTATCACAGAGGAGGTCAGTGGTAACATAAATAAGACCTTCCTCATGGCAACTTTGAATGAGCAATCATTCAAAGGTCCCAGGTGCCAAGAACCCAAGGGGGTAGCAGGTGCTTCTGCTAGGCAGAAGACCTCTACTACAAAAAGATCCCATGATCCTTCAAAAGAGGGTAATACTTCTGGAGAAGGTGAGGACAGATATAACTATTTTGAATTGATGGAAACCATGGGAAACATCAACATGGATGTGATCAAACAGGGCAAAGAAATAGAAGAGCTGAAACTAATAGTTCTGTCTCAACAAGAACAGATTGTCAACTTGAAGCAAATGGTGAAGAAATTGATTCTACAAAAGAAGAAGAAACAATTTGTGCTCAGAAGGAGGAAACCAGTGATTGATGCTCCCAAAAAGGGGGAGTCAGAAGTTGATGCCAAAGCTAAGGGGGAGCAAGAGAAAGTGGATGTTGAGGGGGAGCAACAAGCTGTGGAAACTGAGTGTGTACAAGCAGCAGAAAAGGAGAAAGAAGCAGTAACAGAACAAGAAGCAGTAACAATTAATGCTGCTGAGTCAAGCCAAGCAGCAGAAACTGTTAATACTGCTGATCTGAAAGAAGCAGCAGAAATAGTACAAGAGGTACTAACAGATCTTGAAATTGCTGAAACTCTAATCAAAGCCAAGCATGATACTCCCAAGGTCACCTCAAAGGCCAAAGGAGTTGTCATCAAAGAAAGAGCTGAGGTTGTAAAGAAATCAAGCATTGAGAAGGCGATGAGCAAAGATAAAGGCAAAGCTAAGCTAGTGGAATCTGATCAACCTATCAAAAAGCAAAAGTTGGTTGAGTCAGATGAAGCTTTGGCCAGGAAGATGCAAGCCAATCTTGAGCAAGAAGAGAGGGTTCAAGTAGACAAAGATAGGGAGATGGCAAAGGCTTTAGCTGCAGAACTGAATAAAGCTTATCAACAAAGCTTAGCAACTGAAATGGCTCAGAAGAAAGCTGCAACTCTTAAGAAATCTATGATGATCAAGAAGGCTGCAAAGAAGAGACAACCCTCAAAGACATTCCTAGGTAACCAAGAGAGAAACAAGATGATCACATTTCTCAAAGGTGTTGTAGGAGTCAGAAAGGAGATGTTCTCAACAATGCCATTTGAACAGATTAAAGAGTTGTATGATTCAGAAATGGTCAAGCTTCAAGGGAATGAAACTGCAAGAGTGGAAATGGAGAAGAGAATGAAAGAAAGCAATGATTTCATGATAGAAAAACCTTTTCCAGATGAGCAAGAAACACCACCAAAGAAAGAAGCAACTCTTGGTGAAAGTCTAAGGACTCTAAAAAGAACCAACATGGTGGCAAGAAGAAAATCAATCAAGAAGCCTAGAATAGCTGCAAAAGAAGTTGAGAAGGTTGCTGAAGAAGAAGAGGCACCTAAGTCATCTGAACAGAAAGAATCAGCAAGGTCTGATGATGTAAATCTATACATGGTAGTGATGGACAAAGTGTCAGAACCAATTTCTACTGAACCTGTTGGTGTGAAGCCTCCTGAAGTCATCTTCTGGGATACACTGAAAGTTGATGGTAAAGAGTACATCAGGATCAAGAGGAAGGATGAAAAGTATGAAGTACACAATACTTGGGCATAGATTGTAAGAACATGCTTCAGGTCAGATCTTGAAGAAATGTTTGAATTAGGAATGAATTTGTATGCAGATCAACTGAAAGCTCCAGAGATTTCACTTACAAAATTAGTGATGGAGTATCTGTGTATGATGTTCAAGCCTGAAGAAGTGGAGCATGTCATCAGAAATGTGTTCAAAACTGTCAACAAGTGGACTCTATATGAAACTAGTGGAGTATATGCACTAACTATGGACTTAAATCACATAGAGTACTTCCTAGTGGATAGAGTGTACAATCACAGCAGACTGAAGCTTCATGCTATGTTGAAGAAGAAGCTAGGATGTGTTTCAAATTCATAAATGGCTAAGTATCTGATCCAAAGAACTATAAATCAGAGTTTGGGGTTGGATGTAAATACAAGAGTATAAGACTTGATGCAGTGTTGAAAGCATCTTGAAGACTAAAATTGAAGAACTTGACTTCTCTTCCTAAAAGTCAAGTTAGGGGGAGATTGTTGGGAAATTCAGAATTTGACAAGTACAGTTATTACTGCTAGAAGAACTTGGTTACTACTTCTGAAGTTACTACTTCTGAAGTTAATGCTGCTGAACAAAATTAATGCTGCTAAGTCAAGGTTAATACTGCTAGAGGAGATTACTACTGCTAAGCAATTTTAGTACTGCTAGTAGTTAGTACTGCTGAATGTTAATACTGCTCAAAGTATTAATATTGCTGAAGACTTAGTGCTGCTTATGAGATAATCAAGATTCGTGCAGATCAAGTTTGAAGATTAAGGAAAGCTTGAAGATAAAGATAGAAGATTATTTTGAAGATCTTTTATTATTTGTAATTATCTTTTATCTTCAGTATATATAGAATTAGTCAGAATAGTTTAGAACTTAAAACTTTAGCATTCTAAGTTTTTGTTTTTGATAGAGAGAATCAACCTCAAGGTTTGTAATCCTAATTCTAGAGAAGTAGAATTCGTATTGGTGAGCCTGTTCATCAATATTGAGGTTGTGTGTTGAATCTTGTAACTTTATAATCATTCAATAAAGTTTGCAAGTTCTTATTCTGATTTACTGTGTTCCATTAATTATTGAATATCAAAGTGTTATTCCGCAAACTCCTTTGATATTGTTTCTGAGTGTTTATTCTTGTTTAGAATTAAGATCCTGACAGATGTCTTAATTGCTGATGTTGCTATTTTGAACTCAAAACTTGTTGTTTCTCGTAAACAATATACAATGAAGCAATTATTTCAGTTATCTTTATCTGCTAGAAAGTCTTCTATTTATGATAAACATGTTTCTACTTCTTGTCAAGATTTTGAAAATTGGTTTGGCAATTATCATGTGCATTCATCTAATTATAATGCTTCAAATGACTTTCAAATGAAAAGAGGACCCAATTTCAAATGGGTACCAAAATCTTGTGCTAACACAGCAGGACCCAAATTCCAGTGGGTACCTAAGGCTAAATCTGTGTTGTAGGCACACAAAGTTTAAGAGAGCTTTTGGATATGACTTCTAGACAAAACAGTCTAGGAATCGTTCCTCAAAGAAACTAGGTTATTGAATACAACAGTTCAAGACCCGCACTTCAAAGATAAAACAATGGTTTCTGAACACGTCTGTTCAGAACCCATGCTTAAGAAGAGGATATGGCTTTTGAACACATCAGTTCAAGACCCTCTCTTCAATGTTCAAAAGTCTTAATTCCATCTTTGTTTTAAGACTATCTAAATCTATTGTTTCATTATTTCTCTAGTGCAGATCCGTCATATATGGTACTTGGATAGCGGATGTTCCAAGCATATGACTGGACAAAAGGATATGCTGTCCAATTTTAAAGAGAAGTATTGCGGAACAGTCAGATTCGGCAACGACCAATTTTCTCCAATAATGGGATATGGTGATGTACAACATGACAATGTCACGACCAATAAGGTGAGCTATGTTGAAGGCTTATGGCACAACCTGTTCAGTATCGGCATGTTCTGTGACAAAGACTTAGAGGTCAACTTCAAAGCCAAGACGTGTTCAGTTCGCACTGAAGAAGGCGAGAAACTCTTGGTCGGCACAAGAAAGTCAGACCTCTACACAATTAACTTTTAAAATGTCCAGACTGACAAGCAGGTTTGTCTACTATCGAAAGCTTCGATGCAACAAAGTTGGTTATGGCATTGACGGCTTTCTCACCTCAACTTTCGGTACATCAACAATCTGGTCAGTGGAAAGCTCGTCAAAGGACTTCCAGAGATCAAATATAAAGGAGAACATCTTTGTATAGCATGTGAAAAGGGAAAGATGAAGATGGATCCACATAAACCAAAGCCTGAACCGAGTACAAGCGCTCCGTTAGAGTTATTGCATATGGACTTATGCGGTCCGATGCTAACTCAGAGTCTAGGCGGAAAGAAGTACATACTCGTTATCGTGGATGATTACTCGCGATACACATGGGTCAAGTTTTTACGTTCAAAGGATGAGACACCTGATGTTCTTATCACATTCCTAAAGACGACCCAGGTGAATCTGCAGAAACCGGTTAAGCTTCTAAGAACAGACAACGGCACAGAGTTCAAGAACAAAAAGGTTGAAGAATATCTCAAATCTGTCAGGATTTCACATCAATACTCTGCTGCTCGAACGCCTCAACAAAATGGAGTGGTCGAAAGAAGAAATCGTACGCTAGTCGAGGCTGCTCGTACTATGCTAAGTCAATCAGACTTACCTCTATTTTGTGGGCAGAAGTTGTATCGACTGCGTGTTATACACAGAATCGTTCCATGATACATCGCAGATTCAAGAAGACTCCTTATGCGTTAATCAACAACCGAACACCGTCAATCAAATATTTCCATATATTTGGGTGTAAGTGTTTTGTGCTAAACGATAGGGAAAGTCTCAACAAGTTCAGTGCCAAGGCGGACGAAGGCATCTTCATTGGTTATTCCTCTACATCAACTGCATACCGTATCTATCTGAAGAAGTCAAAGACGGTTATAGAAAGCATCAACGTCACGTTTGATGAAGAGATGGCTTCCGAACAACACAGTTCAGAACCCGTTATAACCGGAGTACTAGCTTATGGGCAAATCAGTCCAGAACCTGCGTCTCAATAGAATAAATCAGATGAAGCATCAACGTCAAGTAATCATTTATCTGATTTAGACTTATTATTTGAATTGTTTTATGATGAATTTCTTGGATCTAATGTAAAGAAATCTATTGTGGTTGACAGGATGGAAGACTTAACGAATACTCATCCAACCAGTTCAGATGTTCCTATTGAATCCAACGCCCCGATTCAACAAGAAGTTCCAATTCAAATGCCAACTCCAACAGTTGAAGAAGTGCCATGTGATGAAGAGACAGAAGTAG
The DNA here is from genome assembly GCA_954870635.1 of Arctium minus. Classification (NCBI taxonomy): domain Eukaryota; kingdom Viridiplantae; phylum Streptophyta; class Magnoliopsida; order Asterales; family Asteraceae; genus Arctium; species Arctium minus. The sequence continues at coordinate 21,285,269 of OX941097.1, read as the reverse complement.
CTGAAACAGTAGGATGTTCTATTCAGATCAATCTACAGCCAGAACAAGCTGTAACTGTTGAGCCTTCTGAACCTACCACTTCAACTGCAATCATCATTCCTCCTGAACAAGCTGAAGAAGGTACAAGTGGATTTATAGATAATACAATTGACATACATTCATATAATCCACTACCTCATGAATATAAATGGACCAAAGAGCACCCGATAAGCCAGATCATTGGCGATCCATCAAAACCGGTGCAAACTAGGTCAACATCAATAAACATGTGCATGCATAACTCCTTTCTGAGCAAGTTCGAGCCAACTCGCGTATCAGAGGCACTTGCGGATCCAGAATAGGTGATCTCAATGCAAGAAGAGTTGAATCAGTTCGATGCACTTCAAGTCTGGAGACTCGTACCAAAACCTCAAGGTAAAACAATTATAGGTACGAAGTGGGTTTTCAAGATAAAGAAAGACGAAGATGGTACCGTTATCCGAAACAAGGCAAGACTAGTAGCCAAAGGATACAGACAAGAGAAAGGAATCGACTACGACGAGACATATGCTCTTGTGGCGCGATTAGAGCCAATTAGAATGTTTCTAGCCTATGCAGCCCACAAGAACTTCACGGTCTTTCAAATGGACGTGAAGACTGCCTTTCTGAATGGCATTCTGAAGGAGGAAGTCTACGTCTCTCAGCCAGAGGGTTTTGTCAATAAAGAGAAGCCGAATCACGTCTACATTCTCGACAAAGCACTCTACGGTCTGAAACAAGCTCCTCGAGCCTGGTATGATGTCCTTTTCCAAATTTCTAGTCAAGTCTGGTTTTTCAAAAGGTACAGTGGATACCACTTTGTTTATCAAAAAGGAAAAAGCCGATATCATTTTAATTCAAATTTATGTAGATGATATTGTTTTTGGCTCTACAAATCCTAAGTACTGTAAGAATTTTTCAAACCTTATGGTGTCTAGATTTCAGATGAATATGATGGGAGAGATGAATTTCTTTCTCGGATTACAAGTCAAACAATTTTTATCGGGTATTTTTATCAATCAATCAAAATACATTATGGATATTCTTCGGAAGTTCAAAATGGAAAATTCAAAACCGATTGGTACCCCAATGGCACCAGGTACTAAGATTGGCACCGATCCTTTGGGAAAGGCTGTTGATGTTAGGACTTATCGAGAGATGATAGGTTCTTTAATGTATCTTACTTCTAGTAGACCAGATATAATGTTTTAATGTTTTCAACATGCTTATGTGCACGATATCAGGCCAATCCTAAAGAAATCCATATGTCTGCAGTAAAGCGCATATTTAGGTATCTGAAGGGGACTGCAGATCTTGGTCTGTGGTATCCTAAAGATACTAGTTTTGAACTAACAGCGTATACAGATGCAGATCATGCAGTTTGTATGTTAGACAGGAAAATCACGTCAGGACATGTACAGTTCCTCGGTGATAAGCTCGTAAGTTGGGCATCGAAGAAACAACTTTGTGTTTCAACTTCCACGGCCGAAGCAGAATATGTAGCTGCTGCTAGCTGCTGTTCTCAGGTCTTATGGATGAGAACTCAATTGCGTGACTACGGTTTCCACTTCATCAAAATCCCGATATACTGTGACTCAAAGAGCGCCATCGCAATAACAGCGAATCCTGTTCAACACACAAAGACCAAACACATAGACGTCAGGTATCATTTTATTAAAGATCATGTTGAAAAAGGAACAATTGAACTTTTCTTTGTAAAAACTGATTATCAGCTTGCCGATTTGTTTACCAAACCTTTAGACGAAAAGAGGTTTAACTTTCTTGTCTCTAAGCTTGGTATGCTAAATCTTAAGATCTAATTAGTAGTTACCTATCAAAGTTTTCTAATTGTATACTTTTTTATCATTTCTTCATTCTTAATTCTGATTGATATTTGCACTTCAAATGTTCTGTTCATGATCCAAGGGGGAGTATGAGAAGAAATTGACAAGTGGTCAATCTTATTTTGAGGGGGAGCTCATAAGATTTCTGCATTTACCTTTTATGTCAAATTTTTGTAATGCAAGATTTTAGGGGGAGCTCTTCAAGTCAAAGGAGTTTGGATATGACTTCTGATTATTTCTGATCAGAACTCGTACTTTAACAGTTTTACTGTTTTTTGTCTTTTCAATTTAAGTGAATAAATTTTACTTTGACTTGACATAAGACTTTTGCAGAATTTTTGAGAGAAGCTTACAAGTTCATATGTTTATGACTTTTCGCTTAGCTTCATGAGATGTAAGATCGCACGTTAAGGTATAATCCTTTATATTAATCTCATATATGGTTGATAAGTGGACAACTTTCAATCATAGAAAACATTGTTATCAAATGTTCAAACCACTTCCCGATTCTTAAAACGAATTCATGATTTGAAAGTGTGACTTTAAATGTTTTCAAGATCAACATTGTGCTTTAACTGAAATAGTTAAACCAATCTGAGCATCATATGCATCATAGGAAAACAAGGAATCATTGTGTTAGGAATTAACACAACTTCTATGGAATCACCTTCACTAGTGATTTCTACCCAAGAAGTTAATCCATAGTGATTGAGTGTGAGAAGTCAAAAGAAATGAGTGTGATTAGAGTGAGCTAAATGTTTAAAAGAAAGAGCGTGTGAGAATAGAGTTAAAAGAATATCACAACTCTGCACCAACTTTTTCTGAGTCGGGAAGCCACATTACTAGTGTTTCACAATTCTTTGGTGAACATTATTAAAACAGGCAACTAGCTCATGCCAACTCTTGATCAAACCTCACTATCTACTCATTTTCTTCTCAACAAGAAAGTGTTTCACATTTTCAAAGGGGATGCAGCACATTTGCTATCTGATTTTCATTTGGAAAATTTGGATATTGAAAAGAAGGAAGTTTGCCCCACCTTCGCACTTCAATCATGCACATTGAGTCTGTGTTTAACTTACTGTTGTCTCAATGGTTTACACAAATTTTGAGCCTATAAGCAATCATCAAGTGCTTAATTCTTTCTATCACATGCACAAACACACAAAGAATTTGTTTCTTTGTCATAACGTTTATAGAAATTACCTTGTGGTGTTTCGATGATTAAATGGAATCCTAGGGGGAGTCAACATCAAACAACTCCTTTCCAATGTGTATTCGTTACACACAGTGACTTAGTGTTACTGACAGGCACGTTAACTGATTCATTAGTTGATTCAGGTGTTACCGACAATTTTGTCTGGATTTGAAAAGATCTGGATGAATATTTTTTGAATTGCCGAATCAGAGGCTCCAAGTGAAATACATTTCTTACTCAAAGTTTTGATGAAGTCGTTGAACTTTTCATCAAAAAGGGGGAGAATCTAAAGCTTGAAGAAATGTTCACTCCATTACATTACAAGACATTGGAGAAGAGAAAATTTAACCAAGAACTGCGAGATCAAAGTATTCTGAAGACATGCTGATTTCAGATAAATTTTCTTTGAAGATACTTTGCTAAAGCATTCTGAGCTAGAGAAAGAGATTGCATCTTCTAAGCTGAACAAGAAGACTGAATTGCTAAAATATTTTTAGTAATGATCTTGATCCAAAGGGGGAGATTGTTAGACCACAGTCTCATTGGATTCAAGATCATCCAATCTGAAGATCCAATCTGAAGCTACCGCTGAAAAGTCGCTCTCGATATAAAGTCTAATGTCGTTTGTAATAAAATGTCAAAGTAATTAATGTTAGTTGTTATTATATTTTATTGTTATTAAGTAATTAGTTAGTTTAGTTATAATATCTAGATATTATATTCTAAATATTATATTATTAGTTTACATAATATCTTTGTTAAGATATATGTTGGTTGAAGCAAGTGTGTTCAATACTCAAGAACTCAGATCACTTTTAAACACATACAAAAGGTGTAAATCTAGAGAGAACACAAGAGAGCTTCAAAGATCAACCTTGTAACCATTTCTATTAATCAATACAGGTTGGTAATCATTAAATGTGTTGTAATCTATAAAACTTGATAAACATTGTGGACCGACAAAGAAAGAGAATATGGTGTTCGGTACGGGGTGAGTGTTGATTCATGAGAATCGTGCAGTTGGCCAAAAGTTCACTTCACTAATCAGTGAGTCGGTCGTTAGAAGTGGGTTTGAAGTCTTCAAGAAGGAAGGTAGTGATGTCGGACTCAGTGCTCGGGCAAAAGACCATAGTGTCAGTTTTGGTAATGCGAGAAAAGGGATTCCAAGAGAGTCAGTTATCCAGTGTTAAACCATTTGGAATGATTTGAATGAGCTTGGTCATTCCGTGTGGAGCGGGTGAAGTTGGGTTTTATTGCGCATTTGGTCGGGTGATTGTGGATGCAATGAGAAGTGGAAGTAGGTGTCGCATTATTTGACCAGTTGGAACTGGTGGATTATGAGGGTTTTGAATTGTGGAAGTTTCTGGCAATATGTAGGAGATTGTAGTGATGACGTTGGGGTGATGTATATTTAGCGTGCAATATTTGGATAATATCGAGGAGTTGAGATTAATGTGGTTCGAAAAAGAAGGTGCTTGTGCGTCTGACGTATGCCGTACTAAGAATAGTTGCTTGTATTGGCAAGTTGTGTTATGAGGAAACTCGTGTCTGTGAGTTGTTAGTGATGTCTGCAGATGACGAGGTGTTATGTTGGCGAATTGGGTGGTTATTTAGTCAGTGAGGCAAGTTGTCGTGGTTTTGACTCCGGTAAAATTCTATTAGTTAAGGAAGTTGTTGTATTCGAGGGGTATCTCTGATGGTTGAGTACGACTATGTATTGATCGGAATGGCTTGGATAACCGAATGGTATTAATTTGGTTAGATTGATAATTTTGTATCATTAAGTCCCATGTGGGAACGAAGGTAAAGTTACCAGTCTCGCCTTGGAAGTGTGTGAACCGATTCAGAAAGAAATGGAAGTTAAGACTAAGTTTTGTTGGGCTATTCGTTACCATTGAACGAGTTGGGAGAAGTAGCCTATAAACTAAATCTATCCAAGGATCAGAGTGGGAATCATCTCTCATACCAGGTGTCTAATCTGAAGAGGTGTTGTAAAAGCAGACGTGGTGGTGCCTTTGGGCAATATTTGAATAGACGAGAAATTAAGCTACGTTGAGGAATCGGTGACCATTTTAGATCGTAAGGTGAAGAAATTAAGGAACAAGGAAATCCAACTGGTGAAAGTTCAGTGGAAATTCCACAAGAGTAAAGAAGCGACTTGGGAGTTAGATTCGGCTATGAGGAATCATTACCCCAGTTTGTTCGACGAGGGAATTCCGGGGACGGAATTCTTTTGAGGGGGGGATATTGTAATAACCAGGATTAAGGTAAACTTTATAAAAGTTGTGTAAGAAAGGATAAAAGTCTCATTAAGGAGGGGCCTAGTGTGAAAATGTTGGGGAAAAGGGGTTTTAACCCTAGAGGAAATAGAATTGGTATAATTGGCGGCTGACAAGTTTTGGGTTAGGGAGAAGGGGTGAAGGCGATTCGATCGAAGAGAGCAAAAGAGGCAGTGATTTGGTGTTCTTCAAATCCACAAGGTAAATTTCAATCCTCTTCTTTCTTTTAGTAAGAGTCTAGCATTTGTGTACCAATCTGTTAGTGGAATTTATTTCTGTTGTTAAAGTTTTAGGGTTGAGTTTTCTGGGTTTGAGGCTATTAAGAGTCGATGTTTGGAATTTAAGGGATTAATAAAATGAATGATGAAACCAAGTCTCTGCATCTGTTTTTGGGTTTCTGGAATGGTTTGTTTTGATTTTGGAGTTATTCTGCAATTCGTGAGTTTGTAATCGAATCCTGAGTTTTCTGCTCGATAATCCGGTCACCGGATTGAGTTGACACCGGTCGATTATCAAGGTACCGGTCGGCGCACACGGGGGAGGCCCCGGTCAGGAAGTAACACCGGTCGGTGCCATGGGGAGGCTCCGGTCATGTAGTAACACCGGTCGGCGCCCATGGGGAGACCCCGGTCATGTAGTGACACCAGTCGACCTCTTAGCCCCGGTCTCCGGTATGCACAGAGTGGGTCGAAGCCCAAGCCCACGTCAAATTCTGAATTTAATTCAAGTAGTGGATGTTTGTGGTATTTGGGCTTTAATTTTTAAGATTGACCCATAATCCTTTGTTATAATTCAAGGATTCAAAGCATTTTGTCTCGAGTGAATTATTGTGAGTCGAGTATATTTTTAGGGAATGGGTGAAAGGAAAATTTTGGTGTTGAGGCCAACAGTGTTAAAATAGAAAGAATCGAGAGTTAACCTACCAATGTTTTCTTATAGGTTCCGGAATGAACTACAATAGTAAGTGCGGGAATGTAAGCTAAGGACATTAGGTGAGTTTTCTGAACTAAATCCTTCTCCTAACGAAAGCATGCGAAAGTTTTATTTTAAATTTTTGATTTATATATGATGGCATGAGTATTATGAAAATTATATGCATGCATTGAAATGATGTTGCTTTAGTACTTGCGAGTTTTATTTAAATGTTAAAGACATTCTTTTATTGTTGACAAAGTGGAAATGTATGCATACATGGTCCTAAGCGAGTAGGCTCAAAGTCGAGGGGTGTGGCCCGCCTGTGCTCATACCGGGGTGTGTGTTCCGTTTATGTCGTTTGGAGGTGTGTCCCAACAAAGGCAGTGTGAGTCACAGACACGTTGTCACCTTAGGGTGGCGGTAGTGTGAGCGAAGAAGAAGTTGCTGAAAGTTAAAGGTTTTTCCTTGAAACTGAGAAATGGTTTATTTTATAATAAATCCTTGATTGTTTGTTTGATGAGTTAAAAATTGTTATAAGAGGGAACTCACTAGACCTTTTGGTCTAACCCTCGCTCTTTTCAAATCTAAGACTCTTTTCAGGTAAAGAGTGGCAGTAGAAGGAGCGGTTAATTTTTAAGAGAAGATGCGAGTTGGAGCTGAACTAGAGGACCTCCATTGTAGATTCTTGTCAGTGTATTCTCAGTTGTGTGCTAGGTTGTCTTTCCGCAAACCTTGTAATTATTGTTTTGATGTGATATTGGGTCGTTCGGCTTTATTATTTAATAAAGTTGGTTCTGTCTCTTGTCGTGAGATTTGGGTCGTTACAACCTTCAAATTGGATTTACAGGCTTTTTAGGTTTTAACGCAAAGATTCATAGAAAAAACTAAACAAATTCATCAAGTAACCTTGATTTCTTATCAAATGTTGTAACACACATGGGACTTGAAAGAGTTCATCTATGATCATCATTGAATTTAGAATGCTCAAGCTTCAAATCCAGATTTTCATCTTTGATTTTAAATCGTCAATATTTGCACCTCCTTACACCTCTTTACAGACCTTGACCTTCTCTTATGTTTTTTTGTTGTAAGCCTTTTTGATGTCGTGCCTATTTAATTAGTAGTGAAGGCGGATGCAATAACATCGAATATATAGGAATAAAGATTTGACAACTTGATAGACGTTGAACTACTTAGGACATCTTCATATTCGCCACTTACAAATCATTTCCCAGAAATTTACAGACGAGGATGCTCATCCTATATCAATAACATCAGCCTTCTACATATCCTCAAGGAAGCTCCTTACCACTTTAATGGATTGCACGCCTAAATATGGCATAAAATACCCACTCAAAGATACAACCACCACCCTACCACCTCATCATAGAACAACCAAAATCTTCAGGACTACTTTGCACACATACATATATCGTCCTCTTCTCACTGATTATAACACTATTATCTGAAAATTCAAGGCATTCCATGACCTTGCCTTTCTCGAATGTAAATAATTTTCAAAACCATGATCATTTTAACTACTCAACCAGATATCGCTCCTTGTCGGCTCATCGCGATCTGCTGGAAACGAATTCCGGCAGCCTAAAAGATTAAGCGTATTACCTTGCAGGCTCAGATGCTCGAAGCACAACCCCTCCAATTGCACTATATATAAACTTCACCCCCACATAAACCGTCAGTACCTTATCGAAGAAAATCACCTGCCCAAACTAGCGGTCTTCTATTTTCGTAATACTCTCACAAGGTGGTCAACAACACATCGGTACCCACCTTTTCCGAAAACCCTTTGCTTCATCGTGAAAACTCAACGAAACTATCCATAGCTACTTCTTCATTTTTAACGTCCTGCCACTAATCACGAAAATGATCGTTGGCTTCATCATCAACAGTCGACATGGTGATACCTCAACCATGCCTCCAACCAACAAAGATTCCTATTGGAACCTACCTCTTCCAATGCAACAACATACTAATATAAGAGTATCATAACGACTTTGAATTCCACCTTGGGCACAACCCTCTGCCCGCATCCCCATCTCCGGTCACCGAGCAGGCGGTTAAGCCATTATATTACAAACATCCCTAACGTCAAAGATCAAGGCCTCCCTAACGATTCCTGTTGTTTATCACCTTTCCTTAACAGGAACACCAAAGCCAAGAATTGACCACCCACGGATCAAACGTTCCACTTCCACTCTCAAAACTTTGTTCATTCTTAATTACAACATTTCCCCACGACCTAGAGAGTTCATAGCCTTCATGCATGACACACCAAAAATTTAAACTTTTAACACCTTTGAAAATCTAGGCGATACTTCATTATGAAACAAGCGTGAGTGTACACGACACAACACCGACTTAGCCATGCACAACGATTTCGAGAATCGTTCAACCCCAACTCCACAACAAAATACTCTTCGCCACACACCAATATCGATGTTGGCACAATTAAAAATTATTTTCGATGAACTTTACGCAAACGATTTATAGAAAATGCTACAAAATTGCTTACAATGAGTGTCTCAAACGACCCTCACCCTCATTGATATGACAACACATGTCTGTACCAAACTCACTTATAAAACCATGCGATCAAATGTTGTTATGATTTCCATAACAAAAGTTAACTCATTTACAAAGAGATATAAAATAGTTCCCCCCACACCAAAAATCAAAATTTATATCCCAACGCCATAAACTTGTCTTTTCAAACCAAACACACATTTACACGCGTCGACACGTTTTCAAAACAAATACCTCGTAAGGCACACTCACGCCAAAATATCTGATATGAATGATATGAAGGCTCCAACAATTTGTTTGAAACACAATGCATGGGACACGATGAGATCGAAGGCTATTTACTCTAACAAGGTCAACTGTTTACACTCACTATAATTTATCCCAGACTCCTTACTTCCGACCAACCAGTCGGGGTCCTCTCCTATGCCACAACCTCCGACACCAACACTTCCCAACATCCTTGAATGCCAAGTACAAGTTACCACTGCGACTAAAATTTTGCAAATCGCGTGTCCTCACTCTGACCTCAACCAACTTACCAACCATAGCTCAATTCCATCCGATCCTCGCTACATTTTATCAGTCAGCACTGATATCGTCTCTCAACCACCCTTCAACTAACTACAACTCTAAAAGCCTCATCTCTATCCTTCGATTCTTGGATTAACACTCTCCTGATTCCCACTGATCGACACAACAATCTACCAAACTAAAGACTTACTTAAAGCGAAAAGCTCACCTCCAATCATTATTCTCTTCCTTATGGACCCATGAGGTCTTTTCTCAACGAAATATCTACATCCCGCACGATAATCATCCCAAACGGTATTAACCTTACAATCACAAACAAACCCACACAACACGCCAGACCAACACTATCAATTCATAGATAGGACTCTCTACCCAAAACTACACTCAACAATAGAAATCGAGTATGCCCATGCACCTATAAATTCATAATGGTATTGGACAGATGCAATTCTGAATTTACCTTACATGAGAGTACTCACTATTGTTATCACGCCTCTCTTTGATCAAGGTCTTCCTTAAAGGCTTCCTAAATCTCAGTTGTGTCCCCTTCTCCATAGTTTAAGTTTAGGCCCATCCGGTCACCTAAATCCCTTAAACTATGGCTCTGATACCAATTGTAACAACCCAACTCATAACAAAGAGCAAAACTAAGGGTTATTGACTAACAACGCCAAACGGCCCAAAACAAACATCTACATTAAAAGGTTTGCGGAAAGACAACCTATTACAAAACTGAGATTACGAAGAAAGATAAACTAAAATGACGGTATTCTAGCCAACTCCAGCTTACACCTTCTATTTGCCCTTATCTGCTCTCCTACCGCACGTCTGCCTGAAAAGGGTTTTAGTTTTGAAAGAGCGAGGGTTAGACCAACGGTCTAATGAGTTCCCTCTAATAACAGTTTAAACTCAACAGACAATCAAAAGATTTATTAACAAATAAACCATTTTCAGATTTAAAGAAAACAGTTACACTTTCAATAAAATTCTCAGCTCACACTACCGTCACCCTAAGGTGACAGCGTGTCTGTGACTCACACTGCCTTATTGGAACACACCCCCAAATGACATAAATGGAACACACACTCCGATATCAGCACAGGCGGGCCACACCCCCCGAATCTCGACCTCACCCGGGCCATACCGACTCCCGGTTCATACCAACGCTCGGGATACGCCGACTCCCAGCCTCACACCGCCCGGGGTGTTCAATCACCCGGTCCCCAGGGTCACCCCTCCGGGGAATGGTCACTCATCCAGCAAAGGGTTTTCTCGAACAGAAAACCCCCAAACTCCTAATCCTGCCGGATAAACTAATCAAATGAACTGGTTTGGACTCCAATCCTCAAAGAACAAATTAAAAGCATCTCACATCAATAAACCAATCTTAAGGAACAAAATAGGGTTTCCATTCCATTCTTAGTCCATATCAAAATCATAATCAGACTCCACCCTAGAGGCTTAACAACAATCTACACACTCTCAAAGGAAAGACAAACAATTATCGAATTAGAATCTTACCTTGGATGAAGCATAAATGCCCAAACCTTTACCATCTTTCTCCTTCAATCGCACCCTGCTCCTCTCCTTTTCTTTCTCTCAATTCATCTCCAGCCACCAACAAGGGAATGGGGAAATCCCTAGACTAAAACTCTTTTATAACCTAATTTACACTTTGCCCCCCTTGCATTTTGGTCTTTGACCACATTTTCCCCAAACTCTGAAATTATTAAATTTTGAACCCGATTATTACAACAATGGCATAAACGGGACACACATACCGGTATGAGCACAGGAGGGACACCCCCCCCCCCCCGGCGACTTGGGCCATTACACACTAGCAACAATGTATGCATACATTTCCACCAAATCAATAATAATAATAATAAAACATTTCTCGCATTTAAATTAATCTCGCATGCAATAAATATAACATCAACATCATTAAAGGTTTTAGTTAGAAAACTCACCTGGATTTCCTATGAAATAGCTCATCTCACGCCTTAACCTTAAGGACGATCACCTATCAAAACAAGAAGGCAACGGTAAGAGATCGAACTCCTAATGAATACATTGACAACCCACGACAAGGACTGAGTTCGGTCACTGCACTCTCCCATAACTCGACACCGGTGTCCACTCACCCACCCGACCCCCGGGTGGTTACCCCCTTGCCGATTCCCAACTCATGCCGACTTCTGGCTCCTTGCCGTCTCCCGGCCCATGCCGACTCCTGGATTAATACATTCCTAGGGTTCACCCGGTCTTCCCGGGTTCTCCCGGTTTCCCCCGGGGTTGCCCGGTCCTCTACACACTTGGGTCTCCCGGTCTCCCCGGGTCCCCCGATAACCACACATCACCCCGCTCATGCCGAATCCCGGCTCCTTGCCATCTTCTGGCCACTGTCGACTCCCTGGTTAATACATTCCTCAGGTTCACCCGGTCTTCTCGGGTTCTCCCGGTTTCCCTGGGGCCGTCTGGTCCTCTACACACGACTCCCGGTCTCTTCGGGTCCCCCGATAACCACACATCACCAGGGACCTCGTCTCCCGGGGCACCTTTCCCGGGTGCAACAACGACGAACACGAAGACTGAAGATCTTTGGGAAACGAAGGGATTATTCCTTTTCTAATCGAATCTCAAGACTCCCTCTCCCAAAACTAAAACACTTACTTGATTCCCTTCCAAATCCAAACCCAAAACATTCCTAAATCGACCCACACACAATCTTAGAGGATGAACATTAATTTCATAATCATAAACTTGCTAAACCACAACCTACCCAATAAATTAATGAATAACAATGGGGAGAATTGGTTACCTTCAAGTAGAGATGACAAATCCCTCTTTGATTCTATTCTTCTTCTTCCCATTCTTCTTGCTTGATTTCATACACACACACACACACCTCTTGGTTTCTTCTTAGCCGCCTCCAACAAGAATGAGAAAAGAGATGAGAGGATTAGCGTAAAAACCCCCTTTTCCTTTATTTGCAACTTGGTCCCTCAACCTTTGGCTTGAACCAAAACTCCACCCGAACTCTCATCTTAAAGAATTTGGGCACGATTATTACAATGTAGAGATGGAGCAAGTGGGATCGAGAAGCAAGTAGAGGATGCAAGTATATTTGATTAAAGAATCAAATTCGATTAGGAATTTGGCTTATTATATATATGTTCCTCTCAAATTTTGTATCTTAAATCTCTTTTAACTAATATGTCCATATTAACATAACCATTTATATTACTACTTGGCAAATTGAAGAAGTAAATAGAAACATATACTCCTCTTGAACTTCTAGAGATGTTGAGTAATATTTAATATCTTTGGATTTTTTTAAAATCTTTTCCTCTTATTGTTTGAAATAATCTTTTTAAACTTCTAGAGATGTTGAGTTGTTGAAAGAAACTTTGGTCCATCTTTGTCTGCTGATCGATGTTATATATTTCTAATGAATTACTGATATTGCCTAAATGGTCAGGCTAGGTATATTCATGATCATGGTTTACAAATGAGATCTATATATTGGCTTTTTTGACACCAAGATTTATAAAAAAAATAAACATATTCAACTAATTCTAATATAGTAATTTATATCGACATATATTTTGTAGTATTTTAATTTCTTCAAAATAAATACCACGATTTCTTTATAATGTATTGATTGGATTCTGTTTTTAACATATTTGAAAATATATATATATATATATATATATATATATATAACAATAGATCTTAATACAAAGCAATGAGCATCTAGCCTTCAACGGGTGAGTTATCAGCTTCTTCTTTGGTCCAGTAGGGTGAAGGCCCTTCTAACTTTCTAACTGGGAAGAAACACCGGAAAAAGTAAAGTAATCATGAGTCATATATATATATATATATATATATATACACAATTAAGCCTATGTACTTCGACCGTTCTCACATAAAAATCGGTTGCTTGAGATTTTACCGTGTCTTATTGACTCTTAATATGTTTGTGGAGGCCAACAAATCAAACTAATCACATCGTCATTACGTATGGGATATTTAGGACATTCGGGTTGCTTTTAAAGCTTGGTCATGACTTCTAAAGGACTAGTCCGAGATCAGCGGTCCTAACGGGGCCCTTTTTGGTGATAACGTTTTCTCAATAACATTTTGGTATAATGTTTACTGAATTAATTTTTAAATTTTATTTAGAAAACGTTTTAATATTTTATGTGTTCTACTTCATTGAAACACAATTTATATATTTGATGACAATGTCTCAAATAAATTTTATTTATTAAATATACAAACCTCATAATTAACACATATAAGAATTAAAACAAGATTAAATGTATTAAAAATTGAAAATCACCCAAGCCTTGAACTGTGCTCGAAATCATGTATATCCTTTCTTCATATTTAAATTCTAGGATTGATATCTAGAATTGAAGGTGAGCCCAATTTCACGTTTTTCAAAATATATTTAAGATCATTTTGATTCACAAATTATTTTTATTATTTTATTTTATTTTGATTTTTTATAGATAGCTCAAACATTAAAACTATGAAGTCTTCCACAAACATAATGCTCTAAATAATTGAAATTTTCCATTAATATTTCTTCAAGGGGTCAGTGATAACATGTGCATAATCAGCTGCTAATATTTAAATTAGCTTATACCTAAGAACCGAAAAATCTTAACAATAAATGCATTGACAAGTATCAGCCATCAAACATCGACCCACAACAAAAGTTCCATGTCTAATCTTGCAATTGTGACGGCTGAGAATAGGGCTCAGTGAATGGATTATAATATAAATTCGTAAATAATAATGAAAACATCGAAGCGGAAGACTTAAAAATTCAATTCGAAGAAAGTTCTTGAGACTGAAGTTCATAGTTCATTTAAATCAAAAGAAACGTTCGGTAATATAATCAAAAGCAATAATCTCAAGAACAGTTCACACCTTTAACTTCAAAACGCAATATAAATAAAGTCCGTCAATTCCTGTTGTGTTCGTGGGGTGGCCAAACCACACGAACTAATGGGTCGGCATGCGGGCACACACACTCGGATCCCCCGTGAATTTAACCACGATCACATATTATGTGGGTAAAAGTTCTAGGATCGATCCATCCGCCCTGGAGTCAACAAAGTCGGCAAAGTCTCCCAGAGTGGGTTCACGTAAGCCACATAGGCTTAACTTTGGTGGGCCGTCATCTGCAGGACGCCATGATAACAAAGCCGCCATAGTAGACATCCCAAATAATGTGCCCATTTATTGGGTTATTATAAAATCAACGAAAACTAAACATATGCCACTTATCCAAATGACGAGCATAAAATCAAATTCAATATAGTTCACAATTTTTATAAACAATTTCATACGAGACACATTTTAATAAAATGCTAATAGTTTCAACTGATTCATAATCCAATCTCAATATGAGACAACAAAACACAAAAACGTTTAAACATAAGATTCAGACCAAAAATCAATGTGTATGTGTGTGTATAATTACACGTTCGTTGATTACATTCAGTTGATCAATCACAAGGCGGTGAACCACCTTTAGGAAGGGTCAACTACAACAATTAGTTGCCCACGATTCAACCGAGACGTAAAACGCGATCAACCGAGACTCACGATGAACTTTAACTCGTTCGATTGCCTATTTAAACCACGAATTATTATTATTACTCTCATAACATAAAACTTAATATTGGTTATTATCCTAAGCTTAATCACGAAAGTATATTCTCTTATACATTAAACCTAACATTTGATGTGCGGTTAAACATCTAGATACAAATATCACCGTTTTAATTTTAAACTTTACCCGTTTGTAAATTTGACAAACCTAAGCGTTTCTAAACATATATTTGATCATAACTTTGCAATAACACAACATAATCTACCAACCAACTTCAACTGCCCTAACTTATCAACTTAAATAACTTAAGAAGAAATTTATACCTCTAAGAAAGGTTCGAAGCATAGATTCTGAATATATAATTGTTTTGTTGAAATTGAAAGAAATTTAGAGAGAAGGAAGAGAGAGAGAGAGAGAGAGAAATATGGCTATGGCGGTGAGAAGGAATCACAGGGACGATGCATTGTAATTTACTCTTATTATAAACCAAGTCATGATATATTTTTACCTATATTTGTTTTTATTTATTTATTTATTTATTTATTATATATAATTATAAAGTGTTTAAGGGTTTGGCGGTTTTAACCCTTCCATTACCTTTGATTGACATTTATATTATGGTTCAATTCGGGTAAGAATAATTACACGTTTTTTTTAAAACGGAGTCTTACACCAAGAATGTCTTTGACACCTATAGTGTAACGACCGTTACCTCTTTGATTTTTTTAGAATGTAAAGTGGTGTAAAAAGGGGAAAATAAGAAAGTTGGGGGACCTCATTTAAAATATGACATAGAAAGGCCCAAAACCCTAGGATGTTCCATCGTTTTGGTAATCCTTTGTGTGTATGTGCGGCGCAGCGCAAGAGCAAGAAAGGAGAGCTAATTGAAGTCCATTGGGAAGATTTGAATCTTGAAAGAAAAAAAAAAGAAAATCAAGGTGTCATCTAGTGAGGATTCTTCTTCAAGAGGTAAGCATTCAATCCTTGTTTAGTGCTAAAAACCTTTATCATTAAGAAAGTTATGGGTTGATTAACAGTTCTTGGGATTTAAAAACATTTCTAATTTGAAGCCATCTGGGTTTTGGATGACTTGGGAATAAATTGGATGGGATTTTAGAGTCTGATTGTGTGAGTTAAATCCTTGAGTATTAGTCGATTAATGGAGAAAATTTTTGGGCTCTGTCGTTTGTTGCCATTGATGTTAATCGCCGAGAATCGGGAGCGTACCCCACACCCGGGAATCCCATCGACTGGGGTCTCCCGGGGAGTCGTCGACTGGGTCGCCTGGGGTACCATCGACCGGGGCCGCTCAGGAGGCCAAAGACCAGCGTGCCCGGGATCTATAACCCGGGGGGCTGTAGTGTGTGATCGAACCCATAGTTTTCTGGTGAGTTACATATGTATTTTTCAACCGGACTTGAAGCAATAAATTTATAGGATTCTGCGCGGGTAATGTAATTGCTTTTTTAAATTGAAATGTAGGAGTTCGACCTATCCAAGACTAGTGTTCGTGTATGCCGAGTTCCAACCAACCGGTGAGTTCCCTTATTTTAATGTTTCTAAACTGAAAGTAGTGTTCGAGCTTAATCTTCCTATTGGTCTTTTATATACATATGTTACGTTGAAACCTTAGAATATTAAAATTGTTGTTGATCCTATGTTTACGTTTTTATGTAACGCAATTATGACGAACTTGTACTGTAACTGTTGGGTTACTTGTCATGGCTATGTTTTTAACCATCAGGGATGGTTGGCCCGTATGCTTGGAATCTGTTTCCTATGTATACGGGCGACGTCATCTACGAGGGGGGCGGATGGGGATCTATTAGGGGTCCCGAGTACGCAGGCGCAAAATTATTTGAAATGTTGTTTCAAGTGATATTTAATCGATGTATTTATACATGTATTTTTGATCCTCACACTAAAAATCACTTTTACCGAGCCGAGGTCGGGAATTCACTAGACCTTCCGGTCTAACCCTCGTTTTCTTTTATTTTTGTTTTTCTTAAAAACCCTTTTCAGGTAAGGGGTCTGTTGGTGGTTCTTCAAAGGGGAAAGAGAAGTGTTAAGAGTTAGCATGATGGAAGAGTTTTTGGCCTTAGATGCGGTGTAGCTACTCTTTGTTTAGATTCTCGGTTGTGATAGCTTTGACTACCTCGTTTGTAATGATCTTTTATTTCGCATGTTTGTATTGGGAGCCGTTTTATGGGATTGGCTTATGAATATTCTTTTCCATTGTTTTTGGGTTGTTACAATTTGGTATCAGAGCCATAGTTTAAAAGATTTAGGTGATCGTCTGGACCTAAACTTAAATTGTAGGCGGGGCACAACCGAGAAATAGGATGTCGTAGGATTACCGCTATAGGGGTGTATGTGATGAGAGATATGGACTAACATGTAAGGGGAATTTGGGATTACATATTGCCAATGTAATTGCAAATCCACAGGTACATGTACGTGCCTACAAACCTTGTTGCATATGTGTCTGTGAAATTAAAGTTCATCCATGTGTTTTTTCAGCTGTCGTAATGTCTGAGCGAGCTTTGCGGAGTAGGGCAATACCGGTGGGGGAGAATCTGCCGGTGAATGAGGTTTGTGTTGAGATACCGAGGGGTCCCACTGGGTAGTCGACAGCCCGAGGAAGGGGCCGTGGTCATGGTCGTGGACCGTTGAGGACCACCCGAAAGGCTACAACTCAAGTCGAGGAGACCAATGCTGGGAATCGGGGAAAAGCCAAGACCCGAGTCACTCGCAGGACGAGGAGTGTTGAGATTCCGGTGGACAGGGAAACCTTGCATCAAGAAAGCTCAGCAACAGTAAGAGGTCGGGGAGCTGCAAGGGCTCGTGGTCGGGGCCGAAATCAGGCCTTTGTGACTCACGAAACGTTTGCCACTGAAATGGGGAAACTTCAAGAGACCCTGCAAGCGTTATTGGCTCTCCAGGAGAAGACAACCTCGAGAAGCAAAGACAAGAGCGAGAGCAAGGACGTTACAGAGTTGTCGAGTCCACATGTGACTGAAGTGGGGGGTCATTCTCCATCGGTGACCTTGATGGAAAATAAAGTGTCTGCATAGGGGTGTAGTTACAAGTAGTTTGCCGCATGCAAACCCCCTACCTACAAAGGAGAGTGTGACCCAGTTCTGGCAATGAAGTGGATCAAGGAGATGGAACTGGTGTTTGCTACCAGAAAATGTGCTGAGGAAGACAAGGTAACTTACGCCTTGTCCATGTTGAGATCTGAAGCCACTTTATGGTGGGATGCAGAGACTGGAGGACAAGGAGCGTCGGCAACAGAGGGTATGTCATGGGGGACCTTCGTGGGGAATTTCAAGGTGCAATTCTGCCCTCTAGCGGCAGTGAAAAGGTTACAGGAAGAATTTATGAGTCTGGAACAAAAGGAACTGTCTGTAAGAGAGTATACTTCTAAGTTTATCAAGAAGTCTCGATTTGCTGGGGCATATCTACCAGATGAGAAAAGCCGAGTGGAACGCTACATCTTCGGGTTGAAGAACAGTCTGCGAGAGTTGGTTTCAACCAGAGATCTAACCACTTTTTAGACGGTCGTCAACACGGCCGAGATGACAGAAAAGGAAAAGAACCGACAAATAACGGAGAGAGTTGTGGACAATGGGAAATGGGATGGACCGACATCAGATCCGAGAAATGGAAAGAGTTTCAGGGCAGAACTGAGATGGGGCCGTGGGTTCGGAGATAAGCCTTGCGGAAAGTGTCACCGGGTACATCGGGGAGAATGTGGTTCAGGGGAAAAGTCATGTTTCCAGTGTGGGATGCCGGGGCACATGTTTAGAGATTGCCCGAGCAAGAGGACTTGCTATCAGTGTGGGTCGCCAGATCACCTTCGGTCTGATTGCCCGTAAGTCAAGCGGGGTGGACCAGTTCAAACTGGGATCGTGGGGGAGGAAGAAGGGAGGAGAAGAAGTGGGAGCCGACTCGTCCGAAAGGGAGAGCCTTTAATATGACAGCAATGAAGGCGGAGGAGGTTCCTGATGTAGTCGCAGGTACGTTCTTGGTGAACTCTACCTGTGCTAGAGTATTGTTTGATTCGGGGGCGACTTGCTCTTCTATATCTCCTGCGTTTGTTCAGTGTCTGGGGTTAAAGCCTAAACGCTTAGAGCGGATGTTCGAAGTAGAAACCGCTGATGCTAATCAGGTATCGATTAGGGAGGTGTTTGAGGGGTGTGTGATAGACATCGAAGGGAGTTTAGTGCCAGTGGTGCTATACCCTATGGCGATGAGATAGTTTGACGTGGTGCTTGTGATGGATTGGTTGGCTAGGAACGATGCTAGTATTATCTGTAATAAGAATATGATTCATATGGTGTTGCCTGAGAAAGGGATGGTAGTGATTTATGGGAATAGACGTGATAGGGGTTCTAGTTTAATTTCCATGATCAAAGCCAATAAGAGTTTGAGGAAGGGATGTCCGGGGGGGGGGGGGGGGGATTCTTAATGTTCCTTGTAGATGCTAAGAAAGAGAAATGTAGGTTGGAGGAGGTGCAGGTAGTGAGCGAGTACTTGGAAGTATTCCCAAAGGATTGATGGATCTACCCCATGATCGTCAAGTCAAATTTCGGATCGATCTGGTGCCTGGTGCCGCTCTGATCGCGTGAGTACCATATAGATTGGCACCCTCAGAGATGAAAGAAATGATGTCGCAATTGCAAGAATTGATAGATAAGGGGTTTATAAGGCCTAGCACCTCTCCGTGGGGGGCACCAGACCTCTTTGTAAAAAAGAAGGACGGATCTATGCGAATGTGCATAGATTACCGGAAGCTCAACAAGCTGAAGATCAAGAATAAGTATCTGATTCCAAGGATATACGACTTATTCGATCAGCTTCAAGGGGCAAGTTTCTTCTCCAAGACCTACTTGAGGTCGGGTTATCATCAACTCAAGGTGAAGGAAGAAGATATACCGAAAACGGCTTTCCGTACGAGATACAAACATTTTGAATTTCTTGTAATGTCGTTCGGTTTAACCAACACTCCTGCAACCTTCATGGATATGATGAATAGGGTGTGTCAACCCTACTTAGACAAGTTCGTGATCGTGTTCATCGACGACATTTTAGTGTACTCGAAGACCGAGAAAGAGCACGAGGAACATTTTCGAAGTGCGAATTCTGGTTGCGAGAAGTGCAGTTTCTGGGGCATGTCGTATCCCAAGACGGAATCAAGGTGGATCCGACAAAAGTGGAAGCAATTCGTGATTGGGAAGCGCCGAAGAATCCATCGGAAGTCTGAACTTTCTTAGGGTTGGTTGGGTATTACAGGAAGTTTATCAAAGACTTATCACGTATCGCCACTCCATTGACTTCATTGACAAAGAAGAGTGTAAAGTTCGCATGAACGGTAGCTCAGAGTGAGGCTTTTCAGAAACAAAAGGATATGTTGAGTAGCGCTCCAGTCTTAGCCTTGCCGGATGGCATAGAAGACTTCGTAGTGTATAGCGATGTGTCGAGGCTGGGTTTAGGATGTGTTCTTATGCAGCGAGGGAAAGTGATTGCTTACGCATCACACCAGCTGAAGGATCACGAATCGCGATACCCTACTCACGATTTAGAGTTGGCCGCCGTTGTCTTTGCGCTAAAAATTTGGAGACACTATATTTATGGAACACAGTGTCAGATCTTCACGGATCACAAAAGCCTATGCCATCTGTTTGACCAGAAGGAGCTGAATATGCGTCAGCGAAGATGGATGGAGTTGCTAACTTATTATGATTGTAAGATCTAATATCACCCTAGAAAGACCAACGTGGTAGCTGACGCCCTGAGCCGGAAGTAGAGAGATGAAAGTCTAAAAATGGTATCAATGAGAGCTGTGGTAACTCAAGTTTTATTAGAGGAAGTAAATAAGTTTCAAAAGGAAGCTTTGATGCCGGAGAATCTCAAGAAGGAGTGGATAGTTGGCTTAGTAAACTCGCTGGTGGAGGACAGTCAAGGACTAAAATGTTTCAGCGGGAGAATTTGGATCCCTAGACTCGGGGAGATGAGGAAGGTATACTAGAAGAAGAGCACAAGTCGAAGTATTCGATCCACCCAGGAACTAACAAGATGTATGGGGACTTGATACACGACTACTAGTGGACGGGATTGAAGAAGTATATAGCTTACTTTGTAGAGAGATGTTTGACTTGTTTGCGCGTAAAAGCGGAACACCAACGACCGTACGGGAAACTGCAATCGCTAGACATTCCGATCTGGAAGTAGGAGCAGATCACGATGGACTTTGTAACCAAGTTTCCAAGGACCCTGAAAGGTTACGACGCAATTTGGGTCATTGTCGATCGACTTACCAAATCGGCACATTTCTTACCTATTAAAGAGACTTACAATTTGGAGAGGCTAGCAAAATTGTATATCGACGAAATTGTCGTTCGCCATGGTGTACCATTATCGATAGTGTCCGACCGTGATAGTAGGTTCACGTCAACATTTTGGAAGAGTTTCCAGCAAGAAATGGGATCAAAAATCAAGATGAGTACGGCGTACCACTCGCAAACCGACGGTCAGAGTGAGCGGACCATTCAGACGTTGGAGGATATGTTGAGAGCTTGCGCTCTATACTTCCAAGGTTCGTGGGATAGTCATCTACGATTGATTGAGTTCGCCTACAATAACAACTATCATGCGAGCATCAAAGTTGCCCCGTATGAGATGCTTTATGGTAGGAGATGTCGCACGCTTTTTTGTTGGAACGAGGTTGGGGAAAAACAACTGGTTGGACTGATAACACCAATTTTTGGTGTTATTTACATATCACTTTCCGAGTAATATTGCTTAATTCCAAGTAAATATAGTGGAATTTTCATCTTTAAATCAAGTGTTTCAGGATTTTCATCTTGTAATGAGATAAACAAGAAAATGCACGAGAAGTAAAGTTTTTCGGGTAAAACTCGATCATGAAAATCCTCAAGAATTAAGGGTGAAAAGTGGCCATTTAATCAAGTGGGTTAATTTTTGAAGGAAGTAAATTTTGCGCAAAATAGTAGCCAAAGCGACTTTGAAGTTAGTTGCTGAAGCTGAAGTTAGTTGAGCAACTCACCTTAGAGCAAATTTTCGGGCTAGTTACAAGTTAGTTTAAACTAACTGTAACTTACTTCAAACTCACGTAAAGGTGCTGGACGTTTTTTAAAAGGTTTTTTCCTAGGGTTGGAATTATTATCTCATTCTATCTTGGAGAGGGCGACAAAGGGACTGTGGAGAGGCGATTTTTGGAGGAATAACACATCGAATTGAAGCAAGGAAATGTTTGGGAAGTGATTTCTACACCGAATTCTTGCCAATCTTCGTGGGTATTACGCAATCAAGGGATTTTTTACTATCTTTGACTTCTCGAGAGACTTTTTCTTAGATCTATGAACTCTTCTATTGCTTTGTTTGTTAATACCCCCAACATGAACTAATCTTTAGATGTTGGGGGTTGGTTTGATATTGGTTTAAGCTTGTGAACATGTGATTTGGAGTTTTTATCAGTTTTTCTTAACTAATGAAGCATATGACTTGGGTTTTAATGTTTTTGTGAGTTTGGCCAACTTTCATCTGAATTGTTCGTTATAAATTCAATTCGAGAGAATTAATTGTTAACAAGAACTAGAATTATATGCCTAGGGTGAGAAATTGGATAGAGATACACCAACTAAACCTTAGTATCATAATAATCTGGAACTTAATGTGTTTTGAACTCATGTGTTAAAATCGAGAGATGAGACTTGTGTTTTCAAAATAAAATCTGTTGTTGCTTGAGAAAGAACGACAACGATTTTACATATTTGATTTTCATTAAAGGGTTTAACTGATAATTATTTTCAAGTCTACTGTTCATTAGTGAAAACCATAGGATTTCCAACCCTCAACTATTAATCTCCATAAAAGTCTCCAAAGTAGTTATTTTGAATAGTATGTTAATTTAATTTATTGTTATCAGTACTCAGTTAAGCATTCATAAAAATTCAACCTTTTTTACTGTTCAGTTAATAGTGAATATAGTCATTGTGATACTCAATTCCTAGTTCCCTTGGTTCGATACTCGTACTTCCAAGTACATATTACTTGATTCGACCCGTATACTTGCGGTTAGATTAGGGTGGGTGTAAACCCACCTATCAAGTTTTTGGCGTCGTTGTCGTGGAACTAGTTTGCACTGATAACAATACCAGCTATAGGCATTATTACATTGAACATTTTTATTTTTATTTTTATTTCAGTTATCCTTATTGTTTGATTTCTGGTTACTAAATTCTCTTTTCTGATTTTTGTAGGTACTAATTTGTTTATGCCAAGAGGTATTCGAGGAAAAAGTCTAGAGCCTATAGATCTAGAAATCGAACGAACCGCGCGCCATCTGAGAAAAACATCAAAAGTTAGAAGGTGAATACTAATGGGTAAAGAAAGACCCACAAAATGAAGAGATGCCACCACCACCTCCGCCTCCGGGAAGAGTGCCAATGAGATCATTTGCCAATCCGAATATGGCCGCTATCAACAGAGGCATTCAAGCCCCTGCAGTAGCAACAAACAACTTTGAAATAAAGTATGGCACGATCCAGATGTTGCAACAAAAATAGTTTGGTGGAGCACCAACAGAAGACCCTCATGCACATCTCCGTTCATTCGAAAAGATCTGTAACACATTTTAGATCAATGTGGTGTCAGACGATGTAGTTAAAATGAGGTTGTTCAACTTCTCATTGAAGGGAAGGGCACAAATTTGGGAAGAGATCCTACCTAACGGTCAAATTACCACTTGGGCCGACATGACTGCAGCGTTCCTTCAGAAGTTCTTTCCACCGGGTAGGACAGCCCAACTCATGGCTGAAATTACTCACTTTGCTCAATGGGACCAGGAGTCACTCTATGAGGCATGGGAAAGGTATAAGATATGCTCAAAAAGTGTTCGCATCATGGGTTACACGGCTGGGTTATCATCCAGACTTTCTTTGGTAGACTTCACCCGCAGTACAAGAATGATATTACTGCAGCAACAGGTGGTGCCTTGATGAACAAGAACTATGAAGAGGCAGTTGAGCTGATTGAAAACTTGGCTGAATACAGTTATGCCACTCCACAATCCGATACCAGACGTGTAGCTAATGTTCAAGAATCTGATGAGTTAAAGGCGATAAAAGCCCAACTGGACGCCATCACAAACCAACTGAAAGGAATTTCCATCCAACCTGCACATCACTATGAGGGAGACATTCCCAATTTGTTCCCTGCTCCTCATGAACCTGAAAAAGGTTCAATTCTTACAAAATCATAACAATCGCCCTCGAAATGATCCATTCTCTAATACCTACAATGAAGGGTGGAAGAGGCATCCAAATCTCTCATGGAATCAACCGCAAAATCAACCGAGAGAGACTATGGGACAACAGCAACAACAGTATGGTAACAATTCTAATTTTAATTCTTCTTCTCATGCTAATAATGTTTATCGTCCCCCAGGTTATAATCAGAGAAGGCACACGAGGATAAGGGACAATTCAAGAAATTTCTTGACATTTTCAAGAAGTTACACATCAATATTCCATTTGCAGAGGCTCTTGCATAAATGCCAATATATCTCAAGTTCATGAAAGGCATCTTGTCCAAGAAGAGGAAGATTGAAGATCATGCAACAATTGCACTTACTGAGGAGTTCAGTGCAATCATTCAAAATAAGCTTCCTCTGAAGCTTCAAGATCCAGGGAGTTTCTCTATACCTATGCAAATTGGAATGGTTCATTTCGATAAAGTGCTATGTGACTTAGGAGCAAGTATTAATTTGTTACCTTTATCCATTTTTATGAAACTTGGCTTGGGGGAAGTGAAGCCAACAACCATGACACTCCAACTTGCAGATCGATCAGTGAAGTATCCGTATGGAATCGTGGAAGATGTGTTGATAAAGGTCGGAAAGTTTTACTTTCCAGTTGATTTCGTAGTTCTAGATGTGGAAGAAGATGTTGAGGTGCCATTAATTTTAGGAAGACCGTTCTTAGCAACAAGCAAGGCTTTGATAGATATGGAAGAAGGTGTGATGACTTTCAGAGTGGGTAATGAAAAGGTAACCTTCCATGTTCTCAAAAGCGTAGAAGATAGAGCTGAACCGGAAAGGCGATCGATTGGATCAGAAACTGGTGAGGATGGGAAAACGGATGTGGGGAAAATCAGAAAAATCCATATGTATGGGCGGTTCAATTCTGCAAGCGATACCGAGCCAAATTGAGAGTTGCATATGGTCGTGCCACGACTTTAACTAAGGCGCTTGGTGGGAGGAAACACACCCGGTAGTTTTTCCTTCTCCGTTTCTAGTTCAATCATTTTTGCTTTCGCAAGTTCTAATTTCGTTTCTTTTTAGGCCTCTCGTAAATCTGGAATTTTCTTCCCACGAGAAAAACAGCAAGAATCGGACATACTTTATGTGCTCCGAGAGTGGTAAGTTAGTTTGGGTTGGCTTAAGGTCACATCTGGATCTCATTAGCCACTGTCAAAAAGTTGGAAAAAAGGCAGCAGGGTGAGTTTGTTGTTAGTTCAAAGTGGCTAAAAGTCACACTGAAGTTGCTTTAGACACTGGATGTTCAAGAGCAAAAAGGCCCATTCGGGTGACTTTGAAGTGAGTTTGGATTACACCAACTCACTTTAAACCCCCGTTAGACACTGCCCATATCAGGCCATTTCTTAAGTGTTGGGTAAGGTTGTAGTTAGTTTTAGCACCTACCAAACTCACGGCGAACTCACTTGGCCCCTTTGTAATCCATAGAAGACCACATAACCTACCGTGAGTTAGTCGCTAGTTTCTCCCATGCCATACTCACTTCCAACTCACTTGGCCCCTTTGTAATCCATAGAAGACCACAGACCCTACCGTTAGTTAGTCACTAGTTTCGCCCATGCCATACTCACTTCCAACTCACGTTAACCCTTTGTTACTAGTCGAACAAAGCAGCCACCACCATGACTTTGTCGTGAGTTTCTTCCATCCCGAACTCACATCAAACTCACGTTAACCCTTTGGAACTAGCCGAACACCACAACCCCTTAAGCGACTTTACCGTGAGTTTCCTTACCACCCAACTCACGTCTAACTCGCTTGAGCAAAAAAAAAGGGTTTTGTGAACATATTAGGATCAAACTTGATAATGTCCAAATGCATCCTATTACATTCCTTATTACTATCGATGCATACAAACGTGAGTTCCCTAATTATGTAACATAAGGGTGATGGGAAGTGGATTTTATCATAACAAGAGTTTCATTCTTTAACATCTAAATGCATTTAGCTTCTACATTGTGATGTGGTATTGAACATGGTCCAATTTTGACAAACCCGACCTAGGTCCCAACCTAGGTTTGGGGTCATGAGTTCATGTTGCGTCTAGGTTTAAGGTGTCTTGTACCTACCCGTTCATTATCATACTCTTCTTTGGTGCACTTTCACCCCAATTGGTAAGTTCTGCTCTTGTTTCTTCTTGAAGACTAAGCTTATTATATATTCAAACCTATGTCTAAGATAGGTTTGGGGTCATCTTTTCCTGACCCATCTTCAATACTTGGCATGAGTAAGCCTAGGCCACGACCTAGGTTTGGGGTGCCCATTTTCTCTAGCTTATAATTGACGACTATACTAATTTGCAGGAAATAGGACGAGCAAAACCTACCACCATCACACCTTGCTAGCCCGAATATGACAAGCTTACACCCGCTGAGAAATCAAGACTCCACCAACGCTCGAACCCGAGAATGGCACAAAGATGGACATTAATGGCTAAACGAGAGCTTTGCCTCGAAAGAGGCAATTGTATTAACCGTCTTTTCTTTTTAATCTTGATGTTGATGTGATGTTGATACTATGTTCTTTTCATTTTGGATACCCGGATGACTGTAATGGATAACGGTACACATACTCATCTCATTGGACACGGGTAACACTTCTGCCTATATCATTAGTATTACATGCATATCCTGTCACCACTCAGCACACACAATTATATCATGCTCAAAGCCAAACTTGCACATTGGGGACAATGTGTCGGTAAGGTTTGGGGTTGTAGACACGGGTATACATAGACACCGGAATTTATGAAACTCTTAGGTGTAGTGACTTTACATTGTTCTGAGAATCTGAGAACGGAGATATAGTCTTAACAGTGATTAGGAACTTGCATGACTACGGGACATTAGTGGAGACCAGCCGTGAGAATTTTGAACCAACCGAACACCGTTCGAATCAATTGTGAGGGTATTATACACTTAATCATATACACATTCTCTGAATTCCTTGTTGTTATTATAGCATGATCTCACTATAATATTGCATTGAGTAGCAAAGACATCCATAAGGATATTCAGTGAAACCTTTGTCTTATCTAATTTATGGACCTTAAGATATGATTCCAGGCAATGTGTGTAAATAAATTGAATTTATCTTGCTTATCCTTCTAATGTGTGCACCTAAGCTTATTTGCAGCCATATAGTAAAATTTTCGATTCTTAACCCAATATTTAGATCCCAGACTATATGATAGCCTACCCTTATCCGAAGATGTGTCAGTTATGAACAACTAGTAGAAAATAACGGCAGAGGGTGGAAAGAGAAAAGAATCAGTGGAATCTGGGTGTGGGTAAAGTAATCTGACCAAATGGGTCAAGTAGCTACAAAAAAAAATCAATCAAGGGATTGTGGGTAGAAATATAGTGAAAAGTGCCTAAAAGAATGTGAATGAAATTTGGCTATTCATATATTGACATATTGAGGATTTGTTCTTATTTACCTTCGTTTCTTAGCCTCTAACCTAACCCCATTACAACCCTTTGCAAAGACCTGGATGATCTTTTGGAAAGAGTAAGAAGATAGATAGAGTTGCACTAATAGTCCAGTCTTGCTACTTGATTCCTTTTGAGATCGCTTTGATTTACATTTATGCGTTTTTCATGATTGATTGTTCATAACCTCCAAAGACATTTGTCCATTTTGTACATAACCTCCAAAGACATGAACAACATGTGAGACAACCTAGGGTTCGAGAGTAAAGAGAGTACCTCGTGAGGTAGGGTCGAAGCGAAATCCTTCCCAAAAGTGTGATGAACTGATTACTATTTTGTATGGTGTCACTGTTTTTAGTTCAATTTTCAATGTTGATGAATCTAATACCTATGATGAAGATTGAACTCCGGTTGTTTCGTACTCACACTTCTTAAATCCCTGACATGAAAGTTGCTTATGCCATCCGATATGTATACCCGTTGTTTCTTTTTGCAGTTGAGATTTGTTTTGAGCTTTATTATTTTTCTTTGACGCTAATTTGGTTGGGGACAAGCAACGCTTGGTTTGGGGTTGTTGATAACACCAATTTTTTGGTGTTATTTACATATCACTTTCCGAGTAATATTGCTTAATCCCAAGTAAATATAGTGGACTTTTCATCTTTAAATCAAGTGTTTCATGATTTGCATTTTGTAATGAGATAAACAAGAAAGTGCGCGAGAAGTAAAGTTTGCCGGGTAAAACTCGATCATGAAAATCCTCAAGAATTAAGGGTGAAAAGTGGCCATTTAATCAAGTGGGTTAATTTTTGAAGGAAGTAAATTTTGCCCAAAACAGTAGCCAAAGCGACTTTGAAGTTAGTTGCTGAAGCTGAAGTTAGTTGAGCAAATCACCTTAGAGCAAATTTTCGGGCTAGTTACAAGTTAGTTTAAACTAACTGTAACTCACTTCAAACTCACGTAAAGGTGTTGGACGTTTTTTAAAAGGTTTTTTCTAGGGTTGGAATTATTATCTCATTCTATCTTGGAGAGGGCGACAAGGGACTGTGGAAAGGCGATTTTTGAAGGAAGAACACATTGAATTGAAGCAAGGAAACGTTTGGGAAGTGATTTTTACACCGAATTCTTGCCAATCTTCGTGGGTATTACGCAATCAAGAGACTTGAAGCAAGAAATTTATAGGATTCTGTGCGGGTAATGTAATTGCTTTATTAAATTGAAATGTAGGAGTTCGCCTATCCGGGACTAGTGTTCGTGTGTGTCGAGTTCCAACCAACCGGTGAGTTCCCTTAGGGGGCGTTTGGTTCGCTGGAATCCGCCGAAATCTGATGGAATTGGAATGGTCAATTCCATTGACCAAATTCCATCTTGCTGTTTGGTTTCCAAAGGAATGGAATTGAATTCCATGAAATCCTTCTATCAAGGATTTGGTCATTCCTTCTCATTTTGGATGGAACTGAATTCCATTCCATTGCATTTTCTCAAAATGACAAAAATACCCTCCAAACCCTCTTAACAAAATTAAAACCCATCAGATGTGAATTTGGTGTCCTCTCTCTCTCCTCTCTCTCACCTCTCTCTCCTCTCTCTCTCCTCTCTCTCTCTCTCCTCTCTCTCACCTCTCTCTCCTCTCTCTACCCTCTCTCTCCTCTCTCTCTCCCTCTCTCTCCTCTCTCACATCTCTCTCTCCTCTCTCTCTACCCTCTCTCTACCCTCTCTCTCCTCTCTCCCTATCCTCTCTCTCTCTCCTCTCTCTCCTCTCTCTACCCTCTCTCTCCTCTCTGTCTCCTCTCTCTCTCCTCTCTCTCACCTCTTTCTCACCTCTCTCTCTCCTCTCTCTCCTCTCTCTCTCGGCATTTAAAAAAATATAAATAAATAAATAAAAATAAAAGAAAGGGTATTTTTGTCATTTTTCAGAATTCTATTCCAATTCCTTTGCAAACCAAACAGACATATTCCAATTCATTTGACTGATTACATTCCATTCCTGCCAACCAAACAGTTGGTCAAACTTGAAAACATTCCATTCCAATTCCATTGACAGATTCCATTCCATCAGAAATCATTCTGTGAACCAAACGCCCCCTTATTTTAATGTTTCTAAACTGCAAGTAGTGTTCGAGCTTAATCTTCCTATTGGTCTTTTATATACATATGTTACGTTGAAACCTTAGAATATTAAAATTGTTGTTGATCCTATGTTTACGTTTTTATGTAACGCAATTATGACGAACTTGTACTGTAACTGTTGGGTTACTTGCCATGGCTATGTTTTTAACCATCGGGGATGGTTGACCCGTATGCTTGGAATTTGTTTCCTATGTATACGGGCGACGACATCTACGAGGGGGCCGAATGGGGATCTACTGGGGGCCCCCGAGTACGCAGGCGCAGGATTATTTGAAATGTTGTTTCAAGTGATATTTTATCGATGTGTTTATACATGTATTTTTGATCCTCGCACTAAAAATCACTTTTATCGAGCAGAGGTCGGGAATTCACTAGACCTTCCGGTCTAACCCTCGTTTTCTTTTATTTTTGTTTTTCTTAAAAACCTTTTTTAGGTAAGGGGTCTGTTGGTGGTTCTTCAAAGGGGAAAGAGAAGTGTTAAGGGATAGCAGGATGGAAGAGTTTTTGGCCTTAGATGCGGTGTAGCTACTCTTTGTTTAGATTCTCGGTTGTGATAGCTTTGACCACCTCGTTTGTAATGATCTTTTATTTCACATGTTTGTATTGGGACCCGTTTTGTGGGATTGGCTTATGAATTTTCTTTTCCGTTGTTTTTGGGTTGTTACATACAGACAAAAGGATTACGTTCAAGTTTCAAAGAAAACAATTTCCAATTGCTGTAAGTTTTGCCATGACCATAAATAAAAGCCAGGGACAGTCATTATCAAAGGTTGATTTGTTTCTGAGACAACCAGTCTTCACCCATGGTCAGTTGTATGTTGTTTTATCTAGAGTAAAAAGTAGGGAATGTTTAAAAATATTAATTATAGATGATGAATGTATAATTAGCAATAGAACAAAGAATGTTGTATATAAAGAAGTATTTGATAATTTATGATACGTGGTTCTTATTTTATTAATATTTTAACTATGTACTTTTCCATAATTTCATTTACGTTCTATTATAAATTTTGTTTTATAAATTCTTAATATTTATTCATTTTTTTATTAATTTTTTGCAAAAATCATTTGTGAAAACTACCTAAAATAATGACATTTTGTAACCAGCTGCAAAAAAAAAAAAAAAAAAAAAAAAAAAAAAAAAAAAAAAAACTCCGAAGAGAAAAAAGCTTTGAAAAGTAGCATCGTACTTTCAATGATTATTCATATATGTAAGATAAGTTTTCTAGCATGATTTAATCTTTTTAAATTACCTCGTGTAATACACAGATTCGAACCTAGTAACTAATAAACATATTTAAAGATACATCAAACATTAGCCCAACTAAAACGACATAATACTCCATTAATTTTGAATTTTTTTTTCAATAAGATTTATATTAATTTTTTCATTCTCGGTTTACAATAAAAGTTTACGTACCACTCCTTCACACTTGAAGGGATATCAACGACGATGAATGTAGTCGATGATCGTGTAAACAATCTGTACGACGGTTAGAATGAGAAGAAGAAGAGCTGCGAGTGCCGATATAAACGACCAAGGTGTATCAAAATAAGTGTACCTAAAACTTGCCCATTGGACGTGCCACCCGCTCCGATAATGGCGGTTCACTTCATCGAATAACCGCGCCAAGTAACATAAATTGATATCGAAAGAAATATCCTTCCCCGTATTGTTAATAAAGGTCGCAACATCCGTTTCTGTACCCAAATAATTCTCGATGATGTTCAAGTCACATAAATACCCTACGTCTTTAGTCGTGTTTATCAATGAGTCGAGCAACATAACATATGTAGTTAAGTGTTTGGAGCACCCACTGTGACACTGTTCGAATGCCATGGAGTTTAGCAGAAGTGTACTCATGAAATCATCGATGGTTATGGTCGGCATGTGGATTACTCCATGTTTGAACTTGACGACTAGAAAGTTATCGGCATTCCAAGGCTTTAACTTGATTCCGCTCGATGAAGATTGGAAATGGTATGAATTATATGCGAAGGTGGACGACTATCGGGCTTCATCGAGTGCTCAAGTTCCGGTGGAAGGAAAGTCAAACGAAGAAGATCGAGCAAGTGCTTGGCTTTGATGTTGGCATACTTTTCGAGAATTTGTTCGTCTCTTTCTAGAGTATAATTGAAGAATCCCAAAGCTAGTGTCACTAGAGTTAGGCTCGACACCTCGCTCGACATCCTTGTCAAATCAAATAAACACTCGAGAACGAAAAACGGGATCTGATTCTAGATCCTGATCAGATCCCTCAAGAAAAAAGGAACGATCCAAGACATGGTTATAAGTGGATCGCACTCATCGGACTTGATCACTGCCCAATCTTTCTAAAAAGCTCGAGAATAAAGCAAGCGTCAAGCACCATCATCTCGATGAACCCGTCGATACTATAAGGGATGCTCTCCGAGTAACACTCTCGCGCTTTGACCTTGAGTCGTTGTACGACCTTCAAGTAGTCTTCAAGAAACATCCCTAATTCGGATTGCGTTCGATCCGATAACTAGTGGAGTAACCACCTCTTGTGCTCCTCGATCATTCGAAGGTGCGGCATGCCGTGGTGGTAGGTTCGATGGAGATGATGTGGGGTTGGTATGACTTACCATTGATGTCGATTAGGGTTTCGGGAACTTTGAAGATAGAGCAGGTGGTCCAGCCGGCCGCCACGCTCAGTAACTTTGGTGTATCTGAAAGCTTTTGTTGCATTGACCTGAGTCGATCTACGTTGAGTTGAGTTTTTTGCAAAATTAGGGTAGCTTAGAAAAAAACTTGGTAGAAATAGGGGTGTTTTAAAAGCATTTGTAGAAACACCAAACTTGGTAGAAATAGGGGTGTTTTAAAGGGGGGGAGGGGGGGGGAGCACATTTTTTTTAAATTTTATATATTTTCATTTTAAAGCCTGTATATTTACATATTTAACCCTCTCACTTACATCTTTCTTTTTTTATTTATCTTTATTATTTCTAAAGTTTTTATTTTTAACCCTTATTATATATTATGTATGAATTGATTTATTTAAAATATATTATTAAGATTTATATATTATTTTTAGTAAATTATATCTTTAAATATATCTCATTAATACCTTTAACTAATACCAAGTTTATCATAAATTGTCTAGAAAATCTAAGGAATCTTGAAACTCAAAAGCAACAAAAAAAATGTCACTATTCATTAATATTGTTCTTGATTAGAACAATTGTCTACTAAAGTAAAAACATTTTTGTCATTTTTCATGAGAATTCAAAAAAAGTGATAAGAAGACTTGTCTAATTAATTACTTTTTTTTGTTATAAATTTGGATGATTCAACCTACATTCCTTTCATCCTTCTTCAATTAGAAAAATCAATTACGTTTTTGAATACCAAGTTCTACCATCCATCATTCATTCCTTCCTTCATCCAAGGTATGTATCATTGTCTAAATTTCTAGCATATATTAATATGAAACATCATATATGATTGTACTTTATGTAATCTATCTTATAATTTATTTTGCAATTACGTTTTGATATACTTGTCATTTTGAATATGGACGGTTCACCAACAAATACTAGTTTTTTAGACCTTCTTCGTAACTTTGAGATCAACTCCTCAAATGTACCATTTTCTTTGCCGAATGACAATACGTTTGAGGCAGACAATGACTTTGGATTTTATGAACCCAACTCACAATATAGTGAGGATAGTGATAGTGAGTCAATGTTTAATATTGAGGATGATTCTGATGATGTGAGTGAAAATCCGGTAGTAAACTTTATGAATGATGTTGGAGATGTAGAAGATGATGACATAGCCGATTTGGAAAACAACATTCATATAGATGTTTGGAGTGAATCAGAAAATAAAATAAGGTTAGGAATGCAATTTGAAAGTAAGGCACATGTAAAAAAGGCAGTCACACTTTGGTCGATCACCCAAAATAGAGAGTTTAAAGTATACGAAAGTAAAAGTAGTTCGTGGTTAGCAAAGTGTAAGACTTTAGGAGATGGTGGAGAAAGATCTAGTATTGTGCACTATACATCACGTTGTGCTTGGTATGTTCGTGCAGTTAAGAAGAAAAATGATCACATGTGGAAGATTACACGTTCGGTGGACGCACACAATTATTTCGGATCCTGCACTGCAATAATAACATAAATTTGAACTCTACAACTATTGCCTCGTATATCCTCCACTCAATTCAAAATGATGTTGAATATCCGGTGAAACAAATACAAGCAGATATTAAAAATAGTCTGAATGTAGATGTTTCTTACTAGAAGGCATGGCATGGTAGGAGAAAAGCCATAGAGACTATTTATGGAACTTGGGAAAGTAACTTTGCTGAGTTGACCAAGTACATTGCAACTTTGCGGTCTTCCAATCCTAATACGATTGTGATTTGGTTTCATAATCCAAATGGATCATCACATGTGGTGACATTCAAGTATGTCTTTTGGGCTTTTGGACCTGCTATTAATGCATTTCGTCTATGTCGACATGTTATTTGTGTTGATGGTTGTCATTTGAAGGGTTCATACAGGGGAAAAATGCTTGTTGCGGTCACAAAAGACGCTAACAATAATATATTGCCTGTATTGTATTTTCCTAAAATTATAATATATTAAATATTGATATTAGTTTAAAGGTATTAATGAGATATATTTAATGATATAATTTACTAAAAATAATATATAAATCTTAATAATATATTTTAAATAAATCAATTCTTACATTATATATAATAAGGATTAAAAATAATAAAGATAAATAAAAAGAAAGATGTAAGTAAGAGGGTTAAATTTGTAAATATATAGGGATTAAAATGAATATACATAAAATACCCCATATTTCTGCAAATGCTTTTAAAACACCCCTATTTCTACCAAATTTTTTCTTAACTACCCTATTTTTGCAAAAAAACTCCCATTGAGTTCCCAAATTTTGACGGCATGTTCATCTTCAACTCCTCCAGAATCGGTGTCCATTTTTACAGTTTGATAGTGAATGATCAATACGCTGTAATGACCTGTTAATTAATAGAAATAATTTAAAGTCAATGTGTGTTTGTTGGCACCTTGCTTTGTATATTATTTCATCTTCAACCTGTTAACTTCAATTCTTTGGATTGGAGTTTAATCATTTAACAACGGACACACAGGTGGTTCATGTGGTTGCACAAGTCACTGTTTTGTTCCTCCATCGTAGTGTGAAAAATTATAGGGTCGTGATGAAAAATGCCACCGTATCAATTTGTTGTATGCCATTATATATATTGAAACTACAATAATTAAGGATACAAGTTTTCCTTGATAGAGTTGTCCAGAGATGAGTTCGAATCCTGTTATTGTCGTTTTCTTAGTTTTTAGCTTTTAGTTTTATTATGTTTCTGAAAAGAAAAACTATATAAAGAGACTTGAACACTAGACATCACATATGAAAAACAATTAACTAACCAACAGAACGATGATTTTATGAAAAATATCCCTATATTTGTTTCTTATAGTCGAATGATGACACCACTTGAAAAAGAAATTAGGTGAGTTTAAACATTTTTCTTTTTAAGGATTGATGATTCAATAACAAAAATGAATTGTAAATAGCGGAGGCAAACTCCAGATTCATTTTATAGCACCTGTTTTTATAAGAAAATTAAACATGTAGTTCTTATTTGGAGTTCTTTTACAAATTACTTTGTTTCTAATGTTATTTATTAAATTTTTAATTAAGTTAAAAAATTTAATAAAAATAGATGGTGAAAAAAATATGTATGGACCCAAAAAAAAGTTCTTTGTAGTTAAATCACTTTACCGTGCGGTTTTATGGAGAAAGAAAAATATACAAAAAGTGGGTTCGTTTAAGTAAGTTCATTAGAGATGTCCTAAGTATTTCAACGTCTGTTAAGTTGTCAATTTTTTATTCCTATATATTCGATGTTATTGCATCCGCCTTCACTACTAATTAAATAGGCACGACATCAAAAAGGCTTACAACAAAAACATAAGAGAAGGTCAAGGTGTGTAATTAAGATGTGTAAGGAGGTGCAAATATTGACGATTTAAATTCAAAGATGAAAATCTGGATTTGAAACTTGAGCATTCTAAATTCAATGATGATCATAGATGAACTCTTTCAAGTCTCATGTGTGCTACAAAATTTGATAAGAAATCAAGGTTACTTGATGAATTTGTTTAGTTTTTTCTATGAATCTTTGCATTAAAACCTAAAAATCCCGTAAATCCAATTTGAAGATGGGGAAATCATGATCGTGAATATAGCTAGCTTGATCAACCATTTGGGTATCGTTAGTGATACATTAATTAGACAATATATAAGTTTCACATTCGAAATAAAAAAACCACATATTATCTTAGTATGTGTAAACTTTAACCATTTAAACAATGTTAATTAATATCGATCAGCCGGCAAAGATGGGCCAAATTAAATTTTTTTCAACAACTCAACATCTCAGAAAGTTCAAGAAGAGTATTTCAAACAATATAGAGGAAAAGATTTAAAAATAATCCAGAGATAAACTATTATCTGTTTCAATTCACTTCTTCAATTTCTTTGCCAAGTAGCTAGTAATATAAATGGTTATGTTAATATGGCAAGAAAAAGATACGGAACTTGAATGGATAATATGTATAATAAGCCAAATTCCTCATCGAACTTGATTCTTTAATCAAATATACTTGGTACTCGCAAGGCAAAGCCGGAAGATTTATGAATGGAAGGACATTTTTGCAAATGATTGGAGTGAAAGACGACGTACACCTGCATAGCCTACTTGCTTCTCCATATCCCACTTGCTCCATCGCTACATGTTGGTGTTTATTATATATACTTTGTTGTCTTATACAAAGTAGTAATTAATCGAAGATATGGATCGAGTTTGAGTAGATCATATTGATAAGTAAATGTAATCCTCGAATAATTTGACTTTTAACCAGATATATACGTACACTAGGTCTTTCCAAGGAAAAGTTCAAAAAATTATCAACGTTATTTTACAAATTATAATGTTTAGCCCACTTTCTCCATCACTGCTTATCTTTAGCTGCGTTAACCAAAGTACTTAATGGAAAACTTTGATGACTTTTACCATGTCTTGATCACTATTGAAGTTTCCAAAATCAAAATGGATTGTTTCTTGCATCTTCAATTAGCTGCCTGCTATATATATCCAAGTATTGTACATGTTTAACCTCATCAATATAATTTTTTTTTTAATTTGCTCTTTTTGCATCGACAGCCACCAGCTTCCATTGCCAGGGCCGTCCCTGGAGGAGGGTGGGCCGGACGTACGCCCAGGGCCAACAAAAAATAGGGGCCCAATTTTTTTTAACTATATAATAGTAGTAAAAAAATTAGTTAACAAAAGAGACAATTTTTTTAGTATCTAATAGGACTCAAAGAATTTCGTATTATATAAGGGTCCAAAGTCCAAACATGTATTAACTAATTACACTCGAAATGAAAAAAAAATATGTGAAAAATTAATTGGTCGTTCATTTTACAATATTGATTATAGGGCCCAAATTTTGTCAGGATCGGGCCTGTTACCGGGTAAGTGTTTATTATGTCATTTATATTTTTGGATGAGCATGACAAGGACTTAAAATCTTATCCGATAAGAGGTATAACAATGACCAAGAAACTTACTCAGTAAGTGAGTGGAATACTCTTACCCGGTTAGCCATTTTGATGGCCAATAATGTTACGGGATAAGATAAGTGGGTTGCTTAAGGTTCAAAATGACGTGGCGACGAGGTCAAACCTCAAGCCTTACACACCATGGCGATGACGCGACGTTTTTCAAAGGCATGACATAAGGTGACAAATTTATCATATATAGAATTATATATACATATATGTTTTCTATATATTCTCTAATCAGATAATGATATTAAAAATGTACATTCATATTAGAAGAAAAGTCATATAGACTATTATTACACGAATAATTTTCGGTTACATATTTAAAATAAATTTTAAAAAGGTCAGTGATAAACTCCTAATCAAGTGAATAGTTAAATTTGGTTGAAGGATCCTTAGTTTTTTCTGTCAGAAACATTCGGGAAAATATGGGGTTTCGTCAATGCCCTCGATCTACAATTCCACATCATTTTCTAATCAAATTTCACTTCGGGAGAAGTAATTACACTCCAAGATTGCAAACACATTACAAGAAAAAGTTTAGTTAGTGACCAAAATTTTAGTAACTAGTTATATTTTGGTACTAATTTGATGTTAGTGTTGTTAATATGCTTGTATCCATTATTTCATTCTATGGCTTGCATTAATATATATGGGAGTTACAAATGACCAACATTTTACTTAGGGGTTCTTTGTTTTTTTTTAAAAACCTCTTAATAGCTCTTAAGTCTGAATCGTTTAGACTTTTTTACACACAACCTCTTATTAATCATAACTAAAATAAGACTTCAGACTTTAGACCTCTTAAAAAACAAACGGCACCTTAATGTTCCTTATTTATCACTAATTAATATGAGGTTTGAAAATAAAACGGCCAAGATATTATACTAATATAAGTTACATTCATAGTAGTGGTAAAAATATTAATATCACATTCTCGCCACAATTTCCATCTATAAATTCACAATGTTGAACCCTTTGATATATATAGCTAATATCTTGAAAATAATATACATAAAATCATAAACCATGGGATCCATCAAGCTATACATTGCTCTGTTGTTCATACTCACATTTTCCGGTAATCTTTAATTATAATAGTTTTTTGCTTAATTAACTATATCACCTATGCTTTTCTTCTTCTATCAATATTGACATTAGCAATCACAAATGAAGAACGTGCCTATAATATTGAAAAAATGGTAAAAATCGTTGATAAGATCATAGAGTAATAGGTTGGAGATTTGTTTGTTTTTGCTTTTTGATAGATTTATTAATTAATGATTTTTACGTGTATCTTATTCAGGAACTGAGATGATGATGATTGGTGAAGCATGCTTAGAGACTATAGAGGTTGATATCTGTTTCGAACCAGACTGCAATCAATTTGTTTTCTGACATGGCAGGTTCGAAGTGACGTTTACGGGGACGGGACTTGAGATCGAGCGTGATATTTTGGAGTTCTTAGACTCACCTTATTTTATAACTTTCTAAGTTTATAAAGACTTTTTGAGGTATGATAGTTTGGATTGTAATATATGTTTAGAGTTTATTAATAGCTCTAAATTTAGCTGTGTATTTATGTTAAATCCTGTTCGTGACATCACCCGTTCCGGACCACGGGGACGGGGGATGTTACACTTGGAATAAATGTTCGGCTTCTAATATTGCTTCCAGATATGATATCTGCTTCTATAACCCGATTTCCTAAAGATAACACCCGTAGTCTAGTTCCATTACATAACACATATTTCTGATCAATATTCCTTAGTAACATAATTGGAACACCGACTTTTAGTACTATCTTATGGTTTGTCAAACCTGATAATTTAAAACACCGACTTTTAGTACTATCTTATGGTTTGTCAAACCTGATAATTTAAAACCAGTTAAGACATCAGGCGAGTACAAAGTTTCATCAAACTGTTCGTGAAGATACTCTGATTCACACAGACTATTTCTAAAAATAAATATTTATTTTCTATTTTACAGTAATTATTAAAGCATCTCTTGTATTACAATTAATTATTTTATTTTTAGAAAGTATAATATCTTTTAATTCAAAATAACTATCTATATTTTTATTTTTATTTGTTCCTAAATTATAGACTATTTCTAAAAATAAATATTTATTTTCTATTTTACCGTAATTATTAAAGCATCTCTTGGATTACAATTAATTATTTTATTTTTTTAAAAGTATAATATTTTTTAATTCAAAATAACTATCTATATTTTTATTCTTATTTAATTTGTTCCTAAATTATAGTCTATTTCTAAAAATAAATATTTATTTTCTATTTTACCGTAAAGAATCTCTTGCATCTTTAATAGTAGTTTTTTTGTAAAAGAACTTCATTTTTATGAGTTTCATTGACTTTTTCAATATCAATAATCAATAATCTATACTTATATATAAGTAAACTAGTTGGGTACCCGTGCAATACGGCAGGATAAACGTTTTTTGTAAATCAAGATCATAAACTACAAAATTTATAATTAAATTACAATTGCATTTACAAAAACAATGGAAACCAAGTTAAATGTTATTTCAAACTCAAAAGATATAAACCAAAGGTAAACAAAAAGAATATATAATAATTTGTAACCATACACATTCTATAAACGAAAAAAATATAAGAATATGGTAGATAATAATTTGTAAAAAGATCACAAAATTTGTACATTAAACTTTAATCTTGTATCAGTTTTGTTCAAGACACCTGAAATCAAAGATAACTTGATTAAACATAAATGAAGAAACAACACAAATCAATCATGAGAAAAACGGTCACCTTGATGTATTTTTTCGAAAATGCGAGGTACTCCAACCAAAACGGTAGAACACCCTTATCAATGTGATAATACACCGCCCGCAACCCAAAAGGTAGCTCACGTCTCTGCTTTAGTATCACAATAGAATAGTGCTCTATCTTTTTCGTAAAATGAATGTATCCTTGTTTGAGCCATCCCTCTATGTATATACAAACACATGAATGGATGTATGCATATGCATGTTTATGTATATAATCAAACAGTGACAGATAAAGTAAAGGGGTAAATCAGTTTTACATACATCACTCTTGATGTGGAGGTTGTTTATGACAATTCGAGTCGTTCCCATAGGTTTTTGCTAACTTTGCAAGCAACATGATACTTATGTTGGTAGTGTCCCAATCGAAGCTCACACATATGAATCTCTGTGAAGGTAATAATATATATGTTTTCAGCAAGAACTTCTCAAAAAATCATAATAGATAAGCCCAAAGGATTTACTATTTAGCTAGAAAAGATTCAAAATTAACATTAAAAAAAGGTTAATAATCAAAAGATCACACCTGATCACTTGCACAAGACATTGAGCCCATGCATTCCCAAGGGGTAGTTACCTCAACAATGGATGAAAACCGTAAAGAAAGCTTGTAAAATTAGTTGCTTCCACTTTTTGTTCAAGTCTAGCACAAGTAGTCGCCGCCAATAGCTTCCATACGGCAGGATAAAACATTCATCTCTTAGTATTTCCATTTCATGCTACAAGCACAATCATGATTTATCAAGACTCTAGGCATAGTTTGTAAAAAAAGTTCCAATATATAGGTAAAAGTGATTTCTAAAATCCTAGCCAAGCAATCATCACAAGACGCCCACCTCTTCCGCATTTATTTGGTAAGGCTTCACAAAATCTTCAAACGTCTCTGGCGACAATCTCCCTATTTCTCTTTTACTTCCTGAAAAAAAATCATTCAACAACATCCAATCTATAAAACTCACTTTCAGATGTAAAAAAGGAAATTCCAGACATATTTTAGGCCACAACCTCTCTTTCTAAAATCTCTTAAGCATTAATAGAAATTCCTGAGTCCAAATCAAATTGAAAAAGATAAAATAGAAAATTCAATCATTTCTATAGAGGAAGGGCATTGCAGTGAATGGCAATACATCAATGTAGGTTAGAACTTGAAATTGGAAGAAACATAAACCATAATCATAAAAATTTCAACCAGAGAAAAATTTTTAAAAGAAAACCAAAATTTTACTTCAATTTTGATCCTTCAATTGAAGAAACGTCTGGAATTTCCGGAATTACTACCACGTGTTCGGTGGCTCTGCTTTCGTTGTTCTCCAGAAAACTCCGGCGACTCTACGGAACTCACCGGCGAAGCACCGACATCCTGTAAAAAAAGCAGTGTAACATCTTCATTAAATTCATTCGCTAATTACTCTACACACTTTCATCTACTTCTATTTCTAACCCCCACAACTGATACAAAATGAAGAACTTACGGTGGAAGGAGGGAGGCGTTTGGTATAGTGGATGCGTTTTCCGGCCAAAATCTGTTGGCGATCTAGGATCTGAACGAACCCATAAATAATTCAACTACCTTGAGAATTGGAATCGATCTATGACGTGAATGGTTTGAATCCCTTCGTAAACATAAACCCTTTGAAAACATAAAACTATTTGCAACCTCGAACACACTTTAAAATCTTTAAACCTTAATAATGCTAACATAAGTTGTACATTATGTTTTTCGACATGAGGAAATACATAAAACCATAAATCAACAGACTTTGAAATCTTTAAACCTTAATAACGCTAACATAAGTTGTACATTATGCTTTTCGACATGAGGAAATACATAAAACCATAAATCAACAGACCCTATTAGGGTTTAAATTGATGTAGAAACCATAAAGAAGAAACCATTAGGGTCGAAACCCTAACATTTTAATAAATAAAATCTGAAGCATTGAGAAGGATTTAAGGGCAATAGATACAACCACCATATTTAAATAAACCATAAAGAACCATACCTTGAATCGAGAATGAACCATCGAGATCGATTGAAGGCATTGATACAAGAGGTGATCTATACAAGCAGAAGGTTGAAGGAAAGTAAACCATAGAGGAGATCGATACAAGTGATTAATATATAAACCAGAAGATCAATGGTGAAATCGTATCTGCTATAAGCAAAGAAAAACAAATCAATGGTGAAATTGTATCTGCTATAAGCAAAGAAACCCAAATCTTTGAAGAAACATGAAAATCAAAGGTGAAGCCTTTGAAGAAACCGTGAAAGTAAACAAAGAAACTGATAAAATCATACCAGAGAAGAATCGTTTTGAAACCTTGTGCAAACAGAAATCATAACTGGTTTGAAGAAACAAAGA
The DNA here is from genome assembly GCA_954870635.1 of Arctium minus. Classification (NCBI taxonomy): domain Eukaryota; kingdom Viridiplantae; phylum Streptophyta; class Magnoliopsida; order Asterales; family Asteraceae; genus Arctium; species Arctium minus. The sequence continues at coordinate 21,242,590 of OX941097.1, read as the reverse complement.
AACTTTGTGCAAACATCAAATAAATCGATGCTGAGAAATCGTAAGGAATCAATGGTGAAAAGTTTATTTGAGAGAAGAGCATTTGATGATTTGAAGTTGAAGCCCTGCATAATTTTGTCTTTAGAGGCGTCTTAGAGGATGAAACGGCGTCTTGGAGGACGAAAAGGCGTCTTGGAGGACGAAAAGGCGTCTTGGAGAAGAAAATAGTGTCTTGGAGGAAGTGTTATACGTATTTAGAGCGTGTATGGTGGATCTTAAAAGCATTCATGACTTGTACATGATGCATATTAAAGGTAGTAAGAGTTTTAAGACTTTATGCTTTAAAAGGTAGTACCATAAGCTATATGACTTGTATTTAAGACTTTAAGACTTTTGGGAAATTTGTTTTTTAAAGTAGTATAGATATATACTAAATATTATAACATCAAGAAAATAAAATTAAAAATTAAAATTGTTATTTTATAAAACTTCATGATAAAAATCAAAATTCTTGTATAAAAATCTTAAGAGGATGAGATTTTTATAAAAACTCTTGAAGTAAAAATTGATATGAAATTGCCAAAAGAAAATTAAGACAATTTAGTGAGTATTTATATCAAATCTCATACTAATTTCAACAAATCTCATACTAATCACGACACATTAATTCGTATATATTTATGATATTTAATAATATAATTAAATTCAAAAATATTCAATATTGGGTTCATTTCGAAGGTATTGACGAATCGATTACAATTGTATAATTTGTAAAAAATAGAAATGTTTTTTTAATGCATTTTAGTTCATATACATTATTTATGTTTATATAATAAGAGTCTAAAATGAAAAATAAAAAAGTAAGAGATTAAAAGTAAACTACATACTATAAGGGTATTATTATAACGTATAAATTAAAAAAAATTGAATTAACGAGAGATTTAAGGAGGAGTGAATGTGGGTGTGCTAAATGAACTTATAATGTAAAATGCGTTCAGATACATGTTTAAGCATGAAAATACTGAAATCGGTTCACCAGAAAACGACACGTGTCCTAGTTACTTATTTATTATATGTATAGATTTTATAGAGTTTAAACGTAAAGTTTTAATTAGTTAATAGATCTATGCAATAATGAGTTGTAAACTTAAATTTTAAAAGATTAAAAAAAACGCAGTTAAAAGATCGTTATTAAAACCAATAGATATATATTCCGCTGACATTGCTACAAATTTTAAATCATATGTATACATGATTTTGACACATTAATTACAAAACTAAATTAAGAATGAGAAAGGTTCTTTGTTAAAATAGTTAAAACATAGTTATTACTTATTATATACACTTGAAATTGACAAAAACCTTTTTATGCGAGATTCACGATTATCGGTTATATAAATAATTTTTTTAAAAAATATGGAAAAGAAAAGGTTTCGGGATTCAGTTCCGTTAAGATGTAAATCTCTTCAATGAAGATGAAATCAATTAACTAAAAATTCAAGGAAGATCCAAACATATGTTAGGATCTCTTTGATTGGTTTTCCATTAAATCCTATATGGATAAGACTGTGTGAAGATGTAAATCTCTTTGATGAAGAAGAGGAGAGGAGCAAAAGGAGACTAATGTCTACATTGTTAATCTGGTCTAAAAATGCCAAAAAAGAACATTCACAAAAAGAATTATGTTTATACGTAAAGTGAAGAACGGGTGAAATCTCAAAATCTCGATCATGTTTTTCAACTTCCCTGATCCTAGGCATGCAAGGTCGTGCATAAAACCAAAAATATTTCCGCATCATGCACATTGCATAGTTGTGTTGATTATCATAAAGGCAAGGTTGTACAGATGAGTATTCACACATAGATCTATTACGAATAACCGATTGTTATCGGACCAACTACTAACAAAGGTGATGAACGTAGGTCACTCTTTAGAATTTGATTTCAGTAAGTTATCCCACAAATAGTAAAAATTATGGCTAATTTTAATCAATGACTCATCCACAAGTTTTATTTAATTTACTTACTATTTTAATTCACATTATGTAATATAAAAAACACATTGACCTAGAATATCTCCACTTGGTAAAAACAATTAATAGATATAGAAATAATGCCACTTAAGGTGACTTGATAACCATGCATCCACCCTTTCTTTAATATATAACTGTGTATAGCTACGTATAACCATCTGTTCTTTAATCAATCTAAATACATTTATTCTATATAAAATAGTTATAACTTCAATATTTCTACGTTTTGACATTCAAAAAAAAAAAGATAACCAAATTGATAGTAACTCATATCACGGGAGGAAACTTTGCAACTTGAGTAAGGAGTAGATCTTTTTGGAGTTTTCTACCGGAAACACCACTTCCCGTCCAACTTGCATGTGTTAAGCATGTCGATCTGATTATGGGTTATTAAATGGTAAAATAAACCAAAATTATAAATTGGAAGGCCTGTTCCTAAGGGGTCCAACGAATTCCTAATTGGAATTAGGGGATCCTTTTTGATTGATTCTTTTATCACATTGGGAGATTTTACATGATTGAATAAAACAATAATTAGTCCATTTATTCCTATTTCCTGATAACGGTCAATACAGGATTAACGGTTTTCACCTTGAACCGCTCGAGTTTGCAGGAAGACTGAAAGTTACGACCCTCCATTAGATGATTGTTTAACCCTCTAATCTGCACAATCTCTTGTTTATCATAATCTACTTCTTGACAACTTTGTAGAAACTTTGAGATGAGTTTTACTTGAGAATCATCAAGCCTTTCAACAAAGAATTTATCAAGATCTTGAGTCTCAATGAAGATCTTCCTCTGTCGTAATATTCCCTTGTCGAACGCTTGCTCTTTTATTTCTGTGTCATGTTGTTTGCAATCTTGGAGTGTAATTACTTCTCCAGAAAGTGAAATTTGATTAGAAAATGATGTGGGAATTGTAGATTGAGAGCATTGACGAAACCCCATGTTTTCTCGAATGTTTCTGACAGAATATATATAACTAAGGATCCCTCAACCAAATTTAACTATTTTCACTTGGTTAAGAGTTAATCACTGATCTTGAATATGCTTTCAAGTTCTGAAAATTTTATGCAATTGAAGCTGGTGGTTGTAGATGAAAAAGGAGAAAATTAAGAAAATATTGCTGATGAGGTTAAAGATGAAGAAGACTTGGATATATATAGCAGGAAGCATAAGAGGCAAGAAACAGTCTATCTTGGTTTTGAAAAGTTTAATTAATAATTAATGATCAAGACAAGGTAAAAGTCACCAAAATTTTCCATCAAGTACTTTGGTTAAGGCAGCTAATTGTATAAAGATAAGCAGTGATGGAGCAAGTGGGCTAAACAAAATAATTTGTAAAATCTCGTTGATAATTTTTTGAACTTTTCATCGGAACGACCAAGTGTGTAGGATTAAAAGTCAACTTTTATAATATATATATATATATATATATATATATATATATATAGACAGAGCTTCAGGGAAAACCTCAAAAAAAAATGGAAAAAACTGAAGAACCCTTTAATTTGAACGATATGCACATACAGGTGCATATGCATGTGTGCATATTACAAATTACTTGTATGCACGTGTGCATATTACTTGTATCCGTCCAGATGAAGGGCTACCAGGGTGTTCTTCAGTTTTCCGTTTTTTTTAGGTTTTCTTCTGAACCTGACCCTATATATATATATATATAGCTAGATAGATAGATAGATAGATAGACAACGGTGGATTCAAACGAGAACACTAACTATTTAAGAAAAACACGAGAACAACCATTAATGTACAAAATCATATATGATTCACGCGATTTTGCCCCGCAACTTAAGTCGCAACCAAAGTCTCCGGCATCTTTTTTTTGCAGTAAATGTTTTTTTTAACAGCAGGGAACAAATTTAACTAAAAAATGGAAGGCGCTATATTACAAGTTGTCCGGGATACAATGAAAGGGATTACAAATCGTGTGTGTCCTTAATGTAAAATCACATGTGATTTTGCACGTGATTTGTTGTTCTCGTATTTTTTTAAATATTTAACGTTCCCGTTTGAATCTGGTCATCTAGTCGAACTCGATTCATATCTTCAATTAATTAGTACTTTGTATAAGGCAACTAAATATAATAAACACCAACATGTAGCGATGGAGCAACTGGGCGAAGCAAGTAGGCATATATAGTCATTCCCTCCGATCATTTGTAAATCGATTTCTCCTCTTGACTCATTCATATATATTTGATTTAAATTCGAATTCCTGGATGACTTTTGCTTATTATATATAAAGTAAATTACACTCTGAGTCCTTGTGTTGTGGTTAGCTCAAAATTTGGATATGATCCCTATTTTGAAATAAGTACACCCTTGTGGTTTGCATTTCGTTGCACTCTTAGTCCCTGTAATTACACAGTTGTTCATGTGGTTAGGGACTCAGAGTGCAACGAAATGCAAACCACAGGGACTCAGGGTGCAACGAAATGCAAACTACAGAGACCCAGAGTGCAATGAAATGTAAACCACAAGGATCCTGGTGTACTTTTTTCAAAATAGGGATCATATCCAGATTTTGAGTAAACCACAAGGACCCATAGTGTAATTTACTGTTATATATATGTTTCACTCAAACTTCGTATCTTAATTCTCATTAATTTATTTTGACCATATTAACCTAACCATTTATATGTTACTACTTGACTTATAGAAATTGAAGATGGATTTAATGAATATAAAGAGATAATATTTAATCGTTGAATCTTTTAAATCTTCCTCTAGTTGTTTGAAATAATCTTACAATTAAAACTTCTAGAGATCTTGGGTTGTTGAACGAAGCCCATCTTTGCCGGAACTTTTTTTTTTTTTTTTGGGGGGGGGGGTGGGGGGGTGGGGGGGAGGGTGTCCTAGCCTATGCCTAGACTAATCTTTTGGCAAATTATGATTGTAAGACACCAACCCTGATTAAACCTCAATGGCCACAATTATTGTGTACACCTGGATTCTGGATTTGAACCCTGAGCAAATGAGATATTCCACCACATCCCTAGGGCCTTAACCTTGTCGGCCGATGTTGTTTAAATGGTTACTCTTATTTTGGACTTGTTTTGTTTTCGACCCATAGGTTATAGGCATGCTTGTTAGTGGCAAATTTCTTTAGTTGTTTATTGTCAATTAAAACCTTATAAAACTTGGGTTGTTTTAAATAATCTTATAAAACGTACTTCTAAAGTTCATTTCTTTTCCCAATACCCGGTTCTGTAATTGCGGACTTGGGTTAAAAAATGTCACTTTTTTTAAGAATGAGGTCTACCTCCGCAATGACACTTCCGCAATATTGCAAAAGTGTCACGTGTCATCACCCCCATAATCAAATAAGTGGTATAATCTTATTGCTACCGAAAGGTGTTGTTATATAAATTGATGAAATATGATGATCTCTCTATACATTTATCTATCGATTTATTTGCTTATATAAATAGTTTTTCCAACAAATATAACGGTCAGCCAAAAATAATATTTAACCAAGTAATCCTTTAATTTATCAAAATCCAAATATCCTCGTTTCTTATAGCTATCTTCATTCTACAATCTTATATTCTCTCATCAATGTAAGATATGTAAAACAACACCACAATGCACTATTTGAGAATAGGGAAAATTGCATCAAAATGGAACCAACTTTGACACAATTCCTATTTTGGGGAACCAACTTTTAAAACCATCATTTAAGGGTCTCAAGCAAACTTTTAATATATTTAAGGGTCTAGTTTACCTGTTGACCTATTACTAATGACATGGTCCAGGTAAATACCAATTAAAATTCCACATCATAATTAAAAATAACAAAAAAAAACTAAAAAAAATTGACATGGCACATTTTCATTGTACACATGTACAAGTCTTTTGCATCAAGAAAAAAGGTAAAACCAAAAGTCATCTTCTTCTTCCCTCCTAAAGTGAAGATCACCGGCACGCCCCCAAATACCCACCTGCACTTTCATCAAATCACTTCCCCTCATGGACTTCCTGTTTTCTCTCCTTCCTATCACGCTATATGATTCAAAACTATCTTCTCCCTTTGTCTTACTAGCTGCGTCCCTTTTCCATCTCCCGTCCCCTCTTCTTCCCCATCCTAAATGGCGACTGACCTCTGTCTTCTTCGACAATCCATCGTTGACAACCACCTCTTCTCTCCTCCCTTTCCCTCCTAATCCATTAAGCTTAAAAATACTAACCATCATCAGTTCTCATTTTTTTAACCTTGATCTAGGTTTCCTTTGCTAATAAATTATTAGAAATTCATAGTCAGGTGAACAAAAAAGATAATTTTAGATTTTCTTTGGGAGAAGATGATCGAAAAATATTGGAGCAAACGTGTATTTCCCGGACACGCAAACTGGCCCACACAGGCTGCCAATTCCCAATGTGAGGGGCATACCTGACTCACTCAGCGGCAAGGCGATTGCGAGGGGGCAAGGGATCGAACCCAAGACCAACGGCCTATTGGAGCAAACATCTCCTCGCCCCTTAACCAACTGAGCTACACGCCATTGGCAGATGATCGAAAAATATGTTGTCACTCGTGTTGAGATGGTTATTCTCTTGATGGTAGCCAGGAGAAGATAACGCCTTTGAAGTGGGGGAGGGGATGAAGATGGTTAGGAGTGGTTGCAGAAGGAATGGGAAAGGGGATGAAGATGTGGGTGTAATTTGGGTAAGATTTAGGGATGACTTTTTTCTTTTAATGAATTATGTGGCTTTTTAAAATCAACCAAATATGTTTTTAATTAATAGATATGCCACATCATATTAAGGTAACCGGTTACCTACTAAACCGGTTAACTAAACCCTTAAATATATGAAAAGTTTGTTTTAAGCCTTTAAATGATGATTTTGAAAGTTGGTTCCCCAAAATAGGAATTAGGTTAAAATTGATTTCATTTTAATGCAATTTTCCCTTGAGAATACTCATATCTCATATCAAATCCAAATGTTCTTCTTTCTTATAGCTACCTACATTCTCCAACTTTACATTTACTTATCAATGTGGGATGAATAAAACAACACCACAATGTTAGATTAGAGATCACTCAAATCTCATAATGTCATATCATTCTCTATGGTTATTTCTTTTATATATATATATATATATATTTCTAATTTTTCAACTTCTCAACAATGTCGGATAGCTAAAACTCAACCATCCCACCATTTGTGAATACTTAGTTTTCATGGTGTCACTTCATGACCTTTTGGTTTAATTATTGGTTTTTTAACATCTTTATTTGTCGATTGATGTGTTAATGGATTGATTTTTAATATAATAAGATTTTTTTCCCAAAAGTTCATCTAAAATAAAACAACCTATGAATCATAATCCCATGGATGGACACAAATGCATCACATCTACATTTCTTATTCACACCTATTTATTCCGGTAGTTCAACTTTTCACCAATGTGGGATACCAAATTCAACCACAATTCACCATTTGAAAATACTCATATCTCATGGTGCCATCTCATGACCTTTTGGTTCTTTTAATATATATATATATATATATATATATATATAGAGAGAGAGAGAGAGAGAGAGAGAGAGGATCATGCGAGAAGTTAAACATTTTGCGAAAAGGCGAGAAGTGTTTAATCATATATGATTACACGACTTGTAAGTGTGTTTAATCATGTATGATTAAACGTCTATGTATTGTCAATATAATATGTGTTTAATCATATATGATTAAGCTTGTGTAATCATATATGATTAAACACTTCCCGCCTTCTCGCAAAATGTTTAGCTTCTCGTTTGAACCTGCCCCTATATATATATATATATATATATAGGGTGCGTTTCTTTTGCAAACCAAGCAATTTGTACAAACTATGCAAACCAATCTTAGCTGTTCATCAAGTCTAATGAATATATGATTTTATTATGTTTCCTAATTTAAAATCATGATTATAATGAATAAACTTAACATTTCCTAATTTAAAATCATGATTATAATAAATAAACTTAACATTTTCCATATATATCACAATCATTATTATTGAATCATAATCATTATCCATAAATATATCTATTGTTTCCTAATATAGTGGTTTGCATAGTTTGTACAAATTGTTTGGTTTGCAAAAGAAACGCACCCTGTTCAAATGAAAACTCATCTTTCATTGTGCACATGAGGACAAATCTTAACTATTGATCAAAACTTAGAAAACTAATCAATGGTTAATACATAATAAGGTTACTTGGGAAGTGATTAAAGACAAAATTATAATTTTGAATCAACGCCTACCTTCTTTGACTTTTTATTTTTATTTTTAATTAAAAAAAATTATCCCCTTAAACTTTAAAATAATTTATCTTAAAAGTTACTAATATTTTAATCAAACAAATTACATCAAAAAAACGAGAATTTCGTGCTCTTCGATATGACATCCATCTCGATATAGTTTTTTTTTTCGTTTTAACCGTTTTTTACGTGAAATTCTATATACGTGTTATATTCATTATGAATATGCATGCACATTTTCGCGTGCCCACATTCAGTATGAATAACAAAGTTGAACGTTCATTCACTATTTATGATGAATAATACCATATGCGGATGAATAATACAATATTCAGGATTTCTTCGTTTTAACCATTTTTTACGTGAAATTCTATATATATGTTATATTCATTATGAATATGCATGCACGTCCTCGGGTGTCCACATTCACTATGAATAACAAAGGTGAATATTCATTCACTATTCATGATGAATAATACATGAATCCATGATTCATGTATTATTTATCATGAATCGTGTATTATTCACCCTGAATGTTCTATTATTCATCCTGAATGGTACATTATTCATGATGAATAATATATGAATGACCCGTAAAGGTGTAGACACATGACACACTCTTTTTTGTTTCCCAATTCATAACCAAAATTTGGTTTAATTCATTATGAATATGTATGCGCATCCCTGGATGTCCCACATTCAGTATGAATAACAAATGTGAACGCTCGTTCATTATTCATGATGAATAATACAGGATGAATTACACAACATTCATGACGAATAATACACGAATTCATTAATCGTGAATTATTCATCCTGAATGTTGTATTATTCATCATGAATGATACATTATTCATGATGAATAACACATGAATGAGCTATGAAGATGTGGAGACGTGGCGCGCTCTCTTTTGTTCCCCGATTCACAACAGAATTATTCCATAGGTTCTCGATTCGTCTTAATGGGTGTTGGGTTACGGTGCTGAAGAAACGTGATGCCTTACGACATTGAAGAAAGTGTTGAAGAAGGTGATGTCGAGTTACATACTTACGGTGTCGAGGCGTTGTACAAACTTGAACGTACATAAATATTCATAATGAATATAACACATATATAGCATTTCACTTAAAAAACGGTTAAAACGAAGAAAGAAACTATATCGAGATGGATGTCATATCGAAGAGCACGAAATTCTCGTTTTTTTTATGTAATTTGTTTGATAAAAATATTAGTAGTTTTTAATATAATTTATTTTAAACTTTAATTGGGTAAAAAGTTTTTAACTAAAAAGGAAAATAAAAAGTCAAATATGGTAGGCGTGTGTTTAAATTTTCTTCCATTTTTACCCCTAAGCATTTTAAAATTAAAAACTCTATTTAATATGAGTTGTTGGATCAAAAGAGATCGAGTGGCTGAGATTTGTTCTCACGTGCACAATTAAAAATGAGTTTTCATTTTTTACTTTCCTCTCTCTCTCTCTCTCTCTCTCTATATATATATATATATATATATATATATATTTTTTTTTTTTTTTTTTTTTGATAATTGATGGTAATTTTTGTGAAGAAAAGGTCATCTAAAATAATACAACCTTATATGTCAAAACCTCGTTAATAGACACAAAGGCATCACATTCACCTTTCTTATACACCTCTTTATTCCAATTTTCAACTTCTCATCAATGTGGGATAACTAAAACTAAACTAACAATCCACCATTTAAGAATACTCAATTTTTATGATGCAAAAAGAAAGTCATCAAAACTAAGACAACCATATGAGAATCGACACTAAGGCATCACATCCACCTTTTTATACAAACCTCTTATTCCAAATTTTCATCTTTTTCACCAATATGGGAGGGCAAAAACTCAACCACAATCTATTATTTGAGAATACTCTCATGATGCAAAAAGAAGGTTATCCAAAATAAGACAACTCTATGATAATTGACACAAAGTCCTCACATCCACCTTTCTTATACAAACATCTTCATTCCAATGTCTCAACTTTTCACCAATGTGGGATAGCTACAACTCAACCACAATCCACCATTTGAGAATACTTAATTCTCATGGTACCACCTCATTACTCTTGGGTTTTCCTTTTATATATATAAAGATTTTTTCTATATAGATTAATATTTTTGCAAAAACAGCGTTGGCAAAAATAAACCAACCCCATGAGTTTGGAGGGTTAACCGATATGAACCAACAACATAAGTTTAAGAGATTAGCCAAAACGATTCAACCCATAAGATGAAACAAAGACATTTCAACCTCCTTTCATATACCTAACATCAATTGTCAAATTTTCATCTCTCCATCAATGTGGTGGGATAGACAAAAATCAACCTCCATTCAAAAAATTATGAGTGTTCAAAAAAACCGGTGGACCGCTCAAACCGGTCGAACCAAGTCAAACCGGACCGTTTTTGACGGTTTAGACGGTCTGACGGCCTGGTCTGGTCTGAAAAATTGCCAAACCGGGCAGTCCGGTCCGGTCTGCGGTTTGGAGTTTTTTTTGAGCGGTTTGGACCAAACCGACCGCCAAATATATCTATCTATATATATATATATTTTTTTTTTCATATACATCTTTATATCATCTATTGTTTAGCCCAAATATCCAATTTATCTTTAGACTTAAATATATACAAAGAGGCCCAAAGATAATTTTAAATCGCTATGAATTTTATTTGCATTTTACATATTACTTTTTTTTAGTGTTTTGTCTTGAGATATTTTGTTAACTTTTGTGGACTTTGTTAACATTGTTGTGGATTTTCTTTATTCAAATGAACTCAAACTAATGAACCTTTAAAATTCAAAATTTTATATGTTTTTTATGTTTAAACTTTAAAATCCACTAAAAGGCCTAAACCGCCTAAACCGGTTGACCAAACCGCCTAAACCGCGGCCCGACTTGACCTGTCTGGGCACTTGATGTCAAACCGCTCGGTTTGAAAAATCAATAAACCGCCACTAGCGATTTGGTTTTGTGGTTTGAGGGGTTAAACCGTCCAAACCGGACCGCGAACACCCCTACAAAAAATATAGAATACTCAAATTTTCGAGTGACACATCATCATCCTTGGATCTTACTTTTATATATATATATATATATATATATAAAGATATATTGATTGATTGATTGTTAGTTTTTTCAATTAAGTTATGGATCATGTAATTTAAATAGAAAAATATTAAAAACCAAAAACTATTTAAAATAATAAAATAAAACTAATTAAATTATAAATTTGATTTTATTAATTGTTATTAAAAATAAAATAAAATTAGCTTTTAGTTACATTAATGATTTTTATTTTGATTAAAATGGGAAAAAAAATGAAAAGTCATTGCATTTAATATGATGAAGCTATTTAAAAATAATTCAAAATTATGAGAAAAAAAGATAAATAGGCATGGAAGTCTCTCCTTAACTCTCTCTCCTTAACCTTCTTATATGTATATATATATATTGATGTTTATTTTGATTAAAATGGGAAAAACATGAAAAGTCGTTGCATTTAATATGATGAAGCTATTTAAAAATAATTTAAAAAATGTGAGAAAAAAGATAAATAGGCATGGATGTCTCTCCTTAACTATCTCTTCTCAACCTTCTTTTATATATATACTAGTGTTGAAACCGTGCGTTGCGCGATAGCATGAATAACTTGGGTAGTAATATGAAAATTGTCCATATAATACATGTTAATTGTTAAATATGATAAACAAACAGAAAATAAATTATTTGTAGAAATCATTAGAATTTAATTAGTGGAATTTATATATATATATATATATATATATATAAATGATAGGTTTTTTTCCAATTAATGGTAAAAATGATCGATTGGCCTAATTTATGCATTGTTTGTATGATTGATGATGACATTGTGTTTTTTTTTTCTTCTTTTCGGAGTTAAAAGAGAATGGTACATCTGTTATTAAAAATGTAAGGTAATGATATTTGATTAATAGAAAAATGTAAGTAATAGTTGTTAGACGTAAAAAAGTGAAGAAATGATAAAGTTATAAAAGTTATAAAATGTGGGGTACTAATATTTGATTAGTAGAAAAAATGTAAGTAATAGTTGTTAAAGGTTAAAAGTTATAAAATGTATTGTAATATATATATATATATATATATAATAATAGAATTGATTCTAATTAAATTCATTTATAAACATTTGTTAACTTATTAAGAAAATAAAAAATAAAATAAATAGACTCATTTAACTTACTAAATAAATAAAACAATAGACCCATTTAATAAAAGTTTTGATTTATAAACATTGTTATCTTACTAAGAAAAAAAATAGACTCATTTAATAAAAAAATATTTATTATCTTTGTTAGCTTACTAAAAAAAAAAAAAAAACAAATAAATAAATTCATTATAAATTTATTTATTGTAATATATATATATATATATATATATATATATATTGATGTAATATATACAGAATATTGGTTTTTTATATTTTCATTAAAATTTTAAAGTTTAATATATATATTAATTGAATTTTAAAATTTAAAAGTGAAAGTTAAATAAAAATAAAGTTTTTTTAATGATTTTTATATATCTTAAAATGAAAAATGAAAAGTTTTAATAATTAATGATAGACATTTAATGTATAACTATTAATTAAAAATAATTCAAAATTCTAGAAAATTAGATAAATACCAAGGAAAAGGAAAGGAAGACCTCTCCTTAACTCTCTCTCATCTTCCTTCTTATATATATATATATATATATATATATATATATATATATAGACTATTATTTAAAAATAATTTAAAATTCTAGAAAATTAGATAAATACCAAGGAATGTCTCTCTTAACTCTCTCTCTCTCTTCTTCTTTCTTTTATATATATATATATATATATATATATATATATATATTGATGTAATATTTACAGAATATTGGTTTTTTATATTTTCATGAAAATTTTAAAGTTTAATACATATATTAATTGGCTTTTAAAATTTAAAAGTGAAAGTTAAATAAAAATAAAGTTTCTTTTAATGATTTTTATATATCTTAAAATGAAAAATGAAAAGTTTTAATAATTGTTAGGACATAAAATGTCCAAGTTTGGAAAGTTTTGTAAATGGCTCAACTTTAATATTTGTATTGGGCTTTAATGTAAATGGACTTGGGTTTAGGTTAGAACAAGGGAGTTGAGAGAGTATATATAGTTTATGTGTTTAGGGTTTTAGACAGTGTTAAGTTTTTCATTATTCACAATGTAGCCGTCTTTGAGAGAGTGTGTGTTCTAGGGAGAGAAACATTTTCTCTCTCTAGGTTTGTGTTATGTTCTTCAATTTCATGTGAATAAAACGTATCTCTCCCAATCTCTTTTTGTTTCTTTATTCTTTTGATCATGAATTGTTGTTTACTAGGATCTACATGTGGTATCAGAGCCGGATCGGAAAAAAAAATTCATCAATTTGATCAATTTACAACAGTTCATGTTCTACAGCCCAAGGTTTTTGGTAAATTATCGATTTTTGGATTTGATTTGATGAAGTTTGGAGCTAATATGTGTTTTATTGATTATATCGATTCTATGTTATGTGTTTATCTTATTTGAATCGATTACAATTTTTAATTTTATCAATTTTGGAGTAATCTAAATCAGATCTGTTGATTTTGGAAAAGTTTTGGATTGCGACTGTGTTCTTATCGATTTCCAGAAATTGGATCGAATTTGTGTGACTTGATTTGAGTTAATCGCAAAGTAGGGGTGTTCGTGGTACGGTTTGGGGTAAAACCACACCGCATGTGCGGTTTGAGCATTTTCCCAAACTGCAAACCGCACCGCATATACCTCAAACCGCACCGCGAAATGCGGTGCGGTTTATGCGGTTTGTCCCTATCACACTTTATGTGTACAATCCAAAAACTTATAAGTTTAAAATACATTAGAAAATCAACAATTTAGTGACCGTAGTCCAAAAAAATAAAGAGTTTGAATATATCCAACTCCAAAATGCATAACTAAAAATAGACAAAGAAATTGTCTAGAAAAATAAATTGTTTCAATACGATAAATGGATAAAGTGACATCTTCACCTTTTTCTTTCGTCTTCATCTTGACTCACAATTGCCAATGCCAATTTTTTTCATTTGTTAGGCCTTAAACTTTTAAGAAGACTTAGGACCTGTTCGTTTGTGACTTAATGAGCTGTATGGTAGATATGGCTTATTCGCACAACCATATCTACTTGTTCGGTACCGGCTTAATCGCTCAGATGGTGGCTGATTCGGTCAGCTAGATTATGGAGGTCCTTTGGGCTCAGCCATTATTATTACCTATTTACCCTTCCCCCAACTACACCCCATTAAAGAAAAGACCCTACAATTATAAACCATCGTCGCTCATTCCATCCCCCTCTCTCCATCAGACCTGCTGATTCCGACGAGTTGTTTCAGTCGATCGCTGCTCTTTCTCACATGTATGATTTCTCCATCGACTTTGTGTATGCTTTCTCACATGGATTTCTCTTCTCCATCCATTTTATGAATCTGTTGTGTATGCTTTCTCCATTGATTTTTATGAATCAATTTTGTTTATGCGTTCTCACATGGGATTTTATGAATCGATTTTGTGTGGGTTGTGTGTAGATGAACCTGCTTTCTTTCTCTTCTCACAGGTATGAATCTGTGTATGTTTTCTTTTTTTTCTTTTTTTTTGTGATTGTGCCTATGGTTGTTTTCATACACTATGTATATGATTTTGTGTATGAATCTGTGTGTGAGCACCATCTGTGCATATGAGAAGGATAAGTTATTATCATATTATGTTTTCAATCTGCGTATGAGCACCATCGAAGTTGTTTTTATTTAAAAAAGTTTAAATTGATTATTTTTTTTATAATTATAAGTCATTTATTTAACATTTTTATTTTATTTAGACGAAAATAAAGACCGGGGTAAAATGGTCATTTCTGACATTCAGACTATTTATTCAGCACAACAACCGAACAACTTATCTGTTAACACCCAGACAACTATATCCATACAGACAGTTATATCCATACAAGTCTTAACAGAAAACGAACCGAACAGCACCTTATAAATACTTAAAGTCCATAATTAAAATTTAAAAACACAACCCAATTATATAAATATTAAATTAAACTATTATATATATGTTTAAAATTAAAAAATTTAAAAGTAATATAAAAGGTGCGGTGCGGTTTGAACCGCGGTTTGAAAACATCAAAACCGCAAACCGCACCGCATAGTGCGGTTTGGTAAAAATGCAAACCGCACCGCGAAAGTTCTAAACCGCGTTTTGCGGTGCGGTGTGGGCGGTTTGACGGTTTGGATGAACACCCCTATCGCAAAGGATTGATTAATTAGTGTATATAAATATTCCACGATCTTCAATTAATTGATCAATTTGTTGGATTTTGTTTTTTGGATCGATACACGTGTACCGGGAGTTAGAATATTAATTGGCATCCGAGTTACAGCCAGGAGTTAGCATTAATCCGGGAGTTATTGTAACCTGGGACTTACCATTTAACATCCGGGAGTTTGAATTTAAATTGTCAAATTGGATGAACGGTGGTTGTTAAATGTGAATTGATTATGAAAACAAATTTGAATTCAAATGTTTAATTTTGATTGGATGATTCACGATGGCTTCAAAAATGTTAATGGATCAGTGGATGTGAATTTATGAATGGAGGCTTGAATTTCAATTTGAAATCGGTGGTGGTGTTTAAATAATGTGAATGTCAGGTTATCCAAGTTTATGTTTACATATGATTCGGTGTATGGATGGATTAAAATTGAATGGCGGTTGTGAGTTTTAAATTGAGAAGGGTCTCGGGTTTGTAATAGCACCCGGGAGTTACATCTTGTGATCCGGGTGTTGCGCTTTGAATGTGGAACCGGGACTTATCACGTTGGATAAATAGGAACCGGGCTTTGAACATTGGGCTTATCCAACATTTTTTTTTGGGTCCAAACTAATCATATTTTTTTGGGCTTAACCGTATATAACCAAATTTTGAGCGTAAGTGTCAAAAAAAAAATTTGAAGATTGATATCGGAGATTAATTTGAGGATTTTATTTTTGCAATTCTCGAGAACCGATTATTGTTCCGAAGAGCATATATTCCAGATTTATTTGCGCTTTGACCGTGTGATCCGTGATACAAAATTTTCAAGGAATATTTTTTATCTGTTTCGAAATTTTCTCGTTCGATTTTCCTCAACAGTTGCTTTATTCATGTGATCCAGTTTGTTTTTCGACAAGTTGTTCACGAGTTTTTCGTTGAACGCATATGTGACATCATTCCAACTTTCAGACTGTCACATATTTCTACGCAACTGACTCAAATTCACAGAGCTCATGAGTGTCAAGATTTTCAGACATTGTGTGTTTGGATTCAGTCTTTGATTGGATTGGATTAGCAGTTTAAGTATTTGTAATCTTCATTCTAGAGTTTTCTTGACGAATCTAGACCTTTGAGTGCTCTTAATCATTTTTCTGACCTGATCAATCAGAATCGTGAGTGCATGCAATCATTGTTCGGGTGCTTTGGTTGTGATCCAGACTCTTGAGTGCCTATAATCATTTAGCTGATTTGTGAAGATTGGAGGTCCGGGTTTTCTCATATAGTGCTCTGGAAAGTGTTATGAAACTGAGCATCTTTCTTCAGTTGTTGAACAGTTGTTGATTGGTTCTTTTAATCCTTGCCTAGTAGTGCTTGCTACAAGTTGCTTCCTCCTACGAGCTGAAGAGTACAAGTTCTTAAGTTGAACTCCTATTCAACTCGCGTTTCAAAGACAGATTTTGTAACATCCTAAAAATTGGGGTCAATTTAAAAATTGAAAATTTGGCTATATAACGACTGCAATTGGAAGAAACCAATCTACCCAAAAAGGGAGATCCAAAAATCCTGTAAGGCAAGAGTATAACAATCTAACCCAAAGTACGTCAACCCAACACGGGGACCAAGTATGGCTATTACAACCCATA
The DNA here is from genome assembly GCA_954870635.1 of Arctium minus. Taxonomy (NCBI): domain Eukaryota; kingdom Viridiplantae; phylum Streptophyta; class Magnoliopsida; order Asterales; family Asteraceae; genus Arctium; species Arctium minus. The sequence goes on along the minus strand of OX941097.1, from coordinate 21,225,295 downwards.
ACAAAAGAAGAATACAGTTCAACAACCTAGTAATCTAACTTGCATAAGCAAGATTAATGTTGGGTGTCGCCATTCTTCCAAAAGGTAGGATCTCTATGTACTTCAAGTATTGGTCACTAAATCATCAAAAGGACCACTCTCGACCCCAAGGTCGTCCGCTCATTCCCGTCGCGTCCCACCGCTAGAGTGACCTGCCATACATGACCACCAAACAAGTGTTAGGCGAGAGCCTAGTGAGGATACATAAGCGGAATTAAAATTAGACAATAAACCCGATTGAAGTCATGTAGCCGATCTAGCCGTGAGCTAAAGCAAAACAAATCCAATAAACCATTAGCAATCAGTAAATCTGACAACAGTTCCAAAACCACATAGCGAGCATCAACTACTCCAAGTCTTTAGCTCGTAAAACATCAAGTCAACCACTCCAGGTATTTTCTTGAGAGTTCCCAAAACAGGGCAACTCGAGCACAATGGGATTATACCATACTGTCCATGGGACACTGCCCGACCGTATAGGCCCACACCCTACTTACCATGGAGCCCGATGCCTATCCCGTGCCAAGGGTAACCAAATGTCCAGACGAGACATTGGGTTACCGTGCCTATGGATCCATTGCACTAAACCAAAACCACACATAACGTTACACCCACAAGTATAATCATGCATATACCCCATGAGACCAAAGTCCAAACATGGTAGTTACAAGTATGACTCATTTCATATTTGATAAGAATTCACATGATGCATTTCATCATTTGTATTACCATAATCTCATTCCAAAGGTCGTTGTGCCCAATAATCAATCCAATAATCCAAATATACCCAAAACCCTAGTTTTCCCATTTAGTGGTGCCAAAACTCCATACAATAATATTAGTTAACAAAAGTTTGAGCAAATAAGAATACCATTACTTTCTTTAACATACCCTCCCATTAAGCTTTACTTAATCAAATAATCATGTTACCTTCAAAACTCCTAGTTAGGTCAAAACCCAACAAAACCCAAATATGATTAGGAGGCAAGAAAGACTCTTGAATATTATATCCCTAACATTTACGAAAGAAAAGTGTCTAAAATACTCACCTTGTAAGGGTTATACACCAAACCCTAGATGTGATACTTTGAGAGAAATGAGAATGAACACTTGAGCTTCCTAATTCACAAGCAAGGACCTAGCATTAAACCCACCAACTAACCATAAGAATCTTTACTAGGAGCATTCAATGAAGGAGGATGAAAACCCTACCTTTTTGTTCTTCCAAATCACCCCAAATCAGCTCCCCAAATCAGATAATGAAATTTAGGTCGTGGGAGTGAGTTTTAAATGAGCTGCACCCGACCGTGACATTGCCTCGCGATTGTGACATCTGTCACAATCGCTGTCACAATCGCCGGCTCCCCCCCCCACTCTTGGTACAACTCTCGCGATAGTGCCTCGCGAGAGTGACTCCTGTCACAATCGCGGGCACAATCGCCCCAGTGGTACCGAGGCCAAAATTTTCCAAACTTTGACCCGAGAAGCCCACAAACCCAAAACTAAGCCCAACGCTAACAGTAAAACATGATTGAATCAAAATAAATACATACCGATGTCGAGGGTGTTACAGATTCGTTGTTATAAACCGAAGATGCACTATGGTTGTCACGCAAACTCACGCGTTTCTTTCTTGTGGGCATAACGAATGTGTTGATTTTCTAGAGATAAAAGTTGTCTTTAGTGCACTCAGTCGAAGTTATTGCGCACATTGAATCTGGTGTTAAAGTTGAAACTTTGGAGGATAAGAGCTTCATTCAAGGGGGAGCCTGAGCTATCTTGAATATGCGCAACACTAAAGTTTTTTCAAAGAAATCAAGGGGGAGAAGAGTTGGTGTAACGATCGTAAATCCTTGGTGTTAAATTGGTAAGTTAGTAAATGGTGTAAAAATGTGAAAATAAGAAAGTTGGGGGACTTGGTTGCAAATATGGTCATAAAAGGGCTAAAACCCTAATTGTTCCTCATTTGGTAAGTCCCTGGAAGGAGAGAACGGCGATTGGGACAGAGAGGAAGTGGAGGTTATCGGTGGAAGATCGATTTTGTGAAGATTGTTCGCGGGATTCAAGCAATCATCTAGCGGAGGTTCATTCCAAGAGGTAATCCTTCCAACCTTTCTCTGTAAATGATGTTGAATCTGAATATTTAGGAATCTCTGAGTCTGCGTCCTTCTTGAAAGGGGTCATCGATGATTTAGTTCAGTTTGGGAAAACCCTGTGATTAGGTCGATTCTTGTTGTCGATAATAGTGAGTTTTAGTAGTAAAGTATGGGTGTATTAAGGTTGAGGTTTTTAGTCGAGTGTTCAAGGGATCTATAGTTGGATATCATCCTCTGTGAATCGTCTTATCGATACCTTTTTCACCCGGTACTCAAAGGCCCGGGGTCGCCCGGTGTGGGAACAACCGTGGCCGCCCGGTATGAGAGATCGGGGCCGCCCGGACCGGGATCGCCCGGTGTGAGTCGCCCGGGGCATGGTCGCCCAGTGTGCGTCGCCCGGGTCCGCATTTTCTGAAATCTTCATCTACCTTTGTATCGATCGGTCGGTGAACACAATATATATTAGAGCAGTGGAGAAATCATAATTGTATATTTATTGTGAAATGTAGGAGTTCATTTTATTCGAGGATAGTTGAGGATAGTTGTTCGTGTGAGTGTCGACTTTCATTCAATCAGGTGAGTTCCCTTATCTTCAAATTATGAATATATCTTTGAACTGGAAATGGGTCTATTTTACATTATCCATTATGTTTATCGTTGATCTTTGATAAAATCATATTCTTGACTACCGCTGTGAGATGTTGTTATATATAAAGCTTTATTGTTATTTCACCTGTATGTTCGAGATTTATGTTGATGTGATAATTTGACTGGGTGGTTGTCCATGGCTACATATAACCATCGGGGATGGTTGAACTGTGTGTTTGAAATCTGTTTCCCTACACACGAGAACGACATCAACTAGGGGGCCGTATGAGGATCTACTGGGGGCCCCGAGGACGAGTAGTCCTGATTCTTGAAGATGTATTTCGATGTGGATCTAGTCATTTATTGTGACTCAAAGTTTGTGAAGCTAATCTTGTCAATTTGTATATGTTTTCTTTTTACTATAAAATGGACGAGACTGAGAATTCACTAGACCTTCCGGTCTAATCCTCGTTTACACTTTTCTTAAAACCCATTTTCAGGTAACAGGGTTGCTACCGGATCTTCTAAAGGGAAGGAGAAATGTTAAAAGCTAGGAAGTCGGAGAGCGAGGCCTTAGTAGCGGCGTAGACACAATTCTATTTTAGTTTCTCGGTTGTAATAGAGATGTTGATGTTTAGACTATGTTAATTCTTCCTTTTTCCAAATTTTGTATTGGGACCGATCTTGGGAGTTTACTCTTATTTAAATTGTTATGTTAATTTTTTGGATCGTTACAATTGGCGCTTCAAAGACGATGATTTCTTTACAAAACTTTAAGAAGGGGGGGGGGGGAGGATTGTTAGGACATAAAATGTCCAAGTTTAGAAAGTTTTGTAAATGGCTCAACTTTAATATTTGTATTGGGCTTAGTTTAAATTGTATTGGGCTTTAATGTAAATGGACTTGGGTTTAGGTTAGAACAAGGGAGTTGGGAGAGTATATACAGTTTATGTGTTTAGGGTTTTAGACAGTGTTAAGTTTTTCATTATTCACAATGTAGCCGTTTTTTAGAGAGCGTGTGTTCTAGGGAGAGAAACACTTTCTCTCTCTAGGTTTTGTTCGTGTTCTTCATATTCAATGTGATTAAAAGGTATTATCTCCCAATCTCATCTTGTTATCATTATTTGATTCATGAATTGTTGTTGATTATCTAGGATCTACAATAATTAATGATAGACATTTAATGTATGACTATTATTTAAAAATAATTCAAAATTCTATAAAATTAGATAAATACCAAGGAAGACCTCTCCTTAAAACTCTCTCCTCTTCCTTTATATATATATATATATATATATAGACTTGAGATCATGTGAGACCAAACTATTTCCGTGAGACCCGTGAGACCGCAAAAATAACACTAAACCTTCACAGTAAAAGACTGTGAAGGTATTATAAAAGTAAACCTTCACAGTGTTTTTGTTGTGAAGGTTTGTTGTTTTTCGTTCCTTCACAATGAATCGCTGTGAAGCTTTAGTGTTATTTTCTAGTCTCCGGTCTCACGAAAACATGTTGGTCTCACGTGAACCCAACCCTCTATATATAGGGGTTGTTTTATTTGCAACCCTTAAAAAAGTTGCAAACCTTGCAACCCACATCTTAACCGTCGGATTCATGATCGGCGGTTACAATAGATATGGGGCCCAATATTTTTAATTAAAAAAAACAGAAAAATAAAAATAAAATAACCGTCGATCATGAATCCAACGGTTAAGATGTGGGTTGCAAGGGTTGCAACTTTTTTAAGGGTTGCAAAATATCCTTCCACTATATATATATATATATATACATACATATACTGATGATGATTGTTATCTTACTAAGAAAAAAAATAGACTCATTCAACTGGAAAAATCGATCATAAAAAGTCAATGATTAATTTATATCGAAATCTTTCAATACATATATTAAAAGAACAACCATAAGTGTATGATGATATTTTAGAAGAGGATAAAATGGAAGGAGGTAGATATCAGAATGAACACATTTTATATTTTTATATGTACATATACAAAAGGAACAACCAAGGGTATTTGAGATGGTATTGTGAGAATTAAGTGTTCTCAAATGATGGATTATGGTTGAGTTTAAGTTGTCCCACATTGATGAAAAGTTAAAAGATTAGAATAAATAAGGGTGTATAAGAAATGAGGATAAAATATCTTTGAAATGAGGTGGGTATAAGAATGAACAAGTATATAAGTATAGAACATTTTTTTTTAAGATTTCATTGCTATATTATTTAATTTACATGATAAAACAATTCATTATATCAAAATCTCTCAATCTTTATTTTTATACATATAAAAGGAACAACCAAGGTATTTGAGGTGGCATTGCAAGAATTGAATATTCCCAAATATTGCATTGTGGTATTTAGTTATCCCACATTGATTAAGAAATATTAGATTTGAGAATTAATATGGTTATAAGAAAGGAGGAGGAATAATTTTGATGATTAAAATGTTTACTTGGCTAAATATATTGTTTAACTAACCCCTCAATAGAAAATTTTACAAAACATTACATACATCTTTGTTATATCTTTATCTTTCTTTTTTATATGTAGAAAAGAAATAACCAAGGGTATTTGAGTTGATATTGTAATATTCGTGTATTCCCAAATCTTGCATTTTGATGTTGTTTTAGTCATCCAACATGGATGAGAGAACGCTAGCTTGGGGATTTTTAGGTGACTATAAGAAATGAAGAATGAATGTTTTATATAAATATGAAATTTGGTGAGTTTTGTAATCCTATATAGGTGGAAGATGGTTTTTTTATGAAACATGTGATTTTATATTGACAAGTGGAGAGGATGTCAAATTGTTGCAACTCATAAGGTTTGCTAATTTTAGTCGAACCTTTCATAAAAACAATATTGATATGGTTGTTTAACATGTGGTTTGAGTTCTAAAAAAACACAAGACAAAAAATTATAACTGATACATCTTAAACTTTTCATAACAACAAACGATTATCAATATATGAAAATGTATCACTTATGGCAATACATTCTTCATTTTAATTTGGATCTTATAAAATATTAACCGAAAAATTAATTACATTTATCTTAACTCGGACAAGTATTTTTTTTAAAATATTTTTTCGCTAACGTGCAACGCACGGGTGACACACTAGTTAGATATAGAAACATAAAAGATGACATATAGTTTATTTCATTATATTTTTCTAAATATATATACATAGATGAAGAAGATATATATATATATAGCAAACTATATGGTTTCATTTGCAAACCACCCTTATGTAGCAAACTATGAAACTCATCTTTTTACCATAGATTAAATTCATCAACGGTTAAGATTCAATTGTTGTAATTATGGTAATAATTAAATTCTTTTGATTTTTTTAATGAAAAATGAATTAATGAAAGGGCAAACTTGTCAATTGACATTCCATCTCAATTTAGAAATTCGAATAAAAGACTATTTTTATATGGAAGCATTTTTATTTAAGGTAATTTTTTATTTCAAATTGAAGATAATATTAAATCATAACCCTTTTACATGGAAATATAGTTTTTGTTTTTTTTTTCAATAATAAACGCATATATTATTGTTTATTATGGTAATTTTTGACACAAAACAGGTCGTAAACGAGTGTGAAAGACCGATGAAAACGAAGATGAAATAAAGATGAACGACGATGAATGGAGATGAACGAAGATGAAATAAAGTTGAACGACGATGAATGGAGATGAAAACGGATATGAAACTGAAATGAACGGAGATGAAACCGAGAACAGAGATGAAACCGAGATAAAAAACGTTGAAGAACAAAAAAATTGCAACACTAAAAAATTAAAACAAAATTAAAAAACGTTGAGAAACAAAAAAAAGATGCAACATTAAAAAATTGCAACAAAATTAAAAAATGATGAAGAACAAAGAAAAAATTGCAACATTAAAAATTTGCAACAAAATTAAAAAATGTTGAAGAACAAAGAAAAAATTGCAACATTATAATTAAGGCTCATTAATAAGAGTATATAATTTCAAAATTAAAATAAAATGATAAATACCTAAAATAAAATATTCTACTCCAAAATGACATAAAAGCCCTTCATAATAATTAAAAAAAGAAAAAAACTAGAAATTCAATATAGGAGAGCGATCATATGAAAACCAACCTTACGTAACAAACTTTGCAAACTGTTTTAAACCAATCATTTAATTTCTAGTTTTTTTCTTTTTATTTATTTATTATGAAAGGTTTATATGTCATTTTGGAGTAGAATATTTTATTTTAGGTATTTATCCTTTTATTTTAATTTTGGAATTATATACTCTCATTAATGAGCCTTAATTATAATGTTGCAATTTTTTCTTTGTTCTTCAACATTTTTTAATTTTGTTGCAATTTTTTAATGTTGCATCTTTTTTTTGTTCCTCAACGTTTTTTAATTTTGTTTTAATTTTTTAGTGTTGCAATTTTTTTGTTCTTCAACGTTTTTTATCTCGGTTTCATCTCTGCTCTCGGTTTCATCTCCGTTCATTTCAGTTTCATATCCGTTTTCATCTCCATTCATCGTCGTTCAACTTTATTTCATCTTCGTTCATCTCCATTCATCGTCGTTCATCTTTATTTCATCTTCGTTCATCTCGGTTTCATCTTCGTTTTCATCGGTCTTTCACACTCGTTTACGACCTGTTTTGTGTCAAAAATTACCATAATAAACAATAATATATGCGTTTATTATTGAAAAAAAAACAAAAACTATATTTCAATGTAAAAGGGTTATGATTTAATATTATCTTCAATTTGAAATAAAAAATTACCTTAAATAAAAATGCTTCCATATAAAAATAGTCTTTCATCCGAATTTCTAAATTGAGATGAAATGTCAATTGACAAGTTTGCCCTTTCATTAATTCCTTTTCCATTAAAAAATCAAAAGAATTTAATTATTACCATAATTAAAACAATTGAATCTTAACCGTTGATAAATTTAATCTATGGTAAAAAGATGAGTTTCATAGTTTGCTACATAAGGGTGGTTTGCAAATGAAACCACCTCTCTCTCTCTCTCTCTCTCTATATATATATATATATATATATATATAATATTATCCCTTATATATACGCATTATATTTTATTGGGGGACTTTCTTTTAATAACTTTATAATTTGTGATATCTTTCGATCTATTCTGTATAAAATTCATTAAATTTGTTTGTGTAACAATTTATCTCATATATATATATATATTATAGAAAATTAGATTTGTGAACACTTTTTAAGTTCTAAATTATTGGTTACTAATAAATTTAACTATAGTTTTAGGTTGATTTAGAAGTTAACTATGAGTTTATATTTTATATATTAAAAAATATTATTTATTTTGTTTATTTTTAAAGAAAAGCCAAAAAGTAAAAAAAACGAAAAAACAAAAAAAAATTAACATATCTATAAAGTATTTTATTTATTACTAATAATTCATATTAATTAAAATAATATAGTGAAATATTATAAAATAAATATCTATTAATAATTAAAAGATAATCGAAATAACTAAAATTAAAAAAATTCAAATTTTAATAATTCAAAACAAATAAATATAATCCAAACAAATTAAAATAACAAAAAAGATAAAAGATAAAAAAAAAGACAAAAAAACAAAAAAAGAACAAAAAAGTAAAAAACGTAATGATGGAGATAGGGTTAGGTGTGACGACCCGCCAAGCATGAGACAAATTTTCCGAAGGTTAGCCGGATTCCGGAACCTTCTACACTACTCAAGAAGGATGATGGCTCTTATGGAACTTTTCTAGAAGACTCTCCATGGGAAAATGGTAGAAGCCTCTTATGGAACATCTCTAGAATATTGTACATGGAATGGAGGAGGCTTTCCCATTGAAGGATGTAGAAGCCTCTTGCATATAGTCTTACTTGATGGTTCTAGAATACTCCTTGTACATATCTAGATAGTTGTTCTCTAGATTGTTCACTAGAGTAGTATAAATAGGTGGTGGCCTCATTTGGCTCAACACACCTCCAAGTATTCTTCTAAGCTCTCTTGTAATAGTTCTCTCAAGTAATACAAGTTTCCTTTGCATTCCAATAATCTCTTGTGTTCTCCTTACTTGCCTTAATCGTTGGTTGTTTCGGGAGTTTGGCTGACTTAGTTCGAGAACTAAGGTCGCACGCGATCTTGTAGAGACAAGTCCGTGACATTTGGTATCAGAGCAGGTCGATTGAAGGCATGGCGAAAGAGTCTAGCAAGAACGTTGTTGGTGCATCCATTGTTGAGGAGAATCGTGGCCGAGAAGAGTCTCGCATTGAAGGAGCTAATGAAAACTGAGGTAAGTCCAAAGATTTGCTCTCTAGCTTGGAAGAGAGAATGACGGGTGTAAAGACATCCGTGGCCGAGTTGAAGGCACAAGTGGAGGAGACGAACCAACATGTGGAAGGGTTGGACTCCGACTTTACCGATATACGGGATGATTTCAAGAGCGCCCTCAACGTCTTGGGTGGCGACTTGCGACGCGAGCTTCATGACTTAAGAGGTATGTTCATGAACGAGCTAGCTAAGTTTCGAGGTGAGATGGAGGTAGAGAATTCCACGATTTACCAACATTTGGAAGAAATCCAAGCCGACGTGAGTTTGGCTAAACGGGTCATGGCTAGTGGAGGGGGCAACACTAGCAACCATGCTCCAAAGGTAGATTTTCCCAAACCATCACCGTTCATGGGAAAGCGAGATGCTAGGACGGTTGATGATTTTCTATGGGAAATTGAGCAATACATGGATGGAGTCAACATCGTAGATGATGCGATGAAGATCAAGACGACCACGAGATACTTAAAAGACACCATGACTTTGTGGTGGCGACGTCGGTATGGAGATATCGAACGAGGTACGCGTAACATTACTACTTGGGGTGATTTCATTCGTGAGTTTAAGAAACAATTCTACCCGGAGAATGCCGAGGACGAGGCGAGGAGTCGTCTTCGTAAGCTCAAGCATTCCGGAACGATCCGGGAGTATGTGAAGGATTTCACCAGCCTTATCTTGGAAATTCCGGATCTTTCCGAAAAAGACTCTCTCTTCTACTTTCTTGATGGCTTGCAAGCATGGGCCAAGACGGAGTTGAAGCGACGTGGGGTACAAGACCTTGCAACGGCTATTGCCGAGGCGGAGGCCTTGATCGATTTTAGCAAGAAGGAACCGTCAAAGCCAAAAGATCGGAAGGGTAACCATGATAAAGGTGGGGGAGAGAAGCCGACCCAAGTAAGGAATGAAGATGCACGGAAGCCACCAACCGGGAAGAACAAAGACTTGAGGACGACCTACAAGAATAATGGGTTCTTCCTTTGTGATAGACCACATCGAGCTTGAGATTGCCCAAGCAAAGCAAAAGCTCCACGCTATAACTCGGGATAAGGGTTGCTCTCAAGACGGGGATGAATGCATGGGGTCGTTGTGGATCTTGAATGCAATCAAAGGCAAGATGGAGGTGACCAAGGTAGCCAACAAGGGGTTGCAATTCGTAGAAGCTATCATCAAAGGAAATCGGGTACGTGCTATTGTGAATACGGGTGATACTCACAATTTCGTTTCCATTGATGAAGCCTCAAGGCTAGGGATTAAGGGGACGAAGGGGAGTGGTACTATCAAAGCGGTGAACTCTACGGCCAAACTAATCCATGGTGTAGCCAAAGATGTGCGGGCCAAGATTGGAGAGTGGGAAGGAGAGATCGATTTCTCGGTGGTACCCATGGACGACTTCAAAGTGGTGCTCGGGTTAGATTTTCTCGATAAGGTACGCGCTTTCCCTATGCCATTTGCTAATTCTTTATGTATCCTAGATGGGGGAAAGACTTGTATGGTGGATACGGAACGTGGACCTAAGAGTAGTGCCAAGTCCCTCTCTACCCTGCAATTCAAGAAGGGATACAACAAGAACGAGCCTTTCTATTTGGCGGTTACAAGGCATAAGGATGATGGTGGGAGAAGCAAGGAGAAGGTACCGGAGGAGATCGAGAAGGTTCTTGATGAGTTCAAGGACGTGATGCCCAAGGAGTTACCGAAGAAGCTCCCACCTAGGAGGGAGGTGGACCATGCGATAGAGTTGGAATCGGGATCGAAGCCACCCTCTAAGGCCCCATACCGAATGCCTCCACCGGAGTTGGAGGAGTTGCAGAGGCAACTCAAGGAACTACTTGATGCGAGGTACATCCGACCCTCTAAAGCTCCCTATGGCGCGCCGATGCTATTTCAAAGGAAGAAAGACGGATCCTTGTGGATGTGCATAGACTACCGAGCGCTAAACAAGGTAACAATAAAAAAACAAATACCCAATTCCTCTTATTGCGGATTTGTTTGACCAATTGGGGAAGGCGAGATACTTCACTAAGTTGGACTTGAGATCGGGATACTATCAAGTACGGATAGCTGAGGGAGATTAAGCAAAGACGACGTGCGTCACGAGGTATGGCTCTTACGAGTTCTTAGTCATGCCATTTGGCTTGACCAATGCTCCCGCTACATTTTGTACTTTGATGAACAAATTATTCCATCCATTTCTCGATAAATTTGTGATGGTCTACTTAGATGACATAGTCGTCTATAGTGACACCTTGGAGGAGCACGTATCTCATTTGAAACATGTGTTCAAAGTATTACGGGACAATGAGCTCTACGTGAAGTTGGAGAAATGTTCTTTTGCTCAAGAAGAGGTGGAGTTCCTCAGGCACAAGATCAAGGATGGTAGATTGATGATGGACGGGGCAAAGGTTAAGGCTATTCGAGATTGGGAGACACCAACCAAGGTTACGGAAGTGAGGTCCTTCCTTGGCTTGGGAAACTATTATCGGTGCTTTATCAAGGGATATTTGGCCAAGGCGGCACCCTTGACGGACCTATTAAAGAAGACAAAGGCTTGGGAGTGGGACGAACGTTGCCAAGGCGCCTTTGACGAGTTAAAGGATGCAGTCATCGAGGAACCGGTGTTGAGACTACCGGACGTTACCAAGCCATTCGAGTTACACACAGATGCTTCGGATTTTGCCATTGGAGGAGTTCTAATGCAAGAAGGACATCCAATAGCATTCGAAAGTCGGAAGTTGAATGATACGGAAAGGAGGTACACGGTGCAAGAGAAGGAAATGACGGCGATCATACATTGCTTGAGGACATGGAGACACTATCTCTTGGGGTCGAAGTTCGTGATCAAGACGGATAATGTGGCGACAAGTTACTTCCAAACCCAAAAGAAGTTAAGAGTAAAGCAAGCACGGTGGCAAGACTTCCTAGCTGAGTTTGACTACCACTTGGAGTACAAGCCGGGGAAGGCTAACGTAGTAACAGATGCGTTGAGTCGTAAGGCGGAGTTCACGGCTATCACTCAACCACAATTCTTCCTTCAAGACCGAATCAAAGAAAGGTTGGAGCATGATCCTATGGCCAAGAATCTTGTGGCATTGGCTCGAGACGGGAAGACAAGAAGGTATTGGCTCAAGGGAGATCTTTTATTCACCAAGGGAGATCGGTTGTACGTGCCTAAGTGGGGCGATCTTAGGCGGACTATCTTAAAGGAGTGTCACGATTCAAAGTGGGTCGGTCATCCCGGGATCAAGAGGACACTAGCGTTGGTAGAAGGTATGTTCTATTGGCCAAGGATGGGGGACGATGTAGAGACATTCGCTCGAACGTGTCTAGTATGCCAACAAGACAAGATAGAGCAACGACAACCGGGAGGATTGTTGGAGCCCTTACCGACACCTAAAGGACCATAGGAAAGCGTTTCCATGGACTTCATCACTTTCTGCCAAAGTCGGAGGGTTGCGGAAGCATAATCGTGGTAGTGGACTGATTCTCAAAGTACGGAACTTTTATAGCCGCACCACCCGATTGTACCGCAGAAGAGACGACAAAGCTTTTCTTCAAGAATGTGGTAAAGTATTGGGGTGTGCCACATACGATTGTGAGCGATCGAGACCCGCGGTTCACCGGAAGATTTTGGACGGAGATATTCAAGATCATGGGACGGATTTGAACTTCTCCACGAGCTTCCATCCCCAAACCGATAGGCAAATGGAAAGGGTAAATGCATTGCTGGAGCTCTATCTTCGACACTATGTGAGTGCCAACCAAAGCAATTGGGCAAAACTCCTTGATGTTGCACAATTCTCATACAACATGCAAAGGAGCGAGGCTACGGGGAAGAGTCCCTTCGAGTTGGTTACGGGGCGACAACCGTTGACCCCGAATGCATTAGCCGCGTCTTACGATGGAAATAGTCCAGCTGCATACAAGACCATGAAAGAGTGGCACGAGCAAGCAGATATGGCTCGGGCTTCGTTGGATAAAGCGGCAAAGAAGATGAAGAAATGGGTCGACGAGAAGAGGAGACATGTCGAGTTCAAGGTAGGGGACCAAGTAATGATAAAACTTATACCTCAACAATTCAAATCATTAAGGAAGGTGCATAAGGGATTGATACGAAGGTACGAAGGCCCCTTCCCGGTGATTGGACGTGTTGGGAAGGTATCATATAGGCTTCAACTACCACCCAAGTTGAAGATTCATCCGGTTTTCCACATAAGTTTTCTCAAGCCCTATCACGAGGATATGGAAGACTCGGAACGAGGAGTGTCCAAAAGGGCACCGACTGCGGTCGTAACTTTTTTCGATCGGGAGGTTGAAGAGATTCTTTCGGATCGGAAGGTATCGAAACGAGGAGTGTCGAGCTACACGGAATAATTGATCAAGTGGCGAAACTTTCCTGATAGTAAAACAAGTTGGGAGGCTCAAGACGCATTATGGCAATTCGCGGACAAGATCAAGAAGTATCATGAGGATGGCACGACGAGGACGTCGCGAGCTTAGGTGGGGGAGAATGTGACGACCCGCCAAGCATGAGACAAATTTCCCGAAGGTTAGCCGGATTCCAGAACCTTCTACACTACTCAAGAAGGATGGTGGCTCTTATGGAACTTTTCTAGAAGACTCTCCATGGGAAAATGGTAGAAACCTCTTATGGAACATCTCTAGAAGATTCTACATGGAATGGAGGAGGCTTTCCCATGGAATGATGTAGAAGCCTCTTGCATATAGTCTTACTTGATGGTTCTAGAATACTCCTTGTACATATCTAGATAGTTATTCTCTAGATTGTTCACTAGAGTAGTATAAATTGGTGGTGGCCTCATTTGGCTCAACACACCTCCAAGTATTCTTCTAAGCTCTCCTGTAATAGTTCTCTCAAGTAATACAAGTTTCCTTTGCATTCCAATAATCTCTTGTGTTCTCCTTACTTGCCTTAATCATTGGTTGTTTCGGGGGTTTGGCTGACTTAGTTCGAGAACTAAGGCCGCACACGATCTTGTAGAGACAAGTCCGTGACATAGGGGTGCCATTAGAAAGGCTTAGGGGTGTCATTAGCCTCCCCCTATTAAAATAATCAATACATTAATAAAATATTATTTCTCTTCCCTAAACATTTTACTCCAATGCTTCTTATTAGTAGAAAAATTATAATATTATTTTCTCTTTCTTAAAAAGTGAGTTTAGAGATTTTTCTAAATTTAGAGATTTTTATCTTGTCTCTACTCTTTTCTCTATTTTAGAATACAAGATAATATAGCTATTGGAGTAAAAAAAATTATTAAAATTTCTATTTTTCTATTTTAGCTCAGTTGTTAGAGATTCCCTCAATAACTACCAAATCTACTTGGTAAATGAAAATGAGTCCAATCATTAAATCAACAAAAAAAAAGATATATACCTAAAAAGCTAACATGGCCCTATTTTGACCTAGGGTTGTAAATATATAATTGCTTCAAACGTAAGATATAATTATAATAATTCTATCATTGAGATTGATGTTTCACCCTATATAATGTGCATATGTTTTTGGGGGAAAAATCAATTAACAAGACTCAAGATAAATGTCAAATATTATTATTTATTTTATTTTAAAATAAATATCCACTTTTAAAAAATAATACTTTAACTAATTACGAATTTGGTGCTTATGGTTTGGTAGTTTTTAATGAAACTGGTTCCTAAAGTTCATTTGTAGAAGACTGTCATTTACACATTTCTAACGATTTGGTTCAACACCATAACAGCCATCTACTGCACAAATTAAAGTTAAAGGGTATTTTCGTCTTTTTGCTTTTTATTTTACTTTGACATCAACTCGTTTTTTTGACTTGTTGTGATTTTATTATTTTAATATTATATATATATATATATATATATATATATATATTATACACACATACATGTCCTTTTCCATGCCTCCATCTCCATGGAGATCCCCATTTGCCGTTCACCACCACCCATCTCTGACACATACACATAGCGCGTGTACACATAAACACGTGCATACACGTGCACACACACACACACATATATATATATATATAGAGAGAGAGAGAGAGAGAGCACGCACAACATACACACCC
Organism: Arctium minus; assembly: GCA_954870635.1. NCBI lineage: Eukaryota > Viridiplantae > Streptophyta > Magnoliopsida > Asterales > Asteraceae > Arctium > Arctium minus. Next base: position 21,210,134 of record OX941097.1, on the reverse strand, counting down.
TACTCAATCTCCAACTCCGGTCTTTCCCTTTAATGAAACCCTCGACACTTGGTTCTCACACTCCCCTTTCCTTTTCCCCCATTTTCTTCTTTTCATATTGGCCACAAACACCCAAGCTTACACATACAGATATACACACAAACCCTCACAAAAAGATGCACATACGTACAAATCGACACACAAACTTGAGGGATAAAAACAGTCAGTCAAATCGATCGAGGAAGATCAAGGGTGTTTGTCGGAGTTGGTGTTGCTCCCTTGAGTTGGTGGTTACGGAGATTACACTGGTGAAGATGAAGGTGGCCGGAGGGAGAAGGTGGTAGGTGGTGTGGTTTTTGCCGAACAGAGAGGGTGTTATTTCATGATATGTATGTATATACATGTGTACAAGTACATGGAAAAGATTCGCAGAGGGCTCTGAGAAAAAATTTAGAAGAACTCGTCCAAACTATTGATTGAGATGATCCAATAGATCTGATTAAAAAAGTGGTTATAACCAACTTCTTAAAAAAATCTCTCCCTATATTTTAAATTGGAAATCGGCTAGATATGACGAAAGTGGGAGCGAAATAAATTACACCAAAAAAAAATCACTTTATTATCTTTATTTTGCATCCATTTTGATGTATATTTTCATCTATTTTCTCATGATTTTCAGGTTTTTTGGCTTCTCATCTCAACCTTACAGGTATAGTATATATAACGTATATACTAGAGTTAATTACTTACTGGCTTTGTCCCTACATTTTGTCTGTTTTTCAGAAAATGAGAAAAAGATTTTAAAACAAAAAACAAAAAATTCGATGTTAAAATGGAGGAAATTATAAAATGACAGAAATACCCTTGTAGTTAACGGAGATTTTGAATGACAGTTGGGGTGAGGGATCAATTCCTTACAAACTTGCAAACGACAAATCTTCTTCCAAAATAAATAAAGTTTAAGAACTAATTTTGGAAGAGCCATCAAACCACAAGGACAAAATCCATAATTAACATTAAGTACTTACTTTTCAATTCTAACCTTATTAATGAAATGTAGAAATTTATTACTCTTTATATTATTTAATAGTAAAATAATTAAACAATTACCAGGTAACAGTCTTCTCCTTAAAACAATCTTTTTGCCGTATTTCCGAATATTGATTTGTCTTCCTTTTGTTTTGGACCAGTTTTACTGACTTATAGTTATTTGTTCACAAATTTAATTGATATTTAAGATAACTAAAAATAAATAGTAGATTAATATTCAAATATAACTTCAACTAAAAAAGATAACATGTTTAGTTTTATTACTTCTACGGTTGTCCACAAATCTAATTGTAATTAGATGGTGGCTTTTTTTTTTTGGTAAAGGAGTATCCCAGACCACTTTGGGCCCGGACTAATCTTCTGGAAAACAGGCTTATGGCCCGCGGGCATTCATCCCGTGGCCACAATGTTGCGAGTGGGGCTCGAACCCGGGCAACCGCTATGAAGTCCCCAGGCTCTTACCACCACGCCACAACCTTGTGGTTATTAGATGGTGGCTTGCCAACAGCTTACCAAGTATGTCAACACCCACTTACCTTATTGTAGTCACATTACTCGGTAAACGTTTAGTGGACAACCTCTAAGTTTCGTTACTTGAAAATTCAACATTAAAGGGCCATTTATCAAACGCTTATCGGTAAGAACATTATTCAAAAAGGCGTGTCATGACAGCTGTTATGGTGCAATATGGCGCAAGGCACGTCTCCGTCATTACAAAATGATCCATAACGTTTCTGTAAGGCGTTGTTCGTGCCATGGTGCTTTGAGTTTTTTTTTTGTAAGACGTGACTTTTTATCAAAAAAAATATTTTTTATTTATTATTTGTTGTGTTTTACACTTTTAACTTTAGATTTTACACTTTTATAGATTTATCTACTCACGTCACTCTAATTTTCACAAATTCATTAACATTATGAACTCATAATTAAAACACCATTGTAAAATTACCTTTTTAAACTTTATTTTAAATATGTAATCAAAAAGTATTCTTGTAATAATAGTCTATATGATTTTTCTTCTTCTAATATGAATGTACATTTTTAATATCATTATCTAATCAGAGAATATATAGAAAACATATATGTATATATAATTCTATATATGATAAATTTGCCTCCTTATGTCATGCCTTTGAAAAACGCTATGTCGTCGCCATGGTGTGTAAAGCTTGAGGTTTGACCTCGTCGCCACGCCATTTTGAACCTTAAGCAACCCACTTATCTTATCCCGTAACATTTTTGGCTATCAAAATGGCTAACCAGGTAAGAGTATTCCCACTCACTTACCGAGTAAGTTTCTTGGTCATTGTTATACCTCTTATCAGATAAGATTCTAAGTCTTTGTCATGCTCATCCAAAAATGTAAATGATATAATAAACACTTGCCCAGTAAAAATTTGATAAGGAGCCCCCAAGTAAAATTAATTTTGGATTAATATAAATGTAACATAGGCTTAGATAAGAAAATAATTAATGAAAGAAGGAATTACATGCAAGGATGTGTTTGATCAAACATTAAATCAACATAAATATATTTCAAAATGTAATCATATGTTGAGAACATGGGTTGTCTTTTGGTCTTACTTTTTTCTTTAACTATTATATATATATGACAAGGGTGTTAACAAGTTAACATTTAACTAGTTATTATAATCTCTTCTTAATAATTCTCCATTTCGACTCAACAAGTTGAGTATCATAACACTAAGGGTGCGTTTGGTACGCAGAAAAGGGTGGGACAGGACAGAACAGTTCTGTCCCATGTTTGGTTTGACCATATGTGAGACACGCTAGAACTAAGTGGAACAAGCATGGGACACATTGGAACTAACTAGAACAACAATATTTTGACTAATATACCCTTTGTTAAAAACAAAAACATAAAACATGTTTTATCATCATCCACGCCTCCAAGCTATGGGTGTGCAAAACCCGAATAGTTCGAAATCCGAATTCGCATCCGAACCGAAAATAAGGGGTTTTTGCAAAAACCGAACACCCTGAAATCCGATAATCCGAAACCCGGCATTTGGGAGGATATCTGGGTTCGGATTGGGTTTGATCGTTGGCCACCCAACCTGTCCGAAAACCCGAAATAACGTAAATCTATATTTTCAATATATATATATATATATATATATTTATCTAATTATTTTTTGAAAATCATAAATTATAGTCTGTTAAAATATTTTCTAAATCTTAAACTTTCTATCGATTTTATTAATCTTTCAATCGATTGTATTCATCCTAAAAAACGATTGAATTTGTATATAACTTTTACATTATATAGTACCCGAACCCGACCGACATCAGTCCGAAACCCGACCAACCCAAACCCAAAACAACCTAAAATCCGAAACTTAAAATTTGGGTTTTGATTTCCATATCTAAAATCCAATCGTGATAAATTAGTTTTATGTTTTTGATAATCCGTTGCACTATGTATTAGTGATGTAATCTATGATTTTTCATCAGGGGTAAATTCGTCATTTAACCAGTTTAGTCTTGTTCTGTCCAGTTCTGTCATGACTTGCCAAACGCTGGACAGTTGTACTGTTGTCTTGTTCCATCTTGTCCTGTCCTGTCTGCGTACCAAACGCACCCTAATATTCGACTCGGCTCGTTCAAAAGTTTGATTAAAACTTTCAAGTCAACCGAGCCATTTGAACATAAACTTTTTCAAAACGAATTATTCTTGTATCCATAAAAAATAAAATCAAAATATAAAAAAATTATCAAGCTAGAACCAGAAAAACCAGTTGATCAATCTTGAACCCGTAATCTAGCTTATAAAACTAAAATTTAAGTCATAATGTGGAACTCAAAATTATTTAACAAACATAGAGCTCGAGCACTACTTTGAAAATTTGTTCAAAAGTCGAGCTTGATCTTATTTTCTTGAGCAAAAAAAAACTGAGTACTTAACTCGTTAACATCTTTAGTATCTGATCTTTAACCAAACTAAATTAATTGGGTCTGAATCAATTATCATAAAGTATATTGGATCATGAATCCATCGTCATAAAAGTTAATACTGGGAAATAATTCACCAAAAAAGTTTGAAATGCCTAAAGATGAAAACTATAACTTCACAGGGTTTTGTTTTCTAACTAATGCTTCAAACATACTCCACTATCAGCAATTCACCATCAATTAGTTATCATACCAACCGCTCTATCAAATCTTACCCCCACCCTACCCCACCCCACCCCACCCACCCCTCCCCCTCCATCTCTTTCTATAAATAGCAATGCCATGAAATCCATGCAGAATCATCAAGGTGATCACAAAGGAAATAGAGTTTCTAAATAAAGCATATAACCATGGCCATCATGTCTGCATTCTTATGCTTACTGCTCATTCTCTCATTTTTCTCTCCTGGAACTTCACTAAGTTCAAACTACTATGCCAAAACATGCCCTAATGTAGAATCACTTGTCAGAAGGGCGGTGAGGGATGCTGCGACAAATGACAAAAAAGTCCCTGCGGCGCTGCTAAGGATGCACTTCCATGACTGTTTCATAAGGGTATGTAAGGGAATTGTTCATCTTTTAGACACTGTTGTTGTCCATGTTTAAGTTTGCATTTGTTTTGTGTTTGATTAAATTGACTTGACTTGTTGTGTTTTGATCTTTGATGTCGAAGGGATGTGATGCTTCGGTTTTGTTGAATTCTAATGGGAAAAACACTGCTGAAAAGGACGGACCGCCTAATGTTTCTTTGCACGGGTTTTATGTCATTGACAATGCTAAGAAAGTGGTTGAATCTGCGTGCCCAGGAATAGTTTCGTGTGCTGATATCTTAGCTTTCGCAGCAAGAGATGCAGTCGTGCTGGTAAGATAAAATCTATCTCACTTGTTCTAGCGAGCATTCACGATACACTCACCAAGCCTTTTATGAAATATGCATAATAAAACTGAGTAAATTACATAAATCGTCCCTGTGGTATTCTTAAACTCTGGGAATTACCATTACAAACAAAAAATTACATTATCGCCCCCAATGTTTTAACTTGCTTTCATGGATGGTACCTAGCACTAAAGGATGTTAACTCCATCTGTAAACTGAGGGCTATTTCGGTCATTTGTTCTTCTCTACACTTCATATTCTACTCTAAGGTGAGGGGTGATTGTCATCAAGAAATGATGATATTTATTAGTGTCCACAAGGGTATTTAAGACATTTGCTTAACATGCAATTTTCAAGGGACGATGATATTTATTAGTGTCCACAAGGGTATTTAAGACATTTGCTTAACATGCAATTTTCAAGGGACGAGCGAATACCATTTTTGGACATCTCATCAAAACCGTAATGTTTCTTTCTTCTAGGGAAGTTCTTAAAAGTTAAAATTTTTATATTTTTTCCCTCGAAAGATTCTTATTTATGACAGATTGCTTCCCTCATTCAGCGGGAGGCCAACGATACTGATTTGAGTCCACAATATTTTCTTATTTTTCCATTATCAAAGGGTATTTAGGACATTTGATTAACATAAAATTTTCATGGGGCAGTGGGACTAATATGTATCCTATGTACACCAGTAACTGCTTATTGGGCACAAAGAGAAGTGTGTTTCTAATGTGTGTGTTTTGAAGCACAGTCTGGAGGGCCATCCTGGGATGTGCCTAAAGGAAGAAAAGATGGAAGAACATCAAAGGCCAGTGAAACCATACAACTCCCAGCTCCTACTTTCAACATATCTCAGCTTCAACAAAGCTTTGCTCAAAGAGGTCTGTCCCTAGAAGACCTAGTGGCACTTTCAGGTAATTTAATTTAACAAAGGTTTGTATAACACGGTTTTATGAGTATGTTCTTTTGTACCACGTTCTATCCAAAATAAATGCAACATTTTCTTTCAATAATCTAAAATTATTGATTTTGGTCCATAAGATTCCTCATACGTCCCAAAATAAGTGTTCCCAACTTCACATTTCTATTTTAGTTTGTCCCAAAACAAGCGAAGTGTTTGATCTCAAATACTACCCATAATTATAGATGGCAAAAATTCATTACCCTCTCTATTATAAGGGTAAAATTGTCATTTAGTTAATAAAAAGTAAAATAATTACACATTTCTAAAATTGTGTGCCTTTGTCATTGTGGACGTTTATTTTGGGACGGATGGAGTAATAGCCAAACAATTTCATTGAACCATGTGTACAGTCAAAAGTTTTGAATCATTGTGGGATAAGTTCTATAACACATGAAGCTAAAATGGTTATGAAAGAACATCTGATTTATGATCAGAAAATTAACAGAAGTTTGTATATGTACCTTGTATGTAGGTGGGCATACTCTTGGATTCTCTCATTGTTCATCGTTCAAAAACAGAATCCACAATTTCAACTCCACGACGGATATTGACCCTTCAATCCACCCTTCATTTGCTGCAACTTTAAGGAGTGTTTGCCCAGTCAAAAATGCAAAGAATGCAGGAGTTGCAATGGATCCTTCTTCTACTAGTTTTGATAATACATACTACAAACTCATCTTCCAGCAAAAGGCTTTATTTTCTTCGGACAACGCTTTGCTCGATTCCCCTAAAACCAAAAATCTGGCATCTAAGTTTGCAAGCTCAAAAGATGAATTCACAAAGGCATTTGTCAAGTCCATGATCAAAATGAGTAGCATAACAGGTGGTCAGGAGGTCAGAAAGGACTGTAAGGTGGTAAACTAGACTACCTACGAAGATGTGTATGCAATTCCAAGTGACGAGTGTAAGACTCTCTGTTTCTGTTCAGAAAGGTAGAGATGTTAAGCTAGTTGTTGCAAGTTTACGAGATAAAGGGAAGTCTCTGCAAGAATATGATATGGTCATATTAAATTTATTAAAAAAATGTTCAAGTTTATGAACCAGAAGATGTATTACAATCAGCTTGAAGCTTTTTATGAAATTTGGGCAAGGAAAGACAAATGAGTAGATATAAAGAGCTCAGAAATATAGATAGAGTTTACCATCTAATCTGGTCCCAAAATATGAGCAAAAGTCATCTGGATGATGAATTAATTCTATTTTCTATGTCAAAATTCTCACAAAACTACTGAAATAGCTCATGAAAGTCTGTCATGGTCAAATCAGGCTTCTTTTGATCATTTGATGACACAATCTTAAGCATCAAAACTAAAATTCTTCATGATGCCGCTACAAAATTACCCAAAAACAACCGAAACCAAAAGATGCGAGTATTTCAGTCTAAATGGAAAGAACAATTCAACCATGTGATGCAGAATATAAACATGATTTTACATTATGTCTTGTAGTTATCAGATTTAAGCACCAACCAAGAAACATGTGTAATCTGCAAACTCAATAATGCATGTTTACTTTCTATTTGTGGTTCATGAACACCCCATCCAAGAAACATCTCTAGATACATGTATCCACAATTTCCTGCCATATTTGAAGTTTTAAACCACAACCAATACGTACTTCCCTTAACCAATTTTACTTCATCAATCAGCTTATTTTCAGAGTCAACAGACAAACAAATAATGGTATAATGTCTTACAATTCAAAATTGAAGTTGACATCAAAAGAACCTTAGCTTGCTCATCATATGGCTATGAAATTCATTTAGAAAATATTTATCAATAAACTAGGACCAAAAATATCACACTAAAAAGTACACTAGTGATATTTCAAAATGATAGGATCAAAACAGGGTTGATTAGGAAATCAATGGTATCACTGTACAACACAGTTTTAACAGACAACAGATTGATGGTTAAGATGGAGAACGCTAAACACCAACAATGATAACAGATTAACAGGGTTGGAAACCAGGAGATGGAAGTTGAACAATGTCGAATTTTCACATTTCAGCGCAAAACTTGTAGTCCCCAGGTAGTCAAGGGATAGCATGCCTTATTTAAAATTTTCACTTTGATGATGTAATATTAAACTTCATTTTTTTTCTTCATATGAATGTCTACAACTCAAATTCCTTGTTTTTTGCTATCAAAATTGGAGTCCGTCATTGACAAATAGTATGAAAGCTTACAGGATCTATTGTTTTATTAACTCCTCATCCATGATATTAGAGTTGTCTTAGCCATTTACAACATAAGGCCTCAATATAAGGGCGAAGGATCGTGTGAGAAGTTGAGTTAACAGTGAGAAGCGTGGAAGTGGATCTGAACCGTCGATCTCTTTTAATCTCAAGCCCTCCCATGAATTGCGGCTTAGAAGGGAATTGATCTGGTACATCTAGGTGCATCTTATCTCAGTGCATCTCATCCTAATGTGCGTCCATTTCTCATCCAACGGTCGATAACCACTTCTCACGCTTCTCACCGTTAACTCAACTTCTCACCGGAACCCAACCCCAATATAAGACCATGCAAATTGTAAGGATTGTGATTCGGATCCATGCGAATTTGATGTAGGACAGAAGACCTTAGAGTTAGAAGATGAGTTAGATCAGGAATGTGTTGGAGGCGTTATTCTAACTAAATAGTAATATAGTATTTGCCATGCTAGATCAGTGGGCTTGATCCAAGGAGAATCAAAATCTCGATGGTAAATTTCACTCAAAAGTGAGCAGGTATCTTCCAAGAGTAGTGGTTTCGTTTATGGTTTTCAACTTCCCAGAAGGTTGGAATGCAAGTCATCTTTGGAGGGTCTTCAAAAGATATGGTAACTTGGTGGATATCTATCTGGCAAATAAAAGATTGAAAAGAGGAGAAGAATTTGGTTTTGTCAGAGCTTTTCAGGAAGACGTCTAGCATCTTTTGAAGAGACTGAATACTATATGGATTGGGGGTCACATGATGAGAGTTCTCTTAGCTCATGACAAATCGAAAAATCAGCCGACAAAAATGAAGGAGAAAGAAGGAAGGATAGAAGGTCAGACAGAATGTTTAACCAAGGTTTCAGAGACGGAAGGTCATATGCTCAAATGGCCAAAAGTTTTGGGAAAGAAAATACAAAAATGAATCAGAATGAGGAGAAGAAGGATTGGAGTTCGGAAAAAATCTACAATGATAAAGAGAAAGCAATCAACTCTGATGGGGGTGAGGAGGATGTGGGAGATCATACCTCTTCTAAAGATAATGGCAACATCTGTAAAATGGAAGCCTCATCTCTGAACGAGGAGTACCTATGATTTAGTTTAATCTATGAAACAAAAGAGTTACGCTCTATCTGAACGAGAAGGAAGGTGTGGAGGTTCAATCCATTAAGCGTTTAGCAGGCTTAAGATTATTATTGAAAGTTAAAAATTCTAAATCTGCAGAAGTGTTGTTGGGTAATAATAACTCTTCGCTGCAAGAGTTGTTCAAATCAGTTGCAAAATGGCATTGTGAAGATTCGCTTTCTAGTAGATTAATCTGGTTGGATATTTTTGGTATTCCCCCTCATGCTTGGTCAGAAGATTTCTTTTGCTCAAGGTTGGGGTATTGTTCTAGAATCGAAAAACTGCTCTTTAGTGGAGTCCCTGATTAAGGAAGTTTTTGGTGTTGATGAACATGTTGGAAATTTTGTGGAGGTTGGAGGTTTTCCTCCATCCCACATAGGTGGAAATGAAAACTTGAGAGGACCTTACAAGTCCTTACCCACAATTGGGCCTTGAACTAGTTGATGGGCTCATGGTGGGGGTTGTGAGTGAAAGGTCTAATGCACACGTCCGTGCGTGTGGCCGTGGCCGAGGGTGCGGACGCGAGATACGCTAGGGGGTGCACTTCGCATGCTCGCATCGGAGCTGAGGAGCCTCGCCCCGATCTTTATTTTTTTACTGAAAATTATAGACAGATTACAGACTAATAATGGTTAGTATTAATCAGTATTAAAAGCAGATATTTTCCACTTTGTTGAGTTTATCTAATTTTGAAATTTAAATTAAAAAACGTTCTTAATAAGTTGAAGACTTAGGTGCCGTTTGTTTTTTAAGAGGTCTAAAGTCTGAAGTCTTATTTTAGGTATGATTAATAAGAGGTGGTGTGTAAAAAGGTCTGAACGATTCAGACTTAAGAGCCATTAAGAGGTTTTAAAAAAAAAAAAAAAAACCCCTTAGTCTCCAACTAACTGTGAGTGGCCCTCGGTTTTACCATACTGGGTTAATCAACCTCCAAATACACACCACAACACAGAAAACAATCTGCTTCTCTCTCTCTCTCGATTTTCTGCTTTCTATTTCACGGTTTTCATCCACATTATGCATGTCCTTTTCTTTATTCCATTGTCATCATTGTTGACAATCGGAAACAAGACTGCATCAAATCATGGGCTTTGCGACTAGAGACTCACCGCGTTAAGAGTGGTCGTATAAAACCTTTAAGGACATGTTTATACAACTGTGCAATTTTTTGGATTGTTCTTCGTTTGTTTGATGTTTAATTTTCACGCACTGCATTAAGTGAACAAATCTGCTTCTATTCCTTCCTTTGTTGATTCTATCACGAAGGATAGAATTAACCGTGTGGTTTGAATCTAATTACAGTATCTTGTTGTTTCCGGATTTGATAAAGCTTTCATCTCTATAAATAGCCTTTATTTAATATTGTGAATAAAAGATAAACTTGGTAATTGTGTATTGTATTATTGTGTGAAACACGATTACAATCAAGGGTATATATAAGAGAAACATTTACGCTCTAAACCCTCTAATATAAAAATGTACATATATCACACTTAATTGTCTAACATTCCCCCGCAAGCTAAGGCCGGGGAGCGACCTGTAGCTTGCTTGGATCGTAATAGGAAAAACAGTTGTGAAGGTAGCGGCTTAGTAAACACGTCTACAATCTGATCATCTGTAGATATAAACTGAACTGAAAGCTTCCGTTGGACAACCATTTCTCAAACAAAGTGAAAGTCCACTTCTACATGCTTGGTACAGGCATGAAATACAGGGTTAGCTGAAAGATACGTAGCTCCAAGATTATCACACCATAAGGTGGGAACCCGAAGTTCGCGCAGCTTTGTTTGGAGCCACGTGAACTCAGCAACAGTATCGGCTAGAGCCTTGTATTCAGAATTTGTTGACGACCGAGAGACAGTCCGTTGTTTTCGTGCGGACCATGATACTAGGTTTGAACCAAGATAGATAGCATATCCGCCGGTGGATCGACGGTCGTCGGAGCAACCAGCCCAGTCAGCATCTGAGAAGCCAATCAAGGAGTTGTAAACAGAATCAGTGTAGGCATGAAGAATTCGTAAACCTTAGTCAGCAGTGCCCTGCAAGTAACGAAGAATTCGTTTGATTGCAGTCCAATGATTTTCAGTGGGGGTGTGGGTCCTCAATACTTATCAAGTTTTATAGATTACAACACATTAACGATTACCAACCTGTATTGATTAATAACAATGGTTACAAGGTTTTGATCTTTGAAGCTCTCTTTTTGTGTTCTCTCTGTTTTTCTCTCTTTTACACCTTTTGTGTGTGTGTGAAAAGTGATCTGATATGTTAGAGTTTGCTTCTACAACACACTAAACCTTAATATCTAAACCAAGATATTATCTAACTAACAATATAATATCTAGAATATAATATCTAGATATTATCCAACTAAATTAACTAATATCTAACAAACTAATATCTAACAAACTTAGATATTTAAACTAAGTTAAACTAAATACTAAAATTACAATTGACAATAATTTACTTCGACATTTATTACAAACGATATTAGACTTTATATCGAGAGTCGACTTTCCGGCTTTAGCTTCAGATTGGATCTTCAGATTGGATGATCTTGAATCCAATGAGACTGTGGTCTAACAATCTCCCCCTTTGGATCAAGATCATTACTAAAAAGATTTTAGCAATTCAGTCTTCTTGTTCAACTCAGAAGATGCAATCTCTTTCTCTAGCTCAAAATGCTTTAGCAAAGTATCTTCAAAGAAAATTTATCTGAAATCAGCATGTTTTCAGAATACTTTGATCTCACATTTCTTTGTTAGCTTTTCTCTTCTTTCATCTTGTGATGTAATGGACATTTCTTCAAGCTTTAGATTCTCCCCCTTTTTGAGGAAAAGAGCAACGCTTTCATCAAAACTTGTAGTAAGAAATGTATTTCACTTGGAGTCTCCGATCCGTCAATTCAAAAGATATTTATCCAGATCTTTGCAAATCCAGACAAAATATTCGTGTAACACCTGAATCAACTAATGAATCAGTTAACATGCCTGTCAGTAACACTAAGTCACTGTGTGTAACGAATACACATTGTAAAGGAATTGTTTGATGTTGACTCCCCCAGGGCTTCCATTTAATCATCGAAACACCACAAAGGTAATTTCTATAAACGTTATGACAAAGAAACAAATTCCTTGTGTGTTCGTGCTTGTGATAGAAAGAATTAAGCACTTGATGATTGCTTATAGGCTCAAAATTTGTGTAAACCACTGAGACAACAGTAAGTTAAACACAGACTCAATGTGCATGATTGAAGTGCGAAGGAGGGGCAGACTTCCTTCTTTTCAATATCCAGATTTTCCAAATGAAAATCAGATAGCAAATGTGTTGCTTCCCCTTAGAAAATGTGAAACACTTTCTATTTGAGTAGAAAATGAGTAGATGGTGAGGTTTGATCAAGAGTTGGTTTTGAATTTTCCATTTTGAACTTCCGAAGAATATCCATAATGTATTTTGATTGATTGATAAAAATACCCGATAAAAACTGTTTGACTTGTAATCCGAGAAAGAAATTCATCTCTCCCATCATATTCATCTGAAATCTAGATACCATAAGGTTTGAAAAATTCTTACAGTACTTAGGATTTGTAGAGCCAAAAATAATATCATCTACATAGATTTGTATTAAAATGATATCGGCTTTTTCCTTTTTGATAAACAAAGTGGTATCCACCGTACCTTTTGAAAAACCAGACTTGACTAGAAATTGTGAAAGGACATCATACCAGGCACAAGGAGCTTGTTTCAGACCGTAGAGTGCTTTGTCTAGAATGTAAACGTGATTCGGCTTCTCTTGATTGACAAAACCTTCTGGCTGAGAGACGTAGACTTCCTCCTTCAGAATGTCATTCAAAAAGGCAGTCTTCATGTCCATTTGAAAGACCGTGAAGTTCTTGTAGGCTGCGTAGGCTAGAAACATTCTAATTGCCTCTAATCGCGCCACAGGAGCATATGTCTCGTCATTGTCGATTCCTTCCTCTTGTTTGTATCCTTTGGCTACAAGTCTTGCCTTGTTGCGGATAACGGTACCATCTTCGTCTTTCTTGATCTTGAAAACCCATTTCGTACCTATAATTGTTTTACCTTGAGGTTTTGGTACGAGTCTCCAGACTTGAAGTGCGTCGAACTGATTCATCTCTTCTTGCATTGAGATCACCCATTCTGGATCCGCAAGTGCCTCTGATACGCGAGTTGGCTCAAACTTGCTCAGAAAGGAGTCATGCATACACAAGTTTATTGATGTTGACCTAGTTTGCACCGGTTTTGATGGATCGCCAATGATCTGGCTTATCGGATGCTCTTTGGTCCATTTATGTTCATGAGGTAGTGGATTATATAAATGTATGTCAATTGTATCATCTATAAATCCACTTGTACCTTCTTCAGCTTGTTCAGGAGGAATGATGATTGCAGTTGAAGTGGTAGGTTCAGAAGGCTCAGTAGGTACAGCTTGGTCCGGCTGTAGATGGATCTGTACAGAACATCCTACTGTTTCAGCTACTTCTGTCTTTTCATCATTTGTCACATCTTCAACTGTTGGAGCCGGCATTTGAATTGGAATTTCTTGTTGAATCGGGGTGTTGGATGAGTAGTCGTTAAGTCTTCCATCCTGTCAACCACAACAGATTTCTTTACATTAGATCCAAGAAATTCATCATAAAACAATTCAAATAATAAGTCTAAATCAGATATATGATTAGTTGACGTTGATGCTTCATCTGATTTATTCTGTTGAGACGCAGGTTCTGGACTGAGTTGCCCAGAAACTAGTACTCCGGTTATCGCGGGTTCTGAACTGTGTTGTTCGGAAGCCATATCTTCATCAAACGTGACGTTGATGCTTTCTATAACCATCTTTGACTTCTTCACATAGATACGGTATCCAGTTGATGTTGAGGAATAACCAATGAAGATGCCTTCGTCCGCCTTGGCGCTGAACTTGTTTAGACTCTCCCTATCGTTTAGAACGAAACACTTACACCCAAATATATGGAAATATTTGATTGTCGGTGTTCGGTTGTTGATCAACGCATAAGGAGTCTTCTTGAATCTTCGGTGTATCATGGATCGATTCTGTGTGTAGCACGCAGTCGATACAGCTTCAGCCCACAGAAATAGAGGTAAGTCTGATTGACTTAGCATAGTTCGAGCAGCCTCGACTAGCGTACGATTTCTTCTTTCGGCCACTCCATTTTGTTGAGGCGTACGAGCAGCAGAGTATTGATGTGAAATCCCGATAGATTCGAGATATTCTTCAACCTTTTTGTTCTTGAACTCTGTGCCGTTGTCTGTTCTTAGAAGCTTGACCGATTTCTGCAGATTCACCTGGGTCGTCTTCAGGAATGTGATGAGAACATCTGGTGTCTCATCCTTTGAACGTAGAAACTTGACCCATGTGTATCTCGAGTAATCGTCCATGATAACGAGTATTGTACTTCTTTCCGCCTAGACTCTGAGTTCGCATCGGACCGCATAAGTCCATATGCAATAACTCTAACGGAGCGTTAGTACTCGGTTCACGCTTTGGTTTATGTGGAGCCCTCTTCATTTTTCCCTTTTCACATGCTGCACAAAGATGTTCTCTTTCATATTTGAGCTCTGGAAGTCCTTTGACGAGCTTTCCACTGACCAGATTGTTGATGTACCTGAAGTTGAGGTGAGAGAGCCTTCGATGCCATAACCAGCTTTGTTGCATCGAAGCTTTCGATAGTAGACAAACCTACTTGTCAGTCTGGACATTTGACAAATTGATTGTGTAGAGGTCTGATTCTCGAGTACCGACCAAGAGTTCCTCGCCTTCTTCAGTGCGAACTGAACACCTCTTGGCTTTGAAGTTGACCTCTAAGTCTTTGTCACAGAACTGGCCTATATTGAACAGGTTGTGCCGTAAGCCTTCAACATAGCTCACCTTCTTTATCGTGACTTGATCATGTTGTACATCACCATATCCCATTATTGGTGAAAAATGGTCATTGCCGAATCTAACTGTTCCGCAATACTTCTCTTTAAAGTTGGACAGCATCTCCTTTTGTCCAGTCATATGCTTGGAACATCCGCTATCCAAGTACCACATATGACGTATCTGCACAAGAGAAATAACGAAACAATTGATTTAGATAGTCTTAAAACAAAGATTGAGTTGAGACTTTTTGAGCATTGAAGTGTGGGTCTTGAACTGATTTGTTCAAAAGCCATCTTTCTCTTAAGCACGGGTTCTGAACAGACGTGTTCAGAAACCATAATAGATTTCTCCTTCTTAAACGTTGGGTGCCTGCAACACAGATTTAGCTTTTGGTACCCACTTGAAATTGGGTCCAACTGTGTTAGCACTAGATTTTGGTACCCATTTGAAATTGGGTCCTCTTTTCTTTTGAAAATCAAATGAATCAGATGAATGATATGAAGGCACATGATAATTTCCAAACCAAATCTCAGAATCTTGACAAGAAGTAGAAACATGTTTATCATAAATAGAAGACTTTCTAGCAGATTTAGATAACTGGAATAGTTGTGTAAAAGAGTATTTCAAAATAGTAGCAACATTCGCTTTCAAAACATCTTTACTAGGTAAAGTCTTATTACAATTAACACTACAAAACGATTTATCAGCCTTGTCAAGCTTCTGTTTCGGTTGCCACTTAGATTTAACTTCTGGTCTTTGCTTGCTCAGATCTGAAACATGTGAAACTCGTGAGTTAGACTTCTGAGCAACAAACGAATGCTTCTTCTTCGGATTACCAGTAGTGTTCGGTTTCTGTGAATGCTTAGATATAATCTTACCTTTAGCATTTTTAGCTTTCACAGAGACTGAGTTATCAACTTTCGTTGATTTTACACTGTTAACAGGCATACTGGTTTTTCCCAAAGATTTCACAATAAAAGATGAATGGTTAGGAAGTTTAGCATTAAAATCAAATTGTTCAAAACAACCATCCAAACCACCGTCAGAGTTAAGAAAATCAAACCCTCCGTTTGATGAACCAAACATGTCATCAGATTTAGAAGCCTTTGAAATAATAACATTTTTCAGCACGGTAGAAAAAACTTTTTGTTCAATCTCAATCAAAAGTCTTTCATCTGTTAAAGAGTCATTGAGTTCGGAAATCTTACTTTCCAAAACAAGAGGAGGGATATAAAGTTTACCTTTAACAGGCTTTGCCTCCATTTCTTTGACAGAATAACTTTGAAAGAAGTCATTTGAAAGAGATTTATTTTCATCTTTTTTATCATAACTATTATTCAGCTTCGCATAATAAAATGGAAGGTGAACTTTAGATGATTTCCTCCATTGTTCCGTTTCTATGGCTTCATCCTCTTTTGATAATCCAGTCCAGAAAACTTTAAGTTCAGGGCATCGATGAGAGAGTCTTAAGAACGTAAAATCATAAAGTGCAGGCACTTCAGATATACCCTTTTTAAGATAACGAGGATTCTCATAACCGATTCCCCAATTTTCTTTATTCTTTTTCGGTTTGTTTAGATGAATGGTTTGCTCACTTTGACCTAATGAGTATAACTTCTTTTCCAAAGCATCTAATTTAGCAATTAAAGTTTTGTGTTCTTCAGTACATGAAGAATGCATTTTAGTAAAGCTCACTGAAATCAGACTCACTCTTTCGCAGTTTAGACTTGATTTCAGAATTCTCTTTAAGAATTATTGTCTTTTCTTTGGCGTTGGTGTCATTGTTTCTATGTAAAACCTCAATCAATACTTCTCTCTCAGCAATTTCATTGCTAAGTTTCTGTATCCATTGGTTTTTGTCAGTTATAACACCATTTTCTCGCTTAAGCTTCGACTCTAACTCTTGTTGTTTTAAATTCATGGCATGCATTTTATTTATGAAATCTGAATAAGATAAATCACATACCTCATCTTCTTCATCATTTGAATCAGCTTCAACATCTGATTCCTGCTTTCCCATCAAGCACATGTTAACTGCTTCATCCTTCTCTTTATCCTCTTCTTCCTCGTCTGAATGATCAAGCCAGTACTCATCCTCTGCCATCAGTGCCTTACCAGCCTCCTGTTGCTTTGCAAGAAGCATTTTGTTCTTGTAATAATCGGAGTTTCTGACTTTTGGCCTTCGGCAGTCTCTGGCAAAGTGACCTGTTTTGCCACAGTTGTAGCACGTTGGTGGTTCTGACTGACTGGATCCTTCAGCTTGAAACCTCTATTCTCTTTCCTTCAGCATGATACCTTCTCTCTTCCGGCTTCTTCTCCTCTATTCTCTTCCCTTCAGCATGATACCTTCTCTCTTCCGGCTTCTTCTCCTTTATTCTCTTCCCTTCAAACTTCTTTCCTTCATATCTACTTCCTTCAACCCTTTCCTTATGAGCATAATTGTTAGGACCAGAAGAATACCTCTGACTGTTTGAACTTGGCTTCGTGTAGAACTTCTTCTGAAAGGCCTTAGTCAGCATGAGCATAGCCTGCTTCAGTTGTTCACAGTCATCCGAGTCAGAGTTTGCATAAGCTTCATTTTCTTCGAATCGTCTTGTTCTTCTTCTTCTTGACAACAAGAGCAACTGTGTCTTCAATTGTCTTTACTTTCTGCCTCTTTTCATCTAGAATTTCATCCACCTCTTCTTCATTTTGTTTGAGGGTTTCATACACCTCATGAAGTGGAATCTCATTCAGATCCTTGATCTGCTTCATCTGCCTGGCAAATCTCTTCCATTCCGGCTGTAGAATACTTAGGAATTTGACGTTTAGCTCGATTTGAGATTTGGTGACCTTGTTCTTGCTTAGTTCGTTTAGCAAGGTCACGAATCTGTCATAAGTTCCTTCTAGAGACTCTCCACTTCTGTCTTTAAATTCTTCATAACTGTTTAGGCAGTTGGAAAGTTTGTGTTGGTTCCCAACCTTTGAACCCAGCATCATCTTCTCTAGCTGATCCCACATCTCTTTGCCCGAGGCTTTATAGTTGTCAATCTATACATAGATTTCGTTTGGAATCCCTTGTAGAATGTATGACTTTGATAATCTATCACCTTTTACTCTTTTTAGGTTATCATCATCGAGCTCATGATACTTAAGTTCATACTGTGTCGGCACAGTTCCAACCATACGAGTCGTCGTGACTGGTTTCATAATCCCTTCTTCTATCGATTTCCTGATGAATTCACCCAACTCATGTCTGTCAATAAAGTTCAGGAACCGATCTTTCCACTGTTTGTATTCTCCTTTAAAGAGAACTGGTGACTTGGTGTCAGTTCCGATTGCAAGGGCTTCTCTGGATGTCATTCTGAATAAAAGATAAGTCTGGTATTATAAGTAAAGCAAACTTTGCGTTTCGAGAAGGTGGCGCAAATGAGGTTTGCACGAGAGGTACGTAGCGTGAAGTAAAGCTTTGCGCTTTAAGAGGTTGGCGCAAAGTGAGGTTTGCGCTACAAGGTGTTGGCGCAAAGGTAACTTTGGCTTTTCGTGAAGAGTTGATCACGCGAACTAAGGTTTGCGTGATGTGTTGATCGCGAGAGTTGAGGTTTGCGCTTTAAGAGGGTCGCGCGAAGTATTATTTGCATGAGACGTTGGTCGCACAAAGTGGGCTTTGCGTGATCAGTGTGTGGCGCGAAGTGGGCTTTGCGTGAAGAGTTGGTGGCGCAAAGTGGGTCACGCAAAGTTCAACTTGCGTGAGTTCATCCCTGTGACTTCGAATTTCAACAAAAAACCTGTTTTTCCACGATTAGCAGTACCAAACTCTAGCAAAGTGACTACAAACACTTCTAGAATAGATTGTTACCACTCGATTTCGATAAAACTCACTTTTTAAAAAGCAAATCGATGGTACAGTGACTTTAAAAGGTCGACTGTTTTATCACTAAAATCACAAAATGGAACCCGATTTAAACTCTATTCTGAAAACAAACTACAACAACTCGATCTAGCACACCTATCGATCACAACCTGATCGATTTTGAAAATAAGAACACAGAGTCGGTGTTGAAAAAAAAAACTTGATTGAATCTCTTATCAGGCTCTGATACCAATTGTTTGTCCTCAATACTTATCAAGTTTTATAGATTACAACACATTAACGATTACCAACCTGTATTGATTAATAACAATGGTTACAAGGTTTGATCTTTGAAGCTCTCTTTTTGTGTTCTCTCTGTTTTTCTCTCTTTTACACCTTTTGTGTGTGTGTGAAAAGTGATCTGATATGTTAGAGTTTGCTTCTACAACACACTAAACCTTAATATCTAAACCAAGATATTATCTAACTAACAATATAATATCTAGATATTATCCAACTAAATTAACTAATATCTAACAAACTTAGATATTTAAACTAAGTTAAACTAAATACTAAAATTACAATTGACAATAATTTACTTCGACATTTATTACAAACGATATTAGACTTTAAATCGAGAGTCGAATTTCCGGCTTTAGCTTCAGATTGGATCTTCAGATTGGATGATCTTGAATCCAATGAGACTGTGGTCTAACAGGGGGAGTGCATAAATTGGCAGACTTTGTTGACCGCGAAAGTGATATCCGGACGACACAATGTGACATACTGAAGGACACCCACAATTTGGCGGTATTTGACCGGATTAGCAAACGTAGCACTATCACCAAGAGCAAGATTAGCAGTAGTGGTCATAGGAGATGAAACCGGTTTAGCATTAGACAGGCCTGCGCATTGCAAGAGTTCAAGGATGTATTTCCTTTGTGATAGAAGCATATCATGACCCTGACTGGTTACTTCAATACCGAGAAAATAAGACAAGCGATTCATATCCTGAACAGCAAAGGATTGGCTAAGACGTTATACCACTTTGTCAATAGCCTCCGGATTGTTTCCTGTCAAAAGAATGTCATCAACATAGACTAGCATGTACAAAATGGTGCCCCTGTGGGAGTAAATAAACAAGGAAGGGTCCGTCTTGGAGCCCTGAAAGCCAAGAGAATGAAGAACCGTATAAAGGCGATGAAACCACGCTCTAGGGCCTGCTTTAATCCATATAAGGATTTGTGAAGTAGGCAAACATGATCGGGTTTCGCCGGGTCAACGAACCCTGGTGGTTGTTGCAGATAAACTGTCTCGTTGAGATCACCATGTAGAAAGGCATTTTGCACATCAAGTTGCCTTAGAGACCATTTCTGTGTTACGGCCAGGGATAGAACAACACGGATGGTGGTCGATTTGACCACGGGACTGAATGTCTCCTGATAATCAATGCCTGGTTGTTGCCGAAACCCTTTGGCGACTAGTCGTGCCTTGTAACGTTTTATTGCCCCTATTTGGTCCCTTTTCAATTTGTATACCCACTTGCAATCAACGACGTTGGAATTCGGAACACGTGACACTAGTGTCTATGTACCATTCCACATCAGCGCCGAATACTCGTCAGCCATGACACTACGCCACTGAGGATACCTGTTAGCAATAGTAAAGGTGGTCGGTTAGGTATCAGGTGAAGGAAGTTGGGTATGGTATGAGGAGGCATTGTAGGGTTGGTCGGTTTAGGATTGGGGGGTAAGTTGGGTGGTCGAGTACGGATGAGTTGTTCGGTGGTAGAGGAGGGAGGGGGGTAGGGGTAGGCTGAGGTGGTGGTTCGGTGACTTTGGAACGGCGGTGATAGGTCTGAATGATGGGTGGTTGGGCCGTGGGGTAGGCATTGGGAAGGGTGGTGGTAGGTGGTGTTTCGTGTGGGACAGATTGCACGGTGGGTATTGTTGAGGGTGTTGGTTATGGTGGAGTAGGATGTGTATTAGGTTCAGTGGAAGGTGGATCGGTGGGTGGTAGGTCAGAATTGGGATAGGTGGAGACGTAGGGATTTGGGGTGGTTGGAGTAGGGGTGAGTGTATGAGATGTTTGGAAAGGAAAGGATTGTTCATTGAATCGAACATGACGGGCCACGTAAATACGATCAGACTGTGGATCGTAACACCGATAGCCATGATGAGCGGTGTTGTAACCAAGGAACACAGAAGGTGTAGAACGAAAGTCCATTTTGTGTTTATTGTATGGACGGAGATGAGGGTAGCATTGGCATCCAAAAACCCGAAGAAAGGAAAAATCGGGTCTGTGCTTGAATACATGTTCAAAGAGTGAAGTGTTTGAGTTGGTTCTGGATGACATTCGATTAATGAGATAGACTGGGGTGTCGAAAGCAAAATGCCAAAACCGTTGTGGAACATGGGATTGAGCGAGCAAAGTAAGACCGGTTTCAACAAAATGTCGATGTCGTCGTTCAACAAACCCATTTTGCTCGCTTGTATGTGGACATGAAAGGCGATGGGTGATGCCGAGAGGAGAGAAGAATTGGGAGAGATTCCGAAACTCGCATCCCCAGTCGGTTTGGGCAGATTTTAGTTTGGTTTGAAAATGTCTTTCAGCCATCGCAAGTAACCGTTTGAAAGTGGCATAAACATCATACCTTAATTTTAATGCAAAAATCCACATAAATTTGAAGTAATGATCAACACAAAGCAGAAAATAATTGTGACCATCAAAAGAAGGAACAGGAGCGGGGCCCATACATCACAGAAAACTAAATCCAAAATGTGTGAACTTTTATAAGTAGATGGTAACAAATGAAGTTTGGACGATTTGCCAACAGAACATGAATCACAAAAAACACTAGCACACTTATTTTGTAAAGTAAACTGTATTTAGACAACATGGACTTCAAAAGTTGTGGATGTGGATGTCCAAGTCTTTGGTGCCATGTAGTGGAAGAAGCACGAGCGGTGGAAAAGGACATTTTCTGAACAGGTTAAGTCTGAGGATGACGGAAGGAGTAGAGACCACCATTACTTGGACCCGTGAGGAGGATAGTGTGTGTAAACTTGTCCTTCACAGCAAAGAAAGTAGAGTGAAATTCAAAATACACATGATTATTTGACAGAATTTTTGGACATAAAGTAGGTTTTGTTTTATGTCAGGTACGTAGGTACGTGTAGTATGTCTGTAAGGAAAAAGGTTTTGTTTGGTGAAGAAAGATGTGAGGAACCAATGTGTACGATGGGTAAACCCTTACCATTGCCAACGTGAAGGTTGTCCTCACCGTAGTAGGCCTCAGAGTTATCGAAGCTAGATAGGTCCGGTGCAACATGATGGCTAGAGCCAGTGTCCGGAAGCCAAGCTTGTGACCGGTACTCTGTAAAGTTGGCAGAAGGTGGTTGTCTCGTCCTCATAGTGGCAGGGTCGCGATTAGGACAAAGAGACGGGATATGACCAATCCCACACCTGTTGCATGTGCCAAAAACAGTGTTTTGATTAGAAGTCCAACTAAATTGATTACGGTTACCTTCTCTTTGACTTCTATTGTGTAGTTTCCTCGTCCACGTCTAGAATCACGTCCACGGCCACGGTTATTCCCAGATCTGTTGGTGTAAAAAGCCTGTGCAGGTTGTGCATTAACAGGCTGAACTTGAAGACCAAGTTGTAACAGAAGCTGTTGAATCGCTTGAAGCTGATCCGGTTGAGGAGTAGACGAGATGGCACCAGGAACCGTTGAGTTGCGGTTGTTCGTGACAGTCGTGAATGCTTGAGGCGGAGAGAGGTCAGTCGGAAACTTCTTGATCATGTAGTCATGGTCGGAAAGCAAGCCATGGAGTTCTGCAAAAGCAGTTGGAAACTGGCGACCAAGGAGTGTTGACTTCAGCCCGTTGTATTCTTCTCTAAGGCCTGAGATAACTAGCATCACCGAATCTTTTTCTTTCATCGGTTCGCCTATATTGGCGAGAACATCAGCATATTCCTGAGCCCTAGTCAGGTATGCAGAGGAGGTTTCATCAGGCATCATCTCAAGTTTGAGAAGCTGAGTTTTTAGGGTGTATTCCCTGGATGACGTGTAAGGAGCGTAGGCACGTTCGAGGGACAACCAAAGATCACAAGAGGTTAGTCCTTAAACGTGTTGGAATGACGCATCGGAGATTGTAGAAGTAATCAGCGTCCGTACATGTTCATCATTGGAAACCCATGTTGTATAGTTAGGGTTTGGTTGTGGTGGCAGTACTGTGGTGGCTGCGGATTCTTTTCCAGATGATGATGATGCTGGGATAATCCTTGGTGGACAAGGAATGGTGCCATCAACATAACCGAACAGATTGTTTGTGACAAGGAATGGTTGAACCATTGCCTTCCAATAGCCATAGTTGTTTGGCGATAAAGTAAAGCCAAACTTGTGGGAGTTGTGGGTAGTTTTCTCGGTTGAAGTGAATGCTGCCACGGTTGTCATCGGTGTTTAGAGTCGGAAGTTACTGTTCATGTCGGGAATTACTGTTCACGCGAGAGTTACTGTTCACGATGGTGGCTGTAAGGTTGCCTTGTGATGGCAGAAAGTGGGACGACTGTTGTTAAGGTTTTAGGAGCAGCGGCTATTAGGGTTTTAGGAGCGGCGGCTCTGATACCAAGATAAACTTGGTAATTGTGTATTGTATTATTGTGTAAAACACGATTACAATCAAGGGTATATATAAGAAAAACATTTAAACTCTAAACCCTCTAATATAAATATGTACATATATCACACTTAATTGTCTAACAATAAAGATTGAAACTTTATTAATCCTAAAGTTTGATAATCTCTAATATTCATTTTATATCAACATTCTTAAAGGTTTTATAATGGAATCCGAAAACTTCCGTTTAATGCAACAAGAGCCGGTGAAATTGGACAGTTTCGACGTGTCCAATTATATCCGTTGGGCCAAAAAAATGAAGTTCATGTTGATGGTTCTGAAGCTTTACTATGTTATGGACCCATCCCTGCCACCTATTCCTGACAGTCCTGTGTTCACGAACAGGGAAAAAACAGAACAAAGCTAAGATAGCCGATCTGGAGAAGCAGAGGCTACTCTGCAATGAAGCTGAAAGCTTGACTTGTGAGCATATAAAAGATGCCTTATCTGACCGGTTGTGCGACTTACACTCCCCGATTACATGTCCTATGGAAAGCCTTGGAATACAAGTACAAGGCACAAGAAGAAGGAACAAATAAATATCTTGTGTTTCGTTACATGCGATTCCAAATGGTTGATGACAAACTAATACTTGAACAAATGCATGAGCTTCAAGTATTGGTAAACAAAATGAAAGCGCTTTCGATACCCCATCCTGAAATCTTCCAAGTGGGGCAGTCATTGATAAATTGCCCCCATCTTGGAAGGATTTTTCAAAACGAATGATACATAAATCTGAATATTATTCTTTGGATGATTTGCTCAAACATCTACGGATCAAATAATAGGCACGTAATCAGGATAAGAGAGGAAAGTCTATCTTGAATGCTAACAGCGTGCAGGCTGGCAACAAAGGAAACGGAAAGTATGGAGAAACAACCAAAAAGTGGAATATGGGTCCTCAGAAGAAAAGTTTCAAGAGATCGGGTCAACCATCTAATCCAGAAAAGCAGTTCAAGAGGGTCGGTAAGTGTCACGTGTGCAGAGAGACAGGACACTATGCTCGTGAATGCAAGCAAAGGAAGTTCGGCCACCAACTGTAAATACAGTTAAGGGTATTCAGCATCTTGTGGCAACCCTGCAGATGGAAGAGATCGACATGATATATGAGGCATCTACCAGAATTATGGCCGGTAGAAGGGGTTGGTACTTAGATTTTGGAGCCACGATTCATGTATGTAACTCCATATCTAAGTTTGTTGATTATCTCATCGTGATTACGTGTCTCTTCCTCGATTCGTAGATGTTTGAGCAAATCATCCAAAGAATAATCTTCAAATTTATGCATCATTCGTTTTGAAAAATCATTCCAGGATGAGGGTAATTTATCAATGACTGCCCCACTTGGAAGATTTCGAGAAGGGGTATGGAAAACGCTTTCATTTTGTTTACCAATACTTGAAGCTCATGCACTTGTTCAAGTATTGGTTTGTCATCAACCATTTGGAATCGCATGTAACGAGACACAAGATAATTGTTTGTTCCTTCTTCTTGTGTCTTGTACTTGTATTCCAAGGCTTTCCATAAGACATCTTTATTTATAGAGATGAAAACTTTATCAAATCCGGAAACAAGATATTGTAATCAGATTCAAACCACGCGATTAATTCTATCATTCGCGATCGAATCAACAAAGAATGGGGTAGAAGCAGACTTGTTCACTTATGGAACAGAAAAATAAAATAGTGTGAAAATTAAACACCAACCTCCTTAAAGGTTTTATACGACCACTCTTAACGCTGTAAGTCTCTAGTCGCAAAGCCCATGATTTGATGCAGTCTTGTTTCCGATTGTCAACAACGATGACAACGTAATAAAGAAAAAGAGATGGAAAATGTGGATGAAAACAATGAAATGGAAAGCAGAAAATCGAGAGAGAGAAGCAGATTGTTTTCTATGTTGTGGTGTGTATTTGGAGATGGATTGTAAAACATTCAAAAAATTCAACTTAAATGCGTCAATTTATTCAAACACAATAGAAAACCTCACAAAGTCTCATAACAACTAAAATCAATCTCCATTTTGCATTAATTGTGTCGCAATTTTTTCTCTTAAAGTAGTCATATATGTTTAATCGGCAGTACTCCCATGCGATTGAACCTCTTCAGCCTCATCATCGCCATCGTCCCCTTGCTCATTGGTTTGATAGTATTCAGAAAATAACTCATCACTTAAACCTTCCTTTCGTATGAAGTTGTGAACCGCAAAACATGCAATAACGACGTCTCTTTAAACCTAACGTGAAAAACGGTGCCATTCTTTCAATACCGGAGAACGTGCTTTCAGGACACCATAAGCACGTTCAACAACATTTCTAAGTTTTGCATGAGAATGATTAAACTTTTCATACTTGTTCATTATCGTCGACGACGAAAATCTCCATGCCAATATCTAACATAATGATACGATGCTATAAACCCTCGAGTATTTGTATATGCAGCATCACATAGATAATATTTATCTGAAAACAATAAATAAAATAGTTATTAATATGAATATAGTAAATATATTACCTTTAAATCGTTAGTATACCTAAAGGAGGAAATAGAAATCCAATAGCACCATATGTTAAAGCTTCGGACAAAACTCTAGAATCATGTGCAACCCCTTCCCACCCGGTAACAACAAATGTAAAAACCATGTTGAAGTCACAATTTGCCAAAACATTTTGATTACATTCACCCTTTCCTCGTCCTTTATATAAATGTTGTTCTTGAATAGGGTCGATAGCATGTGTTAAAGTTCCATCAAGGGCTTCAGTTGCTCCCTACGTTAAAGCTAGTAGTCAAAATATATTTAGTAAGAAAATGTATACAACTATTATTATTATCTACTTTAAATATTCGTCGTAACCTCTTATTATTCCCTAGATGTCTGGATTAAGATTGAATGATGTAGGAACTATGATCTCTTTAGCAAACTTGATCATTTTATCCGACACTTCATGAAATTGTTTATGAATTGTTTGTTGAGTATTGAAACCTTTTTTTCAGCACTCTATAACATTGACTGTGACCTATAATCATCACGAAGATAGCTATCTTTTCTTCGACCAATATATGTTTGCTATCTGTTAACCAACCTTTTGCTTTAAAGTGATCACATAGTTGAACGAAAACATCATAGGACATTTGTAACAAATCACTACATTGTCGATCGTTACCTTCAAGTACCTCGTTCGTAAATTGACGTCCGGTCATTGCAGACGTATTATCGTTTTTCCTTTTCAAATGCATTGATCACAAGTAGTACATGTATAAGAACATAACAATGACAAGTATAACTTTTTGATTATCATCCATGATGAACCTCTTAAAAGCATAAATAAAATTATAAATAAAAGCTTATTCAATACCAAACGCATTATCAAATAACATGTTCTACATAGTCAAATATCAAACACATAAACCAAATAACTTGTTCAAATTCCAAAAACTACTCCATAAATCCTAATCTTCTTGTCGTCCTCAAAATCCATTCTTTTAATATATCTGTGTCGGGAGGGATCACCAACCATGTCTCTCTTAGTAACATGTGTGGCCAAAAATGTCCATGGCTACACCTATAAAGAGGATCCCTTGGAGCAAGGCCAAGAGTGTTCAATCGTTCAATACAAGCATTTAGGTGTGTGGTTGATTGTGCAACAAGTGTGTGAAGTGCACCCCTCATTTCAAAAGTCAATTCATCCATATCGATGTTGGTTTTACTCTTCTTATTCGGTCTAGACGAAGGTCGACTTGGTCCTTCGACATTTGAAGGATTTGGTCCTTCCTCTTTGTCATCTTCCTCATTTTGAGTTGTGTGGATATGAGATGTAAATGATGATGATGAAACTACAGTCCTCTCATATCGTAGGTTGAACTAGGGGAATAAACACGATATCCGGTAGCAGAAGTCCCCTCGAATAAAGCGATACACAATTCAGGAAATACCAATAGTGACGTTCTTAAAGTTTTTGCTTTTGGATGTCCTGCATCCAAATTAAAGATAATTATTTATATAATACTCGTACTATTGTAATTACTATCTAAAAATGTAAAAAAGAAAAAAACTAGCCTTGAAAAAATCTTCTCATTCTTGATTGGATAAGTTGAACATACATTATTGGGTCATAAATATTCCCTATTCTATTTCTTAAGTAAACCCATCCCGAGTACTTTCCTTTTAAATAAACATATTGATTTTTTAATTGTTTTTACCTGAGCTTTACATGACACACTTCCTTGAGCTTTACTTCCTCGAGCATTGTTGCTAACTTTGTCCAAGTTTCTTTTCTAAGACTACCCCCATTTGACCGGTAAAGTCTCCACATAAAACTTGTAAGTGTTTTAACCCAATTATATACAATATTTTAGGTTGTACTCTTTTAATCAATTTGACGTTTTTTTTATTTCGGCTCCAAACAATTAGAATAATGATTACATTTGAGTGAACTTTATATGTTATTTGATCATGTTGGAACATTTTTGTTGCTTTTATTTATAAGATTATTCAATTTGGGATTTGGTTTTCAAGGTATGCTAGATAACATATATACGTAATGCAATATGTGCTTATTTGCAATTACTTGAAGGTTTTGATTCATCAAATGCAATATGTGATTCTTTCTTGTGTGCTTAGTTAGTGATGGACGTGAATGTATGTGTAAGGTGGACAAATGAAATCATCAAATGCTTTTTAGAGACTTGTGTGCTTAGTTTTCAAGGTATGCTAGATAACATATATACGTAATGCAATATGTGCTTATTTGCAATTACTTGAAGGTTTTGATTCATCAAATGCAATATGTGATTCTTTCTTGTGTGCATAGTTAGTGATGGACGAGAATGTATGTGTAAGGTGGACAAATGAAATCATCAAATGCTTTTTAGAGACTTGTAGAGGTCAATAAAGTGGGTTGCAATGGGGTAGTCTTAGAAAAGAAAGTTGGAGAAAGTTGGCAACAAAGCTCGAGGAAGTGTGTCACGTAAAGCTCACGTAAAAACAATTGAAAAATCAATATGATTATTTAAAAGGAAAGTACTCGGGATGGATGTACTTAAGAAATAGAACAAAGAATATTTATGACCCTATTATGAATATGTTCAACTTATCCAATCAAGAATGGGAAGATTTTTTCAAGGCTATTTTTTATTCTTTTTTATATTTTTAGATAGTAATTACAATAGTACGAGTATATAAATAATTATCTTTAATTTGGATGCACGGACATCCAAAAGCAAAAACTTTAAGAACGTCACCATTCGTATTTCCTGAATTGTGTATCGCTTTATTCGAGGGGACTTCTGCTACCGGATATCGTGTTTATTCCCCTAGTTCAACCTACGATATGAGAGGACTGTAGTTTCATCATCATCATTTACATCTCATATCCACACTACTCAAAATGAAGAAGATGACAAGGAGGAAGGACCAAATCCTTCAAATGTCGAAGGACCAAGTCGACCTTCGTCCAGACCAAATAAGAAGAGTAAAACCAAGGTCGACATGGATGAATTGGCTTTTGAAATGAGGGGTGCACTTTACACACTTGTGACACAATCAACCACAAACCTAAATGCTTGTATTGAACGGTTGAACACTCTTGGCCTTGTTCCAAGGGATCCTCTTTATAATACAGCCATTGACATTTTTGGTCACACATGTTACTAAGAGAGACATGGTTGGTGATCCCTCCCGACACGGATATATTAAAAGAAAGGATTTTGAGGACGGCAAGAAGATTGGGATTCATGGAGTAGTTTTTGAAATTTGAACAAATTATTTGGTTTATGTTTTTGTATTTGAACAAGTTGTTATTTGGTTTATGTGTTTGATATTTGACTATGTAGAACATGTTATTTGATAATGCGTTTGATATTGAACAAGCTTTTATTTATAATTTTATTTACGCTTTTAAGAGGTTCATCATGGATGATAATCAAAAAGCTACACTTGTCATTGTTATGTTCTTGTATATGTACTACTAGCGATCAATGCGTTTGAAAAGGAAAAGAGATAATACGTCTGCAATGACTGGACGTCAATTTACGAATGAGGTACTTGAAGGTGATGATCGACAATGTATTGATTTGTTACGAATGTCCCATGATGTTTTCGTTCAACTATGTGATCACTTTAAAGCAAAAGGTTGGTTAACAGATAGCAAACATATATTGGTCGAAGAAAATATAGCTATCTTCGTGATGATTATAGGTCACAATCAACGTTATAGAGTGCTGAAAACAGGTTCCTACACTCGACACAAACAATTCGTAGAAAATTTCATGAAGTGTCGGAGAAGATGATTGAGTTTGCTAAAGAGATCATAGTTCCTACATCATTCAATCCTAATGCAGACATCCTAGGGAATAATAGGAGGTTACGACGAATATTTAAGGTAAATAATAATAATAGTTGTATACATTTTCTTACTAAATTTATTTTGAATGCTAGCTTTAATATAGGGAGCAATTAACGTCGTTGATGGAACGTTGACACATGTTATCGTCCCTATTCAAGAACGGAATTTATATAGAGGACGAGGAAAGGGTGAATGTTATCAAAATGTTTTGGCAATTTGTGAGTTCAATATGGTTTTTACATTTATTGTTGTCGGGTGGAAAGGGGTTGCACATGATTCTAGAGTCTTTTCCGAAGCTTTAACAGATGGTGCTATTGGATTTCCATTTCTCCATACAAACGATTTAAAGGTAATATATTTAATATATTCATATTAATAACTATTTTATTTATTGTTTTCAGATAAATATTATCTATGTGATGCTGCATATATGAATACTCAAGGGTTTATGGCACCGTATGTTGGAAATATTGTGGAAGATTGGAAGTTTTCTTCCATCCCACATAAGTGGAAATAAGAAAACAAGAGAGCTTTATAAGCCTCTTCATTCAAATGGGCTTTGAATGAATTAATGGGCTTATGGTGAGGGTGCAACGCACACGTGCGCGCACGTGGCGATGGCCGAGGCCGAGGGCACGATTTTCATGGAGTGGCACGAGGAGGCGCACTTCGCACGCAGCATTGGATTTTTATAGAAAATTATAAAGAAAGCTGAGAAACGATTTTTAATTCTGAGATTAATGATAAATCCGTTTTTATTTAAATGTGATTAATGATGAATCTGTTTTCTTATTTAAATGTGATTAATGATAAATCCGTTTTATCTAAATGTGATTAATGATAAATACGTTTTTATTTTTGATTTAAACGGGGGTTAAGGGACGACCTATTAGGGTTTTACCCGGTATAAATATTGGGTTAAACTTGGCTTTAGGAACACACAGAAGACTTGAATCGTTTACTACTCTCTACTCTCTACTCTCTGTTCATAGCTACCCCCTATCTGTGATCGTTTTTTGCCGTCATCTTTGCGTCGTATTTCTGTTGCCATTGTAGTTGGTAAAACAAAACATTCAACTGCATCTAATCCTGGGGCTTTGCGGTCTGATACTCACAGCATGCTAAAGTGACCGTATAAAACCTTAACCTTTAAGGACAGGTTCATCATACCGTGCAGTCTTCATTTCTCATTCCGAGCTGCAATTGGTATTTAATTTTCGTCGTGTATTTTCAATTCCGTTCACTAGAGTGAACAGTCTACTTCTACTCCATTCTTCTGACGAATCTATCGCGAAGAATAGAATCGTTTTTAGGTTCACTTATTATAAGTCGTTATTGATAATCATATAAATAAAGTTTTAAAACACTTTTACTTATAAAGTTGTTGTCTTTATAAATAAAGTTGCAAACCTTATTTTACAACGATGTTTTATTAAAGTTCGTTAATTTACTGTTGCTATCTTTTAAAATTTTAAGTTGATTAATTATTTGAATTTTGCTAATAACGGAAAATTTCAACACCGTATCGTTATGTTAGATATTGGCTTGGAGATTTTCGTCGTCGGCGTGCAATGAACGAGTATGAAAAGTGTAATCATTCTCATACAAAACTTATAAATGTTATTGAACGTGCTTATCGTGTCCTGAAAGCACGTTTTCTAGTATTAAAAAGAATGGCACCGTTTTCACTTGAGGTTCAAAGAGACGTTATTGCATGTTTTGCGATTCACAACTTCATACGAAATGAAGGTTTAAGTGATAAGTTATTTTCTAAATACGATCAAACCAATGAGCAAGGGGACGATGGCGATGATGAGGCTGATGAGGTTCAATCGCAAGGAAGTATCGCTGATCAAAACATATATGGCTACTAAGAGAAGAAATTGCGACACAATTAATGCAAAACTGAGATTGATTTTAGTTGTTAAGAGACTTTGTTCATGTTTTCTATTGTATTTGAATCAATTGACGTATTTAAGTTGAATTTTTGAATGTGTTAAAAATGGATGGTAGTACAATTTAATTAAAATGTATTGATGCTTTTATAGATTCAGCAGTATAACATTTTGAGGGATAAAATAGACAATTATACATATTCGGACGTTTGTCAGTTTACAAAAACAAACAGTCTTATTGATTCAGATTTCAAATTTCTGCACCACCTCCTAAAAATCAGAAGTAAAATCAGACTTCAGACTTCAACACCTCTTTAAAGACAAACGCCACCTTAGCTGAAGCTCTAGAAACCCCAATTCACGGAATTGGAAGTTTGGTCAACGATTAAGGAATGTGGAGGTTCGAAAGCCACGGGTCCGAACGGATTTAGCTTCAAGTTCTTGAAGGTATACTGGGACACGATCAAGGCTGATGTGATGAAGGTGTTTGAATGGTTCTAGGATAAAGGGTTGCTAAACAAAGGCTGCAATTCTTCTTTTTTTACTCTGATCCCTAAGGTTAGTAATCCTATTTATATCAGCAAATTTCGTCCCATTAGCCTAATTGGAGCCCTCTACAAAATTATCGGCTAAAAGGCTGAAAGCAGAAATAGGGAGGTAATTAATGACACCCAGTCGAAGAAAAAGTATTGCAGACAACATCCTTGTGGCTAACTTGTCGTGAATTCCATGAAAAAGGCGGGTCATAAAGCTTTTCTTTTTAAAGTTGATTTCGGGAAAGCTTTCGAGTGTGTCAACTGGAAGTTTCTGGAAGACTTGATGATCCAAATGGGGTTTGGAATCAATGGTGGAAATGGAATAATTCATCTCATCTGCTTTGTTTCTATTTTGGTCAATGGCTCCCCTACGGGGAGTTCAACGTGTTAGACAAAGAGATCCTCTATCACCTTTTCTATTTCTTATAGTGACGGATGGGTTGAGCATCACTATGGAAGAAGCAAAAACCAACGGCTCTTTGGAGGGATGAAGTTGGGTCGAGAAAATTTTGAAGTTTCTCATCTTCAATTTGCTGACGATGCTTTGTTATTTGGAAAGTGGAGTTGAAGAAATTTAAAGAACTTAAAAAATGTTACTTCTTTGCATCCAATCAGCATCGGGCCTAAAATTAACCTCTTGAAAAGCAAGTTGTATGGGATTGGTGTTGATAAAGAGATGATCCAAGAAGCGGCGACATCACTAATTGCGACTCGGGCTCTCTTCCCTTCACGTATTTAGGCCTTCCAATAGGAGATTCAATGGCCCAAGAAGCATCATGCTAGCCGGTAATTCAAAATATTAAATCAACATTAGACGGTTGGACCCGAAAGCTTATTTCGATGGGTGGAAGACTCATGCTAATTAAATCCATGTTGAACAGTCTATCGTTGTATTTCTTCTCCTTGTATCGTGCCCCGATATGTGTCGTGCAAACCATTGAGAGATTAAGAAGGAAATTCATTTGGGTGGGAGGAACACGTCGAATTATCCTTCCAAGGTCGAATTATCCTTCCTAGGTTCGATGAGAAAAAGTTGTTTGTGATACTCAATCAGAGGGATTAGGTGTGGGGAGTATTCGGGCTTTTAATTTGGCTTTCCCGAGGAAATGGTTGTGGAGATTCAAATCGGAGGAAGGGCGTCGTGGCACAGAACTATATCGAGCGTTTACGGTAGAGATGGTGGTCTTAGTGGTAGATTTAAAAGAGGCACGCTTGGGAGTGCTTAGGGAGGAGTGATAAAAGTGTTAAGAGAAATGGAGGATTTAGGATTATCTTTCTTGGACTCATTCAGCAGAAGTATTGGTAATTGGGTTTATACCGATTTTTGGTCGGATTGTTGGTTGGAGGGTGGTGGATTAAAAGATACATTTCCTCGTTTGCGAGCCTTGGAGAGGGTGAAAAAGGTGAAGCTACGTGATAGAATTATCCCAGTTGGGGAAGAAGGTTGGTCGTGGACATGGGATAGATCCCTTTAGGAGTAGAGCCAATCAGGAGTTTGAAGATTTGTCAAGACTGTTGCTACCAATCTCACTTAATCCAGGTGGTTCTAATAAGTGGGTTTGGGATTAGGATGCAAACGGGATCTTCACTGTGAGAAAATTGAGAGAATTGTTGGATACTAGGCTGCTGGATGCTCACAATGGGGCTGGAAATACCCGATGGTGTAAAAAGTGAATGTTTTCATATGGAGGTTGCGTAGGGGAGGAATTCCGATGAAGGAAGTCCTATATGAAAGGGGTTTTGGCTTAGACTCTAGGCTCTGTCCTAAATGCAACAGTGAGGTTGAAACTCTAATCACTGCTTCCTGGAGTGCTCAATCTGTGTGCAATCTGTGTGCAGGTGTGGGATAAAATTTTTGCTTGGTGTGGAGGGAATACCCATTCTAGAAGATTGATCGAGGATCTAATCTCGTGCAATGGCAGCAACGGTGGGGAGTCCTCATTAGCTTTGATAAGGAAGCAATCATATGGTCTACCCTTTGCATCCTACGAAGGAAGAGAAATTTTATGATCTTCAAACGAGATGCTCGAATCAACATTCGGGAGCTATTTTTTGAAATCTAGTCAACCTCATTTATTTGGATTTCGAACAGGGTTAAGAGCAACAAACCTTCTTGGATGGAATGGTTGTGTGGTTCTAATTGGCATCAACGTTGTGTTCTCGAGTTTTGGAAGGAAAGAAAAGAAAAGAAAGGGAAAGAAAAGGAAAGAAAAGAAAGGGAAGGGAAAGAAAGAAATATTTGTATTTGTGTTCTTAAGATTGAAGGAAAAGAAAGGGAAGGAAAAATAAATAAATTTTCATGTTCTCGAGTAGGAGGGAAAGGAAAGGAAAGATGTTAGTTTTACCAATATACCCTTATTTATTTCGTAGTGGAATATAATTAATGGATATATGCGTAATTTTATAAATATTTTTAATTCTTTTTAAATTTATTTCTTTCCTTTCCTTCCGTTACCTCCCACATTTGGGAGGAAAGTTTTAGGAGGAAAATCAGCAATATTTTCCTTCCCCTTCCTTTCCTTTCCCTCCTTAAAAAAACTCGAGAACACAACATTTTTTCTTTTCCTCCTACTTTCCTTCCCTTTCCCTTCCTTTCCTTCGTAAAAAAAACTCGAGAACACAGCGTTAATGTCCGTCAAGCTCGAGTTTTGGTCCTAGACTTTTGTTTTGTATCGTTTCCTCTTTCTTGTTCCTTTGTTTTTTGTAGTGGGTTGGTAGTTCTTTCGCATTCTGCTCTTGGCAGAATGTGAGCCTCTCTGTTTCGGCTGTGTATTGCTTTGGGTTCTTCCCTGTCTTTAATAATATTGCCTTTAAAAAAAATACTATATTTTTTTTGGTTTTATTACGGTAAGTTTATATTTTAGGAGATAAGAGATAAGTTTTAGTTTTCAAGTCAAATTAAGATTTTAGTTCTCCTTTACCTATTTAAACCTATCACCCTTTCGTTTTAATCAATTAAGTTTGAATAAATTTTTTCATCTTTCTTTTAATTATTCAGCAAAGCTCAGGTGAGTGTTTGCAAGAACTACGCTGGTAGTTCTCTTGACATCCCAACTGTGTTAGGATTATAAAGATTGTGATCCCAATCAATTTAGACTAAACGTCATTACAGCTAACATGGAAATATGTAGTACTCATGAATGTGCTGAAAACTAACCAACAGCCCTTACAAATCTCCTGGTATTTAAGTCCAAACCATGGACTGGGTTCATGTGTTTTCCTTTGAAGGATAGCAATAAGTTTTTAAGTTTAGGCTATCTAACTATATAAATAAACAAAGAGATGTGTGCAATCCTAGTGAAAGTTGGTGCTAATTTAATGATGGTTAAACTTCAGCAAAGTTACTAGGATTAGGCAATTATGGGTTCATGTGGAATCTGAACTTCAGAAGATATGAGTAGAACAGCATAATGACAGTCAGTCCGTTGGTCCAAAACTTATCGGTTAAAAGACAAAAATACATATAAAAGTTTATATAGATTACTGATTATCACATAAGACATTCCTGAATTAGATAATTTTAAAGTATCATGTACTTAACAGAAACAACTGCAACTAAATTGTCCTCCCTAAATGTGGAGTGTTACTTGTAACATTTGTAATTAGCAACCAGATGCAATCGTCTGCTGCAAGAAACATGATTATGCAGCAAGTATTACAATCTACATAAAGTGAACAGGAAGCAGCAGTATGCCTTATGCTACTCATAGTGATGATATGAACTAAGCATGCACTAAATTATAATGGCCTTTGCATAGATAAACTATCTAGAAGACAACAATACCAAAAATAATCTCCTTCTAACCTCAGACTTCAGAAAGCTTGTTCATTCTTCCCACGTCACTTAGACAAATTTCTACCAATTGAATGTTGCCACTTAAACCAGAAGCCTTCCATGATGGCAGGAAGGAAAATCCATCAAGAAGCTTCACACACTTCAATCGCCATTTCACCATTAAGAACTCAATAAGGTGATGCCCACTGCATAAGCAGAGAGACAAGGTCATATTATGTGGTGTATGTGGGTGTGGCTCGAGATTCAGAGGGAGAAACAGAGTATGGAACTGGCTAATCCAAAACAAATATTACCTTCTATTGTGATAGCTTGTTATAAAAACTGATCCAGGT
The DNA here is from genome assembly GCA_954870635.1 of Arctium minus. Lineage (NCBI taxonomy): Eukaryota > Viridiplantae > Streptophyta > Magnoliopsida > Asterales > Asteraceae > Arctium > Arctium minus. Next base: position 21,173,649 of record OX941097.1, on the reverse strand, counting down.
GAATTCTCAAGAAGGAATTTCACAGTCGCAAAGAGATTGTCAAAGGCTTCGCATCATGTGAAAAAAATCTCAATGTCAATTTTAACCTTCTTTTGTAAGTAGGGAAATTGGATGATAATAACCCACACACACACACACACAAATATATATATATATATATATGTATCCTACCACTCGAGTCATACAACACATCAGCTCCAAGGATTACTTGTGGTTGTAAACGAAAGATAGATTCATCCCATACACCCCAGGTAAGCCCCATTACCTGCAAAACATGGTAATTAACCTTAATAGAAAATCATGATGCTATTTTAGTTCACATAAAATTTATTCATATGATGGGTTATGGAACTCATGTCAAGGCACTTAAAGTAGTTCATCACTTCATCTGAATTTCTGATACATCATGCTAAAGAAGAAGAAGAAGAAGAAGAAGAAGAAGAAGAAGAAAAAGAGGAGATGCTAATACCGCTTACGAAATACCCTCACCAATTCCGAATTATTCTTTGTGAAGGCATATAATCAAGATGTTTTTGGCAAAAGTAACTTTCTGTAACGTACAAACTTATTTGAAGGTTAATCATAATAAAATATCAACCATTTGTATTGGGAGTGGAGAATACATAATCCATATCAATTTGATGTTGAGGGTCTTCACTGAATGATAGTTGGAGTGAAAATATATCAGGTGTTCAAATGCCAAGGAAAATAGATCCCGTAAGTCTATATATACACACAGAATGGAAAAATAAAAATTACTATTCACAGTTTGCATCCGTACAACTTATGAAGAACCATTATTACCTCACATTTGACATTATTTAGCTCACACACTCTTCGCATGTTGTCCAGAACCTGCAAATTGACTATTATAAACTTGTAACAAATAGCATATTGCTGGCAGAAGCATGAAACATTCCCCAAGTAACAAACCCTATACTAACTCCGTAAAAAAAATTGCTGGGAGAAGCATGATAGATTCATACTAATTACCTGAAGGGGTTAATGATTGTTTAATGCAAGTGTAAGAAAGCAGTCCAATTTGATTGGCCTTATAGCATTTAATCCAAGATCCATTCATGAGTATATGCATCACCCAAAGTAAAAGGTGATATAAATGAAGGTAACTCATTTCAAGGGCATTGTTAACGGTTGATATGGATACATTTTTTCACAACTGACTCAAGTTAACTACCAATAAATTTATTCACAACTGACTCAAGTTAACTACCAACCATACCTCTACGTATAAAATCCAAGTTATGGCAGCTCTTTTGATCCGATTAGGCTTCTACACAACATTGTCAAAAACTAATGTTGCATATTTGTTTAGAAATCTGAAGCATGACTTAATAGCATTCTGACTGCCACAAGTTGAGAATGCTCAACATGCTCAACTTTGTAATTGTTTTGCATATAAACAATGATATTCAAAAGTCCGTTCACATTTAAGAATTTATATGCTCTTATTATATATGATACTTGCATTTAGTAGGTACATTCTATCTTAAGATGGACCCAGAATAAACAGTCTCAAATGTTTCAACCCATTTTTAAAATGAGACGCAATCTTCCTCCCCCTTTTGAGTTTTCAATTTTTGGTCAGCTGTAATCAATTACAAGTGATACGGTCTTTGCAACTCTTCTCCAGGCAATTTTGGATCATTTCTTGCCTGACTTCCATGACACAATAGCAAGTGAAAGGAAAACACAAGTTGACATTTTGCAGGAATCCCTATGTATGTAATTTGGTTTTTATAGTCTAGATTGCTTAGAATACTTATGCTATGAGAAACCACTTAAGACTCCATACAGATTTAAGGGTTAAGCTGCCCTTTTAGTTTTTATATGACTAGATGAGGATTTTCATTTGCTTGGGAAGCTTACACCAAAGTCATGAAGTCCAATTTGCAGCAAACAAGTCAAATTCAAAACATAGAAGGGGAAGCAATTAAAAGAGTACAATTTCTCGGCTCCTAAAAGGCTAAAAGGCATAAATCTTGTAGTTTGTTCATAGTAAATACATATCACTTGAGCAAGTAAAGCCAATTCAAATCAAAAGTTAACCTTTTATTCCAGTTACTTTGATACAAGTGCTTTACTTTTCATACTATCAGCTATGCGCTACGTTCCTTCTAAACAGTACACTTGAAATCCATATTCCTTAGCCATCAAACAGAGCAATTCAACGTCAAAAATATAATGTAAGCAATCATAAGACTATTATGGTCTCATAAAGAGGTATATCATACATCACATGCTACCTGAAATTAATGCACGCAACAGACAGGAAAAAAGTAAATACATAGGAACCATATAGGAGCTTCAACTAGAAGAATCATCACTTCCATGCCCCATTCTCCCTGTCCTACTCACCAAGAACCCCCAACAAATCAATAAGAGTAAGTTCCAGGTTAAACCTAATTCCGGAGGGCCTAAATTTACTTCCTCCATCCCAATAAAATTACAACATTAGGCTGCACACATAATTTTAGGCAAGTGGTCGACTGTTTTCAATGTTTAAGATCCCCTTCGATGGTGACGAAATAAGAGAACCATGTGAACCAAATCAACATTATCAACTTTTTGTAACGATGACAATGGGGGAAAGTAATTTTAACTTGAAAACTTGCCATTCCATGAATGTTCTGACTTTCATATGCCATTCCTTGTCGGTAATTACACTATTGGTCACATCTTAGTACCGATGTACTTGATGCAGGTTTGATAGGGTCGACACTCGAGCATCAAGCACGCGGGTGAACCAAAAATGCCATGATAACCAATCATATCAACCAACATTTCTTAACGCATATAACCATTTAGTATGTACAACCACAGCATACACAAGCAGCAACACAAGCAGTTTTTATACCTCTAGTCTGTTCGAGTCATCAGTGAGAATAACATCTGCACCTACTTTCGCTGCAACCAAGCCAGGCAGCGATGTTCCAGCCCCCAGCTGCAAACTAATATTATGCTAAGTTTGAATAACAGATAATCACAAACACAACACATAATGAATCAGTACCTATTCTATACTATATTATAAAGCATTTGAGAAAAACTCTTAAAAACAAATTTTTATGTTTATTGATGCATATTACTTAAAATTCAAGATTATAAGTAAGTGATGCTTGAATTCATAACTAACTTATAAACATAATCAAATACAGATAAACATCTCATTTTAAATATAAAGAATATAAAATATAATTAGGATAATCATTGAATTCTAACAAATCTATACTATATTATAAAGCATTTGAGAAAAACTCTTAAAAACAAATTTTTATGTATCATTGTATTGTTTATTGATGCATGTTACTTAAAATTCAAATTCAAGATTATAAGTAAATGATGCATAAGTACAACTTTTTAAAATTGGATGTTTGAATTCATAACTAACTAATAAACATAATCTAATACAGATAAACATATAAAGAATATAAAATATAATTAGGATAATCATTGGATTTTAACAAAATACGTAATTATTATTTTATTAAAAAGATTATTTTGTTAAACCTAAAATAAATTACATCATTATTAAATCTAAATAAGAAAAAAACATTATCTCTACGAAAAAAAAAAGTATTATAAAATCGACAAAGACAAAAAAATAAAACGGAACATGTATCGCGAGCTGCATTGGGCGAGTAGTAACTTCTAGTCTATAACAACCAATCTAAAACAATATAAATTCCATATATTGAAGTTTCGATCTTACCTCAACCACGCTAATTCCAGAGAATCGAGGTCTTTGTTGCCAAACATACTCCGCCAGAATAACACTACACGGCCACACGAATAAGCCGTATTCTTCTTTCATGCTCTGTACAGTTGATCATAGCCGTTAGTATGTGCTTTTATACAATTTGCTTGCTAAAAGACAATGAGCGTTCTCCTACGCTTCTAATAATTTTCTTCAAAACCCTAGAAAACAAGGAAGCCACTTCAAAACAGTTATCAATTTACAGAAAGAAAGGCCAAGGAAAATTCATGAAAAACCTCTATGATTTTGATGGAGACGGCATCGTCAGAGCCATTTGAATCTCCGAAATAGTGATGAGATACGGTGGTCATGCCATTCGTAGCCGGAGTTTCCGTTGAGCCGCCGTCGCCATCGCTGTTATTTGCTTCCATGGAACAGCTGCAGTAAAGTGGCCCCAGGGAGAAATTTATTGGTGCTGAAAGTTTCCACCAAAAGACCTTAGAGTTACACTTATTTACCAAAATTAACCCTGGATTCAAATTTTTAAAAAATCAGCCCCTGAAGTTATATTATCATGTGTTATGTATAAATTTATTCAGGATTAGTTGAAGTTTAGAAGCTGTTTGGTTTTCAAGACGTGTTGAAGTTTGAAATTTATATTGTTTTTTCGATTAGAACTTTTTTGGACACAATGTTTACAAGTCATCTCTTTTATAAATGATAAATTGTTGTTGTTTTTTTGTTTTGAATAAATAGTATAAACGACATAAATTATCGATTTATCGTTCTGTTTGGATTAATTGTGAAATAAAAAAAAAATTGTTTGATAAAATTTCTCAAAAATAGTTTACCGAGTGCCTAGGAGTCTACCAATACATGGTGGTGTATGAGTGCATATGGGTTGGATTGACCGGTTTGAAGTTTGAACAACTCAACCCAATGACTTTTTTTTAAACTCGTCCAAAGTATTGTAAAAATATAACCAAACCCAACTCAAACCATACTGGTTGGGTTGGGTTCTTTAGGTTAAAACTGGTGAATGTTTTTTTAAAATAAAATAGCCTTTTTCTTAAGCCTCCATGTAAATAAACCATAAATTACAAAAAACAGATTCAATAAGTACTACTTGTATAAATTAGTTTGTCACTATATTCCCTATTTTTTCTATCGGAGACTTAGAGTTAAGTTGTTGTAGACCTAAAACGTTAAAGCCCTAATAAGTGAAACGACAAACATGAGACTTCAGGTTATTCAAGTTGGGTTGGATTTCCTTGGGCCTAACCCAGCATAAACCCAATAGGTGAGGATTGTTGATTTTTATGTATCAATTAGGTTGCAGGTTACATCGTATTAGATTTTTCGGATTTTTTTGGGTTGGATTGGATCGGTTTTTGTGCACCCCTATTCGTAGGTGTTTTTTCATATAAAGGTATGTATGAATTAGATTGTTTTTGTATATTAATATAAGAGTAAATTACATTTTTGGTCCTTGTGGTTGCCTCTAACTATCAACTTTGGTTCCTCTTTCAAACTAATTACACTTTTGGTCACTGTAGTTGCCATTTTGTTTCATTTTTGGTCCCTCTAACTAACTTTAATTAAAATATTTAGTTATCATAAGGGTAGTTTAGGGGCTGTTTGGTTGGTTTTCCATTAAGTTCTGTATGAATAAAGCTGTCTGTGTGGATTAATCTGTCTGTATAGATTTGGAAGGTTTTTATTTGAGAGAGTTTTTTCATAGATGGAAGGAACGTGTTTTTTAATGAGAGTGACTGATTTGGAAAAAACTTGTCTTTCTGCATAAAGCTCCCCCTTGAAATCTTACTGAATAAGCCACATTCTATATCTTAAGTCACTATCAAACAATCATATATAGCTGACTAAATAATTTATGAGGCTCATTAAACTCATTAAGCTGCTAACAAAAAGGCCCTTAGTCCATTTACCTTTTCTTTATCTTTTTCATATTTTATTCTAATAGATTATATGGTAAATTACAATTTTAGTCCTTCTGTTTTATTCTAACAAACAGATAGTTTATCGCATAGTGTTTATCCTGTATTTAATATATTTATTTGCAGTTAATTATACAAATAAAAACATTGGACTTTAATAAGTTATAATTATGTTTCATTAACTTGTAATTTTGAATTTTAACTAATATATCTATACTATATTATAAAGCAAAACTCTTAAAAACTAATTTTTATGCATTAGGTAACACTTATTAATGCATATTACTTAAAATCCAAAAGTACAAATTGATTAAATATAAGTACAGCTTATAAAAGCTCAATGTTTGAATTCGTGTAACTAACTGCAAATAATCACTTATTTTTATTTTCTAAAATATCTAAAATTTTTAACTATTGATATAACTAACCGATAAATATAAGAAAATTAGAAATAAATCACCTTATTTTTATTTTTTTATTGAAGTATGTTATCTTTTTAATTTTAAATATAAAATATCTTAAATATAGTTATCATTTAAATTAAACATTTTTTGACCCGTAACAAAATACTTTATTATTATTTTTTTATTAAAAAACCATAATTAAACTAAACTAAAATATTTTTTTGTTTTAAATCTAGGTTTCTCAAAATCGTAAAATAAAATCAAAAAAGACTAACAAAAAGTATGAATAATGATCGAGGGTTCAAGTTCTAGATTTCAGAAACCCGCTGCATTGCGAGGGTACATTTCTAGTAATCTATTTAAATAAAAAAATGAAAAGGGCAAAGAAAATGTAAATTGCCTAAAATACTCTTATGATAACTAAATATTTTAATTAAAGTTAGTCAGAAAAACCAAAAGTGAAACAAAATGGCAATATAGTGACCAAAAGTGTAGTTAGTTTGAAAGAGGGACCAAAGATGATAATGAGTGACAACCACAAGGACCAAAAATGTAATTTACTCTTAATATAAATTGTTCTATGTTTTTGTGATGTTTAACCGTTAATCATTGAATTAAAATACGTGTTAATACATGTGTCGAATGCAAACTTTGAATGATAAAAAAAAAATAACAATTTAAGTGTTGATTAAAATAAAAGCAATTTGATTAAGCATTATGAACAGAAATTCAATAGTATTATCACAACAACATTAGTAAATAGTTATAATTAAAATAATTGAAAATCATAATTTTTTTATACAGTTCTTAAATTTAAGCATGTGATAGTGATACATTTACAATATCATCATGCAAACTAGCCATAAGTTATGTCCATTTTCAATACACCATTCACCGAATAACCATCTTCCTACATCTTTCTACTAATCAATGTTTGAAATAACTTGTCAACCCCTTTTTCATAGAATAAATCAAAACATTAGGTGTGAAGGTTCGTCAGATCGGTGAGACCACTGTGAAGGGTTGATGTGCTTTATGTGAAGGTCGATGTGCTTTTCTAAACAATTTTCGTTGTGTTTTCATGATATTGTTCAATTCATTTTCATGTGAAAGTTCAATTTTGTGAATTTGTGATGTTTTATTGTGAAATTTAGTGTTTTATGCTATAAAAACTCAATATTTTGCTGTAAAAAGTCAACAAGATCAACTTACCCAAAAGTTTGAAAATGGTTTCAAAATCGGATTATCTACCAATTAATTTTAACCTTATGTTCCCAATATAAAGAAATAATCTTGTCACATGAATAACTTTGTGAGATTAGTATATCTGGTAATAAGGTTTGGACTTTTGGGTCTCCTCTGAGGTCACTGATTTTAGGGGGTGTTTGGGATTGCTTATTTAAAACAACTTAGACTTATTTTAAAAAGTGTTTATCAACTTATGCGGTGTCAAACCGGAATTTTTAAAAAAATGTTTGGATTAGCTTATTGTGGTACCAAAACGTAATAAGTTAATAAGTTGTTATTTAAAGGTGTTTGGGATTGCTTATACATATAAAATAACTAAAAAAGTCATAAACACTTTTCAAATAAGTTGATAAGTTAAAATCAAATGATTTATCAAAAAGTGTTTTTCAGTGGTTTGGCACCGCTATAAGCCATTTTAATTTTTCATCATCCAAACACTCAATAGTGCTTATCTCTGGTGTCAAATCGCAATAAGCTAAAAAGTACCTCAAATAAGCAATCCCAAACACCCCCTTAGTACTGCAAGACCACTGAAGATTTTCTTGGTTGTTCTGCAGGGCTCCTAGAATTAATCGAGGTGTGCGCAAGTTGACTCGGACACACATAGTTAAAAAAAAAACTTGTCATGTGAAAAACCAGGGTTATGCTTTTCATTTTCTCGATAAACAATATATACATGGCATGCCATTTGTTTGACACGTGACTACGGGGTTGTTTACTTAGTTCTTAATGGCTCTTACCGGACAAAAAGCTCTTATCCCAATAAAAGGCATATTTGTTTACTATTTCACTTAAGTAATAAGGGCCACTGACTGTGCCTCTTACCGACTCCTTTATGGTCAACACCAAATCCCTATCTTAGAAGCCGTTTATAAAACGCTTACCCGGTAAGCGCTTACCGAGGCATTTACCTTAGCGGATGAACTTGACAAAAGCATAGAATCTTACCCGGTAAGAGCTAGGATAATGATAAAGAGTCTTACCCGGTAAGTGAATGTGACAACTCTTACTCGGGTAAGCGCTTACCGGGTAATTTATTGTATATAATACCATCGTGATGCTTACAATCTTACCCGGTAAAGTAAGCTAGTGTATCGAGTTTTATCGGTAAGTGCTTATCGGGTAAGTATTTGGGTAAACGGCCCCTTATTGTGGTCAGAGAATCTTACACATTATTTGTTTTGATCTTCTTTTAAATATCATCCCTCTCTTCTCTATTTATTATGTAGTTTATTGAGAATCAAGAATGCAATTATAAAGTCATCTCAAATTTGTAACTGTAGCAATTTTGATGAATATTTTATTATTAGTGCACTTCACTTTTTACTAGAAATTCATTAACCTACATCATCTTTTTTTTTTCTACTTTATTATTAATATATTTTTTTTTGCGAACCTTATTCTCAAGTATATATTCACAATTCAAGAAATCTAGGATTAATTAGAATATAGAGAATGTGGTGAAAACGTTTATCGAATCATGCTTACACGAGATATCTGCATATGGAAGAGAAGGTGATATCCTTAAGATGCTTTCTTAGAGGAATATAGCAAAAAAATTATACAAGACATATAATTTTGTTGTTGAACAAATACAAAAGAAAAATCACTATGGCTATCTCAAAGAAAAATATGGAGCATAGTCAAAGTTAAAGAACAAAACGGGTAATATCTGTGACCCAACGACCAACACATTAATATTTGTATGCAAATTACTTGTTGAAACTCAATCCACTTTTTGTTTAATTATATTTTATATTATCAATAAGAAATCTTGAAATGAAATGTGTAGGAGAGATAAATAATATTTTATTAGATATATACACTATTTTAATAATATAAGTAATAATGTCTTCTCCAAAATAGAGAATCTGTTTGAAGATGAATGTAATTTTTGCTAGAGATTTTGAACTTTGTTTCTCCATTTTAGATATTTTTTGGAGAATCTGTTGGAGATGCTCTAATAGATATTAGCCTAGTGTTCTAGATTAGAGCATCTGCAACATATTCTTTAAAATAAATGAAATTAGGGGTGTGCAAAACCCGAAAAGTCTGAAATCCGAACCCGAACAAAAAATAAGATATTTTTGCAAAACCCGAGTACCCCGAGATCTGAAAATCCGAAACCCGACTTTTTTGGGGATATCTGAGTTCGGATTGGTTTTGATCTTTGGCCACCCGATGCGTCCGAAAACCCGAAATAATATACACACATATTTATATATTATATAAATATATTTATTCGTCTAATTATGTTTTGAAAATCATAAATTTTAGTCGGTCGAAATGTTTTATAATTTATAAATCTAGTATCGATTTCATCAATCTCTCAATCGATTGAGTTCATTCTCAAAATTGATTGAATTTATATATATTTTTTGCATCATAATAATACCCGAACCCGGCCGACTTCAATCCGAAACCCGACCAACACGACCCCAAGCAATCCGAAATCCGAAACCTAAAATTCGGGTCTTGATTTCCATATCCAAAATCCAATCGGGGGTTTGATTTTCCCACCCGAACCCACCCGACCCGCCCGATGCACACCCCTAAATGAAATAATGATTTTGTTCTCTATTTTGCTTCAATAAATTCTTTATATTTCTCTCTAAAATAGAACAAGTAAGAGGAAACTTCAAGTTTAAAATTTTCTTTAAAATTTAATGTGACGAGAAAGAAATGATTTTTTTTGTTTTCTTTTACACCAATGAAATTGGATTGTTATTACTTTCCGATGATGAGATTATAGAATCTTTTAATAATATAATTAATGTTGAAACATCTAAAATAGAAATTCTCAAGGTTATAATTGACATGAGGCGTGGCGTCAAAGTCAAACCTCAAGCGTTAAAGTTATGGATAGGTCACATCATTTTTCAAGGTGTGTTCTAAAGCGGCATATAAGGGGTTTTTTTTTCCAGCACATAATTGTTATTTAAAGAAAAAACTAGGGGTGTTCATCTAAACCGCCCACACCGCACCGCAAAACGCGGTTTAGAACTTCCGCGGTGCGGTTTGCGGTTTGCATTTTTTCCAAACCGCATTGTGCGATACGGTTTGCGGTTTTGAGTTATCAAACCGCTATTCAAACCGCACCGCACCGCATATTATATATACGTATATTTTTTTAACTTTATATATTACACACATATATGTATATATAGAATAATTGCAATATTTATGTAATATGTATTTACGAATCGAACTTGTTGAATATTTTTATTTTTTGGACTACGATCAAGTTATTGCCGACTTCAAAATGAAGTTTTAATTTTATAATTATTGAATTGTAGGTGTAAAGTGCGTTAGGTACAAACCGCATAAACCGCATTTCGCGGTGCGGTTTGGGAAAATGCTCAAATCTCATATGCGGTGCGGTTTGTGGATTTGCCCTAAACCGCACCACGAACACCCCTAGAAAAAACCACATCTTACAATATAACATGTGGTAATGTGCCATAACACATCATAACATGTTACAACGTAAGCCAAACCTTAGATTGGACATCTAAGGGTTAGCGTGGCCGCCCCTGGTGCCATAATACACCATAACGAAGCTATAACAAGTTATTTAAAACTGTGAAAAATCTATTAAGGGTTATTTGTTCATGGAATTGGAAGGAATTGGAAGGAATTAGAATGACCAATTCAAAGCATACTTTGGTTCACGAAATGAGAGAGATGAAATCATTCCAATTCTAATGAATATCACAATTTAAGAAATTTATCATTATTTGGCTTAAGTGAAGGAATTGAATTCCTACCAACCAATATGTGGTCGAATTCTAACAAATTTTCAAATTTTTTTGACATATTTCAATTCCATCAAATTTTCATTTGCGAACCAAACGAATTATAATTTTTGATTGTCGATGATCTAAATTTCTTAAAAATTGTTTGGTGGTCAACTCGTCAAAGTGGTGGTCTCTGATCTGCAATTTATCCATTTTCTAGACTCTGCTACATATTCCCCCCAGCTACACACTCCTCTAACTCACTGCAAAGGGTGACTACTAGGGTTTTGGTTTGTTCGATCATGGCGTTTGCAAGCTATTTATCATCTCTTCATCTAGAAACATCATCAAAGCATTCTATAATAGCTTCATCTGTTTCAATTTCTCCACAATTACCATTATCTTTATCATCGTCGTCCTCGTTTTCATCTTCTTCCATCAACCGGGAATCTCGAAAGCTTTCGATTTTTCCGAACACAGTCAGAATTGGGCCCGCAGGTATCTTTTTTTCTATGATTATGATTCACTTTTTTTTAACTATGCTTCTTATTTATTATTATTGTTATGTTTTTGAGAAATGTAATGTAATTTGTTCATCGACTGTTACTTTAAATGTCGGTAGTTGGTTGAATTGAATCAGTAGCTAATTGCTTGTGAAATTGATTGAAGTTTTGGTTTTATGGTGATAGCCTTGACCATTGATCTTTGATCGTAGTATTTGCTCTTTCCATTAAAATTGAATGTAGTTCTATTAAATTGTTTGACAATTGGTTAAAACCCCAAATGTCTTCCTGTAATGACTAAGTAAGCCTCCAGAACCTGCCAAATAAAAGATCATCAATCTTGGAACCAGAGTCAACGACATCAATAATTTGTAGTTATGAAATACTGTGGAACAAAATGTATAATATCGGTAGCAAGTAAAATCATGTGGACCAAAATCAATGATATCAATAGATAGATACAGTGATTATGGACATTTAGGTAATTCTAACTTTCAACTTTGCCAAATAAATGTTGCAATTTTCTTTGGATTTGCCAAAATAGAAAGTGTTATGATTTTGGTGGGACTATGAGAGGACCAGATTAACAATTTCTGGACATTACTATTGTTTGGATGGAATTTCAAGTTATATGCTATAATTGGGGTATGTTTGGTTTCTATTTGTCTTGGATTGCAGGTGGAATCAGGCTATGATTTGAGCTATATGACCTCCAATTACTGTCATTGAATCTCTTGTGTGTCACTACTCACTAGCTTCCCCTCAATACGGCAATAACAGATGGACCTAAATGAATAAATTTCGGAAACAGTTTAAAAATGGTGTCTTCATGGATTGTCGGCCTCTGCATATCTTTTCTCTTGATGCTAGTGTTTGAGTAGAGTCTTTGGTTTTGCTCCTGTTATTTGTAATAATGATTTCAGTTTTTTGCTTCTATGTTTTTTTATGCTTCCCTGGGAAAGCAGCATGTGGTGGTTTCAGCTACATGACTTAAACTAAGGCTCAGCTGACTAGATCTTATAGAGTAAACTTTTTGCCTGCTAAACCTGAGTAAAGGTTCCAATCTTGAAGCAGAGTTCGTCATGAAATTAGTATAAATGATTTTGCTGCATGGGGCTACTTTTCGCACCTGTTTCCTTAAATTTTTGTTTAATGGCAATAGGTTATTTTGTTGTTAGATGAATTCTTATTGCTTTATATGAAGCATTTCAGTTAAGGTCAAACCACAAGCTGCTAGCGTCAATTCAGTTGCCGAGGCCTTTACTGAGTTCAAGCACCTTCTTCTACCAATAACAGATCGGAATCCTTATCTATCTGAAGGGACTAGACAGGTGATTATTTTCTTTCTCTATATCACCCTTTGAGAAAATTAAATAGATGAAAACAAAAGATATGCATGCACACACACACACACAAACCCACTTTTCTTGACCAACATCCATAACATCATTAATCAATTGTATTTTGATAGTAGACCTTTACGTCTTGAAATGATCCACTTTTCATTTTCGCTCCATCTCGTGGGATTTGAGATTGTCTCAATCAATGCATTGTTTCTTCTTAGCTTCAAAACCATTCCACTTAGCTAGGATATTTTCTCAAGCTCATCCAGAAAATCAATCAAAGGCATTATGGGGAACTGCACGGCCTGTGGTAGTTAAACTACATCAGCTTGAATTTTGATCAATGCATCACATGTGTTGAGTTACCGTTGCTCAACCAATCAGAGTACCATGGTGATCTGGTCTCTGCTATTTGGTTGATGGTGCAAAATTGATTGGATCCAATATTTTATACAAGTGTAATTGATATTGGAATTCGGAAGTAGAAGCAAGTCTTGATACACACACGTAGAAAGCTGCTTTATCTATTCAATTACGCTTGAAGCTTGATCCTATTCATGAAGAGAATTTAGTAAAAGCAAATGAAAAACATAATATCGCACTAGTTGAACCCGTGACTCTTGTTTTGACTTTCTAGTAACATGAATTTCCTACCCTCTATCTTTACTCTTTCATCTTTCTTATTGGCCTTCAATCTGCATCATTGGTATTTCAAGATGCGAAAAATGATTCACACTCCTCTTTTAGAAATATTACATGTAAAAGGTTGATTTCTCTTTATTAATTGGAACATTGAGGTCGTTAAAGAAAATTGAATGTACTTATCTTATGTTGTTTGCTGTAGAATCCTATTAGAATGTCTCATAGGGGGTTGACAAACCTTTGTTTACAATCTTTTTCTCCTCTATTTATATTCCGTTTACAAGTCAACTCTCTCTTGCATTCAAATCTCTTAATAGGCTGCAGCAACCACAGCTGCTTTGGCAAAGAAGTATGGTGCCGACATCACTGTTGTGGGTATGTTTCTCATACATCCTTGTAGAAAACCAACTTTGAGATAACTTCATACATGCAAACCTTTACGAACTAATAACTGAAGTTGTATATACTACGTATTTTTTTGTAGTCATTGATGAAAAGCTGAAAGAATCACTACCGGAGCACGATACTCAGCTTTCGAGCATCCGCTGGCATTTGTCTGAAGGTAGGCTTGCCCTCTTTTTATATGTTGCCCAAATATTTTTGACTTAGGGGTTGTTTGCTACTGCTGACCACTGCTGATTCGGTCAGCACACCTGACTCGGTCAGCATCAGAATCTTTTCCTAGGGACTGATTTGACTGAAGGTGCTGACTGAGCACCCACCCACCCACCCGGCCAACATTATTATTTCACTTACCACATAACTGCCATGTGTTTAATTTTTCACATCCTTCAAATAATATCATGAACAATTGATCTCAATTGTTCATGCATTCTTCTCTAAATCACCTTCATTTCTCGCTTTCCCACACTTCTTACAAGCCAGAGGTCTTCACGGAAACAGCCGCCCTACTCTTTTGAGTAGAGGTCAGGTCTGCCTATATCTTACCCCTCCCAGACCCCACCTCCAGATGGGGCATACTGGGCTTGGTTTGGTTTATGTTCTCTTTAACATTATAACTGAAGCCCAGTTTGTTTGTTTAGGTCATTTAACATTTTGTATTTTGTGGTCCCTTATGTCTGTTGAAGAAATGAAGATGTAACCTATAAATTGATAAATGGAGAATGAAGGAAAATTTCGCAAATGAATATAACCTTAATCATAATATTCTCGTCCCAACAGTTATTTTACTGATTTTGATTAATGAACATTGGACCTTTTCCCCTTAAAAAAGGTGGGTTCCAGGAATTCAAGCTTTTAGAGCGACTCGGAGAAGGGAGCAAGCCGACGGCAATAATAGGCGAGATTGCAGATGACATGAATTTAGACTTGGTTATTATGAGCATGGAAGCGATCCATTCGAAGCACGTGGATGCAAACCTGCTAGCTGAGTTCATTCCCTGCCCTGTCATTCTTCTGCCATTGTAGAACCAGTCCCTCCTACCCAACTTTGTAATTCTAACTCTCTTTTTATAAGGTATTGCTCTCTATCTCTCAAAATGCAAAGTCTTCCTTACGATTTTTTCGTTCATGTTTCTTACCAAATTGTTGGTTGAGGTTAGCTTCTGCCTTTGCAATTTAGATTGAATTAGCATTGCCTTTTTTTTTTCGAGTTCTCTTTTTCTATTTCCGTAATTTTTTAGCAAGCTTTAACATTTCATTTTGCACAATGCCGGGGGACTTTAAAGAAACAACCGCTCTACAGTCTACACCTTGGGGTAGAAGTCAGGTCTGCATACATTCCACCCACGTTCCCCACCTCCGGGGTGGGGCGTTGTGGGTTTGTTTGGTTTGGGTGATTGGGAAGGCCCATTGAGAGGAAAATGGAAATTATAGAAATGAGAATGCTTGGATGGACCTATGGTAGAACCATGTTGGACATAATACCGAATGGGGTCATCCAGGTAGTATTGGGAGTTGCACCTATCACGAATAAGCTTAGGGAGGGAAGATTGAGGTGGTTTGGTCATGCTCATAGGCAAGAAATGACGGCTCCAGTGAGGAGGGTAGAAAGTGTGACGGTCAAGGGGGCAAGGAGAAGGGCTAGGCGAGTTGGACGTGATATGAGCAACTAAGATTGGATATGGTGGTTTAGGCATTTATGAGGAGGTGACCTCTATCACGAGTTTTTGGAGATGCAAGACTAGGATAATAAAATTTAACATTTTCTATTGTTCTCTCTTTCTAGTTTTATTGTTTTTTATTATCAAGCCTTCCATTTTTTTAATCTATTTTCCTCTCTTTCACACACTTCTCACTAGTATGGGGTCATCATGGAAATAACCGTCTGCATACATCTTACCCGCTGCCCACGTGATCCTACCTCCGGGTAGGATATAATTGGCTAGTTTAGTTTGGTTTGGTTTATTGAATTAGACCTTTGACTTTGAATGTCAAACCTGATATCTACCACCTTTCAAACTGTATCCTACCTGTTACATGCTGGTTTCTTTCTTCTAGCACATCTTTTATAGATGAGGTTGAAGTATTAAATGTATGTTATATCAATTTGGAAGGTTATCAAGACACCATTAATATGAATTATAATGGTGAGGATAGGGGTGTAAACGAGTTGAACCGAGTCGAGGAGTAGGTTATTCGAGCTCAACTAAAAAAAAGTTATACCAGGCTTGAGCTTGAAGATTTTTTGAATTATCGAGCTCAATGCTTGTTTATGGGCTCAACTTGCAATCGGTTATCTTGATTATTGGTTCGAGGTCGATAATTTTTATATTTTTGTTGTATGATTTATGAATATATGCGAATGTTTGGCTCGAAAAAGTATACATTCGAATAGCTCGGCTCCACTCGAACTATTTAATTGAGTTCTCGAACGAGTCGAGTTGAACATTGGTGTTACGAGGCTCAACTCGTTAAGTTAAACGAGTTTCATTTTGTGTTTGAGGTCGATTCAAGCTTGATAATTATTAGTTTGAGTAGCTTGTTAAAAGCTCAAATCATTTACATCCCTAGGTGAGGATGTGTCCCTCCGAGGCTTACTTATAGAGATGGAATTAACCGACATTGGAGTTTATTAGAGATTTTTGAGCGTTGAGATGCATGACTGGTGATTTTAGTCGAGAAGCGGTTAGGAGTGTCTCCATCATTTTCTTTGTTAGTTCTCACAAAATAGAAAGGTAAAAGTCAAAATCTCAAAAAGAAATTACATTTAATTTATAACAGTTTCTTCATTTGAAGATTTCATCCTTAATTATATTTATCAAAATATATAATGTATTTACTATCCCAACAAACTTTGAATATTATTTTTATAAAATGGTAATTTTCAACAAACAAGCAAACTTTTTATAACAAAAGAATGAATAAAGAAATTTGAGTGAGTTTGGCTGGTTTGAGCGCATTTCTTATATGATAGTTGGTATTTTACATAATTTCACGAGATTTTTTTATATAATGTCTTAAGTTATGTTGTAAACATTTATTTTGTAATAATTAATTAATAAAAGTAATTTAATTATTTTTTATTATAATTTGTTTCTATAAATTGATTATAAAGAATGAAATTCAATTCTATTTCAAATCCTTTAAACCAAACACACCAAAGAAATTTTCTATGAAATCCGAATCTCTTAAATACATTACATCAAACTAAGCGATCCCTATTGGCCCATTTTGTTTGTGGGATTTGGAATTAGATTCCATTCCGATCCCACGTGTGGTATAAACGAAAATCCGTAATTAAAATCCTACAAACATTGGCTTTAAAGGTGCATTTGGTTTGCCAGAATGGATTGGAGTTGATTGATTTCATGTAAGGATTTGGATTTGGAGGGATTTGGAATCCCTTCATGTGTTTCGTTTGTAGGATTTGGAATGAATTTGAATCATTCCTTTATAAATCTTGTTTGGTTTGTAGAATTTGGATTGAGATTTTTTTTTGTTATTATTTGTTTGTTTTATAAAGAATTTATTTTTATTGGTAAATTACGTTTTTTTATCGAAATTTCTAAAATTGTATATATTAATCAACAAATCTCATTTATTTTTTGAAAACTACATATTTAATCATCCACTTCATTGTTTCAAAGTTACATATCAATACAAATTAGAGAGGCGCACTATTTACTATTCAGTAATTCAAGTCTACGTTAAAATTGCAAAAAACAACAACAATGGATTAAACCTACAAGTTGTTTTTACATTGTGGGGTTAACTAAACTGACAATAAGACATGAATATTTGGGGATTTTTCCCAGATGTTACCGGTTCGAGTCTGTAAGACCATTGGAGATTTTCCTAACTATTTCTTCAGGACCCTTAAGATTAGTCGAGATACGCACATGTTGCCCTGTACACCCACTGTTAAAAGGAGAAAAAGTTGATTTTACATTTAGGGACCAAATTTATAATGTAAAAGTATTAAATATTTTCCATTATTGGTATAAACTATTTATTTTTTAATTAAAAATATTAAAAATATGATTTTTTTTTAACTGCAAATAATTCTCAACTCCAATTACTATTGTCCTCCACTGGCAAACCAAACTCACCCTCATTGTGGTGGTTGGTATTTCACGATATTTCATAGAATTCGTTTGTAATAATATTTTAAAATATATTAAAGTATTTATTTTGTAATAATAAATTAGAAAAATTAAGTTAAATATTTTTATAAATTAGTACTGATTTTAAGTCTTTCCAATCCCAAATTTATTCATAAAGTCTATATTCGTCAAAAACATTATATAAATCAAACAGGTCCTAACGTTGTGTTCTTGAAACTCATTTAACGAAGGGAAGGAAAGGAAAGTGAGGGAAAGGGGAGGAAAGTAAAAAAAACTCGTGTTCTCGAAACTTTTTTAAGATAGAGGAAAGGAAACGGAAGTAAAGAATTGCTAACTTTCCTCCCAAACTTTTCCTCCCAAATGTGGGAGGAAAGGGAAGGAAAGGAAAGGAAAATAACTAAAACTATTTAAAAAAATTACTGAAATTATTAAAATTACAAAACTACTCAATCTTTCATTATAATGAATATATTTTTATAAGGGTATATTTGTAAAACTGACATCTTTCCTTTCCTTTCTCTCATGTTCAAGAACATGAAAAACTATTTCCTTTTCTTTCCTTTCCTTCGTTTTCCTTCCGTTTCGAGAACACAAATGAAAAAATTATTTTCCTTTCCTTTCTTTTCTCTCCCTTTCTTTTCCATCCATCCATTTCTTTTCTTTTATTTTCTTTTCTCTCCAGATTAGAGAACACATCGTAAGTGACTCAAAGGACAAGGCCAAAGGTAAACCCACGAGGTCATTATTAGAATAACACCATGAACTATGTAGTCTTCCCATCGGGTGACTGTAGGAGTGGTATTGATGCAAACATTATTATCTATAACCGATCTCAATTGTATGGCGTAGGAATTGGCCATGAATATCGAGATGATGATGAAATCAATTATCGCGATAATGGTAAATATTTGGCTATAAGACAGTAGATGTCAGTTTCGTTGGTGAATGGTTCACATGTTGATTTGGGAATGGAGAAAACACTGGTCTGAGTCAATTGCACCTTGCCTTCCTTAGCCATATTTGTGGTTTTGAATCACGATCAGACGAGAGCGAATTTGTGGTGGTTTAAGTTCCATTCTTAAATGTAGCAGTAATCACTTTAGAAAATGCATATGTAAATGCTCCTTTCACCATCAATATAATAATTACAAAATCCATCCTTTTAAATGATGAAATTACCAGTTTATTCTATATGTAATAGTCAATGCGAGAATAGACCATGTGCAATATTTGCATTTGCAAGAGACGAGTCTTCTAATTTATTGCGACGTAGTCCACCCATTGAATTTCAAAGACAAAGTACCTATTGTTGAATGTTCTTGTCACGTTATTTTCTGGACCGTTAGAATTTGTTTTAAGCGGAGACATAAAATAATGGATATAATATAAAATAAAATAAAATAAATATTAATTGTAAAAATTACGGTTTTATTAAAAATGATATATAAGCGGTTTTTTTTGCAACATTCAAGTGTTTTTTCTATTGTTTTTTCAAAAAAAGTAATAGAAAGCCAAAGGGATTTCGATTTGAATTTGTGACCTATAATACCACATGTAATGACAAAACTTGTAAGATGCAACAATTTTTTTTTGTTAAGGGAGCATACATCAATTTAAAGTGGATGCACCTTTAAGACCTCTAATCTTTTTCCCCTATTGTGTCGAGTCGAGACGATCGAGCAGGGGCACATGCACCTCCTAACTCATGCCTAGGTCCGCTCCTCTCTTTTGTCCCATAAATAAACGACAAGCGTCTTGATTTTTGCCTTTGGCTCTCCTTCTATTCAGGTTTTCAGTTGTTTCAAAACCTTGTTGTATAGGCAATTAGTTTTCTAGAAGTATTAGATCACTGACCAGGTTGGTCCATTTTTTTTTAAAATACAGGGGTTTTATTGCTTGATCAGTAATAACAAGGGTCTATATAGATATAAGCAAAAAAAGGAGGGAATTTAAAATGTGTCTATGGATACCTATGGATACAAATGATTTTTGTTGGGTACATTCAATAGTATAAAAGACTTAATTCAATCGTCCCAACTTTTAATTATGTTTGTATCAACAATATCAATATTTTTGTTTTTGTCACATATAATTCAAATCAACTTTGTTTTATGCATTTACATGTTGTCTAGTATTTATTAATAATTGATGGTTATAAAGTAATATACGAAATAGCGGATGTTGCTATGATAAGATTGTGCAAGTAACAACTTATGAACAAGTTTGTAACCTTGTTTATTAAAAGAATGATTTTGATAAAGATATAAAGTATAAATTACATGTTAATAAATAAACTGAATTTTATTAATTATCAAATATTCTTAGAAACGAATACAACAATTAAGACATCTGCTTCGGATCTATTGTTTTGAATCTTTAACAAAAGAACATATACACGGTCATTAAACTATTTTGTATCTTGAAGCAAAAAGATATATAAACATCATTCAAAATACATATTTTAAAACATTGTTTTTAACACATTGGAAAAAAAGAACAATCATCTATATGCCATGAATAGATACAAAACATAAGTAGTTAACTACATGTGGTTATATATATATATATATATATATAGAGAGAGAGAGAGAGAGAGTTGGGTTCCGGTGAGAAGTTGAGTTAATGATGAGAAGCGTGAGAAGTGGTTATCGACCGTTGGATGAGAAATGAACGCACATTAGGATGAGATGCACCGAGATAAGATGCACCGCGATGCACCAGATCAATTCCTTTCTAAGTCGCAATTCATGGGAGGGTTTGGGATTAAAAGAGATCAACGGTTCAGGTCCACTTCTCACGCTTCTCACCATTAACTAAACTTCTCACACGATCATTCGCCTATATATATATATATATATAGGCAAATGATCGTGTGAGAAATTGAGGTTAACGTGAGAAGTGGATATGAACCAACGGAGAGGGCATCAAACGGAGGTCCGACGGCTGTAGCAAACACAATCGGTGGTGGCTGGGTGTTCCTTTTACCGGTAGAGAAATCGCATGGCGTCGTTCATTCGGTCGATCATTACAAGAGGGACAGAGGCGAGAGGCGGGAGAGTGGAGAGACAACAAGCCTACTGCATGATTGGGGAGGGGCCCAAGCCCAATAAAGAATAAAATGTTTAATACCTAGGCTTCTTATTGGCAGATTAAAAAAATTCAAAATATGAGGAAGTGCCAATGCACCATCTGGTGCTATATTGGCTCTGCCCTTGCTTATCCCGGATGATAAAGTCGAAACATGAATCGAGTAGGATTAGATACAATCCCGTGGGTTTTTTTTGGAAAAGGGTGTCCTGGGCCTTTGACCCAGACTAATCTCTTGGCAATGAAACCGACTGCTAAAGCATGCAGCCATGAGGTTATACCCAGTGGCCACAAAGTTGCGAATGCAGGGAATCGAACCCGGGTTGAGCGCTATGAACTCCCCAGGTGATTACCGCTACACCACAAGCCTTGTGGTTACAATCCCGTGGATTGTAGCACCCATCTTATCATTTTAACTTACCTGAAATAATCAATTTAGAAAAGTGTAACGGTGATAGTAACACTTTTAACCAAATTAAAAACATGTTATCTATTACAAATTTCCATAAATTAAAGGGTAAACTGCATAAGGAGAAATGTATTTTGTTCCGGTTAATATTTTAGGAAAGATAGTTTCAAAAGCTATATTTTGATGTCAACGACAAGAAAATTTGCATCTATAAAACTTAATATTTTTTTTCAAGAAATATTTTTATTTATTTATAAAGGTTACAATATGTTTCCTTGCATCAAAGATATAACATTTTTTCTTAATTTCATCAAAACGTTATACATTCTCTAAAATATAAATTAAAACAAAGTACGTTTTATTTTGATACAGTTTACCTTAAATAAATGGAGTGATCAAACTATTAAGTAAGATGTGAGATTTGGTTTGGAAGGATTCATATTTGAATCTTACATTTACGATTAAGTTTTTTGGCTTACCATTTATTGTCTTTTTTTGTGTAAAAGGTGATGTTATTTATGAATGTCTTTAAAGTGAATTACACTAGTGCTCCTTGTGGTTTGCTTTAAATTTGGATATGGTCCATTAAACAAACTATCTACTTTGGTCCCTAATTTTTCATTTTTATAATATCCATGGTCCCTCAATTTAAAACTGTTAGTTTGGCCACCGTTAGCCCCATATATACCAAAATGTAAGGAGCATTTTTATCTTTTTACTTCTTTCCTTATTTAAGAGAAATAATAACTAAATCAACCCACCCACGTCCCCATCCCCATCCCAACCCTGAACCCTGATTTTAGAACATGGCCCGATGCTTGAGATTTCACTTTTGGGTGCTTAAGAATTTAGCTTTATCCCTAATTGTTTTCTTTTTTGTTGTTACCCAAGGAAGAACCTCAATCAAATTCCAGATTTATCCCCTCCAAAACACTAACCATTTCTCTCTGCCCTGTCTCGTGGTTGCAGACGACCCTGATGAACTCCGCCCCGACCCTTTAATCCACACAACATCAGCGTTATGCTCTGTTCCTTTGATCCATACGGCAGTAAGTTATGGATTTTGATTTTAATTCAGGGCTACGACTTTCTTGATGAATATAGGTTTTGTTCTTGGCTTGAACGTACACAAATTTGGCTTGAAAAAAAAACTCGAGATCATCACCAACCAGATTTTATACTTTTAGGGCTTTTTGTTGTTTTTAGATGGTGTTCAATTTGTATGGACTTTGTATTGTAAACTTTTTGTATGAATTTGTTCTTGATATTAATGCAAATTTTCTTGATGTTTTTAATGGTTAATTTGGATTTAAACTTGGTGAACACCCCAGTTCGTGATTTCTGTTTCAGTCTAAAGAAATTTGTGATTTATACTCTACGTCTTTAGATTTAGGGTATTAATTTAAGTTTGTGTTTATTCTTGTTTTTAGTCAAACTCATATGCGTTTCATGAATGATGTAATTAGGATTCATTGGGTTAAGGAAAAGGAAGGTGGGAGGAAGAAGGGCAAAAGGACATTTTCGCCCTTATGTGCTATGCATAGGGGTGTAAACGAGTCGAGCTTTTAACGAGCTACTCGAGCTCGAGCTCGTTTATCTCGAGCTCGAGCTTAATTATTCTCGAGCTCGAGTCGATCTCGAACACATTATATAACTCGTTTAACTTATCGAGTCGAGCTTTATAACACCGATGTTCGACTCGGCTCGTTCGAAAACTCGATTAAATTTTTGAGTCAAGCCATTCGAGCATATACCATTTTTCGAGCCAAATATGCTCATATATTTATTAATCATACAATGAGAATATAAAAGTTACCGAGCTCAAGCCGATAAACGAGTTAATCGATCGATAGTTCGAACCCATAAACGAGCATCGAGCTCGAGCTCGATAACTCAAAAAATATTCGAGCTCGAGCTCGAGCCCTACATTGAAAAGTTAATCGATCTCGAGCCCATTATTAATTTTTTGAGCTCGGCTCGATTAACCTACTACTCGACTCGACTCGGCTCGTTTACACCCCTAGGCTATGCACATGATGTCACTTAATGATGGTCAAACTAACGGTGTTAAGTCGAGGGATCATAGGTATTATGAAAATGAAAAGATAAGGACCTCTGATGTAGATAGTTTATTTAAAGGATCATATCCAAACTTAGAACAAACCACAGGGACCACCTATGTAATATGTCTTGAATTGGATCAACAATAACTGACTGGTATCGAATTATATTTAGCAACGAAGAAAATGGGCGGTAAGATATTACATTTATGGGCTGTTCGTTTGTGGCTTAATGGGCTGTATAAGGTGTATGGCTTATTCGGTCAACCATACCAAGGTGTTCGGTTGTGGCTTAATCGGTCATCCAGTGACTTATTTGGACAACCATAATACATATGTGGTCTACATTCAACCCAACATTTTCCACATATACCCTCCTTATTTCCCCTAAATTTGTACAACTCTATCAAAGGTACGCCTCCTTTCCCTCAAAGACACACCTCCTTTACTTCTACTTCTTTCACTGTCTACCTTCCATTCCTCATCGTCGTCGGTGTTCCCGTCGTTGCCATCGTCGTTGTCGGTGCTCCAGTCGTTGCCGGTGTTCCAGTCGTTGCCCTCACCCTCGTCGATGTTCCAGCCCTCACCAACACCCCACCTAAAAGAAATATACTTCAACAGATCCGGTGTTCCAGTCTTTCTTCTTATTGCTTCATCCAAGACAATCTCTATTGTGCTTCCTCAACACTTTGGGTTTTGGGTTAATAGATTTTATCTAAATCTGTAGTCTGTATAGATGGGTTTTGTTGTGAATGGGTTTTATATGAAGCAATACATATGAGTTTTCTATTGATTATCGGTGGCTTTTTATTAATTTTGTTGTTCATGGGTTTTGTTCATTGTTTTTCTCTTGCTGTTGTCCATCTTCACAGGAAGTTGGAATATGATTGGGTTTTTTTTATGTTCATGGTTTTTGTTCATTGTTTTTTACTTGGGGTTCATCAATTTAGGTTTTTTTTAATTTGGGTTTATTGATTCACCAACTGGGTATCTTTGAAAAAGTTTACTTTAAAAAAATTGTTGTTGATGATTTGTGTGCATTTGATCAGAGGTGGTGTAAAACTGTTGTTTTCAAGAGCATTTGATCAAGAGGATTCAAAATCGTTTTATTTTGTTGCTGTAAAAAAGAAGAAGAAGAAGATGTTGTAAAAAGAAGAAGATGATGTTGTAAAAAAGAAGAAGAAGATGGTGCAAATTGCTGGAAAAAAAAGGAGATAGACTTATGAATTTAATATGGTGCAAATCCTTTTATTTTGTTGGGTATGAATTCAAATTGGTTATCATACAATTGTTTTGTTTTATTCAAACAAAAATAAATACTGTGGGTAAAATGGTAATTTCTAACATTTAGACTGTTTATTCAGCACAACAACCGAACACCAACTTAACTGTTAACATCCAGACAACCATATTCATTCAGACAACTATATCCATACAAGTCTAACAGAAAATGAACCGAACAACCCCTTACTATATACTGCATTTGGCTAGGGGTGAGCATAACCCGCCCAACCCGAAAAAGAGGGAAAACCCCGAAAACCGAAAACCCGAACCCGATAAGGACCGAACTAAATTGCATTATCGGATAATATAGGATCGGGTTGGGTACCCAAAACCCAACCCCGACCCGACCCGAATATCCGATATATATTTAAAATCACTTTTTTTAATTACTAAATACCTAAATCTGATTCTAAATTCTAAATCTGAATTGGTAAGCGAAAATCAAATATTTTGGACTTTGGTAAGTAATGGTACTTTGGTTTTTTGTATGGTTGTTTGTTTCAAACTTTCAATTGAATTGGTATATATACCGTAGTTTGGTACTTTGGTTTGGTATGGTTGTTCCGTTCTTTGTTTCAAACTTTCAATTGAATTGGTAGATATACCGTAGTTTGGTACTTTGGTTTTTGGTATGGTTGTTCCGTTCTTTGTTTCAAACTTTCAAACAATTGAATTGGTAGATAAGTAGTTTGGTACTTTGGTAATTTAGACTTTGATAACTTGGTACTTTTCTATTTTATAGATGTAGTTTACCACTTGGTATTTTAGTCTTTTAGATGTAATTTAGACTTTGATAACTTTGGTTCATTGTTGTTTGTATTTGTAATGTAAATTAGTTGTTTGTATAATTGTATGTAAAAAATAGTTGTTAATCACTTAATTGTTTGTATAATTGGTTCATAGTTGTTTGTATAATTGTATGTAAAAAATAGTTGTTGTTTGTTTAGGTTTTAAGTTTTAACAGGCCCAAAAAAAATAAGCCCAAATCAGGCCCAAACCCGACCCACCCGAATCCGAACCACCCGAACTGTGTTCGGTCGGGTTTCGGGGGTTCCCCTCCCACCCGGATATCCGATCGGGTTTAGGGTTTACGGATCCGCCCCGCCCGATGCTCAGTCCTACATTTGGCAACTTATTATTTTCCAATAAACTTATTATCTGTTGGTATCTATCTATATCTATATCTATACTATATTATAAAGTACGGATAAAAAACTCTTAAATACAAATTATTAGGCACAAGGTACCATCATTTTATGCAAGATTTTAAAAATATCTTAATTTACAAGTATCAAAGCACAAGATACATATTACTACTGCAGACTTCTAACACCCACCAATTTGGTATGTGCAGAGCCTTCTTTTTATGCAGACCTTTCCATGTATCACTATTAATTAATATATTATATTAATATAAATTTGTTTTAATTATATTATTAAATATGTAATTGGTTATTTTTTCTAGATGTCATTAAAATATATAAGATAATCATTGAACTATAACAAAATACTTAATTTTTTTTATAAAAAAACATTATCACTTTCTCAAAACCATCCAAAATCGTACTGTAAATCGACAAAAAAATAAAATGAAACATTAAAATCGTGATGTATCTCTCTGCATTGCGCGAGTACGTTTCTAGTATATTATAGACTTGGGATCACGTGAGACCATCCTGTTTTCGTGAGACCCGTGAGACAACGTTTTTACACTTGAAACTTCACAGCAAAACACTGTGAATATTTGGATTTTTTTTATCTTCATAGTGTTTTACCGTGAAGTTTCATGTGTAAAATCTTGGTCTTACGGGTCTCACGAAAACAGGTTGGTCTCATGTGAACTCAACCCATATATTATATTTATATTTAGCAACAAATTAATTATTTCCAAATAAAAAAACAATTGTTAAGTTGTCGACGCTTACTTTATGACTATTGGTAATGAATTGCCGAGGGGTTGACCTGTCAAATTTTTTTATCTTTGACTCTTTGTTAAATAGAGAAATAATAGTTAAAATTTTCAAAAAAAAAAAAGGTAAATTCTTTTTCAATAGATTCTTCATTTTGAAGATAAATCGTTATTTATATTATTTAAATATTATTTATATTTGATGAAATTTTATTTCTCTCATTAGGTGCCGTTTGTTTTTTAAGACGTTTAAAGTCTGAAGTCTTAATTTACTTATGATTAATAAGAGGTGTTGTGTAAAAAGATCGGAACGATTCAGACTTAAGAGTCATTAAGAAATTTAAAAAAAAACAAACAACCCATAGATATTTCGTCTCAAAGTTTCTCATTGGTGGAATATAATAAAAAATAATTTCTCCCTCTTAGTAATCATTGTTTGAGATATCTATAAATTTGGAAAAAATTATACTATCTCTCCTACTTTCTCCATTTTAGAGAAAGTTTTAGAAAATTTATTGGAGCAAAAAGTTGCTCAAAATCTCTATTTCTTTATTTTAAAGAAGTTATTGAAGATTCTCTAAATAATTAATATATCAAATATGATTAATAAGGTATTATTAAAATGTAATAGGATTTTTAATAAAAAATTTAAAATATTATAAACAATTGAAAAGCTCTGACTGAATTTGAAGCTTTTTTATATTATTTAAACGAAATATAGGATTTAATTTGAACTATTGATGATCTATACTATATTATAAATTATCTATAAAAAACTCTTAAAAACAATTATTAAAGTTTAATGTACCGCTATTTAATGTTAATTTAATTAAAATCTCTTAATAACAACACTTAAAGCTTTATGTATTATATTTAATGTTATTTATTAACTTTTAATCATTATCTCTAACCACTTCAATCCTCCTAAAATCTCTCCCCACATAACTAAATACAGGATAAAAATTAAATTTTAAATATAAAAAATCTAAAATATAATTAAGAAAATCTAACAGAATATTTAATGTTTATTTTATAAAAAAATTATATTGTTAAACTTAAGATAAATTACATTATTATTAAATATCGAAGAAAAACTCTTAAAAACAAACTTTTATACATTAAGTACTGTTTATTGATACGTATTATTTAAAATTCAAGATTAAAAATCATGATGCATGAGTACAACTTTCTAAACTATATGTTTGAATTCATAATTAACTGATAAACATAATCAAAACAGAATAAACATCTCAATTTAAATATAAAGAATTTAAAATATATAAGGTAATCATTGAATTATAACAAAATACTTAATTTTTTTTATATAAAAAACATTATATTATTAAGCCTAAATTAAATAAATTTATAAAAAAAAACCATTATCACTCTCAAAAGTATCCAAAATCGTACGGTAAATCGATAAAAAACAAAAAATAAAAGGAAACATTAAAATCGTGATGTATCTTGCTGCATTGTGCGAGTACGTTTCTAGTCTATACTATACTATATTATAAAAACGACATAAAAAACTCTTAATTACAAAATTTTAAGCACAAGATACAACTAATTAAAGTCAATTACTTAATTTACAATTTCTTAATGTTTTGGTACAACCTTTTTAAGCACAGTATCTCACATAATCATCTATTTGTGGAATGAATACTCATTTATTAATATAAATATTTGTTTTTTTGGTAGAGAATTTTATAAAATAGATTTTATATTAGCATAATCTATTTTAAATGTAGATTTTACATTTAAATCTATATTAATGAGATGTAATATAAAATCTTTTTTCTTCCGTATTTTTTTATATTACATCTCATAATGATTTTTCCATATTTTATTTTATAAAATCTTTTTCCATATTTTATTTTATAAAATCTTTTTATCTATATTTATATCTATATCTATATCTATACTATATTATAAAAACGACATAAAAAACTCTTAATTACAAAATTTCAAGCACAAGATACAACTAATTAAAGTCAATTACTTAATTTACAATTTTTTAATACTTTGGTACAACCTTTCCAAGCACAGTATCTCACATAATCATCTATTTGTGGAATTGATACTCATTTATTAATATAAATATTTGTTTTTTTGGTGGAGAATTTTATAAAATAGATTTTATATTAGCATAATATATTTTAAATGTAGATTTTACATTTAAATCTATATTAATGAGATGTAATATAAAGTTTTTTTTCTTCCGTATTTTTTTATATTACATCTCATATTCCAACAAAAAATTTATTCTCCCGTGCAATACACGACCCAACACTAGTAGTTCTAAATGGTAGTTTGAATTACTTAAATTACTATTGAAGTCCTTAATTAATTTAATTTTGAATAAAATATTATTTTTTCGTAAATATTTTGAATATAAAAAATCGTTCTTTTTTAATCCCATATACGATTTACGATAGAAATAAAAAAAATATTAAATTAAACCAAATACAAATGTGTTTTATTTGTTTCTCCTTACTTTTCCATCGAAAAAAGGTGAAAAACGTTTTTACTATTTATTTTTCAAAATATTATTATAGACAAATAACATTCATAAAAATCTTCAAACGTTTTTCACGATTTCACTGTTATTAAATTTTAGTAAAAATATGAGATTTTACTAATTTTGGGCACAATTAAATACATGTATATGTATTGAATATATATAACTTTTCGTGGGTTTGTGTTCTCTTATATGAGAACTTCGAAACGATATATTATGTGTCCAAAACGGAATATGTGTGAATGAGATATCGATGCTCAAAGTTGAATGTTTGAGATGAAATTGGCAAAATCAAGTGGGTGTGGAATCTTGTCCCACATAGGAAAGAGGAATAAATTCCTTGTGGTTTATAACCTTGAATGTGGGAGGAGCTTACAAGCTCTTTGTTTGGTTTTATTCCATCATCTACCCGCGCGCAGGGGGGTGCCGATTGAGACTTTCGTAGACTAAAATCGGCGAACTTGTGCGTGCACGACCTGCGGACACGAATGCTGCTCCGAAATCTTGTGCTCGCGCAGAGTGTTTATATGTTTCCATAGTGTTAGACTTTGTATTACGTGGAAAAGATTCCAAGGGGGGCATGTCGCCCAGTGTGGGGTTAATTTGAAATAGTTGGGTGAGCGTAGTCACTCCGTGTTTAAACAAATGGAACTTGGATTCATTGTAAATACGTTCGGACAGATTGTTGGTTGCGATAAGAAACTGAAGTATGGGATGTTTTAATTCAAGACAGTTGGAGTTGGTGGGCTATGAAAGTGATGAATTGTGAAAGTTTTCTTTCCTTATGTAAAATTTGGGTCAATGACGTTTGAGAGTAACGTATGTATAATGCGTATGGGTTACACAACACCGTGGAGTGTGACCAATGCGGTTCGGGAAGGAAAGTGTCATTTTGGTACTAGAAGTAAGTGGTGTTGTGGGAAGATTCATAACGGTGGGTTCATGGTGATGCCTAAGGTTGACATCGTGTTATGTTGGCCAATCGAGGAGTTATTATTTTAGTCAGGGATTCCTGTCGTTGTGGCGCCATTTCCGATAGAGTTCGTCCTTCTAAAGAAGTAATGTTATATGTGGAAATATTAAGGAGACGCATTTCAAAACCGTGAGTCCATGTTTGTGGGCAAAGCGGACAATATCTGGTACGATTGACTTGGTATGTACGGTTGGTTTTCAGAGGGTACGACTTCGGTTTTGGGTCGGTATGTTTTGGGCATTTGAGAGAAGTTAAGTTGATATGATTGAAAGAACGCAAGCCTTGTGAAAGATGATCTAGGTGACCGTCGGAAGATGCACGCAAATAAGCGAAGGAAACCCATTGAATTCCAAGTGGGGGACAAGGTAACGTTAGAGGTCTCGCCTTGGAAGGGGGTCTTCCGTTTCGAAAAGAAGGGTAAATTAAGACCGCGATTCGTCAGACCGTTTGCGATTGTAGAGCGTGTTGGAAAAGTAGGGTATAAGCTAGATCTACCCGAGAATCAGCAAGGAATTTACCCCACATTCCATGTGCCAAATCTAAAGAAATGTTTGGCGGGATTAGATGTAGTGGTTCCATTGGATGACTTTCGCGTGGACGAGAAGTTATCTTACGTGGAAGAACCGGTGGCCATTTTAGATCATAAGGTCAAGAAACTAAGGAATAAAGAGATTCAGTTAGTAAGAGTGCAATGGAAGTTCCACAAGGGACAAGAGTCATCGTGGGAAGTGGAGGCGGACATGAGATCTCAATACCCCAGTCTGTTCAACGATGGAATTCCGGGGACGGAATTCTTTTGAGGAGGGATATTGTAATATCCGGGTTCGATTTGATAGTTTTAAAGTTGGGTGAAAAGTTGTTTAAAAACCCAAAGTACAAGGGCCTAGGTGTAAGTGTTGAATAAAAGGGTATAACCTAGGGATCTTCCCCATTTGTCCTTGGCGGCTGTACACGGATTAGAGAAAGGAGCAGAGAGCTTTTCTTTGGGAGGTTGAAGGAGAGAACGAGACTGGAAGGGATTGACATTGAAGCTTCTTCAAGGTAAGGTCTCTAAGACCACGCTCTCTCTGTATGTTAATGTAGGATGAGTAAGACCCTTCCCCAAAGGAATGAAGTCTGATGTTTGAGTTAGAGGGTTGAATGAGATGATTGAAAACCCTCTTTTACTCCTCAGAATCAATACTAAAGAATGATTATGTTAATGAGCTTATTAGTGTTGTTTAGAGTCCAAATCATACATAGATTGGTAAGTTATATCAGTGGAATTTTTGGACTTGGGGTCTGTTCAAGGTCTGGGGTTCGTGCAGAACCCTTGATCACCTCTCTGGGTATACTTCGACCGAGGCGGGAGATGATCTACCGGTGTGTAGTCGTTGTCTCGGGAGACGGAATGGACCGGGGGCGTCCCGGTTAATAGGACCCGGGGAGGGTTGACCTGGGGGACGGGAACCTAGGGAGTGGGAGCGACCCGAACTGTGACCCCGGGAGACGGGGGGCCCGGGGGGAGTCAGTGACAACGGGCGGGGAGCCCGGGGGTGGTGAACCCGGGCGACTGTGAGGCAGGGCCCGGGGGGTTGCGAATCCGGGCGGCCGGGAGCGGGGGCCGGGTGAGGCTTTCTTCTCAGTATGAGTTTTGAGTGGTTTATTTTTTTAGAATCAGAAGAGAGTGAGAGGGAGATAACCTTCGTTAGTTGTATTTCCTGCGGGGTATCTTATCAGAATATCGATGCTATCGTAGGTCGTGAGATCGATAGAGCGCGGTTATAAGCAAGGACCAAAGGTGAGTTTTTCTGAACTAAAACCTCTTATGATGAAGAAGTTATGTTTTGAGTACGTGAGTTGTGTTACAATATTTGAAGTGATGTTACTTTAATATTTACATGCGAGATTTGTTAAAATGCTAAAGATGTTTCTGTTGTCATTGTTTTAGTGGAAATGTATGCATACATTGTCATAAGTGTGTTATGCTCAAAGTCGGGGTGTGTGTCCCGCATGTGCTCATACCGGGGGGGGGGGGGGGGGGTGTTCCGTTTATGCCATTGGGGGTGTGTCCCAATAAGGCAGTGTGAGCTACAGACACGCTGTCACCTTAGGGTGGCGATAGTGTGAGCTGAGAAGTTTATTGAAAGTGTAATTGTTTTTCTTTAAAGCTGAAACGATTTATCTTATTATAAATTCTTTGAATGTCTGTTGAGTTAAAACTGTTGTTAGAAGGAACTCACTAGACCGTTGGTCTAACCCTCACTCTTTCAAAACTAAAACCCTTTTCAGGCAGGCGTGAGATAGGAAGAGCAGATAAGGGCAAAAAGAGAAGGTGTAAGATGGAGTTGGCTAGAAGACCGTCATTTTAGTTTATCTTTCTTTGTAATCTCAATTGTGTAACAGGTTGCCTTTCCGCAAACCTTAAGACTTATTGTTGACTTGGGGCCATTTAGGCGTAAGATTTCCTTATATTATTATTATGCTCTTTCGGTAATGTTTGGGTTGTTACATTTTATACGCGGTTGTGTTTAAAATCCGCGTACAAAGGGGTTACATTTATACGCGGTTTCTTATTAAAAAATGTGTGTAAAGGTACCTTTTACACACGGTTTTGTAACAATAACCGCGTATAAAAGTAACCCCTTTGTACGCGGTTTACAATACACAACCGCGTATAAAAGTAACCCCTTTGTACGCGGTTTCATCGATGCAACCGTTTGTAATTGTTGAGTATCCTTTGTACACAGTATTTAATCCAGAACCGTGTATAAAACCTTATTTTTAGCAACGGTTCAACTTTAACCGTGTAAAAAGGGTTCAGATCCGTCATTTATACACGGTTTTTGTAAAAACGACAAAAACCGTGTATAATTAGGGTGTAACAGCCCGAAACTAAAAACAACCAAAATACCGCATTACAACCCAATGGGTCCCAAATAAAATTTAATACATAAATCTATACTCAAAACCATAACGAAAAATACTTGACTACAACTGAGATAATCTATATCTACCGGAACTTCGAGCTTCCACCGGTCTTTACCACGACACCGCCTCCCATCCTTCCCTTGAACGAACTTCTAACTAAACCCTTACCTGAAAATGGTTTTAATTTTTTTTGAAAACGAGGGTTAGACCATGAGGTCTAGTGAATTCCCTCTCAAAACAATTCATACAATTTATAGCTTTAATTCAACAAGCATACGCAATACAGTTGTACAAAAAGGATTAAGCAAGCGATTCCACATAAGGGTATGAGCACAATACCATCGTCACTCATCACTTCCGCGTGATGATCGTATCCGGGCCCCCCCAGTAGATGCTGTCACCGTGTGCACATGAAACGAATTCCAGGCACACGGTTCAACCATCCCCAATGGTTTCCAATAATCCATAGCACACATTTTTCACGGTGTAACAAGATTCCACGTACACGATAAATCATAGGGAGTATAAGCACAACAATATTAACAAGTGAAATATTTCACAGTTTCAAAATAACATATTCGTTTAAAGAAAACATGGTGGAAATCATCACAGTATCCATTTCCAGTTAATAACAAATTCGGATAAGGGAACTCACCTGTTAAATAGAATTCTGGCACACACCGAAACTTAATTCAAGAAGGAACGGGACACCTACAATTTAGTCAAATGCACACAATTAGGTCCCGGCTTAATTCTATTAAAATTCCCGGATGAGAACTTCCCGATCACTCGCACCCGGATTCCCGGTTCTCGACACTCCCGGGTTGGGCCCCGGTTATCGGCGCTCCCGGGTTGGGCCCCTCGGGCTGATTCCTGGTCTCGCCCCCGGACTTGGTCGCGGGCTCCCGGGTTCGCCCGGGTTGAGACAGTCTTTCGGCTCGCCCTGGTTATGACTATCTCCTGGCTTGTCTGGGTGTGGTCCGACTTTAGGGTTTTTACGCCTGAACCCTCGATTACACCAAGAAACCATTACGGTTTTCTCCCCAAATCCAAAAACTTAATCTAAACCAACCACGAAAACAAGATTTATGGCATTCACCTATCGACTCCTTGATTCATTTCCCCAAACCAGTATTCGATAAAAACTTTGCCCAAATCTTTCACATACAATCAAATTATTCCTCAATGAAGTCTTAATCAAATAACAAAAAAGGAAGATTACTAGAAGATGGTTACCTATAAGCGAGAAACATCCACACCTTCCTCTGATTTCTCCTTTCTCTAATCAGGTTGCAACCCTTCACTCTTCTGCTCTCTTTCCCTTCTAATATCTCAATAGCCGCCAACACTCTATTCTAAGGGAGGGTGTAGGGTTTTAATCCCTCTTTTAGAAATCTTCCAACATAGGCCCAAAAGGCCCCTAAACTTTTTTTTCCACTTCAACCACCATTTTACTCTTGAAAGTCAATCGAGATAACAGTCGTTACATTAGGCGCGTATAAAAGTCATATTTGTAGTAGTTACATGCATAAATTTATTTAAATTTCAGTAATGGTGATATAAGTAAGTTTGCAAAAGTAAACAAAGGTGTGCAAATACAGGTTGATGAAACTCTGTTTTCTCACCTCTCTAACGAAAAAAGTTGTTTTCACCAGATATCATCCCCCTCCTCCTCCTCCTCCTCTCTCTCTCTCTCTCTCTATATATATATATATATATATATATATGGTTTCTGATAAGAATAGTCATTATCTGAGAAGAGTAAGAAGGGATATCCACCTTTGGATCAATCTTAATTAAAGATCAATTGAAAATACCCTTCTAAGCTAATTCATGAGTTATTTTAGGATTTAAATATCATTAGATCAACAGTAACTAAAAGTGATCAAAGATCCAAATCACTTCTTACACTTCTCACCTTAACTCCTATTCCCACACGGTCCATTCTCTCTCTCTCTCTCTCTCTCTATATATATATATATATATATATTGTCTCTGTTTCTGTAGTTTTGACATGTTATATTTTACACCTGCTGATTTATAATTCATCTTGCATATAAAGCTTTGATGACTGTTTTTGCCTTTAGTTTGTTTCTAGTAAAATTTTGTTATCTTTTAAGAAAAGTTAAACTTATAAACATGT
This sequence comes from Arctium minus, assembly GCA_954870635.1. NCBI lineage: Eukaryota > Viridiplantae > Streptophyta > Magnoliopsida > Asterales > Asteraceae > Arctium > Arctium minus. The sequence continues at coordinate 21,138,283 of OX941097.1, read as the reverse complement.
AACATAAGTATAAAATTTGATAATCTTTACAAGGGTCACATGGTATCTTAAAAATAAAATTTAATATATAGTAATTAAATAAAAAATAAAATACATTACTATCTATTACTTTTGAGTTAGGGGTCACATGGTATCTTTTTCATCAAGAAGGAAAATGGACTCCACATGGTTTCAACTTTCAAGTCAACATAATACTTCTTGAAATCAAAAAGTGTTGCAACTAACTACATTTAACAAAATTACAACTAAAATTTGTTTTCTTACCAATTTTTATAATAATTAAATATATTTTTATTCACCATATTTGGTTTTATTTCTCTAAAATTTCAATATTTAAAAATTAGATTTTTTACAACTATGATTTTAACAAAAGTTTAGTACAAAATAATTATTTACTTGATGAATTAAGAGGGATAAAATATTTAATTTACGAGAATGATAGTATATAATTTAATAAATTTAACAAAGTTAATTTTACATGTCATTGTTTGTGTAATTATGCATGACATTGTACAAGATATATAAACGAAACATAATTTAAAAAATACGTTAAAATAATTGCTAATGAGAAATTAAGTTTATCTAGCAAATATTTTTTGCTATCCAAAGTCTGTAAAAACAATAGTTGATTGTTAGAATTGTTGTATGCCCTATTGCCTATACATTTATATCCCGTATAGTATAATTGTATCACATACAGCTATGGGGCAAACCCCATAAGACAGGAAGTTATCTCGAGTATGTCTACCAGCGAAATTTGTATACCAAAACGTTTGTTGAATTGTCCAAGACGTCCAGGATTGTGGTATATTTTGGGATTTTGAGATGATAGCAAAACACTATACTAAGGTATGCATCATGTTCGGTTTTGAGAAACTGAGATATACATATGTGATATGTGTGATATATGTTCAAAGTATTTATGTATGATATTATACTTCTATGAGCTGTTTATATGCACATTTATATGGTGAGGATCATCATGTAACCAAAATTTTGAATCACGACGATGATTCAGCAGATACACGCCTAGTGTGACGTGTAAGAAGTCATGGCTCAGATAGGTAACAACATGCATCTCGGGAATGCTATGTCGGTACCAGAAAATTATTTAGTGAGGCAAAACACCTAAAACATCGAGACTATGTTATATGATAATTTTGTCATGAAATGTCGATTACACGACATATTTATGTGTGATACTTCGCAAACGAAAAATCATGGCCTCATTAAGCGTTGTGACAATGATATAATATTGACAAAATGTTACATTTACATATTTTCTTTTTGTTCGAACTAGAAAAATCAAATTCAAAACTCAGTTATAAGATATGATCAACAATCATCTAAATATTATTTTAAGGCATGTATAAAAAACATATATAATAAATTGCAAATTACAAAAAAGAGAATAGGGGTACACAAAAACTGAACCAACCAGGTCAACCCGAAAGAACTCAAATCGAAGCAATCCGATGTCTAATCGAGTTGTAAAATCTTCAAACTGTAGATATTGAGTTCGAATTTGGGTAGGGTTATTTGTACCCGACTTAACTCGATTGTCTTATATTCTTTGAATATGATTGTTAAGTCCGTTGTTAATTATAAATACATCAGACCATTACACCGTCATCATGTTATTATACATGTACGTTAAGTCTTTTCTCCATCTCTATATCTCCTTCGTATATATGTTCTGTAAATCAGTAAATGTGATCATATATATATATATATATATATATATGCAAATTAGAAAGACAGGTGAATGTGATCTATGCAAGAAGTAGCATGACTAAGTTGTATCAATTGATTGATGATTTATAAATGAATTATGAGTAGAAAAAACACCATATTTAAGATAATAAACATATGTGTTATGTTTTGATGTACTAAAGTTTCAATCCAACAAACCCGACTAAACCAACCCAACCTGTATTGGGTTGGGTTGGGTTGAGTTGAGTTGAGATATTTAAACCAGAAACATTATATTTGATTTTTCAAATGCTTTAACTCGATCAATGTGTGAAACTAAAAGAAGCAACGTATCTTTATTTAATCCTACTTGGGAAAATAAAATTTAAAATTCACATCTAAGGATTTATAGTCCAAAAATGCCTATTCAAGTTTATAGTTTGGAAATATTTGTTTTAAAAAAACGTACTATAATAAACAAATTCAACCTTAATTATATCAGGTCAACATTTGATATTAAAATATACAAATTTTAAATTATAGACCTTTAAAAAATAGTTATGAAAAATGTTTCCTCAAACTAGAAGTTATATCAAAATATGTTTTATTTTTTTGTGAATTTTGTCCAAAATAATTTTTTTTGTATAAAGCGATTTTTAAAATATTTATTTTATATTTATTATCATCGTACATGTTTCTTTTCCCAATGTGATAATGATGTCGTAAAGTCTAAATCAAATGTCTCTGTTTCCAATAATGAAATTAAAACAAAATTTAAATCCAAAGATTATGATGGTCCATGTATTTGAGTTTTTTTTTTTTTTTTGGATTATATATCATCAATAACGGTTTTAAATGATGACAAACTATATAGATTGTGTTGTATTTTTTTTTGTATTTAATGCAATGATTTATTATTTATATAGATGTTACAAGATCCGAATTTACAACTTTACATATTATTCTAATATAATTTCGACTATTTGCCTTTTTAATGATGATCGAATTGTTGTATGGTTAATGTTTTACATCTATTATATACAACAAATTCATCAAGAATGGTTTTTAACCTAGATGCACAAAAAAGTGTGAGCCCGAAACCCGGTCCTAGTAAGCCTGTTTATACCAACTTTTTTTTCAAGCCCTGGTTAAACCTCGGCCCGAAAAGCCTGATCAAACGGGCCCACCCTAGGACTGAAAAAAACCGATTTTTTTGCTTACTAAAAAATGGGCTTGGAAGTTGGAATCGTCGGACCTAACTTTTATTAAAGACCACGGTAAATCTCGGTTCGAGAAAGCCAATTACGCAGGGTCGACCTCAACATGAAAAATCCTAATTTTTTGGCTTCCTGAAAAAATGGGATTGGTATTCCAGGGTCTGACCCAAAAAAGTCCGATCCTTGTACATCTCTAGTTTTAAATGATGGAAAACTATATAAAATTGCATTGTATTTTTATATATTTAAATATAATGATTTATTATTTATATGGATGTTACTTTGCCACAAAAGAAATCGTTGAATTGTAATAGAGAGAGAAAAAAAATGTCAAAATGCGTTGATAATCGTTATGGTTTAAATTAACTCAACTGTGGTTGTGTTTGAGCATGAATGATTGTTAAATTGTTAGTGGGAAAAATTTATGACTATTAAAAGTGTCACCATCGTGATTCAAGGTGTGCTACCACAGGGCATCATGACTAGGAAAGTGAGATGCTACCATTTAAATTTGAGTTTATGTTGGTTAACGTTATGGAACATGAAAACCCTAGATGTGAATTATTGAAATTGGGTTTTATTTTTTGATGTTTTTTTATTGTATTTTGTAACGATAATTAAATTTTATCGTAATTTACACTTTTGGTCCCTATGGTTACCATCGATCAACAAGTCTTGTCCCTAAACTTCGTTTATTACACTGGTGATACCGTTTTTGTTATATTTTTTGTCCCTCTGACTAGCTCTTGGTAAAAAAACTCCATTAAGCCAGGGACAAGACTTACGATATTGAGTTTGTACCGCAATTCAAAGAAAATTATATCTGTTTCGTACCATTGATTTGCTATGGCATATTCAATAGACGAATTCCACCAAGCTACTTGTTTAATGACATATCTTTTATAATTATTTTTATTTTTTACTAAATAATTTTTAGATATGGAAAAAAGGTAAATCCACATCACCAAAATTACACACAATTTCAACAATATTTTCATTTTAAGATGACATAAAACAAGATGGTTTTTTGAAATTTGACGTATTTAGATAAGAGGTAATGAATTGTAATGGCAAAAGGTCCATTGAATTCATAAGAAGAAGATTGGTTATGTACTGTGCAATGTAGCGGAATGTAAAATTTTATTGTAAATCAAAAATAAAAAAATTAATATAATTCCTCGCCAAAAAGGAAAATCCATAATTTAAAGACTATTTTACTCATTAATAACGTTTATCTTGTCTAGTAATTTTATTATTAGTTTGGCATCAATCAGTTTTATTAAACTATAAACTAGGGAAGAATTGAAATGAGAACACCTTAATTTTACGAGGACACGAGAACACCCTTTTTACTATAGTGAATCACATGTGATACTTTAGTCCATCACATGTGATACTTTAGTCCATCACATGTGTAATGCGTCAGCCTAGGGGTGTGCAACGGACGGGTCGGGTCGGACCCCAAAAACCCTAGCCCGATCGGGTTTCGGGTGGGGTTGGTGGAACCCGAAACCCGTCCAAACTACAGTTCAGGCCGCGGGTTTTGGATCGGGTCAATTCGGGTTATTGATTACAACAAGAATGAAAGCTACTTTCTTCACTTGTGAATTCAGGAAAAAGGAACATCGAGAACCATGTGAAAAAGACAGTAATTTTACACAACCCCTGTTACAAAATGCGATTTATTTCCATAAAACAAGAACGAAAACCACCTTCTGCACGTGTGAATTATTATTTTTTCCTTCCAAAACGATATTGAAAATTACAAATTGATAGCGGAAAAACCCTTCAAGAACCCTTAGCGAAATATGCTATTTGGGAATTTTGCAAAAACCCTATTAGAAAATGGGTCTTTTTCCAAATCAAGAATGAAGACCACCTTCATCACCTTTAATTCATGGAGAAAAACTTCAAGAACCATGTGAAGAAGATGCTTATGTTAAGAATTTTCCAAAAACCCAATTAGATAATAGGAAAAAAGAATGGATTACATACATGTCGTTTTCTAGGGTTATTGTGCAACTCCATTGAGCCTGATATGGCCGCCGGTGGGAGGGCGTCGTGGTTTGGTGCGATGGTCGTCGGTGGTTGGAGGCCTGGAGCGATGTGCAGAGAGAGGCCTGCAAGAGAGAGATGGTTGGATGAAATAATATCAACATACTTAAATATTGGATTTTCGGGTCGGTCGGGTGGGGGATTTTGATACCCACCCCGATCCGTAATATCCAAACAATGAATCGGGTTCGGGTGGTCAGGGGGTTGGGTGCCATAGATTCAGGTCGAACAGGTTTTTCGGGTCGGTCGGGTTTTGCTCACTCTTAAATCAGACGCAAGCGACCTTTAGTGCAACCCTATGTCACGGGCCATGTTGGTCGCAATCACATGTGACTTTCGATAGTAAAAAAAGTGTTTTTGCGTTTTCTTAAAATGAAGGTGTTCTCTTTTAAATCATCACTTATAAATCTAGGGGGTCATTCTAGGGAGAACTCGGTTATCTGTGGTAACCGTGAGATCCAATCTTAACCACAAATCAGATGATAAATTAGGAAACCAATAATTTTGGTAATTTTAATTAAAATTTAAATATAAGGGTATGTTAGGTATTTTAAAAATCTTCTCTCTCCTCTCTACTTTCTCTGGCGAACATTATTCCGGCAAACATTATTCTGGTGACCATATGATGCACAGTTTGATACCTTTTGTATACATCAGGAATAACGAAAAGAAATAAGAAATGTTGTGATAACTACTGTGATACAAAATAAGAAATCTTGTGATACCCACTGTGATACAAATACACTATGATACCCATCGTGATACAAAATACACTATGATACCTACCGTGATACACAATACATTGTGAAACTTATTGTGATACAAAATACACTGTGATATTCATTATACAAAAATATTGGGTTTTAGATCACACATAATTGTGATACACGTTGTGAACAACAATGATACTTATTGTGATGCATTGTGACACCCTCCGTAAAAACTCATAAATACAATGTGATCTACTGTTTAAAAACCCATAAATACACTTTGATACACTTCCTAAAAAACAACACACTGTGATACACTTTCTAAGGAAAGAAACCGGAAAAAAGGAAGAAAACAACTCACCTATTGATACAGTTTATTCTGTGAACAACCAGTACCATGAACTCTCCCCTGACACAACAAACCTTTGAAATAAATGCTAAAAATCTTTGAATCGACTTCGCTTTTTGAAGAAGAAGAAGAACCCTCGCCGTAAGGATTCTCGAAATTTGAGTATTGATTTATAGTTTAGGAAGGTCTTGGTTTCTTCGAGACCGATATGGCTTCTTTGAAAACGATATGGATTCTTCAAGATCGATATGGGTTTTTGGTGCATCGTTCGTTTTCTTCGAGATCGATCTAGATTTTGGTGGCACCATTTTCAAAATCATAAATCAATGGTCGCCAATATTTTCGGAGGATGAGAGAAAAAAACAATCGATGGCCGGATGAGAAACGACATGGGCAACCTGGGAATCCAACTCCGATACATACTTTTCATCTTCGATTGCAAATTTAAACCCAGATGCGATTGAAGGTGGAATGGTCGGTAAATGCCCCGTCGACCAACATTCTCTCGTAGACCAGATCTTCCGAGCCGACTTTCTGCACCAACGCCTGTCGCTTCTTCTGCACGACGACGACGATGAATCTCTGCTCCAAGTGCAATTCAACGACCTTCGGATCAAGGATCTTCGGCATGGCGGATCTTGGTGCTTTAACGACGAATCTCTGCTCTAAGTGCTTCAACGATCATCGGCACGACGACGAGGATGAAACGGCGGTGGCGGAGGAGAAGGTGAAGGTGTCGAATCGGTGCTTGAGACTTGTGGAGAAGATGATGCACAGTAGAAGATGACGTGAAATTAGGGTTTATTTTTTGGTTTCATGAGATAATGTCCTGGAATTAGGGATATGGATCAATTTAAAAAGAAAATATATGTTGGGTTGTTATATAACTTATAAAATTACCAATATACCCTTTGTTATTAATTAGGAAAGTAAAATTAATTACAAAAATGATTGATTCACATTGAATCTCACAGTTATCACAATCTACATAGTTCTCATTTGATTAGGCCCCTAAACCTAAACCTTAAAAAATTATATATATGATAATAAATTATGAACTTTAATTTTAAAAATTATATCTTATAATATAGTAATGAACAATTCTAACCATTGTCTATTTGGTTTTTTCTTATGAAAGAAACATTTATTAAAAAGCAGAAGTTATAATTAAATTTAGAGTAAACTACAAATTTGGTCTCTCTATTGTTTGGTGGTTATAACAATTTTGGTCTCTCTAGTTTCGAAATTACAAGATGGCCATTGTGGTTTGTAAAAAAGTCCGAGTTTGATTCTTGCCCTAGCAGTTGTTAAAAGATTCTGTTAAGTGAGGGATATTTTAGACTTTTTGCACTTTCTTCTCATTTTTCTTTAAATAATAAACTCTAGTTAATATAATACAAACCACAAGGACCGAAACTATAGTTTACTCTAATATTGCATCCACTTAAGGTATGAAACATGTCCCTCTTAACAATTCCCCAACTATTTCTCCTTCCATGGTGAACCATTTCCTGTCGATGAACCCTCTTTCCGACAACTCCCCCTCACTTGCCTTCCAAAAATTGATAGGTTTTAGATCAGAAATCCACACAAATGCGAAACCATGAATTCAAAATACAAAGTAAAACCTTCTTCTTCATAGTTCAATTTGTAACTCAAACCTTGAAATCAAAACCTAAATACCCAGGTTCTCGTCTTTGGTTTTCTTCATTGTTCAAATGATTTTTGTCTATCGTTTTCTTCACGGTTTAGATGGTTTAAGTATCTGGTTTTTATCTCTGGTTTTAAAACATACAACACCATTGGGAACTCCAAAATTTTGGCATCTACAAAAAATTCAATTGACAGGAGTTTCGGTTTTGGCATTTCCATAAATTTCTATCTCCATTTTGGCATCTCCAAGAATTTTAGAAATCCAATTTTTGCAGGTTACAGGAGGAGACGTCGACAGATGATTGCAGCCGACAGATGGTTGCAGGAGGAAACCCCTATTTTTTCTTTGCGTTTGTTCTCCTTCCATTTGCTCTTTTTGTTTGTCCCTTCAGCGAGATGAGTGAGAAAATATCACTCGAGAATAGGATAAATGTATAAAAAGGCTAAGAGGACGTTTGGTTCGCAGAATGTGATGGAATATGGTGGAATTGGAATGTTGAATTCCTTTGACCAGATTTCATTCCCTTGTTTGGTTCAAGTTTTTCAATGGATGAAATCTTTGAATTCCAATAAATTCCATAGATATAGGATTTGAACATTCCATCATAAAACCCAAGGATTCAATGGAATGAAATCTCATATTTTGATAATTCCAAAGTTACCCTTTACCCCAAACTAAACCCTACTGATATTGATTATCAGCAGACACCAACTCTCTCTCTCTCCTCTCTCTCCCTCTCTCTCTCTCTTTCTCCCCTCTCTCCCCTCACTCTCTCCCTCTCCTTTCTCTCTCTCTCTCTGTGCATCATTCGTGTGCTAAAATAATGAAAGCAATTTTAGTTAAAAATTAAACTATTTAATGACTATTTCATTAAAGTAATTTTTGTTTAAAAATTTAAAATAATCAAAAAGGGTATTTTGGTCATTTACCAAAATTCTATTCCAATTTCGAAACTACAATATGTGAATCAAAAGAAAAATTCCAATAAATTTAACAGATTCCATTCCAATTCTGTTAACCAAACAGATGGTCAAACCTGACAACATTTCATTCCAATTCCTTCAAAGTCAAATTCATTTGGCATATTCCATTCCATCCAAAAACATTCTGCAAACCAAACACCCCCTAAAATATCCCTAATATAACGAGATTATTTAATAGTCGTTAGAGACAGGGACCCAATCCGATCGTTTTTGCAAACCACAATGGCCATCGTGTAATTTTGAAACTGTAGAGACCACAAATGTTATAACAACCAAACCACAAGGACCAAATTTATAATTTATTCTTAAATTTATTTGAATATTTTTATTACTTCACTTTACCGTTTTAACTTTAATGGACCTTCTTCTCTTAAAGAATACTTGGTCCTATTGTTGGTTTGTTGCCACAATTGACCGAGAATATATTAATGAAAACACTAATTTCCTATTTTTTAAGTAGCATTTCTAATACATATATTTATACCTTATGTAAAAACACTTGTATATTAAATATTTTTAGTATAAAATATGTAAAATGACAAAAATATTCTCACGTAACTTGCATGTGAGAGGTATTTGATACAGTGGCGGATCTAGAAACTCAGATGACTGGAATCAGACTTAGGTAGGAGTGTTGAAAATTTTCCAAAACCGAAAATAACCCACCTGAACCTAACTGGTTTCGGATTATTTGGTTTTCGGGAAAAACGTTTAATTTCAGTTATTATTTTGTTATAACGGTTAAACCCAATAGCAAATTATACCATAATTTTATATATTTTATATCTAGATAATTTGTTTGAAGCTTTGAGCATATAAAACAATTAATATATCATAAACCATTTTATATTAAAGTTAAAATAACAAGATATTGAGATGTCTAGATATTGAGATGCCTAATCTTGAAATGGATTTTGAGATGAACTTATTCCTTTTGGTTTTGGTAGAAAAAAAATCAAATATGTGGGGTCTTGTAAAAATCGAATGGATTCTTCAAGTATAAAACTAAATCATTTGTTAAGGGTAAATCTTTTTTCTAAGTTAAATCTAGTTTTTCTTAATTTTTGACTGGGGTCAAGAGACCCCATTGAGTTGTATGTGGCTCCGCCACTGATTTGATATCAACAATTATCGTTCCTAATACAATGTAAACCACAAGAACTAAGATGTAATTATTGAAATCGAGGGACGAGAATCAGATTTTTGATAAACTACATGGACAAAAAAATATAATTCACTCTTATTTAAACTACATACTTTAGCAAACAATTATTTAAGTTTAAAGTTTATTTTAATTACCTATGTAACAAAAATACAAAATGAAAATATAATATATGTAAAAAATGTGAACGCTCAAATATTTTTTTGAAAAATATCTTACTAATATTATATAATATTCGATTTTATGTTTATAAAAGTATCTTAAAGGTTTAAGTGTACAACTATATTATATTATTTTTTAATGTACGATATTTGAATTTTATAAAATCAAATGATAAATATATTTATATAAAATAATATTAAAGCTTACTAATACAATAAATTACCTCGTAAATTTGGAGTTTCATTATATGAAAAAACTTATTAAGGAGCATTTAGTTTGCAAGATTTCGATAAAATTTAAAGAATTTGAATGATCAATTCCATTAATTATATCTCATTCTAATTTTTGGTTTACATACAAAATGGAGTTGAACACATTCTATCATTCATTAATTTGGTAATTCCACCACAAAATGGAATTAAAAGAAAAAAGACAAACTACCCACATAATATATCAGTAGTACAAAAATGACGTTTTGTCACGATTTTAGAAATTCAAGTTAGTCACGGTTGGGTTTAGACCGTGGCTAATAGTCATACATAAAATTAAAGTATTCTTTTACTCACAGTTTAACTCAATGAACGTGACTATTATGACACATGTTTAAACATAATGCCATGGTTTTAGACAAAACCGGTGACGGTATGATTCTTTACGGCCACAATTTTTTTACCATGGAAAATAATAACCAAAACCGTGGCCATAGACAAGCATGTGATCATGGTTTTTTTTTGTCTAAACCATGGTTTTCTGTTGTGACGGTTTTTGACATATTGCCACATGAAAACAATTTTCTATGACCAGAAGAAACATATATATGGCCACGAAAATATGTTAAATGTGGCCAAAAGTCATGGGTGTTTATAGCCACAATTTGTATTATTTTGTGTGACCAAAAGGTAATGAGTAGCCATGATTCTAAATATAAAGTGTAACTATATGTGATGATTTTGTCAGAGTTAATATGAAATTTTTGTATCTATAAGTATAGTTAAAACCATGGTCAATATAATTTCTTGTCACTAAAAGCCGACTAATAGCCACGGTTCTAACAAATCAACCATGTGACTAATAAATGATTTATAGTTACGATTTTTAATAGTTTGCATGACCAAAAGGTAACTAATAGTCACACTTTTAAATTATAAGCATAGCTATATATCTTGAATTGGCGATGGTTTTTATTATTTTGTATGACCAAAAGGTAGCCTGTAGCCATAGTTCTTAAAAGTGTAAATATATGTCATGAATTGGCTACGGTTTTACTGTTTTGTGTGACCAAAAGGTGCACGGTTCTAAAATCTAAGTGTAACTTTATTTCATTAATTGGCCACGATATTGTTATTTTGTGTGACCAAAAGGTAACATGTAGTCACAATTCTAAAAATTAAGCGTAACTATGTCATGAATTGACTATGGTTTTATTATTTTGTGTGACTAAAAGGTAACTAGTAGCCACGATTTCTTAAAATTAAACGTAACTATATGTCATGAATTAGCTACAATTTCTATTATTTTTCGTGACAAAAAATTAGTCTATAGTCACGGTTATAAAATTAAGCATAATCATAGCAAGTTTTGTGTAACACCCTAAAAATAAGAGTTAATTTAAGCCTAAATTAAAAGCGGAATAAACGAGTCTATCATAAAAGGATCGCCCCAAAAGGGGAATAATTGCATGGCGTTTACAATAAAATAATCGAGTGAAATTAAATTTAACAACCTACCAATCTAGACCAACTAGTTCTAGATTACAAACGGGTGTCGACATCTCACTTTCAAAAGTATACCAATTCTATATCAATGTACGTCTCTATAATCTTCAAAAATGCTACTATACTTCAACGACTCTCCACTCAAGCCCGAGGAATCCCACTGCTAGAATTACCTGTTATACATGTCATTTTAAGAAAAAGTGTTAGGCTAAAGCCTAGTGAGATCAAACATTTGCAATGGGAAAATCAGTACTTTCAAATGAAATAATTTAAGAATTGTTGGTGGAATTCATATAGATAAATCTCAACTTTAATACAAATACCTCTTGGGTTGACGGGGGAGACCCGCTTACTAACACAAGTGACGAAACACAAAAGTAAGCCACTTGACGTATTAGTAAAACTAAACACATAAAAGTACCCGCAATGGATGTTAGGCTCAGTAGCTTTAAACGTACACCCACGAAAAGTCAATTTCAACCACATAGGGTCCTTACGTTGAGATCCTCACCCAATATCGCGTACTAGCACGTAGGGCTTATACCCCATCCGATGCCTAAGCGTGCCTCGATGTGGAAAACTAGCGTTCCATCATCGGATCAAAGATTATATATATTAGTGGGTTCATGATGCCCAAATGCAACCAAATAATCCATTCAATGTCTACAAAACCAATCAATAACTTCCAACAATTAAAATGTCACCATATATGCAAAAATCATGAATCCATATAGTTACTCCCAAGTTTCCAAGAGGTTCCGTTCCAAATTGTCAAATGGTACTTCCACACACACCAAATCATTTTACCCAAATCCTCATTCAATAATACATAACCATATTTCAAAACCCAAATCTTGATTTCCAAGTATTTAATCACAAGGTTATAGAAAACACGTTTCTCATGTGCAAAATCCACAACTAAACCAAAATGTAAACTCTTGACCTTAAAATCATACCCTTCCATATAACCCCCAAAATCTCCAAAATTAGGTTTTAGTGAAAACTCACCCAACTCAAATAAATCAAAAGTGGAGATGTTGAGAAAGTTAAAATCCACATTTTAACATGTATAAAGTTTATAAAAGAGAATGAACTCACCTTGTAGGGTTGTAGCTTAAAACCCTAAATCCCAAAAACTAATAAGATGAGAAGAGATCCTTGAGAAATCTTGGATTTGTACAATGAATGCTCAATAGAACCTAAATACCATAAATGATTAAGGGTTGAAGTGGATGGAAGGAATTAATGGTAGAGGATGAAGGGGAGGGACTTACCAGCCTTTTCTTGAGGGAAAATCGCCACCCAAATATCTCTTACATGAAGATATGGAGTAAATGAAGGTTTGGGGGCCAATTACTCAATTTATCAGGTCACTACACACGCACGCGAGTTCCCGTGCGGTTCCACTCGTGCGGTGATCCTCGCGGAGCTCTGGAGCCGCGGTTAGACAGAGTCCCGCGCGGATGGTCGCGCGGTGATCTACGCCAAGCACTGATGGAACCTCGTTTTTCTACATTTCCACCACCTTGACTAACAACAACCATGCATGAATTCGGGGTCGAACCAAAAACTCAAAATTAAGATTCGAGGTGTTACAATCCTCCCCACCTTGGAATAGATTTCGTCCCCGAAATCCCGACTACTCGAATAAATGGGGATATCGACGTTTCATGTCCTCCTCTGCTTCCCACGTCACGTTAACACCACGGTGGTGTTTCCATTGAACCTTAACCATCATTACCTCTTTGTGACAGAGTCTTTTGGTCTCTTTCTCTCTCTCTAGAATAACTTCAGGCTCCTCAATGCAACGATTGTCATCAACTCGAATTTCTGACAACGGTATATGACACTTTCCTCTTCTGGCATGCACTTCCGTAGACAACACACGTGGAACGTAGGGTGGATCCCATCCATCAATGGTGGCAAGTCTAATTTGTAGGCTTGTAGTCCAATGCGCTCGATCACGGTGAACGGTCCAAGAAAACGGGGACTCAACTTCCCGCGCTTTCCAAATCGTATCAAGCCTTTCCATGGGGACACCTTTAGCATCACACGGTCCCCCACTTGAAATTCTACCAGCCGTCTCTTCTTGTCGGCATAACTCTTTTGTCGATCTTGTGCCGCCTTCAATCGTTCCCTTATGGCCTAAACTTTGTCGGTCGTCTCTTCCACAATTTATGGCCCGACAAACTGCTTTTTGCCTGCCTCTAGCCAACATACAGGGGTCCTACATTTCCTCCCATACAAAGCTTCGAATGGTGCCGCACCAAGGCTAGAGTGGTAACTATTATTGTATGCAAATTCTACTAAAGGTAAATGAGTATCCCAATTTCCACCAAAATCGATCACACACGATCTAAGCATGTCTTCCAAAGTCTGAATTGTCATTTCGTTTTGTCCGTCTATCTGTGGGTGGTATGTCATGCTCAAATCCACTCGTGTCCCCAACTCTTGTTGCAAGGCTCCCCAAAATCTTGATGTGAAACGACTATCACGATCAGAAACTATAGACAAGGGTATACCATGCCTAGAGACCACTGCGTCAATGTAGAGTTTCGTCAGCTTATCCATCGGCAAGGTTTCCCGCATTGCTAGGAAATGAGCGCTCTTCGTTAAACGATCAACAATTACCCACATGGTGTCATTACCTCTCAAGGTCTTTGGTAGCTTGGTCACGAAGTCCATGGTGATTTTGTCCCATTTCCACTCGGGTATTTCCAAAGATTGTAAGCTCCCATATGGTCGTTGATGCTTGGCCTTTACTTGTGAACAAGTCACACACCTCTCCACATAATGCGCCACGTCCAACTTTATAACCGACCACCAATAGTGTAACTTTAAGTCCCTATACATCTTGGCGCTTCCCGGGTGAATGAAGTATTTGGATTTATGAGCGTCCTCCAAAAGTAGCTCTCGATTTCCTCCAATATTTGGCACCCACACGCGCCCATTAAAGCATTTGATCCCACGACTATCGTCCGTCAAGAGTAGTCGTTGCTTGGTCATCACTTCTTCCTTGATGTTTTCTTCCAATAACGCTTCGGATTGAGCTTCTTTAATTCGGTTCATGAGACTTGACACCAATTCAATCCTTGAGAGCGTGGCTTGAAGTCTCCCCCTATATTCTTTCCGACTCAACGCATCGGCCACGACGTTCGCTTTACCTAGATGGTAAAGCAACTCACAGTCGTAATCTTTAAGAAATTCCAACCATCGCCTTTGCCTCATATTTAGCTCCTTCTGATCGAAGACATACTTCAAACACTTATGATCAGTATACAAGGTACACTTAGTGCCATAGAGATAGTGTCACCATAACTTTAACACGAACACTACCACCGCTAGCTCCAAATCATGGCTGGAGTAATTCTTCTCGTGCACCTTCGTTGTCTCGACGCTTAGGCAATGACCTTACCTCTTTGCATGAGCACGCACCCAAGACCCATCTTTGATGCATTGCTATAAACCACAAAATCCTCCGACCCTTCCGGCAAGGATAAGATCGGAGCTTCGCAAAGCTTCTTTTGTAGTGTCCGGAACGCTTTCTCTTGCGATTCGGTCCACACGAACTTTACATTCTTCTTGGTCAAAGTCGTCAATGAAGAAGCAATCTTGGAGAAATCCTGAATGAACCTTCGGTAGTAACCCGCCAATCCTAAAAATCTTCGAATTTCGGATGGACTCTTGGGAGGTTCTCAATTCATCATGGCTTCTATCTTTACGGGGTCCACTTTTACACCGTCTTTTGTGACTACGTGCCCCAAAAACTACACTTCCTTCAACCAAAACTCACACTTGGAGAATTTCGCATAATGTCTCTCCTTCCTCAAGACTTCCAAAACATCACAAAGGTGACGCGTGTGAACGGATTCGTTCTTGGAGTAAATCAGAATATCATTAATGAAAACGATGACCGACTTGTCGAGGAAAGTCCGACACAAACGGTTCATTAAATCCATGAACACCATCGGGGCATTCGTTAGACCGAAAGTCATCACCAAGAATTCATAATGTCTGTAGCGTGTCCTAAAAGTTGTCTTTGGGATATCGCCTTCCTTGACTTTTACTTGGTGGTAGCTTGATCGTAGATCGATCTTTGAGAAACATCCCTCTCCTTGAAGTTGGTCAAGTAAATCATCGATCCTAGGGAGTGGATACTTGTTTTTCACAATCACTTTATTCAACTCCCTATAATCTATGCACATCTGCATAGTGCCATCCTTCTTCTTCACGAACAAGACCGACGCTCCCCACGGTGACGAGCTCGGTCTCACGAATCCTTTCTCGAGAAGGTCTTGTAGTTGTCCCATCATCTCTTTCATCTATGATGGGGCCAAACGATACGGAGCTCTCGCTATTGGAGCCGCTCCCAGTGCTAGGTCAATCTTGAACTCCACTTGGCGATTGGGTGGTAGTCCAGGTAATTCATCCAGGAAGACATCGAGGAATTCATTTACCACCTTCACATCTTCAAGCCTCTTCTTCTTGAGTTTGGCGTCTATAACATGCGCCAGAAAAGATGAGCATCCCTTCGATAAGCATTTACGTGCTTTAACCCTGCTAATAATAGCTACCTCGCCCTTCCGTCTTTCGCCGTACACGGTCACTGTCTCATCATCTGAAACTGGAATTCAAATCATTTTCTTTGCACAAAGAATCTCGGCATGGTTCTTTGCTAACCAGTCCATTCCTATGACAACATCAAATCCTCCGATAGCCATTGGCATCAACTCAACCGGAAATTTCTTTCCTTCGATTTCCAATTCGCAACTTCTAAGAATATCACGAACCATTACTTGGTCACCATCCACTAGCTCTACCACTACAGCAACATCTAAGCTACTAGTGGGTACGAATAACCTTAGACTGAAAGGACTCAACACAAACGAAAAACTTGTGCCGGAATCAAACAATATACGTGTAGGTACGGAGTTTAGAAGAAACGTACCCGACACTACATCAATCGAAGCCTTCACCTCCTCGGTGGTCATCTGAAAGGCTCTTCCCGTCACTCTTGGAGGATCTACCTTCTTTCCCCCACGACTCCCGATCTTCAATTCTGACATGGCCCAGTTCCTTGCATCCAAAACAAATTTGTCCCCTAATCGGACAGTCTCTGTAATTGTGGCCCGGTTTGCCACACTTGAAACAGGGTTCAGACCCCAAATAACATAGACCGAAGTGTTTGCTCCGACACTTGGAGCAATATGGGACCTCTCTTCTAGGACCGGTCCCTCGCTGATTGTTATTGAACTATCTTGGCCTCTTGGAGGGTAATGAACTTCTCTCCCATCTTCTTTTCTCGGTTACTCCGCCTCTCTCCACCTTCTCGAGGCCATAAGAATCTTCCACCAATTGTGCGTCTTCGATCGCCTCTCGAAGGGTGGAGGCTTTGGATACACGCACCATGTTCATCATTTCCGTCGATAAACCTTTGATGTATGCCTTGATCATTTCCTTCTTAATGGGGACCAGATGTCCCACCAAACCCAACTTGTCCATGAACAATTTGTTGTACTCGTTCACGGTCAAACTCCCTTTCTTCAAATTCCAGAACTCGTTGATGATCCGATCCATAGATCTCTCATTGCAATACTCTTCAAGAACCTTCCGCTTGAAAGTTTCCTAGTCCAACTTGTCTAACACTGAAGCCTCTAAAGACATAGAGTAAATGTTCCACCATGTGAGGGCCGCCCCTCGCAACATTTGAGAGCCGAAGGTTGCTTTTTTGGCCCTTTCCACAACCGCTTGTCCGGAAAGCTTGTTCCATCTCCTGTATCCAATTCATGCAGACTATTGAGTCGTCGTTTCCCTTGAACTCGAGTGGCCTACAGCTTAAGAAGGTCTTGAAAAAACATGACTTTGTTGGTTGTCGTGCTTCCAAAGTCGCCACTCCGTCCGTAGGGATTTCATTTCCAACTCCCCCGGATCCTACTGTAATTATATTTTCTACAACCGTCTCGTGCATGCGGTTGTTAGTATCCCTGTCTGTAACACCCCAAAAATGAGGATAACAAAATTCTGGAAAAATCGGAAATGTGGTATATAAAATTGCCATAGCAAGAGCCTACATAAAAATGGGGAACGTAAAAAACCTGTTTAATTACAGTTTGTAACTTAACGGAAAAATAAACAACAACCATCTAATCTAATTTCTACACCGAAATAAGATTACAAAAAGGGTGTCGCCTATGATTCCCATATAGTCTTCACAAAAAGTGCGCCCAATTACGCTATCCCCAAGCTCTCACCAAGTCTGCCTAAACCTTCTTAGGTACGACACCAATAGAACCTGAGATACACATAAAACACCAAGCAAGTGTTAGGCCAAAAATCCTAGTGAGGTTGAATGACAATTAATATATGCAAGAGAATAATTACCAATGTTTGATAACCAAAGGGCGTGCTCATTAAATGGAATCAATGGGGGAGACCCATAACACTAATCAAATCCCACCCAAGAGACGAGGTACCTTAGTGTCAATTTTCAAGAGTGACACCACAAGGCCCGACACATTCGAGGGTAAAACATAGGCATTTCCCCAAACGGCGAAGGTCTAGGCACATACCAACACGATGGCGCCTAAAACAATGTCCTCCTAGTGTCCATTTGATTTGGTTCATCCACACAACTCGTTTGTGACCAAAGGTCATGTTTTCTCTCAAAAGGTGTATTCAACACCAACATTCGACGTATGTCCAACAAGTCATACTCATCATCAAGAAGATGCAAGAAACATAACAACTTATACATTTTGTCATTTATGCATATAAACATAGAGAGAGCCTACCCATGGTAGAGATATTTCCCAAATGCTTAATCAAGATATCATAGAGTTGTGTAGTCATAAATACCGTTCATTAGTTCATTCATAATGCTATCACACATATTGCTTTCCTTCTATACTAATACTTCATATTCCAAAACAACATTAGATCAAGTAAACAAGTGTAAGGAAATCCTAATATCATAAAATGGGGTAAATCATTGTTTGAACAAATAAATACATGTATCTCGTTTAAAAGAAGTTTAGAACACTCACAATTTAGGTTTTAGGTTAAAACCTAGAAAATAGCAAACCCTAGAAGTTGATAATGGAAGACTTGGTTGAGAGGAGTAGAAATCTTGCTAAGAACATTTCAATAAATGCCTTGAAGTTGCCTTGAAGAGCAATAAATGTGTTTACCAACCCAAACCCTAGACAATAAATGAGAAGGATGCTTGGTTGCCAAAACTCGCCTCCCAAAACCTCTCTCCCGTTGTTCCAGGATAACTTGCAGAAATGAGGTATCAGCTCACTATTTAAGCAGCAGGTAAGATCATGCAGGCGATTATGCCTGGGAGACAGTGCCCATGGCATTGTCGCGTGTCAAAGTCGGTATCAAAGCACAACTCATTGTCTCCAAGCCGCGACTATGCCCGGGGCATTGTCGCAGGGCAATGTCACTAGGGACACACAGAAGCCCTTAGGCAGCCAGCGACAATGAGGTGGGACTATGACCATTGTGTCATAGTCGCTTGGCAAAGTCACTCCAAGCTTGACCCACCCGAAACTTGATTTATCCGACGATTAGCTAAAACTAACAAGGTGTACCGACATAAGTGGGTTCGAGTGATACAAAAACTAATGTGATAAGAAGGTAAGCCGAGACTTCTAATAATATAGCTTACTTGGATTTTCCGGGTGTTACACTGTCCTCGAGAAACTTCAGAAACATTTCTTGTTGTTGAGCCATAGCCGCATTCATGACTTGCATCATATGGTCCATCATTCTTGTATCTAGAGTAGCTTCTTCCATTATTGGCTCGGGCGTGGCTATGTTGCGGTGGGGTATATGCTCAGGCCCTCCGCCCAAAACATTATGCTGGTGTAGGGGCAATTCAACCGCTGTTACCCTTAGTTGGTTGGTCTTGGATGTCGCCGCATCATGACCATCCGTCCTATTACGAGTGTTTACCATTTCGTCTGCCACACATATATGAGGATAGAGATGAGAAACAGACTAGAGGATTTAAACATAAGGAACGCACTACCACATTCATTAATCATCATAACAGTAGTAATCTAAGCATGCTCACGTTACAACATATTCATAATAGCAGTAGCTAATTGAAATTATGAACACGTCACACATAAGAATCCTTAATACCACCGTCACAACTCTCAACTTATGTAGTCCCGTTGGTTCTAAGACCATCTTTTCTTCAGGGTTCTACACAATCTCACCATTCATAACTTATCCGATCTAAGCTTAAGTCTAGGTTCATTACTTTTATACCTAGTTCACTTAAACTACTGCTCTGATACCAACTTGTAACACCCTAAAAATAGGGGTTAATTTAAGCCTAAATTAAATGCGGAATAAATGAGTTTAACATAAAAGGATCACCCCAAAAGGGGAATAATTGCATGACGTTTACAATAAAATAATCGAGTGAAGTTGAATTCAACAACCTACTAATCTAGACCAACTAGTTCTAGATTACAAACGGGTGTCGACATCTCACTTTCAAAAGTATACCGGTTCTATATCAATGTACGCCTCTATAATCTTCAAAAATGCTACTATACTTCAACGACTCTCCACTCAAGTCTGAGGAATCCCACCGCTAGAATAACTTGTTATACATGTCATTTTAAGAAAAAGTGTTAGGCTAAAGCCTAGTGAGATCAAACATTTGCAATGGGAAAATCAGTACTTTCAAATGAAATAATTTAAGAAATGTTGGTGGAATTCATATAGATAAATCTCAACTTTAATACAAATACCTCTTGGGTTAACGGGGGAGGCCCGCTTACTAACACAAGTGACGGAACACAAAAGTAAGCCACTTGACGTATTAGTAAAACTAAACACATAAAAGTACCCGCAATGGATGTTAGGCTCAGTAGCTTTAAACGTACACCCACGGAAAGTCAACTTCAACCACATAGGGTCCTTACATTGAGATCCTCACCCAATATCGCGTATTAGCACGTAGGGCTTATACCCCATCTGATGCCTAAGCATGCCTCGATGTGGAAAACTAGCATTCCATCATCGGATCAAAGATTATATATATAAGTGGGTTCATGACTCCTAAATGCAACCAAATAATCCATTCAATGTCCACAAAATCAATCAATAACTTCCAACAATTAAAATGTCACCATATATGCAAAAATCATGAATCCATATAGTTACTCCCAAGTTTCCAAGAGGTTCCGTTCCAAATTGTTAAATGGTACTTCCACACAGACCAAATCATTTTTCCTAAATCCTCATTCAATAATACATAACCATATTTCAAAACCCAAATCTTGATTTCCAAGTATTTAATCACAAGGTGATAGAAAACATGTTTCTCATGTTCAAAATCCACAACTAAACCGAAATGTAAACTCTTTATCTTAAAATCATACCCTTCCATATAACCCCCAAAATCTCCAAAATTAGGTTTTAGTGAAAACTCGCCTAACTCAAATAAATCAAAAGTGGAGATGTTGAGAAGGTTAAAATCCACATTTTAACATGTATACAGTTTATAAAAGAGAATGAACTCGCCTTGTAGGGTTGTAGTAATGAGATAAGAAGAGATCCTTGAGAAAGCTTGGATTTGTACAATGAATGCTCATTGGAACCTAAATACCATAAATGATTAAGGGTTGAAGTGGATGGAAGGCATTAGGTAGAGGATGAAGGGGAGGGACTTGCCAGCCTTTTCTTGAGGGAAAATCGCCACCCAAATAACTCTTAAATGAATATTTGGAGTAAATGAAGGTTTGGGGGCCGATTACTCTATTTATCAAGTCATTGCACGCGCGCACGAGTGCCCGCGCGGAGCACTGGAGCCGCGGTTGAGCAGAGTGTCGCGCGGATGGTCGCGCGGTTCCATCCGCACGGTGTTCCGCGCCAAGCACTGATGGAACCTCCTTTTTCTCCATTTCCACCACCTTGACTAGCAACAACCATGCATGAATTCGGGGTCGAACCAAAAATTCAAACTTAAGATTCGAGGTGTTACATTTTGTGTTTCTACCAAGAGATTACTGCAATTATAGTAGGTTTGGATAACCAGAAAAATACACTTTTAACGTTAGAACCTGACAAGTACAATTATAGTATGTTTGGATATGAAATCAACAAGAAAATTGGGATTAGAACGAGTATACATAAATGCAAAAAATCCGGTTGCAAAATGATATGATACCCGGTTATGCGGGTCCTATTAAAAAGGGTACCATTTCACATGTAATAATACCCGGTCGTCGAACTAGGTAAGATTTAGCTAATAAAGCTTTATTAGATGGAGCCAGGTAGCATTTGCAATTTTTTATAAAATAATTGCAAAATTCTTACATGAATAAAAGAAATTTAATTCCAAAAATAACAAAATATAAGGGATAATTGGAATTAAAATCGAATTTATGAATGAAGAAAAATAATTTAATTCCAAAAATAATTGAATTTATCTTCCAAAAATATAAATAACAATTTGTTTCAATATTGTCCTGCATTTAATCCCACTTAATTCATTTCTTTTTTCATCATTTTACAACCTCCAATTTAACCACAATCATTTGATCAAAAAGATGAACGACTCAAATGAGTTTGTAAAATTTGTACTAATTAATTGGTTAGCAAATGATTATGCTTATATATATATATATATATATATATATATATATATATATAGGCATGGGATCATGGGAGAAGTGTCATTTTTGGTGAGAAGTACTTTTAAACAGTTGATCACTTTTAATCAAATACTCTCCCATGAATTGCGGCTTAAAAGAGAATTGATCCGATACATCTTGGTGCATCTCATCCTAAGATTCATTCATTTCTCATCCAACGATTGATAACACTTCTCATGCTTCTCACCAAATTTTGACACTTCTCACCAGTACACAACCATATATATATATATATATATATAATATGGAGAGAGACGTTCAAATACAACCATTTACATGATGCAACTCATTCAACCGCTCTATCTACCACTCATTTTATGTAATTAAGAAAAAAGAAAAAAGTTTAAAAAAAAATGAGTGATGGATAGAGGGTTGCATGGGTTGCATCATGTAAATGGTTGCATAATAATTAACCCTATATAGGACATTAAAAACATAAAGAAAAATCAAATATTGCATTACGAAATTGTGCATCAGGCCATGGCGTGCCACGGGCTTAACGTGGCGTGAGACACAATCCTTGGCTTCATGGCGCGCCATGGCGACTGTACGACGAGTTTTTCAGAAAATTGATATATATATATATATATATATATATATATATAGGGTGCGTTTCTTTTGCAAACCAAACAATTTGTACAAACTATGCAAACCACTATATTATGAAACAATAGATATATTTATGGATAATGATTATGATTCATTAATAATGATTGTGATATATATGAAAAATGTTAAGTTTATTTATTATAATCATGATTTTAAATTAGGAAACATAATAAAATTATATATTCATTAGACTTGATGAACGGCTAAGATTGGTTTGCATAGTTTGTACAAATTGCTTGGTTTGCAAAAGAAACGCACCCTATATATATATATATATATATATCAATTTTCTGAAAAACTCGTCGTACAGTCGCCATGGCGCGCCATGACGCCAAGGATTGTGTCTCACGCCACGTTAAGCCCGTGGCACGCCATGGCCTGATGCACAATTTCGTAATGCAATATTTGATTTTTCTTTATGTTTTTAATGTCTTATTTGCAAATTTTTTTTAATATATACCATAATTTAACTTGCTTATTACTATTGACTCATTGAGTAACACTATAAAACATATGTTTTTATATATAATGATATATATTAATTAGAAAAATGATGTCATAAGTCACGTCTTGAAAACGTCATGACTTCGTCGTGGCTCCTAAGGCTTGAGGCTTGCCCTCGCCGCCACCACGCCTCACGCCATTTAGAACCTTGATATATATATATATATATATATATATATATATATATATATATATATATATAGGGTCAGGTTCACGTGAGACCAAGCTGTTTCCGTGAGACCGCGTGAGACCAAGCCTTAAAAGATGAAATTTCACACCGAAACACTGTAAAGGTAAAAAACATTCGAACCTTCATAATGTAATCACACTATGAAGGTAAAAAATCCTAAACCAAGTTAAAAAAAATCAAACCTTCACAGATAAAAGACTGTGAAGGTATATCCGAACCTTCACAGTGAAGACGCTGTGAAGGTAAAAAAAATGAACATTCACTATGAAAAACACTGTGAACGTAACATTTACGGTGTTTTCCCTATGAAAAGTTCGATTTTTTTATCTTCACAGTTTTTTGGTGTGAAGTTTCATACTTTAAAACTTGGTCTCACCGGTCTCACGCGAACTTAAGTCTCTCTCTCTCTCTATATATATATATATAGAGAGACTTGAGATCATGTGAGACCAGACTATTTCCGTGAGACCCGTGAGACCACAAAAATAACACTAAACCTTTACAGCAAAAGACTGTGAAGGTATTATAAAGGTAAACCTTCACAATGTTTTTGTTGTGAAGGTTTGTTGTTTTTCGTTCCATCACAATGAATCACTGTGAAGTTTTAGTGTTATTTTCTGGTCTCACCGGTCTCACGAAAACAGGTTGGTCTCACGTGAACCTAACCCTATATATATATCATTTGCGGGGTTGGGCGGGTCACGGGCCGGGCCTAACATATATTTCCTTTCCAACGGGCCTAATACAGTAAACCCAAGCCCGTTTTTACGGGCTTGAGAACTTGCCCGTACACATCCTATTAACGGGTCGGGCTTGCCAACGGGCCTGAAAATTTACATTTAAAAAAACTTATATAAAATGGTAAGTTGTGTAAAATTATCCAAAATACATAATTTTTTCCAACTAAAAAAGCGTAAATATACTAATGTACACAACGTAAGAAAAAGATTTTTTCACAAAATATGGAGTGTGGACTTTTCCTCTCCAAAGATTATCACCCTCCGAAGTTCGGATTCCTTAACAACAAAATATTAACCACCTAATATTTCAATATCAAGATCATAAACGTATTATATGACATATCACATATATATTTAGACGGTGGTTGGTTCATAGTAGAGGGATTCCAACCAAAAACCACTTCTGAACTTTTTTTAATACAATATTAATTATATAAAAATAATAATTGGTTATAATTGTATAACGGGCCGGGCGAGCCTGTCCAAAATTCTTTTTCATAGCCTGAGCCTGCCCGTTAACTTGAATGGTCCCACCAAAGTCCGCCCATATTTTCTAAAATGGTTGTCCAAGCCCACTTTTCTAACGGGTTGGTCGGGTCGGGTCTAGCGGGGTCGGGTCGGGTCTAGCGGGCCTTACCGCCCATGAACAACTCTAATATATATATATATAGGGAGAGGTTCATTTGAAAAATGCTAAATATATGAAAATTAGAGAAGTAATCATAGTCTTTCATTCGGTCAAGATCGACTTTGACCGGTCAAATATTGTGTCTTTGACTGGTCAACAATTACAACTTTGACTAATCAAAAGTTGCGGCTATTCCAAAAATAAAAGGACAGTTTCATAATTTTTACAAATACACGGGACGAGTTCATATACGAATCTGTATGATTCACATATGAACAATATGTTCATATGTGAACCTGTGTAATTCACATATGAACTCTTTTAACTGATTCATATATGAACCTTTGTGATTCATATATGAATCAATTAACTGATTCACATATGAACTAATTAACTGTAGGTTCATATGTGAATCAGTTGAACTAATTAAAAAATTCATATATGAACCTTTGTGATTCACATATAAACTTATTACTCGTTCATATATGAATCACTCGTTCATTTCTTTATTTCTCATATTTTTAGCATTTCTCAAATGAACCTAATCCTATATATATATATAGGGAGAGGTTCATTTGAGAAATGGTAATTGTATGAGAAATAGAGAAGTAATCCTAGCCATTCATCTGATCAACATTTGCGGCTTTAACCGTGAAGCACCGGATAATTCCTTGCGTGGTCCATAGAAGATAGATGGGTAGTTTCGTAAAATACGCGTGCCAAATTCATATATGAACATGTATGATTCACATATGAACCATACGTTCATATATAAATTAGTTAATTAGTTCATATGTGAATCACAAAGGTTCATATATGAATATGTTAATTAGTTCAACTGATTCACATATGAACCCACAATTAAGTAGTTCATATATAAATCAGTTAATTGGTTCATATATGAATCAGTTAAAAAAGTTTATATGTGAATCACACTGGTTCACATATGAACGTATAGTTCATATGTGAATCATACAGATTCATATATGAACTCAACCTGTGTATTTTGTAAAAATTACGAAACCGTCCTTCTAATTTTGGAATAGCCGCAACTTTTGACCAGTCAAAGCCGCAATATTTGACCAGTCAAATCCGATCTTGACCGTATGAATGGCTAGGATTACTTCTCTATTTCTCATACATTTACCATTTCTCAAATGAACCTAAAGCCATATATATATATATATATATATATATATATATATATATATATATATATATATGCGAAAGATCCTGTGAGGATTTGAGTTAATGGTGAGATATGGATCTGAACCGTTGATTTCTTTTAATCTCTAGCCCTCCCATGAACTGTGGCTTAGAGGAGAATTGATCTGGTGCATCTCATCCTAATGTGCGCCCATTTCTCATCCACCGGTCGATAACCACTTCTCACGCTTCTCACTAGAACCCAATTATATATATATACCGGTAATCAAATGAGAACCACAAAAATGTTGAGAACTTTAAGAACCAATCTCAAACATCTAATCACTCCAATCTAACAACCTTGATTAATGTTTCATTTATAATTAAGGAAGGACCCGATGATAATTTTTATTTTTCTTGATTTTCCACTTCCCCTTTTTATAGATATCAAAATTTGGAATCAATTATTTTTTTTATCCAATCTTATGCGATATAATTTATATGTAATAATAATAATAAGATATTTTAATTTTCATTAATTGATAATAATCTTTTATATTTCATTAGTTGATTGTATTATTAATTTAAAGTTTTATTATAACTAATATAATTTTGATTTAAAAAGGAGGTGGTTTTTAACTTAAATTATATAATTTCAATAAGAGATAGAAAGTGAAAAGATTTACTTTCACTACCTTTTAAGAGTTATGTTTGTATGTAAATGACAACATATATGAAAAATGTTACCTTCTAACTCTCGCCATTGATTAATCTTGATTGTGGTTGAGATTGGTTCTTATAGTTCTCAACTTTTTTGTGATTCTCACTTGATTATCACAAATCAAATACAAACCCAATAGACGTTACAGACTTACAACCTAATTTTTATTTATTGTTTTCATATATGAACATCACATGTGAAACATACTGTGTTCAAAAAGTGTTGTTTATACACATTACAAAACAAATGACTTTTACCCACAAAAACACCCATGGAAATTTTCGTCGTCGCTAATTACCGACAGATCACCAGAAAATATCAATGGTTCTGTAGAATACGATGTTTTTGAGAAAATACCAACGTATCACCCAGAGAATCCCCAAGTAATTTGTAACTAATTTGAATTACCCACCAAAAATTTATCCACCAACTTTTGTGACGGCTTTATAATGGATCACCTTTTAGTGACGAATTTCCCAGAGAAAAGTCCGTAGGCAAAAATCTTTTATTTAGTAGTGGTATAAAACATTCACTACTGTTTTACATGTTGAAAAAACATGAAAATACGTTTATATATAAAAAAAATAATATATATACGAACAAAACATATAAAACAATATGAACTATAACTTAAAACCAAACTCATTGAATAATTTGAACTGATTTTCACGAATTTGTAACAGTTATTAGGTTTGTATATGATTGTTATATGTATTTTTGCATCAAATATGTAGGTTGTGTTGTATCTATGTATATGTATGTATATATATATGTGTGTGTGCATATAGTGGATAGAATATATATATATATATATATATATATATATATATATATACACACACACACACATAGGGAGAGGTTCATTTGAGAAACGTTAAATGTATAAGAAATAGAGAAATGGTCCTAGCCCTTTATCTGATCAATATTTGCGGCTTTGACCGTGAAACACCAGATAATTTCTTATGTGGTCTGTAGAAGATAGAGGGGTAGTTTCGTAAAATACGCGGGACAAGTTCATATGTGAACCTATGTGATTCATATATGAACTATATGTTTATATGTAAATCAGTTAATTAGTTCATGTGAGAATAAGTTAATTAGTTCATATATGAATCACAAGGGTTCATATGTGAATCTGTTAATTAGTTCAACTGATTCTCATATGAACTTACAGTTAATTAGTTCATATGTGAATCAATTAATTAGTTTATATATGAATCAGTTAAAAGAGTTCATATGTGAATTACACTAGTTCACAGATGAACATATACTTCATATGTGAATCATACATGTTCATATATGAATTCGTCCCGTGTATTTGTAAAAATTACGAAATTGTCATTCTATTTTTGGAATAGCCGCAACTTTTGATCAGTCAAAGCCTCAATATTATGACCAATCAAAGACGCAATATTTGACCAGTCAAATCCGATCTTGACCATATGAAATGCTAGGATTACTTCTCTATTTTTCATACATTTACCATTTCTCAAATGAACCTAATGATATATATATATATGTATATATATATATATATATATATTGTACATGTGTATATAGGGTGTAAACGAGTCCAACTTTTAATAAGTTACTCAAGCTCGAGTCGATCTCGAACACAAAATAGAACTCGTTTAACACCAATATTTGAATCGACTTGTTCGAAAACTCGATTAAATTTTACAAGTGGAGTTGAGCTCCATAATTTGTTAACCAAACCATTGGTATTAACCGTGTGAACCAAAAATGGACCAATCAGATGGCTCTATTCCTTTTTGTTTAATTACTCGGATTCTAATATAGTGGAGGGTAAAATTGGAATTTTTTCTATATCCATGTTTAAGAAATTGATTCCTTATTTATCTCCTAGATAATGATGGTAGTTATTCAATTTTTATTCACGTTTAATGAATTTATTCCTTATTTATCTCCTAGATAATGATGATAGTTATTCAATTTTTATTCTTTGATATTATCTTATCTAACCAAAGCAACAACCATTTATCTAAGCCTCTGCAACAGCCTTGAACCCGCAACCTCCTAAACACCTGCAGCAGCCTTAAACCACGACATTTACCAATATGAAGAAGAGCTCACAGTAGCCTCCTAGTCAATCCAAACAACCAACAACAACCCTTTGGTCAGCAGTTGGCAACAACTTGATAAACACTTCCAAACCGCGTCAGCTACCCTCGTCCAAAACTCCTCCGAATTCCACCAAAGAGCAGCGATAAATATGTGCAAACGTGCATATATGAACATGAGTATATGTGCATATAAGTATATGTGCAAACGTGCATATATAAACATGAGTATATGTACATACGTGCATACGTTTGTATGTGTATATAAGTATATGTGCATACGTGCATACATTTGTATGTGCATATAAGTATATGTGCATATGTGTTGAAATTAGAGCAACTATCCAAATCAAAACCTAGACCTCGACAATGAAACCCAAATGAATATCATAGTTTTCTTCCCTTCCATCATCACTTGTTACTTTTTCTTCTTTTCTTCTTCTTTCTAGTCGGCAACCAGATAATCGATAATCGTAGAACCTTTTACGATTTTGTTGATGATATGAAGTAATCTGTTGCTGGATTTCACGATTGTCCCTTCTTTTCGACAACGATTCTCCCGTTTTCTCCGGATTTTGCGATTGTGAAACAACAGGGTGAAGGATTTTGAAGGATCTTTTGTTTATTGATGCGAATAACCATAAATCGATTTGAAGATGAAATCCCTAATTTCACGCCAGGTTATTTGGAAACCCGTGGACATAGATTTAATGTGTTTTTGTTATTTTACAAATATACCCCTGTGCTCATATGCATATTTTTTTCCCCAAAAACTCTAATTTATTATTTTTAAAATAAAAATTCTAAATAATTGTGAACCATGGATGTAAATAATCAACGGTCAAGATTGGTTAACACGGTTAATACTAATATCACGGTTAACAAAAGAAGGGGACCATATATATATTGTACATGTGTATATAAGGTGTAAACGAGTCCAGCTTTTAACGAGTTAGTCAAGCTCGAGTCGATCTCGATCACAAAATAGAACTCGTTTAACACCAATATTTGAATCAACTTGTTCGAAAACTCGATTAAATTTTACGAGTTGAGTCGAGCTCCATAACACCAATATTCAACTCAACTGGTTCAAAAACTCGATTAAATTTTACGAGTCGAGTCGAGTCGAGCCATTCAAGCATATACACTTTTCCGAGCCAAACATATTTGTATGTTTACAAATTATAATATAAAAATCATGAAGGTAAAACATATAAACGAGTTAATCCTCAAGATCGAGTATATAAACAAGCATCAATTTGTTTAGTAGATATATGCATGTATGTGTGTTGGTGAAAGATTGTGTGAGAAGTTGAGGTTTTCGTGAGAAACGTGAGAAATAGCCGTTGATCACTATTAATCAAATGACCTTCCATGAATTGCGGCTTAGAAGGAAATTGATCCGGTACATCTCATCCTAATATGTATCAATTTCTCATCCAACGGTTATAACCACTTCTCTTGTTTCTCACGTTAACCAAAAAAAAATTAAGAAAACAAAAGTTAATATTTGATTTAAAAAAAGTAAAATAAAAATTAAACATAATTAGGTTAGTTATTATTTAAAATTAAGAAATCGAATGAAATTAAAAGTTAATCTTTAAATTAAACTAGAAACGTACTTGCGTAATGCAGCGAAATAAATCACGATTTTAATGTTTTATTATTATTTTTTTTTTATAAATTTGTTTAATTTAGTCTTAATAATATAATTTTTTATATAAGAAAAAATTAAGTATTTTGTTAGAATTCAATGATTATCTTATATATTTTAAATTCTTTATATTTAAATTGAGATGTTTATCCCGTTTTGATTATATTTATCAGTTAGTTATGAATTCAAACATATAGCTTTAGAAATTTGTACTCATGCATCATGACTTGTAATCTTAAATTTTAAGTAATGTGTATCAATAACAGTATTTATGCATAAAAACTTGTTTTTAAGAGTTTATTCGAAAGTTTGATAATAATGTAATTTATTTTATGTTTAATAATATAATATTTTTAATAAAATAAACATTAAATATTCTGTTAGATTTTCTTAATTATATTTTAGATTTTTTATATCTAAAATTTGAGGGGGGTTTGGTGCATTTCAAGAAATCGGAATGAAAATAGGAATGAATATGTTAAGGAATAGGAATCAATATATCAATTGTAGTATATTATATTGTTTTGTATTACTTTCAATTGTTGATGTTTGGTTTAAACAAATTCATCTTATAATGACAGTTTCTTCTATTTTTCTTCCTGTTTCCTATCCAAACTATAATCACGAAACACTCATCGATTATTTGAAGAACATTGATGAAGGGGAACAATGATGAAGAACATAGATGAAGGCTAGGATGATGAAAAATATATCTAAACCTGATACGATATCATCTCCATCATCATCTTCCCTGTCTCATCACCAAACCCATGAGATGGAATTCTAAGGTTAATACTTGTGAGAAAGAAGATAAGGGAACAAAATCGATCTCAATGAAAAAAATCGATTCTTGTGAAAGAAAATCAAACAAACCCAAAACCCCAATTCTTCAACCTATTGGATTGAACAAAATCGATCGATTCTTCAACCTATTCAACCCAAATCCCGATTCTCCAAACCCAAACATCGATGTGAACAAAATCGAAGATGAGAAACAAGTACATCGATCGATGTCTTCAACCTATTGAAATGAAGAAGACAGAAGATGAGAAACAAAACATTCGATCGATTTTTTTAGCGATCATCTAGGGTTTCAGAAAGGGCATATCGAACAAAATTGAAAATCAGAAACAAACCCACATGATGAGATGATAGATTTCTTCAACCTGAATATGGTGAGAGGATCGATTTCTTCAACCGTTGAAGGATGCGATCTGCTATGGAGGTTAGGGGAGTAGATGGAGGTTAGAGGGCTACTCCATTATGTTGGTTCATTTCACCAAATTTGGAGTGGAATGGTTTTTGGGCCTTTCTATTATAATGATTAATTATAATCCTTGCAACCAAACACCATCAATTATTTCATTTTCATTCCCCTTTTGAACCAAACTAATACAATTAATATCATTCCCATTAATTATCATCCAATACCCCCAACCAAACACCCCCGATTTTTATCATGTATTTAGTTATGCGGGGAGTGATTTTATGAGTGATTTTAGGGGAGTTAAAGTAGTTAGAGATAAATATTGAAAGTTAATAAATCACATCAAATATAGTACATAAAGCTTTAATGGTTGTTTTTAAGAGATTTTAAGTAATTAGTATTAAATAGCGGTACATTAAGGTTTATCAATTGTTTTTACGAGTTTTTTATAGATGTTTTGTAATATGGTATAGATAGCCACAAAATTAGACTAGTTATTATTTAAAATTAAAAGGTTAAACAAATCTAGGTAGTCATTATTTAAAAAGAGAAATAAAATTAAAAATAATTAACATTTATAATTTTATTTTCCTTCTCTTATTTTCTTCGTTGTCTCATTTTCCCTCTTATAATTTTATTTCCCCTCTCTTCAAATCTCATTTCCTCTCGAGTTCTAGTGAGCTCCGGTCTCCTTTTCCCTCTCTTCTAATTTCTTTGAAATGCAGAAACCCTAAAAACGATTTCAGGCTCGATTTCACTCATCAGGTACACGCTAGCTTGATTTCACGATTTTGTTTTCTCGATTTTGAAAAAACCCTAAAAACGATTTTAGGTTCGATTTCACTATGTCTACTGTTTTTTCTTGATTTTGCTACATCCCGAGTCTCGTTGCTACTGCTTTCTTGGAGATTTATTGGTGAAGTAGGTTATAGGGCCTCACGGTTTTACGGTTTCTAGTCCCGCACCTTAGGTTGTTCCAATATGCCGAATGCAAATAATACAAATGACACTATTTGATTGTAGAATTTCGACAATTTGTCATACGTTGTACAATTTTGCTTGTAGATTGCAGAATTTGCAGAATTTGTTTTCAAAATGTTTATGTTTTCTAAATAATATATCACATTTGGACTATAGTGTAATGGATTGATAGTGCTTGGAATACACCTACAGACGTGTGCTAATTAAACCTCAAGGCAAGTATTCAATGAGATCTAATATCGTCTTTCAAGTAATAAAACGGTAAAGTACCGGATATCGTTCCACAGAGATTGGAGTAAAAGTTGATTAAAAAGTAAGAGAAAGAAATGACTTCAGATGGCGATTTTGAATAATTGATTTGGTTTGGTTTGTCACTTGATTAGATTAACAGAATAATAAAGCAAGCACGGGTGTAAGACATTTAGGTGAGATTTAAACACAAATTCCAGCAGACTTATGCTACAGACATGCTGCAGCATGAGTTGGCCATAACTAGATCCACCATCTATTTTGAGGGTATTCCTCTCGGACTTCAATATTCACACTACTATTTAGATTTGACTAAACACATCTCTGTGCAGCCTCCAGCTATTTATAGTGTAGAACAAAGTCAAAATATATGGACGATCAAATCTCTTTGTATCTAAAACCGCTCTCTCGAGCCGATTCCCATATCATTCAAGTTGACGTGTTCGAAGGGGCTTATCTCTAAGTCATCTACACTTTAATACTAATGACTAGCGATCAACTTGTCGAGAATAAATCAGTTTATAAATAAAAAGCAACTCTCTCAAGTCTACTTCTTATATTATTCAAACTGACGTGCTTTTGGTAGCTTATCTCTAAGTCAACCGCACTTTAACACTTTAGCAAGTGATCAGTTCGTCAAGAAGTGTCATTGAACTTTATAAAACTTGAAATGAAATGATGGAACATTGTTATTGCGAAACAATGTCCACCTTTCTTTGGTTTGAAATCTCACCCTTTTATCTTACACCCGAGCTAAATAAATTAGCTACTCATATTTAAAGACATAAAGCGATAAATGACGGAAGTAAATGCATAAATATAAATGACATAAATTAAATGACTGAATATAAATTACAAGAAATAAAATGACGATAATGTAAATAGCAAATTAAAGAAAGCTAAGAATTATAAAGCATAAAATAAAGAACAAGAGAAGATAGCCAAAAGATTACTTCCAATTATAAAATTAGACAATAGAGAATGGATTATGGATCTCTAAATTACAACCCCAAGATCCCCTTTTATACTAAAGGGGAGTGACACAAAAGGGTAATTACCACTAAATAAAGTACTAAAAGTACAAAAGACATATTATCCAAAGGTTAACATCCAAAAGACAATAAAGTGTTTAACCACAAAATACATATCATCCAAATATTAGTTTAGAAGGTTCCCAAAAGTCAGATTCATAACTCAAAAAGGTCTTCCCACAAAAAGCTCCTCCTAGCTTATCCATTAAGCTCCATATACGGCTGCTGTAGGGATGCTACAGCTTTCTGCACTTATAAATCTGCCCAAAAATACAGCAATTAGCTTATCCAAATGCAATAAAACAAGTTCTTCATATCTTTAGATCCAGGAAACAAGAAAAGAGAAAACAATGAACTAAAATGACTCAAATGTTGGGATTAGAAGGTAAAAACTATCTTAAAAGAAAGAGAAAAAGAGCATAATGACACTAAATAATTAGTGCCATCACAACCCCAAACTTGAAATATTGCTTGTCCCCAAGCAATTTAGACACAAAAAAGCGAGTAAAAGAAGAAAAAAACGACTCAAGTGATAAGATTTGCAAAATGGATGTATTAAGTGCACACATATAGATGATCAACCCAAGCATACATGGCATAGCCCTTTCATAAATCCAAAGTGTCCATGATTTCTATTTACCATGAGTATGAACCATATGCTAGTAAGATTTTCTTTTTGTTATGGTACTCACATCTCACAATTAAGATCAAAAGGACTTTTAATGAACTGGATCACTTTTTTTGGCTTTTTCTTATGCTCACTTTGCCTCTTATTTTCACCTTTTGCATCATTTTTCAATTTTTTCAGATTTGGCGCTTTTGTGCACTTTTATTTGGTGAATGTAATGCACTTAGCGCCTATGGGACTTTTTTAGTGCCTAAGTCCAAATATGGCATATTTGAAGAGCTATGCTTTTTTTTGTTTTTAAGCTTTTGCCATGGTGGACTTTTCCCAACCCCAAACTTTGAAATTTACAATGTCCTCATTGTAATAGCATGAAAGTGTATGAATAATATGGAGTGGGTGCAAGTGGCTAATGTTGAGTATCAAAAGATGGCCTATATCATTTCTTATGTGAGATGTGGACCAAATTGCGTCCCAAGTAAAATAATCCTAGTTCTAGCAAGCACTACAAAGTGAAATATAGACCATGAATGTATGAATTTATTGTGGATATGTATGCATGCTCAAGCTGATCACCAATGCCCATTTGCAAGAAAATAAATCCTAAAATTATGAAAGACACATCCCAGACTAAAAAAAACTAAAATGAATAAAAAAAAACATGGAGCTAAAAGGTGATGAATAGAACCTGTCCTACTCCATTGGAGTAGGCCGTGGATCCTGTGGTGGTGGTGCAGCAGCAGAAGTGCCCTCCATTCCATCTTTGTATGCCTTCAACAACTGCCTCAACTCTTCATTCTTAGTACACAACCTGATGTTTTCCTCTTTGATTTCCTTCAGCTTTCTTCCCTGCTTCTTGATTTTTCTGTCAAACTTCTCAACCAACGCAACCTCAACTCTCTTGAAATCTTCCCTTCCCTTCTTGCATTCTTTCTTCACCTTCTCTGCTAACTCTGTCCTTAAGCTATCGATCTTGTCAAAAAACTCATGCCTCTAATAAAATAACCCGTCCATGAGAGAACTGTTCTGGGATAGCAGGTCCTGAGGCATGGTTGGGATGTCAGCAGCCTGTGATATGTTCCATCTTCTGTCCTAAATCTGTTGACTGCCTTGAGGTCTATCTGCCATCGTCCCCCACCTTCTTTGATGATCTGGTCCTCCTCATACTGCGACACTCCCTTTTTTAGTAACATTTGGGTGATGAGGCTGGGGAAATACATCTGGCCCCTTGTCTTTGCAGCACAACTTCTCATGTTCTTCAAGATGATCTTCCCAAAATTGATTGTATTTCCTTGCATCAAACAAAATAACAGAACCATTCTTTCCACAATGACCAAGTGGACATAAGTGATGGGTGAGATTGAGTGTCGTAGGAAATTTATCCAAACATTGGCATCAGGCTTTAGGTTACAAGCCTTGAAGTGCCTCAACATGAAGTTGGAATGAGCATCCCAACTAGTTTCAGGCAGTCCCAAAACAGTGGAAATATCATCCAAATCATTTTCAGTGAGATTGATCATCATCTAGTGGAAATCAGTGCGTTTAGGAGGAGTGAGGTTTAAAAATTTGTTAATTTTCTTTGAAGTGAGAGTGAACCTCACTCCCCTGATCATGACCTTTGAAGAGCTATTGACAGAAATTTCAGCGTAAAACTCTCTTAGGAGAGTCACATTATATGAAACAGGTACCTCACAAAGCTTGCTGAGTCCATGGGATTCCACCACAGTTTTGATGAAACTGTATTCGGCTAGGCTTTGTGGGTGGAATCCCTTATCAGGCAATCCCATCATATCTTTGAACTTCTCAAAAGCATTCTCAACAGCCTCTGAACTTAATCCCCCATGAGGTAGGTCTGGCCGTGGGATTCTTTGTGGTCTGGTCTTAGAGGTACTGGCTGCAGACTTTGATGTTGAGCCTTGCTGCAGGATTGCTGCAGCACCCTTCCCCATACTCCTAGTAGTTACCCTTGGCCTTTTTCTGGATGTGCTCTCCTTAATAGGTTTGGACTTTTTTGCTTTCTTTCTAGATATGCCTTCCTCAGCAGTTTTAGACCTGTAGCCAACGATTTGGTCCTCTGTCTAGTTGGAATCACCACAGATAGTGATTCACTAAAGGGTAAGTTCAATTCAGGAAGGTCATCCCTAGGAGAGGCATTGTTTGCTTCATCATGTACCTTAGGTATTTTTTCATATTCAGCCCCCATTTTGTCCAAATTCTCATCGAGCTCCTCAAATCCAGGGAGTGAGTTAGGCACATAAATGTCATTCTCCAAGGAGTATGGCACAACAGCCCAATCATCGTGCATCTCGAAATCATCAGAGTGAATATAGAGGGGTATACCCTCTGTGTTGTGATCAACATCATCCTCATCGTCAGAGACAGAGGTGAAATACCCTTCGGGGTCCAGAATGCTAGTGGGAGAAGATACCTGAGCCTCTTGAGTAGGAGGAGTTGGTGCGATTTGGACCTCATCAGGGAGTGGTACGCCGGTGGTGTGAACAGGGGAACCCATGGCTTCTTCTAGAGACACCTCGTTAACCGCATCAATCAAGGGTTCGATGGGTAGAGGATCGATGGTGGGGGTTTCGCTTCCAGAAAGCCTCTCGATAGTTGGTTCGACCGTTGATGATTCCTCAACGGTAGATTGAACGGGTTCATAGATGTGTAGAAAAGGGTGAGTGGTTGTGGAGGATTGCACTGGTGATGAAGATTCACCATCGAGGGTATTTGGTTCAGGTTCGTTTGGTGCGTGCGATGGTGGGTTCGTCGGCTGGTTGGAGTTCCGTCGGCGTTGGCTTCGCCGGACCGAAGTAGGGTTTTGGGCTTCATCGGGGTCGCGAATGGCAGGTCATTTCACTCTAGCCATGTCGTGGAGTGATCGACGATGACGATAGAGCGCCGGAGGTGGTGTTTTTCAGCGGTGGGTCGCTCGATGAACCGAGAGAGAAAGAAGAATGGGAAAGTGATGAGAAGGTTTTTTTTTTGGGAAACTGAAGAGTCTAACTTATCTTACAAGCTTTTGCTTCTGGAAGGATCTTTTTAACAACAAACTCAGATATCTAGGTTGGTTATTAACCAAAAAGAAATGATGAAAATTTTATGGGGAAGGAGTTTTGGAAGGTGATGGTGCTCTACAAACGGTTGAAAAGAAGTTCTCTTTTTGAAAAAGGTGGCAGATGACATCACTTAAGTGTACCTCCCTTAAAAATTTTGATCTTATCTTTATGGTTTCCCGCTTAAACTCAAAACCTGATTCCTTGCAAGACTAGGGTTTCATGCTGCAGAGATGCTATAGCATGGGATCTTCATTTCTTCTTCTACAATCAAAGCTGCAAAACTATACAAACGATTAAAATACAAGTCCTAGAAAGCAGTAAAGGTAAGGTAAATTATTTACAAACAAAATGGGACTTCAAAAAGTCCACATCATTCTTGAAGCTTGTTCAGCACAAAGTGACCAGATCCACAGAACAGGGTTCTGGGATGGTTACTAAGGTGTGGTATGCCTTAACTCTCGGTCCATTGACCTTGAACACATTGTTATCCTCAGGGTTAATGTCAGGATCGAAATTCAAAACAAGAACTTAATAAACACTCAGAAACTATGTTAAAGAAGTCGCGGAAAAACACTTTAACAATAAATCAATCAAACAGTGTATAAACTCAAATCACAAGTTATATTGATTAACTTAATGATTACAAACAAAACCTCAATCTGTTGAACAGGCTCAACAGACGTTCAATACTTCTCTATTGAAAGGACTTCAAAGAACCTTGAGGTTAATTCTCTCTAAAACAAACGTATATCAAAAACTATATCTCTATCAAAGACTTCTAGACTATATGTACATAATTAATTACAAGATAATTATCAAAACAAAATTGATCTTCATTCCATAATTATCTTCATCTCTATCTCCAGCTCCTATTCTTTCGTTTCAAGTCATTATCTTCATAAACAACATTAACTTCATTCTCATCCAGCAACATTAATCTTCAACAGCATTAACATCCTCAGCAGTACTAACTATGCTTGCAGTATTAACCCCCCTCTTGCAGTAGTAATCTTTAAGCAGTACTAACTACTAGCAGTATTAACTTTCAAGCAGTATTAATACCTCTAGTAGTAGTAATTCTTCAGCCTGCAGTATTAACTTTAAGTAGCAGCATTAACCATACTTAGCATATTTCTGACCCAACAATCTCCCCCTAACTTAACTTTTCAAATTGAGAAGTTAAGTTCTTCAGCAAAGGGTCTTCATGATGCTTTCAAAACTCCATCTTAATTCCCAAGATTTGGATCCAGTCCCAGACTTTGATTAATTGTTCTTTTGATCACTATTCTGGCCATTTCTGAATCTTTAGGACATACCAGCTTTGCTCTCAACATTCCTTGTAGCTTTGCTCTACTATGGTCATACACCTTGTCCACCAAGAAGTACTCATGATAGCTTTTGTCAATAGTTAGCACAAAGACTCCACAATTTTCAAACAACATCCAATTATCTATCCTTTTGAATCCATTCTCAAGATGCAAGTCCTTGATAACATACTGCACTCTTTTAGGCTCAAACATCATGCACAAGTACTCCATGGCCATCTTTGTTAGACTCGTCCCAGCTTCTTTCAACACTTTACCATGTAAGCTCAGTCTAACTTTGTGCATTTCTTCCAAATCAGACCTGGAACAACTTCTGATAATTTTACCCCATGTAGCATATATTTCATAATGACCACCCATTCTCTTGAACCTGAAGTATTCTTTGCCTTGGTCTTTCAAAATATCCCAATGAATGATTTCAGGAGCATTCACTGAAATAGAATCAACCTTCAGAGGTTCTTTATCCGATACTGTCATGTACAAATCAAATTGCACATCAGATTATCTTGGTTGACTTGTAGGATCTTGATTATGCTCTAGCACATGTTCTGCTGCTTCTGCTTCTGCTTCTGCTTCTGCTCTTTTACTTTCATTCTCCTTTTCAACTTCATCAATTATTGACCTCTTTGCCTGTTTCTTGGTAGCAATAGATTTCTTTCTTTTTATAGCTCCAATTTTCTGAGCTAAGGTCTCTTCTTCATTCACTTTTGCCTTGTCTTTGGTAGGAGTGCCTTCTTCACTGTCAGGGAAAGGTTTTTGTATGTTGAGATCATGTCTTTCTTTCAACTTTCTTTCAACCTCAACCCTTTGAATGAAATTCCCTTTCAGCTTGGCCATCTCCTTCTTGTATAACTCTTCTATCCTTCCAAATGACATGCTGGCAAACATTCAT
Organism: Arctium minus; assembly: GCA_954870635.1. Lineage (NCBI taxonomy): Eukaryota > Viridiplantae > Streptophyta > Magnoliopsida > Asterales > Asteraceae > Arctium > Arctium minus. The sequence goes on along the minus strand of OX941097.1, from coordinate 21,098,266 downwards.
TCAGGAACTCAAATAGCTCCTTTCAGAAAGTTTATCATTTTCCTTCTTTCTTGATTGGCCAGGAAGGTCTTTGAAGGCTTTCTTTGGCTTTGTTTAGTTGCTCTCAATGTCACTTTCTTAGCAGCAGCAGCAGTCTTCAACCTCCTTTGATATTCTTCATTAAGCTTAGTAGACAAATCTAAAGCAATTTCTCTGTCTTTGGCATATTGAATCTCTTCCTCCTTTTCCAACTCTTCTTGCAACTTTTTGGCCATTTCTTCATCAAGTTCTATTTTAGTCTGCTTCTTTGATGGCTTCTCAGACTCAATCATCTTCTCCTTCCCTTTCTTTTTGGTCTCAGTTACACTGAATTCTTTTCTTTTCTTTTCTTTTCTGTTTCAACTTCTTTGATTACCATTCCCTTAGCCTTTGGAGTAGCTTTGGGAGTGTCAAGCTTTGCCTTTACCAATGTTTCAGCAATTTCTATCTCTTCCCTGGATAATTCTGTTTCTACTGCAGACTCAGATACTGCTGCTTTACTTATTTCTCCTGCTTTTTCAAAAGTTTCTGCTGCTGATGTAGTTTCTACTTCTTTTGTTGTTTCTGCTGCTTGTTTCTTTTCTACTTCAGTATTCATCTCCCCCTCAAACTTAAATTCCATTCCAACTGGTTTTTCCTCCTTATCTTTAGTTGCTTGAGTCTCCCCCTTTTTGGAAGCATCATGATCAATGCTCCTCTTCTTCAAAACAAACTTGGTTTTCTTCTTTTTGTGCACCAGCCTTAGAACCATCTTTTTGAGTTTGGTAATCTGCACTTGTTGAGAAGTGATCACCTTTTTCATCTCATGTATCTCCAAATTTTGATTATGAACTTCCAGAATTATTCTACCAAGAGTATCCATCAATTCATCATAAGTATATTTGTCCTCACCTTCTTTAGGTGTTTTTACCACCCTTGAAGGATCCTTGGATCGTTTAGTATAGGCCTTCTGCCTAGCAGAAGCACCTGCTACCCCCGTGGTTTCTTGGCACCTGGGACCTTTAGATGATTGCTCATCTAAAGTTGTTGTGGGGAAGGTCTTAGAGATGTTCACACTGTCCTGTCCTACACCTTGTGCAAAAACAGTAGTGTGAGCCTTTCTGCCCACATACTCATCCTTCTCCTTATAGAGAACCTTCTTGGAGTTGGGAGACACCCCTGTGGTTACCCTTTGGATATTCTCTAATGGAGAATGCTCTATTAGAGGGCTTGCAGTCTGTTGGGGTGAAGATACAGAAAGGGAAGGAACCTTCTGTACCTTTTTCCTTTGATATATTTTGGTGATGGGGGATTTGGGCTTGACAATAGGGATCTGAGAAGTATCAATTGAACTGAATGGTGTGGGTAGGTCATCAGTTGGGTGGTTAGATGTGGGCTGTGACCCTGATGCCTCACCATGGGAATGAGACACACCCATCATTGTAGAAAACAATGGAGTGTCTGGACCAGAAAAGTCCTTGGAAGGCCTTTTCATGTTTGAGAACACCTTCCCTTTGGGAGGTTTTGGTACATACACCTCTTCAAAAGAGGGTAGATCCGTCAATTCCTTTAGTAGAATCTCTTGTACAAACCTAGGATACATATAAAATCTCTTTGTTTTGGTATCTAGGTTTGACAGCAAATCATTTAAAAGCATTTGTGAAAAATTAAACTTTCTGGAGGTTGCTAAACAAACCAGAGCATAAGCTATGGTACTGCTGAACTTGCTCCATCCAGTTGTTTTGCGTGAAATGCAGTGTTGGAGGGTATGAACAAAGAATCGCCACTGAGGTGAAAATATGTTCTTGTAAAACTTGTAGACATTAGTGGGACCTTCATACCCCATTCGACTAAGAACTTGGAAGAGATCTTCCTTAGGTAAAGAGGTTATACCTGAGGCATCATCTAAGCATAGATGAGTGCGTATGCAATCCTCTGTAATGGCGATGGGTTTGTCACAAACCCTTGATTGGATGACTTGATTTCCTTCCACAGTCTGTATTGAGGCATTTGCCTAGAACTGTCGCAAGTGTTCCACATAGATTGTGGGATTGACAGTGAGTGCGTAGGCAATGTGCGATGATTTGAGGAAATCCACTATAGCATGAAAACCCTCAGCTTGCTTGGGTTTCTGTAACATGGCCAATTCGTTGTGTTCATCAAAGAAGTTGAGTCCTGCCATCTTCGTGATTGAAACTAGGGTTATGCACTGGTAAGTAAGAATTCGAGAGAAAGAACACTCGTAGGAAATTCAAAGAGCCGTTTGGATTTTGGCGGTCAAAGAGGGTATTTATTGGTGGAGGGTTTCAGTTAGAAGCAGTACTAAGTACCCTAGCAGTATTAACTAGCCGCAGCATTAACTCATATTAGCAGTGGTAACACATATTGGCAGTATTAACACATATCAGCAGTATGAACACTGATTAGCAGTAGAAATAAGGAAATCAGTAGTAACTTTACACTGGCAGTATAAACTACCTAGCAGTAGTAACCATACTTAACCATATTGGAACTGTCATCATGAGTAATATAGAGAGCAGTATTAGCTGAACTAGAAGTACCAAGTATACAATTGAAGCAATTTGAAACACTTAAACACACAAGGTTAGCAGCATCATGCACAATAAAATATGAGAAAGTAAGCAGGAAGGAATCTATACATAAATGGTACATAAAGAAAATCAAAGGAGGCTTATTCAGTGTTTATCATGCCCACACTTGTGACCAAGAATGTGAATCTACCCACATCAAAAGCTTTGATGAATAGATCAGCAAATTGGTTACTTGTGTGTACTTTTATAACCTGAATTAGCTTCTTTTCATTGTAGTCTCTAATGAAATGGTACCTTATTTCTATATGCTTGGTTTTTGAGTGCTTCACTGGATTATTAACAATGCTTATGGCACTGTTGTTGTCAATGAAGATTGGAGTGTGCAGAAAAGTAACCCCATAGTCCAACATCTGGTTCTGAATCCATAGCACTTATGAGCAGCAGCTTGCAGCAGCTATGTACTCTGCTTCTGTTGTAGAGGTGGACACTGTGGTTTTCTTTGTACACTGCCATGAAACTAGTCTTGCACCCAAAAATTGACATCCTCCTGATGTAGACTTTCTATCCAAGTTTGCACCACCCAAATCACTATCAGAATAAGCAAGTAGATCAAATGGTGAGTCATGAGGATACCAAAGACCCAACCTAGGTTGTCCTTTGAGATATCTGAAGATCCTCTTGACTGCTTGAAAATGAGATTGCTTAGGTCTTACTTGAAATCTGGCACACACACAGACAACAAACATGATATCTGGCCTTGAGGTTGTTAGATACATGAGGGAGCCTATCATAGATCTATAATGATGAACATCTACATCCTCCCCCTCAAGATCTGCAGTGATCTGTTTGTGTGTTTCCATGGGTGTGCTTGCAGGCTTTGAATCTGAAAATCCAAATTTGGTAAGTATATCCTTCACATACTTGGATTGGCTGATGAAGATACCATCTTTCTTCTGTTTAACTGTAGCCCAAGGAAGAATGTAAGTTCACCCATAGAGCTTATCTTGAATCTTTTGTGCATTAGCTCCTCAAACTCCTTGCACAGAAAATCTTTTGTGGATCTAAAGATGATGTCATCCACATAGATCTGCACAAGTAGGATGTCCTTCTTCTTCCTTTTGATGAACAGAGTCTTGTCTATTATTCCCCTTTCAAAACCATTTTCCAAGAGATAGGTAGACAGAGTGTCATACCATGCTCTTAGTGCTTGATGTAGCCCATAGAGTGTTTTCTTTAATTTGTATACTCTGTCAGGAAAGTTAGGATTTTCAAACCCTAGAGGCTGACAAACATATACTTCTTCATCAATTGTCCCATATAGGAATGCACTCTTGACATCCATCTTATAAACTCTGAACTTCATGAAAGAAGCATAGGCTAGAAACAGCCTAATTGCCTCAATTCTGGCCACTGAAGCAAATACTTCTTCATAGTCTATTCCTTTTTCTTGTATGTATCCTTGTGCCACAAGCCTGGCCTTATTCTTTATCACAATTCCTCTCTCATCCTTCTTATTTCTGAACACCCATTTTGTACCAATTGCCCTTTGTCCATTTGGAAGTTCAACCAGATCCCATACATCTTGCAGCACAAACTGCAGTAGCTCCTCTTGCATTGCTTCTATCCAGCTTGGGTCTTTCATTGCATCATAGGCCTTCTTGGGTTCAATCTGGGATAGAAAGCAAGATAACAAGCCTGTCTGTATGTCTTTCAATCCCCCTAACTTGCTTTGTTGCCTTGTGATCATTGGGGAATTAATGTCACCAATCACCAATTGAGGAGGATGATTCTTCTGAGTTCTTGTAGCATTGACAGCCTCCTCATAAAGATTTGCTTCAAGGTTGGTGTCATTCTTTTCTGGAGTGCTTCCACCATACACTGAAGAACTTTCATCATCAGTGTCATCTTTTGATAGTATGGGCATCTCAGGTCCTGTGTTTCCTGAATTATGAGCATCTTCTTCATCACCTTTGTTCTCTTCATCTGGATCAGAATCTTCTGATTCTGAATCATCTTTCTTTTCTTGCTGGCAAAATTCAACAGGATCTATTGTAGGTATTGGGAACAGCACAAACTCTGAACTCTGTGCTTGTACCTTTTCTGAACTTGTTCCTGCATTTTGCACATTACTAAAACCCAATGCATTAGTTAGTGAATCAGTGTCAAACAACCAATGAGGACATGTACCAATTTTGATTTGGTGTGTTCTCATTGCATTTGACATTGTCACTTTTCTCTATAATCCTTGAAGAACTATTAAATACCCTATAAGCCTTACTCTGAGATGAGTATCCAACAAGAAATCCATCTTCAGCTTTGCTTTCAAACTTGCCTAAGTGAGATTTGGTGTTGAGAATAGTGCAAGGACACCCAAAAGGTTTGAAAAATCCAATAAATGGTTTCTTCTTGTTAAAAAGTTCATAAGGTGTCTTGCCTTGAGATTTGACTACTAGAACTCTGTTTTGGACACAACAAGCAGTATTAACTGCTTCTGCCCAGAAAGTAATTGGTAATTTTGAATCTGCCAACAGAGATCTAGCAGCCTCAATTAGTGTCCTATTTCTCCTCTCAGCAACATCATTTTGTTGAGGAGTTCTAGGAGCACTTTATTGTTTCTCAATACCTTTAGTCTCACAAAAGTTGTTTAAGTCATTGTTTTTAAATTCAGTTCCATTATCAGATCTGATGACTTTAACCCTTAGATTAGTTTGGTTTTCAATCTAAGAACAAAGTATTTGATCAGTCCACTTGTCTCATCCTTAGTCCTCAGAAAATATACCCAAGTGAATCTAGAGAAGTCATCAACAATGACTAAGCAGTAGGATTTCTTACCAATACTCATCACATTTGTAGGACCAAAGAGATCCATATGCAATAATTGAAGAGGAGAAGAGATTGTATTTATTTCTTTGGACTTATGAGAAGTTTTGTGCTGCTTGCCTTTAAGACAGGCAACACAATGATCATCACATGAGAAAACTTTTTGAGGTAAACCTCTTACAAGGTTGTTTTTCACAAGAATGTTCATTGTTTTAAAATTCATGTGACACATCCTTCTGTGCCAAAGAGATGATTCATCTAAGGAAGCTTTTGAAAATAAACAGTTTAATGATGAATCAGATGATACATTCTCTAAATCCAAACAATAAACATTATCCTTTCTAGGAGTTCTAAGTAGTATCATATTTTCATCAACTACCTTGAATCCTGGAGCATGGATAATACATTCAAACTCAGTAAATAGCATACTATGTTTCTTGTCACAGGCCTGTGATACACTTAACAGGTTGTATCTCAATTGCTCAACATAGTATACATCTTCAAAGGACATCTTACCTTTTGATACCATACCTTTTCCACTGATCTTACCTCCTGCTGGATTGTCACCAAACGCAACATGTCCCCCATCAAACTTTTTGAAGTTTTGAAGGCAGGCCATGTTACCTGTCATATGCCTAGAGCAACCACTATCTACATGCCAGATGCTCTTCTTCTTGAGCTGTTGGTTGCCCTGCACATATGATAAAACAGTTAGTTTTTAGAGGGAACCCAAGCCAAAGTGGTCTTGGGTTTCCCTTTCTCATCAACATATTTATAAACAGTGATCTTAGTCTGGATGAGATGATCAGATTTAGGAATCTCATGGCTGGAATACTTTGTCAAAATTATGGGCTTGGCAGCATTAACACTGGTAGCAGCACTATCCTTGTTAGCAGTACTAACTGGGTTAGCAGTACTAACTAGGATAGCAGTACTAACTTGGTTAGAAGTACTAACTTGGTTAGCAGTAGTATTGCTATCAGCAGCACTATCTCTGTTAGCAGTACTATTTGAGGTAGCAGTACTAACAGATTTCTTGACTTTTGGAACCCAAACCTTGACAAAGTTGTTTGCTTTCTTGTTCTGTGACTTACTCCTTGACTTGCTTGGAGTATTTTCTTTTGATTTAGCAAACTTATTATGAATATGAGCTTTCATAGGTGCTGTTTTCACATTCTCAGCCATGTGGTTCCTTTTTGATTTCTTCCTATAACCAAAAGAATTTTGTGTTTGTTTTTGAAAAGTAACTCTTTGGTTAATAGGATTGAAATAACAATATTTGGCAAGATGATTCAATTTGCCACAGATAAAACAGGGCTTTGGTCTATTGATTTTGCTTAGATCAATTCCCTGTTTTTGAGCCCACTGATTATTTCTGTTTCTTTGATTTCCCCTTATTTTATCATGTTTATGGGGCTTGTTCTGTTGACAAGTACAGGGATTTATAACAGAGGTTTGCATGTAGTGAATTCCCTGTACCTTTTCCTTTCCTTTCCTGGAGGTTTCAGCTTTCTCACTCTTAATAGTCTCTTTCTCTGTCTTGGACATCTCCACTTTATCACTTTTGATAAATGGTTTACCTCCCCTCTCATTTGTAAGAATGTGGTTTTTTAAGGGAATATCTTTATGGTCTTCCTCATTCTTACTCTTAGAGTCTTCTTCTTCAGAATCTGCCTCAACCACTACTTTGTCTAAAGGATCTACTTCTGTGGCTCCTGCAGGTAATTTCTTCTTGTCTTGTCTTTCTAAGAGGTCTGAGGTGGGAGGAATGTAGTTATTGTTGTATGGTGGAGGGGTGGTGTTGTATCCTATTCCTCTTCTCAGTTTGTCATGAACTTGAGTTTTGAGTAAAGAGTCCATTGCTTTAGAAGCATTGGAATATTTCTCAATATCTAACTTAGCCTTCTTAAATTCACTCCTTATTTTCTCACATTCCTCTTTAGTCTTCTCTAGTTCAATCTCTAACTGATTCTTCTCCCACTTCCAGTAGTTGGTATCATATGAATGTTGAAGATCATTGGCTTTATATGCCTTAATCTGTTCTTCAAACTTCTCAACAATCAAAACATACTCTCTTCTATCTTTTTCTAACCTTTTAAGGTCATCACACATGCTCTGATTGTGATCCCTGTACTTTTTAACAGTTTCAATACAGGTTTTAGAGCAAAGGTTAGATTTTACCTCTGTGGGAAGTGCAGTGCTTGATGACTCTGAAACCTCTGCCATCAATGCTTGGTTCTGAATGGCCTCCTCAGCTTGATCACTCCAATCAAAGCCCATCCCTTCTTGTGAGATAAGAGCTTGAGATGAATTCCTGCTATAATTGGTGGACTTTGGTTGTTGATTATTGCTTCCATGCTGTTGAGCAATTCCTCCTCTGCACTCTCTGGCAAAGTGTCCCAGATTATGGCATTTGTAGCATTCCACCTTGGATTTATCAAATCCAACACCATCTTCTCTTCTCATGGCAAAATTGTTCCTACCAGTTCTTTTGATGAATCTTTTGACTCTCATGGTGAGCATTCCCATCTGCCACTTGATATCCATCTCTTCAAGGCCATCTACATTGATCTGCTCCAGATCATCATTGATAAGAGCAGATTTAGCATGACTAGCAAGGAATGCTTCCAAAACAGAATCATTGGACCCATCCTGTTTTGAGCCATAAGCAGCACTAACTGATTCTGTATTAGCAGTAGAATCAGTTGTAGATGATAGGAGGGCAACATTATGAGAGTATCCAGATGGCCTTTTCTTGGATTCAACTTCTGCTTCAAACACCCTTAGATCATTGTAGAGATCATCAAGCTCCTTATCCTCCAGATTGTCATTCTGTCTAAAGGATACAGTGTACATCACCCATTCTTCACCAAGAGATCTTAGAAATTTTTCTGTTGACATCATCCTGGTCCATCTTGACACCAACAGTGGCCAACTCTCCAATCAACTTGTTGAATCTATCAAAGGTTTGAGTCATGGACTCATTCTTTGTAGACATAAAATTCTCATATTGTTGTTTGAGAATTGCCTTCTGATTCCTCTTAGTGCTTTTAGTACCTGAAAATCTCTTCTCCAATGCATTCCACAGGATTTGAGCATCAGAACAGTTGCAGAATTGATGTTGGTACTCATTAGGAATTGCCAAGAGTAGAGTGCTCAAGGCTTTCATCTCTATCTGCCTCATCTTTCATTCTCCATCAGTCTTTGGTGGAGGTCTCTTGCCATCTACGTCCATCTTTCCTCCATCAGAGGGACCATTATCAATGATATCCCACATTGAGTAGTCTGTAAGAAGAATGTACTGCCTGATTCTGATTTTCCACATGTCAAACTCATTGGGTTTGAGCATGGGGACCTTTGAAACAAGAACACTGTCATGAGATCCGTCCATGATGATTTTTGATTTCTGAGTTCAAGGCTCTGATATCACTTGTCAGGATCGAAATTCAAAACAAGAATTTAATAAACACTCAAAAACTATGTTAAAGAAGTCGCGGAAAAACACTTTAACAATAAATCAATCAAACAGTGTATAAACTCAAATCACAAGTTATATTGATTAACTTAATGATTACAAACAAAACCTCAATCTGTTGAACAAGCTCAACAGACGTTCAATACTTCTCTATTGAAAGGACTTCTAAGAACCTTGAGGTTAATTCTCTCTAAAACAAACGTATATCAAAAACTATATCTCTATCAAAGACTTCTAGACTATATATACAGAATTAATTACAAGATAATTATCAAAACAAAATTGATCTTCATTCCATAATTATCTTCATCGCTATCTGGTTATATCCTGAGTATCCATCCAAGAAACAGTAATATTCCTTTCCGGCTAACCTGTCCAACATTTGGTCAATGAAAGGTAATAGAAAGTGGTCTTTTTGGGTAGCATTATTGAGTTTCCGGTAGTCCATGCAAATTCTCCATCCAGATACTACTCTAGTTGGGATGAGTTCATTTTTATCATTGGGGATGACTGTGATCCCTATTTTCTTTGGAACACACTGGACTGGGCTAACCCAAGAACTACTGGCTATTGGAAAAATAATTCCTGCATCTAACCATTTCAAGATTTTCTTTTTTACTACCTCTTTCATGACAGGGTTCAGCCTTCTTTGTGGTTCAATTGATGTGAAGTTCTTATCTTCTAGAATGATCTTATCCTGACAAATGGAAGGACTAATCCCCTTCAAGTCAGCAATGGTCCACCCTATGGCTTTGGTGTGTGACTTCAACATATCCACAAGTTGTTTTTCTTGATGCAAATTTAGGGTAGATGAAATGATGACAGGCAATTTGTTCTCTTCCCCTAGAAAAGCATATTTCAAGTGATATGGGAGTTGTTTCAACTCCAGGTCAGGTGGTGATATGATAGATGGTGTAAAGTTCTTTTGGTCATTCTGCTCCAATGGTTCAAACTTTGCAGCATAAACTGGGGCAGTTTCATCTTCCACTGTGTCTCTATCTAAGTCATCCTCAATATCATAATCATTATCAATCTTACAAACCCTCCTAACTCCTTCTTCATGGCACAATGATTCAATCACACTTAAGTTTGAACACTCCTCAACATCATCAGGATATTTTAAAGAATTGAAAACATTGAATGTGACTTTTTGGTCTTGGAGTCTCATGGTCAGTTCTCCTTTCTGGACATCTATCAAAGTTCTTCTGGTGGCTAGAAAAGGTCTTCCTAAGAGAATAGGAATACCTTTATCAGTCTCAAAATCCAGATGATAAAATCTGCCGGAAATATGAACTTGTCAACCTCTACTAGAACATCCTCAATTTTTCCCTTAGGATAGGCTATGGTCTTGTCAGCCAACTGAAGTGTAACTGTGGTATGTCTGGCTTCTCCTATTCCTAAGTTGTTGAAAACAGATAAGGGCATGAGGTTAATGTTAGCTCCCAAATCACACAATGCTTTTCCAATTTCTTTCCCACCTATTGAACAAGGAATGGTAAAACTCCCTGGGTCTTTTAGCTTAGGGGGTATTCTATTGGTCAAGAGTGCATTACATCCTTCAGTAAGAGCAACAGTTTCATATTCATTCAACTTCTTTTTCTTACTTAGGATGTCTTTGAGGAATTTGGCATAACTGGGCATCTGATCAATTGCTTCAACAAGGGGTATGTTGATATGCAATTCTTTAAACACATCCAAAATTTTCTTAAATTGCAGTTCTTCCTTTTGATTCCTTAACCTTTGGGGGTAAGGTACATAGGGAGGAACTGGTTTTATGGTAGCTTTGTTTGAATGTGTTGAACAGGAGGGGTCCTTTATGCCTTTTGTCTCACTCTCTTGTGGTTTGGTTGGAAAACTACTTTCTTCTGACTTTTTAGGGGCATCCTTTGGAGGATAGTCAGATCTAGAAGGGATGGGACTGGCTACATCAGACTCTTAGTTTCCTGGTGTCTTGGGTGGTCTTTCAGAAACAGGTGTCAGTACTGTAGGATTGGGTTCTGACCTTATGGTTTTTTCAAATTCAGATTTAGTCATTGGTCCAAACTATTTTTGTACTGTCTTTGTTAATTCCTTACCACTCCTAAGTGTCACAGCCTTCACATGTTCTTTTCCTGGGGCTCTTGGGACTTTTGTGTCACTAGGTAACATGTCACTTTCCCTACCACAACAAACACATTGAACAGAAAGAACTGACTGGATTGATGTAGCAGCAACTTGTTGTGTTCCTTGGTTTGAAGATAAGTTTTTGAGCATTGAAGCCATGGAAGCAAGTTGTGCTGTTAATGCAATATATGCATCCACATCATGAATCCCAACAGTTTTCTTTTGCGGTTGAGCACGTGGATCAGCCCAATGTCCATTGTTTGTGGAATTTTTTTTCAAGAATTTCATACCCGTCATTGTAGGTATTGGCTGTAAAGGCCCCTCCTGATGTCGCGTCGAGCATTTATTTTGCCATGGGGTTTAACCCATTGTAAAACGTCTCGAGTTGAATACAGTAGGGAATGCCATGGTGAGGGCATTTTCTTAACAACTCTTTAAACCTTTCCCAAGCATCGGGAATTGCCTCATCGTCCATTTGTTTAAACATGCAAATTTCGTTTATGTACTTAACATTGCGGGTAGGTGGAAAATACTTTCTCAAAAATCTTTCAGCCATGTTGCTCCATGATGGCACAGAGCCAGGTGTCAAAGAATTAAACCAAGACTTTGCCCAATCCCTTAGAGAAAAAGGAAACAAAGTGAGTCTCAAGGCATCGTTAGATACCCCAGGGATCAGGAATGCATCAGTGATTTCCATAAAAGATTTTAAATGAGAATGTGGATCCTCCGATGGCATTCCGGCAAATTGTCCGTTTTTTTGCAACATTTGAAACATAATGGGTTTAAGTTCAAAATGGAGGGCTTGTATATGGGGTCTAACTATTCCTGAATTTAATTGCTCAAAATCGGGAATAGCATAGTCCATAATTTTTACCTCTTTGGAGTTTGCAAGATTAATTATGTTTGGAACTTCATTTCTAATTTCATTGGTGCCTTGAGATTCTACATCATCATCAACATGGTTATGATTATTATTATTCCCTTGATTTGGCGGATTTTGGTGAATAGGGTGCTCCGGTGGGTTTCCAAAAATTAGAGGTGCATCATGGAATATTGGTGGTGGTCTCGGATTTTCTAAAAGTGGTGGTGGTCTAGGTCCTCTATTTTCAAATCCGGGTGGTGGTGGTTCCATAATTGGAGGGTCTAAAATTAATGTGATTCTTTGCGTTCTTCTCCTATTACGAAATGTTTGTTCAATTTCCGGGTCTAGTTCGAACAACACCCCACGTGGTATTCTTAGCATACACCAAACAAAATGCGATTCAAACGGTGGTAGAAAAATCAAATCTTTTTAAAACTTTTAGCGTGCCAATCCCCGGCAACGACGCCAAAAACTTGATAGTGCTTGGAATACACCTACAGACATGTGCTAATTAAACCTCAAAGCAAGTATTCAATGAGATCTAATATCGTCTTTCAAGTAATAAAACGGTAAAGTACCGGATATCGTCCCACAGAGATTGGAGTAAAAGTTGATTAAAAAGTAAGAGAAAGAAATGACTTCAGATGGCGATTTTGAAGAATTGATTTGGTTTGGTTTGTCACTTGATTAGATTAACAGAATAATAAAGCAAGCACGGGTGTAAGACATTTAGGTGAGATTTAAACACAAATTCCAGCAGACTTATGCTACAGACATGTTGCAGCATGAGTTGGCCATAACTAGATCCACCATCTATTTTGAGGGTATTCCTCTCGGACTTCAATATTCACACTACTGTTTAGATTTGACTAAACACATCTCTGTGCAGCCTCCAGCTATTTATAGTGTAGAACAAAGTCCTCAAAATATATGGACGATCAAATCTCTTTGTATCTAAAACCACTCTCTCGAGCCGATTCCCATATCATTCAAGTTGACGTGTTCGAAGGGGCTTATCTCTAAGTCCTCTACACTTTAACACAAATGACTAGCGATCAACTTGTCGAGAATAAATCAGTTTATAAATAAAAAGCAACTCTCTCAAGTCTACTTCTTATATTATTCAAACTGACGTGCTTTTGGTAGCTTATCTCTAAGTCAACCGCACTTTAACACTTTAGCAAGTGATCAGTTCGTCAAGAAGTGTCATTGAACTTTATAAAACTTGAAATGAAATGATGGAACATTGTTATTGCGAAACAATGTCCACCTTTCTTTGGTTTGAAATCTCACCCTTTTATCTTACACCCGAGCTAAATAAATTAGCTACTCATATTTAAAGACATAAAGCGATAAATGACGTAAAGTAAATGCATAAATATAAATGACATAAATTAAATGACTGAATATAAATTACAAGAAATAAAATGACGATAATGTAAAGTGCAAATAATGTAAGAAGCAAATTAAAGAAAGCTAAGAATTATAAAGCATAAAATAAAGAACAAGAGAAGGTAGCCAAAAGATTACTTCCAATTATAAAATTAGACAATAGAGAATGGATTATGGATCTCTAAATTACAACCCCAAGATCCCCTTTTATACTAAAGGGGAGTGGCACAAAAGGGTAATTACCACTAAATAAAGTACTAAAAGTACAAAAGACATATTATCCAAAGGTTAACATCCAAAAGACAATAAAGTGTTTAACCACAAAATACATATCAGTCAAATATTAGTCTAGAAGGTTCCCAAAATTCAGATTCATAACTCAAAAAGGTCTTCCCACAAAAATCTCCTCCTAGCTTATCCATTAAGTTCCATATACGGCTGCTGTAGGGATGCTACAACTTGTTGCACTTATAAATCTGCCCAAAAATACACCAATTAGCTTATCCAAATGCAATAAAACAAGTTCTTCATATCTTTAGCTCCAAGAAACAAGAAAAGAGAAAATAATGAACTAAAATGACTCAAATGTTGGGATTATAAGGTAAAAACTATCTTAAAAGAAAGAGAAAAAGAGCGTAATGGCACTAAATAAATTGGCTAGATATGGGAGATTTATACTTAGGAGCTCGTGCTATAGACCGTGGGTGGTTGAATACGATAACCTTGTACCTTGTCATATTTATAATCTAACGAGTGAGTCCTTCTTAGACCATTGGGAGCTTAAACTAAAGATCGTTGGTGGTTGAACTCGATAACCTTTGGTGCTATAATAGAAGCTCCATAACATTGATGCGTGACCTACTTTTGTGTTCCGTCACCTCAATGGTAATCCCGGGTCTCCCCTGTTTAACTGTGGAACCTTACTCCCTCCCAAGGGTAAACAAGGTTAAATCCTTAAATGAACCTTTGTAATATCACATACCAATAACAATTGCTTCTTTATGTTGGTTTTACATGTTTGATATCACTAGGCGTAAGCCTAACACTTGTTTTCTTACATGTCCCATATTTACAGGTTCTATTAGCGGTGGGGCTCGTAAAGATTGAGCACCATGGATTGAGTGAATAATGGAGACTTTTGGAAGTTAATGTTTTGAGGGTTGGCGTACAGAAGGGAATAGAGCACTTTTGGGTGATTTGTTGACAATGGTCTAATCTAGATGATTTCGATTTAGATTAGCTAGTTGTCATTTATGATTTCCAAATATAGTTGTTGCAAACGCTTTAACTATTCATCCCCATCTCTTGGGTGATCTCTGTCTATTTTATCCTTGTCATTTATCAAAAATGTGTTCAAAATTACCCCTTACCTTTAAGGGTGTTATCTCTATTTCGAGGTTTTTGGTTCCTCAAATTATAGACGTCTTATTGCAAAAAAAATTAAAATTTACTCTAACTTTTTAGGGTGTTATAGATTATTTCTATGGCTAAAGCACGGAAGTGTCTAGTGAAAGGATATTCATCCTTTTTGGCATACGCGATATATACCAATGTTGAGAAGAGAAAGCTTGAAGACGTGAGGGTGGTGCGCAAGTTTTCCGATGTTTTCTCGGACGACTTACCCGGTTTACCAACCGATCGCCAAGTGGAATTCTGAATAGACCTTGTCCTGGGGGTGGCCCCCGATTGCTCGAGCTCCTTATCAGTTAGCTCCCTCTGAGATGCAAGAAATGATGACTCAACTCCAAGACCTTCTTGAGAAGGGTTTCGTCAGACCGAGCTCTTCACCTTGGGGACCGGTCTTATTCGTCAAGAAGAAAGACGACATGATGTGGATGTGTATCAACTATAGAGAATTGAACAAAGTGACGGTGAAGAACAAGTATCCACTTCCGATGATTGATGATTTGTTCGACCAACTTCAAGGGGCGGGTTGCTTTTCGAAGATCGATTTACGTTCGGGATATCACCAAGTGAGAGTGAAAGAGGACGACATCCCAAAGACTGCGTTTAGGACGCGATATGGATATTATAAGTTCCTAGTAATGTTGTTCGTCCAAACCAACGCACCGACAATATTCATGGACTTGATGAATCGGGTGTGTCGACCATTCCTTGATAAGTCGGTAATAGTATTCATTGATGATATTCTAGTGTACTCCAAGGATGAGGAGGATCACGAGCAACATCTCTGAGAAGTTCTGGAACTACTAAGGCAGGAAAATCTCTATGCAAAGTTTTCAAAGTGTGACTTCTGGCTTCAGGAAGTGCAGTTTTTGGGACATGTAGTCACCAAGGAAGGAGAAAAGGTGGACCCTACAAAGATCGAGGCTATGATGAACTGGGAACTTCCCAAGAGTCCGTCGGAAATTCGAAGTTTTCTAGGATTAGTGGAATACTACCGGAGATTCATTCAATATTTTTCCAAGATAGCTTCATCATTGACGGCCCTAACCCGAAAGAACGTGAAATTCGTGTGGACCAAGAGTCATGAGAAGGCGTTTCGAACTCTACAAATGAAGCTTTGTGAAACTCCAATCTTATCTCTACCCGAAGGGTCAGAAGATTTTGTGGTGTATAGTGATGCATCGAAGATGGGTTTGGGTACGTTTTAATGCAAAGGGGAAAGGTGATCGCCTATGCGTCAAGGCAACTCAAAGTGAATGAGATTAACTACCCTACCCATGATTTGGAATTGACGGCGGTAGTGTTTGCTTTGAAGTTATGGCGACACTACCTCTACGGTACGAAGTGCACTCTTTATACGGACCACAAAAGTTTGATGCACATATTCGACATTATTCTAAAAAACTCGCCGCACAGCCGTCCTGGCGTGCCATGGCACCAAGGCTTGTGTGTCACGCCACGACTAGCCCATGGCACGCCATGGCCTAATGCGTAGTTATCGTAACGAGATATTTGATTTTTCTTTACGTTCTAATGTCTTATTTGCATGTTTTTAATGTATAACCCAATTTAACTTGCTTATTATTATTGACTCATTGAGTAACACTACAAAATATACGTTTTTATATATAATATTATATATGAATTACAAATTTGACACCATAAGTCACGCCTTGAAAACGTCATGACTTCGCCGTGGCTCCTAAGGCTTGAGGCTTGGCCTCGCCACCACGCCATGCCTCACGCCATTTAGAACCTATTATTCGATAAAAAGGAACTGAATATGAGGCAAAGAAGGTGGTTGGAATTACTAAAGAATTATGACTACGAGTTGCTTTACCATCCGGGTAACGCAAACGTCGTAGTCGATGCCTTGAGTCGAAGGGACTACGGGGAAAGTTCTCGAGCCACCTTTTCACGAATTGAGTTGGTGTCAAAACTCGGCGAGCAAATCAATTCGTCAAAAGCCGAAGCCCTGCTAGAGGAGAACCTTAAAGAGGAAGTCATGAAAAAGCAACATCTACTCTTGACAGAGGATAGCCGAGGAGTAGAGCTATTCAACGGACGAGTTTGGATGCCTAAGATCGGGGGAAATCAAGAGCTTCTTCTCGAGGATGCCCACAAGTCAAAGTATTTTATCCATCCGGGAAGCACAAATATGTACAAATATTTGAAATTACATTATTGGTGGATGGTCATGAAGCTTGATGTAGCGCGCTACGTAGAGTGATGCGTGACTTGCTTGCAAGTGAAGGTCGAGCACCAATGCCCTTATGGGAGTTTACAGTCTTTGGAGATTCTAGAATGGAAATAGGAGCATATCACCATGGACTTCATGACAAAATTGTCGAGGACCTTAAGGGGTCATGACACAATTTGGGTGATAGTGGACCGCTTAACCAAATGCGCCTATTTCTTGGCCATGCGGGAAATTTTGTCTTTGGACAAACTAGCCAAGTTGTATATAGATGAAGTGATATCTCGTCATGGTGTACCTTTGTCCATCATCTTGGACCGTGATAGTCGGTTCACGTCACATTTTTGGGACGATTTACAAAAAGAATTAGGTACGCGTGTGAAACTGAGTACGACCTATCATCCCCAAACCGATGGCCAAAGCGAGAGAACGATTCAAACACTCGAAGACATGTTGCGATCTTGCATGATCGACTTCAGGGGTAGTTGGGACTCACACCTACCTTTGGTGGAGTTCACGTACAACAGTAGCTACCACTCAAGCATTGGAATGGCGTCGTTTGAAGCATTGTATGGGCGAAAGTGTCGTACTCCCGTATGTTAGCTCGAAGCGGGAGAGAAACAGTTTGTTAGACCCGAGATCGTTCAGGAGACAGCGGACAAGGTTAAATGTATTTACGAGTGGTTGAAGGCGGCTCAAGATCGATAGAAAAGTTATGCCGACAAGAAGAGGCGTCCAATAGAGTTCCAAGTGGAGACTGTGTAATGTTAAAAGTGTCCCCTTGGAAGGGGATAATCCGATATGGAAAGCATGGAAAGTTGAGCCCCTGTTTCCTTGGACCGTTTACCAGGATTAAGCGCGTAGGGCTCCAAACCTACCAATTGGAACTTCCTCCGGAGATGAGTGAGATTCACACACGTTCCATGTATGTTACCTTCGTAAGTTTCTAGCGGAAGAAGAAAGTGTCGTACCATTCTCCGAGATTAGAGTGGACAAAGGAAACCGTTGTGCGGAAGAACCCGACACAATATTGGAAAAGAAGACGAAAAATCTTCGTCATAAGGAGGTCACAATGGTCAAGGTGCAATGGAAGCATCATCGTGGGGCCAACGTGACGTGGGAGGATGAAGAGGATATGAAGCGATTAATAACAAACGATTACAAGGTTTGGTGTTCGGATTTAGCTCTTGATATGTTTTCTCTGTTTTTACACCTTTTTTTGTGTGTGTGAAAGTGATCTGATTTCTAAGAAGATAGCTTCTAAAACACACTAAACAACTAATATCTAAACTTAGATATTAAAACTATAATATCTATATTAGATATTATCTAACAACTAACAATATAATATCTAGATATTATCTAACTAATTTAACTAATAACAATAACAACTAACTTTGACTATTTATTACAAACAACTTAGACTTTTGTATCGAGAGTCGACTTTCCGGCATTAGCTTCAGATTGGATCTTCAGTTTGGATGATCTTGAATCCAATAGATATGTGATCTAACATTGGTCAAATCCCATTTCACATGTGAGTGTATGGGAACAACCAGGAGCTCACGTCACATCTCGGGGTTTATCGCGAAGAGAATAAAATTGGGTTCCAGGCTCGATACAGAGCCGGCGACAATGACAGTGAATGTGACATCTTGTCACTATCGCTTGGCATAATCGCCAAGGATGTACCAAAGGCAGGGTGGAGCCGGCGACAATGCCAGCGATTGTGACACCCTGTCACTCTCGCTTGGCATAGTTGCCAAGTTTGTACCGTGGGGTGCTGAAGGGGAGCGACTATGACATTGTCATAGTCGCAGGGCACTGTCGCGAGCGGGCAGTCGTCCATTTATACCTCCAGACCTGATTTTAGCTAATTTATTTCAATCTGATTTTGTTATTGGGTGATTTCTTTAGGAGCAAGGTAGGTCCCATTCCCCCTCTTCGTTTATTACTCTTGGGATGAATCAATGTGAACATTTATACCTTTGATTTAGGTTGGTGGTCATTGATTAAGAGCCCTAGAGGTTGAAGCTCCAAGTCTCTTACCATTTCTCTTTCAAGTTCCTCTATTGATAGGTTATCTATAAAAATAATCTACAAAGGTGAGTTCATGTTTTCTTAACTCCTTATATGTGTAAATCCTCACATCTTGGTGACTTTTAATTATACATCCAAGTTTATGGGAGGGAATCTTGCAAATCTTAACCTAAAATCCTAGTTTTGGGGGGTTTAAGGGTATATTTACAACAAATGTGTTTTGAAGGATGTAAGGGTGAGATTTATGGATATTGATGTTCTTTTCACATCATTACTAACATTTTTTGTTATTGAGTTTTAATGAACTAAGTTTTAGGGTTATGATTTGTATCCCAACATTTTGGGCCAAGTTTGAGTATTGTGGTTTTATTATTGTGTACAAGATTTATTGCAAATATTTGGTGAGTCTTTGTACTAAAATTGTAACATCCTAAAAATTGGGGGTCAATTTAAAAATTGGAAATTTGGCCATATAACGTCTGAAAATGGGATAAACCAATCTACCCAAATGCCTATTTCGTGCCAAGGGTAACCAAATGTCCGGACAAGACATTGGGATATCGTGCCTATGGATCCATTGCACTAAACCAAGAACCAACTTACCATCATAACCATATATAATCATGTATATAATTCATGGGACCAAATTCCAAACATATGAGCTACTAACATAGCTCATCTCCCATTTGTTAAGAAATTCCATAAATGTACTCTCATCAATGATGACACCATAATCTCATTTCAAAGGTCATTATGCCCAATAATAAATCTAATATATCAAATATTCCCAAAATCCTAGTTTTCATTTCATGTGATACCAATGCCCCAAGTAGCAAATATTAGTTAACAAATGATTGAATGAATATAAACACCATTATTTTCTTTAACATACCATTCCATAAAACTTGTTTAGTCAAGTAATCATAGTGTCTTCAAAACCCATAGTTAGGTCAAGACTCAACAAAATCCAACTATGATTAGGAGATAAGGAAAGGTTGTAATACAACAACTAAAACATTTATGAGGGAGACGTGCCTAAGAAACTCACCTTGCAAGGGTTATACACCAAACCCTAATTGATACTTGAGAGAAGGAAGAAATGACACTTGATCTTCTTAACCACAAGCAAGAACCTAACATTAAATCCACCAACCAATCATAAGTAACAATACTTAGAGCATTCAATGATGGGGGCTGGAAACCCTACCTTTTGCTCTCCAAAATCGCCTTTCAAAGCTTCCCAAAAAGACCTAATGACTTAAAATCCCAAAAAATGAGCATTTAAGACCCTGCTGCCCGCTCGCGATAGTGCCACGCGATAGTGACACTGTCACAATCGCGTGTCACAATCGCCCGAATAGTTGGACCCTCGGTACAGTTCCAGCGATAGTGCCACGCGATAGTGACACTTGTCACAATCGCTGGTCACTATCGCGCCGAGCCAAACATCTACAGTACAACTCCCGCGAGAGTGACCTCTGTCACAATCGCGGGCTCTATCGCCCCAGGCGTACCGTGCCCCATCTTCACCCGATTTTGACCCGAATGCACGTGAAATCAAAAGTACGTTATTATAAATGGATTTATAAGTAAACTGAGTACATACCGAAACGAGGGTGTTACAATCCTCCCCAACTTGGAGGAGATTTCGTCCTCGAAATCTTGACTAGGTGAAGAGGTGAGGGTATCTCCGCCTCAAATCTTCTTCAGCCTCCCAAGTCACATAAGCACCCCGGTGGTGCTTCCATTGGACTTTCACCATCGTGACTTCCTTGTGGTGAAGTTTCTTCGTCTTCTTCTCCAATATTGCTTCCGGCTCTTCTATGCAACGATTTCCTTCATCAACTCTAATTTCGGAAAGTGGAATGACACTCTCCTCTTCCGCTAGACATTTACGGAGATAACACACATGAAAGGTGTTATGGATTCCACTCATTTCCGGAGGGAGTTCCAACTGATAAGCTTGCAATCCTACACGCTTAAGCACCACAAAGGGCCAAAGGAAACGGGGACTTAACTTTCCGCGTTTTCCAAAACGTATAATACCCTTCCAAGGAGACACCTTCAACATAACACGATCCCCCACTTGGAATTCTATCGGTCGACGCTTCTTGTCAGCATAACTTTTCTGCCGATCTTGTGCCGCCTTCAAACGCTCACGAATATCCCTCACCTTATCCGTCGTCTCTTGCACAATTTCAGGTCCGGCAAACTGCTTCTCCCCCGCCTCTAGCCAACATACGGGAGTTCGGCATTTGCGACCGTATAGAGCTTCAAACGGTGCCATTCCAATGCTTGAGTGGTAGCTATTGTTGTACGCAAACTCCACCAAAGGTAAGTGCGAGTCCCAACTACCCCCAAAGTCGATTACACACGATCTCAACATATCTTCTAACGTCTGGATTGTTCTCTCGCTCTGTCCGTCGGTTTGAGGATGATAGGTCGTGCTCAACTTCACTCGCGTGCCCAATTCCTTTTGCAACCCATCCCAAAAATGCGACGTGAACCGACTATCCCGATCAGAGACAATAGATAATGGTACACCATGACGAGATATTACTTCGTCGATATACAGTTTTGCCAACTTATCCATGGGCAAAGTCTCTCGCATAGCCAAGAAATGAGCACCCTTGGTCAAACGATCCACGATCACCCAAATGGTGTCGTGGCCGCGCAATGTCTTCGGCAATTTCGTCACGAAATCCATCGTGATGTGCTCCCATTTCCATTCCAGAATTTCCAAAGATTGCAAACTCCCATAAGGTCGTTGGTGCTCGGCCTTCACTTGCAAACAAGTCACGCACCGCTCCACGTACCGCGCCACATCAAGCTTCATGACCGGCCACCAATGGTGTAACTTTAAGTCCCGATACATCTTCGTGCTTCCCGGATGAATGGAATACTTCGATTTGTGGGCATCCTCGAGGAGAAGTTCTCGGTTGCCCCCGATCCTAAGCACCCAAACTCGCCCATTGAAAAGCTTTACCCCTCGACTATCCTCCGTTAAGAGTAGACGTTCCTTTGACATGACCTCCTCCTTGAGATTTTATTCTAACAAAGCTTCCAATTGCGACACTTTAATCCGATCGATGAGTGTTGATGTCAACTCGATCCGTGTGAAAGTAGCTTTAGAATTTCCTCCATAATCCTTTCGACTAAGAGCATCGGCGACAACGTTTGCCTTACCCGGGTGGTAAAGCAACTCGCAGTCATAATCTTTTAATAACTCCAACCATCTCCGTTGCCTCATGTTTAATTCCTTTTGGTCGAAAATGTGCCTCAGGCTTTTGTGATCCGTAAAAAGGGTACACTTTGTGCCATAGAGGTAGTGCCGCCACAACTTTAAAGCAAACACCACCGCCGCTAATTCTAAGTCGTGCGTTGGGTAGTTGACTTCATGGACCTTAAGTTGTCGTGAAGCGTAAGCAATCACTTTACCCCTTTGCATTAGGACGCATCCCAAACCCATTTTTGACGCATCGCTGTAAACCACGAAATCTTCTATTCCTTCGGGTAGAGAGAGTATGGGAGCTTCGCAAAGCTTCTGTTGCAGAGTTCGGAATGCCTTCTCCTGACTCTCGGTCCAAACAAATTTCACATTCTTTCGAGTTAAGGCCGTCAATGCTTAAGCTATCTTAGAGAAGTCTTGGATGAATCTTCGGTAGTATCCCGCTAGTCCTAGGAAACTTCGGATTTCGGACGGACTTTTGGGCGGTTCCCAATTTATCATGGCCTCAATTTTAGCGGGATCCACCTTCACTCCTTCCCTTGTAACCACGTGCCCCAAAAATTGCACCTCTTGAAGCCAGAATTCACACTTTGAAAACTTTGCATAAAGTTTTTCTCGTCTTAAAACCTCTAACACCTCTCGAAGGTGTTGCTCATGACTCTTCCCGTCTTTGGAATAAACCAAGATGTCATCAATGAACACAATTACCGATTTATCGAGAAAAGGTCGGCACACACGGTTCATCAAATCCATAAATATAGCCAACGCGTTGGTTAGACCGAACGGCATCACTAGGAACTCATAGTGGTCGTAACGCGTTCTGAACGCCGTCTTTGGGATGTCGCTCTTTGCCACCTTCACCTGATGATACCCCGACCGCAGATCAATCTTTGAAAAGCAACCCGCACCTTGTAGTTGATCAAACAAGTCGTCGATCCTCGGAAGCGGGTACTTGTTTTTCACCGTAGCCTTGTTCAGTTCTCTGTAGTCGATACACATCCTCATTGAGCCATCCTTCTTCTTGACGAACAAGACCGGTGCTTCCCAAGGTGACGAACTTGGTCGAATAAAGCCCTTTTCCAGAAGGTCTTGGAGTTGAGTCATCATCTCTTGCATCTCGGTAGGAGCCAGGCGGTAGGGAGCTCGTGCAATCGGGGCCGCACCCGGAATGAGATCAATTCTGAATTCCACAAGTCGATCGGGTGGCAAACCGGGCAAGTCCTCCGGGAATACATCGGGGAACTCGCGCACCACCCTTACGTCTTCTAACTTTCTCTTCTCGAGTTTGGTGTCGATAGCATAAGCCAAGAAGGATGAGCATCCTTTCGCCAGAAATTTCCGCGCTTTGATCATTGAGATAATCGCTACCTCACCTTTTCTCCTTTCACCATAAATGATCGTCGCCTCACCATTTTCTAAGGGTAGTCGAACCATTTTCTTGGAACACACAATCTCGGCGTGGTTTTCCAATAACCAATCCATTCCTATTACTACATCGAACCCACCTAATTGCATAGGCATCAAACTAACCAGAAATTTTCTACCATCAAATTCAAGAGTGCAATTCCTTACTACTTCTCGAATTATCACTTGGCCCCCGTTAGCTATTTCCACCACAATGGCTTCGTCTAAACTACTCATAGGCATGGCAATCTTTTGACAAAAGGTATCGGATATAAATGAGAAGTTAGCGCTCGAATCGAACAATACACGCGTAGGTACGGAGTTTAGGAGAAACGTACCCGATATCACATCAGTAGAGGCTTTGGCTTCCTCAGACGACATTTGAAAAGCTCTTCCGGTCACTCTTGGAGGTTCCGTCTTCTTTCCGCCGCTTCCGCCGGTCTTTAGTTTCGGGCATTCATCCCGAATATGACCCGGCTCTTTACACTCGTAACACAGACGCCCCTTGACGGGAAAATCCTTATACGCATGCCCGAGCTTTCCGCACTTAAAACAAGCCCCGGGAACAAAGTTGCATGGACCGTAATGTTTGTTTCGGCACTTGGAACACCACTTAGCCTCGGGTCTAGAATATGCTTTCCGGTGGTAGTTGTTGTTGTTGAACGGTCTCGGCTTCTTGGAGGCTAAGGAATTTCCTTCCCATTTTCTCTTTTCGGCTAGGCGAGAACCTTCTTCCCTTTTCAAGGTAGAAGTGTCCTCCAATAATTGTGCTTCTTCAATCGCCTCTCTGAGTGTAGTAGTCTTCGATACCCTTACCATTGACATCATGTCGGATGGAAGCCCTTTAATGTAGGCTTTGATCTTTTCCTTCTCGGTAGGTACCAGGTGTCCCACCAACCCCATCTTGTCCATAAACAACCGGGTGTACTCCTTCACCGATCCGTTACCCATCTTTAGATTTTGAAATTCATCCTTTATTCGGTCCATCGACCTCTCATTGCAGTACTCTTCAAGAAGTTTCTTTTTGAATGTGGCCCACGACAATTTAGCCAACACCGTCACTTCACGAGAAGCGGAATACACATTCCACCAAGTGAGGGTCGTCCCCCTCAACATTTGCGAGCCAAAAATTGCTTTATGCCCCTCTCCACATTCACTTGATCGGAAAGCCTGTTCCATTTCTCGAATCCAACTCACACAGACCGACGGATCATCCGAACCCTTAAACTCCGGTGGTCGGCAACCCAGAAAGGCCTTGAACGTGCAAGTTTTTGCCACCTGCTCAACTCTAGGGGTTGCGGTGACTTCAGTAGGGTTTATAGGTCCGGGACCTCCAGACCCCGCTACAACAACGTTTTCGTCCACCGCTTCAGGCCTTCGGTTGTTGATATCACGGTCCTCTAAGAGTTTGAGAAACATTTCTTGTTGTTGGGCCATCGCTCGGTTCATAGCTACCATCATGCGGTCCATCATCCTTGTTTCCGCCGTCACCTCCTCCATAATGGGATCATCCGTTTCCAGGTTGCGACGAGGAATGAACTCGGGCCCCCCGCCCAACACATTTACCACGTGAGGAGGTTCTTCCACAGCAGTCACCCTCGGTTGGTTGGCCATGGATACTGTGGCCTCTTGACCTTCCGGTCGATTTCGGGTATTAACCATGATTCTGCCACACACAAAATACCACAGAATGAGAGACAAGCCCACAAAAGTAACACAAAGAACGTACTATTACACTTATCAATTATCATAACAATAGTAGATCAAACATACTCACGTAAAACATCTTCATAATGACGTTAGCTAAGTGAAATTATGAACACATTATACGTAAGAGTTATCGTTACCATCACTACAACTTTCAACTTATGCAAGTTCCGTCGACTCTAAGTCCAACCAATCTTAGTAGTTCTACCCCCTTCTCACAGTTCATAGCTTAACAGTCACAATTTAAGTCTAGGCATTCTACCTTCATACCTAGTTCACTTAAACCAATGCTCTTATACCAACTTGTAACATCCTAAAAATTGGGGGTCAATTTAAAAATTGGAAATTTGGCCATATAACGTCTGAAAATGGGATAAACCAATCTACCCAAAGCGGGAGATCCAATAACCTGTAATAAAGTATACAACCAAACAGACTAATGTATGTCAACCCAACACGGGGACTATAATACGGTAATTACAACCCATGGCAAAATAGAGAATAAACTCGACAACCTAATAATCTAACTTGAGTGAGCAAGATTAAGGTCGGGTGTCGCTATTCTCCCAAAAGTAACAATCTATACTTCCAAAAATATCGGTCACTAAATCATCAAAAGACCGCTCTCGAACCCAAAGTCGTCCACTCAATCCTGACGCATCCCATCGCTAGAGTGACCTGCCACACATGACAACCAATAACAAGTGTTAGGCTAAAGCCTAGTGAGAATAAATAAACGAAAGCTAAAATGAACGATAAACCCATTTGAAGTCATGTAGTCGATCTAGCCGTGAACTAAATCAAGGTAAAGCCAATAAATCATTAGTATTCAACATATACTGTCAACAGTTCAAAACCACGTAGCGAGCTCAACTACTCCTAGTCTTTTGCTCGAAAACATCAAGTCAACCACTCCAGGTCTATTCTTGAGAGTTCCCAAAACAGGGCAACTCAAGCACAATGGGATTACACCATACTGTCCATGGGACGTTGCCCGACCGTATAGGCCCACGCCCTACTTACCATGGAGCCCGATGCCTATTCCGTGCCAAGGGTAACCAAATGTCCGGACAAGACATTGGGATATCGTGCCTATGGATCCATTGCACTAAACCAAGAACCAACTTACCATCATAACCATATATAATCATGTATATAATTCATGGGACCAAATTCCAAACATATGAGCTACTAACATAGCTCATCTCCCATTTGTTAAGAAATTCCATAAATGTACTCTCATCAATGATGACACCATAATCTCATTTCAAAGGCCATTATGCCCAATAATAAATCTAATATATCAAATATTCCCAAAATCCTAGTTTTCATTTCATGTGATACCAATGCCCCAAATAGCAAATATTAGTTAACAAATGATTGAATGAATATAAACACCATTATTTTCTTTAACATACCATTCCATAAAACTTGTTTAGTCAAGTAATCATAGTGTCTTCAAAACCCATAGTTAGGTCAAGACTCAACAAAATCCAACTATGATTAGGAGATAAGGAAAGGTTGTAATACAACAACTAAAACATTTATGAGGGAGACGTGCCTAAGAAACTCACCTTGCAAGGGTTATACACCAAACCCTAATTGATACTTGAGAGAAGGAAGAAATGACACTTGATCTTCTTAACCACAAGCAAGAACCTAACATTAAATCCACCAACCAATCATAAGTAACAATACTTAGAGCATTCAATGATGGGGGCTGGAAACCCTACCTTTTGCTCACCAAAATCGCCTTTCAAAGCTTCCCAAAAAGACCTAATGACTTAAAATCCCGAAAAATGAGCATTTAAGACCCTGCTGCCCGCTCGCGATAGTGCCAGGCGATAGTGACACTGTCACAATCGCGTGTCACAATCGCCCGAATAGTTGGACCCTCGGTACAGTTCCAGAGATAGTGCCACGCGATAGTGACACTTGTCACAATCGCTGGTCACTATCGCGCCGAGCCAAACACCTACGGTACAACTCTCGCGAGAGTGACCTCTGTCACAATCGCGGGCTCTATCGCCCCAGGCGTACCGTGCCCCATCTTCACCCGATTTTGACCCGAATGCACGCGAAATCAAAAGTACGGTATTATAAATGGATTAATAAGTAAACTGAGTACATACCGAAACGAGGGTGTTAAAAAAATATTCCTCTACCAAAATGGTTAGAAGTCAAAGTGTTATATCACATATCTATTGGATTCAAGATCATCCAATCTGAAGATCACAATCTGAAGCTAAAGCCGAAATGTCAACTCTCGATATTAAAGTCTATGTTTGTTTGTAATAAATGTCAAAGTAATTGTTTGTTATTGTATTAGTTAACTTAGTTTAGTTAGTTTATTATAGTTAGTTATTTAATATCTTTGTAATAGATATTATTTAGAAATAATATCTAGATATTAAATCTAGATATTATTGCAAGTTGTAGGAAGTGTGTTAGACACACATTAGATAGATTAGATATTGTGTATCTCAATCTCTCAATCAGGTCAAATATAATTAAGAACACAAAAATACACACTTAAAGGTGTAAATCAGAGAGAAAACAGAGAACACATTCTAGAGCTTGAATCAATCAACCTTGTAACCTTTGTTATATATCAATACAAGTTGGTAATCATATTGTGTTGTTGTTTCTATAAACTTGATAGTATTGTTGGACCGACAATTGGTATCAGAGCCTGATTAAGATCAAAATCAAGTTTTAAAGAAAACGACTCTGTGTTCTTATTGAAAAATCGTTTTCGAGATTTAAGGTGTTTTAGGTGTTAAAATCGATCAGGTTGTGATCGATTAGGGTGCTAGATTGAGTTGTGAGTGTTTAATTTCAGTATAAATCTTTAATCGAGTTCCATTTTGTGATTTTTGTGGTCTGAGTTCGTTTTGGAAAAAGTCACTGTGCGATCAAATTTATTTTCAAAAAGTGATTTTTATCGAGATCGAGTGATATCAAACTATTCTAGAAGTGTTTGTAGTCATATTGGTAGAGTTTAGTATTGCTAATCAACGAAGAAATACAGTTTTTAGTTGATTTTCGAAGTACAGGTCGAACTTGCGCAAACCAGAAGACGAACTTGCGCAAACCTCAACTTTGCGCAACCAACTACTTGCATAAACCTCAACTTTGCGCAACCCAAGTGATACGCAAAGCGCTAATTTGCGCAACCCAAGTGATACGCAAAGCTCTAATTTGCGCAACCCAAGTGATACGCAAAGCTCCAACTTTGCGCAACCCATTGCTCAAGCAAATCTCAGTTTGCGCAACCCACGTAATACGCAAACCTCTCCTTTGCGCGACCTTCTTCAAACGCAAACCTCCATTTTGCGCCAATTTCACACTTAGACAAATTTTTGAAAACTGTAATAGGGTCTTTAATTGTCATAATTTTTTTCTCTAGGGGCACTGCCCCCATACCCCGCAAGGGCGTTGCCCCTTGACCCCACCCGCTAACCGGGTAGCGGGACCCCCGTGCTAAGTCTGCCTAGGGGGACAAAATTTCTTGTTGTGATCAAAATTTCTATTCAAAGATTCTATATCTTTGTGATTTATTTTGGGCTAACGATCATATTCAAGTTTTTCTAATCTTAACAGAATGTCTTACTATTTTCCAATGTTGAATAAAGGAGAATACGAAAAGTGGAAAAGGAATTTTTTCAGCTTCATAGATAATGATGATCTGGGTCAAAACATAAGATTATCATTGTCTGAGGGAGCACAGGTGCAAAGAGATTTTGCTGATTATAGAGCTAGAGTTTATCTGAGAAAGTGTATTTCTAAAGAAATATATGATTTAATGGATATTCCTGAAGCTTCAGGGAAAGAGATTTGGGACTATCTTGCATTAAACTCTGAATGGATTAACTCAGGCCGAAAGGTTTTCTTAAAAGGAAAAGATTTGGAAGCTGAGAACTTTGAACTTAAAAGAAAGATTTCTAATTTAGAAGCTCAAATACAGAAGCAAGAGTCTGTAAAGATGAACGGGGAGAAGTTCATGAGCTTGGAGAGTGTAAATACTAATCTTCAACAGAAATTATCAGACTTAAATCAAGAGTTTGTCAAGGACAAATATGAGTTTGAACAGGAAAGTTCAAAGTTTGCACTGAAGTTCTCAGTATTTTCCAAGAAAAGTGGTGAAGAGAAGAAGACTCTCGAGCTAAAATGTTTAATGCTTTCTCAAAAAGTTGAAGACTTTGAGAAAGTAATCATATTGGAAAGAGATCAGTTTTCCAAAGAGAGGAAGGCAAATGATCAGAAGGGTGCTAAGAAGGGATTCGAAGAAGAAAGAAGCATCCTTGAAGCTGCAATTAGGAAGCTTAATGCAAAGCTATCTGAATTGTCTAAATTTGCACAGAAAGAGAAGAAAAAGAAGTCTGAGCTTGAGACAAAGATTGACCTTATTGTCAAAGAAAGAAACAGTTATTCTTCAAAGGTAAAAGAGCTTCAAGATATTATTTCAAAGATGGTGGTGGTGACTGAGTGAACGACTCCAGAGTCAAAAATCCACTCACCTAGAAATAATTCAGTTGGTTCTAACAAACCAGCCGCAAGCTCACATCAGAAAACTGCTCTTTTCAAAAGGTCAGTTAAATCTTCTAATCAAATTCATTCTACTAATCTTTTCTATGACAGGAATATAGATTGTTCAGGTACACATCAAAGAAGGAGAAGAAGCTTCCAGGAAGAAGCTGAACTAGTGTGGAACAGAAACCAGTGAAAGAAGAGCTTCAATGTAAGAAGTCATGTTTACATACGCCAAATGCCAAGAAGAACAATGCGTTGAAAGGTAAACCTGATTTTGTCTACACCAGAGATAAATTAATCAGTTTGTCAGGTAAGAAATTTTATTGTTCTTATTGTCGTACACATGATCCTGTTCACAAGACTAGTGACCATTACTGGTATGGTTCTTACTCAGTTTCCCCCATACGAACAGCAACTAACACTCATGGACCCAAATACCAGTGGGTACAAAAACCTGTTAAATTTATGTTACAGGCACCTACTATCAAGGGGGAGTAGGAGAACCAATGGCTTCTAAGTAAATCAGCTTAGAACCCATACTTCAACGAAGTTTGACTTCTAAACACAACAGTTTAGGACTCGCACTTCAATGATCAAAAGACCTTACTCCGTGCTGAAAAAGAGATTGTACTCCGATACTCGAATGAGGAAATCAACCATAAAGGGGGAGTACATACATATTTGTCTGAAATTTTATGCATATATTTTACAACTGATAATGTACTGATGCATAATTTCAGGGGGAGTAAAAAGGTGATGACTTCTGATTATTTCTGATCAGAACTCGTATTTTAAAAGTTTTACTGCTTTTTGTCTTTTCAATTTAAGTGAATAAATTTGCTTTGACTTGACTTATGACTTTTGCAGAAGTTTGAGAGAAGCTTAAAAGATCATATCTTTATGACTTAAAGCTTAGCTTCATGATATGGAAGATCGTACGTAAAGGTATAATTCTATATCTTCATCTCATATATGGTTGAAAGGAGGACAACTTTCAATCATAGAAAACATCGTTTTTCAATGTTCAAACCACTTCCCGACTCTCAAAACGAATTCATGAATTGGAGGTGGGACTTTAAATGTTTTCAAGAAATATATTGTGCTTTAACTGAAATAGTTAAACCAATCTGAGCATCATATGCTACATAGGAAAACATGAATTTCATTGTGCTAGGGCTTAACACAACTTCAATGGAATCACCTTAACCAGTGATTTCTACCCAAGAAGTTAATCCTTAGTGATTGAGTGTGAGAAGTCAAAAAGAAATGAGTGTGATTAGAGTGAGCTTAATGTTTAAAAAAAAGAGCGTGTGAGATCAGAGTTAAAAGAATATCACAACTCTGCACCAACTTTTTCTGAGTCGGGCAACCACATTACTAGTGTTTCACAATTTTTTCGTGAACATTATTGAAACAGGCAACTAGACCAAGCCAACTCTTGATCAAACCTCACCAACTACTCATTTTCTTCTTAACAAGAAAGTGTTTCACATTTTCAAAGGGGAAGCAGCACATATGCTATCTGATTTTCATTTGGAAAATCTGGATATTGAAAAGAACGAAGTCTGCCCTACCTTCGCACTTCACTCATGCACATTGAGTCTGTGTTTAACTTACTGTTGTCTCAGTGGTTTACACAATTTTGGGCCTATAAGCAATCATCAGTGCTTAATTCTTTCTATCACAAGCACAAACACACAAGGAATTTGTTTCTTTGTCATAACGTTTATAGAAATTTACCTTTGTGGTGTTTCGATGATTAAATGGAAGCCCTGGGGGAGTCAACATCAAACAACTCCTTTCCATTGTGTATTTGTTACACACAGTGACTTAGTGTTACTGACAGTCATGTTAACTGATTCATTAGTTGATACAGGTGTTACACGACTAATTCGTATGGATTTGCAAAGATCTAGATGAATATCTTATGAATTGACGAATCAGAGGCTCTAACTGAAGGACATTTCTTACAAAAAGTTTTGATGAAGTCGTTGCACTTATCATCAAAAAGGGGGAGAATGAAGATCACAAGAAATGGCAAAGATCACATGTTTCAAGAATCACGTCCAAGATTGAAATCTTCAAAAGCAAGTATTCTGAAGACATGCTGATTTCAGAGCTAGAGAAAGAGAATGCATCTTCTGAGCTGAACAAGAAGACTGAATTGCTAAATCATTTTCGTAATGATCTTGATCCAAAGGGGGAGATTGTTAGATCACATATCTATTGGATTCAAGATCATCCAATCTAAAGATCGCAATCTGAAGCTAAAGCCGAAATGTCGACTCTCGATATTAAAGTCTATGTTTGTTTGTAATAAATGTCAAAGTAATTGTTTGTTATTGTATTAGTTAACTTAGTTTAGTTAGTTTATTATAGTTAGTTATTTAATATCTTTATAATAGATATTATTTAGAAATAATATCTAGATATTAAATCTAGATATTATTGCAAGTTGTAGGAAGTGTGTTAGACACACATTAGATAGATTAGATATTGTGTATCTCAATCTCTCAATCAGGTCAGATATAATTAAGAACACAAAAACACACACTTAAAGGTGTAAATCAGAGAGAAAACAGAGAACACATTCTAGAGCTTGAATCAATCAACCTTGTAACCTTTGTTATATATCAATACAGGTTGGTAATCATATTGTGTTGTTGTTTCTATAAACTTGATAGTATTGTTGGACTGACACAAAGTATTAATATCATTTGTTGATTTTGGAATAACTTGGTGTCAAACTATTACACACGATTATATGTGGGTGTATGTGATTTAGTTTTGGTTTAGTCTTAATGCAATGGATCCATAGGCACGGTGGTCTTTATGTCTTGAGTTTGGACATTGGGCTACTAGTTTTGGCATGAAATAGGCATCGGGTCACCATGGTAAGTAAGGTGTGGGCCTATATGGTCAGGCAACGTCCCATCGGCAGTAAGATGTAATTCTTTGGTGCATAAGTTTCCGTTTTAGAACTTCCCGAGAATAGACCTAGAGAGATTGACTTGGTGTTTTCCTTAAGCAATAGACTTAGAGGAGTTGAGCCCATGTAAGTGATTTGTTATTGGCCTAAAGGTGGCATAATTGTTAATGAATTTATTACATGGTTGATTTAGTTTTCAATGATCAAATATTTCTCATTTCAAATGACTTTAAAATTGTCGCTAATAAATGTTTGTTCTCACTAGGCGTTAGCCTAACACTTCTTCTTAAATGTCATGTATGGCAGGTAATCTTAGCAGTGGGAGTCATCGAGGTTGAGTGACGACCAAGTGGTCGAGAGGGATCTTTTGGAGAAGAATAGATCGGCGTATATTATTTTTGTGAAACACCATTTTGGAAGGATAGCGACACCCGACTATAATCTGAATTAGTCTAATTTAGATTATTAGATTGTCGATTTGTATTCTTCATTTCATTTAGAATTGTAAAAGCCATATTGTTTTCCGCATTGCATGGTGATACTCTTTATTTATAAGTTGTCCTTTCCGCATCTATAGAGGTTTAAATTGACCCCTATTTTTAGGGTGTTACGTCCCTGTTTTGTGGAGATGAACCTTTATGGGTTGTACTCTGGGACCATGGGTCTTGTGGTTTAGATGCTCTAACTCTTGTGCACGAGGGTTAAACATCTTGGGGTTATCAAGTAAGGAGTTTGAGACTCTTATCTTGAATGCTAGTAAGTATGCACTAAAGGTCTATTGGGAATATTGAGGTTGTAACTTACTAGAAAATGAACAGGCAATAAGATCGTGTATTCTTGAGGTGTAGCTTGGCAAAGCAGGCAATAAAGGATACGGCGTCGTTGGGGACTTGAGGTGTAGCTTATTAAAGCAAGCAATAAAGTCTGACTTAAGGTGTAGCTTATTAAGGCAGGCAATAAAGTCAGGATCTTAGGTGTAGTTTGATAACATAAATATGTGACTTAACTTTATGTTCCGCCACGTACAATGGAAGCGGGTCTCCCCCATCACCGAAAGGTGTTGTTTAGGTATTTAGTTTTATTATCCATATTTTCGGTGACGTTATATATATAGATTGGTATCTATGATTTATGGGTTGAGTGTTATGCCCCATCCGTGTTTGGATGTTTCGGGATATAAAACTTTGTCCACGTTTTCATAAATTGGGAATCCATTTACTATTCACGTTTTGGGTTGAGTTTACTTTACGAATGAATGTTTTATGTTGGGGTTTTCGTCTTTAAAATTTTGTATATTGGAAAACGTTTATATGGGTACTATCACCTAAAATGCACGTTATTGGAGAACGGGTCGTTTTCATACTTAAAGTAAATTATTCTGAAAATCATGATTTAAGTTGACTCGTTCCTTTTAACGATTTAAATAATCATGATGAAAACTTTTGAACTCACTAAGTGTTAGCCTAACCTTTTTATTTGTCAGCATGTGCATCAGGTTTCAATTAGGGAATGGTACTAACGTCACTGTGAAGAGATGAGTGCTAGTTATATGCACAAGTGAGATAGTGGCTTGGGTCAAACTTTCTGCACTTTGGGAATAGCAACTTGGATTGGGTTTAGTAACACAGACGGATGTATATGTTAGGTAGTGGGGGGATGGGCCCATTAAAAAGGAAAAAAATGAAAATTTAGGGTAAAAACTTTGATTTTTTAGCTTCCTACCTTAATGTCCCCCCAGTCAATGTTCGTTTGGGACCCATCAACCCAAAAAGTGTCTCGAAGTCAACCAAAAAACCAAAATTAACTCTCGAAATCGATTAAAAAACCAAAAAAGTCCCTCAAAATCGACAAAAAAAAACTTAAAAATCCCTTCAAATAAACCAAAAAAACTTTAAAAGGCCTCGAAACGTTTGATTTAGGCTAAAAATACACCGGACAACTTTACGAGCATTTAAGCTACCTTAAAGGTGCCCCCACCAGGAAAAAATCATGGATTCGTCGCTGTTTAGTAACACCCGACTTTACTTAGTCTTGGTATAAACCTCGAGTCGATGATCTTATGAGGATTAAATGTATGATTAAACTGAGGTATGTCCAAGTATTGATTTGTAGAAAGGGATTTTTACCATTTACTTGATGTAATATCGAAATTTTTTAATTAGTTGTTATTTCCAAATTTGAAGGTGTTACATGTGTGTGTGTGTTTGTTTGTATATATATATATATATATATATAGGTGGGTTCAAACGAGATGGAGGTTATTTAAAAGAATTAAGGAATAGCTCTCAACCAATCATTTTTTATAATAATTCCGAAAATAATACTTTTCAAAATTTAGATTAAAAGGATATTAAGGTCATATCATATATGATATGGATTAATTTAGGATAGTATTGACTTCCTAAAAATAAGGGATAACAATAAATCATTTAAATCAAAATCGTATTTATCATTTTTCTTTATTCAAGCAAATCGGTTAATCCATTTTGGTAATTGATCTAATTTTGTTTGTTTCTTCAAGCAAATCCTGAATATACAACCCAAAATCACAGATGATTATATGATAAATACGTTGGACAGCTTGTTTTGATATAATATGCAACCCAAAATCACATATGATTATATTGTAAAGAAATTAGACAGGTTGTTTAAGTGTAATATGCATCACTAAATCACATGTGATTATACTTTATAGTAATTAGACAGATTTTTATATTTGATATATTTCACAAAATCATATATGATTTTATGATAAATAGTTTGGATAAAATGATGTTATTAGTTTGCAACCCTAAATGATATATGATTAGAGTACAAATGAATTAAACAAAATGCTTATCTATAATACTTAACGCCAAAATCATATGTGATTTTATGAATTAACACCAAAATGTGTATTAGGATTTCAAAAAAATCAGGAGTGGGTTTAAAAAACCGGGATTGTTTAATTTATTTGATTGAGATTGAATGAGAATTAAAGGGAATTTGGTAAGATTATAAAATAATCAATAACATATTTGCCCTTTTTACCTTATTTTTGGATATTATTATTTTTGGAATTATTCTTAACAATGATTGGGTGAGAGTTATTCTCTTATTCTTTTAAACAGTTATCATTCTCGTATGATCCTCCCTCCCTCTCTCTCTCTCTCTCTATATATATATATATATATATATATAGTCTTAGGTTCATTTGAGAAATGATAAATATTGAGAACTATAGAAATAATCTTAGTCATTCATACAGTCAAGATCGGATTTGACTGGTCAAATATTCCGACTTTGACTAGTCAAAAGTTGCGGCTATTCCAAAAATAGAAGGACACTTTCGTAATTTTTACAAAATACACAGTTTGTATTCATATATGAACTTGTATAATTCACATATGAACTAGTGTAATTCAAATCTGAACTCTTTTAACTGATTCATATATGAACCTTTGTGATTCATATGTGAACTAATTAACTGTAGGTTCATATATGAATCATTTGAACTAATTAACAGATTCATAGATGAACCTTTGTAATTCATATATGAACTAATTAATTGATTATCATATGAACTAATTAACTGGTTCACATATGAACGTATAGTTCATATGTACATCATACAGGTTCATATATGAACTCATCACGCGTATTTTACGAAACTACCCCTCTACCTTCTATAGACCATGCAAGGAATTATCCGGTGCTTCGCGGTCAAAGCCGCAAATGTTGACCAGATGAATGGCTAAAATTACTACTCTATTTCTCATACATTTATCATTTCTCAAATGAACCTATCCCTATATATATATATATATATATATATATATATATATTGGAAGGATATTTTGCAACCCTGAAAAAGGTTGCAACCCTTGCAACCCACATTTTATTTTATTTTTATTTTTATTTTTATTTTTTTTTAATTAAAAATATTGGTCCCTGTATCTATTGTAACCGCCGATCATGAATCCGACGGTTAAGATGTGGGTTGCAAGATTTGCAACCTTTTTAAGGGTTGCAAATAAAACAACCCCTATATATATATATATATATATATATATATATATATATATATATATATATATATATATATATATATGAGGTTTAATCATTTAAGAACATCAAATTTTATGAGATCTGTGAGATCCATTTAAGCCACTAATTTGAGATAATTAATGTTATTGTAACAACCCAAACTTCGTAGGAATAAAGCATAATGATGATAATACAAAACAATGCCAAAGCGGCCCCGAGACAACAATACTCTAACCAAGGTTTGCGGAAAACAACCTATTACACACCTGAGATCTAATACAAAGAATTAACTAAATCTGGAATCTAGCGAATAATCTTCTACGACGCCACACTTCTCGCCACAACATCTCTTTGCCCTTACTAGAACCCCTCTGCCGAGAACTTTCCTGAAAAGGTTTTTAATTTTGAAAGTGCGAGGGTTAGATCGAAAGGTCTAGTGAGTTCCCTCAAAACATAGTTTCATGCCAAAGACACATATAAAAGATTTATAGCAAGATAAATCAATTCAGTTAAAAAAACATCATACTTACAACACGCACTTCTGGCCCACATTACCGTCACACTTAGGTGACGGCGTGTCTCGCTCATACTGCCTTTTACTAGGACACACCCCCCATTGGCATAAACGGGACACCCCCCCCCCCCCCGGTATGAGCGCAGGCGGGCGACACACTCCCCGACTTAGGCCATAACTCGCCAACAATAATGTATGCATACATTTTAGACCAACAACAAAAACCATGACTCACTTTCAGTAAATCTCGCATGTATGACAATAGCATAAATAACATCAGTGATTAAATAACTTCGCATGCATTCGACAACATAAATAATCATAAAAGCTTTGGTTAGAAAACTCACATTTTGTCCCGCCAAGAATCTTTCCCCAACTCTCCCAAACTTGACTGGTCACCTAGAAACACGGGATAACAAAAATAAACTAATTATGCATGCTACACTCTAAACCAGGAATCAAGTGCCTGCCGCCCAAGTCTCACTCGATTCCAACTTCATGTCACCCGGGGAACCCGCCTCCCGGGTCCTCCCCGATCCCCCCGACTCCCGGGGCTCCCGGTTCCCGGCTCCCCCCGATCCACCCCGCTCCCGAGGCACTCCTCTCCCGGGTCACCCCCGGTCCACCCGGCCTCCCGGGGTCTCTCCTTCCCGGCCCTCCCCCAGTAAACCCCACTCCCGGGGCCTCTCGTCTCTAGGGTTCCCCTGGTACACCCGGCCTCCCCGGTTTCACTCGCCCAGGACCCCGTCTCCCGAGGATCCCTTTCCCGATGCTCAACCCAGCAGTGGGTTTCGATCGAACGAGAAAACCCCAGGCGGCTGGGATGATCTCGATCTACGGAGTTTGGACAAAAAAGGGATCGAAATCCTTCCAAAGAAGGTATTCGAACAATATCCCCAAAATGAGGGTTAGGTGTTAAAACTCCATTGATTTCACCTCTTAGATCCAAGGATTCTACCATTTGGGAAGAGTCCAGATATGGGTTTTTTCCTCACCAAGAATCCAATCAAAACTAGATTAGAAGGTTGGATAATACCCATCAACACAAGATTATAAAGTTGGATGATTACCTTGAAGAATCATAGATCAAAACCTTCTTTTTCTTTTTCAGTTACTCTCAAAATCGCCTTCTTCCCCAAACCTCCTTGCTTTCTCTCAGCCGCCTCCAACAACATGAGAATAGGGAATAGAGTGTTAGGGTTAAAACCCCTTTTCCAATCAAATTTACAAACCACCCTCTCACTTTAGACTTTGGCAATTTCTCACCCAACTTCCAACTTTATTACCTTGAACCCGGTTATTACATTATTCAATTAATAGTTGAAGGGTAATCACGTAATTTTTAATTTGGATGACAACTAATAGATTAATTTTCTCCCTTTCCCTATATTAAAAACTTTAACTATAATCTCTCTCCCTAACTCATAAAGTAACTTATTAATTATGGATTTTTGATTTTATGTTTTATGATATTATAGTTTGTTAATAGATGTGAATATTAATTCTTTTTGCTACATAAATATGCATTAGTTTTTTTTTTTTTTTTTTGTGCTAAAGAATTGATTTGACAGTGTCTTTTTTGTGTTAAGAATTAATGTTATTTGGTGTTTACAATATATTCACAAAGTGGTAGGTTTAGTTTTAATTTTATTGGGTTACTTGGTTTTCACAAGTTATACCAAATATTGCAAACAATATATTCACACTGTGTTTAAAAAGTTAACTTGGTGTTCACAAAATATGAATCTGTTAATGTTAAGATAGTTTTGTTGGATTGTTTTGTGTTCATAATGGTATTCACTTTTGTGCAATGTAAATTAAGTTTTTGGTATATTTATTTCTTTAATTACTTTTTTAATGGTAAGAGATAGAAGAGTAGAGATATGTAAAATACCCACATGCCATTTTTTTCAAAATTACCAAAATTACTTATTTCCTAATTTAATACTTATTTAATATTACGCACTTTATATGGTATATCATAGATCTTATAAATTATAAAATTCTTAAAATAAAGCTCTCTATATATATATGTCAGTATAAAGGAGCAATCAAATGAAAACCACTCTAATTTTGAAAACCGTGGAAACCCTCGATTTCATTGGTTAAGTTAATGAAATTGTTTCATGAAATTGTTTAATTTGATGAAATTGTTTCATATAATTTTTTATTGATGAAATCGTTGCATATATTTGTGTTTTTTATGTAAAAATGAAAAAGTTTCATCAAACTGCGAAAATACATGAAACAATTTCATCAGAATGAGAAAAATAGATGAAACTACATAAATAACATAAATATATGAAACAATTTCATTAACAAAAGAATTATATGAAACAATTTGATCATATTAAACAATTTTATAAACCAATTTCATTAATTTAACCAATGAAATTGACAGTTCCAAATCTACTATGGTTTTTAATTCAAACCACCTCTCTCTCTCTCTCTCTCTCTCTCTATATATATATATATATATATATATATATTATAAAATGTCATTTATATTATATATAATATAATACATTAACATATATATTATGTAACATATATCAATATATAAATATAATGTATATATATTATATTATAATTTATAATATATATATATATATAATATTATACATAACAGATATATTACGAGATATATATAATCTATAATATTATATATATATATAGAGAGAGAGAGAGAGAGAGAGAGATTCATTTGAGAAATGTTAAATATATGAGAAATAGAGAAGTAATTCTAGCCTTTCATTCGGTCAAGATTGACTTTGACTGGTCAAATATTGCGTACTGGTCAACAATTACAATTTTGATTGGTCAAAAGTTACGACTAATACAAAAATAGAATGACAGTTTTCGTAATTTTTATAAATACGGGACGAATTCATATATGAATTTGAATGATTCACATTTGAACTATATGTTCATATGTGAACTAATGTAATTCACATATAAACTCTTTTAACTGGTCCACATATAAACTAATTAATTGTAGGTTTATATGTGAATCAGTTAAACTAATTAACAGATTCATATATAAACCTTTATGATTCACATGTGAACTAATTAACTGATTCATATATGAATCAGTTAAAAGAGTTCATATATGAACATATAATTCATATGTGAATCATATCGGTTCATATATGAACTCGTCTCGCGTATTTTACGAAACTAACCATCTATCTTCTACAGACCACACAAGGAATTATCCAGGACTTCACGGTCAAAGTCGCAAATGTTGACCAGATAAAAGACTAAGAGCATCTCCAATGGAGGTTCTTACAAGAACCTCTTTTTTACACTTTTTGGTGTCACCTAATTTCCAACTCATCAATTTAAAATTTTATATAAAAATCCACAATGGTAGTTCTTATAAGAACCTCATGTCAACATCAATAATTATTATATATTAATAAATAAATATCAAATATATAATTTAACTACCAATAAAAATGAGGAAATTGTCATTTCACACAAACTTCATGGTAAGAACCAATGTTTTTATTTAAGAACCTATAGGGCTTTAGGTTCTTATAAGAACTCTCCACAATGTTAGTTCTTATAAGTCATTGTACTTTTTGCTTATAAGAACATTGCATTGGAGATGCTTTAAGATCATTTCTTTATTTCTCATATTTTTAACATTTCCTAAATGAACCTAATTCTATATATATGTATAATATTATATTAATCGGTTCAAATAAGAAAAAAAAAGATTCATATGTGAATTATTGAAAATTTCAAAAAAGATTATCTATTTAAAGATGTATATGTGAACGGAGATTTTTTATATGTGTTCAAATATGTATCCTTAAATAGATTTTTCAATGATTTACATATAAACCATCTATTAACCTTCTTTCTTTTTTCTCATTGTATTTAACTTTTTTTCTATTTGAACCTCCCACTAATATTATATATATATTAGTGAGTTCAAATGAAAACTCATCTTTCATTGTGTAAATGAGGACAAATCTTAACCATTGATCAAAACTTAGAAAATGAATCAATGGTTAATACATAATAAGGTTAATTGAGAAGTGATTAAGAACAAAATTGGAAATTTGAATCAGCACCTACCTTGTTTGACTTTTTATTTTATTTTTTAATTAAAAAAATTTTACCCCCTTTAACTTTAAAATAAATTATCTTAAAAATACTAATATTTTAATCAAACAAATTACACAAAAAAAAACGAGAATTTCGCGCTCTTCGATATGACATCCATTTCGATATAGTTTTTTTTTGTTTTAACCGTTTTTTACGTGAAATTCTATATATGTGTTATATTCATTATGAATATGCATGCACGTCATCGGGTGTTCACATTCAGTATGAATAACAAATGTGAACTTTCATTCACTATTCATGATGAATAATACAATATTCAGGATGAATAATACACGAATTCATGATTCATGTATTATTTATCATGAATCGTGTATTATTCACCCTGAATGTTGTATTATTCATCTTGAATGATACATTATTCATGATGAATAATGTATGAATGACCCGTGAAGGTGTAGACACATGATGCACTCTCTTTTGTTTCTCAATTCACAACCAAAATTTGGTTTAATTCATTATGAATATGTTTGTGTATCCCCGGATGTCCCACGTTCAGTATGAATAACAAATGTGAGTGTTCATTCATTATTCATGATGAATAATACAACATTCGGGATGAATTACATAACATTCATGATGAATAATACACGAATTCATGAATCGTGAAATATTCACCCTGAATGTTGTATTATTCATCCTAAATGATACATTATTCATGATGAATAATACATGAATGACCCGTGAAGATGTGGAGACGTGACGCGCTCTCTTTTGTTACCCAGTTCACAACAGAATTACTCAATAGGTTCTCGATTCGTCTTAATGGGTGTTGGGTTACGGACTTACGGTGCTGAAGAAACGCGATGCCTTACGACGTTGAAGAAAGTGTTGAAGAAGGTGATGTTGAGTTACATACTTACGGTGTTGAGATTTTGTACAGACTTAAACGTACATAAATATTCATAATGAATATAACACATATATAGCATTTCACGTAAAAAACAGTTAAAACAACAACAACAAAAACTATATCGAGATGGATGTCATATCGAAGAGCACGGAATTCTTGTTTTTTTGATGTAATTTGTTTGATTAAAATATTAATAAATTTTAAGATAATTTATTTTAAACTTTAATTGTGTAAGGGGCTGTTTGGCAGTTGTTGAATGGTTAGGTGCAGAATGATTAAGTGGTCAGAATGATTAAGAGGCTCTTATGATATAATGCGAAATGAAATATGGTTGTTTGCTAATTGTTCAGGATGAAATCAGGGCTCTGAATGATTAAGACAGGGTCAAGACACTAAATCATTAAGAGAGTTTTGGAACCATTAAGAGGCAGACCTTTTTTTTGCCAAACAAGATTTACCTCTTAACGATTCAGAGGTTGCCTCTTAATGGAACCATTAAGAGGTAAACAAACAGCCCCTAAAAGTTTTTAATTAAAAAAAAAATAAAAAGTCAAATATGATAGGCATGAATTTAAATTATCTTTCATTTTTACCCCTAAGCATCTTAAAATAAAAAACTCTATTTAATATGAGTTGTTGGATCAATAGAGATGGAGTAGCTGAGATTTGTTCTCACGTGCACAATGAAAATTAAGTTTTCATTTGAACTTTCCACTCTCTCTCTCTCTCTCTCTCTATATATATATATATATATATATACACACACGAACATTTATTTTTCTGTCAATTAGATATACTTGGTCGAATCTGATAATATTTGATTCAATTTTTCGAGAGATTCCACTATTTTAAAAAGCATTTTACAAATTAAGCGTCTCCTTAAGCCATATCAAACAGATGTGCTTAAGAGGTAAAATATCATAATATAACAAGTCATCTACAATCAATGTGCTAAAGTTCTAAAGTACTAAATAAATTGACTAAAGGACTTCTTAGTGCGTCAAAAATAAGCCTTATACTGAAACATATTAACACACTATGATGAACTTCATTTAACTTAAATAAGATTTAATTCTAATGCATATTTTGTTCTGTTTTGTTAAAAATTTAATAATTTAAAAAAGAGAAATCAATTGTTTTAGCCATTTTTGGTTGATGGTTTAACATCATATCCACCTTCTCCTTATTGTTACTGAAATAGCTTATACATTCGTGAAAAACCTTTGCATTTACGAACTCATACAAAACATAAGAAATAATATACATTTTCAGCCTCTCATCGTAAAAATTGTAAATTTAGTTGAAAAGTGTAATATTTCAAACTCCAAGGACCAGGTTCGTAATTTCCAAATTCTACTTCTTTTTAGGTTCGCAACAATTGTAATGATGGAAATTTTAACCTAGGTTTGTTTTTTTGGTTCACAACAATTGGAATGATCACAAACCTAGGTTTTTAGGTTCGTAGTTTCAAATTTCAATTTTTTTAGGTTCCTATAAATACTCTCTTTAACTTCTATTCTGACGGACTGAATATCTTTTATAAGAAATCGAGATCACTCAAACATAAGCTTGTAAGTTAGCCCACACCCAAAGTCAAATTTATTTAGGTTCGCGATTTCAATATTTATACATAAATCACTCAAACATGGTTCGTAAATGCGAATTATGTTTTTTACGAAGAGGGGTTGAAAGTATAAAATATTTCTTATCTTTTGCATGAGTTCGTAAATGCGAAGGTTTTTCACGGATGTTTGAGCTATTTTAGTAAGAATAGGGAGAAGGTGGCTAGGAGGTTAAATCATCAACAAAAAATAGCTAAAACAATTAGGCTTGTTTGGTAGTTGCTGAATGGTTTGGTGTAGAATGATTAAGAGACTCTTATGATATAGTACAAAATGGAATATGGTTGTTTGGTAATTGTTCAGAATGAAATTAGGGCTCTGAATGGTTAAAGGAGGCTTAAGATACAAAATTATTCTGAGGGTTTTAGAACCATTAAGATGCAGATTTTTTTTGTCAAACAAGATTCACCTCTTAGCGATTCAGATGTTGTCTCTTAATAGAACTATTAAGAAGTAAATAAATAACCCTTAATTTCCGTTTAGAAAAATCGTAAAACTAAATAATAAATTAAATATGTTGATATAATAACATATCAATATATCAATATATATATATATATATATTATATATATATAGGAGTTAAATCAAGTGAGAGCCACAAAAAAATTGAAAACTGTAAGAATCAATCTCAACCACAATCAAGATTAATCAATTGTGAGAGTTGTGAGGAAACATTTTGCATATATGGTGTCATTTACATACAAACATAACTCTTAAAACGGTATAAAGGTAAAATCTCTTCACTTTTTATATCTTATTGAAATTATATAACTTAAATTAATCACCTCCTCCTTTTTAAATCAAATTTATATTAATTACAATAAAAATTTTAATCAAAGTTTTTATATAAAAGGCGAACATTTTATTTTCTTTAATTTGACATGAGTATCTTTATATTTTTTTTACATTTTCTTTTATAATTGCAATTTTTACATGAAATAATAAAAATGATTTAACTTGTATGTTGTTTCACCTTGTGAAACAACATTTTAGTATTCCACATTACATTTCACATCATTTTGGTTTCTTTTCACATTGTGAAAAACAGTACATTGTTTGATCACCAAGTGAAACTACACAACATTGTTTCACATTAACAATATTGTGTTGTTTCATAATATGAAACAACAATTTAGTGTTTCACATCAAATTTCATGTCAACTTTTATTTTGTTTTGTTTTC
Source organism: Arctium minus (assembly GCA_954870635.1). Lineage (NCBI taxonomy): Eukaryota > Viridiplantae > Streptophyta > Magnoliopsida > Asterales > Asteraceae > Arctium > Arctium minus. Next base: position 21,053,287 of record OX941097.1, on the reverse strand, counting down.
AAATTGTAAAACAACAGTACATTGTTTCACCTTGTGAAACAACAATTTATTGTTTCATTTTAGTGACATTAAATAATTTAATAATATGAAAGAGCACTACATTGTTTCACCATGTGAAACATGTAACACCCTCAAATCTGAAAATAGCAACTAATTTAAAATTTTCTAAATACATCAATAAATGTTTCATATACAATCACAATTTCAAGGTTTAACCTCAACACACACAATTCATTCTCCACATAAAGTCTATAACAAGGACGAGTGCTACTAAAACCCAATAATAGTCACTATCTCCAAACTGCGGAAGACTTCACCAAATACTTACACTTGCGAAAAATTAAAGCACATCACTTCATGGTACTGCTAGAACCAAACCTCCCAACTGGAACCTGATGCACATGCCGACAAAATAAAAAGGTTAGGCTTAACGCCTAGTGAACTCAAGAGTTTTCAACATATATAAATTAATTGTTTAAAAAGAAAGAATATATTTAAATCATAATCTTTCAAAATGAAATGCTTCACTTATGAAAATGACTCATTTATCAATAATTATGTATTTTAAACGAAAGAGACACCGAGTTAATCGTTAACCAAACCAAACTGTTTTCAAGACTAAGATCCCAATATAAACCGTTCTTTCGTAAACTTAGATTTAACCCAAAACTTGCTCAATATGATAATATAAATCGACTCCCAATTTATGATAATGTAAATAACACCTCATATCCCAAAACACCCTAAAACACGGGCGGGGATTTAAATAATCAACCCATAAAACATGAAGTAAATTCATGTATGTAAAATGTCACCGAAAACAAATATATAACAGACTCAACCCGAAGACAACACCTTTCGGTGACGGGGGAGATCCGATTCCGTATAATGTGACGTACACAAAGTAAGCCACACATTACGTTAAATTGGTATTAAGTATCGGGTTCTACGTCTTTCAGTATACACCCATAGATACTTGCACGGAGGACTTACACTATACCGAAGATGCCTAACCGCGCCGCAATGAGAAAAACTAGCGTTCCACCATTGGACAAATAATAAAAGCATCGAGCTCAACATCTTTCAGCATACACCCATAGATACTTGCACGAATGATTTATAACCCAATATGATGCCTAACGTGTCGTACGAAGGACTAACAACCCGATCTGATGCCTAATGTGCCGCGATGTGGAAACCAAGTCGTTCCATCATCGGACAAAGTGATAAAAGTGCTCATGGATCCATAGCAAACGGGCTAAACATTACATGACTCAAAACGAATGAACTAACGCATTCAAAACATGTAATTCCCAAATAATATGCAGTAAATGCAATTCATAACCAAGTACTCTACACTGAGCTATTAAAACCGGACAAGTGTCCCCAAGACCCAACAAAATCCAATACGAGTCATAAGCTCAACAAATCCAAAGACCCAACGTTGAAAATCATAAAATGAAATCAAACGTAAACGACCCACAATAATGCAACCCATGCTTCAAAACACACAAATAACTCCAACATAATTTAGATTGGGACAAAACATTTTCCAAGTGGGTTTATACCTTTTTATTCTTTCAAATCATCCCATAACACCCAATAAAATGCATTTATACCCAAAAATATACTCCATGGAATAAATCATTAAGATACCACAAAATATATGATTTATTTATCAACATGCCCAAAATCCTAAATGTGGTGTCCTATTAATTTATAAAGTTTAACACTTCCAAATAACCAAGACTTATCAGCAGTTAACAATTTCTTGTAAAACACAAAACACTTTTAGAATAAACATTTTGGCATGTACACCGTTTTCACAAATCAACTTGAACTCACCTTGCTAGATTTAGGCTAAAATCTAGATTTTACCCCACTTTGAGCTCCTTTGAAGAAACATGAATCTTCAAAGTCAAAACCTCCACAAACCTAGATACACAAATTTCACCTATAAATAATCACATTCAACCAAGTAGAATCGATCCCCAAACACATAGCATCAAAATCTCCATTTTGGTCAAAACCCTAATTTTGACCCCAAACCTTCCAAAATCTTACAAACCGAAATTGAAGGAATCAAACACTAGAAGATCATCAATGAAGAATTTACATCACCTATTAAGGTTTAGAAAAGGAGGGGATAAACTTACCACTTAGGTTTTGGTGAAAACCTAGAAAACCCTAAAATTTAGCTTGAGGTTGAAGATGAAGATGAAGATGAAGGTGGTGAATCCTTGACCAAAGCTTCCAATCTTACCACTTGATGGCGTTTTACTTCCATAAAATCCAAGGATTTGAGCCAAAAATGATTTAGGGTTTGAAGGGGGAAGAAGGAAAACGATTTGGGAGAGAATGGAGGAAGTTTGGATATGAGAAAATGAGAAAAAGGCTGAAAACTCGCACTTAACAGCACCCTGGGCCTCTGGTGCGACAATGACCAGTGACATTGCCCAGGGCAATGTCGCCTAGCAATGTCGCCAGGTCCCCCCAGGCCACTGTTCCTTCTCTGCGACTGTGACAGTGCGACTATGACACCAGGCATTGTAGCGGGACCTTTCCGGATCCCCGAAACTCAACTTTTTTCAATGCTAACACTCCCGATACTCCAAGGGACTTTAGATAATGATTTCCCAACAAAAGTCCCATCGTTAATAGATCCAAAATGTCCAGGTGACCTTTACTTACCGAAAATTACGGGTGTTACAAAACAACAGTACATTGTTTCACCATTTGAAATAACACTACATTGTTTCACATTAACAACATTGTGTTGTTTCACAATATGAAGCATCAGTGTTTCACGTTTAACTTTTGTTTTGTTTTCATTTGTGAAACAACACTACATTGTTTCACCTTGTGAAACAAAAATTTATTGTTTCATTTTAGCGATATTATACTATTTCACAATTTGAAAGAACACTACATTGTTTCACCATGTTAAATAATAGTACATTGTTTCACATTAGCAACATTGTGTTGTTTCACAATATGAAACAACACTTTAGTGTTTCACAACACATTTCACGTCAACTTTTATTTTCAAAATTGTGAAACAACACTACATTGGTTCATTTTAGCGACATTATCTTGTTTCACAATATGAAAGAACACTTTAGTGTTTCACTTTCACATCACATTTTACATCAACTGTGTTTCGTTTTCACATTCTCAAACAACACTAAATTGTGTGAATTAAGACTTTGGTGTTTCACATTGTATTATTTAATGTGTGAATTAAAACTTTGGTGTTTCCAGAATTCAAAGGTGGTATTTTAATTACAATATCTTTATATTTACTATATTTTTTATGTGATGTTTTTATTATTAAAAATAGTCAAATTTATTTTATAAAGATGTATGTTTTTCTATACGTTACCATTAAATAAAGTATATGTGAGAAAGTAAGCGAGTAAAAATTAAAATTATTAATACAATCAACTAATGAAATATAAAAGATTATTATCAATTAATGAAAATTAAAATATCTTATTATTACATATAAATTACATCATATAAGATTAAATAAAAATAAAATAATAATTGATTCTAAATTTTGATATATATAAAAAAGGGAAATAGAAAATAATAAAGAAACGGAAAAATTACCATCACGTCATTCCTTAATTAATATGAAACATTAATTAAGGTTATTAGATTGAAATGATTAGATGGTTGAGATTGGTTCTTAAGGTTCTCAACATTTTTATGGTTTTCATTTGATTACCGTTCTATATATATATATATATGTATATATTAAAGCAAAACCAAAGCATGATGATGTGGCCTATTGAGGGTTCAAGAATCACTTCTCCGGTTTTTCTCAATTTTTGTACTTTTTTAATGCTTTAATTTGTTAAGAGAGTTATATCTTTCATCTTCTATATGATTAACCTTCAAACCCTTCGTATGCTCCTGGTATGCTTCCTCCTCTCCACCCTTTTGTCTTTCAATCTCTATGTATTCCTCCTCTCCTTCTCCCTCTCGATCTCCAAACATCCAGACTAGAGATCCATATACACACATCCAATCAAACTCTCTCAATTCCAAATCCGGTCAATTTGAACAACAATGGCTCCAGGTTCGACAACATATTGTCTGTGTATTTGTGCTAATAATCGTACAAAATTGTCATTGTATTTGTGCCCTATTTTCTATTTTCTGGTAGTAATTTCAGATTAGAGTCTTTCATGTTACTGTGTATTTGTGCTAATAATTGTACAAAATTGTCATTGTATTTGTCCCCTATTTTACTCTTTTCTGGTAATATTTTCAGATTGGAGTCTTGACCATGGAAGTAAAAATATCTTACCCTTTTTACGTATTAATCATGATTAAAGTAACTTGACTTTTGATCATGATGTTTGATTTTTGTTCTGTAATATACCTAAATGAGGATGTTTTTTGTAGATTACATTTTCAGAAAACTTTGTTGGAATAAGATGAGGGACTATGAGTGTGTGTTATTTGCAATAAGATGTGGCAATTTTTTTTATATTTTTCTCATGAACCTATTTTGTTCATTTGATATCTCCCAAGTTTTATTTGAAGCCCCTTTTGGGGGTGGGGGTTTACACGGGTTGAATTGAGGGAAGAGTCGCACGACTGTTGTGTCTATGGTCTAGACAACAGCAAGAGGGCATCAAATATAGGAAGAACCATGAGGCTTGGATTGGGATTTTAGCAATGAAGGAAGTAAGTATCTCCATAGCCATCATATTCAAATATGTTTTTATTTTTTACTTTTCATTTGTTTCTGCAAACCACAAGTTTTTACAATGTTACAGTTTTATATGTATTTTCTTATGTCAATGATGATAATATTTTGATAGTTAATATATATATATATACTACCTTAATATGCATTATAACCAAAAGTCTTAAATACTATCTTCAAAACACATGTTACAACCATTTTATGCTAAAATTTCAAAAAACTCTTAATTACAACTTATTATGCATGATGTACAAGTGAAACCCCTTTTGTTTTTTCTTACACAATGACCTGCCCCTTCTATTCAGCCCATACTTTGAATACCACACGCTTCCTCTTCTTCTTTCACGTCTCACAGACCCAGACCAGTACAACAATACTACTCAGCCCATACTTTAAACTTTTAAAATTTGAAATTAAACTTTCAAAATTCAAATTTTGAACATTCAAACTCTCTGAGATTCTATACTCATATTGAATCTCCACTCCAAGAAGGACGATTTCTTGGTCAAGATATTCAGTACGCTCTCTGGTACCGCATATTCGTTGCTTCTTCTCATCTACTGTCAAACCCTAACTATTTCAATTTCTCTACGATTTCTTAGGGTTTTTTTCTTTCTGTTTTTTTCGTTGTCTGGAAGAGTGTTACTTGCATCTCCATGGAACTAATCGATTGTCCACATCACTGATCGAGATCGATCGACCTAATTTTTCTCCATCTTCAACATTTCGAGTTCGATTTTTTCCAGGTAAGAATTGACCTGATTTTTCTCAATGTTAGATTTTCAAAAAATTTGAAATCCCCTTTGGTTATTTGTATTTTGTATTCATTGAACAAGAGAATGTTGATTGTACCCATATAAGTAATTAGCCCCACATATATTTTTCGTATGACACAGTTCGATGCATATAAAAGAAGAAGCTATTGTTTATAGATGCACCAGTAGTGACAGGAATCTACCAAACCTTCATCTTGGATTGTATGAAGATGTCATTGTGTTTGATCAAGTGCAAAAGGTACTCACATCGTAAATAAATACGGTTCGATGGGTTCTTGTACAAGAAATAAGAACTTTGTTCTGATTTTTGTAAATGTTTTTGATCCTCATAAAGCGTTTGTTTGTTTGTTTGTTTGTTTGTGGTTGCCTCTGATTTTGGTAAATGTTTTGATCCTCAGAAAGCGTATTGTAATTCACTGGGTGAGGCTTGATCGGTATTCATCTACTGAAGAAGCTTATAAAGATGGAATCAAAGGGTTGGAGATATTGGTGTCTAAAGTACATGATGTTGATGCGTAAGTGGTTGTCTTCTATTATGATTATTCTGATGGTTCTATGATCCAATTTTTTTACATCAACTTTCTTAGTTCAAAATGATTAGCCCAAGGTTATCTGGGTTATGTGGATTTAAGCACCCACCATTTTGGAACTCCTCTGGACCATTTTGCAGGTGACATTTTCCAGATTGTTTTAAGCCATAGCCAAAGTTGTTAAGGGCAGCGATGATTTTGAATAGCATTTTTGAATCAGATACGTCATGTATGTTACATTCTTAGACATTAGATGCGTTTATACGAACAAACATAATGAAAAATAAGCTGAATCACATTTCATGTGAGGGTGCCTCAAGTAACAATTTGTGGAGGTGGCATTTGATACTGAAAATACTACTACATTTTAAATGTTCAGTTACTGTCTGCGCCTTCAACAAGGGACCAAAGCTCATAATAAAACTTATACAACCATAGCTTACTTATTATATGTATATCCCTGCATATATTATAAAACCAACATTTCTATGGCCAAGTATCCCATCCCTAAATTGATCATGGTGGTGTGGTTTATGTTTTGCTTTATGTTTTATGATTTGTGTTTTGCTGTCAGTGTATTTTGTGGTTCTACTTCAATAATGATCAACAACTTTATTTAGTTGTTAGTCAAATTTAGAAGTGGATGATGTGAATAATTAAGGAGGATATTAAGATCTTTACCAAATACCAACAAAAGAGTTTTGTTTATATGTCTACCAGGCTCGACATATGAATTGCATTGATTTTTCATTGTTGGTTTACAATAGAATTTTACACCCCTTTGCATTGCACGGGTACATTGCTAGTATATATATATATACATAGTGTTACCACGTTTTGATTTGCAAAATAAAATTTTAAAATTGTTGTTTTTGGTTGTTATTAATGTATCTATCTCATATTTCGCATCAATCTTTGATTGTTGTGATAGTGGCATTGGATGCAAAAGAAAGCAATTCTTTGATTCCTTCGCTTTACAAGGGATCAATCCTTAACTATTCTAGCCATTTGATTAGTTTTATTGCAACTCCCTTTATTTTGTATGGATAATCTATGTTTGGTTTTTTCGCACACATGTGTATGATGTAAGTGGAACCTGTCAAGATTACATATATGGAATTAATGCTAATGACATCTAGATCTAATGCTGATGGAATGGCTATTTGGTTGCTATCAAGGAAAATTTTGGTAATGACATTGCTTAGATTTCTTATAGCGTTGTAGGGTTATGGAGTATTTGTATAGTAAGAGCATCTCCAACAGCATTGCTATAATAGAAAAAAATGACTTTTTTTTTGCTATTTCTCTCCAACAGCTTTGCTAAAAGGTTTGCTAAAATAGAGAAAGGGCAAAAAATCTCTAAATATAGAGAATTCTCTATAATCCCTAAAGTAGAGAGAGAAACTATTATTTTAATCAATCCAACCAATAAGATTTAATTTTTAACATTTTATTTTAAGTTTTTTTTTAAATGTATTGGGATGATAAATTATGGAATATTATAATAATATAAATAATGATTGATTCTCTAAAATAGAAAAGCTGTTGGAGTTAGAAAAAAATGTTTTTAGAGATTTTGACTTTCCATTCTCTATTTTAGAAAAAATTTAGAAATGTTGTTGGAGATGCTCTAAATGAAATTTACTGATTAGTATTTAAACACATTTACTTACATTAATTTGTAACTAATAAATTTGTATTAATAAAAATTTAAAATTTGTTTATATTATTTATAGACATCATTAGAGCATCCACAATGTGCTCGTTGGGAGGTTTTTCGTAAGGTTTTTGGGAGGTTTTTCAAAAAGCCAAAACCTCCTTTTGAGGTTTTTCACATAGTGGATAAGTTTTTCAATTCAGGTTTTTCGTGAGGTTTTTCGTCATAGCTCGTAACTGCATGACCTGCTTTTTCGTATTTAATCAGTTTTAACTTTATAGAATTTTATAAAAGTTTCGTATTTAATCAGTTTTATTTATTACCCATTTTTATTTATTAATATATTTAAAGTAATCTTATTTAAATATAATTATTAAATAAATAATATAAATAAATACATAATGAAAATAATTATATTTTATATTTTTAAAATAATATCTCAAATTTGACATATTTATACAATTCTAACAGATTTCTTAATGACCCAATTTTTATTTTCGGTTATACATACTTTTAAATTTAACATTTTTTAATTTTTATTTTACATACTTTTTATACAACTTTTATATATTTCTTAATAACCTAATTTTTATTAATTTTATTGTACATACTTTTAAAATAACTTTTTTTCTTTATTTTTACCTAGTTAGATTTTTACTATAAATATACCTCTCAAACTTTCCGTTGTAATATATAGTTTTGTTTAAGTATTGTAATATATAGTATTGTTTAATTTTAAGTATTGTAATATAAAGGTTTGTTTAATTTAGTTTTATTTAAGTGGTTAATTGTTTTACAATAAGAAATTTATATATAATATATATTGTATTAAAATATTTAAAAAAATTATGTAAAATAAATACATAATTAAATTAATAATATTTTCTTGATTTAAATAAATATGTATTTGTATGAATTTTAATGTATTTATTTTTATAAATAAGAATAAAAATGATATAAAGTTAAAATAGTGGGACACTGAATAGTTTAAAAAGTAATGAAAAAGCTTGGGTGAGGTTTTTCACATAGTGGAGGTTTTTAAGTTGTTGATGTGACAATAATGTGTAAGAAAAAAGCTATAAAAAAACTCGGTGAAAAATACGTGCACTGTGGATGCCCTTACTCTTTTAATGAAAGAGTATTCCCTATAGTAATTTATATTGATGATCGATTAATATATTTTCAATTTATTTATGGACTAATTTTTGTTTGTACATTTTTTATTAGTTACTGTACCATTTAGGTGTACATATGTCTCTTTCTTAATTAATAAATAGGTAAAGTACCATACTGTTCTCAAAATGAAAAAAACTTATTGAAGATCATCAATTATACAAACAATGAATAATTTATCCATGCACCCATCGCTAATGTGACGAAGGATCGTAGGAAAAGAAAAGTTAAGGTGAGAAGGTAAGAAGACCCTTAATAATCATTTTATTCTCAATCTCATCCATGAACCGCGTTTGATACGGAAATTGATCCAATACATCTGCGCATCTCACTCGGTAACTTTCATTCTCAACAGAACCCAACTCTTGCTAATGTTACATATTATGTATATATATATATACACACACATATATTAAAATTACACTAATTAAATTCTACTAACTTTTAGGAATAACTTGAATATGATTTGTCAATTATATTAACAACTAACATTTATTTATTTAGATCATCTACATATCATTACCCAACTTAACCATACTATAGCGTAACGTGCGATTTTTACACTAATATATATAAAAGAAGGAAGATGAGAGAGAGTTAAGGAGAGACCTCCATAGATATTTATCTTTTTTATCTCATTTTTGAATTTTTTTTAAATAGTCTCCTCACATTAAATGCAATGACTTTTCATATTTTTTTCATTTTAATTAAAATAAAAATCATTAATATAACTAAAATCTAATTTTATTTTATTTTTATTAGCAATTATTTAAAATCAAACTTATAATTTAATTAGTTTTGTTTTATTATTTTAAATATATTTTGGTTTCAAAAAAAAATTTATTTACATTATCCATAACTTAATTAAATAAACTAAAATAAAACATTTTTGTTGAGTAAGCCAACATCAATATATATATATATATATATATATAAGAAGAAGAAGGAGAGACATCCATGACTATTTATCTTTTTTCTCCCATTTTTGATTTTTTTTAAATAGTTTTCTCACATTAAATGCAATGACTTTTCATTTTTTTTTTTCATTTTAATCAAAATAAAAATCATTAATATAACTAAAATCTAATTTTATTTACCTTAAATTTTATTTTATTTTTATTAGCAATTATTTAAAATCAAGCTTATAATTTAATTAGTTTTGTTTGATTATTTTAAATATATTTTGGTTTCAAATATTTTTTTTATTTACATTATCCATAACTTAATTGAATAAACTAACAATATTTATAAATAAAAATTTATTGAGTAAGCCAACAATGTTTATAAATAAAACATTTTTATTGAATGAGCTAATTATAATTATAAATAAAAACTTTTGTTTCAATTTTGTATTTTCTTAATAAGCTTACAATGCTTATTAATCAAAACTTTTATTAAATGAGTCTATTTATTTTTTATTTAATTTTTATTTAATCTTTTTATATTTTTAGTAAAACAAAAATGTTTATAAATCAACACTTTTTATTTAAAAAAATCATTTATGTTTTATTCAATGTTGGTGGCAATCAATTATGTTATATCACAAAATAAACCTTTTTAAAACACCAATTTGTACAAAACACTCATTTTATATTCATATATTTCATAATATATAAAATTATAACATTTATTATTATTTCACATATATTTGATTTTTTTTGGTTCCTACATAATCAAAAATCAAAAGGAATGCAACAATAGTTATGAATCAAAAAACTTTTAATTAAACGAATTCAACAATACGAATAAAAGAAGACTAAATTAATATACATAAAATTACTTAATCGTGTTATTTTTTAATTACGTTCAACTGTTTTTATACAATATCAAATTTTTAACAAATCATAATATTTTTTTACATTACATTTTTAATACAAATTATAAAACTATAACCTTCTTTTTTTTCCTACATTATCAATCAATCATCAAAATATATATATATATATATATATATATATATATAAAAGAAGATTATGAATAGATAATTAATGACTCCATTGAGACTTTAAAACTTTCTTAGAATATCAATATTTTAACAAATCAAAATATTATATACATAACTTATAACATTTATTGTTTTTTTTTTTTTTTTGACACAACTTATAACATTTATTGTTAAGAAGTCTTTATTATTATTTAGTATTTTGAATTTATTATCATTTCTTATCAGTATAACGTTCCGGTGAATTTTGTATCATCATCACAAATTACATCCACTAAAATTATGCATGGTTGTAGTTAACAAATGTCTTTTACAATAAATATGATTGTTGAACATTGTTCTATACATAAGGCGTGTAATTAAATTAATACTTTGTAATTTACTTGAATATAAAAAAATGCATGAGACTATTGATAACAATCATGAGGTGTATAAGGAGAAATGTTTTATGCATAATCTATATATTTTTTTATACATATTTTGTTCATAGTCTTACAAAATATTTATAATTCACCGTGCAAGCACGGTATTATTACCTAGAGTTTTCTTATAATTTTTTTAATTAAAATGTTGCATTAAATGACTACACTTTTTCATCTTATTTATTGTTTTTTTATTGTTCTTACTAAATTAATTTTTTTATTTAATCAAACCTTTTTTTGATGACTGAACGTTTATTTAACATTTTCTAAACTTATAAGTTTTATTTTTATTTATTTATTTATTATTTTTCAAACATATATCTCTATTTAAAACCTTTTCTTTTTTATTTAATTCTTTTATTTATATACTTCATATTCCAACTTTTTTAATTATATGTTTATGAAATATTTTTAAACGGATGTCGTAAGACGTCTTTGCGGTGTTGGTGAAATTGAAGTTGTTGGAGGTGGTTGGGAAAAAAGGACCTAGAAGTCATTACCTATTAGTAAGAGCATCTCCAACAGCTTCTCTAAAATGGAGAAAATGGAGATTTTAGACATTTTTGTGCTACAACAGATTCTCCAAATCTTTCTCCAAAATGGAGAAAGTAAGAGAGAGAGTGTAATTTTCTCCAAATATGGAGAACTCTCCAAAATCTCCAAAAATGATTACCATGAGAGAGAAATTGTTTTTTTTATTATATTCTACCAATAAGATTTCTTCAAATAAGATGGGTATGAGAGATAAATAATATTTTATTAGATTTATACAATATTTTAATATTATAAGTAATGATTTCATCTCCAAAATGGATAATATGTTGGAGATAGATGTAAATTTTTATGTAGATTTTGACTTTTAATTCTCCATTTTGGAGAAATTTTGAAGATGTTGTTGGAGATGCTCTAAGTGACTTATTGTTTTGGAATAATTGTGTCTATAGATTAATTTTATAATATTTTATTATTATATTTCATTAGCTCAGTCACTGTGAAAATTACATTATGGGGGAAATTAGGGGAGACGTTTGATGAGTCAATTCTTTTTGGTGCGGGTGACAATCCTATTATTATAATTGTACCTTCGACCCGGGTTAAAAAAAATTCAAAGGTAATCAAATTGTATTTCTATTTATTATCAGATTTTCATATACATTTTCATAGTTAACATTTGTTGTCTTTATTTTCAATAGGAGCACTCAACTTTGGTTCAACGACTTCCACTAAAATATATCAAAACCTTCAAATAGATTATGTGATGTATTTTTTTTTTGAACGACAAGTTAACACACGCACACGTTCCCGGGGTATCCGGGCTCCCACTTAAGGGTGCCGTCCGACTAATCCCCGTCAATCACATAACTTTAGATTATGTGATGTATTTGATTCAAAGATTTTCTACTATCTCGAACCAGGTGTAATTAACTAGCATTCCAAATGTCGCTAAAGTTCTAATTAATGAAGCCATGTTTGCAAATAGTATGAGCATTAAGGAATTATTGTCTACTGATTGGAGTGAAAAATCTGAGGTTCCTCTATATAAGAATCATTTTAAAATTTATAATATAGAGAAAGATATAATTCTCTTGCATGTTTGTATTTAATTTGTTGCAAATCTTCAGAGTCACCGTTCGAGGTACAATAAATGGAATGTAAAATTCCTATGGATGGTATTATTTTTCGAGCAAAGCATGCATGATAGAGTACACTATTTGTCGTACTTACGTTCATATAATAATCGTTCGATTTGCCGGGCAAGGCGCGGTGTTGTTACCTAGTAATAGTATAAAGTTGACTAATTTACTAAAAGTAATTAATGTACATAAAAACTATCATAGTTAAATAAAATATATAAATATAAATTTAACTAATATATATATATATATATATATATATATAAATGATTATACTTTAAATGATATACATGCCAAATATGATGAAGAATCGTGTGAGAAGAAAAGTTAAGATGAGAAGGTAAGAAAATATTTGGACCATTGATCACTTTTAATCTCACCCGTCCATCATGAATTGCGTTTCTCACGGGAATTGATCTAGTAAATCTCGGTACATCTCATCTTCATGCATCTCAAAGGTCCAATGGTGTATATTTCTTCTTGTCCTTCTCACCATAACCTTTAATTCACACTAGAACCCAACCTTGTCATATATGTAAAATGTTATAATTTAGCAATGATGATTTATAAACGAATAATACTATGATGAATAATATAAATTTAAATGCTAAATTTTATCACTTTTAATTTAAAAAATAATATTAATTTCTTATTTTTTTAAATTACAATTAAAATTTATAGGGAAATTAATTGAAATAGTCATTTTATGAACCCAAAGTTTCAGAAATAGCAAATTCTCCCTCATTTTTTTATCAAAATGACCAACATCCTCGTGAAACACCCGTCTAATGCGAGGTGCTCCCTAAACCTAGCCCAAATGTTTCAAAACACCCCCTTCATCGTGAAAATGAGTATTGCATTTGTAAGGTTCTCCCTTCACTTCCTAAAATTTACATAAGTGGTCCTTGACTGGTGAAAGAGGCTCACATCTAGGCCCGAGTCATGAAAAAAAAATTCCATTTTAACCCCTGACTCATGAATGCGAGCCCTCTTTCACGAGGGAGGGTTTGATTATATAAATATTGGTTTTCCAGTGATGACCTCGCAAATGCGAGACATATTTTCATGAGGGATGGGTTGTTTTTGTAACTTTAGGGATTGGATGATGGAAGACATCGCATTTGAGAGGTATTTCACGATTTTATTGGCTATTTTTATAAAATTAGGGAGAAATTGACTATTTGTGAAAAATGACTATTTCAATTAATTTCCCAATTATATATTCCTATTAAATAATAAACACCAAAAAAGATAAAAAAAAAAAAATTTAAAAAATGGTGGAAGGCTAATCTCCAATGTTTTAAAACCTGGGTCGACCTGGCCGGTTGGACCGGTTGGACCGGGAACCGGTCGAGGGACCGGGTCAACTAGCACCGGGTTTTTGGGGATTTAAGGACCGGATTGAACCGCCGGGTTTTTGAGAAAACCGGTTGAACCGGGCTGATTGACCCGTTATTTACCCGGTATAACCCGGTTGAAATTCTAAATTGATTTTTCATAAGAAGCGGCTAGGGTTATAACTTATACGCTCGTCGCTCGATTCCGGTTGCGAACGAAATTGGAGTGTCTTTGAGAGGATTCACACGAAAAGGAGGAATAGGTTGGAACATCAAAGGCTAAGTGATCTTGTATTTGTTCTTTACAACTTGCGTTTATAAAATAGGTATGTTATATTGTAGTAAAATATTTAATAATAGCAATGTCATTTTATTTTTACAAGTTATGTTTTATTTTCTTTGTGAATATTTTTGTTGATTTAAGGTTGAGAAGAAGTCTTATGATCCTACTGATTACGAATCCATTGATAAGACGGACTTTTGGGTGGTCGAAGAAGAACCGAAAGGAGAACTTGATTACAATTACTTAGAAAATATGCTTGACGAGGAAGAGCACGAACCGGCTTCTCAAACGCAAGGTGACATTTTTTTTATTTCTATATATATTAATTTGGTGTTGTTAGTTTACTATTAGCTTTTTACGTGACATTAATATTTTTTTTATTTGATATTGTAGAAAGTGACGATGTTGTTGATAACCATGAAGTTGAGAGTGAGTTTCAATTACTAAGCGATCGTGAGCTTGATGCATTTAACACTCCAATGTCTCAAGATCCATGATTTGGTTTGAACATTATGTTTCGTTTTGATGTATTTGGATTGATGTAAAACTTGTTATGTGTTTTTTTTAATATTTTTGGATTGATGTAAAACTTGTTGTTATGTGCATTTTTAATGTTTTAACTTGTGGACATCAAATTCTTGGTCTTATATATATATATATATATATATATATATATATATATATATATATATATATATATGAGTGAATTGTGGATTTGGTCCCTGTGGTTTAGTGATTTCTTTGACCATGGTTCTCATTTTATGTTTATTGTGGATTTGGTCCTTGTGGTATTCAATTTATTTTGGTCATGGTCCTTCTGACTAACATTCCATTAACTTTGTTAAATCAAGAACCATTTTAGTCATTTTGCCTATTTTTTGTCCTTTTTTGATAAGAAAAATATAAACAATATTTTTATACACACATGCACACACACATGTATATAAATGTGTGTGTATATATATATATATATAACGATATTAAAATAAATAAAATAAGACATTATTGTATGATTTAATTGTTTAATTTTTTTAATTTAATTATATTAAATACGATTTAATTTTATTATTTTATTGTAATTGTGGAAAAATATATATAGTTTTATTGTTTCTAATGTAATTAAAATTTCAATTTAAACAAATCAGATAATAAAACTATATATTATTTTATTTAGAGCGAATAAAATAAAATATGATTTTATGATTTGATTTATTGAATTAAAATTTTAATTAAGTTAAAGACGATTTAATTATATTGTTCTTTTATTATCATTGCAACAAACAAGCTTATTGTTGATATTTTAACACAAAAAAATCATTAAAACCCGTTGAGAAATGAACTTTAATTTTATCATACTAAAAACAATATGAAAATTGATTTTGAGTTTTTGACTGAAAAACAATATGAAAATTGGAGCTTCTAATTTTAAGATAATAAAATTATAGTTCATTTCTCAACGGTTTTCAATGATTTTTGGTGTTAAAATATCAACAATAAGTTTGTTTGTTGCAATGATAGTAAAAAAACAATATAATTAAATCGTCTTTAACTTAATTAAAATTTTAATTCAATAAATCAAATCATAAAACCATATTTTATTTTATTCGATCTAAATAAATAAGATATAGTTTTATGATCTGATTTGTTTAAATTGAAATTTTAATTACATTAAAACAATAAAACTATATTTTTTTCACAATTACAATACAATAATAAAATTAAATCGTATTTAATATAATTAATTTAAAAAAAATTAAACAATTAAATCATATAATAATGTCTTATTTTATTTATTTTAATATCGTTATATATATATATATATATATATATATATATATATTTATATACATGTGTGTGCATGTGGGTATAAAAATATTGTTTATATTTTTCTTATCAAAAAAGGACAAAAAATAGGCAAAATAACTAAAATGGTCCTTGATTTAACAAAGTTAATGGAATGTTAGTCAGAAGGACCATGACCAAAATAAATTGAATACAACAAGAACCAAATCCACAATAAACATAGAATGAGAACCATGGTCAAAGAAATCACTAAACCACATGGACCAAATCCACAATTCACTCTCTCTCTCTCTCTCTCTCTCTCTCTATATATATATATATATATATATATATATATATATATATGCAGGAAAATGAAAAGAGATAATGACACAAATGGCCAAATCACGGAGAGGGATTGGCCTCTTAGCCATCCCTCTCCCTGACTTGCAAAAATGTCCAGATGGGCGCAAATGGAGTCTCAAGGGCGCAATTTGCGTCATTGGGGCTCCATTTGCGCGTTGGGACTCCATTTGCGTCCCTTTGGACATTTTTGCAAGTCAGGGAGAGGGATGACTAAGAGACCAATCCCTCTCCTAGATTTGGCCATTTGAGCTAATTTTTAAAATGAAAAGTACATAAAAATTCTTGAAACCGAATAACCACCCGGTTGAACCGTGACCCGATCACCACACCGGATCAACCAAAAAACCGGTTTTTAAAACATTGCTAATCTCACCAACCAACAAATCCATCACTCCGTGCGACTGCCACTGTGGGGAATCATTACCCAGCCTTGACTTCACGTAAATTAAATCCTTATCAACAACAGGGGTATTTTCGTAATTTCACACCCCCAGGAAAAACCGGGTAATTTCCAAGGGCAAGTAGGACACATACATTATACATACACATATCCGTCTCTATATTTGTGTTTGTGTGTGAGAGAGAAAAAACTTCATCCACCGTGCTGTGTGAGTACCAGAGCCGTGACTGATCGGATTCTTCGCCGATCCGACCAACCAATCAAGAATCTTTCGAACTCTCAACCTGCATTCTCGATTGATTGCTTGTTTGTTTACTCGTGTTCGCCGCATGCACCGATTTTGATCGATTTGTTTTTGTTTTTGTTTTGATTCTGAATATCAATCTTTGATCAGGTTTCTCAGGCGTATAACTTTGTAGTTGGAGTTTAATTAGTGTTGATATCGTTGAGCAAACTCTGGAATTTGAGGTTTGATTTGTTTTGATTAAAAACCCCTAATTTTAATGGCTTCGATAAACCTTCAGTCGAAAGACGGCGGCGACGATGATTCTAGGTCGCCGGTACGTTCTTCACCGTGGAGTAAGATCGTAAGAGGTGGAAGCGATGAATTGTCTCCACCGGTGGTTTCTGTTGCTGCTCCGGCGGCATCTCCGTCGTCGTCGTCATCTGTTCAGGAGCAAATCGTTAACGTTTCCTCTGATTGGTATCCGTCGAAGGCGGTAACGGAGACGGCGAGTTCTCCGGATGATTCTGGCACCGAATGTCAGCCTGAGGGTTCCGATAACGTTGGTGGCGGCAGTAACGCGATTAATAAGAAGCCGGTATGGAGTAAACCATCAAACGGTGTCGTTGAGGCGGTCAGTCCAGTTATGGGTGCGGTTTCTTGGCCTGCTCTAGGAGAGTCTACTAAGGCTTCCCCTAAATCGTCTTCATCGGAGTCCTTACAAGCTCTTTCAGATGGATCGTTGCTGCCTGCATTACAGGTAATTGTGCTATTATCATGTTCAACCTTTACAATCGTCGATAATGATAATGCTTATGTTTATAAATATTGACAATGATAAACTTACTAGTCTGGTGCTAGGATATATGTAAATTGGGGTTCTCAAGTAATAATGCAATTATAGATTAAATTTAAATCAAATAATAAACCGACATCTAACGTGTTTCTGCACGGTTATAGTGATGTTTCATAAGCTTATATGCATATCAAATTTCAATGTCATAATATTATATATAGGTTTTAGTTTAGAGAACCGAAAAGGCTCCGCTGAGTATTGGAAAGTATAAAACTGGCCAAGGTCATACATATATCATATATTCATACGTCACAGTCCTTTCATGTTAATTCAGATGGTGCTCATTGATAAGCGAAACAAGCCCCGCTGTGTATTTGGAAGTTAAAAGTAGCAAAATGTAGACATGTATGACAAACCATGATTTCCAATGGTCTAATGGTATGCACAGATATATGGTTTTTCCATGTATGACAAACCATGATTTCCATTAGGAATATGGTTTTTCCCCATGAGCTCCATGTTGTATGTTTTTTGGGCCATGAAATTCACCTTATTTGTGTCTATTATGTTTGTTGCATCATAGGCGATTGGAAATTCATCTCCATCACATAAACTGGCGAGTAACAATGTGAATCCTACTTCAACTCCAAACCATATAGTGCCTTCTGGGCAGGGGTCTATGAAGCGAGGTGGTGGGAGTTCAGGTGTATTTTTTTCATCCAAAGGGGTTTCCGAGCGGTCACCTGCAAGCCAGGATTCGAAAGTTGAATCTCCCCATAATGCGTCTGGAAAACCTGGTACCGTTGCAATGGATTCTTATCCAAAGGACCAGACATATAAGGAGTCGCAAAAAGGAGGCTTTGGATCACAATCAAACAGTGGTAATGACTACCAATACCATCATCAGCGAAATTCATATAGAAGGGGTAATGGCGGCGGACAACATCCACGCGGAGATGGTTCTTACCATCACAATTATGGAGGCAAGCTGGACCAGGGTCGTGGGAATCAGGAATGGAACCAACAGAGAAACTTTAACAATAGGGATCCCAACATGCAACCTCAGAGGGGTTTCCGCAGGGGTTACATACGACCGTCTATACATAATTCAACTCCATTTATTCCTCCACCAATGCCTGTTCCAGTGCGCCCTTTTGGCAACAATGTCATGTACCCTGGTGAGGCTTCTATTGGTAGAATTTTGTGCCTTACCTTTTATAATTTAGCATGATGTTTATACGTGTCTTACCTTTTATAATTTTGCATGATGTTTATATGTGCTGGCAGATATGGCATCTGCTATGATTTATGTTCAAGGTCCACCCCCACCAGAGTCCCTCAGATCTATGTCGCTTGTTGCACCAATACCAGCTCCAATGTACTTTCCGGTTCCAGATCCACTTTTGCATGCTAAGATAGTGAATCAAATTGATTACTATTTCAGGTTCTTTCTTCTCTCAAATTTAAAACTTATGTAGTGGTTTATTGTCAGAAAAGTTCTCTTGGTGGTTGTTCCAAAGACTTAACAGCCACCCTTCTTGCTTTTTATTGCAGTAATGAGAATTTGGTTAAAGATACGTACTTGCGTCGGAACATGAACGAACAAGGCTGGGTTCCTGTTAACTTAATAGCAGGCTTCAAGAAAGTGAGTACTTTGTGGAAGATAAATTGATCTATTATCTATACACTGCCTTGTTGAAGATTCATTTGATATTAGTAGTTATTTTGGGGGAGGGGAGGGGTTCTCTTCATTTATTGATATTTTAGTAGGCATACAAGATATACGGCATTTATTTCTGAGCCCAAACTGAATATTTGAAGGGTCATAGTAATACATGATAAGTATGATATTCTTTAAATCTTGTGCCTTGAGCGGTATTTAACTTGGAACCATGTCTTGTGGTAATATTTTGGATTTGTAAACTGCAGCCTGTATGCAATTCTAGTATTTTTGTCAGAAAATGGCACTTTTAGGCTTTAGCTAGCAATCAGAATATATGTTATAATTTAGCATTGAATATTAAGGTGCATCAGTTGTTAAATTCTCCATCTGCATGCATTTCTAACATCCATTTAGATTATGTATGCTGTTCAAGTTAGTGACAAATATGAATGTAGAATAGTCTGCTGTTTTTTATAGATATGAACAGTAGGCTGCAAGTTAAGGTACTGGTTCACATTGTGCTTGACACGACCTTCTTTATCTGAAACCACTCTGCAACTTTGTCACTACACTTGCATAGTAAGCTATGTACCTGTTACGTATTATTTTTCTTCCTCTAAACTCCAGTTTTTTTTTCTAGAAAGAGTTTACTTTGCTGTCGAAATTGTCTGTCGTCACATTTCTAGGTCATTATTTTGTTCGCTCTTGTCCTTTCTTTAGGTACAGGGTTTGGGTCATTTTGTTAATGTTAGGACGTATGCTGACAACTGCTTTGGATGCTACTTAATGTTTGTGTACCATATATTTTCTTGTATGCCTTGTGTTACAAAGCTGTATAATCTTAGCGGTGTTTTATGTGCACCAGTATTGAAAGTTCTGACTTGCAAGATCACAACGTAAGCAACTGTATTTGTCTTGAAGTTATACATTGACCTTATTGACATCGTAGTAGTCAAATATTAAATAGTTCTAGAATGGCTCTTGTGTGGAAATGTAATTAAGTGCAGTTTGTACCATTTACTTGCTTTTTTTTCCTTTTTGTGCATGTCCATGTATTGACTGTTTAAAGGATATCCTCTCACATGTTTAGCCTTCATAGTTAATTGTAAGTATTAGCATTTGACTCGCGTTCCAGAATGGAGTTTGGACAATCAACAGAACCCAGAAAAGAAAGAACACAGAGTTTAAAATACACAACCCATGTAGATGCTTAAACCTTATTTGCGTTGCACATTCGTTTTCTTCTACCATTTTCGAATATAATGTTTTTCCCCTAGCTTTGTCCTGAACATGGGGGCAATCATGTTGATATCTGATTACTAGTTTCCATGTTCGGAAATTTGAAAAAGTTATCTATATACTTCATCCTGGACTTGATTACTTGGAATTATGGTAGTTTAAAATCCTGTCAAAATATTTATTTGCTTATGTAATGTCAATTATAAGTTTTATATAGAAGTTTAGTCTTTTCATACACTATTGCTGCTAAGTACCATACTGGGGTATATTAGAGGGAAGTAAGTGTTCAGTGGAGAAAGTGGAAATTATCATTCCAATGTGGTTTACTGCTTGCATGCCTACTTCAAATGTTGGATGGGTCATCTTGTTAGTTCATCCACCCTTGCTGTAAAAATTCAATCATAGCTCAGGTTTGAATGTGTTTGAGATTGAATGGGAAGTTAAAACATTTGACTTTGATGATCAGAAGACTCAGATATGAAGGAATGCATGATTAATCATGCAGCTAAGGGCGAGTGTGCATAAATTAAAGAACTCTACTAGAAGAGTTATTGAAAAGGGATTATGGTTTTTCATCGAGATTTACAAGTACAGAGATAAGAAACCCTGTAAATTTTTGAAAATGATGTGTGGTATGGAAATGTAGTGAGAACTCCATCTTACATGGATCATACAAATTGGCCACATTGAGTATTGTTAAGAACAATATCCTTTGTTACTTGGAACCATTATTACACAAGGATGTAGAGATGCTAGTCATTGTTGCAATGAATACAAAGTTGAGGACCGTTATGTGTTGGTAGTTCCATACTTCCATTGAAGCTGAGAGTTCTATAGGAATCTGGTGAGTTCTGTTGGGGTGTGTGTGTGGTGGGGGGGGGGGGGGGTCCTATATTTGTAACCTCTTACGGATTTCACTTGTCAATAATTTTGTTCGGGTTTCATTTTCAGCCTTGACCAACTATAAAAGATGTTTTTTTTTCTTTTTTGTATTAATTTCTATAACTTCTAAGTAAAACTTCAATAGATCATGTTGGATGAAGGCTTGAGTTTGATCCACCATGTGTAAATTTGAATCTTCATGCTACATTCCATCTTATTGTGGCCAAGGAAGTTCATTATTATGTTATATTGCTTGACCATTTGTTTTGACCTCATGGAGTATTCTTTTCTCATAAGTTTTCGTATGAATAGAAAATAATCATATGCTTTATTGCAGGTTTCGAGTTTGACTGATAATGTTCAGCTAATACTTGATGCAATGCGGACATCAAGTATCGTGGAAGTGCAGGTGTGTGTGTGTGTGTGTGTTTTCTATGAACAAGTCATATCAAACTTCTGCTAATAAATTTTAATTTTCTTATAGTCATAAGGACAAACCTAAGATGTTAGCTCCCTTTTAGCTTTCTTAACTTGAAAAACATTTATAGAATAAAAATCACCTGTCCCCAAATCCAATTTCCCCTACCTGTCCACCAATCAAAATAAGACACATCACTAGAGAGAGAATACAAATATAAATTAAATGAAGTAATGATTTGTCTTATTATGATTGGTGGGACAGGTAGGAGATATGAGATTTGGGGAGAAGTGATTTTTATTCATATATATACCCTTACCAAAAAGGTCATTGGCCCGGTGGGTATTCTGGTTACTTGTAGAGTCCAACCTTTTTGGAGGTCAAAAGTTCATTTTGTTGAGGATTCTGAGTGAGTTTTGCTGTATATAAATATAATATACTTGAAAAAAAAGAAGACATTTTATACCCTTGAACACCACCACACAGATCTATTGTGAAATTTTGAGCTGTATATGAAGTTAAGAATTCCAAGGTGATTAAGATTTCCGTATTGTAGGGTGAGAAGATCAGGCGGCGTAATGACTGGAAGAGATGGCTTATGCCTCCACCTGCTCACTACTTAAGTGGGTCACATAATCAAGATACGTTGGTGTCACAGTTTGAGCGAATCGGGTTGGAGCCAACTTCAAAAAATCAGGTTCATGTCGAACCCTTTTCTTCTAGTAGATCATCATCTTCAGGTTCAGGGGAATTTGGTAGCCAATTGCAACAAGGTGCAGGTGAAGGAAGTGTGGTCCACATAAGTAGTGGTTTTGAACGTGCGACAGTCGCTTAGAGAGATTTTAAAGTAAAACACAGTGTTTTTAAAAGAGCAAGACCTCGATGATGATGCGGGCTATCCTGGATTTCCATGGAGGAAATTCACTGGTAGATGGAAATGATGTTTTGAGAGGCACATTAAACACACAAAACCAAAAACTGAAAACTAAAAACCAAAAAAAAACTTTAATAAAACCTAAAACATATAAAAAGACAGAATTATGAGACTTTGTTGGAGACTAAGGATTTGTTTTTTTTTTTTTTTTTTTTTGGGATCTATCTATGTTTCAGAAAGTTTATATATATGTTTTTTTTTTTTTTGAAATTGTGGTTGTTTCATTTGGGGAGAATTTTGTGGTTTTTTTCTCCTCCAATATCATGCAGGTTTGGTGGTCTTCAGAGGTGGTTTCAACTTGTGAGATGTCATCTTTGATGATTTCTTGATCTGTTTTCATCTACACTCTGTGTTACATATCATGTTATTTGTCTTTCCATATATGTTCATTGAATCCTCCCTCCCTATTTTATACCCTCACATTTCAACATCATAGCCTTTGATTTTCAATGCTATGATATTTGACCAAAAAATAGTAAGAATCAGAGATATAACCTTAATCGAAATTTTAATCAAGTTCATGACCTCCTGAGTTATTATAAGAAAAATAGTCATTAGAATGTTATGGATTTAATTAAAATATTATTTAAGGTTATATATATCTAAATATCTCAATCGTCGACCTCAAGTATGATGGGGTGAATGACCTTCCCTCAATTTTTTTTAAATCTATAACCTTCTGACTAATAGTTTTAGAATGCCACTTCCCAAAGACTAGGACCCTAGATACACCTATGATTGGGTCCCTGGAGTCTGTGCCAAGTGTTGATGAATTTTTTTCATGGGAAATTGATGTGGTTAACACATTCAAATTGCACAAAAATCTTGTTTATTTGTGCGTATGTTTAGATGCCTCTGGGTCGGTCTGCATCTTTTTCCTTGGCCAAGTATCCATGAGATACCTTGGATGGGACTAAGGATTCGAAATTTTATTTCATTTCAATCCCATGTTTGGTTTAAAAAGGAAACTCTAGAATTGAAATCCCACAAACCTTGGATTTTTAAAATCTCATGGGATTTATTTGTATTAGGGGGTGTTTGGGATTGCTTATTTAAAACAACTTATGTTTTTTTTGTTAAAAGTGCTTATCAACTTATGTAGTTGACAAAAAGGAGTTTTATAAAAAGTGTTTGGATTAGCTTGTTGTGGTACCAAAACGTAATAAGCATTTAGGAGTGTTTGTAATTGCTTGTACATATTAAATAAGCAAAAAAGTCATAAGCACTTTTCAAATAAGTTGATAAGTTAGAACCAAATGACTTATGAAAAAGTGTTTATCTCCGGTTTGGCCCCATTAGAAGCACTATTTTTTCTCCATCCAAACACTAAAAATGCTTATCTTCAGTACCACACCACAATAAGCTAAAAAGCTCTCTAAATAATCAATTAAAATGTAATAATCAATTAATAAAACGTAATTTAATTATTTTTATAATTATTTATAATCTTTTGTTTTTATAAAATATCTATAAATAATGGAATTTGATTCTATTCCAAATTCTACAAATCAAGCACACCAAAGATTTCAAGTTATTCCAATTCTAAATCCTTATATGAAATCTAAATCTTTTAAAAACATACTTTCAAATCAAAAAAGGCCCTAGAGAAATTATTTATACCTTTCATTGGCGTCTTTGGGTCCTATGAATTTTTGCTATATTGATTATATCAAATAGACATTTTTCCTCTAGTTAACTAACATAAACGACCAATTGGAAAAAGAAAAAAAGTACGGTGAAAACAGTTTTATATCACATATTGTTATAGGATAAGTGTGTCATCGTCTAAAGGATATGATGATAGTGATAGAGATAGAAATAAAATGTATCAGAGTTAGATTAGAACTAGAATATCTAGTTATCTACTTGTAATACATCCCTATATAAAGGGTTTATGATTAATGAGAATTTACAGCCTTTTTATTTTCTCTATATTGATTGTTCTACAACACGTTATCAGCACGTTCGCTCAACTAAGATTTTTGGTTTCAACCACACATTCGTTCGTCTCTCTTGAATCAACGAAATTGCAATCGTTGACTTCTGAAGCACAAGAAGCAACAACATCATCACAATATGCCTCCTTGAATAACCCTAGCTTTTGCAAAGCATGTTCCTTAGCTAAAACAGGATCGAGACCATCCTATGCTAAAGACACAAAGCAAAACATTTCATTCTTACAACGTATACAAGGTGATATTTGTGGACCTATACATCCAGAGTGCGGGCCATTCAAGTATTTTATGGTTCTGGTTGATGCTTCGACACGATGGACGCATGTCGCACTATTGTCCACACGAAACGCTGCATTTGCAAAACTCCTAGCACAAATTATACGTCTGAGGGCTCACCACCCTGATTATCCTATCAAGTCTATACAACTTGATAATGCTGGAGAATTTACATCATAAGCATTTGATGATTATTGCATGTCAATTGGGATCGATGTAGAGCATCCCGTACCCCATGTGCATACACAAAATGGTCTCGCAGAAGCTACCCTCAAAAGGATACAGATGATAGCCAGGGCATTGGTTATGCGCACCAATTTACCCACTTCTGCATGGGGTTATGCAATATTACATGCAACTTTACTTATTCGTTTTAGGCCCACTACTAGCCAACCATTTTCTGCGTACCAGTTGGTAACTGGATATGAGCCTGATATTTCACATTTACGCATATTTGGTTGTGCAGTATATGTGCCAATTGCGCCCCCACAGCGCACCAAAATGGGTCCTCAAAGACGATTAAGTATATATGTTGGATATGAATCTCCAACAATTATCCGCTATTTAGAACCCTTGACGGGTGATCTATTTACCGCAAGATTTGCGGATTGTCACTTTGATGAGACAGTCTTTCCGTCGTTAGGGGGAGATAGGAAAAATGATTTTCCAAGGGAACGACAGGAATTGTCATGGAATGTTCCCACCCTGTCTCATTTTGATCCCCGCACTTCACAATGTGAAAGTGAAGTCAAACGAATACTAGATCTTCAAAACGTAGCAGACTCGATACCTGATGCGTTCACTGATATTGCAAAAGTGACAAGATCACACATACCGGATGCAAATGTACCCGCAAGGTTAGAAGTCCCCAAACAGGGGCACAACACCATCGGAAAGAGTGTTGCAACCACACACTGTGGAAGTGTGGTTGAGGTCGTGGCTCCTAAAAGGAAAAGGGGGAGGCCACTTGGTTCGATAGATACTCATCCAAGAAAGAAAAGGCAGAGTAAGGCACAATCTGACCCACTTATCATCAATACTGAAAACCCTTCTCATGAGATTGTATCTGATTACAGTTATGTCCATGAATCATTACTGGAGGACGCTCCGAAGTCAATATTGATTCCAGAGAACAAAGAAATCTCAATGAATTATGAGAATGCACACGAGTTGATGGAAAGATCATCCATACTCATTGATGATATATTTGCATATACTGTTGCTCATGAGATCATAGAGCACGATGACATCGAACCACGCTCAGTTGAAGAATGTCAACAAAGAGCAGACTGGCCTAAATGGAAAGAAGCAATCCAGGCAGAACTAGATTCTTTGGCAAAGAGACAGGTATTTGGTCCGGTAGTGCTAACCCCACCAAGTGTAAAGCCTGTAGGACATAAATGGGTCTTTGTCAGAAAGCGTAATGAGAAAAATGAAGTCATAAGATATAAGGCTCGTCTTGTGGCGCAAGGTTTCTCACAACTCCCTGGGATTGACTATGAGGAGACATACTCCCCTGTAATGGACGTAATAACGTTCCACTATCTAATTAGCCTAGTAGTTTCCGAAGGACTGGAAATGCAGCTTATGGATGTGGTTACTGCATATCTCTATGGGGATCTGGATTCAGAGATATACATGAAAGTGCCAAATGGCCTTCCACTACCTGATTCGAGTAAGCCACGAAGTGCGTTTGCAATTAAACTAAGGCGTTCACTCTATGGATTAAAACAATCCGGACGGATGTGGTATAACCGTCTGAGTGAATACTTGATTGGAAAGGGATATAAGAACGATGAACTGTGCCCCTGCGTTTTTATAAAGAAGACAAGTTCTGGATTTTCAATCATAGCTGTGTATGTTGATGATAAGAACATAATAGGTACTCTTGAAGAAATAAGAGATACTGCAAGCTATTTGAAATCTGAATTTGAGATGAAAGATCTTGGGAAAACTCGTTTTGTCTAGGTATAGAACTAGAACACCGAGCTTGTGGAATTCTAATCCACCAATCCGCTTACATCCAGAAAATGCTCAGGCGATTTAATATGGATAAAGCGCATTCGGCTAGCACTCCCATGATAGGTCGAAGTTTGGATATAATGAAAGATCCATTTCGTCCAAAGGATGATGATGAAGAAGTGTTGGGAGCTGAAATTCCCTATCTAAGTGCAATAGGCGCATTATTGTACTTAGCACAATGTACTCGACCTGATATTGCATTCTCAGTGAACTTGTTAGCTAGATTTAGCTCGGAGCCAACGCAACGTCATTGGAATGGTATCAAAAATATATTTCGATACCTAAAAGGAACCATCGACATGGGCTTATTCTTTCCCTACAAAGAGAAAAATGGGGTTACAATACCTGATAAAGATATTAACAAAGAAAGTGATATCCCTACAGTGAAACCCCAAATGATATATTAGTAGGCTTTGCTGATGCTGGGTACCTCTCTGACCCACACAAAGGTCGTTCCCAAACAGGATATGTTTTTACAATTGGGAACACGGCGATTTCTTGGAAATCTACCAAGCAAACCCTTGTAGCTACCTCGTCGAACCATTCAGAAATTATTGCTTTACATGAGGCGGTTCGAGAGTGTATATGGCTAAGATCTGTCATTACACATATTAGAGGAGCAAGTGGTTTAAGTTCAACCACTAAAAATCCTACATGCATATATGAAGATAATGCAGCCTGTATTGAACAAATGAAAGTAGGATATATCAAGGGTGATAATACAAAACATATTTCGCCAAAGTTTTTCTATAATCAGCAACAACAGACTATCCTTAAGATTCAAGTGAATCAAGTAAGATCTGAGGAGAATGTGGCTGATTTGTTTACCAAATCATTGCCTAAGGCTACATTTGAAAAACATGTGGAAAGCATTGGAATGCGAAGACTTTCTAAACTCCCTTGATTAACATACTCAT
The DNA here is from genome assembly GCA_954870635.1 of Arctium minus. Lineage (NCBI taxonomy): Eukaryota > Viridiplantae > Streptophyta > Magnoliopsida > Asterales > Asteraceae > Arctium > Arctium minus. The sequence goes on along the minus strand of OX941097.1, from coordinate 21,024,940 downwards.
CAGGGGGAGTAGTAGACAAAAGGGGGAGTCTACTATACATGTGATATTAGTATGTTGTGCTCTTTTCTTCACCCAAGGTTTTATTTTTCCCAATGGGTTTTGTTCCTTGGTGTAAGGTTTTAGTGAGGCAACAGTTTATATTACTCCCATGATTGATGTACAAATCTAATGGAATAATAGACTAAAGGAATAGTCTATACACAAGGTGTGTTGTACTCTTTCCTTCGTTTTTTTCCATTGGGTTTTTATTTTGACGCAAGGTTTTAACGAGGCAACGATATTGCACCATCACTCCTTTGACTCGGCACAAGGGGGAGTGTTATAGGATAAGTGTGCCATCGTCTAAAGGATATGACGATAGTGATAGAGATAGAAATAAAATGTATCAGAGTTAGATTAGAACTAGAATATCTAGTTATCTACTTGTAATACATCCCTATATAAAGGGTTTATGATTAATGAGAATTTACAGCCTTTTTATTTTCTCTATATTGATTGTTCTACAACACATATGATATTCATCTTGATATTTATTGATTTTTTATGTCAGTTTTATGTCACAATTGATATTCATCTCAATAATTACCGACTTTTATATCAGTTTTTATTTAATTAAATTTTAGAAAGATGATCGGCAACAATCAGTTTGCAAAGCTTTTGAATTCCTACTTCCGTCCAATTTTTGTGTTTGATGTCTCGATGGTTTGAATTTACGCCCACAATTATATGTCGAAGGCCACGTACATCAAAAACCTTGGAATTGCATTCGTTGTTAGGTTTAACGTACTGATTTTGTATTTAAGCAGTACAAACTTCTGCTTCCGGAAGAATCAAAGAATTTCTTGGGAATCCTACAAGATACGTTGTTTTTTTCTTTGACAGATAGTCAGAACTTCATCTGGGTTCGAAATCCTACTGAAAGGTACAAAGAGCTCAGAAGTTGTTGAAAAAACAACAATAGATCTTTCTTTTCTCATGCGGTCAAAAATAAAGAGCTTGTTAAATGTGAAATTAGTTAAACCACTCATACTTCTAACCAAAAGATTATTTTATTCATGTTTAATTTCTTAAAACTTATAATAATCACTTTGAAAATGCGACCCCCATATATTTGATCGACCAAAAAATCAAATCTTTGCATCCAAATTTGATGTCGTCAAACTGACCCAATTCAAGCATTCTTGTTTGCCCTCTTTTTGTTAAAATAATTGTCCTTTCGTATTTCTATTTCAAACAAAACGTCAAATACAAACACAACGTTTTAACATAAACGACCATACTTTTACGACACAAATAGATAGCATCAAGGGTTGGCAAATTAACAAGGAAAACATAACACGAATAACCAAAAACAGAGCGATATTTATATACCCTTATTTCAATCTCATGTAGACTAGTGTCGTGATTCTATAAGCCTGTGCCGTCTTGATGATACCTTTTTTTTGTGTTGACCGAATCACCATCAGGCGAGACCTCGGCTTCAATGATGTTGCCGTCCTTGGGCACTAGACAAGGGATCCCGTCTACTATCTAATAAACATTAGAAAAATGAGAGAATTAAGTGCCGATGATGATATAGAACTACAAGCATTTAGTAAACGGATACTTATTTTAGGACAAACTAAAATATTAATATATCATTTTTAAATACTATTTAACATGAGAAATTTTGATATAAAAAGAGTTACAGAAAACGGAATGGAATGGGTCATTCGAAATGTAGAAAAATTTGTGTTTGTTTATCGTTTAGGAATAGAATGGATTCTAGGTTACGAAAACGGAAGTAATAAGTAATTTGATCTAAAACCATTTGCAAAAGTAAAAATCCGATGAGAGAGAGAGAATGAAGAACTGACCGGAAAAGAAACACCGATTGCATCACTTATCAGGGAATTCGATTTCTCACAAACCCTAAAAAAACCATATTTATACATAAATTTCAGATCCATTTGGGAAATCAAATCAAAAACAAGAAATTGAAAAGATAAATAGAAAGTAAGTACCTTAAGGGTTGTTTAGAGAGAGGACATACGAGTATTTCTGATAGAGTTTTGCTGATTTCAACTACTCGATTTGCTCTCACCATTTTTATTTCTTCTTCTTCTTCTTCTTCTTCTTCTTCTTTATAATTATAGGTTTGTTTCTTTTATTTATACCCTATGTAAAAAAACGACATGCTCCGGACAAACGACGTCGTCTCAGTACATGTATTGTGAAAACTTCCACCAAAAGGGCTTTCTTTCTATTCTTATGCTATCGAATTATCATCTGATTTTGGTTTTATGAGATCGATACCCACTTCGTCGTATATTCAGAATTTTTCTATGGTTTTTATATGTATTGATTTTCCCAACATTTTTCTTTCTTTCTATATATATATATATATACTTGCTGTTCTTTGGTAGTGGAAATGGGCTGTGAAGTTTAATGGAGTTTTGGAGGTAGATAATTAATTAATTAATGCTTTAATTCATATCTATCTATGTTTGTTCATTGCTGTGGGTTGAACGATGTTGCATGGCAAGTGTTTGATAAAATGTTTGTGAAGGAATTAGTGTCATCAACTATATTAGTGTTGTTTTGAGACTTTAGATTGATGGTTTTTTATTGATTTTCTTAACTCGTATAAACTATCGTGGATATGTGATCACTGTAAAGCAGGGGGTTAAGGGGGCCGCGTGCCTCCTCTGTTGGTTCTAGAGGCAGCGCCTCAAACGGGGTTCCAAGGGGGCAGACAGTGGTCCTGCTAACCGATCAACGAGCAGGGTGCAGGGCAATGCCACGTCCCGAAAAAGGTATGCACCAAGTGTAAATTCACAAGGCTTTTAATTCAGAAAATGTTTTTGTTAGAAAATATGGCGATTGAAAGAAAAGATGCAGAAAACAATGATTAGAACGTGAAAATGATCACTTTCCTTAGGATATTATTAGCCCCTACTATCAAGGTTGTTTCACTTGTTTGGGTTATGGCTAATACACCCCCCGGAATAATCTAATCAAAAGAATATGTTTAAGAACAAAATATATTCTCCAAGAACATTTATGCAGAATTTCATGAAGAGAAAGGGGAGAATTAAGTAAGTCAAATCATGGAAAGATGACACATATTTATAGGTTTGTATGCATAACTAATTTGAATAAGTTTAACCAACTTAAAACTTTATTCAAAATAAAATTAGCATGGAAAAACTTGTCAAAAACGGTCACAAAATCGTCCACACAGTGTTCCAGGCGACTTTCTGGCGGGTTACGTCGCGCAGATATCTTTCGACCATTAAATGTATGTGTAAAATTCACCCAACAAGGCCAAATTCTCCTTAGTTCATTTGATCTCTTAAGCAAGTCTACAAGTTGTTTAAGGATTATAAAGTAAGAAAGAGGTTTCACTCTTCCAATGTGGGACAAGTGATAAGTCTTAGATGTATACATGTATAGCTCACCAAATCAAGTAAAATTTCACTATTCTTTCTGTGTGTGACAAATATCATTAGGAAAACTATATATATATATATATATATAAGAATTTTGGTTTCCAAACTTATATTTGAAAGAGTACATAGCCTTCTGAACTTCACTTTAGTAGTGAGTTTTGAACTCAAAAGGCAAGTCTTATGAACTTTGGGTAGTTACCGTTGTTGATAGTATCTGTTAGTAGTTATTTGATAATTGTTTTTTTATCTTTGAATAATTACTTAACCAACCCATATTAATTGGCAAATAACTACCTATTTAAAGGGTTTTCTATCTCATTTTAACATATCGAAAACATTTGCATGCTTTGCTCTCCATTTTGCCTATAAATCTTGAGTGTGTATTTGGATTAACCCCTAGTAAATTTCATGATACTCGTAGGCTGAGACTGCGTGGAAATATTACTTATTGACGATGATTCCCTTCACAACCAATATACCATCCAAAATTTTTACATCAATACTTTTTCCCAATAAACCCAGACTCTTTGAACACATCTTCCGTACCTCCTCCGTACTTGTTATTGCTTTTTATAATTACCGCAACTTTTAGACAAATTAAATCCCACGATGGGCATAGAATTGGGTTTATTGCCTTTAACTTGATCTCATTTATTTCGCTTCGATTCCTAGCGGATGGGTAATACCAGGGATGACTCTTTATGATACTATGCAATTTGTGCAAATGTACGTACAACATGCATGGGATCAGTCGCTTCAATTGGATCTTCTAACCCTGTCATAGTCGCAAGTCTGTTTATAGTCGTGACTGTTGTCATAGCATCCACAATGGTTACTTTTTAAAGGCTTTCATAAGAAGTATCGTAGTGAGAGGTTCTTGGTTTGTGGCTTACAAGAACTTCGTTCTTATCTTGATAAATGTGTCATTTATACTATTTTTATTAGTTTATTATAGTTTATATATTTCTATAATGTTTTAATTAATTGGTTTAATTATAATAAAGAATTAATAAAAGTAAATGGTAAAAAGTATATAGGACCTTTTGGAGGAGTTTCTTAGCAATAAAATTTGAAATTTTGACTCCATTGTGGATGCACTAATTGCATCTCTCTTTTTAAGTTTTAATAACGTTAATCAATGAAGTAGCACTACATGACGCTTTTTTCAAAATACTTGCATCTTCAACAGCTTCTCCAAAATGGGAATTTGAGGGATTTTTTGCTTTCAAAATAGAGAAAGTATTGAGAAAGATGATAAAAATCTCTAAAAATTGAAAATATCTCCAAAAATGATTACTTATGAGAAAGGAATAGTTTTTTATTCCTCCTACCACTAAAATTGCTTTAAATTAAATGTTTATGAGTTGTATTGAAGATTTTAATAATATAATTAATTATATAATCTCCAAAATAGAGAATCTGTTTGGAGATGAAGGTGACTTTTTGAAGATTTTGACTTTTTACTTCTCCATTTTGGAGAAGCTTTTGGAGATACTCTAATTTGTCTTAACAGTATTTCCAAAAAATTAAATTTTAACCCGTCATAACTAGTTTTCCAAAAAATAAAATTGTAACAGATATGGATCGACCGGTAGTGGCTAACTAGTCCCGGTCCTGGGTCCTTCATGCCCACCTCTACATGACATGACCATAAAAGCAGTTTTTATGGGCACTTTACTTTTCATAACACGACAAACCTTCATTTCACGAAAATGCAAAAACACCCTTTTCACATGTGATAACACACATTAGGGGATGGAATAATATATCACATGTGATTGACTATAGTAAAAGGATGTTCTTGTGTTTTCTTAAGATGCCATTGTTCTTATTTTAACCCTTCTCTACATACATACATAGATATATACATACATAGGGTTGGGTTCCAATAAGAAGTTGAGTTAACGTGAAAAGTGGTTATCAATCCTTGGTTGCACATTAGGATGAGAATCCTGTTATCAAGCGTGAATCATGGGTGGACTTGAGATTAAAAGTGATCAATGGTTCAAATCCACTTCTCACGCTTCTCATGTTAACTCATCACACGATCCTTCGCAATATATATATATATACATGTACATTTCTAGCATTCTAATCTTGATGATTTTATATATTAAAAACAAGTGATCAAATTTCTGGTAAATTGCAAATTCATAGATGATAAAGAAGAGCAATGAGATAGATACTGGTATAAAGAGAAAGAAACATAAAACAATATGTAATGGGGGTAATGTTATACACTGAATCTATCAAACACAACTTTACAGACACAAGAAAAAGGCTGAGATGGCAAATAACCTTACCTTATGTAATTTGAACTATTCTTTTTTGGTCTTCAAACACAAGAGGTGTCTGTATATATAATAATCAACTTTAAGATTCCATGTATTGACAGGATGGAGGGCTTGTTTTTGTCTTCTCAGGACCTGGACCTGCAACTTTCATTTCCATCAACACATATTCTCATTTCACTATTTCATATATTGCTATAATATTTTACCTATTTGCCCATACGCTACCTACTCCATAAAAGGTATGGTAAAGCCGTAAAGGACAAGGCTGCATACATCCCACCTCCAGATGGGAACATACTACGCTCGTTTGGTTTTATTGATGCTAAATTGGTTTTCGTCCACAAGTTTTCCTTATCACTATTGAAGTGTAATCAAACACTTTTAGAGCATCTCCAATAGTTATGCTAAAGTAAGATTTTGAAGTTTTTTTTTTCTCTAACAGCAGTGTATGCTAAAATTGAGAAAATAAGAAAGAGAGTAAAAAAAATTCCAAATGTGGAGAAATATCTAAAACATAATATTGAGAGAGAGAGAGAGAGAGAGAGAGATCATTTGAATTGTTTCCACCAATGAGGTCAAATGTGTTATAAATATTTATAAAGTGTTTTCTAAAAGTGTATTGGGATGATGAATTTATAAAATATTAATTGCTAAAATAGCTTTAATAGCTGTTGGAGTTGGATGTAAATTTTTTTAGAGTATTTTGATTTCTTTTATACTCTATTTTAGAAAAACTATAGCATAGCTGTTGGAGATGCTCTTACTTCCTTCACCCACTAAATTGCAACATTCTTCTCTAAATCCATTGCTACATACAAATAGGTCTTTCCAAAAGGAAAGAAATACTGCAATTTCCATGGGATATCTCAAAAAACGAAAAGGGTTCATCTTTCATGGGACAATGGAAGTATATGGCTACATATTGGGTCAAATGGTGTTACTTTCATGGGGCAGGCAGTATGATAAGTGATATATGCAATCACGAAAAGAATCTTGATAATCTAATACGTGTTTTTATTTTATGGGTAGAAAAGTTGAGCAAAAATGTGAGAGTGAGGACACATACCATGAATTCCACGCATCTCGACTTCCCGCAATTCTTGGACAAGGGCACAGCAGCAGCACATGACATGCGACAGAAAGTCATCACACCACCCACCCTGTTGGAAACCAACACGGAAGTAAGCAGGATTCTTATGGAGTCACAAATATTTTATAATCATAAACGAAGAGCGACATCTAGTAATTTATCATCGTTACCACCATCAAGGATTATTGTATATAATTATAAACGAAAAGTGGCATCTAGCAGTACATCATCAAGGATTACTGTATATAAGATAAATCATTTTTTGGAAGGAACACCAAAGTCAATATCAGAATTTAAAAGCCTAAAGAAGATTCCAACTTCATGGCTAAATTCTACGAGCACAGTTTTATGTGATGCAAGAAATTAGGAATGCATCTCAGCCATCTGATCTTTTTTTTATTGTAATGGTACCGTGATATTCAGAGTCTTCCGAAGCTTCCTCCTAACGCAGCATGTATAACAACAGCATGATAATATTAGGGAATAAGCCATCAGTTCGTTGCAGGCCTCTCCTGAAGCTGCTCAATATAAACGCCAACATTTACGTTAATACATCATACCAAGATACAAAAAAATTCAATACAAGGAATTACAGCAATGAGAAAACTATAAACAGGAAATACATTATATTTTGTCATTTATTCTATGACAACATTTGCAACTTTTAACCACAAGGGTTTGGTGTAGTGGTTGAGGCCCTGGGGGATGTGGTGGAATATCCCATTTGCCCAGGGTTCTAGGGGTGTAAACGAGTCGAGTAATATTGTGCTCAAGCTCGATTAACTTTTTCAATGCAGGGCTCGAGCTTGAATATTTTTTGAGTTATCGAGCTCGAGCTAGATGCTCATTTATGGGTTTGAACTCGCGATCGATTAACTCGTTTATCGGCATGAGCTCGATAATTTTTATATTTTTATTGTATGATTAATAAATATATGAGAATGTTTGGCTCGAAAAAGGGTATGCTCGAATGACTCGGCTCGACTCGAAAAATTGAATCGAGTTTTCGAACGAGCCGAGTCGAACATTGGTGCTATAAAGCTCGGCTCGTTAAGTTAAACGAGTTCTATTTTGTGTTCGAGATCGACTCGAGATAAACGAGCGTGAGCTCGAGTAGCTCGTTAAAAGCTCGACTCATTTACACCCCTAAAGGGTTCAATTTCAGGCGTACACAACAATTGTGGCCACTGAGTGTCTGAGTTTATCAGGGCTGATTTCTTACGGTCAAAATTTGCCGGGATTAGTCTAGGCATAGCCTAGGACACCCTTCCAAAAAAAAAACATTTGCAACTTTTTACCCATGAATAAAGCCTCTTTACTTGTAGATTGTAGTTAAGCAAATGAAATCAGAATGGGCCAGAAAAAGGGGTACTGATATCTATCTATCTATATATATAGAGAGAGGGAAGTTCCATTAGGAACCCAAAATTGATACGGAACCCGGGAACCACCCACAATGCACCACGTGTCCCTCCTCAAGATGAATATTCATCATTAATAACAAATTCATGATGAATATGTTACATCATTCATGATGAATAGCACGTCCATATTCTTGATGAATATTCCACGTGTCGTGCTGTGGCAGTTCCCGGGTACCTACTCAATTTTGGGTTCCTAACGGAACCTGTCTCTCTCTCTAGATGGTTTAACAAGTCTCAAACTCTGACTTGGCTCGCATGTTAAGTTCCATCTTTTAGCATCCCAAAAATTCACTCAATCAAAAAATGTCGAGCTCTTAACTATCTAGAAATTCAGCTAAACACATGTTCAAACAGGCAGTCACACTCTGCATAACCAATTTACTTTATCACCATCCAATCGAAGTGGACCTGAATGTTCCTTAGCTATTCAGTATCAAGCCATCATATAAAAGAGACATTGAGTACTCCCTATTCAGGTTATTATTATTTGACTGGAAATGTTGTTTTCAACAGTCAATGACCCGCTTATTTAGATGGCACACATACTATTAACAGATATGGTCATAAAGAGCAAGTAAAACAGATGCAAAAAGAACCTAAGGTTCTATTCTTGAAATGCATAAAGAATCTTACTCATGTGTCTGTCTGTTGCCACAGTCGCAATCTTTGAAAATGTGCCACAAGGAAAGAAGAAAGTCTTTATGCCTGCACAGAAAAAGATAACCTAATTTAAGAGTATATTACTGTAGAGATGGCAAAATTGGATATAGCTAGCTCCAAGTCAGACTCATTACAAGAAGACAACAAAGATTGACGTACAACTTACATCATCATGATGGCATTTACCAACAGCATGTGTAACACACACCAATTGTCTTCTTTTTGTTGACTTAAATTGTCAAACTTAGTTAAATTGTTGATGTCTCATTTAAAATAACAGTGTGCAATTCCGACTACAAAATTTGTTAGAATGGAGCAGCAAAACATAATACTTGGTGGAAAAGAAGTAGAAAAAGAGCAAATCATGGCTGGTTTGACTGTCATGCAAATGAAAAACAAGGTGATGAAGAAGTTATAGTGCAGAACTTACACATCTTAGGCTCCGCACAACAGCCAAGTAGATCTGAATGCCATTCATCATTCCCATAAGATCCTCGAGTAGAGGGCATATCATGTCCATATGAAGCGGAAGATGTGCTTCTGCAACACCATTTAATATCATATACATGTACCACCAAAAGGAAACCGAGGCTTATAAAGTTTGCACATTATAATCTGGTGTCGTTAAAGCCACCCATTAGTATCTTAATATGAGTGTAAAAAGATTCCAATACTCCTATATGGCTATATCAATTATATATATTTCGGATTTCATCCTAGAACTAAAATTTCTAAGTGTGCTGTGCGCCCACATGATATTGGAGCTGCTACATTCATAAGCTAAATCACACAATGAGGGATTGTATTATTCAACACACCCCTCTCACATAGTCTGGCTTGAGGTGAATGTTGATTCTTCATATTTCAATGACAAAATCAGGAATCAAATCCAAAGTCAAACTAGTAGCACCAGTAATAGTTGTTATTGTGTTTCACAAAATAAATTTTAAGTCAAAGCGTAAAAGAAGATACCAACCTTGAGGTTGAATGTGCCTTCTTATTTGTATTGCTCTCGTCTTGAACTTCTTTATTGCTGCTGACCTCTAGATAATGAGGCTCTGGCTTCTTGGAAATCTTCTTTGGTGAATCCTGCTCATGTTGAGATTTTGAAGCAACAACTTCAGTGACCTCAAGCAGATGTTGAATTACTTCACATTGGCCTACATCATAATTAGCTTGTGATCGTTGTAGTTCCAAATGAAGCTTTTCATTTTCTTTTTGGATAACCTCCTTGAAAGGTAAGTTCGGGTAGCTACACGAAAGCGTTTTCTTCAAAACAGCAGCATCAGCATGTGAGGGATCAGGCTTCATAATAACATCTTGCACCTTTCTGTCTTCATCATCCAATGTGTATTCGCACTGGTCCCTATCAATATATTCCAATCTTTCCTGTTCAAAATAAATTTTCTTTTAAAAAAGAAGAAAATTTACACAGTAGGAAATCTGCAGTGGTTTATGTGTCCATATAGTGAAGGACCTTTGAGCTAACAGCCACTTCAACACAAGAAAATTTGTCTAGCATAAGAGGATAGTTGCCAACAAAAGTATTCAGACAGGCTTTGGGTTCATACCAACAAAAGAAGACAACAGTCCTTAGAAAAATATTTGGATTTTAAGCGTGTTACTTTTTTAAGACCTGCCACTATCCAGAAGTACCATTGAAACCTTCCACACTGGACTTGACATGACTAGTGGGAATTGATGTTAATAATTGTGTATGCGCAGCAACCATATAACACAAAGAGTGACCAAAATCAAGTTCTCAAAATCGAAATGTCATATCTATCATGCAATATATACAGTCTGATTTCCAGAAATCACATTATAGGGAAACAAAACTGTAGGATATGCACAAGACGAGATTCAAGAGTAATATAAATGTATATGATATGGGGATGTGTGACAACGCAAAAACGAATATGCTTAGAAATGGAAGATATGCGAGAAACGGCAAATTGAGATGAAATCTAATTAACACTGCTTGCAGATGGTTTGGTCATCTCAATGAAGATCTGAAATGCATGAGTGGTAAGAAGAGACCTATACCACGAGGTAGCGAAGATAGAGTTGAGTGACTAGAGCATACCAATATAGCTGAGTTTTTTATTAGTTCATTTTTACCACTTCAGTTAGCTTGGGATAAAAAGTCTTTTTGTTGTGGGCGTAAGCCCTACATGATCTATGTCTAGAATACATGTGCATATAATGACTGTGCACCCCCCCCCTCCCCTTACTTAGGAGCACCAAATCCGCATGGACAGTATCAATGTTACATCGGTGTCTCATGGGGACTATAAAGAAGACTTGGTCCTCAACTACTTTTAGTTCGGGTTAACTCAAAACTGTTCTCTTACTCTCTGCATGAGTGTTGCTGCCTCCTATTAACCTCTCACCTCCTCGACCTTTGATGGCTTATGGCTAACGGCTCGATTCAACTTTGCTGCTAAGATTCTCACTTGTACCACCCAGAAGCCAGCATCCTACAAGATCCGACTTTCAAATTCTCAAGAAAAACTCAGTTTTGCAGCATGCTTCATATTCATTTGCTTTCATTTCATACTATAGAGTGTTGTGCTATGTTTATTTTGACAGAAAGGTGTATGCCAACGCAGGGGCGGAGCCAGAATTTGATACCAGGGGGAGCAATAACAAGTACAATTCATATAAACTTATAGAGCAAACCAAAATCTACACTTAAATCATTAATAAAGTAATTAGGGGTGTAAAAAGCGACCGAGTTATTTGGTTTTTGGATTATACAGTTTGGTTAGCCGAACAAGGATGACTGTATTTGGTATAATTTCAGTTACTATATTTTACAGATTTGGTTAAATCGAAGTAACCGAATAAGCTAATATTTTTTTTTAATTTTATAATTATAAACTCTTTTTAAGTTCATATAATATTCATTTTTGTAATCCATTTAAACCTTTTCTTCTTTCCTAACTTATCCAAGAAAAGTCATAATCATTTTGTATACAAAATTTTCTGGAAAAAAAAAACAAACAAACTTTGTTTAACAAACCTTACTAAAATAAAACTTTTATTTGGTTTATCACGTAACTAAACCGAATAACCTGAAACCAATTAAACTAAATTTTATTTAATTATCGGACAGCTGGAAAAAAAAAGTTGAAAATCGAATAAACGGACAGATTAGTACCCCTACAAGTAATCACAATTTTACATAATCAAGTAATTACATATTAGTAATATAAATGATAACATAACTTTGTAAATAATTAATGCATTAAATTAGAAGTGGGTGCATACTATAAAGAATTAGAGATATATGGGTATATGTATGTATAGAAGTTCCAGGTGGCCTGCCTACAACCACCACCTTATTCATTCTTTCCCCCACCTTTGTTTAATTATATTATAATATGTTACCAATCAAGAGAAGATGAGTGAGGGCTGTGAGGCTGAAAAAAGTTTAAAATCTCAGGAGGAGCAGATGCTCCCCCTCGTTCTCAAGTGGCTCCACCAGTGATGCCAAGAGCTTACAAATAGAAACTAGCAAGTCAAGTATTTTAAAGACCAAAGAGAATCCTTGTGTAAAAGGTCCACACTAGAAAACAATAACTCAGGACAGCTGCTGAGATGCACAGTTGCCTAATTCAATTTCAGCATGTTACAAAATTACTGCAGTACAAAAAGAATTTATCAGAACTATGTCACAAGCACATTTGATAACTAAAAACAAAAGACAGTAGAACAAGATCAAGTTTGTACCCTGACTCGAGCATTATCCACAAGAGTGATGAGTGGGATAATCTTCAAGTAGCGATCTATCTCATTTTGCGCCTTCCTGAATTGATAAACAATGTTCCATCCCATGGCAAGCAAGTACAGGTAGCTCCGATCTTGACAACTATTGACCAAAATGTAAGACCTCCTCAATGCATCCTCAAGTTGCTCCAAAGGCTCACGTGTCTCTGGATACCGTTTAAGCTCACTAATCTTAAGCTGCTGTAACAGATTTCCAATCAACTTCAAATGCATTGCGAATTGCTTGCAGTTCTTCTTATGCAAACGGGCAGTACTAGCGGCTTGCACAATCATCCCTATTAGCCTTACTGCATCCAGCCCTGTTAATTGGGCCACATTTGCAATCTCCCCAAAGTGATCCCATGCCGCCGCCATTCTCCAACCTCCTCAAACTAATTCCCTAAACCTTATATTTCTTGACTTGTTAACTTTATCAGATCAATAAAACCCATCTCAAATAGACCTATTTTGCTGTTATTTCACAATTTGTTTCCAACATAATACACCTTTTTCAATCCTTTTTTTTTTACAGATTCTCAAACAATTGAACAATTCCCTTAGTTCAATTATTTCTTTTATAAAAGCTTCAAAGGATCTTCAAGAAATGCAGCTGAATTCAAAGATCCCCAACAGCAGATTCTGGTAAGAACTAAAATTAATCATTGTTTAATTGCAAAAAGATAACTAATAAAAAGCAATTGAGAGACACAAGATCTCAGAGATTCTCTGTGAAGCTTTCACTTTCTTTATCTGATAAAAGTGAAAGATTTACCAAAGAGAATGAAACCGTAAAAATACACACAAACATATTTTGTTGACTTGAAGTCTTCTACTAGAAGAAACTCACCGAACAAAAAGTAAAGTAAACAAAGCAAACAAGTAGATCAAAAATCAAAACGAACATAACAATTAATAGTAAAAAAAAAACATCGCTTAATTACCTGGAAAAAAAAACTCTTCAGATTCACTTGAAATTGACCTCAAACTAATCGTAGTAGATGTAATTTACTATTTTAGAAGAACAAATTACATCCGTATACACACACAATCACAAACAATAACGTGAATGTGAATCTAAACGGAGTAGAAAACGGAAAATGTTTAAGAAAAAACTGTATTTTATACCTTTAGGCGTTCAATTCATTAATTAGGGTTCCACGAAGAATTCACTAGCTTTATCTGCTGGATACAATGCGTCTACTTGTACGGTGAGCATTAAAGCAGATACAACCACCATGCATTTCTTCAATTGATTGATTAATCAAAAAACAACAAACAAATTTCGTCTTCTTCTTCTTATTCTTCCTGATAACAGATTTTTGGAAGAAATTGAACCCTAAAAATCCCTTCTCAATCTACTTTCTCTCTCTAAAACAGTATGGAGTTGGGTTTCGGTGTTGTTTGTCTGTGCTATGGGAGTAGAGAAATAATGCCAGAGAAGCAAAGTTGTACGATATGGGGTTTGATAGTGTGTTTTGCCTATTTGTTATCTTTTGGCAAATTTGCATCTTAATACCCTTGATGATTTGTTATATTGCATATGAGTACAAGTTTATTTCAAATATATATAATCAACCCCTTGTTTATGTTAAATTATCCGATTAGTCCAAAGTATGTTTCGCGAGATACTTCCTCGTATTTGATAAAAATTGTAATGTATTTAGACAGTATAGATGCTTGATCTATGCGTATAAGTATCTCCAACAGAATTTTCAAAATGGTATTAAAAACCGAGTTTTTGGAGATTTTGGACGAATTTTTTTCTCAAACAGATTATCCAAAAAAGGGAAAGTATGAAAAAGATTGTGAAATCTCTAAATTTGGAAAACTCTCCAAAAATGACTATCATCGGAGAGTTTTAGGGTTTAGAGAGAGAGAGAGAGAGTTATTGTATTCTCACCAATAAAAAAAACCTTGAAATTAAATGTTTATAGATTATTTCAATAATATCAGTAATGTTCTAATCTGCAAAACAGAGAATTTGTTGGAGTTGAAGATAATTTTTTGGACATTTTAAATTTTGATTTCTTCATTTTGGATAAATTTTAAAGAATTTGATTAGAGACGCTCTTACCAACTATATGCATTCAATAGCAGAGCTAGAAAAGATATCAAAGATGGACATATCTTACTAATTGATTATAATTTTCATCTTGGAAGGTAGAGACAAAAAAATTGTAATTTATGACTTTATACTAAAAATTTAATCTATCTATTCACTAAAAAACTGAAGGAGAGATTGTATCTATCTAACCTTATTTGTAATTAATATGTTCGTATCCTTTTGGGATATTAGGTTTTATTGAAGGTGTTTGGTAGACCTATGGTACGCTTTTTCAGAAATTGTTCCATATTGTTCCAGTTACGAATTCTCGTATTTCTTTGATTGACACTTTATCCTGTTTCGTTGGTTATATTATGACGTATGATAATGTTCGTCGTGCAACATTTGTCTCATTCTGTTTGATAATACATGAAATTGGTCCTTGAAACATTATCGTACCAATTTCATTGTTAAATAAAAGTTAATATTTGAGAGACCTTGTTTCGATACGGTTTGTTGATTGATTATAAATTTATAACGTGATAAACTATGTTTATTATCCTCCGAAATAATAAGATCTTGAAGTATTATTTGTTACTGTCTCCAGTAGCATAACAGAGACAGCGACAGGTTCTTTGCCCCTGTGGGGATAGAGCGACAGAAGTTTTGAGAGCTCAAGAGATTGTTGTAACATCCCATACTTAATTACAACAAGATAGCAACTTAAACTTAAATAATATAGCCAAACGGTTCAAATCTACATCTAAAATACAAAGTTTGCGGAAAGACAACCTAGTACACAACTGAGATCAATAATAATAACTAGACAATGGTCTTCTAGCCACCCCGCTAAGCCTTCTCCTTGCCCTTAGCAATCCTGTCTAAATCACGAAGACCTGAAAAGATTTTTAATTTTGAAAGAGCGAGGGTTAGACCATAGGTCTAGTGAGATCCCTCTAAGCAGTTAAGCAACAAAATATACTTTCCAGAATCTTCCAACAACATTTAATAATGGCACATAAATAAAAACACGTTACGAACCACACGACCGTCAAAGACGATGTGTCTAACTCGCGTTGCCTTAATGTTGGAACACACCCCCAACGACACTCCCTTGCACGAGTAGGCGGGCCATACTCCCCGACTTAGGTTACGTAACCCACGTATAATGTATGCATACAATTACACAATAACAATTCATAACACACTTTAACAGTTTAATAAAATTTAAGTCATTATAAATAAATCCGCGTTTAAAATAACTTCACATGCTTTCATCATATAAAGGTTTAGTATAGAAAAACTCACTTGGCGTCCTTAGCTCGAACCCGCGTTTACCCTCTCGATTCGAACCGAAACCTATACAGGAAGCATTGCTCGGTAAACTCTCTATTCCCTCTAAAATAAACCAGAATTAACATAACTCTCCAATCTCGAACGATTAATCGAATGGAGGTCACTAGATTGGACTAGAAGATTAACTCCCTTCAAGACAAAATGCAAGAATCCACTACTTAGAAAGATCGTTGGGTCGATCCACCTATTTTAAAACTGCCATAAAAATAACCCAACTAACATTTGATAGGAAATTGGGCTTCGGCCCTGCATTGAACTTGGGCTTCGGTCCTGCTACTGACTTCGGGGGACCGGTACTCCAGGCAACGATCGGTGTCGTTTCGACCAGACCTCACACATACCGGTCATTCACTCTTCGACCGGACTAACACATCGACCGGGACTTTTGGTCGACCGATACTCACTTCGACCGGGACTTGAGGTCGACCGATACTCACTTCGACCGGGACTTTTGGTCGACCGATACTCACTTCGACCGGGACTTTTGGTCGACCGATACTCACTTCGACCGGGGGCGATTCTGGGTTCTCGAACCCACCCCCTTTCATCGATTTCAAACCCACCGAAATACAATCACAACTTCCAATCCCAACATAATCATTACCTTAACTCGATTACAACCACAACTATAGAAATGAAAGAAGAGGAGAAGATTTAAGGACACTATAGGTTCATAAACATCTTATTCCCAAACTCACATACAGACTCGAACCACACTTAGAATCAGAAGATAAAACCAAGAAAGGAGAATCAGATTTGAACATTACCTTTGAAAATGGAAATCAAACACACACCCTCGAGTTCCTTTATCCTCTTCTTTTCTCCATCGACTCTATTCTTCTCCTTCTTCTTTGTTCCTTTCAGCCGCCAACACCAACAAAGGCCCAAAAACCTATGCTAAAATCTTAAATACAAGACTTTTTACACTTAACCCCTTCAAGAATTAAAATTTTCTCTATTTCCACCCAACTTAAAGTTTATTAACTTTGGACCGGTTATTACAATATCCTCCCCTCAAAAGAATTCCGTCCCCGGAATTCCCTTTTTGAAAAGATGGAGATATTGAGACTTCATGTCCGCCTCCACTTCCCACGCGTTTAATGTAGAAAATGGCCCAACACATCCAGGTCTTAATTTCCATTTCTTTCTGAATATGATCGCACCCTTTTCAATGCGAGTCTGGTAACTTTACAATTGTCCCCATTGCCTAACGCCTCATAATTCTCGGTCTAACCGAAAATGGTACTGCTCAATTATCCAAGCCATTCTGAACAATACATTAACGTATTCAACCTTCAACTTACCCCTTGATTACAACACTTCCTTAATTGATAGAATTTTGCCGAAGTCACATCATGACCACAAGCCTCACTGACTAAATTCTCACTCAACTCTCCGACATAACCCAACAGCAACAGCAGACATCACCTACAACTCACAATCATGAGTTTCTTCATCATGTAACTTGCTCTCGCAAGCTACCACATTGATCTTAACTCCTTGGCAATATCAAATTCTTACACGCTGAATATATATATATATATATATATCACCCCAGCGTCATATTTTCAACTTTTCACATTTAGGTTGAAACTTCCATAAATCAAAACCTTCGCAATCTACCGATTCCAACTGACCAAAAAAAATTCGGCGCATACCTCCCTTTCTCAATGCATCCACAATCACTTAATCAGAAACGCAATAAAACCCAACCCCACCCGCTCAATTTTAGAGTAGACAAGCTCATACAATTATTCCAAATAGTTAAACACTGGACAACTATCTCACTTGGAATCCCCTTTTTATGCTTTACCAAGACTGACATTATGGTCCTTCGTTCCGAGAGCTATATTCCACCACTTCTACCTTCCTCCTTAAAGACTTCAACCCACTTCTAACGACCGACATACTGATTAGAGGCGTGAACTTTTGGGCCAACCGCACGATTTTTATTCATCAACAAACACACTGTACCGAAACGCCATCTTCTCTCTCTCATACCCGCGCTAGGGATTTATAAACTTGCTAACAGCAGAATCTGAAAACGTACCTCCACATTTTGTGCCTCTTTCCGATCTTCTTACTCTCAGATTTCCCACCTTTTCGACATGATACCTTCACTCTCTCCGAGCCGCAAGATACAGTGCTCGCCCATAACTGCTTACTCTATTCCTTGATGATTCCCAAACGTATCGACTCACCTTTACATTAATTGCTTGATCACCAAACTATCCACAAATCTCACGCAAGATAATCAACCCAAATCTTCCAAAGCATTACCCACTACTTAAAAGCGTCGCATAGTTCTCGCTCGTCAAACAGGATTACCCAATCTGCTAGAATCCCTTCACTCCTAAAGAATACTTCAACGTGCCCACAAAATTTTCTATTTCCCACACAACCCCTTGAATTAAAAGTTCGGCATTTTCAACAATTATTCTAGGGATATAAGATACTTCGCCCAAAATTTGCCGGAACTCAAAACATACAGTTCCTCTCTTTGATAACCGCCAACCAACATTTGTAAATTAATCTTAACTTAGCAATACTCAATAACCAGACCTTCACACATCCCCAACCACATACTTACCACTTACAAATCACTCTCCATCGATCTTCAGATGAGGATGCTTCTCCTATAACAATCACTACAACCTTAAACATATTCTCAAGGAACTCCTCACTCCTTTAATGATTTGCACCCCCAAATATGTCATAAAGACATCACTAACCCATGGTTACAACCATCACTCTACTACTTCATCTAGGAACAACTGCAATCTCTACGACCACTTGCCACACATACCAATACCGCCATTTTCTCACTGGCCATAATATTAAAATTTGACTTCGAGGCAGTTCATGGCCTTGTCTTTTCCTGAATTCTGAATAAATCACAAAACTATGATCCTCAAACCCCAACAAGATATTGCTCCTTGTCTACTCATCGTGACCTGCTGTAATCAAACCCAGTAACCTGAAAGATTAAGCATACTACCTTTAAGACTTAAATGCGCAAAGCACAGTCCCTCCCAATTGTGCTATACTTGAACTTCGCTCCCACATGACCAACAAAGTTTCTTTGGTAAGGAACCACCTGACCGAACTAAAGATCTTCCGTTTTAGTAAGATCCAAACAATGTTATCCAACTTCACATTAGATACACACCTTTTCTGAATAACTATTCACTTCCTCACAAAACTCCTCAAAACTATCCATAACTACTTCCTCATTTCTAGCATTCCGCCACCACGAAATGGTTTCTGACTTCCACAGAAACAGCCGATGATGAAACATTATCGCTATGTCTCCAACTACCAAGGATCCCCCACAGAACTCTACCTCTTCCACTGCGGCAGTTAACTGCTAAATTTTCTTTACTACTTCAAACTCTGATCCTGACACAACCAGCCGACATTCACATCTCCACTATCGGAACCAGCGTATATCACTATAATACCATCATCCTTAACCTCGTATGCCAGAGCATCATTAAACACATCCGCTACTCACCACCCTTACTTAGAAGGATACCAACATCAAGTACCTTTTACCCTCTGATCGAGCTACACACTTCCATTCTCAAAACTTTCATCATTCCTAATTGCAACCTTCTCTACGACCTAGAGAGTTCATAGCCTTCATGCATAACACACAATATATAAAAGTATTTAAACTCTTAACGCATTTGGAAATTTAAAAGATATCTACATTTTAAAACAAACGTGAATGTACACAACACAACTCTGGCTTAGCTATGCACAACGATTTCAAGAATCGTTCAATCCTCAACTTTACGACAGTTCCTCTTCATCACACCCCACATCGGTGTTGACACAATTGAAATCGTTTTCGATGAACTTTACCTACACGATGTACAAACTACTACATAATTGCTTACACTAAGTGTGTCTTACGACTCTCATCATCATTAATATGGCAACCCAAGTCTGTACCAATCTCGCTTATAAAATCACGCGATCAAATATTGTTTTATTTTTTTTTTTAATAACAAAAGTTAACTCATTTACAAAAGACATATAATAATTCATCCACCCAAAATCGAAATTTATCACTCAACGCCATAAACTTGTCTTTTCAATCCAAACACACATTTGTACGCGTTGACACGTTTTCAAAGCAAATACTTCGTAAAACACACACTCGTCAAAACGTCTGATTTGAATGACATGAAAAACTCCAACAATTTGTTTGACACACAATGCATGAGACTCAATGACATTGAAGGCTATTTACTCTGACAAGGTCAGCTGTTTCCGCTCACTACAGCTCATCTCAGACTTTCTACTTTCGACCAACTGACAGGCCCTTTTGTGTACCTTAGGGTGAGACAGATAATACCAAAAAGCAAGTATACAAATTGGTACTATGTCGCCTTTCAAGTAATAAAAGTGGTAAAATACCAGATATCGTCCCACAGAGATTGGACTAAAAAGTGTGTTAAAAGTATAATGAAAGATGAGATTTCAGATGACGAATTTGAAGCAATATTTTTGAAGGTTGATTAACACAGATCTAAATGAACAAGAATAAACGAGAAGCAAGGGTGTAAGACTTTTGATGGTATATGAATCCAAAATCCAGCAGGTCAATGCTACAGCACTGTCATAGCATGATGCTATTTGAATGCTGCAGCATGCTTCTGACTATAACTAGTTTTATTATCGATTTCAAGACACGTTCCTCTCGGACTCTCACCATCCCATTATTCCATTAGCCATAAACAGTCTCATCTTTGAGCAAAGTTCAAGATAAGGGAATGATGGGAATGGAGTTCTCAAAATATACGGCAAAACAGATTCTCTTTGTTAAAAGTTACTCTTTCGATATAACCCCCGTACCTCCCAAGTTGATGTATTCCAAATAGCTTATCTCTAAGTCTATTCCATTTTAACCCTTTGAAAAAGTGACAACTTATCAAGAATGGATCATTTTAAATGACACAAGTAACAACTCTCGTTGCAAGTAACTCTTTCGATATTACCTCTCATGTCACTAAATTGACGTGCTATTCAATGGCCTATCTCTAGGTCCATGACACTATTACACTATCAAAATAATCATTTTGTCAAAGAGTTTTGTTATCTTGATAAAACTTGAGTTGGAATAATAAAATTTCATTAAAGTCACAAACACCTACTTTCTTTTAGATCCACATAACCACCATTTTCCCTCACACCCAAGCTAATATAATTAGCTACTCATTACAATAAGGAAAGAAAAATAACTACTAAGAATTACAAAGATAAACATTATGTAAATTGCTCTTGAAAGATAAATAACTTGAAAGTATATAAATATATATATATATATATATATATATATGTTTCTAAAATGTAAAGACGAGAATGTAAATTACAAGGAAATGGAAATGACAACAAAGTAAACTTGAAGACAAATACAATGAATTTTAACTACTAAAATCTAAAACAAAAGAGTAAAGGAAAGGCTAGAGATGCAAGATGAAGAAAGAAAATATAAGAAAATAAAATGTGCAGGTGGATATTGTTTCAATGCTGCAAGCATGCATGTACTAGCATGAAGAACATGAAGAACAAGATGAAGATTGTAAGAACATAAGCATGAATTCTGGGAATTACAAAGGACACTGGACTGGAATAGGACCAGTTCGTGAGTTAGACAGAAAGTAAAAGAATTAAACTAAGCATAACAAGATGGAAAACTTTAAAGAAAATATGAAGAGCAAGATGAAGAACATAAAGACTTAATGCTTGAATTTAGACAACAAAAAGGGAGATTTAAGATCAGCCCCTAAGCTTACTGCAGATTAGATCATAAAACATTAGAAAACATAAACTAAGATGATAAGAGATGTCCCCTTATGAGCAACTAAGCCTTCCTTTTATAGACAAGAGGAGTGGCAAAGTTGTAATTAAGGGGAATCTAATTGTACTTAGCCTAGTCTAAACCTAACTAGAGTTACCAAAGCTTGTCCCAACTTAACCAACATATTACAAACCAGATTAACTAATTGTCCAAAGGTTACAAAAGATTAATTTCAAGCCAAAAATCAGATTCGGTCTTCAAGATCTTCCATCAAAAACGATCAGCTCCATGTTGTGCCAATGTTGCAGCATGCCCTGTGTCCAAATAGATTTCCAAATGATAACCAAATTAGCCTACAATCGTAATAGAACAAGCAAACCACACAAATTCAGATCCAAGACACAATAAATGGAAAACAAGGTAGAAAATGACTCAAAGTGGGATTTAGAAATGAAAAATCCTATCTAGAAGGCTAAAAGAAATGTGCTTAAGTACTCAAAATTGAGTACTTATCACCAACCCATCACGATCCTCACAGATACCACTACTACCCGCACCAACACTTCCCAGCATCCTTGAATGACCAGGTGCTAGTTACAATTGCAGCTAAAATTTCGCAAAATGCGCATACACACTTTTACCCTCAACAACTTACCAACCATATCTTGATTCTATTAACCCTCACTAACTACATATCATCAGTCAACACTGATATCGTCTCTCAACCACCATTCAATTAACTATAGCTTTAGAAACCTCATCTCTATCCTTCGATTCTTGGATTCTTGGATTATCATTGACATGCTTCTTACTAAACAACATACTACCTTACCAAACCGAAAGCTCTCTTGGAGCGAAAAGCTCACCTCTTATCCTCATTCTCTTCCTTATGGACGCAGGAGGTCCTTTCTCACCGAAATATCTACATTTCGCACGATACTCATCCTAAACGGTATATAATCTTACCACCAAAACGAACTTCCACCACACGCTAGGCTAACACTATTAATCTATGGATAGAACTCTCTACCCTGACCCCCCCTCAACAATAGCAATTGAGTATGCCCCTGTACCTGTAAATTCGTAATGGCATTGGCCAGATGCGATTCTGAATTTACCGTACATGAGAGTACTCACTATTGTTATCACGCCTCACAAGGAACAAGGTCATTCTTAAAGGCTTCCTATTTCTCAGTTTTGCCCATCTACTCCACGGTTTAGGTTTAGGCCCATCCGGTCACCTAAATCCCTTAAACTATGGCTCTGATACCAACTGTAACATCTCATACTTAATTACAACAAGATAGCAACTTAAACTTAAATAATATAGCCAAACAGTTCAAATCTACATCTAAAATACAAAGTTTGCGGAAAGACAACCTAGTACACAGCTGAGATCAATAATAATAACTAGACAATGGTCTTCTAGCCACCCCGCTAAGCCTTCTCCTTGCCCTTAGCAATCCTGTCTAAATCACGAAGACCTGAAAAGATTTTTTATTTTGAAAGAGCGAGGGTTAGACCATAGGTCTAGTGAGATCCCTCTAAGCAGTTAAGCAACAAAATATACTTTCCAGAATCTTCCAACAACATTTAATAATGGCAGATAAATAAAAACACGTTACGAACCACACGACCGTCAAAGACGATGTGTCTAACTCGCGCTGCCTTAATGTTGGAACACACCCCCAACGACATGAACGGACCACACTCCCCGGCACGAGTAGGCGGGCCACACTCCCCGACTTAGGTTACGTAACCCACGTATAATGTATGCATACAATTACACAATAACAATTCATAACATACTTTAACAGTTTAATAAAATTTAAGCCATTATAAATAAATCGGCGTTTAAAATAACTTCACATGCTTTCATCATATAAAGGTTTAGTATAGAAAAACTCACTTGGCGTCCTTAGCTCGAACCCGCGTTTACCCTCTCTATTCGAACCGAAACCTATACAGGAAGCATTGCTCGGTAAACTCTCTATTCCCTCTAAAATAAACCAGAATTAACATAACTCTCCAATCTCGAACGATTAATCGAATGGAGGTCACTAGATTGGACTAGAAGATTAACTCCCTTCAAGACAAAATGCAAGAATCCACTACTTAGAAAGATCGTTGGGCCGATCCACCTATTTTAAAACTGCCATAAAAATAACCCAACTAACATTTGATAGGAAATTGGGCTTCGGCCCTGCATTGAACTTGGGCTTCGGTCCTGCTACTGACTTCGGGGGACTAGTACTCCAGGCAGCGATCAGTGCCGTTTCGACCGGACCTCACACATACCGGTCATTCACTCTTCGACCGGACTAACACATCGACCGGGACTTTTGATCGACCGATACTCACTTCGACCGGGACTTGAGGTCGACCGATATTCACATCAACCGGGACTTTTGGTCGACTGATACTCACTTCGACCGGAACTTTTGGTCGACCGATACTCACTTCGACCGGGACTTGAGGTCGACCGATACTCACATCGACCGGGGGCGATTCTGGGTTCTCGAACCCACCCCCTTTCATCGATTTCAAACCCACCGAAATACAATCACAGCTTCCAATCCCAACATAATCATTACCTTAACTCGATTACAACCACAACTATAGAAATGAAAGAAGAGGAGAAGATTTAAGGACACTATAGGTTCATAAACATCTTATTCCCAAACTCACATACAGACTCGAACCACACTTAGAATCAGAAGATAAAACCAAGAAAGGAGAATCAGATTTGAACATTACCTTTGAAAATGGAAATCAAACACACACCCTCGAGTTCCTTTATCCTCTTCTTTTCTCCATCGACTCTATTCTTCTCCTTCTTCTTTGTTCCTTTCAGCCGCCAACACCAACAAAGGCCTAAAACTAGACCTGGCAAAAACTGACACGACACGCTAACCCGACACGAACTCGACACGAAATAAACGGGTTTGGGTAATACATTTCAACCCGTTTAAATAAACGGGTTGACACGACACGACACGAAAATTAAACGGGTAAGGTCAGGGTCAAAAAATTCAACTCGAAAATGACCCGAATAACCCGTTTATATATATATATATATATGTATATATATAAGTTTCCTTTTAATGCTTTATATTTTTAGTGTTTATTTGATTATGATTTTGAACTATAAATTTTGGATTTATAATGCTTTCATTTGAATTTTGTATTTGTATTTTTTTGGGAATTTTCGATTTTAATTTTAATTTTATAAATGTTAAACGGGTTAGGCGGGTCATGGCGGGTTAGGCGGGTCGGGTTAGGGTTGGGATTTTCTGACCCGTTTATTAAACGGGTCGGGTTAGGGTTAGACAATTTCAACCCGTTTAACTTTGAACCCGACACGAACTCGACACGACACGTTTGCCAGGTCTACCTAAAACCCTATGCTAAAATCTTAAATACAAGACTTTTTACACTTAACCCCTTCAAGAATTAAAATTTTCTCTATTTTCACCCAACTTAAAGTTTATTAACTTTGGACCGGTTATTACAATTGTGTGATATAATGTCATATATGCTATCGATTTTGAGAGGTTGTGAGGTGGGGGACTCTGAAATTGATACCTTTGGTTACATTTTTCTTTGCTCATTTTTTAGGAGTTCTATGCAAAACCATCTTCAATCAAAAATGCTAAATATATTTTATGTGCTAAATTTAGCATTCAATATTTTTATTATTCACCAGAATAACATTAATCATATTCAAATGATTTGTGCTATAACATTTTTATATATTTGACATATATATTATTAATTTATCATTTAACTATAATCATTTTAGCATATTAATTAGTTTATTAAATTAATTATATCTTATTCAACTATAATAATTTTTTGATGTATATTAATTAGTTTTAACAAATTTCACCATTAAATTAATCATCATCTATTAATTCAACCTCTCAATTTTATAAACATGTATAAAGACATTAATTTGGTATTTTGTTTTGAAACCTCTTTAATTATTAACTAATGTATCACGCTTCGCACCACGTGTTGCGTTGTGACAAAAATATTGTTGCATACATCTTATTTTTTTCGGTTGCCAAATAATGTTTTGATAGTGAAGTTAAATTTTGTACAAAAATGGTTAGTCGCAAACATATGTGCAATATTAGACATTATGATTAGTGTACGTAAAATTAATCTTCTCAGTTTTGCATTTTAACTTATAATGTTTGTTTTGCAACCTAATTTACTAACAAGATCAGAATATGTTGCACGTAAAAAATTGTAATTAAAAACCATATAAATGTACGTAATTGAATAGAAAAAACGTTTGTAGAAATAATAAAGAAATATATAGTAAATTTTTACATAATTCATATCCACCACTATGTTCAATAATAATGCATCAATCTTTGTCGGTGGGGGTGAAATAAAAACCCCTAAAACCTCAACATAAGTAAAATAAAAAGGTTGTCAAGCACAACAGAATGATGGATGATTATTGATAAGAAGAAAAACAAACTTGTCTTTTAACTTTTCCCCTATGTGTATTTGCATTCATCTCATCAGTAGAATGTATCATCTGGAAGTAATTGACTCATTTCTCGTGTTCTATCATGTTAAAATTGATATTACATCATCGGTTGATTTAAAGAATGTGTTCTTTGTGTAATATGTCAATTCATCAATTTATTCTCATGCGTTTTCTCAGTCAACTTACTTTTTCGTTTCCATGCATTTTCTCAATCAATTTATTTTTCTTCTTATAGGAATGAACTATTGATGTTGGATGTTCAACTAAGGACATTTATGAATTGGAAGTTAAAGTTAAAGTTAATTAAATTGGAAGTAAAAATTATCATATAAGCCTTTTAATAATGAAACACACAATTTTCATTTAAGGGTAGAAAAGTCTTTTAACTTATTTAATATTTTAAAATTTCAAAACAATGAGAAAATTCCTAGAGAATCCTACTTAACAGTTAACAATGTGGCACATCATTCTTTGTAGATATTCGTTATATATATATATGAAGGATCGTGTGAGAAGTTGAGTTAACGGTGAGAAGCGTGAGAAGTGGATCTGAACCGTTGATCTATTTTAATCTCAAGTCCTCCCATGAATTATGGCTTAGAAGAGAATTGATCTGGTGCATCTCATCTTAATGTGCATCCATTTCTCATCCAACGATCGATAACCATTTCTCATGTTTCTCACCATTAACTCAACTTCTCACTGAAACTCAGTTTTTTTTTTTCTCTCTCTCTCTCTATATATATAGAGAGATATATATATATAGAGAGAGAGAGAGACTCATTTTTTTGTTAACCACCCCATTAGTGTTAACCATGTTAACCAAATATTAGTCAATCACAATCCACCTTTCCTTTATGTTAAAGTACACGCCTTATATTTAATTGTGGGGTAAATTTGATATTTCAATTGAATATCCCCATACATATCATTTCCTTATTTTTCTCTTTTTTATTCTTGGTAGTTATTTAAATCTAATTTTTTGTAATTATCTTTTGTTAAAAATTTGAGGAAGTTATCTTATCAATATGCGTTTGATTTGTTAATGGAACAACGTGATATTATGCATTTATTCACAGTATGGCAACAATGTGCAAATATACACTTATGCACAATATGGAAACAATATGCACTTAGAAACAATATGAAAATAGATTATGTGCACTTATGCACTTATAATACGTATGGAATCAGGTTATATGCACTTATGCATAGTTTATAAACAGTTTATGTTATGCACTAGTGTACAAAATTGAACCAATGTGCACTTTTACATAGTATAGAAACAAGGTGCAATTATGCACTTATAAACAATATTGAAGCAGATTATGTACACTTATGCACTTACGTACAGAATTTGACCAATGTGCATATTGGTAATTAAACAAGTGAAACAAGTCAAAATAAATGCATGTTCACACACAATAACAAATAAACATGAACAATAAGGAAATCTTCTTATAAACCTTAGAAATTTAGGATTTTATCTCGAATCACACGGTTCTCGCCTTGACTTTCCGCCATATTTTTTATGTTTATCAGTGTTCACTTATGGACAAGATATGGTCATCGTGATTTCAGTTGAGAAAGATTTGATTTTGGAAGAAACCACCTCTGTTTTTTTTTTTGGTAAAAGAGTATCCCAGACCACTTTGGTTCCGGACTAATCTCCTGAAAAACAGGCTTATAGCCCGCGGGCATTCCTGTGGCCATAATGCTTGATAATCGGGGTTGAAGAAGATTGTGCCCGCTTTCCTTGTTTATCGTCTATGTCCTTCTTTAAGGTATCTTATTCATTTTACTATTTTAACCCTCTTCATGTATGCACAACTTAGGTAGTGTGTGGGTTTTATTAATTTATTGAATTAATTAAATTAAAAAAATCCTAGCCATTGATCTAATACATGAATCAGTCGTGATTGGTTAACATGGTTAACACTAATAGGTTGATTAACAAAAGAAGGGAACCCTATTTATATATATATATATATATATATATATATATATATATAGAGAGAGAGAGAGAGAGAGATTTCAATCAATTAAAATTGTTACATGCATGAAATAGGCATTTTATTTGAATGAAAATGGGATTCGTTGTTGTCTTTCAAAGTATGCTAATGTCTTTCAACACGAGCCATCTTTGACCTACCATTAAGTATTGGTGGGTCAAAAATAACTCATGTTGAAATACATTAGCATATTTATTTAGCTCTTTAGCACTTTAAAAGCATCTTCATCAGCTATGATAAAATAGAATTATCGGTGGTTTTAGAGATTTTTTTGCTCCAACAGCCCCGGGGAGCACGAACGGAGTGTCTTTGTGTCTGTTGCTCCGAGAGCAGAGAATGCTTCCCAGGGAGCACAAACAAAAGTGTCCTTGTATTTGTTGCTTTTGTCTCTCTGTCCTCGTGTTACTATACTTGTTTTAGTTGCTTGTTATGTTATATTGTATGTTAAAACAGAGACAAAGAAGAGATGATATATAAAAATCTCCAAAGTTAAAGAAATCTATAAAACCTACTATTTAAGAAAGAGAAATAATATTTTGATCTTTTCACCAATAAGAGGCATTGAAGTAACATTTTTAAGAGAGAGAACTCAGAGAAGTACTATTTTATTAATGTATTAACTATTTTAATAAATCTAATTAATGTTACAATCTCTAAAATACAATAGTTAGAGGTAGTTTTCTTAAAAATTTTAACTTTTAATACTCTGTTTTAGAAGAAAATATAACATAACTAATTAAAAATACTCTTGACATATCAATTAGAAATTATTTGTAACTATATTATTATTATGATACTTTTTAACTCTTTTAGTGAAATCAATTTAAAATGGCATAACTAATAGGGTTGTAAACGAACCGAACGAACACAAACGGAGGTTTGTTCGTGTTCGTTCGTTTAACTTAACCGAGCGAACACGAACAGTAAACGATCGGATTTTTTTGTGTTCATGTTCGTTCGTTAAGAAAATATGTTTGTTCGTGTTCGTTTATGTTCGTTCATTAAGAGCTAAACGAACGAACATAAACGAACGTAAACGAACGAATTTAAATGAACATAAACGAACACAAATGAATAAAAAACAACCACCGTTACTCATCATTTCATTCGTAAAAAATAACATAACAAAATAAAAAAAACGGATAAACTTAAGAGGTATAAAAAAGGAATTTTAAAAATTTAATTTAATTAATGTTTTGACACATTAATGTCATAATATATATAAATATATTTATATATACAAACAAATATCAACGAACATAAACGAACGTAAATGAACATAAATGAACGAACGTTCACAAACGTAAATGAACGAACGAGACCATTGTTCATGTTCGTTCATTTAACTAAACGAACAAAAAAATGTGTTCATGTTTGTTCATTTATTAAATAAACGAACATAAACGAACTTTCTGCCGAACAGTTCACGAACGGTTCGCTGAACGTTCGGTTCGTTTACAGCCCTAAATTAACTAATATCACTTGTGAAACAATTTGCATATTCACTTGAATCACTTAAACAATAATTACACATTTCACCATCCAATTTTGGGAAAAATCATTTAGCATTTAATACAAATAGGTGTCGGGGCAAATTAGTCATTTTAAAAGATAAAAACAATAATGATTTGGTTGAAAAACTTTAGGGGGTATTTTTTATTTAGAGTAAACTACTATTTTAGTCCCTGTGGTCTCTTGTCTTTGATTTTTAAAGATTGTTTTTTTGGTTTTTGTGGTTTGCAACTCCTTTCGATTTTAGTCCCTAAAAATATTAGTTTTAGGGACGAAAATGAAAATGAAAATGAATTACAAACCATAATGTTAAAAAAAACAACTTTTAAAGTTATGGACGAAAATGGTTATAAACAACAAACTACAAGGACGAAAATCGTAGTTTACTCTTTTATTTATTTGTCATAGATATGTATTTTTGTGCAATTATCCTACATCTATAGTGTCGACCTATATATATATTTACCAGAAAGCCCCTATCCATGCTTTGTTTTACGACTCGCGTGCTTAACAGTAGTCTGCACGGAGGACTTTTTGAGACGGATAATTTTCCAGAGCTATAATTTCTAAATCCAGATGAATATACAACTGCACAAGTAACAAACGATAAAATGAACATAATCGTATAGTAGAATGTTTTAGCTCTGCAGAAGTGGATTCTTTTTAATCTTAATTTCCCATTTTGGGCGACAACTTTTTGGAATGATTATGCGATAACTATTAGAAGAGCAAATTAAGGGTGTGTTTGGTAAGAGATGTCCAACAACTTCTCCAAATTTTCTTTAAATTGGAGAATTAAAAGTCAAAATCTTTAAAAGAAATTACATTCATTTTCAATAAATTCTCCATTTTAGAGATATATCATTGATTATATTATTAAAATAGATATTTAATAAAATATTATTTCTCTCACATAAACATTTTATCTTATTGGTGAGATATAACAAAAAGTCATTTATCTTTCTTGGTAATCATTTTTTGGGATATCTCCAAATTTGGAGAAAATTACAATCTCTCTCATATTTTCTTCATTTTGGAAAAAGTTTGGAGAAGCTGTTGGAGCAAAAAGTAGCTCAAAATCTCCAAAAATCTTCATTTTTTCCATTTTGGAGAAGCTGTTAAAGATGCTCTAAAATAGAGATTTAGAATCCAACAGCTATGGTATAAAAGCATCTCGAACAATTTTTTTATAATTTTTTTTTAAATTGAGAATCAAAAGTTTAAATCTCTAAAAAATATTACATTCAAATCTAATTGATTCTATATTTTATAGATTTTAACATAACTTATATTATTATAATATTCTCTAATTTATTATCCTAGTACACTTTTAAAAAAACTTAATATAAAATGATAAAAGTTGAATCTCATATTCTCATTGGTGGGATAAAATAAAATAATCATTTCTCTCTCCTATTATCAAGTTTTAGAAAATTATCTAAATTTGAAAATTTTCAAGTTTTCTCTATTATACAATACAAGATAACAAAGTTGTTGAAGAGGTTTAGAGAACAAAACCTCATTTTTTTTCTATTTTAGACAAGCTGCTGGAGATGCTCTAATGTTTCTATAAAGTAGAAAAATTAAATTCATCTCTAACAACTACTTTATGGGGGGTGCTATTTGCACCAAAAATGAGTAAATAGTGACCTTTTTGTTTTCCGATCCAATCATAAAGGTACAATTAATAAAATCAAATTATTATTATTATTATTATTATCTTTATCTTTTTATATATATATATATGTATATATGTGTGTGTGTGTTTTGATTTTATAAATTTATAAAATTTGTAACTTTTGATTTTATTTTATTCTATAAATTTGTAACTTTTGATTTTGTTATAACTTTGTAAAATATATTTTTCTTTTTGTAACAATTACATTTTATCATAACTTTGTAAAATGTATTTTTCTTTTAGAGACCAATTCCGTAACAAACGTCAAACGTTAGGGACAAAATCTGTAATTTACTCTGTAAGACTCAAGTTTTTTTTTAAAAACATATAATTATTTTTACCCGAATTGAAACGTAAATAAAAATGACAACTAAAGATAGTCAAGGGTTAAAACTATCATTAACCTAAACTCTTTATACATATCTATCTATCTATCTATCTATCTATATATATATATATATATATATATATTAATATATTACACATGGCTTAAGTTCGCGTGAGACCAAACAGTTTCTGTGAGACCAAACTTTAAAGTATGAAACTTCACACCAAAAACTGTGAATGTAAAAAAAATCGAATTTTTCATAGGAAAAACACCGTAAATGTTACGTTCACGGTGTTTTTCGCTGTGAATGTTCGTTTTTTTTACCTTCACAACGTCTTCACTGTGAAGATTCGGATATACCTTCACAGCATCTTCACTGTGAAGATTCGGATATACCTTCACAGTCTTTTATCTGTGAAAGTTTGATTTTTTTTAACTTGGTTTAGGTTTTTTTTACCTTCATAGTGTTTTTTAACTTGGCAGTGGGACGTACTTGCCGCTTAGGTCCACTCCTCCAATGTGGTATGAACATGTTGTTTTTACAATAGGGTACGTTAATGGTAACCATGATGTGAAATTAGATATGGCAGAAGGATATCCGTTTCCGCAAATTGTATCACTTTTTTCCATCACAGTTATCGGTGTGCTGCTGGATGGGCTACCCCGTATTCAGAGTGAATAAAGAACTACATGAAGTTTTTACGTGTTAATTGTACTACGGATAATGTTATTTTAGAATAATCGAATGTAATATAGATTATTTTATGTTCTATTTATATGTTAAATCGCAATATTTATGTTTTATTTTTATAATTATATAATTAAAAAAAATTAGTA
This sequence comes from Arctium minus, assembly GCA_954870635.1. Taxonomy (NCBI): domain Eukaryota; kingdom Viridiplantae; phylum Streptophyta; class Magnoliopsida; order Asterales; family Asteraceae; genus Arctium; species Arctium minus. The sequence goes on along the minus strand of OX941097.1, from coordinate 20,992,190 downwards.
ATATTTATATTTATAAATATTTATTTATTTTCAAATCAAAACAAAAATATATAATAAAAATAAAAAAAAATAAAAAAGACAACAAAAGGATGAAAAAACAAAAAAAACCAAAAAAACATAATCATTTTTCAATGATTTTGGTGTATTGGCAGTGGGACGTACTTGCCGCTTAGGTCCACTCCTCCAATGTGGTATGAACATGTTGTTTTTACAATAGGGTACGTTAATGGTAACCATGATGTGAAATTAGATATGGCAGAAGGATATCCGTTTCCGCAAATTGTATCACTTTTTTCCATCACAGTTATCGGTGTGCTGCTGGATGGGCTACCCCGTATTCAGAGTGAATAAAGAACTACATGAAGTTTTTACGTGTTAATTGTACTACGGATAATGTTATTTTAGAATAATCGAATGTAATATAGATTATTTTATGTTCTATTTATATGTTAAATCGCAATATTTATGTTTTATTTTTATAATTATATAATTAAAAAAAATTAGTAATATTTACATTCATAAATATTTATTTATTTTCAAATCAAAACAAAAATATATAATAAAAATAAAAAAAAATAAAAAAGACAACAAAAGGATGAAAAAACAAAAAAAACCAAAAAAACATAATCATTTTTCAATGATTTTGGTGTATTTAGCAAAAACAAAATTGCATTAACCCCCCCCCCACTTTATTTGATCAATCCTAACATTAACTTTAATAATAAAATAATCAATATATTGTTTATCTCTCCTACACATTAAATTTAAAATTATTTTATTGGTAGAAACATATTATTATATTATTTTTTCTACTAAGTTTTAAAGATTTCCCTAAATTTAGAGATTTTTACAATCGATCTTTTCATTTTTCTATTTTAGCATACAGGATAGCATAACTGTTAGAGCAAAAAAGTTACTAAAATCCATATTTTTTCTATTTTAGCATAGTTGTTAGATTTTGTTCTTAAAAATTCAGGGTATATACTAAATAATTATAGCATACTAGAGATTTATTATTTTAATGTAATTAAAATTTTAATTTAAACAAATCAAATTATAAAATCACATCTTAATTTATTTAATCAAATTAATTAAGATGTGATTTTATGATTTGATTTGTTTAAATTAAAATTTAATTACATTAAAACAATAAAACCATACATTTTTCCATCATTGCAATAAAACAATAAAATTAATCATATTTTATATAATTATTCTTTAAAAAAATTAAACAAATCAAATCACATAATAATATCTTATTTTATTTATTTCGATATCGCTATATATATATATAGTGTATAAAACTACCGTTTTTACATTTTTATAAGGAGAAAGACAAAATAACAAACAAAAAAGCTAAAATGACCATTGATTTAACGAAGTTAACAGAGACATTATTTAAAGGAACCATGGCCAAAACAAATTAAATATCATAAGAACTAAATTCACAATAAATATACCATAAAAACCTCAATTAAAAAAAATTATCAAAACACAAAAACCAAATCCACAGTTCACTCTAAATTCTTGATTGGCGTCTGCCGATGACTAATAACGAGGATGTTAACATCCTGGGGAGGTCAGTGGATGGTATCCCTGACTACCCAGGTTCGAAACCCCGTGGTGAGTATTTTGTGACATCCATGATCATGGGTCTGCCACATAGTGGTATCCTTAATTGGGCTGGGTCGTGATCGACGGGGATTAGTCGGGTGACACCTTTAAGTGGAAGCCCGAATACCCCAGAAACGTGTGCGTGTGTTGTCGTTCAAAAAAAAATAACGAGGATGTTAACACAAAAACTTGTGATGTTTAGGAGAAAAGGACATATTGGTAATCTCAGATAAAATGAAGCAGGGAACAGTGACCGGCATGTTCCAATCAATTTAACGGTCCAACCGCTGGTTTGGACCCCACATGAAAAAGGTTCACATGACCCCCTTGCCCTCTATTCCTCCATTATTTTTATTTTCCTTTTTTAGAATATAAAAATACTTCCATTCCATCCACCTTTGAAATAGTTAATATTTTTATTTATATTTATTTTAAAATAAGTATCAACTTTAAAAATAATTAATTATTTTTTAATTCTATCCTTAATTAAATGTATAAATATTTAAGAGTTGATAACATAGATACAATAATTAAGGGTAAAGTTGTTATTTAGTTAATTAAAAAAATTATTAATGTCTAATATTGTACGCCATTTTTATTGTAAAAAGAGTATATTTTTGTTCAAAAAATAATTGATTGTCGATTTTTATGAGTAATCCAATGGAAAATCTATGTTATTAAATTGTGTTTAATGTAGTAAACTATATGTGATGAAGTCGTGTTAGTCTTCTCTATCTTATTTGTGCATATACTTGCGAGACTTTTTACTGCTTGTCTGTTTTAATATTTCATTTTTTTTATTGTATGTCAACCTTAGTATTACTTATATTTACCGTTTGCCAAGCGTAGTGATCCTCCTGCTCTAATAGTTTGTTTCATTATACTAGATATGTCTAGCTTGTTTGCACACATTTCGCTGCTACTCACTAGTTACTCCCATTTGGTCCTTATTATATTTTGTTTTGCAAGCCAAAAATCTTCATAGAAACATGGGTAGAGATGAGGTTTATGTACACTCTACCGTAACAAATCCTACTTTTATGTAATATCAGATTTGTTTTGTCTACTTTTTTGCAACAAAAAGAATAGGATCTTTACCATTCAAGATTGTTTTTCTCCAATAATCCAAAAATACTGATTTTGAAGTTGTCATGTTTCTTCTACTAAACGTGTTCACATGATTAAGTTTATTTTTGGTAACCTGAAAATTACGATTTAAGCTACTGTATTTGATTTTGAAGCTAAAGAAACCTTTACAACTTGAGTGAACCAGCTTTGCTTTATCGCACTGTGGTTAAAGGTTCTAGGTAATCATAGTAGTCCAAGTGAGTTGTCGTAAATGTGAGTGTGAGAAGATAGATAACTTTAAGCTCGTTAACAATTGTACAAAACAATTATATCTGTTTTTTTCGCAGACAAATAATGTGCTAGAAATATTCACAATGTCATATTAATTGTTCTCGAATTTTTATGATCTAATGTTTAATCTGCTATATGTGACCACAATATTACCTTAAACACATCAATTATGATTTATGACATACATGCCATTCAAGTATTTTGATGGACGATATCGGTCCCGACAAGTACCTATAAGCACATCGATTATCTAATAACACATCTCATGAGGCCAAATTGATATCCCCTATTACTTTGATATCAAAAGAGATGGTTATTTGATTCCTATATCGACTTCATTAGAAACATGACTTATTAAAATAATGTTGTTTCCAATCTCCCTACAAGAAACTCTTATTCTTGTAGAATTAAACCATGATGTACATAAGAACAAATTTCATGTAATTTGATCCTCGCTTGCTTATCCCTGTTATTTATGATGACATAAATGTTGAAGTAAATGCCTAAGTAAAAGGTTTTATAAACATATATGTTGCCAGGGGTGTAACTTAACTTCAATACCAATCCCAATATCTATGCTTCAAAACTCGATCCAATGGACTTGAGCTCTAATGTAGACCCATTAAGGAGTCCCCATGTGGACCCTTACGAGAACGTTCATATCCCTTCAATCAAAATTAGGAAAATGTGTTTTACGCATCGATCACCACGTTTGTATGAAAAAGACACATATTTTACAAAATTTATGTTTACCATGTAACTTAAACCAAACCAAAAACATCATATATGTCCCACTCACAAATTAAATAAGGTATGAGGAAATATGATGTATGGAGACATGTCTTCTACCCCCAGATTGTAGAATTGTTATTACCGTGAAGACTCATGGTTGTTTACCATGCAACTCATGTGCTCTAAAACTCCATATGGGCAACCAAACAATGTTAATGCGCACTTAACAGGTCTGTAGCATGCATCTTATCTAATCTCTAACTCTAAACATCTTGGTGAGTTAGAATCTGACTATTTAAATGTGATTTACTATCTAAGCACGATCACTTCTTCAATGGAATATCATGTAAGGCACGTTATCTCCTACTAATGCCCAATTCTTATGCCAAAAGTGGAAAAGTCGATGGACCCTCCCTACATTCATTATTTTGTAGGTCATGCTTGAAAAAAACTAATAGTCAAAGGGTAAGAAAACATGTTACCACCTAACAGTCTTTTAAAGTTTAGAACTTCAACGAATGACTTTAGACCTACTTATCATGGATTACAACTAGAAATCCTATTTTCTCGAATTAAATAATGAATTGAACCCTGACATCAAGAAGATATCATTTGAGTAAATGTAGAAGATATCTGTTCAAAAAATTGATACATGGGATAAACAATTTCATTATATGAGTTCTCATAAAATCAATTATTTAACAAATATACCATTTGTTATTTATTATTATTTTCTTATAATTATTTAACCATTATCATTATCTTTAGTTTTACTACCATAATTAATTTCCAAATATTTATTCATATATTAAACAGAAAATGGTAAAGGAATTGAATGAAGGGGTAATTTACACAATTGTTGTTTAAATCTAAAAGATATATTTATAAATCAAACAGAAAATCCTTTTAGGAATTTTTTGGTTTAATGGAATGTTTTAGAGGAATTTAGATTTCGTAGAAAGATTTTAAATTATAGAGATTTAGAATTTTTATTATTTTCGGTTTGTAGGATTTGGAGTGAAATTGAATCCCATTATTTATAGATACTTTTAAGAAAATAATTATGAATTGATTATTATAAAATAAATGTTTTTAACACATTTTAAAACTTTTTTTTTGTTAACCATGGGTGTCCGGGCTAGCTTGCCTGCACCTCGACTAATCCTAGGAGACCAGGAGAAAAGCCAAGAAAATCTCCAATGGTCTTGCAAGACTTGAACCGGTGACCTCTAAGTAGAATCCTCAAACAAATCCTACGAAATCCCGTGAAATATCAACCACCCATGGGATTTCAAAATCTTATGTTTGTAGGATTTCAGTTCCGGAATTTCCTTTAAACCAAACTAGAAATTGAAATAAAAGTAAATACCATATCCCACTAAATCCCACAAACCAACTCTTTTTTAAAATCATTTTTGTATAAATGATAGATTTAACGAACTTGTAATTTCAACAAAATAAAAGACGTTTATACTAAACGAATTTTCATGTAGGAACTATATATTAAGGTCAATTTCGTAATTACATATATGAACGTGTACACACATTTCCTTAAATAAATTCATATTGACAAATAAGCAGTCTAGAGTCTAGACACATGGGCTTGTAACCAAAGTAAGGACATTAATGTGGTTGTTGCGTAAAAGGCATAACTATATTTTTTCTTGAAAACATTTTTTTTACTAATTAACTTTATTTTGGTTATTTAAGTACTTTATACATAAAATCAAGCTGAAATCTTATTGATGATTAGTTTTCAAAACATTACATCTAAAGTGATTAATATATTTCCAAACAACCAAAATAATAGTTACCAATAAGTACTAAGGTAATACCTAGGCATACTCAAATTTCCGATCAATCCGATTAACACAACAAAAAAAATATATGTAATTTTAATGTGCAAAAAAAAAAAAGTTAATGCTACTTTCTTATAGACATGTCATCAACAATCCATGATCTAAGAATCACAATTTATGAAACCCTAAACCCATAAAGATATTCAATAATTAGTTTATATTACAATTATTGATGAAATTTTTTTTAATGATATAATTTATAATAAGAATGGAACGTATTTTACGATTATGTATTTTTAATGTGCTAACGGTGGAAAAAAATAAAACGTATGAATAGAAAATAAATTAATTCGTAGATATTCATGATATTTAATAGTACGGTTAAATTAAAAAAATATTCAATATGGACTCGTTTTGAAGGTATTGACGAGACGATTATAATGGTATAATTTGTAAAAAAAATAACGTATTTTTTCATTGCATTTTTGTTCATATACGATTATTTGTGTTAAAATGATAATGGTGTAAAATGAAAAATGAAAAAACAAAGAATATAAAGTAAATTAAATAAGTAAGTGTAAGGATGTTAAATGTAACATTGTACAAGAAACACAACGTGGACTTTTGTACAGGTCCACCATTTTACCATGTCTATTTATTTTTCTTTTTAATTTTAATTTTCTATAAATAATTTATAAGAACAAAATTTTATTTTGTTGGCCAAGAACGAATATGTAGATTTGGACCAATTCATGTCAAATAAGCATGAACTGATGTAATGATTAAAAAAGTATAAATCATCTCTAATGGAAGTTCTTATAAGAACATCTTTTTCGTACTTTTCCACTTCATTTCCACCTCATCAAATTAAAAATTCACATGAAAGTCTATAATGGTAGTTCTTATAAGAGCATATACAATGCAAAGTTCTTATAAGCAAAATGTGCAATGGTTTGTAGGAACTAGCATTGTGGAGAGTTTTTATAAGAATCCAAACCCCTTTAGGTTTTTAAATAAGAACATTGGTTTTTACCATGAAATTTGTGAGACGTGACATTTTCCTTATTTTTTATTTTATTTTCTTGACTTTATAATAATTATTAATAACAAAAAGAGGTTCTTATAAAAACAACCATTGTAGACATTTATATGAGTTCTTATTTTAATGAGTTGGAAGTGAGGTGACAACAAAAAGTGTAAAAAGGAGGTTCTTGTAGGATGCGTTTGGTACGCAGACAACACAAGATAGAACATGACAGGACAGAACAGAACATAACAGGTGGCCAGCGTTTGGTACGACATAATATGATTGGACAGAACAAGATAAGACTGGTTAAAATGACCAATTTACCTCTAATATAAATATTGATAAAAAAGGGACATTTAAGCAATACCATCAAGTTCTGTTGTTTATCTACATTTCTTATGGCAGGACAATTATGACAAAGGGACTCCATGTAATAACCGTGTTGAATTTGATTAAGTTGAAGTTGGGTGTAAGATCTTGGAAGTTGATAGGGGGGGGGGGGGGGGGGGCTAATGTGAAAATTTGGGTAAAAAGGGGTTTAACCCTAAAGGGACTCTTTCTCCTTTCAGTCTGGCAGCTGGGGTATCGATTAGAAAAAGAGCAGGGAGCAAGTTCTTAGGGAGATTGAAGAAGAGAAAGAATCTGAAGGGGGATTGGCATCTTATCTTCTTCAAGGTAAGATTTCTAAGTCAGTGTTTTCCTTTTATGAATTTGTAGGTTGAGTAAGACCCCTCCTTAATGGGTGGAGTCTGATGTTTCTTTTGTTGGGGTTGAGTGAGAAATGTTTGAAAACCCTCTTCTCACTCCTTAAAGATCATTCTAATGATTGTTGATGTTAATAGGTTGATTACCAATGATTGGGATCCTAATCCCATACAATTTGATAAGTTTAATCCGTGAGATTAAAAAGTTTGGGGGTTTTGTTCGAGGTCTGGGGTTCGCGCAGAACCCTTAATCGCCTCTGGGTGAGAATGTTATGATCGGGCGAACTCGGGAGACGATCTCCCGGTGGTGGTCGAAGTCCCGGGCGGCAGGGCGTCCCGGTTAGCAAGACCCCGGGGTGTTTGGCCCCGGGAGACGGGGAACCCCGGGGTGGGGGTCGAGTAACCCGGGCTGTGACCCCGGGAGACGGGGGATCCAGGGAAGGTTGAAGAACCCAGGCCGTGACCCCGGGAGGCGGGGGAGCCCGGGGGGGTTGGGAACCCGGGCGACCTGGGAGGCGGGGAGCCCGGGGTTGTGTTATCCGGGCGGGTTAACCCCGGGAGTCTGTGGCGCCCGAGTGAACTTTCTGTCCAAGTGTCTGTGTGGGTAGTTGCTAGTCTTGGGTAGTCTATTTTGGGAGTGTCGTTGTTTAAGATCTAAAGAGAATGAGAGAGAAGTAATCGCCTCTTAATGGTTACCTTATCTAGGGAGAGTGTTTTACCGAATTATCGATGTTATCGTAGGTTGTGAGATTGCTAGAGTGCTGATTTACGCAAGGACCAAATGTGAGTTTTCCTAACTAAATGCTTTGTAGTGTTAAAATGGTTTAATACATGTGGAAGTTACCTTAAAGCATATTTCTATTTACGTGAGCTTTATACATGCGAGTTTCCTTTTAAACGTGGTTTATGCTTTTACTGTTGATTAAATGTATGCATACATTGTTGTGAGTTGTATGGCCAAAGTCGGGGGGTGTGGCCCGCCTGTGCTCGTACCGGGGGGGGGGGGTGTCCCGTTTATGCCAATTGGGGGGTATGTCCCAGCTAAGGCAGTATGAATCAGACACACTGTTACTTTTGAGTGACGGTAGTGTGTGCCGGAAGCGAGTTTATAAATGTGGATTATGTTTATAAAACTGAATGGGTTATGTAACACCCCGATTTTCGAAAGGTATAATTTCAAGTTAATACAGAAACCGATATATCAAGGAAAAATAAGATATTTAATCTTGGACTTGAATCCTAGATTTTATAGTCTAGATGGATGAAGGATTCAATTACGAGTCAAACGGTTCTTTCCGGAGCGAAAACGGAGCTATAACGAAGAAGTTATGGCCAAAACAGTATCGAGAAGAAAACCAGGGGAAGCGGGCGACTTATGCCGCGACCCAAGGTCGCGAGACAAGTCGCGAAACCCCCTGGATGAGCTTAAAACCGATTTTCAGCACCCAAACTTCATTTCTTCATATCTCCTTCATTCTGACTCCGATTTGGGTGATTCAAAGTGCTACGGTTTCGTTTTTTAGAGCTATTCAAGAATCTAGCAAGAGATTGGAGGTCTATTGGAGTATACGAGAGTATTTTGTGGTGGTAAGCTCCTCACCTCTCCCATTTCATCTTCTTCACCAAGTTTTCTAGGGTTTCACCCACCCTTTGTGCTTCCTTTCATAGATTGGAGATTAGTAACCATTTTGGTGAACTAGAAGTGTTTTGGTTGGTGGATTCAAGCTTAGGATAAGGTAATCTTCTATTCTCTTAAGTTATGGAAGTTAGGGTTTCGGTATTAGTTGAGGTATTCATGCACATGGTTTGGGAAACGATTCTTTGTGGTTGATTATGGTTATTTACGGTTGGAAATGTTTGGATTGGAGGTTTTGGCTTGGAGGATTCAAGTTTCGTCAAGGAAGCTTAAAATGGGGTAAAATCTAGATTTAGCCTAAATCTAGCAAGGTGAGTTCAAGTTGATTTGTGAAAACGGTGTACATGCCAAAATGTTTATTTTAAAGGGATTTGCGTCTTACATGAAATTATTAATTGCTGATAAGTTTGATTATTTTGAAAGTGTCAACTTTATAAACGTATATAGCACACATCTTTGTGATTTTTGGGCATTTCATTAAATGTGTCATAAATGAACGGGTTTTGAGGAATTATTGCATAAATAAGTATTTGGTCAAAAAGGCACTTTTAAGTGTCTGTTGGGTTTTATGCATCGTTCATGAAATGAGATGTTTTGAAAGGTACGAATTTGTGAGTCCTTTGGGTTTGGGTCATTCCCGACTATAGGGAACATTTTATAAATGGAAAAAACCTTTTTGGGGTTTGGGGCCGAAGGCCAATGGTAATTTGAGAATTAAAGGTTTTGGGAAAATGTGTATTTTGATTTATATACCTATTTTGGCTCGCATGTTTTGGCCAAACGTCTATTTAGCCTCTAGGGCTTGATTTGTACTCGGTGGAGTCTTTGGAACATTTGTTCGGTTTTGGGTAGCTCGTTGAGGAGCCTTGGACGTATGGTGTACTTAGTTGCATCTTATTTGAGAGTTACATGTTTTGAATGCGTTAGTCCATTCGTTTGAGTCATGTAACGTTTTAGACTGTAAAGCATTGGATCCATAGGCATATAAGTCAGTCGGTTGGTTTAGTTGGGGACTTTATCCCCGTATTGTAACTTGAAATTGGCATGAGGTCTTATGATCAATAATTGCAACTTTTTTGTGAACGAGCTTAACTGGGATGTTTTAGGATTCCAAGGTATAGACCTGGAGGGGTTGAACTTGATGAGTGCACGAAGATTCCCAAGGTACAGACATGGAGTTGTTGAACTTGGTGATTATCCAGGCAATAGACATGGAATTGTTGAACTTGTTGGTTTGTTAGCTATAGACTCGGAAAGGTTGATGTTAACGAGTGTTTTATCCCTAAGTGATGCTCATATAACATTGATAAGTGGCTTAACTTTGTGTGCCCGTCACTTTCGATGGAATTCGGGTATCCCCCGTCACCGAAAGGTGTTGTTTTTGGGTATTGAGTTTTATTATCCAAGTTTTCGGTGGCGTTTGTATAATTGGGTTTTATCCTTGGTTTATGGGTTGATTATTATGCCTCACCCGTGTTTTGGGTGTTTTGGGATATAAAGTTTTAACCGTATTTTCATAAATGGAGAGTTCAATTTCTATCCACGTTTTGAGTGAGTTTTGTGTAAACCAAATTTATGAATGGGAGGTTTATTTTGGTATCTTCGTCCTTGAAGTAGTTTAGATTGGAAAACGTTTAATTTGGTGTTCTTTGCCTAAATTGCATATTATTGGAAAATGAGTCGTTTCTGTATGTAAGACATAACGAATTGAAAGATTATGATTTTAACCGCATTTCTTCTTTTAAACGATTAATTTTTATATGTTGAAAACTCTTGAGCTCACTAGGCATTAAGCCTAATCTTTTTATTGGTCGGCATGTGCACCAGGTTCTGTTGGGGTTTGGTTCTAGCAGCTATGAAGAGTTGAGCCTTAGCTTTGTGCAAGTGTAAGTAGTTGGTGAAGTTTTCTGCAGTTTGGAGATTGCAACTATTATTGGGTTGTAGTAGCACCCGTCCTTATTATAGACTGTATGTATAAAATGATTGTGTGTATTGAGGTTAAATCTTAAATTGTGATTGTAGATGAATCATTTATCGGTGTATTTAGAAAGTTATAAATTTAAATGCTATTTTCAGATTTGAGGGTGTTACAGGTTAATTTTATAATGAACTTTTTTTGTATCTTGTAGTTGAACTGTGTTTTGAGGGGACTCACTAGACCTTTGGTCTAACCCTCGCTCTTTCAAAACTAAAAACCTTTTCAGGTCGTCGTGAGATAGGAGACTCATGCAAGGGTAAGGAGAAGATGTGATCTGGTGCCAGAGTAGAAGACCTCCCTTTAGTATATATTTTTTCTTTTTATTCTCAGTTGTGTAATAGGTTGCCTTTCCGCAAACCTTGAAGATTTTAATGGTTGAATTGGGGCCGTTTTTGGCGTAAATTTCTTATATTGATATTATGTTTTGTTAGTATTGCTTAGGTTGTTACACTCCAGTGGAGTTCAAAAATGAGAAATCGATGTACAATCCAGAAAATTGATGTCAAACTATCAGTCGGTTAAAACAATCATGTATAATCCTCAAATCGATGTCAAACAAGCATGTATAGTCAAGAAAATCGACGGTAAAATATAAAATCAAATGATTTATGTGATATGAAGAAATCGAAGAAATCAGAAAATCGATGGATTTTCTGTAAAATCGAAGAAATCGATTGATTTTCTTTGAGGAAGAAGGAGAGTGCGATTACATGAGGAAAAAGGAGAGATCGATAGAGATGACGGCTTACCTGAGGATAATCGGATCAGATTCGTGAAGAAGCTGGAGGCGTGAGAATGAGCAAGAGGGAGGGAGGCGATCCTGATGAGTGATGAAGACCGTATTAGGTTTTTTAGGGGTATTTTTGTATATATTTACTTGTTCCACTTAGTTCCAGGGGTGTAAGAGGGAACACACATGTTCCGGTCGTGTTCCACTTAATTGTAGCATGTCCCACATATGGTCACGCCAAACATGGGACAAACTTGTTATGTTCTGTCCTGTTCCACCATGTTCTACGTATCAAACGCACCCATAAGAACCTCCATTGGAGATGCTAAGAACCTCATTTTTGTGGGTCTCATCATTTGTCAACATCAATAATTATTATATATTTATAAATAAATATTTAATTTAAGTACTAATAAAAATGAGGACATTGTCACTTCACACAAACTTCATGGTAAGAACCAAAATTCTTAAATAAGAACTCAAAGGGGATGAGGTTCTTATAAGAACTCTCTACAATGCTAGTGCCTACAAGTCACACCACCTTTTATTTATAAGAACCTTGCATTGGAGATGCAAACCAGTAATTTTGTTTAACATCCTATTCACAAACCTTCTATTGGGGGATGCTCTTGTTCTTTAGCTTATCCTCAACCTATTAACTATGGGCAAAACTTTGTGACATATTTTACCCTAAAAGTGAAACTAAAAGGTGAGAATAATTGAGACCATTGGGACATTATGATGTTAGGCAACAACTTTACATTATGATTATCATGCATGTTTTTTAATTTTTCTTTTTAATCATGAAATGGATCTGAGCCAATTATTACATATGTTTCATTAGGTAAAGCTCTTCCTTAAGGGAATTAGGAAGGAATTTTATATATCGGTTTTTGGTATATTTGGTTTTTAACTTTCTCCAAGCTACGCGATAACCAAATCGAGTAAGGTTCATGTATTTCAATTTCAAGATTATTCGGTACAGTTACGGATTATTGAATTATGAAATTTATTTTAATAAGGTTTGCTGAACACAATTTTTCCCTATAAATTTGGTTTACAAAAGGGTTAACGATTTTCTTGGGTATAGTACATAAGGTCGTTGAAGTTGGCAAAATATATCAAATATGTCATTTAATTATAAAAACATCAAAAGAGACCATCCAATTTTCAATTTAGCAATCGTCACCAAAATGGAAAATAACGTGACACGAGGTACGAAATAACATGACGAATTAAAATAATTTCGTATAAACATATGGTTTATATCAATAGTAACATATTTAAACGTTTACAAACTGTATCACATACAATTTTAAGGTTTATTTTTATAGAGTTTGTTCTTTAATATAATTTTTATGGTGGCGATAAAATGCTATAAATCGGTGTTAAAATGAGGATAATATGGTAACAAAATTTGGTAGTAAAAACTTACAAATTGTGATAATGCATTATTAGAAATCATCATAAAATCCATAAAATTTGATTTGAGAAGTTAAAGATAAGACACTTTATTGTATATTTAATAATTTGAACAATATTTTTTAATCAAAAGCGAAAACTGTTCAAATGCATTATTAGAAATTATCACAACACATTGTAACGTAGCATCATAGCTTCATGTCTCGTGTGCATGGTTCGATAAAATAATCGAACAAACGGTTGCATCTACAAATTAAAACGGACTATTTTGGTTGAACCAAAGTGTATATATTAAAATATCTAATAAATACTAATAATTAAAAATGTACTATAACACGGCCATATTTAAATGTCTAAGACTTTGTGTGTTAGGACTGAAAGTCCTAATGCGTTGAAAGTTGTATAACGCATTTATAAGGGTCTTATTATAATTATTAGAAAGTTATTTGTAAATGGGCCTCAAGCCCATTAGGCTTATGCGTTTCATATTTATATGTTTTGTTAACTTAGTTTTAGGTTAGAGAGAGGTTTAGTCGAAATCATTCTAGTCGTAAGGTTTACATTTTGTAACACCTTCAAATCTGGAAATAGCAACTTATTTAAAATTTTCTAAATACATCCATAAATGAATCATCTACAACCACAAATTCAGATTTTGCTACATTACACACCTTCTATCTATACATACAGTAAACAATAAGGACGAGTGCTACTAAAACCCAACACATGTCAATATCTCCAACTCGCGGAAGACTTCACTAATTACTTACGTTTGTAAGGCTAAGGCTCAACTCTTCATAGCACCGCTAGAACTGAACCCCCCGCTAGGAACCTGATGCACATGCCGACAAATAAAAAGGTTAGACTTAACGCCTAGTGAGCTCAAGAGTGTTAACATGAACGAATATATCTTTAAAAGAAAGGAAATCAGTTTAAATCAAGATCCTTCGAAATATTATACTTCAAAATGGAAACGACACATTTTCCCATAATATACATTTTTAAAGGCAATGCTCCCAAAACACACGTTTCTTATAAATTGGTGCAACGTATAACTCACCCAAACGGGATCATAGTTCGACACTTATTTGGTAAAAACATGAATAACCATTTATACCCCAAAGTACCCAAAACATGGACGGGACAGAGTGCCCAACCCATAAATCGGTATCAAAACCACATATACCGTACGCCCGAAAACATGGACACTTGGTCTAATACTCACGCGACCGTAAGGAACCAATGACAATAAAATAAGACGTTCTTATATTTAATATACTGATAGCCAACAACGGGGGAAACCCGTATCCGTTGGGGGTGGAGGGAACACAAAAGTATACCACCCAAACAACGTTAATCGCATGATACCTCCCGGCATCCCAGCCCGGTGTCCCTACGACTTCTTTACAAGTGTCACCCCAAGTCAGTTGACCTTGATGGATCATTCCGAAGAACTCCATCCCGAAGGCCCGACATACTTAAAGACTACCTCCCAGGCATTACTTCAAGCGGCGGAGGTCCTAGCGCCTACTACTCCGGTAGCACTAGCCGACTCAACCCTCCTAGCGATCACTTGTAAAGTTTCCGGTCATAAAACATGGGTACCAAAGTTCAACCCCGCAATACCCAATTGACCATCCCAAAACAGACTGACACACGTGCCTATGGATCCATTACACAATGTCTAACGTTACCGGACTACACACGAATGACCAAAGCACCCGAGCCCGTAACCAACCTCAATACGCAACACAGCGCATTAGTACGTACGTCATAAACGGAATCTACATTAAGCCATATAAAACCGGACAAGTGTCCTCAAAACTCCTTTAAACGATATCGAGCCAAAATGCTCAAAACCTCTTTTGACCCACGATCACATTTTTCAATATAATAAACACACTCGACCCATATCGTGAAATTACACGCTCCCAAAATGCTTGGATGGATTCCAACACAGTTTAAGTCGGGACAAAAAGGTTTTCCAAACTAGACTTGTGAACTCAAATACACCGATTTACGTATGTCATGAATAAGACCTCATTTGTACAAAATCACCAAGAATGCAAAAGTCATGAAATGGACTCTATTTGTACCAAATCCCCAAAATGCACAAATCATGCTATTACTTATCAAGATGTCCAAATCCCAAATATGAGCATTTTATGGAACTAAAATAAACCAAGTTCATCAAATATGAAAACTCATTAAAATACTCACACTTTGACAAATACCAAGTAAAATACGTTTTTACTTCAAAATACTCCAAACTTATCAGCAGTTAACCATTTCATGTAAAACACTTTAAAATAACCATTTTGGCATGTACACCGTTTTCACAAATCAACTTGAACTCACCTTGCTAGATTTAGGCTAAATCTAGATTTTACCCAACGAGCTCTTTTGAAGGCCGCTTGAATCCTCAAGCCGAAAACTTCCAAAACCTAGATCCAACATTCCAACCCAAAAATAACCATAAGTAACCATACCCAACCACAAGGAAACATTCTCCAATCATAAAATACCAAGATCCCAAACAAGATCAAAACCCTAATTTCTCTAAAACCAACAAATCCAAGATTGGAGATATCAAACCTTAAGAAACCACCAATGGAACATTTATAACCTTATTACAAGAAAACTTACCCTTGAAGGCAAAGAGGCTTCCGAGAACACCCAAACCAACACTTCAACCCGAGCTCCCGACCGTTGCACTTGACGAGGAAGATGAAGATGGAGGTTTTGTGGATCAAGGTTCCAACTAGTTAGATGGTGAAGAAACATGTGGTTTGAGGAGGAAAAACCCCAAAATAGGTTTGGGTTCGGTTTTGGTGTTTGGGAGAGAAAAGGGAAGAAGATAGAAGTGAGAGTGAGGGAAATAGTTGAGAATCGCGACTCTTAAAAGACCCTAGGGCCGACCGCGATTGTGCCCGGCAATTGTGCCAGGGTACTATCGCCCAAAACATACCGCGGGCACACCCCCGCTGGCGAATGTGCCCGACGATTGTGCCCAGGGAACTATCGCCAAGGCATTATCGCCAAGAGTGTACCGAGGCTCGTTTCTTCCCATTTTCCGCACAGACCACTCATGACGCGATAAGGCTTAACAGGTAAGATATAAGGGATGAAATTCTACGATAAGAAACAAGAATTTCTCAAAAGGGTTGGCTTTCACAGACAGGAATTTACGAGTGTTACAATCCTCCCAACCTTAGAATGATTTCGTCCTCGAAATCTAGGTTCCCATGAAATCTCGCCCGCAGGAAGATTGACCTTAACCCGTTGCTAGCACCACCAACACGTCCCTTACACCGATACTAACATTGCTGCCCTTCTTGGGCACAATATACTCATAACCGAGTGTACACTTAACTCTCCAAAATAACCTTTTACTCACAAGGTTATGGTCGTCTCCCAACCTTGGGTGACAATTACTACCTCCAGGTAGTTAGTGACCCCAACTTCTCGCTGACCAAACTTTCCTTCGGATCTACGGTTCCAAACACAACGTCGAAGATCGCAACCAAACTTCCAAGTTCCTCAGACTTCAACTGATCCATTCTTAATATCGATAAAGATATTCTTCTAAGGCGCACCAGAGCGTCCTTCAGATACTACTTAGCCCAGATTCGGTCAACACTCAACTCCGTTCCAACACCAATCCTCACAACAATCTTTTAACACAAGCTTTACCACCACGGAAATGCTTAGCCACATCGATACTTAATCCTCAACACCTAAACTCCTTCCAAATTCCATCACTGAAAGGTCAATATTTCTCATGGTTCGACCGGGATACATCCAAACATTCCCAGCTCCACTGACTCCAAGAAAACGAGTCGACACCTAGGGCTAAACTGTGACCTCGAAAACATGGACATCCCGTCCAAAATCCCATTCTAGACAGATAGCCGTACTAAGTTTGACACTTAACCGAGTGCTAAATTTCAAATCTTATATTTCTAACAGACTGACCACCAAAATTTCCTTTAATCGCGGAACCCACTGAGACGATACACCATCAATATAAACCATGGTGTCACACCGACATGCAATCCACCAAAACGAACCCAATCTAATCGCAGGTAATCACCTAAGACCTTATCTCGCATGATTACCGAGGTATAAAATTGCTTCCTTAATTAACTGGGAAGACTTAAATCTACTAATTCCATTAATACAAACGTGCGTAGATTCACAAACCGAAACCTCAAACATTCAAGACTGACCTTAAGTCGGATCATCCAACGCTTCAAATCCCAAGGACTCCCTTAGTCCTTAATTACAACTCCTTTTTCTACGGGTTTAAATCTATAGGCCTACTGAGTTCGAGGTTTTTCAAATAATATGCCAATTTAAACTTTTATAAAACTTTCAAATACACAAGTTTTATAACGAATAACCGTACAGTGACTACACACTATCGCCCATCCGATAGGTTTCAAAACTGGTTACCAACACAACGCATATAAAACCATTTCCAAAACTCGTTCGATCAGTAATTACGTTAATAAAAACGGTAACAAGAGATGCGCAACAAGATTGTCAAACGGACTGCCATGGTCCTAGTAATACATCCATTTATACTATGCATATGAAAGATAACTTTCCGCACTATAACATGTGCAATGAAAGTTTGTACAATTCCCAAAAGAGACATTCACAATTTAATTTTAAAGTTCTGACTTCCCAACCCAAAAGTCGTTGCGACATAAAATTATTAACAACTCCATATGCAACAGTTTATTCCCCAAAGTTCGATAAAATGATAAGAATGCAAATAATTCTCAAATCGAGTTTAAAACTTTAAGTCGCCTCGATAAGACACATTTGACCAAGATGGTAACTACAATGATATGCAATTCGAAAATTCATTTAATGTATTGCGGAAAATTTATAATAGCAAGGTCAACAAGCGAAGTACGCTTAGATTAAAATTTAATTTAAGACAACACAAATATTTCGCATATTTACTCACGGGAGTGAAAGTCGGATCCAACCTGAAAGTATGCACCTATACTCGTGTGAAACTCAAGATGCAATCATGCGACATTTAGATTTTCAAGGTGCCTCTTACGGTTGCAAAAGTGTAGATGCAAGACTCACATGAAACAAGGTATCAAACAAAACTCGTAAATTAATGCACACAATAATGCCAATCTACACGTTCCAAAATTTCTTTCTATTACGTGGTTCGAATGGTCATAAAATAAAACGCCATAAACCCAACTAAAATTTCATAATTTTATTGACGGTAAAATCAAGCGGTGTCAAATCTCTGTTTCCCGACATAGGAGCGTAAAATGACAAATAGTCTAAGAAAGGTTAAAATTTCAAAACCACCACGTAAGATAAAGTGACCATTTTCAACAAAACTCTCATGAGATACGACACTCAAAAACTCGTAAATTATACGACATAAAGTTAAAACTCACACATCTCAAAATACACTTCCGAACCCAAAAAGGTCGCAAAACTATACCCCGTAAAATTAAACACGACTCATACAGACTAAGATTACATAGAAAATCCCGACTCGAGAACAGCGGGACAACTCTTCCTTTAAAACCTTAACATACGTGGAGGAGATCCAATGTCAAGGTTAAAAATTCCACAGTCGCTTGCCCAATACCACATGCGGTATTAAAATACGGACCTTAAGATGTCCAAAGATAGCATTAAACACAAAACAGGGACGGAGAGATTTTCAATATAAACTGTAACCACGTTCAACAAAACTATTTTATGCAAGATTAAGCTCACAGTTTAAAATCCGATGAGGGCTAAATGTTTTACTAAAAATTTATAATCCAAACCACTTTAAGTTTGGCGAACATGATAAACAATTTATGCAAACTCATTTTAGAAATAACTTTAGTGCATGAACTTGGTCGGCATTCACCCCTCTGGACTACGCTTCTCAACAACCCGACATACTAATATCATTCGGGTGTATCAAGCATCTTAGGACAACAATCTCAATTTCCTACTATTGTCATCCGGATACTCCACATCTTAAAGCAACACTCGGGTACTTCATCGGTTCACCTTACAATCTCTCCTCGTATAACATCAATTCCATAAGCTTAAGGTTCTACTCCAACCAATTATTCTTACTCACGACAATCAACTTAATGCATTCAACGCACTTAACTATCACTTCAACGTGACATTGCTATAGACATCAACCCTTCCCTAGATCACTCGCTTAGGAACTTTCTCACTACCCCAACGGTAATCATACCAAGGTAGTTCAAGTATACACATGTAGCATGTAGGTTCACCATAACACTGGCCAGGTGCCATTATGAACGTACCGTACATGCTCATCCTTGCGACCCTCGACAAACTTCCCGTTTCTAGCGACCCTCTCAACTCCAAAATATCTTATCATAAGGTTCCTAATGTGCAACTTCACTTACAATTGCTTATAAAAACGCTAGTTTAAGTCTAGGCATCCTACAATCAATACCTAATTCTCTCAAACTTAAGCTCTGATACCAACTTGTAACACCCTTAAATCTGGAAATAGCAACTTATTTAAAATTTTCTAAATACATCCATAAATGAATCATCTACAACCACAAATTCAGATTTTGCTACATTACACACCTTCTATCTATACATACAGTAAACAATAAGGACAGGTGCTACTAAAACCCAACACATGTCACTATCTCCAACTCAGGGAAGACTTCACCAATTACTTACGTTTGTAAGGCTAAGGCTCAACTCTTCATAGCACCGCTAGAACTGAAACCCCGCTAGGAACCTGATGCACATGCCGACAAATAAAAAGGTTAGGCTTAACACCTAGTGAGCTCAAGAGTGTTAACATGAACGAATATATCTTTAAAAGAAAGGAAATCAGTTTAAATCAAGATCCTTCGAAATATTATACTTCAAAATGGAAACGACACATTTTCCCATAATATACATTTTTAAATACAATGCTCCCAAAACACACGTTTCTTATAAAATGGTGCAACGCATAACTCACCCAAACGGGATCATAGTTCGACACTTATTTGGTAAAAACATAAATAACCATTTATACCCCAAAGTACCCAAAACATGGGCGGGACAGAGTGCCCGACCCATAAATCGCTATCAAAACCACATATACCGTACGTCCGAAAACATGGACACTTGGTCCAATACTCACGCGACCGTAAGGAACCAATGACAATAAAATAAGACGTTCTTATATTTAACATACTGATAGCCAACAACGGGGGAAACCCGTATCCGTTGAGGGTGGAGGGAACACAAAAGTATACCACCCAAACAACGTTAATCGCATGACACCTCCCGGCATCCCAGCCCGGTGTCTCTACGACTTCTTTACAAGTGTCACCCCAAGTCAGTTGACCTTGATGGATCATTCCGAAGAACTCCATCCCGAAGGCCCGACACACTTAAAGACTACCTCCCAGGCATTACTTCAAGCAGCGGAGGTCCTAGCGCCTACTACTCCGGTAGCACTAGCCGACTCAACCCTCCTAGCGATCACTTGTAAAGTTTCCGGTCATAAAACATGAATACCGAAGTTCAACCCCGCAATACCCAATTGACCATCCCAAAACAGACTGACACACGTGCCTATGGATCCATTACACAATGTCTAACGTTACCGGACTACACACGAATGACCAAAGCACCCGAGCCCGTAACCAACCTCAATACGCAACACAGCGCATTAGTATGTACGTCATAAACGGACTCTACATTAAGCCATATAAAACCGGACAAGTGTCCTCAAAACTCCTTTAAACGATATCGAGCCAAAATGCTCAAAACCTCTTTTGACCCACGATCACATTTTTCAATATAATAAACACACTCGACCCATACCGTGAAATTACACGCTCCCAAAATGCTTGGATGGATTCTAACACAGTTTAAGTCGGGACAAAAAGGTTTTCCAAACTAGACTTGTGAACTCAAATACACCGATTTACGTATGTCATGAATAAGACCTCATTTGTACAAAATCACCAAGAATGCAAAAGTCATGAAATGGACTCTATTTGTACCAAATCCCCAAAATGCACAAATCATGCTATTACTTATCAAGATGTCCAAATCCCAAATATGAGCATTTTATGGAACTAAAATAAACCAAGTTCATCAAATATGAAAACTCATTAAAATACTCACACTTTGACAAATACCAAGTAAAATACGTTTTTACTTCAAAATACTCCAAACTTATCAGCAGTTAACCATTTCATGTAAAACACTTTAAAATAACCATTTTGGCATGTACACCGTTTTCACAAATCAACTTGAACTCACCTTGCTAGATTTAGGCTAAATCTAGATTTTACCCAACGAGCTCTTTTGAAGGCCGCTTGAATCCTCAAGCCGAAAACTTCCAAAACCTAGATCCAACATTCCAACCCAAAAATAACCATAAGTAACCATACCCAACCACAAGGAAACATTCTCCAATCATAAAATACCAAGATCCCAAACAAGATCAAAACCCTAATTTCTTTAAAACCAACAAATCCAAGATTAGAGATATCAAACCTTAAGAAACCACCAATGGAGCATTTATAACCTTATTACAAGAAAACTTACCCTTGAAGGCAAAGAGGCTTCCGAGAACACCCAAACCAACACTTCAACCCGAGCTCCCGACCGTTGCACTTGACGAGGAAGATGAAGATGGAGGTTTTGTAGTTCAAGGTTCCAACTAGTTAGATGGTGAAGAAACATGTGGTTTGAGGAGGAAAAAACCCCCAAAATAGGTTTGGGTTCGGTTTCGGTGTTTGGGAGAGAAAAGGGAAGAAGATAGAAGTGAGAGTGAGGGAAATAGTTGAGAATCACGACTCTTAAAAGACCCTGGGGCCGACCGCGATTGTGCCCGGTGATTGTGCCAGGGCACTATCGCCCAAAACATACCGCGGGCACACCCCTACTGGCGATTGTGCCCAGGGCACTATCGCCAGGGCATTATCGCCCAGAGTGTACCGAAGCTCGTTTCTTCCCATTTTCCGCACAGACCACTCATGACGTGATAAGGCTTAATAGGTAAGATATAAGGGATGAAATTCTACGATAAGAAACAAGAATTTCTCAAAAGGGTTGGCTTTCACAGACAGGAATTTACGAGTGTTACACATTTGCTTATCAAAAATTCTCTCTGTAAACCTAAAGCTTTATTGAGTATTAATCATATGACTAGAAGTTGTGATTCAAGTATTATTGTTCTTCATTGATTATATTTGTTGATTGCACTATATCTGGGATCTACAATTGGTATCAGAACATAATCGAATAGATTTTCATTCGATACGATCAAAAGGTTTGTCTAAAACCCACCTCTTTATCGACTTATGTTTATCGACTTATGTTTATCGATTTGAGTTTATACAACGCATGTCTGTTCAACGAAATTAAAGGTTTGGATTTGTGTTTTTAGTTGTTATTTAGGCAAATTCAATCTGGGTTTGTAATTACTAAACAAAATCGTTTTGATTAATTTGATTTAAAAAGTTGATTTTGTGTCGATTACTGAGTTTGTTTCGCCGTATTTCTCGAAAAAAAACTTCCGGTCCCCGGGGTGTGTAGAAATACCGGTTCTCAGGTTATCATAATCCCGGTCACCGGGTGAGTTTGGTCCCGGTCCCCGGTTAGAGCATACCGGTCCCCTGGTTGGACAACAATTTTTTTTTCGGTGGTTCTTTGTTGTAGGCGGCTGTTGATTGAATCTTCACCCGGGAGTAAATTCCATCAACAATTTTAATATCAAATAGCGATTGGTTTTTTAAAAACAAAAGTGGGTCGGTGGAATCAAGTTTATAATTGGCAACTGTTTGATTTCTTTCTGCATCGCATACATATATATACATCCCATACATATATATATATACATCGCATATATATATATAGGGGCCTAATCAAATGGGAACTATGTAGTTTGTAGTAATCGTGAGATCCAATATGAGCCACTCATTTAATATAATTAATTTTATTTTTAAAATAAATTAAAAGGATAATTTGGTAATTTAACAATTTGGATTTTTTTAATTATAAATCAAATAATTAATTACTCAATTTACCTAATTTATTCAATTTACCTTAATTATTTTTTTAAAAAGAATTAATTTGCAAAACCTGGACACTCCAAAACTTGCACATATATCGACGCCGCCCGCAAGCCATCATCACCGTCCAAACCATGGATTCCGGTATGGATATCGACGGTGTTGTACAAGGAGTTTATGCACATAAACCTTGTTCGCCTCCTCTAAATCTCTGTCTTGTCAATCAGCGATGGCTTTCTCTGTCTTCTCAATCGGTGGTGGATGGCGTCGTAGAACGGGAGTATTTGGCGGTGGCTTTTTTCTCAATCAGTGGTGGATGGCGTCCTAGCAATGGCACCAAAGGCGGCAACCGAAAAGAAACCAGCAACGACGGAGAAAGCACCGGCGGAGAAGAAGCCTAAAGTTGAGAAAAAGCTCCCGAAGGACGCATCGGTGGCCGGAGCAGTCAAAAAAGAAGAAGAGGCACAAGAAATCGGTGGAGACTTACAAGATCTACATATTCAAGGTTTGTTCTTCCTGGTGAGATCTAGACTACTGTGAGGTTTGTTCTCTCTAAACATGTTGTTTCTGGAGGTACTAAGGTTGAAACTAAGTTTACTTGTGCTTAGAAGGATTTTGGGTTTAGACATTGGTATCACATTAGGTTATCACAATGTGATACATTTGGTTATCACAATAGGTTTCACGATAGGAACCATTGGGTTATCACATTGGGCTATCACAATAGGTAACATGTATGCATATTTTTCTTTTTAAACGACAAATGAAACTCATATTGGTTTGTGCCTTATAGTTCTTTTGGTATCACAGTGTGATTCATTGTTGGTTTGTGCCTTATAGTTGGAAAATCTTGTGGTATCACAGTGTGATTCATTGTTGGTTTGTGTCTTACAATTACAAAATCTTTTGGTATCATAGTATGATTCATTGTTGGTTGCTCCTTACAGTTACAAAATCTTTTGGTATCACAATGTGATTCATTATTTGTTTGTGCCTTACAGTTACAAAATCTTTTGGTATCACAGTGTGATTCATTGATAATTTATGTTTTATGGTTAAAAATTATTGAGTATCACAATGGTGTATCACGTTTTATTTTGCCGTAATTAAGTTCAGAGGAGAGAGGAGAGGGGCAGAGGGGAGAGAGGAGAGAGAAGAATTTCAAAATACCTAATATGCCCTTCAATTAAAATTTTAAATCAAAATTACCAAATTTATAAATTTCCGAAATTATTCTTTAATTTGTGGTTAAGATTGGATCTCACAGTTACCACAAACAAATGAGTTCTCCCTTGAATGACCCCTATATATATATATATATATATATATATATATATATATATATATATATATATATATATATATATATATATATATATATATCTCACATATCCATCGACTGGGACTTCCCCCTGGGGTCACCTCTCCCGGTGTCTCCCGCCCGGTCCCTTGTGCATCTCTCGGTATTCCAGCGCCCGGTGCCATCTACGCCCGGGGCCTCCATCGCCCAGCCTCTCCGCGCCCGGTCCCTTGCGTCTCCCGGTGTCTAGAGTCCCCGGCCTCTCCCGGTGTCCAGCGAACCAGCCCTGTGAATCTCATGACAAGAAACAACAAGTTTTGAGATTTTCGATCGGTTTTTCGAAATTATTTCGGTTGATTCGGTAGTGATCATGAACAAACTTTTTCGATTTTAAATTGTTAAGGGTAGCTTACAAAGCTTAAACGATCGATTTTGATCATAAAATTTTCACCCATATCAAGTTTTTAAATTCTCGTTCGGTTTTCGAAAAATCTTCGGTTGCTTCGTTCGAAAGTTTGAGAGATTGTTTCGAGATTTACTCAGTTGAGGGAGCTTAAGGGGACATAAACGATCGTTTTTGGTCGAAAAGTTTTATCCCATACTGAATCTCTAAGTTTTCGATTGTTTTCCGAAAAGTTTTCGGTTGGTTCGTTTGTGATAGTGGGTTGACCGGTTGAGTTTTAAACTGTTAAGGACTGATCAGGGAGCTTTAACGATCGTTTTTCATTGAATATTTCTAACCGTTTCGAAGCTTTGCAGATGTGACACGTTGGAGAAGATGATGAATAGTAACTAACGGATTCCGTTAGTTTGCCGTTAAATGCTTAACATTTTGGTCCCTTTTCCGTTAAGTTTCCGTTAGTCCAGTTAGTTAGTTAGTTTGGTTAGTTTTATTTCTTTTTTAGTCCCTTTTCCGTTAGTTTTTAGTTAAGTCCGTTAGAAGTTTCTCTTTTTACACTTTTAGTCCCTCTAGTTAGTAGTTTCATCTTATGTCACTTCTAGTCCTTCTTCTTTTAGTTTAATTTTCTGTCCCTTTTAGTCCTTGTAGTTTTAAGTTTCAGTTTGTGTCACTTTTAGCCCCCGTACTTCATAGTTTCGATCATTTTTCATCTTTGACCCCTAAGCTTTCAAGTTTCACACGTTGTCACTTTTGGTCCTTGCACATTGATTTTTTTCATATTTTGTCAAGTTTAGTCCCTAAACTTCAAGTTTTTCAAGCAACAATGTCTCATGCAACTTATTCTGAGCTAGAAGAGAAAGTTTCTTGTTTAGAAGCTAGAGTTGAAAGACTGCTTGACAAATATGATAATCAATGCATAGAAATTGCTGGCAACTTGTGCATAATTTCAAATCTAAAGGAAGAGTGTGAGAGTTTTTCAAAAGAGTCTGAAAAGTTAAAGACCAAATTAGATGATCTTACTTACAAGCTTCGTATGTCAGAAAATGAGAAAATTGATATTGTGACTAAAAGCGTGGCTTATAAAAATGAAAATCAAAGGTTATCTACCCAGTTAAAGGATCTCGAACTGAAACTTTACAAAATTGGTCAATCTAAACAAACGATGCATCTGAATGCACCCAAATAATTCAAATATTCAGAGACGGGTCTCGGTTACGATAACCCACATTATCTGAAAAAGGCCTTGACCAAAGTTCCCACGTTATATGCGTTCGAATTTTTTGGAATAGACAAAACCTACCCAGAGTACAAAATCAATTGGACCAAACCACTTGTTGATGAGGATCCGGAACTGGAAACATTGAGAAGGAAAAATACTACCACAATGCAACTTCCTTTTGTTTATGACTCATTGAATGCGTCATACAACACTGAAAAACCCTGTTTTCTATCAAATGACTATTTTCAAAGCTATTCTCAGGATGAACTTGATTAAAAAACGGTTGAAACTGAGGAGGAATCAATGGACTACAAAATCTATGTTCCACCTCTGATTTTAGAAAAGAAAATTGTTCAGCTAGAAGAGTCATTTGCATTGGAAAGACTCATTTTTCAAAAGGAAAAACAAGAGTTATTATCCAAACCTGAGTGCCTCAATTCCGATAAAAGGGAAACTTGGTCGAGGGAGGAAAAGAAATATCTTCAGACAAAGATAAATAAGCTTAATTCACAACTGTCTGCCTTGGCAGCAGATCTGATGAAAGAGCAACTTCACAAAGCTGAGCTTCAACCTAAGCTTGACTTACTCCAAGAGGAGAAGATTAATCTGTCAGAACATTATTCTCCACCCTCAGATACCTCTTCCTGTAAAGCTTTTCTGGGTGATTCTTCAGCAACTTCTTCTGATAAAGGAAAAGTGCCTCAGTTGGAGTGTTTCAAAAAGGATCATCGTTCTGATTTTCAAAATGTTTTCGCTAATGATCCGCTTCAAAGCACAAATCCTTCCAGTCTCTTCAATCCTTCAAGTGATAAGACTCCTTCTGATGAGGAAATGGAATTCTCAGCCTTTCTGAATTCTGAGGTGTGTCCAGACAGTCAGCTAGACCAATTTAATTTCGATCCTAAACTTCCAAGTCATGTTGATTTTTTGGATTCAACTGGTGAGCCACCGGTCAAATTTTATAAAGGCGAATGTTCAACATCTGCCTCTCAAAAGGTTTCCGTGAACAAATATTCAAAGCAAAAATCTAAAAGACATTCACAGAAACAAAGAAAGACCGGTATCTCTAACAAAAGACATACTTACTACTCTAGTTCTTCTGATTGCGAGCTTAATGATTCTTCAGATAATCATTTTTTCAGAAAAGTAAAGATGGTTTGGAGAAAGAAACCAACTACAGAAGACAATGAAGGAAACAAGTCTCATGATTCGCCTGTAGTTGATACAAAGTCATCTATTTCCAAGACTGATTCACCTACTTATGTTTATTCTACAGGAAAGTTGATAAGTCTAAACCGAGCAAAGATCTGTTGCACTCACTGTGGAAAGAGTGACTTTGTGGATTCAAGGTATGTTTACAATTGGTATGGTACTTATAGCATCCCCAATCCCCAGTTTAATAAATTCAAAGCCAAGGCAACTAACCATCACGGATCCATCACAGCATGGATACCAAAACCAAAATCTTCCTAATCTGTTTTGCAGGAATGTCATGTGTGATTTAATTCATATTATTCATGTCACATGACTACAATAAAGGGTTATGCCACTTTTGAGGGGGAGTACCATGTTTGTTTGTTTAAATTTTCATATCGACTTCTGAACACTTCAGTTCAGGACTCGTTCTTAAATGCTTTTGACTTCTGATTCTCTCAAATCAGAAATTTGACTTCAATGTTTTGACTTGTACTTAAATGTTCTATTTTGGCGAGTTAAAGGAGTGTTAGGGCTTTTAATGTTTCTATGGTCAATCCAGAACCGGAAGGACCTACCCAAGAAACACATCCAATTCATAGATATCAGCGAGGGGTCTAGATTGATAGATGAGTTCGGAGTGATTAAAAAAAAGGGTGAGAATGTGACAGGACTTAAAAGAATTATTGGTCCTTACCAAACTGAGTCAGTTATCCGGGTTACCACATAATCTATTTATTCTCGTTCTTTGGAGATGGATATTGAAACATACATGGACCAAGTGTCGATAACTCGTGTCACCCCACCCAGCCACTCAAGTTTCTCTCAAAAGATACTTGTTTCATATTTGCACGGAGATTTAGCACATAATCTATCTAATCCTAACTCAGAGGTCTTAGATATTGAAAAAGGAAGACATCAGCTCCGGTCTCCGAACTTCATATTCATCTCACTAAGTCTATTGATTTCTAACCTGCGTCCCAGGTTGAATCAATCTTTGAGCCTAATCGAATTAAGTTATACTTCTTTCACACACGCACGAATCTTTGTGATTCCCCTTGCATATCTTTGTGATATTGCCGGAACAGTTTGAGAAGTAATTTTTAATATTTTACTTCAGTGATAACTGGAAGTCCTATCAGAGATACATCGATGCCAACTCTGAAAATAGGCCACACAATTATTTCAATTGTTGTGATAACAATTACTATTGTGTTTCTGTGTTAGCTGTTACCCTTGGTTACTAATTGCTTTATCTGATATTTTGATACTCATACATTTAGTCTTTGAAGTTACATGATGCTCAGGATTCTTCTAATCATCATGAGGGGGATAACGACACACAATTCAAAGACACAGATTATAGTGTTGAGGGGGAGTTAGCAAAATCTGAGGGGGAGTAACAAAATTTCTTAAATCTGAGGTTGAAAAGCCTTTGGATTCAAAGATTGCAGCTGAGCAGAAAAGATTTTATTGGTTCTTCTATCCCTATCATGTGGTGTCTGCTACAAGTTTGTTCCTCCTACGAGCTGATTGAAACAAGTTCTTAAGTTGAAAGACAATTCAACTCGCGGTTCAAAGACAGATTCTTTGTTATTAAACTGAAGTTGCACCGTGGAAAGTCACGTAACTCACACCTTATCTTTCTTGTGTGTCGATCCGATGTATTGAGTTCCTACAGTTGAAAGCTGCTCAGTAGTGCATTCAGTCGAGGTTATTGTACATTGAATATGGTTACAAAGTTGAAACTATGAAGACCAAGAGCTTTATTCAAGGGGGAGCTTGGAAAGACATGAAGACATGCAACACCAACGTTCTTCAAAGATTCAAGAGGGAAAGAAGATCTATACCTGAAGTTTTCAAAAAGATAAATGCCTTATTCAACTTTAGGGGGAGATTGTTAGGACTGAAAGTCCTAGTGCGTTGAAAGTTGTATAACGCATTTATAAGAGTCGTATTGTAATTATTAGAAAGTTATTTGTAAATGGGCCTCAAGCCCATTAGGCTTATGCGTTTCATATTTATATGTTTTGTTAACCTAGTTTTAGGTTAGAGAGAGGTTTAGTCGAAATCATTCTAGTCGTAAGGTTTACATTTGCTTATCAGAAATTCTCTCTGTAAACCTAAACCTTTATTGAGTATTAATCATATGACTAGAAGTTGTGATTCAAGTATTATTGTTCTTCATTGATTATATTTGTTGATTTCACTGTATCTGGGATCTACACTGTGTTTAATGAGCTTATTGAAACTCACAACTTATTTGGTAGGTTATACATGATTATTTGATAGTGACTTAATAATATAGAAAATGATTTATTTATTAAGCTTCTAGGCGAACCTTTATGCAAAAGGCGGGGTTTTTTCCAAACTTGCATCTCCCAAATCCTAATTAAAAAATATGTTCTTTCTATTCATGAAAAAGCCCTCTAAAATAAAAAAACTTTCTCATCTTATACAGACAGTTTAATTTACACAGACAACTTTATTTATACAGAATTTAATGAAAACCACCAAATATTAAAATGTCTAAATATCATATATTATAATCATAAAAGAATATATAAAAATTTTGAGGTGCAAAAGTTGATTAAGATAGATTAGGTTGGTATATACAAACAGCATAATTCCAATTTCCAAGCATTAACTCAATCATATAAAAATCCAACCACTTTGTAGTGGGACATAATAATCTCCATTAATATATATTCGTGCGTGCGCACAGAGACATATATATATATATATATATATACACACCTGTGCAGAAGTTTAAGGAAAAACCTTAAATAAATGAAAAATAAAAAAACCTTAAATAAATGAAAAATAAAAAAACATCTTATCAACCGTTACATTAGATGATCTGATGGATGTGATTAAATGGACGGTTACAACAATATGTTTTGAATTAAAAAACTCTAGCCCCCTATTTTTTTATCCGAAAAAAGAGAAAAAATAAACAAAATTCGAGCGAAATAAATTACACCAAAAAAACAATCATATTTTTCTTATTAATTTGACATCCATATTGATATACCTTTTCATCCATTTTTTCGTGGTTTTTCGATTTTCTATTTATTTAGGGTTTTCCCAAAAAACCTGACCCTGTATGTATATATAACGGTTGATATGTTTTTTCCCCTTCTTTTGTATAGTCGTGGATTTAATTTTGACAAAATTAACTGTTTAAGTTATTGAATCACTGAATTAAAATAAATGGATGGGTTTTAAATGTATGTTTTTTCATGGTGTCCTTTATTGATCCCTCCTATATATAATATTGTTTTATAATGTGATTCTTTTTAATGTTTTTCTTCTTCTTTATATTATGAAACAATACCGTACTTTTACATGCATTATTTCTTTATATGAAACAACCTATAATGGTTAGTAGTTATCATTGTTCTCAACATTTATATGGTTTTCATTTAATTATGTTTCTACACACATGCACACGCACGTGCGCACGCACACACACATATACAGAGAGAGAGAGAGAGAGAGAGAGAGAGAAAGTTTCAAATACAAACCAAGTAATTGTTACAAACTATACAAACCAAACAATTGATACATTTATGAAAATGATAAGAGTTCATTTATTATGATTTTAATATTTATGTAAAAGTATTAGAATTCAATCATTCATTAATTATGATCAATGTTTTATATTAGGAATCAATCGATATATTATGAAACCACATATTCATTAGACTAAATTGACAGTTAAAATTGGTTTGTATGGGTTGTAACAATGTTTTGGTTTGCATAATAAACTACCTTATATATATATATGTGAGTGTGTGTAGAGCAAGGACGGACCAAGTATGGTGGTAATGGTGGCACGTGCCACCGTATTATTTCTCCGGCGAAGGATAAAAATTCTTAGGTTCGTGAAAGGTGCAACCGTATCGTTTTGAAATATGCTACCGTATTATTTTGGAAACTCTAACAAGGTGTAACCATACCTTGTAATCAACAACAAAAAAAACTCTTGAAATCAACTAAAAAACCGAAAAAAACTCTTAAAATCAACCAAAAAAATCCCTTGAAATTGATTAAAAAACCCCTAAAAATCTCTCGAAATCAAGCAAAAAAACTTTGAAAAAAATCATCGAAGTGGTGGAACTAGCCTAAAAACACATCAGACAATATTGAACGTCGGTAAAAAAAGGAAGACAATAAAAGCCATGCCTTTTGTAATTATTTTTTGTCTATATTATATAGTGTCACCGTATGAAAAAATTTATGGGTCCGTCCATGATGTAGAGACAGGTTTAAATGAGAAGACATTCAACTTACAAGAATAGTGAAATGAGAAGACATTCAACTTACATGACGTCTTCCTGGATGTGTTATATCACATGTGATTTGACATTTCTCGCATTTTTTTGCAAGTTAACTGACTTCTCACATGATCGTATATATGTATGGGCTTATGAGAACCCCATCTATTGTGATAAATGTGAGAACTATTATCGCAATGTATTGTTTTACAAGATTTTTTCTATTTAAGAGTAGAATTTAATATATTGATTTATATTTGTTTCACAATGTATTTGTTTCATATGTATTTGGTTCTCAATATAAAAAAAATTAGTTGTACTTTTTGTTTCACAAACACATAAAAAAATGTTCACATTGTTAAATAAATATGTGAAACAAATATACATTAACCAATACACTAAATTTAAGCTGTAGATAAACCAAAAAATCGTATGAAACAATACATGATGTACCAGTTCTCAATGTTATCACAATTTCTATGAGTTCTTAAGACTACCTATTATACTCATACCCCTTCTATAAGGAAGTATGTGACTAAATGAGGAGAGAAACGCTTACCAGGTAAATGCTTACCGGTAAAAATTATCACATTCACTTACCTTCTCACGTAAGATTGTAGTTCATTTAAACGGCATCGTATGCAACAATTTACCTGGTAAGTGCTTATCCGGTAAGAGTTGTCGCCCTCACTTACCGGGTAAGATTCTCGGTACTTGTAATGTTCATCTGGTAAGGTAAGAGACTTGATAAGAGCTTACCGGGTAAGTATTTGGTAAACAACCCATAAGATTTGGAATAGCATTGAATGTCATCTTTTATAAATAATTTATATAAACAAATTATAAATAATTATAAAATAATTAAAATACCTTTTTATTAATTCATTATTATAAAATGAATGCTTTCAACATATTTTAAAACATTATTACATAAAAATCCTACAAAATATCGTAAAATATCATCGATTCCACACGGGATTTCTAATTCTCATGTTTGTGGGATTTCACATGAATCCAAATTCAAGCAATCTTTCAAACCAAACATGAGATGAGAATGAAATTAAACTTCAAATCCCTTCATGTCATATCGAATCCTACAAACAAATGGACCTAACCGTCCTTCATGTTGTAGCCCAGTGGTTTGGTAACATCCTGGGGGGTCAGTGGATGGTATCCCTGGTGAACATTCTGTGACATCCATGATCATGGGTCTGGCACATAATGGTACCCTTAATTGGGCTGAGTCGTGATCAACGGGGATTAGTCGGGTGACACTCTTAAGTGGGAGTCCGGATACCCCAGGAAAGTGTGAGTGTGTTAGCCTGCCGTTCAAAAAAAATGGGCCTAACCGTTTGAAGTTGTGAGTACAATTTTTTAAAATTCAGTTTTTTATGATGAGGTGTTATTTAAGTGATTGTCAAGAGATCGTCATAATAGAAGAAATTTTCTATATAAAAAGTAAAGTTTACATAACACTTAAAAATTAATCTTAAAATTATATTGTAACGAATGGTTAATAATTTTAAACGAACTAATAATCTTTCTTATAAAAAAAACTTTAATTTTTAAAACTACATAAAAAGCATGCAATTAATAATTGTGAGTGTCACCCAGCCAAAAAAACACAAAAAAAAATAATTATTTAATTTAACAAAAGTTGATGTGATGCATGTTCTACACACAGCCCACAAAAACATAAAATAAATATAATATAAAAAGATAATTATTTTGTAATTTCTAATTCCCTTGTTCGCAACAATCTATTATTTTCTTGTCTCTTTTGCTTATGTGAGATGTAATTTGATTTTATTGCAAGAAAAATATTATTGAAGATTTATAACTTTTTTTGTCTGTTTATTTTCACAAAAATATTTCTGAATTGTATTTTGTTTATATTTATATATTTTTACAAAAATATTTATGAGCTATTTATTTATAGGGTCAGGTTCAAGGAAAAACCTCAAAAAACGGAAAGCTGAGGAACATCCTAATAGTCATTCATCTGGACGGTATGCACTTGTGCATACAAGTAATTTGTAACATGTACACGTGCATAAAACCAAAAAACACCTTAATTTACTTATATGCACAAGTGCATACCGTCGAGATGAATGACTACCAGGGTGTTCCTCAGTTTTCCATTTTTTGAGGTTTTTCGTTGAACCTCCCTCTTTATTTATATTCTCATAATTGTATTATTTAAATCGATTATAATCAAATTATTAAATGTATATAATTGATGCATCATCTTGGTTAAGGTGTTATTCGTTGTTGGGACTGATTTTGAAATTTTTGATGTTTTGGACAAAATACTCAAAAGCGTCTCTATAAAAAAAACACTAAAAAGATTTAGGTTTATAACAACAATGTTGAACATTATGTTACCGAGCAATAAATTCACACACAATTTCTACGATATATAATATAATAACATTTGTTCAATGATTTTTAATCCTTAAAACTTCATATAAATGTAAGTAGCAACCATGTCACCAAAGAACCATTTAAAGTTAATCAAAAATAAATTACATTAACACATAGTACAACCCGACATTTGCTTATGCTACAACTACAATTTATATTGATTGCTAGTAGAGTAGCTAAGGGACTGTTTGGTTAGTTTTTTATTAAGTTGTGTATGGATAAAGTTGTCTGTGTGGATTAATCTGTCTGTATAGATTTAGAAGATTTTTATTTGAGAGAGTTTTTTCATAGATGGAAGGAACGTGTTTTTTTAATGAGAGTGACTGATTTGGAAAAAACTTGGCTTTTTGCATAAAACTCTCCCTTGAAATCTTATTGAATAAGTCACTTTCTATATCATTAAGCCACTACCAAACAGTCATATATAACTGACTGAATAAGTTGTGAGTATCATTAAGCTGCTACCAAATAGGCCCTAAGTGTGCTCTAATAGTTGCTCTTTGCAACCAATTATCAAACAATGTTTAAAAGAGCCATTTTGTAGCAAATTTATATCATTTGTTATAAAATAAAAACAAACAAGGACATGCTTGTGGAGCAGATGCAACAACAAAAGACGACGCTCTCTATTACCTATATAAACATGTTTGATAAAATAATACATAGAAGAAGAAAAAATAAGATTTAAAATATTATCAATGTTTCTTAAAAACAAAAGCTCATAAAAAGTATTAATTGTTGAAGGTGATTAATTCTATTCAGATAAAAATAGTTGGCATTAAAAAGAGAGAAAAAACAACCTTTAGATAAATAAATAAGAAAATAAAATGGATTAAGGCCACTGGGCTTATGATGCCTTGGGGTCGTCCTTGTTCATAGTGTTCATGTCTAAGAAAAATCATTTTAGAATTATTTTTATGCAAAGGAAAAACAATTTCAATTTTGTGAAAAAGAAAAAATCCCTAGTCATTCATGTTAACTTATGAAACACTAACATGTTTGAGAATATAAAAATAAATGATTTACACGTAATTATTGGTGAACGAGAAAAAAATTCATTTAAAGATGTATATGTGAATCCATGTTTAGTTAGTTACATTTTTACCAATTATTCATATATGAAGATGTATATGTGAACCTAGATATTTTTTATGAAAGACAAGACAATAATATTAAAAGAAAAAGTGAATGACAAGAAAATAAAAGCTACTAGTTCTGCAAGAAGCATAAAGCAAGCCAACAACTGACAAAAGGAAAGCTAAAACACAAAGAATAAACTCGCAACAAGACTAAAGCGGACGCAACGAAAACAAAGCACGGCCAACCAAGCAACAATGAACCCAATCAAAGCTAACGACCACCCTCACCAAAAAACACCAACCTATTGATGTGTAACACCCGAAAATCTAAAACGAGAAGATACCTTTCATACAACTTTGAATTTCCATAAAGATAAAATGGCTTAAACCCTTGAAAGGAAAATTTGTTATTCAAGCACAAAAAATCAAGAATTGAAACAAAAATAATAACCTAATAATCTAATCTCATAGCAAACCAGATTACAGTCGGGTGTTACTATGCCTCTAAAAATCCGCTTCCCTTTCCAGTGCTTCGTAGTAGCACCAACCAAGCTTCTCATGTAGTCTTAGATCCGCTACTTGTGAGACCTGGAAATCACATAGTTAAGAACAAGTGTTAGGCGCGACGCCTAGTGATCTCACAAAATAACTTACAATATAGATAAAAGAAATAACCCAAGTGTTACACGAACTACAATGGTGGTTGTAACACCCTAAAATTGGGTAAAATAAAACTTAAAATTTCGGCAATATAACGTCTAAATTATAAGGGTTATAAGCCTGTAAATCATGATTGACTAAAACCCAAGAGAGTTTGGGGTAGTTGCATCAATTAAAGTAACAGAATAAATAAGACATATACATGACAACCTATTTAATCTAGTACAATTAACAACTAGATTAAGATGGGTGTCGCCATGACTTCAAAACGCTCTTATCTCAATATCCCAAAAATGCCCGGTCTTTGAATGAACCTAAGTGTGTGCCCGACGAATCAAGATGCCCTAGGCGTACCACTAGAAGAACCTGAGAGCCAAGCAACATCAAAACAAGTGTTAGGTCAAAGACTAGAAATATAACCAAGACTTCACAGTTTAAAAAGTAAGCATTATCAATGTAATTAAATGTTACCGGAAAACCCATAGGTCACACCCATGCCACATTTCACTTGGAATAACTTTTCCATTTCCTGAACAAGTATACAAGAGATAACTCTTTGAAAGACGAGGGAGACCCGTAACCATCTTGGGTGACGAGAACACGTGAATGGGGTCACCCGTGATGTTATTGGATTTCACCACATATCCCGGTTCTAGTTCTCATGTCATACCAGACATCACAATCCTCAAACCGTTTATGCTTCTAGTGCTTACTCCGTCGAGTTACACCTCAAGGTCTTACAGACATGGGTGCCTAACCAATCTAGACGAGTTACAACTCGAGAACTCACATCCCTTATTGCCTACTCACTAGTGACCCAACGGTCTACAATTATATCCACATATAAATATGCCATCTAAATCCTCGTGCACAAGGAAATAGACATTTACTCTATATTTATGATTAAATAAGGATATTACACCATATACATCATACATTCCATTTCAAAGCATGGTAAACACATTCCTTTAACCATACACGTATACAAAACTCATTTGAGGTGAAAGACATCATCGAATCAACATGTCAAGTATGTCCCCTAATAATTATTTATTTAAATCCCATCAATAAGAAAGATTGTTCTTTACTCATGTGTAATTTTTTTTATGGTTTTACATGCATTTAGTGCCTCTAGCAATATTAAGCACCTTCCACGAGGATGTATAGTCATAAGCTAGTAAGATTTACAAAACCCTAGTTTTGGTTTAACTTCAAATTTTCTAAAATCACCATATCAACAGTTAAGTATACATAAGTATGACATAATAGAAGTTAAGAGACTCGCCAATAAAGTTTGGTCACTATATCTTCAAAAAGACTGCTCTCGACGCCAAGGTCGTCCTCTCAATCCCGACGAGCCCCACCGCTAGAATGACCTGCCATACATGACCACCAAAGAACAAGCGTTAGGCTAAAGCCTAGTGAGAACAATTAAGCTGAATAGGAAATAAATGATAAACCCGTTTGAAGTCATACAACCGATCTAGTCGTGAGCTAAATCAAAACAAATAAAATAAACCATTAGTGATCATTATATGTTACAAATAACTCTAATCACATAGCAAGCTCAACTACTCTAAGTCTATTGCTCGAAAATATCAAGTCAACCATTCCAGGTCTATCCTTGAGAGTTCCAAAACAGGGGAACTCATGCACAATGAAATTACACCTTATTGCCCATGGGACGCTGCCCGACCGTATAGGTCCACACCTACTTACTATGGAACCCGATGCCTATTCCGTGCCAAAGTGGTGAACCTAATGTCCGGACAAGACATAGGAACACCATGCCTATGGATCCATTGCACTAGTACTAAAATCAAATACAACCAATCATCAAATAATTAAATGTGCACCTTAGACTCAATGTCTAGTTACACTCATAACCATTCTCACTTCCAGAACGATATCTCGACTCACAATTTCCCCAAATACGACCAGGGATCTAATGACAAATACAAATCCAAAATCCTCCTAACACCTCTATTTCCAATCGATCAATAATCAAACTGATGATAAATAAAACCCCAACTCCCATTCGCATAAACATCAGACTAAGCCATCAATCTCATTAATCAAACTTAAAATCAACAGATTGAAATCCCCCATGACCCAAAATACATCAAAGAAGGAAAACTTACATTAAAGAGGAATCAAACAAGCTTGAATCTCAGTGTCGCCTTCTTCCTCGATCTTCCCAAAATCGCCCAAGTCGCCCTTTCAATACCCAGCCGCTAGACTGCTAAAATGAAAGAGCCTCTAGGGTTAAAATCCTTTTTTTTCAACTTTTCACTTTAGACCCCCAAACTTGGCCTTATTAAACTTTTACCCACTTCTTAAGTTCTTTACTTCTAGCCCAGTTGTTACAATATCCCCCCCTCAAAAGAATTTCGTCCCCGGAATTCCTTCGTTGAACAAACTGGGATATTGAGCCCTCATATCCGACTCTAATTGTAACACCCCAAAAATGGGACCAACAAAAATTTCCGAAAAAGGGAAATGTGGTATGCATAAAGTGCCAAAGCACGAGCTCATACAAAATGGAACAATAAATGTCTGTTAATTACAAGTTTGTAATATGTAGCAATAATAGATGACAACTCTCTAATCTAAATCTCGATAGACATAAGATTACAAAAAGGTTGTCAACTATTTCCAAAAGAATTGTCTTCAATAATGGCACCCCAAAATGCTCCCAAGCTCACCACTAAAAGTCGGCTAAACTTCCTTGGCGCTCGCGCCACTAGAATCTGAGATACATACCAACAATCAAGTGTTAGACCAAACAGGTCTAGTGAGTTGAACAATAACATAGCATACATTTAGTAAACATGTTATGAACAGTTATAACATTTAATCACCAAAGTCCGTGTGGGAATAACAATGGGGGAGACCCATTACACCAATGAGTTTTACCTCAAGTCAATGTACCTTGATGTTCACTCGCTTGAGCAACATCCCGAAGGCCCGGCACACTTAAAGACTACCTCCCAGGCATTACTCCAAAGGGCGGAGGTCTAGGCGCATACCATCATGGTGGCGCCTAAGACTACATCCTCCTAGCACTTACTCATGGTTCGTTCTATGTACGTACAATACCCGTCTCTATACATAACTCAATACCAATAAGATACATGTATAAGACTTCAACATTCCCAAGCATAAAGTAGGTACAAAACTCTAAGATATGCAAATGCTCAAATATTCTCATTTGTTCATCAAAATACATATAACCAAGCATGAGTATCATCAATAATAATGCCATCAATATCCCCCATGCATTATCCTTATTATATTCTCAACAATCCCATATATAGGAGTTAGGTCAAACTTATCAGGTGATTAAACTTTTATACAAACATGAGAGGTTAGCATGTAAATACTCAAGATATGTATCTCATTGGAAAATATTAGTAGAAAACTCATTATCTAGGTTTTATAGCAAAACTCTAGAAACTTGGAGGAAATCCTAGAAATGGATGGAGGTGATGAAGACTTGAAGTCTTGAGAACTTAAGGTAGATGGAAGCCTAATAAATGATTTCACCAACCAAGCTTTGCAATAAATGATGAGAGGTTTAAGAGAAGAAGAAAATCGCCCAAACCCTAGTGTCTTCCGTTTTAGATCTAATTTTTGTGATAGAAATGAGAAGAAATCGGCCAAATGGGGGTTTTGGAGACTTGTCGGTCGCCCCGCGATTTGTGCCGCGACTTGCACCCGCGACATAAGTCGCCCGTGTGCTCAACTACGTAGACTCCAGTGGATTACGCGGCTTGTTCCGCAACTTCCACTCGCGACGTAAGTCGCACAACTTCTCAAAGGCATGCATTCCAGTGGTTTACGCGACTTGTGTCGCGACTTCAACCCGCGACGTAAGTCGCGTAGCTCACCGCCAAACGAAGACTGATCTAAAACTTCCAAATCAACATCAAGTAACTAATATAAACGGGAATAACAATTAAGCATATAATTTCTATTTTGATGAACACATAATCATAAGATTAACAAGACCTTATATTTACCTGAAATTCCGGATGTTACAATCCTCCCCACCTAATTTGGATTTCGTCCCCGAAGTCACCTTTATACAAATAAATGAGGATACCGCTTCTTCAAATCCTCTTCGGATTCCCATGTGATATTAGCACCACGATGGTGCTTCCATTGGACCTTGATCATGACCACGTCCTTATGCCGCAACTTCTTTACTTTCGTTTCCAAAATTGCTTCCGGTTCTTCCACACAACGGTTTCCATTATCCACTCGGATTTCCGTCAAAGGGATAACACTTTCCTCTTCTGCTAAAACACTTGCGAAGGTAGCAAACATGAAAGGTAGGATGGATTCCGTCCATCTCCGGTGGTAAGTCCAACCGGTAAGCTTGAAGTCCGATCTTTTCTAATATTGTGAAAGGCCCAAGGAAACGGGGACTGAGCTTCCCGCGCTTCCCGAAACGGATAATCCCCTTCGAAGGCAATACTTTCAACATAACCCGATCCCCCACTTGGAAATCAACCGGTCTTCGCTTTTTGTCCACGTAACTCTTTTGTCGGTCTTGGGCCACCTTCAACCGTTCTCGAATACCCTTCACCTTATCCGCCATCGCTTGCACAATTTCCGGACCTGCAAATTGTTTCTCCCCCGCCTCGAGCCAACACACTGGTGTCCTAAATTTTTGACCGTAGAGTGCCTCAAATGGAGCCATCCCGATATTCGAATGGTAACTTTTATTGTAGGCGAACTCCACTAATGGCAAGTGCGAATCCCAAGTCCCTACAAAGTCTATGACGCACGATCGAAGCATGTCCTCAAGAGTTTGGATCGTCCTTTCACTTTGTCCGTCGGTTTGGGGATGATACGTCGTACTCAACTTAACCTTCGTGCCCAACTCCCTTCGTAAACCATCCTAAAACTTGGAAGTAAACCGACTATCCCGGTCCGAGACTATGGATAACGGGACACCGTGACGAGACACCACTTCATCAATATAGAGCTTAGCTAATTTGTCCATTGGTAACGTCTCCCGCATTGCCAAGAAATGTACACTCTTGGTAAGTCGGTCCACCACCACCCAAATAGTGTCATGTCCTCTCAAGGTATTCGGTAGCTTAGTGACGAAGTCCATCGTGATGTGTTCCCACTTCCACTCCGGAATGGTTAACGGTTGCAAGATCCCGTAAGGCCTTTGATGCTCCGCTTTAACTTGAAGGCATGTGACGCACCTTTCCACATAATTGGCCACATCGAGTTTCATCACCGACCACCATTAGTGCAATTTTAAATATCTATACATCTTGGTGCTACCGGGATGTATAGAGTACTTGGACTTGTGCGCTTCCGCCAAAAGAAACTCACGGTTTCCCCGGATCTTCGGTACCCAAATCCTCCCTTGAAATAACTTAAGACAACGGCTATCCTCCGATAATAACTCCCTTTGCTTCACCATGACCTCGGCCTTGAGATTCTCCTCGCGAAGTGCTTCGGCTTGGCTCCTCTTGATGTCCTCCACAAGACTTGACATC
The DNA here is from genome assembly GCA_954870635.1 of Arctium minus. Classification (NCBI taxonomy): domain Eukaryota; kingdom Viridiplantae; phylum Streptophyta; class Magnoliopsida; order Asterales; family Asteraceae; genus Arctium; species Arctium minus. The sequence continues at coordinate 20,951,056 of OX941097.1, read as the reverse complement.
ACCTCGATTCTAGCAACCGATACTTTACTTTCCCCTCCGTAATTCCTTCGGCTTAAGGCGTCCGCTACCACATTGGCTTTATCGGGGTGGTAAAGCAATTCACAATCATAATCTTTCAAGAGCTCCAACCATCTTCTTTGTCGCATATTGAGTTCCTTTTGGTCGAAGATGTACTTCAAACTTTTATGATCGGTGAACAACGTATACTTCGTGCCGTAAAGGTAGTGTCGCCATAACTTTAAGGCAAATACCACCACCGCTAGCTCTAAATCATGCGTAGGGTAATTCTTCTCGTGATCCTTGAGTTGCCGCGATGCATACGTGATCACCTTCCCCCTTTGCATCAAAACGTACCCCAATCCCAACTTAGAGGCGTCACTATAAACCACGAAATCTTCGGATCCTTCGGGTAAGGATAGTATTGGTGATTCACATAACTTCTTTTGAAGAGTTCGGAAGGCGTCCTCTTGTGTCTCGGTCCATACGAATTTGACGTTCTTCTTTGTCAACGATGTGAGTGGTGAGGCGATCTTTGAAAAATCTTGAATAAACCGCCGGTAGTAACCGGCCAATCCCAAGAAACTCCTGATCTCCATTGGACTCGTCGGTGGCTCCCAATTCATCATCGCCTCTATTTTAGCCGTATCCACTTTCACTCCGTCCTTGGACACCACGTGGCCCAAGAATTGAACCTTTTGAAGCCAAAACTCGCATTTTGAGAACTTTGCAAACAATTTCTCCTTGCGAAGGATTTCCAAGACTTCTCGCAAATGTCGTCGATGCTCCAACTCGTCACGAGAGTAGATGAGGATATCGTCGATGAAGACTATAACTGACTTGTCCAATAGGGTCGACATACTCGGTTCATCAAGTCCATAAACACGGTCGGAGCATTAGTCAATCTAAACGGCATAACTAGGAACTCATAATGGTCGTACCTCGTTCGGAATGTCATCTTCGGTATATCGCTCTCCTTCACCCGCACTTGATGGTAACCGGATCGTAAGTCTATTTTAGAGAAACATCCCGCTCCTTGAATTTGATCGAATAGGTCGTCAATCCGTGGAAGTGGATACTTATTCTTCATGGTAACTTTGTTGAGCTCACGGTAGTCTATACACATCCGCATAGACCCGTCTTTCTTCTTCACGAACAACACCGGCGCTCCCCAAGGTGACGAGCTCGATCGTATAAATCCTTTCTCGAGGAGTCCTTGGAGTTGAGTCATCATCTCTTGCATTTTTGTCGGGGCTAAACGGTAGGGAGCACGAGCAATCAAAGCGGATCCCAGGGTAAGGTCGATGTGGAACTCCACTTATCGTTCCGGTGGAAGTCCAGGTAGATCGTCTGGAAAGACATCCGGGTAGTCGCACACCACCTCCACCTCTTCCAACTTCTTCTTCTCTAACTTCGCGTCGATCACATAGGCTAAGTACGACTCACATCCTTTGGCTAAGCTCTTGTGTGCCTTGAGTGACGATATAATCATGTTGGTTCCTTGGTTCTTCTCTCCATAAACTATCACTTCGCCACCCTTAGGCAAGGGTACTTGAATCAATTTCTTAGAACAAAAGATGTCGGCGTCGTGCTTAGCTAACCAATCCATCCCCACTATTACATCAAATCCTCCAATATTGGCCGGCAACAAATCTATGACGAAGGGTTCTCCATCTAACTCTAAGGTACACCCTACATAACAACCCCGAACTACCATATGCTCTCCATTTGCTACCTCTACCACTAGAGCATCATTCAACAAACTACAAGGAGTAGTGAGGTTCTTGCAAAAAGAGGTAGACACAAAAGATCGGTTCGCACCGGAATCGAATAAAACACGGGTAGGTAGAGAGTTCACTAGAAACGTAACCGACACTACGTCCGTCGTCTCTCTCGCCTCATCTGCAGTCATCTTAAAGGCCCGATTTGGCACCTTAGGTTGCACTTCTTTCCTCGGCACTGACCGGCTCGACACCCCTTGATTGCCCTTGACTAGCTTAGGGCAATCCCTCTTGATATGCCCCGGTTCTCGGCACTCGTAACAAACTCCCCGCGAGGGGCAATCCCGGCTCATGTGGTTCTTTCGCCCACACTTGAAACACTCCAAATCCCCAGAAAACGGTTTCGGGTTGCAAGGCCCAAAGTGCTTACTTTTGCACTTGGGGCACCATCTTGCCTCTCGGCGTTGATCCGTGCTCCTCCCCCCGTTAAAGGGTTTGGAAGATCGTGCGGGCCCAGTTGGCCCCTCCCACTTCCTCTTCTCATCCTGCTGCTTCCTCTCTTCCCTCTCTTGTAGAATATCATCCTCCACCAACTAAGCAGCCTCGATCACCTCTTGCAACGTAGACTTTTGAGCGTTCCTCACGCCCGTCTTCATTTCTGCCGGTAACCCCTTCACAAATGTCGTTATCTTGGACCTTTCATCCGTTGCCAAGTGCTCGACCAAACTGAGCTTGTCCAAGAATTGTTTGGCATAATCGGCGACCAACAGATTCCCCTTCTTCAGGCTTCGTAACTCCTCCTCTATTTTGTCGAGTGCTCTCTCGTTACAATACTTCTCCAGTTACAATACTTCTCCATAATTTTCTTCTTGAATGTTGGCCAAGTGATCTTGGCCAAAACCTCCGGTGTGAGTGCTCTTCGAGTAATGTTCCACCAACTCAAAGCATCCCCTCTAAGCAGTTGAGAGGCAAACTTGACTCTCTGAGAGTCTGCGCACTCGCTTGACTCGAAAGTCATCTCTACATCTTGAATCCATATCATGCAGACTAACGGGTCGGTCGTCCCAGAGAATTCTGGAGCCCGACTACACAGGAAGGTTTTGAAAGAACAACCCCCTTCCTTCCTCTTATCAGCTCTAACCGCATGCTCCTCTGTCCCGGGTGCGTTAACAGCACCACCTGATCCCATCACTGCATTGTCCCCCACCGTCTCATGCCTCCGGTTACTTGCATCCCTGTCCTCCAAGAATTTCATGAGTTTCTCATCCCGCTTGTCCATCTCAGAGTTCATCATCTGCATTATGCTAGCCAATAGGACCGACTGAGGGTCCACCTCTTGAACAACCGGGTCCTCGGTTTCCAAGTTCACTTGAGGAGCCGTATCTATGATCCCTTCTAGCATTCGGGGTATCGGTGGGATGACTTGATTTGCCGTGGTGTTTGCTTGACGAGTAATCTCTGGGGCGGTTACACTTGCCTCATGTGCATCCTCGATCGCCCCAACCCGACTCCTCGTGTTTACCATTATGAACTGTCACACATGATAAGAGTCATGCCGGTTAAATTCTTTAAAAGATAACCGGTTCGATACGTACTACTACAAGGATCAATCATCATGATAATAACCTCAAGCATGCTCACGTAATCATAAATTCAGAACAACACTGGCCAAGTGAGATTGTGAAAGTATTTTACACAAGAATCCTTGTTATCATCATTATAATTCTCAATCAATGCAATTTCGAAATCCTAATACTCTCCCCACCTAGGAATGATCTACCCAAATGGACAGTGATTCTATAAGCATAACCAGTCTAAGTCTAGGTATGTTAAGGTCAACACCTAGTTCACTTAAAATAGAGCTCTGATACCAACTTGTAACACCCAAAAAATGGGACTAACAAAAATTTCCGAAAAAGGGAAATGTGGTATGCATAAAGTGCCAAAGCACGAGCTCATACAAAATTGAACAATAATTGCCTGTTAATTACAAGTTTGTAATATGAAGCAATAATAGATGACAACTCTCTAATCTAAATCTCGATAGACATAAGATTACAAAAAGGTTGTCAACAATTTCCAAAAGAATTGTCTTCAATAATGGCACCCCAAAATGCTCCCAAGCTCACCACTAAAAGTCGGCTAAACTTCCTTGGCGCTCGCGCCACTAGAACCTGAGATACATACCAACAATCAAGTGTTAGACCAAACAGGTCTAGTGAGTTGAACAATAACATTGCATACATTTAGTAAACATGTTATGAACAGTTATAACATTTAATCACCAAAGTCCGTGTGGGAATAACAATGGGGGAGACCCATTACACCAATGAGTTTTACCTCAAGTCAATGTACCTTGATGTTCACTCGCTTGAGCAACATCCCGAAGGCCCGGCACACTTGAAGACTACCTCCCAGGCATTACTCCAAAGGGCGGAGGTCCAGGCGCATACCATCATGGTGGCGCCTAAGACTACATCCTCCTAGCACTTACTCATGGTTCGTTCTATGTACGTACAATACCCGTCTCTATACATAACTCAATACCAATAAGATACATGTATAAGACTTTAACATTCCCAAGTATAAAGTAGGTACAAAACTCTAAGATATGCAAATGCTCAAATATTCTCATTTGTTCATCAAAATACGTATAACCAAGCATGAGTATCATCAATAATAATGCCATCAATATCCCCCATGCATTATCCTCATTATATTCTCAACAATCCCTAATATAGCATATAACATCCCATACTTAATTACAACAAGATAGCAACTTAAACTTAAATAATATAGCCAAACGGTTCAAATATACATCTAAAATACAAAGTTTGCGGAAAGACGACCTAGTACACAACTGAGAATACACCACCTCAAAAGAATCTACAATGAAGGTCCTCTAAATCAGCTCCAGCTCGCAACAACTCTTAAAACTCAACCGCTCCTTCTTATGCCACTCTTTACCTGAAAAAGGTTTTAGATTTGAAAAGAGCAAGGGTTAGACTGTAAGGTCTAGTGAGTCCCCTCTTATACAATATTTAACTCATCAAACAAACAATCAATAATTTATCACAAAATAACCATTTTCAGCTTCGAGGAAAAACCTTTATCTTTCAGTAAACTTCTCCGCTCACACTACCGCCACCCTAAGGTGACGGCGTGTCTGTGACTGACACTGCCTTAGATGGGACACCCCCCCATATTGCATAAACGGGACACACCCCCTGGTATGAGCACAGGAGGGCCACACCCCCCGACTTTGAGCCTTATCACTTAGGTCCATGTATGCATACATTTCCACTTGGACAATAATAATAACAAAAGAAAATATCATCTTTAGCATTTAAATAAATCTCGCGTGTAAGTGCTAAAGCAACATAATATCAAAGCTTGCATATAACTTCTATAAAACTCATGCCATCATGTAAAATCAAAGTTTAGAATAAACTTCCGCATGCCATCGCAAATAAATCAAAGTCTAAGGTAATTTAACTTTACTCGCTTTTGCTATCAAAAGGTTTAGTTAGAAAAACTCACCTGTCGTCCTCAACTTAAACCTTGCGTCTATCCGAATAAACCGATTTGAAACCTATAAAGAAACAAAAACGGGTGAACCCTCCGATCAATTATTTTTATAAGAGTTGACCTATCTCGCAATACTAACGACTCCTATTCTCGCAACTTTTCCCCACTAAATTACTACTAAAACTGATAAATAGATAACTTACTAACATTAAGGCCCAACTATCTTAATTGGAACCAACTATGGGAGAGTGGGCTTCGTCCCACAAAAAGAATCCAAAGACTGGACTCGATTCACAGCACCCGACTGGGACAACCAAGCGCTTCCCGGAACTGTTCCAGGCGCCGACCGATGCCGCACAGGCGCCGACCGAGGCTGCTCTAGGCGCTGACCGAGGCGCCGACCGGTGGCTCCAGGCGTCGACCGATATTCCCAGGCGCCGACCGGAACTGCTTATACCGGTCATCCATTCTTCGACCGGACCTACTCATACCGGTCATTCACATCGACCGGGGTATATCAAGCTGCGACCGAATCACCCATCGACCGGGGCCTTTGGTCGACCGGTATCCCCATCGACCGGGGGCGATTCTGGGTTATCGAAACCCTCCCCTTCCAATGCTTCGATACCAAAAATAACAACGACAGCAGCTCCAAAACCCAACTAATTTAATCACTACATTAACTAATCCAAAACCAATACTAATAATCAACACAGATAAATTTTAAAGAGGCTATATGTTCATAAACACCCCCAAAACCCAAATCTTACAAACAGCCCCAAATAAAACTTAGATTCAAATGGTAGTAAGAAGAAGAGAATCAGATTTGAATCATACCTTGGAAGAACAATCGAACACTCTCGAGCTCTTTGATCCGTTTCTCTTCTCCACAACGATCTATCTCTTCCTCCTCTATCTCTCAAATTCTTCTGCCGATAAAAGACAATGCCTCAACCCTAGACTAAAACCTTATTAAGCTAACATTTACACTTAACCCCCTTTAAAATTAAGTTTTGCCTAACTTCCACCCAACTTAGCTAAATTAACGTTGAACCGGTCATTACATAGCAGTTAGGTCAAACTTATCAGGTGATTAAACTTTTATACAAACATGAGAGGTTAGCAAGTAAATACTCAAGATATGTATCTCATTGGAAAATATTAGTAGAAAACTCACTATCTAGGTTTTATAGCAAAACTCTAGAAACTTGGAAGAAATCCTAGAAATGGATGGAGGTGATGAAGACTTGAAGTCTTGAGAACTTGAGGTAGATGGAAGCCCAATAAATGATTTCACCAACCAAGCTTTGCAATAAATGATGAGAGGTTTAAGAGAAGAAGAAAATCGCCCAAACCCTAATGTCTCCCGTTTTAGATCTAATTTTTGTGATAGAAATGAGAAGAAATCGGCCAAATGGGGGTTTTGGAGACTTGTAGGTCGCCCTGCGACTTGTGCCGCGACTTGCACCCGCGGCATAAGTCGCCCGTGTGCTCAACTACATAGACTCCAGTGGATTACGCGGCTTGTGCCGCGACTTCCACTCGCGACGTAAGTCGCACAACTTCTCAAAGGCATGCATTCCAGTGGTTTACGCGGCTTGTGTCGCGACTTCAACCCCTCAACGTAAGTCGCGTAGCTCACCGCCAAACGAAGGCTGATCTAAAACTTCCAAATCAACATCAAGTAACTAATATAAACGGGAATAGCTCTTGCATTTGAGTCATCATCTCCTTCATTTCTGTCGGTGCCAAACGGTAGGGCGCTCTTGCAATAGGTGCCGCTTCGGGTATCAGGTCAATTCGAAACTCTACTTGCCGATCAGGAGGTAGAGTGGTCAAATCCTCTGGAAACACTTTCGGATAATCACTCACCACCGGAACCGACTCCAACCCCTTCTTCTCTTTCTTAGCGTCTACTACATACACTAAGAACCCCATGTACCCTTTCACTAAGCACCGCTTAGCTTTGATCATATAGATCAAACACGACTTTCTATACCGACCATCCCCATACACTACTACCTCTTCCTTACCCAGAAACTCTATTCGAATCAACTTCTTATTGCACACTATATGGGCATCATTAGACGCCAACCAATCCACACCCACGATGATATCAAATTCCCCTATACCCATCGGGTACAGTCGTAACGGAAATGAATGGCCATCGATAACGATACTACACCCTTCATATACTTCCCTTACCAAGACTCGACTATCATCCGCTACTTCTACTTCAAACCCAAGACTAAGCTTCCTGGGTTTCACACGCAGATTATGAACAAAATTCGGCGACACAAACGAACGGTTTGCGCCCGAATCAAACAATACCTTAACAAAAGTCGAGTCTATAAGGAAAGTACCTGTCACCACATCTGGTATTTCCACCGCCTCTTCCGCCGTCATGTTGAACGCCCTCGCTCTAACTTGAGCGGTTTCCACTTTATTCTCGCCTCCTTTATCTCCATATCCCCCGACCGCTCCCTTCTTCAACTATGGACAATCAGTCCTAATATGATCAGGGGACCCACATTGGTAGCAAGACCTTGGCCCACGGCAGTCCCGAGCCATATGTCTAGTCTTTCCACATTTGAAGCAACCTTCTCACTCCAACAGACACTCCCCTTTATGCATTCGGTTACACTTGCTGCACGGCCTATTCTCAAACTTATGACTAACCCGTTGATCGGATTTTGCAAATTTAAACGTCTTGAAGTCGCGGACAGTCCCCTCCCACTTCCTTTTATTCCCGCTTCTCTCGGTAGCCTGGCGATTCTTCTCCTTCTCCCTCATCTCGGTTGCGTTCACCGCCGCTTGGAACGTAGTTGGTTCTTTGTTTGAAATGAATTCCCGAATGTTGCTTCTCAGTCCAAAGATGAAACGTTCCACTCGCCTTTCCTCATTAGGCACGTAAACTTTCGAAAACCGGGATTTCTCAATGAACTTCGTCGTATACTCTCGAACCGACATATCCTTCTGCTCTAGACTCAGAAACTCTTCCTCTAACTTTTTCACTGCCGCCAGAGGGCAAAACTGCGCTTTAAATCTTTTCACAAACCCACCCCAAGACATTTCTTTAGCTGCCGCCGAACCTTGCCCTCCTGCTTCGACATCCCACCACATTACAGCTTCGTCCTTCAACATTGACAACGCATACACTACTTTGTCCTCCTCAGAACACTTATTGGTGTCAAATGCCAATTCCATTCCTTTTACCCATTTCAGCGCTAACACTGGGTCTCATTCTCCCTTGTAGGTAGGAGGCTTGCAAGCAACAAACCCCTTGAAACTGCATCCTTTCTCAGCTACTGCTTTAGCCGTAACTATGGGAGTCAACTGCGAGTAGCTTCCCACCACAGTCACTAGCGAGTCAGAAATCTCGGTCACCACCCTTTCCTCACTCTTTTCCTTACTTTCCGAGGCCTCATTAGTTCATTGGGCCAACAAAGCATTCAGGGTTTCCTGTAATTTTTCCATTTCAGCCGCAAAGGTTTCTTGTGTAACAAAACCTTGAGTTCGACCTCCACCACGGTTTATTGCCTGCTTCCGACCCCTCACCGAAGTTGAACTCTCTTGAAGAGAGGTTTCTTGCTCTGATCTCACCTCTACACTTCTAGCTCGACGAACAACACGAGTCGTCTTTCCCCCTCGAGTTCCCACAGTTGGTTCATTTACTTGAGTGGTCACCTTCTGAGTCGTCTTCCCTTTACCTTTAAGTCGACCGCGACCCTTTCCTCGGGTAGCAGTCGGGTTAACAGCAGCCGTTGGTTCCTCAGCAATGACTTCATTAACTGGTTCGGCCACAGAAATCGGCGCAGACCTACTTCTTGTTACTTGCTCAGACATGATTTCTGGTAAGAAGGAACATACGACATTCAATTCAACACGCCACACGTAATACGACAAGTTAAGCACATGCACGTACCTGTAAATTCACAATTACACTGGCCAGATGTAATTCCAAATTTACCTTACATGCTAGTCCTCACTACCCTATTATTGTCTTCCTACGGTCTTCCTACTTCTCAGTTGTGTTTCTACTCTCCTAGTTTAAGTCTAGGCCCATCCGGTCACCTAGATCCCTTAAACTACGGCTCTGATACCAACTATAACAACCCAAACAAGACATAAAATAATGACATAATATTCCATGCCAAAAGTCTACAATTTAGTTTCAAGGTTTGCAACGGCAACCTATTACTCAACTGAGTAAAAAGGAAATAACTACAAGGGGTCTTCTAGCTTCTGGAATAACTCACGTCTTCTCCTTACCCTTACTGGTACCCGCTACTTGGTGAACACCTGAAAAGGATTTTAGTTTTTGAAAGAACGAGGGTTAGACCGAAGGTCTAGTGAGTCCCCTCTAAACATTTACGCAACAATACAAACATCAATCTTTAAATCAAAATAGATTTATAAACATCTCATGAGTAATACACACTACCGACCAACACTACCGTCGAAGACGGTGTGTCTGACTCGCACTGCCTTATTTTGGGACACACCCCCAATGGCATAAACGGGTCACACTCCCCGGTACGAGCAGGCGGGCCACACTCCCCGACTTAGGTCACAACATCCGAAAGTAATGTATGCATACATTTAATTATCAACAATTTGTAAAACACGCTTAAATAAACCTAGCATGAATATGCCAACATAATTAAATCATAACTTTATTTAACCTTCATAAACTTTTGATAATAAAAGCATTTAGTTCAGAAAACTCACCTGACGTCCCGCGCTAGTTAAAAATCCGCCCTTGAGGTTGACCGGTTTACAAACCTAAGGCACAAGGTAGGGTTATTCGGTAAGACGCTCGGCCTATAAACGGATAATAATCAGGTCTAGGAAACCCAAAGATTAAACAACCCTTAAGGCACTGCCTTACCAAACTCCCGGGTCAAGAATGATCGGGATCTCCCGGTTTCCCTCCTACCGGGATCGCCCGAATCTCAAACGCCCGGGGTCTCCCGGGTTTGCCTCCTCCCAGGGTCGCCCGGGGTGGTCCGGTCGATCGACCTAGCAGTCGAATCCCTCTTTGACCAGAACGATATCTCGACTCACAATTTCCCCAAATACGATCGAGGATCTAATGACAAATACGAATCCAAATTCCTCCTAACACCTTTATTTCCAATCGATCAACAATCAAACTGATGATAAATAAAACCCCAACTCCCATTTGCATAAACATCAAACTAAGCCATCAATCTCATTAATCAAACTTAAAATCAACAGATTGAAATCCCCCATGACCCAAAATACATCAAAGAAGGAAAACTTACCTTAAAGAGGAATCAAACAAGCTTGAATCTCAGTGTCGCCTTCTTCCTCGGTCTTCCCAAAATCGCCCAAGTCGCCCTTTCAATACCCAGCCGCTAGACTGCTAAAATGAAAGAGCCTCTAGGGTTAAAATTCTTTTTTTTCCAACTTTTTACTTTAGACCCCCAAACTTGGCCTTATTAAACTTTCACCCACTTCTTAAGTTCTTTACTTCTAGCCCGATTGTTACAGCTCCTATCTTGAATGCTAGGGGGTAGGCACTAGGGGTCAAATGAGTACCCTGAGGATGAAACTCCACTAGAAACCGAACAGGCAATAAGATCGTGTATCCTTGAGGTGTAGCTTGGCAGAGCAGGCAATGGGGGATACGGTGTTTTGGGACTTGAAATAAAGTTCGACTGGAGGTGTAGCTCGGCGGAGTAGGCAATACAGTTACGATCTGAGGTGTAGTTCGACAACGTAGTTAGGTGGCTTAACTTTGTGTTCCATCACATACAACGGAATCAGGTCTCCCCCGTCACCGGAAGGTGTTATTTGGGTATTAAATAGTATTATTTTATTATCCATGTTTTCGGTGACGTTTTGTATATACGAATTTTATTCGTGATTTATGGGCCGAGTATTATGCCCTCCCGTGTTTGGGTGTTTCGATAAATAAAGTCTTATCCGCAATTTTATAAATTGGGAGTTTAATTACTATTCACGTTTTGGGTGGGTGAGTTTGGGGTTGAAGTTGTTTTACGAAAGAATGTTTATGTTGGGTTGTTTGTTTTTAAAGGTGTGTGTTATTGGAAAATGAGTCGTTCAAAAGTTAAAGTAAATCATTTTGAAAGATAATGATTTAAACTGCATTCTTTCCTTTAACAAATATATTTGTTTCATGTTGAAAACTCTTGAACTCACTAGGCGTTAACCTAACCTTTTTATTTGTCGGCATGTGCATCAGGTTTGGTTGGGGATTGTTGCTAGTGACTTCGTGGTGAGATGGATGCTAGTCCGGCACGAGAGAGAGTAACTCGGTGAAGCCTTCTGCACTTTTGGAGATAGCAATTGTTATTGGGTTTTAGTAACACCCGCCTTTGATTAGTCTTTATACAAGACTTGACCTATTATTTGTTGAAGTTAAATCTAGAATTCTAATTGAGGTGATGATTAGTAGAATAGATTTTATCCTTATTTGATGTATAATTGAAAATTTTAAATTAGTTGTTTTTTCCAAATTTGAGGGTGTTACAAGAGCATCTCCAACAATAACCGTTTAGCATGCTTTATAATAAAGTATAGATATTATGTATTTTTTACAAATATAAAAAAATTATATCTTTTTAATTTTTAAAAGAAAAAAGTGGAAAGACCAAAATAACCTCAATTTAACGGAGTAAAGGCTAACGGCGTTAGGAAAAGGGACCCAATCCAAAATTTCAAATTACCATGGGGACAACATTTGCAATTTGCTCTTTATTTTAAAAACGTGTTTAGTTATATCAGAGGGGTATGGTCCAACGGTATTCGATAATTTAACATTTCTAAAGATCAAAGGTTCTAGCTTCACCTTTATTGAGGCGTACGTGTGGATTTTATTTGTTGCATATAAATATTATATACTTTAAGGGGAAAACATCTTTAATTATGATTGAGTTTTTGACATTGTGTAAAAATAATTTTTTTTTCTCCATTAGTGTAACAAACATTCGGTTCTTCATATTCCATACAATCTGACATTTACTAATTAACACATGTTTTTCAGCTAACGTGAAATCCGTTGGTTTTGATGTGATACTTTTCTACATAATTAGGAATTGTAATATAACTTGATAACTTAGTATTTATGTCGTCCATAGTTATAAGATCTACCATTCAAAATGAACAAGGAATCAGAAGAATTAAACACTTTTTGTACTAAATGGAAAAAAAGTTAATCATTACACTAAATAAAACCTAGACTACTATACGTTGTTGCATTTTGACCTTAATTTAATACGCACAAAACCTTATTTTTTTATTCCTTTTGTCCAAAAGAACCACATGATAACGCATTGTAAATTTCTCGAGAGATAACAGAATAAATAAATCTTTAGACCAAACGGATACTTGAAATATATTATTCTTATTAAAAGCAGATCAACTTCTAAGAGCATCCGCAATGCATTAGTCTTTAAAAGACTTTTTGCTTTTGCCACATCAGATTTCCACTTACTTTTTTTAACAAAAACCTATTTATATAAATCTTCTCCAATGCAAAAACCTTTCCAAAAGCTTTTTCATCAATTACATTTAATAATCTATCCTCATCTATTGAAAATGTTTTATAAATGCTCCTTATTTAATTTGTCGTTTTAAGACCCAAGTGATATTTTTTTGAAAACCATAATTTAAATATTAAAAAGCATTACATTAAACGATATTTAAAAACATTACATTAGACGATACTTAAAAAAGTAGTTCTTTATTGAATAGTTCTTTATTCATTCGAAACCTTCGTCTAAAGATGTTGGGTGGAAATACCGGTTGATCGGAAAAATAATCTACAACAAGACGATTGTGTCCATCTTCACGACCTCGTTGAATGTATCTTTTTTTTCTTGGTCGTCGGCTTGAACTTTCTGCTTCATCTCGGGCTTCTTTCTCTGCAAGCATCAACAATATTTTTTCCTCGGTATCGTCTGCCAATTCATCGATGATAATAAGTTCATTCACTTGTATCAAAAGTTGCTCGATGATGTCGTCGGACATAGTTGGAAGTATGAAATAGCAAGTTGTATGTTTATAAAAGTGTGAGAGAAAGTTATATGAGAGATATGAGAAATATGAGAAATATGGGGTTATATATAGAAGATATATGTTCTTAAAAAATATTTTACTTCTATTTAATAAATTAGATTAATTAATAAATATTAAAAGAGGTTTAAATTGAAAATAACATTGATTGAAGGGAGCAATGTGATATTTAGTTGAAAGAGTAGAATTGAAAATGGTATAAAGTGAAAATGTAAGGGGGTAAAATGAATTTATGTAAACTTCAAATAAGCGGTCGATGGGTAGAAAGCTTTTCATTAAAAGCTCTTTAATAAGTTATGTTCCCCAATGGTAAAAAGTTTTCTTGAATGACTTTTCATATATCAAAAAGTCTTTAAAGACTTTGGCATTGGAGATGCTCTAAGAAGTGGAATCAAAAACCATACATTTGCTTGGAAAAAGACCATAAGGACATATCCAAGATTTTATGAACAGGATTTTAGACTGATGGAATGGAACTATTCTTTGTTGGGTTATTTATTGATTTTTAAATCAATTGATCGGGACATCTTTAACCTAACCACTATATAAAGAACACTAAAAATGATGGGTCCTTTGAATACGAAAAAAATCCAACTCCAACCACACATTAAAAAAACACTAAAAACATGTTTAATATTATAATAATAATAATAATAAAATAATATTATCTAATGTATTAATCTATATATAAAAATTGAATAAAATATCATTATTTAGTTTTAGTGGCCTATTTTATTGGCTTTCAAATATAGATGACACCTTTATTGACCCACATTTTTTTAGTGTTCTAGACTTATCTCCAACCCAACACTAAAACATTAAAAAAAATGAGTCAACAAAGTAGACCTCTATATTTGGAGGCCAATAAAGTAGATCACTAAAATCAAATATTACTATTTTATTAAATTTTTGTAATTATATATATAGATTAATAGTTTAATACATTAAGTAATATTATTTTATTATTATTATAATATTAAATATGTTTTTATTGCTGTTGTTTTTTAGTGTGGTTGGAGTTTGGTTTTTTTTTAGTGTTCAAGGACCCAACATTTTTAGTGTTTTTAATGTTAACTTTTTAGTGGTTGGATTGGAGATACCCTAAAGTGTTGGGTTGGAGAAGAGAACACCTCCAATTTTGTGTTTTTTGTGTTTTTAATGTTGGGAAGTGACATTTTTTTGTTAAGTAGTGGCACTCTCAAACCAGTTAAAAGGTTATGGATTAAAAAAAAACCCGACAGAAGTTAATTTAACCAAATGACCCCTTGCATAGCAACATACAAAACAAATCAATCAAATACAAACCCCAGGATCCATGCTTAAGTTCTAGCAATTCAAAACAACACACCCACCCACCCCAAAAATGAAAAGAGATTAAAACCATGTATTATATGTTACTTACAAGTATACGCCTTTTCTATTTCTATAATAATATCAAAGGAGTTTTGTTTTGTATACATTATCAATATAATTTAACTCATGCATAGCTAGCTTAAACAAATACTAGCAATTTATACAAATAATAATGTAGATGTACACGATTTTAACTCTATCTGTAATAGGTAGATAAAGATGGATGATCAACGGGCACTCACGAGGAAAGGATGCTGGCAGACACTGCATTCTATGGTTTTTGAACCGCTAGCCGGAACCTGAACCTGAAAATTGAATACATTATCCCTAAATGTCGACCTCGGCTAAATACAGATTGGAAATTCCAATATGAAGATTTTTATATTTAATATAAAAAACATAAAGTGAAACAAAACAGCCTTGGAGAAAAGAATATTTATTGTTCTGATAGAGAAAAATGGTAAATAGTAAACCTGCAAGTGGACTGTGCAAGTTGGACATTCCACCTCTTTCACTCGCTCATCTGCAACATTGGATTTCAATTCTGTACAAGTATGACGATGTTGAGTAAGCAAAATCTACTGCAAGTTTTGTAAAACAAGAAAAGGAATCAAATGACAACCAGATCATCACGAACACGAATGATGACACAATGGTTGACACAACTAAATCATATTAGGAGTAAAGCACTATGTTATCGGTACCAGTACCACATTTGCCACTTAAAAAAGTTGAACTCCCATATTCAGTCACTGGAGTAACTTTTTGCACACAAAGACTATCGAAAATTTTAATCGTCATCGTCATTTTCTTATTCACCGACCAAATTTCAAATATAAGCAACTTAAATTCAAAATCAAACAAAAAATTGACCCCAGAAAATAAAATTTGTTTATGGGCAGCAACACCAAGAATTGAAATTACATACTCTTGTTTATAGATGAACATTTTTGGGTTGCTTCCAAATCCAATTATGGGCTCATAAAAAAACATCAAGAAAGAGTTTAAACTTAATGCAACCGAGCTTCTCCCTGCTCTCATGACTCAACAAAATGCTCTCATCACCGGTGATGGTGTTCTTGAGCTCACCAATGTCAACACAAAATTGATTTGCAGCAGGTTTTACCATGACAAGATTTGTTTTAAGAACACCATTAATTAGGCTTCAGTCATGGATTTGAAAAACTTAGAAAGACTCTGATTTCTTGCAAAAATTTTAATCTGGGAGCTAGGATTTAAGTTATGAATTGATCTCCATTCAAGCTTTGGTTCCTTATGAGTTATGACCAGGTTCTAATGCTGAGATTGCAGTACTTGTGACCTGTTAGCACTACAGATTCAAACAAATGAGGTCTTACGATCTCCTGGTATTACAACAAACAACAATGTTTCACAAAAATCAAAGCTTTGATTTATGGATCAACAAGGCGTTATTTGATCGATTTGGTCCAAAACCAAAAATCTCCATTTGTAAGAATGATAAACCGGGATTTTGATCTATTTTGAGGAATGATGAAGATGATAAAAAAATGAAGAATATTAAGAGGAGGAAGAAGATGGCATAAAAATTACTATTTTACCCCTTTAAAATGGTCATGCATCTGGCACATGACCACTTAACGAATTTTATTAACAGAACAGGTGGAAAAGGTGTTATATGTGCACACCAAAACTGTCCAATGACAAAATGCGGGAGTTAAATTCTTGAGTGGCAAAAGTGGTAATAGTTTGATGGCAAACCACGTTCTTCACTCTAACATTAGACAATGATTATCCCTTAAATAGTTGGGGGTATGATGAAAATAATACCCATAAATTTCAGCAACAAATAAACTCTCCTAAAAGATTTGGAGAAATAAACTGAAAATTAGCAAGTCAAAATCCGAATGTCCGAGCACCATATTGGCATGCTTATATTAGCAGTAGTAAGTAGTAACGCTCAAAACAATAAAGTGAAAAAGTTTACTAAAACTCCTAGGAGGCGTTTGATTCACGGAATGGAATTTGGTGGAATTGGAATCCATCAAATGAATTTGACTTTGAAGGAATTGGAATGGAATTTGACCATGTGTTTGGTTGACAGGAATTGGAATGGAATCTCGCAAAAGAATAGAAATATGCATTTGTCGGGGGTGGGGGTGACGGTTGTGACGATGACAATAGTGGTGTGATGGTGTTGGGGGTGGGGGTGGGGGTGGGTAGGTGGGGTGGGGCGGGGCGGGGGTGACGGTTGTGACGATAACAATAGTGGTGTGGTGGTGTTGGGGGTGGGTAGGGGGGGTGGGGTAGGTGGCAACTATGAGGGCAAAAAATAGTGGTGATGATAGGTGTGGCGATGGTGGGTGGCGGTGGTGGAATGATAATATTAATTGATACGGTGGTGGTGATGGCAACGTTGGCGGTGGCGGATATGTTGCCGGCGGGAGTGGTGAGGGCGGGGCAGGGCGGGAAGGGGGTTTAAATGGATGCAAAGGTTATTTTTGTCTTTCTAAAAAGAAATTATAAATTATGCTACATTTGCCATGAAATGGAATTCAAATCCTTCACATATGCTAAGGAATGATCAAATCCCTCAACCGTGGAATTCGGTGGAATCCAATCAATTCATTCCGTAAACCAAACATCACTAAGGAATTTGGTCAAAGGAATTTGTCATTCCAATTCCACCAAATTCCTTTGAATTCCACGAACCAAACAGCCCCCTAGGTTAATAGATCATATTGTATATTTGGATGTGTGACCTAGTGCCTATGTAAAGGTGAAAATCAAGTTGTTTGATTAGGAGATCAGCCACATTGTAGCATGAAGTTATAACTTCCAAACACCTCGGCTGATGACCAAAACTTTGCCTATCTGGTTTGCAACTAACCTCCTCTGCATATGACTAAATGTATTGAACCATCAAATTATGAGACAATCTGAATACTTCAAAAGATGGATTGGAGGAAAATCTTCTCCATTTGTGACTCTATCTAATTATGCGTTATAGATTATGTATGCAACACGCTATATTAAAAACTTGTGGCTGATGGTTCTTACCGGCTGTTGTTCTGCGCTTCTTTTCCATCTCCTCCTGTTATCCAGAAACAAATGAGAAATCTATATAAGATTTTTATATTCATGTATGGGTAATTAAGAAGATAAACATTAACAACCATCAATATAACATCAGTTAAGTCCAAAAGAGAAAACGATTTTAACATATATGTCCAAGAGAAGTTCAGACAGCAAAGACTTGAGATCACAGGCAGCAAAAATAAGAATTAGCATCAGAAAAATGAGTGTTCATATGCTTGATAATTTCTATTCCTGTGATGCTCACGAAGAAGAAGTGACATTTATTAGATTCTTATTTCTTGATTTGTGGCTAGAATATTGGTTTGCTACTGAAACGGGTCATAAACAATTCTAAAAGAAGAGCGGAATTCACAATCAAGAGCATGGTTTTTGTTAGTATTAAGGGAGAGAGTACGAGTTGGGTAGGTATTATATTAAATAATAGCTTTAAAAAGATGTAGCTGAGATTAGAAGGCAAAGGTGATGGAATCATATTAGCCGAACTATGTGGAGGTGGTTTAGTATCTTACAAAAATCTTTCACCTTCTTATTATACCATTGTCTCACAAGCCTCGAGCGTATCATTCCTAACAACATTTATGATGCTCTAAATGTTCCCGAGTGGAAAGAAGCTGTTCTTGAAGAAATGAGAGCTTTGGAAAGGAATGCTACTTGGGAGAAAATGGATTTGTTAAATGGGAAGAAAGTTATTGGTTTCCAAATGGGTATTTACATTGAAGTACAACTCAGATGGGACCTTAGAAACATCCAAAGCTCACCTAGCAGCCAAAGGGTTTACTCAAACCTATGGTGTGGACTACTTGGAGAGTTTTTCACCGTTAGCGAAGTGGAATACGGTTCTGCTACTCTTGTCTATTGCTGCCAATCTCGACTAGCCACTAATCCAACTGGATGTTGAAAAATGTTTTTGTTTTCTGAAGGAAGACTCGGTGGAGCCACCACCTGGTTTTACTAATAATTTGGAGGTAAGGTGTGTAAGCTAAAATAGTCTGTGTGGATTTGAACAATCCTTGAGAGCCTGGTTTGAAAGGTTCACAAACTTTGTTAAAAGCCAAGGATATAACCAAGGACAATCTGACCATATTCTTTTTACAAAGAAATACTCCAAAGACAGAATCTCTGTTTTGACTGTGTAAGTGGATGACATCATCGTGACCAGAGATGATATAGAAGAGATGGACAGGTTGAAGACGACTTTGGCTAAGGAAAATAAAACTAAAGACTTAGGCCCACTAAGGTACTTTCTTGGGTGGAAGTGGCAAGATCCAAAATGGATATTGTGGTTTCACAACAAAATATACACTTCATCTCTTAAAGGAAAGAGGAATGAGCGGTTGCAAACCATTGGACATTCCAATAGAGGCTAATGCTAAGGTTGGGGAAACAAAAGATGGAACTCCAGCAGATACATGTTGACCCCAACGATTAGTTTTTTTTTTTTTGGAAAGGGTATCCTGGGCCTTTGGCCCAGACTAATCCCTTGGCAAAGAAACCGACTGCGAAAGCATGCAGCCCTGAGGTTAAACCCAGTGGCCACAAAGTTGCGAATGCAGGAAATCGAACTTGGGTTGAGCGCTATGAACTCCCCAAGTGATTACCGCTACACCACAAGCCTTGTGGTTGACCCCAACGATTAGTTGATGGTTGATTTATTTATTACACACACGTCCTGAGATTGCGCTTGCTGTAAGCATGGTAAGCCAAATTATGCATTCCCCAAGTGAAGTATACCTTTAATCCGTATAAAGAAGCCTTCAGTATCTAAAAGGCACACCTACAAAAAGGACTTTTCTTCAAGAAAAATGAGAAAAGAGGGGTTGAGGTGTATACAAATGCAGATTGAGGAGGTTCTATAACTGAGAAGGTCAGCTTCAGGGTATCACAAATTTCTATGGGACAACTTGGTTACTTGGAGAAGTAAGAAGCAAAGAGTAATTGCAAGAAGTGGTGATGAGGCAGAATTCAGATCAATGGCTCAGGGTATATGTGAAGTTCTTTGGCTAAAAAGAATCTCCATGTATCTTAAACATCAAATAAGTCCTCCAAAGAAACTATACAGTGATAACAAAGCAACCATCAACATTGCTCACAATCCAGTTCAACATTATTGAACAAAACATGTTGAGGTCAATAGACACCTTATAAAGGAGAAGATCTAGAAGAGGATAATTTGCACTCTATTTGTACCTACAACACAACAAATTGCAGATTCTCTTGCTAAAAGGCCTTCATATTAGACAGTTAGGCATGATACACATCTTTGCACCAACTCTAGGGGGGAGTGTCAAAATTAGGCAGATCTATTCAGAAGTTGTAGCCAGCTGCCCATTAACCAGTTTCAATTGATTTGATTTCCTGTAATATGTCAATAAGTCTAGGAGGATTTCTAGGTTTGTCTTTCCAAATTCTCTTTTCAACCTTTTCTATTTAAATTGTATTCTACTCTCTTAAAGAAAATAATTAAGACATAAAACCATCTTCTTCTCGTCTTTTGTTATTGTTTCCAAAAACAGAAGTGATCTTCAGAGAAAATATATGCAATGTTGTAGGAACAACAGAAGCATGTAGCATCAAGCTTGTTTCCCTCTGTTACAGGGAGCAGACAATACAGCTGATGTGGTTATGCTGTGACTACACTTGAACCCCTTGTAGCCTTAAAAAGAAGGAGAACAGGCTGCCCATGAACCTCTTGACTTCTTGATTGGAGTGAGACTCGTATTGCTTTTCAAAAGTAACTTAGCGGCAAGGTGGTCAAAGTGAGGAACATCAAACATCTGTCACATTTCCAAACTGAGACTGGCCCAGCTAACCCCAAAAATCCATCAACCAACAGGAGCCACCCAAATAATTGATGTAGCTACTCGATCTCTATCAAATAAATCTCCGACGTATTTGAGAACCCTTCAAGTAGGCTATTGCCATGTCTGAATCATGTTTGGGAGTTCCTCTAACAGTTGACCAGGTGAGCCATACTAAACAGCTTTTCTCTAGAGCAGGTAGACCTAAAGTACAAACCCTTTTTCACTCCTCAGAGTTGAGCTCTTATTGCTCAACACAAACAATTTTATTCAGCTTTATTCGGTACTAGGGCAATGAGTAATAGGTAGTTGGTTTCGTCCTTCCACTTGTATTAATTTAAGCGCAACATTTGTTCTCTTAACCATGTACTTTAAACGTATATATCCATTATGCACATTTCTTTCATACAACATTTTATTTGCAGATTGACATCCTTACACAATATATATATATATATATCCAAAATGATCTCCATCACTTGTAAGGAATGGTACTAGGACAAACAGGACTTCAATTGGATAGGTGTCTGATGTACTCAAATTAGCAGAATCGTTTGATTGTATATGAATTCCGCTAACAAAATCGGTGATTACAAGAAAAGATAACCAGCATTTGAGAGGCTGGGCTCTCCCAGGGATCATGCCAATGCAATAACAAAACAGAATAATTCCTCTCCTTCCCACCGAGTGCTATATAACCTACTGAAACCTAAATCAGCGTGGTCCCCCTGCGCCCTCCACAACCACGTGAAAATGAGGTGGGATTTATTCACTAATCTAATTATTTTATACCCCAAAAAAGCCAAACGCAAAATGGCCCTCCACTACTATACTATACTTTAGAATTGCGTCGTGTATAACAGTATAAGTGAAACAAATATCTGGTTGATCAATGTCACCTGGGGAATCAATAAACTTGGCAAGTGGAGAAGACCCACCCACTGGTGTCTAAGGTTTCATGAGCATAAACACAGAATAAACTCTATACGGAACAGGAACAGGAACAGCTAAGGACTACTATGATTTACATGTGCTCTAATTGGGTAACAATCACCTATTATGAAACAAGAACAAGTGTAAGCCACATTAAATACTTGATGGCATGATTGAAACAAGAAAATAGAACTAAAAAGAACCAGCAGGTGAAAATGTGACATACTATCTCCAAGAAATCATACACAAACATCATATACAAAGAACATGGAATCTCTAATAGAGGTTAAGCCATGTGAGCATGAAAACAGAGCGAAGTTGAATGAAGTGACAGCAAGGTATGCCAATTTGTGGTTAGCTAGAAGCTTCAAATTTATTCACTAATTGGTTAAATTGATCAAGATGCCAATCACGAGTAGTTAGACAGCAGTTTCAGTTTGTGTGGTGTACCATATCCTTGTATGACCCCCTCACAAATTTAAATACAACTAGATAATGTGAACATGAGTTGAAGGCATTAATAGTTCACTGGTTTTTCAGACAAGGGCAGGTTGCAATTTGCACGTGTTGTAGCAGCAATAACACATTTCATGGCTATTGCTTCTTGGTTTTATATTTATATTACAACTATGGACCATGTCAATGCAGAAGTGCAGCCATAAAGACAAAGTTGGATTACAAGTCTGTACCTGAAGTTTCTTTGCAAGATCCTCATGTCTATTGAAGCCTGAAGCTCTACCAGCTACCTCATTTACATGACTCAGCCTCTGAGTAACTTCTGCCTACAAAAAGAAAGAAGGAACAAAGAAGGCCCTCAATGAGTAGGAAATGAAAATACCAAGATGTCATACACCTGTAAGAATTTTGTTGTTTAAGATAATCATGTAAACAATACATAATTATGTAAACTAGAATGAATTAGCTGTAAATTAGCTAGACTTATTTTCTTTCCTATACGTTTCCTATCAAGAAGGAAACTAGTTGTGTATTTATATGATACCTTGTAGAAGGGTTTAATTCAGTATAGATGATTTCTCCAAAATTACAAGTTTCAATCAATTTTTATGGCTCAATGCAGCAAAAAATATGAACAAATGATGTGGGGCTAGTTAGCAGATAAAAGTAGTATCATCATCAAACCAATTAGAATCAGAAATGTTTTAATAGTATTTCTCATAGGTATGAATTGCCATGATATCAAGAAGAATTACCAGCCTTAGTTCAGATACAACTAATAAGAGAGACCGTCTGCTTAGCACGGATAGGCCAAGACACGATCGATTAATGAACAAGCTCCTTTTCTGAGATGAAGTTTGATTGATTTTAGAGGAAAATAACTTCCTTTGGCACTTACTAGGATCCCTAAGTTATTGGAACCTTAACAATCTTTTGATGATGGTACGGAAAATGCTTGTTACTTCTGATGATGGTATGGAAATCCTTAAGAATCTTCATACTTTCTTAATTCATACTTCCTTAAAGAAGAAAATTTTACTAAGTTTCCTGAGAATGGGTCAGGGAAACAGTCAAGTTGGCACAATTTCGTAGCAAGGGTTAAGCCAAATTGTCTAAGGGTGTTTCATAATGCCTTAGTATGTATCAGCTTTTTGTTTTAATAGAAAAACTTTTTGTATTTTCGAAACTTCTTGCTTGAACTTGAATCAACGTTCTAACTTCTAATATAATATTAGAGAGCCAGGTACATGGGGAAGTCGTGTTGATCTTGTCTATAGAATCCTTATTGCTAAAACCTTGATGTTTGATAAAGGCAGAGCAAAACTATAGCACTTTAATATGTAACCATGTCACCCTGAATATTTAGAAAAAACGTTTAGGTTGTGCCAGCAGGTTTGCTTCAGAGTTGTTTTAAGATCAAAACTTTGTGACACGCATTTTAACAAACTTATTGACGTCACATACTAGTAAGAAATACCATAAAATCAGTTTATGATTTAGCACAACTAAGCTAACCCTATATATCCCACTCAGAGGTGGGGTCTGGGAAGGGTGTGATGACAGAGATGTATGCAGACCTGACATCCACTCCAAAGAATTTAGCACTCCAAATCCCAATTTTATTTGCATTGCATCTCTTAGTGCTATCTAAATACATGTCAATTTGCAGTATTATTCATTATGCCTCTTATCCAACCATAACAGTGATGCATTCAACCTTCTTGGTGAACCTGTGACATATTTTACTCGCCTAGAAGGCCATGACATGATGATAATAACCAGCAATAGCATCAAATGGTCAATTTTTAAAGGAGAGCATCAAACAATCTCTCTTCATGGATCAATGCTGTGGAAAGGAAGAATGTCAGAATTTTTTATGCGTACCATGCATTGGTCACAAACTCGGACTTGCTGAGCATTTTCTTCTGCTGTGAGAGCAATTCTACCTTGAGTGCACTTATCACAAAAAATATCGCCACAATTTCTACAGTGATGCTGAAATAAGGAAGCAAAGGGGCAAACAAGAAGGTTACAAAATTAAGACAAGTGATAAACCTCATCAAAAATCAAAATTAAACGAATGCAACAACTCGAGAAAAGACTAACCCTTCGCACAAAAGCTCCAAAATATGTGCTACAAGCTGTGCACTTGGTGGATGCTTCATCCGGAACCTACATAAGAAAAGGAGAACCAATGGTAAAAGAACTTCAACTGGTCATCTTTTTATTTGACAATTAATAAAACCCCAAAACTGAAACTAAATTGCAACTTTCTGTTGGTTCAAAATTGACACAATTAAAAAGAATTTAACTAACCCAGTGGTCCTTCTCCTCATTGCCAGGCTTAATCAAGTTTTTCCAATCAGGGAAGCCTTTTTTCTTCTCAGCTGGTTGTTCAGAGATCGTCACTCCATCCATCTCCTTAAGCTAAATCATGATAAGAAGGATGACATATGCACTCTTGAGTAATTACCCACAAGAAAGCTAAGCAACATTTGGGCACAGAACATGGCAGAAAGCAAACAAGCCAAAAGCTATCTATTAAGCACATAGCCATCCCAACTTCATGAGAACTGGGTCCAATTTAGATTCTATAGGCATACTCATTGACGTACATAGAACATGATACCTAAATGTAATTGCAGGATCTCCTGGCTCACATATAAGCAACCGATAAAAATGGAAAAATACATGTGCCTCATCGCTCAGAACCGGAAGCATATATAAGTACACTTGAAGTTTTTAGCAACATCTTCATTTCAATAGTTCCAGCCAGCAGGCCCCCATCTATCCATTAAAATATTTCTGACACCCTGGAAAAACTAACTAATACTAAAAGTAAGGCATGTAATAAAAAAGTAATATAGTTCTCGTGGCATACAGGACCATGAGAAACTTAAAAGGGATCTCATGAATTTAAAAGAAGCAATATATGGATTGTGTGATGGTTAGCATGAAATTCTATACTCCACCCACCGCCCACCTCGACACAACCAAGTGAGGGAAAAGGACCAAGTTTGGATAGATAATCATGAATCTAGTCCGATTTTTCTTTTTTCTTTCTTACTTTGGAGGGTGGTATGAAGAACAATTTTCTTCAACTCTGGTCATGAAATATAGATCAAACCATGGGTTATACATACATAATCCAGAGATCCAGTCCTCCAAGGGTTTCTAGCAATTTTAATCTTAGGCATGTCTAAAACTACTTGTAGCCTACCCCAACTAGTTTGGATCAAAGATTCCCTATATAGAAAGTAGAAACTACTTCTAGAGCACATAATTTGCATTAATATGTCAAAAAATTACTAAAATTGGGAGATAAAGAGCACTGTGTAAATAAATTAGGACATTCAAGTTTGCATTGAGATTGAATATCCCAAATAATATGCAAAAATTTGAACAAAAAGAACACTGTAAATAAATTAGGACATTTGTTAACAAAGCCATGTTTTCTTATCTTAGGTTAAGGGATAGGTTGATAACTTATTTACTCGCCAATCAAGCACACGTTATGTGCAAAACACATCTTGCTCATTTGAAATGGAAAGGAGGTGAAAATGACTTCATGTAGAGTTGTAATTAATGCATATGCTCTGAGGAAGTATACTAGGGTTCTAAACACTAAATTAGTTATAGAAACTTCTCTTCTTTGTATCTCCTTTAGCTTCATGCACATTAGTGTTACCTAAAAGAAAGTTACTGTCTTGTCTACTGGTAAATCAAGAAACAACTACCAAACTGTTGAATCATGGTTAGAAGATTTGGTGGGGGTGGGTTACTAATATTGGCACACATGTTCCTCGCTGTGAACAGGAATCTCACACTTGTAACCTGTTGTTTTCTACTTGTTACTTCTAGTTAGATACTTTTGATCCTGTAAGCATAATTACCTAGGTGAATGGTTGTACTACTTGGATCGGATTAATGAGTGACAAATTGAGCACTTGCAAGTTGCAATTACAATGGGGGAGCACATCAGAGACAATCAACAGGAAGTAAACTTAAAATGCTTTCCCCTAGTTATTGGCACAAAATACATGTTATGCATACAGAAAGCAATGTATTAAATATCAAAGGAACCAACATAGCAGCAATGAAACAATATCATAATCTGAAGAAATACAAAAATCTTGTACTCCGGAACCTGAATACTTGCAGCAGCCACCATGTCAAGAATATTGGTTGTGGTATAACTGTTGGACTTTAGTCTGACATGTCTTGCATCAATGTCAATGGAACTTTTGGTCCAGAAAGCAAATATATTTGAATCCAAGACCTGCAAGGCAAGGAAGAATTTACAGTGACATTTCAGACATTTCCAATTTTAATAAGAAACATAGGTTTTCTAATTTGATGCAACATACTTAGTTGCTTACCTCCCATCTTGTCACAGTCTCAAGGGAATAGACTTTCAGTATTCGACTTGTGACAGGATCAAGTATCCGAATACCATCTAAACCAATCTGTAGAGAAACAATAGAGCAGAAAGTGATATCTCAGTATACCAGTTACTTGACAAACAAGGAAATGAAGTCATTATAATACAAAAATCCTAATTCATCTATTCATCACCTTCAGTCTTGTGTATTGCCTAAATACTGACTATTACACTTTGAGAGGTTGAAGAGGATAAAGTTCCTATAGGCCAAGACTTGCGTCCTAAGGATTCACACAGGCGTTTTAGCATTTAATGCAAAGCAAGTAGACCTTCAGGGATTTAAAAATCACAACTAGCATAAGTTAGGAACACAAATCTGCAGTTTTTTGGCCAACCTTCATGCTATATGGTCTAAATATCTTTAAATAGTAATTAAAAGCACTTAAGAACATCGCACTATTCACAATTAACCCAAAAAGCCATAATAGCTGAAAAACAAACCTGACATAGCACATCCATATCTCCCTGCGCTCCACCACCTTCAGAGAGAAGCATTACACGGAATTTCTGAAGTCCACTCTTCACATCCTCATTCACCTCGACTTTGGGTGTAGCTTTTACAACCTTATCAGCATCCAATGATGCGATTGAACCCCTCTGCTCTTTCCCGCCAGTAGAATTTATAGGTCTTCCGTAATCATCAAATCTCAGCGCAGGTTCCCTAGACGACTGACCTTTCCTGCCGTTATTACCTCCACTATAAGCATAAACACTTTCATCATAAATGTCACTTTTCAGTACCTTTGACACCATCTGCTCATTCTTCGCACCATCAGCAAAACCTATAGGTCTCCCGTAATCATCAAACTTAACCGCCGGCACCTTTGAAGACTCAGCCTGCCTACCGCTATGACCTCCAGTGTAAGCATACACACTTTCATCAACTGTAGCACCTCCAAACTCCACAGCTCTCTGACTCTGATTCTGATCGTACGGGTGGTTGTAATACCAAGAAGGCACCGAGTTCGGATCATAACTAGGATTACTCGAATCAAAATTCTGGAGCGCTCGATTCTGATGATCATTAGGATAGTGATTTGAGGGGTAAGTATTGGAGTAATCGGTGGGATAGTAAATGGAAGGATCTGGAGGAGCAGACGCGTTTGCTGCAGTAGGAAAATGATCGAATGGGGGATTAGGTATAGGGTTTTGGATGTCAGATTGGTGATAATCGTAATACGAAGATGATGATGGATAATTCATCTCGTTTTGATGATGCATATCGCAAATTAGGGTTTTGTTTTGATCAAAATTTAGGGTTTAGATGGCTCGAAAAGGCAGATACAAATTGGATCTTGATTTGGCGTGTGAGAAAGACTGATTGTTGCCGAAGGAACACGAAGAAGACATAGGGAAAGTGTGAGTGTGGATTACCCGCCAAATATCGTTAGGAAGACGGGTCGGGTCGGGTCAATGTCGGCCGGGGCTGTTCGGCGTTTGCTTCACGGAACTGTGACCGTGACCCCACCGGTTTTGTCAAATTACATTCTTGCCCTTCGGTTTGATGACAAGGCTGTATACGATCTAAACATTAGTGTATTCTTATTTGTTTTCCTTTTGTTAAAGCTAGGTTTTCAGATCAGCTCATGCATAACTCGACTAATTTAAGGGGCTTGGAAAATAACCAAGAAAATCTCTGATATTTGTATTCCTTGTACTCGTCTTTTTTTTTAATTTTATTTACATTTGTGGTTTTTTAGGCTGTGCAGAAAATCATCTGATCCAATTTAAACAGACCGATCCAATTAGAACTGATCGACCATAAACAGAAATCTAATTGTAATCGGATCGGATCCAAAATTTCAACATCCAAAGTTGATCGGTCGGTTATTGGATCGCAGTCCATAATCCAATAAAACCGAATCAATCCAATCCAACTACCAACCAGTTAATAAACTATATATAATTATTAACATTTTAGAGTGAATTGTGGATTTGGTCCCTGTGGTTTAGTGAATTGTAGATTTAGTCCTTGTGGTATTCAATTTATTTTGGTCATGGTTCTTCTGACTAACACTTCCATTAACTTTGTTAAATCAATGATCATTTTAGTCATTTTTCCTATTTTTTGTTCTTTTTTGATAAGAAAAATATAAAAAATATTTTTATATACACAAACACACATGTATATATATATACATATATAACAATATTAAAATAAATAAAATAAGACATTATTGTATGATTTAATTGTTTAATTTTTTTAAAATTAATTATATTAAATATGATTTAATTTTATTATTTTATTGTAATTGTGAAAAAAGATATAGTTTTATTGTTTTAATGTAATTAAAATTTCAATTTAAACAAATCAGATCATAAAACTATATCTTATTTATTTAGATCGAATAAAATAAAATATGGTTTTATGATTTGATTTATTGAATTAAAATTTTAATTAAGTTAGAGACGATTTAATTATATTGTTCTTTTACTATCATTGCAACAAACAAGCTTATTGTTGATATTTTAACACCAAAAATCATTGAAACCGTTGAGAAATGAACTATAATTTTATCATCTTAAAATTAGAAGCTTCAATTTTCATATTATTTTTCAGTCAAAAACTCAAAATCAATTTTCATATTGTTTTTAGTATGATAAAATTAAAGTTCATTTCTCAACGGGTTTTAATGATTTTTTTGTGTTAAAATATCAACAATAAGTTTGTTTGTTGCAATGATAATAAAATAACAATATAATTAAATCGTCTTTAACTTAATTAAAATTTTAATTCAATAAATCAAATCATAAAACCATATTTTATTTTATTCACTCTAAATAAAATGAGATATAGTTTTTTGATCTGATTTGTTTAAATTAAAATTTTAATTACATTAAAACAATAAAACTATATATATTTTTCCACAATTACAATAAAATAATAAAATTAAATCGTATTTAATATAATTAATTTAAAAAATTAAACAATTAAATCATACAATAATGTCTTATTTTATTTATTTTAATATCGTTATATATATATATATATATATATATATATATATATATACATGTGTGTGCATGTGTGTATAAAAATATTGTGTATATTTTTCTTATCAAAAAAGAACAAAAAATAGGCAAAATGGCTAAAATGGTCCTTGATTTAACAAAGTTAATGGAAGTGTTAGTCAGAAGAACCATGACCAAAATAAATTGAATACCACAAGAACCAAATTCACAATAAATATAGAATGAGGATCATGGTCAAAGAAATCACTAAACCACAGGAACCAAATCCACAATTCACTCAACATTTTATGATACTGGTTTTTAGCAATGTTCTAAAAGGCTCACCGCAACAACCGTCGTGGCTTAAGGCTTGTGTTTGATGTCACGTTAAGCCTTTGACACGTCATGGCATGATGCGCGTTTTTGTAACGCGATATTTGATTTTTCTTATCATTTTAATGTCTTGCTTGTTAGTTTTTAATGTATAACATAATTTAATTGTTTAATATCATTGAGTAAAATAGTAGAAAACATATGTTTATATATATAATATTATTTATTATATATAGATTGTCGTCATAAGTCACACCTTAAAAAACGACGTGGCCTCGTCATGACTTTTAAGGCTTAAGGTTTGGCTTTGCCGCCACACCACGATTCACGCCATATAGAACACTGTTTTTTTAGTTGATATTTAAACATAGTATTTTTTTAAAAAAGTTAAGAAAAGTATGAGTAATTGGTTGAAATTGTAGATTAATTGGTAGAAAAATGTATCCAAATATTGGATGGATCAAATCCAATCAAATGGATAATCAATTGTAATATTCAATGGAAGGAACAGATCCGATCGAATCATCCCTAAGATTGGATATAATCTGATGTCTAATGTTAATTGGATTGGATCGAATGACAAAATGCAACATACATCGGATAATTGGATCGGATTAAATACACCTAAATCTAGTGGATTCCAACCGAGAAACAACCCTAGTTTTTTTTTAATATCTAAATATAAAATCCTCTATTTCATCTTTATTTGAGCATATTGTAGCTGATACGTTTTTTAGGCTCATGATGTTTACTGAATGAAAATATAAATATTTTACAAACATTGGCTACAGAAGACTTTTTTTTAGAATGGTGGAATTTTATAAAACTAGCAAGAAGCTAGAAAAAATATATAATTACATAGAAAGAATGGCAAGGGAAGGATTTGCAAGGAAACCAACCCAATTAATAGAAAATTTTGATATTTCTATGATTTACCCAAAAGTAAGCACGGGTTATAATATTCTCAAAAATCGCCAATTATTTGGCTTCGAGTTGCCAAAGAGAATATCATTTCAAAAAACCCAAATAGACACAAAGTGGTAAGTATAACGGCCTCGAAGCACCAAAAGAACCTCCTTATTTAGTCGAATTGAATCAATCCAAGAGACACAATCCAAATAAGAAAGGAGATTCGGAATATCCTTTTGCCACCATCGACCAATAACAACCTATAAGTCTTTAGCGACGGGACACTAAAGAAAAGATTCGCAACAAAAGACTTAAACAACTACAAAAATACTTAAACAATATGAAACATTTGTTATAGAGATTATTACAAACCGATATACTAAAACTTATCGTAAGTATGGGATTGACATATAACATAAAGAAATAGACATCTTTCTTCTCTTTGTAGGAATTATCAATCTCAATAAGCTTGTCAGGCTTTTATTCTATGCTAAATTTATATGCTTAGAGAAGACTTTAATCAAAGGTAGTATACATCCAATTTACATAGGCAAATTTATGTGCAACATATTATAATACTTGAGTTAACAATTTATAGAGACATTAAGGGGTTGTTTGTTTTTTTCTAAAAACCTTTTAATGGCTCTTAAGTCTGAATCATTCAGACATTTTTACACACCACCTCTTATTAATCATAACTAAAATAAGATTTCAGACTTTAGACATCTTAAAAAACAAACGGCACCTAAGAGTAATTTTCTTAAGTATATAATATTTATATATGCCAAATACTCACTCACAATTCTCACATTTGATGAAGATTGAACCCTTAACATCTTGGACACATAGACTCTACTGGTAACCCAAGTACCGTTGGGCCAATGACCCTTTGGTAAGGGATTGTTTTTAAGGCTTAATGGTACTATTTAGGCCTATAAAACTACATGAAGGACAACCTTAGGGACATCTCTTAATGTTAGGTAAATCATGTCATTTAGAAATAAAACATAAAGCATTATCGGCAATGAAGGAATTGAAGCTTGATTTGAAGGGTGTTTGGAAAAAGAAAATGGAGGAGTTGGTGAAGTGAGAAGTAGGGGTGTGTGCGGTTCGGTTTGGGCGGTTTAACCCCCAAACCACTAACTAAATCACAAATGGCGGTTTAAGAAATTTTCAAACCGAGCGGTTGGTAACAAGTGACCAAACCGATCAAACCGGACCATAAAAAGGCGGTTTGGTCTGATCTGTTTAGACGGTTTGAGCCTCTTTTGCATAATAAACTAAAAAAACATAACATTTATATCCAAAATAAAATTTCTACCGATATAACATTATTAAAAAAATAATATACCGAATTATGAAAGAAACGTCTATCTCAAAAAAAATTAAAAACGTTGAGCGAGTTGAAAAAAAGTAAAACAAGTCTACCGTGAAATAGTTGAATTTTGGAAAAATGTTGAGCAACTCGAAGGACGATTTAGATTTTTAGATTTGATCTTTGGTGCATTTTAGAATTTTGTCAATTTAGATAACGTGGTCAATTGAGAAATTAAAACTAAAAACATATTGTTTTAGACAAATTAATTTTAATTGGGACATAAAGATTGAGCCTACAACATGAAAACTAAATATAACTAATATATGCATATTTTCGGCGGTCGGTTCGGTCCAGACCGCTCAAAAAAATGTTCAAACCACAGACCAAATCGGACCGAGCGGTTTGGCTATTTTTCAGACTAGACCGAACCACCAGACCGCTCAAACCACCAAAAACGGTCCGGTTTGACTTGGTTTGAGTGGTCCAACGGTTTTTTGAACACCCCTAGTGAGAAGAGTTTAGGTTGCATGCCCAGGAAAATAATAAAATGAAAAAAAAAAGTGAAAAATAGGCGTGACAAGAAGACCTTGAAGAATGTCAACCCATACTCTTGTTTAACTTAAGATTTAAATTATTTATCGGGAGGGTTAAACCTAGATGGTTGGCTATTCAAGATTAACAAAACTTGGCCAAATGGTTTAAAATGATGACGAAGACATGTTTGCAGTGAATGGTGAAATGTTAAGCACTATACAGGTTAAGAGATTGAGAGGAAAATTGTTAGTCACAGATTCAAGCACAAAATCAATGTATACACACAAGATTCTAGAGAGAGAGGGATGTAGAGAGAGAAAATTTATGTCATATATCTCACTTGAAGTCACAAGTCTCACAAGTATAAAAATGATCTCTTAATTACAAGTGTTATGAAAAACAAAGGCTAAAGGCTATTTATACTAAGTCAAAGGACAAACCCCTTTAACTTTACATGGAAAGATTAAAATGACAAAATTTTTGACTTTGTGGTTGGCCTTGACTTCCAACAATGCTTTAACAATTTCTCCTTTTGGAATCAAGACAACAGTGGTCTTCTTCTTTTTCTTAAACCCACACAAGTTTCAAATCTTCTCATGGCATTTCTAAAGTTGATTCTATCATTTAATGCTTCCAAGGCTCTGAGCAATAATAATATCTCTCTTATTGGCATTCTTTCATCTTCACTAACTTTCCCATTCCTCTGATATCTGTTGTCTAGTTGCAGTCTTATCACTTTCAAAGTTCCATCAGAAAATTTGGCAGCTTCACTGAATCTCAAGAATCTCTTCTCATTCTTTCCATTTTTGTAAACTACCCCAAACTCTGGATCTTCTAGAATCATGAATAGTGGGTAGTTCTCTGTGTCTTGAATCTTCAGGTTGGGCTTCAACATGTTAATCTTTGATTGACTGCTCTCCAAACTAAGTTGATAGTTAAAACAATATGAGTAGATGATGTGCCTGTGTATGGATCTCTTGATAGCATCAAAGGCAAGAGAAATGTTCTCCTTTCTGATAGTAAGACTTCTAAAATGGTGATATATGAACTCAAAACCATCAATCTGGATATTATGAAAATCTGCCTCAGAGAAAATGTAGATTGTAACATCCGAAATTTCAGGTAAATATAAGGTTTTATTAATCTTAGGATTATGTATTTATCGAAGTAGAAATTATATGCTTAATTGTTATATTGCTTAAATTGGTTATATTGGTTTGGTTTGGTTTGGTTTGGAAATGATAGAACCATCCTTTGGAAACAGGGAGCTACGCGACTTACGTCGCGAGTGGAAGTCGCGGCACAAGTCGCGTAACCCACTGGAGAGTTTCTCCCTGGAGCAAGTGGGCGACTTAGGCCGCGGGTGCAAGTCGCGGGGCGACCTGATGGTCTCCAAAACCCCTTTTATCCGATTTTCCTCTCATAATTTTGGTATCTCTCTCCCTTTTGGCGATTTTTAGAGCACCCAAACCTGTTTCCTTTCTCACCAAACCCTAACCCTAATAAATACAACATCTATTGGTAGTTGGATCTTGGATTCTTGCATTAACTCTTCTCAAGGGATCATTTTCTAGGGCTTCTCAAGTCTTCAAGCTTCATCTTCAAGTCCCAACCTTCTCACATAGGGTTTCCTATTTTCTAGGTTTTGATTCAAAAACCTAGATTGTGAGTTTACTAATTCTTTTGTTAAAACTAGATACACATTACATTCTACTACTTGTTATTGTCTTGCTTCGTATTTGAAGTGTTCATATTAAATGCAAATATTTGGGGCTTTTCATTATGAACACATGTTCATGTGTAACATGCTTCTACATATTGGGTAATGTATGTATGTATCTGGTTATGGAGATGATATCTTGTTGGAACATCATTCGATGAGTTTAAAACTACATGGTTGAATTTGTGGTTATATTAGTCTTGTTTTGGACTTAATATTAAATGACTTGTAATATTGTACCCATGGTTGGTATGGATAATATTCTTAGTCATATTGTGCCTTGAGGCCTACTAAATAATTATGTTGGATGAACTAAGTCAGTAGACACTAGGAGGATGTAGTCTTGGGTGCCACCGTGTGGGTATGTGCCTAGACCTCCGCCATTCGGGGTAATGCCATGGTTGTAGTCCTTGGATGTGTCGGACCTTTCGGATGTCACACGTAGAAGTTGGCATCAAGGTATATCGGCTCTTTGGGTGAAACTTGATTGGTGCTATGGGTATCCCCCGTTGACTCCACATTTAATGAAATTTGTTAACTGCTGATGAGAAATGTAAATGCTTTAACATGTTATTTCTTGTTCAACTCACTAGGATTTTTGGTCTAACACTTGTTTGGTGTCGATGTGTATCTCAGGTTCTAGTGGTGCCGGTTCTAAGCAGGCGTAGTTGCTTGGGTGAGAGCTTGGGGAAAATGCACTTGACATATATCTTTTGGAGAAGGCTTTTGGGTTTATAGATGACACCCTTTTTGTAATCTCTTTTCTAGACATAGAAATTAGATTAGTTGGTTGTTATCTATTGTCCGTTCAATTACATTTGTGATTAAACAGGTTTATTTATTTCCCCATTTTTGGGAGGCTCTTGCTAAGGCAATTTATATACCACTTCTCCTCTTTGGGAAAGTTTTTGTTATCCCTATTTTTAGGGTGTTACATAGATCTACCCATCCTGTCTCTGTAGACAAATATTGGGTACCAAATCCTAAAGAATAACTTGGCATAAACCTCCTTGATTG
Organism: Arctium minus; assembly: GCA_954870635.1. Lineage (NCBI taxonomy): Eukaryota > Viridiplantae > Streptophyta > Magnoliopsida > Asterales > Asteraceae > Arctium > Arctium minus. The sequence continues at coordinate 20,915,904 of OX941097.1, read as the reverse complement.
TCACAATGAGCTTCTTAGTCTTGACATGGCTTTTTGGCTTGGCTAAAAATCTCATCATGTACAAGTATTCTTCTTGGTATTCCTTAAACTGTCTCTTCATCCCCAACACTGCATATGGATCCAACTTTCTGATGTGATGAACAAAAATCTTCTTTGTTTCTTCAAGGAAGGGTACTTTCATATATGACTTCATCTGATTTACTTCAGCTGGGTTTGACTCTGGTTTGCTTCAATTAGAAGGATTTGCTTGTCTTTCAGAAGCTTGAGCTTGAGTAGGTTGAGATTAGAAGGGCATAGATGGCTTGGTTTGACTTAAGAATTCAGGCACTTCAGGAAAGTCTGTGAAAGGAGTTCCAAGAGGGCTGAGATAGATATCATCTGGAGTTTTTGCACCATATGTTGTAAAAATTTGGTCTCCTTTTCATCAAAAAATTTCCTGGATCAAAAGCAGCATCTTCAACATCAGAAACCTCAATCAGATCTTCAAAGTCCTCTTTTACTTTCCAAAACTTACTATACAAATCATCATCATTTGAACTAATATCCATCACTTCCACATAAAGACTGGTGATCTGGAGTATCTCTTCTTCATTAACCTCGGGCTTTTCAACCGTTGGTTTTGTGTTTAGATTCACATAAAGCACAATATGTTTCCCACTTTCTTCACCATACTGACCAGATTCAAACTTGTGGGCAATATCATCAGCAATAGAGGTGTTCACATTGACATTCCTTGAGTATGTACTTTCATTTATCTTCTGCCTCTTTGAGTTCTCCCCCTCATGATCATGTTGATCCTCATCATGATCATGCATCCGTTCAGTTCCCTGAGCTTGAGTCTTACAGGAAGTCTGAACCACATTCATCTTGGCTGAAAGTGCATCAATTGATTGTTGCATGGATTGTAGTGTTGATAAGACTTCAAACTTGAAATTTGTTAAACTCTGCAGAAGTCACATGGTTGACAGTTGGAACAGCAGGAACAACTGGAGCTTGTTGAGATCTTAGAAGGCCAACCAAATCAACATCATTTTGATCTTCTAGGGCTTGAGATAACAACTTTGCAAAGAGTAGAGACTTTAGTTCATCAACAGATAGATCAACTGCAGTAGGTTGTTGAACTGGTGGTGGTTGTGGTGTACGCACAGGCTCTGTCACTGGATCTTTGCCTTTCAACATCTTATTTACAGATGAAATCTCCTCCAACAAACGGTTTTCAACAGCCTTTAGGGATCCGTCAAGATTTTCCCCTAAACACAAATTTTGATAAGGTAATTCCGGAGTCACTTAGACGCTCCATTGTCACAACAGTTGCAGAAGCAGATGTGTGGCCTATGTTCAAAGCTGGCAAGTTGTAAGCAATGATAGGACTTCCACCTTGTCCTTGTAGTCCAATTGTTGGATCTACTCTTGGTGTTCTGATCGGGTCACTTAGACGACCGATGGTAGCAGATGTAGTATCATGTGTCCTAAGGAATGAAAATATTGGAACAATGGTCTATAGACAAACTGGTGCACAGAAAGGAATTGAGAACGGGGGCTGATGTTCTCTGTTTTCAATATCCACATTCTCCAAATGAGAAATGGATAGATTGTGTGTTAATTCCCCTTGTGAATATGAAACAACTTCCTGTTGTGAAGACGTTGAGTGGTTCGCAAATGTGTGCATATGCGTTAGTGGGTGACTAATGTCTTCTTCAGTACCTTATTCCAACATATGGAATCTGGTAGCAAATGTGGTTGCCTTTCTGGATATGAAAGTTTGGGTACACACACGCTCTCCATATTCTTTTATCGTCCCATCACTCTGTCTCACATTAACATTTTTTGCGTATTCTCCCTCAATCCTCCTTATATCTCCAATCACTTTATGTATATGTCGTACAACAGTCATGATCAATAGCAACTCCAAAACCTTGATCATTTTGATCATTGTCATCATTATCATCATCTGAATTGTCATCAACAGCATCAACATAATCCGACTCGGTTTCAGAATCCGAACTTTCATCGGCAACTTCAAGTCGAACCATGTGAGATGGAATAAGGCCCTCATCAGCTTGAATCATGAAATCATTTGGGGTAGCAGCATGTGATGATTCCATGGCCTCTAGTTCAGTATCTTGACCCTCTCCAATTCCCCTCTCGAGATTTTCCCTCAACTCTCCCTGTACAGGTACCCCAATATCCTGAACCCTCTCAGATACCTCTCTTCTAGGGTGGGAGTCATGGGTAGGGATAATCGGTTTTGGTTGTTCCATTGACTATAAGTAGTCCCTAATACTCTCAGAGTTCGTATCTGCGTAAGATAATAGTGTTGCTGGGATTGGCATGTTGTATGTGAAGACATGTTTCTGCTTCTGAAGGTATCTCATGGAGTTTTCCAGCCCTGATTGGTAGTTGATTCTCCTGGGAATTCTTTTGTTGGACCGAAGCATACTGAGTACTATAAGCTGCATGAACCTATGGTAAGGAATGAAGTTGCTAGCCTCGTTGCTTCTCTTTGCTAGAACTCTATCTTGTAGCTCATTCCAGAAAATAAATGAATAATCCACATGAAGATTGTAGACTATAGCATGAAACGGTCTAAGAATGTGGATGTTGGCACTATCTATTTGTTGGTGATTTTAGTGAAATCGTCGGTTCATTTTAGGTAATTGGATTCACAAGATAATAATGGGGTTGGTAGCTAAGTTATAACACGATCTAGGAGGTGTGGAGTGCACACTCGTGTAAGCTAACTAGAACCCGAGATCGTTGGATGGTCATGTTTGGCGGGTTACTAAGTGGAAATTGGATATGTACGATTATGATCTCATGTTTGGCGGTTTTATCAGTTTTGTAACGGATGTCTTTTTGTTTGTGTTTATTGCTCACCAAAAGTCTTATACCCTTGCTTTATTTATTATCTGTTATCTTAATCAAGTGTTAACTCAAACCAAATAAAGTCTTCAAATTTGCCATCTGAAGTTAGTCTTTCATCTCGAGATCTTACACCTTAAGATACATATCCCTGTGGAATACGATACTTGGTTCTTACCATTTTATTACTTGAAAGACGATATAAATTCATCTTATATACTTGCTTTTTGGTTCTATTTATCACATCTCTAAAGGTGTGTAAAAAGCACTGTCAGTTGTTGTTCATAATATGTTCACAAATATATCATAGATTTAAAGTGTATCCACAAATTATAATAATATTTCTAAAAAAAATGTTCACAAATTATGATAATATTTCTAAAAAAGTGATCACAATGTGTAACACCCGGAAAATTCTTAGATAAGTAAGATTTAAGTTTAACTCTCTTGGTGTCATTCTAGTAGGTCTTATCTGAATTAATTGCATTTTTCAATCATGGAACTAATCCTACGGGTTACTATTAATTGTTAACGAAGGAATGCAGGCCAAAATCGAGAGACTAACCCCTCTTAGCGACCTTGTCGGCGACTGTGACATGTGTCAAGGTCACGTGGCATTGTTGCGGGTGGAATGTGAGTTACAGTACATCTCGGGCGAGAGTGAACGCGATTGTGCCATTGGGCACTCTCGCCGGTCACAATCGCCGGGATTGTACCGAGAGGTGGGTTGGGGCTGCGACTATGCCCTGGCGACAGTGCCAGTGGCAATGTCGCGTGGCACTCTCTCCCGCAAGGTCTGATTGTTTAAAAAAAAACCTTTCAGCCCGTTTTTCACTTCACATTGTCACCAAATCAGATTAGGGTTCGGGTGGGAGCATATTTGGGGTGATTTTCATTCTCTTCTACACTCTATCCTCCATTAATGCATTAGAGATTGGTTGGATGCAATAAATATCCATCAAATCACTTCTAGGTAGCATTTAAGGGCCATTATCCAAGCTTGGAGACTTCAAGACCTTATCTCCTTTAACCTCCACCAACTTTTCTAGGTTTTTATCTAAAACCTAGATTGTGAGTGTACTAACCTTTTAAAATGAGATACATGTTATTATTTGCATCTATATTTATCTTCCTTGTCATATGAAAATAAGGTTTCTCTTATATATGTTTATTTGTCATAATGGTGCCTTGGAGTGTAAAGGTTAACCTTTTGGAGGTAGAAATATGCATATGATGGTAAATAAGAACCCATTGAGGAGTAATCATTGTTCTCTTATAACTCTATGTTAAGGTTACCCCAACCATTATGAAACGCTTCCATGTGGGTAAGCATTATTTATGATTATGGGTATAAATGGGTATGGTGTATGTAGCGCCTGTAATTTTCAGTAAGTAAAGGCCACCCAGACGTTTTGTATCTTGTAAATGGTGGGATTTTTGGTGTGAAACCAATATTTAAAGTCCCTTAGAGTATCGGGGGTATTGGCGTTGAAAAAGTCGAGTTTCGGGGCTTGGTACAGGTACGACTACAATGCCCGACAACTATGACAGTGTCATAGTCGCACCTGTCATTGTCGCAGCAAAAGTCAAAGGCCATAGGGGAGTTGGCGACATTGCCAGCCGCTGGTCAATGTCGCACAAGGGCACCGGTTCCGCTGATAAGTACAAAAATCCAGCCTTTTTTCTCATTTCTCTTCTCCAAAGTTTTCCTATTCTATCCCAAATCGTTCTTTCTTCATTCTCCTCAAACCCTAACTCATTTTGGGTTCATTTCTTTAGTTCTTAAGGTATTCCATTATCATGTGGTAAAGATTGGAAGCTAGAGGCAAGAGTTCATCATCTTCACCCATTTCTCCAAGGTTGTGGCTAGGGTTTATAGGTTTTCATCAAAACCTAAGTGGTAAGTGTATCCCTTCCATTTTTAAACCCTAATATAAGATATAAATGTTCTCTTGATGAATTCCTAGTGTTTGGTTTCTCAAATTTCGGATTTCATAGTTTTGGAGAAATTAGGTCAAAATTAGGGTTTTGGTCAAGATTGAGATTTTGATGTAAAATGTTTGGGGATTGGTTCTTAGTGGTTGAATGAGTATGTTCATGGTTGGAAACTTGTGAATATAGGTTTTGGAAGGTTTTGCTTATGGATTCAAGTTCTTCAAGGAAGCTTAAGTTTGGGGTAAAATCTAGATTTATCCTAAATCTAGCAAGGTGAGTTCAAGTTGATTTGTGAAAATGGTGTACATGCCAAAATGTTCATTTTAAAATGTTTTACATGAAATTGTTAACTACTGATCATCTGATAATTGTTAACTCCATTTGGAAGTGTTTAACTTTATAAACTTATAAACTACCCACCTTTGGGGATTTTTTTATGAATGTATCATAATGGAGACGTTTTGATAACCATTTTCATAAATGGAGGGTATTTTGTAACACCCCGATTTTCAAAAGGTATCATTTCAAGTTAATACCGAAACCGATATATTAGGGAAAAATAAGATAAAGGATTTTGGACTCGAATCCTAGATTTTATAGTCTAGATAGATGAAGGATTCAATTACGAGTCCAACGGTTCTTTTCGGAGCAAAATCAGAGCTAAAACGAAGAAGTTGCGGCCAAAACAGTGAAAAAATGAAGGAAAACGGACGAGCAGTGCACGGGGCGACTTAGGGACACCCGGGCGACTTGTGGGGCGACCTAGGCCGCCCAGTAACCCGCGCGGAGCCCTGTTCGAGCTTAAAACCTGATTTTTCAACCCCAGAACTTCATTTATTCATAACTTTTGCATCACAACTCCGTTTTTGGTGATTCAAGTTGCCATGGTTTCGTTTTTGAGAGATCTTCAAGGATTTATCAAGATATTTGAATTCTATTGTAGAATACAAGAGTATTTTATGGTGGTAAGCTCCTCATCTCTCTCAATATTAAGTTAGGGTTTGATGGTTTCACCCTTTTCCCTTTCATCCTTCAACTTGGGTGTGATTTTGATGATTTGTGTAGTGAAGGTGACCTTGTAGATGTGTTGGATCTAAGATATAGGGAGATTTCTTGGAGATTCAAGCCTTCATCAAAGGAGATTCAAGCCTTCATCAAAGGAGATTCAAGTTTTGGGGGTAAAATCTAGATTTAGCCTAAATCTAGCAAGATGAGTTCAAATTGATTTGTGAAAACGGTTTACATGCCAAAATTTCTATTTTAAAGTGTTTATATGTTTTGCATGGAATTGTTAACTGTTGATCACTTGATAAGTTTTGGTTATTTGGAAGCATTAAACTTTATAAACTTATAAAACACCCACATTTGGGATTTTGTGCATTTTGATAAATAAATCATATATTTTGGGTATCTAAATGATTTATTTCATGGAGTATATTTTTGAGTATAAATGCATTTTATTGGGTATCATGGGATGATTTGAAAGTATAAAAGGTATAAACCCACTTGGAAAATGTTTTGTCCCAATCTAATCGTGTTGGAGTTATTTATGCGTGTTGAAGCATGGGTTGCATTATTTCGGGTCGTTTACATTTGATTTCATTTTATGATTTTCAACGTTGGGTCTTTGGATTTGTTGAGCTTATGGCTCGGCTTGGATTTTGTTGGGTCTTGGAACACTTGTCCAGTTTTGATAGCTCAATGTAGAACGCTTGGTTATGATTTGCATTTATTGCATCTTATTTGGGAATTACATGTTTTGAATGCGTTAGTTCATTCGTTTTGAGTCATGTAATGTTTCAGCCCCGTCTGCTATGGATCCATTAGCACTTTTGTTATTTTGTCTGATGTTGGAACGACTAGTTTTCCACATCGCGGCACGTTAGGCATCAGATTGGGGTGTAAGTCCTTCGTGCAAGTATCAATGGGTGTACGCTGAAAGATGTCGAGCTCGATGCTTTTATTATTTGTCCAATGGTGGAACGCTAGTTTTCCCTATTGCGGCGTGGTTAGGCATCTTCGGTATGATGTAAGTCCTCCGTGCAAGTATCTATGGGTGTATACTGAAAGATGTTGAGCCTGATACATAATACCAATTTAACGTAATGTGTGGCTTACTTTATGCACGTCACATTATACGGAATCGGGTTTCCCCCGTCACCGAAAGGTGTTATCTTTGGGCTGAGTCTTTTATACATTTGTTTTCGGTGACATTTTGCATACATGAATTTATTCCATGTTTTATGGGTTGAGTATTAATCCTCGCCCGTGTTTTGGGGTGTTTTGGAATACGAAGTGTTATTTACGTTATCATAAATTGGGAGTCGATTTATATTCACGTTTGAGTGAGTTTTGGGTTGCATCGGTTTATAAAGAATGTTGTATTGGAGCATTTTCCTTAACGAGGTATATTATGGGAAAACGAGTCGTTTCCATTTCTAAAGTAAATCATTTTGAAAGATCTTGATTTGAACTGAATTTTTTTAAAGATATATTTATTCATGTTAAAACTCTTGAACTCACTAGGCGTTAGCCTAACCTTTTTAATTTGTCAGCATGTGCATCAGGTTGAGTTTTGGGTTAATGCTAGCGACGCTATGAAGAGATGAGTGTTTGTTGTAAGATCGAGAAGCGTTTTTCTTGGTGAAGTCTTCCGCATTGTTTATGGGAAGAGTAACTTACATCTAGGTTAAGTGACACCCGACTTCGAATTAGTCCCTGTATATAAGACTGTAGTTTTATATAATTGTTGTGGTTAATTATAAAATTTTAAATTGAGGTATATGGATATTGATGTATAAGTGAAAGTTTTGTCCTTTAATTGATATTATATCGAGATTTTTAATTAGTTGCTCTTACCAAATTTGAGGGTGTGACATATTTGGTAAAAATGCATTTTGTGGTTATTGGAAATAAGTGTATTTTGTGTTGTGAAACGTTTTGAAAATACCAATGTACGAGTCATTGGAGTTTGGTCATTCCCAACCCTGTGTACCTTTCGGTTATCGTAAATCTCTGTGCTTTTTGGGAAAGATGTATTTCATGTAATTTGTTGAGCAAATCTTTAATAATGATGTCTCAACGATCTATCGTACGCATGCTAATCATTTGGAGTGATTGTACTTTTAATGTGTGTTATGAAAAATGTTGACCTTGTGCTTTGGGATGTTTGAGAGAGCCAATGGGGTATAAATTTGTTTAGAAAATGACTTGTTAAAATCTAAATGGTGTTTGAGTGTATTCATGCATTTTTGTAGCATGTGTTTGCATAAACGTGGTCGGTTGCATTTTAATGTATATTGTGGATTTTAGCATATGGTCATTTGACTGGTTGAACTTAAGGCTCGGTTTTCGGCTTTGTTGGGTCTTAGGGACTTTTGCCCGATTTTAATAACTTAGGGGGTGTTTGGTTGGGGGTATTAGACATTAATTAATGGGAATGATATTAATTGTATTAGTTTGGTTTAAAAAAGGAATGAAAATGAAATGATTGAGGATGTTTGGTTGCAAGTAATGCAATCATTCATTATAATTAGGGTTGTAAACGAACCGAACGAACACGAACGGAGGCTTGTTCGTGTTCGTTCGTTTAACTTAACCGAACAAACGAATGAACACGAAAGGAAAACGAACGAAATTTTTTGTGTTCATGTTCGTTCGTTAGGAAAATATGTTTGTTCGTATTCGTTTATGTTCGTACATTAAGAGCTAAACGAACATAAATGAACATATACGAACGTAAACGAACGAACATAAATGAACATAAACGAACACAAATGAATAAAAAACCACCGTTACTCATCATTTCATTCGTAAAAAATAATATAACAAAATAAAAAAACGGATAAACTTAGGAGGTATAAAAAAGGAATTTTTAAAAAATTAATTTAATTAATGCTTTGACACATTAATGTCATAATATATATAAATATATTTATATATATAAACAAATATAAACGAACATAAACAAACGTAAACGAACATAAATGAACAAACATAAACAAACGAACGTTCACGAACATAAATGAACGAACGAGACCATTGTTCATGTTCGTTCATTTAACTAAACGAACAAAAAAATGTGTTCATGTTCGTTCATTTATTAAATAAACGAACATAAACGAACTTCCCGCCGAACAGTTCACGAACGGTTCGCTGAACGTTCGGTTCGTTTACAACCCTAATTATAATAGACAGGTCCAAAAACCATTCCCCTCCAAATTGGGTGGAATGAAAGAAATTAATTCATCGCTCCCTCATCTTCCATTTTCTTCAGTTCAATAAAAAAGAAAAACCATCGTCTGAAGAAATCGATCGTTCTTTGTTTCTCATCTTCCATTTTCTTCAATTCAATAAAAATCAACCATTCTTTGTGAAACTCTGGATAAATCGCTAAAACCCTAGATAGACAACGCTTTGTGAAACACTGGATAGACTATGTTGAAGAAATCGATCGTTCTCTGTGGAACTCTGTATACAAATCGATTTGGTTCAATAAAAATCGTTCGTTCTCTGTTTGTCATCTTCTATTTTCTTCGGTTCGATTTATTCTTTGTGAAATTCTGGATAGAAATATATTTTGGGTTTTAGAAGGGGTTATGATTTGGTTTTTAGGAAGGAATCTGGATTTTGTTTTATTTTCTTTAGGTCGATTTTTTCTTTATGAAATCCTACACAAACATCGATTTTGGGTTTTAGAATGAATCGAGATTTGGGTTTTATGAAGGAATCGTGATTTTGTTCGATTTGTTCTTTGTTATTCTATTGATTTTGGGTTTGCTCTATTTCTTCCTCATACTGGGTTTGGAGATAAGATGGGGAAGATAATGATGTTCTTCCATGTTCCTATTTGTTCCTCATAATGGGTTTGGGTTTGCTTCCTCATAATGGGTTTGGAGATAAGATGGGGAAGATGATGATTTTGGGTTTGCTCGATTTCTTCCTCATTGTTCTTCTATATTCTTCATCCTAGGTCTTCTATGTTCTTCCATGTTCCTCTTTGTTCTTCATCATTGTTCCACCTTTATCAATATTCTTCAAAAAAAAATCGATGTGATGTTTCTTGGTTATAGTTTAGATAAGAAACAAGAAGAAAACGAGAAAGGCTGTCATTGTAGGATGAGTTTTTTTAAACCAAACATCAACATTATAAAGTAATATAAAGCAATGTAATATAATGTAATGGATATATTGATTCCTATTCCTTAAGATAATCATTCCTATTTCCATTTCGATTCCCTAAAATGAACCAAACGCCCCCTTAAAGTGGAGCTTTGGGTGTGAGTTGCATTTATTGCTCTTTATTTTGGAGAATACATGTTTTGAGTGCGTGTATCATTCAATGGGAGTCATGTATTTTAGACTATAATACATCTGGATCCTTAGGCATGTAAGTCAGTCATATTTAAGGATGAGGAGTTTTGATATTCTCACCTTGGGAATTATGCCGTGTTGGCATCGTTGTTGTCCCGGTTTTTTGGCGAAGAGGAACCTTTATGGGTTGTACTTCGGGACCATGGGTCTTGTGATTGGATGTCTAATTCTTATGCACAAGGGTTAGACATCATGAGTTATCAAGTGAGGAGCTGAGGCTCCTGTCTTGAATGCTAGGGAGTAGGCACTAGGGGTCGAATGAGTATCTTAAGGATGAAACTCCACTAGAGACCGAACAGGCAATAAGATCGTGTATCCTTGAGGTGTCGCTTGGCGGAGCAGACAATGGGGGATACGGTGTTTTGGGACTTGAAATAAAGTCCGACTGGAGGCGTAGCTCAACAGAGCAGGCAATACAATTGCGATCTGAGGTGTAGTTCGACAACGTGGTTAGGTGGCTTAACTTTGTGTTCCGCCACATACCACGGAATCGGGTCTCCTCCGTCACCGGAAGGTGTTACTTGGGTATTAAGTTTTATTATTTTATTATCCACATTTTTGGTGACGTTTTGCATATATGAATTTGTTTACTCAAGATGTATGGGTTGAGTATTATACCCCGCCCATGTTTGGGATGTTTTGGGAAGTAAAGTCTGTTACGTATTGTTATAAATTGGGAGTTTATTTATTATTCACGTTTTGGGTAAGTTCGGGATTGGAGTTGTTTTACGAAGGAATGTCTGTGTTGGGTTATGTGTCTTTAAATGTGTGAATTATTGGAAAATGAATCGTTTAATATTTAAAGTAAATCATGTTGAAAGGTTATGATTTAACTGTACTCTTCCATTTAGCAAATGTATTTATTTCATGTTGAAAACTCTTGAACTCACTAGGCGTTAGCCTAACCTTTTTATTTGTCGGCATGTGCATCAGGTTCCGGTGGGGGAAATGGTTCTAGCGTTTCTGCGAAATGACGAGTGATAGATGTATGTGCAAGAGTGAGTGGCTTGGTGAAGTCTTCCGCATTAGTGTTGGGAAGAGCAACTTGTATTTGGGTTTAGTAACACCCGACCTTGAGTCAGAGGCTGTTTGGTTGGTTTTCCATTAAGTTATGTATGGATAAAGTTGTCTGTGTGGATTAATTTGTCTGTATAGATATAGAAGGTTTTTATTTGAGAGGGTTTTTTCATAGATGGAATGAATGTGTTTTTTAATGGGAGGGAATGGTTTGGAAAAAAACTTGGCTTTCTGCATAAAGCTCCCCCTTAAAATCTTACTAAATAAGCCACTTTCTATATTATTAAGCCACTACCAAACAGTCATATATATCTGACTGAATAAGCTGTGAGTCTTATTAAGCTCATTAAGCTGCTAACAAACATGCCCTTAGTCTCTATGTAAGATTTCATTTGTTTTGTTGATGGAAAATTCTATAATCGTATTTTAAGTATGGACTTGTCGCATGAAGTTTTATCCATTCCTTGAGGTATATTTGTAAATTTTAAATTAGTTGTTTTTTCCAAATTGAGGGTGTTACAAGTTGCTATCAGAGCTTAAAAGAAGGTCCCTCTCTCTATATATACATATCGAGTTGGGTTCCGGTGAAGACTTGAGGTTAATGTGAGAAGCGTGAGAAGTGGTTATTAACCGTTGGATGAAAAATGAATGCACATTAGGATGAGATGCATTGTGCATCAATTCCCTTCTAAGACACAATTCATGGGAGGACATGAGATTAAAAATGATCAACGATGCAGATCTACTTCTAACGTTTCTCACGTTAACCTCAACTTCTCACGTGATACTTCGCTTATACATACATACATATACATATATATATATATATATGGAGCTTCGAATGCAAACCCTCCAATTAGTACAAATCATATAAACCAATCTTAATCGTCCGATCTCATTTAATGAACATATGGTTTCATAAATGTTTCCTCATCTAAAGCGTTAATCATAATAAATGAACTATGATTCTCTTTCATAAATATCGAGATCATAATTAATAAACTCTCATCATTTTCATAAATATATCATTTGATTGGTTTGCTATATATATAGATTATAGAGAGAGAGAGAGAGAGTTTTCTGGAAAACCCCAAAAAATGAAAAAAAAACTAATAATATTCCATTTGTATGGTATACATATCTGATACACACAACTAATTGAAGATGTTTCCTACTCTCTATGCACGCTTGCATATTATGCATACCATATAAATTAACTATATGCACATATATATAACATACAAAATAATAATTATTAAACTGTTTTTCACATAAACCATTCTATCCGTAAACAAGAGAGAGAATGTATAGTAGAGCGAGAGTGGGTGTGAGAGAGAGTGGGGGGTGGGGGTTTGAGAGAGTGAGGTCAGAGCTCAAGACATGGCAAGGGAGATACAACGTCAACGTTCAGGACCAGTTAGCGAACAATATCAATCACCAAAAAGAGATACCATTCTTGTTTTTTAATTTTCCGGCAAAATGGGAGGTGGCACATCTATGGAAAATGTTTAAAAGGTATGGAATAATTACGAACATTTATATGGCAAAAAAGAAATTGAGGAATGGTAAAGAATTCGGGTTCGTTAGATTTAAAAGAACAGGGGAAGAAAATCAAATGGAGAATAATCTGAAAAGTATTTGGATTGGATCTTATAAGCTACGGGTATTCAGGGCGGAGGAGGGTAGGAGGAAGAGTATATTGGAAGGACAAGGACAACAAAATAAGGAAAAGCATAATGATCAGACAACAAGGTTGTGGCGTGGTGGTAAGAGCCTGGGGACTTCATAGCGGTTGCTCGGGTTCGAGCCCCACTCGCAACATTGTGGCCACGGGATGAATGCCCGCGGGCCTTAGGCCTGTTTTCCTGGAGATTAGTCCGGGCCCAAAGTGGTCTGGGATACTCCTTTACCAAAAAAAAAGGCTCGGAGGAGAAAGGAAATCGAACAAGTCTTACCTGGACGCGGTAAAACACGGATCTAAGAACGTGGAGCATCTGTCAGCCGGGGATCAGCCGAAGGTTGGAAGGATGGAGGATCAAATCTATGATCAAGATTTAGTCATTGGTGAATGGAGAAGCGAAGAAAGCAATAATAATTTCTTAAAAACGTGCGTCATGGGAAGGATCTCTTTAATAGATCACGTAGCGACGATAAAAAAGTTGTGTGGGGAAATATGGGTAGGAAGCAAGGTGAAATATCTCGGTGGAAGACAAATTTTGATCAAGCTCGATAATGAGGAAGATGCTCAAAAATCGTTAACGATAAAATTCACGGTATTCATTTCTGGGTAAAGGAGATAAGAAGATGGTCCGAAGGCTACCGGGCGGCGGAAAGATTGATATGGTTGAAGATAATCGGGGTGCCTCTTCATGGTTGGACGAAAGACGTTTTTTTGAAGATTGCTAGTAAATGGGGTAACGTCTTAAGAACACTGAATTGCGAGTTGTTAGATAATGATAACCCAGCTTGGGGTAAGGTGCAAATATGTACTTCAATTTTGTCTTCAATAGATCAATTAATCAATATAAAAGTCGGCAAGTTTTTCTATCGTATCAAAATTGAGGAAGAGGACAAATCTTTCTCTTCGTTCTTGGAGGATCAACCGTTGGTTCAAGAGGAGCTGGGGATCGACAGCGGCGAGGAAAACGCATCTCAATCATTCGGATCGGAAGACAACGGGGTTAGTGAAACAGAATGGGGGGAAGAGAGTCAGTTCAGAGAGGATGAAGATCGATCGATCAAAGGGGGTAAAAGAGATGATCAAAGTAACGGAGTCGGGCCAGAAGGGTCGATCGGAAATCTGGGGGGTGCTCCAGCAGCAGACAGGAAAGACGATCAGACCTTGGGCGGTGTTAATGGGTTCGCTTCTCGAAAAGAATCAGGCGGTTGTGGCTTTTACGAGGAGGCACCAGCTTTATTTGAGGAAGAAAGTAATTTGAATGGGAATGATGAATCAACGGATAATATGTTGGGACAAGGAAATATGGAAAATATAGAGAAGGATAATCAGACCCATCTAGCAAACGGAGGAGGGATTTATTTTGGGCTGGGCGGTGAATTTGCGGGATCCCAACAGGTTGGGCTTGATGGAAAATTCGTTGAAATTCACAAGGCTGGTGTTGAGAGAGAAGGATTCAATAATGGATCAGATGGTCTGCTAAAATTGAAGTCCGGAAAAGGGTCCGCATGTCTGGGTGAAGGAATGAAAAGCAAGGAAAACATGGTAAGGAATTCGATACTCGATTTATCAGGTTAGAAAATAGTGGGGGAAAATCGAAAGGGAAGAGGGCGGAAATTCCAGGTTTAGGTAGAGGAAGGGTGAGTTTTCGTATGTTAAAACAAATGGCAAGAACGAGTGGGAAAAAAACAAGTCAGAAAAGAGGCTCAAATGCTATTCAGGCACAGAAATTGATAAAAAGGAAAATGAGAGATAAGGAGGGTTCGTCGGGTGCGGCTCACGTGTTGATATCGAACGAACTTGGAAGCAAAGACAGTACAGAAGGGTTGAAAGATTTTGGGGAAAAGATCGGAGTGAACTGGAAGAGCAGAAAGGTCAATAAAATCACGTCGGACAGAGGAAACGCATAAGTTCTCGGTTGTCACAGGTTAGTGGTTCGATTCATGACCTTGCAAATATGAAAGTAATTTATTTGAACGTAAGGGGATTGGGATCGATATTAAAAAAAAGTGGGTCAGAGATATTAGTATGAAGGAGAGGTCGGGCGTGTTTGGAATTCAAGAAACAAAAACGGAAAAATGGTGCGCCAACCAAATCAGTTATTTGTGGGGAGGTGACGATGGAGACTATGCTGCTCAAGTAGGAGCGTCCGGAAATTCGGGGGGGATTCTAACAATGTGGGACAGTAAAAAATTTAACTGCAAATACATAGTGGAGGAAAAGGAGTTTGTGATGGTGGTGAGGCATTGGGTGGGCATAGAAGGTTTGACGGGTTTTGTAGATGTGTATGGACCGAGGGATGCTCGGGAGAGGAAGGTGTGTTGGGAAAAAATGGATAAACTCGTAACGAAGGATGAAGTGGTATGGTGTATTTTCGGGGATTTTAACGAGGTAAGAGGAGAGGGAGAAAGACTAAACGCGACCTCGAACACAAGAGACATGGAGGAATTCAACGATTTCATCAATCGAAGCGGATTGGTCGAGATTCCAATGCACGGGAGGAAGTTCACTAGAATAAGCGATGATGGAATCAAATTTAGCAAACTCGATCGGTTTTTAGTGTCAAATGATTTTGGTGGATTGTGGATAAATTTAGGGGCGAAGGCGTTGGAGAGGGTGTGGTCGGATCACGTTGCAATAGTGATGGGAGACGATAAACTAGACTTCGGCCCGAAACCGTTTAAGTTTTTTGACATATGGCTTAAAGAATGTGGAATCGAAGATGTGGTGGGTGAGGCGTGGAGGTGTGAGGTAATCTCATCTCGACCGGACTGTATGTTTAGGGATAGATTGAAAAACGTTAAAAATGCGCTCAAAAAGTGGACTAGATAAAGATTGGGTAACTTGGAGAAGGAAATTTTTCGGGCTAAAAGTGAATTCATCCAATTGGAGCCGAAGGCAGAATCGAATAATTGGGAGGAATCAGAAAGGAATAATTGGTTGTTAGCTAGGAAAAAATGGCTAGATCTTGAAGAGAAAAAAATCGGGATGGATAGACAAAAAGCTAAAGTGAAATGGTTGTTAGAAGGTGACGAAAACACAAAATTGTTCCATGCGGCAATGAAATGTAGAGAACGAAAAAATTTGTTAAGAGGTTTAAACATCAACGGGGAGTGGGCGGAAAATCCGGTTATAATTAAAAATCACGTATTCAAGTTTTTCAAGTGCAAGTTTGGAGGTGGAAGTGTCAATGGCCCGTCTCTTGATAGTGGGAAGTTTAAAAGAATCTCAAGTGAAGACGCAGAGTTCTTAGAGAGACCGTTTGAGGAAGAAGAGGTATGGAACGCGATAAAAGGGTGCGGAAGTAATAAATCGCCCGGACCGGATGGATTTACGTTTGGATTTATGAAGTGGTTTTGGGGAATAATAAAAGAAGATTTTATGGCGGCGGTTCATTGGTTTTGGGAGAAGGAGTATATAAGTTATGGGTGCAATTCATCGTTTCTCACTTTGATCCCGAAAATTCCTAATCCGGATGGGCTAGGAGATTTTAGACCGATTAGCTTAATTGGCGTGTACTACAAAACGGTGGCTAAAATTCTTGCGGAGAGATTAAAAACGGTATTGGGTAAAGTGATAAGCAAAGTTCAAAGTGCGTTCATTAGAGATCGTCACATCCTAGATGGCATTCTTATTGCAAATGAGGTGGTGGAGTACGTTCGGAAAAAGAAGAAAGGTGGGCTGATTTTTAAAGTGGATTTCGAAAAAGCGTACGATTCGGTGGAATGGAATTTCCTCTTACAAAGCATGGAAAATATGGGGTTCGGAAAAAAATGGATCGGGTGGATTAAGGCATGCCTCAAGTCCGCCGCGATGTCGGTTCTAGTTAATGGTGCGCCAACAAAAGAGTTCATGATGGGTAGAGGACTAAGACAAGGAGATCCACTCGCTCCATTTCTCTTTCTTGTAGTGGCAGAAAATTTGAACATCTTGATGGAGGAAGCGGTGGAAAAGGGACTATTCGAAGGTATCAAGATAGGGAATAAAGAAGTGTTGGTATCCCACCTGCAATACGCGGACGATGCGATTTTTTTCGGAAAATGGAGCTTATCGAATCTAAAAAATTTGTTGAAGATCCTTGATTGTTTCCGAGCCATATCGGGTAGAAAATAAACTTGAGAAAAAGCAAGATATTTGGAATGGGTGTTCAGGAGACGGAAGTTCAAGATTGGGCGAGAGGGGTTGGATGCGAATGGGGAGCGCTCCCTTTTGTGTACTTAGGCCTTCCGGTTGGAGCATCGATGTCAAAGTTAAATAGTTGGAGCACGGTAATCGAGAAGGTAAAATCAAAACTAGCGGCTTGGAAGGCAAAAATCATCTCAAGTGGTGGTCAATTAACGTTGGTTAAATCGGTCCTTGGTAGCGTGTCTTTGTACTTTCTGTCCATGTTTCGAGCCCCGAGAGGAGTGATCTGTGAGTTGGAGCGGATACGAAATAGATTTTTTTGGGGAGGGGGGTCGGGAGAGAGTGGAAAAAGGGAATATCGTGGGTCAAATGGGAAAGAACTTTGGGGAGTTTTAAAAAAGAGGGTCTAAATATCAGTAAACTTCACGTGATGAATAGGGCCTTATTGGGTAAATGGTGGTGGCGCTTTCTTGAGGAGGAGGATTCCCTTTGGGTGTGTGTCATCAAAAGTATTTATGGGGAGGGTGGAGGGATTATAGGGGGGGGGATGGAGGTTCGAAGGGGGGCCTTGGTTTGGGATAATATAATTAAGGTGGGTAGAGAGTTGGATGCGAAGGGGGTTAACTTCTCGGGATCTTTTAAAAAAGTAGTAGGTGACGGAATGGGGACAAGTTTTTGGGCAGAAAATTGGGTGGGAAATAATCCCTTACAAGTGGAGTTTAAGAGACTTGTAAGATTGGAGGTGGATAAAAAAGCAAGGATAGCGGATAGGGGTGATTGGGTAGCGGATAGATGGGTGTGGAGTTGGAATTGGAGAAGGCCTCCGAGAGGGAGAGAGTGTGGGGAGTTGGAGGAGTTGTTGAGAAAGTTACAAGGTTGGGAGCCTTTGAGAGGAAAATGAGATAAATGGGAATGGGTGCTCGATAAACCAAATGGGTTTAATGTTAAAAAACTCCGGGAAGTTTTAGAGGAGGGAAGGGGGGATGGGGTAGAGAATATGGAAGAAACGTCGTGGTGCTCAGTGGTTCCTAAAAAAGTGCGTGTCTTCATTTGGAGAGCGAAACTTGGGAGGATTCCGTGTAGGTCGGTTATTAGTGAGATGGGTATCGATCTTGATTCCATTCTATGTCCTCGATGTGGGAATGCGACGGAAAGTAGGGATCATGCTCTAATAAGGTGTGAAGAGGTGAAAAGATTGTGAGAGAGAGTAGGGAGATGGTGGAGTAAACCTTTAGATGAGATCGGTTCCCTCCAAGAGTTGTTGCAAGGGGATTCGGGTGGGGGCGGGTGTCTAAACGGTAGCACGGCTTGGACGGGGGTGAAGTGGGCTTTTATATACCTAATTTGGAATCACAGGAACAAAATTATCTACAAAGCAAATAAAAGTCGGCTTGATGAGCTATTTTTCGAGTGGCAAAGGATTGTGTTTGAATGAGTAAGTAGAAGATCGAAGAAACAAAAAGTGGACTGGATCGCTTGGTTGTCGAGTAACATAAACACAGTCAATGTGCAGACTGCCGGGCAACGAGGAAGTGGGTAGAAAGCGAGGATCGATAAAAAGATGCGGGTGTAATGGTTGTTGTTTCGAAGGCAAAACAATCAACCTTTTGGATCAACACAGAAGGAAGATCGTCCGGTTTCGTGCGATTTAGCGCATATCAGAGGATGGTTCTGTTGGGGATCGATGAGAAGAAGGATCGAGATGCAGGTGATGAGGTTAAGAGTGTCTTTCCTCAAGCCCCTACGATGCGGGGTTGTTGTGTTTGGAGTAGAATCGAGCCATGTGGCCGAGTAGTATCTGTGGTGATTGCGATCAATCTATCAATCTGAGATCGGATTAAAAAGTGGCGGGAGAGAGCTGTCCGTTTCGTTAATGGGTGCCGCTTGATTCTGTCCTGCGCGGCGCTGACTATGGCCTTTGACACAGGGGTATTCGGTTATTATTCTGGGGTCGGCTGGGGTCGGTTTGGTGGGTTGCAACTACCTGGAGATAGGAAGGTTTGCACGGTCGGGTGGTCGTTGGTCCCTCGGTTATTCCTTGCTGTTTTTGTTGAGTCCGCGCTAGTTTGCTCCTCGCAAGCTTCACTCGCTGCTGGAGGTTTAAGTGGTCTCATTCTTGTAATCTATGTTTCGTTAAAAGTTCGTTAAAATTTCGGCCTGTTTCGCTCTGTTCTTATGGGTTCCATTTCTCTGTAAAACTTGCCTTATGACTTGGTTGGGTTTATAAAATTTCTTGCCTTTCAAAAAAAAAAAAAAACTGTTTTTCACATATATTTATTTCACAATATAAACATTTTTAATCTCTTGCAAATAAATATGAAACGTATACTTTGATTACACCCTGTGTGAGTGTCTATATATATATACCTGGCGAGTGGCGACTAACAGTCCAAAACTAAAAGCGGACTTTCCAATCCAATCCAAGTGCACAATTACACATCACCGGTGACGGTTGTATACCGAAACAAACCAGCAACTCAAAATCATATTATTGATCCACAGAAAACAAAGATCGGTCACACAATGATCTCCGACGGTGGTGAAGACGAAGAGAAATGGCTCACTGCTGGCATCGCCGGCCTTCAACAGAACGCCTTTTACATGCATCGCGCTTTGGTAATCTAATCAATTCAGTTCAACTTTGATCTCATAAACCCTAATTTGCTCAAACTTTATTTCGTCATACTAGAAAACCCTAATTCATGAACTGCTTGTTTTGCTATGCATTATTTGTTTCAGGATTCGAATAATATAAAGGATGCGTTGAAATACTCTGCTCAGATGTTATCGGAGCTACGTACTTCGAGGCTTTCCCCTCACAAATACTACGAGCTCTGTAATTACACTGATCAAATTCATTCCGTTTGTGATCTGATACAGTGGTGAATTTTTGAAGTATTATTGTGCTGCGCAATGTGGAATTGTTGTGTTTGACTGTGAATTTGTTTTGTTGTTGGTTAGATATGAGGGCATTTGATGAATTGAGGAAGCTGGAGATCTTTTTCAAGGAGGAGAGTAATCGTAGTTGCTCTATTATTGAGCTTTATGAACTTGTGCAGCATGCAGGCAACATATTGCCGAGACTGTAAGTGGGGAACTAGAAACTCGTACCGATTTACCTTTTGCTAGTTAGTGTGGTGTGGTGATTAGCTGTTCATGATAAAACTGCAAGTAGTATGCTTCTCTTACTCTCAAAATGAACCGTCTTTTTAACCTGCTCTCAGAAGGAAATAGCTTAGAATGACGGTGGATGCATTACAATAGATCAGATCCTACAAGCATATTTGTAAAAAGAAACCAAACTAACCCGGTAAATCCGACACACAAGCACCAATTTGCAACTACAAAAATGATGCATCATCAAAGAATTCTAAAGATCCTTCAGTAAGTTACAGAGGAAACAACTGGGGTGAGGATTATGTGGTACTTACGTGGCTATTGAATTGATATTGGGGAATGAAATGGAGTATTGATTCCCATGAACCAGAAAAATGCAGTATGTCATGCTTGTACATCATGTATAAAAAGTTTATGCTACAGCTTTCATATTAAGTAAATTATACCGAAAATAGGGCGCCCTATATTGAGTAATGATGTAAAAGTATGTTCTAGTAATGCGAACACAACCTTACACTATACATCGGGAACCAAAATTCTATGATAGCATTTGTAATCTTCTATAAAGTCCTCACCAGGGTGCAGTTAATTAGGTTAGTAGCTTTTCTACCGACTTTGAACTTATGCATATGTGATGCATTTGGGCAAGGACATTTTGAGATGAGTGTGCAAAGGGAAGAGATGCATATTTGATGGACTAGTGTGGAATCATGTCGCAATAGCACTTGGTGGCCCCCAAATAGAATTGTAGCAATGGATGAATCTCATTTCTGTAAGATAAAACAACAGAAAGAATTATGTTGTTGTGCTGGAAAGGTGGAATTTGCATGTATTGCTGTAATTAGCTTGTATGTCTGTACAATCATTTACGAGGCATTCTGTAGCCACAGATCCGTTCTCACTTTTTGTTTCTAGTGGAATGCTGTTCGTCTGCAATTCATAATTTGGAAAAAGCAAAGTTGTGATGTTAGAAATAAATTTTTTTGAGCATTGGTCTTAGCCTCTTAGGTTTAGTTTCTGATTCTTAAATCGCAACTAAATGCACCTCTACTAATATATACCCCCTCCGTCCCAAATAAAAATGGTTGATAAGTAGTCAAGTATTGAAAACATCTTCAATATGAAACATAGGGATGTCCCAAATAAAACATCTTTTAGTATTTTATAATAATTATTAATGGGATGTCCCGAATAAAAATGGTTGACATATCTTTGCCACAAAGGGAACATTGCATTTATTTAGGGACATCCCAAAAAAGAAAATTGTTGCGTTTACTTATTTACTTTGGGACAGAGGGAGATCTCACTCTATCGACAACTTTTATATGAAACCATTGATGATATACCTGGTAGACTCACCCATCTAGTTGACAAAGATTGCAGAACAGGCTGTTCGTTTTATTGTTTTTATAAATGTAGTGAACTACTCAAGGGATGAAGATACCCGTGGTTTATGACGATCTGTTAATTATATGTTATAGAAGCACCAACCTGTACTAGTTCACTTCAATGCCATATGGTTATCAAAATTTGATTATGCTGCTTTCATTTATTCAGGTATCTACTTTGTACAGTAGGATCTGTGTACATTAGGTCAAAGGAGGCTCCTGCGAAGGACATCCTAAAAGATCTTGTTGAAATGTGCCGTGGTATTCAGCATCCTCTTCGTGGACTCTTCCTAAGGAGTTATCTATCTCAAGTCAGTAGGGATAAGTTACCTGATATTGGTTCCGAATATGAAGGGTAAGACTATCAAACTTTTTGGTGTTTCAGCAATCAATTGCAAATGCAAAAATAAGTTCAATAATTTTGAATTTTCTGCATTGAACTAATAGAATACCTTGTCTTTGATAGCTTAGGAATAGGCTTTGCTGCTAGTTTGAGATATCTTTGTTGTGTCACTATCTTTCAGAGGTGTTGTTGAGGATTTTCTTTTTCTCTCTATATGGATGGACTATAGAGTTAATGGAGGGACCTCCTATGTTGCATATGTTAGGAAGTTTATTTGCCAGCTTGCAAGGGGAGATATTTATAGGAACTTTGTAGCGCTTTTAACTCTTGCTCATCCTCCTTGAATCTTGTAATGATCTCAATAAGAACGGGGAACTTGTGGAGGGGTGGTATAGCAGTAGATCCAGTAATGACTAATGAGGACTTTGCCATATGTTTGCCCCAAGTAACATTTTTTGGAAATTCATTATGAAATCAAATATCAAGTAGACAAATTGTACTTGTTTGTGTATCAGCGTCAATGGCAAGTAGATATGAACCTTCTTAGTGATTAAGCCCAAAATTCTATAGTCATGTTCCAATTTCATTTGGGAAGTAAAATACTCGTGTAATCATAAAGTGCTTTGATATCGAGCATGTCATTCTCTTTATCCTTTTAAGGACACTAGAGTAACAGTTGGGATCAGAATGCCGTTACTAAAATGATCTTATGCATGCATGTGGACTGTGGTTTCCTTGCGTGCATGGGTACGATTTCCTTTGATATAATTCTAATGTCAAAAACAAACTTATAAACAGCATGAAGACCTAAACCTATATTGAGGTTAAGATGTTGAACCTAATGAATGGGTGGATGACTTGCTTTTCTAGGGATGAAAACACTGTTATGGATGCTGTCGAGTTTGTACTTCAGAACTTCACAGAGATGAACAAACTGTGGGTTCGGATGCAACACCAGGTGAGCAAGTGTCATTAGAACCCTATAACCTGCTCTCAGGCTTAACCATGTATGCTCCCGTGCTTGTATGCCATGAAGCTAAAAAGAAATCATGAGGGTTTCATTTGAAGTATAGATGCTTGTGAGTAGTTCATAGTGTTTTCTGATGTTGATCTGAGGCTTGTAATTGGATTTTCTGCCCTGCAGGGACCTGTGCGGGAGAAGGAGAAACGTGAAAAGGAGAGGAACGAGCTTCGTGATCTTGTAAATAATTAATGACCTCAATTGCAATGTATCACTTCAAACAAATAATAGTTTCCATGTGTATTCTTATGCAAGACGGTTTGCTATCATCACATTTTATCAGGTTGGAAAGAATCTACATGTTCTCGGTCAGATTGAAGGGATTGACCTAGAGCTGTACAGAGACGTTGTTCTTCCCAGAGTCCTGGAGCAGGTATTAATTATATGTCTGTATGTGTGTACATGACATCCTCTCGTTTAAGAATCTACCTATTGGTTATGTTTCTTATTATGAAGTCAAGATTCTCATAACAATTGCAGGTTGTAAATTGCAAGGATGATCTTGCCCAGTATTATCTAATGGATTGTATAATTCAAGTCTTTCCTGATGAGTACCATTTACAGACTCTTGAAACATTATTGGGTGCTTGTCCACAGCTTCAGGTGGGTTTCGTCATACTTCTATATTACATAAAACTGTTTTTTTTTTATGTACCTGGTTCAAGACATAGACTAAACTTAAAAATTCGATTATAAGGGGCCTAGAGATGAAGTTGGCAGACATTATTTGACAGAGAAAGTATACATGAGTATCATTTACCTATCGTTAGTACTTTGTCGAGGTGATTACCTGAAGATGGTTCTCTATGTTTGCTTCACATGATTTTGACATTTTTGACCACATGGAAGACATGTGGGCTGTGGCTGGACAGAGGGTATCCTTGCTCCTGGTTAGGATCGAGGGAAACAACAAAAACCAAGTTTTTCATAAAATAAATTCACATAAAGTATTGGTGAACACGGATCTTGATATATTTTCGTTGGTATCTTACTGTCTGTACCTAGGCAAACTCTTTGCGACTATCTACGAGGAAATGTGAGTTTATCATCAGGTCCTGTCTGGCGTTCATGTTTATGGAATGGATTCCAAATAACCCTCCAAGTTTCAGTACTTGAATTACTTCTTGTATTGTAGTAAATTTGCACATCGTTGAAAAAAAAATGTCCAAAGTGGAAGTTTTTCTCTTTCCTACGAGAAAAAAGATAATGTGTGGCCTTTTTTCCCCTTGGTGCTGTTACTTTACTTGACCTAAAAGTTTCCATACTGAGAAATTCTCCAATGTGTCCTGTCTTAATTATTTGCTAAGATTATTGTGGTTTTTGTTTTAAATTTCTTATAGTTTGTGTATTATATGGTGTTGTTTCCAGCTTTTTTTTATTAACTTTCTATTTTTGTTGGTTTTTTCAGCCCTCTGTTGACATTAAGACAGTACTTTCTGGTTTAATGGAGAGGCTATCTAATTATGCTGCATCAAGCACCGAGGTATGTGAACTTGTGCTAAATTTGGAAAAGTTCAATTTCATAAGCCCTGATAATAGTTTTGCTGCAGGTTTTACCAGAATTTGTTCAAGTTGAAGCTTTTGCAAAACTGAACAATGCCATAGGTCAGGTAAAAAAAGTCATTTCATGCCTCAGAGCCTTTAAAGTTGAATTGCAACAAAAACCTTGTTGAACGCACAAATTTACATTCTTGTAGTTCTGTTTTTTGCTTGTGTTGTTTTAGCACTGATTATATGGTGTTAGCTGCAAAGTGAAACTAAGGGGCTGTTTGGTTCAGGCTGGGGAATGAAAATGAAAATGAAGGAGAATGAAGATGGGAATGAATTTTTATTCCCTTAGTTTAACCTGGAATGAAAAATTGGGCTTTTGGAGGAATGGGACCATTATGTTATATAAAACGAATCAGTTCCTTTTATTTTCAATACCATTAATTACTGCTTAATATCTCTTAACCAAACACCCCCTAAGATCCATAAAAGTATATATTTATATACACACTTATGTTAGAGGGAAGGAAAAGAAGCAGGTTTGTTGTATAGTTGTCCTTATGTCTAGAAGTACAAACAGATGGAATAACAAGCGGTCACACACACGCACAAAAGGAATATGTAGTGTCAAGATTACTAGTTTGCAATAAACGACTAATAACTTAATATTTTTCGCTTTAAAGGAGAAAACACACGATGTTGCACTTTTATGTTCCTCTAGATGTTGTATATATTTCTCTAAAAGAGCACTATGTCGTTTTTCTTATTCTTTGAGGTTTTCATTGTTTCTCTTTTAGCCCTTACTTTTCCATTCGCCTTTTGATGAATAGATGTTTAAGACCTAGATATAATTCCCTGCAACTTTAAAATTAAATGAATTACAAGCTCTCTCATGTTGCCCAGTAAGATCATTTCAAGGGTTTCATGCAACCTGACTTTGTTCCATTCACCATGACTAGCTCTGTTTTACTCAGTCTCGGACAACTTGTTGACCTCATTTGCCGTGGAGAACTTTGGAAGCATACATAGAGTTCCAAAGGAACATTTTTATTAACGACTGCATTTAAATGTTCACTGGTATTATTGGTACTGACCATTTGATTACTCATTTTTTGTCGTCTCATCTCTGGTACATGTTATCTGTTTCGGGCAAGCCATGAAAGTATATTGGGGATACTCTTACCAACAAGAACCACTTATTAACTGCTTTGTAAACCCAATTAGTAGTATTTTCTTCCAAATTATGAAATATTGTTTTCCCTCATTTTTCTTCAGCCAAGCTCATGTCTTGATGCCATATAATTTGTTCTATTTTATGTTTTTCTTTTGAGGCTCTAATTTAGTTGTTACTGGATCTTGTCTCTTCTATAAACACTTTTGGTTATTTGGAATTCCGCTCAAGCAGTTTTGAACTTAATTTTCATTGCAGGTGATAGAGGCACAAGCTGATATGCCTGTTTTTGGGGCTGTAGCTTTATATTCATCTCTTCTGACATTTACGCTCCATGTCCATCCTGATCGGCTCGACTATGTGGATCAAATATTGGTATATTCTTCATTAGATTGATTTTTTTGTTTCTTTATTGAAGTTTTATTATATAGTCATCCACGAGGAATAATTATTTAACTTTATTTTTTAGTGTCTCAAGTGTTCTGCAAAAGATGCACATTGAATGTATATTTTTATAGCTCCAGACTTGATTTACCAAACACATTTATTGATTTACATTACATGCGTATGTAGCTTAGAGTTAACTACCAGACACTAATTTATTAGTCTCTGGAGAGAAGTCTCACACCTATTATTTGATCCGTCTTTTGTCTAGTTAACAATAATCTTGAGCACCTAGTTATCTCGACATTATTGTCAAAGATAGATAGGAAGTTGAATTTGATGGCTGGACAAAGTTGCTATGAAAAGGTATATGAATTTTGGAGGATCAAAGGGGAACCAAAAGGAATACTTGATTCCAACTCAAGGCATGGGAATAATTTAGAGAATTGTTGAACTATAATGAGTATGATTTCTTAATTTCGGTCTAATATTAAGGGTTGCAAACAGTGGAGTTGTTTGAACAAAAAGGGAATTTGGGTAAACGATCGTTTATTGTGCTCTGTTTTTAGTTTTAATATGCTCAGGAATATTCTCAAAAATTTGTATATAGGCAGTTCTGATGAAAAGCTAACATATACACTTAAGAGCTCACAGCTTAAACTAGGACTGTGACCTTGCAGCAGCCATGGATGATGCTAAACCCAAGGCTTGTTAGTTCTTCTGGAAAAAGAAAACTGTTGTAGTTTTGGATCACATCATGGTCAAAAATGATAGGAAGCTGAATTTTGCGGTTGGACAAAGTGGCTATGAAAAGGTAGATGAATTTTGGAGGATCAAAGGGCAACCAAAGGGAATACTTGATTCCAAATGAAATCATGGGACAGAATCCAGACTCATTGAAGGTTGGCTAGACTTTTTGGAATGTCAGATTGATGGTCTAACATAAAAGTCAATGGGTGTGTTCGAAAGGTTCTCTCTCCTAAACATGATTCAGCTTGATGGTGAATATAGTTGTTTTCTTGTTTGTAAAACTATAGGGAAGATGGTGAAGAGAATGCTCTAGAAAGATGTAGCTACAATTATACTCTGCCAGACATCAAGCAAAAAGACCATAACGAAGATGTTATGTATAGGGGCATGCGATCATCAATTGCTCCCTTTGCATAGAGGCGTGCCCCATAATTCAAAGGATGATGGTTCATAATTTGAAGTTGTGTATAAGATTGCATGATAACTATTAGTATATCTGCCAACTAGATGCAAACGTTCTTGGATTTTTCATGATATGGGGTTTGTCCTTTAATAGCTAGTGTGTAGTAGTGCTGGTAATTAGATCACTGTAGACCTTAATGGTAAGCACTCAAGCATGTTCTCACAATTACTGAGATAAGCTTACACCACATTTCTTAGATTTGCCATGGAAATTATTAATGCACAGTTGTGCTCAAGGACCAAACCTAGAAGTGGGATATTCTACAGGCTGAATGAGAAGGATTACTTGTCCTTGTCTTAAGTTTCTTTATTTTTTTTGGGATAAAGAGGGTCTTAAGTTCTATCAATTTCTATCTTTGGAAGAGTTGGGTTGCATTGGTCCTTTGTCAAATGAACCACATACTTGAATATATGAAATAGTTCTTTGTCATCTGGCAAGTGAAGTTCGCAGCTACGTTCTGACCTTTTAGGGGACCAACAAAAGTTAACACAGTTGATTACCCAACTTAAGAATGGATAATGTACAACCGCAATAAGGCCACTATTCAAAATAGTTAGGATAAGCTAAAAGTGGAATCAAAAGCCATCTTAAAAAAGTGAAATTTAATAGTAAGCATAAAGATGTTCCGCGCATGGCTGTCTAGACAACTGTTTTTTTTTTATATACTTCACTCAAGCTAATATCTCTCCACTGCTTCCACTCGTTAAATTTGGCAGCCTTTAACTCCGTTAACACCCTCTATTGGCCCTCTTCCAAGCGGTGCATCCAAAAGTCTATGTTGGAGATGACAAACCACCTCGAACAGTCTCATCTCAACTTCTCCACAACTGATTCAACCCCATCCTTCTCCCGACCATCTTCATTTCTGATTCCATCTTTCATTGTTTGTGACTTGCCTCTGTATCCACATTTATGCTACTCTCGTCTTGTATCTTTCGGTGGCCCAATAAATTTTACCATAAGTGCTAGTAGCTCTTAATATCATCCAATTCAACGAGATTTTGAACTATGATGGAATACTCCAACAGCACAGTATTCTTGAAGCTTGTCACTATTTCGTCCACCCCACCCTTATCTTATTGGCATAGTCATCAGGTTCTCTATCATTATTTACTATGATGTCAGACATGTCTTCAAATTACATTTACATGCATTCTGCATCCTTTCTTAGGAACCATCACGACTCTTTTGCACCTTACTACATGCCTTGAATAAATACCATATTAAATCCTTTCATGTCCCCGGTGTCTCTTTATGAGCACAACTAGACAGTGCACCATAGTAGAAATGAAATAGATAGCTTAAATGGGGTTGATAACTAAGTCTAATGATGAAGTAGCATGTCCTTAATATAACTATATCCATGGTGCGAAACTATGGTATGTATAACGTGTTAGAATCTCATTTAGTGAGTCGGGAATTGTATCTTCTTGTTAGATTCACTTAAAAACTATTTTAAATGCATGTAAACAATAGTAAACACCAATGTATCCAATAAAGGCATATGAAAATATCAAACAATTGAATTATGTGGAGGTGGCTTGGAAACAGGTGATGGAGAACCCTTGCAGGAGTCTTAAGAAGAAAACAAAAGAGAAGTAGAGACAGGAGGATACAGGAGAGGAGAATAGTAACTCTCTTGATTTCAATGACTTTGAGGTTGAGAAGAGATGACAGGTCCTTAGTGAGAGTCGCGGCCATGATACACATAACAAAAACTCTCAACAGACTCAGATTTGGCTAACATCTAGGGCAATATACCTAGTGGTATGATTTTAAAGAAGTGATTCATCCATGCGAGGGCAAATCAGATCAGATTATAATTCATTAACATGTGTAGGATTGGATAAATCTGTAGCGACCATCAAATTTCTACCAAACTCGTCACAATTTCTTTCCATAGAAAAACGTAAAAGATAATGTGCATTCTCTCTTTCTCTCTCTCTCAAAATGGAAAAAAATTGTCAGTTTGATGGTGAATATGGTAGTTTACTCTTGTAAAATTTGCCTCATGAGTTGAACTGAATCATATGAGTTGTGTTGTGCATTGTCACTGACAATATATTATGCTCATTAACGTACTGTGGTGTGCAACTCATGTGCTGCTGTTTTCCTTGAGCATTTGTTAGAAATCTGTTGAAATGTGGGTAAAATTTAAATACTAAACTGTCACTGGGTAAATAAAGGGACCTTCCATGTTGATTAGTAAGGACCACTCTCTGGACATTGGTGAATAAAATAAAGTGTTCTACATCATAGAATAATGTCTGCTCTATGTTGATATCAAACTTGTTCATGATCGATCACTTTAGGCCTAGGCCACGGATACTGATTGCATCATTGGATTTTTTATGCTCTCGTTTTTTCAGGGTGCATGTGTTAGCAAAATTGCTGGCAAAGGAAAGCTGGAAGCCAAAGCAACAAAGCAGATTGTTGCACTTCTAAGTGCTCCATTGGAAAAATATAATGATATAGATACTGCACTAAAACTCTCAAACTATCCTCTAGTCATGGAGTACCTGGATGATAGAACCAATAAAGTGATGTCTAATGTTATAATTCAAAGCATCATGAAAAACAAGACTCACATCTCAACTGCTGACAAGGTATGACGGTTCTTTACCCGTTATTCTGACATAGATGTTCCACTTCTTTAATAACTGTGGTCTTTTGTAGGTTGGGGCTTTATTCGAACTAATAAAAGGGCTTATCAAAGATTTGGATGCCGATAACGATGATGAGGTTAATGATTGTTACTCTTGCTTGTGTATGTTTTGTCCCACATGCACATTTTTTCGTAGCTTACTGCTTCAGATTTTATCTCTATTTTGGATAATTTCATATTTCACTTTTATCAACAAACCTATTTTCAGATGTTTCCAGAGACAGGTGTTGCGTGATGCCTTTGCATAAAGGCTTATATTTTGAATTAAGGTTTTTCTGTCTTCTGCAGATGGATGAGGATGACTTTAAGGAAGAGCAGAATTCTGTTGCGCGTCTAATTCAGATGTTGTATAATAATGATCCAGAAGAGATGTTAAAGGTAATCCTTCATTTTGGTACTTTTCGTTTTACTCTTTCTTTTGTATATTGATGATTTGGTGCTTGCCTAGGTTTATAGTTTATTGGCTATAACCTCAACTTGAATATGTTTGTCAAGCTCAGAAAAGAAACCCAAGTTGAAAGGATTATGTTTTCTTGGGATGAGCCTGGTATTACTATTTAATTTTTCCTATGACTTGGGGACAAAGGCACTTTTGAAAGTCATGGCATCAGCATCTGTCATCTCTGTCGATAAATCTTGTCTTCAGTGCCCATGAAAAATTTGTAGAAAACCTGTGAGATCGTTTCCCAGTGTCCATTTTTGTTACTGATCTTTCCAACAGGCCATTGTTTGATCATATTTAAATATATACATTGTGTTTGTGCATCATACAGTAGTGTTGTTGCACTAAGCTTAATCAACTAATTTTATAGTAAACCACAAGGGTTGTGGCGTACTGGTTAAGGTCCTGGGGGATGTGGTGGAATATCCCATCTGCCCAGGGTTCGAATCCAGGCGTACACAACAATTGTGGCCATTGAGGTTTAATCAGGGCTGAAGTCTTACGGTCATAATTTGCCAAGGGATTAGTATAGGCATTGCCTAGGACACCCTTCCCAAAAAAAAAACTAATTTTATAGTATGTTGGACTGAATGTCACCCTGATTTTTACCAATCAACTTGGCTTTATAATTCACGGAATGATGCTCAATTTCATGCTCCTTGACTTAAATTTTAATTGAGAGGATTATTTTTTCTTTGATATGCTTGAGCTTAAATGGGATTCTCCTGGTTCAGATCTTCATTAATCGTCCATGCAGAACAATGCCTCTAATTTAGCAGTTCCATCAATGATTTGTGGTTTCGTTTTAACAGCACATTTATTATTTCAATCAGTTTGGAGTTCTTTCTTCTGTGCTTTTTTGTGCATATTATGTCAATTGTGTGCTGGTATTGCCTCAAGCAAGTGGCAATTGCATGCATTCCTTTCATTCAAACTCTACAAATGTCACCTTTTATGACATGCAATTGACAGCAGTGACACAATGTTTACATTATTATTGAATACAGTGTCATCATGGCTGTTGATCTCTATATTATGTTGAGTTGCAGATTATATGTACGGTGAGGAAGCATATTCTGACTGGAGGACCCAAGCGACTTCCCTTTACAGTTCCTCCACTTATATATAATGCTCTCAAGGTTTTATTCTTCTTTTAGATTACATTTCATCTGTTTGGCCTGGGTTTATAATTTGTCTGAAAAGTGTTATTGGCACGACGCACACATCTCTGACAGAAATAATAACTGTAAAATTTGTGAGGATATGTAGCTTGGTGTGTTTCAGGTGAAGGATATGTTATACATACTTCATTTAAGATTCAATCATGCTATGATAGGGAAAGTTTTATTTCATTTTTTATTATCTAGTTGAAATTATTAATGTGTCTCAAAAAGTGTTGGGAAATCCCTTACTAATACCTAGCTCACATTATATTCACGGACATGTACAAATAATGCTTCATTAGAGTATTCCAGCAAACTTGATGTTGTATATATGTGTGTAAAGCAAGCATCAAAAGTAAATGTCACTTCTTAAGATATTAATCCATCTAGCAGAGTAACTGCCTGTGTTTCTTTCTAGGTTGCTCCATATCAAGTGTTCACTAACTACATTAAGGACACGGCCGTAGGATCTTTATTTCCATACCTTGGGAAATCCCTCCTAAATAATGTTCTATATTTGTTTACTTACAAAAAAAAAGTCATCATCTGTTGTGATTTTACAATTATATGCTAATACACGAAGTGAAAGCAAAAAATGTAGTTTGAACCGTGTTGAAAGGTCTCTTGATGTGCTAAACAACTGAAAGATATGGGTAATTATTGAAAAACTAATTCCATAGCTCTTGGCATCATTGGGAGGTGATCGCTTGTTTGAGGATAGAGGACATAGTTTGGGAGACACTTGTGTCACATGTGTTGATCTTGGATTATTTTGACTATAGACAATGTAAATAGTGTATGGTAAACATGAGTTCTCTACCTTGAGATATATGATTTCAAACCCAGTCACAATGTTTACTTTTGAAATATCTATTATCTAATTGATATGGCTGAGCTTTATGTCGGGGAAAATAGAATGCAAGTACAGTAAACTATATGATATAACTACCAACCAAAAAATTGAGAATTTATGGTTAATATTTTACAGAACTTTGTTGAGCACAAGCAGCTGGGATTTGTGCTAAGTTCTTTTCCTGTCTTTTCCTTCTGTTTTCTGGCTTCCTTGTTCCACATCTGATAAGATGGCTTAATTTGTAGTTTTTTGTTAGCAAAATAACATAAAATACAATGCTAATTTCTATGAAGTTTTGGACTCTGAACAAAACAGTGTGAAAGAGTAAATTACTTTTATACACTGAAAAGACATACATTACACGGTGAAATCGCCTTTGTAAATACTATTGTGGCAAGCGCCACTAGTCTATCTGCCATTGTATGTTCCTGAATCTTTTCACCTAACTATTCTAATCAGACTAAAACTTGGTGAGTTCACCCAGTTGGAGCACATGATCATCCAGAAGTCTGTTTGAATTTAGTGATTGTAATATGTATAGATTGCATTTGCTCGACTTGGCCAAAATGAATGGGTGTCTCTCTGTTTCCAATTGGCGGCTATGGTTTTCTATTTATTTATTTTGGATGTCACTTGATAAGCGAGGAGAGAGAGAGAGAGAGAGAGAGAGAGAGAGAGGCATCTGAAAAGCCATTGAAGTTTCTTTGTCCAAGTTTGAGTCGCCATTGAAGTTGTCTTGTGCATTTTAACTGATTCTTTTTTATGGACCTTTATGACTTATACAGCTGGTTAGGCGAGTACAAAGTCAGGATGACAATGTTAGTGAAGAGGAGACAACATCAGCCACACCAAAGAAGATCTTTCAAATATTGAATCAGGTAACTGGTTAACTATATGGTCTCATGATGCAAGAGATATATATATGACTATAAACCTGGATTATTCTGCATTTGCCATTTCTCAAGCATGGAGTTGAATAGAAAATGAAGAATTCTGTCCTATCATAATCTTGCATAAGTTTTGCAGTTAACCATGCCATTTTGCATTTCATGCATTTTGTTGTAAACCTCATGGTCCTAGAATGGGCCTCAACATTTTCTAAGAAAAGGAATGAAATTTAAATCTTCTTTTTCTCCGGCATCAACCTTCAAAACAAATGCGACTACAATTTTAAAACATGATGACTACATCAAATTTTCAATAGAAGATTTCTTATGATTGTATATGTTGGGTTCTTGTATCAGACAATTGAGACTTTGTCGGTGGTTCCAGTACCCGACCTTGCATTGAGGTTATACTTGGAGTGCGCCGAGGTATGTCTGAGATATTTTATTTCAGAGAAGATAGGGGGAGCGGGGATTTATATTGGATTCCTTCTGACCTTCACTATCATGGTTTCATATTATACAGGCTGCCAATGACTGTGATCTAGAACCTGTAGCGTATGAGTTTTTCACCCAAGCATACATATTATACGAAGAAGAAATTTCGGTAAATTATAATTTCTATCTTTTTTATGGAAGTATATGATATTTATATACAGCAAAAACTCACACACGTCCTCAACGAGGCTTGAACCCTTGACCTCCACGGAGGTTGGGCTAAAGGCCCGTTGGTAGAGTTTGTATCTTACTCCAGCTTTTTTGGGGTCCCATGGGTATGAGACGCATGGATTCTATCTAATTTCTGTTTTCTTTTCTTTTGTAACAGGATTCAAAAGCACAAGTAACAGCACTATACCTCATTATAGGGACTCTTCAGCGGATGCACACCTTTGGGGTTGAGAACAGGGACACTTTAACCCACAAGGCCACAGGGGTAACATTATTAGCTCCTCATCTGTCAACATTACTTAATTTGATCTGTTTCTAAATTTTCTTTTTTTACATTGGCGTAGTATTCGGCAAAGCTCTTGAAGAAGCCAGATCAGTGCAGAGCTGTTTATGCTTGTTCACATCTGTTCTGGGTTGAGGATCAAGACGGAGTCAAGGATGGTGAGAGGTACATGATTATGCCCACTTGGATTTAAATGTATTTTTGTTTCTTAAGCAGGATGAGACAAGACAGAACAAAGTCCCACGTTTGGTGCAATATTAGGCTGGTATGAGTTGAGTGGGACAAAAATGTTAGGCTGGTATGAGTTGAGTGGGACAAAAATGCATACTATTTTGGAACAAAAATCAAGGGGATGGGATAAGCTTGGTAAATTACTAAACTACCCATGTTAAATTAAAACCCTAAAACCTTGCACAAATTCTTTCAGCCGCCTACCTCACACTCGCCCGTCCAGTCCTGTTATGTCTGTGTGAGGCACCCTAATGGATCATGAGTCTGTAGTTTTTCGTTCAAATTTTTGTGGAGGTTAGGATCTAAAGTCATCATGTTTGTCAAATAATTGGATCAAGTAGTTTCTGTGTGATGTAGAGTATTGCTTTGCTTGAAACGTGCGTTAAGAATCGCAAATGCCGCACAACAAATGGCGAATGTGACAAAAGGTAGCAGCGGATCAGTGATGCTGTTTATTGAGATTCTAAACAAGTAAGTAATAGTTATCCTACTTTCTGAATCAATCCCTTGTTAGATCAGAGACGATAAATTAACAACGTAATTTCAGGTATCTGTACTTTTTCGAGAAGGGAAACGCACAAATCACGGTTGCTTCAATTCAGGGACTGATTGAATTGGTAACAACCGAAATGCAAAGTGATACTTCGACATCAGATCCAGCTGCTGATGCTTTTTTTGCGAGTACAATCCGGTATATCCAGTCACAAAAGGACAAGGGCGGAGCAACCGGGGAGAAATTTGAGGCGATCAAGGTGTGATTTTTTGCAGTTTTTCATCAAAGGATGTAACAATAGTCTGCGGGTATTCAGGTATGGAAATGATTTCGAGCCCCGATGGAGTATGTGTTCTATGGTTGTCTATATTTTTGACTTGCTTACCTGATGGTTCTATTTTACACTAAAAATTCAAGAACAACAGTATGGATTTCTAATATAGGAAGGAAGGAACATGTTTGATATTAAGAAACCTTTTTCTTTTTATATTTTAACTTGGAGAAATATAGTTGTTGGATGCACCCTGATAGTGTTAAAAGGTATATATCAGATGAACTTGCATCCTGTTTATTTTGCATTACTTGCTTATCTGTAGCGCGCAAGCACATACACACACATACATACATATAGGAGCAGGTTCGATTGCAAACCAGTTTTAGGTTGTGAACGGGGAAAAAGGAGAGCGCACCACGTGTTCTATACATTCACAGGTTATTAATCATGACATGAATGGCGTATCATTCATCATGAATAGTTCACGAATTTTCACATAAATTATTCATGATGAATGTAGACAGCCCCCCCCCCCCTCCTCACAACCGAAAATCGATTTGCAACCGAACATTCCTCTCTCTCTCTCTCGCTCTTTCTATACATACATATATATATACATACATATATATATACATACATATATATATATATATACATACATATATATATATATATATATATATATATATCAAAACTTCTCGCCTTCTCGCAAAATGTTTAATTACTCGCATGACCTTTCCTCTATAGATTAGCTCTTATACATTGTCGGATTAACTCAAATAATAACAGGTTCCCCTAGGGTATGATTAACCTTTGGGTACCCATGATGTATGTGGGACCGGTACGATGATGATGTTCAATTTTTGCCAAATGCGAGAATCTGCCCTGGTTATTCTAATTCAAACTTCTACCCGCTTCATATGCTCGATTATTACTTGTTTTTGTTTTATTTTCTGGATCTATCAATATTGCCCAACTTTTTTTTTGTTATGATGGCAACAAAGAAACAAGTAATTTTTAGTTCAAAGAAAACCGAAACTGTGATTTTGATGATCAGCCATTGGGTGCTGTTATAGCAAATATGCACCCTCTTTTATGTCAGAGAGTCAGGTCAAAATTATGTATTGGAAATGTGAAAAGTAAGTTTTCTTTTATGTCAGAGTTGGGTCTAATTATGTAAAGGGAATGTGAAAAGTAAGTTTCGATGTTGACGTGTGTGAGGAGGAAATTAGTAGGTAGGATTGTATTTAGCAATACATAAGGATGTATTTAGCCCATCTCTTTAACAAATGGCAACAATGTTCACTGCAACTTTGTAAACTTCAAGGGATTTTTTATTTTTTTTCTCTTTTTCTTCTCAAATACCTGAAGTCAAGTCTGAGTACTTGTTTCATATCTAGTAATTAAGAGGTAACATTTAAAGTCTCAAGGTTATTAAAACTGTTAGAAAAAACAAGTGTGACATTCAGATTTGAACTTAAATCTTGTGAGTTATTATTAAAGATAATAATCTTCGGAGTCATTTATTAAGCGTTTACCGGGTGATTATGGCAACGGCTGAGAATCTTACCTGGTAAGAGGCTTAGCAAGGACCGAGAAGGCGAGAATCATACCCGGTAAGCGCTTACCGGGTAAAAGACGTTTGCCAACAATATATTTTGATGGCCGAGAATATTATCTGATAAGGTAAGTAAAGGTGGTGACTCTTGCAGTATAAGGGGTCGTTTACTAAACGTTTATAATGTAAGTGTTTACCGAGTCATTACCTTATTGGGTGATCACGGCAGGTAAGAGGCATGACAACAACAGAGGTTCCAACTCGTTAAGTGAGGGATAAGACTTTTACCCGGTTAATGTTTACCGTGTAAAAGACACTTATAAACAATCCATTATAGTGGCCAAGAATGTTACCTAACAAGGTAAGAAAGGGTAGTGAATCTTGTCGGTAAACACTTACATGCTAAACATTTGGTTAATCGTCCCTAAAAACATAATAATGATCATGTTTTCTTTCTTTCGAGGAAAAAAAAAGTTTGAACGATATATAGTAATACGTCTTACATTGTTAGTTTTACGGCCGTTATAAGCTTTGACAAGATGTCTACGTTTATCAAAATATGTATAAAAAAGTAGAGAATTGTATAAAATGAAATCAATTTAGATTGATTTCTATTTTGGGGAACCAATTTTTAAAATCATCATTGAATACCTGTTCAATAGCCAAGATTATCATGTGGCAAAATATTAATTAAAAAAGACA
Source organism: Arctium minus (assembly GCA_954870635.1). Classification (NCBI taxonomy): domain Eukaryota; kingdom Viridiplantae; phylum Streptophyta; class Magnoliopsida; order Asterales; family Asteraceae; genus Arctium; species Arctium minus. Next base: position 20,878,572 of record OX941097.1, on the reverse strand, counting down.
TAGCATCAATAATTAAAATATAAAAAATAAAACAAACATAAAAAATAAACTAAATCAAAAGTTAAAACTCGCAATCTCTCCTCCCTTTCTGGTTTGTCGTTTCTCCTCCGTCGTCTTCTCTAGCCAAATGGCGGAGCCAATTGGCACAGGGTAAGCCTAGACACACCCTCACCCAATTGCCCTCGCCCCTCGGTTCCAAAAGCCTTTATTCGAGTCCAAAAACTCTAAACATTTAATACGTCTTGTATGAAAAACAAGTTAATAGCAAAAGGAATAGTCTAAGTTATGAGTTCATAAAATTTGCTAGTTTAGAAAGGGATGAACTTGTTGACCCATTTGTTTTCCTCATCTAACCGTTCAGGGATTTTATGAATAGGGTGGTTTGGCTGCACGCGTTTGCTTGAACTAGATGTGATTGTCGTCTTTAGAGCGACTTAAAACCCTAACACCAAAAAACTGCAAATTGATGGGACCAAATAAACTAACAAAATCATCTCATCTCCAAGCACATGGCATTTAACAGGAGGCTGACAAATTTGTCATTTCTCTCACGTGTATGGCAAATTGCAGTTCTCTTTGTCGGTCGATTGCAATTAAAAGACCGGCAAAAACACTATTTTGGCATACTATTGGAGATGTCCTTAGGGATTTTTGAGTAAGAGCATCTCCAGTAACAAAGCTTTTAATAGTTTTTTTTTTTTTTTTACTATTTCTTCAAGTCATCAACTTGACTTTTTAGTTTTTACTATTGGATTGAAAAGCTTTTTGCTGCCATTTTTACAAATTGTAATAGTTTCATTGAAAGTTAAAGTTGCAAACGTTCTAAGTATAATGTTTGTGAGAACTTCCTACGGTTAAAATTGTTTTCTAAAAGTTATGAACAAATACAATACTTACAACTATTAATCGTTTATTTATCATGCATAAGTAGTGACGCTCCAACAAATATCAAACGAAATAAGTAAACCCAGTAAATCCCATGGGGTGCTAGAGTTTGGAGTATGTACATGGATATTTCCTCTATCTAGGGTATAGAGGCTACTAGAGACGGATATATGATTTTTTTTCAAATGGTGACATCATTCGTCTGTAAAAAATAAAGCTATGGATATTTTAAAAAAAAATCATCGTCGGCCTGTTGGTTATTTTATTACTTTTCGTAAGTCTTCTATCATAATTTTTTTCAGAAACATAATAAACCTGAAATTAATAACTAAAAACTAAGAAAATGATTAAAACGAGATTTGAACCTGCCCCTGGGATAGGAGAAAAGTCATCCAAACCAACTGTATCAAGACAAACTTGTGTTACCAGTGTAGTTCCGAAATATATACGATGGCACTCAACATTACAGTACAGTTGCACCTTTCACGAGTCTAAGTTTTTTTTTAACTTAGAATGGAGGAACGAAATTGTAGCCTATGCCACTATATCTAATGAAATGGGTCCACCCCTGGGGCTAACCCCAATTTGCAAAACCAAAATTAAAAAGAAAAAGAAACAAGAGAACCAAATGTGAATAATTATAGAGTACATTACAAAAATCAAACAAGAGAGCAAGTTAATGGGAGAATGTGAATAATGCTAGAGTAAATTACAAAAATCATCCCTATTGTTATATGAAATTATAGATTGAGTCCCTTGAATGATTCTTTTACGAATAGCATCCCTCTGGTTTCATTTTTATTAAGAATTAGATCATTTGCCCTAACTTCGTTAAAAAGAATTCTTTTGAGTAGAAGTATTTTGGTCTTTTTATTGATCTCTTTGATAATTTCTTTATCGTACAAGTCTGAATATGTATCTACAAGTCTTTAAAGCATTTAAGGATTGAACCCCTCTCTATCAGTAGCCTCCTCCCGTTATCCGAGCAACTCGAGCCACTCCTCTTTATCTAACCTCTTCCCTTCTCCTACATCCTTCCCATAAATCAGTGCTTCTGTTCGTTGACAAATAACGAAAACAACAGCCTTCCACCTCAACCCCACCATCTCCTCCTTTGGCGGTGGCGGGAAATGACTCCTCCCGCCACCGTATCTGCCATAGAGTCAATTCCACCACCACGTGTTCAAAAAGACTGTCGAGGTCTTCAGAAACACGAGAGAGGTAATTCCATAGAGTAAATTACAAAACCGTCCCTTGATATTAAAATAATGTAAAATGACTAAAATATCCCTAACATAAAAAAGAAATTAACGGGATAGGACTTGATCCATAGGGATGCTATCCATAAATTTTTTTGTACAAAGAACCCTATCTGTAATTTTCATATAACCACAGTGACTATTTTTGTAATTTACTTGTAATTCTAGTTAGGTTTCATTTAGATGATTGAACCTTTTTCAAGATAACCTACTGAAGAATGAATGATATATCAAATAAAGGTCACTTGGCTATGAAAGATGCATTAGTTGCACCACACAAAGTACAACACATAACTGCAGCAAGTTCAAGAACACGAAAGAGCCGAACATCAAAATTGCCGGATGACATTATGAACGATAACAGTATTCTCAAACTCGAGCATGGGTACGAAATCTTTAGCCAACTAACACAGGTATTCAACGATCAAATACAAAAGAATGAAACCAATTATATAAGAAAAAACCGAAAACAAAGACAGACTTTTATTTTTTGTCTTTTTGTTCGTTTCTCCAAATCTTCTAAGCGGATCTCCGGGCGAAACTAATACATATCAAAAACCGGGGAGGAAGGGAGCCTAACAACGGAAGTGTGACCGGAAAACTGGTAAAAAAACGACGGTTGGCCTTGAATACTTCCTTAACAAGAGAAAGGTGTCCTTGGTTGATTTGATCACAATATAGAGCACCCCTTTTGACCCTTTCCCTTCTTTTTCTTTGAGCTTGGAGGTTGCAGAACAACTTTTATGGCAGCATCAAACACTCCCTTCACATTCTGATAAACATGATAATAATAATAATGTTGTAACACTCAACAAATTGTTGATTCTGAAGCGTTATAAGCAAAAAGTGTAATGACTTATAACAACTACCAGGGGAGAGAGTTCTTATAAGTCACCCACATTTTTGGAGTTCTTGTGGTTCTTACCTTGAATTTTGTGTAAAATGACATTCTATTAGTTTTTTTTTACATTCCTATTATTGACGTTGAAATAATACATGGACCCACAAAAGGAGGTTCTTACTAGCCACTACCATTGTGGAATTTTGCTGAGTTGGCAACGATGTGACAAAAAGAAAGTGCAAAAATGAGGTTCTTACAAGTTGATGCTCTTATTAAGATATTGTATGTTGGAATATTATATGTGCGTACCTCTTGTGTTTTTGCACTACACTCTATGTACGTGGGAGCTCCAATCGTCTTCCTTAGTTCCTCTCCCTATAATAAAGTGAAAACAATATACATGTAACGCTAAGAAGAAGCCATCGTCGTCTTTTTTTAGCAGTCTGAGCTACTCCCTAAAAAACGGCCACCGTGGTGCACCAACGCTACTTTGGATTGAAAGGGCTTGGGAGAAAGTTCTTCTTAACAATACCTCAAAACATTGAGGCACAAGTGAGTGATAACCAGAGGACTTGCCCAGTCCTCATCAGGTGTGGACCGGTCATGATCCTAACCAGAACCGGACCGGTCATAATCCTAACCAGGACCGGCCCAGTCCTGATCCTAACCGGGAGTTAATGAAAAATGTAGGCATGATTCAAGACCGATGGACCTAACTGGTCCCTAATCAGCTTCAACCAGTCCCAGACTTTGGTCCTTTGTGCATCTCTAAATTCCTAGGTACTCCATCCCATAAAAATACTTCAATTTTTCCATATTTAAGTACGTCCCTTTTTGGCATGGTTCCCCTATTCGCCATATTTAAGGGTAATTTGTGTATTCACTAAATAGTCGCATAAGAGCAGTAGTTAACCACAAGGGTTGTGGCGTACTGGTTAAGGCCCTGGGGGATGTGGTGGAATATCCCATCTGCTCAGGGTTCGAATCCAAGCGTACACAACAATTGTGGCCACTGAGGTTTAATCAGGGCTGATGTCTTACAGTCATAATTTGCCAAGGGATTAGTCTAGGCATAGCCTCAGACACCCTTCCAAGAAAAAAAGAGCAGTAGTTCAGTAGTAATAATCTTTACCTGAGCAGTTGTAATGGGAACCGCACTAGGATGGTCAGCGAAGAACTGCTTATCATCCCGAAGATCTAAAATCCAAGTTCATCCATTTCAAGAAATATTAACAAATACACATTGTGGTTTAAATTCTTCAACAAATTATCAATCATAAAAACACCACACCAGGACGAAAAGATGAAGCAGTTTTACTACAAATTCTGACCATCAATTTGTATGGCTGAAAAAGATAATGTTCATGAAGCAACTAACCGATTTTGGTCCCAACAAGGACGATTGGGACTCCAGGGGCGTAATGCTTCAATTCTGGAATCCACTGCCAACAGAAAGAATAAAAATTAAAAGAAAAGAAAAGGTCAGTAGATCATGTTGTAGCTATAAGAGCATCTCCAACACTTTCTCTATAATTTCTCCAAAATAGAAAAGGAACACTCAAAATCTCCACAAAAAAAATTACATTCAACTCCAAACTTTTCATTCTTGGATATTATAGCTGTATTCTCTCATCTTTTCTCCATTTTGGAGAATGTTTTATATATTCTGTTAGAGTAAGAAAAACTCTAGAATCTCCATTTTGAAGATTTTGTTAGAGACGCTCTAACAAATTTGAAGGAGAAGACGAGAGCTTCACCTTCTTGGACACGTTTTCATAGCTGGCCTTGCTAATGAGAGAGAACGCAAGAATGAAAACATCAGCCCCACGATAACTCAATGGTCTTAATCTGTTATAATCCTCCTGTCCTGTTCAATAAAAAGTTGATTTCACACTCAGAACAATTATCGCAAAAATCACTAACACGAAAGTGATTCATGATGTTTCAGAAGGTTACCAGCAGTATCCCACAAGCCTAGATTGACAGTGCTGCCATTGACAACGACATTGGCACTGAAATTATCAAATACAGTTGGCACATAATCCTGTTCAGAACACGATGAAAACAAATATAAAACCTTGCCTCTGATATGAAGGGAGACTATCTCAAATTCTCAATAAATCACAAATGTTTAGCCCCAAAGATATATTTACCAATCGGTCTGAAAGTGACCGAGAACAGGAAATAAACAAATGTTATAGAACTCAATTGAACGGATAAACCAAACCAAACCAAACACACCCAGTATGTCCCACTTGAAAGCAGGGTCTGGGGAATAGATGTACACGGACCTAACCTCTACCCAAAAGAGTAGAGCTACACATAATAGTATAACGGTTGTTTCCGTGAAGACAACTCAATTTAATGAACATTGTGCCCAATACAAAACACAAAGATTTGTGGTCACTTTTGGTGGCATTTCCCTCCAAAATCAAGAATGTTGATCAAGACTCGATAGACAAAGGTAAAAGTTGGGACATAACAGTTTCTTCAGCGATAATGCTGAATGTTAACGTGCAAACAAATTACAGTAAACTCCCTTTTTGTACGGTCAAGAAAGCACATTGACCATAAACTTTGGGCTCTTGAATTCACTTGCAAAAATGGAAAACAAGAAGAAGAATCCTACTAGCAATTAACAACATCCCATGGATTGGAACCCCACTTTCGTTCTCGAAATGAACAATTCAAATTAGAATCTTCCCATAAAAGTGAAAGTAAGCCCGAATGAACAACATAAAAAGTCAACAGGCAGTTTACTTATTCATACAAAATTGTGAGCTTCGATCTACGAACTCTCACTAACAAGCAAAGAATTGATCACATTTCAGATATGTTAAAATCCCCTTTACAAGCAATACCATAAAGAATGTCATCATTATACCGATTCTTCCACAAAAGCTAAGACAAATATGAATCAAAAAAACATTTCGTTAACCAAAACTTTAAAAATCAGAACAAAGAGGAAATTAATTAAAAAATACGCAAGGCTTCTCCACAATTGAATACACAACTTACAAGGATTAAGGACCACCATAAAGAATTTCATCATTACACCAACAAATTAGACAGAAAATGATAAAATAGTTTGAAATTGGGGATGAAGATGAAACCAATTGTTAGGTCCGATCCAATTTCATACCGTTAAATTCAATAATGTAACCTGAAATTACTGAGGAATTAAAAAAGAATTAATCACCGTGGGGAAGGAATTGCTGGTGTATGAAATCAAGAGACAGGTCTTTCCAACAGCCCCATCACCAACAGTGACGCACTTTATGAACCTTGAAGCGCTCATATTTGTTTAAAAATTGAGCCTCAGATCTTCTTGTATCCTCAGAAGACCTGATCACGAGGACGAACAAAACCAATTCCCGTTTCTTCTTCTTCTATTTCTTTTCTTCCTCTAATCTGACGAATTCAGCATTGTTTGTTAAAGAAAAGGGACATTTTTGGAGAAAATTTGCATTAAGGGGGAAAATTGAATAATAGTAGGAGGTAAGAATCAAGAATGTGAGAAAGAAAACCCTAAAGAAAAGGGGAAGAACAAAGTATTTTGGTGATTGATGGATGGAAATGGAGATGGAGATGGAGATAGAGAGAGAATTAACCCTAATTTTAGCCGCGAAACAATGCCGTTGAATCGTTACATGCGTGGTGGAGATCATCTCTCTTGTAACTTCTTTTTATTTCTTGATTTTATTATTTGAATTTTTATTTTTCGTAAATAAATTAATAAGAGGAAATAATTTGTGGAATTAAAATTAAATTACCAAAATAACAAAGATTATGGTGATGTTTCTGTCGTAGGATAAATGTGGTATTGTCTAAAAAAAACATAATGATAGAGATAGAGATAAATATATCAGAGTTAGATTACAACTGAAATATTTATAACTATCTACTTGTAATTCATCTTTATTTAAAATATTTATGATTAATGAGAATTACAGATTTCGTTCTCTTTATTTGTTGTTATTCTATTTCGTTTTTCCTTTAAAAGTTTCTAGTATTTTGTAGTAAGGGTTGGGTTCCGGTGAGAAGTTGCGTTTTTCCTTTAAAAGTTTCTAGTATTTTGTAGTAAGGGTTGAGTTCCGGTGAGAAGTTGAGTTAACGTGAGAAGCGTAAGAAATGGTTATCAACCGTTTGATGCACATTAGAATAAGATGTACCGAGATAATACACCAAATCAATTTTGTTATGAAACGTGATTCATGGGGGAGTTTTGAAAAATCATTATATGGTATTAAATTATTAGAATTATATAATTAATTTAAATAAACTATGGTAAATAAGATAATATCGTTGAAGTTGTAATAATGATTTTAGAATTTAAATGGTGTTAAATATTCCACAAATCTTTGCTATTTAATAAATGGGAAAATTGCATTAAAATGGAACCAATTTGAGTTGATTCCTATTTTAGGGAACCAACTTTTAAAATCTTCATTTTGGGCCTTAAATCAAACTTTGGATATATTTTAGGGTCTCCTTTACCTGATAACCTGTAAATGATGACGTGGCTCCAGTAAAATCTGACATGGCATTTTATATTTTTTTTAATACAACTTAAAATTACTTGTCATAACTAAAATAAAAATAAAAAATGTACTCCATCTTCCTCACGTCCCTCCCAAGTCCCATCCTTCCCCCACTAGTGCCTTCCCCTACTGTTTTTTTTCTTTCTGAAAAACAAAACCAAATCTGTTAGAAAGACCAGACACAAAACACACACAAAGAAAAAGAGCAGCAATCGAAGGAACTTCAATCCAGTACCAAACCAAAACAAAACAACCAGACATCAAACGAAGCACCAAACAACCATCCCGTGCTGTTGACCACACATACCGTCGATGATTCTCACCATCCTCCACCCACTATATCTCTTTGAGGAGCGTCGACGGTGATCTTCCGCCTCCCCCATTGACGAGCATGACGGTGACCCTCCGCCAACCCCCCTATTCACGTGTTAGGGCTCAAACAGCCCCTGTTCGTGTGTTGTGGCTTTCATCGAAAATTACTTCAAATCCCTCTCATAATCGATCATGTCCATCGAAAAGAATCGTGGAACAGGTTATATCTTTTGTTTTATAGACGAGGTTTAAGGTTCACATCGTTGGCTAGGGTTTTCAATTCCTGTTATATGGTCGATTTGGGGTTGATGGTTAGGGTTGGTTAGTGATTATGTTGTAAAATAATTTAACTATCCTGGAAATGAATGTTGAAGGTTGTTGACGTTTGATTGAGAAAACACGTTTGTTAACAAAATTTTCAGTTCCACAAAATGAAGATCCAAATCCAGAATTCGTGAGTAATTTCTTCGTTTCTTCATATTGTTTTTCGCAAATGACTTGCATCAAGTAGATTAAAGAAAACCCAAGAATCAAAATCGATCGATGACAGACTGATTTAGGGTTGCATTAAGAGGAAGGCTACAAAATGTTACTTGTGAACTCAACGGGAAGAAGAAGGGGGCAACAACTGAGGAGTCCAAGTATCCAACAGTAGGTTTTATGTTTATGTTGGGATATTTAAGAGATGATGACATGGATAAATTATTTTCCATATAAGCATTATAAAAAATGTAAAATTGACAAATCATAAAAAGGTAACTTGTTACCGGTTAAACAGGTAAATGAGACCCTAAAATATATCCAAAGTTTGATTTAAGGCTCAAAATGAAGATTTTAAGAGTTGGTTCCCTAAAATAGGAATAAACCCAAAGTTTGTTCCATTTTAATGCAATTTTCCCATTAAATAATTAATAAAATAAAGGTAAAATAACAATATATCAATAAAATAATCCTTTAATAAATAATTCTTTAAAGGAAAAAAGACGAATGTGTCCTCGTGTGCTATGTACGTGATTCCACTTAACGGACCTGGACTAACAGGCGTTAGTCACAGGACCAAATCCGAGCACTTTTGCATAGTACAAGGAGTTTCTTGCAATAAAAATTTTGTAAGGACCAAATATGAGAAAAACAATAAACCACAGGGACCAAATTTGCAATTCACTCTAAGATTTATTATTTAACGAGTAAACTCCAATTTTGGTCCCTGACGTTTATTGATTTCTTTGAAAGAGGTCCCTATGGTTTCATAATTCAAGTTTACATCCCCAAGGTTTGGATTTTGCTCTGAAAATGGTCCCTGACCCCTAACGACGTCAAAATGGTCCGTTAGTGTCAGGGGTATTTTCGTCCAACCATGTTTTTGTCCCCTTTTTGCAATTTTTTTTTGTCTTTTTTTATTTTAGAAACTTCCATTAAACTTCAGGGACCTGTTATGTATAACTCATATTTATATACACACACATATATATAGATATGTATATATAGATATATGTATATATATATGTATATATTACAGGGACGATGACGACTATATCTCCGGCACCACCCCTCCCCTCCTTTTCTCCGGCACCACCCCTCCCCTTCTCAATCATCTTCATCGCTTACATGGAGATCTCCAAACGATACTTCCACAAAATCGAACGAGATCCATTCCAATTGTTCACCGATGCACTCGAGGGTTACCAACCTTTCTTCTACGACCACACCACCTCCCTTGATTGGCTCTACTACTTGCTCTTCAAAACCATCTCCATCACCATCACCATCATCATCGTCTTTTGTCTCCTCCCCACGGCCGCCGTCTCCTACACCGTCGCATCCATCTACATCGGCACCGACATCAGTTACCGTTTTCGCTTACAACTTAATCGTCGTCGTCGTCTTCTTTCTGTGGCTCGTCATCTCCGCAGACACCGTCGCCTCCCCTTTCGTTCTGTTCGCCATCTTCATCCCTTACTTTTTTGGATTTTTGTACTTGCATCATTTGGCAAATCGCTAGCGTTAGTTTCCGTTCTGGAAGACTTTCAGGGACTGAAATCCATGATCAAAGCCATGGATCTGATGTAGGTAGCAGCGGCAACAGTTGGCAGCCGGATGTAGCAGTGGCAGCAGTTGGCAGCCGGATGTAGCAGCGGCAGCAGTCGTCGGCAGCAGGTGTCGATACAGATCTCGATCTTGGAAAACCCAGAACTGGGGCTTGTCTTCGACGTAGATGAGTTGGAGGTATTGAATGGTTGCCAGTGGGATCAGATCGGTGGCTGTGAGAATAGATCGATGTCCAGATTAGACTTCAAATTGGGGCTGTCGACGCAGAGCCGTAATCGCAGAGGCAGAGCAGAGCAGTGAGCGATTGTAGGAGATGAGCGATTGGAGTAAAAAACCTACGATTGGAGATGAGCGATTGGCCGGAGATGAGTTATTGGCCAGAGCGTTTGTTGTTGTTCATTTCTCTATTTGTTTGAATCGAACACTTTTTGCAGGTCTCTGTATTATATATGTGTGTGTGTGTGTGTGTGTGTGTGTGTGTGTGTGTATAGAGAGAGAGAGAGAGATTTTAGTACATAACAGGTCCTTGAAGTTTTTATGTTTTTGTAAAAATAAGGGAAACAAAAAAAGGATAAAAACATGGTAGGACCATTTTACCCCTGACACTAACGGACCATTTTGACGTCGTTAGGGGTCAGGGACCATTTCTAGAGCAAAATCCAAACCCTGGGGATGTAAACTTGAATTATGAAACCATAGGGACCTCTTTCAAAGAAATCAATAAACGTCAGGGACCAAAATTGGAGTTTACTCTTATTTAACACATTATTAGTATTAAAATTAATAATAATTTTAAAAATGAACAAAATTACATTTTATATACAATAATTTGATTCTTGGGTACATGTAGAAAAAGTACAATAAAGTTTTTATTTAAAGATGAATGTTCCCTCAATCCCAAAATAAATGTTCACAATTAAAATGACATACAGTTTTAGGTATGCATACTTATTACAATTTTCTGTTAACCAAATGACATGTTTACCCTTATTAAATTTATATCTTTAAAACTCTTAAATATTTGTGCATTAATTAAGGGTAAATTTGAGAATTTGGTTATTTACTTTTGAAAGTGGACACTTATTTTAGGACAAACATAAATAGAAATGTGGATACTTATTTTCAGACGAGTAGAGTATTATATTTTGTTTGGAACAAAGATAAAATAAACATGTATTTACTATAAATTGATGGATAATAATTCCATAACCAACAGTTAATAAAGGCTTAAAGAAAGCATGCCATATTGCCACATAGAAAAACCTTGACAACGTCGAATATACCGAAGAGACATAGGCTAAAAGAATCAACTACTACAAGGGGCGAACACTTGAAAAGGCAAAAGCTTCAGAAAACGATGATTGACCATAGTACAAGCCGAAACCATTAGAAGTATTGAAACATAAGTGTTTATTTGTAGCTTATTCATTAAGGATGTGGCTTAATCGGTTAGCCATGTAATGTGAGCTTAATCCATTAGGTTTTGATTTTTCCTTACCCTATATGCCTTATCCATCTTAACCCTGCCCTTCGTCTTCCATCATCTCCGAAACACATCTCCCACCACTCTAACCAACCACACCGTTCATGTTCCTATTTTCACGACTCCTTTTTCCTTTGATTTCCTTCCCCCGCCACCGTTTCACCACCGCAGCCCCACCCCCTCCCTCCCACTACTTACTACCTATACCTAACATTAATGTAAGTACGTAAACCTTCTGTCATGATTATCAGTAAAACTGATTTTGATTAAAGATTATTTTATTTATTTTTCTTTTATTAAAAATAAATTTTCATGTATTCATATTAAATTATAGAGTAAATTATGTTTTTGGGCCTTGTTGTTTGTTAAAAATTGCGACTTTTGTCTTTATGGTTTAGAAATTACGTATTCTTCATTGTGATTTGTAATTCATTGCTATTTTTGTCCTAAGGATTTACAATTTATTGTTGTTTCAGTCTTTGTGGTTTACAATTCTTTACTATTTTAGACATTTATATTTAATGGTAGAAATTAGTCGAAGGACGAAAATAGCAATAAATTGCAAAAACTATAGGCACAAAAATCGTAATTTTTAAACCACATGGACGAAAATTGAAATTAATAACAAACTATAGGGATGAATATCATAATTTGTTAAATTAAACATGATAGAGAAATTAGAGTATACTTTATTTTCATTTTATTTTGACGAACCATTAACCATTTAACCAAAACATAGTTCCCATAATAAAGACAAGGTTTCAGGAATAAAAGCAATTCTGATGTATTTAGAGGCTATTTGGTTGCTTTTTTATTAAGTTTTATATGAATAAAATTATTCGTGTGTATTAACTTTTATATATATATCTTGGAAAGATTTTTGTTTGAGAGAGTTTTTCCATAAATGGGAGGAGCGTATTTTTTATTTGGCAGAGACAAGTTTGGAAAAAATATGACTTTCTGCATAAAGCCCCCCCAAGCTTATTGAATAAGCCAATTTCTATATCATTAAGTCACTACCAAATAGTCATGCATAGTTAACCGAATAAACTGTAACACCCGTAATTTCGGGTGATCTTATGCTATTTCGAATTCTTTTGGTCATTGGTTAATTTACATCGATAGATTATTGTTTGGATTTGATCTTTGGTTTTGTTGAACATCGGGTCGACAAAAAGGACCGTTTCGGGTCGATTTCCACGCCAAAATAGTCTTGGGCGACTATGCCCAGGTGTCAAAGTCGCGAGAGGAGAGGGGGATTCTCTGGATTTTGGCAGAAGTGGGAGCCTGGGCGGCGACATTGCCCAACGACTATGACCAGGGCAATGTCGCCAAGTCATAGTCGTCGGCGGGCTTCAGGAGCTTAAAACCCTCACACGCGGGACTTTCTCATTTCATCTGACTTGGTTCTTGCTGCTCTCGTTTTTCTCCCAAGTTTTTGGTAGGTTTTCAACCCCTTTCATCTTCTTGGAGTTAATGCATCCCAACCACCCAATCTTAACTCTTGCTTTGATTTTAGGTGCTATTATATAGGTGTTTGTGCTAGTTAGAGTCTCCTAAAAGGATCTTCTCCTCACTTCTAACTCTTGGTACTCTAGGGATTGAAAAATAACCCTATAAAGTGAGTTCATCCTTTTTTCTAAACTCTATACATGTTAAAATCATGCTTTTAAACCACTAGACATCTCCATTTTTACTTGTACATCTTGGGGTACATTATCACCCAAAACCCTAATTTTGGAGATCCTAGGGTTTATGTGTTTGGATGGGATTTCAAGAAAGAAAACGAGCATCTTGAATTTATATGTGAACATGGTTTGGCATTATACTATTCTATTCCCTAACTTCAAAGATCTATTAATAATGGGTTGATGAATTTTATGTTGAACTGTTGATAAGTTTATACATTGGAAACTTGCTTTACTATAACCTTGGGTTGAGTCATTGGGATCCAAAAACTAGAATTTGAAATATTTAAATGCCCCAAATGGTTGGAATATGGGTATGTGATTCATATGTCAAATTTGAAACCTCTTGGTAAAATTATGCAAGTATTATGCAAAAGCCTTCATTTTGTTAATGTCTTGGGTACTATATCTTAACGTTGAATTATTGGCTAATCGATTAAATCTATGTGACATATTTGGTTTCTCTTGGGAGTCATGACCCCATAATTGTTGTTGCATTTAGTCCGACGTTGGGACATTAGCTTCTCTCATCGAGGCATGTTTAGGCATCGGATTGGGTTATAAGTCCTACGTGCTAAGTATTACGATATTGGATGAGGATCTCAACGTAAGGGCCCTATGTGGTTGAAGTTGACTTTCCGCGGGTGTACGTTTAAAGCCACTGAGCCTAACATCCCTTGCGTGTACTTTTATGTGTTTTGGTTTTACTGGTTGTCAAGTGGCCTACTTTTGTGTTCCGTCACTTGTGTTAGTAAGCGGGTCTCCCCCGTTAAACCAAGAGGTAACTGTTTATAGTAAAAAGCAATATTATTCCTATCATAACTCCGCTTTCTTTATTTACGCTTATCGTTAATTATTTTCAATACAACCGTTTGATCTCACTAGGCTTTAGCCTAACACTTTTTCTTAAAATGACATGTATAGCAGGTCAATCTAGCGATGGGATTCGTCGGGATTGAGCGGTCGGCCTAGGGGTCGAGAGCGGTCTTTTTGGGATGATATATTGACCAATACGATAGTGATAGTGGATACATATTTTTGGAAGAATAGCAACACCCGATCTTAATTTTTCTTGTCTAAGTTAGATTATTAGGTTGTTGTATATTGTTCTTCATTTGATTCATTGTAAAGGCTACAATTATATTCCCCGTTCTCGGGATGATACTTTGGGATTGTTATGACACGTTTGGTTCACCCAGGTTTAATCGGTTTATAGCCGTCATATTGCGAAATTTTTGAATTTTTATTTCTCTAAAATTTAGGGTGTTACAAGTTGGTATCAGAGCATTAGTTTAAGTGAACTAGGTATGAATGTAGAATACCTAGACTTAAGCTATGAATTTAAGTTGTGATTGAGTGAGATTGGGTAGAACTCCTAAGGTAGGATGGTCTTAGAGCCTACGGAAACTACACAAATTGAGAGTTATGGTAATGGTGATGAAAATTCTTATGTATCGCATTTTCATAATTTCGCTTAGCTAACGTTATTATGAGGATGTTTTATATGAGTATGCTTGTTTTCCATTGTTATGATGATTAATGAATGTAGTAGTACGTTTCCTTGTTTATAATTCGTATAATCTTTATCTCACCTATATTCTCGCGTTGTGTGGCAGTCAATGGTAAACACTCGAAATCGGTCGGAGGGCCAAGAGGCGTCGGCATCTACGACCGACCACCCTAGAGTTACAACAACGAATTTGCCCCCTCGACCACAGATTGTTTTGGGTGGAGGACCAGAACATGTACCCCGTCGCAACATAACACCATCTGAACCAATAATGGAGGAGGTGACTCCGGGATCAAGGATGATGGATCGGATGATGCAGGCTATGAACGCAGCGATGGCCCAACAACAAGAAATGTTCCTGAAACTACTGGAAGACCGAGATGCTAGCAACCGTAGGCACGAAGCGGTGGCGGAAAATATCTTGGTGGCGGGATCCGGGGGTACCAGACCCGACATTCCTTTTAATGAGACCCCAACCCCGGAAACGAGGCAAGTGTCAAAGGCTTGTACTTTTAAGGCGTTCCTCGGATGCCGATCACCGGAGTTCAAGGGCTCGGACGACCCAGTGGCATGCATGAACTGGATCCGAGAAATGGAGCAAGCCTTTCGATCAAGCGAATGTGGGGAAAATCAGAAAGCTGTTTTCGGATCTCAAACTCTGAGAGGGAAGGCCCTCACATGGTGGAATGTATACTCCACTTCCGTTGAAGCCGCGGTACTAGCCAAATTAAGCTGGGAAACGTTCAAGAAAAAAATAATGGAGGAATTCTGCAACGAGCGAGCCATGGACCGCATCATTGATGAATTCTGCAGTTTTAAGAAACGCAATTTGTCAGTAAAAGAGTACGACAAGTTGTTTATGGACAAACTGGGTTTGGTGGGACATGTGGTCCCATCCGAAAAAGAGAAGATCAAGGCTTACATCAAGGGATTGCCTACCGAAATGATGAACATGGTCCGAGTGTTGAAGGCCTCTACTCTTCGGGAGGCGATCGAGGAGGCACAACTAGTGGAGGACTCTTATGGTTCAAACAAGGTGGAGAGGAGCGGCGTAGTTGAGAAAAGGGGATGGGAAGGGAATGCGATGCACTCCAAGAGACCGAGACCATTCAACAACAACAATCAACGAGGAGTTGGCCCGAGACGAGATGTTCCTTGGTGTTCTAAATGTCGAAACAAACATCTCGGCCCTTGTAACTCGGGATCCGAACCCTGTTTTAAATGTGGCAACCCCGACCACAGTTTCAGAGATTGTCCGATCAGAGGACAAATTTGTTTTGGGTGCAAGGATCCGGGTCACATTAGGAGCGAGTGTCCGAAGGCGAAGACGAGATTCAGCGGGGGAAGGAAAGTGGAACCTCCGAAAGCAACAGGAAGAACATTTCAGATGACTACTGAGGAAGTGAAGGCATCGACAGATGTAGTGTCGAGTACGTTTCTCCTAAACTCCGTACCTACACGCGTATTATTTGATTCGGGAGATAGCTTTTCGTTTGTGTCAAGTTAATTTTGCCCAAATCTATCCATGCCCACTACTAGTTTAGAGGATATGTTAGTGGTAGAATTAGCGGATGGTGATCAGGTAGTAGTTCGAGATATCCTTAAGGGTTGCAAGCTAGAAATTGAAGGGGGAGAATTCCCGGTTGATCTAATGCCAATGGTCATTGGAGGATTTGATGTTGTCATTGGGATGGATTGGTTGTCGAATAACCATGCCGAAATCCTTTGTGTGAAAAAGTTGATATGAATCCCAATTTCAGATGTTGAGTCGGTGACCATGTACGGCGAGAGGCGGAAAGGCGAAGTAGCAATTATCAGCATGGTGAAGGCACAAAAGTATTTATCGAAAGGATGCTCATCCTTTTTGGCGTACGTGATAGACGCCAAACTCGAGAAGAAAAAGCTAGATGATGTAGAGGTGGTGAATGAGTTCCCCGATGTGTTCCCGGACGACTTGCCTGGCCTACCGCCCGACCGTCAAGTAGAGTTCAAGATCGATCTAGCGCCGGGGGCGGCCCCGATAGCTAGAGATCCGTACTGTTTGGCCCCGTCAGAGATGAAAGAGATGATGGGATAACTTCAAGACCTTCTTGAGAAGGAATTCGTGAGACCGAGCTCGTCACCTTAGGGAACCGGTCTTATTTGTGAAGAAGAAAGATGGAACCATGAGGATGTGTATCGATTATAGGGAGTTGAATAAGGAGATCGTGAAGAATAAATATCCACTCCCTAGAATCGATGACTTATTCGACCAACTTCAAGGAGCGGGTTGTTTTTCGAAGATTGATCTACGTTCGGGTTACCATCAGGTAAAGGTCAAGGAGGATGATATTCTGAATACCGCTTTCCGAACGCGCTATGGTCACTATGAGTTCTTAGTGATGCCCTTTGGCTTGACGAACGCCCCACCGGTGTTCATGGACTTAATGAACCGCGTGTGCCGACCCTTCCTTGATAAGTCGGTCATCGTGTTCATCGATGATATTCTGATCTACTCCAAGGACGAATCCGATCACGTGCGTCATCTCCGAGATGTTTTGGATGTCTTGAGGAAGGAGAAGCTTTATGTAAAATTCTCCAAATGTGAATTTTGGCTGAAGGAGATGCAATTTTTGGGACACTTGGTCACGAAAGACGGAGTGAAGGTGGATCCGGCGAAGATAGAAGGTATGATGAATTGGGAACCTCCAAAGAGCCCATCTGAGATCTGGAGCTTTTTAGGTCTGGCAGGCTACTACCGAAGGTTCATACAAGATTTTTCCAATATTGTCTCTTCGTTGACAACATTGACCAAGAAGAATGTGGAATTTGAATGGACCGAAGCACAAGAAGAAGCTTTCCGGACATTGCAAAAGAAGTTGTGCGAGGCTCCAATTTTATCCTTGGCAGAAGGATCGGAGGACTTCATGGTCTATAGCGATGCATCTAAAATGGGGCTTAGATGTGTGCTCATGCAAAGGGGAAAGGTGATTGCCTATGCGTCAAGGCAACTGAAAGTACACGAGAAGAATTACCCCACTCATGACCTGGAGTTAGCGGTAGTAGTGTTCGCCTTGAAGTTGTGACGACATTATCTTTACGGCACGAAGGGTACCTTGTACACGGACCACAAGAGCCTGAAGTACGTATTCGATCAGAAGGAGCTCAACATGAGACAAAGAAAATGGTTGGAACTACTCAAGGACTATGAGTGTGAGCTACTTTACCACCCAGGGAAGGTGAACGTGGTGGCCGACGCCTTGAGTCGGAAAGAGTATAGTGGGAGACTTCAAGCCAAACTTACGATAATCGAGTTAGTGTCAAGTCTCTTGGAAAGGATTAAAACGTCGCAAACTGAGGCCTTGTTGGAAGAGAACCTCAAAGATGAAGTAATGGTCAAGCAACGCCTACTCTTGGCCGAAGATATCCGAGGGATGAAATGTTTTGATGGACGAGTTTGGGTGCCCAAGATTGGCGAAAACCGAGAACTACTCTTGGAAGACATGCACAAGTCCAAATACTCCATCCACCCGGGGAGTACAAAGATGTATAGGGACTTGAAGTTGCACGATTGGTGGTCGGGTATGAAGTTAGATGTGGCACGCTATGTGGAGCATTGTTGACTTATTCGCAAGTGAAGGCCGAACACCAACGACCTTATGGGAGCCTTCAATCGTTAGAAATACCCGAGTGGAAGTGGGACAAGATTACTATGGACTTCGTGACCAAGCTACCAAAGACCTTGAGGGGCAATGACACAATTTGGGTGATTGTTGATCGATTGACGAAGAGTGTGCATTTTCTAGCAATGCGGGAGACTTTGCCAATGGATAAGTTGGCAAAGCTGTATATAGACGAAGTGGTCTCTAGACATGGTATACCCTTGTCTATAGTCTCCGACCGGGATAGCCGGTTTACATCAAGATTTTGGGGAGTCTTACATCAAGAATTGGGCACACAGGTGAATTTGAGCACGGTATACCACCCACAAACGGACGGACGAAGCGAAAGGACGATTCAAACTTTGGAGGACATGCTTAGGTCTTGTGTGATCGATTTTGGCGGTAGTTGGGATACCCATCTACCTTTGGTGGAGTTTGCATACAACAATAGTTATCACTCTAGCCTCGGGATGACACAATTTGAGGCTTTGTACGGACGAAATTGTAGAACTCCCGTGTGTTGGCTAGAGGCGGGGGAGAAGCAATTTTCTGGCCCGGAAATTGTGCAAGAAACGGCTGACAAGGTTAAATCAATCCGAGAGCGGTTGAAAGCGGCGCAAGATCGTCAGAAAAGTTACGCCGACAAGAAGAGGAGAGCGGTGGAGTTCCAAGTGGGAGATCGTGTGATGCTAAAGGTGTCTCCTTGGAAAGGCTTGCTCCGGTTTAGAAAGCGAGGGAAGCTAAGTCCCCGTTTTCTAGGACCGTTTACTGTTCTTGAGCGTATTGGACTCCAAGCCTACAAGTTAGATCTACCACCGGAGATGGACGGAATCCACCCTACATTCCATGTGTGTTATCTACGAAAGTGCTTAGTGGAAGAAGAGAGCGTCATACCATTATCCGAAAATCCGAGTGAACGACAACCGTTGCGTCGAAGAACCCGAAGCCATCTTGGAAAAGGTAATCAAGAAGCTCCGACATAAAGAAGTGGCAATGGTGAAGGTGCAATGGAAACATCATTGGGGTACCAATGTGACATGGGAGGCGGAGGAGGACATGAAGCGTAGATATCCTCATTTAATTGTGTAGCATGGATTTCGGGGACGAAATCATTCCCAAGTTGGGGAGGATTGTAACACCCGTAATTTCGGGTGATCTTATGCTATTTCGAATTCGTTTGGTCATTGGTTAATTTACATCGATAGATTATTGTTTGGATTTGATCTTTGGTTTTGGTTGAACATCGGGTCGACAAAAAGGATCGTTTCAGGTCGATTTCCGCACCAAAATAGTATTGGGGGACTATGCCCGACGACTATGCTACAGGGCATAGTCACATGTGTCAAAGTCGCGAGAGGAGAGGGGGATTCTCTGCATTTTGGCAGAAGTGGGAGCCTGGGCGGCGACATTGCCCAGCGACTATGACCAGGGCAATGTTGCCAGGTCATAGTCGTCGGCGGGATTCAGGGGCTTAAAACCCTCACACGCGGGACTTTCTCATTTCATCTGATTTTGGTTCTTGCTGCTCTTGTTTTTCTCCCAAGTTTTTGGTAGGTTTTCAACCCCTTTCATCTTCTTGGAGTTAATGCATCCCAACCACCCAATCTTAACTCTTGCTTTGATTTTAGGTGTTATTATATAGGTGTTTGTGCTAGTTAAAGTCTCCTCAAAGGATCTTCTCCTCACTTCTAACTCTTGGTACTCTAGGGTTTGAAAAATAACCCTATAAGGTGAGTTCATCCTTTTTTCTAAACTCTATACATGTTAAAAATCATGCTTTTAAACCACTAGACATCTCCATTTTTACTTGTACATCTTGGGGTGCATTATCACCCAAAACCCTAATTTTGAAGATCCTAGGGTTTATGTGTTTGGATGGGATTTCAAGAAAGAAAATGGACATCTTGAATTTATATGTGAACATGGTTTGGCATTATACTATTCTATTCCCTAGCTTCAAAGATCTATTAAT
Source organism: Arctium minus (assembly GCA_954870635.1). Classification (NCBI taxonomy): domain Eukaryota; kingdom Viridiplantae; phylum Streptophyta; class Magnoliopsida; order Asterales; family Asteraceae; genus Arctium; species Arctium minus. The sequence goes on along the minus strand of OX941097.1, from coordinate 20,858,391 downwards.
AATGGGTTGATGAATTTTATGTTGAATTGTTGATAAGTTTATACATTGGAAACTTGTTTTACTATAACCTTGGGTTGAGTCATTGGGATCCAAAAACTAGAATTTGAAATATTTAAATGCCCCAAATGGTTGGAATATGGGTATGTGATTCATATGTCAAATTTGAAACCTCTTGGTAAAATTATGCAAGTATTATGCAAAAGCCTTCATTTTGTTAATGTCTTGGGTACTATATCTTAACGTTGAATTATTGGTTAATCGATTAACTCAATGTGGCATATTTGGTTTCTCTTGGGAGTCATGACCTATAATTGTTGTTGCATTTAGTCTGACGTTGGGACATTAACTTCTCTCGTCGAGGCACGTTTAGGCATCAGATTGGGTTATAAGTCCTACGTGCTAAGTATTACGATATTGGATGAGGATCTCAACGTAAGGGCCCTATGTGGTTGAAGTTGACTTTCCACGGGTGTACGTTTAAAGCCACTGAGCCTAACATCCCTTGCGCGTACTTTTATGTGTTTTGGTTTTACTGATTGTCAAGTGGCCTACTTTTGTGTTCCGTCACTTGTGTTAATAAGCGGGTCTCCCCCGTTAAACCAAGAGGTAGCTGTTTATAGTAAAAAGCAATATTATTCCTATCATAACTCCACTTTCATTATTTACGCTTATCGTTAATTATTTTCTATACAACCGTTTGATCTCACTAGGCTTTAGCCTAACACTTTTTCTTAAAAAGACATGTATAGCAGGTTAATCTAGCGATGGGATTCGTCGGGACTGAGCGGTCGGCCTAGGGGTCGAGAGCGGTCTTTTTGGGATGATATATTGACCAATACGATAGTGATAGTGGATACATATTTTGGAAGAATAACAACACTCGATCTTAATATTTCTTGTCTAAGTTAGATTATTAGGTTGTTGTATATTGTTCTTCATTTGATTAATTGTAAAGGCTACAATTATATTCTCCGTTCTCGAGATGATACTTTGGTATTGTTATGACAGGTTTGGTTCACCCAGGTTTAATCAGTTTATAGCCGTCATATTGCGAAATTTTCGAATTTTTATTTCTCTAAAATTTAGGGTGTTACATAAACGGTGATTCTCATTAAGCTCGTTAAGCTATTAACAAAATACCCTTAAGTATTAGAACATCCATACCAACATTTCAAAAAGGCTTTGTAATAGACTTTTCAAGCTATAAACAACTATTATAAATATTATTTCTAATTTAGAAAATCTACTAAGGGCATCTCCAACTAGGCATGGTGATTTGTCCCGCCCCGTTGGGGAACCCGGTTCACCCGCCTTAGTCGAGGTCGGAGATTCCCCGTAAAACCGGGTACTGTGGCCAGGGATCCTCGAGATGTTGAAAACCGGGGCAGGTTAATGTATTTCCCAATTCCCCGTACCCTCACCGGGGATAGGATAGTGAAATCGGGTCGGGGATTGCATTCCCCGCCCCGTTGACATTTTTTTTTTGAACGACAGAGAATATTATTAACAACAAAGTTCAATCACGTCCACGACAACCATCCACCAAAAAAACAGACAAAAACCAACGACCAACCGAAAAAAACAAACAAGAAGCTACATTAACTAACAAGCAGCGAACCCTGCGGGCTGTTTACGAGGATCAAACCTCCACGGGGACAGCAACCCCTCGATACCAAGTGCTCACACCACAGCAGCGACTGCTCCTTGATTACATCGACCCGGGTTTTAAAGCCACCTACTACAATCCACCATAATCTTTTGATCTCGTTGTTTGATCCATTCATAAACTTTCACTTGTGTCGTGAAGAATCGCTCTGAAATCTTCTCTTGCTCCTTCTGGAACGCTATCTTGTTGCGGTGTGTCCAAATCACGTACATAAAACTCCACAACGTCGTTGTCCATCTTTCCACAATAATCTCATTATTACTCACTTGCCCACCCATCCCCAATAATTCACTTACCGAATGTATCGACTCTAAATCAACATTTCACCATCTACCCGTTAACCGCCACATAGTTTTCACATCCTCACAATTGATCAAGGCGTGATCAATCGTTTCCACCGAATTTCTGCGTCTCGGGCAAAGAGTGAAATCCATCTCAATACCCATCTTGTCTAGAACTTCTCTTGTTGGGATCCTCCCTAACCTAACTCTCCATAAAAACACACCGATCTTCTTAGGGACAAAATTAATACACAAAGTTTCTAATCGATTGTCCTCCCCTTCCAATCTTTTTTCTTCTAACAAGTTCCTTACTTTTTTTTTACCGAGAACCCCTTTTGTGGGTCCAAAAAGCACACTACCTTATCCTTAAGTCCCCTTCTAGGCGAAATTAGATGAAGCAAAGAAAACAAGCTATTTAGCTCTCCTAACTCTCTCCCCCTCGGATCATGCCTCCAACCCCATTTCCACGACCACTCTTCCTCCACCAACTCTCCTCTATCCCTCACCGACACCTTTTGATTTGTCTCTAACCGGTAAAGTCTCGAACATACCTCCTTGAACGGTTGATTCACCCCCCAAGTATCCTCCTAAAAACTCGTCCCCTCTCTCCTTTACCATAGATCCTACAAAATTGATCCCTACCTTTTCTAATTCAAAACCTACTCTAACTACATCCCTCCAAACTCCGACTCCCTTCAAACTTCTATCATTTCCTTCTCCCAACCCCCATCCCACCCATAAATGCTTCGAATGACCCTTACCCATAAAGCCTCCTTATACACCTTAAATCTCCACCACCATTTGCATACCAATGCCCAATTCATATCTATTAGACTCCCTATGTTTAGACCCCCCCCCTTTTAAAGTCTCCCAACACCGACCCCCATTTAACCCATGCAAGAGATTATTTTTTTAAAGTGTCCTCACCACCACCCCCTCCCCCCCCCCCCCCAAAAAAAAAAATTTGGCTTCTTACCCTCTCAAGTATTTTTATCACACCAAGCGGGGCCCGAAATAAGAAAAAAAAGTACAACGAAGTGCTACCAAGAACCGATCTTACCAACGATAGTCGTCCTCCATAAGAGATCTTCTTTGCTTTCCGTGATGCGAGCTTATCTTTCATCTTCTCTATTACCGACTTCCAATGGTCTATTCTCCTCACAGACGCTCCAACCGGAAGCCCGAGATATTTAAAGAGTAGCATGTCGTGCCCACATCCCAATCTTGAAGCCCACGCTTGTACCTCTTCAACCGGTACTCCCACACCAAAAATTTTACTTTTGCCCATGTTAATTTGTAGACCTGACACAAGATGAAAACACTTCAAAATTTTCAGCAAATTCTTGATATTTGCTAAATTCCATTCACCAAAAATGTAACACCCCGGTTTCTGGCATTGTAAGTCAGCCTATTTCCTCGTCATTATAACCTACCTTTTAGTAGTATGAGTTTCTAGGAGATTGCGTTTATGTTCCCTGCACTTCCGAGAGCGTCGAAGTGGAAATAACCAAATTTTGGAAGTTTGAGGGCATGGCGCGACAGTGCCTCGCGATTGTGACAATGTCACTGTCGCCGAGGAGGTGTGACTCTCGGTACATTTGGCGCGACCCTGCCTCGCAATAGTGACAATGGCACTGTCGTCGTGTCACTATCGCCCGAAGTCTGGAACCCACGGTACATTTGGCGCGATTGTGCCTTGCGATAGTGACAATGTCACTATCGCTTGGGCACTGTCGCCGTCGGGGACCTGATGTTTAAAACTCTTTTGTTAGTCCATTTCTCATTAAGTGCACCACCCACCTCTCCTCACTTTCTCTCTAGAGTTAACCTAAAAGCATTAATGGCGATTTTGGCAAACTAAAACCTAGGTCCTTGGAGTTCAAGTAGTTCATCTTCTTCAAGACAAGAATTGGAAGCTAGGGTCAAGTCTTCACCATCTTCATCTTCTTTCAAAGCTAGACTTGAAGGTTTTATAGGGTTTTTATCAAAACCCAAGTTGCGAGTCATTCTTTCATCAAACTATATACATGTTAAACTATGGTGGTTCTTATCCCTTCTAAAGTTATCTTGATTTCTTATTTGATGATTTAACCAACACCCCATTTTGGGAACCTATGTTACATTTCTAGGGTTTTGGATTTTGAAAGTAAACTTGGATTTTGAATGTCAACAGGTTAACATACATTTATTAAGGAACTAGTATGGTTATCATCCTCTCCTTATTTTCAATAAAATCATGGAGAGGTAAATGATGAGTTGGTATGTGTTTGATCTATATATATGAGTTGTCAATGATTTCACTTGTTTATCCTTATACAACATTTTACAAAGTGTGGGTTTTGAAATAAAAATGAGTATGGATGTGTATACTTAAGTTTTGGGTAATTAATACCTATTAATAACTATGGTAATATATGTAGGAGTATCGTGGTCAAGTGTGGGTATGTACGTATTAGACCTTACACTATGGATCCATAGGCGCACGAGTCTTGTTTTGACCGAAAGTTTGGGATGGAATATCTTCCATAGGAACCAAGAAATAGGCATGGGGTCGAGATGGATAATAGTTGTGGACTTTAAGTCGGGCAACGGCCAAAAACCGATAGTTGTAATTTCTTGTATATGAGTGAAATCTAGAATTGACGGGTTTAACGTTGATTTGTAATGGGGCTCTTGAACATGAATGCGTGACCTACTTATGTGTTCCTTCACCAACATGGAAACCGGGTCTCCCCCATTAGCATAAGTGAAATGTGTGACACAACTGTCGCATTGGAAAAAATATCCTTATTGTGAAATGGGTTTAGTCTACAACTCTCCGCAAACTTATATTCTTTTAATTAAAATTGTTTGGTCTCACTAGGCGTTAGCCTAACACTTTTTCTTAAATGTGGCATGTATATCAGGTACTGTGAGTAGCGGGGAGGCAAGATTGTGAGGGTAGTGCTGATTGTCGAATGAGACAACTTTTAGGCACGTGCTTTTGGAGAAGAGTTACTTGGAGATTTTTGGAGATATAGTTACCCATTTTTGGTGATCTTAGAGACACCCGTATATAATCTAGATTACGTTGAGTCTAGATTAGTAGGTTGTTGTTTAAGTATCCGTATGAAGTTTTGTAAACTTTTATTCTACATTTTCCCTTTGTTGGGCGTTAATTTATGCATAGGTTGGATTTTGTTGCATATTTTCAGGTCTCTTCCATTTACGGACGTCATATTGCTGAACTTTTAAATTTTATTTTCACCTAAAATTTTTTTAGGGAGTTACAAGTTGGTTTCAGAGCCCTAGTTTAAGTGAACTAGGTATGAACGTAAGATGCCTAGACTTAAGTTGAAGTGTTAAGTTACAATTTTGAGTTACAGGTAGAACTCTTAGGAAAGGATAGACTTAGAATCAACGGAAGTACACTAATTGAGAGTTGTGATGATGGTAACGAGAATTCTTATGTATAATGTGTTCATAATTTCACTTAGCAAATGCTATTATGAATATATCATTACGTGAGCATGCTTGTTCTACTATTGTTGTGATGATTAATGAATGTAGTAGTACGTTATCTGTATGTGCTTGTTAGCCTACCTCTCATCTCATTATTGTGTGGTTGACAACTTGCTATGGTTAGCACTCGGAGTAGAGCGCCTAACCGCGAATATGCCCCTGAAGTCAGTGTGACGACTCCTGGCCCATCAAGACAGAAAGCTGCTCTCGAGCCTCCGATTCCTCGAATGCTGGTAGGAAGGGTTGAGACAGTGCCTAGAGTGAGCTTGGCCACTGACGACCCGGTCATCCAAGAGGTAGATCCTCAAACTCCCATGATGTCCAACCTCATGCAAATGATGAACACGGCCATGGACAGGAGGGACGAGAGATTAATAAAGATGTTGGAAGACCGGGATGCCGGTAACCGAAGGCCGGAGGCAGTCGCGGAGAATGCGGTAATGGGGTCTGGGGGTACCGGAAACGCTATGGGTACCGAAGAACATGTCGTCATGGGGGTCAGGAGGATAGAGAAGGGTTGCTCCTTCAAGTCGTTCCTGTGTTGTAAATCGTCTGAATTCTCAGGGACGACAAATCCTGTTGCGTGCATGAAGTGGCTTCGGGAGATCGAACTAGCCTTCGAATCGAGTGAATGCGGAGAGACGCAGAGGGTTAAATTCGCCTCACAGTTGTTTAGAGGGGAAGCTCTTGAATGGTGGAACATGGTTCGGTCAACCTTAAAGCCGACAGTCTTGGCACAACTCCCGTGGGGGACCTTCAAGAAGAAGGTAATGGACAAATATTGTAACGAGAGAGCGCTAGACCGGATTGAGGAAGAATTTCGGAACCTGAAGAAGGGAGACAAGTCGATCGCGGAGTACTCTCGATTGTTCGTGGAGAAACTGAGTTTGGTGGGACACTTGGCCCCCGATGAAAAGGCAAAGATTAAAGCATATCACAAGGGACTCCCAGCAGAGATGAAAATTGTTGTGAGAAATGCTAAGGTGAACTCACTTCAAGAAGCTATTGAAGAATCGCAGCTGGTAGAGGACGATCTTGTTCAAGGCAAAGAAGAAAGGGCTCGTGTTGGTGAAGAACGGAAATGGGAGGGTTGGTCAGGGCCTCCTCAACGGCCACGGCCTTTCGTTGGAAACCTTAGAGCGGAACCACGTCAGGAGCCCAATTGGTGCCCGAAATGTAAGAGTAAGCATTTTGGCCCATGCCGTACCACCTCAACTGAATGTTATAAGTGTGGGAAGGTCGGTCATACGATCAAAGATTGTCCCATTAAGGGAATAACTTGTTGTGAATGCAATAAGCTTGGCCATGTCCGAAGGGATTGTCCCAAGTTGAATACTGGGGAAATCAAGGAAGGAGAGATAACCCTCCCAAGGTGTCGGGCCGAGCATTTCAGATGACTGCAGAGGAAGCAAAAGCATCTGTGGATGTTGTATCGGGTACGTTCCTTGTAAACTCCGTACCCGCGTATGTCTTATTTGATTCAGGTGCGAATTTGTCTTTCGTATCGAACTCTTTTTCCCAACGCCTGTCTACACCTATAACTACCTTAGAGGAAGCCTTAGTAGCTGAAGTAGCTAATGGTTGTCAAGTTTTGATACGAGAGGCTTTCAGGGGTTGTATGGTCGTGTTAGAGGGAAATGAATTCTCAATAGATTTATTTCCTATGGCAATCGGTGGGTTTGACATAGTCGTAGGTATGGATTGGTTGGTGAGCAACAATGTAGAGATCGTTTATGCGAAGAAACTAATTCGAATTCCGATCCTCGGGGAAGACGTGGTGCTTGTTTATGGGGAGCGAAGAAGGGGTGAGGTAGCAATGATTTCCATGGCAAAGGCGCGAAAGTGTTTGGTCAAGGGATGCTCGTCATACTTGGATTATGTTTTAGACGCCCAATTAGAGAAGAAGCGGATTGAGGATGTGAAGATAGTTCGCGACTACCCCGATGTTTTCCCCGACAAACTACCCGGTTTGCCACCCGACCGACAGGTAGAGTTCCAAATCGAACTTATTTCGAGAGTGGCTCCGATAGCACGTGCACTGTACCACTTATCCCCGACCGAGATGCAAGAAATGATGTCTCAATTGCAAGACCTCCTTGAGAAAGGATTTGTAAGACCAAGTTCATCACCAGGGGAGCTCCGGTGTTGTTCATGAAGAAGAAGGATGACACCATGAGAATGTGCATCGACTACCGTGAGTTGAACAACACGACAATCAAGAACAAATACCCACTCCCCAGGATCGACGATCTGTTCGATCAACTTCAAGGAGCGGGTTGCTTTTCCAAGATAGACCTACGTTCTGGTATCATCAAGTGAAGGTAAGAGACGAAGACGTTCCGAATATGACATTTAGAACGCGGTACGACCATTACGAATTCCTAGTCATGTCGTTCGGCCTGACAAACGCCCCTGCTGTTTTCCTGGACTTGATGAATCACGTATGCTGACCCTTCTTAGACAAGTCAGTGATCGTGTTCATTAACGATATACTTGTTTACTCTAGGGACGAGAAGGATCATGAGCATCACCTCCGCGAAGTACTAGAAGTCTTGAGGAAGGAGAGATTATACTCTAAATTCTCGAAGTGTGATTTTTGGTTGAAGGAAGTGCAATTCTTGGGCCACATAGTCACTCAAGACGGCGTGAAAGTGGACCCGTCAAAGATCGAAGCCATGATGAATTGGGAACCACCTAAAAACCCGTCGGAAATTCGAAGTTTTCTGGGCTTAGCAGGTTACTATCGAAGGTTTATTCAGGATTTCTCCAAAATCGCTTCTTCCTTAATGGCCTTGACTCGAAAGAACACGAAGTTCGTGTGGACCGAAACTCAATAGAAGGCCTTCTGAACCTTTCAAAAGAAATTGTGTGAAGCACCGATCCTGTCCTTGCCCGAAGGTACATAATATTTTGTGGTCTACAGTGATGCGTAAAAAATGGGTCTAGGGTGTGTGTTAATGCAGCGTGGTAAAGTGATCGCCTATGCCTCAAGGCAACTCAAGGAACACGAAAAGAACTACCCTAACCATAACTTGGAACTAGTCGCAATAGTTTTCGCTCTAAAGCTATGGTGACACTACTTATATGGAACAAAGTGCACGCTCTTCACGGACCACAAGAGCTTGAAGTACGTTTTCGATCAGAAGGAATTAAATATGCGGCAAAGGCGATGGTTAGAACTGCTCAAGGACTATGATTGCGAGATGCTCTACCACCCAGGTAAAGCAAATGTAGTAGACGACGCCTTGAGCCAGAAGGAATATAGTGGTAGCATTAAGGTTACCAATGCAAGAATTGATCTGGTGTCAAGTTTGATCGAGAAGATAAAGGCATCTCAGACTGAGGCATTGAAAGAAGAAAACCTTAGGACTGAATTAATGGGGAAGTTGTACCTCCGACTGACAGAAGATGGTCGCGGAGTAAAACTATTCAATGGACGAGTGTGGGTACCCAAGATGGGAGGCAACCGAGAACTACTCTTAGAGGATGCCCACAAGTCCAAATACTCCATACACCCGTGGAGCACGAAGATGTATAGGGATCTGAAACTGAATTATTGGTGACTTGTGATGAAGTTGGATGTGGCAAGCTACGTCGAGCGTTGCGTGACTTGCTTGCAAGTGAAGGCTGAACATCAACGACCGTATGGGAGCCTCCAATCCCTTGAGATACCGGAGTGAAAGTGGGAGCACATTACTATGGATTTCGTAACCAAACTGCCGAAGACTTTGAGGGGTCATGATGCTATTTGGGTAGTCGTTAACCGCCTAACTAAGAGTGCCCATTTTCTGGCCATGCGGGAAACGTTGTCGATGGACAAGTTGGCAAAACTATACATCGATGAGGTGGTCTCGAGGCACGGAGTGCCACTGTCAATTGTGTCGGACAAAGATAGCCGGTTTACGTCCAACTTCTGGAGCGACCTTCAAAAAGAATTGGGCACAAGAGTGAAGTTGAGCACGGTCTATCATCCGCAAACCGACGGTCAGAGTGAAAGGACCATTCAAACCCTTGAAGACATGCTTCGGTCGTGTGTCATTGACTTCGGCGGAAGTTAGGATTCCCACTTACCACTCGTAGAATTCGCCTATAACAACAGTTACCATTCTAGCATCGGGATGGCCCCGTTCGAGGCCTTGTATGGTCGCAAGTGCAGAACCCCCGTTTGTTGGCTAGAGGCAGGTGAAAAGCAATTTTCCGGACCCGAAATTGTCCAAACAACAACCGATAAGGTGAAGTGTATCCGTGAGCGGCTAAGGGCGGCTCAAGACCGCCAGAAGAGCTACGCCGACAAGAAAAGGCGACCCATAGAATTCCAAGTTGGGGACCGAGTTATGTTGAAGGCCTCCCCTTGGAAAGGGATCATCCGTTTTGGAAAGCGCGGGAAGCTGAGCCCCCGCTTCCTCGGACCATTCACCGTATTAAAACAGGTGGGACTGCAAGCCTACCAGTTAGAGCTACCGCCAGAAATGGATAGAATCCATAACAAAAGTGCATGGCGGAAGAAGAGAGTGTCATTCCTCTCTCTGAGATTCGAGTCGACGAAAATAACCATTGCATTGAGGAGCCCGACGCGATACTTGAGAAAAAGTCAAAGAAGCTTCGCCATAAGGAAGTCACTATGGTTAAAGTTCAATGGAAACATCACCGAGGCGCCAACGTGACATGGGAATCCGAAGAGGATATGAAGCGGAGGTACCCTCACCTATTCGAGTAGCCGAGATTTCGAGGGTGAAATCAATTCCAAGGGAGGGAGGATTGTAACACCCCGGTTTCTGGCATTGTAAGTTAGCCTATTTCCTCGTCATTATAACCTACCTTTTAGTAGTATGAGTTTCTAGGAGGTTGCGTTTATGTTCCCTGCATTTCCATCATTATGTGAAGGCTTTCGGCTACCAATAGAAATAGGAATGGGTCAAGTGGATCCCCTTGACGTAATCCTTTCTCCATTTGAAATTCTCTAGTTGGTGCACCGTTGATGAGGGCCGAGATTTTGGATGATTTTAGACAAGCTTTTATCCATCCTCTCCATTTTTTCGTAAATCCCATTGCTTCCATAACCTCAATAAGAAACATCCATTCCACTGAGTCATATGCCTTTTCAAAATCAACCTTGAATATCAACCCCCTCTTCTTCTTTCTTCTAAGGAAGTCCACCGTATCGTTTGCGATAAGAATCCCATCGAGAATGAATCTTCCTTTCACGAATGCACTTTTTTCTTTGCTTATTAGTTTACTCATTACGGCTTTTAATCTCTCCCCTGGGACCTTTGACACAATTTTATAAAAAATGGCAATAAGGCTAATCGGTCTAAAGTCATTTAAACCGATCGAATTTGGGATTTTTGGAATCAGGGTTAGGAATGAAGCATTGCACCCCTCACTCAACTCTCCTCTTTCCATGAACCATTTGATTGCCGCCATCAAGTACGGTTTTTGTAACACCCTCAAAATTAGAAATGGCGACTAATTAAATTTTTCCAATTACAACGATAACTAAATCAACTACAACAACAATTAAGGTTTAACCTCAATAAACACCATTCAATTCCTATACACGATCTATAATAGGTACGTATGTTACTACAACCCAAATACAGTCACTATCTCCAACTGCGGAAAACTTCACCAAACAACTTACCCTCGTGCAAATCTAGAGCTCATCTCCTCAAGCACCGCTAGAACCAAATCCCAACTGGAACCTGATGCACATGCCGACAAATAAAAAGGTTAGGCTAACGCCTAATGAGTTCAAGAGTTTTCAACATGAGTGGATATATAATGTTATTGGTAAAGAATGTCATTTAAATCATTGATCTTCCTGAATGATTTACTTTAACATGAGACGAATCATTTTCCAAATATACACATTTAAAGATGATAATTCTAGCATAAAAATAATCCTTCGCAAAATAGATTTTAACCCGAAACTCACTTGAAACATTAAACAAGGATTGAACTCCCAATTTATAAAAACACGTATAAGCCTTTATTTCCCGAAACACCAAAACACGGTGGAACACTAATACTCCACATAACTCATGGATTAAACTCGTGCATATAAGACGTCACCGAAAACATGGATAATAAAAATACAATACCCAAAACAACACCTTTCGGTGACGGGGGAAGCCCGTTTCCATTGAACTTGGCGGGAACACAAAAGTATGCCACGTATCTATGTTATTGAACTGCACCTCAGATCATTGACTTTAGTGCACACTAACTTAAGTGTCACCTCAAGTCCCCAACACCTTTAGTGCACACCACCTATCGGGCGTCACCTCAAGGACACGGTACCTTTAGTGCACACCACTTAGCGGGCGTCACCTCATTGATACCCGATCTTAGTGCTCATTCACGCTCTAGTAGAGTTCCAACCTCAAGGTCCCCGTTCGACCTTTAGTGTCTACTCACTAGCATTCAAGGTAGGAGTCTCAACTCCTTACTTGATAACCCATGATGACTAACGCTCATGCACAAGAATTAGACATTCAAACACAAGACCCATGGTCTCGAAGTACAACCCATAAAGGTTCCTCTTCGCCAAACAACCGGGACGACACCAATGCCAATACGACATTATTTTCCCAAAGTGAGAATCCCAAGAGTCCTCACCATTAAACACGACTGACTTACATGCCTATGGATCCAATGCATTACAGTCTAAAACACATGACCCCTATTGGATGACACACACTCTCAAAACATGTATTCCCAAACTAAAGTACAGTAAATGCAATTCACACCCAAGGCTCCACTTTAAGTTATTAAAACCGGACAAATGTCCTCAAGACTCAATTTAGTCAAAATCGAGCCAGAGGCCCAACAACTTACGTAAACCCCCAAAAGAAAGCCGGTATAAACATTGAAACACGATTGACCAACTATTATGCAAACACGACGACCAAAAGTATGATTAACTCAAAACTCCTCATCGGATGAGGCAACCATTTTCCAAATGAACTCGCACCCCTATATTTCCAAAATGCCTCATAACACAATAATATGCATTTTCCGAAAAGGCTTATAAGGTCAAATACACAAAATGACACTTACGTCAATTGAACTCCAATTATATATGTAAAATCATCGATGAAACATTTAAATATGATTTATTTACCAAAAATCCCAAAATGGGTATTTCACCATGTTTATAAAACTAAATATTTCAAAATAACCAAAACTTATCAGGTGATCAGCAGTTAACAATTTAATGTGAAACACAAAACACTTTAAAATGAACATTTTGGCATGTACACCGTTTTCACAAATCAACTTGAACTCACCTTGCTAGATTTAGGCTAAATCTAGATTTTACTCCAACTTGAGCTATCTTGAAGAAATTTGAATCCATGAGCAAAATTCTTCCAAAAACCTAGATCCATAAATTTTCAACCATAAATATACACATTCAACCATATATAATTGTTTCCCAAACATTTTACATGAATATCTCATCTTATCCCAAAACCCTAATTTCCATAGTTGAATAGAAGAGAACATTACCTCCACCAAAGTTTGAATCCATCAACAACCCTCTTCTAGGTCATCACTATGACCTCAAGTTCCAAATCATCCAAAAGAATGGGAAATTGGTTTGGAGACATTGATATGAACTTTAAATCCCTAGTTAAAGATGGGTGATGATGTAAAGAATCCCAACTTGTTTCCAAAACTTGGTCAAGAGGTGAAGGATCACTTTAGATCTTCAAAATGGAGGTATTGGATGCTTCAAAATCGATCTTGAGAGAAAAGGTTTTGTTTATAGATAGGGAGAAAACGAGTTGGGAGAGTAACAAATGAAATAGGGCTGAAATTTCCTGTTTTAAACGAGTATGGGGTCGCTCGCGATAGTGCCTGACGATTATACCTAAGGCACTCTCGCCCAAATGGTACCGCGGGCACTCCCCCGCTAGCGATCGTGCCTCGCGATTGTGACTAATGTCACTCTCGCGGGGCACTCTCACCCAGAGTGTACCGAACCTCAAACTTTCCCAACTTTCACTCGGAGCACCCACGACGCGATAAGGATTGACAGGTAAGACGTAAGGGATGAAATTCTACGATAAGAAACAAGGATTTCTTAAAGGATTGACTTTCACAAATAGGAATTTACAGGTGTTACAGTTTTATCAAGCCCCAATATTCCTTTATGAAGTTGATCGTAAATCCGTCCGGGCCCGATGCTTTCCACATTCTTTGATTGCATTCCACACTTCCTCATACGTTACCCTTCTCTCTAAATTGTATGCTTATTCCTATCCCAATTTATTAATATTCTTCATTCTTAGTGAATGCCCACCCTCTTTGAGCTTGAGAACTTTGTTTTGAAAAAATCTAACGCGATCTCCTTGATTTTTTCCGGGTCTTCCGTCCACTTGGAATTTATATTTAAACCGCGAATTGTGTTCCTCCTTTCTCGACACTTTATAGTCGCATGGAAGATCTTAGAATTTTCATCCCCCTCTTTAATCCACGCATCTTTGCCTTTTGTTTCAACATTTCCATTTTCTTTTCTTCTAATTCCAACCATCTATTTCTTGCCGCCAACCATCTTTCCCTATCTTCAATTCTCAAGATGTTTTTATCAACGTCTTTTTACCATGTTTTCACTTCTTCCTTCTTCAACTCCAATTCTCTATCCACATTACTCCATTTGATTCTACTCCAATCCTTTAGAGCCAATTTTACATTTTTTAGTCTATCCTGAAAAATATAATAGGGTCTTCTCAAATTAACCTCTTTCGACCATGCCTCATTAACTACATTTCCAAGGCTTTCATCTTTAAGCCAAGCATAAAAAAACTTGAATGGTTTAGGGCCAAAGTTGGCCCACATGTCACTCAACATAATTGGAAAATGATCCGACCATTTTCTCTTTAGGACTTTGGACCCCAAAATTTTCCAAAACGTGTCGATGTCGTGTGAAACGAGGAACTGGTCAAGCTTGCTCCATTTCTGCCCATCATCACTTACCCGTGTGAACTTTATCCCCCGATTGGAATTTCAATTAGATTGGCCCTCCTAATAAACTCATTGAAGTCTTCCGTACCTTTGCGATTAGTAATCGAGTTTATCCTTTCTCTGTCATTCCGAACTTCATTAAAGTCCCCACCTAATATCCACTGCACATCCTCTCTTTCACAAAGCGTTTCCAATTTAGCCCACACTTTAGCTCTTTCCTTTTGTTCCCTCAGCCCATAAATATTTACACAACCGACTAGCCTATTCTTGTTTGCCCATTTTCCCACTATTGCAATAAAACTGTCCTCTTGAATAACAAACTCATATTGAAAAGAGTTTTTGTTCCAAATGATCAATAGACCTCCAGAATTTCCCTCTGCCGACTTTTGCACGAAATCCCCATCTCCCGCCCCCCATAATTCTACCACCCCCTTTGGTTCTACCTTTTTGGCTTTAGTTTCTTGTATCATAATCAAACACGATCTCTATTTCAAACATATGTCTTTTATTTCTCGACCCTAATCCCCTTATATTAACTGAAAGTCTGAAACCATCTTCATAATTAAAGTTTCAGATATCGACACTTACCTGACATCTTTCAGTCCTCTCTTGTTGCCTTGTCCTGTGATGCCCCCTTCTTTTCTCTTTGGTTCCATTTGATTCCCAGTCTGCTGCCGAAATCTTCCAACTCTTCTTGACTGTCCAAACCTTTTAATTTGTTTGACAAAGTAACTTTAGTTGCCATTGAGATAGATCCCCCAACTCTGTGTTTTCGTCCTTCCCTTGTTTTTTAACTCTCCCCTACTAATCCCTTTACTTTGTGATCCTCTCTTTTGTACGCCACCCTTTGCCATTTGTTTAATGTGATGGAAACTCATCCTGTTTCTACCGAAGCTCAACATTTCCCGTTTGTTTGTTTGGAGGATTCACCGTAAGAACTTGAATTTTTCCCTTTCTGCGCTTTGAGTTTTTTTCCCTTTGTTTCCATTGGTATCGACAGTATTCACCGTAAGTTTTAATAATTGTTTTTAAAAGTTTTTTTTATAAATGTTTTATAATATACTATAGATATAGATAATAGTTGATGACTTGATGTGGTAATTAAAATTATTTTAAAAAAATAGTTGTTACTTATCTATACTATATTATAAAGCAGATATAAAAAACTCTTAAATACAAATTATTAGGCACAATGTGTCATCATTTTATGCAAGATTTTAAAAATCTCTTAATTTACAAGTATCAAAACACAAAATACATATTATTACTGCAAACTTCTAACACCCACCAATTTGGTATGTGCAAGGTCTTCCTTTTATGCAAATATTTCCATGTATCACTATTAATTAACCATTTTTATTGTCGACATGCACATGTACAATGCAGCAAGATACATTAAAATTGTGATGTATGCGCGAATAAGTTTCTAGTATTAATATAGAAGATAAATATTGTTGCAATTATTTTTATAGAAAAATGGAAGGTGTACGAAATTACTAGATTGCCCTTGAGTAAGCTTCTCAGCCACGCCTAAAAACTCCCGCGTCAATTTGGCGACAACCTCCCGAACACAAAATGGGGCATTTTGCTGTGATTAGGGTTTTATCAAAATCTGTTTCAATTTGAAAACAAATTATTTCGAACCATTTTCGCCTTTCGATTCTTTGGTGGAATAGACAACTAGTTATTCTCTGTTCTTTTGATTCTAGCAATGGGGAAGAGGGCAGCCATTGTTTTATCATCATCAGATGATGATGGCGAGTGTAATGATATTGATTTTTCAGTAAAATCTAGTTCGAGTCATTTCAAGAATCCGAAATCGAAAGCCGCTTCTGTTCCTCGAACTAACCCTAAGAGATCAAAGAAAAGTCGGATTTCGAATTCGAGTTCGAGTTCTCGTTCTCATCCGGGCAAAAATGTCAATCCTTTTGACGAGGTGATGATTTTGAGTTTTTGTTCATGTTTTGGTGTGCGATGGTTATATGCTTGTGTATTTTCATTTGAAATTTGTAATATCGTTATTTGTTCAAGCTAGATTGAATAAGCAATATTTGATGCGTGTAAGCGATTTCGTGTATGTTGCACTATTGTGTCCAGAAGTAGAACATAGCTTTGACTAGGTGTACTTTTTGTTTGGTGGATTGTGAGTTACGTTGTATTATAGAGGTACACTTTAAGGTTGGATGATAATCGTTCTTTTTATGCAAGCATGTTTGTAGATCTGAAAATTTGGAACATTTTGACAACTTGTGGGTTTTGTTTGCGACCCAACGAACGAAATGGAAAAAGTAGTTACGGAGTGTCTACATGACATAATTTTGTTGAACATATTTCTTTTCTTTTTGCACTAAGTTAGCATGCTAAATCTAAAGTTGCTTGCTGCAGATGAAACTGTTCTGTGAGGATTTCGGTGAAGGTTTTACAGGGTTCAAGGTATCTGCTGGTATGCTATGGCTATGTTTGTACTTATTAAAGGGAATCGGAATGTTTAGTACCTGGATATACAATTAATTTTTTCATGTTTAAACAATAAGAATTTGTGTGATGTGTAGTTTTAAACTTATACTTTCCAATTCATCAGAATTTTTGAGTTCATAGAGTCTCTGAGTGAGGAAAAAACAAAAAAGCAAGCAGCATGATGGATACTTTGATACCCCACTTTACAAGAAAGTCCTTTTGGACTTGGAACTAATGGACTGCAACTCTCCAAGGATGAGGTGCAGTAGTTTTAATGTAGCATTTTGAAACTATAGTAAGTTGATGAAAGGAAATAAATGATTTGCGACCATGTTAAACACTAAGAAAGGTGGTGTGCAGTACACCTTCTTTCTCGTGCTTGTTCATTCTTCTCCCCAAATGACAAGCAAAACATTTGGTGTGTGTTAAACTGGTCGAGCTTTATGATAAATTGAATTTTAGCTTGTAAATTTGAGCATTAAATCCTACAAAATCAACATAATGAGCACCAAATGTCCAAAAGATTGAACAAATGCAGATAGTGCCAAGCCTTTTTGTTATGCATGGATAATGCCGAAGATGCTTTAACAGTTTTGAGGAAGCTACATTTTGATATGTGGAGTATATGGTAATTACTTTTGGTTAAATATATATCATTAAACATGTTGATCAAGTGGGATGTCAAATAAGGAATCATGAGACCTGCATTAGCATATGTTAAGTGTACAAATGTGCTTTCTGTTGCTTGGTTCAAAGTTCTAATGTTATAGCCTCAGATCACTTCTGGATATATATATATATATATATATATATAGAGAGAGAGAGAGAGAGAGAGAAACGGTAAGATACAATAGAAGGGATGAAACTCTCTCCTTGTATTACTGCAATTTTCTTTATCTTGCTGTCTTCATCATATTTGACAACCTTTTTTTTTCCTGGCACATTGTTTATATATTTTTGCTTTTGAAGCTGACTTGGTAATTTACTGTGACTTAGGCTATAGAAGAGACAACAAAGAATTATGGTTAGACAAGTATAAGCCTTGCTCTTTGGTGGAACTCTCTGTTCACAAAAAGAAGGTAGTTAATTTGATATAAATTTTGCATTAAGAATGCTTTATGACTATTCTTATTCCTATCCCTGATTTCTCAGGTTGAAGAGGTTAAAGTTTGGTTTGAAGAAAGAATCAATATCAGAAAGGTACCCTATTGTTATGGTCTTGAAGCTATTTACCCTTGTTCTTTAATCCATTCATTTTCTAGATCTCCTGATAGATTATAAAATCAGAAACTGACAAACATCAATAACCTGTTTAAGCAAACTTTATTGGTGTCCTCTTTCATGATGCATGCTTTTATGCCTTTGTTAGGTTTGCATACCTGTTTAACAAAATGGTTTCGGAAACTGACATCATGAAAGTTATGTTTTTCTTGCAACACCTATTACAACGATAGTGCTGCAACTGCCTAACCAATGATTGGGGGCTGATGACTTGTAATAGTAGTTAGATAACGGTGATACCTTATTAACGATTTAAAAAGTTGAGCAAACTAGACTTTGGTCCCGATATGTCAAAAATTACGGATTACATTCCCGTGGTTCGTTTATCACATTGACAGTCATTGTGGTTTGCAAATCCTTACGGATTTGGTCCCTCATCCCAACAGTTGTTGGTGGATGCGCTTAAGTCTCCTTCCATGAGGAGCACATGAGGGCATTTTGGTCATTTTATCTTATCCCCATTTTTTTTTATTAAATTAGTGCACCCCTGCCCTCTCCCCTCCCCTCCCCTCTTCTTGCTCCCCAAGATGCCATTGGCACCCTCTTTTCTTGCACAACCCTTTCCTCTCTCACTGAGCAACACTAATTAGATGCAACCCTTTCCTTTCTTTGACAAGAATCAGATGCAGCCCCTTCCTTAGGTTTGATGCAACCCATCATCTAAGTCAGATTTAAACACTGTCATCCAGTTGGATTGATCCAAATCTGTCTGATCCAAACCCACAACTTGAAAATTGAAATATTGAGTTTTGTGTATACATTCCGAGACAAACTGAGCAAAGAAAAGAACGTCAGCTAGTTCAACAATCTCGATATCAAGAACTGATTTCCACCGACTCTGATGACTTCAGGACTTGGACTAATATTCAGTAAATGTGAAATCGCTGCAATCGGGAACTAAACAGGTGCAAGTTGGGCAACAAAGAGATAGAAGATCGATTACAGGTTACTGCGCCTATGTTTGGGGGCAATCTTGTCACTTGGACGAGCAACAAACAAGTTGTTTCTCACAGCAGGGCTTAATCCAAGCATAGAGCATCAACTCTTGGTAATTGTGAAGGACTGTGGCTGCAATGACTTTTGAAGGAATTAAGAGTAGAAGTTCAACCTTTTGTGAAGATGTTTACAGTCAACATAGCTAAGAATCCTGTTCACCATGACTAGACTGAAATAGATGGTCATCAATTACTCTCAGAGAAGGTCAACATCGGGATCATTGAACTCAGTTACATTCCTCCAAAACTGCACATTGCGAACAGCGAATATCCTCGCCAAAGCTCTTTCTAAAAACATATTTGATGATGTGAGTTCCAAGCTTGGCTTGTATGACATATACAACGAAGCTTGATGGAAGTATAGAAATATGTGAGTTTCTTTGTAAATATATATAGGAGATTCAATTATTTATTACTGATTTGTATAAGATAGGAAGGTTAGCTGGTAGTTTTCTGTTTTGTAGGATTTAGTTGCTTATTTATGGAGGCTAGCATTTTGTACCCTCTTTTTTAAATATTAGGCTGTAAGCTGCTTTCAATTTTATGAAGAAAGTTCTGAATTTCTTCAGGAACTTCATGTACACACTAATTCGTTATCTGCTCTGTGGAACCTTAACATTGCCAAAATTTATTTGCAGGATGAATATTGTAATCACGTTCTTCTCATTACTGGACAGCCAGGAGTTGGAAAATCTGTATGTAATATTAGTTTCTCCTACATTTTCATGCTTTCTAAGTTGAATCCGTTGTCTGTTTGTGTTTTCAAAGTAAAGAGAGAAGTTTTTGTAACTTGTCATTTATAAATTTCTGACTTGAATAATGGCCAAATCAGTGACAACCACCAAAAGTTGCCACCAAGTTCACCATTTTACTTTTTTCCAAAAGTTGCCACCAATTGTGGGGTTAGCATCATTGGTGGTTGCTATAGGCTTATTTCTTAATCAGCTGGCTGCTTCCTGTTGCTTGAAATGACCATTATCATTCATCATCCTGTAGGCAACAGTTCATGCAATTGCCTCCCATCTTGGAGCAACAATATGTGAATGGAACACACCTACTCCCACAATTTGGCAAGAACATATTCATACCACCAATGCAGGTATTTCCACACTTCATTCTGGCCTTCTGCTGACTAAATAGAAAAGGCATGTTATCAGTAATTAGTATGTCATGTCACCAATGCCAAAAAGCCCATACCTTCAGAAAAGGAGAAAGTAACAGGATGTAACTGGCCTGTTTTTCTGTTTACGATGTATCTCGTTCTTACTTTGTTATCTGAGTGTGACCGTAACATTTTATGTTTATTTCCTAGGCTTGCGCTACATGTCAAAGTTGGATGAGTTTGAGAATTTTGTTGAGAGGATAAGGAAATATGGATTGATTTCCTCATCTATGACTGGGGAAGTGCAAAAACCATTTATTATCTTAATTGATGATCTTCCAGTGATAAATGGAAAATTGTCTTATGGTAGACTTCAGCGCTGTTTGCATCTTCTTGTGCAATCTGTCCGTATTCCAACCGTCATATTGATCACAGACTATGGTAGAGCAGACACTGCTGATTACGCATCAAGATGCTGGGAAGAACTTCAGACATCTCTTCAAAGAGCTGGGGCTTGTAAGGTTACATTTATTACTAGACATAAGTTGGGATTCCATCCATTCTCTTTTACTACTTGGTCATTTTATACAATCTGTATACCACACAGGTGGCTTTCAATCCAATCACAGGGAACTCTATTGTGAAGACGCTTTCCAAAATTTGCAGAGAAGAAAAGCTTAAAATAACAGCCGATCAGATTGATGTCATAGCTAAAACCAGTGGAGGTGATATCAGACATGCAATCACATCTTTACAGTACTTCAATCTGAAATCAGATTTGAAGTCTATTTCCATGGACACTACTTACTCAGGAAAGGGATCCCACAAGATCGATCATTTGGATGATGGGTATTCTTTACCATTTGGCAGGGATGAAACTCTCTCTTTGTTTCATGCCCTGGGGAAATTTCTGCACAATAAAAGAGATACAGAGAATCTGACTGCATCTGGTATGTTCTGACGGAACCTGCTTTATGAGATTTAGTTATTAAATATAGATGCTGATTTTGTTTATATTTTTCGATATTTTCTTTTTCTGATAGTCTGATCACACCCTTCTACATGCAATTTGATTTACTTGCTTTAGATGAGTTGAAACTATGTAGCATTGATATAGTGGTTGCAGTCCTAGGCTTTTATGATCTTCATGGTTGCCGAAAGAACAGCAAGTTTTATATGATAAGATTGGCTTGAGAGTCCAGGCCTTCTTTTTGGTCATTCCTGGCTCTGTTAGGAAGATGAATAATGCAAGGTAGAACATCTTTTGAAGAGAACCAAACGAACTTTATCCAGGAGGTGTGATACAAGCAGTAGTGTGTCAAAAATATTCTGTTTGTAATTGTGCTCTTCAAAGTTCAATACTTAATTGTGTGTGTGTGTGTGTGTGTATATATATATATATATATATAACAAGTACAGCTACAGACTGATAGGGTTTCACAATATAGTGTTGTAAGAGGTCCCATTTTTAACACTGAACTGTAAACTGTTCAGACTGTAAGAAATATTTTTTCTACTTGATGTACATATGATTTGCAATAAAAGTTAAGATTTATGTTAAGATTCAGATATATTTGTATGTTATCTTTCTTCTGAGAGTTCCATGTGATTCAGTTGTAATGGTTGACTGAAATAGTTTTCTTAGCTTGGAGTGGCATTTAACCAAATTACTTGATTGCGCTTCTGGTACGGTCGGTTAAACTCTCTTTCTTCGTTGTTTTAGATATGGATTCTGTCTTTTTAAAGGAGGACTTTACAAGATTACCCATGAAAATGGATGCACCAGAGAGGGTACTTGGTCAAGCACATGGGCAAGCAAGGCCTATTGCTGATTTCTTACAGGAAAACGGTATGCTTCTTAGATCATCATAGCTTGACAATGAATTTTTTTATTATTATTTGCCACTCATTATTTTTCACCATCAATTTTGGGATGTTTAAGACCAATCTTGCATTTCTAGAACTCTATCTAGAGCCTCCATGTTGCATGATGGTGGGATTGTTCATTTTTGTATGTTGATTTCCTTCAGTTCTAGATTTTCTGCATGAGGAAGCTATGGATGATGCATGGGTAGTGGCTTCTTATCTCAGTGATGCTGACACACTTCTTACATCACTTACCGGAATGCTATCTAGAAATTATGAGGCTGAGAACATTATCCAATCGACTGCTGCATCAGTTGCAGTACGTGGGGTGATGTTTGGCAATCGTCACCCTTTATCTTCCAGGTACCACAACTTTTATTAGTCATCGATTAGAGAAAATCATTCTCGTATACATATGGGAGGTTCACACAAGAAGGCTAAATATCGTGAGAAGGTAAGAAGGGAAGGTTAAGCAAAGGTTCATATGTGAATCATAGAAAAAATCCATTTGAAGATGCATATATGACCCATATAAATAACCTGTAATGTTGGGTTTTATGCATCCGATGATTCACACATGAACCTTCCCTTATATTTTTTTTTACAATGTTTAGCCTTATTTGAACCGCCCCTATATATATGTATGTATGGATTATTAGGATTGATGGCTGTCTGTTCAATCATTATGCAAACTCAGGTGGCATGCCATTCGTCGTCCACTGCTATGGCAGGTTGAGCAATCACTATGGCGTAACAAGGTTTGGTGTTTTTCAACTATTTATTCTTAATACTCCATCTAGTTCATGAAATATTCGAAGTATGACCTTGACATGTAGTTTAAGCCCAGCTTTTGACCATTTGTCAAATATCTAAAGTACCCTCTAATTATTGAAAAAATATTAATCTTCTGGACTTGATTTACTTGTGAAATTGACAAATAGGTAATTTCAACTTGAAACTTAAATTCAGAAGAATGATATGCTTCAACTTTCATTAGATGAAGTGCATTGTTTTATTCTTTTAGAGCATCTCCAACACAATCTTCAAAATGGATAAAATAGAGGTTTTGTAGTTCTTTTTGCTCTCACAGATTATCCAGAACGGTCTCCAAAATGGAGGGAAGATGAGAAAGAAGAATTTATTTTCCATATTTGGAGAGAGAATTAAGTATTAATTATTTTCTAACTTATTGTTGAGGAGAGAGAACATAAAATTACCGTTAATATTTTTTTTTGTTTATTGAATATTCTAATAATATAATTAATGCTAGAATTTTCAAAATGGACATTTGGGGTTTTTTTAGCTCATCAGATTTCCCAAAAACCTTCTCCAAAATGGAGAAAGTATTAGAGAGAAGGTAAAATCCTTTAAAGAACTCTCTAAAAATGATTGCCTAGGAGTGTGAAATGATATTTTGTTATTCCCATCAATAAGAGTCTTTGAAATTAAATGTTTAGAAGAGAGAAGGAATATTTTATTAAATATATTGAATATTTTAATAATATAATTAATACTATATCATTTAATAATGTATATTGAATGAAATTTTTATTTTTGTTGTAGATTTTGATTTTTTGACTTTCGTTTTGGAGAAATTTTAAAGAATCTGTTAGAGATGCTCCAACATTTTTGTTATTGATATTTTGAGTTTTCTATTTGGAGAAATTATGGAGAAACCGGTGTTGATACATGCTTACCATGCTAGAGTGATAGTTTGCATAATAAAGGATTCATACCTCAGGCATCGTAAATGATATCTTGATGCAGAAGGAGATGGTTGCGGAAAGATCTGTTGCTGCTTATAACTGTGTTAACTTATCCGAACTTTCGACCATTGCAACCGAGTGGAAACCCGCCCTTAAGTGGCTGGGCTCAAGAGCTTCTGAACACGACAGACGACACCAAGGATCAATTGGTGGCGAAATGGTTGATAACGACTGGAGTTTGGATCACCCAAACGAGACTTGTGATGATGAAGACGATGAAATAGAAGATTGGTAGGGGAATTGAAGCAAGTGTGGTTTAGTTTCTGTAAATGGTGTAAATTAGTGTTAGGCGATGATGATCGGATTTTTGGAACTCAATCTGGTGGTTTATCGAGCTCAATGTTGGTGTTATTGCTTTTCTAAAGCTAGTTTAGTAGAATTTCATGCAAGATTTGAATGATTGTTGTAAAAAATTTGTACGGTTGTTGCTTAGGGGCCGTTTACCAAATGCTTAACCAGGTAAGCGCTTGCCAGTAAAATTCAACACTATCACTTACTTACCGGGTAAGATTTTAGTTCACCAAAACGATATCATATGCAACAATTTTTCTAGTAAGCACTAATCGTGTTAAGAGTCTCATCATCACATACCGGGTAAAACTCTCGGTCCGTGTCTTAACTTTTACCGGACAAGATTCTTGATCTTTGCCATATTCATCCGATAAGGTAATGTGACTTGGTAAGTGTTTATTCGGAAAAGTGTTTGGTAAACGACCTCTTAGTGTATAGAGATAACCACCAAGCCATGAGAAAAATGGGTATAAAAGTTTCATCTTGTGAAAAGTGTAAAATTCATCATCACTTATATTAAAAGATTGTTCTAAGTTCCCATGGTATATGTATGGGACTCCACTAAATTATTCTATGAGAAAAGAAAGGGGGTTTCAATATGTCAATATATATGAAGAATAAGTTCAAGGAATCATTTATCAAACTCCTATCGAGTAAGTGCTTACTAAGGAGCTGTTACTAAACACTTACTAGGTAAACGCTTACCGGTAAAATTCTAACACTATCATTTACTTACCGTGTAAGATTTTAGTTCACTAAAATGACATCTTATGCAAAAATTTATCTGTTAACCGCTAACCGTGGTAAGAGTCGTCGCCCTCACTTACTGAGTAAGATTCTTGACCCTTACCATATTCATCCGGTAAGGTAATGTGACTTGATATTTCAAGTTGGTGGTGTAACCGGAACCCACTAATCAAAGACTAGAGCTATGTTTGGCAAACTAGCTGATGACTTATAAGCTAGCTGGTAGCTGATAAGCTAGCCGATGAAAAAGTCATGTTTGACAAAAACTAGCTTATAAGATGTAAAATTACCAAAAAGGACGTCGAGCAAAGACAATTAATTACAATATTAATAATATAATTAAAATAAATTTATAGTAATATAATATATTAATTAATACAAATAAGGTAGTAAATAATATAATATGTTAATTAGAATTTTTTGAAATTTATTATACATATATATATATATATATTATAAACTTTGAATTTTAAACCAAATTTAAAAAAAATATACATTAACTTATGATTTTGAAATACCGTTACATATAATATGGAAAAAATAATCAAATAATAATTACAAAAATAATTATAATTCATAACTAAAATACATTGATCAATATTAAAAAAATTGATATAATTATCAATAACTCTAAATAATTAAAAATTTATATCAACATATAATTAGAATTTATGTTATAATTTTCAGATAATATTAATTAATATTAATTAATTAATAATAATAAATTTTAATAATTAATAGTTTTTTTGGAAGGGTGTCCTAGGCTATGCCTAGACTAATCCCTGGCAAATTATGATGGTAAGACGTCAACCCTGGTTAAACCCCAGTGGCCACAATGTTGCGTACGCCTGGATTCGAACCCTGGGCAGATGGGATATTCCACCACATCCCCCAAGGCCTTAACCAGTACGCCACAACCCTTGTGGTTTATAATTAATAGTTAATATATAATAATGGATATTAAAGAGGGCATAGTTGAAATAATCACAAAAAGCTTCTCATAATTTACTCCAAGTAGCTTATAAAAAAACTAGCAAGAGGCTCTACACCTTAACCCCCGCTATATGATGACATCCAGCAACCCAAAATTCTTGATGATTATTTGATATACACGTTCCGTAAAAACTCAAGAACACAACATTTTTTCTTTTTCCTTCATAAAAAAAACTCGAAAACACAACGTTAAAATTATAGATCCATCACTATCTAAACTGAATTTTTAAAATAAATTTAAAAAATAAACTAATTTATAAACTAACTTATATTACCAAAAAAATATCATTTAACCTCAATTAATAACGAAGTTCCAGCATACTCTGGCTAAGTTTTGTGAGAATTATAGAATCAAGAAACCTCTCGCAAGTGCCATCACAATTCCATTCTTCATTTGGACTGCACCTCCATGCAGGATAGCATTCGCCCATCCCACGCTCCTAGCATCTTGTCCACGCGTCTTACTGTGATTGGTTCGTCACATACACGCGCTGTCATGTCAGAAATCAGTTTTCTTAAAACCTGTGATCCTCTTGTTTTTAAATTAATAAATTTTTTCCAAAGAACTTTATAATTTTTCCAGTGCTGAAATTTTCAAAATCAGAGAGGAATGCTGATAAAAGTTGTACACTGTGTATAGCAATTTGTACAACTTTCTGAATTTGAGAATATGCACTCTGTAAGAAGCGTCTGGCTTTTTATCATAAATTTCCCTCCATTTATTCGCTACTTTTTTCTGGTCTCAATTCTCAAACATAATCCTTTACTTGTCTTCTCTCTTATTCATTTCTTCTGGTTCTCTCTCTCTCTCTCTCTCTCTAGCTCCTCCATTTACAACAGGAAGACGAAGAAGTTTAATCTTGAGTTCGATCAGGTGAGATTTCAAGGAATTTGAAGATCATGAAAATGTGTTGAATTCATTAAGATCGAATATAATTGTTCTACTAGTATCAAATCAGTGATTAGCTCAAATAATGTATGAAATTGGAAGTATTTTATGTTTATAAACAGTGATTTTAGAGTTTTTTTTAAGTTACATGAATAATTATGAAAAAACTTGGTTATATGTTGAAGAGTTTGTTTGGTTTCATTCGGTTTATGGAAGTATACTGAATTACAGAGTTGTTTGAGCTTTTTTTTCTAGGGAGAAGTTAATTGATCTAATCAGAAATGGCGGCAGCAGCACCTGTAGTGGACGCAGAGTATTTGAAGGAGATAGAAAAGGCTCGTCGAGATCTTCGTGCTCTCATCTCTAGCAAAAATTGTGCTCCTATCATGCTTCGCTTAGCGTATGTGATTGCTTATCTCTGCTGCTTTCTATGAATTTATAAATTATGTGCAGATCGATGATCTATTTATGGTTTATAACTGAAAATGTTACGGTGTCTAAGCGTTATTTGTGACCTATTATATTTGGCTAGTTGAATCGTTACTCTTAGTAGGATGACTGACGTGATTAGTTATGTGCAAATTTCCAAAAACTGCTCAACCTAAGCAAAACTTGCTTAAGCTTCTTGAGATCAGGATCCTTTTTAATTCCGCTATGGAAATATAGTTCGTTCTTCTATTGCTTAATCCTTAAAATGATAGTAAAATATTGATATAAAATGTTTTAGCAAATCATTGTATTGGGATTTGCTGATAATTACACGTGGTTCTCCCTCAAACATAAGGAATTAGCTACGTTTTCATTTTCAGCAATTTGATTGGGTTATTTTACATGCACAATAGGATCCTAGAATGTACAAAACCATAGGTCATCAATATCTTCTTCTGTAAGTTATTGATCGTGTTTGCATCTCTTTTACTTCTTCATTTGCTTGTGCTAAAACAAACCGTATGCGAACTTGCTGATGTAAGATAAGTAAGAAAAAACAAATACAAAAGAAAAATAAAAGCAGTTAGGCATTTCTAATTATAGATAAACCGCAAATTGAAGACATAGATTTAGAGATAGGGGATGGACATAACACTCATGAAATATTAGTTACCAGAGCTAAATAAAAGTCTTCAGTTTCTAAGAATTACCACATTAAGTTTTTTTAACAACAAAATCTGTATACCTTGGGTAAATTGACATTTTCACCAGAGATGATTTATGATTGAGTACAAAACATAGAATTGAGTTTAACTGCTAATGATTTGAAATTGTGTTCTAACGCTCTTGATACTAGTATTGATAAACTGACACTTTGTTGTCCCAGATGGCACGATGCAGGCACTTATGATGCTAAAACAAAGACAGGAGGCCCAAATGGATCAATCAGAAATGAGGAAGAGTACAAGCATGGAGCAAACAGTGGTTTGAAAATTGCAATTGATCTCTGTGGTTAGTCGTTATGCCTCAATGTTGTAAATATGAATGTTTTCTTGTTCCTCTTGAGATCTCGGTATTTTGACCACCATGTGAGAGGCAATTTATCTATTGATATGTAGAATAACTTGATTTTGTTTATTTCATTTGTGTATTATAAACCATTCTTATTCAGGAACTCGTACTTATAGCAATTGGGATGAATGTGAGGGGCAATTTTATGTATTGATATGTAGAAGAACTTGTTTTTTTTATCATTTGCATATTAGAAACCAATCTTACTCGGGTATGCATGATAGTTCAAGCATTCTCCTAGTTTATCTTTAACACACCCTTATACATTTTGTTTATATACAAATTTGAAAATACTTTGTCGTCCAATGTATTCTTAAAGTGTTCCTAATAAAGTTCATCTTCATTTAATAACAGAAGAAGTGAAGGCCAAACATCCAAGAGTTACATATGCTGATCTCTATCAGGTGATTGTTCAAATACCGACTATAGAATGTCTCTTTCAAAAATATTGGACCTTTGCAAGTCACTGTGTCTGCTTATGCGCCTTTTAACTTCGATTGGTTGATTACCTTCTTAGACCTGTGGTACTTGGATAAGACGGTAATAAATGGAAACAGAAATTGCGGGGTCTCATTAGTTCTAACCTCTTTAATTATGACACAGATCTCTGTTTTCTAATGAATAATATCTTTGGTTAAGCTCCCACCCATACAATAAACATTCCTCTCCACAGTCTTTGGGTCTTAGCATAAGTATGTGACAGCAAGCATTATCAAGGACAGACAGATTATCACATCACAATTATATAATCTGCTTAAGAACAATATGTACATTGTTATCCTTACAACTCTCTGGTCATTCTATTATAACAAGGTCCTCGTTTCACTTCAAATTCACTTCTTCCAAAATTTTCATCAAATGTTCAGCTTGCTGGAGTTGTTGCAGTTGAGGTGACGGGAGGCCCCACTATTGACTTTGCACCCGGAAGGAAGGTATAAAATAACTCCAGTAAACAGTTTCTTACGACTTCTATACTTGTGTATTGATTCTTCCATTTTTTCCTCTCAATCAGGATGCAGATGTGTCACCCGATGAAGGACGTCTTCCTGATGCCAAGCAAGGTCAGTCCTCATTAGTATTGACTAACTAGAATCTAGTTCACCGTTTGTCCTTCTGGTTGCCAGATGGCCTTGTTAGAGCATCTCCAACCGGCCGCTATATATAAAAAATTTTTGCCGGCATATTTGCCGGCCCAAATTCCACACGGCAAATCCCAAAAGCAGGGACCCCACCACTTTTTTTTATTTTTAATATCAAAATTCATTAAATATATAATAATTTGTTTTTTAAATTAACATATTTATATTAAATAATATTATTTTAATGTAAGGTTTACAAATTTGGTGTTTTTTTTAGATGTTGGTTGGAGATGAGTTTGTTTTTGGTGTTGATGGGCCCACCAAATTTGGTGTTTTTGGTGTTTTTTTTGGTGTGAAGGTTGGAGTTGCTCTTAGTTCACATTTAGGTTGTAGTGTTGATTCATAAGACCAATATTTTTGTCACTGGGTGGGTTATTGTGAATGCTGAGTACTTCTCTAAACGATGACCGCAACTGCATCTTCTTTGCATAAACAGATGCGAATATCTACGGGTGATGCTACGTTCCTAATAATAGAACCAATAGCATTTTTTGTTTAAACAGATCAGAAATGGAACCAAACAGACATTTCATTCCAATTCGAAAGCTACATTATGAGAACCAAACAGACATATACCAATTCTTTTAATATATTTCATTCCAATTCTGTCAACCAAACAGGTGGTGAAACCTGACAACATTCCATTCCAATTCCAAAGTCAAATTCTTTTAACAAATTCCATTCCACCAAAAACATTCTACGAACCAAACACCACTTTCTGGATTCACTCCTGTATTCTATAGACATCCTCAGACCCCACAACTGGAAACTCATGAAGTATGGTCCTCAGCTCCATGTACTTTTTTCTGGAAGAAAAATCATTATTTATGCCAAACTAGATTTTTGATCAACAAAATGTTCTGAATTTTAATTTTCTGCAGGTCCAGCACATCTCCGTGATGTCTTCTATCGGATGGGCTTATCTGACAAGGATATAGTGGCACTTTCTGGTGGTCACACTTTGGTGAGTTCTTTCCGTGATGTTTTCATCATCACTGACATAGTTTCTCGGCATGATGGAAGAAGTATTTTCTTCGTTCTATTTTAAGATAAAACATAACAACACTTATTTGATGTTGACTGCAGGGGAAGGCACATCCTGAGAGATCAGGATTTGATGCAAAACCTTGGACCAAAGATCCATTGAAGTTTGACAACTCATATTTTGTGTAAGAGCTTTGTTAATTGGCAATCGTCAAACACATTTTTATCTACTTTCTTCATTTAAGTAAATTGTCAAATTGTTTGAATCAGGGAGGTCCTGAAGGGAGATTCTGATGAAACTTTGCTGAAACTTCCTACTGATAAAGCCTTATTGGATGACCCAAACTTTCGCTACTATGTTGAACTTTATGCAAAGGTATCAACTTGGATTTTTGGATCACTCATTGTTCTTCATTTAAACAATTCGAGCTTCATTTGCGTGCAGGATGAAGAGGCATTCTTCAAAGACTATGCTGAATCACACAAGAAGCTTTCAGAGCTGGGTTTCACCCCACCATCTTCTCTCAAATCAAAGAATGCTGCATTATTAGCACAAAGTGCTGTAGGCGTTGCTGTTGCTGCTACTGTGGTCATCCTCAGTTACTTCTACGAAATCAACAGAAAATTCAAATAGGTAACAACCCGATTGAGTTTAGAAATTTGATGTATGAATAAAAACATGCACATAAACACAAATCCTCTCGTGATGATTTGCATTCATAAATAAATCAAATACATTGCCATTGCTTATTGTCTTAAACTATCGCCTACATTGTGGAGGCAATTATGAATAAGTTAAAACATCAAACCCTTTCTACTCCACAACCCACTGTCAATTTAGAGTGAAACCAAGGGAGAACAAGTCTATCTCCATCCTATTTGATAAAATTAACTTGACCAGCTAGGATAAAATTAACTTGACCAAGGGAGAACAACTAAGAGTCAGTAGCAGTAAACTGTTCAGTTCCTTAAGCTCTTGGACTAAGAGATGGGGTGATGTCTTGAAACACCTTCAGCCTCTTTTCAATCTTTCTCTCTACAACTTTTCCTGTCTCCATTTTCTCAACCAACTTCACCTTCTCAGCTTCACTGTTCGAACCCAAAACCGCAGCAATAATAGCTTCTTCAAAGTCCTTGCTGTCCGGCAAAAACTCGTTCCAATCGCCATTTTTCTCGGGTGAACCCGACTTCCTTCGCGTCTTATTTCCAGCTTCCAAATCTCCTGTTTCTTTTTCTCTAGCCATAGTTGCTGCATTTCCAGATCTTGTTCTCTTAAGTCCCTCCCCTACATTTTCGCTACAAACCGAACCTTTTGCCAAATTGGATGTGTAAAAAGGCTTAGCGTCGATATTGAGTGAATTCGAATTCCCGAGAGGACCGATAACCGTCACCGATTTCTTAACTCCCATTAACGGCTTCGGATTTGTTACAAGATTCGAATTGGCATTCTCGTCAGCATAACCATCTTGGGTTTTGGCTGTGTTCGAAACCGGTAAAGACACGTTATGCTCTTTACAAGGTTGAGGCTGCCAAAGAGCAGAAGAACCCAAGAATGCATCAAACAGTTTCCGCTGCTCAACGCGATCTCCACCACTGTTCATCGTCTCCGATTCCAGATCCCTTAGCATTTGTTGTGCTCTCTCGTAAGCCTTTAGATGCGAGTCCACTCCTCGAGGTCCATCCACCACCGCAGGCTTCACTAACCTAAGAGTGTCCTTAGCCTCACCAAGTCTCCCTTGTTTCATCAAACATATCCCCAAATTGCACATTTTATTGTTATCTGGTGCTATCACTAGAGCCCTCCTATATGCATCTTCAGCTTCAATATAGTTGTTATGTTGCATAAGTGCCCAACCCAAATTCCCCTACAAAAAAAAAACACTATCATATTTCAGTAATAAATTTTGCAAGGATATGTGAAACCTTTTGAATATATTTAAAACAAATTCAAAAGGGCAGCCCTCTTGAATTTGTTAGCACATGTGGAACCCTTTTGAATCTCTCTCTAAAACAGATTCAAAAGAGCCCTTTTAAATTTATTAGGATATCTGGAACCCTTTTGAATCTCTCTCTCTCAAACAGATTCAAAAGAGCCCTTTTGGATTTGTTAGGATATATGGAACCCTTATGAATCTTGTAAAAAAGTGCTAGGATATGTGGAACCCTTTTGAATCTCACTCAAAAAGAGCCTTTCAATCTATTCTCACCAGTAGCCGAGTCGCCTCTTGCTCAACGGAGACTTGAAATTTCTTCCCTTGGGATCTTGCGGTTTTTGTCCGCTTCCCGTTGAAAGCCATCCCTTGTTGGATCAAGAACAACTTGTGCCTCAATAGTGCAATTTGGTCATCCAATCTTCCACATCTCTACAAATCACATTTCGAATTTAATCATTAACTCAAAGAATAAAATTTTTTACCAACATTTTGATGGAACGAAAACTTTTTATTTCCCAAACTAACCTTGTAGAGATCCAAAAGGATGTTATCTAGTGACTCTTGAGCTTGATCCGAGCATCTTCTTCGCAAGGACTTTATGGCTTCAATGGCTTCTTCGGCCCGATTTTGTTGCTTCATAACAATCGCCATATCTTTCAAAGCACTATCCACTCTATCTCCTGCATTAATAGCTGCCCAGAATAATGGTATCGCCCTCTCTGGATCCTTTTCTACCAACTACATAATCAAACAAATATTCAACATCAATTCACCAAAATCTTCAAAAATCAACAAAATTGAACAAATTTGTCTTCTTATATATATAATATAATCTTACTTGAACATTTTTGGCTCTAACATAAGGGGAGTCACCAACTGGGACCTTGTGAGTAACATGGAAAGACTCGGACCGAGTTGAGTTTGACTCTGACCGAGTTGAATTCAAATTAAACGACTCTGACCGAGTTCTCAAAACCCCACCACCGATGGGTTTCGCCGGTGACGACGGAGCCGATTTTGTGGGTCTAAACCCTGGCGGAGCATTCCACATATCTTGCATCATCTTAATTTCTTTAAAAGATTTCTTCAAAAAAAACTGAAGATATGTGGATTTGCTCGAAAACCAATGCCACAGTGGTGGTGTAGACAGACAGAGAGAGAGAGAGAGAGAGATGGAAGAAGTGCGGAGAGACGGTGGAATTTAGCGAGTTTTTGATTGCTGAGAATTTATTTTGAATTATTTGACCGTTGCAGGGTTACCGTTAAGTGAACTAGCCGTTGTGTCTTGATGTGGTGAATGGTAACATGCTATATTCGGCCCCTGATATTTTGTCTAACTTCATGTTTATCCTTTTTGTATTTTTTTTTTATATTTTCAATAAGTTAACCTGCATTATATACATTATACACCAGAAAGCATGCTTTGTATCGACTAATGCTTCGTTACACCACAAATGTGCAATACATAGTCTTACGGTTACTTTTGGTTTAGTCTTAGGTTTAAAAGACGAGTGTTTCGAACTCAGTAGACTAATTAAAATCGTTTTTATGAAACTGACAACTAAACATTATGGTACCGACTACCTAGGGTCATTGGCTCTACCATATGGGTTACCGGTAAAGTCCAGGCTTTCAAAAGATTAGATCTTACTAAATGTGAGAAGTGTACGTGAGTATTTGCCTTACATAATTATATACTTTAAAAACACCAAGTGCAACGGTCACGTACAATTACGATCTTCTATATTTGTTTCCATAAGTGTTTGTCCAACTCTTTCAAGTTAGAATTCGAGTATTTGATTTGTTAAAATTATTTTCAATAAGTTTTAATAAAAACTGGTTCTAATTATTGATTTTGATGCATTTTCCTCAAACACTGCAATTGTCGTGTTCTAAAACTTATCTTGTAAGATACAATTATATTTTAAATCATTAGTCGTCGTAAAAACGATTTTTGTTAAAAAATTAGCTCTAAAAGAAATATTTGAATTTAAAAAAGATTGGTTACTACTTACTATAAAAACAAAAATCTTTTAATAAAGAAACAAATCATGCTTTAATGTTTATGGAAATAAAGTTGATGGATACAATTTAAAACCAAATCATTTAGGATTGTGGGGAAAAAGGTAATCAAATTTTTTTTTTTAAATGTGTATCTTAAAATGTGCAACTCGTAAAATTAAAATAAAAGATAGGCGTTGAGACGTCTCACTATGCACACGGTGTCAAATAGATATATACAAAGAAAACAGTCGAAGGGGGTCTTCGAAACATAAAGACCTAAAATTTGAATACAAAAAATTAGTCGGTAAACATATAACACCCCTAAAACCATAGGAATTTATAATATTAAAAAACTTTTAATTTTCCATAAGTAAATATTATGCATAAATCCACAAAGGGAAAGTATGTCGATTAAGACGTTTGACTATGCACATGGTTTCAAATAGGTAGGTATGTCGGTTAAGAAAACAGTCGAAGGGGTCTTCGAAACATAGAAACCTACATTTTGAACATAAAGACTTAACGGGTATACACGTAACACCCTTAAAAACATAAAAAAAATGCAACATTCAAACACTTTTGATCTCCCAATATTATGCATAAACCTACAAAGTTGAGGACAAGTAAAAAGAATAGAATTAAAGTTAACAACCTACTAATCTAATTTTAAAAAGAACTAGATTATAACTTGGTGTTACTAAATCCCCAAAAGTCAATCTTCAACACAAGGCGTCCAAAATTTGGCATTTCCTCAATGTTTTAAATAGCACCAACGTCATGCCTCAAACAACCCTTGATCTGCCGCTAGTGGGACTTGATATATATGTCGACAAAAAAGTGTTAGGTTTACTCCTAATGAGTTCAAACAGTTAAAACTTGCAGTCATAAAACATCAGTAGTGAGAGATGATGAAAAGATGTTACCTGCATATCGTAATATTTGTGCATAAAGACGTATTTTTTCCCAAAATGACCCAATCTTGACAAACGGTGCAAACATCTTTTGATGACGAGGGAGACCCGTTTTCATCGGGAGTGGTGGGAACACAAGAGTATTGCCACATATCGATGCATGTTATCGGGATTATATCTCAGATTCTATGACTTTGGTTGACACCTATTCGTGGTGTCACCTCAAGGCCACAATACCTTCAGTATCCACTCTAAGGAGATCCACTTCAAGGTTAATGAATCTCACTGCCACTTATTCTATAGCTAAGTGATACCTCAAAGATCTTATTCAAACTTTAGTATCTACTTACTAGTTTTCGAGAAAGCAAAATTAAGATCAACGTGATACCTGAAACCCCTAACCCTCATGGATTATATGATATCAACAACAAACTTGAAAATTATGCGAAATAAGCCCCATATTACTTCATAATCTATATTATATTATAAAACATGAATAAAAAACTCTTAAATACAAATTATCAGACACAAAGTACCATCATTTTATGCAAGATTTTAAAAATCTCTTAATTTACAAGTTTCAAACCACAAGATACATATTATTACTGCAGATTTCTAATACCCATCAATTTGGTATATGCAGGACCTTCTTTTTATGCAGACTTTTCCATATATCACTATTAATTAATATATTATATTACTATAAATTTGTTTTAATTATATTATTAAATATGTAATTAGTTATTTTTTTCTAGATGTCATTAAAATATATAAGATAATCATTGAATTCTAACAAAATACTTAATTTTTTATATAAAAAACATTATATTATTAAACCTGAATTAAACAAATTTATAAAAAAAACATTATCACTTTCTTAAAACCATCCAAGATCCTACTGTAAATCAACAAAAAAAACAAAAAATAAAATGAAACATTAAAATCGGGATGTATCTCGCTGCATTGCGCAAATACGCTTCTAGTAATT
The DNA here is from genome assembly GCA_954870635.1 of Arctium minus. Lineage (NCBI taxonomy): Eukaryota > Viridiplantae > Streptophyta > Magnoliopsida > Asterales > Asteraceae > Arctium > Arctium minus. Next base: position 20,822,129 of record OX941097.1, on the reverse strand, counting down.
AGAAATTATGACATGATGTTCTTACCAAATATCTTTCATCCCCAAAAGTATAGAGATTTCCATTCATGAGTACGCACGATAACCCCATTTAATTACTAGTACATTTGTTTTTCCATGAAAGTCTTAATAGGCGAAGGATCGTATGAGAAGTTGAGTTAATGGTGAGAAACGTGAGAAGTGGATCTTGTTGAAAAACTTAAATCAGATAAGTTTTATTGGTGCTGTGCAACTCACCAAGCACTATGTACAAGTTCTTGAAGCATAGAAATGTGGATTAATATGAACCACATGTCTTGGAAGACTTGCATGGGAAATATGGATGACAACTTGCATCCATATGACATCATCCGTATGTCATCCTCCATTTTCCCCCTATAAATACTTGCATCCATTCCATTCTAAACACACACCAACAAGAAGTTAGAAGTCTTCTTTCTAACTTTCTTCTTCTTCTTCCTTGTTCCCTTTTGTTGATATATATATATATATATGTATATATATATATCATTGATATATATATTTATATATCTTGTTTTGGGGGAACATTTGGTTAGCTGATTTGTTGATCCAAGGATCTCGTAAACACGTTGTAATTTCTCCCGGTTGGTAATATAAAGATTTCTCTCTCCCTGTGGATGTACACTATCACACTGATAGTGGAACCACGTTAAATATTGTTGTCTCGATTTATTTGCTGTTTCGTTATATTTTATCGTATATTCGATAACTGTTATATTTACGCTTGTGGATTGGTATGAATCAATAGACCAAAATATACAATATTTAGATCTTGTTATTCCGCATTTGTTGTAACGGGTCAGTTGCACGTGATTTATTGTTATCATTTTTGGGACTTTAAATCACTTGAAATACGATTTTGTAACTGCCACCGACCCTTACAATTGGTATCAGAGCTGCTAGATCTAAATTTGTTTTATATTGTATATTTTTAGTCGCACGATAAGTGCTTGTTAAAAATGTCTGTTGATTCAGGAAATCCATTCGCCGGTTCCGTATCCAACTCGGACCCAAATGTTTATCAAAAAGGTTCTTTTAAATTATCGGGGGTCGGGATTAGAATAGAAAAATGGAACGGGGAGGGTGATTTTGGTAAATGGCAGTTTACTACAGCAGCAACACTTAGAAAAAACGATGTTCACCCCGTAGTCTTTGCTCCGGAAGAAATAAATCCGGATATGTCCACCTTAGAAGCTAAGGAAATGGAGGCTTGGGCCTTCACTACCTTACAAATGGCTATGGGTCCAAATGTAATTTCTGAAATCGTTTCTGAAAAGACAGCTGCAGGGATTTGGAAAAGACTTGAGAATCTTTATCTCAAGACACTTTGACTAACCGACTGTTATTGATGAGGTCGTGTCTGTTCTTCAAAATGAAGGAAGGTACTACCATTCAGGCCCACATGACTGAATTCGATGACATCATAATGAAGTTGAAGGCAACATATTCTATTTTTGCCACAGATAATGAGGCACTCGCTTTGATTCTGTTGTATTCACTTCCCGAAAAATATTCCCAGTTCACTAACAGTTTTATTTATGGAAGAGATTCCATATCTTTGTCTGACGTGAAAGCAGGGATGATCTGTGAAGAACAAAGAATTCAGATGAAAATCGGTAACAGTTCGTGGGAGAACAACCACAACAGTCATGGTCTATTTGTCGAAAGAGACTAAGACGATCAGCTTAGGGGAAGAACTCGTGGCCGCTCCCAATCTCATAAACCTGGTCATCGCGGGAAATCTAAGCAACGTGGTAATTGTAATTATTGTCACAAACCAGGTCATTGGGTCAGAGATTGTCCGAGTTTGAAAAACAAGGACAAGAACAAAGCAAAATCTTCAGCAGTTGCAACCGAACAAGATACAGGCTTCTCAACAACGGTTACTGCACCGCAAGGCGACAGGCGTTGGGTGTTGGATACCGGAGCTTCGTGCCATATGACACCATTTCGGGACTGTTTCACTACTTTCGAGGAGTTCGAAGGTAACCATATTTATATGGGAAACAGTACATCGTGTGTCACTCGGGGCATCGGTTCGGTCAGAATCAAAATGTTTGACGGTACTATTCGAACTTTATCAAATGTTAAATTTGTACCGTCTATGACTCGTTCTTTGATTTCTGTTGGACAACTGTCCAAACTTGGCTGTAAGATTCGAATAGAGAATGAGAGTATGCGCATTTCCAGAGGGAACTTTGTTGTGATGAAAGGTGAGCAGGCAGAAAATAACCTGTTTCATCTGGTAGGCGAAACAGTCAGTTCTGATGCGTGTGTCGCGGATAGTTCGAGAAACTTAGATGCTACCCGTTTGTGGCATCTTAGATTGGGGCACACTTCGGAGAAGAATTTGGAGATTCTGCGCAAGCGGAAACTCATTGCAGTTGACACGCCTACGAGTCTGGACTTTTGTTCAGAATGTGTCTCGGGTAAACAGACGCATGTTTCTTTTGGTGTTGGAAAACACAACACCAAAGGGATCCTCGATTATGTTCATACCGACGTCTGGGGACCATATTCGACACAATCCCTCAGTGGAGGTAAGTACTATGTTACTTTTATTGATGATTTCTCGCACAAACTTTGGGTGTATGTGATTAAGTTAAAGTCAGACGTTTTTGAAATATTCAAAACTTGGTTAGCACTAGTCTAAGTCGAGACTGGTAGAAAATTAAAAGTGCTTAGATCTGACAATGGTGGTGAATACACTAGTGGTAACTTTAAAGACTTTTGTTCACGTAGAGGTATTCACCGACACTACACCACACCTGGAGATCCGCAATCAAACGGAGTCGCCGAGCGGATGAATAGGACCTTGTTAGAAAAAGTCCGATGTATGTTAGTTACATCTGGTTTCCCTAAAATGTTTTAGGCTGAAGCACTTCACACTGTTGTACACATTGTGAATCGGTTACCGTGTTCAGCCATTGGGGGAAAAATTCCGGAAGAAATTTGGAGGGGTAAGGGTTGTATCTGTTTGAAATACATACGTGTATTTGGATGTCCTATGTATATTCATGTGACATGTCAGGACAAGTTGGATCCCAGAGCCACTAAGGGATTCCTACTCGTCTATACAGATGGAATCAAGGGTTACCGAATCTGGAACCCGGTCACCCGAAAGGTGATTCACTCTCGACATGTGACCTTCGATGAGTCGACTATGTTCAAGTCTAATCATAATCGACAACCCGCTCCAGAACCGGAAATTATCTCTTCTGTTTCTCCAACAGCCGATGAAGATGAGATAATTGTCAGTCTTATTGTACCCAACTCATTTGCTCGTGGTTTTACTTTGGGATCAGAATCTGAAGAAGATGTTAGTCCACCAGATACATTTACTTCTGATCCAGTTAGCTCAGTTCAGGAAGAAATTCTGAATGATGGTGGAGGTCAAGGCGATACAATTCCAGTATCAGTACCTGCGAGGCAGAGCCAGAGAACTATCCGCCCTCCTAATAGGTATGGTGATTGGGATTTTGCAAATATGAGTTTTACTGACCAGCTTAAGTATGCTTTGCACGTTGTACAGGATGAGTCGTTTGACTATTCGGAGGCCCTAGCTTCGAGCCACTGTGATAAGTGGTTAGGAGCTATGCATGAGGAAATGGAAGCTCTATCTAAAAATAACACTTGGGAGCTTTGTCCATTACCGAAAGGCAGTCGTACAATTGGCTGCAAATGGGTCTATAAAGTCAAAGACGATAAGCGTTATAAAGCTCGCCTGGTTGCGAAAGGCTTTGCACAACGGAAGGGTATCGAGTATGACGATATCTTCGCGCCTATGGTTCGACACACGTCTATCCGGGTCCTTCTGGCCCTTGTGGCAATTCTTGATATGGAGCTCGAACAATTAGATGTGAAAACAGCTTTTCTGCACGGAGATCTTGAAGAAACCATCTATATGAAGCAACCAGAAGGTTTCATCTCCGAAAACAAATCTGATTGGGTCTGTAGATTGAAAAAGTCCCTGTATGGACTTAAACAGTCACCTCGACAGTGGTACAGAAAGTTTGATTTATTTATGCTCTCGTTGGGTTTTGAGCGTAGTGAGAAAGACGCTTGTGTCTATCATAGATCAAGCGGCGACATTTCTATTTATCTACTTCTTTATGTTGATGACATGCTGATAGCTTGCAGGGATCATTCTGAAATCAACCGTTTGAAAGATAGGTTGAAATCAGAATTTGAAATGAAAGATCTCGGTAAAGCTCGTGTTATTCTCGGAATGGAAATTGTTCGGAACAGAAAGTCCCGTACTCTCAGGTTAACACAGAAGGGCTATATTCAGAAGATTCTGAAGCGGTTTAATCTTGATGGAGCAAAGTCGGTGTCTATGCCACTTCCAAGACACATCAAGATTACAAAAGACGATTGTCCGGTAGACGATATTGGAAAGGCTGAGATGGCAAAAATTCCGTATGCCAGTGCATTCGGGAGCCTCATGTATGCCATGGTATGCACTCGTCCCGATCTTGCACATTCCGTTGGTGTGATTAGTCGGTTTCTATCGAACTCGGGTAAGTCACATTGGAATGCAGTGAAAACTGTATTTCGTTACTTGAAAGGTACGGAAACTTACGGCCTGATTTATGGTATGCAAAACAACTGTGATATTCTTGGTTACTGCGATTCAGATTACGCAGGTGATCGTGTCAGTTGGAAATCCACTTCTGGTTATGTTTTTACATTAGGTGGAACAGCTGTCAGTTGGAGATCTCGATTACAGTCTGTTGTTGCATTATCGACTACCGAAGCTGAACTTATTGCAGCGGTCGAGTCTGCTAAAGAAGCAGTTCATTTACAGGAACTCTTTTTTGGTTTGGGCCTGAAGCAGACTACTGTCCGTATTAATTGTGATAGCCAGAGTGCTATTCACTTGGCTACAAATTTGGCGTTCAGCTCTCGAACGAAGCACATTAATGTGCGTGATGCATTTCTGGTAGCTTTACACGACGCAAAGGTTGTGTACTTGAAGAAAATATTATCTGAATATAATGTTGCCGATATGTTCACCAAGTCGTTACCGCCAGCCGCATTCGAGCATTGCTCGAATTTGATCCAGCTCAGATTGTGTTAGTGTCGTTTGACACCTTGTGGGAGAGATGAGAATATTGCTACAGATGACATAGCGACATCTTTGGGGAGATATTACTTGGTACATGTTTTTAGGTTGCTTAACTCGTTCGTTCATTGAGATTGCTCACTTGAGGATTTTTGCTTTTGATTTTGACGGGTGATGGCTGAGCCGAAGCTCGTCACGATCAAAATGCATTCTGTTACCTCGTGTCAATCTCTATCAGCTATTTGTCCGTATTCGGGGGATTGGTTCGTGCTTTGGTTTCGTCGGGTGATTTGCACATCATGGTGGAGTGTTGAAAAACTTAAATCAGATAAGTTTTATTGGTGCTGTGCAACTCACCAAGCACTATGTACAAGTTCTTGAAGCATAAATATGTGGATTAATATGAACCACATATCTTGGAAGACTTGCATGGGAAATATGGATGACAACTTGCATCCATATGACATCCTCCGTATGTCATCCTTCATTTTTCCCCTATAAATACTTGCATCCATTCCATTCTAAAACACACCAACAAGAAGTTAGAAGTCTTCTTTCTAACTTTCTTCTTCTTCTTCCTTGTTCCCTTTTGTTGATATATATACATCATTGATATATATTTATATATCTTGTTTTGGGGGAACATTTGGTTAGCTGATTTGTTGATCCAAGGATCTCGTAAACACGTTGTAATTTCTTCCGGTTGGTAATATAAAGATCTCTCTCTCCCTGTGGATGTACACTATCACACTGATAGTGGAACCACGTTAAATATTGTTGTCTCGATTTATTTGCTGTTTCGTTATATTTTATCGTATATTCGATAACTGTTATATTTACGCTTGTGGATCGATATGAATCAATAGACCAAAATATACAATATTTAGATCTTGTTATTCCGCATTTGTTGTAACGGGCCAGTTGCACGTGATTTATTGTTATCATTTTTGGGACCGTAAATCACTTGAAATACGATTTTGTAACTGCCACCGACCCTTACAGATCTGAACCGTTGATCTCTTTTAATCTCAAGTCCTTCCATGAATTGCGGCTTAGAAGAGAATTGATCTGATGTATCTCGGTGCATCTTACCTCGGTGTATCTCATCCTAATGTGTATCCATTTCTCATCCAACGGTCGATAACCACTTCTCACGTTTCTCGCCATTAACTCAATTTCTCACCGGAATCCAACCCAATCCTAATATAGTATAAAAACCACATATGGGATGATCTAAATCACCAAAGACGCATCATATATGGAAGGGAGGGTAAATCGAACTAATATTTGAAGCCAAAGGCATCCAAATAATGAAAACCACTTTTGATTTTATACACAATGACAATAAGATCAAGAAAATCATCCAGGGGTGTTCACGGTCTGCTTGGACGGTTATAAAAATGTAAATGTTCCACTAAGATGACTTACGACATCAAACACTGCTAGGATTCTTCGTTTTGCATCATTAGTTGTTTTCAGATTAGATCTAGAAATTTAAAAATTTCTTGACATAACCAACTGTTGGGGTCACGTAACATCACATCAAAATAATCGTGAGTTAAAAAGCCTGGAGTGTTAATCTGGTTAACCGGAACGTGGAAGGAAAGATGAACACAAGTGATGCATAAATTTTGTTATTTAATGTTTTATTGTAGGTTTCATTTCTCGCTTAGTTTTCTTTTTCTTTTCTATAACAAATATTTAATTCAAATCAAGTTACTTGCCTAAAATTATTACAACAAATACTTGATTCTATTCCGTCTATAACCACTTACGCGAATAACACAACCACATTCGGCTTCTACGGTTTTGCAAACAAAATAAAAACGTCAAACCATTTCCGATGCTCAATGCTAAGAAGATAATAAAGACAAAATATTAGGGTATTATTTACCTCATACTTCTTATTCATCTTTGAAAATCGAACAATGGCTTTGTTCATCAATCAATTCTTTTGAAAAGTAAGGGGCCGTTTACCAAACACTTGCCAAATAAGCGTTATCGGATGTCACTTACTTTACTGAATGAGCATGACGAGGTCTGAGAATTTTACTTGGTAAGAGTCATAACATGGTTCAAGAATCTTACCCGGTGAGAGACGGATAAGACTCTTACCTGGTAAGCACTCACCGGGTAAAAACGTTTATCAACAATCTATTTCGATGGTCAAAAATGTTACATGATAAGGTAAGGGTAATGATTCTTATCAATAAATGCTTACTCGATAAGCGTACGATAAACCACCTAAGAGTATATTGCCTTCTAAAAATATTTTTATTTGATTCTTGGAAAAAAATAAAGTGTAGTTGACTTCAGTAAATATGTTGATATTTATCAAATATCTTTTTTACTATGTATACCTTTAGTATAGAAATATATCAATGTGGCCTATTAGCTCAGTTGGTTAGAGCGTCGTGCTAATAACGCGAAGGTCGCAGGTTCGAGACCTGCATGGGCCACTTTTTTTTATTTGGGCTGGATGACGGAATAGACCTTGAAGTTTCGAAACACTTCACATATGAACCCTGTACTATAAATTCGTTGCAATTTGTACCCTTATGTTCTATTTTATTCTACTTTTGGTGCTGTTATGAAAAAAATAATTCATTTTTTCCCTTAATTGATAGTAAACGATGTCATTCATTTTCTTAATAGAAAATAAACAATGTGATAAATATCACATAACGAAATCTTAAATTAGTATTTTAAGCATCTTTAAAATGTTTTTACTGCAATATTTTTAATATAATTAAATTCATTTCTTATCATTATTTTACCATAAAAAGAAAAAAACTTGAAAAAGGTAAAAAAAAAAAAAAAAAAAAAAAAGAGGTCCGTATTAAATAATAAGATTTTTTTTGCACGTACAAGTTTAAACTACAAAAAGAGATTTTAAAACCTTGAATCCCTGAAAAGAACAATTGACATTGTATCATGGATTATGAAATAGTTAACTTTTAGACATTAATGTGTGCCAATCAGAAATTTTTATATGAACATAAATTGTATATAGAAAATCCACCCTTAGATTCTTTTTTTTGGAAATCGTGAGTATCCAAACCAGTTTACGTACAACATTTAATCCTCCGATCGATGAAGTCATCGTAGGTGAACCTCCATGGCCACAAGGGTTTTGGCAACGCCTATATTATGATAAAGATTTCCATCTGATGAGTCGTAACCGATCACCTAGAGATGGAAATTTTACCCGTCGGGGAGGGTATCACCCTAACGGGGCAGGGATTCCCCAGGTTGCCCCTGTTAACGGGGCAGGGAGGGAGATTTATTTTGATATCCGAATCGGGTTCGGGGAGGGGTCGGGATGGCATTATCCGCCCCTAATTCGACGCCGATTATTTTTTTTAATATATGTATATAATGCATGCATAAATAAATATATAAAAAAATGTCTATATTAATTACTAAATGACAAATATATAGGTATTTCAAGATTAGTAATTGATATAGTGACAATTTATTATAATTTTAATTTTAAAACGCATTGTTTTTTACTAAACGGGTACCCAATGGGTTCACCAAACCCGTCAGGGATTATAAATCTTGCTCAATATATTCCACCCAAGGTGAAATCCGGAGATAAGATTTATACAAATCTGATTTTTACTCCAAAGAGTAGAACGACTATGGAATAAGATTTATACAAATCTGATTTTTACTCTTTGCCAAAAAGAAGAACGTCTGCTTTCATAAATTATACATAAAACAACCATGTAATTAAAACACTCTTCATAACACTGGTAAATAAAGTCTAAAAGTCACATCAAAAAGGTCCAACTCAAGAAAAGAATTATTTGGGGGTGACAACACAACATTATGTTTGTTTAGAAGCAGGAGCTTTCTTTGCAGCCTCTGCAGCAGCTTTCTCTGCTTCAATCTCTGCAACAATGGCATCGATCTCAGCTTCCTCAAGTTGCCGGAGTCCCTCCTTTGTCATCACAGCGACTTCAATGTTCTTCCCTCCGCTCTCAACGACCTGCATTTATTGCCATAGTTGAGGAAACATTAATCAAAAGTCCCAAAACCATTGCTTTCATGTGAGAAAGATAATATGCTTAGATGATGTTTATTTTTCAAGAGAACCCTAAATTTTATTTCACTTCTTATTGGTAAGAGGTAGTGCTGAAGTCTTAAAAGTACAATCAATAAACGGCTTGTTTGTAAAACAAAAACCGTATTTCTATTTTTGCTTGTCCCAAATCATTGACCACTTATAGATATCTAATTGAATATTTGAATCTAATAATTGTTATAACTTGGTACTTTCAATATATATAATGAAAGACACAGGTTCGAGCCTTCTGGTGCAATCATTTCTTGATGTCAACCACACCATATGTAGACTTAGGGGCCATATACCAAATGCTTACGGGGTGTCACTTGCCTTAGCGGATGGGCATGACAAGGACCGATAATCTTACCTGGTAAGTGCGGGAGAGACTCTTACCCGGTAAACGCTTACCGGGTAAAAGACATTACCAACAATCCATTTTGATGGCCGAGAATGTTACCAAATAAGGTAAGTGAGGGTGGTGACTATTGCCTATAAGCATTCGGTAAACAACCCCTTAGTGGCAGACACGTAGACTTCATTGATGTCTTGAAGAAATTAATTTTCTTAAACTATGTGCAAGTCAAAAGTAGGTGTTTAATTTGGGATGAATGGGAATGTATTGTTTTCAAATATACAAGTAGCTTAATAGCAGCTGCAGGATCAAAATCAAGTAGATGACGTTTCATATGGATGAACAAACTACCAAGAATATTGAAGTTTGTCTTAACATCATGTAACAAATGGCAACAGAGAAAATGATGCAAACTAACCACTAAAATACAAAATAAATGGCTAGATAAGATATCGATACTTACTTCGAGCAGAGCACGAATGGCAAGTTTGATAGTTTCTTGCCCAGAGGTTTCTTTGTAGTTCTTCTCCAAAAATTCCCTCATGGAATTGGAGTTTCTACCAGTGGCATTAGCTTTCCAAGCAGAGAATGTCCCTGAAGGATCTGTCTGATATAGTGATGGAACACCAGTATAAGGATCAAACCCTACGATCAAAGTTGAAAGCCCAAATGGCCGAACACCACCACTTTGTGTGTATTTCTGTTGAAGACCTGCAATGTATCGTGTGATATACTCTACAGTCACTGGATCCTCAACAGTAAGCCTATGGCTCTGGCACTCGATTCGTGCCCTGTTTATAAGAACACGGGCATCTGCTTTAAGTCCAGCACAGGCCAGTGCAATGTGATCATCTAGGCTTACAATCTTCCTAACGGATCTGCAAACATATGAGCAACAATAGATTCAGAAAATAAGGAACTATAATTAGGATATTATGGAAAAAATCACATTGAAATTGCAAAAGGATGGCAATGCTTCACTAGAATTAGTTAAAAACACTAGTGATTAAGATTTAAATTTAACAAGGTTATCAAAGCGAATGTCCCACAGTTAGATGGCTATAATTCATCCCCAAATTCCAATATACAATAAACAGTAAGCATGAAGAACACTTGTGGACATGTTGCAACACAGAAATAAAATTAGCTATAAAAAATGCTAAGAGAAGAATCTTGTGAAAATAACAAAATCTAAGGTAATTTCTCAACTTATTATAACATAACCTTTCCTCCTTCACATTACCTATGGCGAAAAGGTAAATCACCATCGGATGATCAATATGTTTAGCCTAGAATTAATCTTTTAAACAAAGCATTCTAAAATTGAGAGCACAAAATAAAAGCAGAAGAATATTACAAGCCATAATTTTCTTAAACTATGTGCAATTAGACATCCTACATAAAACTCATAGGATCAATCAGCGTTTTAAGGCTGTTACTATCTAAACTATTCGAATGCAATTAGGTCTTGAGAATTACGATCATGTCCGCTAATTTCGCATCAAGATGAGCAAATATGATTTGAAACAAAGGAACACGGACAAATTGCAGCTAAAACCTGCGATCGACAGTCAAAATGGAAGTAAATCCACATAATTCTTCTACCAAAAATATAATCAAAAAAGTCATAACGACAATCCACGATAATAATAATCGTTAATTAGGTTTTTTAGGTACATTGATTCACACACACACACATTTGAATAGAATAGAATAGAATAGAATAGAATTGAACAAGTTAGTAAGATTGAATTGAGTAGAGGTGGTGGTTTACCTGGAGTCCTGAAGCTTGACAGTGGACTTCTTCTCGACGCCTAATACAATGGTATCGGTGCCACGAACACCGACGGCGGCGTTACCCTTTCGTACGGCTTCAAGGGCGTATTCAACTTGGAAAAGATGACCGTCTGGAGAGAACACCGTTATAGCTCTGTCATATCTCGCCATTGATGATCAGATTTCTTTCTAGGTTTCAATTCCAACTTGTGATTTTTGAAATTTATATTTGATCTTCTTCGTCTCTGAAATTGGAGAGCTATCAAGGGATCCTTGTGCCTTTTGGAACAAGACAACCCCACCAAACAAAAATAAACAAGAGTTACAAAATACCCCCTAAAATTTGGTTAATTGTTAAATAGCCCCTATCACCAATAATCATCTCATTGGGGAATTAAAGAAACCATAAGGGGTGATAATGCTATTTTGTTGATTTATCTATCTAACACAATTAAGGGTTGTTTACCAAATTTTATATTAAGTCATCTATGGATAAATTTGTCTGTCTGGGTAAAAATAAGTTGTTGTTTACTTTTTTACCTGAATCAATGATCTGAACGATAGAAATGACCGATCTACCCCTCAAACAAAAATATATTGTTATTTACTGTTGTTTACCATTTTTAACATGTTTGAGCCAACTTTTGTTTAGACCAGTTCAATCAAAACCAAACCAAAAAAAAACTATTGCTCATCAAACCAAATAGCTACCATTTATCAAACTACTTGAATATCAAAACATAGAAGCAAAATACAAACAAATATCTATATCGAACATAAGAAATCGATATCCAGAACACATAAGAAACCGATAGAACAGGTCCTAAGTAGAAGTCAATATCCAACACAGTAGGTCGATTTCTTTGTTTTTATATCAATAACACTTAAAGAAATTGATATCCGACACAATAGGTCGTCGGAGATGAAACCAAAAGGAAAGAAAATCGATATAGGTCGAAGAAAACTAACAGGAGAAATCGATCTAGAAATCGCCTTTGATGTAGAAAAAGAAAGAGGAGAAATCGATCTGGGTTGTCGGAGATGAAACCACAAGGAAAGGTCGTCGGAGATAAAAGCAACAAGAGAGGTCGCCGGAGATAAAACCAACAGGAGAGGTCGTCGGAGATAAAACCAACCAGGAACTTGTTCATGAAGGAAGGAGATGCCAACGTCGCCAGGAACTTGCTCATCGAGGAAGGGGAGTTCTGTGTCGTGAAGAGAGGGTTCAGGGGGAAAAAGGAAGTTGTGATGAAGAAAGAGACGAGGGTTTCTATTGAGACGTGTTTTTATTAAGGGGTAGGAGTGGTCTTTTTGTTGGCTGAATCTGGACAAGTAAGGTTTATTGGCTGTGTGAATAAGACAAATAATTTTTCATTAAGCTCTAAGTAAACACCCTGAAATGGTTGTCCGAATAAGCCCATACACTCAATAAGCTCATTAAGTCAAAAGTAAACACCCTCTTAGTTGTCAAATTGTGCATTTTGTTAATTCACTGATAAATCTTTGTGTTTAAATAAAAATCAAATTGTGCATTTTGTGGTTTTCAATTACCCAAATCTTTGTGTTTAAATAAAAATTTTACATTAATTTATGAATTTAAATAACCATTAAATATAATTTGAATAGAAATAAATAATTGAATATTAATTAAAAAAGTAATAGTAATTGATAACTAAAATATATCGACTAATATTGAAAAAATAATAATATAAAAAAAATGATATGCTTAACAATAATTCTAAATAATTAAAAATTAATATTACTGCATAATTAATAATTCTCAATTAATATTAGTAATTTTTAATAATTAAAATTTATTTATAATTAATAGTTAATAGTTAATAAATAATAAGTAATATTAATAAGGGTATAATTGGAAAAAGTCACAAAAAACTACTCATAAGCTACTCTAAGTAGCTTATCAATAAGCTAACTTATAAGTTAGGGTTTATGGTTTAGCTTATAAGATAGCTTCCGTCCATCCAAACATGTACACAAAAAATAAACTAACTTATAAGCTAGCTTATTTTTACCAAACGATGCCTAAACGTACATGTTATTTGTCACACCCCAAAAAAATCAGGGTTGTGACGTCTAACAATCTTAGCAATAACTATAAAAGGTTCATAACTTACACTCAAAACTTAGCAGCAGAAGTCTTAACATCTACCTTACAAAACAACTTTAAATAAAACAACATCAATACTTTAAATACTTGGAGCAACTTCAGTCTTTCTAAATCTTCTTTTTTCCTTTCAAACTACCTGTTACAACGCCCTCTGAAAGCTACATACTAAAAAGTCAGCTTTTGCTTAGTGAGTTCACAACTCCCTTTACATGTTTAACATAAATAAGTCAACTAATCAAAACATGCTTTAAACCATAGTGAGATATGCAAAGAAAACATACAACTCGTAACATATACTAAATCATAAAACATAACCATAGTGTCAAGCGTAAAGGTGTTATCTCACGATGCTATTGGCCTACACATAGGTTGTCACACTTATAATGACTACCTCCCTAAGAAACAACAAAAAAACTACACAAAGGTCGTCGCGCTTATATGGGCTATCTCCCTGTAACAACCCGATTTTTAGGAAGATATAATTTCAAGTTAATACAAATGGGTATTTTAAGGGAAAAAGAAGAAATTTGATTTTAGACTTGAATCCTATATTTTTATAGCCTTGTTGGATTAAGGGTTCAATTACGAGTCCAACGGTTCTTTCCGGAGCAAAATCGGAGTTAAAACGAAGAAATTATGACCAAATCAGTGATCGGGCAAGAAAAATGATGAAAATTGGGCAAGAAAAATTAAGAAAATCGGCGCGGTAGTGCTCCACGCGGATGGATCAATGCCACCATCAGCACGGGACTCTGTTCCCAGTGCTCCGCGCGGATGGATCAGCGCCACCGTCCGCGCGGAGCCACTGTGCGCATTTAAAAGGGCCCCAAACCTCATTTTTCACCCAAACCTCAAATCTTCTCCCCATTTCTCTCCTAAATCGACCCTCCAACCTCCAAATCAAACCCTAACTTATTTTTGAGAGTTTTCCTCCTAAATCTAAGTGTTTCTTCTCCATCTAGCAAGTTGGAAGATAAACCTACAACCCTTTCATCTTCATCTTCTTCACCAAACTTTCTAGGGTTTCATCCAACCATTTTCACCACTTTGAACATTTGGGAGTTTGTGGCTTATTGTGGGAATCTAAAAGGGTGTGGTTGATGGTTTCAAGTTATGTCAAAGGTAATCTTCTCTTTTCTTCATATGTGGAAGTTAGGGTTTTGGGTTAAGATGAGATCTTCATGTAAAATGTTTGGGAAACAATTCTTTATGGTTGGATGTAAATATTTATGGCTGGAAATGTATGGATCTAGGTTTTTTGGAAGTTTTTGGCTTGAGGATCCAAGTGTTCTTCAAAGGAGCTCGAGTTGGGGAAAATCTAGATTTAGCCTAAATCTAACAAGGTGAGTTCAAGTTGATTTTTGAAAACTATGTACATGCCAAAAATGTCCATTTTGAAGTATCTTTGTGTTTTACTTGATAATTATCAAATGAGGGTTTATGTGGTGAGTTCGGCTATTTTGGGTACATGATTCTATAAGTCTTGTGAAAACCCCATATGTGAGATTTTGGGCTATGTTGATAATAAATCATGTTGAAATGTTTCCTTGATGATTTTATATATAAATGGAGGTCATTTAACGTAAATATCTTTTTGTGTAATTGATCTTATAAACCATTTGGAAAATGCATATTAATGTGTTATGAGACATTTTGGAAATATAAGGGTATGAGTTCATTTTGGAAAATGGTTTGTCCCAACCAATGATAACGTTTGAGTTGATCATACTTTTGGTCGTTGCGTTTGCATAACCGTTGGTTAAAAGAGTTTTATTGTTTACACTGGTTGTTATTGTACGATAAAGTAAATTAGGGAGATTCGACTCGATTTTGACTAAAATGAGTCTTGGGCATATTCGTTCGGTTTTAATAGCCCGTTGTGGAGTTTTGAGTATGATGGCGGTTATTGCACATCATTTGAGAATTACATGTTTTGAGTGTGTTGGTCATTCAATTGGAGTCATGTATTGTTATAGACTATAATGTAATGGATCTATAGGCATATGAGTCGACCTTTAATATTTTAAAAAGGGCAATTATTTCTTGTTGGGACCAAGATTAGTTATAGGGTCATTGAAGGCCTCATGGTGCCATTGACCCCGTGATGTAATTGTTGAGTCTGCTTTTATGGGATAGTCATTTCCCATTTGTAGCTAGTTTAGACATTGGACCCTAGGATGGTAACTTGGTACGGTTATGTGGGACTGGATACTATCCCTGGGTCGTAATTCGTAAATGTAATCCTAGTGAATGGGTATGACTATGAATCATTGGGTGCCCTCCCCCACATCTTAGTACGAGCCGACAAGTTCGTGGCCTTATGGTAGCTCAATAACTTGGAATGTGGCCTACTTTTGTGTTCCGCCACTAGCCATGGAATTCGGGTCTCCCCCGTCACCGAAAGGTGTTGTTTTGTGTATTTAGTATTATCCTTGTTTTTTTGTGACGTTTTGAGTTTGGGGTATTCTCCATGTATTATAATTTTGGAGGCATGAGTTTACTCATATTTTGGTCGTTTGGTTTATAAAGTTTATTCAAATTTCAATAGTTGAGCATCTACCATTATTCTCGTTTTGAGTAAGTGTTGGGGTGCATTACTTCATGAAAGAATGATTTGGCATTGAGGCGTTCATTTATAAAATGCGTATTATTGGAAAACGAATCGTTCTCATATTTAAAGTAATTCATATTGAAGGATCATGATTTAAGTTGCATTGTTTTCGTTTAACGATTTTTATAACCATGATAAAAATTCTTGAACTCACTGGGCGTTAGCCTAACATTTTTATTTGTCGGCATGTGCATCAGGTTCCGTTTCGAAATTAGTTCTGGCGACACTATGAAGAGATGAGTGCTAGTTGTGTGCTCGAAGAATTGAATATCTTAGTGAAGTCTTCCACATTTGTATTGTGAAGAGCAACTTGTATTGGGGTTAATTAACACCCGTCTTCAGTTAGGTCCTTGGTTAATACTGGAGTTTATAATTGTTGAGGTTAATTATAGAATTTTATATTTAAGGCTTATTGAGTTTTGATTTGTAAGTGTAAGTTTTGTCCTTTATTTGATGTTAATTTGAGATTTTTAATTAGTTGCTCTTACCAAATTTGAGGGTGTTACACTCCCCAAGCAACAACCAAAAATATTACAGTTACGTTATTCTGCCCTAGTCCGTCAGAAACCTGACTCATATCACATAAAATCACATATCTCATATTTTCAAAAACTATCATATATGAAAAACATGTAACTGAAAATTCTGTAAAAACATTTATAATATGAATATAAAACTTTTGCAACATATATGCATATTATGCATGCATCTTCGTTTTATAAATCGCATGAACTTACATAGGCGTGTAGGCTTCTTTGATCGCTTTAAACTTGCACCTACACATACCATACGACTTGTCTAAGTACTTTAATCGGACACTGTTAGGACATTAGATGCATGCAAAATGTCCCAGGGGTCACCAGCCAATCCCCATGTTTTAAAAATGAAGGGATATGTTGACCAGTTAGTCCGTCTTGGTTTTCCAATGGGACAAGAAGTAGCAGTTTATTTTGTCCTAAATTCCTTGCCCAAGTCATACGACCAATTTGTAACGAATTACAACATGAATGCTTTGGACAAGTCTCTCACCGAGTTGTATGGTATGCTTCAAACAAATGAGAGAAGCATTGGCTCCAAGCTGGAGCAGTCTAAACCTAAAGAGGTCAGCATGATAAGGGTAAAAGGTGGAAGTTCCAATAAGAGAAAACGTGATGGTAAAAGTAAAGGACAAGATATCAAGGAAAAAACAAAGTTTGAAAGTTCCAACAATGCAAAGGGCAAGGGGAAGATCCCCGAAAATGCAGTTTGCTTCAATTGCAATGAGAAGGGGCATTGGAAAAGAAATTGCCCTGCCTTACTGGCAAAGAACAATAAGCTGAAGGCTAACAAAACCGGAAGCTCATGATTATTTACCATTGATTTGTTCACTTCTAGTTATGACTTTTGGGTATTGGATATTGGGTGTGGTACTCACATATGTACTACTTCACAGTGTCTAAGAAGTGAAGAACGATTGAAACAATGGCAATTGGAGTTCAGGATGGGCAATAAAGCTAAAGTGTCGGTTATTGCTTAAGGGACATATGATATGCGCCTTCCAAGTAGACTTAGTATAGCACTTAGATAGTGTTTATACGTTCCTAATGTTACTAGGAATATCGTTTCACTTGCTCGGTTACATGAAACTGGATTTATGTTTAATTTCAGTAATGGATCTATTTCTGTATATTTTCACAATGTTTTGTATTTTGTGGCTAGGCCACATAATGGTATTTATGAAATAGATTTGCATGATAATGGTAACTCAAATTCAATGTATAATGTAAACACAAAGAGACTCAAGCTGAGATTGAGTAAGACATAGTTATGGTATTGTCGCATTATCCATATAAACAAGAAACACATTGCCAAACTCCAATCGAAAAGAGTCTTGGGATCATGTGATGATTCATATGATGTATGTGAGTCTTGTTTACTTGGAAAGATGACAAATGATCCTTTTAAAGGCAAGCCCGTAAGGGCTAGTAAATTGCTTTATGTAATTCACACTGATGTGTGTCCACTCAATGCAGACACAAGAAATGGTCATCACTACTTTGTTACTTTTACTGATGATTTCAGTAGATATGTGCACGTTTACCTATTAAAACATAAGTCTGAAATATGTGAGGTTTTCAAAGAGTTTCATAATGAAGTAGAGAAACAACTTGGCAAGAAAATAAAAGCCCTTCGATCGGACCGAGGTGGTGAGTATTTCAGTCAAGAATTTCACGACCATCTTAGGAGTTGTGGAACCATTTCCCAACTTACTCCACCTAGAATACCATAACATAATGGTGTGTCTGAGAGGAGATCGAACCCTATTGGACATGGTTCATTCTATGACGAGTCGTGCCTCTCTGCCTTATAGTTTTTGGGTTATGCCCTAGAGACTGTTGCACGTATACTAAACAATGTACCAACCAAAGGGGTCGACAAAACCATATATGAGTTATGGATTAGGAAGACCCCAAAATATATTATATGAGGGTATGGGTTTGTGATGCTTATGTTAAGCAAGAAGCTTCTGGGAAGATTGAACCTAGATCCAACTGAGTCATTTTTGTGGGGTATCCCAAGGAGACTATTGGGTACTAATTCTACAATATTAGCGAGAACGAAGTATTTGTTGCGTGTCGTGGTGAATTCTTAGAAAATGATTTTTTAACAAAACCCATGAAAGAGGATGTGGTAGATCTTGAAGATGTTCAAGAACCACAAAATTACATAGTGGATGACACTGATAATCAACAAGATGTTGAATATCCACAAAACAATCAACAAGGTGTTAAACCTCAACCAAGTTGTTGAAGATAATGATAAGATACAAATAGTCTACAGATCGAGTAGGATTCATCATGAGCTAGAGATATATGGTTATCTCATATGCAACAATGACATAGTTCATGATGAACTCGTGACCTCCAAGGATGCCATATCATGTTTTGAATCTGATAAATGCCATGAAGGCCGAGATACAATCAATGTCTGATAACCAAGGGGTCCTTTCAGCTTTGATATCATGTTACACCCTAAAAATGGAGGTAACAAAAAATTTCCATAAATGGAAAAGTGGTATTTAAAAATGCCAAAGCATTGAGCCTCCCAAAAATGGGGAATGAATAATCACCTGTTTAATACAAGTTTAAATTCAAAGTAATTGGAAATAACAACCTAATAGTCTAATTTCCATGAAACAAGATTACAATTCGGGTGTCATCCAAAACTCTAAAAAATAAAGATCTCTATAGTTTGGTGTCCCAAAAGTCTCTTTCCCCAAGCTCGCTCTACTTCCGGCTAAACCTTCTTACATCTGACACCGCTAGAACCTAAGATACTCATCGACAACAAACAAATGTTAGGCCAAAAAGCCTAGTGAGTTTGAACAAGTGACAACAATCAATTTAGATAATACATGCATAACCATTTATTAAGAAACACTCTCATAAGTAGAGTCAATGGGGGAGACCTATATCACCAATCAAGTTCCACCCAAAGAGTTGATACACATTGATGTCAAGCTTCCATGAGCGACACCCAAAAGGCCCGACACATCCGAGGACTACAACCATGACATTACCCCGAATGGCGGAGATCTAGACACATACCAACACGGTGGCACCCAAGACTATATCCTCCTAGTGTATATTGACTTGGTTCATCCAACAATATCATTATTACTTGACAAGGCACTTTAGCCCACATGTGTTGTATACAATACCAATCATGGGTAACATTGTGATTCAAATATCACCTACATCATAAAGGGGCTTATATAATGCCCATACATATTCCCACTCAACATATTATACATAATGTCACATAAGGTGCGTTTGAAATAATAACATGATGATTTCTACGCTTATTTACACAATAACATTTGCCAAGATTAACCATGGTCACTTATGTGACATATAGGAACATTTACACCAACTAGGTCAAACCCAAAATATAACTTATTCCTTCAAAATGGCCAATAATATAACATTTTTGTGAATAGGGCACCTAAATGGTCCCTTACCACTCTTAGGTCATTTCTCATCCAAAATGACCCATAAACTCTAACATATGAGCATTTAAGCAACATAATAAACATGGAAGATTTTATAAGAAAGTGTAATAATATAAACAAAGAACACATATTGATATGTATCTAAATTTACAAAGGTTTAGTAAACTCACAATTTAGGTTTTGATCAAAAACCTAGAAAAGTTAGCAAAACCCTATAAGTATGGAGGGGTGAGATTGAGACTTGATTCCTTGTTTAAACCCCACACTTAGAGCTCCAAAAGGGACCTTGATGCTTTAATAAATGCCTCTTAACAAACCCTAGGTTGCATTCAATGAGGGATCTTTGAGGGAAAGAAAATCGCACAAAAGGGCTAAAATTTCGTATAACACTGATTTGGGAATGGTCACAATGAGCAGAAATCGGGTGGGTCACATTTATACTCCAGACACAACACGGGCGATTGTGCCATTGGGCACTCTCGTCGGCACTTCCTCCAAGAGTGTATCGCGGGTGAGAGGTTCCCCGTGAGAGTGACCAGCGATTGTGACTCAAGGCACTCTCGCTGTCACTTTCACTGAAAGTGTACCGCAACCAATAAGGGGCCGGTGAATGTACCTTCAGGCACTCTCACGGTCACAATCGCATGGGAGGGGCAGAGGCCAAAAAATTTAACCAACTCGACCGAAAGGTGGCATGCATGGTTCAGAGTTTCAATAATAAACTTAGAAAATATAAAAGACGGATTTCATAACGAAGCATAAATCAACTAGGAACCTAAGGAGTTAATCTCACCTACATGAAAATTACGGGGGTTACATATCAGTTAGATGTCGAATTAGGTAGGTATCCTCACTAGTCCCTACTTTCTAAGATGTCACTAATCTATGACTCTAATTCTCTTGTTATGATATATCATGACACGTGTTACAATTATTTTTATTATCCTTCTGGGTTTTATCATTGTGAAAATTTGATATTGGAATAATTTTATAGTTGATGTGTTTGTGGCAGTTTTGTCATTCCTTGTTACCTTGAAAAGTGATTGTTTATATTGATGTGTTCATTAAAACATGTTTCAATATTTAGAGCTATTATGACCTCTATGCATGGAGAATATATGTGGTATTGTGGATGGTTTTTGTTGATTCACACATGCATCTTATAAAGCCTTTTTGTATAATCAGATCAAAGAATATGCATATCGAGTTAATTGCTCGTGGAGGTGCCACAAATTGTCACTATGGCATTATTGCGGATGTCAGTCATGATTTATCGTTTTTCTAAAGATCTTTTATGTTCGGGTGATGAGATTTTGGATATGATGCCATCATTTGGAAGACACATGATTTGGCAATAGTTTTCATTGTGTTAATGTTATTCTATAATGCGTGATGCAATGTTATAAACACCTTTTTAATTTTAATTACACTACGAGGTGCATATACAACGTGCCATAATTTGATATGTGATCATGATATGATTCTGGCGTTATATCCAGGTTGATTTATTGAGCACTTGGTATGATATTACCTAACCCCTCATTTTTTCAGCCTATTATTATCTTTGATTATTATGGAGAGAAAATAAAACTCTATTACAAATTTACAATAAAAACCTGATAATATTATTTTATCCATATATTATCAGTTATTAAATTATTTGATATTTGATCATTTCTATATTGAAATCATATTGGGCATTTGGTTCATGGTGTGCTATCGGGTGCTCAAATTTCCAACCAACCCGACCAACCCAACCCGAAAAAACGCAAAAAAAAAACTCAAACCGAGGTAAACCGATACATAATCGATACAATTTTTGTCCAAATCGCATCTATTGGGTTGGAAACGGGTTGGGTCCAAAGTAACTCGACCAACCCGTCAACCCAACCAAAACGTGTACACTTTTTTTTAATGATTTTAGACTTTTAACGACTCTTCTTTCTAACAATTTTCAAGTCTTCCTATCATAGCCATTGTTTAGATCCGTCTACGAGACCACGCAAATTAAAATCGTACGAATCTAACCTTCAAGTATTCAAAAATCTTCAACATCGATAAAATGAAAAGACAAGAGATACTCTTCTTCTACCATTCTCTTCTTTTAGTAGCCTTATTTTTATATTTCCATTTTGATTTTAGTTTTTTTAAACGGATTCACTTAGTTAGATTGTAAAATGATGTATTAAAGTTTCAACCCGACCAACCCAACTCAACTCGCACGGTTTGGGTTGGGTTGGGTTGGGTTGCATTTTGGGTTGGGTTGGGTTGGGATTTTTCAAACCGTAAACGTTGGGATTAAGTTGTTCAAGTGCCTTTAACCCGGTCAACCCAACCTGTGAGCACCCCTACTTCCGGTAGGTAATCCAGGCTGAATTAATTGTTATAACACGGTTGAGTTTTGGACTATTATTGTGAAAAATAAACTTGAGTACTAGACCTGCAGATTGAATATAAGTTTAGGGACCAATTTTGTAATATACTCTTAGAAAATTCGACGTATAAAAAAAGCTTAAAATCGGAGGTGGAGGCTTTGAATGGCAGCCGGAAAAGGATAGACCTCCCGTCGCCGTCGATCGGCTGCCGGAAACATATAATTGGCGCTGCAATGACAACCTTCAAGTGAAAACCTTCTATCGACTATTCTATGTGCGAATTATAAGTTTCGGGTGATTCTGATATTCCAAAATCCCCGAACTTGAGGTTGAAGCTGCTCCTGTAATGTTTGCCAATTTGCATGAGCATTTCAACTTCTGGTTTACATGGTACATTTAAACTTATGTCATTGTTAGTTCTTCGTTTTTATGTGTGGATATCAATTATCAAAAGTAGGAGTTTAGTAATTGCATATTAAGTGTTTGTAATATTGTCAATATGAAAATTTGTCAGCACACCTTTAGTTAAGTTAATTGATAAACCCTCAATCTCCCCCCCCCCCCCCCCCCCCTCCCCCAAACAACAACAAAAAATGTGGTGATTTTCAACTTCAAAGTTGGTACAAAACTGAAATTAGTTATAAACCTCATGTAACAGTACACACAACAGCTCTGCAATTCGTAACAGCATGCATTGTGTCATCAGTTACTGCAAGATCTTTACGCATTCGGAATCTATGGGTATTGCTTGGTTACTCAAAAACGGAAATAAACATGCATTTTTGTCATGTTTATGTGGAAGTTATGCTCTTGTATTATGCTATGTACAATCTTCAGCTATTGTTGGCCTTGTTGGGTGTCAAATACAGGGCGGATGTTTTCTGCTTCTTGTGGTTATGTCCTACACTTAGTTAAGGACAAGATGGTGGAAACCATAAGCTTGCAGTCTATTGGCTTTGTTAGATATGCATCCATTCCCACTTCCAAGCATTTGGCTTCATCTGATGACATGGCATGTGCAGTCAGTGCAACAATGGGAATGTGTGATTCTGATTCCATTTCTGCTCTTCGAATTGCTTTAGTTGCTTCATAACCATCCATCTTTGGCATCTGGTATGCGAATAGGTGAAACAAGTCAGAAACTACCACATATGTCCAGAAAATCAATGCATTATGCATAAATCATGGTCTCGATGTTATATCATCCGATTCATGAACCAAACAGTATGGATCTAACTAGAGAATTCAGTATCCTGTCTGATTGGACATCTTATCAATGAATTGCCAAGTCTTGGTCTATGATTGTAAATGCTTCAATATTATTATTGGGTTGCAAAAAGTTGGTTTGTTGGTGTCAGTTGCTGTCTATCTTGTTATCCTGTGATGACTAACCTTTGGTGTAGTTTAGGATTCACAGTTGGAAAGACTCGTGATCAGCCCTTAAAAGGAAGACAAAGAGAGATAAAAAGGAAAAGAGATGTCAGAAATGATATCTTTACCTGACAGTCCATGAGTACCAAGTTGTATGGTGGATAGTCAAGAGCCTTTTTACACTTCTCTACTTCATGTAGAATATTGAGAGCTTCCACTGCCTGCACCCCATCTCCCACAACCATGACCGTAGCACCCATCTGCTCAAGCATTATAGTCGCCACTCTCTGGAGTATTGGTGTGTCTTCTGCCAACAAAATGCGTAGGCCTTTAAGAGACTTTTTTCCATACATGCCTGTCTCTGCATGATGAATGTCTTCCTCCTTAGAAATAGGGCCTTTCATATCTTCCCTGCAGTCTGAGTTATCATTTGGAAAGAATGTCAATGGAACCGTCTCATTCATGCTCAATTTTATCTGTTCTGAACAGACTTCAGTTTGCTCAGGGAAGCAATTGCTAACAGCTTCATAGAGTGTGAAATTTTCTTGATTTGTTTCTTCGATCCTAGAACTGCCCATTGAATCAATTTCTGATTTTTCAGAATCGTTTGAACTCTTTGTACCTGAGTGTATAGGATAAATTTGAAGACAATCATGTGCATCAGTCCCCAGAATAATTTTCTTTGGCTGCTCAGGACTGCTTTCTTTTATAACAGCTTCAATTATTTGAATCATTTTTGCCTTGTATAATGGTCCATTTACCATCATCAGATGCCCTCGTCTTCGAAGCTCAATCTTGATGATATTAGAGGTATCATGGTTTAGAATCCAAGCAAACTTTGCCCCCCTATTGAATGTATCTAGGAAATTGAGCTGCTCTTTCCATATGTCTGTGCTTAAGTTAAGCAGTCCGATATCAATGACTATGATGAATACCGACTCCTCTACCTCCTCCTTGCTTAATTCTTCAACTTTTGAATGCTCGTACATCAAGTTTTGGGTATAACTTGTGGGTTTAAAGAGCTCTTGAAGTATGTGTGTCAGTTCATTCCACTCATACGCCTCCCAGATGGGCACTCCAAGTTTAAGTAGCCACTGTGAAAGAATTGCTCTACCCATTCTTCCATTGAGTGCAAGCACTACCTGTGTTCAAATTTCAATTATAAACCATCCCTTTTAAAGCCCAAACTCTTGAGCTGAATTTAGTTATGTTAGGCTACAAAATTTTCCCTGAAACTAATGATTCTACAAATTTGTAGTTTTAGCAAGCTTGCTTATATATGTATATTGAATATGTATCAAACTAAAGTAAAAAATCTCTGTAATCTTTTGAGGTTCTCATCGTCAATTCTTCTTTAATCCATGTCATTTTTCCGCATGTTTTTTCACATATTATTTCACTGTTCATTGTCTATTTGCTTTTGTTCGATTTCTGCTTTTCTCATAACAGTTTATGTGGATAGGTTTTAAATAGAAATGGAGTAAGCACTCTGCTACTGTGCTTGTGGAGGTGGTAGGACGAGGAAAAAACTATGCTCACCTTCAAGTTATGTTCTGCGAATTTAGATTGGTAGCTTTCTCTTGGTATATCTGCAGGTGCGCTGAGTAAAAGATATAGTTGCATTAGAGTCCCTGATCCGTTCTTCTTGACGACTTTGATTTCTCCACCCATCTTGTTAACCTGTTAATAGAATTCTCTTTTTGTGAGACAGTATTTTTAATATTTTAACCCAAGACAAGATAGGTTGAATATGTATTCACTGCTTAGAAGGGCCATATCCTTTACCAGGGTTCGAACAATGCATAACCCAAGACCAGTTCCTCCATGCCTGAAATCATAAAATAGTTTAAGCAATTTGTCTTAGGACTCTCGGTTCAGAAAATGTGGATCATTTAAAAAAGGTGTGTTTAGTTGCTTACAGTCTAGTTGTTGATGGGTCTGCTTGTTCAAAGCTTTCAAATACCGACTCCCATTTGCTTGGATCAATTCCTATATCGCGAGAAAGATAAAAGAGAATGAAAGATATCATCTCCTTTGTGGCTGATGAATAGAAATAACATAAACGGAAACTATAATATTCTTTAAGGTCCTGTGGGTTAGTAAGAATCAAGCCTCATACCACTGCCTGTATCGTCGACTTCAAAAAACAGTATCATTGTGTTGTCGTTCTTGCAGGCTCTTTTCTCGTGGAGTCCCTTTCGCTTTAGCTTTTTCTGGTATGCAGACCATAAAGCTTTCTGATCGACGAAGAAGTTCCCATTATTACTGAAGGAATCTAGATTCTCGCACCATGCCCGTAGGATAATGTGTCCTGCTGTAAATCAATCACTAATATTAATCTCTGCAGGCTAACTTTGTAGTTCAAAACTAGCGTTTGAAACAAATTATCCTGGGAAAATTGCACTTACACGTCGTAAACTTGATTGAGTTGCTGATTAGATTTGCAAATATTTGAACAACTCTACCCGAGTCTCCTCGAACTACTTTCGGCATATCATCTAATGACATTAAACAAACAACAAAACATATCATTAACCATTAGCTTGACCTGTGATTTTGGAATGCAGGTCCCAAACCTAATTATTTAGCGTGAGCTCATATTCCATATTCCCATTTAGGATTAGATTTGATGATACATCAAGCTGTTATATTAATTTTTACCAGAGAGATCTATGATGGTTTCCACGTTGTGGTTCTTGCACTGCACAGAGAACATATCGACAAGTCCTTCAAGTTCTCGCCCCAAATCGAACTCAGCATCTTCCAGTACCAGTTTTCCAGATTCAACCTGTAATTCATAATATTATCAACTAAAATTTCTCCTGAGGTTTCACGGTACTTCAGTTTATGTTAGTTGAGTATTTGACCTTTGGCTGTATCAGACTGTAGCAGTTTGCTACTTTAGGAGACTATGGGGCTGTTTGGTTGGTTTTCCATTAAGCCCTGTATGGATAAAGCTATCTGAGTGGATTAATCTGTCTATGTAGATTGAGAAGATTTTTGTTTGGGAGAGTTTTTTCATAGATGGAAGGAGCGTGTTTTTTAATTGGGAGGACCAAGTTTGGAAAAAACTTGACTTTCTACATAAAGCTCCCCCATAGAAACTTACTGAATAAGCCACTTTCTATATCATTAAGCCACTACCAAACAGCCATGTATAGCTGACTAAATAAGTTGTGAGTCCTATTAAGCTCATTAAGCTGCTAACAAACAGACCCTATGTTATAAACTAGTTTTGCTGCATTTCTTTGGTTGTATACTTAAATTATATAGCTAAAAGATTGAGGTAATTTTACCTTACTAATATCCAAAATATTGTTGAGAAGCCTGAGGAGAGCAGTTGAGCATCTACGAATTTGACTGATTGTTGCATATTGCTCGTTCGTGAGACAATCATCACATAGAAGAATGTCCAGCAATCCTATGACGGCAGCCATTGGTGTTCTCAGTTCATGACTGTTTCAAACAGAAGTATTCATAATTTCATATTTACATCTGTTTTTTCAGAAGTGAAAGAACGAAAATACAAAGATTGTAATACTAACCTCATGTTGGCTAAAAACTGGCTTTTGAAATTGCTTGATGCCTCTGCCTTCCTTCGGGCATCTAAATGGCTAATTAGTTCTGCCCTTAGATTCATTTCCTTCGACACTCCATTTGTTAATATGAAAATACAAATACAACCCACAACTAGTATACATACAGATGCAGATATCAATATCACCAATGTCTTAAATGCCCTTTCATCCACCTTGCCCATTATGTATTTCCTTGGAATACAAAGAACTCCCACCTGTAGAATTTTCTTTTTTTGGTAAGAATCTTTGTTTTTTTAAGAGGGGGGGGAGATGGTATTCATAGTGAAACATACCATAGGGAGTCTTGTTAAGTTCAAGAAAAACGAATCTATGTAATATCGCTGGTGGCCAAGCCTGGCAGTAGCTGTGAGGTTCAGTGGAGGCTTGTCACCGTAGGCTTTGTGCAACCACTTAGCTCCGGACTGTATGATCTCATCTTGAGAATCTACTGCCATCACGAGTGTTGGCCCAGTCGATGAATTTCTCAGCAATGGTGTACCAGAAGAAGTAGCGAGCAACCAACCCTCTTGAGATGTCAAATAAATATGTCCACCATGGAGCTCAACTAGTTCTTTCATAAGCTGACCTACGCTATACAGCGCGGTAGTAACTCCCACCACAGCCACTATACTTCCTCGGTCCTCATCCCAAACCGGCAAAGCAGCTGACAGCAAAGGTGAGTTTGTAAACTTGCTCACAGCTACATGCCAAGAAGCTGCACCATCAGGTACCTGAGAAATCCCTGCAATATTCATCAATTCGTCCGGTGGGATTTCCTTCTGTTTCCCCATCTTTCTGCCAGTGTCGGGATCCAGTGGTTCTCGGTACCAAATTGCTGATACGTTTCCATGTATTGTCTGATCATTCCACCCTTGATGAGGTAAAGATTTGTTCGTATCGTAAGGTTCAACCATCGTGTAATTGACCAAATTGGAGTATATGTAATATGTACTTTTGTCTCTGAGGTCTCGATGGAAGGCCTGAACAAACCCATTTCTGTATTTTATGGACATTGAATTCAGAGCTTTGTGGCTCGCGAAAAGCGCCCACGTGACATCCCTCATAACTTCATACAACTGATAGATTTAGAAATAAACATTAGCCTCTATGTTAGTTAAAACTCAAACATGAAATTCTACTGATACAAAAACAAACCTCTACTTGCTGTGCTTGGTTTTCAGCTTTGCTATATTTCTTTATCACATACTCTGAAAGCTTAACTTGGGATGTCGTTATTTCAACAGTGGAATTCAAGATTTTCCACATACGCAATAT
Organism: Arctium minus; assembly: GCA_954870635.1. NCBI lineage: Eukaryota > Viridiplantae > Streptophyta > Magnoliopsida > Asterales > Asteraceae > Arctium > Arctium minus. The sequence goes on along the minus strand of OX941097.1, from coordinate 20,793,517 downwards.
GGGACGCTGCAAAAGTTGGTGTCGAAGACCATATGCCAAAGCGTTTAACGATGTTCTCGTGTAAACTTTGGTGAAATGCCAGGTGAGTAGTGTTAGTAGACCTATAAGAATTGCCAGCATCACCTGCAGAAACATAAACAAAGAATGATATTCTTGAATTACGCCAAAAATGAGCATTTCCCTTTGCAATTTACAAAGGAAAATGCTCGTTTATGTTGGGACATACTGAAATATAAGCTTTGGATTCTTGATGTTTTCTTTTGTTACCATGATAGCAAGACGGGCCACACAAACACTGTAGCATCGGAATTCTTCTGGGTTGACATTGCTATGTAAACTTCTTCTGCAAGGTGAGTGGTTTCTTCTTGATGAATTTACAGTTGCAGAAATTTTATCAAAAAGCTTCCTTAGAACTGATGCCATTCGTGTTGTTTAAACTAGTGAAACATTAAGTGGCCATGTAGCTGGTTTGGTGTTCTTTATGTGCCATTTTATTATGCCAAAATAAAAAAAATAAGACCTTTTTCTAGTCTTAACACACCTCTTACATCTAGCCGCCCACCTATCAGTATTACACGCCGACGTCAGTGGGCTGATGTGACCATTGGTTTTTGTCCTGCAATCTGCATGTACGAAATATATTTTACTTGATTAGATCATCAAACTTGTATATATTTAAAAACAGAGATTCAAAAGGGTTCCACATATTCTAACAGTTTCAACTTAAAACTGACATTAAAACTGACATTACAACAGGTAATGTAATTCAATACCATATATACGTACCTTAGATCAAGCGGTTTATGGTCACATGATATCAATCAAGTTTTTCCGACTCCTAGGTTGCGAGTTCGAACCTCTTTAGACATGTGTGTAAGTTTCTTTTCAGTTTTAAACAAAATATGTTTGTACTTTAGACCACTAGTAGTTAGTTTGTTAGCTGTCTTTGAAAGAGATTCAAAAGGGTTCCACATATTTTAACAGTTATAACTTAAAACTGACATTACAACAGGTAATGTAATTCAATACCATATATATGTACTTTAGATCAAGCGGTTTATGGTCAAATGATATCAATCAAGTTTTTCCGACTCCTAGGTTGCGATTTCGAACCTCTTTAGACATGCGTGCAAGTTTGTTTTCCGTTTTAAACAATATGTTTACTTACTTTAGACCACTAGTAGTTAGTTTGTTAGCTCTTTTGAAACAGATTCAAAAGGGTTCCACATATTCTAACAGTTTCAACTTAAAACTTATGTTACAACTAGTAATGCAATTCAATGCCATAAATACATACTTTAGATCAAATGGTTTAGGGTAAAATGATATTAATCAAGTTTTTCCGAACCCTAAGTTGTGAGTTCGAACCTCTTTAAGACATGTGTGTAAGTTTTTTCATTTTAAATAATTTGTATACTTACTTTAGACCACTAGTAGTTTGTTGCTTGTATTATTTGGAAGGCACCATCAAATTGTTTAATCGAATAGTGGAGGCATGTGGTTTTCTTTCTGGCCACTTATCAGTCATAAGTCATACTTAGTTTGGACATGCCTTTTTTTCACTTTATGGGTATGGGTTGATAATTCAATATTTAATAGGTATTATTTATATGGTATGAGAAGAATAAAATATAACTTGTGTCATTTATTCGATATGAAAAATTAAGAAAATGAAGATAGACCCATAAATAAAGAACAGGAAGCTGGAAAAACAATAGAAATGAATGAAATTGTTAGGTAACAATTGACTAAAATGGTTCGTAATATCGTCTTCACACTTGTTGTACATTGTTTTTTAATATCAACATGTTTCGTAGGATCAAAGTAATGATGATTACAAAAATGAGCATAATCAGTATTTTTTAACCAAAACTCGGTTTAAGAATTCACGAGTTGGTTCGTACAGGGACTCGGTGATAATTAAAATATGTTATTGAAATGAGAATAAACTAATGCGCCTTTCGTTTTCTTTGGTAGGACCTATTCACGAACAAAATCGTTCGAATCTATAAGAAGGTACGATTTTATCTTTAATGTACAAATCATTATCACATGATTATTTTGAAGGTAAAAGTGTCTACAACCTTTTAGCTTTCTTCTAAGACCCAAACGTTCATTGCTGCGTTGTTTGAAAACAAAGCAAAATATACTAGTTTAAAAGATTTTACGTATATATTGTTGAATCCATATTGTTCTGATATCGCTATCACCTTTAGAGTAGCTTCTTAGAGAAACCTAATTAAAGGGTGATGGAGATCATCGTTCATAAATCAAGAATCTTCAGATGATTAGTGATTCCACCACTAAGTATTTTTATATCAAGTGTGTTTATCTCTATCCTAAAATCCACTTGATTTTGATTAATTAATCTCTGAACTTTTTAATCCCATTTGATCAAGAATATGAAACTATATCATATATGATCATTACTTCATCATTTGATTTGCTTGGTGCTTTGCAACTTCCTTTTGATTCTAGAGATGATCATAGGTCAAAATGTGTCTACGTGAATAAACCAAAACAACACTGTCCAATATATCCCACTAAACAAAAAAATCTGAGGGTAAGATGTACAAAATGTGTTTTACATATAAAACACACCTCAAAGGACTTAAAACACCACATAATCTCTTTATTACTTGTTTGTAAAATGTTTATGTGATACCAAAAGTGATTTTTTTTCTTCAGATTTTGATAAAGAATACAGATACAAGGGATTATTCGTTCCTTTTAAAAGTTACTTCAGATCAATTAAATTTGTAGTATGAAGGTACGAATCTCCATAGGACCAAGCTCAACAACAAGAGCCGAAGGGTCAACGCGCCCACCTCTAATAGGTGCTGATTTGCTCCCACTTCCGTCTTCGACCTTCCATGACATCCTCTTTATCGCTGACTTATCTTGGTTTGCTGATAAGCTTGTTTCTGTTATCATCTTGATCTGTACAAAAACGTAACTCAATATGGTTACAATAGCGAGAAAATTCGGTAATCCTACAACTGTTGGAATGGTGGCATACCGTTTTCGCAGCAAACATCTTCTTCAATTCGACTTTGACCATGGTCGACAAGTCAACATCTTCACCAGCCTAACCACATTCATAACATGTAATAAGTAGATTTCAAGAAACCAAATCATAGAGACAAAATAGCGTTGCAAAGAATAGATGTTAGCCACGAGAGAAATATAGCAACACTAATGGTGTCGCAAAAGATAGGACCATTGTTGACGCACACAACAGATTGGTGTCACAATTAGCATTAGTGACAGAAATTGAGGTTTTAGCGACACCTTTTTAATGTCACAAATGTTGAGTTAAACGATACCTCATATAAATGGGCTAACCGAAGGAGCACGCTTCCGCCCTCCAATTCCTACAAAAACGAAAATCAGAGAGTGCCATGCTTGCTAATCGTTTTAATGTGACTCGTTACCTGAAGTGTAATTAATGCGACGTTAGGGGGTAAAGTATAGTTTGGATCCATTGTTGTTGATCTCGTCGAGTGAGATGCTTTCCAATCGTCTTGTTTCTGTCGAGTAAATGGGTGTTAGGTATGATATCCGGAGAAACTATCACTGGAATTAGTACAGTTGGTTTTAGGGCGGTATACTTGCACAAACTATCACTTGAGTGGAAAACGGGCCTAGAGGCCCAACCTGAGGTCACGAAAAAGCACAAAGACAAGGAGCCCAACCCGAAAAAACTATCATTCCCGGGGGAGGCTCGGAGGACCAATTGACACCGAGGGGAAATAGGACCCGTGGACCATCGTAGCTAGATCATACCTCATGTGTAAAAGCTAAGAGGAGGGGTGAATAGATCTCTTGGCCCGTTGTTCGGCGCCACCGTGATCCGCTACCAACGTGGTCGGCGCTCATGTAATAAGTTCCTAGAACCTGAACCATATTGTATACAAGGTTATAGTATTCATTTAGTCTCGTGTAACCATCTCCAGAAAAATAGGTGAACAAAAGTATCAATGTTTTATGGTACCATACCGCAAGTCCTTGGCATGTGGTCTTCGTGCACACAGTTTCATCAAGGGCTTCGCCCACTCCTCTACCGTCATCATAGAGCATACGCCTTTAGGGAAAAAAATGAAAGATTTAGTCACATTTATATGCTCGTATAAGAAGTACACGAACGAGACTTGATCTGAGGACACACGAGAGTGTACCGATGGAACATGATCTCCATTTGTCCATCGTTGATGCTGGCTCCACCGGTGGCGCGATCAACAAGCACCGATAGTTCGGTTTTGTTGTTCGTTGTGAACATTCCGAGATTGAGCTGCAAACAACAGATTTTAGACGATATTTTAGCATCGTGTAAAGCAGACATATACGTAAAAACTAAAGGTCGAGAGAGTTACCGGATAATAATTCCCGGCAACAGGTTGCGTGACTTTAAGAGGCCAGTCTTCTCTATAATCTTGTACCTGATAATAAATCAAGAATCATCCAATCAGCAAAAAGTTCATATCGGCTAGACACAAACCATCAAACGAATATATGTAGGAACCTTCTCTCAATAAGGGATCTTATAGAGAGAATTTAAAAGGGTTCCTTATATTCTAACAGCAATCCCTCGATGATAGTGAGATTGACAGTAGAAAATATAGAGAAACGTATAATGTGTTTTACCCTTTTGAGGAAGTCCCTTCCATTAGAATCTGTGTAGAATGCCTTGTTGGTGGCCATATCGGCTGTTATTCTAGTAATAACTTCTTTTCCAACACCATCATCCGTAGGAATCGGACCAATCTAGAATCAAGATTTTTTGTTAGAACGGTCTTCTGGGGTCGGTTATGATCTTTTTCATGCTTGTCAATGGATTTTAAGTTTTCATTGCAAAACTAGAATTTGTCAACAATCATTCTAGAGATATTCTTGTAGAAGTTAAATGTCAAACAGATGGGGAATGAATGCTTACGATGAACTCAAATTCAGCGTGCTCCTTGTCTTTGTAAAGTCTAGTCACCTGAAAACAAATTGAGGCGGAAAATTGAAATGAAGAAGAAAGACAGTGAACACCAAGGTCAGATTCTAAAGAAAAAATCTAGAATGCGCCATTCATTTGGTACAGATCCATTTTTATCATGTATTTCTCAGAACATGTGGAAACCGGGTGTAAAATATCAGAAAGAATGTTCCTCAAACATATCTAGAATCTTCTTGATACATGGAAATTAGAATGAGTCCTACGTAAGTCATGATGGGACCTAGAACCTTTTTTTTTTTGGAAAGAGACATAGAATCTTCTAGTACCTAGAATTTCCTATTCTAGAATCATCTTGATATTTAGAATGAGTCCTACTTAAGTTATGCTGGGATCTAGAATCTTCTTGTACCTAGAAATTCCTTTATTCAACCCTTTGGAGTAGCTTAACGGTAAGGCCTTGAGTTTGCTCCCAGTCTGAATCCCCTCATGGCCATCGGAGGTTTGTCTAACTGTTAACTTACGCGCCTCATGGGATTAGTCGAGACGGGCGTAAGCCGGCCCAGACACCCATGGTATCCAAACTTCCTATTTTCCTAGGTTCGGTGTTGAAAATTTTCTTGAGGAAGTGGAGATTAATATAAAGGGGAGGTCCCCGTCTTTAAGGCAACGTCCAATTGATTCAAGAAAACCATCAATGCAATTCTAAAACATGAAACCTTTTTCTATGCCTTCTTGTGTGTTCTTCCCCTCCTGCTCTTTAGTGAGCAACTTGGATTGAGTTAGCCCATCATGACAAACAAGTTAGGTGTTATGGTTTCAAGAACACTTTAGGGGCCGTTTACTCAGAAAATCGGGTAAGATGCTCTGACGGGGTAAGTAAAACTCCTGGGTGACCGATAGCGAAGTAGTACCGTGAGGGAAGGGTGAAAAGAACCCCCATCGGGGAGTGAAATAGAACATGAAACCATAAGCTCCCGGCCGTTTACTAAACACTTACTCGGGTAAGCGCTTACCGGTATCACTTACCTTACGGTTCTTACCTATTGAGCATGAAAACTACCTAGAATCTTACCCGGTAAGAGCCATAACAAGGACCTAGAGTCTTACCCGGTAAGTGAGAGAAATGGCTCTTACCCGGTAAGCACTTACCGGATTTAAGACGCTTACCAACAATCAATTTTGATGGTCTAGAATGTTATACGATAAGGTAAGTGAGGGTAATGTCCTTGCCGGTAGCGCTTACCCAGTAAGCATTTTGGTAAACGGCCCCTTAGTGAACAGCCCCCTGATTTTGGTTACCTTATGTAGAATCAAGATTCTGACCTGATAGATCCATGGGCTGAATTGCTGGTGAACTTCATCAACAAGTGGTCCACGAATGACTTTAATAGGTACCTGAAAATGAAGTAATCAACGGAAGTGATTATAATTTATCTCACTTAATAAAGATGCCGCCCACGGTTTATTTAACCGAACTAAGCTTAGGAGGGCCATATTTCGGCCGAAAAGATAAATTCAAAAAGATGAAGAATACTTACTGATCTTGAAACAATGACTGGGGATGATCCATCGGGGTGGAAAATGTATGCTCCAGAAGGCTATTAGAAAATATGCAAATGACATATGAGGATGTATGATGTATGATGTATCATCTGTCTCATTTCCATTTTGTGGATCCCATCTCCATCTACCCTGCCAGCATGGAAAGGGTATATGCCATCCTCAAGAGCGCCCCCACACCTTGTGGGGTAGGAAATCGTCGTGGTGTCCCAAAGGCAGGTGGATGGTGCCCGGATTTGAACCCGATACCTGGCTTATGGTCCCCACCTCCTTACCCTCCCAGCATGGAAATGGAACCCATAAAATGGGAAAGAGGAATGAACAAATTAAATGGATCCTAAAGTATTGTACCTGGCTATCGGATCCACTACCATACCAAAGATAGCTTTGTTGTATCGGTAAATCAATCTAGAAAATCAAAGGAATTAGTTAGAGAAGCTTTGAAGGTTGATAAGTCAAAACCAAAACAAGAATGTGGACCCGAAGTTCATAGTTGTACTCCCTCCTTCCCAGAATGATTGCAATGATCGTCTAGACACATGGTTTAATAGAAGCGTTGGTCAAATGCATAAATTCCTTTCTATGATGATGTTTTTTTTTTTTTTTTTTTGGGGGGGGGGGGGGTCTTGTGGGACAAAAAAATATGATTTCTGAGTCATTCTTTAGGTAATTGAGGGTGTCCGAGCCAGCTTGCGTGCACCTTGGCTAGACCCATGAGCCCTGAAGTTCACAGTCCGGCTAACCCTCCAGTGGCCTGAGGGATTGAACCAATGACCTCTAGGGAGCAAACCAAGGTCTTACTAGTTGAGCTAATGGACTACTAAAGCATGAATTTGATTACTTGTAAGATTCAATTTACTTTGTGATTAGCAATGGAACTTACCCTTGTTCTGGAATTGGTGATTCTTTTTAGTTGTCCAGATTGTAAAGAAAAAGACATCTTCAAGCTTCCTGGTCCAATTTCAATAGAACCGTTCTGTGGAGTGTCTTCCACGGATATATGCCCTCCTGAATCAGCAGATCAAAGTAGATCTTAAATCATAATCTCTCCCATCCATATTCATAAGAAAAGAAGGAAAGATCACAAAATCATTTAGATTATCTTTCCATCTATTTCAAGAAAACATTGAGAGAAGCATCAGTAAACCAAACTAAACCAAACCAAACGACCCCAATATACCCCACCAGAAAGTAGGGTCTGGATGTGGGTGGGATGCACACAGTACTGTCCTCTATCCCAAAGGATAAAACAACTCGTGAAGACCCATGGCTTGTGAAAAAGTTTGCATCAAGCAACACATAGTTAAGCTTCCCAAGCGGCCTTTAGCGACACCAGTGCTTCAAATTGTTGACCGTTTAAAAAAAGTTATTAAAACTTAGGGTCCTTTTACTAAACTCTAACCGGGTAAGCACTTACTGACAAGAGTTATCACTCTCACTTACCTTATCTCGTAACATTCTCGGTCATCAAAATGGATTGTGGTAAGCGTCTTTACCCGGTAAGCAATGCCAGGTAAGTTTCTTCTCCCTCACTTACCAGGTAAGATTCTCGGTCCTTGCCATGCTCAATGATAAGGTAAGTGACGCCCAATAAGGTGCTTACCGGGTAAGAGTTTGGTAACAGCCCCTTAGTGAATAACCATTATAGTTAAGAGTTCCACATCGGCTAGACTTGGACCATTTCTTCTCAACATATATTAAAACCTCTCTTCTCTCAATGGCTCTTTTGAAGAGTAATCTAATGGGGTTCCACATATTCTCAGACACAGAAGCTAGAGAGTTATGGAGTGAGCATTAAAAGTACCTTTTCCAGATGTTTTAGTAATGAAGTAAGTGTTCCAACCCAATGGTGGCACAGATGCTTGAAACAAAAGCCAGTACTTTGGAACTTCTGTGGGTGAAATTCCCAAATAAGCCTCTGTGTAAAAGCTTCTTAGATTGCTTGTTATGTTATCAAATTCTATGAATTGTGCTTCAACCGTATTGCCCTTGTCATCTTGGACAACCAAATTAGCATCTTTCACCTGTTAAAACCGTATGCAAAAGATGACAGTGAGTGAAAATGAGCAAAAATGCAGGATAAAACGAACAGATTCTTGTTGAGGTCGTTTTAGGGAAGTACATTTGCCGAATGGGGTTTTCTTATGATCAAAATACACTCACCGGTATCCTGACAACATCTGTGCGATTCCATCCAAGAGGGTTATATGCAACGACAACCTGAAAAGGAACCAACCCGATATTTCACAAAAAGGGGAAATCTTGTAATCAAATTACCATAGATATCTAATTGTTATATTGGAAAACTGGAAGCTGCATTACCAAACTCTTTCCAGAAGGAATGTTCTCTGTTGGTGGGCAAAAGCTTATGTTAAGCAAGGGACACTGCCACAGAGGAAAGGATCGTTAACGCTCGATTATATGATGAATATATAAATCTTCACACGTTTAATGATATCAGGAATCGAAATACAAATTAAAAGAACAATACTAGTCACAGAGACCATTTGATCTGATGACGAAGGATCGTGTGAGAAAAAGAGTTAAGGTGAGAAGTGTAAGAAGGGATTTGGACCCTTGATCACTTTTAATCTCAAAACAACTCATGAGTTGCGCTTTAGAAGGGAATTGATCCTGTGCATCTCATTAGTGTTGATCTTCAATTAGGATTGATCCAAGGGTGAAGATTTCTTTTGTTACCCTCCTCACCATAACTTTTATTCTCACCGGAACCCAACCTTTTGATTAGATAGAGGAGCACAATCTAAAAACTTTAAGGTTTTACAAGATTTGTCTTTAATAATGCACTTTCCCTTCTGGAAGTCAGGTAGATGTTAGCCGCTCTATCATTTGGAATAGATGACAATTTTGCATACACCACCCCCAGATCCTACTTTCTAGTGAGATATACTGGATTTGTTTTGTTTGGTTTGGTTTGCAACTTTGAAGTGTCACCTGGCTAAATGTCGATTTGGGTATGGTGCAATTGATCTTGCTCGATGTAGAGCTGGTTAGGCACCATAAGGCCGAACTGACAACAGCTTCAGCCTATTGACAATTAAAGAACATCAATCATTATACACGAAGCATGATTGCATGTAAACTTTTGAGTCAAAGATCAACCAAAGTTCTACCTCGGTAGCTCCAATTGCTAAGCGTTTTTCATAGTCATTTGTTGTATGTTGTTTAGCAGTACCAGTAACCGCATCATGGTGTTGTGCAATTCCTAAAGCATCTCCAAGACTGGATGTACCGGGATCTTTGGTTTGCCTTCCTGCCAGGTACTCGAGCTGCCTTGCGGCCTAATTGATGACATAAAACATGTTTCAGAAAAATGTAATCTTTTTCGTTCCTACTCATATTGCAGAATCTTGACACTTAACTTGGAAATGTTTGGATATTTCTAATACCCGTACTTTCATTTCCATGAAGATATCTAGTTTTCAGATAGTATTCACGGAAACCGCCTCTGTACCCCTTGGGATAGAAGAATGGTATATGTACATTTTACCCTCTACAGACCCTACTTTTGTGGTATTTACCGGGTTCATTTGGTTTGGTTTTTAGACCGTATTCACAGGGGTTTTACATTAAATTATACCGTAAAGGAAATCAATAAGGATACGTATATAATACATGTCGGCTAGACTTGAACCATTTCTCCACAATATATGTTGGAACCTCCCTTCTCTCCTAAGGGCTCTTTTGGAGAGTAATCTAAGGTGTTCCACATATTCTTACATGGTATCAGAGCCGAGGTCTACCACTCTAGGGACTCGACACCCAGGGACATTCTAGGCATGTCTAGCCTCGGTTGGAGGAGGCGTGTTGGAGTTCAACATCGGCTAGACTTGGACCATTTCTTCACGATATATGTTGGAACCTCCTTTTTCTCCTCAAGTACTCTTTTAGAGAGTAATCTAGTGGAGTTCCATATATGCTGACGTGTTTGATTTGTTTCTTACCAAATAATATCCACTCAACGAGCGAATGTATCCTTTCAGGGCTGGACGACTTGTAAAGTAACCTGTCCAGTAAGCATCTTCACCATCTGCATATCTGCACACAAGAAACAAGCATCTCAACGAACGCTGATAGCTTCAGTTGCAGCTTTGATAGCTTCAAGAATGATCTACAAGAAGCTCACGGGAAATAGTCATCAGTTTTGAGCGGCCAAGACACATTTGAAGCAAGTTTTGCATCGGTGTATATAGACGGAGTGGAATATAATGCATTCACTCGACCATCCTGCGATCATAAACAGCCTTAAATCCAACTGAGCTGCATAAATATTGCATATACAAAACTATAGGCAAAGTTCATTTAGGAATCGTAAATATTTTGAGAGCCGAGGAACCAAATATTCATAATGAATTCACATAAATGGTTCTCAAAATATTTACGGTTTTCAAATGACCTTTGCTCCTAAAACTGTAAACAGGTTGTCATCAAACTATACCCTGTTAACATGGTGAATTAGCTTGTCCATCTGCTTGAACCAAGACTCGGCATATTGGTATTGGAAGTCGTCTCCCATTGTCCACATGATGTGGTTCGTTCTTGTGACGTTTGCCTGTTCGTTGTATTTCGAAAAAAAATTATCATTTTTTGGCTACTAAACAAACAAAGTTTCATTTACCGGATAAAAATAACCGAGTGATTAACTTTTTGACCATTGTTCTTGTAGAAATGCAAAAGGAGACTACATAAGTTCGAAAACAGTTTTCACAAGTCGGGGGTAGAGAGCACAATAAAACCCAAGCTTGAAAAAGACCGGGCTTAGCAAGCTTGAGCCCAAGCCCAGGCCCACGTCAGGCGTTAAAGCTCGATCAGGCCAATTTTATTTTCACGGTCAGATTAAAACCTGGCCTGAAAAAATCCAGCCTGAAAAAGCTGGATCAGGCTTATTTTTGCTTATTAAAAACGGGATCCAAGCCTTGTGCCATTTAGCACTATAGCAAAGTTGTAGTCGGTGCACGTAAGCTGGCCCGGAAACCCACGGTTACCAAAAAAAAAGTTGTAGTGTTTGAAAGCTCAAACTTTATAATGTTGAGTTATTATCGAACGTCATTATCCGTCCGTTCTCCGCTTTTCTTAAAACGTAAACACAAAAACAAAAAAGTTGCCAAATGAGACGTAACTCGTAAGTATGATAACTCGAAAAGTTGAATCGTTTGAAAATAAACGAAAACACTTACTTGAGTCAATGCGGCATCGATGAAATCATTGACTCGTTTCTTAACATTCATGTCAAAGAGAAGAGGGTCGTCCTGCGATTTCAGCATCATGAAATAAGATCGTTTTAGAACACGAATATGAAATACTCCCTGCGTGTCCGTATTTCTACTTTAGTTTGTCCCAAAATAAGTGTCCACTTTCGAAAATAAGTATACCAGTTTTACCCTTAATTATGAGATAGAGAAATCCGTTACTCCCTTTATTATTAAGGGTGAAATTGTCTTTAAGGTAATTAAAAAGTGCAATAATTACAACTTTCTAAAACTGTGTTTTTTTTACTGTTTAGTTTTAGACGTATGGAGCACGTACTAAAAAGATGTGTTCATGTTGTTGTTAGTAACCGAACCTGAACGGGCTCAAAATCTCCGCTAACTTCAAAATTGAAACCATCTGGAGCACTGTAGTGCTTAGGAAACGCGTTGGTAAATATCTGAGACGAAGAACCAAAGGTTTTGGAGCCATGCCATACAACTTCAAGACTTTTATCGCCCTTCCGCTTTGCTCGATCTTGATAATCAATTCGTGCAAAATGCAATGAATCGAACCCGAGCTGAATTAAGATCACAAATATAAATTACATTCTAGTAACTCGTTTTTTTGATAACCGCGTGCTTACGGACCAGCTTGCACGCACCTCGACTAACCCCATGGGCCTTGAAGTTAACGGCCAAATAAACCTTCAATGGCACCGGGGTGCGTTTCGTATGGGGGACAGGATAGGACAAAAACCTGGTGTCCCACGTTTGAGGAGACTCGAACCGATGACCACAGGGGAGCAACCCCAAGGTCTTAACAGTTGAGCTACCTATTTCTGTAACCCGTTGATATAGCAAACTACGAAATATTTGAATCTAGAATTACCTCCGCTCCTAAAAGATAAGCTTGAACTGCGGAATGCCCGAATGGATCAATCTGCCATCCAGCACGCGGGGTTACGTTAAAATTGCGCTTTATTAAGTCATGGCCCAACGTCGTTTGATCGATCATGTCTATGTAATGTGTAGCTGCTTCGTCATGCATACACCAGCCTCCGTTTCTGATCGAACATATACTTCAAACGTTAGTTTCATCACAAGAAGACCGTTGCCGTGAGTCAAACATACGTCTTTCGTCTCAAACAATTAATAATTAGGTTTATAGGACGGGTTTAAATGTGGATGACAAAAAAAGCTGAGAATGTGAGAATATAAAGAAAAAAAATGAATGAAATAATATATGGTTATCAAATTAAAGATAATAAAATGCTTGTTATTTTGGTATAATTTATTTGTCCCTAATTTTAATTATATTTTTTTGCTTAAACAATAGGGGGTAATCACTATTCTTGAATCCAATCCATCTCAACAGTTGAGATCTATTCTCACATTCTCAACTTTTTTATCATTCTTATTTAAACTTTCCTACAAGAAAAAAAAAAAAAAAAAAAAAACTCATAATCAAATAAAAACCATAAAAAAGATGTGAACAATAAGAATTATTAATCATATGTTGTTTCATATTCCAAAATTACTAAAAATAGATATTAAAAATAATCAGATTATATAAAAATTGATTCTCATACTTCTCAATTTTTTTTATAATTTTGTCTGAAAATAATAAATAGAAAAGGGTGTGTTGGTTGCATACACAAATTCTAATTGGCCTGCAGAAACAAGCTTTTTCACAGCAGCTTGGATATCTGGACTCTGCAATACCCACCATCTTTGGAAAAAGGCCTGTTTTTAAGTAGAAATAAATATATGAAGAACAATTTGTAAGTAGGATCTGAAGATAAGATGTATATAGATCTGTCATTTATCCTAAAGGTAGAGCAGTTATTTCTATAAAAATAAATCTATTGTCTTGTACAAAAGTGTGTGCAAAAAAAGAAAAAGAAAAGATGGAAATAAGTAAGGAAAAACACGTATTTTTCCAACTATCGTACAACTATGGGGCTCTTTCTGTCAAAGCTTCTCCAACATATTCTCCAAAATAATTAATAATCCTGTAAATTTGGAGAACCCTAAAAAATTAAAAGACAGTAGAGAGAGAAATATTTTTCTGTTGTTTCCACCAATTAAACGTTGAAAGTTTGTTGGGATATTAAATATTTTAATATTGGAGTTGAATGCAATCTTTTTTGGCGATTTTGACTTTTCCTTCACAATTTTAGAGAAATTATGAAGAAACTATTGGAGATCGAGCTCAGCCCCCTAATCCACCTCTCTAACTCCCTTATACCAATCTACATTAGCTATCGACCCAAATCATTTTTTGCAATTTGATCACAATGATAGCTACCATCAAAAACCTATATATATATATATATGTAAGTATCCTCTCTAAGAACACTCTTTTTAGAGAAAGATCCAAAAGGATTCCATATATCCTCATAGTATTCATCTAAACTCGTACAATACTTATAACATAAATTAAAATCAATACCATCTCAGCAAATATGAACTTTCTGTTTGGATCACGAAGCAGCGACATGACAACCGAATCCAACACATTTTCAACACAAGCACCCTATAAACAACACATTCCAATTCAAGTAAAATCATAGATTAAACCACTATATATATATATATATAATTAATTTGCAAACACAAGAAAATTCAACTTCAAATCAAGAAAAATGAACCTGTATACTGTTATTGGATCCAACAAAGTACTGATCAATTGTCTTCAACCAACCCACATCATCATGTGAATGTGGAACCAAATGAACATTCAATTTCCCTTCAACAATGCCAACTCCAGTTTCATACCCACAAATCAATTCACAAGAAACAACAAAAAAAACTACAAACACCCATGAAAAATTGGGAAATTTAGACAAAGTAAACATCTTTCTCCCCAAATTTTAAAGAACCCTAATTGCATTCATCTATGATCTATCCAATTCCCCTAACTATATGTTGTATATATACATATATAATGCAATATATGTAGGGTAGTGCCAAAAGAAACTGCCTTTTTGCCATTATAATTAATTTAGTGGGACAACCAACATTGGTTTTCCCTTGGCCGGCGGATTCACTGGAAGTTTGGATAGAAAAAAACAAGAAAAAAGATGAGGTAAAAGCATATTGTATTCTCTGTGAATAACTGGATATTTTTATGGGTTTTTGTATTTATTCATTGTGAATATTATTTGATCTTCTCAATATTTAGTCACGTGGGGTTTTTTTGGTTGAAGAAGGAAGTAGGAAATTGGTGGGTAAATTCATATGAGAAGGTAAAAGCAGTTCGATTATTTTCAAGAAAGTTTTCATCTTTATTGCATGATTTTGACTTGTCTTCTTTAATTTAATAATGCAAATATAGACTTCTATTTTAAAGATTTATTGTATTATTAATTCCAACAAATTTTTATGTTAAAATAAATATCCATAATGAAAAAGATGTATAGTTTTAAGAATATATAATTATTATATTATTTATTAACTAACGAACAATTTTGCGAAAATATTTTGGTATTTAATAATTAGGGTAAAATGGGAAAAAAGACGATCACGTGGATACTTTTATTTGAAACAATTAAAATAAAAATGTAATATTTATTTTGAGACGGATCTATGTCCTAATGTCGATCACTATTTTAAATAAAAATTTGTCTAATCTATTAGAGAAAAGAAAACTAATATAGAAAAAAGACCTTTCTTTATTTTAAAAGATTATTTTTACTATTTACAAAGAAAGTCTATTTAAAATAACACGCATCTCTTGAATTTGATGGCTTGGTGGCATCTTATTGTTAATATTAATTTTATATTTTTAAGACACGATTACCATAAACAATTTGATTTAAATTTGTTTTAAGATAATAATAATAATCTATTAGAATAATTTAATATATAATTTATATAGAATGTTGGAGTTTTCTCTGACAGAAAAATTTATGGCCTATACACGATCCAAAATAAATGGGATAAAGTATTTATTCTATGATAGTTAAAAATATAAACAAAAATAATATTATTTTCCTCTTAAGGTCCTATTTGGATTAGATTGGATTTATAGAGATTTAGAATTGAATTGAATTTCAATCTTATTTTTGGTATTTTTTGAGATTTAATAGGATTTATATGTAATAATATTTTAAAATATGTTAAAAAATTTGTTTTGTAATAATCAATTAATTGAAGATAATTTATTTTATTTTTTATAAGTAATTATAATATGTTTTGATAAATTATTTATAAAGAATTGAATTCAAATCTTTCTAAATCCTACAAACCAAATACACCAGAGATTCTAAATCATTACAAATCCATATCCCTTCAATTCCAAATTCTTTTACGAAATTTTAATGAGAGAGGCTAATTACACCTTTAACTTTGCTAAATGCACCTATATGATTAATTTTCTCCTCACACACATCAACATCAAAATCTGATTTTTACATTCCCAATACATGAATTACATTCCCAATGCACGAATTGACCTAATTTTGACATAATTAAGGGTGCCATTAGCACTCCCCATTTTAATACCTCAGAGCATCTCCAAGAGCTTCTCCAAAATGGAGAAAATGAAAATTTTAGGCATTTTTATGCTCCAACAAATTCTCCAAATCTTTCTCCAAAATGGAGAAAGTAGGAGAGAGAGTGTAATTTTCTACAAATATGGAGAACTCTCCAAAATCTCCAAAAATGATTACCATGAGAAAGAAATTAATTTTTTATTATATTCTACCAATAAGATTTCTTCAAATGAGATGAGTATGATAGATAAATAATATTTTATTAGATTTATACAATATTTTAATATTGTAAGTAATGATTTCATCTCCAAAATAGAGAATCTATTGGAGATTGATGTAAATTTTTATGTAGATTTTGACTTTTAATTCTCTATTTTAAAGAAATTTTGAAGATGCTGTTGGAGATACTCTCAAAATTATTCCATCAAACCAAAACACTTCTAAGAATTTTGAGCTATGGTATTTTTACAAAGATTTTCTAATAAAGTTGGTAACATCAAACTTGTGGTATTTAGGGGGTGTTTGGATGTAGGTATGTTTTGAAAGTGGTAATGGTAATATTAAATAATTAATAATATGATATTGTTTATGTATATAATTTTCTAAAACTTCGATGAAAACCATTATATCTGTAAACAAAAACACGATTTAGGAATTTTGTTGAGCGGTTGCACCTTTAAATATTTATAAACCTATTTGATGTGATTTTAGCCAAATTTCTTCTATGAGGGATTTTTTATGTTTTTTGTTGATTTAGAAAAAAATTTATGTCTTTTTTGTTTATTTCGATGAATTTTTTAAGTTTTTTTGTTTATTTTGAAGGGAATTTTTAAATATTTTTGTTTGATTTCGAGAAATTTTTAGTTTTTTGGTTGATTTCGAGGAATTTTATTTATTTTTTGGTTGATTTCGAGGGACTTTTTGTGGGAATATTTGAGTTTTATACCCGATTTACACCCAAAAATATACTTGAACCCATGCTCGGATGAAAAGATATTTATGGATTTGCGTAGTCCTTGATGAAAGCTTCGTTTCGACATACTGTTCGTATAAAACGGAGTTGATATGAATGAGAAATTAATCGTCAAAGTAGTAAGTAGAGGATAGATGTTGGGATGTGAGTAGGAATGGCAACGGGCCGGTTTCGGGTCGGTTTTTAGGGTCCCCGTCCCCGAAACCGATAAGCATCCCCATCCCCGTAACCGTACCGGTCCCCGTTGGGGAACCCATTAAGAAAAAATTCACCGTTACCCGTTGGTTTTCCCCGAACCAAACTTGAACCGAAACGAAAAAAAACATTCTCAAACATAAATTAAATGAGTTGCTACTTTGGAATAGATCATGACAAAAAATATATATATACATATATATATATATATATATTTAAGTTGTAGCCCAAAAGAATTTTGAAGTTTAAAATATGTATATATATATATATATATATAATTTATATAGTATATCGGGCAGGGCCGGTGAGGATGGTCCTGTCGCTGTCGCTGTCACCGTCCCCGTCCCCGTTAAAATCCACGATCTCCTCCCCGTCTCCGTTAAGAAGTCCCTGAACCTGACCCGAAATGTTTGTTTTTCGGTTTTCACTGTCGGTTTCAGTTTTTTTTTTGCCATCCCTAGATGTTAGAAGTGCAAATGGTTCAGGGACAGGGGGTGCAAAATTGGGTCGAATTAAGCTCGGACCATTGAACTTGTGTCATGCGGACATGAATGCAGTTGTGGAAGCCGAAGCGGTGGGGCACATCGGTGGTGGTGAGGCTTCACGCATTCACCGGAGGACAGTGTAGAGTGTATGTATAGTGTGTGTATGTATCATATATATTAATATGATATCTTATTTTAAGTAGGAAAATAATAGATTGACCAAGATACCATTTTGTTAACAGATTGTGAGTTAATAGAGTTAGGACAAAAAAAATTACTTGAAACAAAATATAAAACATATAAATGCTCAATATAATTATTTTGAAATAATAACATGATCTAAATTATGAGCAAATTATAGAGTCCAACGATATAATATACTCTTAGGTGCCGTTTGTTTTTTAAGATGTTTAAAGTCTGAAGTCTTATTCTAGTTATGAATAATAAGAGATGGTGTGTAAAAAGGTCTGAACGATTCAGACTTAAGAACCATTAAGAGTTTTTTTTAAAAACAAACAACCCCTTAGATATATTTTCATCAAGTTACCTAAGTGTTATAAAATACTTCTATATAATACATTTAAACTCTACCAAAAATATTTTTTTAATAATATATTGAGTTGTTTGGTATATATCCAAAAACATTGCATAACAAATATTTTTACTAATAAAAGAGTACTCGTCGTCTGAATATTTTTATTTGTTGTTTGTAAAATTATAAAATAACAATAATAATAGTAATATTGTTTGTTATTCTTCTAATGGAATTTAATCATTTGAAAACTTCATAATTTGTAAGATCTGTAAAATTCATCTTAAGTCACTAATTTAAGATAATTAACGTGTTTTAGTAAAAATTCAAATTCCATAAATATCTATCTTTCTATCTCTCCTCTCTAACATGTAACATACTCGCAAACACATTCACAATTAAATATATACACATGGCGAATATATCACAAACTATTCTGGATCTCGTAGATTTAGAGTTGTTCACAAATTATAATAGTATTTCTGAAAAAGTGTTCACAATATGTTTACCTTGTGTACATATTTAATTGTGCATGTATGTTATGGAGAGAGAAAATAGGTGAGAAGAGAAGAATGAAAGTTTTTTAAATTAAATTAGATTTTATTTAACTAATTTTGTGTGGACTAAATTAGATCTCACCAATCTCATGAATTAGGAAGTTATTAAAAGAATGGAGTATACCTCAAATTTGGTCCCTGTGGTTTGTCAAAAATCTCGGTTTTGGTCTCTAGAGTTCAAAAGGTATAAATTTGCCGTAACTGTTTGTACTTTTGCTCGATTTTAGTCTATCATCTCAAAAGGTATAAATTTGCCGTAACTGTTTGTACTTTTGCTCGATTTTAGTCTATCATCTTAATGGTCATTAAAATAAATCCGTTAAGTATGGGTAATTTGGTCTTTTCATTTTCTTTTGTCTTTTTCCTTTTAAAAAAATAGAGTAAACCTAGATTTTGGTCCTTGTGGTTTGTAAAAATTAATATTTTTAAACCACCCTCACCCACCCACCCACCCCTACCCCTACCCCTACCCCCACCCAAACCCTCCTCCCTCTCTCATCTCTTCTTCCCAAAACCAACCTCCCATTTTTTTACATTTAGAACACACACACATACACATATTGAACACACATAGAAACATATATATATATATATATATATATACACATTTACACAAACAAAAACCATATAAATGCATAAACAATATTTTTATAGAGACCACCACCCCATCTTCATCATCTCCATTATGCTTTTGTTTCTATTGCATCATCTCCTTCATCAAACACCCACCACCTTCATCCCATTACACACATTCACCGCCTTCATAAAGAACCCACCTCACATTTTTAATTAATACATCAGAGCATGCAGTGGGGATGGGAATAAAGTATCGGGCCTAGATTCCAATGAAAAAAAAACACACATGCACACACCCAAAACCCATCTTCGATGAAACAACATATACGACAAAACCCATCTCCAATGAACACATATACAAAAAAAACCCATCTTTGATGAACACATACACGCACAAAACCCATCTTCGATGAAAACACACACACATACACAAAACCCAGATTCAGTGAGCACACACGCACTGTTAATAATACTGATAGCACACACAGTAAAGGATTAGCAAATCTGAAGAACCGACTTAACTTTATTGAAACTTCAAACTGGCTTTTATAGAGCCTTACAGAAATGCAACGGAAGAGAAATCTAGGGAATCTAAACAAACAAGACTGAGTGAAAATAACAACTTCCTAAAGAACAGGTCAATAAAGACTTATTCAAAAATAACTTTCATTCCCTCCCCTAAACTACACCAGCTAGTTTAACACAGGTGCATCACAGTTGCTCTCTCAACCTTCGAAAAGCTTCCAACTTCAATGCTTTGGTAAACACATCTGCCAATTGATCATGTGTACCACAATGCCTCAAAATTATAACTCATCATTTGCAAGATCACGTAAGAAATGAAATCGTACTTGGATGTGTTTGCTCCTGCCATGAAAAACAGGATTCTTGGCTAACTTAATCGTTGAGCTATTGTCACAGAAAATGATAGTGCCTTTCTTCCCCTCATACTTCAGCTTCTCCAATATCCTCTTCATCCATATTGCTTGTGTAAAACATCCGGCAGCAGCCACATCTGCCTCTGTGGTGCTTAAGGTAACGATCGGTTGCTTGCGTGACGACCAAGCTACAACAACAGAGCTTAAAATAAAAGCATAACCAGAAGTGTTTCTACTATCATTCTTCTCACCGGCATAATCGCTATCGGTGAATCCAATTAGCTCCTTTTTTCCATTTTTCTTGTAAAACAGCCCAAAGCCAGAAGTTCCTTGCAAGTAACGTAGAATTCTTTTGGCATCTGACAGATGAAGCTCTGTTGGTCTAGACATGTATCTGCTGATCAAACTCACCGCATACATAATATCAGGTCTTGTGGTCGTCATATACATCATGCTACCCACCAGCTTCCTATAATAAGAGTTGTCTACCTCCACTCCATCTTCGTCTCAAGAAAGCTTGCAGCCATAAATTATCGGACTTTCAACAGGATTGCATCGCTCCATTCCGAATTTCTTGAGAATTTCGAGCGCATAATGTCTCTGATTAATGAATATTCCTTTCGTATGTTGTAAGACTTCTATCCCCAGAAAAAATCTCATCTTACCCAGATCCGACATATCAAACTCTTTCATCATCGATTTCTTGAAATTAAGGACCATACTCTCATCATCTCCGGCATAAATTAGATCGCCGACATAAAGGCAAACAGCCAAGAACTTTTCTTGTTTATCGACCTTGGTGAACAAGTTTTGCTCACTTTCACACTTCTCGAAACCTTCTCTCGAGAAGTATGTTTCGATTCGGCTAAACCACGCCCTCGGCGCTTGCTTAAGGTCATACAAAGCTTTATTGAGCTTGTAAACTTTGTGCATTTCATCCTTCACCTCATAACCTCTGGGTTGATCAACATAAACATCTTCCGTCAAGTTTCCATACAGGAAAGCCGATTTCACATCGAGCTGATAAACATACCATCCCCTTTGTGCAGCCAAGGCAAGAAACATTCGAACCGTATCCATTTGAGACACAGGTGCATACACTTCTTCATAGTCAACCCCGTACTCTTGTGCGTAGCCCTTTGCGACCAAGCGGGCCTTGTATCGTTCCACCTTTCCTTGCTCGTTCACTTTTGTTTTGTAAACCCATTTTACCCCGATCTGCTTTGCACCTGCTAGGAGCTCAGTTAGGTACCATGTATTATTTTTCTCCATGGATTTTATCTCTGAATCCATGGCCTCAATCCATTTTGCATCCGTTGATGCTTCTTCAAAGCTGGTTGGATTTGTTTTAACACAAAGTGCCCAATTTGCATTGGCCTCTTCGTCACTAGGTGTCCCCTCTCCTGTAGAATAATCACTCATCCAAATCGGTGTTCTTTTGGCCCTTGAACTAGATCGCACACGTGAAACTCCAGGAGTTTCTGAGTTCACAGCAGCTGGTTCAGCAACAGTATGTGCAACAACTGTTGGTTCAGTAACAACCGGTTCATCCCTGCTTCATGCATTTTTGTCTTCGAGGCCCTTTGAGTCATCGTTCTGCTCCTTGTCATCATCGTCACACTCCAAATCTAGTGCGATATCTCTTTCGTAGTTTTTATCCCACTTCCATTTCTTGTCTTCCTCAAAAACAACATCACGACTTATTATAACCTTTCATAAAATTGGATCGTAGAGTTGATAGGCCTTAGACTCTTCACTTACTCCTAGAAGAACACAAGTCCGACTTTTGTCTTCCAGTTTCGTCCTTCGAGCGTCTGGAACGTGAGCATGTGCAACACTTCCGAACACTCGGAAGTGTTTTACATACGGTTTTATGCCACTCCATGCCTCCTCTGGAGTCATGTCTTTAACTGATAAAGTGGGGGATCGGTTGAGCACATAAAAACTCCAATTGACTGCCTCGGGCCAGAAAGTCTTTGGGATGCCTTTATCACATAGCAAGCTTCTTACCATGTTCATCACTGTGCGATTTTTTCTTTCTGCAACGCCATTCTGCTGTGGCGTATATGCTGCAGTTAATTTCCTCTTAATTCCATTCTCCTCGCAAAATTTGTTAAACTCATCTGAGTTAAATTCTCCACCCCGATCGGTTCTTAAGCATTTAATAGAAGCTCTTGTTCTTTCTTTCTCAACATGCCTTTTAAACAGTTTAAAAAATGAAAAAGCATCGGACTTATCGGATAAAAAATAAACCCAAGCTTTTCTAGTATAATCATCGATAAAACTTATAAGATACCTCTTATGACTGTTCGAGATGGGAGAAATTGGCCCACAAATATCGGCGTGAATGATCTCGAGCTTTTGAGAGGCTCTCCATGTACTCCTTTTTGGAAAGGAGTTTCGATGTTGTGTTGGGAACTGAAGATTTGTTTAAGTATGATTACTGCTGCCAGTACATGGTTACTACTGCTGCTGAGACAAGTTACTACTGCTGAGCCAAATTACTACTGCTTGTAGAAATTAATACTGCTAAGCATAGTTACTACTGCTAGTGAAGATTAATACTGCTCAGAGTATTAATGATGCTATGACTTAATACTGCTTATGTAATAATCTTGGTAAGCCGCGCAGATCAAGGTTTGAAGATAATTATGGAAGGTTGAAGATAACTATGGAAGAATATACTGAAGATCTTTTATGTTTTGTAATTATCGTTTATTTTCAGTATATGTATAGTATTATTCAGAATAGTTTGATATACGAGTATTCTGAGTTTTTGTTTTGAAAGAAAATTGACCTCAAGGTTTACAACCCTAGTTCTAGAGAAGTAGAATTCGTCTTGGTGAGCCTGTTCATCAAGATTGAGGTTTTGTGTGAAAGCTTGTAACTTTAATCATTCAATAAAGTTTACAAGTTGTGATTTCTACTTTACTGTTACATTGATATTTGAATATTAAAGTGTTTTTCCGCAACTTCTTTAATATTGTTTCTGAGTTTCATTATTCTTGTTAAGAATCAGATCCTGACAAGTGGTATCAGAGCTTAGTATTCTCAGAAACCTTCATTCATCATGGACAACACAGTTGAATCAAACAGTACTCTTGTTTCAAAGGTTCCCATGCTCAAACCTAATGAGTTTGACATGTGGAAAATTAGGATCAAGCAGTACATCCTCCTTACAGACTTTTCTATGTGGGACATTGTTGAGAATGGTCCCTCTGCTGAAGGTAAAATTGGACAAGATGGAAGAAGACCACCTCTAAAAACTGATGCTGAGAAGAAAGTGAGACAATTGGAGATGAAAGCCTTAAGCACCCTGCTTTTGGCCATTCCTAATGAGTATCAACATCAGTTTCACCGCTGCACTGATGCTCAGATTCTATGGAATGCTTTAGAGAATAGATTTGCTGGCACCAAGAGCACTAAGAGGAATCAAAGGGATATTCTCAAGCAGCAATATGAGAATTTTACATCTTCAAAGAATGAATCTATGACTCAAACTTTTGATAGATTCAATAAGTTAATTGGTGAGTTGGCTACTGTTGGAGTCCAGATGGAACAAGATGATGTCAACCGAAAGTTCCTCAGATCTCTTGGAGATGAATGGACCATGTACACTGTCTCATTCAGACAGAATGACATGTTGGAAGAAAAGGAACTGGATGATCTGTACAATGATCTGAGAGTGTTTGAATCTGAGGTGGAAGCAAAGAAGAAGCCTACTGGATATGTTCATAATGCTGCACTCCTATCAGCATCAACTGATTCTACTGCTAACCCTGAATCAGTTAATGCTGCCAATGGAGTAAATCAAGAAAAAGGCAATGAATCTATTTTTGAAGCCTTTCTTTCTAGCCATGGTAACTCCTCTTTAATCAATGATGACTTGGAACAGCTTCATCCTGATGATCTTGAAGAGATGGATATTAAATGGCAGATGGCCATGCTTTCTATGAGGGTGAAGAAGTTCATCAAGAGGACTGGGAGGAACAACTTCTCCCAAAGAAGAGAAGATGGAGCAGGCTTTGATAAGTCAAAGGTGGAGTGCTACAAGTGTCATATGAAGGGACACTTTGCCAGGGAATGCAGAATTGGAGTGTCTCACAACAATCACCAACAAGCTGAGACTGGAAGCTTCAACCAGAACAGAAACTCTGCTCAAGCTCTTGTTTCTCAACAAGGAATGGGGTTTGACTGGAGTGATCAAGCAGAAGAGGCCATTCAAAATCAAGCTCTCATGGCAGAGGTATCTGATCTTCCAACGGAGGTACTCTCTAATCTCTGTTCTCAAACTTTATAGACACTGTTAAAAGGTACAGGGATCACAACCAGAGTATGGGTGATGAAATGATAAGAATGCAAATAATTCTCAAATCGAGTTTAAAACTTTAAGACGCCTCGATAAGACACATTTGACCAAGATGGTAACTACAACGATATGCAATCCGAAATTTCATTTCATGTATTGCGGAAAATTTATAACAGCAAGGTCAACAAGCGAAGCATGCTTAGATTAAAATTTAATTTAAGACAATATAAATATTTCGCATATTTACTCACGCGAGTGAAAGTCAGATTCAACCCAAAAGTATGCACCTATACTCGTGTGAAACTCAAGATGCAATCATGCGACATTTAGATTTTCAAGGTGCCTCTTACGGTTGCAAAAGTGTCGATGCAAGACTCGCATGAAACAAAATATTGAACACAACTCGTAAATTAACGCACACAATGATGCATATGCACATGTTCTCAAAATTATTTTACGCAACGCAAAATGACGTAAGACGAGGCACCCTAAACCCAACTGAATCTTCGCAAAACTCAATAATGCTAAAATTATGCAGTGACAAATTTTCACTTCTCAACAAGAATGTAAGACGGCAATATGACTAAAACACTAAGCCTTTAAGAGTTTCCTCTTTTAATGCAATGAAAGGTAAAATGACACCTTTAACAAAATTCACATGGGACACAACGCCAACTAACTCGTAGGCTTAAAATAAGCAAAATTAAAACTCACGCATGGAAAGACATCGTATAAAACAATACTCCATGAAATTCCAACAAAACTCACACAAACTAAAATTCTCAAGAAATTCTGACTCAACGCGTGGGAATAACTTTTCTTTTAAAACCATTAACATATGTGGAGGAGATCCAATGTCTAGGTTAAAATCTCATAGCTACTTGCCCAATACTCGCATGACATTAAAACATGGATATTACAATATCCGCAAATAGCGTTAAACAAGAGACGTGAATAAAGAGATTTTTGATAACAATTTGCAATTACGTGCAACAAAACAATTTATGCATGCTTAAGCTCACAGTTTAAAATCTGATGCGTGTTAAGTGCTTTACCAAAACTTTATGATATAAACCACTTTCTGTTTTACGAACACAAGAAACAATTTATGCAAATTTATTTCAGAAATAAATTTTGGTGCATGAGTTTGGTCGGCATTCACCGCTCTAGACTACGCTTCTCAACAACCCGACATACTAATACCATCCAGGTGTATTAAGCATCTTCGGACAACAATCTCAATTTCCTACTATTGTCATCCGGATACTCCACATCTTAAAGCGACACTCGGATATTTCATCGGTTCACCTTACAATCTCTCCTCGCATGCCGTCAATTCCATAAGCTCAAGGTTCTACTCCAACCAATTATTCTTACTCAAGACGATCAACTTAATGCATTCAACGCACTTAACTATCACTTCAACGTGACATTGCTATAGACATCAACGTTTTCCTTAGATTACTCCCTTAGAAACCTTCTCACTACCCCAACGGTAATCATACCAAGGTAGTTCAAGTATACACATGTAGTATGTAGGTTCACCATAACACTGGCCAGGTGCCATTATGAACGTACCGCACATGCTCATCCTTGCGACCCTCGACAAGTTTCCCGTTTCTAGTGACTCGATCAACTCCATAATATCTTATCTTAAGGTTCCTAATGTGCAACTTCACTTACAATCACTTATAAAAACGCTAGTTTGAGTCTAGGCATCCTACAATCAATACCTAATTCCCTCAAACTTAAGCTCTGATACCAACTTGTAACACCCTCAAATCTGGAAATAGCAACTTATTTAAAATTTTCTAAATACATCAATAAAGGAATTATCTACAACCACAAATTAAGATTTAATCTCAATACAAACATTCATTCTATACAAAAGCCTATGATAAGAACGGGTGCTACTAAAATCCCAAAGATAGTCACTATCTCCAACATTGCGGAAGACTCCACCAACTACTTACTTTAGTGTCTAGTTAAGGCTCTACGCTTCATAGAACTGCTAGAACCCAACTCCCAACTGGAACCTGTTGCACATGCCGACAAATAAAAAGGTTAGGCTTAACGCCTAGTGAGCTCAAGAGTTTTCAACATAAATAAAGATGTCTGTGAAAATAGATAATGCAGTTTAATTCATAATCTTTCAAAAGGTATACTTTGAATATGCAAACGACTCATTTTCCAATAATATGCATTTTAGACAAGAACACCAATTTGGACATTTTCCAAACCAAACTACTTCAAAGACGAAGATACCAATGTAAACCGCCCCTTCATAAATTAGCTTTAACCCAAAACTCACTCAAAGCGTAAATATAAATTGGACTCTCCATTTAAGAAGGTACGGTTAAACCTTATATTTCAAAACACCCAAAATACGGGTGGGGCATAATACTCAACCCATAAATCAAGGGTAAAACCCAAATATACAAAACGTCACCGAAAACTTGGATAATAAAACTCAATACCCCAAGAACAACACCTTTCGGTGACGGGGGATTCTCGATTCCATAAAATGTGACGGTCCACAAAGTAAGCCCATTTTATGTTGTTATGACTAGTCATATAAACAAAAGTACACGCAAGAGATGTCAGGCTCAGTAGCTTTAAACGTATACCCACGAAAACTCGAGTTCAACCCCGTCGGGTTCCTATGTCGAGCCCCTCATCTAATATCGTAATACTTAAGCACGAAGAACTTATACCGCACCCGGTACCTTAACGTGCAGCACGAAGGACTTACATCGCACCCGATACCTAACGTGCTTCATCCAATAAAGCCAACAGGGCTCGAAGTCGAACTACCAAAACTGGACAATTGTCCAAAACCCCATCAAAATAACAATGCCAAGCCGCAGGCTTAGCAATCCAATTGACTCATTGATAAATGCAAATAAAAATACGATAAAACGCACTCGACCAACGGATATGCCAACACAACGACCAAAAGTAAGATTAGTTCAAAACTCAACATTAGTTGAGACAACCCATTTTCAAAATGAACTTATACCCTTATAATTTTTCCAAATGTCTCATAACACAAAATATGCATTTTCCAACTTTAACTGCTGATAAGAATGAAAATCATAAAATGAGACTATAACCATTCTTTCAAGTACCTCGCATAAGTGTGCAACTAATACTTTACAAAACATTCAATTTCGTGAATGATGCATAAAACCCGACAAACATTTAAAAGTGTATTTCTTTGACCAAGAATTTATTTATGCAATGAGACCTCAAAACACATTCATTTGTGACACATTTATCAAAATGCCCAAAAATCCCAAATGTGGGTATTATACAAAGTTTGTAAAGATTAAATACGTCAAATAATCAAAGATTAGCAATTAACCCAACATTTGATAATTTCATGTAGAACACATAAACACTTTAAAATAGACGTTTTGGCATGTACAACGTTTTCACAAATCAACTTGAACTCACCTTGCTAGATTTAGGCTAAATCTAGATTTTACCCAACGAGCTCTTTTGAAGACCACTTGAATCATCAAGCCGAAATCTTCCAAAACCTAGATCCGAACATTCCAACCCATAAATATCCATAATCGACCATAAGGAAACATTCTCCAAACATAAAAATACCAAGATCCCAACAAGATCAAAACCCTAATTTCTCCAAAACCATCAGATCCGAGATTTGAGATATCAAACACTAAGAAACCACCAATAGAGCATTTATAACCTTAATACAAGAAAACTTACCCTTGAAGACGATGAGACTTCCGAGAACACCCAATCCAACACTTCAACCCGAGCTCCCAACCGTTGAACTTGATGAGGAAAATGAAGATGAAGGTTTTGTGGTTCAAGCTCCCAACTAGCTAGATGATTGAGAATCATGAGGTTTGGGGAAAGAAAAACCCCCAAAATAGGTTAGGGTTCGGTTTTGGTGTTTGGGAGAGAAAAGGGAAGAAGATAGAAGTGAGAGTGAGGGAAATGGTTGAGAATCGCGACTCTTAAAAGACCCTGGGGCCGACCGCGATTGTGCCCGGCAATTGTGCCAGGGCACTATCGCCCAAAACGTACCGCGGGCACACCCCCGCTGGCGATTGTGCCCAGAGCACTATCGCCCAGAGTGTACCGAGGCTTGTTTATTCCCATTTTCCGCACAGACCACTCATGACGCGATAAGGCTTAAATAGGTAAGATATATGGGATGAAATCCCACGATAAGAAACAAGAATTTCTCAAAGGGTTGGCTTTCACAGACAGGAATTTACGGGTGTTACAATCCTCCCAACCTTAGAATGATTTCGTCCTCGAAATCTAGGTTCCCATGAAATCTCGCCCGTAGGAAGATTGACCTTAACCCGTTGCTAGCACCACCAACACGTCCCTTACACCGATACTAACATTGCTGCCTCTCTTGGGCACAATATACTCATAACCGAGCGTACACTTAACTCTCCAAATTAACCTTTTACTCACAAAGTTATGGTCGTCTCCCAACCTTGGGTGACAATTACTACCTCCAGGTAGTTAGTGACCCCAAATTCTCGCTGACCAAACTTTCCTTCGGATCTACGGTTCCGAACACAACGTCAAAGATCGCAACCAACCTTCCAAGTTCCTCATATTTCAATTGATCCATTCTTAATATCGATAAAGATATTCTTCTAAGGCGCACCAAAGCGTCCTTCAGATACTACTTAGCCCAGATTCGATCAACACTCAACTCCGTTCCAACACCAATCCTCACAACAATATTTTAACACAAGCTTTACCACCACGGAAATGCTTAAACACATCGATACTTAATCCTCAACACCCAGACTCCTTCCAAATTCCATCACTGAAAAAACAATATTTTCCATAATCCAACCAGGTTACATCCATCCATTCCAAGATCCATTGCATCAAGACACATCCCAAACACCCAGGTTACATATTTTCCATAATCCAACCAGGTTACATCCATCCATTCCAAGATCCATTGCATCGAGATCGTGAGTTGGGTAGTTCTTTTCATGCTCCTTCAATTGTCTGGATGCATAAGCTATTACCTTGCCCCTTTGCATCAAGACACATCCCAAACCCATCTTAGACGCATCGCTGTAGACTACAAAGTCTTCTGTCCCCTCGGGTAGAGATAAGATTGGCGCTTCACACAATTTCCTTTGGAGGGCCCGAAAGGCTTGCTCTTGCTTCTCGGTCCAAAGGAACTTCACGTTCTTCCTTGTCAGAGATGTCAACGGTGAGGCGATCTTGGAAAAATCTTGGATAAATCTTCTATAGTAACCAGCTAGACCCAAGAAACTCCGGATTTCCGTGGGTCTTTTTGGCGGTTCCCAATTCATCATAGCCTCAATCTTTGATGGGTCCACCTTTACTCCCTCACTTGACACCACATGACCCAAAAACTGGACCTCTCTTAGCCAAAATTCACACTTGGAGAATTTGGCATAGAGTTTCTCGTCCCTTAACACCTCTAACACTTCTCGGAGATGTCGCTCATGCTCTTGATCATTCTTCGATTACACCAAGATATCATCGATGAACACTATGACCGACTTGTCTAGGAAAGGCCGGCAAACACGGTTCATCAAATCCATGAATACTGCTGGCGCGTTGGTTAGCCCGAAGGGCATAACCAAGAACTCGTAGTGACCATAACGGGTTCTAAAGGCGGTCTTGGAAACGTCTTCTTCTCGAACTCTAACTTGATGATAACCCGATCGAAGGTCGATCTTTGAGAAACATCCGTCTCCTTGCAGTTGATCGAAGAGATCGTCGATTCGGGGTAATGGATACTTGTTCTTTACGGTTACCTTGTTCAACTCCCGATAGTCGATGCACATCCGCATCGATCCATCCTTCTTCTTGACGAAGAGTATCGGAGCTCCCCAAGGCGACGAACTCGGCCTCACGAATCCCTTCTCCAACAACTCCTGAAGTTGTGACATCATTTCTTGCATTTCGGTCGGAGCAAGACGGTACGGTGCACGGGCAATCGGTGCTGCCCCCGGGATTAAATCGA
Source organism: Arctium minus (assembly GCA_954870635.1). NCBI lineage: Eukaryota > Viridiplantae > Streptophyta > Magnoliopsida > Asterales > Asteraceae > Arctium > Arctium minus. The sequence goes on along the minus strand of OX941097.1, from coordinate 20,762,794 downwards.
TTCGAAACTCCACTTGGCGGTCGGGTGGCAAACCCGGAGGATCATCAGGAAAGACGTCTGGGTACTCACTAACGACTCGAACATCTTCAATCTTTTTCTTCTCTGCTTTGGCATCCATCACGTAGGCAAGGAATGAAGGGCAATTCTTCGCAAGACACTTACTTGCCTTGATGGAAGAAATAAGAGCCACTTCCCCCTTACGCTTCTCCCCGTAGACATAGACAAACCTTCCGCTGGAAGTCGGCAATCTGATCATCTTCTTTGAACAAAAGATCTCCGCCTTGTGATGAGACAACCAGTCCATTCCGATCACCACATCGAAACTCCCGATTACCATAGGGAGTAGATCCACAACGAACAACTCCCCACCAATATCTAGCTGACATTTTTCCAACATTTCCCATAATAACACTTGTTCCCCATTTGCTATCTCTACTACTAAGGCATTGCTAAGAGTACTAGATGGCACGTTCAATTCTTTGCAAAAGTCAAGAGACACGAAAGAGAAATTCGCACCAGAATCAAATAGCACCTTAGCAGCAAGTGTAACACCCTCATTTTTTTTTTGTGTTACGTAATCTAAATAAATTCTCTAAAAATACTTCAAAATAACGGCTAAATTAAAACTTTAAAATCGTTCGTAGCGGAAGTCTTCAAAATACATAAACATGTAACTTAAGAGCTAACCCGTCCCATACCAGGTTATGTTACAATTGTTCCATACATAAAAGTCTAAGCAAAAGACTAAATTTAAAATGTTAAATAGACAAGTCTCTAAGCATGTCCCTTGCCTTTGTCCACCCTTGAACTACCTGGCCCTGAGATGCATACTATAGTCAGCTTACAAAGCTCAGTGAGTTCATGGTTTGCATGAATAAAATCATATCTTGTCGTATACATCAAACACACATATATAATAAAAATAAAGACTTTCAAAAAAAAACTTGTAACATTTAAAGGAAAGAGATCTCATATAATGCATGGTCGGGAATGGGTCATTTAGTCACAGACACGCCCTGGGTTGATATGCTTGTCTTAATTAATCACCCACTTGTCTGAGTCGTGCCTTATACTGGTCGTGACTTACTGGTCAAATGTCCGCCCTTTAAAATCTAACCGTAAGATTGTAGTATGAAATAGCATGCTTAGTTATTTAAAACAAATAAACATATAACATGCGACTTGTCATAAATGGCACACATGTAAAATAAATCGCAACATGTATGTAACTGGGATATCATGCATACAATCACATTTCAAACAATTTATATCATGCTAAAGTAAGTTTGTACGTAGGTATGCATCCCATTGTAAGTCTCATGAAGACTCACCTGACAGTGTAAGTTGCTTAGTGAAAGCCGCCTATTGGTAACCTTTAATCTCCGAAAAACCGAGAGACTCAACCCTCCCTTTTCAGCTTCGATTTCTTCCCTGATGCTTGCTTGCTTTTCAAAACTTTTAGTATCAAAATGTTCCTTACGACTTGTTCTTCGTTTATATGTAAAAAATTTGGCGTATTGGTTGACGAATCAAGCCAATAGCACGCCTACCTCCTGCCCCGTCGAGAAGTCGTTCTCAAAAACTTAGATGTGGAACAGAGTGGTACTTGTGTCAAAACAGGTCCCTCAACTTTGAGGAACTTTACGTTTGGCTCCCTAAGCTTTCTGACATTTACTCAATGCCCCCCTTGCTTTGACCACTTTTAGTAATTTACAATTTTTTTTTAACCTATAAATCACATATCACTTTGACTTTACCCCCATTGTAACTATGTATATATATATATATATATTTAATATAATATTTTCCCAAAAATAAATACATAAATTTATATGTATTTCTTTCAAATTTCTATTTTTTTCCGGGTTTTACAGCAAGTGAGTTGAGTAAAAACGTACCCGACACCACGTCGGTGGTTTCCTTCGCTTCGTCTCTGGTCATTTGGAAGGCTCTCCCTTGAGCTTTAGGGACGGCTTCCTTCTTTGGTTGAACCGGTGGATTTCCTCCTCTAACTTCTCCCCTTAACTTGGGGCAATCCCTCCTCTTGTGCCCCGGCTCTTGGCATTCGACACAGAGTGTCCCCGGCATGGGACATCGCAGACTTGTGTGACCCGGCTTATTACACTTGAAGCACACGACTTGTCGGGGGTTGGAGTTGCAAGGACCAAAATGCTTGCTTTTGCACTTGGGACACAAATTCGCCTCTCGGCGATCATCAAAGTTTCTAACGTTCGGTTGGAACTTCGGTCGCTTGAATGAACTCAGTGGCACTTCGCTCTTCCTCTTTTCTGCGGCCTTCGACTTCTCTTCCTTGTCTCTAGCGTAGACTATTTCCATTACTTTGGCTTCCTCAATGATCTCTCGTAGATTTGTAGCTTTCGAGTTTTGGACTCGGTTTCCCATATCCGCGGGTAGGCCCTTCAGATAGGCCTTTATCTGTTCCTTCTCGGTCGGGGACACATGCCCCACAAGATTTAGCTTCTCCATGAAAAGACGGGTATATTCCCTCACCGTCAGATCCCCTTTATTTAGCGCTCGGAACTCTTCCTCGATCAGATCCATTTCGTTTTCATTACAGTATTCTTCCATAACCTTCTTCTTGAAGGTGGCCCATGACATCTTTGCTAACACGGCTTCCCCTATGGTTGCGGTGTGGACGTCCCACCATATTAAAGCCGCACCCCGAAGCATTTGGGAACCAAAATTCACCTTCTGATTTTCATCACATCCGCAAGCCCGGAAGGCCTGCTCCGTCTCCCTCAACCATTTCATGCAAGCGACGGGATCGTCGGCCCGGCGAACTCTGGCGGTTTACACCCTATGAAGGACTTATACGAACAACCCTTTTCCTGTTTGCCCTGTCGCTAAGACCACCACTCCCTCAGTACGGTTCTCGCCCCGGTACCACCCGAGCCAGCTACCGCGTTCTCTGCCACCACCTCTGGCCTCCGAAGACTGGCATCTCTGTCTTCTAACATTTTCAGGAATGCTTCATGTTGTTTTTCCATGGCCGATGTTACCATTTGTATAACACTGGCCACCATGTCAGCTTGCGGGTTTGCATCCTGAATGACCGGACTTGTGGATGCTAGTTCCACTCTAGGTATGATTTCCTCTGGTCCGGTAAATATTGGCGGCATGCCGGGAGGAACCACATTTGCCACTCGAATCACGGGGTTCGGGTTAGATGAAATATCCTCGGGCACCTCTCCCTCGTTCAGTGGGCGACTCCGAGTATTTACCATTTCGGATCTGCCACACAAGAAGTAAGGAAATGGAAATAAGCAACACTAAAGTACACAAGAAACATACTCGTACGGACCATTGATCATCATAATCATAGTAATTCAAGTACGTTCACGTAATCATATATTCATAACAAAAGTAGCTAGTTGAAATTATGAACATACACTACATAAAAATTCTCGCTACCACTTTTACAATTCTTAATGACGTTGTTTCTGTCGACTCTAGGGTCGTCCCATCTTAGAAATTCTACCCAAAGCTCACAGTTCATAGCTTAATAATCTCAGCTTAAGTCTAGGCATCGTGTTTATATACCTAGTTCACTTAAACTAAAGCTTTGATACCAACTTGTAACACCCTAAAATTTCAAGGTAAAATAAAACTTAAAATTTCTGCAATATAACGCCTAAAATAAGGCGAATCCAAAATCTGTAAACGTGTCGACTAAAACCCAAAAGAGACGGGGTAGTTCTATAATGAAGTAGCAGAATAAATAAGACATATACATGACAACCTATTCAATCTAGAACAATTAACAACTAGATTAAAATGGGTGTCACTATGACTTCAAAAGCGCTCTTTCTCAAATCCCAAAAATGCCCGGTCCAAGGAGGAATCCTAGGTGCGATCCCGACTGATCAAGACATCCTACTCGCACCGCTAACGAAACATGTGAACCATTTAAACATGAACACAAGTGTTAGAATGAAGTCTATTGGTTGTTATACCGATACCAATTATAATGCAAACAAGTACAATAATTAAATGTTACCGGCTCCCAATGCATGGAGGTCAAAGCCAAACCTCCCAATAGGGACATTGTAAATTCCTGTACAAATAATACACAAATATCTTCCATATAAAGCGGGTAACCTGCGATCTAGATTGGATTTCACCGTCCAGCCCGGTTCTAGTTCCCATGCCACGCCGGACATCACAATCCTCAAACCCTCTCTGCCTCTAGTGCTTACCCCTTCGGGTTACACCTCAAGGTCTTACAGGCAAGGGTGTCTATCCAATCTAGCCGAGTGTACAACTAAGGGACTTGCGCCCCCTATTGTCCACTCAAAATGCCCAACGGCAATGACCATGCAATAATCATGCATACCAACTAAATCCTCGTGCACAAGGAAATAGATATAAGACTCCCAACAAGAGTTATGAACAATTATAGATGACAATCTTCATGCAAACATATTATTGGCCCAAATAGTGTGATCATGCTTGATACATATTTACCATAAGAAACTACAACTCATTTAACCACATACAAATCCCCAACTAGTATAGTGACCCTAACTGCTGATAAGAATTTAGTCATTTGACATTTCATTATGTAGAGATGTAGACCTACACCATGATTTGCCCCTTTTCTATAATACTTGTAAATAACACTCTTCCACATGTTTTAAACACTTCCACCAACCCCCAAAACCTTATTTATTGAAGATAAGCAAAACCCTAGTTTTTAGGTCAACATCATGCATTTCATACATTTCATATAAGCAAGTAATGGTGCAAGTATGTATGTTCATAAGTTAAGAAAACTTACTTAGATTGCTCCAATACCCCAAACCCTAGATGGTTCAAGGAGATGAGAAGTAGGTGAGGAGAAACCTTGTTCACCAAATGGCTAGAACTTGACTACCAAAGGAGAGAAACCCTAGATTAGCATTTAATACCCCCAACAAGATTCTAGAGAGGATTAAATGTTGAAGAGATTTAGTTTTAAAGTGAAGAAGTTTTACCTAGGAGAGAAAAACCGGCTGCCTTCAAAAACCCCAAATGAAATAAATGAGCTCCTCACTTGAAATCAGACATTTAAAGCTAAAACCCCCGTCGGCGATTGTGACATCGCGATAGTGACAGGGCACTATCGCCAGTCACTATCGCCGAGGATGTACCGCGGCTCCCACTTCTCTCGCGATTGTGACACGCGAGAGTGACCCCGGCACTATCGTCGGGCACTCTCGCCGAATATGTACCGCGGCCCATCGAGTCCCCGCGATTGTGCCTTCCGCGAGAGTGACCCTGGCACTCTCGTCGGGCACTCTCGCCAACCTGTTCTTCCCAGACGAAATTTGACGTTTTTTCCACAATGCAAACACCACTCAACTTCGACGGTAAAATTTGAACGAAACCAAACATAACACATTACAATTTAACCAATAATCCAAAATTTGGGGTGTTACAGTACACGAGCATTGCCCTGGTATTTTATCTTCGTGGAGTCCTAGAGCTGTTTGCACGTCTCCTTTTTGGTAATGGTCTTGAGAATTGACTTGTCAATGGATTGAAACAAGTAATTCTTGGCCTTCAGGTCTTTTAACTTCGACTCTTTATCGTCAGCTTGTGCACCATGTTCCACAACTGTCCAATACTCTTTGGATCGGAGAAGATTCTCCATGAGCATGCTCCAATGATCGTAGTCACCATTGAACTTGGGAATAGATGGAAAGTTGTTGCTTGCATCTGCCATCTCGAATGTTTCTCGGTTTTTCTCAAGCTCACTCTCTGATCACTCAAGTCAGGGCTCTGATACCAGAATGTTAATAATACTTATAGCACACATAGTAAAGGATTAGCAAATCTGGAGAACTGACTTAACTTTATTGAAACTTCAAACTGGATTTTATAGAGCCTTACAGAAATGCAACGGAAGAGAAATCTAGGGAATCTAAACAAACAAGACTGAGTGAAAATAACAACTTCCTAAAGAACAGGTCAATAAATACTTATTCAAAAATAACTTTCACGCACACCCATCTCCGATGAATATACACACAAACACACAAAACCTCATTTTGTCAGAGCTTCCATTTTGGAACCGGAGCAATGGACATTGACCATTTATTGGATGCATTTCAAGATTGCGAGACTTTTTTTCATGCCATGGTTACCGAATCGATAATTTTGATTAGTTAATCTATATACAATCATGAGTTTTCAACACCATGTTCCAGATTCTTATTTTGTAAAATCGGGAAGTTCAAGAAATCAAAAAACCAAAAAAAAATTAAGCCATTTTATGTGTGAATACATATGGATTATATATAGAGAGGGAGGTTCAGGAAAACCTCAAAAAAATGGAAAACTAAGTAACACCCTGATAGCCCTTCATCTGGATGTTATGCATTTTTGCATACAAATAATTGAAGTTGTTTTTTGGTTTTTATGCATGTGTGTATTATGCATTTGTACATGTCACAAATTATTTGTATGCACAAGTGTATACCGTCCAGATGAAGGGCTACTAGGTTATTCCTCAGATTTCTGTTTTTTTAGGTTTTCCCATGTCCCTGTATGTATAATCGACATATATTTTATATTTTAGATGTGGTGTGTATATATATATTTTAAGTGTGAAGATGAAGGTGAAGGTGGGGTTACATGGCATGGTAAAAGACAAAAAGATTAAGGTGGTGTTTGTTTTTTAAGAGGTCTAAAGTCTTATTTCATTTCTGATTAATAAGAGGTGGTGCTAAAGTCTAAAATTTGAATCAATAAGACTGTTTGTTTTTGTAACGTCTGGGGGCGTCTTGAGAGGAAGGAGAGCATATGAAATGAGGCGGCGATAAGAGGTTTTAAGAAGTTAGGTCACCACTCCTTATTTCAGATGTATTAAGAGTTAAAAGGTTCTGAAAACTGGAAAAAAACAGTCTGAATGTAAAAAGGTCTGGCCGATTCAGACTTAAGAGTCATTAAGAGGTTTTTCCTTAAAAACAAACAACCCCTAAATGAGTAAAAGACAAAAATAAAAGGAAAATGACTAAATTGTCCTCTACTTAATGGGTTAATTTAACAGTCGTTAAGACAAGGAACTAAAACTAAGAAAAAAATGAAACAGTAATGCCAAATTTGTACTTTTAGAACTCTAAAAAACAAAACTGAGATTTTTGACAAACCTTAGGGACCAAAATTGAGGTTTACTCTAAAAGAATGTCTCCTTCGTTATCAATTATATCTTTATATTATATATTGTTTGAATATGATTTAGAATAAACTTCACTTTTGGTCGCTACCGTTTGTCAATTTTAACAGATATCGACATATCGTCCCTAAACTAATGAAATTTGGATTTGGTCTCTCACGTTTGTATTTCACTTTGGTTTTGGTCCCTCCTCATAACGTCTGTTAACTTTTTTCGCTAAGTCCAATTAAATTAGGAGTATTTTAGTCATTGTACAAATTTTCTATTTTTCTATGAATTTTTTGTCTTTACCCTAATAAAAAATTCATATTTGTTTTTGTTTTATTATTATATATTTATAATACACTAGAAGTGTACTCACGCAATACATCGATATATATCACGATTTTAATGTTTCATTTTATTTTTTTATCGATTTACAGTACGATTTTGGATGGTTTTGAGAAAGTGATAATGTTTTTTTATAAATTTGTTTAATTTAGGCTTAATAATATAATATTTTTTATATAAAAAATTAAGTATTTTGTTATAATTCAATTATTATCTTATATATTTTAATGACATCTAGAAAAAATAACCAATTACATATTTAATAATATAATTAAAACAAAATTATAGTAATATAATATATTAATTAATAGTGATACATAAAAAGATCTGCATAAAAGAAAAGTCCTGCACATACCAAATTGGTGGGTGTTAGAAGTCTGCAGTAGTAATATGTATCTTGTGGTTTGATACTTGTAAATTAAGAGATTTTTAAAATCTTGCATAAAATGATGGTACTTTGTGCCTAATAATTTGTATTTAAGAGTTTTTTATCCATGCTTTATAATATAGTATAGATATGTGTGTGTGTGTGTGTGTGTGTGTATATAAAGATCGGTGAATCCCACCGCCGACAGTGAAACCCACTGATGTTCCCTTCCGTTCAATGAATCCCACCGCCGACCCCAACCTCAGTCGCCCCATCACCACCTGCAACTTCCCTTCCATCTCTGGCCTCACCTTCATCTTCATCTTCATCTTCAACCTCCATTTTCTTCCCCATTCCCTTTCAAACCCAACGAAATCTTGAAGCAAACCCCGAAATCACCCCTTTCCCGTGTGTCTTTTTCCTCAAACCACCAGCACACCACAGGGGCTTCGTCTTCCTCCCGACCTAACACCATCTCCGGCCACCACCCTACGTTTATTGTATCTGAAAATTCGAAAAAGAAATTGTACTTGCAGGTCTAGTGAAGAAGAAATGAGGAGCGGTTAAAATTCAGAAATATGTATTTAAAATTTTAGGGTTTTTAGATTTGTTTCAAAATCCAAATCAACCCCTCCTTTTTCTCCCAGAAACCACTAAAGACAGGTATGTTGTCGGAGATGGTACAGATACCGACACATGAAGATTGAGGAATGGTGAGGGGATCTCAGCAAGGGAAGGAGATGAGATTTTAGTGTTTGAGGTCTTGGTACAAATCGTGTTTTGAGGGAAACAAAAAAAGGTTTTTCATTTAGGTTTTTTCTGTTCGTAGTGATGGAGAAGATGAATGGTTTTAATTTAGGTTTCAGGTTTTTCATTTAGGGTTTTAAGTTTGTAGTGATGAAGAAGATGAACATTAAAGAATATGACCATAATATCCCTACTTTAATTGAACTTAACACAAAAAGTTAACGAACGTTAGGAGGAGGGACCAAAACCAAAGTGAAATATAAACGTGAGGGACCAAATCCAAGTTTCATTAGTTTAGGGACGATGTCCAATAAAATTGACAAATGTTAGAGGCCCAAAGTGAAGTTTACTCTATGATTTATGACAATTGATTAGATATGATGGGTTAAAAAATAATAATTAATAAATTATATAAATGGCAAATAAATGAATAGAGATGTATTTAGCAACACCCAAAAATTAATGAATGTTAACTGATATATTTAATTTGTGAATTTAATGTACGTAAAAATCATATCAGTTACATTTTTCAAAACCAACTTTTTTACATTTCTTATACATTGATTTAGACAAATCGTATAAAAATATAATATGTTGTATTTTAGTTTCTTCTTTTATACAACATACGACTAAAACCTTCATGGTACATAATCCATATATTGCCACATCACATGAACCAATTAAAGGAAAAAAAACATTTGATGATTAATACATTGAGCAAATAATGTTAAATAAACCAAAATTAAGGCAAAGAATTTGTGATAAACTTATCTAAGTTGATCGATTGCAATCACTCTAAAGATACCTCTAAGTAATTAATGTTCTTCTAATTATGATTGATTGCAATCTTTGATGTTAATAATATCAAATCTACTACAAGCAATCAGTGTTCTTCTAATTATGATCGATTGTAATATTTGATGTTAAAAATACCAAATGTGAGTAATTAATGTTCTTCTAATAAACTTCCCAATCATACAAGCCGATTGTTGCGGTGTCCTTTTCTTTTTTACTTGAAAAGACATAACACCCGGTTTATGGACATTTTTAGGTCATAAACACTATTTTGTTCAAATTTTAGTAAGTGTATGGATTTATTTGTTTAAAAGATGTTTATCGACACTCAACATATAAAGTTCGTTGGGTTTTTGGATTTTCCCATGAATTTTTATATAACCAGTTTTATAGGTCAATCAATTTTTTTCAATTTCAATAAGTGCAATAATTTATTTGTTTAAAATAAGTATAGGGATCTAATCGATCAATATATGAAAGCTCCCTTGGGTTTCTTTAATCTATACTATATTATAAAAGAGTCATAAAAAACTCTTAATTACAACTAATTAAAATCAATTACTTAATTTACAATTTCATAATACATTGGTACAACTTATTCAATCACAGTATCTCACATCATCATCTATTTGTGGATTGGATACTCATTTATTAATATAAATATTTGTTTTTTATATTTAATGGACGATTTGATCAATATTATCTACTATTATCAATATTTATTTTTTATATTTATTGAACGATTTGATCAATATTACTATTGTCAATATTTATTTTTTATTTTATAATTTGCTTTTAATATATTTATATCTATATTAGTTATAATCTCATAACTTAAAAGATAAAACTAATTTTATATTTTAAAAAAAAATCCATATCATTTATCAAATCAAAAATTGAACAGGTTATTGAAGTGGAGTAGGCTAAATGCATCCACACATGTTAATATATTCCTCACACCTAACAATATCAATGGTTGTTTTTTACATTTATAATGTATACTTTGACTTTATTTAGATTTATATAAGGATGCATACAACATCCTATCCTAGTACTTAAATGATTGAGATATCACATCTTAATGACCAAAATGATGTTTTAGAATCATCATATTTAATTTTCTCCTCACACACATCAACATCTACTTTTTACATTCCCAATGTATTAACTACATTGCCAACACGTAAATTAACCTAATTTTGATATAAATAACACTCCCCAACAAAAATCAGAACAAAATATATTATATTTCCATTCAAAAGTTGTGAATAACAAAGTCCAATCACCGATTCATTATGAATGTCGTATCTCAATGAGCATAAACCCATAATTATGACAGAAGTGATCTTCAGAGAATAATCAACCCATGATTTAAAGACAGAAAAATAAGTCAGTTGGTAAGCAAAATTATAGAGGCGTATTAAGATCCAAGGTACGAAATTAACGAAAACGATTTATTCATATAATAAAGCACCATAGATTCAGATTATAAACCCTAAAACCAGATCAGATTTAATCAAAACGAAAAGAAAAAAACCTAACCCTAACCCTAAGCTCTTTCGCCGCGAATCCTACGAGCCAGCTGCATATCCTTAGGCATGATCGTAACTCTCTTAGCATGAATCGCACATAGATTAGTATCTTCGAAAAGTCCGACCAAGTACGCCTCCGCCGCCTCCTGGAGAGCAGCCACGGCAGAGCTCTGGAATCGGAGATCGGTTTTGAAATCCTGAGCGATTTCTCTCACAAGCCTCTGAAACGGAAGTTTCCTGATCAACAACTCGGTACTCTTCTGGTACTTTCTGATTTCTCTCAGTGCCACGGTTCCAGGCCTGAATCTGTGCGGCTTCTTCACTCCGCCGGTGGCCGGAGCTGACTTCCTTGCTGCCTTGGTGGCCAGTTGCTTCCTCGGAGCTTTTCCTCCAGTGGATTTCCTTGCTGTTTGCTTAGTACGAGCCATTGGTATAACGGAATTAGCGAGAGATATGAAAGCTTGAGAGAGATTTTGGTGGTGGTGAATGGTGGATGACGGTGGTGGTTGTTTGGGTTTATATTGGCGAAATTTTCAGGTGAGCGGGAAAATGTGAATTTTTGGGGGTTCAAGGTGTTTTTGCCGAGATGTGGAGAGCCGTTGGATTAAGTGAAATCGGATGGACCGATTAACAATTTGACGTGGATCGTAATCTGTGTGCGATCCTTTCACCAATTTATGAATTTGATCCCTGTGGTTTGGTGATTATTATGGAATTGGTCCCTGAACTTCATAATTTGAGAAAATAAAAACCTTGGGATTTGGGAATAGTATTTGCTTTTGGTTTTGGTTAGTCATTATACCATTTCCTTTAAGTTTTTTTTTATTTTTTTGTCTTCAATTCAATCCTTATCCTTTTCAACTAAAAAATAAAAAAACTAACCATAAATAAAAAACTTAAATCAAGCCCAAGCATTTCGTTTAATTATGAACATTTATTGTGAACAAAAACAGCAAATAACAATATGTGAAGAAACGTGTAACTGATGATCTATTTCCCCACTTTTTGGTTATTGACAACTACAATAAAATAACCATAAGAGTTCGACATCACCACTACCTCGTCGGGATGGAGAGAGAGAGAGCATCAAATAGAGATGATAGACAAGACTAGGGGTGTTCATCGGTTGACATCCAATGGATGTGAGGGGAACCGAATTGATCCAATCATCCATTGGATGTTGGATTTTTCCAATCAAATGGATGATTGGATCGGTTCGGTTCAATCCATTGGATGTTCTTATCGGATATCCATTGGATCGGATTGGATCCATCCGACATCCAATGGATGATCAGATCGGATTGGATCAATTCAATGTGTTAATTTAATGCAATTTTCTAACAATGAAACAAATTGATTAATCACTTTTAATTTGTGTTAAAACCAACACAAGTGAGACCGAGAATTCAAAAACCAATACAAAACAAATTTAAATTTAAGCAAATTGCACAAAAAAAAATTTGGATGATAGTTGGATGGAAAACTGGATGATAATCGGATGGTTAATTGGATGGGTAATTGGATGATAGTCGGTTCGGTCGGTTTTGGCCGGTTCTGGATTGCCATCCAAGAATCGACCGATCCAAATTGGATGTTGAGATTTTCAATTCGATTTGATCCAATGACAATTGGATATCCAATTATAGTCGGTCGGTTCTAATTGGATCGTTCGACTCCTATTGGATCGGTTGACTTTCTGCACACCCCTAGACAAGACCGTCCACATTACTCCTCCGACATCCACCTATGGCGTTACATCTCGATTCTTATGTGTTTGAATGATAAGTTCAGGTAACGTTAAGGATTGATTTTGGACATCAATGTTAAAATTGGTTACGGGATCGGCTACAACGAGAGATCTTGGTCGCTCCAAACCGAAACCCATTTCGTCCCTACGTATGATAGTTGTCCATACTGTGAGTCCCACAATCAGTGCAAATCAAGATGACACCATTGATTCAACAATTAGTTTCCATTTCAATTTCACAATTCAATTACAAAGGAACTCTTGAATATTTCTCTCTCTAAAACAATATGCGCATCTAGCCTGATGATTCTACAAACGAAAATCTATTTATATCAAAAACACTTACAACACTAAACACTCACAACACACTAACTTTGACCTTGACTTTATTACAAAGACTTTGACTTTTAGCTTGAGAGTTGACTTGAGTTTTTGCTTGACTTTGACTTTTATCTTCAGTTTGAACTTCAACCTTCATGATCTTGTATCCAATATATTTTGTGCACTAATAATCTATCCCTTTGTATTCAAGATCATCTTCCAAGAAGATTTGCAATACAATCTCCCCCTTTAGCACAAATTTATACAATCTCCTCCTTTGTAAACTTCTTGCAATAAGAATCATCTTCAGAAAAATAAGCATTGAACCACAATCTCCCTCTTTGTTCGATCTTTAACAAATTTCATCCCCTCATTTGATTTTAAAAAGAAATCATATCCTCCTTTCGGATAAGCAAAATTATCTTTTAGCAATCTCCCCAAAGTCTGTAAGTATGCTCTTCAAAATCTTTAACAATCTTTCTCAAAAGTTGTAGAAACCTCTTTCAGACCTCAGAAAGAAATTATCTTCAGATTTGGCTCTCTTTTGCTTTAGCAAATCAATTTCAAATAAACTTTCAGTAAATTTCAGCAACCTTTCCAAAATCTCTGAACTTTCTCTTTCAATTCTGTACCAATTCCACATAACTTGCATATCTTGACAAAATCTTACAACAAATTTTCTCCAAATCATCTTTCGTGAAACAATTTATCCCATAACTATTTTTCATTCCTTGACTGTCTCCCCCTTTTTGATGATGTAAGGCAGAGAAATCATCAAAATTGTACCAAGAAATGTCATGAATCTTTGTCTGACCATTGATTTGTATCACAAGAGCCTCTGACCATCCGTCAATTCATAAGGTATTCATTTGAATCTTTTCAAATTCAGACAAATATGAATGTAACACCTGAATCAACAAATGAATCAGTTAATAATGTCTGTCAGTAGCACAAAGCCACTGTGTGTAACAAATACACATTGGAAAGGAGCTTTTTGATGTTCACTCCCCCAAGTCTTCCATTCAATCATCGAATAACACAAGGTTAAACTATGAACGTTCCGACAGAAAAACAAATTCTCTGTGTGTTTATGCTTGTGTATGAAAGAATTAAGCATGATAATTGCTTTTAACAATAGGCTAAAAAATGTGTAAACCATTGAGACAACAACAGTAATACACGAACTCAATTGTGCATGATCGAAGTGGAAAGGTAGGGCAGACCTCCTTCTTTTTCAATATCCAGATTTTCCAAATGAAAATCAGATAACATATGTACTGCATCCCCAGAAAAATTGAAACATCTTCTTTTTAAGAAAAGGATGAGTAGTTGGTGGGGTTTAAATTAAGAGTTGGCATGGGCTAGTTGTCTGTTTCAATGATGTTCACGAAGAATTGTGAAACAACAGTAATGTGGCTGCCCGACTCAGAAAAAGTTGGTGCAGAGTTTGTTATTCTTTTACTCTGATCTCTCACCCTCTTTATTTTTATCATTTAAGCGCACTTATAACCAAACTCTCTTTTCATTTTACCTCATCACACATACCCACACTCAGATATTTTGACTCCTCGCCTCTCGATCACTCAAGGATAACTTCTTGGGTCAGAAACACTGGTTAACGTAAATCCATAGAAGTTTTGTTAAGTCCTCACATAATAACCCCATGTAATTGTCCTATAAGCAAGAATGTTTCTCAAATGATTTAACGTTTTCAGTTAAATCACAATATGAAATACATCAGATATATGTATCCTCATGAATGTAATCATGAAAATTTGAGCATGTTAATCATGAAAGATATTTCAACACAAGTATATTGAATAAATGAAATGAATACAAGAAACTTGTTTGAAAATATGACATTGTATGATAAGATCAAATATGAATGATTTATCAATCAAGGCTTAGGTCATGAAAATTTGGACGTTGTCTATAAGAACAATTACAGACATTCTTGAAATAAATGTTTTGAACAAAATCACGCTCAAATATCAATGAATTTCAAACGGGGTGTCTTACCATCGAAAATATGTTTCTATATGAGACATGGTAAGAACATAGTCAACAAATATACTAAACTGGTGTGTATGAATATTTGACAGTATATGGAAAAGATAATACACAAGTATTTATCTTTTGAAAACACACGGCTAGTTAATCATGAAAGCACATGTAAAATGAAAACATTTAAAACTCACACTTCTAAATTCATGAAATCTTTTAAGAATCATAAGTGGTCTGAACGTTTAAGAACATGTTTTCATATCTGAAAGTCGTCCTTCTTTTAGACATGTATGAGATTAAGTTTAGAATGAACCTTACGCTCAGCTTAAATCTAATGAAGTCAGCTCAAAACTCATAATGGATATGATCATTTAAGCTCCCCCTCAAAATCTGCATTCAGTCAAAAGTCGTCAAAGCACAAAGTCTTATATACAAAATTTATTGAAAACTAAAAACATGAAAGCAATAAAACTTGTTAAAAACGAGTTCTGATCAGATGTAATCAGAAGTTCTTGTCCTTACTCCCCCTGAAAATATGCATCACCAAATATATCAGTGTAATAAATATGCAAAATTTTCTAACTTCCCCTAAAATGTAGATCATCTTATCTGTATCTCACACTCCCCCTGAAATCATGAACATAACTTTTCAGTGCAGATATCTTTCAGATTAAAAGTAAAGAAATGAAGAAAAATAACAAAATCTAAACTATACTAGGTAACAACAAATTAAGTCTTGAGATTTAGCATGCCAAGTTTTGAAATGAGAAAATTAAATCTTTTTTCGTCAAGTGGCTTGGTAAACAAATCAACAAGTTGATAATTTGTGTTTACAAAGTAAAGTTTGATTGTACCTTTTTCAACATTGTCTTTGATAAAATGAAATCTCACATCGCTATGCTTGGTTTTCGTATGTTGAACAGGGGTTGCCGATATTGTAATAGCGCTCTTTGAATCATAGTAGATCAGAATGTTGTTGTACTTGAAACCATAATCTCGGAGTTGTGTTCGTATCCACAACACTTGAGAACAACAGCTAGCCGCAGCTACATACTATGCCTCAACTGTTGAAGTAGATACACACAGTTGTTTCTTCGAAGCTCAACTCACAAGTTTATCGCCTAAGAATTGTTTATGTCCCGAAGTACTCTTCCTGTCAAGCATACAATCTACATGATCTGTGTCTGAAAACGTTGTGAGCTCAAAACCAATATCTTTAGGATACCACATACCAAGATCTGCAGTGTCTTTCAGATACCTAAATATACGCTTTACCGCTGAAAGGTGGGATTCTTTAGATGAAGCCTGATATCTAGCACATAAGCATGTAGAAAACATAATATCTAGCCGACTAGATGTCAAATACATTAAGGAACCAATCATCCCCCTATAAGTTCTAGCATCGACAGCTTTTCCCAAAAGATCAACTCCGATCTTAGTTCCTGGTGCCATCGGGGTTCCAATTGGAGTACAGTTTTTTATTTTAAAATTTCTCAGAATATCATAAATGTACTTCGCTTGATTAATAAAAATCCCCGTAAAAAATTGTTTGACTTGTAATCCGATAAAGAAATCCATCTCTCCCATCATACTCATCTGAAATATGGACACCATGAGGTTTGAAAAATTCTTACAGTACTTTGGATTAGTTGAACCAAATATGATGTCATCCACATATATTTGAATTAAGATGATATCAGCTTTCTCCTTTTTAATGAAAAGAGTAATATCGATTTTACCTTTAGAAAAGCCCGATTTGACTAAGAATTTAGATAGAACGTCATACCAGGCGCGAGGGGCTTGTTTCAAACCATAAAGAGCCTTGTCAAGGATGCATACATGATCTGGTTTATATGTATTGACAAAACCTTCAGGCTGAGAGACATAGACTTCCTCCTTTAAAATGCCATTCAGAAAGGCAGTCTTCACATCTATTTGATATACTGTGAAGTTCTTGTGTGCAACGTAGGCTAAAAACATTTGGATTGCCTCTATACGCGCAACTGGAGCATAAGTCTCGCCATAATCTATGCCTTCCTCTTGCCTATATCATTTGGCAAAAAGTCTTGCTTTGTTTCTTATCACGATACCATTTTCATCTTTCTTATTTTTGAAAACCCATTTCGTACTAATGATTGTTTTACTTTCAGGTCGTGGCACGAGTCTCTAGACTTTAAGAGCTTCAAATTGATTAAGATCTTCTTGCATTGTTGTTATCTAATCTGAATCAACTAGAGCTTCAGATACTCGTGTAGGCTCTATTTTGCTCATAAATGAAGCATGCATGCATTGGTTCAATGTCGCAGACCTAGTTTGCACCGACTTGGACGGATCTCCAATGATTTGATGTATTTGGTGCTCTTTGGTCCACTTATGCTCATGAGGGAGTGTATTAGATGTAAATTGATCATGTTCATCATCTAAGAATCCACTTTCTTCTTGTTCTTGTAAGGGTTCAGTTGAAGTAGTTGGTTGGACACTCAATGTCTGTTGAGTAGGCATTGTAGTACATCCAACTGAGTGAGTTACTTATGGCTCTTCATTAACATTTACAACTTCAACTGATTGAGCAGACATTTGAATTTGAATTTCTTTCTGAATCGGGGAATTTGATTCAGTTGAGATATCTGAAGTGATTGGATGATGATTGCTCGAATCTTCCGATCTGTCAATCACAACAGGTTTAGTCACTCCAGAACCAAGAAATTCATCATAGAAAAATTAAAACAATAAATCTAAATCTGATAAATTAGATGTAGACGTTGATGCATTATCAGAATTAGTAACGTTAACCGCAGGTTCTGGACTGATTTGCCTAGAAGATAAGACTCTGGTAATAACGGGTTCTGAATTGTCTTGAACATAAGCCATCTCTTCATCTAATGTGACGTTAACGCTCCCCACAACAATCTTTGACTTCTTCAGATAAACTATGTAAGCAACAAACGTTTGAGAATATCCGATGAAAATGCTTTCATCAGCCTTAGGACTGAACTTGTTCAAGTTCTCCTTGTCGTTTAGCACAAAACACCTGCATCAAAAGGTATGAAAATGTTTAATGCTAGGTATTCGATTATTAATCAAAGTGTATGGTGTTTTACCAAACCGGCGATGAATAATGGAGCGATTCTGAGTATAGCATGAAGTTGACACAACTTCATCCCACAGAAATAGAGGTAGATCTAACTGACTCAACATTGTGCGAGCAACCTCCACTAGGGTTCTGTTTCGCCTCTCTACAACTCCATTCTGTTCCGGTGTTCTGGCAGCAGAAAATTGATGTGTTATCCCGATCGATTCGAGATAATCGTCAACAATTTTGTTCTTGAATTATGTGCCATTATCAGTTCTAAGAAGCTTTACTGTCTTCTGCAGATTCACTTGAGTGGTCTTTAAAAATGAGATGATGACATCGGGTGTCTCATCTTTCGATCTTAGAAATTTAACCCAAGTGTATCTTGAATAATCGCCCACTGTCACTAAAACATATTTCTTGCCGTTGACTCTTTGAGTTCACATTGGACCACAGAGATCCATATGCAACAATTCTAATGAAGAACTTGTACTTGGTTCAGGCTTAGGCTTATGAGAAGCCCTTTTCATCTTGCCTTTCTCACACGCAACACACAGATGTTCTTTAACATATTTAAAGTCTGGAAGTCCTTTCACCAAGTTACTAGCGACCAACTTATTGATGTACCAAAAGTTGAGATGAGATAGTCGTCTATGCCATAACCAGCTTTGCTGCATAGAGGCTTTTGAAAGTAGACACACCTCATTATTAGTCTTGACTTTTGACAAATTAATCGTGTAGAGGTTTGACTTCCGCG
The DNA here is from genome assembly GCA_954870635.1 of Arctium minus. NCBI lineage: Eukaryota > Viridiplantae > Streptophyta > Magnoliopsida > Asterales > Asteraceae > Arctium > Arctium minus. Next base: position 20,743,944 of record OX941097.1, on the reverse strand, counting down.
TCCCGACCAAAAGTTATTTTCCATCTTCAGTTCTCACACAACATCTATTGGCCTTGAAATTCTGTTAAAGCACAGTTTTATTGGATTCAATATCATCAAATACTGAAGATGGAAATCTGAAGTCAAAGCTGGAAAAGTCGTCTCAACAAATAGTCTAGGGTTCTTTTTGTAATAACAGTCAAAGTTTATTTTCCGTATTTTATTTTTAAATAATTTTAGTTTTAGTTGTTGGGCCTAAACCTTGCCAAGCCCATTTAGCTAAAGCCCTTGTTTAAATAGTTAATCTTAATGGTTAATTAGGTTTAAGTGTGAATTATTGAGATTAAGTGTGTGTATGTGTGTGCGCCGTGAGATACAGAGAGAGAGATAGAGGCTGCGATAGAGAGAAAACAGAGAGGTTGATCTTCAAGCTTGTAATCCTTTGATTCTTTGGTATAATCGTATCAGGTTTGCATAATCGTTTCTGTTTATTCGTATTACTTGATTGATTCATTGTTTATTGGGACACACAATTGGTATCAGAGCTAGTACAAATTGAATTGAGTTTTTGTTTTTCGGTTCTGTTATTTGTCAAAGATTCAAAAATTTTATTGTGTGATTGGTAATCAAGTAATTATTAATTGATTTGTGATCGGTTTGATTAATATCTTGATTGGGTACTGTTTGATTTGAGTATTGCATCGTTTTAGTTTGATTATTTGATGATTTTTGCTATTCTGGGTTCGTTCAAGAGTCAACACTGTGTCATCAATCGAATTTGACAGGATCTGATTCTTAACAAGAATAATAAAACTCAGAAACAATATTAAAGAATTTGCGGAAAAACACTTTAATATTCAAACTATCAATGTAACAGTAAAATATGAATCACAACTTGTAAACTTTATTGAATGATTAAAGTTACAAGCTTTCAAACAAAACCTCAATCTTGATGAACAGGCTCACCAAGACGAATTCTACTTCTCTAGAATTAGGATTGTAAACTTTGAGGTTAATTCTCTCTCTAAAACAAAAACTTAGAAATCTTGTTTATTGAAACTATTCTGACTACATCTATACATATACTGAAAATAAAAGATAATTACAAAACTTAAAAGATATTCAATATATTCTTCCATAGTTATCTTCAACTCTCCATGATTATCTTTAAGTCTTGATCTGCGCATATCTTTACTATCAAATAAACAGTATTAATGCACAGCAGCATTAACACTCTGAGCAGTATTAATCTTCACCAGCAACACTAACTATGCTCAGCAGTATTAATTTCTTCAAGCAGTATTAATCACTTAGACACATCTTCAGTTCCCAACAATCTCCCCCTAACTTGACTTTTAGAGAAGAGAAGTCAAGTTCTTCATATGCTCCCAAAACTTAATTTTCATACACCTATATCAGGATTCAGCCCCAAACTTTGATTGATAGTTCTCTGGATCAAGTACCTTGCCATTTCAGAATTTGGTGTACAACCAAGCTTCTTCTTCAACATAGCATGCAACTTTAATCTGTTATGGTTGTAAACTCTATCCACCAAGAAGTATTCAAAATGATTTGTATCCACAGCCAGTGCATATACTCCACTTCTTTCATACAGAGTCCAGTTGTTGATGGTTTTGAACACATTTCTGATGACATGTTGAACTTCCTCTGGCTTAAATAACATACACAGATATTCCATCACAAGTTTTGTAACTGGTATCCCTGGAGCTTTCAGCTTGCCAGCATATAGTTTCATCCCCACTTCAAACATTTCCTCTAAGTCAGATCTGGAGCATACTCTTACTATCTTGGCCCAAGTAGGATACACTTCAAACTTTTCATCCTTCCTTTTCAGCCTGATATATTCCTTACCATCTACTTCCATGGTATCCCAGTGCATAATCTCAGGAGGCTTGACACCAACTGGTTCAACAGTTATAGGCTCAGGCACTTTTTCCATCACCACCATGTACATATTTACATCATAAGTACTTGATGGTTCTTCCTGAGATTGAGCTTTCTTTTCTTCAGACTTAGGTGCCCCTTCTTCTTCAGCTACCTTTTATTCAGCTACTTCCTCATCCACTCTAGGTTTCTTAACAAGTTTTCTTCTTGCCATCATTTTAGTTCTTTTCAGAGTCTTCAAACTTTCACCTAGAGTAGCTTCCTTCTTTGGAGTTTATTGATCATCAGGAAAAGGTTTTTCTATTAGAAAGTCATTACTCTCTTTCATCCTCTTTTCCATTTCAACTCTGGCTTTGTCATTCCCTTGCAGCTTAGTCATCTCTGCATCATACAACCCTTTGATCTGTTCAAATGACATCTTTGAGAACATCTCCTTTTTGACTCCCACAGCACCTTTGAGGAAAGTGATCATCTTCTTTCTCTCTTGAGTGTCAAGGTAGGTCTTTGAAGGTTGCCTCTTCTTAGCAGCCATTTGGATCATCACAAGCTTCTTTAGAGTTGTAGCTTTCTTCTGTGCTATCTCTTTTGCCAAGCTATGTTGATATACTTCATTAAGCTCTGCAGCTAGAGCTCTTGCCATCTCTCTATCTTTCTCCACTTGAACTGATTCTGCTTGCTCAAGTTCTGCTTGAATCTTCTTAGCCAAAGCTTCATCTGACTCAATCAACTTTTGCTTTTTAAGTGGTTGGTCAGATTCCACTATCTTGGCTTTGCCTTTATCCTTGCTTACTGCCTTCTCAACACTTGCTTTCTTGATAACCTCACCCTTTTCTTTGATGACAACTCCTTTGGCCTTTGAAGTGACATTGGGAGTATCATGTTTAGCCTTGATTAGAGCTTCAGCTATCTCAAATTCTTCCAGATTTCTGCTAATGAGGTCAGATAATACCTCTTTAACAATTTCTGCTGCTTCATTTATTTCAGCAGCATTAACTGTTTATGCTGTTTTGCTTGCTTCAGCAGCATTAACTGTTTCTGCTGCTCTATCTGTTACTACTGCTTCTTCAGACACAAGCCCTGTTTCTGTTTGTACATCAAACTCCCCCTCAACTCCATGTATCTCCCTCTCCAAGTTGACCTCAGCTTCTGACTCCCCCTTTTTGGGAGCATCAGTCACTGATTCCTTCTTCTGAGCACAAACCTTTGTTTCTTCTTCTTTTGGACCACCTTCTGAACCAACTTCTTTAAGCTGCTGATCTCTGCTTGTTGGTTGATGATGACTTTCTTGAGCTCATTTACAACCTGCTTCAGAGAATCCAGTTCAGTTGCCATTTTGGACATGGCAAAAATCAATTCATGATAGTCATATCTATCCTCACCTTCTCCAGAAGTGTTAACCCCTTTTGATGGATCATTGGAACATTTAGTAGTGAAGGTCTTCTGCCTAGAAGAAGCACCATCCACCCCCTTGGTTTCTTGGCACCTGGTACCTTTGGATGATTGCTCACCCAAAGTTTCCATAGGGAAGGTCTTAGTAATGTTACCACTGACCTCCTCTGTGCTAGCAGGAGTAGTGGCAGCCTTCTCACCCATATGCTCATACATCTCCTCAGTGAGCACCTCCTTGGGGTTGGGAGACACCCCAGTGGTTTCCCTATAGATATTCTCTAATGGAGAATGCTCCATTAGAGGGCTTTGAGGTTCTGGGATTGTAGGAGGTACAACAAGGGAAGGAGCCTTGTGTACCTTTCTCTTAGTATAAGTTTTGGTTAAAACAGGAGTTGGCTTATGAACAAAGGACTGAGGAAGTGATATAGTGGTTGAAGGTTGGGTTTGGCTCTCAGTGGGATGGTCTAGGGAGGGCCTTGACCCTGATGCCATACCTTCTTGGTTGTGGGACACCACCATCATTGTAGAGAACAATAGGGTGTCAACTCCTTCCGAGTCCTTGGCAGATTTTTTCATATTTGAAAAGACATTGCCCTTAGGGATTTTAGGTACATATACCTCATTAAACTGAGGTATATCCGTCAATTCAGAGGTTATAACTGCCTGGACAAATCTTGGGTACATATAGAAACTCTTTTTATTTCCCAAGTTTGACACAAGGTCATTGAAAATCATTTTGGAGAAATTATACTTTCTGGCAGTAGACAAGCAGACCAAAGTATAAGCAATGGTATTGCTGAACTGACTCCATCAGTAGTTTTTCTAGAAATACAGTGCATAAGGGTATGAACAAAGAACCGCCATTGGGAAGAAAAGTTTTCTTTGTAAAATTTGAAAACACCCTGTTGGCCTTCATACCCCATTCTTGTTAGATTGGAAAACAAGTCCTCATTAGGGATAGAAGTAATACCTGAGGCATCATCTAGTCGTAGACTGATGCGAATGACCTCTTCAGTGACTATCAAGGGTTTGTCACACACCCTTGTCTTGATGATCTGCACACCGTTTTCAGTAACAACGGTGGCACTGGCCCAAAATTGCTTCTGGTGCTCGATGAAAATTGGTGGTGACACAGTAAGAGCATATGCTATGTGACTGATCTTGAGAAAATCGACTATTTGATGGAATCCATCAGCCTGCTTCGGCTTTTGAAGCATTGCGATCTCATTGTGTTCATCAATAAACGCCATGGATGCCATCGTTCTTGAGGATACTGGACTGAAACACACTTGTTGCTTGAGAAAAAAGAGTGAGAGAGAAGATGAACAGTATGCAAAGAGTCGTTGTGAGCTTTTAGGCGGGCAAAGAGGGTATTTATATGATTCGGGAAAGAAGCAGTATTAACCCTATTTTCCGTTAAAGCAGTACTAACCACTCGCAGTATTAATTGAGAGCAATAGTAACTAACTAGCAGTATTAACGAACTAGCAGTATTAACTACTAGCAGTATTAACTAACTAGCAGTATTAACTACTAGCAGTATTAACGAACTAGCAGTATTAACTACTAGCAGTATTAACGAACTAGCAATATTAACACATACCTGAAGTAGTAACTCAGACTAGCAGTAGTAATAATGAACCTGCAGTAGTAACTTTGCATTGGCAGCATTAAAACTGCACTGGCAGCATTAACTATACTTACACTGTTGAAGCTTGTGTTAGTCTGAGCAAGGCAATAAATTTTCTGAGAAAGATGATTAGTAGCACCAAACAAATAAACAAATAACAGGTATACAAGCACTTTATAAACATGAGCTCATTCAGAGTTGATCATGCCCACACTTGTGACCAAGAAAGTGAATCTACCCACATCAAAAGCTTTAGTGAATAGATCAGCAAACTGGTTATCAGTATGAACTTTAGCAACTTGAATAAGCTTCTTTTCATTGCAGTATCTAATAAAGTGATACCTAATTTCAATGTGCTTTGTTTTGGAGTGCTTGACTGGATTGTTAACAATGCTAATAGTACTGCTATTGTCAATGAAGATTGAAGTGTGAAGAAAGGTTACCCCATAGTCCATCATTTGATTCTGAATCCATAGAACCTGTTAACAGCAACTTGCAGCAGCAATGTACTCAGCTTCTGTTGTGGATAAGGACACTGTGGTTTGCTTCTTACACTGCCAAGATACTAGTCTTGCACCCAAAAGTTGACATCCTCCTGAAGTAGACTTTCTATACATATTAGCACTACTCAAGTCACTGTCTGAATATGCAATAAAGTCAAAAGAAGATTCATAAGGATACCAAAGACCTAATCTAGGTTTCCCTCTTAAGTATCTGAAAATCCTCTTAACAGCTTGAAGATGTGACTGCTTTGGCTTGACTTGGAATCTGGCACACACACACACTGGAAACATGATATCTGGTCTTGAGGCTGTGAGATACATGAGAGATCCAATCATTAATCTATAAAGATGGACATCAACATCCTCCCCCTCAAGATCAGCAGTGATCTGTTTGTGTGTTTCCATTGGTGTGCTTGCTGGCTTTGAGTCTGATAGACCATACTTATCTAGGATGTCTTTCACATACTTTGATTAACTTATGAAAATCCCATCTTTCTCCTGTTTCACTTGAAGCCCAAGGAAGAAAGTAAGTTCACCCATTGAACTCATTTTGAAGCTCTTGTGCATCAACTCTTCAAAGTCTCTACACATCTGATCTTTTGTGGATCCAAAGATGATGTCATCCACATAGATCTGAACAAGTAGGATGTCCTTTTTACTTCTTCTAATGAAAAGGGTCTTGTCAATTATTCCTCTTTCAAACCCATTTTCCAAGAGATAGGTAGACAGAGTATCATACCATGCTCTTGTGGCTTGATGTAGACCATAGAGAGCTTTTTCAGTTTGTATACTATGTCAGGATATGATGGATTCTCAAATACAGGGGGCTGACAGACATATACTTCCTCATCAATTGTTCCATACAGAAAGGCACTCTTCACATCCATCTGGTATACCTTGAACTTCATAAATGAAGCATAGGCTAGAAACAACCTAATTGCCTCTACCCTTGCAACTAGAGCAAAAACTTCCTCATAGTCTATGCCTTCTTCCTGAGTGTACCCTTGTGCCACTAGCCTTGCTTTGTTCCTGATTACTATTCCTCTCTCATCCTTTTTATTTCTGAAAATCCACTTGGTGTCAATTGCTCTATGACCTTTTGGAAGGTCCACCAAGTCCCAAACATCTTGCAATTTGAACTGTAGCAACTCTTCTTGCATGGCTTCTATCCAACTTGAATCTTTCATTGCTTCATAAGCCTTCTTAGGCTCAATTTGGGATAGAAAGCAAGAGAGTACTGTATGCTGCTGATCCTGCAAATCTTGAAGTCTGCTTTGATTCCTAGTCATCATAGGAGAAGTGATGTCTCCTATTACCAGCTCAGGAGGATGATTTTTCTGAGTTCTTGTCTGAAGACTAGGTTCTTCATTCATTCCCACATCTAAATTGGAATCATTTAAGTCAGCTGAGGGAATCTCATCAGCTGCTTCTGACTCTTCATGCTCTAAATTCTCATCATCTCTTCTTTCTTCTTGACTTGATTCAGTAACAGTCTCCCTTTCACAGATTTCTACAGGGGTCATTGTAGGTATAGGAAAGATCACAAACTGAGGAATAATATCTTGTACTTGTTCATCCCTTGATTCTCTACTTCCTGATCCTGCATGATCATCACTACTGAAACCCAAAGAGTTAGTTAGTGAATTAATGTCAAATAGCCACTGAGGACCTGAACCAATAGGATTTGGTGTGTTCTCATTGCATTTGATATTGTCACTTTCCTCAATTATTCTAGAAGAAGAATTAAATACTCTGTATGCCTTACTCTGAGATGAGTAACCAACAAGAAAACCATCATCCGCTTTGCTATCAAACTTTCCTAAGTGAGTTTTGGTATTGAGAATGGTACAAGGACACCCAAAAGGTTTGAAAAATCCAATAAATGGTTTTATTTTATTTAAAAGCTCATATGGTGTCTTGTTTTTAGGCTTGACTACTAGAACTCTGTTTTGGACATAGCAAGCAGTATTAACTGCTTCAGCCCAGAAAGTAATTGGAAGTTTTGAATCAGCTAACAACGATCTAGCAGCCTCAATCAGTGTCCTATTCCTTCTCTCAGCAACACCATTTTGTTGTGGAGTCCTAGGAGCACTGTATTGCCTCTCAATTCCTTTTTCCTCACAAAAGGTGTTTAGATCAAGATTTTTAAATTCAGTACCATTATCTGACCTAATGACTTTTACTTTTTGAATTGTTTGGTTTTCAATTCTTAGAATAAAGGATTTGATCAGTCTACTTGTCACATCCTTAGTTCTTAGAAAATACACCCAAGTAAATCTAGAGTAATCATCAACAATAACTAGGCAGTATGATTTCTTACCTATACTCATAACATTTGTAGGACCAAACAGATCCATATGCAACAACTGAAGAGAAGAAGAAATTGTGTTCAACTCTTTGGACTTATGAGAAGTTTTGTGTTATTTGCTTTTGAGACAAGCAGCACAATGATCATCATATGAGAATACTTTTGAAGGCAAACCTCTTACAAGGTTGTTTTTAACAAGTTTATTCATTGTTTTAAAGTTCATGTGACACATCCTTCTGTGCCAAAGTGATGATTCATCCAAAGAGGCTTTTGAAACAAGACAGTTTAGGGATGAATCATTTGAAACATTTTCCATGTCCAAACAATAGACATTATCCTTTCTAGGAGTTCTTAGTAGTATTATTTTTTCATCAACCACCTTGAATTCAGGAGCAAGGATAATGCATTATGAATCAGTGAATAATATACTATGCTTTTTGTCACAAACCTGTGATACACTTAACAGGTTGTATCTTAACTGTTCAACATAGAAAACATCTTCAAAGGTCATCTTACCTTTTGTTACATCTCCCTTACCACTAATCTTACCTCCATCTGGAGTATTACCAAAGGCAACATGCCCTCCATCAATTTTCTTGAAATTCTTGAGGCAAGCCATGTTCCCTGTCATGTGCCTAGAGCAGCCACTATCAACATGCCAATTGCTCTTTCCCTTGAGTTGTTGGTTGCCCTGCACATAAGATAAATCAATTAGTATTGACTGGGAACCCAAGACAAAGTGGTCTTGGGCCTCCATTTCTCATCAAAGTACTTGCACTCCTTTTTGATGAGATTTTTAAATTCAGGAAACTCTTTACTGGAGTACTTTGTCAAGATTATTGGTCTAGAAGCACAAACACTAGAAGCAGTACTAATTTTAGAAGTACTAACAGAGTTAGCAGCACTAACAGGTTTAGCAGTACTAACCTTGTTAGAAGCACTAACAGAGTTAGCAGTATTAACATTTGAAGAAGTACTAACAATGTTAGTTTTAGAAGTACTAATACTCTCATAAGCACTAACATTGATAGCAGTAGTATTGCTTCTAGCAACACTATCTCCGTCAGCAGTACTATTTGTGGTAGCAGTACTAACAGTTTTAGTGCTTTTGGGAACCCACATCTTGACACTCTCTTTTACAGTCTTTTTCTTCATGTGGCTTTTAGATTTAACATGTTTCTTAGCCACATGGTTTCTTTCATTCTTCCTATAACCAAAGGGTTTTTGCACAGATCTTTGAAAATTTATCCTTTGGTTCATAGGATTAAAATAACAGTGCTTGGCAAGATGGTTCAATTTGCCACATATGAAACAAGGTTTTGGTCTGATGATTCTACTCAGATCAACTCCTTGTTTCTGAGCCCACTGATTATTCAATTTCTTTGATTTCCCCTCCTTTTATCATGTTTTAGGGGCTCATATTTATTACCTGCACACTGTTTGCAAGGAACAGGATTCACAACTGTGGTCTGCTTGTAATGGACCTTTTTAGACTTTCCCTCAGTCTTCTCAACACCCTCAGACTTGACCCAATCCCTTCCACCACCCTCATTGGTAAGAATGTTATTTTCTAAGGGAATCTCACCACTCACAGTGTTATCCTTACTCTTACCAGCTTCTTTCTCAGTCTTGTCCTTAACAACTACTTCATCTAAAGGATCTACCTTAGTGGCTCCCTCATGTAAGTCCTTCCTATCCTTAGTCTCCAGCAAGTCTGATTTAGGAGGGATGTAGTTGTTATTGTATGGTGGTGGTGTGGTATTGTACCCAATTCCTGGTTTAAGCTTATCATGGATTTGGACCTTTAGCATAGAATCCATGGCTTTAGAAGCATATGAAAACTTTTCCACATCCAGCTTAACCTTGGCTAGCTCTCCTCTCAACTTTTCATTCTCCTCTTTAGACTTTGTCAGTTGGATTTCTAGATCATTTTTCTCCCACTTCCAGTAATTTGTATCATATGTGTGTTGAATTTCATTGGCTTGGAAACCTTTAATTTGTTCCTCAAACCTTTCAACAATTTTCACATAGTCTTTTCTATCCTTTTCTAAGCTCTTAAGGTCATCACTCATACTCTGGTTGTGATCTCTGTACCTTTTCACATTGTCTATGTAAGTTTGAGAACAGAGATTAGAAAGTACCTCAGTTGGGAGATCAGATACCTCTGCCATGAGAGCTTGATTTTGAATGGCATCTTCTGCTTGATCACTCCAGTCAAACCCCATTCCTTGTTGAGAAACAAGAGCTTGAGCAGAGTTTCTGTTCTGGTTGAAGCTTCCAGTCTGATCTTGTTGGTGGTTGTTTTGAGACATTCCACTTCTGCATTCCTTGGCAAAGTGTCCCTTCATGTGACACTTGTAGCACTCCACCTTTGACTTATCAAAGCCTGCTCCATCTTCTCTTCTTTGAGAGAAGTTGTTCCTCCTAGTCCTTTTGATGAACTTCTTCACCCTCATAGAAAGCATGGCGATCTGCCATTTAATATCCATCTCTTCAAGATCATCAGGATGAAGCTGTTCCAAGTCATCATTGATTAAAGAGGAGTTACCATGACTGGAAAGAAAGGCTTCAAAGACAGATTCATTGCCTTTTTCTTGATTTACTCCATTGGCAGCATTAACTGATTCAGGGTTAGCAGTAGAATTAATTGATGCTGATAGGAGTGCAACATTATGAACATATCCAGTAGGCTTCTTCTTTGCTTCCACCTCAGATTCAAACACTCTCAGATCATTATACAGATCATCCAGTTCCTTTTCTTCCAACATGTCATTTTGTCTGAATGAGACAGTGTACATGGTCCATTCATCTCCAAGAGATCTGAGAAACTTTCGGTTGACAACATCTTGTTCCATATGAACTCCAACAGTAGCCAACTCACCAATTAACTTATTGAATCTGTCAAAAGTTTGAGTCATAGACTCATTCTTTGAAGATGTAAAATTCTCATATTGCTGCTTGAGAATATCCCTTTGATTCCTCTTAGTGCTCTTGGTGCCAGCAAATCTCTTCTCTAAAGCATTCCATAGAATCTGGGCATCAGTGCAGTGGTGAAACTGATGTTGATATTCATTGGGGATGGCCAAAAGCAGAGTGCTTAAGGCTTTCATCTCTAATTGTCTCACTTTCTTCTCAGCATCAGTTTTTGGAGGTGGTCTTTTTCCATCTTGTCCAATTTTACCTTCAGCAGAGGGACAATTCTCAACAATGTCCCACATAGAAAAGTATGTAAGGAGGATTTACTGCTTGATCCTAATTTTCCACATGTCAAACTCATTGGGTTTGACCATGGGAACCTTTGAAACAAGAGTACTGGTTGATTCAACTGTGTTGTCCATGATGAAGGAAGGTTTCTGAGAATACTAGGCTCTGATACCACTTGACAGGATCTGATTCTTAACAAGAATAATAAAACTCAGAAACAATATTAAAGAAGTTGCGGAAAAACACTTTAATATTCAAACTATCAATGTAGCAGTAAAATATGAATCACAACTTGTAAACTTTATTGAATGATTAAAGTTAAAAGCTTTCAAACAAAACCTCAATCTTGATGAACAGGCTCACCAAGACGGATTCTACTTCTCTAGAATTAGGATTGTAAACCTTGAGGTTAATTCTCTCTCTAAAACAAAAACTTAGAAATCTTGTCTATTGAAACTATTCTGACTACATCTATACATATACTGAAAATAAAAGATAATTATAAAACTTAAAAGATCTTCAGTATATTCTTCCATAGTTATCTTCAACTTTCCATGATTATCTTTAAGCCTTGATCTGCGCATATCTTTACTATCAAATAAACAGTATTAATGCACAACAACATTAACACTCTGAGAGTATTAATCTTCACCAGCAGCACTAACTATGCTCAGCAGTATTAATTTCTTCAAGCAGTATTAATCACTTAGACACATCTTCAATTCCCAATAGAATTCTTCTTAAAGTGGTTTTTATTGAAATTAACTGTTTGCAATCTGTTCTAGTTGGTAAATTGATCGTATTGGCAAAGTTTGGTTGTTTAATTCGAGATATCGAGTGTTTTCTGGGTTGATTTTCGTTTCTGGGTCGATACTGCATCAAGAACATATCGGTCTTCCACTTCCGGTCGAATACCTTTTATCGGTCTATAGCATTCGACCGGTACACACAGTCCACCCCGGTCATAAGAGCTATCGGTCTTTGTGTTTTATCGGTCGATTGTTTTTTTATCGGTCTTTCTTACCGGTCGAAGACCTCTATCGGTCTAAGCTAATATCGGTCTAATTCATTTCCGGTCGAAGATCTATCTCGGTCTAATCCACTATCGGTCTTTGACACTATCGGTCTAAGCACACTATCGATCTAAGCATTATATCGGTCTAAGCTTTATCGGTCTAATCAAGTGTCCGGTCGATCAAGTATCCGGTCGAACAAGTGTCCGGTCGTCTCTCTCTTTGCGCAACCCACTTGATACGCAAACCTCCACTTTGCGCAACGACCTTGATACGCAAACCTCCACTTTGCGCAACGGCCTTCATACGCAAACCTCACTTTGTGCAACAACCTTGATACGCAAACCTCCACTTTGCGAAAGTACTATTCACACTGTTCACTGTTCACTTTTGCGTAAATTTTTTCTCAAGGGGCACTGTCCCCATACCCCTGCAAGGGCGTTGCCCCTTGACCCCACCCGTGCTAAGTCTGCGGAGGGGGACAAAATTTTGTTCTTGATCAGAATTTTCTGAGTTTCATTCTAAGATTTTCAGTATTGTTTGATTTTATCTGGACTAACGATCATTTTTCAAGTTCTTATCTTATATATACCAGTATGACTTCCAGCAAATATCCTTCAATCAGTACGGATAAGAATCCACCAGTACTTTTCAGAGGAGAGTATGATGCATGGAAAAATCAGTTCATAGACTTCATCGATCGACATGATTTAGGAGATTATATCAGAAAATCTCTGAAAGAAGGAATCATGTCACCTCCGACTAAGGTTCTCACAGTAGCTGGAAAGAACGGAGAAAATGAACAGAGAGAGTATAAATTACCACTTGATATGTACTCAGACGAGCAAAGAAAAAGGCATGAAGCTGACAAATTAGCTCGATCTTTCCTAATGGAAGGAATGTCAAAAGAGATTTCAAAAGAGATTTTCTTTACATTAGACAGGAAAGATGCTACAGGAAAGTTGTTATGGGAACATATTGAGAAGATTGAGACAGGACCAAAGTTGTCTTTAAGAGTAAAGTTTCTGGAATTTGAGAACTCTGAACTAAAAGAAAAGATTTCTGCCTTGAATGCTCAAATCCAGAAACTAGATTCTGTTGAGAACAATGAGAATGTTAATGATTTGGATAGTGCAAATGTTGATCCTCATAAGAAGATATATGATCTGGAGAAAAATATGGACAAAGAAAGATCTGAGTTTGAAATTGAAAAGAAAGCATTTATAAAGAAATTCTCAGATTTTTCGAGAAATTGTGCAGACGAAAAAGAAGGCAATTGAGCTGAAATGTTTAAAGCTTTCTCAAAAGACTTCTGAATTTGAGAAAGTAATTATTCTGGAAAGGGAAAAGTTTGCCAAAGAAAAGAAGGCCATTGAACAGAAGAACACTGGCTTATTTAAAGAAATATCCAGTCAGAGAAATGATGCTGAAAAGGGATTTGAAGAAGAGAGAAACTTCTTTGAAAATGAGATTAGAAAGCTGACTGTCAAGCTATCTGAATTATCTGAAAGTGCCTTGAAAGATCAAAAAGCGAAGTATGAGTTCACAAAGAAGATTGACATGCTTGTTCAAGAAAGAGACAACTTTGCTTCGACGATTAAAGTGCTTGAAAAGTCTGCATCAAGTTCAAATGAGAAAAATGTTTCATCAAAAAGGTCAGTTGAATCATTTAATCAGATTCGTAGTACTAACCTTTTCTATGATAGAAATATAGATGGTTCAGATACATTCAGAAGAAGAAGAAGATACGAAGAAGAAGAACTGGTCTGGAAGAAACCAATTGAAAATGAGAAGGGAAAGGAGTCATGTGTGCATACACATCAAGCCAAGAAAAACAATGTGCATAAAGGTAAACCTGAACATACCTACACGAGAGATCAATTAATCAGGTTGTCAGGTAAGCAATTCTATTGTTCTTACTGTCGTACACATTATCTTGTTCATAAAACAAGTGATCATTTCTGGTATGGTTCTTACTCTGTTATTCCCATAAGAACTGCAACTCACAAATATGGACCCAAATACCAGTGGGTACCAAAGAAAAAGGTTGAATCTATGTTGCAGGCACCCACTGTGAAGGAAGAATAAGAGAGCGGAGGCTTCTACGCAAATCAACTTAGGACCCGTACTTCAACGGAGATTGACTTCTAAACACAACAGTTTAGGACTCGTACTTCAGTGATCAAAAGACCTTACTCCTGTGCTGATAAGAGATTGTACTCCAATACTCCAATGAGGAAATCAACCATCAAGGGGGAGTGCATACTTTTCTGAAATTTTATGCATCTGTCAGATATGATAATCAACATTTGAGGGGGAGTCAATGTTTATATTTTTCATTGATAATTTTTCTGATGCATAATTTCAGGGGGAGTAAAGGTGATGACTTCTGATTACTTCTGATCAGAACTCGTACATTAAGTGTTTTACTGCTTTATGTCATTTTAATTTCCGTGAATAAAGTTACTTTGACTAGACTTTCAGACTTTTGTAGGTTGAGAGATGCTTCAAAGATCATATCTTTATGACTTTAAGCTTGACTTCGCGAGATGTGAGACTGTACTCAAAAGGTATAATTCTTAATCTTCATCTCATCCATGGTTGAAAGAAGGACAATTTTCAATCATAAGAAAACATGTTCTTAAATGTTCAAACCACTTCCCGATTCTCAAACAGATTTCTCGAATTGGAAGTGTGATTTTAAAGGTTTTCTGTTTCATCATTGAGCTTTAACTGATCAAGTTCAACCACCTGAGCATCATATGCTTCATAGGAAACCATGGGATCAGTGTGCTAGGACTTAAAAGAAACTTCTATGGATTCACGTTAACCAATGTTTCCTACCCAAGAAGTTAATCCTTTAGTGATTGAATGTGAGGAGTCCAAAAAGAAATGAGTGTGGGATGTGTGATGAGAGAAATTGTAAAAAGAGAGTTTGGTTAGCTATGAGCTTAAAGAGTAAAAGAAAGAGGGTGTGAGATCAGAGTAAAAGAATTTATAAACTCTGCACCAACTAATTTCTGAGCCGGGCAACCACATTTCTAATGCTTCACATTTCTTTGGTGAACATTATTGAAACAGGTACCTAGCCCATGCCAACTCTTGACATTACCCCACCAGCTACTCATTTTCTTCTCAACAAGAAAATGTTTCATTTTCAAAGGGGACGCATCACATATGCTATCTGATTTTCATTTGGAAAATCTGGATATTGAAAAGAAGGAAGTCTACCCCACCTTCATACTTCAATCATGCACATTGAGTCTGTGTTTAACTACTTGTCTCAGTGGTTTACACTTTTTGAGCCTTATAAGCAATCATCATATGCTTAATTTATTCTATCACTTGCACGAACACACAAATAATTTGTTTCTTTGTCATAACGTTCATAGAAATTGCCTTTGTGGTGTTTCGATGATTGAATGGAAGCCCTGGGGGAGTGAACATCATATAAGCTTCTTTATATTGTGTATTCGTTACACACAGTGACTTTGTGTTACTGACAGACAATTTTAACTGGTTCATTTGTTGATTCAGGTGTTACCTTTCATATCTATCTATTTTGTCTGGATTTGCAAAGATCTGGATACACATCTTTATGAATTGACGGATCATCAGTGGTTCTGTTTGCAAGATTAGTGGTAGAAGACATTTCTTGACATGAAGTTTTGATGAACTTCTCGTTCCTTTCATCAAAAAGGGGGAGAAGCGTCAATCAAGAAATTGAGAGAAGATTGGCAGTTTTGAAATAATTTCTGAAGACTTGCTGAATTGAAGAAATTTTTCTGAAGATGATTTGCTAAAGCATTATGAGCTAAAACTGGAGATAATTTCTTTCCAAGAGATTTCAACTATTGGGGAGATTGCTACATTCTGAAGACAAAGAAGGAGGTTACATCTTCTGAGCTTAAAAGAGAAGGATTGAATTGCTGAATTTGTTTAGTAATGATCTTGATCCAAAGGGGGAGATTGTTAAAGCACAGTTTTATTGGATTCAAGATCATCAAATACTGAAGATGGAAATCTGAAGTCAAAGCTGGAAAAGTCGTCTCAACAAATAGTCTAGGGTTCTTTTTGTAATAATAGTCAAAGTTTATTTTCCGTATTTTATTTTTAAATAATTTTAGTTTTAGTTGTTGGGCCTAAACCTTGCCAAGCCCATTTGGCTAAAGCACTTGTTTAAATAGTTAATCTTAATGGTTAATTAGGTTTAAGTGTGAATTATTGAGATTAAGTGTGTGTATGTGTGTGCGACGTGAGATACAGAGAGAGAGAGAGATAGAGGCTGCGATAGAGAGAAAACAGAGAGGTTGATCTTCAAGCTTGTAATCCTTTGATTCTTTGGTATAATCGTATCAGGTTTGCATAATCGTTTCTGTTTATTCGTATTACTTGATTGATTCATTGTTTATTGGGACACACAATTGCTCACCTCTAAGTCTTTGTCACATAACTGACCAATGCTGAAAAGTTTATGTCCTAGTCCTTTTACATAACTCACCTTCTTGATCGTTACATTGTCTTGCACAACATCACCGTATCCCAAAATTGGTGAAAACTGGTAATTTCCAAATCGAACATTTCCGCAAAATTTCTCTGTATAATTAGATAAAATATCTTTCTGTCCGGTCATATGCTTGGAGCAACCAGAATCCAAGTACCAAATATGACGGGTCTGCACATGAGAAATCAGGAAACAATTGGTTTAGGTACCTATTTAAATCTGGGTCCTTTCATGTCAGCACAAGATTTTGGCACCCATTTGAATTTGGGTCTTCTTTGATTTTGAAAACTTTTTGAAACAATAGAGTGATGAGAATAGACATGATATGATCCAAACCAATCATCAGAATATTGTCGAGTTACAAAATTAGTTCGACGATATGTAGAAGACTTTTTAGTAGACGGAGATAATTAGAGTAATTGCTTTATTGAATACTCTTGTAAGAAGTTACAAGTTTTTGTTTATGAAAAGAAATTTTACCAACTACATCAGTTTTACTATCAGTCATTCTATTACAAGAAGAATCAGAACATGATTTTTTGCAGTCTCTTCAATTTTCTTCTTTAGTCTCCACTCTGATTTCACTTCAGTCTTTTTCCTTTTCATATCTGAAACATATGAACTTTTAATGTTAGAACTGTGAGATTTAAAAGATTGTTTATTATTTGATTTACTAGTGGTAGTCCATTTCTGTGAATGCCTAGTTTTCTTCTTCTTACCTTTGACATCTTTGGTATTCACATAAACTGGTTTATCAACTTTCGTTGATGATTCTCCTTTTTCATACACACTAGGTAAACCATTTGAATTAATGATGAATTGAGAATGATTTGGAAGTTTGGCATTAAAGTCAAATTGATCAACACAATCATCAAAACAACCATCAGAGTTTAGGAAATCAAACTCGTCATCAAGCAGACCAGTTATATCATTTGATTTTGAAGCTTTGGAAATCTTTAAAAAATCAGTATTGATGAAAATAGTTGAAAATATCATTTGTTCTAACCCAGTCAAAATTCTTTCTTCTACTAGAGTATTCTCGAGTTCATAAATTTAACTTTCTAACACGAGAGGAGGAACATAAATTTTTCCTTCAACTGGTTTTGTCTCCATTTCCTCTGTAGAATAACTTTGAAAATAGTCGTTAGAAAGAAATTTTGATTGAGTAGATCTATAACTAGAATTCAACCTCTCATATCGAAATGGAAGTTGCATTTTAGTTTTGTTCTTTCTTTTCTCAATTTCCTTAGCTTCATCCTCATCTGAAAGTTTAGTCCACTTAACTTTGAGTTCAGGGTATTGAGGTGCCAATTTTAGAAAACCGAAATCATACAAAGCAGTCACTTTGGAAATACCCTTTTTCAGATAGTGCGGGTTCTCGTAACCAAGACCCCATCACTCACTACTCTCTTTTGGTTTGTTACGGTGAATTGTTTGTTCAGTTTGACCCAAAGTATAAAGTTTTTCTTCCAAAACATTCACTTTCTCAGTCAAAGATTTGTTTTCTTTCTTAAAAGATAAACACTTTTTCGCAACCTCTTTCACCTCAAGTTCACACAGTTTAAGTTTTGAAGTTCTTTCAGATAATTCATTATGGATAACAGTCTTTTATTTCACACTGATATCAATGTTTTTGTGTAAAGCCTCAATCAATACGTTCTTCTCACCAATATCATTGTTGAGCTTCAGTATAGATTTATTTTTCTCTTTAATGATACATTTCTTGCGTTTAAGCTTAGACTGCAGATCCTGAAGTTCAATCATCATGGATTGCATTTGTTTTAGAAAATCAGATTTAGACATATCACATACCTCTTCATTATCCTCAGCATCAGAATCTGCTTCAACCTCCTTCTTACCCATCAAGCACATGTGAGCAATTTCATCTTTTTCCTCATCCTATGAATGATCTAGCCAGTACTCGTCTTCGTCCATCAATGCTTTGCCAGTTTCTTGCTGCTTAGCCAAAAGCATTTTATTCTTGTACTACTCAGAATTGCGGACCTTCAGTTTCGTGCAATCCTTAGCATAGTGGCCTACTTTCCCGCAGTTGTAGCACTTAACTGGCTCAGATTCTTTCTTCTCTTCATTCCTATACCTCTTCTCTTCCGACTTTTTCTCTTTAAACCTTTTACTTTCAACTCTTTCTTTGTGCTCATAGTTTTTTGAACCTGATGAGTATCTCTGCTTGTTTGACCCTGGTTTCTTGTAGAATTTCTTCTGGAAAGCTTTGGTCAAAAGCAACATGGCTTGTTTCAGGTTCTCACATAACTCTCCTCACTCTCAACTTTTTCAGACTCAGATACTATTACCTTCTTCTTTTTCTTCAAACTTACAGATATTTTCTCCTTCTTTTTCACAACTAATGCCACTGGATCTGCAACCATTTTCTTAGCTTTCTTTTTCTCATCCTTAATCTCCTCTACTTCTTCTTCGTTCTGTACAAAGTCTCATACACCTCATGGAGTGGTATCTCATTCATATCTTTATCTGCTTCATTTTCCTTTTAAACCTTTTCCATTCAGGCTGTAGAATACTCAAAAACTTGACATTTAATTCTATATGAGACTTTTTGACTTTATTCTTGCTAAGCTCTTTCAGAAGTGTCACAAATATGTCATAGGTAGCTTCAATATTTTCACTCTCCTTTGCCTTAAACTCTTCGTCGTTGTTCAGACAGTTTGATACCTTCAGTTGGTTACCAATCTTGGATTCGAGCATCATTTTCTCAAGTTGATCCCACATTTCTTTCCCTGAAGCATTATAACTACTATCTTGATGTATATCTCATTCGGAATCCCTTGCAGAATAAATGATCTTGCCAATTTGTCAGCTTTCAGTCTTTTCTTTTGTTCATCAGTATACTCTTCAATTGGCAATGGGCACTCCTTGTTTATTACTTCCTCTCCTTCAGTTTCAACAATATGAATCTTGGTAGGAGGTTTCATCACTCCTTTAATGGATAGTCTGATGTAGTCTCCCAAGTCATTCCGATCAATGAAATCTAAGAACCTATCCTTCTACTGTTTGTATTCTCCCTTAAACAATACTGGTGCCTTTACATCCATACCAATAGCTAGAGCCTCTCTGGAAGTCATCTTTGATATTGCACAAAACTGATCGTCAAAAATTCATAAACAAACTTGATCTTCAAAAGTCAAACTTAGTCAACCCACGAAAAACTCAGAAAAATTCTAAGTACAAAACTCGCATAACAAATGAATCAAATTCGCACAAACTGTGATGTGTGCATTTGAGCTTCGCGCACGCCGAAGGATGCAAGAATAAGGTCTGCGCACAATTAGATATGCGAGTTTGTAGATCGCACATACTGAAACGTGCGAAGATCTTCTTTGCGCAAAGAACTACTTGCGAGTTCTTGAAAATGCCACTTCGCGCAATGCGTCTGTGCGTTTAAGACTTAGAAAATTTTTCGACTTTTTACTTCGCGCAAGGAATTCACTTCACACAGATGACCACTTCTCGCAAAGCACAAAATCAAGCACAAACACGCAAACTATGTTTTGCGCGTTTCTATTTCTCGCACAACAAGACTTGCGAGTTCTTCACACTTAGCAGGTTTCTTCGACGTGTGAGTTCTTCAGTAAGATCTTTGCGAGTTTTGTAGATCTTGCGTATTCTTCATTTTCTCATCTAAAAACACTTAACTTTTCACTGAATTCGATCAAACCTTCGACAAACGATCTGAAACTCTGCAGATACTCTCTATTACATTGCACGAACAAATTACAACCAAAAGATTTCAAACAAAATCACTAATCATTACAACTTGATTAAGAACAGTTCGATTACAGACTTCGAACAAAAAAAATCCAAGAATATTCAAAATTAGCACCAAATTGATGTGAATTAGGAAAAACAATACAAACAAAAAATGTCCTAAACAACAAAACGACTCTAATACAATCAAACTCAGATAAAAAAGATCATTGTAGCTCAAAAATTAATTCTGAACAATCGATTTGCGCGTTCTTGAAATGTCGACTAAAAATCCTTGAAATTAAACCATAATTTATGAAAATTTGTATGCTCTGATACCAATTGTGAATTCCACAATCAGTGCAAATCAAGATGACACCATTGATTCAACAATTAATTTCCATTTCAAATTCACAATTCAATTACAAAGGAACTCTTGAATATTTCTCTCTCTAAAACAATACGTGCATCTAGCCTAATGATTCTACAAACGAAAATCTATTTATATCAAAAACACTTACAACACTAAACACTCACAACACACTAACTTTTACTTTATTACAAAGACTTTGACTTTTAGCTTGAGAGTTGACTTGGGCTTTTGCTTGACTTTGACTTTTATCTTCAGCTTGAACTTCAGCCTTCATGATCTTGTATCCAACATATTTTGTGCACTAACAATCTACCCCTTTGGATTCAAGATCATCTTCCAAAAAGATTTGCAATACAATCTCCCCCTTTAGCACAAATTTATACAATCTCCTCATTTGTAAACTTCTTGCAACAAGAATCGTCTTCAGAAAAATAACAATTGAACCACAATCTCCTTCTTTGTTCGATCTTTAACAAATTTTATCTCCCCCTTTGATTTAAAAAAGAAATCATCTCCTCATTTCGTATACACCTAGGGTGGATCCACAATTCCAGCCTTGGTTGATAGTTACATGCATTCATTAAATTTTCACGTTAAAAGGGGCGGAAGGCCTAACTTTGTCTCCCGCCAACAATAAAAAATTGAGTATTCAATATGAGAGAAGTATTATATATATTTGGGCCCCCACTTTGTGAAGGTCTAGTCCAAGCGACAACCTCTACTATTAATTTTTAAATTTTAATCTAATATTCAAGCCAATTTTTTAATTTTGTATCTAATATCCAAGCCGGTTTTCAATTTTAAATTTTGATTGCAATTACACTGTTAACAGTATTATGTTATTAGTTTATTGTGTTTGAAATTGTTTGATTAGATAAATTTGTTTGAAATTGTTTGATTAGGTTTAAATCTATTTGAAGCTGTTTGATTGGGTCTCTATGATAATACTCGTGCATCTAGTGTTCCACTTTGATGAACGATGTAGGGGCGGACTTGTAGTGGTGTCAACGGTGGCACGTGCCACTATATTGTTCCTCCGCCGTAACGTAAAAAAATTTAAGTTTGTGAAATGTGCAACCGTATTGTTTTAGAGGGTACAACCTTATTATTAGAAGGTGCAATCGTACCTTATAAACAAACAAAAAAACCAGAAAAGACTTTTGAAATTAATCAAGAAAATCGATAAAATATCTCGAAATCGATAAAAAAAAAACTTAAAAATTGTTCGAAATCAAGTAAAAAACTTTAAAAATCCCTCAAACCTGTGGAATTAGTCTAAAAACACATCGGTGATATTGAATTTTGGTAATAAGATAAAGATACACCAATAAAAACCGTATGAAAAAAATATGGTGCTATCGTATGAAAACAAATTGGGTCCGCCTCTGAACGATGTTTGACATTTTCATATTTAACATATAGTTTTAGAGTTTTATTATGTTATAACTTTGGACAATGTTTTTTTTTCGAAAATATATAAGATATTAGATTCGGCCCTGCGGTTAAAAAACTTGTGTTCCGCCCTACACGTCAACTTAAATATTTCTTATTTTTTAGAATAACTGGAGTGATTTTACCATTTTGATACAAGGGAAAATTGCATCAAAATGGAACAAACTTTGACTTGATTTCTATTTTAGGAAACCAACTTTCAAAATCATCATTCAAGGGTCTGAAATAAAGTTTTCATTTATTTAAGGGTCTCGTTTACCGGTTACCTATTTATGACATGGCATAATCATAAATTAAAAAAGTATTATGTGGATATTTAGGATGCCATATCATCATTATTTAAAAAAAATTACAAATTAAAACCAAACATCTCTGCTTCACCTTTTCCCTCCCGCCAGTGGTTAAAGAAAAAATTGAAGGCAATCAGATCTTGAAAAGCTTGGTGGATAGATCTGTAATCTTTGGGCTTGATTTGGAAAACGTTGTGGGATGGAAGTCGTGGGTGGCGGCTGGGGGAGTAGAGTAGAGTAGAGGGGGAGGACAAGAAGTGGGCTTTAGATCGGAGATGGAAGTAGGGGAAGAAGGAGCGATGGTGTGATGGTGGATATCGACGGAGAAGAAAGAAGAATGGTCGTGGGTGATGGAGATTGGCGGCGAAAGATTGGCTGTAGGAAAGTGGAGATCGACGGCGATGAGGGCAAGTGAAGGTGGTCGGTCACCGGAGTTGGTAGAGTTTTTGGTGGTCGGTCACCGGAGTTGCAGACGAAGGGGTCACTGGTTGGGTTTACTCTATTTTTATTTTAAAATTTAAACCATGACGTGGAATTTCATTTTTCAATTAATAAAGTTTTATATGCCATGTAATCATTTTAAATTTAGTTTTATAAATTTAATTATTACATGGAATCTTAGTTGGCAAAATATTTGAGTCAAGTCATTATTAATAGGTCAACGGGTCAATTGGACCCTTAAATAAATGAAAATTTTATTTTAAACCCTTAAATGATATTTTTGAAAGTTGATTCCCCAAAATAGAAATCAGGTCAAAGTTTTTTCCATTTTAATACAATTTTCCCTTTATATAAATACAATATTTTTTTTTTGTAAAATTTTACTATTTTAAAAAAATGCCATAACTTTCGTTTTTTTTTTCTCCAAAAGGCACACTTTTTTAAGTAAGGTTTTAATCCAAAATTTCTTATTTATTCATCGATTAGTATTACAAAATATTTATGAATTATGATTGTTATTCTTAACTCACATGGTTCACATTTCTTATTATTAAATGATGTCATAGGTAAAAGAAGCACAGAAGGACTAATAATTTTCAACCCAACCCAATATTGACGGTTTAAAAATTTTCAACTCAGCCCAACCCGTTTGGGTTGGTCGGTTTTGTCAGGTTGTTTTTAAACAAAGTAAAAACAATATTGAAAATATAAAATAAGGTCCCGTTTGGTTTGTGGGATTGGAATGGATTTGGAAGGATTTGGATTTCAAATCCATTCCAATCCTATGTTTGATTTGCAGGAATGGATTTCGTTGACCGGATTTGAAATCTGTTGACCATTTAAAAATCACTTACATGATGGATTTCAAAATCCGTTGCAACGAGTCTGGATTTGAAATCCAAATCGGATGGATTCTAAAGTCTGATGGATTTCAAATTCTTATCCAAACACATGAAGGGATTTCAAATCCCTCCAAATCCAAATCCAAATCCCCCCAAATCCAAATCCTTTCAAATCCAAATCCTTACTTGAAATCTAATCCATTCCCGCAAACCAAACGCACCCTAAGGAAATCTTCCTTTGAAATACAATGAATCATCCAAAATAATATATAAGTTAATCAAATATTTAGGCATTACATATAATTTTTCATTAATGTCCTCTTATGAGTTTCATTGCTCGTTTTTTCCGAGTTGTTTTTGATAACTTAAACATATTAAAGAGACACAAATAATTTTAGAGAATTCGCTAAAATGTTTATCGGGTTATCGGGTTACTTTGGGCCTAACTCACTATCAACCCAATAGATTCGGGTTGCCCTAATTTTGTATCGATTATATGTCGGACTAATTTGAGTTGATTTTTTTCGGGTTGATCGGGTTGGGTTGGTCGGCACCCATAGAAAGAACTGAGATCTATAGGATCAAACATTTAGATAAGGACTTGTAAGAGCCTAGTCAAAACCGATTTTGAAGTATTGGACGTCCGAACTTGCTAACACTAAAAAAGGTGGACTAAAAATAATAAAATAAAGTCTATTCCGGTCCAAGGCCGATCCTAGAGTTTTTGATGCCCTATGCGAAAATGCTAAAAAAAATGCCCCTATGCCTATTTCTTATGCAAATGATACGATGAAACATACGATTTTTTAAAGTGTTTGGAACCTAGTCAAGCTAGGTGGCTCATCCTCACGTTGATTTTTTTTTAGTTATAATCAAATAATAAAATACAAAGGGAGACATAAAAACCAAAACTCTGAATTACATAATATAGAATGATAGGATTAAACCTGAATTAAGATTGTGCTTCATTCTTTTCCGATGTTCCCTTTTCCAAATTGAACTTAGCAAAATAGACCCTTTACTTCAATATACATAACTTAAAAGTTAAAACTAAAAGATAAGAAAAATTATAATTTGTTTAACTAAAATAGTAACTTACAGCGAAGTTAATATCATAGTAAGCAAAGAGCAAAACTCATAAAGTTACAGGTCTAAAGACTAATGTTTAAATCTAATGTGGCAATGTCAAACCTCAAGATAAACAAAAGTCAAAAGAACAATGATAAATTCTAAAATTCATAATCTATGCTACTGTGCACTGCAAAGAACAAGTGCCAATAAAGCAATATCACAATATGTTGTTATTGTTGTGCAACATGCTCCAACGGTGTTGATACAGTGATGCCCTCATATGCATTGTAAATTTCAATATGCAAAACGAATCGAACGAACACGAAGGGAGGCTTGTTAGTGTTTGTTCGTTTAACTTAACCGAACAAACAAACACAAATGGTAAATGAACGAAAGGTTTTGTGTTTTTGTTCGTTTGTTTAACTTAACCGACGAACAAATGTACGAACATGAACAGTAAACAAACGGAATTTGTTGTGTTCTTGTTCATTCGTAAAGAAAATGTGTTCGTTAAGATGTTATACGAATGAACATAATCGAACGAAACTTTTGTTATCATATTCTTTCATTAAGAAAATTTGTTTGTTCGTACTTGTTCGTTAAGATGATAAATAAAAGTAAGCTTGAGTTGTTAAAATGTTGGACTTTCACCAGTTCACGATGCGCATTCAGTATCTATCACTACTAGACGGTCTTATAATTAAAGCCTAATTGTCCAGTTCCCAAATTATTAAACCTAAAACTAGTAATATATGACAATTTGATGCCCCCTTGGGATTTGATGCCCTGTGTGGTCGCACAGGCTGCATGTGGCCAGGGTCGACCCTGGTCCGGTCCGGTCTGAAGCGGTTAGAATCGACGGAGATAAAGCCATTCTACTCACGGTATAGTGTTGTGATTCTAATCGCGTTGTCGGTCGCACACGCATACACATACGTAACTTGGGTTGCGACCACTGTTCTAAAAAACTTGTCGCACAGCCGCCATGGTATCAAGGCTTGTGTCTCACGCCACGTTAAGCCGTGGCACGCCATGGCCTAATACACAATTTCTTAATGCAATATTTGATTTTTCTTTACATTTTCCATGTCTTTTTTATAAACGAAAGATAATACACACACACATTCCCGGGGTATCCGGGCTCCCACTTAAGGGTGTCACCCGACTAATCCCCGTCGACCACGACCCAACCCAATTAAGGGTACCACTAAGTGGCAAACCAGTGATCTGGATATCGCCACATGCTCACCACGGGGTTCGAACCCGGGTAGTCAAGGATACCATCCACTGACCCCCCAAGGATGTTACATTTTCCATGTCTTATTTGCAAGTTTTTTTTTAATATATACCATAATTTAACTTGCTTATTACTATTGACTAATTGAGTAACGCTACAAAACATATGTTTTTATATATAATATTATATATGAATTAGAAAAATAATGCCATAAGTCATGCCTTGAAAACTCCATGGCTTCGCCGTGACTCCTAAGGCTTGAGGCTTGGCCTCGCTGCAACGTCACACCTCACGCCATTTAGAACCTTGGTTACGACCCAAGTCGCCTAGCAAGTCATGTATCACTCCGCCTATAATTTTTTTTAGGGTGTTACATTGTTCATATCAAAATATATGTTAAATATGTAAAAAAAATAAAATTTTATTCTTAAAGTATATCAAATTAAATATCATAATTTTTTATTCAAAGAAAATTCTAAGATAATAATTCCATTTAGAAAATTTAAAAATAAGATTTTAATAGATTCCTATGGGATGTTGAAGTGTTTCCCGACATGAATATTTATTGGCCTATGGTACACATGATACAAAATAAATTTTATAAAATATTTATTGTATACTAATTGAAATAAATATAATATAATATTTTCAATCATTATTGTAACACCCTCAAATTTAAAAAGAGCAACTAATTTAAAATTTTCAAATATATATCAAATAGAGACAAAATCTATTCTACTAATCGTCACTAAGTCACCTTAATTAGAATTCTAGATTGAACTTCAACAGATAATAGGTCAAGTCTTGTATAAAGACAAATCAAAGTCGGGTGTTACTAAAACTCAATAACAGTTGCTATCTCCAAAAGTGCAGAAGACTTCTCCAAACCAAACTCACTCGTGCATACAACTAGCACTTATCTCTTCACAAAACGCTAGAACCAAGCCCCATCTTGAACTTGATGCACATGCCGACAAATAAAAAGGTTAGGCTAACGCCTAGTGAGTTCAAGAGTTTTCAACATGAACAAATATATTCGTTGAAAGAAAAGAATGAAGTTTAAATCATTATCTTTCGAAACGATTTTCTTTAAATATTAAACGACTCATTTTCCATTTACACATTCTTTTTAAAAACAAGTATCCCAACATAGACTTTTCTTTATAAAGCAACTTTAATCCCAAACTCATCCAAAACGTGAAAAGTAATTGGACTCCCAATTTATAAAAATGCGGATAAAACTTTATTTTCTAAAACACCCAAAGCACGGGCGGGGCATAATACTCAACCCATAAATATTGAATAAAAATCCATACATGCAAAACGTCACCGAAACATGGATAATAAAATAATACAATTTAATACCCAAATAACACCTTCCGGTGACGGGGGAGACCCGATTCCGTTGTACGTGGCGGAACACAAAGTTAAGTCACATAGCCACGTTATCGAACTACAACTCGGATCATAACTGTATTGTCTGCTCTGCCGAGCTACACCTCCAGTCGGACTATATTCCAAGTCCTAAAAACACCGTATCCTCTATTGCCTGCTCCGTCGAGCTACACCTCAAAGATACACGATCCTATTGTCTGTTCATTCTCTAGTGGAGTTTCATCCTCAGGGTACTCATTCGACCCCTAGTGCCTACTCCCTAGCATTCAAGAGAGAAGCCTCATCTTCTTACTTGATAACTCATGATGTCTAACCCTCGTGCACAAGAATTAGAACATCAGACACCAAACCCAAGGTCTCGGAGTACAACCCATAAAGGTTCATCTCCGTAAAACAACCGAGATACAACAATGTCAACACGACATAAACCCCAAGGTGAGAAAATCAAGACTTCTCACTAACAAATGACCGACTTACATGCTTATGGATCCAAAGCATTACAGTCTAAAATACATGACTCCAAATGAATGACACATGCACACAAAATCATGTATTCCCCAAAGTAAAATGAAATAAATGCAACTCACACCCAAAGCTCCACTTTAAGTTATTAAAGCCGGACAAATGTCATCAAGACCCAACACCGACAAAAACCGAGCTTTGAGCCCAAAATCAAATGACCATATGTTAAAATCCACATAATGTAATAAAATGCAATCGACCGACATTTATGCAAACACATGTTCCAAAATACATGAACAACTCTAACACAATTTAGATTAGGACAAATCATTTTTCCGAATGAGTCTCTACCGTTTATTCTTTCAAAAACGTCCATAACACAAAATTAATCATTTCCCCAAAACACACTCTAAATGTACATTTATACTCAAAACACCTACTTCCACAAAATAACTCATTAAAACATAAATACTTGAGATTTATTTGTCAAAATTTCCAAAATCCCCAAAGTGGGTGTTTTACAAAATTTATAAAGTTAAACACTTCAAATAATCCAAACTCATCAGATAATACAATAGTTGATAATTTAATGTAAACATATAAACATTTAAAATTTGACATTTTGACATGTACACCGTTTTCTAAAATCAACTTGAATTCACATTGCTAGATTTAGGCTAAATCTAGATTTCCCCCCAACTTGAGCTCATTTGAAGAAACTTGAATCCACAAGACAATCCTTCCAAAAACCTAGATCCACAAGTTTCCAGCCATAATTATTCATATCCAACCATTTAGAATAGTTCCCCAAACATTTTATGTCAAAATCCCCATTTTGGCCAAAACCCTAATTTTGACCCAAATTCTCCAAAATCATAAAATCCGAAATTTGAGAAACATAATCACTAGGAAATCATCAATGGGGGATTTATAACTTATAATAAAGTTTATAAACTATGAGGATTAACTCACCACTTAGGTTTTGGTGAAAACCTAGAAAACCCCAAATTTCTTGAAGGTGGAGGTGATGATGATGAACTCTTGACCTTTGTTTCCAATCCACCACCAAATACTCTTGAATCTTCTTAAAACTAATAATCTATCCTTGAAAAGCTCTCAAATACAAAACCATAGCAAAAAAGAATCGTCTCAAACGGAGTTATGGTGAAGGAGATTTGAGGAAATGAAGAAAAACCCCCAAAATCGGATTTTTAACCTCCTGATCCGCTCCGCGATAGTGCCTGGCTAAAGTGACATATATCACTTTCGCTAGGCACTCTTGCGCCATACGTACCAAGAGTTTTATACTCTCCGCGATAGTGCCTGGCTAAAGTGATATATGTCACTTTCGCTAGGCACTTTAGCCAAACTTGTACTGAACACTGTTTTGGCCATAACTTCTTCGTTTTAGCTCCAATTATGCTCCGGAAAGAACCGTTGGACTCGTAATTGAATTCCCCATCTAGCAAGACCATAAAATCTATAATTTACTCCTAAAATACCATTTCCTCTATTTCCCTCAAAAGATCGATTTCTACACTTACTTGAAATAATACTTACCCAAAAATTATGGGTGTTACACCATTGTCATAAATACATGGAACATTCGTTGGGACAAACAACCACTTGGTAATCTCCGTGCTATTGTGACATATGTCACAACTGCATGACACTATAGTTGGGACTACCACACTTTCAGTATCATTGGTGCTATTTTGACAAGTGTCACAATCACATGACACTATAGCCGAGACGACCATACTCTCAGTATCGTTGGTGCTATTGTGACAAATATCACAACCACATGGCACTATAGCCGTACTCCATATGTGGTTTTTATTTTACCGATTCACCCAGTTCAACACTCTTCTTCAATTGGGATAAAAATTCAAGGTGTTACAATTATGTCACGTTACAGTGTCAAGGCAGGGCCACAAATATTTCAAAACTTTCGGAGACTCGATGGAAAGGCTTTTGTGGTTTGGTTTCGCTGTCACGTTAACTACTGCGACTGCACTCTAAGGCTTGACTTGTATTGTAATACGTTACGACGCGTTAAGGCATGTTATGACGAGTTATTTTGTATGGTGTTTTTTTTAATATATAACTTGGGTGATGAATGATAATTATGTACGAGATACAAGACTTAAATAAACATATAAAAGGAAACTTAAAAACTAAAATCCTAAAGAGGTAAATGTTAGAAATTTAGTGAGTTTGGAAGGTTTTCTTCCATTCTCTCATATTGGTAGGGATACAAATAATGAATGAACATTAAATAGAGAGAGATGAATAAATAAAAACTGTCATTTAATAATTATTTTATTTATCTGATTTTTTTTAATATTGAGTTAATATAAATTAATATGTAATTTTAATTTTGGAGATAATGTTAGTTGGAGACTTAGTCTCCCATTATCCCACCATCTCCTTTTCTTGGGGAAGAGTTAGAGAAAAATGGGGAGGTGATTAGGTTAACCCTAATCACCTTACTAGTATAAATACTAGTTAAATCTCTTCTCAAAAATCATCTCTAAAAAGTTGACCTCTCTCTTTAAATAGTTCTCTCTACATTGTTGTGTTCCATATTTGTGAAGAGTTTTACCAATTTCTTGCATCATTTTTGCATAATTCGGCTATCATCGCTGTTGATAGTTGATATTAACTATATCAAATCCTGGGGCTTTGCTACTTTGAGACTCACAGCGAAAAGGGTAGTCGTATAAAGTCTTTAAGGACAAGATTCAGTTCGTACAATTTGATTCACGACTTTGACGATTTTCAGGTTGGTTTTATATTTCTTTTACGTCTTTAATTTCAAGTTCACTTAGTGAACACTCTGCTTCTACCCTGTATATCGATTTTATCGCGAAGGATAAAATCGAGTATTGAGAAATCCATTATAAATATGTGAATTTGTTGTTATAAATTGTTTATTATGATATACAATTGAATGTGTGGTGGAGGATAAATTTAATTTGTTTTAGTGCATGTCTTAATTATAGATTGTAATTTATTTAAAGTGGGTTTATGTATTTATTAGTTTTTTTCTACCATATTGTGAAAATTGAGAAATCTCTTTTTGATGAGAAAAAGAGCCCTACCACAATTTTAGTGGTTTCAATATGTGTTGTAGTTTTGATACATACATACATACACACACATATATATATATATATATATATATATATCAATTTTGAATTATTCATAAACATTTCTTAATGTGAAATTAAAATTTCAATAGTAAATACTTACTCTCATTTTCCTACACGAAGAATTGAACATGAATTTTTTTGAAAATTGAAGAAAGTAGTGAGCAGAGGTTTCAGGAGATTTAATCCCAATTTTACACTATTGATATCATTTTTTATAAGCTCTATTTATTTAGTGTAAATGGTACTTTTTTTAGTCTTGTTATTTTATATAAATTTGATTTGTTCTACAGTATTATTTAAAACACTAGCAAATACAAATGTGTGTGTGTATATATATATTATATATATATATGCCGTCTTAGGGCACACATCGAAAAACGTCATGGTCTCGCTATAACTTGTAAGACTTAAGGTTTGACCTCACGTTCACGCCACGTCTCACGTCATTTAGAACTTTGATATTTTCTCAGTATTAAAAGATCTCGATTCTCGAGCTACACATTTTTAACAACCTTTAATGGACCAATTTTTTTTTATCCATATTCTCTCTAATATGAGTGGTATGTGTGTGAAGAAGGTTATAAAATATAAGACGAAGGATCGTGTGAGAATAAGCGTTAAGTTGAAGGGTCGTGTAAGAATATGAGTTAAGGTGAGAAGTGTAACAAAGGATTTGGACCCTTGATCACTTTTAATTCGTGTTGATTAAATGGTTTAGATAAACCTAATGGTTCAAATTAAATCTCAAAATAACTCATTAATTAGCTTAGAAAGAAATTTTTAATTGATCTTCAGTTAGGATTGATCTAGAGATAAAGATTCATTCTTACCCTTCTCATGATAATTATTATTATTACTGAAAACCAACTTTTAAAATATTAATGGTTGGCATGTGACAAAGATACAAAATGTGAATGATATACGAGTAAGGTAGTAGGGCTGTAGGGGACATGAATAGCAACCCCTTCCAATTGGTTGAATCGAGTGTCTATAATTAATCATATAACATTAGGAGTAAACTACTATTTTCGTGCTTGTGATTTGTAATTTATAACTATTTTCGTCCCTGATCTTTAAAAGTTATTTTTTTGGTCATTGTGGTTTGCAACTCTTTTCGCTTTTAGTTCCTGATAATATTAGTTTTAGGGACGAAAAGGGAAAGAAATTACAAACCATAATGACCAAAAAAACTACTTTTAAAGTCAGGGATCAAAATGGTTATAAACAACAAACCAAAAGGACGAAAATCCTAGTTTACACTAACATTAAATAATCAGAATAAGATAACAAATTATTATAAATAAAAAGTGGAAAATAGTGTTTAGATATACTTCTATTATTTGATGTTGCAATAGTAAGATATTAAATGTCTGGGTATTTGATGAATTCTGATCATTTAATGAATTAACAACCAAAATAATAGAAAACTGCATTTTTATATATTGCAACTCACAACTTCGAGTTGCAAATAAGATAATCACTTTCCAAGCACACATCTACGGGCTTTTTTTGGGAATTGGTTATCTAATTATTACGTCAATAATTAATATTTTAATGTTTGGATAAACAAATTTTAAAAGATCTCTAATGAAAAAATGATACGAATATAGCTAGTTTCAATCTGATTCGATTATCTGATTTTGTTTCAATCTGATTCGATTATCTGATTTTTGCGATCCACCGGTTTTTGCCCGTGAAAGATGCATTTCATTTATATATTCAACCTTTTACTACCCGTTTCGCTACAATCTTTAGATTATGAGTTCAAAATGTTTCTGAAACAGATGAAATATCTTTCTCGTCATAATCATCGCCGTTAGCTAGGCACTTGGAACAAAATGACCCTTTTCATCGTTTGTCGGAACTTCAAGAACTCGACTACTAGTTTCTTCGGTGAAAGCGTGTGGACTCGAGAACGGTACAATCTCATCTTGATCATCATCGACCATTGAGTCCAAAGACATGGTTGATGATGTTGTCGGAAGGAGGGTGAAATCAGAATCATGTTGGTGTTTTGCCTTCACTCTCCTCCGCCATGTGTGCAGTGATTCTCTTACATTTTCTGACACTATGGTTTTCTTGAACCGAGACCCCATCTGCAACATTACAGAAAATATCAAAAAGCATGAACGAATCGACAAACAAACCAACAAACATAAGCCAAAAGGGACAAAATGTATCAAAATGCAAGAACTTTGCAATAGTTCCTATTTGGTGTACCCAAAGACTTTTTTTCCTCAAACAATATAATAAAGTTCCAAAATTTTCTATTTTTTATTCATTTTGGACAGTAACCTGCTGATATTGTAACATTTGATGTCGTGGATGTCAAGTTTATCGTCCATTTCGTGGTAACCCTTTTGTAAATGAGTATTGATGTCATCAAATGCTACAAGATCAACAAGTTACTGATCAAAATGGGTACACAATAGGAAATTTTAAATACTTGTTACATTTTAATGCATTTTGCCTAAATAAAATCAAAAAACATGATAGGTGGTTTGATCATGCCTGGGTAACAATGACATAGAGAGGAAATGTAATGAAACTACACCAAAATTGTGATAGAATCCTGCAGAAACCATGAGATGGAAGTAAAAAACCAAGATTTATTTGGGAAATTTATTCTCGAAATCGAGCTTTTATATTATTGAAAATTTACCCAAATGTCAAACGAATCACAAGAACGCGATGGTTTTTCGTAAAACAAGAAGTCTCGTTCACCTCCCACTGTCAATCAAATAGAGAATCGAGAGGTTCATTGATCTTAATAAGAAGGATGATCACGTCTTCATTCTTTTCGAATATGTTAAAATATGTGGAACCCCATCAGATTACCCTCCAAAAGAGCCCTTGAGGAGAGAAGGGGGTTCCAATTCCAACACATTTTAAAAAAAATGTCCAAGTCTCACTACAACAAAATCGGGTTTATAGGAATGCCAAAATATTTAATTGTCCTAATAGACTGTTTTATAAGACTTAAGTTTATATAACAATTTTGCGCCCGGTGTAAAAGCGTTGCAATACGTTTATAGGACGCTTTTGTACGTCTTAACAAGCTTTTCAGGACATTTTTAAAATAAAATGCCGTATTAATTTTTTTATGACATTTATTTCCAATAGAAATATGTGTTAATAGGACACTTCTAAAAAGTGTCGTGTAAGAAAGCTAATACGACATTTTATTTCACGAACATCTTAAAGAGCTTGTTAAAACGCCAAAAAACATCCTATAAACTGATGACAACATTTTTACATAGGACATACAATTGTTTAGTCCTATAATGCAGTCTATTAAGACACTTAGGATCTGTTTGTTAGCAGCTTAATGAGCTTAATGAGACTCATAGCTTATTCAGTCAGCTATATATGACTGTTTGGTAGTGGCTTAATGATATAGAAAGTGGTTTATTCAGTAAGATTTCAAGGGGAGCTTTATGCAGAAAACCAAGTTTTTTCTAAACCAACCCATCCCATTAAAAAACACGTTCCTTCCATATATGAAAAAACTCTCACAAATAAAAACCTTCCAAATCTATACAGACAGATTAATCCACACAGACAACTTTATCCATACAGAACTTAATGGAAAACCAACCAAACAGCCCCTTAGGCATTTTAGGCGTCATATAAACCCGATTTTGTGGTGTCTAGCCGATACGAGTCTCTAACAGTATCATATAAACGGACCTACAATACAAAAATGTAGGAAAAGGGTCGTACCAGAGACCAAAGACACGTAGCCATTTCGAAAGCATTCTGCAATCAAGCGTTAGCTATGGAAATTGAGCGAAAAAAGCTACGAAATCTTAAAGATTTTATTTGCTTCGATCACCTGGAAAGATATGAATTGTATCAATCTCAACAGAAGCCTTGGCCTTCCGAACCAGAAAAGCTCATCCCTCAAGTTAATCAGTTGGATTTCCGACCTTTGACTTTGACTTTGGCTCGTGTTCTTGGTTTCAACGGCCAGTTTTATTACTATCCGATGCAGTTTAGTACCCACAAGGACGATGAACTTTTTGTTCATTTTGGTAAGTTTCAAACACGAAAAAAAAATGTAAGAAAAGAGCGTTTTTTTCGGATGCATGTAGAATGAGAAAGGTTTAGCGAGTGAGTATTTACGATTATTGGAAGGAACGACAGCCAGAAGTAGATGTATGTACCTGCAAAAGAACAATGAAGCTTCACTTAACGAAAATAGATACGTTTAGAGTAAAGAAAATGCGCTTTTCGTAAAAAAGAAAAATACCATGAAAACCAAGAAAAATGCACAAAATGGCGAAAATCCAGAGCGGGATGCTGCAAATCGAAGAAAATGGCGTCATATATTTGACCAAGAAAGTGTGAATCAAACACAACGATATACAGACCAAATGAATTTAAACGAACCCAGTATATCACACCATATATCAGTTCTACAAAAGAACATAATTGTTTTAGAAATGACGGTTTTATCCCCAAAATACCCATGGAAAGTTGCATTCTGAGACCATATAAATGCCCTTTATTAAGAAACCAAAAATGAAAAGCTACAATATTACAGTAAAGGTGTTATAGAACATTTTTGGACCTCCTAACAAATTTTTAGCACTTTTAAAATATAGCGACTTATTAGTCTTTTTAGATATGACATTATTTGAAAAAGTGTATTATAAAAACAAAATGTCGTGTAAAAAAGCTAACAGGATACTTTATTTCAAAAAGGTCTTAAAAAACTTGTTAGCACGCCCAAAAACATCTTATGAACTTATTGCAACACTTTTACATATGACACACAATTGTTTGGTCATATAAAGCAGTCTATTAGGACATTTTAGATACATTTAAGATAGGTAATTATATACCTTATCCCAACAATATCTCGAAACTCTTCTTCCATGCTCCGAAGCATATAGTTATGGAAGTCGTACGATAGTGGTAAGTTATGAGTCTGCAACGACGAGTTCATAGAAACAAATAAGCCTAATGAAAAGACGAAAACGCCCATATTCACCGTTAAGCATGCTCAAATTCTATCTGGATGTTACTTGTAACTCGAGAATTTTAAGGGAGATTGCAATGACGTCTTACTGTAATGAATCCCAATCTCAAAGCTCGGTAATCTGCTCTATTTATGGAACTCCAAATTTGTCGGATGAAACAAAGCTGAATACAGAAATCATTCGGTAAGACTTTCCATAAATGGAAAGACATTGATCATTTATATACAAGAAAGATAGTTGTATTTAGTATAAAAGTTTGAGTTTTAAGTAGAAGGTGTATGCTTTAGAGTTCAGATATGTCCTTAATAGAACTGTCAGAGAAAGTTCATATGAGAGCCATAAATATTTTGAGAACCTTAGAACCAACTATTTCATATATTATTCATTATGAATAACCCAGAATGGCAGAATAACCAACTATTTCATATATTATTCATTATGAATAACCCAGAATAAACAACTATTTTATGTATTATTCATGATGAATAACCCTGAATAATCAACTATTTCAAGTATTATTTCATAATGAATAATCATGAATATCATGCATTTTGATCATTATATCACGACATTCATCATGAATAAAGCATGAATAGGTGGTTCCTAGGTTCTCGAAATATTTACTGTTCTCATTTACAATATTATGAAATCATATTCTATCTAAACCGGTGAGATTACCAGCCAAACAAGGATATTGTGCTGGCTCCATGGATGAGCAGTGTTGTGATAAATAAAAGTAGATAATCTTCTCATTCCCGCTGCTTCCCCCGGATCAAAATTTATAAAAATCATCGTTAAATATCAAGATTCATCAAATGAGCCCAACAACAAGCAAATCAAATAATCAAACAAAAAAAAAAGATTGTTCACCTTGTGGTCCAGGGGTAGCCATGGCCTTGGCTTGGTTTTCCCAAATTCTCCAGCTGTAGATCTAATGGGCAAGAAAATAACGTTTTTTTTTTTGACAAAAGATGAAAAAACCTGCTCTGCTAATTGCGATAGAGGTCAAGTCTGCGTACATCTTACCCTTTTCAGACCCCACCATCAGGTGGATATACCGGGTTCATTTGGTTTGGTTTTTTTTAGAGAAAAGATGAAATATATCCGCACGAAAAAGATGATGTGAACCTTGATCATGGCAAGGGCGATTGCAAAGAAGCTGTAAGATACATGTGTTACGCCCAAAACGAACAAGAACCGGTGAAGCTGCTCAAGACTTTCTTTTGAAGCAAACGATGAACTACCCTGGAAAAGGTGGTGCATATATCAGTGATCGGCATTATCCACTCGAACTCAAGAAATCGACAATTGCATGTGAAAGTAAAATTCAAAAGAGGGATCTCATTCGTCATGGTTATGTTCGAACTAGAACTCAAGAAATGGTCAAATGTATATAACCAATCTTAGCCGTCCATGTAGTGTAATAAATATCTCGTTCCATTTTATTTCCTAATCTAAAACCATGATCATAATGAATGAACCTTGTCATCTTTCATATATATCTCAATCATAATTAATGAATCACGATAATTGTCCATAAATATCTTTATTGTTTCCTAATATAAGCATTGATTATGGTTTGTGTAAAAAAGGGGGTAGACGCCGCCCTCTGAGGCTTCCCCACCGCACCGGTCCCACGATCATCATGTGGAGGTAAATCGGCACATGCATCTCCCACCGGTAGAGGAGTGGTGCGCAGGCTTGAAGGGACCTCACATATATGGATTACACCTACACACTCTATCGCAGGGACAGATCAACGGGGACGATTATGGTTTGTATAGTTTTTTAGAATTAGATGGTTTGTAGATGAAACGTCCCCTATATATCTATACATATCTACTATGAGAACCATAAAAAATTTGGAAACCACAAAAAATTTGAGAACCCTGAGAACCTGTTTGATGCAAATATGTATTCCATCAATGAGTATATTAATCTATACATATCTACTATGTATACAATTATATATGCATTGATGCATCTACTCACTGGAATTCATTAGTGTATATGCATCAATGAATATACATGTTCTCACGATACTCAAATTTTTTTATAGTTCTCACATGAACCGTCTCCTATGCATAACCCTAAATATTTTGAGAACCGTGAGAACCAACTATTCATGAATTATTCACGATGAATATCATGAATAATGAAAATGCATTTGATAATAATATTCATGAATATGTAGATATATTCATTATGAATAATTCATGAATAGTTGGTTTTCACAGTTCTCAAAATATTACAAAATATTGACAGTTCGTAAATGAACTTACCCTTGTGTGTGTATATATATATATAAAGAAAGGAAAAAAATCAATAAAGGTAGTAACTTTGCTATATATCAGCTGCAAAGATCCTCAACGGTTTCAAGCACATTATCTAAGTAAAGTCCAAACAAAAGAGACAAAGAGTGCATCATCTAAAATCAACTTTTTCTTTTTGGATGTCCCAAAAAGAACACCCGAAAGTGTGCATATTTGTTGTCCGTCCCATTGGCAAAGCAATTTACGAAT
This sequence comes from Arctium minus, assembly GCA_954870635.1. Lineage (NCBI taxonomy): Eukaryota > Viridiplantae > Streptophyta > Magnoliopsida > Asterales > Asteraceae > Arctium > Arctium minus. The sequence continues at coordinate 20,705,564 of OX941097.1, read as the reverse complement.
AGCCAACTTCAGGACAACTACAATCGACTTTATTTATCTACTTTATCGTATCGATCGTATCGATGGCAAGCACTATTTATGATAGCAAGCTCCATCACAATTGATTTAGATGTTCTGACCATTTCCAATAATTCGTTGTCAAAAATTAAAACCCCTTTAGTTGCTCTAACTTATGCTCTTTGCGGGTAGATGACAGATCTGCATACATCCTACCACCAGACCCAGACCCTTTTTACTGGGCATGATTGGTTTGGTATGGTAAAAACTAAAACCCCTTTTGACTAAAAGTGTTCAAGATTACTAATAATAGATTGTTTAAAGTACCCTTTAACAAGTTATGACAGAAATATATAGAAATCAAGCAAATGAGTAATTCTAGTTAATAAGCAAGATTGAAGTGGAACAAAAAAGGGAAGAAGTGCCAACCTCAGGACAGATTTCGCTGTGTTTTTGGCTCAAAAGCTGTCGGGAAACCGAGGAATTCGAATAAATATGGAGAGGTATTTGGTGATGAAGTGGGTCTACGAAACTTTTCTCAATTGAACATGGATAAAACCGGCTACTAATCGCCGATGATTTAACACAAATCTTGGCAGCATAGATGATCCAATGACCCATCAGCAATGATAGAACAGCAAAAAGCATTAGTTCTGCTCACAAACAACCCAAATTGAATAGAATCACAAAACCAACAATTATTTAGTAACTAAGGCCCCTTTTGGTTTGCAGGATTTGATAGGAGTTGGAATTGAATTCCATTCCGATCTTATGTTTGGTTTGAAGGAATGTTTGGATTTGAAATTCTGGGATTTCATTACAATCCCACAAACATGGATTTAGAAATCCCACTAGGTAGTTGGTATTTCACAGGATTTCATAGAATTTGTTGGTAATAATATTTTAAAATATGTTAAAATATCAATTAATAAAAAAGGTAATGTAATAATTTTAATAAATTATATATAAATAATGGGTCAAACCAAAAGGGCCCTAATAATCTAACAGAAAAGTCCTATTTGGTTTGATGAAATGTTTGAAACGATTTGTATATCATGGAAGGATGTGGAATTGAATTGAATTCTATTAAGTATAGATAATTTATAAAAATAAATTATAAATATTTATAAAAATAATTAAACTACCATTTATTAATCGATTATTACAAAACGATGTATTTAATATATTTTAAAACATTATTACAAATAAATCCTATAAAATTTGGTAGAATAATATTACAAACAAATCATATGAAATTCCGTGAAATACCATCTATCTTTCTAAATCCAATGTTTCTGATCTTAACACCAATTCCCGCAAACCAAACCGATCCAAAAAAAATTTACAGATCTTTAAATTCAAGAAAGAATAGCTATTATTTCATAGTTTTTACCTTCTTTGATCTTATCTAGAGCAGCAATAAGAGCTTTCCTCTTTGTTTTATACAGCCACTGTGTGTGGGAAAGGCAAAAATTATTCAAAATTGCTCAAACAATTATCAGATTTGAACATATAAATACATAAATAAAATGATGATTCAAGAAACTTTTCAAAAAAAATTCAAAATTTTATAAGTTTTACCTTCTCAATGTGTCTAAGAGCAGCATTAATGAAGAACCCAACAAGAACCATGACTGAAACAACACTAGCAACAGCCCAAGTTGGTGTTTCCACCAATGATTTCCCTTCTTCTGCCTCCATTTTCATCAAAATCAACCAAAAAATATGCAAAAATCTTCAGAATCTTGCTCCTTTCATGTGCAAGAACTCAACCCTTTTGTGAAATTTTGAAGCTTTTGATTCTGGATTTTTACTATTTGCTATCAAAAATGACCAAAAACTATGCAAAAATCTTCAAAATCTTGCACTTTTCATGTGCAAGAACTTAACCCTTTTGTGACATTTCAAGCTATCAATTCTGGGTTTTTGCTATTTGATATAAAAAATGACCAAAAACTAATAAACAAAATCTTCAGAATCTTGCACTTTTCATGTGCAAGAACTTTAACCCTTTTGTGAAATTTTGAAGCTTTTGATTCTGGGTTTTTGCTATTTGCTATCAAAAATGACCAAAAACTATGCAAAAATCTTCAGAATATTGCCCTTTTCATGTGCAACAACTTAACCCTTTTGTGAAATTTTGAAGCTTTTTTTTGCTATTTGACATCAAAAATGACCAAAAACTAATAAAAAAAACTTCAGAATCTTGCACTTTTCATGTGCAAGAACTCAACCCTTTTGTGAAATTTCAAGTTTTGGATTCTGGGTTTTTGAAGAAAGCATGAAATTGGGATTCTTTGATGAAGTTGGGAAGAATTAAGATGGAAATGAAGAAAGTCAGATTGATTATGATCGATTTTTGAGTTTGTAGCATTGAAGGGACTTTCGGGCCATTGATGGCTACAAATTAAATGGTTTAAAGGCGTTAGGAAACATGTTTGCATGGAGGGCAGGATATATGGTTGGGCATTTGGATGCAACTTTGTTTCGCCATTTATTTTGTGTTTTTAAATTGTGTACATTTAAGAGCATATGGGGTCCATTTTAATGTTTATTGTTCTTGATATGTTGAGTTAGATTCCAAGTTTTTTTAAAGCACCATTTTTCGGACCATTTTGTTTGTATATCCACTAACTAATTGGCTTTGTAAGATTCGAATAATTGAACTTTGAGAAGAATCCTTGAAGATCAAAATCTTATTGTCAGTTAAGTTAATCCAGAAGGTTAGTTAGATCGAAGTTGGTTTGAAGGTTTTTATATTTGATATAATAACTTGAGCTTTTTTTTATTGCATTTTCTTTTTGGGTTTAGAATATAAATATTTTTAGAGTTAAAAGTGTCAAAGTGCATATAATTCATTAATTCCAACTTTTTTTGAATCCGGTTACAATCGAATACTTAACAATGGTTTTTTATAAATCAAAAGATGATCTAAATATTGTAAGTTTTGTGGGAAAATGCATAAAAATGTAACGGTCAAACAGTTCAACAAATTTGTCTCGGATTTCTTGTGTACTCCCGTAAACCGAGATAAGGGGCGGATGCACCTTAGAATTGGTGGGGGGATGGGACCCCACTAAAAAAGAAAAAAAAACATTTTTTCTTAGTTTAAAAACGAATTTTTTTAACGTTCTATTGTAGTTTACCCCCAATGTTTTTCGATCAGTGCCCCCATCAACCAAAAAACCAAAGAAAGTACTTTAAAATCAACCAAAAAAAACAAAAAAAAACTCTTGAAATTAAAAAAAAAACCGAAAAAATTCTCGAAATCAACCAAAAAACTTAAGAAAATATCTGGAAACCGTGAAATTAGACTAAAAACACATCGGACGACTTTGTGGACCTTTAATCTACCTTAAAGGTGCACCCACCGGGTAAAAATTCTAGATTCGCCACTGTCAAGATATACTTGCACTCTATTTTACTTGCTCGGGATTTTTTTAAGGAATCAAGAAGTATATACAAAAAAAAGATATCAAAATAAATAAACAACTAGAACTGTACCCTCGCAATGCAGCGGTTTTCTGAAATCTAGAACTCGAACCCTCGATCATTATTCATACTTTTTGTTAGTCTTTTTTGATTTTATTTTACGATTTTGAGAAACCTAGATTTAAAACAAAAATATGTTTTAGTTTAGTTTAATTATGGTTTTTTATAAAAAATAATAATAAAGTATTTTGTTACGGGTCAAAAAATGTTTAATTTAAATGATAACTATATTTAAGATATTTTATATTTAAAATTAAAAAGATAACATACTTCAATAAAAAATAAAAATAAGGTGTTTTATCTCGAATTTTCTTATATTTATCGGTTAGTTATATCAATAGTTAAAAATTTTAGATATTTTAGAAAATAAAAATAAGTGCTTATCTGCAATTAGTTACATGAATTCAAACATTGAGCTTTTATAAGTTGTACTTATGTTTAATCAATTTGTACTTTTGGATTTTAAGTAATATGCATTAATAAGTGGTACCTAATGCATAAAAATTAGTTTTTAAGAGTTTACCTTAAATGCTTTATAATATAGTATATATATTAGTTTAAATTCAAAATTACAAGTTAATGAAACATAATTATAACTTATTAAAGTCCCATGTTTTTATTTGTATAACTAAATGCAAATAAACATATTAAATACAGAATAAACACTATGAGATAAACTACCTGTTTTATTTTTTATTAAAATATATTATCAATAATTTTAAATATAATAACATTTATATTTATCGGTTAGTTATATCAATAGTTAAAATTTTTAGATATTTTAGAAAATAAAAACAAGTGCTTATCTGCAGTTAGTTACACGAATTCAAATATTGAGCTTTTATAAGCTGTACCAAAACATTATGAAATTGTAAATTAAGTAATTGGCTTTAATTAGTTGTATTTTGTGCTTAAAATGTTGTAATTAAGAGTTTTTTATGTCTCTTTTATAATACTAGTGTTGGGCCCGTGCATTGCACGGGAGGATAAATTTTTTGTTAGAATATTAAACCAAGTTAAAATGAAACGTAATTTCTCTGTTAACAGTTAATGAAATACAATGTGAAAAAGAATGTATTTTCATAAGTTGTTAACTTGCATATATTCTTAATCGTTTGTTGTTATGACTTTGTGCAATAATATTGGTAATAATTTTGTATTATATTATTTAAAACTCAAACGACATGTCTCACAACATATTTATCTGACTATTGACTTCAAGACCTCATAGTATTAGTCGATAAAAATAAATATATGTACATATATATATATATATCTTATTCCCCTACTTCGAAAAATATGATTGTGGATTTTGAAAAATATAAACAAATCCTCAGTAAATAAAATAAAATATAAAAAAAGTAGTTTTTCAAAGAAACAAAAATATAGTGGAATACCTTTTGTTCAGTTGCAGGTTCCGCCATTGACACCCGACCGTTCGTTTTCTTCTTGTACTCGGATGATACATAGAGAAGCTATATATATTTATAGTGAATGTAGAGAATATTTTAAAATCTTTTATTTTTATTTTTGATTTTACATTTAAATGTAAATATATTAAAAATATGGAAGAATATTTTTATATCTACATCGTTTCTATTTTATTTTCTTTACACTTGGTTAATTTGGAAAGTATTGCGGAATATTTTTATTTTAAAGAATACGATAATTTATTAGTGTATCTCGTTATTTTTTATTTTTAAGTCATATCAACCTTCTTTTTTCTTCTTTTAATGCTCGTGAAAAAAATACGTGTAGATTTTATATTATCAAAAAAATACGTGTAGATTTTATATTATGCTAATATAAATAAAATACGTGTAGATTTTATAAAATAAAATAGATTTTATATTAGCAAAAAAAATACGGAAGAAAAAAGAGTTTATATTACATCTCATTATGTAAAAAGATTTTATAAAATAAAATATGGAAAAAGATTTTATAAAATAAAATATGGAAAAATCATTATGAGATGTAATATAAAAAAATACAGAAGAAAAAAGATTTTATATTACATCTCATTAATATAGATTTAAATGTAAAATCTACATTTAAAATAGATCATGCTAATATAAAATCTATTTTATAAAATCTTTCACCAAAAAAACAAATAGTTATTTTATAAATGAGTATCAATTCCACAAATAGATGATTATGTGAGATATTGTGCTTGAAAATGTTGTACCAAAGCATTAAGAAATTGTAAATTAAGTAATTGATTTTAATTAGTTGTAACTTGTGCTTAAAATGTTGTAATTAAAAGTTTTTTCTATCGTTTTTATAATATAGTATAGAAGTATAGATAAGAATGGGACAAGATTTTAAGAGAACTCCACGTGAAGTGGAAGTCCCAAGTCCCAAGTCCCAAATTCAAATTCAATTCCTTTTTGAATTATTTAATTTAATTTTATTTTTAATAATTCATTAGAGTTGAAACCTTTAAGTTTAAACTCTTTCAACGTTTTAGCAAGTATCAATCATGTTTATGGATAATCTTTTTGAGTTAGCTCAACTGTTAATAAGATTTTGACCTTTTAGAATCCTCTTTAGAGCTCACGGTTTAAGTTCTGCAAAGCACTAGTGATTTTTCTCGCTATAATTTGGGACTAGTAGTGGTGCATACAAACTAGTCCGGATACCTACAAGTAGTCAAAAAAAAATCTTGATCATGATACTGAAATCATAATCGTATATTTTTTTTAAACCATTTACTTGGTAAGAAGTTATAAATTCCAATAATTATGCATCTTATATAATATATAAAATATGAGTTTAAAAACCTTAAAAGAAGATGCCAAACTCAAGATCACTTTATGAATCTTGGCCCCTTGTTGAGCATCACATGTTGTATGTACATGCTCTATTAATTAATTATATGATGCAAACATGCATCCCATTAAAACATATTTGCTTTAGAGTAAATTACATTTCCGGTCCCTGAGATTTGTTGATATTTTATATATGGTCTTTAAACGTGTTTATTACACTTACGGTGCATATAGTATGCAAAAACGCACACTCTGTGTCCCTCACACTAACAGATCTTATTAACCAGTTAAGTATGAGGACATTTTTTTGTCTTTTTACCCTCTCCTTTGTCCTTTTCATCCCGATAATTATTTTTAAAAAAACTAATATATTATTATTATCATTATCATTATTATATTATATTATCATATATATATATATATATATATATATATATATATATATATATATATTCTGAACCCACACCCACCCACGAACCCACCCATCCCCATCCCCTTCTTCGTCTTGCTTAGATAGTTAGGTGTCATTTGTTTTTTAATAGGTCTAAAGTCTGAATTCTTATTTTAGTTATGATTAATAAGAGGTGGTGTGTAAAAAAGTCCGAACAATTCAGACTTAAGAGCCATTAAAAGGTTTTAAAAAACAAACAAACAACCCCTTAGACTCCCCAAACCCACCACACCCTTCCTGCCCCCCCCCCCCTCGTCGCCCGCCTCTCTCTCTCCTTCTCTCGCCACATACATATATAGACAGTGTAAAACCACACATGCCTCCTCCCCCATCATCCCCTACCCTTCCCGCCAATGGAACCCTTTGCCACTCTCCCGCCGACAATGCAACACCCCTATCATACTCCCTCACCGTAGGACTCACTCACCTTCCCCACCCCCTCTCTCACACACAGACGTTAAATCCACATGTATGTGACTTAGCGTCGGATAGGTGAAGCTTCACCAAAGTCAAAAGTTGCTCCTCACCCACCCGTAACCTCCTCCACCTCGATCGACCTCCTACTCCGTCCTCATCCGCCTCCCCTTCCCCTTCCTTTCCAGCAAACATTATCACACCATAAACACCTCTACCCCCATCAAGCAACACCACCACTAAACTGGATCTCTCCATCTTCGTTTCACCATTAAACCCATGAGCACCACAACTGTTTGTTGGTCCCGTAGGTGCTTAACAAGTTTGTAGAAGGGGGGGGGGTGAATACAAACACGAAATTTAAAGTTTAATAAATTGTTTATTGATAAATCAAACACAATTTACAAGTCTGTTGCGGAATAAGATTAAGTAAAACTCAATCTAAACAAACTTAAGAAAACACTAAGATGGTTGCACAAGAATATAGAGAATGGGAGATTAGAGAGTATAGAAAACAAAGGTTTCTATATTTTTAGAAAGATGAAGGCTAGAGGCGCGCTCTTCAGATGGAGAGGTGATCTTTCTATTTATACCTTATGCATTAAATGCATGGCAGGGTACTTTACACGTGTCCTTCATTGATTGGCAGAGAGGGTCTGACTTTGGGAGACATGCTTTCGGCTGTATCATGAACAATGTAGTTTGACAGAGTTGTTGTACGAATTGTGGCAAAGGTATGTCCGTTCTGACACATCGTACTGGTTGTGCAAGGGAAAGACAAAAGAGACTTGAGGCATAAGCTAAGTGATCATCGATCGTTGAATATCTCTTCCTTCAGAGATACAAAGAAGTTCAGCTATCGCTGAAGCTTTTCCTCAGGTTTCTTCGCGTATGAGTACAGTCGTCTTTGCTTCACTGATATCCGCAGAAGGTCACTAGTAGATTGTCTTTGTTCAGCAGCTTCGTCTTCGATTCAGCTATGAATGTAACACCCCGATTTTCGAAAGGTATCATTTCAAGTTAATACAGAAACCGATATATTAAGGAAAAGTAAGGTATTTTATTTTGGACTTAAATCCTTGATTTTATAGTCTTGATAGATGAAGGATTCAATTACGATTCCAACGGTTCTTTCCGGAGCAAAAATGGAGCTATAACGAAGAAGTTACGGCCAAAACAGTGAACGAGAAGAAGGCTGGCTGGCTGCGACTATGACCAACGACATTGCCCTGGGCAATGTCGCCTGGCAAAGTCGCCCAAACAGTCCAGGGGGCTGTTAAGTCACGAAAATCAGCTATTTTATCATTCCTTCACACCCAAACTTCTTCTATACTCTCCCAATTCGTTTTCCTTCTTCCCCTTTCAAACCCTAGCTTAATTATGGCTCAATTCCTTGGATTTCATGAAGAGGGAACACCATCAAGTGGTAGGATTGAAAGCTATGGTCAAGGATTCACCATCTCCATCTTCATCTTCAACCTCAAGCTTATTTTGGGTTTTCTAGGTTTTCATCAAAACCTAAGTGGTAAGCATGTCCCTTCCATTTATTAACCTTGAAGTAAGTTATAAATGACCCATTGATGGTTTCCTAGTGTTTAATTTCTATAATTTCGGTTTGGTTAATTTTGGGAGTTTTGGGTCAAAATTAGGGTTTTGCCCAAAATAGAGATATTGATGTTAAGTGTTTAGGGAACAATTATTTATGGTGGAATATGTATATTTATGGTTGGAACCTTGTGGATCTAGGTTTTTGGAAGATTTGGTTTGAAGAATCAAGTTCTTCAAGGAAAGTTCTAAGTGGGTAGAATCTAGATTTAGTCTAAATCTAGCAAGGTGAGTTGTTGGGAACTGAAGATTTGTCTAAGTGATTACTACTGCCAGGATTTCAAGATTATTACTGCTAGTAGAATTAATACTGCTTAAAGAGTTAGTGTTGCTACTTGAATAGTTAGTACTGCTTGGAGAGTTAGTACTGCTAGTAGTTAGTACTGCTGATTGATTAATGCTGCTGAAGATGGTCACTACTGCTGAAGATTAATATTGTTCAGAGTATTAATGCTGCTATGATTTAATACTGCTTATGTGATAATCAAGATACGCGCATATTAAGGTTTGAAGATAATCATGGAAGGTTGAAGATAATTATGGAAGAATATACTGAAGATCTTTTATGTTTTGTAATTATCTTTTATTTTCAGTATATGTATAGATGTATTCAGAATAGTTTTGATATACGAGTATTCTAAGTTTTTGTTTAGAGAGAGAATTAACCTCAAGGTTTACAATCCTAGTTCTAGAGAAGTAGAATTCGTCTTGGTGAGCCTGTTCATCAGATTGAGGTTTTGTGTGAAAGCTTGTAACTTTAATCATTCAATAAAGTTTGCAAGTTGTGATTTCTATTTTACTGTTACATTGATAGTTTGAATATTAAAGTGTTTTTCCGCAACTTCTTTAATATTGTTTCTGAGTTTCATTATTCTTGTTAAGAATCAGATCCTGACAAGTGGTATCAGAGCCTAGTATTCTCAGAAACCTTCATTCATCATGGACAACACAATTGAATCAACTAGTACTCTTGTTTCAAAGGTTCCCATGCTCAAACCTAATGAGTTTGACATGTGGAAAATTAGGATCAAGCAGTACATCCTCCTTACAGACTTTTCTATGTGGGACATTGTTGAGAATGGTCCTTCTGCTGAAGGTAAAATTGGGCAAGATGGAAGAAGACCACCTCCAAAAACTGATGCTGAGAAGAAAGTGAGACAATTGGAGATGAAAGCCTTAAGCACCCTGCTTTTGGCCATCCCTAATGAGTATCAACATCAATTTCATCACTGCACTGATGCTCAGATTCTATGGAATGCTTTAGAGAAGAGATTTGCTGGCACCAAGAGCACTAAGAGGAATCAAAGGGATATTCTCAAGCAGCAATATGAGAATTTTACATCTTCAAAGAATGAGTCTATGACTCAAACTTTTGATAGATTCAATAAGCTAATCGGTGAGTTGGCTACTATTGGAGTTCAGATGGAACAAGATGATGTCAACCGAAAGTTCCTCAGATCTCTTGGAGATGAATGGACCATGTACACTGTCTCATTAAGACAGAATGACATGTTGGAAGAAAAGGAACTGGATGATCTGTATAATGATTTGAGAGTGTTTGAATCTGAGGTGGAAGAAAATAAGAAGCCTACTAGATATGTTCATAATGCTGCACTCCTATCAGCATCAACTGATTCTACTGCTAACCCTGAATCAGTTAATGCTGCCAGTGGAGTAAATCAAGAAAAAGGCAATGAATCTGTTTTTGAAGCCTTTCTTTCCAGCCATGGTAACTCTTCTTTAATCAATGATGACTTGGAACAGCTTCATCCTGATGATCTTGAAGAGATGGATATTAAATGGCAGATGGCCATGCTTTCTATGAGGGTGAAGAAGTTTATCAAAAGGACTGTGAGGAACAACTTCTCCCAAAGAAGAGAAGATGTAGCAGGCTTTGATAAGTCAAAGGTGGAGTGCTACAAGTGTCACATGAAGGGACACTTTGCCAGGGAATGCAGAAGTGGAATGTCTCAAAACAACCACCAACAAGCTCAGACTGGAAGCTTCAATCAGAACAGAAACTCTGCTCAAGCTCTTGTTTCTCAACAAGGAATGGGGTTTGACTGGAGTGATCAAGCAGAAGAGGCCATTCAAAATCAAGCTCTCATGGCAGAGGTATCTGATCTCCCAACTGAGGTACTTTCTAATCTCTGTACTCAAACTTGCATAGACACTGTTAAAAGGTACAGGGATCACAACCAGAGTATGTGTGATGACCTTAAGAGGTTAGAAAAGGATAGAAAAGACTATGTGAAAATTGTTGAGAGGTTTGAGGAACAAATTAAAGGTTTCCAAGCCAATGAACTTCAACACACATATGATACAAATTACTGGAAGTGGGAGAAAAATGATCTAGAAATCCAACTGACAAAGTCTAGAGAGAAGAATGAAAAGTTGAGAGGAGAACTAGCCAAGGTTAAGCTGGATGTGGAAAAGTTTTCATATGCTTCTAAAGCCATGGATTCTATGCTAAAGGTCCAAATCCATGATAAGCTTAAACCAGGAATTGGGTACAATACAACACCACCACCATACAACAACAACTACATCCCTCCTAAATCAGACTTGCTGGAGACCAAGGATAGGAAGGACTTGCATGAGGGAGCCACTAAGGTAGATCCTTTAGATGAAGTAGTTGTTGAGGACAAGACTGAGAAAGAAGCTGGTAAGAGTAAGGATAACACTGTGAGTAGTGAGATTCCCTTAGAAAATAACATTCTTACCAATGAGGGTGGTGGAAGGGATTGGGTCAAATCTGATGGTGTAGAGAAGACTGAGGGAAAGTCTAAAAAGGTCCATTACAAGCAGACTACAGTTGTGAATCCTGTTCCTTGCAAACAGTGTGCATGTAATAAATCTGAGCCCCTAAAACATGATAAAAGGAGGGGAAATCAAAGAAATTGGAATAATCAGTGGGCTCAGAAACAAGGAGTTGATCTGAGTAATATCATCAGACCAAAACCTTGTTTCATATGTGGCAAAATGAACCATCTTGCCAAGCACTGTTACTTTAATCCAATTAACCAAAGGATAAATTTTCAAAGATCTATGCAAAAACCCTTTGGTTATAGGAAGGATGAAAGGAACCATGTGGCTAAGAAACCTGTTAAATCTAAAAGCCACATGAAGAAAAAGACTGTAAAAGAGAATGTCAAGATGTGGGTTCCCAAAAGCACTAAAATTGTTAGTACTGCTACCACAAATAGTGCTGCTGACAAAGATAGTGCTGCCAGAAGCAATATTGCTGCTATCAATGTTAGTGCTGCTGAGAGTATTAGTACTTCTAAAACTAACATTGTTAGTACTTCTTCAAATGTTAATACTGTTAACTCTGTTAGTGCTTCTAACAAGGTTAGTACTGCTAAACCTGTTAATGCTGCTAACTCTGTTAGTACTTCTAAAATTAGTACTGCTTCTAGTGTTTGTGCTTCTAGACCAATCATCTTGACAAAGTACTCTAGTAAAAAGTATTCTAACTTTAAAAATCTCATCAAAAAGGAGTGCAAGTACTTTGATGAGAAAGGGAGGCCCAAGACCACTTTGGCTTGGGTTCCCAGTCAATACTAATTGATTTATCTTATGTGCAGGGCAACCAGCAGCTCAAGGGAAAGAGCATTTGGCATGTTGATAGTGGTTGCTCTAGTCACATGACAGGGAACATGGATTGCCTCAAGAATTTCAGGAAAATTGATGGAGGACATGTTGCCTTTGGTAATTGTAACAACCTGAAAATTTATTTACATAATAAAATAACATTTAATACCAAAAACTGCCCCAAGCTTACAAGGTCTTTACTATCAACTATTACACAACTGAGTTTCTCAAAAAGATAGCTATGGAAGGAAGTCTTCTATCTCCTGCTTAAAGCTCACACCTTCTCTTTACCTTTATCTGCTACCTTTCGATAACCTGAAACAGGGTTAAAATTTCGAAATAGCGAGGGTTAGACCAAAGGTCTAGTGAGTCCCCTCCAATCAACACTACACAGTTCAAATATTAATTAAAACATTTAAACTAAACTGTATATCTCAATACATACTTGCTCTTTAAATCACTTTAAAAACATTTATGTTTCACATACATAAATCAATCTACTGGCCATTTCTGGTCACTTTCTACGCTCGCAAGCGTACTTTCAACTACTGACCAACATTCCCGTCAAAGACGGTATGTCTGTCTTGCACTGCCTTATTTTAGGGACACACCCTAATGGCATAAACGGGCCACACTCCCCGGTACGAGCAGGCGGGTCACACTTCCCGACTTAGGTCAACTTCTGACTCAAATGTATACATACATTTGGTCCTGCCAGTATATAAAACAAGTTTATATACCCTGAGCATAAACATGCCCAACTAATTAAATCAATCATTTGAAATAATTCTACTTACTTTTCATATTATAAATGCGCAGTATATAAAAACTCACATTTATAAAATAACTGCTCAAATCATAAAAGATTTAGTTGAAAGACTCACCTTAATTCTTCTGAGTTAAACTCTGGTTTCTATCAATTAACACCACCTACGATGGTATTAAAACAAAGGTAAGCTAACTTGCAACTAACACTCTTTCTTTCAAAAGACTCATCAATTGAAATCTACTGTTTTAACCCAGTCAAAAACCAAACTGATTAAAAACCTCTTGGACCAATTAACAAACTATCGGTCGATTCTCTATCGGTCCTTTACATCCTACCGGTCGAATCACACCACCGGTCTAACAGACCTTCGGTCGAGCAGACCTCCGGTCGAACAGACCTTCGGTCAAGCAGACCTTCGGTCTTACACAAATATCCGGTCAAATGCATCGATCGGTCTTACCTATCACCGGTCTTACTTATCTCTGGTCGAAGGCATCAATCGGTCTTACATAACACATCGGTCTAATGCATAAGACCGATACATCATCTTCCGGTCTTACTCAAGAACAAAGTCGGTTACCCAGTTCTTAAACCCAGAAACTATTTTGATCGATTAAATCAATCAAATATACGGTTAAAAGCTCGATTAACACGTCTATTTACCGACTATAACATGCAGATAGAAGCATGAAGTTAAAACATACCTCTTTTTGACCAAAACCGGATCAATCCTTCAAGAACTCCTCTTCTTTCTCTCTGCCTTTTCTATCTTTCACTCTTTCTCTCTTTGCAAATGTGGAGTCGGCTAACAAACTGATCAAAATGAGATATCAATCTCAATATCTGATATTTATTTGATACAATCAAACTTTCATTAAACCCCCCCTTAACTTTGATTAACTTTACACTTTTTCCCCCAACTTCCAAAATTAACCAAATTTCGAAACTGGGTATTACAATCTTCCCCCCTTAAGAGAATTCCGTCCCCGGAATTCTATCATTAAACAACTGAGGATACTGCGCTTTCATATCTGCCTCTACTTCCCACGTAGACTCTTGCCCTTGGTGAAATTTCCACTGAACTTTCACTAAGCGAATCTATGTGTTCCTCAACTTCTTTATCTTGAGGTCTGTAATTGCTACAGGTTCCTCAATATAACTTAGTTTCAAATCTACTTGAATATCGTCTAAAGGAACAACTATATCTGCTTCTGCTAAACACTTCTTCAGGTTTGACACATGAAATGTGGGATGAATCCCACTCAAACTTGCTGGTAGATCAAGTTCGTAGGCCACTTCACCAACACGATTAGTGATGATAAATGGTCCAACAAACCTTGGTCTTAACTTTCCTTTCTTTCCAAATCTGATCACCCCTTTCCAAGGTGAAACTTTCAACATTACTTTATCTCCTATCTGAAACTCTATCGGTTTCCTTCGTCTGTCAGCATACACTTTCTGACGATCTTGAGCAATCTTCAATCTTGCTCGAATCTGATCAACCTTATCAGCTGTTAATTGCACAATCTCTGGTCCTGCTAACTGACGTTCACCCACCTCATTCCAACATAAAGGTGTTCTACACTTACGACCATACAAAGCTTCAAATGGAGCTGCTTGTATGCTAGTATGATAATTGTTGTTGTAGGAAAATTCAATCAATGGTAAATGAATCTCCCACGAACCTTTAAAATCTGTAACACATGCACGAAGCATATCTTCTAACGTCTGTATAGTTCTTTCACTCTGACCATCTGTTTGCGGATGATAGGCCGTGCTCAGTTTAAGTTGAGAGCCTAATTCCCTTTGCAAACTTCTCCAGAACGTTGATGTAAATCGAGCATCCCTGTCTGATACAATGGACGAAGGTACTCCATGTCTGGTCACTATTTCGTCGATATACAATCGAGCCAACTTTTCTAGTGAGTACGTCTCCTTGATCGGTAGAAAATGAGCTGACTTTGTGAGTCTATCCACTATCACCCAAATAGCATCATGCCCCTTTGGTGATCGCGGTAACCCAGTAACAAGATCTATAGTAATCTCATCCCACTTCCATACTGGAATTTCTAACGGCTGAAGCTCCCCATAAGGTCTCTGATGCTCTGCTTTAACCTTTAAACATGTAAGACATCGTTCAACAAAATAAGCAATATCTTTCTTTAAACCTGGCCACCAATAACTTTGCTTTAAATCTCTATACATCTTATTAGTTCCAGGATGAACTGAATATCGAGATCTATGAGCTTCTTCCAACACTTTCTGCCTCAGATCACCTGCTTTTGGGATCCATACCCGTTTATTGAAACACTTTACTCCTCGATTGTCAACTACTAACGAGTTAACAATTCCAACTATTCTTTCACTTTTCAAATTTTCTGCTGACACTGCTTCTTCTTGAAACTTTATAACTTCTTCCAAGAAATTGGAAACAACATCAACTCTAAATGCTACAACCTCTGCTATTTCTCTATGCTCCTTACGACTTAGAGCATCTGCTACCACATTGGCCTTTCCTGGATGGTACAAAATTTCACAGTCATAATCACTTAATAACTCCATCCATCTACGCTGCCTCATATTAAGCTCTTTCTGATTAAATAGATACTGAAGACTCTTGTGATCTGTGTAAATCTGACACTTGATCCCATACAAGTAATGCCTCCAGATTTTTAAAGAAAATACTACAGCTGCCAACTCTAAATCATGCGTCGGATAATTCTTTTCATGCTCTTTTAACTGACGAGATGCATAGGCAATCACCTTGCCTTATTGCATTAACACACATCCCAAACCCAACTTTGAAGCATCGCTATAAACAACAAATCCTTCCGACCCGTTGGGTAGAGACAAAACAGGAGCACTACTTAAACTTTCTTTCAACTTATCAAACGCTTCTTTCTGAGCTTCTGCCCAAACAAACCTAACATTCTTTCTAGTTAAAGCTGTTAATGGCGTAGCTATTCTAGAAAAGTCCTGAATGAACTTTCTATAATAACCAGCCAAACCCAGAAAACTTCTTACTTCAGATGGCGATTTCGGTGCTTCCCACCCTTTTATGGCTTCAATCTTAGCTAGATCAACCTGAATCCCATCTTTCGACACCACATGTCCTAAAAACTGAACTTCTTTCAGCCAGAATTCACACTTCGAAAACTTGGCATACAACTTTTCACGCTTCAGCAATTCTAAAATTGCTCTTAAATGAGTTTCATGATCTTCTTTAGAACGTGAATAGATCAATATATCATCTATAAAAACAATGACATATTTATCTAAAAACGGACTACACACTCTATTCATCAGATCCATGAAAGTTGCGGGTGCATTAGTCAAACCAAATGGCATAACTAAAAACTCATAATGTCCGTACCTCGTACGAAAAGCAGTCTTAGACACATCCTCCTCCTTCACTTTTAACTGATGATACCCAGAGCGCAGATCTATCTTCGAAAAGTAACTCGCTCCTTGCAGTTGATCAAAAAGATCGTCAATCCTGGGAAGCGGATACTTATTCTTAACAGTCAACTTATTGAGCTCACGGTAATCTATGCACATTCTCATAGACCCGTCTTTCTTCTTAACAAACAATACTGGCGCTCCCCAAGGTGAAGTACTAGGGCGAATAAACCCCTTGTCTAACAACTCTTGCAACTGAGTCATCATTTCTTTCATCTCTGCCGGTGCCAGTCTGTACGGTGCTCTTGCAATCGGCGCTGCTCCGAGAACTAAATCAATACGAAACTCCACTTGCCGTTCAGGAGGCAAAGTGGTTAAATCTTCCGGAAATACTTCTGGAAACTCACTGACTACTGGAACTGACTCCAATCCTTTCTTTTCCTTCTTAGCATCTATCACATAAGCTAAGAATCCCACACATCCTTTTACCAAACATTTCTTAGCCTTTAACATAGAAATTAAACATGACTTTCTATCCCTTCGATCTCCAAATACTACTATCTCTTCCTTTCCTGGTTGCGCTATACGAATCAATTTCTTATTGCATACTATATAAGCATCATTAGACGCCAACCAGTCCATTCCCACAATAACATCAAATTCTCCCATACCCATTGGGTATAGTCGAAGTGGAAATGATTGTCCATCAATGACAATACTACTCCCATCATACACTTCTTCTACCAAAATTTGACTATTATTAGCCACTTCTACTTTCAATTCACGCTTAAGCTTCTTAGGTTTCACATTCAATTTATGCACAAAATTAGGAGACACAAAAGAACGATTTGCTCCTGAATCAAACAACACTTTTGCATAATTTGAATCTATAAAGAAAGTACCTGTAACTACGTCAGGTATCTCCGACGCTTCTTCCGCTGACATGTTGAACACTCTAGCTCTGGCTTTAGCTGGCTCTCCCTTTTTCTCACTTCCCTTTTCTACACTGCCTCCAACTGTTCCCTTTTTCAACTGTGGACAATTGGGCTTGATATGATCAGGAGATCCACACTGATAACACGACCTCCAATTCTGACAGTCCCGAGCCAAATGCCCAACCTTCCCACACTTATAGCAGCCCTCTTGATTAATCTTGCATTCTCCCTTATGCATTCGATTACACTTACTACAGGGTTTGTTTTCAAACTTACTAACAGTACGTTGATCAAACTTTCCAGACTTAACTGACTTGAAATCATGAACTGTTCCTTCCCACTTTCTTTTATCTCCACTTCGCTCAGTGGCTTGCCTGATCTTTTCTTTCTCTCTCATCTCCGCCGCATTCACTGCCATTTGAAAAGTCGACGGTTCTTTATTCGAGACAAATTCCCGAATATCACTTCTTAATCCAAAGACGAAACGTTCTACTCGTCTTTCTTCATTCGGAACATAAATTCCTGCAAATCTAGACTTTTCAATAAACTTGGTCATATACTCTCTGACCGACATTTCTTTCTGTTCTAGACCCAAGAATTCTTCTTCCAGCTTTTTGACTGCTGCCAAAGGGCAGAACTGCGTTTTGAACACTTTTACAAAATCACTCCAAACCATCTCTTTAGCTATCGCTGAACCTTGACCTCCAGATTCTACATCCCACCACATCACTGCTTCATCCTTCAACATTGACAAAGCATAAACTACTTTATCTTCTTCCGCACACTTACTGGTGTCGAATGCTAACTCCATACCTTTTATCCATCTTAATGCTACTACGGGATCACATTCCCCTTTATACGAAGGAGGCTTGCAAGCAGCAAACTCCTTAAAACTACATCCTTTTCCTGTTACAGCTTTAACTGACACAATGGGATCTGACTGCGGATGACTACCCATAGCAGGTACTGGAGATTCTGCTACTTCAGTTGCTAACTTATCTTCACTCTTTTCTTTACTTACTGAAACTTCATTAACACGCTGAGCTAACAAAGCATTCAAAGTTTCTTGCAACTTTCCCATTTCAGCAGCAAAGGTTTCTTGCGTAACAAAACCTTGCGTTCTACCTCTACCACGGTTACCCGTCTGCTTTCGACCCCTCACAGAAGCCGAACTTTCTTGATGAGAAGTCTCTTGCTCATCTCTTATCTCTACACTTTCATTCTGACGAATACCACAACTCGTCTTCCCACCTCGAGTTCCCACATTAGAAACTCCTACCTGAGTAGCTGTTTTCTGAATTGCCTTACCTTTAGGTCGACCTCGACTCTTTCCTTGGATAGCAGTCGGGTTGACATTAGCTATTTGCTCTCCAACAATGACTTCATGCTCTGGATCCATTTTTGGATTTACTACCGATCTACTCCTGGTCACTCGCTCAGACATACTTCTGCTAAGAATAAACATAAGATATTCAATCTCACACGCTACACATTACGGCAGTTTAAGCAAAAACATGTACTTGTAAATTCACAATTACACTGGCCAAATGGAATTCCAAATTTACCTTACATGCTAGTCCTTACTACCTTAATGTCAACTTCTTATGGTCTTCCTACTACTTAGTTGTGCTTCTACTATCTCAGTTTAAGTCTAGGCCCATCCGGTCACCTAGATCTCTTAAACTAGTGCTCTGATACCAATTGTAACAACCTGAACATTTATTTACATAATAAAATAACATTTAATACCAAAAACTGCCCCAAGCTTACAAGGTCTTTACTATCAACTATTACACAACTGAGTTTCTCAAAAAGATAGCTATGGCAGGAAGTCTTCTATCTCCTGCTTAAAGCTCACACCTTCTCTTTACCTTTATCTGCTACCTTTCGATAACCTGAAACAGGGTTAAAATTTCGAAATAGCGAGGGTTAGACCAAAGGTCTAGTGAGTCCCCTCCAATCAACACTACACAATTCAAATATTAATTAAAACATTTAAACTAAACTGTATATCTCAATACATACTTGCTCTTTAAATCACTTTAAAAACATTTATGTTTCACATACATAAATCAATCTACTGGCCATTTCTGGTCACTTTCTACGCTCGCAAGCGTACTTTCAACTACTGACCAACATTCCCGTCAAAGACGGTATGTCTGTCTTGCACTGCCTTATTTTAGGGACACACCCTAATGGCATAAACGGGCCACACTCCCCGGTACGAGCAGGCGGGTCACACTTCCCGACTTAGGTCAACTTCTGACTCAAATGTATACATACATTTGGTCCTGCCAGTATATAAAACAAGTTTATATACCCTGAGCATAAACATGCCCAACTAATTAAATCAATCATTTGAAATAATTCTACTTACTTTTCATATTATAAATGCGCAGTATATAAAAACTCACATTTATAAAATAACTGCTCAAATCATAAAAGATTTAGTTGAAAGACTCACCTTAATTCTTCTGAGTTAAACTCTGGTTTCTATCAATTAACACCACCTACGATGGTATTAAAACAAAGGTAAGCTAACTTGCAACTAACACTCTTTCTTTCAAAAGACTCATCAATTGAAATCTACTGTTTTAACCCAGTCAAAAACCAAACTGATTAAAAACCTCTTGGACCAATTAACAAACTATCGGTCGAATCTCTATCGGTCCTTTACATCCTACCGGTCGAATCACACCACCGGTCTAACAGACCTTCGGTCGAGCAGACCTCCGGTCAAGCAGACCTCCGGTCGAACAGACCTTCGGTCAAGCAGACCTTCGGTCTTACACAAATATCCGGTCAAATGCATCGATCGGTCTTACCTATCACCGGTCTTACTTATCTCTGGTCGAAGGCATCAATCGGTCTTACATAACACATCGGTCTAATGCATAAGACCGATACATCATCTTCCGGTCTTACTCAAGAACAGAGTCGGTTACCCAGTTCTTAAACCCAGAAACTATTTTGATCGATTAAATCAATCAAATATACGGTTAAAAGCTCGATTAACACGTCTATTTATCGACTATAACATGCAGATAGAAGCATGAAGTTAAAACATACCTCTTTTTGACCAAAACCGGATCAATCCTTCAAGAACTCCTCTTCTTTCTCTCTGCCTTTTCTATCTTTCACTCTTTCTCTCTTTGCAAATGTGGAGTCGGCTAACAAACTGATCAAAATGAGATATCAATCTCAATATCTGATATTTATTTGATACAATCAAACTTTCATTAAACCCCCCCTTAACTTTGATTAACTTTACACTTTTTCCCCCAACTTCCAAAATTAACCAAATTTCGAAACTGGGTATTACAGTAATACTCCAGATGGAGGTAAGATTAGTGGTAAGGGTGATGTAACAAAAGGTAAGATGACCTTTAAAGATGTTTACTATGTTGAGCAGTTAAGGTACAACCTGTTAAGTGTATCACAGGTTTGTGACAAAAAGCATAATATATTATTCACTGATTCAGAATGCATTATCCTTGCTCCTGGATTCAAGGTAGTTGAGGAAAAGATGATACTACTAAGAACTTCTAGAAAGGATAATGTCTATTGTTTGGATATGGAAAATGTTTCAAATGATTCATCCCTAAACTGTCTTGTTTCAAAAGCCTCTTTGGATGAATCATCACTTTGGCACAGAAGGATGTGTCACATGAACTTTAAAACAATGAATAAACTTGTTAAAAACAACCTTGTAAGAGGTCTGCCTTCAAAAGTCTTTTCATGTGATGATCATTGTGTTGCTTGTCTCAAAGGAAAACAACACAAAACTTCTCATAAGTCCAAAGAGTTGAACATAATTTCTTCTTCTCTTCAGTTGTTGCATATGGATCTGTTTGGTCCTACAAATGTCATGAGTATAGGTAAGAAATCATACTGCTTAGTTATTGTTGATGATTACTCTAGATTTACTTGGGTATATTTTCTAAGGACTAAGGATGAGACAAGTGGATTGATCAAATCCTTTATTATAAGAATTGAAAACCAAACAAATCAAAAGGTAAAAGTCATTAGGTCAGATAATGGTACTGAATTTAAAAATCTTGATCTAAACACCTTTTGTGAGGAAAAAGGAATTGAGAGGCAATACAGTGCTCCTAGGACTCCACAACAAAATGGTGTTGCTAAGAGAATGAATAGGACACTGATTGAGGCTGCTAGATCTCTGTTAGCTGATTCAAAACTTCCAATTACTTTCTGGGCTGAAGCAGTTAATACTGCTTGCTATGTCCAAAACAGAGTTCTAGTAGTCAAGCCTAAAAACAAGACACCATATGAGCTTTTAAATAAAAGAAAACCATTTATTGGATTTTTCAAACCTTTTGGGTGTCCTTGTACCATTCTCAATACCAAAACTCACTTAGGAAAGTTTGATAGCAAAGCAGATGATGGTTTTCTTGTTGGTTACTCATCTCAGAGTAAGGCATACAGAGTATTTAATTCTTCTTCTAGAATAATTGAGGAAAGTGACAATGTCAAATGCAATGAGAACTCACCAAATCCTATTGGTTCAGGTCCTCAGTGGTTATTTGACATTGATTCACTAACTAACTCTTTGGGTTTCAGTAGTGATGATCATGCAGGATCAGGAAGTAGAGGATCAGGGGATGAACAAGTACAAGATATTATTCCTAAGTCTGTGATCTTTCCCATACCTACAATGACCCCTGTTGAAATCTGTGAAAGGGAGACTGTTACTGAACCAAGTCAGAGTGAAGAAGAAAGAAGATATGAGGAGAATTTAGAGCATGAAGAGCCAGAAGTAGCTGATGAGATCCCCTCAGATGACTTAAATGATTCCAATTTAGATGTGGGAATTAATGAAGAACCTAGTCATCAGACAAGAACTCAGAAGAATCATCCTCCTGAGCTGGTAATAGGAGACATTTCTTCTCCTATGATGACTAGGAATCAAAGCAGACTTCAAGATTTGCAGGATCAGCAGCATACAGTACTCTCTTGCTTTCTATCTCAGATTGAGCCTAAGAAGGCTTATGATGCAATGAAAGATTCAAGTTGGATAGAAGCCATGCAAGAAGAGTTGCTATAGTTTAAATTGCAAGATGTTTGGGACTTGGTGGACCTTCCAAAAGGTCATAGAGCAATTGACACCAAGTGGATTTTCAGAAATAAAAAGGATGAGAGAGGAATAGTAATCAGGAACAAAGCAAGGCTAGTGGCACAAGGGTACACTCAGGAAGAAGGCATAGACTATGAGGAAGTTTTTGCTCCAGTTGCACGGGTAGAGGCAATTAGGATGTTTCTAGCCTATGCCTCATTTATGAAGTTCAAGGTATACCAGATGGATGTGAAGAGTGCCTTTCTATATGAAACAATTGATGAAGAAGTATACGTTTATCAGCCCACTGGATTTGAAAATCCATCATATCCTGACAGAGTATATGTTGGTCCAACAATACTATATCAAGTTCGTAGATTAAACAACACATAAAGATTATCAACCTGTATTGATTATAACAAATGGTTACAAGGTTGATCGATTAAAGCTATTTGTGTTCTCTGTGTATTCTCTCTTTTACACCTTTTAGTGTGTGTTTGTATGTGTGAATTCTTTTTTTGATTTTTGTTAGAGAGATTGAGAGATATCACAAAATCTAATCTAAAGTGTGTCTAACACACTACCTAAGATAATATCTAGATATTAGATCTAGATATTATTTCTAATATAAACTAGACTAGAAACTAACTAAACTATTACAATACTATAACTTAAATATTTAAATCTAAGTAAACTAAAACAATTACATTGACATTTATTACAAACGACATAGACTTTACTATCGAGAGTCGATGTTTCGGCTTTAGCTTCAAATTGCGATCTTCAAATTGGATGATCTTGAATCCAATGAGACTGTGTCTTAACAATCTCCCCCTTTGGATCAAGATCATTACGAAACATGTGATCTTCGCCATTTCTTGTGTAGTCATTCTCTCCCTTTTTGATGTTAAGTGCAACGACTTCATCAAAACTATTTGTAAGAAATGTCTATCTTTTGGTTAGAGCCCCTGATCCGTCAATTCATAAGATATTCATCCAGATCTTTGCAAATCTAGACAAAATAGTCGTGTAACACCTGAATCAACTAATGAATCAGTTAACATGCCTGTCAGTAATACTAAGTCACTGTGTGTAACGAATACATATTGGAAAGGAGCTGTTTGATGTTGACTCCCCCAGGGCTTCCATTTAATCATCGAAACACCACAAAGGTTATTTCTATAAACGTTATGACAAAGAAACAAATTCCTTGTGTGTTCGTGCTTGTGATAGAAAGAATTAAGCACTGATGATTGCTTATAAGGCTCAATATTTTGTGTAAACCACTGAGACAACAGTAAGTTAAACACAGACTCAATGTGCATGATTGAAGTGCGAAGGTGGGGCAGACTTCCTTCTTTTCAATATCCAGATTTTCCAAATGAAAATCAGATAGCATATGTGCTGCGTCCCCTTTGAAAATGTGAAACACTTTCTTGTTAAGAAGAAAATGAGTAGTTGGTGAGGTTTGATCAAGAGTTGGCATGGGCTAGTTGCCTGTTTCAATAATGTTCACCAAAGAATTGTGAAACACTAGTAATGTGGCTACCCGGCTCAGAAAAAGTTGGTGCAGAGTTGTGATATTCTTTTAACTCTGTTCTCACACGCTCTTTCTTTTAAACATTTTGCTCACTCTAATCAAACTTACTTATTCTGTTTGATACACTCATTTCTTTTGACTTCTCACACTCAATCACTATGGATTAACTTCGTGGGTAGAAATCACTGGTTAAGGTGATTTCATAGAAGTTGTGTTAATTCCTAGCACAATGAAAATCTTGTTTTCCTATGATGCACGTGATGCTCAGATTGGTTTAACTAATTCAGTTAAAGCACAATTTAGATTATGAAAACATTTAAAATACACTCCCAAAATATAAAATCTGTTGAAAAATCGGGAAGTGATTCGAACATTTAAGAACATGTTTTTCTATGATTGAAAGTTGTCCGTCTTTCAACCATATATGAGATGAAGATATAGAATTATACCTTTACGTACGATCTTCCATCTCATGAAGCTAAGCTTAAAGTCATAAAGATATGATCTTGTAAGCATCTCTCAAAAATTCTGCAAAAGTCTTATGTCAAGTCAAAGTAAAATTTATTCACTTAAATTGAAAAGACAAAAAGCAGTAAAACTTTTAAAGTACGAGTTCTGATCTGAAGTAATCAGAAGTCATCACCTTTTTACTCCCCTTGAAATTATGCATCAGAACATTATCAGTGTTAAAGATATGCATAAAGTTTCAGACAAATATGTATGTACTCCCCCTTGATGGTTGATTTCCTCATTCGAGTATCGGAGTACAATCTCTTTTTCAGCACAGAGTAAGGTCTTTTGATCTTTGAAGTACGAGTCCTAAACAGTTGTGTTTAGAAGTCAACTTCGTTGAAGTGCGGGTTCTAAGCTGATTTACTTAGAAGCCTTTTTTGACTTTGATGTTCGGGTTTTGAACTGCATTATCCAAAAACCTATTTTGACATTGAAGAACGAGTCCTGATCTGTACATAATCAGAAGTCGTTTTCTCTTCAAGTTTTGTGTGCCTGCAACACAGATTTAGCCTTAGGTACCCACTGGAATTTGGGTCCTGCTGTGTTAGCACAAGATTTTGGTACCCATTTCAAATTGGGTCCTCTTTTCTTTTGAAATGCATTTGAAGAATTAGTATGAGATGAATGCACATGGTAATTGCCAAACCAATCTCCAGAATCTTGACAAGAGATAGAAACATGTTTATCATAAATAGAAGACTTTCTAGCAGATAAAGATAACTGAAATAATTGCTTCATTGTATATTGTTTACGAGAAACATCAAGTTTTGAGTTCAAAAGAGCAACATCAGCAATTAAGACATCTTTACTAAGCGAAGTCTTACTACAATTAACACTACTAAACGATAAAACGGTCTTGTCAAGCTTCCGTTTGGATTGCCATTGAGAATTTACTTCTGGCCTTTGCTTGCTCAGATCTGAAACATGTGAAACTGGTGAGTTAGACCTTTGAGCAACAAGCGATTGCTTCTTCTTAGAATTACCAGTAATGTTCGGTTTCTGTGAATGCTGAGATATTTTCTTACCTTTAGCATTTTTAGCTTTCACAGAGACTGAGTTATCAACTTTCGTTGATTTTTCACTGTTTACAGGCATACTGGTTTTGTTCAAAGATTTCTTAACAAAAGATGAATGGTTATGAAGTTTTGTATTAAAATCAAATTGTTCAGAATAATCATCTAAACCACCGTTAGAGTTCAAAAAATCAAATCCTTTATTTGATGAACCAAACATATCCTTAGAGTTTGAAGCCTTAGAAATAACAGAATTTGAAAACACAGTTGAAAAAACTTTTTGCTCAATATTCATCAAAAGTCTTTCATCTGATAAAGAATTCTCGAGTTCAGAAATTTTACTTTCTAAAACGAGAGGAGGGACATATAGTTTACCTAGAATAGGCTTCGCCTCTATTTCTTTTTCAGTATAACTTTGAAAGAAATCACTTGAAAGAGTTTTCTTCTTTTGATATATTGGATTTTCATCATAGCTATTATTCAATTTCGCATAATAAAATGGAAGATGAACTTTAGATGATTTCAAACATTTTTCAGTTTCATTGGCTTCATCCTTTTCAGATAGTTTAGTCCAGAAAGTTTTAAACTCAGGAATTCTGCGAGCTAATTGCATAGAAAGATGATCATAAAGTCCTGGCACTTCAAACATCCCTTTTTGTAGACAGTGAGGATTCTTATAACCGATTCCCCATCTCTCTATTTCCTCTTTGGGTTTGGTCAGATGAATAGTCTGTTCAGTTTGACCCATTTTATATAACTTCTCTTCCAAACTTTTTAATTTTCCAAGCAAAGAAAAGTTTTCTTTGATACATGAAGAATGCAATTCTTTAAGCTCATATAAATCAATCCCACTTTTTAGCAGTTGAGACTTGAGTTCAGAATTCTCTTTAAGAATTATTGTCTTTTCCTTTGCGTTGGTGTCATTATCTTTATGTAAAACCTCAACTAATACTTTCTTCTCAACAATTTCATTGCTAAGTTTCTGTATCAATTGGTTTTTGTCAGTTATGACACCATTTTCTTGCTCAAGATTAGATTCTAACTCTTTTTGTTTTAAACTCATGGCATGCATTTTATTCATGAAATTAGAATCTGATAAATTACATACCTCCTATTCTTCATTATCTGAATCAGCTTCAACATCTGATTCTATCTGCCCCATCAAACACATGTTGACGACTTCATCTTTCTCTTCATCCTCTTCTTCATCATTTTGTCGGAGGGTTTCATACACCTCGTGAAGTGGAATCTCATTCAAATCTTTGATCTGCTTCATTTGCCTAGCAAATCTTTTCCATTCCGGTTGAAGAATACTCAGGAATTTAACGTTCAGCTCAATTTGAGATTTGTGGACTTTGTTCTTGCTAAGTTCGTTCAGCAAAGTCACAAACCTGTCATAGGTTTCTTCTAAATTCTCTCCCACTCTGCCTCTAAATTCTTCGTAATTATTTAGGCAGTTTGAGATTTTCAGCTGATTCCCAACCTTCGAACCCAGCATCATCTTTTCGAGTTGATCCCACATTTCTTTGCCGGAGGCCTTGTAGCTGTCAATCTTTACATATATTTTGTTTGGAATTCCTTGTAAAATGTATGACTTAGCTAATCTGTCACCTTTGGCTCTTCTGAGGTTATCATCTCCTAGCATGAAACTTAAGTTCAACTTCAGTCGGCAAATTTCCAACCAAGCGAGTCGTCGTGACTGGTTTCATAACCCCTTCTTCTATAGATTTCCTGATGAATTCACCCAGCTCATGTCTGTCAATAAAGTTCAGAAACTGATCCTTCCACTGTTCGTATTCTCCTTTAAAGAGAACTGGTGGCTTGGTATCAGTTCCTATTGCAAGGGCTTCTCTGGATGTCATTTTGAAGAAAATTCTAAGTCTGGATTGGAGCAAAGAGGTTTGCGTTTCTAGGTTTGCGTGCGCAAATTGAGGTTTGCGTGCGCAAATTGAGGTTTGCGTGTCACGTGGGAAGCGCAAAGTTGAGGTTTGCGTTTCACGTGGGAAGCGCAAAGTTGAGGTTTGCGTTTCACGTGGGAAGCGCAAAGTTGACTTGGCTTTTCGTGAAGAGATTAACACGTGAACTGAGGTTTGCGTTTCCTACTTGTTGCAAGAAGTGAGGTCGAGGTTTGCGTATGCTATTGGATCCGAAAAGTATGCTTTGCGTATGGCTTGAGATGCTTTGCGTTTGATGTTGGACGCGCAAAGTTGGACTTTGCGTTTAATGTTGGACGCGCAAAGTTGGACTTTGCATTTGATCGTCTTCTGCTTTGCGTATGTTCGTCCTGTACTTCGAAAATTGTCTAAAAACTTGTTCCTGAAACAATTAGCAATACCAAACTCTACCCTTATGTCTAGAAATACTTCTTGAACTGAATGTGAGCACTCGATCTCAATAAAACACACTTTTTGAAGAAAAAATTTGATCGTACAGTACCTTTTTCCACTCAACTGCTTTCTCACTTAAATCACAAAATGGAACTCGATTAAAGCTTAAAAGTGAAATCAAATAACAACAACTCGATCTAGCATGCTAATCGATCACAACCTGATCGATTTTAACACCTAAAACACTTTAACACTCGAAATCAATTTTTTTTTCAAATAGAACACAGAGACGTTTTTGCAAAGAACTTGATTTTGATCTTAATCAAGCTCTGATACCAATTGTTGGTCCAACAATACTATATCATGTTCTTAGATTAAACAACACATAAAGATTACCAACCTGTATTGATTATAACAAATGGTTACAAGGTTGATCGATTAAAGCTATTTGTGTTCTCTGTGTATTCTCTCTTTTACACGTTTTAGTGTGTGTTTGTATGTGTGAATTCTTTTTTTGATTTTTGTTAGAGAGATTGAGAGATATCACAAAATCTAATCTAAAGTGTGTCTAACACACTACCTAAGATAATATCTAGATATTAGATCTAGATATTATTTCTAATATAAACTAGACTAGAAACTAACTAAACTATTACAATACTATAACTTAGATATTTAAATCTAAGTAAACTAAAACAATTACATTGACATTTATTACAAACGACATAGACTTTACTATCGAGAGTCGACGTTTCGGCTTTAGCTTCAGATTGCGATCTTCAGATTGGATGATCTTGAATCCAATGAGACTGTGTCTTAACAGTATACAAACTTAAGAAAGCACTTTATGGTCTACATCAAGCCCCAAGAGCATGGTATGATACTCTGTCTACCTATCTCTTGGAAAATGGGTTTGAAAGGGGAATCATTGACAAGACCCTTTTCATTAAAAGAATTAAGAAGAACACCCTACTTGTTCAGATCTATGTGGATGACATCATATTTGGATCCACAAAAGATCAGATGTGTAGAGACTTTGAAGAGTTGATGCACAAGAGCTTCAAAATGAGTACAATAGGTGAACTCACCTTCTTCCTTGGGCTTCAAGTGAAACAGCAGAAAGATTGGATTTTCATAAGTCAATCAAAGTATGTGAAAGACATCCTAGATAAGTATGGTTTATCAGACTCAAAGCCAGTAAGCACACCAATGGAAACACACAAACAGATCACTGCTGATCTTGAGGGGGAGGATGTTGATGTCCATCTTTATAGATCAATGATTGGATCTCTCATGTATCTCACAACCTCAAGACCAGATATCATGTTTCCAGTGTGTGTATGTGCCAGATTTCAAGTCAAGCCAAAGCAGTCACATCTTCAAGCAGTTAAGAGGATCTTCAGATACTTAAGAGGGCAACCTAGATTAGGTCTTTGGTATCCTTATGAATCCACTTTTGACTTGATTGCATATTCAGACAGTGACTTGGGTGGTGATAATATGGATAGAAAGTCTACTTCAGGGGGATGTCAACTTTTGGGTGCAAGACTAGTATCTTGGCAGTGTAAGAAGCAAACCACAGTGTCCTTATCCATAACAGAAGCTGAGTACATTGCTGCTGCAAGTTGCTGCTCTCAGGTTCTATGGATTCAGAATCAAATGCTGGACTATGGGGTAACCTTTCTTCACACTCCAATCTTCATTGACAATAGTAGTGCTATTAGCATTGTTAACAATCCAGTCAAGCACTCCAAAACAAATCACATTGAAATCAGGTATCACTTTATTAGAGACTGCAATGAAAAGAAGCTTATTCAAGTTGCTAAGGTTCATAATGATAACCAGTTTGTTGATCTATTCACTAAAGCTTTTGATGTGGGTAGATTCACTTTCTTGGTCACAAGTGTGGGCATGATCAACTCTGAATGAGCTCATGTTTAAAAAGTGTTTGTATACCTGTTATTTGCTTATTTTGGTTGGTGCTACTAATCATCTTTCTCAGGAAGTGTATTGCCTTGCTCAGACTAACACAAGCTTAAAAAGTGCAAGTATTGTTAATACTGCTAGTTAGTTAATACTGCTAGTTAGTCAATACTGCTAGTTAGTTACTACTGCTCTCAGTTAATACTGCGAGTGGTTAGTACTGCTTTAACTGAATTTAGGGTTAATACTGCTTCTTTCACGAATCATATAAATACCCTCTTTTCCCGCCTAAAATCTCTCAACGATTCTTTGAATACTGTTCATCTTCTCTCTAACTCTTTTCTCTCAAGTAACCAGTGTGTTTCAGTCAAGAATCCTCAAGACCGATGGCATCCATGGAGTTTATTGATGAACACAATGAGATCGCAATGCTTCAAAAGCCGAAGCAGGCTGATGGATTCCATCAAATAGTTGATTTTCTCAAGACCAGTCATATAGCGTATGCTCTTACTGTATCACCACCAATCTTCATCGAGCACCAGAAGCAATTTTGGACCAATGTCACCGCTGTTACTGAAAACGGTGTGCAGTTTATCAAGACAAGGGTGTGTGACAAACCCTTGATAGTCACTGAAGAGGTCATTCGCATTAGTCTACGTCTAGACGATGCCTCAGGTATTACCTCTATCTCAAATGAGGATTTGTTTTCCAATCTCACCAGAATGGGGTATGAAGGCCAACAGGGTGTTTTCAAATTTTACAAAGCTAACTTTTCTCCCCAATGGCGGTTCTTTGTTCATACCCTTATGCACTGTATTTCTAGAAAAACTACTGGATGGAGTCAGTTCAGTAGTACCATTGCTTATGCTTTGGTCTGCTTGTCCACTGCCAGAAAATATAATTTTTCCAAAATGATTTTCAATGACCTTGTGTCAAACTTGGAAAATAAAAAGAGTTTCTATATGTATCCAAGATTTGTCCAGGCAGTTATTACCTCTGAATTGACGGATATACCTCAGTTTAATGAGGTATATGTACCTAAAATCCCTAAGGGCAAGGTCTTTTCAAATATGAAAAGATCTGCCAAGGACTCGGAAGGAGTTGACACCCCATTGTTCTCTACAATGATGGTGGTGTCCCACAACCTAGAAGGTATGGCATCAGGGTCAAGGCCCTCACTAGACCATCCCACTGAGAGACAAACCCAACCTTCAACCTCTATATCACTTCCTCAGTCCCTTGTTCTTAAGCCAACACCTGCAATATCCAAAACGTATATTAAGAGAAAGGTACACAAGGCTCCTTCCTTTGGTGTACCTCCTTCAAACCCAGAACCTCAAAGCCCTCTAATGGAGCATTCTCCATTAGAGAATATCCATAGGGAAACCACTGGGGTGTCTCCCAACCCCAAGGAGGTGCTCATTAAGGAGATGCATGAGCATGTGGGTGAGAAGGCTGCCACTACTCCTGCTAGCACAGAGGAGGCCAGTGGTAACATCACTAAGACCTTCCCCATGGCAACTTTGGGCGAGTAATCATCCAAAGGTCCCAGGTGCCAAGAAACCAAGGGAATAGGTGGTGCTTCAGCATGGCTGGAGATCCCTATTAAACATTCCAATGATCCCTCAAAAGGGGGTAACACTCCTGGAGAAGGTGAGGATAGATATGACTACCATGAATTGATTTCTGCCATGTCCAAAATGGCAACTGAACTGGATGCTCAAAAGAAGGTTGTCAATGAACTCAAGAAAGTCATCATCAACCAACAAGAAGAGATCAGCAGCTTAAAGAAGTTGGTTCAGAAGGTGGTTCAAAAGAAGAAGAAGCAAATATTTGTGCTCAGAAGAAGGAACCCAGTGGATGATGCTCCCAAAAAGGGGGAGTCAGAAGCTGAGGTTAACATGGAGAATGCTAAGAATAAGGGGGAGAAACATGGAGATGAGGGGGAGTTTGCTGAAACAGAAACAGGGTTTGAGAAAGCAGAAGAAACAGTTAATGCTGCTGAAGCAAACATAGCAGCAGAAACAGTTAATGCTGCTGAAATAAATGAAGCAGCAGAAATTGTTAAAGAGATATTAACAGACCTCCTTAGCAGCAATTTGGAAGAAATTGAGGTAGCTGAAGCATTAATCAAAGCTAAACATGATACTCCTAAGGTCACTTCAAAGGCCAAAGGAATTGTCATCAAAGACAATGCTGAGGTTATCAAGAAAGCTAGTGTTGATAAGGTAGCAAGCAAGGACAAAGGCAAAAAGAAGATAGTGGAATCTGACCAACCAATTAAAAAGCAAAAGTTGATTGAGTCAGATGAAGCTTTGGCTAAGAAGATTCAGGCAGAACTTGAGATAGTTGAAAGAGATCAAATGGAAAAGGATAGGGAGATGGCAAGATCTCTAGCTGCAGAGCTTAATGAAGTTTATCAAAAGAGTTTGGCAACAGAGATGGCATAGAAGAGATCTGTAATTCCAAAGAAGCCTGTAATGATCAAATTGGGTGCAAAGAAGAGGCAACTGTAACAACCTGAACATTTATTTACATAATAAAATAACATTTAATACCAAAAACTGCCCCAAGCTTACAAGGTCTTTACTATCAACTATTACACAACTGAGTTTCTCAAAAAGATAGCTATGGCAGGAAGTCTTCTATCTCCTGCTTAAAGCTCACACCTTCTCTTTACCTTTATCTGCTACCTTTCGATAACCTGAAACAGGGTTAAAATTTCGAAATAGCGAGGGTTAGACCAAAGGTCTAGTGAGTCCCCTCCAATCAACACTACACAGTTCAAATATTAATTAAAACATTTAAACTAAACTGTATATCTCAATACATACTTGCTCTTTAAATCACTTTAAAAACATTTATGTTTCACATACATAAATCAATCTACTGGCCATTTCTGGTCACTTTCTACGCTCGCAAGCGTACTTTCAACTACTGACCAACATTCCCGTCAAAGACGGTATGTCTGTCTCGCACTGCCTTATTTTAGGGACACACCCTAATGGCATAAACGGGCCACACTCCCCGGTACGAGCAGGCGGGTCACACTTCCCGACTTAGGTCAACTTCTGACTCAAATGTATACATACATTTGGTCCTGCCAGTATATAAAACAAGTTTATATACCCTGAGCATAAACATGCCCAACTAATTAAATCAATCATTTGAAATAATTCTACTTACTTTTCATATTATAAATGCGCAGTATATAAAAACTCACATTTATAAAATAACTGCTCAAATCATAAAAGATTTAGTTGAAAGACTCACCTTAATTCTTCTGAGTTAAACTCTGGTTTCTATCAATTAACACCACCTACGATGGTATTAAAACAAAGGTAAGCTAACTTGCAACTAACACTCTTTCTTTCAAAAGACTCATCAATTGAAATCTACTGTTTTAACCCAGTCAAAAACCAAACTGATTAAAAACCTCTTGGACCAATTAACAAACTATCGGTCGAATCTCTATCGGTCCTTTACATCCTACTGGTCGAATCACACCACCGGTCTAATAGACCTTCGGTCGAGCAGACCTCCGGTCAAGCAGACCTCCGGTCGAACAGACCTTCAGTCAAGCAGACCTTCGGTCTTACACAAATATCCGGTCAAATGCATCGATCGGTCTTACCTATCACCGGTCTTACTTATCTCTGGTCGAAGGCATCAATCGGTCTTACATAACACATCGGTCTAATGCATAAGACCGATACATCATCTTCCGGTCTTACTCAAGAACAGAGTCGGTTACCCAGTTCTTAAACCCAGAAACTATTTTGATCGATTAAATCAATCAAATATACGGTTAAAAGCTCGATTAACACGTCTATTTACCGACTATAACATGCAGATAGAAGCATGAAGTTAAAACATACCTCTTTTTGACCAAAACCGGATCAATCCTTCAAGAACTCCTCTTCTTTCTCTCTGCCTTTTCTATCTTTCACTCTTTCTCTCTTTGCAAATGTGGAGTCGGCTAACAAACTGATCAAAATGAGATATCAATCTCAATATCTGATATTTATTTGATACAATCAAACTTTCATTAAACCCCCCCTTAACTTTGATTAACTTTACACTTTTTCCCCCAACTTCCAAAATTAACCAAATTTCGAAACTGGGTATTACAGCAACCTTCAAAGACCTACCTTGGCACTCAAGAGAGAAAGAAGATGATCACTTTCCTCAAAGGTGCTGTGGGAGTCAAAAAGGAAATGTTCACTAAAATGTCATTTGAACAAATCAAAGGGTTGTATGATGCAGAGATGACTAAGCTTCAAGGAAATGACAAAGCCAGAGTTGAAGTGGAAAAGAGGATGAAAGAGAGTCATGACCTTCAAATTCAAAAACCCTTTTCTGATGATCAAGAATCACCAAGGAAGGAAGCTACTCTAGGTGAAAGTTTGAGGACTCTGAAAAGAACTAAAATGATGGCTAGAAGGCAACCAGCTAAGAAACCTAGAGTGGATGAGGAAGAAGCTGAGAAAGAACAAAAGGTAGCTGAAGAAGAAGAGGCACCTAAGTCTGATGAAAAGAAAGCTCAATCTCAGGAAGAACCATCCAGTACTTATGATGTAAATATGTACATGGTGGTGATGGAGAAAGGGCCTGAGCCTATAACAGCTGAACCAGTTGGTGTCAAGCCTCCTGAGATTATTCACTGGGATACTATGAAAGTAGATGGAAAGGAGTATATCAGGCTGAAGAGGAAAGATGAAAAGTTTGAAGTGTATCCTACTTGGGCCAAGATTGTAAGAGTATGCTCCAGATCTGATTTAGAGGAAATGTTTGAGGTGGGGATGAAATTATATGCTGATAAGCTGAAAGCTCCAGGGATACCTGTTACAAAACTTGTGATGGAATATCTATGCATGTTGTTCAAGCCAGAGGAAGTTCAGCATGTTATCATAAATGTTTTCAAAACCATCAACAACTGGACTCTGTATGAAAGAAGTGGAGTATATGCAATGTCTATGGATACAAGTCACTTTGAATACTTCCTAGTGAATAGAGTTTACAACCATAGCAGGTTAAAGCTGCATGCTATGTTGAAGAAAAAGCTTGGTTGTGCACCAGATTCTGCAATGGCAAGATACTTGATCCAGAGAATTATTAATCAAAGTTTAGGGCTGAATCCTGATATAGGTTTATGAACAATGGAGTTTTGGGAGCATCTGAAGAACTTGACTTCTTTTCTCTAAAAGTCAAGTTAGGGGGAGATTGTTGGGAACTGAAGATTTGTCTAAGTGATTACTACTGCCAGGCTTTCAAGATTACTACTGCTAGTAGAATTAATATTGCTTAAAGAGTTAGTGTTGCTACTTGAATAGTTAGTACTGCTTGGAGAGTTAGTACTGCTAGTAGTTAGTACTGCTGATTGATTAATGTTGCTGAAGATGGTTAGTACTGCTGAAGATTAATACTGTTCAGAGTATTAATGCTGCTATGATTTAATACTGCTTATGTGATAATCAAGATACGCGCAGATTAAGGTTTGAAGATAATCATGGAAGGTTGAAGATAATTATGGAAGAATATACTGAATATATTTTATGTTTTGTAATTATCTTTTATTTTCAGTATATGTATAGATGTATTCATAATAGTTTTGATATACGAGTATTCTAAGTTTTTGTTTAGAGAGAGAATTAACCTCAAGGTTTACAATCCTAGTTCTAGAGAAGTAGAATTCGTCTTGATGAGCCTGTTCATCAAGATTGAGGTTTTGTGTGAAAGCTTGTAACTTTAATCATTC
This sequence comes from Arctium minus, assembly GCA_954870635.1. Classification (NCBI taxonomy): domain Eukaryota; kingdom Viridiplantae; phylum Streptophyta; class Magnoliopsida; order Asterales; family Asteraceae; genus Arctium; species Arctium minus. The sequence continues at coordinate 20,669,992 of OX941097.1, read as the reverse complement.
AATAAAGTTTGCAAGTTGTGATTTCTATTTTACTGTTACATTGATAGTTTGAATATTAAAGTGTTTTTCCGCAACTTCTTTAATATTGTTTCTGAGTTTCATTATTCTTGTTAAGAATCAGATCCTGACATGAGTTTACTAATCTTTTGTTAAAACTAGATACACATCATTATCTTCTACTTGTTGATGTCAATACATATCTCAAATGTTCATATTTAATGTTTCAAGTATTTTGGGGTTTTTTACCCATGAATTTATGTATACGGAAGTTACCATGTGTTATATGTGTATATCTTGGTATGTTGATGATTCCTTTTTGGAATGCCTTTTGGCGACCTTATATTCTCACGAAGTATTTGGACGGATATTATGTTATATGTTGGATTTACATGAGTAGGATGGTAATAGTGTGTTCCTAGTGGATATCCGAAATGTTACGGATGGAATTACATCTTGAGACCTCCTAAATGCATTATGTGGACGAACCAAGTCTGTGATTCACTATAGGAATGTAGGTGGGTGCCATTTGGAGAATTTCCTAAGGCGGTAGTCTCCTATGTACCTAGACCTCCGCCGTCGGGGAATTTCCAAAGGCGGTAGTCCCTGGTGCGTGTCGGACCTTTGGGTTGCCAGAGAAAGTGGCTTCAAGGTGCATTGCCTCTTTGGGTGAACCGGATTGGAGATATGGGTCGCTCCCGTTGACTCCACATCTACGTGATTATTTGGTTATTTGCTGATAAGAGTCATGTATGTTCTACCATGCTATTTCTTATTCAACTCACTAGGCTTTTTGGCCTAACACTTGTTTGGTGTCGATGTGTATCTCAGGTTTTAGCGGCATTGGTCCTAAGCTGGCGTAATGCTTGGGTGAGAGATTTGGGAATATCGCTTTTGGAATTACTATTGGTAGAGAATCCTTTGGGTCTATAAATGGCACCTTGATTGTAATCTCTTTTCTGGTTATAGAAATTAGATTAGTTGGTTGTTATTTATTATCCGTTTAATTACGATTGTATTTAAACAGGTTTGTGTATTTTCCCCATTTTTAGAAGGCTCTTGCTTTGGCAATTTTAAATACCGCATGTCCGTTTTTTTTCGGATTTTTGTTATCCCTATTTTTGGGGTGTTACAAGTTGGTATCAGAGCTCTAGTTTAAGTGAAATAGGCATGAATGTAAGATGTTTAGACTTAGACTGAGTATGTTAGGCAATGATTGGTGAGATGGGTAGAATTCCTAAGATAGGTTAGTCTTAGAGTCGACGGAAACTAAGGTTATCAAGCGTTGTGGCGATGGTAACGAGAACCTTTATGTATTATATGTTCATAATCTCACCTAGCTAATGTTATTATGAGGATATTTATACGTGATGGTGCTTGAAGTGCCGTTACTGTGACAATTGGTAATGTAGTAGTACGTTCTCTTGTGCTTGGTTTGCTAATGTTATGATATTTGGTAGACGTGGTAGTACGTTTCCTTCGTGTTCAATTCTTTTAAGCTCCTTTTTATCCATCCTCGTACTTGTATGAACGACCTTGATATGTCGACCGTTGGGGTAGTAAGAAAGTTTCGGAATGGGTAACTATTAGAAAAAAGTTAAGGTTGGTAAGTATGGCGATTGCGTTAAGTGAACAGTTCGAGTCGGATTAATTGGTTGGATTAGAACCATAGACTTTTTGAATCGATGTATTTGAGGAGAAATTGTAAGGTGAACCTATGAAGTCCGTGATTTTTTTTTTGCCTTAAGATGTTGAGCATCTGGAGGACGATAGTGTAACTAGAGAAATCGAGGAGCGTGAGTTCAAGTTGATTTGTGAAAACGGTGTACACGCCAAAATGTCAATTTTAAAGTGTTTATGTGTTTTACATGAAATTATCAAATGTTGGGTTAGTTGATAATCTTTGATTATTTGACTTTATAAACTTTGTAAAACACCCACATTTGGGATCTTTGGGCATTTTGATAAAGGGTCACAAATCAATGTGTTTTAATGTTTTATTGCATAAAACCACCTTTGGTCAGAGAAATGTACTTTTGAATGGTTGTCGGTTTTTATGCTTCATTCATGTAATGGAATGTTTTATGAAGCATTACTTGCATATTTATGTGAAGTATTTGAAATTATGTATATAGTCCCATTTTATGATTTCTATTCTTACCGGCACTTAAACTTGGAAAGACATATTTGAAAATAAATGAGTCTTTAGGACTTCGGTCCGGTTTAATAGCCTAATTGTGAAATACCAAGTATGATGGCGGTTAATGCGCATCAATTGAGAATTACATGTTCTGAGTGTATTGGTCATTCAATTGGAGCCATGTAATGTTTAGACTGTAATGCAGTGGATTCTTATGTATATGAGTCGGTCTTTATTATTTAAAATGAAAATGGGCTATTATTTATAAGTTACTTATTTTAAAGTGCTTGTGTTTTACATTAAATTGTTAACTGCGGATAAGTTTTGGATTATTTTGATATATTTAACTTTATAAACTTATGTAACACACTTCTTTGTGATTTTTGGGCATTTTGATAAATAAATCATTTTGACATATTTCTTTTACGATGTAATATATAAATGGAAGTCATTTTATATAATTGTCCATTTGGTGCATACGATTTAATAAACCGTTGGAAAATGCATATCATTGAACTATGAGTCATTTTGGCAACATGAAGAGAAAGAGTTCATTTGGAAAACATTTTGTTTCAACCAATGAGAAGTTTTGGTTATTTTGAAATGTTTAGTTTCATGAACATGTTGAGACACCCATTTTGGGATCTTTGGGTATTTTGGTAAATAAATGATGTTGAGATGTTTCTTTGACGATTTTACATATATATATATAATTGGAGTTCAATTGACGCAAGGGTCATTTTGCGTATTTAATTTTATGAACATTTTCAGAAATGCATATTATTGTGTTATGAGGAATTTTGAAAACATAAGAGTATGAGTTCATTTGAAAATGGTTTGTCTCAACCAGCGTTGAGATTTTAGTTAATTATACTTTCGGTCATGTTTGCATAATATTTAGTCAACGTGTTCAATATTTATATTGACTTTCATTGGGTATTTACGTAAACTGTTGGGTTGCTGGCTCGGTTTTAACTAAATGGAGTCTTGAAGAAATTTGTCCGGTTTAAAAACAGAGGTATTGTTTCCCTTTGAGTTTAGTGGGAGCAATTCAGTTGCACATCTCATGTATGCATATATTATTGGAAATTTTCGTCATGGTATTTCAGTCAATGTTTTAGAACAATGAGAACATGTTTATATTTGGCTTTGAAATCGAAAACGACATAAAGTATTTCATGTTTTAACCGGGTGCATACGCATATCAATCTACTAGCTTTGTGAAATAAACGGTCACATGCAAGTTTTGTTGTGAAATCTTACTTCGTGCAACATTGTGACTAAAAGAGAGAAAACTTTAAGAGTTCGATATCATGAGCATGTTGTCTTGAGTTTTGGAAACAGTTTATTTATACAAATTGGAATCAAACTAAATTGCTCTTACAATTGCTCAAATCGCATGCATATGTCTTTACTAAATTTTGGGGAATAAACCGATGTATACGAGTCACGTTGGGAAGTTTTATTTTATGACATTTCATGGTTAATTGCAGAAATTTTGGGGTTCGATTTTGTGAATTTCCCTTCTGTAGTTTTGTACGAACGTCTTGTTATACACTATTTTAGTACGTAAAGCTATTTCTCATTCATTACATAAATTATACTGTTGGTGTGAGTAATCGTATAAAAAAATTATGTTATTTCGGATGGAACTTTTGCCCAGAACATATTTCAGTTATTGATTTTACTGATAGGAGTTTTCCGCAATGCATGAAATGAATTTTCGGTTTACATGTCGTTGTAATTACGATTTTGGGTAAGTACGTTTTATCGGTACAACCCAAATTTGAAACGCGAATAACATATATATATAAATTTATTTACGTTCCTATTGTGTTGCTACATTTGGAAAATGATCGGACGTATATAGGTCTTGTTGGAAATTTTATCTTCCGACGTTTTGTGTCAAAGTAAAAGATTTTAAAGTTGAAGTTGCAAAATCCTCTTTTGGGAGTTGTACAAACTTTTATTGCACATGTTATGGGACGGAAAGTTATTTTCATACGCATAGCATAAATTGATGCATGCTAAGACTCTGGTAGCCCGTTTGAAAATTTTGTTACGCATCTTTCGTTATCGTTTTATTAGCGTAAGTACTGATCAAATGAGTTTTGAAAATGGTTTTATATTCGTGGCATTGGTGATCAATTTTGAAACCTATCGAATGCACGATAGTGTATTTTCACCGCACGTTTAATTGTTTTAAAACTTATGTATTTGAGAGTTTTATAAATTTCAAATTGGCATGGTAGTGTGAAAAACCTTGAACTCATTGGGCTATAGGTGTAGGCCCCCTCGTGTTAGAAGTAGATATTAAGGATTTAAAAGAGTCCTCGGAGTTTGAGGCGTTAGACATGTGCTTTCTCCCAGTTAGTTAAGTAACGATCTTTATGCTTCGTTAAACCTACGGATTAAGATCATGTTCGGTTGGTTGGGTATGGTTGGTTTTGGAATTGTGGGAATTTGGTACAATGGCATACTATGTGTCGGTGGTGTACTATGTTGTTGGGTATTCGTGAATAATGATGATATTATGGTTGACTGGTAAGGATGTTGGAGTTGGGTGACTACTTCCAAGAGTAGGTGTCAACTTTGAATCGACATTGCTAATCGGGAATGAAATATTTGGTAGTATAACCACGTTTGCGTAATGGTCATTCCGAGGATAGGTGTCGACACTCTATTTTGAGGACAATAACTGTTGGTGTGCTTCAATGTATTTCCGTTAGATCTGGTGCGTCTGCAGGACGAGCGGTAAACTTAAGGAAATTAGATGTTGATAATTAGGAAATCAATCATTGGTATTTAATAATTGTCAGGACTTTCGCTGATTTGGAAATCAATACTTGAGTGCATGGTGGGAATTTGGTGGTAATGTTTATTGGATACATTTGATGAGAATGTCGAGGTGGACTTTAAGTACAAATCAATTATCGAGGAGACTTTGACGCATTGCGTTTAGAGGTATCTAAGGGAAATGTTTGCCTTGGGGTATTCTTGGTGGATATGACCGACTAAGGTAGTAAGTTGTTCTTGGGGTAATATGAACAACATAAGGATGGGAGGCAACCGAGATTTAATGTTAAGAATGTGATTAAGCCAAAAATTAACGTTCATCCCGCTTTGGGGAAGTTATATGGAAAGTTGAGGTTGAGTTGGCGATGGTTCGTTATAAAGAACGCAGTGACAACCTCAACCGGGATGTAATCGGGTTCGTATATGAGGTAAGGTTTAGTGAAGGTATTCCTTTTGGATAGGGAATCATTTGACTTCGCCAGGGGCGATATTGGGTGATTGGTTGATGCTAGATTTCGAGGACGAAATCTCTTTTAAGGTTGGAAGGATTGTAACACCCCGACTTTCGAAAGGTATCATTTCAAGTTAATACAGAAATCGATATATTAAGGAAAAGTAAGGTATTTGATTTTGGACTTAAATCCTTGATTTTATAGTCTTGATAGATGAAGGATTCAATTACGAGTCCAACGGTTCTTTTCGGAGCAAAAACGGAGCTATAACGAAGAAGTTACGGCCAAAACAGTGAACGAGAAGAAGGCTGGCTGGCTGCGACTATGACCAGCGACATTGCCCTGGGCAATGTCGCCTGGCAAAGTCGCCCAAACAGTCCAGTGGGCTGTTAAGTCGCGAAAATCAACTATTTTATCATTCCTTCACACCCAAACTTCTTCCATACTCTCCCAATTCCTTTTCCTTCTTCCCCTTTCAAACCCTAGCTTAATTATGGCTAAATTCCTTGGATTTCATGAAGAGGGAACACCATCAAGTGGTAGGATTGAAAGCTATGGTCAAGGATTCACCATCTCCATCTTCATCTTCAACCTCAAGCTTATTTTGGGTTTTCTAGGTTTTCATCAAAACCTAAGTGGTAAGCATGTCCCTTCCATTTATTAACCTTGAAGTAAGTTATAAATGACCCATTGATGGTTTCCTAGTGTTTGATTTCTATAATTTCGGTTTGGTTAATTTTGGGAGTTTTGGGTCAAAATTAGGGTTTTGCCCAAAATAGAGATATTGATGTTAAGTGTTTGGGGAACAATTATTTATGGTGGAATATGTATATTTATGGTTGGAACCTTGTGGATCTAGGTTTTTGGAAGATTTGGTTTGAAGAATAAAGTTCTTCAAGGAAAGTTCTAAGTGGGTAAAATCTAGATTTAGTCTAAATCTAGCAAGGTGAGTTTACTAATCTTTTGTTAAAACTAGATACACATCATTATCTTCTACTTGTTGATGTCAATACATATCTCAAATGTTCATATTTAATGTTTCAAGTATTTTGGGGGTTTTTACCCATGAATTTATGTATACGGAAGTTACCATGTGTTATATGTGTATATCTTGGTATGTTGATGATTCCTTTTTGGAATGCCTTTTGGCGACCTTACATTCTCACGAAGTATTTGGACGGATATTATGTTATATGTTGGATTTACATGAGTAGGATGGTAATAGTGTGTTCCTAGTGGATATCCGAAATGTTACGGATGGAATTACATCTTGAGACCTCCTAAATGCATTATGTGGACGAACCAAGTCTGTGATTCACTATAGGAATGTAGGTGGGTGACATTTGGAGAATTTCCTAAGGCGGTAGTCTCCTATGTACCTAGACCTCCGCCGTCGGGGAATTTCCAAAGGCGGTAGTACCCGGTGCGTGTCGGACCTTTGGGTTGCCAGAGAAAGTGGCTTCAAGGTGCATTGCCTCTTTAGGTGAACCGGATTGGAGATACGGGTCGCTCCCGTTGACTCCACATCTACGTGATTATTTGGTTATTTGCTGATAAGAGTCATGTATGTTCTACCATGCTATTTCTTGTTCAACTCACTAGGCTTTTTGGCCTAACACTTGTTTGGTGTCGATGTGTATCTCAGGTTTTAGCGGCATTGGTCCTAAGCTGGCGTAGTGCCTGGGTGAGAGATTTGGGAATATCGCTTTTGGACTTACTATTGGTAGAGAATCCTTTGGGTCTATAAATGGCACCCTTGATTGTAATCTCTTTTCTGGTTATAGAAATTAGATTAGTTGGTTGTTATTTATTATCCGTTTAATTACGATTGTATTTAAACAGGTTTGTGTATTTTCCCCATTTTTGGAAGGCTCTTGCTTTGGCAATTTTAAATACCGCATGTCCGTTTTTTTCGGATTTTGTTATCCCTATTTTTGGGGTGTTACAATGAACATCTATTGACGCGAAACTTGTCTTCAGAGATTACGTTTAACTGTTTACATCAGAAACTATCAACGATACTGAACATACTCAGTATATAAGCGCTGACGGTGAAACACTAATACATATGAATGTTTATAGGAAAGATCATCAGTGATAACTGAACAGACTCAGTCTGATCGCTGATGATGAAACACTAATACATATTAATAAACGTAATTGTGAGTCCAATATCACTAAATCTCTAGAGATAGAGAGAGTAGAGAGAGAGAGAGAGAGAGCAAGTAAGCGCAAAGTATGAATGTATTGATGTATGCGTGAATATCTTACAAGACACAAAGACCAAAGGGACTTAAATACCCTTGGTCAATACAACACAGTATACGACTTTAGACACAGTATTTGACCAAGCCTATAAATACAATGATTACTATAAAATCAGACTTAACAATCTCCCCCTTAGTAATCATTGGCGCTTTGGTCTTTAAAATTCATCTTCTAAATCAACATGGACCATTAAAGCGACTTTGTAAAGCATTCTGACTTTTTAAAAGAAAAAATCTTCTCAACATCTTTCAGTTTGATTTGTCTTTGCTGCCTTTGACAAGTCTGGATCAGTAGCCTGTGCTCTAGACGACACACCTCTTTTGAAAGATCTTGAAAGAACTATGGTGATCGGAGCAGGAACAAAAAAAAATTGGCTGAGAGAATAGAATCTTTGAGCGAATCTTGATCAACAGATAAACTTTTGAGCTCTTTGTCTCTTAATCATCTCCTTTAACTTCTCTTAATTCTCCCCCTCATGACCTTGATGATCTGGATCAACTTGGTCATGCAAATGTTGGAGACGAGACATCTTAATATCTGCAAAATCAAAGAAACGGAGAAAACAGGAGAGGTTTGCGCGACACGTTGGTGGCACAAAGTGAGGTTTGAGTTACACCAAGGTGACGCAAAACAAGGTTTGCGCGAAGCGAAGGTGGCGCAAAGCAAGATTTGCGCGACCAACTGATGGCGCAAAGCTGACTTAAACTTAGAATTTTTTTTCCTTTTTGAGCTCTTTGACTCCCCCTACACAAATGCACTGGATAAGACATTTCAAGTTAGCATTCATATAAAGAAAATCAGATACTCCCCCTCAAAAACAGATATGATCATTAAGAAAAATTCTCCTTTTTCACTCCCCCTTGAATAATGCTCAAACCCATTTGAAATATATTTATGAGAACACAATGAATGTAAACATCAATGTAGAAAGAAAAAAATATACTGAATATGTATTTTGAAACGACTAAATATATAAAAATTTAAACAAAAACAAATAAAATTCTACTTAGTAAAATATCACAATAAAATCCATCAGATGAAATCAAATGTATGTATTTTGATACAGAAACAAGTTTTATTGCATATCAAGTTAAGACATGTTCAGTTTCAAAAACTTTCATCAATCTATTCAGTGTGCTCGCATGTGAACTTCGATTAGCTTCAAGAAAATGCAATTTTAAAAATATAATAGAGAACTTTGCATGTAATCACACTAAGCCATCAAAAAATCAGACTTTCACAAATTTACAGGTTTATTGCAACTCAGAAATTTATAACCAAGTATCATGAGATGTGTGCTCATTGGCATCTTTTAGCATTGTGCACTATGACATCTTTACATGAGTGTGCTCTTTGGCTTCTTTTAAGCTTGTGCACATTTGGCATCTTTTTAATCAAAAAGTTTATTAAGTAAATAACATGCCATAAATGTAACTTTCTATCTGACCCTATTGCAGGATTTGGGTCAGCCGCTCCCAGACCAGTTGGCCTTAGGGGACTAGGTGTCAAGCACCCCTTGGAACTTACTCTCCCAGGTCAGAAAGGCTACATCGACATATCCTAAACCCATTCATACCAGTAGAACATGACTCTCGATCTGATTCTATAGAAGGATTTGGGTTCGATCACTCCCAGATCAAATGACCTTAGGGGACCAGATGACAAACATCCCACAGAACTTACTTTCCCAAACCAGAAAGGTCACAGGTACAAACTTTTAAACTTAGAGATTTCTGATTTATAAGAATTTAATAATCATCTCAAACACAAGGTTTTACGTCTAAGTGCTTAGCCCATATTTTCATTACAATCCAAAATTTCGACTTTTTAGGTTTTCTAAGCATTGTAAACTATAAATATTCCGAATCACACAACTTTAAAGCAAAAACAAAAGTTACAAACATGTTGCTGACTTTTCGGCTTTTGTTAGAACTGAAATTTGAACATATAAAAACTTCAATATAAATAAATCAACTTGAAAATTTATCCTAGACACACATTTTATTCAAAAGAAAAAAATTTGTAAAACTTTTACTTTATAGAATAAAATTTGTAAAAGTTTAAACTTTTAAAAGAACATGCCGAAATTTTAAAAATAGAAAAATTTGATCGACAAGTTTATATTCAGTTGAAACAAAATATAATTCAATAATATCAACTTCCATACAATGTATAAAGAATATGTGTCTCAAAAAAAAATTGGTTTGAACAAAATCAGGAGTTGAAGAAAAATTGCTCAGATTCTTTAAAACAATTTGAGAAAACTGGAACAACATCATTATCAGATATAAATGTAGCGGAAATTAAGTAGATGTACTCACATTTTCTCATTAGTCAGAAGCTTAAAGCATTGAATAACGAGTCCTAGACTGATTTGTCTAGAAGTCGTAGTCGTTGAAGCACGGGTTCTGAGCTGCAGTACTCAGAAGCCAAAGTCTTGACATTTAAGACCGGGTTTTGAACTGCTGTGTTCAAAAGCCATTCTTTCTCTTACTTCTCCTTAACATGTGATGCCTGCAACTTTGAATCAGATTGAGACTTGGGTACCCACTTGAATTTGGGTCCGTGAAAGTTAGATGCAGTTCGTATGGGGAAATATTTATAATATTTGACAGTTAAAGCATGAGAAAGATGATCAAAATGATAGGCACAATCATCAGAAGAGAAAGCATAATCATCAGAACTAGAATCTGAGGAAGAACATGAGACATGTTTTGAAATTCGAATCATTTGTTTTATAGAGTACTTTGAAATTTTATTACAAGAAACAAATGAATCGCTTTTATAAAATTTGTCTACACATTTATCCCCACCAAAAGTAGGTTCATCAGATGTCCGCTTTGTTCTCCAGATCTGCTTCTTTGACTTGCTCAAAGTCCTATCTGAAAGATTAGAATTGGAAGAATTAGAACTGTCAGAAAGAACTGTATCTTGTTTCTTCGACTTCTTTGACCGTCTTCTTTTACGCTTAGGTTTATAATATTGATCATTGAGCGTAAAAGAATCATCAAGAATTTTAGATGAAATATTTAAATCAGAAGAAATAATTTTATCCAAGCAACCAATATGATCAACTAATAAATCTGAATTTGCCTCGGAGTCAGAAGTATTTTGAGAAAAGATTTTAAAATTTGAAACTTCCTTTTTATTTTCCTTAGAATCAGAAGAAAGGTAAGAAATAGAATTTGATTTTTGAGAAAATAATTTTTCTTCAAGACTAGACGTCATCAAAGAAAAAATAATATCAAATTCAATTTTCTTTAAAATATTTTGATCTTTTATCTTATCTTCAAGATTGATGATTTTGCTTTCTAACACTAACGGAGGAGTATATTTCTTCGAATCATAAATGATTGGAGAAATATTTTCCTTATCAGAATCAGGAGCATAAGGATCAACAAAATCATCAGATATTGAAGATTTGACGGGAGATATATCATTTAAAACTCTTCTTCCTCTCCTTGAATTTTCAGGAAAATATTTTGCATTTTCGCTCGTATAAACAAAAGAAATTTCATTTTTCTTATTATCTAACACTTGCTTCTCATTTTCGATATCTAACACTTGCTTCTCATTCATCCAATCAATTTTAAACTGAGGATCATAATGAGCAAGAGTCAGATAATCGTATTTATATAAAGTTGGGGATTTTTCAATCGCATTGTTTAAACAATGTGGATTTTCAAAACCAAGTCCCCACCTTTGTTTTAAAGTTTTTCACTCCTTGGTTTGTTCATAAAAATTGTTTTTTCAGATTGGTTTCTTCGATAAAGTTTTTCTTCTAATTTATTTATTTTATCTGAAAATTCATTTTTTAAAGTAGTCATAGCCGTCAAAGACTCAAAATAAGTCTTATTTGAATTTTCCAAATCATCCAATTTCTTTTGAAAGATGTCTTTAGTATTTTCTAAAATAGATTTTTCATCTTTCAAAGAAATTTTCAGTTTGGCAATAAAATCTGACTTTTCAGAATTTAAATTCTTTTCAGATATTAACTTATAACGCAAATCAGACAAAGCAGTAATTATGATATTCATCTGAGAGGTAATAAATTTGTAATCAAAATCAGAATATACCTCATCTTCATCAGAATCAGAATCGTCTGACTGATCATCTCCTACCAAGCACATCTGAGCGATCTCGATGTTTGCAGCTTCGTTGTCAGAGTGATCCAGCCAGAATTCTTCTTCGACTAGCAAAGCTAATCCACTCTCTCTTTTCTCTGCCAGTTCCATTTTCTGTCTATAATAAGCTGAATCCTTAACCTTATTTGCTCTACACTCCTTTGAGATGTGACCTGGTTTTCCACAGTTGTAGCAAGCAGAAGTCTTTGGCTCAGGTACTTTGGATTTAGAACCAGAAGTGAAGCGAGAAGTGTTAGAACCCGACTTTGGTTGGAAATTTTTCTGGTAATGCTTAGAGAGAAGAATCATAGCTTTCTGCAAAGCCTCTCCATCATCATCAGTTGACCCGTTGTAAGCGTTATCAGAAAACGCTTGTTCAGCCAGTTGGCTCGTGAGGAGTGCAACCGGGTCTACTGATTTCTTGTTCTTCTTATCCAGTTTGGCCTTCTTCTCAAGAACCAAGCTCTCATCAGTCATCAGAATCTCATATAATTCTTGGATTTGCATAGTAGAGATTCTGACATCATTCCTCAATCTATGGCATGTTTTATTCCATTCTGGTTGCAATGTGTTGAGGAACTTCATATTTGTCTCAAGCTCGGTCTTTTCAACTTTAATCTTTCTCAGATCATTGATAATGGCACAAAATCTGTCAAACACCGTTTTCAGTGGCTCCCCATCCTTGGCTTTGAATTTTTCAAAGTTATTCATGTAGCACGTATGCCTGAGTTGAGTTGCAACCGAAGAACCAAGCATAATCTTCTCAAGCTGTTGCCACATCAGATTAGGATGAGTTTTGAAACAGTCAATCCTGTTGTATATAGAGTTTAGCAAGGCTAGCATCAGATTTGCTTTAATATCACAATCAACTTGATATGCCGACAACTCTTCAGAAGAATATTCTTTAGTGGGCTTATATAATCCAGAAGCCAATTTGGGTTTTTCAAACGGTCCTTCAGGTAAAATGATCAACATGTCATTACCATTCTTTTATCGTTCAATGAAGTTCAGAAACCGATCTTGCCACTGTGTAAATTCATTTTCATCAATTAGCACTAGTGGACGATTTTCTGTACCCAGAGACATCATAAGATCACTTTTGTAAAACTGAGCTTGATAGGCAAACTTGTCAGAATCCATGTTTCAGAATAATCCAGAAAAAAAATGCTAAGTGTTGAGATGACGCAAAGTTGATGTTTGCGTAAGAGTCAGGTAGCGCAAACTGGAACTTTTCGCAAGCAGGCTGTGACGCAAAGTAAGCTTTGCGTTATAAGGTAGAGACGCAAAGTAGCTTTGCGTTATGTGAAGGAGACGCAAACTACACTTTGCGTGAGGCACTGGAGACGCAAACTTAGGTTTGCGTGAAGAATAGAAGACACAAATTGACTTTGCGTGAGCAGGCCGAGGCAAGAACTGGTCTTTGCGTGAGATGTGAGTGACGCAAAGTAATCTTGCGTGATCAGTGTAAAACGCAAACTGGACTTTGCGTGACACAGATGAAGTGAGAACCTGTACCAAACTAAAACAAAATAAGGAAGATCATGCAATTCAAAATATGAACTCGCGCAAAGTACTATGAACTAGCGCAAAGTATATATCTAGCGCAAACCGAAGAAAATCAAGAAAAACTCCAAAAACTCGATTTCAACACTGATTTTGACGAAATTTTCTTATATCAACACGTTCGAAAACAATTTTTAAACACTTTTCAATCAAACTTTTCGATTAAAATCCACAAGTTCAAAATTTCATGAATGAAACAGTACGTGAACACGATTTTTCAGAAAAGCTCTAAAACTCAAAATTGATGATTAAAACAATTTTTTCTTGCAAATCGATGTGAATCAAAGATGTTCTCCTATCAATTTCGAATCCAACAAACCAATTTGCATAAAAATTCACTCAAAAAACAGATCGAATTTGATTAAAAATCCAAAAACGAGATTTTCTTGAAAAATTCAAGAAAATCAATCAAATTTTCGGATTAAATTAGAGGTGAGCATGGTACCGGACCGGTACCGACCGGTACCGGTACCGATTTTACCGAATCCCGAATGTGGTCTAAAGGCGGTACCGAATACCGAACCGAGTAATCATATACGGTACCGGTACCGATACCGGGTATTCAGTATTCGTCCCGAATTTCCCGAACATTTCAATTCCATATAAAAAAAACATTCATAAATATGAAAATCTATATCAAAAAAAGCATTCATAAATACGAAAATCCATATCTATTCCATATAAAAAAACATTCATAAATACGAAAATCCATCTGTTCCAAAACAGGATTCAAGAAGTCAAGAAGCAAAGAGTTTTATATTAAATAATGAATAGTCGTTTATAGGTTTATCAATGTATTATTTCAACTGGAACTTATTATTCTTTCTTTCTATAGGTAAATTTTATTTAAGTTATATATTCTTGGATTATCATATTGATTCACAAATGAAGGTTCCAAATGCATCTGTTGTTACAGTAGAATTGTTAGTATACTTAGATTTCTATATTTGTTGCTCATTTATATGTGTGTATATATATATATATATATATATATATATATGTGTGTGTGTGTGTGTGCATATCATCTTATCGGGACGGTTCGGTATTAGTACCGAGTACCGAGTCCCGAATCCCGAATTTCCCGAATCCCGAATCAGTGACATTACAAGTACCGAGTACCGAACCGAAAAATATAATCGGTATCGGTACCGATACCGGTTCCGGTACGGTTCGGTATTTTCGGTGTCGACGCTTACCCCTAGATTAAATCACAAATTCAGAATCTAAAAACGAATTCTCTCAATCCTCTCAAGATTCAGATGGATCTGATACCAATTGTGAGTCCAAGATCACTAAATCTCTAGAGAGAGAGAGTAGAGAGAGAGAGCAAGTAAGCGCAAAGTATGAATGTATTGATGTATGCGTGAAGATCTTACAAGACACAAAGACCAAAGGGACTTAAATACCCTTGGTCAATACAACACAGTATACGACTTTAGACACAGTATTTGACCAAGCCTATAAATACAATGATTACTATAAAATCAGACTTAACAGTAATTTTCACTAAGAATAGAGGAGGGTCTTTATCAAATCACTGAGAGAGTTTGGATCAACACTGTTCAATCGTCTCGAGGTTAAAGGATCTGCTTTTCGATGGGTTGTGCAGGTGGGGGAGAGGGATGAGGGGGAAGGAGATAGTTCACGGGATGGAGGAAGCTTTGATCACCGGCCACCTCCCACTCCATCGTGAAACACCTTGAACTGACCTCTTCCCCTCTGCCGTGAAACCCATTTCTGCTGTCAGAAGGTTGATTTCAAGCGATGGTGGATGTGGGAAACTGACATTGGTGGTGTGAAAGATGAGAGGAAGGTTCCAGGTTTACGTGACGAAGATCGGCGGTGTGATTCCGACGACAAGGGAAGCGGTGGAGTAGTTTGTTTGCATTTTATGTATCTATTGATAATTATAAGATTATTATTACTAGAAGCGTACTCGCGCAATGCAGCGAGATACATCACAATTTTAATGTTTCATTTTATTTTTTGTTTTTTTTGTCGATTTATAGTACGATTTTGGATTGTTTTGAGAAAGTGATATTATTTTTTTTATAAATTTTTTTAATTTAGGCTTAATAATATAATGTTGTTTATATAAAAAAAATTAAGTATTTTGTTAGAATTCAATGATTATCTTATATATTTTAATGACATCTAGAAAAAATAACCAATTATATATTTAATAATATAATTAAAACAAATTTATAGTAATATAATATATTAATTAATAGTGATACATGGAAGGGTCTGCATAAAATGAAGGCCCTGTACATACCAAATTGGTGAATGTTAGAAGCCTGCAATAGTAATATGTATCTTGTGCTTTGATACTTGTAAATTAAGAGATTTTTAAAATCTTATATAAAATGATGATACCTTGTGCCTAATAATTTGTATTTAAGAGTTTTTTATCTTTGCTTTATAATACTAGAAGCGTACTCGCACAATGCAGCGAAATACATCACGATTTTAATGTTTCATTTTATTTTTTTGTCGATTTACAATACGATTTTGGATGATTTTGAGAAAGTGATATTGTTTTTTTTTATATAAATTTGTTTAATTTAGGCTTAATAATATAATGTTTTTATATAAAAAAATTAAGTATTTTGTTAGAATTCAATGATTATCTTATATATTTTAATGACATCTAGAAAAAATAACCAATTACATATTTAATAATACTAGAAGTGTACTCGCGCAATGCAGCTAGATACATCACGATTTTAATGTTTCATTTTATTTTCTGTTTTTTGTCGATTTACATTACGATTTTGGATGGTTGTGAGAGAGTGATAATGATTTTTTTATATAAATTTGTTTAATTTAGACTTAATAATATAATGTAATTTATTTTGGTTTAATAATATATTTTTTTTATAAAATATTATGTAAGATTTTTTAATTATATTTTAGATTTTTTATATCTAAAATATGCTGAGAGTTATTTTAGGGGAGTTAAAGTGGAAAATGATTTTAGGGGAGTTAAAATGGTTAGAGATAATGATTGAAAATTAATGAATAACATTAAATGTAGTACATACAGCTTTTATGGTTGTTTTTTAAGTAATTAACATTAAATAGCGGTACATTAAGTTTTAAGACTTGTTTTTAAGAGTTTTTTATGCCATCTTTATAATATAGTATAGATATAGATATAGATAATTAAAACAAATTTATAGTAATATAATATATTAATTAATATTGATACATGGAAATGTCTGCATAAAAGGAAGGTCCTGCACATACCAAATTGGTGGGTGTTAGAAGACTCCAGTAGTAATATATATCTTGTGTTTTGATACTTGTAAATTAAGAGATTTTTAAAATTTTACATAAAATGATGGTATCTTGTACCTAATAATTTGTATTTAAGAGTTTTTATCCTTGCTTTATAATATAGTATAGATTATTATTAAAAGTATTTAATATATAAAAATGAATTACAGTTTTGGTCCTTGTGATAAAAGACAAAAAAAGGGCAAAAGACAAATATCCTCCGACTTAACTAGGTCAACGGTATCTTTTTGATTCTGTTAGTGTGAGGGACCTAGAGCGTGCATTTTTTGCATACCATAAGTACCGACAGTGTAATAAACACGTTTTAAGAATCATATCCAAAATATCAGCAAACCATAGGGACAAATAATGTAAGTTACTCTTTGCTTTATTATTGTGGCCTATCTATTATATTATAAAAACGACATAAAAAACTCTTAATTATAAAATTTTAAGCACAAGGTACAACTAATTAAAGCCAATTACTTAATTTACAATTTTTTAATGCTTTGGTACAACCTTTCCAAGCACATTATCTCACATAATCATCTATTTGTGGAATGGATACTCATTTATTAATATAAATATTTGTTTTTTTGTTGGAGTATTTTATAAAATAGATTTTATATTAGCATAATCTATTTTAAATGTAGATTTTACATTTAAATCTATATTAATGAGATGTAATATAAAATCTTTTTTCTTCCGTATTTTTTTATATTACATCTCATAATGATTTTTCCATATTTTATTTTATAAAATCTTTTTCCATATTTTATTTTATAAAATATTTTTACATAATGAGATGTAATATAAAATCTTTTTTCTTCCGTATTTTTTTTGCTAATATAAAATTTATTTTATTTTATAAAATCTACACGTATTTTATATTAGCATAATATAAAATCTACACGTATTTTTTTTGCTAATATAAAATCTACACGTATTTTTTTTTTCACGAGCATTAAAAGAAAAAAAAACAAGGTTGATATGAATTAAAAATAAAAAATAACGAGATACACTAATAAATTATGGTATTCTTTAAAATAAAAATATTCCGCAATACTTTCCAAATTAACCAAGTGTAAAGAAAATAAAATAGAAACGATGTAGATATAAAAATATTCTTCCATATTTTTAATATATTTATATTTAAATGTAAAATCGAAAATGAAAATAAAAGATTTTAAAATATTCTCTACATTCACTATAAATATATATAGTTTCTCTATGTATCATCCGAGTACAAGAAGAAGATGAACGGTCGGGTGTCAATGGCGGAACCTGCAACTGAACAAAAGATATTCCACTATATTTTTGTTTCTTTAAAAAACTAATTTTTTATATTTTATTTTATTTACTGATGATTTGTTTATATTTTTCAAAACCCACAATCATATTTTTCGAAGTAGGGGAATAAGATATATATACATATCTTTATTTTTATCGACTAATACTATGAGGTCTTGAAGTCAATAGTCAGATAAATTTTCAAGTGGTACTGAGTAAATTTGAACTATACCAGTTGAGTTGCCGGTTACAAAAGATAGAAATCATTTATTTTCTTTGTCATATTTGATGTGGGTTGAATGTTGTTAATTAATCTACAGATTTATACGTTCAAAGTGATTGTCAAGTGTTGTCGAGGAGGTTTCAGAAAAATTGCAAAATCTGTAAAAACGTATGTTCATATTTATAATTATTTCAATAATAGTGATATGTTGTGAGACATTTCGTTTGAGTTTTAAATAATATAATACAAAACTATTACCAATATTATTGCACAAACTCATAACAACTAACGATTAAGAATATATGCAAGTTAACCACTTATGAAAATACATTCGTTTTTCACATTGTATTTCATTAACTGTTAACAGAGAAATTACGTTTTATTTTAACTCGGTTCAATATTCCAACAAAAAATTTATCCTCACGTGCAATGCACGGGCCCAACACTAGTTTTCTATAAAACTTAAATCCACTTGTTTTGAATACTTTTCGTTGAAAAAAACGTGGATGATAACTTAGGCTAAAGTTGATGACTAGTAACTCTAATTGATCTCTTAGGATGCGTTTGGTACGCAAACAGGACAAGACGGAACAGGATGGGACATGACAGAACAGAACAGGACAGAACAACTGTTCAGTGTTTGGTAAAACAGAACTTGACAGAACAGAACATATAACATGACCAATTTACCCCTAAATAAAATTTAAAGAATGAATAAAATATAAA
Organism: Arctium minus; assembly: GCA_954870635.1. Classification (NCBI taxonomy): domain Eukaryota; kingdom Viridiplantae; phylum Streptophyta; class Magnoliopsida; order Asterales; family Asteraceae; genus Arctium; species Arctium minus. The sequence continues at coordinate 20,651,134 of OX941097.1, read as the reverse complement.
AAAAAGACATATTTAATGTTTTATAAGAGAATTATATTTTATTTTGAAGTTATATTGGTAAAACATAAGTCTGTTCCACCTTGTTCCATGGGTGGGGGTGGAACATGCATGTTCCACTTTTGTTCCACTCTGTTCCTGTTTGTTCCACCTAACAGTCCTGCCAAACGTGGGACAGTAATCCCTGTTCTATTCTGTTCTGTCCTGTCCAGTTCAGTGTACCAAACGCACCCTTATGGAACCCGCTTTTAAGGACACCAATGTGAAGTGACATTTTTTTTGCTTACTTAATTAATAACAAACATATTTTAATTTTTAATTTTAATCTAGTTACAGGGTTTTAAAAGTCGTAACCAAAATTAATTAATTTTCAAAAACTATTACATAACACCTTCAACTTTCTAAATCGTTATAAAAATCATTAAAATTTGTTAACATCTTACTTCCTCCGTTTCAAAATAAATGTCCACAATAAAAATGACATACATTCTAGGAATATGTAATTATTACACTTTTTTAAATAACTAGATGACATTTTTACCTTGATAATAGAGAGAAATTTTCTCCATCTCATAATTAAGGGTAGTATGAGAAAATTAAAACTTACTTTTGAAAGTAGACACCTAATTTGGGACGAGATAAAATTGAAATGTGCACATTTAAGTTGGGACAAAAATAGTCTCAATCACACCCATGCCTGAAAAGATCTCCTAGTAGCCTAGGCTCAGATTTCGACAAAAAAGTATGACTGTTAATTTGTACAAGATTTTTCAAGGTTCAGCTAAAAACCAACTCGAAAAACCATAAGAGCATCTCCAATTCAAGGTTCGTATATGTAACACCCTAAAAATAGGGTTAACAAAAATCCGAAAAACGGACATGAGGTATACTAAAATTGCCATAGCAAGAGCCTCCCAAAAAGGGGAATAATACAATTAAACCTGTTTAATCACAATTGTAATTTAACGGATAAATAAACAACAACCAACTAATCTAATTTCTACATCTAGAAAAGAGATTACAAAAAGGGGTGTCACCTATAAACCCAAGGCTTCTCAAAATACTCCAAGTGTCGTATCCCCAAGCTCTCGCCCAAAGCATCTATACCTGCCTAGGAGCCGCGCTGCTAACACCTGAGATACACATCGACACCAAACAAGTGTTAGGCCAAAAAGCCTAGTGAGTTGAACAAGTAAAATCATGCCAGAAACAGTTACAGTTTTTATCAGCAGTTAACAAATAATCATGTATATGTGGAGTCAACGGGAGCGACCCATATCTCCAATCCGGTTAACCCAAAGAGGCAATGCACCTTGAAGCCACTTTCTCTGGCAACCCAAAGGTCCGACACGCACCGGGGACTACCGCCTTTGGAAATTCCCCGACGGCGGAGGTCTAGGTACATAGGAGACTACCGCCTTAGGAAATTCTCCAAATGTCACCCACCTACATTCCTATAGTGAATCACAGACTTGGTTCGTCCACATAATGCATTTAGGAGGTCTCAAGATGTAATTCCATCCGTAACATTTCGGATATCCATTAGGAACACACTATTACCATCCTACTCATGTAAATCCAACATATACATAATATCCATCCAAATTCTTCGTGAGAATATAAGGTCGCCAAAAGGCATTCCAAGAAGGAATCATCAACATACCAAGATATACACATATAAAACATGGTAACTCTCATATACCCCAAATCAATGGGTAAAAACCCCTAAATACTTGAAACATTAAATATGAACATTTGAGAGATGCATTGACATCAACAAGTAGAAGATAATGATGTGTATCTAGTTTTAACAAAAGGTTAGTAAACTCACTATCTAGGTTTTGAACCAAAACCTAGAAAGTAGATGAAATGGAGAAGAATGAAGTCTTGAGACTCCAAACACTTGATTGCTAGGTCTTGAATGCACCCTTGAAGTAGTTGATAAGATACTTGCAAACCCCCAACAACCTCTATGTAATAAATGAAGTAAGAGAGTAGAGGAGTGAAGAAAATCGCCCCAAACTGCTCTAAACCAAACCCTAGTTCTGATTTTTGAAGTTATGAAGTGAATAGGGGCTGAAATGGTGTTTTAAATCGACCAGACCACGCGGGCGATAGTGCCAAGGGCACTATCGCGAGTCACATTCGCAAACCCACACACACACCCTCGGTACATCCTCCGCGAGTATGCCCGGCGATAGTGACAATTGTCACTATCGCGTGTCACTATCGCGAGACTCCCCCCCCCTCTCGATACAATCCTGGCGATTGTGCCCGGCGATAGTGACAATGTCACTATCGCGATGGCACTATCGCGCCACGCTCATCCCAGCCCAAAAACTTAGCAAATTACGAAAATGAGCACGAGGTCTAAACACATGCAATTATTATATGATCAGGTAGCATCTTAGTCCCATAAATAAATATCGTATGCATATATGAAAAACTCATATTTTTAGATGAACACAATTAAAGTATTAGGGAACAAGTACTTACCTTATAATTTTAAGGATGTTACAGTATAAACAAAAAGTGAAGTGGTTTGTAGGAACTACCATTATGGAAAGTTCTTATAAGAACCCCATCATCTTTAGGTTATTGTATAAGAACCTTGGTTCTTACCTTGAACTTTATGTGAGATGAAATTTTATTAGTTTTTTTATTTATGTGTGTTGTTCATGCATGATACTGTTCATGTATTAACTTAAGATACTTTGCATGATACTTTTCATGTATGTTGTTCATGCAGTATAGTGTTCATGTATGAACTAATGAACTTAAGATACTTTCCATGATCTCGGTAGTTCACTGATGAAGAAAGCGATATGGATGATCAAGATTTTGATTCAAAGAATAGGCGATTGCATGAAAATCGGAAGTGATAACCTTCCGTATATTCATGAAATATGGTGGTGTACAATTGTACATCATTTCCTAATTACACTCTAACCATGGTTTGACATTTTTACCCTTATTCACAAATGAAACATATTATAAACATGTGTCCAAGAATTTAATAGAAATAAATAAATATGATTTATTTTCAGCCATGAATTTAACAAATGAACGGTTGAGATTAGTTAATAAAGTTAACACTAATATCTTGGTTAACAAAAGAATGGCACCTATGAGTGAATTGTGGATTTGGTCTCTGTGGTTTTGTGATTTCTTTGACCATGGTCCTCATTCTATGTTTATTGTGGATATAGTCCGTTAACTTTGAAAGGTTAAATGCATCATGTGCCATGTACACTATGGGTATAATAGTCAATTTACTTTCAATTTATTCTATACGCCTTAGGGAATTGGAAGTGATCGACAATTTTTGATACACACAGTTAGGGGTGCTCAAAAACCCGACCAACCCAACCCAAAAAAATCGAAAAAAACCCAACCCGAGGTAACCCGAAGCACGATTGATTTAAAAAATAACTAACCCGACTCTATTAGGTCGAAATTGGGTCAGGCCCAATGGAACCCGACCCAACCCGTGAACCCGTGGAAAACCTAAGGCGCTTTTTTTTAATACTTTACAATACAAGATTTCATTTATGCACCTCCATCTTGAAGACTTCAGACTACTGCGTCCACTTCCATTACGATTTCTGCTTCTTCTTCTTCGATTACAAACGTTCGATATATGCTTCTTCTTCTTCGATTACAAACGCTGGTAAGTTACGATTTCTGCTTCTTCTTCGATTCAAGCCTACAGATTTTAGCATCTTTGAATATTTACCAACTTACTAACTTTCGATTTGTAGGAAGAGTCCAAATTCGTTCGATTCTTCCTTCGATTTTTGCGTTTTCGTTCGATTACAAACGTTGGTAACTGGTAAGTTACGACTGCTTCTTCTTCGATTCAAGCCTCCAGATTTCTACGTCTTTGAATCTTTACTGTGTGTAACTTTAGATTTGTAGGTTAGTAGATTCAAGCATTTGAGGTATTTACTTCTTTCTCTATTGTTAATAGTTGTGTGTAACTTTCTATTTGTAAATACTTGTGTGACCATTGTTAACTTTCGATTCAAGCCTCCAGATTCCAAATTTCTCTATTGTTAATAGTTGTGTGTAAATCTTTACTGTGAGTTGTGACCATTTCATCTTGATTTACAGCCTATTTGTAAATACTGTGATTTACAACCTATTTGTAAATACTATTATGTTACTGTGAGTTCACTGAGTTGTGACCATTTCATCTTGATTTATAGCCTACATGTAAATACTGTGATTTCTAAATTTGATTTCACCTTGTTTAAAACACAAACCGACCAACCCGAACGGTTTGGGTTGGGTTGGGTTGTAAAATTTTCAAACCGCTTATATTGGGTTGAGTTGTCGAAAAGCCTTCAACCCGATCAACCCGACCCGTGAGCACCCTTACACACAGTATGCTTCATTCATTCATCTTCTACAATTGATCTTCAATCTCCATTCTACAATCGATCTTCAATCTCCATTCTTCTTCATCGATCTTCATTAATCAAGTATTATTCATCACTTTTGAAGATGGTTCAATCACAGTGGAACATTCGAAGCAACCATGACGAAGTTGCAATCCTTGAAATATATGGTATGTCATCAAACGACCTAAATTCTTGTGTTTTTTCATTCCTAATTTGTCTCTTTGTTCTTGACTTATCAACATGTTTTAAACAAAATTTCACCCTACCCTTATCTCACGAAAATTACATCATGTTTTTTTTTCACAAAGTCTCCTGGCATGATGTATGTCAACGGTAAAACGAGTTTTATTGATTTGGTTGATACGGGTCAATTCTCTTTGCAAGACTTGAGGGCGATTATGGAAGAATTAGGGTATAAAGATGATGAACTCAAGTATTATCACTTCAAAATTCCAGGCTCTGACTTAGACTTTGGACTCCAAGCTTTAGACAATGACGAAGATATGTTAAAATTGTTCAAGTATGCCCCTAAGTGCAAAATAATTGATGTTTACAGTGAAGAGGGTAAGGATCATGATCTTATTAAAACGGGTGATGCTAGTGATGTGTATTAGGTCAATGAAATAAGTGAGGCTACTGATGTATATCATGTAAATGGAACAAAATGGTCGTTACAAATTTTGATTTGATTGAAGATTTTGATCCTTTTTATGAAGTTGATAACAAAGAAATGGCTATTGAAAATCGTATCGAAGAAGACGATGATGTTTCTGAAGGTAGTGACTTTGAAGGTGATGAAGACGGTATGGAGGGTGATGTTGGTGTGCATATGGAAAATTTTATCTTAAATACTGACATTGATGCAGAATGGATTGGCCCTTGGATGGACCAATGTGTGGTTGATGTAAACAAAAAAGTTTGTTCTGTAGGTGTTGGGAGTTAACCGGGATGTCGTGTAAGCATGCAGTGGCTACAATATGAAACATGGCAATAATGGTGGAGACATGTTACCTGAAGAATGGGTTCATCCTGTATATAGGCTAGATACATGGAAGGCCATGTATTGTTTTCAAAGTAAGTCCTATAACTAGTAGATTGATGTGGCCAAAGTCTGGTTGTCCCTCTACACTGACTCCACCGAAATATCACACACAAATTGGAAGTCCAAAGTAAAAATGAAGAAAGACAACAGAAGAGTTGAGTCAAGCAATTGGGAAAGGAAGTAAACTATCAAGGCTTGGGAAGACGGTGAGATGTGTGAAATGCAAAAAACAAAGTCACAACTCAAGAACTTGTAAGGGACAAACAAGTGGGAGCTAAAAACAAGGTCAAACAATTGTTATTTTGATGGTTTTTTTTTTTCTTTCGAGATGCTATGTTGATATCAAACAATTGTTATTTTGATGGCTTATCTTTTTCGGAATGTTATGTTGATATCAAACAATTGTTATTTTGATGGGTTTACTTTTTCGGGATGTAATGTTGAAATAAAACAATTGTCATTTTGATGGATTGTCTTTTTTGGGATGTAATGTTAGTTTCAAATAATTGTTATTTTGATAGGTTGTTTTTTTTACGATGTAATGTTGGTTTCAAACAATTGTTATTTTTAAATGCAAGTAACTTTTTTTGCACTTTAACAAATTAGTTTTTCTTGTACTTTAACAATGAATAGGAATGACAACGGGGCGGGTTTGCCGTCCCCCGTCCCCGAAACCGAAACCCATCCCCGTCCCCGCCCCGTTCCCCGTCGGGTTTTTATTCGGGGCGCCCCGTCGGGGATTTTTTATGCCCCGTCCCCGAACCCGACCCGATGGGGAATCCCTGATCCCCGAACCCGACCCGATAATTTAATATTTTATTTATATAATTATATATATAATTTCATAATATATATAATTTTATATAATATATATATAAATAATTATATATATAATATATATAAATAATTTTATATATAATATATATAATTTTTATATAATATATATAATTTTTATATAATATATATAATTTTATTATAATATATATATATAATTTTATTTTTAATAATATAAATATATATATCGGGGCGGGGCGGGGATACCTTGCCCCGTCCCCGAACCCGATAAAATCCCCGTTACCTGACCCGACCCGAAATTGTTTAACCCGACCCGACCCGAACTTAGTCGGGTTTCGGGTTTCCCCGTCGGGTTCAGGGTTTTCTGCCATCCCTAACAATGAAGATTGGATGAAAAAAATTAAGAGAGATGATAAATGGGTTTTAAAGATGATGAGTGATGCATATGGACCAAATCCACAATTTATTATTCTTTGTTTTAAAGGTGAATAGGTTAAATTGAAAGAGAAAAGTAAATTGACTATTATACCCATAGTGTGCAAGGCACATAATGCCTTTAACCCTTCAAAGTTAACGGTGTTAGTGTTTAGGGACACTAGCCACAATATATTGCATACCACAAGGACTATATCCACAATAACCATAGAATGAGGACCATGGTCAAAGAAATCACAAAACCACAGGAACAAAATCCACAATTCACTCTTATTATAATAATAAGTTAATAACAATTATCATTATAATAATAATTACTTTAAAATAAAAAGACAAAAAAAGACAAAAAAGCATAAAAGACAAAAATAAATTGATATTTTAAAATGGAAAAATGATAAAAAGACGATTTTACCCTTAAGGTATCAAAGGCTGATAGACGGACGTTTGGTCCAGGGACTCTAGTCATAACAAACTGTACCATAGGGACCATTTCCAAAATCAATCGAGTTTAGGGACGTTACTCACGTTAGTCATAATTTTTGACGTACCACAAGAACCAAATCCGTAATTCTCTCTCTCTCTCTCTCTATATATATATATATATATACACACACAGGGGTTAAATCATGTGAGACCAAAAAAAGATTGAGTTTTGATTTTGATCCTATGGTTTTAATTAAAAACTGTTTCACCACATGAAAATGACATAATCGTCATTTTGGTAATATGATTCACCTGATGAAACACACATATTCTCCTTATTTCACCACATGAAATAAATCACAATTTTCATAAATATGTCATTTCGTCTGATGAATAACAAACATAAGTTCATATATATCTTAATTCACCACATGAAATCAAATAAACATTTCATCTATTATCTCTTTTCACCTAATGAAATCAAATACAATTTATACCTATAATCAGATACAATCAAATTTCCCCATTTTTCTAGGTCCTTTATGGGGTCCGCATTTGTACAGTACTTCATCATCATCCTCTCTTTCTTTTTCTTTCAATCAACTTTAATGGCAAAACCAAATCCATCAAGAACTCCATTTTAAGAAAACCAAATCCACCAAGAACTCCATTTTAACCTTTAATCCTTATCTTTTTCCCCAATTTCTCTATCTCTTTTCCCTAAAATTCACTTTAGAAACCCCCAATAATCGCTCATACGACTTCCTAATCGCCTATTTTTCTGGCCTCACGGTCCTGCATCTTTCAAGATCCAAGCGCTATTGATAACAACGATGCTCTTGTAAGTCTCTCTCATTGTTGTTGCCGCCTCGTACCGTGGTCGAAATTTCGTCGGTGTTCTGACAGCAGCAGCCGAATGGAGAAGGATTCATCATCACCAGCATTGTGTTATTTGTCTTCATCCCACATCTTGGATTTTCCAGCGCCACCGCCGCTGAAATTCCGATTCATTTAGTTTATGTGATCGATTATCTGGATATGATTTTGGGAATCGGGAAAAGGGTTATGATTCTCCATTTTTTAATCATCATCATCATCATCATCAGCATGAACAAGAGATCTAGATCAACATCTCCCGATTCACATCACCTCTGCAAGAAGATCAAACAATCGGAATCCTCCTCCACCGCCACCACCACCACCGCCACCGCCACCGCCACCGCCACCGCCACCGCCACCGCCACCGCCAGTGTTCTTATGGATCAAAACTTGCTTTACGAAGTGCTCAAGCATGTGGACGGAAAAACGTTAGGTGCAGCGACCTGTGTTTCCAGATAGTGGAATCGGACGGTTCGGGATGAGCGGTTATGGGAGCTGATCTGCACCAGACACTGGTGTACACCCGTAATTTTCGGTAAGTAAAGGTTGCCCAGACGCTTCTGTATCTTGTAAATAGTGGTATTTTCATTGGGAAAACATTATTTAAAGTCCCTAAGAGTGTCAAGGGTCTTGGTGTTGAAAAAGTCAAGTTTCAGAGCTTGGTACGGGCACGACTACAATGCCCGACGACTATGATAGTGTCATAGTCGCACCTGGCAATAGTGATGGCCAAATGGGCCCGGCCCGACCCGACCCAATCGATTAACCGAGCCCGAACCGACTGAAAACCCGGCCCGGCCCGACCCGGTGTCAAACCGGTTTGAAGCCCGGAAACCTAGACCGGTTTGGGTTTTTGGAGTTTTTGGCGGCCCGGCCCGGCTCGACCCGAAACCGGTTCCCGGCCCGGCCTGACCCGATTTTCACATTTTCAAAAATATAGCCGTTTTATAGCCGTTTTCTAGCCGTTTTCTAGCCGTTGGTATGCATTTTTTGACCGTTTTTTGGTGTTTTTTACCCCTCCAAACCCATATAAATACTTGTGTTGGTTATGGATAGTGACACCAACTTACAAAACGCAAAAAACGCAAAAAACGCATACAATTCTCATTTATCGGCTCTCGCTATATTCGTTTCTCGCAAGTTCTAGTCTAATATCCCTAGTTCTTTACTCTCTAGTCTCTACTCTCAAGTCTCTACTCTCAAAATGGCCGAACAAAATTACCAAGTTATTATCGATCATGGACGAAAAGCACCAATTTGGAACCATTTCAACTTGGTGATGCTCCCCGACGGTACAAAAAAAGCAAAATGCAAACGGTGTGGAGATCTCCTTGCGGCGGCCGCAAATACCACGTTAAAGCGCCACTACGAGTCTTCGTGCATCTAGTGTTCCACTTTGATGAACGATGTAGGGGCGGACTTGTAGTGGTGCCAACGGTGGCACGTGCCACTATATTGTTCCTCCGCCGTAACGTAAAAAAATTTAAGTTTGTGAAATGTGCAACCGTATCGTTTTAGAGGGTACAACCTTATTATTAGAAGGTGCAATCGTACCTTATAAACAAACAAAAAAACCAGAAAAGACTTTTGAAATTAATCAAGAAAATCGATAAAATATCTCGAAATCGATAAAAAAACTTAAAAATTGTTCGAAATCAAGTAAAAAACTTTAAAAATCCCTCAAACATGTGGAATTAGCCTAAAAACACATCGGTGATATTGAATTTTGGTAATAAGATAAAGACACACCAATAAAAACCGTATGAAAAAAAATATGGTGCTATCGTATGAAAAAAAATTGGGTCCGCCTCTGAACGATGTTTGACATTTTCATATTTAACATATAGTTTTAGAGTTTTATTATGTTATAACTTTGGACAATGTTTTTTTTTCGAAAATATATAAGATATTAGATTCGGCCCTGCGGTTAAAAAACTTGTGTTCCGCCCTACACGTCAACTTAAATATTTCTTATTTTTTAGAATAACTGGAGTGATTTTACCATTTTGATACAAGGGAAAATTACATCAAAATGGAACAAACTTTGACTTGATTTCTATTTTAGGGAACCAACTTTCAAAATCATCATTCAAGGGTCTGAAATAAAGTTTTCATTTATTTAAGGGTCTCGTTTACCGGTTAAATAGGTAATCGGTTACTTATTTATGACATGGCATAATCATATTAAAAAAGTATTATGTGGATATTTAGGATGCCATATCATCATTATTTAAAAAAAATTATAAATTAAAACCAAACATCTCTGCTTCACCTTTTCCCTCCCGCCAGTAGTGATGGCCAAATGGGCCTGGCCCGACCCGATCGATTAACCGAGCCCGACCCGACTGAAAGCCCGGCCCGGCCCGGTGGAAAACCGGTTTTGAGCCCGAAAACCTAGACCGGTTTGGGTTTTTGGAGTTTTCGGCGGCCCGGCCTGACTCGGCCAGAAACCGGTTTTTGGCCCGGCCCGGCCCGATTTTAACATTTCAAAATTATAGCCGTTTATAGCCGTTGGTATGCATTTTTTGACCGTTTTTTTGGTGTTTTTTACCCCTCCAAACCCATATAAATACTTGTGTTGGTTATGGATAGTGACACCAACTTACAAAATGCAAAAAACGCAAAAAACGTATACAATTCTCATTTATCGGCTCTCGTTATATTCGTTTCTCGCAAGTTCTAGTCTAATATCTCTAGTTCTCTACTCTCTAGTCTCTACTCTCAAAATGGCCGAACAAAATTACCAAGTTATTGCCGATCATGGACGAAAAGCACCAATTTGGAACCATTTCAACTTGGTGATGCTTCCCGACGGTACAAAAAAAGCAAAATGCAAACGGTGTGGAGATCTCCTTGCAGCGGCCGCAAATACCACGTTAAAGCGCCACTACGAGTCTTCGTGCAAGAAGTTGAAATCGGGTGACGATCCAAGTCAACCCATACTTGACAATTCCGGTTAAGTATGGTCGTATGATGCCGCGTTGGTCCGAGAAATGCAAATGAAATGTGTCATTCAAGTGGGTTGCCGTTTGGACATTTCGACAATCCTCACATTACGAACATGATCAAACTCTCGCTCCAACCATGCTACGTGGGTTCGGTAAGTCGTCAAACTCTTAGACGTGATGCTATAAAACTTTGAAAAATGGCCAAAAAAGATACGCGACAAACGTTTTTATCATTATCCAACAACATTTCTTTAACGTGTGATATATGGAACGCACCATTCGGATTGCCACAATCTTATATATGCATAACGACACATTGGATTGTGCCGCAATTGTGGCAATTATGCAAACGTGTAATCACGTTTGAGCACTTTGGTTCGCCACATTCGGGTGAACGTCAATTTAATATAATTATGAGAAATATTGAATATTATAATTTAACTAATAAGGTTATTAGTATTTCGTTTGATAATGCTAGTAATAATACGTTATGTGTTGAGAAATTAAAGTTGGCTTTAGCCCCTATTTTAAATGGAAAATTATTTCACACACGTTGTTGCGCACACATAATAAATCTAGCCGTTCAAGACGTCTTAGTAGTATGTAAACATTCTTTAACTAAGTTTAGGCTTATGTTACGCCGGATTTTCACAAAAGGTAAAAGCATGCAACAAGCATATATAAAATATTGCAAAGATGTCGGTTTTAAAGCTTTGGGACCGGCACACGATATGGCGGTTCGATGGAATTCGACTTACAAAATGATGGATAATTTATTAAGACAAAAACCATATATTCACGCATTTTATAACATTCAATACCCGGATAACACGATATCTGAATATGATTGGCAAATGCTTGAAGGCTTACATGATATTTTGGGCGATTTCAAAACTGCAGCAACTTTGTTATCCGGTATTTATTATCCAACAAGCCCTTTACTTTTAAATCAAATATATATTTTGGCAAGTAAAATTTCTCAATACGAAGAACATTTCAACTTTCAAAATGTAGTAGCACCAATGAAAGTAAAATTGTTAAAATATTTTAAAGAGATCCCCTTCAGTTTTCTTTGTGCTGCGGCATTAAATCCGTATTTAAATGTTACGGGTGTCGAAGTTTTAATACAATCAATATGTGTAGCGTTTGGTTTGGATACGGCTACAAATTCTTCTTTTTCAAGAAACCGCATACTACAATTTAATAATGATTTTCATCAATTATTTGATATTTATAGAATTAATTATGGGGGAGGAAGCCAACAAACCACTACAACTCAAATGTTTTCACCGGGTTCTAGTTCTCGTGGGCGAAACCGGTCCGACTTAATGGCAAATTTAATGAACTCGGTTTTAAATGAATCTAGTAAAAAATCTAGATTTGATGGAGATAATTTGAGTGAATTCAATATGTACATACATTCTAATTTTATAGCGGCATCCTCCACAACCGTCATCGATGTTGAATCACTAGATTTATTAGAATGGTGGAAAGGTAAACAACCTCAATACCCGGTATTGGCATCTATTGCTCTTGATATACTAACAATCCAAGCTAGTACCGTAGCTTCGGAGTCTGCTTTTTCTCTTAGTGGCAGGATCATATCGGAGAGTCGGTCAAGATTAACCCCGGAGTCGGTAGAGTGCTGCATATGTTTGAAGGATTACTTGGATGGCCAACAAAGAATTCAACATGAAACAAGCTTGGAGGCGGATATAGACGATGTAGAATTAAACTTAGCCGAAAACGAAGTCGACGAAGGACTAAGTACTCCGGGAACCGTAACCGAGGACGATGCTAGTAGTGCCGGTGGAGTCTCACGTTACGACGATGAAGAAGAAGAACCAGACACCGACCGCCTTGATGATAATACGGCTGTTGATCGACTGGAAAAGTACGGAACTCTTGAAGACTACAATCCAGAGTATAATCCATACAATCCATACAATTACAATCCATGGGGATGGGGTGAGGGTGGGAGTTCGGGAGCGGGACCTTCGGGTTCGGGTTATTAGAATTTATGTATTGTAAGTTTGTAACTTAAAATTATAAATAAAATGTATTTTTAAAGTGTATTTTAGAGATTTATTATAAATAAAACGTATTTTTAAAGTGTATTTTAGTGATCCAATCCAATTTTTATTTTTTAAAGTTTAGTAATTAATTATTATATAAAGGAAATTATTAAAAAAAAAAAAAAAAACGTAGCCCGATCTTGGCCCGGTTTTGGGCCCGACTCGGCCCGGTTTTTGTTAAACCGGTTCACCCCAAGACTAACCGGGCCACCCCTTTTCGGGTGAAGCCCGGCCCGAAGCCCGTTTGGGCCCGGTTTTTGTTTTCACTGTAGCGGCCCGAAGCCCGTTTTGGCCCGGCCTGGCTCGGCCCGAGCCCGATTTTTGGCCATCACTACCTGGCAATGTAGCAGCAAGAAACAAAATATGGGAGGATGCTGGCGACAATGACCAACGACATTGCCGAGCGTCTGGTGTGCTGATAAATTCGGGATTTTGGCTTTCTTCCTCATTCTCACCTCACATTTCACTCCCAATTCCCTCTAAACTCTCTCAAGACCTCCCAAACCCATCCATGGTGGTTTTGATCCATCAAATGCCTCCATCCTTAAGTATTGAAATGTCATCAAAGGGTAAAAGCTAGACACCAAAGAATCTCCATTGTCATCTTCAACCTCAAGCTTCATTCTTGGGTTTTCTAGGTTTTCATCAAAACCTAAGTGGTAAGTGTATCCCTCCCATTTCTAAACCTTGTTATAAGATATAAATGCTCTCTTGGTGATTTCCTAGTGATTGGTTTCTCAAATTTCGGGTTTGACAGTTTTGGAGAAATTAGGTCAAAAATTAGGGTTTTGGTGTAACACCCTCAAATTTGGAAAGAGCGACCAATTAAAAACTTTCAACAATACCTTGAAGGATAATAAAATCTCTTACTGCCAATCCAATCTTTTAATACATTTCTAGGAACCATCAACTAATAATTAAATTCTTACATAAAGACTAACTAAAGTCGAGTGTTACTACATCCCAATAACAATCGTTATCTCCAATATAAGTGCGAATGACTTCATCAAGCTAATCACCTCTTCGAGCACACCACTAGCACTCATCTCTTCACAGTCTCGCTAGAACTAATCCTGAAAAGGAACCTGATGTACATGCCGACAAATAAAAAGGCTAGACTTAACGCTTAGTGAGCTCAAGAGTTTTCATCATAAACGTATAAAGCAATAAACTTAAAGAATGTTATTTAAATCATGATTTCCAAAATGATGACACGTTCCATCTGAAACGACCAAGACGAAATACATTAAATCTGAAGACAATCTCTTTTTTTCAACATCCCCTCTTTGTGATTAAAATCATGAGACAACCGTTTCTTCAAATATAAATCCAAAACCCAAAACTTGCGTAATACATAATAGACACTTTAAATAAACAAATACTGAAAACGTAGATAAACTCTATAATCCAAAACATCCAAAACATGGATAAAGTTCAGTATGCGAAACTCAAAACATGGATAACAATCCATACTCAAAACGTCACCGAAAACATGGATTATAAAACTCCATAACCAAAACAACACCTTGCGGTGACGGGGAAGACCCGATTACATAGTGTGTGATGGGACACAAAAGTAGGTCACATTATTATGTAAGAAATCAAAGCATGTGGGTTATACATATAAAAACCCACCGAACTCAACTCCTCTGAGTCTATCGCTCGAAAACATCAAGTCAACCCCTCTAGGTCTATTCTTGAGAGTTCCAAAACGGGGAACTCTAGCACAAGGGAATTACACCTTACTGCCCATGGGACGTTGCCCGACCGTATAGGTCCACACCTTACTTACCATGGTGACCCGATGCTTATTCCGTGCCAAAGTGGTGAACTTGTCCAAAACGGGACAAAAGAACACCGTGCCTATGGATCCATTGCACTAACTAAAACATTACATGACTCCAAACGAATGAACTAACACATTCAAAACATGTAATTCTCAAATAAGATGCAGTAAATGCAAATCATAACCAAACGCTTTACATTGAGCTATTAAAACCGGGCAAGTGTCCCCAAGACCCAACAAAATCCAAACCGAGCCATAAGCTCAACAAATCCAAAGACCCAACGTTGAAAATCATGAAATGAAATCAAACGTAAATGACCCGCAATAATGCAACCCGTGCTTCAAAACACACAAATAACTCCAACATAATTTAGATTGGGACAAAACATTTTCCAAATGTTTTTATACCTTTTATCCTTTCAAATCATCCCATAACACCCAATAAAAAGCATTTATACTAAAAATATACCCTATGAAATAAATCATTAAGTTACCCAAAATATATGATTTATTTATCAAATGCCCAAAATCCCAAATGTGGGTGTTTTATAAGTTTATAAAGTTTAACATCCAGATAACCAAAACTTATCAAGTGATCAGCAGTTAACAATTCCATGTAAAACATATAAACACTTTAAAATAGACATTTTGGCATGTACACCGTTTTCACAAATCAACTTAAACTCACCTC
The DNA here is from genome assembly GCA_954870635.1 of Arctium minus. Classification (NCBI taxonomy): domain Eukaryota; kingdom Viridiplantae; phylum Streptophyta; class Magnoliopsida; order Asterales; family Asteraceae; genus Arctium; species Arctium minus. The sequence continues at coordinate 20,635,660 of OX941097.1, read as the reverse complement.
GCTAGATTTAGGCAAAATCTAGATTTTTACACTAACTTGAGCTTCCTTGAATAATTCCGAATCCACAAGCCAAATCCTTCTGAAACCTATATACACAATTTACACCCATAAACAAACACATTCAACCATTTAGAAACATTCCCCAAACATTTTTTTTTATCAAAATCTCTAACTTGGCCAAAACCCTAATTTTGAACTATTTTCTCTAAAATCATCAAATTCGAAATTTGATAAACCAAACACTATGAAATCATCAAGAGGACATTTATATCTTATATTAGGGTTTAGAAATGGAAGGGATACACTTACCACTGATATTTTAAGCAAAACCTAATAATCCCAAAAATCTCTAGTGTTGAAGGTGAGAGCTTGACCTTGCATCAAGGATGAAGCCATCATCATAATATGGAGGGGGAACACATTGATCTTCATGTAAAAGCCCCAAAATCAGTTAGGGTTCATGAGGGAGAGAGAGGAAACGATTTGGGAGAGAAAGGGTGAGGGTTATGAGAAAAGGGTAGCAAAATCGGCTCATTTAGACCACCAGCCCTCGACCGCGATTGTGAAAAACGATAGTGACAGTGTCACTATTGCGAGTCACTTTTGCCGAAGATGTACCGCAGCTAATAGGCTCTCCGCGAGAGTGACACGCGATTGTGACACATGTCACTTTCGCTGTCACTTTCGCCCAGGCTCCCCGAAGCCCGAAAATCCGATCTTTTTTGACACGAAGGTCCTCGACATTCTTTGAAACTTTTAGTAGTGTTTCCCCAACATGAATCCCACCAAACACAAGGTACAGAAATGCTTGGGTGCCCTTATACTTACCAAAAATTACGGGTGTTACATTTGGTCAAATTGGGGATTTTGATGTAAAATGTTTGGGGATCGATTCTTAATGGTTGGATGAGTATATTCATGGTTGGAAACTTATGAATATAGGTTTTTTTTTGGAAGAAATTGCTTGTGGATTTAAGTTTCTTCGAGGAAGCTCAAGTTGGGGGTAAAATCTAGATTTAGCCTAAATCTAGCAAGGTGAGTTCAAGTTAATTTGTGAAAACGTTGTACATGCCAAAATGTTCATTTTAAAGTGTTATTATGTTTTGCATGAAATTATCATTTGTTGGAATATTTGGTGAGTTGATTGTTTGAAATATTTGACTTTATAAACCTTGCAAAACACCCACATTTGGGATTCTTTTGGTATCTTGATAAATAAGTCATTTTAAAGTATTTTAATGGTTTAATGCATAAATGGAAATCGTTTGGTGAAAATACACTTTTAGTGTTTGTCTGGGTAAAAGGTTGATTTTGTGTTATGGGACGTTTTGAAAGAATAAAGAGTATAAATCCATTTGGAAAACAATTTGTCTCAATCTAAACTGTATTGGAGTCTACCTATGTATTTTGGAGTGTGTTTGCATGACGCGGGTCAATTGCGTTATGTAATTGGGGATTGTTAATCGTTGGTCAAAAAGGGCTTTGAGTATTTTAGCTCGGTGTTGACTTAAAGGGTCTTGAGGACACTTGTCCGGTTTTAATGGCTCGATGTAGAGTCCGGTTATGGTTTACACACTAATGCACCGTGTTTCATATTGATGTTTATTACATGCTCGAGTGCGTTGGTCATTCATGTGAAGTCATGTAATGTTAGACTGTGTTGCATTGGATCCATAGGCACGCAACTCAGTCTGTTTGGATGGTCAATTGGGTATTGCGGGGTTGAACTCCGGTACCCATGTTTTACGACCGGAAACTTTACAAGTAGGCACTGGAGGGTTGAGTCTGGAGGTGCTACCTGAGAGGTAGGCACTAGGACCTCCACCGCTTGAAGTAATGCCTGGGAGGTAGTCTTTAAGTGTGTCGGGCCTTCGGGATGGAGTTCTTTGTAATGTTCATCAAGGTCAACCGTCTCTTAAGGTGTAACTTGTTAAGAAGTCGTAGGGACACTTGGGCTTTCATGTCGTGAGGTGTCATGCTATTAATGTTGCAAGAGTGACATACTATTCTGTTCATCCACTCTCAACGGATAGGGGTCTCCCCCGTCGTCGGCCAACTGTATCTTATATGTTGACGTCTTACTTTATTATCATTGGTATTATGTGGTCGACAGTGAATGAGGACGTTAATATTGGACCTTCCTCCACGTATATTAAGGATTGAATGAAGTATGCCATCCCCATGTTTTGATATTTGGTTTCCTTTCGCTTATGGTCGCGTGAGTATTGGGACTAGTGTCCATGTTTTCGGATGTATTGTATATGTGGATTTTGATCATGATTTATGGCTTGGGTATTTTTCCCCACCCCCACTTGGGTGTTTTGGGGTGTAACGCTTTATCTACGTTTCTTAAATGGGAGTCAATTCATATTATTGATTTGAGTAAGTTTGAGTTGCATCATTTTATAAAGAATGTTTGTAATGAGGTGTCCATCTTTGAAAATGAATGCTATTGGAAAAGAGTTGTTTCTACGTTTTAAAGTACATTATTTGAAAGGTCATTGATGGCACTAATTATTTAGTGCCATTATGATCTTTTATCTTCTTTTTAGCATAACATTTTACCTTATAATCCCAACATTTGAGTCATTTTAGTTACTTATTTTTCCTTTTCTTGTTTCTTGGAGCTAAAGATATGAATGACTTGTTTTATTGCATTGGATAACTAATTGGTGTATTTTTGGATTGATTTATTAGTGTAGTGATCTGCAACATTCCAGCAGCAACCGATGTTGTTGAAATACCACCCAAGCCACTAGGAATCCAAGTGTCTGAGGTAACCAATCCTGTCCCTCGAAGATCTGACTACCCTTTATTGTTTCCAGAAGATGTCATTAAGAAAAAGTCAGTGGAAAGTAGTGTTGACAACCCAAAGAGTAATGTGGTGATTCCAACCATACCACAAGAGAGTGAGACCAAAGGCATAAAGGACCCATCATTCTCAACACATTCAAACAAAGTTATAATAAAACCAGTTCCTCCTTATGTGCCTTTTCCCCAAAGGTTAAGGAATCAGAAGGAAGAATTGCACTTTAAGAAATGTTTGGATGTGTTTAAAGAATTGCATATCAACATACCCCTTGTTGAAGCAATTGAGCAAATGCCTAGTTATGCCAAGTTCCTTAAAGACATTTTAAGTAAGAAGAAGAAGTTGACTGAGTATGAAACTGTTGCTCTTACTGAGGCATGTAGTGCTATCCTGACCAATAAAATTCCTCCTAAGCTTAAAGATCCAGGGAGTTTTACTATTCCTTGCTCAATAGGTGGGAAGGAGGTTGGAAAATCCTTGTGTGATTTGGGAGCTAGCATCAATCTCATTCCTTTATTCGTCTTCAACAACTTAGGAATAGGAGAGGCTAGACCCACCACTGTTACACTCCAGTCGGCTGACAAGACCATTGCCTACCCAAAAGGAAAAATTGAGGATGTCTTAGTTCAGGTTGATAAGTTCATTTTTTGGGCAGATTTTATTATTTTAGATTTTGAGGCTGATAAGGATATTCCTATTCTTTTAGGAAGACCATTTGTAACCCCCAGAAATTTATAAGGTAAGTAATTTTCCTTTTATTTCATTAATTACGACTATTTGAGAATATGAGACTTTTATATGCGCATGATGATCATTATTATATTGAAATGTTATGTACACTGATTAATCATCTTAATTTCTTAAACCTCGCGCTCGTAATCGTTTTAGGTTGAATTTTGGGCTGTGTTGGGTGTGGCACGATAGTGCCACGCGATAGTGACACTGTCACTATCGCCGGTCACTATCGCGGGAGTTGTACCGAGAGTTGGAGACTCAGCGCGATTATGCCGACGCGATAGTGACATTGTCACTATCGCAGGTCACTCTCGCGGAGAGTGTACCGAGAGTGGGGGAGTGCTCGCGATTGTGACTCGTGATAGTGCCCATGGCACTATCGCCGGGCACTATCGCCGACGGGGATTTTCACTTAAATGAGTTTTTTAGCCGATTTTACTTCATTTGGAACACTTCTCATTTCTCTCCTTGGCGATTTTTGGCTCCAAGAAACTGATTCCACACTTCCCAAACCCTAACCCTCATTTGTTGGTCCCGAAGGTGCTTAACAAGTTTGTAGAAGGGGGGGGGGGTTGAATACAAACACATAAATTAAAGTTTAATAAATTGTTTATTGATAAATCAAAATACAATTTACAAGTTTGTTGCGGAATAAGATTAAGACAGACTCAATCTAAACAAACTTAAGAAACACTAAGATGGTTGCACAAGAAATTCAGAGAATGGGGGATTTTAGAGAGATAGAAAACAAGGGTTTCTATTATGGAGTTCAAGGATTGAGCACACCTTCAGATGAAGGGGTGAGCTTCCTATTTATACCCTATGCATTAAATGCATGGCAGGGTACTTTACACGTGGCATTCATAGATTGGCTTTGGGAGTCTTACTTTTGGAGACATGCTTTTGGCCGCTTTATGAACAGTGTAGTTGACAGAGTTGTTGTACGATTTGTAGCAGAGACTTGTCCGTTCTGACACATCGTACTGGTTGTGCAAGGTAAGACAAAAGAAAACTTGAGGCATAAGCTTTGTGATCGTTGATCGCTGAGTATCTCTTCTTCCAGAGATAAAGAAGTTCAGCTATCGCTGAAGCTTTTCCTCAGGCTTCTTCGCGTAAGTAGATTCGTCTGGTCTTCGCTGATATCCGCATCAGGTCACTAGTAGACTTATCTATTGTTCAGTGGCTTCGTCTTTGATTCAGCTATGAACTATGTTGACGCGAGACTTGTCTTCAGGGATTACGTTAACTGTGTTACATGGGAAACGATTAGCGATAACTGAACAGACTCAGGTTGATCGCTGAAAGTGAAACACATACATATTAAATGTTTACAGAAAGGTCATCAGCGATAACTGAACAGACTCAGTCTGATCGCTGATGATGAAACACTAATACATATAATAACGTAATTTTCACTAAGTATAAAAGAGGGTCGTTATCAAATCACTGAGAGAGTTTGGATCAACAATCTCCCCCTATTTGATAATGACAAAGTAACAAAAGAAAATTACTTTGATTCAAAATATAGGAATAAAAAGGACTCATAGAATGCATGTCCCAATTACTATTTTGAGGGATCTTTTACAGTACTGATAGGGTTAAGTACATCACTGTGATTTTCATTTAATTCAGGGATGGAATTACAAGATATGAAAAACATAAGTACAAGTGAGTAACTAACTACTGTAAGTATAACTAACAAATTACAGAGAAGGAAACTAATCTATCAGCTATTAAAAGAAGATTTAGGAGGATTGATCATATACTCAGGTATTTCTTCTCCTTTCTGTCTTCGTTCCAAAGATTCTTTACTTATAATTTCTTTAATTTCTTCAGCAGCAGGGAAGAAGTCACACCATAAGCATAAGAGATCCTTGAGATGATTCAGAGGACAGATAGGAATCTCAGAGATTCTTTGAAATCTGAGTTCCTCATCATCATCTCTGAAGAATATTCCATAAGGATTGTCAATTACTTGACCAGCTTGGAAAGGACCACCAGGAGGCAGAGATAAGTCCAGAACTGAAATATCGGGAGGAGGACCAAACAGTGCATCTCTTGAAAATTTGATAGAAGTTTCATTCCTGATGATGGCGACATCTTCAGAGGAGGAGGACCCAATTTTTCTCTTGAGTTTCAAAGATTTGGGAGGAAGAGGAGATGGCAGCTTTAGTACAGAAACGACTCTATTTATGAGGGCTTCAAGAAGTCCTTCAACGTAGCCTCTGTATGTAGATTTGGATTTCTTCAGCGCATCCCAGAACTCTAACCATTCCGTAAATCCGAAGCTCTCAAGTTTTGATACGTACATTGCTTTTTGGGTTCCATCCTCTCTGGTAATCTCCATGGTCACTGAGAGTTGATCTTTCTTCTTGCGACCAGAGATAGTCACGGCTGATATTGGAAGAAGATCAGAACGATAATCCATCTTTTGTTTGCACCATTCGATAGACTTATCGTTGATCTCTTGTTCTTTGGAGCGTTCCTCTTCAATTTCTTTCAGTAGTGCAGCTTGAACTTCCACAGGTTTGCTTTTCAGCTTTTTGTCCTTGACTTGAGAAGATTGAATCTTTAAAGCGAGTTGGGCATCTCGTTTGCATTCAGCGATCAGCTTCTCAGCTTTGGCAGATTCTTCTCTTTCAGCTTCAGTGAGGAAGTCGAACTCTGTGGATGTTTGAAGAGGGATTTTCAGTCGTTGACTTTCTAGTTGAGCGATCATTTCAACTCTTTTCTTCACCACTTCCTCTGACCAATGAGATGGTCGAGAGGGCCTTCCTGGATGGACCAGGGAATCTTCTTCTTCATCAATCTTAGCGATAGAGATTGGGATTATTTCTTCAGCGATAGTAGCTGGAATTATTTGTAGTTCAGAACCCTTAAGCAGGGATGAGAACTGTCTGGATAGAAAAAGAGGGAAAGAAGGGATAAGTGTATTTTTAGAACGAGAGAGATAAAGGCTAGAAAGAAATAGGGGTTTGGAAAGAGTAGGAGAGTGGTACAATTGAAAGACATACCTGAGAAGGATGCTCCCCCTCAGATTGTGATCTAGTCCTCAAGCATTCTTCAGCGATCGGTTGCTTGTCTTTGCTTTGCGAAGGAACACTTGAAGATGTATCACCTCTCACCCCTGTTTTGACAACCTCTTGCGAAGTTGTCCCTGATGCGACGTTCGGCTTAGAGAACCACAGAGATTGGTCTTCATCGTCGTCGTCGTCATCGGAGGGCTGATCCTTTTCTTGATCATCAAGATCTAGATCATCTTCCTCTTCATCGTCTTCTTCCTCATCCTCTTCAAAGAGAATAGAGTGAATTGATGAGAATTCTTTTGCCTTCTCCCCCTCAGATTGAGAGGGAGGTTCTCTTGGAGTCTTAGCTTCCCCAGCAGCAGCAATAGAAGTTTCTTCAGTTTTCTCCCCCACTTTGTCATTATCAGCGGTAGGGGATTGTTCAGCTGCTGGAGTAGCTGTTGAAGCTTTTAGCACTTGAACGTCATCCTCCAGACGCTTAATCCGGTCTTCAACCGCAGGGATGTCGCACGTGGCATCATGAATGAATTCCACAACGATGTTGAGGTTGGTACGATCATCTTCAGTGAAGGAGGGAGGCAGCGCTGGAGCTGGTGCATTCACTTTCTGTAGAATTTGCTGAAGAAGGGACGTGCAGAGGTCAACCTTGGAAGAGAGACCCTGAACTTCAGCGGTAAGAGACTCAAATCGCCCTTGAAAGAGTCGAGAGAACTCTCTGAGTTGGACGACTTGTTCTTCAACAGCTGAAAGTTGGGAGTTCTCAGCTTTAGATGAGCAAGTGGCGGTCAACTTCTTCAGCTCCTCACCAGCCTGATTGACGGCACTGGTGGTTTCATTGATGGTGTTGGTGAGTGCGTCCACCTTTTCTCCCAGACTGTTGACATGCGTGTCAACAGACGCCAAGCTAGGACCTGAAAATAATGTTAGTTCAGATATGGGCTTATTTGGAGAGGGGGGGAGAGAAGTGTTTAGGATTATAGGTGTACCTGACGTATCAAACATTTTGTAGAACTGCATAGATTCCTCAAAAGTTTGATGCTCAGGTCCTATAGGGAAAGAAGAGGTAGCGGGTTCAGAGACCAAATGAGAAGAGAAAGGAAGAGTTTGGGGGATAGAAGTAGGGATGGGGTTAATCTCAGTGAATGAGATAGTGGGTGGGGTCACTGATGATGTGACAGCGAGTGAGATCGCTGACACGGCAGTATGAGTGACTGCTGAAGTTGTGGATGAAAGACCCACAAATGCATCTAAGGTAGCTTGTTGAGAAGCTCCCTCAGGTATAGTACTAGAGGGTGTACTTTCCTTAGTCTTTTTGGCCTTTTTGGAAGGACCAATCGGACTAGCTGATGGTCGTTTGGAAGTAGTGGTAGCGACAGGGATAGCAGACGAAGGAACCGTCTGCGTGGTCGCTGAAGATGAAGAAGAATGGAGAGAGAGACGAGAGCGAAGGAGAGAGATACTTACCTCGTCGGCGAGTGGCTTGACCTCCAGTGATCGTTGACCTACCCTGGCAAAGGTGCCATCATCTTTGGTGGGATAGGTGTTGGGATAGAGAAACTTGATATACGTACATATGAAACGTACGTACGAGATCTTGGGATCTCGTTCAGGATTCTCTAATCTCGACCTCAGATCTTCAAAGATTGTTGTGGCGTAGTCAAAGTTTTGACCAACGATAACGGAGTAGGCCATCTGCAGTTGTGTTTTGCTGGCTTGATCCAGCGAACCACTCTTCCCACTCATGCACTGAATTATGTGCGAGAAGATAAAGTTCAGTTGTGATGGCATCTGAGCTTTTAGGATCTTGGTGAGCTTCTTGTTGGGAATAGAAGATCTTGGTTTGTTTTCCCAACAATAGCCCATGGCGTCCAGGAATGAGATCAACTCATCATCAGTGGGGAGTGCGTCGAACCCACTCTTTGGTTTGTCAGGGAATCTTAAAGATTTCCTGAGGCTAAGAGCGGTCATGCTCCCTGGCCCCAATTCCGTGCTGAACGAGATAGCAGGGACTCGTTCACCTTTCCTGTTGGTAAGTTCAGTTGCATCAGCAGTGAACCAGAACTGCTGGAGTAGAGTCTTGGAGGGCTTAGGATCCACAGTGATCGCGTAAGCTATGCATGACTGCTTGAGAAATTCAGCAGCTTCCACCAGATGTGGGTATTTATCAGCTTTGAACTCGAGTCTGGCCAAATGATTACATTTAGTAATCTCAACTTCAGTGAGAGCGAATCGTACATGCTTGGAAGCAACGATTGAAGACTGTGTCATTTCTGTTATGGAAGGAGGCATAATAGAAGAAATGATTTAGATTAAAAATAATATGATTACCAGTTTCCATAGAAGGAGGGAAACTGGAAAACTATCAAGTTATTTTTAGGAGAAAAATAGTGTTCTGGGTAGAAAGAATGAAGAACACTTTAAAACCAAAAGGTTTTTATTGAAAAACATAAAATCAGAAAGAATGATCTTTAGTTTTTTTTTTGAAAAAAAAAACGTTTTATAAAATCCATAGAAAACGAGTAGGATTTTAAAAAGAATAAAAAGCATACGAACAAAGCATATAAACATGAAATAAACCTGTGTATCTTGAAGAAAAAGAGTTGCAGATTCAATATTCTGGGTTTACTTGCTTGAGTGTTCTTGAGAGAATGTTTCTTGCTTTGAAAGTTTTGAAAGCGTAAACCGTATAAAGGAGAGAAGAATTCCTTTTATACGAAGAGAGAGAAGAGAGAGAATGAAGCGGGAAAAGAAAGGATCATCATGACATTGACACGTTCCACGAAGTTGATTGGATAGAAGGGCAACGGACGAACGTGTCAGAAAAGGCATGTCGTGGATTGTCGGTTCAAATGACGTCATAGAAGAGAGAGACTGTACATTTGTCCGTTTTGAAATGATCACTGAAGAAAAGTCAGCGATAGATTTTCCTTTTTAAAAGTATCCCTTATAGTAAAGATAGGGATAGATTTTCCTTTTAAAGGATCACTGACTAGAAATATCAGTGATTAATGTATTTTTCAAAAAGCTTTTAATCATTTGAATAAAGTTCAGTGATTAAAGTTTAAATTTTGAAGAAAAACATCTTTGAGGGAAAGGAGAGAACATACCTGAGAGTCAGAATGTTTATCAGAGAGAATGATGAGGGGAACTTTTGATTACTGACACAATACATGAACGCTGAAGAATTATTCTTCGAGGTTCAGCATTCCAAGCTCACTGATGAGAAAGTTGAAACTTGTCTCATCAAGAGGTTTGGTGAATATATCAGCAAGCTGAAAGTCAGTAGGGATAAAGTGAAGTTCAATATCACCATTCATCACATGATCTCTGATAAAGTGATATCTGATCTCTATGTGTTTTGTCTTTGAATGTAGCACTGGATTATTTGCTATAGCGATAGCACTAGTGCTGTCGCAATAGATAGGAATCTTTGACAGCTGAAGGTCATAATCTAATAGTTGATTTCTCATCCACAAGATTTGAGAACAACAGCTTCCAGCGGCTACGTATTCAGCTTCAGCTGTGGAAGTGGACACAGAATTTTGCTTCTTGCTTGTCCAGCTTACCAGCTTTCCTCCCAAGAGTTGACATCCACCAGTGGTACTCTTTCTGTCAAGTTTACAGCCTGCAAAATCACTATCAGAATAACCAGTTAGATCGAACCCTGAGTCTTTGGGATACCAAAGACCGAGGTTAGGAGTTCCTTTCAGATATCTGAAAATTCGCTTTACAGCGATCAGATGGGATTCCTTGGGTTCAGATTGATAGCGTGCACATAAACAAGTAGAGTACATGATGTCAGGTCGGCTTGCTGTAAGATACAGCAATGAGCCTATCATTCCTCTATAGGCAGTGACATTAACAGGTTTTCCAGATGGATCCTTGTTAAGTGTCAGCGGTGGTGCCATAGGAGTTTTCATCGCTGAAGTTTGTGTGAGATCAAACTTCTTTAGCATATCTTTAACATACTTACCTTGGCAGATAAAAGTACCTTTGTCAGATTGTTTAATCTGAAGACCAAGAAAATATGTCAGCTCACCCATCATACTCATTTTATATTCTTTCTTCATTCTTTCAGCGAAGCGAGTACATAGAGATGGGTTAGTAGAACCAAATATTATGTCATCGACATATATTTGTACAAGAATTATATGACCCTTTATCTTCCTGAAAAATAACGTATTATCAATCTTGCCACGTTCAAAATTTTCAGAGATAAGAAAAGATGATAGAGTGTCATACCAAGCACGAGGGGCTTGTTTTAGACCATAGAGAGCCTTATCCAATTTATAAACATAATTTGGATGCTTAGGGTCATAGAACCCTGGTGGTTGTTCTACATAAACTTCTTCATTCAGCTTTCCATTCAGAAAAGCTGATTTTACGTCCATTTGATAAACGATGAAGTCTTTATAGACTGCATAAGCTAAGAATAGTCGAATTGCTTCGAGCCTGGCCACAGGGGCAAAGGTTTCATCATAGTCTATGCCTTCCTCTTGTCTGTATCCCTGAGCAACAAGTCGAGCCTTGTTGCGGGTTACAGTTCCATGTTCATCTAACTTGTTTCTAAACACCCATTTGGTGCCTATTACAGTTTTATCAGATGGTCTAGGAACGAGATTCCAAACTTTGTTTCGAGAAAATTCAGTCAGCTCTTCTTGCATAGCGCTGACCCAGTTTGGATCTCTGAGGGCATCATCAGTCTTCTTTGGTTTTATTAAGGAGAGAAAGTTTACAAAGAGACAGATATTACCTGAGCTTCGTCGTGTCTGAATACCTGCATCTGGATCACCGAGAATTTGATCTATTGGGTGATCTCTTGTCCATCGCTGAGCAGGAGCATGATCGCTTAACTCAGAGGTTGGATCAACAATTGGGATGTTTACTGATGAGGACGTTTGAGGTTCATCAGCAATTAACTGTTGAGTAGGTTCACTAGAGAGGTTTCCAGACGAAGGAAGATTTGATGGTGGTAATGTGTTTAGAGGTTCAGCTGAAACCCATGAGGTGGATTCAGCGGTGGGAGGTATGATACTTGGTTCTTCATCAGCAGCTGGAGTTTCAGTGTGCTGATGGTTTGAGAAAGGTTTAGTTTCTCTATAGTGAGAGATCATCCAAGTATTCAGTTCTTCATTGTCAGCGATTGGTTTAGAGTTCGCTGAGCGCGTTTCATCAAACGTGACATGAATGGTTTCTTCTACGGTTTGTCTTCTCTTGTTGAAAACTCTGTAGGCTTTGGAGATGGAGGAATATCCTAAAAATATTCCATCATCGGCTTTTGGGTCGAACTTTCCAAGTTGATCTTTGTTGTTTAAGATAAAGCACTGACAACCAAAGATATGAAGAAAGCTGATAGAAGGCTTCCTTCCAAGAAAGAGTTCATAAGCTGTCTTCCCAAATCGCTTTATTATCAGCGATCTGTTTTGAGTAAAACATGCAGTGTTTACAGCTTCTGCCCAAAATTGAGTAGGGAGGTGAGAATCGCTGAGCATTGATCTAGCAGCTTCTATGATCGTTCTGTTTCTTCTTTCAGCGACTCCATTTTGCTGAGGTGTTCTTACTGAAGAGAAGTTGTGAGAGATTCCTTTGTTCTCAAAGAAATTGTCCAGGGAACTATTTTTGAATTCAGTTCCATGATCACTTCTTATTGATCGAACAGTAAGATTATTCAGCACTTCCATCTTTTTGACAAAAGATATTAGTTCTTCTGGAGTATCATTCTTACAGCGAAGAAAAATAACCCAGGTGTAGCGAGAATATTCATCTACAATGACAAGCGTATATTTCTTTCCAGCTATTGATTGGATGTTGACAGGGCCAAATAGATCCATATGCAAGAGCTGAAGATGACTTGTTACTGAGGAAACTTGTTTCGATTTGAAACTAGCTTTTGTTTGTTTTCCTTTTTCACATGCTGAGCAGAGAGATTCTTTAGCATATGAGTGCTGAGGAAGACCAGAAACCAGTTCCTTAGATGAGAAAGAATTCAGGGTTTTGAAGTTTAGATGAGAGAGCCTTTTATGCCATAGCCAGTTGACATCAGAAGAGGCCTTAGAGAGAAAACATAAGTTATCAGTGATAGTAGAGTCCATATCTATTACATAGACATTTTCTCTTCTATAACCACTGAGAGCAAGTTTTCCTTTTTCATCTACCACTGAACATGCTTTCTTAGAAAAGCGAACTTCGTAGTCTTTGTCACATAGCTGACTGATGCTTAGAAGATTGTGCTTCAGTCCATCTACATAAGCAACTCTTCGAAAGGTAGTTGTCCCATTGCTGAGGACACCAAACCCTCGGGTAAATCCTTTTCCATTTCCACCAAAGGTAACAGAGGGGCCTTTCTCTTCCTTGTATTCAGTGAGCAGGTCTCTTTGTCCAGTCATATGACGAGAACATCCACTATCGAGATACCAGATGCCCTTTGATCCCTGCATACATAAGGAAGACTAAGCGTTGTTTGGTACCCACTTTTCAATGGGTCCTTCAGAGTTAGTGGATAAGGAAGATTCAGCAGTCTTCACCGCTGATGAAGATTCAGCTTCAGTGGTAATCTTCACTTTGGTTAATTTCTTAACCTTAGTGGTATTTTTCACTTTGGTGACTTTATTTGCCTTAGAGGCATTTTTCTTCACTTTGGCTGTTTTATCAGCTTCTGTGGTATTTGGACACTTGCTCGCAATATGGTCAGTAAATCCACAGTGATAACATTTTCTATATCTGATGGTGGTTTTATAACCAAAAGGTTTTGAAAACTTAATATGAGCAGGTCCAGCTCCAAGAATGCCTTTAGCACGAGATCTGGGAGGAATTTTTATTTCTTCAGGTCTCACGGGCTTTAGATCAACCTTCAGCTTTGGAGGACAGATATCAAAGATTTCTGTTACTGAGCTAGAAGGTTTATCCACTGAAGGTTTGGAAGGAACTTTCAGTTTGGTTTTCTTGGAAGCCTTCTGAGGAGGAAGAATAGACTTTCCTTTATCTGCAGACTTAGATCTTGCAGATATCTCCTCAGGGATGGGATTTGAAGAAGAGCAGGGATAGAATTGATTATAAGAAGTGTCAAAGAAAGATGTGACAAAAGTTCCAAACTTAAGCGAGGAACTTTCTTCTTTAGGATCATCCTGTGGTGTCCAAAAACCAAGACCAGTTCTATCACTTTCAGGAGTTTGAGCATTTATTATCTCAGAGATCTTTGTTGATGATTTGCACCATTTTTCAACATGAGCCTTTTCTGCTTTTAGAGCAGCGATGGCTTGTTCGCGTTCAATGCTGATGATTTCATTTATAATGACTTGGTCTTTCAGCTTTTCTTCTAAAAGATTTAGTTCACTGATCTTTTCATGACATTTCTCTAGCTCTTGTGTTAAATAAACATTTTTATTTTCAGCTTGAGTTTTGTCATTTAGAGCATTATAAAGGTCAATCGTCAGCACATCAACAACGCGACTTCTCTCAGCTTCAGGCAGAGAGGGATTTGTTGAGATAGATACCTGAGATGATATGTAGCTCATAGAAGGTTCAGATGGTTCTTCTACTTCTTCTTTAATCTCAGCCATGAGGCAAAGATTAGCGACTTCTTCTTCATCAGAAGATGATTCTTCTGATTCAGCCCAGTCATGTTCTTCAGCGATGAGACCTTTACCTTTTCGCTGATAGCTTTTCAGCTTTTGATATTTGTTCTTCAGCTTATGGTATTTGTCATCACTGGATCTTCTTGAGGTAGAAGGTTTGAAGACCTTTTTTGACCTGCACTCACTAGCAAAATGTCCAATTTTTTCGCAGTTATAGCAAGTGGCTGTAGCCTTATCAACCGGAGTTGATTTTGGCTTTTCAGTAAGAGAGAGAGGTTTACTTCTTCGGAAGTTATTCTTTCTTGAAAATCTCTTAAAAGAGTTTGTCAAGAGTGCTAAGGACTCATTAAACTCTGAAAGATCAGGGTCTGATAAATCCTCAGATTCAGAATCTAACTCAGTGATGGTGAGAGTAGATCGCTGGGATGGAATTATCTCTGATGAGACTAAAGCAACAGCAGTGCTTTTGGAGTCTTTAGAATCTTTTACAAGATTCTTCTTCAGGAGATTAGATTGCTCATAGTTGAGCAATATTCCATACAGAGTGCTTAGAGAGAGAGTATGTAAGTCTTTTGTCAGCTTAAGACATATTGAATAACTGTCCCAGCTTTCAGGAAGACTTTCCAAGAATTTTGTTAGGACCTCAGAATTAGAATAGGTCCTTCCAACAGTTCTTAGGTCAATGATCAGGCAGTTAAACCGCTGATGAATGTCAGAAAGAGATTCATTCTTTCCAGCGATAAAACTTTCATACTGTCTTACCAAGTTAATCTTTAGGGTCTCTTGGATTTCAGTGGTGCCCTCATATTGAACACATATGGTTTCCCACATTTCTTTAGAAGTTTTTAGATGCATGATGGAATGGAAAACTTCATCAGGCAGAGCCATTGATATAATGGTCTTTGCTCTTGCATCTATGCCTACCTTCTTTTTATCTTCATCACTCCACTGTCTTATTTCCTTAATGACATATCGTTCAGGGACAGCTTCAGTGGTGGCAGTAGCGGGAACCGCAGCTATAATTCTAACAGGTTCATAGGGTCCGTTTTCTATATATTCAGGTATAGTAGGATCCGCACCTTCAAGAAATAGCATCATTCGATTTTTCCATAGAGAAAAGTTATCTCTGCTAAATCGAGGAGGTTTAGAAAGTGAACCATTATCATAGTAGTTTGTGTTTGTGTTTAGTGCCATTTTAGAATAGCAAGAAAGAGTATACAGCAAGATCTTGTTTATTAGATTAAACAAACTGCTCTGATACCACTTGTTGGTCCCGAAGGTGCTTAACAAGTTTGTAGAAGGGGGGGGGGGGTTGAATACAAACACATAAATTAAAGTTTAATAAATTGTTTATTGATAAATCAAAATACAATTTACAAGTTTGTTGCGGAATAAGATTAAGACAGACTCAATCTAAACAAACTTAAGAAACACTAAGATGGTTGCACAAGAAATTCAGAGAATGGGGGATTTTAGAGAGATAGAAAACAAGGGTTTCTATTATGGAGTTCAAGGATTGAGCACACCTTCAGATGAAGGGGTGAGCTTCCTATTTATACCCTATGCATTAAATGTATGGCAGGGTACTTTACACGTGGCATTCATAGATTGGCTTTGGGAGTCTTACTTTTGGAGACATGTTTTTGGCCGCTTTATGAACAGTGTAGTTGACAGAGTTGTTGTACGATTTGTAGCAGAGACTTGTCCGTTCTGACACATCGTACTGGTTGTTCAAGGTAAGACAAAAGAAAACTTGAGGCATAAGCTTTGTGATCGTTGATCGCTGAGTATCTCTTCTTCCAGAGATAAAGAAGTTCAGCTATCGCTGAAGCTTTTCCTCAGGCTTCTTCGCGTAAGTAGATTCGTCTGGTCTTCGCTGATATCCGCATCAGGTCACTAGTAGACTTATCTATTGTTCAGTGGCTTCGTCTTTGATTCAGCTATGAACTATGTTGACGCGAGACTTGTCTTCAGGGATTACGTTAACTGTGTTACATGGGAAACGATTAGCGATAACTGAACAGACTCAGGTTGATCGCTGAAAGTGAAACACATACATATTAAATGTTTACAGAAAGGTCATCAGCGATAACTGAACAGACTCAGTCTGATCGCTGATGATGAAACACTAATACATATAATAACGTAATTTTCACTAAGTATAAAAGAGGGTCGTTATCAAATCACTGAGAGAGTTTGGATCAACATCATTAATGCATCATCTTTTGGTGGTTGAGTCTTGATTGCTTGCCATAACTCAACTCAAGGAAGATTCCTAGGGTTTCTCAAAGTGCCATCTCCTCCTCTCCAAGTCTCATCTTCAAGTATCTAGGGTTTCCTATTTTTTAGGTTTTGGTTCAAAACCTAGATTGTGAGTTTACTAAACCTTTGTTAAAACTAGATACACATCATAACCTCCTACTTGCTCCTATTGTATATTTTCTTAAAATGTTCATCTCTATATGTTCAAGTATTTGATGGGTTCCTTATGAAAATATGTTTATAAGTACCATGCCATGATTTACTCTATTTGTTCAAGTATTTGGGATTTTCTTCATGTATACCTTCTATGAGTATTTTGACATGATTAATGTATACATGTCTTGGTATATGATGATTTCTACTTGGACTACCCTTTTTGGTGATATTGTATCTATATAATGATTATATTGACATGTGAGTCTTATGTTGGACTTATGTGGTTTAGGATGGTAATATTGTACCTATAGTTGGTATCGAAATATGTTTGGTTGAAATATACCTCAAGGCCTCTTATAAATTATGTTGGACGAACCAAGTCAGTAGACACTAGGAGGATGTAGTATTGGGCGCCACCATGATGGTATGTGCCTAGACCTCCGCCATTCGGGGTAATGCCATGGTTGTAGTCCTCGGATGTGCCGGGCCTTTGGGATGTCACTCTTAGTACTCGACATCAAGGTACATTGTCTCTTTGGGTGGAACTTGATTGGTGCTATGGGTATCCCCCGTTGACTCCACATTCGATAAATTTGGTTAACTGCTGATAAGGATTGTAACTGTTCATGCATGATTTTTATTGTTCATCTCACTAGGCTTTTTGGCCTAACACTTGTTTGGTGTCGATGTGTATTTTAGGTTCTAGTGGCGCCGGTTCTAAGCTGGCGTAGTTGCTGGGGTGAGAGATTGGGGAAAACTTGCATTTGGACATACTTTTTGTAGAGGAACTTTCGGGTTTATAGATGACACCCCTTTTGTAATCTCTTTCCTAGTTATAGAAATTAGATTAGTTGGTTGTCATTTATTTGTCTTTTAAATTACAACTGTAATTGAATTGGATTGGTTATTTCCCCATTTTTGGGAGGCTCTTGCTATGGCAATTCTATATACCTTATGTCCGTTTTTCGGATTTTTGTTATCCCTGTTTTTAGGGTGTTACACCATTCCTAGCCACCGGAAGAACTTTGATAGATGTCCAGAAAGGAGAACTAACCACGAGACTCCAAGACCAAAAAGTCACTTTTAATGTTTTCAATTCCTTGAAATATCCTGATGATGTAGATGATTGTTCAAACTTAAGTGTGATTAAATCATTATGTTATGAGGAAGGAGTTAGAAAAGCCTTTAAGTTGGAGGATGAGGATGATGAGGAAATAGCCATAGAAGATGAAAATGATGTTGATGGGCTTGCCTTAAGAGAAGAAGATATTGTCCCATTGAATGCTGAAACTTTTGAACTGTTGGAAAATAGTGAGCAAAAACCCTTCACCCCATCCATTGTTTCACCACCTGACATGAAGTTGAAACAACTCCCCTCTCATTTGAAATGTGTTTTTCTAAAACAAGAAGGCAAATTTCCTGTCATCATATCATCTACCCTAGATTTTCATCAAGAAAAGAAATTGGTAGACAAGTTGATGTTGCACATAAAATCCTTAGGAGGAACCACCACTGACCAAGGTGTGATGACCATGATGCAAGACCTAATTGCACAAAACATAAGCCAAATGGATGGACTGATTGATCAAAGAATGGAGTTCCTGAATAGAGTAGAGATGATAAAAACTGAGTTGGTGGACAAAGGGCAAAAGAAAGTTAAAACAAATATGAAGAAAGTCAAGGTTTCTTTGGATAAGTATGAGAGACAGATCAAGAAACTGGGAAAGAAAGTGAAGTGACTCAAACAAGAAAACATCAGGCTATGCACTGAGAGTCAAGAGATGAGGGAGTTGCTGAAGGCTTACAAGGAGGGAATGGAAGGCACCTCTGCTGTTGCACCACCACAGGATCCACAACCTACTCCAATGGAGTAGGACAGGTTCTATTCATGACCCTTTAGCTCCATTTTCATTGTTCATTTTTAATTTTTGAGTCTGGGATGTGTCTTTGCTGATTTTAGGATTTATTTTCTTGCAAAATGGGCATTGGTGATCAGTTTGAGCATGCATACATATCCATAATAAATGCATACAGTCATGGTCTATATCTCACTGTGTAGTTCTTGCTAGAACTAGGATTGTTTTACTTGGGAAACAATTTGGTCCATATCTCACATGAGAAATGATTTAGGCCATCTTTTGATACTCAAAATTAGCCACTTGCACCCACTCCATATTCTCCATACACTTTCACACCATTACAATGAGGACATTGTAAATCTTCAAGTTTGGGGTTGGGAAAGTCCACCATCGCAAAAGCATTAGGTGGCATTTGTTTTTTAAGAGATGCTGAAGTTTGAAGTCTGATTTCACTTCTGATTTTAAGAGGTAGTGCTGAAATATGAAATCTGAATCAACAAGACTGTTTGTTTTTTGTAAACTAATAAACGTCTGAATATGTATAATTGTCTATTTTATCCCTAAAAAATTCAACTTAAATACGTCAATTGAAGTGAGCTTCGATGATCAATAGATGGAACGGGAAAAAAAGAAACAAAAGAAGGATGCTAACAGATTTGCGAGATTGTGGAATTTTAATCATATCCCAAACACCGAAACGCCGATTTAAGCGATTCAAGATGTTTTGGAATGCCAACACACAAATCTACAATATTCATGTTTTGCATATTTGCAAATTCAAGGTGCATTCGGTCTAAAACCAGTGTTGAAATCGAAAGAATGATGTTGGAAGAAAATAAGAGATAATTAAGTGGTTGGGTTGTCACTTAATTATTCATAGGACATTAAGGGTTAAGAGACTCTGAAAAGAAAGAAAAAACAAACGGTCTGAATTATCTTATGCCTGACCAAATCAGACATAAGTGACAATTAAGAGCTTATTTTGAAAAAACAAACACCACCTTAGTGTACTTGTTTATGTACTTTTAAAGTAGCTTAAGCTTCAAGCTTAGTTTTTTTTGACCATTTTACCCTCCCTCCTTTGGTAGTATAAATAGGAGTGGTTGTTGGTGTGTTTAGAATGTAGGTTTTAATTTCCATGTAGAGAGAAATCAAAATTTCAAAGAGTTGAATCACTCTTGGAGTCTTGCAATATTATTAATCTTTTGAAGTTAATTTTATTGTCTTTCTTTGATTTCTTGCAATTTTACTTTCTTTATTACGCTTTATTTACATAACGCAATTTACATTCCGTCATTTATATTCTGTCATTTAATTTATGTCATTTACATTTATGCAATTACTTTCCGTCATTTATTGTTTTATGTCTTTAAATATGAGTAGCTAATTTTATTTAGCTCGGGTGTGAGATGGAAGTGTGAGATTTTAAACCAAAGAAAGATGGACATTGTTTCGCAATAACAATGTTCCATCATTTCATTTCAAGTTTTATAAAATTCAATGACACTTCTTGACGAATTGATCATTTGCTAAAGTGTTAAAGTGCGGTGGACTTAGAAATAAGCCATCAAAAGCACGTTAGTTTGAATGATATAAGAAGTAGACTTGAGAGAGTTACTGATAAGGAAACTTATCATTTATATTTTCCAAAACTGATTTATTCTCGACAAGTTGATCACTAATCAAAGGTGTTAAAGTGTAGTGGACTTAGAGATAAGCCACTTTGAACACGTCAACTTGAATGGTATGGGAATCGGCTCGAGAGAGCGGTTTTAGATACAAAGAGATTTGATCGTCCATATATTTTGAAGACTTTATTCTACACTATAAATAGCTGGAGGCTGCACAGAGATGTGTTTAGTCGAATCTAAATAGTAGTGTGAATATTGAATTTCGAGAGGAATACCCTCAAAATAGATGGTGGATCTAGTTATGGCCAACTCATGCTGCAGCATGTCTGTAGCATAAGTCTGTTGGAATTTGTGTTTAAGTCTCACCTAAATGTCTTACACCCGTGCTTGCTTTATTATTCTGTTAATCTAATCAAGTGACAAACCAAACCAAATCAAAGTCTTCAAAACTGTCATCTGAAGTCATTTATTTCTTCTACTTTTTATTAAACTTTTACTCCAATCTCTGTGGGACGATATCCGGTACTTTACCGTTTTATTACTTGAAAGACGATATTAGATCTCATTGTATACTTGCCTTGAGGTTTAATTAGCACACGTCTGTAGGTGTATTCTAAGCACTATCAGTCATGATTTTAAGTGAAGTTCATTCTTTTAAAGATATATTTACTCATGTAAAACTCTTGAACTCAACCTTTTTATTTGTCGGCATGTGCAACAGGTTCCGGTTAGGAATAGTTCTAGTATCTCAGTGTAGAGAGAAGTGCCATTTGTGCGCCCGAAGAATGAGTAGCTTGATGAAGTCTTCCGCATTAGGTTAAGGAGAGCAACTTGTATTTGGGTTAAGTGACACCCGACTTCAATTTAGTTTGTATATATTATTGGAGTTTATAATTGTCAAGGTTAATTATAGAATTCGTAGTTGAGGCATATAGAGTTTTGGATCGTAAGAGGAAGTTTTATCCCTTATTTGATGTTATGTTTGAAAATTTTAATTAGTTGCTCTTACCAAATTCGAGGGTGTTACACTGGGAAAGTATCAGATGTAAACAATAATCGTAGTTGTAACCATTGATCTTAGGGTTTAGGAATTTATGATTGTGTTCTTAATTGTTGGTAGCGTATGGAAGAAGATAGGATGTGATAGGTATAAATTACGATCTTACCCTTAAACTTCCAAAACTTTCACTAATATTACAACAAATGCCATTATTGTTAATCACCCTTGATTAAAACCCTTAAATGGTAGAGATTAGTCCTCACGATCCTCAACTTTTTTTCGGTTGTCATTTGATTACCGTCCCACACACATAACTATATTAAGTTAAATATTAATATTTTTCTTTATAATATTATCATATATATTCGTATATTAACATGTAATTTTTTTATTGAGTAAAAGAGTTCATGATGATTAAATCAAAAAACAAAACGGGATCGGGAAAATACATACAACAAAAACTGTTGTCTTACAATTTTATGTAGTTTTTAAAATCTAATAACTTTAATTATATCCTAGAGTAATATTAAAATGTTTACTAGAAGGAATTAGATGTAAGATAATTACTATATTTACGAACTTATGCTTTACTTATATGTTTGAGATTTGAATAATGTTATTTGTTGTTGAACATCTACTATTTTTGTTTTACCATTTATCCATTACCCATTCCGTTACCCGCTAATTTAATGGGTAAGGTAAGATATAGATAGAAGTTTTATAAGATTGTTAATTACCCGTTTCCTTACCCGTTATCTTAAATGGATAGGGTAACAAAATAACCCTTACCCTACCCGTTGCCAGCCTTAAGATGTGGTTAGTGAAAGATAAATAACAAAATAGTAGCTGTAATAAATAAATAATCCCATCCTTTAAAATGGGTGAGACAGGTGTAACACTCTGAAATCCAATGTATTAGACCCAACTCTTATGCGTGAGAGTTGGGTGGGTCACTTTGCTATTAATGGTGAAATCTTCTCATGAACATCTAGAGAGTAGGCATTAAAGGGCCATGGACCCTTGAGGTTAAACTTTTCCAGACTAAGGGTAAGCACTAAGGTTCAACAACCCTTGAGGTGGAACTCCACGGAGTAGACACTAAAGGTAGTAAGGATACTTGAGGTGACGCCAGACACGGTGTGCACTAAAGTTGAGAACCTGAGGTGTAATCCCAAATAACAATTTTAAAGTGACTCCATCCTTGGGGCCAGTTACTTGAGAGGAAACGAGTCTCCCCCGAAAGTAAGCTTGTGTATCTTATAAAATCGTGTTCAGGATTTGGGCACTGTATGACATGGTGAATTGTGAATAATACAACCATTGAGGATTCGGTAACATTGAACTACACCTTAATGTTTTATATCATATTGATGTGTACATGCTTGTGTGAGATCTCATTAGTCTTCTAGCCTAACACTTGTTGTTGTGTACTTGTTCTACAGGTCCCACTAGTAGCGGGCCTATGATGCCTTGATGTGTCGATCGTGCAAGTAGGAGTACTTAAAGAGTCGGTCTTTTTGGGATGTATTGTGAAGAGAACGAAGTTTTGGGGATATAACAACACTCAATTTAATCTAGTTACTTATTTCTAGATTAGGCCAGTTGTTGTAATTATGTCCCATTTGATAAAATGTCATTGTTGTCCAAACTCTCCCCATTTGTGGGTTATAGTTGTGACATTTAGAAGTTTTTATATTCATCAAATTTCTGGAGTTCTTCCCCATTATTGTCTTAAATTTTAGGGTGTTACATAAGGGGTCATTTATCCAAACACTATCAGATAAACATTTATCGATAAAAATCAACACTCTTAGTTACCTTATCAGGTAAGATTCTAGTTCATCAAAACAACATCGTATGTAACAATTTATCTGATAAACACTAACGTGTAAAAGTCGTCACCTTCACTTACTGGGTAAGACTCTTGGTCTTTGCATCGCTTTTACTGGGTAAGATTATCAATCCTTACCATGCACCTAATAAGGTAAGTGACCCGATAAACACTTAGCGGAAAAACATTTGATAAACAATCCATAAGGGTGCGTTTGGTACGCAGACTGAATGGGACAGGACGAGACAAAAAAATAGTCCCATGTTTGGTATGCCATGGGACAAAAATCACATGGGACAAAAATTAGATTTCATGGGACAAAAATTAAGTTTTTTAGTTCCACCAAAATAGGTGGAACAACATGGGACTAAATGTAGGATTACAATATTACCCTCTTTCAAACATACGATTTTAAACCTAAACTAAACGTGAGACAAACATTTAGTCCCGTCCTATCCCATCCAATCTGCGTACCAAACGCTACCTAAATGAACTTTATATATGCTAAATGAACTCCTTGGTATTTCATATTCATATATGATATAATCAAACTTATTTTTTACATTTTAATGTTATAAATTAATATTTTTTTACTAACCTAATATAAATTTCCATAGTAAAAAAATAGGGAATTTAATTAAAATACCCAAACATCAAAAATCATTACCCAAAATGCCCAAAATCTTGAAGTTTTTGCCAAAATACCCAACAACTTTGTGTTTTTGGGCTGTGTAAATGGGAAAACGCAGGGTTCTGTATTTTTGGCCGTCTATCCAACAAAACACGGGGAAAGCACGGGGTGAAGCGATTTTGGTCCGCGTATGGAGACAAAATACGGAGTTACCCCGCGTTTTAAATATGTAAAACACGGGGCATATGTTTACACAATTAAAAAAAATATTAATTGGTAAAACACGTGGCATATGTTTACACATAATAAATTAAAAAAATTCATAAATATTAATTGGTAAAACATGGGACATATGTTTACACAATTAAAACGCGGGGTAACCCTGTGTTTTGTCCCCATACGCGGACCACAATCGTTTGACCCCGTGCTTTGCCCGCATTTGATTTAAATACACGGCCCAAAATCTCAATCCCACGTTTTCCCATTTACACGGCCCAAAACACACGGGGTTGTTAGGTATTTTAGCAAAAACTTCAAGATTTTGAGCATTTTGGGTAATGATTTTTGATGTTTGGATATTTTAATTAAATTCCCAAAAAAATATACACTTTTATAAATGTGTAATTATTACATTTTTTTTAATTAACTCAAAGACAATTTTATTCTTAATAATAGATAGATAACTTTTCTCCATCTTTTAGAAATAAAAAAAATTAATATTTATTTTAAGACAAACTAAAATAAAAATATAAAATTTAGAGTAATGGTTTGTTAATAGTTTTATTTTCGTTCTCGTAGTTTAAAAATTGCATTTTTCGTTTATATAGTTTGTAATTTATTGCTATTTTCTTCGTTTGACTAATTCATACATTTAAGTATAAGGGACAAAAAGAGTAAAAAATCGTAAACCATAAAGACCAAAACAACAATAAATTATAAATCATAAGAACAAAAATAACAATGAATTACAAAACATAGGAATAAAAACCGTAATTTCTAAACCACATAAACAAAAATAATAAATTTTAAGGTACTAGATAGGGTAAAAACCTAATTTATTCTAAAGTAATTTTGCAATATAAGAGCATCTTCAACAATTATGCTAAAATAGAGAAAAAATGAATTTTAGCAACTTTTTACTCCAGCAACTATGCTATCTTTTATGTTAAAATCAAGGTTCTAAATGGCGTAGCGGCGAGGCCAAGCCTCAAGCCTTAGGAGTTACGGCAAAGCCTTAACGTTTTCAAGGCGTGACTTATGGCGTCAAATTTATAGTTCATATATAATATTATATATAAAAACGTATGTTTTGTAGTGTTACTCAATGAGTATTTAGTAATAAGCAAGTTAAATTAGGTTATATATTAAAAACTTGCAAACAAAACATTAAAAACGTAAAGAAAAATCAAATATCTCATTACAATAACTACGCATTAAGCCATGGCGTGCCATGAGCTTAACGTGACGTGACACACAAGCCTTGGTGCCATGGCGCGCCATGGCGACTGTGTGGCGAGTTTTTTAGAACATTGGTTAAAATAGACGAATAAGATTGTAAAAATCTCTAAAATTTTATAGAAGAAAGAGAAATAATGTATTAATATTTTCCACAAATAAAAGAATTTTAAATTTAATGTGAAGTTGATTAGGGGTGTCAAAAATAACCGAAACCAATAACCCATCTGAATCAAATGAAATTTGAGTTAAACGGTTTCGGGTTATTCAATTTTCGGGTTAAACGTTTTGGTTAACCGATTAAGGATCTTTATTCGGTTCGGTTTCCAGTTAAATTTTTCCTAATTCGGTTAAACTGAATAACCCGAATAACACATTATACTAATATTTTATATATTTTATGTTTATAAAAAAATAAACCAAATACATATTATACTATTATTATTTTACATATTTTATTGCTGTATAGTATTTCTTATTGATAATAGATAATGTTTTTTTTATTAGATCACGTTTTTTGCTTGATTTACAATGTCGCATAGGAAAAAAATGTCATTTTGTAGGTATTTGTTTGATAAATGGTGTATTTTACTCAGGGGCGGATGTAAGGTTAAAAAGGTGGGGGGAAGGGACCCACTCAAAAAGTCAAAATACCAAAAGTTCAAGGTTAAAAACAATTTTTTTTTTATAATTTTTACCATAGATCCCCCCACTGATTTTTCGTATGGGACCCCATCAACCAAAAAACGTATCTCAAAATCAATCAAAAAACCAAAAAAAACTCTCGAAATCAACAAAAAAAACTGAATAAGTCACTCAAAATCACCAAAAACACTTGAAAATCCCTTGAAATCAATCAATAAAACTTCAAAAATACCTCTAAATGCTGGAATTATGCTAAAAATATATCAGACTAATTTGCGAGCCTTCAATGTATCTTCAAGGTGCCCCCACCAGAAAAAAATCCTGGATCCGCCACTGATTTTACTTAATATAAGTCAATTGTTGAGTATTATCGTATGATACAGTTATATATTAAAAGAAACGAATAATTACTTTGAGAAGATTATTTGAGCAAATGTCCAACAAAAAAAAATCCTTATTTAGTTTAACTAATTACCAAACTGAATAACTCGAAAACCGAATAAACCGAAATTTATTTGGTTCGATTATTGGTTATTTTAAAAGAACTTGAAAACCAATTAACCCGAACCGAATAAAACGAAAACCGATTTAACCGATCGAATAACACCATTGAATTGAATTGAATGATAGAATTATTAAAATAAAGTAGCTATGAGAGATAGAATATAATTTTTGTTAAAGATGGTACAAACGAATGTCAAATAGTAGCATGTTTTTGCAATTCACATAATAACGGTTAATGTATCCGGTCGCAAACGGCTACCTCGTACAACTCGTTATATGAAACCCTAATATTAAAATCAGAAAATCTATCACCAATCACCTTCTTCTACTTTCCAAATTGCAAATCCGTCAGCCATGACTTCAACCATTGAAATCGAGACCCACTTCAATAATCCTACGGTCACACTAAAGGTTCCTAGATTCATCAAAGTCAAAGTTAAAGATCAGATACTCCCATATGCACTCTAGTAGTCAAAGATGAAAGATTTTGAAGAACACCATGATGAAATCTCTTCTCCACTTCGTAAGCACAATTTCACCCAAAATTAAACTCAAATTCATCAAACCCACATGCTCAATTTTCAATTCCAGTAATTTCATTAATTTCCCCCAAATTAATTTGTAAAAATGTGCAGTTCAAAAGAAGACCCAAATCCATGGATCCACTTCCCACTCGCCGGCGCCGGAGGAGAATTCTCCGATCGAACAAGTTGCACTCACGGTTCCGGTGACCGACGATCCAAGTTTACCGGTGGTCACCTTCAGAATGTGGACACTTGGAACAATCGCTTGTGTGTTTCTTTCATTTCTGAACCAGTTTTTCTGGTACCGCCGTGAACCGCTGTCGATAACCTCGATCTCCGCCCAGATCGCCGTCGTTCCTCTCGGCCATCTCATGGCGGCGACGATCACGGACCGGGTTTTTTTCCGGGGAAAAAAATACGGGTTCACGCTCAATCCTGGACCGTTTAATGTGAAGGAGCATGTTTTGATCACGATCTTTGCGAACTCCGGTGCCGGAAATCCGTACGCGATTCATATCGTGAGTGCTGTGAAGATATTTTACGGCAAGACGTTGACTTTTTGGGTGTCGTTGATTGTGGTGGTGACGACGCAGGTGTTAGGGTTTGGTTGGGCTGGGATTTTCCGGCGGTATCTGGTGGAGCCCGCCGCCATGTGGTGGCCACAGAATCTTGTTCAAGTTTCACTATTCAGGTAACCTGCAAAATGGAAACATTTTCATTCAATTCTGAAAACTTTCTTTTTACAGAAAAGATTGATACCCAATATGGTTAAATAGAATCTTGAATTTAACTCTATGCATTCATCGTGCGTGAGAAGTTGAGTTAACGGTGAAAAGCGTAAGAAGTAAATCTAAACCGTTGATCTCTTTTAATCCCAAAACCTCCCATGAATTGCGGCTTAGAAGGGAAAGGATCTGGTGCAACTCGGTGTATCTCATCTTAATGTGCGTCCATTTATCATCCAACTGTTGATAACTACTTCTCACCGTTAACTCAACTTCTCACTAGAACCCAACCCAACATTTGTAACCTCTAAATGTCATTATTAACAAACAAGATCCTAAATACCTTTTTTTGGTTGAGAATACATGAAACCCTTTTAAATCTTTTTTCTAAAAGAGCCCGTTAAGAGGTGTTACGGAGAGAGGATGTTTAAAAGTGTTTGAATCCTACATCGGCTAGACAAATATTTCTACTCTTTATATGTTGGAATCTTTGTCGTCTCCTCAAGGGATCTTTTGTAGAGTAACACAGGGTTCGACATATTCTTATATGGTATCATAGCGACTCTTAAAGAAGAAGTTTAGAGAGACATGTAAGGTCTGCATACATCTTACCCTCTAGACCTACTTTCGGGTGGGATATACTGGGTTTGTTTGGTTTGGTCTAAAGATGAATTTTAGAAGTCTGCCTACATCTTACCCCCAGACCATATCATCGGGTGGGATATACTCACTACTGATGAGTATGGTTGGTTTGGTGTAAAGATGAATTTAAAAGCCTCTCTGTCTTGTGCAACAGAGGTAAGGTCTGCATACATCTTACCTCTAGGCTCTACCTTCGAGTGGGATATACCGTAAATAATTGGTTTGGTTTAAAGATGAATTTCAGAAGCCTCTCTTGTCTCGTGGGACGGGACAGAGGCAAGGTCTGCTTACATCTTACCTTCGAGTGAGATATACTGGGTCCGTTTATTTTGGTTTAAAGATGAATTTCAGAAGCCTAGATTTACAAACGGACCGCATTTTCATTTGCAGGGCGTTACACGAGAAAGAGGAGAGGCCCAAGGGCGGGTTAACGCGTAACGAGTTCTTCATCATTGCCTTTGTTTGTAGTTTCGCTTACTATGTCCTCCCAGGATACCTTTTTCCGATGCTTACCTCCCTCTCTTGGTTATGTTGGATCTTCCCTAAATCGGTCTTAGCCCAACAAATCGGCTCAGGCCTCCACGGCCTTGGCGTTGGTGCCATTGGGTTCGATTGGTCCAGCATATCCTCCTATCTCGGTAGCCCCCTCGCTAGCCCATGGTTCGCCACGGTCAACATAGCCATTGGCTATGCTCTAGTTACATATATCATAACCCCTTTAGCATATTGGTTCAATGTTTATGAAGCCAAAAGGTTCCCAATTTTCTCCGATGATCTCTTCACCGCCACCGGCCAATCGTACAACACCTCCGCCATCGTTGACTCGAATTTCCACTTTGACTCAGACGCTTATGATCAAGAAGGTCAAATTTATCTCAGCATCTTCTTCGCGATGAATTATGCAGTTAGTTTCGCGTGCCTAACTGCTACCGTGGTCCATGTGTTCGTCTTCCATGGAAGGTTGGAGTCTTTTTTTTTTCTTCTTTCGTTTTTTTAATCTTTTTGAGTCTACACGATGTTTTATGTGAAATTTTGTACGGGTTTTAGAGATTTATGGCAGCTAAGCAAGTCGGCGTTTCAAGAAAAGAAAATGGATGTGCATAGTAAACTTATGAGACGATATAAGCAAGTTCCCGAGTGGTGGTTCACTTGCATTCTCTTGACGAATATTGTAGCAACGTTGTTCGTGTGTGAATACTATAAAAGTCAACTTCAGTTACCGTGGTGGGCGTTCTTGTTGGCGTGTGGACTCGCATTCTTTTTCACACTTCCTATCGGTGTCATCACCGCCACGACAAACCAGGTACGTTCGATTCCATACCAGAATAAACTAATGATGTTCCAAGCTATAACATGGGTATCTTTGACTCTGTAATAGAATAGATTCTGTACCGAGGTCATGTTTGGCCACCATAAGCTTGTTTATTTTGTCCCCCGCTTGCTGATCTGTCCCGGTAGTAGAGGTGTAGGACCGGTGATCCATATGCCTGATCCATATGCCTGAGGTCCTGGGTTCGAGTCTGGAACGGTTGGAATGCATGCGCCGATTAACCTCCCCCATGATGACTGTGGGACCGGTGCAGTGGAAGCACCTCAGAGTAGGGGTGTAAACGAGTCAAGCTTTTAACGAGTTACTCGAGCTCGTTTATCTCAAGCTCGTAATTATTCTCAAGTTCGAGTCGATCTCAAAAACAAAATAGAACTCATTTAACTTAACGAGCCGAGCTTTATAACACCAATGTTCGACTCGGCTCTTTCGAAAACTCGATTCAATTGTTCGAGCCGAGTCGAGCATACCCTTTTTCAAGCCAAACATGCTCATATATTTATTAATCATACAATAAAAACATAAACATTATCAACCTCAAGCGATAAACGAGTTAATCGATCGCGATGTCGAACCCATAAACGAGCATCGAGCTCGATAACTCAAAAAATATTCGAGCTCAAGCTCTATCCCTACATTGAAAAAGTTAATCGAGCTCGAGCCCAATATTAATTTTTTGAGCCCGGCTCGATTAACCTACTACTCGACTCGGCTCGTTTACACTCCTACCACAAAGGGTGGCGTCTACCCTTTTTTAAGCTAGTTTATTTTTTGAGCTTATTAAAAAAGATATGTTTCAAGTAGTGTTTCAATAAGCTTCGATGACTTTTTTCCACTTTTTCCCAATCACGCCCCTTATAATTTTTCAATTAATTCTTCAACATGTTCTTTTAGGTCATTTTAGATTGTCATATAATGTTATCGGCTAGTTTTTATCAAACATGACTAATTGATGTTAGCTAACTTATGAGCTCTAACATGTGTATCTTGTTCATCAAACAGACACCGGGATTGAATGTGATCACGGAATACATCATAGGATACTTGTATCCGGGATACCCCGTGGCAAACATGTGTTTTAAGGTTTACGGATACATTAGTGTGAAACAAGGTATCGCCTTTTTACAAGATTTCAAACTCGGACATTACATGAAGATCCCCCCAAGATCCATGTTCATGGCTCAGGTCAGTTTCTTGTCGCTCACACGGTCAACATAAGTCAACACTTTCCACGACCCCATCCCCCGTCATAGCCAGATAGTCGATATACGATATCAAGATTGCCATTTGCTGATATAATTTGCCCCTTTTTTTTTCAATCAGGTATGCGGTACATTGATATCGGCATTGGTGCACTTAGGAACCGCATGGTGGCTAATGGACACAGTTCCAAACATATGTGATCGAGCGATGCTTCCTCCGGGCAGTCCATGGACCTGCCCGGGTGACCATGTTTTCTACGATGCATCGGTCATATGGGGTCTAATTGGGCCCCGCCGGATCTTTGGTGATCTCGGCTACTACAGCTCGATAAACTGGTTCTTTTTAGCCGGTGCATTGGCTCCTATTCTAGTTTGGCTCTTACACAAGGCGTTCCCGAGCCAAAACTGGATTACGCTCATCACGACACCGGTTTTGTTAGGTGCAACGATCAATATGCCACCCGCAACTTCCGTGAACTACAACAGTTGGATCATTATCGGGTTTTTGTCGGGATTTGTGGCGTATCGGTACCATCATAACTGGTGGGGGCGACATAATTATGTGTTATCGGGGGCGTTAGATGCGGGATTGGCGTTTATGGGGGTGTTGCTGTATGTTAGTTTGGATATGGAGCAAGTTAGTTTAGATTGGTGGGGAAGTAAACCAGATGGTTGTTCTTTGGCTTCTTGTCCTGTTGCTGAAGGGATTGTGGTCGATGGATGCCCGATTATTTGATCTGTACGATTTCTGTGACGATATGTAAAACTCATTTGAATCTTTTTCTCTGTAAAAAAGCAGGGAAACTTTCTACATATATATACAGGTTTGATGGTTGGTGTCTAGCTGATGTGGGACTCCAACAATTTCTGCTCAAGGTGTATAGATTTGTAGATATATTCTTGTTGCTTTTAATTCTTGAAATGTATGTTCTTTTGTCGGGAAATGGAAATCGAATTGTAATTTATATGCAAGTGATCTTCGCATATGTTATAAACGAGGTGTGATTAATGCCCGCGCGTTGCTGCGGATGGAAAGAAATATTAAGACCATAAATTTGAGCATGACCAATTATGAGAACAAAACATTTTGTGTCTGTTAGCAGCATGACTATAATTTACAAAATGCCCTATGAGAATGATGTGTGTGTATGATAGGAAGCGAAAATAAATTGACAAATGGTACATTACATCATTAAACCTAAAAAAAGTTACATTGTTATTAAACCTAAATTAAATTATAATAAAAATATGAATTAAACAAATTTTACATCATTATTAAACATAAAATAAATTATGATAAATTACTTTTTAATAAATAAAAAATTGGTGCGTGAATCACCTACGACTATGTGCTTGGATTGATGGGGAAGGCGGAAGGTTTTGGGTTGGAGAAAACACAGTCATTAAGATGCGATGCATGTTAAGGGATCTTTATTTTATGGTTATATAATAAAAATAATTTTTATAATATAACTTTTATTTATTTAAATTAGAAAATGAAAAAGTTATAAATGATCGAAATGTCATTTACTTAACGGTCAGGAGCTAACAACTTTTAGTTTCGAGGACCAAAACGTTACGCAAATGCAAAATCGAAAGTCTATTTTGGAATCAACAAATTATGGGGACTAAATCCAAGAGAAAAATAAAACTATAGGGACCAAATCTGTAAGTCTACAAACATAGGACTAAATCTAACAGGGAGATAAAACCTCAAGGACCAAATCTGTAATTGACTAAAAACCTCAAGGACCAAATATGTAACTGTTCATGAAAAATAAAAAATGAGAACACTGTTCATGAACAGTTATGGTAATTGTTATAATATATAATTTGTAAATGTCTGAATTCACGTTTTATGTTCTAATAGTATTATCGTACGTGTAGCCAGGAGTGGACCTATGAACGCCTAGCGAGTCCTGTGCACCAGCTTAGCTTAACTGGTTTTGCAAGTAGAATTTTTTTTTGGGTATGAAAGGTGCACCCGCTGAACTTAGGGGTGTTCAGGGATATTAAAAAAATAGAAGAGACATCAACCAAAAAACTGAAAAGTCTCGAAATCAACCAAAAACATTGAAGAAGTCCCTCGGAATCAAACGAAAAACTAAAAAAAATCCTTCGAAACAGTGGATTCGACCAAAAGTACATCGGGCGACTTTGCGAGCATTTGATGGTGCACATGCTTGGCAAAAATCCTAGGTCCTCTGCTACATAATACAAATATGACCGTAGCTACTTTCACGAATATTTTCTATAAACTATCGTTGCAAACCGATTTCAACAAGAAAATGTATTCAATGCCCATGATTTTTTTATGAATAAATAAAGTACCCAACAAGAGAATGATGGTTTCATATGAATTCAGATGGTGAATGGGGGTCGTTTCATTGAGGATTTAACAGGTATCCTTGAACCGGTTCGACAAAATGCCCCAAAGAAAGTTTCTATGGGTCTTCACCCTTATTTTAGGTGTATACATGTGTGAATACAATCAGGTTTATCTAGTAAAATATGGAAGTGATAGACCCCTTTTCACAAGCCGGAGGTCTTCACGAAAACAGTCGCTCTACTCTTTGAGGTAAAGATGAGGTTTGCATACATCTTACCCTTTTCGGACCCCACCTCTCCAGGTATGATATACTTGCTCTACTTTAATGGTTCTTATCATAAGTAAAGTTTGTGATGTATTCAATCTTTAATGAGCTGGAAATGTCAAGATATCGAACGTTCTGCTAGTTGTCAAAAAGGGAAAAAAGTCGACCCTGTGCACCAACGTTCCCTAGTTTTTTTCCCTTTGTTAACCATAGGTTTCCGGCCAGCTTGTGCACACCTCGACTAATCCCAGGGGTCCTGGAAAATTCCCAATGGCCTTGCAGGACTTGAACCAAACCGGTGACCTCTGAGAAGGATCCCCAAAAGCCCAAATCTTATTGCCAGTTTAGCTAACGACAAGAGGTTTAAACAAGTCTTTCTACACATCGTTTTCCTTTTGGTCACAAAGGAGTATTCTTACAAATGGTCATCAACATGCTTTTTGCAACTTTTTTCTCTCTATTATGCTTTTCTTTTTCTTAAACAATCTTGACTTCGCTTGTCATTTTGCAGGACTTTCTTTAATCGATTCCACAAAGGCGTTTTTCAGAAGTTTTAAATGGTTATTAAAGAGAAAAAGAGTGCTCGTAAACCATATCTTTCAGTCCCAAATCATGTCGCTGATTGGATGAATTCGTAGTGGACGTAAAAGAGTCGTTTTCAACTCATAACAGATGAGATCGATGACACAAAGGCTTGCAGGCGCCAGCAGGACTTCATGATGGTGATTGTTCTTGGCCTAACGGGTTTTTTACTAAATACTTACCGTCTTTTACAGGGTAACTAAACATATATCGTCTCTTATCCGGTAAAAGACGCTTCCCAGTGAGATGATGGTCTTTACCAAAGATAATCTTACATGGTGAGTGAGGGTGGTAACTCTTACCGGGTAAGAGACACTTATACTATGCTATTTTGATAATCGGAAATCTTACCAGGTAAGGTAAGTGAGGGTGGTGGCTCTTACGTGATCAGCAGTTACCCAATTTGTGTTGGTAAACAACCCCCAACTAGTAGAAGGATCACCGCTACCCTTTATTGGTTAGAATTACACTTTAAACTTACCAAAGGGTCATTGGCCAAGCAGTATTCTGGTTGCCTGGAGGTCACGGGTTCAAGCCTCACTAAAGGTGAGGAGTGTGTTTGAGTTTTTCCCGATATAATTATAGGGTTGAGTTCAGGAAAACCACAAAAAAATGAAAAACTAAGGAACACCCTAATAACCATTCATTTGTCCGATATGTACATGTACATAAAATTTTATGCAAATGTGCACATAAATGAATGGTTATTAGGGTGTCTCTCAGTTTTCCATTTTTTTGTGAGTTTCGAGTCTATAATTATATATACTTCAAAAATTACACCTTAAACATGCCGATTTGAACTTTGTGTTTATCTTTATCTAGCGATTTGAATTCACCATTCTGTTAACCGTAATCTAATCTTGATAGCCGTAGCCATGGCACAACGAGTACAGGCATTAGACATTGGCACGCTCGTCTACGTATTTGGATGGGATCAAGAAATCTTGGCACCCTTTTATGTTTGTAGTTAGTCAAATGGAAAGGACCCATAGGACACCCTTCCAAAAAAAAGGCATAGTTGTTGATGAGCAAAAGAGGTTAGAGATTGCATTCTTTATATCCCCAGTGCTCCCAGAACCTTTTGGCATGCAAGTAGATGCCTTATCTTCTATTTGCAGAACACTTTTAAGGCTTTTAGTTTGAAAGGATTTACAATGAATACCATTATTAAATGTGAATAAAGGCCTTTGATCAAGTAAACTAGTGTCTAATAAATGTGCCCATATCTTTTACGTTGCAATAAGTTGTTAGAATGAAGTCGGTATAAGTGAAGTTGGTATAATTTTGTAGGACAGTAAATAAATCATGTTATTAGCCTTTTCAAAGGACATTTTTCTATTACTAGGACACTTTTGAAAAGTGTAATGTCCTATAAAAAGGCTAATAGGACATTAAGTATCATCTAAAAAGGCTAATAAGACGATTTATTTATTCTGTCATATCAGATTGCTCAAATTCGTCAGTAGAGTTTGTTAGGCTGCCTAACTTCGTTTTAACAACTTACTGTAAACTATTGTATATGACGCATAATTGTTGGATTTAAAACTTAAAAGTCCTGTTACGTACCCTACAAATCTTTTAGGTTTGCTTGCAACGGTTACGTCTGCTGGTCAAGTTGGTATGTTTTTTCCGTGTTTCGCTTTAGGAATCATTCGCTACCGTCGAATATGGTCGTTTTAGTTTTGATGGCTTTTTATCTTTAGGAGAAAGTAGCCTTGGTTTCCTTTCTTTTGCATTATTGATCTACATCCCAATTATACAAGTTTTTCAACAATCAAAATTGCATACTATTATGTTCCATTTCAATGAACAAAAACATCATATGTCCTTTTCGGCTTTATTTCCCTTTTAATTAACAACGATGGTCTTAGGTTTTGCTTGCTGGACCGTTGATGGCATGAAGTTGACACTAAATCACCAGGGGTGTTTTTACGACTTTTTGCCTAAAGCAAAGATGTTGACGGTGTGTGAAAGAACAATACGGAATTCAATTATCTTGAACGAGTTTCGACCGGATAACGGGCGAGATACATTCATGCTTAAAAGGGTTGTACCATTTGATGTGGGACTTGTAATTCCCAATTGCCTTGAACACATTGTGATTTTGGTTGATGAGTGCATACTTGTTATGGCTGTCAACAACTCAAATAGAGGTGCAACCTTTTGATTTCTATTGAGTGTCTTGATCTTGAAAAGAACTATATAAAAAGCTTTAAAGTATAAAATGAAATAAAAATCTAACAAAATTTGATGCAGGGGACGTTTGAATTGACAGAATGTTTTTGAAACAATGAAAAATTTGGAATATTTGGTGTATTTTTGTTGGGATTTGGAATGAATTTGAATTATAAAAATAATTAAATTACTTTTTATTAATTGATTGTTACAAAACAAATGGTTCTAATGTATTTTAGAACATTATTACAGACAAATCTTATGAAATCCCGTAAAATACTAAGTACCTCATGAGATATCTAAATCCTTTGGTTGTGGGATTTCGTTGGAACCCTGAGATTTCAAATCCAAACTTTTTCTTTCAAACCAAATATATGCTCGGAATCAAATTCAATTTCGAAGCCCTCCAAAGTCTATTGGGTCCTGTTAGGTGTGCAGGATTGGATTTGGAGGGTTTGGAATTGAATTTCATTTCAATCCCGAGTTTGGTTTGAAAGATTTTCGGATTTCAAATCCTGAATCCCACAAACATAGGATTTGGAAATTCCATGGATGTGGTTGGTATTTTACGGGAATTTGTATGCAATAATGTTTTAAAATATATGTAAAGATATTTGTTATTTAATAATCAATTAATAAAAAGGTAATTTAATTATTTTTATATTTATTTATAATTTTTTTAATAAATTATTTATAAAAAATGAAATTGAAATCCTACAAATCAAATACATCAAAAACTCCAAATCCTTTCAATTCTAAATCCTTCCACCAAAATCTGAACCCGTCAAAAATATTTCATTAAACCAAACGTCTCCTTAAATCCCACAAACCAAATGAGCCATTATGACGATTATTTTTTCTTGATTAATACAATAAACGTTTAATTCTTTTTATTTTATATTCATTTAATTGGCAACCCTCACAACTTTTATAATTAGTGGATGTGAAGTTGTCAACTTATGTCATAATTCTTGATTGTCTTAAAAAATATAATATAGAAATCAAACGATGTAACGTCCGTTAAATCTGTTTATGTGTATAAAATAAGATTTCTTTTAACTATTTGTTACACTAGTAAAAAGGAATTATCATTACACTACCTAAAAATTAAATAAATTATGTTATATTTTGATTTCTTTCTCTTTTCTCTTTCCTTTTTAACTTTTTCTTCTTTTAGTTTTATTCAACCATATAATAACAATATGTTTGGCTTTATATTAATAATTTTTAATAATAACAAAACCAATAAAATATGTATAACTATTTAAATGTTTAATTTTTCTTGAAATAATTTAAATGTTTAATCAAAAATTAGAAATTATTGTTTTTTTAAATTGACATAGTTTTAAGATAAGTGTTCTAAAATGTTTGATGTGAATTGCGATAGTTGCCGTGGTGGGCCATGACTCAAAGTCTGTCTCGACCTGCGTTAAGCCTATAGGACGCTATGGCATGAAGTGCGGTTTTTGTAAGGCGTTATTTGATTTTTTTTTTAATTTTCTAATCTTTTAAAGTCACACCTTGAAAATATCGCGACTTCTTCGTAACTTCTAAGGCTTAAAGCTTAATGTAATAACAGGGTTTCTTTGGCATGAGTAGGCAGGTTTTTGGTGAAAGTCCAAAGTTTGAGGCTCGAATTGTAAATTCTTGTAAAAAGGGGTTAAACCCTAATACCCTCATGCCCTATTTCATTTTCACATTGAGGCGGCTGAGAGAAAAGAAGGGAGAATAGTGGGTGAAATCAAGTTTGGGAGAAATCAAGGAAGGAGAGATAGCTTGGAAGAGATTTTTGTCAAGTGTTCTTCAAGGTAATAATTATCTCCATCTTTAATCTACAATTTCTTGTTTGATATCATGATTGGGGAGTTTTAGAATCTCAAAGAATGAGGCTAATTCTTAGTTTGTTTTGCTATAAGTTGTTTTGGTTGTTGAATATCTCTTTGGGATTGATTAAGTAGCTAGACCTCATTTAGATGATTTAATTTGTGGTTTTGCTAATCCAGTTTTAGCCCTTAAGGGGGAGTTTTCTTGTTCGTAACAAAAATCCCAGTAGTGGGTTCTGTTCACAACCAGTCAAGGAGGGGTCAAACCCGGGGAGGCCGACCCGGGGAGGGGGGGGGGTTGGATTCTATATTTTAGCTTTGGAGGAGGTT
Organism: Arctium minus; assembly: GCA_954870635.1. Classification (NCBI taxonomy): domain Eukaryota; kingdom Viridiplantae; phylum Streptophyta; class Magnoliopsida; order Asterales; family Asteraceae; genus Arctium; species Arctium minus. The sequence goes on along the minus strand of OX941097.1, from coordinate 20,597,618 downwards.
TTTACCTTTGCTTTGTATATCATAGATTTCGCACAGGATCGACACCCCGGGACGCAGATTGGGATGCTCGGTCACTGCCTAGCCCGTGGGAAACAGAAGGTTAGGTTAGGAAGGAAGAAAGGTTAAATATTGGGAGCGTGATTGCGAGGAAGTAAGCAAGAACAACAGGTGAGTCTTTCTAACCGAAAATGTGTTGACTTGTGTTTTATATAAAAACGCATAAGATATTATGAAACTGCATGTTGATATTTATATGAACTGTATGTTTTGATATGTTGTAAAAGTTGAGATATTTTGTACGCATACATTAGGAAGGGGGTGTGTGTATCGGCTAAGTCGAAGGGTCGAAGGGTGTGTTCCGCCAGTGCTCATGTCGGGGGGGGGGGGGGGTGTCCCGTTTTATGCCATGGAGGATGTGTTCCAGTTAAGGCAGTGTGAGACTGACACGTTGCCACTGGTGGCGTGACTTCAGCGTGTCAATTACATGTGTAGTTTTGCGATTGAAAGTTTAAATGTTATAAAGTGGAGAATTATTTATAAATGCTTTTAAACTGTTTTAAATGTTTTTTGCGGTGCGATTGTTGCTGCTAGAGGGAACTCACTAGACCTCATGGTTTAACCCTCATTTTTCAAAACTAAAAGCTTTTTCAGGTAAAGGTTTAGTTAGAAGTTCGTTCATGGGATGGATGAGAGGTGTATCGTGGAAAAGACATAGTGGAAGCTCGAAGTTATGGTAAACTTAGTATATCTCAGTTGTAGTCATGTTTTATCGTTGTAATTAGTATGTTGGAATGTTTGTAATTAGTTTTTGGGACCATTTCGGTGGAATATTATCTTTAAGCTATTGTTGGAGTTTGAAGCTGTTACACTTAGGTGCCGTTTGTTTTTTAAGAGGTCTAATGTCTAAAGTCTTATTTTAGTTATGATTAATAAGAGGTTGTGTGTAAAAATGTCTGAATGATTCAGACTTAAGAGCCATTAAGAGGTTTTTAAAAAAAAAAAAACAACCCCTTAACCTCATCGTCACGTTACACCCCAATACCATCTAGAACACTGTGTAAGAGAAACAAACCAAATAGTAAAAGAAAATAAAAATAAGAATTATTTATAGCTATTAACATTTAGTATTTTTTATTTGATTTCTGTAATATACAAGTTTTCTATTGATATCGTATCAATAACAAGTGTAAGCCTTGTATTTATATATAATACAATTGTCATAATATTAAATAAATAAATTCAAAAACAATATATTATACATCCATTCATGAAGAGTCGATAATTAATATCACATAAAGAAACTACTTTCATATAAATAAAGAAATTTCATCAAATTTCTATAAAATGTATGTTTGACCTTGTTAGTCAAAGCTTGACCAACTGCTAAAATACATCAAGATTAAAAAAAACTTAAATTATAAAATCATAAATTATGTAAAATGTATATAAGAGAAATAATAAATGAAATAGATACAAGCTTCATGGAAGGATAGCTAACGACATCCGAACGTCCTATAGCGAGATCGGCATATAATGAACTATTCGAGAAAAATCCATCTAAGGTATCGGATCCGCTTCCATTTGTAGGCTTTGTTAATCCTTTCGCATTTTTGTTACTGTAATAAAAAATTTAATTATTAGCAAAATAATGAAAAATTATTTAATATGTTAAAAACATGTAAATAAAAATACAGTTATAATCAAATAACTTAGTATTTAATTAAGATATATTTATTTGAGAACCGTAAATATTTTGAAAACCATAAAAACAAACTACTTATGATGATTATAACAAACACTGAAAATGCAAGATTTTTATGATCAATAATTTTTAGAAATATTCAGACGTATTCATCCTAAATAAATATCCACATTTATATTTTAGTTAGTCTCAGAATAAATGTTCACTTTCAAAATATGTCTGCCTTCTTATTTTACTCTAAATATGAGATGGAGAAAATCCATCTTTCAACTATTTACAGAAAAATTGTTATATTACTTAATTAAAAAAATTTATAATAACAATTACATCCCTAAAATCGTTTGTCCAATTTCATCGTAGATATTTATTTTGAGAAAAATACTAATATATACTTATTATGTCTCAAAATAAACGTCTATATTACTATTTTAGTTTGTCCCATTATAAGTGTCTACTTTTAAAAATAATTGTCTACTTTCATATTTTACCCTTAATTATAAGACGGAAAAAAATTTCTCTTTTTATAATTAAGGGTAAAATTGTCCTTTTATTAATTAAAAATTTATAATTACATATTAATAAAATTATGTGTTTTTTTATTGTAGACATCTATTTTAGGATGAAAGAAGTAGTTGATTCGGAGTATATAAAATAGGGAAGTTGATTCAAATAGTCATTTTACAATTTTAAATTGGTCTAATGGTCATTTCTTTTCCACTTTTACCAAAATGTAACTACTTCTGCAATTTTCAGGCCCGGATCCGTAAAAAGACTTTTTTTACGAGAAGAAATTGACCTTTTTTTGTGTCATTTAGATTTGTGAACCTAATAATATTTCGATTAAAATGGAAAAAATGATAAATTTATTTGGTTTGAAATAGCTATTTGGTCCATTTCTCTATAGGGATATTAACCGTAAAATAAATAGTTGACTTTTATGGTAAAAATCTACCTTGGGATTGAGGGACAGAAGGTGATGACGTAATCAGCCCCCGCACACGTGAACGTACTCGTGGCATCATCGTACGCATAGCTATACGACCTCGGACACGCCGCCTTAAACACCTGCGAATACGCCGTCGGCCGACATGATTCCGGCGTCCCAAACTCCCCCTTACAACAATACTCCGGCGACCCAAACGCATCACACGCGCTCCGGCACCCTCCGCCGCCGTCCACCCGCAGCTCACTCGGACACCGCCGGTTCAAATCATCCACACAACCCGTCGTCCCACAATTACCCGACCCGCCACCATTCACCTCCACAATCATCTGCAAATTGTACCCGTCGACGAGGCTGACGTCATAAAAGTCCTGTGTGGAGCCTGATCCGAGGGTGAACTCCGCCAGGGTGGCCGGCGGAGTTGCTCCGGCATCGTGGCATTCGATTTCTCCGGTACCGCAATCGGCGGAGGCACATGACCAGCGACCGGATCCATCGACGGTGCAGCCGGTTCTTCCCCAGAACCGGCCGGACCACCCCGGCGGAGCTTGGAAAGAACGGGAGTTTCCGTTTGCGAGCTCGAATCCGGTGGTATCGAGAGCCGGTTTTCCGAGAATTCCGGGCCAAACTGTGTAGCTGCACTTGTTCGTAAACGTAAAAGTTGTACCGGAAACTGATCCTGTAATATGAACAAGAGGCGAATTCAATCGGATTTTCGATTAAAATCAAATTCTGAACTAAACATTAGTTCGAAAATGGAGAAAACTAAGCTCATATATATAGAGAGAGGGGAAAGATCATGCAAGAAGTTAAATAATTTTTGCAAGAAGACGAGAAGTCTCAATATCATATATGATTACATGTTTTCTAGGTGTGTTTAATCATATATATATGTGTAAGTGCCTATATATTGTCAATGTAACGTGTGTTTAATCATATATGATTAAGTTTGTGTATCATATACTTGTTGTAAAATGTACCTTGAAGAATGAAGAACAGAAGAGATGCAAGGACCAAATTACAGAGACCCATGTGGATAATTGGCTACTAATTTCTTTTGAGATAAGTTGTGGGTAGATGATCTTAATGAAGAAGAATTGAATGATGAAGAACAGATTTAATTAGGTGTTTATATATATGAAGATCAAAGGGGGGAGTAGTAATTTCGAAGAAAAAATGAGGAAACTTTCGAAAGAAGGATTAATTAAGGAAGTGTATGTTGAAAGAAGGGACATTGGTTTTGCTATTTATAGAAATTGAAAAGCATCTGCCGACTTATATGTTTGTGTTTCAACACCTTTCTTTCAAGAAAGGCCACAATAATGATGATCAGTTATTCCTATAGTTGTAAATCAACTTAATGTTCAGCGAACCGTTTGCCGGGAAGTTCGTTTATTTAAATGAACGAACATGAACACATTTTTTTGTTTGTTTAGTTAAATGAACGAATATGAACAATGGTCTCGTTCGTTCATTTACGTTCGTGAATGTTTGTTCATTTATGTTCCTTTACGTTCGTTTATATTTGTTTAAATATATATATATATATATATATATATATAAATATATTTATATATATTATGACGTGTTAAAGCATTAATTAAATTAATTTTTTAAAATTCATTTTTTATACTTCCTAAGTTTATCCCTTTTTTTCATTTTGTTATGTTATTTTTTACGAACGAAATGATGAGTAACGGTGGTTATTTTTTATTCATTTGTGTTCGTTTACGTTCGTATACGTTCATTTATGTTTGTTCGTTTATGTTCATTTATGTTCCTTCGTTTAGCTCTTAATGAACCAACATAAACGAACACGAACAAACATATTTTATTAACGAACGAACATGAACACAAAAAATTTCGTTCGTTTACCGTTCGTGTTTATTTGTTTGTTCGGTTAAGTTAAACGAACGAACACGAACAAGCCTCCGTTCGTGTTCGTTCAGTTCGTTTACAACCCTACTTATTCCTCTAATTTCACTTTATTTCTGTAAAATAAATTGTTGAGAGAAAATTATACTTTTTGGTCATTATACTTGCTACCCACTATCAAATCTAGTCCATAAATTAAAATAATTATATTTATGGTAACTGTGGTTGTCACTTTATTATATTTTTGGTCCCTCTATCTAATTAAAAGTATCCGTTAAAATAGGTGATTTTTGTTCATTTTAAACGAAGACCAAACATTTGAGTAGCTTAGGGACATTAACACCATGGAAAAGCTACAAATGAAACCAACTTCTCTCTCCTCGAAGTTCCCCTATCCAACAATATCAACACCAATATAAATGGACACTAACAATGTCAACCATACCAGCTTCAAGATCTCATATCAACATTCTTGCAACATCAAAAGTCGTGCACAAACAATCCGAACCAATATGACACATCCACAATTGATGAAAGGAATCCCATCTGAATATAGCCTCAACATCTTAAACAAATCCAAAAATCCATCTGAAACAGATCCAAATTCATCCGGGACCAAAATCAAACCCAACAAATCATAAACAAAAAATATTTTAATATTCTTTGATTGCATGAGTTCTTTCAGTTTCACTGTGTGATGCAACCAAACGATTATTGATGCTAACCAAGTTCTTGGATCGGAAACCACAAAAAGAAAACCCAACAAATCTGACAAACCAAACTGTATAAATCTTCAAATCAAGACTCTCAAATACGAGAATCAAAAAGCTTCAAATCTGATAAACCCAAATAAGAAAATCAAAAAGGTTTAAATCAAGGTCGACGTTCTGTTATGGGGACGTGGTGTGGGTTATGATCGGAGCTGCTACGGGGAAGGGATCTATGGAAAAAGAATAGTGAAGGGGGAAGGGGTGGGGGAGTTACCGTGAAGAAAAGGGAAATTAAAGTAAATAACCATTTTGACCAACGCAATTTACCTCTTAGCCATCTCTCTTCCATTTTTACCATTTTATCGATATCTCTGCAAGTTCCCTTGCCGCAACTTACGGAGGAGCATTGATAAGTTTAATTAAAATTAAACTTCCCTTTTGTTCACTTGCGGGATGAGGCAATGATGATGTAAATTTTTTTTAAGTGAACTTCACTTTTGTTCACTCTTGTGGAGGGGGCAATGATGGTTAAAAAAAGAGTAAACTACAATTTTGGTCCCTGTGGTATACCACTTTCTTTGAAAGTCGTCCCTGTGCTTCAATAACTGCAATTATCGTCACTGGTCACTAACTCCATTAAAATCGTCCGTAAAGTCAGGGGTATTTTTGTCTTTTTACACTCTTTTTATCATTATTTTGTTTTTGTCCTTTTTCTTTGTCTCTTACAGCAACCAATCCTGTGAGCATCTCCTAAAACCCCTCGTCGGTGAGAATCTCCAACCTCCGGCCACCTATGGCTATCTCCAACCTCCAGTCAAGTTCATATTTTCTAATTTTTGCGAAGTTGATTTTGAATTCAACTTCAACATCATGCTCTGTAAGCCAAGTTCAATGACCAAAAATTGCATTTGTGTTGACAGATAATTGAAAAGGAAAGCTGAGTTATGATTTTTTTTTTCATTCACATGCTCTGTCAGTCTTTAATTTTGATGGTGAATCTCTTTTGGTAACCTATACTATACATATAATTAAAAAGAAATACAAACATAAACTCAACAAATATTATATAAAATTTTACACAGTATTTTTATGTATATTATATATATATATATGTGTGTGTGTATATATATATATATATATCTAATAGACTAGTATATTATATATAGATATAAATGAAATTTCATCAAAATTATATATTAGCGGCGGGTTGTGTTGGGTAGAGCTAAGCTAACCCAATTTTAACCCTCTTAAATCGGTGATTTAACAGTTAAACGGGTGGGTTTAATTGGGTTATTAGTGGGTTGAACGGTTTAATGGTTTTTTTTACACCCTTAAGAATTCTACTAAAGTAGAGGATAGGATGCAACATAGTTTGTACTTTCTCTTCCCGATAATTTTGGGGGGGGGGGGGGGGTGTACTGTTCGCTTTGGTAAAAGTAGTGAGCCGATGTGGCTTCATACCCTGTAGCGTGGTAAGGATTGACTAGAGGGGAGGTGTAACACCCCGATTTCTAGGTAAGCAAATATTACCTTAAATTCGTGTTTCGCTTGTAGTATAGTTTTAGTTCCTGGTTTTGGCCTTGAGTTCTGTCTTAAATGGGAGTTGAGTGAGGTAGCCGAAAAAGAGAACAAAAGTGACAACAGTGTATCGTGCGACCCTCTGCGCAACTCGAGCCACACCACCATCTGTGCGGGGTTCTGCCCTCGTGCGACTCCAGACCTTGGCGCGCTTCTCCGCGTGGGCAACCGTGCGCGACCACTGTGCGTGTTAAAAAGGGGGAAAATGGCCCCCAACTTCATTTTATCACCAAAATCACTTCTCAAAACTCTCTTCTTTTCCCTCTTCATTACATCCGGTCTACCACATTCATTGCTACTTTTTCCTTCAAATCTTCTAGTAGGAATCATCATCTAAAGGTTTGGAAGACTAGGGTCCAAAGATTTACCACCTCATCATCTTCATCTTCAACCTCAAGACTCCATCTCCATTTATAGGGTTTTTACATCACAAACTCATTTGGTGAGTCTCCTAACCCTTACATTACCATAAATGTGTTTATTTGTTTATTTGAGAATTGTTGGTACTTTGGAGTTTGACCTAAAATTAGGGTTTGGTGGGTTTTGCTCAAATATGGATATTTGTTCTTATCAGATGCATTTAATGATTTTGGGGGACTCATAAATGACTAACAAGATGTAAAATGGGATAATCCCTATGTAACACCCTAAAAATTTGGGCAAATAAAAATTCAAAATTTTGGCAATATGACGACTAAAAATACGGATAACCAAATTATCCTGTAAAATAAAATATCTAATAAGAGCAATTTCAAGTTTCAAGACAACTAAAACCCAAATGAAGCTGGGATAGTTTGCACCAATTGTAGTTGCAAGAATAAGAGACATAACAATACAACAACCTACTTAATCTAGAATGAATTACGTCTAGATTAATTTGGGTGTTGCTATTCAACCAAAAATCTCTCCTCTCATAGATTCCCCAAAAAGACCGGCACTTCGAGATCTCCTACGTGCATAGTTGACAAGCCCGACATCCTAGATTCCACCGCTAGTGGGATCTGTGAGAGAAACAACAACATAACAAGTGTTAGGACGAAGCCTAGTGAGATCTCATAAATTAAGCCGTTCACAAACAAGAGTATCATAATACAAGACTTGTGTTACCAAACTCTTTTGTGTTAAAAATGTCATTTCCACTCGCATCGATATTCCCAAACCTGAACATAAACGCACAAGAGAAAACCCTTGAAAATACGGGGGAGACCCGTTTCCATCGGGGTGACATGTACACGGGAGTGGAGTCACCCATGATGTTATTAGATTACACCTCATGTCCCGGTTCTAGTTTGTAACATCCGTAAATTCCTAATAACATTTTATGATCATTCAAGGAAAACAGTCAGCGATCGACCGAGAGAAACGGTCGACTAATAGTTTAACACGAAGGGTGAGAAGATGCATCAGGTGACACGCGCGGCTTGGCCCGCGGCCTCAAATCCGCGACTAAAACAGCGTAACTCACTGTTGTCCACGGCTCAAGGACACGCGCGACTAGGCCCGCGACTTGAAGTCGCGGCTAAGGCCGCGGGAGCTGTCTGATCGAATTTAAACCCAAATTTTAGGGGTTTCACTCATTGTTACCTCCCCTATCCATTTCTCTCTTCCTTTGGTCGATGTTGGGAGACTATGTATCAACTCTGGGAGCTTGTTGTAACACCCTAAAAATAGGGATAACAAAAACTTTCCAAAAGGGGAGAAGTGGTATATAGATTGCCATAGCAAGAGCCTCCCAAAAAGGGGAATAATACAAATAAACCTGTTTAATCACAATCGTAATTTAACGGATAAATAAACAACAACCGACTAATCTAATTTCTACATCTAGAAAAGAGATTACAAAAAGGGGTGTCATCTATAAACCTAAGGCTTCTCAAAATAATCCAAGTGCCGTATCCCCAAGCTCTCGCCCAAAGCATCTATACTTGCCTAGGAGCAGCACCGCTAACACCTGAGATACACATCGACACCAAACAAGTGTTAGGCCAAAAATCCTAGTGAGTTGAACAAGTAAAAACATGCCAGATAACATTTACAGTTCTTATCTGCAGTTAAACAATTAATCACGTAGATGTGGAGTCAACGGAAGCGACCCATATCTCCAATCCGGTTCACCCAAAGAGGCAATGCACCTTGAAGCCACTTTATCTGGCAACCCAAAGGCCCGACACGCACCGGGGACTACCGCTTAGGAAATTCCCCGACGGCGGAGGTCTAGGTACATAGGAGACTACCGCCTTAGGAAATTCTCCAAATGTCACCCACCTACATTCCTATAGTGAATCACAAACTTGGTTCGTCCACATAATGCTTTTAGGAGGTCTCAAGATGTGTTTCAATCCGTCAACATTTCGGATATCCACCAAGAACACACTATAACCATCCTAATCATGTAAATCCAACATATGACATAATGTCCATCCAAATACTTCGTGAGAATGTAAGGTCGCCAAAAGGCATTCCAAAAAGGAATCATCAACATACCAAGATATACACATATAACACATGGTAACTTCCATATACATAAATCCATGGGTAAAACCCCCCAAAATACTTGAAACATTAAATATGAACATTTGAGATATGCATTGACATCAACAAGTAGAAGATAATGATGTGTATCTAGTTTTAACAAAAGATTAGTAAACTCACAATTTAGGTTTTTGACCAAAACCTAGAAAAGATGAAACCCTAGCTTTTGAAGAAGATGAGACTTGAAGAAGAAGAAGATCTTGAAGAACACCTTGAAGAACTACTTGGATGGACCTTAAATGAAGATTTAATGCTTTCACCAACCCATACCCTAGAAAATATGGGGTAGGAGATGAAGACCCAAAATCTAACTTGAACACTTGGAGGAGATGAAGTTGGTGGTGAAACTATCAAACCGAAACCTTGGATGGTAATCTTGACTCTAGCAATCAATGGTGTTGGTTTGGTGGTTGAAGAAGCCCTAGGTGAAGTAAATGAAGATGGAGGGTTTGGGAGAGAAATTTGAAAGATAGAGAATGAGAAATGATTGAGATTTGGGGGAAAATTCATTTAACCCCGTACCTGGACCTTCCGTCCATGCGCACGGGTCGTGCGTGATTTCTGAAGGGAGGGCGCACGGGTCATGCGCACTGTCCAGTGACCTTTCTTGCTCCCTTTTTTCATAATTCCAGCTTCTTACTCCAATACTCCCAAAAACCTTAAATTCCACAAGAAAACCAAAAATTACATAATGAAATTTGGATCTACAATAAAAGATCAAGGATTGGGTGATTTGAGGCTTAACTATGGAAGCAATGTAGGATTTCATTGGAAAGGTGGTTGGATGACTTCAAGTTTCGGGTAAGGTAAATCTCTTGTTTAATCCAAGCTTTAGTGTAAGGATCTTTGTAGATCTAAAGGTTCTATTTGTTGGTGGTTCATCTCTCTGTTAGATTTGGATAAATGGGTTAGTTGGAAACCCTAGCTCAATGTTGAAGATGACTTGTTGATGGTGAAAGCTTCATCCTTGGAGGCTAAGGATTTGGGTTTGGAACTTAGGTTTAACTTAACCTAGCGAGGTGAGTTCAAGTTGCTTTGTGAAAACTATGTACATGCCAAAATAAATATTTTGAAGTAAAAATATGCTTTACTTGGTATTTGTCAATGTGTTGGATATTTTGATAAGTTTTCACATTTGATAAACTTGGGTTGTTTTAGTCTCATAAAATGCCCATATTTGGGATTTGGATATCTTGACAAGTAATAGTATGATTTATGCATCTTTGGTGATTTTTGTATAAATGAAGCCTAATTCATGATATATGCATTTTTGGTGTATTTGATTTCATAAACTATTTGGAAAATGCATGTCTCTGTGTTATGAGACATTTTGGAAACATAAGGGTATAAACCCATTTGGAAAATGATATGTCCCAATCCGTGTTGAGTTTTGGGTTAATCACATCTTTGAAGTATGTGTTTGCATAAACGTCGTTTGGATGCGTTTTATTATTTGGAGAACTGTTATTTGTTGGTCAATTGGGTTTTGAGCATTTTAGCTCGGTTTTGACTTAAAAGAGTCTCGTGGACATTTGTCCCAGTTTTAATGGTTGTTTGTAGAGCCCATGTTCGATATACATCTTAATGCATTTTATTGCATATTTATGCTAATTACATGCTCGAGTGCGTTGGTCATTCATGTGTAGTCATGTAATGTTAGACTGTGTTGCATTGGATCCATAGGCACGTAAGTCAGTCTTTAATAGATGGTCAACTGGGTGTTGCGGGAATTCACTTCGGGGCCCAGGTTTTTATGACCTTAACTTTTCAAGTGTACACTAGGATGGCTGAGTCCGGTTGTGCTATCATGAGTGATAGGCGTTTGGGGCCTCCGCCATGTCGGGGCAATGCCATGGTTGTAACCCCCGACTGTGCCGAACCTTTGGCGGTATTCATGGTAATATTCGCTAAGGTCAGCTGTCTCTTTTGGTGTAGCTTGAAGGGAGTCGTAGGGGCACTTGGGATTGCGTGTCGTGAAGTGTCATACGATTAACGTTGTATGAGTGACATACTTTTGTGTTCCTCCATTCTTAACGGATACGGGTCTCCCCCGTCGTCGGCCAACAATATTTTGGATATTTATGTAACACCCTCAAATTTGGAAAGAGCGACTAATTAAAATTTTTCCAACAATACCTTAAAGGATAATAAATCTCTTACTACCAGACCATAATTGAAATACATTTCTAGGTTGAACCATCAACAAAATAATTAATGTCTTACATAAAGACTAACTAAAGTCGAGTGTTACTATAACCCAATACCAAATTGCTATCTCCAATAATAATGCGGAAGACTTCATCAAGCTAAACACTTCATCGAGCACACAACTAGCACTCATCACTTCACGATGTCGCTAGAACTAATTCCGAGATGAAACCTGATGCACATGCCGACAAATAAAAAGGTTAGGCTAACGCCTAGTGAGTTCAAGAGTTTTATATAATGACTATAGAGGAAAGCGTAAAATGGAAACATTGGAACTTATAATCATGATCCTTTAAAATGATTTACTTTGAAATAAGAGAACAACTCATTTACCAACCATATGCATTTTAAAGACAATGCTCCTAGGCACCCTTCTTTATAAAATGATGCAACGCATAACTCACCCAAACGGGATCATAGTTTGACGCTCAGTTTGTGAAAAGGTGAATAATACTTCATATCCCAAAACACGGGCGTGACATAATACTCGACCCTTGAATAAAGGAAAACAATTCATAAAGATACGGTACGTCATTGAAAACCTGTAACTCGAATTAATACTCACACAACCATAAAATAAAATGAAATCCAATTACTAAAGCATGGACAACTTAAATATTCAAATGCAACGGGCCGACGACGGGGGATACCCGTATCCGTTGAGAGCGGAGGAACACAAAAGTATGCCGCTCAAACAACATTGATCGTATGACACTTCACGACATGAAAGCCCAAGTGCCCCTACGACCTCTTGACAAGTTCTGCTTTCGAGATAGTTGACCTTGGTGGCCGTTACAAAGAACTCCACCCCAAAAGGCCCCGGGGACTACAACTAAGGAAATTCCCCAAATAATGGCGGGGGTCACAGTACTCACCTCCTAGGCAGCACTATCCAGACTCAACCCTCCTAGTACCTCCTTGTCAAGTTTCGGTCATAAAACATGAGTCCCAGAGTCCAACCCCGTACCACCCAATTGACCATCAAATAAGACTGACTTACGTGCCTATGAATCCAATGCAACACAGTCTAAGGTTACAAGACTACTCATGAATGACTAAAGCACTCGAGCCTGTAATTATCAATAATATGCAATAAAATGCATTAAGATGTAAATCGAAGTTTGGACTCTAAATTGAGCCATTAAAACCCGGACAAATGTCCTCAAGACTCATTTATTTTCGAATATGCATTTCCAAGTTTAACTGCTGATAAGAATGAAAATCATAAATGAGACTATACACATTATTTCAAATACCTCACATAAAAAGTGCAAGTAATAATTTATAAAACATCCCCTTTCATGAATGATGCATAAACCCGACAGACATTTAAAAGTGTATTTTCGATCAAAGGCCCATTTATGAAATAAATCATCAAAACTCATTCATTTATGACACATTTATCGAAATGCCCAAAATCCCAAACGTGGGTGTTTTACAAAGTTTATAAAGTTAAATACTTCAAATAATCAAAGATTACCAACTAACCCAACATTTGATAATTTCATATAAAACGCATAATGCTTTAAAATAGACATTTTGGCATGTACAACGTTTTCACAAATCAACTTGAACTCACCTTGCTAGATTTAGGCTAAATCTAGATTTTACCTACTTAGAGCTTTCCTTGAAGAACTTGATTCTTCAAACCAAATCTTCCAAAACCTAGATCCACACGGTTCCAACCAAAAATATACATAATCAACCACAAATAATCGATCCCCAACCTTATACATGAATACCTCAACTGATACCGAAACCATAACTTCCATAAATGAAATGATAGAAGATTACCTTGACCCAAGCTTGAATCCACCAACCAAAACACCTTTAGATCACCAAAATGGTTACAAACCTTCAATCTATGCAAGGGAGAACAAACGGTGGATGAAACCCTAGAAAACTTTGGTGAAGAAGATGAATAGCGAGAGATGAGAAGCTTACCACCACAAAATACTCTAGTATACTCCAATAGAATTCCAATATCTTGCTATATCCTTGAAGATATCTCAAAAACGAAACCTTAGCAACTTGAATCACCCAAATCGGAGTTGTGGAGCAAAAGTTATGAAGGAATGAAGTTTTGGGTGAAAATGAGGCTGAATCAGGTTTTAACCTGATCTGGGCCTTCTGCCCGGCGCACGACCCGTGCGCAATTGTGAAGGGGAAATGCACGACCCGTGCGCCCCCTCCAGATCGCTAATAATTGCCCGAAACATTGTTTTGGTCATAACTTCTTCGTTATAACTCCGTTTTCGCTCCGGAAAGAACCGTTGGACTCGTAATTGAATCCATCATCCATATAGACTAAAAAATCTAGGATTCAAGTCCAAAACCCAATATCTTATTTTTCCCTTAAATTACTGATTTCTGTATTAGCCTGAAACGATAGCTTTTCGAAATCGGGGTGTTACAATCCTCCCAACCTTAAAATAGATTTCGTCCTCGAAATCTGGAACCATCAAGCACCCAACATCACCCTTGGAAAGATCGATTGATTTCCTATCTAAAAAGGAATGCCTTCATGAAACCTCACCTAATATACGGACCCGATTACATTCCGGTTGAGGTTGTCACTGCGTTTCTCATAACGTGCCATTACAACCTAAATCTCAACATTCAATATGTTTCACTGACGTCAGGACAAACGTTGAGTCCTTGATTAACCATTTTCTTAATCATTAAATCTCGGTTGCCTCCCAACCTTATGTTGCTCATATTACCTCAAGAGTAACTTACGACCTTATCTAGTCATTTCCATCAAGAATATCCCAAAGCAAACATTTCCCTAAGATACCTCTAAATGCGACGCGTCAAGGTCTCCTGGATAAACGATTTGTACTTAAAGTCCACCTCGACAATCTCACTAAATGTATCCAATAAACATTACCACCAACTCCCACCATGCACTCTAGCATCGATTGCCAAATCAGCGAAAGTTCTGACAATTATCAAAACACCAATGATTGATTCTTAATTGACAACATCTAATTTCCTTAAGGTTACCGCTTGTCTTGCAGACACACCAGATCTAACAGAAGTACACTGAAGCACACCAACAACTATTGTCCTCAAAATAGAGTGTCGACGCCTACGCTCGGAATGGCCATTTGGAAACGTGGTTATACCACCAAACATTTCGTTCCCGAGTTGTAATGTCGAATCGAGGTTGACACCTATTCTTGGAAATGATCACCCAAATCAAACATCCTTACTAGCCAACATAACATCATCAATTGTAACATCCTAAAAATTGGGGTCAATTTAAAATTGAAAATTCGGCTATATAACGTCCGTAAATGGAAGAAACCAATCTACCCAAAGGGAAGATCCAATGACCTGTAACATAAAGTGTAACAATCTAACCCAAAGTACGTCAACCCAATACGGGGACCAATTATGGCTATTACAACCCAAAAACAAATGAAGAATACAATTCGACAACCTAGTAATCTAACTTGTATAAGCAAGATTAATGTCGGGTGTCGCTATCCTTCCAAAAGGTATGATCTCTATATACTTCAAATATTGGTCACTAAATCATCAAAAAGACCACTCTCGACCCCAAGGTCGACCGCTCAACCCCGACGTGTCCCACCGCTAGAGTGACCTGCCATACATGACAACCAAATACGTGTTAGGCTAGAGCCTAGTGAGAATATATATATAAGCAAAGAAAATGATTTAAACCATAAACCCGATTGCAGTCATGTAGTCGGTTTAGCCGTGAGCTAAGCCAAAACAAATCCAATAAACCATTAGCATTCAGTAAATACTGACAACAGTTCAAAACCACATAACGAGCATCAACTACTCCAAGTCTATAGCTCGAAAACATCAAGTCAACCACTCCAGGTCTATTCTTGAGAGTTCCCAAAACAGGGCAACTCAAGCACAATGGGATTACACCTTACTGTCCATCGGACGCTGCCCGACCGTATAGGCCCACACCCTACTTACCATAGAGCCCGATGCCTATCCCGTGCCAAGGGTAACCAAATGTCCGGACAAGACATTGGGTTACCGTGCCTATGAATCCATTGCACTAAACCAAAACCCAACTTACCATTATAACCATATACAATCATGCATATACTTCATGAGACCAATTTCCAAAACATATGAGCTACTAACATGGCTCATCTCACACTTGTTAGGAAACTTCATAAACGTACTCCCACCAATGACAATGCCATAGTTTCTTTTCAAGAGCCATTGTGCCCAATAATTAATCTAATATACCAAATATTCCCAAAACCCTAGTTTTCTCTTCATGTGATATCAATACCCCAAATGACAAATATTAGTTAACAAATGATTGAGTAAATGTGAACACCATTACTTTCTTTAACATATCATCCCATAAAACTTGTTTAGTCAAATAACCATAGTATCTTCAAAATCTCTAGTTAGGTCAAGACCCAACATGTAACACCCTAAAAATAGGGATAACAAAAATCCGAAAAACGGACATGCGATATTTAAAATTGCCAAAGCAAGAGCCTCCCAACAATGGGAAAATACACAAACCTGTTTAAATACAGTCGTAAATAAACGGACAATAAATAACCACCAACTAATCTAATTTCCATAACTAGAAAAGAGATTACAAATAAGGGTGTCATTTATAAACCCAAAGGTTCTACTACCAAAAGTAAGTCCAATTGCGATATTCCCAAATCTCTCACCCAAGCAATATGCCCGCTTAGAACCGGTGCCGCTAAAACCTGAGATACACATCGACACCAAACAAGTGTTAGGCCAAAAAGCCTAGTGAGTTGAACAATAAATATCATGGTAGAACATATACAATTCTTATCAGCAGTTAACCAGTTTTCAACATGTATGGAGTCAACGGGGGAGACCCATAGCACCAATCAATTCCACTCCAAAGAATCGATGCACCTTGATGCCCTTAACAAGGAACACCCCAAAGGCCCGGCCCACTCGAAGATCAGACCGTACAAGAAACTTTCCGAGTGACGGAGGTCTACTGGGCACATACCATCACAGTGGCGCCCCGAGACTACATCCTCCTAGTGAACTTTCCTTGGTTCGTCCAACATAATGCATTTAGGAGGTCCTTAGGTATATTTCAACCAAATATAATCCAGTACCGACCGCAGGTACAATAACACCCTCCTAATAGCATGTGTCCAACATAGGATTTAAATATCCACATAAACACGTTGTAGATACGATATCACCAAGAGAGTATTCCAAATGGAAATCATCATATTATCCAAACATGTACTCATTAAACATGTCAAAATACCCATATTGATTACACATCATGAAAACCCCAAATAATTCCAAAAAATAGGATAAATCATGGGATGATACTTCTATATCATATTTCCCACATAATCTCATGAAAATACCATCAATTACTTAAACCCGTAAAGATGAATCAATTTGAGCAATTATGTGATAATAACAACAAATAAGCAAATATGATGTGTATCCAGTTTTAACAAAAGTTTAGTAAACTCACCTTGCTAGATTTAGACTAAATCTAGATTTTACCCACTTAGAATTTGAGGAACTTGATTCTTCAAACCAAATCATCAAAAACCTAGATCCACAAGGTTCCAACCATAAATATACATAATCAACCACAAAGAATCGTTTCCCAACCTTATTCATGAATAATACCTCAACTAATACCAAAACCCTAACTTCCATAACCGAAGAGAATAGAAGATTACCTTAAACCAAGCTTGAATCCACCAACCAAAACACTTCTAGTTCCCCAAAACAACCACAAATCTCCAATCTATGAAAGGAAGCACAAAGGGTGGATGAAACCCTAGAAAACTTGGGGAAGAAGATGAATAGGGAGAGATGAGAAGCTTACCACTACAAAATGCTCTAGTATACTTCAATAGACTTCCAATCTCTTGCTAGATCTTTGAAGAGCTCTCAAAAACGAAACCGTAGCACTTTGAATCACCCAAATCGGAGTTAGGATGAAGGAGATATGAAGAAATGAAGTTTGGGTGCTGAAAATCGGTTTTAAGCTCATCCAGGGGGTTTCGCGACTTGTCTCGCAACCTTGGGTCGCGGCATAAGTCACCCGCTTCCCCTGGTTTTCTCCTCGATACTGTTTTGGCCATAACTTCTTCGTTATAGCTCTGTTTTTGCTCCAGAAAGAACCGTTGGACTCGTAATTGAATCCTTCATCCATCTAGACTATAAAATCTAGGATTCAAGTCCAGGATTAAATATCTTATTTTTCCTTGATATATCGGTTTCTGTATCAACCTGAAACGATACCTTTCGAAAGTCGGGGTGTTACACAACAAAATCCAACTATGATTAGGAGACAAGGAAAGATTATAAATACAACAACTAAAGCATATATGAGGGAGAAGTGCCTAAGAAAACTCACCTTGCAAGGGTTACGCACCAAACCCTAGATGATACTTGAGAGAAGGAAGGAATGGCACTTGAGCTTCTTAATCACAAGCAAGAACCTAACATTAAATTCACCATCCAACCATAAGAGTCTTTACTAGGAGCATTCAATGAAGGAGGATGAAAACACTACCTTTTAGCTCTCCAAAATCGCCCTTCAATGCTTCCCAAACTGATCAAATGACTTAAAAGTTCGAACTCAAGCATTTAAGGCCCTGGAGCCCGTTCGCGATAGTGCCACACGATAGTGACTCTTGTCACAATCGCTGGTCACTATCGCGCCGAGTCCAAGACTCTCGGTACAACTCCCGCGAGAGTGCCCCGCGAGAGTGACCTCTGTCACAATCGCGGGCACTATCGCCCCAGGCGTACCGAGCCCGAAATTCACCTGATTTTGACCCGAATGCACGCGTGATCAAAACTTGTTGATCCAAACTCTCTCAGTGATTTGATAACGACCCTCTTCTATACTTAGTGAAAATTACGTTTTAATATGTATTAGTGTTTCACCATCAGCGATCAGACTGAGTCTGTTCAGTTATCGCTGATGACCTTTCTTGTAAACATTTCATATGTATTAGTGTTTCACTATCAGCGATCAAACTGAGTCTGTTCAGTTATCGCTGGTAGTCTCTGATGTAAACAGCAACGTAATCCCAAAAGACATCTCGCGTCAACATATGTTCATAGCTGAATCAAAGACGAAGCCACTGAAC
The DNA here is from genome assembly GCA_954870635.1 of Arctium minus. Lineage (NCBI taxonomy): Eukaryota > Viridiplantae > Streptophyta > Magnoliopsida > Asterales > Asteraceae > Arctium > Arctium minus. The sequence continues at coordinate 20,578,937 of OX941097.1, read as the reverse complement.
AAAGACAAGTCTACTAGTGACCTGATGCGGATATCAGTGAAGCAAAGACGAATCTACTTATACGCGAAGGAACATGAGGAAAAGCTTCAGCGATAGTTGAACTTTATATCTCTGAAGGAAGAGATATTCAGCGATCAAAAGATCACGTAGCTTATGCCTCAAGTCTCCTTTTGTCTTACCTTGAACAACCAGTACGGTGTGTCAGAACGGACACGTCTCTGCCACAAATCGTACAACAACTCTGTCAACTACACTGTTCATGATACGGCCGAAAGCATGTCTCCCAAAGTCAGACTCCCAAAGCCAATCACTGAACGCCACGTGTAAAGTGCCCTGCCATGCATTTAATGCATAGGGTATAAATAGAAAGATTACCTCTCCATCTGAGAGTGTGCTCAATCCTTGAACTCCATATAGAAACCCTTGTTTTCTATCTCTCTTAATCCCCCATTCTCTGAATTTCTTGTGCAATCATCTTAGTGTTTCTTAAGTTTGTTTAGATTGAGTCTGTCTTAATCTTATTCCGCAACAAACTTGTAAATTGTATTTGATTTATCAATAAACAATTTATTAAACTTTAATTTCTGTGTTTGTATTCAACCCCCCCTTCTATAAACTTGTTAAGCACCTTCGGGACCAACAAGTGGTATCAGAGCAGTTTGTTTAATCTAATAAACAAGATCTTGCTGTATACTCTTCTTTGCTATTCTAAAATGGCACTAAACACAAACACAAACTACTATGATAATGGTTCACTTTCTAAACCTCCTCGATTTAGCAGAGATAACTTTTCTCTATGGAAAAATCGAATGATGCTATTTCTTGAAGGTGCGGATCCTACTATACCTGAATATATAGAAAACGGACCCTATGAACCTGTTAGAATTATAGCTGCGGTTCCCGCTACTGCCACCACTGAAGCTGTCCCTGAACGATATGTCGTTAAGGAAATAAGACAGTGGAGTGATGAAGATAAAAAGAAGGTAGGCATAGATGCAAGAGCAAAGACCATTATATCAATGGCTCTGCCTGATGAAGTTTTCCATTCCATCATGCATCTAAAAACTTCTAAAGAAATGTGGGAAACCATATGTGTTCAATATGAGGGCACCACTCAAATCCAAGAGACTCGAAAGATTAACTTGGTAAGACAGTATGAAAGTTTTATAGCTGGTAAGAATGAATCTCTTTCTGACGTTCATCAGCGGTTTAACTGCCTAATCATTGACCTAAGAACTGTTGGTAGGACCTATTCTAATTCTGAGGTCCTAACAAAATTCTTGGAAAGTCTTCCTGAAAGCTGGGACAGTTATTCAATATGTCTTAAGCTGACAAAAGACTTACATACTCTCTCTCTCTAAGCACTCTGTATGGAATATTGCTCAACTATGAGCAATCTAATCTCCTGAAGAAGAATCTTGTAAAAGATTCTAAAGACTCCAAAAGCACTCCTGTTGCTTTAGTCTCGTCAGAGATAATTCCATCTCAGCGATCTACTCTCACCATCACTGAGTTAGATTCTGAATCTGAGGATCTATCAGACCCTGATCTTTCAGAGTTTAATGAGTCCTTAGCACTCTTGACAAACTCTTTTAAGAGATTTGCAAGAAAGAGTAACTTCCGAAGAAGTAAACTTCTCTCTCTTACTGAAAAGCCAAAATCAACTCCGGTTGATAAGGCTACAGCCACTTGCTATAACTGCGAAAAAATTGGACATTTTGCTAGTGAGTGCAGGTCGAAAAAGGTCTTCAAATCTTCTACCTCAAGAAGATCCAGTGATGACAAATACCATAAGCTGAAGAACAAATATCAAAAGCTGAAAAGCTATCAGCGAAAAGGTAAATGTCTCATCGCTGAAGAACATGACTGGGCTGAACAGAAGAATCATCTTCTGATGAAGAAGAAGTCGCTAATCTTTGCCTCATGGCTGAGATTAAAGAAGAAGTAGAAGAACCATCTGAACCTTCTATGAGCTACATATCATCTCAGGTATCTATCTCTACAAATCCCTCTCTGCCTGAAGCTGAGAGAAGTCGCGCTGTTGATGTGCTGACGATTGACCTTTATAATGCTCTAAACGACAAAACTCAAGCTGAAAATAAAAATGTATATTTAACTCAAGAGCTAGAGAAATGTCATGAAAAGATCAGTGAACTAAATCTTTTAGAAGAAAAGTTGAAAGATCAAGTCATTATAAATGAAATCATCAGCATTGAACGCGAACATGCCATCGCTGCTCTAAAAGCAGAAAAGGCTCATGTTGAAAAATGGTGCAAATCATCAACAAAGATCTCTGAGATAATAAATGCTCAAACTCCTGAAAGTGATAAAACTGGTCTTGGTTTTTGGACACCTCAGGATGATCCTAAAGAAGAAAGTTCCTCGCTTAAGTTTGGAACTTTTGTCACATCTTTCTTTGACATTTCTTATAATCAATTCTATCCCTGTTCTTCTTCAAATCCCATCTCTGAGGAAAAATCCAAAGACACTAAGTCTACGGATAAAGGAAAGTCCATTCTCCTTCCTCAGAAGACAACCAGGAAAGCAAAGCTGAAAATTCCTTCTAAACCTTCAGCTAAGCAATCCTCTAGCTCTGTGATAGAAATTTTTGATCTCTGTCCTCCAAAGCTAAAGATTGACCTTAGACCAACGAGATCGGAAGAAATGAAAATCCCTCCCATATCTCATGAGAAAAGCCTTCTCGGACCTGGTCCTGCTCATCTTAAACTTGCAAAACCTTCTACTGATCCTAAAACCATTTTCAAAGACAGAAAATGTTATCACTGTGGTTTTACTGATCATATTGCAAGTAAATGTCCAAATACCACCAAAGCTGATAAAACAGCTAAAGTGAAGAAAAATGCCTCTAAGGCAAAGAAAGTCACCAAAGTTGAAAAATCAACCAAAGTGAAATATACCACTAAGGTTAAGAAATTAACCAAAGTGAAGATTACCACTGAAGCTGAATCTTCATCAGCTGTGAAGACTGTTGAATCTTCCTTATCCACTAACTCTGAAGGACCCATTGAAAAGTGGGTACCAAACAACGTTTAATCTTCCTTATGTATGCAGGGATCAAAGGGCATCTGGTATCTCGATAGTGGATGTTCTCGTCATATGACTGGACAAAGAGACCTGCTCACTGAATACAAAGAAGAGAAAGGTCCCTCTGTGACCTTTGGTGGAAATGGAAAAGGATTTACCCGAGGGTTTGGTGTCCTCAGCAATGGGACAACTACCTTTCGAAGAGTCGCTTATGTAGATGGACTGAAGCACAATCTTCTAAGCATCAGTCAGCTATGTGACAAAGACTACGAAGTTCGCTTTTCTAAGAAAGCATGTTCAGTGGTAGATGAAAAAGGAAAACTTGCTCTCAGTGGTTATCGAAGAGAAAATGTCTATGTAATAGATATGGACTCTACTATCACTGAAAACTTATGTTTTCTCTCTAAGGCCTCTTCTGATGTCAACTGGCTATGGCATAAAAGGGCTCTCTCATCTAAACTTCAAAACCCTTAATTCTCTCTCATCTAAGGAACTGGTTTCTGGTCTTCCTCAGCACTCATATGCTAAAGAATCTCTCTGCTCAGCATGTGAAAAAGGAAAACAAACAAAAGCTAGTTTCAAGTCAAAACAAGTTTCCTTAGTGACAAGTCCTCTTCAGCTCTTGCATATGGATCTGTTTGGCCCTGTCAACATCCAATCAATAGCTGGAAAGAAATATACACTTGTCATTGTAGATGAATATTCTCGCTACACCTGGGTTATCTTTCTTCGCTGTAAGAGTGATACTCCAGAAGAACTAATATCTTTTGTCAAAAAGATGGAAGTGCTGAACAATCTTACTGTTCGTTCAATAAGAAGTGATCATGGAACTGAATTCAAAAACAGTTCCCTGAACAATTTCTTTGAGAACAAGGGAATCTCTCACAACTTCTCTTCAGTAAGAACACCTCAGCAAAACGGAGTCGCTGAAAGAAGAAACAGAACGATCATAGAAGCTGCTAGATCAATGCTCAGCGATTCTCATCTCCCTACTCAATTTTGGGCAGAAGCTGTAAACACTGCATGTTTTACTCAAAACAGATCGCTGATAATAAAGCGATTTGGGAAGACAACTTATGAACTTTTTCTTGGAAGGAAGCCTTCTATCAGCTTTCTTCATATCTTTGGTTGTCAGTGCTTTATCTTAAACAACATAGATCAACTTGGAAAGTTCGACCCAAAAGCAGATGATGGAATATTTCTTGGATATTCCTCCATCTCCAAAGCCTACAGAGTTTTCAACAAGAGAAGACAAACCGTAGAAGAAACAATTCACGTCACTTTTGATGAAACTCGCTCAGCGAACTCTAAACCAATCGCTGACAATGAAGAGTTAAATGCTTGGATGCTTTCTCACTACAGAGAAACAGAACCCTTCTTCTCAAACCATCAGCATTCTGATCCTTCAGCCGCTGATGATGATCCAAACATTATACATCCTACCGCTGAATCCACCTCATGGGTTTCAGCTGAACCTCTAAACACATTACTACCATCAAATCTGCCTTCGTCTGGAAACCTCTCTGGTGAACCTACTCAACAGTTAATTGCTGATGAACCTCAAACGTCCTCATCAGTAAACATCCCAATTGTTGATCCAACCTCTGAGTTAAGCGATCATGCTCCTGCTCAACGATGGACCAGAGATCACCCAATAGATCAAATTCTCGGTGATCCAGATGCAGGTATTCAGACACGACGAAGCTCAGGTAATATCTGTCTCTTTGTAAACTTTCTCTCTTTAATAGAACCAAACAAGACTGATGATGCCCTCAGAGATCCAAACTGGGTCAGCGCTATGCAAGAAGAGCTGACTGAATTTTCTCGAAACAAAGTTTGGAATCTCGTTCCTAGACCATCTGATAAAACTGTAATAGGCACCAAATGGGTGTTTAGAAACAAGTTAGATGAACATGGAACTGTAACCCGCAACAAGGCTCGACTTGTTGCTCAGGGATACAGACAAGAGGAAGGCATAGACTATGATGAAACCTTTGCCCCTGTGGCCAGGCTCGAAGCAATTCGACTATTCTTAGCTTATGCAGTCTATAAAGACTTCATCGTTTATCAAATGGATGTAAAATCAGCATTTCTGAATGGAAAGCTGAATGAAGAAGTCTATGTAGAACAACCACCAGGGTTATATGACCCTAAGCATCCAAATTATGTTTATAAATTGGATAAGGCTCTCTATGGTCTAAAATAAGCCCCTCGTGCTTGGTATGACACTCTCTCATCTTTTCTTATCTCTGAAAATTTTGAACGTGGCAAGATTGATAATACGTTATTTTTCAGAAAGATAAAAGGTCATATAATTCTTGTACAAATATATGTTGATGACATAATATTTGGTTCTACTAACCCATCTCTGTGTACTCGCTTCGCTGAAAGAATGAAGAAAGAATATAAAATGAGTATGATGGGTGAGCTGACATATTTTCTTGGTCTTCAGATTAAACAATCTGACAAAGGTACTTTTATCTGCCAAGGTAAGTATGTTAAAGATATGCTAAAGAAGTTTGATCTCACACAAACTTCAGCGATGAAAACTCCTATGGCACCACCCCTGACAGTTAACAAAGATCCTTCTGGAAAACCTGTTAATGTCACTGCCTATAGAGGAATGATAGGCTCCCTGCTGTATCTCACAGCGAGCCGACCTGACATCATGTACTCTACTTGTTTATGTGCACGCTATCAATCTGAACCCAAGGAATCCCATCTGATCGCTGTAAAGCGAATTTTCAGATATCTGAAAGGAACTCCTAACCTCAGTCTTTGGTATCCCAAAGACTCAGGGTTCGATAAAACTGGTTATTCTGATAGTGATTTTGCAGGCTGTAAACTCGACAGAAAGAGTACCACTGGTGGATGTCAACTCCTGGGAGGAAAGCTGGTAAGCTGGACAAGCAAGAAGCAAAATTTTGTGTCCACTTCCACAGCTGAAGCTGAATACGTAGCCGCTGGAAGCTGTTGTTCTCAAATCTTGTGGATGAGAAACCAACTATTAGATTATGACCTTCAGCTGTCAAAGATTCCTATCTATTGCGACAGCACTAGTGCTATCGCTATAGCAAATAATCCAGTGCTACATTCAAAGACAAAACACATAGAGATCAGATATCACTTTATCAGAGATCATGTGATGAATGGTGATATTGAACTTCACTTTATCCCTACTGACTTTCAGCTTGCTGATATATTCACCAAACCTCTTGATGAGACAAGGTTCAACTTTCTCATCAGTGAGCTTGGAATGCTGAACCTTGAAGAATAATTCTTCAGCGTTCATGTATTGTGTCAGTAATCAAAAGTTCCCCTTTCATCATTCTCTGATAAATTTTCTGACCCTCAGGTATTTTTCTCAATCCCTACAACTGAATCTTCATTCAGTTGAGATGTTTTTTAAAATATAAACCTTAATCACTGATATTTCTTGTCAGTGATCCTTTTAAAAAAAAAGAAAATCTATCCCCATCTTTACTATCAGGTATATTTTCAAAAAGAAAATCAATCGCTGATTTTTTCTTCAGTGATAATTTCAAAACGGACAAATGAGTAGTCTCTCTCTTAACTATGACGTCATTTGAACCGACAATCCACGACATGCCTTTTCTGACACGTTCGTCCGTTGCTCTTCTATCCAATCAACTTCATGGGACGTGTCCTTGTCATGATGAGCATTTGTTTTTCCTGCTTCTCTCACACTCTCTCTCCTCTCTCTCACGTATAAAAAGAATGTTTTTCCATTCTTATCATTTTTACGCCTTCTGCAAATACTTTCAAAGCAAGAATACTCTCAAGCATTCTAGCAATTCTCAAGCATTTGCATCTTCAACCTCAAAGATCAACAGGTTATTCTTGATCTTCTTCATCTTATTCTGTTCTCAAATCTCATTTATAAAATCATTTTCATTTTTTATTTTATTCTTTAAAAACCATGTTACTTTGATTTTCTCTATTCAAGAATCTTTGGTTTTTCTTCTTGTTCTTAAATCTTGTTCTAAGATAAACTGTTTTCCTCTACAAATATGTTGATTTCCTACGTTTCTTTCCTCAAAATAGAAACTAGCAAATCTTCCTTATTTTAAGACTAAACCTTTTTCTACTCGTTTATCTACTTCTGATTCAGAATGACTCAATCTGCACTTATCGCCTCAAAGAACGTCAAATTCGCAATTTCTGACTCTGAGCTCCCAAAAAACAACCATCTTGCTCGCCTCGACTTTGATGGTGTCAAGTATCCTCATCTGAAGGAGGCCGCAATGTTTCTGAAGCAATCCTGCATTGCTTACGCTATCACTGTGGATCCAACACCCTCCAAAGCTCTTCTCCAGCAATTCTGGTTTACTGCTGATGAAACCTCTATCACCAACAAAAAGGGTGAACAGGTTCCTGCTATCTCCTTCAGCACTCAACTGGGCTCAGGGATGATGACTGCCCTAGGCCTGAGGAAAGCCCTACGTTTTTTCGACAAACCCAGGAATGGATTCGACGCCTTGCCAACTGACGCTGAACTCATCCAATTCCTGGATGCCATGGAATACGCTTGGGAACCCAAACCAAGAACTACGATTCCCAACAAGAAGCTGACTCTTGTGAAGAAGGCACTGATGCCTTCCCAGCTAAACTACATCTTCTCACACTTCATTCAGTGCATGAGTGGGAAGAGTGGGTCACTGGACCAAGCCAGCAAGGTTCAGGTCCAGATGGCTTACTCAGTGATAGCTGGACGCAACTTCGACTACGCAACAGCTATCTTTGACGACCTGAAGTCAAAGATAGAGAAGACCGAGAGGGATCCCAAAGTTCCCTACGTACGCTTCATCTGCGCGTACCTGAAGTTTCTCTACCATACCACTTACCCCACCAACTCGGATGCATCTTTTCCGAAAGTGGGTCAGCGATCCTTGGAAGTCAAGCCGCTCCCCAACGAGGTAAGTATTTCTGAACTTCGCTCCCGTCTCTCTCTCCTCACTTCTTCGTCTTCAGCGGCCAAGCAGGAGGTTCCTTCTTCTGCTATCCCTGCCGCTACCCCTTCCAAACGACCATCAACTGGCTCCCTTGGTCCTTCGAAGAAGACCAAGGTGACCAAGGAGAAAGCTACTTCTAGCTCTATACCTAAGGATGTTTCTCTACAAACTTCCTTGGATGCTTTCGTGGGTCTCTCCTCCACATCCTCAGCTCCAACCACTTCAACCGTGCCAGCGATCTCGGCCACTGTCACAACAACAGTGACACAACCTACGATCTTAGCTCAACAACCTAAGGTAACTACCCCTATCCCTACATCTTCTATCCCCATCTCTAGTCCTTCTATTTCTTTGGTCTCTAACCCTCCTTCTATCCCTACTCCTCAGTTTGGACCCATAGGACCTGAACATCATTCTTTTGAGGAATCCATGCAATTCTACAAAATGTTTGATAATTCAGGTATCCCTATACCCTTAAACACTTCTCCCAACTCACCATATAAGCCTGGTTCTGAAACACTAACTTATCTTTCAGGTCCTAGCTTGGCGACTGTTGACAACAATGTCAACAATCTGAGTGCAAAGGTGGAATCCATGACTGCTTCTCTCAACACCACCACCAACGCTGTTCAATCAGCTGGTGAAGCGCTGAAGACGCTGACTGCCACCTGCGCCTCTAAAGCTGATATCTCTCAAATCGCTACTCTTCAGGAAGCGATTGTCAAAGTCAGGGAAGAATCCAAGCAGCAGTATGATGACCTGTCTGCAAAGATCAACTCCTGCACTGCTACTCTTCAGCAAGTCCTCAACAAGCTGAATGAACCAGCTCCAACTCCTGCTCCATTTACAGATGACGATAGAACTGCTCTATGCGTAGCTGTGGATTTTATTCAACAAGCTACGTCCGACATCCCTGTACTTGAAGATCGGCTCACAGGACTGGAGGCTGAAGTCCAGAAGTTGGCTCACGCAAAACCTTCATCTCCTATTAAAGATCTCTCCCTTGGTGATAATGACAAAGAGGGGGAGAAGACCGCTGAAGAAAATACGGAGGTTGAAGTCACTGCTGAACAACTAAAGGAAACTCCCTCTCAGGTTGAGGGGGAGATAGCTGCTGACAAAGCCCCTCCCACCATCGCTGATATAGTCGATGATGAAGAGGAGGAAGAAGACGATGATGAAGACCTTGATCTTGAAGATCAAGAGGATGATTCTCATCAAGATGATGATGATGACGATGAAGAAGATCAATCTCTCTGGTGTTCTTCAGCCGCCACATCATCAGCGATAGCTTCGAAAGAAGTTATCCAAGCAGGGGGGAGACAAGAGACACCTTCAGGAACCCCTTCCCAAAGCAAAGGTGCATCTGCTGAGGGAACCCTGAAGATGATCTCACTACCTGAGGAGAATCCTTCTCAGGTATGCCTTACTCTTGTTCCTTTTTCCTTCTATAAAAATCCCACCCCTGTTTCTTTCTAGCCTTTATCTCTCTCCTTTCCTAAATAAATCTAACCTTTTTCATTTTTCTGACCAGACAGTTCTCTCCCCTGCTTAAGGGTAAAGAGCTCCAAATAATCTCAGCCGTTGAAGCTGATGACCAAATAATCCCAGTCTCTGTCAGAGAGATTGATGAAGAGGATGAAGAAGAAGAAGAGTCCCGGCAACATCATGGAAGGCCCTCAAGACCGTCTCACTGGTCTGAGGAAGAGAGAAAGAAAAGAACAGAGATGATCTCTCATCTGGAGAGTCAACGACGAAAGGTCCCTTCTCAATCATCAGAACTGCAATTCCTGACTGACGCTGAAATTGAAGAATCCGTCAGGGCTGAGAAGCTGATTGCTGACTGTCAAAGAGATGCCTCTCTGGCTCTCAAAATTCAGTCTTCTCAAGTCAAAGACAAGAAGCTGAAACGCAAACCAGTAGAAGTCCAGGCAACTCTGTTGAAAGAGATTGAAAAGGAACGCTCCAAAGAAAAAGTGGTCAGCGATAATACAATCGATTGGTGCAAGCACAAAATCGACTATCGCTCTGACCCACTGAAGATCGTAGCGGTTGCTATCTCTGGAAGAAAGAAGAAGGATAAGCTCTCTGTCACCATGGAAATTACCAGAGAGGATGGAAGCTGCAAGGCTATGTTCATTTCAAAGCTGGAAGACTTCGGCTACATGGAGTGGCTTGAGTTCAAAGATGCGCTGAAGAAATCAAAGTCAACATACAGAGGCTACGTTGAAAGGGTGAATGATGCTCTCATCAACAAAGTCGCTGCAATACTAAAGGTGCCATCTACTCTTCCCTCAAAATCCATGCAAGTCAAGAGAAAGCCCGTCTCCTCCTCGTCTGATAATGTCGCAGTGATAAGGAATGAAACCTCCATAAAATTCTCCAGAGAATCTATGTTCGGTCCTCCTCCTGATCTTTCAGTTCTGGATCTCTCTCTGCCTCATGGCGGACCATATGCTGCAGGACAAGTTCTTGAAGAACCTTTTGGAATCTTCTTCAGAGATGACGAGGAACAACTCAGATTTCAAAGGGTCTCTGAAATCCCTATCTGTCCCCTCGCTCTTCTCAAGGATCTCATGTGCCTATGGTGTACTCTCTCTCCTGCTGCTGAGCCAATCATAGCGATTATCTGCAAAGAATCTTTAGAGCGAAGGCAAAAAGGAGAAGAAATACCTGAGTATTTGATCAATCCTCCTAAACCCTCTTTAGATAGCTGATAGATTAGTTTTCTTTCTTGTAATCTATTAGTTTAACTAACAGTAGTTAGTACATCACTTGTACTTGTAATTTTCATTCCTTGTAAATCTTTTATTGGATTAATGAAAATTTCAGTGAAGTACTTAACTCCATCAGTGCTGTAAAAGATCCCTCAAAATAGTAATTGGGACATGTATGTTATGAGTCCTGATTATTCCATCATTTTGAACTATAAAGTAATTTTCTTCAGTTACTTTGTCATTATCAAATAGGGGGAGATTGTTGATCCAAACTCTCTCAGTGATTTGATAACGACCCTCTTCTATACTTAGTGAAAATTACGTTTTAATATGTATTAGTGTTTCACCATCAGCGATCAGACTGAGTCTGTTCAGTTATCGCTGATGACCTTTCTTGTAAACATTTCATATGTATTAGTGTTTCACTATCAGCGATCAAACTGAGTCTGTTCAGTTATCGCTGGTAGTCTCTGATGTAAACAGCAACGTAATCCCAAAAGACATCTCGCGTCAACATATGTTCATAGCTGAATCAAAGACGAAGCCACTGAACAAAGACAAGTCTACTAGTGACCTGATGCGGATATCAGTGAAGCAAAGACGACTCTACTTATACGCGAAGGAACATGAGGAAAAGCTTCAGCGATAGCTGAACTTTATATCTCTGAAGGAAGAGATATTCAGCGATCAAAAGATCACGTAGCTTATGCCTCAAGTCTCCTTTTGTCTTACCTTGCACAGCCAGTACGATGTGTCAGAACGGACACGTCTCTGCCACAAATCGTACAACAACTCTGTCAACTACACTGTTCATGATACGGCCGAAAGCATGTCTCCCAAAGTCAGACTCCCAAAGCCAATCACTGAACGCCACGTGTAAAGTGCCCTGCCATGCATTTAATGCATAGGGTATAAATAGAAAGATTACCTCTCCATCTGAGAGTGTGCTCAATCCTTGAACTCCATATAGAAACCCTTGTTTTCTATCTCTCTTAATCCCCCATTCTCTGAATTTCTTGTGCAATCATCTTAGTGTTTCTTAAGTTTGTTTAGATTGAGTCTGTCTTAATCTTATTCCGCAACAAACTTGTAAATTGTATTTGATTTATCAATAAACAATTTATTAAACTTTAATTTCTGTGTTTGTATTCAACCCCCCCCCCCCCCCCCCTTCTACAAACTGATGAGATCCCCTCAGCTGACTTAAATGACTCCAATTTAGATGTGGGAATCAATGAAGAGGCTAGTCATCAGACAAGAACTCAGAAGAATCATCCTCCTGAGCTAGTAATAGGAGACATCACTTCTCCTATGATGACTAGGAATCAAAGCAGACTTCAAGATTTGCAGGATCAGCAACATACAATACTCTCTTGCTTTCTATCTCAGATTGAGCCTAAGAAGGCTTATGATGCAATGAAAGATTCAAGTTGGATAGAAGCCATGCAAGAAGAGTTGCTACAGTTTAAATTGCAAGATGTTTGGGACTTGGTGGACCTTCCAAAAGGTCATAGAGCAATTGGCACCAAGTGGATTTTCAGAAATAAAAAGGATGAGAGAGGAATAGTAATTAGGAACAAAGCAAGGCTAGTGGCACAAGGGTACACTCAGGAAGAAGGCATAGACTATGAGGAAGTCTTTGCTCCAGTTGCACGAGTAGAGGCAATTAGGCTGTTTCTAGCCTATGCTTCATATATGAAGTTCAAGGTATATCAGATGGATGTGAAGAGTGCCTTTCTATATGGAACAATTGATGAAGAAGTATACGTCTGTCAGCCCCCTGGATTTGAAAATCCATTATATCCTGACAGAGTATACAAACTTAAGAAAGCACTCTATGGTCTACATCAAGCCCCAAGAGCATGGTATGATACTCTGTCTACCTATCTCTTGGAAAATGGGTTTGAAAGGGGAATCATTGACAAGACCCTTTTCATTAAAAGAAGTAAGAAGGACACCCTACTTGTTCAGATCTATGTGGATGACATCATATTTGGATCCACAAAAGATCAGATGTGTAGAGACTTTGAAGAGTTGATGCACAAGAGCTTCAAAATGAGTTCAATGGGTGAACTCACTTTCTTCCTTGGGCTTCAAGTGAAACAGTAGAAAGATGGGATTTTCATAAGTCAATTAAAGTATGTGAAAGACATCCTAGATAAGTATGGTTTATCAGACTCAAAGCCAGCAAGCACACCAATGGAAACACACAAACAGATCACTGCTGATCTCGAGGGGGAGGATGTTGATGTCCATCTTTATAGATCAATGATTGGATCTCTCATGTATCTCACAGCCTCAAGACCAGATATCATGTTTCCAGTGTGTGTGTGTGCTAGATTCCAAATCAAGCCAAAGCAGTCACATCTTCAAGCAATTAAGAGGATTTTCAGATACTTAAGAGGGCTACCTAGATTAGGTCTTTGGTATCCCTATGAATCTACTTTTGACTTGATTGCATATTCAGACAGTGACTTGGGTGGTGCTAATATGGATAGAAAGTCTACTTCAGGAGGATGTCAGCTTTTGGGTGCAAGACAAGTTTCTTGGCAGTATAAGAAGCAAACCACGGTGTCCTTATCCACAACAGAAGCTGAGTACATTGCTGCTGCAAGTTGCTGCTCTCAAGTTCTATGGATTCAGAATCAAATGCTGGACTATGGGGTAACCTTTCTTCACACACTAATCCTCATTGACAATAGCAGTGCTATTAGCATTGTTAACAATCCAGTCAAGCACTCCAAAACAAACACATTGAAATCAGGTATCACTTTATTAGAGACTGCAATGAAAAGAAGCTTATTCAAGTTTCTAAAGTTCATACTGATAACCAGTTTGCTGATCTATTCACTAAAGCTTTTGATGTGGGTAGATTCACTTTCTTGGTCACAAGTGTGGGCATGATCAACTCTGAATGAGCTAATGTTTAAAAAGTGTTTGTATACCTGCTTTTTCTTGTTTTTTTTTTGTGCTACTAATCATCTTTCTCAGGAAGTTTTATTGCCTTGATCAGACTAACACAAGCTTCAACAGTGTAAGTATCGTTAATGCTGCCAGTGCAGTTTTAATGCTGCCAGTGCAAAGTTACTACTGCAGGTTCATTATTACTACTGCTAGTCTGAGTTACTACTTCAGGTATGTGTTACTACTGCTAGTTAGTTAATACTGCGAGTTAGTTAATATTGCTAGTTAGTTAATACTGCTAGTTAGTTAATACCGCTAGTTAGTTAATACTGCTAGTTAGTTAATACTGCTAGTTGGTTACTACTGCTCTCAGTTAATACTGCGAGTGGGTCAGTACTGCTTTAACTGAAATTAGGGTTAATACTGCTTCTTTCCTGAATTCTATAAATACCCTCTTTGCCCGCCTAAAAGCTCACAACGACTCTTTGAATACTGTTCGTCTTCTCTCTAACTCTTTTATCTCAAGCAACCAGTGTGTTTCAGTCAAGAATCCTCAAGCCATATGGCATCCATGGCGTTTATTGATGAACACAATGAGATCGCAATGCTTCAAAAGCCTAAGCAGGCTGCTAGATTCCATCAAATAGTTGATTTTCTCAAGTCCAGTCATATAGCTCATGATCTTACAGTGTCACCACCAATTTACATCGAGCACCAGAAGCAATTTTGGGCCAATGCCACCGCGGTTACTGAAAACAGTGTGCAGTGTATCAAGACAAGGGTGTGTGACAAACCCTTGACAATCTCTGAAGAGTTCATTCGCATTAGTCTACGACTAGACGATGCCTCAGGTATTACCTCTATCTCTAATGAGGATTTGTTTTCCAATCTCACAAGAATGGGGTATGAAGGCCAACTGGGTGTTTTCAAATTTTACAAAGCTAACTTTTCTCTCTAATGGCGTTTCTTTGTTCATACTCTTATGCACTGTATTTCTCGAAAAACTACTGGATGGAGCCAGTTCAGTAGTACCATTGCTTATGCTTTGGTCTGCTTGTCTACTACCAGAAAGTATAATTTCTCACGAATGATTTTCAATGACCTTGTGTCAAACTTGGCTAATAAAAAGAGTTTCTATATGTATCCAAGATTTGTCCAGGCAGTTATCACCTCTGAATTGACGGATATGCCTCAGTTTAATGAGGTATATGTACCTAAAATCCCCAAGGGCAAGGTCTTTTCAAATATGAGAAGATCTGCCAAGGACTCGAAAGGAGTTGACACCCCATTGTTCTCTACAATGATGGTGGTGTCCCACGACCAAGAAGGTATGGCATCAGAGTCAAGGCCCTCACTAGACCATCCCACTGATAGCCAAACCCAACCTTCCACCACTATATCACTCTCTCAGTCCCTTGTTCTTAAGCCAACCCCAGTTATATCCAAAACTTATTCTAAGAGAAAGGTACACAAGGCTCCTTCCCTTGTTGTACCTCCTACAAACCCAGAACCTCAAAGCCCTCTAATGGAGCATTCTCCATTAGAGAATATCCATAGGGAAACCACTGGGGTGTCTCCCAACCCCAAGGAGGTGCTCACTAAGGAGATGCATGAGCATGTGGGTGAGAAGGCTACCACTACTCCTGCTAGCACAGAGGAGGCCAGTGGTAACGTCACTAAGATCTTCCCCACGACAACTTTGAATGAGCAATCATTCAAAGGCCCCGGGTGCCCAGAAACCAAGGGAATAGGTGGTGCTTCAGTCTGGCTGGAAATCCCTATTAAACATTCCAATGATCCCTCAAAAGGGGGTAACACTCCTGGAGAAGGTGAGGATAGATATGACTACCAGGAATTGATTTCTGCCATGTCCAACATGGCAACTGAACTGGATTCTCAGAAGAAGGTTGTCAATGAACTCAAGAAAGTCATCATCAACCAGCAAGAAGAAATCAGCACCTTAAAGAAGTTGGTTAAGAAGGTGGTTAAAAGAAGGTCAAAGCAAAGATTTGAGCTCAGAAGAAGGAACCCAGTGGATGATGCTCCCAAAAAGGGGGAGTCAGAAGTTGAGGTCAACAAGGAGAATGCTAAGAATAAGGGGGAGAAACATGGAGATGAGGGGGAGTTTGCTGGTGGTAGTGGGGATAAGGTACAAGTAGTAGAAACAGAAACATTGTTTGAGAAAGCAGCAGAAACAGTTAATGCTGCTGAAGCAAGCAAAGCAACAGAAATAGTTAATGCTGCTGAAGCAAGCAAAGCAGCAGAAAAAATTAATGCTGCTGAAATAAATGGAGCAGCAGAAATTGTTCAAGAGGTATTAACCGACATCCTTAGCAGCAATTTGGAAGAAATTGAGATAGCTGAAGCATTAATCAAGGCTAAACATGACACTCCTAAGGTCACTTCAAAGACCAAAGGAGTTGTCATCAAAGACAATGCTGAGGTTATCAAGAAAGCAAGTGTTGATAAGGTAGCAAGCAAGGACAAAGGCAAAACCAAGATAGTGGAATCTGACCAACCTTAAAAAGAAAAAGTTGGTTGAGTCAGATGAAGCTTTGGCTAAGAAAATTCAGGCAGAACTTGAGCAAGCAGAAAAAGATCAAGTTGAAAAAGATAGGGAGATGGCAAGAGCTCTAGCTGCAGAGCTTAATGAAGTATATCAAAAGAGTTTGGCTACAGAGATGGCACAAAAGGAAACTGCACTTAAAAAGAATCCTGTAATGATCAAAATGAGTGCAAAGAAGAGGCAACCTTCACAAACCTACCTTGGCACTCAAGAGAGAAAGAAGATGATCACTTTCCTCAAAGGTGTTGTGGGAGTCAAAAAGGAAATGTTCACAAAAATGTCATTTGATCAAATCAAAGGTTTGTATGAGGCAGAGATGACTAAGTTACAAGGAAATGACCAAGCAAGAGTTGAAGTGGAAAAGAAGATGAAAGAGAGGCATGACATTCAAATACAAAAACCATTTCCTGATGATCAAGAAACACTAAGGATGGAAACTACTCTAGGTGAAAGTTTGAGGACTTCGAAAAGAACAAAAATGATGGCAAGAAGAAAATCAGCTAAGAAACCTAGAGTGGATGAGGAAGAAGCTGAGAAAGATCAGAAGGTAGCTGAAGAAGAAGGGGCACCTAAGTCTGATGAACAGGAAGCTCAATCTCAGGAAGAACCATCCAATACTTCTGATGTGAATATGTACATGGTGGTGATGGAAAAAGTGCCTGAGCCTATAACAGCTGAATTGGTTGGTGTCAAACCTCCTGAGATTATTCACTGGGATACCATGGAAGTAGATGGTAAGGAGTATATCAGGCTTAAGAGGAAAGATGACAAGTTTGAAGTGTATCCTACTTGGGCCAAGATTGTAAGAGTATGCTCCAGATCTGATTTAGAGGAAATGTTTGAAGTGGGGATGAAATTATATGCTGATAAGCTGAAAACTCCAGGGATACCAGTTACAAAACTTGTGATGGAATATCTATGCATGTTGTTCAAGCCAGAGGAAGTTCAGCATGTTATCAGAAATGTTTTCAAAACCATTAACAACTGGACTCTGTATGAAAGAAGTGGAGTATATGCACTGACTATGGATACAAATCACATTGAATACTTCTTAATGGATAGAGTTTACAACCATAGCAGGCTAAAGCTGCATGCTATGTTGAAGAAAAAGCTTGGTTGTGCACCAGATTCTGAAATGGCAAGATACTTGATCCACAGAACTCTTAATCAAAGTTTGGGGCTGAATCCTGATATAGGATTATGAGCAATGGAGTTTTGGGAGCATCTGAAGAACTTGACTTCTCTTCTCTAAAAGTCAAGTTAGGGGGAGATTGTTGGGAACTGAAGATTTGTTTAAGTATGATTACTGCTGCCAGTACAACATGGCTACTACTGCTGAGACAAGTTATTACTGCTGAGACAAATTACTATTGCTTGTAGAAATTAATACTGCTAAGCATAGTTACTACTGTTGGTGAAGATTAATACTGCTCAGAGTGTTAATGTTGCTATGACTTAATACTGCTTATGTGATAATCTTGGTAATCCGTGCAGATCAAGGTTTGAAGATAATCATGGAAGGTTGAAGATAATTATAGAAGAATATACTGAAGATCTTTTATGTTTTGTAATTATCTTTTATTTTCAGTATATGTATAGAATTATTCAGAATAGTTTGTTAGACGAGTATTCTGAGTTTTTGTTTTGAGAGAGAATTGACCTCAAGGTTTACAACCATAGTTCTAGAGAAGTAGAATTCGTCTTGATGAGCCTGTTCATCAAGATTGAGGTTTTGTGTGAAAGCTTGTAACTTTAATCATTCAATAAAGTTTACAAGTTGTGATTTTTAATTTACTGTTACATTGATATTTGAATATTAAAGTGTTTTTCCGCAACTTCTTTAATATTGTTTATGAGTTTCATTATTCTTGTTAAGAATCAGATCCTGACAACTGGCCAGGTGCCATTATGAACGTACTTTACATGATCATCCTTGCCATCTTCGGCGTGATTCCCGTTCCTAGTGACTTCACTCACCTCGAATCATCAAATCTTAAAGTGCCTAATTGTGAAATCTCACATTCCATCACTTAAAATCACGCTAGTTTGAGTCTAGGTATTCAAAATCAACACCTAAATCTCTCAAACTTAAGCTCTGATACCAACTTGTAACACCCTCAAATTTGGAAAGAGCGACTAATTAAAATTTTTCCAACAATACCTTAAAGGATAATAAATCTATTACTACCAGACCATAATTGAAATACATTTCTAGGTTGAACCATCAACAAAATAATTAAAGTCTTACATAAAGACTAACTAAAGTCGAGTGTTACTATAACCCAATACCAAATCGCTATCTCCAATAATAATGCGGAAGACTTCATCAAGCTAAACACTTCATTGAGCACACAACTAGCACTCATCACTTCACGGTGTCTGTAAGAGCACAGATTTATTGGATTCAAGATCATAAAGATTGAAGATCAAGAGTCAAGAAGTCAAAGGCTGAAAGTCAACTGTCATGGAAAGTCAAAGTCATTTTGTTAATAAAAGTCAAAGTCATCATTTGTATTTTGTTTGTTTTCTTTTGTAATTGTCAAGGGTATAAATACCTTGTGTTCTTGTTTTTGTTATCAGATGTACACGAATTAGAGAGAGAGAGCAGATTAGAGAAGAGCTAATTAGAATACGTTTCTAGTGAGAGAGTCTAGAGAGAGAAAGTTGTAATTTGTAATCTTTGAGTTTGGATTCAATGACATATGATTTGGAATTCTCATCTTGAGTGTTTGTTAGCAATTAGAACTTGATAATCTGGGAATATCAATTGGTATCAGAGCAGATCCAAATCGAAAAATCAAGAAAATACGAAAGTTCGTCTGTGTTCTTGAGCGAAAAATCAAATCTGAGTTTTAGTGCGTTTTTGGAGTTGTAATCGATTAGATTTTGTTCAGATAGCATAATCGATCGAGTCTGTATAGGTGATTTCAAGAAATGCACTGTATTTGATCGTTAATTTTGATTTTAGTTGAGTTTGAAGTTCACGAGTTCTGTGCACTGTAATTGAGTCGATTTATACATTTTTGTGTATTTGATCGAAATTAGTTGTTAAGTTTGTGTTCTAGTTGTTTAGACGAGTGAATTGTCAAAGTTTAGTGTTGAAATTCTAGCTCTAGATGAGTTTTTGGTGTGATTTTGATCGATTTTAGAGGTTTGCGCGTGTTCATCAAGGTTTGCGTTTCATTCATCAAGGTTTGCGGGTCATTCATCAAGATTCAGAGGTTTGCGTTTTATTCATTAAGAAACTTCAAGAATCGAGAAGTTAAGGTTTGCGTCTTCAACAAGAACTGAGAAGCAAGCTTTGCGTCTGTAACTACAAACGCAAAGTAGGGTTTGCGTTTCTAACTACAAACACAAAGTTGGGTTTGCTTTTGTAACATGAAACGTGAAGTTCATCGTTTGTGTACTTTTCATGACACGCAATGTTGACAAACGCAAAGTAGAAGTCTATCTAGAAACGCAAAGTTGAGTTCAGAGAAAAGTAAGGGTTTGCGTTTCCCTCTTGAACCGCAAAGTAAGGATTTGCGCTTCCTACTTGAAACGCAAAGTTGTGGTTTGCGCTTCTCACTTGAACCGCAAAGTAAAGATTTGTGATTCCCATTTGAAACGCAAAGTAATCTTCTCAGCACGCAAAGCTACTCATCTCAATTTGACACGCAAAGTATCATTTAAGCAAGACGAGAGAGACGCAAAGTGTGGTTTGCGTACCACACTAGAGACGCAAAGTGTAGTTTGCGCATCATTCTTGAAGCTAAAAGTGTGGAGGACTTAGACAATAGCTCTGTTTGTGCTAAGTCTGCGAAGGGACCCCCGTGCTAAGTCTGCGAAGGGGGACATAGCTCTGTTTGTGATCAAAATTTCTGAATTTTTATTTCAAGTTTTTCTGTATTTCTTGAGATTTCATATTTTGGATTAACGATCATTTTTGTCAAGTTCTTTTTGTTTACAGGTATTCAAGATGGGATATCTTTCTGATGGTGATGAAAAGAAGATTCACAAGCTCAAATTAGAAAACAAAAATCTTGCTTCCTCAGTTGACTACTACACAAAGAAGTCAAAGAGATATTCTGATGAAAGGAAGCTACTGAGAGAAGTCAGTGTGTTAAAGAAGATAAATGAAGATCTGCTGAAACAGACTTCTGAGCTTAATGAAGAAAAGGTCTTGTTTTTGGAAGCTGAAAACACTGAGTTAAAGAGCAAGATCTCAGAATTAGAAGATCATATTGTCAAGTTTCAGCAAACCGGGTGTGCTAATGAAAAGAAGATATTTGAATTAGAACTGCAAATTGTTGAAGACATATCAGTTTTTGAGAAAGAAAAGAAAGAGTTTGCTAAGAAGTTCTCTGAGTGTTCCAGAAAATGTGCCGATGAAAAGAAGACAGTTGAGCTGAAATATTTAAAACTTTCTCAACAAATCTCTGATTTTGAGAAAGCAATCATTCTGGAAAGGGAAAATTTTGCCAAAGAGAAGAAGTTAATAGAGCAAAAGAATGTTGGGATATTCAAAGAAATATCTGGTCAGAGGACAAATGCTGAAATGGGCTTTGAGGAAGAAAGAAGCTTATTTGAAGCAGAGATAAAGAAGCTAACTGCAAAGCTATCTGAGCTATCTACTTGTGTTCTTAAAGAGCAGCAAACAAAGTCTGAATTTGAGACGAAGATTGATCTTATTGTAAAAGAAAGAGACAGTTACTCTTCAAAGGTAAAAGAGCTTGAAAATATTGTTTCAAAGGTGGTAATGACTGAGCAAACGACTCCAGAGTCAAAAATCCACTCACCTAGAAATAGTTCAGTTGGTTCTAATAAGCCAGCATCAAGCTCACATTAGCAAACTGTTTCTACAAAAAGGTCATTTAAATCTTCCAATCAGATTCGTACTACTAATCTTTTCTATGATAGCAAAATAGATGGTTCAGGTACACATAGAAGAAGGAGATATAAAGAAGAAAAACTGGTATGGAGAGTGAAACCAGTGGTTGAAGATAAGAAGAATGATAAGAAGAAGATAGAAAAGAAAGGAAAGAAGGAAGAGAAGAAAAGTAACAAATCATTTGTACATGCATCAACAGCCAAGAAGAACAAAGTGCTGACAGGTAAACCTGATCTTGCTTATTCGAGAGATCAATTGATCAGGTTATCTAAAAAGAGGTATTGTTCTTACTGTCATACATATGATTTTGTACATAAAGCAAGTGACCATTACTGGTATGGTTCTTATTCAGTTACTCCCATACGAACTGCAACTAACACACATGGACCCCAATACCAGTGGGTACCAAAACCGAAGATTGATTCTATGTTGCAGGCACCACAAGTCAAGGGGGAGTAAGAGAACAATGGCTCTTGAATAATACTGTTCAAGACCCGCATCTCAATGTCAAGAACCAAGGCTTCTAAGTAAATCAGTTTAGGACCCGTACTTCAACGAAGTTTGACTTCTAAACATAACAGTTTATGACTCGTATTTCAATGATGAAAAAGAGATGCTACTCCCGGGCTGTTATGAGAATTGTACTCCTAGACTCAAATGAGGAAATCAACCTTCAAGGGGGAGTACATAAGTTTTTCTGGAAATATGTATTCGGAAGATATGATGAACTACACTTCAAAGGGAGTTGTAGATCTCTATCATGTGCTTTATCACTGACAAGTTTCAGATGCATATTTTCAGGGGGAGTAAAAGGATTATGATTTCTGATTATTTCAGATCAGAACTCGTACTTTAATCGTTTTATTGCTTTATGTCATTTACATTTGAATAAATTTGCTTTGACTAGACTTTGAGACTTATGCAGGATGAGAGAAGATGACACGATCATATTATTTTTGACTTCAGCTGACTTCATGAGATTTAAGATTGCGCGAAAAGGTAAATTTCTTATCTTAATCTCAAATATATCTGAAAGAAGGACAACTTTCAGATATAGAAAACATGTTCTGAAATGTTCAAACCACTTTCCGATTTTTAAACATATTTTATAATTTGGAAGTGTGATTTTAAATGTTTTTCGTTTTATTTTTGTGCTTAATTGATAAACAAACCGTGTGTTTCCAAAGATAAATACTTGCGTATTGTCTTTTCTACATACTTTCAAGTATTCACACACATCGGTTTAATTTTTGATCAAATTGTTCTTACCATGTCTCTAAATTGAAACAATTTTTCGATGGTAAGACACCCCGCTTGTACTTTAAAGAATTTTGAGCATTATTTCATTTCGAAACGTCATTTCAAGAATGTCTATATTTTTGTTTCGTATAGACAATATCCATTATTCTTGACCTTAAGCTTTGATTGTTATATCATTCATTTCTGATCATTTTCATACTATGTCAGATTTTCAAACAAGTCTTTTGCATTCATGTTCATTCATTCAATATACTTGTTTGAAAATACTTCAATGTTTCAAATGCTCAAATCTTCATGATTATATTTTATGAGCATACATTCGTCTGACATTTGTATATGAGCTTTAACTGCTATAGTTAAACCATTTGAGCAACACATGCTTTCTAGGATTATATGAGTTCTTTGTGCTAGGACTTCATTGAAACTTCTATGAAATCACGTTAACCAGTGATTTCTACCCAAGAAGTTAATCCTTTAGTGATTGAGTGTGAGGAGTCTAAAAGAAATGAGTGTGGGTTGTGTGATGAGGTAAAATGGAAAAGAGAGTTTGGTTAGATGTGAGCTTATTGAATTAAAAGAAAGAGGGTGTGAGATCAGAGTAAAAGAATATCAAACTCTGCACCAACTACTTTCTGAGCCGGGCAGCCACATTACTAATGCTTCACAATTCTTGGTGAACATTATTGAAACAGGCAAATAGCCCATGCCAACTCTTGCTTAAACCCCACCAACCACTCATTTTCTTCTTCAAAAAAGAAAATGTTTCTTATTTTTCTGGGGACGCAACATATAATCTATCTGGTTTTCATTTGGAAAATCTGGATATTGAAAAAGAAGGAAGTTTGCCCCACCTTCGCACTTCAATCATGCACATTGAGTCTGTGTTTATCTACTGTTGTCTCAGTGGTTTACACAACTTTGAGCCTTATTGAAAAGCAATCATCGTGCTTAATTCTTTCTACACATGCACGAACACACAAGGAATTTGTTTCTTTGTCATAACATTCATAGAAATTGCCTTTGTGGTGTTTCGATGATTGGATAGAAGCCCTGGGGGAGTGAATATCAAAAAGCTCCTTTATATTGTGTATTCGTTACACACAATGACTTTGTGTTACTGACAGACATTTTAACTGATTCATTTGTTGATTCAGGGGTTACATGTTCTTATTTTGTCTGGATTTGCAAAGATCTAGATGAATACTTGGTTATGGATCACAGAATCAGAGGCTCAGTTTAACAGATCAGAATGGTCAAAGACATTTCTTGGAATAAAAGTTTTGATGATATAGATGCTCTAATCATCAAAAAGGGGGATAAGATATCAAGAAATGTTAAAGTTGAAAAAATTGTCCGGAAAGAAGTATTTGTATTGGATATGGAGGAAGAA
Organism: Arctium minus; assembly: GCA_954870635.1. NCBI lineage: Eukaryota > Viridiplantae > Streptophyta > Magnoliopsida > Asterales > Asteraceae > Arctium > Arctium minus. Next base: position 20,555,212 of record OX941097.1, on the reverse strand, counting down.
ATTTCAGATTTTGAAGACAAAGCTTATCAAAGAAGAAATTTCATTGTGTTAAGGGGGAGTTTGGAAATTATGTTTGTATCAAAGGGGAGATTTCATGAGAAGATAAAGATTTTTAAAAGGGGGAGTTACTTCAATCGAGCTTAAAGAGAGAAGATCGCATTGCTAAATCTTTTAGTAATGATCTTGATCCAAAGGGGGAGAATGTTAGAGCACAGATTTATTGGATTCAAGATCATAAAGATTGAAGATCAGGAGTCAAGAAGTCAAAGGCTGAAAGTCAACTCTCATGGAAAGTCAAAGTCATTTTGTTAATAAAAGTCAAAGTCATCATTTGTATTTTGTTTGTTTTCCTTTGTAATTGTCAAGGGTATAAATACCTTGTGTTCTTGTTTTTGTTATCAGATGTACACGAATTAGAGAGAGCAGATTAGAGAAGAGCTAATTAGAATACGTTTCTAGTGAGAGAGTATAGAGAGAGAAAGTTGTAATTTGTAATCTTTGAGTTTGGATTCAATGACATATGATTTGGAATTCTCATCTTGAGTGTTTGTTAGCAATTATAACTTGATAATCTGGGAATATTAGTGTCGCTAGAACTAATCCCGAGATGAAACCTGATGCACATGATGACAAATAAAAAGGTTAGGCTAACGCCTAGTGAGTTCAAGAGTTTTATATCATGACTATAGAGGAAAGCGTAAAATGGAAACATTGGAACTTATAATCATGATCCTTTAAAATGATTTACTTTGAAATAAGAGAACAACTCATTTACCAACCATATGCATTTTAAAGACAATGCTCCCAGGCACCCTTCTTTATAAAATGATGCAACGCATAACTCACCCAAACGGGATCATAGTTTGACACTCAGTTTGTGAAAAGGTGAATAATACTTCATATCCCAAAACACCCAAAACACGGGCGTGACATAATACTCGACCCTTGAATAAAGGAAAACAATTCATAAAGATATGGTACGTCATTGAAAACCTGTAACTCGAATTAATACTCACACGACCATAAAATAGAATGAAATCCAATTACTAAAGCATGGAAAACTTAAATATTCAAATGCAACGGGCCGACGACGGGGGATACCCGTATCCGTTGAGAGCGGAGGAACACAAAAGTATGCTGCTCAAACAACGTTGATCGTATCACACTTTACGACATGAAAGCCCAAGTGCCCCTACGACCTCTTGACAAGTTCTGCTTTCGAGATAGTTGACCTTGGTGGCCGTTACAAAGAACTCCACCCCAAAAGGCCCCGGGGACTACAACTAAGGAAATTCCCCAAATAATGGCGGGGGTCACAGTACTCACCTCCCAGGTAGCATTATCCAGACTCAACCCTCCTAGTACCTCCTTGTCAAGTTTCGGTCATAAAACATGAGTCCCAGAGTCCAACCCCGTACCACCCAATTGACCATCAAATAAGACTGACTTACGTGCCTATGGATCCAATGCAACACAGTCTAAGGTTACAAGACTACTCATGAATGACTAAAGCACTCGAGCCTGTAATTATCAATAATATGCAATAAAATGCATTAAGATGTAAATCGAAGTTTGGACTCTAAATCGAGCCATTAAAACCCGGACAAATGTCCTCAAGACTCATTTATTTTCGAATATGCATTTCCAAGTTTAACTGCTGATAAGAATGAAAATCATAAATGAGACTATATACATTATTTCAAATACCTCACATAAAGTGCAAGTAATAATTTCTAAAACATCCCCTTTCATGAATGATGCATAAACCCGACAGACATTTAAAAGTGTATTTTCGATCAAAGGCCCATTTATGAAATAAATCATCAAAACTCATTCATTTATGACACATTTATCGAAATGCCCAAAATCCCAAACGTGGGTGTTTTACAAAGTTTATAAAGTTAAATACTTCAAATAATCAAAGATTACCAACTAACCGAACATTTGATAATTTCATATAAAACACATAATGCTTTAAAATAGACATTTTGGCATGTACAACGTTTTCACAAATCAACTTGAACTCACCTTGCTAGATTTAGGCTAAATCTAGATTTTACCTACTTAGAGCTTTCCTTGAAGAACTTGATTCTTCAAACCAAATCTTCCAAAACCTAGATCCACACGGTTCCAACCAAAAATATACATAATCAACCACAAATAATCGATCCCCAACCTTATACATGAATACCTCAACTGATACCGAAACCCTAACTTCCATAAATGAAGAGAATAGAAGATTACCTTGACCCAAGCTTGAATCCACAAACCAAAACACCTCTAGATCACCAAAATGGTTACAAACCTTCAATCCATGAAAGGGAGAACAAAGGGTGGATGAAACCCTAGAAAACTTTGGTGAAGAAGATGAATAGTGAGAGATGAGAAGCTTACCACCAAAAAATACTCTAGTATACTCCAATAGAATTCCAATCTCTTGATAGATCCTTGAAGAGCTCTCAAAAACGAAACTGTAGCAACTTGAATCACCCAAATTGGATTTGTGGAGCAAAAGTTATGAAGGAATGAAGTTTTGGGTGAAAATGAGACTGAATCAGGTTTTAACCTGATCTGGGCCTTCTACCCGGCGCACGACCCATGCGCAATTGTGAAGGGGAAACGCACGACCCGTGCGCCCCCTCCAGACCGCTAATAATTGCCCAACACATTGTTTTGGTCATAACTTCTTCGTTATAACTCCGTTTTCGCTCCAGAAAGAACCGTTGGACTCGTAATTGAATCCTTCATCCATCTAGACTATAAAATCTAGGATTCAAGTCCAAAACCCAATATCTTATTTTTCCCTTAAATTACTGATTTCTGTATTAGCCTGAAACTATAGCTTTTCGAAATCAGGGTGTTACAATTTAATTGTCCATGCTTTAATATTTGGATTTCATTCCATTATATGGTCGCGTGAGTATTGAATCTTAGTTACATGTTTTCAATGGCATATTATATCATATGGGTTGTATTCCCATGATTTTACGAGTTGAGTATTATGCCTCACCCGTGTTTTGGGTGTTTCGGGATATAATGTTTTACCCGCGTTTTTATTATTGGGAGTCCATTTCTTTCTATTCACGTTTGAATGAGTTTTGGGCGGCATCATTTCATAAAGAATGTTTTGTATTGGGACATTCGTCCTTAAAACACATGTTATTGGAAAACGAGTCATTTTCATAGTTAAGCTAAATCATTTTGAAAGATCATGATTTAAACTGCATTCTTCCCTTCTAACGAAATATTTATTTATGTTGAAAACTCTTGAACTCACTAGGCGTTAGCCTAACCTTTTTATTTGTCGGCATGTGCATCAGGTTCTGGTTGGGAATGGTCCTAGTAACACTATGAAGAGAGCAGTGTGCTCGTGATGTGTTTAGCATTGGTGAAGTTTCCGCTTTGGTTTGTGAAGAGCAGCTAGCTTTGAGGATTAAGTAGCACCCGACTTCGGTATAGCCCTTGATAAATATTGGGGTTTACGGTTGTTTGAGGTTAATTGTAGAATTTTGTATTTGATGTATGAAGAACTTTGATTTGTATTTGATATTATATTGAAATTTTAATTAGTTTCTCTTACCAAATTCGAAGGTGTTACATAGTTCCCATGCCATCAAGGCATCACAACCTCGAACCATAACATTGCCTTTATTGCCTACTCCGTCGAGTTACACCTCAAGGACTTATGGGACATTATTGCCTATCTAATGTAAACGAGTTACACCTCAAGGACTTATGTCCCCTGTTGTCTACTCGTTAATACCCAAAATGGCCAACAATAATAGACCCATTAAACAAGCATACTACATCCTTGTGCACAAGGAAGTAGGAGCCAATAATCTCAACATACAAACACATACAAATCAAATATACATCTTTAGACATGCCTTTCAATTCCACCAAAAGTGTGTTAGTCAACATATGAGATTTCCTTATTTCAACAATAGATACTTCAAGCATATAACACACCCATTTATATACTTCTCAAATAACACCATCATTACATTTTATCTAAATGGAAGAGATAATGTTTTCAACACTTCTATCACCATTTTCATAAAACCCTAGTTATTGAATCAACTCATAAATAGGATATATATATATACATATTAAGCATACAAGTATATGAGAGACAACATATAAGTATTTAATAAGCATAAAGGTGAATGAGCTAAGTTTTATGGTTGAAAACTCACCAACTAGGGTTTGTAAAGAGAAAACCTTAGGATAAGTAAACTTGAGGTAGAATTGATTATCTTGAAGCTTTAGCAATCCTAAGGAGTAATTACTTGACCCCAACAACTCTTTTGAGAGCACTAAATGCTAGGGTTTCTTGGTAGCAATAAATGAGGAGGGGTGGGAGAAGGAAGAGAGGAAAATCGCCCAAGTGTTGAGAGAGGTCGATCTATGGCTGGAATGGTGGAAAGTGATCTGATTTTGGCCCTTAAATCGACCTCAAAACAGAATATGTGCCCACATGGGCCACAATGCCCATGCGACTATTCCCATGGCATTGTCGCCGGGGCATAGTCGCACCCCATCCCCCACTCACTGGAATGTTTGGTCGTTTGCCATGGTTGTAAGCGATATTGACCATGCGACTATGCCCGTGGCATTGTCGCCGGTTACCCCCAGTTCCTACAAAATCTCATTTTTTTGCACATACGGTCCTTATACGAGAGATCTACGATTGTAATTGATTTAAGTATGTAAGATCCCCAAACTTGTTCGTTTTCGAAACATTAATCACAAATGATTATCTGTATCCATAAACACATAAACTCGTATACATTCAGTATATTCATGCATAAACACAAAGTATTACGCTTGGGCACATAAACGCATACGGTGCAAAGGCCTAAATCGTAAACATGTGTACTAAAAGAAGTACGACTCAACGAGACAATCCCTAAAAGATAGGGACTCTACGGATTTATTTAGAGGAGGTGATATAAAGGGTTTTGGAGTTTACTCAAGAATTTGGGGTGTTATAATCGTCCCCTCCTTAGAAAAGATTTCGTCCCCGAAATCTCATATCATTCAAACAAATGAGGATAGCGTCGCTTCATATCTTCCTCCGCTTCCCAAGTCACATTCGCACCTCTATGACGTTTCCATTGAACCTTTACCATCACTACCTCTTTATGATGAAGCTTTTTTCGTCTCTCTTTCCAAAATAGCTTTCGGTTCTTCCACACATCGATTATTGTCTACTCGAATCTCGGATAGTGGAATGACGTTCTCTTCCTCCGCTAGGCATTTCCGTAGGTAACAGACATGAAATGTCGGATGAATTCCACTCATTTCGGACGGTAACTCTAGCTTGTAAGCTTGAAGCCCCACATGCTCAATAATAGGGAAAGGTCTGAGAAAACTAGGATTAAACTTTCCTCTCTTTCCAAACCTAATGATCCCCTTCCAAGGCGAGACCTTCAACATTACTCGGTCGCCCACTTGAAATTCCACCGGTCATCTTTTCTTGTCCGCATAGCTCTTTTGGCGATCTTGGGCCGCCTTCAACCGCTCTCGAATACTCTTTACTTTGTCCGTAGTCTCTTGTACAACCTCCGGTCCGGAGAATTGCTTCTCGCCCGCTTCAAGCCAACAAGTCGACGTCCTACATTTTCGCCCATACAACGCCTCAAATGGTGCCATGACCAAACTCGAGTGATAACTGTTGTTGTAGGCGAATTCCATTAGCGGAAGATGAGAGTCCCAATTTCCCCCAAAATCAATGACACACAACCTTAACATGTATTCTAGCGTTTGAATAGTCCGTTCGCTTTGTCCGTCCATTTGAGGGTGATATGCCATACTCAACTTTACTCTCGTTCCCAATTCTCTTTGAAAGGCAGTCCAGAAATGGGAAGTGAAACGACTATTCTGATCGGTTACGATGGATAGCGGCACTCCATGTCTCGAGACCACTTATTTGATGTACAATCTTGCTAGTTTGTCCAACAATAATGTTTCTCTCATGGCCAGAAAGTGCGCACTTTTCGTCAATCGATCCACTACTACCCAAATGGTGTCGTGACCCTTCAACGTCTTTGGTAATTTTGTCACGAAGTCCATCGTGATGTGATCCCATTTCCACTCCGGTATTTCTAAGAATTGCAAGCTCCCATATGGTCATTGATGCTCGACCTTCACTAGAGAGCAAGTGAGGCATCTCTCCATGAAGTTCGCCACATCAAGCTTCATCACCGGCCACCAATAGTTCAACTTTAAATCTCTATACATCTTTGTGCTTTCGGGGTGAATGGAATATCTAGATTTGTGCGCTTCCTCCAAAAGTAACTTCCGGCATCCTCCCAACTTGGGCACCCACACTCGCCTTTGGAAAAGTTTCAATCCCCTACCGTCTTCCGTCAACCTAAGGTGTTGCTTTGTCATTGCTTCCTCCTTGAGGTTCTCTTTGAGTAACGCCTTGGCTTGAGCGGTATTTATCATATCCATAAGATTTGAGATGATCTCAATCCTTGCCAATGAGGTTTGCACCGTCCCACTATACTCCTTCCAGCTTAATGCATCCACCACCACATTTGCCTTACCAAGGTGGTATTGAAGTTCACAGTCATAATATTTTAACAATTCCAACCATATTCTTTGCTGCATATTCAACTCCTTTTGATCAAAACATATCTCAAGATTTTGTGGTCGGTGTAGAGTGTGCACTTCATGTCGTATAAGTAGTGTTGCCATAACTTCAAGGCAAACTGTAACATCCCAGGCTAATCGTGCCAAATATTATTCACTTGTCCACACACTTGGACTCACGGTTTTAAAACGAGTCTGGTAGAGGAGGTATCCAGTCCCTTATAAGGCAACTTTCGTTCCCCTCCCCAACTAATGTGGGATCTTACAATCCACCCCCTCGTAAGCCCAACGTCCTCGCTGTCACACTAATATGGCTCCCATCTCTGATACCATCTGTAACATCCCAGGCTAACCATGCCAAATATTTTCCGCTTGTCCACACACCTGGACTCATGGTTTTAAAACGCGTCTGGTAGAGGAGGTATCCAGTCCCTTATAAGGCAACTTTCGTTCCCCTCCCCAACTAATGTGGGATCTTACACAAACACCACCGCTGCCAATTCGAGGTCATGAGTTGGGTAGTTCTTTTTGTACTCCTTCAATTGCCTTGATGCATACGCTATCACTTTACCTCGCTGCATTAGGACGCAACCCAATCCCATCTTGGACGCATCGCTATAGACAACGAAGTCTTCTGTTCCCTCGGGTAGGGATAAGATTGGGGTTTCACAAAGTTTCCGTTGTAAGGTACATAATGCCTTCTCTTAAGTTTTAGTCCATGCAAACTTCACATTCTTCCGAGTCAACGCGGTCAGTGCTGAGGCAATTTTGGAGAATTCTTGGATGAACCTTCGGTAATACCCGAGAAGTCCCAAAAACCTTTGGATTTCCGTTGGGATTCTCGGAGGCTCCCAATTCATCATTGCCTCAATCTTCGTTGGGTCTGCTTTCACTCCTTCTCGGGTCACCACACGGCCGAGAAATTGAACTTCTCGCAACCAAAATTCACACTTGGAGAATTTAGCATTCAATTTCTCCCTTCTTAGCACCTCTAGCACTTCCCTCAAGTGTTGTTCATGATCTTCCTCATCTTTGGAGTATACTAAGATGTCGTCAATAAACACTATGACCGACCGGTCCAAAAATGGTTGGCACACACGGCTCATCAAATCCATAAATATCGCTCGCGTATTTGTCAATCCAAATGGCATGACTAGGAACTCGTAATGTCCATACCGAGTCCTAAATGTCGTCTTCGGCACGTCCTCCTCTCGAACCTTCACTTGATGATATCTAGAGCGAAGATCGATCTTGGAAAAACATCCGGCCCCATGCAGTTGATCAAAGAGACCATCTATCCGGGGTAATGGGTATTTATTGTTTATAGTCACCTTGTTCAACTCTCGGTAATCGATGCACATACGCATCGAACCGTCTTTCTTCTTCACAAAGAGCTCGGCCTCACGAATCCCTTCTCTAGCAACTCTTGAAGCTGATTCATCATTTCCTGCATCTCTGTCGGTGCGAGATGATATGGTGCACGAGCTATTGGTGCCGCTCTCAGAATTAAATCGATCCAAAACTCCACTTGTCGGTCAGGCGGCAAGCCTGGTAAGTCGTCGGGAAACACGTCTGGAAATTCGTTGACGACCTTAACGTCTTCTACCTTCTTCTTCTCTGCCTTGTCATCTACCACAAAGGCTAGATACGAAGGGTACTTCTTCGTCGATTACTTCCTTGCTTTAATGAATGAGATGATGGCCACTTCGCCTTTTCTCTTTTCGCCATCCCCAAAGATGAAGTCACCATCTCGGAAGGGAATCCATATGAGTTTCTTGGAACACAAGATCTCCGCTTGATGTTTCACCAACCAGTCCATCCCGATCACCACGTCGAAACTCCCAATGGTCATGGGGAGCAAGTCTACCTTGAAAGGTTCGCCGTTGATTTCTAGACAACAATCCTTTAGGATATCCCTTAGGACTACTCGTTCCCCATTATCTACCTCTATGACTAACGCATCACCAAGAGTACTAACAGACATGCTCAAGGATTTGCAAAATACACTAGATACAAAGGAAAAGTTTGCACCGGAATCAAACAATACTATAGCGGGTGTGGAGTTGAGTAAGAACGTACCCGACACCACATCGGCGGTTTCCTTTGCTTCCTCTTTGGTCATTTGAAAGGCCCTCCCTTGAGCCCTAAGGACGACCTCCTTCTTTGGTTGGATCCCCAAACTTCCTCCTCTCGCAATACCTCTTAGTTTGGGGCACTCCCTCCGCATGTTCCCCATCTCTTTACATTCATAACAAATTGTCCCTCTAATGGGACACTCGGAGCTAATATGACCCGGTTTACCGCACTTGAAACAAGAGACCGGGTTGGGTTTGGAGTTGGTTTTGCAAAACCCAAAATTCTTGCTTTTGCATTTGGGGCACCACTTCACTTCACGACGGTTGTCAAAGCTTTTATTTCCAGGTTGGAACCTCGGCTTCTTGTACAAACTTGGCGGGCTCTCCTACCTTCTCTTCTATCCAAATTTTGTTTTCTCTTCCTTGTCCCGAGCATATAGTATTTCCATCACTTTGGACTCTTCGATTGTTTCACGGAGGTTAGAGTCCTTGGAGTTGCGGACCATCAACGTCATGTCCGCGGGCAAGCCTTTCAAGTACGCCTTTACTTTTTCTTTCTCAGTCGGGACCACATGTCCCACCAAGTTTAGTTTCTCCATAAACAATCGGGTATACTCTTTTACCGAAAAATCTCCCTTTTTGATCGACCGAAACTCCTCCTCTATTAGGTCCATTTCTTCTTCGTTGCAATACTCTTCCAAAAGCTTCCTCTTAATGTCAGCCCATGACATCTTAGCTAGCATAGATTCCTCTAGAGTTGCTATGAAGACATTCCACCATGTTAAGGCCGAACCTATGAGCATCTGAGAACCATATTTTACTTTCTGACCATCCTCGTAGTCACAGGCTCGGAAGGCCTGCTCGATCTCTCTGATCTAGTTCATACACTTTACGGGTTCATCGGTTCCGGCAAATTCTGGCGGTTTGCAACAAATGAAGGACTTGTACGAACAACCTTTTCCCAATTGCCTTGTCTCTAAAGTCACTAATCCTTCAGTGTGGTTCACGTCTCCAGTACCCCGCTATGACCACATTTTCTTCAATTGTCTTGTGTCGGCGGTGATTCGCCTCCCGGTCCTCTAGCAGTTTCATATACAGTTCCTGTTGTTTCGCCATGGTCTCATTCATGTCTCTCATCATATCCATAATTTGTGTTTGAGGGGTTGCCTCAGTCAGAATTGGATCAGCAAAGACAATGTTGGTTCTCGGGATTTGCTCTATCCTTCCGCCAGACAAGGGCGGAAGTGGAGGTACTACTGTTACAGTTTCGTTCAATCGATCTGCCCTGGATTCGGTCACGGCTTGGCCCTCCGGAGATGATTGAACGTGACTCCGAGTATTTACCATTTTCGTTTGTCACACAATCAAGAGAGGGTAAGAGATAGGCTACACAAGATTATACACAAGAAACGTATTGTTAAAGTTCATCGATCATCATAATCATAGTAATTCAAGCATACTCACATAAAAATATATTCATAATAACAATAGCTAAGTGTGATTATGAACATACTTTATATAAGAATTCTCGCTACCATTTTTTACAATTCTCAACGGTGTAGATTCCGTCAACTCTAAGACTGTTCCATCTTAGAAGTTCTACCCGATTCTCACAATTCATTACCTAATAGTCTCAGCTTAAGTCTAGATATCGATATTACATACCTATTTCACTTAAACTAGATCTCTGATACCAACTTGTAACACCCTAAAAATTTGTGCAAATAAAAATTCGAAATTTTGGCAATATGACGGGCTAAAATACGGATAACCAAACTATCCTGTAAAAATAAAATATCTAACAAGAGCAATTCCAAGTTTCATGACAACTAAAACCCAAATGAAGCTGGGATAGTTTGCACCAATTGTAGTTGCAAGAATAAGAGACATAACAATAAAACAACCTACTTAATCAAGAATGATTTACGTCTAGATTAATTTAGGTGTTGCTATTCCACCAAAAATCTCTCCCCTCATAGATTTCCCAAAAAGACCGGCACTTCGAGATCTCCTACGTGCACGGTTGACAAGCCCGACATCCTAGATTCCACCGCTAGTGAGATATGTGAGAGAAACAACAACATAACAAGTGTTAGGACGAAGAAGTGAGATCTCATAAATTAATCCATTCACAAAACAAGAGTATCATAATACAAGACTTGTGTTACTAAACTCCTTTGCGTTAAAAATGTCATTTCCACTCGCATCGATATTCCCAAACCTGAACATAAACGCACAAAAGATAACCCTTGAAAATACAAAGGATACCCGTTTCCATCGGGGTGACATGTACACGGGAGTGGAGTCACCCATGATGTTATTGGATTACACCTCATGTCACGATCCTAGTTCCTATGCCATCAAGGCATCACAACCTCGAACCATAACATTGCCTTTATTGCCTACTCCGTCGAGTTACACCTCAAGGACTTACGGGACATTATTGTCTATCCAATCTAAACAAGTTACTTACGTCCCCTGTTGTCTACTCGTTAATACCCAAAATGGCCAACAATAATAGACCCATTAAACAAGCAGACTACATCCTTGTGCACAAGGAAGTAGGAGCCAATAGTCTCAACATACAAACACATACAAATCAAATATACATCTTTAGACATGCCTTCCAATTCCACCAAAAGTGTGTTAGTCAACATATGAGATTTCCTTATTTCAACAATAGATACTTCAAGCATATAACACACCCATTTATATACTTCTCAAATAACACCATCATTACATTTTATCTAAATGGAAGAGATAATGTTTTCAACACTTCTATCACCATTTTCATAAAACCCTAGTTGTTGAATCAACTCATAAATAGGATATATATATATACATATTAAGCATACAAGTATATGAGACCCAACATACAAGTATTTAATAAGCATAAAGGTGAATGAGTTAAGTTTTATGGTTGAAAACTCACCAACTGGGGTTTGTAAAGAGAAAATCCTAGGACAAGTAAACTTGAGGTAGACTTGATTATCTTGAAGCTTTAGCAACCCTAAGGAGTAATTACTTGACTCCAACAACTCTTTTGAGAGCACTAAATGCTAGGGTTTCTTGGTAGCAATAAATGAGGAGGGAAGGGAGAAGGAAGAGAGGAAAATCGCTGGCTGGAATGGTGGAAAGTGTAACGCCCTAAAAATAGAGTGAATTTAAAAATTCGAAATTCTGGCAATATGACGTCTATATATAAAGCAATCCTGAACACCCTAACAAAAAGGGACATTCAAACCTGTGTAATGCGGTAAAGACCAATCATGCCAATGTGTAACATCCCAAAGCGGGGAATAAAGTATGGTATTACAAACCCAATAAAATGAAGAATATAATCGACAACCTAATAATCTAAATTTTCCAAATAGATTACGGTCGGGTGTCGCTATCCTTCCAAAATGTATATCTATCAATTCGTATAAGTTGGTCTAAAGATCTCCCAAAAGGACCGCTCTTAACCACACGATCAACCACTCATTCCTGACGGTCCTCACCACTAGGATGCCCTGTCATACATGACAACCAAAGGAACAAGTGTTGGGCAAAAGCCTAGTGAGAACATATAATCAATGTGTAAATAATGAAATGAAGTTACAACATAAGCATATCCATATATTTATAGTTCCCAACCACATTGCTCGGCTAGTCAACGAACATGGAATGCAATACCACCCTTGGCAATATATTTATAAATTCACTCAAACCATTTGGCTTGATGGCATCAACCCAAACCGAGTCTTTAGCCATTCGAGACATCAACCCAAACCGGGTCTTTAGCATATTGAGAAATCAACTCAAACCGAGTCTTTAGTCATTAGAGACGTCAACCTAAATCGAGTCTTTAGCCTACTTGGGACATCAACTCAAACCGAGTCTTTAGCCATTAGGGACATCAACTCAAACCGAGTCTTTAGCCATTAGGGACATCAACTCAAGCTGAGTCTTTAACCCTTAGAGACATCAAACCAAACCGGGTCTTTAGCCTATGTACAAGGTGCACTATTAGGACCAACATATAACCTTCCATTCACCCACAAACTTATAATGTATGATAATAACCATAATCCCTTTCAACCCAACTCCTCATTTTAGACCATCCACAACATTAGGATTTTAGGTCAAACTTCACAAAGTCAACAAGATGTAAGAAGACATGTATATATATATATATATATATATATATATTTAAAACCTTGTTAGACATGTACATGAGTAGAATGGATGAGTAAGTTCTCACCTTGGTGATCTCTTAAAAGAAACCAAACCCTAGAGATGGTAGGTGGAGAGTGGAGGTCTTGAGAGTTTGTTACAAGCTAGGTCTACCACAAGTTCACCCTAAACAAGCATTAAATCCCCATAAATGCTTGTAAGAGTTCAATCAATGAAGAGATAGAAACTAGGGTTAGAACTCACCTCAAAATCGATGGAAAATAACTCCCAGTCTGCTCCTAAAATCACCTTCTAAGCTAAAATCCCGTAAGTTGGAGGTTTATACAACCTGCACCCCGTCGGCAACTATGACCGGCGACAATGCCTTGATCATAGCCGTCGGGGCAATTTCGCACCCCAACACCAATCCACTGAGTTTTCTCCAGCGAGTCAGCCTCACACCGCGACAATGACACATACGACTATGCCATGTGGCATAGTCGCCGATCATAGTCGCCTCAAGCCTTCTGGGCGCGACTTCGACCTGAACCGATTCGATTTTTCGACGAGTTGCGGTTGACTCGATTCGTAAATCAAAACCAAACAAGAATGCACTAACATACGATCCTTAGATGTCCAAACGAACTCGAAGTAGTGAATGTTTACCCGAAATTTACGGGTGTTACAGAAAGTGATCTAATTTTGGCCCTTAAATCGACCTCAAAATAGAATCCGTGCCCACACGGGCGACAATGCCGGGGCATAGTCGCACCCTAGCCCCCACTCACTGGAATGTTTTATCGTTTGCCATGGTTGTGAGCGACATTGACCATGTGACTATGCCCGTGGCATTGTCAACGGGCATAGTCGTCGGTTACCCCCAGTTCCTACAAAATCTCATTTTTTTGACACACGGTCCTTATACGAGAGATCTACGATTGTAATTGATCTAAGTATGTAAGATCCCCAAACTTGTTTGTTTTCGAGACATTAATCACAGATGATATCTATATCCATAAACACATAAACTCGTATACATTCGGTATATTCATGCATACACACAAAGTATTACGCTTGGGCACATAAACACATACGGTGCAAAGGCCTAAATCGTAAACACGTGTACTAAAAGAAGTGCGACTTAATGAGACAATCCCTAAAAGATGGGGACTCTTTAGATTTTATTTAGAGGAGGTGATTTAAAGGGTTGTGGAGTTTACTCAAGAATTTGGGGTGTTACACCCTAGTGAAGAGTCATTTCTCACAAAAAGGGGGGGTTTGACTCAAATAATCATGGTTGGGTCTAGTTTATCACTCTAGTGTAATTATGTCTTTTCTTGGTATAGAAACATGCTATTTCTTATGTTCATAAAATGTGTTATATCATGATTGGATAAGTATTATATGTGAATTTCATGTTTTAGAATGGGATAAAGTCACGCATGGTATTATTGTTTCTACTTGGTTTAAATTAAAATATGAAACTTGATGTGTATTTCCTTGTGCACGAGGATTTAGATGGCATAATATATGTGGAATTAATTATTGACCATGTTGGGTCACTAGCGAGTAGGCAATGGGTGAATTTATAGTCCTTGAGGTGTAACTCGTCTGTATTGGATAGGCAATAATGTCTGTAAGTCCTTGAGGTGTAACTTGACGGAGTAGGCAATAAAGGCATAAACGGTTTGAGGATTGTGATGTCTTAATGGCATGGGAACTAGAACCGGGACATGAGATGTAATCTAATAACATCGCGGATGGCTCCATTCACGTGTTCTCGTCACCCCGATGGAAATGGGTCTCCCCCGTATTTCAAGAGATATCTTTTGTGTGTAATTGTTCAGGTGTGGCAAATCCTTTCCAAGTGGGTATTGGCATTGGTTTAATCCTTGGGCGTATCGGTAACAATTAATATGATGTAATTGTCTAAATTATAAATTGTTAAATCTTATGACTTCACTAGACTATTGGTCTAACACTTGTTTTGGTATTTTGTTGGCTCACAGGTCCTATTAGCAGTGTACATAGGGCACCTTGATTCGCCGGTCGTGCACCTAGGAGTTTTGAAGGGTCGGGCTTTTGGAAAATCTTTGAGAAGAGCGTTTTGGAGATATAACAACACCCACATTAATCTAGTCTAAATTATTGTTCTAGATTAAATAGCTTGTTGTGTTTATGTCTCATTCATTCGTTACTATATTTGTTGCAAACTACCCCAACTCTATTGGGTTTTAGTTGTCAATATTTACAGGGCTTATAAACCTTCATATTTTAGGCGTCATATTGCCGAAATTTTAAGTTTTAAATTTATCCAATTTTTAGGGTGTTACAGGAGGTGAGCGAAGTGAGAGAGCCCAAAGCACTGAGAGGTGTCTATAAGCCTCTATAATTGCAGAAGACCCGAGTTTGGGGGGGTCGAGGTATTCCCTTTCTTCTGATCAACGACTAAAGTTTCAGTCTTGTGTTGGCTAAATAACATTTATTAATAACATATACTATAAAATGATGGAACTCACCTTAGACCTGTTTTTTTGGCCCCTCTTCAAGTTACAGTCAAGATACTTGCGGAGGTAGTGACTTTTGAGTGAAAGTGTGAGATGAATGACTAGGAGGTAGATTGGTCTGTGGAAAATGATTATTTCTGTAATTAATTCGAGATTACGTCTGTGTTTAGAAATATACATATATATTGATAAACACTAAGGATCGTGTAAGAAAAAGGCTTAAGGTGAGAAAGTAAGAAGGGATCTGGACCCTTAATCACTTTTAATCTTACACCCACTGCATGAATCATGCTTGATACGGGAATTGATCCGGTGCATCTCGGTGCATCTCATCCTAATGTTCATCCAATGTTGGAGATCCCATTTCATCCTTCTCACCATTCTCACTGGAACCTAACCCTATTGATAAAATAAAATAGTTATTATAATATAATAATTATATTTATTTAATTTTCTTTACTGAAATTTAAAGCAATTATGAAAATACCAAGATAACATACTTTTTTAATGGAAATTAGCCAGATGGACCAAAAGTGTAACAACGTGGCAACCATAGTTATACAGTGTTGTTTCACGTGTGAAAATGCATTGTTTATACAATGTTGTTTTATATACAAAATTGTTCAGAAATGTTTTGTGTATAGGAAAAAACATTCCTAAACATTTTGCATATGAACCAACACTGTGTAAATACTACATTTTCACACATGTTTATTTCACATACGAAAATTTGTATATGTTATTGGATTTGTAAAAAAGGGCATGATGGCAAAAATGCACACGTATAAAATGTGGCACAATAATGGTGCAAGTATACACCATGTATTGTGTTTGTTTCTCAAGTAATATAATGGTAATGACCAAATACCGTAACCATAGGGATTGGACTTAACAAAGAATCAGAGATTTTTACAAACTTCCGGTGCAAAGTTCAAGATTTATAAAATTGATGGGTGGATTTTTAGCGAAATATTAAAATGTAAATTAACAAGATAATAAAAAGCAGGTACGGGTGTAAGTTTCCCCCAAGTGTATTTTAATAACTTAAATGGTTAACAAAACTGGTCACAATGAGGTCCCACACGATTTCCTCATCTCGAAGCTCCGTCGTATAGGTTGCGATAACGGTGTTATTATAAAATTACCACAAATGCTAACTTTCAGTTTACCAATCTTACTAAGTAGATCTCGAAGATCTTAGCCCCGCCAGTATGGAGAGATGCGCATATCTCTATGACACACCAACTCGACCGACATCTGGACCTTAGTTTGATTATGCAAAAATCCATATCTCTATGCGATTATTGAAGATTTTCTCAAACCTCCTTGCATCACCCAAGCCGTATTTGGATCCGCCCCTCTCGAGGTCTAAGATCTAATATTAACACACACAAGTTATCGGCTTGTCCGCATTGAGATGAAGCTTCAACTTCGATGACCAAACCGAGAAGTTAGCCAAATGCGGTAACACCCAAGTGTTACATTTTAACCTCTCGGGTTTGGCTTACACCCGTACCCAAAGAGGGGTTTAGCTACTAATCATAATTAAAGACATAACAAAAGAAAAGTAGTGCGGGAAATTAAATTGTATTAATCTGAAAAAAACTGTCACTGTGGTCACAGACTTACCATGGTGAGAAAATTTGAAGTGCATAATTTAAATCTAAGAAGTTACAAAAACAAACTAGCTAAGAACTTGAAATTTAAAATGCTTGAAGCTTCTCTAGAAGTTCCAAGGGTTGATGGATTCTTCGATGCTCTTTAAATGCCAACCCAAAGCCCCTTTATATAGTGAAAAAGGTGAAAGGGACTTGAGGGAGTGAAAGTGACTTTACAATGTTTGTCATCTTCTATCCTTGTCTTCATCCCTCTTGTCTTCATCCTTCTCTTTTTCATGAAAGAACTCAACTTTGACCCAAATCAAACCTGCAAGTCTTCTTTATAATTTGGGAAATAAAATCCCTAAGAAGATTTCCAGCCGTTATATACCACAGTGGTGACTTGACACTGGTTCGCAACGTCCAAAACCTGATTTTTAAGTTATTTCATGACTTTTTGGATACTTTGGACCAAAGAAAGGGAAAAGGCTTAAATGGGTCTTTGGGATGATTAAAAGAGGTGAAAATGGGTATAAAAAGAGGGACAAATAACCCTAAGATATGAGGGTTATCACATCTCCAAACTTAAGCTATTACTTGTCCCAAGTAATGAAAAAGAAAAGAAATGACTTGAAAAAGATCACACCAAAAATGCGGAAAGTGGGTTGATGAATTACCTTTGAACTAATCGTGGTGCATGCCTTCTCCTTTGTTCGCATGATCTTTGGTTTGTTCGATAGGTCTTGTAGGGCTAATTGTTTGTGGGTTGGGTCATTTTTGCGGCTTTCCTCTTTTTGCTTCCCCAAACTTATTTGTTTTTGTGGGAAAAATTGGTATGGATTTTGCATCGATATGGTTCTTTTTCCCATTTTTCTTTTTGATGAAATAAATCTTTGCTTTTTATTTGGAGAACGTTTGAAGTGGCCGAATGGAAATATATTTGTGGCTTTACTTTGAAAATTTTTTCTCCCATTCTACGGTATTTGTCTCATCATTTGATACGGTTTCTAAATCCCTCCCCCAAACTTTTAGAATATGCAACGTCCTCGGTGCATGGGAGAGGAACAAAGGTGGTGAAAAAATAGGTGCAAACGTCGTGTATGGGCCGATCGTACAAAAGATGGCCTACGTCCTTTCAAACCAAGGAAGAACAAACAAAATAAAAAGACATGTACCTGAAAAAGATCAATCCAAGCAAGATAGGAAATGAAAGCATCGGGTAATATCATACAACACCAACCAAAAAGATCAATGTACGATCAAAGTGTAGCAAACCAAACCAAAAGTAGACCCAACAGAAGTAGAACAAAATAGAACACAAAAGACGGATCAAATATCCAAAAGTCAGCGAAATACCCTACAAATCAAGCAGACAAGAGATGGTTGACGACGTTGTCGATCGCAGGGGAACAACGGCGGCGAGAGCGGCGCTGATAGCGTCTCCGATTGAAGGGGAAGCAGCGGCGGGAGCAACGCTGATGGCGTCGCCCGACGAGCTTCCATCGATGGGGAAAGAAGGTAAGTGTATTTTCTTGAGACTTCTGGGTTTTTTTTGGGGGGGGAGGGTGAAAAGAGAGGTGAAAAAAGAAAAAAAGAGAGAGAAAGAGTGCATGGGGGTGTGTGAGGGGAATTGGGAAAAGTAGATAAGGATGGATGATGGTTAGGGAAAGAAAAAAAAGTTGATGGGTGATGGGAGAGGGAGGGTGGGAGTTCTAAATGAAAGCTTAAAAAAGAGTTGTTGGGTATTGGAAAGCAAAAAGGGTGAAAGGTTTTTTTCATAAGAATAAAGGTCAAAGCTGACAAAGGTTTTTTTTTTTTGAAGAAAAACCTGCATAAAAAAAATAGAGATTATTAACCAACAACAAAAATTGAAACACGTTATTTAGAAGGTTGTTTCTAGCCTTCACGGCACAAAGGAGTTCAAAAAGAGAAATCAGAGGGTGAATGAACACCCTAAAAACAGTTTTTTCTTGTGTCGATGGTGTCCCAATTTTGCTTTTTATACACTTGGTTTCACTCTCATATGTGGTTGCATTTTCTCAAACTCAAGCTCATCCTCAATTTTTTTCTTCAAAGCGCTCACCACCAAGGACACACTCTTCAATATTCAGACCTAAGTCTTCACTCAACATTCCATTTCACCAGGAGACTTTAGAGACTTAAAGATATTAAAGGTCACTTGTTGGTCATTAACCCTCATCGTGAGCTCACCTTTTTGGACATCAATTAAGGTTCTTCCCGTTGCGAGAAAAGGTCGTCCCAAAATAATTGGGATGTTTTTGTCGGCTTCATAATCTAAAATCAAAAAATCGGCCGGGAATATGAATTTATTAACCTTAACCAATATGTCCTCAATCTTTCCCCCTTGGATAGGCTACGGATCTATCCACTAATTGTAAAGTCATGGTGGTAGGGCGGACTTCTCCTATCCCTAACTTGTTAAAAATGGACAATGGCATGAGATTAATACTTGCCCCTAGGTCACACAAAGCATGTCCTACTTCTTGACCACCTATGGACAGGATGGTGAAACTTCCCGGGTCCTTAAGTTTAGGTGGGATTTTACATGTGAGGAGGGTACTAGACTCTTTTGTCAAAGCCACCGTTTCAAATTCACTCAACCTTCTTTTCTTACTTAGGATGTTCTTAAGAAACTTAACATAGTTTGGCATTTTCTCAAGAGCCTCTACCAAAGGTATGTTAATGTGGAGTTGTTTAAAGATGTACAAGAACTTCTTAAAATGAGCATCCAAACCAGGAAAAGGAAGATCTCTAAGGTCAGGCTCTGTGTGTTTTTGAGCTGCAGTCTTCTTTTCTCGAC
Organism: Arctium minus; assembly: GCA_954870635.1. Taxonomy (NCBI): domain Eukaryota; kingdom Viridiplantae; phylum Streptophyta; class Magnoliopsida; order Asterales; family Asteraceae; genus Arctium; species Arctium minus. Next base: position 20,535,456 of record OX941097.1, on the reverse strand, counting down.
CTGTGGTGACTGCATCACCACTGTGGTGAGCAGTGACAGGAATGGCCCCAGGTGTAGCAGGTGCTTCTGGTGTGACTTGCTCGATTACAACAGGGGTAAGTTGAGCTGTTGGGGTTTCTGAAGTTGAATGAAACAACTTGCGAAAATTTTTCTTGTCAAATTTGTGAGTTATTTCTACATCTTCTTGCATGATTGGGATGTCCACTAGGTCTTTGTTACTCCTTAACGTAACAAATTTCACATGCTCTTTGGGTAAGATCTTAGGGGTCTCCGTGTCGCTAGGTAATGTGCCTTGTTCTCGTCCCCTCAACTTGTATGCAATTTTCCCGAGTTGGATTTCGAACCCTCTCATGGTGGCATTGGTTTGATTAATGAAACTTTTTAGCAGTGATTCCAAAGAACCAAGATCCATGGAGCTTTGTTGCCTAGACGCTTGAGGATGTAAATTTTGGTTGCTATTGTGAGATTATGGGGACTGCCCACTGTTGTGAGACTGTGTGGGACTACCCACTGTGATAAAATCCCGGGGGATTTTGAGGTCGGTTTTGTCCAAAACTTACCCTAGGGGGTTGTAGTCCCAGATTTCCCGTCCAAGAAAAATTGGGGTGGTTCCGCCAATTCGGGTTGTAAGTTTGAGAGTACAGACTATTCCTTGAGTGATTTCCCATGTATTTAACTAAGATGGGGTTACCTGGACAGTTTCCATAAGCATGATTTTCATCACAAAATGCACAAGTTTCATTTGATAAATTAGTGTTCATTGCATGCACTTGGTTTTTCTCTCCTATATTTAAGTTATTTTTTTACCAAGTTTGTCAAAACAACTATTTGAGCATTTAAAGCGGTGATGGCGTTCAATTCACGAACTCCCGATGCATTTTTCGGAGGAAGTGCATGAGGGTTCGGCCACTCAGTACTATTGTTGGCAACCTTCTCTAGGATGTCATACCCTTCATTATATGTCTTGGTGATAAAAGCACCACAAGTTGTAGCATCAAGGACAATTTTTGCAGCATTGGAAAGTCCATTATAAAATGTTTCCAATTAGATGCAATGGAGGATTCCATGGTGTGGGCATTTCCTAATAAGTTCTTTGAACCTCTCCCATGCATCCGACACTGCTTCGTCGTTCCCTTGCTGAAACAGTAAAATTTCATTTCTGAGTGTTACATTCCTCGTCGGAGGGAAGTATTTTTCAGAAATATTTCCGCAAGATCCACCCAAGTAGAGATGGAGTGGGGCGATTGGGAATTTAGCCAAGCTTTAGCTCTATCTCTTAATGAAAAAGCGAAGAGCATTAGCCTTAAGGCATCTTGAGGAACTCCTTGAACTTTAAAAGCATTCGCAATCTTTAAAAATAATTTTAAATGTAAGTGCGGATCTTCCTACGGTAATCCCCCAAACTGACCCATTGTTTGGATCATTTGGAAAATCAACGATTTTAGTTCAAAGTTTGCGGCCGTAATGTCGGGTCTAAGAATTCCCGAATTTTATTTAGCAAATTCGGGGATAACATAGTCCCTTATTCCATGGTCTTTGTCATCGGCAATCTTTACCGTACTTTCCACAATAGGTGGAGGTGGTGGATTTTGGGGTCCACTCCTTCAATGTCACCCATAGTGTTATTAACGGGAGGTTGTCGATTGCCTCTTCCTCTTCTACCTCGTCGACGTCGCCGAACGGTTCTTTCGATTTCAGAATCTAGAGGTACAAGTTCACCGTGCTGTAGTCGTGGCATACAACACGGGAAAACGGAAAGAAAAACTCGTGACTCGGGCTCAAATGAAAATCAATATCTTAGGATAAAAATCGTGTCAATCCCTGGCGACGGCGCCAAAAACTTGATGGCAAAAATGCACACGTAAAAAATGTGGCAAAATAATGGCTCAAGTATACATCACGTATTGCGTTCGCTTCTCAAGTAATATAATGGTAAGGACCAAATATCGTATCCACAGGGATTGGACTTAACTAAGAATCAGATATTTTCACAAACTTCCGGTGCAAAGTTAAAGATTTATAAAATTGATGGTTGATTTTTAGCGAAATATTAAAATGTAAATTAACAAGATAATAAAAAGCGGGTACGACTGTTAGTTTCCTCCGAGAGTATTTTAATAACTTAAATGGTTAACAAAACCGGTCACAATGAGGTCCCACCCGATTTCCTCCTCGAAGCTACGTCGTATAGGTTGCGATAACGGTGTTATTATAAAATTACCACAAATGCTAACTTTCGGTTTACCAATATTACTAAGTAGATCTCGAAGATCTTAGCCCCGCCAGTATGGAGAGATGCGCATATCTCTATGACACACCAACTCGACCGACATCTGGACCTTAGTTTGATTATGCAAAAATCCATATCTCTATGCGATTATTGAAGATTTTCTCAAACCTACTTGCATCACCCAAGCCGTATTCGGATCCGCCCCTCTCGAGGTCTAAGATCTAATATTAACACACACAAGTGATCGACTTGTCCGCGTTGAGATGAAGCTTCAACTTGGATGACCAAACCGAGAAGTTAGCCAAATGCGGTAACACCCAAGTGTTACATTTTAACCTCTCGGGTTTGGCTTACATCCGCACCCAAAAGTGGGTTTAGCTACTAATCATAATTAAAGACATAACAAAAGAAAAGTAGTGCTGGAAATTAAATTGTATTAATCTAAAAAACTGTCACTGTGGTCACAGACTTACCACAGTGGTGACGAAATTTAAAGTGAAGAATTTAAATCTAAGAAATTAGAAGAACAAACTAGCTAAAAACTTGAAATTTAAAATGCTTGAAGCTTCTCTAGAAGTTCCAAGGGTTGATGGATTCTTCGTGTTGGGTTACGGGATCTCAGGCACAGCGGAAAATAAAACCGTAACCCTCCAAGGACCCATACGAACCGGAATAAATAGAGTGTTTCGAAATTATACCTCACAATTAACGAGACTTTGAATCACGGCAACAAAGCAAGCTTCATGCCTCCACGGTATCCACACGAACAATCTGAATCCTTTGCTTTCTCGTGATGCTAGTCACGGTTTCAAAACTTAGAAAGGAAAGGGAACATATAGTTGTAGGTGATTTTAGAGAGAATGCAAGAACAAAACAACTTGCATACAATGTCATACATTATATATGGGATATGAGAGGTATGTCATAACCACCACCATCCCTACAGCATACTTAAGTGTACGACTTTCCATACACCATCACTCGTTTACAAAGGCCATCCCTAGTCAACTTTATTTATGTCCAACATAAATAATATCTGATTTTTTTTAATCAGATTAAATCAATACAAATCAGATATAATAATTAAACGTTTTAATTATTTAAACTTCTTATTCAAATATTTTCAAAGCGTGTGACCCAATGGGTTCTCGACATGTTGGTAATAATTATATTCTCGTATTTATAGTTATAAACGATGAGCGGTATCTAACAATACATCATCGTCACCCAAATGACGAGAATTGGTGATACAACAAGTTATCGGTTTGTAGTCAATTTTAGTTTACACATTTAATTCCTTTGTCCTTGATGTCTAGATTGAACATGACACATTGAATGTGTCATTCTCATTATGTACAATCTCTAGTTTATTGATTCCCTAATATACTAATAAAACAGATCATCATATCTCAAATCAATTATCCGACCATGCATGCATTTCCTTAGTATATATTTATCAAGGGTCCCAGAGACATCATTTTTGTCATAAAGGAGGGACAAATCCTATCTCGATACATGATAGTTCTACCATGTGATTTATAACATACCCAACAATTATTCTGGCACCTAGTTACGGAATGATTAGAACCAATGTCAAAATATATTACTCCCACATAACAAACTCCATATTTCTCAAGTCAAAGAATTACATGTACATTGACCACATGAGAAACACTTATGACACTCACATGACATCCAATGAAGTATTCTCATAGCGAGTCACGTCCGATACACAAAATCTCCATTTTGTACCCATATGCAGATTCAATATCTCTATATGAATCCCTACATATGCTAGTCATTATCATATTACTTCAACCTTAAAACCCAAAATAATATTTAACAAGGGACATTTAGAATACATTATTCTAAGATTATTTATTATGAATAATTAAAACACAAAATATAACATAGACATAATAAATTTGGCAATGCCTTTTATTTATGTATTAGTTTCATGAAACAAAACTCAAAATTACAATCATCGTATGATTAGCTTTTGGGCATTCACTAGCAATATCCCACTTGCTCTAAAGTCAATCATCCATGCATTGTATACCAATGGATCTACAGTGGCCATCATGCTTCTGCTGTGTTAATGGCTTGGTTAGTGGATCATCAACATTGTTGTCAGTTGACACTCTGCTTATACTAACATCATCTCTTTCAATAATCTCTTTAATGAGATGATATCTTCTAAGAATATGTTTGGATCTTTGGTGAGATCTAGGTTCCTTGTCCTGTGATATAGCTCTATTATTGTCGCATAACAACTCTATAGGACAATCACTTCTAGGAACAACTCCAAGTTGATAAATAAATTTCTTGATCTAAACGGCTTCCTTGGCTGCATCTGATGTTGCGATGTACTCAACTTCCGTTGTAGAATCAGCTATTGTTGCTTGCTTGGAAATCTTCCAGCTTACAGCACAACCATTAAGACAAAACACAAAACCCGACTACGATCAAAAATCATCTTTATCCGTTTGGAAACTTGCATCAGTGTAACCCTTTACACTCAAATCTTCTTCACCGCCATATACCAAGAATGAATCATTTGTTCTTCTTAAGTATTTTAGGATATTCTTGACGACAATCCAGTGACTATCATCTGGATTGGATTGGTATCTACTCGTCATGCTTAAAGCATACGATACATCAGGTCGAGTACATATCATGGCATACATGATAGATCTAATTGTCGAAGCATATGGAATCTTACTCATTCGTTCACTCTCTTGAGATGTAGTAGGGCACTGCATCTTAGAAAGTGATATGCCATGAGATATAGGTAAGAACCATTTCTTGCTATCAGACATGTTGAACCGCTTCAACACTTTGTCTATATATGTACTCTGACTTAAGCCAAGTAATTTCCGCGATCTATCTCTATAGATCCAAATGCCTAACACATAGGCAGCTTCACCTAAGTCTTTCATTGAAAAACATTTTCCTAACCAAGCCTTTACAGACTCAAGTGTCGAAATATCATTTCCAATGAGTAATATGTCATCTACATACAATAAAAGGAATGATACGGTGCTCCCGCTAACCTTTTTGTAGACACAAGGTTCATCCTCATTTTTTGAGAAGCCAAACTCTTTGATCGCTTCATCAAAACGATGATTCCAACTCCTTGAAGCTTGCTTCAATCCATAAATAGATCGTTGCAACTTGCATACCTTATGAGATTTTTCAGAAGCGACAAAACCTTCAGGTTGTATCATATATACGTCCTCAAGTAACTTTCTGTTAAGGAAAGCTGTTTTGACATCCATTTGCCAAATCTAATAATCGTGATATGCTGCAATGGCTAGTAAAATTATAATAAACTTAATCATTACGACTGGAGAGAAAGTTTCATCATAATCAACACCTTGAATTTGTTTGAAACCTTTTGCAACCAATCGAGCTTTATAGGTAATCACATTACCATCCATGATGGTCTTTTTCTTGAATACCCATTTGCACCCTATAGGTCGTACCTCGTTGGGTGGGTCAATTAAGTTCCAAACTTGGTTTTCATACATGGAGTCCATTTCTATTCTCATAGCATCTAGCCATTTCTCGGAGTCAGTGCTTACCATTGCATCTTGGTAACTAGTGGGCTCATCATCCATGAGCATCACATCCCCGGTATTAGTGATGAGAAATCCATATCTCTCTGGCTCATTCCGTTTTCTACTAGATCTACGAGCACTTTGTGTTACGACATCAGACTGCGTTTCCACATCACTTTGTGGATCCACAATTACTTGTGGTGTATGTGTTGGTTCCATCTGTGTTGACATATTTTGATCTTGAACAATGTCAAGTTCTACATTCCTCCCACTGATACCTTTGGAAATAAATTCCTTTTCCTTGAAGACACCAGTACGCCCAACAAACACTTTATTGTCGTGAGGATGATAGAAGTAGTATCCCATAGTTTCTTTGGGATATCCAACAAATATGCATTTAACAGATTTTGGTTCTAATTTAGTTGTGATTAGACGTCGTACGTAAACCTCACAACCCCAAATCTTCATAAAAGATAATTTAGGACTCTTCCCAATCCATATCTCATATGGTGTCTTTTCAACAGAATTTGATGGAACTCAATTTAGTATGAAAGCCACTGTCTCTAGAGCATATCCCCAAAAGGATGTCGGAAGGTCAACTTGACTCATCATAGATCGTACCATGTCCAACAGTGTACGATTCCTCCTTTCGGAGACACCATTCCATTGTGGTGTTCCAGGTGGAGTGAGTTGCGATACAATACCACAATTTCTAAGATGATCAAGAAAAGTATGGTCTAAGTATTCACCACCTCGATCAGATCGAAGAATCTTAATACTCTTTCCAAGTTGATTTTGTACTTCATTTTGAAATTCTTTGAACATTTCAAAGGACTCAGACTTATGTCACATTAAATATATGCAGTCAAACCTACTAAGATCATCCGTAAATGTAATGAAATATCTATAACCACTCTAGCATGTATGTTCATTGGACCACATACATCACTGTGTATGATTCCCAATACATCACTTGCTCTCTCACTTTGTTCATCAAAAGGAACCTTGGTCATCTTTTCAATTAAACAAGCTTCACACGTCCCATATGATTCAAAATCTAATTTGTTCAATAATCCATCTTTATGGAGTTCGGAAATGCGAGTTTCGTTTATATGGCCAAGACGACAATGCCAGAGATAGGTTAAATTAGAACTGTTCAATTTGACCTCCCTTTTACCTATGTTATAAATCAGATTATCCATATTAAGAACATAAAGACCATTAATCAAACTTGTGTCACCATAATATATATTACCAAAAGAGAATGAACAACGTTTGTTCCCAATATTAAAGGTAAAACCTTTCCTGTCCAAACAAGATATAGAAATTAAATTTCTAGAAATATATGGTACGCAATAACAGTCATCAAGTTCTAATAATAATCCGGTCGGTAAAGTTAACAAAATAGATCCTATGGCTATAGCAGCAACCTTTGCCCCATTTCCAACACGCAGATTAACTTCACCTTTGCTCAACCTTCTAGTCCTTTTTAGTTCCTGAACGTTTCAATAAATATGAGAACCACATCCAGTATCTAATACCCATGATGTATAAGAAGTAGAAAGATTAGCTTCTATCACATAGATACCTGAAGTGGAAGTTACACTTCCTTTCTTCTTTTCCTGAAGGTAGAGAGGATAGTTCCTCTTCCAATGCCCGGGTTTGTTGCAATGAAAGTTGTTGGTCCCGAAGGTGCTAAACAAGTTTGTAGAAGGGGGGGGGGTTGAATACAAACACAGAAATTAAAGTTAAATAAATTGTTTATTGATAAATCAAAATACAATTTACAAGTTTGTTGCGGAATAAGATTAAGACAGACTTAATCTAAACAAACTTAAGAAACACTAAGATGGTTGCACAAGAAATTCAGAGAATGGGGGGTTTAAGAGAGATAGAAAACAAGGGTTTCTATTATGGAGTTCAAGGATTGAGCACACCTTCAGATGAAGGGGTGAGCTTCCTATTTATACCCTATGCATTAAATGCATGGCAGGGCACTTTACACGTGGCGTTCATAGATTGGCTTTGGGAGTCTTACTTTTGGAGACATGCTTTTGGCCGCTTTATGAACAGTGTAGTTGACAGAGTTGTTGTACGATTTGTGGCAGAGACGTGTCCGTTCTGACACATCGTACTGGTTGTGCAAGGTAAGACAAAAGGAAACTTGAGGCATAAGCTTTGTGATCGTTGATCGCTGAGTATCTCTTCTTTCAGAGATAAAGAGGTTCAGCTATCGCTGAAGCTTTTCCTCAGGCTTCTTCGCGTAAGTAGATTCGTCTGGTCTTCGCTGATATCCGCATCAGGTCACTAGTAGACTTATCTATTGTTCAGTGGCTTCGTCTTCGATTCAGCTATGAACTTTGTTGACGCGAGACTTGTCTTCAGGGATTACGTTAACTGTGTTACATGGGAAACTATCAGCGATGACTGAACAGACTCAGTTTGATTGCTGAAAGTGAAACACATACATATTAAATGTTTACAGAAAGGTCATCAGCGATAACTAAACAGACTCAGTCTGATCGCTGATGATGAAACACTAATACATATAATAACGTAATTTTCACTAAGTATAAAGGAGGGTCGTTATCAAATCACTGAGAGAGTTTGGATCAACAATCTCCCCCTATTTGATAATGACAAAGTAACTGAGGAAAATTACTTTATAATTCAAAATATGGGAATAAAAAGGACTCATAGAATGCATGTCCCAATTACTATTTTGAGGGATCTTTTACAGTACTGATAGGGTTAAGTACATCACTGCAGTTTTCATTTAATTCAGGGATCGAATTACAAGCTATGAAAATTACAAGTACAAGTGAATAACTAACTACTGTAAGTATAACTAACAGATTACAGAGAAGGAAACTAATCTATCAGCTATTAAAAGAAGATTTAGGAGGATTGATCATATACTCAGGTATTTCTTCTCCTTTCTGTCTTCGTTCCAAAGATTCTTGACTGATAATTTCTTTAATTTTTTCAGCAGCAGGGAAGAAGTCACACCATAAGCATAAGAGATCCTTGAGATGATTCAGAGGACAGATAGGAATCTCAGAGATTCTTTGAAATCTGAGTTCCTCATCATCATCTCTGAAGAATATTCCATAAGGATTGTCAATTACTTGACCAGCTTGGAAAGGACCACCAGGAGGCAGAGATAGATCCAGAACTGAAAGATCGGGAGGAGGACCAAACAGTGCATCTCTTGAAAATTTGATAGAAGTTTCATTCCTGATGATGGCGACGTCTTCAGAGGAGGAGGACCAAATTCTTCTCTTGAGTTTCAAAGATTTGGGAGGAAGAGGAGATGGCAGCTTCAGTACAGAGGTGACTATATTTATGAGGGCTTCAAGAAGTCCTTCAACGTAGCCTCTGTATGTAGATTTGGATTTCTTCAGCGCATCCCAGAACTCCAACCATTCCGTAAATCCGAAGCTCTCAAGTTTGGATACGTACATTGCTTTTTGGGTTCCATCCTCTCTGGTAATCTCCATGGTCACTGAGAGTTGATCCTTCTTCTTGCGACCAGAGATAGTCACGGCTGATATTGGAAGAAGATCAGAACGATAGTCCATCTTCTGTTTACACCATTCGATAGATCTATCGTTGATCTCTTGTTCTTTGGAGCGTTCCTCTTCAATTTCTTTCAGCAGTGCAGCTTGAACTTCCACAGGTTTGCTTTTCAGCTTTTTGTCCTTGACTTGAGAAGATTGAATCTTTAAAGCGAGTTGGGCATCTCGTTTGCATTCAGCGATCAGTTTCTCAGCTTTGGCAGATTCTTCTAGTTCAGCTTTAGTGAGGAAGTCGAGCTTTGAGAAGGATGTTTGAAGAGGAATTTTCAGCCGTTGACTTTCTAGTTGAGCGATCATTTCAACTCTTTTCTTCACCATTTCCTCTGACCAATGAGATGGTCGAGAGGGCCTTCCTGGATGGATCAGGGAATCTTCTTCTTCTTCTTCATCAATCTCAGTGATAGAGATTGGGATTATTTCTTCAGCGATAGAAGCTGGAATTATTTGTAGTTCAGAACCCTTAAGCAGGGGTGAGAACTGTCTGGATAGAAAAAGAAGGAAAGAAGGGATAAGTGTATTTTTAGAAAGAGAGAGAGAAAGGCTAGAAGGAAATAGGGGTTTGGAAAGAGTAGAAGAGTGGTACAATTGAAAGACATACCTGAGAAGGATGCTCCCCCTCAGATTGTGATCCAGTCCTCAAGCATTCTTCAGCGATCGGTTGCTTGTCTTTGCTTTGCGAAGGAACACTTGAAGATGTATCACCTCTCACCCCTGCTTTGACAACTTCTTGCGAAGTTGTACCTGATGCAACGTTCGGCTTGGAGAACCACATAGATTGGTCTTCATCGTCGTCGTCGTCATCGGAGGGCTGATCCTTTTCTTGATCATCAAAATCTAGATCATCTTCCTCTTCATCGTCTTCTTCCTCATCCTCTTCAAAGAGAATAGAGTGAATAGATGAGGATTCTTTTGCCTTCTCCCCCTCAGATTGAGAGGGAGGTTCCTTTGGAGTCTTAGCTTCCCCAGCAGCAGCAATAGAAGTTTCTTCAGCTTTCTCCCCCACTTTGTCATTATCAGTGGTAGGGGATTGTTCAGCTGCTGGAGTAGCTGTTGAAGCTTTTAGCACTTGGACGTCAGCCTCCAGACGCTTAATCCGGTCTTCAACCACAGGGATGTCGCACGTGGCATCATGAATGAATTCCACAGCGATGTTGAGGTTGGTACGATCATCTTCAGTGAAGGAGGGAGGCAGCACTGGAGCTGGTGCATTCACTTTCTGTAAAATTTGCTGAAGAAGGGACGTGCAGAGGTCAACCTTTGAAGAGAAACCCTGAACTTCAGCGGAAAGAGACTCAAGTCGCCCTTGAAAGAGTTGAGAGGACTCTCTGAGTTGGACGACTTGTTCTTCAACAGCTGAAAGTTGTGAATTCTCAGCTTTAGATGAGCAAGTGGCGGTCAACTTCTTCAGCTCCTCACCAGCCTGATTGACGGCGCTGGTGGTTTCATTTATGGTGTTGGTGAGTGCGTCCACCTTTTCTCCCAGACTGTTGACATGCGTGTCAACAGACGCCAAGCTAGGACCTGAAAATAATGTTAGTTCAGATACGGGCTTATTTGGAGAGGGTGGGAGAGAAGTTTTTAGGATTATAGGTGTACCTGACGTATCAAACATTTTGTAGAACTGCATAGATTCCTCAAAAGTTTGATGTTCAGGTCCTATAGGGAAAGAAGAGGTAGCGGGTTCAGAGACCAAATGAGTAGAAAAAGGAAGAGTTTTGGGGATAGAAGTAGGGATGGGGTTAATCTCAGTGAATGAGATAGTAGGTGGGGTTACTGATGATGTGACAGCGAGCGAGATCGCTGACACGGCAGTATGAGTGCTGCTGAAGTTGTGGAGGAAAGACCCACAAATGCATCTAAGGTAGCTTGTTGAGAAGCTCCCTCAGGTATAGTACTAGAGGGTGTACTTTCCTTAGTCTTTTTGGCCTTTTTGGAAGGACCAATCGGACTAGCTGATGGTCGTTTAGAAGTAGTGGTAGCGACAGGGATAGCAGACGAAGGAACCGTCTGCGTGGTCGCTGAAGATGAAGAAGAATGGAGAGAGAGACGAGAGCGAAGGAGAGAGATACTTACCTCGTCGGCGAGTGGCTTTACCTCCAGTGATCGTTGACCTACCCTGGCAAAGGTGCCATCATCTTTGGTGGGATAGGTGTTGGGATAGAGGAACTTGATGTACGTACATATGAAACGTACGTACGAGATCTTGGGATCTCGTTCAGGCTTCTCTAATCTCGACCTCAGGTCTTCAAAGATGGCTGTGGCGTAGTCAAAGTTTTGACCAGCGATAACGGAGTAGGCCATCTGCAGTTGTGTTTTACTGGCTTGATCCAGCGAACCACTCTTCCCACTCATGCACTGAATTATGTGCGAGAAGATAAAGTTCAGTTGTGATGGCATCTGAGCTTTGAGGATCTTGGTGAGCTTCTTGTTGGGAATAGAAGATCTCGGTTTGTTTTCCCAACAATAGCCCATTGCGTCCAGGAATGATATCAGCTCATCATCAGTGGGGAGAGCGTCGAACCCACTCTTTGGTTTGTCAGGGAATCTTAAAGATTTCCTGAGGCTAAGAGCGGTCATGCTCCCTGGCCCCAATTCCGTGCTGAAAGAGATAGCAGGGACTCGTTCACCTTTCTTGTTGGTGAGTTCAGTTGCATCAGCAGTGAACCAGAACTGCTGGAGTAGAGTCTTGGAAGGCTTAGGATCCACAGTGATCGCGTAAGCTATACATGACTGCTTGAGGAATTCAGCAGCTTCCACCAGATGTGGGTATTTGTCAGCTTTGAACTCGAGTCTGGCCAAATGATTACATTTAGTAATCTCAACTTCAGTGAGAGCGAATCGTACATGCTTGGAAGCAACGATTGAAGACTGTGTCATTTTTGTTATGGAAAGAGGCATAATAGAAGAAATGATTTAGATTAAAAATAATATGATTACCAGTTGCCATATAAGAAGGGAAACTGGAAAACTATCAAGTTATTTTTAGGAGTAGAAAAATAGTGTTCTGGGTAGAAATAATGAAGAACACTTTGAAACCAAAAGGTTTTTATTGAAAAACATAAAATCAGAAAGAATGATCTTTAGTTTTTGACAAAAAAAACGTTTTATAAAATCCATAGAAAACGAGCAGGATTTTAAAAAGAATAAAAAGCATAAGAACAAAGCACATAAACATGAAATAAACCTGTGTATCTTGAAGAAAAAGAGTTGCATATTCAATATTCTGGGTTTACTTGCTTGAGTGTTCTTGAGAGAATGTTTCTTGCTTTGAAAGTTTTGAAAGCGTAAACCGTATAAAGGAGAGAAGAATTCCTTTTATACGAAGAGAGAGGAGAGAGAGAGAGAGAGAGAGTGAAGCGGGAAAAGAAAGGATCATCATGACATTGACACGTTCCACGAAGTTGATTGGATAGAAGGGCAACGGACGAACGTGTCAGAAAAGGCATGTCGTGGATTGTCGGTTCAAATGACGTCATAGAAGAGAGAGACTGTACATTTGTCCGTTTTGAAATGATCACTGAAGAAAGGTTAGTGATAGATTTTCCTTTTTAAAAGTATCCCTGATAGTAAAGATAGGGATATATTTTCCTTTTAAAGGATCACTGACTAGAAATATCAGTGATTAATGTATTTTTCAAAAAAGCTTTTAATCATTTAAAGAAAGTTCAGTGATTAAAGTTTATATTTTGAAGAAAAACATCTTTGAGGGAAAGGAGAGAACATACCTGAGAGTCAGAATGTTTATCAGAGAGAATGATGAAAGGGGAACTTTTGATTACTGACACAATACATGAACGCTGAAGAATTATTCTTCGATGTTCAGCATTCCAAGCTCACTGATGAGAAAGTTGAACCTTGTCTCATCAAGAGGTTTGGTGAATAAATCAGCAAGCTGAAAGTCAGTAGGGATAAAGTGAAGTTCAATATCACCATTCATCACATGATCTCTGATAAAGTGATATCTGATCTCTATGTGTTTCGTTTTTGAATGTAGCACTGGATTATTTGCTATAGCGATAGCACTAGTGCTGTCGCAATAGATAGGAATCTTTGACAGCTGAAGGTCATAATCTAATAGTTGATTTCTCATCCACAAGATTTGAGAACAACAACTTCCAGCGGCTACGTATTCAGCTTCAGCTGTGGAAGTGGACACAGAATTTTGCTTCTTGCTTGTCCAGCTTACCAGCTTTCCTCCCAAGAGTTGACATCCACCAGTGGTACTCTTTCTGTCGAGTTTACAGCCTGCAAAATCACTATCAGAATAACCAGTTAGATCGAACCCTGAGTCTTTGGGATACCAAAGACCGAGGTTAGGAGTTCCTTTCAGATATCTGAAAATTCGCTTTACAGCGATCAGATGGGATTCCTTGGGTTCAGATTGATAGCGTGCACATAAACAAGTAGAGTACATGATGTCAGGTCGGCTCGCTGTAAGATACAGCAATGAGCCTATCATTCCTCTATAGGCAGTGACATTAACAGGTTTTCCAGATTGATCCTTGTTAAGTGTCAGCGGTGGTGCCATAGGAGTTTTCATCGCTGAAGTTTGTGTGAGATCAAACTTCTTTAGCATATCTTTAACATACTTACCTTGGCAGATAAAAGTACCTTTGTCAGATTGTTTAATCTGAAGACCAAGAAAATATGTCAGCTCACCCATCATACTCATTTTATATTCTTTTTTCATTCTTTCAGCGAAGCGAGTACATAGAGATGGGTTAGTAGAACCAAATATTATGTCATCGACATATATTTGTACAAGAATTATATGACCTTTTATCTTTCTGAAAAATAACGTATTATCAATCTTGCCACGTTCAAAATTTTCAGAGATAAGAAAAGATGAGAGAGTGTCATACCAAGCACGAGGGGCTTGTTTTAGACCATAGAGAGCCTTATCCAATTTATAAACATAATTTGGATGCTTAGGGTCATAGAACCCTGGTGGTTGTTCTACATAAACTTCTTCATTCAGCTTTCCATTCAGAAATGTTGATTTTACGTCCATTTGATAAACGATGAAGTCTTTATAGACTGCATAAGCTAAGAATAGTCGAATTGCTTCGAGCCTGGCCACAGGGGCAAAGGTTTCATCATAGTCTATGCCTTCCTCTTGTCTGTATCCCTGAGCAACAAGTCGAGCCTTGTTGCGGGTTACAGTTCCATGTTCATCTAACTTGTTTCTAAACACCCATTTGGTGCCTATTACAGTTTTATCAGATGGTCTAGGAACGAGATTCCAAACTTTGTTTCGAGAAAATTCAGTCAGCTCTTCTTGCATAGCGTTGACCCAGTTTGGATCTCTGAGGGCATCATCAGTCTTCTTTGGTTCTATTAAGGAGAGAAAGTTTACAAAGAGACAGATATTACCTGAGCTTCGTCGTGTCTGAATACCTGCATCTGGATCACCGAGAATTTGATCTATTGGGTGATCTCTTGTCCATCGCTGAGCAGGAGCATGATCGCTTAACTCAGAGGTTGGATCAACAATTGGGATGTTTACTGATGAGGACGTTTGAGGTTCATCAGCAATTAACTGTTGAGTAGGTTCACTAGAGAGGTTTCCAGACGAAGGCAGATTTGATGGTGGTAATGTGTTTAGAGGTTCAGCTGAAACCCATGAGGTGGATTCAGCGGTGGGAGGTATGATACTTGGTTCTTCATCAGCAGCTGGAGTTTCAGTGTGCTGATGGTTTGAGAAGAAAGGTTCAGTTCCTCTATAGTGAGAGAGCATCCAAGTATTCAGTTCTTCATTGTCAGCGATTGGTTTAGAGTTCGCTGAGCGCGTTTCATCAAACGTGACATGAATGGTTTCTTCTACGGTTTGTCTTCTCTTGTTGAAAACTCTGTAGGCTTTGGAGATGGAGGAATATCCTAGAAATATTCCATCATCGGCTTTTGGGTCGAACTTTCCAAGTTGATCTTTGTTGTTTAAGATAAAGCACTGACAACCAAAGATATGAAGAAAGCTGATAGAAGGCTTCCTTCCAAGAAAAAGTTCATAAGCTGTCTTCCCAAATCGCTTTATTATCAGCGATCTGTTTTGAGTAAAACATGCAGTGTTTACAGCTTCTGCCCAAAATTGAGTAGGGAGGTGAGAATCACTGAGCATTGATCTAGCAGCTTCTATGATCGTTCTGTTTCTTCTTTCAGCGACTCCATTTTGCTGAGGTGTTCTTACTGAAGAGAAGTTGTGAGAGATTCCCTTGTTCTCAAAGAAATTGTCCAGGGAACTATTTTTGAATTCAGTTCCATGATCACTTCTTATTGAACGAACAGTAAGATTATTCAGCACTTCCATCTTTTTGATAAAAGATATTAGTTCTTCTGGAGTATCACTCTTACAGCGAAGAAAAATAACCCAGGTGTAGCGAGAATATTCATCTACAATGACAAGCGTATATTTCTTTCCAGCTATTGATTGGATGTTGACAGGGCCAAATAGATCCATATGCAAGAGCTGAAGAGGACTTGTCACTGAGGAAACTTGTTTCGACTAGAAACTAGCTTTTGTTTGTTTTCCTTTTTCACATGCTGAGCAGAGAGATTCTTTAGCATATGAGTGCTGAGGAAGACCAGAAACCAGTTCCTTAGATGAGAGAGAATTCAGGGTTTTGAAGTTTAGATGAGAGAGCCTTTTATGCCATAGCCAGTTGACATTAGAAGAGGCCTTAGAGAGAAAACATAAGTTTTCAGTGATAGTAGAGTCCATATCTATTACATAGACATTTTCTCTTCTATAACCACTGAGAGCAAGTTTTCCTTTTTCATCTACCACTGAACATGCTTTCTTAGAAAAGCGAACTTCGTAGTCTTTGTCACATAGCTGACTGATGCTTAGAAGATTGTGCTTCATACCATCTACATAAGCGACTCTTCGAAAGGTAGTTGTCCCATTGCTGAGGACACCAAACCCTCGGGTAAATCCTTTTCCATTTCCACCAAAGGTAACAGAGGGGCCTTTCTCTTCCTTGTATTCAGTGAGCAGGTCTCTTTGTCCAGTCATATGACGAGAACATCCACTATCGAGATACCAGATGCCCCTTGATCCCTGCATACATAAGGAAGATTAAGCGTTGTTTGGTACCCACTTTTCAATGGGTCCTTCAGAGTTAGTGGATAAGGAAGATTTAGCAGTCTTCACAGCAGATGAAGATTCAGCTTCAGTGGTAATCTTCACTTTGGTTAATTTCTTAACCTTAGTGGTATTTGGACACTTGCTCGCAATATGGTCAGTAAATCCACAGTGATAACATTTTCTATATCTGATGGTGGTTTTATAACCAAAAGGTTTTGAAAACTTAAGATGAGCAGGTCCAGCTCCAAGAATGCCTTTAGCACGAGATCTGGGAGGAATTTTTATTTCTTTAGGTCTCATGGGCTTTAGATCAACCTTCAGCTTTGGATGACAGATATCAAAGATTTCTGTCACTGAGCTAGAAGGTTTATCCACTGAAGGTTTGGAAGGAACTTTCAGTTTGGTTTTCTTGGAAGCCTTCTGAAGAGGGAGAATAGACTTTCCTTTATCTACAGGCTTAGATCTTGCAGATATCTCCTCAGGGATGGGATTTGAAGAAGAACAGGGATAGAATTGATTATAAGAAGTGTCAAAGAAAGATGTGACAAAAGTTCCAAACTTAAGCGAGGAACTTTCTTCTTTAGGATCATCCTGTGGTGTCCAAAAACCAAGACCAGTTCTATCACTTTCAGGAGTTTGAGCATTTATTATCTCAGAGATCTTTGTTGATGATTTGCACCATTTTTCAACATGAGCCTTTTCTGCTTTTAGAGCAGCGATGGCTTGTTCGCGTTCAATGCTGATGATTTCATTTATAATGACTTGATCTTTCAGCTTTTCTTCTAAAAGATTTAGTTCACTGATCTTTTCATGACATTTCTCTAGCTCTTGTGTTAAATGAACATTTTTATTTTCAGCTTGAGTTTTGTCGTTTAGAGCATTATAAAGGTCAATCGTCAGCACATCAACAGCGCGACTTCTCTCAGCTTCAGGCAGAGAGGGATTTGTAGAGATAGATACCTTAGATGATATGTAGCTCATAGAAGGTTCAGATGGTTCTTCTACTTCTTATTTAATCTCAGCCATGAGGCAAAGATTAGCGACTTCTTCTTCATCAGAAGATGATTCTTCTGATTCAGCCCAGTCATGTTCTTCAGCGATGAGACCTTTACCTTTTCGCTGATAGCTTTTCAGCTTTTGATATTTGTTCTTCAGCTTATGGTATTTGTCATCACTGGATCTTCTTGAGGTAGAAGGTTTGAAGACCTTTTTCGACCTGCACTCACTAGCAAAATGTCCAATTTTTTCGCAGTTATAGCAAGTGGCTGTAGCCTTATCAACTGGAGTTGATTTTGGCTTTTCAGTAAGAGAGAGAGGTTTACTTCTTCGGAAGTTACTCTTTCTTGCAAATCTCTTAAAAGAGTTTGTCAAGAGTGCTAAGGACTCATTAAACTCTGAAAGATCAGGGTCTGATAAACCCTCAGATTCAGAATCTAACTCAGTGATGGTGAGAGTAGATCGCTGGGATGGAATTATCTCTGACGAGACTAAAGCAACAGCAGTGCTTTTGGAGTCTTTAGAGTCTTTTACAAGATTCTTCTTCAGGAGATTAGATTGCTCATAGTTGAGCAATATTCCATACAGAGTGCTTAGAGAGAGAGTATGTAAGTCTTTTGTCAGCTTAAGACATATTGAATAACTGTCCCAGCTTTCAGGAAGACTTTCCAAGAATTTTGTTAGGACCTCAGAATTAGAATAGGTCCTTCCAACAGTTCTTAGGTCAATGATCAGGCAGTTAAACCGCTGATGAATGTCAGAAAGAGATTCATTCTTACCAACGATAAAACTTTCATACTGTCTTACCAAGTTAATCTTTCGGGTCTCTTGGATTTCAGTGGTGCCCTCATATTGAACACATATGGTTTCCCACATTTCTTTAGAAGTTTTTAGATGCATGATGGAATGGAAAACTTCATCAAGCAGAGCCATTGATATAATGGTCTTTGCTCTTGCATCTATGCCTACCTTCTTTTTATCTTCATCACTCCACTGTCTTATTTCCTTAACGACATATCGTTCAGGGACAGCTTCAGTGGTGGCAGTAGCGGGAACCACAGCTATAATTCTAACAGGTTCATAGGGTCCGTTTTCTATATATTCAGGTATAGTAGGATCCGCACCTTCAAGAAATAGCATCATTCGATTTTTCCATAGAGAAAAGTTATCTCTGCTAAATCGAGGAGGTTTAGAAAGTGAACCATTATCATAGTAGTTTGTGTTTGTGTTTAGTGCCATTTTAGAATAGCAAGGAAGAGTATACAGCAAGATCTTGTTTATTAGATTAAACAAACTGCTCTGATACCACTTGTTGGTCCCGAAGGTGCTAAACAAGTTTGTAGAAGGGGGGGTTTAATACAAACACAGAAATTAAAGTTTAATAAATTGTTTATTGATAAATCAAAATACAATTTACAAGTTTGTTGCGGAATAAGATTAAGACAGACTTAATCTAAACAAACTTAAGAAACACTAAGATGGTTGCACAAGAAATTCAGAGAATGGGGGATTTAAGAGAGATAGAAAACAAGGGTTTCTATTATGGAGTTCAAGGATTGAGCACACCTTCAGATGAAGGGGTGAGCTTCCTATTTATACCCTATGCATTAAATGCATGGCAGGGCACTTTACACGTGGCGTTCATAGATTGGCTTTGGGAGTCTTACTTTTGGAGACATGCTTTTGGCCGCTTTATGAACAGTGTAGTTGACAGAGTTGTTGTACGATTTGTGGCAGAGACGTGTCCGTTCTGACACATCGTACTGGTTGTGCAAGGTAAGACAAAAGGAAACTTGAGGCATAAGCTTTGTGATCGTTGATCGCTGAGTATCTCTTCTTTCAGAGATAAAGAGGTTCAGCTATCGCTGAAGCTTTTCCTCAGGCTTCTTCGCGTAAGTAGATTCGTCTGGTCTTCGCTGATATCCGCATCAGGTCACTAGTAGACTTATCTATTGTTCAGTGGCTTCGTCTTCGATTCAGCTATGAACTTTGTTGACGCGAGACTTGTCTTCAGGGATTACGTTAACTGTGTTACATGGGAAACTATCAGCGATGACTGAACAGACTCAGTTTGATTGCTGAAAGTGAAACACATACATATTAAATGTTTACAGAAAGGTCATCAGCGATAACTAAGCAGACTCAGTCTGATCGCTGATGATGAAACACTAATACATATAATAACGTAATTTTCACTAAGTATAAAGGAGGGTCGTTATCAAATCACTGAGAGAGTTTGGATCAACAAAAGCACTCACCCTCCATAGGTACAGTTACCTTGGGTTTCTTAATGCCTCCTTTTGGCTTCAAAGATTTAGAAGTGGGTTTGGAAATTGACTTTCCTTTGCCTTTCCCTTTCTTGTCCTTACGGACCATCAAAATGGTAGACTTGTTCTTTACAAGCTCTTGCTTGGCTGTTCGTAACATATTGAGAAATTCTGGAAGGGATTTGTCAAAGTCATGAATGTTGTAATTCATCACGAATTAACTGTACCTATTTGGCAACGATTGCAAAACTACATCAATGACCAACTCCTTTCGTAAAGAAAAACCTAGTCCTTCAAGACGCTCAATATGCCCAATCATTTTAAGCATATGAGTGCCAACAGGACTACCTTCAGACATTCTACAACGGAACAGTTCCTTAGATGTTTCGTACCTCT
Organism: Arctium minus; assembly: GCA_954870635.1. Taxonomy (NCBI): domain Eukaryota; kingdom Viridiplantae; phylum Streptophyta; class Magnoliopsida; order Asterales; family Asteraceae; genus Arctium; species Arctium minus. The sequence goes on along the minus strand of OX941097.1, from coordinate 20,515,348 downwards.
CATGTCTAGCTTGTTCTTGGAATGGCAATTTTAAGTGTTCGATCATATCGAACGCCCCCATGTTTTCATGTTGCTTCTGAAGCTCAGGTTCCATGGTTATTAGCATTAGACATGAGACGTCCAAAGCATCTTCATCAAGTTTTTGAAAAGTGTCCCTTTCAGTTTTAGGAGCACTAGAATTAGGTTCTTCAAGGATTTGTTGCTCCAAGACATACAGTTGCTTTTCATCTTTGAGGACAATTCTCAAATTACGATACCAGTTGATGAAATTTGTTCCATTTAGTTTTTCTTTCTCAAGAATCGATCACAAAGTGTTTTTGTTTCTATTGTTGGTTTGTGCCATTGGTAATCTACAATAGAAAAGCAGAGTTCTTAGTGTCATGAAATTTTATTGTTTAATAAGGACTTTCATAAACAAGCTCCCACTATTTTAATCAAAACAACAACCCTTTTTTATTGTTTTGGAAAATGTCATAAGCTTTCTAGCGGGCCAAGATCCATATTCTCATTATCGATCAATTTAACTTTAGCTAACCGATCAACCAATAATGTCCTAGGTAAGCAACAACATTGCTAATTACATCTCTATGTAACTCTTGGATAGTTAGGTGAATAACTTTTATTTAAATTCATCATATGAATGTTCTCAACACATGCCTCCAATTCCCCAATCCTATTAGGCTTAATTTGGTTAAGTCCGACCCAAAATGGCTTGTAGGAATCCTATGTTTACCTTATCTTACTAAGATTAAAGAGAGTACCCAACTTTAGCATGACCCACCCTCGATGATCAAAGTCTTGACAAGTGCCATGTTTGGAAGGCATCTTAAACTTAATATTTTGGTGAGGTATTTTAGTTAGTTTGATTTTACCATTCTTTCTTTTGTAATAGATCGTTTCCTCATAATTTAATTTAACTGGAATCCAGATTGGAGGAGGATCACGAGGATAACTTAAATACCTTCCTTTCTTTGGCAGCTTAGGCATTTGTGACAAAATCGGTTGAAATCTTACTATGATGTAGTAAGACCTTATCACTCAAGATCGACGGTCCATTTTATATCTTATATAAATACCAATTTTTATTTTATCAAAACTCATTTTGATTTGTAAAACTCCTTTTACTTATATATTTTAAAATCATATTTTGTTTTAAAATGTTGTAACAAGTATCACATACATATAACCACGCATAATATATCACAATATATATAAAGCATAAAATAAAACGTAAAAATAAATGTGAGATGGTTATAGCCCCCCTATGCGATATTCATAAAGCCAAGTATGAATATCATTACATAAAATAAACTCTTATGGTTCTAAGTCTTCTCATCTTCATCACTTCATAACGCCTCCATCTCTTACTTTCTTTTATACAAAATACTTTACATTTCAAACAAAGAAACCTCGAGTTACATTCGAGGGGATTGGATGAGAGGAGAATGTACAAAGATAGTATATAGAGAAAGGCACGACATGCAAGTTGTATTTATAAAATATAATACATCCATGACTAAGGGCTATAACCATTCATCAAGCAAATCACATTATACATATTCAATCATATTGAAACATAAAACCGATTTGCATCACCACCGTATAAAAATAATACAAAATTCATACGATATCGAAAAAGGGTGATTCAAAGTTCTTTAGAAAACTAACAAAAAGATGCACATCTTTTATGTTTTAGGATTTCAAAGATCTAGAACCCTTATAGGTCGAAATTCAAGTCAAACCCGTAGTGGGTTTGATTTTCGAACAACATTGCGACACTGTCGTAAAAATTTCATAAAAAACATACGAAGTCGAAATGATGTGATTCAAAAGCCTGTGGAACCCTAACAGAAATCTCCACGTTTTCCATGTTTTAAGTTTTCTTAGTTTTAGAATATTTCTGGGACGAAAAAACCAAAACATTTACAAAACAAAAACATACAGCAGCAAAACAGTTTTAAAAATGCATGCATGTCACAAAAAACTAATCTAGAGGTTCGTAAGTAGCTCTGATACCACTATTGGGTTATGGGATCTCAAGCACAGCGGAAACTAAAACCGTAACCCTCCAAGGACCCATACGAACCGGAATAAATCGGGTGTTTCGAAATTATACCTCACAATTAACGAGACTTTGAATCACAGCAATAAAGCAAGTTTCATGCCTCCACGGTATCCACACGAACAATCTGAATCCTTTGTCTTCTTCTGATACTAGTCACAGTTTCAAAACTTAGAAAGGAAGGGGAACATATAGTTGTAGGTGATTTGAGAGAGAATTTCAAGAACAAAACAACTTGCATACAATGTCATACATTATATATGGGATATGAGAGGTATGGCATAACCACCACCATCCCTACACCATAGTTGAGTGTAAGACTTTCCATATACCATCACTCCCTTACAAAGGTCATCCCTAGTCAACTTTATTTATGTCCAACATAAATAATATCTGATTTTATTTAATCAGAATAAATCAATACAAACCAGATATAATAATTAAATGTTTTAATTATTTAAACTCCTTACTCGAATATGTTCAAAGCATGTGACCCAATGGGTTCTCGACATGTTGGTAATAATTATAAATCTCGTATTTATAGTTATAAACAATGAGTGGTATATAGCAATACATCATCATCACTCAAATGACGATAATTGGTGATACAACAAGTTATCGGTTTGTAGTCAATTTTAGTTTACACATTTTATTCCTTTGTCCTTGATGTCTAGATTGAACATGAGACATTGAATGTGTCATTCTCATTATGTACAATCTCTAGTTTCTTCATTCCCTAATATAGTAATAAAACAGAACATGATATCTCATATCAATTATCCGAGCATGCATGCATTTCCTTAGTATATATTTATCAAGGGGCCCAGAGACATTACTCCTATCATAAAGGAGGGACAAATCTTATCTCGATACATGCTAGTTCTATCATGTGATTTATAACATACCCAACAATTATTCTGGCACCCAGTTACGGAATGATTAGAACCAATGTCAAAATATATTACTCCCACATAACAAACTCCATATTTCTCAAGTCAAAGAATTACATGTACATTGACCACATGAGAAACACTTATGACACTCACATGACATCCAATGAACTGTTCTCATAGCGAGTCACGTCCGATACACAAAATCTCTATTTTGTACCCATATGCAGATTCAATATCTCTATATGAATCCCTACATATGCTAGTCATTATCATATTACTTCAACCTTAAAACCCAAAATAATATTTAACTAGGGACATTTAGAATACATTATTCTAAGGTTATTTATTATGAATAATTAAAACACATAATATAACATAGACATAATAAATTGGGCAATGCCTTTTATTTATGTATTAATTTCATGAAACAAAACTCAAAATTACAATCATGGTATGATTAGCATTTGGGCATTCACTAACACTTCAATGCTCTTTAAATGCCAACTCCAAGTCCCTTTATATAGTGAAAAAAGGTGAAAGGGACTTGAGGGAGTGAAAGTGACTTTACAATGTTTGTCATCTTCTATCCTTGTCTTCATCCCTCTTGTCTTCATCCTTCTCTTTTTCATGAAAGAACTCAGCTTTGACCCAACTCAAACCTGCAAGTCTTCTTCATAATTTGGGGAATAAAATCTCTAAGAAGATTTCCAGACGTTATATACCACAGTGGTGACTTGCCACACTGGCTCCTAATGTCCAAAACCTGATTGTTAAGCTTTTTCATGACTTTTTGGATACTTTGGACCAAAGAAAGGGAAAAGGCTCAAATGGGTCTTTGGGATGATTAAAAGAGGTGAAAATAGGTATAAAAAGAGGGACAAATAACCCTAAGATATGAGGGTTATCAAGGCACCATTACGTTACAAACTATATGGATCACATTCATTGTCAAAATTTTATTAAATTATGAAATATAACATTTTTTTGGTCTTACAATGATGAAACCGTTAATTTAACAAGTAGTTTTGTAGAGATTTTTTATTAATATTTAAATGTTTAAAATATTTTTTAATATGACAAATTTGTTGATACATGATACAACATCCTTTCTTGAGGAGCCTTTTGCACGGGATGAAATTAAAAAAGTCGTTTGGGATTGTGGAGCGGATAAAGCCCCGGGACCGAATGGTTTTACTTTCCATTTTTTCAAGAAATTTTGGCATCTCATTGAAAATGACGTGGTGAAATTGATGGGTGATTTCTTTGAGTCCATTCGATTCCATAAAGAATGTAACTCTTCTTTCATTGCTCTCATTCCGAAAGTCCTTGATGCTAAATTTGTTAAAGACTATAGGCCGATTAGTCTTATAGATTGCCAATATAAAATAATTGGTAAACTTCTTGCTAATTGGCTTAGTATGGTTATTGGGGATATCGTTAGTAGCAAGCAATCCACTTTCATAAAAGTGTGCCAAATTCTTGATGGCCCTAGTTTTGAATGAAGTTATGGATTGTATAAAAAATCCAATCTAAGCTTCTGATTCTTAAAGTTGATTTTGAGAAAACTTACGATTGTTTAAGGTGGGAGTACTTAGATTTAATTCCAGCGAAAATGGATTTGGCATAGTTTGGCGTGGGTGGATTCGTGGATGCCTTGAGGACTCGATGGGGTCGGTTCTCGTGGATTAAGGCAAGGAGATCCTCTCTCCCTTTTCCTTTTCATCTTAACCATGGAAGGATTACATGTCATTATTCAAGATGTGGTTTTGAAAAATCTCTTCATGGGTGCTGCTATTGGTAAAGAACTGTACCCTCTTTCCCACTTTTTCTATGCGGATGATGCGATTTTTCTGGGTGAATGGTTTTTATCGAATGCTAGGAATATTATTCGTATTCTTAGATGTTTTTTCCTCATCTCGGGTCTCAAAATTAATCTTCATAAAAGCAAACTTTTTGGTGTGGGGGTGGATTCGCAAGAAATCGAGTGTTTGGCATCTTGTGTTAGGTGTGGTGGATTGAAGCTTCCATTTTCGTATTTAGGTTTAACTGTTGGGGGTAACATGTCCAAAAAGGAGGGTTGGAAGGTGGTGTTCGATAAATTCTTGGCCAAATTTTCCAATTGGAAAGTTAAAACTCTTTCGGTTGGTGGTTGGGTTACCCTTTTAAAGTCCGTTTTGGGGAGCATTCCTACTTACTTCATGTCTATTTACAAAGTCCCAAGGTTGGTTGAGCAAGACTTGAAATCTTTCCAAAATAGATTCTTTACTGGTGGTGAAGTGGAGGAAGAGAAAATGTCTTGGGTCAAGTGGAAAAAAGTTATGGCTAGTCTCAAATTCGGAGGTTTTGGTATTGGTAGCATTATGGCGTTTAACCGTGCCTTGCTTTTCAAATGGATTTGGCGGTTTTGATTAGATGATGAGGCACTTTGGGTTAAAATTATTAAATCCATCTATGGCAAGAAGGGTCTAATTGGTTCAAATGTGCCTAGGCAAATTTCGAACTCAACATGGGTCTCTATTATAAAATCGATCAACTCTCTAAACGACAAAGACATTGATCTTTTCTATTTCTGTAAGAAAAAGGTGGGCGATAGTGTTTTGACCGCTTTCTAGGATGATGTTTGGCTTGGGGATTCTCCTTTTAAAATTTAATTTCCTAGAGTTTACGCTTTAGAATTGGATAAATCGGCGAATGTCAAGTCTCGTTTGGAGTTAGGGTGTTGGGATGTGTGTCTTCGAGGGGCGCCGAGAAGTGGGGTTGAGGATGTCCAATTTAGTGAACTACAACAAATTTTGTCTACATTTGTGCCCTCCAGTCAAAAGGATAGATGGGTATGGTTGTTAGAAGGGTCAGGTGATCTTTCAGTGGATTCAGCTAGGCGTTTAATTGATTATAGTTATTTGGAGGTGGATTCTCATCGTACTAGATGGAATAAACTTGTTCCCATCAAAGTTAATTTGTTCGCATGGCGGTTGCATCTTAATCAACTCCCTACTCGGATAAATTTGGATAAAAGAGGTATCGATGTTTCGTCTTTTTATGTCCTAATTGTGATATAGGATTGGAGGACTGCAATCATCTTTTCTTTTCATGTTCTGTCGCTAAAGACCTATGGGCTCTTATTGGTCGCTGGTGGCATATGGATATTCTGAATCTCCATACTTATTCGGATTGGATCTCTTGGATCGATTCAATTCTGTTGAAGAGGGAGGTGTTTATGTGTTTTGAGGTCGTTACGCTTACCACTTTATGGTCTATATGGGTGTTTCGGAATGATATTCTCTTTGGCAACCCGAAACTAAGGAAACCGATGTTGTTTGAGAACATTATAACCCGTGCTTACTTTTGGGCCGATAATTCATAGAAGTAGCAATTTGTCTATTAATTGGGTTGGTTGACTTAATTACTAATCCTTCCCTTGACATTACTTCTATGTAATTGTTTCTTTTTCTAGCTTCTTGTTAGTTTTATAAAAATTTTCTAGCTTCTTGTTAGTTTTATAAAATTTTGCAGTTAAAAATTATATATATATGAATACCTTTTTTCCCTTCTATTCTGGTGGACTAAATAGTCCAAAAGATAAACATATCTAATTGCTTTTTTATGTTAAATAAACAAGATATATCCTTATTTTGGAGGTTTATAAGCAAGAAATTATAGCCACACATATCTTAAAAGTTAATGACCCAGATTAGGAAACAATATAATCAATCTTTTTATAGACGTATTTTTTCTCTTTTCTTTATTTGGTTTTTCTTTACCACTAACAAATCTTGGTTGTACGTCTCTTTTTTGTGTGTGCATAAAATAGAAAAAGGGCACATGAACTGATAGAAAATACGACATATAAAGCGATTGGGTCCGGACATTTTGGGCAAATGAAACTACTAAATCATAACTCATAAGTATACCGGTTTCATGATCCTGACTTATAACTTATTATCTATTAGATTGAACATTTTAAATAAGGTAATAAATGTTTTATAGAACTTTAAAAGTCCCAAATAAATTAGGTTATAGGCATTACCTTTTTTATACCTTTTTCAATTATATACGTTTTACAGATAATATTTTATAAATATTATCATAAATTAATAATACTTCACGTGTATTATCATATATGATAAGTGTGTTATTGTATTTTTGTAAAATAAATATGTTCAAGTTTGAACCTCCATACACACACACATACATACATACATACATACATACATACATATATATATATATATAGCCATAGGTTCACATAAGAAACCCTAAAAATATGAGAACGAGAGAAATAATCTTAATCACTAGTTTAAAATTTCTATTTCCAAGTTTTTTTTCACTAATTAAAATAATTATGGAAAAAAAATCAAATATCCTAATTCATTTCCTATTTTTTCTATAACATTTTTTGTATATTAATAATCATCGATTTTTATCCAGTTTCTCACCTTGAAATCATTGGTGATCTTACAATTTACAAATCAAATTAAATCTCATATATGAACACAAACAACGATATTTTCATTGGTTCATATATGAACGTGTAAACCCTAACATAGGTTCAAATGTAAATCCTAACATAGGTTCACATGTGAATCCTAATTATAATTTGTATGTGAATCAATTTAAAATATATAATCGAGATATTGAATGACTTTAAGATTCATATGTGAAACCATGAATCATAATTAAGATTCACATGTGAATCTTAATGATAACTTGTACGTGAGTTAATTTATAACTTATAAATGAGATTCTGAATCAGTTTAAGATTCATAAGTGAATCTTAAAAAAGATATATATCATCATGGAAATTTTAGAAAATGAAATCTAATTATTATTTAAAAAGGAAAGTGGGTAACTTTTTTGAAAAAAATAGAGTAGATTAGTGATTTAATGTCTTGGATAGTGATTTAATTATACAAAAAGTTTTAACATGTCCTCGTTAACTTTCTTAGGTTCTTTAAATTAGTCACAAATTTTCCTATATTTACATATTCTTCATCATGATCTTGGCCATTTAAAATCTCATCTAATGGTTGAGATTTCTTCTCACATTCGCATCCAACGGTTAATATGTGGGTTGCATGGGTTGTAAGATTTAGATGGGCTGCAAATTAATCTAGGCCTATATATAGGCAAAGGATCGTGTGACAAATTAAGGTTAATGTGAGAAGCATGAGAAGTGGATCTAAACCATTGATCACTTTTAATCAAAGACCCTCCCATGAATTGCGGCTTAGAAGGGAATTAATCAGGTGCATCTCGGTGCATCTTATCCTAATGTGCATCAATTTCTCATCCAACAGTTGATAACCACTTCTAACGCTTCTCATTATAACCTCAACTTCTCACCGAAACCCAAGGGAAGAGTTCAAACGAGAACACCTTCATTTTACGAAAACAGGAGAATACTCTTTTACTATAGTCTATCACATAAAATACACATGTGATACTAAATTGAAGACGCAAACGATCTTTGGTAAGGGTGTTCTCAATGTGATAAGGGTGTATTATCACATTTGATAAGAGTTTTCTCGATATGATATTGTAATCCATCACATATGATATACATGTGATACTAAATCAGTGATGCAAACGACTTTTTGGCACGACTTAGGTCGCAGAACAAATCGTCTGCAACACCAGGTGTCCTCACGTGTATTATCACATATGATAAGAATTTTCTAAAGTTTTCGTAAAATGGAGGTGCTCTCGTTTGAACCTCCAGCTATATAGAGAAAGGTTCAAACGAAAACACTAACTATTTAACAAACACGAGAACATCAAATCATGTGCAAACTCACATGTGATTTTACATAATGGCAAAAAAATGGATGCAGACTGACTTTGACTGCGACTTAAGTCGAAGGCCAAAGGCGCGTGAATCATATATGATTTTGTACATGACTTCAGTGTAAAATCATACGTGATTCGACCGTTTTCGTATGAACCCACCTATATATATATATATATATATATATATATATATATATATATATATATATATATACAGTGGCGGATCCAGAAAAAATAATTGATGGGGGCCCGAGGAACAGGCGATGAGGCGAACAACGAGAACAACAACGTCGCCGACGCTAGACCAAGGAGTGTTTTCTGTTTTCAGGAATTGGAAAGTGGTTAAGGGGCCTTTGATATATTTTGTTGGGGTCCCAGAAGCTATACCAAACTAAAATACAAGTAAAAAAAAAAAATTTAGCTGTCACGTGCAGGGCTGGTAGGGGCCCAGGACCCCTACCCCTCCTTACTGCATCCGCCCCTGTATATATATATATATATATATATATATATATATATATATATATATATATATATATATATATATAGCCATAGGTTCAAATGAGAAATGATAAGTGTGTGAGAAATAAATAAGTAATCCTAGCCATTCATATGGTCAAGATTGGATTTGACTGGTCAAAAATTGCGGCTATTCCAAAAATTGAAGGACAATTTTGTAACTTTTACAAATACACAGGGCGAGTTCATATGTGAACCTATGTGATTCACATATGTACTATATTTTCATATGTGAACCCGTGTAATTCACATATGAACCTTTGTGATTCATATATAAACTAATTAACTGTAGGTGTATATGTTAATCAGTTGAACTAGTTAACATATAAACATTTATGATTCACATATGAACTAATTAAGTTATTCTCATATGAACTAATTAACCGGTTCACATATGAACGTATAGTTCATATGTGAACTTGTTTGTCGTCTATTTGTAAAAGTTATGGACCTACCTCTCTATTTTCTGCAGAGCATGCGAGGAATTATCCGATGCTTTACAGTCAAAGCCGCAAATATTGACTAGATGAAGGGCTAAGATCATTTCTCTATTTCTCACACACTTAGCATTTCCCATTTGAACCTCTCCCTATATATATATATATATATATATATATATATATATATATACTAGATTCGCCCCCGTGTATTACACGGGGTATTTTAAAAAAATTAAATCATGCCAAAAAACTTATCTTACAGATATGAATGATCATCGAAAGTACGATGTTATTTTTCCAAGTTTTTTTTTCCTTTCAGAGTTGTTTTTTTTGCAGCTGGTTACAAAATGTCCTTGTTTTAGGCATTTTTCAAAAAGGATGTTTTGCAAAAATTAATAAAAATATGAATAAACATTAAAAATTTATAATATAACGTAAATGAAATTATGGAAAAATGATTAGTTAAAATATTAATAAAATAAGAATCACGTATCATAAATTACCAAATATTTCTTTATATACAACATTCTTTGTTTTGTTGCTAATTATACTTTCATCATTTATAATTAATATTTTTAAAATTAAAATATCATAATGTCAAGAAAATAAAATTAAAAATTAAAAATGTTATTTTATAAAACTTCATTATAAAAATCAAAATTATTGTATAAAAATTTAAAGAGGATGAGGTTTTTATAAAAAAAATCTTGAAGTAAAAATTGATATGAAATAGGCAAAAGAAAATTAAGACAATTTAGTGATTATTTGTATCAAATCTCATACTAATCAGTACACATTAATTCGTATATATTTATGATATTTAATAATATAATTAAATCCAAAAATATTCAATATTGGACTTATTTCGAAGATATTGACGAAACGATTACAATGACATAATTTGTAAAAAATTAAAATATTTTTTTAATGCATTTAGATTCATATACATTATTTATGTTTATATGATAAAAGTCTAAAATGAAAAATAAAAAAGTAAGAGATTAAAAGTAAACTACATATCTAATTATAAGGGTAGTAATTGTAAGGTATAAATTAAAAAAAATTGAATTAAGGAAAGATTTAAGGAGGAATGAATGTGGATGTGTTAATTGAACTTATAATGTAAAATGCGTCTAGATACATGTTTAGGCGGAAAAATGAAAAAATGAGTTCACCAGAAGGTGATACGTGTCCTTCTAGTTACTTATTTATTATATATATATAGAGGAAATTTCAAATGAAAACTCAATTTTCATTGTGCACGTGAGGACAAATCTCAGTCACTCCATCTCTATTGATCCAACAACTCATATTAAATAGAGTTTTTAATTTTAAGATGCTTAAGGGTAAAAATGGAAGATAATTTAAACTCACGCCTACCATATTTGACTTTTTATTTCCTTTCTTAATTAAAAACTTTTACTTGATTAAAGTTTAAAATAAATTATCTTAAAAATTACTAATATTTTAATCAAACAAATTACAACAAAAAAACGAAAATTTCGTGCTCTTTGATATGACATCCATCTCGATATAGTTTTTTGTTGTTTTAACCGTTTTTTACGTGAAATGCTATATATGTGTTATATTCATTATGAATATTTATGTACGTTCAAGTCTGTACAAGACCTCGACACCGTAAGTATGTAACTCGACATCACATTCTTCAACACTTTCTTCAACGTCGTAAGGCATCGTGTTTCTTCAACACCGTAACCCAACACCCATCAAGACGAATCGAGAACCTATCGAGTAATTTTGTTGTGAATCGGGGAACAAAAGAGAACGCTTCATGCCTCCACATCTTCACGAGTCATTCATGTATTATTCATCATGAATAATGTATCATTCAGGATGAATAATACAACATTCGGGGTGAATAATTCACGATTCATGAATTCGTGTATTATTCATCATGAATGTTGTGTAATTCATCTTGAATACTGTATTATTTATCATTAATAATAAATGAATGTTCACATTTGTTATTCATACTGAATGTGGGATATCCGGGGATGCACATACATATTCATAATGAATTAAATCAAATTTTGGTTGTGAATTAGGAAACAAAAAGAATGCGACATGTGTCTACACCTTCACAAGTCATTCATATATTATTTATCATGAACAATGTATCATTCAGAATGAATAATACAGCATTTAGGGTGAATAATACAGGATTTATGATAAATAATACATGAATCATGAATTCGTGTATTATTCATCCTGAATATTGTATTATTCATCATTAATAGTAAATGAACGTTCACCTTTGTTATTCATACTGAATGTGGACATCAAAGGATGTGCATGCATATTCATAATGAATATAACACATATATAGAATTTCACGTAAAAATGGTTTAAATGAAAAAAAAAAACTATATCGAGATGAATGTCATATCGAAAAGCACGAAATTCTCGGGTTTTTTGGTGTAATTTGTTTTATTAAAATATTAGTAATTTTTAAGATAATTTATTTTAAAGTTTAAGGGGGTAAAAATTTTTAATTAAAAAATAAAATAAAAAGTCAAACAATGTAGACGCTGATCCAAATTTCCAATTTTGTTCTTAATCATTTGTCAGTTAACCTTATTATGTATTATTCATTGATTAATTTTCTAAGTTTTGATCAATGGTTAAGATTTGTCCTCATGTGCGCAATGAAAGGTGAGTTTTCATTTGAACTCACCCCTATATAGATATATATATAGATTGAGAGAGAGAGAGAGAGAGAGGTTCAGGAGAAAATACTAAATAAATGAAAAACCGAAAAAACACTTCATCAATCGTTATATTATTTGATACAATGGATATGACTAAAGAGGCGGTTACAACTTTATTTTTAAATTAAAAAATCTCACATCCCCTATTTTTTAAATCGAAATAATATGAAATATGATCAAAATTTGAACGAAACAAATTACACCGAAAAATCAATCATATTAAATTACACTATAATAAGATTTAAGACAAATCGTCCTATTAGTATTTTTATAAGATATGTACCGAAAAATGTCATATAAAACGCATGCTATTGTAGTGATTTAACATCTCCTATAAAAATGTAGTCATATTTAGGGGTGCTCACTAGGGGTGTACGCAGGTTGGGTTGGGCGGTTTTTGACATTTTTACAACCCAACCCAATTACGGCGGTTTGAAAATTCTTAACCCAACCTAACCCATTCAAAAGTATAACCCAACCCAACCCTTGCGGGTTAGGGAGGGTTGGGTTGGGTTGGTGGGTTATAAATATTCATAAAGTTAACGATTGAAATACTATAAATAAATGCTAAAAATGTAGCCAACAAAGTTATTAGTTATTACAAATGTTCGAGGATCTACATCTCCTTTTCTTAGACGTGTTTGATTGATCATTTTCTTCGATTTTTGGAGACTTAGGAGTATTTTCCATTGCTCGTATACATAGGAAATATGATATAAAAATACAAAGTTAGAACCTACAAAAAGAACATATGATATTTCTCTACGCAATAAAAATCAAACTTTAAAAACATCAATGCAATGAAAACAAAAATTCATGGTTCCAACTTCTATTTTAAAACGTACTCCTTATATTCATTTATGTTTATACTTCTAATTTGAAATCTATTGTTTGAAACATACTTCATATGTTTATTTATGCAATGAAAACAACAACGTCGGTCTAGTTGTTTCAGTGTACTCGTGCATTCGTGCTTATTGAGACATATCGATCAACCTAGTTGAATTAATTCGGGCCTTGACGTAGTTGGATTAATTTTGGGCTTTGGGCTGTAAATTGGACTAATATTTGTATATATATTTTGGGTTTTTAATTTGACTAATATATGTATATATTTTTTCGGTTGTGAATTATAATGGTTGTAAATATTATATATATATATATATATATATATATATATATATTTATATTTATCGAAATAATATATATTAGCGGCGGGTTGGCGGGTTGGGTTGGGTTGAGTTATGCTAACCCAATTTCAACCCTCCTAAATAGCGGGTTGGCGGTTTGACGGGTTAGCGGTTTAGCGAGTTGGGTTTAATTGGGTTGTTAGCGGGTTGGGTTGGGCGGGTTGAGGATTTCTTGTACACCCCTAGTGCTCACGGGTTGGGTTGGCCGGGTTGAAGACACTTAAACAACCCAACCCAATGTTTGTGGTTTGAAAAATCTCAACCCAACCCAACTCAATCAAAAGTGTAACCCAACCCAACCCAAACCGTGCGGGTTGGGTTAGTCGGGTTGGTTGGGTTGAAATTTAATACATCATTTCACAATCTAACTAAGTGATTCCGTTAAAAAAAACTAAAATCAAAATTGATATATAAAAATAAGGTTAATAAAAGAAGAGAAGAGTAGAAGAAGAGTATCTCTTGCCTCTTGATTCTATCGATTTTGAAGACTTGAAGTTTAGATTCGTGCGATTTTAATCAGCGTGGTCTCGTGGACAAATCTAAACTACGGCTAAGATAGGAAGACTTTAAAATAGATAGAAAGAAAATACAATAAAAGTCTAAAACCATTATAAAAAAAATAAAAGCGTAAGTTTTGGTCGGGTTGGCCGGGTTATTTTGGGTCCAACCCGTTTCCAACCCAATAGATGCGGTTTGGGAAAAATTTGTAACGATTATGTATCGGTTTACCTCAGTTTGAGTTTTTTTTGCGTTTTTTCGGGTTGGATTGACCGGGTTGGTCGGAAATTTGAGGACCCCTAGTCATATTCAAACATTTCAAGTCATAAAAATACATTATGTTTTAGAATTCATTGTGTTTTATTCGTGTTCCTTTCCTTCGACTTTTACAAAGAAATGTTTCTTAAATGCATTGTGGTCTCCAACTTTTCTTTAGTTTTTTTCTAATATAGAAAAAAAAATAAAAATAAAAAAGACAATATCCGATCCAACTTTACACATTTATTTATTTATTTTACTGCTTTTATGGGTTTTTTTGTTTATTTGGGATTCAGGTAGACCACGTACAACAGATGAAGTTTCGAAACATTGGTGGTTGTGGAAGAGTGAAAAAGCGGCTCTTAAAGGTCTTTTGTCATTACATCTGTTTAATTTAAGTTTATCTTAAATCATATAGTAATTTTTTTATCAATCTTTTCTTTGATTAGATAATTGATGACTTATTCTTTTATAGTCTTATATTTTTTGTGTTTTATATTTTATTCGTTTATAAAAATATTTGAGGGTTTGTAACGCTTTTAAATTTGGAAATAACGACTAATTTAAAATTTTCATTAATACACCAAATAAATGATAAATTTATTTATACAAATCAATACTTGAATTATCTCAAATAGGAAATCTAGATTTAACATCAACAATTGATAATCCAAATCTTACACAATAGTTTAGATTAGGGACGATGTTACTAAAACCCGAGAACAATCGCTATCTCCGAATGCAGAAGACTTCATCGAATAACTAGATCATTCACGTGCGTCTAACTAGCATTCAACTCTTCATAGTGTCACTAGTACATTCCCCCTAACAATGACTTGATGCACATGCCAACAAATAAAATGTTAGACTTAACACCTAGTGAGTTCAAACAATTTTCATCATAGTTATAGAATGGTAAAACTGAAAGGCTATTTATTTAAATCATAATTTACCAAAATGAAATGTACTAAATATAAAATCAAAATCTTTTTCAAAGACCCACTATTTTAGTGATGAAAACTCATTAATCAAAACACTCATTTAAATATGAAACCAAACTCAATACTCACTCACAACGTGAATAAAGCTCAATAATCAAATACTAAAACTTGGATAAGCCTCTAATATCGAAAACATCAAAATAAGGGTAAGACTTAACACCCAAAATCACAAACTATGGGTAACACTCCATACTCAAAATGTAACCGAAAACATGGATAAACACTATATCCAAACAACACCTTCCGGGGATGGGGGGGGGGGACTTGTTTCCATTGAATGTGGCAGGAACACAAAAGTATACCACATATCGATGTTATCGAACTATAACTCAGATCATTGACTTTAGTGCACATTGTATTAAGTGTCACCTCAAGTCCCCAATACCTCTAGTATACACCCCTACTGGGCGTCACCTCAAGGTCACGGTACCATTAGTGCACCTGCCCCACTGGGCTTCACCTCAAGGATACCCAATCTTAGTGTCCATTCGTTCTCTAGGGGTATGTTTGGTATGCAGAACAGAGTGGAACAGGACAGAACAGAACAGACTTGTCCCATGTTTGACGTAGCCATATGTGGTGTAATAACCCAACTCTCACTACAAGGGACATAACCAACTTTATTTAATAATAAAGCCAACCGACACAATACAACATCCAAAATACGAGGTTTGCGGAAAGACAACCTAGTACACAACTGAGAATACACTGACAATAATCTACAATGGAGGTCCTCTAAATCAGCTCCAGCTCGCATATTCTCTAAAAGCGTAACTGCTCCTTCTACTGCCACTCTTTACCTGAAAAGGGTTTTAGATTTGAAAAGAGCGAGGGTTAGACCGAAAGGCCTAGTGAGTCCCCTCTTATAACAGTTTTTAACTCATCAAACAAACAATCAAAGATTTATCATAAATTAAATCATTTTCATCTTCAAGGAAAAACCTTTAACTTTCAGCAACTTCTTCGCTCACACTACCGCCACCCTAAGGTGACAGCGTGTCTGTGACTCACACTGCCTTTGTTGGGACACACCCCCAACGGCATAAACGGAAACCCCCCCCCCCCCCCCGACTTTGAGCCTACACGCTTAGGACCATGTATGCATACATTTCCACTTTGTCAACAATAAGAAAATGTCTTTAACATTTAAATAAAACTCGCAAGTAAGTACTAAAGCAACATCATTTCAAAGCTTGGATATAATTTTCATAATACCCATGCCATCATATATAAATCAAAGTTTAAAAATAAAACTTTCGCATGCTTTCGTTAGCAGAAGGATTTAGTTCAGAAAAACTCACCTGACGTCCTTATCTTAAATCTTGTGCTTACTTTTATAATCCAAACTGGAACCTATAAAACAAGGTATTGCCCGATAAATATTCGATACTTCCTATTTAACCAAGCTGGCCTTAAACCCAAAATATTATCGGTATCTCATTAATAAGAAACCCGACTCGCTACAACTCAATTCAAAGCCACATTTAAACATCTTAGTATCCCACACCAGAAATGGACTAATCCACATAAACTTGAAGCTCAACACTAAAATTAATTAACTAAACTTACCCTAAATTAACTTACTTTAATTTAATTCGGCCCACACAAAAATGAATTGGGCTTCGGCCCACAGCACAACCCGGGGACCGGATTGTAGTTTCCACGACCGGAGCCTGCCCCAGCTCTCGACCGGGGCGGGGCTTGACCGGACTCCCCTCCTTTTCACCGACCGGTATCATACCAACGACCGGTGCCAACCATTCGACCGGTATATCGACATTGACCGGTGTCTGAGTCGACCGGGGTCTCCTCAACTCGACCGATGTCTAAGTGCGACCGGGGTCTCCCCCGGTGACCGGTGCCCGAACGAACAACAAAATAGAAATCGATCTCCACTTTCCACAACTTCCAGTTTAATTTGCAAACCCTATTACAATTCAATCCAACACTCGATAACCTTTGGTAAACTCGATTTTAACCACGCCCATTAATTAACTATAATCCTCCATCCCAATTAGATCGATTGATAACCAACAGCGAATATGTAATCCTTCCCCAAAGCATATTTCAATCCAGACCCAAACATAAATTTATGAAATAACCAACTAATCTCTTAATAAATGAGAGAACATGATTAGATTCTTACCTTATGAATTGAAGAACTCCAAATCTCGATTTCCTTTGCTCCCCCTTACGATCGACACGCCGCACTCTCTTCTTCCCTTTCCAAAATATCGGCCGCCAACACAAACACCAAAGTTTTAGGGTTAAATCCATCTTTTCCCAATTTTTACTCTAGACCCCCTTACTATGAACCTTTCTATCCCTTTACCCAAACTTTTAATTTCTTTACTTTTTTTAACCCGGTTATTACAATATCCCCCCCTCAAAAGAATTTCGTCCCCGGAATTCCTTCGTCGAACAACTTGGGATACTGATTTCTCATAAATAACTCCAACTCCCAAGTTGCCCCTTGACCTCTATGGAATTGCCACTGAACTTTCCCCAGTGGGATATCTTTGCTCCTCCATTTCTTCACTTTACAAACTAAAATGGTTATTGGTTCGACAACCTAGATGCTCATCTATTCGGACGTCGCCCAATGGTACCACCACATTCTCCTCTGCTAGCCACTTTTCCAAAATAGGTACATGGAATGTAGAGTGAATGCCTCGCAGCTCCACAGGTAGATCCCGTCTATACACTACCTCCCCAACACACTCCACGATAGCAAACGACCCATCAATCAAGGTCTTAACTTCCATCTCTTTCTGAATCGAGTCACACCATTTCCAAGGCGAGACCAGTAACTTTACATTTGTCCCCCCACTTGAGACTAACGACTCATAATTCTCAGTCTAACCAAAATTGTTACATCCTAAAATTCAGAGTAATTTAAAACTTCATAAATAAGGCAATATGACATCTGTATTGTTATAAACTTCTCAAAAAGTGTATCAGTCCTTGAGACTTTACAAAAACCTGTACGGATTTAGAATTCATCAACGAACTAATCTAAACATAACTATCTAGATTACACCAGTTGACAATCCAAAATTCATCAAAAGAATGGGACTTAACAATGCCCAACTATTAACACTTTAGTCATCTCAAAATGCCTCGAGACCCAACTCGTCTCTCAAAACCCCGTGCATCCCACCGCTAAGGGAAACCTGTTATACATATCATTTGAGAAAAAGTGTCAGACTTAAAGCCTAGTGAGAACATACAGTTTATAAAACTCAAAAGATATAAACATTTGTATCATAAGATAATATTTCCAAAGAGGTTTAATCTTACAATTGAAACCTTTGCCACAACCGGACTTTTTCGTTATAAACATGTTATCAAATGACCAACGATAAAACATTTTACCAAGGATTGTGGCGTAATACAAAGTAAGCCAAAATCCGAGTTATGAGCTAAACAATTGGAATCCAAGGATACGAACACATAAGTCCGTGCTACAACGTGAGATCTAGCCCCAAGCAAAACCAATGTATACTCCTTCACTAGGATCACTATGAACCATGGCTAGTATCCGGCCTCACATAACCGTACCAAGTTGCCCCCGAGGATCATATGCATCCATAGCTACAAAATGGGGAATGTGACATCCCAACAATACATTCGACTCAAAACCTAGGGATCCGCTAGAAATGGTACAGACTCGTCACAACAACATATATGACCAACCATAAATAAACATATGGTATAAACACATTTTATAAACAGAATGTCATTTCCAGTTCAACTTCTGGTAAGAATGAAAAATCATTAAAATGAGTTCTTAAACATTCTTTTCATATATCCGCAAAACGTACAAGTAAAACATCATTTTACTTCATTAAGATAAGATCCATCATTTTAGTAAACATAATGATCGGGAACCCTAAAATCTCCCAAAACTCAAGTTATATCAAATATGTAGAAAACTTAAATCTGAAACCATTGAAATATATAGGAGTTCCAAAAAGGTAACTTTTGATATGTATAAAGTTTAAAATGATAGTAGGAACTCACCAGTAGGTTTTAGGATAAAACCCGGAAAACCAGATAACGATCACGACGTAGAGGTGAAGCTTAAAACACCGAAACCTCGGATCGAACACCAAATATAACTACCAAACTCTAGAGAGGGATAGAGAAAATATTTAGAAAGAGAGAGGAGAGAGTTAGAGATTTTGAGATTGAGAGAATGAGATAATTATGGAAACTGAATCCTTAAGTCGGTCCAGGGGGATTCGCGGGTTATGCCGCGACCTCAACTCGCGGCATAACTCACCCGTGCCATAAAACCCTAAAACCAACAGAGGCTTTCGCGACTAATGCCGCGAATACCCCTCTCATGCAAGTCACGAATCTCGTAAACCCATAATCAACAGTGGACATCGCGACTTATGCCGCGACTCCAAGTCGCGAGCAAGTCGCGAAACTCACTGGAAGTTCACATTTTCACCGAAGACCATGCATTCGAACGATAAACTATAAACGGTGTTAAAGACAACGGTTAAACACAAGATTACAACGATATGTATAATGAAAATCCAAGGTGTTACAAAAATAATACCATTCGATTACCCAAGCCATTCTGATCAATATGTAGCCGCGCGTAACCATCCGATTTACCCCTCGATTACATCAACTTCCATAACCGATGAAATTTTACCGGAGTCATACCACGACAACATGCATCTCTGACTAGATGCTCACTCAACTCGCCAACATACACATCGCCAATTGTAGACATCACCAACGACTCGCAGTCACGAGTTTCTTCATCATGTACTTGCCCTTGCAAGTAACCCCTCTTAGCACGACATAAGTCACACGCAAAAGCACTTTCTTTTTCAAACCACATCAGTTTCAACTCCTAGGCATTATCCAAATCTTACACGTTGAATATACATCACCCCAACGTCATCTCTTCAACTATTCACATATTGGTAGAAACTCCCACAATTCAAAACCTTCGTAACCCATCAGTTCCAACTAGCCCAAACAATGCGATGCATACCTCCCTTTCTCACCACATCCACAATCACTCGACCAAAAGCGCAATAAAACCCAACTTCACCCACTCAACACATAGTGGCCAAGCTCATACCAACTATTCCAAGTAGTTAACACTGGACAACTGTCTCACTTGAACTTCCCTTTTCATTCATTACCAAAACTGTCATCATGGTCCTTCGTTCCGAGCACTATACCCAACCACCTCTACCTTCCTTCTTGAAGACTTTAAACCCATCTCTAATGACCGACTCACTGATTAGTGGCGTGAACTTTTGGCCAGCCGCATGATTTTTATTTTTCAACACTCACACCGCACCGAAATGCCATCTTCTTTCTCTCTCATACCCACGCTAGGGATTTATAAACTTACTAACAACAGAAACTGAAAACATACTTCCACATTTTGAGTCACTTACCAACTCCTTACTCTCAAATTTCCCCCCTTACCGACATGATATCTCCACTATCTCCTCGCTGCAAGAAACACTGCTCGCCCCACATTGCTCACTCTAATCCTCGATGATTTCCCCACGTGCCGACACATAATAACATGACCGTGCTTGTTCACCCGACTAGCCATAATTCTCACGCGAGATAACCAACCCAAATCTTCCAAAACATTACCCACTATTCGAAAGCGCCGCATAATTCTCGCTCGTCAAACAGGATTACCCAACCTGCTAGAATCCCTTCACCCCCAAAGAATACTTCAACATGCCTGCGGATTTCCTATCTACTACATAACCCCCTTGAAATAAGTAGTTTGACACTTTCAACAATCATTCTAGGGATATAAGATATTCCCGCCCAAAACTTGTCGTACCCCAAAACATCTCAATCACATACTTACCACTTACCAATCATTCCCCATAGATCTTCGAACGAGGATACTCATTCTATAACAATAATGCCAGACTACTACATATCCTCAAAGAAGCTCCTTGCCACTTTAATGATTTGCACTCCCAGATATGTCATAAAGACGTCACCAACTCATGGTTACAACTATCACCCTATCACCTCATCCCATAACGACTGCAAAAACTCCATGACCACTTGGCACCCATACATATGCCATCCTACTCTCACTGGCCGAAATACTAAAATCGGACTTCATGGCATTTCATAATCTTGTCTTTCTCAAACCTGAATAAATCGCAAAACTATGATCTTCAAAACCACTCAACAAGATATCGCCCCTTGCCGGCTCATTGCGACCTGCTGGAAACAAACTCCATTAGCCTAAAAGATTAAGTGTACTACCTCGAAGGCTTAATTGCTCAAAGCACAACCCCTCCCAGTTGTGCTATATAGATAAACTTCGCTCCCACATAACCATCAAAACCTCATCGGTAAAGAACCACCTGACCAAACTAAAGATCTTCCATTTTTGTAAGATCCACACAATGTTGTCCAACATCGCATTAGGTACACACCTTTTTTTGAATAACTCTTCGCTTCCTCACGAAACTCCTCAAACTAACCATAACTACTTCTTTATTTCCAGCCTTCCGCCATTCACCACGAAAATAGTTTCTGACTTCCACGGCAACAACCGGCGTTGAGAGACTTCCACTATGTCTCCAACCAACAAGAATCCCCAATGAAATCTACCTCTTCCACTGCAACAGCTAACTGCAAAAATATCAAGAAATGTTAAAGTTTTGTTGTTTGGGGGAGATGGTATTAAGAAATGATAAAGTTTTGAGAGAAGTTTTTCAGAAATGTCCAAGTCAGAAAAGTTCAGAGTAAAGAATTAAAGAAGATCAAAGAATTTCTGAAGATTTGAGGAAATTTTCTTTGAAGATTTTTTGCTAAAGCAAATTCGAGCTGATTCTGAAGATAATTTCTTTCCAAAGTCTGAAAGTATATTGTGAATGTTTTGGGGAGATTGTTAATCGTTTGAAGATAGTTTTGGAAAGAGTACCGTCAAAAAAAAGGGGAGATTGTATTGACAGAGATTAAAGTGAAGACTGAATTGATAGATCTTTCAACAGTGATCTTGAATCCAAAGGGGGAGATTGTTAGAGCATAAATCTGTTGGATACAAGATCAAGAAGACTGAAGGTCAAAATACAAGAAGTCAAAGCTGAGAAAGTCAAATCTCATCAAAGTCAAAGTCTTCTGTAATAAAAGTCAAATGTATTTTGTATTTGTTTCCTTGTTTTAGTTGTAGGTATAAATAGTTTATTTTCCTTTGTAATTAGTGGGTGTATCAAAGTGAAATACCGAACTCAGTAAGTTTAGAGAGAGAAATATCTGAGAAAGAGAGAGAGAGTTCGTTAGAGAGAGATTGTAGAGAGAGAAAGTGTAATATTGGAATTGAATTGAAATCAAACAGGTAATTGTTTGTGATTTCTTGTTTTTGTTTGATTAATCTTGAATAGAAACTAGAATCTGGGAATAACAATTTCTTATGTTTCTTACCTTGAGCATAGTAAACAGCGATTACAGAAACAGAAACACACTGGTACACAAAAGAAAACTCAGTCTCAGAAATCTGCTTTTCCTAATAAATCTACATCTTGTGTTTCAGATATAAGCAAGAAAAGGTTGAAAGCTCGAACTGAATGGTGACCAAAAAGGAAGGGTGATGAGAAAGCTGAATCAGTTTCTGATAATTCTTGTAATAGATCAGTTAGTAGTGATACTGATGTAGTTGATCAATTTGCTTCAAATAAACAAAACCTTGTAACTTCTTACAAGCGGTATTCAATAACGCAATTGATTCAATTATCTCCTATTTCTACTACATCTTATTATTATCGGAGAAATGATTTTGCTTACTCTCATAATTCTTCTGATTGGTTCGGATCTTATCATGTGTATTCTTCAAAATCAAATATTTTTAAAGGTTTTCAAAAGAACAGAGGGTCCATTTTCAAATGGATACCAAAATCTTGTGCTAATCTGTTAGAACCCGTTTTTAAATGGGTACCTAAAGTTATTGTTTCCTGATTTCTCTTGCAGACCGGGCATATGTGGTACTTGGACAATGGATGTTCCAAGCATATGACTGGGCAAAAAGCTTTATTGTCTAACTATACAGAGAAATTCAGTGGAAATGTCAGATTTGGAAACGATCAGCTTTCACCTATCTTAGGATATGGTGACATTATTCAAGACAACATAACGATCAGTAAAGTGAGTTATGTCGAAGGCTTGGGGCACAACTTGTTCAGCATTGGTCAATTCTGTGATAAAGGGTTAGAGGTCAACTTCAAAGCTAAGAGATGTTCGGTTCGTACGGAAGATGGCAATGAACTCTTAGTCAGAAATCGAAAGACGAACCTCTATACCATCAATCTTTCAAAGGTACAGAATGACAATCAAGTTTGCTTGATGACAAAGGCTTCATTGCAGCAAAGTTGTCTCTAGCACAGACGGTTATCTCACTTGAATTTTCGTTATATCAATAAGCTGGTTAGTGGGAAATTGGTAAAAGGACTTCCTGAGCTGAAATACGAGAAAGAACACTTATGTGCTGCATGTGAGAAGGGTAAGATGAAGAGAGCTCCGCATAAACCGAAGCCTGAACCAAGCACTAGTTCTCCGTTAGAATTGTTACATATGGATTTGTGTGGCCCAATGAGAACTCAGAGTTTGGGTGGAAAGAAATACGTGTTGGTTATTATGGACGATTACTCAAGATACACATGGGTCAAATTTATTCGATCAAAAGATGAGACGCCCGAAGTTCTCATTACTTTCTTAAAGACGACCCAGGTGAAAATGCAGCGACAAGTCAAGTTTCTTCGAACGGACAACGACACAGAGTTCAAAAACAAGTTAGTTGAAGAATATCTCGAATTGGTCGGGATATCACATCAGTACTCTGCTGCTCGAACGCCTGAACAAAATGGAGTAGTCGAAAGGCGAAATCGGACGCTAGTCGAGGCCGCTCGGACTATGCTTAACCAATCGGACTTACCTCTATTCTTGTGGGCAGAAGCTGTGTCGACTGCATGCCATACTCAAAATCGATCCATGATACACCGCCATTTTCAAAAGACTCCATATGAGCTGATCAACAACAGAACACCAACAATCAAGTATTTTCACATATTTGGGTGTAAATGTTTTGTGCTTAATGACAGAGAGAGTCTGAATAAATTCAGTGCTAAGGCGGACGAGGGTATCTTCATTGGTTATTCTTCAACATCGGCAGCATATCGGGTTTATCTGAAGAAGTCAAAGATAGTTGTCGAGAGCGTTAATGTAACATTCGATGAAGAAATGTCTTCTGAACAACTCAGTTCAGAACCCGTGATCACTGGAGTATTAGCTTCTGGGCAGATCAGTCCAGAACCTGCTTCTACAGCCAATAATTCGAATAATGCTTCTACATCTATTTCACATTTATCTGATTTAGATTTGTTATTTGAATTCTTTTATGATGAGTTTCTAGGATCTAATATACCTAAATCTGCTGTGACTGACAGGTCTGAAGACACAATTTGCAATCATCTAGTCACTTCAGATGTCATAACTGAACAAGAATTCCCCGTTCAGTCAGAAACTCACATTCCTACAATTACTCCTACAGTTGAAGATGTACAAGTAACTGCTGAGCCAGAAATAACTGTTTCAGTTGGATGTGATATCATGTCTACTCAACAGCCAGAGTCTGCTGTTCCAACTGATGCTTCTGCACCTGAAACTTCAACTGCAAACCCCCCTCCTGTTATTCAAACTGAAGATTCTGATAGTGGATTTCTAGATGATGATCATGTTCAATCAGTATCTATTCCACTCCCTCATGAGCATCGCTGGACCAAAGAGCATCCATTACATCAAGTAATTGGAGATCTCAAAAAGCCTGTACAAACGAGGTCAACGACTTTTAATCAATGTATGCATGACTCATTTCTCAGTAAGATTGAGCCAACGCGAGTATCAGAGGCTCTTGCTGATTCGGACTGGGTATCTGCCATGCAAGAAGAGATCAATCAGTTTGAAGCCCTAAAGGTTTGGAGATTAGTTCCAAAACCAGAAGGTAAAACTGTGATAGGCACTAAATGGGTATTCAAAAATAAAAAGGATGAAGATGGTATCGTCATAAGGAATAAAGCTAGACTTGTTGCCAAAGGATACCGGCAAGAGGAAGGCATAGACTACGATGAGACGTGTGCTCCAGTAGCGCGTATAGAAGCAATCCGCATGTTTCTAGCCTACGCAGCTCATAAGAATTTCACAGTCTTTCAGATGGATGTGAAAACAGCCTTTCTGAATGGCATTCTTAAAGAGGAAGTGTACGTGTATCAACCAGAAGGGTTCGTAAATCCAGAGAATCCAGATCATGTTTATATCTTGGACAAAGCCCTCTATGGTTTAAAACAAGTCCCTCGAGCATGGTATGACGTTTTATCTAAATTCTTGGTCAAGTCCGATTTTTCTAAAGGTAAGGTTGATACCACTTTATTCATCAAAAAGGAAAAAGCTGATATTATCCTTATTCAAATATATGTTGATGATATAATATTTGGCTCTACTAATCCTAAATTTTGCAAAAACTTTTCTAACCTCATGGTGTCACGTTTTCAAATGAGTATGATGGGAGAGATGAATTTCTTTCTTGGATTACAAGTAAAACAGTTTTCAACGGGGATTTTCATTAACCAATCTAAGTACATTTTGGACATTCTTCGGAAGTACAAAATGAAAAATTGTAAACCTATTGGAACCCCAATGGCACCAGGTACTAAAATTAGCACTAATCCTTCGGGTAAAAGTGTTGATGTTAGAACTTATAGAGGTATGATAGGATCGTTAATGTATCTTACATCTAGTAGACCAGATATTATGTTTTCAACATGTTTATGTTCTAGATATCAAGTTCCTCCCAAAGAATCCCATTTGGCTGCTGTCAAACGGATTTTTAGATATCTGAAGGGGACTGCAGACCTTGGTTTGTGGTATCCTAAGGATACTGGATTTCAACTGACTGCCTATTCAGATGCAGATCATGCAGGTTGCATGTTGGACAGAAAGAGTACTTCTGGTCACGTTCAATTCCTTGGAGACAAGCTCGTTAGCTGGGCATCAAAGAAACAATTATGCGTTTCCACATCGACTGCTGAAGCAGAGTACGTAGATGCTGCTAGTTGCTGCTCTCAAGTCCTGTGGATGTGAACACAGCTATGAGACTATGGATTCAAGTTTGAAAAAATTCCAATCTATTGTGACTCGAAGAGTGCAATCGCAATATCTGCTAATTCTGTCCAACATACGAAAACCAAGCACATTGACGTCAGGTATCATTTTATCAAAGATAATGTAGAAAAAGGAACAATTGAACTTTATTTTGTAAAAACAGATTATCAACTTGCAGATTTATTTACCAAACCCTTAGATGAAAAGAGATTTAATTTTCTTGTCTCTAAGCTTGGTATGTTAAATCTTAAGACGTAATCGGTTGTTACCTACTAAAGTTACGTATTGTTATTTTTCATCATTTTTCTTTATCATTATGTTTGAAAGATACCTGCACTTTAATTGTATGCTCATGATCTCAGGGGGAGTAAGAGAAGATTTTAGATGATCTACATTATTTTGAGGGGGAGCATAACTAATTTCTGCATTTTACTTAACTGACAAATTTTTTTGTGATGCATGATTTTAGGGGGAGCATATAAGTCAAGTCAAAAGGAGTAAGACTATGATTTCTGATTATTTCTGATCAGAACTCGTACTTTAATTGTTTTACTGCTTTACGTCTTTTATTTTTTTTTTCTCGAATAAATTTTGTGAATAAATTTTGACTAGACTTTGAGACTTATGCAGGATGAGAAAGGATGACACGATCATATCATTTTGACTTAAGCATGACTTCATGAGATTTAAGACAAAGCTAAAAGGTAAATTTCTTATCTTAATCTCAAATATATCTGAAAGAAGGACAACTTTCAGATATAGAAAACATGTTCTGAAATGTTCAAACCACTTCCCGATTCTTAAATAGATTTTATAATTTGGAAGTGTGATTTTAAATGTTTTCATTTTATTTTTGTGCTTAATTGATAAATAAACCGTGTGTTTCCAAAGATAAATACTTGCGTATTGTCTTTTCTACATATTTTCAAGTATTCACACACATCGGTTTAATTTTTGATCAAATTGTTCTTACCATGTTTCTAAATTGAAATAGTTTTTTTTTCTTCGATGGTAAGACACCCCGCTTGTACTTCAAAGAATTTTGAGCGATATTTCATTTCGAAACGTCATTTCAAGAATGTCTATATTTTGTTTCGTATGGACAATATCCGTTATTTTTGACCATAAGCCTTAATTGCTATATCATTTCATTTCTGATCATTTTCATACAATGTCAGATTTTCAAACAAGCCTTTTGCATTCATATTCATTCATTTCATATACTTGTTTGAAAATGCTTCAATGTCTAAAAAAATGCTCAAATCTTCATGATTATATTTTATGAGCATACATTCATCTGACATTTGTATATGAGCTTTAACTGCTAAAGTTAAACCATCTGAGCAACATTATGCTTTTATAGGAAATATGGGTTCTTTGTGCTAGGAATTAACTGAACTTCTATGGAATCACGTTAACCAGTGATTTCTACCCAAGAAGTTAATCCATAGAGATTGAGTGTGAGGAGTCAAAAAGAAATGAGTGTGGGTTGTGCGATGAGGTAAAATGTAAAAGAGAGTTTGGTTAGTAGTGTGCTTAATGATTAAAAGAAAGAGGGTAAGAGATCAGAGTAAAAGAATATCAAACTCTGCACCAACTACTTTCTGAGTCGGGCAGCCACATTACTAGCGTTTCACATATCTTTGGTGAACGTTATTGAAACATGCAACTAGCCCATGCCAACTCTTGCTAAAACCCCACTAACCACTCATTTTCTTCTCAAAAAGAAAATTTTTCACATTTTCAAGGGGACGCAGCATATTATCTATCTGGTTTTCATTTGGAAAATCTGGATATTGAAACAGAAGGAAGTCTGCTCCACCTTCGCACTTCAATCATGCACATTGAGTCTGTGTTTAACTAACTGTTGTCTCAGTGGTTTACACAATGTTGAGCCTTTATAAGCAATTATTCGTGCTTAATTCTTTCTACACATGCACGAACACACAAAGAATTTGTTTCTTTGTCATAACATTCATAGAAATTGCCTTTGTGGTATTTCGATGATTGGATGGAAGCCCTAGGGGAGTGAACATCAAAAAGATCCTTTATATTGTGTATTCGTTACACACAGTGACTTTGTGTTACGGACAGGCATTTTAACTGATTCATTTGTTGATTCAGGTGTTACATTCCTATTTTGTCTAGATTTGAAAAGATCTGGATGAATACATTGTTCGAATTGGCAAAGAATCAGAGGCTCAGTTGGAAAGATCAGTGGTCAGAAAGAATTTTAAAGACATTTCTTGGTGAAAGTTTTGATGATACAGATGCTCAAATCATCAAAAAGGGGGAGATGATATCAAGAAATGTTAAAGTTTTGTTGTTTGGGGGAGATGGTATTAAGAAATGATAAAGTTTTGAGAGAAGTTTTTCAGAAATGTCCAAGTCTGAAAAGTTCAGAGTAAAGATTTGAAGGAGATCAAAGAATTTCTGAAGATTTGAGGAAATTTTCTTTGAAGATTTTTTGCTAAAGCAAATTCGAGCTGATTCTGAAGATAATTTCTTTCCAAAGTCTGAAAGTATATTGTGAATGTTTTGGGGAGATTGTTAATCGTTTGAAGATAGTTTTGGAAAGAGTACCGTCAAAGAAAAAGGGGAGATTGTATTGACAGAGATTAAAGTGAAGACTGAATTGATAGATCTTTCAACAGTGATCTTGAATCCAAAGGGGGAGATTGTTAGAGCATAAATCTGTTGGATACAAGATCAAGAAAACTGAAGGTCAAAATACAAGAAGTCAAAGCTGAGAAAGTCAAATCTCATCAAAGTCAAAGTCTTCTGTAATAAAAGTCAAAGGTATTTTGTATTTGTTTCCTTGTTTTAGTTGTAGGTATAAATAGTTTATTTTCCTTTGTAATTAGTGGGTGTATCAAAGTGAAATACCGAACTCAGTAAGTTTAGAGAGAGAAATATCTGAGAAAGAGAGAGAGTTCGTTAGAGAGAGATTGTAGAGAGAGAAAGTGTAATATTGGAATTGAATTGAAATCAAACAGGTAATTGTTTGTGATTTCTTGTTTTTGTTTGATTAATCTTGAATAGAAACTAGAATCTGGGAATAACACATGGGACTCGATGACATTGAAGACTATAATTTATCCCAGACTCCTTGCTTCCGACCAATCAGTTAGAGTCCTCTACTATGCCACAACCTTCGGCACCATCGTCTTCTAACAACCTTGGAAACCCAACCACTAGTCAGCACCGTGACTATTGATTCGCAAATCAAACGTCCTCACTCTGGCCCCAAACAAACTTACCAACGATAGCCCATTTCCAACCGATTCTCACTACATATTATCAGTCAACACTGATATCGTCTCTCAATCACCCTTCAATTAACTACAGCTTTAGAAGCCTCATTTCTATCCTTCGATTCTTGGATTAACACTCTCCTGCTTCTCACTAATCGACATACCACTCTACCCGACCGAAGACTCCCTTGGAGCAAAAGTCCACCTCCTAACGTCATTCTCCTCCTTATGGACTCAGGAGGTCCTTTCTCAACAAAATATCTACATCCCGCACGATATGCATCCTAAACAGTATTAACCTTACTATCAAAAATGAACTTCCACCACACGCTAGACTGAAACTATCAATCTATAGATAGAACTCTCTACCCTGAACCACACTCAACAATAGTAATTAAGTATACCCATGCACCTGTAAATTCATAATGGCATTGGCCAGATGTGATTCTGAATTTACCTTACATGAGGGTACTCACTATTGTTATCACGCCTCACAATGATCAAGGTCTTTCTTAAAAGCTTCCTATATCTCAGTTGTGTCAATCTACTCCACAGTTTAAGTTTAGGCCCATCCGGTCACCCAAATCCCTTAAACCTGACTCTGGTACCAATTGTAACAACCTAACTCTCATTACAAGGGACAGAACCAACTTTATTAAATAATAAAGCCAACCGACACAATACAACATCCAAAATACGAGGTTTGCGGAAAGACAACCTAGTACACAACTGAGAATACACTGACAAGAATCTACAATGGAGGTCCTCTAAATCAGCTCCAGCTCGCATCTTCTCTAAAAACGTAACCGCTCCTTCTACTGCCACTCTTTACCTGAAAAGGGTTTTAGATTTGAAAAGAGCGAGGGTTAGACCGAAAGGCCTAGTGAGTCCCCTCTTATAACAATTTTTAACTCATCAAACAAACAATCAAAGATTTATCATAAATTAAACCATTTTCAGCTTCAAGAAAAACCTTTAACTTTCAGCAACTTCTTCGCTCACACTACCGCCACCCTAAGGTGACAGCGTGTCTGTGACTCACACTGCCTTTGCTGGGACACACCCCCAACGGCATAAACAGAACACACCCCCCGGTATGAGCACAGGCGGGCCACACCCCCCGACTTTGAGCCTACACGCTTAGGACCATGTATGCATACATTTCCACTTTGTCAACAATAAGAAAATGTCTTTAACATTTAAATAAAACTCGCAAGAAAGTACTAAAGCAACATCATTTCAAAGCTTGCATATAATTTTCATAATACCCATGCCATCATATATAAATCAAAGTTTAAAAATAAAACTTTCGCATGCTTTCGTTAGCAGAAGGATTTAGTTCAGAAAAACTCACCAGACGTCCTTAGCTTAAATCTTGCGCTTACTTTTATAATCCAAACTGGAACCTATAAAACAAGGTATTTCCCGATAAATATTCGATACTTCCTATTTAACCAAGCTGGCCTTAAACCCAAAATCTCATCGGTTTCTCATTAATAAGAAACCCGACTCGCTACAACTCAATTCAAAGCCACATTTAAACATCCTAGTATCCCACACCAGAAATGGACCAATCCACATAAACTTGAAGCTCAACACTAAAATTAATTAACTAAACTTACCCTGAATTAACTTACTTTAATTTAATTCGGCCCACACAAAAATGAATTGGGCTTCGGCCTACAGCACAACCCGGGGACCGGATTGTAGTTTCCACGACCGGAGCCTGCCCCAACTCTCGACCGGGGCGGGGCTTGACCGGACTCCCCTCCTTTTCACCGACCGGTATCATACCAACGACCGGTGCCAACCATTCGACTGGTATATCGACATTGACCGGTGTCTGAGTCGACCGGGGTCTCCTCAACTCGATCGATGTCTAAGTGCAACCGGGGTCTCCCCCGGTGACCGGTGCCCGAACGAACAACAGAATAGAAATCGATCTCCACTTTCCACAACTTCCAGTTTAATTTGCAAACCTTATTACAATTCAATCCAACACTCGATAACCTTTGGTAAACTCAATTTTAACCACGCCCATTAATTAACTATAATCCTCCATCCCAATTAGATCGATTGATAACCAACAGCGAATATGTAATCCTTCCCCAAAGCATATTTCAATCAAGACCCAAACATAAATTTATGAAACAACCAACTAATCTCTTAATAAATGAGAGAACAGGATTAGATTCTTACCTTATGAATTGAAGAACTCCAAATCTCGATTTCCTTTGCTCCCCCTTACGATCGAAACGCCGCACTCTCTTCTTCCCTTTCCAAAATATCGGTCGCCAACACAAACACCAAAGTTTTAGGGTTAAATCCCTCTTTTCCCACTTTTCACTCTAGACCCCCTCACTATGAACCTTTCTATCCCTTTACCCAAACTTTTAATTTCTTTACTTTTTTAACCCGGTTATTACATGTGGGACACGCTAAAACTAAGTGGAACAAGCATGGAACACACTTGTCCCACTCCAACTCCCTGGAACTAAGTAGAACATCAATACTTTGACTAATATACCCTTTGTTAAAAACATAAAACATGTATTCTCATCATCCACGCCTCCAAGCTAGAGGTGTGCAAAACCCAAATAGTCCGAAATCCGAATCCGCATCCGAACCGAAAATAAGGTGTTTTTTTGCAAAACCCGAATACCCCAAAATCCGATAATGCGAAACCCAACATTTGGGAGGATATCCGGGTTCGGATTGGGTTTGATCGTTGACCATCCAACCCGTCCGAAAACCCGAAATAACATAAATCTATATTTTAAATACTATATATATATCTAATTATTTTTTGAAAATCGTAAATTATAGTCTATTGAAATATTTTCTAAATTTTAAACTTGCTGTCGATTTCATCAATCTTTCAATCGATTGTATTCATCCTAAAAAACGATTGAATTTATATATAACTTTTGCATTATATAATACCCGAACCCGACCAACATCAATCCAAAACCTGGCCAACCCAAACCCAAAACAACCTAAAATCCGAAACTTAAAATTTGGGTTTTGATTTCCATATCCAAAATCCAATCGTGATAAATTAGTTTTATGTTTTTGATAATCCATTGCACTATGTATTAGTGATGTAACTTAGTTTTATGTGATGTAATATATAATTTTTCATCAGGGGTAAATTCGTCATTTAACCGGTCTAGTCATGTTCTGTCCAGTTCTGTCATGTCTTGCCAAACGCTAGACAACTGTCCTGTTCTGTTCCGTCCTGTCCTGTTCCATCTTGTCATGTCATGTCATGTATGCGTACCAAACGCACCCTAGTAGAGTTCCAACCTCAAGGTTCTCATTCGACCTTTAGTGTCTACTCTCTAGCATTCAAGATAGAAATCTTAACTCCCTACTTGATAACCAAATATGTTTAACCCTCATGCATAAGGGTTAAAGCATCAAAACCACAATGTCCACGATTGGGAGTCCGACCCATAAAGGTTCATCTTCGCGATACCAGGACGACCACAATGCTTACTCGAGCATTTCACAAAGTGAGAACATCAAGACTCCTCACTTATCCACTATGACTAACTCATATGCCTATGGAATTCTTATAAAGTTTTAGACTGTAATGCATTGGAATTCTATAGGCATATGAGTCAATTATAGTGGATATTAATGAAAATTTTAAATTAGTCGTTTTTCCAAATTTGAGGGTGTTACAGTGTTGATTGTGATTCGTGAGCTTATAATGTAAAAGCAACTACGAAAAGACGTATTAGATTTCAAAATAAAATAAACGAATACGTGACGTTCAATAATGACATTTTAAGTTATATAAAAGATAAAAGGCAATTTGCATTGATACGGAAACAACTTTGGATTCATTCATATTTTGGGGAGTCAACTTTCTAAACTTTAATTTTCCATCTTGAATTAAACTTTGCAAACAATTAAAGGTCTCGATTAGGGGTGATTGTGATTTGAGTATTCAATGTTACTCGAGCTTAGTCATTCTCGTGTTCAAGTCGATATTGAACACAAAATAAAGCTGGTTTCGCCAATATTAGATTGGCTCATTCAAAACTCTATTAATCTTTTTTTAGTCGAGTCATACGAACATACACGTTTTAAAATCGAACAAGTTCATATGTTCATAAATTACAATCAGAATATCGAGCTCGAGTCGATGAACAAGTTAATTGGTTTTTGGTTTGAGCCCATAGATGAGCTTGAGGTTATAATATGTAGTTCGTAAATTGTTAAACAAGTATTGAGTTCGAACTCGAACATTGAAAAAATATTTAAGCTCGAGTTGACATCAAGCCTGGAATTATTTTCTTGAGTACCACCCAAAGAATCTGCTACTCGACTTGATAACATCTCTAGTCTAGATGAACTCTTTAGCAGAAACTTGATTTTACTGAAATGTTAATGACATGGCTTGGTAATTCCAACTTGACATAGTTTATTTTTAAATTGTTGATATGGCGATGAGGTTGGTATTTTCTTGCTGATAGTTTAGCAACAAAAAAATGTCCAACTCATTGTTACGTCATCAATTAAAAATAATAATGTCAAGTCGAATTCACCGATCCCAAGTCATGTTATTACCACGTCAGCAAATTTACCAAAAAATATATTATTTTGTTAAATTACTTATCTATATGTATAAAGAGGTATATAATTTACTTTTTCATACGATTGTTTGAAGATAAGTACAACTTGTTTGCATCCTCTAATAAAAACAAATATTTGGATTGAGGATAAAATGGGTCGGAGTAACGTCGTATTATAAAATTACTTATTAATAATGGTATTAATTACTTATATATAAACTAAACTCTTCTAGATATCTATGATTAAGAAGGTAAGAAATAGGGAAATTGGCTCAAATAGCCACATTACATTGGCATATTGGTCTCCTAACCATTTCTCGACCGGTTTGACGAAAATAGACCTAGGTCCGCAATGGCGGACCTGCAGGTCCGCTACCTGCCACAAAACGACAAAAAAAAGGGACGGTCCGAGCCAGATCCGCAACGGGTCGGGTCGGTAGGTTCGCCACCCGACCCAGATCCGCCATCTTGCCACGTGTCATGCACTGATTGGTCGGCAGGTCCGCCATCTGACATGCAGGTCCGCCATTGCGGACCTGCCGTTTTTTCAGCCAATGAATTCCTTTCTTCGACATCGATAGCAACACCATCCCTTTTATATACATATAACCGGTTTGATGGTCCCCCATACTACATTCTCGATTATTCTATAAGGAAGATTAGGCTCATTTTTTTTGTCACATCTTTGCGTGCTTCCCTACACCGACACATGTGCAACATGTTCCGAAAGGTTAGTAATCCTCCTCCGCCACCACTACGTCCGCCATCACTACCTCCGCTACCACCATCTCCGCCACGACCACGTCCGCCACGACCAGGTCGCCACCGTGTGGATGGCGGACCTGAACCATCACCGTGATGGTGGCGGATCTAGGTCCGCCATGGCGGACCTGGATTTTTTATTTAATATTTTTTTTGAATTACCATTAATTAATTGTTAATTATTAATTATTAATTGTTAATTATTGATTATTGATTATCCTTCTATAATTATATTTGTGGTTTGTATTTGGAATTACTTATTAATTATTTGTTACTTATTTGAGGAATCATTATTTGGGGCCTCATTATTTATTTATCTTTGGTTTGTATTTGAATATTTGACACGTTAGGTCAATTAAACTTATATATTTGACACTATTGATCCCTTAAATTTAATTTTATACACTTTAGGTCCCTTAAAATTAATTTTAGACACTTTAGGTCCCTTAAATTTAATTTTAGACACTTTATGTCATTTAAATTGAATTTGTTTCACTTTATGTCCTTTAATTTTAGACATTTTAGGTCCCGACAAACTTATATATTTGACACTATTGATCCCTTAAATTTAATTTTTAATTTTAGACACTTTAGGTTCCTTAAAATTAATTTTAGACACTTTAGGTCCCTTAAATTTATTTTTAGACACTTTATGACCTTTAAATTTAATTTGTTTCACTTTATGTACTTTAAATTTAATTTTAGACACATTATGTCCTTAAATTAATTAATTACACTATTGGTCCCTTAAAAATAATTTTAGACACTTTAGTTCCCTTAAAAATAATTTTAGACACTTTAGGTCCCTTAAATTTAATTTTAGACACTTTATGCCCTTTAAATTTAATTTGTTTCACTTTATGTCATTTAAATTTAATTTTAGACACATTATGTCCTTAAATTAATTAATTACACTTTAGGTCCTTTAAAAATAATTTTAGACACTTTAGGTCCCTTAAATTTAATTTTAGACACTTTATGCCCTTTAAATTTAATTTGTTTCACTTTATGTCCTTTAAATTTAATTTTAGACACATTATGTCCTTAAATTAATTAATTACACTATTGGTCCCTTAAAAATAATTTTAGACACTTTATGCCCTTTAAATTTAATTTGTTTCACTTTATGTCCTTTAAATTTAATTTTAGACACATTATGTCCTTAAATTAATTAATTACACTATTGGTCCCTTAAATTTAATTTTAGACACTTTATGCCCTTTAAATTTAATTTTAGACACTTTATGCCCTTTAAATTTAATTTTAGACACTTTATGCCCTTTAAACTTAATTTTAGACACATTATGTCCTTAAATTAATTAATTACACTATTGGTCCCTTAAATTTAATTTTAGACACTTTAGGTCCCTTAAAAATAATTTTAGACACTTTAGGTCCCTTAAATTTAATTTTAGACACTTTATGCCCTTTAAATTTAATTTGTTTCACTTTATGTCCTTAAATTAATTAATTACACTATTGGTCCTTTAATAATATTTTTAGACACTTTAGGTCCCTTAAATTTAATTTTAGACACTTTATGTCCCTTAAATATAATTTGTTTCACTTTATGTCCTTTAAATTTAATTTGTTTCACTTTATGTTCTTAAATTATATAATTACACTATTGGTCCCTTAAATTTATTTATAGACAATTTTGGTCCCTTAAATTTAATTTTAGACACTTTATGTCCCTTAAATATAATTTGTTTCACTTTATGTCCTTTAAATTTTAATATGTTTCACTTTATGTCCTTAAATTATATAATTACACTATTGGTCCCTTAAATTTAATTTGTTTCACTTTAGGTCCCTTAAATATTTTTAGACACTTTATGTCCTTTAACTTTTAATATTTGACAATTTAGGCCCCTAGCTTGACTTTAAGGTCAAAGTTGACCGTCATAGAGCAAATTAAAAGTAAATTGAGCGGACGAAGGCTTGATATCTTTAGGCAGACGGTTTTTGGTCAGTGGTTGTTGATGGAGGACTACTCCTACGACCCATTACTGATGTACACCGTTTTAAAAATGCAGATCTTCCCGGAGGAGGACACCGAGTATAACATGTTCTTCCAGGTGGGAAGACATATTCTCCGATATGGGTGCGAGGAGTTCTGCCTGATTACAGGACTCCGGTTTGGAGAGTTTCCCTCATTGCCAGAGAGGTAGAGGCAGAGGTGCACCCCTTTTATTCGTCGGGTTTTTGGTGATTCGGATAAGCTGTTGATCCGGCATTTAGAAGCGAGATTTGCATCGCTTGGAGATGGAGATCAACTTACGGACGATGACGTTGTCCGTATTTGCTTGATCATGATGGTGGAGGTCTTTTTTCTTGGTAGACAGATCCACTTACCTATTTCCTCCACCGTGCTTACTATAGCACAGGATTATCGGTTCTTTAACCGATATCCTTGGGGTTCTTTTGTCTGGGAACCCACCTTTCGGCAGATGTCTGGTGCTATTCGGAGACGTACACCAGATCAGTCGAAGTTGACACTTACAGGGATTTTACATGCCTTCAAGGTTAGTTGATTTACTATTACTATATGTATACATGGTTAATGCATTCCATATTTTAACAACTTGTAACTCTCAGGTTTGGATCTTGGAGACATTTCCTGCTGCTACCAAGTTTTTCACGATGCTTTGTTCCAACGAATTGAATACCAGTCTTGTTGAAATTCTCGGAAGTAATCCATAAGGGACACGATAGGAAGTTTCCGAGCAAAACGAGACAGTGCATTGACCGACTCGGCGCTGTTTGAAGTCATTATGTTG
Source organism: Arctium minus (assembly GCA_954870635.1). NCBI lineage: Eukaryota > Viridiplantae > Streptophyta > Magnoliopsida > Asterales > Asteraceae > Arctium > Arctium minus. The sequence continues at coordinate 20,477,423 of OX941097.1, read as the reverse complement.
TAACGCATTTCAGAGAAATAGGCTCGTGACCATTTCTTCTTGCCAACCGCGTCCATAAGTGGCGCTCCAACAGGTATAACGCGTCGTAGAACTTCCATTTTACGTTCAAAATCCTCCTCCGTGTACGCTTTACACGTTTTCCAAAACATACCCTTCCTAAACTTGGCCCTACTGTCCCTGCTTTTTACGTTCATCAGCAAATGGCGACAACACAAACCATGATGGGCATTTGGGTACACCGTGCTAATAGCTTGGCTTATGGATAAAGCCCTGTCGGATATGAACACCAACCCTTCCGGTTCTTGGATACATTCCTTCAACATCGTCAAAAACCAAGTCCATGCCTCCCCACTCTCAGACCTACCCACTCCAAAAGCGACTGACACAATTTGGTTATTGGCATCCATAGCAACGGCTTAGAACATTGTGCCCAAGTAAGGACCCTTCAAATGAGCGTCGTCTATTATAAGGACACGACGCAAGTGTCCCAGAAACAACCGAATCTACATAAATTACATGATTTAACCGTTAGAAAATTAAAGACAATATCTATTAATGCAAAAAATATACTGCTCGAGGCAAAACATAACCAAAATACGTACCGAGCAACCAAGGGCAGCAAAACACATCTCAAAACGTCATGTACTATCTGTCTTTATTCGGGTAAAGGACCAGGATTATTAAGCTCCAAGTTATAGAAGAACGCAGGAAGTCGGCTAAAAGATTCCTGGGGGGTACCCCGCTCAATGGTTAGCGCATAAGCCTTCGCACGCCAAGCTTGCCAATTCGAGATATTTAGGTGCATGTCCGCCTTCATGTCGTTCACAATGTCTTTTCCACGTATTTTTCGGCTTTCATCACGCACTTTAGGCAAAATTATGTGTCCCAATACTCTGCTATTGGCGTTACGGTGGTGCGATTCATCTGGGTCCTTGAACAAGTGTGTACGTCGTTCATAATTCGTACGTGGAACATAGTGGTATTCTGTATGCACACAACATAAATACGCCAATTACAGTTAGGCTGCACACATCTCACATCGTATCGGGATTTTGAAGATCTTTCAACTCTAAACTAGAAATCCTCTTTAAGGGTCTTCCTCCCGATAGCAAGGGTCATTTCGTCTTTCGTTTGAAAAACATCCCCTAAATTCACTCTTCTACTACGGTTATAATGTACGGGTGCTTCGTTTGGTGTGATGACGGGCTCTCGGTCTTCTGGAAGGGAGGGGGCATACCAAAGAAATCATTTATCCCACCATATGATTTAACAGGACTACGTTCAGACGTTTGTTCTTCTTCTTCTTCTTCTTCATCCGTATGAACATCAGAAAGACCCAAGTCATAAACATGAGATTCATCGGGGTCTTGATCAAATTCTTCATCGACTTCGTCTTCCTCATCGGCTCGTTCGTCTACCAGTTCTTTTTCTGTCTCAGGAACAACATCGGGGTTATAGTCACTCATACCATAACCATGTTCATAAAGATAAGCGGAATCAAACTGAGGCCTGTAAGATGTTTGACTCTGCTCAACGGACTGAGGCATGTAAGATGTTTGATTCCGCTCGGCATACACATCAGGAGCGCCTCCGGTGTTCGAACCAACGTTGCTGCCGCCCGCCATCGTGTAATCGTCGTAAACGTAAAGTGTTGGCGGAGTTGAAAAAGCCATAGCATTTTGCAAGAAACACGAAACTTCGGCATTGTCTCTTAGCTGAATCATTTGGCCAGAATTTATGTAGATAATTCTGGTGGTACCAACAATGGTGTCCATACCACATTTCTCACGAAGATAACTAACCAACCTTTGATGCGTGATAGTTGCCGGAACCATGATGCGAACCATCGGTCGATCAGTATAATAATCCCACCCTTGATCATTCTGTTGAAAGTAACCTCCACCCAAAATACGTAACTTTACTTTTTCAGAAACAGAACTCATCTTCAAACTTTCAGGTGTTTTTGAAATTTTTTCTTAGTAAACAAAACTGCTTACCTTCCGTTTTCAGGCTTGCTATTTTTGGGGAAAACTTCACGGTTTCAAATTTTTTCAAAAGGCTTCAATGAATTCAACCACTAAATTGTATATCTGACAATTATATAGGACCAAAATAATGCAGCTCCGCAACGAAAACGTACGTCAAAAAACAAAAAAATCAACAAAAACATGGTCAATGGCGGACCTAGCATAGGTCCGCAATGGCGGAGCTAGGTCCGCCATGGCGGACGTGCAGTCAATATGACACCTGTGCATGACACGTGGCAAGATGGCGGATCTGGGTCGGGTGGCGGACCTACCGACCCGACCCGTTGCGGATCTGGCTCGGACCGTCCCTTTTTTTGTCGTTTTGTGGCAGGTAGCGGACCTGTAGGTCCGCCATTGCGGACCTAGGTCTATTTTCGTCAAACCGGTCGAGAAATGGCTAGGAGACCAATATGCCAATGTAATGTGGCTCTTTGAGCCAATTTCCCTAAGAAATAAGAATGATGATGAGAAAAATATGATTTGATTTGATATAATATAATATAATAGGCACATTACCCTAAACCCATTACGTGAACAAACTGGTGGGAATGAAAATTTTATTCTTGCTCTATCTCTCGATTTTGAATAGAACATAATTTCTATTTTCAAGTTGGATCAAACATATTTTATATTTTCAAGTTTAACGAATTATATTTGTATTAAAAAATATTAAATAAAACAAATTTTCATTGATTAGGTCAACTAAACAACATCATTGCGATGCCCGCTCCTATTTTCATTCTCCTATTTTCTCATTTCCATTTTCATTCCTTAAAGTGAATAAACACAAAGAAAAGGTAAATAGTGGTATTAATTACTTAAATATTTACTAACAAATTGGAATAGGCATAAAAGTCATCGGTTTCAAATTCTCACGTCTTATTTCTATCATTGATTCACATGAATACATATAATTAAAGAGAGAATATAAACATGGATTAAATAAATTTCAAATAAATAAAAATCTAACATATCTTAATTTTATTGATAAAACATGTGATTTTTATTCATAGGAATCATTGCTAAATTTTAAATTATATGGAAGATCAAATACACAAGTTAGCAATGAATAGCATAACTCGTTAATTTAGTGACTGTTTTAAATGCATAATCGTTGCAAAAGTGAATATTTATTTGCAATATTAGCAACTAGTTTTAAGATCGTTTGTAAAATTCCGTTGCTTGCTATTGGCAATGATTTTAGTAGCGAGATACATCATTGTATTTCACACCTAAGAAGCTCTAGTATACAAACATCAACATGTCTAAATACAATTTAAATAAACACATAATTCACCAATCTTCGTCGTTTAGCTGCTACAAAGCAGCTCATTATTAACGATTCTTAACTTAATGATCACCATTTTTAGTTTTTACCGTTTAGTGACGAAAGACCTACTCGGTAATGTTAAAATTAACGACCTTTAAACCTTTTGTAGTTTTGGTCACTAACTTCACATTGTTGACCAAACTTTAACTTCGACTTTCTCTCTAGTCTCAAAATGATAGTGTAAGTTATTATATGCCCACGACACGTGTTACATAGCGATACTGCTGAGGAGTATGTAAACCTATAGGTCGCACACAAAGAATACGTTTGTTTTCACCTTTAGAAACCCAGATTAAATCAAGTTGATTAAGAAAATAATTATTCTTGAAGGATAATTATGAAAATATGTGTTAAACAGTAATTATGATAATTACAGGGTGAAAATGTAATTATGTTAATTACATGGTATTATCTATAATTATATTTAAAGTTTAAAAGATAATTATCTATATATATATATATATATAGGATTAGGTTCATTTGAGAAATGCTAAAAATTTGAGAAATAATGAAATGATCTAAGCCCTTTATATGGTCAACATTTACGGCTTTGACCGTGAAGCAACGGATAATTCCTTGTGTGGTCTGTAGAAGATAGAGGGGTAATTTCGTAAAATACGCGGGACGATTTCATATATGAAACTGTATGATTCACATGTGAATTATATGTTCATATATGTGTAACACCCTAAAAATTCGGGTAATTTTAAAAATTGAAAATTCGGCAATATGACATTTGTATTTGGAGCAAACCACCCAAAAAGGGTAAAAGTGTATGAGTTTACAAAACCTGTATAAGATGCATGAGAAATCGACAACAAACTAATCTAAACCATTTCTATCTAGATTAAATAGGTTGTCAACCCAATTCCAAAAATGAATAAATTGTTTTAAACGCCAAGACCCCAAAATATCTATCATCCAAAAATGCCCTCAATAGACCATGCTCTTCACTCAACCCCTTGACGACCCGCCGCTAAGGGAACATGTTATACACATCATTTGAGAAAAAGTGTTAGGCTTAAAACCTAGTGAGAACATACAGTTTATATGATAAATTAGTAAGAAATTTAAATACAACATAAGTAAATCGTTTTCACCAATCGCCTTTGTAAATGATTTGAATAAGACATAATAACCTTACGGTCCAAACTACATCTTGCGATGACGGGAAGACCCGATTTTCCAAGGATTGTGGCGGAACACAAAGTGTAACACCCTCAAATCGGAATATAGCAACTTATTAAAAAATTTCTAAATACATCAATAAATACTTCAAACTACAAACATAAATTGAGAATTAACCCCAAAGCTCACATTCATCCTAAACATACATTCTATGAAAAGGACAGGTGTTACTAAACCCAATAACAATCACTATCTCCAATTTGCAGAAGACTTCACCAGCTACTTACTCTTGTATAAAGCTAAGGCTCAATCCTCATAGCACTTGCTAGAACCGAACTCCCAACTGGAACCTGATGCACATGCCGACAAATAAAAAGGTTAGGCTTAACGCCTAGTGAGCTCAAGAGTTTTAAAATGAATGAATATATCTTTAAAAGACAGGAAATCAGTTTTAAAGCAAGATCCTTCAGAATGGAAACGACACATTTTCCCATAATATACACTTTTAAAGACAATGCTCCCACACATGCATTTCTTGTAAAACGATGCAACCCGTAACTCACCCAAAACTCGGGTGGGACATAATACTCGACCCTTAAATAACGAAAAACAATCCATATAAATATGATACGCCATTAAAACATGAAACTGAAGCTTAATACTCACGCGACCATAAAATGGAATGAAATCCAAGTATCAAAGCATGGACAATTAAATATCCAAAATACCGCAGGCCGACAACGGAGGATACCCGTATCCGTTGAGAGCGGAGGAACACAAAAGTATGCCACTCAAACAACGTTGTCGCATGACACTTCACAACCCGAACGCCCAATTGTCCCTACGACTCCTTGACAAGTCTCACCCAAGAGACATCTGATCTTAGCGAATACCACCGAAAATTATCGCCAAAGGCTCGGCACACGGGGGATACCCCGAAGGCATTCCCCACACGGCGAAGGCCCCAAACGCCCATCAGAGGACTGCTCACAGTCATAATAGCTCACCCGGACTCAGCCCTCCTAGTGCTTACTTGTAACGACAAGGTCATAACCCATGAGTCCCGGATTCCAACCCCGTACCACCCAAATGACCATCAAATAAGACTGACTGACGTGCCTATGGATCCAATGCAACAAAGTCTAAAGTTACACGACTACTCATGAATGACTACAGCACTCGAGTTTGTTACTATCGATAATATGCAATAAAATGCAATAAGATGTAAATCACAAATTGGACTCTACATCGAGCCATTAAACCCGGACAAATGTCCTCAAGACTCTTTTAAGCCAACACCGAGCTAAAATGCTCGAAATCCTTTTGACCAACAATTACCGGTCCCCCAAATAATAAAATGTCTTTAAACAATGTTTATGAAGACACATACCTCAAAGACGTGATTAACCCAAAACTCAACGCGTAATGGGACCAAAGGTTTTCCAAAGGGTTTATGAATGACAATACACCAAAATGCATATAACATGAAATAGACTTCATTTGTACAAAATCGTCAAAGATGTATAACTCATGAAATAGACCTTACTTGTACAAGATCACCAAGAATACGTAATTCATGTTATTTAGTTGTTGAAACGTTCAAAACCCAATATAAGCATTTTAAGAGGTTAACACAACCCAAGTTTACCAAATATGAAAACTTATCAAAATACCCACACTTTGACAAATAACTAAGTAAAACATATTTTACTTCTAAATATTCAAAACTTATCAGCAGTTAACCATTTCCTGTAAAACACTTTAAAATAAACATTTTGGCATGTACACCGTTTTCACAAATCAACTTGAACTCACCTTGCTAGATTTAGGCTAAATCTAGATTTTACCCACTTAGAGCTTTCCTTGAAGAACTTGATTCTTCAAACCAAATCTTCCAAAACCTTAACCCAAGCTTGAATCCACCAATCAAAACACCTCTAGTTCACCAAAATGGTTACAAACCACCAATCACCACAAAATACTCTTGTATACTCCAATAGACTTCCAATATCTTGCTAGATCCTTGAATAGCTCTCAAAAACGAAACCATAGCAACTTGAATCACCCAAATCGGAGTTGTGGATCAAAAGATATGAAGAAATGAAGTTTTGGGTGAAATAAGGCTGAATCAGGTTTTTAACCTGCTGCTTCTGATGTTGCGCACGACCCGTGCGCAATTGTGAAGGAAAACGCACGACCCGTGCGCCCTACAACCCATGAAGAATATGCCCAAACATTGTTTTGGTCATAACTTCTTCGTTATAGCTCCGTTTCCGCTCCGGAAAGAACCGTTGGACTCGTAATTGAATCCTTCATCCATTTAGACTATAAAATCTAGGATTCAAGTCCAAAATCAAATATCTTATTTTTCCTTAATATATCGGTTTCTGCATTAACTTGAATTGATACCTCTCGAAACTCGGGGTGTTACAATCCTCCCAACCTTAAAAGAGATTTGTCCTCGAAATCTGGAATCACCAAGCACCCAACATTTACACTTGAAAGATCGATTGATTCCCTATCCCATAGGGATTCCTTCATGAAACTTCGCCTCATATACGGACCCGATTACATTCCGGTTGAGGTTTTCGCTGAGTTTCTCATAACGTGCCGTTACAAACTAAATCTCAACGTTCAATATATTTCACCGACGTCAGGATGAAAGTTGAGTCCTTGATTAATCATTTTCTTAATCATTAAATCTCGGTCGCCTCCCAACCTTATGTTGCTCATATTACCTCAAGAGTAACTTACGACCTTATTCCATCATTTCCATCAAGAATACCCCAACGCAAACCTTTCCCCTTAGACACCTCTGAATACGACGCATCAAGGTCTCCTCAAAATTCATTTGTACTTAAAGTCTATCTCGACATTCCCACCAAATGTCTCCAAAAATCATCATCACTAAAGAGTTATTGTCCTTTGACGAAATTTCCTAACGACTAGTTTGGTCTGAACCATCACAACCTTTAAATCCGTTCCTCAAAGTTGACCCGGACACAAGGTCTGCAAGGGCTCCCACACTTCCATAGACCCAAGCATTGTGTTTCTACCAGAAACATACCATTACGCTCTACAAATAGTCGATTATCCCAAATCCCATGAATCCTCAGATTCCTACTGATCCATTCCTAATATTGAACAAGATGTCCTTCCAAGGCGCCCCAATGCGTTCTTCAGGTAACTGGTTAACCCAGATCCGGTTAATACTCAACTCCGTTCCAACACCAACCTCACAACATTCCTATAATGAAATCTTTATCACCACGGGAATGCTTATACACATCGGTACTTAATCATCACCATCTAACCTTCTTTTAAAATCCATCACCGAAATGTCAATATTTCCCATGATCCAACCGGGATACCTCTCAAACATTCCTAGATCCATTGACTCCAAGAAAACAAGTCGACGCCTAAGACTAAACGGTGACTTCGAAAACGTGGACATCCCGCCCAAGATTTCATTCCAGGTGGAAGGTCGTACTAGGGTTGACACCTAACAGAGTGCTAAAATCCAATTCTTACATTTCTAACAAACGGACCATAAAAATTTCCTTTGATCGTGGAATCCACTAAGACGATACACCATCAACATATATCATGATGTCGCACCGACGAGCAACCCACCAAATTGAACTCTATGTAAGCGCAGATAATCACATAAGACCTTATCCCGCATGATTACCGAAGTATAAAATCACTACTTAATTACCTGGAGAGGCTCAAATCTACCATTTCCATTATATATGTGCGTACCAATTCAAACCTGAAACCCCCAATTCAAGACTGACCGCAAGTCGGATCATCTGACGCTTCAAATCACAAGGACACCATTAGTCCCTATTTACAACTTCTTTCACTACAGGGTTTAAATCTATATGCCTAATGAGTTCAAGGTTTTCAACTAACAGACCAATTTAAACTTTCATAAAAACTTTTAAATACGTACGCTTTATAACGATAATTGGTCGTGCAGTAAAATCCACTACCGATCACTCGATATGTTGAAAATTGATCACCGACGCTACACATATAAAACCATTTTCAAAATTCGTCTGATCTGTATTTACGTTAATTAAAAGGTAGCAAAAGATGTGTAGCAAAATTCGCACTTTAATCATGGAATTAAATTCCTGTACTCCAAACACGTGTAATAAATGTTTCGTACAATTCCCAAAAGAGAACTTCACAACTTTTAACTTTAAATTTTTCCTCCTTTAACCAAAAACGTTGTGGCATAAAATTTTCAACAACCCCTTTTGCATCAGTTTATTCCCCAAAGTTTGGTGGAACAATGGGAATGCAAATAAATCCTCAAATCGAGTTTAAAACTTTGAGCCGCACAGATAAAACACATTTGACCAAAATAGTAACTATGACAACATGAATGCTGATAACTCATTTATGTGCATTGCTGAAAATTCCTAGTAGTAAAATCAATAATTGAATTATGCTCAGAACAAAAGTTTTATCTGAAATAACATAAATCTTTTTAGACGTTTACTCACTCCAACGACATAATTTAATCCAAATGCAATTAGCGTACAACAACTGACGTTTGTATAAAGCCCATAGATAAATCGCATAATTTCTATTAGTAAGATTAACAACTGACATTTCTCAAAACAACATGGAAGGTGACATCTTTAGCAAAACTCTTAAGTTAATGCATGCAATAATGCAGGTACACTAATTCCAAAATTTAATTATGCGATGTAAAAGTCGTACGATATGATACCATAAAATCCCACTGAACTTTCATAAAACTAATAAATGCTAAAACCAAGTGGCGTCAAAATTTCCATTTGCCAACATGAAACATAAGACAACGATAAGTCTGAGAATGTTAAAACTCCAAGACCATAACGTACGATAAAGTGACTCTTTTTAACAAAACTCTTGTAACACCCCGAATTTCGTTTGGCCGTTTTGCGAAGATGTTTAGAGAAAAGGAGGTTTCTGCACTGTTCTGCAGGGCGCACGACTCCTTCAGAGAAAACGCACGGGTCGTGCATAAGAATCATTGGCGAGGCAAGGGGCTTGCGCACGGGTCGTGCACATTTCCTTCTTTGAGGGCGCACATCTCAATATCTAGATTGGTTTTGAGGGCGCACATCTCAATAGATAAACTGTCAGTTTGGTTTTTCGAGGCCAGCTTAAATATCTAGATTGAGAGATATTTTCTTAATATCTCTCAATATCTCAGTCTCTCTCTCTCTCTCTCTCTTTTCCTTTTCTTCTTTCGAATCTTCGAGGTATCGTTTGGTTGCTAGTTGTCGGTGTTTCTAGCAAGGGGTCGTGTTAAAAGCTTCACCTCTTCGTCGTGATCGATATCTGGTTTTCCGGGTTTTATTCTAAAACCTACTGGTGAGTTCCTACTACCATTTTACAAACTTTATACATGTCAAAACTCTTATTTGCGAAATCCGAAGTATTTCTACGGTATGATTTCATGTTCTCTACATTTTGATATAAATGAAGTTTTGGTGATTTTCGGGGTTCCCGATCAGTATTGACTAAAATGACGGGTTCCGTCTTATTAGAAGTAAAATGAGGTTTTACTTGCCCATGATTGTGGCTTATTGAAAGAATGTATATAAACTGGTTTTATGATTATCTTTCTTACCAGTAGTTAGTCTGGAAATGGCATTTTGAAATATAAATGTGTTGAAAGCTGTTTATCTAGCTTTAAAATGGTCACATGAAATATTGTGACAAGTCATGACTATACTAGTGGATCCCTAGGTATCGAGTCGGCTTATTGTTGGGATGTTTGTACCCCTTCTGTTGTAGTTAGATACATTTGATCTTCGGGGGCACTTAGTACGGTTATGTGAGACCGGTTACTAGCCATGGGTCAAATGTAGTCTAACGAAAGAGTATGAATGGTTCCTTGGGGGTCTCCCTCACATCGTAGTACGAACCGAAGCGTTTGTGGCCATGGTTCCATGTATTTAGCTCATAACTCGGATATGTGGCTTACTTTGTGTTCCACTATAATCCTTGGTAAATCGGGTAATCCCCGTCATCGGAAGATGTGTTTTGGACCGGTTGTCCGTATATTATCAAAGAACTGTATTTGCATAACTAAACCTTTGGAAGGATTTACTTTGATGCATTTGATTATATCTCTTGAGATTTATGAACTGTATGTTCTCACTAGGCTTTGAGCCTAACACTTTTTCTCAAATGATGTGTATAACAGGTTTCCCTTAGCGGTGGGTTACCAGGGTTTTGAGAGATGGCTTTGGTCTCGAGGCATTTTGAGATGACTAGTATTGTGACTGGGCATTTGTTAAGTCCCATTCTTTTGGTGAACTATGGATTGTCAACTGATGTAATCTTGATAGAGGTGTCTAGATTAGTTTGTTGATGAATCCTATATATGTGCAGGTTTTGTAAAGTCTTAAGGACTGATCCCCTTTATGGGAGGGTTATATCAATACGAATGTCATGTTGCCATGTCTCCAGGTTTTAATTTACTATGTTTTTTTTAGGGTATTACAAGTTGGTATCAGAGCTCTAGTTTAAATGAACTAGGCATGAATGTAAGATGTCTAGACTTACACCGAGTATGATAAGAATTGATCCGTGAGATTGGGTAGAGCTTCTAAGATGGGCTAGTCTTAGAGTCAACGAAAAGTACGTTTATCAGGCGTTGTGGCGACCGTGACGAGAACCTTTATGTGTTATATGTTCATCACTTAGCTAATGTTATTATGAGGATATCGTACGTAAGTGTGTTTGAATTTCTATTGCTATGACGATTGGTAATGTGGTAGTACGTTTCCTTTGTGTTTATTCCAACTCTCTCTTACCTCTTTTCCTGTTCTGTGAAGCAGTTTGGTATGGTGAATACGCGTGGTAGACCGCGTACTCGTGTTGATGGTCTGGAAGCGACAGCCTCCACCGCTGGTCAGCCGGAGGGAGTTGAGGTTGTTGTGCGACCACCTGTTCAGCAAGGGCTAGGTGAGGGGCCAGAGGTCATTCCGCGAGTAGACCTGGCTTCGTCCCACCCAGTCATCAGGGATGCTAGTTCCCAGTCTGAAATGATGGCTAGCATGATGTTGGCAATGAGGGAAGAGATGGCAAAGCAACAAGAGTTTCTGCTGAAAGTGATTGAGGACCGTGATGTGAACAATCGGAGAAGTGAGACGGTTGTGGAAAACATTGTGCTTGGTTCTGGAGGCGTTGGCCCTGGAATCAGGAACGAGGAGCGCTTGGTTGTTAATGCTCCGGGAAGTGGGAAAAGTTGTTCCTACAAATCCTTTCTAGGGTACGGACCACCAGAGTTCTCTGGTTCCGACGACCCAATCATGTGTGTGAAGTGGATTCGAGCGGTCGAGCAAGCTTTTGGCTCTTCCAAATGCGGAGATGGTCAGAGAGTGCGGTTCGGTACCCAACTGCTGAGGGATACTGCACTCATTTGGTGGAATGTCATTCAATCCACCCTATCTCCTGCTGTATTGGCTCAGTTGTCTTGGGTCGAGTTCAAGAAAAAGTTGTTAGAAGAGTTCTGCAATGAAAGAACAATGGACCGAATCGAGAAAGAATTCCGGTCTCTGGTAAAGGTAAGCCTGACGGTGAGGGAGTACACCCGTCAGTTCATGGAGAAGCTTGATCTGGTGGGGCACGTTGCCCCAACAGAGAAGGATAAGATGAGGCCTATCTGAATGGTCTACCCGCGGACATGCAATCTATGGTCCACAATTCCAAAGCTTCTAACCTCCGTGAGATGGTTGAAGAAGCTCAGTACATGGAAGAGATATTCGCGAGGAACAAAGCTGAGAAAGTTGTGGTGGTTACTGATAAGAGAAAGTGGGAGAGCAGTTCTGTACCTCCTAAGAGAATCCGACCTTTTGTCGGAAACCGCAGCTTCGGCAGTTACCAAGAAGCCAGATGGTGCTCGAAGTGTCGAACAAAGCACCACGGTAACTGTAGCACCACTTCTCAAGCTTGTTTCAAGTGTGGGAAGTCTGATTACACCGCCCGCAACTGTTCTATCGCGGGGATGGTCTGCTTCGAGTGCAAGGCGCCAGGACACGTGAGAAGAAATTGCCCGAAGCTTGTGTCAGGTAGTGTGGCGGCAAAGAAGGAGAACCCTCCGAGGGTTCCGGGTCGAGCATTTCAGATGACGGCCGAAGAGGCCAAGGCATCCGCTAATGTGGTATCGGGTACTTTTGTTATAAACTCTGTACCTGCTCGTATTTTATTCGATACGGGTGCCAGTTTCTCTTTCGTATCTGAGTTGTTCTGTCAAAAGATTGCTATGCCCACTACTAGTCTTGAGGATGCGTTAGTGGTAGAGATAGTTGATGGTAGTCAAGTTCTGATCCGTGATGTTCTGAAGAAGTGTACTCTCGGGATCGAGGGGAGAGAATTCTCGATCGATTTACTGCCGATGTTTATCGGAGGCTTTGATGTTGTGGTCGGTATGGATTGGTTGTCAAACAATCATGCCGAGATTGTGTGTTCCAAGAAATTAATACGACTTCCCAATTCCAATGGTGAAGTTGTTGTGATCTATGGTGAGAAGAGAAAGGGCGAAGTGGCGATAATCACAATGGCGAGGGCACGCAAGTGTCTGATAAAAGGATGTTCGTCTTTCCTAGCCTATGTGATCAATGCCAAGTTAGAGAAATCAAATCTTGTTGATGTGAAGATTGTGCGTGAGTTTCCATATGTCTTTCCTGACGACTTGCCCGGGTTACCACCCGATCGACAAGTGGAGTTCAGGATTGACCTTGGGCCTGGAGCAGCACCAATTGCTAAAGCTCCTTACCGTTTAGCGCCATCAGAGATGTAAGAAATGATGGCACAACTCCAAGAGATTTTGGAGAAGGTCTTTATAAGACCGAGTTCGTCACCCTGGGGAGCTCCGGTCTTGTTTGTAAAGAAGAAAGATGGCACGATGAGAATGTGCATTGACTATCGTGAGTTGAACAAAGCTACTGTAAAGAACAGGTATCCGCTTCCGAGAATAGACGACTTGTTCGATCAACTTCAAGGAGCGGGATGTTTTTCCAAGATCGACTTACGTTCGGGTTATCATCAGGTGAAGGTGAGAGAAGAAGACGTTCCGAAAACAGCTTTCAGAACACGTTACGGCCATTACGAATTTCTTGTAATGCCTTTTGGCCTAACGAACGCACCGGCGATATTTATGGACTTGATGAATAGAGTGTGCCGACCATTCCTCGACAAGTCGGTCATTGTATTCATTGATGACATACTCGTGTACTCCAAGAGCGAGTCAGAACACGAACAACATCTGCGGGAAGTGCTTGAAGTGTTGAGAAAGGAAAGATTGTACGCCAAGTTTTCCAAGTGTGACTTTTGGCTTAAAAAAGTACAATTTCTGGGTCACGTTGTCACTCGAGACGAAGTGAAAGTGGATCCCTCCCAGATTGAAGCTATGATGAATTGGGAATCTCCCAAGAGTCCGTCAGAGATCCAAAGTTTCTTGGGTCTGGCGGGGTACTACCGGAGATTTATCCAAAACTTTTCGAAAATCGCTTCTTCCTTGACAGTTTTGACTCGGAAGAATATGAAGTTTGAATGGACCGAAACACAACAGAAGGCGTTCCGGGTACTTCAAAATAAGTTGTGTGAAGCTCCGATCATGTCGTTACCTGAAGGGTCAGAAGACTTCGTGGTTTATAGCGAGGCTTCGAAAATGGGTTTGGGTTGTGTGTTGATGCAAAGGGGCAAGGTGATTGCCTACGCATCGAGACAACTCAAGATTCACGAGGAGAATTATCCTACCCTTGATCTAGAGTTAGTGGCGGTGGTGTTCGCTTTGAAACTTTGGCGACACTACCTCTACGGCACGAAATGTACACTTTTCACATATCATAAGAGCCTGAAGTATGTCTTTGATCAAAAAGAGTTGAATATGAGGCAAAGGCAGTGGATCGAGTTACTTAAAGATTATGATTGTGAATTGCTTTACCATCCAGGTAAGGCGAAGGTGGTGGCCGATGCGCTAAGTCGGAAGGACTACAGCGGAAGTATTCGGGCTACCCATTCTAGAATCGAGTTAGTGTCTAGTCTTGTTGAAAGGATCAAGGCATCACAAGTGGAAGCATTGCTGGGAGAAAATCTCAAAGAAGAAGTCATGACGAAACAGCGGTTGCTCTTAACGGAAGATAGCCGTGGGGTAAAACTGTTCAGCGGTCGCGTGTGGGTACCCAAGCTTGGGGGTAACCGTGATATGTTGCTTGAAGATGCACACAAGTCCAAGTATTCCATTCATCCGGGGAGTACAAAGATGTACAGGGACTTGAAACTGCATTATTGGTGGCCAGTAATGAAACTTGATGTGGCACGTTATATAGAGCGTTGTGTGACGTGTTCGCAAGTTAAGGCCGAACACCAACGACCGTATGGGAGTCTACAGTCTTTAGAGATTCCTGAGTGGAAGTGGGAGCATATCACCATGGACTTCGTAATGAAGTTGCCTAAAACACTTCGAGGTCACAATACCATTTGGGTGATAGTTGATAGATTGACAAAGAGCGCTCACTTATTGGCTATGCGCGAGACACTACTGATGGATAAGTTAGCAAAACTTTATATCGATGAGGTGGTCTCGAGGCATGGAATACCATTGTCGATCGTGTCGGATCGCGACAGTCGGTTCACTTTGAACTTTTGGGATGGGTTTCAAAAAGAACTTGGTACGCGAGTTAAGTTGAGTACGGCTTACCATCCACAAACCGACGGGCAAAGCGAGAGAACGATCCAAACTTTAGAAGACATGCTGAGGTCTTGTGTCATCGATTTCGGGGGTAGTTGGGACTCTCACCTGCCTTTGGTGGAGTTTGCTTACAACAATAGCTACCACTCGAGTATTGGAATGGCACCTTTTGAGGCATTGTATGGGCGAAAGTGTCGGACTCCCGTGTGCTGGCTTGAAGCGGGAGAAAAGCAGTTCGCCGGACCGGAAATCGTGCAAGAGATGTCCGATAAGGTCAAGTGCATTCGTGAAAGGATGAAAGTGGCACAGGATCGGCAGAAAAGCTATGTCGATAAGAAGAGACGACCGATAGAGTTCCAAGTGGGCGACCGCGTGATGCTTAAGGTGTCGCCATGGAAGGGCATTATCCAGTTTGGAAAACGTGGGAAGCTGAGTCACCGTTTCCTCGGACCTTTCAAAGTGCTTAAACGGGTGGGTTTGCAAGCCTACCAGTTGGAACTGCCACCGGAGTAGAGCAGAATTCACAACACGTTTCATGTTTGTTAACTTCGGAAGTGTCTAGCGGTAGAAGACAACGTCATACCCCTCTCAGAGTTAAGAGTGGACGAAGGTAACCGTTGTGTGGAAGAACCCGACGCCATCTTGGAGAGAAAGTCTAAGAAGTTGCGTCACAAAGAGGTCACTTTGGTCAAGGTGCAGTGGAAGCATCACCGGGGAGCAAATATGACGTGGGAAGCCGAGGAGGATATGAAGCGAAGATATCCTCACCTTTTTGAGTAGTTGGGATTTTGGGGACGAAATCATTCCCAAGTTGGGGAGGATTGTAACACCCCAAATTTCGTTTGGCCGTTTTGCGAAGATGTTTAGAGAAAAGGAGGTTTCTGCACCCGTGCGCCCTCCTTCAGAGAAAACGCACGGGTCGTGCGTAAGAATCAGCGACGAGGCAAGGGGCTTGCGCACGGGTCGTGCGCATTTCCTTCTTTGAGGGCGCACGGGTCGTGCGCCCTGTCAGTTTGGTTTTTCGAGGCCAGCTTAAATATCTAGATTGAGAGATATTTTCTTAATATCTCTCAATATCTCAGTCTCTCTCTCTCTCTTTTCCTTTTCTTCTTTCGAATCTTCGAGGTATCGTTTGGTTGCTAGTTTTCGGTGTTTCTAGCAAAGGGTCGGTGTTAAAAGCTTCACCTCTTCGTCGTGATCGATATCTGGTTTTCCGGGTTTTATTCTAAAACCTACTGGTGAGTTCCTACTACCATTTTGCAAACTTTATACATGTCAAAACTCTTATTTGCGAAATCCGAAGTATTTCTACGGTATGATTTCATGTTCTCTACATTTTGATATAAATGAAGTTTTGGTGATTTTCGGGGTTCCCGATCAGTATTGATTAAAATGACGGGTTCCGCCTAATTAGAAGTAAAATGAGGTTTTACTTGCCTATGATTGTGGCTTATTGAAAGAATGTATATAAACTGGTTTTATGATTATCTTTCTTACCAGTAGTTGGTCTGGAAAATGGCATTTTGAAATATAAATGTGTTGAAAGCTGTTTATCTAGCTTTAAAATGGTCACATGAAATATTGTGACAAGTCATGACTATACTAGTGGATCCCTAGGTATCGAGTCGGCTTATTGTTGGGATGTTTGTACCCCTTCTGTTGTAGTTAGATACATTTGATCTTCGGGGGCACTTAGTACGGTTATGTGAGACCGGTTACTAGCCATGGGTCAAATGTAGTCTAACGAAAGAGTATGACTGGTTCCTTGGGGGCCTCCCTCACATCGTAGTACGGACCGAAGCGTTCGTGTCCATGGTTCCATGTATTTAGCTCATAACTCGAATATGTGGCTTACTTTGTGTTCCACTATAATCCTTGGTAAATCGGAAGATGTGTTTTGGACCGATTGTCCGTATATTATCAAAGAGTTGTATTTGCATAACTAAACCTTTGGAATGATTTATTTTGATGCATTTGGTTATATCTCTTGAGATTTATGAACTGTATGTTCTCACTAAACTTTAAGCCTAACACTTTTTCTCAAATGATGTGTATAACAGGTTTCCCTTAGCGGTGGGTTACCAGGGTTTCGAGAGACGGGTTTGGTCTCGAGGCATTTTGAGATGACTAGTATTGTAACTGGGCATTTGTTAAGTCCCATTCTTTTGGTGAATTATGGATTGTCAACTGATGTACTCTTGATAGAGGTGTCTAGATTAGTTTGTTGATGAATCCTATATATGTGCAGGTTTTGTAAAGTCTTAAGGACTGATCCCCTTTATGGGAGGTTTATATTAATACGAATGTCATGTTGCCATGTCTCCAGCTTTTAATTTAGTATGTTTTTTTAGGGTGTTACAACTCTCATGAGGCACGACGCCCAAAAAGCTCGTAAATTATACGCCATAAAATTAAAACTCTCGCATCTCAAAATACATTCACGCGTCCAAACGTCGTAAAACAATATTCCATAAAATTCAACGCGACTCGTACAGACTAAAATTTTCAAGAAAGTTCAAACTCAAAAACAGTGGGACAACCCTTCCTTTAAAACCTTAACATACGTGGAGGAGATCCAATGTCAAGGTTAAAAATTCTACAGTTACTTGCCCAATACCACATATGGCATTAAAACACGGATCTTAAGATGTCCAAAGATAGCGTCAAACACAAAACAGGGACGGGGAGATTTTTCCATAAAAATTGCAATAACTTGCAACCAAACAACTCCATGCATGCTTAAGCTCACGGTTTAAAATCTGATGAGTGCTAAATGTTTTACCAAGACTACAAAGTATCACACACTTTATGCTTCGAATACATGAGAAACAATTGATGCAAACTTATTTTAGAAATAAATTTTGTGCCTGAATTTGGTCGGCACTCAGCATCTCAGGACTACACTCCTCCATTTTCCCGACATACTATCGTCATTCGGATGCATCCAACATCTTAGAGCAACAATCCCACTAATTGGTTAACTTAAAATTTTCCTCGAAACAGAATCGGTCTGTCGAACCGATAGTTCTACTCCAGCCAATAACTCTGACCCAAGATGGTCAACTTATTGCATTCATCACACTTACCTATCACTTCCAAGTGACATTGCTATAAACATCAACCTTTCCTTAGATCACTCGCTTAGAAACTTCCTCACTACCCCAACGGTCATTCCACCAAGGTAGTTCAAGTATACACATGTAACATGTAGATTCACCATGACACTGGCCAGGTGCCATTATGAACATACCATACACGATCATCCTTGCGACCCTCAACAAGTTTTCCGTTTCTAGCGACTCGATCACTCCTCAAAATATCTTATCTTAAGGTACCTAATGCGCAACTTCACTTACAATCACTTATAAGAACTCTAGTTTGAGTCTAGGCATCCAAAAATCAATACATAATTCTCTCAAACTTAAGCACTGATACCATCTTGTAACACCCTCAAATCGGAAGATAGCAACTTATTAAAAATTTTCTAAATACATCAATAAATACTTCAAACTACAAACATAAATTGAGAATTAACCCCAAAGCTCACATTCATCCTAAACATACCTTCTATGAAAAGGACAGGTGTTACTAAACCCAATAACAATCACTATCTCCAATCTGCGAAAGACTTCATTAGCTACTTACTCTTGTATAAAGCTAAGGCTCAATCCTCATAGCACTTGCTAGAACCGAACTCCCAACTGGAACCTGATGCACATGCCGAAAAATAAAAAGGTTAGGCTTAACGCCTAGTGAGATCAAGAGTTTTAACATGAATGAATATATCTTTAAAAGACAGGAAATCAGTTTTAAAGCAAGATCCTTCGAAACATTATGCTTCAGAATGGAAACGACACATTTTCCCATAATATACACTTTTAAAGACAATGCTCCCACACATGCATTTCTTGTAAAACGATGCAACCCGTAACTCACCCAAAACTCGGGTGGGACATAATACTCGACCCTTAAATAACGGAAAACAATCCATATAAATATGATACGCCATTAAAACATGAAACTGAAGCTTAATACTTATGCGACCATAAAATGGAATGAAATCCAAGTATTAAAGCATGGACAATTAAATATCCAAAATACCGCGGGCCAACAACGGGGGATACCCGTATCCGTTGAGAACGGAGGAACACAAAAGTATGCCACTCAAACAACGGTTTCTCATGACACTTCACGACCCGAACGCCCAATTGTCCCTACGACTCCTTGACAAATCTCACCCAAGAGACAGCTGACCTTAGCAAATACCACCGAAAATTATCGCCAAAGCTTCGGCACACATGGGATACCTCGAAGGCATTGCCCCACACGGCGAAATCCCCAAACGCCCATCAGAGGACTGCTCACAGTCATAATAGCTCAACCGGACTCAGCCCTCCTAGTGCCTACTTGTAACGACAAGGTCATAACCCATGAGTCCCGGAGTCCAACCCCGTACCACCCAAATGACCATCAAATAAGACTGACTGGCGTGCCTATGGATCCAATGCAACACAGTCTAAAGTTACACGACTACTCATGAATGACTACAACACTCGAGTTTGTTACTATCGATAATATGCAATAAAATGCAGTAAGATGTAAATCACAAATTGGACTCTACATCGAGCCATTAAACTTGGACAAATGTCCTCAAGACTCTTTTAATCCAACACCGAGCTAAAATGCTCGAAATCCTTTTGACCAACAATTACTGGTCCCCCAAATAATAAAATGTCTTTAAACAATGTTTATGAAGACACATACCTCAAAGACGTGATTAACCCAAAACTCAACGCGTAATGGGACCAAAGGTTTTCCAAAGGGTTTATGAATGACAATACACCAAAATGAATATAACATGAAATAGACTTCATTTGTACAAAATCGTCAAAGATGTATAACTCATGAAATAGACCTTACTTGTACAAGATCACCAAGAATATGTAATTCATGTTATTTAGTTGTTGAAACGTTCAAAACCCAATATAAGCATTTTAAGAAGTTAACATAACCCAAGTTTATCAAATATGAAAACTTATCAAAATACCCACACTTTGACAAATAACCAAGTAAAACATATTTTACTTCTAAATATTCAAAACTTATCAGCAGTTAACCATTTCCTGTAAAACACTTTAAAATAAACATTTTGGCATGTACACCGTTTTCACAAATCAACTTGAACTCACCTTGCTAGATTTAGGCTAAATCTAGATTTTACCCACTTAGAGCTTTCCTTGAAGAACTTGATTCTTCAAACCAAATCTTCCAAAACCTTAACCCAAGCTTGAATCCACCAATCAAAACACCTCTAGTTCACCAAAATGGTTACAAACCTCCAATCACCACAAAATACTCTTGTATACTCCAATAGACTTCCAATCTCTTGCTAGATCCATGAAGAGCTCTCAAAAACGAAACCGTAGCAACTTGAATCACCCAAATAGGAGTTGTGGATCAAAGGATATGAAGAAATGAAGTTTAGGGTGAAATGGGGACGAATCAGGTTTTTAACCCGCTGCTTCTGATGTTGCGCATGACCCGTGCGCCCTTTGTGAAGGAAAACGCACGACCCGTGCGCCCTACAGCCCGTGAAGAATATGCCCAAACACTGTTTTGGTCATAACTTCTTCGTTATAGCTCCGTTTCCGCTCCGGAAAAAACCGTTGGACTCGTAATTGAATCCTTCATCCATTTGTTTTGTTACATATCACATATAATTTTGTTTTCACTGCTTTTTTTTTCAATGTTAAATTTGAATCATTGTTTTTCAAAATTTAATCACATATGATTAGAAAAATATTATGAAACAAAGTTAATTCATTATGAACACATGTGATTTTTATAAAAAAAAATAAGAATTAGGTTTTGAAGTACATGTGATCTTATACATTTTTATGTGTTTTGCTATAAATCACATATGATTATGTTTTCATTATTTTTCTTTTCAATGTTTAATTTAAATTATTGTTTTCAAATTTTAAATCACATATGATTAGGAAAATATTTTGAAAAAAAAATAATTCATAATGAATCACATGTGATTTTGATAAAAATTATAACTTTTTTAAATATTATTTTAAATAAAAAATGAATTCTTTAAATAAAAATTAAATACGCTTATTTTAAATAAATTAAATATAAAAAATTATTAAATAAAAATTTAAATTATATTAAATTCACAAATATGGTCAAAGTAGAATATTAAATAAATACCTAAAATAATTTTTATATAACAAAATTATTTGCATACCCTTATTTATTTATTTTTAGAATTAAATGTTTAAGGTATTATTTAATAAATTGCTTGGTTTATAATTATTCTCTTATTCCTTTAAATAGATATCATTCTCATATGATCATCCCCCCCCTCTCTCTCTCTCTCTCTCTATATATATATATATATAGAGAGAGAGAGAGAGGGGGGGGTGTTCAAATGCAAACTTTTTAATGGTGCAAACCCATGCAACCCACTTATCTACCACATATTTTATTTTCCCATTTTTTTATTAAAAAGGTAAAAACAAAATATGTGGTAGATAAGTGGGTTGCATGGTTTGCACCATTAAAAAGTTTGTATTTGAAGGTGCCTCTATATATATATATATGTATGTATATTTAATTTGAATTTGAATATTACAGATAATTACTAAACGTTATTTGAATTATAATCCATCTATAATTTTTCTGGTATAAATAGGGCATTAGGCTAAACCATTTTTCTGGGGATTGAAATTAGAATTATCCTATCAGAAAAATACAGAAAAGAAACCTCTTCTTTTCTGTGAAACACATATAGATCTAGGGTTCTTGGGCTAGTACCCGGTGGAGACGAGAAACGTGTTCATGTGTGGACTACCGATAAAGGAAACCTACTTTGGTTTTCTTGGTGCTCCGTTTCAATCCCGACAGATCTTAAAAATGTACATATTCTAAACACCCTATGGTGTGGTTTTGGTTTTAATTAAATGCATCATTGGATCTGATTGGGTTTTAAACGTTTAGAAAAGTTTTCTATAATTTTGTAACCAAAAATATTATTAATTTCCACTGCGTTTTATCGGTTACAATTTGCCTTAAAATCCAACAGTTGTATCAGAGCCACTTTGATGTTATTTAATCAAAAGGGAACAATACTATTATGGCAAAATTAAAATAAAATATTGACCCTAAAATCTTTTTTTTTTACCTAAGATCTAAAAGGTGGCCAATATTTGTTATTTTGGTCGTATTTTGTTGGTGGTATAAATATTAAGGTTTTTTTGTTTAAACCCTAAATTTTAAGCCGCCTCCCCCCCCCCCCCCCCCCCCTCTCTCTCTCTCATTAAGCAACAAAAGCCGATTGGCTTCATCTTTATCGATCAATCTTGCCGGTAATCACCGGCCGTTGCCATGCTTGGTTTCGTTACTAGCCGGAATCGATCAGGGGTCCATGGTTTTTGGACCACGGTTGGACCACGGGCTTCTGCCCTTTCGCCTTATTTTCACGTCAGAACACAGCCCTGGACCACGGCCAAGACCGTCGGGGGGGGGGGGGGGGGGGGAGGGGGGGGGCGGTTGCTGGTCTCTCTGTTAGACCATCCAAAAGGTGAGAAACTCGCTATCATGTTGCCTTTCTATCGAGCCACATGAGGCTACGACTTCTATTATGGATCGATGTCTTTTTTTTTCTTTTAGAATTGATCGCCGGCCAAAAGGATTCTTGAAACCCTAGTTGTTTGGTCGCCTGTGACCATTGCTGGACCACGGTTCGTGCGAAGTGTGGTTGATCTCTCCGGTCGCCGTCCTTAGTGGTTGTTGGTGTTTTTCTTTTTTCCCCATCGTCACAGATTGTCGGCATGTTTGTCATCGTGGCCGCCGCTGGCTGCTGCCACCGGCGCCCTCACTCTTTTCTGGCCATGCCGTCGTGTGCCACGGCCTACGCAGTGTTTTTGGTGTCGTGTTAGCCACCGCCGCCGGCCATAGAGCCAAGCGGCATATCATGTTTTTGGTCCTTAGTTCGGTGGTGGACGGATCGATGCCCTAGCTAGTTGGACCACCATGGTCTAGATCTTTTAGTCGATCACCATGTCTCGGTTGCCGATCGTTTTGCTTTCTGGAATAAGGTTGTGCCCTAGCCGGCTGGGTCGTAGGATTGGTCGAGGCCCGTTTTATTGGATTAATTCTTTTTGGGTTTTGAAATAGGCCAATTAATTTTATTTTACCAAATAATAATTTGTTCTCATTATCTTGGACCTTTTTAATTATGTTAATTAAATTTCGGTCGTTTATGTTTTTATTTTATGATTAAAATATTACATAATGTATGGATTTCCCCGAAAAGACCCGTGGTTGTTTTTATTTCATGTCGGAAAATTAAAATGTATTAATTGCATGAGATGTAATTTTTAATTTAATTTTCTAGATAGGAACAAATGTAAATAGATAGAATTTGTTGTATTTTCTATTTTATCCGAAGACGTAATTTCAAAAAATCAATACAGAGACCCTGGAGTTCACCAAGGTGGCAAGGCAAAGAAGGGCTTTAATCCACATAATTGAGTTTGGGAGATTGAAGATGTCCTTAGAATTGACCGTGGTTGTTGTGTTGGCTCACAACAACCACATTAGGGGCAAATCCATATATTATTTTGTGGTTATTTATTTTGTGTTTGCTTTTATTTTATTGCCTTTATTATTGTTATGATAATTGCAAACAAAATACTTTATAAAATCAAACGCATCATAAATTTTAATCGGTAATTAAAATATGATATTTTAAATCTGATATGTTTATCAAAAATCAAACTGATTTTCGAATAAAACTTTTAAGACAAGATTTTAAAATAAAATCAAACGTTTTAAAAGAAAAGAATGTTTTCAGAGATTAAAATTTTCACAAATGTAAACTATACGTCGTCCATTTAAGGTATTTGTTAAACTTACAAGAGTTCGATATGGTCAGTGCTTAGCCAATCATATAGGATGATTGTAGTGTAAGACAAGGCGCCAAGATAACGAGATTTAAAGTAGATAGTTGCTTGACTATTCACTTAAATAGTCGTATTTTGGATGACTGGTC
The DNA here is from genome assembly GCA_954870635.1 of Arctium minus. Classification (NCBI taxonomy): domain Eukaryota; kingdom Viridiplantae; phylum Streptophyta; class Magnoliopsida; order Asterales; family Asteraceae; genus Arctium; species Arctium minus. The sequence goes on along the minus strand of OX941097.1, from coordinate 20,453,172 downwards.
CCAATAAATCCTAAGTTAAAACTTTAGGTGGGATTATGATACATTAGTATGGTTGGTTTACTTGAAAATATCGTAGACTGTGTTTAGCCATCTATGAGCACTTTCAAGGCGTTGTAGAGGGATTAAACATGCCAGTTTTGATATATGATGTATTAATAGAAATCCCATGATACCTAATAGTTATGTTGAACATAATTGGATGATACCTACCTAAATAGCCTAATTCCATAGACAGTTGCTTGGCCATTTATGAAAATAGATGAAATATGGATCTTAGCTCAAATAAAATGATTTTTGAAAGGTTAATCTATTTGTTTGAGACATTAAAGTTACTAAAATTGCATTTTAGTGGGTTGGTCTGGTATGAGAAGTTATGGGAAAGAGTATATTATAGCATCTCTAATTCGTGAATTTCTAATGATCGCCGTGTTTAATCATGTTTTTGTAGATGTCTACCTTAGATTCAAACTCAAACAACTTATCCTAATCCACATTACGGTCAATCCTAGATAAAGAAAAATTGGACGGAACGAACTTCATTGAATGGTTTCGCTTCCTAAGGGCAGTCCTTAGGCATGAAAAGAAGTTCTACGTTCTTGAAACCCCCCCCCCCCCCTTCCAAATGCTCCTGCCAGAAATGCTCCAACTGAAGTCCGAACTGCTTATGATAAGTACCAAAATGACTCTCTAATTGTTGGTTGCCTAATGTTAGCCACAATGACTCCCGAATTATTACGGGATCATGAAAAATGATTGCTTGGGATATGATATCTTCACTGAAGTCTATGTTTCGGTTACAAATGAAGCGGGAGAGATTTGATACGGTTAAAGCATTGAGTGCCTGTAAAATGACTGAGTGTTTGTCAGTTAGTACCCACATTTTGAAAATGAAAGGGTAGTTTGACCAACTAACCCGTCTTGGTTTCCCATTGGGTCAAGAGTTGAAAATCGATACGATTCTCAACTCTCTACCCAAAACATATAAATAGTTCGTTGAGAACTATAATACAAAAGGTTTGAATAAAACTCTCACAGAGCTTCACAGCATACTTAAAACTACTGAGAGGGATATGAAATCCAAGTTGGGTTCAACCAAACCAAAACAAACTTTGATGATCAAACGTAACAGTGGGATAGTCAAGAAAAAGGGGGAGATAACTAAAGGTAAAACACATGTTGGAAGCTCCAGCGTAGATAAGGGCAAAGGAGAAATTCCTGAGGTTGCAGTATGGTATAATTGTTTTCACCATGGGCACCGAATGAAAACTTGTCCAGCCCAATTGGAAGAAATCAAGAAGCAGAAGGCTAACAAAGTCGGACCTTCAAGTATGTTTACCATTTGATTTATTCACTTCTGACTAAGTGTTACATATTGGGTATGATACTGAAATTAGTACTACTTTTCAGGAAATAAGATGTGAAGAGAAGATGAAACCAAACCAAATGGAGCTAAGTTAGTTGTTGTTGCTTAAAGGGACATATGATATGAACTTTCCAGATGGTCTTACATTAACACTTAGCAAGTGTCTTCATGTAGGAATTTAGTCTCATTTTCTCAATTACAACGAACCGAATTTATGTTTTAGAAATAAAATTTTCATTTTATCTCAATAAATGTTTTTATGAAATTGATAGTTGTAATTATAAATCAATATAACAAATTAAGCGGGGCTTAAAACAAGATCTATTTGTGACATTTAAACAAGAAACACATAGCCAAACTCCAGGCGGACGGAGAGTTGGAATCATATGATGATTCGTATGATACATATGTGTCTTGTTAGTCAAGATGATAAAAGAGCCTTACAAAAGGTAAACCTTTAGGGGCTACAAGAACTATTAGGAGTTAACCATACTGATGTATGTGAGCCTTATAGTTCTGTCACAAGATACGGTCATCACTACTTCATTATATCCTACTGATGACTTCAGTAGATATAGGTATGTTTACCTAATAAAGCAAAACTAAAAGCTTTGAGATTTTCAAAGAGTTTTAGAAAGAAGTAGTAGGTATACTTGGCAAAAGATAAAGATGCTTGGTCAGATCGAGGTCATGAATATCCAAGCCAAAAGATCATCCTAGAGTTTTTGGGATTGTATCCCAGTTGACTCCTCCTGGAACACCACATCACAACGGTGTATCTAAAAAAAAAAATAGAACCCTGTTAAACATGGTTCACTCTATGATGAGTCTCATCACTCTACCTAAATGTTTCTAGGGTTATTGTTGATCCAACTCTCTCAGTGATTTGATAATGACCCGCTGTTATACTTAGTGAAAATTACGTTTAACATCTGTATGTATAAGTGTTTCACCATCAGCGATCAAATACTGAGTGTGTTCAGTATCGCTGATAATCTCTCTTGTAAACAGTTAGACGTAATCCCTAAAGACAAGTTTCACGACAAAAGATGTTCACTGCTGAATCGAAGACAAAGTTGCTGAACAAAGGACAAGTCTACTCATGATCTGATGCGAATATCAGTGAAACCAAGACAAGTCTACATATACGCGAAGAAACCTGAGGAAAAGCTTCAGCGATCGTTGAACTTCCTTCTATCTCTGTGAAGGAAGAGATATTCAGCAATCGAAGATCACTTAGCTTATATCTCAAGTCTCTTTTGTCTTACCTTTGCACACATAGTACAAATGTCAGAAGAGACATACCTCTGCGACAGATCGTAAAACAACTCTGATATCTACACTGTTCATCATACGGCCAAAAGCATGTCTCCAAAAGTCAGAAGCATGCAACCATCCAACGAATGACACGTGTAAAGTACCCTGCCATTCATTTAATGCATAGGGTATAAATAGAAAGATCAAGACTCAATCTGAGTGTTGCCTTCTATCTTTCTAAACATATAGAAACTCTTGATTTCTATATTCTCTCAATCCCTATTCTCTATTTCTTGTGCAACACTCTGTGTGATTCTTAAATTTGTTTAGATTATGTTTTACTTAATCTTATTCCACAACAAATTTGTAAATTGTATTTTGATTTATCAATAAACATTTTATTAAACATTTAAAATTTGTTTTTGTGTTCAAACCCCCCCCCCCCCTCTTACAAACTTGTTAAGCACCTTCGGGACCAACAGTTATGCCCTAGAAACATTTGCTCAAATACTGGTATATAGGGGTGCTCACGGGTTGGGTTGGTCGGGTTGAAGGCACTTGAACAACCCAACCCAATGTGTGCGGTTTGAAAATTTTCAACCCAACGCAACCCAAACCGTGCGGGTTGGGTTAGGTTGGTCGGGTTAGGGGTGTTCATCGGTTGACATCCAATGTATGTGAGGGGAACCGAACCGATCCAATCATCCATTGGATGTTCGATTTTCCCAACTGAACCGATCCAATCATCCATTGGATGTTAGATTTTTCCAATCCAATGGATGATTGGATCGGTTCGGTTCCATCCATTGGATGTTCTTATTGGATATCCATTGGATCAGATTGGATATCCTTGGATATTCTTATTGGATATCCATTGGATCGGATTGGATCCATCCGACATCCAGTGGATGATCAAATCGGATCCATCCAACGTGTTAATTTAATGCAATGTTCTAATTAATTACTTTTAGTTTGTGTTAAAACCAACATAAGTGAGACTAAAAATTCAAAAAACAACACAAAACAAATTTAGATTTAAGCAAATTTCAAAAAAAATAATTGGATGATAGTTGGATGGAAAACTGGATGGTAATCGGATGGTTAATTGGATGTTGGTCGGTTCGGTTCGGTTCGGTCGGTTTTGATCGGTTCTGGACTACCATCCATGAACCGACCGATCCTAATTGGATGTTGAGATTTTCAATCCGATCCGATCCAATTACAATTGGATATCCAATTATGGTCAGTCGGTTCTAATTGGATCGGTCAGTTCCTATTGGATCGGTTGAATTTCTGCACACCCCTAGGTCGGGTTGGTCGGTTTGAAACTTTAATACATTAATTTACAATCTAACTAAGTGATTTCGTATAAAAAAATAAAATCAAAATGGAAATATAAAAAAATAAGACTAATAAGAGAAGAGAATAGTAGAAGAAAAGTATATCTTGTCTCTTCATTCTATCGATGTTGAAGATTTTTTGAAAACTTGAAGGTTAGATTCGTACGATTTTAATCTGCGTGGTCTCGTAAAATGGTCTAAACTACGACTAAGATAGGAAGACTTGCGAATTGATAGAAAGAAGGACCGCTAAAAGTCTAAAATCATAAAAAAATAACAAGGTACAAATTTTGGTTGGGTTGACGGGTTGACGAGTTTGTCGGGTTACTTTGGGCTCAACCTGTTTCCAACCCAATAGATGCGGTTTGGGCAAAATTTGTATCGATATGTATTGGTTACCTCGGTTTGAGTTTTTTTGCGTTTTTTCGGGTTGGGTTGGCCGGGTTGGTCGGGTTGATCGGAAATTTGAGCACCCTGTAACACCCTCAAATTTGGTAAGAGCAATAAATTAAAATTTTCGATATAACATCAAATAAAGGACAAAACTTCATCCTACAAATCAAAACCCAATATACCTCAAATTTAAAATCTATGTTTTAACCTCAAAATTATAAACTCCAAAAATACACAAGTACTAAATCGAAGTCAGGTGTTACTTAACCCAAATACAAGTTGCTTTTCCCGAAACAAATGTGAAAGGCTTCACTAAGATATTCACTTCTCGAGCACACAACTAGCACTCCTCTCTTCACGGTGTCACTAATAACTATTCCCAGCAGAAACCTGATGCACATGCCGACAAATAAAAAAGTTAGGCTAACGCCTAGTGAGTTCAAGAGTTTTCAACACGCATAAATATATCATTAAAAAGGAATAATGAAATTTAAATCATAACCTTTCAAAATGATATGCTTCAAATATGAAAACGACTCATTTTCCAATAATATGCGTTTTATGCGAATGAAATACCAATATAAACTTTTTCCAAATCCAAACTCTTTTAAGACTAAGATTCTAATATAAAACGTTCTTTTATAAATTAAATTCGACCCAAAAATCACTCAAAATGAGAATAGAAAGCAAACTCCCAATTTATGAAACGTGGATAAAACTTTATATCTTGAAACACCCAAAACACGGGTGGAGAATAATACTCAACCCATAAATCATGGATAAAATCCATATATACAAAACGTCACCGAAAACATGGATAATAAAACTCAATACCCAAAACAACACCTTTCGATAACGGGGGAGACCCGAATTCCATCGAATGTGGCGGGAACACAAACTTAAGCCACTTATCAATGTTCTCGAGATTCACATAGAGTCATGGTTCCCCGTATACGGCTCCCCACCGAGCAACCACCGCAAGATACCCAAATGACCCTAGTGTTTACTAGACCTCTAAATGAATGTCACCACAAAAGCCACAAGTCCCCGTATCCGGCTCACCATGGGTACCACCGCAAGACTTAGCTCCGTATACGGCTCTGCAGAGCACCACCGCAAACTTACATAAAAACGTGACTTGGGGACCACTCACTAGACTTCAAACACGGACACTAAATTCTACAATGAATAACCAGACTGGATTACACGGGCATCGAGTTCAACTACCCACGATCTATACCTTGAGCCCTTCACTAAAGGTTACACGGTTATCAAGTTCAACCACCCATGATCTATACCTCGAGCTCCCGCTAACCATAAATAATTTTCAGTCCCAAAATGGGGATAAAGTTCCCAACTAAACCAACTGACTGACTCATATGCCTATGGATCCAATGCATTACAGTCTAAAATGTTTCATGACTCCAACGAATGAACTAACGCATTCAAAACATGTAACTCTCAAATAAGATGCAACTAAGTACAACATACGTCAAAGGCTCCTTATCGAGCTACCAAAACTGAACAAATGTTCCAAGACTCATCTGAGTATAAATCAAGCCCCAAAAGGCATAATAAACGTTCAACTAAAATACGCGAACCAATATGGTCATATAATCCAAAATACACCTTTTCCCAAAATCTTTGTTTCTCAAATCACAATTGGCCTTCGGCCCAAACAAAAAAGGTTTACCATTTCTAGAATGTTTCCAAGGTTGGGAATGGCTAAAATCAAATGACTCGCACGTTCGTATTTCAAAACGTCTCATTACATAAACGATGCATATTTCCAACAAACACTAAAAGTGCATTTTGACCAAATAATCTCCATTTATGCAATAAATCATTTAAACGCTTTCATTTATGACTTATTTATCAAAATGCCCAAAAATCTTAGATGTGGGTGTTTTACAAGGTTTATAAAGACAAGCACCTCAAATAATTAAAACCCACCAAATAACTCAACAAGTGATAATTTTATGTAAAATACATAAACACTTTAAATGGACATTTTGGCATGTACAACGTTTTCACAAATTAACTTGAACTCACCTTGCTAGATTTAGGCTAAATCTAGATTTTACCCCAACTTGAGTTTTCTTGAAGAAACTTGAATCTATAACACCCTAAAATTTAGAGTGAATAATTTTTTTTTTGCAATATAACGTCTATAAAATGAGGAACCAAAACCTGGAATTAAACATATCATCCACAGAAGATAATAAAGCTAAATAGACGAAGATCACCCAAGAGATGGGGAAAAGTAGTTAAAGCGTTTTACACCAAAATGAATTGGAAATCAAGAGTGACAACTAGTTCATCTAAGACATAATTATCTAGATTGGACCGTGTCACCAAATCTCCCAAAATGTTCTATACTTCCATTCTGTACGCCAACCCACCTAGTATTTACTTCCAAAAAGTCTCCGTTATTCGCTCAACCCCCAAAGTTCAATCTTTACGAGCCCCGCCATTAATGGAACATGTAGATATGGAACATTCAAGAAACAAGTGTTAGGTCATAAAAGTTTATATAAAGAAGCAATAGATATTAGAACATGGTTTTATCAACGTTACTTTCATGAAATTACTTTGCTCTCCCTTGGGAAAGGGTGAGGTTTCACAATTTAACGGGGGAGACCCGGGTTTACCATTGAGGTGACGGAACACAAAAGTAGGTCACCCATCAATGTTATGGAGTTTCTATTATAGCACCAAAGGTTATCGAGTTCAACCACCCACGGTCTATAGTTCGAGCTCCCAAATGGTCTAAGAATGACTCACTAGCTAGAATATGTATATCATGAGATGCAAGGTTATCGTATTCAACCACCCACGGTCTATAGTACGAGCTCCCAAGTAGCACCCGTCTAGCCAAATAATCATTGTTATGTAAAATACATAATAGTTCTAGTGCCTATGGATCCATTACACTATAGTTTCCCAAATAGAATACCAAACATATCATAATATTTTCCATGTACCATTTACAAGATATCACTTTGATTGTAAGAGAAAATCCTTATCCACAATACATAAATAGCCAACTTGGTTTGTTTACCAAAATTCTTCAAAATCATCAAAAAGGTTATCATTTAGATGTACAAAACCAACCCCCTTAGTCATTTCACCAAAACATCATGTTTGGCCAAAACCCTAGGTTTTGACCTAAATTTCCCAAAATCCTCAAATGTATAAAATAAAGTAATCTTTTGATATAAACCTTTATTAACAATAAATACATGCATTTAATGAAGGAAGTTTAAAGATTGACTCATAATACTAGGATTTTGGTTAAAACCCTAGAAATCACCAAAATAGATGTAGGAGGTAGGCATGGAAATGGGGTGGGGATAGGGCGGAGACCCCAATCCCCGTCCCCGATCCCAATTTATGTCCTTATACCCATCCCCATCCCCGCTGGGGATTATGATCACATCCCCATCCCCAACGGGGAACGGGGATCCCCAACGGGTAATCGAGGATTTTCCCCACTTATGTGATATATCTTAAATGAAATGTGTTGAGCACTATACTTGATCGATAATGGTCCATGTTTAAATCTCACATATTTCCAATATTTGTTTTTACGGACTATCAAATATTCATGTGAACAAAATCACAACATCATACGTAATTGTTTGATCAAACGCTTTCGGCTCTCCATGGGTTTTATATAAAAAGTTAAGACAAGCAAAAAAAATGCAACAAGGATCATTTCTAAATCTAAAAGATACTAGATCTAAATCTTTATAAATAATATATTTGAAAATAGATATATAATATATTTAGTACTAATAAATATACATAATATTTAGTAATAATTATATAATATATTTAATATACGGGGACGGGTGGGGCGGGGATCACGTTACCCGTCCCCGTCCCCATTCCCGGTTTTTTACTTTCGGGGATCCCCATCCCCGATCCCCGGTTTTGCGGGGAATCCCCGTCCCCGTTGAGGCGGGTACAACAGGTTCTCCAATGGGGCGAGTCTCATTTTCATGCCTAGTAGAAGGAAGACACCAAGCTTGACCAAACACTTGAATCCTTGACTTCAAGATGTTAGCAAACCCTAGGAGAAGGGCTAGTGATGATCTTGAGTGGTTTAAAGGTTGGGAGTAAATGAGAGGTGAAGTTTGGTGGTTGAAATCGCCCTAAATGAAGAGAGAAGTCGGCCCCCAAAACTGATTTGTGATTAATGAAGTTATAAAATCGGGCTAGGGCATTTATACCAGAAAAATCCCGTCGACGACTATGACCGACGATTGTGCCCAGGTCATAATCGTTGGGCACTATCGCCCGCTATGTACCGAAGTTACCAGTGCCCCAATGACCTTGCCTCGGCGAGAGTGACAATGTCACAATCGTCGGGCATTGTCGCCCATGATGTACGGCAAGCCCTTGACGACTCGCGACAGTGCCAAGACGAAAGTGACACTGTCACAATCGTCGGGCATTGTCGCTCCCCACCTGCACGCCACTGAATTTTTCGTCTGATTCGCAAACGAAGGCAATTCTATGGGCGAGATTCGTAAATATGCATTAATATGCAATAATAAGGATTACCACTAGGGATTAGGGGTTTCGAGATTGAGAAATCACATACCGAAAATTGCGGGTGTTACAGAATCCACAAGCAAATCCTTACAAAAACCTAGATTCACAAGTTTCCAACCATAAACATTCATATTCAACCATTTAGAATTGATCCCCAAACCTTTTAAATCAAAATCCCCAATTTGGCCAAAACCCTAATTTTGACCTAATCTATCCAAAATCACCCAAACCGAAATTTGAGAAACATAACTAATAGGAAGTCATCAATAGATAATTTATAACTTATAGCAAAGTTTAGAAACTAGAAGGATGAACTCACCACTTAGGTTTTGGTGAAAACCTAAAAAACCCCAAATTCCTTGAAGATGGAGGTGATGATGATGAGCTCTTGACCTTTGCTTCCAATCCACCACCAAATACTCTTGAATCTTCCCGTAAATAACAATCTAACCCTGAAAAGCTCTCAAAAACGAAACCATGGAATTTTGAATCGCCCAAAACGGAGTAGAAATGAGCAAGATATGACCAAATGAAGAAAATCCCGATTTTATGCACCGCAGGTCTGGCACGACCCTGTCATGCGACAGTGCCATCTGTCACTGTAGTGGGCACTGTCGCCAAGGATGTACCGAGGCCCCCTTGCCTCTTGCGACCCTGCCATGCTACAGTGCCCTATGGCACTGTCGCCGAGTACTGTAGCCAGACTCGTACCGAGAGTTTTTCGATAACTTTCCCGACCGTTTCCCGACCGTTCTCTCGGACGTTCCCCGACCATTCTCCCAGCCATTCCTCGACCGTTCTCTCGAAACATTTGATGCTATTATTCCAGTTATTGTGCCATTGCCATAATTTCATGGCACAATCGTTGGGACGACCGAACACTCAGTAACGCCGGTGATATTGTGTCATATGTCACAACTGCATGGCATTATAGTCGGGACTACCACACTTTCAGTACCATTGGTGCTATTGTGACAGATGTCACAACCACATGTCACTATAGTCGAGACGACCATACTCTTAGTACCATTGGTGCTACTGTGACAAGTGTCACAACTATAAGGCACTATAGACAACTCCATATGTGGTTCTTCCTTTACCGATTCACCCACTTCAACATTTTATTCTTCTTCAATTGGGATAAAAATCAGGATGTTACACACCCTTACTGGTATATGTAGCAACCAACAAGGACCAATAAAACCCACTCTCTTAATATGAATTGGGAAGATCTAAAGTTATCATATTTGAGAATATGGGGTTATAATGCTTAAGCTAAGCATAAAAAAGCTTCTGGTCTGAAAAGTACATATTTATGTGATATCCAAATGGATATTATTTCTACAGGCTAAGCAGTTAATTGCGCCGCAATTTCGGTGAAATTGCGGTGAAATTTCGGTTTTCGGTCTGTAGAAAAATCGCGGTGTCAAATTGCGGTCGATTATAGCGGTACCGCAAATTTCGGCGCTATTCACCGAAATTTGGTAAAAATTGCGGTCCGAAATAACGCAATTTTTCTAGACTAAGTGTTTGGGCTTTTTTATTTGTGGGATTTTTTATTTGTGGGCTTTTTTATTTATAGACTTGGACTTTTGACTAACCTAGTCTAAAAAAAGGCCCACTTCTCTCATCTCAATCTCATCTTCAAACCCTTATTAGTCTAAAAGAGTTAAAGAGGTCGCACAATTTCAACCACCAGTCGACTTTTTTCATGATCAGTCTCGATTCCTTGAAGACTTCTAATCGGCTCAAGACTTCTCCTAAATCCTAATCAGCTCCTACAGTGGATTGCAATTAGTTCATTTAATCATCTACGAGATTTATAAACTCTATTACTATGTTGCTTGTGTGGTTTGTGTGGTTTGAAACTTTTTTTGGATTAATGAATTATTTGATTTGATATGTGTTAGGAATACAATATATTAATTATATTCCTATTAATTTATGAACCTATTTTTTTTACCGCTATTTCACCGATATTTCACTGCAATAACCGCAATCGCAATTCTAGGTCCTGACCGCAATTTCCGCAATAGACCGTGTTAACTGCTTAGTCTACAGGTCCCATGAGAACAAAAGTTTTGTTGCGCACTATGGTGAGTTATTAGAAAATGATTTTTTTGTCAAGATATCACGATGGGGAGACAATATATCTTGAAGAAATTCAAAGAACCACAAAGATGGGATGACGGTTGACACTGACATTCAACAAGATGTTGAGCTTCAACAAGCCGTTGAAGATAATAAACGAGATACAAAATAATCCGAAGATCGGATTACTGATAAATGGCAAGATGTCATGAAGACCGATGTCAAAAGCCATATTCCTTAAAAGGAAATCTTGAGCGAGGACGTATTCAAGGCTTTAAAACATCATACCTAAAAGTGCAAGTTGCAAATGGGTCCATTTATGGATTAGGACAATCATCTTGTAATTAAAATCTTGTATATATAAGAAGGTCAGTGGGAGCATAACTGTATTCTAGATCCTATATGATCATCGGAAATGACATCCTAATGCTTGAAGATGTAAAAACGTGACTAAGGAAGTATTTCGCGATAAAGGATCTAGAATAGACAAAATCCTTGGTATAAAGATCTATCGTGATAGATCGAAGTTCTTAAGTAAAAATACATACATTGACAAGATCTTGAAACACTTCAAGATGAAGGGTTCCATGAGAGGAAACTTGACAATAGTACATAGCGTACATCTGAGTGAAATTCAGTGTCCTAGCACTAAAAGAGGACATGAATTGTATGAAGGGTGCTCCCTGTGCTCAACCAACGGTTCAATTATATACACCTTGTTAATGTACTGAGACCGGACATCTCGTATGCCCTGAGCATGACGAGCATATATTAGTCAAACCCAAGTGATGCTCACTGTATAATAGTGAAGAACATTCTAAAGTATCTAAGAAGAATGAAAGATATGTTCTTACTGTACAACGGTTAGAAAAGAGATCTGTGTGTGTGTGTGTTTTGGTGGGGGGGGAGGATGTCCTAAGCTATGTCTAGACTAATCCCTTGGCAAATTATGACTGTAAGACATCAGCCCTGATTAAACCTCAGTGGCCACAATTGTTGTGTACGTCTTGATTCGAACCCTGGGTAGACGGGATATTCCACCACATCCCCCACTGTAAGAGATCTGTGTGTTTAAGGATACATAGATGCTAGTTTCCAAACCGACCGAAATGACTTAAATTGTAGTAGAGATATATGTATTGAACGGAGGTACTGTGAGCTATAAGAGCTTACATGCAAATCTACTTGTCAAGACTATATCTCAATACAATCATGATGTTCATGTTATAGGCTTGAGGATTTTTATATTGAATAATAATTTTAGTAAAACTTAAAACTTTCTGGAACATTAAAACAATTATGTTTTTATTTGATATGACATATTGGTATGAGTATATACATTAGACATTTATGTGTTCTTTATTAGCATGTTTAAGTATCCTTAAATAAATATGATGATCATATTATTTAGAACTGTCCTTGATCGATTATTACTAGGGGACTAGTAGTAAATCAAGATCATTGTGAAATCTGGTCATAGTCCAAGTTGGAAGTGCACTAGGTGCAACCAGAGTCACATGTGTTTGTCGGTGCACAAGGCGTTGGACAAGACCCACCGTCAGGATCACCTCATAGATCGACGTCATAAGGTGAGTCCTGAAATGGTAAACACTCTTTATCCTCATACCTGAGATGTGCATTGGGATCTAATGCACAAGGAGTGTTATGCTTTGATATACTCTAACGTTACCCTTAACCATGTCATCATAAGGGTTATGTTGGGTATAACATGAATTGTGTAGTTAGTCGTGTACATGCAATATGGGATTTGCTCCTCTCAAGATGAGAGAGATATTTCTGGGGCCCTCGATGACATAGTTTGATTTACATGCATGAACAAGTGGATTAGTTGGACTAATGGCACTTGTATAATCAAATATGTTAGGATCGAGAAACACATTCTTTGAACTAAAGGATGAGATAGATCTATGCCTTAAGTTCAAAACAAAATATCGTGAAGAAAAGGATGATGAATGGTTCTACTATATGATTGATTGGATCAATCAAATTGCTCAAAGGTAAAAAGCACATTTACATAGCCTTGGGGACGGTGACGTATTGCTAGACGTTTACCATCGTCTGTGTTACTGTGTATCGTATGCAAGTGGGCAAATGTAAGTTATTATATGCCCACAACACGTGTTACACAACGATATTGCTGAGGAGTATGTAAACCTATAGGGTCGCACACAAAGAATACGTTTGTTTCCATCTTTAGAAACCCGAATTAAATCAAGTTGATTAAGAAAATAATTATTCTTGAAGGATAATTATGAAAATATGTGTTAAACAGTAATTATGATAATTACAGGATAAAAACGTAATTATGTTAATTACGTGGTGTTATCTATAATTATATATAATTATATTTAAAGTTTAAAAGATAATATATATATATATATATATTTGATTTTGAATATTACAGATAATTAGTAAACCTTATCTGAATTATGGTTCATCTATAATTCTTCTGATATAAATAGGGCGTTAGGCTAAACCATTTTTCTGAGGATTGAAATTAGAATTAGGGGTTGTTTGGCAGTTGCTGAATGGTTTAGTGCAGAATGATTAAGAGGTTTTTATGATATAGTGTAAAATGAAATATGGTTGTTTGCTAATTGTTCATAATGAAATCAGGGCTCATAATGAAACAGCCTTTTTTTTGCCAAACAAGATTTACCTCTTAGCGATTCAGAAGTTGCCTCTTAATGGAACCATTAAGAGGTAAACAAACAGCCCCTTAGCCTATCAGAGAAATACAGAAAATAAATTTTTTCTTTTCTGTAAAACACATATAGATCTAGGGTTCTTGGGCTAGCACCCGGTGGAGACGGGAAACGTGTTCGTGTGTGGACTACCGATAGAAGAAACCTACTTTGGTTTCTTGGTGCTGCGTTTCAATCCCGACAGATCTTAAAAAGGTACATATTATAAACACCCTATGGTGTGGTTTTGGTTTTAATTAAATGCATCATTTGATCCAATTGAGTTTTAAAGGTTTAGAAAAGTTTTCTATAATTTTGTAACCAAAAATATTTTTAGTTTTCGTTGCTTTTTATCGGTTACAATTTGCCTTAAAATCCAACAGATAGGCTATCACAAAAGATATTTTCTTATAGTGAATCAACATCGTTTTCTGTTTTTTTGTAATAACGGACATCTGGAACGGCTTAGGCACACCGACTAATCTCCATAACAATCACAAACCCCCTGTAGTCATCCTACGTGAATCTCCATGGTCACAAAAGTTTTAACAACACCTAAATTAAAACTCGGCTAAGATAAGATTTTCATCATTAATTCATGGTTTTTCATATTAGTTTTTAATGAAAAAGTTGTATTTATTTTTAGAGATTTTACACTTGAATTTTGCATGTTCCTTATGATAATTTAAGTAAAAAACACAATCAAGAAAAAGAAAACGTTAATAAACAACATATTTGACATTCTGGATAGTTCGAGTAACATTTTGAAACCCAATATAAACTTTTTTTAAATGAGTTGGATTGATTGGGTTGAATGCATTTCAACAACCCAACCCAACGTTGGCAGTTTGAGAATTTTCAACCCAGTCCAAACAAAAGTGTAACCTAACCCAACTCGTTCTGCTTGGTCGGGTTGGTCGGGTTATGTTTAAACAAAGTAAAAACAATATTGAAAACATAAAAATAAGAATTTTTTTTTCTTTGAAATACGATCCATCATTCAAAAGAATATACGAGTTTATCAAATATTTAGGTATTATATATAACTTTCCAATAATGTCATCTTATGAGTTTCATTGTTCGTTATTGCCGACTTGTTTTTGGTAACTTATCAATATTAAAGGGAAATATAAATAATTTTAGAGAAGTCACTAAAACGTTTATCAGGTTATCGGGTTGGTCGGGTTACTTTGAGCCTAACCTAATATCAACCCAATAGATTCGGGTTGTCCTAATCTTGTATCGATTATATATCGGATTACCTCGGGTTGATTTTTTTCCGAGTTTGTTAGGTTGGGTTAATCGTGTTGGTCGGGTTTTTTAGCACCCCTAGGCCACACAGTCCTAGTCTCCTAGAACAAGTAAACCCGCTTGGCATGGCCAAAAGGGTTTTTGTGGGCCGAACTTATGAATAAAAAACAACCCTTTTTACAGGTCAACTTAAGTGACAATGAGAGTTGATTTGCCTTTAAGGATTTTTCTAAAAGGTCATCGATTCGAGACAAGACCACTAAAGATTTTCATGATTATTCTTTAGGACCCTTATGATTGGTCGAGCTACGCACAAGTTGGCTCGACACCCACAATTATATATATATATATATATATATAGAGAGAGAGAGAGAGAGAGAGAGAGAGAGGGGGGGGGGAGGGGAAGAATCATGCGAGAAGTTAAACATTTTGCGAGAAGGCGAGAAGTGTGATATCATATATAATTATACGGTCTGTAGATGTGCTTAATCATATATGATTAAACGTCTATGTATTGTCAATATAACAAGTGTTTAATCATATATGATTAAGCTTGTGTATCATATATGATTAAACACTTCTCACCTTCTCGTAAAATGTTTAGCTTCTCGTTTGAACCTGTCCGATCATGCGAGAAGTTAAACATTTTGCGAGAAGACGAGAAGTGTGATATCATATTATGATTACATGGCCTATGGGTGTGCTTAATCATATATGATTAAACGTCTATGTAATGCCAATATAACATGTGTTTAATCATATATGATTAAACTTGTGTATCATATATGATTAAACACTTCTCGCATTCTCGCAAAATGTTTAACTTCTCATTTGAAACTGCCCCTATATAATCATTATATTTCAACAAAATCGAATAGACCATCCCTCATGTCTAGCCCAGTGGTTTGGTAACATCCTGCGGGGTCAGTGGATAGTGGATGGTATCCCTTGACTACCCGGGTTCGAACCCCGTAGAGTGCATGTGGCAATATCCAGATCATGGGTCTGCCACTTAGCGGTACCCTTAATTGGGTCGGGTCGTGGTCGACGGGGATTAGTCGGGTGACACCCTTTAGTGGGAGCCCGGATACCCCGGAAACGTGTATTAGTTTGCCGTTCAAAAAAAATCGAATTAGACCAAATTTTACCATCTACTCTTCTAACCCAAATTTAAAAAATTCTTTAAAATTTAATGTAATGAGAGAAACAGTTTATAAATATATATATATAGACTTGGGATCACGTGAGACCTGTTTTCCTGAGACCAAGAATTTACACTTGAACCTTCACAGCAAACGCTGTGAAGGTAAAAAACCTTCACAGCAAAACACTGTGAAGGTTCGGATTTTTTTTACCTTCACAGTGTTTTGTTGTGAAGTTTCAAGTGTAAATTCTTGGTCTCACCGGTCTCACGAAAACATGTTGGTCTCACGTGAACCCAACCCTACCCTATATATATATATATATATAGGGTGCGTTTCTTTTGCAAACCAAGCAATTTGTATAAACTATGCAAATCACTATATTAAGAAACAATAGATATATTTATGGATAATGATTATGATTCATTAATAATTATTGTGTTATATATGAAAAATGTTAAGTTTATTCATTATAATTATGATTTTAAATTAGGAAATGTTAAGTTTATTCATTATAATCATGATTTTAAATTAGGAAACATAATAAAATCATATATTTATTAGACTTGATGAACGACTAAAATTGATTTACATAGTTTGTACAAATTGTTTGGTTTGCAAAAGAAACGCACCCTATAATATATATATATATATATATATATATATATATATATTATATATATATATTATATATATATATTGAGATGATAAATTATAAAATATTTTAATAATTACTGTGAAAAATGTCAAAAAGAAAGAATCTACTGAAGTTGAATGTAGGTTATTTTAAAGATATTAAATTTTGATTCTTGATTTTAAAAAAATTATAAGGAATTGATTAAAAATGCTTTAAAGCAATAAAAGAAAACTTTATCTAAATAAACGTTTTAGACAGGCCACTTGTAGTTCCATATAGTATACTCAACAAGAATTCAATCGAAATTCAATCAATTTTATATGAATTTTCAATACTGTTCGCCTATTTTAGTATAGAATTCAACCAATTTCAAGATCAACATGAAGACAACTACTCAATTTCCCCAAGAACGTAGCACAGATGTTATATTTGTATAAACATGTGAAAGTTCAAATCTTGCAGTGTAAGAGTTACAATTCCGTTGGAGATTTGACTCCTTGTGGACCCTGTATTAGGGGACGTTTTGTTCGCATAATGGAATTTGATGGAATTAGAATCCATCGAAGAAATTTGACTTTGAAGAAATTGGAATAGAATTTGATGAAATTTGACCACGCATTTGGTTGGTAGGAATTCAATTCCTTCACTTAAGCCAAGGAATGATAAATTCCTTAAGATATGAAATTCAATGGAATTGGAAGCGATGGACATTCCGTGAACCAAACATGCGTTTGGAATTTGGTCAATGAAATTGATGATTCCAATTCCTTCAAATTCCTTGAACCAACAACCCCTTAATTCCGTAACCTAGTGGCCACTTTATACCTAATTTGCCTCTCGATGATGCTCTTGGCACATAATGGTATGAGCCGGCTTGAAGGTTGCCGGTTACAAACTTTTTTGCAAAAACTATACCTCAATTATATATAAACCAACTGCAACCCTTAAAGTTTGAAAAATAACAAATTAAGTCCTCCAAGATATAAGTTACTACATTTGCCACCAATCGTTTGTGTGGGTAAACTTAGTAGGCAAAAACTCTACATGCCTGCAAATAGTTGGGTTCTTTTGTGGGAAATGTTGTGCAATGTCTTGTGCATTGGTTGGCTCCCCAAGCTCCAAACCAGAGGTTACAATTTGACATCTTAAAGTGAACCTAAATGCACCTTAAGATTAGCAATTCGGTAGGCAACCCTAATCGCGATAACTACAATCATTACATGAATCGAAATGAAACTATTAACATTTGCACCCACCGCCATAAAGCAGGGAAACCGAGCCCCTTTACTGCCTATGAGCTCGACCCCAAAGTTGTTAAAGACTCAAGGTGCACTTAGGCGCAACGAGGTCCCGGGGCCTAGGCGCATGCGTGAGAGGCGAGCCTCATGAATGCGAGGTGCATCTTACTAAAACATACACACACAGTTAAACATATCTCAAATATGCAGCAAGTACAAGCCTCCAATGCAGCAACCATAAGCATGGTTGCTAAAGACGGTCGAGGCGAGGCGGTCAAAAAACGCACTTGAGGCGGCGCCTCTTGGGCTGGGCCTGTGCGTACGCCTTGGTGGTGTGAGGCGGAAAGGCGGTGAGGCGGTGCCGAGGCGTACGCCTCTTGAATTTCTATGTTTTTCTTTTTTGTCAAGTTTTATTAAAAAATAGGAATATTTTTAAATTAGAAACAAAATTCTTATAAAAAAGGATTCAAATCTGCAGAATATCCTCAAAAGGTCAACCTATTTGTACTTTTTTTTCTTATTTATACTAAAATGGTTGTACTTTTCTCTTCACAAACAAAAGGTGTTTAGTACCTTGCCAAACATTCTCTCAAGACTCCAAAAACTCATCATACTTCTAACTTTCAAAACCCACCATCTATGTGTGTTTCTCCCTCTAGTCCTCTACTAAGCTTCACTTATTATCATTATCATGTATGTGTTTCTCTCTTTTGTTTAATAAATCTTCATCTTCTTTTTTTTTTTTTGTTTCTACGTGAATAACTAGTCCAGGACTTGATTTTTATTTTTCTGTTTCTTCAAAAAATATGTCCAGCACTCATCAATTTCTGTCAAAACCTTTTCTTTTCCTATTTCTTTCAAAAAATCTGTCAAATTTTTTTACTTTTTCTTCATAAATTATGTCTAAACTTTCAAGACCCACCCAATATGTGAAGTGTGTGTGAAAAAATTATGTTTTTAAGACTTGGTAGTAATTTTATGACTTTAATACTTTGATATTGGATTGTGTTTTGCTTGATATGAATTATGTTCAAATTTATTTCTTTACCGCCTCGGGGCGTACGCCTCGGACCGCCTCGAGGTGTATGCCTCCCCTCATTCAAGGGAAACGCCTCGCTCGTGTTTCCGTACTTTAAAACCTTGACCACCAGTACTATGATAGATTCAGAAGAAAGAAGGTTTTAAAGTGTGAGCTGTGAAAGAGAAATTATAAGGTCTAGGTATTTATAGAGTAGGAGAATTGAAGTTCTAAGTATTGGATATATATTAGGGTTTGACTTATGTCATCTATTTAATATTAGGGTTTGACTAGGTATTTAATAACTTTTTATGAGGCCCACCTAGGCCCACAAGGCGCCTTAGCCAAGGAGCAACGCCTTAGGGAGCCTCGTGGATATGCCTCACCTCGACTTCAAAAAAGCCCAAGACCTTATGAGCCTCAGAGCCTAGGTGCGCTTTTAACACTATGCTTGTCAACAAATTAATAATCGACACTAACCTGGGATAGTAGTCCATCAAAGGTTGAAGATGCATTGGCACTTTTGCACGTTTTGCAATAGCGTGCATGCTCTAACTGCCTACATATCAGAACCATCGATATACTTAAGATTAAGCACGATATCTATCTACAGCAGATAATCTACTAGAGATCAACTGCAATAATAATCGAACAAGAAATCAGCCAAATAAGTTTAGCAAATCGTCAATGAAAATTCAAAATTAGCTTAACCAACTACTGCAGATTCTAAAATTTATCATCATAATCCAAAATTTTTACTTCAAACCCAGGTGAAAACTCATTAAACCACACAAATCAACACTGAATTTTGGTTATGATTCAAACTCCACCTCCACCCAGATGGGAAATCGTAGAACAACATAAACCAGCACCAAAATTAGAATATAATCCATATTTCACCTTGAAACCAATGTGAAAAATCAAGAAAAGAAACACATCCACCGGATTTTCACCACATATCACAAATGGCCACATACTTCACCAGCATACATAGATGCAAGAAAAGAGCACTGAACAAGAAACATAATATGATCAAATTAAGAACCGAATAAGAACACGAAGTAGACAATCAACCAAATTGTAGTAACATGATCAACACAGGGTTATATGGGCAACTAAGGAGAAATTCACTAAAAGATGTGATAATTCTCAAGTTCATGAGCAAAAATGCGACTACCGAGTCCCAGGGACTAGCCACCACAATATATTCATAAAATTGTGACAAAAGGCCAACAAGACCACTAAGATGGTTCTTTCCGATGTATAGGCCAATTAACAAAAGAAAGATAAAATCAATCAACCAAATGTACCCCAAAAGATCATAAATCGCCATAGTAGTTTTGAGGATACAACCTTTGTTAGTTTATGACTCAAGAATTGGTTGGGCATTCTCTAGCAAAGTGTCCAGGCTCTCCACAATGGAAGCAGTTACCACCACCACCACCAGACCTGTAACCACCGCCGCCGCCGCCAGACCTAGAGAAACCACGGCCGCCGCCGCCACCACCACCTCCTGCCGTACAGTCCCTTGCCAAATGCCCTAGCTCACCACAAGTATAGCATTCACCGCCTCCAACACCATTACCTCCACTTCCACGAGAACAATCCCTAGCTAAATGACCAAACCCTCCGCAGTTATAACAACCACCGCCGCCGCCGCCGCGACCACCACCACCACCACCGCCGCTACTACAATCCCTAGCTAGATGTCCAATTCCACCACAATTATAACACTCACGTCCTCCGCCATTTCCCCTAAACCCTCCACCATCATTATAACCACCGCCACTCCGGTAACCACCACCGTTACCACCATTATATCCACGATTAAACCCGAATCCATCACCACCACCGCCTCTACGACCTCCGCCACCGTAACCATCACGTTTACGATTCCTGTCACCGGTAGATTCATCTAAACTAGTAACATTGACAGCTTGATGGCGATTGTTCTTCTCAACAACTAGAAACTTAACCTTCTCACCATCCTGGAGGGTACGGTAGCCTTCAGATTGGATCTCGGATTGATGAACAAACAGATCTTCGCCGCCTTCATCTGGCTTGATGAAACCGTAACCTTTGTTGGCATGAAATCGAACGACTACTCCGGTAGATGTTTCCTCCGCCATTGATATTCTTCAGTAAATTGTGAGATTCTTTCTTACAGATGATAGTGAGGTGAATGGAAACCCTAATTCCTATCGGCGCCTTTTAACATCCCTTTGATTTTTGGTTCTGTTATTCATTTTCATGCCCATATTTCCTCAAAATAAAAATATTTTTCCAAATTGCTCCCTATGTGTCAGATTAAAACTAATACTTACTCGGGTAAATGTTTAGTTTACTCAAACGATATCGTATGCAACAATTTTTTTGGTAAGCACTAACCATGGTAACGTTGTGTTCTCGAGTTTTTTTTACGAAAGAAAAGAAGGGAAAGTGGAGGAAAGTAGGAGGAAAGAACAATATTGTGTTGTTGAGTTTTTCTAAGGAGGGAAAGGAAAGGAATGGGAAGGAAAATATTGCTGATTTTCCTCCCAAAACTTTCCTCCCAAACGTGGGACGAAACGTAAGGAAAGGAAAGAAATTGATTTAAAAAGAATTAAAAATATATATAAAATTACGCATATACCCATTAATTATATTCCACTACGAAATAAATAAGGGTATATTGGTAAAACTAACATATTTCCTTCCTACTCGAAAACATGGAAATTTATTTTCTTTCTTTCACTTTCCTTTCTCTTTCCTTTCTCTTTCTTCAATCTTAAGAACACAACTACAAATATTTTTTTTCTTTCATTTCCCTTTCTTTTCTTTTCATTTCATTCCCTTTCTTTTCTTTTATTTCCTTCCAAAACTCGAGAACGCAGCGTAAGAGTCTTCGTCATCACTTACCAAGTAAAACTCTCGGTCCTTGTCTTAACTCTTATCAGGTAAGATTCATGGTCCTTAGGCATGGGAATGGGGAGGGAATGGAGTGGGGACCTTAATCCCCGTCCCTAATCCCTCATCTTCATCCCCGTCTCCATCCCCGTCGGGGAATATGATCACATCCACATCTCCATCCCTAACGGGGAACGGGGATCCCCAACGGGGAAACGGAGATTTATTTTCCGTTTATGTAAGTTATCTATACTATATTATAAAGCACAGATAAAAAACTCTTAAATACAAATTATTAGGCACAAGGTAGTGAAGGTACCATCATTTTATGCAAGATTTTAAAAATCTCTTAATTTACAAGTATCAAAGCACAAGATACATATTACTACTGGATACTTCTAACACCCACCAATTTGGTATGTGCAAGACCTTTTTATGCAGACCTTTCCATTTATCACTATTAATCTATACTATATTATAAAGCACGGATAAAAAAACTCTTAAATACAAATTATTAGGCACAAGGTACCATCATTTTATGCAAGATTTAAAAAAAATCTATATCAAAGCACAAGATACATATTATTACTACATGTTTCTAACACCCACCAATTTAGTATGTGCATGGACTTCCTTCTATGCAGACATTTCCATGTATCACTATTAATTAATATATTATATTATTATAAATTTGTTTTAATTATATTATTAAATATGTAACTGATTATTTTTTCTAGATGTCATTAAAATATATAAAATAATAATTAAATTCTAACAAAATACTTAATTTTTTTGTATAAAAACATTATATTATTAAGCCTAAATTAAACAAATTTATAAAAAAAAACATTATCACTTTCTCAAAACCATCTAAAATCGTACTGTAAATCGACAAAAAAACAAAAAATAAAATGAAACATTAAAATCGTAATGTATCTCGCTGCATTGCGCGAGTACGTTTCTAGTTTATATCAAATATATGAGACACCGCACATGTTTAAATCTCACATATTTCAAATAAACCTAAAATTGAAATAAATTTAATTAAGTATTGTTATTCCCAAATTCTTATCAAGTTCTAATTGTAAACAGACAAACAAGATCATGAATCATAGTCATATGTCATTGATCAAGTCTCAAAGATTACAAATCTAACATCTTTCTCTCACTACATTCACTCTCTCTCTAGAAAGATATTCTAATCATGCTCTTCTCTAATCTGCTCACTCTTCTTAATGACTTACTTACAAAGACAAACAATGACACAAGGTATTTATACCCACACACACTTACAAAGGAAACAAACAAAATACAATTACAAAACAACATTGACTTTGACTTTATTAACAAAATGACTTTGACTTTCACTAAAAGTTAACTTTCCAGCATTGACTTCTTGTACTTTGACCTCTGGTCTTCATTATCTTGTATCCAATATATTTATGCTCTAACAATCTCCCCCTTTGGATCAATATCATCTTCTAAAAAGATATTGCAATTCAATCTTCTATCTTTAAGCTTCATTTTGAATCTTTTCCCCTTTTTGTAATAAAAAGATTGTTAAGTCTAAATATTGTATCCAAGATTTAATATGAAAAGTCAAAGGTGTAAAAGTCAACAATGTCAATGTCAAAGTCAAAATAGTCAATATTGTTTAGTTCCTTAGCAATAAAGTCTTTGTTTAGAGTCTTTGGGTATAAATAGGGATATAGCTTTGTAAATCTGGTAAGCACTTCATTTGTAATATTCAGAGACATATGATTTTCAAGATCTACTTTCTCTCTCTACTTTCTCTCTCTAGTTCTTGAATATTACATCTTGTTTGTTTGAGATTGCTTGATTGTTTGGGATTTTATCATTCACAAAGATCTTCTCAAGCAATTCACATGCTCCCCCTATTAATATGAAAATTTTACATGCTCCCTTTCTCTGATAAGCTCTGTATCTCCAAAAACTTTCAACAATCTTTTCTCAAAATCTGATCTTCAAGAATAATAACATTCTCTCCCAAGGTTATAAAACCTCTTTCACAAATAAAATTTCAGCAAAATCTTCAAAGTCTTTCAGCTTTCAATCAAATCTTAAACAGCTCTCCTATGTTTAACATTGTTGACTCAAACATTTCTTGAACTCTTCTCCCCCTTTTTGATGAATAGAGCATCAATATCATCAAAACTTTCTCCAAGAAATGTCTTTAACCAATCTGATTTGTTCAAGAGCCACTGATTCACCGTCAATCTTCCAAAATATTCATCTAGATCTTTTCAAATCCAGACAAAATATTCGTGTAACACCTGAATCAACAAATGAATCAGTTAATATGCCTGTCAGTAACACGAAGTCACTGTGTAGCAGATACACATTATAAAAGAGCTTTTGTTATGTTCACTCCCCCAGGGCTTCCATCCAATCATCGAAACACCACAAAGGCAATTTCTATGAATGTTATGACAAGAAAACAAATTCCTTGTGTGTTCGTGCAAGTGATAGAAAGAATTAAACACATGATGATTGCTTATAAAGGATCAACATTGTGTAAACCACTGAGACAACAGTAGATAATCACAGACTCAATGTGCATGATTGAAGTGCGAAGGTGGGGCAGACATCCTTCTTTTTCAATATCCAGATTTTCCAAATGAAAATCAGATAGATTATATGTTGCGTCCCCAGAAAATATGAAACATGTTTTTTTTAGAAGAAAATGAGTGGCTGGTGGGGTTATAATCAAGAGTTGGCATGAGCTAGTTGCCTGTTTCAATAATGTTCACGAAGAACTGTGAAACACTAGCAATGTAGTTGCCCGACTCAGAAAGTAGTTGGTGCAGAGTTTGATATTCTTTTACTTTGATCTCTCACCCTCTTTCTTTTAATCATTAAGCTCACATCTAACTAAACTCTCTTTTCCATTTTACCTCAACACACAACCCACACTCATTTCTTTTTGACTCCTCACACTCAATCACTATGGATTAACTTATTGGGTAGGAAACACTGGTTAATGTGAATCCATATAAGTTTCATTTAAGTCCTAGCACAAAGAACCCATGTATTATCCTAAAATAACGTGTTGCTCATAATGATTTAACTTTAACAGTTAAAACACAGAAAATATGGGTCAGATATATGTATGCTCATAGATGTAATCATGACAATTTGAGCATTTGAAACAGTGAAGTATTTTCAAACAAGTAAATTGAATGAATAGAAATGAATGTAAGAGACTTGTTTGAAAATCTGACATTGTATGAAATGATCAGAATCAAATGATATGATATATCAATGAAAGCTTATGGTCAAGAATAATGGATATTGTCTATATGAAACAAAATATAGACATTCTTGAAATGACGTTCAGAAATGAAATTACGCTCAAATTCGGGTTGTCTTACCATCGAAAAATTGGATACAATTTAGAGACATGGTAAGAACAAATTCAACAAAAATTAAACCGGTGTGTGTGAATACTTGAAAGTATATAGAAAAGACAATACGCAAGTAATTATCTTTGGAAACACACGGTTTGTAAACATTTAAGCACAAATAAAAAAAATGAAAACATTTAAAAACACACTTCTATTTTCATGAAATCGTTTTAAGAATCAGAAGTGGTTTGAACATTTAAGAACATGTTTTCTATAATTGAAAGTCGTCCTTCTTCCAACCATATATGAGATTAAGATAAGAAATTTAACCTTTGTTGTTCAGTCTTAAATCTCATGAAATCAAGTTGAAAGTCATAAATATATGATCTTGATAGCTTCTCTCAATCTGCACAAGTCTCAAAGTCATGTCAAAGCAACTTTATTCACAAATTTATTGAAAATTTAAAAGACATAAAGCAGTAAAACATTGAATATACGAGTTCTGATCTGAGGTAATCAGAAGTCATAATTCATACTCCCCTTGAAAATATGCATCTAAAATATGTCAGTGAAAAAGCACATGATAGAGATCTACAACTCCCCCTGAAGTGTAGTTCGTCATATCTTTCGAATACATATTTCCAGAAACATATGTACTCCCCCTTGAAGGTTGATGTCCTCATCTGAGTATCGGAGTACAATTTCTTATTATCCCGGGAGTAACATCTCTTTTTCATCGTTGAAGTACGAGTCCTAAACTGGTGTGTTTAGAAGTCAAACTCCGTTGAAGTACGGGTCCTGAACTGTAGTATTCATAATCCTTACATCGGTTCTCTTACTCCCCCTTGACTTGAGGTGCCTGCAACACAGATTCATCTTTCGGTTTTGGTACCCACTTGTATTTGGGTCCATGTTTGTTAGTTGCAGTTCGGATGGAAGTAAATGAGTAAGAACCATACCAGTAATGATCACTAACTTTATGAACATAATCATATGTATTACAGTAAGAACAATACCTCTTTTTAGATAACCTGATCATTTGATCTCTCGAGTAAACATAATCAGGTTTACCTTTTAGCACTTTGTTCTTCTTAGCTGTTGATACATGTACACATGATTTGTTCTCTTTCTTCTTACCTTTCTTTTCTTCCTTCTTCTCATCATTCTTCTCATCTTCAACTGGTTTTACTCTCCACACCAGCTTTTCTTCAATATATTCCCTTATTCTCCTTCTTCTATATGTATCTGAACCATCTACATTTTTATCAAAGAAAAGATTAGTAGTGCGAATCTGATCTTTTGAAATAATTGACCTTCTTGAAGAAACAGTTTTCAGATGTGAGCTTGAGGTGGTCTTGTTAGAACTGGATGAACTATTTCTAGGTGTGTGGATTTGTGACTCTGGAGTCGTGTGCTCAGTCACCACCACCTTTGAAATAATGTCTTCAAGCTCCTTTATCTTTGAAGAGTAACTGTCTCTTTCCTTGACAAGTAAGTCAATTTTCATCTCGAATTCAGACTTCGTTTTCTGATCTTTCAGTGCATTTGTAGATAGTTCTGATAGCTTCTCATTCAGCTTCTTTATTTCTATCTCAAATATATTTCTTTCTTCTTCAAATTCATTCTCAGCATTCTTTCTTCCATCCGATATCTCTTTAAAAAATCCAACATTCTTTTGCTCAATTAACTTCTTTTCTTTTGCAAACTTTTCTCTTTCCAAAATAATTACTTTCTCAAAGTCAGACACTTGTTGAGAAAGCTTGATGCATTTAAGCTCAACCATCTTCTTTTATTCACAACTCTTCTTGGAAAGTTCTGAGAATTTTTTATCAAACTCTTTCTTTTCTTTCTCAAAATCAGATTTATCTTTGACCATCTTTCGATCCAAATCTGATATTGTCTGTTGAAGTTTAGCATTAGTATCTTCCATATCAGAAATCTTCTTATGAAAATCAGTATTTGCACTCTCCAAATCCTTATTGCAATCTATAACTTTCTCCATCTCTGTCATCTTCTGTCTTAACTCAGAATGCTCAGTCATTAGTTTCTCGGATTCTAAGCATTTATCTTCCAAATCTGAGATCTTTCTTTTCAGCTCTGAATTCTCAGCTTCCAAAAACTTAACTCTTGATGACAGCTTTGATCCTATCATCCTCCATTCAAGATAATCCCACATCTCCTTCGCTGTCGAATTGTTGATATTAATGTTACTAAAAATCTTACCAGACATACTTTGCAGCAAGAAATTTTTAGCTATTCTATCAACTTCCAGATATCTCTTCTGTTCCTCGGTACACTTTTCTATTGGAATTTGAGGTTTCTTCACACCTTTTATCAATAATAATCTGATGTAGCAACTCAGAACTTGTACATATGTATATTTTAAGAATCTAACTTTCCACTGTTCGTATTCTCCTTCGAACAGTATTGGAACTTCTCTTGCAGTCATTCTGTTATGAAAAGAACTTGACAAAAATGATCGTTAATCCAAATGAAATCAAATAAAATTCGGAAATGAAATTTCTAAATTTAACCAAGTCAGAAATTCGCAAAATACAAATATACACATAGAATTCGCAAACCACACAAACACATATAGAATTCGTAAAATACAGAACATACACAGAACTCGCAAGTTTCTTTCAGAATTCGCTACTCTCACACCTGCGAATCCTGAGGAATTCGCTATACTTACAGTAGCGAATTCTGTACTTGTAAAAAAAATTATCAAAACTTTTCGCAAATGAGACCTCTGCGAATTCTATACTTAACAGAATTTGGAAAACACACTTGCGAATCCTAAGAAATTCGCAACACACTGGTCTGCGAAATCTGTGCAATTCGCAACACTCACATATACGAATTCTAAGGAATTCGTAAGATCTGCGAATTCTGTCCTTGACAGTTTCAAAATCAAGCCTATGTGAATTCTGATAACTTCTGCGAGTTCTTGAGATCTGAGATGAAAAACGCTCTGAATTTATCAAAAATCCATCTAGACCTCAAATTTCGATCTAAAACCTTGACATATTGATCACTTATATACCTAGAACAAAATTTTATCAAAGAATTTCAATGAAAAACAACAATCAATACATTTTGATCCGTTACAATGCTCGACAACTCGTGAAAAACTCAAACTTGACATATTACAAAAATTCAAGAAAATTACAGTCAATTGTTCGAATTACCTATACATACTCGAACTAGTACTCTATTCGCACCTAATCCAATCCATTACAACTCGAAAATCAAACAAAAACTTGAAAATGAATCGAACTTGAAGAACACAGTGTCTTCGGGTTTTTTTTTCTTGAAATGATTTCAAATTGGATCTGCTCTGATACCAATTGTTATTCCCAAATTCTTATCAAGTTCTAATTGTAAACAGACAAACAAGATCATGAATCGTAGTCATATGTCATTGATTAAGTCTCAAAGATTACAAATCTAACATCTTTCTCTTACTACATTCACTCCCTCTCTCTCTAGAAAGATATTCTAATTGATAATGCAAGATCGTTCTAAATCTAGTGAGAGAAAGTAGAGAGAGAGTTGAAAGCGCAAAAGTAAGTTTGTATTGAGATATGCGTGTAAGACTTACAAACAACAAAGCCACAAGAGACTTAAATACCCTTGGCTAATACAGAACATATAAGCATCCTAAAACTCAGTATTAGACCAAGTCTATAAATACAATGATTACTATAAAATCTGACTTAACAATCTCCCCCTTAGTAATCATTGGCGCTCTGGTCTTCAATATTCATCTTCTAAATCAACACAGACCATCTAAGCGACTTAGCGAAGCTTCTTGACTAAAAAAATTTCTTCTCAGCATCTTTCAATCTATGTTGCCTTTGCTGCCTTGACAAGACTGGACCTGTTTGAAATAAGCTTGAAAGAACAATCGGTTCATCATCTTGTGCTCTAGACGACGCACCTCTTTCAAATGTACTTGAATGAACTGTGGTGGTCGGAGCTGGAACAACAAAAGAACTAGTATAGCTGGGAAAATAGAATCTTGAACAGACAACTCTTTGTCGCTTTAACTTCTCGAATCTTGAGCAGATAAACTTTTAACTCTTTGTCTTTTTATCTTCTCCTTAACTTCTCCCCCTCATGACCTTGATGATCTGGATCAACTTGGTCATGCATACGTTGGAGACGAGACAGCTTCAGATCTGCAAATTCAGAATAAAGGAGAAAAGGGAAGTTTTACGCTACACGTTGGTGGCGCAAAGATTGTTTTGCGCTAGCAACTGTTGGCGCAAATCTGAGTTTTGCGCTACCAACTGTTGGTGCAAAGCTGACTTGAAATCTGAAAATTTTCACCTGTTAAGTTCTTTGACTCCCCCTACACAAATGCACTAAATATGACAATTCAACTTAGCATTCATATAGAAAATCAGATACTCCCCTTCGAAAAGAGATATGATATTTTCAGAAAATTCTCCTTATTCACTCCCCGTTGAATAATGCACAGACCCATTAAAATAGATATATGAGAACACAAGGATCAAAACATCAATGTAAAAAGAAAAATATACGGAATATGTATTTTGAAACAACTAAATATATAAAATTTTAAACACTAAACAAATTAAATTCTACTATGTAAAATATCACAGATTAATCCATCAGTGGAAATCAAGTGTATGTTGTTGGATACAGATACAAGTTTCATTGCATATCAAGTTAAAACATGTTCAGTTTCAAAAACTTTCATCAATCTATTCAGTGTGCTAGCATGCGAACTTCGATTAGCTTCAAGAAAATGCAATTCTAAAAAATATAATAGAGAACTTTGCATGTACTCACACTAAGCCATCAAAAATTAAGATTTTCACAAATTTATAGGTTTATCGCAACTCAAACATATCACCAAGTATCATAAGATGTGTGCTCATAGGCATCTTTTAGCATTGTGCACATTGGCATCTTTTAATCAAAAAGTTTGATAAGTAAAGAACATGTCGTAAACGTAACTTTCTATCTGATCCTATTGCAGAATTTGGGTCAGCCGCTCCCAGACCAGTTGGCCTTAGGGGACTAGGTGTCAAGCACCCCTTGGAACTTACTCTCCAAGATCAGAAAGACTACATCGACACATCCTAAACCCATTCATACCAATAGAACATGACTTTCGGTATGATTCTATAGAAGGATTTGGGTTCGATCACTCCCAGATCAATTGACCTTAGGGGACCAGATGACAAGCATCCCACGGAACTTACTTTCCCAAACCAGAAAGGTCACAGGTACAAACTTTTAAACTTAGAGATTTCTGTATTATATATATATATATAATTCATCTCAATCACCCAGTTTTACATCTAAGTGCTTAGCCCATATTGTCATTACAATCCATAATTTTGACTTTTTTGGATTTCTAAGCATTGTAAACTATAAATATTCCGAATCACATAACTTTAAAGCAGTATCAAAAGTTTCAAAACATGTTGCTGACCTTTCGACTTTTGTAAGACTTGAAAGTTGAACATATAAAACTTCGATATAAACAAAACAACTTAAAATTTTATCCTATACACACATTTTATTCAAAAGAAAGAAAAACTGTAAAGCTTTTACTTTATAGAATAAAATTTGTAAAGATTAAAACTTTTGAATTCAACATGCCGAGTTTGAAAAGCAGAAAATTAAAACATTTTTCATGAAAGGCTTTTGTAAAAAAAAATTGGCAAATTGATATTTAGTCTGAACAAAATAAAATTCAATAATATCTTCTTCCACATAATGTATAATGAATTTGTATCTCTTATCAAAGTTTTGGGTTGTACAAATTCAGATTTTGGTTGAACTTGGTCAGATTCTTGAAAAAAATATGAGAAAACTGGAACAACATCACAGTCAGAGATAAATGCAGCGGAATCAAGTAGATGCACTCACAGTTAGTGATGGCCAAAAATCGGGCTCGGGCCGGGCCAAAACGGGCTTCGGGCCTCTACAGTGAAAACAAAAACCGGGCCAAAACGGGCTTCGGGTCGGGCCGGGTTTCACCCGAAAAGGCGTGGC
This sequence comes from Arctium minus, assembly GCA_954870635.1. Lineage (NCBI taxonomy): Eukaryota > Viridiplantae > Streptophyta > Magnoliopsida > Asterales > Asteraceae > Arctium > Arctium minus. The sequence goes on along the minus strand of OX941097.1, from coordinate 20,421,890 downwards.
CCGGTTAGGCTTGGGGTAAACCGGTTTAACCAAAACCGGGCCATGATCGGGCCGATGATTTTTTCATATTTTTTTTAAAAATAATTTATTTATATAATGGAACACTAAAATACACTTTAAAAATACGTTTTATTTATAATAAATCACTAAAATACACTTTAAAAATAATTTTATATATAATTTTAAGTTAGAAACTTACAATACAAGTATTTATAGTGGTTTGGGGGGTAAAAAAGTCAAAAAAACGTATATAAACGGTAACATAACGTTTTTTTTTAAAGTACGAATCGGGTCGGGCCGGGCCAAAAACCGAGTCGTGAACCGGGCTCGGGCCGAGCGGGGCCGGGCCGGGCCGCTAAAAACCCAAACCAGTCCATGATTTCGGGCTTCAAACCGGTTTGGCATCGGGTCGGGCCGGGTCGGGCTTTCAGGCGGGTCGGGCTCGGTTAACCGATCGGGCCGGGCCAAGATGGCCATCACTACTCACAGTTTCTCATTTGTCCAGAAGCTTAAATGCTTTGAAGAACGAGTCCTAAACTGATATGTTTAGAAGTCGAAGTCCATTGAAGTACGGGTTCTGAGCTGATTTACTCAGAAGCCATAGTCTTGACATTTAAGTCCGGGTTTTGAACTGTTTTGTTCAAAAGCCTTGGTTCTCTTACTCCCCCTTCACTTGAGGTGCCTGCAACACAGAATCAGTTTTCGGTTTTGGTACCCACTGGTATTTGGGTCCATGAATGTTAGTTGCAGTTCTTGTGGGGGTAAACTTGTTAGATTTAACATATAAAGCACGAGAAAAATAATCAGATGAATTAACAGAATCATCAGTAGAGGACGAAGCATAATCATCTGAACTTGAACCAGAGGAGGAATAGGAGACATCTTTTGCAATTTGAATCATTTGCTTTATTGAATATTTGAAAATTTTATTACAAGTAGTAAATGAATCATTTTTATAGATTTTGTCTACATATCTATCATCATCAGTTGCAGATTCATCAGATGTCCGCTTGACCCTCCATATCTGCCTTGTTGGAGTGCTCAAAGTCCTATCTGAAATATTTGAATCACAAGAATTAGAATTATCATAAATGACTTTAACTTACTTCTTTGACTTCTTTGACCTTTTTCTTTTACGCTTTGGTTTATAATAATCATCATTTAGCGTAAAAGATTCATCAAGAATTTTTGATTTAAGATTTGAATTAGAAGAAGCAATTTTACCTAAGAAGCCCAACTGATCAGACAATAAACATGAACTTGCCTCGGAGTCAGAAAAATTTTGAGAAAAGATTTTAGATTTTAGAACTTCCTTTTTGTTTTCCTTTAAATCAGAAGAAAGATCAGAAACAGAATCTTGTTTTTGAAAAAATTAATTTTTCTTCAAGACTTGTCGTCATAAAGAAAAAATAACATCTGATTCAATTTCGCTTTGAATATGTTGTTCTTCTATTTTATCTTCAAGATCAATGATTTTGCTTTCTAACACTAATGGAGAAATATATCTCTTAGAATCATAAGAAACTGGAGATATATTTTCTTTATTAGTGTTAGTAGCACATATATCAAAATAATCATCAGACAATGAAGATTTAATAGGAGAAATGTCATTTAAACTGTTTCTGTTATTCTTTGATTTTTCGGGAAAATATTTGGCATTTTTGCGCTTGTAAACAAAAGAAATTTCCTTTTTCTTGTTGTTCATTCTTTTCTCATTTTCGATATCTAAAACTTGTTTTTCATTCATCCAATCAATTTTAAATTGAGGAGCATATTTAGCAAGATTTAGATACTCGAATTTATATAAAGTAGGAGATTTTTCTATCGCATTGTCTAAACAATGTGGATTTTCAAAACCAAGTCACCATTTTTCTTTGATAGACTCATAACTCCTTGGTTTGTTCAAATAAATAGTTTGTTCAGTTTGATTCCTTCGATATAATTTTTCTTCCAACTCATTTATTTTATTCGAAAAACTTTCTTTTTGTTTGGTCATTTCGGTCAAAGAATCAAGATAAGTCATATTTGATTTTTCTAAATCATCCAATTTCTTTTGTTTGAACCAAAATAGATTTTTCATCTTTCAAAGAAAATTTTAATTTATCAATCAAATTTGACTTTTCTGAATTTAATTGTTTTTCAGATAATAACTTTGATCGAAGATCATATAAAGCAGTTATAATGATATTCATCTGTGAGGATATAAATTTGAAATCAAATTCAGAAGATACCTCATCTTCATCAGTGGAAGAATCATCATCATTATCATCACTCTGATCATCTTCGATGAAGCACATATGAGCAGTCTCCACATTATCAGCTTCGTTGTCGGAGTGATCTAGCCAGAATTCTTCTTCAGCTAGCAGAGCAGTTCCATTTTCTCTCTTTTCGGCCAGTTCCATTTTTTTCCGATAATATGCCGAATCCCGAACTTTCTTCACTCGACACTCCTTAGTGACGTGACCCGACTTTCCACAGTTAAAGCATGCAACTGCTTTCTTAACCTCGGGCACTTTGACATTCTTAGACCCAGAAGTGAAGCGAAGATTGTTGGAACCCGAATGATGTTGGAACTTCTTGTGATAGTGCTGAGAGAGAAGAATCATTGCCTTCTGTAGCGCCTCACCATCATCATCAGTTGCACCGTCATAAGCATTCTCGGATAATGCTTGTTCAGACAGTTTGCTTGTGAGAAGTGCAACCAGATCCACTGTCTTCTTGTTTTCTTGTCAAGTTTGGCCTTTTTATCTTTGACAATGCATTCATCTGTCATCAGAATCTTGTAAAGCTCTTGGATTTGCATAGAAGATATCCTGACATCATTCCTCAAGCGATGGCAAGATTTATTCCATTCCGGTTGTAGAGCGTTGAGGAACTTCATATTGGTCTCCAGCTCAGTCTTTTCCACTTTTATCTTTCGTATATCATTTATCACCGCACAGAAACTGTCAAAAACAATTTTCAGTGACTCCCCGTCTTTGGCTTTGAACTCTTCAAAATTGTTCATGAAACACGTATGCCGAAGTTGTGTTCAACTGTAGACCCAAGCATAATCTTCTCTAGTTGTGCCCACATTAGTTTAGGATTGTTTTTGTAACAATCAATCCTGTTGTAGATAGAATTTGGCAAGACTAGCATCAGATTTGCCTTTATATCACGATCGACTTTATATTGCAACTACTCATCGGATGTGTATTCAGAGATAGGCTTTGTTATCCCAGAAGCAAGTATGGGATTTTCAAAAGATTCTTCAGTTAGAATCTTCATCATGTCATCTCCGTTCTTTTGACGCTCGATGAAATTAAGAAACCTATCTTGCCATTGAGTGAACTCATTCTCATCAACCAGAACTGGAGGACGAGTTTCTGTGCCCAATGACATCATGATATCATTATTGTAGAACTGAGCTTGAAACGCAAACTTTGCAGAATCCATATAGACAGAACAATCAGAAAAAAAATCCAAGTCTGAAAGCAGAGTAGCTGGCGCAAACTGTAGATTTGCGCTAACAATGGATGGCGCAAACGGAGATTTGCGTGAACAGTGATTGGCGCAAATTGAGTTTTGCGTGAACAGAGGATGACATAAACTTGACTTTGCGTGAGACAAAGGTGGCGCAAACTTGACTTTTGCTTGATAAGAAGTTGGCGCAAACTTTACTTTGCGTTAGATGATGGTGGCGCAAACTGATCTTTGCGTGAGATGTTGTTGGCGCAACTTAGACTTTGCGCAAGATGATATTGAGGAGAACCTTTATTTGCTTGAGCAATAGGTGACGCAAAAGTAAGTTTTGCGTGAGCTGTTAATAGCACAAACTTGTCTTTGTGCGAGATGTTTGTCGCGCAAAATTAACTTTGCGTGAAGAACTAACGAACCCTGAACTTGATGAAACTCGCGCAAAGTTGAGGATGAACTAGCGCAAAACTCTGATGAATCTGGCGCAAAACTCGAAGAACTGGCACAAAGTTCAGATGAACTCGCGCAAAACCTGGATCTGGCGCAAAACGATGAAAAAAATTCAGAAATCTTCTAAAAACGATTACAGAACCGAATTTGATGAAATTTTCTCACACAGATTTGATCGAAAACAACTTTCTAACACTTCTGAATCAAACAATTCGATTAAAAAACCACAAAAGCGAGAATTCGAGATACAAACAGTACGATCAACAACTTTTCAGAAACTCGAAAATTTTCAAAATTTGAAGATCAAACACTGATTTTCTTACAAAATGATGTGAATCAAAAGTATTCTACTATTAAAATCGAATCCAACAAACCAATTTTCAAGAAAATTCGTTCAAAATACAATCTGAATTTGATGAAAAATCAAAAAAATGAGATTTTCTTGAAAAAATCAAGAAAATCGATCAAATTTTCTGATTCAAACACAAATTCAGAATCGAAAAATGTTTCTCTCAATCCTCTCAGATTCAGATTAGGCTCTGATACCAATTGATAATGCAAGATCGTTCTAAATCTAGTGAGAGAAAGTAGAGAGAGTTGAAAGCGCAAAAGTAAGTTTGTATTAAGATATGCGTGTAAGACTTACAAACAACAAAGCCACAAGGGACTTAAATACCCTTGGCTAATACAGAACATATAAGCATCCTAAAACACAGTATTAGACCAAGCCTATTGTTAAGTCTAAATATTGTATCCAAGATTTAATGTGGAAAGTCAAAGATGTAAAAGTCAACATTGTCATTGTATTAGGTTTGTCAAAGTATGTTTTGCATTTACTTAGTCATTAAGTCTTGTTAGATTAGTAGTTTATATATAGGTGTTGCCTTTGTAATCTTGTAACAACGAATAGTAAGCTCTTCACTGTAAATATTCAGACTTGTGGCTAATCAAGATCTACTTTCTCTCTCTAGTTTCTCTCTCTAGTTCTTGTTCTTAATTGTCATATATTGTATATTTAGCTTGATTGAATTGGGATTTTATTGATTAACACCTATAAATACAATGATTACTATAAAATCTGACTTAACACTAATCATGCTCTTCTCTAATCTGCTCACTCTTCTTAATGACTTACTTACAAAGACAAACAATGACACAAGGTATTTATACCCCCACACAATTACAAAGGAAACAAACAAAATACAATTACAAAACAACATTGACTTTGACTTTATTAACAAAATGACTTTGACTTTCACTGAGAGTTAACTTTCCAGCTTTGACTTATTGTACTTTGACCTCTGGTCTTCATAATCTTGTATCCAACATAGTTATGCTCTAACAAATACAAAAAAATACATCATATAATAATTAAGAACCCAAAATCGAAAGAAATTCAACTAATCTCGAAAAAAAAACTTAATTTCACAATTCACATGTACCAAAAGATATCGAGTAATATCCAAAACTATATCGAGTAATTGTATTTTGAGTGACATCCAAAATACATATACTAACATCCAAAATATAACAATTTTATATTATAAACCTAGTTATGAATTAAAAAATTATGAATTATCGAATTTGTTTAAATAAATAACATATATTTAATTATTAATTAAAATATATAACGGGGAAGGGGGGCGGGAAGTGTCATACCCGTCCCCGTCCCCATCCCCGGTTTGAGACAAACGGGGATCCCGTCCCCATCTCCGGTTTAGCGGGGAATCCCCATCCCCGACTAGGACGGGTGGACCGGGTTCCCCGACGGGTCGGGACCCATTCTCATGCCTAATGGTCCTTGACATATTCATCCGGTAAGGTAATGGGATTTGATAAGCGCTTACCCAATTATACATTTGGTAAATGACCTTTCGTGGTCGCCCGAGGATTAGTCGGTGCGCGTAAGCTGAGCCGGAAACCCACAATTACAAAAAAAAATGACCTTTAAGTGTTTCCATTTTATTTTAGTTTGTCTCAAAATAAGTGTCCACTTTTAAAAGTAAGTTTTTATTTTTCTCATTCTATATTTATATCTTTAATTATGAAATGATGAAAGTTTCTCTCTCTATTATTAAGGGTAAAAACATCATTTAATTATTAAAAAGAGGTAATAATTACATATTCCTAAAACTATGTGTCATTTTCACTGTGGACATTTATTTTGGAGTGAATTGTGGATTTGGTCCTGTGTTTTGATATTATTTGTGACTAGGGTCCCTATAGTATGTTTATTGTGGATTTGATCCTTGTGGTATTCAATTTCTTTTGGACATGGTCCCTCTGACTAACGTCTCCGTTAACTCTGTTAAATCAAGGGTTATTTTAGCATTTTTACATATTCTTGTCATTTTCTTATAAAAAATAAAAACAATATTTTTATCCACACAAATATATGTGTATATATAACATCAAAATAAATAAAAATAAGATATTATTTTATGATTTGGTTTGTTTAAATTAAAAAATCAACATATTAAATATGATTTAATTTTTATTTTTTTACTACTTTTGCCTATTTGGATATGAAAACATGGTTGAAGTTTATAAAAATGATTTGTTCAATTTTAAGTTACGAATATGATATTATGTATGAATCTTTCATTTCGTTAAAATCTAAAATAGCTGATTTTGAGTTTTGACAGAAAAACAATATGAAAATTGAAACCTTTAATTTTAGGATGATGAATTTAGTTCATTTTTCAATGGCTTTCAATGATTTTGCTATTAAAATATTGATAATAATCTTGTTTGTTGCAATGTTAGTAAGGTAGCGTTTGGTACGCAGACATGATTGGACGGGACTGGACAGGACAGGACAGGACAGGTCTGGACAGTACAGAACAAGAGGCTAGGACAGGACTGGACGGGACTGGACTGGACGGGACTGGACTGGACAGGACAAGACAAATGTCTGTCTTGTGTTTGGTATGACTAGGACTGGATAGGACAGGACTGGACAAATTTCCCTAAAAGTTTTTTTGATGATTTTATATATCATATAATAGTTATAAATAACACAAATAAAGTATATCTTTAAATAACTTAATTAAAAAACATTTTTATTTTTTAAACGATTTTCATACATATAAATACATAGAAAAACAAGGGTAGGAAATTTGAATGAATAATCTGAAATAATTGATGGTAGTTCGAAAAAAATCTGATTCATATAAAGAAAATATAATATTTTATTCAATTTGAAATATCTTAATGAATTGGCGGATGCATAGTTGCAACGACAGGTAAAGATAAATGTGATGGGTGGCCCGTGAAGGACGGTAGTTGTGAAGAACGTGAAAGATAGTGGATGGTGGTAGTGCAGGTGGTTGTTATGGTTGATGTGGTGGAGGTATAGGTGGTCGACGATGGTAGTGGTGGTGGCGGTGGACAGGGGTAATAGAGGTTATTGTAGGGGAGGAAGAGGCGGAGGTCACCGACGGTAGTTGGCGGTAAGCGTCGGTGGTGGCGGCGGCAATGGGTGGCGGTGATCGGTGGAGGTGGAGATAGGCAGTGGTTGTGGATGTGGTGGAGGAAGTTGTAGTAGTGGAGGAAGAGGTGGAAGTGGTCGACGATGGTTGGTGGTGGCTACCGGTGGCCGTTGATAGTGGTGGCGGCCAAAGGTGGTGGTGATCGGTGTTAGTGGAGGTAATCGACGATGGTAGTGGTGGTGGCGATGGCTGATGGTTGTGGAGGTGGTGGATGAGGTTGTTATGGTGGAGAAATAGGTAGAGGTGGCCGATGGTGGTTGGTGGTGGCTACTGGTAGCCGCCGATGGTGGTAATGCGACGATGGGTAGTGGTGACCCTTAAGACTAATATCATATTAGGATTATACATCAAATAGCGGTAAATCAATGATTTTTAGTTTCTGTCTCACTTTTGTCCCATGTTGTTCCACCTATTTTGGTGGAACAAGAAAATACCATTTTTTGTCCCATCTTGTCCCACCTTATCCAGTCTCTGTCCCTGTCCCATGTCGCGCCAAACGTGGGACAGTGAATTTTTGTCCTGTCCCATGTCACGCCAAACGTGGGACAGTGAGTTTTTGTCCTGTCCCGTCCCATCCAGTCTGCAAACCAAACGCACCCTAAAAGAACAATAAAATTAAATTGTATTCAACATAATTAAAATTTTAATTTAAAAAATCGAATCATAAAACCATATCTTATTTTAACCGCTCTAAATAAAATAAGATATGGTTTTATGATATGATTTGTTTAAATTAAAATTTTAATTACATTAAAACAATTAACCATATCTTTTCCACAATTACAATAAAATTAAATTGTATTTAATATAATTAATTTTTTAAATAAATTTAAACAATCAAATCATACAATAACATCATATTTTATTTATTTTAATATCGTTATATATATATATATATATATATATATATATATATATATATATATATATATATAGGGGACCCTTCATGGGAGAACTGAGTTATTTGTGATAACTGTGAGATCCAATCTCAACCACAAATCATATGATAAATTAGGAAATTAATAAATTTGGTAATTTGGTAATTTTTGATTTAAATTTTTAATTAAAGGGCATTTTAGGTATTTAAAATATCTTTTCTCTCCTCTCTCTCTCCTCTCCGACATCGGGTGAACCTTATTCCGGCGAAATACACTATGGTACACATTGTGATACCCACTGTGATACAAAATACAATATGATAATCACTGTGATACAAAATAAACTGTGTTTTGTGATACACTTCGTAAAACAAGGAAATACATTGTGATACCAAATGTGATACCTCATTATGATACCACATTGTGATACCCTACCGTTATACCAAATGTGATACCCCAGTGTGATACCTCATTATGATACCAAATTTGATATCCTATTGTTATACCAAATGTGATACCCCATTGTGATACCTCATTATGACACACTATGATACACTTTGTAAAACAACGATGATACATATTGTGATACCCATTAATTTTAGACTTTAAAACATAAACTCATTGTGATACATACTCATTCTAATAGCAACAAGGGTGATACCACTACAACACCTCTACGACCGGTGTGGTGGTCGGAGTTCGATCGGCAAGTAAGATAACAATAAAATCGATCTGGGTTTTGGTGCTTCGTCGAGGTCTCCAGCGAGGTACAGATTTCGGTGCATTGTCGAGATATGTGTTGTAGAACATCGTCACCTGTTTGGATTCACTGAACTGCACGAGGGGAGATCTGGGTTAGATGGCCGGCGACCACCACCAGCGACATCCTTCACGGCGACCACCACCACCGGCGAGATCTGGGTTAGATGGCCGGCGTGAGTTCATCGAGTAACAGTAGGAGGTAATAGTGGTTATGATTGGCTAGGGTAATGCATAGATTAAAATCACTAATATATTAGGTAACAGTGGTTATTATTGGCATGAATCAAATTAAAGATTTGATTTCTTGAAAATTTTAAATTATTAAATTACCAAATTATCCTTTACTTTATTTTAAGAAATAATATTAATTATATTAAATGAGTGGCCCACGTTGGATCTCACGGTTACCACAAAATAGGCAGTTCTCATTTGATTACGCCCTATATATATATATATATATATATATATATATATATATATATATATATATATATATATAATACATGTGTGTGTATAAAAATATTGTTTTTTTTCCTTATCATAAAAAGACAAAATGACTAAAATGGTCATTGATTTAACAGAATTAACGGAAGCGTTAGTCAGAGGGACCATATCCAAGACAAATTGAATACCACAAGGACCAAATCCACAATAAACATACCATAGGGACCCTATTCAAATAAAGTATCAAAACACGAGGACCAAATCCACAAATCACTCCTTATTTTGGGACAGAAGGAGTAATTTTAATAATTGGCTATTTTTCTTAAATGATCAATAAACCGATATATTAAGGTATTTTTTAGGTTATGTTTGTTGTACTAGCTCATAATTTAGTTGTTAGTTGAAAACTTAACTGATAAATTAATGGAAGAAACGGGATTCGAACCTATGATTTAACAGTTGGTTGAGTAGTTGTGGCGGACCTCCTAAAAAGACATTATTTTCACTAACGCTGTGTTCTCGAAACTCATTTAACGAAGGAAAGGAAAGGGAGGGAAAGGAGAGGAAAGTGAAAAAAACTCGTGTTCTCGAAACTTTTTCAGGAGAGAAAGGAAAGGAAACGAAAGGAAAGAATTGATAACTTTCCTCCCAAACCTTTCCTCCCAAATGTGGGAGGAAAGCGAAGGAAAGGAAATGAAAGAAAATTAAAACAATTTAAAAAACTTATTGAAATTATTAAAATTACCAAACTACCCAATTTTTATTATAAAGAATATATTTTTACAAGGGTATATTTGTAAAATTGACATCTTTCCTTTCCTTTCTCTCCTGTTCAAGAACATGAAAAATTATTTTCTTTCCTTTCTTTTCCTTCATTTTCCTTCCATTTCGAGAACACAAATGAAAAAATTATTTTCCTTTCCTTTCTCTTCTCTCCCTTTCTTTTCCATCCATTTCTTTTCTTTTCTTTTCTCTCCAGATTAGAGAACACAGCGTAAGCGTAGTTCAAGGCGGACAGGTAAGGGTAGGTAGAGCCAGCTTTTCGTTTGAATGACATTCTGTTCATGAGTGTTTGATAAAATAGTTGACAAATAGGCATGTCTGTTCCTGACATTTTATATGCCTTGGGAAAGATGTAAAATAGAGCCCTGGATAAGTACGAAAAAAATCTTCAATACATTGTTTTTATCATCAGAAATAATATTGAATTCAATAAATATTAATAATTCATATAAAACCGTTTTTCTAAGTATCATAAATAACATTGTTCATTGTTTGTATCATCAGAAATAACATTGAATTCAATAAATATTGATAATCGATTTAAAACGGTTTTTATAAAGGGCTCCCTTCTTGAAGGAATTCTACAACACCCCCTCACAAATAAAATTTTCAAATAATTGATCAAGCTAATTTTTGTATACGTAATTCCATGTATTGATCTTATTAGACAAAAAAAAGGTCGTTATATAGTTCTCTCTTTTTTTTTTTTTGAAATAAATATTTCACTGGTTTTATAATTACGAACTACTTATTATTAATTTTTTTAAGCTTTATCAGTTGTTTCAAGACTTTAATTAAATTATTGATTTTACATTGACCAACCTAGAAATCATCTTTTGCATTTGAAAAAACAAAGAGATCTATCTTAATTGCCAAAATGAATACAAATGAATACATATGGCATAAAATGCTCGAATACTTTCCAACCCAAAGACCGATATATGGAAGAGATGCCTCAACCCCGTGAGCTTTTTCTTCAATATAATGTAAAGAATGACCTCAGATACATATATGGAATCAAAGATACGTATACCACAACATGTAAATTGTGTGAAACACATAACAATTCGTTAACAGCATTACACTCTTTTTGTTGGTGAAGCTCTCTCATATAATGTCGTACCCGTTCCATGTCCTTATGAACTTGTTGCTTTCTAGGCGCTCGAAATAAGCATCCAAAGCTAAACGAAGGAAACCGAATCAGATGTTATCGGATACAACTTTTCTTTTCCTTTTTTACCCTTTTGTCATTTGAGATAGCTCATATAGAGTCATAAATATGCAAGAAAACAACTACACAACTCAAGGAGAATCTTATTCCCATACTTGTAGTATACTTTATAATTCATGCCCTCAAAAAGTAAAAAAAGAAATACTAAAATTTGGGGGGAATCCCATAAACATAGACTTGGTTTTGATGAAATTAAAGAGAAGAAAATGGAAAAAAAAAGTCAAATATGCAAATTACAAAAATAGAAGGTTACCTATCTACAAAGAGAGGGCTGCATTTGTACAAGAAGAAACAAAGCCACTTAGTACACCTCCACATTCCATTGCCCTTCTTTCTTCAATTGCTTCTTGTATTGCATCCAATCAATGCCTATCAAAAAACACAAAGAGAACAATGATATCAAGAAACAAGAAAAGAGGGTGAATGAGGGTATTGGTGTAATTTACCACTACCCCGTCCAACGTGCATCGGATGTGTTGGAGTTTCACATCAGTTAGACACACAACATGAACTTGTATATAAACCTCCCATGTCCATCTCTCTCTATAAGGGATCTTCTAGAGATAGATTCAAAGGGGTTTCACATATGTTAACATGGTATCAGAGCCACAGTCTAGCATCAGCTTGGGACTAGATTTCTTGAAGGCACTGTCTAATCTCTGTTTGAGGGGGCGTGTCGTAGCCTCACTGCAGCTAAACACAGACCATCAAACCTGTATATATATATATATAGGAACCTCCCATCTTTCTACAAGGGTTCTGTGTGGAACCCTATTAGATTATTTTCCGAAAGAGCCCTTACGGAGAGGAAGATCCCAACTTTTATACATGTTCTGATAGTCCATGTCTAGCTGATGTGGGACTCCAACATTCCCCCTTCAAACAGAGGCTAGACACAAAGGGAAAGAGCGTATCGAGTCCCTAGGTGGTGCTAGAACCCAGCTCTGATACCATGCTAGAATATGGAACCCCATTAAATTACTCCCTAAAAAAGCCCAGAAGTTCCAACATATATTAAGGAGAAAGGGGTCCAAGTCTAGCCGATGTGGGACTCCAACAGAAGGGGGGGGGGGAGTGATGTATGTTGATATTGAGTTTTTGACTCTTCTTACCATCTTCAGCAGCCAATGAAACCATAATGTCATCAATACCCTTCTCCATGCCCTTAAGCCCACACATATACACAAAGGTGTTGTCTTTCTTGAGTAATTCCCATAGTTCTTTGTCGTACTGCGCCATTCTGGTTTGAATGTACATCTTTTCGCCCTTGTCGTTAGTTTGCTCTCTGCTCACAGCAAAGTCAACTCTTAGGTTGTCCGGTTTCATCTCGCTCATTTTCTCAAATTCCTGAAAGATTTCATAAGATCAAAAGTAAATTTTAGAGTCATTCCCTATAACTCTATAATCTTGCAAGATGGTATAAAGTTTTTACCTCTTTATATAACAGGGAACTACTTGTGGGAACTCCCAAAAAGAGCCATGCCAAACCATTGAACTGCAATTAGGAATCAAGTTGAGAACTTTTTTTCGACCAATTGATTGTAAGGGCAACAAGATTCATTTCAAGAAAACAGTACCTGATAGTCTTCATGCTTCTCGAAGAACATTTTCCACATAAACGAGCGAAATGGAGCAATCCCAGTTCCTGTTGCAAGCTGCAATTCGAAGAAGTTCATTAGCAATGAAACCCATGGTTTGGAATCACAAGTTGTTCTTATCCGTCCTATGAAAATTGCAACGCTTTCCTTTTTTAGAAAGTTTCAAGTTAAAGGTATATACTCCCTGTGACCCAAAATAAGTGTCTTACATTTCTATTTTAGTTTGTCTGAAAATAAATGCCACTTTCAAAAGTATCTATTTTCCAATTCTACCCTTAACTATGAGATGGAAAAATATCATTACTCTCTCATTACTAAGGGTAAACTTGTCATTTTCTAAAACCATGTGTCTTTTTCATGTGTCTTTTTTCATTGTGGACATTTATTTTGGGACGTAGAAGTATGTGTGCCCATTATGATTGTTACAAACAAATTATGGTCTTGATTGTGTTTATCGAAAGGTGTTTTTTTGCGATATTTGACTAGTCAAATGTTGCAATTTTCATGGAACAGTGGGAGTACAAAAGTCTTATCAAAGAGCAGAAAACCACCATTATAACAGTTGCATTAGGATCCTTTGGCATAAGCATTTCTTTTCCAACTGGACCGGTTATTTGCACCTCGGCTCCGGGCTTCAAGTCACCTGAGTCGTAAACAAACATTTTAAACGATACCCATGATGGCAAATCAAAAGATTCGGACCACAAAATCCAGAAAGAAAACAAAAATGAACAAAGGAATTAAGGATTTTATTCTTACACAGGAAGTTAGAGCAAACTCCTTTAACTTCTTCGCCTTGATCGTTGGTGTAGACGAGTCTTTTCACACATAAAGAGACCTAAACAAAATGTCATGTTCAGAAACCGGATATAAAAACGTGCACGTAAGTCGTGAACTAAAAAAGGACTATTTAGCTCAATGAGCTTCTCCATATGCTCGTTTTGCAAAATGACCCTCTAGTGTATTTCTAAGGGGCTGTTTGGCAGTTGCTGAATGGTTTGGTGCAGAATGATTAAGTGGTCAAAATGATTAAGAGGCTCTTATGATATAATGCAAAATGAAATACGGTTGTTTTTAATTTGTTCATAATGAAATTAGGGCTCTGAATGGTTAATAGAGGGCCAGGATGCAAAATGATTCAGAGGGTTTTGAAATCATTTTTTTTTGCCAAACAAGATTTTACCTCTTAACGATTCAGAGGTTGCTTCTTAATGGAAACATTAAGAGGTAAACAAACATCCCCTAAGTTTTTATTTTAGCATACAGTTTTGAACCAGGGGCATGTCAGATGAAGCCTAGGCTTTTCGGGCTTGGGCCGGGACTTCCAAGCCCGTTTTCAGTGAGAAAAAAGGCCCAAGCTTTTATAGTCCCAGGCCGGGCCTGGCTTTGGGGTTGAAAAAGGTCCCGGTCAGGCTTTTTCAGGCCGGGCTTTTTTGGACCAGGCCCACGCATGCCCCCAAAATTTTGGCGCGATCAGGCTTTAAGGCCCAACCGGGTCGGGCTTCGGGCTTGGGCTTTTTTGTGCATCTTTAGATGAAAGGTCATTGTGCTAAAAAAATTATAAGATCATACTCATATTTGAAAACTCATTTAAGGTTATTAATCCAAAAGGCCCTAATTTGAAGGTGTACCAAAGCTCCTCACGGGTGTTTTTTTCAAGATTTTACAAGAGTAGGGTGTTTTACACTTAGAGGCAATTAACACCAAGTACATGTCATTTGAAGGTTAGCGAGTTAATTATTTTTATAAGGGTCGAGCGTCTAATTGAAAAAACTTACTTAAGGTCATTCAACTAAATGACCTGGCTCGTCAAAATGGTTTCACAAACAGAGGGGATTTTGTAGAAATCCTTACGGTTTTGGAGTCTCCAAAGTCACCGAGAGCACTGCTAGCGATGGAATACAATCTCAATTTGTGTGGCTTTCCGTTCTTGGGATCAATCCCGTCTGGAATTACACCAATCGATTGCCCTTCTCTATATGGGATCTCACCTAATCAACCCAAACAATAAACCAATCTTGATTTCATTTCGCTTTCAAGAATATAACAACATCTTATATAAAGTTTGAATCTTTAACTTCTAAAAGAAAATCTTTTTTACTACCCGCAAAAGGGGGGGGGGGGGGGTTGTTAAAAATATAAAAGAAACAATAGTGCAAGCTACAGGTGAGAGTGTATGCAATCAAGCAACATGTACATTAAACAGACAAGGCAACAGGGACATATATGAAGAAAATACGTAAAATAAAACATAAACAAAAAGCGCAATACTGACAACTACTGGTATACGAAGAAAAGCTAAAGCTAGTGATTGTTGTTGAAAAAAAAATAAAGAAGCAAAAGGCAGTTAGGCATACCTTCGGTGGTGAAGACCATGTGCCAAGTTTCACCGGGGGCGTCATCACCGGTGATCTTGGTGTTAAGAAGACACCGACTGACATATGGTTCCTTTGGCCGGTATTTGTTTGTAACCACACCCTCTTCTTGTTTCTTTGAAACTTTCTCTACTTTAGCAGGAGCCTCAGCCTCTGTTGTGATTTGAGCTCTAATTGAAAACAATTTACCACTTGATGACACATTTTTGTAATATGGTACCTAAACATGAACAACAAAAACATGGATAAAGACTAAACCCACATTTTTCAGAAGAGGATTTATACAAAGAAAAACCAATAATTTGCATATACATGCTAATGTGTTATATAAAATTATAAAAGGGAAAAGTTCAAAAAAACCCACGGACTTTAAGGTTTGGAGTGATTAAGTCCCTGGATAATTTTTTTGAACAAATAAGTCCTTAGACATTTCAAAACCTGTTAAATAAATCATTGGACTTTTGGTAACCTGTTGAATACATCCTTATTACTTAAAAAATGTAATTTGCAACCTACATAACACGTAAAACTACATATTAAAAAAGAAATATCACATACTTTATCCACCTACAAACTAAAAATGGAGAAATTAACGGAAATAAGTCAATCTCATCAACCAAGTTTATTTTTTAACCACTTTTCAAAGTTTTTTTTTTCTAAAATAGTTAAAGTTTGCACATAGTGTTTTTTTTTCTGCGTAAGGATTGTTTTTTTCCAAAAAATAAAATAAAAAACATCCTTATATAGAAAATTTTATGTATAAATATTCACTTTCCTTATAGTTTTAGGAAAAAAATACAGTTTGCATCCTTATAAAGCTATAATTAATTATTTAATTTATTTTATATGCATTACTTTTTTATTTTATATTATTATTATGTTAACACATATAATCGTATATTAACTAAAATATATTGGTTTCTTATTTTACAAATTACGCCATTATAATCGTTTGGTCAATACGTTCAAAATGAACTCAATATTGTTTTTGAATTTAATCTTATATTTTTAATATCATAAATATGTACGAACTATTTTAATACTTATAGTTACAGATTAATCTTATATTATTAAATAAATAACCCTGAGAGGATAGAAAGTGTAAATATTAAATATAATTCGTACGTATTTATGATATTTAATAATTTGAGATTAAATCCAAAAAATTCAATATTAGACTCATTTTAAACGCATTGACGACACAATTATAGTGGTGTAATATGAAGAAAAAAAACATATTTTTTTATGTATTTTAGTTAATATACGATTATGTATGTTAATATAATAAAGAGTTAATTGAAATTAAAAAACACAGAAGATATAAAGTAAATTAAATGACATATTATAAAAATGCTTTTTAATTTTTTTTTTCTTTTTTTTTTTGCCAAAAACAATTCTTAAGGCAAAGAAAAATTATGCATAAACTTAAACTATTTTAAAAAGAGATTTTGAAAAGTGTTTAAAAAATGAATTTGGTTGATGAGATCGACTATTTTAGTTAACTTTCCCATTTTTTGATCTGTAAGGTGATAACGTAGGTGACATCTTTTTTTTTTAATTTGTAGTTCTATCTGTTAAGTAGGTTGCAAGTTACATTTTTAAGTAATAAGAATGTATTTAACAGGTTTTGAAAAGTCTAAGGATTTATTTAGTGTGTTTTAAAATGTCTAAGGAGTTATTTGTTCTAAAAAATTGTCCAATAACTTAACCACTCCAAACGATAAAGTCCATTGGGTTATTTTGAACTTTTCCCATTATAAAAATAAGCTAAGTTACAAAAGAAACATATAAGCAGCATAAAAAGTGGGTAGCAGGCACCCAAATTTATCACTTCAAATCAGTGTTCTAAAAGATGTGCCATGACAAGAAGGCACACTTCCCACATCCCGTTAACCCCTAAGGTGCGTTTTTTATTACTTTTTCAGAAAAAATATGAATTTCAAGATTTATATTAATTTTCTTCTTTTAATATGTATATAATAATATAAATTTTGTTTAGTATCATTGAGTAATGATAGAATAATATATATATATATATATATATATATATATATATATATAAATTATATATACACATAGAATATAATATAAATATAAATATATTAATATATATACACACATAAACACACACTTCCCACTTTAAATTAGATTGTTAAAAATGTTGAGGTTTCACCATGAGCCATGTTGCAAGATTTTATGATGCCTTCATCTTCTAATCATCATTTTTTAAATGATTAGAGTTTAAGGAAGTTATTTTCGAAAATATTATATAATAAATAATTATTTTATTATAAGTAGAAACATGTTACCTAAACACTATAAACCATTATTGCGATTTGAAATTGCAGTAATCATATAATCACTTTCCTAATGCAAATCCGAACACCCTCTGAAAATCATACATTCCTTCGTGCCTTGTGAACTGCTGTAATTTCATTATAAAACGTCTCGAATTAATTGCAAAAATTCATTTTCTTTCAAAATAAATATTGAGCCAAAAATTACCAATTTGCCGCCATTTTTTAATTTGGTCTGCAATGTTCTCTTTGATTTCAAAATAAAGGGTAATCTCATTCTCATACATTTTATTCCTGTTTGATTGCATAAATTTATTCATTTAACAATGAAATAACAATCAAATAAGCTTATCAATAAAACCGATCATCGTTGGTGGCCCGTGAGTGAATTATCAAAGTGAATCAATGAATAACTTCATCAAAAATTCAAAATGCACAATAAATCATTTCAATAAACACAAAATAAGCAAAACCCATTTCGATTATCACAAATTAAGCAAACTCCATTTCCATAAACACAAATTAAGCAAAACCCATTTCCATAAACACAAATCAAGCAAAACCCATTTCGATAAACACAAATCAAGCAAAACCCATTTCGAAAAACACAAATCAAGCAAAACCCATTTCGATAAACACAAAATAAACAAAACCCATTTCGATAAACACAAATTAAGCAAAACCATTTCAATAGATCGAAAATAAGCAAAACCCATTTCGATAAATACAAATCAAGCAAAACCCATTTCGATTAACAGAAATCAAGCAAACCCATTTCGATGAACACAAATTAAGCGAAACCCATTTCAATAGATCGAAAATATGCAAATCCCACATGAAATGTAGAAGAAGAAATCAAATTAATGATGATACCTTGGCGAAGGAGACTCGTTCTTGGGAGACGAGAGAGGTTCTAGTTGAAATTGCAGTGGATTTGGAAGATGAAAGGGAGACAACGGCACTCACTGCAGCAGCCATGGTGATTGAAGAAAAATGAAGAGTGAAGAATGCAAAGAGAAATGGAAGATATACTACGAGTGAAGAATAAAAGGGAATGGATGGATATTTTGTGAATTGGATGGAGGAAATTAGAAAGCCAATGGCAACGGCAGATGTGAAGATAAGAAATTTGTGTTGTTTTTTTACACTTTACGATATTTTTGAATTTTCTGTGGCCACAATCATCATTTCTGTTCTCGACTCTTCATAAATAAGAGGAATTTTTAAATAATAAAAAAACAAAATAGATTCTATAAAAAAATATCATAAGATGGAAATTTGTGTAACTGGGTTAGAGCATCTCCAACAACTTCTCTAAAATGGGGATTTTAGGTTTTTTTTTGTTTCAACAGATTCTTCAAAATCTTCTCTAAAATGGAGAAAGTATGAGAGAGATGATGAAAATATCTAAATTTGGAGATATCTCCAAAAATTATTATTTATGAGAGAGAAATAGTTTTTTATTTCTTCTACCAATAAAATTGCTTTAAATTAAATGATTATGAGAAAAAAATAATAATTTTATAAATTGTATTAAATATTTTAATAATAAAATTAATTATGTAATCTCTAAAATAGAGAATCTGTTAGAGATGAAAGTGATTTTTTTAGAGATTTTGACTTTTTAATTCTCCATTTTGGAGGAGTTGTTGGAGATACTCTTATATCATCTCCAACAACGATGTTAGAGCATCTCCAATGCAAGTTCTTATAAGAACCATTTTTTTTGTACTTTTTGGTGTCACCTCATTTCCACCTCATCAAATTAAAAATTCACATAAAAGTCAACAATGGTAGTTCTTATAAGAACCTCTTTTTGTGGGTCTCATACTTATATAAGTTAAATATATATAATATTAATAATTATTATAAAGTCAAGAAAAAAAATAAAAAAATAAGGACAATGTCACATTTCATGGTAAGAACCAAGGTTCTTATTTAAGAACCTAGAGGGATTTGGGTTCTTATAAGAACTCTCCACAATGTTAGTTCTTATTAACCACTACACTTTTTGCTTATAAGAACCTTGCATTGGAGACGCTCTTAAAATAACAAATCTAAATATCTAACAATTTTTTTCTTCAATCACTGTGTTAAAATAGAGAAAAAAAAAGGACGTGGAAATCTCTATATTTAGAAAAATCTCTAAAACTCTATATAGGAGTAGGGATGTGCAAAACCCAAATGGTCCGAAAACCACGAACTGAACCCGAACCGTAATTGAGGTGTTTGTGTAAAACCCGCATGCCCGGAAATACGAAAATCCGAAACCCGAATTTTTGGGGGATATTTGAGTTCGGGTTGGGTTTGATTTCTTGCCACCCGACCCAACAGGTCCAGTTGAACGCTCGAGTATAGATTCCATATGCTTTTTTCCAAACCTACACCTCCCAATTAAAAAAACACGCTACTTTCATCTATGAAAAACTCTCCCAAACAAAAATATTTTCTTTTATACATATAAATTAATCTATACATACAGTTTAATTCATACATTAATGAAAAACAAACCAAACAACCCTTTAATGTCACATCAAACATGGGACTCATGTATCAATATATCTTACAAACCAAACACACTCTCGTAAGTCATGAGTGACTAATTTTATATTTTAATACACACTAAGGCTATGTTTGGCAAACTAGCTGATAAGCTAGCTTATGACTGATAAGTTAGCTGGTAGCTGATAAGGTAGCTGATGAAAAAGTGACGTTTGACAAAAACTAGCTTATAAGCATGTAAAATTACCAAAAAAGACATCTAGAAAAAATAATTAATTATAATATTTAATAATATAATAAAAACAAATTTATAGTAATATAATATATTAATTAATACAAATAAATTTTAAACCAAATTTATATTATAATATATTGAAATTTATTATTATACATATTATAAATTTTGAATTTTAACCAAATTTTAGAAAAAATCTACATTAACTTATGATTTTAAATAACCGTTACATATAATATGGAAAAAATAATCTAATAATAATTGATAACTAAAATATATTTATCAATATTTAAAAAATTGATATAATTTCAATAACTCTAAATAATTAAAAAATAATATGGAATCTATACTCGAGCGTTTATGTGCATTTTAAAATAATTACCGATATGTACTGTTTGATGATTGAATCAGATCCAAAGATCAGTTTATGTGCATTTTAAAATAGAGTCAGAAATTTGCTAAAGAGGAGTAAAACATATTGAATTATGTGATATTATAACTTTATAATGTAAAAGGTTAAACCTTATTCCAACTAGTGTAGCTACTTTACTGACTATTTAACCTTTTTCCTTGCACCATTTAAAGTTTTGTTCATTGAAACTATATTCTTTTTGAATATGAGGCAAAGGCGGTGGCCCGAGTTTCTTAAAGATTACGACTGTGAATTGCTTTACCACCCCGGTAAGGCGAACGTGGTGGCCGATGCGTTAAGTCGGAAGGACTATAGCGGGAGTATTCGGACTAACCATTCGAGAATCGAGCTAGTGTCTAGTCTTGTTGAGAAGATCAAGACATCGCAGGTGGAAGCACTGTTGGAAGAGAATCTCAAAGAGGAAATCATGACAAAACAGCGTTTGCTATTAACGGAAGATAGCCGTGGAGTGAAACTGTTCAACGGTCGTGTGTGGGTGCCCAAGATTGGGGGTAACCGTGAGCTGTTGCTAGAAGATACTCACAAGTCCAAGTATTCCATTCACCCGGGAAGTACAAAGATGTACAGAGACTTGAAGCTGCACTATTGGTGGCCGGTGATGAAACTTGGCGTAGCACGTTACGTTGAGCGTTGTGTGACGTGTTCGCAAGTTAAGGCCGAACATCAGCGACCGTACGGGAGTCTTCAGTCTTTAGAGATTCCCGAGTGGAAGTTGGAGCATATCACCATGGACTTCGTGACGAAGTTGCCTAAAACTCTTCGAGGTCACGATACCATCTGGGTGATAGTGGATCGATTGACAAAGAGCGCTCACTTCTTGCCTATGCGCGAGACTTTACCGATGGATAAGTTGGCGAAGCTTTATATCGATGAGGTGGTCTCGAGGCATGGGATACCATTGTCGATCGTGTCGGATCGCGACAGTCGGTTCACTTCGAACTTCTGGGATGGGTTTCAGAAAGAGCTTGGTACACGAGTTAAGTTGAGTACGACTTACCATCCACAGACCGACGGGCAGAGCGAGCGGACGATCCAAACCTTGGAAGACATGTTGAGGTCTTGTGTCATCGATTTCGGGGGTAGTTGGGACTCTCACCTGCCTTTAGTGGAGTTTGCTTACAACAATAGCTACCACTCGAGTATTGGGATGGCACCCTTTGAAGCATTGTATGGACGAAAGTGTCGGACTCCAGTGTGCTGGCTTGAAGCAGGAGAAAAGCAGTTCGTCGGGCCTGAAATCGTGCAAGAGACTGCCGATAAGGTCAAGTGCATTCGTGAAAGAATGAAAGCGGCTCAGGATCGTCAGAAAAGCTATGCCAATAAGAAGAGGAGACCGATGGAATTCCAAGTAGGCGACCGCGTTATGCTTAGGGTGTCGCCGTGGAAGGGCATTATACGGTTCGGAAAACATGGGAAGCTGAGTCCCCGTTTCCTCGGACCTTTCAAAGTACTTAAGCGGGTGGGTTTGCAAGCCTACCAGTTGGAACTGCCACCGGAGTTGAGCAGAATACACAACACGTTTCATGTTTGCTACCTCCAGAAATGTTTGGCGGTAGAAGACAGCGTCATTCCCCTTTCAGAGTTAAGGGTAGACGAAGGTAACCGTTGTGTGGAAGAACCCGACGCCATCTTAGAGAGAAAGTCTAAGAAGTTGCGTCACAAAGAAGTCACTTTGGTCAAGGTGCAGTGGAAGCATCACCGGGGAGAGAATGTGACTTGGGAATCTGAAGAGGATATGAAGCGTAGATATCCTCATCTCTTTGTATAGTTGGATTTCGGGGACGAAATCATTCCCAAGTTGGGGAGGGTTGTAACACCCTGAATTTTGGGGTTGGGTGAGAAGTTGACCGTTACCCAAAGTTCAGGGGGGTTATTTGTAACTTGGGTTATATAAATACAAATCAAATCTGAGATATTTTCAAAATATATCATTTGGTCTGATTCTTGTTTGAGAAGCCAGAAAGAAGTGAAGAGCAGTAAGAAAAGCAGTGTTGAAGTGGTTGATCGATTCGGACAAATCAAGGTACGAATCTAGCTTAATACTTTGATCTGAATGCTTTTAGCCGTGTAGAATCTCATTGTGAAGGTTTTAAACCGTTCCATTTTGAGATCTGAGTATTTCTCATTTTGGATTTGGGTTCTGTATCTCCGACTGTTCTTGGCGAACAAGATGACCGGATGTGCAAAGGACCGGACGAATGCATTCGACCGGAACCCTTTCGACCGGTGAGATGCATTCGACCGGAACCCTTTCGACCGGTGAAATGCATTCGACCGGAACCCATTTGACCGGTATGGGTTTGACCGGTATGGGTTTGACCGGTACGGGTTTGACCGGAGTGTTGTCTTCGACCGAAACCCCTTTCGACCGGTAGTGCCTTCGACCGGATTAGGTTCTGCTCGTTGTTAGCTTCTGTTATTTCTTTTGAGTTCTAGTCAGGTAGCAGGAGAGTTATCTGTGTTTCGACTTACCGATTCTTTCGGTGTTGTCATAGGTAGCATTCGTTAGGGAGAAGGAAACTGAGGTGAGTTCCTATTAACTTTTCTAAAACTGTTATATATGTCAAAGATTGTGTTTTTAACTCCTACATATCTCTACGTTTTCGGATTGTCCGTTTATTTCATTTTGATGTAATTTGGGGTTTTGAGATATCTTAGGGTTCCTGAAACGCTTTTGACTAAAATGATGGATTTCACCTTGTTGAAGTAAAATAATGTTTTACTTGCCCAGTATGTGGCTTATTCGAAAGAATGTATATAAACTGGATTTATGATTATCTTTCTTACCAGCAGTTGGTCTGGAAAATGGCATTTTGAAATATAAATGTGTTGGAAGCTATTTATCTAGCTTTGTTGGTCACACGAAATATTGTGACAAGTCATGACTATACTAGTGGATCCCTAGGTATCGAGTCGGCTTATGGCTGGGAAGGATATGTCCCTTCCATTGTAGTTAGATACATTAGATCCTCGGGGGCAACTTAGGTACGGTTATGTGAGACCGGATCCTAGCCATGGGTCAAATGTAGTCTAATGAACGAGTATGACATGGTTCCTTGGGGGACCCTCCCTCACATCGTAGTACGGACCGAAGAGTTCGTGGCCATGGTTCCATGTATTTAGCTCATAACTCGGATTTGTGGCTTACTTTGTGTTCCACTATAATCCTTGGTAAATCGGGTAATCCCCGTCATCGAAAGATGTGTTTTGGACCGGTTGTCCATTAATTATCAAGAACTGTATTTTGCACAACTAAGCCTTTGAAAAGATGTACTTGATGCTCTTGTTTATATCTCTTGAGATTTACGAACTGTATGTTCTCACTAGGCTTTAAGCCTAACACTTTTTCTCAAATGATTTGTATAACAGGTTTCCCTTAGCGATGGGTTGCCGGGGTTTTGAGAGACGAGTTTGGTCTCGAGGCATGTTGAGATGACTAGTATTGTATCTGGGCATTTGTTAAGTCCCATTCTTTTGGTGAATTATGGATTGTTAGCTGATGTAATCTTGATATAGGTATCTAGATTAGTTTGTTGATGAACCCTATATCTGTACAGGTTTTGTAAAGTCTTCAGGATTGATCCCCTTTAAGGGAGGTTTATATCAATACGATCATCATATTTCCAGGTTTTCCAGGTTTTATTTTACTCTGATTTTTGAGGTGTTACACTCAAAACTAAGGCGGAAGACTTCTCCAAACCAAACTCACTCGTGCATGCAACTAGCACTCATCTCTTCACAATAACGCTAGCACCATTCCCCACACCTGATGCACATGCCGACAAATAAAAAGGTTAGGCTAACGCCTAGTGAATTCAAGAGGTTTTCAACATGAATAAATATATCTGTTAAAGGAAAAGAATGTGGTTTAAATCATAATCTTTCAAAATGATTTACTTTAAATATTAGACGACTCGTTTTCCAATAACGCACATTTTTAAAGACAAGCACCCCAACATGGACACTCATTCGTAAAACAACTTCAACCCCAAAACTCACTTAAAACATGAATATAAATTGAATTCTCAATTTATAAAATGCGGATAAAACCTTATTTCCCGAAACACCCAAAACACGGGCAGAGCATAATACTCAACCCATTAATCTTAAATAAAAATCCATATATGTAAAACGTCACCGAAAACATGAATAATAAAATAATACAATTTAATACCCAAATAACACCTTCTGGTGACGCGGGAGACCCGATTCCATTGTACGTGGCGGAACACAAAGTTAAGCCACATAGCCATGTTGTCGAACTTCACCTCAAATCGTAATTGTATTGCCTGCTCTGCCGAGCTACACCTCCAGTCGGACTTTATTTCAAGTCCTAAAAACATCGTATCCCCTATTGCCTGCTCCGTCGAGCTTCACCTCAAGGATATGCGACCTTAGTGCCTGTTTGGTCTCTAGTGGAGTTTCATCTTCAGGGTACTCATTCGACCCCTAGTGCCTACTCCATAGCATTCAAGATAGGAGTCTCAATCCCTTACTTGATAACTCATGATGTCTAACCCTCATGCACAAGAATTAAAACATCACATCACAAAACCCATGGTCCTGAAGTACAACCCATAAAGGTTCCTCTCTGCAAAGCAACCGGGACAACAATAATGCCAACACGGCATAACTCCCAAGGTGAAAATATCAAAACTTCTTACCCTTAAATATGACTGACTTACATGCCTATGGATCCAATGCATTACAGTCTAAAATACATGACTCCAAAAAAATGACACACACACTCAAAACATGTATTTCCTAAATAAAGTGCGATAAATGCAATTCACCCCCAAAGCTCCACTTAAGTTATTAAAACCGGGTAAATGTCCCCAAGACCCGACAAAGACGAAAACCGAGCCATAAGCTCAAGCCATCAAATAACCATATGCTAAAATCCACAAAATGAAACAAAACGCACTCGACCAACGTTTAAGTGAACACATGCTCCAAAATACATGAATGGCTCCAACACAATTTAGATTGGGATAAATCATTTTCCAAATGAGTCTATACCGTTTATTCTTTCAAAAACGTCCCATAACACAAAGTCAATCATTTCTCCAAAACACACACTAAATGTATATTTATACTCAAAATATCTACTTCCACAAAATAACTCATTAAAACACAAATACTTGTGATTTATTTGTCAAAATGCCCAAAATCCCCAATGTGGGTGTTTTATGAAGTTTATAAAGTTAAACACTTTAAATAATCAAAACTTATCAAATAACTCAACAGTTAATAATTTAATGTAAAACATATAAATATTTAAAATTTGACATTTTGGCATGTACACCGTTTTGACAAATTAACTTGAACTCATCTTGCTAGATTTAGGCTAAATCTAAATTTTCCCCAACTTGAGTTCCTTTGAAGGAATTTGAATCTTCAAGCCAAAACTCCCAAAAACCTAGATTCACAATTTTGCAACCGTAAGTATACATATTCAACCCTTTAGAATCGATCCCCAAACATTTTACATCAAAATCCCCAATTTGGCCAAAACCCTAATTTTTGACTTAATTTCTCCAAAATCATCAAATCCAAAATTTGAGAAACCAATCACTAGGAAATCATCAATGAAACATTTATAACTTATAACAAAGTTTAGAAACTAGGAGGATGAACTTACCACTTGGGTTTTGGTAAAAACCTAGAAAAACCCAAAATGAAGCTTGAGGTTGAAGATGAAGATGGAGATGGAGACTCTTGATCCTAGCTTTCAATCATTAACTTGTTGATTGTTCACCTTTATAATACCCAAAGATTTAAGCCAAAGATGACCCAAAATCACCAAATACAGTTTAGGTTTGCTCTAGAGAGAGTTTGGGAGAAATGGGAAGTGAGTAATGAGGAAATGAGTTGAATTTTTTTTTTGACAACATCTCCCCCTGGTGCGATAATGACACGCGACTATGACACGGTCATTGTCGCGTGTCATAGTCGCACACTTTGTGCTACATTGACACACGACTATGACACGGTCATTATCGCGTGTCATAGTCGCACCAAGTGTACCGTGTGCATTCCAACTTGTGCGACTATGACCGTGCGACTATGACATTGTCATAGTCGTCGGGTATTGTAGTCGGACCCTTTCCAAGCTCCGAAACCCGACGTTTTCAACGCCAACACTCCCGATACTCTTAGGGACTTTAAATAATGCTTTCCCAACATAAATCCCACCATTTCCATGTTGTAAAAACGTCCGGGTGACCTTTACTTACCGAAAATTACGGGTGTTACACAATTATTATTTAGGGTTGAATTCTTTATATACCGATTTCATCTTGGATTTATACTTTCTCATCACATATTTGAAATAGAATCTAAAATCTAAGCACCACCTTCTGAGGAATTTACGATTAATAAGTCTTTTTTTTGGGTTAAGTTAGGAGAAGATGTTGGTTATGCGGTACCTACAAACCTCCATCCCTAAAAAACACGAGTAAAAAACAAAGGATAGATCTAGAAAACTATATAGGATGCTCGAGAGTTAACAGGGTAGTCAGTTTAAACAATATGTGAGTCCAAGATCCTCTAATCTTAGAGAGAGAAAGTAGAGAGAGTTTAAGCGCAAAGTAACAATCTGATTAGAATATGCTTTCATGTCTTACAAAGACCAAAGCCACAAGGGACTTAAATACCCTTGACTAATACAATACTGATTAAGCCACTAGACACAGTATTAGACCAATCCTATAAATACAATGATTATTATAAAATCAGACTTAATAATCTCCCCCTTAGTAATCATTGGCGTTGTGGTCTTCAATATCCATCTTCTAAATCAGCACAGACCATCTAAGCGACTTTTTGAAGAAGCTTTCTTGACTAAAAAAAATTCTTTCTCAGCATCCTTCAGTTTATAATTTTCTTTGCTTCCTTGACAAGACTGGACCTGTTTGTAATAAACTTGAAAGAACAGTCGGTTCATCAGCTTGTGCTCTAAACGACACACCGCTTTGAAAAGTACTCGAATGAACTGTGGTGATCGGAGCTGGAACAACAAAAGAACTAGTATAGCTGAGAGAATATAGAATCTTGAGCGAATCTTGATCAGCAGAAAAACATTCGAACTCTTTGTCTCTTTAACTTCTCCTTAACTTCTCCCCCTCATGACCTTGATGATCTGGATCAACTTGGTCATGCAAATGTTGGAGACGAGACAACTTAAGATCTGCAAAATCAGAGTAAACGAAGAAAATAGAAGGTTTGCGCTAATAGTTGGTGACACAAACTTAGTTTTACGCTAGCATTAGGAAGCATAAAGCTTGTTTTGCGCAAGAAGTTGCTGGCGCAAATCTAAGTTTTACTCCCCCTCGAAAACAGATATGATCTTTTCAGAAAAAATTCTTCTTATTCACTCCCCCTTGAATAATGCACAAACCCAATTAAAAAGAAATGAGAACACAATAATCGAAACATCAATGTAGAAAGAAAAATATACCGAATATGGATTTTGAAACAACTAAATATATAAAATTTTAAACACTAAACAAATTAAATTCTATTTAGTAAAATATCACAGATTAATCACTCAAATGAAATCAAATATAAATTGTTGGATACAGATACAAGTTTCATTGTATATCAAGTTAAAACATGTTTAGTTTCAAAAACTTTCATCAATCTATTTAGTGTGCTAGCATGTGAACTTCGATTAGCGTCAAGAAAATGTAATTCTAAAAATATAATAGAGAACTTTGCATGTACTCACACTAAGCCATCATAATTTAAGATTTTCACAAATTTATAGGTTTATTGCAATGCAAACATATCACCAAGTATCATGAGATGTGTGCTCATTGGCATCTTTAAGCATTGTGCACTATTGCATCTTTTAAGCTCGTGCACTTTGGCATCTTTTTAATCAAAAAGTTTTGTAAGTAAAGAACATGACGTAAACGTAACTTTCTATCTGACCCTATTGCAGGATTTGGGTCAGCCGCTCCTAGACCAGTTGGCCTTAGGGGGACTAGGTGTCAAGCACCCCTTGGAACTTACTCTCCCAGATCAGAAAGGTTACATCGACAAATCCTAAACCCATTCATACCAGTAGAACATGACTTTCAATCTGGTTCTATAGAAGGATTTGGGTTTGATCACTCCCAAACCAAATGACCTTAGGGGACCAGATGACAAGCATCCCACGGAACTTACTTTCCCAAACCAGAAAGGTCACAGGTACACACTTTTAAACTTAGAGATTTCTGTATTTTAGAAATATAATTTTCATCTCAATCACTCAGTTTTACATCTAAGTGCTTAGCCCATATTTTTATTACGATCCATAATTCAGACTTTTTAGGATTTCCAAGCATTGTAAACTATAAATATTCCGAATCACATATCGTTAAAGCAGAATGCAAAAGCTACAAACATGTTGCTGATTTTTCGACTTTTAAAATACTTGAAAGTTGAACATATAAAACTTCAATATAAACAAAGCAACTTGAAAATTTATTCTTGACGCACATTTTATTCAAAAGAAAGAAAACGTGTAAATCTTTTACTTTATAGAATAAAATTTGTAAAGATTTAAACTTTTAAATTCAACATGCCGAGTTTGAAAAAATTTCATTTAAGACAAAATGTAAAGAATTCGGCAAATTGATATTTAGTCGGAACAAAATAAAATTCAATAATATTATCTTCCACATAATGTATAAATAATTTGTGACTCAATAGAAAGAGTTGGATTGTACAATTCAAGAGTTAGTTGAATTTGCTCAAATTCTTTGAAATTTTTTGAGAAAACTGGAACAACATCATAATCAGAGATAAAATGCAGCGGAATAAAGTAGATGCACTCACAGTTTCTCATTTAGTCAGAAGCTAAAAGCTTTGAAGAACGAGTCCTAAACTGATTATGTTTAGAAGTCATCATGGAAGTACGGGTTCTGAGCTGAAGTACTCAGAAGCCAACTTTCTCTTACTGACCTTAACTTGAGATGCCTACAACTTAGAATCAATTTGAGATTTTGGAACCCACTTGTATTTGGGTCCATGAAAGTTAGTTGCAGTTCTTATGGGGAAATACTTGGAATATTTGACACGAGAAGCACAAGAAATATTATCAAACAAATGAACATAAGAATTAGCATAAGAGAAAGCATAATCATCAGAACTAGAATCCGAGGAAGAACATGAGACATGTTTTGAAATTCGAATCATTTGCTTTATAGAGTATTTTGAAATTTTATTACAAGAAGCAAATGAATCACTTTTATATAATCTGTCTACACATCTATCCTCATCAGTCTGAGATTCATCCGATGTCCGCTTCACCCTCCATATCTGCTTTGAATGAGTGCTCAGAGTCTTATCTGAAATCATCGAATCAGAAGAATTAAAACTGTCAGAAATGACTTGATCTTGTTTCTTTGACTTCTTTGACCGTCTTCTTTTACGCTTTGGTTTATAATAATCATCATTGAGCATAAAAGAATCATCAAGAATTTTCGTTTTAAGATTGGAATCAGAAGAAACAATTTTACCTAAGGCACCCAACTGATCAACCAATAAATCAGAACTAACCTCGGAGTCAGAAAATTTTTGAGAAAGGTTTTCAGATTTTGGAAATTCCTTTTTGTTTTCTTGAAAAATAGAAGAATGGCCAGAAACAGAATCTTGATTTTGGAAAAATAAATGTTCTTCAAGACTTGACGTCATGAAAGAAAGAATAACATCAGATTCAATTTCTTTTAAAATATTTTAATCTTCCATTTTATCTTTTAGGTCAATGATTTTGCCTTCTAATACTAATGGAGGAGTATATCTCTTAGAATCATAAATGATTGGAGAGATATTTTCCTTATCAGATTTAGTAGCATAAACATCAACAAAATCATCAGACATTGAAGACTTGATGAGAGATATATCATTTAAACTTTTTTGGCCTTTCTTTGATTTATCAGGAAAATATTTGGCATTTTCGCTTGTATAAACAAAATAAATTTCCTTTTTCTTGTTATTCATCCTTTTCTCATTTTCGATTTCTAACACTTGCTTTTCATTCATCCAATCAATTTTAAATTGAGGAGCATATTTAGCAAGAGTTAGATAATTGTATTTATATAAAGTAGGGGATTTTTCAATCGCATTGTTTAAACAATGAGGATTTTCAAAACCAAGTCCCCATTTTTCTTTTATAGACTCATAACTCCTCGGTTTGTGCATAAATATTGTTTGTTCAGATTGATTCCTTCGATATAATTTTTCTTCTAACTCGTTTATTTTAGCCGAAAAATTATCTTTTAAGGTGGTCATTTCAGTCAAAGATTCAAGATGAGTCATATTTGATTTTTCTAAATCATAAAATTTCTTTTGAAAGATATCTTTTGTATGTTCCAAAATAGATTTTTCATCTTTCAAATAAATTTTCAAATTGTCAATCAAATCTGACTTTTCTGAATTTAAATTCTTTGCAGATAATAACTTCGAGCGCAAATCATGTATAGCAGTTATAATAATATTCATTTGTGAAGAAATGAAAGTGTAATCAAACTCAGAAATTACCTCATCTTCATCAGTTTCACTATCACCATCATCACTCTGATCATCTCCGATTAAGCACATTTGAGCAATCTCCACATTACCAGCTTCATCATCGGAGTGATCTAGCCAAAATTCTTCTTCCACCAGCAAAGTAGTTCCACTCTCTCTTTTTTCAGCTAGTTCCAGTTTCTTCCGATAATACGCAGAATCCCGAACTACCTTCACTCGACAATCCTTTGAAAAATGACTCGGCTTTCCACAGTTAAAGCAAACAACATCTTTCTTAGCCTCGGGAACTTTGACATTTTTTGACCCGGAATTGAAGCGAAGATTGTTGGATCCTGACCGAGGTTGGAACTTTTTCTGATAGTGCTGAGAGAGAAGAATCATAGCTTTCTCAAGCGCCTCGCCATCATCATCAGTGGCCCCGTCATAAGCATTATCAGACAATGCTTGATTAGCCAGTTGGCTCGTTAGAAGTGCAACCGGATCCACTGTTTTCTTGTTCTTCTTCTCCAGTTTTGCTTTCTTCTCAAGCACTATGCTCTCATCAGTCATCAAGATCTCATACATCTCTTGGATCTGCATTGAAGAAACCCGAACATCGTTTCTCAATCTGTGACAAGACTTGTTCCATTCTGGCTGAAGAGCGTTGAGGAATTTCAGGTTTGTCTCGAGCTCTGTCTTGTTCACATTTATCTTGCGCAAATCATTCAGTATTGTGCAAAATATGTCGAAAACACTCTTTAGAGACTCAATTTCTTTGGCTTTAAACTCCTCAAAATTGTTCATATAACGTGTATGTCGGAGTTGGGTTACGACCGATGAACCAAGCATAATCTTTTCCAATTGTGCCCACAACAGATTTAGACAATCCTTGCAATGATCAACTCAATTGTAGATAGAATTTGGTAAAGCTAGCATCAGGTCAGCTTTTAATTCTCGATCAGCTTTCATACGCGAAGCCTCTTAAGTTGTTATGGGAGTCTCTTTGTTAGGCTTTACGAAAGGTCCTTCAGTGAGAGACTTCATCATGTTATCTCCATTAACTTGATGCTCGATGAAGTTTAGGAACCGATCTTGCCATTGAGTGAATTCGTTTTCATCAACTAAAACCGGAGGACGAGTTTCTGTGCCCAAAGACATCATGAGATCGCTTTTGTAGAACTGGGCTTGAAAAGCAAACTTTGCAGAATCCATGGAGATAGAAAAATTTCCAAGTCTGGAATGAGCTGGCGCAAACTAGAGGTTTGCGTGAGAGTAAGCTGGCGCAAAGTTAGGTTTGCGCGTATAAGTAGTGGCGCAAAGTTTGTTTTGCGTGAGAAGACAATGGCGCAAAAGAGAACTTTCACTTTGAGATTTGCGCGATGCTTTGGTGGCGCAAACAAAGATTCGCGTGAGCAGTTGGAGACGCAAACTATGATTTACGTGACTCGTTGATGGCGAAAACCTCTCTTGCGTGAAGCACTGAAAACGAAAACTCGATTTTTCGCGATGTGATGATGAAGCAAAAGAAACTTTGCGTTAGAGAATGTTGATGAGAACTTTCTTTGCGTGATACTGAGTTGACGCAAAATGATCTTTTGCGTGAAGAGAAGCTAATGCAAACTTTGTTTTGCGTGAAACAAAGGTAGCAAGAACCTGACTTTGCTTGATGAACCCTGAACTTGGCAATATGATCTGGCGCAAAACATGATGAACTCGCACAAGGATGTTGAACTAGCGCAAAGTTCAGATCTGGCGCAAAAACGATGAAAAACTTAGATTTCTCCAAAAATCGATTACAAAACTGAGTTTAATGAGAATTCTTCACACCAAATTGATCGAAAACAACTTTCAAACAACTAATTCGATCAAAAATCAAAAATTCGAAAAATCAAGAATTAAACAGAACGTAAAACGAGTTTTCCAGAAATTCGAAAACCTTCAAAATCGAACAACAAATACTGAATTTATTGAAAATCGATGTGAATCAAGTATGTTCTACTATCAAAATCGAATCCAACAAACCAATTTACAAGCAAAAATTTTCATAAAACATATCGAATTTGATGAAAAATCCAAAAACGAGATTTTCTTGAAAAAAAATCGAGAAAATCGATCAAATTTTCAGATTAATTCACAAATTCAGAGAACGAAAAAAACAATTCTCTCAATCCTCTCAGATTAGATTTTCTCTGATACCAATTGTAACATCCCAGGCCAACCGTACCAGATATTGTCCGCTTTGTCCACACACCCGGACTCACGGTTTTAAAACGCGTCTGGTAGAGGAGGTATCCAGTCCCTTATAAGGCAACTTTCGTTCCCCTCCCCAACCAATGTGGGATCTTACAATCCACCCCCCTTGGGAGCCCAGCGTCCTCGCTGGCACATTAGTCCGGTTCCCGAGTCTAATACTATCTGTGAGTCCAAGATCCTCTAATCTTAGAGAGAGAGAGTTTAAGCGCAAAGTAACAATCTGATTAGAATATGCGTTCATGTCTTACAAAGACCAAAGCCACAAGGGACTTAAATATCCTTGGCTAATACAATACTGATTAAGCCACTAGACACAATATTAGACCAATCCTATAAATACAATGATTACTATAAAATCAGACTTAACACAATAAATGGAAGAAGCCTATGTTTGAGAATAACATTTATCTTATATTTTCATCAATTTTTTAAGGGTTGTTAACTGCTAACTTATTAAGGTAAATACTTAAATATAGTTTAGTCAACTTTTAAACTATTTAACCCTTTTCTAATTAACTTTTTTAAAATTTAACATATCTACCCATTAACACTAACTAGTTGTGTACCCCTGCGATGCAACGAGATGCAAAATTTCATTGTAAATTAATAATGAAAAATCAAAAACTATTCTCATTTTAAAAAACAAAATCCGATACATACATGAATCCAATAGAACCATACAATGAACCTTTTCCTTCATCAATTGACTAAAATAATCGTTATAGAAAAAAGTGTAAAATTACTCGTATCAATATCGAGGAATCATGTTGTAAACATCATGCTTCAAATAGACTCGGTTTTACTTATGCCTTCTTCATTGTCGTTATCATGTACGTATCATCATTCGTCATGTAAAAGAAGCTGCACTTTTTCCCGGAGAAGAAAGCTCCCGAAGAGCCTCTTTCCCACAAATCGATAACATGTAATCAGTTGATTCCACATTGAAAATTTTCCTAAGAGTCCTGAAAATAATACCAAAAAAATGGCAACCACATAGTTGTATTAGCTTATTACCAAGTGTTGACATTAAAATTGGAGAAATATGCACATTAGAAGCAGATATATATATCTAACATGCCAAAAGGTGGAAGCTTAAAGAGAAAATAGCACCCGATTCTTGAAAGTAAAGAACAATCATAATTTGCCAAGGGATTAGTCTAGGCATAGCCTAGGACACCCTTCCAAAAAAAACTATATGTAAAATCACCAATTTTAACCACCATATGAATGAGATTTGATTATCCATTTAATAATGTATCCCAAGCTGTAAATTAAGCATGAGCTCATAATTCTCATGGCCTTTGATTATGTGATCCTTGCCTCTCTGTTGACCATGGTCTAATTCCCAACCCATGAATATGTCCACTGCCCATTGCCCAACCAATCTGATCTGAAACCATCAGTGGTGCTTACCCTTCCATCAACAGGCTGTCTCCCACCCATTTTCTCATTTTCTAAATTCTTCAGAAATGGATTCAGCCTCACTAATCACACATGAGAAATCAGGAGAGTTGATGGATAAAACTTCACATTTTGCTCTTTTTGATCCTTACCCCAAACGCCTACATAAACATGTAACGCATGTTTACAGGAAAAATAGGCAAAAAAAAAAGCAACATATTTATTAACCAAGAATTGAAAGAATAGTAGTGGCAAGCAACATAAAGAAAAAAAAAATAACAATTAAAAGCACCACAAATAGAAAGAGTGTAAATAACATAATTTATTTTAAACATTGCATGTGGTGTAATGGATATGACTCTGGTGTAACTGAAGTTTGCATTAAACATTCTAAAATATCACAATTTACATAAAACATTCTAAAAATGAAAGGATGGAATGTAAAATATTGTAAATAGTTATGTTCCTCATA
Source organism: Arctium minus (assembly GCA_954870635.1). Lineage (NCBI taxonomy): Eukaryota > Viridiplantae > Streptophyta > Magnoliopsida > Asterales > Asteraceae > Arctium > Arctium minus. The sequence goes on along the minus strand of OX941097.1, from coordinate 20,386,332 downwards.
ACCACTTATCTTGAATATCAATTCGGGTTTACCTTCACTGAAAGACATTGTCGAAATCAGTATTAACAATTATGGTTTGACGATGACGAGCCTACAAGCATATGAAGGAAAGCAGATATATAGAAATGAAATTTTGTTGTGCATAGTAAAGAAATCAAATATGCAAGAAACCAGAAAAATAAGACAAACATGATACCGCTATTTGAGATGAGACCACTTGATTGATTCTCTCAAGTTCCAACCATTGATGGGTCTTTTTAGATGCAAGCACAAACACCTCAAAGAAATACACACTCAAGCAAGTCAAACAAAAACGAAAAAGAAGACAAAGACACTACTCGATCGATCTTTTCGATTTCATCCTCATCTCATCTTCTCCATTCAAAATTCTTGTTTAAATAGGGATATGAATGAGGGGGAAGAAAGCGTGTTTAGAGATAGAGATACATGAAAGATGATGATAAGTTGATAACAATGGTTTTGAATTTTGATTGAATGGGTTGGAGGGATTTAGGGATAGGAAGGAAGTTGAATGTAACACCCGTAATTTTCGGTAAGTAAAAGTCACCCGGACGTTTTTGGAACTTGTAAATGGTGGTATTTTGTTGGTAAAACATTATTTAAAGTCCCTTAGAGTTTCGGGAGTGTTGGCGTTGAAAAATTCGAGTTTCGAGGCTTAGGACGGGTCCCGCAACAATGTCCGACGACTATGACAGTGTCATAGTCGCACTGTCACAATCGCAGAGGATGTGCCAAAGGCTGGTACACCCCAACGACTATGCAAGCGACTTTGCCACTGGCATTGTCGCCAGGTGTGCCAGCCCCTTAAAGTCACGAATTTTCTGCCTTTTCTCATTCCCTCTTCACCCAAATCAGTTTCAAACTCTCTCAAACCTCCCAAGAACGACCTAACACCACCCTTTGACATTTTTGGGCATCTTTGGCTCAAATATTTTCATATCATGGTGGTAAACCGTCATCAAGCTCAAGGGTGGAAGCTAGACATTAGAGTCTCCATCTTCATCTTCAGCCTCAAGTTTCATTTAGGGTTTTCTAAGTTTCTACCAAAACTTAAGTGGTGAGTTCATCCTCCTAGTTCCTAAACTTTATTATAATTTATAAATGCTCCATTGATGATTTCCTAGTGATTGGTTTCTCAAATTCCGGGTTTGATGATTTTGGAGAATTTGGGTCAAAAATTAGGGTTTTGGCCAAATTGGGGATTCTGATGTAAAATGTTTGGGGATTGATTATAAATGGTTGAATATGAATGTTTATGGTTGGAAACTTGTGAATCTAGGTTTTTGGAAGGATTTGCATGTTGATTCAAGTTTCTTCAAAGAAGCTCAAGTTGGGGTAAAATCTAGATTTAGCCTAAATCTAGCAAGGTGAGTTCAAGTTGATTTGTGAAAACGTTGTACATGCCAAAATGTCTATTTTTAAGTGTTTACATGAAATTATCATTTGTTGAGTTATTTTGTGGGTTTAATTATTTGAGTTGTCTGCTTTATAAACCTTGTAAAACCCCCCACATTTGGGACTTTTGGACATTTTGATAAATAAGTCAAGAATGAAAGAGTTTTAATAATTTATTGCATAAATGAAGATTATTTGGTAAAAATGTATTTTAGTATATATATATATATATATATATATATATATATATATATATATATATATAGAGAGAGAGAGAGAGAGAGAGAGAGAGGGTGTTCAAATGCAACCCCTTTACATGGTGCAACCCCATGCAACCCCTCTATCCACCACTCATTTTATTTTCACTTTTTTAATTAAAAAATGTAAAAATAAAATGAGTGGTGGATAGAGGGATTGTATGGATTGCACCATGTAAAAGGTTGCATAATAACCTACCCCCCATATATATATATATATACTATATTATAAAACATGGATAAAAAACTCTTAAATATGCATAGTTTGTGTTATGAGATGTTTAAAAGCATCGACGGGTGAGTTCTTGGGTTTTGGTCATTCCCGACCTTGTGAACATTTCGAAAATTGTAAATCTTTTAGTTTTGGGGGAAAGGATGTATTTTAAGTATTTCAATGAGTAAATTTCGAGCATTGACATTTTAACGGTTTATTTTACGGGTGTGAATCATTTGCTGTAAATACACTTACTATGTGTTTTGGAGAAATGTTCAACCTCGTGTTATGAGACATTTTGAAAAGGGTCAATGGTATAACCTTGTTTGGAAAATGACCTGTCCCTAGTGATATGCCTTGAGAATTCAATGCATATATCACTTTTTCTTTTCTTTTAGGTAGCTCATTTTGCTTTAATCCCAACATTTGAGTCCATTTTCTTATCTTATTTGCCGTTTTCTATTTTATGGAGCTAAGTTTGTGATTTACTTGCTTTTACTAAATAGGTAGGCTAATATAACTCTAAAACTGCAGGCTGCAAGGATAAATAGCAATGCCACAACATTTGATCAACACTTTGGTTGGGGCCTTTTGGGGACTTAATGGAGAATATCGGCCAACTTCAGATTGAAAGTAGGCATGGAAATGGCCCCCGCCTCGTAGGGGAACCCGGTTCACCCGCCCCGATCGGGGACGGGGATTCCCCGCTAAGCCGAGGATGGGGACGGGTATCGTACTCCCCGCCGCGCCCTTCCCCGTACTCGTTATATATTAATTAATAAATTAAATATATTATTCATTTCAACTAAATCGGTAATTCATAATTCTGTATTTTCTAACTAGGTTTAGAATCTAAAATTGTCATTTTGTGGATGTTAGTATGTAATCTTTTGGATGTCAAGTCAAAATACAATTAGTCGATGTGTTTTGGATATTACTCAATATGTTTTGGACGTGTGACGTTAAGTTTTTTTTTTAATTAAACTGGATTTATATTGGTTTTAGCTAATTAAGTATCATATGATGTGATTGTTTGTATAAAATTAAATTCCTTTTGATTTTAGGTTTATTGGAAATTTGTGAAATTTAAAGATGTGTTGTGTCTCATATATTTGATTTAAAATAGTTTATATAAACGGGTAAAAATCCTCGTTTTTCCGTTGGGGATGGGGATGTGATCATATTCTCCGGCGAGGATGGGGACGGGGATAAAGATGAGGATCGGGGACGGGGATGGGGATTGAGGTCCCTTCCCCATTTCCATGCCTAATTGGAAACCAACTAATTCAGTCAAGAAGAAGATCAAGTGCTCTTTTGTTGGCAATTGGATTGTAACTCTAGTTTATTGTACTTCTAGTTAAGTTTTTTAGGGTAATGATGTACTTTTGTACTTTGCTTTTAGCTTAGTTGCTTTATTGCCCCCTCTTGGACTCCTATTTAAAGAGGCCAAGGGCTTATGTTTTAAAATCATCTAGATCAGTTCTAAGACTGATTTTAGTACTTAAACAATTGTGGTTGAAGATCTTGAATTTAATATTTAGTTTCGAATTTCTTTTAATTCTTGTTCTTATACATACAATGTTGTAGCATTGCATGACGGAATTTGCTTGCTTTACTTTACTTTATCGCTTTATGTCATTTACTTTACGCCATTTACTTTCAGCACTTTACATTCAGTTATTTAATTTATGTCTTTAATTTACGTCATTTACATTACTTGCAATTTGATTTCAGTCATGAGTAGCTAATATTTATAGCTTGGGTGTGAGGCAAAGGAAGATGTGGTAAACCAAATAATAGTGGACATTGTTTCTTAATAATGATGGTCTACTATTTCATTTTAAGTTTTATAAAACCCAAACACACTTTTTGACGAATTGATCGCTTTGAAAGTGGTAAAATGTAGTGGACTCAGGCATGAGCCACATAAATACACGTCAATTTGAATGATATGAGAAGTATACTTGGAAGAGTTGCTAACAAGGGAACTTGTTATCTATGTTTTCAAACTGATTGATTCTTGACGGGTTGATCACGGGTCAAAGTGTTAAAGTGTAGTGGACTCAAGAATGAGCTACTAAGAACACATCAACTTGAATGATATGGGAATCAACTTGGAAAAGTGATTTAAACAAAGACATTTATTGTTCCATATATATAGAAGACACAATTTGACACTCACACTGGTCTTGATATCACATAGACATATGTTGATTGAAAGCTAAACAATATTGCAATGGTGGATATCAGGAAGGATGTTCTTCTAGATAGATAGTGGAACATATTATTGGCTAACTAATGTTGTAGCATCCCTACAACATTGGCCACTGGAATTTGTGTTTAACCCTCAACTCAAGTCTTACACCCATGCTTTTCTCTTATCTTGTTATTATATGATTGTGATAACCAACTCAAACAAAGTCTTCAAAATCGTTATCTGAAATCTTTTCTTTTAGTACATTATTATTGCACTTTTACAACAATCTCTGTGGAACGATATCCGGTATTTTACCATTTTATTACTTGAGAGACGATATTGGATCTCATTGTATACTTGCTTTGAGATTTAATTATCACATGTCTTAGCGGTGTGCAAATATCCGTATCACCTATCTAAGTTGTGTTGGAGCTTGGCCGTGTACTTTGGAGCACGTGTTTGCATAAACGTTGGTCGAGTGCGTTTTATTGCATTTTATTGCTTTTGACAATGAGTCATTTGGTTGTTTGAGCTTGTGGCTCGGTATTTGATTATGATTGGGTTTTAGGGACATTTGTCCAGTTTTGATAGTTCAACGTCGAGCTTTGGGTCATGATTTATATCTATTTGAAAGATGCTAAACTCGATAAACTATGAGTGTATGCTGAAAGATGCTGAGCTCGATAAATCATGTGTATGCTGAAAGATGCCGAGCTCGATAAATTAAGAGTGTATGCTGAAAGATGTTGAGCTCGATAAACCATGAGTGTATGCTGAAAGATGTTGAGCTCGATATCCAACATGGGTGTGACCGTACGGTGGGTTTTACTAACATAGTATGTGGTTTACTTTGTGTTCCACCACATTATATGGAATCGGGTCTCCCCCGTCACCGAAAGGTGTTATTTGGAGTATTAAGTTTTAGTGTCAATGTTTTCGGTGACCTTTTTATATATATGGATTTTATCTATTGATTTATGGGGTGAGTATTATGTCACACTCGTGCTTCAGGTGCTTCGGAGTATAAAGTTTTATTCACGTTTGGAGTGAGTTTGGGTTGAATTTACTTTATGAAAGAACGTTTTGCATTTGGGCGTCCGTCTTTGGAAACGCGTACTATTGGAAAAAAAACATTTCTATATTTAAAGTAAACCATTTGAAAGATTATTTTGAGTAGTATCCTTTCCCTTTTTGCGATGTATTTAATTTTGAGGAAAACTCTTGAACTCACTAAGTGTTAGTCTAACCTTTTTATTTGTCGGCATGTGCAACATGTTCTGGTTGGGAATGGTTCTAGTTGCATTGTGAAGAGAGGAGTTCTAGTTGTGTGCTCGAAATATCTATGAATATGAATATACATAATCACATATGAATAAATAAAAATATCTACAATTATCATATATGATAACATGATATGTAATATGTACAAAACTTCACATAGTGATATCACATGTGATATTTGATCAAAATTGTGAATTTTTTTATATTAAAAGTGTATCTTAAAAAATTATATAAAACTTAATAAAAAAATTATGAATTAATTAAAATTCAAAAATAAATAAGATATAATGAGTACTTTTAGGATTTATCCAATTTAAATGATAATTATCCTATTTTCTAAAATTATTTTTTATTTTTATTTATGATATTTTTTAATTAATGAATTATGTGGTCCATATTTTCATTCTCGCAAATTAGTTTTCTTCTCGCATCCTTTCTAGTTAGTAAAAACTATAATACATCCAATGTAGATTATAATATAAAATTTCCACAAGCCCAAAATGGGTAGATTAAGCCCAAGCAGACCCATATTTTACCATTATTAGCTTTATGGATTTTGAAAGTTGTATCCTTTCTTTCGGTTACTATTTTTGTAACATATTTTTATAGAATACATGTTCAAATATGTAGATTGAAAAGTTTGTTGGTACAAGTTTACACGACCTCGCTCGAGCAAGTGTCGTCTTGCTTTCCATCTTACGGGAATCTCCTAGGCAGGCTCATGGCTCACACCACACATTCGTTACGTGAGCTCCTCTCGACAACCCCTAGATTGCGAATCTGGAACATCTAGTCGGCTTCTTTTCACACAAAACAACTCGAAATCCAATGTCTCCATATTTAAACTTTAAATAAGACCTTAACATGACCAAAGACACAAAATGATAATCCAATTTCATGATCAAGCTACCATTTATTCATATGAACATTAAACTTCATTCTAATACTCCTAACTTGAGCCTTAAGGCCTCATTCCACTTCAAATTAACACTTCAACATATTTTCACATGAATAAATAATGAAAAAGCATTTAAATGAAAAAGGGTGACGAATTTCTTACCTTAATTCATGATTGGACTCTATTGTTTCACTGCCCTTCTTGCTTCTTTCGTTGCACCCTCTTTCTCCAATTTCTTCCTCTGAACCTGACAAAATTGAGAAATGACATCGCCATTCGCCATTTTGTTTTCTGAATTATGCTTCTCGACCTTCCAAGAAACTGTTCTGGACACTATAAGTATAACAAACTTGGGTTTATAGGACGTTTAAAATGTTTAAGCATTCTAATAGGACTTAGGTTTATAAGACCAAAAAAAAGTCATATCTAAAAGTGTTACAATAGATTTATAGGACAAAGAACAAAATGCATTTAACCTACTTAGTTCTTAATCATATAATATTTGTTCACAATAAGGTAATTAGGATACTTTTATTTATTTAATAGTCAGAAATAGGTGGTTTAGCTCTGGTATGGTGGGTGGCAATTGATGGTTATTGCTACATAATATTAACCAAGATACAATTATTAATGATTCTATGTCTATGAATGCTAAAAAATATATATTTTTTTAAAAAACACTTGTTCAAGATTTTTTCGTACTTAGGCCTTTTTATAAATGTTTTGGTCTTATAAAATTTCAAGATGTGCATGATCATATCGTGAAATTGGGTTTACATCTGGCCATTGGCGTTTTATCTGAATCTTCCCAACTAGAATGACTTTATTCAGACTAAACTAGCGAAAAACTCGACTTGGGGATTTCCCTAAACCCAGGCAATGACCTAAGGGTTCCACACCTTTCTTGGTGAGACCAAGCGAACTAACGATTTCTGACAAGTCTTTCCTAAATTTTAGAGCAAGTAGCGGAACAACCAGAAATCTAAAAACGAACTTCGGATTATCGATCGCAGAAGAAATTAAATTAAACTAAATAAATTTACTCTAAATAAATTTGGGCTAGTTGGGCCTGTTATTCATATTGGGCCGTATCAGTCAACCTCTTATGATTATGCGGGCCTGTTGTATAATGATATGAAATGAATAATATATGAGGCCTAGTTAAAAAATGTTTTTTGTTTATAAAAATCTAAACTGAAAATTGAATAAAAACATGCCTTAATATTTGATTTAATTTTATTGTTGCACAAAATTTCAAACATTTTTATTTTACTAAGGTGCCGTTTGTTTTTTAAGAGGTCTAAAGTCTGAAGTCTTATTTTAGTTATGATTAATAAGAGGGGGTGTATAAAAAGGTTTGAATGATTCAGACTTAAGAGTCATTAAGAAGTTTTTAAAAAAAAACAAACAACCCCTAAGTGTTGACCGATCAATTAACCCTACCTGATTCATTCTCAAAACTTAACCATATTTATCTGAATTTGTTTTGATCTATTACTAAATAGGTTCGTTTTGCCATTTCTTTCGACTTGTAAAACCATTATGATTCATGTAAGTTCTAACTCATTTAACCGTTTCAAACCATCTAAATCTAAATCGTGTTTTTTAAACAATTAAGATGGTGTTTGGTTCGTTGGAATTCGACGGAACTGAAATGGTCAATTCCATTGACCATTTTTTGTTCATGCATTTGGTTCATATTTTGAGTTTGTGTAAAGAATTCGAATTCCACATATGGTGGAATGTCAATTCCTTGAGTTCTAGCAAGGAATTCTAATTCATCCATCTCATCTTTTAAGGAAAATCTATTATACTCTTATATTTAGTTCATTCTATTACATCCCACCTTTGATGGTTGCCACCACCACCGATGTTACCACCATCGCCTTCACCCCCACCATCACCGTTGTCGTCAGGACCACCACAGTCGCCACCATTACAACCACCACCGCCACCACTACCACCATCAACGCCACTACCGCCTCCACCCCACCAACAAACGTACAAATTCAATTTCTTTTGTCATATTTCATTCCAATTCCCACCAACTAAACGTATAGTTAGACCTGATTAAATTTCATTCCAATATTTTTAAATACTAATTACTTTGACATATCTCAATTCAGAAAGATTCCATTCGGTGAACCATGCAAACGCCACCTAAATCAAATGAAACCAAACAAACTAAGTAAATCTCACTTAGAAGTACGATCTAAGTGTTTTTACAAACATATTTTTATCATATCAACTCACTGCGTCATACCTTAAAGTCTCTTCTTCTATCTATAGGTGTTTTCATCATGGATCAGTCACACCAATCCATCCCAAACTTGGTGGTTAAACTCTACAATGATAATTGTACACATATCTTCCTTTACCTCAGGAGATAGAAAATTTGTTTATAAGAAAACATGAGGCTTGCCAAAAAGATTTGAAAGTTTGTCTAAACTATTACCTCCTTCGTCCCAAATTAAGTGTCTACATTATTATTTTAGTTTGTCCCAAAATAAATGTCCATTTTCAAAAGTAAGTTTCCAAGTTCCCATTCTACCCTTAATTATGAGGTGGTGAAAATTTCTCTATCTATTATTAAGAGTAAAAATGTCATTTGGTTATTTAAAAAGTGTAATAATTGCATATTCCTAAAACTCTGTACCATTTTCATTGTGGACATTTATTTTGGGACGAAGAGAGTACATATTGAGGTGATCAAACCAATTAGTTGAACTTGACTCGAGCTTTTGGCAAGATGGCTTATCTCCAGGGACGGACCTGGTATGTTAAATACGATGGCATGTGTCACCGTATTATTTCTCCGACGAAGGGTAAAAAAAATTAGGTTCATGAAAGGTGCAACCGTATCGTTTTGGAAGATGTTACCGTATTATTTTGGAAACTTCAAGAAGATGCAACCGTACCTCATAATCAACCAAAAAACCGAAAAAAAATCCCTCGAAATTATGAAATTAGGCTAAAAACACATCGGACAATATTAAATGTCGGTAAAAAGATAAGACAAGTCGATAAAAACCGTGTTTTTTGTAATTATTTTTTGTCTGTATTATATGGTGCCACCGTATGAAAAAATTTCTGGATCCGTCCCTGCTTATCTCTCTGGATGGACCACGAAATTAAATTGTTAAATAAACAACCCACATGCATTATAAAATTTCAACAAACCGAATTATTGATTAACCAAAAGTCATGATCATGATGTATTTAATGCTCTCCCTTTTATCTTCATTTGGATAGGGATGGATAATATATATATATATATATATATATATATATATATATAATTTGTCTAATTTAAAAAGGATGATAATATCAATTTTATATGTATGAATTATAAACTTTGTATGAATAAGATCGATTTATGATTACAATTAAACTATTTCTTTATGTTTGTCAAATATTTTGTTATATATAAAATATAATGTCTGATTTGTCATATTATTTGATAATAATGTTTACAATTATATAATTCGTTATCCGCCAACACAACTAGATAACGACCATAAAGAACAACTAGAATATATAAAAATTAATTTTCACAATAAAATAAACTCTAAATTCAGAAAAAAGAATAATACAAAATCTCTTCTTGTAGCTTTGGATCACGTAAAATAGATTTTTGAGAGATATATTTTATTCAGTATTATAGGGATTGTTTGAGAGAGATTTTATATTTCATTAGGATATAACTTCAGACATTATTGTTTCAGAAGTTCCTATATAAATGGAACATGTGTACTTTTGAATGTGGTTTGAACCGTTGATTCACATAACTGGAAATAACCAGTTAGTTTAACAACGAAATTTAGAATTGACTAGATATCCAATATGAGAATTTTGTAAGAGAGAGCGATGGTACACACCGAGTCACTATAAAATAACTGACTTTTACCGATGAAAAAATTCATTGGTAATCCGTCGACGTTGAAAGCCGGATCTGTCGGTGAAAGTCCTTCAGAAGAAATGTTGTGGGAAAAGACATTACCGACGGAGCGACGGATCACCGACATACCCATTTACACTGATGGATCACCAATGGTTTGCTTTTACCAACGGATCCAATCATCGATATGGATCACCAACGACGGATAATACCGACGACCAAAAAATATAAACAAATAAAAGAAAATTTAACTATCGGTGATTCATCGATAATTTTAATTTTCTTTTTAAAAAATAATAATTTATTATAGTCGTTTTCTTATTTGTATAATCAATGGTGGATCCAATATTTTTGCCTAGTGGGGGCACATTTAAGGTAGATTAAAGTCTTGTAAAGTCGACCGATGTATTTGTAGCCTGATTCCACCTTTCCGAAGGATTTTTAAAGTTTTTTTTTATTGATTCAGAGAGATTGTTATGTTTTTGTTGATTTCGATGGACTTTTTCGGTTTTTTTGGTTAATTTTGAAAAACTTTTTTTTGTTGGTGAGGCCCAAACAGCCAAACAGGAATTTACCGGGAAGACTTATAGTAGAAAGTCGAAAAAAATTGTTTTTAACCTAGAAAAAAGAGAATAATATTTTTTAGTGGGGGCATCCCCCCACCCTTTACAAGTTGGATCCACCCCTACGTATAATGCAATATTATATACAAAATTTTCTTGTAAACCGACAATTGAAAGTTAATATAATGACAAATTAAAAAAAAAAAACTTTCTACTCGATTCATAAATGAAATTAAAAAATAATCATTCTTTAAGTATGCTAATAAAATCATAATGTTATCTTTTTAATACAACAATTTATAACTAGAATTGAGGCTTTAAAGACAGTATTTCTTTTTCTAAATATACTTGAAATGGTCCAGCTGTGCCAGGGAAAAGAATAGAAGAAGCGTCTGACTCCTTCATGCATGCTCCACTTGGCTCGGAATCTGTTGCAAATGCATGTGAGGGGGGAATGTCTGCATTAAGATTTAAAACTTGTCGTCTACTTGAAGGAAACTCCCCTTACACGAATTGCTGCATTTATTCGAGTGATCCATAAACGACATAACTTTATAAGGTTTCATACAAATTATAAAACCATTCCATGACTAAAGCAACAAACTACATTCTTGGCCCTGAACAAGGGGCAAAAGTGAAAATTACACCCCATTTTACTACAACATAAGCATTCACATGCTCCCTAGGTGGAGGAGGTTACTATTACTTGGATGGTGAAAAACATGAATACAAGTCAGAAACCTAGGGAAAATTTATAGATAAATTTAAGAAATAATGATAGAATTGGTAAGAAAATCAAGGAATGAGAGAGAGGAAGAGTTGTTCTTTCAGTTACCTTCTCCCAAGTTTCTAAAAAACGCGCCTTGGCGTCGCCATGACACGCATGGCGCCGAGGCCTAGCCTAACCGCCACGTTTTACCCTTGGCGTTGAGATAAGGCGTCGAGTTTGTTATGACGTGTTATGACGTTATAAATTTGTGTACTTTCGATTCTTCGGATTTGTGTACTTCGAAATTCGTTTGGAATTTGCCCATTAGTATCGACTACAATTTAGAAATTCTTTTCTTATCGTTTTATATGAACGTAAATTGTGAATAACTTGATCATTATTGTTCAAGACATTAACACACACACATACACATATATACCTATAAATTATATATAGATTTGACGTCTTAAGTCACGCCTTGGAAAACGCCATGGCCTCGCCATAACTCATATGACTTGAGGCTTGACTTCACAGCCACGCTACGCCTCATGTCTTCTCCTAGACGTCTCGATGGGATCAGAAGATTCAGAACCATGCAAACTTGAGGATTTTGCTGCTAAAAAAAAAAAGAAAGCTCTAACTTAATTTCAAAGTTCAATATTCCCAAGCAATCATTAGTATTCCCAAATAAAAACTCCAAGAGGAGATTTTAATTTTAATTTTAATTTTTTTTATTTTTTATTTTTTAAAAACTCCCAAATTAAAAAAATAAAAAAATATGCTGGTAACCGATAGATTACAGATGAATTTTTTTAATTTTTAATATTTTAATCGATAATTTCTAAATCAATCGAAAATCTAATAATTATCTGCGGTTTCAAATCCTTTGGTAATCCATCAGTAATTACCGATGGATTTTTTACGAATATTTTTATGATTTTTTAATTGTTCTTAATTGATAATTACCAAATTCGTCGGAAATCTGTCAGTGATTACCGACAAAAAATTACATCGGTAATATTTCGTCGATAAAAGTCATTTTTCTGGTAGTGAGTGTTAAGATGAAAATAACTTCAAAACCTAAAAACATATACGGTCTTGCAGGATTCAATGATTTCATCTGTAAGTAAAGGTGATTATTATTTATATAAATGATCAGTGGTGGAGTCTTATCCGAGACTGTTAGCAGCAATGTATAAGAGTGACGCTCTATGTGAGGCCATGGTGCCATTTTAGGTGGTCTTAGTTTCGTATGTATATTAATCATACAAATAATTTTACAAAGAAATCAACAGATGGTTTTAAGAATTCGATTACAAGGAAGAAAGTAGAAGAATTATAAGAAGTTGAGGTTCGTGTGTAATACGATTTCCTTAAACAGATTCGCCGTCTGTTCCCAGGGTACAACAGCGTAAGCAGTAGTACTGCCGGAGATGACCACTTGCCTGAAAAAGTTGGCAGAATAATCGTATGCAGTATATATTTCGAGAGAGTTGTGTAGTGTGTCTCTGGAATGCAACCAACCTCCTCAATTTATATTGATGATTTGAAACCGAAATAATTAATTGTAATTAATCAATAATTAAACGAAATATTCTTTATAATCGAGAAGAATAAATTGTAATTAACTGGTAATCAATATATTAATTATTTGTCTTCAATACGTTTGATTTGAGGGTTACAGAAATTGAAACAGTGCATGGCACGGGTTAACCCGTGAGAGCCACTGGCTCAAAAATAAAATTAGCAAAAACCAAGTCGCGCGAGATTTCGTGTCCGCAGGTCGCGCCCACACACAAGTTTAGCGATTTTAGCTTACGAAAATCTCAATCGGCACCCTCCTGCGTGCGGGTAGGTGTTGGAGTAAAACCATTCAAAGAGCTTGTAAACTACTCACACTTCCATGATTATAAATCATTAAATGTGTACTCCTTCTTCCTATGTGGGACACATTCCCACACCCACTTGATTTTTACTAAGTTCATCCAAGTACTCAACTTTGAGTATCGATATCTCATTCACACACACTCCGTTTTGGACACATGATATATCGTTTCGAAGCTCTCATATAGCAGAATACAAACCCACTAGGAGTTAATTACATATAATACATATATATATATGTATGTATTTAAATGTGTCCAAAGTTAGTAAAAACACACATTTTTACTAAATTTTCCAACAAAATTTTGGGGAAAATGATTTCCAAGAAAACTTGGGAAAGGTTATTGTAACACCCTAAAATTTAGGACAAAATAAAAATTTGAAAATTTGAAAATATGATATTTGTAATTAGAGTAAACCACCCAAAGCGGGCAATTGTATAAAAGCGTTTTACAAAACCTGTGAATGAGTACGGAAATCAACAACGAACTAATCTAAATAAATTCTATCTAGATTACATTGATTGTCAACCAAAATTTCCAAAATAAATAAGTTGTTTATAACGCCAATACTCCCAAAATATCTATCATCACAAAAGCCTCAAGTGTCCACACTCGTCCCTCCAACATTGGGCAACCCACCACTAAGGGAACCTGTTATACACATTATTTGAGAAAAGTGTTAGGCTTAAAGCCTAGTGAAAATATACAGTTTATATAAAAGTTGGGAAATAATTCAAATGCAACAATAAGTAATCTTTTCCAAAGTGTTGAAGTTATAAATGAAATAACATCGACGTAGTGACCTTTCGGTCCAAAATACATCTTGTGATGGCGGGGGAGACCCGAATTCCAAGGATCGTGGTGGAACACAAAAGTAAGTCACTCTCCGAGTTGTGAGCTAAATACTTGGAACCATGGCCACGAACAACGCCGGCTCGTACTCAGATGTGGGGAAGGGCACCCAAGGATCCAAGTCATACTCATTCGCTAGGATTACATTTACGGCCCATGGCTAGTAACCGGTCCCACATAACCATACCAAATTGTCTCCGAGGACCCAATGTCTCAACTAGCTACATACGGGGGAAAATGTCCCAAAATAAACCAATGCCTATTCCTATGGATCCAAAAGTAATAGTCTAAGGTGGTCACAATTTCATTTGTGACTAGCTTATATCGGTGCACATTGATTCCATAAGAATACATTCTTAACACCATTTCCTTGTAATAATTTACCTTTAGTGCACTTAAACCCAAAGTAGGTTAGCTAGGGTTTTATTTCCACTTCTCATACAAAAGGTTTCCAAAACAAGTTTTCCCAATACCTCACCATATTTTAAAATCAACCATAACTAATTTTAGGTTACCATCAAGTTCCAATCAAAAATCCCCAATTTAGAAAAACCCTAGTTATCATAAAAGATGGTTTTCTATCATGTGTTTACTCATTAATAAGTAAATGAAGTATGAGTTATGTACCAAGTAAGTGTTCAACAATAGTTTTTCCAAGAACAAGGTTAGAACCCTAAAATATTCAAAACCCATTTTTAGGTTAAAATCCTATAAACAATAAAATGTAAACAAGGAGATGATAATAGGTTCAAAAGTCTAAATTTGATGTGTATAAGGTTTAAAAGAGTTGAATGTGCTCACCTTGTGATTTTAGTTTCAACCTAAAACCAAGAATCCTAGAAAAGGAGAAATGAGACTTGCATTTGAAGATGAAGGTTCTTCACCAAGAACGCTTATGATCACCTAACCAAAATCATAAATGCATTAAGATGGAGGTTGTTGAAGGAGTTAATGAAGAGAGATGAGGGGTGATAGAACTTACCCAAAACTCCAGAGAAAAAACGAGCAAGCTTTCCTCCAAAATCAGAAATGAGAGAAAAATTCGCTGAAGTCGTTTTTATACCCAAACCCACGTCGGCGACATTGCCCAGGCGATAGTGACATTTGTCACTATCGCGGGGCATTCTCGCTAGGAATGTACCGCGGCCCCCAAGGTTGGCGCGAGAGTGACAGGGCGATAGTGCCCGTGTCACAATCGTGGGTCACTACCGCACCAAACTTACCGAATGCCATGATCCTTCCGCGACTATGACCCCCGCGATAATGCCCTTGGCAAGGTCGTGGGGCACTGTCGCCTGGCTCATTCGGGACCTCGAAAAATGAGATCTTTTCTCGCATAAAGGGGTCTTGAAGACAGAATGATTCAATAGGAACAAAATAGAAACAAATTCCAACATATGAAGGTTAGAAAGAGTTTTGAGGGGGGGGGGGTGGAATTTTCGTTAGATTGAAATTTCAAGGTGAAAAGGAAAAACAAAAGAAATTAAAAAAAATCTTTAGACATTATTTCCACAAAAGTCTACAGGATATCCCACATACCTCCGTGAGGGTCCTTGTTTAGATCGACTTATTTTTTTTCATATTATTGTAATAGTTAGTTTTCGGATCTCGACATACAAATATCTAAATTTTCGACTTTGTCGATTCTGAAACGATTCTCTGTCATTTCTAACATCTACTTTTTAAAAGAATTATGAACCATCGGATTTGTTCTATACAAGTTTGTTTTTTCAAGTATAAATAATGTCGGTTTTAATTTCTCTCAAGATCATATTAAGGTTTATCTGATTTTTAACTTTAGGGTATATAAATAGTCGATGTGCATATACACTAATCAGAAATTCACAATTAAAAATTATATTGAATTAATAAATTAAAACTCTAAAATACGAAATAACGTACATCCAAAGTCCTAAATTTCATTCTATTATTATTTAGAGTAAATTACAAATTTGGTCACTGTGGTTAGTGAAAATTATGGATTAGGTCCTCCAAACAAAATAATTACATGTATGGTCATCAGGGTTTCATTTTTGTTACGGATTAGGTCCCTTGTCCTAACTCCACTAATTATTGATCCATTAAGTAAGGGGGAATATCGTCTTTTTAAATTTTATTTTCTTTTATTTGTTACATTAATATGCTATCTGGATTTTACACACCATCCAACTCAAACAAGAATTCAGAAAGATACTTGACTTTTTCAGCTTTCTTGCTTTCCTAAATCCATTTCCACTCTCTCCATTCCACCATACTAAACCCTTTTCACCTTTCATTCTATGCTACCTTCACCGCCACCGCCGCTCATGGGGTATGGTTTGCACTTGAACTCTTTCCCCAAATTAATCTTTTTCTTCAAAAAGGGGATTTGAATTGTGCGCTCGTGATATAACTTGTTATTAGGGATTTGGTTTTCCGGTGGAGGAGAAACAATGGCAGTGGAAGCTCCTGCCATCGTTATCGATCGATGATGGATGTGTGCCTTACTCCTTTGCTTTAGAATATGAAGGCCCTCCAATATCTCACCGTCTTCTTCCACGAGCTGTTCTGATCAATGTTTATAAGATTCCTGTTGCCGCCGTTGTTTCCAAATCATGTTTGTTTGATAATATTCATGATTACAATACGCTATCCATTCCTGGTGACAACCCATATATGTATGTGTCTAATCAAATACAACACACACCAATCTTTCATCTACTTCAACGAAGACAAGTTCTATTGTGGGTGTAATCGAGAGCCGGTGTGTCTAATCAAAATAAAATACCCATCAAATATCCAAATCTGTAATTTAATCTCATATATAGAGTAACGGGGGAGATCCCTTTGAATCTGGATCTAGATCAAAATGAGTGTGTTTTGTATGGTTGAAATTTTGTTCCATTCGACTTGTGTAGAGGCAGTGGGATGGCAGTAGTATGGAGGGTAGAGGCCGAGAGGGAGAGGGAGAGGGAGAGGGAGAAGGTAGATGGAGGAGCAGATCGATGTATGGGTTTTTTACGACGGCTAAAAGAAGGGTTTTTATCATGGTGAAGTGTGTTGTAGTCGGAGATGAGGGTGGGAGCCACAGATGAGGTACATCGCCGAAGAAAATGGACGAACCGGTAAATAGGTCATCGCCGGAAAGATGGAAGACGCCAGTGAAGAGGTTCGCCGGAGACGATGGATGGGGCAGGTAAACACGATTGTCGACAAGAAAGCTTCTCTTCAAGATTGTCCATATTATATTAATGTACAGAAATATATAAATAATGTTATTTTCATTTTTTTCTTAAGTAAAAAGACAAAAATACCCTTGACTTAAACGGAGTTATGGTTAACAAGGTTAGATTGAGGGACCTAATCCATAACAAAAATAAAACCACAATGACTATACATGTAATTATTTTGTTTGGGGAGACGTAAACCAAAATTTTCACTAACCACAATGACCAAATTTGTAATTTACTCTATCATTTATCAAGTTAGGATGTGATGGATGCAAGTGAATTGTATTATATCATATAAACCCTTTTTATATTTTAAAAATTATTAAGAAAATGAATCATAATTATTTGGTTAATCGTTAGTTGAGATTTTATTATTTATAATTGAATTTTTTTAGATAATCTGTGAACAATATCATTGGGATTTTTAACTTTTGGTGACCTTTTCTAGAAGCTCGAATATAAGTGGTATTAAAAAATTTCATTTAAATATTATCATGTTACATATAGATTAATAGATATATTATTATAGGATCAAACAAATAAATACATCAAGATGTATGTATAGATAATGTGTCTGTATGGAGCTTCATTATTTGAGAACTATGAGATTTATGAGAACTTCTATCTTAAGGTTTTATTGTACATGATTTTTTCCATTTATGTATTGTATTAGTGTATTAATTAACATATATTTGTTTCACAATGTGTTTATTTATATGTATTCGGTCCACAATGTGAAACGTTTTTATGTGTATTTTTTGTTTCACAAACACGCCAAACATTGTGAACCGAGTACATGTAAAACAAATATACATTAATTGCTACATAAATTTTTAGTCATAGATGACAAAAAATCATATGAAATAACACATGATGCACTTTATAGAGTTCTTAAAAGAAGGCCCTTGTAATTGTAGATGGTCAAAGTTTGTGAATAAATCATACGATTATAAAAATATTAAGGTTCCGTTTGTTTTTTAAGGGGTAGACTTGGTATGGTATCAAGTTCCCCCTCCCCCTAATCTTGTGAGGTTAGTTCAACTGACAATAAAATTTGAGTAACTGAGATCCTCCACAGAGGTCACCGCTTAGAGTACTACAAGGCCACTGAGGATTTTCTCAGATGTACCGACCATCCTTAGTACCAACTTAAATGGTACCAAATTTTTTCGTTGGTACATGTCGGTATTGGTTTTGTACCAACTTCAAGTTACATAGATGAAAACTTGTCATTTTGTTCAAATTTTGAGTGACATTTTGAGTTTCTAGGTAGCACATGTGATTTAAGAGTTTTTAATTGCAAAGAATAAAACTTGCAAACATTTAAATGTTCAAACAAAGTAGTTAAAGTTGACTCAAAAAAAAAAAAAAAAGTAGTTAAAGTTACAATATGTTTATATTCAATACATAGAAGATATAAAAACTAATAAATAATTAAATACGTCGGTACACCGGTGTACCAACCAAGTTTGCATAATTGGTATAGTACAACCAACCGACTTTAATTGGTAGGGTTGGTAACACATGTTGGCTGGTTTGATTTAGTACAAAACTGTCGCCCCTAGTTTTTTTTAAACCTATTATCATACTTTTATTGAATAAAAGGTATACTCATATTTTATTACGGTTGTTTACCAAATGTTTACCCGGTAAATGTTTATCGGGTTACTTATCTTACAAATGAATATGGAAAGTATCGAGAATCTTACTCGGTAAGAGGTGGACAAAGATTGAGAGTTTTACCCGGTAAGTGAGTATGACGACTCTTACCCATCTAGTGTTTATCAGATAAATTGTCGCATACGATGCCGTTTTGGTAGACTAAAATTTTATCCGACAAGACAAGCAAGAGTGTTGATCTTACCGAGTAAGCATTTGAGTAAACAACCCCTTAGCCTTTTAATGTCTTCTTATTTCTTTTAAAATTGCTTTGTAGCCTCTTTGCTTGCTGTAATTATTGTTATTGCGATCCAAGAGGATTTTATTTTTATTACAAGAGGTAAAGCAGACACATAACATCCCATCATTTATTTGCTTACAAAAAAAAACAAACAATGCTATTGATTATGTTTTTATACTTTAGTATCATCTCTTATTAATCAAAAGTGAAATAAGACTTCAGATTCAACATTTCTTAAGATTGTTTACTTATAACATATCCATATATGAATATCAAATTATCAACTAATATCTCAAAGTTGTCGGGTGCATGAGTAGGGATGGAACGGGACAGGTATTGTGCGGGTAATGCATCTCTCGTCCTCGGCCCTTGTTTAAGCCCCTCGTCCCTAACCCCAACCCCGATTAATTCCCAACGGGTTTGGGGGAATGAATCCTCGACCGGGGGGTGGGGGGATTGAGTATCCCTTTAGTAAAAAAACAATAAAAAATATTGTATTTTAAAATGCAAATTATGATATATCATCACTAAGTTAATTACCGATATTAAAAATCAAATGTATTTCTTATATAATAATAAAGATATATAAATATATACATATATGCACATTAGTTTAAAAACTAAAAGTTTAATCAGGGCAGAATAGGGGCGGAGTAATGTCATCCCCGACCCTGCTTCGGGAATGAAAATAAACCTCTTTCCCTGTCCTTGTTACCTGCCAAAGCGAGGAATCCTTGCCTCATTAGGGTCGGGTATCCACATGTACCTATGCCCACAAATAAAAATCCCATCTCTATACATGAGAGGAGCAAAACGTCGTAGGTAGGGTTTTGGAGACAGTATGGAGAATCAAAACGACACAAGAAATAGATAAGAATACAATACTTTGTGTTGATGTTTAAGGATTCTACAAATAGATGCAACTCATCCCATTATATGACATGTATCTATAGGAAAGGTCACCTTGAAACGACGAGCAATTAGATGCAACTCGTTTCTTTAGAGGTATTCAAATCAAGTCAAATAAAAAGTTGTTTATGTAGGTATTCAAATTAATATTGTCAAAAAGTGTTGTTATAAGTACCAAACAGATCATTGTTGATGTCGATTTTACTTTTATGTTCTTCCTTTCTTCGTCTATACTACCCGACTATCTGTACCCTCTTTCTTTCTATAACTGAAGCGGAATCAGGATTTCCAGTTACAACAATCCTCCCAAATTTATGAATACAACAATACAAATGTCACCTTAAATTTGGAGTCACTGAGAGCAAATACATGGGCTCACTAAAAAAGGGCATTACTGATGAGAGAGCAACAATTCATTAACACAATGACTAAATCCTACCTATAAGAGTTATATATATATATATATATATATATATATATATATATATATATATATATATATATATATATATAGGGAGAGGTTCATTTGAGAAATGGTAAATGTGTGAGAAATAGAAAAGTAATCTTAGTCATTCTTCTGGTCAACATTTGCGGCTTTGACGAAGCACCGGATAATTTCTTGCATAGTCTATAGAAGGTAGATGGATAGTTTCGTAAAATACGCGAGATGAATTCATATATGAACCTATATGATTCACATATGAACTATACGTTCATATGTGAATCAGTTAATTAATTCATATGAGAATCAGTTAATTAGTTCA
The DNA here is from genome assembly GCA_954870635.1 of Arctium minus. NCBI lineage: Eukaryota > Viridiplantae > Streptophyta > Magnoliopsida > Asterales > Asteraceae > Arctium > Arctium minus. The sequence goes on along the minus strand of OX941097.1, from coordinate 20,365,379 downwards.
TATATGAATCTGTTAATTAGTTCAACTGATTCATATATGAACTTACAGTTAATTAGTTTATATGTAAATCAGTTAATTAGTTCATATATAAATCAGTTAAAAGAGTTCAGATGTGAATTACACTGATTCACATATGAACATATAGTTCATATGTGAATTATACATGTTCATATATGAACACAACCCGTGTATTTTGTAAAAATTACAAAAATGTCATATTTTTAGAATAGCCGCAACTTTTGACCAGTCAAAGCCGAAATATTTGATCAGTCAAATCCGATCTTGACCGTACGAATGGCTAGGATTACTTTTCTATTTATCATATATTTACCATTTTTCAAATGAACCTAAGACTATATATATATTAAAAAAATAAGTCAATTTTTAATACTTACTGGTGCAGAAATCACTAAACCCTACAGTCGCTATACTCGATCAAAAATCGTCATTGGATGGCTCAAAATCCCCAAATGAAAACGAAAACAAACACAAACAACTAAGGGTGGGTTTGGGCTCATTTTCGGCTTCTATTCTATCTACTCTGTGTTTAAATTTTGATCAATTTATAGATAAATAAATAGAAATGGTGTGAGTTAGCATTTTGAACAAAGCTTTCACTTTCATAAAAGTTGTCGTGGTGATCTATACAGATTGCCGTCAAGTTGGCTCAAAATTGCAATGGCTCGAGTAGACTCACTTTTTCTCGTAATGACAACAAAGTGGCAATCTCATATGGTTCCATTTTAGCCCCACCATATTCATAAGCTAAAAACGTAACAACGAACAACTGCATGTCATATTGGATATTATGGTTGGGTTCTGATAGAAATTAAAAATTTTGTAAGAACTTTAGGAACCACTTTATTACCGAAGGTTCACATAAGTTACTATCTTAACATATATATGTTAATATATCATGTTAAGGTATGTAAATTTATGTTTTAATATATCATGTTAAGACATGTTAATGTATGTGAAGATATTAACTTATGTGAACCTGGGCTAACAAAGTATTTCGCAATGTTTCTCAAAATTAAATCATTATAATTACTATAAAAAAATCAGTTTTGTTTTAACAATTTTTTATGTGCTCTCAATATTTGATTATTTTCTGTGAAAAATATTGAAGTGGTAAAACAAGACTTGGGATCACGTGAGATCAACCTGTTTTTGTGAGACTCGTGAGACCACATTTTTACATTTGAAACTTCACAACAAAACACTGTGAAAGTGTGAATGTAACCTTCAGAGTATTTTTTGCTGTGAAGGTTCGAATTTTTTTTTTTTACCTTCATATTGTTTTGCTGTGAAGTTTTAAATGTAAAAATGTGGTCTCACGAAAAAATGTTGGTTTCACGTGAACCCAACCCGATAAAACAATATATATATCTATATTATCTATATTATAAAGTACGGATAAAAAACTCTTAAATACAAATTATTAGGCACAAGGTACCATCATTTTATGCAAGATTTTAAAAATCTCTTAATTTACAAGTATCAAAACACAAGATACGTATTACTACTGCAGACTTCTAACACCCACCAATTTGGTATGTGCAAGACCTTTCTTTTATGTAGACCTTTCCATGTATCATTATTAATTAATATATTATATTACTATAATTTTGTTTTAATTATATTATTAAATATGTAATTGGTTATTTTTTCTAGATGTCATTAAAATATATAAGATCATTGAATTCTAACAAAATACTTAATTTTTTTTATATAAAAAACATTATATTATTAAGCCTAAATTAAACAAATTTATAAAAAAACATTATCACTTTCTCAAAACTATCCAAAATCGTACTGTAAATCGACAAAAAAATAAAATGAAACATTAAAATTATCTCATTGTATATATTTATCTGCGTCTCTAATTTAATATCTCATGTGATTAATCATAATTAAAAAAAATGTTCACGTGTTTTCAACATTTTCTTGTTTGAATTATTCCTTATCTTATTAACCACTAAAACGCTTTATTAAATTTTTTGAAGGTTAAACATTAATAACAGTGAAATAATAGGACAAAAGTGTCGATGTTTAGCCGACCATAAAGTGTAGTAAGTGCCAAGCATGGTGGTATGCCACTCCTCCATGATGTGAGGATGGAAACTATACCTTTTTCTTTTTAATTACATTAGGCATATGCATGTGGGATGCACCAGAATTTAAGTAAAGAACGAACAATTAATGCTACTTTCTTATAGACATATCATCAACAAACAACTATGACATAAGAATTACAACTTATGAAACCCTAAACCCATAAAGATATTCAATAATTACTTTATATTAAATTATTAACGAAAAAAATTATAATGATATAATTTATAATAAGAATGAAATGTATTTTACGATTATGTATTTTTAATGTGCTAACGGTGGAAAAATAAAATAAAACGTATGGATAGAAAACAAATTAATTCGTAGATATTTATGATATTTAATAGTACGGTTAAATTAAAAAGTATTCAAATATTGGGCTCGTTTTGAAGGTATTGACGAGACGATTATAATGGTATAATTTGTAAAAAAAGAAACTTATTTTTTTCATTGCATTTTTGTTCATATACGATCATTTGTGTTAATATGATAATGGTGTAAAATAAAAAATGAAAAAACAAGGGATATAAAGTAAATTAAATAAGTAAGTGTAAGGGTGGTAAGTGTAATATTGTATAAGAAACCACTTTGTACAAATAACCGTTTTAGAAGAGATATGCCCGCACAATGCGGCGGGTGTCAAAGTTTATTTTTATCTTCCAATTTTATTTAAAAAGTTAAATAAAGGGCAAAAGAGACAGTTAAAGATAGACATAAATTCCAATAATTGCATGTTTATAGTATAATCAAATCAAGGATAACAAATATCACTTCGCTATACAAAATTCGTTAGTTGGTGATTTATGTGAACTATTTCAATAATTTGTTATGTGTGTTACAATGTAACTTTTTCCAAATAAAATGAATTGATGAAATGTGTTTTTAATATATTTTAGTTGGTTTACGTATTTTTAATATGCTAAAGGTGAAAATAAAATAAAGTGTAAGGATATAAAACAATCTTATTTGTAGATATTCATGATATTTAATAGTACAGTTAAATAAAAAAATATTCAATATTGGGCTCGTTTTGAAGGTATTGACGAGACGATTATAATGATATAATTTGTAAAAAGAAGAAACATATTTTTTATTGTGTTCTTGTTCGTATACGATTATTTATGTTAACATGATAAAGGTATAAAATAGAAAATAAGAAAACAATGGATATAAAATAAATTAAATAACTAATTATAAAGGTGATAAACGTAACATTTAATTGAATTAGGAAGTGGAACATTGGGGAAAATATTTTGGGCTCGTTTTGTAATTTATAATAAGAATGAAACGGTGAAAATAAAATAAAACATATGGATATAAAATAATTTAATTCGTAGATATTCATGATATTTAATAGTACGGTTAAATTAAAAAATATTCAATATTGGGCTCGTTTTGAAGGTATTGATGAGACGATTATAATGGTATAATTTGTAGAAAAAGAAACGTATTTTTTCATTGCATTTTTGTTTATATACGATTATTTGTGTTAATATGATAATGGTGTAAAATGAAAAAGTAAAAGATATAAAGTAAATTAAATAAGTAATTGTAATTGTGGTAAATGTAACATTGTAAGGGTAGTAAATGTTATTGTACAAAAGATTGTACAATAACAGTTTTAGAATTTTTATATAGTAGTATAAATTTAATAGTACGGTTAAATTAAAAAATATTCAATATTTGGCTCGTTTTGTGTAATAACATGGTCTTTTTTATTATAAGTGGAAGATGGAAGGGGAAACCTTGATAAATCTTTTAAGGAAGGGTCAAGTGGTAATTATGAAAATAAGGGTTTTATTTTAGTATGGTTACCCTACCTTTGTTTTTGTGTGCGGCGGCTTAAGAAGTAACCTTGGGTTTTTGGGAGAGCATAGGAGAAGGAAGCAGACTCTTGGTTTGGAAGGGATTCTCGCATCATCTTCTCTCAGGTAAGTCATCTGATTCTTCTTTATGTCTTTAATTGATTTAAGAGGTATTATTGTGATTCTTTTGGGTGTGTTCTTGAGAGTTATTGGGAGAATTTTAGTGTGGATTTAGGAAGTTTCTGTTTTAGAATCAACCCTTATCGATCGAGGGTTTAAAACCCAAGGAAAATCCTTGAACCGATCGATGTTTAGGTGAGGGAAGATTGTGGGTTGTTGGTTTTGAAGCTTTTGGGAATGTCGACCTCGTTTTGAGTTGTATCGCAGGTCAGATTAACCTTCGGGCTTCGCGACCTTGGTCTGTGATTTTCTATGGTGTTCAACCGGGCGACCCCGAGCAGAAGTCATCCGGGCGGTGTCCAACCGGGTGACCCCGGGCATTACTCATCCGGGCGACCCGGGCCCGGGTGACCCCGGAACCTTGCCTACCGGGGGGGACCCCGGGTTCTATCAACCGGTCGGCACCGGGTTCTGGAATCCGGGCGACAACCTGGACCCATGGAAATGTTGGGTCGGGTTAGCCCACTCAGTTTGGGTCGAAGAAGAAGTGCGACATCCAATGTTCCCTTCATTCCTTTCGAAATATTAGAGTGGGGTAGCGAGAGAAGTTCAGTTTTAGATTTAAAGAGTCGGTGGGGGACTTACCGATCTACATCATTCTATGTATAGAGTTCGTTCGCGACCATAAAAGTAAACGTGAGAACTTAAGCAAAGGACTACTGGTGAGTTTTTCTGAACTAAAATCTCTTATGATGAAGATGCTATGTTTTATGCATGTGAGTCTTTACTACAAGCTTTAAAATGATGATGCCTTATTTATTGCATGCGAGGTTTGTTCAAATGCGAAAGATATTTCTATTGTTGTTGTTTTAATGGAAATGTATGCATACATTGTTGTAAGTGCGTTATGCTCAAAGTCGGGAGGTGTGTTCCGCCTGTGCTCATACCGGGGGGGGGGGTGTTTCGTTTATGCCATTGGGGGGTGTGTCCCAAGTAAGGCAGTATGAGCCAGACACGCTGTCACCTTCGGGTGGCGGTAGTGTGAGCTAAAACACGTATTGAAAGTGTGGATGTTTTTATCAAAGCTGAATTGGTTTATTTTAATATAAATCTTTTACATGATTGTTTGGATTTCGAACTGTTGCTAAGGGGGAACTCACTGGGCCGTTGGTCTAACCCTCGCTATTTTCAAAACTAAAAACCTTTTCAGGCAGACGCGAGGTAGGAAGAGCAGATAAAGACAAGGAGAAGGTGTGAGCGGGAGATGGATTAGAAGACCGTCCGATTAGTTTTAATTTCTCGTATTCTCAGTTGTGTAATAGGTTGCTTATCCGCAAACCTTAAGATTTATTGGTAGACTTTTGGGGCGTTTCGGTGAAATTTTCTTTATACTATGTTATGTCCGACTCTTGTTTGTTTGGGTTGTTACATTTTGAAGGTATTGACGAGACGTTAAAATGGTATAATTTGTAGAAAAAAAACGTATTTTTTCATTGCATTTTTGTTCATATACGATTATTTGTGTTAATATGATAATGGTGTAAAATGAAAAATGAAAAAGTAAGGGATATAAAGTAAATTAAATAATTAATTATAAGGGTGATAAATGTAACATTGTAAGGGTGATAAATGTTATTATACAAGAGACTGTACAATAGCAGTTTTAGAATTTTTATATAGTAGTATAGATTTAATAGTACGGTTAAATTAAAAAAAATATTCAATATTGGGCTCGTTTGGATGGTATTGACGAGACGATTATAATGGTATAATTTGTAGAAAATTGAACGTATTTTTTCATTGCATTTTTGTTCATATATGATTATTTGTGTTAATATGATAATGATGTAAAATAAAAAATGAAAAGGTAAGGGATATAAAGTAAATTAAATAAGTAATTGTAAGGGTGGTAAATGTTATTGTACAAAAGATTGTACAATAACGTTTTAGATTTTTTATATAGTAGTATAGATAATATTTATATATTTGTGCAAAAATTTGATTATCGACAATCCTAATCGATCTTATACGGAACCTACCTCTAAGGACATCAATGTGAGTGGGCATTTTTTGGCTCACTCAGTGGTTGATGGTAGTGGGGTGCCTGGGATCGAACCCATGACCTGTTGTGTATTTGAACAAAATCACCGCATCCCTTTGTCAACTGAGCTACATAATATTTACATATGGTAAATGTAATAAATAAACTTACACACATTTGGTGAGATTTGAACCCCTGACCTCCCATGAAGGCTAAAGGCGCGGATACCGTTAGGTCAAAAGCCTTTTGGTATTCAAATAAATCCATTTTTATTTTCCTAACAAGAAATAACGAATTAAACTTTATATTTTGGAAAATAATAATTCATAATTTTTAGTGTTAAAGGTAGGGGTGAACATGGATAGGCATCTACCCCGACCTGGTAAATCCCAAACGCTAAAACATGTGTCCCACATAATTGTGGTGGCCACAAGTGTTGGGGGTAGAAAATATCTCAATCTAAACCAAATTATACGAGTTGGGTTGGTTGATCAGTTGATATTTTGTTACATCATTTTATAAAATAGATATATTTGTGGAATTAAAGTCTTGAGAACTCAAAGGGTGTCGCCCTTTCGGACTAACTGCTTAATATACAAGTTAAACCGGAAAGTGACAAAAGAGGTTAGGTTTTTTTGGATGCATTGGTTACAACTCAAAAGAGGATTCTTTACACCATATATGCCACTCTATATACCCAAAGGACATATGATATTTTACCATCAAACTAAATATCAATATTAGACATTTACAAATCAACACAAATAAAAAAAAAAAAAACACTTTGAAACCCCATTTACATTTATCCTTAGAACAATCGAGAAACACCATTTCAGTGATTTTGATGCCTAAAACAATCAAGAACAAAAACATTAGAAGACACGTATAAGAGTAAGAAGGGATTAAAGTCCATCGGGTTTGGGTTGGGCTTAAATAGGTTTAACCCAATCCCAACTCAATACATACAACTTGATTAGGTCTCCGGTTACTTCAGGTTAAGTTATTTTGGGTTGAGACCACCTCCAACCCAACACTAAAAACACAAAAATGGTGATCTTTTTATTTTCAACCCAACACTAAAACACAAAAAAAATGGAGATCAATAAAGTAGACCTCTATATTTGGAGGCCAATAAAGTAGAACACTAAAATCCAATATTACTTTTTTTATTCAACCTTTATAATTATATATATAGATTAATAGTTTAATACATTAAGTAATATTATTTTATTATTATTATAATATTAAATATGTTTTTAGTGTTATTTTGTTAGTGCCTGGTTGGAGTTGGTTTCTTTTTAGTGTTCAATGAATCCACCATTTTTAGTGTTTTTAGTATTGTTTTTTTAGTGGTTGGTTGGATATGCCCTGAGTTAATTGGGTTGCTTTGAGTTGGTCGGATTTTTATGCACCACTATTTAAAGGACCCGGTAATTAAATTAACATTCTTAAAATATAAATAAATATAAAATGGATCTAATTTTGAATTTTTAGTTGGTAAGCTTTGAGTAAAGCTTGGTTTGATTCGATGTTTTTTCATATAAATATAAATATGAAAATAAAATTTATTTTATTTTAATATGGTTTCCGTTTTAAAAAAAATATGTTAAAATTTTGAACTTATGCATAAAAACATGTATTTATTTTAAAATATATAATTTTTTTTTTTAAATTAACCACCATTTTTATATAAATATTAAATGATATGAAACAATATCGTGTATTTTTGGGTAACTAGAGTTGTATGATAAAATAAATAGTTATGATATAAGTTTTATGTGGTTCTTATTTAGATGGACTATTTATTTCATGTACGACTAACTATAGAAATAATGAATTTTCTTTTTTGGGTATAGCTAAAAAACTAACAATGACAAAAAAGATATAATCGCAAGTCACATCGAACGTTTCGAAATCAATTTGTTACCCGTCGAGATGGAGCCGTTCCAAGTCCAACCAATTTTAAATTCTATGGTTATAAATTACAATCCAATTATTTATTATGGTATTCAAGTTAGTTTATATGTAAGTGGATTAATTTATTATGACCCATTTGGTTTACAGAATTTACACAATTTAAAAGTAGATCTGGTAAAAACTGACACGACACGCTAATCCGACATGAATTCGACACATAATAAACGTGTTTGAGTAATACATTGCAACCCGTTTAAGTACTTAAACGGGTTGACACGACAGGAAAATTAAACAGGAAAGGTTTTCAAATCGAAAATGACCCGAATAACACGTTTATATATATATATATATATATATATATATATATTATAAGTTTTCTTTTTAATGTTTTAGATTTGGTTAGAACTAACAAGTTTGAACTATAAAATTTGAATTTATATTTCTTGGTGAATTTTCGATTTTTAATTTTTTAGTTTTATAAATGTTAAACGGGTTAGGCGGGTCGAGTTAGAGTTGAGATTTTCTGACCGTTTATTAAGGTAGCGTTTGGTACGCAGACAAGATTGGACGGGACTGGACTGGACTGGACAAGAGACTAGGACTGGACTGGACAAAACAAATGGTTGTCTTGTGTTTGGTACGACTAGGACTGGATAGGACAGGACTGGACAAGTTTCCCTAAAAGTTGTTTGATAATTTTATATGTCATATAATAGTTATAAATAACACAAATAAAGTATATCTTTAAATAATTTAATTAAAAAACATTATTAATTTTTTACACAATTTTCATACATATAAATACATACAAAAACAATAGTAGAAAATTTGAATGAAGAATCTGAAATAATTGATGGTAGTTCGAAAAAATCCGATTCATATAAAAAACAAAATAGTTGATTCAATTTGGAAGATCTTAATGAATTGGTGGATGCATAGTTGCAGCAACGAGTAAAGATAAAAGACGATGGGTGGCCGGTGAAAGACGATAGTTGTGAAGAAGGTGAAAGATAGTAATAGAGGTAGTGGTGGTGGCGGTGCACAGTGGTAATAGAGGTTATTGTAGTGGAGGAAAAGACGGAGGTTACCAACGATAGTTGGCGGTGAGCGTCGGTGACGGCGGCGGCAATGGGTGGTGGTGATTGGTGGAGGTGGCGATAGGCGGTGGTTGTGGAGGTGGTGGAGGAAGTTGTTGTAGTAGTGAAGGAAGAGGTGGAAGTGGTCGACGATGGTTGGTGGTAGCTACCGGTGGCCGTCGATGGTGGTGATCGGTGTTAGTGGAGGTGGTTGACGATGGTAGTGGTGGTGGCGATGACCGATGGTTGTAGAGGTGGTGGAGGAGGTTATTATGGTTGAGAAATAGGTTGAGGTGGCCGACGGTGGTTGGCGGTGGCTACTAGTGGCCGCTGATGGTGGTAGTAGCGACAATGGGTAGTGGTGACCCTTAAGACTAATACCATATTAAGATTATATATCAAATGGCGGTAAATCAGTGATTTTTAGTTTCTGTCTCATTTATGTCCCATGTTGTTCCACCTATTTTGGTGGAACAAGAAAATACCCTTTTTTGTCCCATCTTGTCCCACCCTGTCCAGTCTTTGTCCCTGTCCCATGTCGCGCCAAACATGGGACGGTTAACTTTTGTTTTGTCCCATGTCACGCCAAACATGGGACAGTGAATTTTTGTCCCGTCCTGTCCCACCCAGTCTGCAAACCAAACGCACTCTAAACGGTCGGGTATGGGTCAGACAATCTTAACCCGTGTAACTTTGAACCCGATGTGACACGACACGTTTGTCGCGTCTAATTTAAAGGGTTTTGAAATTAAAATCCATTCTAATCATATGCTTAGGGCGCGTTTGGTTTGCGGAATTGTAATGGATTGGATTTCAAGGGGGGATTTGGATTTGGGGGGATTTGAAATCCCTTCATGTGTTTGGTTTGTAAGATTTGGAATGGATTTCAAATCCATTCATTTACAAGTCTTGTTTGGTTTGTAGGGTTTGAATTTGGATTGAGTTTTTTTTTTAATTATTTGTTTATTTTATAAATAATTTATTTTTATTGGTAAACATCGGATTTGAATCGATACAATTTGAAGTCTAGATCAATGTTTTAAAAACCGGGTTGACCCGGTCGGTCGAACCGGTTGAACCGGGAACCGGTGAAGAGACCGGGTCAATTGTGACTGGGTTTATGCCATTTTATGACCCAGATTGAACCGGCCGGTTCTATTAAAAAACCGGTTGAATCGGTCATAACGAACCGGTATCGAACCGGTTGACCCGGTAACAAAAGTTAAAAACGATTAGTCCAATAGGCAATATGTATTAGCGTTAAAAACCAACACTCCAATGTTTGAAGATCCATGATTAGGTTTGATCGTTATGTTTCGTTTTGATGTATTTGGATTGATGAAAAACTTATGTGTGTTTATTTAATGTTTTTGGATTGATGTAAAACTTGTTGTTATGTGTTTTTCTAATGTTTTAACTTGTGGACATCAATATTTTGGTTATAGTATATATATGCATGAAAATGAAAAATACATAGAAATTCTTGAAACCGGGTTGAACCGGTGGTTGAACGGTGACCCGGTTACCACACCGGGTCAATCAAAAAAACGGGTTTTAAAACATTGGTCTGGATCACGCTTTAGAATCCACCGGATTTGGATTTCATATCCATGCCCAAAGCCAAGATTTTCAAATTCATCATATGAGGGATTTTAAAATGATCAACGGATTTGAAATCCGGTCAACGAAATCATTTCCTGCAAACCAAACGCAGGATTGGAATGGATTTGAAATACAAATCCCTCCAAATCCATTTCAATCCCGCAAACCAAACATGCCCTTAGTTTTAAGAAAAGTTTGGATTTGAAATTATGAGATTTTAACGAAACCTCGAATTTAGAATCCCTTTATCCTTTGAAAATGGTTAGCATTTTAAAACCAAATCTCATGCATTTTAATTGTTTTAATTGCATCTCTACTTTATCTCTTTCATAAAACACGCATCCACATCTTACTTAAACAAACAAATTATTTATAAAACAAACAAATATTTACTAAAAATTAGATTATATTTCAAATCCTACGATTCAAACAAGATTTAAACTATTGGAATTCAACTGAAGATAGTCTCCAATATCCTAAACCGTTATTTGCCGATCGAGTTGGCCCACAAAATTTATTCATCATTATAGCTAACAAATACGAAATAAGAAATCATAACTCCTAAATCAAACTGCTATTAGCATGAGTACTCATGAATCTAGTAATACTTGATCTTGATGATTGCAAAGGATGCAGAATACTTCTAAAATACATATTAATACAGTTTAACAGGAGATTGAGTCAACGGATCTCGCCCAAATATTGATAGCAAAATTCAACGTAATTTACAGATTTTCATATATATAAAACAGAAAAAGGAGTTCTATATCTGTCTCTAATGGCTGACTTTCCTTTCTGCAGGTTCTGCAAGTGTTTGGAAATTGGAAGAGAAGAGGAAATAGTGTAAGAAACAAACAAGTAGCAATAATCTATGAGCCTTCTCCATACAATATATCTGCAAATCTATTATCCTACAGATTAATTAGTAACACTCTAATCCTTAATCAACTATTATATTATATACTTTCGTTCTTACGATCAATCAATGATGATTCACCTACCAGCACTGATCTGTTTCCCAATTCCGGCCACTATAACCGTTAAATCCGTTGTACGACGACGCCGATCTAACGCTTGAGTATGAACGAGATCGGTGCGTTCGGAACAACCTGCGGTCATAATTCGCCCGTTTATCCGGATCCGATAGCGTGGAGTAAGCGGCGTGGATCTTCATGAACTCTTCTCCAGACGACGAATCCTTCACATCCGGATGTGAAATCCTGGCGAGACGCCTGTACGCGGTTTTGATTTCACCGTCGGTAGCTCCCATGGAGATGCCGAGGATTTCGTATAGCGACGGAGGAGAAATGACCGTCGTCGGAGAGAGAGCGATGCACGTGGTGGTCTCGGCGGTAGCGTAAACAGTAGCGGAGAGAGGTGATGTGAGAGGTGATCGGATGTTAGGTGAAGTTGGAGACGGTAGAGATCCCGGCGAGGAGTGAAATGGCGGTGGCGGTGGTGGCCGGAGGCGGAGGGAGTTTGGAGTTGTTACAGGGGAGAACATGACGGAAGAGTGTGTGGTTGTTTGAGGTGTGTAGAAGAAATGAATAGCCATCGATATATATAAGCCGATGGTGCTCAATAATTATATGTTTTTTTTTTTTTTTTTATTTATCTTAATTTAATGATTATTGTTAGATATTTACAAGGGAAAATTTTTAATATTTTTAATTTATAATAATAATATTATTATTATTATTTTGTTATTAGAAAATTGGCACTATGGGTGCTCACGGTTAGGTTGGTCGGGTTGAAGATATTTAAAAAACTTAATCTAATGTTGACGGTTTAAAAAATTTCAACACAATCCAACCCAAACAAAATTGCAACCCAACCCAACATGTTTGTTTTGGTTGGGTTATGTTTAAACAAAGTAAAGACAACATCGAAAACATAAAAATAAGGAAATCTTTTTTTTTAAAATACTATTAATTATTCAAAATAATATAAAAGTTCATTAAATATTTATGTATTACATATAACTTTCCAATAACGTTCTTTTATGAGTTCCATTGCTCGTTATTGTCAAGTTGTTTTTTGTAACTTATACATATTAAAGATAAATACAAATAATTTTAGAGAAATCGCTAAAACTTTTATCGGGTTATCGGGTTGGTCGAGTTGCTTTGGACCTAACCCAATAGATTCGGATTGTCCTAATTTTGTATCGATTATGCATCAGGTTAGCTCGGGTTGATTTTTTCTTGGGTTTTTTCAAGTTGGGTTGATTGGGTTGGTCAGGTTGGTTGATTTTTTGAGCACCCCTAATTAGCACAATACATAAAAAAAATTAACAAATTACATTTTCATCCTTATAAATTGTTGAAAATTACTATTTTCATGCATGTATTTTGAAATTACATTTTTTGACCTAATGGTTTATAATTCATTGTTATTATTACTTTTATTTTTTTTAACCTCAAAGAAACTTCATTCATCAATTAATGGAATCGAACAGATGCACGAAACACTGAGGCAAACTAGTTTAATTCTCAACATAGTCTGGATAGAAACACGAGTCCCTAGCGATACTATGGTCTACCGTGTTTGCAGTCCGTTTCACATAGAGAACCGAGACATTATGGATATCACGAAGAATGGCCTTGCAATCTTGGATTATAGAGTCAAACGACGAACTCAAATTCATTGTTATTTTCATTCATATAGTTTACAATTTATTGTTGTTTTTGTTTCTTGTGGTTTACAATTTTTTTTTTGTTTCGTCTCTTAGACTTAATGTTAAACCACTAAAAGAGCTAACTTCAAAAACGAAAACAACAATAAACTACAAATTATAAAGATTAAAATCAGAATTTTGAATCACATGGATGAAAGTCACAATTTTACAAATTATAGGGACAAAAGTAGTTTGCTTTTTCTATTTTAAGAATGAATTTAAATCATTTTTTAAACTAAATTTATATTCCTCAAATACGAATGAATGAATGAATAAAGTTGTTTCTATTTTGTTTCTAAAATAAGAAGTTTTTAAATTCTTTCTTTCTAAAATAAATATTCAAATTCGTGATTTTTCAAAATTAAAAATAATATAAAGTAGTTCCTTTTTAATACAATTTATCTTGAGAAATATAAATTATAAAACTTTAACATTATTTTTGTGGACAAAATAGTCATTGCATAATAATAAAGTATAATAGAGAAACAATTTTCCAACAGCAAGTTGACAAGTGCATACAAGTGATATTGGACTTTTATTATTTATTTATTTATATTTTTTAATGATAAATAAATTCATACATATCATTAAGAGCAAGATAACAATTGATTGATGTAAAAATTCGAACATATTTAAGACTTTCGCTGTGTTCTCTAATCTGGAAAGAAAAGAAAAAAAAAAGGATGAAAAAGAAATGAAAGGAAAATAAGTTTTTCATTTGTGTTCTCGAAATGGAAGGAAAGAAAATAGTTTTTCATGTTCTTGAATAGGAGATAAAGAAAAAAAATATGTCATTTTTACAAATATACTCTTATAAAAATATATTTTTTATAATGAAAGATTGAGTTGTTTTGTAATTTTAATAATTTTAATATTTTTTTAAATAGTTTTAATTTCTTTCCTTTCCTTTACTTCCCTTTCCTCCCACATTTGGGAGGAAAATTATCAATTCTTTCCTTCCGTTTCCTTTCCTTTCTCTCCTAAAAAATTTTCGAGAACACGAGTTTTTTTTAACTTTCATCCCCTTTCCCTCCCTTTGCTTTCCTTCGTTAAATGAGTTTCGAGAACACAACGTTAAAGACATGTTTGTATTTTATTAAGTCATGTAAAAATAAAGATTTTTCAATGGATAATGTATATCAGGTAGATTTAGGAAGGGTTGATGGGTCTCGTGCCACATGTGAAGTTACTCCTCGCAGTGTAAAATTTTATACGCACTTCGTGTTGATCTAGTATGATTCGTCAAGCAACTCGTTAGTTGAGCTTGTCTATGTGAGTGAGCTAAGTGACGGATAGAGATGGTCAAACATGGACCGGCCTTGCTAGGGACCAGCTACAGAGCAAAGGTCTACGACCAATTACAAGATTTCAGAAATATAGGCTCCACAACCGCCTTCTGCTCGTTACCGATTACGTATGGATCTATTTTTTCTAGCCTTTGACAAATTATAGTAAAAAAAATTCAAGATTTTTTCATATAAATGTAATATTTTGCATCGGACCCAATTTTCTAGGTCTGTATATGACCTCACCAATTCTTATTTGTGATTCTCACAAAAACAAAATTAAATTTGAGATATTTATGTGTATGACCTTTATGAATTGCTTTTAAATCTATGACCTTCTGATCTAATTAAAAAAGACTTTAATGCACACGAAAGGGTAATGGATTTAATAAAAACCTTATCATGATTCTTTGTCATCTTCATCTGTGACTATAGATGACCAAAAATCGGTCACGGATCAGACTGGTCTCTAATTTATTCAGATCTTTCATAACTGATCTAAGGCCAAACCAGATAACATAAATATATATTCTTCTTGAATAATTAATAACGAGTAATGATTTTAATGTTGTACATATCCATAATTGCTTATGTGTTAAATTTTAAACATTTAAAAAACAATTATTATTAATGGATTTTGCAAAAATGACAATTGAAACCAAATAAACGAATAAATCTAAACGAAACAAAATCTGAGGAGGCGATGGAAGAATAATAGTAAACGATAATGTGGGCCAGGAGTGGGACCCAGTCACCTAGATTATTATCCAATAGGATATATTCTTCTAGAAAAGTCAGCTGCCAAACCACTCACTATAGTTATCCATACAAGTACAACCTCTTTTAAGTAAGGATATAATAAGGGACTGATTGACAGTTGTTGAATAATTTGATGTAGAATGATTAAATGGTTAGAATTATCAAGAGACTTTTATGATATAGTGTAAAATAAAATATGATTATTTGGTAATTATTCATAATGAAATCAAGGCTCTGAATGGTTAAGGGAGACCTAAGATATAAAATCATTCAGAAGGTTTTGGAATCATTAATAGATAGATTTTTTTTCCAAACAAGATTCACCTTTTAACGATTCAGAGGTTGTCTCTTAATGAAACCATTAAGAGGTAAACAAACAACCGATAAGTATTTCTTAAATAAAATTTCTAATTATTTATTATTTTGAGTAAATCACTGTTTTGGTCCCTATGGTATACCATTTGTTATTTCTAGGGTCCCTTGTACATATTAATCACACTAACGGTGCCAGTGATATTCATTTTGTCACGGTTTGAGTCCCCTTGCTCTAAAGAATTTTGCTAATTTCGGGACCACTTACTAAATACTTACCCGGGTAAATGCTTATTAGTATCATGTATTTTACGGTCCTTATCTATTAAGTATGAAAACTAAATAAAATCTTACTCGAGAAGAGCCATAACAAGGGTCGGAAGTCTCACCCGGTAAGTGAGAGAAATTACTCTTACCCGGTAAGCGATTACCGGGTTTAAGACACGTAGCAACAATCAATTTTAATGGTAGGGGATGTTATATGATAATATAAGTGAGAGTAATGTCCTTGCCGGTAAATGCTTACCTGGTAAGCATTAGGTAAGCATTTTGGTAAACGACTTCTTAGTTAACGCAAAGACATTTTGGTTATTTACAATGAGGGGCACATGATGCACTTAATGAAACATTCTCTAACAGCGTTAACAGGAGGGACTATATTGGGCTTCGAAAGACGAAAAATGGACCACCAATGTATTTTACGAATTGTAGGAACGAAAACCAAAAGACAGCCATAGACTAGGGACCAAAAATGTAATTCACTCTAATGGTAATAATAATAATAAACATAAATGTTTAAAAAATTACAATATATACAAAATTATAGTATGTTTTCTTAATTGCATTAAGGACATAATATGTTTTATTAGTGTCGTCAAAGAGATGGTATATTTCTTGAAATTGAGCTTTTGAATTAAAGTAGGCTCCTTAGCATAGAAATCAAGATAAGCGTATGTTTTATTCTGTTGCAATTTGTCATAATCGAAAATAAGCTACTATATTTTAGGAGTTAACGGGTTAAACAAAATATTAAATGGTATGGTGTCAGTTTTCCTATTTTAACAAAAAAAAGCATCTTGACAATTCTATAGTTGCAAAGACATGACTCTATAAGACTTGATAAATCTTTTGTGATTTATACAATGTATGCAATTCTTGTTTAAATTCTTTAACATGATCATTGAAGATCTTTTTTGTTAAGACGCAACTCTTTAACCGATAATTCCTCAACGCTTAAAGATTTGTTTACTCTTAAGCTTTTATTTTGATTTTGGGTTACCTTAGATTTCAATTCTACGCTTTGATTTTATGGTCTAGTCAATCTTTTTGTTAAAGTTCATTCCCTATATTCATCAACCACTTCAATCTTTTACTTATTTTTATCTGAACTGCTATTTATATCTCTAATGTTTTATTTGTTCAACTACGGATTTAGGGTTAAATGCATTTAATATAACATACTTTTAGTTATATAGGTTTGTTTCAGTATTTGATAATAAACGATATCGTAAATACATGAAAGTGACAAAACCATGATAGTATTTGCCTCCTACAGTGAAATGGCCTGTGAAATAAAACAAAAACGAGCCAAACAGCCATACCGTATGTTTTGGTTGTTTTAACAAAAATTTAAAAATGACAAGAATTGAACATAACACATGTGATCAGTACAATCTCAAATAGTTTGTGCATGTGATGTAACCTTCTGCCATAATATCTTTTTAGACTGTGGATATCTTAAGATATTTTAATAAGTAAAAAATAACTAACTCGATGATTCGAGCAAATAAATTTTTTTATGGTTATCTATAAATGCATTGGCTAAGTATCAACATTAAAAGAACATCCAACAAGCCTACCATAACTTATGTTTCTTCATATTTTTCTTTTAAAGGGGAATTTGGTAATTATGCATTATCTAGAAAAAAACGTACCATATATGATACTTGTATGTCAATTCGTAGTTATATTAGATGGTTAACAAAAATATGTTGATTATATCGATTATTATATAATAAACAGGTGTTCTGTAAAGTCTATTCGATTTAAAAAATGTTATCATCACTCGATCAACAATGGTTAATTATATTTCTAATAGTAAGTTAACTTATAAACAATATAAAACAATTATATATAAGAAAAATGAGACTAGAAGCCCAACCCCGCTTTAGTGACCCGGTCCCAAGTCTTACCCACGGTTGTCTGGAAATTATAAAATGAAAACTAATATAAAGTTTACGAGTATTTTTTTTGCCAAATTAATTTTTTTAAGGCAAACGGATAATATTAGAACACGAAGCAATATAGAAACTATAAAATAGGGTCTACGAGATTTAGATTATGCAATACAGAAACTGAAGAAGACAAACAAAACCAACCAAAAAGAGAAAAAAAAGGAGACAAAAACTGAGTGGCCAAGGAGAGAGGCCCCACCACTAAAAGGAAGGAAGAAATAGAGGGGAATGATGATACAAAGAGGGTTGCGATGGAAATTTAAGAACAGATCGAAAATTGCAAACGGTCAAAAAAGCGGGTACCATGCGACCTAAGCTCCACGAAACCCGCCCAAGCCTATACCTATTTTCCTTCCATGCGACTTGCATGCGGGTGAAGCCGCATAAAAGTCGCTTAAGACATTGCCATCCACACGGCCATGCGACCATCATGCGGGTCTACACGCATGAAAGTCGCCCGTGTCATGCATGGAGTTTCCTCATATCCACCGACTCATAATGCTATCCCATTCCTTGTTATCTTTCCTTATTTTTAGCTATTATCCTTTCTTTATTTTATTTTCCTTAATTATCTTTAGGTTTATTTAATTTCCGTAATTTATCTTTTAGTCCTAGATTGTAACACCTAGATTTTTCGGTAAGTAACAGTCAACCCGTAAGCTTCTATAACATCTAAGTTGTAGATTTTGTGCTAGTAAATCTTTGCTTTTGTAACACCCTAAATTTAGAGTAAATTTAAAATTTGAAAATTCGGCAATATGACGTCTGTAAATAGAGGAAACCTGTATACCCTAAAATAGGGGGACAATAAGATCTGCGTATTACGGTAGTGACATTCTAGACCAAAGTGTATTATCCCAAAACGGGAAATAAAGTATGACAATTACAACCCAAAATGAAATGAAGAATATAATTCAACAACCTAATAATCTAACTTTATTAAGGTAGATTATGGCCAGGCGTCGCTATCCTCCCAAAAATGTATATCTTCAAAATCAAGTATATTGGTCACTATATCTCCAAAAAGACCACTCACGACCCCAATGTCGTCCACTCAGTCCCGCCGAGCCCCACCGCTAAGATGACCTGTTGAACATGACAATCAAAGAACAAGTGTTAGGCTAAAGCTTAGTGAGAACAAGACAATTGAAATAGAAGTACTAAACCCATTTGAAGTCGCACGGTTGGATATAGCCATGAGCTAAATCAAACAAATCAAATAAACCATTAGTGATTATAATATGGTACAAATAACACCAATCACATAGTGAGCTCAACTCCTCTAAGTCTATTGCTCGAAAACATCAAGTCAACCCCTCTAGGTCTATTCTTGAAAGTTCCAAAACGGGAACTCAAGCACAAGGGAATTACATCTTACTGCCCATGGGACCCTGCCCGACCATATAGGTCCACACCTTACTTACCATGGTGACCCGATGCCTATTCCATGCCAAAGTGGTGAACTCAATGTCCAAAACGGGACGTTAGAACACCATGCCTATGGATCCATTACACTAAGACCAAATACAAAGCATTTTAACCCATTCATTATTGATCATATACATTAATGTTAAAACCGAGTAGCATGTATACGTTTATCAATATGAAGTCTTGACTCCCCATCTTGAGGAGATTTCATTCCCACAAACCATTCACATAATATTATAAATTCCATTTCAAATCACAAGGTTATCAACAATTACCCAACACTTGAATCTCATTAAAACCCTAATTTCACTTTGGGTTACCAAAATCCTATAGAACAAGAGTAGGTTCCATAAGCATGTGGAGAATCGTAGTATACCATTATTCATAGTTTAAACATATTTTCCAAACATTCTTGTTTAGGTTCCAAAATCCCAATATTCCCAAACCCATGTTTAGGTCAAAATACAACCAAACTCAATATGTGGTTAGAAGGCATAGATGAGAGTTGTAACACATAAACCCTAGTATTTATGTAAGAACAAAGGGTAGAAAACTCACCTTGTTAGGAGTATGAACAAACCCTAGATGAGACTTAAGATAAGAATATAGTAGGAGACTTTAACACTTCAAGCACTAAGCTCTAAATCACAACCACCAACCTAAATCAAACCCATACATGCAAGTAAGGTACCCATTTGGTAATAATGAATGAGAAGAGAGTGAAACCCTACCTTTTTTATCCTCCAAAATCGCACCTCAAGAAGTTCCAAATTGAGAGAATGGGAGAAAAAGGGAAAATCCCATATTTTCATCTGCAGGCATTTCCCCGCGGTTTTGACCGTGACTAATGGGACGCGTCGTAGGCCGTGCGTGCCCTCAACCCGAAGACCCCAGCGAGTTCCGCGGCTCTGGTCGCGGTTTCCAAGCCGCATGCTAGCCCGCGCAAGTCGTTGTGATTCACACTTTAATTCCAAATCTTAAGTGCTAAAGCTTGGCAACCTCACATAAGTGAGAACAACGTCAACAGTTGACTCTAGAATAACTGTACATAGTATATACATATATCCACAAGGTGTAAGCAAATTTTTACGAGTGTTTCATACGAAAAAAAAGTCGAGTTTTAAGGCCCGGTACAGGTCCGCCTACAATGTCCTACGACTATGATTGGTGTCAATGTCGCCTGGCAAAATAGCAAGGAAGGGAACACCTTCTGGTGGTTTGGTACGACTTTGGCAGTGACATTTCCATGGCATAGTATCCTGGCAATGTCGCCAATAGGGGGCAGAGCAACATAAAATCGTTTTTTCAGCTTTCTTCTCATACTCCTTCCTTTCTCTCCCAAATCAGTTCCCTTCACCCAATAAGAACCCTATCTAATTTTGGGGCTTTTTTTCTTGGAAATCAAAGTGTTATTTCATCATCAAAGCTTGAGATTACAACCTCTTATGCTAGATTCAAGTATTCATCTCATTCCTTGAGATTTCTAGGTTTTGGGGTTTTTGCTCAAACCTAAATGGTGAGTTCATCCTCCTCTTTTCTAAACTTTTATATGAGTTGTAAATGCTAATTTATGACTACCAAGTGTTCTTATTTCTCAAATTTCTGTTTAGAAGATTTTGGGAAAGTTAGGTCAAAATTAGGGTTTTGGTCAAAATAGAGATTTTGATATAAGTTATGTGGGGAATGATTCTAAGCATGTGGTTTTGTTTGTTTATGTGCTGGGAGCTAGTGGACCTAGAATTTGGAGGAATTGCTTGTAGATTCAAGGAATCTCAAGTTTGGTGTAAAACCTAGATTTAGCCTAAATCTAGCAAGGTGAATTGAACTTGCTTTAGAAAAACTATGTACATGCCAAAATGTGTATTTTGAATTAATAATGTGTTTACTTGGTACTTATAAATGTGTTGAGTATTTGACAAAGTTTTCATATTTGGTAAATTTGGGTTGATAAATCTTATGAAATGCCTATATTTGGATTTTTGGATATTCTAACGAGTAAATCTCATAAATGTGTTGTTTTGGTGATTTATTGTAAAAATGGAGTCTATTTGACGATTTATGGATTTTTTGTAACACCCTAAAATCTTCGGTCGAAAAGAAGACGAAAGATGCCGGCAGTGTTCCGCGCGCCCGTCCTCGCGAATCGAGCCGCGCCGTAATCCGTGCGAGGCTCTGTTCCTTCGTGACTCCAGAGATCTGTGCGCCTCTCTGCGCGAGTCTATCTGCACCAATGCTCATGCACGACCATTGTGCGTAGATAAAAGAATGAAACCGGCCTCCAAACCCTATTATCTCTTACACTTCTCCATTTTCTCTCCCAAACCGATTTTCCACCCTCTCCATTGAACCCTAACAGATTTTTGGGGTTTTCCCCTAAACCCAATTGATTCTCCTTCATCTAGCAAAGTTGGGAGCCAGAACTATGATTCTTTCATCTTCATCTTCTCTACCAAATTTTCTAGGGGTTCATCCAACCCTTTTCACCATTTTGAACATTTGGGAGTTTGTGGCTTATTTTGGGGGATCTAGAAGAGTATAGTTGATGGATTCAAACTATGGTAAAGGTAATCTTCTCTTCTTTTCAACTATGGAAATTAGGGTTTTGGGATAAGATGAGACCTTCATGTAAACTGTTTGGGGAACGACTCTATATGGCTGAATATGGATATTTATGGTTGGAAATTTATGGATCTAGGTTTTTGAAGTTTTTTGGCTTGAGTACCAAGCCTCTTCAAAGGAGCTCAAGTTGGGGAAAATCTAGATTTAGCCAAAATCTAGCAAGGTGAGTTCAAGTTGATTTATGAAAACGGTGTACATGCCAAAATGTTCATTTTAAAATGTTTATATGGTTTTGCATGAAGTCATCAACTGTTGAGTTATTTGGTGAGTTTCGGTTATTCGAAGTGTTTAACTTTATAAACTTTGCAAAACATCCATATTTGGGATTTTGGGCATTTTGATAAATAAATCATATGTATTAGTATTTTATTTTATGGGAGTAGACATTTTTTAGTATAAATGCATTTTTAGTGTTTGTTTTGGAAAAATGTTTAACTTTGTGTTATGGGACATTTTTGAAAGTAAAAATGGTATAAATTCATTGGAAAATAATTTGTCCTAATCTAAACCGTGTGGGAGTTTATTCATGTATGTTGGAGCATGTGTTTGCATAACGTAATTCGATTGCGTTTTATTGTTTGGGGACCGTTATTTGTTGGTCGAAAAATATTTTGAGCACTTTAGCTTGTTTTGACTTAAAAGAGTCTTGGGAGACATTTGTCCGGTTTTAATGGCTCAATATAGAGCCCATTTATGATTTACATATTAATGCATCTTGTTGCATATTAATGATAATTACATGCTCGAGTGCGTTGGTCATTCATGTGTAGTCATGTAATCTTAGACTGTGTTGCATTGGATCCATAAGCATGTAAGTCAATCTTTATTTGATGGTCAATTGGGCACTTCAGGGTTGGACTCCGGAACCCATGTTTTATGACTTGAACCTTTCAGGTGTACAATAGGAGGGTTGAGTTCGGTTGTGCCATTGTGTTGAAGGGCGTTTGGGCCTCCACCACTTTGAGGTAATGCCTTGGAGGTAGTCCTTAAGTGTATTGGGCCTTCGAGGTGGTATTCATGGTAATGATCACCAAGGTCAGCTGTCTCTTGAGGTGTATCTTGAAAGGACTCATAGGGACACTTGGGCGTTTATGTCGTGAAACGTCATATTATTAACGTTGTATGAGTGTCATACTTTTGTGTTCCTCCACTCTCAATGGATACGGGTCTCCCCCGTTGTCGGCCAGTAGTATTTTGGATATTTAGTTGTCCATGCTTTAACATTTGGATTTCATACCATTTTATGGTCGCGTGAGTGTTGAATTTAGTTCCATGTTTTCGGTGGTATATTATATTTATATGGATTGTTTTCCATGATTTGTGAGTTGAACATTATGCCTTACCCGTGTTTTTGGTGTTTCAGGATATAAAGTTTTATCCGCGTTTTGATGAATTGGGAGTCCGTTTCCTATTCACATTTTGAGTGAGTTTTGGGTTGCATCACTTTATAAAGAATGTTTTGTATCTGGGCGTTCGTTCTTAAAAATGCATGTTATTGAAAAAATGAGTCGTTTTCATATTTAAAGTAAATCATTTTGAAAAATTGTGTTTTAAGTTGCATTATTTCCTTTTTCACGAAATATTTATTCATGTTGAAAACTCTTGAACTCCCTAGGCGTTAAGCCTAACCCTTTTTATTTGTCGGCATGTGCATCAGTACCTAGTTGGGGAATGTCGCTTGTAGCACCGTGAAGTGTTGAATGCTATATAGATGTTCGGGAAGGATGTAGCTATTGAGTGATGTCTTCCGCACATTTGGAGATAGCAATCGTTTTTGGGTTTAGTAACATCCGATCTTTATTTAGTCTTTATATAAGATTTGAGTTGTTATTTGTTGAAGTTAAATTTAGAATTATATTTGATGTATTCCAAGTATTGATTTGTAGAAAGAGATTTTTATCCTTCATGTGATGTATTGATGAAAGTTTTAAATTAGTTGCTCTTTCCAAATTTGAGGGTGTTACATTTTTGGTGTATTGGTTCTTATAAACCATTTGAAAAATGCATGTTATCGTGTTATGACACGTTTTGGTAATATAAGGGTATAGGTTCATTTGGAAAATGGTTTGTCTCAATAAATGATGAGTTTTTTGGGTTAAACATATCTTTCTCATCACGACTAATAACGAACAAGAGATGGAAGAAGATTTAAAGAAATTGAAGTATTTTGCCCTATTGTCGTCAAAGGGTTAATAAGTGCATAAAAAGTCGTGGCTGAAATTCCACAAGAAGTGAACGAGATACTAGAAGATTTCAAGGACCTTGTCGCGGATGACTTGCCTCCCGAACTACCACCCAAGAGGGACATTCAGCATCAAATTGACTTGATACTGGGAGTTATCCTACTGAAATTTCCCCATTATCGGATGAGTCCTAAAGAGAACGATATCCTGAGAGAGCAAGTTAAAGACTTGCTAAAGAAGGGCTTTATACGAGAAAACATGAGTTTGTGTGCCATACCCGTACTCTTAGTACCAAAGAAGAACAATCAATAGAAGATGTGTATCGATAGTAGAGCTATTAATAAGATCACCATTAAGTACTGGTTCCCCATTCCATGATTGGAAGACATGTTTGATGAGCTATACGGTTCCACCATATTCTCCAAGATCGATCTTAGAAGCGGTTATCATCATATTCATATTCCACTAGGCGGTGAATGGAAGACCGCATTCAAGACACCATTCGAACTCTATGAATGGTTTGTTATGTATTTCGGCACGTCTAACACACCAAGCACTTTCATGAGGACTATGAATTAGGTATTGCGCCCTTTCATTGGAACTTTTGTGGTTGTTTACTTTGACGATATCCTCATCTATAGCCAAGGAAGATCCTATCACCTCAATCATCTTCGTCAAGTCTTAAGTCGCAACAAGAAAGCAAGTTATATCTCACTTTGAAGAAGTGCACTTTTTGCACTGACAAACTTTTATTCCTTGGTTTCATAGTCGGAAAAATAGTATTGAAGTGGATGAAGAAAAGGTGAAAGCCATTCGAGAGTGGCCGACACCCAAGACGGTCACCGATGTCTGTAGCTTTCATGGTCTAGCAACATTTTATTGGAGGTTTGTCCGGAATTTTAGTACCGTCACTGCTCTGATCATGGAATGTGTAAAGAAAGATAAGTTTCAATGGGGTCTCGAGAAAAACGAAAGATTTACCTTAATAAATGAGAAGCTTAGTACTGCACCCATTCTAGCATTATCCGATTTCAAGAAGGTATTTGAAGTAGAATGTGACGCAAGTGGCATTGGAATCGGTGTTGTCATAACCTAAGAAAGAAGACTCGTAGCTTACTTTAGCGAAAAATTAAGCGAGGCCCGACGACAAAATTGGATCATGTACGACCAAGAGTTTTATGCACTGGTTCGAGCTTTACAGCAATGAGAGCACTATTTAGTTCAAAAGGAGTTAGTTTTGTTTAGCGACCACCAAGCACTAAAGTTCATCAATAGTCAAAAAACGATCAACAAGATGCACGCCCGTTGGGTAAGTTTTCTACTAAAGTTTCCTTTAGTAATTAAGCATAAATCCAACAATCTTAACAAAGTGTCTGATTCCTTTAGCCGAAGGGCCATTTACTCATCACTCTATCATATGAGATAGTTGGTTTCAAGGCTTTGAAAGAACTTTATAGTGAAGATGGTGACTTCAAAGACGTGTGGACAAAGTGCAATAGTGTAACACCCGTGATTTTCGATAAGTTTTACTATTGGATTATCGAGGATTGAATCAGGCGAGAAACGGGAATTTTGGGCCATCACGAGTTGTGACGCGACTTGGGGTCGCGGCACAAGTCGCGAAACTCACTGGATGTGAGTCTCAGGGAAATGGGCGACTTATGCCGCGAGTGGAGGTCGCGGCATAACCCGCGTAATTGCCTGTTGAGATTAAAACCGTTTTTTCAGCCACCAAACCTCATTCTCTTAACCCAAACCCTAAAACCTTCTTCCCTTTTCTCTCCCAAACCCAAATATCGAACCCTAACCCATTTTGAAGGGTTTTCTCCTTAAACCAAACGATTCTCCATCATCTAGCTTGTGAGATCTTGAACCACAAAACCACCATCTTCATCTTCTTCATCAAGTTTGGTTGGGAGCTCGGGTTGAAGAGTTGGATTGGGTGTTCTCGGAAAGTCTCGTTATCTCTAATGGTAAGATTTCTTGAATTAATGTTATAAATGCTTCATTGATGGTTTCTTAGTGTTGGTATCTCAAATCTCGGATTTGTTAGTTTTGGAGAAACTAGGGTTTTGATCTTGTTTAGGGATTTTGGTATGTAATGTTTGAGGAATGTTTCTAAATGTTTAGTTATGGGTATTTTTGGTTGGAAATGTATGGATCTAGGTTTTGGAGATTCTCGGCTTGAGGATTCAAGTGGCCTTCAAAAGAGCTCGTTGGGGGAAATCTAGATTTAGCCCAAATCTAGCAAGGTGAGTTCAAGTTGATTTGTGAAAACGGTGTACATGCCAAAAATGTCTATTTTTAAACATTTATGTGTTTACATGAAATTATCACTGTTGGGTTATTTGGTAACTTTTGTTTACTTAAAGTGTTTAGCTTATTAAACCTTGTAAAACATCATATTTGGGATGTTGGGATATTTTGATAAATGTGTCACAAAGGAACATGTTTTAGTAATTATTGCATAAACGGATATTTGGTCAAAAAGGCACTTTTGCGTGTTTGTCGAGTTTTATGCATCATTCATGAAATGGGGTATTTTGGAAATGGAAAACCTTTTGGGTTTTTGGGCCGAAGGCCAATGGTAATTTGAGGATCAAAGATTTTGGAAAAAAGGGTATTTCGGTCTATGTAACCAAGGGGGCTCTCGTATTTTAGCCAAACGTTCATAATGCCTTTTGGGGCTCGGTTTACACTCAAATGAGTCTTTGGAACACTTGTTCAGTTTTGGTAGCTCGTTAAGGAGCCTTGGACGTATGGTGTACTTAGTTGCATCTTATTTGAGAGTTACATGTTTTGAATGCGTTAGTTCATTCTTTTGAGTCATGTAACATTTTAGATTGTAATGCATTGGATCCATAGGCATATGAGTCAGTTGGTTAGTGGGAACTTTATCGGTTTATTCCCGTCTTGGAACTGGATATTGTTATGGCCAGCGGGAGGACTCGAGGTAGATATCGTGGATGGTTGAACTCGACGACTGCGTAACCTTTATTGAGGGATCGAGGTAGATATTGTGGGTGGTTGAACTCGATGCCCGTTTGTAATCCAGTCCGGTTACTCATCGTGGAATTAGTGTCCGCGTTTGAATTCTAGTGAGTGGTCCCCAAGTCATGTTGATTATGTAAGCTTGCGGTGGTAGCTCTGCAGAGCCGGATACGGAGCTAAGTCTTGCGGTGGTGCCCATTGTGAGCCGGATACGGGGACTTGTGGCTTTGGTTGTGACACTCATTAGAGGTCGAGTAGACACTAGGATAAGTGGTGTCTTGCGGTGGTAGCTCAGAGGAGCCGTATACGGGGAACCATGGTCTTATGTGAAGCTCGAGAACATTGATAAGTGGCTTAACTTTGTGTGCCCGCCACTTTCAATGGAATTCGGGTATCCCCCGTCACCGAAAGGTGTTGTTTTTGGGTATTGAGTTTTATTATCCAAGTTTTCGGTGGCGTTGTGTATATCTAGGTTATACTAGATTTTATGGGTTGAGTATTAAGTTCCACCCGAATTTTGGGTGTTTTGGGACATGAGGTGTTATTTACATTTTTATAAATTTAAGTATCGAACTATGACCCCGTTTTGGGTGAGTTTTGTGTTGCATCGTTTTATAAGAAATATGTGTTTGAGAGCATTGTCTTTAAAAGTACATATTATGGAAAGTGTGTCGTTTCCATTTTAAAGTAATATTATTTCGAAGGAATCTCGCTTTAAACTGGTTTCCCTGTTTTTAAAGATATAGTTGTTCATGTTAAAACTCTTGAGCTCACTAGGCGTTAAGCCTAACCCTTTTATTTGTCGGCATGTGCATCAGGTCCCTAGCGGGGGGTTCAGTTCTAGCGGTGCTTTGAAGAGTTGAGCCTTAGCCTTTCACAAGAGTAAGTAGTTGGTGAAGTCTTCCCCAAGTTGGAGTTAGTAATTGTTGTTGGGTTTAGTAGCACCCGTTCTTGTCGTAGATTGTATGTATAGAATGAATGTATGTATTGAGGTTAATTCTTAAATTGTGGTTGTAGACGAATCAATTATTGATGTATTTAGAAATTTTTTAATAAGTTGCTATTTCCAGATTTGAGGGTGTTACAAATAGTGGCACCCCGAATGGATATTTCTATGTTCGAGATGGTTACCTCTATAAGGGAACCAACTATGCATTCCCTACTCCTCTTTACAGGAAAAACTCATTCACATCATGCACGGAGGAGGATTAAGCGGTCATCTCGGACGAGACAAAATCGTTGCTAGCTTGGAAGAACAGTATTATCTAAAGAAGGACGCATGCTCGATTCTGAGGAAGTGCTACATTTGCCAAACCGCAAAAGGACAGTCATAAAAGACCGGTCTTTACACTCCTCTACCAATTCCCGAAGACATTTGACAAGACCTTTCAATGGACTTCATCTTAGGTCTTCCTCGTACTTAAAGGGGGATGGACCCTATATTTGTTGTGGTTGTCTGTTTCTGCAAGATGAGTCACTTTATCGCTTGCTAGAAAACCACCGATGCAAATAATATCGCTAGAATTTTCTTCAAGGAATTGGTACGTCTACATGGTGTCCCGAAAACAATCACTTTAGATTGAGACAAAAAATTTCTTAGCCACTTTTGGATCACGCTTTGGCGAATGTTTGGAACGACTCTCAAGAAAAGTAGCACATCTCACCCCCAAACCGAAGGTCGAATGGAAGTCACTAACCGGACATTGGAAAACATGCTTCGAAGCATCTGTGGTGACAAGCCAAAACATTGGGACATGGCCTTAGCATAGATCGGGTTCGCTTACAATAGTGTCGTCCACATCGCCTCCGATCGGTATCCTTTTTCTTTGGTCTACACTTAATCCCTGAGGCACGTGGTCGATTTAGTCAAACTCCCTTGAGATCCCAGAGTCATCATCGTAGCAGGTAACATGGCTAAGGAGTTACAAGCAATGAAAAAGGTCGTCAAGACGTGACTTGAAGCAATCGGTTTAAAGAATAAGGCGACAGCCGACAAACACCGCCAGAAGAAGATCTTCCATAAGGTAGACGAGGTATTGGTTTTTCTCCGGAAGAAACGATTCCCTATCGGTACTTATGGAAAGCTCCAACCCAGAAAATACGAACCGTTCAAGATCACGAAAATGATTAACGACAATGCTTACGTCGTCGCTCTTCCCGATTCGTTGCATATATCGAACAACTTCAATGTTGCCAACTCTATGGATACCACAAGGATGGGTCGATTTTTTTATAAGAGAACTCGAGGTCGAGTTCGTCGGAACTGGAAGAGATTGATATAGAGAGGGTTGCGATGAAATCGAAGAATAGATCAAAAATCGCAAACAGTCAAGAAAGCAGGTACCATACGACTTAATGTAACACCCTAAAAATAGGGATAACAAAAATCCGAAAAACGGACATGCGGTATTTAAAATTTGCCAAAGCAAGAGCCTCCCAAAAATGGGGAAAATACATAAACCTGTTTAAATACAATCGTAAATAAACGGACAATAAATAACAACCAACTAATCTAATTTCTATAACCAGAAAAGAGATTATAATCAAGGATGTCAATTATAGACCCAAAGGGTTCTCTACCAACTGTAAGTCCAAAAGCAATATTCCCAAATCTCTTACCCAAGCACTACGCCAACTTAGAACCAATGCCGCTAAAACCTGAGATACACATCGACACCAAACAAGTGTTAGGCCAAAAAGCCTAGTGAGTTGAACAATAATAAGCATGCATGAATAGATACAATTCTTATCAGCAGTTAACTAGTGTTCAATATATGTTGAGTCATTAGGGGAGACCCAAAGCACCAATCAAGCCCACCCCAAGAGTCGATATACCTTTATACCCTTAACAAGGAACATCCCAAGGCCCGACACACCCGGAGACTACTCCAAAGGAAAATTCCCCGAATGGCGGAGGTCTAGGCACATACCATCACAATGGCGCCCAAGACTACATCCTCCTTGTGAATTGACTTGGTTCGTCCAACATAATGCATATAGGAGGTCCTTTAGGTGTATTTCAACAAAATATAATTCAATACCAACCGTGGGTACAATATCACCCTCCTCATAGCATGAGTCCAACATAAGACTTAAATATCCACATAGCCACGTTGTAGATGCAATATCACCAAGAGTATATTCCAAATGAAATCATCATAATATACCAAACATATATTCCTTTTTCATGTAAAATACTCATTGTGGCACACATAGTGGAAATCCCCAAATAATTACACAACATAGAGTAACTTATGGGATGATACTTCATATACATATATCTCACATAATCTCATGGAAATACCATCAAATACTTAAACCCGTAAAGACGACCATTTTGAGCAAATATGTGATAATAACAACAAATAAGCAAATATGATGTGTATCCAGTTTTAACAAAAGTTTAGTAAATTCACCTTGCTAGATTTAAGCTAAATCTAATATTTACATACTTAGAGCTTCCCTTGAAGAAACTTGGTTCTTCAAACCAAATTTTCCAAAACCTAGATTTACAAGGGTCCAACCATGAATATACATTTTCCATCATAAATAATTGATCCCCAAACACTTAATCATCAAAATCTCTATTTTGGGCAAAACCCTAATTTTGACCCAAAACTCCCAAAATTATCCAAACCGAAAATTAGAGAAATCAAACACTAGGAAACCATCAATGGAACATTTATAACTTATTTCATGGTTTAGAAATGGTTAGAATGACTTACAAGTAGGTTTCTTGGAAAACCCCAAAATATGGTCAACAATGGTGAGAAGGTGATGAAGAAGATGAAGATGGAGATGGAGGTGAAGCTTCCAACCCGAAACCTTGGATGATGATCTTCACTCTAGTAATAAATGGTGATGATTTGGTGGTTAAAGAGGATTAGAAGAGGTAGGTGAAGAGGAAGGGTTTGGGAGAGAATTCTTGAAATGAAGAAGATGAGAAATGAGAAATATTTGGGGGAAATAAAGCATAAAAAACGTCCAACCATCCACGTGGGTTGTTCCGTGAGTTCAGCTTCAGCAACCCACATAACAAGGTACCCTAATTTTCATTCTCGTGGGTTGCTCCGTGGGTTCAGCTTCAGCAACCCACGTAACAAGGTACGTCAGCAACTGATTTTGGCCACCATTCTCGTGGGTTGCTCCGTGGGTTCGGCTTCAGCAACCCACGTAACAAGGTACGTCAGCCACTGATTTTTCTTCTTATTCGGTAAAATCCCGTTTCGGTCATAACTTCTTCGTTATAGCTCCGTTTTCGTTCCGGAAAGAACCGTTGGACTCGTAATTGAATCATTCATCCATCAAGGCTATAAAATCAAGGATTCAAGCCCAAAATAAAATATCTTATTTTTCCTTAATATATCGATTTCGGTATAAACTGGAAATGATACCTTTTGAAATCGGGGTGTTACACTTAAGCCGCATGAAACCCACACAAGCCTCTGCCTAATTTCCTTCCATTCTACTTGCATGCGGGTGAAGCTGTATGTAAGTTGCCTAAGACACTGCTATCCACGCGACCATGTGACCATCATGCGGGTCTACACGCATGAAAGTCGTCTGTGTCATGCATGGAGTTTCTTCATATCCACCGACCCATGATGCTATCTCATTCCTTATTATCTTTCCTTATTTTTAGTTATTATCCTTTCTTTATTTTATTTTTCTTAATTATCTTAATTTATGTAATTATCATTTAGTCCTAGTTTATAAATAGGGTTTATTCTTTTTCATTGTTTTATGGAGTTATCAATTAATAAAAGTTCAATCCTTTGGGAGTGTTCTCTTGAGTTTTGAATTTTACGTTTCGTAATTCTCTTTCGCAGACCTACGTTGTGTCAAATCATGTACGAATAGTGATTTTCACACTTGTGACCTCGATGCAGATCTATCCATAACCATCGTATCCAAAGTTCCCCGAAAGCCATGAAGTCCAGGAGATATTAAGGCATTTTGACTGTGACGAAGCCCAAAAAAACGAAAGTAGTTGGATGTCAAAAATTATGTCCGAATGAATACGATGTTGGTTGCTAACAAAGAAGACCAGTCTAGATAGTTGATTGTGTCACTCCACGTAACGAAAATAAGGTTACCTGATTAGGAAATTCCAAAATGTCGTTGATCATCAAAGGGCATGGGAAAGACATTCCCCACCCGTCCACCACCTCCGAGACCGAAAGCCTTCTCATACCAACACTTTACAACTTTAAAGAATATCTTTTTTTTTGGTTCAAATCCAGGCGCTGCCAAAGCCCTTGTGGCCATGGAGGTTCACCTGCGATGACTCCAGGCCATTCATGGTCGCCTGGGGATTAGTCGGTGCGCGTAAGCTGGTCCGGAAACCCACAGTTAAAAAAAAATCTTTTTTAAAACTTAAAAGTTAATGCATTAACCCTTGCACTTCACAAATTAAAAATCCCTGCCCCACCATCAAATAAATATGAACGGAGTACTTAATACTTTGGTATTTTATTTTATTTTTTTGCTGTAATTCGTTGTTTTGATTGGAAATTTGGATGGTTTATTTTGATAAGAGTAAATTAGAAAAAATGTCTTTTGGGTTTGTGGTTTGTCACATCATTATATGATTATACTTACAAAGTTGGTCCATGTGGTTTGTTAAAAATAACACTATTTGTCACTCTATTTTTGAAATTATAAGATGGTCATCGTGATTTAAAAAAACAACCGGATTTGGTTCTTCCCTTTAACAACCGTTAAAAAAACTCCGTTAATTGAGCGCTTATCGATTTTTTGTCTTTTACCCAATCAAAATCAAGTTTATGATTTTGATACTTGTGATTTTTGATTAGGTAAAAGACAAAAAAATAGATAAAAGAACGAAAACTACCTTAGTTAATGAAGTTTTTAACAACCGTTTAGAGGCAAAAGGACAAAAAGTGTTATATTCCACAAACCACATGAATTAAATTTGTAGTTTACTCCTAATTTTGTAAGCAGGAATGTACGTTTAGTAAATTAAAAATTGAGATTATTAATAGAATGAAAATAAAAATACCAAAATTTAGTTGATAAGTAAATGATGACTCTTGCTGGTAAATGCTTACATAGTAAAAACTTGATAAAGGATCTATAACCTTTATATATTTGTTAATTCTAATAATTGTCGAAATTTTTAATAAAAATAATCATTATTTTAATTAAATCATATATTATTTAGTGAATTTATGTCGACCAAGTCAATTTTATTTTATTAGTTATTTTCCATTGTCCCTTTGGCACTCCAAGAGGGGACCCTTTCAAAGGATTAAAAGGTCAAAAATGTGTTTCAGAATAGGAGTAATTTTAACCATGAAAACGTTATTTTCATTCTACTGTATTATTTTGAAAAAGGAATATTTATATTAAAATAGAAATCAATTTTACACTTTTTAAATTTAGAAAAAACAACTTTTAAAATCATCGCTTTAAGGGCTAACTTTGCAGACACTTACTAACCCGATGATCTGTCAAACCTTTAAACGATTATCATTTACTGATGTGATAATTTTACAATAACTTATCATTTTTGTTGACATGGTAACGACGTGAAAATTTTCTTTTTTTAAAATTTGAATATAATTTATTATATGCTACATCGATCTTTGTCTTGTAAAGGTTTCTTGGAGAATTTTTGTTTTTTCCTTGCAGATTTTATTAGGTAATTACTACACCCTTTGAGATTCTACATTGTCGCCCATTTTGTTTAATGAAAAACTCTCTTTTATGCGTAAAGGAGCTGAATGTTGAAAATGGATAAGATTTTAAGGATTCTAAGTTAATTTTTTGGTGATGCAGTCTTTTGTCATATTTTGGATATGTCATTGTTGGATAGCATCGTTTTTCTGGGTTTATGAATCTTCTATGTTCTTTGTATTTCGATAGAATTTGGGTTTTCTTTATCTAATTTGGTTTTCTACCAGGATCCTAATAACAACATTGTTGCAGACATAAACGTAATAAAGGAAACTATGAAGTGGTTCATTGGCGTGAAATTAGTTAAAACAAGGGTAGATTAGTAATATGAATTTCAACCCAATTTTAGGAAATGATAGATGTTGCCTTGAATATCTACACGAAACAAAGTAGATTTTAGATTTTTAAGGAAACCGCCTATTAATTAATAAGATTTTTGATAAAACCACCACATAATCAATAAGTTTGTTAAAGAAACACATCGACATTAATTAAATAAAGAGTGAATTGTGGATTTGGTCCTCGTGTTTTGTTACTTTCTTTGACTACGGTTCCTATAGTATGTTTATTGTGGATTTGGTTCCTATGGTATTAAATTTATCTTGGTCATGATCCCTCTGACTAATGCATCCGTTAACTCCATTAAATCAGGAACCATTTTAATCATTTTGCCTAATTTGTATCTTATTATGATAAGAAAAATAAAAAATATATTTTTAACACACACACATAGGGGTCTAATCAAATGAGAACTAAGTAGTCTGTGGAAACCGTGAGATCCAATATGAGCCATTCATTCCATATAATTAATGTTATTCTTAAAATAAAGTGAAAGGATAATTTGGTAACTTAACAATTTGGATTTTTTATTATAAATAAAATCATTAATTACTCAATCAATAATTACCTAATTGATTACAATTTACCCTATTTAGCATTTTCAAACGGATGATAACTCACACATTTCCATAGTGGTATCACAATATATTACAATGGTATCACAACATATCACGGTGGGTATCACAATGCATCTTGTATGTATTTTGAGTATCATGCTCATGATCGTTTGAATATATATTTTTTTAACACTGTCAATGTTTTTAGGTATCATATTGTGTATTATAGTTGTATCACAGTGACATTGTAGTTATATCACAGTACGTCTTATATTTACTTTGGGTATCACACTGATAAATGTTTGTATGTGGGTCTCGGAGTTCAGATTTTAGAGAGAGAGAGAGAGAGGAGAGAGAGAGAAAAAAAAAGATCATAATACCTAAAATGCACTTTAATTAAAATTTAAAGTCAAATTACCAAATTTATTAATTTCCTAATTTATTCTTTGATATGTGGATGAGATTAGATCTCACAGTTATCACAAAATACACAGTTCTCCCTTGAATGACCCTATATATATATATATATATATATATATATATATATATATATATATGAGTGAATTGTGGATTTGGTCCCCGTGTTTTGTTACTTTTTTTTACTACGGTTCCTATAGTATGTTTATTGTGGATTTGGTCCCTGTGGTATTCAACTTATCTTGGTCATGGTCCCTCTGACTAACGCATCCGTTAACTCCATTAAATCAAGGACTATTTTAGTCATTTTGCCTAATTTGTGTCTTTTTATGATAAGAAAAATAAAACACACACACACACATATATATAGGGTCCCATTCATTTGCTAACCAATACATTAGTGCTAACCGTGCTAACCAATCTCAACCGTATATTAATTAGATCAATGGTTCAGAATTAATTGATTTTCTATTTATCTAAAATATGGAAGATGCTTTATATAAATAATATGCATCTATGCACAGGGGTATTTTTGTCCACCTGTACTAATCTTTTAACTTGGTAAGTCGGGATGCATCATAATTAGACCAACAAATTAGGGATTTTATCCCCTCCAAATCAGCTTCCTCAAACAAACCCCTTCATCGAACATAACCCTTTCAACGACATCCCGATTATTCAGGAAGATATTAGGAAGAATAGTTGTCATATACAAAGATCATCGAAAAGCTCGGAATCAACATCTAAATCGTTGTTTGCAGGCGCGAAGATGAATGTCGAAGGCGGGAATTGAATGCAAAGAGGTAAAAAGTTTGAAAAATTAGGGTTTACATAAAGGGGGAAAAACATTGAGATTTTTAACAATTCTTTGCAGTTCGCAAACCCAGTGAGCGAATATTCAAGAAGTGTGGACTATCAAGGTTTAAGAACACCATGGAAACGGCTGTGGATGTGGACCAGGAAGATAACATGAAGTTGAGTGATTTGGTTCGAAGAATCTCAAAGAGCGCAGGAGAACGAGTTGAAGCTTCAAATGCAGAGAACGACGATGAAGGTATCAACAACGATTAATGAATCACGCAAAATATATATGCCATTGACTGTATAACTTTTTGTTAAAATATACATTTATTTCTAAAATAGAAGATGCAGAATGAATGTATATCGGGGTGTGTGCATAAGCCGACAAGATCGAATCTTTGAAATGTGCACAACATTTGTTAAAAAATGTTCTAATTAAGAACTTTTGGATATGGAATATTAAGATACATTAAAAACTGATCAACACAGTCCATATGTGGAAAAGTACAATATAATATATGCACACTGAAGGCAGACAAAAAGAAAAGAAATGTGACATTCGAGGACCACTTCTTTGTTTTATGCACATGGGCACATTCAGGGGGAATGAAAATAGTGTATGTTTATATGCATATGTGCATATTTTAATAAATGCATAGTATGAAATTCTGATCAAGTTGATGATGCATATATGCATACTGGTGAACACATGGGCATACTTGCTAACAACTAGCAAAACCAAAAATAGTTTATGCGTATATGTGCATACATGCATATTGGATTTATGTATATTATCTATGCTTGTGCTTTTAGAATTTATTGAATGTGCATAATTCATGTATACAGTTTTTATTGTCATATGTGCACATACGCATTGTGAGTATGTACATGCCTTATGTTTGCACATGTGCATTGCTGATTTGCCAACCTTAAATTATCTTCTTGTCTTTGTGGATAGTGCACATATGCATATTTTCATGTATATGCACATTGTTTATATATATTGTCCATAATTGTTCATTTTGAATCTTAGGGATGTGTATAAACATTGTTACAATTTATGGGAATATGATCATGCTTTTACAAGTGAAAATCTGTGATAAATTTCATATTATTTATTATGCATATGCATATACTGCCACACAGTTTTTATGTACACTGGATATAGTTGTAAATTGCTTCTGTACTACGTTAATCTTCCGTTTGATTTAACCAAGGACATGTAGGTACCCCATTGAAGCGAAGGAAAAAAACCACAGAAAAGGCGTCACTCAAGGATCAAGCAAGTAATGCTGACAAGAATATAGAGTCAAAAGACGGTAACACTTTAATCAATGTTATTTCTAGTAACATCAATTATTCGTAAATGCAAAAAAAAAAAATTATACATGCGCAAGACGGCAAAACTTTAGATTAACTTCTGGTCATTATGGATGGTGCGCATATGCATATGTGCATACCTGTGTTCAATGGACGTTATAGGTTTTGCTAAGTGCTATCAGATTGGGTGGTTAGCAGCATTTGCGTGCATATCGATATTGTGATATCACGTACAGTAACAATTGATTAAATCATACATTGTTAATACATTGTTACAATTTTTATGGGTATATGATCAGGCTTGTATTGTGAGTATGAAAATGACTGATACATTTCATATTCCCCATATGCATATGCACATATTGGCACACAGTGTTTATGTACACTGTATGTAGTAGTACAATGCTTTTGTATTACGTTAATCTTCCATTTGAAATAAACAAGTATATGATATGTAGGTACACAATTGAAACAAGGAAAAAAATCGCAGAAATGGCGTCAAACAAGGATCAAGCATCTACTGTTGATAAGAATACAGCGCAACACGGTAACACTTTAATCCACGGTAATTTTTAGTAACATCAGTTCTACATACATGCAAAAAAGACATTATCGATGCCAAAAAACAAAAGAAACTATAAAATATCACATGTGTCCACAATTGAATCAAGTGCATATGTGCATGTGGTTTGTAGTAAACAATTATATGCATATATGTGGACACTTGCACATAGGGTTCGTATATATTGGGTATGGTTGTGCATTATGAGATCCTGTGATGTGCATAATACATGCATACACTTTGGATAGTAAATATATGCATATGTGCGTAGAAGATTAATTAACATTTCATTTAACATTGAAGATTTATTAACATTTCAGCTAGCATATGTGCATAAGTGCACATCTATTACATGTGCATATGTGCATTGAAGATTTATTAACATTTCATTTCACATCTGAACAACTTGGATAGTAAATATATGTGCATTATGAGATCCTGTGATGTATTTAACAATAGAATTTAGTGAACATGTGCATATGGTTTGAGGTAAACAATTATATGCATATATGTGCCTACTTGCACATATGGTTCATAAATATTGGGTATGGTTGTGCATTATGAGATCCTGTGATGTGCATAATACATGGATATACTTTGGATAGTAAAATATATGCTTTCTGGATCCTATGTGCATATGTGTTCATCTGTTATGTGTGCATATGTGCTCATCTTTTATATAGGCATATGTGCATATGTGATCATCTGTTATGTATGCATGTGTGCATTGAGGATTTATTAACATTTCATTTCAGATCTGAAAAACTTGGATAGTAAATATATGCATATGTACATGCCTGAGAACATTGTTTCTGTATATTGTCTATAGTTTTGCACTTGAATGAAAAAAGTATATGACATGTAGATAATTCGTTGAAACGAACAACAAAAAGCACACAAAAGGGGTCAAGCTCGTGTCACGCATCTCAGATTAACCAAAACATAGACCAAGACAGTAATAGTTTAATATATGGTTAATTTTAGTAGGAGTTCACATTAAATGCACAAAACTCATGCGCACCAGAAAGGCACAAATTGTTTTTAACATCATATAACTTATATTTTACGGAACCAACACTTACAATTTTTTATAAAATTGAGATAAAGGAGCATCAATTGTAAAATGTACTATCGAAGCACGAGTTACAAGATCTAGTAGCCTCAACAAAGCAAAAAAGGCCACAACATCCAGTAAGTTGAGAAACAGTTAACAACTGCACAAATATCAAAATGTTATGATAGTATGAATAATATCCATATTTTTCTTATAACAGGCTTACAGCCGGACAACGACTTTGAAGAAGAACCAATGATCACCATGGTAGGAAAAGTAGTGACGGACAAAAAAACAAGGAAAAAAACCCATCGAAACGGGTAAGAAAGAACGAAGGCAACAAGCTATGCGAGAACATCCTGGTATTAGAATAAGAACCTCACCAAAGGCCTTGTACGATATGGGTAAGACCTAAAATGTAGATAAAAAAAAAGCAGTGAAAGAAATTGGGCTGGAATTTGTACTGGATATAAAAGTAGATGGAGTTCCTTCAAAAATTGGGTACTATGTAGTGGATATTATGAACACGACCAACATGCATCTGAAGGTGAAGAATGGGTTGATACCAATTACCATAGACTCAATTCATAATATCTTAGGCTTGCCTACCGGTGGTATTGACTTGTCAACCACAGAGCCGTTGAAGGGAGATGACAATATCACATACTTCTGGAGAAAACAATTTGTGAAGGAGCGCATGACCCCAAATGATGTCGTGTCAGAAATCAGACGAACCAAGGATTCAGGAATAACGTTCAAGCTAAACTTTCTCGTTCTCGTCATGAACACGTTGGCGGAATGCAGCAAAATGGGGTGTTGCAAAATAGACTCCCTTTCAAAGATCAGTGGTGTTAACATGATAGCTGATATCGATTGGTGCAAGTATGTATACGATTGCATACCATTCAGCAAGCGAAATTGGAAACGATACAACTCAAAAGCGTTCTATGCAGGACCCTTGACTTATCTTACGGTAAATAAATTTTTACCAAACTAACACTTACGTTGACATTTGTTATGTATAGATATAAATTATAGCACTAACACTTATTACAGAACATTAATTGACATGTACTTTACGAAAATTTTGAAATCAACTTATTAAATTGCACATTTGTAACAGCTTTTATACGTAGAGTCAACAAAATGTCTGGGATTTCAAGAACATGAACGAAGCGATCGTGCAACAACGAAATGGACAATGGAATTCTTAAGATATAGGCAGGAGGTGGAGTTACAACCTGGAGGATTTGGAATCTTAGAGTTAGTAGATGGTGGAAGCAATGAAGCTAGGTCTAGTGGGAGTACTTGCGGTCCAAAAGGGGATGATAACACTAATGTAGACAGAGAAAAACGAAAGCAGGTAATTTTATATAGAAAATTGTGTACGCAACCTGTTCTGATTTTAAATAGATTCACAAAATCACATTTACAACGTGTATATGAATAAGTATTAATTAACTATAATTTATAGATGCTGATGGAGAGGCTAGATGACAAGATGATGTTGGTTCATGGAGCTTGATGGGAGGCAAATTCTAAACTATCTAAAGCAATTAAAGAGTTCCCAGAAGACCAAGACTTTGACGCATACAAGCTCGAATTAGCAAGCCTTTTCAAGAATAGCAAATGGGAAGTAGATGAAGTTGGTGAGGATCATGGAAAAACAACATTTGAAGTAAATCAAAAAGAAGATGAAGCCTCAAAAGACAATGAGCCAATTAGAGAAAATGCTATTGTTGTCTACCCATTAGTCGCAGAATCACCACTATCACCTTACTGGCAGGATCCGATAGTATACGTAGAAGTAGATATGTATTCAGGACAGAAAACTGGAGAATAGGCAAGTGACAAGAGGATGGATGAAACTGAAAGTCCAAAAGATATGTCAACGAATTTAAGTATAGAAGTCGACAAGGGCAAGAAATTGTCAACTGCCAACAGCAAGGGTGGTATACCTAAAATCGACAAGGGCAAGAAGATCGCCATTGATGTGACACCTGATAAACTCACCACTGTGTCAATCCCAAAAGAGTCTAGGATGGTTTCCTTCGCTGAC
This sequence comes from Arctium minus, assembly GCA_954870635.1. Classification (NCBI taxonomy): domain Eukaryota; kingdom Viridiplantae; phylum Streptophyta; class Magnoliopsida; order Asterales; family Asteraceae; genus Arctium; species Arctium minus. The sequence continues at coordinate 20,324,406 of OX941097.1, read as the reverse complement.
TTTCAATCCCCACAGTTTGACTTGGGTATAAGTCCGCCAAAAGAACAATATGAATTGCCAAAAGACAGTATCGTAAAAAAACAAGTTGGACCAGAACCACTGGTTGAACTTGGAAAGAGAACTAGATGATTGGGACCATTGTTCCGGTCGCCATACGTTAAAAGATCAGTTGGATTCGATGTAACAAAAGACGACGTACAATTAAGAGATTGGGTGTTACGAGGAATTGGTGGCACACTGTACGTTTTTTTGTTTACAATCATTTACATATCAATTAACAGTACATGCACATTAATTATGTTCTTTCAATGTCTTACAGGGAAGAAATGTACATAGATGAGTGGGGATGACAGTTGATAGACGAGAAATGCAATTTCTCGTCGGAGGAACCATACCACGGAAAATCATTGATGTTTGGGTCAAGGTTATGAATTACGATGAGAGGTATCGCAGCAACGAGTCACCACACAGATTGTTCTTCCCCACAGATATCTTGGTAAGCAAAATAATATCTATGCAGTTATGTAAATGTAGACATTGAATTTGATTCAGAAATTATTAACGTTTGCACATATGCAACATCGTATAGTTCTACAACCATGCATAAGTATAGGCAACAGTGCTGACGTGAGTATGTGCACATGTGCATATGTATGCCATTTACAATCATTTAAATATCAATTAACAGTGCATGCACATGTGCATATGTATGCCATTTACAATCATTTAAATATCAATTAACAGTACATGCACATGTGCATATGTATGCCCTCATCAATATTTAGTAATTGTACATGTTTTACAAATTACAAAAATAACTATTTTCATTATGACTTGAGTATGTGCACATGTGCATATGTATGCCCTCATCCATATTTAGTAATTGTACATGCTTTACAAGTTACAAAAATAACTATTTTCAGTATGACTTTAGTATGTGCACATGTGCATATGTATGCCCTCATCCATATTTAGTAATTATACATGCTTTACAAATTACAAATAAATATTTTCAGTATGACTTGAGTATGTGCACATGTGCATATGTGCATATGTATGCACTCTCACAAAGTATGCACATCTCTCACAAAAGGGACGATGTACACATATTAAAGGGATTAATTGGTTTTGAATGGAAACAGCTGGATGAAGTGATTACAGACCTACAGCTACCAGCAACAACAAGATATGGTGCATTTCAAAGACATATTGTGAATTGGGGGAAACATAATCCAGATGGGCTAACAATGAAAAATGTGGACTTGGTAAGTTAGTATAAAAACTTAATTAACATTATTATGTAGTAATAATTACATTTCAGTATGTTAACAGTTTGTCGTTTTAGCTTTTCTTCCCCGTTGTGGACGGTATGTACTTCTACCTGATCGTTTTCAACTTGAAGTACACATCAGTGGTTATCATAGACAGTGAGGAACGCGAAGGTAATTTAGATGAAGTGTACATGGATGCGTCAGATGCGCTGATATTTATTCTTTATAAAAAACGGTTTATAATACTTAATTGGTGTGTCATAAACATTAAACTAATCTACGTTGTTTTGTACCAGCAAACAATGGTGCTTCATCATCTACGAATCAATGATCATAAGAATTGGCATGCTTTCCAAGACACTGGACATGACGTGTTGAAGCTGCGATGGAGATCCAAAAAAAATGTGTACGACAAAGGCGTGATAATGATGCGGAATATGGAAATGTATTACGGTGAAGAAGACACGAAATGGGAAGTGATATCTACAAGGAAAGTACAAAGCAAAAAAGGCAGCTGAAGGATCTACGTTTAAAGTACATGATGAAGATATTGTCAAGTGAGATAAACATACGGAAGCATGCAATCCCAATAGAAGTTACAAGATTCCAGTCAATGGAGGCAAGCAATAAGGGTAGACGGGGTCGACCGTAAAGAACTTTGAATACATTAGACTTGTTTTTTGGGAACTTGTTAGTCTATCTTGACCATCTTTAACAACAATTTGTTTTGCGTAATGTTTTAACTAGACTCTATCATGGTTGTAGTGCATTAGTTTATTTCATTAGTGATGCTACTTGTTTACATTTAGTGCATATAAGCACAAATTTTGGTATTAATATTATGTGGTTGAAGTTAGAAAAAACAATTATCATCGTGTACATAAATTGATCATCGTCTATGGTTTTTTGAAACTTTTATGGCTTACATAAGCATTTTGGATAGAAAAAGGTATAGAAATTTGACAAGTATCTAATGCATGTAATAATGTATATAATCTTGTTATTAAATGCACACACCAACCCCACAACAACACACCTTAATTACTTCCAACAAACAACATACAATTAATTGTTGACTAGTGACATGAAAAAAATAACAATATATTATTTGTAAGAAACAATACTGATTTCCATTTAATACCTAGAAAGAATGTCAGTTGCAAAAATCACCTGAACACTTCATTTTTATCATAAAAACAATGATTGTCCGTACAAAAAAATATAAAACATTAAATAAACTAAAAAAATTAAAACAAATTATAAAGTACATAATCATAGGCAGAAAAAAATCTTCTTGTAAACAAATCCCATGCACAAATGCATATGAGCATGTTGCTCATATTCACAAATGCATATTACTTTAATCTAATAAAAAATTGGAATTGAATTCACATTCGGGAATCCACGGTACAGTTGCGAGAATCATGTCCTGTTCTTTGGCCACCTATCTTACACTTACGCTTTGGCTGCACACTCTGAGACTGTATCCTCTCGGAAATACCAACCAAACGTGTACCGGTACCACGTTGAATCAGAAAACTAAAGACGATGCTAAGACATTGATTGTATTCTAAAGCAACATAGAACATAGAACAATAGATACTTATCGTAACATTATATATAACATTATTGGGAGGAACAATACTGATTTCCATTTAATAACTATCAAAAAACACCTTAATACTTCGTTTCATCATAAAACAATGATTATCCACACAAAAATAATAATAACTCATAAAATAAACTAAAAAAATTAAAACCCATTATAAAGTACAAAATCTGAAGGTCATAAAAAATATTCCTGCAAACATTTCCTATGCACAAGTGCACATGAACATGTTGATCATATGCTCAAACGCATATTACTTTAATCTAACAAAAAATTGAAATTGAATTCACAGTCGAGGATCCACGGGGCAGTTACGAGAATCATGTCCTGTGCTTTGGCCACATTTCTTACACTTACGCTTTGGCTTTTTACTCTGGGATTTTATCCTCTCGGAAATACCAACCAAACGTTTACCGGTACCAGATCCCTTGTTCCGAAGACCAGTAGGAGCAAATATATCAACCTCGTCAGGAACATGAACACCTAAGTACTCATTGATTGCATCGACTTTCTGCTTGCCTGGATCTTCAGGTTCCAACTGACTATCTATCTCTTCTTTCAACTCATCAAGCATTTTCGAAAGTCTAGATAACCACGGTTTCTCATTACGAACCCGACTAATAATTCCATCCATCTTAGAATAGGCGCCATTTATTAACTCCTCCTTCTCAGGGTCAACCTCGCCATATCTTACTTTGGCAGTTTGAAGTTGAACGGGTACCAAGTCTGACAACCATCTTCTGACAATATATTGTTCTGGAATAGAATCGACACGTTCATTCATCAACACCTTCACCGCATAGCGACATAGAAACCCATTACGAACAAAGAATTTGCATTCGCAGTCAACGGTGTTATTAGAAGAACTACGAACAACCTGTCCATGACAGAAAACAAAAGGATTATTCACAGAAGAACAAATCGTTGAGAAAATTATAAAAATAATTTAAGATTACCTTATAAAAAATCTTCCCCGCCGCCATCTTATTATTATGGCTAATAATAAAGGTCTTGGTGTCACTAACACTTTCAACAACTTCGACCCCACAAGCCAACATAGCCTTCTTTAACTCTTTCTGAAATTCGAAAAAAATGTTCCTTGTGTACAACTTGACAGCATACCTTTCGATTGGAAATGCACTAACAAGTTGTGGGTACGTAGTCCTGGTTAAATGCTCATTCTCAGATTGTTTCTCACGTTGCGCCTCGATTGCACCGTCATAATTGCTAAGAAACCGGACAAGATCAGAGTGAAATGATACATAAATATTAAAAAAAGCATTTGCACTCTCTGATCTTGAAGTGGTCTTCATAAGACCTGACATTGGAGTATCCATGTAAAAGGCAGGAATCCATGAATTACGAATTTCAAACATCTCGGTGAACCATGGGTCATCGACAAGGTTGAATTTCACAATCATCGTATGCCACAACCTCTCGAAATCATCAGGATTGATATTCACTTTCCATACGATTTTGTTTATAAATCGTTTGAACTCTGGATCATGATTTAGTGCAACACTCATCTAAAAAAACCAAGATCATATAAGTTCATAAAAGATGTCAGAACTAATGAAATTGTTACAAAACGGTACATCGTAAAGAATAAAAAAAAATACCTTCGAAGGCACTTTCTTCATTATATGCCACATACATAGACGATGTCTAGACTCGATGAACACAAATGGAACAACTTGTTTCATCGCCGAACATTGGTCAGTAATCACAACCAAGGGTTACTTCTCGTAACATCTTAAAAAGGCCCTCAACACCCATTTGAAATTCTCAATAGTTTCTCCCGCTATCAACGTGGATCCAACAACGACTGAACTTTTGTGGTTATCAACAGCCAAAAACGGAACAAATGCCAACGCATGCCTAAAAAAAATATCAGATGAAAATATTAAAAACAATAATTTTTAGACAAAAACACTCACTCATTCGTCCTGTACGTAGCATCAAACGATATTACATCTCCGAAATGTCTGTAATTAATCTGGGCCACTTCGTCCGCCCAAAATATCGCATGCAACTCACGTTCATGTCACTTATACTCGAAAAAAAATCTTTTTTACACTCCTTCCTATTGATCAATTTATTAATCAACATTTTGGCGTCCTTGTTTCCCACAAAAACATCGACGTCTCTCTTAAAATTCTGGTAATCGACAACGGTGCAACGAACGTTCTCAACTCCACCCTTCAACGCATTTTGCATGCGATGCGCTCTAGTTGCTCCAACCTTATAACTAGCGCTATTCAACACATTCCTACAATCAGTGTACTGCATCTTTCTGTTTTTACATGAGAAACGTCGATCATTTTCATTAAACAACACATGATTATGAGTTTCAACAAAATCATATACTTCGTATCGAGATTTGTCCTTTGTCAAATGTAACTTCAAGCAAGCGTTACAACCATATCGTTTGACGTTCGAGTTACGAAACCTACGGTCACCGGAACGGAGCTCAAGAGAATCAAAATTCTTTTTAATCGGAAACCCCTCCTTACTACAAACTATCCAACGGGTCTGGATCGACCCATACTTGTTTTTCTTCTTTGCCTTCAAACGAACATCAAATCCCTCCATATCGGCATACTTTCTGTACATATCCTCGGCCTCGGTAACAGACGCATATCGATTACCCAACTTCGGTTTAAATTCATCAGGTACGGTCGGTATCAATAACTTGTTGCCATCTGCATCCTCATCGACGTCGACGTCATTCATTTCGACTACAAATATAAAACACACAAATTAACCAATCTAATTTTATGTGCATATATGCATACTGAATCAGATGGTTCTAAAAAATATAACGCATGTTAATGTATCTACGTACTAACCAATGAGTTTTAATGTTATCTATAAATGTTGTCGGTCCACACAATACTTATCAAGTTTATAGATTAACAACACAATAAGATTACCAACCTGTATTGATTATAACAAATGGTTACAGGATTGATCGATTCAAGCTATTTTGTGTTCTTTCTCTCTGATTTACACCTTTTTGTGTGTGTTTTTGTGTGTCTGATAATGATCTGATCTATTAGAGAGAGTTGTTGAGAGTTACAACTAATATCTAATCTAAAGTGTGTCTAACACACTACCATAATATCTAGATTTAATATCTAGATATTATTTCTAACTAAATAATAAAAGTAACTAAACTAAAATATAACTAAGTTAACTAATATCTAACAAACTAGATATTAACTTAACTATTGAAATAACAAACAATTACATTGACATTTATTACAAACGATATAGACTTTAATATCGAGAGTCGACGTTTCGGCTTTAGCTTCAGATTGCGATCTTCAGTTTGGATGATCTTGAATCCAATGAGACTGTGTCTTAACAATCTCCCCCTTTGGATCAAGATCATTACGAAAATGATTTTAGCAATTCAATCTTCTTGTTCAAGTTCAGAATAGTTGCTTTTGAAACATGTGATCTTTGCCATTTCTTGTGTAGTCATTCTCCCCCTTTTTGATGATAAGTGTAACGACTTCATCAAAACTTTTTGTAAGAAATGTCCGTCAGTTAGAGCCTCTGATTCGTCAATTCATAAGATATTCATCCAGATCTTTTCAAATCCAGACAAAATAGTCGTGTAACACCTGAATCAACTAATGAATCAGTTAACATGCCTGTCAGTAACACTAAGTCACTGTGTGTAACAAATACACATTGGAAAGGAGCTGTTTGATGTTGACTGTCCCAGGGCTTCCATTTAATCATCGAAACACCACAAAGGTTATTTCTATAAACGTTATGACAAAGAAACTAATTCCTTGTGTGTTCGTGCTTGTGTTTGAAAGAATTAAGCATTGATGATTGCTTATAGGCTCAAAATTTGTGTAAACCACTGAGACAACAGTAAGTTAAACACAGACTCAATGTGCATGATTGAAGTGCGAAGGTGGGGCATACTTCCTTCTTTTCAATATCCAGATTTTCCAAATGAAAATCAGATAGCATATGTGCTGCATCCCCTTTGAAAATGTGAAACACTTTCTTGTTGAGAAGAAAATGAGTAGTTGGTGAGGTTTGATCAAGAGTTGGCATGGGCTAGTTGCCTGTTTCAATAATGATCACCAAAGAATTGTGAAACACTAGAAATGTGGCTACCCGGCTAAGAAAAAGTTGGTGCAGAGTTGTGATAGTCTTTTAACTCTGTTCTCACACGCTCTTTCTTTTTAACATTTAGCTCACTCTAATCAAACTTAGTTCTTTGTTTGACATACTCATTTCTTTTGACTTCTTACACTCAATCACTATGGATTAACTTCTTGGGTAGAAATCACTGGTTAAGGTGATTGCATAGAAGTTGTGTTAATTCCTAGCACAAAGAAATCCTTGTTTTCCTATGATGCATATGATGCTCAGAATGGTTTAACTATTTCAGTTAAAGCACAAAGTTGATCTTGAAAACATTTAAAGTCACACTTCCAATTCATGAATTCGTTTTGAGAATCGGGAAGTGGTTTGAATATTTGATAACAATGTTTTCTATGATTGAAAGTTGTCCTCTTTTCAACCATATATGAGATTAAGATAAAAGATTGTACCTTTACGTGCGATCTTATATCTCATGAAGCTTAGCTTAAAGTTATAAAGATATGATCTTGTAAGCATCTCTCAAAAATTCTGCAAAAGTCTTATGTCAAGTCAAAGTAAAATTTATTCACTTAAATTGAAAAGACAAAAAAACAGTAAAACTGTTAAAGTACGAGTTCTAATCAGAAATAATCAGAAGTCATCACCTTTTATACTCCCCCTGAAATTATGCATCTAAAATATGTCAGTTCTAAATCACATGATAGAGATCCACAACTTCCTTTTTGAAGTGTAGGTCATCATATCTATCGGATGCAAAACATTTCAGAAATTTATATGTACTCCCCCTTGAAGGTTGATTTCCTCGTTGGAGTATCAGAGTACAATCCTTATCAGCTCAGGAGTAAGGTCTTTTGATAATTGAAGTGTGAGTCATAAACTGTTGTGATTAGAAGTCAACTTCGTTGAAGTACGGGTTCTAAGCGGATATACTTAGAAGCCTTATGTTCTTTGATGTCCGGGTCTTGAACTGTTGTGTTCAAAAGCCTTTTCTCTCTTACTCCCCCTAGACAGTAGGTGCCTGCAACACAGAATCATTCCTTTTCTTTGGTATCCATTTCCAATTGGATCCAACTGTGTTAGCAAATGATTTTGACACCCATTGAAATTTGGGTCCGCTTTGCTTTTTAGAATCAAATGAAGAATTTGAATTATAAGAGGGAACATGATATGTTCCAAACCAAATGTCAGAATCTTGACAAGAAGCATAATCATGTCTATCATAATTTGAAAACTTTCTAGCAGACAAAGATAACTGGAATAATTGCTGTTTTGAAAATTTCTTGCGAGAATCAACAAGTTTTGGTTTAGAAAAAGCAACATCCACAGTTATATCATCTTTACTAGTAGTAATCTTATTACAGTCACCACTAGAACATGATATAGCAGTCTCGTCCAACTCCTGTTTTGGTTGCCATTTAGATTTAACTTCAAGTCTTTTCTTGTTCATTGCTGAAACATTTGAAACTTATGAGTTAGACTTTTGAGCAACAAACGAATGCACCTTCTTCGGCTTACCAGTAGTGATCGGTTTCTGTGAATGCTGAGATTTAATCTTACCTTTAGCATTTTTAGCTTTCACAAAGACTGAGTTATCAACTTTCGTTGATTTTGCACTGTTCACATGCATACTGGTTTTTCTCAAAGATTTCTTAACACAAGATGAATGGTTAGGAAGCTTTGCATTAAAGTCAAATTGTTCAAAACAACCATCTAAACCACCGTTAGAGTTCAGAAAATCAAGCTCTTTATTTACTAAACCAAACATATCTTCAGAGTTTGAAGCTTTTGAAAGAACAGAATTTGAAAACACAGTTGAAAAAACGTTTTGTTCAATATTCATCAAAAGTCTTTCATCTGATAAAGAATTCTCGAGTTCAGAAATTTTACTTTCTAAAACGAGAGGAGGGACATATAGTTTACCTTGAATAGGCTTCGCCTCCATTTCTTTTTTAGAATAACTTTGAAAGAAATCACGTGAAAGAGTTTTCTTCTTTTGATATATTGGATTTTCATCATAACTATTATTCAGTTTCGCATAATAAAATGGAAGATGAACTTTAGATGATTTCAACCGTTTTTCAGTTTCGTTGGCTTCATCCTTTTCAGATAGTTGAGTCCAGAAAGTTTTAAACTCAGGGATTCTTCGAGCTAGTTTCATAGAAAGATTATCATAAAGTGCAGACACTTCAGACATTCCCTTTTGAAGACAATGATGATTCTTATAACCGATTCCCCAATTGCCTTTATTCTCTAGAGGTTTGTTAAGATGAATGGTTTGTTCACTCTGACCTAAAGAGTACAACTTCTTTTCCAAAGTATCTATTTTTGCAATTAAAGTTTTGTTTTCTTCAACACATGAAGAATGCAATTTTGTAAGCTCATATTTATCAATCTCACTTTTTAGCAGTTTAGACTTGAGTTCAGAATTCTCTTTAAGAATTATTGTCTTTTCCTTTGCGTTGGTGTCATTATCTTTATGTAAAACCGCAACCAATACTTTCTTCTCAGCAATTTCATTGCTAAGTTTCTGTATCAATTGGTTTTTGTCAGTTATAACACCATTTTCTTGCTCAAGATTAGATTCTAACTCTTTTTGTTTTAAACTCATGGCATGCATTTTATTCATGAAATCTGAATCTGATAAATTACATACCTACTCTTCTTCATTATCTGAATCAGCTTCAGCATCTGATTCTATCTTTCCCATCAAGCACATATTGACGGCTTCATCTTTCTTTTCATCCTCTTCTTCCTCGTCTGAGTGATCAAGCCAGTATCAGGCGTGATGCGCAAAGTGAAGTTTGCGTATCACGTTAGATGCGTAAAGTGAGCTTTGCGTGTGTTCGTCTTCTGGTTTGCACAAGTTCGTCCTGTACTTCGAAAATCAACTAAAAACTTGTTCCTTTGTCGATTAGCAGTACCAAATTTTACCAATAAGTCTAAAAACACTTCTATAACAGATTGCTATCACTCGATCGCAATAAAAATCACTTTTTGAAAATAAATTTGATGGTACAGTAACTTTCTGTTCTCGACTTTAGACCACTGAATCACCAAAATGGAACTCGATTAAAGCTTAATAGTTAAATCAAACAACAACTCGATCTAGCATGCTAATCGATCACAACCTGATCGATTTTAACACCTAAAACACCTTAAATCTCGAAAACGATTTTTCAATAAGAACACAGAGTCGTTTTCTTTAAAAACTTGATTTTGATCTTAATCAGGCTCTGTAGATCCCAATGCAGTGCAATCACAAGTAAATATGATCAAAGATGAACAGTTTATAGACCACAGTAACTAGTCATATGATTGATAATACTTCAAAGGTTTAGGTTTACAGAGAGAATTTCTGATTAGGATATGTAAACCTAATGACTAGAAAACTGAATAATGAAATTATATCACCTTTCTAAACTGTTCTACCCTAATAATGAACTAGAAATGCCTTTATATACTTAGGCTTACAGGCCTAATGGGCTTATGGGCTTGGGCCCATCTAACTATTAAAGAATTACAATATAAACCCTTATAAATACTTTATTCCACTTTCAACACTCAGGACTTTCAGTCCTAACAATCTCCCCCTAAAGTTGAATAAAGCATTTATCAACTTGATAAGCTTCAGGCCTTGATCTTCTTTCCCTCTTGAATCTTTTGAAGAACTTTTGTTGCTTGACTTCATGCCTTTCCATGCTCCCCCTTGAATAAAGCTCTTGGTCTTCATAGTATCAACTTTGTAATCAGATTCAATGTACAGTAGCCTCGACTGAATGCACTATCACGCAGCTTTTAACTGAAGAAACTCAATCACATCGGATCAGCACACAAGAAAGATAATGTGAGAGTTACGTGATATTCCACGGTGCTTCTTCAGTTTAAAACACATAATCTGTCTTTGAACCGCGAGTTGAATAGACTTTCAGCTTAAGAACTTGTTTCAATCAGCTCGTAGGAGGAATGATAAACAAATTTGTAGCAAACACCACATGATACGGAAAGAATCAATACAATCTTTGAAATCTCTTTGAAAAATTGAAACATCATCTTCATCACTTTGATCTCTAGACTGTCTTCAGAAATAACTTTCTTTCTTTAAAACTTTGAAATTTAACTTTTTTCTCCCCCTTTTTGATGATTGTGAGCATCATAATCAGCAAAACTTCTTCAAGTTTAGCACTTTCTTTGATCTCCCCTTTATGATAATTTTTATATTCTCCCACCTGTGATCTGAGTATCCGTCAATTCATGAAATGTATATATCCGAATCTTTTCAAATTCAGACATAATGGACAATGTAACCCTGATTCAACAGATGAAACAGTTAGTATGCCTGTAAGTAGCACAGAGCCACTTTGTACAACGGATGTACATTGGAAAGGAGTTTTTGTGATGTTCACTCCCCCAGGGCTTCCATTCAATCATCGAAAAACCACAAAGGAATTTTCTATGAATGTTATGACAAGAAAACTTATTCCTTGTGTGCTCGTTCAAGTGTAGAAATGATTGAAGCTACTTAGCTTGATCAGGCTCAAATTATGTAAACTGTTGAGACAACAACAGATATTACACGGACTCAATGTGAATGAAAAAGGTGCGAAGGTGGGGCAACTTTCCTTCTTTTTCAATATCTAAATCTTCCAAGTGAAGAATAGATAGCAGATATGTTGCGTCCCCAAAGAAATGAAACATTTCTTTGTTAAGAAAAAACCGAGTGGTTGGTGGGGTTATAGCAAGAGTTGGCATGGGCTCACTGCCTGTTTCAATGATGGTCACCAAAGAATGTGAACCAATCAGAATATGTGGTTGCCCGGCTCAGAAAGTGGTTGGTGCAGAGTTCTGATATTCTTTTAACTCTGTTCTCACACCCTCTTTTTTTTTTTTTGGCATTATGCTCACTTCTAACCAAACTCTCATTTTCCATTTTACCGCTCCACACAATGAGAAAAACTCAACCCGACGAGTTATCTCCCCCACTCTTTGATTTATGACCCCTCACCCCTCAAATCACTCTAGGAACTTCCGGGGTAGGAAACACTGGTTTACGTGAATCCATGGAAATTCTGTTTAAGCTCTCACACAAATCCCATGCAATTCCTATAAAGAATGGTAGCTCAACAGTTTATCTTGAACATTTTAGCTCAAAAAATATTATAACATTGTCAAAATGTATGCTCATGATATTTGAGCAATTGAACTTTGAAGATTTCTCAAAACAAAAATATTGAATGAATGAAAGGAAATCAAAAGAATTGTTTTAAGAGTCTGACAATGTATCAATCAGATCAAATAAACTGGTTAGGGTATCAAAGAATTGGATATTTTGTTTATATGAACAAATATAAACAATTTAGCAATGAAAGCACAATATTAAAAATAATGATTTATGCTCAACGATATTGAATATCAAACGGGGGTATTACCATCGAAATATTGTTTCGTTATGAGACATGGTAATAACAAATACAAATGAAGTACTGAACCTGTGTGTGTGAATACGTGATAGTATAAAGACAAGATAATACGCAAGTATTGATCTTTAGAAACACACAGTCAGTTAAACATTATATCTCAAAAATGAAAAACATTTAAAATCACACTTCTAAATTCATAAAATCTTTTGAGAATCAGAAGTGGTTTGAACATTTCAGAAACCGTTTTTCATGCTTGAAAGTTGTTCTTCTTTCAAACAATTAGAGATCTAGGATTATAAGATATTTACCTTTTAAGCTCCCCCTCAAATCATGATATAATGATATAGATCTATTAAGCCCACCCTGGATATTTGCAATAAAATCCAAGTCTGAACGTTGAAGAACGGGTCCTGATCTGTCATGTGATCAGAAGCCAAACTTCGTTGAAGTCCGGGTTCTAAGTTGATTTACTTAGAAGCCATAGATCTTCTACTCCCCCTTGACAGTAGGTGCCTGCAACAAAGAATCAGTTTTCGGCTTTGGTACCCACTGGTATTTGGGTCCATGAATGTTAGTTGCAGTTCTTGTGGGGGATATAGAATAAGAACCATACCAGAAATGATCACTGGTTTTGTGAATGTGATCATGTGTATGACAATAAGAACAGTGGTATTTCTTACCTGATAACCTGAGTAATTGATCTCTCGAGTAGATATGATCAGGTTTACTTTTACTCGCTTTGTTCTTCTTGGCATTGACCGCATGTACACATGATTCTTTTTCTTTCAGCTCATCTTCAACTGGTTTCTTCTTCCAGACCAGTTCCTCATCTTTGTATCTCCTTCTTCTTTGATGTATACCTGAACCATCTATATTGCTATCATAGAAAAGGTTAGTTTTACGAATCTGATCAAAAGATTTAACTGACCTTTGTGTAGAGACAGATTTTTGATTTGAGCTTGATACAGACTTTTCAAGCACTTTAATCGTTGAAGCGAAGTTGTCTCTTTCTTGAACAAGCAGGTCAATCTTCTTCATGAACTCAGACTTCGTTTTCTGCTCTTTTAGTGCCTTCTCAGATAGTTCAGATAACTTGGCAGTAAGCTTTTTGATCTCCGTCTCAAACATGCTTCGTTCTTCTTCAAATCCCTTCTCAGCATTGTTTCTTTGGCCGGATATTTCTTTGAAGACGCTAACATTCTTTTGTTCAATGGCCTTCTTTTCTGTTGCAAACTTCTCTCTTTCAAGAACGATTACTTTCTGAAAATCAGAAACTTGCTGAGAAAGTTTTATGCATTTCAGCTCAATTTCTTTCTTCTCATCAGCACATTTTCTCGAGAATTCTGAGAACTTCTTTGCGAAAGATTTCTCTTTAGTCTCAAAATCAGATTTGTGTTTAGCAAGCAGTTGCTCCAAATCAGATAAACGCTTTTGAAGATCTTTTAGCTCAGAGTTCTCAGCTTCCAATTCTCTTCCTGATAATAAACCCTTTGTCCCTAACACCAACCATTCAGCACAATCCCACAGCTCTTTTCCTGTCATGTTGTTAGTATTTATTTGACCAATAATTTCACTAAAAATGTCACTAATAAATTCATTACAGATACTACTTTTCATATAATTTCGAGCATTATTATTGGTCCTCTCTCTTTGTTCCTTTTCCACAGGAGAAGCTTCTGCCGGAATTTGGGATTGCTTTTCTCCTTCAGTCAAAGATAATCTGATGTAGGGACCAACCTCATGTTCGTCAACAAAATCCAGAAAATCAGTTTTCCACATTTCATATTCTCCTTTGGACCGCAGCATTGGTGGGTTCACCATTTTGTACGAATTGACTAGACTGTATTCGATCCGGCTTAGAAGAAAGATGAAACTTGAAAGTGCAGGGACCAAAAGTGACAAAATGTGAAACTTGAAAGTTTAGGGTCACAAACGACACGCTGAATCCTTGAAGTACGGGGGCTAAAATAAATACACTGCAAAAAGATCGTGAGACAAAAAAAAATTTGACCTTTTTTTTTTTTTTTTTTTTTTTTTTTAAGAACACTGGTCTAACAGGGGTCCGGTCGAAGCAAAGGACCGGAGTATGCAAGATATCGGTCGAAGGTATGCCCGGAGGAAGCAGGTATCCGGTCGAAGGACACGTCCGGGGATACACTTATCCGGTCGAATGATACGACCGGACACACGTATCTGGTCGAAGGACACGACCGGAGGAACTCTTATGCGGTCGAAAGGACAAGACCGGAGAACTCTTATTCGGTCGAAGGAACAAGACCGGAGCACTCTTATTCGGTCGAAGGGACAAGACCGGAGTACTCTTATTCGGTCGAAGGAACAAGACCGGAGCACTCTTATTCGGTCGAAGGGACAAGACCGGAGTACTCTTATTCGGTCAAATGGGTAAGACCGGGGAAACTCTATTCGGTCGAAGGAGTTTGACCGGAGCACAAGTGTCCGGTCGAAGGAGGAAGTCCTATTCGGTCGAAAGGACAAGACCGGAACACACGTGTCCGGTCGAATACTCAGGTCGAAAGACTTTAAATTAGATAACCACAAATCAAACGATAAGGTCGATTAACACCTAAGAACACGATGAATTCGACCGAAGAACTCGAAGAGTTTCTGGGATTCGATCGAACCCAAACTCAGATCCTTCGATCCTTTGATCGAAGGAATTAAAACAAATCAAGCAAAAAACCAATTTCTCTAAGACCGAATACTAAGAACCCAGAATCACTAAGATCGAAGGAAACAATGATCGGATAAGAAGAACCCAGAACCACTAAGACCGAATACTTACTTTCCAGAAAAATACCAGATTCGATCGAAACCAAAAAAACCAGAAAATAAACTTCGATCGATAAAACACATAACAAGATAATCAAATAAGGCACATATAAGCAATTAACACATAAAAAATTAATTATAGGGTTTTAGACAAACCTTTTTCTGGATCAAACCTTTTGCCTATATGCTCTGATACCAATTGTAGATCCCAGTGCAGTGCAATCACAAGTAAATATGATCAAAGATGAACAGTTTATAGACCACAGTAACTAGTCATATGATTGATAATACTTCAAAGGTTTAGGTTTACAGAGAGAATTTCTGATTAGGATATGTAAACCTAATGACTAGAAAACTGAATAATGAAATTCTATCACCTTTCTAAACTGTTCTACCCTAATAATGAACTAGAAATGCCTTTATATACTTAGGCTTACAGGCCTAATGGGCTTATGGGCTTGGGCCCATCTAACTATTAAAGAATTACAGTATAAACCCTTATAAATACTTTATTCCACTTTCAACACTCAGGACTTTCAGTCCTAACAGGCTCTGATACCAATTGTCGGTCCACACAACACTTATCAAGTTTATAGATTAACAACACAATAAGATTACCAACCTGTATTGATTATAACAAATGGTTACATGATTGATCGATTCAAGCTATTTTGTGTTCTCTCTCTCTGATTTACACCTTTTTGTGTGTCTGATAATGATCTGATCTATTAGAGAGAGTTGTTGAGAGTTACAACTAATATCTAATCTAAAGTGTGTCTAACACACTACCATAATATCTAGATTTAATATCTAGATATTATTTCTAACTAAATAATAAAAGTAACTAAACTAAAATATAACTAAGTTGACTAATATCTAACAAACTAGATATTAACTTAACTAATGAAATAACAAACAATTACATTGACATTTATTACAAACGACATAGACTTTAATATCGAGAGTCGACGTTTCGGCTTTAGCTTCAGATTGCGATCTTCAGTTTGGATGATCTTGAATCCAATGAGACTGTGTCTTAACAATAACCAACATGATCGTCTGTTGAACAATTATATTATCATGAGATGTAATGATGACATAATATTAATCATTTAAGGGAAACAACTGAAGGCAAACAACTGAATTGTAAAAAATCTGCATATATGACTTAAAGCCAATACGTAGTAATAAATGTTTTTTGCATATATGCAATAACACGTGCATATGTGCAGCCAAATAATTATGAATGAATATTGCAAACTTGTATTAGCAACTTTATGTGCATTTTTAACCACGACATGAAGCTGTGTAATTTATATTAACATTGTCGTCTTCAAAAACAAATTGCAGTTCATCTTACCTGAATTAAATTATGTATGCATTGTACTAGAAGACGGGAAATTCTGGAAATTGGTCTCGAGGGAGATGTCATCAAGACCTGTAGAATTACCGTACTCTATCGCTAATCCGGTATTCAGCGGTTGAACATTCTCATCAAGTCGTGTGCACGGAGCAACTTCATCACTTTTAAATATCGATTCCAATAAACTCTCGTTATCAACAACATACGTAGTTGGATTATCGCTCATTGTGATGTTATGGACAAACGAATTTTTTTTAACTCACGAACCTAATAACCAAGAAATCTGAAAAAAACCTATTGACTGATCCGATTGCTAACTAAATAAAAAAATGATAGAATGAAAAAAAAATTGTAAAATATATGCAAAGATTTATGATAATCATCAACAAATTTGAATTTCAAATAATTGTATTTAATATAGTATATCATTACCATAACAAACTTTGATGTAAATATGGAAAGTATTAATCTATGCGATTTTAATGATTTAAATGTGATGAGCGGATATTAGGTAAATTACAATATTACCCTTGTATATTTAATATAATCAAAGGCATTACCAAACCTCTAGAAGCATTCTGATTTGTCGAAATCCGGTTAACACGGTTAGCATTAATGTGTTGGTTAGCAAATGAATGACCCTCTCTATATATACATCTCATGAAAAAGGAGGTTTGGAAAATCAATAACTACCATAATAACTCCCTAAAAATGTGCATGTAATCAAGGGATTCTCAAAAGCTTAAAAAAATATTCCACAAATTCTCCACCATCCCATGAATCTCGGTATACCATATATAATCCGCAAATTTAAAAAACAAAAAAAATACTAGTGGAATTACTACACCACGCTTCATTTTTCAAAGAGTAAATTACGTTTTTAGTCCCTGTGGTTTGTTGAAATTTTCTGTTTTCGTCCTTATGGTTTTAAAATTATGATTTTCATCCCTATAGTTTATAATTCATTACCTTTTTCATCCTTGTGGTTCAACTTTTATTGCTTTTTTCATCCCCATGGTTTATAATCCATTTCTATTTTAATCATTCATAATTAAAAGTAGTGTTTTGGTCTCATGGACTAAAATAGAAATGAATTACAAATCATAGGGATGAAAACTAAAATTTCAAAACCACAGGATCAAAATTCACAATTTTCAATAAACCATAGGGACTAAAAACGTAATTTACTCTTTTTTAAATATAAAAAAAAATTAAAAAATCAATCAAGATCAAATCGATGGTGATGATGAATGTTGTACAAGTTGCAACCTTTTTAAGGGTTGCAAAATATCCTTATATATATATATATATATATATATATATATATAGAGAGAGAGAGAGAGAGAGAGAGATGGATTCAAACGAAAACAATATCAAATTGAGAGAACACGATAACATTTATATCACATATGATTATATACTAAAAATCACATGTGATTATGGAACGGTCAACCTGGGACGTGCACACACGTTTGGCTCGATGGCCTTGGAGGTTGAATTGTTCCTTAAGAACATGTGATTTTTAGTATCAAATCACATGTGATATAAGCGTTCATCGCACTCTCTTCCTTTGATCTAGTTCTTGTTTGAACCTCCATATATATATATATATATATGTGTGTGTGTGTGTGTGTGTGTATGTGTAGAGGGAGCTTCTTTTGTAAACTCGTTTAATCATGTGAACTATGTAAACCAATCTAGACCATCCATTATTTTAATCGACGGTTAAGAAATTTTCGGATTTAAATTTATTAAAAAATAGGGAAAGAGTAGTTTGGGGATAAGTTTTAGGGGGTGTTTGGGATTGCTTATTTGATGTGTTTTTTAGCTTATTGCGATTTGACATCGGAGATAAACACTTTTGAGTGCTTGGATGAGGAAAAATTAAAATGGCTTATAGCGGTGTCATACCGCTGAAATGCACTTTTTGATAAGTCATTTGGTTTTAAACTTATTAACTTATTTGAAAAGTGCTTATGAATTTTTTGGTTATTTTATATGTACAAGCAATCTCAAACACCTTTAAATAACAACTTATTAGTTTATTATGTTTTGATACCACAATAAGCTAATCCAAACACTTTTTTAAAAACTCCGGTTTGACACCGTATAAATTGATAAAGCATAAGTTGTTTTAAATAAGCAATCCCAAACACCCCCTTAAATAATTTAAATTTTAAATTTAATAACTAATTTGAATTTATCTAATTTTGGTTATATCATCTTGTTAATTTTCTCAATTATCTTCATATCTTCTTCCCTCTCTCTCATAGGCGACCTTAGGGGTGTTCGCGGTCCGGTTTGGACGGTTTAACCCCTCATACCACAAACCAAACCGTAAGTGGCGGTTTATTGATTTTTCAAACCGAGCGGTTTGACATCAAATGCCTAGACCGGTCAAGTCGGACCGCGGTTTAGGAGGTTTGGTCGACTGGTTTAGGCGGTTTGGGCCTTTTAGTGGGTTTTAAAGTTTAAACATAAACAAATATAAAACTTTGAATTTTAAAGGCTCATTGGCTTGAGTCCATTTGAAATAAAGAACAAAGTCCACAACAAAATAACAAAGTCCACAAAAGTTAACAAAATATCCCAAGACAAAACATTAAAAAAAAGTAATATGCAAAGTGCAAATAAAATCCACGACTTCACTTCTTCATTTTTGCGTTCTTTATATTCGACAATCCATAAAGATTTCAATATTTTAAAATACCTTGGACCTTTTTGTATATACTTGGACATTTGGGTTTTATATCATCTATATCTTTATAATAAAGATATATATATAAAAAATAAAAAATATATATATTTATATATTTGGCGGTCGGTTTGGTCCAAACCGCCCAAAAAAACCTCCAGACCGCAGACCGGACCGGACCGCCCGGTTTGGTAATTTTACAGACCAGACCGGACCGCCAGACCGCTCAAACCGCCAAAAACGGTCTGGTTTGACTTGGTTCAACCGGTTTGAGCGGTCCAACGGTTTTTTTGAACACCCCTAGGCGACCTCCTACCCTCGAATTCCGACGATTTCCTCTCACGATCCATCCTCTCCATCCAATTCCGGCGTCCTCCCACTCCGGCTACCTCCTCCCAATGGCGGCGACCTCCTCCTACTAGTTACGACCTCCTCCTACTAGCTACGACCTCCTCCCACAGTCGGCGACCTCCTCCCACTCCGGCGACCTCCTCCAATTCCGACAAGTTCTATAAACCGTTTTTTCGAAATTTTCAAGTTTTTTAAGTTTATAAACCGTTTTTTCGAAATTTTCAAGTTTTTTAAGTTTCATAAACCATTTTTTCGAAATTTTCAAGTTTTTTAAGTTTCATAAACTGTTTTTTTGAAATTTTCAAATTTCATAAGGGGTTTCATAATATGTTTGTTGGATTTTTAATTTTCATATATTTTCTCTCATATGAATAATCAGAAAATTTCGAAATAATCATGTATTTTCGAAATTTCATTTATTTTATACCATATGAATAATCAGATTTTTAAGTTTCATATAACTTTCTCATATGAATAATCAGATTATGAAAAGTGAAAATTTCGAAAAAAAACAATGAAAGTTAAAAAATTTGAAAACTTCGAAAAAAGAGCTTATGAAAAAACAGTTTATGAAATTCGCCAGAATTGGAGGGATGTTACCGGAGTCGGAGGACGTCGCCGGGAACTAGATGGTGATGGTGGATCATGAGAGAGAGAGAGGGAGATAATTGAGAGAATTAAGAAAGGTGGTTGTTCGTGAAAATATGAATTATTTCTAAAATTATGAATTTGGGAAAAAAGATATAAATACCCTTGGTTACAAGTTCACAAAATAAAGTGGGTTTACAAAATAAGTGGACTCTATATATGTATGTATATATATATATATATAGAGAGAGAGAGAGAGAGAGAGAGAGACGAACGATCATGTGAGAATATAAGTTAAGGTGAGAAACATAAGAAGAGATTTGGACCTTTGATCACTTTTAATATCACCCTACCACATGAATTACGCTTATCATGGAAATTGATCTGGTACATGTCGATGCAACGCCAGGCCCGACCCTGGCCATGTGCAGCCCATGCGACCGCACAGGGCATCAAAGCCCAAAGAGGCATCAAATTTTCATCTATTACTAGCTTTGTGTTTAATAATTTGGGAATTGAGCAACTGAGATTTAACTATAAACAACAGGCCTTGTAACTGAGTATAGATTTAGACTTTAGTCTTTAGACCTTGTAACTTTTTGAGTTTTGCTTTTGGCTTACTATGACACTAAGGGGCCGTTTATCAAACGCTTACTCAGGCAAGTGTTTACCGATCAAATTCAACACTATTACTTACTAGGTAAGATTTTGGTCCATCAAAACGGTATCGTATGCAACAATTTTATCGGTAGGCGATAACAATGGTAAGAGTCTTCACCATCACTTACCGGATAAGACTCTCGCTCTTTGCCTTAGCTATTACCGATTGAGATTTTTGGTCCTTGCCATATTCATCCGATATGGTAATGTGACTTGTAGGCGCTTACCCAGGTAAGCATTTGGTAAACTGCCCCTAATTTTGATGTAATTTACTATTTTAGTTAAAACTAATTATAGTTTTAATTGTCTTTTAAGTTCCAGTCTTCAAGATATTGAAGTAAAAGTTCTATTGTGATAATTTTAATTTGGAAAAGGGAAAATCGAAAAAAAAGGAAGCTCGATGTTAATCCAAGTTTTAATGGTTCTATGCTCGACTAGTATTGCTTGGATATTTTTTGGTTGATATCATAAGACATTAGACATGTTTCCTAGATCACAACCATTAGGTGATAAAAATAGAACAAGAAAGAAAAGACAACAAGAAATTGCTCAATTTTATAGGGATCGTTAAATAGATATTTTGTTAGGCAAGAAAAGTGTGTGAAAATCCCATTGAAAATCGTATGTTTCGTCGTTTCATTTTCTTAAAAAAAATAGGCATAGGGGCATTTTTTAGTATTTTTGCACAGGACATCAAAAACCCTAGGACCGACCCTGACGAGGAACCCCATATGCATTTATGTGTTTCAGTGTTTGGGATTTTGAATTTAGATATTTAAATTTAGAGTTTTGATTTAACAAACTTATGAATTATATATAAAATGTGACTGTTTTTAAGTTTACTGTTTGGGTAAAAATTCCAACAGTCCATCGTCGTACGACCGGCGATAACCGACGCCCTTCCTTTAAGGCGACCTCGATTAAACGAACAAATATATGTCCGACAAATTCGGTCGTACGACATGATTTCAGTTACTAACCTGTGACATACGTTATATCATGTTTAATGCAGGATTCAAGAGACATTCATGACCAAAGATTGTAACGGTTGCCATCATCAAAAACAACGGACGTAACGGACGCTATCATCAATATCAAACGGTTATTCTATTAAAGATACGCATTCAAGACTTGCCAATGGAAAATTAGAGTATAAATATGAAGATGGAACCTCACATTCGGGACATCTGATTCTCAGACCTTACAAGCTCACAAGTTACACTCTCCAGTTCACTTAGTTTCTCTCGAAGTTCATAAAATCCACTACCGTTTTCTGCGCGACGCACGACCGAAGTTTAGTTACTCACGACGCACGACCGACTTTACTTTATCGTATTGTTTTACATTTATAACACTTGTTATAAAGGACGATGTCCCTAATGGATGTCCATAGTGCACGACGACTTACACTCATCCGCGGTTTTTACCCATTTTTAGGGGTTTTCCGCGTCACCAATTCTCTCGTCTCATTTACTTTATTTCTATTATAGTCGTACGATTATTGTTGTTACTTTCTTTGGTTGGATCAAGCTTCACGTTTACCTTAAATTTTCCTTGGGAGATTTTTGGCATAAACAGTTTGGCGCCCACCGTGGGGCCCCATCCAAAGAAAATCCTCGATAATCTTACGACGTACTAACGTTTTCCTTTGAGTGTTTCTCTTTTTTATTCATTCACGACAATGTCATTCCAAGGAACTCAAGATCATGTTGTGGCCCAAATGAACATGAAGTTGAATGCTGCTCGTGCCCGTATTGACGCCCTAACAGCCCAGGCTCGACAGGCAGCTGAAACCATTGAGCATCTAAGAAACCAGGGTGGAAACAATGTGATGGGGACTACGAATGCTTATACCGGTGCTTGGAACGTACCCCCTCCATTACCTAATTATCCTCGTCCACCACCAGTTAATCCTGCGACCTTCGTAATCCCAACCATGCCTATGACTTATATGCCATTCAATGGATATGCCTCTAATTCTTCACAGCCAACTAACTTCAACGGATCAGGTTATGTTCCATTGGGTGTCTCTGGGGGTATCCCAATAGATCCCGTTGCACAACGGTTGAAACTTCTGGAAGAACAGAATGAGCGTGTCTTGTCGATGTTGGCCAAATTGCCGGGGGCAACAGTTCCAGTTGATGTCGAGCCACGTACAGGATTATAGGCGTCGCCATTCGTTGATGAGATCGCGTTGGTGGACGTCCCAAAGAAATATAGCATCCCGACCTTCACTCCAAAATATTCAGGCGTCACTGATCCGACATAACATGTCGCCCAATACAAACAACTTATGTGGACTGTCTCGATACCGTATCAGTTTCAAGAAGTCTGTATGTGCAATAGTTTTGGAGCGACCTTGACTGGAGTAGCGTTACAATGGTTGATCAATCTCAAACCCAAAACCATCGGGTCTTTTGCAGAATTGGTGAACCAATTTACTCAACAATTCGCCAGCAGCCGAAAAATGGAAAAACAGACGAGCGACCTTTATTATGTCGTACAGAAAAATGGAGAGTCCATCCGGGATTATTTTAACTGTTTCAATGCAGAAATGATCAGTATCCGAAATTGCGACGTAAAAACAGCCATTGAAGCATACAAACGGGGTCCGAATGATAGTTCAGGGTTATATCTTGACCTTACGAAATATCCTCCAGAAACCTTTGAAGACGTACGAGCAAGGACGCTCGCCCATATGAGGGTCGAGGATGACCTCGTTTTCAGAAATAAACATTTAAACGACAGGAAAGGTCTAGGTGTTAAAAAGCCCTTCAAACTGAAACCGACCGGTCGATCAGAGCCTGCCCGACAGATTTCAAACTCCAGATTCGAAAAGAAAGGGCCGACGACTTCTAAATCTGTCCAGTATCCTAAGGTGTCATCTTATGGTTTTCCTGGGTCAGCCAAAGACGTCGTCGCGTCCCTCAAACAGCTCCAGAAAAACATTTGATGGCCAAAGAAAAGCGATAAGGACAGTGATAAGAAAAACAAAACAAAATGGTGCGATTTCCATAATGACTTCGGTCATGTAACGGATGATTGCATCGCCCTGAAGAAAGAACTGTCCTGGCTTAACTCGAAAGGCTATTTGCAAGAATTGACGGAAAAGAAGGACGTGCGTCCCACATCCCCAGAGCATGCCAAGGTGATTAATTGTATCACCGGAGGTTCTGATGTCTGTGAGACCACATATTCAGCTGCTAAGAGACATGCTAGTCGCGGTCCCGACGACCGACCAATTCCAAAGGAGGCAAGACCTAAGAAAGACGCAGAATTAGAAGCTATGCCCTTGACGTTTGACCAATCAGATCTCGACGACGTACACCAGAAACATCATGACGGACTAATTATCCAATTGAGCATTGGAAATTGCCTGACAAAGAGGATACTCGTCAACGGAGGTAGTTCCGCTAACATTATCTTTTTTGATGCAGTGAAAGCTATGGGGATCGACAAATCCGAGATTACCCGACGCTTGACTACACTCGTTGGATTTAACGGAGGAGCGACAAATACCATGGGAGAAATCACACTACCAGTATATGCTAAAGGAATCAACAAGTAGACAAAGTTCAACGTCGTCGACTGTTCATCAGCTTATAACGTTATCCTTGGGCGACCATGGATCCACGATATGAAAGCCGTACCCTCGACGTACCACCAAACCTTGAAATTCCCTACGCAATGGGGAGTACAGGAGATCAAAGGCGAAAGAAAAGTCGCTAGGGAATGTTATAAAGTCTCTTTGAATCCCCCGAAGCAGACAGTATAACAATTACAGAACCAGGACATTCCTGGAACAGACGAAGATTATCGCTTGGAAGCTGTCGTCCTAAACCAGGATAAGCCTGATCAGATGGTCTACATAGGTTCGACACTTGATCCATCCTTCAAAGATAGATTAATTTCTTTTTTGCAGGACCATTATGATTGCTTCGCATGGACGCACGAAGACATGGTGGGTATCGATCCGAGTATTATTTCTCATAAACTCAACTTCGATCCATCCTTTAAACCCGTTCAACAGAAAAGACGAAAATTTGCTCCTGAAAGAAATAATGTTATCAACGACGAAGTTGATAATTTGCTTAAAACAGGAAAGATACGAGAAGTCAAATATCAAAATTGGCTCGCCAACGTTGTTGTTGTCCAAAAGAAAAATGGCAAATGGAGAGTATGCATTGATTTCACAGACCTTAACAAGGCCTGTCCAAAAGATCCATTTCCGTTATCATACATCGATTCTATGGTCGACGCTACAGCTGGACATGAATTGCTCACCTTCATGGATGCATATTCTGGATATAACCAGATATTGATGCATTCCGATGATCAGGAAAAAACGGCTTTCATGATAGATAAGGGTATTTATTGTTATAAAGTAATGCCTTTTGATCTTTAGAATGCAGGTTCGACGTATCAACGGCTAGTGAATATGATGTTCAAAGAACATTTAGGCGACACTATGGAGGTATGCATCGATGACATGCTCGTTAAATCGAAACATACGGACGATCATATAGGACATTTGAAGCAGTCGTTCGACATTTTGCGTAAATACAAAATGAAGTTGAATCCGACAAAATGTTCTTTTGGAGTTCGAGCTGGCAAATTTCTCGATTATATGGTCACACGACGAGGAATTGAAGCTAACCCAGATCAAATTAAAGCGATTATCGAGCTAAAATCGCCCAGAAATTTTAAAGAAGTCCAACGCCTAACAAGACGTATAGCAGCCTTAAACAGATTCATCTCTCGGTCGTCCGACAGATGTCACCTTTTCTACAATGTCCTGCGAAAAAACAAAGGATTCGATTGGACTGATAAGCACGAGGAGGTGTTGAAACAACTCAAGGAATACATGACATCACCTCCCTTCCTCTCCAAACTTGAGAAAGGTGAAGTTCTTCAACTTTATCTAGCCGTCAGTACTAATTCGGTGAGTGCAGTCCTTATACGAGAAACCGACGGACGACAATTTCCAATCTACTATGTAAGTAAAACTCTATTAGACGCTGAAACCAGGTACTCGTCTATAGAAAAACTTTTGCTTTCGTTAGTTATGGTTGCTAAGAAGTTACGACATTATTTTGAATCGCGTCCTATAACTGTTGTAACTAACTTTCCATTGAAATATGTGTTAAGAAAACCGGAGTTAATAGAACGATTAGCTAAATGGAGCATCTACCTCAGTAATTATGATCTGGATTTTAAGCCTAAAACGGCGATCAAATCACAAGTCTTGGCAGATTTTGTTACAGATTTTAGTCCAGAACTAGAATAAGCGACGACGTCCAATGAGTTAATTGTGGCGACTTTGCACGACACCACTTGGACGCTCGATGTTGATGGTTCGTCGAACATACAAGGAACAGGCCTGGGTGTCGTCCTACAGTCCCCACAAGGGGGCAAGATAGTGTACTCCATACGGTGCAACTTCAAGGCAACAAATAATGAGGCAGACTACGAAGCACTGATTGTAGGAATCAAAATTGCTCATGACTTGGGGGCAACACATCTGCATGTTCGAAGCGACTCGTCTTTAGTCGTTAACCAAATTAATGGAGAGTTCACAGCAAAAGATTCGAGGATGACCGCCTATTATAAAATAGTAAAAGAAGAGGCAAAGAAGTTCAGTCGCTTCATAATCAAGCAGATACTAAGAGATCAGAACACTCAAGCTGACGCACTAGCCAATTTGTGGTCAGCTCTTAATCAAACGACGTTCGACAGTATCCCAATAGTCCACCTTGCAACACCATCTAACAAAAACGACGATAATACTTTGGTCGCGCCAATTGAAGAAGAAAATTCTTGGTCGGACGACATTAAAAGTTATCTAGAGAACGATCAATTGCCTGATGACATAATGGAAGCAAGAAAGGTCAAGTTTAAAGCATCAAGGTACGTCGTGATCAGAGGACAATTATATCGAAGATCTTCAACTGGTTTGAATCTACGATGTATTACCAACAAGACGCAAGTCCAGAAAATCTTACAAGACATGCACGACGGTGAATGCGGAAATCACTCAGGAAGTCGCAGTCTAGCCAACAGGATATCACGACAAGGTTATTATTGGCCGACACTAAGGCAAGATGCGATCAGGTATGTACAGTCGTGCGACGCATGTCAACGACACGCAGGTATGTCTCATAAACCATCTGAACCCTTACACTCGACTTTAGTCCCATGGCCCTTTATGAAATGGGGAATGGATATGGTCGGAAAACTACCACCTGCCCCCGGGCAAAAGGTATTTCTAATAGTTTTAACAAATTATTTCTCTAAATGGATAGAAGCAGTGACTTTTTCCCAGGTTTGGGACAAAGAAGTCGTTTCTTTTATCTAAACTAACATCATTTGCAGGTTTGGAATTCCGTCTGAAATAACATGCGACAATGGGACACAATTCATCAGTGATCGGACGAGAAAATTCTGTGAAGAAAGGAACAGTAAGTTGGTAACGTCGACACCTCGATACCCATAGTCGAATGACCTTGCCGAGTCAAGTAATAAAACTATCATCAATTCGATCAAGAAAAGACTCAAAGCTGCCAAAGGAAAATGGGTAGAAGAATTACCCTCCGTTCTATGGGTCAATCGTACGACACCACGTACGTCCACAGGACAAACCCCCTTTTCATTAGTCTACGGATGCGAAGCTGTGTTACCAATTGAGGTACGACTACCAACTTTGAGACATATGTCCGTCGAACATAACTTGGTCGACCTGAGCTATGACCTCGACGCTTTAGAAGAACTTATAGAAACAACACACATCCGCATGGCATCGCAGAAACAAGCGGTCGAGCGACATTTCAACAAAAATGTCCAAATCAAAGATTTCCAAGAAGGTGACTATGTATTACGTCGAGTGTTCCAAAACACTCAAGAACTCAACACAGGTAAACTTTCCACTAAGTGGGAAGGCCCTTATCAAATCTCTGGCGTCGTGGGTAAAGGAGCTTATAAGATCCAAACCCTTGATGGTCGAGATATCCCACGAAGTTGGAATGAAGTTCATTTAAAGAGGTATTTATTTTAAATTCTGAATTCGTTTCCTTGGATTATTTCTTAAAAAGATTACTAACTTAAAAAGACTTAACAAAACCATGAACAAAAGAGACTTTGTCAATAGAAGAGAAAGTTACAAAGTTAAGGGACGACCACAGACGGCCGACCCCTAGATAATAAATCCAAAAAGCTAAAAAGGAGGAACGTCAGATTGTTCCTGTACGACATCAGTCTCTACGGCTGCCGCCTCTTCTCCACCGTCACTTCCCTCTAATTCATCGTCTTCGTCAAGGTCTCTTTCAGTCCCCACGGTGTCAAGGTAGGTCTTGAGCTCCTCAGCGGCCGATGCCATAGGATTTTTCCCAGTCAGATGACGCCTCATCAAGGCAGCTCGGGCCGTGAAGCGAGAAAAGGCTTCGATTTGCCTATTCTCAGTATCCAGGTCCTTGAAGTCGCCCTCCAGCTCCTCGACCCTCTTTTTGAGGGACGCGACTTCATCAGCAGAAGAAGCAGTAGCAGTGACGGCTTTAATCTTCTCGACCTCCAATTTGGTCGATGACGCCTCAAGCTCAAGGAGACGATCCCTAAGTTTAACCTTCTCACGATCCGAAATCTCTAGTAGACTTCGGGCATCGGAGAGCTCAGACTTAAGGCCCTCGACCTTTGCCTTCTCGGACTCGACCGCCTTCAGGGCGACCATCTCCCTCTCGAGAGCCTCGTCGGCCCTTTTCTTGACTTCAGGGAAGGACGTCCTGAGACCTTTCATCTGAGCGAAGACGCTCAAACAGGCTTGGAAATCCTGCACGACAGAAAAGAAAGAGTTAATAATAAGAAAAATAATGAAGGGAATAAGGAATAAGTAAGACGTACCATGAAAGAAAGAACAACAGCATGCGCCCCCGTGTCCTCGACCCGAGACTCCTTGTATCGGTCGTAGAAGGTCGGGAGAAGGAATTTTCCCAAGTGTGGAAAAATGACGTCCCTCTTGAGGACGTCATTTGCCATAAAGTCAGAAGGGAGAGTGACTTTAAAGATCGTCTCTCCCACTTTTTCCTTGTTCTTTTCCTCACCCTTGGAGGAGGAAGAAGGTGCAAGGAAAGGCTTATTAACGCCCGACACCCTCGACATTGGAGTGTCCTTCGTCCCCTGAGTCGAGCCTCCGAGCTCGACACCAGCAATGGTTCCTTCCACCGGTGTCGTCCCTGCAGAGGACGACAAAGTAACGTCACCCGTCTTTTTGGGTGAGGACCGAGGTTTGCCTCGGACACGTCTGTGGTCTAGCCCCGTAGAAGGGGCAGATCTCTTCTTCGACTTTTCCCTGCCTTGACGAGCAAGCTCCAGTTGTTCGGCTCGCTTAAGGCAGACGACTTTACAGCTGCGTCCTCTGAATAGAGAGAGCAAGTTAAAAAGGAAAAAATGACGTACTGTATAAAAGTAAAAAGTACTGTCGAGCAACTTACCGGTCATTTCTTCTTTTCTCTCTCTTTCTCTCTCTTCTTCCCTCTCTTCTTCCCTCTCTTCTTCCTTTTCTTCCTCTTATTTCCTCTCTTCTTCTCTTCTCCTCTCTTCTTATTGACGAGAACCCTCAACGGACGTCGCTTCGGCTACGAAAACGACCTCGTCCTCCTCGTCGTTCGACCGAATAGAAAACGAACGATCGACAATACTCCTTTCCAAGATGTCAATTGCTGCCAAACAAAAAAAGACATCATTAGTATATATTATAAACGCACGACAAAAACGCACGATAAAGCAGTAAGCCTACCCGATTCGTTCCATCCGGACGACAACCATTGGCTGTCTTCGTCGCTCACAGACGCCACTTGGAGGAAAACGTACTGACGTTTCCAACCACGGTCGTTCACCGCGGTATTATGTACCAGTACGTTATCTCCCTTTGATCGAGGGAATAGGCTGTACCGGTGATAATTATCCGGTCGAACACTATAAGCATTCAGGAGGTCGTTCACATTGAACGGAACCTCCCAATCGGCCGTAAGACGCTCGACAACCTGGACAATCCGCCAGAATTGAGGCATTAACTGTCTAGGCGTCAAGTCGAACGCATCCAAAAACGCCCTGACCAAAGGGCTAAATGGCCAACTAAAACCTATCTTGAAGGGATACTCGTATAAAACACAGTACCCCTTCGGAACCTCATCCGACTTTAAATCTTCCGGAGTCATCAGATTGATTCCATCTGGAATCCTGGCCAATTTTTGAAAATAATCTAGGTTTTCTTCTTCCCTATATATACTCACAGACTCGCTCGACATCTGGAAATCAGGGATATTTAGAGTCGCATGCCAATAACTAAGAATATCCCAAGCTTTCCTAGGCTTTCTAGCTATAGACTTCCTATGCATATAACCGACACAGAAGAGGAACGAGAAATTGTACCTTAAATAGACTTCTAAACCTCGAATTTAGAGTGAAAAGGATTCTGATTGCTTGGAAAGTAAATCTCGCCGGAGGTATAAGGTATTAAAAAAGGTAAGCGTAAAGAAGGAAAGGATTGAAGACAATCCCTATTTATACTGAAAATTGGAAACTGAATCGCCAGGAAATCGAATCGCCAATCGCCAATTGACACGTGTCGTCCGTGTCAGGCAAACCACTTGAGTGCATCCATCGAATGCATGACACCTGTCCAATATTAGCTGTCTAACCGTTTATTTTGCAGGAAATGACGTCATTGTTCAGCTAGAAACAAACCGATTCGGTTCTATTCGAACTTCCCGCGTTTCTTTTATGACACGTGTCCTGATTTTAAAATTTAAATTTCAAAAAGTTGTCGCTTAAATTTTAAATTTGGGGGCAAACTGTTTGGGTAAAAATTCCAACAGTCCATCGTCGTACGACCGGCGATAACCGACGCCCTTCCTTTAAGGCTACCTCGATTAAACGAACAAATATATGTCCGACAAATTCGGTCGTACGACTTACACTCGTCCGCGGTTTTTACCCATTTTTAGGGGTTTTCCGCGTCACCAATTATCTCGTTTCATTTACTTTATTTTTATTATAGTCGTACGATTATTGTTGTTACTTTCTTTGATTTAATCAAGCTTCACGTTTACCTTAAATTTTCCTTGGGAGATTTTTGGGATAAACATTTAGCGATTTCAATTGTATAAACTTGTTGATGCTCTTAAGTTTTGTGTTTATATTTAGGATTGGTTTTAGGGTTTTGATTATAAACTTTGTATTTGAAATTTTAACCGACTGGGGGACAATGACAACGGTGGTATTGGGGGGTGGAATTTCTGACTAAAAATTGGGTTTTGATCAAACTAGGGTTCTTGAATTATTGAGGAAGGAGGATGAGAAGAAAATGGAGTAACTGGACAAAAATGCCCCTCGAGTGAGGGGCACATAACTGATTTAACTTACCCTCCTCCAATGTTATTAAGAGGATAGACTAGTTTGAACCTCAAAACACGATAAATAGGCCACCTATGTACTTTATGAATTTTAGGGATAAAAAAAATGATCATAAATAGGGGACCAAAAATGTAATTCACTCATAATTAAAAACATATTTGATTTTCAAATCCATCCCATTTCCATAAGATACGAAGAGAGATTTTGTCCCTTTTTGTATATCTATTTCTGGATATTTATTTATTTTTTGTCAAAGATTATATGTTTTTAATAAAATTAAAACTATTTAATTGTCAGTATAATCTTTTTTTATCGAATTAAATGTTTGGATTAAATAAAACTCGTAAACTCGATGACATGATGGATATTTTGTCATATAGTAACAAAAAACAAAACTTTTAATAAAGAAAAAGAATTAAAAAAATGAATTAAAAATAGGGAGAAAAAACGAATGGACCGTTTAGGCTTGGTTTGTCCTCGCCCCGATTTAGGTCCATCTTCAATTAAAAAAAATTAATTTTTTATATCATAATTTCTTTTTTATGTATTGTTAAGAACAACTCCAAGAGATTTTTTCAAAAAAAAAAAAAAAAAAAAACTCCAAAAGATTATTTAATTTTTTTAAAATGGAAAATAAAAAATCAAATTTTAAAAAGAGAAAACTATATTTAACTTTCTTATTTTTAATATTACAAACATTAATTATAATAATAAAATATTCAATACATTTAGTAATAGTTATTCTCTTAAATATTTGATTTCAAGGATTTTTATGTTGGAATAAAAAAAAAAAGTTATTTCTCTATTCTAAGCAATTATTTTTAGGAAGTTCTCTAAATTTTAAGAAATTTTACTTTTTCGCTCCTACGTTCCATTTTGAAGAATCTCTTGGAACAAAAAAAAAACTCAAAGATCTTTATTTACTTCATTTTGGGTTTGGGCAGGATAAAATGTATATAAACCTGACATCTAACCCAAAAAAATAGAACAGTTATTTCCGTAAAGACCTAAACCAGGTTTAAGGTACCCATCATTCACATCACGTGTACACAAACAATTTCCGAACATGCAGATGCAAAGCAAAAACGAAGGACCTGTAAGCCGATGAATGTTAGTTTGAGAAGGACGACAACGAAGAAGATTATAACGATTATACGATTCTCGTTAAAGACCCCCGGTGGTTGGGATCAAAGGGGCAAAAATGTAAATCCACCAACTCAAGTGCTTCGCGTTAGGTTATATATAGATATAGAGATATATACACATCGTCGTTCTCATCAAACGATGGGAAAAACAAACCATATAAGCACTCGGAAAAAGAATCTACACCACCGCCATTTTTTTAGCACGAACGCATGCTCCTCAATCTTGGCATGTCGTTTTCCTCCTTATTTGCTTCTCACCGACTGCTACAAATCCGCTTGTGGCCCATGAAAACGGTATAGCTGAAAGACAGATCGTTGCAAAAAAATATTGCAACGGTCTGCAAAAAGGTGTCGTATATCTGTTTTTCGTTTAGAATCTACATTCTTGTGGACCTTTTAACGATTCCCTAACTCATGCTTGCAGTTCTTAACAGCCTACGGAACTCCGAGAGGCTAATCTTGCTGTCTTTATCCACGTCAGCTTCCTCCAAAACGGGGTATATCGACCCTCTTAGTCCCGTATGCTGCAAATACCATAAACAACGTATAAGTTAGCAAAAACACCGATCGGGAGTTTTTACTTTTTTTGGATTCAAAGGAAGTAGTATGCCAAAAATGTCTAAATGTCCTAATAGACTGTTTTATAAGAATTAAGTTTATAAGACAAACAATTTTGTGTCTCAAATAAAAATGTAACAATAGATTGTTAGGACGTATTTGGGCATTCTAACAAGTTTTTTACAATACTTTTAAAATAATTGTTAATAGGATGCACAATTGTTTGGTTTTATAAACGTAAGTCCTATTTAAGCAATCTATTAAGACACTTCGACATAATATGTAACACCCCAAAAAGTGGGATAAACAAAAATTTTCGGAAACGAAAACGTGATATATTAAAATATGCTAAAGCACGAGCTCATCCCAATAGGGAACAATATACGCCTATTAAGATTGCAAGTTTGTAATAAATAACAATGAGGTGAAAACAACCCTTTAATCTAAATCCCAACTAGGAACAAGATTAGTTCAAGTTGTGATCCAAATCAAAATAAGCCTTCTATAATTGGCGTCCCAAAAATATCCTCAAGCTCGCATCTAAAGTCATCTAGATCTTCTTGGCGGTCGCGTCACTAGAACCTGAGATACACATCAAACCAAACAAGTGTTAGGCCAAACGAGCTTAGTGAGTTGTACAAAAGCATGGCATAATCATTTATATCAATTATAGTCAATAAGGGTCATGAAGGAATCAATGGGGGAGACCCATCACACCAAAGAGTTTCACCTCAAGTCAATGTACCTTGATGTTTACTCTCATGAGTAACATCCCGGAGGCCCGACACACATGAAGACTACATCCCAGGCATTACTCCAAATGACGGAGGTCTAGGTGTATACCGTCATGGTGGCACCCCAAGACTACATCCTCCTAGCGCTTACTCATGGTTCATCCAATATACATGCAACATCCATCTCTATACATATTCCATATCAACAAGATACATGTATAAGACCTCACATAGTTCAAATCCCATTTTAGGTCTTAAACTCTAAAACATGTAAGTTCAACAATGATATTCACAAATCCCATGATATTACACATTCATGACCAAATAATGTCAATAATAATCCCATCAAAGTCCACATGATGAACAATAGCCAAAATCCCCAATAATCTCTAAAGTAGCAGTTAAGTCAAACTTATCAGGTGATCAGATTTATACATGCATATGAAGTAATAACAAGTAAACACACAAGACATGTATCTCATTTGAAAATGGTTAGTAAAAACTCAATATCTAGGGTTTTTAGATGAAACTCTAGAAACTTGGTTGAGATGGTGAGAAGGTAGGGACTTGATAGTGCCTTAAATGCTTCACTTGAATGCTTCTCCAACTTTCTAAACCACCAATAAATGCTCTCAACTTACCCTAGGGTTTTTGTAAATGTTAGAAGGTTTTGAGATGATAGAAAATGGTCCAAATACTCTCCAAATCGGTTCTAAAACGATGGTAGTGAGAAAATGAGGTCAAAATAGTCAAAGTTGGGTTTTTATACTCTCAGACCCCGTCGGCGGCAGTGCCCGACGATTGTGCCCATGGCACTGTCGCGGGGCACAATCACGCCCGCTTATGACCCTACGGTACATCGCCCGCGATTGTGACAAGCGATTGTGCCCTTGTCACTCTCGTGTGGGCACTCTCGTCGGGGATGTACCGAGACCATCCCCTGGCCCGCGACCTTGCCACGCGACTATGACCATTGTCATAGTCGTTGGTCACTATCGCCCCAGACTCCAGACCTGCTGTTTTTCGACGTTTTCGATACGTTATGCGCATAAGAAACTCAAGGTTTAAAAACATAGGATGACATACCAACAAATCTTTATCCACATGCAAAACTCAATAATCTTAGAGCAATAAAGGTAACTTAGAATTAATAAGTACTTACCTTAAATTTCTCGGGTGTTACATATTACTACTCCCAGAACAGGTTTGGCGTCAATTTGTAGAAAAATCCCTACGATTTCGGATTAGAAAAGTAAGATGTTTGACCTTATTAGTCAAAGTTTAAATATAAAGTGAAAGTTGACAGCTTTGAGTTCATCTGCAATTATATATCCATCTCTATCTAGGGGTGTTCGCGGTCCGGTTTAGGCGGTTTAACCCCTCAAACCACAAACCAAACCATTAGTGGCAGTTTATTGATTTTTCAAACCGAGCGGTTTGACATCAAGTGCCCAGACCGGTCATGTCGGACCGCGGTTTAGGCGGTTTGGTTGACCGGTTTAGACGGTTTGGGCCTTTTAGTGGGCTTTAAAGTTTAAACATAAAAAACATATAAAATTTTGAATATAAAAGTTCATTAGCTTGAGTTCATTTGAAATAAAGAAAGTCTACAACAATGTTAACAAAGTCCACAAAAGTTAACAAAATATCCCAAGACAAAACATTAAAAAAAAGTAATATGCAAAGTGCAAATAAAATCCACAACGATTTAAAATTATCTTTGGGCCTTTTTATATATATTTAAGTCTAAAGATAAATTGGATATTTGGACTAAACAATAGATGATACAAAGATGTATATAAAAAAATAAAATATAGATATAGATATATTTGGCGGTCGGTTTGGTCCAAACCGCAGACCGGACCGGACCGTCCGGTTTGGCCATTTTTCAGACTAGACCAGACCGCCAGACCTCCTAAACCGCAAAAAACGGTCCGGTTTGACTTGGTTCGACCGGTTTGAGTGGTCCAACGGTTTTTTTGAACACCCCTATCTCTATCAACATCGAATTTTTCAGTTAGTATTGATGCAAGGGTGGAGA
Organism: Arctium minus; assembly: GCA_954870635.1. Taxonomy (NCBI): domain Eukaryota; kingdom Viridiplantae; phylum Streptophyta; class Magnoliopsida; order Asterales; family Asteraceae; genus Arctium; species Arctium minus. The sequence continues at coordinate 20,288,649 of OX941097.1, read as the reverse complement.
TTCCTTCTTACACATAATTACCTAAAACTAAAGTTTTCAGAATTGATTATCTCATTCATTGACTCGTGCTTGAAGCCTAGCGATAGCATCATTTTTTGTATATGTAGTCATTTAGATTGTATGATTTATGTACATATAGGATGTTTGATTTGAAATTTTGTATGTTCAATGGCCTAACTTGATCCAAAAGATTTAATCGAGCTTTTGAACGAGATGAAGCAAACATTCTATCCGTAAAATCATCCACAATGAAAGAGCTTTTTCAAAAGTTCTTTCTTTTTTAAATAAAGTGGGTCCCCGTGCTTAAGTAGCTAAGGAATTGTACAATAAAAAAAACAATTTTTAATTGTCATAGATTTTTTCTCCATAGATGAGCTAGGAAAAAGAAAAAAAAAACTTATCCATAAATTAGAAAAAACCTTCCATTTGGGGTTGCTCACCTATGGTATATGTCTTTTAAAAAAGAGTAAACTTTACTCTTGGTCTCTAATGTTTGTAAATTTCAACACTTTTCATTCCTCAACTATCAAAACTCGGATATGGTCTCTTGAGTATATAATTTCGCATGGTTTTCGTCCCTTCCACTAACAACCATTAACTTTATCCGTTAAATCTAATTAAATGAGGGGTATTATGGCCATTTTACCTATTTTCTTATTTTTTTATTGTTTTTACAAAAACCATCAAACTTTAGGGGCCTATTATGCAATTATCTCTAACACACACACACACACACACATATATACATATACACATACAGACAACACACAGAACAAGTTTCCCTTTCGGTCAATGAATCTCGCCGTCGACCCCCCATCTCTGGCACCTATACATACCAAAACACACACACACACACATAGCACCCATACACACACCCAAACACACTGCAACACACACACACACACACACACACATAAAACCTCCTTTGCCGCTGGTTCAAGGCTACTCCCACTTCTTGTAGATGATGACAAAAGTCTCTTGTTGAAATTTTAACACATATAGAATTAATGTCATCTAGCTGATGCCACTAGTTCAACACAAGGAGGTGGTGGTGATGAAGTGGTGGTGGTGGTGGAGAATGTGATGACGATGGTGGGGGTGATGAATAGATGTATGTCGGAGGTGGAGGAGATGGAGATGGTGGTGGTGGTGGTGGTGACATTATTGGAGGTGGAAAAGATGGAGTTGGGGGAAACGGTGGTGGTGATGTAGAGGTGGGGGAGAGTAAACTGGTGGTGGGGGCGGTGGGAGAAACGATGGTAATGGTGATGAAGGTGAGTAAACTGGTGGTGGGCGTGGTGTGTGGTGTTATATATATATATATATATATATATATATATATATATATATATATATATATATATATATATATATATATATATATATACTAGAAGCGTACTCGCGCAATGCAACGAGATACATCACGATTTTAATGTTTCATTTTATTTTTTGTTTTTTTTGTCGATTTATAGTACGATTTTGGATGTTTTTGAGAAATTGATAATGTTTTTTTATGAATTTGTTTAATTTAGGCTTAATAATATAATGTTTTTTATATAAAAAATTAAGTATTTTGTTATAATTCAATGATTATCTTATATATTATAATGACATCTAGAAAAAATAACCAATTACATAATTAATAATATAATTAAAACAAATTTATAGTAATATAATATATTAATTAATAGTGATACATGGAAAGGTCTGCATAAAAGGAAGACCCTGCACATACCAAATTGGTGGGTGTTAGAAGTCTGCAGTAGTAATATGTATCTTGTGCTTTGATACTTGTAAATTAAGAGATTTTTAAAATCTTGCATAAAATGATGGTACCTTGTGCATAATAATTTGTATTTAAGAGTTTTTTATCCCTGCTTTATAATATAGTATATATATATAGGGTCCCCTTCTTTTGTTAACCATGACATTGGTATTAACCATGTTAAGCAATCTTCACCGTTGATTATTTACATCCATGGTTCACATTTAATTAGAATTTTTATTTTAGAAATAATAAATTAAACGGTTTGGGAAGAAATATGCATATGAGCACATGAGTAAATATGTAAAATAACAAATACACATCCAATTAATGTCCACGAGTTACCAAATAAACAAGAGATAAATTAGGGATTTGAACATCAACCAATTACTCTATTTAATAAATAAAGAGATAATTACCAAATAAAAAGATAATTACCAAATTAAGTATTTTTATCAATATTATAAATAAAATCGTTTAATATGCATAAGTTCATAATGCGAATAATATGCATACGTGCACATGTTGTAGAATGTGCCTACGTGCACTTTCAATGAGTATAAAGTGTTAGGTCTTTTTGTGCATATGTGTATAAAGTATAAAATGTCAATGTTGTAGAATGGGCCTACGTGCACTGTCAATGAGTTTAAAGGTTAGGTCTTTTTGCATTGTACCAACAAATTAATATGCATAAATGCATATCCATATTAGGGGTGAGCAGAACCCGCCCAACCCGAGATACCCGACCCCACCTGAACCGAATTTACGCTTCCCACCCGATATCTGACATATCCGAACCCGAAGTGCATCGACCCGTAAATATTATCGGGTATAATAGGATTGGGTTGGGTACCCAAATCCCAAACCCGATCCGACCCGAATATCCGAACTTTTAAAATCATCATATTTTTTTATTATATAAATAAAATATATAAAATATAAATTGTAAACCTAATTAAAATACCTAATTTCAATTTCAGATTTTCAATTTCACCCTAATTCAATTCATTCGAAGTTCGAGCGTCTATGGCTCTCTCACTTCGCACTTCACAGAGTCCTCATCGTCATCGATTGATTGGGACGAATCGACTCATCTCCTCCGGCGAGCCACCGACGACTGCTCCCACTCTGTCCAGGCAAGGCTCCAGCCACTGACCATTGTCCAGTCCACTGAGCCATCGATGACCACTGTGCACTGCTCTGCTCGACGCTCGTGCTCCCACCGACGACTCCGACTGTGAGTTTTCTTGTTTTTTTTCTACACTCTCTAGTCTCTACTCTCTACGTAGAATACACTCTTGATTCTTATTTTGGGGTTTTGGTACTTTTGTTTTGGAGTGTTGATTTGATTTTGAATGTTGATTTTTAGTTTTCTACAAAAAATTGAACTTTCTGAGTTTGTAATATGCTTGTTTAGCTTTACTACAAACATTTGATTTTGAAAAATATGACAGGATTGGAAAGCACAATTTAGGTAGAAGTCCTAGCTCCACCCGACCCGCCCCACCCCACCCGCCCCACCTGAACCCGAACCACCCAAACTGTATTCGATCGGGTTTCGGGGGTTCTCTTCCCACCCGAATATCCGATCAGGTTTCGGTTCAGGTCACCCGACCCGACCCGACCCGCCCGATGCTCACCCCTACCATATATGCACTGTTTAAAGAATATGCACATATGCGCATTCTTACATATGTGGATATGCATGTATGCACATTCATGCATATTGCATATATGCACAAAATTTAAGTGTAAACGACACCGTCGTGGACGAGATAGGTGATCGAAATAAGGTTTTGGCGAGCCGGTGAGTGGGGTCGGAAAATGTGGTGTAGTGGTCTACGACGACGATACGTGTATTGTCGCCGACGTAACATAGGGATTTTTCGTGAGGACGAGGGACTATGTGACCGCTGTAGCTGCACATCAGTCGGAACTTAGTTAAACCACCAGCCGTCGCCGCTGTTGTAGGACCTTTATTTGGTGGGTATAGAGGTTTTTCTTCGCCCTATGAATTGTTTTTTCGGGAACGAGGTGAGGAGTCTACGGAGTCATGGTGTGTAGCGGTGGTAGTGGTGGCTGCCGTTGTGGCAGTGGTGGTGGTGGCGGAGATTGGCGGTGGTTGTAGTGGAGCGACGGTTTGCTACATTTTTTTTAGAAAGAGATATGCACCGCCTTATTAAAATCTGCTGAACTGAAAATATGGAAAAATAGATAACTTCCAAATTAGAGATAAGTTACAATTTTAATTTTTAAATTATTATATTTAATAAATAAAGATATCAATAACAATTAGAAACTTACTTAAAATATGGAAAAGTAGTTATTAGGCGTGAAAAAGAATATTCCAATATTACCCCTTTGTTTGTGATTAGACGTGTATATTGACATGCAATTAAGAATGAATCTGATTGGTTGATAATTGGTTAACATGATTAATACCAATGTCATGCTTAACAAATAAATTAGACTCTCTATATCTATCTATCTATCTATCTATCTATCTATCTATCTATCTATCTATCTATCTATCTATATATATATATATATATATATATATATCTATATATATAGGGGATGGATCAATTGGAAATCAATATTACATTGAAAACTTTGGAAATCAAAATTAACCAATCATTGAATTTCCTTTTTTTATTTTTATTTTTAATTGATAAGGTTATTTTAGTCTTTTACATAATTTCATAATATATATGGTAAGTGTTATTATTATTATAATATTAATTATTTAATTTTAATGTATTTTATATATGGTAATATTGATCCTTTATTAATTTAAACATGAAACATTTAATTTAGGTAAACACAAATTGATTCATACGCAAGTTACAAATCAAATTATTTTTTCTGATTCTTATGAATCAGTGATTGATTCATCCAATGAATGAAAGTTTATATTCATATGAAATCTTCAATATTACCTCCAGGCACAAAATATTAATATAGTGAAACATAATGGATTTGATATAGTGAAACAAATATTAATATAGTGAAACCTAATGAAACAGATTTGATATAGTGAAACATAATGGAAAGATAATGAAACAAAATATTAATATAGTGAAACCTGATATAGTGAAACAAAATATTAATATAGTGAAACCTGATGAAACATATTTTATATATAGTGAAACATAATGGAAAGGTAATGAAACAATAATGGTAATGAAACTTAATTGAGTTTTTACATACTGCATATTGATGAACATGTAATAAAAAGGTAGTCTTGATATATTATTGTTATCTTTTATTAATAAATTAATTAATTTATTACCATATATAATTATTATCTTTTATTAATAAATTAATTAATTTATTATCATATTTTATCTTTGTTGCCAAATTTGAAACACAAAAGAAAAAGACACATTTACCCTTTTGACATATTATTATTATATTTTATTAATAAATTAATTACTTTATTACCATATATAATTCAAATGAATCTTGACCATTGATTAAAATGATCAATGGTTGAAATTTGGTTTCCAAAGTTTTCAATGAAATTTGGTTTCCAATTGAAACCACCCCTATATATATATATGTAGGGTCAGGTTCATTTGCTAACCACATTTTTTGTGTTAACTTTATGAACCATTATAAGCCTTTGATCATAGAAATCAATGGATGAGATTGAATATCTTTTAAAAGCCTTAATAAATGTACAATTAATGAAAAATTAGGAGTGAACTATAGTGATAAGGGTATTTTGGGAAAAAAAATAAATGAAACATTATGTCTTTATTCTCTCTTAATTAATGTTTCTTTCAAAAGAATTGTAACCTCCGGTTCATTAGTATTCATGAATCTGCATGTATTTGAACATTATTCTTCCAAAAGAATCGTAACCACCGGTTCATGCATGTTCATATGAAGAAATATGAATATTATTACTTTTAAATATCATATTCATATGAAGAAATATGAACATTATTACTTTTAAATATCATATTCATATGAAGAAATATGAACATTATTACTTTTAAATATCATATTTATATGAAGAAATATAAACAATATTAATTTCAAATATCATATTCATATGAAGAAATATGAACATGAATGAACCACCACCTTACTATTCATGTGACTCGTTAACAAGTTTTTGTTCATATGCCCAATGGTGAAGTAATGAACAAACATGAACATTATTTCTTTTAAAAGTTGAAATTTTGACAAAAACACGGTGCTTTATGATTTTATATTCACATAGTTTCGTCTGAGTGGTTTAAAGGGACAATCATACTTGGATTTGCAGAAATCATCATCTTTAATCGGTGGACAAAAGATTTGAATTGAAACAACTAGCTACTAGACTTCATGTGATGTTCATACGATTTTAGCAATTGATTATATAAAATATTTTGAAATCAAAGAATTAGCAAGGATTGGATCACGTTGTTGGATGACTTTGATAATATTCATATGATTTCAAAATTATGTTGAAAATGGAAAAAAAATTATGAAATTGTAACCTCCGCTATAATTATGGATGATTTATTTGTGTAACCCCCACGAAGATAAATGAAATATTAATTAATTACTAAATGACGTTTCTACCCTTTTACATTAAATAAATAAACAAATTAAACAACAAAAAATCTTGCATTTCTATTGGTTGAGCAAAATTCATAAAGTTAACAAGAATTGTGTGGTTAACAAATGATACTTGCTCTATATCTATATCTATCTATCTATATATATATATATATATATATATAGGGCAACGGTTAAGATGTGGGTTGCAAAGGTTGCAACCTTTTTCAGGGTTGCAAAATATCCTTCCACTATATATATATATATATATATATATTTATTGTGTGTTAAAGATAATTACATAACATGCCCCTAAAGTTTGATGGTTTTTATAAAAACAAGAAAATTAAGAAAACAAGTAAAATGACCATAATATCCCTATTTAATTGAATTTGTCGGAAAAAGTTAACGACCGTTAGTGGGAGGGATGAAAATCAAGCAAAATTACATATGTAAGGGACCATATCTGAGTTTCGATAGTTGAGGAACGATAAAGTGTTGAAATTTACAAACATTAAGGACCAAAAATGAAGTTTACTCTTTAAAAAATTGAGAATATTAGAATAAACATGCCATACCATAACTTTCATGTAGGTCCCCACATGACCATTTGTCCTTTTTAATATTTATATATGGTAAATAAAAGATAAATTAATTGAAATACTAGGGGTGTTCGCGGTCCGGTTTGGGCGGTTTAACCCCTCAAACCACAAACCAAACCGCTAGTGGCAGTTTGTTGATTTTTCAAACCGAGCGGTTTGACATCAAGTGCCCAGACCGGTCAAGTCGGACCGCGGTTTAGGCGGTTTGGTCGACCGGTTTAGGCGGTTTGGGCCTTTTAGTGGGCTTTAAAGTTTAAACATAAAAGACATATAAAAATTTAAACTTTAAAGGTTCATTAGCTTGAGTTCATTTGAAATAAATAAAAGTCTACAACAATGTTAACAAAGTCCACAAAAGTTAACAAAATATCCCAAGACAAAACACAAAAAAAAAAAGTAATATACAAAGTGCAAATAAAATCCACGGCAATTTAAAATTATCTTTGGGCCTTTTTGTATATATTTAAGTCGAAAGATTAATTGGATATTTGGGCTAAACAATAGATGATATAAAGATATATATAAAAAAATAAAAAATATATATAGATATATTTGGCGGTCGGTTTGGTCCAAACCGCCAAAAAAAACCTCCAAACCGCAGACCAGACCGGATCACCCGGTTTGGTGATTTTTCAAACCAGACCAGACCGCCTAAACCGCCAAAAACGGTCCGGTTTGACTTGGTTCGACCGGTTTGAGCGGTCCAACGGTTTTTTGGAACACCCCTACGAAATACTACAAGTTCAAATTTGAGTTGCCGAAATGTTCACTCTCTCCCATTTTATAAAAATACTCAAAATTCCCGTGAAAACCCCCTCGATCGCGGACCCAAATCTTTATTTCCCAAAATTCCTGAGTCCGCAATCGAGTGGCCTACACAAGCCACAGTTTTGTAATATTCATAATTAAAAATATATTTTAATTTTAGGTGGCCTACACAAGCCGCAATCAAGGTGAGGTTTTAATAAGTTCAAATTTCAGGTCAAGTGATATTTGATTACTAAATGATCGCAGACTAAATGATTGCAATCATTTACCAAACAAAAATTGCAATCCCCATTTACCTTACAATCCCATATAACATAACTCACACAAAGATCTGCGATCGAGGGCTTTTTGGGTTAAAAATGAAAATTTATTTTTAGTCTGCGATCCTCACAAAAAGATCCGCGATGGAGGGAATAAATTTTTATTTTTAGTCCGCAATCGAGGGGTGTTTTCACGGGATTTTTGGGTATTTTGGTTAAATTGGAGAGAGATTGGGCATTTCGGTAACTCAATTTTGAACTTGGGGTGTTTCGATTAATTTCCCTAAATAAAAATCATACATTCTTCATTTTTGATGAAATTCAAATTCTTGAACTCTAAAAAAGTTGAGTTACCGAATGTTGCTAATTTAACAACGCTTTCATATAAATAGCAGGGGCAGACCTATGAAGGCTCCAACAGAGCCATGTGTATCAATTCAACCAATTTTCATAACTAGAATTTTTTGGGATATCAAGGTGCATACGCTAAACTTCGAGGGTGCTCTGAGATATTAGAAAATACAAGAGACATCAACCAAAAAACCAAAAAAAATCTCAAAATCAACCAAAAAACTTGAAATGATCCCTTGAAATCATCCATTTTTTTAAAAAAAAAAATTCATTAAAATCAATCAAAAAAACTTAAAGAATCTTTCGAAACGATAGAATTCGGATAAAAACACATCAAATGACTTTACGGATTTTTAATTCACCTTAAAAACACACCCAATCGATGCCCGTGATGAATAGACCATTTGTTGATGGCTAACCACACTCATGCACCATTTAATTCCCACCCTAAACTCAAACAAGTGTCACTTGCAAACATCAACTTCAATCATTTTCTATTTTCCATTTCCATTTCCATTTCCATTTCTATTTCTATCATCTTATCTTTACTATGCATTTTATTAATATTTGTATATACTTATACACATATAGTATATGTTTTAAAAACATATTTTTTAATTTGTTATATATAATCTATATTATCATGTTTGATGTTATCTTATCTTTCCTTGATTTAAGGTTTGAAACTAAAACTGAAAGAAGTAAAATAATAGTAATAATAGAGTTGGTCCCTTATTTATGGCTAATTTTTTGTTTTGGTTCCTAAAATTCATAAGTACATTGTTGGTTTATTTTTTCATGTTTCAAAGCACAAATTAGTCCCTTATTTTAATACCGTTAGAGAAGGCTCCTTTCAACCAGTCATGTGTTCTGTGAGGGGTATTTACGTCCTTTTACTCCCTTTCCTTATTTTACTTCAGAAAAAGTTAATTGGATATTATGTATTATAAATATAAAGTAAAATATCATTAAATCTAAGTCAAAATACATATTCAAATGGAAACCTATGTGTGTTTCAACTTCTGGATTTGCAGCATCCATTATTCGAATAGAAATTAACATTCACACTATAAATCAAAGTCTATGATTATGGGAAATCGATTTACAGGAAAAGGCGAACCATCTCCTTGAAGAATTGCAACTGTACTTCTTCCCTTTCCCCTACAACCCCCCATCCACCCGGTAATGTTCCTCTGGTGAACCCCTTCCCATGTGTAATACTATAAATTTATAGCCCTAAGTTTCGAACATTAAAATTGTAATCTTGCTTCTAGGGTGTATATTTATGTGTTTGAGTGTTATCAAATCCTTTTGTTGGTTTATGACAAGTAAGGGGCTGAAAAAGGATATTATCGAGCCAAGAGTGGATTCCAGTGACCTAGGATCGCTGTTAGGGTCGCGCAAATCACTGGATGTTGGAGCTCAATGGGGATTTCGAAGAGTGAGTCATTCGAGGCTTAATCCATGGCCTAAGTCGCTCAGGCATAGGGATCGTGAGTGTGAGAGTGAGTGGACGCGGGCGACCAAGCCCCGCAACCTAATTCACAGGAAGCCCTAGGGATGCTCATGGGTTGTGTTGATAGGGTTGAAGGAATTTCAACAACTCAACCCAGTCTAAGCAAAAGTACAACCCAACCCAACTCAACCCAAACAAAAGTACAATCCAACCCAACCCAAATCGTTCGTATTGGTCGGGTTGTTTTTACACAAGGTAAAATCAAAATTAGAAACATAAAAATAAAGGAAATTTCTTTGAAATACAACCGAATGACCGATAATTCAAGAGAGTATGCAAGTTCATCAAATATTACGATATTACATATAAAAATGTTTAAACCAAATAAGATGAAATAACTTGACGTCTCCAACCCCGATAGCCACATCATTAATCCTTTCCATGCATTAATCCTTTCTTTACATAACCAATAGCCACATCACTAGAGGATGCATTATCAACTGTCACACTAAAAACCTTTTCTAATCCCCAACTAAGCAAACAAGTCTCAATAACCTTACCAATGGTCTCGCCTTTGTGATTTTCAATTTGACAAAAATCTACAACTTTTTTTGTGCAAACGCCAATCACTATCAATATATTGTGCGATTAGGCACATATAAGCCATTTGAGTACAAGAAGTCCAACAATTTGTGGTTAAACATACTCTTTGCCCAACCTTAGTTAACTCTTTCTTCAACTTAACACGTTCCTCGTAGAACAACTTGAATATATTCCTACAAACAGTCATTATACCAGGGACATCAAACTTAGTTTGCAAGATTTGAAGAAGCTCTCTAAACCCTTCACCATCAATGACACTAGACGGTTGTTCATCTTTCCCCACAAACATAGCCAAGGCACTGCGACACTTTTCTTTATTAAAAGCCAGAGCTAACAAATTTCCCAAACCATCACCGCCACTTTGAAAACTAAGTACTTTTTGATTTTTATTAGGTTTCCTACCCGGATATATAATTCTTACATTGCTTTCTTATGTGTGGCCATAAACTAGTTGTGCCAATTTTCTTACTATCACACGCATAGTTGCAAGCACACCTAGGATCATTTGGATTTTCACCCTTTACTTTTGAAAAGTGAGCCTAAACATCGGATACTCTACCACCAGACCTCTTTTTATCGGTATTTGGTTCTTCTTTGATCTCTTTATCAATAGATATTAGGGTAACATTAGCATCCCCCGATGCTTTTCTAAGTGGAGAAAAATGTAGTATCACATAATAGAACTATTAAACAAAATCAAAGTAATACATAAACAAAATGAAACTATTATGCAATACTCATTAGTTAACTAACATAACAAAATCATAGTTAACTAACATAACAAATCAAAGTAATAGTCATTAGTTAACTAACATAACAAAATCAGGAATCAAAATCACAGTAAAATACATAAAGAAAATCACAGTAAAATAACATAACAAGATCAGGAAGAAAAATACCTTTGTAGTTTGTATCGTGTAAATCGAACCTGTGAAGTGTGTAAATCTGAACTTGTGAAGTGTGAAGCAAAGATGAAATCAAGGTCAAGAACAAAACTATAAATCTACTATAGGTATAAATTGGAACTGACCAGAGAAAGAAGTCGATACCTCAAATCGAAACATGTCATGGGTGAAGTAAAGAAGAAATAGACACCTATAGGCTATAAATCGTAAGTTACATACTTACATGTATAAATCGACAGCTACAAATCGCAAGTTACATCTATATATCGTAAGTTACATGTGGTTGTGAGCCTGTGACTATTGGGGAAAAAAAGAAGAAGAAATTGACGCCTTACGTCTTCATCTCAGATGCGTTTGGATTGAACGAAACCTAGGTCGGAGAAGAAAAGAAGTTGATCTATGCTTGAGTTCTTGGTCTGTGTCTTGCGATGTAGTCTGGACTGGAGGTGGAAGGAAGACAAAAACGTGTATATTGTAAAAAGCCTAAAACTCTAAAAAGGCGCTAAAGCTTGAACGTGTTATCGGATTGGGTCGGGTTTCATTGTGACTGACCCAATTTCGACCTAATAGAGTCGGTTTGGTTATTTTTTGATCGATCATAATTCGGGTTACCTCGGGTTAGATTTTTTTGGATTTTTTCGGGTTGGGTTGTTGTGAGTCCGTGATCGTTACCAGATAATTAAAACAACAAACAATAGATAATAAACCAACCTTTTTCGATATATAAACGCAGATTACACGGTTGAGTTCTTGAGTTTTAGCTCTGTTTGTTTTTCTCTCTGATTACACCTTATCACTATGTGTTGTGTGTGTTCTTGTGATCAGATGATCGATAATAGAGAGAAAGATAATATCTGTTTAAGATATTATCAAAACTTAATAAACTAATATTATAACTAAAAACATAATATCTAAATAATATCTAGATATTATAACTTTGACACTTATTACAATTTGACCCCTAGACTATGGTTGAGAGCGACTTGTCAGCAGTAGCTTCAGATTGCGATCTTCGTATTGGATGATCTTGAATCCAATGAGACTGTGTCTTAACAATCTCCCCCTTTGGATCAAGATCATTACGAAAATGATTTAGCAATACAATCTTCTCTTTCAGCACAGAAGATGCAATCTCTTTCTCTCTTCAATTGTAATAGTCTCCAGGTTTAGCTTCGAATGCTTTTAGCAAAGTATCTTCAAAGAAAATTTCCCTCAGATCAGTATGTCTTTAGAACACTTTGAAGAATCTTTTCTTAGTTAGCTCTTCTCTTCTCTATCTTCAGAATAGTTGGAAGAGTTCTCTAAACCTTTGATCTTTCACATTTCTTGGTAGGCTCTTCTCCCCCTTTTTGATGAAAAATACAACGACTTCATCAAAACATATGTCAAGAAATGTAATGCTTATAGAGCCCCTGATTCGTCAATTCATAAGATATTCATCCAGATCTTTACAAATCTAGACAAAGTAGTCATGTAACACCTGAATCAACTAATGAATCAGTTAACATGCCTGTCAGTAACACTAAGTCACTGTGTGTAACAAATACACATTGGAAAGGAGCTGTTTGATGTTGACTCCCCCAGGGCTTCCATTTAATCATCGAAACACCACAAAGGTTATTTCTATAAACGTTATGACAAAGAAACAAATTCATTGTGTGTTCGTGCTTGTGATAGAAAGAATTAAGCACTTGATGATTGCTTATTAGGCTCAAAATTGTGTAAACCACTGAGATAACAGTAAGTTAAACACAGACTCAATGTGCATGATTAAAGTGCGAAGGTGGGGAAGACTTCCTTCTTTTCAATATCCAGATTTTCCAAATGAAAATCAGATAGCATATGTGTTGCGTCCCCTTTGAAAATGTGAAACACTTTCTTGTTGAGAAGAAAATGAGTAGATAGTGAGGTTTGATCAAGAGTTGGCATGGGTTAGTTGCCTGTTTCAATAATGTTCACTAAAGATTTGTGAAACACTAGTAATGTGGCTACCCGGCTCAGAAAAAGTTGGTGCAGAGTTGTGATATTCTTTTTAACTCTGTTCTCACACGCTCTTTCTTTTAAACGTTTTGCTTTCTCTAATCACACACATTTCTATTCTCTTTGCACACTCAATCACTAAGGATTAACTTCTTGGGTAGAAATCACTGGTTAAGGTGATTCCATTGAAGTTGTGTTAATTCCTAGCACAATGATTCCTTGTTTTCCTATGAAGCATATAATGCTCAAAATGGTTTAACTATTTCAGTTAAAGCACAAAATTGATTTTGAAAACATTTAAAATCACACTTCCAAAATATAAAATCTGTTGAAAAATCGGAAAGTGGTTTGAACATTAAAAACAATGTTTTCTATGATTGAAAGTTGTCCTTCTTTCAACCATATATGAGATGAAGATATAGAATTATACCTTTACGTACAATCTTTCATCTCATGAAGCTAAGCTTTATGTCATAAACATATGAACTTGTAAGCTTCTCTCAAAAATTCTGCAAAAGTCTTATGTCAAGTCAAAGTAAAATTTATTCACTTAAAATGAAAAGACAAAAAGCAGTAAAACTTTTTAAAGTACAAGTTCTGATCAGAAATAATCAGAAGTCATATCCGTACTCCCTTTTGACTTGAAGAGCTCCCCCTAAAATCTTGCATTACAAAAAAAATTTGACATTAAAAGGTACATGCACAAATTTTATGAGCTCCCCCTCAAAATAATATTGACCAGATGTCAATTTCTTCTCATTCTCCCCCTTGGATCATGAACATTAGATAGAAGTGCAGATATCAATCAGAGTTAAGAATGAAGAAATGATGAAAAAGTATACAATTTAGAAAACTTTGTTAGGTAACTACTGATTATATCTTAAGATTTAGCATACCAAGCTTAGAGATAAGAAAGTTAAACCTCTTTTCGTCTAAGGGTTTGGTGAACAAATCGGCAAGTTGATAATCAGTTTTTACAAAGAAAAGTTCAATTGTTCCTTTTTCAACATGATCTTTAATAAAGTGATACCTGACGTCTATGTGCTTTGTCTTGGTGTGTTGAACGGGATTCGCTGTAATTGCGATGGCGCGCTTGGAGTCACAGTATATCGGGATCTTGTTGAAGTGGAAACCGTAGTCGCGCAATTGAGTGCGCATCCATAAGACCTGAGAACAGCAGCTAGCAGCAGCTACATATTCTGCTTCGGTCGTGGACGTTGAAACACAAAGTTGCTTCTTCGATGCCCAACTTACGAGTTTGTCACCGAGGAACTGTACGTGTCCTGACGTGCTCTTCCTGTCTAACATACAACCTGCATGATCTGCATCTGTGTAGGTTGTTAGTTCAAAACTAGTATCTTTAGGATACCACAGACCAAGATCTGCAGTGCCCTTTAGATACCTAAAAATGCGCTTCACAGCAGACAAATGGATTTCTTTAGGATTAGCCTGATATCTTGCACATAAGCATGTTGAAAACATTATATCTGTCCTACTCGACGTAAGATACATTAAAGAACCTATCATCCCTCGATAAGTCGTAACATCAACAGCCTTTCCCGAAGGATCGGTGCCAATCTTAGTACCTGGTGCCATTGGGGTACCAATCGGTTTTGAATTTTCCATTTGGAACTTCCGAAGAATATCCCTAATGTATTTTGATTGATTGATAAAAATACCCGATGAAAATTGTTTTACATGTAAACCGAGGAAGAAATTCATCTCTCCCATCAAGTTCATCTGAAATCTAGACACCATAAGGTTTGCAAAATTCTTACAGTACTTAGTATTTGTAGAACCAAAGATAATATCATCTACATAGATTTGAATTAAAATGATATCGCCTTTTTCCTTTTTGATAAACAAAGTGGTATCCACCGTACCTTTTGAAAACCCAGACTTGACTAGAAAAGTGGAAAGGACATCATACCAGGCTCGAGGTGCTTGTTTCAGACCGTAGAGTGCTTTGTCGAGAATGTAAACATGATTTGGCTTCTCTTGATTGACAAAACCCTCTGGCTGAGAGACGTAGACTTCCTCCTTCAGAATTCCATTTAGGAATGTTGTCTTCACGTCCATTTGAAAGACCGTGAAGTTCTTGTGGGCTGCGTAGGCTAGAAACATTCTGATTGCCTCTAATCGCGCCACAGGAGCATATGTCTCGTCGTAGTCGATTCCTTCCTATTGTCTGTATCCTTTGGCTACTAGTCTTGCCTTGTTTCGGATAACGGTACCATCTTCGTCTTTCTTTATCTTGAAAATCCACTTCGTACCTATAATGGTTTTACCTTTAGGCTTTGGTACGAGTCTCTAGACTTGAAGTGCGTCGAACTGATTTAGCTCTTCTTGCATTGAGATCACCCATTCTGGATCAGCAAGTGCTTCCGATACGCGTGATGGCTGGAACTTGCTCAGAAAGGAGTCATGCATGCACATGTTCATTGATGCTGACCTAGTTTGCACCGGTTTTGACGGATCGCCAATTATCTGGCTTATCGGATGCTCTTTGGTCCATTTATGTTCATGAGGTAGTGGATTAGATGATTGTATGTCAGTGGTATCATCTACAAATCCACTTGTACCTTCTTCTGATTGTTCAGGAGGAATGATGGTTTCAGTTGAAGTGGCAGGTTTAGAAAGCTCAGCAGGTACAGCTTGATCTGGTTGTAGATTGATCTGTACAGAATCTCCTACTGTTGCAGCTACTTCTGTCTCTTTATCATTTGACACTTCTTCAATTGTTGTAGTCGGCATTTGAATTGTAATTTCTTGTTGAATCGGGGCGTTTGATTCAATAGAGTCATATGAACTGGTTGGATGAGTAGTCGTTAAGTCTTCCATCCTGTCAACCACAACAGATTTCTTTACATTAGATCCAAGAAATTCATCATAAAACAATTCAAATAATAAATCTAAATCAGATAAATGGTTAGTTGAAGTTGAAGCTTCGTCTGATTTATTCTGTTGAGACGTAGGTTCTGGACTAAGTTGCCCAGAAGCTAGTACTCCTGTTATAACGGGTTCTGAACGTTGTTGTTCGGAAGCCATTTCTTCATCAAAGGTGACGTTGATGCTTTCAATCACCGTTCTTGACTTCTTCAGATAAACTCGGAATGCAGTTGATGTCGAGGAATATCCAATGAAGATCCCTTCATCCGCCTTAGCACTGAACTTATTAAGATTCTCCCTGTCATTTAGAACGAAACACTTACACCCAAATATATGGAAATATTTGATTGTCGGTGTTCGGTTGTTGATTAATGCATAAGGAGTCTTCTTGAATCTTCGATGTATCATGGATCGATTATGTGTGTAGCACGCGGTCAAAACAACTTCTGCCCATAAAAATAGAGGTAAGTCAGAGTGACTTAGCATAGTACGAGCAGCCTCGACTAGCGTTCGGTTTCTTCTTTCAACCACTCCATTTTGTTGAGGCGTTTGAGCAGCAGAGTATTGATGTGAAATCCCGACAGATTCGAGATATTCTTCAACTTTGTTGTTCTTGAACTCTGTGCCGTTATCTGTTCGTAGAAACTTGACCGGTTTCTGCAGATTCACCTGGGTCGTCTTTAGGAATGTGATGAGAATATCAGTTGTCTCATCCTTTGAACGTAGAAACTTGACCCACGTGTATCGCGAGTAATCGTCCACGATCACGAGTATGTACTTCTTGCCGCCTAAGCTTTGAGTTCGCATCGGACCGCATAAGTCCATATGCAATAACTCTAAAGGAGCATTGGTACTTGGTTCAGGCTTCGGTTTATGAGGTGCCCTCTTCATCTTGCCCTTTTCACAAGCTGCAC
Organism: Arctium minus; assembly: GCA_954870635.1. Classification (NCBI taxonomy): domain Eukaryota; kingdom Viridiplantae; phylum Streptophyta; class Magnoliopsida; order Asterales; family Asteraceae; genus Arctium; species Arctium minus. The sequence goes on along the minus strand of OX941097.1, from coordinate 20,271,602 downwards.
AAAGATGTTCTCTTTCATATTTCAGCTCTGGAAGTCCTTTGACGAGCTTTCCACTGATCAGATTGTTGATGTACCGAAAGTTGAGGTGAGAGAGCCTTCGATGCCATAACCAGTTTTGTTGCATCGATGCTTTCGTCAGTAGACAAACTTGCTTGTCAGTCTGGACATTTGATAAGTTTATTGTGTAGAGGTCTGTTTCTCGAGTACCGACCAAGAGTTCTTCGCCGTCTTCATTGCGAACTGAACATCTCTTGGCTTTGAAGTTGACCTCTAAGTCTTTGTCACAGAACTGGCCTATACTGAACAGGTTGTGTCCTAAGTCTTTGTCATGTTGTACATCACCGTATCCCATGATTGGAGAAAACTGGTCGTTGCCAAATCTTACTGTTCCGCAATATTTGTCTTTAAAATTGGACAGTATCTCTTTTTGCCCTGTCATGTGCTTGGAACATCCGTTGTCCAAGAACCATGTATGACTAGTCTGCATAAGAGAAATTACAAATTTAGATATTCATACGACAACATTGGAATTTTCACTTTGATTATCGAAGTGCGGGTCTTGAACTGATTTGTTCAAAAGCCTATTTTGACTTTGATGTTCGGATTTTGAACTGCATTATCCAAAAACCTATTTTTGACATTTAAGAACGAGTCCTGATCTGTACATAATCAGAAGTCGCTTTCTCTCTAAGCTTTGTGTGCCTGCAACACAGATTTAGCCTTAGGTACCCACTGGAATTTGGGTCCTGCTGTGTTAGCACAAGATTTTGGTACCCATTTCAAATTGGGTCCTCTTTTCTTTTGGAAAGCATTTGAAGAATTAGTATGAGATGAATGCACATGATAATTGTCAAACCAATCTCCAGAATCTTGACAAGGAATAGAAACATGTTTATCATAAATAGAAGACTTTCTAGCAGATAAAGATAACTGAAATAATTGCTTCATTGTATATTGTTTACGGGAAACAACAAGTTTTGAGTTCAAAAGAGCAACATCAGCAATTAAGACATCTTTACTAAGCGAAGTCTTGCTACAATTAACACTACTAAACGATAAAACGGTCTTGTCAAGCTTCCGTTTCGGTTGCCATTGAGAATTTACTTCTGGCCTTTGCTTGCTCAGATCTGTAACATGTGAAATTGGTAAGTTAGACTTCTGAGCAACAAACGAATGCTTCTTTTTGGAATTACCAGTAATGGTCGGTTTCTGTGAATGCTGAGATAAATTCTTACCTTTAGCACTCTTAGCGTTCACAGAGACTGATTTATCAACGAAAGCTTTCGTTGATTTTGCACAGTTCACAGGCTTACTGGTTTTTCTTAAAGTTTTCTTAACAAAAGATGAATGGTTGGGAAGTTTTGCATTAAAGTCAAAGAGATTAGAACCATTATCTAAACCACCATCAGAGTTCAAAAATTCAAATCCTTTATTTGAAGTACCAAACATATCCTCAGAGTTTGAAGCTTTTGAAAGAACAGAATTTGAAAACACGGTTGAAAAAACGTTTTGCTCAATATTTATCAAAAGTCTTGCATCTGATAAAGAATTCTCGAGTTCAGAAATTTTGCGTTCTAAAACGAGAGGAGGGACATATAGTTTACCTTTAATAGGCTTCGCCTCCATTTCCTTTTCATAATAACTTGGAAAGAAATCACTTGAAAGAGTTTCCTTCTTTTTATATATTGGGTTTTCATCATAACTATTATTCAACTTCGCATAATAAAATGGAAGATGAACTTTAGCTGATTTCATCCGTTTTTCCGTTTCATTGGCTTCATCCTCTTTTGACAGTTTAGTCCAAAAAGTTTTAAACGCGGGGAGTCTGCGAGCTAATTGCATATTAAGATGATCATAAAGTCCTGGCACTTCAGACATCCCCTTTTGTAGACAGTGAGGATTCTTATAACCAATTCCCCATCTCTCTGTTTCCTCTTTGGGTTTGTTCAGAAAAATAGTCTGTTCAGTTTGACCCATTTTATACAACTTCTCTTCCAAACTTTTTAATTTTCCCAGTAAAGAAAAGTTTTCTTTTGTACAAGAAGCATGCAACTTTTTAAGCTCATATTTTTCAATCTCACTATTTAGCAGTTGAGTCTTAAGATCATAATTCTCTTTTAGAATTATTGTCTTTTCCTTAGCGTTGGTGTCATTATCTTTATGTAAAACCTCAATTAATACTTTCTTCTCAGCAATTTCATTGCTCAGTTTCCGTATCAACTGGTTTTTGTCTGTCATGACACCATTATCTTGCTTAAGATTAGATTCTAACTCTTTTTGTTTCATACTCATGGCATGCATTTTATTCATGAATTCTAAATCAGAAAGATTACATACCTCCTCTTCTTCATTGTCGGAATCAGCTTCAGCATCTGATTCTATCTTGCCCATCAAGCACATGTTGACGGCCTCTTCTCTATCTTCATCATCTTCTTCTTCCTCATCTGAGTGATCGAGCCAGTATTCGTCCTCAGCCATCAATGCCTTGCCTGCCTCTTGTTGTTTTGCAAGAAGCATCTTGTTCTTGTAATAGTATGAATTTCTGACTTTTGATCTACGACAGTCCTTGGCAAAGTGACCTGGTTTGCCACAGTTGTAGCACGTAGGCGGTTCTGGCTGACTTGATCTTTCAGCTTTGAATTTTCTTTCTTCCGGTCTCCTCTCCTCAATTATCTTTTCTTCTGACTGAAACCTTCTTTCTTCAGGTTTCCTCTCCTCTGATCTTCTCCCTTCAAATCTTCTTCCTTCATACCTGCTTCCTTCAATCCTTTCTTTGTGGATGTAGTTGTTCGGACCAGATGAATATCTCTGATTATTTGATGTTGGCTTTGTGTAGAACCTTTTCTGAAAAGCACTAGTCAGCATAAGCATTGCTTGCTTCAGCTGATCATTTTCATCTGATTCTGAGTTTGCACACCCTTCATCTTCTTCATCTGATTCATATACAGTCGCCTTGTTCTTCTTCTTTCTGACTACAAGTGCGACTGTGTCTTCAACTACCTTTCCTTTCTGTCTATTCTCAGCTAGAATTTCATCCACCTCTTCTTCATTCTGATGGAGGGTTTCATACACCTCATGAAGTGGAATCTCATTTAGGTCTTTGATCTGCTTCATCTGCCGAGCAAATCTTTTCCATTCAGGTTGAAGAATACTAAGGAATTTGACGTTCAGCTCTATTTGAGATTTGTGAACTTTGTTCTTGCTAAGTTCATTCAGCAACGTCACAAACCTGTCATAGGTTTCTTCTAAGGTTTCTCCCACCCTACCTCTAAATTCTTCATAGTTATTTAGGCAATTGGAGATTTTCAGCTGATTTCCCACTTTTGAACCCAGCATCATCTTTTCGAGTTGATCCCACATTTCTTTACCTGAAGCCTTGTAGCTATCAATCTTTACGTATATTTCATTTGAGATCCCCTATAAGGTGTATGACTTGGATAATTTGTCGCCTTTGGCTCTTTTGAGGTTATCATCTTGTAGCTCGTGAAGCTTAAGTTCAACCTGAGTAGGCACGTTATCAACTACACGAGTTGTCATTGGAAGTATCATAACCCCTTCGTCTATAGATGTCCTGATGAAATCACCCAGCTCATGTCTGTCAATGAAGTTCAGAAACCGATCCTTCCACTGTTCGTATTCTCCTTTGAAGAGAACTGGTGGCTTGGTGTCAGTTCCTATTGCAAGGGCTTCTCTGGATGTCATTTTGAATAAAATTCGAAGTCTGGAAAAACTTTGCGTTTTGAGAAGGTTTGCGCGAGAGGTTGATTGCGCAAAGTGAGGTTCGACCGGTAAGATGTAAAGAACCGGTAAGATGTAAAGACCGGTAAAATTTTCGACCGGTAAAACTGATTGACCGGTAAAAAGATTGGACCGGTATTCGAGAGTTTTGCAAGTGGAATAAGTATTTGACCGAAGAGATAAATGGGTTTGATACGTGGTGGATAATGGAATTAGTTTAAATATAAAGGAAAATGGAATTAATGGAAGGTTTGCAATTGTGATTCCTTTGGTGGTGGACACGTGGTGAACACGTGAAGATTGAGTGGAGTGTGAAAATTGTATGGAATTGTATGGAATTTGTATTGAAATTAATTGGTAAGTAGATCATGTTAGTGGAGTGTGAAAAAGTGTGTGTATGAGTGTGTGAGTGGAGTGTGAAAGAGTGAGAAGTGTTTGACCGGGATGTTTGAGAGAGTGGACCGAGAGAAAAGAGATAAGACCGATATAAGAGAAATTTATTCGACCGGTACAAAATGGGATTTGACCGGAAGTATGATGACCGGGGCTTGGTTTTCCTTTGACCGAGAGAATTGTTTGACCGATACCAAATGTTAGAAGACCGATAAAAGGAGATGTTTGACCGGGTTTTGTTTTGTGAGATTCGACCGATAAAAAGTGATCTTCGACTGGTATTTGCAAGAGTCCGGTCGAATGCTTAAGACCGATAGAATGTAAAAACTAAGGTTCGACCGGTAAAAAATATTATCGGTCAATTGGCTTAGACCAATATATTACAAAGGACCGGTACGTCGTCTTCTCCGATTAATCGACCTGTAACTCTAAAATTAACCCAACTAGAAGTCGTTTTACCACACCAAATTTTGACACAACGATCTCCTTACCAAATAGAACAAAGCACAACACTTTGATTTCGAAAATAACCGCAAAATCAAGTTTTTGACGTTTGATCAGTGTTCTTCAAAAATGAAGAACACAGAGAGTTGAAAATTTTGATTTTGAATCTGGATCAGCTCTGATACCAATTGTGAGTCCGTGATCGTTACCAGATAATCAAAACAACAAACAATAGATGATAAACCAACCTTTTTCGATATATAAACACGGATTACACGGTTGAGTTCTTGAGTTTTAGCTCTGTTTGTTTTTCTCTCTGATTACACCTTATCACTATGTGTTGTGTGTGTTCTTATGATCAGATGATCGATAATAGAGAGAAAGATAATATCTGTTTAAGATATTATCAAAACTTAATAAACTAATATTATAACTAAAAACATAATATCTAAATAATATCTAGATATTATAACTTTGACACTTATTACAATTTAACCCCTAGACTATGGTTGAGAGCGACTTGTCAGCAGTAGCTTCAGATTGCGATCTTCGTATTGGATGATCTTGAATCCAATGAGACTGTGTCTTAACAGTTGTAACACCGACGATTTTGGTACCTCCCTATCGGGTATCTCTTTATTTAGTTTAATCCCTAACCCGATCATAATTCTTAATTACGAAACTAGGGTTGAGATCGAAAGTTTATCGGGTCGAAAACGGGAGAAAACGGGCTTCGTACACCCAGGGCGACTGTGCCCGCGATTGTACAAGGGCTACTCTCGCGGGGCACAATCGCGTGGAATGTACCGCGAAGGAGGGGATGGGGGAGACAATGCCCGCGAGAATGACATGTGTCACTCTCGCAGGGCAAAGTCGCCGAGAGTGTACCAAGAGGTACTAAACTCGAGCGACAATGACAAGCAAGAATGACCATGTCATTGTCGCGAGGAAATGTCGCAGTCGGCCTCCAGGCCCTTAAATGCTCCTCAAATCGATTTTATCTCATTTATCTCATTTTTGGAGCTTTGGAGGTAATATTTTTGGAGGATTCAAAGGTAAGGTTTCTTCTCTCCTCATTCATTGCTACTTGGAGAGAATCCTTACATGTATTAATGGTATAGATTTAGGGGGGTTGGTCATCAATTTGGCCTCTAGAGGTTGAGCATTCAAGTCTATTACTTTCTTCTCTCAAGTCTCATCATCTAGGGTTTGTATACAACCTTACAAGGTGAGTTTTTCCATCCTTGTTTTTATATAATTACTAGGGTTCATGTGTTCTAACTTTCATTTAAGTCACCTAACCATGTATTTGGGTTTGTTGTATTTTAACCTAAATATGGGTTTTAGAGATATTAGGGTTTTAAAACCTAAATAAGAAATTTTGAAAAATGTATTTTAAACTATGATTAATGGTTCTTTATATCCTTTTACTTACTTGGTAACTAACCCTTGTTTGATGGGATTTTGGTAACCCTAGATGAAATTAGGGTTTTTGTTGGGAATTCAGAATTCGCACAAGTATGGTTAATGCTGCTAGCACAACATGGTTAGTACTTCTGAGACAGATTAATACTGCTAAACAAGATTAATACTGCTTGATGAAGTTACTACTGCTGAGCATAGTTAATACTGCTAGTAGTTAGTACTGCTAGTAGTTAGTACTTCTAAGGGTTACTACTGCCAACTTCATTAATACTGCTGAACATGGTTAATGCTTCTGAACATGGTTAGTACTGCTTATGAGATGAAGACTTCGTATGGCAATGAAGACAGCTGTATTGATTGAAGATATTCATGGAAAGCTTGGAGATAACTATGGAAGATTATACTGAAGATCTTTTATATTTTGTAATTATCTTTTATTTTCAGTATATGTATAGACTTAGTCAGAATAGTTTAGTAAGTAATTTTTTTGAGTTTTTGTTTTGATAGAGAGAATTAACCTCAAGGTTTATAATCCTAATTCTAGAGAAGTAGAATTCGTATTGGTGAGCCTATTCATCAATATTGAGGTTTTGTTTGAAAACTTGTAGCTTTAATCTTTCAATAAAGTTTACAAGTTGTTATTCATATTCACTGTTTCATTGATATTCTGAATATTAAAGTGTTATTCCGCAAATTCTTTTAATATTGTTTCTGAGTTCATTATTCTTGTTAAGAATTAGATCCTGACAGAATGGAGTTGCTGAGAGGAGAAACAGGACACTGATTGAAGCTGCAAGATCCCTGTTGGCAGATTCAAAACTGCCAGTTACATTTTGGGCAGAAGCAGTTAATACTGCTTGTTATGTTCAAAACAGGGTTCTAATAGTTAAATCTCAAGGCAAGACACCATATGAACTTTTTAACAAGAAGAAACCTTTTATTGGATTTTTCAAACCTTTTGGGTGTCCTTGCACAATTCTTAATACCAAAACTCACTTAGGCAAGTTTGATAGCAAAGCAGATGATGGATTTCTGGTTGGTTACTCATCCCAAAGTAAGGCTTACAGAGTTTTTAATACCTCTTCTAGAATAATTGAGTAAAGTGACAATGTCAAATGCAATGAGAGCACACCAAATAAAATTGGTACAGGCCCTGATTGGCTTTTTGACATTGATTCACTAACTAATTCTTTGGGTTTCAGTTATGAGAATAATACAGGAACAGGGACAGAATCAGTACAAGACAAAAGACAAGAGTTTGTGCTATTTCCAATCCCTACAGCAAATCCTATTGAACTCTGTGTTCAAGAGAAGAAAGATGTTGCAGATACAAAGGATACTGAAATGACTCAGAATGAAGAGGGGAGAGGTGAAAAGGAGGATCAACTTTTGACTTCAGAACAGCTAGAACCTGAGATGCATGCATTGGCAGAAGATGATACTGATGATGAGAACTCCTCAGTGTTTGGTGGCAACACTCCAGAAAAGAATGACACCAATCTTGAAGTCAATCTTCAGGAAGAGGCTGTAAATGCTATAAGGACTCAAAAGAATCATCCTCCTCAGTTGGTGATTGGTGACATCAATTCTCCAATCATCACAAGGAATCAGAGTAAGTTGGGAGGATTAAAAGACATATAATCAGGCTTACTATCTTGCTTTCTATCTCAGGTTGAACCCAAAAAGGCACATGATGCAATGAAAGACCCAAGCTGGATAGAAGCAATGCAAGAGGAGCTGCTGCAGTTTGTACTGCAAAATGTATGGGATTTGGTAGAACTGCCTAAAGGACACAGAGCTATAGGGACAAAATGGATTTTCAGAAACAAGAAGGATGAGAGAGGGATAGTGATCAAGAACAAGGCTAGATTGGTAGCACAGGGGTACACTCAAGAAGAAGGAATTAATTATGAAGAGGTTTTTGCACCAGTGGCCAGGATTGAGGCCATTAGGTTATTTTTAGCCTATGCCTCTTTCATGAAGTTCAAAGTCTACCAAATGGATGTGAAAAGTGCTTTTCTGTATGGTAAAATTGAAGAAGAAGTATATGTCTGTCAGCCTCCAGGGTTTGAAAATCCCAGATATCCTGACAGAGTATACAAATTGAAGAAAGCACTGTATGGACTACATCAAGCACCAAGAGCTTGGTATGACACTTTGTCTACCTATCTCTTGGAAAATGGTTTTGAGAGAGGAATCATTGACAAGACTCTGTTCATTCAAAGGAAGAAGAAGGACATCCTGTTAGTACAAATCTATGTGGATGACATCATCTTTGGATCCACAAAAGATCAATTGTGTAGAGATTTTGAAGAATTAATGCATAAGCGATTCAAGATGAGTTCTATGGGTGAACTTACTTTCTTCCTTGGGCTACAAGTTAAGCAGCAACAAGATGGAATCTTCATAAGCCAAACCAAGTATGCGCAGGACATTTTAACCAAGTTTGGATTCTCAGATTCCAAGCCTGCAAGCACACCCATGGAGACACACAAACAGATAACTGCAGATCTTGAGGGGGAGGATATGGATGTTCATCACTACAGATCCATGATTGGCTCCCTCATGTATCTCACAACTTCTAGACCAGATATCATGTTCCCTGTTTGTGTGTGTGCAAGATTTCAAGTTAGGCCAAAGCAATCACATTTTCAAGCAGTCAAGAGGATATTCAGATATCTCAAAGGTCAACCCAGATTAGGACTGTGGTATCCTCATGACTCACCATTCAACCTACTTGCATATTCAGATAGTGACCTGGGTGGAGCTAACTTGGACAGAAAGTCTACAACTGGAGGATGTCAGTTTTTGGGTGCAAGACTAGTATCATGGCAGTGTAAGAAGCAAACCACAGTGTCCACCTCAACAACAGAAGCCGAATACATAGCTGTTGCAAGCTGCTGCTCATAAGTGCTATGGATTCAGAATCAAATGATGGACTATGGTATGACATTTCTTCACACTCCTATTTTCATAGACAACAACAGTGCTATTAGCATTGTTAATAATCCTGTCAAGCATTCAAAAACAAAGCATATAGAAATAAGGTACCATTTTATCAGAGACTGTAATGAGAAGAAGCTAATTCAGGTTCAGAAAGTACACACAACTAACCAGTTTGCTGATCTATTCACAAAAGCTTTTGATGTGGGTAGATTCACATTCTTGGTCACAAGTGTGGGCATGATGAACAATGAATAAGTATATTCTCATTCTCTTTATATACCTATATAGATTCCACATTAGTTACTTTCTTTAAATTGGTGCTATTAACCCCTGTGTGTTTAAGTGTTTCAGGTTGTTTTGAATGGGTACTTATTTCTGCTATAGCAGTTAATACTGCTAGTTATTTAATACTGCTAGTGGTTAATACTACTCTCAGTTAATACTGTTGGTTAGTTAATACTGCTAGTGGTTAATACTGCTCTCAGTTAATACTGCTAGTTAGTTAGTTAATACTGCTAGTGGTTAATACTGCTCTCAGTTAATACTTCTAGTTAGTTAATACTGCTAGTGGTTAATACTGCTTATGTCCCGAATTGTATAAATATCCTTTTTGCCCGCCTAAAAGCTCATAACGACTCTTTGAATACTATTCATCTTCTCTCTAATCCTTTTTTTTCTCTCAAGCACCTAGTAAGTTTCAGGCAAGAACACTAAAGCTCGATGGCATCCATGGCGTTCATTGATGAGCACAACGAAATCGCGATGCTTCAAAAGCCGAAGCAGGCTGATGGATTTCACCAGATAGTCGATTTTCTCAAAACAAGCCATATCGCGTATGCCCTTACAATGTCACCATCCATCTACATTGAGCACTAGAAACAATTCTGGGCAAATGCCACGATTGTTACTGAAAATGGTGTGCAAGTTATCAAGACAAGGGTGTGTGACAAACCCTTGACAGTTTCTGAAGAGGTAATTCGCATTAGTCTACGTCTAGACGATGCCTCAGGTATCTCATCTATCTCTAATGATGAACTGTTTTCAACTCTTACTAGAATGGGGTATGGAGGCCCATTAGGTGTTTTTAAGTTCTTAAAAGCTAAATTTTCTCCCCAATGGCGGTTCTTTGTCCATACCCTGATGCACTGTATTTCCAAAAAGACTACTGGATGGAGTGAGTTCAGTAGTACCATTGCTTATGCTTTGGTCTGCTTGGCCACTGCCAAAAAAGTACAATTTTTCAAAAATGATTTTCAATGACCTTGTGTCAAACTTGGGAAACAAAAAGAGTTTTTATATGTACTTAAGATTTGTACAGGCAGTTATAACCAATGAATTGACGGATATGCCTCAAATTGATGAGGTATATGTACCTAAAATCCCCAAAGGTAAGGTCTTTTCAAATATGAAGAGATCTCCATTGGACTCGAAAGGAGTTGACACCCCATTGTTCTCTACAATGATGGTGGTGTCCCACAATCCAGAAGGTATGGCTTCAGGGTCAAGGCCCTCAGTGGACCATCCCACTGAAAGCCAATCCCAACCTTCAATCAGTATATCAATCCCACAGTCCCTTCTTCAAAAACCAACTTCACCAATCACCAATACATACATCAGGAAAAAGGTAAAGAAGGCTCATTCCCTTCTTGTACCTTCACCCACAAAGCCTTTAATCCCTCTAATGGAGAATTCTCCATTAGAGAATATCTATAGGGAAACCACAGGGGTGTCTCCCAACCCCAAGGAGACAATTGATGAATGTAGTAGTACGTTTCCTTATGTTAAAATTCGTATAGTCTGTTTCTCACCCCCATTCTCGCATGTGTATGGCAGAATGAAATGGTTAATACCCGGAATATACCGGAGGGCTCCGAAGAAACAGCATCCACGACCGACCAACTGCGGGTGACTGGGGCGGAAGAACCTCCCCATCTAAATGAGGTGTTAGGTGGAAGAATCGAGCGTATTCCCCGACGTAATTTAGAGATGTCGGAACCTATCATGGAAGAGGCGACGACGAAAACTAGAATGATGGATCGAATGATGTTGGCCATGAACATGGCCATGGCACAACAACAAGAGTTATTCTTAAAGCTATTGGAGGACAGGGACACCAACAACCGTAGACATGAGACGGTTGCCGAGAATGTCATAGTGGCGGGATCCGGGGATACAGGAAACGAGATCCCTACGGAAGGTCCCATGACCTTGGATATCGGGCCAGAAGGGAAGACATGTTCCTTCAAAACTTTTCTGAGTTGTCGACCACCCGAATTCAAAGGCGCTGATGGTCCAATCTTATACATGAAATGAATCCAAGAAATGGAGCAAGCCTTTCGGACTAGTGAATGCGGTGAGAACCAAAAACCTAAGTTTGGATCCCAAATGTTGAGAGGGGCGACCCTCACTTGGTGGAATGTCTATTCCACTTCTGTTGAGGCTACTGTTTTGGAGAGATTTTCATGGATGACGTTCAAGGAGAAACTATTAGAGGAATATTGTAAAGAAAATTCAATGGACCAGATTGAAGAGGATTTCCAGAATTTGAAGAAAGGCAACTTGTCGGTGAAAGAGTATAACCGACAATTCATGGATAAACTGGGATTGGTGGGACATCTAGTCCCAACCAAGAAGGAAAAGATTAAAGCTTACATCAAGGCCTTCCCTCATATATGATGTTAATGTTTCGAGTGTCAAAGGCCTCCACTCTTCGTGAGGCGATTGAAGAAGCTCAATTGATGGAAGATGCCTACAACCGAGGTAAGGAAGAGGGTAGCCGGTTAGTGGAGAAGAGAAAGTGGGATGGAAATTCTATGACCTCCAAGAAACCAAGACCTTTCAACAACAACAACCACCGAGGGGCGGATCTTAGGCGTGATGCTAGGTGGTATTCCAAGTGCCGAAGCAAACACTTCGGGCCATGCAATTTTGTTCCCGAAACTTGTTGTAAGTGTGGAAATCCAGTACATGCTTTTAGGGATTGTCCGGTCAAAGGACAGATGTGCTTCGAATGCAAAGAGTGGGGGACGTTATAGAGGAATGCCCGAAGTTGAAGGCCGGAGGAGCCGGTGTGAAGAAGGTGGATCCTCCGAGAGCGCCCGGAAGAGCCTTTCAGATGACATCGGATGAAGCCAAGGCATCCACTAATGTGGTATCAGGTACGTTTCTCCTATACTTTGTACTTAAGCGTGTGTTATTTGACTCGGGTGCCAGCTTCTCTTTCGTATCCGATGCGTTTGTCAAAAACTTGTCATGCCCATTAGTGGTAGAAATAGTGAATGATGGTCAAGTAATAATTCGTGAGGTTTTGAAGAATTGCACCCTTGAGATTGAAGGGAAGAGGTTTTCCATCAACTTATTGCCCATGTTGATTGGCGGGTTTGATGTGGTGGTTGAGATGGACTGGCTAGCGGAGAACCAAGCCAAGATCGTGTGCTCCAAGAAATTGATCCGAATACATGTGTCGGATGGCGAGGCGGTAGTAATCTATGGTGAAAGAAGGAGAGGCGAAGTGGCGTTCATCTCTATGGCTAAAGCGTGGAAGTTTCTAGCAAAAGGATGTTCGTCCTTCTTGGCTTACGCGATAGATACCAAACTCGAGAAGAGAAAGATTGAAGATGTGAGAGTGGTACGCGAGTTCTCCGATGTTTTCCCGGATGACTTGCCCGTCTTGCCACCCGATCGCCAAGTGTAGTTCTGAATTGACCTTATCCCGGTCTTGTTCGTCAAGAAAAAAGACGGCACGATGCGGATGTGTATCGACTACAGAGAATTGAACAAGGTTACGGTGAAGAAAAAGTATCCACTTCCAAGGATCGACGACTTGTTCGATCAACTTCAAGGCACGGGTTCCTTCTCAAAGATCGATCTCCGTTTGGGATACCATCAAGTGAAGGTAAAGAAGGACGACATCACGAAGACAACGTTTAGGACACGATACGACCATTACGAGTTCCTAGTGATGCCATTCGGCCTAACCAACGTGCCATCAATATTTATGGACTTGATGAACCGAGTGTGCCGACCATTCATTGACAAGTCGGTAATAGTGTTCATCGACGACATTCTAGTGTACTCCAAGGACGAGGCGGATCACAAGCAACATCTCCGAGAAGTCCTAGAAGTGCTAAGGCGGGAGAAGCTCTACGCAAAAATTTTAAAGTGCGTCTTTTGGCTTTGAGAGGTGCAGTTTTTGGGCTATGTAGTCACCAAGGAAGGAGTAAAAGTGGACCCTGCAAAGATCGGGGCTATGATGAATTGGGAACCTCCCAAAAGTCCGTCAGAAATCTGAAGTTTTCTAGGATTAGCGAGATATTACCGGAGATTTATTCAAGATTTTTCCAAGATTGCTTCATCGTTGACGGCCCTAACCCGAAAGAACGTGGAGTTCGTGTGGACCGAGAGTCAAGAGAAGGCGTTTCGAACTTTACAAAGGAAGCTTTGCGAAGCTTCAATCTTATCATTAGGATCAGAAGATTTTGTAGTATATAGCGATGCGTCAAAGATGGGTTTAGGTTGTGTTCTAATGCAAAGGGGTAAGGTAATCGCTTAGGAGTTAAAGCAACTCAAGGTGCACGAAATTAACTACCCCACTCACGACTTGGAATTGGCAGCGGTAGTGTTTGACTTGAAATTATGGCAACATTATTTGTACGGTACGAAGTGCACTATCTACACGGACCACAAGAGTTTGAAACACATATTCGATCAAAAGGAATTGAATATGAGGCAAATGAGGTGGTTGGAGTTACTAAAGGATTACGACTGCGAGTGTTTTACCACCCAGGTAAGGCAAATGTCGTCGCCGATGCTTTGAGTCGGAAAGACTATGGGGGAAGTTCTCGGGCCACCTTTTCGCGAATCGATTTGGTGTCAACACTCATTGATCGAATAAAATCGTTGCAAGTCGAAGCTTTGTTAGAAGAGAACCTCAAGGAAGAAGTTATGTTAAAGCAACACCTACTTTTGACGGAAGACAGTCGGGGAGTAAAGTTATTCAACGGGCATGTTTGGGTGCCCAAGATCGGGGGCAATCGGGAACTACTTCTCGATGATGCCCACAAGTCAAAGTATTATATCCATCCGGGTAGCACAAAGATGTACCGAGATTTGAAATTGCACTATTGGTGGCCGGTCATGAAGCTTTATGTGGTGCGCTACGTGGAGTAGGGGTGCTCAAAAAACCGACCAACCCGATCAACCCAACTCGACCAACTATGGAAAAACCAACCCGAGATAACCCGACATATAATCGATAGAAAATTAGGACAACCCGAATGTATTGGGTTGATATTGGGTTAGGCTTAAAGTAACCCGACCAACCCGATAACCTGATAAATGTTTTAGCGACTTCTCTAAAATTATTTATATTTCCTTTTAATATGTATAAGTTACCAAAAACAACTTGACAATAACGAGCAATGGAACTCATAAGAGGACATTATTGGAAAGTTATATGTAATCCCTAAATATTTGATGAACTCGTATATTCTTTTGAATGATGGATCGTATTTCAAAGAAAGTTTTCCTTATTTTTATGTTTTCAATATTGTTTTTACTTTGTTTAAACACAAGCCGAACGGGTTGGGTTGAGTTGGGTTGCACTTTTGTTTGGGTTGGGTTGGGTTGAAATTTCTCAAACCGCCAACATTGGGTTGGGTTGTTGAAATGTCTTCAACCTGATCAACCCAACCCGTGAGCACCCCTAATATTGAGCGATGTGTGACATGTTTGCAGGTGAAGGCCAAGCACCAACAACCTTATGGGAGTTTACAATCTTTGGAGATTCCAGAATGGAAATGGAAGCATATCTGTAACATCCTGTTTTCACTATACATTGATGACAAAATTATGTCTATTTAGGTATCTTAAATCATTAAAATAAAGGTTAAGCATGTCGATATCTGATAGATAATTTAAGATATTTATCCGGTAATGATGTATTTACATCGAATTCAAAAGTTAATATTTTAATATCAAAAAATGATTTATTGAAAAGAGGATATTTCAAAGATTTAGAAAACATTTCTTTTGAAAACGTATAAGAGAAAGATATATTAATACTTATAAAAATAAAGTATTTGATATAGTTAAATATATTGAATATATATATTATAAAATCAATTAATATATATATATATATATATATATACCTAAAACGTGTGTGTATATATATATATATTAAATGATTTAATATTATTATTTATATTTAAAAGGTTTTGTCGTTTTACTTAAAATAGCTAGTCGTATGGATTTTTATGAAATGCAACTAATATGTTTTTTTGTGACCAGCAATTTATGACGATCACAATGAAATTTTCAGATTTGAAAACCGACAAAGTTTTATTTATATGACTGATTCGATATTAAATATATCGGTTTTATTAATTTCATTGCTCAAATGGATTTAAAAGTTATACAATGCATATATATTCGGACTCATCGATTTACGTAAAACATACTAACGCTTTCAGATTTGAAAAATAATAATGTTTTTATTTTAGGGTCATTTGAACAGGACCATAGAAATGTGTCATTTATGGATTATAGAAATATCGGATTAATACCAAATTTCGTATTTAAATACATTGAAAAATTTAGATACCTAAGTATCAAAAAGATCAAAATATGACTACGAAAATTTCTACATCTCAGAAAAATGTATAGCAATAGCATGCCTATGAATAGGTACTATCGTATATGTCCCAAATATATGTTCATGTTGAGGTTTGGGATTACGTATACAAAGTTATACTAAATAAAAGTAATAATATAAAAATAAATAAAATATATATTTTTTTAATATATATATAAATATATATGTGTGTATATGTTAAGGAATCGTATGGATAAATAAAAAAAATGAATTTTAAGACTTTTATCAAATTTCAAATCCGCCGTCCTCATCTTCGTGGCCGCCTTATTCAATTGATATGAAATTTACTATGAATACATAAATATATTTCATTTCATAAAACACATTCAAAAACACCAATCATAAATTAGAGAATTACATCCACTTTAGGTTGGTAAATCAAGCATTTCGGTTAAACAATCAAGGTGAGTATGTTATGAGATTTACTGGGATACGTATATGTTATATAAATGTTTTTATACATGATCAATATTTGAAATGATGTTTTGGCATGTTTGCCTTATATGAGATAAGGTTATGATTATAATGCATTTTATGAGAAATGCATGTATTTTACATGTGGCATATGAAAAGTTTTGTGCATGTGAACGTATGGTCATGTTAAATACCCGACGGGGTATAAGAAATGAGCACGTCTTGCAAACGGGCCTTAGGGGGAAGATCCTTCACGAAACCCCAGGGATCTAGGATCCTGTTGAGAATGTTTGGCATACTTACACATATGATATCTCGCACTAAAAGATAATGTCCAAATGATGTTCTCACGAATATGGTTTTATGCATTAACGTCATTTATGTATGATTATGAAAAGTGTAGTGAATTATTATTCATGCACTAAAATTATATGTTCTATGAAAGATGATTTCTTCATGAAACCATAATTGCTCACTAAGATTATAGCTTACGTATTTCATATATGTATCTCAGGTAAGATCAGGATAAGACATGAAGAGATCGCATGAAGTCTTATAGTTCTTAAGATAGCCATTATAAATGTTAGGCTATTGAACTGTTGCAAGAACGTTTTCGCAGATGTAAAGGTTATGAGGGTTATGGTTATGAAAAAAAAAACGGGGCGTCACAATATCACTATGGACTTTGTAACGAAATTGCCAAAGACCTCAAGGGGTCATGACACCATCTCAGTGATAGTGGATCGCTTGACCAAAAGTGCCCATTTCTTGGCCATGCGGGAAATTCTATCTATGGACAAGCTAGCCAAGTTGTACATTGATGAAGTGATATCTCACCATGGCGTGCCGCTATCTATTGTCTCGGATCTCGATAGTCGGTTCACGTTGCATTTTTGGGATGGTTTTCAAAAAGAGTTGGGTACGCGTGTGAAGTTGAGTACGGACTATCATCCCCAAACAGATGGCCAAAGCGAGAGAACAATTCAGGCGCTTGAAAACATGTTAAGATCTTGTGCGATCGGCTTCGGGGATAGTTGGGACTCGCACCTACCTTTGGTAGAGTCTGTGTACAACAATAGCTACCACTCGAATATTGGAATGGCACCGTTTGAAGCATTATATGGAGTCCAGTATGTTGGCTTGAGGCGGGGGAGAAACAGTTTGTCGGGCCTGAGATTGTTCAAGAGACGACATACAAAGTTAAAGGTATTCGCGAGCGTTTAAAGGCGGCTCAGGATCAACAGAAAAGCTATGCCGACAAGAAGAGGCGACCGATAGAGTTCCAAGTGGGGGATCGTGTTGTGCTAAAAGTGTCCCCTTGGAAGGGAATAATCAGGTTTTGAAAGCACCGAAAATTGAGTCCCCGTTTCCTTGGACCATTCACCGTGATTAAATGAGTAGGACTTCAAGCCTATCAATTGGAACTCCCTTCGCAAATGAGTGGAATCCATAACACATTCCACGTTTGTTACCGCCGAAAATGCCTAGCGGAGGAAGAGAGCGTCATCCCTCTTTTAGAAATTCGGGTTGGCGTGAGAAACCGTTGCGTCGAAGAACCCGACACGATTTTGGAAAGGATGACGAAGCAGCTCGTCACAAAGAAGTCACTATGGTTAAGGTTCAATGGAAGCACCATCGTAGTGCTAACGTGACATAGGAAGCCGAAGAAGATATGTAGAGGAGATATCCTCATCTATTCTCCTAGCTTAGATTTCGAGGACGAAATCTTCTCCAAGTTGGGGAGGATTGTAACACCCGCGATTTTGGTACGTCCCTATCGGGTATCTCTTTATTTATTATAATCCCTAACCCGATCATAATTCTTAATTACGGAACTATGGTTGAGATCGAGAGTTCATCGGGTCGAAAACAAGAGAAAACGGGATTCGGTACACCTGGGGCAACTGTGCCCGAGATTGTGACAGGGGACACTCTCGCGGGGCACAATCACATGGAATGTACCGCGAAGGAGGGTACGGGGGAGACAATGCCCGCGAGAATGACATGTGTCACTCTCGCAGGGCAAAGTCGCCGAGAGTGTACCAAGAGGTACTAAACTCGGGCGACAATGCGAAGCGAGAATGACCATGTCATTGTCGTGAGGCAATGTCGCGGTCTCCAAGCCCTTAAATGCTCCTCAAATCGATTTTATCTCATTTATCTCATTTTGGATCTTTTGAGGTTCGATTTTTGGAAGATTCAAAGGTAAGGTTTCTTCTCTCCTCATTCATTGCTACTTGGAGAGAATCCTTACATATATTAATGGTATTGATTTAGGGTTGTTGGTCATCAATTTGGCCTCTAGAGGTTGAGCATTCAAGTCTCCTACTTTCTTCTCTCAAGTCTCATCATCTAGGGTTTGTATACAACCTTACAAGCTGAGTTTTTCCATCCTTGTTTTTATATGATTACTAGGGTTCATGTGTTCTAGCTTTCATTTAAATCACCTAACCATGTATTTGGGTTTGTTTTATTTTAACCTAAATATGGGTTTTGGAGATATTAGGGGTTTGAAACCTAAATAAGAAAGTTTGAAAAATGTATTTTAAACTATGATTAATGGTTCTTTATATCCTTTTACTTACTTGGTAACTAACCCTTGTTTGATGGGATTTTGGTAAACCAAGATGAAATTAGGGTTTTGGTGAGATTCAAGTATTGGTTTAGTTGTTGATATTATTGTAAATTGGAATGGGATTTATAACATTCTATTGATGGGTTTGAGATAATGGCATCTCCTTAAAGTTGCGGACTCAAGACTCCGTATTGATAAACTTTATATCTGTAAATTGGTTTTTACCCTATT
Source organism: Arctium minus (assembly GCA_954870635.1). Classification (NCBI taxonomy): domain Eukaryota; kingdom Viridiplantae; phylum Streptophyta; class Magnoliopsida; order Asterales; family Asteraceae; genus Arctium; species Arctium minus. Next base: position 20,252,781 of record OX941097.1, on the reverse strand, counting down.
ATACATGATCAGTTGTGAATGTATTAGAATGTTTTGGTATTTTGTCTTAGTGCAATGGATCCATAGGCACGGTGTTCTCAATGTCCCGTTTTGGACATTAAGTTCACCACTTTGACACGGAATAGGCATCGGGTCACCATGGTAAGTAAGGTGTGGACCTATATGGTGGGGCAGCGTCCCATGAGCAGTAAAATGTAATTCCATTGTGCACAAGTTCTCATTTTGGAACTCTCAAGAATAGACCTAGAGGGTTGACTTGATGTTTTCGAGCAATAGACTTAGAGGAGTTGAGCTCAGTAAGTTATTGGTGTTTATTTGTACCATGTTATGATCACTAATGATTTACCTGTTTACTTTGATCTAGCTCACGGCTATATCCACCGTACAACTACAAATGGGTTTATGATTTCCATTTCTAATTTATTTGTTCTCACTAGGCTTTAGCCTAACACTTGTTTTCTTTGGTTGTCATGTATGACAGGTCATCTTAGCGGTGGGGATCATCGGGATTGAGTGGACGACCTTGGGGTCGAGAGTGGCCTTTTTGGAAAATTATTGACCGACACATATGATTTTGAGGATATACATTTTGGAAGGATGGCGACACCCGAAAATAATCTATTTTGATAAATTTATATTATTAGGTTGTCGATTCATATTCTTCATTCCTTTTGGGTTGTATAAGCCATACTTTATTTTCCCTGTTTTAGGGTGACACTTTGGTTTTAAAATGTCATTACCGTATTATTCAGGTTTTAATTGACCCTTGATAGAGTGTACAGGTTTCCTCCAATAATAGACGTCATATTGCCGAATTTTCGAATTTTAAATTGACCCTAAATTTTAGTATGTTACATGGTTGATCGAGTTGGTTGGGTTTTTTAGCACCCCTATGAAGCTCTAAGCTGCGTATTTGGAACTTTTTGGCTAAGTGTCCCTCATTTTTTCATCTACGTTCATTCCAACCCACTCTCACTTCCTTTACTTCGATCCAAGAACACTTAAGGCAAGATTTCCATTGGGTTTCGTTAGCATTAAAGGCTTATGTGTAACGCCCTCAAATTTGGTAAGAGCAACTAATTAAAATTTCGGTATAATATCAACATAAGGAACAAAACTTCCTCATACAATTCAAAACTCATAATACCTCAAGTCAAAATTCTATAACTAACCTTAACAAATATATAAACTCCAATAATATACAGGTACTCAACCGAAGTCGGGTGTTACTTAACCCCAAACACAAGATTCTCTTCCCAAAACAAATGTGGATGACTTCAACAAGCTAAACACTCTCCGAGCACGCAACTAGCACCCCTCTCTTCACAGTGTCACTAGAACTATTCCCAACGAAGCATGTTGCACATGTCGACAATTAAAAAGGTTAGGCTAATGCCTAGTGAGTTCAAGAGTTTTCAACATTAATAAATATATCGTTAAAAAGGAAGAATGCAGTTGAAATCATAATCTTTCAAAATGGTATGCTTCAAATATGAAAATGACTCGTTTTCCAATAATATGCATTTTAGGCGGAGGAACACCAATATAAACTTTTTCCAAACCAAACTATTTTAAGGACTAAGATCCCAATGTAAAACGTTCCTTCGTAAATTAATTTCAACCCAAAACTTACTCAAAGGAGAATAGAAAGTGGACTCCCAATTTATAAAACGCGGATAAACTCTATATCCCGAAACACCCAAAACACGGGTGGGACATAATACTCAACCCATAAACCATGGATAAAAACCCATATAAACAAAATGTCACCAAAAACATGGATAATAAAACGCAATACCCAAAACAACACCTTTCGGTGATGGGGGAATTCCATCGAAAGTGGCGGGCACACAAAGTTAAGCCACTTCTCGATGTTCTCGAGCTTCACATAGAGTCATGGATCCCCGTATACGGCTCCCTACTGAGCAACCACCGCAAGATACCCAAATGACCCTAGTGTCTACTCGACCTCTAGATGTGTGTCACCACAAAAGCCAAAAGTCCCCGTATCCGGCTCATCATGGGCACCACTGCAAGACTTAGCTCCGTATACGGCTCTACAGAGCACCACCACAAGCTTACATAAAAACATGACTTGGGGACCACTCACTAGACTTCAGACGCGGACACTAAATTCCACGATGAATAACTAGACTGAACTACAAACGGGCATCGAGTTCAACCACCCACGATTTATACCTCGAGCCCTTCACTAAAGGTTACACGGTTATCGAGTTCAACCACCCACGATCTATACCTCGAGCTCCCGCTAGCCATAAACACTTTCCAGTCCCAAAACGGGGATAAAGTCCCCAACTAAACCAACTGACTGACTCATATGCCTATGGATCCAATGCATTATAGTCTAAAACGTTACATGACTCAAACGAATGAACTAACGCTTTCAAAACATGTAACTCTCAAATAAGATGCAACTAAGTACACCATACGTCAAAGGCTCCTTATCGAGCTACCAAAACTGAACAAATGTTCCAAGACTCATCCGAGTATAAATCAAGCCCCAAAAGGCATAATAGACGTTCGGATAAAATACGGGAGCCAATATGGTTTTATATTCCAAATACATATTTTCCCAAAATCTTTGTTTTCTCAAATCACAATTGGCCTTCGGCCCAAAACCCAAAAAGTTTTACTATTTCTAAAATGTTCCCAAGGTCGGGATTGACCAAAACCAACGGACTCACACATTCGTACTTTCAAAATATCTCATTTCATGAATGATGCATAAAACCCGACAAACACTAAAAAGTGCATTTTTGACCAAATGTCTATTTATGCAATATATCATCAAAACACATTCATTTATGACATATTTATCAAAATGCCCAAAAATCTCAAATGTGGGTGTTTTACCAAGTTTAATAAGTTAAACACTTCAAATAATCAAAAGTTACCAAATAACTCAACAGTTGACAATTTCATGTAAAACACATAAATACTTTAAAATGGACATTTTGGCATGTACAACGTTTTCACAAATCAACTTGAACTCACCTTGCTAGATTTAGGCTAAATCTAGATTTTCCCCAACTTGAGCTCCTTTTTGAAGAAACTTGAATCCTCAAGCCAAATCTTCCAAAACCCTAGATCCACAAGTTTCCAACCATAAATACACGTATTCAAACACTTAGAATCATTTCCCCAAACATTATACGTGAAGATTTCAACTTATGCCAAAACCCTAATTTCCATAGATAAAGAAAAGAGGAGATTACCTTATCCATAACTTCAATCCACCAACCAAAATACTTCTAGGTCACCAACATGAGCCATAAACTCCCAAACTTCCAAATGATAAAAAGGGTTAGGTGAAAACCCTAGAAAATTGATGAAGATGATGAAGAAGATGGAGAGGATGAAGATAGCTTAACTCTAGCTTCCACATCTTGCTAGATGAGGAAGAATCACTTGAAACACTCTAGGTTTGGTGTTTCAAATGCCCAAAATCAACAATGGGGGTAAATGGTTCGGTTTAGGGAGAAGAGGATAGGGTATGGTTGAAGTGGATAATGAAAAGAGACTGAAATTCACGTTTTTAACCTGCTAGACCCCGAATGCGATTGTGCCAAGCGATAGTGACATGGTCACTATCGCGAGGCACTCTCGCCGATAATGTACCAAGAGCTCCCAGCTCTCCGCGATTGTGCCAAACGATAGTGACCATGTCACAATCGCGAGGCACTCTCGCCGACGATGTACCGAGAGGCTTCGACTCTCGGCAATTATGACACGGCGATAGTGACCTTGTCACTATCGCGGGGCACTATCGCCCAACCTAAACCGAAGACCAAAAGTTCATTTTTCTTGCCCAAATCGTTTCCGACGCTTTTAGAGATCCAAGGAAAATCCTCCCGTTTGCAAGGTTTACCCTTATAAACTTCTACGTTGGCCCAGGGCCACTTTTACTGACTGAAGAAAATTACGGGTGTTACATTATGGTCGAAGCTTGGGAGTTTAAAGCTTCAAGATCTCCTTTTCGCTTCTAGAGTTTTGGTTGGTTTCTAAAAGTATATACATGTCAAAATCCTATAACTTAGTTTCCCAAACTTTTCTTTTGATGTATTTCTTGTATTTGGTGATTTTAGACCATTTAGGGGCAATTTGGGGGTTTTAGCCCCTTTGATGTATTAAATTATTGGGTTTCCTTTGAAATGCCATAAAAAGAGTTTGTTTATATTTATGAAATGTTTTGAGGAATGAACCTCATGGTTAAGCTATATTGGGTGTGGAAACATTATGGAAATTCATTCAAATGAAAGATTGGTATTTTGATAATTGAGAATCATCTAGAAATAAATGATTTCATTTAGAGTATATTGATTGGGAAATTACATGTTTGGATGTCGTTTCGCATCCTAGAGTCATTTCACATGTTAGACTATAATGCATTGGATCCACAAATATAGGAGTCGGTTTATTTGTTAAAAATTAGATAGTCATTCAGGCATTGTAGCTAGAAATAGACACCGGGTCAACAAGGTCTTGTGGTGCGGGCTCTTGGAATGGAACATCGGCCATTGTGTTTACAGTGTATTTTCTAGTGAACAAACATATCTAAGATCATCGGGGGTCTTAAGACATAGACCATGCAAGGTTTAATTGGATTACCATTGATCCGTAGTTGGGCTCATCAATATAGATTTGTGGCTTACTTTTATGTTTCGTCACTATTAACGGAAAATCAGGTCTCCCCCATCATCGCAAGATGCGTTTTGACTTTATAGTCTTGAAAATACAATATTTGGAATAGTTGATTTTGATAAAGTTTATGTTTTCAGTTTAATGTTTTATAACATTGCTTATTAATTGTTTAAACTCACTAGGCGTTAAGCCTAACATTTTTTTTAAATGACATGTATATCAAGTTTCTTAGGTGGCGGGGTTAAGGAGGTTTGAGAGTTGAACTGGGTGTCGTTAACGGTATCGATTGGGTAGCAATTTTTGGAGCGCCTACAAACTTGGTGTATATATATAGAGCCTTTTGATGGTGACACTTAATTGTAATCTATCTCTAGAATGATTTAGATTAGGATATTGTTAGCTATTAACTACTCTCATTTGTATTTAGTTGGCGTTGTCCCATTTTATTGGGAAATACTCTCTTTATTAATTGAAGTTCCAAGTTTTTGTAAGTTTCAAATGTTCTCCTATTTTAGGGGTGTTACACCATGCACCATAACCCCACCCCCTTCGTGAAAGCCCTTTTGTTCTCGAAAACATGTTCCAGGTTCCATGAAAACCCTTTTGAATGAAAATGAATCCTTACACATATGAAGAATGAACGAATGAACGCAGAAGATGAAATCAATTGAGAGTTTTTTTTTAACTAACAGATCAAGAAGATGAAGCATATTCATTTATATTAGCATATCCATATCCTTTTTTGGAATCCTTCTGGCTTTATTTCTACACGAGGAACCCCATATGCATTTATATGTTTCAGTGTTTGGGATTTTGAATTTAGATATTTCAATTTAGAGTTTTGATTTAACAAACTTATGAATTATATATAAAATGTGACTGTTTTTAAGTTTAGGGATTTCAATTGTATAAACTTGTTGATGTTCTTAAGTTTTGTGTTTATGTTTAGGATTGGTTTTAGGGTTTTGATTATAAACTTTGTATTTGAAATTTTAACCGACTGGTGGACAATGACATCGGTGGTATTGAGGGGTGGAATTTCTGACTAAAAATTAGGTTTGATCAAACTAGGGTTCTCGAATTATTAAGGAAGGAGGGTGAGAAGAAAATGTAGTAACAGGACGAAAATGCCCCTCGAGTGAGGGGCACATGACTGATTTAACTTAGCCTCCTCCAACAGTATTAAGAGGAGACTACTTTGAACCTCAAAACACGATAATAAAACAATCATAAATAAGGGACCAAAAATGTAATTCACTCATAATATTATACGTAAAAACATACTCCCTCCGTCCCAAAATAAATGTACATAATGAAAATGGCACACAGTTTTAGGAATGTGCAATTATTACACTTTTTAAATAACCAAATGACACTTTTACCCTTGATAATAGAGAGAGAAACTTTATCCACCTCATAATTAAGAGTAAAATGGGAAATTGAAAACTTACTTTTGAAAGTGGACATTTATTTTGAGACAAACTAAAATAGTAATGTGGACACTTAATTTGGGACGGAGGGAGTATTTGATATTCAAATCAATCATGCCATTTTCATAAGATACGAAGAGAGATTTTGTCACTTTTTGTATATCTATTTCTGGATATTTATTTCTTTTGTCAAAGATTACATTTTTAAATGAGTAAATTACAAATTTCGTCCCTGTGGTTGTATGAAAATTATGGATTGAATCCTCCAAATGAAATAATTACAAACATGGTCATTGTGGTTTCAATTTTGTTGCGGATTGAATCCCCGTCTCTAACTTCATTACCATAGCTCCATTAAGTTAAGGGTCTTTTTAGTCATTTATTATTTTCTTTTAAAAAGAAAAACATAATATATATATATATATATATATATATATTCAAGACCGTCCTTCTAGTTCACGTTTTGCTCCCATCTCCCGTCCACTAGATACGCTACTCCTGCAACCGCATATGCAACCCCAAGCGCTACAATTTCCACCGTTCAGTCATACGATTCTCCTTCGGCACTGCCACCTTACTCCGCCTTGCCACAACCTTACCCTGTCGTCCCACCACCAGCTCTTGTCCATTACCACCGACCTAGACGTATGCCATCTCCCCGCTGCTCTTTTGCTCCGACCAGGTTCGTCCTTCTCGTCTCGATGTATTCCTCCTCGCCATGTCACTCCTCCCCATCGCTCCTTTGCTATCTCTCTTCTTATTGTTGTTATTCTCCGACATACCTTCGCCAGGTCCATCACCATTAAACAACGACTTTTCTGCTCCCCTTCGGTGACACATTCTTCTTCGGTGAAGAAGTGAATATGATATTGGGTGAAGAAGGAATCATATATTAAAAACTCTTCTGCAATAAATCGTACGTACATTTTCATGACTTCAAATTGCAAGTTCAAGAAAGACTGAGCAGGTAGATTGCATAAACTGTTTCACCATTGTTGGTTTGAGATGATATGGTGGTGGTGGAAGCTAATTACACTTGTATGAGCTCTAGAGAAATTGAGAAATTTGGAAACCATTGCGGTTTTGGGTCGGTTTTCGAACGATCCAGCGACAAGATCACAGTTTTTAGCAAATGATTCCAAATTATTGTTTGTAGGAATAAGGAAGATGATGAAGATGACATTTGATCCAAATTCTTACAGTTTTCAGATTAATGGTAAAAAAACTCACCAAAACAGATAAATTTGTTTCTCAAGTCTTCCCCGTTGTAGTAAATCGATTCGAAACAAATCAACAAAACTCAATGTAATAAATTGATTTCAAAACAACCCATAGTGAAGTTGTTGGGTTAAGTTGAAAAAATGAATGACACCCAAAAAAAATGAAGACACCAAATAAAATGAAAATGAAAATTTATCTTAGGTTGCCACATAAGGCTCATAAGGATGATACTCATACTTTGAGGTTAGAATGGTGCTTGCTTTTATTTTTTTGACATATCTAAAAACCCATCTGGTGTTTATGTGTGTGCAAGACTGCAAGGGAAGGGGTGATAAGGAAGCCAGAGGTTACAGGTCAGTATTTTTGCCCTATCTTTGATCTGGTCGGCAACCACTACTATGATGCGGGGTTCACTGAGCAAAGTAGTCGGACAAATCAAAATAAGAACAAATCAGGGAGAGGGCGTCAGAGAGAAAAGGGGGAGGGAAAGGAAGGGGGCGGTGGTGAGTGGCCGGAGTTAGGGAGGAGGGAGTGCAGCGGGGACTTTCTCCGGCGACGATGAATTGTTGTCTCACACACACATTATATATATATATATATATATATATATATATTATTTTTATATTTTTAAAGTATGAAAAGGACGATATTGCCCTTAATTTAACGGATCATTAATTAGTGGAGCTAGAATAAGGGACCTAATCCGCAACAGAAGTGAAACCATGATGATTGTATCTGTAATTATTTCATTTGGGGGACCCAATCCAAAATTCTATATAACCACAGGGATGAAGTTTGTAATTTACTCTTTTTAAATAAAATTAAAACTATTTAATTGCCAGTATAATCTTTTTTTTATATTGAATTAAATGTTTGGATTAAAATAAAACTCGTAAACTCGATGACATGATGGATATTTTGTCATATAGTAACAAAAAACAAAACTTTTAATAAAGAAAAAAGATTTAAAAAAATGAATTAAAAATAGAGAGAAAAAACGAATGAACCGTTTAGGCTTGGTTTGTCCTCGCCCGATTTAGGTCCATCTCCAGTTTAAAAAAATTAATTTTTTATATCATAATTTTTTTTTATGTATTGTTAAAAACAACTCCAAAAGATTATTTAATTTTTTTTAATGGAAAATAAAAAATCAAATTTAAAAAGAGAAAACTACATTTAACTTTCTTATTTTTAATATTACAAAAATTAATTATAATAATAAAATATTCAATACATTTAATAATAGTTATTATCTTAAACATATGATTTCAAGGATTTTTATTGGTGAAAATAAAAATAAAAAAAGTTATTTTTCTATTCTAAGTAATCATTTTTAGGAAGTTCTCTAAATTTAAAGAAATTTTACTTTTTCGCTCCTATATTTCCATTTTGAAAATCTCTTGGAACAAAAAAACAAACTCAAAGATCTCTATTTACTTCGTTTTGCGTTTTGCAGGATAAGATGTATACAAACCTGACATCTACCCCAAAGAATAGAGCAGTTATTTCCGTAAAGACCTTCTAAACCACGTTTAAGGTACCCGTCATTCACATCACGTGTACACAAACAATTTCCGAACACGCAAATGCAAAGCAAAAACGAAGGACCTGTAAGCCGATGAATGTTAGTTTGAGAAGGACAACAACGAAGAAGATTATAACGATTATACAATTCTCGTTAAAGACCCCCGGTGGTTGGGATCAAAGGGGCAAAAAAGTAAATCCACCAACTCAAGTGCTTCGCGTTAGGTTATATATAGATATAGAGATATATACACATCGTCGTTCTCATCAAACGATGGAAAAAAACCATATAAGCACTCGGAAAAAGAATTTACACCGCCGCCATTTTTTTTAGCACGAACGCATGCTCCTCAATCTTGGCATGTCGTTCATGTACTTCCTCCTTATTTCCTTCTCACCGACTGCTACAAATTCCGCTTGAGGCCCATGAAAACGGTATAGCTGAAAGACAAACCGTTGCAAAAAAATATTGCAACGGTCTGCAAAAAGGTGTCGTATATCTGTTTTTCGTTTAGAATCTACATTCTTGTGGACCTTTTAACGATTCCCTAACTCATGCTTGCAGTTCTTAACAGCCTACGGAACTCCGAGAGGCTAATCTTGCCGTCTTTATCCACGTCAGCTTCCTCCAAAACGGGATATATCGACCCTCTTAGGCCCGTATGCTGCAAATACCATAAACAACGTATAAGTTAGCAAAAACACCGATCCGGAGTTTTAACTTTTCTGAGGTCAAAGAAAGTAGTATGCCAAAAATGTCTAAATGTCCTAATAGACTGTTTTATAAGATTTAAGTTTATAAGACAAACAATTTTGTGTCTTATATAAAAATGTTACAATAAATTGTTAGAACGTATTTGGGCATTCTAATAAGTTTTTCAGGACACTTTTGAAATAATTGTTTATAGAACGCACGGTTGTTTGGTCTAATAAACTTTTAAGTCCTATTAAGCAATCTAATAAGACACTTAGGTGGTGTTTTTTTTTTAAAAAAAAACTTATTAATGGCTCTTAAGTCTGAATCGTTCAGCCCTTTTTACACACCACCTTTTATTAATCATAACTAAAATAAGACTTCAGACTTTAGACCTCTTAAAAAACAAACGACACCTTAGACATTAGTCAAAGTTTAAATATAGAGCGAAAGCATACCGCTTTGAGTTCTTCTGCAGTTATATATCCATCTCTATCAACGTCGAATTTTTCAAAAGCGGCTTTCGATAATCGTTGCCACTTTTCGTTATTGTGTTCCTCTAACTGATGAACATGTAGCGTAGCCGCTACAAACTCCATGAAATCCACAAGACCGTCCGTGTTGCTGTCGATCTGTGACACGAAAACAGACGGAAATAATCAAAATCATGAAAGACGGTGTTTTAGAGTCGAGATTTACACGAAAATCCGTTGATGGAAACACGACCCTTCTGCTTTTCATGGAAGAAAAAAACACGCCCGTTTTACCATATACGATTCTATTGAAGTTTTAAACCAAAATTCACAACTACGTTAAGCTCGTATGGTATATATTCATTTGCTACCCCAAGATTTCTTTATTGTGTCGATGTTTTCAAATAGTCAAAACACGTCGATATTTTCAGTTTAAGAACGTTAGTATGGGAATATGTGAAAACCCCAAATTACCCTCCAAAATAGCCCTTGAGGAGAGAACGGAGATTTCAACATATATTGAACAGAAATTGTCAAGTATAGTCGATGTGGGATTCCAACAACTAAAATTCATTTTTTTCGTTCTAGAAACTTTCTTTTGCAAATTCTTTCATCCGTTGGTCATAAAAACCGATGTAAAAAACAAAAAGGATCAAAATATGACGACTTACCGCTTCCAAAATCTCCAAAACACGCGATTCTTTCATCTTCCATGGAACGTCCTTAGCAAGAGCCTACCTCAAAAAACCGAGCTAATTTTAGAAACATATATTTCCTATTCTCGTTCAAAAATCGGAGGCTTGGCCGAAAGATTCCGGAAAAACGAACATGAAACAAACGTACCTGCCTCATTTCCTCGAGACTAATGGCGCCATTTTTGTCCACATCAATGGCATGAAATTGATCTTTGAGATCGGATATTTCTTCTTCATCAAGGGTGCTAGCCAATGCCTATAGTATCGTTGGAAATTTATCTCGTTAGCATTTAATATGTGATTTAGCATTCATGTTAAGGAAACCAAACACGAATTCTTACCCGTAGAGCTAACTGTTTTAAACGATTGTATTTCACGAATTGGCGCATGTTGGATAGTACGGAAATGTCGAGCGGAATCTCGGAGGCGTTTCCATCTTCTCGAACCCACGGGTGTGCTACACAAGTTTCACGTATCATCAGATGTCGATTTACGAAACGAAAACGAACAACAAAAAGATGATATATATATATATATATATATTGAAAAAAAGATATACATACATAGGGCCTGTGCAGCGGTGAGTCTTGCGCGTGGATTTTTTACGAGTAATTTCCTTACGAGATCTTTGGCACTGTTGCTTATGGTCGGCCATGGTTTGCGACGGAAATCGGGCTTGTTTCTTAATACCTGTTCGTTTAAAAGAGAATATGAATTAAAAGCAAATAAATACCGGTGAATAAATGCTTTAGAGCAGGGCCACTTGGGATTTTCCCGACTGTTATCTTCATTTAGTATTAATTAATTTGGTAAGTGTTCTGAATGAACAGTTTATATATGACATAAAATTACCATTTTAACCCCCTGTAAGATTTAATCATAAATTGGAGATGAATTCTTTTCTAGAAATTACCGGGGGTGCATCAATATAGGGGCACCGAAAGTTTCACCCTCTCAATTTACTCGCCTTCAGACGTGATTTTACGGGTCGTAAAAAGGTTATTTTTTTCCCATAAGCGATGGTAATCAATAGTAAAGTGTATACGATTAATGTGGCAAAAGTCGAACGAAAGTACCTCCTTGAAAATACCATCCTCCGTTCTATCCCAAAAGGGTCGACGCCCACATAGTAGAATGTAGGAGATCACACCTATGCTCCAAACATCCGATTCCGGCCCTGATCTACGCTTCAATACTTCAGGTGCAACATAGTAAGCGCTACCCACGATATCCGTAAACTTCTTTCCTGCATTACGTACAAATTTTCCCCCAAAAAGAAAATTAGATATCAGAATCAATCACGAAAACCAAACTTTCTTTTAGCAAACCAGGGGCATTCACATAAACAACCGCTCTACTTTTTGGATTAGAGGACAAGTCTGCATACACCCCCCCGGACCCCACCTTCGAGTGGGATTTACTGGGCTCGTTTGGTTTGGTTGAATCAATCACAAAAACATCAAAGAGAACGACATTATACAACTCCGGTTGAATTGTATAATAAATATGAATATGGACTACAGTATTATACTCACCGGGTTTTATGAAGTCCGACAATCCAAAATCCGTAGCCTTCAAGTGTGAATCCACATTCGGGGATTTGAAAAGAAAATTCTACAAGATTACAAAAAACGATAAAGTTAGCGTCATCTTAAGAATTAATCACTTTTCATGGAAACAACTGCTCGACTCCTTGGGGTGGGATATACTGGTATCGTTTGGTTCAACTCTCGGATGTGAACAAACTAGTGGATCTTTGGTGACGAATATGGGGAAAAAGCAATTTTAGCTCGAAAACTTTCTATAAAAGGAAAAGTTCCAATTTTTTTATGAAACAGAGGGAAGTGTTAGTTTTCTAACCTCGGGTTTCATGTCGCGGTGTACCAAACCATGTAAATGGCATTCTGCTGCTACTCTAAGCATCTGCCTTACAACAACGGCTGCATCTTTCTCTGTGTAACGACTGTCTTTCCTGTAAAGACGATATAAGCGAGTGGGACATATGGGCAGGTTCATTTGAGAACCGTAAATATTATGAAATCCGTGAAAACCAATTCATTATGAATGAAAATGCATTGTATTCATATTATTCATCATGAATGGTTGGTTCTCATGGTTATCAAAATATTTACAGTTTCATGTTGTATTTTGCACCTCCATCCAAAGATATAAAGGCATGCTTTGACTTTTGAAGTCAAGCGGAGTACTATTCAACTTTGAAATCGCTACAAGTTGCCTGAATTTTTCAAGGAAAGTTTTAATATCTACATTTCACTCTAAAATAATTCCTACGAATCAAAGAATCCCGGGTTTAAATTCGCAATAAAGTCCGTATCCATTCTCGATTTGGAAAACTAAAGGTTTGACCTCAAAAGTCAACATATAGAAGAGAAGGGATGTATTTCATGTTTACAAGATGAGAATTCTTACTTTGATAAAATCCTGTCGAGTAACTCACCGCCCTCACATAACCTGAAAGGAAAGTCTCGGAGTCAATTTCGAGATTTATTTGATTTTTGTAAGATATATATCGTCTTTAAAAGCAATAAAATTCAATTGAAAAAAAACTTACTCCATAACAATGTATACAAAGGAATTGTCTTCAAATGCATTATGGAACTGTACCACATTCTCGTGACCACTTAACGCTCGCAAAATTTTAACTTCTCGCTTAACATCCTCAACCGCAATTGGAAGAAGCATCTGTTACAAGATGCAAAACCCGTCTTTAGACCACAAAATTTTCATAGTTAAGTATATGATTTTATTGGTGACGAGGCAGGTTCAAACGAGAAGACGGTCAACTTGCAAGAAGTGCAATAAGGCCCAAATGTGATTCTAGAGCAAAATCACATGTGATACAAGCACGTCCGTTGACCAACCATGGTTCGGACAAAGGTCATGAATCTTCGATCATGAAAACCAAACCAAAAGATATGAATCGTCCAATCGAATTTTCAGAAAAAACTGATAACATGATCATCAAAAGTAGTGATGAACATGGAGCCCTCGAGCATGTAGCTAAGTTGGCAAAGGGGCGGAGTAACTTTGCTCAAATACACAACAGGTTCAAGTTCGAATCCTGCTAGAGACGGGCTTGAACCCCTCCGCTAGCATCAAGTCAGCTCTGAAATGTCTCCTCACATGTGGTTCGATGTGGGGCCGGTCGGAGTTGTGGGTAATCAACCTTTTTGCTCAAAAGTGATGAAATGAAACCTAGTTCCAAATTTCATGATTCTGCTAAAAAAACTCTTTTAAAATTCTGCATTTTCTCCTTCAACTAGTTTATCCCTTGTATCAAGATTCAAAATTCACATGTGAATAAAGCCTTGAAACTTGAATTTTGACAGCTGTTCTTCCATCGAACACCCAAGATTTTGATACAAATTTGCATACAAAAACCATGTAATCAAACACAAACCAACAAAAACTAAATCGAAACCCACATTCCAAAAACGGAAAACCAACATTCATATGAAGAAAAAGAGGGCAGAAATTACCTTATTTTTGTCGATTTTCTTGACGGCAACACGATCGCCAGTTGATTTATCAATAGCAACATAAGTATACCCAAATTGACCATGCCCTAACAATTTACCCGTCGAATACCTTCTATCAAAATCCTTAAGATACCCAAAATCCGTTCGTTTCCCACAAGGAATCGCCTTCGTACGCTTTGGTGTAGCCGCCTTACCTTTTGCTCGATTATTTTTATTATTATTATTATCCTGCTGCTTTCGATGATGATGATACCTGTTGAGATCTTTAATTTTATGTAAATTGAGATTAGGCACCACTCCCTCATGTTTCACGATCAGATGTTGTTCTTGTTCTTGTTCTTGTTCTTGTTCTTGACCGGCGGCGGCGGTGGCGGTGGTGGTGCTGTTGGACCCACTGATCTTGGTGTTGGAAAAACAGATACCCATATCTTCAATCGATCAAAAATCAAATCTTTGACCAGGGTTTTTGTGGGAAATTGTTGAATTTATCAATTATATGAAATCAAGAACATAATGGGTCGATTAATATATATAGAGAGATAGAAATGAAGAAAATGTGGGTATTTGGGAAATAATAAAATAATGGTGGAGGAAATTTGGTGGTAGATTGGTGGAAGGTGGGGGGGAGACAAGGATGGCTGTGGCGGTGGTGGTGGTGGTGGTGGTGGTGGTGGTGGTGGTCAAAGGGAGTTTTGTGTTTTTTTGAGGGAAGAATGAGGACCCCCACCTCATTAATTTTATGATGTTAACAGGTTCAAATGGTGTGATTTCAGGTGGTGACATGAAGAAGAATTATTTGGTTTGATGATATCTTTTTTCCCCCCCAAAGAAGATTGGGGGTCTATGAATGAAATCAATCAATCAATCCACATTTCTTGCGTTCATACGGGGTTTTTTAGAACAAGTTTCTTTCCCGAAAATGGGGAGTGAACCCATTCGGATCTATATTCGGATCTATATGGGTTTACGGCCGTTTGTTTAAGACTCGTGTTTGGATTGTGTTTTTGTATTGAAAATGGATCTTGAACTTCAATAAGGTAGCGTCCAAACATGATTGGACGGGACTGGACAGGACAAGAGGTTAGGACTGGACTGGACTGGACAAAACAAATGTTTGTCTCGTATTTGATACGACTAGGACTGGATAGGACGGAAATGGAGACAAATCTCCCTAAAAGTTGTTTGATAATTTTATGTTATATAATATTTATAAATGACACATACAAAGTATATCTTTAAATAATTTAATTAAAGAACATTTTTATTTTTTACGCAATTATCATACATATAAATACATACAAAAACAATGGTAGGAAATTTGAATGAATAATCTGAAATAATTGATGATAGTTTGAAAAAATCTATGTGGTGGAGGTGGAGGTGGTCGACAGTGGTGGTGGCGGTGCACAGTGGTAAAAGAGGTTGTTGTAGTGGAGGAAGAGGCAAAGGTGACCGACGGTAGTTGGCGGTGAGTGTCGGTGGTGGCGGCGGCAATGGGTGGTAGTGATCGGTGGAGATGGTGGAGGAAGTTGTAGTAGAGGAAGAGGTGGAAGTGGTCGACGATGGTTAGTGGTGGCTACCGGTGGCCATCGATGGTGGTGGCGGCCATGGGTGGTGGTGATCAGTGTTAGTGGAGGTGGTCGACGATGGTAGTGGTGGTGGCGATGGCGATGGCCGATGGTTGTGGAGGTGGTTGTTATGGTGGAGGAATAGATAGAGGTTGTCAACAGTGGTTAGCGGTGGCTACTAGTGGTCGTCGATAGTGATAGTGGCAGCGATGGGTAGTGGCGACCCTTAAGACTAATACCATATTAGGATTATATATCAAATGGTGGTAGATCGGTGATTTTTAGTTTTTGTCTCACTTTTGTCCCATGTTGTTCCACCTATTTTGGTGGAACAAGAAAATACTCTTTTTTGTCCCACCTTGTCTCATCATGTCCAGTCTTTGTCCCTGTCCCATATCGCGTCAAACATGGGACAGTGAATTTTTGTCCTGCCCCATGTCATGCCAAACATGGGACAGTAAATTTTGTCCCGTCCTGTTCTGTCCTGTCCCATGTATCAAACGCAGCCTAAGTGGATAGTTTTTATCAATTCTTATAAATTTCTAAGGGCCTTGTTTGTTAGTAGTTTAATGAGTTTAATAGGATTCACAAATTATTCGATCAACTAAACATAATTATTTGGTAGTAGTTTAAATTGTTTAATGATATAGAAAATGATTTATTCAGCAAACTTCTAGGGGTGAGTTTTATATAGAAAACCAAGCTTTTTCAAACTTACTACTCTCATTAAAAAACATGTTCCTTTCATTTATGAAAAAACTCTTTCAAACAAAAATATTTCCAATATATGCAGACATATCAATTCACACAGACAATTTTATCCATACATCAGTTAATTGAAAACCAACCAAACAGTCCTAAGCGGACATGTAGATGAAATGATTTTGAGAGATTTGGATTTCATGATGTTGTTTATGGTTTTTTGAATCATCAGAGTGCACCATACCTAATAGTGTTGGGTTCCGGTGAAAATGAAAGTTATGGTGAGAAAGGTAAGAAGGGATTTCCACCCTTGGATCAATTCTAATTGAAAATCAACACCAATGCTATGCATCGAGATGCACCCGATCAATTCCCATTATAAACACAATTCATAGGTGGGTATAAGATTAAAAGTGATCAATGGTCCAGATTATTTCCTACGTTTCTCACCTTAACTATTATTCTCACACGATCCTTCGTCGTACCGAATATCTGTATATATTCTTTTAAACATGTATTATGCATAGATAATTATTTATCAAATTGAAATAGTGAATTACATTATTGGTTATTTAGTTTTACGTAGCAGATTTTTTATTTGAATTATTTTCTTGTCTTTTCTCAAACATTATGGTCAAATTATTTTGAAATTAGCTTTTAAAAGGTATTTGGATTAATTACAAAATTCTTTAGTTTGTGTTAAAAAAAATCTAGTTATATTTTATATGTATCATAACTTTTACGGTTTGAGACATATATGGTTGGGTTTGACCCTAAACCGCAACAAAAACGCAATACGAACACCCCTACGTGAAACTTTTAAAATATTATTTATAGCTATGCATAGTAATGAAATTGAATTTTAAGTGATTTTAAGAACACAAGGTAAATGTTCAATCAGATGGTAAAATATATTAATATTAATATATTCGTGATCAGAATTTTTAAAAACCAGTTTAAAATGGGTATCAAAAAAGTTATATTTAAGATAATATTTTTTTTAATAAGGTAAAGTTGATATAATATGGGAATGGGTATATGTACATCTAAAAATCGTTCAAACTTCTATTCTTATTGTTTATAAAAAAGGTAAAATTGAATAATTATAAAAATAAAATATGTATGTATTATTAATTTGTACTTTATCTTTATTAGTTATATTCTTGAAAAATTAAAAGTTTTAAAAAAATAAAAACTCACATACTTTATAGAGTGAATTGTAGATTTGGTCCATGTGGTTTTATGTTTTCTTTGATCATGGTCCTCATTTTATATTTATTGTGGATATAGTCCCCGTGGTATGCAATATATTGTGGCTAGGTCCCTAAACACTAACACCGTTAACTTTGAAAGGTTAAAGGCATCACGTGCCTTGCACACTATGAGTAGAATTGTCGATTTACTTTTTCCTTTCAATTTAACATATACACCATTTGAAAGGCATATGATGCATTTAATCTTTCAAAGTTAACGGTGTTAGTGTTTAGGGACACTTGCCACAATATATTGCATATCACAGGAACTATATTCACAATAAACATAGAATAAGAACCATGATAAAAAAGAAACATAAAACCACAAGGACCAAATCCACAATTCACTCTACTTTATAATATATTTCTTCAAATATGATAAATTTTGACATTAAATAAAAGGGGGGGTGCTATTTGCACCAAAAAGTGCAAATATTGAATGTATTGTTTTCCGATCCAATTATTTTTAATTAATGTCATTTCATTTGAAATATATATATATATATATATATATATATATATATATATAGAGAGAGAGAGAGAGAGAGAGGAAGGATCATGCGAGAAGTTAAACATTTTGCGAGAAGTGATTAATCATATATGATTACACGGCCTGTAGATGTGTTTAATCATATATGATTAAACGTCTATGTATTGCCAATATAACATGTGTTTAATCATATATGATTAAGCTTGTGTATCATATGTGATTAAACACTTCTCGCTTTCTCGCAAAATGTTTAGCTTCTCGTTTGAACATGCCTCTCTATATATATATATATATTTTATATATAAACACATTATCTTTATATGTATATATATATATATATGTGTGTGTGTGTGTGTTTTGATTTTATAAATTTATTTATAAATTTATAAAATTTGTAACTTTTGATTTTATTTTATTTTATAAATTTGTAACTTTTGATTTTATTATAACTTTGTAAAATGTAATTTTCTTTTTGTAACAATTACATTTTATTATAACTTTGTAAAAGTGCAATTATTTCTTACCCGAATTGAACCGTAATTAAAAATAACAACCAAAGATAGTTGGGGGTTAAACCCGCCAATTAAGTAAACTCGTTATAAATATAAGTTGGTAAGTTCACGCCTTACCCGAATCGTCCCTTAGGTAGCGTTTGGTATGCAGACTAGATGGGACTGGACAGAACAGGACAGGACGGGACTGAACTGGTGTAACACCCCGATTTTTGTGTTAGCCAGATTTGAAGAAGAATGAGAAGCAGTGGCTCGTGCGAGTTACCGCGCGGCTTGGCCCGCGCCATGAACCGCGCGGTGGTCTGTTTGTTCGCGGATCCAGTGGGTAACGCGAGTCACCGCGCAGCTTTGCCCGCGCCGCGACCCGCGCGGAGGCTCTGAGCGGGTTACATAAGAATTCTTCCCCAATTCTTTTCTCTATTCTCATTTCATCCATATCTTCTCTCCCAAACTTCTCCCTCTTCATTTACTTCATTTTAGGGTTTGTTTCAACCACCTACTTCATTTATTGCTTAAGTTAAGAGCTTCAAACTAAGGATTCGAGTCTTGGAAGTTTCAACCACCATCTCCATCTTCATCTTCTCCAAAGAGTCAAAACTTAGGGTTTTGGGTTTCCTTCAAAAACCCACTTGGTGAGTTCCTACTATCATTTACTAAACCTTATACATGTCAAAACTTACATTTTGAACTCCTACATATCTCCTTGGCTTTAAGCCTAACATTTTTTCTCAAATGATGTTGATGTGTTTTAAATTTATAACCGCAAGCGTACGGGAGGTGTATCATACGGGTCGATCACAGGGAGGCGATGGACTAAACATAGACTTGCTCTAGACTATGGCCTAGCTACGTGAATTCATCAATATTTGGATTTTTTATAATAAAACTAATTAAACAAACAAATAAACGAATGGAACAAAACAAACTAACGGACATTGGGTAATGTTAACTCCAGATCTTGGTAATGGTGGGAATTCGTTATGCAAAATTACTTCAACCCTCTTTCGAGGTGGAAAAGCTTTTCTAACCCAAGACCCATATTTACTTTCGCAATATGTGTACGTTGGGAAGAAACATTATGATTTAAAACAAATGATTTTCCCAATCAACGTCCCTAACTATTCGAAAATGTTAGAGCCGTTGTCATTGACCAATTTAATCTAAGTAAAAGATTAAAACATTTGTTTCATCTCAAACTAATCGAATTAACTAAAGACGTTTTATAAAAATTGGTTAATCAAACATTAACTTTCGTTATATGAAAAATCAACCAATTAAAACTCAAAAGTTATTTATAAAAACAATTGATCAATACCACAACGCTTATCCAAAGTGACGATTACCCAAATGAACGATAACTAAACTACGAAATAAAACGTAAACACAAATCTAACGAAAGCAATAAAATTAATCTACGAAAGCTGTAAAGATCGATCCAAGGAGTGTCACTCTCCAAGAATCGTTTTTAGCCTACGAAAGCGGTAAATAAAATTAAGAGTGGTGCAAGGAATTTAAAAGGGAGAAGAGAGAAAACAAAAGATTCAAACATAAATAAATAAAATGGATAAACGAAACGTTACAACGATGTTGAATGTTGATAAGAATCTGTCACATTCCATCTTCATCTTCGATCCGCCGAAACATCGCATCTTCATCGACTCAAAGGACTCAACGAACGAAGAAATCACAAATCTCAAAACCTAAATCTAAACTAAAACAACTTAAAAAATCAAACCAAACTAAAACTAAAACTAAAATGAAATAAATTAAAATAAAACAAAGTAAAAAAAAAAAGAAAAAAAAACGGCCATGTCGTGGGGAAGAAGAGAGAAAAGACCATGAAAATGTAAAACCTAAATCTAATATTCTAAATATAAAGAAAAATTTTCACAATCAACCCCTCAACTTTACAGCTCTTTCGAAAACGCCCCTCTTGGTTTCTTTTCTTTTAAAAGCTCATTTGTTGAATTATTTTCTTTCGACTTTGGTCCAACTTTTAGCATTTTTCTTGGATTTATCCACCAAATAAAGATCGATCAAAAACTTTAAATCCATTGTCATCCATTTCACGCTTTCAATGTGAATTACCTGTCAAAACCCGAGAAAACCACAAAAATGCCAAAGTAATATCCCCAACGATGATTATACGAAAATTAACTAAAAATAAAATAAAAACTATATGCAAACGATTAAACTAAATGCAAAAATGCAATTTTAAACTAAAATGATGAATACATAAAATGCACTTAACAAAATACCACAAGCTAAACCTTTCTTGTCCCCAATAAATATATTAGAATTTATTACGGAATGGGTGAAAAGAAGAAAAAGAAAAACAAACAACGATCTCCACAAAAATTCGAGCGAGTTAATACACGATCTCACTAGGCACAATCTAATGTTAGGCTTCCCTATGTACAAATGAAACTTGTTGCCACGTGTTCAGATGAAAATAGTAGTAGAAACACATATTTCACCAAAATGTCAAACTAACACAACACCAAACAAAGCATATAAAAAAAATCGCACCTAATAGAATTTTACAAACATTACCGTAGCCGCTAAGGGATGGGAAATATGATCTACAAGGACGGAAACTCGCGATTTCGCTCAAATCACTCTAGTGTGTTTAGGGATGTGTATACGCTCAATGTCTACCCAATCGATAAATATGAAATGCACTCTTAACGCGTTTGAAACAATTCTCAAGTCTAAAATTTTTCACAAAAATTGCATGAGATGAGGACTTTCAGGTAAGGTTAAGGGTTAAGGTAGGGCTTGGGTTTGGTTATTGGGGTTTGAAAATGTATTTTGGCTTGTTTTTGTGCACATAGTTTCCTTCCTACAATTTTCAACGGATCTCCACTTATTTTTTGCGAAACTAACTATATAAATGCACTCTTTTTTTTTTTTTTTTGCATTTTTCTTTTTGACTTTTTTTTTTGCTTTTTTTTTGCTTTTTTTTTGCTTTTTTTTTTTGAACCCACAAGCTATGCTTGTCTATGGAGTTCTACCAACCCACAAGCTATGTGTTAGATCTGTTTTTATAGTAATCATTGTATTTATTTTCTAGCCTAGACTGTTCTTAATGTTCTATCTGTTTTGTAAAAGCTAGGGGTATTTAAGTCCCCTTAGAGCCTTTGTTTTGTAACTTTGAGTTTTGGCACTCACATTTTAATTGATCAAATTACACTTTGCGCTTCTATATTTTCTCTCTCTACTTTCTCTCTCTAAAGATTTAGAGATTCTTGGACTCTCAATTGGTATCAGAGCACACTGAATAGATTGCTGGAAGTTTTTGAAACTGAACATGTCTTAACTTGCTATGCAATGAAACTTGTTCTTGTATCCTACAACATATGTTTGATTTCAAATGATTGATAAATTTGTAATATTTTAATCTGTAGAATTTAATTTGTTTAGTGTTTAAAATTTTATATGTTTAGTTGTTTCAAAATTTACATTCAATATATTTTTCTTTCTACATTAATATTTGATCATTGTGTTCTCATAAATATATTTTAATGGGTTTATGCATTATTCAAGGGGGAGTGAACAAAGAGATTATTTTTCAAAGATTATATCTGGTTTTGAGGGGGGGGTATCTGATTTTCTTTATATGAATGCTAACTTGAATTGTCACATCTAGTGCATTTGTGTAGGGGAAGTCAAAGGGTTTCAAAAGGTAAACTTTTTCTAAGTCAGATTTGCGCATCCAACATGACACGCAAACTTCGTTTTGCGCTTCCTTCGTGAAACGCAAACCTTGCTTTGCGTATCCTTCTTGAACCGCAAACTTTGCTTTGCGCTCCCTTCATGAAACGCAAACCTTGGTTTGCGCAACCATCATGAAGCGCAAACCTACCTGTTTTTCTCTGTTTCTTTGATTTTGCAAATCTTATGTTGTCTCGTCTCCAACATTTACATGACCAAGTTGATCAAGATCATCAAGGTCATGAGGGGGAGAAGTCAAGGAGAAGTTTAAGAGACAAAAAGCTCAAAAGTTTATCTGCTGATCAAGATTCGCTCAAAGATTCTATTCTTTCAGTTACAACAAATTCTTTTGTTGTTTATGCTCCGAACACCACAGTTCATTCAAGATCATTCAAAAGAGGTGTATCGTCTAGAGCTCAAGACAGTAAAGACATCTTTATCTGAAAGATGCTGAGAATAAATTTTTCTTAAAAGTCAGAAAGCTTCTAAAAGTCGCTTTGTTGGTCCGTGATGATATAGAAGATAATTTTTGAAGACCAAAGCGCCAATGATTACTAAGGGGGAGATTGTTAGATCTGTTTTTATAGTAATCATTGTATTTATTTTCTAGCCTAGACTGTTCTTAATGTTCTATCTGTTTTGTAAAGGCTAGGGGTATTTAAGTCCCCTTAGAGCCTTTGTTTTGTAACTTTGAATTTTGGCACTCACATTTTAATTGATCAGATTACACTTTGCGCTTCTATATTTTCTCTCTCTACTTTCTCTCTCTAAAGATTTAGAGATTCTTGGACTCTCACTATGCTTGTATATACTACTCAAACTAAAATTGCTTCAATCCGTTATTAATTTTCGAAAGGAGAACTATATGTGCATTTTTTTTGTGTTATTGGTGTTCAAGAAAATGGTAAGTGTTTAGGCTCAAAGTGGTTGCAAAAGGAATTTTTTTTTTTTTTTGTGAATAAGGATTATTTAAGAAAAGATGGCCTCAATGCAAAAATTATAATAACTTTAGACGAGAAATGAATCAAAAACCTAAAAATACACCTCGATGGGTAGTAAACACACATGAAAGAAGAAAATGGGATTGATTATATATGTGTCAATCCAATACAACCCAAATTCTTACAAGGTAAAGTCCATCCAAGTAGTCATAGGTATAGTGTAGGGGGACTACGGTAAGAAAGCTAATCCTAAAAGTTACGTGGAACAATATGCAAAGTAGAGCGTGCAAGTGACTAACTAAGGAAAAACCGTACTTCTAAAAAAAATATTTACATCATGGTTAAAGTAAATCATAAAGTACATTAGTATGCCTAATTAAAAGATTGATGTTAAGTGAGAGGTGGTTACTACGAGCTCTAAAATCGTGGAGAAACGCCAAAAATCTTTTTGGATTTTTAAAATTTTTATGCAATGCAATGATATGATGCAAAATGCAACCAAAAATGAAAAAACTATGCATGAACTATAACTAAATGCATGAATGCTCAAATAAAAGAGAAAAGAAGTAGAAAACAAACAAATACCCCACCCACAAGCTAAAAATGAGTATTGTCCTCAATGCTTGACTACGGGTAAGGGAATCAAAATCAAACGCGGGGAGCGTGGTTCAAGAAATCACATATATGACAGCGCTACATGATGAATAATGGATGCATTTCAGTGCAAAGTGATCAAATCTTATTGTTTGCCCAGTGGTGGCAACCCAACTAATGCAAGAATCATGCAATTCAAGTACTACTCGAATGAAACAACAAGTCAACATACACATAATGTTAAAAGAACGAATTTACCGGGTGTATGAAACCGAAGACTTTGCTGCTTTTTGATGCTTTGAAGCTCCTAGAAGCACTTGATCACCTGTAAAAACATGATTCATAAACAAAGAAAATTTGACGGTTGTCAGCGCTGCCACGGTGGGGAGATGACCGATGCCAAATTTAGATTGTCGGAGGAGGAAATGAAAAGGAGAAAGCCTTTGGACGGTGGGATTAGAACTATAGGGGAAAAGAGATGACGAGAAAGAGAAAAAGAAAAGGAAAACGAAAACGAAAAGAAAATAAATAAAAACCTTTTTTCTAAAGAAAAAAAACGAAGAATAAACAATCTAAAAGAAAAAAAAAATTTAAATTTGTTTTTTGAATTACTTCACGCCCGGGCCGAAATCTTCACGCCCGGGAACCTTAGGCAGAAAGTTTGGACTTCCAACTTCACGCCCGGGCCGTTTGGTCAGAACTTCAAACAAAAAAAAGAAAATTAAATAAAATAATTACAAGTGTTAAGGAAAACTTTCGAGGGTCGGTTTTTAAGCAATTAAGCCCAAGAAACCGAAAAATTGATGGTAGAACAAAGAAAGGAAACGGGGACTCGTTTTAAGTCGTGAGTTTGACTTTGGATTAAGAATTAAACGAAAAGAGAGAAGAGATGGTACAAATTGGTGAAAGTCAAATGATTGACTTAAATGGTCACCAATTCATACGAGTCACGTAAACACTAAAAAGTCACACCGGATAACCAGTGTGTTTTCATTATAAAACAATTTACGCAACCCATAGCCGAGAATTAAATAAGGGTAGAGAAAGAAGGATCGGTGATGTCCGGCTTGACAAAAAAAATACCGAATCCGAGTAAATTAAAAAAAAACACGTGAGACACATTAAAACAAGATTGAGTTAGCATCACCTCTAATGGTGATAACTATCTCTATCATAGAAAAAAAAAACACGTCTCAACGGTCCGTCACCCGACACTATTAAACGTGATTAATTGAACTCCGCAAAAAGAGGTTGATTAACGGATAAAAAATATCAACCACACGGCCTAGTGTCCAGGGACGAAAAGAAAATGGGAAAATAGAAATGGGATAAAGGCGTAGACTAGTAAATCCAAAACAAAGTCCATGTTAGCCTGATTGTCTCCCCGACAACGGCGCCAAAAACTTGATGTGTTTTAAATTTATAACCGCAAGCGTACGGGTATTGTAGCATACGGGTCAATCACAGGGAGACGATGGACTAAACACAGACTCGTTCTAGACTATGGCCTAGCTATGGGAAATATCAATATTTTGATTTTTTATATTAAAACTAATTAAACAAACAAACGAACGAAAGGAACAAAGCAAACTAACGGACATCGGACAATGTCAACTTCAGATTTTGGCAATGGTGAGAATTCGTTATGTAAAATTACTTCAACCCTCTTTCGAGGCGGAAAAACTTTTCTAATCCAAGACCCATATTTACTTTCGCAATATGTGTACATTGGGAAGAAACATTATGATTTAAAACGAATATTTTTCCCAATCAACGTCCCTAACTATTTATCATGTTAGGACCATTGTCACCGATCAATTTAATCTAAGTAAAAGACCGAACCTTCGTTCATATCTAAAACTAATATTTAACTAAAGACGTTTTATAAAAATTGGTTAATCAAACATTAACTTTCGTTATATGAAAAATCAACCAATTAAAACTCAAAAGTTCATTATAAAAACAATTGATCAATACCACAACGTCTATCCAAAGTGACGATTACCCAAATGAACGATAACTAAAATACGAAATAAAACATAATATAAATCTAAACAAAACAATAAAATTAATCTACGAAAGCTATACAGATCGATCCAAGGAGTGTCACTCTCCAATAATCGTTTTTAGCCTACGAAAGCGGTAAATAAAATTAAGAGTGGTGCAAGGAATTTAAAAGGGAGAAGAGAGAAAACAAAAGATTCAAACATAAATAAATAAAATGTAGAAACGAAACGTTACAACGGTGTTGAATGTTGATAAGAATCTGTCACATTCCATCTTCATCTTCGATCCGCCGAAACATCGCATCTTCATCGACTCAAAGGACTTAACGAACGAAGAAATCACAAATCTCAAAACCTAAATCTAAACTAAAACAACTTAAAAAATCAAACCAAACTAAAACTAAAACTAAAACTAAAATGAAATAAATTAAAATAAAACAAAGTAAAAAAAAAAGAAAAAAAAACGGGAAGAAGAGAGAAAAGACCATGAAAATGTAAAACCTAAATCTAATATTCTAAATATAAAGAAAAATTTCCACAATCAACCCCTCAACTTTACAGCTCTTTCGAAAACGCCCCTCTTGGTTTCTTTTCTTTTAAAAGCTCATTTGTTGAATTATTTTCTTTCGACTTTGATCCAACTTTTAGCATTTTTCTTGGATTTATCCACCAAATAAAGATCGATCAAAAACTTTAAATCCACCGTCATCCATTTCACGCTTTCAATGTGAATTACCTGCCAAAACCCGATTAAACCACAAAAATGCCAATGTAATATCCCCAACGATGATTATACGAAAATTAACTAAAAATAAAATAAAAACCATATGCAAACGATTAAACTAAATGCAAAAATGCAATTTTAGACTAAAATGATGAATACATAAAATGCACTTAACAGATGTGTATAACAGGTTCCCTTAGCAATGGGTTGCCAAGGGTGTGAGAGAGAAAGTGGGATCGAGACATTTTTGAGATGATTAGTTTATGTCATTGGGCATTTGATTAAGTCCCTTCTTTTGGTGATTTGGGTTGACAACCAATGTAATCTAGATAGTATATGTTTAGATTAATTTGTTGTCGATTTATATATCCGTTCACAGGTTTTTTGTAAATGCCTTATACATTTGCCCTTCTTGGGTGGTTTATGTCAATTACAAATGTCATTTTGCCAAATTTTCGAACTTTAAACTACTCTAATTTTTAGGGTGTTACAACTGGACAGGACTAATTGTCTGTTCCACGTTTGATACGACTAGAACAAGATTGAACAAAACCGTTAAAATGACCAAATTACCCCTATATCATATAATAATTCTAAACGATCTAAATCAATTAAAAATTTTAATTATACAACTTAAAATAAATTATATAAATCATACTTTATAATTTATTTATGTAAAATCATTTAAAATTATATGCAAACCGATTAAATGGGGAATAAATTGGGAATCCATAGGAACAACCCCCACCTCCATATCAAAATTCAAGTCGTCTTCCCCATGTACACTGTGCAGACTTTCTTCAACAAAATCTCTCTCTTCAAGCATCGTGTCTCCACCACCACCCGTCTATCATAATTCTAATTGGGTACGTTAACGGTAACCATTATGTGAAATTAGATATGGCAGAAGGATACCCGTTTCCGCAAATTGTAGGACATTTTTTCCATTACAGTTATCCGTGTGCTGCTGGATGGGCTACCCCGTATTCAGAGCGAATACAGAATCACATGAAACTTTTACGTGTTAATTGTACTACGGATAATGTTATTTTAGAATAATCGAATATAATATAGATTATTTTATGTTCTATCTATTTGTTAAATCGCAATATTTATGTTTTATTTTTATAATTATATAATTATAAAAAATTAGTAATTTTTATATTTATAAATATTTATTTCTTTTTAAATGAAACCAAAAAGTAAAAAAAAACTTTTAAAACTATATAATAAAAATAAACAAAAGAAAAAAAGAAAAGACAACAAAAAGACAAAAAAATTAAAAAAATAAAAAAAAAAACACAATCATTACCCAAATCATTAAGATGGAGATAGCATTTTTTTGTGCAAATAATCTCCCCTAAATAAAATTTCAAAATTAAAATTGATTTTGACAAGGGAAATTGACCCAAATGACCAAAGCATGGGGAATGATTGGTCTCCTAGCCATCCCTCTCCCTAACTTGCAAAAATGTCCCTAAGGATGCAAATGGAGCCCAGACGCAATTTGCGCCCTATGCATATTTGCGTCCAAAAAAGTTGATCAATATGTAAGAATTAAAAATAGGTGATTTAAAGTAGTCTGACAACAACATGTGTGAATATAACCAAGCAAACTTTTTTCCCTCTCTCTCTATATAATATTATTAATTTATTTGAGAGTGGTTGATGAGAGTGATTTAGTTGAGAGTGATTAATTGATGAGCATAGGGGCGCAAATATGCATAGGGCGCAAATTGCGCCCGACTCCATTTGCGTCCTGGGGGTTCCATTTGCGTCTTTAAGAACATTTTTGCAAGTTAGGGAGAGGGATAGCTAGAAGACCAATCACTCCCCATGCTTTGGCCATTTGGATAAATTTCCCTTTTGTCAACCATTGCAAAATTAATTATCATTACAATCCTACTTTTGCATCACATACTTAGGTATCCCTTAAAATGTGAGTTGTCTCCTTTATGTATTTGAAATAATAAATTATATCAAAATGAAATGTATTATGTTTTGTCTCATTTTGAGATACTTATTTTAAAAAAACTCTATTTGTGAGAAATGTACTATGTTTTCTATGAAATTAAATACGTATGAGGTCTTTGATACAATTAAAAGAACATAATATAATTTCATGAAGGAAAGAAAGAAAGAAAAAACGTGTTATAAGTTTGTAAACATAAAATCTTTCTTCCTATTTTTTTTATTGAACTCTTTTGTTTGAAATGTCTTGTTTTAAACACCAAAACTTGATTTTGAAAGTCGGTTTCCCAAATTAGAAAATGAAACAAATTACATTTTATTTTGATTCAACTTGTTCTTTTTGAAATATTCTTAAACGATAACATGTATAATGTGTTATTAATTTTCAAAATCAGTTGGCATGATTCATTAAAAAATCGTTAACCTGTTGATATCTATGATTACAAGTATTTAGATTTATCGATTTTATGTTTTGATGGAGTTCAACTCATGATGTTGTTCTTCATGACAAGTAGGATACATTTAAACAAGGAGGGGGTGCATTTATTATAGTTCTTTTTTTCAAAAGGTTTATGAACCTATCTTCTCTACCTTTTACATTTTTTAACAATTTGTATTAAAATATGGTCAAATACATCATGGAAAAGTGGAAAACTCATTTTTAACAATTGTAAAGTTTGTCATAAAACTTTAGCTTTATCAAAAATTGGTTTTTTGAACCAAGTTCTTGAAGAAGAGCAGAAATAAAGTTATTTGATGGTCAATGTTCAAAGGGAGAGAAGGTGAGTACAATGAAAAACTATAAAGGGGTGTTTGGGTGCATATAGAAGTAGTTAATAATCTACAAGAAATAAGCTATAAAGTTCAAACTACTTGTTTGCAAAATGATAAATGAATGTGCAACTCTCCTTAAGAAAATCTTAACCAAAACAAAGTGTAATAACCGGTTTTATAAAGTTTTGGTTAATGGAAGGGTGTTTTTAATAAGGCCCAAAGTGCAAGGGGTTATGTTGCAAAGTTGGGGAAAAAGAGCTTTAACCCTAGCAATCCTATTCCTCGTTTCATTTCTAGTTTTGGAGGCGGTTGAGAGAACTTTGTAGAGAAGTCCAAGGCGATTCTGGAAGAGAAAGAGGAGAAGAGCAAAATCCAAATTGAAGAAAAGAGTCCACCCTAACTTCTGTGTTCTAGGTTTTCGAACTAAGGACTCAAGTGCGGGTTCGGCGAGCTAAGCAAGATACGACGGGTGAGTTTTTCTAACCAAAATTGCTACCGGTGTTTATGTTATTTACGTATGTTAAGTTTATTTAATGCACGTTGTGTTTTATTTTAAACGCATGAGATATTATGAAGTTGTCGGTTGATCTGTTATATGAATTGTATGTTTCGACATGTTGTAAAAGTTGGGATATTTGTGCAAATGTTGTTGCTGAAGGGAACTCACTAGACCTCATAGTCTAACCCTCGCTTTTCAAAACTAAAACCATTTTCAGGTAAGGGGTTATGTTAGAAGTTTGTGTAAGGAAATTGCGGGAGGCGGTGCGGGGTTAGGGACTTGGAGGAAGCTCGAAGTTCCGGTAGACCTAGATTATCTCAGTTGTAGTCAAATTTACCCTTGTGGGCTGTAATGTTTTATTTGTAGTTGTTTTTGGTTTCGGGTTGTTACAATTGGTATCAGAGCTATAGTTTAAGGGATTTAGGTGACCGGATGGGCCTAAACTTAAACTGTGGAGTAGGAGACGCAACTGAGATATAGCAAGCCTTTAAGGAAGATCTTGATCATCGAGAGTCGTGACAACGGTAGTGAGGACTCTCATGTAAGGTAAATTCAGAATTGCATCTGGCCAATGCCATTATGAATTTACAAATGCATGGGTACGCTCGATTTCTATCGTTGAGACGATCGATGGGGGTAGTATGGGTAGTGAGATCTATCATTGAAATGATAGCGTCGATTTTGGTTTGTTGTGTGAGCTCGTTTATGGTATTAAGGTTAACACTTTATAGGGTGAGTATTATCCGGGATATAGATAACTCGACTTGAGGATAAACTTCTTGGGTCCAAAAAGGGAATAATAACCGTTTGGAGGTGAGCTATTCGCTTCAAGTGAGTCTCCGTTATGGTATTTGTATGTCGATCAATAGGGATCAGGAGAGTTTCAATCCAAGGATCGAATAATAGGAATGAGCCTTTTGAATATGTAGTTAATTGAATGTTAGTAAATATATATTTGTATATCGTTAGCCCATAGTTAGTGTTGGCCTATGGCCCATTATTTGTTGTATTTATAGTCAATGTAATCTCTCTTATTGAATCAAGGAAATCAATTTGATTACATGGTATCAGAGCGAAATTAGGAACCTTCCTAATTCCCCTCAAACCTTCTCTCTCTCGTTTTCTCTCTAGGGCCGACCGATTTTTCTCTTTTCTCCAGCAATCATCTCTTTCATCGTTCCTAATGGGTGAACCACAAACCCCCCCTCCCAACAAAGTGTTTGGCATCACCAACATCAAAACATATATTCCTCTCATCCTCGATCTTGACCGCCTCAACTATGATGCATGGAGAGAACTCTTCTCTACCCATTGTACCGGCTTTGATGTCATCGATCATATCGATGAATCTACTCCAAAACCCACCTACACCGAATGGAAGAAGGTGGACTCCATTGTCAAGCTATGGATATATGGCTCCATATCTCAATCTTTTCTCCAAATGGTCTTGAAAAAGGACTCTACCGCTTTCCAAGTTTGGCTTAGCCTAGAGACCCTCTTCCGAGACAACAAGGACGCCAAAACCATGCAGATCGATAGTGAGCTTCGAAATATCGTCATGGATGACCTCTCCATCACCGCTTATTGCACTAAATTCAAAGCTCTTGTCGACCTTCTCGCCAACCTCGATCCGGACTCCGCTATACCGGATAAACACCTCGTTATCTACACCATCAATGGCCTCTCTTCAAAATTTGACTCGGTGGCAAACATCTTCTGGTACCGTTCCCCTCTTCCAACCTTCTTGGAGACCCGTTCGATGCTTCTTTTGGAGGAACAACGAATGGCGCAACATCGGCCCACCCACCATCCTCTCACACTAATCACTCCTCCTCTCCCACCATATTACACGTAAATCAAACCGGTGGGAATCGGGGAACTGGCCGCCGGAATGACCGTCGGCAGCCACAAGGACGCCGTCGCCAACAGCCAGCCAACGACGCTCCATTACCACGTTACGGGTGGGTTTACATCCCACCCCCAAATTCGCCCCGCCCACGGCTGCCTTCCTCTGCCCAATGGCAGCCGCATGCTGCCGGACTCCTTGGCCCTCCACCGTCGCTCAACCACCGACAGCCGCCGCCAACAGCTTGGTCACAATCACCATCGTCAACCAACAGCCCCCAATACCAATACCGCAGACCTTCGACCCATCTCTCGACCGTGGAACCCTCACCTCCGTGGACTTGGAGTACACCGGATCAAGCCACGACTCTTCCCGAACTCTTTAACACCATGGCTCTCAATGATCCGGGCACAACAGATTGGTTTATGGACACCGGCGCAACCGACCATGTGCACGCAAACACAGGTATACTCAATTATGTTCTCGATAAATATGATACTCATTCTATACTTGTTGGCAATGGATCCCAAATGCCCGTAGTAGCGACCGGAAACGCACCATTTCCCATTAAAAACCCTCACCGCCCTCTACATCTAAACCATATTCTTATCTCTCCTTCCATCATTAAAAATTTAATTTCCGTCCGTCAATTTACTCGTCAAAATAAAACTTCTATTGAGTTTGACAGTTTTGGTTTTACTGTTAAGGATTACAAGACCCGACGCCCTCTAATCCTATGTGATAGTGAAGGCCCTCTCTATCCGGTCACCTCATCTCAACCTCAAGTTCTCGTCTCCACCACTCAATCCACATGGCATCAACAGATCGGTCATCCTGGATATCAAGTCTTGAAGTCATTAGTTTTAAATAATTCTATTTCTTGTTCTAGCAATAAATGTAATTCTATTTGCAACTCTTGTCAACTTGGAAAACTTTCCAAGCTTCCTTTCGTTATTTCCAATTCTAATGCTTCTCATGCTTTTGAAATAATACATTCCGATGTTTGGACTTCCCCCATATCGAGTATTAGTGGATTCCGTTATTATGTTATTTTCTTGGATCATTTTACACAATACTTGTGGGTTTTTTCTCTTAAACAAAAATCTGAGGTATATGCAAAATTTCATGAATTCTATCAATATGTCAAAACTCACTTCAATTCTACAATCAAATCTCTTCAATGTGATAACGGGGGGGAATACAATAACAAAGAATTCCATAATTTTTTTGCCTCCAACAGAATCCAATTTCGCTTCTCGTGTCCACATACATCCCAACAAAATGGGAAATCGGAACGCATGCTTCAAACTATTAATAATGGCGTTCGAACTTTGCTTATTCACTCTCATATTCCTCCCACATATTGGGTCGAAGCTCTTCATATGGCCACTCACATTCTCAATATTCTTCCCTCTACATCCATAAACTCTGAAACACCTCACTACCGATTGTTTCAAAAACACCCCTCCTACTCTCATCTTCGTGTCTTCGGATGCCTCTCTACCCTCACATCACCTATTCTCACAAATTAGCCCCTCGAAGCACCCCATGTGTTTTCCTCGGCTACCCATCTCAACATCGGGGTTTCCGATGCCTTGATCTCTCTACACGACGCATTATCATATCTCGTCATGTCATATTTGATGAGACTATTTTCCCATTTGCATCGGTAACTCCAACTGACCCCCCATCTTACTCATTCCTAGTTGATCTCTCGTGTTAGAGCATAAATATGTTGGATACAAGATCAAGAAGACAAAAGTCAAAGTTCAAGAAGTCAAAGCTGAGAAAGTCAAATCTCATCAAAGTCTGAAAGTCCTTTGTAATAAAAGTCAATGTATTTTGTATTTGTTTTTCCTTGTATTAGTTGTTGATATAAATAGTTTCCTTTCCTTTGGTAATAAGAAGAGAACTTAATTGAATCATTATTAAGTTGTATTTTAGAGAGAGAAATATCAGAGAGAGAGAAAGTTCGTTAGAGAGAGATTGTAGAGAGAGAAAGTGTAATCTTGGAATTGAATTGAAATCAAACAGGTAATTTGATTGTTAATCTTGTTTGTTTGATTAATCTTGATTAGAAACTAGAATCTGGGAATATCAATTGGTATTAGAGCAGATCCAAATCGAAAAATCAAGAAAAACAGAATGTTCGACACTGTGTTCATCATGTTCAGATCTGTTTTTGAGTATTAGTGTATTTTTCGAGTTGTTTTTGATAAGATTTTGTTAGAATAGTGTAATCGATCGAGTTTGTATAGAAAGATTTGTCAATTGCACTGTAATCAATTCAAATTTTCGAATTTTTGTGGTTTTTCTGTTCACGAGTTCTTGACACTGTATGTGTATCAAATTTGTATCGTTTGTGTATTTGATCGAATTTTTGTGTTAGTTTTGTGTTCGAATTAGTTAGACGAGTGAATTGTCGAAGTATAGTGTTGAAAGTCTAGGTCTAAATGAGTTTTTGGTGCGATTTTGTTCGATTTTAGAGGTTTGTGGGTCATTCATCAAGTTTGCGAGTTATTCATCAAGTTTGCGTTTCATTCAACAAAGTTTGCGCATGATTCATTGAAAAAGTTCAGAAACGAGAAGTTAAGGTTTGCGTTTCTTTTGAGAAACGAGAAGTTAAGGTTTGCGTTTCTTTGAGAATCGAGAAGTTAAAGTTTGCGTTTCCTTCAAATATCGAGAAGTTAAGGTTCGCGTTTCCTTCGAGAATCGAGAAGTTAAAGTTTGCGTTTCCTTCAAGTATCGAGAAGTAAAGGTTTGCGTGTTAAACCATATCCGCAAAGTGAGAAAGTTCATATTGTTACTTCGAGAAACGAGAAGTGGGTTTTGCGGGTTGAAAGACAAACGCAAAGTAAAAGTGGTTGAGCTCAGAGACAAGTTGTGATTTGCGTTTGTATCTAGAAACGCAAAGTGTATCTTGCGTTTGTAACGAGAAACGCAAAGTGTGAAAATATTATTGTGAAAGTTTTGGAGAGATTGTTAATCATTTGAAGACAGTTTTGAAAAGAATACCGTTAAAGAAAAGAGGAGATTATTTTGACAGAGCTTAAAGTGAAGACTGAATTGCTAGATCTTTCAATAGTGATCTTGAATCCAAAGGGGGAGATTGTTAGAGCATAAATATGTTGGATACAAGATCAAGAAGACAAAAGTCAAAGTTCAAGAAGTCAAAGCTGAGAAAGTCAAATCTCATCAAAGTCTGAAAGTCTTTTGTAATAAAAGTCAATGTATTTTGTATTTGTTTTTCCTTGTATTAGTTGTTGATATAAATAGTTTCCTTTCCTTTGGTAATAAGAAGAGAACTTAATTGAATCATTATTAAGTTGTATTTTAGAGAGAGAAATATCAGAGAGAGAGAAAGTTCGTTAGAGAGAGATTGTAGAGAGAGAAAGCGTAATCTTGGAATTGAATTGAAATCAAACAGGTAATTTGATTGTTAATCTTTTTTGTTTGATTAATCTTGATTAGAAACTAGAATATGGGAATATCATCTCGGACTCTTCTCCTCTCTTGCGAGACATTCTTTAATCTCCTCCCTCGTCAACCTCCTCACCCACGCCCTTTCCCGCATCTCCACCGTCCCCTACGGCTACCTCCCCACCAACCACAATTCCTACCCCACCTGTGGTCCCACCTCCCACTCCTCATCCCACACATCATATGACGACCCGAGCTAAGAGCGGGATAGTCAAACCCACTCAGCGTCTTAACCTTCATACCACCTCCATAACCCCCTTACCCCGGTCGCACCTACAGGCACTACAATATCCTCATTGGCGACAGGCCATGAATGAGGAATATCATGCCCTTATCACGAACAAGACTTGGGTACTTGTACCTCGACCTCCTGGGTTAATGTGGTCCAATCCATGTGGCTCTTTCGCCATAAACATCACGCTGATGGGTCTATCGCTCGCTATAAGGCCCGCCTAGTGGCTAATGGTTGTAGTCAGCAACAGGGGATAGACTGCGATGAGACGTTCAACCCAGTCGTTAAACCGACAACCATACACATTGTCCTCAGTATTGCTGTCTCTCGGCACTGGCCCATTCATCAGCTTGACGTGAAGAACGCTTTTCTTCACGACCATCTACAGGAGACTGTTTATATGCACCAGCCACCGGGTTTCCGCGATCCTCGATATCTGGATCACGTTTGTCATCTTCAGAGATCCTTTTATGGTCTCAAACAGGCCCCCCGGGCATGGTACCACCGATTCGCTCAGTTTGCGTTACGACTTGGTTTTCAGCATAGTCGGACTGACACCTCGTTATTTATCTACCACTCCACTAAGGACACTTCTTACCTTCTTCTATATGTGGATGACATCATTCTCACAACATCTTCTCCAGAATTTCTTCAGAAGATTATTTCTTATCTCAGCCATGAGTTTGCCATGACAGATCTGGGTGACCTCAACTACTTTCTGGGCATATCGGCCTCTCAATCATCTACTGGTCTGTTTCTGTCTCAACAGAAATACATATCCCAGATTCTCGACCGTGCCAATATGCAAAATTGCAAACCCGCTCGCACCCCGACTGAATCCGCTCACAGATTAGATGCACACGGTCCACCCGTTGACGATCCCTCTCTATACCGCAACCTTGCTGGGGCACTTCAGTATCTCACCTTCACGCGACCAGATATCTCATTTGCGGTTCAACAGATTTGTCTTTACATGCATGACCCGCGAGAGCCTCATCTTAATGCTCTGAAGCGCATCCTACGATACATTCGTGGGACCTTGTCTCACGGTCTTCATCTCTACGTCTCCAACTCATCAGATCTTATCGCCTATTCAGATGCTGATTGGGGGGGATGTCCTACCACACGCAGATCCACATCCGAATATTGCGTCTTTCTAGGTGACAACCTTGTATCCTGGTCATCCAAACGTCAAGGTGTCATCTCGCGTTCGAGTGCCGAAGCCGAGTATCGTGGTGTTATCAATATCGTCGCAGAAACAAGTTGGATCTTAACCTCCTTCGCGAACTCCGTAAACCGCTCACAAAAGCCATCATCGTATTATGTGATAATGTGAGTGCGGTTTACATGTCCACTAATCCGGTTCAACACCAACGCACCAAACATATCGAGATCGATATCCACTTTGTTCGGGACAAGGTAGCCATCGGTCACGTTCACGTCCTTTACGTTCCCTCAACTTCTCAATATGCCGACATCTTCACAAAGGGGCTTCCTACCACTCTATTCCACGAATTCAAATCCAGCTTGAACGTTCGACATCCCAAGGTTCAAACTGCGGGGGGATGTTAGTAAATATATATTTGTATATCATTTGTATATCGTTAGCCCATAGTTAGTATTGGCCCATGGACCATTATTTGTTGTATTTATAGTCAATGTAATCTCTCTTATTGAATCAAGGAAATCAATTTGATTACATTGAAGAGTGGCAAGGATGGTTGAGAGGTGATAACCGTGTTGATTGATAATATGGAGTAAGGATAGGATGGGGATGAGCTATTGTCGATAAGTTTATTTGGGTCAAGGTGAAGACGCACGAATTACGAATCATTAGTCATGGTGGTAACTGATAGTTGAACATATAAGGATGTTGGGAAGCGTTGGTGCCGAAGGCTGTGGCAAATGTGCGGATCCTGACTAGCTGGTCGGAAGTGTGGAGTCTGTGATAAATTGTGGTGAGTGCAAACGGTTGACCTTGATAGAGTGAATAGCCTTCAATGTCAAATGAGTATATCATGCATTGTGTTTTTGAACAGGTTACATGAGTCCTTCATGTCGTAATTTATATGTGTGTATGTGTGCCTTGGGAGTTCTCGTTTTGAAAAATGAGTTGATACGTACAAACGTGTGTTTGGATGGAAAAGACAATTTATTTGCGTTGTGTGAAAATTTTGAATTTAGTGATTGGAAAAAAAATTCACTTCTTTTATAGATGAGCTAACCTTAGTTGTGGAAATTCTGACAACGTTTGATCGCATGATTTTATAAGTGAAGTTGGTACAAACATGTGTCGTCATACCAAGGAGAGTGAGAGTCGTATGGCTCGCTCAATGTAAGCAATTTTGCTGTTTCTTTTTATAAATCGCGAGGGTAAAGATCATTGAAAATATTTTCAAATGTGCCAACATCGATTTTGGTGGAGTAAGGCTTATTTTATCGTGGAGTTGGGGGTGAACGATCCTCAAGATTGTTGTGCATGGCTAATCAATTTTTGTTGGTGTTGTGTCGCATATACTCAAATTTGCATCGTACTGTGG
The DNA here is from genome assembly GCA_954870635.1 of Arctium minus. Taxonomy (NCBI): domain Eukaryota; kingdom Viridiplantae; phylum Streptophyta; class Magnoliopsida; order Asterales; family Asteraceae; genus Arctium; species Arctium minus. The sequence continues at coordinate 20,214,736 of OX941097.1, read as the reverse complement.
TACTTGCTAAATTTTCAAATATGTCAAAAGTTTTAAATTATTGTGTTGTCATGCATGAAGGTTGTGAACTCTCTGGGTCGTGAGAAATGTTACAACTAAGGATGAGGAAAGGTTTTGAGAGTGGAAGTGTGGCACTCGAATCGTTGATGGTTGGTTCATGACTATGGTGTTTCCATTAGGGAAGAGCGGTGAATAACGGAAGTGAATGACAGAAGTCTCGATCTTTGACGTTGGAAGGTTCGTTTTATGGTAGCTTACGCTCTGGTACGGTAACCTGAGAGGTGGTTGCTGGTGAGTTGAAATCTGAAGTTGTCCAGATACTTCTAAAGGTAGCTTGGTAATAAGTAAAATATGTGGGATTCTGAATAAATGGTATCGGCATGGAGTTAAAGTTTGAGACAGCCTTGTGATTAGATTTGGTATCAAGTAAGTCTGGTGCCTTCATCTCTGAGGACTGTGGAGCTCCAAGTTAGTTATGGTGCGTAGGAAGAAGTAATTTTAGTGTGGTTATTGTTGAGTTGCTAAAGGGTGGATGAGGTCATTCGGGGAAAAAAGTACCTGACATGAAGCCATACCACCTTATGTGGGCGTTTTGAAGGTGGAAGGTTGCCGATTGGATAGATGCTTCTTTTGGGTTCTAATGAATTGCTTAGGAGTGAAGTACTTAGCACACGGAAGTGGGTGCGCTTTGAGTACAATGGTTTGCGAAGTAGTGTGTCTTATCTTATGGACTATCTAATCGGGTTTCTTGTAGAACGCGATGAGCTGCCAAGGAACAAAAACTTGTTTGGTTGAGTTGGATGACCTTGACTCTGTGGTTCGTTCATATTCAAGAAAGACAAACTCGTGAGGTAACCTTATTTGTGGTTGACATGGAAAAAGGCAATATTTGTTATGTGCAAAGTGATTGTGGAGATTTTGGTTGTAGTGTGATGATGTGGGATGGTGGTTGTATGAATAGATCAGTGGCATTCTGTGTCAACATAGTTGTGCAAGTCTTTGGTGTGGTAAGGAGTTCCTTTGAGGTTAAGTAGTGGACTTGTGTTGTTGACGTGGGATGAACGTAGGTGGGAATCCTTGCTCGGAGATTTATGGTGAGCTATACAAAAGTGACAAGTATGTTGTTGAGAGTTATGGGTGTTGGTTGATATAGTGGTATTGTTAATCCAAGAATAATGTGTTCGAGTGATAGTTGGTGACAACCTAATAGAGGAACCTTGGGTTCTTGGGTAGCAATGAGTTGTTGGGTGAGTTCATCTTATTCCAGTAAAATATAGATGGAAAGGTCGAACTGTCTAGTTCATGTTGTTTTGTAGTAGAAAGGAAAATCCGTGGGGATGCCAAGGTATTCTTTGAGTGTGAAGGAACTCTAGCGAAAAGGAAAATCCTGTTATGGAAGGGTTTGGTTGAATATCTCGCGTGAGGATTGGGGGTAACAGTTTGGATAAGCATAGTAATGTAAATGTGTTTTCGACACATTTGGAATCGTCGGGAAAAGTGAGTAAGTTGAGAGTAAGAAGTTTGGCAAGTGATACATAAATGTGGAGTATGTTTTCAAAAAAAATTTCGTTAGTAGGTTTATGAACGTTGGTGAGGGTGCGAGAAGGAGATTAGGGTGTATGATTTGGTTTTGGTGTTGAGAAATCTAAGTCGTGTGGTTGTTCTAAAGCTTACATCTGTTAGTAACCCGATCTTTGGTAGTATGTTGGATGTTTCCGAGAAGAAAGTGGAAAAGGGTAGTTGGATGTAGAGGTCAGAGGGAAATGCCATAATATCGTACTTGGTATTGCGTGGAAAAGATTCTAAGTGGGTCTGTCGCCCAGTGTTAAACTATTTGAAATAGTTGGTGTGAGCGTAGTCACTTCATGTTTGAAAGAACGGAACTTGGATTCATTGCAAATACGTTCGGGAGATTTTTGGATGCGATGAGAAATTGAAGTGTGCGCCATTATAATTCGGTCAGTTGGAGCTGGTGGACTATGAAAGTGATGAATTGTGGAAGTTTTCTTTTTCATTATGTAAGGATTTGGGGTGATGATGTTTGAGGCGATGTATGTATAATGTGTATGAGTTGTGCAATACCGCTGAGTGTGACCAATGCGGTTCGGGAAAGAAAGTGTTCTTTTGGCTCTAGGCATATGTAGTGTTGAGGGAAGATATTTTGCTACGACACGGTACTTGAGGAAGAAATTCATAACGGTGGGTTCATAGTGATGCCTAAGGTTAATATCGTGTTAAGTTGGTGAATCTAGGGGTTATTATCTTAGTCAAGGATACATGTCGTTGTGGCACTATCTCTGGTAGAGTTCATTCTTCTAAAGAAGTAAAGTTGTATGTGAAAACCTGAAGGAGACACGTTTTAAAACTACGAGTCCGGGTGTGTGGACAAAGCGGACAATATCTGGTACGGTTGGACCGGGATGTTACAGATGGTATTTTACAGTTGGTTTGTTCAGAGGGTACGACTTTGGTTTTGGGTCGGAATGTTTTGGGCAACTGAGTGAAGTTAAGTTGATATGATTGAAAGAACGCGAGCCCTGTGAATCTCAAGTTTAGAGGGCACAACTTGATGCGGAAGTCGTTCCCATAGAATGAAGTGGTGCGTTCGAGAGAAGGCTAGTGTTGGGCTACGTTTTGGGGTCTGTTGAAATTATGGAAAGAGTTAGAGAGATAGTGTATGATCTGGAAGTGCTCGATGGGAATTTGGAAAACTTGTATTGTGTTTCACGCCTCTCTTTGGGAGCATTTGTTGGAAGTTGGAGCGACAATAACTTTACAAGGTATGCAAGCAAATAAGAAGTTAACCATTATCATAGGGTCTAAGTAAGTCATCGATCGTAAGGTTAAGAAGTTGATCAAAAGAGATCCGCCCTGTGAAGGTGCAATGGCGATATCATAAAGGGTAGGAGGCAACGTGAGAGGTGGAATCGGCGACGAGGTTCCAATACCCCAGTTTGTTCAGCGATGGAATTCCGGGGACGGAATTCTTTTGACGAAGGGATATTCTAATAACCGGTTTTATAAAGTTTTGGTTAATGGAAGGGTGTTTGTTAATAAGGCCCAAAGTGCAAAAGGTTATGTTGCAAAGTTGGAGAAAAAGAGCTTTAACCCTAGCAATTATATTCCTCATTTCATTTCTAGTTTTGGAGGCGGCTGAGAGAACTTCGTAAAGAAGTCCAAGGCGATTCTGGAAAAGAAATAGGAGAAGAGAAAAATCTAAATTGAAGAAAAGAGTCCACTCTAATTTCCATGTTCTAGGTTTTCGGTCTAAGGACTCAAGTGCGGGTTCGACGAGCTAAGCAAGATACAGTAGGTGAGTTTTTCTAACTAAAATTGCTACTGGTGTTTATGCTATTTATGCATGTTAAGTTTATTTAATGCACGTTGTGTTTTATTTTAAACGCATGAGATATTATGAAACTGTCGGTTGATCTGTTATATGAATTGTATGTTTTGACGTGTTGTAAAAGTTGGGATATTTGTATGCATACATTTGGGAGTGGTTGTGTAACGGCCAAGTCGGAGGGTGTGTTCCGCCATTGCTCACGTCGGGGAGGTCCCGTTTATGCCATGGAGGGTGTGTTCCAGTTAAGGCAGCGTGAGACTGACACGTTGTCACGGTGGCGTGACTTCAGTGTGCCGATTGCGTGTGTGTTGTGTGATTGAAACTTCAAATGCTTTAAAGTGGAGAATTATATGCTTATAAATTGTTTTAAGTGTTTTATGCGGTGCAAATGTTGTTGCTGGAGGGAACTCACTAGACCTGATGGTCTAACCCTCGCTTTTCAAAACTAAAACCATTTTCAGGTAAGGGGTTATGTTAGAAGTTTGTGCAAGGAAATTTCGGGAGGCGGTGTCGGGTTAGGGACTTGGAGGAAGCTCGAAGTTCTGGTAGACCTATATTATCTCAGTTGTAGTCAAATTTACCCTTGTGGGCTATAATGTTTTATTTGTAGTTTTTTTTGGTTTCGGGTTGTTACACAAAGCTAACCAAACGATCAAATCACAATGATTTTGCACTGAAATCATAACGATTATGGAACACAATCAATGCATGGGTGCATGGGCGACTTGGTCCACGACCAAGGTTGTGCGTAATTACATGTGATTTTACACGTGAGTATAATGTAAAATTACATGTGATTTGGTCGTTCTCATATTACATTATTTGGTCATTGTTCTCGTTTGAACCTCTCTCTCTCTCTCTCTCTCTATATATATATATATATATATATATATATATAGGCGAACGATCATATGAGAAGTTGAGTTAACGTGAAAAGCGTGAGAAGTGGATATGAACCCTTGATAACTTATAATATCAAACTCACCCATGAATCGTGTTTCATAAGTGAATTGATTCGGTGCATCTCATCCTAATGTGCATAACCACTTTTCACGTTTCTCATGTTAACTCAACTACTCACCAGAATCCAACCCTATATATATATATATATATATATATATATATATATATATATATATATATATATATATATATAGGGGTAGTTTCAATTGGAAACCTAATTTCATTGGAAACTTTGGAAACCAAATTTCAACCATTGATCTTTTTAATCAATGGTCAAGATTCATTTGAATTATATATGGTAATAAATTAATTTATTTATTAATAAAAGATAATAATAATATGTCAAAAGGGTAAATGTGTCTTTTTCTTTTGTGTTTCAAATTTGGCAACAAAGATGAAATATGGTAATAAATTAATTAATTTATTAATAAAAGATAATAATTATATATGGTAATAAATTAATTAATTTATTAATAAAAGATAATAACAATATATCAAGACTACCTTTTTATTACCTGTTCATTAATATGCAGTATGTAAAAACCCAATTAAGTTTCATTACCATTATTGTTTCATTACCTTTCCATTATGTTTCACTATATCAAATCTGTTTCATCAAGTTTCACTATATTAATATTTTGTTTCACTATATTAATATTTTGTTTTACTATATCAGGTTTCACTATATTAATATTTTGTTTCATTTCCTTTCCATTATGTTTCACTATATCAAATATGTTTCATCAGGTTTCACTATATTAACATTTTATGTTTCATCAGGTATCACTATATTAATATTTTGTTTCACTATATCAAATCCATTATGATTCACTATATTAATATTTTATGTTTCACTATATCAAGTTTCACTATATTAATATTTTGTTTAATTACATTTCCATTATGTTTCATTATATCAAATATGTTTCATCAGGTATCACTATATTAATATTTTGTTTCACTATATCAAATTCATTATGTTTCACTATATTAATATTTTATGTTTCACTATATCAAGTTTCACTATATTAATATTTTGTTTAATTACATTTCCATTATGTTTCATTATATCAAATATGTTTCATCAGATTTCACTATATTAATATTTTGTTTCACTATATCAAATCCATTATGTTTCACTATATTAATATTTTGTGTCTAGAGGTAATATTGAAGATTTCATATGAATATAAACTTTCATTCATTGGATGAATCAATCACTGATTCATAAGAATCAAAACAATACATAGTATCAAAGTTTTCAATCTGTTAATTTCATATGAATATTTAATTTCATATTAATACTTGAAATTTTGAATATTTTAATTTTATATTAATATTTTGTGGCTCAAATACAAAATTTCCTAAGAATGTCAATTCAAGTACATTAATCAAAATAAGGGTGTCTTCGTATGATTTCAATTTTGTTTACCTAAATTAGATATCTCATTTTTAATTTAATAAATCATCCATATTACCATATATAAAATAAATTAAAATTAAATAATAATTAATATAATAATAATAACAATTACCATATATATTATGAAATTATGTAAAAGACTAAAATAACATTATCAATTAAAAAAAAATTCACTGATTGGTTGATTTCGGTTTTCAAAGTTTCCAATGTAAAACTGGTTTTCAATTGATCCCTCCCCTATATATATATATATATATATATAGGGGCAGGTTCAAACGAGAAACTAAACATTTTGCGAGAAGTCGAGAAGTGTTTAATCACATATGATACACAAGCTTAATCATATATGATTAAACACATGTTATATTGGCAATACATAGACGTTTAATCATATATGATTAAACACATCTACAGGTCGTGTAATCATATATGATTAAACACTTCTCGCCTTCTCGCAAAATGTATAACTTCTCGCATGATCCTTCCTCTCTTTCTCTCTCTTTCTCTCTCTCTCTCTCTCTCTCTCTCTCTCTCTATATATATATATATATATATATATATATATATATATATATATATAGGCATATACCCGCGCGATGCAGCGGAATGTAAGTAATAACGAACAATTAATGCTACTTCCTTATAGACATGTCATCAACAATCAACCATGACCTATGAATCACAATTTATGAAACCCTAAACCCTAAACCCATAAATATATTCAATAATTAGTTTATATTACAATTATTGACAAAAAAAAAATAATGATATAATTTATAATAAAAATGAAACGTATTTTACGATTATGTATTTTTAATGTGCTAACGGTAGAAAAAAATAAAACGTATGGATAGAAAACAAATTAGTTCGTAGATTTTATGATATTTAATAGTACGGTTAAATTAAAAAAATATTCAATATTGAGCTCGTTTTGAAGATATTGACGAGACGATTATAATAGTATAATTTGTAGAAAAAGAAACTTATTTTTTCATTGCATTTTTGTTCATATACGATTATTTGTGTTAATATGATAATGATGTAAAATGAAAAATGAAAAAATAAGGGATATAAAATGAATTAAATAAGTAATTGTAAGGGTGATAAGTGTTATTGTATAAAAGGTTAGGGTAATAAGTGTTATTGTACAAAAGTTTGTATAATAACCGTATTAGTTTTTTTATATAGTAGTAGAGATTTAATTCGTAGATATTCATGATATTTAATAGTACGGTTAAATTTAAAAATATTCAATATTGGGCTCGTTTTGAAGGTATTGACGAGACGATTATAATGGTATAATTTATAAAAAAAGAAACGTATTTTTTCATTGCATTTTTGTTTATATACGATTATTTGTGTTAAAATAATAAGGGTGTAAAATAAAAAATGAAAAAATAAGGGATAGAAAGTAAATTAAATAATTAATGGTAAGGGTGTTAAATATAAAATTTAACTTTAATAGTTTTCCAAAAACCGTTTTTCAATAACTACTTTTTTCAATAACCGTTTAAGAATTTTAATATATAGTATAGATATATATATACCACATAGAAATTATGAAATAAAAAGTGTTTGAAAGTTGGTCTATCAGAATTGGAACCAATTCAAATTTGATTTATTTTAATAAAAAAATTCAAAATGTTAATAGAAAAGTGTATTAATTTTATGTTTTTGATCTATGATAAAATTTAAGTTATATTGCATGCATACACGTTTAATATAAATATATAATATATATACATTTTTGAGGATTTTTCTCAGAGGTCACTAGTTCGAGTACTGTAACATTATTGAAATTTTTCTGACTGTTTTCCTCAGGACCCCTAAAATTAATTGACGTACATGTAACTTGTCTTAGACATCCATAGTTAAATAAACAATAATAATAATTGTGAATGGTGTGGTGTGAAGACCGGGAGAGTGTTGAATGTTGATTAGGTTTCTTCAAGATTTCAACTAAAATGGTTGGACCATGACCATTCCCACTCCTACAAATTTGTCGTGCATGAAGGTTTAAGCATTATTTTGCCATATTTTCTAATCCTAATAATTAATAAAATATATATTTTCTTAATTAGAGTTGAATGAAAATAATTTAATTGAGCCGTTTATGGAAATTATACGTATATAAGTGATATTTTTTTTCCATTCAACTATGTTGAAAAGATTATTAAAATAAAATGAATTCTTTATTTTTTTCACCAAAAATACATTTAAATTTTCTAGTCTAGTAAAATCATAGTTTTTTTTTGGGTCATTGACCAACATCTTCCTAAATCGAAACATGGCGCTGGCTGCTACGCTATAAAAAAATAAAGTTGCGCCTTCTCCATCAACAATTACTTTTGGCGTAGTGGTAAGCGCTTGATCCTAACATGTGGTATCAGAGCAGGTCACAGGTTCGAATCCCATGGAGTGCATTTAAATTAAATGATGTTGTGCAACCATTGACTTTTAGCGAAGATCTTGTTAGTGCTGGCAAATGTTTGGGGGGGGGGGGGGATTGTTGGGTCATTAACCAACATCTTCAAAGGAAAAGTAAATTTTTGAGAGAAAGATTCTTGAGCTTTCAAGGAAAGTTTTCGATGAAAGAAAGATTTTTGAGCTTCAAAATGCAAAACTTTCAAAACAGATTTTTGATTTTGAAAAGGTTCTGATAATTGAGAGAGATAATTTTGCAAAAGAGCGAAAATGTTTTGAAACGGCAAAGAAAGTGCTTGAAAAGAAAAATGTTGCGGTTTTCAAATAAATATCTGATAAACGCAACAGTATCGAAAAAGACTTTGAAAGTGAAAGGAAGTTTTTCGAAACAGAAATTCGTAAGCTTTCACATAAATTGTCTGAATTAACGACAGAGATCTTGAAAGAACAGAAGGTAAAATCCGATTTACAAAAATAATTTGATTCAATTCTCGAAGAAAGAAATGGTTTATCCGTAAAAGTTAAGAAACTTGAAGAACTCAATTTCAAAGTCGATTTATCTGAACAAGCCAGTCCCGATACTGTTATTCAGTCTCCTTATTCTTCAAGTTCAACTTCCATAACTAGTTCTTCGAAGAGTTGTGTCAAATCAAATGAATTTTCAAAAGATCGGATTCGCCCTTCAAATCTTTTCTATAATTCTCTTGTTGACAATAAAGATAATCAATTGTTTCGAAAAGTGAAAATGGTTTGGAAAAAGAAATCAACTACAAAAGACAGTGGTGGAAACACGTCATACAAATCTCTTGTAGTTGATTCAAAGTCACCGACTCATGTCTATTCCACAACTAAGTTGATCAGTCTAAACCGATCAAATATCTGTTGCAATTATTGTGGAAATAGTGACTTTGTGTATTCCAGGTATGTCAATAGCTGGTACGGTACTTATAGTATCCCCAATCCTCAGTTTCATAGCTTCAAAGCTAAGGCAACTAACCATCAAGGATCCATCAAAACATGGATACCAAAACCAAACTCTGTTTAATCTGTTTTGCAGGAATGTCATGTGGGCTTTACTTCAGATTATTCATGTCACATGACTACAATCAAGGGTTATGCCATCTTTTGAGGGGGAATACCAGGTTTTTCTTTAAACTTTCATATCGACTTCTGAACACTTTAGTTCAGGACTCGTTCTTAAATGTTTTGACTTCTGATTATCTCTAATAAGATATTTTACTTCAATGTTCTATCTTGGTGAGTTAAAGGAGTGTTAGGGCTCATAAAGTTTCTATGGTCAATCCAGAATCGGAAGGACCTACCCAAGAAACACATCCCATTCATAGATATAAGTGAGGGGTATAGATTGATAGATAAGTTCGGAGTGAAAAGAATATGGTGAGAGTGTGACAGGACTTAAAAGAATTATTGGTCCTTACCAAAATGAGTCAGTTATCCGAGTTACCACATAATCTATTCATTCTCGTTCTTTGGAGATGGATATTGAAATAGGCATGGACCCAGTGTCGATAACTCGTGTCACCTCACCCAGCCACTCAAGTATCTCACAAAAGATACTTGTTTCATATATGCACGGAGATTTAGCACAAAATTTATCTATTTCTCACTCGGAGGTATTAGATATTGAAAAAGGAAGACATCAGCTCCGGTCTCCGAACTTCATATTCATTTCACTGTGTGTATTGATTTCTAACCTGCGTCCCAGATTGAATCAATCTTTGAGCCAAAAAGATACATATTTATATTTCTTTCACACACGCACGAATCTTTGTGATTCCAATCGCATATCTTTGTGATATTGTCGGAACAGTTTGAGAAGTAGATTCTTAAAATCTTACTTCAATGATAATTGGAAGTCCTATCAGAGATACCCCTTGCCAACTCTAAAAATAGGCCACACAATTATTCTTAATTGTTGTGATAACAGTTACTAATGTGTTTCTGTGTTAGTTGATTACCCCATCTTGGTTACTAAATGTTTTATATTATCTTTTGCTACTCATCCTGTTAGTCTTTGAACATACATGATGCTCAGGATTCTCCTAATCATCATGAGGGGAAGAATGCAATAACAACGACACAAGTTTCAAAGACAGATTATCATGTTGAAAGGGAGTTAGCAAAAGCAGAAGGGGAGCAACATATCCTATTTTTCTTAAATCTGAGGTTGAAAAGCCAGGGATTTCAAGATTGCATTGGTTCTTCTATCCTTCATCAAGTGGTGTTTGCTACAAGCTGCTACAAGTTGCTTCCACCTACGAGCTGATTGAAACAACTTCTTAAGCTGAAAGTTCAATTCAACTCGCGGTTCAGAGACATATTCTTCTTTTTTAAAACTGAAGATGCACTATGGAATGTCACGTAACTCGCACATTATCTTTCTTGTGTGTTGATTCGACGTATCAAGTTTCTACAGTTGAAAGTTACTCAATTGTGCATTCAGTCGAGATCATGGTACACTGAATCTGGTTACAAAGTTGAAATTATGAAGACTAAGAGCTTTATTCAAGGGGGAGCTTGGAATGACATGAAGACAAGCAACACCAAAGTGTTTCAGAGATTCAAGAGGAAGAGAAGATCAAGATATGAAGATTTCAAGAAAATAAATCCTTTATACAACTTTAGGGGGAGATTGTTAGGACTGGAAGTCCTAGTGCGTGGAATGTTATATAAAGTATTTATAGTGTTTAATTTGTTTATTATTTATCAGTTTGTAAAAGCCTTTTATTAAGCATTGGGTTTGTTTGGTTTGTAATGGGCTTGGGCCTTTAGGTTTAAGCCCTTGGTATTTAAAGTGTGTTTTCTAATCATTAGGGTTAGAAGTTGAGAAACTGTATTCTGCGCTTATCAGGTTTAGAGAGAGTTTGCTTTTCAATCCTATGTTTGTAACTCCCTCAATCATTCAATACAATTAATCTTTCAATTATCATTGTTACTTGAGCAATCTGGGATTCACACTTTTAACAACTCAAGACAATTAAATTCAACGTAATAGCTCATCCCATATAAATAGAAAAGTATATTCGTGAGTTTTTTAACTCTTACAAGCTCAAAGTTGTAGACTATCAACAACTAATAATTGAACTAGACACTATAACAAAATTGGGTATATAGAACACTTAAACATTTTGAGTGTCTTAATAAGATATTTTACAGGACTTAAGTTTGTTGGACCAAACTACAAGTCATTTTCCCTAAAACCATTTTAATAGGTTTATATGACGCTTTTAAGCATTTTAACAAATTTTTAGGACATTTTTAGATAAAGTGTTGTATAGCTATTTTATAGGACATTTGTTGGTTTATAGATGATCATATATTACCAATACATACAGTGATCACTATACTTGGTTGGTTTATAGATGATAGATTGACTCCCAGACTTTGTTGGTTCAATATTGAGATCTTAATTTCATTTGTATATGTGCAATAGTTATGTATATGTATAAACAATTATACAAAATTATTGTTTAGAACAATGTGATTATATTACATGAATTGTTGTTATAATCAGACTCTCTTAATTTAAAAAGCATATTGATATCTAAGATGCTATGTTTTATGTGAAATGTGTTATATGAAATGTTTGTTATAAACCTTGAACTCAAAAAACATTAAACTGACTAGTAGTGACTATAGCTTGATTTTAGGATCTATTAAAACGGGATGCAACAAGGATAAAGAAAGTATGTAGTTTTAATGCTAGAACTTTGTAATGCTATCTTGCCTCAAGATGACATTATAATAGTTGGATTTGTTTAGTTTGTAGTTGTTTTAGATTGTTAAAACTTCTGTTTTTAGTTGTTTAATGTGAGAATGGTTTAAGACTTTTGCTACGAATTATTTGCAGAATGTTTATTTTGTTTATTCAATATTTATGATAATTAGTAGTCGTTGCAACTCCAAAAATTAAGATCTAATATTCGATTTGATGACATTTCAACTATTCAAGTAAGGACGTTGGCTTTAGAAAATATAAATAAATAAATACGATGGTTCCCTTTTTCTTTCGGTTGCTCTTCTTGTTCAGGGTCCTTTAGAACCGCAAAACAAAATGGTTCGGACTGACTAGGTCTAGTGGGGTCATTCCTGGCTCAAAAGGAACGCTAGCTATATGTTTAACGTCAATTGAACTTGACTTAAGACATAGGAACCGAGTGCCAAAAAAACACAGTTTCGCTTCAAAGTACTAGTGATTAAGACTAAAAGTATTTTTGTTCTACATTTCATATTCTTATTTATTTCATCATCTTCCTCTTCTATCTAAACAATCGTCGATCATTTTGCCACCCACCACCATCTTCATTGATGAAATGAGACGATCAAGAATTTAAATAAATTATACATATTTAAGCTAGTCTAAAGACTCTTCTCGTGAATTACTAAGTTTAATATTAAAGTGCGAGAAAGTCAATAAACACATTAAATTGACTAAGGTCATAACATACAGACGGGTAAACTCTAATCAAATAAACAATCAATAAACCAAAAACCCATCAAAATCAACCATAACTAGTACTAAACATCCGCCATGTGTAATGATCCGGTAGCAAATCTTTTAATATTTTTATATATTCAAGATTATTGAAATGACATAGAAAAAGCAATAATATGACGTATGATCATCTAGATGAGATTAAGTCGTTATATGTCATTTGACTATGAATTTGTTAAGTTAAAAAATACACAATCGTTTTTAAAATGAACAAGAAAGAGCTTGTGTGCATGGTGAACCTAGTTGGTCTATACATTTATGCCTTGTAACTCTTTTTTGTAGTTTCAAAAATTAAAAATTAAATCATTGTTATTATAATTCATCGCTTGAAGGAAATTTGTTATGAAAAGTATACAGTTCAATACGAAATTTTGAATATGTTATTGTTTATGTGGACAAACAAACAAATTAATTAAGCTCGTGTTGAGATCAATCACGCCTTATATCATGTTGATTGTTTAGATGAGGACTACTCTAGGACTTCTTGAATCAAAAGACCGTTAAGACGATCTTTTATCTGATAATCAAGTAAAATATTTTGTACACTGATTGTTTGTTGAGCTGATAATTGTTCTCTTCATAACCTTAACACGTGACGTATAAATCAATATTATAATGCAATAAAAGTTATTTAGCTTCTATTTAATATAACAAAAAAAGTTCTTACTTGGTCTAACAAACTTTCAAGTCTTTTTATTTGATACAAGTTTAATAATCCAAGTAAAATCTTACGTGACACGGTTTTTTGTTTAATTAGTTGGCAATTGTTTTTTTAAGAAAACTATAATGTGATGTTATAATTCAGTATTATTTAATGACATGGTAATTTAATTATTCTTTGTTTTTGTCTCTCCTCCATTTTTTTGGGGATTATGTTTCTTCAATTTTCTATTGATTGTTTCTCTCTTAATATTAAAACCACTCGGCAATATGTGGTCGTCCAGAGATTAGTCAGTACGCGTAAACTGACCTGGAAACTCATGGTTACCAAAAAAAAATCGTTTGATCGCTTCGTTTAGAATACTGAAACCTTTAACTTGTTAACCATTTACTGATCAAAATTAGTACTATCAAATAGAAAGATTTGTATGTTTATTACAGTGATTCATAAAGAAAAAAAAAAGTATTGTTACATTAAATTGGAAGTAATACAAAATTCGTTACATTTTGACACATCATATTTTCGGTGCCATCGCCTCGTCACCTAAAATAAAACATAAATTCCCACATCAAAAACATTCAACTCGTTTAACTGTTACAGATCAAACCACTTACACAATAGAACATAATTTGTTACACTAATTAAGAAAGAACTTATCAATTTATCATTACATTAAATAAAAACTAAATCAAAGTTAATTACATTTTATTATCTTTATTATTAAAAAAATAAGTTTGGAAAGAAAATTATGGAATCTTCCGATTGGATGAACTTTTCCAAAAGCATAGTTATGGAAAAATGTTGACACCCATCTGTTCCCACTTTCTTGGAAGAACGTTTCAAGGACGGTGCTAATTAAGGGAAATATCAAATATATATATAATGATATTTTTGCAACCCTAGTAAAAGGTTGCAACCTTTGCAACCCACATTTTAACCGTCGGATTAATGATCGGCGGTTACAATAGATATGGGGCCCAATATTTTTAATTAAAAAAAACAAAAACAAAAAAATAAAATAACCGTCGATTATGAATCCAACGGTTAAAATGTGGGTTGCAAGGGTTGCAATCTTTTTCAGGGTTGCAAAATATCCTTCCACTATAATATATATATATATATATATATATATATATATATATATTATGTACTTTCTTAATTTATGTTTGAAATTATATTTTTTTTTATTAAATTTACCTTTCATTTATCTTTTTCTCTCCGTAATATATTTCAATTTCAATGACTTTATGTTTAATAATTGATGAATAACTTTTTTATTTCTTTTATTTCTCGCTCAAGTTATGAACCAATAGTTATGGCCCACATAGTTTTTACGAAATATTAATGTTTTCGTATATTCACTTAGGTGGTGTTTGTTTTTTAAGAGTTCTAAAGTCTTATCTCAGGTTTGATTAATAAGAGGTGACGCTTGTTTTCAAGGGTCGTCACTTCTAGTTTCAGATGCATTTAAGAGTTAAGAGGGTCTGAAATATAGAAGAAAAAAAAATGGTTTGAACGAAAAAATGTCTGACCGATTCAGACTTGAGAGGTATTAAAAGGTTTTTTGTAAAAAACAAACAACCCCTTATTTTATAGGATTATGGATCTTGAATATTAAATTCACTTGTTTTACAACATGAAACGTATTTTTAGTGTATTGTTAGTTAAAGTTATTATTAATTAATTAATTAATTAAATAAGAGTATAAAATGAAAAATAGAAAAAAAAATAAACCACAGGGACTAAAATTGTAATTTACTATAAAAAAAAGGTAAAGGACTAAACTAATCTTTAAGTTAACTAATCGTTTTAATTAGAGTTAGTCAAAAGGACCAAAAGTGAAACAAAATGATAACCATAATGACTAAACTTGATAATGGATGTTAACCATAAGGACCAAATATGTAACTTATTACAAGAGTTATGTTCACCAAAGTTGCTACGAAAAATGGTTAAGAACAGGTTGCGATTTTGTAAATTACAAAATTTTATCGAACATGTATATCTTGAAAAACTAAACAATTTAAAAAACCATCTAACCAAATAAGATTTATGTCTTCGAAGTTTATTTTTCTTTATTTTAATTGAAAGCAGATAAAATGAGAAAATTATATTAATATAATTAAAATTTATTATAAAAATTATTTGAAAAGAAACGTAAGCACTAAAAAGAGAAAAAATGAATCAAAACTAATATTGGGATTTTTTAGGGAGCGTTTGGCAATTGGCATGCTGATATGAATCTATGATTAGACAGGACAGAACAAGTTTTTGTCTAATGTTTAGTACGAGTAAGACTGGACATGACATAGCTAAGACAAGTTGTCCCCAGAAGTTATTTGATGATTATATATATATATATATAGCCTTAGGTTCATTTGAGAAATGGTAAATATATGAGAAATAGAGAAGGAATCCTAGTCATTCATATGGTCAAGATCGGATTTGACTGGTCAAAAGTCGCGGCTTTGACTGGTCAAAAGTTACGGCTATTCCAAAAATAGAAGGACACTTTCGTAATTTTTACAAAATACACGGGTTATGTTCATATATGAACATGTATAATTCACATATGAACTATATGTTCATATATGAATCAGTATGAATCAGTATAATTCACATCTGAACTATATGGTCATATATGAATCAGTATAATTCACATCTAAACTCTTTTTACTGATTCATATATGAACTAATTAACTGATTCACATATGAATTAATTAACTGTAAGTTCATATATGAATCAGTTGAACTAATTAACTGATTCATATATGAACGTATAGTTCATATGTGAATCATATAGGTTCATATATGAACTCATCCTGCGTATTTTACGAAACTATCCCTCTACCTTCTATAGACCATGCAAAGAATTATTCGGTGTTTTGCGGTCAAAGCCGCAAATGTTGACCAGATTAATGGCTAAGATT
Source organism: Arctium minus (assembly GCA_954870635.1). Taxonomy (NCBI): domain Eukaryota; kingdom Viridiplantae; phylum Streptophyta; class Magnoliopsida; order Asterales; family Asteraceae; genus Arctium; species Arctium minus. The sequence goes on along the minus strand of OX941097.1, from coordinate 20,198,473 downwards.
ACTTCTATATTTCTCATACATTTACCATTTCTCAAATGAACCTCTCCCTAGATATATATATATATATATATATATATATATATATATATATATATATATATATATATATATATGTGTGTGTGTGTGTGTATTATAATAGTTATAATTAACTCAAATAAAGTAAATAATTTAATAATTTAAGTTATAAACATTTTTATACAATTTTCATATATACATAACTACATACATATACAATAGTACCAATTTTGAATGAAAATTTTGATAAAATTGATGGCAGTTTGAAATAACCCGATTCGTACAAAGGAGAAATTATGTTTTATTCGGTTTGAAAGATCCTTATCAGTTGGCAAAGGTGGTGTTGGTTATGGTGGATGTGGAGGTGGTGGTGGAGATGGACGGCGGTGGTGGGTGGCTGACGGTATTTGTAATAATTTTTTAAGCGATGTCATAAATATTTTTAATACAATAACAACAATATCAACAACAATAATAATAGCAACAAAAACATATACTTATTTAACTTATTTAAATTTCATATAATAGAAAATGACATTTTTACCCTAAATAACCAAATTCTCTAATAACACCCTAATCTGAAGACGTTGCATGAAATATGCAAATGGATGGCAAGGGACAAACATGTCAATTTCTAAGCAAATATATTCCCGATCGGCTTCTCTTTCTCGAAATCTTGTTGCTTGTCCTTGGCTAGCTTCTTGAGCCGAGCCAACTCGAGGTCTCTACCCATCTTTTTCTTGTACATCTCCATGAAAGTTATAGCTCCTTCCATTATCGATTTCTCTCCTTCATTCACTTTCAACGGATACACAATCGCATCCGGTGCAGGGTTTTGAAACGTGGCTATGGATAGTCGGCTCGTGTTTGAGTTCACCACAGCTTGGTGGTCTGCGTTCTTGAACCTCCCGTTGCTCAAATACTGTTCCAAACCCAACTTGTGTTAGTTTCAAGTCATGAGTTAATAAATGATTTTAGGCAATGTTTGGTACCATAAGCTAACTTATTATTCTTTAAAAGTATTCAAATTATCGTCGGATTAATCATAAACTAACTTATAAGCTAGCTTTTTTTAAAACGCTACTTCAAGTAGCTTGAAGGGGTTTTTCCATTTTTTCTAATCATGTCCCTTATATTTTTCCAATTAATTTTTAAATATGTCATTTTAAATAATTTTACATTGTTATTTAACGTATCAACTAGTTTTTACAAAAATAACTATCTAATCAGTTAACTAACTGCTAGTTATTAGCCAACAACTAGCTTATTAGCCAAATATAACCTTAATGAAGCCTAAACTCTACGTATCTTTGAATGGAATATGGATTTAAAAATGCATATTACACTCGATTAAAAGATCTCAAAGTAATGCATCGGGAACGCGTTTTGAGGCCCTTTACATGAATAATCTCTTTTGACATGGCGAGAAAACAACAATACAATCAAAGCAATTAACACTTACATGTCCATGGTCACCAAGATTAACCACGAAAGCGCCTTCAATGGGCTGAACCGTGATCCAGCTCTTGCCACCGTCACGAGTCGCTTGAAGCCCACCAACTTGATCCTGAAGCAACAATGTGATCGTTCCAGGATCCGTATGTCGTTTGAGGCCCAACGTAAGGTCGGGCTGAGGGCATTTTGGGTAGTAATTGACCACCACTTTTTGGTCCATATCCACACATGCTTTGGTCAAGGCCTCTTTGTCAAGGCCCATTGCCTCAGACAATACCTGTAGCAGCTTGCAAGCCAGGCCCATTAACACCTTGCTATATTCCTCAGTAACTGCCCTCCACTCTTTGGGCTTATTGGGCCACCTTGAGTAGTCTCTTGCTTTTATTGGGTATGAGAAGAAGGTTACAATCTCCCTCCAATCTTGCACCGCTTCTCCCTGTATAAATTTTATTTATATAATTATGAAAACACATTCTAAACTTGGTACCAATATAATTAACTATATTTAAAATCGAATATTTTTTTTTTGAACGGCAACAAACAAAACTTTTATTCCACCGAAATAACCAGTTACAAACACCTCAAAACATCAAAATGATGATGGGCTTCATCTCCATTTATGTTGGGTTTTTTATTTTGTTTCTGGACCGTTGATTTTAATCGATTTTTGAGGGAAGGAAAGAAGCAGTTTGTGTTGGAGATGTTAGGTTCGATTTTCGTTTTCTAATTTCAATGGAAACACCGATTTTTTCGGCAAGGAAAGAAGCAATTTGTGTTAAAATCAGTAAGGAAAGGAAAGAAGCAATTTGTTTCATGATTTTGTAAAACTGTATTATTATTTCTGTGTCATGACACACAAAAATTTATAAACCTATATATTCTATACAACTCATTCTTTAATCATAAAACTCTTGATAGTTTTGAAAACGTGTTCTACTTAATTTTTTATCTATACTATATTATAAAACACGGATAAAAAAACTCTTAAATACAAATTATTAGGCACAAGATACCATCATTTTATACAAGATTTTAAAAATCTCTTAATTTACAAGTATTAAAGCACAAGATACATATTACTACTGCAGACTTCTAACACCCACCAATTTGGTATGTGCAGTACATTCCTTTTATGCAGATCTTTCCATGTATCACTATTAATAATATATTATATTACTATAAATTTGTTTTAATTATATTATTAAATATGTAATTGGTTATTTTTTCTATATGTCATTAAAATATATAAGATAATCATTGAATTATAACAAAATACTTAATTTTTTTTATATAAAAAACATTATATTATTAAGTCTAAATTAAAAAAAAACATTATCACTTTCTCAAAGTCATCCAAAATCGTACTGTAAATCGACAAAAAAAACAAAAAATAAAATGAAACATTAAAATTGTGATGTATCTCGCTGCATTGTGTGAGTACGCTTCTAGTCTATACTATATTATAAAAACGGTATAAAAAACTCTTAATTATAACATTTTAAGCACAAGTTACAACTAATTAAAGTCAATTACTTAATTTACAACTTCTTAATCCTTTCCAAGCACAGTATCTCACATAATCATCTATTTGTGGAATGGATATTCATTTATTAATATAACTATTTGTTTTTTTGGTGGAGGATCTTATAAAATATATTTTATATTAGCATAATCTATTTTAAATGTATATTTTACATTTAAATCTATATTAATGAGATGTAATATAAAATCTTTTTTCTTCCGTATTTTTTTATATTACATCTCATAATGATTTTTCCATATTTTATTTTATAAAATCTACACGTATTTTATATTAGCATAATATAAAATCTACACGTATTTTTTTTTGATAATATATACATATCTTTATTTTTATCGATTAATACTATGAGGTCTTGAAGTCAATAGTCAGATAAATATGTTGTAAGACATGTCATTTGAATTTTAAATAATATAATACAAAACTATTACCATTATTATTGCACAAACTCATAACAACAAACGATTAAGAATATATGCAAGTTAACCACTTATGAAAATACATTCGTTTTTCACATTTTATTTCATTAACTGTTAACAGAGAAATTACGTTTCATTTTAACTCGGTTCAATATTCCAACAAAAAATTTATCCTCTCGTGCAATGCACGGGCCAACACTAGTATATATTATAAAGCCTCTATAAAAAAAACTCTTAAAAACAATTGTTAAAGCTTAATGTACCGTTATCTAATGATAATTACTTAAAACTTAAATAAAGAACGAAAACTTAAAATCTTTTGTTATTTAATTCTTATCTCTAACAACTTTAACTCCCTAAAATCACTCATCAATTTAACTTCCCTAAAATCACTCCCTACATAATTAAATATAAGATAAAAATCAAAATTTAAATATAAAAAATCTAAAATATAATTAAGAATGTCTAACAGAATATTTAATGTTTATTTTATAAAAAAACATTATTTTATTAAATCTAAAATAAATTACATTATTATTAAACTATCGAAAAACTATTAAAAACATTTTTTTATGCATTAAGTACTGTTTATTGATACACATTACTTAAAATTCAAGATTACAAGTCATGATGCATGAGTACAAATTTCTAAAGCTATATGTTTGAATTCGTAACTAACCGATAAACATAATCAACACAGGATAAACATTTTAATTTAAATATAAATAATTTAAAATATATAAGATAATCATTGAATTATAACAAAATATTTAATTTTTTTATATAAAAAACATTATATTATTAAGCCTAAATTAAACAAATTTATAAGAAAAACATAATACTTTTTCAAAACCATCCAAAATCGTACTGTAAATCGACAAAAAACAAAAAATAAAAGAAAACATTAAAATCGTGATGTATCTCGTTGCATTGCACGAGTATGTTTCTAGTTTTAAATATAAATATAAAATGTTTAATATTCTTAAATTTGTGATAAAGTAGAAGTAACACAAATAAAAAACAATAATATAAGTTGAATAATGTTTCTAAAATGTTCCACGAAAAGTAAAATGATAATTAAGATACACAAGACAGACTAAAATAAAAAAGTAATTAAAATAGAATATTTTAAAATAAACAAAATCAATAAAATGGAATTATTTAAATATTTATATATTGATATTTTTTTGAGTAGCTTTTTAATATGTATTTTATTAGTATATCTTTATTACGCGCAATCTCTGCCATGTCACACAAAGGATAACAGTCCTTCTCACAAAACCCTCGTATCCACCACACCACAAATTCATTTTTCTATTTTTTCGGTAATATTAACAGCATATCGATCAAACGGCAAACGGCAAAAGTTTTTGCCGGTCTTCACATTTGGCCGGTCACTTTCCACAAGGCAAAAACTCTAATCCAGGACCCCACCATTTTTTTAATATCAAAATTCATTAAATATATAATAATTTGTTTTTTAAATTAACATATTTATGTTAAATAATGTTATTTTAATGTAGGGTTTACAAATTTGGTGTTTTTTTAGAGGATGGTTGGAGTTGAGATTTTTTTTTGTGTTGATGGGCCCACCAAATTTTGTGTTTTTTTTGTGCTAAGGTTGGAGATGCTCTTACTACATAAATTTTTTTAAGAACCGTATTTTTTTATTGTTTATTTATATAGAATAATCATACAACTTTATTTATTTATAATGATTATATAAATTTAATATACATATATGTAGATAGAAAAATGCATATATATATATATATATACATATATATGGTTAGATTCCGCTAAGAATAAAAGTTATAGTGAGAAAGATAAAAAGAGATCTTCACCCTAGAATACAAATTAGGATTGGATGCACCAAGATGAGATGTATCAAGATGCATCAATCCACTCATCAAGCTCGATTCGTGGGTGAATTTGAGATTAAAAGTGATGATGAGTCTAAATCTTTTATTACCTTCTCACTTTAAATTTTCTTTTTACACGATCTTTCGTCTCTCTCTCTCTCTTTATATATATATAGAGAGAGGAAGGTTCAAACGAAAACGCTAACTATTTAAGAAAAAACAAGAAAACAACAAATCGTGTAACTGGCAAAAAATTGGATGCGGGCGACTTTGGCCGCGACTTAAGTCACGGGGCAAAGTCGCATGAATCATATATGATTTTGTACATTAATAGTCGTTATCGTGTTTTATTAAATAGTTAATGTTCTCGTATGAACCCACCCATATATATATATATATATATATATATATATTTGTGTGTGTATGATCTTATGAGAAGTTGAGTTAATGTGAGAATCATTGAGAAATGAATCTGAACCCTTGATGACTAATAATCTCAAACTCACCCAATCATGCTTCACAAGATGCATCTTATTTCGGTGCATCTCATCCTAATGTGCATCCACAGCTGATACATATACATATATATATACATATACATATATATATAGTGTTTGGTTCATTTGAGAAATGGTAAATATATGAGAAATAGAGAAGTAATCCTAGCCATTCATATGGTCACAATCGGATTTGACTAGTCAAATATTGCGGCTTTGACCGGTCAAAATTTGCGGCTTTGACCGGCCAAAAGTTGCGGCTATCCCAAAAATAGAATGACAATTTCGTAAATTTTACAAAACACACGGGCTGTGTTCATATATGAACATGTATAATTCACATATGAACTATATGTTCATATATGAACTAGTGCAATTCACAACTGAACTCTTTTAACTGATTCATATATCAATTGAACTAACTAACAGATTCATATAACCTTTGTGATTCATATACAAAGATTCATATATGAATCTGTTATATGAATCTGTATGAATCACAAAGATTCATATAACCTTTGTGATTCAATACAGATTCATATATGAACTCATCCCGTGTATTTTACGAAATTACCCCTCTACTTTCTATAGACCACACAAGGAATTATCCGGTGTTTCGCGGTCAAAGCCGCAAATGTTGACCAGATGAATGACTAAGATTACTTCTTTATTTCTCATATATTTACAATTTCTCAAATGAACCTCTCCATATATATATATATATATAATATTTGTTTTTATATCGATTTTTAAGTTGTTAATTTACTTTAGCCTAGATCCTAAACATTACTAGCTAGCAGTAGTAATTATTAATTCTTACTTGAAGATGGCTGGAAACAATGAAACCGCCTTTTTTCCCGCCACTCATATCAAATCGGAGCTTCTCCTCCGCCGGCATTATGAAGAACTCTCTGGCGAGCCTCGACATCTCCGACAACAATTTCGTATCGACGCCATGATCCACCACCTGAAAAATCCCCCAATCTTCACACGCCTTCACAATCTTCTCGCAAATCTCCGCCCTACGAGATCCACCGCCGACATCCACGTCATCGATACCTTCAAGTGAGATCACCGGAATCTCGCTGCTGAACTTATTGTACGGCACCTTGGGCCGCTCATCTTCATCACGGACGAAGCTGTTTTCGAGCAACGAACTCTGGTCCCATTTCAACGAAACTGGAGCCATTGATTTCGGACACGCCTTTTGTGTGTGTGTGTGTGTGTGTAGATTAATGGAGGGAGAATGCGTTTCGAAAGCTTCGCATGGCTTCTATTTGTACCAACAATTCCAGGAAATGGGTCGGGTCGGGTTGGGGGTTAGAAATGGTAAAGAGGGAAGGGGATCCAACCACCACACGTGAGTAATGAACTCAGCCATGCATCCTTTGAATGGGGGTTGTATCATTTGAGTAAACTGCAAATTTGGTCCTTGCGGTTTGTCAAAACTAAAAATTCTCGTCTCTCAAGTTTTGAAATTAAAACATGACCATTATATAGTGGCGGACCCATTATTTTAGGTGAGCAGGTGCACAAACGAAAAACTTAAGAAATTGTTATCGATGTGTTTTTAGCTGAATTACCCTATTGGGGACTTTTTATGTTTTTGGTTGAAAAAAGGGAATTTTTTAAGCTTTTGTGTTGATTTGATGGGTTTTTTTTTTTGTTTTTTGTGTTGATTTGAGGGGGGTTTTGGGTTTTTTTTTATTGATTTCAAAAGATTTTTTAGATTTTTTGGTTGATTTCGAGAGTAAGTTTTGGTTTTCTTGGGACTTGTGCACCTTTCACCTCTAAAAAACGTATATATCATGGAGCACCCCCTGTAGTTAGGGGTGGCAAAAAGTGACCCAACCCGCGAACCCAACCCAAAATTTGCAGGTTGGGTTGAGAATTTCAACTCATTTAAGTTAAATGGGTCAACCCGCCTAACCCATTTATTAATTGGGTTTGGGTTGGGTTGAAATTATCAACCTGTTTTCAACCTGATTTTGACCCATTTACAACCTGATTTCGACCAATTTACAACATGTTTCTAACTCACTTACAACCTGTTTCTAACTCTTTTACAACCTGTTTCTAACCCATTTATAATATTACTTAATATTTTATTTTTAATTATTAATCAATATTTAATACAATTAATATTTTAATATAATTCTTAAAGATTAAAAAATAATTTCTATATTGAAACTTGGAAGTTGAAAACCCTAATCGACTAAATTAGTAAATCTTATTCCTAATTTAAAATGTCATACGCCTCCAGCCTCCTCTCCTCCCTCTTCCCTCATACGCCGTCGGCGCAAATCTTCCTCCCTCTTCACCGGCGACTCCTCTCCTCTCCCTCTGTTCCACGACGACTCCTCTCCCTCTGTTCTACGGCTTCACGACGAGCAGTCCACGACGAGTTCAATTCCATTGTTCACGGTAAACTTGTAATCTTAACTTGATCGACTTCAGTTTCATTGTTCCATTGTTACTTATATATATTTAAAATCTTAACTTGATCGACTTCATTTCTATTGTTCATGACGGAGAAGATAAAAGATCGAGAGGAAAGTAATACCGAGAGTGAAACTGGAGTCGATAAAAGTGCAAGTAGAGTTACTTAGAAACTATTTTGGAATTATGATTTATTTAACTTTGTGGTTGTGGGAAATTTTGAACTATTTATTTTACTTTATGGTTGTGTTTTATTAAACTTCGAACAATTTATTTGACTTTGTCGTTGTGTATTTGTCGTGAAATGAAATAGTTTAAGCATTTTTATTTCATTTACAATTTTTAAATTAAATGGGTCAACCCAGGTTCAACCAATTTATTTAACAGGTTGGGTTGAGATAATCATAAACAGGTTGATCCGCTACCAACCCATCAACCCAACAGGCTGGGTTGGGTTAAAAATCTCAACCCAACCCAACTTGTTTAAAAATCTCAACCCATCAACCTGTTTAATCACAACCCATTTAATTAAACAGATTCGGTTGGGTTGAGATTTTCAATCCAATTAATAAATGGGTTGAACCCGAACCCAACCCAACCTGACCTATTTACACCCCTACCTGTAGTTTAATGGGTGCACCTTACGTACCGAATTTTTTTTCGCCCTTACAAAACAAACTTGAGCGGGTGCACGGACCCCCCCCCCCCCCCGCGGGGCGGGAAGGGTAGGTCTGCCCCTGCCATTATGGTTTGTAAAATCATTCGGATTTGGTTCCTTCCTTTAACAATCGTTAAATAAACCTATTAAATGAAAGACATTTTTATTTTTTTTGTCCATTTTTTTGTCTTTTACCCGATCAAAAACCACAGGGCCTAGAATCATAAAATCAATTTTGATTGGATAAAAAAAATCGCTAAAAGAACGAAAATGCCTTTCATTTAATTGTCACGAGAGGAAAAAACTAAATCCGAACGTTTTTACAAACCATAGTGGCTATCTTGTAATCTCGAAACTACTAGGATAACAAATAGTATTATTTTTGGCAAACCACATAGACTAAATTCATAGTTTACTATAAATATTTTGAATAATTTAAAAAGTCAACTGTTATAAGAGTTTTTTTTATACCTTTTAGCTATTTCTTTTATGTCTTTTTAATAAGATATCAACATATCATTTTTTTTTCTTTCTATACATTTACTACCATTTAATTATATCTTTATTAGAGCATCTCAACAGCATCTCCAAAATTTCTTCAAAATGGAGAATTAAAAGTCAAAATATACATAAAAATTTACATCTATCTCCAACAGATTCTCTATTTTGGAGATGAAATCATTACTTATAATATTAAAATATTATATAAATCTAATAAAATATTATTTCTCTCTCATACCCATCTCATGTGAAGAAATCTTATTGGTAAAATATAATAAAAAAATATTTTCTCTCATGGTAATCATTTTTGGAGATTTTGGAGAGTTCTTCATATTTGGAGAAAATTACACTCTCTCTCATACTTTCTCCATTTTGGAGAAAGATTTGGAGAATCTGTTGGAGCTCAAAAATGCCTAAAATCTCAATTTTCTCCATTTTGGAGAAGTTGTTGGGGATTGCTCTTAGAAGGTGCTTATATAAATGTAGGAGGTGTATATGTAAATAAAATTGTAGTGGAAGAGAGAACAAGATGATGTGTTAACGATTGATTTGACAAACACAAAGGGGTTGTTTGTTTTAAAAAAAAAAATCTTAATGACCCTTAAGTCTGAATCGTTCAGACCTTTTTACACACCACCTCTTATTAATCATAAATAAAATAAGATTTCAGAGTTTAGATCTCTTAAAAACAAACGGCACCAAAGAAAATATGGAAAAGTAAGAGAGAGCTTTTTTTTTTCATTTGAATTAAACACAAAGATATGATCATGGATCCATGGCAAATAAAAACTGTTTTCCAAGTTTCATATTTTTTTATTTTCACCAATCACGTAAAGTTACAACATTATTTTGGTGCAGAAATAAAAAATAACTTGAATAAATTTATATTAAATAAAACAATAAAATGTATTAACTTGATTGGTAGGAGGGAACAAGGTTCTAAGGGAACGTTTACCAAATGTTTACCCGCTAAGTGTGTGCTTATCGGATTTCTTAACTTACAAATGAATAAGGAAAGTATCGATAAAGTTACCCGATAAAAGTGATGGTAAGAACCGAAAGTCTTACCTGGTTAGTGAGCATGATGACTCACATCCTCATACCCGATTAATGTAGTTAGCGGGTAAATTGTTGCATACGATGTTGTTTTGATGGGCTACGATTTACCTGACAAGACAATTAATAGTGTTGATTCTTACCGATAAGTACTTAGGTCGCGTTTGGTTTGCGGGATTGGAATGAATTTGGAGGGATTTGGATTTCAAATCCATTCCAATCCTGCGTTTGGTTTGCAGGTTTGCAGGAATGGATTTCGTTGACCGGATTTGAAATCCGTTGACCATTTAAAAATCCCTTACCTGATGGATTTCAAAATCATTTGCAATGAGCCTGGATTTGAAATCCAAATCCTGATGGATTTCAAATTCTTATCCAAACACATGAAAGGATTTCAAATCCCCCCAAATCCAAATCCTTCCAAATCCAAATCCCTCCTTGAAATCCAATCTATTTCATTCCAATCCCGCAAACCAAACGCACCCTTAGTGGGTAAGTGTTTGAGCAAATGGTTCCTAACATCAGGGACAAACCTAACTTAGAACATATGTTGGCACGTGCCATTGTTTCATTCCTCCGTCGTAATGTAAAAATGATAGGGTCGTGAAAAGTGTCAGCATATCAATTTGTTGTGTGCCACCATATATATTTTGAAATTACAATGAGAACACAAGTTTTCCATTGGTAGAGTTTGGTTTGCAATGTTTTTCTTCCACCTCAGATCCGGGTTTGAATCTTGTTTGCGTCATTTTGTTAGTTTTTACTTTTAATTTCAGATCTATTATGTTTCTAAAAAATTACAATAAAAGGTTTGAACACCGCACATTTGAAAGTAAGGAATTAACCACCAAATCAATGTTGATTTCGTGAAAATTATCTATATACTTGTTTCTTATAATAAAATAATACCATGAATTGAAAAAAAAAATGGTCCGGCCTTACCTCAAATCTTTCTAAATCCTACCAAATTATGCAAATCATACGGGACAGTAATTTTCAAAAAATTGTTAGAGCATCTTCAACAGTTTTGCTAAAATAGAAAAAAAATGTTTTTTTTTTCTTTAAACCTCTCCAACAGCTTTGCTATCTTGTTTGCTATAATAGAAAAAACTTGAAAATTTTCCAAGTTTAGAGAATTCTCTAAAACTTGATGATAGGAGAGAGAAATGATTATTTTATTCAATCCCGCCAATTAAATTCAATTTTTATCATTGTATATTAAGGTTTTTTTTAAAGTGTATTGAAATGATAAATTAGAAAAAATTATAATAATATAAGTTGTTTTAAAATCTCTAAAATATCAAATATGTTGAAGTTGAATGTTATACTTTTTAAAAAAAATTCACTTTTATTTTTTTTATTTTAGAAAAATTATAAAAAAACGGTTGAAGATATTTTATCCACTCTAAAATATAAATGAATGATGATTTTATAGATGACGTGTTTAAAATGAAGAGCAAGTAAATGAGTAATAGATGATTTCGAATTATTGCTGGCTAAAACGGACCCAGCCGGAATCTTGACCGTTGGATACAACAACCACCATCCGACGAGTAAGGTGTAAACACGTGTCATCGTCTACATGGGTAAAAAAGAAAGGTAGGTATCGTTATGAAAAGAAAGTTTGGTGGGTCCCGCGTTGTTGTCGTACCCGCCAATTTGTTTTGGGTATAATCCCGACAATGCTCGTTTCTCTGGGCATAAATTTTCATTTATTTTTAGGCAAGTCTAAATAAACTTTAAATAGTATTAAATGAATCTTTAAATAAATTCTTTAGTAAATCAAATTTATTTTTTTATTTTTTTATAATATTTGACAATAAATACAGATTTATTGAGAAATTTTAAATATTTTAAGAACTCAAGAACCACTTATTTAACCACAAGGGTTGTGGTGTGGTGGTAAAGGTTTGGGGAGTGCATAGCGCTCAACCCGGGTTCGAGCCCCACTAGCAGCACTTGTGGCCACTGAGGATAAACTTAGGGCTGCACGCTTTAGCAGCTAGGCCAAGGGCTCTAATTGTCGGGGATTAGTCTGGGCCATAGGCCCATGACACCCTTTCCAAAAAAAAAAAGAACCACTTATTTTATGTAATAGTTATGATAAATGTTGTGATAAATATTCATGATGAAAAATATTCACGATTATTTATAATGAATATTACATAAAATAAGTGGTTTTAAGATTTTCAAAATATTTACAGTTTTTAAACGAACTTCTATCCTAGATGTTATTAAATAAATATTGGTTATATTATATTAATATTTCCAAAACGTAAAATTAAGGGTTGATTTTAACGGTTTTATTTATATTTTTAGTATATGATTTGAGTTAAAAAAAAGGCTATTCAATAAAGAAATTAATATGTTAAAAATTAAAGAATCAAGTGTTTAATTTTGATATGTATAAAAGAATTGTTAGAAGAGTATCGTTTAACATATAGAGATTAGAAGGGGTGAATTTTGCAAACTTCTTCTTTTTAAAAGACAACAATATATATTAAGAAAAAACTAATAAAAAAGGAGTCTACTGTTCATTTTTTCAGAATTCATAAGAGTATCTCCAATACAAGATTCTTATAAGCAAAAAGTGTAGTGACTAGTAAGAACTACCATTATAAAAAGTTATTATAAGAACTCAAATTCCTCTATGTTCTTACCATGAAATATGTAAGGTGTGACATTATGTTTATTTTTTTTTTGACTTTATAATAATTATTAATATTATATATATTTAACTTATATATATATATGGGACTTACAAAAATAGGTTCTTATAAAAGCTATTATTGTGGACTTTTATGTGAATTTTTAATTTGATGAGATGGTATCAAAAAATACAAAAAGGAGGTTCCCCCAACCCCCCACCCCAACCCCAATAGCCAAAACACTTTAATATATATATATAGTAGGAATTCTTAGTAAAAAGGAATGAATTGTCCTCTTGTTAGATGCAATTTTATATGAGCCACTTTTTGATTTTCCTATTTTTTATTTAATTAATAATCTTTTTATTTGAAAATTTTAATCTTTATGTTTTTATTATCAAAAACATTTATATTATATTTATATTTTATAAAAAATATTATTATATATATATGTTTTTATTACCAAAAAAATTCTAATTGTATTTACATTTACAAATGTTTTAAGAAAACATTATTTATTGAAAATCAAATAAACTAATTATATATTAATCACTATACAAAAACATAGTATAATTTAACAATTTTATATTGCTATTTTTGAATCGTAAATTTCCATGATGTCATTTTCATCAAGGAGTTGTAAAATTTATTCCTCATTTATGTATATAGTACAATATTGATATTTATATTGACGTTATTTATGTTATCGTTATAAATTAGTAAAAATAATGGTTAGTTTGATGATAAAAATATAATTTAAGCTTATAAGATAAATTTTTTATCTCACTTTTCATGGGTTTTTTTTGTCTTCTTATCTACACACTTATCACACGTAAAAGTTAATCTCAAAATCTCATGAGATTTGTGACAACAAACATTAATCATATATCTAACGTTAATTTTTTGCTTGAATGTCTTAAATTGACAAGTTAAATTCATTTCGTTTGTAATTTTCGAATCCCCCTAAAGTAGAATCCTGCCTCCGCCCTTGGCTCTAATAATATGATAATAACAAATATCTAAATTTGATATTTATTCATAATTTTTTTTATTACTATTTAAAATAACTGATTAAAAATATAATTCATATCTTAAATTATATAAGTAATTAAACGTTTTATTTATAAAAAACAGCAAGCCATTATAGTTATTGATAAAGACTCGGAACATCTATTTTTTGAAGATAAATAATATTAAAATGTAATTAATTTCGTTTTCATTTCTACTTTAAAAAATAAATCATATTTTTTAGTTTTTTATTTTGGAAAACTAACTTTTCAAACTTTTTATTTTAGTAAACCAAAATATATTCAACTTTGACTTTGTTTTTATTTTGCACGTTGAAATGTAACTTATTTACATGATGTAACCATTGCAACCCTTTTATACACTACACATTTTATGTAATTAGAAAAAAAAATATTGAAAATAAGATGTTGCAAGGGTGCATCATGTAAAAAATTGCATAATAACCCCCGCCCCTTCTCTCTATACATATATAGGGGGTTTTATGCAACCCCTTTATATACCACACATTTTACTTTTTTTTTTTATTTTTTTTTAAATTACATAAAATGTGTGGTCCATATAAGGGTTGCAAATGTTGCACCATATAAATGAATTGCATTTGAACGTCTCTCTCTCTCTCTTTCTTTCTCTCTCTCTCTCTCTCTCTCTCTCTCTATATATATATATATATATATATATATATATAGGGGTTGTTTTATTTGCAAACCTTAAAAATGTTGCAAACCTTGCAACCCACATCTTAACCGTCGGATTCATGATCGGCGGTTACAGTAGATATGGGGTCCAATATTTTTAATTATATATATATATATTATATATATATATGATCCCTTTCATTTGCTAACCACGACATTGGTGCTAACCGTGCTAACCAATTTTCGACCAATCAAAAGCTTCCTAGAGATTATGTCATGCGATTAATGATTTTAAATATCAAAGGGCAATATTGGTATTTACCAATTCACGCCCCATCCAATCTCATTCCATATTTTGAGGAGTTTGTTATGGTAATTATCTATTCTTTAAATGTAATATTTTTAAATTAAAATTTGATGTCTATCAAGTTAATATGGAAGTTATCTTCTACCTAATTTTAAGCATCCAATAACTTTCAAACTGCATGAACATATGCTCATATGCACAACTCCTAATGATAACTTGTTACCATATTCCCATATGCACAATTACCAAACAATGCACATATGCATATACAAAATTATAAAAGTAGTTATCTATGTGCAAAAATCCACAACAATGCATACATGCACTTTCGAAATTCAATAAAATATGCTTATACGCACAGATTTCAAACATAGTTCTATTTTCCATGCCTATATGCAGAAATTCATAACAATGCATACATTCACTTTCAATTTTCAATAAAAATGCTCATATGCAGAGACCATCCACAAATACATAACAATGCATATATGCACCATAATAATTACTATTTGAATCCATAAATTGCATTATTTAACATTCAAAATTCCAGATGAATGGGACTCTAAACAAAAAAACCATAAGATTGTACAATTTATCGAAATAAAATCGTTTTGATGGGTTTTGAAATTTGTTGGGTTTTGAAATACTTCGATGTCTTCGACATTGACATCTTGTGCGATCACCTTTCGTTTGCTGGTGGCGGTATCTTCGACGGTACCGACGGCCATGGCGGCCGAGTTGTGTTCTTCCGTTTGGACCGTCGGCGGCGGTGGTGTTCTTTCGTTTGTTGGGTGATTTTCCAGCGGGAGAAGTGGGAGGTTTTGGGTGAGGTGGTGGTGGGGAGGGTGGGGAGTGAAGTGGATCCGCCATTGGAGATGAAATTGGTGGTTTTTATCGATTGTTTTCAGTAATTTTCAGAGAGAATTTGTGGAGAAGATGAAACTGTTGAGAAATTTGTGGGGTAATTTAAAATTGCCTTAATTTTTAGCTTATTTCTTTTGTGTTTATTTAATGAATGAATATGCAAATTTACAATTTTGACCCTATGCGGTTATGCACATTAATTTCATAACGTTTTTTTTAATAAAATTAAAATTGTTATTAATTGTTAACCATTGATCTAAATAATCAACGGTTTAGATGGGTTAGCATGGTTAGCACCAATAGTTTGGTTAGCAAATGAATGACCCTCTCTCTATATATATATAGTGGAAGGATATATATATATATATATATATATATATATATATATATATATATATATATATATATATATTGACGACCGTGTCTTTTAAATGAGAAGTTTTAAAATTGATTTCACAAAATAAGGGGTTTAAAAGTTGGTTTTCTATAAAAAAAAAATTAGAAGTTGGTTTTTATAAAATGAAGATTGTTTAAAAGGTTATTTATAGTTTCAATATAATTTGTTTTTTAATTAATATATGAATTACTCAATACGTATATATGATCAATTTTATTGAAATGTATAAGTTAAAAACATAATTTTATTAAACGATATACATTAAAAACATTCTATAACTTAATATTATGTTGTTAACTTTATTTGAAAACTCGTATAACTTTGGATGTTTATTTTTATTATTGATTTTATTTCAATTTTAATTACTATTAATTTTTTATTAAAAGAAAATGGTGTATTAAATTTATATAAATAAATCAAACCTTTATATTAAAAACAACAACAATATGTCAATATGCATGATTTAACCACATGAGACTAAATACAAAAACCATTATTGTCATTGATGAAACCCTAGACTTTGGTACTAATTGAAAGGCTTTTAAAAATTTTGAAATTGCTTTTTTAAGAAAAAAAAAATATTAATGCCTCCATCTTAAAATAAATGTCCACAATAAAAAAGGCACACAATTTTAAAAATGTATAATTATTACACTATTTAATTAACCAAAATATAATTTTACTCTTAATTATAGAGAAATTTTCTCCATCACATAATTAAGGGTAGAATGGGAAAGTGAAAATTTATTTTTGAAAATTGACACTTATTTTGAAACAAACAAAAATAGTAATGTAGACATTTATTTTAGGATGAAAGGAGTATTAAACACTTGCCAAGACCAATTATAATCATATAAAAATATAATACAAATAAAGTAACAAGACCAAAGACTGATGTATGACCAACTTAGGCTAATTATTAGCTCATTAATGATCACTAAGATCAATTATGACCAAATTGAAACAAATATGACCTAGTAAACGTCCTATTATTTACACCCTACTTGGGTGTAAAATGGTTTGAAGTTTGTAAAATTTTGACTATTTACATCTATTTATTATTTTTTATCATTATTGTAATTATGTTGGTTTGTTGGAAATTGAAATATTTATTAAAACAAAAAAAATGTCAAATTAGTCAAATCATTCACTAATATATTATATATTTTATTTTTATTATTATTTATATTATAGTTTTATTATTTATATTGTAGTTTGTAATTATTATATATTTATATTATATGTATTATATATATATATATATATTTTTAACGACAAGTTATATTTTTTTTGAACGACAACTTATATAAATATCAAAAGAAAATGATAATGTTTTTTAATAATACTTTATTTATAATTAAAAAGTCAATGCAATTTTTTACTAAAAAGTAACTTCTAAGAAAATAGAGTAAAGTACATTTTTAGTTTTTGTGGTTTGTTGAAAGTTTTTATTTTCATTCTTATAATTTTGAAATTACGATTTTCATCTGAAATTTTGAAACAACAAGGACGGTATCTGCAATTTTTAACAAACCAGAGGGATAAAAAAAACGTAATTTACTCAAGAAAATATAAAATAAAAGCAATTAAATAATAAAAAGAGTAAATTGCAAATATGGTCCCTGTTGTTTGTTGTTTTTCTCACCTTTGGTCCTTACAAAATTTTTATTGCAAAGAAAAACGATGTGGTATGCAAAAGTGCTCGATTTTGATCCTGAGGACTAACATCGTTAGGTTGCCTCCGTTAAACCCCCCATGTGACTTGCCTCGTATCATGCAATAATGGCTCCGTTTCAAATATGATTGCGCAACCGGATGGGCTACTCATTACATGAGTCGAATAAATATGTACGAGCAACTGTTATCTAGTAATCGTACTCCGGATTTTATTTCACTTGATTGAGTTGTAATATTTTTAGTTTTTTAGTAATTTTTTGTTACTTTATCAATTATGTTATTTTGATATTAAATTATTTTATCTTTGTAGGTTTAAAAATAATATATAATTAAATAATTATTGTTAAAAATAAAATACTCATAAAATAAAACATAATTACATTAAACTAAAATATAACTAAAACTAAAATAATGAATAAATAATTCATAATTATATTAAAATTAAAAAATAAATAAGGAATGATTATAATTATTTTAAAATTAACAATAAACAAGTAATTATTATGTAATGATTATAATTATATTAATAAAAAAATAAGTAATGATTATATTAATAATTATAGTGGGTAAGGTGGGTATGGGGGTGGGGTGGGGTAGAGTGTAAATAAGATTTTGAGAGTGCCAATAAGATTACCCCCTAGTAAACCCATCAACACCCATTAGAATTCGTTAACATCTATTTAAAAATCAAAAATCAACTTAACCGTTGGTATCATAAAACTTACTCATAGATTTAAACAAAAAATAATAAATTAAATTAAAATAAGAGTAAACCCTAATTTTGGTCATTGGGTTTAGTGAAATACTTGAAAGTGGGACCTAAATTTTAATAAGTATAGAAATCATTCTTGTGGTTCTTACTGACTCTGTTTAAAGTATCCATTAGAGGGAAGGGTATTTCTATCATTTTAATGTTTTCGTCTTTCTTTCATTTTTTATTACTGAATATGTAATTAACTCTCTCTCTCTCTCTCTCTCTCTCTCTCTCTCTCTCTATATATATATATATATATATATATAGTTGTAGGGATGAAATATGTTCTCAGGGAATCAAGCCCCCCTTTGTCGGCCAAATCCGCACTCTCCTTTCTTCTTTGCTGAATCTTTTTCCCTATCACCGGCGGACCAACCTCATCTACGTCGCCTAGCTCTCCCCCTCCCTCTTTTTGTCTAGGAGTGTCCATCCAAACTGCCAAATCGTACAAAAAGCCCACACCGCACCGCAAAGTGCGGTTTAGAACTTTCACGGTGCAATTTTTGGTTTGCATTTCTACTAAACCGTACTATGCGGTGCGGTTTGCGATTTTGAGTTATCAAACTGCGGTTCAAACTGCACCGCACCACATATTTTGTATTTTTTAACTTTTTATAATATATATATATATATAGAGAGAGAGAGAGAGAAATTAATTTAGTATTTATGTAATATTTTTGGACTTCTTGTTTTGCCGCAAGTCCCATCTTGAATAAACAATTGACCAATTGGGAGTCGGGGGCTTACGGATCGAGATGGAAAACAAAAAGTTGGACACGTCACAATGCACACGTCTAATTTAATTTGAACTTTATTTTTTACTTCTTAGACCATCTTTATTTATGCAATAGGCATTTGGGAATTGGATGTATTGAACTCTTTATTTTTTTTACTACGGTCACTTTATCGATGATTTTGGTATTTTTAAACTTATAATTTTTGGATTGTCGACATAAAGTGCAATAGGGTCAAACCGCATATACCGTACGGCACCAATGTAGTGCGATTTGTTGTGGTTTGAGGTTTATGCAGTGTGAAAAAAATGCTCAAATCGTATATGCGGTGCGGTTTAACCCTAAAACGCATCAAACCGCACCGCTCCTAACAGGTCCGACCTTGGGCCTAGGCCAATGGGGCCATGGCCCAGGGCATCATAAATCTCTGGGGCATCAAATTTTTCTAGGCTTCAAATCTCAATCACGCTTCACGCCTAATTCAGTAACTCTAATCGACAATCGACGACGCGTTCTCTCTCTCTCAATCACGCTCACGCTCTCTCTCAATCAGACAATCACGCTCTCGGCGATTCAGCCTCTCACTATCGATTTTGGACGCTTTCACTCTCCATTCTCGATTTCTTGGTCACTCACGACTCAAGAAATCGACGCAGACCTTCACGCTTTCATTTGGGGAAGGAAGGGGGCAACACCGCAGCAGGCACAAGTTTAAGGTATCATATTTACTGTTTAGTGTTTACATTCTGTCATTCTGTTTAGTGTTTAATGACAGTGATTTGTGTAACACCCGTAATTTTTGGTAAGTATAGGCCACCCGGACGTTTTTGTAAGTTATAATTGGCGGGATTTTGTTGGGAAACCATTAGGTGATGTCCCTTAGAGTATCGGGGGTGTTGGCGTTGGAAAAGTCGAGCTTCGGGGCTTAGTACGGGCACGACTACAATGCCCGACGACTATGACGAGTCACAGTCGCACAGGGCAAAGTCGCAGAAGGGAAACAGAAGCTGGGGGAGGTTTGGCGACATTGCCAGGGGTGCAGAAGGCTTTTAAGTCGCGATTTTCAGCTTTCACCTCATTTCTCACTTATCAAATCCCACCCTTTATCTCCCAAACCGATTTCCATCTTCTTGGTTCAAACCCTAGCCATTCCTATGGCCATCCACCTTGATTTTGAAGCATTTCCATCACCATCTAAGCCTTGGAAGTCTAGGATTCAAGAAGCTACCATTCCACCATCTCCATTGACGTCTCTTTGAAGAAAATTCTAGGGTTTTGAGTTCTATCAAAACCCACTAGTGTAAGTTCATCCATTTTCTTACTAACACTTTAATCAAGTTACAAATGCTCCATCGTTGACCTCCTAGTGTTTTTATTTATCAATCCTTGGGTTGGATGATTTTGGGGAAGATAGGTCAAATTAGGGTTTTTGGCCAAAATAGAGATTTTGATATAAGATGTTTGGAGATCGTTTCTATATGGTTGTAGATGTGTATTTATGGTTGGAAAATTGTGATGATAGGTTTTTGGAATGTTTTGCTTGTGGATTAGGATTTCTTCAAGGAACTCAAGTTGGGGGTAAAATCTAGATTTAGCCTAAATCTAGCAAGGTGAGTTCAAGTTGATTTGTGAAAACGGTGTACATGCCAAAATGTCTATTTTAAAGTGTTTATATGTTTTACCTGGAGTTGTTAACTACTGATCACTTGATAAGTTTTGGTTACTTGGAAGTGTTAAACTTTATAAGTTTATAAAACACCCACATTTGGGATTTTTGGGCATTTTGATAAATAAATCATATATTTTGGGTATCTTAATGATTTATTCCATGGAGTATATTTTTGAGTATAAATGCATTTTATTGGGTGTTATGGGATGATTTGAAAGGATAAAAGGTATAAACCCATTTGGAAAATGTTTTGTCACAATCTAAATTATGTTGGAGTTATTTGTGTGTTTTGAAGCATGGGTTGCATTATTACGGGTCGTTTACGTTTGATTTCATTTTATGATTTTCAACATTGGGTCTTTGGATTTGTTGAGCTTATGGCATGGTTTGGATTTTGTTGGGTCTTGGGGACACTTGTCCGGTTTTAATAGCTCAATGTAGAGCGTTTGGTTATGATTTGCATTTACGACATCTTATTTGAGAATTACATGTTTTGAATGTGTTAGTTCATTCGTTTTGAGTCATGTAATGTTTTAGCCCCGTCTGCTATGGATCCATAAGCACTTTTATCACTTTGTCCGATGATGGAACGACTTGGTTTCCACATCGTGGCACGTTAGGCATCGGATTGAGTTATAAGTCCTTCGTGCAAGTATCAATGAGTGTACGCTGAAAGATGCCGAGCTCGATGCTTTTATTATTTGTCCAATGGTGGAACGCTAGTTTTTCCCATTGCGGCGCGATTAGGCATCTTCGGTATGGTGTAAGTCCTCCGTGCAAGTATCCATGGGTGTATACTGAAAGACGTAGAGCCCGATACTTAATACCAATTTAACGTAATGTGTGGCTTACTTTGTGTAAGTCACATTATATGGAATCGGGTCTCCCCCGTCACCGAAAGGTGTTGTCTTCGGGCTGAGTCTTTTATATAATTGTTTTCGGTGACATCTTGCGTACATGAATTTATTCCATGTTTTATGGGTTGAGTATTAATCCCCGCCCGTGTTTTGGGGTGTTTTGGGATATGAAGTGTTACTTACATTATCATAAATTGGGAGTCGATTTATATTCACGTTTTGAGTAAGTTTTGGGTTGCATCGGTTTATAAAGAATGTTGTATTAGAGTGTTGTCCTTAAAGAGGTATATTATGGGAAAACGAGTCGTTTCCATTTCTAAAGTAAATCATTTTGAAAGATCTTGATTTGAACTGGATTCTTTTCTTTTAAAGATATATATATTCATGTTAAAACTCTTGAACTCACTAGGCGTTAGCCTAACCTTTTAAATTTGTTGGCATGTGCATCAGGTTCCGTTTTGGGTTAGTGCTAGCGACACTATGAAGAGATGAGTGTTTGTTGTAAGCTCGAGAAGCGATTTGCTTGGTGAAGTCTTCCGCATTGGTTTTGGGAAGAGTAACTTGCATTTGGGTTAAGTAACACCCGACTTCGATTTAGTCCTTGTATATAAGATTGTAGTTTTATAATTGTTGTGGTTAATTATAGAATTTTAAATTGAGGTATATATGAAGATTGATGTATAAGTAGAAGTTTTGTCCTTTAATTGATATTATATCGAGATTTTTAATTAGTTGCTCTTACCAAATTTGAGGGTGTTACAATTTGTCTTGTCTCTATTTAAGCCTTTAGGGTTACATCATGGTTAGGCAATAATAAATCCTTATCAAGTTATCATAAATCAGATGGGTTATTTTACAATTACAGTTTAATGGGTTATTTATTTAGTTGTTGTTTACTTGTTATTTTGTGATGAATGATTGAATGTTAACTTGTTATTTATTAATGGTTGCAGTCTTGCAGAAATTAGATTAATTCAAGCTTGGCAATTTCACGGCTAAATCAGGTGCTATCCTTCTAATCTCTATTAATATTGTATCACTTGTTTAGTTGTTTAACTGTTTAATATGTATCCTCGATCACAACCCTCAGGTGCTCAAAATAGAAAACGAAAAAAAAGACAAGAAGAAATTGCTCAATTTATGCGGGGTTCTTTAAATAAGTTTATTGTTAGACAACCAAATAACGAGAACATAGTTGATGAAAATGTTTGTGATGCAAATGCTTTTATGTCCCCTCGTTGTATCATTTTTGTTTTATCTAATAAAGATTCGGCGTGGGGATGAGCCGCCTAGCTTGACTAGGTTCCAAACCTCTTTAAATTGTTTTTCGTTTGTGTAATAAAGGGACATTTTTTTGTCTTTCGCCATGGGCATCCAAAATCTCAGGACCGACCCTGGCTCCTAACTCCTGTAGCGTGACCCAACCACCATCACCAAACCCCCAAAACACACTTTGATGAAAAACATCCAAGTAAATGGGTTTTTTTTTGGGTTGAAATCGTTCAAAATGGTTGAACCTGTGATGATTGAAGACTGGAGACTGAAATCACACACACTATATGTTAGTCCCAAGACAGCAAAACAAGTATTGTAGAAGGGGGGGGGGGTTGAATACAATACACACAATTTTACTTAATTTTAATTCTTTATTGATATGAAATATCAAGAATTACACAAAGAGAAATAAAGATTGTTTGCGGAAAAGAATAGCTAAGAACTACTCAAAACAATCTAACACTAAGAAGACTTTAAAGAACACAAAGACTAAATCTTAGAAAGAAAGTGAAAGCTATCAACCTGTTTGAAATCTTGCAAAGGAGAAATCTTGAGCTTGAAAGCGTGAGTAGCAAGGTGCTACCTCCATTGTTTATATACTATCCAATGTAATGAGTGCAAAGGACAAGGAACAATAACGGCATGTATGGTTGAGATATTGTCAATAAATTATAAGATATTTGATGTGACTTATCACAATACAAAAGGTAACTTTTGTACTATGAAAGTACAATATCTAAATAAAATATTTTTGGGAAAATCTTTTTGAGATCTATTAGAAAATAAACGTCTCAATCAAATTCAAACTCAAGTGTATAACTTCTCTAAGAAGGAAGCTTCCATTCCCATTGTCAGAAGATCATTGGGAATGAGGAAGTATGTCAAATCAAGAGGGTTTGACATAAATG
The DNA here is from genome assembly GCA_954870635.1 of Arctium minus. Lineage (NCBI taxonomy): Eukaryota > Viridiplantae > Streptophyta > Magnoliopsida > Asterales > Asteraceae > Arctium > Arctium minus. The sequence continues at coordinate 20,174,277 of OX941097.1, read as the reverse complement.
ATCTTACAGATAAAGAAGCAATCGGTAAGAAGGGAAACTGCCGAAGAGATGGCAGTGATGCCGAACAGGGATAATTCGGCAGATGAGAGATCTGCCGAATAAGGATGATTCGGCAACCAGAGAGGGTTATGCCGAAAAGGAAATCGGCACAATGGTGATATGCCGAATAGGAATCGGCAGGCCAGGCTTAGTTCACTTTGAAGTTCATCTCAATACGCATAGTAGATTTCCTTCATGTTGAATTCTGTTTGTCTTCGACTCACCGATCTGTTTAACCATAATTAAGCTATTACAAAGAACCATAAATCAAAGTATAGAGTTCAAACATCAATAAAGACTAAGGAGAGGTTATATTTAAATCTTAGATGACGCAACATACCCCCTATTTGATGATAACATCTCATATAACAGATTTTAAATGAATAATGCATTTTGACCCTTTTTCATACTCTTTTGGATTCTTTTTCACATAGACCATTCTTTTTATTTCTTTTTGGATTTTTTAGAGTATCCGACATTTACAAGTATAAAAGAATGAAATAAAGATTTGTACAAACTATTTACGATTAACTAGAAATGCTCAATGTATTAATCTTATAAAAAGATTATAATACAAGGGAAAGGTAAATATATACAGAAAGCATAACTACACCGAGTTTATTCAAAAGGCAAATGCGGTTCAACATCCCTTTTCTTGAGCCCATCGGTTGCAGCCACATAGAGATCCTTTGCCGAAAGTGGAGTTATTTGAATAATCCCCATGGAGAAAGATGGTGTCGGCAAGAGGGATCTGACTTGATCTGAAGAAGGAGATCTGCCCAAAAGCATCGTTGAAGAAGATTCTGTGAGTAGGCTCTGTAATCACAGTGATGGAAGGAAAAGGAATCAGAGTTGGTAAGGATAAATCAAGATTTGAAGTATTTGGAACCTTTCCTTCTCTAGCCATCTGAATAAACACGTCTTCCTTTTTAGATCCCGGCTTCGGTTTAGGAGGAGGAAGACTAAACTTTAAGTTGTTGATAAGCTCCTCTTCGGCTGGAGTATGGACAATATTATATATCCTTCGGTAAGTCCTAAACTTTGTTTGGAGATTTGCAAGATATTTGTCAACCTCAGGCTTGAGAGCATTTCGGTTGTTTACCAAGCAGATACCAATTTCCACCTATTCCGCAACTCCGAACAGAAGAAGAGAATCCAGTCTGTCCACAGATCTTGAAGCATCATCCCTTGTAATCGTTAGTCGAATGTCTTTGCAGCTTGAAGACGGTTTGATGATTTTGACGTCTGTGGTTTTTGTAGAGGACCGGCGTCTAGTGAGAGCTTTGTGGTACCAATCGATGCACAAAGATTTTATCTCTTCATTTTTCCTTGCCGAGTCCTCCAGAGCACTCAACTGAGCTTTAACTGCATAGGCAGGAGATTTTGCAGCTTCTTCCTCGGCCAACTTTAAAGCTAGCTCGGTATCTTTATCACGAGCTATTTGGGCTAATTTAGCAGCTTTGAGTTCTTCTTCAGATAAGCCCAAGTCAGGAGATGTAGTCTTTGGAGGAGCAAGATGAATACCACCACCGTCGACAACTTTCTTGATGAGAGCATCTTTGAAACGCTTTTCTTCAGCAACTACTTCATCCGGTGTTAGCTTTGATTTGCCCTTATCTTTCTTAGACAGTTTCTCCCCCTCAGACTCTTCGACCACCTTCGGGTGATCGGTTCCCTTCACTTCTGCAGTTTCGAAATCGGTAGGAGCAGTAGTAGAAGGTTGGTCGGCAGGAGCAGCAGAAGAAGGTTCTCCCTGACTCGTACTGGAAATCTTAATTTGAGGGGAAAGTTTCTCCCCCTCAACAGCTTTCTCCCCCTCAGTACGTGCCGGGGAAGACAGACTATCCTTAGCCGACACACGGCCAAGACGCCTGTCAATCCGATCCAAAGTGTTGCGGTCATCCGGCATGAAGGCTGACTCAGTAATATCGATATCAAGGGACCCAACACAGTACTGAGCCACCTCAGTAGGCATCGAATCAAGACGTTTATTAATACTCTGCAGAGCACTAAGAATCTGAGAGTTCACAGAAGATTGATCAATAGCCTGCTGCCGAAGACGAAACAATTCCTGATCCCGAACATCAGAAGCAACTTCTTCGGTGTTGTTTTAGGTGAAGGTTTCGGTGAGGGTTTCGGTATAGACTTCGGTGAAGGTTTCGGTGACTGCTGGGGTGAGTGTTTAGGAGATGGGGAAGGTGTTTTCTTTGGCGAAGGCTTGGGCGAGGGTTTAGGAGACTCTCCATCTGAAAATAAACGAGCCAAAAAATCCTCGGTGTTTCCACCGATATGTGCAATATCTTCGGGTGTGACCCCGGGTGATAGGCTGTGCAGTGGAGAAGAGGAGCGGTGGTCCGGAGAGAAAACCAACTCATCTTCATCCGTCAGTTTAAACTGAGGAGAAGGCATAATAAAGGTCTTCGAAAAATCAACCAAATCCTTTGGAGAGGATTTGGAGGAGGTAGGATGGGCTTCTGCAGATCCTCGTGGCCCTACTGGGGGAATTTCAACTTCATCCGATTTTTGAGAATCGGTAGAAGGCGTGTGTGGTTCGGCCATTGGTTTCCTAAGCCTCTTAGGACGAGACCTAGGAGGGGATTTTGAGCCCCGTCGCTTAATAGAAGGAGAAGATGAAATGACCGAGGTAGCCACCGAAGGTTTGGTCGTTGGTATAGTCATAGAAGCAAGGGCGACGTTACCGGTGGCCTTTTTCTTTTTGATGGCCACCGATTTAGCTCAGGTAGTTTTGGGGGCAGAAGGGTCCACCGATTTGGAAACACCTTGAGAAAGTGAGGTCCCTTCGGTACCAATTTCAAAAAGAGTTCCCCAAATCGGATTGGGAGAAGAGATGAAAGAGATGCCGAACAGGGATAATTCGGCAGATGAGAGATCTGCCGAATAAGGATGATTCGGAAACCAGAGAGGGTTATGCCGAATTGGAAATCGGAACAATGGTGATCTGCTGAATAGGAATCGGTAGGCCAGGCTTAGTTCACTTTGAAGTTCATCTCAATCCGCATAGTAGATTTCTTTCATGTTGAATTCGGTTTGTCTTCGACTCACCGATCTGTTTAACCATAACTAAGCTATTACAAAGAACCATAAATCAAAGTATAGAGTTCAAACATCAATAAAGACTAAGGAGAGGTTATCTTTAAATCTTAGATGACCCAACACTATAAAAAACAACAAAAAAAGACAAAAAAATGGAAAAAGACAAAAACAATAAAAAGACAAAAATGCCCTTCTTTTATACGGATTTCTTTTTAATAGATTATTGATTAGGGACCTCTTTCAGAGTAAAATGAGAACCACAAGGTCGATTTCTAGACTTATGAAAGTTCATGTCCCACTTTCAAAGATTTCACTAAACCTCAAGAACCAAAATTAGAGTTAGGGGTTGTTTACTTTTGACTTAATCGGCCTAATGACTGAATGGGCTTATTCGCACATACATTTTGGAGTGTTTACTTGCAACTTAATGAAAAAATGGCTAGCTTATTCGCACAGCTGGAGTTGTTATGTTGTCCAGATTCAGCTATACAAATGACATCTCCTATCTTTGTTGAAAAAACAACTGGGAATCTTTCTCTACCAAATCCTCCATAAACAGTCATTCATGGAGAAGAAAAGAAAGGTGATAGAAACTTCATATCTGAACCTGGGTATTTTTCTCCACCGATTAAACTCAGATCTAAACATAAAACCTGAATCTTTGTTCACGAAGCTTTACACCCAGATCTATGCCACATATCTGAATCTTTGTTCATGGAGCTTTAAACTTAAAAAACTCCCATTAATGAAAGGATGAAGAAAGGGGAGGAAGAAAAAAGGAAAAGAAATAGGAGAAGAAAGGATATAGAAAAAAAATTGAAGAAGAAAGAAAGGTGAGAGAAGGAAAAAAAAAAAAAGAAATTAGATAAGATAGGAAAAAGGAGGTGTAGTGATTACCAGGGTTCTTCGAAGAAGATGAGAAAATGAGGGGACACATTTTTTACCATTAAATTTATTATATAATAGTATATAATATGATAAAGTATAATTTAATATATATATATATATATATATATTGTATATGTTAAAGGAAAATCCAAATAGAACAATAATATATGGAGAGAATGAATCTGTAATTCTCATTAATCAAAAGCCCTTTAAACAGGGATGAGTTACAAGTAAATAGCTATGAGATATTTCAGTTCTAATCTAACTATGATATACTTATCTCTATCTCTATCTTTATCTCTATCGTCATATCCTTTAGACGATGACACACTTATCCTACAACACTCCCCCTTGTGCCGAGTTAAAGGAGTGACGGTGCACAATTGTTGTCTCGTTAAAAACCTTACACCAAAATAAAAACCCAATGGGAAAAAATAAAAGTCTGACAAAAGAAAGAGTACAACGCACCAACTTCTTTGCAATACATAGATTTATCCTTCATTCTAGTTTTCTCTTAGATTCGTACATTAATTATGAGTTAGGAAAGCATGATGGTATATAAACCGTTGCCTCGCTAAAACCTTACACCAAGGAACAAAACCCAATGGGAAAAATAAAATCTTGGTTGAAGGAAAGAGCACAACAAACCAATATCACAAATATAGTAGACTTATCCTTCATTCTAGTTTTCTCTTAGATTCGTACATTAATTATGAGTTAGGAAAGCATGATGGTATATAAATCGTTGCCTCGCTAAAACCTTACACCAAGGAACAAAACCCAATGGGAAAAATAAAACCTTGGTTGAAGGAAAGAGCACAACATACCAATATTACAAATATAGTAGACTCCCCACTTTTGTCTATTACTCCCCCTGATTCGTGCATTAATCAAGGGAGTTTGGAAAACATTTGCATTTACTTTCTACATGTTTCCCAATATATGGTTTTAGGTAATGACTTGGTAAAATATGTCACATTTTTTTGACACCTTATTTGATTCACTTGAATATAAAGGAGGGTCTTTTATTGCTGATTGTATAGAAACTTAAGCAAACTATGCTTCGTGTTATCACCCTTGATGTATCTTATGTTCATTTATTCGATACATGATGCATTGTTTCCATATATGCAAGTAGGATACTGGTTGAACCCAAAATTACTAGCTCATCTAATATATGTAATGATAGTCCTTAGTCATATACACTATTTAATTATCTCATGGAGAGTAATATTCTTGGAATAGTTCAAGGAGGTAGTTACAAGGGTTTGCTTAGCTTACTTTCAAGCAATCTAGGTGTTCACCGTGGTAATTCCTTATCCAGTTTGAGAACAAAATTTCTATGAGTCAGACATATACCTAATATCAACAAACACATACCAAGACATTGTTTGGTGTTTTTTCTATAAGAGCTAGTACTTTTGCTGCTTACATTCTAAGTAGGTATTGAAGTTCCATTATCAATTTCATTTCTCTTTCTATAGGGAAAGTATAAGCCCATGTCAATGGTTTCAAAAGATTAATTTGATATCATTCCAATGACTTTGCGTTGACGCTGAGCTAAATCTAGCTAACAAGTTCACTGAGAAATATAATATATGTTCAAGTGTATTATGCTAAGTACGATAATGTGCATATTGTACTTAGATAGGGAATTTCAGCTCTCAACATTTTTCGTCATCATCCTTTAGATGAAATGGATCTTTCCTTTTATCCGACACTTCGATCGATTATGGGAGTGCTAACCGGATGCGCTTTGTCCATATTAAATTGCCTGATAATTTTCTGGACATATGCGATCGGTGAATTAATATTTCACAAACTCGGTGTCATAGCTCAAATATCTAGACAAAACCAAGTTTTCCCAAGATCTTTCCTCTCAAAATCAGATTTCAAGTAGCTTGTGGTTCCTCTTATTTCATCAAGAGTGCCTATTATGTTCATAACATTGACATATATAGATACTTTGAAAATCTGGAACTTGTTTTCCATAATAAATACGCAAGGGAACAATTCATCGTTCTTATATATCCTTTCCCAATCAAGTATTCCATTAGGCGGGTATACCACATCCGCTTAGATTGTTTTAATCTATAAAGTGGGCATTTCATTTTTATTGCAAACGCATTTCGTGGTTTACAGTTACTTGATTTTGGTAATGTAATATCATCAAACACTTTTATATATCTCTAAATCTAGATCCCCATAGAGATATGTGGTAACCACATTCATGAGCTGCATTTCCAATCCTTCGGAAACTACTAGGCTAACAAATTATTCGGATGTCATAACATCCATCATGAGAGAGTAAGTCTCTTCGTGGTCAATCCAGGGCGTTGTGAGAAACCTTGCGCCAAAGGATAGCCTTACATATTAGGACTTCATTATTCTCGTTACGCTTTCTGACAAAGACTCAGTTATGTCCTACGTGCTTTACACTTGATAGGTTAGCACTACTTGACCAAATACCCGATCCTTTGTCAAAGAATATAATTCTTTCTGGATTGTTTTTTTTTACATTTAGGCCAAAAAATCTTATGATCCGCCAAAAAATAAATTAATTATTTTTATGTATTTTTTTAACGGCTAAAAATAAAAACAAAACAATATAATAAATTAATTTAAATAACAACGTCGAAATCACAATGAATTCCAATAAATAATATGTTTTTTTATACTTCCTTTTCTTATCATTATCTACTTTTATTTATTTGATTATTTATATCAATAAATATTAAATAAATCTTGTTAATTTGATTTTAATTTTTCCAAAGAAACTTGTCGATTTGATTTTAATTTTTTCAATTCATTGATATCAATAATAAAGATATAAAAAAACATTCCATATATCATATCATAAACTATATTTAGTTTCTAACATGATCTTAAAACACTTACATAAAAAAAGACATATAATCTTACTTGGATTAAAGTAGTAGGAAGCAAGCCATTCAATAGTGTCGGGCAATGAACAGAAAACCGTTGGAGGCGGCTAAAACGACCCGAGCTTACGTGCTGATAACGTGTTAAAGGAAAATCCAAATAGAACAATAATATATGGAGATAATGAATCTGTAATTCTCATTAATCAAAAGCTCTTTAAATAGGGATGAGTTACAAGTAAATAGTTATGAGATATTTCAGTTCTAATCTAACTCTGATATACTTATCTCTGTCTCTATCTTTATCTCTATCGTCATATCCTTTAGACGATGTCACACTTATCCTACAACAGTATATTAAATTCTCTTATATATATAATATAATAAAGTATAGTTTATTTTATATATTATATTTTGATGTTCAAATAGTTTTTATGTTTCAAAAATGTTATCTAACTTGAAGAAATAAACAATAATTTATCAAACAACACTTAGTTTATGCTAAGGGGTAAATCGGTCATTTCTATCATTCAGACTGTTGATTCAGAAAAAAAGTAAACAACAACATATTTTTATCCAGACAGAAAAAATTATCCATACAGAACTTAATAGAAAATTTGGTAAACAACCCCTTACTCTTAAAATAAAAGTTGTCAAACATCCATCGTTATTGCATGCAAATTACCGATGACCTTCATTAAAAAAATACTTTTAAATAAAATGGTGTCAGTAAATCTATACTATATATCGACGGGTTATCGATAGAGAATTAAAAAATAGAAAGCCTTTAGGGCGCGTTTGGTTTGCGGGATTGGAATGGATTTGGAGGGATTTGGATTTCAAATCCATTCCAATCCTGTGTTTGGTTTGCAGGAATGGAATTTGTTGATCGGATTTGAAGTCCTTTGACCTTTTTAAAATCCTTTACCTAATGGATTTGAAATTCCTTTGCAGTAGGTTGGGATTTCAAATCCCTCCAAATCCAAATCCTTACTTGAAATCCAATCCATTCCATTCCAATCCCGCAAACCAAACGCGTCCTTAGGGTTGTTTGGTTTATGGAATTGGAAGGAACAGGGACAGAGCATAGTGAGGGCTACCAGGGCCCTGTCCCCTGTGGTTTAAAAACTTCCAAGAGGTGCTGACAAATTTCTGTAGTGTAAAAGAGAAAAAAATTTATTTGGGCCCCCCTGTCAGTCCACAGTCCACATGACATTTTATGGGAAGGTCCAGTCCAGTTCAGAAGTCCATGTCCATCTACGCTCAATTCTCAAAAATCGATTCCTACTCCATGTCTCCATCGATTCACCATTCATCGAGATCGAACTGCAACTGAGATCGACTAGTCCATCGATTCATCTGCCGGCGACGACGACCACTCAGGCATTCAAACGCCGGCGAAGGCACTCAACCAGTCGCCGACAGCCGACTCCACTGCTTCTCCGTAGTCGCCAACGACCATCGCTCGTTAAGGCGGTAACAGTAGTGAAGTACTCCATTCCATTTGTTTTCTATAAACCCTCTTGAATCTTGAGTTTAGCAAACTTGCTCCCCAACCCCCTGCTTCTCCTCATGTAGTAAACTGTAAACTTGCTCCCCCCCCCCCCCCCCCCCCCCCCAACAAAAAAAAAACCAATTCTGGGTTTCAAGGATTTTAGCATAATTGATGGGTTTCTTGAAATTGTAGTAAACATAATCTGGTGTTGAAATAAGGTGTTTGAATGTTTTTCTTTTTCATGATGGGTTTCTTGAAATTGTAATGGTAAATGACTTTCTTCATTTGTTTGATTGTTTCTCTAACTAACAGTGAGACTCTAACTCTGTTATTGCATATTTGCAATTGCAGTATTCAATGGAAGATGAACCAAATCAGGGGCAAAATCCTCCATTTCCAAATGAAATCCCAAGTTTTTTAACTTCATCTTCATCAAACAATTTTTCAATAGCCCCTAAATCACAGGGTTTTCCATTTTATTCAAGCTTTAATTTTAAAGTGTCATTGCTATTTGCTCATAATCTCGATTACTTGTTTAATTTTATTTGAAATTATTTGATTATTTGATTAGCTAGGTTTAACTTTATTTGAAATTATTTGAAATTTTTTAGGTTGTTCATTTGTTTGAATTGTTGATTAGCTAGGTTTAACTTTATTTCAAATGACTTATTTCGATGGCCGTCCTGTGTTAATCTTCATGGCAACGTGTCCTTTTTCTTTAAAAACTTATACACAAAAACACACGTAAAACACACACTAGAAAACACACACTTTTTGGTTTTTGTGTGTGTGTAGAAAATGAAGGATACAAAGTCAAAATGGCCTTTTTGTGCTTCTAATTAATAACTTTAGAGCATCTCCAACGGGCGTTGGACCACTCAAACCGGTCGAACCAAGTCAAACCGGACCGTTTTTGGCGGTTTGAGTGGTCTGGCGGTCTGATCCAGTCTTAAAGTTAGCCAAACCGCTCGGTCTGGTCTGCGGTTTGACCCTTTTTGGAGCGGTTTGGACCGAACCGACTGCCAAAAATACGCGGTTTGAAGCGGTTTTGGAAATTATATAATATATTAGGCTCGGCCCCTGCGGTTTTAAAGTTTGTGTTCCATCCCTGGGAAGGAATTTGAAGGAATTGAAATGTCCAATTCCATTGACCAAATTCCAAGCCCATATTTGGTTCACGGAATGAAAGCGATGAAATCCTTCCAATTCCATTGAATTCCACAATTAAAGGAATTCATCATCTCTTGACCTAAGTGAAGGAATTGAATTATTATCAACCAAACGTGTGGTCAAATTCCATCAAATTCTATTTCAATTCCTTCAAAATCAAATTGATTCGATAGATTCAAATTCTATCAAATTTTTTATGAACCAAACGCCCCCTTAGTACTTACCGATGGATTTCATTTCCTCGACAATCCCTTAATAGTCCGTCAATAAACAATCTCTATTCTTTCTTATAAATTTGTTAGTGTTGTACTGATAATCCGTCTGTACATATAGACGAACATATCCAGCGGTGATGCCCAACTTTTTAGTAGTTCACACTTTTTATGATATGGTACAAATCTTTATAAATATCGGTGAGGATACTTTTTTAATAACAAATTAGGTTCGGTGATTTTCTATTTCTCTAGCCCTGGACACCTTCGATGGTTTACAAAATATTTAAGAAAGGCTTATGATTAAAAGGAAGATAAATTTGACATCCACATTATCAAATATTAGAAGATCAACGAATTATCAGTTAAAATGGGTAAAAAAAGAGATTTTAATTTTCTTACTTTGATTGAGAAAGTTCTTAGTTACACTAAATAAAAGTTGAAACAAATTTCGTTGCATTATAATTCATTTTGCTTATACTTTTTATTCAAAAGTCGTTTAATAATCTGTCTGAAAACGAATCTCAATCATGCTACTTTATATAACCTATCTTAAATTATCATCCTCAAAAAGTACGTATGATTAATGTAGTCATTTCTCTTTTCAATCAAGGTTGGTCCAACCATGTTAAAAAATTCAAGTTTCAAAACTACTTTTATTGCTCCAAAAATTTATTATACGTTTTGTTTTCTAGAAAATAAATTGGACTTTAACTTTTGTGTATTAAATATTAAAAGACAATTGATTTAATTATTATATTTTTAAGTAAATTCTCAAAACCTAAAGATGAATGGGACTCCTTATTGGATGAGTCTATAGGTTTTCATGACCTATAAATAAATGATATCATATCCCTATTGCCTATGCATTCGGTTCAACCCCATTCTGAAGTAACCTTATAAAACTTTAGAAGATTTGATTCATATGTGAGGATGACTGCTTTCGCATCAATCAATTTCACTGCACCCAACTCGAGTGCTAGCTCTAGCTTAGCTCTACTAAACTCTTTATAGTATTATGTGAAATCTATTTATGGTTACGGATTTATGTTTATTGTCTTCATGCTTGTTATTATATGCTTAAGTAAAATTCATATTTTGATAGCAATTTTTTGTCATCTTACAAAATGTAACTCTTTTTTAAGTCTCGATCATAAACTTTTATTCATTTATTAATTAGAATTTGAAATCATCGACGATTTTATTCAATAGGTTTACTTATTTTTTTTAAGGGGAAATCGACGTGGAGACCAACGAACAATGCAATAAGCTTGAATAGACATGCTAAACGCTAGTTGAAGTAGTTTTTAAAAAGGTCAAAACATCTTCCAGAAATTCTCTATATTGTTCTCTAAAATAGAGAAAAGTAGAGAAAGCTCCAAGTTTAGTTCTATTTAAAAAAAAATATAATAAATCAATAAAAAAAACATTTTACAACACATATGCCTCCTAATAAAAAACCTAAGCAAATTGCAAACCATAATATCAAACACCGTAATTTCACCGGGGAAAAAACATGGCGATTTTCATCATACCACATAGACGAAAACCATAATTAACTCTTTATTTTAAAATATTAAAAAAAGAATTTCAAAGAAGTTTATTGTTTAGGGGTTGTTTGTTTTTTTAAAAAAATCTCATAATGTCTCTTAAGTCTGAATCGTTCAGACGTTTTTACACACCACCTCTTATTAATCATAACTAAATTAAGACTTCAGACTTTAGACCTATTAAAAAACAAAAGATACCTTAGTTTGCCAATTATTGAAATAAGCTACTCTTATACCACTAATAATCTATTCGGGCCTTATATCGGCCCACCATTAAATAACGGCTATTTTCCGCCGGCAAACCACGCTCACACCCTCTCTCCAACGGTCATATTTTGTAATGAACCCTTATTAAGAACCCTAAATTCTCAATCCTCGATAATTCCGTGTTTAAATTACATCACCCCTCGTATTCCCACATCAAATCTCTCTCTATTTTCACTGTACATCACTTTTTCCGGCAGCCCACTTCACTTTTCCGGCGACCCACTTCACTTTTCCGGCGATCATCCTCATTGAATCAACAGAAAATATTAAAACTACAATGGAGACTCCATCTTCATCATCAAGAAGAATCACAAGATCACAAGCGTTGGCTATGGCTGCAAACAACACGATACACATAACTTCAAGTGAGTATTGATTTTATTTTATTATGATTTTTATTATTGTAATTTTTATTTATAACAAGTACTTTTTAACTATTTATAATTTTTAATTATTGTCATACGCTTTAGTTTTTAACTATTATAACTTTTTATTATATAAACTATGGATCCGTTCATGATGAGAGTGAAAGATTTATAAATTGGGTACGAAAGAGAAAGCTGACGTGGCTAAACCATGAACCTCTTACCGATGCTCTTACACTTCTTGTTATTGATTCTTGTTTATTTCAAGATCTTTCGAGATTTACGAATCTTTCGATCTTTTTAGGGAAAATTGAAGAATTTGAGAAGGGGGTTTTGAAATCTAGACAGAAAACTAATGGTGGAAAACAGGAAGAAAAAGAAAAAGAAAGAGAAAGATCAGCATTGATTGATATAACAAATGATTCACCCATTGTTGGGCTTGCAATTGGGAATTTGAAAACCCCATCATCAACTTTTTCTAAGAAAAGGATGATCATTCGAAACAGCCAATCGAAATCCACGTCACCTGGGTCTGGTGAAGCTTTGTTGAGAGGTCAAGTGAAGACCCTTCTTCAAAAAGTTGAAGAAGAAGGTGTGATTTCGAAGATTTCATTCGAACCAAGGATTTTGATTCGTTCGCAAGAAGGTTTTGTGAATTTCCCAATGTGTCTTCTTGCTCCAACACCTGCAAACACCTCACAAGTTTATGAGAATACGAAGGATTGTTTAGAATCTTTGGGTATCTCTCCAGTTGCAGAAAGTTCCAATTTTTCACAGGTTTTGAATCAATTCTTGATTTGGGGTTTCTTAGTTTTTGATGTTTTCAATTGGGTTTTTGTTGATTTCTTGTTTTTTGCATCATTTCATTTGGGTGTAGATGCTTGATCAGGAAGAAGAAAATGGAGAAACCGAAGAAAAGAGTCTGATAACAAGGTTGTTGTTTAAGGATTCCACCGAGAAATTTGAAGAAAATGAAGATGATGATGATGCATCGTTATGGTCGGTTCAAGTGAATGCAAGCACAAGTGATGAGCATGAAGATGATGAAGAATTCGGAGAGAATTATGAAGATGAAGAAGAATTTGGAGAGAATTATGAAGAAGATGAAGAATTCGGGGAGGACTATGAAGATGATGAAGAATTTGGAGAGAATTATGAAGATGAAGGGGTAGATGAGCTTTGTGAAGGGTTGAGCAAGATTTGTGTGAATGATGGTGTTAAATTTACCGGAAAACACAAAAGATTTGTGTACGATAGTGATGGTGAGTTGGAAGCCGAAGAAGAAACTTTTGAGTCGTCTTCACCGTCTTGCTTCAAGGTTTTTGCCAACACCGAAAGGGTTTCCATAGGATATACCGAAAAACATGAATTTGAGTTATGATTTACTTTTGAAAGAGGGAGATGTCGGATTTCTCTATTAATATCTTTTGATTACTATATCTATCTATTTGATATATATATATATATATATATTATATATATATATATATAAGATTCATCTCCTATCGAAAGCGTAAACATTGATAAGCGGTTGGGCTTTGCAAGAAAGTCCAACCCAAATATAATATATACCAGAAGAGGATCCTGGTCATGATTTTTATTAGACTTTCACCGTCAATCCTTCTCATTCATTCCAACCGTATAAATAGTTACAAGTGGAGATAAATGTAAGGGTCGGTGGCAGTTACAATATCGTATTTCAAGTGATTTACGTTCCCAAAAATGATAACAATAAATCACGTGCAACTGACCCGTTACAACAAATGCGGAATAACGAGATCTAAATATTGTATATTTTGGTCTATTGATTCATACCGATCCACAAACGTAAATATAACAGTTATCGAATATACGATAAAATATAACGAAAACAACAAATAAATCGAGACAACAATATTTAACGTGGTTCCACTATCAGTGTGATAGTGGAACCACAGGGAGAGAGAGACCAACCGGGAGAAATTACAACGTGTTTACGAGATCCTGGGATCAACAAATCAGCTAACCAAATGTTCCCCCAAAACAAGATATATATAAATATATATCAATGATATATATATAATATATATATATATCAACAAAGAGGAACAAGGAAGAAGAAGAAGAAGAAAAATAGAAAGAATACTTCTATTTTTGTTGGTGTATTTTTGGGAGAATGGATGCATGTATTTATAGGGATAGAATGGTGCAAGAAGACAAATGGGTATGGGTTGGCATCTAGTTGGCATCCAAGATATCTTCCATATTTCCTATGCAAAAAGAAAAACCAAGTCAAGTAAACTTCCAAAAAATATGTGGCTTAAATTAATCCACATATCCAAGCTTTAAACACTTGTACATTGTGTTTGGTGAGTTGCACAACACCAATAAAACTTATCTGATTTAAGTTTTCAACACTCCACCATGATGTGCAAATCACCCGACGAAACCAAAGCACGAACCAATCCCCTGAATACGGACAAATAGCTGATAGAGATTGACACGAGGTAACAGAATGCATTTTGATCGTGACGAGCTTCGGCTCGACCATCACCCGTCAAAAACAAAAGCAAAAAATCCTCAAGTGAGCAATCTCAATAAACGAACGAGTTAAGCAACCTAAAAACATGTACCAAGTAATATCTCCCCAAAGATGTCGCTATGTCATCTGTAGCAATATTCTCATCTCTCCCACAAGGTGTCAAACGACACTAACACAATCTGAGCTAGATCAAATTCGAGCAATGCTCGAATGCGGCTGGCGGTAACGACTTGGTGAACATATCTGCAGCATTATCTTCAGATAATATTTTCTTCAAGTACACAACCTTTGCGTCGTGTAAAGCTACCAAAAATGCTGAACGCCAAATTTGTAGCCAAGTGAATAGCACTCTGGCTATCACAATTAATACGGACAGTAGTCTGCTTCAGGCCCAAACCAAACTAGAGTTCCTGTAAATGAACTGCTTCTTTAGCAGACTCGACCGCTGCAATAAGTTCAGCTTCGGTAGTCGATAATGCAACAACAGACTGTAATCGAGATCTCCAACTGACAGCTGTTCCACCTAATGTAAAAACATAACCAGATGTGGATTTCCAACTGACACGATCACCTGCGTAATCTGAATCGCAGTAACCAAGAATATCACAGTTGTTTTGCATACCATAAATCAGGCCGTGAGTTTCCGTACCTTTCAAGTAACGAAATACAGTTTTCACTGCATTCCAATGTGACTTACCCGGGTTCGATAGAAACCGACTAATCACACCAACGGAATGTGTAAGATCGGGACGAGTGCATACCATGGCATACATGAGGCTCCCGACTGCACTGGCATACATAATCTTTGCCATCTCAGTCTTTCCAATATCGTCTACTGGACAATCGTCTTTTATAATCTTGATGTGTCTTGGAAGTGGCGTAGACACCGACTTTGCTCCATCAAGATTAAATCGCTTCAAAATCTTCTGAATATAGCCCTTCTGTGTTAACCTGAGAGTACGATACTTCCTGTCCCGAACAATTTCCATGCCGAGAATAACACGAGCTTCACCGAGATCCTTCATTTCAAATTCTGATTTCAACCTATCTTTCAAACGGTTGATTTCAAAACGATCCCTGCAAGCTATCAGCATGTCATCAACATAAAGAAGTAGATAAATAGAAACGCCACCGCTTGATCTATGATAGACACAAGCGTCTTTCTTACTACGCTCAAAACCCAACGAGAGCATTAACAAATCAAACTTCTTGTACCACTGTCGAGGCGATTGTTTAAGTCCATACAGGGACTTTTTCATTTTACAGACCCAATCAGGTTTGTTGTCGGAGATGAAACCTTCCGGTTGCTTCATGTAGATGGTTTCTTCAAGATCTCCGTGCAGAAAAACTGTTTTCACATCTAACTGTTCGAGCTCCATATCAAGAATTGCCACAAGGGCCAGAAGGACCCGGATAGATGTGTGTCGAACCACAGGCGCGAAGATATCGTCATACTCGATACCCTTTCGCTGTGCAAAGCCTTTCGCAACCAGGCGAGCTTTATAACGCTTATCGTCTTTGACTTTATAGACCCATTTGCTGCCAATTGCACGACTGCCTTTCGGTAATGGACAAAGCTCCCAAGTGTTATTTTTAGATAGAGCTTCCATTTCCTCATGCATAGCTCCTAACCACTTATCACAGTGGCTCGAAGCTAGGGCCTCCGAATAATCAAACGACTCATCCTGTACAACATGCAAAGCATACTCTAGCTGGTCAGTAAAACTCATATTTGCAAAATACCAATTGTAAGGGTCGGTGGCAGTTACAATATCGTATTTCAAGTGATTTACGGTCCCAAAAATGATAACAATAAATCACGTGCAACTGACCCGTTACAACAAATGCGGAATAACGAGATCTAAATATTGTATATTTTGGTCTATTGATTCATACCGACCCACAAACGTAAATATAACAGTTATCGAATATACGATAAAATATAACGAAAACAGCAAATAAATCGAGACAACAATATTTAATGTGGTTCCACTATCAGTGTGATAGTGTACATCCACAGGGAGAGAGAGATCTTTATATTACCAGCCGGGAGAAATTACAACGTGTTTACGAGATCCTTGGATCAACAAATCACCTAACCAAATGTTCCCCCAAAACAAGATATATATATATATATAAATATATATCAATGATATATATATATATATATATATATATATATATATATATATATATCAACAAAGAGGAACAAGGAAGAAGAAGAAGAAAAATAGAAAGAATACTTCTATTTTTGTTGGTGTATTTTTGGGAGAATGGATGCATGTATTTATAGGGATAGAATGGTGCAAGAAGACAAATGGGTATGGGTTGACATCTAGTTGACATCCAAGATATCTTCCATATTTCCCATGCAAAAAGAAAAATCAAGTCAAGTAAACTTCCAAAAAATATGTGGCTTAAATTAATCCACATATCCAAGCTTTAAACATTTGTACATTGTGTTTGGTGAGTTGCACAACACCAATAAAACTTATCTGATTTAAGTTTTTCAACAATAAACATAGAAACGATACATAATCTTTAGAGATATACACTTAGGTGTCGTTTGTTTTTTAAGAGGTCTAAAGTTTGAAGTCTTATTTTAGTTATGATTAATAAGAGGTGGTGTGTAAAAAGGTCTGAACGATTCAGACTTAAGAGTCATTAAGAGGTTTTTTTTAAAAAACAAACAAACCCTTACTCTAATTATCGCTAATTTACCAAACTTTATTGGGTTTCCAAACTTACCTGCTATTAATTTTGGTCTAGGGGGAGCAACAATTATAAATAAAATAAATTAAAAAAGAGCAAATATTAACCTTTTGAATGTAGCGAAACTACGATCATATATTATGGAAATACTACAACTTCAACAATGACCTCGACGAGTTTTCATTTTCTGAAGCTTATCTATGATGTCTTCATTATCTACCTCATCAAAAACATCTTTTTGAATATAAGAAATCAAACAATCGTTTTCATCCATTGATCACTCATTCTATTTCGCAACCTATTTTTCACAATGTTCATAATTGAAAATACTCTCTCAACTGTTGCAGTCACAACAGGTTACATCATTGTTAGTTTTATAAGCAAATACACGAGAGAGAACACCTTATCCCTAATTGTTTCAACCATTTTTTGTGTAAGATTACTGATTCATTTTAAGTTAGAAAACTATGTTCATAATTGAAAATACTCTCTCAACTGTTGCAGTCACAACAGGTTACGTCATTGCTAGTTTTATAAGCAAATACACGAGAGAAATCATCCATAAGGATCTCAGAGAAATCATCCAGATATAAACAAGCATGATGAATTAATTTGCTCTTTTCAAAAGCCGAAAAACCGTGTGGTGGAGACGTGGAGTAAATCATATCTCCAAGGCAAAGCCCAAGTAATTGAATGGCCCAATAGCCCACTAATAAGAACTTTTTTTTTGAACGGCAAGTTAACGTACACACACGTTCCAGCGGTATCGGGCCTCCATTACGGGCAATCCCACTAATCCGCTGCGACCCGGCCCAACCTTTGGCTAAACCCGACCGACAGGGTAGAGGGTCCCATATACTGAACCCACCCGAACCGGTCCCGGACTCGACCCCGAAGGACCAGACCCAGAGTCTGGATATCTTAGGAAAGTGTAGCTCGTGGGAATCGAACCCGGGTAGTGTGGCTTTCACCCCCCACCCCCCAAGATGTTGTCTATCCAACTGAGCTAACTCCCTTTGATCCACTAATAAGAAAATAAATATATTTTTCTTTTCCAACCCATCAATTATTTTATTATTAAAAATTATTATATCATTATTTTTATAAAATACAATTTTAGCAGCTGCTATTCCTCGTGATAAGGTGGCTTCGCCACTGGGCTCAAGGGTATCCAGTTCCAATAAACCCGCCTTTCCAAAGACAAGGGTTTCAACCTTATCAAGCATCAGGGTGGACCTATTAGGAGCTAAGTGAGTTCCTATGCATTCGCTCACTTAATAATTACAAAAGAAAATAAATTATAGGTCTAGAAGTTGGATCCACTTGATTTTGAAATCAAATGAATAATAAAAAATAAACACAGGTTGTATGATTGGATTACCGTTCCACATGCAAAAGTTCACAGGTTTGAATCAACTTTAATTTTTAAATTAAATATATGTTTCCTTAATGAAGGTTTAATATTGTATCTTTTATTTTTAAGCTCCAAGTCTGGCCCGGGAGGATTGAACTTACAATCACGGTTACTATTATAGGCATTATTACTATCACTATGCCACCAAGGCAATTTTGTGTCATTTTTTCTCCCATTTTGATTATTATTATTATTATTTTTCATGATTTACTTTCCTTCTTGATGTCAATTTATCTTGAAATTTGTCTCTTTTTATCTCATTTTTAAGGAAACATATATTTAATTTAAAGATTAAGGTTGATTCCAGGTGAAAAAAATGTATTTTATTCACCAAATCGACACAAATGACTTTCTGGATAAAACCGCATTGACTTTCTCCTTACGTCAAACAGCTATTTTGCGGACTTTTGATCCATTTTAAAGGTGCATCCACTTAAAGAAAAACATGAGTCTGCCACTATTAAAAGTGACGAGTATATATGATTTTCATTTACGATATATAATATTATATACCAAGTTGCGTAAATCAAACTTTCATCTTTTCCAAGGGAATTAGACAACCCAAACCTATTCGTATTTATTGTGAATTATGAACGTTTGATATTTCTCACACAGCTAAAAGTTTGTTTTGGAAAAGGATATTGATATACATTTTTTTTGTGTGAGAATCAGGTCAAATTAAACATTAAGAATTAAACATTAAGAATGTAAAAGATAAGTGTTTATGTTGATATGTGTGAATAAAAAATTTAGTACAATTGCTTCATTTATATAAATTAGAATTGTATTGATATAAATATAAACTTATTAAACAAAATAAAATAAACTTGTAAGATTTCGTTTGGTTCATATAATGACATCTGATGAAACTGAAATACGTTGGAAGGTAATTAGGTTTGATCATGCGTTTAGTTGGCAGAAACTGGAATGTAATCTACTAAAAAAATTGAAATCTATTTGTTTGGTTCGTTAAATATAACTTCAAAATTATAATAATTTAGTGAATTACCACCACTTCCCTTTCATAATCTGGTGTTTGATTCGTTGAATATAATGGTGGTAGGTTGGAGGTGGTAGTGGTGTCAATGGTACTAGTGGTGGTAATAGTGGTGATGACTATGGTGATGGTAGTAACAATGGCGACAATGATGGTGGGGTGAAGACGACATTGTTAACGACGGTGGCTGCGATAACGATGGTGGTAGGGATGGTAGTGGTGGTGACAACCATCATAATAAAGATTATAAGATTATAATATAAGATTTGGATGAAGTAAATAAAGATTATAATAGTTTTTCATAATAAACAGATGCTTGAATTGAAGTTCCTTGGTAGAACACAAAGAATGTACATTTCAGCATATGTGGAATTCAAATTCCTTAACAAAACTCAAATAAATGAAACAAATGGATGAATGCAATTTATTGATCATTCGAATTTCTTCAAATTCTGTCGGATTTCTACGAATCAAACACTACCTAAAAGAACTAGAAAATAAATAAAGTAGGGGTATGCAGAAAGTCAACCGATCCAATTAGAACCGACCGACCATAATTGGATATCCAATTGTAATTGAATCGGATCGGATTGAAAATCTCAACATCCAATTTGGATCGGTCGGTTCTTGGATGACAGTCCAGAACCAACCAAAACTGAACCGATCAACATCCAATTACTCATCCAATTAACTATCTGTTTTCCATCCAACTATCATCCAATAATTTTGTTTGCAATTTTCATAAATCTAAATTTGTTTTATGTTAGTTTTTGAATTTTTAGTCTCACTTATGTTGGGTTTAACACAAATTAAAATTGATTAATCAATTTGTTTCATTGTTAGAAAATTGGATTAAATTAACACATTTGATGGATCCGATCATCCATTGGATGTCGGATGGATCAAATCCGATCCAATGGATATCCAATAAGAACATCTAATGGATGGAACCGAACTGATTCAATCATCCATTGGGTTGGAAAAATCCAACATCCAATGGATGATTGGATCGGTTCGGTTCCCCTCACATCCATTGGATATCAACCGATGAACACCCCAAAAATAAAGTTTTATATTATTAATTTATACTTTCAACATAAATTTTGACTTATTAATTTATTTATTTTTAGTAATATATTTTATAAACTTAACAAAATAAATACAATAAAGATTATGATAATAGGAGATCTGAAGCAAGACAAGAACTAGATTCTTATTTAATATACTAGTTTTGTTTTATAAATAAACAAAAAAAACCCTCCAAAAACCTATATGTTGTAAAAAATACATGAATGCAATCATGATGCACCATGCACATGCATGCATGTGAATGCTCATCATCACTTTTTTTTCTGCTCAGCCACGACTCATCATCTCGCTCCGCGCGGCTTGGTTACGGGAAAAAGGGTAACATCTCCATCTTCTATAAAGTTGGAGATTTTGGCGATTTTTTTCTCTAACAGATTTTTCAAAACTTTCTTTAAAATGGAGAAAATATGAGAAAGATATCACCAAAAATAATTACATATGAGAAAAAAATTGTTTTTTATTCTTTCTACCAATGAAATTGCTTTAAATTAAATATTTAGAAGAGATAAATAATATTTTATGAGTTATATTAAATATTGTTAGTCCCAAATAACATTAAGTAAATAAGAAAAGTATTGTAGAAGGGGGGGGGGGGATTGAATACAATACACACAGTTTTTCACTTAATTTAATTCTTATTGATTTGAAATCAAGAATTACACATAGAAAACTTTGATTGTTGCGGAAGAGAACATATGAGATATGTTCAAACAATCTTACACATAGAGAATGAAGAACAATTGTAAAACACTTAGAAAACAATAAGATCTTCGTAGAGAGAAAGTTGCCAGACACTTAGAGAACTTGAAGGTAGTAGAGCTGGTTATCTTGCATGTTGAGCCATCCATCATATTTATAGTGCCTCATGCATTAAATGCATGGGACACCTGTTGAGCAAAGGATGGACACAGGTCTTCAGCAAGGTACAGGATGTACCTTTTGTCTTGAGGTGTTTTGGCTTGAAGTGTTGACCTGCAGAGAGGATGGTAGAGACCTTTCCTTAAAATGGTGTAGTAGACAAAACTTACTTTATCTGATCTCCAGATGAGGTCCACGTCAATGCAAGATATCACAATATACTTTGTCAGAAAAGTACAATGTGTTTGAAAGAATTCCTCAAGCATAGACTGCCGAAGACTTGAAAGATCTTCGGCTCCTGAAGATGTGAGAACACCTTCATACTCTAAGGAGAGATCATCGGCTGCCGAAGACCTGAGAGATCTTCGGCTCCTGAAGATGTGAGAACAACTTCATACTCCTGAGAGATATGTGATTGACACCATCCTGGCCGATGGTGTTGATCACTTGGGCATGTTTGGCTTTAGGCTGAGGAGACTATCTTCAATCCGCTTTGAGAGATGTACTCCTTCTTTGTCTTCTTCGGTTGATCTTCGACTTCACCGAACATTTGTATAGAGACCAAGCTGCTAAAAGAACCTGAAACATATTTTAAGTAGGATGATATAAGATGGAAGATCAGGAGGTCATCTTCAAATCTTCAGATGACCCAACAATCTCCCCCTATTTGAGGATGACATCCATACTAAAGAATATAACAAATAGTGTACTGAATAAATTCATTTTGACCCATCTTTACTCTTTTTGGGTTCTTTTCACATAGACCATTTTTTTTTTGGAATATCTGACATTTACAAGAGAATGAAAAGTATAACTATACATACGAATAAATGAATACAATGAATAAAGAATGAGAAAGAAAAAATATATACAAAGATACAGAAGACAGTAGCCGGGATTGTTTGAACTTGAGTGGTTGGTTGCTCCCCCTCAACTAATGTCAGGTGGCTTTGATCACATAGTCCATTGCAAAATTAGTTTCAGCAGAGTTTAAGCTTGAGTGGTAAGATGCTCCCCCTCAACTCATACTCCCTCTTAACTAAAAAGTCGGAAGATTTTCGGGATCCTCCGAACCTGCTCCTGGAAGGGCAGATTCATCCTTGGATCGTGCAGAAGCATTAGGACTGAGAATCCTGGGTGATAGGCTGTGAGGTGGAGAAGAGGCACCTTGGATAGGGAGGGAGTCCAAGTCATCCTTATCAACCAAGGAAAAGGTTGATGAGGGAATAATAGGGGTCCCCAATTTTACAATTGTATCCTTTTGTGATGATACAAAGGAGGTGGCTTTGGGTGGTTTAGCAGAGTCCCCGGGCCCAGATGGGAAAATTTCAACACCTATCGATTGTGGAGAATCGGTGGGTGGAGTTTGTGGCTTGGCCCTTGAAACCTTCCTCAGCCTCTTGAGAGGAGAGGGAGGGGAAGAGGTAGAGTGCCGCCGCTGAGGTATGGGGTGTGACCTGGGTAATCGCCGAAGGTTCTTTCGGTGGTATGGCCATTTGGGCAAGTGCGGCGGTGCCAGTAGCGGTTGAGGATTTATTGCTAGCCGACGTCACTAAGGAGGGGGAAGAAGGGTCCACTACAGTTGAGGGACCTTTGGACACCGGATTGTCCTTAGTATCACCCCATTGTAGACCGGGAGAGTTTATGAAGGAGAACATACCTAGCAGTAGAGGGCGATCGGTGTAGAGAGAGACATTGTTCAAAGGGCCTTCATGACTTTCTAAGTGTTGGTCGAAGAGTCATCACCAAATCAATTAGAGACCAAACAATTTTTCTCCCCCTATTTGATGATGACACCAACACATAGAGAAAAAAAATAGTACTGACACGCAGAAAAATTACAAGACAACGAAGAAACTCATATATTCAGTGGCCCATTTTTTTTGTTTTTTTGTTTTTTTTTTGGGCTCTTTTTTTTTTAACAGGAAAGAAAAAAAAAGGAGGGGAAGAAAGTGGTAGGTAAAGAAAAAGGATGAGATATATGGGGGGGGGGGGGAGAAGATATGGAAGAAAAGAAAGAAAGGGAAGAGGATAGGGAAGACCAAGGAAAAAGACAAAACAAATTCTAGAAAAAATTGGGAAGAAAAAGAAAGTTCAAAAAAAATGGGGGAGGGGGGAAGAGAGGGAGAGAAGCCGAAAGAAAGGGTAAGAGAGAGAGGGAGGCCGAAGGATGGGAGAGGGGTGAGGGAGGGAGGCCGAAGGGAGGGGAGGAGGGAGAGGGGAGGGGGGTTTCGGTGGGGAGAGGGGAGAGGGAAGGGGGGGTTTCGATGGAGAGGGGGGAGGGGGTTTCGGTGGGGAGAGGGAGAGGGGAGGGAAGAAGTTTGACCGAGAGGGGGGAGGGGGTGATTGCCGAAAAAATATGAGGGGGGAATGAGGGTGTTGGCTACCGAGGGAGGTATAAGGGTTGTGTGGGAGAGGCTTCGGTGGGAGAGGCTTCGGCTTAGAGGGGTGTTCGGTAGGGGGTTAGGCGGTTGGAGGGGGGGGGGGTTGCGGCTAGGGATTTATAAGGGGGTTGTGAGGGTTGTCGGTTACCGAAGACAAGGGGTTGGAGGGAGGAGGTGTTTCGGCTAGCTAGGGGTTCGGCTAAGGGGGTGTTGTTTGGGATTTCGGTGGAGTGACAAGGGGGGATGGGGTGTTGGGTCGGTCGCCAAAGTGAGGAGGGAGGGGGTAAGGGGTTCGGTGGCCGAAGGGTAGGGGAAAGAGAGAGGGGTCGGTAGATGGTGAGAAGGGGCCGAAGAGGGAGTGGTAGTGAGAGAGAGAGAGAGCCGAAAGGAGAGGGGGAAAGGGGGTTCGGCCAAGGGAGGGGGAGGGAGGGAAGAGAGAGAGAGCCGAAGGGAGAGGGGAGGGAAGAGAGATAGAGATATGGTAGAGAGAGAGAGAGCTACCGAAAAAAGGGGGAGGGGGTTGGGGTGGTGTTCGGCTAGAAGGGGGGACGAGAAAAAAAATTGGCAAAGGGGGTTGTTGGTTTTCAGCTTGGGCCGAAGAAAAAATAGGAAAGAAGAAGGGGGGTTCGGCTAGAGGATTGGGCCGAAGGAAAAAAATGAGAAGGGGATGATGGGATTTGGAGCCAAAGAAAAGGAGGCCGAATGGGTTGTTTTCGGTGGCTTAAGGGGGTGTTTGAAAAAAAATAAAAAATAATTTTTTTAACTTATTCGGCTGGTGTGGAGGTGTGGGGTTCGGCTAGGGGAGAGGGCCGAAGGGAGAGAGATGAGAGCAAAAAAAATATTTTTTTTTAAACAGGAACAGTAAACGTCGGTAGACGAATTTTTTTTTTATAAAAATGAACAGTACTTCGGCCGTTTTTTTTTTCATAAAACGTTCGGTAGCCAATTTTTTTTTTTTGAAAATCTTCGGCAGCCGATGAACAGTAGTTCGGCTGGCCGATTTTTTTTTTGAAAATCTTCGGCAGCCGATGAACAGTAGTTCGACTGACCGATTTTTTTTTTTTTTAAGTTCGGCCGATGAACAGTGACCGATTTTTTTTTTGAATGTTCGGTAGCCAAAAAAAAATTAACTTTTTTTTTTGAAAATCTTCGGCAGCCGAAGAGAAGGAGGGGAGGGGAGGGGGGTCGGTAACCGAAGGGAAGGAGAGAGGGGTATTTGGTTCGGCTTGGTGAGGAGAGGGAGAGGGATAGAATAGGAGGGATCTTGATCTTCAGAGATGATTATCTGAATATCAGATATTGGAAATGAGAAGATGAGTAGGTCACCATTTTGATGGGTTGTGTCTGAGAAGAAATGAACATATGGTTTTGAGTTAGATGAAGGATTATGAGAATCTTCACCAACACATTATGATATCCACCAATCATCATCTGATGAAGAGATGATGACTTAAGATCATCAAACTTCACATGAGTAGATTCTCCGAAGATGGTGGACTCGGTAGGCTTTTGAAGAGTGAGAGAGAGGCTGAAGAAAGTGAGAGAGGGTAAGGGCCGAAGGTGAGGTGAGGGCTGAAGAAAGGGAAGGGAGGTATAAGGGATGTTTGTTCTTTGGTGGGTTTAAGAGGCCGAAAGAGAGAGATGAGAGAGGGAGAAAAGGGATGTACCTGGGGTAGATGAGGTAGAGCACTCAGCAGACACAATGGCCATAGAGAAGGATTGAGCTTCACTGTTCATCAACATCATCTATTTTAGCCATGAAACAAAGGTTGACCATTTCTTTGTCACTTTCAGAAGTGGGTTCATCTGCCCAATCATGGGTTTCAGTCATTTGACATTTTCCCTTTTTGAGCAAGGTTTCATTTCTCTCCTTCTCTCTCTTATATTTTGCCTTGTATTTCTCAGCCCGGTCAGACTTTGAGGAGACAGACATATTTGTCTTTTGGAAAGAAGGTTGATTAGAATTAGACTTGGTTCTGACAAACCTAGAGGAGGTACGGTTAGAGGAGGGTAGTCTGGATTTATCAGAAGACCTGCTTCTGCACTCAGAAGCAAAGTGTCCCTTCCTCCCACACCTGTAACATTCCTCATTTGATTTGTCAGAGGGAGTGGTTTTAGAAATAGTAGAAGATGATTTTCTTGAAAACTTAGATTTTCCAGAAGAGAAATGAGGGTTATTGGAGTTTTCCTCACCTTCATCATCAGCCTCACTAAGATAGGCTTCTGAAGGATCATTAGGGTCCTCTTGACTATCACGGTCAGAATCGGAGGGATAGGTGATTCTAGGAACACACACAGAGTTTTTGGAAGAATCACTAACAAAAGCTAGAGAAGAGCTTTTAATGTCATTTGTGATAGACTTCCTAAGCAATTTAGTTTGCTCATAGTTAAAGAGAGTACCATACAAGGCAGTAAGAGGCATGGAGTCAAGATCCTTGGTAGACTTGATGCAAGTACAAATGTTTTCCCAAAACTCAGGAAGACAGTCCATGAACTTGCACAAGACTTCCTCATTATCATAAATGCGACCCACAAGTTTTAGATCATTGAGAAGACTGTTAAAACGATTGTAGTAGTCTGAGAGAGATTCACCCTTTTCATGAGAAAAGAGTTCATACTTTCTTACAAGAGCAATCTTTTTGCTCTTTTTCACCTCAGACGTACCTTCATAGAGAACACACAGAGTGGACCACATTTCTTTTGCAGTAGAAAGGTTAACAAGAGAATGGTAGACCTCATCAAGCAAATAGAGGGCTATGATGGCTCTGACTTTAGTATCAAGAGCTATAAGACGTCTGTCTTCATCATTGTATTTACTGGGGTCCTTTACAATGTATCTCCCAGTAGCTGGAGTTCTTTCTTCCTTAGAAGAGTCCTCATCAGCTTTTCCCTTGTCTACATTATATCGGTCCCAAACTCTAGGAATAAAAGGACCTTCATGCAAAATAGTAGGATATCTGCTGTCAACTCCTTCTAAGAAGAGTATCATACGACTTTTCCACAAGAAGAAGTTATTGGGGTTAAACTTTGGTGGTTTGGCTATAGAGCCATTGTCGTATGATGCAGCAATGAAGTTTTGAGAAGAATCATTTTTCAAAGAGGAAGAAGAAGAGGCTGCCATTGCGGATCTAGTTTATTGAGTTAAACTAAACCACTCTAATACCACTTGTTGGTCCCAAATAACAGTAAGTAAATAAGAAAAGTATTGTAGAAGGGGGGGGGGGTTGAATACAATACACACAGTTTTTCACTTAATTTAATTCTTATTGATTTGAAATCAAGAATTACACATAGAAAACTTTGATTGTTGCGGAAGAGAACATATGAGATATGTTCAAACAATCTTACACATAGAGAATGAAGAACAATTGTAAAACACTTAGAAAACAATAAGATCTTCGTAGAGAGAAAGTTGCCAGGCACTTAGAGAACTTGAAGGTAGTAGAGCTGGTTATCTTGCATGTTGAGCCATCCATCATATTTATAGTGCCTCATGCATTAAATGCATGGGACACCTGTTGAGCAAAGGATGGACACAGGTCTTCAGCAAGGTACATGATGTACCTTTTGTCTTGAGGTGTTTTGGCTTGAAGTGTTGACCTGCAGAGAGGATGGTAGAGACCTTTCCTTAAAATGGTGTAGTAGACAAAACTTACTTTATAAACCGTATATCAATAATACATATAAATTACAAATATCGAATAACAAAATTTAATCAACCAATGATTAGAACAAAACAAATAGAAAGGGAATCGACAGAAATCGTAAAACGAATAAACCGTATATCGAAACAATCGATGTTGAGGCTCGTGTTGAACACGATTCCCTTAAACAGATTTGCCGTCTGTTCCCAGGGTACAACAGCAGAAGCAGCGTACTGCCGGATATTAAACTTGCCTGAAAAAGTCACCGGAGAAACAACGTATGCACGAGAGAAATCAGAAGTCTTTGTGTGTTCAAGAATGTTGTTGTGTGTATTGGACTGAAACCGGAGTCCTCTATTTATACTAAAGACTGGAAAACTATTAATCATTTCCAAACAGTGTACATCGCGACTTGCTACGCGAGTAAGCCCCGCGGCTTAACCCGCTGTTTTATCCTCTTCTAGACAGTGAGTTTCGCGACTAATGGCGCGGGTAAACCCGCGAAATACACTGGTTCAAAACAAAAATTTCAGCAAAAACCAACCTGCGCGAGCACAAGATTTCGGAGCGGCATTCGTGTCCGCAGGTCGTGCCCACGCACAAGTTCGCCTACGAAGGCCGCAATCGGCACCCCCCCTGCGCGCAGGTAGGTGATGGAGTAAAACCAAACTAAGGACTTGAAAGTCCCTCCTACATTTTTAGTTATAAACCACTAAAACTTTGGTCCTCCTTCCTATGTGGGACAAGTTCCCACACCCATTTGGTTTTGCCAATTTTCATCCCAAACACTCAACTTTGAGCATCGATATCTCATTCACACATATTTCGTTTTGGGCACATAATATATCGTTTTGAAGCTCTCATATAGGAGAACATAAACCCACGAAGAGTTAGATATATACAATACATATACATGTATTTATTTGTATCCAAAGTTAGTAAAAAATCACAATTTTTACTAAAATTTTCCAACACTTCATACTCTAAGGAGAGATCATCGACTGCCGAAGACCTGAGAGATCTTCGGCTCCTGAAGATGTGAGAACAACTTCATACTCCTGAGAGATATGTGATTGACACCATCTTGGCCGATGGTGTTGATCACTTGGGCATGCTTGGCTTTAGGCTGAGGAGACTATCTTCAATCCGCTTTGAGAGATGTACTCCTTCTTTGTCTTCTTCGGTTGATCTTCGACTTCACCGAACATTTGTATAGAGACCAAGCTGCTAAAAGAACCTCAAACATATTCTAAGTAGGATGATATAAGATGGAAGATCAGGAGGTCATCTTCAAATCTTCAGATGACCCAACATTTAATAATATAATTAATTGTGTAATTTTTAAAATAGAGAAACTGTTGGAGATGAGGGTGATTTTTTTTTGTGTGGAAGTTTTCATTTTTTACTTCTCCATTTTTTGTCCAGTTGTTTGTTAAAAATTGGTATTTTTATCCCTATATTTTTAAAATTACGTTTTCATCCTAAATTCCTAATGATTTATAATTAATTGTTGATACCGTTCTTATAATTTACAATTTATTACATTTTTCATTTTTATGGTTTACAATTCATTATTTTTTTAGTCTCTCGTCCTTAGAAGTAGAATTTAGTCTCAAGGACAAAAATAACAATGAATTGTAAAGCATATACAAGAACGAAAACCGTAATTTTGAAACCATAAGAACAAAAGTTGCAATTTCTAACAAACCTAAGGACGAAAAACACAATTTACTTAAAAAATAATAATACTTAAGAGTGAAATTACATTCTTTTCCATTTGGTTTTGTGTCGAAATATTAAAAGAACACATCGTTCTTATATTTTTAAACGAGTAGAGTCTTGATTAAATTAACGAGTTGAGTCATTATGATTATATGGAGAACCCAACTCGTTAAAAAAAAATGCAACCAACATGAACCTAAAAAATTAATTGTTTATTTATTTTAGATAACAAGACAGAGATAGTAAAACACGACGTGTTTGAATTCCGATCGCTTTTACGTGATAAAGGGGGATCTTTCTTTCAGATGTGACAGAAAGTAGTAAAACCAGTCAGGTCCTTATCAAGAAGTCTTTGAGCATTTTAATGTTTTCTGCATGGCCAGCAATCGAGGGAGGCCCCGAGTACCAATCTTCTCTATATCTCCCCTCTGTGTATAAGGGTCGTTTGGATAGCAGTCAGAGTCAGTACGCTCTCTATCATCTTTTAAAAATGAGATCACCATCAGCTTGTTTTATTGAAATCGATGATAGAGCAAAATAAAGAACAAAAACTTTATTTTCTTTATTTTAAAGGATGTATTGAAGATTCTCATAGGAAGACGTATCTCATGCAGGCCTAAAAAAATTAAACATAATCTATACTATATTATAAAGATGACATAAAAAAACTCTTAATTACAACTCACTAAACTTTATGTACTATCATTTAAAGCTATCTACTTAAAATCTCTTAAAAATAACTACTAAAGTCTAATGTACTACCTGTAAAGCTTTTAACCCTAATTAATATATTTCATCCTTATCCCCCAAAATTCTTATCTCTAATCTCCAAACCCTAAAATTATGAAAATTTGAATTCTGATAAACATAATCAAAACAGGATAAACATCTCAATTTAAATATAAAAAATTTAAAATATATAAGATAATTAATGAATTTTAACAAACTGCTTAATTTTTTTTTATATAAAAAACATTATATTGTTAAGCCTAAATTAATCAAATTTATATATAAAAAACCATTATCACTCAATAAAAATCATCCAAAATCGTACTGTAAATCAATAAAAAACAAAAAATAAAAATAAACATTAAAATCGTGATGTATTAAGCATTATGTATTATTATTTAATGCTAATCTACTTAAAATCTCTTAAAAAATAATTAATGAAGCAATATGTACTACTTTTAAATGATTTTAACCCTAATTAATAAATTTCATTCTTATCCCCCAAAATCCTTATCTCTAATCCCCAAATCCTAAAATTATGAAATTTGAATTCTGATAAACATAATCAAAACAGGATAAACATCTCAATTTAAATATAAAATTTTTAAAATATATAAGATAATTAATGAATTTTAACAAACTACTTAATTTTTTTTATATAAAAAACATTATATTGTTAAGCCTAAATTAAACAAATTTATATATAAAAAAACCATTATCATTCAATAAAAATCATCCAAAATCGTACTGTAAACCAATAAAAAACAAAAAATAAAAATAAACATTAAAATCGTGATGTATCTCGCTGCATTGTACGAGTATGCTTCTAGTAATTTTAAAAAAAGTTAATACATATTTTATAAAAATATTTATTTATATAATATACTTGTTTAATTGTTTTATACAAATCACCTTTTTTTCCGTTTTAAATCCCATTTTCAGCTGCGGAAATCAAGTGGATGTTCTAAATTTCAGGCAAGTTAATTGAATAATTTGTTTATTTTGTATATTTGTTGTATGAATCATGATGAAAAGTAATTGAAATATAAAAATATGAGGTCAAAATTAATTGGTTAGTTCAAACTAAGCAATCAAACCCTATTTAATTATATAATATTTTAAATAATTGGTTATATAAATAAAAAATAAAAAGATTCCATAACCTATCATTATTTTTTAAATAAATTTGGCTCTCGTGTTTAAGTGTTGACTAATTTTGTCACAAGTTGTAACTTTCCTTCAAGAACACAACCTAGAATTAGTGTCTTAATTATTGGGTTTATATTTTTTTAAATTATAAAAATCAAAAGTAGGACAGTAAATTAATTTGTTATTAAAAAAAACTTTTGTACGTATGTATATCTCTATGTACATATAGGTACAAAGAGATGCAAATGAGAATGATAAAAATTAAGAAAGGATAATCATAAGATGAATTTGATTTTAGAGATCTTATTAAACTACCTTTTCGAACTAAAATAGATTACTTTAGGAGCCGTTTGGTTCATGGAATTGAAAAGAATTTGAAGGTTTTGGAATGGTTAATTACATCGACTAACAAACCCATGTTTTGTTCACGGAATTAAAGCAATGTAATTCTTCCAATTCCATGGAATTCCATATTTTAAGGAATTCATCATTGTTTGGCTTAAGTGAAGAAATTGAATTCCTACCAACCAAATACGTGATCAAATTCCATCAAATTCTATTCCGATTACTTGAAAGTCAAATTCTTTCGATGGATTTCAATTCCATCAAATTCCATTTTGCGAACCAAACAACCCCTTACTTTTAATTGAAATTATACTAATTATAATCAAAACTGAAGTGAAATAAATGGTACAGGATGCGAGTATTTTTTTTTTAATTTTACATCTACATCTTTTATCTATTTTTCGTGTTCCCACATTAACTTTTTTTTTTTCTCATTTGAACCATTTGGACACACACACACATATATATAGAATTAGATTCATTTGAGAAATGATAAAAATATGAGAAATAAAGAAATGATCTTAGTCCTTTTTCTGGTCAACATTTGCGGCTTTGACCGTGAAGCACCAGATAATTCCTTGTGTGATCTATAAAAAATAGAGGGGTAATTTCATAAAATACGCGGGACGAGTTCATATATGAACCAGTGTAATTCACATATGAACTCTTTTAACTGATTCATATATGAACCTATATGAATCACAAAGGTTCAAATATGAATCTGTTAATTAGTTCAACTGATTCACATATGAACCTACAGTTAATTAGTTCATATGTGAATCAGTTAATTAATTCATATATGAATCAGTTAAAACAATTCATATGTGAATTACACTAGTTTACATATGAACATATAGGTTATATGTGAATCATACATATTATATATGAACTCGTCCCGTGTATTTGTAAAAATTACGAATCTGTCCTTCTATTTTTGGAATAGCCGCAACTTTTGACCAGTCAAAACCGTAATTGTTGACCAGTCAAAGCCGATCTTGATCAAATGAAATGCTAGGATTACTTCTCTATTTATCATCTATTTAGCATTTCGCAAATGAACCTCTCCTTATATATATATATATATATATATCCCTATATATATATTGGAAGGATATTTTGCAACACTGAAAAAGGTTGCAACCCTTGCAACCCACATCTTAACCGTTGGATTCGTGATCGACGGTTATTTTACTTTTATTTTTTTGTTTTTTTAATTAAAAATATTGGGCCCCATATCTATTGTAACCGCCGATCATGAATCCGACGGTTAAGATGTGGGTTGCAAGGTTTGCAACCTTTTTAAGGTTGCAAATAAAACAACCCCTATATATATATATATCCCTATATATATATATATATATATATATATATATATATATATATATATATATATATAGTGGAAGGATATTTTGCAACCCTGAAAAATGTTGCAACCTTTGCAACCCACATCTTAACCGTTGGATTCATGATCGACGGTTATTTTATTTTTATTTTTCTGTTTTTTTTAATTAAAAATATTGGGCCCCATATCTATTGTAACCGCCGATCATGAATCCGACGGTTAAGATGTTGGTTGCAAGGGTTGCAACCTTTTTAAGGGTTGCAAATGAAACAACCCCTATATATATATATATATATATATATATATATATATATATATATATATATATATATATATATATATATATATATATATATATATATATATATATATATATATATGAGGCTTCAAATACAAACCATGCCATTGTTAGTCATTTTTACACAACACTCGAATTATAAAACTAAAACACGTCAAAAGTATACGTTTTTCGAAAACCAACTTTAATTTAGTTTTATAGTTCGAGTGTTGTGTGATATATCATACATGTACAGGGAGACCTTCTTTTGAGAACCCATAAAATTGTGATAACCTTAAGAACTAATGCATCATGTGTTATTTTATATGATTTTTCTTTTCGTCCAAGAATAGGATTTAGAATATTGATTAACATATACTTCTGTTACATTTTGAGCCTTGTAAACTTGCTTGTGAAATAAATGTATGCACGAAACGATTATATATGAAGCAAACACATTATGGGGCAAATATATGTTTATCAATACATTAAATGCTAGTCTTAGATGAGAAAAAAATCAAATTATACAATTCCATAAGATAAAAGTTCTTTTGATTATTTCAACATATAAAGTTCTTATTTGATTGTGCCTTTGTATTTATAAGTACATATTATATTGTCATGATGTGAAGTTCTAACGGTTGCTTGTTTCTTCCTCATCTTGTTTTTTTATTTGTCTTTCCCAAACATATATATAATGTCTTATCTATCTATTTTATTTAACATGCTTTACAACATCAATGAATAATCATGTGAGAAGAAGAATTAAGGTAAGAATTGATCACTTTTAATCTCAAACCCAACCATGAATCGTGCTTGATATGGGGATTAACCCGATGCATCTCAGTGCATCTCATCCTAATATGAATCCAAGTGTGGAGATCATTTCTTATCCTTCTCACCAAAACTTTCATTCTCACGGGAACCCAACCTGAGGGGCCATTTACTAAACATTTATCTAGTAAGCGCTTATTGTCAAGAGAAAATCATCATCACTTACCTTATCACATAACATAATCGTCAATCAAAATGGGATGTTGGTAAACATCTTAAACCCGGTAAGCGCTTATTGCAAGAGTAATCATCATCACTTACCTTATCGTATAACATCATCGGCCATCAAAATGGGATGTTGGTAAACATCTTAAACCCGGTAAACGCTTACCGGATAAGAATATTTTCCTTTACTTATCGGGTTAGAATTCCAAACCTTGTTATGCCTCTTACCAAGTAAGATTGTCGGTCTTAATCGTAAGGTCAAAGATACTATTAAACGCTTGCCCAGTAAACGTTTAGGTGTCGTTTGTTTTTTAAGAGATCTAAAGTCTGAAGTCTTATTTTAGTTATGATTAATAAGAGGTAGTGTATAAAAATGTCTGAATAATTCAGACTTAAGAGCTATTAAGATGTTTTAAAAAAAAAACAAACAATTCCTTAGTAAACGACCCCTGAAATCATTAAAGTTTTATTTGGTTTGGTTTTAATTAAATTATAGTATGATAATTTGTATAAACCGTTGAAAACAAAAACTCTAATCGGACAAGCTGCGGCTAACAGGGAATAGGGTTGATGGCTGGTCAAATGTCAAAACTCGGTTCTCCTTTCAACTTGTCATTTTGACTTGGCCACAAGCCACTAATTCTCAAGATCAGCCAGCCAGCCAAGCCAAGCCGGCTAACACCCACAACAATATGCTTAGCAAAATAATATACATCTCTTTACAATCAACGCACAAATTTAATACCGATATTTTACAATATTTAATTAAAAAAAACTCAATTACCTAAAAAAAAATGTTTATTTTGACCATTTATCCTTTGTATATCCGCTAAATGATAATTTTGATGAGATTCCATATATTTTCACATGGTATCAGAGCTTAAACCGATACTCATCCGACAACTTGTACTCATCTAGCCTTTTTCGACGCTCCAGGACAATCTGTGCTCATCTAGCTTTCATTGAAAGGGGCTGATTTGAGTCTTACATCAACTAGACTTTAAACTGTTTTGTTCGTTGTAACATGTTGAAACCTCGTTTATTTTCAAAAGAACTTTTTTAAAGAGTAACGTAATGAAATTCCACATATTCTTGTACGGTGTTTATTTGAATATTTGATATAAAATATAAACAAAAAATGGGTATATATTACGGCATGTGAAATCATAGGCTGTCTTTTTAAGATTCCAGGAACAACCACCCCGGCCATAAACTACGAGCAAAAACCACACAAATCATGAAGAGCCATTTTTGCATGCCAACAAGGATGAGAACAAGCAGAAAGACCACCCGATTATCGCCGATGTCGCTGCTCGATCGTTTCCGGGACGCCGTTTTCCGGTTGATTATGATATCGGCACTTTCGAAGGCCTCCACCGCCACCAACGGGGCAGCCACCGCCGCCTACACCTCCACTTACAATACTACTCCATCACCTTTACGGTTGTCCTCAAGATCTTCCTCTAAATCTTCGCCCGCGGCCACCAATCGTCACCACCACCACCACCAGCGGCCGTATCATCATTACGGTGCGGATTCGCATCATACGGAAGCGGTGGCTGATTGTATTGAGTTCATCAAAAGATCATCAGCAAATGATGATAACAGGAGAGATTCTAGTACCAGCAATGAGATTGTTATTCGACTTCCAGTTATGTGATCCAAACCCCTTTTCTTTTTTATTCCTTTTTTGGTTACTTTTACACAAAATTTCATCAACAATCATTTAAATGATGTTTTTTTAAAACATTATTTATGTAAATCTTAATTATGTTACAAATTTTTCGGTTAAGATTGTAAACTATCGACAATTATTGTAAGAAAATTGATCGAGGATTGCTTGAATCATATGTTTGAAATTAAATATTATGAGAGCATCTCGGGCAGATTCTTTATAATTTATCTAAAATAGAGAATCAAAAGTCAAAATCTCTAAAAAGGATTACATTTAACTCCAAGATATTCTCTATTCTCACTACAAAACTGACCACTATCAACGAGGGAAAATCTGTCACTAATCACTCGCTAAATTGTCGATGATAGTCAGTTGGTCAAAGGACGTGGATGATGATATCAACAATGGATCAGCGGCAGATTAACAAGTGTCCCTTTTAACGATGAATTTTGTGGATTGAATAAAAAATTAATATAAATAACAGTTATAATTCAATTTCATTGATGGAGAATGAATAAAAAAAATAATTTATCTTTTCACACGAATCAAGTTTTAAAAAATTCTTTAAATTTGGATTTTTTTTATTTTAGAAAAAAAAAGACAAATCCATTTTTCTCTATTTTAAAGAATGGAAGATACTCTTGACTGATCTTCTCTTTAAAGAATAAAAATTTGTTGTCCCAAAATTTCATGTCTCATTTATATCCCACCAATGAAATTAAGACACGTCAAATTTTATATATTTTTGATTTTATTTAATTCACGTTCAAATTCTTTCTCTGATGATGTGTATTCATGTGATTGATGGACATAAATGAAACGTGAGAATTTGAGACAAAAGATTTTTATTCAGTTTGATGAGGCCTAAGTTATATCAATATTTGTTATAAGTCACAATCTTTAATAAATAAAAAATAAGTGGTTCAATTATATATACAATAGTTGACCCGAGTACTTTAGATTAATCAATAACCAACCGTTATGATTATGAAAAAAATATTCTTAATTATCAGTTACGAAACTAGGTTTTAGAATATAAATCAAATAAACTGGCTTTGAAATTTTTATGACATTTTTAATTGCATACTTTAAAAAAAAGATGAATCAATAACATATTTATATGATAGAAATCAAATACATTATTTGTAACTCTGATTTTTTCACAGATATAATTATTCTACTTTTTAAGATAAAAGACAAGTTTACATATACCTTATCTTATCTTTTCTAGAATTATCTTTAAGTGACAAGTTGGGTAAGTTTGCTTCAACTTTTTGTCTTACATAAATTACATTTTCTTTATCCGTCTTAACAAAATTAATTTATATAGATGATTAATGTTATAAAGAAAAATTAAGGGAAGAAATAATTGGACAGAAAGTGTAATTTATCATATCAATTATTTATTTTAGATCCCACATTGGTTGGGAGGGGAACAAAAGTTGTCTTATAAGGGACTGGATACCTCATCTACCAGACGCGTTTTAAAACCGTGAGTCCGGGTGTGTGGACAAAGCAGACAATATCTGGTACGGTTGGCCTGGGATGTTACACTTTGCCCTTCCCGGATCCTCCCACGTCGCGTCTACGTGAAAGGGTTTTAGTTTTCAAAAGAGCGAGGGTTAGACCGAAAGTCTAGTGAGTTCCCTCTGGCATCCGATCAATTGACCGAGAAATAAGAGAATTTATGAAATTAAATAAACCCAACAGCTTAATGAAAAACACCACAACCACAATCACACTTTTGGCTCACACTACCGATATTGTAAGGTGACGGCGTGTCTGGCTCATACTGCCTTAAGTGGTCACACCCCACTGGCATATACGGGACACACCTCCCGGTATGAGCGCAGGAGGGACACAACCCCGACTTGAGCGCAACTCACAACCAATAATGTATGCATACGTTTAGAATAACAATATCAATGAAAACCCACCAAATAAATCTCACGAGTATAAAGCAACATGAGTAAATAAATGCTTTAAATAACTTTCATGCATCTTTAACCACATAACAATAACAACATTTCGTTTTAGAAAACTCACCTGCTGCCCACCACTATAGCTCTCCCACTTACTCTTTAAGATCAGACACAAGGCTTACTGCACAAAGATGACAAGACTGATAAGTCTCGACTTACCTAACCATATGAAGACCCACAGGTAATTTATCCAGCTTAAGGATTCCACTAGTTGGCATTGGGCCAGAGCCCGACATCGGATCGCCCGGGGCCGTCCGACTCACAGACGCATATATCGATTTTGTAGAGGCGAACGTTCCTATAATCATTTCTCAACTAACAACGATTCGATTATATTCCAATAAATCAGAAAAACCAAGTTTAACAACAATGTACAACTAATCTCCATCTATTGCACCCAAACTCAAAATAAGAACTCTAGACTGGGATTTTTCATAAACAGACTCAAGGTAACTTTCAAGACTTCTAATCCAACATAACCCTTACTCAAGAAGATTAGAAACAAGGATAGAACTTACCTTAATGCAGAGATGCAGATTGGAATCAAGAAAATGGCTCCTCTTCCTTCCTCTCCAGAAATCATTTTCCAAGATCCCACTCTCATTTTCTCCAAACTCACCAGCCGCCACCAACCAAAAATGAGGAGAGAATGTGAGATTTAGGGTAAAAACTCTTTTTCATCTAATTTCACTCTAGCCCCTCCAACCTTCATTTAGTGCTAACCCCCCCTCCCAAACTTCAATTTATTACCTAAACCTTACTAGTTCATACTTGAACAAGGTTATTACTATATCCTCCCCTCAAAAGAATTCCGTTCCCGGAATTCCTTCGCTAAAAAGGTTAGGGTAGTGTGACCTCATGTCCGCTTCAACTTCCCATGTTGCCTCTTGCTCCGAGTATCAGGTCGATTTGGAACTCCACTTGCCGATCTGGAGGCAAGGTGGTTAGGTCGTACGGAAACACTTCAGGGTAGTCACTTACTACTGGAATCGACTCTAACCCCTTCTTCTCCTTCTTAGCGTCTAAAACGTACGCTAAGAATCCCTCACACCCCTTCACTAAACACCGCCTAGCTTTGATCATCGAGATCAAAAAAGACTTCCTATCCCGACGATCGCCATAAACAACTACTTCTTCCTTAACAGGCAAAGCTATACGGATCAACTTCTTATTGCACACTATGTTGGCATCATTAGACGCCAACCAGTCCATTCCCACAATAACATCAAATTCCCCCATACCCATCGGGTATAAACGCAATGGGAATAAATGTCCGTCGATGTCAATTCTACACATTTCATATACTTCCCCCACTAAAACTCGACTATCATTCGCTACCTCTACTTCGAACCCCCGCTTAAGCTTCTTGGGTTTCACGTGCAAGTTATGAACAAAGTTCGGTGACACAAACGAACGGTTTGCGCCTGAGTCAAACAACACCTTAGCATAGCTCGAGTCTATAAGGAAAGTACCTGTCACCACATCTGGTGTTTCCACCGCCTCCTCCGCTGTCATATTGAATGCTCTAGGCCTCGCCCGAGCTGGCTCCGCCTTCCTCTCCCCTCCCTTTCCATCAAATCCCCCGATTGCTCCCTTCTTCAATTGTGGACAGTCGATCTTGATGTGGTCTAGAGAACCACATTGATAGCAAGACCTTGGTCCTTGACAATCCCGAGCCATATGCCCCGCCTTTCCACACTTAAAACAGCCATCGCAATTCATAGCACATTCCCCTTTATGCAACCGGTTACACTTACTGCACGGCTTGCTCTCAAACCTTGGTATCGCCCGCTGATCAGATCTGCCACCCTTGAACTTCCTTGGGTCACAATTAGGTCCTTCCCATTTTCTCTTCTCACCGCCCTTCTCAGATGTTTGGCGCGCTTTATCCTTCTCAGTCATCTCGGTCGCGTTAACAGCCGCTTGAAAGGTAGTAGGTTCTAGTGCGGCCGCCAGTTCTCGGATATTGCTTCTCAGCCCAAACAAATACCTCTCCACCCGACGTTCTTCGTTCGACACATAAATTTCAGCAAAACGGGCCCTCTCGAGAAATTTCGTTGTATACTCTCGAACCGTCATTTCCCCTTGTTCTAAGTTAATAAATTCCTCTTCCAGTTTCTTAACCGCTGCTAACGGACAGAACTACTGTTTGAATTTGGCAATGAACGTCTCCTAATCCATCCCTTTGCCGCCTTCGAACCCTTACCCCCGGTTTCCGCCTCCCACCAAAACACAACATCGTCCCTCAGCATAGACAATGCAAACACGACCTTATCTTCTTCAGCACACTTACAGGTGTCAAAAGCCAGTTCCATATTCCCGATCCACTTGATCACCACTATCAGATCGCATTCCCCTTTGAAGGTAGGAGGATTGCAAGTAGTAAAAGCTTTGTAGCTACATCCCTTCTCCGTAACCGCTTTGACTGACAAATCCGGAGTTGACTGTGAATGACTGCCTACCACAGTCATTGGTGAATTAGTCATCTCGGTCATCTCTCTCTCCTCGCTTATTTCCTTACTTGCCGATGCTTCCTTAGTCTGATGAGCCAGTAAGGCTTGCAGAGTTTCCTGAAGTTTCCCCATATCAGTGGAGAAGGTCTCTTGCGTTACGAAGGCTTGGGTCCGACCTCCACCACGGTTCTTCACCGGTCCCCTTCCTCTCACAGCAGCTGAACTCTTATGAAGAGAGGATTCTTGTTCAGCCATTACTTCCACACTTTTTATTCGACGAGCAACACGTACCCTCTTCCTCCCTTGAACCCTCGTTCCAGGCTCATCCACTTGAGTAGTCGCCTTTCGGGTCGTCTTCCCTTTCCCTTTAGGTCGGCCACTTCCCTTTCCTCGAGTGGCGGTCGACCGAGGAGGGACTGGTTGTTCATTCACAACAACTTCATTCACCGGTACTGCCTCAACTACCGGCACAGATCCACTCCTTGTTACGCGATCCGACATAGCTACTGCTAAGACATAAACATACATTATTCAGTTCGCTAGGTGCAACACAATAAGACAAGTTAAGTACACACATGTACCTGTAAATTCACAATTACACTGGCCAGATGTAATTCTAAATTTACCTTACATGTTAGTCCTCACTACCCTATCACTCAACTTCCTATGGTCATTTTATTTCTCAGTTATGTTTCTACCCTCATAGTTTAAGTCTAGGTGTTATCCCAGTTTAATCTAGTTGATTAAAAATCACATAACACAACAATAATCAAGAGATATAAAGATTAACAAAACATATCAATCCCTTGAATAAACAATGAAACCTTGAGTGTTCTTGATACCCTTGAATACAGAGAAAATAGGATTGCCTCTCTAATATGAAAATTGTATAATGAAAGGTTAACCCTAAAAACTAATTAACCAAAACCATAAATACCTAGGCCATATGGGCTTTAACCTTAATGGGCTTTCTAACAGGCTTTAGGCCCATTTACAAATAACTATTAACATATTACAGTTTAAACCCTGAACTGTAACTATCAAACAAATACAATTTAGACCCTTTAATCTTGAATACAATTATGATCCAACAATCTCCCACTTTGGA
This sequence comes from Arctium minus, assembly GCA_954870635.1. Taxonomy (NCBI): domain Eukaryota; kingdom Viridiplantae; phylum Streptophyta; class Magnoliopsida; order Asterales; family Asteraceae; genus Arctium; species Arctium minus. The sequence goes on along the minus strand of OX941097.1, from coordinate 20,132,955 downwards.
TTCAAGATTAAAAAAATTTTGCAATTGTCTTCGGGTCTTCACTTGTATTCTCATTTCTTCAGATATGACGTTGATAGCTTCAAAACTTTTGATATTTGATATCTTCAGTCAACATTTCTTCTTGTATTCTCCCTTGTTTGATTATTCTCCCCCTTTTTGATGAGTGGTGAGAATCATCATCATCAAAACTTTGCAAAACAATCTCCCCCTTTTCAAGACAATCTCCCCCATCGTGTATGATCACGTAAGCACAGTCTTCATGTAACGAGCCCTGTATGGAAATAAGAGCAGTCTTCCCAGATGGAAAGAGTGATTATTTCAATCTTTTCAGATTAAAATAGAAAGTAGTAACCATTCGAATCTTTTCAAATTCAAATAGTTTAATAAGTGTAACCCTGAATCAACAAATGACTCAGTTAGAATGCCTGTCAATGACACAAAGTCACTGAGTAACACAAAGTTACTATATAAGGAGCTGGTTTGATGTAGACTCGCCAGGTCTTCCATTCAATCATCGAATAACACATGGTTATCTATGAACGTTCTGACAGAAAACAAATTTATGTGTGCTCGTGCATGTGTATGAAAAAAATTAAGCACAGATGTTTGCTTTTCATTTTAGGCTCAAAGTATGTAAACTTGTTGAGACAACAACAAATTATACAAAGACTCAATGTGCATGAGAAAGGGTTCGAAGGTGGGGCAACTTTTCTTCTATTTCAATATTAGTATCTTCCAAATGAAGAACCAATAGTATATGTGTTGCGTTCCCAAAAAATATGAAACATTCTCTTTTTGAGAAAAGAATGAGTAGCTGGTGGGGTTGTATGCAAGAGATGGCATGGGCTAGTTGCCTATTTCAATGATGGTCACCAAAAAATGTGATCCAATCAGATTATGTGGCTGCCCGACTCAGAAAGAAGTTTGGTGCAGAGTTTAATATTCTTTTACTCTGTTCTCTTATCCTCTTTCTTTTAATGCTCACGTCTAACCAATCTCTCTTTTTCATTTTACCTCTTCACACACCATCACTCAATTCTTTTGACCCTTCTCCCCTCAATCACTCAGGGAATACTTCCTGGGTAGGAAACACTGGTTATCGTGAATCCATGGAAGTTCTGTTAAGTTCTCACACTGAATCCCATGTATTTTCCTAAAAGAACATGCTGTTCAACAGACGTTTTGTACATGTAAGCACAAATACCACTTGTTACATGAAAAATAAGACTTTCGGAGATGTCAAAACAATTATGTTTGACGATGCAATTCTCTCCCTCAAACTAGAAAGAGTTTGACAATTAAGCTCATATCATTTTATCATGAAGAATAAGATTTTGGAGAATCAAAAACGAATGTTGTTTATATGAACAATATATAAACATATTTTCAATGAAAGCACATGAATTGACGTTTGATTCAATCAACAGTGAATACAAAGAACGTGAGTATTACCATAGAAAGATTTAACTTTTGATACATGGTAATAACATAGTCAAATAGAGTGTGTTGAACCGTTATGTGTATGAATACTTGACAAAGTATATTGACAAGATAAAACACAAGTATTTATCTTTAAGAACACACGGTCAAATAATCTTTTAAAATCACAGATATTCTCCCCCTTAACTGATAAATTTTTTTTATTTTATTTTATTTTATTTTATTTTTTATTTTATTTTATTTTATTTTATTTTTAAGAACAAGTAGGAAAAATAAAGCACTGAAGTGCGGGTTCTAATCAGATGTGATTAGAAGCCATATTCCGTTGAGGTACGGGTTCTAAGCTGATTTACTTGGAAGCCATCTTTTTGACAATGAAGTCCGGGTTTTGAACTGTGTTGTTCAAAAGCCATTGTTCTTTCTCCCCCTTAAACCTTAGGTGCCTGCAACACAGATCTAGCTTTTGGTACCCACTGGTATTTGGGTCCTAATGGGTTAGTTGCAGTTCTAGTGGGAGAGATGAAGTAAGAACCATACCAGTTATTAACGTAATCTTTTCTGACAAAGTCATTTGAGCCACAGTAGGAACAATTAATTTTCTTTTGAGCTAACCTGATCAATTGATGGATTGTGTAAACCAGATCAGGTTTGCCAAAAGTTTTACCTTTAGAAGCATAGTTCCATTTGATGTATGCACAAATGATTCTTCTTTCTTTTTCTCCTCCGAGGATCCTTTAACTCTCCAGATCCAGTTTTCTCTTTCTTTCTCATCTTCTCTTCTCCAGAAGCTTTTCTTCTGAGACTTAGTCTTCTTGAAGTTACCTGAACCATCAACATTTTTGTCATAGAAAAGGTTAGAAGGATGAATCTGATCAGTTGATTTAGAAGTAAGATAATCATCTAAATCATAGAAAGGATTATAGAAAACATTTGAAAAATGTGAACTTGAAGCTGTTTTTAATGAACTATCTGAAACAGCTAGATCATCTCTTGGTGATTGAGCTATTGACTCTGGCGTCTTGTGCTCAGTCAGCTTCACCTTGAATACGATCTCTTCAAGTTACTTTATCTTTGAAGACAAATTGTTTCTTTCCTTTTCAATAAGATCGAAATTCTTATGCAACTCAGATTTTGCATTCTTCTCCTTCATGATGTTTGTTGACAATTCAGATAGCTTTCCTGTCAGCTTGGCTATCTCGGTCTCAAATATCTTCTTTTCTTCAGAAAAGTATGTATTTGTATCCTTCAGCTCGACTTTCTTCTTCTCATTCTCAGCCTTTTCTCTTTCAAGAATGATAACCTTCTCAAAGTTTGAAACTTGTTGAGAAAGTTTAACACATCTAAGCTCTAAAGATTTCTTTTCTTCGAAGGCTTTTCTGGAGAAATCAGAGAATTTCTTGGCAAAGTCTTTTCTTTCTTTCTCTATCTTCAGCAATTCATCTTGAGCTATTGTATTGTCTCTGTCTTGGGTTGCCTTTTCTTTCATCGTTTTAATCTCAACCTCAAGGCTGAGAACTTTATCTTTTAAAGAGTCTCTTTCAGCAAAGATTCGAGAGTTTGACTTTCTAAGCTCTTCAGATGTCTCGCGAGCAATGTTTGCTCTTCTTCTAAGCTCATCAAGCTTATTTTGCATTAACTCCTTCTTAGACCATGTAGAGCTGGATTCAGATCTTTTCAACTTTGCTTGAAGATCTAAGATCTCTTTTTATTTAGACGCAATTATTCCTACAAGATCAATTATAGAATCAGAATCTTTTAAATTTTCTTTTAAAACATTGACCTGAATAAGAAGAGATGAGTTCTGAATCTTTAGATTTTCAATCTCAGCTTCAAGAGGTAACATCTCGGATTTGAGTTTTGTAATCTCCCTTTCACAATCATCAGCTTTGTCTCTATTTCTTGACAACTGTCTAGCAAGATATTTAGCCTTTTCTTTTACTTCAGAAAGAGGCATGTTGTTAAAATCATGGCTATAACCTTCAGACATATTTAGCTGATTCGACATCCTGGCTGTATGGTTAGTAATCAAACTTTTCTGTATCAACACAATCAACTAGAAGAGATCGTTAGAATCAAAATAAAAACCACACTCAAAAATTTCCAGAAAAAAAATTTCCAAAAATAATTAAATGCAGTCCTTTCAATCAGTATAACGCTTCAAATAATACTGAACAAAAAGAAAAAGTTGATCTCGAACAGAACTTTGTCCCCCTTCGCAGACTTAGCACGGGGGTCCCGCTACAGTTTGCAAAAAATGTCTAGGTCTGGAAAATGTGCTTCGACCGATAATGTTGTTCGACCGGTAAAAGTGCTTCGACCGGTAGAGATCTGCGTGAGTACCGGGCGACCGGGGTGGTGTGAGGACCGGTATCGGGTTCGACCGGGAAGTTGCTTCAACCGGTAAGACTTTCGACCGGGAGCTTGTAATGACCGGTATTGGAGAAGACCGATAAAAATATTCGACCGATAAAAGTCTTCAACCGGGAGGTTGTAAGACCGGTAAACCAATTCGACCGATATTGATTCGATCGGTATTGATTCGACCGGACAAGGTATCGACCGAGGTGGTCTGTGAGTATACCGGGCGATCGGACTATTTGACCGATGTCCTGATTTGACCGATATTATGCGTTAGACCGGGACGTTCTTAGTCTACCCAGAACGATGATGAACCCATAAAATTAACCTAGAAAACAAGTCGAGAACACAAAATCAAATTCAGAAATCAGACTTTGGTATCCACTAGCATGCATCGATCACCACATAATCAAAGCTAAAGATTAAATTCAACTTTCCAACCTCAATTTTAAGAGCACAATATCGATATTCATGCAAACCCAGAAAACACAAAATCAATAAATTCAATCACTTGATGATCTATAATGCGATTAATCAATCAGATAGCATTCAGAAGTATGAACCTCAACTAATCAGATCAACTTTAAGCATAAAAGCACATAAATTCACGAAATCAGATTTTTTTTTCGATGAACAGTATTATCGATGAACAGTAATTTTCATGAATAGTGAAATCAAAAAAAAAATTGATCCTTTTGGCTCTGATACCAATTGTTATCCCAGTTTAATCTAGTTGATTAACAATCACAGAACACAATAATAATCAAGAGATATAAAGATTAACAAAACATACCAATCCCTTGAATAAACAATGAAACCTTGAGTGTTCTTGATACCCTTGAATACAGAGAAAATATGATTGCCTCTCTAATATGAAAATTGTATAATGAAAGGTTAACCCTAAAAACTAATTAACCAAAACTATAAATACCTAGGCCATATGGGCTTTAACCTTAATGGGCTTTCTAACAGGCTTTAGGCCCATTTACAAATAACTATTAACATATTACAGTTTAAACCCTGAACTGTAACTATCAAACAAATACAATTTAGACCCTTTAATTTTGAATACAATTATGATCCAACACTAGGCCCATCCGGTCACCCAAATCCCTTAAACTATGGCACTGATACCAATTGTAACAACCCAAAACTTTGGCCAAAAATAGCATAGTTAAATATTATAAAATTCATGCCAAACGGCCCACAAAAGACAAAAAGATTTCAAGGTTTGCGATAAGGCAACCTATTACATAACTGAGAAATAAGGAAAATAACTAAAAGGTAGTCTTCTAGAATCAGGAACCCGCTCACGCCTTCTCTTTGCCCTTCCCAGATCCTCCCATGTCGCGTCTACCTAAAAGGGTTTTAGTTTTCGAAAAAGCGAGGGTTAGACCGAAGGTCTAGTGAGTTCCCTCTGGCATCCGATCAATCGACCGAGAAATAAAAGAATTTATGAAATTAAATAAACCCAACAGTTTAATGAAAAACACCACAACCACAATCTAACTTTTGGCTCACACTACCGACATTGTAAGGTGGTGCCCTGTCTGACTCATGCTGCCTTAAGTGGTCACACCCCACTGGCATATACGGGACACCCCCCCCGGTATGAGTGCAGGCAGGACACCCCCCCGACTTGAGCGCAGGCGGGACACACCCCCGACTTGAGCGCAACTCACAACCAATAATGTATGCATACGTTTAGAATAACAATATGAATGAAAACCCACCAAATAAATCCCACGAGTATAAAGCAACATGAGTAAATAAATGCTTTAAATAACTTTCACGCGTCTTTAACCACATAACAATAACAACATTTCGTTTTAGAAAACTCACCTGCTGCCCACCACTATAGCTCTCCCACTTACTCTTTAAGATCAGACACAAGGCTTACTGCACAAAGATGACAAGATCGATAAGTCTCGACTTACCTAACCATATGAAGACCGAAAGGTAATTTATCCAGCTTAAGGATTCGACTAGTTGGCATTGGGCCAGAGCCCGACATCGGATCACCCGGGGCCGCCCGGGGTCGCCCGGTGCAAGGTTGCCCGACTTACAGACGCAGATATCGATTTTGAGGAGGCGAACATTCCTATAATCATTTATTGACTAACAACGATTCGATTCTATCCCAATAAATCAGAAAAACCAAGTTTAACAACAATGTACAACTAATCTCCATCTATTGCACCCAAACTCAAAATAAGAACTTTGGGCTGGGATTTTTCATAAACAGACTCAAGGTAACCTTCAAGACTTCTAATCCAACATAACCCTTACTCAAGAAGATTAGAAACAAGGATATAACTTACCTCAATCCAGAGATGCAGATTGGAATCAAGAAAATGGCTCATCTTCCTTCCTCTCCAGAAATCGTTTTCCAAGATCCCACTCTCCATTTCTCCAAACTTACCAGCCGCCACCAACCAAAAATGAGGCGAGAATGTGAGATTTAGGGTAAAAACTCTTTTTCATCTAATTTCACTCTAGCCCCTCCAACCTTCGTTTAGTGCTAAAGATCGAAATTTATGTATGTCTATTAATAAAAAAATGTATGTTTTCATATATTTCATTTAATTAAATGTTTTTTAAATGTGTATTAAATAAAAATCTTTATAATATAATTATTATTATCTTTTTCAAAGTATAAACTTAAATTTGTCGTAAGAAAAATAAATAATCAACTAACAACCATATATTTCATTATTTTATTTATTTTCACGAATCAGTATATAAAAAATAATGATTTAGAAGGTAAAATATGCATGATTCATAAGCATGCATTTCAGATCTAACTAAACAATAAGGTGACATTTGATACGCATACATAATTAGACTGAACTGAACAAGACAGAACTGGACGAGACAGATATAGACAGGACAAATGTTTGTCTTGTTAGTTGGTTACTTATTTTTCATTCCAATAAATTTTAGTTTATAATTTGAAAAAAAATCAAATAATAATTATATTATAAAGTTTTTATTATTTGATACACATTTAATTAAATAAAATATACGAAAATGATGCAATTTTTAATAGACATAGATAAATTTTGATTTAGATAACATTATAGACATAGATAAACATACATTTTTATATATAATATTATATATGAATTAGAAATTTGACGATATAAATCACGCCTTGAAAACGCCACGGCTTCGCCGTGGCTCCTAAGGCTTGAGGCTTGCCCTCGCCGCCACGCCACGTCTCACGCCATTTAGAACCTTGGAAAAAAGTGATATATTTTTTAAACGCAACTTAAAATAGAAAAGTTTTTTTTAAAATTAGTGTTGACGGATTTGCAGATATATATTGTATACATTGTGTAAATTTTTAAAAATATTCAATAATTAACCTTTTTAAAGATATCGACAAGACTTTCCTAATGGTATAATTTACAAAATGAAATATGTATTTTTAATGTATTGTTAAAATGACAAAGGTAGGAAAGACAAAAAAGATAAAAACAAACCACAAGGACTAAAATTGTAATTTACTATATATTCTAATAAAAAAAATGAAAAAATAAAAGAAAAAGGTAAATGGAGTAAAATAACCTTAAATTAACTAACCATTTTAATTAGAGTTAGTCATAGGGACCAAAAGTGAAATAAAATGGCAACCATAATGACCAAAAGTGTAATTAGTTTAAAAGAGAGACCAAATTTGATAATAATTGGCAACCACAAGGACCAAAAATATAATTTACTCTTTTTTTTATGTACTAATTTATGGTCAGTTTTTAAAATGTTTAATGGATTGGTCCCTTCTCACCCCCTCCCCCCAATAAAAATAAGCCCAATTTATGTAATATGCTTTCTTCCGCCTCTCATATCGACACTTTCACAAAACCAAAACAAAACAGAGGCTGCTTTGGATGAACGATCGTTTACGAGTCACGACACGTTGATAGAATGGGAGCTTAAACGATGAACGATTGCTTAGTTACTTATATAAAAAAAATATGTTATTACCGAGCTAGATAATGAAGATATCATAGATAAGTTCCAAAAAATGAAAATTCGTCGAGATCACTATTAAATCTGTAAAGGTCAAATATCATCAATATAAATATATAATATCATTATTTTTGCCTTTTTCATAATGTTAACTTATAGAGTAAATTATGGATTTGGTCCCTATGGTTTGTTAAAATTTTAGATTGGGTCCCTCAAATGAATTAATTACAGATTACATCACCATGGTTTCCATTTTGTTGCGGATCAAGTCCCTCCTTCTAACCCCTTTTAATTAAGGTATGGACATTTCTGTCATTTCAAAACACCCTTTTTAAATTTCTTTTTTTAATTAAATCCTTATTTAGACATTGTTAAGTCTGATTTTATAGTAATCATTGTATTTATAGGACTTGGTCTTTACTGTGTTTAGAGCATATCGGTAGTATATCTGACCAAGGGTATTTAAGTCCCTTTGGTCTTTGTGTCTTGAAACAAGCATCACACGCACATCTTAGTGAAATCTGGTTTTTGCGCTCCATCTCTCTTTCTCTCTACTTTCTCTCTCTAAAGTTCTAGTGATCTTGGAATAACAATTGGTATCAGAGCAATCTAGATCTTGAGAGGATTGAGAGATTATTTTACTGACTCTGAATTAGTGATCGAAATCGAAAATTTGATCGATTTTCTTGAATTTCTCAAGAAAATCTCGTTTTCTTGATTTCTCACAAAAATTTGGATCTGTTTCTGGTTAAATTCGTGTGATTTTGATTGTTTTAGATTCGTTTTGATTAGTCGATCATGTTTGATTCATAGTGTTTTGCCTAAAAACAATGTTTTGATATTCAATTTTGCAAAATTGTGATTTTTTGGAAAAACGGGTTTAGTTACTGTTCTATTCAAGAATTTGAGTATTAGTGTGTTTTAATCGAATTAATTGTTGTTAGAATTGTGTTTTCGAAGTTCAGTTCATGCATTTCTTGGTTAAAATTCTTGATTTGATCTATTTTTGTGAAATTTTACGAGTTTATGAACTGTGCGTTTCATTCTTGTAAATGTGCGGGTCATTCATCTTATTGTGCGGGTTATTCAAGAATTATGCGGGTCTATCATATCTTCAAGTGCATGCCCCGTTGAACACGCATATCTACAAGTGTGTGCCCAACTGATCCCGCAAAGCACAAAGTGCGTGTCATTCTGCACACGCATAGCTTCAAGTGCGTTCCATCAAGGACCCGCATACCCCTTTATGCGTTTCACTCGTGACCCGCATTCCTTCCTATGCGTTTCACTCGTGACCCGCATTCCTTCCTATGCGTTTCACTTGTGACCCGAATTCCTTTGTGACCCGAATTCCTTTGTGACCCGAATTCCTCTGTCTTAGTTAAAAAAAAAAAAGTCTGGAAATTTTTTTTAGTGTGTCATCTAAATTTTTTTTCTTTTTAAACTTTGTGTCATAACAAGTGTTTTTCAAATTTACAATTTTTAATATTTTTTTCTTTCGATTTTTTTTTAAATTATATCTGATCTGTTCTTTGATTTTCTGGTAAATCAGCAATGGATTCTGCCAAGTTTGCTCTCCAAGCTAGATTCTACTCAAATGATCTGATGATGCAATTGGGAACAGATACTCGTCCACCAGTCTTAATCAACGAAGATGGGTTTACACAGTGGCAAGATAGGTTCATAAATTTCATTGAGCGTCAGAGTAACGGAGAAAATATGATGAAATCTTTTACTAAAGGACCATTTGTCAAGCCAAAAGATGACATTCCTTTGACTGCTGATGAAATCAAACGTGAAAAAGCCGATAGAGAAGCAAAGTCCAATTTGATGCTAGCTCTGCCTAACACAATCTACAATCGAATTGATTGTTTCAAACATAATCCGAATATGATGTGGACTCAATTAGAAAAGATCATGCTTGGGTCATCAGTTGCTACTCAGATTCGCCAGACACGCTTCATGAACAACTTTGAGGAATTTAAGGCGAAGGACAATGAATCTCTGAAGGTTATCTTTGACCAGTTTTGCGCTGTGATTAATGATCTTAGAAAGATTAAAGTGGAAAAGACTGATCTGGAGACGAATCTGAAGTTCCTTAATTCTCTTCAGCCTGAGTGGAATAAAGCATGTCACAGATTGAGGAACGATGTCAGAATCTCAACAATGCAGATTCAAGAGCTGTACGAGATTCTGCTAACTGATGAGAGCTTGGTACTAGAGAAGAAGACCAAGCTAGATAAGAGGAACAAAAAGACAGTAGATCCGGTAGCTCTTCTCACGAAGCAATTATCTGAAAAAGCGTTGTCTGATAACGCTTATACCGGATCAACTGATGATGATGGAGAGGCCTTACAGCAAGCTATGATTCTTCTCTCTCAACATTATCAGAAGAAGTTCCAACCGAGATCGGGTTCCAACTCTTCTCGCTTTACTCCTATGCCTAAAGCAAAAGTACCCGAGCCAAATACTGCTGCTTGCTACAACTGTGGAAAGCCGGGTCATATATCAAAGGAGTGTAGAGCAAAGAGGGTTAAGGACTCAGCTTATTACCGAAGGAAATTGGAGCTGGCTGAGAAAAGAGAGAATGGAAAAGCTTTGCTGGCCGAAGAAGAATTTTGGCTGGATCATTCTGACGACGAAGCTGGTAATGTAGAGATTGCCCATTTATGCTTAATCGGAGATAACCAGTCAGATGATTCTGATACTGACGAGGATGAGGTATATTCTGAATTTGATTTTAATTTCATTACCTCTCAGTTGAATATCATAATTAATGCTTTGTCTGATTTTCGTTCTAAATTTTTATCTGAAAAGAATTTAAATGTTGAAAAGTCAGATTTAATTGACAAACTAAAAATTTCCTTGAAAGATGAAAAATCAATTTTAGAAAATACTAAAGACATCTTTCAAAAGAAATTGGATGCTTTGGAAAATTCAAACAAAACTTATTTTGAATCTTTGACTGACATGACCAAATTAAAAGATGAATTTTCCGATAAAATAATTAAGTTAGAAGAAAAAATTTATCGAAGAGACCAATCTGAACAAACAATTTATATGAACAAACCGAGAAGTGAAGAAGCTGTTAAACAAAGATGGGGACTTGGTTTTGAAAATCCTCATTTTTTAAATAAAGTGATTGATGAAGTTCCCACTATATATAAATACGAATATCTAAAACTTGCACACTATGGTCCTCAATACAAATTCTTTTGGACTAGTGAAAAGCAAATTTTAGATATCGAAAATGAGAAAAGGATATATAAAAAGAAAAACGAAATCCTTTTGTTTATACGTCTGAAAATGCCAAATATTTTCCAGAAAAATCAAGAAGAGGAAAAAGAGTTTTAAATGAGATATCTCCTATTAAATCTTCAATGTCTAATGATTTTATTGCTCCTTATGCACCTGATACTTCTAATAATTCTAAGGAAAATAGTTCTCAAATATCTTATGATTTGAAGAAATATATTCCTCCGATAGTATTAGAAGGAAAAATCATAGATCTTGAAGATCAGATAGAAGATCAAAATATTTTGAAGAAAATTGAATCTGATATTATTCTTTCTTTCATGACATCTAGTCTTGAAGAAAATTTATTTTCTCAAAAATCAGATTCTATTTCTAGTTCCTCTTCTGATTCAAAGGGAAATAAAAAGGAAGTTTCCAATTTTGAAGTCTTTTCTCAAAATTCTTCTGACTCCGAAGTTAATTCAGATTTATTAGTTGATCAGATTGGTTGCTTGGATAAATTTATTTCTTCTGATTTAAATAGTAAGTCTAAAATTCTTGATGATTCTTTTACGCTCAATGATCAATATTATAAACCTAAGCGTAAAAGAAGAAGGTCAAGGAAGTCAAAGAAACAAGATAAAGTTGTTTCTGATAGTTCTAATTCTTCTGATATAATTCTTTCAGATAGGGCTTTGAGCGCTAAATCCAAGAAGCAAATCTGGAGAGAGAGGCGGACATCTGATGAACATATTTTTGATGGGGATAGAAATGTAGACAAACTTTATTACAGTGATTCATTTGCTAAATGTAATAAAATTTCAAAATACTCTATAAAGCAAATGATTCAAATTTCAAAACATGTCTCATGTTCTTCCTCAGATTCTAGTTCAGATGATTATGCTTTCTCTTCTGATGGTTGTGATTATTTTTCTGATCCTATTTCTCATATCAAATCTGCTTATTGTTTCCTTATACGAACTGCAACTAACAAACACGGGCCCAAATATAAGTGGGTTCCCAAATCTTTATCTGATTCAAAGTTGCAGGCATCACATGTTAAGGGGGAGTAATAGGAATATTGGCTCTTGAATACTATAGTTCAAGACCCGTTCTTCATCGATTAATGGCTTCTAAACACTTCAGCTCAGGACCCGTACTTCATAGACATCGACTTCTAAACACAACAGTTTAGAACTCGGTCTTCAATGATTAAGCTTCTGACTAAATGAGATACTGTGAGTACATCAATTTTATTTCCGCTGCATATATCTCTGTATCTGATGGTATTCTAGTTTTTCTCAATGTTTCAAGAATCTGAGCTTGTTTATCTATCTCTTGAATTTGTATTACCCAAATTTTTTTTAATATGAGACACAAATTTATTTTCTTCAATATAAAAGATGAAATAGTTGAATTTTATTTTGTTTTTAAGTAAATATCAATTAAAAATTTAAATCTTTACAAATTTTAGTCTATATAGTAAAAGTTTTACAATTTTCTTTCTTTTGAATAAATTATGTGTCTAGGATAAATTTACAAGTTGCCTTGTTTATATTAAAGTTTTTATATGGTCAAATTTCATATCTTTTAAAAGTCGAAAAGTCAGCAACATGTTTGAAACTTTTATTTCTGCTTTAAAGTTGTGTGATTCGGAATATTTATAGTTTAATTTGCTTAGACAATACTAAACGATCAAAATTTTAGATTGGAATGAAAATATGGGCTAAGCATTTAGACGTTGATATGAGTAATTGAGATGAATAATAAATTCTTAAAAAAAATACAGAATTCTTTAAGTTTAAAAGTTTGTACCTGTGACCTTTCTGGTTTGGGAAAGTAAGTTCCTCGGGATGCTTGTCATCTGGTCCCCTAAGATCATTTGGTCTGGGAGTGATCGAACAGAAATCCTGCAATAGAACCAGATCGAAAGTCATGTTCTACTGGTATGAATGGGTTTAGGATATGTCAATGTAGCCTTTCTGATCTGGGAGAGTAAGTTTCAAGGGGTGCTTGACACCTAGTCCCCTAAGGCCAACTGGTCTGGGAGCGGCTGACCCAAATCCTGCAATAGGGTCAGATAGAAAGTTACGTTTACGGCATGTTCTTTACTTAATGAACTTTTTGATTAAAAAGATGCCAAAGTGCACGCGCTTAAAAGATGCCAAAGAGCACACTCATGTTAAGATGCCAATGAGCACACTGCTAAAAGATTCCAATGAGCACACATCTCATAATACTTGGTGATATGTTTAAGTTGCGATAAATCTGTAAATTTATGAATATCTGAATTTTTGATGGCTTAGTGTATGTACATGCAAAGTTCACTATTATATTTTTAGAATTGTATTTTCTTGAAGCTAATTGAAGATTCGCATGTGAGCACACTAAATAGATTGCTGATAGATTTTGAAACTGAACATGTCTTAACTTGATATGCAATACAACATGTTTCTGTATCCAAAAACACATGGTTGATTTCAACTGATTGATAAATTTGAAAATTTTTACTAAGTAGCATTTAATTTGTTTAAGTATTTATAATTTTATGTGTTTAGTTGTTTACAAATTTATATTTAATATATTTTTCTTTTAACATTGCTATTTGATCATTGTGTTCTCATAAATATATTTTAATGGGTTTATGCATTATTCAAGGGGGAGTGAACAAAGAGATTATTTTTCAAAGAATATATCTGTTTTTGAGGGGGAGTGTCTGATTTTCTTTACATGAATGCTATCTCGAATTGTCTTATATAATGCATTTGTGTAGGGGGAGTGAAAGAGCTTATAAAGGTTAAAAAAAAAAATTCTAAGTCAGCTTTGCGCTTCCAGCTTGGAACGCACACCTTGCTGTGCGCGTCCCTCATGGAACGCACACCTAGCTTTGCGCGTCCCGCTTGACCCACATTCCTCAGTATGCGTTTCCTGCATGGAACGCATACCTCCCTGTTTTCTCTGTTTTTTTTTGATTTTGCAGATCTTTCGCTGTCTCGTCTCCAACATTCGCATGACCAAGTTGATCAAGATCATCAAGGTCATGAGGGGGAGAAGTCAAGGAGAAGTTTAAGAGACAAAGAGCTCAAAAGATTATCTGCTGATCAAGATTCGCTCGAAGATTCTATTCTATCTGCTACAACAAATCTTTTGTTGTTCCTGCTCCGAACACCACAGTTCATTTAAGATCATTCAAAAGAGGTGTATCGTCTTGAGCTTAAGCAGCAAAGAAAATTTAATTCTGCAAGATGCTGAGAAGAATTTTTTTCTTAAAAGTCAGAAAGCTTCTTAAAAGTCGCTTTGTTGGTCCATGCTGTTAAAGAAGATATTTTTTGAAGACCAAAGCGCCAATGATTACTAAGGGAGAGATTGTTAAGTCTGATTTTATAGTAATCATTGTATTTATAGGACTTGGTATTTACTGTGTTTAGAGCATATCGGTAGTATATCTGACCAAGGGTATTTAAGTCCCTTTGGTCTTTGTGTCTTGAAACAAGCATCACACGCACATCTTAGTGAAATCTGGTTTTGCACTCCATCTCTCTTTCTCTCTCTAAAGTTCTAGTGATCTTGGAATAACAGACATCAAAATCTTAAAATAAACAAAAACATAATCATTAATTAATTAAACAAAATTAAATTCAAGATCAAACAAATTTAAACATCAAAATCTTAAAATAATCACAACTTTCTCTACCAATAAAAACATAATCATCAAGAAACAAAATCATAAGCTTTAAACCCTTAATTTCTCAATGTTTTTGCTTGATCAAGGAATTAAAAAAAATGTAACCATGCATTTCAAGATGGCACCGATTGTTCTCTTTGTTTGAGTGAATTTCAAAATGATGAGACTTTACGATTGTTGCCGAAATGTAACCATGCATTTCATATGCCGTGTATCGATACGTGGTTAATATTGCATACAAACTGCCCACTTTGTCGTGCGGGCATTTTGTCGAACACGTTGAGTGCGGTTTTGAGTCCGAGCTTCTGTCACCGGTCGGAATCGAACCAAAATACCCAGATCGAAAATTCGGAGAGTGTTGTTGAAATCGATTGGAATGTTGTCCCGGAATGTGAAATCGATGAAGAAGGAAGGAGGGTTTTTACCCTAACCCTCCCTTCCTCCTTTCATTTTGTGCGGCGGCTAAAAGTTCGAAGGAGGGAGTGAGAGGGCGATCTTGGAGAAGAAAGCAAAGAGGGGAAATTGTTCTTGGAGCTTTATTCTGCAATCAAGCAACAAGGTAATAATCTTCCTTTTCATCTTATGCCTTAGTGGTTGCCTGATTATTTATAGATTAAGTTTTTGGGTAAATAAATGGTTGGAGATTCCTTTTGGTTCATTTGGGAATTGTATGAATGAGATTAGTTGATTATGAGATTGGTTAAGGGAAGATATTGCTCTAATCATCTATTCTAGTAATCAAAGCTTAATGTGTAGTAAAGTTTTGTGGGATTCAGGAGGTTTGGGGTTCGCTCTAAAACCCTTAATCGCCTCTGGGTGAATAGTGCGACCGGGCGAACTCGGGAAACGGGTCGCCCGGTGTCGGTCAAAGTCTTCCGCGACGGGATGGTACCCGGGGGTGACCCCGGGGATTGGTTGATCCCGGGTCGTGACCCCGGGAGACGGGGGAGCCCGGGAGGGGTTATGTAACCCGGGGCGTGACCCTCGGAGACGGGGGATCCCGGGAGGGGTTGTGTAACCCGGGCCGTGACCCCGGGAGGCGGGGGAGCCTGAGGTGGTGTTACCCGGACGGAGTAACCCATGGAGTGGGGTTCCTGTAATGTTGGTTTTGAGTAGTTCGTTGGGAAGGGTCGCTATTTAAGATCTAGAGATATTGAGAGAGAAAGTAATCGCCTCTTAATAGTTATCTTATCTAGGAAGAGTGTCTTACCGAATTATCGATGCTATCGTAGGTTGTGAGATTGCTAGAGCGCGGAATTAAGCAAAGACCAAAGGTGAGTTTTTCTAACTAAATGCTTTGTGATATTAAAGCGGTTTAACACATGTGGAAGTTACTTTAAAGCATATTTTATTTACGTGAGCTTTATACATGCGAGTTTTCTTTTAAACGTGGTTTATGCTTTTATTGTTGATTAAATGTATGCATACATTGTTGTGAGCTGTATGGCCAAAGTCGGGGGGTGTAGCCCGCCTGTGCTCATAGCCGGGGGGGGGGGGGGGTAACGGTAGTGTGTGCCGGAAGTGAGTTTAAAAATGTGGATTATGTTTACAAAACTGAATGGGTTGACTTCTATTATAAACCTTTTTCTGTATCCTGTAGTTGAACTGTGTTTTGAGGGGACTCACTAGACATTTGGTCTAATCCTCGCTCTTTCAAAACTAAAAACTTTTTCAGGTCGTCGTGAGATAGGAAGCTCGGGCAAGGGTAAGGAGAATATGTGATCTGGTGCCAGAGTAGAAGACCTTCTTTTAGTATATTTTTCCCTTTTATTCTCACTTGTGTAATAAGTTGTCTTTCCGCAAACCTTGAGATTTTAATTATAGATTTGGGGTCGTTTTTGACATAAATTTCCTATATTGATATTATACTTTGTTAGTGTTGTTTGGGTTGTTACAATTTAGCTATTGTTTATAAATGATAGCAATGTTAGAGCATTTTTATTATTAAATTTTTTTTAACTATCACTTATATTGTATGCATTAATTCATGGACGTTTGTTGGACTTATTTGTTATTGAAAAATTGTTATAAAAAGTTATCAAAAATTTTAGATTTATTTTGACTAAAAATATATGAAATTTACAATCCTTTTAAAAAATTACAAATTTTATAACCTTCAAAAACGTAATTACGTGAGATTTTTTCTTAGTAAAATAATATTATAAATTTTACGATTAAAAAAAAGAGAGGTTCTTTTACTTAATTACATAAATATTACAAAGTTAAAAAAAAAATTAATGATGCGGAATTTCGCTTAGTTGGCATTAAAAAATTAAAAAACGTGATGCCATAGCATTTTCAGGTCGTTAGATAAACTAGATACCTAAATGTTTGATATGTCATAATGTCACATCTCAGGTATTAAAATGAAGGTTTTAAAAGTAGTGATGGCCAAAAATCGGGTTCGGACTGGGCCGAGCCAAAATGGGCTTCAGGCCCAAACAGTAAACCTAAAAATCGGGCCAATCGACTTCGGACCGGGCTGGGCCGGGTTTTACCCGAATATGTTCGACCCGTTTAAGGTGGGAATACACCGGTTATATAAAAACTGGGCCGTGATCCGGCCGATGATTTTTTTGTATTTTTTTTAAAATAATTTCTTTTTATAATAATTAATTACTAAACTTTAAAAAAAATTGGATTGGATCACTAAAATACACTTTAAAAATCCGTTTTGTTCGGCCATTTTGAGAATTGAGAGTAGAGAGTATAGAACTCGAGATATTAGACTAGAACTTGCGAGAAACGAATATAGCGAGAGCCGAGAAATGAGAATTGTATGCGTTTTTTGCGTTTTGTAAGTTGGTGTCACTATCCATAACCAATACAAGTATTTATAGGGGTTTGGAGGGGTAAAAAATACAAAAAAAAGGGTCACAAACGGTAACAAACGACTAGTTTTTTTGAATTTCAAAGAATCGGGCCGGGTCGACAAATCCTCTAAAAACATGAACCGGTTTAGCATTTCGCGCTTCAAACCGGTTTTCCATCGGGCCGAGCCGGGCCGGGCTTAAGGTGGGTCGGGCTCCAGTTAACCGATTGGGTCGGGCCGGGCCGGGCCAAGATGGCCATCACTATTTAAAAGTATGATTCCCAAAATAGGAATCAACAAAAGTACGTTACATTTTGCAATTTACCCTTTATTTTATTCGGTATAATATATTTTTTTAAATAATGTTATATTACTAGAAAATTTAATTTGGAGATAAATGTTATGTTTTTTTAGTTTAAAGCCCTTTGTTAACCAGTCAAACCAGAATGTTTTCTTTTTTTGGTCCCGTTTGTTTAGTTATTGTCATTGTAACACCTCAAATCTGGATAGAACGACTAAATTAAAATTTTCCACAAAACATCAAATAAGGAATAAACACTTGATTACCTATAATGGCAATCTAAGATATAACATCAACAATAAATAATCCAAACCTTGCACAAATGTCTAGATTAAGGTCAAGTGTTACTAAAACCCAACATTAGTCGTTATCTCCCAAACACGGAAGACGTTCCCGAATAGCTAAATCCT
Organism: Arctium minus; assembly: GCA_954870635.1. Taxonomy (NCBI): domain Eukaryota; kingdom Viridiplantae; phylum Streptophyta; class Magnoliopsida; order Asterales; family Asteraceae; genus Arctium; species Arctium minus. The sequence goes on along the minus strand of OX941097.1, from coordinate 20,114,743 downwards.
TCTCGTGTCTTTAACAAGCACTCAACTCTTCATAGTGTCGCTAGTACCAGTTCCTAAAACGAACATGATACATATGCCGACAAATAAAAAGGGTTAGACTTAACGGCTAGTGGGTTCAAGCAGTTTTTATCTTTAATATAAGACAGTAAAACTGAAAAGATGCTATTAAAATCACAATTTCCAAAATGAAATGTATTCAGTACAAAAGCAACAAACTTTTCAAAACCCGCCATTTTCGCGATGAAAATCCCTTAATCAAAACACCCATTTAATCGTGAAATCAAAACCCAAAAATCACACAAAATCCAGATAAGGTTTAATACCCAATTACTGATTCAGGATAAAACTCTATTATCCAAACATTAAACTTGGATAAATTCCAATATACCAAAACCATAAATCATGGAAAACTCTCCATACTCAAACGTCACTAAAAACATGGATAAACCTAGATACCCAAAACAACACTTTTCGGTGACGAGGGAGACCTGTTTCCCATCTATCGTGGCAAAACACAAAGCAAGTCATTCATCAATGTTAATGAGCTCCACTATGGATCAATGGTCATCAAGTTCAACCACTCACGATCTATACCTTGCCCGAACGATGATCCTAGATATGCTCGTTCACGAGAAATTACACCATATGGTCAATGGTTGTGGGTCAACTTTATACGTCCGCATCACGATGCCCCCGATGACCCAATGAATATTTCTAGCTACAATACAAGAATAACTATCCCATTAAAACATTAACCGACTCAGAAATTACAACATATGGTCACTGAACAATATCCGACTCCAAGATCCCGCACCATAATGCCCCCGATGATCCGATGCCTGTTTCTAGCCGCAATATAGGAATAAGCATGCCATTTTAAACCAAAAAATATCGACTCCTCTTCCTATGGATCAATTGTATTACAATCTAACTTACATGACCCCAATTGAATATTCAATGCACTCAGAGCATGTAACCTTCAAATAATTATGCCATAATTGCATATAACTCAAAAATCTCGACATAGAGCAAATAAAGCCAGACAATTGTCCCCAAGACTTATATGAGCCATAACCGAGCCAAAAGCTCAATAATTCCATTGACTATTAAATAAAAGTCATCTCAAACAATAAAAACGTATTTAATCAACGTTTATACACATATGCTCCAAAAACGTGATTAACTCAAAAACTCCACATTAATTAGGACAAGTCATTTTCCAATTGAAACCATGTCATTTGTATTTTAAAATGTCCTATAACACAAGAATATGCGTTTTTGAAACCACATACACTGGATAAATCATCAAAAGAACCCATACTCATAATTTATTTATCAAAATGACTAAAAATCTCAAATATGGGTATTTCATAAGCTTTATAAATCAAGTTACCAAAGATCTAAATCACATCAAGTAATAAACACTTTTGATAAAAACACGAAAACATTTTTAAAAAGACCAAAATACACATTTTTGTCATGTACAAAGTTTTTCACAAAACAACTTAAACTCACCTTTCTAAGTTTAGTTAAACCTAGGTTCCAAACCCAAATCTCTACCCTCCAAAGCTGGAGACTCGAGATCCAACATCTACTAGCAAAAAGGGTAAAAACCCCACAAATCTCCCAAATACACTAAATTGGTCAAAATCCACAGATGTATAAAATACACTGTAACACCCCTAAAAATAGAGATAAATTTAAACCTGAGTAATGACGTAATAATGACATCTATATAAATAAATCACTCAAAATAGGGGAAATGGTAATAACATTTACACCACAATAATGAAAATGATTTATAACAACCTACTAATCTAAACTACACGAAGCTTAGATTAAAACTGGGTGCCACTATCATCTTCCAAAAACTTCTATCAAAAGTCTGCACGTCGTATGTCCAAAAATGACTATCTCCAAAAGATGTCGTCAAGGCCAACCACTCGACTCTCAAGATTTGGAAGCCCCGCCACTAACGAAACCTGATATACATGTCATTTGAGAAAAAGTGTTAGCTTTATGCTTAGTGAGAACAAACATTTTATATAATTTAATAAAACGCAACAATGTCAAATAAATGATTTTCAAGCATTAGAAGTAGTTTTACTTCCCAAATACATCACATAAAAACCATACGGTCCAAAAACATCTTACGATGACGGGGAGACCCGATTTCCAAGGATTGTAGCGTGTAACACCCGTTATCTCGGTGTTAACTCTAAAATTAAGTCAAGTGGTGGTAATGGGTGAAATTGGAAAGTTGGAGTACCACCTTGTAAATTGTAAACCTAAAAGGCCTAAACCCTAGGTGATTTTCCCATTTTGGCAAGTCTGTGTGAGAGTGCAGCGCTAGAAAGAGGGAGGAAGAGAGAAATCTGATTTCAAGTCTAAGAGAGTGAAGAAAATACAGATTTGAAGAATTGCTATTGAATACAAATCCACCTAGCAAGGAAAGTTGTCTCCCTAAAAGGTAAGCATTTCAATCATTAAGCAATAAATCCCTAAATAAAATCTGATGTAAGGTCAGTCTGTGAAATCGAGTATAGATCAGATTGTATTTGGAGTTCAGATTGTCTTGAATCCTTCCTATTTGGGATTAAGTTTTTGTTGGAATTATTCATCGAAATCGATAGGGGGGGGGGGCGGAGTAACCCCAAGCCGCCGTCTCCGCACTGTGAGGGCTTATTTGGGGTTGCCCTACTCGGGGGTTCGCCGAGAGTGCTAAAATCGGATAAAATCGGAGCCATTTCGATCGGATCACCCCCCCCCCCCCCCCGATTTAATTCTCCCAAAGTGACCGAAATCCCAAGAGTTGGGTACGGCCAAGGCCGAGACCCGATCATTGACCAAGGAGAAGCCCACATGTGAAGCAGGTATGGGTTCAGTCGAAGCCTGCATAAGGCGTGGGTGGCTTTAGTTGAAACCCACGTAGGACGCAGGTGTGGACCATTTGAGGCCCACTGGTCACGATGTCCAGCCCAAGCTGAGACCCGGGTGTAGTTTAGCCAAACGGCCCAAGTGCCACACATATCCAGATCGGGCCGAGGCCCAAAGCAGTTGGGCTCCACTATTTTATCTAGATTAAAATAATTAGGAGGTACCAAATGTGAGGTTTTCGTAGAATTATTGTTCGGAGTTTAATTATGGGCACTTACCAATTATGTAGGAGCGTGATTTTGAAGTAATCAGTTGCCTGTGTGTCTGTGCAAAACCCACCAGGTTCCCTCTTTGTTATAATTCTAGCGAACTGAAAATGACATTTACGTTAATGTTTATTATTAACGCTTTTCGTGAAATGATTTCAAACAACGATATACTGGGTTAAATAGCAAGATTATGCATGTAATTACTGGATGTGCCATATCAATGCGAATGTGGATTTGTATATATATATATATATATATATATATATATATATTGAGCGCCATGGCTTACCTTTAACCATCGGGGATGTTTAAACCGCGTGTATAGAATCCGTTTCTTTACAAGCAGGCACGACATCGACTTGGGGCCGATTGGGGATCTACTGGGGGCCCCGGAGACGGACGATCCCTTATAGTGGGAACGGTAAATGTATTAGTCTGTGATTTATTAAATGATTTATTTCCTTGATTAATTGTTTAAAATCTATATTGGGAATTCACTAAAACTTCCCGGTCTAACCCTCGCTTTCAAACTTTTTCTAAAAACCCATTTGCATGTAATAATATTGTTGGTGGTTCGTCCAAGGGTAAAGAGAAGTGTTGAGGGTTAGAGAAGCGAAGATTGATGCCTTAGTGTGGTTTAGTTACTTATAGATTCTCGGATTGTGCGAGTTAAAAATTTATAATTGGAACCTTGATTTGTCATTATTTAGAATTGTATTGGGACCCGTTTTGGGATTTGAATTTATATCTTTATGCTGATTTTGGGTTGTTATAAATTGGGATTTGAATTTGGACCTAAACTTAAACTGTAGGCGGGGCACAACTGAGAATTAGGGCATCTTAGGGTTACCGCTATAGGAGTGTATGTAATGAGAGATAGAGACTAACATGTAAGGTAAATTTGGAATTACATCTGGCCAATGTAATTGCAAATTTACTGGTACATGTATGTGTCTATGTATCTTATTGCATATGGGTTTGTGAATTAAAGTTTACCCATGTGTTGTTTCAGCTGTCGTCATTTCTGAGCGAGTTTTGCGGAGTAGGGTAGTGCCAATGGGGGAGAATATGCCCGTGAATGAGGTTCTTGTTGAGGCGCCGATGGGTCCCACTGGGCAGTTAGCATCCCGAGGAAAGGGTCGTGGTCGTGGATGGGGACTGGGAGGACCACCCGAAAGGCTACGACTCAAGTCGAGGGGACCAATGTCGGGAATCGGGGAAAAGCCAAGACCTGTGTCACTCGCAGGGCGAGAAGTGTTGAGATTCTTGTGGACAGGGAAACCTCTCATCAAGAAAGCTCAGCAACTGTGTGAGGGCGGGGAACTGCAAGAGCTCGTGGTCGGGGCCGAAATCAGGCCTTTGTGACTCACGAAACCTTTGCCACTGAAATGGGGAAGCTTTAAGAGACCCTGAAACCGTTATTGGCTCACCAAGAGAAGACAGCCTCAGGAAGCAGAGATAAGAGTGAGAGCAAGGAGGTTACAGAACTGTCAAGTCCACCTGTCACGGAAGTGGGAGGTCATTCTCCATCGGTGACCTTGGTGGCAAATAAAGTGACTGCAAAGGGGTGTAGCTACAAGGAGTTTGCCGCATGCAAGCCTCCCATTTATAAGGGAGAGTGTGATCCAGTCCTGGTAATGAAATGGATCAAGGAGATGGAACTGGTGTTTGCTACCAGTAAGTGCGCTGAAGAGGACAAGGTGATCTACGCTCTGTCCATGTTGAGGTCTAAAGCCACCTTATGGTGCGACGCGAAAACAGGCGGTCAAGGGTCGTCGACAGCAGAGGGCATGTCATGGGGAGCCTTCTTTGGGAAGTTCAAGGTGCAATTCTGTCCTCTGGCGGCAGTGACAAAGTTGCAAGAAGAATTTATGAGCCTGGAGCAAAAGGACTGTCAGTGAGAGAGTATACTTCTAAATTTATTGAGAAGTCCCGATTTTTCGGAGCGTATCTACCAGATGAGGAAAGTCGAGTCGAACGCTATATCTTCGGGCTGAAGAGCAGTCTGCAAGAGCTGGTTTCAGCAAGAGAGCCAACTACTTTTCAGGCGACCATTAATGCGACCAAGATGACAGAGAAAGAAAAGAACCATCAAATGACGGAGAGAGTTGGTCACAAGAGAAAGTGGGATGGACCGATATCAGATCCGAGAAAGGGAAAAAGTTTCAGGGCATAGCCAAGAGGGGGTCTTGGGTTCGGAGATAAGTCTTGTGGAAAGTGTCGTCGGGTGCATCGGGGAGAATGTGGATCAGGAGAAAGGCCATGCTTTCAGTGTGGGATGCGGGGGCATATGTCCATAGATTGCCCGAGCAAGAGAACTTGCTATCAGTGTGGGTCGCCAAATCACCTACGATCTGATTGCTCGCAAGTAAATCGGGGCGGACCAATTCAAGCTGGGGAACATGGAGAAGGAAAAAGGGAGGAGAAGAAGTAGGAACCGACTCATCCGAAAGGAAGAGCCTTCAATATGACAGCGATGGAGGCGGAGGAGGCTCTTGATGTAGTCACAGGTACGTTTTTGGTGAACTCTATTTGTGCTAGAGTATTGTTCGATTTGGGGGCGAGTTTCTCTTTTATATCTCCTAAATTTGCGAAGTATGTGGGTTTAAAGCCTAAACGCTTAGAGCAGGTGTTCAAAGTAGAAACTGATGATGCTAATAAGGTGTCTATTAAGGAGGTGTTGGAGGGGTGTGTCATAGACATCGAAGGCAGTCTAGTGCCAGTGGTGTTATACCTAATGGCAATGAGAGAATTTGATGTGGTGCTTGGGATGGATTCTTTGGCTAGGAACGATGCTAGTATTGTCGGCAATAAGAAGTTGATCCGCGTAGTATTTCCTGAGAAAGGGATGGTAGTGATTTATGGAAATAGGCGCGATAGGAGCTCCAGCTTGATCTCCATGATCAAGGCGAGTAAAAGTATGAGGAAAGGGGGTCGGGGATTCTTAGCGTATGTAGTAGATGCTAAGAAAGAGAAGGGTAGAGTGGAGGAGGTATGGGTAGTGAGCGAATACCCAGAAGTATTTTCGGAGGATTTGACAGATCTACCCCTGCATCGTCAAGTCGAATTTCAGATTGATCTGGTGCCTGGCGCCGCTCTGATCACGCGTACGTCGTATAGATTGGCACCTGCAGAGATGAAAGATATGATGATGTAGTAATTATAAGAATTGCTAGACAAGGGATTTATAAGGCCTAGAACCTCTCCGTGGGGAGCGCAGTCCTCTTTGTGAAAAAGAAGGACGGAACTATGCGAATGTGCATAGATTACCAGGAGCTCATAGGTTGACGATTAAGAACAAGTATCCAATTCCAATGATAGAAGAATTATTCGATCAACTTCAAGGAGAAAGTTTCTTCTCCAAGATCGATTTAAGGTCGGGTTACCATCAGTTTAAGGTAAGGGAAGAAGATATTCCGAAAACGGCTTTCCGAACAAGGTACGACCACTTTGAATTTCTCGTGATGTCGTTCGGTTTAACCAACGCTTCTGCGGCATTCATGGATATGATGAATAGGGTGTGTCAGTCCTACCTAGACAAATTTGTAATAGTGTTCATCGACGAAATCTTGGTGTACTCAAAGACCGAGAGGGAGCACGAGGATCATTTGCGGACAATTTTAGAGTTGCTAAGGCGAGAAAGGCTTTATGCAAAATTTTCGAAGTGCGAGTTCCGGCGAAGGTGGAAGCAATCCGGGATTGGGAAGCACCGAAGAATCCGTCGGAAGTTCAAAGTTTTCTTGGGTTGGCCGACTACTACTGAAAGTTTATCAAAGACTTTTCGCGTATCGCAACGCCGCTGACTTTTTTGACTAAGAAGAATGTAAAAAGCTCAGAGGGAGGCTTTCCAGAAATTGAAGGACATGTTGAGTAGCGCTCCAATCTTGGCCTTGCCAGATGGGACGGATGACTTCGTGTTGTATAGCGATGAGTCAAGGATAGGTTTAGGATGCGTCCTAATGCTGCGTGGGAAGGTGATCGCCTACGCATCTCGCCAACTGAAGGATCATGAGTGTAGATACCCTACACATGACTTGGAGTTAGCCGCCGTTGTCTTTGTGTTGAAAATCTGGAGGCACTACCTGTATGGAACGCAATGTCAGATCTTCACAGATCACAAGAGCCTCTGCCACCTTTTTTTTATCAAAAGGAGTTGAACATGCGCCTACGTCGATGGATGGATTTGCTAACCGATTACGATTGTAAGATCGAGTATCACCTCGGGAAAGCCAACGTTGTGGCCAACGCGTTGAGTCGAAAGGAACGAGGTGAAAACTTGAAGGTAATAGCCATGAAAGTTATGGTGACTCCAACCTTGTTGGAAGAGATAAAGAAATGTCAAGTGGAAGCTCAAGCGCCCGAGAACCTCAAGAAGGAACGGATAGTCGGCATTGCAAATTCCTTAGTAGAGGATAGTCGGGGAGTAAAGTGTTTTAATAGGAGGATCTGGGTTCCTAGACTCAGAGAGAAAAGAAAAACTATCCTAGAAGAAGCACACAAGTCAAAGTATTCAATCCATCCGGGGACGCACAAGATGTATGGAGATTTGAGATGAGATTATTGGTGGTCGGGGTTAAAAAAAATAACATACTTTATGGAGAGATGCTTAACGTATTTGCAAGTGAAGGTGGAGCACCAGCGACTTTACGGGAAATTGCAACCGTTAGACATTCCTATCTGGAAGTGGGAACAGATCACGATGGACTTTGTGACTAAGCTACTGAGAACCCCGAAGGGTTACGACGCAATTTGGGTCATCGTGGACCGACTTACTAAATCGGCACATTTCTTACCTATCAAAGAGACCTACACCATGGAGAGATTAACGAAGTTGTATATCGACGAGATTGTTGTTCGCCATGATGTACCATTGTCGATTGTGTCAGATCGTGACAGTCGATTCACATCAACATTTTGGAAGAGTTTTCAGCGAGAAATGGGGTCACAAATCAAGATGAGTACAATTTATCATCCATAAACTGATGGTCAGAGCGAGAGAACTATTCAAGCATTGGATGATATGTTGAGAGCGTGCGTGTTGGATTTCCAAGGCTCGTGGGAAAGTCATTTGTCGTTGATCAAATTTGCTTATAACAATAGCTATCATGCGAGTATCAAGGCTGCTTCATATGAGATGTTGTATGGTAGAAAATGTCGCACACCTCTGTGTTGGAATGAGATCAGGTAGAAACAATTGGTCGGGCCTGAGTTGGTGCAGCTAACCGCTGATAAGATCGTTTAAGTGCGAGAGAGGTTGAAAGTAGCGCGTGACCGACAAAAGAGTTACGCGGACAAGCGTCAGAAGGACATAGAGTTCCAAGTTGGAGATAGAGTAATGTTGAAGGTATCACCTTGGAAAAGTGTGATACGCTTTGGAAAGAAAGGGAAATTAAGCCCACGATTTATTGGAATCGATGGGGGGGGGGGGGGGGAGTAACCCCAAGCCGCCGCCGCCGCACTGTGAGGGCTTATTTGGGGTTGCCCTACTCGGGGGTTTACCGAGAGTGCTAATCGGGTAACACCGAAGCCATTTCGATCGGATCACCCCCCCCCCCCCCCCGATTTAATTCTCCCATAGTGACCGAAATCCCAAGAGCTAGGTACGGCCAAGGCCGAGACCCGGTAAGGCGCGTGTGGCTTTAGTTGAAACCCGCATAGGACGCGGGTGTGGATCATTTGAGGCCCGATGGTCACGATGTCCAGCCCAAGCCGAGACCCGGGTGTAGTTTAGCCAAACGACCCAAGTGTCGCACATATCCAGATCGGGTCGAGGCCCAAAGCATTTGGGCTATACTATTTTATCTAGATTAAAATAATTAGGAGGTACCAAATGAAAGGTTTTCGTAGAATTATTGTTCGGAGTTTAATTATGGGCACTTACCAATTATGTAGGAGCGTGATTTTGAAGTAATCAGTTCCCTGTGTGTCTGTGCAAAACTCACCAGGTGAGTTCCCTCTTTGTTATAACTCTAGCGAACTGAAAATGGCATTTACGTTAATGTTTATTATTAACGCTTTTCGTGAAATGATTTCAAACAACGATATACTGGGTTGAATAGCAAGATTATGCACGTAATTATTGGATGTGCCCTATCAATGCGAAAGTGGACTTGTATATATATATATATATATTGAGCGCCATGGCTTACCTTTAACCATCGAGGATGGTTGAACCGCGTGTATAGAATCCGTTTCTTGACACGCGAGCACGACATCGACTTGGGGGTCGATTGGGGATCTATGGGGGCCTCGGAGACGGACGATCCCTTATAGTGGGAACGATAAATGTATTAGTCTGTGATTTATTAAATGATTTATTTCCTTGATTAATTCTTTACAAGCTGTATTGGGAATTCAATAGACCTTCCCGGTCTAGTGAATAAAACTGTTGGTGGTTCATCCAAGGGTAAAGAGAAGTGTTGAGGGCTAGAGAAGCGGAGATTGATGCCTTAGTGCGGTTTGGTAACTTATAGATTCTCGGATTGTGCGAGTTACAAATTTATAATTGGAACCTTGATTTGTCATTATTTATAATTGTATTTGGACCCGTTTTGGGATTTGAATTTATATCTTTATGCTGATTTTGGGTTGTTACATAGCGGAACACAAAAGTAAGTCATTTTCCAAGTTGTGAGCTCAATACCAGGATCAAGGCCACGAGCTTGCCTGCTCGTACTCATATTTGGGGGAGGGCACCCAATGATCCTAATCATACTCATTCGCTAGGATTACATTTACGGTCCATGGCTAGTATCCGGTCTCACATAACCGTACCAAGTTGCCTTCTGAGGACCCAAAGTCTCAACTAGCTACAAAAGAAAGTTATCCCAAAATAAGCCGACTCAATAACTATGGATCAATTAGTAATAGTCTAAGGCTTTTCATGATTACATTTGTGACCAAGCTATAATCACACATATAGTTTCTGTAACACCTCGAAATTTGGGAACTTGTGTAAAGATTCAAGCTTTTGTCAAGGGTCTGTTGTATAAGTGGAATCAATTTCAAGTTTAAGATTTATAGTATTGTGATCGCGAGTTTCAATAGTTCGTGTGCCAAGTTTTGAGTTTCGGTACCATGCTCGCGATAATGCCCACGATAGTGACATGGTGTCACTATCGCGAAGGCACAATCGTCGGGGGTTTGGGCTTCACGGTACGTCTCGCGCGATAATTTCAGGCGATAGTGCCTTGGTCACTATCGCGGTGTCATAACCGCTAACTTTCTAACGAGAGGGTGTGTTTTCGGGAGAATATGCATGTGATAGTGACAAATGTCACTATCGCTATGTCACTATCGCCGACGGAGGTTAGCTGTATAAAATCTGATTTTCGGGATTTTGAGACATTTTATCTAATTAAGGTTTGGTGGCTGCGAAATTCTCTCCAAGAACTTGGTAAGTTCAACCTTCTACTTCCCTTGGGTCATAAATGCTTTCACCTACAAACTTTTTGATCATTTATGGTCTTCTAGGTGCATTGATCATTGATTGTGATTGTTCTTCTATTCTCAAGCTCTCATCCCCTCTCCTTAGTTATTTGGATTTTTAGGGTTTTAAGCTACAACCCTACAAGGTGAGTTTCACTCCTTTTTATAAACATTATACATGTCAAAACATGAGTTTTAACCTTCTAGATATCTCCATGTGGAACTATTTTACTTAGGTGAGTTTTCATCAAAAACCTAATTTTTGGGGATTCTTAGGGTTTATGTGAATGGGTGTGATTTTAAGACCAAGGAACTTCTATGTGGTCATATTTGAGAACTTGTATATGAGGAGAAGGTCTCCTTTTAAATTCATGCTTAAATGCTTGAATTCAAAATTAGGGTTTTGTGACCTAAAGGTGTTTTATGGAACGAGGACTTGGGTGTTTGAATTGGGAGTATGGAATATTATTCAACGTATAAATTTTGGAACCTCTTGAAAATTATGTGAATAATCATTTGGATTATTGACTTCACTCATTGGTTAGCATATTTATTGAAGAAACGCTTGGTGAGTCTTATTGACATTTGTATGGTATATTGGTTGCATTTGGGCGTCATGGCCCCATATCTTATTTGTACATTTTGTCCAATGATGGAACGATAGTTTTCCACATTGAGGAACGTTTAGGCATCGGATTGGGTTATAAGTCCTACGTGTTAGTATATGATATTGGATGAGGATCTCAACGTAAAGGCCCTATGTGGTTGAAGTTGACTTTCCGTGGGTGTACGTTTAAAGCTACCGAGCCTAACATCCCTTGAGTATACTTTATTATTGTGTATTGGTTTTACTAACTTGTCAAGTGGCTTACTCTTGTATTCCGTCAATTGTGTTAGTAAGCGGGTCTCCCCCGTTAACCCAAGAGGTAATTGTTTATGGTGAAGAGTTACATCATTATTATTATGAATTCACCTTTCTTACTTCCGCTTAGGGGTGTTATTCGGTCGGTTAAATCGGTTTTCAGTTTATTCGGTTCGGTTTAATCGGTTTTCAAACTTTTTAAAAACTAACCGATAACCAAACCAAATAAGGTTCGGTTTAATCGGTTTCGGGTTATTCGGTTCGGTAACCGGTTAAACCGAATAAAGATTTATATTTTTTCGTTGGACATTTGCTCAAATAATATTTTCAAATCAAGTGTCCGTTGCTTATAATATATAATTGTGTCATACATTATTACTCAACAATTGACTTATCTATACTATATAATGAAAAAACTAAAACGGTTATTGTACAAACTTTTGTACAATTACATTTACCACCCTTACAATGTTACATTTATCACCCTTACAATTACTTATTTAATTTACTTTATATCTCTTACTTTTTTATTTTTCATTTTACACCATTATCATATTAACACAAATAATCATATATTAACAAAAATGCAATGAAAAAATACGTTCATTTTTCTACAAATTATACCATTATAATCGTCTCGTCAATACCTACAAAACGAGCCCAATATTGAATATTTTTTAATTGAACCGTACTATTAAATATCATGAATATTTACAAAATAATTTGTTTTCTATCCATACGTTTTATTTTATTTTTTCCACCGTTAGCACGTTAAAAATACATAATCGTAAAATACGTTTCATTCTTATTATAAATTATATCATTATAATTTTTTTCGTCAATAATTGTAATATAAACTAATTATTGAATATCTTTATAGGTTTAGGTTTTATAAGTTGTGATTCTTAGGTTATGGTTGATTGTTGATGACATGTATATAAGGAAGTATCATTAATTGTTCGTTCTTACTTACATTCCGCTGCATCGCGCGGGTATATGCCTAGTATTAACTAAAATACACCATCTATCAAAACATATTTCTACCATATGACATTATTTTTCTTCATGCGACGATGTAATTCAAGCATAAAATGTAATCTAATAAAGAAACATTATATATCAATAAAATATGTAAAATAATAATAGTATAACATGTGTTAGGTTTATTTTTTTATAAACATGCAATATATAAAATATTAGTCGAATGTGTTATTCGGGTTATTCGGTTTAACCGAATTAGGAAAAAATTAACCGAAAATCGAACCGAATAAGGATCCTTATTTGGTTAACCGAACCGTTTAACCCGAAAACCGAATAACCCGAAACCGTTTAACCCAAATTTCATTCGGTTCGGGTGGGTTATTCGGTTTCGGTTATTTTTGATACCCCTACTTCCGCTTATAATTGATTATTTCTAAATATAAATGTTTGATCTCACTAGGCTTTAGCGAAACACTTTTTCTTAAAATGACATGTATGACAGGTCATTCTAGCGGCGGGACTCATCGGGCTTGAGTGGAGAGAGTTCGACAGATAAAACATTTTTTGAGGTTACAGAGACGTACACCCGACTTAACTTCGGTATACTTTTGAGAAGAAAAGTGTCAACACCCAATCTTAATCTAGATTTAATTATGTCTAGATTAGTAGGTTGTTGAGTTAAACTTTGATTGTTTCTTGGGTTGTAAACGTCATACTTTGTTTCCCGTTTTCGGGATGATATATTTTGGGTGAAATGTCTTGATAGTTTTATTCAGGTTTTCTCCATTTATAGTCGTCATATTGCAGGATTTTCAAAATTTTAAATTCCTCTAAAATTTAGGGTGTTACAGTTTCTCAAATCATATTACCATAAAATGCACTTCTTTGTATAATCAATACCATATGGAACTAAATCAATATAAAGATCTAACCATGACCATTTTTATTTTCCATATAAATCGTTCGTAAAGTATATTTCCCAAAAGTTATACAACTTTAAAATGATCATTGTTAATATAATTAACAATCCACATACTTCTTTCTCCAAATACTTCTTTCACCGAGTAAATCTCACTATATAGTGAAAACCATAAATGTGACTAAAATGTGTTCATCCAAGTATTTAACTACAAATATGTAATTTTAATCACATTTTATATCACAAATCATATAGCCCTTCATCATATTTCAAAATGGTAAAACCCCTAAAATCTCCAAAATCCCAAAGTTAGGTCAAAATCTTTCAAATAAGAAAAAACAATTAAGAAAATGTTTGAGAATTCAAAATATAGAGTTTTAACATGTACAAAGTTTAGAAATGGTAGGATGAACTCACAATACTAGGTTTTGGCTAAAACCAAGAAATCTCCCAAAACCCTAGAAAATCCTTGAGGTTGAAGGTGGTGAGATGATGAGATGATAGACACTTAACCCTAGTCTTCAAATCCTTGTTTGGTGGTGAAGGATCACTTTAAAACTCAAGAATCAAGGTCTTGAATGCTTCCAAAATTGAAATAAATGCAAAAATGTTGACTTGAGAGAAAACGGGTAGGTGTGGAGTAAATGAGAAAAGTTGGAAAATAACAACATTTATCACTCTAGGGCCCTACAGGGATTAGGCCTAGCGATTCTGCCCAGGGCCCGCGATTCTGCCTAGCAATTGTGACTAATGTCACTCTCACAGGGCACTCTCGCCTAGAGTGTACCGAGCGGTCCTCTGGTTCGGCGATTGTGACCCAACGATTGTGACTTATGTCACTATCCCAGGGCACTCTCGCCCAAAGTGTACCGAACCTCAAACCTCAACTCACCCAAAAGTCCTCGACTCGTGCACGTGTAGAAAACATGACATTTCCTACTAGGTAACTCATAAAGTAGAATTACTAAACACTTTTAAGGATTAACTTTTCTTGCCAAAAATTACATACACCAAGAGGAATGTTCTAGGAGACTAAAATGAAGTATTTTGACAAGTATACAAGTTTAGAAAGGTTATAATGAACTCACAAATGGGTTTTTGAGAAAACCCTAAAACAAGGTCAAGAATGGTGGAAAAATGAAGAAAATGAAGATCTTGAGTTTCAACCCAAAGACTTGAATCTCTAGTTGCCAAGCTCTTAGATGCTCTTGAAAAATCGATTTGTAGAAATAGGAATGTTAGGACCGAAGTTAAAGAGAAGAGGAATGAATTAGTGAAAAAAGAAATGAAGAAAAGGCCAAAATCTTGGTTTTAAGGGGTTCCAGGCCTAGGCATCCATTTTGCTCGCGGCCGCGAGCAATGCAATTTTCGACTACTTTTTGATTTTTCGCCAAAGGTGACCCAACTGAATCAAAACTCAAAATACTCCATCAAGGTTATTCTAAGGTTAAAATGCTTATAAAAACTTAAAATTATACTTAACCAAAAATTCGGGTGTTACACCCAATTGCCAAATCACTTAGTTTGAAATTTTTCATACATCGCCGTTGTGGTTTGGTTTGTGATTTTAAGGGTTAAACCGCCCAAACTAGACCGCAAACACCCATAATATTTTGGTTGTTTTACTATTGATCTAATTTTTTTCTTTTCTTTTCTTTTTCTAACCTAATAAAAACCTTAACCTAATTAATGAACTCGACATTGTTTTCCTCTCTATATCTATCTCTGGTGTTTGCTTTGCCACCAACCACCATATTCACCTGCTCTTCTGCCACCATCCGCCACCATGACGCCAATTTATTGTCTTTAAGAGCATCTTCAATGGTTACTTTATAATAAAGATTTTGAAGATTTCATCAGCTACTCTAAAACAGTGATAAAAGTTACAAATCTTCAAATTTGGAGAAATCTCTAAAACTCAATATTAAAGAGAGAATACCATCTTAATTGTATATTTCCATCAATGAGGTTGAATATAACAACCCAACCAGTAACAGCAAAATAACAATTAAATCTTAATTATAAAAATAAAATTCATGCCGAAACGGCCCCAAACGAACACTTCCAAATCAAGGTTAGACAAAACCAACCTATACACAACTGAGATATTTAATAAAACGAACTAAAATGACAGTCTTCTATCCGCTTCTGCTACAACTTCTCTTTACTCTTATCAGTCCCTTCTAACTTACGTCTGCCTGAAAAGATTTTTAGTTCGAAAGAGCGAGGGTTAGACCGGAGGTCTAGTGAGTCCCCTCTAACAGATAAGCAACAATTTAACTTTCCAGAAATTTAAATCAATAGATTTATAATACATAAGGATAATTCACGCTACTGACCACACTACCATCGAAGACGGTGTGTCTAAATCGCACTGCCTTAATTTTGGGACACCCCCTCCAATGGCATAAACGGGCCACACTCCCCGGTACGATGTAACACCCGGAAAAAAATTTTAAAAGGTAAGTTTTCGTTCCCTTAAACTCGTTAAATGTGTTATTTGAGATTATGAGACCTATTATGTGCACATGCTCACTTTTATAATACCATAATATTATTTGATCTGGTTATCCTTGTTACCCGTTTGAACCTCGCGCTCGTAAATGATTTTGGTCGAGTTTTCGGGCTGATCTGGGTGTGGCACGACAGTGCCACACGACTGTGACAATGTCACTGTCGCCGGTCACTGTCGCGTGGAATGTACCGTAAGTATTGAGCCTCGCGCGATTGTGACACGCGACAGTGACAATGTCACTGTCGCCGGGCAAGGTCGCGAGCGGGCACTGAGGGTTAAATGAGTTCCTTAGCCGATTTTGTTCTCATTTCTCACCTCTCCTTCATTCTCCTTGGCGATTTTGGAGCAACCAAAGCCAACCCTTTCACCCCAAACACTAACCCTCATTTATTGCAAATCATTTTGGTGGTTGAATCTTGTTGGGTGCATTAAATCATCTCAAGGAAGATTGATAGGGTTCCTCCAAGTCAACCTCTTCTTCTTCAAGTCTCATCTCTTCAAACTAGGGTTTCATCTTTTCTAGGTTTTGGTCAAAAACCTATATTGTGAGTTTACTAAACCTTTTGTAAAAACTAGATACACATCATTTGCTTCACTTGTTATCATTATTGTTATCACTCAAGTGTTTTTATTTAATGTACAAGTAGTTGGGGATTTCTATGGAAATATGTATGTGAGTAACCTACTATGAGTCACTTATGCATATCTTGGTATTATGATGATTCCAACTTGGAATGCCTTTTTGGCGACCTTATATCCTCACGAAGTATTTGGATGATTATTATGTCATATGATGGATTTACATGATTAGGATGGTAATAGTGTATTCTTGGTTGATATCCGAAACTTTGACGGATTGGAACACATCTTGAGACCTCCTAAATGCATTATGTGGACGAACCAAGTCTGTGATTCACTATAGGAATGTAGGTGGGTGACATTTGGAGAATTTCCTAAGCGGTAGTCTCCTATGTACCTAGACCTCCGCCGTTGGGGAATTTCCTAAACGGTAGTCCCCGGTGCGTGTCGGGCCTTTGGGTTGCCAGTGAAAGTGGCTTCAAGGTGCATTGCCTCTTTGGGTGAACTGGATTGGAGATATGGGTCGCTCCCGTTGACTCCACATCTACGTGATTAATTGTTTAACTACTGATAAGAATTGTAACTGTTTCTGGCATGCTTTTACTTGTTCAACTCACTAGGCTTTTTGGCCTAACACTTGTTTGGTGTCGATGTGTATCTCAGGTGTTAGCGGCGCGGCTCCTAGGCAGGTTTAGATGCTTTGGACAAGAGTTTGGGGATTTTGGCACTTGAACTATTTTTGGAAGATTTGGGTTTATAGATGACACCCCTTTTGTAATCTATTTTCTAGATGTAGAAATTAGATTAGTTGGTTGTTGTTTATTTATCCGTTAAATTACAATTGTGATTAAACAGGTTTATTTGTACTATTCCCCTTTTTGGGAGGCTCTTGCTATGGCAAATTATATACCACTTCTCCTCTTTTGGAAAGTTTTTGTTATCCCTATTTTTAGGGTGTTACAAGTTGGTATCAGAGCTTTAGTTTAAGTGAACTAGGTATTGTGGTAGCATATCTTGACTTAAGCTTTAGACTTTATGACTTCACTGTCCACTTGGGGTAGAAATCCTAGGTGGGGAGAGCGTTAGGATTTACGGAATTACACTAATTGAGAATTGTGATGATGAAAACAAGAATTCTTACGTATGGTTCGTTCATAATTTCACTTAGCTACTGCTATTATGAATGCATTGTTACATGAGCATACTTGATTTACTGTTGTTGTGATAATTGATGAATGTATTAGTACGTACAATGAGTTCAACTCGCTTAGTCTTTTTCTCAACCTATTTCTCGTATGTGTGTGGCAGATCGAGATGGTTAATACTCGGAGCAGATTACCGGGTACGCCGGATGGTCATTTGGAAATTGAATCCACCGCCGAACAACCCGGTTTAGGAGGGGTTGTTCGAAGACCACCACCAAACGAACCTTTGGGAGGGGGACCCGAGTTTATTCCTCGCAAAAACCTTGTGGTGGGTGATGCTGTTTTGGAAGAGACAACCATGGAGACCCGGTTACGGGATAGTATGATGCAGGCTATGAGTGTTGTCATGGCCCAGCAGCAAGTGCAACAGCAAGAGTTTTTCATGAAACTCTTAGAAGACCGAGATGCCAGTAACCGTCAACCTGAGACTATGGCGGAGAATGCTATAGCCGGGTCAGGTGCTAGGCCGGAAGTGGTGGTAACCGAGGAACCACCGGCGAACGAGGATCGGGTAAGGACTAAAGGATGCTCCTACAAGGCTTTCCTGTGGTGCAACCCCAAGGATTTTGCGGGTTCTGATAACTCGGTTACGTGTATGTACTGGCTCAAGGAAGTGGAGATGGCCTTTGAGTCGAGCGAGTGCGACGTGTCGCAGCGGGTGAAGTTTGCTTCTCAACTACTCCGGGGAGAGGCATTGATCTGGTGGAATCTCACCCAGTCCGCCCTCACCCCCGAGGTTCTAATGAAGCTGACCTAGCCAGTCTTCAAGAAAAAGATAATGGACAAGTATTGCAGCGAGCGTTCTTTGGATAAGCTAGAAGCCGAGTTCCAAAATTTGAAGAAAGGAAATTTGTCTGTAGCCAACTACTCCAAGCTGTTCCTAGAGAAGTTGAATTTAGTGGGATATTTGGTCCCGGATGAGAGATTGAAAATAAAGGCTTTTTATGTTGGTCTACCGGCCAATATGAGAACGGATGTGCGTAATGCCGGCGGGTCGAATCTTCAGGATAGGTTGAATACTCATATTATTCAGAACATTGTTATTTTATCTCCAAAATCGAGAATACTCCAAAATCGTAATGTAAATCAATAAAAAACAAAAAATAAAAATAAACATTAAAATCGTGATATATCTCGCTGCATTGCGCGAGTACGCTTCTAGTTTTAATAAGATAGGTTGAATACTCATATTATTTAGTGGGTTGAGAAAATTTATTTTAAAAAAATAATATTAAAAAATCAATGTAATAACCCATTAAAAAAGAAAATTCTCAAATTTATGTTTGAATGTAAATGAATAATTTTTTAGTTGTTGTTTATACTTCGCTAATATGTGAGAATCATGTCAGAACATTGTTATTTTATCTGTCTATTCTATACTTTCCTTCATCTACAGTAGCTACTAATTCCTATAAAAAAATGATAAGAACTCCTATAAAAAATGTCATGTAGGTCCCAAATTAAGCAACGAAAAATGAAAATAGGACCCCACGAAAAAGGAGAATTGAAAACCAGAAAATGGTTTCGTCATAGGGATGTAATGCAGACGTAGCAAATATATGTGTGTGTGTATTTTAAAGCTTAACCTAGGATGGATATTCTGGTACATGAAGATAGACAGATTGAAGGTTAAAAACGCAGGTAAAAGGCACAAACTGAGAATAAAACAATTGTACATGGTTTGGTAAAGCAAACCGACTTGTGAAAACTTACACAAAAAAGGTTTTAAACGTGATGCCATGTAATTGCTCCATTAGGACATTAGGTACCTACATCTTCATAAAGTCTTCAAGATTTTCCCTTTTCTTAATTTTTGACCTATTATTAACTTTAAATCCGAAAAATATTTTGATGCCGTTGGCTGCGGATGTTAGATATGTATCTGTATGCACTTTCTTCTCGTTTTCTTAATTACAACTGATTAATCAGTATCACGAAAAGTATAATCGAAAATAAATGATACTATTAAAATAACAATATCTATATTTATGTCGTTAAATCATTCATAATATTTTTATTCAGTTTTATACATATGATGTAAATTATCAATAACGATTTGCGTTTTAATTTTAAAATTGAATGAAAATGAGTGATAAATGTATTGTTAATAAGAAAAGAAAGAATTGGAATTAAAATGATTATAAATAATTAGGGTATAGTACGTTAAATGCATATATGTATATTGTTAAATGCACATCTAGAGTTCTACCTATTAATTTTCTCATCACACATATTAACATCTAGACTTATATTTTACATTTTCAATGTAGAAATTGATCTGATTTTAATGTAATTTTTTTTTTTTGAAAAACAACTTTATTAACCATCAAAACCAACAGTCACGGAAATTACAAAACAAGCCTCCAGACTACCCATAAACCAACCGTATCCATGAGAACCCAGCTTCAAAACACTAACCAGAAGCAACCAGCACAAAGGCATAAAGGCCACAATTAAACATAATACACAATCATCCAAATACAGCCGTACAGGCAGTTTGCGAGGCAAACTACCCAGAGCCATTGACGACTACCTTCTGAAAAGGTGTAGCCACTCCGAGCCGACACCAGCAGACCCGAATCGCAATGTGCAGTCGTGGGGGTCAGTTTGCGAGGGTCGAAACTAGCTCCGTCTCCAATGTCTTCAGCTTCACGACTTCCTGAAATTCCGTTGCTGCAGTTAGATGTTAAGTTATTGACATCGGGCTCGAGAACCACCTTGCACCATCTATCAACCCGTTCTTTTTTCGCCTTTTGATCCACTCCAATATGATCGTTTGAAATTCATACATTTTATCCGGGAGTTTCCTTTTATCTTCTCGAAAGACCACCCTATTTCTATGCTCCCAAATCAAATATAGGACAGCCCAAACAACTCCGTTCCAAAGCGATTCAGTAGAGTTGTTATTTACCGAGATCGCTCCTTCTTGGAGTATTTCGCGAACCGAACTTATTGTTTCCAAGTTTTTACTCCACCATCTCCCGATTGAGATCCATAAGGGTTTAACCTCCGGACATTCTACTAGGGCATGATCTATCGTTTTGACCGAATCATCACATCTTGGGCACAAAACCGAATGCAGATCTATTCCCATTCGGTCCAAAACTGTTCGACATGGTATTCGTTCTCTCATAACTCTCCAAATGAAGACGCATAACTTTTTGGGGATTATTTTCATCCACTTCGTAGGTTCCGCCGATGTGTTGGACATTACTCCTCCCTCTTCCATAATCTCTCTTAGCTTCTTGACCGTAAAGCCATTAGATTCGTCAAGTGACCATACCATCTTATCTTCTCGATCTCTCACAAGTTGAGTTTCTTCTAATCTTCGGGTAAGGATTTCCAGCTCTCCAATTTCCCTCCCCCTCGGTGGTCTTCTCCAATTCCATTCCCAATTCCACGACACTTCCGACCACTTTCCTTTTTCCGCGATCTTTGCATCTTGATCCAACTCTAATTGATACAGTCTTGCGAATTCTTCTTGTAGCGTCCTTGCACCCATCCATCTTTCTTTCCTAAAGCTTGTGTTCTTCCCGTCTCCAATGTTCTTTCGGAATGATGTTGTGAACGCCACGCCATTTTTGTCTATATCCACTCCGGTCCGAGCTATTTTGCTCCATACCGTACCTGCATCAACATCGAAACATTGATTACCAATCAGACCCCCCTCCCCATATATACTTTGAATTATTTTTATCCAAAACGCATTTTTTTCGTTTCGGAAACGCCACCACCATTTATCTAAAAGAGCCCAATTTGCCGATTTCAAACTACCAATATTTAGACCCCCTTTATTGAAACTCGGTAACAAATTCTCCCACCTTACCCACACCAAACCTTTCTTTTCGCTCGCACCGACCCCCCCCCCCAAAAAGAATCTACACCTCAACCTTTCCAACTCTTTTAACACTCCACTCGGGGTTCGATACAACGAAAAAAAGTACAATGGAAGACTTCCCAATACCGACTTAACCAAAGTCAATCGACCACCATATGATACCATCTTTGTTTTCCACGATGCTAGTCTTTTTTTTCACTTTCTCAATTGTCGGTTCCCAATTTTCCAAACGCCTCATTGATGCACCTACCGGGAGTCCTAAATATGTGAACGGTAAGGATCCCGTACCGCAGCCTAAGCTTCTTGCCCAACTCTAAACTTCTTCCTCCGACACCCCCAACCCATATATTTTACTTTTGCTACCATAGATTTTCAAGCCCGACATCAAGTGAAAACACTTGAGGATTTTTAGAAGGTTTTTAAGATTGGTTAGATTCCACGTACCAAAAAATATGGCATCATCCGCATATTGAAGGTGCGAAATTGGGACATCTTTGAGCCCCACTTTGATGCTTTCGAAAAATCCTTTTTTCTCCGCCTCTATCATCAACAAATGTAAGCTTTCGGCTACAATAAGGAATAGAAAAGGCGCCAAGGGGTCGCCTTGTCTCAAACCTTTACCCATCTTGAATTCCTTTGTCGGGCTTCTGTTAACTAGAATTGACACCGAAGCCGATTGAAGATTAGCTTTTATCCACTTGACCCATTTGTCTCCAAAACCCATTTTCTTCATGCTATCTAGCAAAAAATTCCACTCCACACTATCATACGCTTTTTCGAAGTCCACCTTAAGAATCATTCCTCTTCTTTTTTTCTTCCGCATGAAATCTATCACCTCATTTGCTATGAGAATTCCATCAAGTATGGATCGGCCTTTCATAAACGCGTTTTGAGAATCGCTAATAATTCTTGCCATCACCTTTTTTAACCTTTCCGCTAAAACCTTTGAAATTATCTTGTAATAGATACCAATTAGGCTAATTGGCCTAAACTCCCCTAAGTTAGTTGGGTTTGCTACTTTGGGTATCAATGTGATAAATGAATTGTTGCATCCCCGGCTAATCTCTCCCTTTTCACCGAACCACCTTACCGCCGCCATAAGATCATCTTTAATCGTGTCCCAAAACCTTTTAATAAATCCAATAGTAAAGCCATCCGGACCTGGTGCTTTATTGGCTCCGCAAGATTGGATCGCTTTGAACACTTCTTCTTCCCCAAATGGTCGCTCCAAATCATCGGCTTCCTCTTTTGCCAACTTTTTAAACATGTCTTCATGGAGAAGCGACCCCCCTGATTCTCTCGACTCGAATTTTTCTTTGAAAAACTCGAAAGTGAACCTCATAATTTCACTTGGTTCATCCGTCCAACCCGTATTTGTGATCAACCCTCTAATTGTATTGTTCCTTTCTCTATATTTCACAGCCATGTGGAACAATTTAGATTTTTCATCCCCTTCCACTATCCACTTTATTTTTGCTTTTTGCCTCGCCATTCCTGTCTTCTTTTCTTCTAAATCTAGCCATTTTGTGCAAGCATGACGCCAAATTTCTCTATTTCCTTCGACCCACCCACTTTTTCCGCCTCTTCTTCCCTCTTTATTGCCACCTCTTTCCATTTCCCCAACTCAATTTCTAGACTTCCGAGCTTCACCTTTGCCCAGACTTTAACGACTTCCTTCACACTTTTTAACTTATCTTGGAAAACACAATCCGGCCGGTTTGATTGGACGTTTTTTTCCCAAGTTTCTTTCATCAACTCCTCTAAACCATCCTCTTTCAACCATGAATCGAAGAATTTAAATGGTTTCAGTCCAAAGTCATTTTTATCTTCAACTAGCATGATGGGTGTGTGATCCGACCACTTTCTTTCCAACATTTTTACCCCCCAATTCCTTCCCGCAAATCCGAAATCGCTTGAAATTAGGAACCGATCTAATTTGCTAAACTTCAAACCATCGTCACTAACTCTCGTATACTTTCGTCCCCACATCGGTACTTCCAGCAGTTGATTTCTAATAATAAAATCGTTAAATTCTTTTGCCCCCCTAAAGTTTGTGGTGGAGTTCAATCTCTCGTGATCTCCGCGTACTTCGTTAAAGTCCCCAAATAAGCACCATTTCACATCATCTTTTTCTAAAGATTTTTCCAGTCTTCCCCACAATTCCATCCTACCTTTGAATTCATTTGGCCCATACACATTTACTAACCCGATTTTTCCTTCTATTCCATCCCAAGATCCTACCGAGGAGGCAAAGGAGGCCGCTGATGTTGTTTCAGATACGTTTCTAGTAAACTCCTTTCTTGCTCGTGTATTGTTTGATTCGGGTGCTACGTGTTCTTTTGTATCGGATGTTTTCTGTAAGCAATTCGTCACTCCTATTAGTGTCCTTTCCAATGCACTAGTAGTAGAGATAGCCAGCGGTGATAAAGTAGTCATCTGTGACCGTTTTTGTGATTGCACCTTAGAGATCGACGGGAATTCTTTTGGGGTAGATTTGCTACCTATGGCCATAGGTGGGTTCGACGTGGTCATAGGCATGGATTGGTTGTCAAGGCATAAGGCTGACATCTTTTGCGCTAAGAAGATGATCCAAGTGCCTTTGATGGAAGGCGGCATGGTCGTCATTTATGGGGAGAAAGTAAAGGGACGTAACCCCATTATCTCCTCTCTCAAGGCGCGTAAGTTTCTAGCGAAGGGTTACCCTTCTCACTAGGCTTTTTGGCCTAACACTTGTTTGGTGTCGATGTGTATCTCAGATGTTAGCGACGCGGCTCCTAGGCAGGTTTAGATGCTTTGGGCAAGAGCTTGGGGATTTTGGCACTTGAACTATTTTTGGAAGATTTGGGTTTATAGATGACACCCCTTTTGTAATCTATTTTCTAGATGTAGAAATTAGATTAGTTGGTTGTTGTTTATTTATCCGTTAAATTACAATTGTGATTAAACAGGTTTATTTGTACTATTCCCCTTTTTGGGAGGCTCTTGCTATGGCAAATTATATACCACTTCTCCTCTTTTGGAAAGTTTTTGTTATCCCTATTTTTAGGGTGTTACATACGAGTAGGTGGGCCACACTCCCCGACTTAGGTCACAATCTCCACAAATAATGTATGCATACATTTAAATATGAACGATTTTATAACACACTTAAATAATTTCATAATAATCATGCCATCGTAAATAAATCACTGTTTAAAATTAAACTTCACATGCTTTCGTTAACAAAAGGATTTAGTTCAGAAAAACTCACCTGGCGTCCTTAGCTTAGATACTGACTCTACTTTTATGGTTCGATCCGAAACCTATAAAACAAGATATTGGTCGGTGAACTCCCGATTCTTTCTATTTTATAACGAGTTTGACCTTAACACTATAATCCCAACGTCACTTATTTACAAGGTACCTTGAAACCTTGAAATAAAAACAAAATGGGCCAACCTTCAAAAAACAAAGCCCATCAATTAGATAAATCATTAAATTGAATTTGGGCTTTGGCCCACTCACAGAACCCGGGGACCAGGGCCTTGATGGTTGCCCGGTGTGGACCGCGACCGGGTCTCACCCTCCTCCCGGTGACCGGCGTGAGAAAGCGACCGGGGTCGGGGTCTTCACCCCCGGTGACCGGTGTCTGCACAAACCGGGGTCGACCGATGCATAAAGACCGAAGTCATCGACCGGTGTTTACCTCAGAACTGGGGCACTTAATCAATCGATACCCTTGCTCGAACTAAATCGACGAACACCCAATCACCCAGATAACACAGTTTACAACCAGAAATCAGAAAAGAACTCAACCCAAAACCCAATTTTAACTGCAGCATTCGATTACCACAAAATTCTCTTTAACCAAAAAGATGAATCCATTGAAATATTCAAACTTAGTCCAGAAAATCCATAGAACAAACAATGACTAAAAGAAAAATCCCACTAAAAGATTTTTGAGAAG
The DNA here is from genome assembly GCA_954870635.1 of Arctium minus. Lineage (NCBI taxonomy): Eukaryota > Viridiplantae > Streptophyta > Magnoliopsida > Asterales > Asteraceae > Arctium > Arctium minus. The sequence goes on along the minus strand of OX941097.1, from coordinate 20,089,324 downwards.
ACCAAAGCTAAACTCGCAACAATAAAGAGAACGGGATTAGTACTTACCTTGGAAAAGATGCGCACCAAGAACTCAGCCCCCTTTGATCTCCTCCGATCGATTTATTCCAGTTCTCTTTCTCTCCTCTTTTTTTTCTCCAAAATGACAGCCGCCAACACTACCATACTAGATCCTAGGGTTAATCCTTATTATTTCCCCATTTTCACTCTAGCCCCTTTCTACTCTTTTACCCAAATTTTAGTTCCTCGCTTTTAGCCCGGTCATTACATTGAATGCATTTTTATTTTCTATATAGGTTTTTCTAGAAAAGGTATTTTTGGATGATGAATTTATAGAATATTTTAATAATATAATTAACGTCGAATCTCCAATATGGAGAATCTATGAGTATAAATTATTTGTTGGAGATGCTATAGATTATCATTATAATCTATAATAATTAGTTTTCACTGAAATAGAAGTTTATTTAGGCATTGTTTGGCAAACTAGCTAATAAGCTAGCTTTTCAAAACGTTATTATGAGTAGTTTTTCAATAAGCTAGCATATGGTCATCCAAACATATACCAGAAAAAAGCTAGCTTATAAGCTAGTTTTTTTTTTGCCAAACATAGCCTTAGAAAAATCAAAAAAGGGGAAGGGGTGGTGGTGTCAGTGGCGGTGGCGGTAAGTCAGGAATGGGGTGAATATAAACCTGACAAACCAAGTAATCAACTCGATTTAATTCAAAAAATAGATAGAATAATTTAACTGACAAACCAATCTATGATAGTTGTGTTGGGTCAAGGTCGCCCAAATCAACTCCGCCTAACCCAACATGTGCAACCTCAAAACCAAGTTCAAAATCATCCTTCTTTCAACGAGGTTCAAAATTTTCGTCGTTGATTGATGGGCTCAATTTGAGCATTTCATTGTAATATTATCTTCATATATAACTAGTGTGTCACCCGTGCGTTGCACGGTAGCGAAAATTATTTTAAAGAAATACTTGTCCGAGTTAAGATAAAATATAATTCTTCGGTTAATAAGCAATAAGATTCAAATTAAAATGAATAATGTATTTCCATAAGTGATACATTTTTATATATTGACAATTGTTTCTTGTTACGAAAAGTTTAAGATGTATCGGTAATAATTTTGTTGTTATGCTTTAGAACTCAACGACATGTCAAACAACAATATCACTATTGTTATTATGAAAGGTGCGACTAAAATTAGCCAATATTATGAGATGCACCAATTTGGCATCCTCTCCTCTTGTCAATATAAAATTACATGTTTCATAAAAAAATTCATCTTCTCACTTATATTGGATTACCAAACTCACCAAATTTCATATTTATACAAAACATTCATTCCTCGTTTTTTTAAAAATCTACATTCTAGCATTCTCTCATCCATATGGGATGACTAAATCAACACATAATGCAATATTTGGGAATATACGAATACTACAATACCAACTCAAATACCTTTGGTTGTTTTTATTTGTACATATAAAGAAAGAAAGATAAAGATATAAGTATTTTTCTGTTTTATATATAAAGATTTATGTAATATTTTATAAAATTTCTCTATTGAGAGGTTAGTTAAAAGAATATTTTTAGCCAAGTAAACATTTTTAATCATCAAAGTCATTCATCCTCCTTTCTGTTATCAATAGAAGTATCTCATTATGCCATGTCATCCTCTTAAGGTTTTGCTTTCATATGTATAAATATTGTTACCTTATAATTAACAATTTAAATTATATATAATCATTGATTAAGTTGTTAATCACTACTACAGAAATAGGTATTTTAAACGGTTGTTTTGGACATTTTTAAACGGTTTTACAACCGTTTGAAAAAGTCAGGGGCTTTTTTAAAAGGTTTTTAAATCGTTTAGAAAATAAAAGAATGCTATATGTTGCACATAAGACTCGGTCTCAGAACCACAACCATGCAAACTCACGACACTAACCACTCCACCACATATTCTTCTGTGTTTATAGAGACACCTTTAATTCTTTTATTCATTTTTTGTCCAACTTTGTACTCCCAACTTCAACTTCAGATTCGGCCCAGATTTACTCCAAATTACCAAAACCTCAAAACACAAACATTGTAGATCTGTGTGTTGGGTTTCCAGATCATCTTGAATCACTCAAATCGGAGATCGGACTAGTGAGATATGATCAAAACGCCACAGTTGCGCAAATCTGTCAAAAATCATCGTTTCTTCTTTTTCGCTCCAAATTGTTCCGGACCTATCGGAATATAAAAACGCATTAATGTAGTTCGGTTTTACCCTAAATTTTTAAAGGTTTTTTTAAACGGTTTTGTGATAGTGAAAGCGTTTGAAAAAGTGGTTGGTCTTTTTAAACGGTTGTTTCTAGAGAACCGTTTAAAATCATGTATGTATTTTAAACGGTTGTATGAAAAAACCGTGTAAAAAAATTAGGCGGTTTTTTAAACGGTTTTGTTCAATTATTCGTGTGAAATACGTATCCCTTTTTAAACAGTTTTTTATAACAACCGTTTAAAAAAGTCATATGACTTTTTTAATATGACTTTTTTAAACGGTACCACAACCGCAGAACCATTTAAAAAAAATCTTAAAAAACGCGACCACCTTTTTTAAACCGTTTTTTCGATTTTTTTTAAAAACCGTTTTAAAATGTGCGTTTAAAAAAGTCGTAAAAAAAACTCAATAAAAAGTATTGATTTATAAAAATTTGTTACCTTACAAAAAAAATTAAAGAAAGAAAAAAAATCTATTCAGAAAAAGTATTGATTTATAAGCATTGTTAGTTTACCAAAAAAACAAAAACAATTATATGTATATATTGGTTGTTTAATTATTTAATTTATATATTGATGTCAAAATCATTAAACTTTTGTTCAAATCATTTTAAAATAAACCAAAAAATATATATATATATATATATATATATATATATATATATATATAAATTTAACTTAATCATTATCATTAAACTTGGGTTTAACTATATTTTGTCAAACACTATTTCACATTTTTCAACAATATCAATCAACCATTTATATATACATCTTCATTACCTAATCTTCCATCTTCTACCAATGTGGGACAAACCTAAACCATACAAATGTTCCATCTCTTAACAAAGCCACCATTTTAAATGAAAAAAAATCAAAATGAGGAGAAATTAGATAAATAACAATGGAAGTCTCTCGTAGTGTCATGTCATCCTCTTAAGGTTTTGCTTATATATATATAAAGATTGTTAGTTTAACAAAAAAAACTAAAACAATTAGATGGCATATATTGGTTGTTTAATTATTTAATTTATATATTGATGTCAAAATCATTAAACTTTGGTTCAAATCATTTTAAAATAAACCAAAAAAGAATAATATAAATTTAACTTAATCATTATCATTAAACTTGAGTTTAACTATATTTTGTCAAAACACTATTTTACATTTTTCAACATCAATCAATCCTTTATATATATATATATATATATCTAATCTTCCATCTTCTACCAATGTGGGACAAACCTAAACCATACAAATGTTCCATTGCTTAACAAAACCAACATTTTAAAGAGAAAAAAATTATCAAAATGAGGAGAAATTAGATAAATAACAATGGAAGTTTATCATGGTGTCATGTCATCCTCTTAAAGTTTTGCTTTTATATATATAAAGATTTGTTACCTTACAAAAAAATAAAGAAAGAAAAAAAAATCTATTCAAAAAAAATATTGATTTATAAGCATTGTTGGTTTACCAAAAAAACAAAAACAATTAGATGTATATATTGGTTGTTTAATTATTTAATTTATATATTGATGTTAAAATCATTAAACTTTGGTTCAAATCATTTTAAAATAAACCAAAAAAGAATAATATAAATTTAACTTAATCATTATCATTAAACTTGGGTTTAACTATATTTTGTCAATAACTATTTCACATTTTTCAACAATATCAATCAATCCTTTATATATACAATTTCATTACCTAATCTTCTATCTTCTACCAATGTAGGACAAACCTAAATCATACAAATGTTTCATCTCTTAATAAAGCCACCATTTTAAAGGGAAAAAAATCAAAATGAGGAGAAATTAGATAAATAACAATGGAAGTCTATCATGTTGTCATGTCATCCTCTTAAAGTTTTGTTTTTATATATATATAAAGATTTTAGACCTATAGGCTGCTTGTTTGACTAATTTTCTTGTTTTGTAAGTTTTAACGTTTAATCTAACAAATTTTTTAGAGTTATGATCTCACCTGTCTGTAGCCTGTGAATTCTTTAGAATGGGCCGGCTTACATGGCATACAGGAATAGTCGAAAACCGGACTAACCTTATATGAACGGATTGGGCTATAAGCTAATTTTTCTATGTGAGTTATACATTTTCTAAACTGAACTAATTAGATAAAGTTATTATGGAGATGTTTGGTTAGAAATATTAATTAGTAATTAATGAAAATGAGAAATTGTTTTGTAATTAATGGATTCATTCCCTAGATTGAGGTTAAACCGAAAGGGATAAAATTTATTTTCATTTTTCACTCATATCCCTAAACCAAAGACCCACAATATGACCCATGGGCACCCCCTACATGGGCTTTAACAAGTGATGACTCTTTTATCTATATTATATTATAAAGATGGCATAAAAAAATCTTAATTACAACTCACTAAGCTTTATGTTCTATCATTTAAAGCTATCTACTTAAAATCTCTTAAAAATAACTACTAAAGCCTAATGTACTACCTGTAAAGTTTTTAACCCTAATTAATAAATTTCATCCTTATCCCCCAAAATCCTTATCTCTAATCCTCAAACCCTAAAATTATGAAATTCAAATTCTGATAAACATAATCAAAACAAAATAAACATCTCAATTTAAATATAAAAAATTTAAAATATATAAGATAATTAATGAATTTTAACAAACTACTTAATTTTTTTTAAGTAAAAAACATTATATTGTTAAGCCTAAATTAAACAAATTTATATATTAAAAACCATTATCACTCAATAAAAATCATCCAAAATCGTAATGTAAATCAATAAAAAACAAAAAATAAAAATAAACATTAAAATCGTGATATATCTCGCTGCATTACGCGAGTACGCTTCTAGTTTTAATAAGATAGGTTGAATACTCATATTATTTAGTGGGTTGAGAAAATTTATTTTAAAAAAATAATATTATAAAATCAATGTAATAACCCATTAAAAAAGAAAATTCTCAAATTTATGTTTGAATGTAAATGAATAATTTTTTAGTTGTTGTTTATACTTCGTTAATATGTGAGAATCATGTCAGAACATTGTTATTTTATCTGTCTATTCTATACTTTCCTTCATCTACAGTAGCTACTAATTCCTATAAAAAAATGATAAGAACTCCTATAAAAAAGGTCATGTAGGTCCCAAATTAAGCAACGAAAAATGAAAATAGGACCCCACGAAAAAGGAGAATTGAAAACCAGAAAATGGTTTCGTCATAGGGATGTAATGCAGACGTAGCAAATATATGTGTGTGTATTTTAAAGCTTAACCTAGGATGGATATTCTGGTACATGAAGATAGACAGATTGAAGGTTAAAAACGCAGGTAAAAGGCACAAACTGAGAATAAAACAATTGTACATGGTTTGGTAAAGCAAACCGACTTGTGAAAACTTACACAAAAAAGGTTTTAAACGTGATGCCATGTAATTGCTCCATTAGGACATTAGGTACCTACATCTTCATAAAGTCTTCAAGATTTTCCCTTTTCTTAATTTTTGACCTATTATTAACTTTAAATCCGAAAAATATTTTGATGCCGTTGGCTGCGGATGTTAGATATGTATCTGTATGCACTTTCTTCTCGTTTTCTTAATTACAACTGATTAATCAGTATCACGAAAAGTATAATCGAAAATAAATGATACTATTAAAATAACAATATCTATATTTATGTCGTTAAATCATTCATAATATTTTTATTCAGTTTTATACATATGATGTAAATTATCAATAACGATTTGCGTTTTAATTTTAAAATTGAATGAAAATGAGTGATAAATGTATTGTTAATAAGAAAAGAAAGAATTGGAATTAAAATGATTATAAATAATTAGGGTATAGTACGTTAAATGCATATATGTATATTGTTAAATGCACATCTAGAGTTCTACCTATTAATTTTCTCATCACACATATTAACATCTAGACTTATATTTTACATTTTCAATGTAGAAATTGATCTGATTTTAATGTAAATTTTTTTTTTTGAAAAACAACTTTATTAACCATCAAAACCAACAGCCACGGAAATTACAAAACAAGCCTCCAGACTACCCATAAACCAACCGTATCCATGAGAACCCAGCTTCAAAACACTAACCAGAAGCAACCAGCACAAAGGCATAAAGGCCACAATTAAACATAATACACAATCATCCAAATACAGTCGTACAGGCAGTTTGCGAGGCAAACTACCCAGAGCCATTGACGACTACCTTCTGAAAAGGTGTAGCCACTCCGAGCCGACACCAGCAGACCCGAATCGCAATGTGCAGTCGTGGGGGTCAGTTTGCGAGGGTCGAAACTAGCTCCGTCTCCAATGTCTTCAGCTTCACGACTTCCTGAAATTCCGTTGCTGCAGTTAGATGTTAAGTTATTGACATCGGGCTCGAGAACCACCTTGCACCATCTATCAACCCGTTCTTTTTTCGCCTTTTGATCCACTCCAATATGATCGTTTGAAATTCATACATTTTATCCGGGAGTTTCCTTTTATCTTCTCGAAAGACCACCCTATTTCTATGCTCCCAAATCAAATATAGGACAGCCCAAACAACTCCGTTCCAAAGCGATTCAGTAGAGTTGTTATTTACCGAGATCGCTCCTTCTTGGAGTATTTCGCGAACCGAACTTATTGTTTCCAAGTTTTTACTCCACCATCTCCCGATTGAGATCCATAAGGGTTTAACCTCCAGACATTCTACTAGGGCATGATCTATCGTTTTGACCGAATCATCACATCTTGGGCACAAAACCGAATGCAGATCTATTCCCATTCGGTCCAAAACTGTTCGACATGGTATTCGTTCTCTCATAACTCTCCAAATGAAGACGCATACCTTTTTGGGGATTATTTTCATCCACTTCGTAGGTTCCGCCGATGTGTTGGACATTATTCCTCCCTCTTCCATAATCTCTCTTAGCTTCTTGACCGTAAAGCCATTAGATTCGTCAAGTGACCATACCATCTTATCTTCTCGATCTCTCACAAGTTGAGTTTCTTCTAATCTTCGGGTAAGGATTTCCAGCTCTCCGATTTCCCTCCCCCTCGGTGGTCTTCTCCAATTCCATTCCCAATTCCACGACACTTCCGACCACTTTCCTTTTTCCGCGATCTTTGCATCTTGATCCAACTCTAATTGATACAGTCTTGCGAATTCTTCTTGTAGCGTCCTTGCACCCATCCATCTTTCTTTCCTAAAGCTTGTGTTCTTCCCGTCTCCAATGTTCTTTCGGAATGATGTTGTGAACGCCACGCCATTTTTGTCTATATCCACTCCGGTCCGAGCTATTTTGCTCCATACCGTACCTGCATCAACATCGAAACATTGATTACCAATCAGCCCCCCCTCCCCATATATACTTTGAATTATTTTTATCCAAAACGCATTTTTTTCGTTTCGGAAACGCCACCACCATTTACCTAAAAGAGCCCAATTTGCCGATTTCAAACTACCAATATTTAGACCCCCTTTATTGAAACTCGGTAACAAATTCTCCCACCTTACCCACACCAAACCTTTCTTTTCGCTCGCACCGACCCCCCCCCCCCAAAGAATCTACACCTCAACCTTTCCAACTCTTTTAACACTCCACTCGGGGCTCGATACAACAAAAAAAAGTACAATGGAAGACTTCCCAATACCGACTTAACCAAAGTCAATCGACCACCATATGATACCATCTTTGTTTTCCACGATGCTAGTCTTTTTTTCACTTTCTCAATTGTCGGTTCCCAATTTTCCAAACGCCTCATTGATGCACCTACCGGGAGTCCTAAATATGTGAACGGTAAGGATCCCGTGCCGCAGCCTAAGCTTCTTGCCCAACTATAAACTTCTTCCTCCGACACCCCCAACCCATATATTTTACTTTTGCTATCATAGATTTTCAAGCCCGACATCAAGTGAAAACACTTGAGGATTTTTAGAAGGTTTTTAAGATTGGTTAGATTCCACGTACCAAAAAATATGGCATCATCCGCATATTGAAGGTGCGAAATTGGGACATCTTTGAGCCCCACTTTGATGCTTTCGAAAAATCCTTTTTTCTCCGCCTCTATCATCAACAAATGTAAGCTTTCGGCTATAATAAGGAATAGAAAAGGCGCCAAGGGGTCGCCTTGTCTCAAACCTTTACCCATCTTGAATTCCTTTGTCGGGCTTCCGTTAACTAGAATTGACACCGAAGCCGATTGAAGACTAGCTTTTATCCACTTGACCCATTTGTCTCCAAAACCCATTTTCTTCATGCTATCTAGCAAAAAATTCCACTCCACACTATCATACGCTTTTTCGAAGTCCACCTTAAGAATCATTCCTCTTCTTTTTTTCTTCCGCATGAAATCTATCACCTCATTTGCTATGAGAATTCCATCAAGTATGGATCGGCCTTTCATAAACGCGTTTTGAGAATCGCTAATAATTCTTGCCATCACCTTTTTTAACCTTTCCGCTAAAACCTTTGAAATTATCTTGTAATAGATACCAATTAGGCTAATTGGCCTAAACTCCCCTAAGTTAGTTGGGTTTGCTACTTTGGGTATCAATGTGATAAATGAATTGTTGCATCCCCGGCTAATCTCTCCCTTTTCACCGAACCACCTTACCGCCGCCATAAGATCATCTTTAATCGTGTCCCAAAACCTTTTAATAAATCCAATAGTAAAGCCATCCGGACCTGGTGCTTTATTGGCTCCGCAAGATTGGATCGCTTTGAACACTTCTTCTTCCCCAAATGGTCGCTCCAAATCATCGGCTTCCTCTTTTGCCAACTTTTTAAACATGTCTTCATGGAGAAGCGACCCCCCTGATTCTCTCGACTCGAATTTTTCTTTGAAAAACTCGAAAGTGAACCTCATAATTTCACTTGGTTCATCCGTCCAACCCGTATTTGTGATCAACCCTCTAATTGTATTGTTCCTTTCTCTATATTTCACAGCCATGTGGAACAATTTAGATTTTTCATCCCCTTCCACTATCCACTTTATTTTTGCTTTTTGCCTCGCCATTCCTGTCTTCTTTTCTTCTAAATCTAGCCATTTTGTGCAAGCATGACGCCAAATTTCTCTATTTCCTTCGACCCACCCACTTTTTCCGCCTCTTCTTCCCTCTTTATTGCCACCTCTTTCCATTTCCCCAACTCAATTTCTAGACTTCCGAGCTTCACCTTTGCCCAGACTTTAACGACTTCCTTCACACTTTTTAACTTATCTTGGAAAACACAATCCTGTAACACCTCAAAAATTAGAGTAAATTAAAACTTGGAAACCTGACAACATGACGAAAGTAAATCTATTAACTTCCCATAAATTGGATCAGTCCTTAAGACTATACAATCCTATACAAGGATTTCATCAAAAGAATGGGACTTAACAATGCCCAGCAACAATACTAAAACCTCTCCAAAAACCTCGAGACTCAAAACTCGTCTCTCCAAAAACCCCGGCAACCCACCGCTAATGGAAACCTATTACAAATACCATTTGAGAAAAAGTGTCAGACTTAAAGCCTGGTGAGAACATACAGTTTATAAAGCTCAAAATCAGAGATATATACGTCAGTATCATAAGGAAATCTTTTCATAAAGGTTTAATTTATAAAAGATAACATTTCGCCACAACCGGGCCTTTTCGGTCCAAAACTCATCATACGATGACAAAAGAACCATTTTACCAAGGATAGTGGTGTAACACAAAGTAGACCACAAATCCGAGTTATGAGCTAAACACTTGGAGTCCTCAGCAATGAACCCAGAGTCCGTGCTACGAGGTGAGATCGCGCTCCCAAGGGAAACCAATGTATACTCCTTCACTAGGATCACCATGAACCATGGCTAGTATCCGGCCTCACATAACCGTACCAAGTTGCCCCCGAGGAACATGTGATCCATAGCTACAAATTTGGGGAATATAACCTCCCAACAAAACAGTCTACTCCAAAACCTAGGGATCCGCTAGTAATGGTACAGACTCGTCACAACAACATATGTGACCAACCATAAATAAATATATGGTATAAATACATTTTATAAACAAAATGCTATTCCCAGTTCAACTTCTGGTAAGAATGAAAATCAATTAAAAGGAGTTCTTTTAAATATTCTTTCCGCATAAACGCATAAGCAAAACGTCATTTTACTTTAAATAAGATAAGATCAAAAAGGTAACTTTTGATATGTATACAGTTTAAAATGATAGTAAGAACTCACCTCTGTTTCCTTCTTCTTAACGAGCGTTACCTATGACAACACCGAAAGAATCGGTAAGTCGAAATACAGACAAACCTCTCGCTACTTGACTAGAATTCAAAGACACAGAAGCTAACAACTTAACAGAACCTAAACCGGTCAAAGGACAACTCCGGTCTAACTACAACACCGGTCGAACGACCTCCGGTCGGGCACCACCCCCCGGTCGAACAACCTCCGGTCGAACAGGCAAGGTCGAAGGTCCATCGGTCCTTTGCTCATCCGATCGTCTTGTTCATCAAGAACAGATCGACGCAGAACCCAGATCCAAAATGAGATATACTCAGATCTCAAAATGGAACGGTTTAAAACCTTCACAACAAGATTCTACACGGCTAAAAGCATTCAGATCAAAGCATTAAGCTAGATTTGTACCTCGATTTGCCCGAAACGATCGACCCTTTACAAAGCTTCTTCTCCTGCTCCTTCTTCTCTTTGACTTCTCAACAACAAAGATCAGATCAAATGAGATATTAAAAATATCTCAGATTTGATTTCTATTTATATAGCCCAAGTTACAAAATACCCCCTTGAACTTTGGGTAAAGGTCAACTTTTCACCAAATCCCAAAATTCAGGGTGTTACAATCCTCCCCAACTTGGGAATGATTTCGTCCCCGAAATCCAACTATACAAAGAGATGAGGATATCTACGCTTCATATCCTCTTCAGCTTCCCAAGTCACGTTTGTTCCCCGGTGATGCTTCCACTTCACCTTGACCAAAGTGACTTCTTTGTGACGCAACTTCTTAGTCTTTCTCTCTAAGATGGCGTCGGGTTCCTCCACACAACGGTTTCCTTCGTCTACCCTTAACTCTGAAAGGGGAATGACGCTGTCTTCTACCGCCAAACACTTCCGGAGGTAGCAAACATGAAACGTGTTGTGTATTATACTAAACTCCGGTGGCAGTTCCAACTGGTAGGCTTGCAACCCTACTCGCTTAAGTACTTTGAAAGGTCCGAGGAAACGAGGACTCAGCTTCCCACGTTTTCCGAACCGTATAATGCCCTTCCATGGAGATACCTTAAGCATAACGCGGTCGCCTACTTGGAATTCCATCGGTCGCCTCTTCTTATCGGCATAGCTCTTCTGACGATCTTGAGCCGCTTTCATCCTCTCTCGAATGCACTTGACCTTATCGGCAGTCTCTTGCACGATTTCCGGCCCGGCGAACTGCTTCTCTCCCGCTTCTAGCCAACACACGGGAGTCCGACACTTTCGCCCATACAGTGCTTCAAAAGGTGCCATCCCAATACTCGAGTGGTAGCTATTGTTGTAAGCAAACTCCACCAAAGGCAGGTGAGAGTCCCAACCACCCCCGAAATCGATGACACAAGACCTCAACATGTCTTCCAAGGTTTGAATCGTTCGTTCGCTCTGTCCGTCGGTCTGCGGATGGTAAGCCGTACTCAACTTAACTCGCATACCAAGCTCTTTCTGGAACCCATCCCAGAAGTTCGAAGTGAACCGACTGTCGCGATCCGACACGATCGACAAAGGTATTCCATGCCTCGAGACCACCTCATCGATATAAAGCTTCACCAACTTATCCATCGGTAAAGTCTCGCGCATAGGCAAAAAGTGAGCGCTCTTCGTCAATCTATCCACTATCACCCAGATGGTATCGTGTCCCCGAAGAGTTTTAGGCAACTTCGTCACGAAGTCCATGGTGATATGCTCCCACTTCCACTCGGGAATCTCTAAGGACTGGAGACTCCCGTACAGTCGTTGATGTTCGGCCTTGACTTGCGAACACGTCACACAACGCTCAACGTAACGTGGCACGTCAAGTTTCATCATCGGCCATCAATAGTGCAACTTCAAGTCCCTGTACATCTTTGTACTTCCCGGATGAATGGAATACTTGGACTTGTGTGCATCTTCTAGCAACAGCTCCCGGTTTCCCCCAACCTTGGGCACCCACACACGACCGCTGAACAGTTTCACTCCACGGCTATCTTCCGTCAAGAGCAATCGCTGTTTTGTCATGACTTCCTCTTTGAGATTCTCTTCCAACAATGCTTCCATCTGAGATGTCTTGATCTTCTCAACAAGACTAGACACTAGCTCGATTCTTGAATGGGTAGCCCGAATACTCCCGCTATAGTCCTTCCGACTTAGCGCATCGGCCACCACGTTCGCCTTACCTGGATGGTAAAGCAATTCACAGTCGTAATCTTTCAGCAACTCGAGCCACCGCCTTTGCCTCATATTCAACTCTTTCTGATCAAAGACATACTTCAGGCTCTTGTGATCTGTGAAAAGAGTACACTTCGTGCCGTATAGGTAGTGTCGCCAAAGCTTCAAAGCGAACACCACCGCCGCTAACTCCAGATCATGAGTTGGATAATTCTGCTCGTGTATTTTAAGCTGCCTTGAGGCGTAAGCGATTACCTTGCCTCGTTGCATCAACACACAACCCAATCCCATCTTTGAAGCGTCGCTATAAACCACGAAATCTTCCGACCCTTCAGGCAAAGACAAGATCGGAGTTTCACACAACTTCTTTTGAAGAATCCGGAACGCCTTCTCTTGGGTTTCGGTCCATTCAAACTTCCCATTCTTCCGAGTCAGAACTGTCAAGGAAGAAGCGATCTTAGAAAAGTATTGAATGAATCTCCTGTAGTATCCCGCCAGACCCAAGAAACTTCGGATCTCTGACGGACTCTTAGGAGGCTCCCAATTCATCATAGCTTCAATCTTGGAGGGATCTACTTTCACTCCGTCCCGAGTGACTACGTGCCCCAGAAATTGTACTTCTTTAAGCCAAAAGTCGCACTTGGAAAACTTGGCGTACAATCTCTCTTTTCTCAACACTTCCAGAACTTCACGTAGATGTTGTTCGTGCTCTGTCTCACTCCTGGAGTACATGAGTATGTCATCAATGAATACAATGACCGACTTGTCGAGGAAAGGTCGGCACACTCTATTCATCAAGTCCATAAACACTGCTGGTGCGTTCGTCAGGCCAAAAGGCATTACAAGGAACTCGTAATGGCCGTAACACGTTCTGAAAGCTGTCTTCGGAACATCTTCTTCTCTTACCTTCACTTGGTGATAACCTGAACGTAAGTCGATTTTGGAAAAACAACCCGCTCCTTGAAGTTGATCGAACAAGTCGTCTATTCTTGGAAGCGGATACCTGTTCTTCACTGTAGCTTTGTTCAACTCACGATAGTCAATGCATATTCTCATTGTGCCATCCTTCTTCTTGACAAATAAGACCGGAGCTCCCCAAAGTGACAAACTCGGTCTTATAAATCCCTTCTCCAATAGCTCTTGGAGTTGTGCTACCATCTCTAGCATCTCCGACGGCGCTAAGCGATAAGGTGATTTTGCGATAAGGTGCTTTAGCGATAAGGTGCTCTTTGGAGATGTTTTAGTATTGTTGTTGGGCATTGTTAAGTCCCATTCTTTTGATGAAATCCTTGTATAGGATTGTATAGTCTTAAGGACTGATCCCATTTATGGGAAGTTAATAGATTTACTTTCGTCATGTTGTCAGGTTTCCAAGTTTTAATTTACTCTAATTTTTGAGGTGTTACATTTATAAACAAAATGCTATTCCCAGTTCAACTTCTGGTAAGAATGAAAATCAATTAAAAGGAGTTCTTTTAAATATTCTTTCCGCATAAACGCATAAGCAAAACGTCATTTTACTTTAAATAAGATAAGATCAAAAAGGTAACTTTTGATATGTATACAGTTTAAAATGATAGTAAGAACTCACCTCTGTTTCCTTCTTCTTAACGAGCGTTACCTATGACAACACCGAAAGAATCGGTAAGTCGAAATACAGACAAACCTCTCGCTACTTGACTAGAATTCAAAGACACAGAAGCTAACAACTTAACAGAACCTAAACCGGTCAAAGGACAACTCCGGTCTAACTACAACACCGGTCGAACGACCTCCGGTCGAACGTCCTCCGGTCGAACGACCTCCGGTCGAACGACCTCCGGTCGGGCACCACCCCCCGGTCGAACAACCTCCGGTCGAACAGGCAAGGTCGAAAGTCCATCGGTCCTTTGCTCATCCGATCGTCTTGTTCATCAAGAACAGATCGACGCAGAACCCAGATCCAAAATGAGATATACTCAGATCTTAAAATGGAACGGTTTAAAACCTTCACAACAAGATTCTACACGGCTAAAAACATTCAGATCAAAGCATTAAGCTAGATTTGTACCTCGATTTGCCCGAAACGATCGACCCTTTACAAAGCTTCTTCTCCTGCTCCTTCTTCTCTCTGACTTCTCAACAACAAAGATCAGATCAAATGAGATATTAAAAATATCTCAGATTTGATTTCTATTTATATAGCCCAAGTTACAAAATTCCCCCTTGAACTTTGGGTAAAGGTCAACTTTTCACCAAATCCCAAAATTCAGGGTGTTACAAATCCGGCCGGTTTGATTGGACGTTTTTTCCCAAGTTTCTTTCATCAACTCCTCTAAACCATCCTCTTTCAACCATGAATCGAAGAATTTAAATGGTTTCAGTCCAAAGTCATTTTTATCTTCAACTAGCATGATGGGTGTGTGATCCGACCACTTTCTTTCCAACATTTTTACCCCACAATTCCTTCCCGCAAATCCGAAATCGCTTGAAATTAGGAACCGATCTAATTTGCTAAACTTCAAACCATCGTCACTAACTCTCGTATACTTTCGTCCCCACATCGGTACTTCCAGCAGTTGATTTCTAATAATAAAATCGTTAAATTCTTTTGCCCCCCTAAAGTTTGTGGTGGAGTTCAATCTCTCGTGATCTCCGCGTACTTCGTTAAAGTCCCCAAATAAGCACCATTTCACATCATCTTTTTCTAAAGATTTTTCCAGTCTTCCCCACAATTCCATCCTACCTTTGAATTCATTTGGCCCATACACATTTACTAACCCGATTTTTCCTTCTATTCCATCCCAAGATCCTACCGTCGTCAAAAAGTTCGGGTCCTCGATAACGTAGTCACAATGGAATATTTTTTTATCCCATATTGTTACAATTCCTCCCGAGTTACCAATAGCATCAATCTTTGCAAAATCCACATCATCACCTCCCCAAATTCTCCTGCATTGTACTATATCCCAATTTTTTATCTTTGTTTCTTGAATTCCCAATATACTAGGTTTATTGGATCTACAAATTTCTTTTAACCACTCATTTTTTTCCCTCTACCCTAACCCCCTCATATTTACTGAAATTAAATTCATAAATGAGTTTCTTGAGTTCGACACTTACCCGTGTTGCTTTCAGCCTCTGCCATTAAAACCTCTTGCTCTTTATTCGAGCCTTGATTTTTATCCCATACCATACCTATCGCTTCGCCAAATTGTTCCATTCCTTCCGTTTCGTCCTTGCTATTTATTTCGTTTGAGATAGATCTGTAGTCAATTGTAGCAGCTGACTGTGAGCCTGACTTTTTCTTTCCCAGCTTCTCGCCAATTCCCCCTTTCGATCCTTTCCTCAATCCCATCTTTTTGTTTTTCACTCTAGCCATTTGTTTGAGCAAATGAAAGCTCACTTTCCCCCTACCATAGCTTTGTGCATCCACATTTTTGGCTCTCATTTTTTCTCCAATTCTCTTCTGCGATAACAATGCTTCTGTCAGATGCACCTCTGATTCTTTTCTTTCCACAGAAGTCGACTTATTTCTATCAGGAGCGTCTGGGCTGGAAAAGCTATGTGTATCTATCACATTAATTGGACCATCATTTTTATGAGGGTCCATATTTGTATTTTTCGAATGGCCCATGGAGTCAGGCCCACCTCCTACCTCTCCACTTTTCCCTCCCCTTGAATTTGAAGAGGGTCCACTTTTTCCTTCTTTATTTTTTGAAAACACATCATAAATGTTGTTTTTTTCTTTATAATTCTCATCATGAATATTGGATTCCACTGCAACCCCCCTTTTATTGGGGGACCCACCTTCATGATTATTCATTGGAAATTCCCACTCTCTTAACTCATGTGACTTTTCAGCTGCTTTCTTTCTTCCATCCCCATTGTTACCATCATCAGTTTTCCGGCCACCATCATCGGAATCCTTCACCTTTTTGGAATTCTTATGGACTTTATCTGAATTTTCCCCTTTACCCGTATCTCCTATCCATGACTCCTCCACCCTCTAATCCTCTTCCGAGAACACACCATCTTCCGACCATTGTGACGGTATCGACGATCCTTCATCTTCCCCACCGCTACTTTGTATCTCGTTGTCCTCCATACCCCATATCATAGTATCGAGAATATTTGTTGCTTCTTCTTCAATTTTGACCTGATAATAATAATCCCCAACTTTTATTGCCTTTAGACTGTTGATCGTAGATAAGATATGAGTGCTTATCATAACTTTGGCCCATGCTAGGTTGTTATTCTCTTCCAACTCGCATCCCATAGTCTTCAAAACGGTTCCCCATTTACCGGTTATTGACGTAAATATTTCCTTTTTCCAACTGTGTAACGGAACACCGATTATTCTGACCCAAACTAATCTTTCAGAATTTCGATACCCCATCGACCACTTCCGGAGGTCGTTTATCCAAAAATGGACACCATGTTGTTTATTTTTCAGCACGTTTTGTATCGACTCCTCTCCATTAAACCTTAATAAAATCTGTCTTCCACTTAGATACTTTATTTCCTTCACTCCAATAGCATACTCTTTTGAGCACAGGTATCTAATGGCCTCAATATTATCAACGGATCTCATACTTCCAACGAGACACTGATTTAATCAGGGTCGTGCATAAGGGTGTGCGGAGGGGTGCCACCGCACAGGGCCTCCGATCGGCAGGGGCCTCAGGATAATTTTTTACATTTTAATATATAAGAGAAGTTGATTATAAAAATTTAATTAATGAATTCTAAAATAAAAGCCTTGCTGGCGGGGTGGTGGCGCTTCTCCTTGGGATAGAAAAGATCCTTGGATCGACTCTCTTAGTTTTCTAAACTTCAATTTTTAATTTTTATAAATGGTAAGAAAATCTAAAGTCCAATTTAATAAGTTTGACATTAATTTATTAATTATTTAATATTATTTATTTTACTCTTCAATTTTCTTCTCGTGTTTATCAACCTCTAAAGGCATTTTATTCTTAAATTTGAAGATCTAATATTTTTTTAATTCCTTCATTGATTATTTTATTGAATTGATAATTCTTTTTAACATTTTGTTTATTAGTTTTTAAGAATCTTTTGTTTATTATGTTTAAGATTTTTTAAAAAATTTCAAAGTTAATGTCTTATTTTAATGACAAACTAATAAAAAGTTATGTTCGTCGACATATATTTTTAATTATTAATAATGATGACTGATTAATTATAAATAGCCTAATTAAAAAATTTTGAATCGAATTATTTTAAGCGTAAAAAAATTATAAACAATTTATTTAAATTAAAAAGATTTTGTTAAATGGTTTATTATTATATAGACGTTAACGTATCAAATTAATGGAAACTCACTTCAAATATAGTAACAAAAATAGTTTTCTCAAGTTTTAATAATGTTGAAAGTAATTAAATGAAACATAGAAAAAGATTTAGGAACATTATATTATAAGTCATATAATTGAGAAACAAAATATTATAAGGCCACACTTGATAATTTGTACAGGGCCTCTAAAATATCAGGAACGACCCTGGATTTAATGCTTCCATTGCTTTACCATCATTTGGCCATGAGCCGATAACTTCATTGAAATCGTCCGTTGTCGGTGGACCAATCTTCTCCTTCGACGAATCTTTTGTGCCTTTTTTTGGATCGAGATTTTTCTTTACCGCTTTAGCGTATGATTTTCTGCCCATATATGCTAGCCTTCCATTGAACTCGCAGGTTCTCCCATCTACTTGACTCCTCTCCTTGTTCAAATTGGTCTTCCCGATAATAACATTCTCCTTGACCTTTCCTCTATATGCCTTGTAAACTCGCAGCTTGAAAGACTCGATCCAAATGTTGTTTAGATTTTCCCCCAACTTCTGAACATCTTCGATATTTCTGAACCTCACAAAACCGAATATTTTTCCATTCCTCAATCGTTTCCTAGCCATATATACGTCCGACAAATCTCCAAACCTCCTGAAGATTTTCCACAGCTCCCCCATTTCCAGCCTTTCCGGGAAATTAAAAAACAAAAATGATGTCACTTTTGGATGCCGGTTGAGCTTAGTCTTGCCGGAATCAAGCTCTCCATTGTACCTGTTTAGCGTCGACCGAGCCCTCACGCCTCTCCACTCCGCTCCCCTCACTCCCCACACCCTTTCTCTCTCTACCTCTCTCTCTCATGGGTAATTTTTATTGGTTTGATTTTTTTTAATGTAAATAGTTGAACATATATAACCGACACCTCTTTATTCGTTTCTAGATGTTATAGCCGCTTAAATTTCTCCATAAGGATCACATTTGTTTCCCGTTTATCCTTCCAAAAACGAATATCCAAGCCATTTCCCAATTTATTCCCAAAAGATCTCGTAAAAAGGAGCCTCTCTTCATCAATCACCTTCCCTACTTTTAAAATATTTCCCCAAATCGAGTTCACCATCGATCCCCTTGTCACTCCCTCATTAAACCCCCCATCCCAAAAGTAAATACTCTTAATAATATTTACCCAAATATATATTGCGGACCTACAACTATTTTGATAGAACTCAGAAAAAAATGACTAAGAGATCAAACCACTAATAAAAAATGACTACTTCTATTAATTCTCCAAAAATGTACATATAGGATTGTTTGTTGGGCTACTTTATTCTTCCTACACATGGTGCTATTGCTATACTACATACATAGGGACATCATAAATATAAGTTCATCTATATCTCTCTCTCTCTCTCTCTCTCCATATGAATGTGTTGTATACATTATATACATATATTTAAACCAGAAAAAATCAATATATATCTCATTTATGAGTAAGGTCTTGAATATGTATATAGATTTTTTTTTATTTCCCTAGAAGGGTAAAGAGACTTGTTTCACATATAGAAAGAGAAAATGTGTACATATTTTTTTTAATCAGAAGAAGTTGAGACTATTTTTCTTTCTTTCTTTTTGACATAGGGCGGAGTCATAATTTATTTTTTCTAAAGGGTGCCTAGAAAAAGTGTAAGAAATTCATTATTTCAAGGTTGAAAAAACCCTTTTTAGTATATATGGTTTTTTAATAAATAGTTGAAAAACATGACCGACTTAAACAACATAACTATATCTATATTTATTCAAACAAAAAGATGAGGCATTTGTTTTGTTTTTGCAAAAGTGTCGATATTCGTAGAGGCGGAAAAAAACAAAAACATGAAAACTGAGAATATTATTAAGGGGAGAAGTGGCACAGTCCATTACATCTTAAAAATTAGACCTTAAAACTAATACAAAAATAAAATAAAAATAAGGGGTGCCATTGCACCTTCTAGTGCTAAGGCAGTTCCTCGCATGTTCTTACATGTATGTGTGTGTGTGTATATATATATATATTGTGAGAGAGAGAGAGAGAGAGAGAGAGAGAGAGAGAGAGAGAGAGAGAGAGAGAGAGAGAGAGAGAGAGAGAGATGGTATGAAGAAGAGGGATATGTGAAGTGAAAGTGATGTGGTTAAAAAGGCAAAAGAAAAGAAAAGAAAATTGATAGGAAATCAGCTTATGATCTTGGTGATTGGGACATACTTCTTTGGGGTGTGGCTTACCAAATCGCTAGTTAGATGATTTTTTCTATTTTGAGTTGATAAATTTCTTTGTTTTTTTTTTTTTGATAAAAAAAAACAAATTGAACATGATTTGTTTTGGTTCATAGTTTTAAGTAGGGGTGAGAATCGGAAGCGGGTATCCGCCTTTGGAACCGGAACCGCTTTGGAACTGCCGGTTCCAGAACCGGAACAAATGTGATTGGTTTCAGTTCCTAAAATATGGAACCGATCGGGACCGGTTCCGGTTCTCATTTTTTTGGAACCATTACCCGCTGGGTACCCGCCGGGACCGGTTCCAGGACCGGGTACCCGCTATTTTTTTAATAAAATATATTTTGTTTATTTGTAAAAATACAATAAACTACCTTTTAGTGAAGCATCGTTTGTAATATTTATCAGCATCAACTAATTTTAATGACGTGAAGTGTTTCGGAAGCACCATTTATAGTATTTGTTTGTTTTATAAGCACCGTCTGCAACATTAATTTGTTTTCTAAACATCGTTTGTAGTATTTATTAGTTTTTAGTTTTTATCTTATTAGTTTCACGTTTGTGGTACTTATTTCTTTACGTTTGGACTTTATAATATAATTAATATTTACCTTTTTATAATATTAATGATAAAAAAAAATTTAAAATTAGATGGTGGGTACCCGGTAAATATATAGAACCGGTCTAACCAGTTCCGGTTCCTTCATTCCAGGAACCGCCGGTTCTAGTTCCGGTTCCAGGAATTTTAGGCGGGTACCCGCCTTTGCTCACCCCCTAGTTTTAAGAGCATATCCAACAGCTATGTTATATCATATGCTAAAATAGATAAAAGAAAAGAGGGAAGGTAAATTCTATAAATTTGGAGAAATCTCTAAAACTCCATATTTATGAGAAATAAATAATATTAAATTCTTTTTCACAACATTAAAGTTGTGTGTTTATGAGTGATAAATTATATAAGTGATATTATAATTGATGATATAATTGCTAAAATAGAATAGCTGTTGAAGTTGAATGTAAATTTTTTTAGAAATTTTAACATTTTATATTCCATTTTAGAAAAATTATAGGATAACTGTTAGAGATGCTCTAAGAAACCTATTTTTAATAGTTCAGTTTTGATATGTACGATATTAATAAAGTTATAATCTGTTCTCTTATTCATGTTAAAAAAAAAAGAGTACGTTCTTTTATTTATATCAAAGATTAGTATATTCCTGTAAACTATTTCTCAAAAAGACATATTTTGAAAGAAAGAATTTTAAAATAATACTAACAAATAAACACGTTTTATTATTAGCTTATATTAAAATTTTAATATAATAATATTTATTATCATTTGGAAAAGAAAATTGTAGATAGATGCAAGTGTGAATATGTTTTCTTGGAAATCCGCATGTTTGGAAGATTGATTGATACGTCTACATGCTTTTTAGCTGATTGGGTCCCACATTCCCCCATAAATACCTTTTTCTCCGTATGACCCGTTGATGACTCTTTTGATTGATATGTATTTTGGAGAAAATTACATTTTTGGTCCTTCTGGTTTTCATTATCTTTGATATCTCTTTTAAACTAATTACAATTTTAATCATTGTAGTTGTCATTTTGTTTCAATTTTGGTCCATCTGATTAACCATAGTTAAAAAGCAAGTTAGCTATTTTTGTCTTTTTCCCTTTTTTATTTTATTAAATCATATAGTAATTACGATTTTAGTCACTATGTTTTTGTCTTTCTTCATTTTTGTGTTTTCTATTATTTTATTTTTTATTTTATATCTTTATTATCGGGAAATTGGCTGAAATAGCCATATTACAAAGGCAATTGCATCTCCTAGCCATTTCTCTCCCTGATTGACGAAAATAAATCTAGGTCCGCAATGACGGACCTGCAGGTCCGCTACTACGTAGAAAAAGACAAAAAAAATTGTCGGTTCAAGACAGGTCCGCAACGGGTCGACACGTGTCACGATCTCACTCGACGACAGCTCCGCCAATTGCCTTGCAGGTCCGCCATTGCGGACCTGTTGTTTATTCAGTTTATTAATTGTTTTATTTAAGACTCACCTACCTTTTTTTATATTTTTTTCTGCATGGTAGCGGACCTGCAGGTCCGCAATATTTTGGTCAATCGGGAAGAGAAATGACTAGGAGATGCAATTGCCTTTGTAATATGGCTATTTCAGTCAATTTCCCTTTATTATATTAATGATAATTTTAACTAAAAATACGTTAAAAATACGTATTTCATTTTGTAAATTAACTTTAAAAAAGTTTTGTCAGTGCCTTTAAAATGAGTTAAATTTAATTTTTTATGCAATTTATCCGATATATATTTGCAAATCCATCTACACTAATTCAGGAAAAAAAATTATATTTTAAGTTGGATTTGAAAAATGTATCATTTTTCAAATTTATGTAAGATGAAAATCAAAATTTATCTATGTCTATTAATAAATAATGTATCGTCTTCAAATATTTCATTTGTTTAAATGTTCTTTTAATATGTATCAAATAAAAAAATTATAATAATTTTTTTTTAAATATCAACATAAATTTATTGTAAAAAAATGAGGGTATTTGTTTGGTGAATAACTAAATTATATTGATTAGGAGGTGAGTATCGTGTTTTAATTTATATTAAAAATATATTTATATAGTTTGAGGATTTGAAAATATATAGATTCAAATTACTCTTTCTAGAAATTAGGTCAATAACTATATCTACATGACTACATCAATCCATATCCATGAAAATTGAATTTTTTTTAATTTAACAATTAAGAACTATTATAAAAAATAGAGTTACTTCTTTTTTCTCACCACGTCAATAAAGTTATGAAAAATTTTGATTTATTTATCTCTTATTTTATATATAATGGATTTACCTGGACTAATACATGATTTTCTTTTAGTCTTTCTTGGATTGGGTCTTATATTAGGGGGTCTAGGAGTAGTATTACATCCCAATCCTATTTATTCTGCCTTTTCGTTGGGATTGATTTTTGTTTGTATATCATTATTCTATATTCTATCTAACTCCCATACGGCTTAACTGCATTTTACATGTGTCGGATCTATTTACATGCTTTTGAAGGACATTTAAACGTTCATTTTCAAAATTACAGTGGAAAAAAGAATACCCCTTTCTATTCAATATCTCTATGGGGTAAAGAAGGTTTGAAAATAAGAAACGAAAACTTTCGTTTGGTAACTTTATTAAAAAATGAAAAATGGACGTGCTTCTTTTTTTTTCCAAATAAAGTATATAAAATTGATGAGAATGTAAGAAATATGATCCAACTCTTTCTTTTTATTCCGCATTTCGGAAATACCAAGACTTATTCGTATCCTTATGAATCGGATAATACTATTGTAACATCCGTAAAATCAAGGTAAGTGTAAGTAATCGTAAGCCATATCTTGCTCTAAAATCATTAATTTTGCTTATAAATGAAGCCTTGTTATTACGTCGATCAATGATTTAAACCTTGGGACTTCATACGTGTGCAATGTGTCAAAAACATCAGAAAAACAGCAGGTCGGGGGTTAGGAGCGATAGTGACCAGGGAGTATGACAATGGTCATAGTCACATGGCAAAGTCGCGGGTCGGGGGATAGGCTCGGTATATCCCCGACGAGAGTGACCATGCGAGAGTGACAAGGGCACTATCGCCCTGTCACAATCACGGAAATTGTACCGAAGGGTGGGGTGTGGGTGCGATTGTGCCCCTGCGATAGTGCCAAGGGCATAATTGTCGGGCACTGTCGCTAGCGGGGGCTGGAGATATAAAAATCGACCCTTGACCTTTTTCACTTCACTTTTTCACCTCATTCATTTTGGAACCGATTTGGAGACCTCATAGGGCGATTTTCCACACTCACAACCCTTCCCACATTTATTGGAACCCTAATTCTAGTTGGAAGCATTTATTAACAATCAAAGCGCTTGAGGGAAGCATTAAGTGGAGCATTAAAGAGCTTAAGCCAACCGTCACCTTCTCACAACTTCATCCAAGTTTTCTAAGGTTTTATACAAAACCTAGATAGTGAGTTTCTATCAACCATTTTGAAATGAGATATACATTTTAACATGCTACTTGTCTTTATTTCATGTTTATGCTCTAATCTTGATCATCTGATAAGTTTGACCTAATTTCTACTTTTGTACATTTATTGGAGTCTTGGTTAATAATCTTTATGTGAGTTTTGATGAGGTTATTATTGGCCATATTTTGGTCATGATTGTGTGTTGTCATGGATTTGGTGGATAATATTTAGGAACTTGCATATTTTAGGGTTTTAGACCTAAAATGGGATTTGAACTATGTGAGGTCTTATACATGTATCATGTTGATATGAAATATGTATAGAGATGGATGTTGTATGTATATTGGATGAACCATGAGTAAGCACTAGGAGGATGTAGTCTTTGGGTGACACCATGACGGTATGCACCTAGACCTCCGCCATTGGGAGTAATGCCTGAGAGGTAGTCTTCAAATATGTCGGGCCTTCGGGATGTTGCTCATACGAGTGAACATCAAGGTACATTGACTTGAGGTGAAATTCATTGCTGTGATGGGTCTCCCCCATTGATTCATGTATGCCCCTTTTTGCCTATAATTGAAGTAAATGCTTATGCCATGATTATTGTTCAACTCACTAGGCTCATTTGGCCTAACACTTGATTGGTTTGATGTGGATCTCAGGTTCTAGCGGCGCGATCGCCAATGAGGTTTAGTTGACCTTAGATGCGAGCTTGGGAACATTTTGGGACGACAATTATAGAAGACACATTTTAGAGTACGTTTTAGAGTTTGGATGTCAACTTGAGTTAATCTTTTTTCTAGATAGGATTTAGATTAGAGGGTTGTTTTCCCTCATTGCATATTTATTACAAACTTGTAATTATAACAGGCGCATATTGTTTCCCTTTTTGGGATGAGCTTGTGCTTTGACATACTTTTATATACCACATTTCCAATTCCGAAAATTTTTGTTTGTCCCAATTTTTGGGGGGTTACAACTATTTTATTCCCAATACATGAAAAATAAATAACTACTTAACAACCACACATTTTCTTTTTTGTTTTATACTAAATATTTGTTTGCATTTCTTTGCTTTTGAAAAAAAAATACAGTTTTTGATTACAAATATAGTTTAATTATTAAACTATATAGTTTAAATAAAATTATTAAGACTATATTTTCTATTACTAAAGATTAAATATATAAAAATGTGTGATTGTTAATTGGTTATTTATTTTTCATTACAATAAATTTATGTTGATATTTTAAAAAAATTAATAATTATATTATCATTTTTTTATTTGATACATATTAAAAAAACATTTAATCAAATGAAATATTTGAAAACGATACAATTTTTATTAATAGACATAGATAAGGTTTAATTTTTCATCTTACATAAATAAGAAAAAATGATAGATTTTTCAAATCCAACTTAAAAAATATTTTTTTTTGTTTGGATTAGTGTAGATGGATTTGCAAATATTTAGATAAATTGCATAAAAAATTAAAGGGAAAAGTTCAAAAAAACTCAATGGACTTTAGTGTTTGGAGTGATTAAGTCCTTAGACATTTCAAAACACACTAAATAAATCATTGGACTTTTCAAAACACACTAAATAAATCATTGGACTTTTCAAAACTTGTTAAACACATCCTTAATACTTAAAAATGTAACTTGCAACCTACATAACAGATAAAACTACAAATTAAAAAAAAAGATGTCACCTACTTTATCCCCCTACATATTAAAAAATGGGAAAATTAACTAAAATAGTCGATCTCATCAACCAAATTCATTTTTTAAACATTTTTCAAAATCTATTTTTAAAATAGTCTAAGTTTATGCATAATTTTTTTTGCCTTAAGAATTGTTTTTGGCAAAAAAAAAAATAGAAAGCATTTTTATAATATGTTATTTAATTTACTTTATATCTTCTGCTTTTTTAATTTCAGTTAACCCTTTATTATATTAACACACATAATCGTATATTAACTAAAATACATAAAAAAGAATATGTTTTTTTTTTCATATTACACCACTATAATTGTCTCGTCAATACGTTTAAAATGAGCCTAATATTGAATTTTTTTGGATATAATCTCATATTATTAAATATCATAAATACATACGAATTATATTTAATATTTACACTTTCTATTCTTTTAGGGTTATTTATTTAACAATATAAGATTAATCTGTAACTATAAGTATTGAAAATAGTTCACGTATTGACCAAACGATTATAATGGTGTAATTTGTAAAAGAAGAAACCAATTTTTTTTATATATTTTAGTTAATATATGATTATGTGTGTTAACATAATAAAAATGTAAAATGAAAAAGTAATGCATATAAAATAAATTAAATAACTAGTTATAGTTTTATAAGGATGCAAAGTGTATTTTTTTTCTAAAACTATAAGCAAAGTGAATATTTATACATAAAATTTTCTATGTAAGATGCTTTTATTTATTTTTTGGAAAAAAAAACATTATGTGCAAACTTTAACTATTTTAGAAAAAAAAAGGTTTGAAAAGTGGTTAAAAAGTAAACTTGGTTGATGAGATTGACTTATTTCAATTAATCTCCCCATTTTTTGTTTGTAGGTGGATAAAATATGTGACATTTCTTTTTTTAATTTGTAGTTTTACCTGTTAAGTAGGTTGTAATTTACATTTTTTAAGTAATAAAGATGTATTCAACAGGTTACCAAAAGTCCAAGGATTTATTTGACAGGTTTTGTAATGTGCAAGGACTTATTTGTTCGAAAAAATTGTCCAGGGACTTAATCACTCCAAACCTTAAAGTCCGTTGGGTTTTTTTGAACTTTTCCCAAAATTAAATTTAACTCATTGTAAAGTACCGACAAAACTTTTTTAAAAGTTAATATACAAAATAAAATACGTATTTTTAATGTATTTTTAGTTAAAATTATCATTAATATAATAACGGGTATAAAATGAAAAATTGATAAGAAACACAAAAATGAAAAAAAGACGAGAGCATAGGGACCAAAATCGTAATTAATATATGATCTAATAAAACAAAAAATGGACAAAGACATAAATAGGTAACTTGCATTTTTAACTATGGTTAGTCAGAGGGATCAAAAGTGAAACAGAATGGCAACCATAATGACCAAAATTGTAATTAGTTTAAAAGAGAGACCAAACTTGATAATGAGTGAAAACCACAAGGACCAAAAATGTAATTTATGTGTACGTATTTTAGAAAGAGTGTTATTAAATGTATCTAAGGGTGTTTGCAGTACGGTTTAAGGCAAAACCGTAAACCGCACCGCATATTTTTGATTGTTGAGAAAACAACAAGCATTCAAAGCCTTCAAACTCACTTTAATCATCTAAGCATTACATTGATTACACAAGAGTGATTTTCACTTAATATTCATCATCTTGTAAGTATTTCTTTCTAGTGTGAGTGATCCACACTTTTCTCTAGCAAAAACAAGAGGAGTCTACAATCATTTGTACCAAGGTTTGTGTCTACCACAAATAACACCTTATAGTGGATCGGTGTCTTGAGAAGGGTCTCGGAAAGTGGATTGGTCAATTTTATGAACCACTCTAAATAGGGGTGTGTAAAATCCGAATGACTCGAAAACCCGAGCCAAAAATGAGGTATTTGTGTAAAACCCAAATTCCCCGAAATCCGAAAATCCATAACCCGAATTTTTGGGGGTTATTTGGGTTTGGGCTGGGTTTGATTTCTCGCCACCCGACCCGTCCAAAAACCCAACATGTATATATATATATATATATAGATAGATTATATAAATATATTTATTTATCTAATTATCTTTCAGAAATCCTAAATTCTATTCGGTCGTAGTCTTTTCTAGAGACTAAATCTATTATCAATTTATCAATCCTCTCAAGCAATTGAGTTTATTGTCAAGCAATTGAGTTTATTGTCAGAAGCGATCAATTATTATAAACCCGAAATCCGACCGAATCCAACCCGACGAACCCGAAATTGTAGTAATCCGAAATCCGAAACCTAAAGTTTGGGGCTTGGTTTTCATATCCGAAAACCGATCAGGTTATTGATTTTCCCATCCGAACCTACCTGACCCGCCCGATGCTCATCCCTAACTCTAAAAAACAGTGTTGGCATCACATTCTCTACTGTACTTTATGCATTATTTATATTGTGCTATTTATCTTGAAAAATAGTGAAAATTGTTATTTACAACCTTTACCACCACCACCCTAAGGTTGTTCTACACACCGGTTGAAATCCAATATATTTAGGTCAATAGGATCCGATCCAATTATCGATTGTTGGATTTTGTCATCCTATTTAATCTAACTAATATTGGACATTTGATCCAATCAAATCAAATGGATAATTGGATCAGATCGGTTTCATCCATATTTTGATATTACTATTGGTTATTCACTGGATCGGATTAGATTTATCCAATATTTTGATCCAATTTTCAACCAATAAATCCACCATTTCAACTAATTATTTGTAGCACCCTCAAATTTGGAAAAAACCGACTAAATTAAAACTTTCAATAATACCTCAAAGAAGAATAAAATCTCTTATGACAAGTCCACACTAGAAATACAATTCTAGATTTAAATGACAACAAAATGAATAAAGTCTTACATAAAGCCTAATTAAAGTCGGGTGTTACTAAAACCCAGTGACAGTTACTATATCCGGAGTAAATGCAGAAGACTTCAAGCTATTTACTCATTCGAGCACCCAACTAGCACTCATCTCTTTATAGTGTCGCTAGAACTAGTCCCGAAATGGAACCTGATGCACATGTCGACAAATAAAAAGGTTAGGCTAACGCCTAGTGAGTTCAAGAGTTTTCAACATGATTAAATATATTGTTAAAAGAAAATGATACAATTTAAATCATAATCTTTCAAAATGATTTACTTTAAATATGGAAACGACTCGTTTTCCAATAACATTCATTTCCGAAGATGAATACCTCAATACAAACCATTCATTATAAAATGAGGCAACCCAAAATCCACTCAAAACGTGAATAGAAAACGGACTCTTAATTTGTAAAAATACGGATAAAACTTTATGTCCTGAAACACCCAAAACACGGGTGGGGCATGATACTCAACTTATAAATCATGGGGAACAATCCATATAAATATAATATGCCACCGAAAAACATGGAATTAAAATTCAATACTCACGCGACCATAAAATGGAATAAATCCATATGTTAAAGTATAGACAATCAAATATCCAAAATACTGCTGGTCGACAACGGGGGAGACCCATATCCATTAAGAGTGGAGGAACACAAAAGTATGTTACTCATTCAACGTTAATCGTATGACACTTTACGACATAAAAGCCCAAATATCCCTACGACTCCTTTCAAGCTACACCAAAAGAGACAACTAACCTTAGTGAATATTACCATGAATACCACCAAAGGCCCGATACAGTCGGCGGTTACAACTATGGCATTGCCCAGACATGGCGGAGGCCCCAAACGTCCATCAACACAATAGCACAACCGGACTCAACCCTCCTAGTGTACACTTAAAAAGTTAAGATCATAAAACATGGGTCCCGGAGTCCAACCCCGTAATACCCAATTGACCATCAAATAAAGACTGACTTGCGTACCTATGGATCAAATGAAACACAATCTAAGATTACATGACTACACAGGAATGAACCACACACTCGAGCATGTAATTATCAATAATATACCACAAGATGCATTCAGATGCATATCATAAATGGGGCTCTACATTGAGCCATTAAAAACCGGACAAATGTCCTCAAAACTCTTTTAAGTCAAAACGAGCCAAAATGCCCAAAAATCCATTTGGCCAACAATTAACAGTCCCCAAATAATAAAACGTATTTAAACGACGTTTACACACACATATCTCAAAGATGGGATTAACCCAAAAATTTTCACAAATTGGGACGAATGATCATCAAAATGGGTTCATGCCCTTGCGTTTCCAAAATGTCTCATAACACGGAGAAAAACATTTTTCCCAAGGGGTTTATGAAATCAAATGCTAGATTTAGGCTAAATCTAGATTTTCCCCAACTTTAGCTCCTTTGAAGAGACTTGAATCCTTAAGCCAAAACTTCCAACAACCTAGATCCACAAGTTTTCAACCATAAATATTTACATCTACCCATTTAGAAACATTCCCTAAACATTATAAACATTAAGACCTCAACTGATACCAAAACCCTAACTTCCATAATTGAAGAAAATAGAGGATTACCTTAACCATAACTTGAATGCACCAACCAAAATACCTCCAGGTCACCAAGATGAGCCCCAAGCTTCCAAACTTCAAAAATGGTGAAAAGGGTTGGGTGAAACCCTAGAAAATTTGGTGAAGAAGATGAAGGTGGAATGATTGTGGTTCTAGCTTACCAAAACTTGCTAGATGAGGAAGAACCACTTATCTTTATGAGGAAAATCCCAAAACAAGTTAGGGTTTATGAGGGGGGTGTGATGGATCGGTTTTGGGATAGGAGAGGGGAAGATTTTTAGGGTTTTTATGAGAAAATGGGGAGGGAGGTCGACTTCTCTCTTTTATAATCACACAGTGGTCGCGTGCGAGACTTGGTGTGGTCCGGCTCGCGCAGAGCACTGGACATGCTCTCGCACGGATCACGACGCGGTTTGACCCGCGTGGATAGCCGCGCGGAGCACTGCTGATGCTTTTCTGTTTTCTTTTCGGCCGAAGTTTTCGGGGTGTTAAATTATTCATATATTTTCTTACGTTATTAAAAGATAATATATATATATATATATATATATATATATATATCAATTAAAACACAATATCGTAAAATGTTAATAATTATATATAGTCATCAATTAGGTGGTAGTTGGATAGTCATTGGATGAGCAATTGAATGGTCATTGGATTGGATCGGTTCGGGTTTTTATTGGATGCAAGACTGCCATATATCCAAGAATAGGGGTGTGCAACCCGAATAGTTCGAAAACCAAACCCGATTCCAAACCGAAAATTAGGTGTTTTTGCAAAATCCGAATACCCCAAAATCCGAAAATCCGAAACCCGATTTTTTTTGGGGATATTTGGGTTCGGGTTAGGTTTGATCTTTGGCTACCCGACCCGTCCAAAAATCCGAAATACTATACATATATATTTTATATATCATATAAATATATTTATTCGTCTAATTATCTTTTGAAAATCATAAGTTTTAGTCGGTCGAAATGTTTTGCAATATATAAATTTACTATCAATTTCATCAATATCTCAATCGATTGAATTAATCCTCAAAATCGATTGAATTTATATATACCTTTTGCATTATAATAACACCCGAACCCGACCGACATCAACCCAAAACCCGATCAACCCGAACCCAAAGCAATCCAAAATCCGAAACCTTAAATTCGGGTCTTGATTTCCATATCCGAAATCCGATCGGGTTTTTGGTTTGCCCACCCGCCCCTGCCCGATGCACACCCCTATCCAAGAATCGACCGATCCAATTTCAATGTTGAAATTTTGGATCCGATCTGATCCATTTACAATTAGATATCCGTTTATGGTTGATTGTTTAAATTGGCTCGGATGATTTTCTTCACACCCCTAATTACATGTTACAAATTATTTGTTAAAGATGCTAAGATAGAAAATTTGAACAACAGCAGTTTAAGCATTGGTAAAGTGTGTAGGGATGAAAGTTTCCCAAGTTTGTAAACCCATGAAAAGCGCGGAGTAATATTGCTCGCATCAATAGTGAGTCATGGCAGCATTTTACATTAAAAACTAGTATTCAGTATTTTGTGGTATAAATCATCTTGTGGGTCTATAGTTATCCACAACAATACTATTATTGCATAATTTATTAGTCCATTCGTCCCAAAATAAATGTCCGTAATGAAAATGACACACAGTTTTAGAAATGTGCAATTAGTATACTTTTTAAATAACCAAAAGACACTTTTACCCTTGAAAATATAGAGAGAAACTTTCTACACCTTATAATTAAGGGTAAAATGAGAAATTAGAAACTTACTTTTGAAAATGAACATTTATTTTGGGACAAACTAAAATAGTCTTAATTTGGGACGGAGGGAGTAGTTCTCATATCAGTTTTAGTAATTACGTTGGAATTACCTTTTTTCAACAACAATTCATACATATTTTTTTAAACTATTACATGAGTATAATAAACTATATTTTAATCAAATAAAAATTCGACTTTAGCTATTATGTTATTTTGTTAAATAGGGACAAACATAGACTAACTTGGGGGTGATTTTTAGAGCAAGAAGACGACAATTGAACTATTGAAGTGTGGCTAAATGCTTGAAGTTTTACGGGATTGAAGATTTGATGACGTTTAAAAGGAGCATGATTGACGTTGGAGTGAAGGTTTCATTAATGACTAATGTTAGATTGAAGATTACGGTTGTGATTGATATTGGATTTAAGATTTGATTTAGGAGTGAGCAAAGGTGGGTACCCGCCTAAAATTTTGGGAACCGGTACCGGAACCGGCGGTTCCTAGAATGAAGGAATCGGAACCGGAACCGGTTACACCGGTTCTTTATATTTGGGAACCGGAGCCGGTTCCGATTCCGGTACCGGCTACCCACTGTCTAATTGTTAAAAAATTTTTATCATTCATATTATAAAAGGTAAATATTAATTATATTACAAAGTTCAAATGTAAAGAAATAAATACCACAAACGTGAAAAGTAATAAGATAAAAATACAAAACAAATAAATATACTACAAACGACGCTTACAAAACAAATAAATCCTACAAACGGCGCTTCCAAAACACTTCACGTCATTAAAATTAGTTGATGTTAATAAAATACTACAAACGATGTTTCACTAAAAGGTAGTTTATTAAATTTTTATAAATAAGTAAAATATATTTTATTAAAAAAAATAGCGGGTACCCACCTGTTCCAGTTCTGGGTACCCAGCAGGACCGGGTACCCAGTCTCGGAACCGGTCTCGACGGGTACCCAGCGTGTAACGGTTCCAAAAAAATGAGAACCGGAACTGGTCCCAATCGATTCCATATTTTAGGAACCAGAACTGGAACCAATCACATCGGTTCCGGTTCCGGAACCGCCAGTTCCGAAGCGGTTCTGGTTTCAAAGACGGGTACCCGTTTTCGATGCTCACCCCTAATTTGATTGCATGATTTTTTTTGTATTTTGTTGTAACACCCGTATTAGTCAACAAATTTCTACCATCAAAATAGGCTTTTTATCTTAACTTCACCCCACACCCGAGCTAAGGTTGTCAGCCTATCATTGCTCGGTTTCCTTGCATTTTTTTATTTTTAAGAAAAACGAAAGACATGTGCTAAATATTTAAATAACGACGAAATAAAAGTTTACGAGAACTAAACTTGTCTTAAAATACGAAAGCCAACAAAAACGTGAAAGATCTAAGTTACGAAAGAGAAATACGACAAAGTAGAATAAATCAAGATGGCTAAAATTTAGAACATGAACGAAATTTTACGATAACAAACTTACACTAGACGGAGTTAATAAAGATGCGACTAAAAATAAAGATTTACGAAAACGTAAAAGGATAAACTAAAATGCATAGAATTTAGACGGCAAGAAGAAAAATACTAAAAGATTGATGCATTAATTATAAAAAGGGATGAAAGTTTTGGAAGAAACTTCATCTTTTTACAAAGATGAGGTAGGAAGAGGTGAATACATGATGTAGAGGTTTCAAATGGTAAAATGGATGGAGATAAAGTGTGAAATGAAACTAAGATTGTAGGATGGATTTACAAGCAAAACACCCTCCTATTTATAGAGCTTCTAAGGAGACAAAATCTTCAAACATCTTTAACCAAAGGTCCATATGCTCCTTTCTTTAGCAACAAAATCACTTGGAAGATCTCAAGAAAATCACCAAATCTCATAAGCTTCCAAGTTAATCACTAAATCTTTGAAGCTTCCAACAAATCATCATATCTTTGAAGATTCCAAGTAAATCATCAAATCTTTGAAGTTTTGTCTTCATTCCAAAAGCACAAGTCTTCCTTCATTTCCATCCTATAGCATCACAAAACACACTTTCAATTCAACACTCTAAACTATAAGATTAGCCACAAATTAGCATCAAAAGACAAGTGGAATTGGTCATTGGTTTACCTAAACTCCATAAACGCGAAAATCGAAAATATACATAAAAAAGACTCAATTTAACGACTTTTGACAAGTTAAATTAATGAAAAAAAAACTAAAAAAAATGTAATGCGCCAATTAAGTTGCCGCATATCACAACCCTAAACTAGAATCGTTGCTTGTCCCCAAGCAACACAAAAGACAACTAAAAATGACTCAAAGATGAAATTAGAACTTGTCGTACCATGGATTTGTCATGCATGCATACATTTCTATACAATAGATAGCTTTTTATAAACCACTAAACACACATTATCAAAAATTGCAAAAATGTTTACCATAAGCTAGCCATGTATCTTAATTGATTAGACAAATACTTTACACATCTAGTCTTGATAGAACATGGGTATTTGCATGCGACTAATATCACAACCTTCTTTTATTATGTATATATATTTTTTGAATACTATGCATTTTATGCTCTACTAAATTTTTTTTGTCTCTCATAGTATGCATTTTACGCTCTATTATTTCACGTTTAGAGGTGTATGAGTTACGCTCATTTTTTTTCCGTTGATACCTCTCTTTTTGTACAAGCTCTCTCCCACAACTTAAAATGAACAATGTCCTCATTGTTGGAATATGAGTGGTATGAGAAGGGAAGAAAGGAAGTGTGTGAGAGATAAGAAGGGGTATTCAACTATTTCCCAAACTAAATACTTGCAATGTAAATGTCAAAAGAGGACCCAACAAGATATTAGGCTAGTTCTAGAATCCAAATGCAAAATGAGAAATGTGTGTTGTGAGTGGATTATTTGGGCTATCTCTCAAGAAAATGTAGGCATGCATGAAATCAGTAACTATGTACGATAAAGCAAGTTCAACAAAAACTACAACCAATTTTAACTAAAAAGACGCAAAAATAAAAAAAATAAGACTAAAAATAAAAATAAGACTAAAAACAAAAACAAAAAATAAAAATCTACGAAGATGTAGAAAAGGAATAAACCTGCCTACTCTCGAGGAGTAGGTACCGACGCTCCCAAGTGATGCCTGATGGCAAGAACCTGCACTTGTCCTTCCAAAACTAATCCATTTAGTTCACAAAGTGCCGCAGACAGGTTCTCATGGCCTTCCATTCCGTCAAAAAATGCTTTAATTCTCTGTCCGTTTACTTTAAAAATACTACCATCTTCTGGATTTATAAGATCCACAGCTCCAAAAGGGTAGATTTTAAATATTTTAAATAGACCAGATCATCGACTTTTCAACTTTCCCGGAAAGAGTTTTAGCTGTGAATTAAAGAGTAACACATTTTGTCCCTCAAAAAATTCTCGTTTGTGAATTCTTTTGTCATGCCGGTTTTTAGTCTTTTCCTTGTAGAGTTTGGCATTTTCATAGGCGAAATTCTTATGTTCATCTAATTCACAAAGTTGCATTTTTCTTTAAATTCCAGCTTCAGAAACATCCATATTTAGCTCTTTAATTTTCAAATATGCTTTGTGTTCCAATTCCATAGGTAAATGGCAGGCTTTTCCAAAAAAAAAATTATATGGAGACATACCAATGGGAGTTTTAAAAACAGTACGATAAGCCCATAGAGCGTCATCTAATTTAAAAGTCCAATATTTTCTATGCGGTTTTACGACTTTTTCTAAAATTCCCTTGATTTCTCGGTTGGATAATTCTGCCAAACCATTGGTTTAGGGGTTATAGGCAGTGACAACTTTATGCTTACTATTATATTTTTCCCAATGTTCTAAAAAACTCGCCGCACAGCCGCCATGGCGCGCCATGGCACCAAGGCTTGTGTCTCATGCCACGTTAAGCCCGTGGCACGCCATGGCCTAATGTACAATTTCGTAATGTAATATTTGATTTTTCTTTACGTTTTTAATGTCTTATTTGCAAGTTTTTTAATATATACCATAATTTAACTTGCTTATTACTATTGACTAATTGAGTAACACTACAAAACATATGTTTTCTATATAATGATATATATGAATTAGAAAAATGATGCCATAAGTCACGTCTTGAAAACGCCATGGCCTCGCCGTGGCTCCTAAGGATTGAGGCTTGGCCTCGCTGCCACGCCACGCCTCACACCATTTAGAACCTTGATTTTTCCAAAACGCTCTTTAACAAATGATTTATAAAATGAGTACCCTCATCGCTAATTAAAGCACGGGGGTACCAAACCTTGTAAAAATTTGCTTTTGGAGAAATTTAACAACCGTTTTAGCATCATTTGAGTTACATGCCAATGCCTCGACCCACTTGGATACATAATCAACTGCAACTAAAATATACTAGCAATTTCCTGAAATTGGGAATGGTCCCATGAAATGAATCCCCCAAACATCGAACAATTCAACCTCTAAAATTCCATTTAGGGCATTTCATTCCTTTGGGAGATAGACCCTGTCCGTTGACATTCGTTACATGTTTTGACAAATTCTTGAGCGTCTTTGAACAATGTCGGCCAATGAAATCCAGACTGCAACACCTTTGCAGCTATCCTTTGCCCACCAAAATGCCCTCCATAATTAGAAGCACGACAATTTTTCAATACTGTTGGTACTTCACTTTCAGGAATGCATCTTCTCAACACTTGATATGCACATGATTTAAACAAAAACGGATCATCCCACAAATATAACTTATAATCATGCCTGAGTTTCTGGATTTATTGCTTATTAAACTCAGGGGGGATATTTCCACAAGCTAGAAAGTTGGCAATATCATCAAACCATGGTGTTTCAAAATGTTTTAACACCAGGAGTCTCTCATCTGGGAATGTTTCTGTTATCTTCTTCTTTTCCAGTCCTTCAACATGCTTCTCAAGTCTAGACAGATGATCTGCAACCTGATTCTTCACTCCCTTTCTATCCACAATTTCAAGATCAAATTCTTGCAACAACAGAATCCATCTTATTAACCTAGGTTTTGCATCTTTCTTTGAAATTAAGTATTTAATGGCAGCATGATCAGTGTGAACAATGACTTTTGCTCCCATTAAATAAGATATGAATTTCTCAAAAGCAAAAACTACGGCTAATAATTCTTTTTTAGTTGTTGTGTAGTTAATCTGAGCTTCATTTAGGGTTTTACTTGCATAATAAACGGAGTGGGAATACTTTTTCTTTCCTTTGGCCTAGGACAGCTCCTACAACCCAATCGCTTGCATCGCACATGATCTCGAAAGGTTTTTCCCAGTCAGGAGTAACAATCACAGGTGCAGTAACCAAAGCTTTTTTCAAAGTGAGAAATGCATTTCTACAATCCTCACTAAAATCAAATTTTTGATCATGTTGAAGTAACATGCACAAAGGTTTTGAAATTTTTGAAAAATCTTTGATGAATCTTCTGTAAAATCCTGCATGTCCAAGAAAACTTCGTATACCTTTGACAGTGGTTGGTTCAGGCAATTTTTCAATCACTTCAAGTTTTGCCTTATCAACCTCAACTCATCTTTTTGAATTAAATGACCAAGAACAAGTCCTTCCTTTACTATGAAATGACATTTTTCCCACTTTAAAACCAAATCAGTTGTTTCACATCGTTCAAGACTTTTTTCAAGATTTTTCAAACATTGATCATATGATGTACCATACACAGAAAAATCATCCATGAAAATTTCCATGGAGGTTTCAAGCATATCTAAAAATATGGACATCATACATCTTTGAAAAGCAGCAGGTGCATTACACAGACCGAATGGCATTCGTCTAAAAGCAAATGTACCATAAGGACAAGTAAAGGTGGTCTTTTATTGGTCTTCTGGAGCTATTGCAATCTGGTTGTAACCTGAATAGCCGTCTAAAAAACAATATTACTCCTTTCCTGCAAGTCTATCTAACATCTGATCAATGAAAGGTTGCGAGAAATGGTCTTTCTCGGTAGCCTTATTAAGTCTACAGTAGTCCATACAAATCCTCCAACCAGACGCAATTCTAGTGGGAATGAGCTCATCTTTCTCATTTGTGATCATAGTGACACCTCCCTTTTTAGGGACACACTGTACAGGGCTCACCCATGAGCTGCTCGCTATTGGGTAAATTATTCCTGCATCTAACCATTTTAAAATCTCCTTTTTCACAACTTCCTTCATGACAGGATTCAACCTTCTTTGTGGTTCAATGGAAGTGAAACTCTTGTCTTCTAGGATGATTTTGTGTTGGCAAATGGAAGGACTGATACCCTTAAGGTCGGAAATGGTCCATCCTATAGCCTTAGTGTGTAGTTTTAACAAACTTACCAACTGTTCTTCCTGATGTTTTTCTAGGGTGGATGAAATGATGACAAGCAATTTGCCTTCTTTACCTAGAAATGCATATTTCAGGTGTGAGGGGAGTGGTTTTAACTCCAGGTCAGGTGGTGATTCAATAGATGGGAGTTGATTCTTCATATATTCACTTTCCAACAACTCAAAAGTTGCAGTCTCTCTCAAGTCTAAGGTTTCACTTTCCTCTTCCCGTTTTTCTTTCTCATCAACTTCAGTCTTTCTCAAGTTTAACATTGTTTTAATTCCTTCTTTGTGGCACAAAGACTCAATATCACTCAAGGTAAAACATTCTTCTCTGTCATCAGGATATTTCATAAAGTTGAACACATTAAAAGTGATATTTTGCTCATTCACTCTCATAGTCAATTCTCCTTTCTGAACATCAATATGAAGTCGGCTGTCCTCAATTTTTCCACTTGGATATTTCATTTTTCCACTTGGACTAATACATCCTCAATTTTTCCTTTCGGGTGAGCTATGGACTTGTCAGCTAACTGCAGGGTGACTGTGGTTGGTCTAGCCTCACCTATGCCTAGGGTGTTAAAAACAGACAAGGGCATAAGGTTTATACTAGCTCCCAGATCACTTAATGCATTTCCAATCTCTTTCCCACCTATTGAACAAGGAATAGTGAAACTCCTAGGATCTTTCAGTTTAGGGGGAATTTTATTTGAAAGGAGGGCACTATAACCTTCGGTTAAGGCAACAGTTTCATATTCACTCAACTTCTTCTTTTAGCTCAAGATGTTCTTGAGAAACTTTGCGTAACTTGGCATTTGTTCAATTGCTTCAACCAACGGAATGTTGATATGTAGTTGTTTAAACACGTCAAGGAACTTTTTGAATTGTAACTCCTCTTTTTGATTTCTCAACCTTTGAGGAAAAGGTATATACGGAGGGACAGGAGCTACAATGGCTTTCTCAGGAGACTGACCTAAAGGTGTTGGAGTGTCGGTAGGTTTAGAACTTTTGAGTATGTAAGTGACTGGTGATGTGACAAGATTATCAATCTTAGTGGGAGATGTTGGGGCTTCATCATGAAATGATACCTTCTTTTTGCCCTCTTCTGGAAATAATAAAGGGAAATCAGTTTTCTTAGGTAGCGGTCCTATGTCCACTGATTTTCCTTTATCGTTCAAAGTGGGTGTGACAATATCCGGAGTGAGTTGGGATGGTTCAACGGGTTTTTCATAGGTTGACTTTCCGTTAAGTTCTTTCCACTTCTCAAACTCACTACTTTCACATGTTCTTTCATGGCTGGTCTTGGGATCTCTGTATCACTAGGCAATGTACCAGGAGGCCTATTCCGTAATTCAAGTGCAATTTGACTAATCTGGGTCTCTAGAGATCTTATGGTAGTGTTTTGATGGTTCATTGCTGAATTGGTTTGGTTTATAAACCCTTTCAA
This sequence comes from Arctium minus, assembly GCA_954870635.1. NCBI lineage: Eukaryota > Viridiplantae > Streptophyta > Magnoliopsida > Asterales > Asteraceae > Arctium > Arctium minus. The sequence continues at coordinate 20,049,258 of OX941097.1, read as the reverse complement.
AATTGTTTCTAAAGAAGTAGATGACTCGGCTTGCTGGTTAGGTTTGTTTTGAAAAGACGACTGATGTGGTTGTTGATGAAAAGTCCGATGGTGATGGTTTTGAGGATGACTTTGGTGTTGTGGTTGTTGAGATTGTTGTGGTTGTTGTGGTTGAAGATTTGAATTTCCTGGCTGTTTAGGTGCGAGAGGATTTAAACATGGACTGTGCCAAGAAAAGTTTGGGTGTTGTCTCCAACTAGCATTGTAGTTGTTGGTGTAGGGACCAGGTCTATTATGAACATAGTTTACGGATTCGGTATTTTGTGGACAATGTTCATAAGAGTGTTCCCTACCACAACAGACACACTGTACTGAGAGTACTGTTGAGATAGGTGTAGAAACATTTGGATGCACTCCTTGGCCAGAAGTTAAGTTTTTTAGCATGGTGGCCATGGAAGTGAGTTATGCAGTTAATGCAATGTATGCATCTACATCATGAACTCCAACAGTCTTCTTTTGTGGTTGGGCACGTGGATCAACCCAATGTCTATTGTTTGTTGAAATCTTTTCAAGAATTTCATACCCATCATTGTAGGTATTAGCTGTAAAGGCCCCTCCTGATGTCGCATCGAGCATTTGTTTAGCTATGGGGTTTAGACCATTGTAAAACGTCTCGAGTTGTGAAACTCTAGGGAATGCCATGGTGAGGGCATTTTCTCAACAACTCTTTAAACCTTTCCCATGCATCAGGAATTACTTCATCATCCAGTTGTTTAAACATGCAAATTTCATTTCTGGATTTGGCATTCCTGGTGGGTGGAAAATATTTTCGCAAAAACTTTTCAGCCATATTATTCCATGATGGTACAAAACCTGGTGCCAACGAATTAAACCGTGATTTTGCCTGATCCCTTAGAGAAAATGGAAATAAAGTGAGTCTTAAAGCATCGTTAGATACTCCTGGGATCAGGAAAGCATCGGTGATCTCCATAAAAGATTTTAAATGAGAATGAGGATCCTCCGATGGCATTCCGGTAAATTGTCCATTTGTTTGCAACATATGGAACATGATGGGTTTTAACTCAAAATGGAGGGCGGCAATATGGGGTCTAACTATCCCTGAATTTAATTGCTCAAAATCGGGGATAACATGGTCCATAATCTTTCCCTCTTTGAAATTTGCAAGTTTAATTATGTTCGGAACTTCATTTCTTTGTTCATTGTTACCTTGAGATTCTACATCATCATCAACATGGTTGTTGTTATGATTGTTCCCTTGATTTGGTGCATCTTGTTGAAAAGGGTGCTCAGATGGGTTTCCAAAAATTGGGGGTGCATCATGAAATATTGGCGGTGGTTTTTGTCGGTTTTCTAAAAGCGGTGGTTGTCTAGGTCCCATGTTTTCAAAACCTGGTAGGGGTAATTCCATGATTGGAGGATCTAATGTTAATGAAATTCTTTGTGCTCTCCTTCTAATTTGGAATGTTCTTTCAATGTCCGGGTCAAATTCGAATAACTCCCCACGTGGTATTCTTGGCATACACCAAAAATTTGTGACTCAAACGGTGTTAGAAAAATCAAATCTTTAACTTTACTTTAAAAATCTTTTAGCTTGCCTAAATCCCCGGCAACAGCGCCAAAAACTTGTTGCAAGATTTATATAGAATAAACCTCTCAGACTTTGTACAAATGGAGAATAATGCAAGTATACATTGCTCAATCCATTGTCGTTTTTTATAAGTAATAGAATGGTAAAATACCGAGTATTGATCCACACGGAAAAAATGAGTAAAAGATTTAAATCAAAGTCCAGAAAAAGAAATGATTTCAGATGGCGATTTTGAAGAAATATCGTTGGTTGAGTTGATTACAAATTATTGCGATAACAATTAATTAAAAAGGAAGCATGGGTGTAGGGATTCGTTAAGATTTCAAACCAAATAAATCGGGCAGAACTTCGTGACAAACAACTCATCTTATCTAACCATCAACTTGTATAAGGCATTCTTTTGAAGTTGAGAAAGGCACGCATCCATGGACTAACTTTAATGTTTCCAAAATAAAGTAGTATTGGCAATGGCACAATCTATCCCTTTTGTAAGTTGTACGTAATGAAACAAGTTTCCTTGGTTCTAAGTAAATCTCTCGAACCTACCTCCATATCGTTCAAGTTGATGTGTTCAAGATGGCTCATCTTTGAGTTCATCAGACTTCAACATTTCAACAATATAACATTGAACGAATGGTTGGAACGATTTATTATTAGTCAACAAATTTATACCATCAAAATAGGTTTTTTATCTTAACTTCACCCCACACTCGAGCTAAGCTTGTCAGCCTATCATTGCTCGGTTTCCTTGCATTTTTTTTATTTTTAAGAAAAACGAAAGACATGTGCTAAATATTTAAATAACGACGAAATAAAAATTTACGAGAACTAAACTTGTCTTAAAATACAAAAGTCAACAAAAACGTGAAAGATCTAAGTTACGAAAGAGAAATACGACAAAGTAGAATAAATCAAGATGGCTAAAATTTAGAACATGAACGAAATTTTACGATAACTAAAATTTAGAACATGAACAAAATTTTACGATAACAAACTTACACTAGACAGAGTTAATAAAGATGCAACTAAAAATAAAGATTTACGAAAATGTAAAAGCATAAACTAAAATGCATAGAATTTAGATGGCAAGAAGAAAAATACTAAAAGATTGATGCATTAATTATAAAAAGAGATGAAAGTTCTTGGAAGAAACTTCATCTTTTTACAAAGATGAGGTAGCAAGAAGTGAATACATGATGGAGAGGTTTCAAATGGTAAAATTGATGGAGAGAAAGTGTGAAATGAAACTAAGATTGTAGGATTTATAGAGCTTCTAAGGAGACAAAATCTTCAAACATCTTCAACCAAAGGTCCATATGATCTTTTCTTTAGCAACAAAATCACTTGGAAGATCTCAAGAAAATCACCAAATCTCATAAGCTTCCAAGTTAATCACTAAATCTTTGAAGCTTCCAACAAATCATTATATCTTTGAAGATTCCAAGTAAATCACCAAATCTTTGAAGTTTTGTCTTCATTCCAAAAACACAAGTCTTCCTTTATTTTCATCCTATATCATCACAAAACACACTTTCAAATTCAACACTCTAAACTATAAGATTAGCCACAAATTAGCATCAAAAGACAAGTGAAATTGGTCATTGGTTTACCTAAACTCCATAAACGAAAATCGAAAATATACATAAAAAAGACTCAATTTAACGACTTCTGACAAATTAAATTAATGAAAAAGAAACTAAAAAAAAGTGTAATGCGTCAATTAAGTTTTCGCATATCATATGTTTTGGAGAAATGTTTGATTGTGTGTTATGAGACGTTTTGAAAGGATAAATGGTATAAACTTACTTGGAAAATGATTTGTCCCAATTTAAACTATGTTGGAGTTATTTATTTATTTTGGAGCATGAGTTTGCATAAATACGGGTTGTTTACGTTTGATTTCATTCTATCATTTTTAACAATTGGTCTTTTGATTTGTAGAGCCTATGGCTCGAGTTGGACTTTATTGGGTCTTGGGAATAATTGTCCGGTTTTAATAGCTCAATGTGGAGCATTAGGTTATAATTTGCATTTACTGCATCTTATTTGAGAATTACATGTTTTGAATGCACTAGTTCATTCGTTCAGAGTCATGTAATGTTTTTGACTGTAATGCAATTGATCCATAGGCACTTGAGTCATTACATTCAATGTTGGGACAATTAGTTTCCCTCGTTGTAGCACGGATAGGCATCGGGATTCATGGTAAGTAAGATGTGGATTCGTGGGGTCAGGCATCGTCCCATGAGCAGTAAGGTGTAATCCAAATGTGCTTGTATGTTTGGTATGGATTTGGTTACCTCAAAGTATAGACCTAGAGGGGTTGAATTTGAGTCTCCACGGGAAAAAGATCTAGAGGGGTTGAGCTCGATATGTCTTATGAGTTTAATCCATGCGTTTTGGTTTTTTTACATAGTCATGTGACCTATTTTTGTGTATAGTCACATGCAATGTAACCGGGTCTCCCCCATCACCGAAAGGTGTTGTTTTGGGTATGAAGTTTTATAATCCATGTTTTCGGTGACGTTTTGAGTATGGGTTGTTACCCATGTTCTGTGGTTTTGGATATTGGACCTTATCCATGTTTTGGATATTTTGGATGATAGAGTTTAACCATGTTTTCAGTATTTATTTATTAAAGTATCGGTTATGTTTTACGTGAGTTTTGGGTTTTGGATTTATATTCGAATGAACGTTTTTGTATTGTGGTTTTAATCACGAAGATGGTGTGTGTTGAAAAAGAGGTTGCTTTCAGACTTAATGTATTTCATTTTAGAAATCACGATTTAAACAACATTCTTAAAGTTTATTGTTTTATATGTCTATAATGAAAACTCTTGAGCTCACTAGGCGTTAAGTCAAACCCTTTTTATTTGTCGGCATGTGCATCAGGTCTGGTTGGGAATAGTCCTAGTAATACTATGAAGAGAGGAGTGCTACTAGTCTGCTCGAGAAGCGAGTAGCATTGGAGAAGTCTTCCGCTTTGGTTTTGTGAAGAGCAGCTTGTATTGGAGTTAAGTAGCACCCGACTTCGGTTTCGTCCTTGTTTAATTGCTGAAGTTTGTAATGGTTGAGGTTAATTATAGAATTTTATATTTGAGGTATGATATTTTTTGATTTGTAGGAGGAAGTATTGTCCTCCATTTGATATTATATCGAGATTTTAATTAGTTGTTCTTACCAAATTTGAGGGTGTTATATTTGTTCACCGGATTATATGATTGATGCTTAGAATACTTGTACATGATGCTTTAAATGTTTGATCACCATGTAATTGATTTATTAAATGTAATATATATATATATATATATATATATATATATATATATATATATATATATATATATTTTGAGGTGTTGTTATGTTTAGAATTAAAATTTTCTAAGTTTTAAGTGATTAATGAGATAAGGATATATTGGTTTACTTTAGCTGCATGTGAGGTAAACTTGAATTAAAAGAATCTTTTGATTATTTGTGTTAAAGTCGAAAGATTTACTACAATAATTATTAGGATAACTATATTACATCTTCGAGAGAAAGTAATATGAGTATTAGGTCTATTACATTTTTTTTTGAAAGGCAGCTTTCGAAAGTTTCCACCCACTGGGCTACGCTTTCAGGAGGTATCGGGCTCCCACTTAAGGGTGCCACCCACTAATCCCCCCCTCGATCCAGACCCGGCCCAAAGGGCCTGCCTGAATCGGATGTCTCGAGTTGATCACCACGGGACTCGAACCCAAGTAGTAAGGCTTTCACCCCTTACCCTCCCAGGATGTTACCGACCACTGGGCTACAACCTTATCGACAGGTCTATTACATTTAATTGTTAGTCCGTTGACAATCTGTAAGGGTGCGTTTGGTTTGCAGACTGGATGGGACGGGACAGGACAAAAACTCACTGTCCCACGTTTGGCGTGACATGGGACAGGACAAAAACTCACTGTCCCACGTTTGGCGTGACATGGGACAGGACAAAAATTCACTGTCCCACGTTTGGTGCGACATGGGACAGGGACAAAGACTAGACAAGGTGGGACAAGATGGGACAAAAAATGGTATTTTCTTGTTACACCAAAATAGGTGGAACAACATGGGACAAAAGTGAGACATAAATTAAAAATCATTGATTTACCGCTATTTGATGTATAATCCCAATATGGTATTAGTCTTAAGGGTCACCACTACCTATCGCTGCCATTACCACCATCGATGGCCACCAGTAGCCACCGCCAACCACCATTGGCCACCTATACCTATTTCTCCACCAGAACAACCTCATCCACCACCTCCACAACCATCTGCCATCGCCACCACCACTACCATTGTCGACCACCTCCACTAACACCGATCACCGCCACCATTGGCCGCCACCACCATCAACGGCCACCGGTAGCCACCACCAACCATCGTCGACCACTTCCACCTCTTCCTCCACCACATCCACAACCACCGCCTATCGCCACCTCCACCGATCACCACCACCCCATTGCCGCCGCCACCACCGACGCTTACCGCAACTACCGTCGGTGACCTCCGCCACTTCCTCCACTACAATAACCTCTATTACCTCTGTCCACCGCCACCACCACTACCATCGTCGACCACCTATACCTCCACCACATCAACCATACCAACCACCTGCACCACCACCATCCACTATCTTTCACGTTCTTCACAACTACCATCCTTCACGGGCCACATATTGCATTTATCTTTACCTGTCGCTGCAACTATGCATCCGCCAATTCATTAAGATCTTCCAAATTGAATCAAATATTATATTTTCTTTATATGAATCAGATTTTTTCGAACTACCATCAATTATTTCAGATTCTTCATTCAAATTTCCTACTTTTGTTTTTCTATGTATTTATATGTATGAAAATCGTTTAAAAAATAAAAATGTTTTTTCAATAAATTATTTAAAGATATACTTTATTTGTGTTATTTATAACTATTATATGATATATAAAATCATCAAAAAAACTTTTAGGGAAATTTGTCCAGTCCTGGCCTATCCAGTCCTGGCCATACAAAACACAAGACAGACATTTGTCTTGTCCTGTCCAGTCCTGTCCTAGCCTCTTGTCCTGTCCAGTTCTGTCCTGTCCAGTCCCGTCCAATCTTGTCTGCGTACCAAACGCTACCTAATGGGACTGTAATTTATCTCGTGAATAGAAACTAAAATCCAACCCTAACTACTACCTCCGGCCACCACTTGAATTTAAATCCAGTTGTTCTTTACGATTGTTTGGTAGCTAAGGAGGGTCAAAAAGGCGTCGTTCTAATTGAAGGAAGATTGGGGATAGAAGAGAAATAAAAATATTGCAGATAGCCATTATACTTCATCATCTTCGAATACAAATACCTCAATCTTTGAGGAAATGTAAGGTCATTGTTCTTGTCCAATGAAAGAAAGCCTCAACTAATAATGGTAAAAACGGTTATTTGTCGATTGTTATTGAGAACCACCAAAATACAATGCGATAATGATTGAATATTGGGACCATGTATGATAAACATAAGTTGAGCATCTCTAATGCAAGGTTCTTATAAGCAATAAGTGTAATGGATTGTAAGAATTAGCATTGTGGAGAGTTTTTGTAAGAACCCAAACCCATTTGGGTTCTTATAAGAACCTTCTTTTTGCACTTTTTGTTGCCATCTCATTTCCAACTCTTCAAAATAAGAACTCGTATAAATGTCTACAATGGTAGTTCTTATAAGAAACTCTTTTTGTGGGTCTCATACATATTTTCAACTTCAATAATTATTATAAAGTTAAGAAAATAAAATAAAAAATAAGGGAAATGTCACATCTCACAAATTTTATGGTAAGAACCAAGGTTTTTATAAGAACCTAAAGGGGTTTGAGTTCTTATAAAAACTCTCCACAATGCTAGTTCCTACAAGTTATTGCACTTTTTGCTTATAAGAACCTTGCATTGGAGATGCTCTAAGAACCTTGGTTCTTACATTGATGTTTGGTGTGATGTGACATATTACTAGTTTTTCTTTTTATTTCCTTGATTTTATAATCATTAATATTATATATTTAAGGGGTTGTTTGTTTAACTCTTAATGGTACCATTAAGAGGTAACCTCTGAATCGTTAAGAGGTAAATCCTATAACAACCCAAAACATCAAACCAAACAACCATAAACAAGTACATGATATCTTGCCAAAAACGGCCCCAAGTTTACAAATCTTGTCTCAAGGTTTGCGATAAACAACCTAGTACACAACTGAGATCTAAAGACATAAACAAAAAGGAAGTCTTCTAAGCGGCTCCGAATCACACCTTCTCTTTCCCTTTGAACGATCCCTCTACTTCTCGATTTCCTGAAAAGGGTTTTTAGTTTGAAAGAGCGAGGGTTAGACCGAAAGGTCTACTGAGTTCCCTCAAATAACAGTTTACGCCAATCCCAAGATTTCTCATTAGAATAATTTCAAATACCAATTCAGTATACAAAACAACATATTCACAACACACTTCCATTCACACTGGTGTAACACAAAGTAACACCGTGTCTGGCTCACACTACCTTAATCTGGGACCCCCCCCATTGGCATGAACGGGACACACACCCCGTCTTAAACCACACTTGCCAACTACAAAGTATGCATACATTTAAAACAACAACGTCAAAAATAAATCTCACTAATTAATTCTTTCATGTGTAAGTACAATTAGGCATGAATAAAATAGAATGCTTTTAAAATGAAACATCTGCATACTTCGATCGTCCAACCACATATAAAAGTTTAGTTAGAAAACTCACCTGACGTCCTGAATACTTGAGATTGTCGAGCAACAGGTTTCCTAATTACAAAACAGGATCGCCCGGTCAGACACTTGATTTCTTTGCAAACAAGGAATAACCCCGACTTAATTTTTCTGCTACCCAGGTACTAGACAAGAAATCTTCTAAGTTCTAAGGATCTCCTAAGGGTCGAATACAGAACAGAACCCAAACCCGGGATCACCTGGTCGAGAGTCCCCCGGGTACACCCGGTCAAGACGTCCCCGGGATCCCCCGGTCGAGACGCACCAGGGTCACCTGGTCTCACCCCCTGGGGTCACCCCGGCTTCACGCCCCGGGGTCACCCGGTCGCACCACTCCCCCGGGGTCACCCGGGCTTCACGCCCCGGGATCACCCGGTCACCACTATTCCCGGGGTTACCCAGGTTCCACGCCCCACACCGCCCGGTATCACGATCCCGGGCCCTGTTCCACAGATAAGGGTTTTCCTTGTCGCGAACTCGTCTCTCTCTTTCATTTCGAGAAAACCAAACGGGGATTAATTCCCCACATCACAAGCACGAAACCCACTCTTTTCTTCCCCCCCCCCCCTAAACGGTCGATAATCAACACAACAGTTGATTTATTGCAACACCCAAAACATGAATTATTAAAAAAAAACCAAGAACATATTGATTTCTCACCAAAATCTACAACGATGGTAAAATTTCTACAACGACAATCATAAGGGAGAAGAAAACTATAACTTACCTTGATGGGATTGCAAATTGATCTTCCTTCCCAAGCCCTTGGTCTCTTATCCACTCTACACACCTAAAAATCGCCTGATTCTAATCTTGATACTCTTCCCCCAAATGGTTACAGTAGGCGGCTAGGGTATTAGAATACCCTTTTATTACCAATGTTACAACTAGCCCCTCCAACTTTGGGCTTTGACCAAATGATCCCCCAACTCTTAAGTTTCACAATTTAACCCGGTTATTACAAATCATGTTTGGCAAAAAAAAATTTATGCCTCTTAATGGTTCCAAAACCCTCTGAATGATTTTGTATCTTGACCATGCCTTAACCATTAAGAGCCCTGATTTCATTATGAACAATTAGCAAACAACCATATTTCATTTGGCACTATATCATATAAGAGCCTCTTAATCATTCTGACCACTTAATCATTCTGCATCAAACCATTCAACAATTGCCAAACAGTCCCTAACTTATATAAGTATTATATGTGACCCACAAAAGGAGGTTCTTGTAAGAACTACCATGTAGCATTTTATGTGAGTTCTTGTTTTGATGAGTTAGAAGTGAGCTGACAACAAAAAGTGTAAGAAGTAGATTTCATTGGAGATTCTCTAACTTATTTTTAAAGCTTATTTCAAAAGCCTTGTTTGAATTGACAAAAAATCTGCTTATTAATTAGCTTATTTTTTGGATGGGTAAAAAATAACATATAAACTAACCTGTTGAAATGCTACTTGGAGTATATATGCTCCATGAATTGTTTCCCCACTTTTTTTAATTATACATCTGATTAATATTTTAATTATTATTTATTATTAATAAAATGTTAATGACATATATTATTAATTATTAATTCAATTATTAATTATTTTAATTGTAAATTATTCATTAGTATTAGTTACTAATTACTTAGAATTACTATTAATTTTATCAATTATTTTTATATTATTATTATTTAATATATTTAGTCCTCAAAAACAAATATAACGATTTTAAAATTATTTTTATAAATTACATAAAAGCTAAAGTTATATTTCTTTCATTTCATAAATAATAAAACTTTGATAAACATTTTAATGAAATTAATTTTTTTGAGAAATTATTAATCAATTAAGATAAGGTTGACTGTAATAACCACATCCAAATGTGATAAGATGGGAGTTTGGGTAAATAGTGGCTAGAAGTTTGAAGATGGAGGACTAGTGTGTAAATTTGAGAAAAGAAGCTTTAACCCTAATACTCTAGTCTTTTATTTCAATTTTTTCTTGCTTGGTGGCGGCTAAAAACGAGAGAGAGAGAGAATGAGACTTGTGGAAGGTGAAAGCAATTTTTGGGTGCATTTGAGGAAGAAGGTTGGCATTGAAGAAATTGGTGTCTCTTGTCATCAAGGTAAACTCTAAGGTGTCGTTTGTTTTTTAAAAGGTCTAAAGTATGAAGTCTTATTTTAGTTATGATTAATAAGAGGTGGTGTGTAAAAAGGTCTGAACGATTCAGACTTAAGAGCCATTAAGAGGTTTTTTTTAAAACAAACAACCCCTAACTCTATTCTATTGTTGATTTTAGTTGGGAATGTTGGATTGTGAGAGGATTTAGGGAAGAATGGTTTTTTTTGTTGTGTTCTAAAGTTTTGGTGTTTCTCTTTGATCTTTAATGGAGTTGGAGATCAAACTTGTAGAGGGATTTATTGGTAAGAGTAGAATAGAGGTTGGTTCTTTCGTGTTGTGTTTCAATCCCATGGAAAATCACCTTTCCAATTTGGGTAGGGTTCGACAGAGCAATTTCCCCCAAAATCGTTGAAGTCGGGACCCGAAAGTGTCCGACCCAGAGACCGGTGTGAGGGAACCCGGGCGCAGACCTGGGAGGCAGGGGCGCCCGGGGTATGTTATGTCCGGGGAGACCGGAGTGAAGTAGATGTAACATCCTAAAATTCAGAGTAATTTAAAACTTCATAAATAAGGCAATATGACATTTGTATTGTTATAAACTTCTCAAAAAGTGTATCAGTCCTTGAGACTTTACAAAAACCTGTACGGATTTGGAACTCATCAACAAACTAATCTAAACATAACTATCTAGATTACACCAGTTGACAATCCAAAATTCATCAACAGAATGGGACTTAACAATGCCCAACTATTAACACTTTAGTCATCTCAAAATGCCTCGAGACCCAACTCGTCTCTCAAAACCCCGTGCATCCCACCGCTAAGGGAAACCTGTTATACATATCATTTGAGAAAAAGTGTCAGACTTAAAGCCTGGTGAGAACATACAGTTTATAAAACTCAAAAGATATAAACATTTGTATCATAAGATAATATTTCCAAAGATGTTTAATCTTACAATTGAAACCTTTGCCACAACCGGGCTTTTTCGTTATAAACATGTTATCAAATGACCAATGATAAAACATTTTACCAAGGATTGTGGCGTAACACAAAGTAAGCCAAAATCCGAGTTATGAGCTAAACAATTGGAATCCAAGGATACGAACACATAAGTCCGTGCTACAAAATGAGATCTAGCCCCAAGCAAAACCAATGTATACTCCTTCACTAGGATCACTATGAACCATGGCTAATATCCGACCTCACATAACCGTACCAAGTTGCCCCCGAGGATCATATGCATCCATAGCTACAATATGGGGAATGTGACATCCCAACAATACAGTCGACTCAAAACCTAGGGATCCGCTAGTAATGGTACAGACTCGTCACAACAACATATGTGACCAACCATAAATAAACATATGGTATAAACACATTTTATAAACAGAATGTCATTTCCAGTTCAACTTCTAGTAAGAATGAAAATCATTAAAATGAGTTCTTAAACATTCTTTTCATATATCCGCAAAATATACAAGTAAAACATCATTTTACTTCATTAAGATAAAATCCATCATTTTAGTAAACATAATTATCGGGAACCCTAAAATCTCCCAAAACTCAAGTTATATCAAATATGTAGAAAACTTAAATCTGAAACCATTGAGATATATAGGAGTTCCAAAAAGGTAACTTTTGATATGTATAAAGTTTAAAATGATAGTAGGAACTCACCAGTAGGTTTTAGGATAAAACCCGAAAAACCAGATAACGATCACGACGTAGAGGTGAAGCTTAAAACATCGAAACCTCGGATCGAACACCAAATAAAACTACCAAACTCTAGAGAGAGAGAGAAAAGATTTAGAGAGAGTTAGAGATTTTGAGATTGAGAGAATGAGATAATTTTGGTAACTGAACCCTTAAGTCGGTCCAGGGGGATTCGCGGGTTATGTCGCGACCTCAACTCGCGGCATAACTCACCCGTGCCATAAAACCCTAAAACCAACAGAGGCTTTCGCGACTAATGCCGCGAATACCCCTCTCATGCAAGTCGCGAAGCTCATAAACCCATAATCAACAGTGGACATCGCGACTTATGCCGCGACTCCAAGTCGCGAGCAAGTCGCGAAACTCACTGGAAGTTCACATTTTCACCGAAGACCACGCATTCGAACGATAAACTATAAACGGTGTTAATGACAACGGTTAAACACAAGATTACAACGATATGTATAATGAAAATCCAGGGTGTTACAGTAGACCTGACAAAAACTGACACGACACGCTAACTCGACATGAAATAAACGGGTTTGGGTAATACATTTCAACCCGTTTAAGTAAACGGGTTGACACGACACGACACGAAAATTAAACGGGTCAGGTCAGGGTCAAAAGTTTCAACTCGAAAATGACCCGAATAACCCGTTTATATATATGTATATATATTTTTATAGGTTTTTTTTTAATGCTTTGGATTTTTAATGTTTTAGACTTGGTTAGAACTTATAAGTTTGAACTAAAAAATGTGGATTTCCAATGCTTCCATTTGAATTTTGGATTTGTACTTTTTTGTGAATTTTTAATTTTTTAGTTTTATAAATGTTAAACGGGTTAGGCGGGTCATGTCGGGTTAGGCGGGTCGGGTCAGGGTTGAGATTTTCTGACCCGTTTATTAAACGGGTCGGGTTAGGGTTAGGCATTCTCAACCCGTTTAACTTTGAACCCGACACGACACGACACGTTTGCCAGGTCTAGAGTGAAGGGGGACCCGGGCGTGGCCCGGGAGTCGGGCACCCGGGGTGGAGTGAAGCCCGGGGGTCGGGTTGAGTAGGGGCCGGGAGTCGGCTGTGGTAGCAAGGACCCGGGAGACAGGTTGAGTAGGGGTCGGGCGTCAGCATGGGGAAGCCGGGAGGCGGCTGTAGGAGCAACTCGGGGAGGAGTCTAGTCGAAAGGAGGGAGGGCCGATAACCGAACCCAACCCCTAGTGGGACGGGTTAGAGTGTGTATTTTTGGGAGTTCGTTCTTTACCACCCGGTTAACTTTTCTGGTAGGTTTTGGTCGTAAAGGTTGAGCATTCTTGTAAGGAAGATTTTACGGGAGATCCAGGTGAGTTTTCTAAACCGACTTTTATTAACGATTGCGAGATATATTTATAAATGCAATAAATGTTTCAATGCGAGTAATGTTTAAATGCGAGAAATGTTTGAATGTGATCGTACTTTTGTTGTCATGTCATGAGGAAATGTATGCATACATTGTTGTTAGCGAGATGGCCAAGTCGGGGGGTGTGTCCCGCCTGTGCTCATACCGGGGGGGGGGGGGGGGGAGTTGTCCCGTATATGTCATTGGGGGGGTGTCCCAAAGAAGGCAGTGTGAGCCAGACACGTCGTTTCCTCTGCGTAACGGCAGTGTGTGCCAAAAGCGTGTTTGTAAGTACGATGTTATATTTTTTAAAACAGAATTGGTTTATATTTTTATAAATCTTCTATGTGGCTTTGGCGTGAACTGTTATCAGAGGGAACTCACTAGACCTTTCGGTCTAACCCTCGCTCTTTCAAAACTAAAAATCTTTTCAGGAGGGCGTGACATAGGAGGTTCTGGTAAAAGAAAGGAGAAGTTGTGATCGAAGAACTTATCGAGAAGAATCCTCAATATAGTATCCAGACTTAGTAATTACTTTTGTAATCTCAGTTATGTATTAGGTTGTCTTTCCGCAAATCTTGTATTTTAGATATAGACTTGAGGTCGTTTGGCGTTGTTAATTAATAAAGTTGGTGTCGCTTTATGTCGAGAAGTGGGTTGTTACATTGACCAACGTTGTTTTTTATTTATATTATATGTTATAGTTACTTAAAATCATAGTTTAATGTAGATATTTTCTTAAATTCGTATTTACTGATACAAATCCAAACTTTATAATTAAATTGAAATTTCTATACATATTCTATTATTTAATTTTCATTACCATCTGGTTTGTATTTATTAACATATTATATTATCAGTGATTTGTTTTAAATATATTACGAATATTTAAATTTAATAATTTTTAATTATTCTTTTTAGCCATTTTACATTTCAACTAACTTATCAATTAGTTTTGTCAAGTATAATTAATTTATCAGCTAACTTATTAACTACTAATTAATTTATAATTTATTATTTATTTTATCAAATCAAACATAACCTGAAAAATAACATATAAATATGATGAATTAATTCATTACAATCCTTTGACAGATTTCATTTCATCCAAAAACATTCTGCAAACCAAACGTCCCTTAGAGAAAAAAAGAAGGAAAGAACAAATGTGTCCATTATCCATTATTTCATTTTGTCTCATTTCTAAAAAAGAATATTAGATTTTCTATTGATTATTAATGTATTTTTTATTAAGTCATTAGTTTTTTATTTTACTTTAAGAAACATGCTCTTGAAAAATTTAATTTAATAAATATATTAAAAATTATATTATAATTTTAAAATAAATACTATCACTTTATAATTTAGGATCTTATTCGTTTTTTCATTTAAACTCTTAATCATGACTTATAACTGATTCTGTTAAATGAGTTATAATTCAGACTATTTGTTTTTTTATTATTTTCAGAGCATTATATCTCTGAATATGGTCTGAACAAAAAAGTCGTAACCTTATCTCTTAAATCTTCTTTTATTTCCGTCTAACGCCATTCTTTCGATCTCAACGTCGGTTTTAGCCCAGATGCACCACGAGTTTGCAAAAATGCAAAACACGAAAATTGTAGATTTGTGTGTTAGCTTTTCAGAACATCTTGAATCACTTATATCGGGGTTTCGGTGTGTGAGACATGATTAAAACTCTATAGCCTAGCAAATCTGCCAACATTCTTCTTTTGTTTCCTTTTTTCATTTCGTCTTTTGATCATCGATGCTCATTCCAATTGACGTATTTAAATTGAATTTTTTAGGATAAAATAGATAATTATACATATTCAGACTTTTGAAAGTCTACAAAAATAAAAAATCTTATTGATTCAGCCTTCAGATTTTAACACTAAAAATCATAAGTGAAATCAAATTTCAAACTTTTACCCTGCGACATAAAAGTTCACCTAAATTTGCAAAAGTGAGTTTTTTTTGGTAATGCTATTTGCACCAAATTGGATGGTGTTGAATTCATTGTTTTCCATCACAATTATTTTTAATGAAACATATGTCATTTCACTTGACATATATATATATATATATATATATATATATATATATATTATTTTTGTTTATATATATATACACATTATCTTTATATATATATGTGTGTGTGTATGTTTTGATTTTATAAATTTATTAAATTTGTTTATAAATTTATAAAATTTGTAACTTTTGATTTTATTTAATTTTATAAATTTGTAACTTTTGATTTTATTATAACTTTGTAAAATGTATTTTTCTTTATGTTAGTCACGTTCCAATATTCTCTTGTAAGATTCGGTTTTAAAAACGTGTAATTATTTCTTACCCGAATTGAACCGTAATTAAAAATAGCAACCAAAGATAATTGGGGGGTTAAACCCACCAATTAAGTAAACTCGTTATAAAAAAAAAAAAGTAAAGTAAATAATCTCTCTCTCTCTCTCTCTCTCTCTATATATATATATATATGATTAGAGTAAATTACTACATATTTTCCCTTAGTTCATAATCATCACCGTATTCTTCTTCTTTTTTCATATCTCTCTCTCTCTCTCTCAAAATCTCTCCAAATTCTCTCTAGATTTGCTCTCAATCCGTTGAAGTAATCGACGAAACAGTTACATATTCGAAATCTACGATTCGAACCCTTCCTAGAGGTATAAACTCTTCTTAAGTTATTTAAGTTGGTAAGTTAGTGTAGTTAAACCGGTTGTTACATATACAATATGATAAAATAGTATAAAAAAATGATAAAATAATATAAAAAAAAACTTTGTAAACCGGGTTGTTACATATACAATATGATAAAATAGTATAAAAAAGTAATATTACATGTTATAAGTATGACCGGAAGTGGGACGTACTTGCCGCTTAGGTCCACTCCGCCAACGTGGACTGAACATGTTGTTTTTACAATTGGGTACATTAATGGTAACCATTATGTTAAATTAGATATGGCAGAAGTATACCCGTTTCCACAAATTGTATAACATTTTTTCCATTACAGTTATCCGTGTGCTGCTGGATGGGTTACACCATATTTAGAGCGAATACAGAATTACATGCAGCTTTTACGTGTTAATTGTACTACGGATAATGTTATTTTAGAATAATCGAATGTAATATAGATTATTTTATGTTCTATTTATATGTTAAATCGCAATATTTATGTTTTATTTTTATAATTACATAATTATAAAAAATTAGTAATATTTATATTTATAAATATTTATTTCTTTTTAAATTAAACCAAAAAGTAAAAAAACCTTTTAAAACTATATAATACAAATAAATAAAAATATATAATAAAAATAAACAAAAGAAAAAACAATAAACAATCATGATATACAATCATGAAGGTGCAACTAGCAAAAGCTTTGGTGCAATTAGAACATCTGCAACAACATTGCTAAAATAGAAAAAAATGGTTTTTTCTTTGCTATTCCTCTCCAACAGCTTTGCTATATGGTTTGCTAAAATAGAGAAAGATCAAAAAAATCTCTAAGTATAGAGAATTCTCTATAATCTCTAAATTGGAAAGAGAAAATATTATTTTATTCAATC
Organism: Arctium minus; assembly: GCA_954870635.1. Lineage (NCBI taxonomy): Eukaryota > Viridiplantae > Streptophyta > Magnoliopsida > Asterales > Asteraceae > Arctium > Arctium minus. The sequence goes on along the minus strand of OX941097.1, from coordinate 20,032,095 downwards.
CAACCAATAAGATTTAATTTTTAACATTTTATTTTAAGTTTTTTAAAAAAAATGTATTGGGGTGATAAATTATGGAAAAGTTGTTGGAGTTAGAGCATCTCCAACAGCATCCCCAAAATTTCTCCAAAATGGAGAATTAAATGTCAAAATCTACATAAAAAATTATATGCATCTCCAACAGATTCTTCATTTTGGAGATGACATCATTGCTTATAATATTAAAATATTGTATAAATCTAATAAAATATTATTTTTCTCTTCTATTCATTTCATTTGAAGAAATCTTATTGGTAGAATATAATAAAAAACAATTTCTCTCTTATTGTAATCATTTTTAGAGAGTTCTCCATATTTGTAGAAAATTAGAGCATCTTCAACAGCTTCTCCAAAATGGAGATTTTGAGGGTTTTTTGCTCCAACAGCTTCCCCAAAACCTTCTCCAAAATGGAGAAAACATGAGAGAAAAGATGAAAATCTCCAAATTTGGAGATATCTCTAAAAATGATTACACATGAGAGAGAAATTATTTTTTATTCATTCTACCAATAAGATTGGTTTAAAATAAATGTTTAGGAGATAGAAATAATATTTTATTAGTTGTATTGAATATTTTAATATTATAATTAATTGTGTAATCTCAATGGAGAATCTGTTGAAGATGCTCTTAGTTTTTTTTTTTTTTTTTTTTTTTTTTTTTTTAAGAAAATAACGGCGGGGATAATTTGGTAAACATTCTTATTTTGTATTATATATTCCAACTTCTAATCATTTACTTTAGCCGTCACGAACACAATTTCCAATTTTCAAGACAATTCGAAATAATTATTCCCTCAATAACCTACACTACACCACCACCCTGATAGGTGGGTCCCACCCTAACTCCGGGTTAAATTTGGTATTTCCTTCCAAACGAGTTTCTTCTGACGGAATACAGATACATCTACACGACTCAATCCTCCACCGTTGATCATCACAGTTTCACTCTCTATGCAATTTCAATTTTAAAACATCTTCTTTTAAAATATAATAAAATATGAAGATTTTGAGCTTATTTTTATTTTAAAAGCATTTTCAATACAAAGTTATAAAAAAAATAGTAAAATAGATTGTAGAAATTATCATCGTAGAATGTTATATAAAAACTTTTGAAGTTGGGTGAAGTGATGAATTTGCTAGTTTTATTTTTTTGATTTTATAATTATTAATGTTATACATATATATAATTATTAATATTATACTTGGTACCCACAAAAAAGTTGTTATAAAAACTATTATTATATAATTTTATGTGAGTTCTTATTTTAATGAGTGTAAATGAGATGACAAGAAAAAATTACAAAAAAAGAGATTTTTTAAAAGGACCTCTATTGGATATGTTTAAAGAGCATCTATAACAACTTCTCTAAAATAGAAAAACATTAGTTTTTGTTCTTCAAAATTCTCTAACAGTTTTGCTATTTTGTTCTCTATAATGAAGAAAAATTGAAAAAAATTCAAGTTCAAATAAATGTTTAAAACTTGATGGTTGGAGAGATAAATGATTATTTATTCAATCCAACCAATGAGATTGAAATTTCTATCATTTTATATAAAGTTTTTTTATAGGTGTATTGGGATAATAAATTAGATAATATTATAATAATATAATTTGTGTTAATAATCTATAAAATAGAAAATCTGTTGGAATCGAATTTAAGTCTTTTTATAGATTTTAACTTTTGATTCTAAATTTTAAAGAAATTATATAGAACCTGTTAGAGATGCTCTAACAAGTTTTTCAAAATGTTTTCGCCAAAATAGATAAAGTAGGAGAGAGAGTAAAGTTCTCTATATAGAACTCCCAAAAAAAATAATTATAGTGAGAGAGAAATACTTTTGTAATATATTCCTACATACAGGAAACTTAAATTTTAAATTTTAGGGAGAGAAATAATATTTCGTAAGATGAATGAAATAATTTAATAATATAATAAATGTTGTAATCTTCAAAATGAAAATTTTGTTAGATTTAGGTAGTATTTTACTATTAGAGATTTTGAAGTTTTTTTTGTTAATCGTGAGTGTCTGGACCAACTTGCGTGTGTCTCGACTAATCCCAGGAGTCATGGAGAACCATCGGAAAAATCATCAATAACTTTGTAGGAGTCGAACTCGTGACCTCTGACAAATATCCCCAGAGACCCATTTTGGAGTTTCATTCCCAATTTTAGGGAATCTATCGGAGTTACTCTTAAATCAACTCCAACAAATTTTCCAACATGATGCATCAAAAATTAAAATGTCCAAGAAAAATTTAGGTTCATCTCTAACTCTTCCTCCACTTTGAAAATTACAATGTTATTTATATTATCAAAATATTCAATACAAATCAAAAATATTATTTCTCTCTTCTAAACATTTAATTTCAAGATTTTCATTGGTAGGATGAATAAAAAATCATTTCCCTTTCCTAATTAATCATTTTTAAAAAGTAATCCAAATTTGAAGATTTTCATCATCTTTTTTCTATTTTCTCCATTTTAGAGAAAGTTTTGAATCATCTTTTGGGTTAAAAAACTTCCAAAATATCCATTTTGAAGTATTTATTGGAGATGCTCTTACTTCCATGACTTCAAAATAATATTCATAGGCTTTTAACTAATTTTGGTCAGTTAAGTAAGTATTTTTTATATTTATCAGATCAATATTTCGATCAATAATGGTTATTCGTTAAAAAGTACTTTTTTTAACGGCAGATAACACACACACACACGTTCCCGGGGTATCCGGGCTCCCACTTAAGGGTGTCACCCGACTAATCCCTGTCGACCACGACCCGACCCAATTAAGGGTACCACTAAGTGGCAGGCCCATGATTTGGATATTGCCACATGCTCATCACGGGGTTCGAACCCAGGTAGTCAGGGATACCATCCACTGACCCCCAAGGATGTTACCTTACCACTGGGCTAGACATGTTTTGATTATTCGTTAAAAAGTACTGCTAAACAACATTATCTCTTAACTTACTTAGTAAACAGTCCCATAAGATATATTTATTTGAACAAAATAAAAATGATCCAAAATATGTGGAGCTACATGTATACAAATTTGATGGTCCGTATCTAAGCTAATATTGGACTGCAAAAACATAGGTGAAAGAATGTGTTGAGTCCTTAGTTGGTGTTAGAAGCCAGCTCTGATACCATATGAGGATGCAGGAAACCCCTTTACAACTCTCTTCAAGGGAGATTGTTGGAGGTTTCTACATGCACGTATGCAAGTTTGATGGATCATTAGTAGCCGATATGAGACCGACACAATCTATTTAGCTTTAATTTAATTACTATATATCATACACTGCATTAATTAGTTATCAAGTGCATAAGATTTTAGAACATTTAGGAGTCATATGGTCATCTGTTAGAATATAGAGTAAACTACTATTTTCGTCCATGTGCTTTGTTGTTTATAACTATTTTCGTTCATGATCTTTCAAAATTGTTTTTTTTTTGTTATTGTGGTTTGCAACTCCTTTCGTTTTTAGTTCTAGAGAATATTAGTTTCTGGGACGAAAAGGGAAATCAATTACAAACCACAATGACCAAAAAACAACTTTGACGAAAATGGTTATAAACAACAAACCAAAAAATTGATCTCGAATCGTAACACAGCAAATCGAATTCGACTATGATTGGTTCTAGATATTTTTCCTCTTTAAACTTAGGTAACACTCAACAATTCTAACTAGTCATTTTACTTTTTTCAAACTTAAACGAATTAATGTTATATTTTTATTTTTCAAATTAAAACAAACTCATTAACCATTATAATTTCCAAGATTTTTAAAATTGATGGACCGTTTTATGAAAATACAAGTCTTAAAAAACATTTATGAAATTGGTTTTACAATTATCGTTAATATTCACCATACACAGTCGTGAAAGTGTGAATTCCTTTATAATCTTAGACCTAATTTCAGATAAAGAAAATTTAACAATCCGTCATCAATCATTGATGAACTCAAGTTTCGTTAAAATTGCCATTTGGCTTATGAAATCTAGATTAATCCGATATTATGACATAAAACATGTGAAATCTACATCAACCCGATATTATGACATATTTGATGTAAGCGGAAATCAAATACACCTTATTATGCCATATCATTTGTCAGCTACGATGAAAAATTTGCAATACAATTTCTATACCAGTTTAAGAAAATCTCCAGTGAAGACATGCATCATCTTTTACGCCATACTGATTTTGTGAAAAATATCTTTCTATTTCTGAAAAGACATTAGTTTGTGGTTATAATTTTTTAAAATTTAGAAGGATTTAAAACTAAAAATATTGGTATATACATTTCTTAAATTAAGGGGTTGTTTGTTTACCTCTTAATGGTTCCATTAAGAGGCAATCTCTAAATCGTTAAGAGGTAAATCTTGTTTGGCAAAAAAAAATGTTGCCTCTTAATGGTTCCAAAATCCTCTTAATGGTTTTGTATCTTGACCCTCCCTTAACCATTAAGAGCCCTGATTTCATTATGAACAATTAGCAAATAACCATATTTCATTTTACACTATATCATAAAAACCTCTTAATCATTCAGACCACTTAATCATTCTGCACTAAATCATTCAGCAACTGCCAAACAGCCCCTAACTCAAATTAATAATCCAATAAATTGTGTTTAAATTAAGAAAACCAATAAAACATTCTATATTAATTAACATAAAGTGCAATTAGTAGATTTATATATAGTCGATTCATAATTATATAAGCTTACATCCATAATTACTAAATAATTACATGATTAATTAATTAAGTACTACTACTTGATTAATGATCATAAATCAGTTAATTATAATATCCATATGAGTTGAGGCTGAGTTCAAGTGAAGTCCGGCCGTCCGACCGAAACCAGTTTCCGCCGGTATAATAACCTCCATTGCTATGCTCCGACGACGAATCCGCAGCCGCTTTCACGTTAAAGATATCATGGTGGTTGCCGCCGGTGGAGGTGGTGGTGGTGCTACCGTGGATTGGGAAGAGTGGAAGCGTCTCAAGATGGGTTGACAGCTCTCCTCCTCCACCGTCGTCGTCGTCATCTTCCTCTGGGATTTCGTATTCCGGTGGCTTGGTCTTGTCGAAAGAATACGAATCGACGCCCACCCATGACCGGAAATTATGGTCTGTTTCTCCGGCAACCCTGCTCTCTCCAGGTGATATCGAACACTCCTGACCAAAATTCACTAGGTTTAGGGTTTATATGTGCTCCATTATATTCATTCATCATTATTTTATATTAACACATACACACACTTTTATATAACAATTTCATCAAAAATATATAAAAGTTGATTAATCTTAAATATAAACAAAATGAAATAAATTTTATCAAAATGAGAAATAATGAAACAATTTCATTATTAGATATAAACAAAAATATATGAAAAGATTCATAAAAAAAAAAAAAAAATTATATGAAACAAATTCATCATGTTAAACACTTTTATGAAATAATTTCATTCAGTTAAAACAAAAACGTTAGTTTATACGATTTGCTAGATTTCATGGTTTGTAAAAATAACATTGACATATATAATAGAGAGAGAGAGGTAGAATCAAACGAAAACGATAACTATTTAAGAAAAAACGAGAACAATAAATCAGATTTTATATTAACGGTAAAAAATGACGGATGACTTTGGCCGCAACTTAAGTCATGCGGCAAAGTCTCGTATATGATTTTGTATATTAACGGTTGCTCTCGTTTTTTTTAAATAGTTAGCGTTTTCGATTGAACCCACCTATGTATAGAGGTATACCCTGAAACTTTTTTCCATGGCGACAGATCCATAGCCGCAGGCAAGAGGCATGAAAACTTGTGAAGAAGAAGAACCAGTCTCTGTGAAAGAAATTTGACAAATTTAAACATGAAATATAATATCTGAAATTGAATAAAAATGAAAAAGAATCAAGACGATATATATAATAAAATAAATATACCAGGTGGGTTGATGTGATGAGTGGTGTAGAGCTTTTGTTGGTTATAGAAATGGGGTATTACTGGGTGTTGTTGAGATTGATCACTATGCATCATCTGGTGGTGGTGGTGGTGGTGGTCGGAGAATGGAGATGGGAGGAGGGTGGTGGTGGTGGTGGTGGAAGGAGGAGGAGGTGGTGGTGGAGGAATGAATCTTTTCTTCTGTCTTTCACGAGCTTTATGGTTCTGAAACCAATAAAACACATTCTTGCCTTCGATCTTTCCATAGTGTCTGAGCCGAGCAGCGATCCTCTGAATCTGGTCAGCAGTTGGTGATCTGATTCCATTGTTGTAGTAAAGTTCTTTCAGGATTCTGATCTGATCACTTGTGGGTGTCCACCTGCTACTACTCTGCCTACACAAATAACTGCTGCTGTTTCTATTGTTTCCACCTAAATTATCTTGATCACCACCTTGTTGTTGACTGTTTTCCATGCTACCTGCTTAATTACTTTAATTTTCTGTGTTTGATGATTGAATGAATTGAAACACCAAGAAGAAGAAGAATGAAAGAAAGAAATTTAGGGCAAACTGCAAGAAGAAGAAAACAAGATGCAAAAAGCAGTGCATGAATTGAATGAGAGATGGTGGAAGTGAGAGAGATTATAAAGAGATGATGGGGGTGAAGGCACATGTAAGATGCAGACAGAAGAGAGAGATGGGAGAGATGAGAGAGAGAATATCAAAAAGGATATCTGGAAGAGAAGGACTGAAGTTGACAGAGAGATACTGAGAAAAAGGTAAGGGACAAAAGAGGGAGTAGAAAGGGTTTGGTTTGGTTTGCCTCCCCATTTCTCTCTCTCTCTCTATTCTTTTTCTCATTATTCCACTACTACTAGTACTACTAATTCCGCAGGCAAAAGATCGTGTGGGAAGTTGAGTTAACGTTGGGAAGTGTAAGAAGTAGATCTGAACCGTTGATCTCTTTTAATCTCAAGCACTCTCATGAATTGTGGCTTAGAAGAGAATTGATCTGGTGCTTCTCGGTGCATGCATCTCATCCTAATGTGCGTCCATTTTCTCATCCAATGGTCGATAATCATTTCTCACGCTTCTCACCATTATCTCAACTTTTCACCGGAACCTATTATTATTATTATTATTATTATGGTTTTATCAATATTTTTAATATAATAATATACGAAGGTGGAGGTTTGAACCACTACTACAGAAATAGATATTTTAAACGGTTGTTTTGGACATTTTTAAACGGTTTTACAACCGTTTGAAAGGACACCGTTTGAAAAAGTCAGGAGCTTTTTTAAACGGTTTTTGAACCGTTTAAAAAAGTCACATTTTTAAACGGTTTTTAAACCGTTTAAGAAATAAAAAATGCTATCTGCTGCACATAGGACTCAATCTCGGAACCACAACCATGCAAACCCACGACACTTACCATTCCGCCACATCTTCTTTTATGTTTATGGAAGCACATTTAATTCTTTTACTCATTTTCTGTCCAACTTTGTACTCCCAACTTCAACTTCAGATTCGGCCTAGATTTACTCCAAATTACCAAAAACTCAAAACACGAACATTGTAGATCTTTGTGTTGGGTTTCCAGATCATCTTGAATCACTCAAATTGGAGATCGGACGAGTGAGATATGATTAAAACGCCACAGTTGCGCAAATCTGTCAAAAATTATCGTTTTGTTCTTTTTCGCTCCAAATTGTTCTGAATCTGTCAAATATAAAAACGCATTAATGTAGTTCGGTTTTACCCTAAATTTTTAAAGGTCTTTTTAAACGGTTTTGTGATAGTGAAAGCGTTTGAAAAAGTGTTTGGCCTTTTTAAACGGTTGTTTCTAGAGAACCGTTTAAAAAGATGTATGTATTTTAAACGGTTGTATGAAAAAACCGTGTAAAAAGTTAGGTGGCTTTTTAAACGGGTTTGTTCAATTATCCGTGTGAAATACGTATCCCTTTTTAAACGGTTTTTTATAACAACCCCACAACCGCAGAACCGTTTAAAAAAAGTCTTAAAAAACCGCGGCCACCTTTTTAAACGGTTTTTTCGAATTTTTTTAAAAACCGTTTAAAAAGGTGCGTTTAAAAAAGTCATTTATGTAGTAGTGAACGATAACATTTTTTATTTTATTAGAAATACAAAAGCACCTTTTTATTTGAGTCAATCGTATGTGACAATACACGTAAAGGGGTCTGGTCATGGTGTACAGGCAACTTGGCCAACGATTTAGGTCTGCGCCAAAAGTTGTCTGTCTGATTTAGTATCATATGTAATTACCTATAGTAAAATGGTGTTCTCTTGTGTTTTTTGTAAAAGTAAGTACTCTCTCGTTTAAAATTTTCCCATATATAGAGTGTTGTTAAATGAATCCTTTTTTTATTGACGGATGGAAGTTCAGGTTTCTCTCTTTTGGTATGATCATTTGACATTGAAAATGTAAAAAGAAGTTAACATTAATATATGTGAACGTGAAAATAACATATTAATGTTTTATTTAACAAGTAGAAGAATTCTCATTTATTATCACCTTAAAGCATCTCCAACATGTATGTTATATTTTCTTTCTATTCTTCTAAATTTGGAGATTTCTCTATTTTCTCTCTTTTTCTTTTCTCTATTTTAGAGGAAAATTTTGGCATAACTAACTGAAATAAACTTTTAATAAATCTTCAAATTTTCTAAAATAACATATTCCCAAATTTACAAAATCCCTTCCATTGCCTTTTTCTTGAGTTCAAATTTTACACCATAAAGTACAATCTTTTAATTCCTTTAAGTAACAGAAAGTACAACATTTTTTTATGTTTTTTTAAGGGAAATTGGCTGAAATAGTCATATTACCTAGCCAATTGAATCTCCTAGCCATTTCTCTCCATGATTTACCAAAATAGACCTAGGTCCGCAATGGTGGACCTGCAGGTCCTCTGCTGTCGTTGAGTGAGATCGTGACACGTGACGAAATGGCGGACCTGGGTCGGGTGGCGGACCTACCCGTTGCGGACCTGGCTTGGACCGACAATTTTTTTTGTCTTTTTCTGGAGGTAGAGGACCTGCAGGTCCGCCATTGCGGACCTAGGTCTATTTTGGTAAATCATGGAGAGAAGTGGCTAAGAGATGCAATTGATAGAGTAATGTGGCTATTTGAGCCAATTTCCCTTTTTTTTAAAAGTCCTTATTTAAGAAAATGGTGATTTCATTTTTATCTGATTATTATTAATAATAATATAAAAATTGATTTTGATCCACCAATAATTTTTAATTTTCTATAATAAAAAAATATTTTAGGTATTTGACTATCAAATATATACATATAGAGAGAATTATTTTTTCGGATTTGAGATTGAAACCATATATTAATCATATATTCTTTACAATAATAACTTGTAATCATTTTCCATTTGGATACTGTTAATCGAAAAGTGAAGTACTCTCTTGATGACGTGAAAACCCTTTTCCTAAAGTGTTACCAAATTATGGGTCATCATGCAACTTTGATTGCTTAATGTACAAATCAACATAACGTTAATGTTTGAATCTGAATTGCCGTATTTGCCCTTTACGTAAGCACACATTAACTGTTACTTCAACAAATGGCGGAACATGTTTTATATTGAATCTCTCAAGTCATCACTTTTTTTGTTTAATTAGTATTTTTCATGGAATATAAGTTCTATTTTTATAATTTATTAATATTTTATTTGAATGTGAGAAAGTTGTAGTGGGAAAGGTTGTAAATGAATGAATGAATGCTACAAAATGGTGTGTGACTTTTGTTTTGTGTTTTCAAGTGTAAATTGGGATAAAAGTACTTTAAGGAAAAATATTCCTTTGTACTTGTTGATCTTCCAAGGACAAACTTGTAATTTAAAAGTTTTTGTAGCCCCCATGGGCATTATTGTAAAAGCCCTAGTGTAAAGAAACTTACATTTCCAAAGGACCCACATTTGGATAAATGGTTGTGATTGGTCACAAAACCCCTTTAGTCACTGTCTCTGATCTTTTTAATGGATATAGCTCTTTTTTATAACCAAACTACGGAGAGAAATTGGTCTCTTAGCCATTCTTCTCCCTGATTTGTAAAAATATTCCAAGGGATGCAATGGAGCCCAGGGCACAATGGCGCCCCTACGCATAATATTACTGAAAACAAGTCATTTTTTTTACTGAAAACAAGTAGGGGCGCAATTGCGCCATGGGCTCCATTGCGTCCCTTGGGACATTTTCGCAAGCCAGGGAGAGAGATGACTAAGAGGCCAATCTCTCCCCGTGCATGGTTTGGCCATTTCAGCTATTATCTCTCTTTTTTAAGGGATATAAAAGTAGAAAAGATTTCCAATAATGAGAGAAAAAGAAATTTGTTAAACCCTGAAAAGTTATTTGTTAAAAAAGTATAAATTATAATAATTTTATATGTTAAACACATTTGTAAAATAAAAAATAAAGAAAGGAAAAGTGGTTCCTGTAAATTAATCGATTTCAGGCATGAACAGGTTCGACTTAATGGATTAGAAAAGTGATGAAGCAACCCATAGACATGTTTAAGAAATTGGGTCCCACTTCTAACATTAATAGAAAAATAACCAACGAACGTATTCATTTGACAATTTGATTGGTTATTTTACACAAATATGAAGAAAAAAAAAACTTTGTTATTTTATTACTTTCTTTATATATTGTGACCATTGTGTGAAATACCCCTTATGCTAATACATGATTTAACCTATAAAAAAAATCATTTAACAATACTAGTTGATAATTTGGATCCTCTTGAATTTACCTTACTTCCGCCATCTGAATGCTACAAACTTTTATCTTAATAACCAATTTTGTATTACTTTATTTTTAACTTTTTAATAATATTGTATTATTAGATATTGGTCAATCCAACCTGACTCATTTGACCAATCTAAAATTTTATCAAATACCAAACCTATCCATTTTTTTTAGAGGACGTTTGGTTCACATAATGAAATTTGATAGAATTTGAATCTATCAAAGAACTTTAAATGGATTGGAATAGAATTTGATGAAATTTGACCACGAGTTTGGTTGGTAGAATTATATTCGTTCGCTTAAGCCAAGAAATGATGAATTTCTTAAATTGTGGAATTCAATGGAATTGGAAGGATTCCATTGCTTTCATTCCGTGAACCAAAATGGACTTAGAATTTGATCAATAGAATTGGTCATTCTAATTCCATGAACCAAACAACCCCTTAGGGCGCGTTTGGTTTGCGGGATTGGAATGGAATGAATTGGATTTCAAGGAGGGATTTGGATTTGGGGGGATTTGAAATCCCTTCATGTGTTTGGTTTGTAGGATTTGGAATGGATTTCAAATCCATTCATTTACAAGTCTTTTTTGGTTTGTAAGATTTGGATTTGGATTGAGTTTTTTTTAATTATTTGTTTATTTTATAAATAATTTATTTTTATTGATAAACGTCGGATTTGGATCGATACAATTTGAAGTCTGGATCAATGTTTTAAAAACCGGGTTGAACCGGTGAAGAGACCGGGTCAATTGTGACCAAGTTTATGCCATTTTATGACCCGGATTGAACCGACCGGTTCTATTAAAAAACCGGTTGAACCGGTCATAACGAACCGGTATCGAACCGCTTGACCCGGTAACAAAAGTTAAAAACGACTAGTCCAATAGGCAATATGTATTAGCGTTAAAAACCAACACTCCAATGTCTCAAGATCCATGATTAGTTTTGATCGTTATGTTTCGTTTTGATGTATTTGGATTGATGAAAAACTTATGTGTGTTTATTTAATATTTTTGGATTGATGTAAAACTTGTTGTTATGTGTTTTTCTAATGTTTTAACTTGTGGACATCAATATTTTGGTTATAGTCAAGGTTCTAAATGGCGTGAGGCGTGGCGTGGCGGCGAGGCCAAACCTCAAGCCTTAGGAGCCACGGCGAAGTCATGTCGTTTTCAAGGCGTGACTTATGGCGTCAAATTTCTATTTCTTGTATAATATTATATATAAAAACGTATGTTTTGTAGTGTTACTCAGTGAGTCAATAGTAATAGGGAAGTTAAATTAGGTTGTATATATAAAAAATATACAAATAAGACATTAAAAACGTAAATAAAATCAAAAATCTCATTACAATAACTGCGCACGCCATGGCCTTAACGTGGCGTGACACACAAGCCTTGGTGCCATGGCGCGCCATGGCGGCTGTGCGGCGAGTTTTTTAGAACATTGGTTATAGTATATATATATATATATATATATATATATATATATATATATATATATATATATATATATATATGTATGCATGAAAATGAAAAATACATAGAAATTCTTGAAACCGGGTTGAACCGGTGGTTGAACGGTGACCCGGTTACCACACCGGGTCAATCAAAAAACCGGGTTTTAAAACATTGGTCTGGATCACGCTTTAGAATCCATCGGATTTGGATTTCAAATCCATGCCAAAAGCCAAGGATTTCCAAATCCATCATATGAGGGATTTTAAAATGGTCAACGAATTTGAAATCTGGTCAACGAAATCCTTTCCTGCAAACCAAACGCAGGATTGGAATGGATTTGAAATCCAAATCCCTCCAAATCCATTCCAATCCCGCAAACCAAACATGCCCTTAGTTTTTTGAATTACTTCATTTATCCTCAACTGAAAACATAATCTATATCTATACTATATTATAAAAACGACATAAAAAACTCTTAATCACAACATTGTAAGCACAAGTTACAACTAATTAAAGCCAATTACTTAATTTACAATTTCTTAATGCTTTGGTACAACCTTTCCAAGCACAGTATCTCACATAATCATATATTTGTGGAATGAATACTCATTTATTAATATAACTATTTGTTTTTTGGTGGAGGATTTTATAAAATAGATTTTATATTAGCATAATCTATTTTAAATGTAGATTTTACATTTAAATCTATATTAATGAGATGTAATATAAAATCTTTTTTCTTCCATATTTTTTTATATTACATCTCATAATGATTTTTCCATATTTTATTTTATAAAATCTTTTTACATAATGAGATGTAATATAAACTTTTTTTTCTTCCGTATTTTTTTTGCTAATATAAAATCTATTTTATTTTATAAAATCTACACGTATTTTATATTAACATAATATAAAATCTACAGGTATTTTTTTTTTGATAATATAAAATCTACACGTATTTTTTTTTTCACGAGCATTAAATCTATACTATATTATAAAAACGACATAAAAAACTCTTAATTACAACATTTTAAGCACAAGTTACAACTAATTAAATTCAATTACTTAATTTACAATTTCTTAATGCTTTGGTACAACATTTCCAAGCACAGTATCTCACATAATCATTTATTTGTGGAATGGATACTCATTTATTAATATAACTATTTGTTTTTTTGGTGGGGGATTTTATAAAATAGATTTTATATTAGCATAATCTATTTTAAATGTAGATTTTACATTTAAATCTATATTAATGAGATGTAATATAAAATCTTTTTTCTTCCGTATTTTTTTATATTACATCTCATAATGATTTTTCCATATTTTATTTTATAAAATCTTTTTACATAATGAGATGTAATATAAACTTTTTTTTCTTCCGTATTTTTTTTTGCTAATATAAAATCTATTTTATTTTATAAAATCTACACGTATTTTATATTAGCATAATATAAAATCTACACATATTTTTTTGATAATATAAAATCTACACGTATTTTTTTTTTCACGAGCATTAAAAGAAGAAAAAAGAAGGTTGATATGAGTTAAAAATAAAAAATAACGAGATACACTAATAAATTATCGTATTCTTTAATATTTCGCAATACTTTCCAAATTAACCAAGTGTAAAAAAGATAAAATAGAAACGATGTAGATATAAAAATATTCTTCCATATTTTTAATATATTTACATTTAAATGTAAAATCGAAAATAAAAATAAAAGATTTTAAAATATTCTCTACATTCACTATAAATATATATAGCTTCTCTATGTATCATCCGAGTACAATAAGAAGACGAACGGTCGGGTGTCAATGGCGGAACCTGCAACTGAACAAAAAATATTCCACTATATTTTTGTTTCTTTGAAAAACTACTTTTTTATATTTTATTTACTGAGAATTTGTTTATATTTTTCAAAACTCACAATCATATTTTTCGAAGTAGGGGAATAAGATATATATACATATCTTTATTTTTATCGACTAATACTATAAAGTCTTGAAGTCAATAGCCAGATAAATATGTTGTGACTTGTGAGACATGTCGTTTGAGTTTTAAATAATATAATACAAAACTATTACCAATATTATTGCACAAAGTCATAACAACAAACGATTAAGAATATATGCAAGTTAACCACTTATGAAAATACATTAGTTTTTCACATTGTATTTCATTAACTGTTAACAGAAAAATTACGTTTCATTTTAATTCGGTTCAATATTCCAACAAAAAATTTATCCTCTCGTGCAATGCACGGACCCAACACTAGTTTTGAATTAAATAATAATTTTATTCTTAATTAATATATTTATTTTATTAACTTTAAAATATTTATATATTAATTAAAGGTAGATTTAAAAAAGTTTAGTTATCTATTTTTTAAAATTAATATTTATTTAAGAATAAATATATATAAATATTTATTTATTTAAAGATGGAGGATGTAATAAATGGAAAGCAAGCGCACCCAAAAATAAATAAATAGTGAAGAAAACATCCGTCAAAAGGGGTGGTTCTGCTACTGCTGCTATTCTATGTAATCATAAGATAGTGTCCTAAAAATCAAACTTTTATGCTTCATTGTCGGACGGTAAATGGCAATTTTTAATTTTATAGTATTATATTATATACAGATAGAAAAGGGAAGAGGGGGTTGTTAAAATACATATAAGCATAATTCATACAAATCAATTAATCTCTATATATATTTATAGAATTGATTAGACTTTATTATTATGAAGTGGATATTTATAAAAGATGATTATAGTTTATTAACTATGATCAAAGTTTTAAAGAGGAAGGTTTAAGGGAAAACCTCAAAAAATGGAAAACTGAAAAACACTTTGGGAGTCATTCATCTGGACGGTATACACTTGTGCATACAATTAATTTATAACATGCACATGTACATATGTAACACCCCGATTTTCGAAAAGTATCGTTTCAAGTTAATACAAAAATCGTATTTTAATGGAAAAAGAAGAGATAGTATTTTGGACTTGGATCCTAGATTTTATAGTCTTATTGGATGAAGGTTTCAATTACGACTCCAACGGTCCTTTCCGGAGCAAAAACGGAGCTATAACGAAGAAGTTATTACCAAAACAGTGATCAGACACGCGACCAGTGTCAAGTGGACGTCCGCATAGGGAAGCAAGTGGACGTCCGCATAGGATCTTCCGTGGAAGCAGCAGAAGTTTCGTCGGTTTTCGTCCTGAAGCATCTGGACGTCCGCATAGGGCTTCAAGTGGACGTCCGCATTGAGCCTGACGAAATTTTCACCCTTTTTTATAACAACCCAAAACTTAAAATCAGCATAAACAACCATATCACAATTTCATGCCAAGAAAGGTCTTACAATAATAATCAAATCTGGGGTTTGCACTAAAACAACCTATTACACAACTAAGAGTAACTTTAAAATTTCTAAAGGAAGTCTTCTATCAAGGAAACCGCTTAAACCTTCTCTTTGCCTTTACCCGACCCCCTAGCTTCGCGCCCACCTGAAAATAGGTTTTATTTTTTAAAGAGTGAGGGTTAGACCAACGGTCTAGTGAGTCCCCCCTAACAATACTTTAAAAATCCATTAATCAATAATAAATATGCGACAAATAGCTCAATTTAAATTTATCAAATCTTAACACTTACATCAAACACTTTGGCTCACACTACCGTCACCCGCAAGTAACGGTGTGTCTGGCTCACACTGCCTTATTTGGGACACACCCCCAATGGCATAAACGGAACACCCCCCCCCCCCCCCGGTATGAGCACAGGCGGAACACCCCCCCGACTTTGAGCACAAAGCAAATAAAACAATGTATGCATACATTTCTACTAACAAATAACAAAATACATATCATGGACTTTCAACAATTCTCGCATATCAAATGAGCATTTGTAAGAAAGAATCTTATTTAAACTCGCATGCAAAAATAGTCGTCTTTAATCTTTAAAATTTAATTTAAAGAAAAACTCACCTGGCGTCCTTAGCTCAAATGTCGCGTCTACTCCTATAATTCGGTCTGGAACCTAGAAAGAAAACATTGACCGGTAAACTTTTCAACACTTTCTACAATGCAACGGTAACTGACCCTTATCCCATCATAAACCTAAGCAGTTAACTCTAAATTAAATTTAACTTACTTCCTTGTTTGACATACTCACAAGATCCAACTCCACTAAATATCAAAGACCCACACCCGATAACAGTTTTCAATTAATTAATTACAATTGGGCCAAACACAAAAATACCTCGGCCCAACAGAAAACAGAAAGTGGGCAGGTCTTGACCGAGGTTTCGACCGGTGTCTCGACCGGTGTCGACCGGACTAGAGCCGACCGGGGTCTCAACTCCCGGATTGTCCAGCGACCGGGGTCCCCCGGTCCCCCACTTCCACACCTCGGTCGAAAACTGCAGATTACAAATGAAGGGTTCTTGACTTCCCAAATCCACAGAAGTCGAGCTCAATCAACAAAACCAAACCCCTTTTTGAAAACGATTACATTAATAAATTTAACCTCACTACTAAACCATGAATCCACAACCGATTAAATCCTTTAACCCCAACATCCCTAAAACCAAAATCATTAGATTACCACTATTAACCTAACTCCAAGGAATCACTCAAATGCCAAAACTCTTGAAGAACAGATTGTGAGATGGAAGAATGGTACCTTATAGAAGACCAAGAACCTGCAGACTTGCTCCCTGCCTTCTCCCTATCTCGATCGCCTAAAATGCCTTCCTCTTAAAACTTTTTCTCAGCCGCACAAAGCAATGGAAAGATTTTAGGGTAAATTCCCTGTTTAATCAAAGTTACCCCCTTACCCTTTAACTTTGAATCTATAACCAAATAACTCCCCCAACTAAACTTTATTAACATTATATCCGGTTATTACATTTTTCACCCTCAACTTTTCTCTCCTTTCTCTCATACTTTTAACCCCACATCTAGATCTGATCTCCCTCTCCCTCATTTCGATTTTCTCATCCAAAAACCCCAAATCCTTTATCCTTCTCCATATTTCCCTCCTAAATCAAACCCCACACCATTTTTATGAACCTTAACCTTTCTGGAACCATTTCACTTCATCTTCTTCATCAAGTTTCTAGGGTTTCATCCAACTTTTTCTCCATCTTGAAGATTTGAAGTTTGTGGTTTATTTTGGAGATCTAGAAGAGTATTGTTAATAGGTTCAAGCTTTGGTGAAGGTAATATTCTCTTTTCTTTATTTATGGAAATTAGGGTTTTGGGATAGGATGAGATATTCATGTATAATGTTTGGGGAATGATTCTAAATGGTTGGATGTAAATATTTATGGTTAGAAATGTATGGATCTAGGTTTTGACTTTGAGGATTCAAGTTTCTTCAAGGAAGCTCTAAGTGGGAAAATCTAGATTTAGCCTAAATCTAGCAAGGTGAGTTCAAGTTGATTTGTGAAAACGTTGTACATGCCAAAATGTTTATTTTAAACTATTTATGTGTTTAACATGAAATTATCATTTGTGGAGTTACTTGATGGGTTTTGGTTATTTAAGAATTTTGGTTTTATAAACCTTGTAAAACACCCATATTGGGGATTTTTGGGCATTTTGATGAATGAGTCATAAATGGGCGTGTTTGGTGATTTATTTCACAAGTGAGATTATTTGGTTAAAAAGACATTTTAGTGTTTGTTTTGGAGAAATGCGTAATTTCGTGTTATGGGTCGTCTTGAAGAAGTAGATGGCATAAAATCATTTGAAAGGTAATTTGTCCCAATTTAAACTACATTGGAGTCTGCACACGTATTTTGGGAGTGTGTCTGCATGAAGTGAGTCAATTGCATTATTCTTTTGGGGAGTCGTTAATCGTTGGTCACAAAAGGAGTTTTGAGCAATTTGGCTCGGTGTCTACTTAAAAGAGTCTTGAGGACACTTGTCTGGTTTTGAATGGCTTAAGTAGCCCCATCATGACGTACGTACTAATATACTTTGTTGCATTTTGGTGTTGGTTACATGTTCGAGTGCGGTGGTCATTTCGGGTTAGGCATGTAATGTTAGACTCTGTTGCATTGGATCCATAGGCACGTAAGTCAGTCTGGTTTGGGTGGTCAATTGGGTAATGCGGGGTTAAACTCCGGTACCCATGTTTTATGACCGGAAACTTTACAAGTGATCGCTAGGAGGGTTGAGTCTGTTAGTGCTACCGGGGAAGTAGGCGCATGGACCTCTGTCGCTTGAAGTAATGCCTGGGAGGTAGTTTTTAAGTGTGTCAGGCATTCGGGATGGAGTTCTTCGGAATTTTTCATCAAGGTCAACTGACTTGGGGTGACGCTTGTTAAAGAAGTCGTAGGGACACCTGGTTGTGATGTTGTGAGGTGTCATGCGATTAACGTTGCATGAGTGACATACTTTTGTGTTCCTCCACCCTCAACGGATACGGGTCTCCCCCGTTGTCGGCTATAAGCATTTTAAATATAAGGATATTTCACTTTATCATCTTTGGTCTTATGTGGTCGACAGTAAATGAGGACCTTAATATTGGACTTTCCTCCACACGTATATTAAGGTTTGAATGATATATGTCTCCCCATGTTTGGGTGTTTGGGTTTCCTTTCAATTTATGGTCGCGTGAGTATTGGGCCTAGTGTCCGTGTTTTTGGTATCATATTGTACATGTGGGTTTTAACCACGTAGTGTTGATTGAGTATTTTACCCCACCTGTGTTTGGGTGTTTTGGGATGCAATGTTTTATAAATAATGTTTTGTAGTGGGGTGTCTACCTTTGAAAAATGCATGAAATTGGAAAAGAGTCGTTTTCGAGTTTAAAGTAAACCATTTGAAATATCACGATTTTTATTGGGGATTCGTTCCTATAAAGATATATTTGTTTATTTAAAATTCTTGACCTCACTAGACGTTAGTCTAACCTTTTTATTTGTCGGCATGTGCAACAGGTTCTTTTGGGGATTTATTCTAGGGACATCTTGGAGAGAGAGGTGCTAGACGTATACTCGAGGGTGAGTAGTTTGGTGAAGTCTCTCATCTTGGCTTAGGAATAGCAACTTGTATTTGGGTTAAGTAACACCCGACTTTGGTTTAGTCCTTGTATAAGACTGAAGTTTATAATTGATGAGGTGGAATGTAGAATTTTATTTTGGATGCGTATCAAGTTTTGGTTGTAAGAAAAAGATTTATCTTTTACTTGATGGAATTATCGAAAATTTTAATTTGGTTGCTCTTTCCAGATTTGAGGGTGTTACAACATAAAAACCAAAAAACTAATTAATTACTTGTATGAATTAATTAATTCTTTTATATATATATATATATATATATGGTTGGGGTCCGATGAGAAGGACAAGAAAAGATCTCTACCTTGGATGCACATTAAAATGAGATGCACCCAGATGAATGGATCAATTCCTGTATCAAACGTGATCCATGAGTGGGTTTGAAATTAAATGTGATCAAGGGTTCAGATCCCTTCTTATCTTCTCACTTTAACTCTTATTCTCACACGATTAGGGGTGCTCACGGGTTGGGTTGATCGGGTTGAAGGCTTTTTAACAACTCAACCCAATATAGGTGGTTTGGAAATTTTACAACCCAACCTAACCCAATCAAAAGTACAACCCAACCCAACCCAAACCGTTCGGGTTGGTCGGGTTGTGTTTAAACAAGATGAAATCAAATTTAGAAATATAAACATAAAAGAAACATTTCTTTGAAATACAATCGAATGACCGATAATTCATGAGAGTATGTAAGTTCATCAAAAATATTACGATATTACATATAAAAATGTCTAAACCAAATGATAATATGTCAATCAACAACAATCATTTTAGACATCTCCAACCCCGATGCTTTCGCTTTCTTGGCCTTGAGGTTGGTCGTGTCATCATCAACCATTTGGTACAACTTATCCATACTTCTTAAATCTTAAATATATCACATTTAGTTAATTTTTTAGTTTGCACACACACACATATATATATATATATGTGTGTGTGTGTGTGTGTGTGTTTACATTTATTAAACATATATATACAAAGGAGTTATATAGAGATGAATAATAGATTGAAAATATATGTAAATGAAGAGGGTACGCAACAGTGTAATTGTCTAATTTACATATTAATAGAGACTTAATAATCATATTAAATCCACAAAATAAAAGGATCGGGTTCATTGGGTTGAGTTGAGTTCAAATAAAAGTAACCCGATATCAACCCAATACCTACGGTTTGAAGATTTTACAACTCGATTAGACATCGGGTTGCTTCGATTTGAGTTATTTCGCGTTGAGTTGGGTTGATCGGGTTTTTGAGCACCCCTAGTCCCCTACACACGAATCACGATCCTTCGTTCATGTGTGTATATATATATATTATATATAAGAATTGTCCTGTATAATTTAGAAATCGAAAATTTGTTTAAATTCGATTCCAAAATAAAAAATTTGGACCCTCAATTTTGCTTTGTGTTTTGGTTTGTTATTTGTAATTTCGTTTTAATGATTTTGAGATAATAAAAAAGTCATCAATGTTGATGTCTTTAAAAAAAAAGCCATCAATATTTATTAGTTAGTTTTATTTAATACACACCTGAAATTTGTTGTATGTATGAAACTTGAATTTTTATTTTTTGTTAAAAACATGATATAATTTATAATATAGTAACGATGTTAGCACAACTATTTATAAAATATTTTATGTTTGGTAAACTAGCTGATAAACTAGATTATGACTGATAAACTAGCTGGTAGCTGATAAGTTAGCTGGTGACTGATAAGCTAGCTGATGAAAAAGTCACGTTTAGTAAAAACTAGCTTATAAGCATTTAAATTACCAAAAAGAACATTAATATTTATAATTAAAAGTTAATATATAATTATGAATATTAATGAGGGGCATAATTGAAATAATCACAAAAAGCTTCTCATAAGCTATTCCAAATAACTTATAAAAAAGCTAGCTTATAAGCTAGCTTATTGCCATCCAACAGGGCCGGTCCAATGGTTTTGGATGCCCTGGGCGGAGACCCGAAAATATGCCCTCCATAAACTAAGAATACAAATTTTTTAAAGGGGTTTAGAACCTAGTAAAGATTGCGCAATTTCTTCTTGTTTTTTCTTTCTTTTTCTATTTTGAGCACCGGAAGGTTGTGATCTAGGAAAACATACTTAACCAAATCGATAAAATTATCAAACAACCAATTGACCAAGCAATCAAAATTCAACAATCAACAGTTCAACACATTACCAATTAACCAAATACGAATAGGCAGTATGGCAGATAATGATAAGCATATTGCCGAAATCAAATTAAGATTATATCCAAATATGCAAATATCAAACAACCACCTGACTAACCAAGAAAACAAAATTCATTTATTTGATTAGAAATTTAGAATTAGAAGGAAAACACCTGAAGCCACCGAAGTGATGAACCGATGAAGATGAACGATTGAAGGGCACTACTGTCTACTACACTTGGGCAGCCGGCGCCCGACAGAAGTGATGATTGATGAAGATGAACGATTGTCGATTGAAAACACCGTCACCGTAGAAGCCAAACGCCCATACCGTCGATAGCCAGAACAGAAGGGAAGCGATTGTGAGATTTAGAGATTGACAGATTGCTTTTGTGTCGTGATCTATCTTGTCGATCAGACTCAGTGATCACATTCGAGAATCGATTGAAGAATAGAAGAAGCTTGGGCTGTAATCGATTGAAATTGAAGAACTCTGGTAATTGATTGAAATTGGGTTGTATGTTTATGTAATCGTGAAATCGCTTAATGAAAATTAAATGGGCGTTTACCGTTTGATTAATCGAGGAGGAGAAGAACACTTGAGAACTGAGAAGTCGTTGCAGAAAATTACTAAAAAAAAAACCTAAAACAGAACCTAGTAAATGGGTAAACTAATTTGGGCTGTGATGCCCTCATGGGCTGTGCTGCCCTGGGCGAAGGCCCGTGTGGCCCAGCCCTTGGGCCGACCCTGCCATCCAAACATGTACCCAGAAAATAAGTTAGCTTATTTTTGCCAAACAATGCCTAAATACTACAAATATTTTTAATATTTTTTTATTAAATATAACAAATCAAATGTTGTATATATTAAAAAAGAAAAGTATAAAATATAAACCATTCAAATGGAGTATTTATTTAGATTATTTTTAATGATTATATATTTTGATAGAAATTTGTTTAAAACAAACATGATTAATTTTTTTATCCAAAATGGATCCTTTTTTCCTTGATAAAAATATTTTGAACTATGCTTCACGATAATAAGAAATGTAAATTATTAAAGAAATATATATAATATAATCATGAGTAAAAAATATTAAAAATAAAATATTAATTATGTAAATATTCTATTCATGAAAATGGAAAAATTAAATTGAATGCATGGTGTAAGGGTCTCATTCTCCCTTTACAACTTTTGAGATTTGGGTTATTTCTTTGAAATAGACATTACCCATCACCATTTCCCTTTTCTTTATGCCCAAATCTTTTTCTTCTAAACCAAATTATATAGAGAGAGAAGGCTTTCTTTTGAGATTCTTATAATTTGTGAGATGCATGAGATTCAATTTAAACCACGAAATTTAGTTGAAAAATATATTTAATATAAAATAAAAATCACTCTATCTTCTATTTCCATTTTTTTTCTCATATCTCTCGTGTCTTCTCTCTCCTCTCTCCTCTCTCCATAACATACTCATATACTTGACTATATACAATAGGTGAAGATGTTGTGAACACCTTTTTATAATTATTAGAGTAAATTACATTTTTGGTCCTTAGGGTTGTCACTCACTATCAAGTTTGGCCCCTCTTTTAAACTAATTACAATTTTGGTTACTATGGTTGCTATTTTGTTTAATTTTTTGTTCTTCTTACTAACTGTAGTTGAAAAAATTGGTTAACTTTTTTGTCTTTTGTCTTGTTTTGTTTTAGTAGATTATAAAGTCAATTACAATTTTAGTCCCTGTGGTTTGTCTTTTTCCATCTTTTGTCTTTCCTATCATTTCTTTCATTTTTCGTACCCCTTATTATATTAATTAATGATAATTTTAACTAAAAATCATTAAAAATATGTATTTTATTTTGTAAGTTACAATTTTAAAAAAGGTTTGTTATACTTTTACAATGAGTTGAAGTTATATTTTTTAATTTTTTATGCAAACTATCCGATATATATCCTCAAATCTGTCTACACTACTCTAAGAAAACATTTTCTATTTGAAGTTGAGTTAAAAAGATGTATCGTTTTTCTTATTTATGTAAGATAAGAATCGAATTTTTTTTTATATCTATTAATAAAAAATGCATCGTTTCAGATATTTCATTTAATTAAATGTGTATCAAATAAAAAACTTTTTAAAATAATTTATTAATTTTTTTTTCAAATATCAACTTAAATTTATCGTAATGAAAAATAAATAACCAATTAACAACCTTAATCTTTAGTAATAGAAAATATAGTTTTAGTAATGAAAATGTGTGATTGTTAGTTGGTTATTTATTTTTCATTTCGATGATTTTAAGTTGATACTTTGTATAAAATTAATAATTATATTATAAAGTTTTTATTTGATACACATTTAGAAAAAAAAATTAATTAAATGAAATACTTAAAAACGGTACATTTTTTTTATTAATATACATAGATACATTTCGATTTTCATATTGCATAAATAAGAAAAAAACGATGCATTTTTTAAATCAATCATAAATAGATTTTTTTATTAGTGTAGATGAATTTGCATGTGTGTATATATATATATATATATATATATCTTTAGGTTCATTTGAGAAATGATAAATATATGAGAAATAGAGAAGTAATCATAGTCATTCATACGGTCAAGATCGGATTTGACTGGTCAAATATTTGGGCTTTGACTGGTCAAAAATTGCGGCTATTCCAAAAATAAAATGACACTTTCGTAATTTTTACAAAATACACGAACTGTGTTCATATATGAACATGTATAATTCACATATGAACAATATGTTCATATGTGAATCAATGTAATTCACATTTGAACTCTTTTAACTGATTCACATATGAACTAATTACTGTAAGTTTATATATGAATCAGTTGAACTAATTAACAGATTGATATATGAACCAATTAACTGATTCTCATATGAACTAATTAACCGATTCACATATGAACGTATAGTTCATATGTGATTATGTGAATCATATAGGTTCATATATGAACTCATTCTGCGTATTTTACGAAACTACCCCTCTACCTTCTATAGACCATTCAAGGAATTATCCGATGTTTCGCGGTCAAAGCCGCAAATGTTGACCAGATGAATGACTAAGATTACTTCTCTATTTCTCATACATTTACCATTTCTCAAATGAACCTCTCCCTATATATATATATACACATATATATATTATATAAGATAAATTGCATAATGTTTTAAAAATATTTAATACTTAAACTCATTTTAAAGGTACCGATAAAACTTTTTAGCTATAATTTACAAAATAAAAAAAAAATATATTTTTAATGTGTTTTGAGTTAAATTATCCTTAGTTAATTATTATAATAAGAGGTATAAAATGAAAAATAAAAAATGAAATGGTAGAGCATACAAAAATGGAAAAAGACAAACTACATGAACTAATTTTCTCTATGATCTAATAAAACAAAATAGAAAAAAGAAAAAAAAAAGTTAACTAACAATTTTAACTAGAGTTAGTCAGAAGGACCAAGAGTGAAATAAAATAGCAACCATAATGACCAAAATTGTAATTAGTTTGAAAAAAGGACCAAACTTGATAGTGAACGACAACCACAAGGACCAAAAATGTAATTTACTCTAATTATTATTATAGTTTGTGAACACACTATAAATCTAGATATTGTATAGTTTGTGATGGGGATCAAACGCTTACCATTACGTCAAAAGCAATTGCTGATGGGGAAGGCACAACTTTATTTCCTTATAGCGTAGCAACCAGCGCCACGTTTCGATTTAGGAAGATGTTGGTCAATGACCCAACAATCCCCCCCCCCCAGCATCTTCCAGCACTAACAAGATCTTCGCTAGAAGTCAATGGTTGCACATCATACCTTTGGCATTTAAATGCACTCCATAGGATTCGAACCCGTGACATGCTCTGATACCACATGTTAGGATCAAACGCTTACCACTACGCCAAAAACAATTGCTGATGAAGAAGGTGCAACTTTATTTCCTTATAGCGTAGCAGCTAGCGCCACGTTTCGATTTAGGAAGATGATGGTCAATGACCCAACATCAACTACATCAATAAAACGATATCTACCACTTGTGAACACCATGTGAACCGTAACAATCCAAACTTCGCAGAAATATAGCGTAACGACTTTAATATAAATAATGCCAAAACGGACCCAAGTCAACAATATCAAAATCCAAGGATTGCGGATAAACAACCTATTACACAACTGAGATTAAAACGAACATAAACTAAATTCGGGATCTAGCAACAATCTTCTCCTACGCCACGCTCCTCGCTTAAACTTTCTCCTTGCCCTTGCTAGAACCCTCTGCTGGGTACTTTCCTGAAAAGGTTTTTAGTTTTGAAAGAGCGAGGGTTAGACCGGAAGGTCTACTGAGTTCCCTCTAATAACAGATCACGCCAAAGCCACAAAGAGATTTATAAAAATATAAAGCAATTCAGTTTTAAAATAAAACATCAACTTACAACCATGCTTCTGGCACACACTACCTTCACATGGAGGTGACAGCGTGTCTGGCTCATACTGCCTTATTTGGGACCCCCCCAATGACATATACGGGACATACCCCCCGGTATGAGCATAGGCGGGACACCCCCTACTTTGGCCTTAATCGCTCACAACAATGTATGCATACATTTCGACATCAACAAAAGCGTAATCCACATTTAATACATCTCACATATATAAAGCATACGCAAGTAATATAAATGCTTTAAATAAATTTCACATGCCTTTAACGACATAAATATCTGAAAGCTTTTAGTTAGAAAACTCACCTGGTTTTACCAAACTTCCTCAAAAGCTCCAACCTTTACACTGGACCCTAAGAAAAGAAAGAGAATAAAGACAACTCAGTCCACTAGGCTAAACTTCTTACCCTGTCCGCAACCCGGATGACTACCCGGGGTCGCCCGACTCTCAGGATCCCCCCTGTCGGTGCACCAAAACATGTCAGGGTCACCCGACTCCCAGGTTCTCCCGGCTCTACCTCCCGTCTCCCGGGATTAAGACTCACCCGGGCTTCCCGACTCCCGGGTCCTTGCCCGGGTCCCCCGCTCCGCCTCCTGGGGCTTACATCTCCCAGGCGCCCCGACTCCCGAGGTCCTCCGCCCGAGCCCCTCCACTCTCGACTCAGGGATCTCTAAGGACTGAAGGCTCCCATACGGACGTTGATGTTCGGCCTTCACTTGTAAGCACGTCACACAATGCTCCACGTAACGTGACACATCAAGTTTCATTACAAGCCACCAATAATGCAATTTCAAGTCCTGGTACATCTTTGTACTTCCCGGATGAATGGAATATTTGGACTTATGGGCATCCTCAAGAAGTAGCTCACGATTACCCCCAACTTTGGGCACCCATACACGACCGTTGAACAGTTTGACTCCACGACTATCTTCCGTTAAGAGCAAACGTTGCTTTGTCATGACTTCATCCTTGAGGTTCTCTTCCAACAATGCTTCCACTTGAGATGTCTTGATCTTCTCCACAAGACTTGACACCAACTCGATTCTCGAAAGGGTAGATCGAATACTTCCGCTATAGTCCTTCCGACTTAACGCATCGGCCACTATATTCGCCTTACCGGGATGGTAAAACAACTCACAATCGTAATCCTTGAGTTACTCGAGCCACCGTCGTTGCCTCATGTTTAACTCTTTCTGATCAAAGACATACTTCAGGCTCTTATGATCCGTGTAGAGTGTACATTTCGTGCCATAGAGGTAATGTCGCCAAAGCTTCAAGGCGAACACCACCGCCGCTAACTCCAAATCGTGGGTGGGATAATTCTTCTCGTGAATTTTAAGTTGCCTCGAGGCGTAAGCGATCACCTTGCCTCTTTGCATCAACACACATCCTAATCCCATTTTCGAAGCGTCGCTATAGACCACGAAGTCTTCCGACCCTTCGGGTAGCGACAAGTTGGAGCTTCACACAACTTCTTTTGTAGAATCTGAAACGCCTTCTCTTGCGTTTCGGTCCAATCGAACTTCACATTCTTCCGAGTTAAAGCTTTCAAGGAAGAAGCGATCTTCGAAAAGTCTTGAATAAATCTCCGGTGAAACCCCGCCAGACCCAAGAAACTTCGGATCTCGGACGGACTCTTGGGAGGCTCCCAATTCATCATGGCTTCAATTTTGGAGGGGTCCACTTTCACTCCGTCCCGAGTGACAACGTGACCCAAGAACTGCACCTCTTCAAGCCAAAAATCACACTTGGAGAATTTGGCGTACAATCTTTCTTTTCTCAACACGTCGAGAACTTCACGAAGATGTTGTTCGTGCTCTAACTCGCTCTTGGAGTACACGAGTATGTCATCAATAAATACAATGACCGACTTGTCGAGGAATGGTCGGCACACTCTATTCATCAAGTCCATAAACACCGCCGGTGCGTTCGTTAGGCCAAACGGCATTACAAGGAATTCGTAATGGTCGTAGCGCGTTCTAAAGGCCGTCTTCGAGACGTCTTCTTCTCTCACCTTCACCTGGTGGTAACCCGAGCGTAAGTAGATCTTGGAAAAACACCCCGCTCATTGGAAGCGGGTACTTGTTCTTCACCGTTGCTTTATTCAACTCACGGTAGTCGATGCACATTCTCATTGTGCCATCCTTCTTCTTGACAAACAAGACCGGAGCTCCCCAAGGCGATGAGCTCGGTCTTATGAAACCCTTCTCCAAAAGATCTTGGAGTTGTGCCATCATCTCTTGCATCTCCGATGGCGCCAACCGGTAAGGAGCTCTAGCAATAGGAGACGCTCCCGGCACGAGATCAATCCAAAACTCCACTTGACGATCGGGTGGTAACCCGGGCAAGTCATCCGAAAAGACATCGGGAAACTCACGCACAATCTTCACATCTTCAAGCTTTAACTTCTCGAGCTTGGAGTCGATCACGTAGGTTAGGAAAGACGAGCATCCTTTCACCAAGCATTTGCGCGCCTTTACCATGGTGATTATTGCTACTTCTCCTTTCCTATTCTCACCATAGCTCACAACAAATTCACCATTGAGATTGGGAAGTCGAATTAATTTCTTGGAACATACGATCTTGGCATGATTGTTCTCTAACCAATCCATGCCGACCACTACATCAAAACCCCCCCAATAATCATCGACATCAAATCGATCGGAAAATCTCTCCCTTCAATTCCGAGAGTACACCTCCTCAGAATATCGCGGATCAGAACTTGACTACCATCTGCTATCTCTACCACTAACGCATTCTCTAGACTATTAGTGGACATAGCAATCTTTTGATGAAACAAATAAGATATAAAAGAGAAACTGGCACCCGAATCGAACAATACACGAGCAGGTATGGAATTCAGAAGAAACGTACCCGATACCACATCAGCGGATGCCTTGGCCTCATCGGTCATCATCTGGAACGCTCGACCCGGAACCCTAGATGGGTTCTCTCTCTTTTCCGGTGCGCTACCCGACTTGAGCTTCGGGCAATCTCTTTTCATATGCCTCGGTGCCTTGCACTCGAAGCAGACCATCCCTGAGATCGCGCAGTCGCGGGCGATGTGATCATTCTTACCACACTTGCCGCAAAATCGCGGAGTGGGGTTACAGTTACCATGATGCATGAATCGGCACCTCTGGCACCACCTAGCTTCTTGGTTGTTGTTGAAGTTTTGGTTCCCGACAAAAGGTCGAGTCCTCTTGGGAGGAGCGGAATTGCTCTCCCACTTCCTCTTTTCCACAACCATCGCAACTTTCTCCGGTTTACTCTTTGCGTAAACCTCCTCCATAAACTGTGCCTCCTCAATAGTCTCACGAAGGTTGGAATCCTTCGAATTTCGGACCATGGTCATCATGTCCGACGGTAGACCCTTTAGATAGGCCTTAATCTTCTCCTTCTCTGTTGAGGCCACATGCCCCACTAACCCCATCTTTTCCATGAATTGACGGGTATACTCCCTCACCGTCAAGTTCCCTTTCTCAAGCGACCGAAACTCTGCATCGATCCGATCCATAGCCCTCTCGTTGCAGTATTCTTCCAATAACTTCACCTTGAATTCTCCCCAAGTCATTTGGGCCAAAACAGTAGGAGAGAGGGTGGATTGGATAACATTCCACCATGTCAGCGCCGTATCCCTGAGCAGTTGAGTACCGAACTTCACCCTTTGGTCATCTCCGTACTCAGATGAACCGAAGGCTTGTTCAACCGCTCGGATCCACTTTACACACGCAACCGGGTCTTCGAAACTAGAGAATTCTGGTGGTCCACAACCCAGAAAAGATTTGTAGGAACAACTCTTTCCACTTCTCGGAGCACCAACAACCCTGTGCTCCTCAGTTATGATCCCATTAACGGTGCCTCCAGAACCAACCACGATGTTTTCAGCAACCGCCTCATTTCTCTTGAGGCTAGCATCGCGATCCTCTAACAACTTCAAGAACGCCTCTTACTGCTTCTCCATGGCCGACGACACCATTTGCATGATGCCCACCATCATGTCAGCTTGAGGGTTTGCCTCTTGAATCACTGGGTTGGTGGATGCCAACTCCACTCGAGGCACTTGCTCCACTTCTCCAGTGAATATCGGTGGCATACCGGGAGGAATGACAGCCGACACCCTTACCACCGGGTTTTGATTGGACGAACTAACATCGTGAAGGTCTCCGTCGCCTAACTGACGACTTCATATGTTCACCATAAGAGAACTAATGGCTGTAACATAAGCACGAGAAAGAGTAAGAGATAGATAGAATAAAACACGAAGGAAAACGTACTACCATGTCACTAATTGTCATAGTAACGACATTTCAAGCACATTCACGTAAAACATCCTCATAATAACATTAGCTAAGTGAGATTATGAACATATAATATATAAAGGTTCTCGTTACCATCGCCACAACGCTTGATAACCATAATTTCCGTCGACTCTAAGACTAACCCATTTTAAAAGTTCTACCCAAACTCACGAATCAATGCTTAACATACTCAGTCTAAGTCTAGACATCTTACATTCATGCCTAGTTCACTTAAACTAGAGCTCTGATACCAACTTGTAACACCCTAAAAATTAGAGTAAATTAAAATTCGGAAATTTGGCAATATGACATTTGTATTTGGTATAAACCTCCCAAAAAGGGGGAAAATATTAAGCCTTTACAAAAACCTGAGAACGGATATGGAAATCAACAACAAACTAATCTAAACATGACTATGTAGATTACATTGGTTGTCAACCCAAAATCACCAAAAGATGGGACTTAAACAAATGCCCAACATCAAATACTAGTCATCTAAAAAATCCCTCTAAGACCATGCTCGTCACTCACGACCTTGGCAACCCACCGCTAAGGGAACCTGTTATACATATCATTTGAGAAAAAGTGTTAGGCTTAAAGCCTAGTGAGAACATACAGTTTATAATTTCAAGAGATATAAACAATTGTATCGAAAGTAATTCTTCTCAAAAAAAGGTTTAGTTTACAAATGAAATCTTTGTCACTTAAGGACCATTCGGTCCGAAAATTCATCTTGCGATGACGGGGGATACCCGATTTACCAAGGATTGTGGCGGAACACAAAAGTAGGCTACAATCCGAGTTGTGAGCTAAATATTTGGAATCCATGGCCACGAACAACTTCGGTCCGTACTAAGATGTGAGGGAGGGCCCCCGAGGAAACCAAGTCATACTCGTTCACTAGGACTACATTATGATCCATGGCTAGTAACCGGTCTCACATAACCGTACCAAAGGCCCCCGAGGGTCAAATGCATCCATAACTACAAAAAGGGGAATAGACATCCCAATAATATAAGCCGACTCAATACCTAGGGATCCACTAGTAATAGTCTAGACTTGTCACAATTTCATTTGTGACCAACCATAGTTAGTCATATGGTTCCAATAACATTTTATAACCAAAATGCATTTTCACGTTTAACTGCTAATACGAATGAAAATCATAAAATGAGATTTTATATACATCCTTTCAAGTAACCCACATAAATGTGCAAGTAAAACTCCATTTTACTTCAAATAAGATGAAACCCTTTATATTTCTTGAAAATGATTAGGAACCCTAAAATCTCCCAAAAACTCGAGTTAGGTCAAAATGCAATAAACTTAAATCCAAACCCAAGGAGATATGTAGGAGTTCAAAAATGTAAGCTTTGATATGTATAGAGTTTAGAAAATGATAGTAAGAACTCACCAAGTAGGTTTTAGAAGAAAACCCAAAATCCTAGATTAGAACTCTTTGGAGAAGATGACAATGGAGTTTGAGACTTTATGCTCCACACTTGAACCCTTAAAAGAAACAACCAACTTCTTGCAATAAATGAGGTGGAGTTGGGTGAGAAAACCCTAGTTTTCGGATATAGGGAGTTATGAGGGTTTGAGAGAGAGCAAAGAGGGTAGATAGAGTAATAAATGAGGTGGATGGGGGAGAAACCTGCTTAAGGGCGTGCAGGGGAGTTCCGCGGCTTATGCCGCGGCCTCAAGTCGCGACACAAGTCGCCTGTGTTCCTGAAATGGAAAACGGACAATGGGTTACGCGGGTTGTGCCGCGGTGTAACTCGCGTAAGTCCCTGTGATGTTCTATTTCCACCAAAACTCAAATACTCAAACAAGATACCTAACGGGGTGCTAACGACAAAAGTTAAACACAAAGGACACCAAGATTGAGCGATAGCCAAAGATAGAAGTCTTAACACTAGCATTACATAACGAAATTCAGGGTGATACACAACATTATAAAAGAAAACAAATTATTAATATCTTGCAATTAGACCAAAATGGTAGAATCCTTTCCCAACAATGGAGTAAATCGATTACTCATCCAAAAGGACAAATCTTATGCTTAAACTCCTAATTTCCAATCCGTGGAAGATAGCAAGAGATTAGGGCTTACCTTGAAGAGATCCAATGTAGACTTTTCCTTGAATGATGATTTGCTCTCTCTCTCTTCTTCCTTCTTTTCCCCAAAATCTCCTTAGCTCTTCACTGCACTCCTCTAAGTTGCCTCCAAGCAATAGAATGACTTAGGGGTCTAGGGCTTTAGGGTTAAAACCCTATTTACCCATATATACAACTTAGCCCCTTACACATTAATCCTTGGGCAAACTTCCACCCCAGACTCCCACCCTTGATAAATGTAACACGGTTATTACATGAACCTTGTAGATACATTATGATCACACTAGTAAAAAATTTCTTAAACTTGTTTATATTGTGTTTATTATGTGTTCACTTTATATGCACATTTAATTGTGCGTTTGTGTATGTTATAAAGAGAGAAGAGAGGGGGAGAGAGAGAGAGAGAGAAAGAAAGAGATATACATGAAAATTTAAAAAATACATTAATTTTTATTTAATAAATAATTATAACTATCTCCTTAATTATCTCATTAATTAATAACAATAATTATTTTAAATTTGTGGCTTAGAATGGACCTGACAGATCTCACAAATTTTAGAGTTCTCTAATTAAGCCCCTATATATATATATATAATTAATTAATTAGTATAGCACAAAAAAATATAATTTACTGAGAAACATAAGAATGTTATAAAAAATACTAACAAATGTTAGCATGAAAATATTAACATAGGTTGACATGAAAATGTTAGAATAAGTTAAAATAAACTAATATATCTTAACATCAAATGTTAACGTATGTTAATGTACGTTAACATGTTAAACCTTTCTGCTGGTGGGGGAGACCACTCACTAGATTTCAGATTCTTATAATAAATAAGTGAAACTTTTTGTTGCTAGACTCCGCTCGTGCTCCTCTACAGAGAATCACTCTATGCTATGAGTCTATTAAGACTAACACATTATCATCTCTTAATCCCAACTTTCAGATTTACATAAGTGACCAATGAACCTATCTTATAAAGTTCCTACTAGGCACATGAACCCAGCGAAGCGCAAAAAGCGTTGGGTAGCAGAAACTACTGTTTTCTAGTTTTAACCAAGATGTGAATCTCTAGGAACAAAGTATTTCTTACGTTTCTTATGAAAAGTTTATTTCCTACCGAAACCGAACCTATACATATATGTGTGTGTGTGTATATATATATATATATATTGAATTTTAGTTTTTTAAGAAGAAGATGTAAACCATATATATAGGCAAGTTTGAACAAGAAGATGGTCAATTTGCGAGAAGGCGATAAGCAATCTAAACTACATAAACAATTAAAAAATACCATAAATAAAAACTGAAAAATAATTTTAAAAATTAGGATAATTACCATGTTAAAAAAACATTGAAAACCGTACTTACTCTTTATCTTTCTACCCATCCCGGAGATTCATCCTTTATATTAATCCAGTCAAATTATAGCGACGAAGATCAAATTATCACTATATTTATTCCTTTTTCTACTTCTTTTTCCATGTGCAGGATAACCCCAAGGGGTTATATTATGTTAAGGGTATAATTGTAACAAAAAGACTTTTTGAATCCCTTAAAAGTCTTACCGGATCTTTTAGATCTATTTAGTTTTTAATTTCAGTTAATTCATAACTTTTTTTTTTATCAATTTCTATATAATTTTTTCCACTATTTTTAGATACACTTTTGATAAGATTTTTTTTTCACAATCTTATCATATATCACATGTGATATCTACAACAAATCTATTATTTTTTCATCATTTTTTCTCTATTTTCTGTATCTATATTTTGAATCACATGTGATTAGTTACGTTTAACATACGATTTGTTAGTTATCACATATGATCCACCCTGTGAAACTTTTTTACATGCCATATATGATAGTATGTGTGACTATATGTTACATATCATCACATGTGATAATATACTTATGAGTATAAATGACGTATGATCACATGTGATTACCTAATTATATTTGCATCACAATAAGATTTATAAATTTCAATATACATAATCACATATGATTAACAAAAATATCTACTATTATCACATATGATTAATATGATTATTGAAAAAATTATCATATGTGATATAAACCTATAATTCAAAACGGTTTGGAAAACAAACTTAATCCGAATTTATTAGGAACTATTCCTACAGTTACAGACTTAAGGGCATTTGTCAATAATCTAAATGACACAAAATTCCATCTTTTTAAATGTAGTATCTTAGATATTTGTAAAAGTAATAATTTAGATATATCGAGTTTCGGTTTTTATGCTTGTATATTGCTCTATGATTTACCCAAACTGCATCATGTAACACCCGTGATTTTGGAGAGTTCACATTTATGATTCTTGGAATTCGGTTGGCCATTAAGATGGAGTTATATTAGGGTTCGTGTATTTAGCATAGTGGAACCATCAATGATAGACTCGGGTGCATAAACGGGAGAAAACGCGAGGAACATAACCGTACGACCTGGTGTGTGACTTGGGGTCACGACCCAGGCCGCATATGTCACTTTGTCTCGAACCATGGTCACGCGCGGCTTACCCCGCGACATGAGGTTGCGGGCAAGGCCGCGGGAAGGGTCTGTCAGGGTTTAAAGGGCCGATTTTTAGGGTTTGGTTCATTTTCTTTCCACCATTCTCCCCCATTCTCCACTTCCTCTCGTTTTGGCAGTCTGGAGAGGGTTATGGTCCAAATTTTGGGTCCCTTGAGGACTTTGTTGGTGGTTTAGAGTTCTTAATGGAGGAAGGTAAGTTCCAAATCTCTATTTTTGTTACCAAGGGTTTGAGCTCACTTCATTCTCAACCCTTTCTTCTTCTTTGTGGTGATTTTACTAGAGATTGGAAGTACACACGATGTTCTTGGGAGTTTTGCACCATAGATCTGGAGTTATAACTTAAGAAACCGTAAACCTTCACCGTTGGAAGTTAGATGTTTGGTTGGGAACCTAGATTTATCATAAATCTAGCAAAGTGAGTTCAAGTTGATTTGTGAAACGTTGTACATGCCAAAATGTTCATTTTAATGTGTTCATGTGTTTTACATGAAATTATCAATAGTTGAGTTATTTGGTGGGTTTTGATTATTTGAAGTGTTTGACTTTATAAACCTTGTAAAACACCCATGTTTGGGATTTTTGGGCATTTTTATAAATAAGTCATAAATGAAAGTGTTCAACGATTTAATGCATGAATGGAGATTACTTGGTCAAAAATGCATTTTAGTGTTTGTTGGAAATATGCTTCGTTTATGAAATGGGACATTTTGAAAGTACGAATGTGTGAGTCCTTTGATTTTAGTCATTCCAACCTTGGAAACATTTTAGAAATTGTAAACCTTTTTGATTTTAGGCCGAAGGCCAATTGTGATTTGAGAGACAAAGATTTTGGGAAAAGATGTGATTTGGTTTATGTAACTATAGATTGGCTCGCGTATTTTAGCCAAACATTTATTTGTGCCTTTTGGGCTTGATTTATACTCAGATGAGTTTTTGGAGTAATTATTCGGTTTCAGTAGCTCGATAAGAAGCCTTTAACGTATGGTGTACTTAGGTGCATCTTATTTGAGAGTTATTGGATCCATAGGCATATGAGTCAGTTAGTTGATATAGTTGGGAACTTTATCTCTGTTTTGGGACTGGAAATTATTTATGGCTAGTGGGAGCTCGAGATATAGATCGTGAGTGGTTGAACTCGAAAACCGTGTAACCTTTAGTGTAGGGCTCGAGGTATAGATCGTAGGTGGTTGAACTCGATGTCCGTGTAATCCAGTCTGGTTATTGATCATGGAATTTAGTGTTCGCATTTGAAGTCCAGTGAATGGTTCCCAAGTCATGTTTTTATGTAAGCTTGCGGTGGTGCTCTACAGAGCCGTATATGGAGCTAAGTCTTGCGGTGGTGCCCATGGTGAGTCGGGTACGAGGACTTGTGGCTTTTGTAGTGACACTTATCTAGAGGTCGAGTAGACACTAGGGTCATTTGGGTATCTTGCGGTAGTTGCTCGGTAGGGAGCCGTATACGGGGAACCATGACTGCATGTGAAGCTCGAGAACATTTATAAGTGGCTTAACTTTGTGTGCCCGCCACATTCGATGGAATTCGGGTCTCCCCCGTCACCGAAAGATGTTGTTTTGGGTATTGAGTTTTTATCCATGTTTTCGGTGACGTTTTGTATATATGGATTTTATCCATGGTTTATGGGTTGAGTATTACGCCCCACCTGTGTTTTTGGTGTAACACCCGCAATTTCGAGTAAAAAGGTACCTCACTTTACCCTCTTGTTTTATTCGATTTAGCCCATAATCCTTACGTCTTTCAAATTGCAATTCGTTGTTGTCATTTCTCGAAAATGGGAGTTTGAAATTGAAGAAATCTAGAATCGGGGGCCTGGGGGAGAGTATGTCGGCGATATTGACACTGGCACAATCTTCGTGTCATAGTCGCCTGGCTAAAGGGGCTTGCGGTACGTCTTGGGCGATAATGCCCTACGAAAGTTACAAGGCATTGTCGCCAATGTCACAATCGCCGGCTCCCTACCCCATTCGGTACAAGTTGGGCGAAAGTGCCCAACGACTATGACCTGGGCACAATCGCCGGTCATAGTCGACGACGGGGTTTTGGCCAGACTTAAATACTTCAGCTCGTTTGAGAATTCATTTTATCACAAAAATCAGATTGGTGCGTCTCCCTCTCTCTCTCTCTATTCATTTAGGGCGATTCCAACCACCAAACCCTAACCCTCATTTACTCCAAAGCTCAAATCACTCAAGATCATTGATAGCCTCTCATCTAGGGTTTGCTAGTACTTAGGGAGCAAGGATTCAAGTGTTTGGTCAAGCTTGGTGTCTTCCTCTTACACTACTTGGTGATTCTAGGTTTTGTCAAACCTAGTAGTGTGAGTCTTTCTACAAACTCTTCTCAATATACATGTTAAATGTCATAAAAACACTTATTTTAAAGTCTTACTTCATTTCCTCATCTCTTGGTGATTTATGGAATCTAGGTCAAAATTAGGGTTCTTGGATAAAATTGATATTTTGATGAAATGGTTGGGAAGGATGATTTTGTATGTGTAAATGGTAAACCTTTTGGGTTTGATGGATTTTGGAAAAACAAGCATATACGTTGGTAGTATTTCATAATTATTGATGAATAGAAGTTACCTTTTTGGGAACTTCATGTTCTTACAAACGTCTATATGTTGGTTATATCATGAGTTATTTATGAGTATCATTATATTTGACTATAGTGTAATGGATCCATAGGCACTAGTCACTTTATGTGAAATATGTTGTGATTTTGATTTGCTAGATATGGGGGATTTATACTTGGTAGCTCGTTTTATAGACCGTGGGTGGTTGAATACGATAACCTTGTACCTTGTCATATTTAATATCTAGCGAGTGAGTATTTCTTAGACCATTGGGAGCTCGAACTAGAGACCGTGGTGGTTGAACTCGATAACCTTTGGTGCTATAATAGAAGCTCCATAACATTGATGTGTGACCTACTTTTGTGTTCCGTCACCTCAATGGTAAACACAGGTCTCCCCCGTTTTGTTGTGGAACCTTACTCCCTCCCAAGGGTGAATGAGGCCGAATCCATAAGTGAATCTTTACAAATACCAATTACTAATGTCAATTGTTCTTTATGATGGTCTTACATGTTTGATCTCACTAGGCTTAAGCCTAACACTTGTTTTCTTAAACTTTCCATATTTTACAGGTTCCAATAGTGGTGGGGTCGTAAAGATTGAGCACCATGGGTTGAGAGAATAGTGGAGACTTTTGGAAGTAAATATTTTGAGGAGTTTGGCGTACCGAAGGAATAGAGGACTTTTGGGAGATTGGTTGACAATGGCCTAATCTAGACGATTTCAATTTAAATTAGCTAGTTGTCATTTATAATTTCCAACTATAGTTGTTGTAAACATATTAACTACTTCCCTATCTATTGTGTAACAC
Source organism: Arctium minus (assembly GCA_954870635.1). Lineage (NCBI taxonomy): Eukaryota > Viridiplantae > Streptophyta > Magnoliopsida > Asterales > Asteraceae > Arctium > Arctium minus. The sequence goes on along the minus strand of OX941097.1, from coordinate 19,993,744 downwards.
CCTCAAAATTGGTAAGAACAACTAATAAAAATGTCGATATAGCATCCAATAAAGACAACACATATTCCTACAATATCCAAACTCAATACGCCTCAAAACATGATTCGATAAATAACCTCAACAATTACAAACTCTATACAAGGACTACATTGAAGTCGGGTGTTACTCAACCTCAATTACAATTTCTCTCTTCAACCTAATGTAGAAGACTTCATTAAGATTTTCACTCCTAGGGTACACAGCTAGTACTTCTCTCTTACTGTGTTACTAGAACTATTCCCAACTGGAACCTGTTGCACATGCCGACAAATAAAAAGGTTAGGCTAACGCCTAGTGAGTTCAAGAGTTTTACATATGGATAATTACATTTTTAAAAGGGAAGGATACAACTTAAATCATAGTTTTTCAAAATGATTCACTTTAAGTATGTAAACGACTCGTTCTCCAATAACATGCATTTTCAAAGATGAACACCTCAATACAAAATACACTTTATAAAATGGTGCATCCCAAAACTCACTCAGACAAGAGTAGAATCGACTTCCAATTTATGAAAACATGAATAATATTTCATATTCCGAAAACACCCAAAACACGAGTAGGACCTAATGACACACAATAATTATGGACAATAATCCACCCATAAAAAACATCACCGAAAACATAAATATAAAAGACCCAACCCGAAGACAACACCTTTCGGTAACGGGGGAGACCCGATTCCATATAATGTGACGGACACAAAGTAATCCACACATTATGTTATATTGGTATTAAGTATTGAGCTCAGCATCTTTCAGTATACACCCATAGATACTTGCACGGAGGACTTACACCATACCGGAGATGCCAAACTGTGCCGCAATGGGGAAAACTAGTGTTCCACCATCGGACAAAATAATAAAGTACACGCAAGGGATGTTAGGCTCGGTGGCTTTAAACGTATACCCACGGAAAATCAACTTCAACCAACTAGGGTCCTTACGTTGAAATCCTCATCCAATATCGTATACTAGCACGTAGGACTTATAACCCAATCCGATGCCTAACGTGCCGCGATGTGGAAACCAAGTCATTCCATCATTGGACAAAGTGATTAAAGTGCTCATGGATCCATAGCAGACATGGCTGAAACATAACGTGACCCAAAATGAATGACACACGCACTCAAAATATGAAACCTTCAATAATCCCACGTTATGACCAAAGCTCTACGTTGAGCTATCAAAATTGGACAAATGTCCCCAAAACCCAATTGTAATCAAGTACCGATCCACAGCTCAAACAACCAAAGGACTCAATGTCAAAAACAACAAAATGCAATAAAATTCACTCGACCAACGTTTATGCAAACCCGAGCTCCAAAGTACACGACCAAACCCCAACACGACTTAATATAAGACCGATCATTTCCCAAAACATGGTTATACCATTGACCTCTTTTTAAAACGTGTCATAACAGGAGCTATGCATATTTCCAACCAACACTAAAATGCATTTTTACCAAGAAATCTCCGTTTATGAAATAAATTATTTAAAACACTCCCATTTATGGCTTAATTAACAAGATGTCCAAAGTCCCAGATATGAGTGTTTTACAAAGTTTATAAAGTTAAACACTTCAATTAATCACAAGCTACCTGTGACACCCGTGATTTTGGTTAACCCTTAATTTACCCTTATCCGGTTAAGCCATGATTATAGATCTTATCCAATTGGTGTTCGTGGGTTTTGAACTTCGGACCGAGAGCACGTCGGGTCGAAAAGTCAGAATTTTGACCTTCGGGGTGGCCTGGGCGACTATGCCCGCGATTGTGACAGAATGTCACTTTCGCGGGGCATTGTCGCGGGAGATGTACCGCGGTCTTCCCCCTTCGGGCAACTATGCCCGTAGACTATGACCTTGGCACTATCGCCGACGGCCTCTGGTCGTTTTTAATCAGCTTTGAGCAACCCCTCTTCATTTATCTCAACCCCCTTTCACCCTTTTTCTCTCTAGAAACCAAAACCCAAACCCTAAAATCAGTTTTATGCATCCAAGACACCAAATCTATTGTGTTCCAAGTGTTCCTCCTTCCACCCATTAAAGATTGGAAACTATGGTCAAGAAGCTTCATCTTCACCTTCAACCTCAAGTTCATTTTGGGTTTTCTAGGTTTCCGTCAAAACCTAAGTGGTAAGTATGTTCTTTCCATTTCCAAACCTTGTAATAAGTTATAAATGCTCCTTTGATGTTTCCCTAGTATTTGTCTTATCAAATCTCGGACTTGATAGTTTTGGGAGAAACTAGGGTTTTGATCTCGTTGGGGATTTTGGTGTATAATGTTTGGGGAATGTTTCTATATGGTTGGATGTGGTTATTTACGGTTGAAAATGTGCGGATCTAGGTTTTGGGAGCTCGAGTTGAAGGGTTGGATTGGGTGCCTTCGGAAAGTCTCACCACCAAAAAGGATTTTGGAAGCTCTCGGCTTGAGGACTCAAGTGGCCTTCAAAAGAGCTCGTTGGGTGAAATCTAGATTTAGCCTAAATCTAGCGAGGTGAGTTCAAGTTGATTTGAGAAAACGGTGTACATGCCAAAATGGTTATTTTAAAGTGTTTTGTATCTTACATGAAATTGTTCACTGCTGATCAATTTGGTTATTTTGAAAGTGTTAACTTTATAAACTTATATAGCACATATCCTTGTGGTTTTTGGGCATTTTGATAAATGGGTCATAAATGGACGTATTTTGGTAATCTATTGCATAAATGAGATTATTTGGTTAAAAGACATTTTTAGTGTTGCTTGGGTAAAAAGTTTAATTTTGTGTTATGGAAGTTTTGAAAGGATAAAGAGCATAAATCTATTTGGAAAACCTTTTGTCCCGACTTAAACTGTGTTGGGGTGCATTCAAGTATTTCGGAGCGTGTGATTACATGACATGGGTCGAGTGCGGTTATTATTTGAAAAACGTTAATCATTGGTCAAAAAGAGGTTTTGAGTATTTTGACTCGATGTCGTTTTAAAGGAGTCTTGAGGACACTTGTCCGGTCTTATTTGGCTCAATGCAGAGTCCAGTTATGACGTACGTACTAATGTGATGTGTTGCGTATTGAGGTTGGATTACGGGCTCGAGTGCGTTGGTCATTCATGTGTAGTCCGGTAAGGTTAGACTGTGTTGCATTGGATCCATAGGCACGTAAGTCAGTCTGTTTTGGAATGGTCAATTGGGTATTGCGGGGTTGAACTTCAATACCCATGTTTTATGACCGGAAACTTTACAAGTGATCGCTAGGAGGGTTGAGTCGGCTAGTGCTACCGGAGTAGTAGGCGCTAGGACCTCCGCCACTTGAAGTAATGCCTGGGAGGTAGTCTTTAAGTGTGTCGGGACTTCGGGATGGAGTTCTTCGGAATGATCCATCAAGGTCAACTGACTTGAGGTGACGCTTGGTAAAGAAGTCGTAGGGACACCGGACTGTGATGTCGGGAGGTGTCATGCGATTAACGTTGCTTGGGTGGCATACTTTTGTGTTTCCTCCACCCTCAACGGATACGGGTTTCCCCCGTTGTCGGCTATCAGTGTTTTTAAATATATAACTGCTTTACTTTATTGTCTTTGGGTCTATATGGTCGACAGTGAATGAGGACCTTAATATTGGACCATCCTCCTCGTATGTTAAGGTTTGAATGAATTATGTCAACCCAGAGTTTTGATAATTAAAGTATGTTCGTTTCGGTCGCGTGAGTATTGGTCCTAGTGCCCATGTTTTCGAACGTATGGTATATATGGTCTTGGTGATGATTTATGTTTCGAGTTAAATTAAGTTGCATCACTTTATAAAGCATGTTTGAAATGAGGTGTCCACATCTGAAAGTGCATGATATGGGAAAATAGTTGTATCCACATTTTAAAGGACAATAACTAACTGGTCATGGTTTCAAGTAAAGTTCATTATTTTCGAGATATAGTTATTCATGTAAAACTCTTGGACTCACTAAGCGTTAGCCTAACCTTTTTACTTGTCGGCATGTGCATCAGGTTTCCAAGGGTGGGAGTTGGTTCTAGCAGTCCTATGAAGAGTAGAGCCATAGCTAGATCCGAAAGTAAGTATTCGGTGAAGTCTTCCGCTACATGGAGATAGTGACTATGCATGGGTATTAGTAGCACCCGTCCTTTATAGTCCGTATGTATAAGATGGTATATGTGTATTATAGTTGAATCTAAATTCGTGGTTGTAGATGTTTCATTTATTGATGTATTTAGAAATTTTTTAAATAAGTTGCTATTTCCAGATTTGAGGGTGTTACAAGTTGGTATCAGAGCTTAAGTTTGAGAGATTTAGGTATTGATTTTGGATGCCTAGACTCAAACTAGAGTTCTTATAAGTGATTGTAAGTGAAGTTGCGCATTAGGTACCTTAAGATAAGATATTTTGAGGATTGATCGGGTCGCTAGAAACGGAAAACTTGGCGAGGGTCGCAAGGATGAGCGTGTACGGTACATTCATAATGACACCTGGCCAGTGTCATGGTGAATCTAGATGTTACATGTGTATACTTGAACTACCTTGGTGAAATGACCGTTGGGGTAGCAAGAAAGTTTCTAAGCGAGTGATCTGAGGAAAGGTTGAGGTCTATTTCAATGTCACGTTGAAGTGATAGTTAATGTGTTGAATGCATTAGGTTGATCGTCTTGAGTAAGAATAATTGGCTGGAGTAGAACCTTAAGCTTATGGAATTGACGTATACGAGGAGGGATTATAAGGTGAACCGATGAAATATCCGAGTGTTGCTTTAAGATGTTGAGCATCCGGATGACAATAGTATGAAATTGAGAAGTGTAGTCCTATGATGCTGAGTGCCGACCAAAATTCATGCACGAAATTTATTTTTTAAATAAGCTTGCATAAATTGTTTCTCACGTCTTCAAAGTATAAAGTGAGCTATGTTTCATTTATTGATGTATTTAGAAAATTTTTAAATAAGTTTCTATTTCCATATTTGAGGGTGTTACATTACCAAATAACTCAACAGTTGATAATTTCATGTAAAACACATAAATACTTTAAAATAGACATTTTGGCTTGTACAACTTTTTCGCAAATCAACTTGAACTCACCTTGCTAGATTTAGGCTAAATCTAGATTTTTCCCCAACTTGAGTTTCCTTGAAGGATTCCGAATCCGCAAGACAAATCTTTCCAAAACCTAGATACACAAGTTTCCAACCATGAATATACTCATTCAACCATTAAGAATCGATCCCCAAACATTTTACATCAAAATCCCCAATTTGGCACAAACCCTAATTTTGACCTAATTTATTCAAAATCACCCAAACCGAAATTTGAGAAACATAAATACTAGGAAGTCATCAATAGATAATTTATGACTCATAATAAAGATTTCAAACTAGGAGGATCAACTCACCAAATTTTTGGTGAAAACCTACAAAACCCCAAATTTCTTGAAGATGGAGATGATGATGATGATGAGCTCTTGACCTTTGCTTCCACTCCAACACCAAATATTCTTGGGTATTTCTAAAACTAACAATCTAACCTTGAAAATATCTCAAAACCGAAACCATAACAACTTCAATCGCCAAAAACGGAGTTGAAATGAGAAAGTTATGGCCAAATTAAAAAAATCTCGATTTTATGCACTACAGGTCTGGTGCGACCCTGCCATGCGACAGTTCCATATGTCACTGTAGCAGGCACTGTCACCCAGGATGTACCGAGGGTTTTTTCGATGGCTTTCCCGACCGTTTTCCCGATCGTTTTCTCGGTCGTTCCTCAACCGTTCTCCTAGACATTCCTCGACCTCTCTCCTGGTTATTCCTTGACCGTTCTCTCGAAACATTTGATGTTATTATGCCAGTTATTGTGCCATTGCCATAATTTCATGGAACAATCGTTGGGACGACCGAACACTCGGTAACGTCGGTGCTATTGTGACATATATCACAACTGAATGGCACTATAGTCGGGACTACCACACTTTCAGTACCATTGGTGTTATTGTGACAGATGTCACAACCACATATCACTATAGCCGAGACGACCATACTCTTAGTACTATTGGTGCTACTATGACAAGTGTCACAACTATAAGGCACTATAGCTATACTCCATATGTGGTTCTTCCTTTACTGATTCACCCAGTTCAACATTTTTTTCTTCTTCAATTGGGATAAAAATCAAGATGTTACATATTGGGTGATCTCCGTCTACTTTACCCTTATCATTTGTTGAGGTTTGTGGTTAAAAATTACCCCTTACTTTTAAGGGTTATATCTCTATTTTTACAGGTTTTGGTTCCTCAAATTACAGACGTCATATTGCAAAAAATATTTACTCTACTCTAAATTGTTAGGGTGTTACAAGTTGGTATCAGAACATTAGTTTAAGTGAACTAGACATGAATGTAAGATTTCTAGACTTAAGCTGGAGTTATTAGGATATGAGTGGTGAGGTTGGGTAGAACTTTTGGGATAGGATGTTCTTGGAAATCGACGAAATTGCATGAATTAAGAATTGCGATAATGGTAACGGGAATCCTTGTGTATAGCGTGTTCATAATTGCACGTAGCTAATGCCATTATGAACATGATGTTACGTAAGCATGCTTGATTTGCTAATGTCATGACGATTGATGAATGTATTAGTACGTTTTCTTTGTGTTTCGATCAAATCTCTTATTCTCTTTCGTGCTTGTGTGGCAGTCTTGTTCTATCATGGTGAATACTCGGAGCCGACCGTTGGTTAAAGGGGAATTTCAGGAAGATAGCACCTCCCACCCAAATCCAGTGGTTAGGGCAGCGATTGTTGTCCCTCCCAATATATCATCGATATTCACCGGAGTGGTAGAGCACATACCCAGGGTGGATTTGGCATCCTCGAACCCGGCCATACAGAAGGCAAACCCTCAAGCTGACATGATGGCCAGCGTCATGCAGATGGTGACATCGGTTATGGAGAAACAGCAAGAGGCATTTCTAAATGTGTTGGAGGATAGAGATGCCAGTCTCAGGAGGCCCGAGATAGTTGCTGAGAACATAGTGGCTGGCTCGGGTGGTGCTGGAAATGGGATCAGGACGGAGGAGCACGCAGTGGTTGGTGCTCAGAGGGGCCTAAAGACTTGCACCTACAAGACTTTTCTATGCAGCAAGCCGCCCGAGTTCTCGGGATCCGATGACCCAGTCGCTTGCATGAACTGGGTCCAATCCATCGAGCAGGCGTTCGATTCCAGTGAGTGTGGGGAGGACCAGAAAGTAAGATTCGCCTCCCAGATTCTTAGAATCCATGCACACCGATGGTGGAATGTCACTAGGTCCACACTCGATGCCGTTGTTCTTGCACAACTGTCATGGGTTTCGTTCAAAAAGAAAATCATGGAGGAGTACTGCAACGAGCGGGCTATTGATCTGATAGAATAGGAATTCCGAGCTCTCAAGAAGGGTAACAAAATGGTGAAGGATTATACTCGTCTCTTCATCGAAAAACTTGATCTTGTAGGGCATGTGGCTCCAAGCGAAAAGGAGAAGATCAAGGCCTACCTTAAAGGCCTACCAGCTGATATGATGGCCATGGTTTGAAAATCTAAGGCTTCCACTCTCCGTGAAGCCATAGAGGAGGCCAAGCTCATGGAAGATGTGTATGCCCGTAAGAAAGAAGAGGAGGTTGTGCCGGTGGAAAATAGAAAGTGGGAAAGTAATTCTGGGTCCTTCAAACGATGAAGACCTTTCATCAACAACAATCGAAGAAATGATTCGAAGAAAGGGGCTAGATGGTGCCCGAAGTGCAAGATAAAGCATTTGGGCCCATGCCACTCGAATACCGACTCTTGTTACAAGTGTGGCAAGCTTGGTCACGCACAAAAAGATTGCCCGATTAGAGGGCCGGTTTGCTTTGAATGTCGAGAACCGGGCGCAATGAGTTCCCGAAACTCAAGACGGGAGGAAGTTTTGGGAAGAAAGAGGGAGCACCGAGAGTGTCGGGAAGGGACTTCCAGATGTCAGCTGAAGAGGTTAAGGCATCGACTGATGTGGTGTCGGGTACGTTCTTTGTTAACTCCGCACCTGCACATATTCTTTTCGATTCTGGTGCAAGTTATTCCTTCGTATCTATGTTCTTCCTATCAAGATTGCCTATGACTGCTAGTACTTTAGAGGATGCTCTAGTAGTGAAAATATCCAATGGTAGTCGAGTCATGGTTAGTCAGGTCTATGAAAATTGTGTATTGGAGATCGAAGGGAAGAAATTTCCGATAAAGCTCTTTCCCATGTCTATTGGTGGATTTGACGTGATCGTCGGAATGGATTGGTTAGGAGAGAACCGATCAGAGATCCTTTGCTCCAAAAATTTTATCTGTATTCCTGTTGGTCCCAAATAGTAGTAAATAAACAAGCAAAGTATTGTAGAAGGGGGGGTTGAATACAATACACACAGTTTTTCACTTAATTTAATTCTTATTGATTTGAAATCAAGAATTACACATAGAAAACTTTTGATTGTTGCGGAAGAGAATAGATGAAATCTATTCAAACAATCTTACACAAAGAGAATGAAGAACAATTGTAAAACACTTAGAAAACAATTGAACTTCGTAGAGAGGAGAAAGTCAGGCACTTAGAGAACTTGAAAGTTGTAGAACTGGTTCTGCTGGGTATCTTGCATGTTGAACCATCCTCCTTATTTATAGTGCCTCATGCATTAAATGCATAGGACAGCTGTTGAGCAAAGAATGGACACAGGTCTTCAGCAAGGTACAGGATGTACCTTTTGTCTTGAGGTGTTTTGGCTTGAAGTGTTGACCTGCAAGATGGTGTAGACCTTTCCTTAAAATGGTGTAGGAGACAAAGCTTACTTTATCTGATCTTCAGATGAGGTCCACGTCAATGCAAGATATCACAAATATACTTTGTCAGAAAAGTACAATGTGAAGAGAGAAATCTTCAGGCCTTGAAGATTAAGAAGTCTTCGGCTCCTGAAGATTGAGAAGTCTTCGGCTTTCGAAGATTGAGAAATCTTCGGCTTCCGAAGAGGTCTTCGTCTCCTGAAGACTGAGATCGGCACCATCCTGGCCAATGGTGTTGATCAAGTAGGCATACTTGGCTTTAGGCTGAGGAGTCTATCTTCAATCCGCTTTGAGAGATATTCTCCTTCTTTGTCTTCTTCGGCTGATCTTCGACTTCACCGAACATTTGTATAGAAACCAAGCTGCTAAAAGAACCTCAAAATATTCTAAGTATGATGATACAAAATGGAAGATCAGGAGGTCATCTTCAAATCTTCAGATGACCCAACAATCTCCCCCTATTTGAGGATGACATCCATACTAAAGAATAAAATTAAGAGTATACTGAATAATTCAATTTGACCCATTTTTACTCTTTTTGGGTTCTTTTCACATAGACCATTTTTTTTTGTTTTATTTTTGGTATATCTGACATTTACAAATGAATGAAAAGGTATAGCTATACAAACGAATAAAGAATGACAAAGCAAATAAATATATACAAAGATAAGAAGACAGTAGCTGGAATTGTTTGAACTTGAGTGGTTGGATGCTCCCCCTCAATTCATACTCCCACTCAACTAATGTAAGGTGGTTTTGATCACACAGTCCATAGAAAAATTAGTTTCAACAGAGTTTAAGCTTGAGTGGTAAGTTGCTCCCCCTCAACTCATACTCCCCCTCAACTAATTCACGGTGTCGAAAAAAAATAAGTCAGAAAGTTTTTAGGGATCCTCCGAACCTGGTTCTGGAAAGGCAAATTCATCCTTGGATCGTGCAGAATCATCGGGACTAAGAATCCCGGGTGATAGGCTGTGAGGTGGAGAAGAAACACCTTGGATTGGGGAGGTATCCAAGTCATCCTTATCAACCAAGGAAAAGGTTGATGAGGGAATAATAGGGGTCCCCGATTTTACAATTGTATCCTTTTGTGAGGATACAAAGGAGGTGACTTTGGGTTTAGCAGAGTCCCCGAGCCCGGATGGGAAAATTTCAACACCTGCCGATTGTGGAGAATCAGTGGGTAGAGTTTGTGGCCTGGCCCTTGAAACCTCCTCAGCCTCTTGAGAGGAGAGGGATGGGAAGAAGGTGAGTGCCTCTGCTTTAAAGAGGGATATGTGACATGGGCAACAACCGAAGGTTCTTTCGGTCGTATGGTCATCGAAGCAAATGCGGAGGTGCCGGAAGCTTTGAGGATTTTTTTTACTAGCCGACTTCACTTGGGATAGGCAGAGGTGGCCACTACATATGATGGGGCCTTGGACACCGGAGTGTCGAGAGCATCAACCCATTGTAGATCGGGAGAGGTTATGAAAGAAAACATACCTGGGTTGAGAGCTCGATTGGTGGATAGAGAGCCCTTGTTGAGAGAGAACTTCTTGAGTTTCTAAGTGTTGGTAGAAGAGTCATCACCAAATCAATTTGTGATACAACAATTTTTCTCCCCCTATTTGATGATGACACCAACACAGAAAAAAATGGAATTGACACGAAGAAAAATTACAAGACACGAAGAACTCATAAATTCAGTGGCCCATTTGTTTTTTTTTTTTTTGATGGGCTCTTTTCTTTCTTTTTTTTTTTTTTGATTTTTTTTTGGAAAAGAAAAAAAGGGAAGAGAGAATTGGGGGGAAAAGGAAGAAATAGGGTGAGATATGGTAGGTGGTGTAAGAAAAGGAAGGGAGAGATGGGATGGGTTAGGGGATAGTCTTTGGGAAGGGGGAAAAGCAAAAAAAAATTCAAAAAGAGTGGGGTGAGGGGTGGGGTGGGGTGGGGGGGCCTTAGGAAGGGAAGGGGAGGAGGGGTTGGAAAAAAAATAAGGGGGTGTGTTGTGTTTTCGGCTTGGACCGAATGAAGGGGGGAGTGAGAGAGGGAGTTCGGTGGGGATATAGAGAGGGAGAAAGGGATAGAGGGTGAGGGAGAGAGGAGGCCGAAGGGGGGAAGGGGAGGAGGGGTTTTTGGTGGGAGAGGGGAGGGAGGAGAGAGAGAGCCGAAGGAGGGAGGGAGGGGGGGTTTCGGTGGGAGAGGGGAGAGAGGGAGGGGGGTTTCGGCTTGGGGAGAGGGAGAGAGAATTCGGTGGGTGGGTGAGAGGGAGGGAGGAGAGAGAATTCGGTGGGGAGAGGAGGGTTAGAGAGAGAGAGAAACCGAAAAAGAAGGGAAGAGAGAGATGGACCGAAAGAAGGGGAAAAAGAGAGAGAGAACCACCGAAGAAAGAGGGAAAGAGGGAGTGAGAGAGTGTTTTCGGTGTCGTGACAGCTGATAAGTACTCATTTTTGAGTACTTAAGCCCTTCTCTTTTAGCTTTTAGATAGGATTTTTCACTTCTAAATCCCAACCTTGAGTCATTTTCTACCTTATTTTCTACTTATTAAGTTAATGGAGCTAGAATATATGATTTACTTGTTTCTATTGGTAGAATGGCTAATTTGGTTACTTTTGGACAATTTTTGTGGATCACAGGTCATGCTGTAGCATCTGAGAAGCATGGATCTGATGAAAGAATAGTGGAAGATCAAGATGGGAGTTTAAATTAGTTTATTTTGGATTGGAAAAGTTCTTTTGTTAACCCTTGGATAAACATTTTGGATGGAAATTAGGATGAACTAAGTCTTAGTTGTCTTTTGTACTTTTAGTTACTTAGTTGTACTTGTTTCATTAGATGGTAATTAGATGCTAAGTATTTAGTTTGAATTTTCACTTTTGCCCCCTCCCTTTGCCTATAAATAGGGAGCTTGGGTTCTCATTTAATGTACACCTTGAAGAGTTGATCTCCATTAACTCTAAAACTTCTCCCTACTTTCTTTAATTAATGTTCTTAATGTTCTTCTTTCTTTCTTTCTTCCTTTTTTTTATTTTTAAAGCCTAGTTCATACTTGCATTTTATTTACCTCTCCATTTTCATCTCTAGATTAGCCATTTACTTTACGTCTTTATTTTTATGCAATTACTTTTAGTACTTTAAAATAGTGCATCTAGATTACGTCTTTACATTTCCTTGTCATTTACATTCTTGTCTTTACATTTCAAGTCATATACATATATTTATATACTTTCTAGTCATTTACATTTCAAGAGAATTTTACATTATGTTTACCTTTGTAGTTCTTAGCATTTTTCTTTCTTTATTTATTGTAATGAGTAGCTAATCATATTAGCTTGGGTGTGAGGCAAATGGTGGTTATGTGGATCTAAAAGAAAGTGGGTTTTTGTGACTTTAACCAAGTTTTATTGTTCCAACTCAAGTTTTATCAAGATAACACAACTCCTTGACAAATTGATCACTTTGATAGTGTTAAAGTGTGATGGACCTAGAGATAGGCCATTAAATAACACGTCAATTTAAATGACATGGGAGGTAATATCGAAAGAGTTACTTGCAACGAGAGTTGTTACTTGTGTCTTTTAAAATGATTCATTCTTGATAAATGGTCACTTTTTCAAAGGGTTAAAATGGAGTAGACTTAGAGATAAGCTATTTGGAATACATCAACTTGGGAGGTACGGGGGTTATTTCGAAAGAGTAACTTTTAACGAAGAGAATTTATTTCGCCGTATATTTTGAGAACTCCATTCCCATCATTCCCTTATCTTGAACTTTGCTCAGAGATGAGATTGTTTATGGCTACTGGAATAATGGGATGGTGAGAGTCCGAGAGGAACGTGTCTTAAAATCGATAATAAAACTAGTTATAGTCAGAAGCATGTTGCAGCATTTCAATAGCATCATGCTATGACAATGTTGTAGCATTGACCTGCTGGAATTTGGATTCACGTACCACCACAAGTCTTACACCCTTTCTTCTCATTTAATCTTGTTTAATCAGATCTGTGTTAAACAACCATTCGAAAATATGTTTTCAACATCGTCTTCTGAAGTTAGTTTTTCATCTCGATATCTTGCAACCTAAGATACCTATCCCTATGGAATACGATACTTGGTTCTTACCATTTTATTACTTGAAAGACGACATTAGATCTCATTGTATACTTGCTTTGAGGTTTAATTAGCACACGTCTGTAGGTGTGTAAAAAGCACCCATCAAGTTTTTGGCGCCGTTGCCGGGGATAGGCGTTAATCTATGGTTGTTTAGAGATTGAGTCTTGTTAATCTAATTTTTCTACCATCTTTGTTGTTTGTCATACGTTTCCATGTGTGTGCAAGTAACAACATTTTGAGTTTATCTTTCTATGAATATGGATTCAATGGGACATTCGTTTAAACCGTATGAAACTGTTTTCTGTAACTATTGTGGCATAAATCATTTATCGTACAGTTGTTATTCGAACCCCGAATCTCGTTATTTCATGGGACATAATAATTGGGATACCTCACACTTCAATGGATACACTCAATCATGGGAGGCCCATCTTAATTTGTTTTTAAATGGTCAAGATCATGGCACTTTCACATCACCAACATCTCTCTACCAAGATTGGAGTAACACTTATTCAAATACTTTTGACCAACCTTGGGAGGAACAAGTTGATTTTCCTGGAAATTTTCAAGGGGATGATTTTAACAACTCATTTTTACCCCCTAAACCCTCTTTAGAACAAACTGAAAACCTCGAATCTCTTAAAGCTTTGATGAATGATTTCTTACAGAACATAAATGGAGTTGTTATTAACATAACGACTTGTGTTGGAGAGATCATTAGTGAGAGTAAAAGACAAAGCCAAATCTCAATACCAAGTGATATTGAAAAATCTGAGTATGTTGGTAAGGATGAGGGTGAGGCTAATACTTTGGTGAGTAGTCATGAGATAGAGAATCCCGAGGAAACATCTGAGCATTTGAACAACCCCTCTTCACTTCAAAATAGTGAAGAGGTGCAACAAAATGCGAAAATTGTCATTACTCCTTTCTTTAAATTTGTGCAGAAAGAACATTCTGTTGCAAATACTGCAACATCCCTGCAGCAAAGCTGTGCAGAAAATACCCAAGTCGTTTTGAGAAAGGGACGTGACAAACAATCCAAGGACTCGGGAAGCTTCAGAAAATCATATTCTAATGTTGGTGAGGTGATATGGAAAAATCTTTATGGGATTAAATGTTCCCTTATTTGTGCCATTGAAATCTTGTGTCGTGATCAAGGAGTGAAACGAGTGATAAGGAAAGTATATAAGCATAAGTGGAAGGAGAAACACCAAGATGAGATGATGAGGACCGTTAGGGCTGGGGAGCATACTGATGTGCTCCAACAAATTCCACCATTCCTCAAAAAGTTGTCAACAAGAAATCCACCAGTTGAAAAAGGAGAACACCGTGCTAAAATAAAGAAATCCAAAGTCTGGTGCTGCATCATCCACTTCAACAGCAACACAGACTGAAGACCAATAACCTACTCCATCTGAGTAGGACAGGTTTAAATCATGTCTTTTAGCTCCATTTTCTGTTTGTTTTTGTTTTCTTGAGTCTGGGATTAGTTTTTATACTTTTTAGGTTTATTTTCTTGCATTTGGATCATGATTAGATGTGTTGATTTACTTGCATATCCCAAATAATTCCATAAGTCCAATCTCATTTCTAGGAGTGATGCATGCTAGAACTAGCAGCACAATTGCTTGGGAAACAATTTGATCCACATTCCACACATACCACAGAAATGATCTAGGCCTTTATTCTTTTCTCAAATTTTTAGCCACTTGAAACCATGGTCAAAACATCCTCTCCTCTAAAACAATAAGGACATTGTAAATTTCTTAGTTTGGGGTAGGGGTGTCTAAAAATGGCAACAAGATCAAAGCTCTACACAAACATAAAAGTGCCAAAGAATAGTGGTCTAAACACCAAAAATGTCCCATAGGGGAAGGTGTATGTAGTCAACAGAAAAAAAGCACAAAAATTGAAAAAAAAATTATGTTGATGCATGGGGTGAGAAAAGGCAAGGTGAGGAACAAAATGTGCCACAAGAGAGAAACTCATTCACCTAAAGCCTTAGTAATCTGTGATGTGGAAAGTGTTGATCATAACAAAAAGAATGTTAGGCTAGCATATGGTTCATGTTTTCAACTAGAATGAGATTGATTGGTTACTTTGGATTTATAAAAGGTTATATGATGTATTCTTGACATGCTCAACTTCATGATGTGCACTTAATGCCATCATTTTGCAAATCTTTCAAAATTGAGTCTTTTTCTTTTGTCTTTGTATTGCTTGGGGACAAGCAAAGTTTTTAGTTTGGGGTGGTGATAAGTACTCATTTTGAGTACTTAAGCCCTTCTCTTTTAGCTTTTAGATAGGATTTTTCACTTCTAAATCCCAACCTTGAGTCATTTTCTACCTTATTTTCTACTTATTAAGTTAATGGAGCTAGAATATATGATTTACTTGTTTCTATTGGTAGAATGGCTAATTTAGTTACTTTTGGACAACTTTTGTGGATCACAGGTCATGCTGTAGCATCTGAGAAGCATGGATCTGATGAAAGAATAGTGGAAGATCAAGATGGGAGTTTAAATTAGTTTATTTTGGATTAGAAAAGTTCTTTTGTTAACCCTTGGATAAACATTTTGGCTGGAAATTAGGATGAACTAAGTCTTAGTTGTCTTTTGTACTTTTAGTTACTTAGTTGTACTTGTTTCATTAGATGGTAAGTAGATGCTAAGTATTTAGTTTGAATTTTCACTTTTGCCCCCTCCCTTTGCCTATAAATAGGGAGCTTGGGTTCTCATTTAATGTACACCTTGAAGAGTTGATCTCCATCAACTCTAAAACTTCTCCCTAGTTTCTTTAATTAATGTTCTTAATGTTCTTCTTTCTTTCTTTCTTCATTTTTCTTTTATTTTTAAAGCCTAGTTCATACTTGCATTTTATTTACCTCTCCATTTTCATCTCTAGATTAGCCATTTACTTTACGTCTTTATTTTTATGCAATTACTTTTAGTACTTTAAAATAGTGCATCTAGATTACGTCTTTACATTTCCTTGTCATTTACATTCTTGTCTTTACATTTCAAGTCATATACATATATTTATATACTTTCTAGTCATTTACATTTCAAGAGAATTTTACATTATGTTTACCTTTGTAGTTCTTAGCATTTTTCTTTCTTTATTTATTGTAATGAGTAGCTAATCATATTAGCTTGGGTGTGAGGCAAAGGGTGGTTATGTAGATCTAAAAGAAAGTGGGTTTTGTGACTTTAACCAAGTTTTATTGTTCCAACTCAAGTTTTATCAAGATAACACAACTCCTTGACAAATTGATCACTTTGATAGTGTTAAAGTGTGATGGACCTAGAGATAGGCCATTAAATAGCACGTCAATTTGAATGACATGGGAGGTAATATCGAAAGAGTTACTTGCAACGAGAGTTGTTACTTGTGTCTTTTAAAATGATTCATTCTTGATAAATGGTCACTTTTTCAAAGGGTTAAAATGGAGTAGACTTAGAGATAAACTATTTGGAATACATCAACTTGGGAGGTACGGGGGTTATTTCGAAAGAGTAACTTTTAACGAAGAGAATTTATTTCGCCGTATATTTTGAGAACTCCATTCCCATCATTCCCTTATCTTGAACTTTGCTCAGAGATGAGATTGTTTATGGCTACTGGAATAATGGGATGGTGAGAGACCGAGAGGAACGTGTCTTAAAATCGATAATAAAACTAGCTATAGCCAGAAGCATGCTGCAACATTTCAATAGCATCATGCTATGACAGTGTTGTAGCATTGACCTGCTGGAATTTGGATTCACATACCACCACAAGTCTTACACCCTTGCTTCTCATTTAATCTTGTTTAATCAGATCTGTGTTAACCAACCATTCGAAAATATGCCTTCAACATCGTCATCTGAAGTTAGTTTTTCATCTCGATATCTTGCAACCTAAGATACCTATCCCTGTGGAATACGATACTTGGTTCTTACCATTTTATTACTTGAAAGACGACATTAGATCTCATTGTATACTTGCTTTGAGGTTTAATTAGCACACGTCCGTAGGTGTGTAAAAAGCACCCATCAAGAGCCGGAAAAAAAAAATGTTTGCAAACTTTTTTTTTAATTTCGGTTTCAGCTTAAAAAGGGGGGCGAAAGATTTTTTTTTTTAAATTTCGGCTTCGACTTGAAAAAGGAAAAATTGGTTGGATTTTCGGCTTGTGGGAGGGGCCGAAGAAAGATTGGGGAGGGGTGAATTTGGTGGCAAGTTGGGGCCGAAGAATAGAGAAAGGAGGTATAAGGGAGGTTTGTTCTTCGGTGGGTTTAAGAGGCCGAAAGAGAGAGGTGAGAAGAGAGAGAGGGGAGCCGAAGGATGGGGGTTAGAGAGAGAGGAGAGCCGAAGGGTGGGTTAGAGAGAGAGAGAGCCGAAGAGAGGGAGGTTAGAGAGAGAGCCGAGGGAGGGAGGGAGGGAGGGAGGGAGAGGGGAAGAGAGAGAGAAAAACCGAATTTTTTTTTTAATAAAAAGTTCGGTAGCCGATTTTTTTTTTATTTTATAATGAACAGTACTGTGGCCGATTTTTTTTTTTTAATCTTAGGCGGAAGATAAGGAGCCAAAGACAAGGGGAGGGAAGGGGAAGGTGAAAGAAGGGAAGGGGAGGGGAAGGATGGGGAGGGGGGGAGAGGGAGGGAAGGTATGTAGGGAGAGGTAAGGGAGGGAGGAGAGGAAGGGGAGGGGGGAGAGGGATAGATGAGAGTAATTTTTTTTTTAATAGAAGCATCGGTAGCCGACCAAAGAAAAAAGTTAAACAAAATTTTAATTTTTTTTTTTGAAACACATGTCTTCTTTTAAAAAACATAAAATTTGTTTTTTTTTAACTTTCAAAATTGTCGTTTACCAACTTTTTTTTTTTTTAAATTGAACCCTTTTTTTTTAAACTTGCAAAACGACGGCCAAAAAAAAATTAATTAAATTTTTTTTAAGACAATCGGCCCACCGATTTTATTTATTTATTTTTAAAGAAAGAGGATATCATTGGAGTTTTCATAGGAAAACAAAGTTAAAAAAAATCATTACGAGATCACATAGTCAGGATTGAAGGATCTTTAAACCCATGTGGTTATTTCACAGAGACTTTCACATAGACTTATTCAGAAAATAGAGATGGAAGATCGGCAAGAATATGTGAAGAAAGAATGTCTGGTTAAGAAGGTGAGATGATTTGTGATGAATATTGAGGTTGAGAGGAAGATGTGAATGATGGAGGAACGAGAAGTAATATGATGAGAAATAAGAAAGAATGGGATTGGAGGGATTTTGATCTTCAGAGATGATTATCTAAAGATCAAGGATTGGAGAAGAAAAGATGGGTAGGTCACCATTTTGATGGGTTGTGTCAGAGAAGAAAGGAACATATGGTTTTGAGCTAGATAAAGGATTTTGAGAATCTTCACCAACACATGATGAAATCCACCAATCATCATCTCATGAAGAGATGATGACTTAAGATCATCAAACTTCACATGAGTAGATGCATTTTCTCCGAAAATGGTAGACCTGGTAGTGCATTGAAGAGAGAGAATGTCCTAAGAAGATTCATTCATAAGACTTGTTGATTCTCAAACACCTGCAATCACAGAGAAATCGTTTATTTGGTAGATGAGATAGATCACTCGGCAAACACAAGGGCCATAGAGGAGGATTAAGCTTCACTATCATCAACATCATCTATTTTAGCCATGAAGCAAAGGTTGGTCATTTCTTTGTCACTTTCAGAAGTGGGTTCATCTGCCCAATCATGGGTTTCAATCATTCGACCTTTTCCCTTTTTGAGCAAGATTTCATTTCTCTCCTTCTCTCTCTTATATTTTGCTTTGTATTTCTCAGTTCGGTCAGACTTTGAGGACACAAACATATTTGTCTTTTGGAAAGAAGGTTGATTAGAATTAGACTTGGTTATGACAAACCTAGAGGAGGTACGGTTAGAGGAGGGTAGTCTGGATTTATCAGAAGACATGCTTCTACACTCAGAAGCAAAGTGTCCTTTCCTACCACACCTGTAACATTCCTCATTTGATTTTTCAGAGGGAGTGGTTTTAGAAAAAGTAGAAGTGGATTTTCTTGAAAACTTGGATTTTCTCGAAGAGAAGCGAGAGTTACTAGAAATTTCCTCACCTTCATCATCAGCCTCACTAAGATAGGCTTTTGAAGGGTCATTGGGGTCTTCGTGACTATTGTTGTCAGAATCAGAGGGATAGGTGATCCTAGGAACACACACAGTATTTTTGGAAAAATCAATTTTGGAAGAATCACTGACAAGAGCTAGAGAAGAGCCTTTGATGTCTTTCGTGATAGACTTCCTAAGCAGTTTAGTCTGCTCATAGTTAAATAGAATGCCATACAAGGCAGTGAGAGGCATGGAATCAAGATCCTTGGTAGACTTGATGCAAGTACAAATGTTTTCCCAAAACTCAGGAAGACAATCCATGAACTTGCACAAGACTTCCTCATTATCATAAATGTGTTGGGTCTGAAAGATGTCAAGGATGGATACTACTGTTGAATGTGTTAATATTGCTAGTTCAACATGGTTAATACTTCCGAGGTTAATACTTCTGAGGTTAATACTTCTGAGGTTAATACTTCCAAAGTTAATACTTCTGAGGTTAATACTTCTGAGGTTAATGCTGCCAGTTGAAGTTAATGCTGCTGGAACAAAGTTAGTGCTGCTCTTCAAGATTAGTACTGCTGGAGTTACTACTGCTAAGAGATTAATACTGCTCAGAGTATTAATGCTGCTTATGATTAATACTGCTTATAAGATGGAGATCTGTATGGAAAGGATGACAGCTGGATAAACTGAAGATATTCATGGAAGCTTAGAGATAATGATGGAAGATATTCTGGAGATATTGTATAAATTGTAATTATCTTTTATCTTCAGTATATATATTGTATTGTTTAGAATAGTGAGATAACTTTTGATTATTATTCATTCTAAGTTTTAGGTCTAGAGAGAAAAATCAACCTCAAGGCATAGTTCCTAATTCTAGAGAAGTAGAATTCGTCTTGAAAGAGTTTGTTCTTCAAGATTGAGGTTGAGTGTGTAATCTTGTAATTTTAATCATTCAATACAAGTTTACAAGTTGTTAATCATACTCACTGTTTGTTTACTGTTACATTGAATATCAAAGTGTTATTCCGCAAACTCCTTTGATATTAGTTTCTGAGAATTTATTCTTGTGGAGAATTCGATCCTGTCAAGTGGTATCAGAGCTAGTATTCTCAGAAACATTCATTCAACATCAATCATCATGGCTAAAGAATCAGAATCGACAAGCACTGCCATTCCCACTGAGGTAACATCTAATCTTTGCTCTAAATCCTGTATTGAAATTGTTCAAAGATACAGGGATCACAATCAGGGTATGTGTGATGATCTTAAAAGATTAGAGAGAGATATAAAAGACTATGTAAGAATCGTTGAGAGCTTTGAGGAACAGATTAAAGTTTTCCAAGCCAATGAACTTCAACATTCTTATGATACAAATTACTGGAAGTGGGAAAAGAATGACCTAGAACTTCAGCTGAAAAAGACTAAAGAGGAGAATGAGAAGATAAAGAGTGAGTTTGAGAAAGCCAAGCTGGATATTGAGAAATTTTCCAATGCTTCAAAAGCAATGGACTCTTTGATCCAAACTCAAATCCATGACAAACTTAGAAGAGGAATAGGCTATAACACCACCCCACCACCATACAACAACAACTACATCCCTCCTATATCAGACTTGCTAGAGACCAAGGATAGGAAGGAATTATCTAATGGAGCCAGTAAGGTAGATCCATTAGAAAAAGTGGTGGTTGAAACAGACTCTGAAGAAGAGAACTCTAGTGAAAAAAATAAGGAGAACACTGTGAGTGGTGAGATTCCTCTAGAAAATCACATTATCACCAATGAGGGATGTGGAAAGACTTGGGTCAAATCTAAGAACATTGAGAAGACTGAGGGAAAGTCTAACAAAGTCCACTACAAACAGACCACGGTTGTGAAACCTGCTCCTTGTCAACAGTGTGCTTGCAATAAGTCTGAGCCCCAAAAACATGATAAACCAAGGGGAAATCAGAGAAATTGGAATAATCAGTGGGCACAAAAACAAGGGGTTGATCTGAGTAAAATCAATAGACCAAAACCTTGTTTTATCTGTGGAAAGCTTAATCATGTTGCCAAATACTGTTATTTCAATCCTATCAACCAAAGAGTTAATTTTCAAAGACAAACTCAAAACTCCTTTGGTTATAGGAAGCAAGGAAGGAATCAAATGGCTGAGAACAGAGCACCTAAAAAGTCTCATGTTCAAAACAAGTTTGCTAAAACTAAGAAAAATACTTCAAATAAACAAAGGAGTAACTTAAAGACAAAGAAAGCAAACAACTTTGCTCAAGTTTGGGTTCCAATTGCAAAGAAACCTGTTAGTACTGCTATCCCAGATAGTACTGCTAACAAGAATAGTGCTGCTAACTTGATTAGTACTGCTAACCAAGTTAGTACTGCTAACAAGGCTAGTGCTGCTTCTAGTAGTAATGCAGCCAAGCCTATAATCTTGACAAAGTACTCCAGTCATGAGATTCCTAAATAACTCATTCAGACCAAACTGACAGATTATATTAATGAGAAAGGTCAACCCAAGACCACTTTGGCTTGGGTTCCATCAAATACTAACTGATTTATCAAGTGTGCAGGGCAACCAAAAGCTCAAAAGGAAGAGCATTTGGAATGAAGATAATGGTTGCTCTTGGCACATAACAAGGAACATGGACTGCCTTCAAATTCTTTAAAAGATTTGATGGAGGACATGTTACTTTTGATCCAGCAGAAGGTAAGAAAAGTGAAAAAGGTATAGTTTCAAAAGATAAAGTAACTTTTGAAAATTTTATGGTATATGATACTACTAACCTTGTGTCTGTAAGTGTTTCAAGTTTGTTCAGGCAGTTATTACTAATGAATTGACGGACATACCTCATTTTGATGGGGTATATGTACCTAAACCCCCTAAAGGCAAGGTTTTCTCAAACATGAGAAGATCTGCTAGGGACTCGGAAGGAGTTGACACCCCATTGTTCTCAACAATGATGGTGGTGTCCCAACCACAAGAAGGTATGGCAGCAGGGTCAAGGCCCTCATTAGACATTCCCACTGCTTGCCAAACCCAACCTTCCCACTCTATATCTATCCCACAGTCCCTACTTCACAAGCCCACTTCTCCTATTTCCCAAACTTACAAAAGGAAACAGGTAAAGAAGGCTCCTTCCCTTCTTGTACCTTCACCCACTAAGCCTTTAAGCTCTCTATTGGAGCATTCTCCAATAGAGAATATCCAAAGGGAATCCAATAGGGTGTCTCCCAACCCTGAGGAGGTGCTCTCTAAGGAGATGGAAGAGCATATGGGTGAGAAGGCTGCCACTACTTCTGCTAGTACAGAGAAGGTTAGTGGTAACATCTCTAAGACCTTCCCCATGGCAACTTTGGCTGAGAAATCAACCAAAGGTCCCAGGTGCCAAGAAACCACGGGGGTGGATAGTGCTTCTGCTAGGCAGAAGGCTTCCACTACTACAAGATCCAAGGATCCCTCAAGGGTGGGCAAAACATCCAAAAAGGGTGAGGACAGATCTGAAACCAATGAATTGATGGAAAATGATTCCAATGATCCTTCAAGGGTGGGTAAAACACCTAAAGGAGGTGAGGACAGTTTAACTACAAAGAATTGATGGATACACTTGGTACAATTAGTCTGAAAGTTCATAATCAAATTATGGAGGTAAAAGAGATGAAAAGGTGATCACTTCTTATCGCTAGCAGATAGATCATTTTAAGAAGCTGGTACTGAAAAAGAAGAAAATTAAAGGTTGTATGAAATCTTATTTTGAGGGGGAGATAAGTGAAGAAGCTGAAACAAAGCAGTAACTACATCAGAAACAGAAAAGAAGATAACAGTAGAAACATAAAAGAAGATAACAGTAGAAATTGAATCAAGAAGAACTAGAAATTACAGAAAGTTTTGAAATTGTCATAAAGACCTTATGTTGAAGAACTTAACTTCTCAGTTTTGAAAAGTTAAGTTAGGGGGAGATTGTTGGGTCTGAAAGATGTCAAGGATGGATACTACTGTTGAATGTGTTAATATTGCTAGTTCAACATGGTTAATACTTCTGAGGTTAATACTTCTGAAGTTAATACTTCTGAGGTTAATACTTCTGAAGTTAATACTTCTGAGGTTAATACTTCTGAGGTTAATACTTCTGAGGTTAATACTTCTGAGGTTAATACTTCTGAGGTTAATACTTCTAAGGTTAATGCTGCCAGTTGAAGTTAATGCTGCTGGAACAAAGTTAGTGCTGCTCTTCAAGATTAGTACTGCTGGAGTTACTACTGCTAAGAGATTAATACTGCTCAGAGTATTAATGCTGCTTATGATTAATACTGCTTATAAGATGGAGATCTGTATGGAAAGGATGACAGCTGGATAAACTGAAGATATTCATGGAAGCTTAGAGATAATGATGGAAGATATTCTGGAGATATTGTATAAATTGTAATTATCTTTTATCTTCAGTATATATATTGTATTGTTTAGAATAGTGAGATAACTTTTGATTATTATTCATTCTAAGTTTTAGGTCTAGAGAGAAAAATCAACCTCAAGGCATAGTTCCTAATTCTAGAGAAGTAGAATTCGTCTTGAAAGAGTTTGTTCTTCAAGATTGAGGTTGAGTGTGTAATCTTGTAATTTTAATCATTCAATACAAGTTTACAAGTTGTTAATCATACTCACTGTTTGTTTACTATTACATTGAATATCAAAGTGTTATTCCGCAAACTCCTTTGATATTAGTTTCTGAGAATTTATTCTTGTAGAGAATTCGATCCTGTCAAAATGTGACCCACAAGTTTTAGATCATTGAGAAGACCGTTAAAGCGGTTGTAGTAGTCTGAGAGAGATTCCCCCTCTTCATACGAAAAGAGTTCATACATTCTAACGAGAGCAATCTTTCTGCTCTTTTTCACCTCAGACGTACCTTCATAGAGAACACACAGAGTGGACCACATTTCTTTAGCAGTTGAAAAGTTGACAAGGGAGTGGTAGACCTCATCAGGCACAGAAAGGGCAATGATGGCTCTGACTTTAGTATCAAGAGCTATAAGACGTCTGTCTTCATCATTATATTTACTGGGATCCTTTACAATGTATCTCCCATTTGCTGGAGTTCTTTCTTCCTCAGAAGAGTCCTCATCTGCATTTCCCTTATTTGCCTTTTTGGCATTGTACCGGTCCCAAACTTTAGGAAGAAAAGGACCTTCATGTAAGATATTAGGATATCTGCTGTCAACTCTTTCTAAAAAGAGTATCATACGACTTTTCCACAAGAAGAAGTTATTGGGGTTGAACTTTGGTGGTTTGGCTATAGAGCCATTGTCGTATGAAACAGCAGTGGTGTTTTGAAAAGAAACATTGTTCAAAGAAGAAGAAGAAGAGGTTGCCATTGCGGATCTAGTTTATTGAGTTAAACTAAACCGCTCTGATACCACTTGTTGGTCCCAAATAGCAGTAAATAAACACGCAAAGTATTGTAGAAGGGGGGGTTGAATACAATACACACAGTTTTTCACTTAATTTAATTCTTATTGATTTGAAATCAAGAATTACACATAGAAAACTTTTGATTGTTGCGGAAGAGAATAGATGAAATATATTCAAACAATCTTACACAAAGAGAATGAAGAACAATTGTAAAACACTTAAAAAACAATTGAACTTCGTAGAGAGGAGAAAGCCAGGCACTTAGAGAACTTGAAAGTTGTAGAACTGGTTATGCTGGGTATCTTGCATGTTGAACCATCCTCCTTATTTATAGTGCCCCATGCATTAAATGCATGGGACACCTGTTGAGCAAAGGATGGACACATGTCTTCAGCAAGGTACATGATGTACCTTTTGTCTTGAGGTGTTTTGGCTTGAAGTGTTGACCTGCAGGATGGTGTAGACCTTTCCTTAAAATGGTGTAGGAGACAAAGCTTACTTTATCTGATCTTCAGATGAGGTCCACGTCAATGCAAGATATCACAAATATACTTTGTCAGAAAAGTACAATGTGAAGAGAGAAATCTTCAGGCCTTGAAGATTAAGAAGTCTTCGGCTCATGAAGATTGAGAAGTCTTCGGCTCCTGAAGATTGAGAAGTCTTCGGCTCCTGAAGATTGAGAAATCTTCGGCTTCCGAAGAGGTCTTCGGCTCCTGAAGACTGAGATCGGCACCATCCTGGCCAATGGTGTTGATCAAGTAGGCATACTTGGATTTAGGCTGAGGAGTCTATCTTCAATCCGCTTTGAGAGATATTCTCCTTCTTTGTCTTCTTCGGATGATCTTCGACTTCACCGATCATTTGTATAGAAACCAAGCTGCTAAAAGAACCTCAAAATATTCTAAGTATGATGATACAAAATGGAAGATCGGGAGGTCATCTTCTAATCTTCAGATGACCCAACAATTCCGTTAGAGAGTGATGAAGTGGTGCTGGTGTACGTGGAGAGAAGGAAAGGAGAAGTAACGGTCATCTCTGTGGCCAAAGCACGCAAGTGTTTGGTGAAGGGGTGTACGTCCTACTTGGCATATGTTGTGGATGTCAAATTGGAGAAAAAGAAACTTGAGGATATCAAAGTTGTTTGCGAATTTTCGGATGTGTTTCCCGACGAATTACCCGGTTTGCCACCCGATCGGCAAGTCGAATTCCGAATAGACTTAGTTCTGGGGGTTGCACCGATCGCTAGAGCGCCTTACTGCTTAGTGCCCTCAGAGATGCAGGAAATGATGTCCCAACTGCAAGAACTCTTAGAAAAGGGTTTTGTGAGACCGAGCTCGTCGCCTTGCGGAGCTCCGGTCCTGTTCGTGAAGAAGAAGGATGGCACGATGCGAATGTACATAGATTACCGAGAACTGAACAAGGTAACCATGAAGAAAAAATACCCACTCCCGAGAATCGACGATCTATTCGATCAACTCCAAGGGGCGGGGTGTTTCTCGAAGATTATCCTTCGTTCGGGATATCACCAAGTGAAGGTGAGAGGCGAAGATGTGGCAAAGACCGCATTTAGAACACGTTACGACCATTACAAGTTCCTTGTGATGCCATTCGGTTTGACGAATGCACCGGCGGTGTTCATGGACTTGATGAATCGAGTATGTTGACCGTTCCTCGGTCGTTCTGTAATCATGTTCATCGATGATATACTTGTCTATTCCATGGACGAGGCACATCATGAGCAACACCTCCGAGAAGTTTTGGAAGTTTTGAGGCGGGAGAAGTTGTATGTGAAATTCTCCAAGTGCGATTTTTTGCTAGAAGAAGTCCAATTCTTGGGCCATGTAGTCAACCGTGATAGAGTGAAGGTGGACCCGTCCAAAATCGACGCGATGATGAATTGGGAACCATCTAGATCCCGTCTGAGATTCGAAGCTTTTTGGGTCTAGCGGGTTACTACCGGAGGTTTATCCAGGACTTCTCAAAGATTGCTTCATCTTTGACGGTCTTAACCCGCAAGAATGTGAAGTTCGTATGGAGGGAAGCTCAAGAAAAAGCTTTCCGGACACTTCAAAAGAAGTTGTGTGAGGCTCCGATTCTTTCTTTGCCTGAAGGATCTGAAGATTTCGTGGTCTACAGTGATGCATCCAAGATGGGTTTGGGTTGTGTGTTGATGCAACGAGGCAAAGTGATCGCCTATGCGTCAAGACAACTCAAGAAGCACGAGAAGAATTATCCAACCCACGACTTGGAATTAGCAGTCGTGGTGTTCGCTTGAAAGCTATGGTGATACTACTTATACGGCACCAAGTGCACTTTGTTCATGGACCACAAAAACTTGAAGTATGTATTCGATCAG
The DNA here is from genome assembly GCA_954870635.1 of Arctium minus. Lineage (NCBI taxonomy): Eukaryota > Viridiplantae > Streptophyta > Magnoliopsida > Asterales > Asteraceae > Arctium > Arctium minus. The sequence continues at coordinate 19,966,927 of OX941097.1, read as the reverse complement.
AAGGAGTTGAATATGAGGCAACGACGTTGGTTGGAACTACTGAAAGACTATGATTGTGAATTACTCTACCATCCGAGAAAAGCGAATGTAGTGGCGGATGCTTTGAGCCGGAAGGAGTATAGTGGCGGTATTCGAGCCACGCTCGCAAGGATAGATATAGTGTCTAACTTAATTGATCAAAAAAAGTCGTCTCAAAGAGAAGCCTTGCGCGAAAAGAATCTCAAGGTCGAGATGATGGTTAAGCAACAATCGCTTTTGACCGAAGAAGGACGAGGGTTGGAAATATACCAAGGTCGTATTTGGGTTCCCAAGATCGGAGGCAACCGAGAATTACTCATAGAAGATGCCCATAATGTAACACCCTAAATTTCGTTATTTAATCTTGGTATTCTAGTGTTAACTCTTGTTGTTATCACCGTAATTAGTTTATCGTTCGAATTTATGTTGTTCGGTGAAGTTGGAACCTTTCAGTGAGTTCCGCGACTTGCTCGCGACTTGGAGTCGTGGCATTAGTCGCGAAAGCCTCTGTTGGTTTTAGGGTTTGAGGACGCGGGCGAGTTGCGCCGCGAGTTGCAGTTGTGGCTTTAGTCGCGAGATTCCCTGGACCGACTTAAGGGTTTCAGTTTCCAAATATCTCATTTGATCTCATTCTCTCAATCTCTAACTCTCTCTATTCTCTCTCTAAATATTTATCTCTCTCTAAGTTGGTTGGTTTTCTTTGGATCTTCGAGCTTCCGTTAATCGCTAGTATTAAGTGCATTGCTCGGGGTTTCGGTGTAGAAAGTTTCGTCTTCGCAAGAGGGTCGATATCTGGTTCTTCGGGTTTTCGTATAAACCTATTGGGTGAGTTCCTACTATCATTTTAAACTTTATACATATCAAAAGTTACCTTTTGTAACTCCTATATATCTCAATGGTTTCAGATTTAAGTTTTCTACATATTTGATATAACTTGAGTTTTTGGGAGATTTTAGGGTTCCCGATCATTTGTGTTTGCTAAAATGATGGATCTTATCTTATTGAAGTAAAATGATGGCTTTAATATTGGGTTCTCCCCACGTATATTAAGGTTTGAATGAAATGTGTTATTCCTACATGTTGATATTTAGTTTTCTTTCGTTTTTGGTCGTGTGAGTATTGGGCCTAGTGTCCATGTTTTCGGACGTACGATGTGGATGGTGTTATTAATGTTTCATACTTCGAGTTAGTACAAGTCGTGTCAATTTATAAAGCATCGTTGAAATGAAGGATCCATCTTTGAAATTGCATAACTTTGAAAAGGAGTTGTTCCGTGTTTTAAAATTCATTAATTGAAAGATTATGTTTTTAAAGAGAAGTTCATCAATTTAATTTCTTTTACTTATGTAAAACTCTTGAGCTCTCTAGGCATTAAGCCTAATCCTATATATTTTTCAGCATGTGCATCAAATTCCTGTTGTGGGTTTTATTAGCGCCCGTCCCTTATAGTCCGAATGTATAGATTGGTGGTATGTTTAGAGGTTAATCTTTATAATGTGGTTGTAGACAAAGTATTTGCGGAAGTATTGAGAAATTTGAATAAGGGTTATTTCCAGATTTGGAGTCGGATCGGAGTTGAGTGATAACAGAATCTGTGTTAATCGATTGCCGGAAAGACGCATTAGTGCTCCTTGTAAGAATATCTTTATCGATATTAGGAATGGATCAGTGAAATCTGAGAGTTTTGGGAAAATTAGCGTCGACCGTTGGCTTTGAGTTCGGAACCGTGCAGTTCGAAAGAAATTGGTAGATGGAAAGTTGAGGTCGCTAATTTCCTGGAGGTAGTAATTGTCACCTAAGGTTGGGAGGCAACCGTAACCTTATGACTAAAGGTTACTTTAGAGAGTTGAGTGTTCGCTCGGTTAGGAGTGAAATGTACCCAAGAAGGGTAGCTAATTCGGGTGTCGGTATTAGATCACGTTAATGATTCTGGAAATTGGGTTAAGAACGATCTTCTCTGCGGACAGTGTTTCATTGAGAAGAGTAGATTTCGAGGACGAAATCATTCTAATGTTGGGAGGATTGTAACACCCTGAATTTCGTTATTTAATCTTGGTATTCTAGTGTTAACTCTTGTCGTTATCACCGTAATTAGTTTATCGTTCGAATTTATGTTGTTCGGTGAAGTTGGAACCTTCCAGTGAGTTCCGCGACTTGCTCGCAACTTGGATTCGCAGCATTAGTCGCGAAAGCCTCTGTTGGTTTTAGGGTTTGAGGACGCGGGCGAGTTGCGCCGCGAGTTGCAGTCGCGGCTTTAGTCGCGAGATTCCCTGGACCGACTTAAGGGTTTCAGTTTCTAAATATCTCATTTGATCTCATTCTCTCAATCTCTAACTCTCTCTATTCTCTCTCTAAATATTTATCTCTCTCTAAGTTGGTTGGTTTTCTTTGGATCTTCGAGCTTCCATTAATCGCTAGTATTAAGTGCATTGCTCGGGGTTTCGGTGTAGAAAGCTTCGTCTTCGCAAGAGGGTCGATATCTGGTTCTTCGGGTTTTCGTATAAACCTATTGGGTGAGTTCCTACTATCATTTTAAACTTTATACATATCAAAAGTTACCTTTTGTAACTCCTATATATCTCAATGGTTTCAGATTTAAGTTTTCTACATATTTGATATAACTTGAGTTTTTGGGAGATTTTAGGGTTCCCGATCATTTGTGTTTGCTAAAATGATGGATCTTATCTTATTGAAGTAAAATGATGTTTTACTTGCACATTATGTGGATATGTGAAAAGAATGTTTAAGAACTCATTTTAATGATTTTCATTCTTACCAGAAGTTGAACTGGAAATGACATTTTGTTTATAAAATGTGTTTATACCATATGTTTATTTATGGTTGGTCACATATGTTGTTGTGACGAGTCTGTACCATTACTAGCGGATCCCTAGGTTTTGAGTCGAATGTATTATTGGGATGTCATATTCCCCGTTTTGTAGCTATGGATGCATATGATCCTCGGGGGCAACTTGGTACGGTTATGTGAGGCCGGATACTAGCCATGGTTCATAGTGATCCTAGTGAAGGAGTATACATTGGTTTTGCGTGGGGGCTCGATCTCACGTTGGAGCACGGACCTATGTGTTCGTATCCTCGGATTCCAATTGTTTAGCTCATAACTCGGATTGGTGGTCTACTTTGTGTTACACCACAATCCTTGGTAAAATGGTTCTTTTGTCATCGTATGATGAGTTTTGGACTGAAAGGGGCCGGTTGTGGCGAAATGTTATCTTTTATAAATTAAACCTTTATGAAAAGATTTCCTTATGATACTGATGTTTATATTTCGGGAGGTTTATAAAAGAACTACTTGTGCATTAAATTGTGAGGTTCTGGAAAGAAGGTTTATGGTCTCATTTTAATGGATTTCATTCTTATCAACAGTTAACTTGGAAATGCTTATTTGAAAAGATTCCCTTTGATACAAAAGTTTATATCTCTTGAAATTTATAAACTGTATGTTCTCACCAGGCTTTAAGCCTGACACTTTTTCTCAAATGATGTGTATAACAGGTTCCTTTAGTTGTGGGCCGCCGAGGGTTTGAGTGTCGAGTGTGGACTCGAGGCATATATTTTGAGATGACTAGTATTTGGAGTTGGGCATTGTTAAAGTCCCATTCTTTTGGTGAGATATGGATCGCCAACTGATGTAATCTATATAGTTATGTTTAGATTAGTTTGTTGATGAATTCTATATCCGTTCAGATTTTGTATAGTCTTAAGGACTGATTCCCTTTATGGGAAGTTTATATCAATACGGATGTCTTGTTGCCATATTTCCAGGTTTTAATTTACTCTGAATTTTAGAGTGTTACAAGTTGGTATCAGAGCTCTAGTTTAAGCGAACTAGGCATGAATGTAAGATGTCTAGACTTAGACTGAGTTTGATAGGCATTGATTGTGAGATTGGGTAGAACTTCTAAGATGGGTTAGTCTTAGAGTCGACGGAGGTTATGTTAATCAAGCGTTGTGATGATGGTAACAAGAACCCTTATGTGTTATATGTTCATAATCTCACTTCAGCTAATATGATTATGAGGATATTTTACGTGAGTGTAATTGGTTTGCTAATGTTATGACAATTGGTAGACGTAGCGGTACGTTCCTTTCGTGCGTGTTTCAGTTAAACTATTCCTTACCCTTTCTCGTGCTTGTGTTTACCTGCTCTACCTTGGTATGTTGACCGTTAGAGTAGTGCGGAAGTTTCTAAGCGAGTAAACTAAGGAATGATTATTGTTTATAGCAATGTCTCTTTGGGATGATAGTAAGTACGTTGAACGCATTAAGTTAATCATCTTGAGCCAGATTCGTTGGTGGAATTAGAATTATATCTTGTTAGATCGATTCTATTTCGAGGAGTTTTGTAAGTTAATTAATGGGATGGTTGCCCTATTATGCCTGAGGCATCCGGTTTATTATAGTACGTCAGGATGTTGGGAAGCGTAGTATTAAGATGTGAGTGCCGACCGAATTCATGCATTAAATTTATTTCTAAAATAAGGTTGCATAAATTGCTTTTCATGATCGCCAACCATAAAGTAAATTACCTTATAACGTTTTGGCAAAACATTTAGCATTCAGCATATTTTAAACTATGAGCATAAGCATGCTTAAAAAGGTTTTGTTGCACCTGATTTCAAATTGTTATCAAAACTCTCTTTATTCACGTCTTGTGTTTAAATGCTATTTTTGGATGTCGTAATATCTGTGTTTTAACGCTTTTTGAGTTAATGGGCAAGTAGTTGTGGAATTTTGACCTTGACATTGGATCTCTTCCACGTATGTCAATGGTTTTAAAGGAAGAGTTATTCCCATGCTTTTGAGTCGGAGTTTCTTGGGAATTTTAGTTGTGTGAGTTTTGTTGTATTTCTTGGAGTTTTGTTTTACGGATTCTTTTGTCGCGTGCGTATATTTTGAGATGCGTGAGTTTAATTTCATTGCGTGCAAGTTATGAGTTCTTTGGGCGTCGTGTCTCATTAAAAATCTTGTCAAAATGGTCGCCTTACCTTGTGTTGAAAAATGGAAATTTGGACAACACTTGATTTTAGCATTAATGAGTTTTATGAAAATCCAGTTGGATTATGGTGTCTCATCTTACGACTTTTGTGTCGCGTAAATAATTTCAGGAACATGTGCATATGCATCATTGTGTGCGTTAATTTCAAGGTTTTGTTAACAAATGTCAACCGTCGTGTACTATGTGCATTGGACTTAAGTATAACGTTGGTGTGAATGATTGCATAAACGATCTATGTTATTTTTAAAACAGGACTTTCGTTCTGATCATATTTCCATCATTAACTCTACTGTTAAAATTTCCGCAAAGTATTTAGCGAGTTAGCGGTATTTTTGTCGTTGTAATTTCTATTTTGGTCAAATGTGTTTATCCTTACAACGTGAAGCTTTAAACTCGATTTGAAATTTTATTTGCATCCCCGTTATTTTACCGCCCTTTGAGGAATGAATTGTTGCATATGGGGTGAGTTGAAAATTCTTTTGCTGCAACGTCTCTTGGTTATAGAGGAGGAATTTTAAAGATAAAAGTGTGATTTTTCCCTTTTGGAGTTGTACAAACAATTGTTGCACATGTTGAAGTGCAAGAACCTATTTTCACGTTTATAGCGTAAATTATTGCGTATGTTTTACTCGATATTTCTCAAAGTGCGAGTATTTTGTTAAGTTTTCGTATTCGGTAACTTGGATTGTTTTAACATCATAAATTACTCATGTCGAGCTTGAATATTTCAACAAGTAAATAGCGTGATTTACATATTCTGGGTGATTTTGTACACGTAAAATCTACATTATGATTTATGCATCTTTGATGATTTTGTGCAAACAAAGTCTATTTCATGACATATGCATCTTAGTATATTTGCATTCATAAAACCTTTGGAAAATCTTTGGTCCCAATACGTGTTGAGTTTTGAGAAAGCATGTCTTTGTGGTGTGAGTTTTCATAAGCATTGTTTAAAGACATTTCATTATTTGGGGAAACGTTAAATGTCGGATAAATGTGTTTTAAGGTTTACGAGGATTTCGTTGGAAATTTACGTGAAGTGTTGGGCCTTTGGCTCGAGTTTTGACTAAATGAGTCGTGTGGACATTTGTCCGGATTTATAACCGTAATGAAAGATTTGAGTATGATGGTGTTTATTCGTGTCATTTGAGAGTTACATGCTTTGAGTGCGCTGGTCATTCATTTGTAGTCATGTAGCGTTTTAGACTGTAATGTTGTAGATCCATAGACAGTCTATCTGTTTTGTAGAGCCTGAGGTTTTGGGTTACACTTAGTGACCGCTCGGGTTGGCTAGCGAGTAGACAATAGGTGGCACGAGCTGCTGAGTTGGAACTCGTCTGGATTGGATAGGCACCCGTGTCCATAAGCCCTTGAGGTGGAACTCGACGGAGTATGGCTAGAAGCAATAAACGGTTTGAAGTTGTTATGTCTGGTATGGCATGGGAACTAAGATCGGGATACGTGGTGAAATCCAATAACATCACGGGTGGCCCCATTCATTTGTTCTCGCCACCCAAGATGGAAACGTTTAGAGGTCATGCGAGGAAGTTATATGGGCGGCCTACTTACGTGTCCTTCTATTCTCTTTGTGTACGGGTCCCTCTGTCGTAGACCCGGGGTATTTTAAAACACTAATGTCATATTTTACCAACTTTGGTTATGTGGAGTCGACGGTAAATGATGGCTTTAATATTGGGTTCTCCCCACGTATATTAAGGTTTGAATGAAATGTGTTATTCCTACATGTTGATATTTAGTTTTCTTTCGTTTTTGGTCGTGTGAGTATTGGGCCTAGTATCCATGTTTTCGGATGTACGATGTGGATGGTGTTATTAATGTTTCATACTTCGAGTTAGTACAAGTCGTGTCAATTTATAAAGCATCGTTGAAATGAAGGATCCATCTTTGAAATTGCATAACTTTGAAAAGGAGTTGTTCCATGTTTTAAAATTCATTAATTGAAAGATTCTGTTTTTAAAAGAGAAGTTCATCAATTTAATTTCTTTTACTTATGTAAAACTCTTGAGCTCTCTAGGCATTAAGCCTAATCCTATATATTTTTCAGCATGTGCATCAAATTCCTGTTGTGGGTTTTATTAGCGCCCGTCCCTTATAGTCCGAATGTATAGATTGGTGGTATGTTTAGAGGTTAATCTTTATAATGTGGTTGTAGACGAAGTATTTGCGGAAGTATTAAGAAATTTGAATAAGGGCTATTTCCAGATTTGGAGTCGGATCGGAGTTGAGTGATAACAGAATATGTGTTAATCGATTGCCGGAAAGACGCATTAGTGCGCCTTTTCAGAATATCTTTATCGATATTAGGAATGGATCAGTGAAATCTGAGAGTTTTGGGAAAATTAGCGTCGACCGTTGGCTTTGAGTTCGGAACCGTGCAGTTCGAAAGAAATTGGTAGATGGAAAGTTGAGGTCGCTAATTTCCTGGAGGTAGTAATTGTCACCTAAGGTTGGGAGGCAACCGTAACCTTATGAGTAAAGGTTACTTTAGAGAGTTGAGTGTTCTCTCGGTTAGGAGTGAAATGTACCCAAGAAGGGTAGCTAATTCGGGTGTCGGTATTAGATCACGTTAATGATTCTGGCAATTGGGTTAAGAACGATCTTCTCTGCGGACAGTGTTCCATTGAGAAGAGTAGATTTCGAGGACGAAATCATTCTAAGGTTGGGAGGATTGTAACACCCTGAATTTCGTTATTTAATCTTGGTATTCTAGTGTTAACTCTTGTCGTTATCACCGTAATTAGTTTATCGTTCGAATTTATGTTGTTCGGTGAAGTTGGAACCTTCCAGTGAGTTCCGCGACTTGCTCGCGACTTGGAGTCGCAGCATTAGTCGCGAAAGCCTCTGTTGGTTTTAGGGTTTGAGGACGCGGGCGAGTTGCGCCGCGAGTTGCAGTCGCGGCTTTAGTCGCGAGATTCCCTGGACCGACTTAAGGGTTTCAGTTTCTAAATATCTCATTTGATCTCATTCTCTCAATCTCTAACTCTCTCTATTCTCTCTCTAAATATTTATCTCTCTCTAAGTTGGTTGGTTTTCTTTGGATCTTCGAGCTTCCGTTAATCGCTAGTATTAAGTGCATTGCTCGGGGTTTCGGTGTAGAAAGCTTCGTCTTCGCAAGAGGGTCGATATCTGGTTGTTCGGGTTTTCGTATAAACCTATTGGGTGAGTTCCTACTATCATTTTAAACTTTATACATATCAAAAGTTACCTTTTGTAACTCCTATATATCTCAATGGTTTCAGATTTAAGTTTTCTACATATTTGATATAACTTGAGTTTTTGGGAGATTTTAGGGTTCCCGATCATTTGTGTTTGCTAAAATGATGGATCTTATGTTATTGAAGTAAAATGATGTTTTACTTGCACATTATGTGGATATGTGAAAAGAATGTTTAAGAACTCATTTTAATGATTTTCATTCTTACCAGAAGTTGAACTGGAAATGACATTTTGTTTATAAAATGTGTTTATACCATATGTTTATTTATGGTTGGTCACATATGTTGTTGTGACGAGTCTGTACCATTACTAGCGGATCCCTAGGTTTTGAGTCGAATGTATTATTGGGATGTCATATTCCCCGTTTTGTAGCTATGGATGCATATGATCCTCAGGGGCAACTTGGTACGGTTATGTGAGGCCGGATACTAGCCATGGTTCATAGTGATCCTAGTGAAGGAGTATACATTGGTTTTGCGTGGGGGCTCGATCTCACGTTGGAGCACGGACCTATGTGTTCGTATCTTCGGATTCCAATTGTTTAGCTCATAACTCGGATTGGTGGTCTACTTTGTGTTACACCACAATCCTTGGTAAAATGGTTCTTTTGTCATCGTATGATGAGTTTTGGACCGAAAGGGGCCGGTTGTGGCGAAATGTTATCTTTTATAAATTAAACCTTTATGAAAAGATTTCCTTATGATACTAATGTTTATATTTCGGGAGGTTTATAAAAGAACTACTTGTGCATTAAATTGTGAGGTTCTGGAAAGAAGGTTTATGGTCTCATTTTAATGGATTTCATTATTATCAACAGTTAACTTGGAAATGCTTATTTGAAAAGATTCCCTTTGATACAAAAGTTTATATCTCTTGAAATTTATAAACTGTATGTTCTCACCAGGCTTTAAGCCTGACACTTTTTCTCAAATGATGTGTATAACAGGTTCCTTTAGCGGTGGGTCGCCGAGGGTTTGAGTGTCGAGTGTGTACTCGAGGCATATATTTTGAGATGACTAGTATTTGGAGTTAGGCATTGTTAAAGTCCCATTCTTTTGGTGAGATATGGATCGCCAACTGACGTAATCTATATAGTTATGTTTAGATTAGTTTGTTGATGAATTCTATATCCGTTCAGATTTTGTATAGTCTTAAGGACTGATTCCCTTTATGGGAAGTATATATCAATACGGATGTCTTGTTGCCATATTTCCAGGTTTTAATTTACTCTGAATTTTAGAGTGTTACACATAAATCCAAATACTCCATTCATCCCGGAAGCACCAAGATGTATCGGGATCTAAAATTGACATATTGGTGGTCGGTTATGAAGTTGGACGTGGCAAGCTATGTGGAGAAGTGTGTGACGTGTTTGCAAATGAAAGCATAACACCAAAGACCCTAGGGTAGTCTCTAATCCTTGGAGATTTCGGAGTGGAAATGGAAGCATATCACGATGGATTTCGTGACGAAGTTACCCAAGACACTTAGAGGACACGACACAATTTGGGTAATAGTGGACCGATTGATGAAAAGTGCCCACTTTTTGGCAATGCGTGAGACGTTTCCCATAGATAAACTTGCCAAGTTGTACATCGATGAATTCATATCGAGGCATGGGGTGCCATTGTCAATCGTATCTGATCGAGATAGTCTTTTCACTTCCAACTTCTGGGATGGGTTGCAGAAGGAACTGGGTACGAGAGTAAAGTTGAGTACGGCCTATCATCTCCAAACTGATGGCCAAAGCGAAAGGATGATTCAGAAGTTGGAAGACATGTTGAGATCGTGCGTTATCGATTTTGGTTGTAGTTGGGATTCTCACCTACCTTTGGTGGAGTTCGCTTATAATAGCAGCTATCACTCCAGTATTGGGATGGCACCTTTCGAAGCATTGTATGGACGGAAATGTAGAACTCCGGTATGTTGGCTTGAAGCCGGAGAGAAACAGTTTTCCGGCCCCGAAATTGTCCAAGAGATCGTCGACAAAGTGAAGGGTATCCGTGAGCGGTTGAAGGCGGCTCAGGACCGGCAAAAGAGTTATGCCGACAAGAATCGGAGACCGATGGAATTCCAAGTGGGCGACCGTGTCATGTTGAAGGTGTCCCCTTGGAAAGGCATCATATGGTTTGAAAAGCGTGGGAAGCTAAGCCCCCGATTTCTTGGACCGTTTACCACATTGGCAAGGGTGGGACTTCAAGCCTACAAATTGGAATCACCACCCGAAATTGCCGGAATCCATCACACCTTTCATGTGTGTTATCTACGCAAGTGCTTAGCTGATGAGGAGAGCATGATACCCCTCTCGGAAATCCTAGTCGACGAGGGAAATCGTTGCGTAGAGGAACCCAATGCTATCTTGGATCGAAAGTCAAAGAAGCTTCGCCACAAGGAAATCACAATGGTCAAGGTGCAGTGGAAGCATCATCGCGGAGCCAACGTGACGTGGGAGGCGGAGAACGATATGAAGAATAGATACCCGAAACTTTTTGCTTAGAGTAGGATTTCGGGGATGAAATCAATTCCAAGGATGGGAGGATTGTAACACCCGCAATTTCGGGTAAAAAGGTACCTCACTTTACCCTCTTGTTGTATTCGATTTAGCCCATAATCCTTACGTCTTTCAAATTGCAATTCGTTGTTGTTATTTCTCGAAAACGGGAGTTTGAAATCGAAGAAATCTCGAATCGAGGGCATGGGGGCGAGTATGTCGGCGACATTGACATTGGTACAATTGTCGTGTCATAGTCGCCCGACTAAAGGGGCTTGCAGTACGTCTTGGGCGATAATGCCCCGCGAAAGTGACAAGGCATTGTCGCCAATGTCACAATCGCCGACTCCCCACCCCATTCAGTACAAGTTGGACGAAAGTGCCCAGCGACTATGACATGGGAACAATCCTCGGTCATAGTCGCCGACGGGGTTTTGGGCAGACTTAAATACTTCATCTCGTTTAAGAATTCATTTTATCACAAAAATCAGACTGGTGTCTCTCTCTCTCTCTCTCTCTCTCTTCATTTAGAGCGATTCCAACCACCAAACCCTAACCCTCATTTACTCCAAAGCTCAAATCACTCAAGATCATTGATAGCCTCTCATCTAGGGTTTGCTAGTACTTAAGGAGCAAGGATTCAAGTGTTTGGTCAAGTTTGGTGTCTTCCTCTAACACTACTTGGTGATTCTAGGTTTTGTCAAACCTAGTAGTGTGAGTCTTTCTACAAACTCTTCTCAATATACATGTTAAATGTCATAAAAACACTTATTTTAAAGTCTTACTTCATTTCCTCATCTCTTGGTGATTTATGGAATCTAGGTCAAAATTAGGGTTCTTGGATAAAATTGATATTTTGATGAAATGGTAGGTAAGGATGATTTTGTATGTGTAAATGGTAAACCTTTTGGGTTTGATGGGTTTTGGAAAAACAAGTATATACATTGGTAGTATTTCATAATTATTGATGAATAGTAATAACCTTTTTGGGAACTTCATGTTCTTACAAACGTCTATATGTTGGTTATATCATGAGTTATTTATGAGTATCATTTTATTTGACTATAGTGTAATGGATCCATAGGCACTAGTCACTCTATGTGAAATATCTAGTGATTTTGATTGGTTAGATATGGGGAATTTATACTTGGTAGCTCGTGCTATAGACCGTGGGTGGTTGAATATGATCACCTTGTACCTTGTCATATTTAATATCTAGCGAGTGAGTATTTCTTAGACCATTGGGAGCTCGAACTAAAGATCGTGGTGGTTGAACTCGATAACCTTTGGTGCTATAATAGAAGCTCCATAACATTGATGTATGACATACTTTTGTGTTCCATCACCTCAATGGTAAACCTGCCCCCCCCCCCCCCCCGTTTAGTTGTGGAACCTTACTCCCTCCCAAGGGTGAATGAGGATGAATCCATAAATGAATCTTTACAAATACCAATTACTAATGTCAATTGTTCTTTATGATGGTCTTACATGTTTGATCTCACTAGGCTTAAGCCTAACACTTGTTTTCTTGAACTTTCCATATTTTACAGGTTCCAAAAGTGGTAGGGCTCATAAAGATTGAGCACCATGGGTTGAGAGAATAGTGGATACTTTTGGAAGTAAATATTTTGAGGGGTTTGGCGTACCGAAGGAATAGAGGACTTTTGGGAGATTGGTTGACAATGGCCTAATCTAGACAATTTCAATTTAGATTAGCTAGTTGTCATTTATAATTTCCAACTATAGTTGTTGTAAACGCATTAACTATTTCCCCATCTATTGGGTGATCTCCGTCTACTTTACCCTTGTCATTTGTTGAGGTTTGTGGTTAAAAATTACCCCTTACTTTTAAGGGTTATATCTCTATTTTTACAGGTTTTGCTTCCTAAAATTACAGACGTCATATTGCAATTTCTTTTTACTTCACTCTAAATTTTTAGGGTGTTACATTGGGTGTTTCGGGATATAAAGTTTTATCCGCGTTTCATAAATTGGGAGTTCGATTTCTATTCTCATTTTGAGTAAGTTTTGGGTTGAATTTAATTTACTAAAGAACGTTTTATATTGGGATCTTCGTCCTTAAAATAGTTTGGATTGGAAAACGTTTATATTGGTGTTTCCTTTGCCTAAAATGCATATTATTGGAAAACAAGTCGTTTTCATATTTGAGGCATATCATTTTGAAAGATTATGATCTAAATTGCATTCTTTCCTTTTAACGATATACTTATTCATGTTGAAAACTTTTGAACTCACTAGGCGTTAGCCTAACCTTTTTATTTGTCGGCATGTGCAACAGGTTCCGGTTGGGAATAGTCCTAGAGACACTGTGAAGGGAAGAGTGCTAGTTGTGTGCTCGAGGAGTGCTTAGTTTGTTGAAGTCTTCCGCATTTGTTTTGGGAAGAGCAACTTGTGTTTGGGGTTAAGTAACACCCAACTTATGTTTAGTCCTTGTTGTAACACTCTGAATTTTGGGAGTTATTGTCCTAATTCGATGTTGAGCGAAGTAGCCAAGAGGTTGACGAAAAGCATCGGCAGTGTTCTGTGCGGCTCTCCGCGCAAGTCAAACCACGAGGTCATCCGTGCGGGGCTCTGTCCCGTCTCAACTCCAGACCTCGACGCGGCTCCCCGCTTGAGTCGAACCGTGTCGCGGTGTTAGAACATAAATATGTTCTATTTAGAAGTTTAGCAAAGTAATCCTATTGTATTTGTTATTGGGCCTTGTACTTGGGTTTGGGCTTAATGTGTAACAAGGGTGTTGGGTATAAATCGGATCTGTTAGTGTTAGTTTGTAAGTAAGTTTCATTTTCACAATGTAGCCTTGTACGAGTTCTTGCTCTCTGTAGTGTAGCTTACTTTCTGTTCAATAAAACTACAGATTCTGCCCCAATGATCCTTGTTAATATTATCTAATCAATCAATCTTGATCTCATGGACTTCACAATTGGTATCAGAGCCTAAAGAAGACATCAATCTTTGCACGATCGAGATCAGATTGGTTGATAGAACAGTCACTGTAAAGAAATTTCGAATTCTATAATTTGATGTAAATTTGGATGTTCTTTGATGTCTAATTGATTATGTGGTTATAGTCGAACATTATTTAATCAATTACTGTGTATAATTTCATCAATTCTAGTCGAATTGGTCGATTTTTGAGATATTTTGTTCGAATAATGTATGTTACTATGGTTGAGATCGATTGGTGCTTTAGCGACGTTTTTGGACTGGATCATCAATTACAATTATGCTCCAAAGTTTTTTTCGAACCTGCTCTCAAAAGATCATCTCAAAATTCGAAGTATAGAAGGCTAATTTGAAGAAAAGTTGAAAAACATTCGAGATCCACAAAATTCGCATGATCAGATGAAGAACTCGCATAGTTTGAAAGAACTCGCATGGAAAGAATTCGCATAATGAAAATTTTGGAAGAATTCGCATAGTTAAGATTGTTGAATAATTCGCATGATCAGAATTCGCACGGTTGATGTTCTTTGAAGATCAAAAATTTGAAGTATAGAATTCGCATATCAGTGTGTTGCGAAAAGTGTTGAATTCGCATGATTGTCTTATGCGAAAAGTTGATACGAATTCCAATGGTCAAAAGATTTCTAAGAGAAGAATTTGCAGGTAGGCGTGTGCAAAATGTTGAAAATTCGCATCCTACCTTATGCGAATTGTGAGGAATTCGTATATGTGAGTCATGCGAGAAGTGAAGATTTCGCACATAGGCGCGTCTGAGAAGTAAGAATTCGCACGCAGGCCTATGCGAATTGTTGAGGTTTCAGGCTAAGCCTCATGCGAGTTGTGCTAACATGAATAGTGATCTGCGAATTGTTGATGTTATGCAAAAAGTTTTGTGATTTTTGAGAAATTGACTGTTCTGAACCCATTTTGCTACAAGTTTGCCCTGTTCCTGAACTTTTTACGCGTAATGCATATGTGGCATCACTCTTATCATATGTTGGTCACATATCCTTAGCAACTGATCTAATCTTTCACGAGTACTCATGCTTTTCAAGATTTTTATATTCTGGATGTTTGGATTTAGTCTCTGATTGGATTGAGTTAACTGCCTAAGTATCTGCAATCATCAGTCTGGAGTACTTCTATTTGTTGTTAGACCGTTGAGTGCTCTTTATTATTCTTCTGGCCTGATCAATCAGTAGTGTGAGCGACTGCAATCATTGTTCTGATGCTTTGGTGGTGTTTCATAATCCTGAGTGCTTATAATCATCCAGCTGATTCGTGAAGAAAGGAGTTCTGAGTTCTTTCGTTCAGTGGTCTGGAAAGCAGTCAGAAAATGAGCGTCTTTCATTAGTTGTTGAACAATAGTTTCCTTCTAACCCTTGCCTTGTAGTGTTTGCTACCGTTTCTACCTCCAGTAAGCTGATCAGATTAAGTTCTTAAGTTGAACTCTTACTTCAACTCGAGGTTCAAAGACAGATCAGATGTTATACATTGAAGATGCACTTGGTTGTCATTCCATAATTCAACACATATCATTCTTGTAGGCGTAAGGAATGTGTTGGGTTTACAAGAGTCAAAAGTTGTCTTCATGTGCACTCAGTCGAGGTTATGGTCTACATCAGATCTGGTATTATAGTTGAAACTTCAAGGATAAGAGCTACTTTCTAGGGGGAGTTGAGGATACTTTGAAGTTTATGCAACGCTAAGTTTTATAAAGAAATCAAGGGGGAGAGGAGGTGAAGCTGGGCTTAAAAGAGAATGATTATCTTACAAAACTTAGGGGGGAGAATGTTAGAACATAAATATGTTCTATTTAGAAGTTTAGTAAAGTAATTCTATTGTATTTGTTATTGGGCCTTGTACTTGGGTTTGGGCTTAATGTGTAACAAGGGTGTTGGGTATAAATAGGATCTGTTAGTGGTAGTTTGTAAGTAAGTTTCATTTTCACAATGTAGCCTTGTACGAGTTCTTGCTCTCTATAGTGTAACTTACTTTCTGTTCAATAAAACTACAGATTATGCCCCAATGATCCTTGTCAATATTACCTAATAAATCAATCTTGATCTCATGGACTTCACAGGCGGCCCGCTCGTGAGCTCTGTGCGAATAAAAAGGGAAAACCCGGCCTTTACCCTCATTTTCTCCCTATTATCTTCTTCTAAAACTCTCCCAATAGGAAAACTAGGGTTAGATCTGATTTTGGGGTTTCATTGATGTGTTCAACCATTATTCTTCCTCAAGGTCTTCATCATCAACCTAAGATCAACACCTTCATCTTCTTATTCATCTAATCACTATTGTTGGCATATCTTGGAGCTTCCCAAGAAAACCACTTGTAAGTCATTCTAACCATTCCTAGACCTTTGTTCTGTTAAAACCTTTCATCTTAACCTCCTAGAACATCTCCCTTGATGTATCTCTTGTATTATGAGTTTCAATCTACTTTTGGGTATTTTGGAGATTTGGGATTTTGGTAAAGATCAGTGTGGATCTGATTTTGGGAGTTACTCTCGGTGTGTTTTGGTTTGTTTGTGACCTAGATAAGTTTCTAGTGGTGGATGTTTGTGGATCTGAAGTCGTCATCAAGGAATCTCACGTTTGGGGTAAAAACCTAGATTTAGTCTAATCTAGCAAGGTGAGTTCTAGTTGCTTTGAAAAACTATATACATGTCAAAATGCACATATTTTGGGGTTTTGAAAGTATATCCATGAATTTACTTCATTTTGATTAGTTTTGTGAATATTTGTACACTTACACATATTTGTGTTATAAAACCCTTGAAAATTGTTTACAATATTTTATGAGGTGTTTGAGTCACCAGAAAGGGGATTTTGCACGTATGTTACATGCACACTTTACAATCGATGAGTTTTATGGTTAAATGGGTATTTGTACATACTTGGGATGTCAAAACTTTATAATGGTTTGATAAGTGTGTTTGGGTGTTTATCCTCAAAAATGATATTTAAACCAACTAATGAAGATCCATTTGGATTTATAGGAGAATTTAGGCAATATAATGTGTTGGATTTTATTTTGTGAAAAGTTGGGTATAAATAGTTATTTTGGGATTTTACCCTACTTATGAGTTTTGGGATATTGGTGCTTTAAACTATTTCGGATTTAACAGTGTGAGTAAACGAAAAGACTGTCATTCTTGACACGATGAATATTTTAGGAAATTGTGAATCTTACGGTTTAGGCCTTCGGCCAATTATACGTTGGAGAAATACCAATTTTTGGGAAAGTTATACTTTGGCTGATGTAGCCATATTGGCTTTATTCTTATTGCCAAACATTTTATGATGCCTTATGGCTTGACTTAGACTCTAATGAGTCTTGGAACGTTGTCCAGTTTAAATAGCTCATTATGGGCGTTTTATGGAAATGTGATTATTGCACAAATGTTGTTTATTACATGTTTTGAATGTGTTAGTTCATTCGTTGGAGTCATGTAACATTTTAGACTGTAATGCATTGGATCCATAGGCATAGGAGTCGGGTTGTTCATCATGGAGCTTTTAACGTACATGTTTGAGTCTAGTGAGTGGTCCCCAAGTTATGTTTTTATGTAAGCTTGTGGTGGTGTCCATGGTGAGCCAAATACGTGGACTTGTGACTTTGTGGTGACACTCATCTAGAGGTCGAGTAGACACTAGGGTCATTTGGGTATCTCGCGGTGGTTGCTCAGAGGAGCCGTATACGAGGATCCATGGCCTTATGTGAATCTCGGGAACGTTGATAAGTGGCTTAACTATGTGTTCCACCACATTTGATGGAATCAGGTCTCCCCCGTCACCTGAAGGTATTATCCTCGGGTATTCCCTTACCCGTACCTTCGGTGTTAAAAACGTACAATTTTATTTATATAAGTAGTATTTTGATGAAATACCTCGTACGTGTGTTTTGGGGAAATCGTTTGGTGAACATTATTTTAAAAGTGATATTTAGTACTGAGAATAATACGGTTTGGGATCAAAGCCTTTTTATAACTATTATTTCAGGGACGGTCGTGTTTATAATAAAGTATTCTTTTTAAACGTTTTATGATTTATATGCTGAAAACTGCTTTATCTCACTAGGTTTTAAGTCTAACACTTTTTCTTTTCGACATGTATATCAGGTCTTAGATGGATATGAGTGACGAGTGAGCTTAGTAGAAGTTCCGATAGGATGGCTTTAGTGACGTCATCCGGTTTGGTGAAGATAGTTGCTTCGGTGGTTTTAGTAGCACCCGACTAATTTTGTCCCCGTTTGTGGGACTCATTAGTTCTGTTAGAACTCTGATACATGTTGTAGTGATTCTTCCCTGTAACTTTAGATATTTGATATTTCAATGCTATATATTTAAGAGTTTTTTGAAGTTTTAAATTGTCTGCTATTTTTGAATTTTAGGGGTGTTACACTTATATATTATTGGAGTTTATATTTGTTGACGTTAGTTATAGAATTTTATTCATGAGGTATACGGAGTTTTGAATTGTAGGAGGAAGTTTTGTTCCTTATATTTTGATGTTATATCGAAATTTTTAATTAGTTGCTCTTATCAAATTTGAGAGTGTTACACATCAATAGATGGATACAAATGTAGCGTTTGTTTTTTAAGAGGTCGGAAGTCTGAAGTCATATTTCACTTCTGATTAATAAGAGGTGGTGCTTTAAGAGGTTATAAGAAATTAGGTTATCTCTTCTAATTTCAGACGTATTTCAGACTTAAGAGCCTCTCAAGTCTTAAAAAACAAACGATATGAACATAAAAACGTTTGACCGATTCAGACTTCAAAGATATTACGAGTTTTTTTTTTTTAACAAACAGCCCCAAAGTTTTCTAATGCGGGTTCCACAAAACAAACATATAAACCGTATATATAGACATGTAATAAAAGTATACATTTATCTTGGATTCAAGAATTCAAATCTTGATATAGGAAAGGGATAAAAACGACCTCTTCTTTGTGTAAAAACCTATGAAACTTAGGGATTGTTTATCAAATACTTACCCGGGTAAGCGTTTACCAAGTCATATTACTTTACTGGATGAATATGGCAAGGACCAAGTATCTTACCCAGTAAGAACGAAGGCAAGGACCGAGAGTTTTACATGGTAAGTGAGAGTGACGTCTCTTACCACGGTTAGCGTTTACCGGATAAATTTTTGCACACGATACCGTTTTGGAGGATTAAAATCTTACCCAATAAGCAAGTGTTAGTGTTGAATTTTGCCTGTAAACACTTACCCAGATAAATGTTTGGTAAACAACTTCTTAATAAGTACTTTCTCTCATTTGTTTATTAGTACAACTTAATAAATTTATTAAATAACAAATCATTAATATAAGATTCAAATTTAATATTTTTACAATTTTAAAATAAATTTCACAAAATAACAGAATGTGAACACATCCATGACATGGGTCTTGTATAAAAAGAACTTTTGTCAGTCAAATCTTTCAACCCTAAATCTTTAGCTTCTCACCTCATCAAGATTTTCTAAAACTCCAGTTTTACAAGTATAAATAGGTTAAGGGGTTGTTTAACAAACGCTTACCCGGTAAGCTCTTACCAAGTCACTTACCTTACCGGATGAACATTACAACTACCGAGAATCTTACCCGGTAAGAACGATGGCAAGGACCAAAAGTCTTACCCGGTAAGTGTGGGCGGCAAGTCTTACCGGGTAAGCACTTACAAGGTATATTGTTGCATACAATGCCGTTTAAATGAACTAGAATCTTACACGAGAAAACAAGTGGAAGTGTTAATTTTTACCAGTAAACACTTACCGGGTAAGCATTTGGGTAAACGGCCCCAAAGTTGCAAATTACATAAACAAAAAAATATGATTTTATTTAATTAACTCGTGATTTAAAAAAACATTCGAAATACATATATAATGATCTATAGTTAAAAAGAGAAAAAAAAACTGCATTAAAATAGAAGACAAAGGATAATGGAAGAAGAAATTTGGACATTTGATCACTTTTAATCTCAAAACAACCCATAAATTGCGCTTTAGAAAGGAATTGATTTGGTATATCTCATTAGTGTTGAACTTCAGTTAGGATTGATCCAATGGTGGAGATACCTTCTTACCTTTCTCACTATAACATTTATTCTCAATTGCTCACTGAAACCTAACTCTAAAGTAGAATGTATTTTGTTTTGATTATTATCTTGCAAAACTGACTTTTAGAAGCTCTATTTTGATGTCCTCAACAATACGTTTCAAACAAAATATGTCTCTCACTGAATCACAGACAAACAGGCTCTAAGTGCATCATGGTTTGATTCGTTAGCTAACAATATGGAACAGATCCATGATCTGGTAACAATTGGTACCACATAAATTAAAATACATCTTTATTTGTATGGTACAAGTCTTTTTAAAACATAATATCTAGACGTTTATTGTATAACATATTTTTTTACAATGCAAATTATACGGTACAAATAAAATTACGTATCTATTTGTGTGGTACAAGTCTTCAAACTTCAAAGCATAATATCCAAACTTTTGTCATTAATTCATTTAAATTGATCATTCAATCGATTATATATTAAACCAGTTAATCGTCTTTTTAATTAGGTTATGAATTTGTATAAATAGATTTGATTTGACTGAATCTGAATTAAAATCCGATTGATTTACGACAACTGGCCTTTTAAGGGTAATCTATCTCTTGATGTTTAGGTTTCTCTGCCCATATCTTCTCGGTCAATATCATCAAGATCTTTATAGATGTAATTAGTAAACAAATATCAGTTGTATGAAAAAATGACTTGAAAAGAGATTAAATAAGTTATTTAAAAGTGGTCAAGGCCATTTCCAACTATTAAGATCATTTTTTCCTATTATTATGCCGCAAAAATTGGTGCAAACACTGGTTCTTTCCAAACTATTATACTATTTTTCAGAGCAAAACAAAATACTCTAAAATGTTCATTTTATTTTTGATTATACAAAATTTTCAATAAAATGCATTCTTGTTATAATACACATAGCAAGTCACCTTCTAATTTGACACTTAGGGGTTGTTTGTTTTTAGAAAAAAAAAAGCTCTTCATAGCTCTTAAATCTGAATCGTTAAGACTTCTTTACATTTAGATCGTTTGTCTTTTTTCTAGTTTTCAGAATCTCTTAACTCTTAAATACGTCTGAAATAAGATGTGGGAACCTAACTTCTTAAAACCTTTTATCGCTACCTCAGTTCATATGCTCTTTTTTCTCTCAAGACACCTCCAGGCGTTACAGAAACATACAGTCTTGCTGATTCAGATTTCAGACTTCAGCACCATCTCTTATTAATCAGAAGTAAAATAAGACTTTATACTTCAGACCTCTTAAACATAAATTGGCCGATGGAAATAATTGATGAATATGAATGCATACATTCGTGTGTACTCGATTGATCATCAACATGCTCAATATTGAATCTTAAATGCCAAAATACAGATAAGATATAGGGGCTATTAGGTTGGTTTTCAATTAAGTCCTGTTAGGAATAAAACTGTCTGTATAAATTTGAAAAGTTTTTGTTTAAGGGGAGTTTTTTTAATAGATGAAATGAGTGTGTTTTTTAATTGAGAGGGATAGGTTTGGAAAATTTTGGTTTTCTACATAAAATCCTCACTATAAGTCTACTGAATAGGTCACCTTCTATATCATTAAGCCATTACCAAATAGTCATGTATAGCTAACCTAATAAGTTATAAATCTCATTAAGGGGCTATCTGTTTACTTCTTAATGGTTCCATTAAGAGACAACCTCTGAATCGCTAAGAGGTAAATCTTGTTTGGCAAAAAAATTGTCTGTCTCTTAATGGTTCCAAAACACTCTAAATGATTTTGCCTCTTGGTCATCTCTTAACCATTCAGAGCCCTAATTTCATTCTGAACAATTAGCATACAATTGTATTTCATTTTGCACTATATCATAAGAGCATTTTAATCATTCTGACCACTTAATCATTTTGCACCAAATCATTAACCAAACAACCTCTAAGATTATTAAACTGCTAACAAATATACCCCTACATAATATCTTATCAAATTTAACTATTTCGTAGTAAGTAAAAACAAACAATACTTATTAGTTGAGCAAATAAGTTATTAAGTCCACTAAAAAAAACAAGAAGCCGCAACAGCTCCAAACATTTTAATTGATCGGAAAATGTTTATTTTTTACTAGAAGCTTCGTTTTGTGTTGAAATTTGGACACGTTTCACAATGTCAACACTCAAACTTCAATAAAATCATAAAAGCATTTCCACAAATCATGTCTAGCTCAGTTGGTTTCCCTAATGGTGGTAACATCCTGGGGGGTTGTGGATGGTATCCCAATCTACCCAGGTTCGAATCCAAGATGAGTCAATTTGAGGGCATGAGGAGTACCCAGTCCTTGGGCCGGTCCAGTCGTTGACTGGGCTGCCTCCCCAGCCCAGTCTTAGACTGTGGTTGGGCTCTAGGTTCAGCGTAAGCTGGGCCGGGACAGCGGCGGATTAGTGGGTTGCCCGTGGATGCCCGATACCGCCGGGGAGGTGTGCGTGCGTGTGTGCGTGTGTTCGTGGTAGTCGTTCGTTGGTTCGATTTCGATGCCGCTATGCCTTCCAAAAAAAAATAAGAGCATTTCCAACATTTTATCTAAAATAGAGAAAATGGAAAAATTAGGAATTTTGAGCTAATATTTCGCTTCAACAACTTCCCTAAAATTATCTTCAAAATAGAGAAATAGGAGACAGAAGAGTTTTTTTTCTCCAAATATAGAGATCACCCCAAAAATGATTACCAAGTGAGAGGACCAATAGAGAACTTTGAAAATAAATATCTAGAGAGAGAAATGATATTTTTATAGATGAATAAAATATTTTAATATTATAATCAATATTGAATTCTCCAAAATGAGAATTTGTTGCTGATGAATGTAATTTTTTTTTGAAGATTTTGACTTTTGGTTCTCCAATTAAAAAAAATTAGGGAATATGTTGGAGATGTTAGTTAACCGGTATGTATTTTAATAATACATGTAATATTACAATGTATTGTAATAAACTACAAAATCAACAAAGTTATTAATAATAACTTGAATCCAAAAAAAATTAGAAGAAATCAACAAATGATTAATATAAACGAATAAACCGTATAAGAATCTATCGATGCTGAGGCTCGTGTATAACACGATTCCCTTAAAAAGATTCGTCGTCTGTTCCCAGGGTACAACAACGTAAGCAGATGTACTGCCGGAGATGATCACTTGCCTGAAAAATTGTCGGAACAAGAACGTATGCACGAGAATTTCAGAGAAATGCGTGTACTATTCGGTATCTCGGTATTCGATGTGTTGGTATCGATATGTCTCATGTCGTATGGAATGCAACACCATACCCTTCAATTTATATTGAAAACCGAAACCGCCATATTTAATATTTTAATTAACTGATAATTAAAATATTAATTTTCGTATTCAATATATATGATTTGGGAGTTATGAAAAACTGAAACAGATCTCCGCGCGGTTGGCTGCGCGGGACACTGTTTCGAAACATTCCAATGCTCGGCGCTAGTGGACGTGCGGGTCTATCCGCCCCACGACCCGCGCGGGACACTGTTTGGGTTCCAATTCCAGTACTTGGCGCGGTTAGACGTGCGGGTTCACCCGCACACAACACTGGATCAAAACAAAATTTTCGCAAAAACCACTCTACGTGAGCACAAGATTTCAGAGTTGTATTCGTGTCCGCAGGTCGCGCCCACGCACAAGTTCGCCGATTTTAGCCTACGAAACAAGAGCTTGTAAGCCCCTCCAACCTTCATGGTTATAAACCATAAAAGATTTGTTCCTCCTTCCTATGTGGGACACATTCCCACATCAACTTGATTTTTGCCAATTTCATTCCAAACACTCAACTTTGAGCATCGATATCTCATTCACACATATTCCGTTTTGGACACATAATATATCGTTTTGAAGCTCTCATATAGGATAACACAAACCCACGAAGAGTTAGATATATACAATACATATACATGTATTTAAATGTGTCCAAAGTTAGTAAAAACACATATTTTTACTAAATTTTTCCAACAATCCCCCACATGAATGGAGATCGATCTTTGCATACGAAAATTTCCTTACAAAATTTCAATGGTCGAATCCTGCATAGGATTGGTAGGTGTTACCCTTTGAACCTTCCCTTGTGAAACACACTTAGTCTCCTAGCTATCAGTAGACTCGATGTCCTTGAACTGATCTGCCATTTATGTAAACGACAATACATTTCACACAGAACTCTTCCTAACAATGTCATATCCTCATAGTCGTGTTCGTTATGGTCATGAACACTAGTCTGGTTCAGCGAGAGCTGATAGGAATTGTGCCCCCTCAATTCCCTTCGAAGCGACCCCACTTCTCTCTCACATAGGTGATTTTCCAATAATCATTAAAAGCCTTACGTTTAACCTCACTGTCACTATTTCATAAATGGACTAGGAAGTTTATTAACTCCCCCACAGTGACCTCCCTTATTCATACAACTAGGTTGTCCTTTTGAACCCAGATCTTGGGATCTCCAGTCTTCTGGGTAAGGTTTCCTTTGCATGAATTACTCATTCAAGGGCTTTAGTCCCATTTCTCTCGACGACTTATAAACCAAATCTCTACTTAGGCCTTTCGTAAGCGGATCTGCAATGTTATTCTTTGGCTTCACATAGTCAATAGTGACAACTCCAATAGAGAGTAACTGTCGAATCGTATTATGTCTACGTCTAATATGTCTAGATTTCCCATTATACATTGTACTTTGAGCTCTACCAATTATCGATTGGCTATCACAATGTATACATATGGCCGTTACCGGCTTAGGCCATTTGGGAATATCTTCCATGAACTGACGTAGCCATTCTGCCTCTTCACCACATTTATCCAAGGCAATAAATTCAGATTCCATCGTCGATCTGGCTATAACAGTTTGCTTGGATGATTTCCAAGATGTAGTCGCACCTCCAAGTGTAAACACATAACCACTTGTCGATCTGGAATCTTTGATATCAGATATCCAATTTGCATCACTGTAACATTCGATTACCATTGGATATTTTCCATAATGCAGTCCATATTCACGTGTGTATCTTAAATATCTTAATAATCTAGTAATACTCTTCCAATGTTCTAAATTGGGATTACTAGTATACCTACTTAGCCTGCTCACAGCATATGCTAAGTCAGGTCTAGTACAACTCATAAGATACATCAGACTGCCAATTATTCTTGAGTATTCCACTTGTGCAACACCTTCCCCTCTATTCTTAGATAGATGTTGACTAGTGTCAATCGGAGTTCTAGCTATACTAGTGTCTCCTTCATTGAATTTCTCAAGAATCTTGTCCACGTAATGTGTTTGATTTAACACCAAACCACTTTGGGTTCTTGTGATCTTGACTCCAAGAATCACATCCGCTAAACCCAAATCTTTCATGTCAAACTTAGATTTCAACATATCTTTCGTGGACTTTATCATTTTGTCATCACTACCGATGATAAGCATATCATCAACATATAAACACAAGATGACATATCCATGAGTGGTGTCTTTCATATAAACACACTTATCACACTCATTTATCTTAAAACCGCTTTCTAACATGGCTTGATCAAACTTTTGATGACATTGCTTTGGAGCTTGCTTTAGTCCATCCAAGGATTTAATAAGTTTACAAACCTTGTTCTCTTGTCCCGGGGCAACGAATCCCTCAGGCTGCTCCATATAGATTTCTTCTTCTAAATCTCCGTTTAGAAAAGCAGTTTTTACATCCATTTGGTGAATTTGCAGATTTCTAATGGTTGCAATGGCTAACACCAAACTAATAGATGTTATTCTTGTCACCGGCGAATAAGTATCAAAATAATCTAGACCTTCCTTTTGTCTATAACCTTTGATCACTAATCTCGCCTTGTATTTGTCAATACTGCCATCAGCTTTCATCTTTCTTTTAAAGATACAACGGTAACCTAGTGGCTTACAACCCGGAGGTAGGTCCACTAGTTCCCATGTATGGTTTTGTAAGATAGATTTTATCTCACTTTTGATGGCTTCTTTCCATTGAGGTCCCTTCGAAGACGTAACCACCTCACGATAAGTTTTGGGTTCACTTTCCACCACGTAGGTGAGAAAATCAGGACCAAACGATTTTTCAACCCGAGCTCGTTTACTTCTTCTAGGTTCCACTTCTTCTTCTTCAGATAGAACTTGTTCATCCTCTCGAACAATTTCTTTATCTTTAGAAGATGAAGTTTGATCTTCCTTGTTCAAACAAGGAAACACGTCTTCAAAGAATGAAGCATTTCTTGACTCCATAATTATATTCTTGTGTATCTCGGGATTTTTAGATTCATACACAAGAAACCGATAAGCACTACTATTTTGTGCATATCCAATTGTAACACCCTCAAATCTGGAAATAGCAACAAATTTAAATTTTCTAAATACCTCGACATTTCATTCATCTACAAACATAATTTAAGATCTAACCTCGATACACACATTCAATTCCATACATACAGACTATAATAAAGACGGGTGCTACTAAAACCCGATACAGTCACTATCTCCAAACTGCGGAAGACTTCACCAACTACTTACATTTGCACAAAGCTAAGGTTCAACTCTTCATAGCTGCTAGAACCAAACCCCCAACTGGTACCTGATGCACATGCCGACAAATAAAAAGGTTAGGCTTAACGCCTAGTGAGTTCAAGAGTTTTACATGAGGAAATATAGCATTAAAAGAATGGATCTCGCTTGGAATCATGACCGTTCAATCGATGTACTTTAAAACGTATAAAATAACTCAAATCCAATGTTATGCACTTTCAAAGATGGACACTTCATTTCAAACATGATGTATAACTTGAAATAACTTAAACTATTCGACGATCAAAACCACATATACCGTACGTCTGAAAACATGGACACTAGGTCCACTACTCACGCGACCGTAAAGACCCAATGACAATAAAATAAGACGTCCTTTTAGTTGAAATACTGAAAGCCGACAGCGGGGGAGACCCGCATCCGTTGAGAATGGAGGAAACACAAAAGTATACCACCCAAGCAACGTTAATCGCATGACACCTCCCGACATCCCAGTCCGGTGTCCCTACGACTCCTTTACAAATGTCACCCCAAGTCAGTTAACCTTGATGGATTATTCCGAAGAACTCCATCCCGAAGGCCCGGCACACTTAAAGACTACCTCCCAGACATTACTTCAAGCGGCGGAGGTCCTAGCGCCTACTACCCCGGTAGCACTAGCCAACTCAACCCTCCTAGTGATCACTTGTAAAGTTTCCGGTCATAAAACATGGGTACCGAAGTTCAACCCCGCAATACGCAATTGACCATCCCAAAACAGACTGACTTACGTGCCTATGGATCCAATGCGACACAGTCTAACCTCACCGGACTACACATGAATGACCATAGCACTCGAGCCAGTAACCAATCTCAATGTGCAACACGGCGCATTAGTACGTACGTCATAACTGGACTCTACATTGAGCCATATAAAACTGGACAAGTGTCCTCAAAACTCCTTCAAAACGACATCGAGCCAAAATGCTCAAAACCTCTTTTTGACCAAAGATTACATTTTTCAAATAATAAACGCACTTGACCCATGCAATGAAATCACACGCTCCAAAATACCTGAATGGACTCCAACACAGTTTAAGTTGGGACAAAAAGATTTCCAAATGGATTTATGCTCTTTATCCTTTCCAAACGTCTCATAACACAAAATTGAACCTTTTGCCCAAACGACACTAAAATGTCTTTTAACCAAATAATCCCATTTATGCAATAAGTTACAAAGCACAACCATTATCAAAATGCCCAAAAATCATAAGAATGTGTGATATATGAGTTCATAAAGTTAAACACTTTCAAAATAACCAAACTGATCAGCAGTTAATAATTTCATGTAAGATGCCAGCACTTTAAAATACCCATTTTGGCATTTACACCGTTTTCACAAATCAACTTGAACTCACCTTGCTAGATTTAGGCTAAATCTAGATTTTCCCCCAACTAGAGCTCCTTTGAATAACACTTGGATTCTGAAGTCAAAACTTCCAAAAACCTAAATCCATACATATTCAACCATAAAATAATCATAATCAACCACAAAGAATCGTTTTCCAAACCTTATACATGAATACCTCAACTGATACCGAAACTCTAACTTCCATAACTGAAGAGAATAGAAGATTACCTTAACCCAAGCTTGAATACACCAACCAAAACACCTCTAGTTCGCCAAAATGGTTACAAACCTCCAGTCTATGAAAGGGAGAATAAAGGGTGGATGAAACTCTAGAAAACTTTGGTGAAGAAGATGAAGAGGGAGAGATGAGGAGCTTACCACCACAAAATACTCTTGTATACTCCAATAGACTTCCAATCTATTGCTAGATCCTTGAAGATCTCTAAAAAACGAAACTGTGGCAACTTGAATCACCCAAATCGGAGTTGTGATGAAGAAGATATGAGGAAATGAAGTTTGGTGGCTGAAAATCGGGTTTTAAACTCGACCAGGGGGTTTCACGACTTACCTCGCGACCTTAGGTCGCGGCATAAGTCGCCCGTCTCCCCTGGTTTTCTTCTCGTTCACTGATTTGGCCGTAACTTTTTCGTTATAGCTCCGTTTTTGCTCCGGAAAGAACCGTTGGACTCGTAATTGAATCATTTATCCATCAAGACTATAAAATCTAGGATTCAAGTCCAAAATTATATATCTTATTTTTCCCTTTAAAGCTACTGGTTTCTGTAATAACTTGAAACGATACCTTTTCGACATCAGGGTGTTACACCAATGAATACACAATTCACTGTTTTAGGTCCTAACTTTTGTACCTTAGGCGGAGGTACAACCACTTTAGCTAGGCACCCCCACACTCGTAAGTACTTGTAAGATGGTTTTCTCCCCATCAAAAGTTCATGCGGTGTTTCATCTTGTTTCTTGCGGGGTATCTTGTTCAAAAAATAATTAGCCGACAAAATGGCTTCCCCCCACATGTTCTGACTTAAGCCAGAACTAATCAACATGGTATTCACCATCTCTTTCAAGGTGCGATTCTTTCTTTCAGTAATACCGTTTTGCTGAGGTGAATAGGGTGCTGTGAATTCATGTCGAATTCCATTATTAGAACAAAATTCAGCAAACGGTGAAACATATTCACCTCCCCTATCACTTCTAACAACCTTGATTTTCTTATTAAGTTGATTTTCAACTTCATTTTTATACAAGACAAACTTGTCTATTGCTTCGTCTTTACTCTTAAGTAAATATATATAGCAATATTTCGTGCTATCATCGATAAACGTGATAAAGTATTTATTCCCACCTCTAGTAGGAATCGATTTTAAATCACACACGTTAGTGTGAATTAAATCAAGGGGTTCGGTTTTTCTTTTAATCGATTGGAAAGACGTTCTAGTAAGTTTGGATTCTACACATGTGGGGCACTTGTGATTTGAGTCAATATCAAATTTTGGTATGCAGTTTAATTTAATTAAATGTCGAATGGAATTAAAATTTACATGTCCTAGACGGCCATGCCAAATATCTTGAGATTCAAGCAAATAAACATAACTTGAAGTTGCTTTATCCATTCCATTGACAATAATTACATTCAGCTTGAACATGCCATTCAAGGCATATCCTTCACCCACATGCATACCATTTTTGGACAAAACAAATTCATCCGACTCAAACACTAGTTTGAAACCAAACTTGTTTAACAACCAACCCGAAACGAGGTTCTTTCGAAGCTCCGGGACATACAAAACATCCTTAAGCTTGAGCTCTTTCCCGTAGGTCATCTTCAAAATGACGTCTCCAATACCCTTGACCTCGACGGTGGCGGCATTTCCCATAAAGAGTTTTTGCATGCCCATCATCAACATCCTTGTAGGTGTTGAAGTTTCTCTTGTCATGACATACATGACGGGTCGCTCCGGTATCAATCCACCATTCTCTAGAGTTTGCACCAATCACATTCAACTCCGAGACCATGGCCGTGGGATTTGTGATCATTCCCACCACATACTCGTTCACCATCGTGGAAAACAAATTTCACGTGAACGCAATCTCTATTTGTTTACACAAAACAGAAAAGGAATTAAATCAAATACAAATTTGATTGAGAATCCTTTTATACAAACAATAAAGGTCTTAAATCAAAAACAAACTCGTTTTAGAATTTGTTTACAAAATCGAAATAAATCGATTTAGAACCTTTTCCACAAAATCGAAACAAACTCGATTTTAGTAATCTTTTTCTACAAATCGATGCAAACTCGATTTATATTTTATTTCCACAAAATCGAAAAAAAATCGATTTGGAATTTTCCTTTACAAAATCGAAACAAACTCGATTTTTAGATTCTTTTCAACAAAATCGAAAACAATATCGATTTAGAATCTTTCTACACAAAATCGAAACAAGTTCGATTTTTACAAACTGTTTACAAACAGTAATTATTTAAATCGACAAATACGATTTAAAATATGTTTACACAAAACATATAAAGAATTAAATCGAACCAATAGTCGATAGAAATTCTTTTTCACATAAAACGAATTAATCGAAACAAACTCGGTTATCAATCCGTTTATACCCTTAAATCGAGACAAAACTCGATTCGTAACAAATCGAAATAAATTCGATATAAAATTTGTTTACACAAAACAGATTACCAATTGAATCGAGTTAAACTCGATTCGATTCACGTGTACAGTTAGTACCACGTAAACAATCTGTTTACATAAAACAAAATACGATACCACAATTTCTATCTGTTTACACAAAACAGATAACGAATTGTATCGAGCCAATCTCTATTAGAATCTGTTTAAGATTGTTAGTTAACCTATATGTATTATTATATGTATTTTAATAATACATATAATATTACAATGTATTGTAATAAACTACAAAATCAACAAAGTTATTAGTAATAACTTGAATCCAAAAAAAATTAGAAGAAATCAACAAATGATTAATATAAACGAATAAACCGTATAAGAATCTATCGATGTTGAGGCTCGTGTATAACACGATTCCTTTAAACAGATTCGTCGTCTGTTCCCAGGGTACAACAGCGTAAGCAGATGTACTGCCGGAGATGATCACTTGCCTGAAAAATTGCCGGAACAAGAACGTATGCACGAGAATTTCAGAGAAATACGCGTATTGTTCGGTATCTCGGTATTCGATGTGTTGGTATCGATATGTCTCATGTCGTATGGAATGCAACACCATACCCTTCAATTTATATTGAAAACCGAAACCGCCATATTTTATATTTTTAATTAACTGATAATTAAAATATTAATTTTCGTATTCAATATATATGATTTGGGAGTTACGAAAAACTGAAACAGATCTCCGCGTGGTTGGCTGCGCTGGTCCACCCGCGCCTCAACCCGCTCGGGACACTATTTCGAAACATTCCAGTGCTCGGCGCTAGTGGCCGCGCGGGACACTGTTTGGGTTCCAATTCCAGTACTTGGCGCGGTTAGACGCGCGAGTTCACCCGCGCACAACACTGGATCAAAACAAAATTTTCGCAAAAATCACTCTGCGTGAGCACAAGATTTCGGAGCTGCATTCGTGTCCACACACAAGTTTGCCGATTTTAGCCTACGAAAGTCTCAATCGACACCCCCCCCCCTGCGTGCGGGTAGGTGTTGGAGTAAAACCAAACAAGAGCTTGTAAGCCCCTCCAACCTTCATGGTTATAAACCATAAAAGATTTGTTCCTCCTTCCTAGGTGGGACACATTCCCACACCAACTTGATTTTTGCCAATTTCATCCCAAACACTCAACTTTGAGCATCGATATCTCATTCACACATATTCCATTTTGGACACATAATATATCGTTTCGAAGCTCTCATATAGGAGAACACAAACCCCACGAAGAGTTAGATATATACAATATATATACACGTATTTAAATGTGTCCAAAGTTAGTAAAAACACATGTTTTTTCCTAAATTTTTCCAACAAGAGATGCTTTAATGAACTTCTTTTTACGTTCAAACATGTATAAAAGTGTCAAACACAAATAACAAGCCACTCAATAATCAAAACAAAATACATAAAATATGAATTTGAATGGAACTCGAAGTTATGTTTCTTTTTCTTTCCGAATAAAATATACTCTATTTGTTCCAAAATAAATATCCATAATGGAAATGACACAATTTTAAGAATGTGTAATTATTATACTTTTTAGATAACTAAATTACACTTTTACCCTTGATAACAAAGAGAAAATTTCTCCATCTTATAATTAAGAATAAAATAAGAAAATATAAAACTACTTTTAAAAATTAACACTTATTTTAAAATAAACTAAAATAAAAATGTATACACCTTTACAAAGTTAATTTGATCTTATTGATCACATACAAAGTTACTATATATAGAAAGTGGCAACCTAAATGTATAGACAAACTTTATAATTGCATAACTTTGGTGCCATTTTTGTGAAAATGTAAATTAATGGAATAAATGACACCAAACCAAATGCACCACACTTTTCCAAATGATACATTTACCAAAGAAAAAATTGCATCAAAATGGAACTAACTTTGTCTTGATTTCTATTTTAGGGAACCAACTTTTAAAATTATTATTTAAGGGTCTCAAACAAACTTTTCGTTTATTTAAGGGGTTGGTTGACCTGTTGAGCAGGTAACCGGTATTTTCTAAATGACATGGCAAAAAAATAATAATTTAAAAATTACATAATATCCACATCATTTATAAAATAAAGAGAAAATCTTTTTTTAAATAAATAAAGAACAAACCTTCTTTTTTTCATGTTCTTCATCAATTAAGGCTGGCAATGGGTAAGGGTAAACCCGTTACCCGTTATGTTTCGACCCGTTGGATAAGGGTATGGATAAAGAAAATTTTATCCATTTATCCACTTATTCATTACCTGTTTACCCGAAATTTTAGTGGGTAGGATATGGATAAATGGTTTTTCGTTATCCATTACCCGTTACGATATTATATATATATGTGTGTGTGTGTGTATAATTATATAAATTTAAATATTAGTGTATATATATACATAATTATATTAAGTTAATTATTAATGTTTTTTAATAATGTTGTCGTACATTAACGTGTACTTTAATTTATTTTTATATTTATCGAGTAAAAGCTTTCATGCTTATTAAATGAGAAACAAGACGGATTTAGAAAATAAATACAACGAAATATATTAGCCTTACACATTTTAAATTATTTTTAAAATATTATACTATGATTATATTTAGAGTAATTAGATGTTTACTACAACAAATTAGATATAAAATAATAACTATATTTATGAACTTATGTTTTACTTATATGTTTGAGGTTTAACAATATCAATTGTAGTTCAAAATGAAATTTTGTTTTACCATTTATCCATTATCCGTTTCGTTACCCGCTACTTTTAATGGGTAGGGTAGGGTAGGATACGGATAAGGGTTTTATGAGATGGATAATTATCCGTTTCATTACCCGCTGTTTTAAATGGATTGGATAACGGATTAACCTTTACCCTACTCATACCCTACCCGTTGCCAGCCCTATCATCAATAACAATGAAACCCTAAACTCAATGTAAAAAACATAAAACCCCCAAATTCAAAATTAAAGATTCAAAATCAAACTTAAAAAAAACAATTAAGGAAATATTAAATCAATTTCTCAATCATCTAAAATTATAACCTTTCACATAAATGATAAATCTAACCATTAAATCAATAAATCGATGGAAACCCTCCCCACATAAAACTTCATTTCCCCCAAATGGTGAAATCGGAAGAAGCAAATAAGTTAGGGCTGCAAACACACGGATTTCGAGTTCTTCTGATGCACACATACAGAAATCGAGTTCATCTAAGTTCGATTCGTGACAGGGGAACAGAGGGAGGGGTACTGGTTCGTGAAACGTATGGGAACAGGGAAGAACACATACAGAAATCGATATTGTTTCTTGATCACGAGCCCACGACAGGTTAACGAGGGTGTGGTTGAAACCTAAATCAAAATCAAACCCTATACCCCTTTTCTCTCTCATCTTTCCGGTGATAATCGATTCTACTTCTGCTTTTGCTTTGATTTGATATAATTCTTATGCTTTTGGTTTTAGTAGAGGTTATGCTTCACTATCAAGCTTTGCTTCTAGTTTTCAGGCCAAATGTTCAAACTAGGTTTTTGGAGGTTTCCGGCCATGGTATTCCGGTTGTGTTTTCCGACCAAGATCAAATATGGGTTTTCAAGAGCCTCACTTTTCATCTTCTATTTTTAATTTAGGGTTTCATTTAGGTTTTAGTTAAGGATTTTGATTTGGAGCTCTGGTTTTGGTTTGAAATTGCATTAGATATTTTGATTTGTTTTTTTTTTTCTCTTTTTTTGAAGTATCTAGAAAAAGTACTATATTATCTTTCAAGCATACATATATATATATATATATATATATATATATATATATATATATATATATATTCATATTTTTGTACTGGCGATTTGTTTGGTTTTGAATGGAATGCTCTTCAAAATATATATTCATATGAACATTGAGTTTGTTAAACTTTTATAAGAAATAATTATGTATAAATGAAATAAGATTTTTTTTGATTATTTATT
The DNA here is from genome assembly GCA_954870635.1 of Arctium minus. Lineage (NCBI taxonomy): Eukaryota > Viridiplantae > Streptophyta > Magnoliopsida > Asterales > Asteraceae > Arctium > Arctium minus. Next base: position 19,932,476 of record OX941097.1, on the reverse strand, counting down.
ATCTTTGAAATAATGTGGAATTTTAGTTATCAAATATAAGAAATATGTGACGTGTCATAATTATTAATGCCATGTCATTTTTTAGATTCGTTTTTTTAATTTTAAATATGACGTGGAATATTAGTTGGTTTTTACTTACCATGTCATAATTGGTAGGTCATCAAGTCAATCAGTCCCTTAAATAAACGAATAGTTTGCTTGAGACTCTTAAATGATAATTTCGAAAGTTGGTTTCCCAAAATAGAAATCAAGATAAAGTTGGTTCCATTTTAATGCAATTTTCCCTTTACCAAACTACCCATCACCTTTTACCAACATTCACACAAAATGCCTAATTTATCTTTTCTAAAGACAAATTTTGTAAACAATATTTTAAGTTTTTCTTAAATTGATCGCCAATAAAGATCGTTAACACATGTCAGGTTTTCATCCGTTTACTGATAATCATCAACAACAATTATGCATGGCAAAAGTGTTCGAGTTTTCATCTTTCCATGTTGTATATAAAATCATTGAATTTAGCAAAACAGAAAGAACAAGAATGCTTTATTTGAGGCGACTATATATTTTAAATTTTTATATGAATAGTAACCCCGGAGGGGATGTTTGATCGAAGGTATTAGAGTATAAGAAATGAAAATAAATAATGATGTTTTATTCAATATAATGCGTTTACTTAAAAGCGGTTAATTATCTATACCCTAGTAAATTGAGGTGAATAACTTTTCACTTCCCGACACTATCATTTCTTATTTCCCTCTCCTCCCTCCAAAAAAAAAAACGAACTACGACCCTTAGGTTTCTATGTATATAACAAAAAATCACTGAATTATCAACATTTTTTAAGAGTGATCATCAGATATACATTCTAAGAAACGCGATATCACAACATTGTGACCTCATAAACCTTGTTTTACCACAAACCCATCGTTACGAATACCTTTCATGTACAACGATCCAATATTTGTAACGATGGATATCAAATTCTTATTTATTTATTGGGAAAAAAAAAAGATTGATACGAGTACAAGGGAGATATAAATGGCATGATTGAGATGGGTTTATAGGGTGTTATAGTGTGGACCTGATGATGCTTTTAAAAAGCAGTGGTTTATTATGGTATTAATTGAGAATCATGAATCTGGTTTGGGTTTGGACCACTCAAGGTTCAAAAAAGTGAAACCACCTTCATTTGTCAAACTGTCAATTACACATTCTTCACTTGACTCAATCTCATTAACAAGTTTAATTGGACCACCACCACACTTTCTTTCATTCTTTTTGCTTCTTCCAGTAACTGTGATTGTTTAAACCAGCTTATACGTATCTTGACTGACCCCACGAAACACTTGAGATAACAGTTTAAAAAATCCTCAGTAGCCTCGACCTATGGGGTTGAGCATCAAGGCATAGCCTTTACTTAACTTTCCCTCCTTTGTGGTAAGGTTATGTATGTTTTTGCAACGAGGAGATTAATAGTCGAATGTTGTCCTTTACGTGTCTTTACGGGGGTTGTCATGCAGGGTTAATTTCGAGGAAATACGTGGAGCATAACAGGTTATTGATATTGCTATGACAAGAAAGGATCGATCTCCTTTAACGAATGGTACATGACAAAGTGTTGCTAGGCCAAATAGATGGGTTTAACATTACGTTATGATTAAATGACTGTTTCGTTCAAATCCAACTGTTTTCGTTACATAACAAATCAAGAACATGATAAAATTAACTATTTATCTAATAACCAAAATACCATACAGTTATCATTAGCTTATGTAACCACATCGTTGCAGTTGATGATGTTATAGATCAACTCGGGTATAACAAAGACTCCCCAGTTCTTTTTATATACTATTTACGTGACTCAAACCTTGTGACCTGTAAATCCACGAAAGCATACCTTATGAGTTCTGCATAAAGGGTATGACACCCCCATCTATAGCTCCCCCACCATACCGATCCCACGACCATCAGAAGGAGGTAAATCGTGTGTCTAAGTGGCAGGTGGATGGTATCTGAAGTTGAACCCAAGACCACTCTTTCATTCTGCAAGATGCCCACCTTCTTACCTGCTAGACTAAAGTCGTGGGAACGCATACCTAGTTGCTTGATTAAGGAAATGAACATATGGAACTCAACAAAGTATCAAACTTCAAATCAAACCCATGAACTCAATTTTGAGGTGAAGAACTCAAATATGGCTTATAACATGTACAAGAATAATCAAAAACTCAAAAACCCCAGATACCCACATATGGAACTAACAATCTTTTCCTTTCATTTGTTTTCCTGCTTATTTTCAATCACCACACACTTTTCAGAAGTTGGAATCACATATCCATTTTTGTGACCAGCAAACTGGAAACTAGTTCCATAACGGTTGCTCGATCCTTTCCAGATTCGGACTTAAAGCTAGATTTCACACACTCAAATAGAAGCGAATCCTTTGGTATGGGGACAGTAACAAACGGAATGCGCATTTGAAGAAGCAATATATGCATATGTATGAGTTATGACATTCTCCTCTGGGATCAAGTTATCAAGAAACCGCAAGAATGTGTTTTCAGAGTGGAAAGTGTAAGAATATCAATATTCTGACCTGGCATTCCTTCGGTTTCCGGGACTAGGACCTTGATGTCTGGTTTGACTTTGACCATAGAAACGCGGCTGTGAACCTAGCAATCCTCTTGAGGTGTCGATTGGGTCGTCTCTTCTAGCAACTTGCCTATTTGAAGGACGTGGTTTGGAGATATATGAACCACCCTTGGGTTTGTCTGCTTCATATACGAGTGGCTCGAGTCCTTGCAAATCAGGTTCTGGAATAAACCCAACTGGCCATTTTGATTCATCCATTTTTCTGAATGTAATTGAAATCCTGAAAGGAAAACATAAAAGAAAATCAAAAGGGACCCTTTTTGTATAGTTGATTATTTGTTGAAACAAAAGATAAAAGGTACACTTACTAAGGTTAAGTTTGGCAAATTAGCTGATAAAGCTTGTTGTTGGCCGATAAAAGCTAATTGTTGGCTGATAAAAGGTAATTGTTGGCTAATAAGCTGGTTATAAGCTGTAAAGCTAAATGTTGGCTAATAAGCTAGCTTTTGGCTGCTAGGTTGGCTGATAAACTAGCTATATTTGGCAATAACTAGTTGATAAGCTAGATGACGATGTAAAATGACCTAAAAAGACATGTTGAAAGATGAATTGAAAAAATGGGGAAATTGGAGGGAAAAATCCCCAGGAGCTTACTGAAACTGCAAAATGACATAAAAAGACGCGTCGAAAGGCAAAATTAGAAGGAAGGGGGGGGGGGGGGGGGGGGGGACCCAGAAGCTTATTGAAACGTTACCTCAAGTAGCTATTCAAAAAGTTAGCTAATGGCTAATGAAACGCGGCTTTTTCAATAAGGTCAAAAAATAAGCTACCTTATGGTTGCAAAACATGGCCTAAATCTTTATTGACAAACACAAATTTCAAGCAGAGTGAGAATTAGAACCTTTTGGTAGGAACTGCTGGCACACAATGTTTTGCTATGTCGGCTCCATTCCCATTTAAAACAAGAACAGATCTGGAGGAAATAATGCAGTTAGATTTAAATCACAGTTAAATGAACTAACATCAAGTGAACATGCGGAGGTACTAACCCCACTGGTAACGGAATGGCGAATGCACCAGAAAACTCCCCGGGGCCCTCTATTTTCAAACTTGTTCCAAATAGAATATTGCACTCACTAAGAAAAGAAACTGTGCAAAATGGCCGAAGAAAATCATGATTGTCGATATGAGGTGGAATGCAATCGCCTTCATCGTAAATGTTGACTATACAGCTGTCTGGTACACATGTAGGAGGGAGGACATGCCATTTGACCAATCTCTTGATGATAACTTTAAAAAGATGAGGTATGGGATCTACTAACTCACTCTGAAGTATCCCCGGTGGGTTTCCATTTCTATCCTGCAGCCAGAAAAGACACAGTAAGGCGACGGAATCCATTACTCCCTCCATCCCAAAATAAGTGTCCACTTTCAAAAGTAAGTGCGTACTTCCTAATTATACCCTTATGAGATGGAGAAATTGTCATTTGCTTAATTATAAACTGTAATAATTACATATTCATAAAATATTATGGACATTTATTTTGGGACGGAGGGAGTATTTAGCAGTAAGATATCTATTCAGTGCAGTCTCCTAGATCATAAGAAGGGAACGAAATTTGAGAGGGCTGGTATGGAAGGATCAACTTACTGTTGCATAGTTGTAACAACAGCCAAATTGGATGGTCACCCGTCCTTTTCCCCTCATCCACTTCTGAGGAGCGGTATAGGTGCGTTCTGCAAGAAATTTACTAAAAAGTCAGCGATGGAAAGTTTTACAGATTCCTTCTGATTCAATATGTTCAAGCATTCAATCAGAAACAAATTTAAACAAGGAAGAAATTGGATAATTAGATTAGATTCTTCATATAAATTTGTGTTTGTTGCACCTTTCATAATTAAAATTTGAAGCATCATATAACAGGACATCCAAACGAGTTCACGTTTCCTCTATCCAACCTATAACCTTGATTAGAAACTTTTTTTCTTCGCTTAGAGTTGCACCACAGTGCTACTAGTTTCACTTCAACCATATTTGCTAACCATCATGCCAAGCATTATTAATTTGCCAATCAAATACACATTCTAACAGATATAACATTGCTATCTTTAGAATTCAGTTCACAAGAAGAGTACAACTTCAGAAGGGAGAACAAATGATGAAAAGAATAAAAAATGCCACAGATGCAGCAATCCGTTACCCCGTGATGGAAATGGTGATAGATGGTATGATAGTGAACGATGTGATAGTTTCTTGTAAGTTGCTAATTTCCTTTCGATATTTTGGTGCCTTTTGTAATGAATTTAGTAAGATATTAAGTGCTTTCTATTTACTTAAAGGTGTTTTTGGTAGTGTGGTTTAAATACTATCTATTGTCTTTCAGTTTTGTTAGTTCATTCTAAAACTATCTATTATGCTCGAATGTCACTTACTTGAATATTTTAGTTTTTCAAATTTTCTTACTTCTCAAATTTGCATGTATCATCCATCAGGCACCAAGCTCATTTTTTGGCTTTGCACCAATGCATGCACCATGTGCCGAAACTATTATGCTCTCATTAATATGTTAGTGGCTCATATGGTCAAATGCCAATTCCAGCCCCCAGCCTGAATTGATCAAGACACCAAAAACCATGCCAAGTGATGACAGGATTAACGTAGTCAGATTGATGGACATCTTGATGTCTGTTACCAAAACAAATAAATACCTGTCATCTGTTGACAGAACATTTAGCATTCAAGTGTTCCAGAATTCATTTCTAATGTTGAAGGGGAATTTTTCTTACAAACCAAGACTGGTTTGAGCTTCACAACTACTTCATTCCAGTTTTCCATTGCCTATAGAGTGAAATCTGGCAAATTTTTTGCTTTAGTGGTCTCATGTAACTGGCAAACTCATGAGAAGCAAGCACCAATGTCACGATCTTAAGTCTATGACACGCATGTGCTTGTGTTAAAAGTACAAGATATATCCAATGACTCCACCAGGCTAACTTCTAGCAAGCTAGAAGCATCAGAATGGGTGTGTATGGGGTGCTTGGGTTCAGCTTTTTCTGAAAATACTAATTTTCGGTGCAGCACGTTTGAAGCTAAGTTTGCACCTTATATAGTCACAGAACTGAATGAGAATCTGCAATTGAGATGGGAAAATCCATACATTTCCTGGAATAAATGATTGCATCAGCTAATCTTATTGAAATGGATTCTTTTCCTAGTGAAGAAGTCCAATTAACACTAACATTCTTTAAACCTAAGCTGCCATAGTGCCATGCATTACAAACTCTCTCACTACCGATTCTCTGCCACAACATCCACACAATTTAGAACATAATTCCTCAAAATTCCTACATAATCCTCTACAGCAACAACTCTGCCCAGTAATAGCTCAGCCGCTCATCAAATCACTAGCAAGCAAAAATCTTGATCTAATCCAAAGCAGTAGGAACACCAAATACAAAACCTCCTATCAGATGTATAGAATGCCTATATGTTCTTCATAATTTTAAACCAATTGGCACATTTTGTGCATAAAAGCACCCTGATCTCAATTGTACTATCGAAAATTGGTTATGAAAATCTGATAATAAGATTTTTTCAGTCTTGACAGTCGATTCCAAGAATCTGCTGACTCTGTCTTGCCTTCTTACTTACCCTACATGTTGAGTGTTGACATGCGGATCAGCCCAGCCAACCTCTTAAAGTCTGTTTAGTCTCTATTTCCCAACCCCACACCCCCAAATGAGCATGGTTTAAAAAAGCGTTCGAGGCGCACGCCTCGAGGCGAGGCGGTGTAAAAACGCCCCCGAGGCGCCGCCTCTCTGCCCAGATGCGAGGCTTATGCCTTGTTACCATGAGGCGGTAGTGAGGCGGTGAGGCGTACGCCTCTAAGATTACTAAATTTTCCTGAATTAAGTTTACAGCTGTAAACCACAACCTGAAAAAGCCTATTTACAGCTTACTTTTACATTTACAGCCTGGAAAGTTACCACATGCCACTTTTACAGCCCAACACTTAACTTATTAATAAGAAGACCAAAAGTTGTTTTCTACATATTTTCTCTACGTTTCCAACAAGCAACAACTTCTCCTCTTTGCATTCAAAGCTCTTTCCCACTGGTCACACTCACAGGAACCGCTCTGTCTTTATTTTTTTTACTTTTTTTGGAGTTTTTTTTAACAAGTACACAGTGTACTGTACACTGAACGTTAAGTGAATATACTGAGTTTTTTTTATTACATACTGTTTGTATGTTACTGTTGTACATTGAATATGTTTAAAGTTTTTCTTTAAAGTTTTATCATTTAAAGTTTTTTTTTCTTATAATTAGTAGTATTATTGAATTATGGATTCTATGGTTTGGATATTTTGGTATGGATATATAAAATTATGTCTTTTTCTTAAGTGTTGTGAATTTATGATTTTTTTTGTTTTATTTTTTTGAGGCTTACGCCTCGACCGCGTAAGCCTCGAGTACCAATTCAAAAAACGCCTCGAGGCTCGTTTCCGTTTTTTTAAACCTTGCAAATGAGTAGACATAACCCAATATGAATTAAAAAATATTCTAAGACAAATACAAAGAGATTATATGTCCACAAGTTAAAGAACTAAATGACAACCTTCGGCCACGACATGCTTAAAAATCAATGAAGGTTTGTAAATGTTTGCAACATTGATGTAAAGTAGAGCAATGGTGAATACTAGCAGTGTAAGCAAAGATGCATATCAGCGCATCTATGTCTCTGAGTTCACATCTAAAGCCTCACCATATTTTGAAATGCACACGCGCACACACACATAGCATATGAAATACATGGTAGCGCTACTTATACGCACATTTATGTTATATCTGGATTAGAGGTGAGTAGTTCGAAGCAGTGTACATGAAAATGAGTACTATAACTTCTATGTCTTTAAGTTCACATCTAAAGCCTCATATGTTTTGAAATGCGCACACACACACACATAGCATATGAAATACATGGTAGAGCTACTTCTACACACATTAATGCTATATCTGGATCAGAGATGAGTAGTTCAAATCAAGTAGGCATCATTAATCCTGCAAGACCGTTACTTAACTACATTTTTTTATAAATATAGCATGCTATTATTATGAAATCCAATGATCAGTAATCTGACATTTAGTAAGAATGCTTGATAACATAAAAGTTGATAAAGAAGAAACAGAGTATAGAAGTACAAATTTTATCATATAAAACAAGGATCATTTTTTGGAATAACGAACCTTTCAATTTTCCATTCTTTCCCTTCTCCTGAAGCTCATAAACAAAATCAACTATCTTTTTCTGCTCCACTGCACTGAATACACCAGCATGGAGCTCAAGGCCATCAAGGATATTCACAAATTTCCCACTAACTCTCTCCAAGCAAATAAAATCTTTCTTCCTCTTCACATTCGTAAAACGAATTCGTTCTCTTTGTTCTCTTGACAACTCGGGCTTTCGGGTAGTCTTCACTTCTCCACCTGTCTCTTCCACTTGGCTACTGCTATTACCGAATTGCCTGTTTGTTTCCTCCTCTTCGTCAGCATCCATCTCCTCCTGTGCCATATCAGCCCATGACATTCGTGGCCTAGGGCTTTTAACATGTTCTGGCGATTGAATCCTCAAACTTCCTAAAGCCTCTTCAATTTGTTCCAATGCCCCATTTGCACCATCTTTCCAGCTACCCAAAGAATTTGTATCCTCGGTGTCATTGATATCTGTTCCATCTTTCCAACCCCTTTGCCAATTAGAATCATGCTTGTCCTGATTGCCAATACATCTATTCAAATCCCTACCATTTGATGTTGAAACTTGTACTTCCCCACCTTGGTGTGGTTGTTCAGCATCATACTCCACTAATATTCACCAATGAATAAAAGAAAACACACACCCAAATTAGATAATATTCAAGCAAAACCAGTATAAATATTCCAACATGAATACCAACTTAACCAACAATTCCAACAACAATAACACAATACATTCTATACAGTCTTTCCTCCTTAGAAATGGCCTCTTTCAGATATAAAAAGAATACTATCAAAGAGGCATCACCGTTCACCAATCCAGTGGCATGCTTATGTAAGACGTTAGTAAAGTAAACCAACCATGGGATGAAATAGATTAATGCTCCCCTTTTCCATAAGAACTACACCTTCACTTTGGATGTCAAACAGGTTACTTTTAAACTTCAAATTGTTATGGACTGAAAATCTCTCTAGAAAAAGCTTTTCAACTACATTAAAGTTTATATAATCACAAAATCAAAACCGATTTTGAAACGATGTCCATAACTTGTATTTAACAAAAATAGATTTGACACAAAAAAAAAAAAAAAAAATCATATTGGCTCTTACTCTGAAAGGGGGTATAATAATGATGAATCACACAGAAAGGGAGATTTTCTCAAACTATAAATTAATAAAAACCTGCAGTAACAACAAGATCCGAGTACCAAATCACACAATACAAATAATCTTATAAACAATTACGTTATCTAGGTTGCAATTACAGTATAAAAACCCAAGGAAAACACAAAATACACACATCACATATTCTCATACCAGGATGAAGAGATCGAACGCGATGAGAGATGGAGTGTGAGCAGTGATCGCAAAGACCTTTAGATAAGAAAGGCAACCAATTTGACAGAAATTCCGATGCAGTTCGGAGATCGCTAGGGTTGTAACCTTGTAAAAAAGGATCAATTTCGTCCTCCGACGATTGATTTCGGGGAAGACGAGCGTTGATCATGGTGGTGTGTGAGTGAAGGCGGTGGAGGATCAGGGGTTATGGAAGCAGACGATTTTGATTGTGTTTGTGGTAGAGAAGGAGAGAGAAAAGAGGGGAATTCAAGACTTGTTTTCTGAGTGGTTGTTTATTTATTAATCAGTAAACTTTTCAAATCGATACATGATTTCAAAACCAAACTATGTTCAAAATAAATGAACTTTTTTGTTTTTATTTTATAGATTGTGATAATTTATTCGTTTGAAAACAAATATTTAGGGGGCATTTGGTTCATTTTAAGGAATAGGAATGAAAATAAAAATGGGAATGAAGTAGAATGAGAATATGAATGAGCATTGCATTGATCTTGTTTGGTTAAACCAATATAATCAATAAAAATTTATTTTATATAATATTTTTTAATACAAATATGTGTCGTCCAACACGAAAATAAAAAAATATGTTTCATTAAACATCGAGAGATGAAGGGCGTACGAGAAAAGATGACTGAGCGGGAATAAGATTTTCATTTCCCCCAATTTGGTCAGGAATGAAAATTAATGGATTTGGGATAATTGACTCATTATATTATGTCAAACCAAACAGCATTTTTCATTCTCATTCTCATTCCAAACCCCTCAATACCTCCAACCAAACACCCCCTTAGTATTTTAATCATTTAACATATGAAATTTGTTGGGTTTTTTAGTTTAAATATTTCTTTTTCATTTTGTTTTCGATTTTAATAATTTTAGGGTGTATTTGATACATTAGACAAGACAAAATGAAACAGAGATCATTGTTTTGTGTTTGGTATGACTTTTACGTGGAACAGACAGAAACATGATGGAATAAAGTAGAACAGGCTTGTTCCACCTTCACCTCATGGAATAAGGTGTAACAAAGTTATATTTTACTAATATAACCTTAAAATAGAACATAATTCTCTTCTAAAACGTCAAATATATCTCTCTCTTTATATTGTATTCATTTTTAAATTTTTATTTATTGTAATATATATTTGATAAAAAAATTCTAATGATATATTTTGTTATAAAAAAAAATTATTTTATTATAATTTAATAAATTACAATAATTAATCAAAATATATAAACCATTCATTAAGGGTAAATTAATCATTTAATATGTTATGTGATGTCCAAGGTATGTCAACAACTATTTTTGTTAAGACTTGATCGGTCAAAAATGTGCAAGTATATTTGGTTTTTTGAAAACGGTATCTTTGATTTGGAATAAAATAAAATAATATTTTAATTTGTGTTAATGTAAAAAAGGAAAAGGAAAAAAATCATGTAATTGAACAGGGCCAAAAATAAAAGTAGCACATAATGTAAAATTCTTTAAATTTATAAAACTCTATAAAAATGATTATAATTAGAGAAAACTATTTTTTTAGTATATTCTGGTTAATAGAAAACTTTAAAATTAATTTATAGAGAGATAAATAATAATTACTAAATAAATAAAATATTTTAATAATATAATCAATTTTGTAATCTAGATTTATTAGAATTAATTGTATTTATCTTTTAAATTTTTTTAAAATTTCGTTCTCTAAACCCTTTTTTTAAGAATCTCAAAAAGATGCTCTAAGCTTATTCAAGATCCTAAGTCAACATTTTTTAAGTTAATAAAATCATTTATTTATTAACAAGTTAGTCAATACAATATTTTATTATTTTGTCCGTTTTAATACTTTTAATTTTAATTAAGCCAAATGGATAGTTGAATATGTTTTGTATTACAAGATATGTATATAGAGGGAGGTTCAAGGGAAAATCTTAAAAAAATAGAAAACTGAGGAACACTCTGGTAGTCATTCATCTGGACGGTATGCACTTGTGCATACAAGTAAATTAAGGTGTTTTTGGGTTTTATGCACATGTGCATTATATGCATTTGTGCATATGCATATGTGCATAAAACCCAAAAACACCTTAATTTACTTGTATGCACAAGTGCATACCGTCCAGATGAATTGCTATCAGGGTGTTCAAAACTAGTTTGGCCATTATACAGTAAAACAACCAAAAGTGGCCAAAGACATTTTAATAAAGAAGATATAAAATTAGTTCAAACAATAAAAGAAGCAGTTAAAAACATAAAACCTTTGGAGTTACCATTGGTTACTGATTATATAATAATAGAAGTAGATGGATGTAAAGAATAGGACCTAGAATAACATACACATTTAGTATATTAGAAGATAAATGTAAAGAAGTTGTTTTACAGGAACAGTTAAAAAAGAATGTCTATGCATTTTGCAAAACAGCTATTTATACACCACAAGCATATGGTCATTATGACAATAAAAAGAAAAACTTAGAAAAAGCACTACATACAGTATGTTTCTTTTACAGACCAAGAAATTCGTATAAACTATACAAACTAAAATCCACCAATCATGTAATTTATTTTTTTCTTTTTCTTTTTTTATACATTTAACCTGTAAAGAGTGTTTTAGGGTTTTTAACAGTTTTTTTAATTTTATTTTTAGATATATTATTCACTATAAATATTATTTATTTTATTTTTTAGTTTCTCCGTCTTCATGAAACCAATAACTTCATGAAAACTCAGATCTTCATGAAACCTATAGCTTAATGAAAACCCAGATCTTCATGAACTTTGATAAATGAAACCCAAAAAGCATAAACCCATGAAGAAGAAGAAGATCGTTTCATGAAACCCATATTCATGAAACAGAAACAGATTTACTGCAGATTGAACTCAAAATGAAGCCAAAAACAAAAACAGAAAACAATAAACAATTTGAAGGCAACGTATTTAAGATTGTCGTTTAACACCGTCGTTTCAACATGTAATTGGTCACTCTCTGGCTCCCCCTTTTCGGCGTGAACCGTCACACTTTCCAGACGTCACACTTGAAAGGATCCACCGCCGGAAACCTAACTGACTGTCGTACTTATCTGTTCCTCTATATCGCCTTTTTCGCCTAGGGGTGAGCAGAACCCGCCCAACCCGAGATACCCGGCCCGGCCCAAATTTAGGCCTCCCACCCGATATCCGCTATATCCAAACCCGAAATGCACCGATCCGAAATTAATATTGGGTATAGTAGAATCGGGTTGGGTACCCAAATCCCAAACCCGTCCGACCCGAATATCCAAACTCTTTTAAATTCTGCGTTTTTTGATTAAAAGGTCACCGATCCGAAATTAATATCTCACTTCGCTCTGCCTCTCAGCCTCTCTCACTTCGCTCTGCCTCTCTCACTTCTCGATGTCTCGTACGATTCATCGTCTATCTCTGTCTCTCTGATCGTCATCATCTCATCGTTTCATCTCCTCCGGCGAGCCACTGTCCAGTCCACTGAGGAGAGGCTCCAGCGGTCCAGCCACTGTCCATCGGCGACGACTACTATTGTACACTCTCTACTCTCTATTTTGGGTTTTTGATTTGAATGTTGATTTCTATTTTGGGTTTTTGATTCGTAAGCACTTTTGATTCTAATGGTAGATTTTGTTTGAAACTGGATATGATTTGGTTTAGAAACATTTTTGGTCAAATTTTCAAGTGTTGAGTTTGAATTTTGATTAAAAGGTAAGTTCCTAAACCTATTAACCCACTTTGATTGTTCATTTGAGATGATGAGATATCTGTTTGTGGCGGTTTGGGTTTCGATTTGAGAACAGAGATATGTTTGAGTTTTGATTTCAGATGACCTAAACCCTAATATCTGAACCCGACCCGAACTCACCCGGAACTCGAACACCCGATATCCGAAATACCCGAACCCTTTTCGGTCGGATTTCAGGGCTCCTACCCATCACCCGATATCCGACCGGGTTTTGTGTTTTTGGGCCTGACCCGACCCGCCCGATGCTCAGCCTTATCTTCGCCAACCGATTAAGACTTACAGATCACCAAATCACCATCGGTCGGACTCGATGATAAGCCATAAACACAAACAGATCTGGAAGATACCAGAAAACAAATCTGAATAATACCAAAACAGTTCTGAAGAATACGTAACCCACTGTAGAAAATAGAAACCACGATGGTGGCGCCGCCTCTACGTGGGTGGTTTTCCGGTAAAAACGGGGCAAGAAAACCATGGTGACGAAGTTGGATTAGCCCCACCATGTTCCTGCCGGAAACCATGGTAAACCACCCTGTAAACCATGAGCCTAAGAAAAGATGGAGAAAGATGAAAACGTGTTAGCAGATTTAAGAGAGAGAGAAAAAGTAGGGTTCAAATGAGGATTTGTTTTCCAGGAATACCCTTGTACATTGAAAAAATAGTGAAAATAATTCAAAATACGTAATAATTACCTTTTATGCACCGCTCAATATAGTAGATCAATAAGATGTATGGTCTAGATCAGTCTGTATAGTTTGTACAAATTGGATGGTTTACAACAGGGGCGGAGGACAATGTGGGCAACCAGGGGCCCTACCCCGTGTGGTTTAAAACTTGCAAGAAGGAACTAAATTTTTCGTAGTGTAATTTTTTAAAATTTTTTATTTAGGCCCCACAACGTCAGTCCAGTCAACAGTTGCAACTACAATAGTTAATTTTGACTCCCAAGCTATGATGTCAGACCTCCCAATACCTACATTAATGGGAAGTAGATAATTGTAAGGGCAATGCTAATGACACTCTTATTAATGTCAAAACCAGGTCAATTCATGCATTGGGAATGTAAAAAGCAGATGTTGATGTTGATGTGTGTGAGGAAAAAATTAATCATAAGGATGTCATTAGCAAAGTTAAGGGTGCCATTAGCCTCCCCTAATTGTAATTCAAATAATATAGAAACAATCCCAAAGGGCTAAATCTAGTTCATGACCAACAAGAGGATAATTAATTGTTGTTGCCATGGACTTTCCCTGTAAAAAATTGAATATAGATTTCCCAAGTGAACGGTTCAAATAAGGTTTTAGAATATGTAACCGTATTATTTTAGAATTGCAACTGTACCTCGTAATCAACCAAAAAAACTTTTGAAACCAACCAAAAAAACCGAAAAAATCTCTTGAAATCTACAAAAAATACCGAAAAGGTCTCTCAAAACTGATAAAAAAAACTTAAAAATCTCTAGAAATCAAGCAAAAAACTTTAAAAATCCCTTGAAACGGCAGAATTAGACTGAAAACACAAAAGTCAATATTGAACGTTGGTAAAAAAATGAAGATACGTTAAAAAAACCGTACTTGAAAATATGGTGTCATCCTATGAAAAATTTTATAGGTTTGTCCCTGTTCGTAAGGACTAGAAATTATATAGTATATTAGGTCCGACCCCTGCGGTTTAAAAACTTGTGTTCCGCCCCTGGTTTGCAAAATATACGCACCATATATATATATATATATATAGAGAGAGAGAGAGAGGGGGGGGGAGAGGATCATTTGAGAATGTTATTTATTTAAAAGAATAAGAGAATAATTCTAGGTCAATCATTTTATTAAATAATATCTTAAATAATTAATTCTAAAAATAAAGAAATAAGGGTATAAAAGTAATTTAGTTATATAAAAGTTATTTTAGATATTTATTTAAGAGTAAACTTTTACCATATTTATGAATTTAATATTATTTAATTTTTTATTTAATAATTTTTTATATTTAATTCTTTTAAAATAAGTGTATTTAATTTTCGTATAAAGAATTCATTTTTTTTATTTAAAGAAATATTTTTAAAAATTATAGTTTTCATCAAATTCACATGTGATTTATAGTGAAATAATTTTTTTTTCAAAATGTTTTCTTAATCATATGTGATTTAAAATTTGAAAAACAATAATTAAAATTAAAAAGAAAAATAATGAAACATAATCATATGTGATGTTTAACAAAGCACATTTAAAATGTATAAGATCACTTATATTTCAAAACGTAATTCATAATTTTTCACCAAAATCATATGTGATTCTCAATGAATTAACTTTTTTCAAAATGTTTTTCCTAATCATATGTGATTTAAAATTTGAAAAACAATGATTCAAATTAAACATTGAAAAAAAAACAGTTAAAACAAAATCATATGTGATAAATAACAAAACACATTTAAAATGTATAAGATCATATGTGATTTTTAACGAAAATTGTAAAAAAATTCTTAAATTAATTAATTCAATAAAGACAAATATTTAAAATGAATAACTAAATCACACTTATTTTAATGTTGTAAAAATAATAAATAAATAAATAAAAAATTAATCATGCTTAAATCACGAAAATTATAAAAAATATCATTAATAAATACCGTAACTAAATTTATTACATAATCTATATAAATATAAATGAATTTATATATATAATATGTATATAACAAATGACACATATGTCCTTTTGGGCGATTTTTAAGAAAGTTATAGTTAAAGTATTATTTAATGAAATGATTGGTTCAGAATTATTCTCTTATTCTTTTAAATAGGTAGCATTCTCGTTTGAACCCGACTATATATATATATGTGTGTGTGTGTGTGTGTGTAACATCCTGATTTTTTTATCCTAATGGAAGAAAAGTATTGAACTGGATGAATCGGTAAATGAAAAACCAAATATGAAGTATGGATATAGTGTCATGTAGTCGTGACATCTGTCACAATAGCACAAATGGTACTGGAAGTGTGGTAGTCCCGGTTATAGTGTCATGCAGTTGTGACATGCGTCACAATGGCACCGACATTACTGAGTGTTTGGTCGACCCAATGAATGTGCCATGAAATTATGGCAATGGCATGATAACTGGAATAATGGCATCAAATGTTCCAAGAGAGGGTCGAGAAATGGTTGGGAAAAGGTCGAGGAACAGTCGGAAAAACGGTCGGGAAATCCGTCGAGAAAACGGGCGAGGAACGGTCGAGAAAACGGACGAAAATGGCTCTCGGTACCTTTTGGGCGAAAGTGCCAAGCTAAAGTCACACTGGCACTTTATCCAGGCACTTTCGCATGGAATAATTGGCCCACGGTACCATCCTGGAGAAAGTGACAGCTAAAGTGACACTGTCACTTTCGCTTGGCACTCTCGCGGTCGAGGTGCAGTGCTTAAATTCAGCCCTAACTTCATTTGGTCATATCTTTCTCATTTCTACTCCTTTTTTGGTGATTCAAATTGCTATGATTTCGTATTTGAGAGTTTTTCAAGGATATATTGTTAGTTTTAGGAAGATCCAAGAGTATTTGGTGGTGGAGTGGAAGCAAAGATCAAGAGTTCATCATCATCACCTCCATCTTCAAGAAATTTGGGGTTTTACCTAGGTTTTCACCAAAACTGTAACACCCCGGATTTCCGTTATGTAATCTTGTTATTCTTGTGCTTAAGCGTTGTCGTTAGCACCGCGTTTGGTTGGGAGTTTGAGTTTGGATTTTGGTGGTTTTGGACGAACCACAGTGAACCACGCGAGTTGCACCGCGACTTGAGGTCGCGGCACAACCCGCGAAACCCCCTGTTTGTTTAGGGTTTTGTGTTAGCGGGCGAGTTATACCGCGAGTTGAGGTCGCGGCATAACCCGCGAGGCTGCCTGGCCGACTTAGGTGGATTTCTTCACAAATATCTTCATTTGGTTTTGTTTTCATAATATCTCATACTCTCTCTCTCTCTCTTTGGTGTTCTTGGTTGGTTTCTTCGGTCGTCGTTGTTGCTAGTATTAAGTACATCTAGCAAGGGTTCGGTATTGAAAGCTTCGTCTTTCCCCGGTGGTCGATATCTGATTTTCGGGTTTTATTTCTGAAACCTATTTGGTGAGTTTCTACTACCTTTTACAAACTTTATACATGTCAAAAGGTTACATTTTGAACTCCTATATATCTCCATGGTTTTTGATCTACTTTTACTACATTTTTGACATAACTTGAGTTTTTGGGAGATTTTAGGGTTCCCGATCATTTTCGACTAAAATGATGGGTTCCATCTTATTTGAAGTAAAAGGATGTTTTACTTGCACATTTATGTGGTTTACTTGAAAGAATGTTTAAAGTTCATTTTGATGATTTTCATTCTTACTAGAAGTTAAACTTGAAAATGCATTTTGTTTATAAATTTTATTTTATACCATATGACTATCTATGGTTGGTCACATATGTTGTTGTGACGAATCTGTACCATTGCTAGTGGATCCCTAGGTATTGAGTCGACTTATATTTGGGATGTCTTTTCCCCTCCTTGTAAATGGATGTATATTATCCTCGGGGGCCATTTGGTACGGTTATGTGAAACCGGTTACTAGCCATGGATCATATTTTCCCTTATTTGTAGCTATGGATGCATGTGATCCTCGGGGGCCATTTGGTACGGTTATGTGAGACCGGTTACTAGCCGTGGGTCATAGTGTAGTCCTAGTGAACGAGTTTTGAATTGGTTTCCTCGGGGGGCCTCCCTCACATCGTAGTACGGACCTTTGTAGTTCGTGGCCATGGATTCCAAGTGTTTCGACTCATAACTCGGATTGTGACCTACTTTGTGTTACGCTACAATCCTTGGTAAAAACTGGTTATCGTTGTCATCGTATGATGAGTTTACATTAAAAAGGCCCAGTTGTGGCAATGGTTTCATTTGAAAATTAAACCTTATTGAAAAGATTTCCTTATGATACAATTGTTTATATCTCTTGAAATTTATAAACTGTATGTTCTCACTAGGCTTTAAGCCTAACACTTTTTCTCAAATGATGTGTATAACAGGTTCCCGTTAGCGGTGGGTTGCTAAGGGCTTGAGTGACGAGCTTGGTCTCGGGGATTTTTGAGATGTTTAGTATTGATGTTAGGCATTTGTTGAAGTCCCATTCTTTTGGTGATATTGGATTAGCAACTAATGTAATCTAGATAGTTTATGTTTAGATTAGTTTGTTGTTGAGTTCAATATCAGTATTCAGGTTTGTAAAGATTAAGTACATTTTCCCCTTTTTGGCAGGTTTATACCAAGTGTTTGTTTAATTGTTCAGTTTCCGCGTTTTAAATTCACTCTGGATTTTAGGGTGTTACAAAAACCTAAGTGGTGAGTTGATCCTCCTAGTTTGTAAACTTTATTATGAGTCATAAATTATCTATTGATGACTTCCTAGTGTTTATGTTTCTCAAATTTCGGTTTGGAGGATTTTGAGAAAAGTTAGGTCAAATTAGGGTTTTTGGCCAAAATGGAGATTTTGATACAAGATGTTTGGGGAACGATTCTATATGGTTGAATATGAATATTTATGGTTGGAAATTTATGGATTTAGGTTTTTGGAAGTTTTTGGCTTGAAGATCCAAGTTTCTTCAAAGGAGCTCAAGTTGGGGTAAAATCTATATTTAGCCTAAATCTAGCAAGGTGAGTTCAAGTTGATTTGTGAAAACGGTGTACATACCAAAATGTTTATTTTAAAGTGTTTTGCGTTTTACATGAAATTGTTAACTGCTGATAAGTTTGGTTATTTTGGAAGTGGTTAACTTTATAAACTTATATAACACCCATCTTTGGGAATTTGGACATTTTGATACATAAATCATTCTAATATGTTTCTTTGATGATTTAATACTTAATTGGAGGTAATTTTAAGTAATTGTCCTTTTGGTGCAACTGATTTCATAAACCGTTTGGAAAATGCATATCATTGTGTTATGAGTCATTTTGGAAAAATAAGGGAATGAGTCCTTTGGGAAAAAGCTTTGTTTCAACCAATGACGATTTTTGAGTTAATCTTACTTTTGGTCGTTATGTTGGCATATCCGTTGGTCAAACGTGTTTTAATGTTTACACTGGATTTCATTGGGGATTTAAGTAAATCGTTGAGCTTTTGGCTCGATTTTGACTAAAATGAGTCTTGAGGACATTTGCCTGGTTTAATAGCCCGTTGTGGAGATTTGAGTATGATGGCGGTTAATGCGCATCATTTGAGAATTACATGTTTTGAGTGTGTTAGTCATTCGATTGGAGTCATGTAATGTTTTAGACTGTAATGCAGTGGATCCACAGGCATATGAGTCGGTCTTTATTATTTAAAAAGAAAATGGGCTATTATTTATATGTTGGTGTCAGAATTAGTCTTGGGATTTCGAGGACTTATCGGTGAGGGCTCTTGGAGTCCAATAACCGGACCTGCATCTACGAGTTAATTTCTGAGCCTGTTTTTATGGGACAGTCATTTCCCATTTGTAGCTAGTTGAGACATTGGGTCATCGAGGGAAACTTGGTTTGGTTATATGGGGTTGGTTACTATCCATGGACCGTAAATGTAATCCTAGCGAATGAGCATGACTAGGAATCATTGGGTGCCCTCCCCCACAACTTAGTACGAGCCGACATGTTCGTGGCCTTGATCCTAGTATGGTGAGCTCAATAACTTTGAATGTGGCTTACTTTTGTGTTCCGCCACTAGCCTTGGAATTCGGGTCTCCCCCGTCACCGAGAGGTGTTATTTTGGGGTATTTAGTTTTATCCTTGTTTCCGGTGACGTGTTGAGTTGGGTTTTCCTCCATATACTCTAATTTTGGAGACTTGAGTTTACTCATATTTTTGGTCGTCTGTTTTATAAAGTTTTATTCAAATTCCAATATTTGAGTATTTACCATTATTCACGTTTTGAATAAGTGTTGGGTTGCATTACCTCATGAAAGAAAGCTTTGGCATTGAGGTGTCCATTTATAAAATGTGTATTATTGGAAAACGGGTCTTTCGCATATTTAAAGCCATTCATTTTAAAGGATCATGATTTAAGTTGCATTATTTTTATTTAACGATTCTTATATTCGTGTTAAAAACTCTTGAACTCACTAGGAGTTAGCCTAACCTTTTTATTTGTCGGCATGTGCATAAGGTTCCTTTTCGAGATTAGTTCTAGCGTTATTGCGAAGGGACGAGTGCTAGTTGTGTTCTCGAAGAATTGAATAGCTCGGTGAAGTCTTCCGTATTTACCTTGGATGTAGCGACTGTCTTTGGGTTTTAGTAACACCCGACTCTAAATAGTCTTTATGTAAGACTTTATTGATTTTGTTGACGGTTATATCTAGAATTGTAGTTCTAGTGTGAGCTTGTTGTAAGATATTTTATCCCTCTTTGAGGTTGTTAGATCACATACCTCGTCATTGTCATCTTCATCGGAATCTGCTTCATCATCTATTTCCATCTTGCCCATGAAGCACATGTTTGCTTTCTCGTCATTCTCTTCATCGTCATCTTCCTGGTCTGAATGATCTATCCAGTATTCATCTTCTGCCATCAATGCCTTTCCAGCCTCTTGTTGCTTGGCTAGAAGCATTTTATTTTTGTAGTAGTCTGAGTTTCTGACTTTGGGTTGTCGGCAGTCTCTTGCAAAATGTCCAAGTCTACCACAGTTGTAGCACTTTGGAGGTTCTGTCTGACTAGATGCTTTAGCTTTATACTTTCTTTCTTCCGGCTTCCTTTCCTCTACTCTTTTACCTTCAAATCTATTTCCTTCAACCTTTTCCTTGTGAATATAATTGCTCGGACCAGAAGAATATCTCTGACTGTTAGAACTTGGCTTCTTGTAGAACTTCTTCTGAAAAGCCTTTGTCAGCATAAGCATTGCCTGCTTTAGTTGTTCACAGTCATCCGAGTCAGAGTTCGCTTCAGCTTCAATCTCTTCTGGTTCAGACAAAATCATCTTGTTCTTCTTCTTTTTCACAACAAGAGCAATTGAGTCAGCACTTGTTTTCCCAATCTGCCTCTTTTCATCTAGAATTTCATCCACCTCTTCTTCATTTTGTTTGAGGGTTTCATACACCTCATGAAGTGGAATCTCATTTAGATCCTTGATCTGCTTCATTTGCCTGGCAAACCTCTTCCATTCAGGCTGTAGAATACTTAGGAATTTGACGTTTAGCTCGATTTATGATTTGTTGACCTTGTTCTTGCTTAGTTCGTTCAGCAAGGTCACGAATCTGTCATAAGTTCCTTCTAGAGACTCTCTAACTCTGCCTTTAATTTCTTCATAATTGTTTAGGCAGTTGGAAATTTTGAGTTGGTTCCCAACCTTTGAACCCAACATCATCTTCTCTAGCTGATCCCACATTTGTTTGCTAAAGGCTTTATAGCTGTCTATCTTCACATATATTTCGTTTGGAATGCCTTGAAGAATATAAGACTTAACTAATCTGTCTCCTTTAGCTCTCTTCTAGTTATCACCTTCTAAATCCTCATACTTCAGTTCAATTCTTTGCTCATTAGTTCCCTCTGGAGGTTCCCTATAAACTGGTGCCATCAGTCCTTCGTCTAAGGATTTCCTGATGTAATTACCCAAATCTTGGCTTTCAATAAAGTTCAGGAACCGATCTTTCCACTGTTCGTACTCTCCCCTGAAGAGTACTGGTGGTTTTGAGTCAATTCCGATTGCTAGGGCTTATCTGGATGTCATTCTGATTGAATAAAGATTAAGTCTTGTATTGGCGCAAAATGTGGTTTTCGCGAAAGGTTGCTGGCGCAAGAGAGATTTGCGCGAGTTGTACGTGGTGCGAAGTAATGCTTTGCGTTAGTAGAGGATGGCGCAAAGTATGGTTTGCGCGAATAACGTGAAGCGCAAAAAGATGCTATGAACTGGCGCAAATGTGAACTTTGCGCGAGTTCGTCCCTGTACTTCGGAAAATCGATCTAAAAACTTGTTTTGACTTCGATTAGCAGTACCAAACTCTAGCAAAATGACCACTAACAGTTATAGAACAGATTACAAGCACTCGATCGCAATAAACATCACTTTTTGAAAATTAAATCGATGGAACAGTGCTCTTTTTGACGTGAACAGATGGACACAAAAATCTCAAAATGAGACTCGATTGCAGAGTTATAATGAAATCAAACAACACCAACTCGATCTAGCACCCTATTCGATCACAACCTGATCGATTTCACACCCAAAAACACTCTTAAACTTGAAAATGATTTTCAAATGAAGAACACAAAGTCGAGTTTATAAAAATTTGATTTGAATCTATTTTCAGGCTCTGATACCAATTGTTAGTCCACAATAATATCAAGTTCTTATCGACAATAACACGTAAACGATTACCAACCTGTTTTGATTAATATTCAATGATTACAAGGTTGATGTTTGATCTTTGAGAAGCTCTCTAGTTTTTACACCTTTTGTGTGTGTGTGTTCTTGTGTGTGTTATGAAATCTGATCTCTTTTGAGATCTGATCTTAGCTTCTAAGATACACTAACAACAACTTGCAAAACAACTTGCAATATAAAACTAATATCTAATCTAAATAAACTAATATAATATCTAACAAGATATTATCTAAACATAAACTATAATAAACTTTGACATTTATTACAAAGTAACATTAGACTTAATATCGAGAGTCGACTTTCCGGCATTAGCTTCAGATTGGATCTTCAGAATGGATGATCTTGAATCCAATAGATATGTGATCTAACAATCTCCCCCTTTGGATCAAGATCATTACTAAAAAGATTTTAGCAATTCAGTCTTCTTTTTCAGCTCAGAAGATGCAATCTCTTTCTCTAGCTCAGAATGCTTTAGCAAAGTATCTTCAAAGAAAATTTATCTGAAATCAGCATGTCTTCAGAATACTTTGATCTCGCATTTCTTGGTCTTGTAATGTAATGGACTGGACATTTATTCAAGCTTTAGAGAGGTATTATTGAAAGTTGTAAATTAGTCGCTTTTTCCAAATTTGAGGGTGTTACAAGTTGGTTTCAGAGCATAAGTTTTAGAGAATTAGGTGTTGATTTTGGATACCTAGACTCAAACTAGCGTTGTTTAGGTGATTGAGAGAGAGAATTGCACCATTTGGTACCTTAAGATAAGATATTTGGGAGTTTATTGGGTCGCTAGAAACGGGAAACTTGTCGAGAATAGCAAGGATGATCATGTACGGCACTTTCATAATGGCACCTGGCCAGTGTCATGCTGAACCTACATGCTACATGTATATACTTGTACTACCTTGGTGGGATGACCGTTGGGATAGTAAAGAAGTTTCTAAGCGAGTAGTCCAAGTAAGAGTCGATGTTTATAGCATTGTCACTTTGGAGTGATAGTTAAGCGCGATGAATGCATTAAGTTGACCATTTTGGTGTCGGAGTTATCGGTTGAAATTAGAACCATAAGCTTGATAAAGAGACTCTATTTCAAGAAGAGATTGTAAGTTAATCAGATTGGTGTGATTATCTCTTTTAGATGTTTAATGCATCCGGATGACAATAGTATGACGGGAAAATGGAGGAGTGTAGTCCTAAGATGTTGAGTGCCGACCAAATCCATGCACTAAATTTATTTCTAAAATAAGTTTGCATCATTTGTTTCTCATGTTCTCAAAACATAAAGTGAGTTATATTATAAAGCCTCGGTAAAGCATCAACACTCATCAGATTTTAAATTGTGAACTTAAGCATGCATGAAATTGTTTTGTTGCACGTGATTGTAAATTGTTATCGAAAATCTCTTTATTCCCGTTTCGTGTTTAACGCTATTTTCGGATATTGTGACATCCGTGTTTTAATTATATTTGGAGTATGGGGCAAATAACTGCGAAATTTTGACCTTGACATTGGATCTCCTCCACGTATGTTAAGGTTTTAAAGAAAGAGTTGTCCACATGTTCTTGAGTCGGAATTTTCTTAGGAATTTTGGGTCTGTATGAGTCGTGTTGAATTTTATGAAGTATAGTTTTGCGACGTTTTGGGGCGCGTGAGTGTACTTGGAGATGTGTGGGTTTTAATTTTATTGCATGTAAATTTACGAGCTTATTGGGCGTCGTGTCTGATGAAAGTTTTGTTGAAAATGGTCACTTTATCGCACGTTGTGGTTTTAGAATTTTAACATTTTTAGACTTGTTGTTGTTTTATGCTTTTATGTTGGGAAATGAAAACTTTGACACCTCTTGATTTTAGCGTTAATGAGTTTTATGAAAATTCAGTTGGGTTTTATGGTGTCTTATCGTACGAATTTTGCGTCACGTAGATAAATTTTGGAACGTGTGTACATGCATTATTGTGTACGTTAATTTATGGGTTTTGTTATTAGATGTCACCCCATATGTTATTTTGGAGAGGTTTCATTATCATTCAATTTACCTTTGGGCTTTATACAAATGTAATCGTTGTACATTTTTTTTTGTATTCGGATTAAATTCTACTGTTGGTGTGAGTAAATGTATAAAAGATTTATGTTGTTTCAGATAGAACTTTTGTTCAGAACATGTTTCAGTTGCTGATTTTACCGATAGAAATTTTCCGCAATGCATTAAATGAGTTATCGGTTTTTATGTTGTTGTAGCTACTATTTTGGTCAAGTGTGTTTTATCTGTGCGGCTCAAGGTTTTAAACTCGATTTGAAATTTATTTACGTTCCCCTCGTTTTCCCAAGTTTTGGGGAATTAACTGATGCATATGGGACTTGTTAAAATTTTATGTCACGACGTCTTGTGGTTAAAAAGAAAGAATTTTAAGATTTAAATTTGTGAAGTTCTCTTTTGGAATTGTACAAACATTTATTGCACGTGATGGGGTGCAGAAAATTATTTTCATGTATATAGTGTAAATTGTTGCACATCCTTTGTTATTGTCCTTATTAACGTAAGTACTGATCAAATGAATTTTAGAAATGGTTTTATATGTGTAGCGTCGGTGATCAATTTTAAAACCTATCGAGTGGACGATAGTGGATTCTTACCGCACGATTAATTGTTATAAAGCTTGCGTATTTAAAAGTTTTATAAAAGTTTAAATTGACTTATTAGTTGAAAACCTTGAACTCATTAGGTTCATAGATTTAAACCCCTGTCGTGAAAGGAGTTGTAATTAGGGAACTAAGGAGTCCTTGAGAATTGAAGCGTCAGATGATCCGACTCGTGGTCAGCTTTGGAAATTTTAGATTTTGGTTTATGAATCGGTTCACGCATGAATAGTGGAGGTAATAGATTCATGTCTTCCTAGTTAAATAAGGTGTGATCTTTATACTTTGGCAAAACCTGCGGGATAAGGTCTTGTATGATTCTGGGTATGGTTGGATTGGATTTGTCGGGTCGATGGTCCGTTAGATATCATGTTATAAGTTGCTAGCGTATCATCTTGATGGGTTGTGTGGTCGTTTGACGTCGTGCTACTTATTGGCGGTGTGTCATCTTTATGGGTTTCCGGGAACAAATGATATATTGTGATTCGTTTGTTAGAGACGTAAGATGGAGAATTTTAGTGTCATGTTAGGTGTCAACTTTATTTCGGCAATGCAAATGTGGAATGAAATATTCGACGGTATACCTACGTTTTCAGTGTGATCTTTTGATCTTAGGCGTCAACTTGTTCTTTTGAGGTCAACGAATGTTTGGAGTGTTGGGGTACTCTCGTGGGACCATAGGGAATGTTAGCTTCCAAGTGTCATCACTTAAAGGAAGCTAGATGTTGGTAACTAAGTATTGATGTGTATAATGTTCTTGGCGTGGTAAAATCTTGTTGGTGGAATGTTTGAAGTTGAGAATAGATCGGAATTGTGTGATAGCCTAATCTGGATTAACTAACTCCCTGGAAAGCGCATTGGTACGTTCTTGGAAGGGAGGCTTTACCAATATCAAGGGTGAATTATTAAGAGCTATTGGAAATTCTTTGGGCTTGGTGTTGATCATTGGAGTGCGGATTTAGAATCATGTTGAGCTCGGATGAATTAGTTAATGAGAAGTTGATATCACAAGATACCATGGAGGTAGTACATGTCACCTAAGGTTGGGAGGCGGCCGAGGTCTTATGGCTAGAAAATACTCCATCAATGTTCGGTAGAGTTCTCGTGTCGATGTTTAACTGTTGCAAGAAAGGATCAAGTTACTTCTGGGAACCGATGGAATCCAATAAGGGTTGTGTAGTACTGATATGCTTTCTGTATGAACTAGATTTCGAGGACGAAATCTTTTATAAGGTTGGGAGGATTGTAACATCCTGATTTTTTTATCCTAATGGAGGAAAAGTATTGCACTGGGTGAATCGGTAAATGAAGAACCAAATATGAAGTATGGATATAGTGTCATGTAGTTGTGACATCTGTCACAATAGTACAAATGGTACTGGAAGTGTGGTAGTCCCGGTTATAGTGCCAAGAAGTTGTAACATGCGTCACAATGGCACCGACATTACCGAGTGTTTGGTCGCCCCAACGAATGTGCCATGAAATTATGGCAATGGCATGATAACTGGAATAATGGCATCAAATGTTCCAAGAGAGGGTCGAGAAATGGTTGGGAAAAGGTTGAGGAACGGTCGGGAAATCCGTCGAGAAAACGGGCGAGGAACGGTCGAGAAAACGGGCGAAAATGGCTTTCGGTACCTTTTGAGCGAAAGTGCCAAGCTAAAGTGACACTGGCACTTTATCCAGGCACTTTCGCATGGAATAATTGGCCCACAGTACCATCCTGGCGAAAGTGACAGCTAAAGTGACACTGTCACTTTCGCTTGGCACTCTCGCGGTCGGGGTGCAGTGCTTAAATTCAGCCCTAACTTCATTTGGTCATATCTTTCTCATTTCTACTCTATTTTTGGTGATTCAAATTGCTATGGTTTTGTATTTGAGATATTTTCAAGGATATATTGTTAGTTTTGGGAAGATCTAAGAGTATTTGGTGGTGGAATGGAAGCAAAGATCAAGAGTTCATCATCATCACCTCCATCTTCAAGAAATTTGGGGTTTTCTAGGTTTTCACCAAAACCTAAGTGGTGAGTTGATCCTCCTAGTTTGTAAACTTTATTATGAGTCATAAATTATCTATTGATGACTTCCTAGTGTTTATGTTTCTCAAATTTCGGTTTGGAGGATTTTGAGAAAAGTTTGGTTAAATTAGGGTTTTTGGCCAAAATGGAGATTTTGATACAAGATGTTTGGGGAATGATTCTATATGGTTGAATATGAATATTTATGGTTGGAAATTTATGGATTTAGGTTTTTGGAAGTTTTTGGCTTGAAGATCCAAGTTTCTTCAAAGGAGCTCAAGTTGGGGTAAAATCTATATTTAGCCTAAATCTAGCAAGGTGAGTTCAAGTTGATTTGTGAAAACGGTGTACATACCAAAATGTTTATTTTAAAGTGTTTTGCGTTTTACATGAAATTGTTAACTGCTGATAAGTTTGGTTATTTTGGAAGTGGTTAACTTTATAAACTTATATAACACCCATCTTTGGGAATTTGGACATTTTGATACATAAATCATTCTAATATGTTTCTTTGATGATTTAATACTTAATTGGAGGTAATTTTAAGTAATTGTCCTTTTGGTGCAACTGATTTCATAAACCGTTTGGAAAATGCATATCATTGTGTTATGAGTCATTTTGGAAAAATAAGGGAATGAGTCCTTTGGGAAAAAGCTTTGTTTCAACCAATGACGATTTTTGAGTTAATCTTACTTTTGGTCGTTATGTTGGCATATCCGTTGGTCAAACGTGTTTTAATGTTTACACTGGATTTCATTGGGGATTTAAGTAAATCGTTGAGCTTTTGGCTCGATTTTGACTAAAATGAGTCTTGAGGACATTTGCCTGGTTTAATAGCCCGTTGTGGAGATTTGAGTATGATGGCGGTTAATGCGCATCATTTGAGAATTACATGTTTTGAGTGTGTTAGTCATTCGATTGGAGTCATGTAATGTTTTAGACTGTAATGCAGTGGATCCACAGGCATATGAGTCGGTCTTTATTATTTAAAAAGAAAATGGGCTATTATTTATATGTTGGTGTCAGAATTAGTCTTGGGATTTCGAGGACTTATCGGTGAGGGCTCTTGGAGTCCAATAACCGGACCTGCATCTACGAGTTAATTTCTGAGCCTGTTTTTATGGGACAGTCATTTCCCATTTGTAGCTAGTTGAGACATTGGGTCATCGAGGGAAACTTGGTTTGGTTATATGGGGTTGGTTACTATCCATGGACCGTAAATGTAATCCTAGCGAATGAGCATGACTAGGAATCATTGGGTGCCCTCCCCCACATCTTAGTACGAGCTGGCATGTTCGTGGCCTTGATCATAGTATGGTGAGCTCAGTAACTTGGAATGTGGCTTACTTTTGTGTTCCGCCACTAGCCTTGGAATTCGGGTCTCCCCCGTCACCGAGAGGTGTTATTTTGGGGTATTTAGTTTTATCCTTGTTTCCGGTGACGTGTTGAGTTGGGTTTTCCTCCATATACTCTAATTTTGGAGACTTGAGTTTACTCATATTTTTGGTCGTCTGTTTTATAAAGTTTTATTCAAATTCCAATATTTGAGTATTTACCATTATTCACGTTTTGAATAAGTGTTGGGTTGCATTACCTCATGAAAGAAAGCTTTGGCGTTGAGGCGTCCATTTATAAAATGTATATTATTGGAAAACGGGTCTTTCGCATATTTAAAGCCATTCATTTTAAAGGATCATGATTTAAGTTGCATTATTTTTATTTAACGATTCTTATATTCGTGTTAAAAACTCTTGAACTCATTAGGCGTTAGCCTAACCTTTTTATTTGTCGGCATGTGCATAAGGTTCCTTTTCGGGATTAGTTCTAGCGTTATTGCGAAGGGACGAGTGCTAGTTGTGTGCTCGAAGAAGTGAATAGCTCGGTGAAGTCTTCCGTATTTACCTTGGATGTAGCGACTGTCTTTGGGTTTTAGTAACACCCGACTCTAAATAGTCTTTATGTAAGACTTTATTGATTTTGTTGACGGTTATATATAGAATTGTAGTTCTAGTGTGAGCTTGTTGTAAGAGATTTTATCCATCTTTGAGGTATTATTGAAAGTTTTAAATTAGTCGTTCTTTCCAAATTTGAGGGTGTTACAATATATATATATATATATATATATATATATAATTTAATGAAATGATTGGTCCAAAATTATTATCTTATTCTTTTAAATAGGTATCATTCTCGTTTGAACCTCTCCTTATATATATATATATATATATATATATATATTTATAATCGGGTTCAAACGAGAATATCCTTATTTTACGAAAATGCGAGAACATTTCCGAGCCTCCAAATTATCTAACTCATATAATTTAAAGAAAAAAGTAATAATTAAGGATAATAATGCGATTTCGTATTTATCTATAATATTAGTGAATTTGTTCTCCCTAAAATCACGTACAAATAATATATATTCACCATTCGGAATGTATCACAACATTATCAAGTCATTAATACAACAAAATCACATAATAAACTAAGAGAACGATGATTGTGGATGTTATTCTCACTGGTGTTCGATTATCACAACATTATAACATCATTATCACAACAAAATCACATCATAATAAATCTTTGATTTATCAAAGCATTATCACATTATATCATAGCAAATCAAATCATTATCACATCATTTTCAACAACAGAGACATCGTCATAAAATCTTTGATGATAATAACAACATTTAAGGTATAAGGACAAATTTAAGATAACAAGAAATTGTTGATAAATACTAATATCTTTTTCATTTATTCTAATTTTTTATGGTATTAAATAATTTTGAGGCTCATAAGTGTTATCGCATTTCATAAAACAAAAGTGTTATCGTTTGAACCTCTGCCTATATATATATATAAATATAAAGAAGGCAATATATTAAAACCAAAACCAAGTAGGTTATACAACACAAGACCAACATAATAAAAGCCTAACCTACCATCTACAAGGTATAGAAGGGAGGGAGGCTACAACCGAAACCCAAAAAAAACTACACGGGACTCCAACAAAGGAAAAAATAAACAACCGATCAAAACCCACTAACAAAAACAGGCAGTCGGGTTGCAACACCACAACAACCAAGACCTAGAGAAAGCTTTAACCCGATGAGACAACCATAAAAAATAAGTCAAGTTGGATATCGATCTTCCGGTAATAGCAAACACGATAGCATGCAAAATATTTAATTAATTTTAAATGCTAAAATAAGATTAAAAGACTATATTTTTTCAAACGTCATCATGGGTGTGTTTGGTATGCAGAACAGAGTGGAACAGGACAAAACATAACAGACTTGTCCCATGTTTGGCGTGACCATATGTGGGACACGCTAGAACTAAGTGGAACAAACATAGGACACACTTGTCCCACTCCAACCCCCTGGAACTAAGTAAAACAACAATGTTTTGACTAATATATCCTTTATTAAAAACATAAAACATGTCTTCTCATCATCCACGCCTCCAAGCTAGGGGTGTGCAAAACCCAAATTGTCCGAAATCCGAATCCGCATCCGAATCGAAAATAAGGTGTTTTTGCAAAACCCGAATACCCCAAAATCCGATAATCCGAAACCCGACATTGGGAGGATATTTGGGTTCGGATTGGGTTTGATCGTTGGCCACCCAACTCGTCCGAAAACCCGAAATAACATAAATCTATATTTTAAATACTATATATACATATATTTATTTATTTATCTAATTATTTTTTGAAAATCGTAAATTATAGTCTGTTGAAATATTTTCTAAATTTTAAACTTGCTATCGATTTCATCAATCTTTCAATTGATTGTATTCATCCTAAAAAATGATTGAATTTATATATAACTTTTGCATTATATAATACCCGAACCCGACCGACATCAATCTGAAACCGGACCAACCCAAACCCGAAACAACTTAAAATTCAGAACTTAAAATTTGGGTTTTGATTTCCATATCCAAAATCCAATCGTGATAAATTAGTTTTATGTTTTTGATAATCCATTGCACTATGTATTAGTGATGTAAATTAGTTTTATGTGATGTAATCTATGATTTTTCATCAGGGGTAAATTCGTCATTTAACTAGTCTAGTGTTGTTCTATCCAGTTCTGTCATGTATTGCCAAACGCTGGACAGTTGTCATGTTCTGTTCCGTCCTGTCCTGTTCCATCTTGTTCTGTCATGTCATGTCTGCATACCAAACGCACCCCATAAGTACATCCATGACATCAATACAATCAAATTGCTCATATTGTGTATAATAACGTTTTTGGATCGTTTTATGTGTTTGGGAAGGAGACTTCAACTAGGGTGCTTGTGGTCTAATTTGGACGACTTAAGCATTGTTTGACAAAAATAAGTTAGCTTATATCTTATTTTCTGGGTACATGTTTGAATGGACATAAGTTAGCTTATAAACTAGTTTTTGATAAGCTACTTGGAGTATCTTATGGGGAGCTTTTTGTAATTATTCCAATTATGTCTTCATTAATATTCATTATTATATATTAACTATTAATTAAAAATAAATATTAGTTATTAAAATTTATTATTAATAATTATTAAATATTAATTAATATTATCTGAAAATTATAACATAAATTTTAATTATACATTGATATTAATTTTTGAATTTTTGATAATTTTTTCAATTTTTTTAATATTGATCAATATATTTTACTTATCAATTATTATTATTTTTGTTAGATTGATATTGTATTCAAGATTAAAAGTGAGGGTCTATTTTGTAATTGTTGTATAGTTTGAGGGTTTATGTTGTAAAGTCAACTTAAGTTGACTTAGTATAAATAGTTTTAGTTCCTTTGTAATCTGTAGACAGTAACGCACACATCAGACTTCAATAGAGATTGGTAAGAACACACAGTAACACACAGTGAATGTGAGACTTGTAGCACTTTGTTAGATCTATGACCACGTTGTAATTATGTGATTAATCAATAATAATTTGTTTGTTAATCTGTGTTATTCATAATGCTAGTATAAACTGGGTCACAATTGGTATCAGAGCTTAGAAATCCATCGATTTGAGTTTTCAAAAAGTTCGAGTTCTGTAAAAGCTTTCTTGATCGATTTTTGCACAAAAAGTGAGTTTTTGTTGAAATTGGTGATTGTTTAGTGGTCGATTGATGATATAAATCAGTTCTGTCGGATTGAATTTCAAAGAAAAACTTTCTTTGATTGTGAATTTGAGATTTTTGTTGGTTTTTGGTCGAAAGAGTATCGAGTCACTGTTTGATTAATTTGATTGTGCAAATGTGTGAATTTGATCGTAATATTGTATAGGATTGTTCTTTGGACTAACGTGATTGATTCTGTGAAGTTACAGATTTGAATTTGGAGTTTTGGATCGATTTCTGGACAAAAATCGATATTTTTGAACTTAGGATTCAAGAACTCGCACGATCCAAGGATTTCGTATGAAGAACTCGCTAGATTGATAGAATTCGCATACATATTTCGCAAGATATCATTTCTGAATTCTTTAAGTGAAGAATTCGCATTAGTAAATCTAACGAATTGAAGAAGAATTCGCATAAATCCTTGATAAAGTCGTATAAGTACAGAATTCGCATAACTCACTGTTACGAAAAGCATAAGAATTCGCATAAGTTTTTCTTTAAAAAGTTTAAGTCAGGAATTCGTTTCTGTGTCTGTTACAAATTCTAAGGAATTCGTTTCTGTGTCTATAGCGAAAAGTGGGAATTCGCATAAGACTATCTTACGAATTCTGAAGAATTCGCAGAAGAAATTCTAAATTGCTTAAGGAAAGAATTCGCAATTGTATCTTACGAATTCTTGAGAATTCGCAGTGTGTTTTAAAAACTTTTTTAAGTGAAGGATTCGTATCTCTGTGGTTTACGAATTCCTTTTACGAATTTCTCTTGCGAATTGTATTTTCAAAATTTGTCTAAGGACAGAATTCACAGAAGTGCTTCTTGCGAATTGTGTGTCTTGTGTTCACTCTTGCTTACGAATTCTTGTCTTTGCGAATTTCTAAACTTGTTTTACGAATTTCATAAGGTTTACGAATTCTAGTACATTTTAAATTGCGAATTGTTCTTGATTTAAAGCTGCTTGCGAATTCTGAACTTGAAGTTTTTAGAAATTTCATTTTCTAAATATTTTTCAAGTTTTTTTTTCAAATTGTTGGGTTAGAAGATCATTACTAGCTAATATCTTTGTTGAGTGCAGACTAATACATCTTCTCATCATGTCGAAAGAATTGCTCTCAATGGGATCACAGTCAAAGCCTCCGGTCTTATCAATAGGAGAATATTCTCAGTGGAGGCGGAGGATGACCCAATTCTTAAACCATAAGAACAGGGATTACATGAAGTCTATCATCGATGGTCCAGTACAACCAGTAGTCACAGTACCTGGACAGGCTGCAACTGAGACATCACCTGAAATTCCAGTTCGTTATGTCCCAAGGCCATACCAGTATTATAGTGAAAGAGAAAAGGAGCTTCACAAAATCGATGAAGAAGCCTTGATCTATCTAACCATGGCTATCCCGAATGACATCTACAACCGTGTAGATAGTAGGGAGTCTGCTAAAGCTATGTGGGATGAATTGGAAAGACAGTTCCAGGGCACTGAGAAGTCTATACAAGCAAAACTGAACCAGAGCATAAACGTTTATGAAGGCTTTCATGCAAAAGATGGAGAGACTCTTTTGGATACGTACACCCGTTTCAACGTTATCCTGAATGAATTGAGGAGGAATGGGATGAACAAGACGGTATATGAGATAAACTACAAGTTCATCAAGAACTTGAATCCTGAATGGAAAAGTTATGCAATTAACATTCAGATGACTAAGGATATGGCTCAAGAAGACGTAAATGAAATCTTCACTACTTTATCTCAACATGAGGATGAAGTTAAGCAACTCAGTGAAGAGAAGAAGATAGTCAAATACTCTTTAGCCTTGTTATCTGAAAAGAAGAAAGGATCAAGTTCTAAATCCAATTCCTCATCCAAGTACAAATACAAGTCGAGAAAATCCAGAGCTCTTCTTACAGAAATTACAGAGTCAAGTTATGACTCCTCCTCCTCCGAAGC
Source organism: Arctium minus (assembly GCA_954870635.1). Classification (NCBI taxonomy): domain Eukaryota; kingdom Viridiplantae; phylum Streptophyta; class Magnoliopsida; order Asterales; family Asteraceae; genus Arctium; species Arctium minus. The sequence goes on along the minus strand of OX941097.1, from coordinate 19,898,423 downwards.
TGAAGAACATTCTGATGAAGACATTCAGAGGTTTGCTGATAATCTTACTCTCATCACAAAGCAGTTTCAAAGAAGCTTTGGAAAGAAAAGATTCTCAAAGCCAAAGTATGAGGGATACAAGAAAGACAAGTACAAGTCGAGGTTCGAGAAGAAGTTTGGAAAGAAAGATGAGAAAAGAGATGAGAAGAAAGAAGAGAAAAAAGAGGAGAAGAGAGAAGGAAAGAAAGAAGAAACTGAGCCAAAGTACGACAGGTGTTACAATTGTGGTAAACCTGGTCATTTTTCAAAAGAATGCAAGTTCAAGAGGACAAATAATTCAGAGTATTATGCAAAGAAGTCATTGATTGCAAAGAAGGTAGAAGATAGAAAAGAACTTATGGCTGAAGAAGATAACTGGTTCTTCCAAAGCTCAGATGAAGAATCAACACATTTTACTCAAGTGTGTATGATGGCCAAAGTTGATGATGATGCTGAAACATCTTCTGATCATTCCGAGTGTGATTCTGAAGTAAGTACTCTCTCTAAATTTGAACTTGTTCAATCTTTACTGGCTCAGATCAATTTTATGGAAAAAGAGTTTGAAACTTTAAAAGTCAAACTTAATAATGAAAGACAATCAATGATGAATTTTCGTGATGAAAATGCATTATTGAAAGTTATTGTTGAGGAAAAAGAATCTGAAAAGGATGCTTTAAAGAAACAAAAAGAAGCTTTGAAAATCAAAATTACTGAGCTTGAAAAAGATCTTGTTAATTTGAATTCTGAAAAAGGTGATTTTAAAATAAAGTTTGAAGCTTGTTTTCAGGAGAGAAATGAGGCATATTGCAAAATAAAACAGCTGGAGGATTTGAATTTAAAGAGAGGACAAACTGAGCAGACATTGAATTTATTAACAAATAAACTCCAAGATGTCCGTTTTTATAATGCTAAAACGGGATTAAGTTTTAAAGAAAATGATGTTTTGAAACGAGTACCAGAAAACTTGTATAATTTTGATAAACTGGGATCAACACCTAAGAAAATCCCGAGCATTCATGATACTTTTGTTAAAGCTGAAACTCTCGTGTCTAACATTTCTTCTAAAGGAAAAGAAGTGATTGATGATACATCAAGTTGTGTTGATTCAGTCTCGAGTTTTAAATCTGTTGGTTTTTCTTATAACGATTTGAACAAAAGTTATAAAACTAGAAAACCTGAATTTGTTGAATTTCAATCACTGTTTTCTACATGTACACCAACAGAATCAACCAACACTGAAGCAAATGTTCCTGAAACTCAATGTCAGTATGATGATTATGATTCAGAAACTGATGTTGAGAATCAGGTTCCAATAACTGAATCAATCATTTCTGATTCTCAAAAAGAGATTAAGACTGATGAGTGCATAAATGTCATGAATCAAAGCATTAAAAATGATTTTTCAAAGAAGATGACTGAGGAGATTTTTACAAATATGATGAATGCTTCAGATCCTGTTCCGATCATAGAGAATTTAGAATCAAACTCTGAGTTGAATCAAACATATGTTTTTGAAAAATAAGTTAAAGATCTTCAAAAGACTATTGAAGAGTTGGAAGATGAGAACAATGATCTCAGATTCAAACTTGACAAGTCTTCTGAAGAAAACAAAGAACTCTCTAAAGAGTTGAGTGCTTTAAAAGTTGATTTGTTTAAACAAAGTTTGAATGATAAAAAGATGTTTTATTCTAAGACATGGAATGTTCATTCAAATCCAGAGTTTGAGTCTGTTACTTCTAAAACCTCGGTTGTTTATACCAATACTCCTGAATATCCTCCTAGCATCTTTGAAAAAGGTGAAGCTTCTGGCATTTTAAAGAAAAAATCATCTTCTAAAAAGAAAACTGACAAGATTTCATTTCCTGTTTCAGATTTGAAAAAGCAGAATGTTAAAGGAGAATGGATGAAGGAGAAATGTGAAAATAAAGTTGTTGAAAATAAATGTACTGTCATTAATAGTGTTAGTTTGAAATGTACAAGTTCAAACGATTTGAAATGTCAACAGTGTATGAATGTTTGTATTCATAGTGATAAATCAAAGCTTTTGACATTTGCTCGTATGAACTTTATTTGCAAACACTGTCATGACAACTCTTTCCAACTTCATACCATTCCTCCTAAATCTAAAGTTTCTAGAAAAGCATCTTGGGCTAAACCTGTCTTTAAATCCTCGACACAACATGCAAAAGTCTTTCATGTTAATAATGATTATCTTTCTAGAAAACAAAAGTTTGATGAGCTTATTGTAAAAATGGTTTGGAAATGGATACCGAAGCCTCGTTATGAGTGGAGAATAAAGGCTAAGGTAGATGATTTGAGTAAATTGCAAAAGGCTAACCAAAAAGGACCCATCTGGATATGGGTACCTAAGAAGAAGTGATTTGTTCTTTTGTAGGCCTCACATCTGTGATATATAGATTCAGGATGCTCGCATCATATGACTGGATTTAAGCATCTTTTACACAACCATGTTGAGGAACCTGCCGGAACAGTAAGTTTTGCAAACTCTGAGCTTACCGGTTTCATTAGAAGACATGGTTCATTGACAAACGACACCATTACAATCAAGAAAGTATTGTTCGTAGACGGTCTTGATCATAATCTTTTCAGCACTAGTCAATTCTGCGAGAGTAAATTTCAAGTTCGATTTACTAAAGATGGTTGTTTCATTAAAGATAAGGACAGTTGTGAGATTATCAAAGCTGAGCGACATGGAAATTTATATGCAGTGCATTTTCCAACACTTTCTGCAAGTAGAGCTATCTGTCTAATTGCCAAAGCCTCAAGAGCTGAAAGTTGGATTTGGCATCGGCGCCTGTCTCACCAGAATTTTCAAGCTATAAATCAATTGGTGAGACATGGAATAATCAAAGGTCTTCCAGAATTGAGGTTGGAAAAGAATTCAGTTTGCCCCGCCTGTGAGATGGGAAAAATGAAACGAAGTTCACATAAAGCGAAGACAGAATTCTCTTGTTCATCACCTCTCGAGCTAATTCACATGGACCTTTGCGGGCCTATGAGAACTCAGTCAATCAATGGAAATAAGTATATTTTAGTGATGATTGATGAGTATTCCAGATACACATGGTTGGAATTTATGCGAACCAAATCAGATGCACCAGAGTTAATAATTTCTTTCATCAAGAAGATCCAGGTTCGACTTCAGTTACCGGTAAAGACCTTGAGAAGTGACAACGGCATAGAATTTAAGAATGAAACTCTTCAGAGTTATCTCGTATATGTCGGGATCTCTCACAATTTTTCTGCTGCCTATACTCCTCAACAGAACGGTGTCGTCGAAAGAAAAAATCAAACCCTGGTTGAAGCAGCAAGAACTATGTTAGCATATTTTGGTCTTCCATTGTATCTATGGGCTGAAGTCGTAGCTACTGCATGTTTCACTCAAAACCGTACCATTGTGATAAAAAGACATAAACAGACAACATATGAGCTTATAAATAAGAGAAAACCGAATATTAAATTTCTTCGTGTTTTTGGTTGTAGGTGTTATATTCTCAACGACCGTGATAATCTTGGGAAATTTGACAAGAAGGCAGACAAAGGCTACTTTATCGGATATTCCTTGACATCAAAAGCCTATCAGGTCTACAATAGAAGAACCAATACTATCATGGAGAGCATGAATGTGTCTTTTGATGAATCATCCACATTGACTTCTGAACACTACAATTCAGAACTCAAGCTAAAACAGAAGGCTTCTATTCAAGACGGAATAGAACCCGAATCCTCACAGACTAATTTTTCTGACTCACAAACTATAACATCTGAGTTAGATTTACTATTCTTTGATGCATTTTTGGATATATGTGCAGATTTTGACAAATACAACATATCCGCATCAAATTCAGAGTTTCAAGCTACAACTGAAGATATTTCAGGACCTTCTGAGAATGTCACAACATCAACCTCTTCAGGTACAACTACACATGTTCTTTCTGATAATACTAATTTGAATTCTGCTTCTGCAAATACAGTTTCTGGAAAAGAAGTCCCGAGTACTTCTTCTACTGTTCCAGAACTACATCAGTCAGAAACAATTGTACAAGATGTCTCGAGTACATCAGAGGTTGAGCCTGCCATATATGATGAATATGATGAAGATAACACGCATATTTCTGTTCAACCACTTCCAAGTACTACTAAATGGACACGAGATCATCCCCTACACAACATAATTGGTGATATCCACAGTAGAGTGAAAACGCGGGCGACATCTGCAAATTTTTGTCTTTACTCGAGTTTCCTTAGTTCCTTTGAGCCGAAGAAAGCATCAGAAGCCTTGCATGATCCTGATTGGATTATGGCTATGCAAGATGAGCTTCTACAATTTGAGCGGAACAAGGTCTGGCGACTTATCCCACTACCAGAAGGCAAATCCGTGATTGGCACAAAGTGGGTCTTCAGAAATAAGAGAGATGAAGCAGGAGTTGTGGTTCGAAATAAAGCTCGCCTGGTTGCAAAAGGGTATTGTCAACAGGAGGGGATTGATTATGATGAGACATTTGCTCCTGTTGCAAGGATTGAAGCTATTCAGATATTTCTTTCATACGCAGTCCACAAGAATTTTACGGTATATCAGATGGACGTAAAATCTACTTTCTTAAATGGGATTCTGCATGAAGAAGTTTACGTTGCTCAACCCGAAGGCTTTGTTGATCCAAAACACCCAGATTATGTCTATGTACTAGACAAGGCTTTATATGGACTCAAACAGGCACCGAGAGCTTGGTATGAAACGCTAACCCAATTTCTACTTGCTTCCGGATTCAAGAAAGGTACTATCGATACTACTCTCTTTCTGAAGAAACAAGGTGTGGATATGATCATAATTCAGATATATGTGGATGACATTATTTTCGGTTCTACAAATCCTAAATTTTGTTAAAAAAATTCAAAAATAATGGAATCTCGATTTGAAATGTCGATGATGGGAGAACTGAATTTCTTTCTTGGTCTTCAAGTAAAGCAGTTACCCAAAGGCATTTTCATTAATCAGTCAAAATATATCCGAGATTTCCTGAAAAAGTTTAACATGTCTGACAGTTCAGTCATGAAAACACCAATGGCAACGGGTCACTATTAGATGATGATTTATCTGGTAAATCAGTAGATCAAAAGATGTACCGTAGCATGATTGGTTCATTACTATACTTAACAGCGAGTAGACCGGATATTATGTTTGTCACATGTTTCTACGCTAGGTATCAGACTAACCCAAAGGAATCACACCTAGTCGCTGTGAAACGAATACTTAGGTACCTCAAAAGCACTCCTGAGTTAGGCCTTTGGTATCCTAAGGGTTCGAGTTTTGATCTAACTGCATACACAGATGCTGATCATGCAGGATGTAAGCTGGATCGTAAGAGCACCTCTGGATCGTGTCAATTTTTAGGTGACAAGTTGGTAAGCTGGACATTAAAGAAACATAATTGTGTATCCACTTCCACCGCCGAGGCTGAATATGTAGCCGCCGCGAGCTGCTATTCACAAGTCCTTTGGATGCGGACACAATTACAGGATTTTGGATATTCCTACCAACGAGTTCCTATCTATTGTGATTCAAAGAGCGCGATAGCTATAACAACTAATCCAGTGCAACACTCAAAGACAAAACATATCGATGTGAGATATCATTTCATCAAGGATCATGTGGAGAATGGCGATATAGAGATGCACTTCGTGCAAACTGACTACCAGTTAGTTGATCTTTTCACCAAGTCGTTGGATGAAAAAAGGTTTACCTTTCTAGTAAACAAACTAGGTATGTTAAATGCCACTACATGATTCAAGGGGGAGTATATCTTGCTTTATGCTTTCATTGTTTATGTCTTGGAAATTATGAACAGTGTCTATTATTCATTATTTACTGACAAAGGTGGAATCATTTTTTCAAATGATTACCAAAATCTTTTATTTTGCAAGTTATTTTTCGTGTGACAATGGCTTCTGGTTACATCAGATCAGAACCCGATCTTTATTGGTAAAGTTGAATATTACTATTCTCACCGGAGAATAAGTAATAATGGCTTCTGAATATTTCAGTTCAGAACCCGTACTCAAATGTTTTCTTCTGAAGGATGCTAATTAGATAAAATCTTTTCTAGAAGTTTTTAATTTGAGGGGGAGTTAGAGAAACTAATTGTTATATCTTTTAGGGGGAGGAGATAATAGTTGGTTATATTTTCATTGTTATATTTTTCTGATATTTTGAATTTTTACAGGTATCAAGAGAAATGTATATATGATGTTTTTGTCATGGATACTTAAAAGAATATATTCATTCCAGGGGGAGTAAAGGATTTTGATTTCCAGATGAACAACTTTAACTTGTGAAAAATGGTTTCTTAAATGTTCAAACCACTTCACATTCTTAAAACGTTTTCATGAATTCCGAAGTGTGATTTTTTTTTAAAATGATTTTTGGATACTTTACTGACTATCTGACCGTGTGTTCATAAAGAAAAATACTTGTGTATTTTCTTTTCATATACTTTGTCAAGTATTCATACACACATCGGTACAGGATATTTCTTGACTTTGTTATTACCATTTATCAAAAGTTAAATCTTTCTATGGTAATACTCCCGGTTGTATTCACTGTTGTTTGAATCAAACGTCATTTCATTATTATATGTGCTTTTATTGTTAAAAATGTTTATATATTGTTCATATAAACAACATCCGTCTTTGATTTCCCAATTTATAATTCTTCATGAAATATTTGATCTGATTAAATCATTGTCAGATTCTCAAAACTTTGAATATTTTTGAGAGATCTTAAATGTTCAAATTGCTCAAATTTCATTCTTATCCTTACTGAGCATACATACACTGACATTGATATCTTGTGCTTAAATGTCAAGATAATCATTGAGCAACATATCTTTTTAGGACAAAAATACATGGGATTCAGTGTGAGTGCTTAAAAGAATTTCCATGGATTCACGATAACCAGTGTTTCCTACCCAGGAAGTATTCCCTGAGTGATTGAGGGGAGAGGGGTAAAAAGATTGAGTGTTGGTGTGTGAAGAGGTAAAATGGAAATGAGAGATTGGTTAGATGTGAGCTTAAATGATTAAAAGAAAGAGGGTGAGAGAACAGAGTAAAAGAATATAAACTCTGCACCAAACTTCTTTCTGAGTCGGGCAACCACATTACTGATTGGTTCACATTCTTTGGTGACCATCATTGAAAAAGGCAGTGAGCCCATGCCATCTCTTGCATACAACCCCACCAAGCTACTCATTCTTTTCTTAAAAAGAGAATGTTTCACATTTTCTGGGGAAGCAACACATACTCTGTAACACTCTAAAATTCGGGTAATTTTAAAATTTGAAAATTCGGCAATATAACATTTATAAATTGGGCAAACCACCCAAAATGGGCAAAGCATGAGCATTTACAAAACCTGTAATAATGTATGGGGAAGCGACAATAAACTAATCTAAACTACATCTAGCTAGATTACATTGGTTGTCAACCCAATACCAAAAACGAATAATTGTTTTAAATGCTAAAGCTTCCAAAATAATTATCTTCCAAAAATGCCCTCAAGAGACCACGCTCTTCTCTCAACCCCTCGACGACTCGCCGCTAAGGGAACCTGTTATACACATCATTTGAGAAAAAGTGATAGGCTTAAAGCCTAGTGAGAACATACAATTTATATGAAAGACAATAAAAGATATAGTTGCAATGAAATCGAAACTGTTTTCATCAACATCCTTGTAAATGGTTTGGTAAACACATAATGACCTTCCGGTCCAGACTTCATCTTGCGGTGACGGGTGTAAGCCCGAATTCCAAGGATTGTGGCAAAACACAAAGTAAGCCACTTTCTGAGTTTTGAGCTCATCATACTAGGATCAAGGCCGTGAACACGCCGACTCAAATAAAGATGTGGGGGGATGGCACCCAATGATCCTAGTCATACTCATTCACTAGGATTTACATTTACGACCCACGGCTAGTAACCGGTCCCACATAACCGTACCAAGTTACCCTCTAGGGTCCAATGTCTCAACTAGCTACACACGGGAATTATCCCCAAATAATAAGTCGTCTAAATACCTATGGATCCAATAGTATTAGTCTAGACTCGTCACAATACATTTGTGACCAACTATAATCAAACATATAGTTCATGATACCATTTAGTTCCCAAATCACATTTCTATGGTTAACTGCTAATAAGAAAATACAAAGTTCAAACATGAATCATAAGCTATTTTCTCATTTCCAAATGTATGTAAAACCATTTTAATGTAAACATGGACCACTTCATTTTAACCCAATTTATTTCCTTTTTCCCGAAATACTACTTTCAACCAAAATACCCATAATATGTTGTAAAACATAAACTTGGCTAAAAAGCCAAAAGTTGAACATTTACTCATCCAAATGTGACAACAATCATATTTGTAGTTCCATTACATGGGTTGTATCTACATTTTACAAAATGGTAAGAAAACCCTAAAATCTCTCAAAACATCAAGTTGGGTCAAAATCTCATCAACAATGGAAATGTAAACAAGGAGATATTTAGAAGTTAAAAATGCATTTTGATGTGTATAAAGTTTAATAAAAGGAAGTATGTACTCACAAAGGGGTATATTCCAAACCCTAGAAAATTTCTAGTGGAACCCTTGAAGAAGGTGACAAGTAGAGGATAAAGGAGATGATCTCTAGATTCTTTAAACTTGGTTGGTGGAAACAACCCCTTGCAATAAATGAGACTTGAATGCTCTAACCAAACCCTAGGTTCGGTTTTAGGAAAAGGAGAGAGAGTTGAGAGAGAGATTTTGATGGAGATAAATGAAGTGATGAGAGAAAATAGAGTCAAAGCCCGTTTTAATCGTCCAGACCTCCGCTGGCGAGAGTGCCAGCGAAAGTGACAAGGTGTCACTTCCGCGAGGCACTTCCGCGGAAAACGTACCGCGAGTTCTGCGGGGTGCGGGCGATAGTGACAAGCGAAAGTGACACTTGTCACTCTCGCGAGTCACTCTCGCGGAGACAGTACCGAGCCCAAAATTCACATCAAAACTTGAGTTCTTCACATGGGACAGATAGGGGCTCGAAGGTATAAAACAACCTAACCATAAAGTTAGATAAAAGGCGATTAGGAGACTAAAGAAGCACATAAACTTACATTGCAAATTTCTGGGTGTTACATACTCTATTGGTACTTCACTTGAAAGATACTGATATTGAAAAAGAAGGAAAGTTGCCCCACCTTCGACCCTTCATCATGCACATTGAGTCTATGTATAACCTTTGTTGTCTCATTGGTTTACATACTTTGAGCCTTATGAAACACAATCATTGTGCTTAATTCTTTCATAACACAAGCACGAGCACACAGAAAATCTGTTTTTCTGTCAGAACATTCATAGAAAATACTTTGTGTTTTTCAATGATTGAATGGAAGTCCTGGGGAGTGAACATCACTTCAAGCTCCTTAAATTGTACATTCGTTGTACACAGTGGCTTTGTGCTACTGACAGACATTCATAACTGTTTCATTTGTTGATTCAAGGTTACAACTCATAATTTGTCTGAATTTGAAAAGATTCAGATGAATACATTCATGAATTGATGGATCATTCAAATCAGATGAACGATTCTCTTATATCACTCTTTGCGGGAGATTGCAAATGTTCATATATGGGGGAGATTGATCATATGTTACCAAAAGGGGAAAATCATGAAAACTGTGCTTATTTGATTATTTGGGGGATATCATTTAATGATCGAGCTGACCTTGAAGAGTTTTAATGATTTTGATTCTCACAAATCATTAAAAAGGGGGAGATAAATCAAAGTTCAAGTTCAGATAATTACAGATTGTATCAAGAAAAGGGGAAAGTTGAATTTCAAAGTCAAATGTCAGAATATGAAATGAAAGGGGGAGATGAATCAAAGCTTAAAGTCAAATGTTATATGGTTGATTGAGAAAAAGAAAGTAAAGATGAAGAATGTCAAAGTTTTGAAGAAAGTTAGAGATTGAAGAAAAGGTTGATCTTTCAGAAATTCTAAAAGCTAATCTAAAGGGGGAAGTTCATTTAAAGTGCTTTTCAAGAGTTTCTACAAATCAAAGATTTCAATGTCTAAAGCTGATAAAGATCATTTGCTGAAGATATTTGTGAAGATAAGAAGACCTGAAGATTATTGTCAAATTTTTTTAATCTTGAATCCAAAGGGGGAGATTGTTAGATTGATATTGTATTCAAGATTAAAAGTGAGGGTCTATTTTGTAATTGTTGTATAGTTTGAGGGTTTATGTTATAAAGTCAACTTAAGTTGACTTAGTATAAATAGTTTTAGTTCCTTTGTAATCTCTAGACAGTAACGCACACATCAGACTTAAATAGAGATTGGTAAGAACACACAGTAACACACAGTGAACGTGAGACTTGTAGCACTTTGTTAGATCTATGACCACGTTGTAATTGTGTGATTAATCAATAATAATTTGTTTGTTAATCTGCTATTCATAATGCTAGTATAAACTGGGTCACAATTTTTATAGTTATTATTTGATTATTTTTTCCAAATTATATGTAACGGTTATTTGAAATCATAAGTTAATTTAGATTTTTTTTTAAAATTTGGTTTAAAATTTAAAATTTAAAATTTATAATATATATAATAATAAATTTCAAATTCTTTTAATTAACATATTATATTATTTACTACTTTATTTGTATTAATTAATATATTATATACTATAAATTTGTTTTAATTATACTCTTAAATATTTTTATTGATTAATTTTTATAAATGTCATTTTTAGTAATTTTACATGTTCATAAGTCATAAGCTAGTTTTTGTGAAACGTTACTTTTTCATCAGTTAGCTTATCAGCTACCAGCTAACTTATCAGTCATAAGCTAGCTTATCAGCTAGTTTGCCAAATATATCCTTAACCCATTAAATCTGAATATGATTTATATTAAAAAATAATAATTTTGGGTTCTAATTTCCAAAGGTTTCATTTTGGCGGACGTGTTGCATATCTATTGCAATTGAGATCATTTCTAATCGGTTGCACCATTTCTTGCACCAAAACAATATAAATTTTTTATTATATTCCAAGTGTATTTTTTTATTTTTAAATTCTATAGATTTTTAATAATACATTATATTTATTAGCTGGATAAAAATATGTCCTATATTTTTTTACAACTTTACGAATTATAATATTATACAGTTCTAACAAAAATTTTCTAGTATATAATTACTTTTTAATTATCATTCTATATATATATATATATACACATTATTATACACATTTAATAAACCGTCAACTCTCTAGCTCTTTCAAAACCACACAAAACCTTAAAATAAAAGTGACCGTGATAACGAACCCTGAATTAAGATTCAAGATTCGAGTTATTAGCTTTAGAATCGAGAGATATCGCATTGCACAACCCGAAATCTCAAGCACACGCCTCGCACGTGAGTTGCTTCACATCTAAATTTAACTCAAAATAGACCGTATGACCAATTCGAAAAATTACAATCAAAACAAGGACAATTAACATTAATAAAATTTTCAAAGGACCAAATTCGCATGTCGACAAATAGTCTAAGGACCATTATTGTAACAATTTAACACCATGTCAAAACCTCACCACACATCCTTCCCTCTCAAAAAGGATAACAAAATCCATCACACCACCCAAAAAAAATGAACTCTTCTATCCTCCCATTCACCAAATCCATCACCACCCATATTTTCACCACCCAAAACCACCACCACCACCACCACCATCAACCACCCACACTCCTCCCAATCAGAAGCAGTAGCAGCAATGACAACACCACCACCGCCGCCAACGACGACAACCCATCGCCGCCGTCGGATAAGAACGCGGTTCAGATCAAATTCCGAAGAGGGGCGAGGAGGAAAACGCGACGAGATCGAGAAAACGAATCGAACGATAAGAACATGATGATGGGGAGGAAGGAGGTGGTGAAAAAAGAATGGGAAGCCATGACAATTAGAGAAAAAGCATTGGAGTTGTATGTAGGAGAAAAGGGTTTGTTGTTTTGGATAAACAAATTTGCATATGCTTCCATTTACATCATAATTGGAGCTTGGATATTGTTTAGGTTTGTTGGTCCTGCTCTCAATCTTTATCAGTTGGATGCTCCTCCATTATCCCCTACTGATGTACTCAAGGGATCTCCCAAATAAACCACATTCAAGATCTCATAATTTAATTCTTCTGTTTCTGTTGTGGTGGGATATACTGGGTTTGTTTGGTTCGGTTTTCTGATTTGATTTACTAGGCAAATCAATTGTATTAGACAGTAATACAAAAATTTCTCAATGTTTCTTACCTTATTTGTGTTATATTTGTGAAGTTTAATGTTGCAAGCGGGGGTGTTTGGCCCATAGGGTAGAGGTAAGGTCTGCGTACATTTTATTTTAAAAAAAAGACTATGGGGTTGTTTGGTTGGTTTTTCGTTAAATCTTGTAATCTATTTGTATATATCAGTTAGGAAGGTTTTTGTTTGGAAGAGTTTTTTTTATAAATGGACAGAGCGTGTTTTCTAATTAGGAGGGGCAAGTTTAGAAAAAACTTGACTTTCTGCATAAAGTTTCCCCTTAGAAATTTACTGAATAAACCGCTTTATATATCATAAAGCCACCACGAGATAGTCATGAATAACCAACCAAATAAGTTGTGAGTCTCATTAAACTCGTTAAACTACTTAAAAACAAGCCTTATGTGAGGTATAGAGAATAGAGATGCTCAAAAAGCTTGAAGCCCGATTTCAAAAAGTCCTAGCCTAGTAAGCGCTAAGCTCGACCGACCTAAAAGCCAGATTCCAATTCCAGGTCAAGTTGTTTTTCTTTTTTTTCAAAATCCCTAAACAACACGAGACTGAAAATTCTGTCTCCATAACCGCATCAGACCAAATTTTTTTTTTTTTCAAAATCCCAAAAAAAGCAGGGTCCAAAATACCCAAATTCTCTTTTTTGCTTACTAAAAACGGGTTTGAAAGGCTCAAACAAGGTCAAAAAAATCACTTGCAACACACATCCTATAGTGTAACAAGATTCAAATACTAAACTTATGAACATAACTTCTTGTAAGGTTACCAGCTATTTTTATCCCATTTACTACTAATAATGCAAATGCTGATTTGATGTACATTTTGTTTTGCATAACAGACTTTTAAATTTTCATAATATAAGATAAAACAAGATTGGTAACTACTCATGTCAGTAAAGTTTTTTTATGCTGCTTCTATTTTGTTAATCATAAGTGTCCGAACCAGCTTGCATGTACCTCGATTAATCCCAGGAGTCCTGAAGAACAACCAACAAAATCACTAATGGTTTTGTATGATTCAAATCGGTGACGTTGAGGTATTTCCCCAAATGTCCAAACCTTTTTATGCTACTTTTACATTGGGTAATTAAGTTTTTGTCTTTGATATATATATGATTAAAAAAAAAGCAAATTGCATAAAAAATGTATTTTTTTTTATTTTTAACCAAAGACATATTTAAGATTTTATAGGTTTAATAGTATTTATATTTAAAAGTCTATAGTTTAACTTGTGAAATTTATTTCATAAATCTTCATTTCCTAACTTGTGAAATGTATTTTTTTTATTAATTAACTATCATCTTGGTGAACCACAAGGGTTGTGGCGTACTGTTTAAGGCCTTGAAAGATGTGGTGGAATATCCCATCTGCCTATATATATATATATATATATATATATCATCTTGGTGGGGTCGAATTGCGAAATGTATTTGGTGGCTTGCAAAATGTGTTTGGTCGCTTGCGAAATCTCATTGGTGGCTTACGAGATCATATTTTAATATAAAAAAAAATATTTTACAAGTTGTAAAATGAACAACTGTGAAATCTTGACTATTTTGGAATAAATTAGAAAAAGTGAGATAGAAAGTGAATAAGGGAAAGTCAATTTTCTTAAAATTTTGTATTGTATTTTAATAAAACACGTCAATTTTTTTTCCAATACCATGTTTCAAACAAATAATTTTAAAACTATAAACTCTTGGTATTCAATACATAAACCAAAAGTCAAAAAACATTACAAAACAAAAACATGTTGTCTCATGTTTTGCACGATATTAGACACTTAGGAGATTGAGTGACATCAAAAATATGTGGAAGAAAAACCAATGAAACAATTAAACAAAGACAAAATTATTAAATTACTAAATTACTCATGTCAAATTAAAATCTTAAAACCCTTTCACAATTCTTTCGTTCAACGACCTAACTCTCATATCTCCATTCATGTCAAGTGTCCAGTTTCATCTACATACCAAATACATAATTATATACTTATTTCAAAAGTATTTTTTTGTTCATCATATGTGTCCGAGCCAGTTTGCGCTCACTTCAACTAATCCCAAAAGATCTAGAGAACAACCAGAAAAATCCCTAATAACTTTGCAAGACTTGAACTGACGACCTCTGAAGAAGATCTCCAAAGATCCAAACTGCATTGTCAATTAGCGGTCGTTTACCAAATTCTTACCGAATAAACGCTTACTGGCAAGAGATTCACCCTCGTTTACCCAACATCCCTGACTCCACAAAGTTTTATTTTAAAAGTATGTTAAATCAGAAATAATGCAAAATTATGTTTTTTAGACGTAATTTGTTGATGGAAATAGAGGACGGATATAAAGATGAAGTTGTTTATTTCTTTAAGAATAAAACCTTTCCTTAAATCCTTCCTGTAAAAATTCAAGGGTGGGGAAGAGATGGTGACCACCATACCACACAACAAAAACCAAAATCAAATCCAAATCCAGAGAAGAAGCAATCGGAAGATGGCAACAAATTAAACCAAAAGTTGAAGCATCAACACCACCATTCATCGATTGCGTCATCTCTACGCTCCCAATCGGAATCAAAACCTCCCAGATTTCTTCAATTTTTCCACAAAAAGGTAACCCTAATTTGTGTTTGCCTAATTCCAATTGCATATTCCTTGTACTTTTTATCTCCTTAATTTTTTAGCCAGATCAACTTCTTCGTTTGGTGTTTCGTTATTTTCTGGTTCACTAGGGTTTGATCAGGTTTGATTTTAATAGAACGAAGACTATTATCATGGCTTACACCGTTTGGATTAACCTAGTGGTCACAAATTCATGATTGTTTAGGGTTTTTGTACTTTTGTGGGTTTATTTATTTGTTTGTGGAAAATATTGCTTCTCTAAAGTTTATAAATACAAAATGTAACTATTTTGATGTTGAGCTTTTAGATTGTGATTGTGAGGGGATAGAAGTTCCTGTTTGAGAATCTATGCATTAAATTTCAATTTTTCTGTATGATCTTTCTGTGTTCTTAAGAAAAAAAAAAAATACTGATTTTCAGCAGAGTTGCTGTCCTATTTGATCTTAGATAGGTTTTTTGGGTGTATGTTGTTTTGGTTACATGGTCTTTAGGTGTCTAAGAGGCAATTATGATTGTTAGCAACCTTGTTCGGCTTCTATCTTGCAAATCTTTCGAATTTAGTTAATTTTTTAAGTAATGAACCAAGGAACCTGATATGGAGTGGGGTTTTGGGAAGTCCTAGTTTTATTTCAATGGTTTATAATGTTGTAGACTTTATTCACTCTAGTGAATACCTACAATTCTTCCATCAGTTGCTTTGCCCTTTGAATGGTACTGCCAGGTGAGGTTCCATGTCAATTCTCCATGAGATGCTTTGAAGTTTATCTATGTTTTGCATATGCGTGCACACACACACACACATATATACATACATGATACATATGCTGCTATGCATGCATATCACACACATACATGTGTATAAATGCATACATTTATACATATACGTATAATATCCACACACTTGTACACGTACACGTGCATGCATTTTCGTATATACCTACACATACATATGTGTGTCTATATATGCATGTATGTATACGTCTACATATACATACATCTATACACACACACACACACACACACATATATATATATATATAGTATTCAATGGGTTGGAGTAAACGCAGAGCTACCACACAGTTGACATGAGTAGTACACAGCATTTTTTTTCAAATGCATACCACCTACTGTAAAGGTACTCTTGATGACCATAATTTCACACCCTTATTAATTTTTGACACTATAAAAGATAGAGCGTTAATGAAATTGGTGATGAACATCTACAAATTAGAGAATAAGTGATGAAGTTCTATAAAGTAGGGATTAGTAACTAAATCTTAAAGCATAAACCCTTAGTCACAAAAAGTGAACCCTTAGACCTTGAACAAATTTATTTATTCAAAACTAATTTGCTAGAAAAATGTTGCTTTTTTGTTTTTGTTTTTGGAACATCATACACATGAAATAATTATGTGCAACTGTGCATAAACACTTAATTCGCATATAATATATACAGTTGGTGTGTCTATTTATGTATATATATGTGTCCATGTGTCTGTGTGATATATATGCATGTATACTGCTACATGCTGATTAAGTCTATTTGTATGATTATACGAAAGCTTATAAGTCTTTAATTGATTCTGCATAAGTTGTGATACTCACAACAACTACCTTAACTTTGTGACTCTTGACTTCTTTTTTGTGAAAACTTTGATTCTTATATTTGGTTGTTTCTTGTTTAGAGAAGTGATGGCAGGTGAGGAAGATATTCACTCATCAACCCTGAATTCTCAATTAAGCCATACAAAAACGGTTTTGAAGGAGAAGATGGAGCGAGGTCAGTCTCAAGTGGATGTATTGGAAGCAAAGCTTGGTGAGGTTACTTCATGTATGCAAGAATCTGGTGAAGATGCCAAAAAGGAATTGGAGGTTCTTTGGCGAAGAGTAAAGACAACAACAACATTATTGACATATTTGGAATCAAAAGCAAAAATAATGACAATTCCACATTTAGCTCTTACCTCTTGTGGCATCAAACAGTCGGATGGGGAAGGGTTCGTTGATAGGAGTGGAGCACCTATGTCTAGTTGGTCTGGAACCGTGAAGTTCCCTAACT
Source organism: Arctium minus (assembly GCA_954870635.1). Taxonomy (NCBI): domain Eukaryota; kingdom Viridiplantae; phylum Streptophyta; class Magnoliopsida; order Asterales; family Asteraceae; genus Arctium; species Arctium minus. The sequence goes on along the minus strand of OX941097.1, from coordinate 19,881,367 downwards.
TGGACTGTCGGGAGGTTGAAACATGGATCGGCATTAACAGTCAACATGGCAATGTTGATGAACAAGATGGGTCTTATATGGGGGAAATCCTGAGTAGTGTGCAAACGGTAACAGATGTGATGGAGTCTCTTGTCAAAAGGGTACTCGTGGCGGAATCTGAAAGTACTAATGCGAAACAGAAAGTAACCTTGGGTCAGGAAGAGATTAAAAAGAAGGCAATTCAGATTGAAACCATGTCTGAAAAGTTAGATGAGATGGATCGCTTTGCAATGGGTACAAACTGTATTTTGAATGAGATGCGGCAGAGGGTTGAAGATTTAGTTGAAGAAACATCTAGGCAGAGGCAACGAGCAGCAGAAAATGAACAGGAGCTTACTCGTGTCAAGCAGGACTTTGAATCTTTAAAATCCTATGTCAGTAGTCTCATAAGTGTCAGAGAAACACTTGTTTCGTCAGAGAAGCAGTTTCAGACTATTGAGAGGCTTTTTGAAAGGTCAGTATGCTCTTTCAGTCTCTTTACACATAATAATAGTCCATGCTGATTACTTACTCCATGGGTCGTTTTAAATTTGTACATGATAGTTTTTCAACAAGTCCTTTCTGCAGTTTTCAGCTTTGCTTTAGTACATCACTCCATGTTTGTTAATTCAAAGGTGGTTGGAAGACCGATGCACCAAGATTAATTTAGATTTTTTTCCTCATTTGGTTCAAAATCAAATATATGTAGTATATCCCACCCGAAGGTTCGGTCTTTGGGGGGCGGGGGGTGTTAAGATGTACACAGACCTTGCCTCCGTCCATCGTTTACTTTAAAGATGGAACCAATTCTTAGTTTTCTGCCTTTTACATGCATTTGCAACACGTTCTTGCTTACCATGTTTTTTTTACATCCTTTATAGGTGGCTTATTATATCTTGTTCGGTGTTTGCTCTTGTTGAACGTCTTCACTCAATTGCTAAACCCTTTGTTTTTCTTTGGATAACGTGAAAACCTTTAGCAATGACTACTCACTCTAATAAACTTAGTTACTATATTTGTAGTTATTTGATCCCGCTTGTTGTTCCGCCAAATAAACATATCTTTTTATTTCATGTGGTGAAAAAAGTTGTCAACTTGCATTTTGACATGAATACTATTTAGAATATTGAGGGGAAAAATCCAACTAAATATAACCAGTTTTAAATTTAATCCTTTTCAAATTGTTATCTGGTTATTCTAAGGGAATACCAAAAATCCAACTGTAAATTTGATATTTGCAAGGGAATACTTGAAAACTTCAATTTTCATTGGTTATTTTCATCCTTTTGAAGTATGTTTTGACTAGAATACTTGTACGCATTTCATCTTTCTAAAAATGTTTTTGTTAGAGAGAAAAAGGTGCTTATGAGAAAGGACGTTTGAATGAATGAACTAAAAAAGAATGGGTATTGCATGTTTTTTATATCATAGAGGGTATGCTATTCTCATAATTGTTTAGGCTTTGAATATTGGATGGTTGTGATATCATTTTGCTCTATGATGCATAAGCAACAATTATCACAAGCCGGGGGTCGTAATGAAAATGGCCACTCTACTCTTCGGGGTACAGGTTAGAGGTTGGGTGACGGGTCTGTGTACGTCTTTTCCTCCCCAAACCTCGACCTCCACGTGGGATATACTGGGTTCGTTTAGTTTACTTTTTACGCGTAACATTAGGTCAAAGAAATTATAGAATTGGTGGTGGTGATTAGAAAACAAGTATCGGGGTTAGTTAAATTGTTATATGGTTGTATTAACAGGTTAGTTGTAAAGACAACACAACTAGAGAGCGAAAAAATGCAGAAAGAAGCGGAAGTCCAGAAACTTATGGACGAGAATATGAAGTTGAATGCTCTTCTTGACAAGAAAGAGGCCCAGCTCTTGGCCATGAATGAACAATGCAAGGTAATGGCACTCTCTGCTTCCAATATCTGATTTCTTTGTTTCCCAAATTCGGCTTAATTTTTCGACTAAAATGCTCGTGCTGACCTGTTCCCGGAGTTGATTACGTTAATCGGGAATCCTGTGTTGAAATTTTCCTTTGTGTAATGTAATGTGAAAGAAGATCATGCTACATTTGAATCATAATTGAATATGTGAACTCTTCCTTTTTTTCTCTTCTCAGATTTCATTGTGTTCACCCTTTTTTGGTAGTTGCATGATTTTGATAACTTGAATTGCCTACTTGTAAGGCTTCATTAGTTTCTTGCATTTTTCTTTATATCTCTTCTCTGCTTTGTGGGTATAGTTTGGAAGTATATAATATTTATATACGGCAAATACAAACAGATAAACTCACACACCCTTCTAACATTTGGTGATGGTTTGGACTCTTGACCTTCGGAGGCAATGGCCCTTTGGTTACCACTTACCAATTATTTTGTCTAAGGAAGATTGATGCAAAAGTTGATGAACAAAACCAAACGAATCCAATATATCCCACTTGAATGTACAGTAGGGGGGTCTCTTCTCTACCTAAACTGTTTTTGTGAAAACCCTCTACTTCAGAAAAAGTGTGAACCAAAAAGTAAGAATAATTAAAGACTAGTAAATAGTTTTTAGTGAACAACAAAAAAAGAACAAAAGAGTAGCCACATTGATTGAAACATAAGAGAATGCAAGGAAATATACAAATCCTTGTTTCTGTCGTAGGACTTTGGTAACGTGTATGCCGAATCTTTTAACCCTCTGTCTGTTCCACCTTTTAACCTCGTCCATCAATGCTAGCTACGAGTCTATTTTTAGTCGGCTATCATAATCTTCAAAAATTCTTATCAGATGTCATGTTTTGACAAATAAAAAGTTGATGCAGGACATGAAAATCAAACCCAAAGTACTTGCGACTTGTTGGAACATTTTAACATAGTAAACACAATATTTTCTAGAGTTTTATCAAACATGTTCGTCGTGGTGTCATTATTGGGGTGGTTGCAACAAGCGTCGACGACAAGAAGCAGGATCCATCCACAAACATGGATTTGAGAGTAAATTTTTTGAGTATACTACCATAACAAGTATAATAAATTTGAATATGTACCAAGCATGATTATTTTCGCAAAACTTAACCAAATTCTTTTTGAAGGGTACGCTCGTACATACCATAAATCACTACCAATTTCAAAAGAATCCGGGATAGACGCAATGTCCACAATACCTGGATTTAATCAGATACAATTTGAAGGATTTTGTTGGTTCATTGATCAAGGTTTGACAGAAGAACTTTCTAAGGGGGTGTTTGGTTTATTATAAGGAATGAAAATGAAAATAGGAATACAGGAGAATGAAAATAGGAATGGACATTGCATTGATGTTGTTTGGTTAAACCAATATAATTAATAAAAAAAAATGTTTTAAATAATATTTTTAATACAAATATGTGACATCCAACATGAAAATAAAAAATATTTTACATTCAACATCGACAAATGAAAGAACGCATGAGAAAAGATGATTGAGCTGGAATAAATTTCCATTCCCCCCAATTTGGTCAGGAATGGAAATTAATGAGTTTGGAGTAATATGTCCATTATATTATATCAAACCAAACGACATTTTTCATTATCATTCTCATTCATTATCCCTCAATACTCCCAACCAAACACCCCCTAAGTTTCCAAAAATTGAAGATATAAATCAAGAAATTGACTTTTGTTATAAATAACCAAGATTACCACTAGATTAATAATGGATTAAGAGATTTATAGAGAAAGAAAGTAAGGAAGTTGGAGAGAATGAAATACTTATGCAAGTATTGATGTGCATTTTTACATTTACACAAAGGGGTATTTATACTACATAATCTCCTATTCATCTACATAATTTACGTGGGTAATTATTGAACAACTTGATTGTGGATTGGACATGAGAATTGAAATTTGCATCTATAACCCATACTTCATAATATATTTAATATTTACAATACTCCCCCTTGGATGACAATTTCAAATCGGAGTTCAACCTTAATGTACCGACTCATTAAAACCTTGCTAAAGAAAGCCCAATGGGAAAAAACTTTAGCTAAGGAAAAAAGAGTGCAGTTGGTAGTTGACTCCCCCTGATGTTGACATCCACAAATCATCACATGTTATGCGCGTGTCGCATACCGATACTATGAACATGTTTTCTGAAAAGTGCAGTAGGTAGTGCCTTTGTGAAAAGATCAGCAATGTTGTTGCTCGATTGAATATATTTCATTTCAATCTAATTATCTTTTATAAGATCTTGAGTGTATGAGAAGAACCTTTGAGGGATATGTTTTGTCCTGTCACTTTTGATATATCCTTCTTTCATTTGTGTGACACATACGGCGTTATCTTCATAGATCAAAGTTGGAATTTTGTTCTTCTCTATTCCGTACGAAGTCAAAATGTGTCGTGTCATTGATCTCAACCAAACACACTCTCTACTAGCTTCATGAAGTGCAATAACTTCGCCATGATTTGAAGATGTGACAACAAGTGTTTGTTTCTGAGAACGCCAGGAAATAGCAGTACCTCCTTTCATGAACACGTATCCAGTTTGGGATCTAAATTTATGAGGATCAGGCAAATAACCTGCATCTGCATAACCAATCGAACCTTCTTTTGAATTGTTAGAATAAAATAGACCTAAATCAACAGTTCCTCGAAGGTATCGGAATATGTGTTTGATTCCGTTCCAATGTCTCTGTGTGGGAGATGAATTGAATCTTGTTAACAAATTCACTGCAAAAGAAATGTCAGGTCTAGTACAGTTAGTAAGATACATAAAAGCTCCATTTGCATTAAGGTATGGTACCTCTGGACCAATAACCTCTTCATTTTCTTCGCAAGGACGAATTGGATCATTGTCGATATTGAGTAATCTAACAACCATTGGAGTGCTTAAAGGATTTGCTTTGTCCATATTGAAACGTTTTAAGACCTTTTCAACATAATTTGATTGATGCACAAGTATTCCATTGTGCACGTGCTCAATCTATAAACCAAGACAATATTTGGTTTTTCTAAGGTCTTTCATTTCAAATTCTTCCTTCAAAAGCACAATCACTTCATGGATCTCTTTATTTGTCCCAATGATATTCAGATCATCAACATAAACAGCTATTATTACATATCCAAATGTTGTTTTCTTAATAAAGACACATGGGCAAATAAGATTATTTGTATAACCTGTACTTATCAAGTAATCGCTTAAACGATTATACCACATGCGTCCAGATTGCTTTAACCCATATAAAGATTTTTGTAACTTAATCGAATACATTTCTTTGGGTCTTGTACTTAATGCTTCAGGCATTTTAAATCCTTCGGGAATTTTAATATAGATATCACTATCAAGTGATCCATACAAGTATGCTGTAACAACATCCATAAGACGCATCTCTAAATTCTCAGAGACTGCTAGGCTGATTAAATATCTAAAAGCAATTGCATGCATAACAGGAGAATATGTTTCTTCTTAATCAATCCTTGGTCGTTGAGAAAAACCTAGAGCCACAAGTCTGGCTTTGTATCTCATAATTTCATTTTTCTCATTTCCTTTCCGTACGAAAACCCATCTGTTTAGGTTTCACGGTTTCTGGCGTGAAAACGATGGGTCCAAAAACCTTTCTTTTATTGAGGGAATTCAATTCAACCTTAATAGCATCTTTCCATTTAGCCCAGTCGTGTCTATTTTGACATTCAATGACAGACATTGGTTTAGGTTAATCATTTCCAAAAATATCACATGCAACGACATAAGAAAATATATCATCGATATTTCTCATTTCATTTATGCTCCATAACTTTTTCGTATACCCATAATTGATTGCAACCTCTTTATTGATATAATTCATTTCCTCTTCTGGGGAAATTTTGATATTTTGTATATCTTTGGGAACACTTTCCTCGTTACCAATTGCAATTTCTATTCCTTTTCTCTTTCGGGGATTTTTATCTTTAGAGCCCAATGGTCTTCCATGCTTCAGGCGTGCTTTAGACTCTTCAGTGACTTTATTATTTATTTGTCCAACTGGAACTTTAATTCGAATTGGAACATTCACAGCTGGTATATAAGATTTAGTCACTCTCTTTGTATCAGTAAATGCATCAGGTAATTGATTTGCAATTTCTTGTAAATGTATTATCTTTTGCACTTCTGTTTCACATTGTTTCGTACGAGGATCAAGATACAACAATGACGATTCACACCATGAAACATCCTTTTCCTGGATTTTCTTTTCTCCCCCTAATGCTTGGAACATTGTCTCGTTAAAATGGCAATCGACAAAACGTGCTGTAAAAACATCACCCGTTAGTGGTTCAAGATATCTTATGATAGAAGATGACTCATATCCAACATATATTCCCAACCTTCTTTGAGGACCCATTTTTGTGCGTTGTGGTGGTGCAATACGAACATATACTGTACATCCAAAAATTCTAAGGTGGAAAATATTTGGCTCTTGACCAAAAACAAGTTGTATAGGAGTGTATGTATGATATGCACTCGGTCTCATGCGAACTAATGATGCAACATGTAAAATTGCATGACCCTATATAGAAATTGGAAGTTTTGTTCTAATTATTAATGGTATAGCTATTAGTTGGAGACGTTTAATTAATGATTCAACTAAACCATTTTGTGTGTGAACATGAGCTACTGGATGTTCAACAACAATTCCTACAGACATACAATAGTCATTAAATGCTTGAGATGTAAATTCACCGACATTATCAAGTCTCACTTTTTTAATAGAATAATCTGGAAAATGTGCTCTTAATTTAATAATTTGAGCAAGAAACTTTGCAAATGCCACATTACGAGTTGATAAGAGGCAAACATGAGACCATCTACTTGATGCATCTATTAAGACCATGAAGTATCTAAATGGTCCACATGATGGATGAATTGGTCCACATATATCACTTTGAATTCTTTCAGGAAACATAGGTTAATCCTTTTCAATCTTAGATGGTGAAGGTCTCACAATTAATTTTCCAAGTGAACAAGATGTACATGGAGTAACTTTACCTGTTTGAGGGAGCTTCTGGTCCTTCAATTGATGTCCATGTGTACTTCCAATTATCCTGCGCATCATTGTCGATCCTGGATGGCCTAACCTGTCATGCCATAAACTAAATATCGCAGGATCACAATATTTTTCTTTAACTACCATATTTGTTTCAACCACATTTATATATGTATAATGTAAACCAGAATGAAGTATTGGTAGTTTTTCTAATACATGGTTCTTATCAGTAATATACATATATTTCTCATTTCCCGAGGTCACCGTTTGAGTATCATATCCATTAAGATATACGTCATTAAAACTTAATAGATTTTTTTTCGATTTTGGAGAAAACAAAGCATTGTTTATAAGGAACTTTGTACCATTCGGTAATAGGAAATGAGCTATTCCTATTCCTTCTATCATGTCTGCAGGACCTGATATAGTATGTATGGTCCATTTTGTTGGTTTTAATTTAGAAAAATATTTCTTATCTTTCAGGATGGTGTGTGTGGTACCACTATCCGTTATGCATAAGTCTCTAACATTTGCTTGATGTTGTACTCCAATGGAATTCATATCAAAGTTCAAATATGAAACAAACTGTAAGTTTATAATAATAAAAATAAGAATCGTAATTATAGGACAATGTTATTATAGAAATATTTTATATGAAAAAGGGAATATATAGTTATGGAAAATGGAATACATAGTTATTAGAATAAGAATACCATCAAATTCATATAACATAAAAAAAGAATACATAGTTACGAAAATGGAAATACATATTTATTAGAATAAAAAGACCAACAACATTTATAGAAATCAAAGGTCGATATCGTTAAGTAAATCAAAAACATTTAGCTCAGTGTTTGACAACTCCAAGTTATCCATAAGGTTTACTTCCTTCTCTTTTCCATTGAGAGAATCTTTATAGAGCTGACAGAGATGTGGAGGTATGCAGCATGTCCTTGACCAGTGGTCTATGCTACCGCATCTGTAACAAGAACCTTCAGGATTCTGAGTATGACTTGTTCCTGCATCATGTTTTGACATTTTGAGCTTATTTTGTGGTTGGGTCTTGTAGCCTTGTAGAGCATGATGATTATTTACTCTTTGCCCACGACCACGATTAAAACTACGACCCCGACCGTAAGGGTGGCCTCGACCAAAATTGTAGTTTTGACCATAAAAATGATTTTGGCCAAAATGACCACGACCTCGTCCATGACCACGTCCATGTCCCCGTCCACGAAAATTATTTCTAGGACTATCATTGTTTATAGCATTTGCTTCCGGAAATGCTACTGAACCTGTCGGACGTGATTGATGGTTTTTCATTAAGAGCTCATTATTTTGTTCTACAACAAGTAAACATGAATTAAGCTCAGAATATCTTGTGAATTTCTGCATTCGATATTGTTGTTGCAAAGTAATGTTTGATGCATGGAAAGTAGAGTATGTTTTATCCAACATATCCGCATCAGTAACACTTTGTCCACAAAACCTAAGTTTGAACATACTCTAAACAATGCAGAGCTATAGTCATTCACTTTTTAAAAATCCTGAAACCTTAAAGTTCTCCACTTATCTCTGGCAGCCGGAAGTAAAACTTTATTTTGGTGATCAAACCTATCTTTCAGGTCTTTCCACAGAATGCTTAGATCACCGGTATTAAGATATTCAAATTTTAACATGTCGTCAACATGTTTCCGAAGAAAAATGTTGGCCTTTGTTTTGTCTTGCGACGAGCATTGATTGTTTTCATTTAAAGTGTAAAATGCCCATAGACTCAAGGTGGATTTTGACATCCATAATCCATGACATATAGTTCCTTCCATTTACATCAAGAGCCGCAAACTCAATCTTTGCAAGATTTGACATATTGTAACTATCAAACAATGAGAAAAAAATTAGAATCCATTTATGTCAATAAATATCGAAATACAAAGAAGTGGGAGAACCATAAGTACAAACATGCTTAAGAAAAAATAAAACTTATCAGGTGGGAGATTACTGAAAGGAATGACTAGTAATATAAGCATTGTAATAACGAGAATTAGAACTGGATGTAACATCTTCGGAAAAAAATCTTGATTAGATGAACTGGAGAAAGAAGAGTAAATATGTTGAGAAGAACTTAATGGTTAATTTATAATGTAAAATATAGTCGTTGTAAATGTTTGTGACCGCTATATATATAACCGTTTCAAATGATTTTGTAAATAAAAATGATACTTAATACATAAAATCAGTAAAGATTATAATATCAGTGATGGTAGATATAAGATATAATCAGTGATATAAAATAAGGAAAACAAAAAAATGTTAGTATGCTTAGATAAAAATTAGCAAGATAATAAACATATGCATAAATAATTGTTGAAAGATTAGTATGACCATAAAATTAAGTACGCATAAATAAAATTTAATATAAACATGGAAACATAAATAAGATTAGTATATGTATAAAAAAAAGTTAGAGTATTAGTAGTCATAATATCTATAATAAGAAGTCATCAACTTTCATGTTATTTATTTTGGTATTTTACCTTCTTAATATATAGTATTAAGAAAATACATATCTTGATTAGAACTCTCGTGCTGATAACGTGTTATAAATAACCAAGATTACCACTAGATTAATAATGGATTAAGAGATTTATAGAGAAAGAAAGTAAGGAAGTTGGAGAGAATGAAATACTTATGCAAGTATTGATGTGCATTTTTACATTTACACAAGGGGGTATTTATACTACATAATCTCCTATTCATCTACATGATTTACATGGGTAATTATTGAACAACTTGATTGTGGATTGGACATGAGAGTTGAAATTTGCATCCACAACCCATACTTCATAATATATTTAATATTTACAATGACTTTGAAATATTTTACGAAAGATATCCCATCGAGGTATGAATCTATTAGATATTACAAACTTGATGTCGATAAATCCGCGAGTCTAGAAATTCATTTCGGACAATTGAACCTTCTCGAACTATTTCTTTAGATAGAAGAACTTGGGGGGTTAATTTTGGAAATTCACAAGTAGGTACATATAATTGGGTTTGTTCCCGAAAAAGAATTATAGAATATTAAAATACAAACACAAACATGTGACTTTGTTATAGACAAAATGGGAATTTTTTTAGGAAAGGGTGTTCTAGGCTATGTCTAAACTAATCCATTGGTAAATTATTGATTGTAAGACATCAGCCCTGATTGAACCTTAGTGACAACAATTGTTGTGTACGTCTGGATTCGAACCCTTGGCATATGAGATTAGCCAGTACGCCACAACCCTTGTGGTTAAAATGGGAACTTTTTGAATAATAGAATAAATTAAAAACAATCTGCCCCTAGGGTTTGTCGAACTCTGGTTTTCGTCCTTAAGGGTGCGTTTAGTACGCAAACATGATAGGACAGAACGAGACAGGACAGAACAGAACAGATAACATGACCAATTTACCCTTAATAAGTTGTTTATATATTGTATATATGTATATTTTGATTAATTATGTAATTTATTGCCTTTCAAAAAAAAAATATGTAATTTATTAAATTATAACGAAATAAATATTTTTTATAACAAAATATAGTATTAGAAATTTTTCTTCAAGATAGATTAAAGTGATACCAAAATAAAAAGTTTATATAGTTTCCAATTTTTATTTTTTAACCTTTTTTTTACTATTAATATTTAAAAATTTAAATAAATTAAACAAAACATAGTAACTATATAAAAATAATATTTGAGGACAATAAAGTGAAAATTTAAAAAACATAAAATAAAATAAATAAAATTTAAAAAATGAATAAAATATAAAAAAATGTGTATTTAATGTTTTAGTAGAGAATTAAATTTTATTTTGAGGTTATATTGGTAAAATATAAGTCTGTTTCACTTTGTTCCATGGGGTAGAGGTGGATCAGGCATGTTCCACTTTTGTTCCACTCTGTTCCTGTCTGTTCCATCTGACAGTCCTGTCAAACATGTGATAGTGGTCCTTATTCTGTTCTGTTTTGTTCTGTCCTGTTCAGTATACCAAACGCACCCTAATTTTTGAAAAAAAATATAAGAAAGGTCGTTGGGGTCTGTATTTCATTACGGATTTCATTCGTGGCGGTTAGAAGGCGTTGTTAACTGAACTCATCTGCTAGTCAAGTGAAGGGCATTTTTGTCATTTTACATTTTTTTAATAATTATTGTAGGCACAAATATTTGACATATGTACAAGTTATTGAAATATTAAAAAAAATTAAATCCTAAATCTAACCCCCCACCCCAAACTTCGGCAACAACAACTTCAATCGATAGTCCGCAACAACCACTCCCACCATTATGATATTTGCAATGTGGCAAATCGTACCAAGAGAGAAAGATCCCGAGATCATAAAAGAAATGCTTCATGGATCGAGTCATTCCAAAGATATTATAGTAGAGTCACTATTCATTTACTGTGCCATCTCACTAATAAAAAAAATCCAAGGTAGCCCTTATTGGAAAAAAAAGATTTTTTTCTTAAAAAAGTGCTTTTTAGCCCATTCGATATCTCAACTTGTGCCAATAACAAATTGGCAACTTACACGACAACTCCATACCACATACCACTTTCCAATTCCATTCGGAGGTCCATCCTAATAAAGTTCTTCTAGATGTATTTATCTTTCTCATTCCTCGTTGTCCTTGCTTGGCTCGCTGCTTCCAAAGCAGTCATGTAAGCTTAAAGGACTGCTATCATAACTGCTAACAAAAGGAAGAAGGAAAGCATATCAAGACAAGTCGATGGACGAAGAAGACGAATTTAGCCTCTATGGCAAGCCACTTGTGGTAAAGATTTTCTAGCCTCAAAGGAGTTCAGACCAGAGTTATCGGCAACTGTAACTCTAATCTTATGTAGTCGAAAGAAAATCCAGGAATGAAGTGTCACACTCAGGATGGTTGACCAGTACTGCCTCCTTAGTTGCCGAAAATGCTTTAGATTTGATGGCACTCTAGTCGCAACTCTTTTTCATCCTTCGGTGCTAACTCTGATCTCATGCTTCCACCTCCAGCTTAAGCACTTCTATTGAGGCTGTATGAATCGAACAAACTATCAACATGGTTGAATCCTCAAATTAGAAAGGAAAAGGGAAAACCAACTGATACACAAGTAGGTCATAGGTGATTTGGTATATAACCTAAGAGTCAGAGGGAAAAAAGCTTCTTTGTGGGGTTTTCCTTATACAACTATAACTATATTCGTCTGCAACGATGATTTGGGTTCAAACAACACCCAACAACACAATGATGAGTTGGATCTGTAACCTTCGTCTCCGACCATGGAATTGGAACAATACCAAGGAGGAGAAATCTACAAATTTGAGAAATGGCATTGAAAAGCTAGTACGAGCGAATGGATAGACCCTCGAGCCCTTTGTAAAACCGAAAACCAAAATCTCTTAATCTCAATATTGTAAACACATTTGGGGGTGTTGTTAGGGTGTGTTTTATACTTTTATTTGTTGAATTGAAGTAGAGGGGTGCAAAATGTAATGTTTTATTTCTTTATTTAGTTAATGGGCTTTTCTTGTTAAATGGGCTTTGGGCCTGTTAGGTTTAAGCCCTAAGTATAAATAGTTTTGTTCAACCTAATTTTCTAGGTTAATGGTCATTTAGAGGTTTACGTTTATCAGTTAAAAATCTCTCTGTAAACCTTTGAGCTTTATCAGTTAATCAATACATATGACCATAACTTGTGATTCATATTGATTGTTCTTCATCGCTATATTCAATACACTTGCAAACTGGGATTCACAGGTGTTTGGGATTACGTTTGTAAAGTGCTTATTGACTTATTCATAAGGAGTTTTTAGTGCCTGGATGGAAAAAAAATGCTTATACCGGTTGGGCACCGGTAATAAGGAGTTTTTGATAAGTTACTTTCTTCTAACTTATTAACTTATTCCGGTGTGGTACCACCATAAGTTACTTCCTTCTAACGTATTTGCTTTTTTGCCAAAGACTAAAAACAATTTATCAACTTATTACGTTTTGGTACCGTTATAAACTAATTCAAACACTTTTTATAAAACTCTGGTTTAACACCATATAAATTGATAAACAATTTTGTAAAAAATCATAAATTGTTTTAAATAAACAATCTCATACACCCCAAAGTAAAACCATAATTAAAATCCAAAATAATAAACGATATTCCTTATAATTTTTAAAAGTTAGAGACAAAAACCCACAAACTCCAAGAACCATTTTTGTAATTTACTCTAAATAATATTATAAACCAATTGAAGATCGTTGACTGTTTTCATAACTTCTCTATATATAAAATGTGGATAATCTCAACATATTAAATATTGAATTTGATTAAAAAGAGAGATAGATGGTCTTTAAAAGACACTTTTAAAAAAAATTATGTTGAATATTCTTAAAACAATTTCAATATAACTACTGAAAATTATCTCTCTCTTATATATTATCCTGAATTTAAAATAAGGTAACCACCCTCACCCAAGTGTTTGGGTCAATTGGTAGCATCCCACCATATGCACCAATATGAAAAAAAAGAACATGTGTCCCCCCTCCTACATTATTTTCATCACACAAGAGCCTTTATTTTCAAATCCATTTATCCTAATATATTAAGCTCAGGATGACTAGAGCCTACATTGGATCGGATTAGATCATGGTATAGAATAAGTAGAGCCTACAACTGATCGGATTAGGTTAGGTTAAATCTGAATCCGAGTCAAACACGAATATGATAATTTGCTCTAAGTTTGGCTAGATGAAGTTGTTCTGGAGAGCTAGGGACATCTAATTGGATTTTATTTTTGTAACCGTTGGTTTCCGGGTCAAGTTACGTGCACCGACTAATCCCCCAAACGACCACGAATAGTCTGGAGTCATCGTAGGTGAACCTTCATTGCCACAAGGACAGAGCCTGGATTTGAACCTAGGGTAGATGAAATTTTCCACTACACGGTCCACCCCCCTAAGATTTAACCAGTGTGCCACAACCCAAGTGGTTATCTGATTGGATTAGATCCGGGTGCATTTGAGTCAAGTCAAGTTGGAACTTGATAATTTGCTCTAGGTTTGGCTAGATAGGTTGTTCAGTCTTGGTTTGTTGCTTGTCGAGATTGAGAAGGCCAGACTTGAGTTATGTCGGTGTTAAGATCAAGTCTTTGCTCGGTTATCACAAGTTTGGTTTTTACGAGTTCCTTTTGGCTTTTGAGTTTTGATGCGTTCGTATTGGTTCGGTTTCTATGCAATCAGTAAAATAAATCAATATCTTTAAAGTTCAAAAGAAATTAATTAAGACTTGAGAGTTACAATATCGAATCTTTCATACGAAATTAGAGACATGTTTATTCGATTTTGGCCCGAATCATGAATTGAGAACCATCCTAATCAATTTTGAATTTTTTGAATCAAATTGATCCACAATGTCGTAAAACCAAACCAATGTGGTCAAAGACGAATTTAGAAAAGTTTTCAAATGCGGTAAAAATATTTACCGTGATATAAAATAAAATAAAAATTAATTATAGTTAACAAAAGGGAAAAGTTCAAAGAAATTCAACGAACTATCCTATTTTGAATGATTAAATCACTAAATTATTTTTTTGAATGAAAAAACTATTAAACTTTTTCATCTTGAACGATTATGTCCCTAAATTATTTTTTTGACTGAAAAAACCATTAAACTTTTCTCAATTTTAAATGAAAAAACCCATTAAACTTTCTCATTTTAAATGATTAAGTTCTTGAACATTTTTTTTGATAAATAGATTGTTGAACTTTAAAAATTGGTTACATGCATCATTTTAACAAAAAAAAAACTACATGTAACCAACTAGGAAGATTTTAAAGTAAAAAGAAACATAAATCAGTTTTACCGTTCCCAAACCCTACGTCATTCAAACCCCTCACAAACAACGGTATTGCTCCCTCTCGCCACTCATCATCGCCCCATCGTTGTCAGTTCCTCATATCACCTATCACGCTGTTGACCCCGATGTTTGCAGTGGAGTTTGAATGACGTAGAGTTTGGGAACCGTAAAATTGATTTATGTCTCTTTTTACTTTAAAACATTTCTAGTCGGTTACAGGTAATTTTTAAAAGTTTGATGATTTATATATTGAAGAAAAATATTCAGAAACTTAATCATTCAAAATAAGAAAGTTTAATGAATTTTCATTTAAAAAAAATAGTTTAAGGACTTAATCATTCAAAATGAAAAAGTTTAATGGTTTTTTCGTTCAAAAAAATAGTCCAATGACTTAATCGTTCAGAATGAGATATTTTCTCAACCTTTCCCTTAACAATATACAATAGAAAAACATGAATAAAGTAGTTCAAATTTCATCGATTTACGGTTAGGGTTTTGACTTTCCACTATTTGTTAATCACCAAAATCAAATTTAAGCTTTGATATTTTATTGTATGCTCTCAGTTTCCTTTGCAATGATACACATTGAATCACAATGCTGACACATTTAAGAGTTATATTTTTTTCCACCACACAGGACAATTGAGTGGTGTCATGGGACCCATTGATTAAATGTGATATATTAATTAAGAATTACTTTATATAAAAAATTATTTTAATTTTCATAAGACACTAAACCTAACTTTAATGTTTCTACTTCAGTATAATTCGATTTTCTCATATATTATTGCTTACAAAATTATACATCAACAACCCATTACAAAAATGAAACCGATATTAACAAACACAAATATATTCTCTTGAAAATGGTAAACCGATCGAGCTAGAGGCCGGAAAACCTGAGATTAATGAATATCTGATAATTCATTAGATAATACATCATTTAATTTTTAATTTTAACTAGAATCACATAATAAAGTAATATACAATATGATATCTTTTTGAATGAATTGGTAAATGTGACACAAGTGTATAACATGTGCATGAGGGAAGAATCAAATCCCATGCAAGAAGTTTCCATTTTTTTTACAAAATTGACACAATATTTTTCAAAGGGTGTTCATAACACACACACCACTTGAGAAAAATTACCAAAAAAGATACAAAAAAAAATATATATATATATGTATTTTTCTTGACAAAATGGTTCTAATTGATTAAGAATCTTCATGCAATCATGGAGAAAAGAGATAGAAAATCAACTTCTTGGCAAGGAATGATGATGCCCATGTCGTGATTGAATCCGAATTCTTCCTCGGATCTTTGCAGTAGATCTTGAAACGCCGGATGATCCAAACACGATATCGGTACGATATATCTGCTTCGCCTTTCGCCCACATATACCACGAAATGTCCCTTTGGGACGTCGTTTGGGAGACTGTTGTCATCGCTGTTTTTGCCCAAACTTGAGCATCTTTTGATGATTTTCTTGAGAGCTAATGCTTGAGCTTGTTTATTGTGTGACTTTCTGAGACCCATTGTGAACTTGTGGTGGTGATGGTGGTGGTGGTGATGATGATGATAATAATAATGATGGTAGTGGTGGTGGTGATGATGATGATGATGATGATGATGATGATGATGATAATATTGATGATGATGGTAGTGGTGGTGGTTTGAAAAGGAGAAGGTAAGTACTTATATGTGTAGTGGAGAAATTAAGGAAGGGGGCAGAAGCATGTGGAGTGTAGGGGCAGGTGGTAGTTCACGGGTTCATACCTCGTTGGGCTTGCCCTACCTTGGTGCCCCTACTTAGAGACATCAAGGCCCAAGGTCTCTCTCTTTCTTTTTGTGTTCATATACATATACATTAATTTACTTTTATATATATATATATATATATATATATATATATATATATATACGCAACAAAAATGATATTTAGAAACTAAAAAATAAGTATAAGTTCATTAATTCATAACAAATAAACCCAACCCCTTAGGTATGGTCGCAAGAGCCTGAGGACTTCATAGCGGTTGCCCGGGTTCGAGCCCCACTCGCAGCATTGTGGCCACGGGATGAATGCCCGCGGGCCATAGGTCTGTTTTCCAGGAGATTAGTCCGGGCCCAAAGTGGTCTGGGATACTTCTTTATAAAAAAAAAACTTGTGGATTTTGAATAGATTGTCGGGACTCAGGAGTTTGATAAAAGATGGAGTATGGTTATTTGTTTTGGAACATTTTTTTGTTTTAGAGTTTATTAAACTGTGTTATGCATTTAAATTTACTTATATTGTGTGTGTTGAAAGTTAGGATTGTATGAACTATCAAATTTCAAATTTGTTGACTTTATGAGGATTATGAGGCAATTGATTGTATATTTCATTAGGTGTTAGATTAAAACATTATCAAACCGTAATTTGTAATTTAAGGCATCTGCAGTTTAGAAAAAAAAAAGTTCAAACCGTATATAAGGTTTAGTTTGCGTCCGTTTTAACTCTAAATCACCCCATAACGCATCGTGAACATCCCTAATGAGACCCACAAGATGATTATCAAGCCATTGATGTTATAAAACACTCGTGATCAGATGAGATGAAGCTCAAAACATATACGATTATTATAATAAGTTTCCTCTAAACATATATAAATACAATGTACATTCTTTTACTCAAAGAAAACACTTCACCAAGTTTGAAATTAAATTTGTTTTCATATTAAAAATTAAAAATAGATTTTTTTTAAACAATAAGTCTATATATGACAAACTAAGTGATAACGTAGCTGTTAGGTGATAAGCTAGGTAGTAGACAATAAGTTAGTTGATAGTTGATCAATTAACTGATGACTAATTACATTTGGCAAAACCAAGTTGATAATTGTAAAATGACCAAAAAGAATGTGTTAAAAAGTTTGTCAATTCTAAAATCTCATAATGTAATAAAAACAAATAATTAACAATATAATATGTTAATTAATACAAACTAAATGATAAAAAAAAATTAAATATTATATTATATATGTGGGGTTGGGGGGGAAGATTTGTGTAACCAAATATTAATTTTAGAATAAAATTATACTAATTGATGATTTTAAATAATCATCACATATAATATAAATAGAAACAAAGATTGTCAACCGTCAATATCTTAATTAATTAATAATTCTTTAAAAAAAATAATTAATTTAAATATTTTAATAAAATCATTATTTGAGTTTTTATTATTAGCTAAAACAACGAATTATAACTTTAAGTTTTATGTACTTAACAAACAAGTTTACAATTGTTATGTTCGGTTTTTTGACGATTAAATATATTAAATAATAAATAATTAATATAAGTTAATAATTCAAATTAATTAATAATTAATATTTATTTATAGTTAATAGTAAATAATATCAATTAATATTAATCGGTGGCAAAAAAATGGTCAATTCCATGTCTTATCTTCCAACTTGTAGGCTGTAGCCACCAATAATTTGTCAAAATTATGAATATAAAAGCAATTATATTTGAATAATTAAGCCCAAAATAAGACATAAAGAAAATATTTAGTTATTTATTTGAAAATTACAACTATGCATTTTATTGAATAACCATTAACCATTGGGTGTTCCTTTTCCATTTGCTTCCAATAGTTTGAACTATCCAGAAAAATTGTCGGCCTATAAATGTGGTAAAAAAACCAATAATTAGTTTAAATAAAATAAAAATAATGTCTAACATTTGATGTCAATAAAATCTTTGATTTAAAATCAAAGTTTGATGTAATAATCGGGATCTTAATTTGTAAAGAGGTTGGTGTTTGGTGATTTTTTGTTGAAGGCTTAAAGTCTAAGGACTAAATTGAAATTTGTGGAAAAGGGATTAAACTCTAATACCCACATTCTCTATTTCATTTTCACATTGAGGTGGCTTAGAGAAACCAGGGAGAATAGTGGGTGAAATCAAGATTTGGAAGAAATCAAAGAAGGGGTTAGCTTAGAAGAGATCCTTGTCAAGAGTTCTTCAAGGTAATCATCATCTCCATCTATAATCTATAATTTCTTGTTTGGTCTAATGGTTGAGGAGTTTTAGAATCTTAAAGGAATAGGCTAATCCTTGGCTTGTTTTGCTGAAAGTTGTTTTGATTGTTGCATATCTCTTTGGGATTGATTAAGTAGCTAGACCACATTTGGGCTATGTAATTTGTGGTTTTTGCAAATCCAATTTTAGCCAAAAAGGAGGGTTTTCTCGTTCGTAACAAAACCCAAGTAGTGGGTTCTTGTATTGCAACTTGCTGAGGAGGGTCGAACTCGGGGAGGCCGGGAGTCGGCCGAGGACCCGGGGGAAACCGGGACGCTAAGACCCGAGGAGACCGGGAGTTGGTCAATGATCCGGGGAGTCCGGATATTGAAGGTCCGAGAGACGGGTGTGAGCCGGGAGTCGGCCGAGGACCCGGGGGAAACCGGGACGCTAAGACCCGAGGAGAACGGGAGTTGGTCAATGATCCGGGGAGTCCGGATATTGAAGGTCCGGGAAACGGGTGTGAGCCGGGACCCGGGAAGGCCAGGAGGCCAAACCCGAGGAAACCGGGTGAAGGCCGGGACCCGAGGAGACCGGGATAGGCCGAGGCCGGGGAGGCCGAACTGGGGAATCGGGGAGGCCGACTCTGGGGCAGATTTTGAATCCAAGACGAAAAAGCTTCGTCACAAGGAGGTGATCATGGTCAAGGTTCAATGGAAGCATCATCGGGGATCCAACATCACGTGGGAGGCCGAGGAAGATATGAAAAGAAGATACCCACACTTATTCGCATAGGGCGAGATTTCGGGGACGAAATCTCATCCAAGGTGGGGAGGATTGTAACGCCTGAAAAATCTTCTAGTAAGTTTAATAAATATTGCATTCCTTTCCCCTCGCTTTCTCTCGATTGAGTCAAGTATTTAGGAAGCGCTTTTAGTTTAAATTAACTTTTAGACTTATGCCTCTCGAGCTACGTTAGAATCCTTAAAACTTCTCCTAAGTAAATTCGTTGTGGGTCTCATCGCGCGGGTTTGAGAACCTGCGACTTAGAATCAGGAACTCAAGTGGGAGAATATAGCGACTTACGCGGCCTATGTCGTGGCCTCAAAGTCGCAACACTCGCTGGAGTTCGGGGTCAGGGGCACATACGTGGCCTATGACGCGGCCCCAAAGCCTCGGGACCCTACATACCCTAGAAAACGGGGTTTCACCCATTTGAAGTCATTTTCAGTTTTAGCCATTTGAAAAGGAACGTTTCTAAGAGCATTTAAGGCGATTTTCTTCCTCCCAAGCTTCCCTCCTCTTTAACTTCGTCAGTTGGGTTGTTGGAGGCATTTAAGAAGTGATCAAGACTAGTATTTGGGCATTTATTGGGAAGAATTCGAGATTTTCCAAGTCCCAAGTCCTCATCTCCATCAATCTAGAGTTTTATCAACTTTTCTAGGTTTTTGGTGAAAACCTAGATTGTGAGTGTTCTAAACCTTTGAAAATGAGATACATGTGTTTACCTGCTTAAATATTGTTTTTCCTTTATTATATGAAACTAGGGTTTCCTCATATTGGTTTTGTTGGTTCTAATGTTACCTTGGAAAATAAATGGTTTGTTTTGAAGGGAAGAAATATGGATATGTTGGTGATATGGATATGCCAAAGAATGGTATTTATGCTCATACATATCTGTGATATTGTTGGTTAAGTGATTGGGAAATATTCCCCATTATGTGTAGTCTCTTGTATGGTCATATGCATGAATGGTCAAAATGTGTAGGTCTCTATGTTACTTACACCTATTGTTGTTGAATATGAATTATTGGACCACATGATAAGCTTGGGTGTTGAATACACATTGTGAGCACTACCATGCTACTTGGTCATGAATGAGTTGTGTGGATGAACCAAGTCAAATAGGCACTAGGAGGACATAGTCGGGTGCCACTGTGTTGGTATGTACATAGACCTCCGCCATTTGGGGCAATGCCATGTGTACCCCCGGATGTGCCGGGCCTTGTGGTGTCACTCGTGGAAGTGGGCACTAAGGTATCTCGGCTCTTGGGTGAAATTTGATTGGTGTTATGGGTCTCCCCCATTGATTCCGGATTCGGTAAATTATTGTTGGTAAAGAATTATGAAATTGATAATCATGCATGTATTACTTGTACATCAACATCACTAGGATTTTTGGCCTAACACTTGTTTGTTATTTACGTGTATCTCAGGTTTTAGTGGCGCCGCACCTAAGAAGGTCTAGGCGGACTTGGTGAGAGCTTGGGGATAGTGCATTTTGGGCGCACTTTTTGTGAAGACTTTATTGGGTTTATAGGCGACACCCTTTTTGTAATCTTATTTCTATTGTAGAAATTATATTAGTTGGTTGTTGTTTATTACTTTAAATTACAAGTTGTAATTAAACAGGTTTACACATTTCCCCATTTTTGGGAGGCTCTTGCTATGACAATCTTATATACCACATTTCCGTTTTTTCGGAATTTGGTTATACCCATTTTTGGGGTGTTACAGTTCACCGTGATTGAGCGCATTGGATTACGAGCCTACAAGTTAGATTTGCCACCGGAGATGGACGGAATCCACGCTACGTTCCATGTGTGTTACCTGCGGAAGTGTTTGGCGGAAGAAGAAAGCATCATACCGTTAGCAAAAACTCGAGTTGACGACAATCGCTGGATTGAGGAGCCTGAAACTATTCTAGGAGAGAGACCAAAAGAATCCGTCACAAAGACGCCACGATGGTTACGGTTCAATGGAAGCACCGCCGCGGTGCTAATGTGACATGGAAAGCGGAGGAGGACATGAAGCATTGATATCCCCATTTATTCGAGTAGTCGGGATTTCGGGGATGAAATCCATTCCAAGGTGGGGAGGATTGTAACACCCCGAATTTTGGGTCTTATTTGTGTTTTGGCTTAGAATACCCGTATTAGTTGGTGTTGAGCAAGATTTGGATTGAAGACAGAAAGTTTCCCCCACCAGTGTTTGGCGCTGCTTACCGCGCGGGTGGAACCGCACAACCATCCGTGCGGGACTCTGTCCAATCACGGCTCCAACGCTTCGTGTGTCTCACCGTACGAGTGGAACCGCGCAAGCGCCCGTGCAAGCGCTCGCGCACGAGCACATATTGATAATAAAAGAAAATTCGGCCCCAAGCCCTCATTTATTCCAACTTTTGCATTTAGAACATTTTGGGGTTGCGTTTTTCTCTCAGTAGTCCGTACATTTAGTCTATCTCTCATATTCTTCTTGTATGTGTGGCAGACCATTATGGTTAACACTCAGAGTAGGTTGCCAACACCTCCGGAGGGACTGAAGCATCGGCATCTACGACCGATCAACTGGAAACAGCTGTGGTTGCCACTGCTCCGCCTAGACAACCAGTGTTGGGAGGAGGAGTGGAGCAAATTCCCAGGGATAACATTGTTACCGTCAGGCCGGTTATCGAGGAGGTAACCCTTGAGAGCCGAATGATGGGTACCATGATGCAAGCCATGAACGCGACCATGGCACAACAACAAGAGTTCTTCATTAAGCTTTTGGAAGATCGCGACGCCAGTCACCGCCGACCCAAAAAAGTGGCAGAAAACACCGTGTTTGGGTTGGGAGGTGGTGGAAACGGCGTCGGCACCGAAGGGCATGCGGTAGTCGGAAACAAGGGAAAGAACAAAGGATACACTTACAAGACCTTTTTGGGGAGCCACCCACCGGAGTTTTTGGGTTCCGCAAATCCGGTTACTTGTATATATTGGCTCAAGGAAGTGGAAATGACCTTTGAATCAAGCGAATACGATGACTCACAAAGGGTCAATTTCGCCTCTCAACTGCTTAGAGGTGAGGCCTTGATTTGGTGGAATCTCACCCGATCCGTCCTCACCCTCAAAGTTTTGGCTAAACTGACTTGGCCGATTTTCAAACATAAGATTTCGGACAAATACTGCAGCGAATGATCATTGGACAAGATTGAAGAAGAGTTCAGAAACATGAGGAAAGGAACCTTGTCTGTCACCGATTACTCCAAGCTCTTCTTGGAGAATCTGAACCTAGTGGGGCATCTGGCTCCCGATGAGCGATCGAAAATCAAAGCCTATCAGCGTGGGTTACCGGCCGAGATGAGGACGACCGTGAGGAATGCTAGAGGGTCGACGCTACAAGAAGTAATTGAAGAGTCCTTACTTGTAGAGGACGACATGATTGCAGGAAAAGAAGAGAAGGGATTGGTGGGAGAAAAGAGAAAATGGGATGGGTCAACCGGACCTAACCGTCAGTTCAAACCGAATTTTGAGGGAAGGGGAAATGACCCCCAATGGGAAGTACGATGGTGCCACCGATGTAAGAGCAAGCATAGTGGCCCATGTAATCAAAGAACCTATTCGAGTCCTCCCGAGTTCTCCAAATGTGGAAAGAGAGACCACATGACCCGTGATTGTCCTATCCGGGGGCTCGTTTGTTTCGAGTACCGAGAGCCGGGGCACATGAAGAGAGAGTGTCCAAAGTTGATCGGGAGAAACCGCGGTTTTCCTAGCGGGTCGGCTCCAAAGAAGGAGATCCCACCAAAGGTACCGAGTCGGGCCTTTCAAATGACCGTGGATGAAGCGAGAGAGACCGTCGATGTGGTATCGGGTACGTTCCTTGTAAACTGTTTGCCTGCTCATGTTTCGTTTGACTCGGGTGCAAATTGGTCATTTGTATCGAATTCATTTTGCTCGATGTTTTCTACTCCCGTTAGTACCCTTTATGACCCCTTAGTGGTAGAAGTAGCCAATGGGGAACAAGTGTTGATTCGAGAACACTATCACGATTGTACTTTAGAGGTAAATGGTCATCGTTTTGAGGTGGACTTGTTGCCAATGGCAATTGGTGGTTTCGACATAGTAATAGGCATGGATTGGTTTGACTAAGAACCATGCCGACATTATTTGCTCTAAGAAAATGATTAAATTGCTTGTGGCAAATGGCGACACGGTTACCATTTATGGGGAGAAAAGGAAGGGATCCACTCCCGTAATCTCATACTTGAAGGTCCGTAAGCACCTAGCGAAGGGATGGTCATCATATTTTGCCTAAGTCGTGGATGCAAAATTGGAAAACAAGTTGGTGGAAGATGTGAAGATTGTTCGAGATTACCCGGACGTCTTTCCGGAAGATTTACCCGGTTTGCCGCCAGAACGTCAAGTGGAGTTTCAGATTGATCTCACCCCAGGAGCGGCCCCGATAGCCCGTTCTCCCTACCGCTTGGCGCCAACGGAAATGCAAGAGATGATGTCCCAACTGCAAGAACTATTAGAGAAAGGTTTCATCCGACCGAGCTCGTCTCCTTGGGGAGCCCCAGTCCTATTCGTGAAGAAGAAAGATGGTGCTATGCGGATGTGCATAGACTACCGGGAGTTGAATATAGTCACAGTGAAAAACAAGTATCCTCTTCCCCGAATCGACGACCTCTTCGATCAACTTCAAGGAGCGGGATGGTTCTCAAAAATCGATTTGCGATCAGGATACCATCAGGTGAGAGTGAAGAAAGACGATGTTCCGAAGACCGCCTTTCGGACAAGGTATGGGCACTATGAATTCTTGGTAATGCCATTCGGGTTGACGAATGCACCCGCCGTGTTCATGGATCTGATGAACCGGGTGTGCCGACCTTTCTTGGATAAGCCGGTGATAGTCTTCATCGACGACATCCTAATCTATTCGTGCGACGAAGCGGAGCATGGAAAGCATCTGAGGGAAGTATTGGAGGTCCTACAGAAGGAAAAATTATTCGCAAAGTTCTCAAAATGCGAATTTTGGTTGCAAGAAGTCCAATTCTTGGGCCACGTGGTGTCCAAAGACGGAATAAAGGTAGATTCGGCAAAGGTCGAAACGATGATGGGATGGGAACCATCGACGAGCCTAACAGAGATTCGTAGCTTCTTGGGTTTGGCCGGATACTATAGAAGATTTATCCAAGATTTTTCAAAGATCGCTTCGCCAGTTACGTCATTGACAAGGAAGAATGTCAAGTTTCTCTGTACGGACACTCAAGAACATGCTTTCCGTACTCTCAAGAAGAAATTGTGTGAAGCACCGATCTTGTCCCTACCTGAAGGATCGGATGATTTTGTTGTCTATAGTGACGCTTCTAAGATGGGTCTCGGATGTGTACTTATGCAAAGGGGGGGAGGTGATAGCCTACGCATTACGTCAACTGAAGGATCACGAGAAGAACTATCCGACCTACGATTTGGAGTTAGTAGCGGTGAAACTCGCGTTGAAGTTGTGGCGTCACTATCTCTATGGAACGAAATGTACACTTTTCATAGATCACAAGAGCTTGAAGTACATTTTCGATCAAAAGGAGCTCAACATGCGGCAAAGGAGATGGCTCGAACTACTAAAAGACTATGACTGCGAGTTACTTTACCATCCGGGTAAGGCAAACGTGGTAGTGGATGCCGAGCCGACAGAATCATGGGAGCGGCACTGTTGTATCACTTGCTAGGATTGACGTTGTGTCAATCCTAATTGAGAACATCAAGAGGTGTCAGTCAGAAGCACTTAGAGAAGAAAACCTCAAAGCCGAGGTTATGGTAAAGCAACGAGATTCCTTGACAGAAGATAGTCGTGGCTTGAAGTTTGTTGGGAACTGAAGAATTGTACAAGTACAGTTAATGCTGCTAGTAGAACTTGGTTAATACTTCTGAGGATAATACTGCTAGTTGAAGTTAATGCTGCTCTTCAAGATTAATGCTGCTAGAAGATATTACTACTGCTGAGCATGGTTAGTACTGCTAAACTTAGTACTGCTCAGAGTATTAATACTGCTGATGATTAGTACTGCTTATATGATGAAGACTATGTATGGCAAGGATGACAGCTGGATAGATTAAAGATATTAAAGGAAGCTTGGAGATAATGATGGAAGATTATACTGAAGATCTTTTATTATTTTGTAATTATCTTTTATCTTCAGTATATGTATAAAATAGTTTAATTCATTAGTGGTAACTATCATTCTGAGTTATTAGTTTTCTTAGAGAGAATCAACCTCAAGGTTAGAACCCTGATTCTAGAGAAGTAGAATTCGTATTGGTGAGTCTGTTCATCAATATTGAGGTTGTGTGTTTAATCTTGTAACTTCAATCATTCAATACAAGTTTACAAGTTGTAATCATTGATTTACTGTTGCATTGTTTTTCAGAATATTAAAGTGTTATTCCGCAGCTTCTTTAATATTGTTTTCTGAGTGTGTGTTCTTGTTAAGAATTAAGATCCTGACAAGTGGTATCAGAGCCTGTATTCTCAGAAATCTTTTTCATCATGGAAAACATTGCTGAATCAAACAATACCCTGGTCTCAAAGGTTCCAATGCTCAGATCCAATGAATTCGACATGTGGAAGATCAAAATCAAGCAGTACATACTCCTCACTGACTATTCTATGTGGGACATCATTGAGAATGGCCCTTCTGAAGCAGGAAAGATTGGTGCAGATGGAAAGAGGACACCACCAAAAACTGATGCAGAGAGAAAGACTAGACAGACAGAGATGAAAGCCTTGAGCACTTTGCTCTTGGCTATTCCCAATGAATATCAACATCAGTTCTGTAATTGCACTGATGCACAAATGCTCTGGAATGCTCTAGAGAAGAGATTCTCTGGTACCAAAAGTACCAAGAGAAATCAGAAGGCCATACTGAAGCAACAGTATGAGAACTTTATGTCAACAAAGAATGAGTCCATGACTCAAACTTTTGACAGGTTCAACAAGCTAATTGGTGAACTAGCTACTGTGGGAGTACAAATTGATCAAGATGATCTAAACAGGAAGTTCCTAAGGTCCCTGGGTGATGAATGGACCATGTATACTGTCTCTTTCAGACAGAATGATCAACTGGAAGAAAAGGAACTTGATGATCTATACAATGATCTAAGAGTTTTTGAATCTGAGGTAGAGGCTAAGAAAAAGCCTTCTGGATATGTTCACAATGCTGCACTCCTATCAGCGTCAAGTGATTCTACCTCTAACCCTGAATCAGTGAGTGCTACCAATGGAGCAAATCAAGAGAAAGGCACTGAAACTGTGTTTGAAGCCTTTCTGTCCAGTCATGGAAATTCTTCTCTAATTAATGATGACTTGGAACAACTCCATCCGGATGATCTTGAAGAGATGGACATTAAATGGCAGATGGCCATGCTCTCTATGAGAGTCAAGAAGTTCATCAAGAGAACTGGGAGGAACAACTTCTCCCAAAGAAGAGAAGATGGAGCAGGTTTTGACAAGTCAAAGGTGGAATGCTATAAATGTCACCAGAAGGGACACTTTGCTAGGGAATGCAGAAGTGGACTGTCTCACAACAACAACCACCAATAAGCACAACCTGGAAGCTTCAATAATAACAAAAACTCTGCACAAGCCCTGGTCTCTCAACAAGGTATGGGGTTTGATTGGAGTGATCAAGCTGAAGAAGCCATCCAAAACCAAGCTCTAATGGCTGAAGTGTCTGATCTCCCAATAGAGGTAACTTCTAATCTTTGTACTCAAAACTGCATTAACACTGTTAAAAGGTACAGTGATCACAACCAGAAAATGAGTGATGACCTGAAGAGATTAGAAAAGGACATAAAAGACTATGTTAGGATTGTTGAGAGGTTTGAAGAGCAGATTAAGAGTTTTCAAGCCAATGAGCTTCAACATTCCTATGACACAAACTACTGGAAGTGGGAGAAGAATGACCTAGAACTTCAACTGACCAAATCCAAAGAGGAGAGTGAAAAGTTAAGAGGAGAGCTAGCTAAAGTCAAGCTAGATGTAGAAAAGTTTACCAATGCTTCTAAAGCAATGGACTCTCTTCTACAAACTCAGATTCATGATAGACTGAGAAGAGGAATAGGGTACAATACCACACCACCACCCTACAACAACAACTACATTCCTCCTAGTTCAGACTTGTTAGAAACAAAGGATAGGAAGGACCTGACTGAGGGAACCACTGAGATAGATCCCTTAGATGAAGTAGTTGTTGAGGATAAAACTGAGAAAGAAACTGTCAAGAATAAGGACAGTACTATGAATGGTGAGATTCCTATAGAGAACCATATAATTACCAATGAGGGATGTGGAAAGCATTGGATCAAGTCCAAAGAGATAGAGAAGATTGAGGGAAAGAATAATAAGGTTCATTATAAACAGACCACTGTTGTGAACCCTATCCCTTGCAAAAAGTGTTCATGCAATAAATCTGAGCCCTAACAACATGATAAAAAGAGGGGTAATCAGAGAAACTGGAATAATATGTGGGCACAAAAACAAGGGATTGATCTAAGTAAAATCAATAGACCAAAACCCTGTTTTATTTGTGGAAAGCTTAATCACATTGCCAAATATTGCTATTTCAATCCCATGAACCAAAGGATGAATTTTCAGAGACCTACTCAAAAACCCTTTGGTTATAGGAAGAAAGAAAAGAACCATGTGGCTAAGAAAGTTGGTACATATAAAAGCCACATGAAGAAAAAGAATGTAGAAGACATTGTCAAGATCTGGGTACCTAAAATCACTAAAGCTGTTAGTACTGCTACCAAAAATAATACTGCTGACAGTGATAGTGCTGCTAGAAGCAATACTACTGCTACCAATGTTAGTGCTGCTAACATTGTTAGTAATTCTGCAAATGTTAATACTGCTAACTCTGTTAGTACTGCCAACAAGGTTAATACTGCCAAACCTGTTAGTACTGCTAACTCTGTTAGTACTTCTAAAGATAGTACTGCTTCTAGTATTAGTGCTGCTAGACCAATAATCTTGACAAAGTACTCAACCACTAAGTGTTCTGATTTTAAAAACCTCATCAAAAAGGAATGTAAGTATTTTGATGAGAAAGGGAAGACCACTTTGGCTTGGGATCCTAATCAATACTAATTGTCTAATCTTATGTGCAGGGCAACCAACAGCTGAAAGGGAAGAGCATCTGGCATGTTGATAGTGGTTGCTCTAGGCACATGACAGGGAACATGTCTTGCCTCAAGAACTTCAAGAAGATTGATGGTGGGCATGTTGCTTTTGGGAATACTCCAGATGGAGGTAAAATCAGTGGTAAAGGTGATGTAACCAAAGGTAAAATGACCTTTGAAGATGTTTTCTATGTTGAACAATTAAGGTACAACCTGTTAAGTGTATCATAGGTTTGTGATAAACAACATAGTATACTGTTTACAGATTCTGAATGTATTATCCTTGCTCCTGGATTCAAGGTAGTTGATGAAAAAATGATACTACTAAGAACCCCCAGAAAGGACAATGTATATTGTTTAGATATGGAAAGTGTGTCATCTGATTCATCTCTAAATTGTCTTGTTTCAAAAGCTTCTTTGGATGAATCATCACTTTGGCACAGAAGGATGTGTCACATGAACTTTAAAACAATAAATAAACTTGTTAAAAACAACCTTGTAAGAGGTTTGCCTTCTAAAGTCTATTCATGTGATGATCATTGTGTTGCTTGTCTTAAAGGCAAACAACACAAAACTTCTCATAAGTCCAAAAAGGTGAACACTATTCCTTCTTCTCTTCATTTATTGCATATGGATCTGTTTGGCCCTACAAATGTTATGAGCATAGGGAAGAAATCATACTGCCTAGTTATTGTTGATGATTACTCTAGATTTACTTGGGTATACTTTCTAAGGACTAAGGATGAGACAAGTGGATTGATCAAATCCTTTATTCTAAGAATTGAAAACCAAACTAATCAAAAAGTAAAAATCATTAGGTCAGACAATGGTACTGAATTTAAAAATCATGACCTAAACACCTTTTGTGAGGAAAAAGGAATTGAGAGACAATACAGTGCTCCTAGAACTCCACAACAAAATGGTGTTGCTGAGAGAAGGAATAGGACACTGATTGAGGCTGCTAGATCTCTGTTAGCTGACTCTAAACTTCCAATAACTTTCTGGGCAGAAGCAGTTAATACTGCTTGCTATGTCCAAAACAGAGTACTAGTAGTCAAGCCTAAAAACAAGACACCTTATGAGCTTTTAAATAAAAGAAAACCCTTTATTGGATTTTTCAAACCTTTTGGGTGTCCTTGTACTATTCTCAATACTAAATCTCACTTGGGAAAGTTTGATAGCAAGGCAAATGATGGTTTTCTTGTTGGTTACTCATCTCAGAGTAAGGCCTACAGAGTTTTTAATACTTCTTCTAGAATAATTGAGGAAAGTGACAATGTCAAATGCAATGAGAACACACCAAATCCTATTGGGTATGGTCCTCAGTGGCTGTTTGACATTGATTCACTAACTAACTCTTTTGGTTTCAGTAGTGACAATTATGCAGGTGCAGGAAGTGGTAGATCAGGGGATACACAAGTTCAAGACATTATACCACAGTCTGTGATCTTTCCTATGCCTATAAAAGAACCTGTTGAATTCTGTGAAAAAGAAACTTTATCTGAGCCAAGTCAGAGTGAAGAAGAAAGAAGAGATGAGGAGAATCAAGTGAATGAAGAGCTAGAAGTAGCTGAGGTGATCCCCTCAGCTGACTTAAATGATTCCAATCTAGAGGTGGGAATTCATGAAGAACCAAGTCTTCAGACTAGAACTCAAAAGCATCACCCACTAGAACTGATCATAGGAGACATCTCTTCTCCTATGATAACAAGGAATCAAAGCAGACTTCAAGAGCTGCAGGATCAACAACATACAGTACTCTCCTGCTTTCTATCCCAGATTGAGCCTAAGAAGGCCTATGATGCAATGAAAGATTCAAGTTGGATAGAAGCCATGCAAGAAGAGTTACTTCAATTCAAACTACAGGATGTTTGGGACTTGGTGGACCTTCCAAAAGGTCATAGAGCTATAGGCACCAAGTGGATTTTCAGGAACAAAAAGGATGAGAGAGGTATTGTGATCAGGAACAAAGCAAGGCTTGTGGCACAAGAGTACACTCAAGAAGAGGGCATAGATTATGATGAAGTGTTTGCTCCAGTGGCAAGAGTAGAGGCAATCAGGCTGTTCCTAGCCTATTCCTCATAAATGAAATTCAAGGTCTATCAAATGGATGTAAAGAGTGCCTTTCTGTATGGTTCAATTGATGAAGAAGTATATGTCTGTCAGCCACCTGGTTTTGAAAATCCTACATATCCTGACAGAGTATACAAGCTGAAGAAAGCACTCTATGGTCTACATCAAGCCCCAAGAGCATGGTATGACACTCTGTCTACCTATCTCTTGGAGAATGGGTTTGAAAGGGGCATAATTGACAAGACCCTGTTCATTAAAAGAAGTAAGAAGGACATCCTACTAGTTCAGATCTATGTGGATGATATCATTTTTGGATCCACAAAAGATCAGATGTGTAGAGACTTTGAAGAGTTGATGCACAAGAGCTTTAAAATGAGTTCAATGGGTGAACTTAACTTCTTCCTTGGACTTCAGGTGAAACAGCAGACAGATGGGATCTTCATTAGTCAATCAAAGTATGTGCAAGACATCCTGGAGAAATATGGTTTAAAAGACTCAAAGCCAGCAAGCACACCAATGGAAACTCATAAACAGATCACTGCTGATCTTGAGGGGGAGGATGTTGATGTCCATCTATACAGATCGATGATTGGATCTCTAATGTATCTCACAGCCTCAAGACCAGACATCATGTTTCTAGAATGTGTATGTGCCAGATTCCAAGTCAAGCCAAAACAATCACATCTTCAAGTTGTGAAGAGGATTTTCAGATACTTAAGAGGGCAACCTAGATTAGGTCTTTGGTATCCACATGCATCTTCATTTGACTTGATTGCTTATTCAGATAGTGACTTGGGTGGTGCTAACATGGACAGAAAGTCTACTTCAGGGGGATGTCAACTTTTGGGTGCAAGACTAGTATCTTGGCAGTGCAAGAAACAAACCACAGTGTCCTTATCAACAACAGAAGCTGAGTATATTGCTGCTGTAAGTTGTTCCAAAGTTGCAAGTATTCCAAGGCCGAGCTTGGGTACCAAAGTTGGGAGGAAACTGTGAGCTTCTCCTAGAAGAATCCCACAAATCCAAGTATTCCATACACCCCGATAGCACAAAGATGTATAGAGATCTCAAGTTGAATTATTGGTGGCCGGTGATGAAGCTCGACGTGGCCAAATATGTGAAGAAATGTGTCACTTGTTTGCAAGTAAAGGCAGAGCATCAAAGACCCTACGGGAGTTTACAACCCTTGTCAATTCCGGAATGGAAGTGGGAGCATATCACAATGGACTTCGTCACCAAACTATCGAAAACATTGAAGGGGCACGAACAATTTGGGTGGTGGTGGACCGACTCACCAAAAGCACACACTTCCTAGCAATGCGCGAGACTTTGCTCATGGACAAACTAGCAAAGTTATACATCGATGAAATTGTGTCAAGGCATGGAGTTCCGTTATCTATCGTGTCTGATAGAGATAGTCGGTTAACTTCAAAGTTTTGGGATGGTCTACAAAAAGAATTGGGTACAAAGGTTAAATTGAGCACGACTTACCATCCTCAGACAGACGGACAAAGTGAACGGACCATCCAGACTCTTGAAGACATTTTGAGATTGTGCGTCATCGATTTTGGGGGAAATTGGGACTCGCACCTGCCATTGGTGGAGTTTGCATACAACAATAGCTATCATTCGAGCATCGGTATGGCTCCATTTGAAGCTCTTTACGGCCGAAAGTGTAGAACCCCGACTTGCTGGCTTGAAGCGGGGGATAAACAATTTTCCGGACTGGAAATCATTCAAGAAACCACGAATAAAGTTAAGGAAATCCGAGAGCGTCTAAAAGCGGCTTAAGACAGATAGAAAAGCTACGCGGACAAGAAGAGAAGACCAATCGAATTCCATGTAGGCGACCGGGTGATGTTGAAGGTGTCACCATGAAAGGGGATAATCCGTTTTGGGAAACGCGAGAAGTTTGGTTCCTGTTTCCTTGGACTCTTTGTTATCTTAGAGAAGGTCGGACTCCAAGCGTACCGGTTAGACTTGCCACCAAAAATGGAGAGAATTCACCCTACGTTTCACGTATGTTACCTTCGCAAGTGTCTAGCCAAAGAGGAAAGCGTCATCCCATTGACAGAGATCCGGGTGGACAACAGGAATTGGTGTATGGAAGAACCGGAGACGATACTTGAACCCAAGACGAAAAAGCTTCATTACAAGGAGGTGACAATGGTCAAGGTTCAATGGAAGCATCATCGGGGATCCAACATCACGTGGGAGGTCGAGGAAGATATGAAAAGAAGATACCCACATTATTCGCATAGGGCAAGATTTCGGGGACGAAATCTCATCCAAGATGGGGAGAATTGTAACTCACGAAAAATCTTCGAGTAAGTTTAATAAAAATTGCATTCCTTTCCCCTTGACTTCTCTCGATTGAGTCGAGTATTTAGGAAGCGCTTTTAGTTTAAACTAACTTTTAGACTTATGCCTCTCGAGCTATGTTAGAATCCTTAAAACTTCTCCTAAGTAAATTCGTTATGGGTCACATCGCGCGGTTCTAAGAATCTGCGACTTAGAATCAGGAACTCAAGTCGGAGAATACAGCGACTTACGCGGCCAAAGTCGCGACACTCATTGGAGTTCGGGGCCAGGGGAACACGTGCTGCCTATGGCGCGACCCCAAAGCCGCGGGACCCTACAGACCCTAGAAAACGGGTTTTCACCCATTTGAAGTCATTTTCAGTTTTGGCCATTTGAAGAGGAACGCTTCTAAGAGCATTTAAGGCGATTTTCTTCCTCCCAAGCTTCCCTCCTTTTTCACTTTGTCAGTTGGGTTGTTGGAGGCATTTAATAAGTGATCAAGACTAGTATTTGGGCATTTATTGGGAAGAGTTCAAGATTTTCCAAGTACCAAGTCCTCATCTCCATCAATCTAGGATTTTATCAACTTTTCTAGGTTTTTGGTCAAAACCTAGATTGTGAGTGTTATAAACCTTTTTAAATGAGATACATGTGTTTACCTTCTTAAATATTGTTTTCCTTTATTCTATGAAACTAGGGTTTCCTTATATTGGTTTTGTTGGTTCTAATGTTACCTTGGAAAATAAATGGTTTGTTTTGAAGGGAAGAAATATGTATATGTTGGTGATATGGATATGCCAAAGAATGGTATTTATGCTCATAAATATTTTTGATATTGTTGGTTAAGTGATTGGGAAATATTCCCCATTATGTGTAGTCTCTTGTATGGTCATATGCATGAATGGTCAAAATGTGTAGGTCTCTATGTTATTTACACCTATTGTTGTTGAATATGAATTATTGGACCACATGATAAGCTTGGGTGTTGAATACACATTGTGGGCACTACCATGCTACTTGGTCATGAATGAGTTGTGTGGATGAACCAAGTCAAATAGGCACTAGGAGGACATAGTCTTGGGTGCCACCGTGTGGGTATGTACCTAGATCCCCGCCATTTGGGGCAATGTCGTGTGTATCCCCGGATGTGCCGGGCCTTGTAGTGTCACTCGTGGAAGTGGGCACCAAGGTATCTCGGCTCTTGGGTGAAATTTGATTGGTGTTATGGGTCTCCCCCATTGATTCCGGATTCGGTAAATTATTATTGGTAAAGAATTATGAAATTGATAATCATGCATGTATTACTTGTACATCAAACTCACTAGGATTTTTGGCCTAACACTTGCTTGTTGTTTACGTTTATCTCAGGTTCTAGTGGCACCACACTTAAGAAGGTCTAGGCGGACTTGGTGAGATCTTGGGGATAGTGCATTTTAGGCGCACTTTTTGTGAAGACTTTATTGGGTTTATTGGCGACACCCTTTTTGTAATCTTATTTCTAATGTAGAAATTATATTAGTTGGTTGTTGTTTATTACCATTAAATTACAAGCTGTAATTAAACAGGTTTACA
Organism: Arctium minus; assembly: GCA_954870635.1. NCBI lineage: Eukaryota > Viridiplantae > Streptophyta > Magnoliopsida > Asterales > Asteraceae > Arctium > Arctium minus. The sequence continues at coordinate 19,846,584 of OX941097.1, read as the reverse complement.
CATTTCCCTATTTTTGGGAGGCTCTTGTTATGGCAATCTTATATACCGCATTTCCATTTTTTCGGAATTTTGTTATACCCATTTTTGGGGTGTTACAGTTCACTGTGATTGAGCGCATTGGATTACAAGCCTACAAGTTAGATTTTCCACCGGAGATGGACGGAATCCACCCTACGTTCCATGTGTGTTACCTGCGGAAGTGTTTGGCAGAAGAAGAAAGCATCATACCGTTAGCAGAAACTCGAGTTGATGACAATCGCTAGATTGAGGAGCCTGAAGCTATTCTAGAGAGAGAGAGAGAGAGACCAAAAGACTCCGTCACAAAGAGGTCACGATGGTTAAGGTTCAATGGAAGCACTACCGCGGTGCTAATGTGACATGGGAAGCGAAGGAGGACATGAAGCGTCGATATCCCCATTTATTCAATTATTCGGGATTTCGGGGACGAAATCCATTCCAAGGTGGGGAGGATTGTAACACCCCGAATTTTGGGTCTTATTTGTGTTTTGACTTAGAATCCCCGTATTAGTTGGTGTTGAGAACGATTTGGATTGTAGACAGAAAGTTTCCCCCACTAGTGCTTGGCGCGGCTTACCACGCGGGTGGAACCGCGCAACCATCCGCACGGGACTCTGTCCAATCGCGGCTCCAGTGCTCTGTACGTCTCACCGCACGAGTGGAACCGCGCGAGCGCTCGCGTGCGAGCACATATTGCTAATAAAAGAAAAATCGGCCCCAAGCCCTCATTTATTCCAACTTTTGCATTTAGAACTCTTTGGGGCTGCGTTTTTCTCTCAAGAAGGAGCTGGTAAGTCACTCTCATTCACTCTTTTGCCATTAACATCTCCCATATACCTAAAGCTCTTTAGCATTTATGTCATTATAGGTGTTTTGAGCAACTTTGGTGCTAGTCCCAGTCTTCTCAAGATCTCCTCTCATCATATTAGTTCTTGGGTGTTAGGGTTTTAAGCTACAACCCTAATAGGTGACTTCATTCTCTTTTTATAAACTTTATACATGTTAATATGTGGATTTTAATCTTCTAAAACATCTCCCTTTCGAATTACTTGATTTGGGTGAGTTTTCACCAAAACCTAACTTTGGAGATTTTAGGGGTTTTGTGGATAGGTATGCTTTTAAGGTTAAGAAGCTTATATCTTGAACTAGTTGTGGACTTGTTTATGAGAAACATGTTTTCTCTAACCTCATGTTTAAATACTTTGAAATTAAAACTAGGTTTTTTTTTAAGAATGGATGTGTATTTATTAAATGAGGACTTGGATAAATTTATGTAGTGTATAGAAGTATTATTTAAAGAATTATATTGAAACCTCTTGGAATTTCGGGAATAGTACATAGATTCATAGTTGTGCGTCCTTGGTGGAACCTTAACTGTTGAAATTATTGATTTGACCTTGTTGGCATAGACTTGATTATTTGGTTGCATTTAGGCGTCATGACCCCATAAATTGCTTGTATCATTTCGTCTGATGTTGGAACGTTGGTTTTCCACATCGAGGCACTGTTAGGCATCGTATGTGGTATAAGTCCTACTAGGCATCAGATGTGGAGTAAGTCATATGTGCTAGGCTTCGGATGTGGAGTAAGTCCTACTGTATTATGTGTTTGGTTTTACTAACATATCAAGTGGCTTACTTTTGTGTTTCGTCACTTATGTTAGTAAGCGGGTCTCCCCCGTCAACCTAAGAGGTATTTGTATTAAGTGAAGAATTACCCATATTTATTTCACCGACCTCTCTTTAATTATCCCGTTTGGAATTTACTGGTTTCTCAATATAAATGTTTGATCTCACTAGAATTTAGCCTAAAACTTTTTCTTAAATGACATGTATAACAGGTCATCCTAGCGGTGTGACTCCTCGGGTTTGAGTGGAGGGTCAAGAAGAGAAGTAGCATTTTTGGTGGCTGACATAGGCATACATTGGGTATAGTGATAGTATACTTTTGGAGGTAGAATGTCAACACCCGTTCATAATCTGGATGTAGTTGGCCTAGATTAGTAGGTTGTTGGTTTCCGTTTTACTTCATTCTTGCAATGTAAACACCATACTATTGTTTCCCCTTTCTGGGTAATTTGGTCATGCTAGCCTTGTTTATTCCACACTCATTCGGGTTTAAATTAACCCCTACTTTTAGGGTGTTACGTTTTAACTTTAGAAGGGGTTTTTACCTTTGGTTTGTATGTCTTAGATTTCGCGTTAGAATATCGGGAGCGTGGGTGCGAGAATTTAAACAAGGAGGATAGGTGAGTCTTTCTAACTGAAAGTGTGTTGACTTGTATTTTATATTAAATGCATGAGATGTTATGAATCTGCATGTTGATCTTTTATATGAACTAGCTCTACAAATAACAGTTCTTATGAAAGAAAGTGGTCTATTAGGAAGAGTTCAATCTCAAGCTCAAGACTTTAGAAGGGGGAAGGTAGCAGGTCTGTTGGTAAGCCCTTGAAGTCGAGCTTGGCATAACACTTTATCCACTCTTAGGTAAGCTCCTAGTCGAGTTCCAGAAAGCACCTAGCTGTCGAGCTAGTTTTGACTCCTTCTAATGAGCTCTTAGGCAAGCTCCTTAAGCATAACATTCTCACACCTATCTCTTATGCAGGATTTATTGATGAAGGTTACCTATTATTGTAAATCTATATTTTTTATATAAAGTAAAAAAGGCGCTCTCGTGCAATCTAAACAAGACAAACTTACAGAATCAAAGAACATAACAAATGTAGGCGGAATACACTCATGATCTGCTTCACAAATGGGAGATTGGGTCGAAATCTATTTGTGAGGTTAGGGATCGACATATATTATCATAAGCATAAACATAAGTGAGGAGACCTGATTTGACTTATTTGGAAAAACGATAGGCGTAGGTATATCCAAGAACAAACAATTTTGATAGGAAAGATCCCTCTAATGACTTCTCTGGGAGCTTTTATAGTAAATGGAACATATAGAATTGTGATCAATCAAATATTGCGAAGTCCCGATATTTATTACTAGTTCAGAATTAAACGATAAAGGAATTTTGGTCTATAACGACACCATAATATAAGATTGGGGAGGAATATTAGAATTAGAGATTGATAGAAAAGCAAGGATATGGGTTCGTGTGAGTAGGCAACAAAAACTATCTATTCTAGTTCTATTATCAGCTATGGGTTTGAATATAAGAGAAATTCTAGAGAATGTTTGTTATCCTGGACTATTTTTGTCTTTTCTGAATGAAAAAAAAAATCGAGTCAAAAGAAAATGCTATTTTGGAGTTTTATCAACAATTTGCTTATGTAGAGGGAGATCCGGTATTTTCTGAATCCTTATCTAAGAATTTACAAAAAAATTCTTTCAACAAAGATGTGATGTTTTGATATGTTGTAAAAGTTGAGATATTTTATATGCATACATTTGGAAGTGGATGTGTAACGGCTAAGTTGGAGGGTGTGTTCCGCCAGTGCTCATGTCGGGGGTGTGTCCCGTTTATGCCATGGAAGGTGTGTTCCAGTTAAGGCAGAGTGAGACTGACATGTTGTCACAGGTGGCCTGACTTCAGTGTGCCGATTACATGTGTAGTTTTGCGATTGAAAGTTTAAATGTTTTAAAGTGGAGAACTGTTTATAAATGCTTATGAACTGTTTTAAATGTTGTTTGTTGTGTGAATGTAGTTGCTAGAGGGAACTCAATAGACGTCATGGTCTAACCATCGCTTTTCAAAAACCAAAACTGTTTTCAAGCAAGAGTTTAGCTAGAAGTTCGTCCAAGGGATCGATGAGAGACGGTGTCGTGGATAAGATCTGGTGGAAGCTCGTTATTAAACATTCTTGCATTTTGTAAGTTTTTCAATATGTTAAAATAAAATTATTAAAATATAGGGGCAAGTTTAGTAGCGAACCAGAGACAAATGAGAGTGTGTCACGTGTCTCGAACATTCACAGGTTTTTCATCATGAATAGTGTAACATTCATCATAAATGCTTTAAGACCATCCACTACAATACACTTTTTAACACACTGAAAATGTCACATCAGTTTTAGAAATTATCTAGAAATTACCCTCCACTACAATGATTTCTAACCACTTTCAAAGTGACACATTATCATAAAAAAACTATATTTTAATCAAATAACAATAAAACTACAATTAAATATTATTTACTATAGTTTAATACAAATAATTTAATAATTAAATTTTGTAATAAAATAAAATTAACTAATTAAATAAAAATTTTAATTGTAAAAACATTATATTAATCGTCATTTTCTTCTCCTTTGAATATTTGCCAAATCTCTTCAACCAAATCTGATTGTAAACAATGATTCGTTGACCTATTACGTACTTGTATGTGACTTTGAAGATAGTTTCCGTGCTCGGTAAGTATGCTATGAGAGATTTGAAGCATAGTTTTAGTAAAATTAACATAATCGTCTATATCATCAAATTGACGAATATAAATATGATGTTCATCTTCGACAATCATGTTGTCCATGATTATACATGCTCTCATTGTTTCTCCAATTATTTCTTTGCACCACATAGGAGATGACCCACAAATAATATCGAAACATGATTTGAGTACTCCAAACACTCTATACATCTTTCCTGACAGTCTCTTGTTTCTTTGCAAATAGTCGATGTTTTGGGGATTGAGGTAATGGAATTGACTTCATGAATGTAGCCTAATTAGGATAGATCCCATCATTAAGATATTATCCTAAATTGTAGTTGTTACCGTTGACAGAGAATATTATGATATATATCGTGACAATACTTCTAATCGTCGAGAAATCATCAAACACTTTTAAATCGTTGGCAAAAAATGAATCATGGTGTTTCAAAGTTTGTTGGTTTTTTTGAGTAGGTTCAAGTGCGTCGGGAAAGTGGGTGGAACGAAGAAGATAACAAAAAAACCAACAAACTTTGAAACACCATGAAGTGCGTCGGGAAAGTGGGTGGAACGAAGAAGATAACAAAAAAAGTAAAGCTTTAGAGTTATATCGAAGGTTGGAACGCGCATAATTCAATTTTTTGCATGCTTGGATAGTGTTGCGTGAAAAGGAGAAATGAAGGAGTCAACAAGGTTTGTCAAAAGACAATAATTCATGTGAAGATAGGGGATCAAAGAGGAATAAAAATATTGAAGATGGTTATTACACTTCATCATCTTCAAATGCTAACACGTAAATTCCTGAGGAGGTATCAACTTCTTCTTCTCGCCCATCGGGAAGGAAAAACCTCAAAGGATAAAGGTAAAAAAAGCCCTTTATCAACAAGTTCTATTGAAAACGAACAAGTGTCAATTTTAGAACAATTGAATATTGAAAAAGAAAAAATTCAAGTGATGGGAGAATTCCATACATCATTTGTGGAAACAGAAAAACTAAAGAACAAACGAAAAAAAAATCAAAAAATGATTATGAAATTGATGGAAATGGATCCCACAACAATGACCGAACCACAACGGAGATTGTACAAACATCAACTTCAAGAACTTATAAACTAATAATGATGTAATTTTATATGTGTTAAGTTTGTATTTTTATTATGTAATTTATTTTATTTTATTGTAATATAAATTGTATTTTGCATTTTTTAATATTCGTTTATATATTACTATTAAATTCATAAGAAAATCAAATATAATATTAAATTTATAATTTAATAGATAAAAAATTATATCAATATTAATTAACGATCAAACTATTTATATTTTTTTATAACAAAAAGGAAATAATTCATACATTTTTCATAAACATACTTCACAAAACATCACAAAGTATGATGTGACATAAAACAATTTCTTATTAAGAAATTATACCTAATAATCTATACTACCTTATAAACCAAATTCCCTCAAAATCTTGAAGTCTTAAAGTCTTAAAGACAACATGTAAAACATAATGTACAACCCTACAATGCACTAATACACTAATTTAATTTAAAATCTATTTAAAACACTTTAATGGACCCCATTAATAACTATTCAGGCTTCCAAGATAAATATCATTATCATCTTCTTTCGGCCTCCAACAGAAATATCAGTATCATTGGCGATTCAAGCTTTCTGACTCATCCTCCAAGAATGCCGATTCGATCTCCAAGAACGACCCTTCGTTCTCCCCCAAATCATGTGCTTAAATATACGATTCTTCCAAATACTCGGTTCTTCAGTCGCCCAAAATTAGTTCTGCTTCTATCGTCGATCACCATCCACGATTCTAGGGTTCAATTTCACATCCAACCGATCTGCTCAGGTATGTATTTTTGGCTTTAATTGTTGAATGTATGTATGTAAAAAGGTGGGTACATATTGATCAATGCTAGCACATGGTATTAGTGCATTTGCACTTGATTCGGGTAGTGGTCTTGGTTCTGCTAGGGTTTCAATAACAGAATTATTCCATGAGGATTGCAATGAGCTACTTAGCTTCTCTGGTTATATGTTTTAACTATCAACTCTTTTTGATACAAATGTATAAATGATGGAGACTAAGAATATATGGCGAGTGTTGAGGGCTACAACAGTCCCTTGTTGATATCTTTTGTGCAAAAAGCCAAGTAGGATAATCGATCTCAGAATCTCGCAGCATATAGTATGTTTTCTTGTATAATTACATGATTAATGTTGTAGATAGTAGCCAACTGCTTGATTAAGTAGGCATCTTAACACAAACCCTTACTGACTCTAGGATAATAATTGTATGCCACTTCTATCTTATGCAACTTGCTGATGTCCTGTTTGTGGTGTATTTTTCTTTTTGTGGCCTTCTTTCTTGTTTTTAAAAGCAAGAATACAAGTGGCTCGATTCTCAAGTTTGATTTTCTTAATCTCAGGTGCAAAAGATTCAGATTTTGACTCCTAACATTGGAGTTGTATATAGGTAAGAATTTAAAATTCAAATGTAACAACACTTTTAGTTTAATCTTGAACTGATTTTGCTCCAAATTTTCATCAGCCCCCCAAAATCAATTTCGCTTCGATCGTCGATCACCATCCAGGGTTCTAGGGTTCAATTTCACTGTCGCTGATCACCATCCAACCGACCTGCTCAGGTACGTTTCTTCATTGGTCTTCATTTCACAATTGGTTCGGCTTCATAAAAATGGTGTAAAAATCAAGAATTCACAAAAAAAAAAGCAGAAAGATTGGTGCTTTTTGTGTGTTTTATTTTAATATGTGTGAATCATAACTTGGGTTTCCCCAATTGGGTTTCTTTTTCTTTTTCTGGAATGCAAAATCTCAAAACAAAATGTGAAAAACTCTGTTTAGTTTGTTAGGAAACTGGACTTTTGTTGTATCTTGAATGCAAAATCTCAAAACTCGACTTTTGGTGTTGTTCTTGATGCTCATTGAAACTGCTCAAATCCCACCTGCCCTTATATGCAGTTTTTTGAAATGAAGACCAATAGACCTTTAGGTGCTGTTTTTCGAGCCAATTAATAGACCCTTAGGTGCTGTTTTTCGAGCCAATTAACAGCCCCTTGAATTCTGTTTTTCGAGCCAATTAGCAGCCCCTTAGAAGCTCTTTTTCGATCCAATTAACAACCCCTTAGATGCTATTTTTTGAGCCAATTAACAACCCATTTTATGCTATTTTTTTAGCCAATTAACAACCCATTATATGCTGTTTTTTCCAGCTAATTAACATCCCTTAGATGTTGTTTTTTGAGCCAATTAACTACCTATTGGATGATGTTTTTCGAGCTATTTTTCAAGCCAATTAACAACCCATTAGCTGTTGTTTTTTGAGTCATTTATCAACCCATTAGATGTTGTTTTTAGAGTGTTAGCTCCATTATGCTATTTTTTTAGCCAATTAACAGCCCATTATATGCTGTTTTTTCCAGCTAATTAACATCCCTTAGATGTTGTTTTTTGAGCCAATTAACTACCTATTGGATGATGTTTTTCGAGCTATTTTTCAAGCCAATTAACAACCCATTAGCTGTTGTTTTTTGAGCCATTTACAACATATCAAACTTTGAGCAAATCTGCAAAGAAATCAAATACCAACATTGACAACACTTTAAAATGGTGTAAAAATCAACAACTTCATATACAATTTTTATATATATCTTAATCACTCACTTTCAAGATGCAATCCTTCTCTTGGGTTCTGGACTACAGATTTAACCAAGTTTAGAATCAAAACAACACTATAGAAATCAAAATTAGGTAACTACCCAAAACACAAGTAGTGTCTTAGTTCTTGATTTGAATCAATCAAACAGAAAACTAAACATAAATTGCTGGTTCTTTTATCGGATCAATTCTTGGATTATTTATTTTGAAATTTACATTCAAATCCCAACTGCCCTTTTATCGGATCACTATAATACTGACTCTTTCATTTTGGTGTTGTTCTTGATGCTCATTGAAACTGCTCAAATCCCACCTGCCCTTAGATGCAGTTTTTTGAGCCAATTAACAGACCCTTAGGTGCTGTTTTTTGAGCCAATTAACAGCCCCTTGAATTCTCTTTTTCGAGCCAATTAACAACCCCTTAGATGCTCTTTTTCGAGCCCATTAACAGCCCATTATATGATGTTTTTGTAGCCAATTAACAGCCCATTATATGTTGTTTTTTTCCAGCTAATTAACATCCCTTAGATGTTGTTTTTAAGCCAATTAACTACCCATTATATGCTGTTTTTTCCAGCTAATTAACATCCCTTAGATGTTGTTTTTGAGCCAATTAACTACCTATTAGATGATGTTTTTCGAGCTATTTTTGGTTGTTATTTACTATATAATGTATACGTGTGCTTTTCTCTATTTTAAAAATGTTTACGGATGTAAGACTTCAATTTAATTTTTTATTTATAACTTTATGAAATATGATTTATACATAAAAACAATATTGAAATTTCCATAAAGCATTTTTGCTAACCTTAAAATTTATAAACTTTTGTATCACTTTTAACTTAAAACAACTACATAGATTTTAGAGAAAACTTTGAAAAAGAAATTGTTTTTTAGGGGATTATTTTTCTATTTAATATATAAGGTTGTTTTATCTAGAAAATGGATTGCCATTGGACTGTTGAAGATTTTGCACCACTCAACCAACATTATAGATGGTGGAATATAACTACTGTTCGGGTAGAGTATATTTGGAATGATGTGAAGGAGAAGAGGTTGCTTTTAATATTACTTGATAGAAATGTAAGTTGCAAATACTTAATCTTGAATTAAATTTTATAAATTACTATATTTGTACATTAGTTTATTAATGTGTTATCATATAATAGAGGCAGAAAATGGTAGCAACAATCCCCCACCGCTTATTAGCGTCATATAGACATTACATTTTGGAGGATAACGTGTATTCGTTGAATCATTTTCAAGTTGAAGAGTTGTACGAAGATCCCCCGTCTTACGAGCGATACACTTTTGCCCATGACGATTGGGTGATTCGCATATACCATAATACAAAGCTTACTTTGTTGTCGTGTGATGTCGCAAATGGGTTTGTGTTATATCCGTTGGTTCCAACACTTAAAATGGTTCAGGAAAAAAGGAGGGGTTGGAAAACACTGATTGGTAAAATTAAACACTTTGTTAAAGTTATGTTTATATCTTGATTTTTTAAAAATATTATTATATAATATCTAGAGTTTAATTTTTTATTCATAATAAATAATTTTTAGACGTTGTTGGCAAAATTATCGCTGGAGGACGGATAACTTATCTACGTTGTAAAAATGTCTATCGTGTTGGTTCATGTGAAATCTTTCTGCAAGACGCGACGTAAGTGCATATATTACATACTAAATTTTAGATATATATATACACACATATGTGTATAGCTAACGATAGCTAACAATTTGAAAACGTTAAAATATGAACAGGGGACATGTAATCAAGATGAAACTGAAAGACACTCCGCGTACAAGGCCTCTAATGATTGCACGTGCAATCAAAGAAAAATCAATAATATATGTGTCCAGGCTTAAACTCATCCATTTGGAGTCAAGTATGTAAAAAGTTTATTTAGTATAATCCTTTCCTATACTATGATTCCTTAAATATATTAATTTAATGTTTCTAAAAATTTCAGTGAATATTTTGATTTCTACGGACTTAACAAGGGTCGATGTAGAACCAAAGATGCCGGAGGCGGATGTTATAAGAGTTAAGCACAGAAAAATGTGGGGATATTAAAAACAAAGTGGGGCTAATATCGTTGATTTCTTATTTTGGATATTATATGTTGTGTTAACATTTGGTGATATCATTTTGCGTAAAGACATGTTGTTAATTTTTGGGTGGATACTTGATATTTGTTCTTTTTAGACAAATTTGTGTTTTTTCATTTCGTAATGATAGTTGACATTTGTTGTATCTAAACATATTTGATTTGATTGTATTTTTGGTATCATGTGATTTTTCTATTTGTTGTTTTTATAAATATTTGATGTCGTTCGATTTGCTAATGACATTTGGTGCAATAATTAAAATAATTTGCATCAAATAATAACTTTTAACAAACCAATAACTGTAATGATAAGTACAATGTAGCATAATATTGTTAAATTATATATTGTTTTTCATGTAATTTTACAGTGTCAAATGAGGATTGTAAATGAGGAAGGTGACCCTTCAAATGGATTGTGTAACGGCACTAGGTTGATATGTAGAGGTTTCCAACCGAACGTCATCGATGCAGAAATAGCTGTTGGCCAGCATACTGGTAAGAGGGTATTTTTACCAAGAATTCCTCTATGTCCGTCTGAAGATGACATGTTCCCGTTCAAACTGAAGAGAAAACAGTTTCCCATTCGACTTTGTTTTGCTATGACAATCAATAAAGCTCAAGGGCAAACAATTCCGGTGGTAGGTGTTTATCTACCAGAACCGGTATTCTCACACGGCCAACTTTATGTGGCATTGTTAAGAGGGATATCGCGTGGCACTACAAAGGTATTAGTGAAGCCTACAAAAAAGTTCAATCGGGACGGAGTCTACACATCAAATGTGGTTTATCGAGAAGTTTTGAGTGATGATTGTATATGATTAAAACATGTTTGTAATTTCTATTTTGTTTAAACATAAAATTTTGACTTATTGGATGAGAAATTGCATTAAGTTTTCATTTTTGGATTTACGATACATCCCGTTGCAAAATTTTAAAAGTTAAATGTATCTTGATAGAATATGTGAACCACCAAGTATTTCAAAGTTGTTTTGCATAAATTTGATATTTAAAATTAAAATGCATCTTGATAGAACTTTAACATCCCGCCGCATTGCGCGGGTATTCAACTAGTACCATACAATTTCTTATATTATTCACTGTCACATCAACAAAAAGTACTGATATAATATTAACAATTACCAAAAACCAATTTCCTATTAAAAAATTATATTGTTATTAAAAACCCATTAGAAATTATTGTAGTGCATAATCTAACATTCATTTTGAATATCGTAAAAAGTTCAGTTATTCATAATGAATATAAATAAACACATGTCCAAACATATTTCAACCGAGTTCCTCCAAAAATATAATATTTTAAATTAACATATAATTTTAAAATTATCAAAAGTCAAAAGTCAAAGTAGTAGCATATGGAGCCAAGGCCACAATAAATGTCATTTATTTAGAGATGATGCCTTACCACTTATTGTACCTTCTCTTCTTCGTAAGGTTTGAATTCCACTCTTTAATTGGTCCCTCCCAAACTTGTGTGGTTTGAAAAAATTATTGTTTCTAGATTTCATAAATATTGAAAATATTAAAGTTAAAAAGGGTAACTTTGGAATAAAAATATTATAATTTTATAAAAAAAAACATTGTATTTTAATGACTTTTCTAGTATGATTGCATCAATCCTATGTCATAAGACGTTTTAAACCAAAGTCGTTGACGTAAAATGATTTGGATATTCATTAAAATCTTTTGTTACTTGTTCATTACTGTACCTGTTCACGAGACAAACCATAAATGCTGGCATTTAAACTATTAATAAAATGCTTATAATATCCCTACCCCAATTTGTACACAAGATATGTAATATAGAGAATGTGACTTTTTCCTTGAGCCGACCATCTTGTAAAGTTGTGTTTTCTGTAACGCGTTTTCCTCAAACATACATATACCAGAACCGCCCAAAAAACTAAACTCAATCAAACTAATCCAATAAATCTCACTGGAAATTGTAGTGTCTAGAGGTGAGATGTATATATGACGTGTACCCCGAAAAAGGTTGAGAGACTCTTTTAGTGAAGACCTCCAGTAGAAGGCATAAATATAACAACCCAAAACTCCCAACAATTTAAAATAAACGATTAATATAAAATCATGCCAAAACGGCCCCAAGTCTACAATAGATTTCAAGGTTTGTAGCAAGACAACCTATTACACAACTGAGAATTTAAAACAACTAACTATAATGAAGTCTTCTAGGTTCGGGGACCGCTCACACCTTCTCCTTGCCTTTACCAGAACCTTCTACTTGGCGCCTACCTGAAAAGTTTTTTAATTTTGAAAGAATGAGGGTTAGACCAACGGTCTAATGAGTCCTCTCTAGCAACAGTTTGAGCTCAAGCAATCATATAAAAGATTTATAATAAAATAAACCAATTCAGCTTTGTAAACACATTCACACTTTCAATATACGTTTTGGCTCACACTACCGCCACTCGGAGGTGACAGCGTGTCTGGCTCACACTGCCTTACTTGGGACCCCCCCCCCCCCCCCCAATGGCATGAACGGAACACACCCCCCGGTATGAGCACAGGCGGGACCCCCCCAACTTTGTGCATAACGCACTCACAACAATATATGCATACATTTCCACAAATTTAACAATAATAAAGCATCTTTCGCATTTGAACAAATCTCGCATGCAATAAATAAGGCATCATCATTTTTAAAGCTTTTAGTTAGAAAACTCACATTCATAAAATATAGCATCATCTTCATATGAGGTTTTAGTTCAGAAAAACTCACCTGGCCGATTGATTAGCTCCTCACACTTACACCCTCGACCCAGAACGATTCCTCCCTAAGGCACAATTATAGCAAGAGAATGATTCAATTCCTTACCCGCTAACAAAAACCGAGTCCTTTCCCCGAGAACTCTTCCCTTCTCTCTCTAAACCACCTGGACACGGTTCAGGGTCGACTACTTCCGGGTTACCCGGTCAGGGACTTTTCCCGGGTTCGCCCGATTGAGTGGCTCCCGGGATCGCCCGGTTGCCAACTACCGGGTTTACCCGACCCCAACACCCCGGGATCACCTGACTCTCTAACACCCCAGGATCCCCCGGGTCACTAATACCCCGGGATCACCCGGGATCACCCGGTAAGGTAACGCCTGGCTCCCCCGGTAGAAGACCCCCCCCCCCGGGTTCACCCGATGGAGAACTCCCGGGCCCGGGGGCCCCCTTCTGCCAAAGACGCAACAGACGCACCCCGATGGTAGCGGCGATTCGACCACGCACCACAGTGAATGCGACTTTCGTGCGGCGGAAATCGGCGCACTATTCCACCGAAAATTTCAACTCAACGATCCAAGGATCTTAATCGGCTAAGGTATAACTCAAACCCCAAAAGCCAAAAACAACAGATTCTTCCCAACCCATAATAGTTTAATCGGTCACTAGAACTTCTAGGAATATAAGGCATTAAACATAAGGAAACTTACCTTGAAAAAGTTTGATGAGAGCTTGAACTCCAATGAACTTTGCTCCTTTGCCCACCTTCTCCAAAAATTGCCTCTAACCCTTTTTACCAAAACTTTCAGCCTCTACAAGAAATGAGAAGGGTTTCTAGGGTTTAATCTAATTTACTCAAATTTACAACTATCCCCTCAAACTTTGGGCTTTGGTCCACTAGGCACCCCAAACTTCACAATTATCCCTTTGAGCACGGTTATTACAATATCCCCCCTCAAAAGAATTCCGTCCCCGGAATTCCATCGCTGAACAAACTAGGATATTAGGATCTCATATCCGATTCCAATTCCCATGTCGCCTCTCGTCCCTTATGAAATTGCCATTGCACTGTCACAAATCGGATCTCCTTATTCCTCAACTTCTTTACCTGGTGATCCAAAATAGCCACTGGTTCCTCAGTAAAGCTTAGTTTCTCATCCACACACACTTCGTCCAACGGTATCGCCACGTCGGTTTCAGCCAAACACTTTTTCAATTTTGAAACATGAAACGTAGGGTGAATCCCTCGCAGATTCACAGGTAAATCCAGTTTATATGCCACTTCCCAAACGCGTTCTATGATAGCAAATGGTCCAACGAACCTCGGTCTCAACTTCCCTTTCTTGCCAAAACGAATTACCCCCTTCCAAGGAGAGACATTTAACATAACCATGTCTCCCACTTGGAATTCGATTGGCTTTCTCCTCTTATTCGCATACATCTTCTGTCGATCCTGAGCTGATCTTAACCTTTCCCTTATCTAGTTCACTTTATCAGCTGTCACTTGTACTATTTCCGGGCTTGCCAATTGTCATTCTCCCACCTCGTTCCAACATAGGGGCGTTCTACACTTACGTCCGTATAAGGCTTCAAACGGTGCTGCTTTGGATGCTTGCATGGTAGCTATTGTTGTAAGAGAACTCTATTAATGGTAGGTGAATTTCCCACGAGCCTTTGAAATCGATTGCACATGCCCGAAACATGTCTTCCAACGTTTGGATGGTCCTCTCGCTTTGGCCATCCGTTTGGGGGTGATAGGTTGTACTCAACTTGAGTTGTGATCCCAATTCTCTTTGCAAACTCCTCCAAAACGATGACGTGAAACGACCATCCCGATCTGATACTATAGACGAAGGCACCCCATGCCTGGATACGATCTTGTCTATATATAGTCTAGCCAACTTCTCTAACGGGTACATCTCTTTAATCAGTAAGAAGTGAGCGGATTTTGTGAGACGATCCACGATTACCCAAATGGCATCATGCCCTTTAGGTGATCGCGGAAGTCCGGTGACAAAGTCCATCGCGATTTCATCCCACTTCCATACCGGTATTTCCAACGGTTGTCGCTCCCCGTACGGTCTTTGATGCTTCGCTTTCACCATTAAACACGTCAGACATCGCTCGACGAAGTAAGCGATGTCCTTCTTCAAACCCGACCACCAATAACTCTGCTTCAGATCTCGATAAATTTTATTGGTTCTCGGATGTATGGAATAACGAGACTTATGAGCTTCTTCCAACACTTTCTTCCGAAGGTCACCCAACTTCAGGACCCACACTCGATCACCAAAACATCTCACTCCACGGCTGTCAATGGTTAACGAAGTCACGATTCCGGCTAATCTCCCACTCTTCAAATTCTCTTCCAAGAGTGTTTCCTCTTGTATACCCTTGACTTCCTCCAACAAGGTGGAAGTTGCCTCGACTCGAAATGCCACTACCTTCGTGACGTTGTCGCGCTCCTTCCGACTCAAGGCGTCGGCCACTACATTGGCTTTACCCGGATGGTAAAGGATCTCACAGTCATAGTCGTTTAACAACTCCATCCATCTTCGCTGCCTCATATTCAACTCTTTCTGGTTGAATAGATGTTGGAGACTTTTGTGGTCAGTATAAATCTGACACTTAACCCCATACAGATAATGCCTCCAAATCTTCTAGGCGAAAACTACTGCTGCCAATTCCAGGTCATGCGTTGGGTAGTTCTTCTCATGCTCTTTTAGCTGGCGAGATGCATAAACGATCACTTTTCCCTCTTGCATTAACACACACCCTAATCCCAACTTTGAAGCATCGCTGAAGATCACGAATCCTTCAGATCCGTTACGTAGGGATAAGATGGGTGCACTACTCAGGTTTTCCTTCAGTTTACCAAACGCCTCCTCTTGGGCTTCAGCCCATACGAACTTAACGTTTTTCTTTGTTAGGGCAGTTAACGGCGTGGCTATTTTTGAGAAGTTCCGAATGAACTTCCGGTAATAACCCGCCAACCCAAGGAAAATTCTTACTTCCGACGGTGATTTCGACGCTTCCCAATCCTTGATAGCTTCAATCTTCGCTGGATCCACCTTGATTCCATCCTCCAACACCACGTGCCCTAGGAACTGCACCTCCCTTAGCCAAAACTCACACTTCAAGAACTTGGCGTACAGCTTCTCGCGTTTAAGCAATTCTAATACTGATCGCAGGTGTGCCTCGTGCTCATCCATGGACGTGAATAAATTAGTATGTCGTCAATAAAGACAATAACACACTTGTCCAAGAGTGGGCTACACACTCTATTCATCAGGTCCACGAATACTGTTGGCGCGTTAGTCAAACCAAAGGGCATGACTAAGAACTCATAGTGTCTATACCTTGTACGAAAAGTAGTCTTAGGCACATCCTCCTCTCTCACCTTCAGCTGATGATAGCCCAATCGCAAGTCTATCTTCAAAAAATAACTCGCTCCTTGCAGCTGATCAAAAAGATCATCGATTCTGGGAAGCGGGTACTTATTATTAACTGTTACCTTATTAAGCTCGCGATAGTCTATGCACATTCTCATGGACCCGTCCTTCTTCTTAACGAACAACACCGGTGCTCCTCACGGTGATGTGCTGGGACGAATAAACCCCTTGTCGAGCAGCTCTTGCAGTTGAGTCATCATTTCTTTCATCTCGATCGACGCCAAGCGGTAGGGTGCTCTTGCGATTGGTGCCGCTCCAGGAACCAGGTCTATCCGGAAATCCACTTGCCGATCAGGAGGCAAAGTGGTCAAGTCTTCCGGAAACACCTCCGGGTATTCACTTACTACCGGAACCGACTCCATCCCCTTCTTCTCTTTCTTAGCGTCTACTACATACGCTAAGAACCCAACACACCCTTTCATTAAGCACCGCCTAGCCTTGATCATAGAGATCAAACACGACTTCCTATCCCGACGATCTCCATACACCACCACTTCTTCCTTATCATGCAACGCTATTCGGATCAACTTCTTATTGCACACTATATGGGAATCATTAGAAGCCAACCAATCCATCCCCACGATGACGTCAAATTCCCCCATACCCATCGGGTACAGTCGTAACGAGAATAAATGACCATCGATGTCAATAGTACACCCTTCATATACTTCCCCCACCAAGACTTAACTATCATCCACTACTTCTACCTCAAACCCAAGACTAAGCTTCTTGGGTTTCACACGCAATTTATGAACAAAGTTCGGCGACACAAACGAACTATTTGTGCCCGAATCAAACAACACCTTAGCAAAAGTCGAGTCTATAGGGAAAGTACCTGTCACCACATTCGGTGTTTCCACCGCCTCCTCCATTGTCATGTTAAACGCCCTCGCTCTTGCTCGGGTGGGTTCCACCTTTCTTTCTCCTCCTTTTTCCCCAAAATTTCCGACAACTCCTTTCTTCAGTTGTGGACAATCTGTTTTGATGTGGTCCGGGGAACCGCATTGGTAACAAGTCCTCAATCCTTGACAATCTCGAGCCATGTGTCCCACCTTCCCGCACTTAAAACAACCATCGTTGTCCATCAAACACCCCCCCCCCCTTATGCATCTTGTTACACTTGATGCACAACTTGTTCTCAAACCTTGGCATTGCCCACTGCTCGGGCCTTGCAGACTTTGCTCTCTTAACATCACATGTGGATCCTTCCCACTTTCTCTTTTCCGTACTTCTTTCAGAAAATTGACGATTCTTGTTCTTTTTCGTCATCTCCGCTGCGTTAATGGCCGCCTGGAAGGTAGCAGGTTCTCTTGCAGCTATTAGCTCTCGGATGTTGCTCCTTAACCCAAACAGATATCTGTCTATCCGCCGTTCCTCGTTCGACACGTATATTTCAGCAAAACGTGCCTTTTCCAGAAACTTAGTCGTATACTCCCTGACTGTCATCTCTCCTTGCTCCAAGTTCATAAATTCCTCTTCCAACTTTTTCACTGCTGCTAATGGACAAAACCAAGGTTCTAAATGGCGTGAGGCGTGGCGGCGAGGCCAAACCTCAAGCCTTAGGAGCCACGGCGAAGACATGGCGTTTTCAAGGCGTGATTTATGGCGTCAAATTTCTATTTCATATATAATATTATATATAAAAACGTATGTTTTGTAGTATTACTCAGTAAGTCAATAGTAATAGGGAAGTTGACTTAGGTTGTATATATAAAAAACTTGCAAATAAGACATTAAAAACGTAAAGAAAATCAAATATCTCATTACAATAACCGCACACTAGGCCATGGCGTGCCATGGGCTTAACGTGGCGTGACACACAAGCCTTGGTGCCATGGCGCGCCATGGCGGCTGTGCGGCGAGTTTTTTAGAACATTGGACAAAACTGCTGTTTGAATCTGGCGACAAAAGTTTCCCAAGCCTTGGTCCTTTGCTCCGGTCTCAGCCTCCCACCATAACACGACATTGTCCCTCAGCATGGACAGCGCAAACACTACCTTGTCCTCTTCATCACACTTACTGGTGTCGAAGGCCAGGTCCATCTCCTCAATCCACTTGATCACTACAACTGGATCGCATTCCCCTTTGAAAACAGGGAGCTTGCACGCAGCAAAGGACTTGTAGATGCATCCCTTTTCTGTAACTGCTTTAGTTGCCATTTCAGGAGTCGACTGAGAGTGGCTACCCATCACAGTCATTTGTGAGTTAGTCATCTCAGTCACCTCCCTCTCCTCGCGCCTTTCCTTGATTGCCGATGCTTCCTTAGTCTGATGAGCCAATAAGGCTTGCAGAGTTTCTTGTAACTTCCCCATCTCAGTGGTGAAGGTCTCTTACGTTACAAAGACTTGGGTCCGACCTCCACCACGGTTCCTCGCCGGTTTCTTTCCTCTCACAATAGTTGAACTCTCCTGAAGAGAGGGTTCTTGCTCAACCATCACTTCCACACTTCTTGCTCGACTGGCAACACGTACCGTTTTCCTCCCTTGAATTCCCGTTTCAGGTTCTTCCACTTGAGTAGCCGCCTTCCGGGTCGTCTGTCCTTTCCCCTTAGGTCGGCCACGACCCTTTCCTCAAGTGGCAGCCGGCCGAGGAGAGGAACTACTGGTCCATCCACAATAGCTTCATTCACCGGTACTGCCTCAGCTACCGGCACGGATCTACTCCTTGTTACTCGCTCCGACATGATTACTGATAAGACGTAAACACACAATATTCAATACGATAGGTCCAACGCAATAAGACAAGTTAAGCACACACATGTACCTGTAAATTCACAATTACACTAGGCAGATGTAATTCCAAATTTACCTTACATGCTAGTCCTCACTACCCTATCACTCATCTTCCTAAGGTCATCCTAATTCTCAGTTGTATTCTACTCTCCTAGTTTAAGTCTAGGCCCGTCCGGTCACCTAGATCCCTTAAACTATAACTCTGATACCAATTATAACAACCCAAAACTCCTAACAATTTAAAATAAACGATTAATATAAAATCATGCCAAAACGGCCCCAAGTCTACAATAGATTTCAAGGTTTGTAGCAAGGCAACCTAATACACAACTGAGAATTTAAAATAACTAACTATATGGAAGTCTTCTAGGTTTGGGGACCGCTCACACCTTCTCTTTGCCTTTACCAGAACCTTCTACTTGGCGCCTACCTGAAAATGTTTTTTTAATTTTGAAAGAGCGAGGGTTAGACCAACGGTCTAGTGAGTCCCCTCTAGCAACAGTTCAAGCCCAAGCAATCATATAAAAGATTTATAATAAAATAAACCAATTCAGCTTTGTAAACACATTCACACTTTCAATATATGTTTTGGCTCACACTACTGCCACTCGGAGGTGACAACGTGTCTGGCTCACACTGCCTTACTTGGGACACCCCCCCAATGGCATGAACGGAACACCCCCCCCCCCCCGATATGAGCATAGGCGGGACACCCCCCTAACTTTAGGCATAACGCACTGACAACAATGTATGCATACATTTCCACTAATTTAACAACAATAAAGCATCTCTCGCATTTGAAAAAATCTCTCATGCAACAAATAAGGCATCATCATTTTTAAAGCTTTTAGTTAGAAAACTCACATTCATAAAATATAGAATCATCTTCATATGAGGTTTTAGTTCAGAAAAACTCACCTGGCCGATTGATTAGCTCCTCACACTTACACCCTCGACCCGGAATGATTCCTCCCTAAGGCACAATTATAGCAAGAGAATGATTCAATTCCTTACCCGCTAACAAAAATCGAGTCCCTTCCCCGAGAACTCTTCCCTTCTCTCTCTAAACTACCTGGACACGGT
Source organism: Arctium minus (assembly GCA_954870635.1). Lineage (NCBI taxonomy): Eukaryota > Viridiplantae > Streptophyta > Magnoliopsida > Asterales > Asteraceae > Arctium > Arctium minus. Next base: position 19,826,364 of record OX941097.1, on the reverse strand, counting down.
TCAGGGTCGACCACTTCCGGGTTACCTGGTCAGGGACATTTCCTGGGTTCGCCCGGTTGAGTGCCTCCCTGGATCGCCTGGTTTCCAACTCCCGGGTTCACCCGGCCCCAACACCCCGGGATCACCTGACTCTCTAACACCCCGGGTCACTAATACCCCGGGATCACCCGGTTCACTAACACCCGAGGTCACCCGGTAAGGTAATGCCCGGATCCCCCGGTAGAAGAACCCCCCGGGTTTACCCGGTGAAGAACTCTCAGACCCGGGGCCCCCCTTCGGCCAAAGACGCAACAGACGCATCCCGATGGTAGTGGCGATTAGACCACGCACCACGGTGAATGCGAATTTCGTGCGGCGGAAATCGGCGCACGATTTCATCGAAAATTTTAACTCAACGATCCAAGGATCTTAATCGGCTAGGAAGAACTCAAACCCCAAAACTCCAAAAGCCAAAAACAACAGATTCTTCCCAACCCAGAATAGTTTAATCGGTCACTAGAACTTCTAGGAATAGAAGGCATTAAACATAGGGAAACTTACCTTGAAAAAGTTTGATGAGAGCTTGAACTCCAATAAACTTTGCTCCTTTGCCCTCCTTCTCCAAAAATCGCCTCTAACCCTTTCTACCAAAACTTTCAACCGCTACAAGAAATGAGAAGGGTTTCTAGGGTTTAATCTTTTTTACTCAAATTTACAACTAGCTCCTCAAACTTTGGGCTTTGGTCCACTAGGCACCCCAAACTTCACAATTATTCCTTTGAGCACGGTTATTACAATAAAGACTGACATATTGTAAACGAAACACTAAAAAAATAAGTAAGAAAAGGTAAGGAAGACAAAACACACAAGAGTAATTAAGGTCGAACAACACATCTCTAGCTTAAATTGCCAACCCTCTACACCCCAACCTGTTAAATTTCCTTCGTGCCCAACACGCTAGCTACTGTCCCCCTTTCTAGTCTGCTAGACTGCTACCCTGGTCCTCCAACTCCAAGTACTCCTCTTAGATGTCCATATACTCGTAAATGCCTTGTCCGAACTCAATTGTTATGACATGTCCTCCTCGACTTACCCTTCAACCGTCGCTCTTTCTACTCTTCTCACTAGTGCCATCATCGGTCTCTTATGAACGTGCCTAAGCCAAAACAATCTCTCATCTCTCAATTTATTTGTTCTTGGGGGGTAATTCCTAATTAACTTCGTCTAGAAAAACACATTTAGAATTTTATCTAATCTAGTCTGACCATATGTCTATTTAAACATCCTTATTTCAACAACTTCCAACTTCCAACTTCCTCCAATAGCCTTCCTTATGGCCCAACATTTCGAGCCATATAACATTGTTAGTCGAATGACTACCCTATATATACATGTATGTATGCATGGATGGATATTTTTTCATTGTTTAAACATATCTCAGGAGAAGTGATGGATCTAGGATCACAAGTAGGATATGTATAAATTTACCATTGTAAAAATATACGGTGATACACTTACAAGAATATTTCTTTTTCCATCTTGTTTACATAATAGAAAAAGAAACAAAAGAGAATCAAGGGTATGTTTGTATATGTTATTACAACAAAATTGGGTTTATAGGACGCCAACAATGTTTAAGTGTCTTAATAGACTGCTTTATAGGACTTAAGTTTAGAGCACTAAACAATAAAATGTCAAATCTAAAAGTGTTGTAATACGTTTTGAAAATACTTTTGGGTATCATAAGAAGTGTTTTAGAACAATTAAAACGTTGTATTAACTATTTTATAAGACATTTTTGAGAATTGTCCTATAAAATGGCTAATACGACGTTTATTTTAAAAATGTCTTAGAAAAACTTCTTAAGACGCAAAAAAGTGCAATATAAACTTATTGCAACACTTTTAGATAGGACGATTTTCTATTTGGTTCTATGAACTTAAATCATATAAATCAGTCTATTGAGACACTTAGACATTTTTGACGTCAAACTCAGTTTTGTTGTTGTGTATAGGTCCCTCTATACTTAGAGTTTTAAGTTTGAACCAAACAGTCCAATCCGTTATATGTTATTCGGAGATAATATGAGAAAAAAAGTAAAATTTATATAAACTTTTCATCTAATAAAAAAAACATTTCCCTAAATACCTTCAACTTGTTTTAAGTTCACATTTCATATTAAATAGATTACATACTAGAGGTATAAACACCTCTTTTGATAGTGGTGGTTTTTGGGTCTCAACCCCCCCCCCCCCCCTTTTCTTTTTCTTTATATATAGGGGTGAGTTTAAACGAGAATGTTAATCATCAGGGTCAGTCCTGAGGTTTCACATGCCCTGGGCGGAATGGCCAAAAAATACCCCTAATAAGAAAGCAAATGAAACATACGATTTTTGCGGTTCTAGTTAGACTTGACAACTATATTAGAAACTTAGGTAGAGTTTTTTAATAACCATCCCACATGATTTTTAATTAAACCAAACTAAACTAACTCAATACAGCCGACTCAGAGGTTCACATACGTGGTCTTAGTCCAGATCTTACGATTGTGAAATTTAATTAAACCTCCATAAGCCATTCAAAGATCCAAACCATTTGCTACTGTTGTTGTAATCGTTTCGACCAATTTACTATTTCCAGAGTGAGAGGATTACAATCATGATGCATTAAACCCTAGGAACTAGGAAGATCTTTCATAGAAGCACAAAACTACTATCTTAATTGACTTCTTGAGTAAAATAAAGCATTTATTCCCCCATGCTTGCAGTACCTTGATCTTGTCCATTTGAAGTACATCTACTTGACTATTTCGGTATTACCTAACATGTTTATTTTCATACAAATGTAAGCTAAAGATTAAAATATTTAGGACGGAAAAAAAAACACAAATGATTGACACAATAAACAAAATCAAAAACAAACCACATTAGAACTCCATCAAAGATCAAATATTCAAACAACATCTATTTAACTATTTCCTAACATGTTTAATGTTTTCATAAAAAAACACAAACTAGAGATTAAGAGATTTAGGACCGGAATATAAAAACACAGACAACTGTAAACAAAAACAAATACCACAGTTCCCTAATCAAGCAATAAATCAAATAATCATATTAACTATCTAAGCATCTAATTTGTAAATTGTAATCAAAGTATTAACTAAGGAGTAAGTAGTTCTAGTTACTATAACAATATAATCAAAACTCAAAAAAGAAAAGTCCATCGAGATGAACCAGAATCCCTATCATAATTCACAAAGAGTCGAAAGTAAAAGAGACAAAGACACACACAAACCATATATCTGGAATCTGGTTACTACTACTCTACTTTTTGTATTCTACTAGTTTCAAGCCCAATAACATAAACAAAAACAAACTAAATATTAGGAGATTTAGGAATGAAAAACAAAAACACAGGACAAGTCAAGAATTTTAGGATTTAGGAAATTTTAGGGTTAAGGAATCAAGAATTTACCAAAACTTTGGATTTCAATCTTGCTCTTTTACAATCTACATCGCCGAGTCCATAAGAGAGGAAGAGTCGAGATCCGATTACCACCGATTTAGGGCAGTTCTCAGAGTTTAGAGATTTTCCACAGTAAATCGATAGCCAGAGGGCAGAGATGAGATTCACTCAGTCACATTCGAGAGCACGAGAGTCAGAATCGGGAGTACGAGAGTTAGAATCGAGAGTAAGAGTGAGAGCGTCGAGAATCGAGATTAAGAGGCTGAGAGCGTGGATTGAGATAGAGAGAGCGTGAGCGTCGAAGCGTCTGTGTGATGTTTGTCGATTAGAATTAGGCGAGCATCTCTGAGCGTGGATCCGTTCGACCGTTTCCTTATTGAAGCAGGCTTTCTTTGGCCTTTGGGCTTGTAAAGGTAATTTTTTAAGGCCTAAATATACCTATATATAATGGATTGGGCTAAAATTATGATGCCCCTATGATTTATGATGCCTTGAGTCGTCGCCCCACTGGCCTAGGCCCAGGGTCGGCCCTGTTAATCATCTAAGAAAACACAATAACGATCGTTAATGTACAAAATCATACATGATTCACCCGACTTTGCCACGACTTAAGTCGCGGCCAAAGTCACTCGCGTGAAGTTTTTGTCGGTTAATGTAAAATCACATTTGAATTCTTACATGATTTACTGTTTTCTTAAATAGTTAGTGTTCTCGTTTGAGAGAGATCAAATGGAAACCACTCTAATTTTATAAACCGTGAAAACCGTCGATTTCATTGGTTAAGTTAATGAAATTGGTTCATGAAATTTTTTAATCTTTTAGATGCACATATCCCTCCGGGAGGACGATTGGGACGTGGGCGTAATTTGTAAATTTGTGTCATATAATTCTTTTGTTGATGAAAGTGTTTCATATATTTGTGTTTTTTATGTAAAAATAAAATTGTTTCATGTATATTCTCATTTTGATAAAATTGTTTCATGTATTTTCTCATTATGATGAAACTTTTTCATTTTTACATAAAAAACACAAATATATGAAACAATTTCATTAAGAAAAGAATTATATAAAACAGTTTATCAAATTTTACAAATTAATGAAACAATTTCATTAACTTAACCAATGAAATCGACGGTTTTCATGGTTTTCAAAGTTAAGGTGGTTTACAAATGAAACTACCCCTATATATATAATGAAGGGTTCAAACGAGAACCTTTGTGTTTACGAAAATGTGAGAATAGCCTCAAAGCCATTAATTATAATTCAAGTATTAATTAATAGACGTTTCAAGGGAGTTTTAAAATTTTAATTAATATTAAGGATTCTCTATTATATTAAAACGTGGAAGGGTATAATCGGTAATTTGATATGATAAAATTCAAATAATATAATAATGTTTTTTCCAATCATCTGAGAAACGATAATTACACGACACAGTGGTTATCACGACAGCTGAAAGTATGTTGAAGTATAAAATCGCAGAGAAGTTCAAGCAATTATGGGTTTTATCACAACTTTGAAGAAGGTGACTTCTTGTATGTTTTGAGTATCACAAGTTTATCACAATTAGGGGTTTTGATAAATGTTTTGAGTATCAAAACGTTGTGATAAATGTTGGTTAAATAAGTTGGAGGCCAACAACTGCTCTTGCATTTTCACAAAACAGGAGTGTTCTCGTTTGAACCTCCACCTATATATATATATATATATATATATATATATATATATATATATATATATATATATATATAATAAATAAGTAACTAGAAGAACACGTGTCGCATTCTGGTGAGCCCATTTTTTTTCATTTTCCCGCCTAAACATGTATCTGAACGCATTTTACATTATAAGTTCATTTAGCACATCCACATTCATTCCTCCTTAAATATTTCGTTAACTCAATTTTTTTAATTTATACCTTACATTTATCACCCTTATAATTAGGTATGTAGTTTATTTTTAATCCCTTACTTTTTTATTTTTCATTTTATACTCTTATCATATAAGCATAAATAATGTATATGAACTAAAATGCATTAAAAACATTTTTTATTTTTTCAAATTATACCATTGTAATCGCTTCGTCAATATCTTCGAAATGAATCTAATATTAAATACTTTTAGATTTAATTATATTATTAAATATCATAAATATATATGAATTAATGTGTCGTGATTAGTATGAGATTTGTTAAAATTGGTATAAGATTTGATACAAATAATCACTAAATTGTCGTGATTTTCTTTTTGCAATTTCATATCAATTTTAACTATGTACTTTTCCATAATTTCATTTACGTTCTATTATAAATTTTGTTTTATAAATATTTAATACTTATTCATATTTTTATTAATTTTTTGCAAAACATTTTTTGTGAAAACTGACTAAAACAAAGACATTTTGTAACCAACTGCAAAAAAACAATTATGAAAGAAAAAAAACTTGGAAAAGTAACATCGTACTTTCGATGATCATTCATATATACAAGATAAGTTTTCTGGCATGATTTAATTTTTTAAATTACCCCATGTAATACACGGGGTCGAACCTAGTATATATATATATATATATATATATATATATATATATATATATATATATATATATATATATAGGGGTGGTATCAATTGGAAACCAAGTTTCATTGGAAACTTTGGAAACCAAATTTCAGCCATTGATCTTTATAATCAATGATTAAGATTCATTTGAATTATATATGATGGTAAATTAATTAATTTATTAATAATAAATAAAAATAATAGATGAAAAGGGTAAATATGTCTTTTGATTTTGTGTCTCAAATATGGCAAGAAAGGTTTATTTTATTTAGATTACTTGAAACCAAAAATAAAATTTCCCACGCAATCTAAATTTTGTTATTTTTTACGATGAAAACGAGGAGCATTTGTCTTTTCATCAAAAAAAATTATTTTTCTTTTAAAATGTAAGAATTTTTTTTAATTTCATTTTATTATAAAACTTCCCACGCAATCTAATATTGTGATGAAACAGAATGAATTTGTGGATTACAGATTTCATTAGGTTCATCGTGTTAGCATTATTGTTTCATAATGAAAATAGATTCATCAGGTTCATCGTGTTAGCACTATTGTTTCATAATGAAACATGATGAATTTGTGCCATTTTTGTTAACTTCCCATTTTTGTTTCATTACCTGTTAAGTTGCATATCCGTATATGAAAATAGATTCATCAGGTTCATCGTGTTAGCATTATTGTTTCATTATTACCATATATAAGCTAATTTAAAATTAAATAATTTACCTAAATTAAATATCTCATTTTTAAATTAATCAATGATTATTATTACCATATATAAGTTAAACTAAAATTAAATAATTATTAATATAATAATAATAACAATTACCATATATATTATGAAATAATGTAAAAGACAAAAATAACATTTTCAATTAAAAAATAAAAATAAAAAAAGAAATTCACTAATTGGTTGATTTCGGTTTCCAAAGTTTCCAATGTAATACTGGTTTCCAATTGATCGCTCCCCTATATATATATATATGTGTATATATATATATATATATATAAGGAAACTCAAATAAAAAGGTTAAATATTGTGAAAAGTAAGAAAAGTTAAATGAATCTTCATATATGAATCATTGAAAAAATCAATTTGAAAATGCATACATGAACTAATTAATAATTTGTAACATTAGTTCACATATGCATCTTCAAATAGATTTTTGTGTTTTTTTCAATGGACATCTTTTTTTGGAATGCTAAAAATTATACTTGAGCATCTAAATCTGGGCGACATACCGAAAAAAAGATAGGATTTGAATTGATGACTTAAGCCCTTCATATATGAACCTTCCATTAACATTTCCTTCTTATTTAAACCGACCCATATATATATATATACATATATATAGCGTGGTAATCAAATAAGAACCACAAAAATGTTGAGAACCTTAAGAACCAATCTCAACCATCTAATCACTTCTAAGGGTGTAAATGAGACGAGACAACTCACGAGCTACTCGAGATCGATTCGGTCAAAACTCGGTCAACACTCGACTCGAACAGGCTCGACTCGAACTCGAGCTCGACTCAATATACTAACGAGTCGAGTCGAGCGACCTGATACTCGACTCAATAAGCTCGTGAGATACTCGATAAGCAAAATAATAATAATTATTAGTAATATTATTTTAATTTAATTGATGATAATAATAATAATAATAATAATAAACTCAAGTTTTTTGATTTTTTTTTTGGAAAATGATGGTGTAAAAGACATGGGTAAACTCTTGATGGTGTGTCTAATCCATCCCACATTGGCGGGATATAGAACCCAATGCTTTGAATTCCACTATATATAGACATTTCTCCTCCCTTATTTTACATTTTTTGTCTTTGTTAAATGGCTTGAGCCTATGTAGGGGTGTAAATGAGACGAGACAACTCGCGAGCTACTCGAGATCGATTCACTTGAGATCAACTCGGTCAACACTCGACTCGAACTCGAGCTCGACTCGATATACTAACGAGTCGAGTCGAGTACAATGATACTCGAGCTCGACTCGCATCATTTACACATTCACTTCAAACTAACAACCTTAATTAATGTTTCATATATAATTAAGGAAGGACACGATAGTAATTTTTCATTTTCTTGATTATTTTCTATTTCCCTTTTTTTATAGATATCATAATTTAGAATCAATTATTATTTTATTTTTATTCAATCTTATACAATGTAATTTATATGTAATAATAAGATATTATAATTTTCATTAATTGATAGTAATATTTTATATCTCATTAGTTCATTGTATAATTAATTTAATTTTTTACCCGCTTATTTTCTCACATATAGATTATCTAATGGTAATGTATAGAAAAACATACATCTTTATAAAATATTTTTGACTATTTATATAATAAAAACATCATATAGGAAAAGAAAATATAGTAAACATAAAGATATTGTAATTAAAACATCACCTTTGAATTCTGGAAACACCAAAGTTTTAATTCACACAATTTAGTGTTGTTTGAGATTGTGAAAACAAAACGTAGTTTATGTAAAATGTGATGTGAAAATGAAACACTAAAATGTTCTTTCATATTGTAAAACAAGATAATGTCGCTAAAGGGAAATAATAAAATGTTGTTTCACAAGGTGAAACAATGTAGTGTTGTTTCACAATTTTCAAAATAAAAGTTGACGTGAAATATGATGTGAAACACTAAAGTGTTGTTTCATGTTGTGAAATAACACAAAGTTGCTAATGTGAAACAAAGTAGTGTTGTTTCACATGGTGAAACAATATAGTGTTATTTGATATTGTGAAATAATATAATGTCGCTAAAGTGAAACAATATATTTTTGTTTCACAAGGTTAAACAATGTAGTGTTGTTTCACAAATGAAAACTAAACAAAAGTTAACATGAAATGTGATGTGAAACACTAACGTGTTGCTTCATATTGTGAAATAACACAATGTTGTTAATGTCAAACAATGTACTGTTGTTTCACATGGTGAAACAATGTAGTGTTTTTTCATATTGTGAAATAATATAATGTCGCTAAAGTAAAACAATAAATTGTTGTTTAACAAGGTGAAACAATGTACTGTTGTTTCACAATTTGAAAACAAAACAAAACAAAAGTGGACGTGAAATGTGATGTGAAGCACTAAAGTGCTGTTTCATATTGTGAAACAACAATCAAAACATGTCTACCCCAGTGGTAAGGTAATATCCTTGGGGGGTTAGTGGATGGTATCCCTAACTACCCGGGTTCGAACCCCGTGGTGAGCATGTGGAGATATCCAGATCATGGGTCTGCCACTTAGTGGTACCCTTAATTGGGCTGGGTCGTGGTCGACGGGGATTAGTCGGGTGGCACCCTTAAGTGGGAGCCCGGATACCCCGGGAACGCGTGTGTGTGTTATCTGTCGTTCAAAAAAAATATTGTGAAACAACGTATTGTAGTTGCACTTGGTAAAACAATGTATTGTTGTTCACAATGTGAAAAGAAACCAAAATGACGTTAAATGTGATGTGGAATACTAAAATGTTGTTTCACAATGTGAAACAACATACGAGTTAAATCATTTTTATTGTTTCATGTAAAAATTGCAATTATTAAAGAAAATGTAAAAAAAATATAATGATACTCGTGTCAAATTAAAGAAAATAAAATGTTCGCTTTTTAAATAAATTTTTTGATTAAAATTTTTATTGTAATTAATATAATTTTGATTTAAAAAGGAGGTGGTATTTAATTTCAATTATATAATTTCAATAAGAGATAAAAAGTGAAGAGATTTACTTTTATGCCCTTTTCAGAGTTATGTTTGTATGAAAATGACCTATATATGCAAAATGTTACCTCACAACTTTCACCATTGATTAATCTTGATTGTGGTTGAGATTGGTTCTTATATTTCTCAACTTTTTTGTGGTTCTCACTTGATTTAACCCCTATATATATATATATATATATATATATATATATATATATATAGACTTAGGTTCATTTGAGAAATGGTAAATATATGAGAAATAGAGAAGTAATCCTAGTCATTCATATGGTCAAGATCGGATTTGACTGGTCAAATATTTCGGCTTTGACTGGTCAAAAGTTGCGGCTATTCCAAAAATAGAAGGACACTTTCATAATTTTTACAAAATACACGGACTGTGTTCATATATGAACCTGTATAATTCACATATGAACTATATGTTCATATGTGAATCAGTGTAATTCACATCTGAACTCTTTTATCTTATTCATATATGAACCTTTGTTATTCATATATGGACTAATTAACTGTAAGTTCATATATGAATCAGTTGAACTAATTAACAGATTCATATATGAACTAATTAACTGATTCTCATATGAACTAATTAACCGATTCACATATGAACGTATAGTTCATATGTGAATCATATAAGTTCATATATGAACTCATCCCACGTATTTTACGAAACTACCCATCTATCTTCTATAGACCATGCAAGGAATTATCCGGTGTTTCGTGGTCAAAGCAGCAAATGTTGACCAGATGAATGACTAAGATTACTTCTCTATTTCTCATATATTTACCATTTCTCAAATGAACCTCTCCCTATATTTGTTAACCAATAAATTGTTGTTAACTTTGTGAACTTAATCCAACCAATATAATTGCATCTTGATATGTTGTTTTTATTCCTTAACCATTAATGACAAAGGGTAGAAAGGTAAATCTTAATATATACAATATTTATTATATTTATGTGGGAGTTACAAAAATTTAAATTCCACAATCCTAGCTAATTCTTTGATTTCAAAATATTTTCTATAATCAATTGCTAAAATCGTATGGACATCACAAGAAGTCTAGTAGCTAGTTATTTCAATTCAAATATTTTGTCCACCGATTGAGTATGATGATTTCTGCAAATCTAGGTATGATTGTCCCTTTAAACCACTCAAACGAAACTATGTGAACTCTAATATAAAATCATAAGGCACGCATTTTTGGTCAAAATTTCAACTTTTAAAAGAAATAATGTTCATATTTTTTCATTTGAATATGATGCTTAGTTAAGGCGGTTCGTATGTAAGTGCATACACACATGTTCGAGGTGATATTTAAAAGTAATAATGTTCATACTTCTTCATATGAATATGATGGCAGTTAAGGTAACATAAAGTTAACACATGTCGAAGTGATATTTAAAAGTAATAATGTTCATATTTCTTCATATGAACATGTATGAAACTATTGCATGCTTGAGTTGATGAACACTTAGTCCCCATATAAGTTAACATCAATTACCTATAATGAACACTAATGAACCTAATGAACCAAACATCCAAGTATGATTGTTTGCATAAACCAATCATTCAATTACCAATGGTTGCAGATTCATAAACACTAATGAACTGGGGGTTACGATTCTTTTGGAAGGAACATTAATTGAGAGATAATAATGACATAATATTTCATTGATTTTTTTCCCAAAATACATTTATCACTAAAGTTCACTCTTAATTTTTCATTAATTGTACATTTATTAAGAGTTTTAAAAAATACTCAATCTCAACCATTGATTTTCAAGATCAATGGCTTATAATCTATACTACTTTATAATACATTTTGTTACACCCTCAAATTTTAAAAGAGCGACTAATTAAAAACTTTCAAAAAATAACTTAATGGGTAATAAAGTCTCTTGCTAAAAGTCCATAATTGAAATACAATTCTAGGTTGAACCATCAACAAACAATTAAAGTCTTACATAAAGACTAACTAAAGTGGAGTGTTACTATAACCCAATAACAATCGTTATCTCCAAATATAAATGCGGAAGACTTCATCAAGCTAATCACCTCTTCGAGCACACAACTAGCATTCATCGCTTCACAGTATCACTAGAACTATTCCCAACCGGAACCTGTTGCGCATGCCGACAAATAAAAAGGTTAGGCTAACGCCTAGTGAGTTCAAGAGTTTTATATCATGATTATACAGGAAAACGTAAAACGGAAGCATTGTAACTTATAATCATGATCCTTTAAAATGATTTATTTTAAAAATAAGAGAACAACTCATTCTCCAATAATATGCATTTTATAGATGGACGTTTCAACGCCAAAACATTCTTTCATGAAATAATGCAACCCAACGCTTACTCAAAACGAGAATAATGGTAATGCTCAAATAATGACATTTGAATAACTTTATAAAACAAACGACCGAAAATATGAATAAACTCAAGTCTCCAAGATTGTAGCATAAGGGAGATAACCCAAACTCAAAGCGTCACTAAAAACAAGGATAAAACTAAATACCCCAAAACAACACCTCTCGGTGACGAGGGATTCCTGAATTCCAAGGCTAGTGGCGGAAAACAAAAGTAGGCCACATTCCAAGTTATTGAGCTCACCATACTAGGATCAAGGTCGTGAACACGCCAGCTCAAATAAAGATATGGGGGGATAACACCCAATGATCCTAGTCATACTCATTCACCAGGATTTACATTTATGACCCACGGCTAGTAACCGGTCCCACATAACCGTACCAAGTTGCCCTCTAGGGTCCAATGTCTCAACTAGCTACATACAGGAGTTACCCCCAAATAATAAGTCAACTAAATACCTATGGATCCAATAGTAATAGTCTAGACTCGTCACAATACACTTGTGACCAACTATAATTAAACATATAGTTCATATTGCCATATAGTTCCCAAATCACATTTTGATGGTTAACTGCTGATAAGAATGGAAATCATAAAATGAGACTATATACATTCTTTCGTGTACCTCACATAAATGTGCAAATAATAATTTATAAAACATCCCCTTTCATGAATGATGCATAAACCCGACAAACACTTAAAAGTGTATTTTCGACCAAAGACCCATTTATGCAATAAATCATCAAAACTCATTCATTTATGACACATTTATCGAAATGCCCAAAAATCCCAAACGTGGGTGTTTTACAAAGTTTATAAAGTTAAACACTTCAAATAATCAACGATCACCAACTAACCCAACATTTGATAATTTCATGTAAAACATATAAACACTTTAAAATAGACATTTTGGCATGTACAACGTTTTTACAAATCAACTTGAACTCACATTGCTAGGTTAAGTTAAACCTAGGTTTCAATCCCCAACCATTGGCCTCCAAAAGCATAGATCCCACTCAAAGCTTTCCGAAGACATCTATTTCAACTCTTCAACTCAAGCTTCCAAAACCTAGATCCACACATTTTCGACCATAAATAATCATATTCAACCCTTAGAATTGTTCCCCAAGTATTTACACAAACATTTCATCTTATACCCAAAACCCCTAATATTCTATACTTCAAGAAGGAGAAGATTACCTCAACTAATAGCTTGAATCCACCAACCCAAAACACATGTAGGTCACCAAAACGAACCATAAGCTTTCAAATCTTCAAATGATGAAAAGTTAGATGAAACCCCCAAGAACTTGGTGAGGAAGATGAAGATGAAGGTTTTGGGGTTCAAGATCCCAACTAACTAGATGATGAAGAATCATGTGGTTTAAGGAGAAAACCCTCAAAATGGGTTAGGGTTTGTGGGGAAGAGAGGAAATGGTTTGGGAGAGAATGGGAAGGAATTAGAAGTGAGAAATGAGAGGATTGGGTGAAAATTCGGACATTTTAGGAGACAGGGGCCGCGGGCGACCTTGCCACGCGATAGTGACATTGTGACTATCGCGAGGGCACTCTCGCGGGGATTGTACCGCGGGTGGTACTCCCCCGGCGATTGTGCCACGCGATAGTGATAATGTCACTATTGCGAGTCACAATCGCGCCACTCGTACTGAACCCAGAAAAGGGTCAAAACTCGAGATTCTCGCATGGGTCGACTTAAGGTTCGAAAGCACAACATTTCACTAAAAATGATAGACGGAAGGCGGAGAGATTACCAACGAAGGACGGAGACTTACTTTGCGAAAAACTGGGTGTTACAATCCTCCCAACCATAGAATGATTTCGTCCTCGAAATCTAGATTCCCATGAAACCTTACCCGTAGAAAGATTTCCCTTAATCCTATTTGCTAACACTACTATCATGACCCTTGTACTGATACTCACATCAACCTCCCTTTTGGGCACATTACACTCATAACCGGGTGAACACTTAACTCACCAAAGTAGCCTTTACCCACAAGGTTACGGTCGACTCCCAACCTTAGAATGACAGTTACTACCTCCAGGGTAGTTTGTGACCTCAACTTCTCACCGGCCAAATCACTTCGGATCTACATGGTTCCGAACGCAAGCCAAAGATCGTCACCAAACTCCCAAAATCCTCATATTTCTACTGATCCATTCTAAGCATTGATAAAGTTGTCCTTCTAAGGCGCGCTAACGCGCTCTCCAGGTAACTGGTTAACACCGATCCGGCAAATACTCAACTCCATCCCAAACCCAACCTCAGAACATTCCCTTAGTACGATCTTTACCACATCAAGAAAACTTATACACGTCGATACTTAAATACTACCCTCTAATCCACCTTTACATTCTACCACCGAGGGGTCAACATTTCTCATGATCTAACTAGGATTCTTCCAACCCTCCCAGATTCATAGACCTCAAGAAAACAAGTCGACACCTAATACCAACTGGTGACAGTGAGAATGTGGACATTCCGTCCATAAGTATTGCCGAATTAAGGTTGACACCAACAGAGGACTATTATTCTTGCTCTTACATTTCTAACAAACGGACCACAAGGATTTCCTTTGATCGCGGAACCCACTAAGACGGTACACCATTAACAAATACCATGATGTCACACCAACGAGCAACCCACCAAATCGAACCCAATTTAAGCGTAGATAATCACATGAGACCTTATCCCGCATGATTACCGAAGTATAAAATCACCCTTTAATTAACTGGGAAGGATTAAATCTACTACCTCCATTATACAAGCGTGCACAGATTCAAAACTGAAACCCAAAATTCGAGACTGACCGCAAGTCAGATCATCCGACACTTCAAATCCCAAGGACTCCTCTAGTCCCTAAATATAACTCTTTTTTTTACGACGAGGTTTAAATCTATAGGTCTAACGAGTTCAAGGTTTTCAATTACTATGTCAATTTAAACTTTTATAAAACTTTCAAATACATACGCTTTATTACAATTGATTGTGCGGTAAAATCCACTACCGATCACTCGATAGGTTGAAAATTGATCACCGACGCTACACATATAAAGCCATTTCCAAAATTCGTTTGATCAGTATCTACGTAAATAAAACGGTAACAAAAGGTGTGTAGCAAAATTTACACTATAAACATGAAAATAAATTCCTGCACCCCAACACGTGCAATAAAATGTTTGTACAACTCCAAAAGAGAACTTCACAATTTTAACTTTAAAATTTTCCTCTTTAACAAAAAAAAAAATCGTGGCATAAAATTTTCAACAAGTCCCATATGCATCAGTTTATTCCCCAAAGCTCGGTAAAATGATGGGAATGCAAAATAAGTTTCAAATCGAGTTTAGAGCTTTGAGTCGTACAGAGAAACACATTTGACCCAAAATAGTAACTATAACGACATGAATACTGATACTCGTTTAATGCATTGCAGAAAATCTCTAACAGTGAAATCAATAACAGAAGTATGTTCAGAACAAAAACTCTATCTGAAATAACATAAATCGCATGATAATGAAATTTCTCAAAATAACATGTGGAGAGACATCTATTAACAAAATCCATCAATTAACGCACACTATAATGCACATGTACACGTTCCTCAAAATTTATATACGCGACGCAAAGTGTCGTAAAATAAGACACCATAAACTCAACTGAATTTTCATAAAACTCATTAACGTTAAAATTAAGCGGTGTCAAAATTTCCATTTTCCCAACATAAGAGTATAAGACGACAGTAAGTCTAAAAATGTCAAAACTCCAAAATCACAACATAAGATAAGATGACCACTTTCCACAAAACTTTAATGAGACACGACGTCCAAAAGACTCATAAATTTACGTGCAACAAAGTTAAAACCCACACATCTCCAAGTTTATTTACGCGTCGAAAAGAACATCGCAAAACAATACTCCATGAAATTTAACAAAACTCGCGCAAACTAGAATTCCCAAGAAAACTCCGACGCAAGAACATGGGAATAACTTTTCCTTTAAAACCATTGACATACGTGGAGTATAATAACCGGACATTTCATATCGAATTTTTAAGTGAAAAGTTAGTGTTTAAAGTTGGTCATTGCTTTGTATGCTTGTACATATAGCATATGGACTTAAACCGAACTAACTTTGTCAAACATAACCATTAGAGGGGTTAAACATGGATAAGTGGAACTAAAATTAAATCAAAATGTGAAGAAATTCTCCAAACATGGAAAATATGCAATTTATGAAAGTTGAGGGACTAAAAGTGAAAAATTGAAAAATATAAAACAAATTCTAAAATTTATAAAAATTCATAATCAGATTTCATCTCTTTCTTCTTCACGTTTTCTCCTCAAAAACCCTAGAATCAAAATCCACAATGCAATTAGAGCTAAAACCTTGAAGAAATGATGGGAAATTGATGATTTTGAAGCCAAATCTTGAAGGTAACCATTGGGTAAGCTTGTAATCTTGAAATATAAGTTATTTGAGGAAGATTTATACTAAGTTTGTATGTGTTCTTGTTGGTTAGGGGCTGGAGTTTGTAAGGAAATGAAGGAATCCACATCTTGAAGACATTTTAATCATCCTTAAGGTAAGAAATTAGGAAATCTTTGATTAGATGTTTGGTAACCTAAACTTTTAGTAAGTTTTTTATTATGTGATGTTCAAGGCTGTAAAACCAAAATGAAAATACTTCAAATTGGTTCATATATGGTTTAGAATGGTTACCAAATCAAAATGGTAGTGTTGATATCTTGAAATAGTTAAAAATGATGCTGTTGGAACAAACCCAAATCTGCAGGTTACTTTTAAAATGTGTATAAAATTAACCATTGATCCAAATGAGGTGTGTGATATGTGGTTGGAAACCTTAGTGTGTCTAGAACAATTGTTATGAAGAGTCCAAAAGCTAATTTTGAGCTTAAGTGTGCCAAAATACCCAATTATAGAAGCTGGTCTCTGTAAACTGGGGATCTGCACACTGTTAGTGCAAAATTCATATAAAATCTATCATAGCTTCAAACAACATGAATCCAGTGCTATTGGATTCCTAAGAGGCATAGGTACAACTTTCATTTATACAATATCACCAAATTATGCTCCTATCTATGATTAATATGTCCAACACAGAGATGGACATAAGCTGAAATGTGCAGGGGAACTTTCTTTTGCAATATTTTGGTTGTTTTGTTCAAGTCCTTTTGCACCATTTCATAAACACTAGCATTGAACTATAAGCATATAAGGTGGAAATAAAGTTAACATAAACTAATAAAAGGGTGCCAATAGGATAAAGAGATCAAACGAAATCATGGTATAATTTTAAGTGTATCTTACTTGTGATAGGAAATCCGATTAGCAAGAATTGGAAACATTGGCATTCAAGCATCTTGTCTGATCTTCTCGGATATATAAAGGTACGGATCTCTTATTTTCTTGGAACGGGATTGACCTATTGTTGAGGGTTAATCCATTCAAATATGATTTACGAATTGTAAACTTGAGATACGAAAATACCTCATTGATGTTGATTCTTGGATTTTTATCGTGTAATTTCTTTGTTGAATTCCATTTGGTGTTCCATTAGTTGAGCATGACTTAGGACTTTTCCAAAGTTTGTTGCTCCTAATAGGGATCGTTGGCCCGGTTCTTGAGTTTTACTCTGAATGCTGAGGCGCGAATGGAATGTGATAAATATGGTTTGTTGAATCAGTCCAATGACCGTGATATTATCAGATTGAGAATGGCACGACTAGATAGAGTCAAGCCATATTGACATTGTTCATTGATTGTTGTTATATCTTTGTGATTCGGTTAGATCACATATGTTGTGATCCTTTACCCAGGCACTTAGTCGGGGAACCGACTTTGTGATGCTTCCATGGTGGCTATAATCACTATGGCGTCCTTGTGTATGCGTGGAAAGTGCGTTGGCCCTGATCCGGACATAGGGGCGAATGGATATCCTAGGAACAGAACAGAACCAGGACTACTTTAATAGTAGTCGAGGGCTAGTGGGTGTCGTGCCCACACCGCTAGTTCTCACTTATGCCCATAGAACCGTACATTCTTTTAGGAACAACAGGTTTAGTGTATTCGGGTGATTTATGTGAACTTGAATAACACGAAACACGGAACGGGTGATTACGTGAACCCTTTGTTATATCTTTGTGATATTCGATTGCTTATTTTATCGTTTCATGATTATAGGGATAATTTGTACTTACCCTATATTGTTTATTGTTGATTTCATTGATCTGTTCACTGAGTTATTGCTCAGCCACGTTTGTTATTCTGTGGCAGGTTCTAGAGACAGATTTGGGGAATATCCGGGTTGAGAGACCAAGAGTGGATATTTTGAAGACTAACTTACCGGACAACCTTACTTTTGTATAGAAACTTTTGGGATCATATATATTTATATATGTACCTTAACATCCAGTTGTCTATAACTATTACTATATTGCTATAAAGGTTACTTAGTTGCTCTGTATGCGTTTAAGAGAGTATAGCTAGTATGGGATGTTACATGAGGAGATCCAATGTCACGGTTAAAATCTCATAGCTACTTTCCCAATACTCAAATCGTATTAAAACACAAATATTACAATTTCCGAAAATAGTGTTAAACACGAAACGAGGTGAAGAGATTTTTCCAACAAAAATATTTGCAACCACGTGCAACAAGGTAATCTCATGCATGCTTAAACTCACGGTTTAAAATCTGATGAGTGCTAAAAGTTTTACCAAGACTTTATAATGTAAATAACTTTATGTTTGGCGAACATGAGAAACAATTTATGCAAACTTATTTTAGAAATAAATTTAGTGCATGAACTTGGTCGGTACTCACATCTTAGGATTACGCTTCTCAATAACCCGACATACTATAGTCAACCGGATGCATCAAACATCTTAGAGCAACAATCTCATTAATTGGTTAACTTACAATTTCTCCTCGAAATAGAGTCATTGTAACAAACTTATGGTTCTAATCAAACCAATGAATTTGACTCGAGATGATCAACTTAATACGTTCATCGCACTCAACTATCACTCCAAAGTGACATTGCTATAAACATCAACCCTTCCTTATACCACTCTCTTAGAAACTTTCTCACTACCCCAACGGTCGTCATACCAAGGTAGTTCAAGTTTACATATGTAGCGTGTAGGTTCACCATAACACTGTCCAGGTGCCATTATGAACGTACCGTACATAATCATCCTTGCGACCCTCGACAAGTTTCCCGTTTCTAGCGACTCGCTCAACCCCAAGATATCTTATCTTAAGGTGCCTAATGTCCAACTTCACTTTCAATCACTTATAAGAACGCTAGTTTGAGTCTAGGCATCCAAAGGTCAATACCTAATTCTCTCAAACTTAAGCTCTGATACCAACTTGTAACACCCTCAAATTTGGAAAGATCGACTAATTAAAAACTTTCAAAAAAATACCTTAATGGGTAATAAAGTCTCTTGCTAAAAGTCCATAATTGAAATACAATTCTAGGTTGAACCATCAACAAACAATTAAAGTCTTACATAAAGACTAACTAAAGTTGAGTGTTACTATAACCCAATAACAATCGTTATCTCCAAATATAAATGCGGAAGACTTCATCAAGCTAATCACCTCTTCGAGCACACAACTAGCACTCATCGCTTCACAGTATCACTAGAACTATTCCCAACCGGAACCTGTAGCACAAGCCGACAAATAAAAAGGTTAGGCTAACGCCTAGTGAGTTCAAGAGTTTTATATCATGATTATACAGGAAAACGTAAAACGGAAGCATTGTAACTTATAATCATGATCCTTTAAAATGATTTATTTTAAAAATAAGAGAACAACTCATTCTCCAATAATATGCATTTTATAGATGGACGTTTCAACGCCAAAACATTCTTTCATGAAATAATGCAACCCAACGCTTACTCAAAACGAGGATAATGGTAATGCTCAAATAATGACATTTGAATAACTTTATAAAACAAACGACCAAAAATATGAGTAAACTCAAGTCTCCAAGATTGTAGCATAAGGGAGATAACCCAAACTCAAAGAGTCACTAAAAACAAGGATAAAACTAAATACCCCAAAACAACACCTCTCGGTGACGAGGGATTCCCGAATTCCAAGGCTAGTGCCGGAACACAAAAGTAGGCCACATTCCAAGTTATTGAGCTCACCATACTAGGATCAAGGCCGTGAACACGCCGGCTCAAATAAAGATATGGGGGGATGGCACCCAATGATCCTAGTCATACTCATTCACCAGGATTTACATTTACGACCCACGGCTAGTAACCGGTCCCACATAACCGTACCAAGTTGCCCTCTAGGGTCCAATGTCTTAACTAGCTACATACAGGAGTTACCCCCAAATAATAAGTCAACTAAATACCTATGGATCCAATAGTAATAGTCTAGACTCGTCACAATACACTTGTGACCAACTAGAATCAAACATATAGTTCATATTGCCATATAGTTCCCAAATCACATTTTGATGGTTAACTGCTGATAAGAATGGAAATCATAAAATGAGACTATATACATTCTTTTGTGTACCTCACATAAATGTGCAAATAATAATTTATAAAACATCCCCTTTCATGAATGATGCATAAACCCGACAAACACTTAAAAATGTATTTTCGACCAAAGACCCATTTATGCAATAAATCATCAAAACTCATTCATTTATGACACATTTATCGAAATGCCCAAAAATCCCAAACGTGGGTGTTTTACAAAGTTTATAAAGTTAAACACTTCAAATAATCAACGATCACCAACTAACCCAACATTTGATAATTTCATGTAAAACACATAAACACTTTAAAATAGACATTTTGGCATGTACAACGTTTTTACAAATCAACTTGAACTCACCTTGCTAGGTTAAGTTAAACCTAGGTTTCAATCCCCAACCATTGGCCTCCAAAAGCATAGATCCCACCCAAAGCTTTCCGAAGACGTCCATTCCAACTCTTCAACTCAAGCTTCCAAAACCTAGATCCACACATTTTCGACCATAAATAATCATATTCAACCCTTAGAATTGTTCCCCAAGTATTTACACGAACATTTCATCTTATACCCAAAAACCCTAATTTTCTATACTTGAAGAAGGAGAAAATTACCTCAACTAATAGCTTGAATCCATCAACCCAAAACACATGTAGGTCACCAAAAGGAACCATAAGCTTTCAAATCTTCAAATGATGAAAAGTTAGATGAAACCCCTAAGAGCTTGGTGAGGAAGATGAAGATGAAGGTTTTGGGGTTCAAGATCCCAACTAACTAGATGATGAAGAATCATGTAGTTTAAGGAGAAAACCCTTAAAATGGGTTAGGGTTTGTGGGGAAGAGAGGAAATGGTTTGGGAGAGAATGGGAAGGAATTAGAAGTGAGAAATGAGAGGATTGGGTGAAAATTCGGACATTTTAGGAGACAGGGGCCGCGGGCGACCTTGCCACACTATCGCGAGGGCACTCTCGCGGGGATTGTACCACGGGTGATACTTCCCCTGCGATTGTGCCACGCGATAGTGATAATGTCACTATCGCGAGTCACAATCGCGCCACTCGTACCGAACCCAGAAAAGGGACAAAACTCGAGATTCTCGCATGGGTCGACTTAAGGTTCGAAAGCACAACATTTCACTAAAAAAGATAGACGGAAGGCGGAGAGATTACCAACGAAGGACGGAGACTTACTTTGCGAAAAACCGGGTGTTACACATTTAGCACCCTCTCTCTTAAAAACAACTTTAATGTACTACCATCTAATGCCAAATTACTTAATTTTCAACTTTACAACTTTTTAAACATGGTGTACAACACTTTTAATGCAGCCTCTTTACTACAACAGATCATGTCGATTTAGTAAATGTCATCCCTTTTATCAAGATGACGGTTCAGGCTTGTCCTTCTTCCAAGGTGACGCTTCGATTCAGGCTACTCCCTCTTAATCCAATGCAAGGCTTAAAAATACATCATCGGTTGTTTCAATCGATTCTTCTCTCAATCGATTCTTCAACCCTAATCTAATTTTCCATTGGTTATGAGGTAACGGAACTTTGTTTTTTTCTATATGGTCTGAATTTTCATCTTCATTTGCTTCTTTAGATTTTTGCCCATTTATCTTATATCTATTGTTTCAATTGGGTAAACTTTTTATGGTAAACCTTGTTTGATTTCGTTTCGATTTATCTCCTATTCTTTGCATTCTAAATCGGACTGATTTGGTTTGGGTTTGATTTAGGTTCGATTTTGCTATGTAAGGAAATCAGTGGTTTAGTTAGATAATCAGTGGTTTAAGAAAGTCAATAAACTTCAAGTGGTTTATCTAAAAATCTATAGATAATGCTAATTATATTTTTGTTAAACCTAAATCTTTTTGTTGGTGTATATCCTTTGTTTATATTTTTGTTTGTATGTCTATATTCGTTGTGCAACTGCCACATGCTTTGCTTCATAAAAGTAGTTTTTAATCAACTATGCTACCATGTTCTTGGGCTGGTAGTTGCAACAACAATATGGGTTCGGCAATATGAAATTGTGGACTTAATGATGGTTGATTTGTGATGATATGTAGGTTTGAATGGGTTGATTACTTGATTAGAATAGTTTGTCTAGCTTTTGGATGGGTTTCCAATTGATTTTTTCGTTTCCAATCGATTTTTTGGTTTTATGTTTCAATCTAGGACCACAGTTTCATCTATGTGGTACCCTAGGTATTTTTTTATTACAATCGACTTTTTTGATAGCAATCGGTATCACAATTTTACCATTTGTTTCAGACCTTAAAAATTCCCATGGAGGTTGTCGAACCACAACCCAACCGCCCTAAACTTCAACTCACTCTCATTTAAAAGGTAAGACTCCTAACTGCTTTTTCTTGCTTCTATTAAGCTTGCAGTAGAAATAGGATACCAATACAGATATGTTAGTAGTTATGAATAG
Source organism: Arctium minus (assembly GCA_954870635.1). Classification (NCBI taxonomy): domain Eukaryota; kingdom Viridiplantae; phylum Streptophyta; class Magnoliopsida; order Asterales; family Asteraceae; genus Arctium; species Arctium minus. The sequence goes on along the minus strand of OX941097.1, from coordinate 19,803,244 downwards.
ATTTTAAGGACCATTGTTGCTTATTCTTTTTGAATATCAGAAAAATGATCGTTTTCAACACTTCCAATCTGTTGGTTGCTATTTTCTGCCTTGCGCTACTGAGCCATATCTGGGTTATGGAGTTTTAAGGATTCTCAGACCTTAATTTGTCTTTATTCTTGAAAATGGCATTTTTGTTTAATACATTTGTGTTATTTGTTGGTTCATGCAATATATTGTGCAGGATTGTCCCTCAACTAAGGTTCATGTAGTACCTGGTGGTGGGATCAATTCATTTGATAACATCTAATTTTGTCGGTCACATTTCTTTTTGTTAATTGGATTTCGTTCTTTATGTTGACTGTAACCGTAGGTTTTCATGCAAACCGGTGGTATGGAGCTGGAAATGCGAGGAAGATTGGATGCACATACATGTAACATACACATGTATTTTTCAGTTGGTCTGTATGCCCCTTGATAGTCTGTTTTGATCTCAACCAACATGGATATGTCCTATTAGTATTCATATGGTTTCTTCAGCTTTTGAAATTCATTTTTTTTTGTGGATATATCTTTTTTGCATCTTCTTTTTGGAGTTCAAGCAATTATCACTTTTGGGGATTATTTTATATTTGGAGTTTATATGGTTAGTTTGACTTCGAATGCTCATTGGTTTGGGGGATTTGGATTTTGACCCTTTTTTATCATCGACCCCATAGATCAAAATGCCCATTGATAATTGACTTAATGCTCTTCTATCTGGGTGCAACTTTGTCATGTCTATGTCATGGAGTAAGTTTCAATTTCTTGCTTTAAATCATTGTTGATTCATAAGATTTGCATCAATATTTGAGTGGTTGTCAAGAACTTTTACTAATAAACATATTGGGTCAACTACTGCAATTTTAGTAGAATGGGACTTTTGGATTAGTAAATAACAATCTTGAAAACAATGGATTAGTAAATAACAACCTTGCGTGGGTACATAGCTATGTTTTTCATTTTTGCTTTGTGTTTTATTTTGTCTGCGTGTACATATATTGATACATATACAATCACAATCATGTATGTATATTCGAAATTTATTAGCACTTTAGCACAAGTTTTTGTTTCAACATTTTACAGATGATGAGTCAACTTTACGTGCCCAATGTATATGTATTGGTTTAGCTCGCTTTCGGCCTACTGCCTCCGGTTAATATCAATTCAGAATGGTTGTTTGTGCTGTTGAGGATGAACATTCACCACCTGCCAATAATTGACAGGCCACATCAAGGTATATTTCTTTTGTAGTCTTTTCCTTTTCTGTAGTTTAGTCTGCCAATTTGATGAACACAATGAGTTCATACTTACATGATGTTCAGCTTTTTCATAAATCTATGATACTGACTTTTGGCCTCCTTTTAGATGCGATGAAGATCGGGTTTCAGGTCCATGGTCTTCAACAGTTCACGGTGGAACAGTTAGAGGGCATACAAACAATGTTTGCATAATGTAAGCCTTTTTTAATTTTATCCTCGAGGTTGAGATTGTTGTCTTTTGACATGTTGATTTCAGGATCATTAAGAAAATTCTATAATATTATCATTAAAAACAAGAAAAACAAGTAATTAGAAAGAAAAAACATGTCATAGATAGATCGATTTGTAAAATGGAAAGCTGTCATGCTGTATAACATGTTTGTTTTACACTGCCATGTTTTCCAGGAAGAAGAGCTCGATGAAGCATTTGAATTGCTTGTTCTTGCAAGTGAGGGTCTCTGGGACGTTGTACTCAATGAGGTATGTTATTGGTATCCTGATCAACCCCGTGACCATTTCACAGTCGGATTTTAACTTATCTGGTTCTTCTTTTTGATTTAATTAAAGACTCAAAAACCCCATTCTTCAATCATGGTTTTTGATGTATGTTATGTACCAAACTTTTTCGGTTCGATCCATCTGATTGTGAAATTTTCGGGCCTCTTTTATTAGGATGTTTTCTCAATTGCAGACTGAAGATGAACCACAGGCAGCAGGTAAAAAGTTGACGGAAACCACTTTTACCTGTGGAAGTTGTGATAACATCACCTACATCGTAGTGAAGCCTAACCATAATCCCGCAACCAATCCTGAATGCCAAAGCGAATCTGAAACCAAAACGCAAAGCCAAATCGAAATCAAAGGTGAAGCATAAAGCAAAACTGAAAATCAAAAGTGATGATGGTTGATGGATTTGATAGTTCTGCTTTGTGTTGTATCATGGGTTTCAAGACCTGATTTGTTCAATCCATGGGTTTGTTTCCACTATGCATTGAAGAATTCAGAAAGATAAAACTATCACAACACTTTCCTCTTGTGTAAATTATGAGCCTGCTATGGTGATTTTGTTTGCTTTTACAGTTCAATAAAAGATGAATATTTGTTTGGATTTTATATTGAATATACATTCCTCACTTCAGTGTTTTTGGTAATTAACAAATTGATCTTTTGTGTACTAATGGGTATTGTTTATGATAAGTTTTTTTTAAATATATATATATATTAGAGTAAACTATGTGGTTTGTTGAAAATTGCTATTTTGGTTTATGTGGTTGACAATTCATTGCTTTTTTCGTATATATGGTTTTGTTTTCAGTTCCTTATACCGGTAAACCATCATATGCAACAATTTACCTGGTAAGCGTTAACCGGGTAATAGCCGATTAGCCGTCATTCTCACCTACCGAGCAAAACTCGAAGTCCTTATCTTTTTTACTGGGTAAGATTTTTGGTCTTTTCCATGTTCATCCGGAAAGGTAAGTGACCAAGTAAGCGCTTATCGGGTAAGCATTTGGTAAGTGACCCCTAATGTAAATTGTATCGGCTTTGAAATCTCCTCAAACAAAACCACCAAAGCTTCAAAATCATTAACATTCACGGCTCCCGCCGCTATGCGCGGGTACACAACTAGTGGTTCATAAAGTTAACACAAAAAATGTGGTTAACAAATGAAACTGACCCTATATAATTCTTGTCAACTTAATAACCATTTTCAACCAATAAAAAGTCATCTTCATTAGTGGTTTGACATGCATGTGCAATATATAAATAGGGGTATGAATGGTATTTTATATATTTCTAACATTCATTTAATAAGGAGTTACATATCTTATATTTTCCTTGATTTTAGTCATAGGTTACAAATCTTATATTTTCCTTAATTTTATTTGATGAACATGAATGAACTTTGAATTTGAGAAACCATATATTCTTTACCACACATGAATACACGTGAACCCAAAAGTTTATTGTTCATGAACATGCAAACCAAACAGATCTCCATGTCCTGCAGTCGAAGTGTTCACTACCATGTTCATTAGTGTTCATTCCATACATTTCTCAAATGGACGCCAAGAACACTAAAGTTCATCGATCATGTGCATTCAAAACGAATGACCTCCACGATTGATAGAGTTGGAGTGTTCCTATGTTCATATTTGTTCATATGAACAACCATGAACGTAGTGCATATTTATTAAAAATGAGTGAGTGCATGTGCTCATAGAGTAGAAGTGTTTCATAGATGTTCATTATTGTTCATTCTATACATTTCTCAAATGGACACCAAGAACACTAAAGTTCATCGACCATGTGCATTCAAACAAATGACCTCCATGTTTGATAGAGTTGGAGTGTTCCTACGTACGTTCATATTTGTTCATGAATATGCCTTATGTCTTCATACATTATTTAATATATAAATTACTCAACCTTATATTAATTACTATGCGGGGGTTACAAATTGAAAAGGGGTTTCCCCCAAATACCCACAATCACACATGTTCAGTATTTTAATTACTCAATTTACTTTTTTATAATTAATTTATCTAAGTCTGATTAATCTTCACCGTTCATTCTAAAGATGAAGGGTTATTATTTGGGTTAATAAGGTTAGTACAATAAATTAAGTTAACAAAATAATTGTAACATCCTGAATTTTTATCCTAATTGAAGAAGAGTGTTGAATTGGGTGAATCGGTAAAGGAAGAAACACATATGGTTGTCTCATCCATAGTGCCATGTGGTTGTGACATTGTCACAATAGCACCAATGGTACTAAGAGTATGGTCGTCTCGGCTATAGTACCATGCAGTTGTGACATTTGTCACAATAGCACCTATGGTACTAAGAGTATGGTCGTCTCGGCTATAGTGCCATGCAGTTGTGACATATTTCACAATAGCAACGTAGATTACCAAGTGGTTGGTCATCCCAACGAATGTGTCATGTAATTATGTCAATGGTGTAACACCTGTAATTTTTGGGTAAGTACTATTTCGAGTTAGTATAGGAATAGATATTTTGAGAGAAATAAAGGAAATGGGATTAAATTCTAGATTTTATAGTCTTTCTATATGATTAATTCAATTACGAGAACAACGGTTCTTTTCGAAGCAAAAACGGAGCTAAAACGAAGAAGTTATGGCCAAAACAGCGGTCGGTACAAATACGGTAAAGTGCCTAGCGAAAGTAACATGTGTCACTTTAGCTTGGCACTATCGCTGAGAGTATAAAACTCTCGGTACATCTGGCGCGAGAGTGCCTAGCGAAAGTGACATATGTCACTTTAGCCAGGTACTATCGCGGAGCGGGTCTGGAGGTTAAAAATCCGATTTTTGGGGGTTTTCTTCATTTCCTCATATCTCTTTCACCATAACTCCGTTTGAGACGATTCTTTTTGCTATGGATTCGTATTTTAGAGCTTTTCAAGGTTAGATTGTTAGTTTTGGAAATATTCAAGAGTATTAGGTGGTGGATTGGAAGCAAAAGTCAAGAGCTCATCATCATCACCTCCACCGTCAAGAAATTTGGAGTTTTCTAGGTTTTCACCAAAACCTAAGTGGTAAGTTTATCCTCTCCATTTCTAAACCTTATTAGGTGATATAAATGCTTCATTGATGATTTCCTAGTTTTTGGTGTAACAATCTAAATAAATCAACGAAGAATAATTCGTAATTTCGACAATACGACGTCTAAAAATATGAAGGTCCAAACACCCTGTAAATATAAAGTTCAAAAGAATGACAAACCAATATTCAAGACAACTAGAACCCTCACAAATCAGATTAGTTTGCATCGCAAGGTTTGCACAAATAACGGGACATCAAAAATACAACGACCTACTTAATCAAAAATTGATTCAAATCTAGATTAAGATGGGCGTTGCGAAATCACTATGAACTCTCTTCACAAAATTCCCCAAAAAGAAACCGGCACTTCAAGATCTCCTACGTGCCTGGTTGACAAACTTGACATCCTAGTTTCCTCCCCAAGTGGCATCTGTGAGGAAACAACAACCACACAAGTGTTAGGACGAACGCCAAGTGAGATTTCATAAATTATGCAATTCATAAACATTAGTATCATAATTTGTTGATCCAAACTCTCTCAGTGATTTGATAACGACCCTTTTCTGTACTTAGTGAAAATTACGTTTAATATGTATTAGTGTTTCACCATCAGCGATCAGACTGAGTCTGTTCAGTTATCGCTGATAGTATTTCTTATAAACATTTAATATGTATTAGTGTTTCACTATCAGTGATCATACTAAGTCTGTTCAGTTATCGCTGATAGTTCTGATGTAAAAAGTAACGTAATCCCTGAAGACAAGTCTCGCGTCAACAGATGTTCATAGTTGAATCGAAGACGAAGCTGCTGAACAAAGAGAAGTCTACTAGTGACCTGATGCGGATATCAGTGAAGCAAAGACAACTCTACTTATACGCGAAGGAACATGAGGAAAGGTTTAGCGATCGCTGAACTCTTGATATCTCTGAAGAAAGAGATATTCAGCGATCGAATGATCACAAAGCTTATACCTCAAGTTTCCTTTTGTCTTACCTTGTACAACTCAGTACGATATGTCAGAAAGGACATGCCTCTGCCACAATTCGTACAACAACTCTGTCAACTACACTGTTCATGATCCGGCTGAAAACATGTCTCCCAAAGTCAGACTTCCAAAGCCAATCAGTGAACGCCATGTGTAAAGTGCCCTGCCATGCATTTAATGCATAGGGTATACATAGGAAGTTCACCCCTCCATCTGAGGGGGTGCTCAATCCTTGAACTCCAAATAGAAACCTTTGTTTTCTATATTCCTTAATTCCCCATTCTCTGAAATTATTGTGCAACCATCTTAGTGTTTCTTAAGTTTGTTTAGATTGAGTCTGTCTTAATCTTATTCCGCAACAAACTTGTAAATTGTGTTTGATTTATCAATAAACAATTTATTAAACTTTAAATTTCTGTGTTTGTATTCAACCCCCCCCCCCTTTCTACAAACTTGTTAAGTGCCTCCGGGACCAATAAGTGGTATCAGAGCAGACTGTTTAATCTGATAAACAAGATCTTGCTTTATTCTCTTCCTTGTTGTTCTAAATGACACTTAACACAAACACAAACTACTATGATAATGGTTCACTTTCTAAACCTCCTCGATTTAGCAGAGATAACTTTTCTCTATGGAAAAATCGAATGATGCTATTTCTTGAAGGTGCTGATCCTACTATACCTGAGTATATAGAAAATGGACCCTATGAACCTGTTAGAATTATAGCTGCAGTTCCCGCTACTGTCACCACTGAAGCTGTCCCTGAACGCTATGTCGTTAAGGAAATAAGACAGTGGAGTGATGAAGACAAAAAGAAGGTAGGCATAGATGAAAGAGCAAAGACCATTATCTCAATGGCTCTGCCTGATGAAGTTTTCCATTCCATCATGCATCTTAAAACTTCTAAAAAAATGTGGGAAACCATTTGTGTTCAATATGAAGGCACCACTGAAATCCAAGAAACTCGAAAGATTAACTTGGTCAGACAGTATGAAAGTTTCATCGCTGGTAAGAAAGAATCTCTCTCTGACGTTCATCAGCGGTTTAACTGCTTAATCATTGATCTAAGAACCGTTGGTAGGACCTATTCTAATTCTGAGGTCCTAACAAAATTCTTAGAATGTCTTCCTGAAAGCTGGGACAGTTATTCAATATGTCTTAAGCTGACAAAAGACATAAATTCTCTTTCTCTCAGCACTCTGTATGGAATATTGCTCAACTATGAGCAATCGAATCTCTTAAAAAAGAATCTTGTAAAATATTCTAAAGACTCCAAAAGCACTCCTGTTGCTTTAGTCTCTTCAGAGATAATTCCATCTCAGCGATCTACTCTCACCATCACTGAGTTAGATTCTGAATCTGAGGATCTATCAGACCCTGATCTTTCAGAGTTCGATGAGTCCTTAGCACTCTTGACAAACTCTTTTAAGAGATTTGCAAGAAAGAGCAATTTCCGAATAAATAAGCCTCTCTCTCACTGAAAAGCCAAAATCAACTCCTGTTGATAAGGCTACTACCACTTGCTATAACTGTGAAAAGATTGGACACTTTGCTAGTGAGTGCAGGTCTAAAAAGGTCTTCAAGCCTTCTACCTCAAGAAGATCCAGTGATGACAAATACCTAAAGCTGAAGAACAAATATCAAAAGCTGAAAAGTTCTGATGAAGAAGAAGTCGCTAATCTTTGCCTCATGGCTGATATTAAAGAAGAAGAAGCATCTGAACCTTCCATGAGCTACATATCATCTCAGGTATCTATCTCTACTAATCCCTCTCTGCCTGAACCTTCCATAAACGACAAAACTCAAGCTGAGAATAAAAATGTTCATTTAACTCAAGAGCTAGATGTTGGATCATAAATTGTATTCAAGATTAAAGTTAAAGTTAAGGGTTTAAACTGCAATTGTGCTAAAGTCATTTAGAGGGTTTATTATGTAATAAGTTAATAGTTATTAAGCTATTGGGCCCAAGCCCATTTGAAAGCCCATTATGATTAAAGCCTATAAGGCTTAGGTATTTAAAGTTATGATTAGTTTAGTTTTATGTTAGAACTCTGATAATTTTCTAAATAGTTAGCCGTATTTTCTCTGTATTCAAAGGGTATCAAGAACACTCAAGGGTTTCATTGTTTATTCAAGGGATTGGTACGTTTTGTTAATCTTATTATCTCTTGATTATTATTGTGTTGCTTGATTACTTGATTGATTATTTACCAACTAGATTAAATTGGGACAACAAGTGGTATCAGAGCCAAAAGAATCAAAAAAATTTACTATTCATCGAAAAATACTGTTCATCAAAAATCACTGTTCATCGACTTACTATTCATTGCGAGTACTGTTCATCCGATTTCATGCATTAATGTGCTTATTGGTTTAAAAGTTGATCTGATTAGTTGAGATTCATGCTTCTGAATGCTATCTGATTAATTAATCGCATTATAGATCATAAAGTGGTTGAATTGTTGGTTTAATTGTGTTCATCGGTCGTTTCAATTTTCTGGGTTTGGTTTCGGTCGAATCCAGAAACTCATCGTGTTCTTCGGTCATTCATCGTGTTTATCGATATTATTGTTTGACCGATACCTATTCGACCTGAGCCTTCGACCGGGTAGTTGTATCTACGGTCTTGCACCTTCGACCGGGTAGTTGTAAACATCGGTCCTTACTTCGATCGGGTAGTTGTGATCTCCGGTCATTCCCTACGACCGAACCATAGCATTCCCCGGTCTTTGCTTCGACCGGGTAGGTGCATCGACCGGACCTTAGTGGTTTCCGGTCTAGTATTCGACCGATACTTTGTTACTTCGGTCTTTGCCTTTCGACCGGATACCTTGTTAATCCGGTCTTGCCATTCGACCGGATACTCGTATTCCCGGTCTTGCCATTCGACCGGATACTTGTTACTCCGGTCTTGCCATTCGACCGGGTACTTGCATACTCCGGTCTTTCCTTCGACCGATACAGTTCATTCTTCGAAGCACATCCCCGGTCGAATGGGGGACAAAGATTTGCTCTTGATCAAAATCTTCTTAATTTTTCAGTATTTTATTCATAGATATTAGTGCTTTATACCGTGTGCGAGGACTGCATTTGATTATTTTTGGAAATTTATTTTTTTCTGAAAATTTTTGAGTGTAGTCTTTACTTTTGATTCTAACGATATCATCTAGTTGGTTGTCTTGGTACAGAAAAGTCTATTTACTAACTGTACAGCTAAGATGTCGAATCAGCTTCTCTCGATGGGTTCTCAAGTCAAACCTCCTGTCCTCGTGGAAAATGAGTATCAGCAGTGGAAGACAAGAATGATTCAGTTTCTGAATCACAAGAACAGAGAGTTCATGACAATAATCATTGAAGGTCCCAAAACTCCAATGATCACAGTAAAGGGTCAACCTGCTACAGATTCCTCTCCTGAAATCCCTGACAGAGATATTCCTAAGCCTGTTCAGTTCTTCACTGAAAAGCAGAAAGACCAGCTCAAGTTAGAAGAAGAAGCTCTAATCTATCTGACGATGGAAATTCCAAACGACATCTACAATCGTGTCGACAGTCAGAGTACTGCTAAAGGAATCTGGGATGAACTAGCAAGGCAGTTTGAAGGAAGTGAAGCTTCTATTCAAGCTAAGCAAAATCTGTGCATAAATGCTTAAGAGGGATTTCATGCCAAAGAAGGAGAGCTGCTTTTAGATACCTATAATAGGTACAACATCATTCTCAATGACTTGCGGAGGAACAAAATCGCCAAATCTGCTTTTGAGATAAACTACAAGTTCATCAAGAATTTGAATCCAGAATGGAAGAACTTTGCTATCAACCTCCAGATGTCGAAGAATATGGCTCGAGAAAATGTCACCGATATCTTCTCTACTCTTGCTCAACATGAGGATGAGGTGAGATCTATGAATAATGAGTCTAATCATCTGAAGGATTCTGTGGCTCTCATAGCCGGCAAAGGTTCTGTATCCTCTGCAAGGTCGAAGAAAAAGGCGTCTAAAGCTCTAGTTACTGAAGTTACTGACTCTGACTCTGATTCGAGCGATGAAGAACTGGAAGTTAATTCAGATCCTGATATTCAAAAGTTCTCTGAAGACTTGGCTCTCATTACGCGACGATTCAAGAAGAGCTTTGGCAAGAAAAGATTCTACTCAAAGCCAAAGTATGATGAATACAAGAAAGAGAAGTCTGAGATGCGATACGAGCCGAGGCATGGAAAGAGAGAGGAAGGACGAGAAGATCGGAAGGAAGATAGAAGAGAAGGAAAGAGAGAGGAGAAGCGAGAAGAGCGAAAGGATGAACCAGGAAGATGCTACAACTGTGGCAAATTTGGGCACTTCTCAAGGGACTGCAAATTCAAGAAAGTGAAGAACTCAGAGTACTACTCAAGAAAGTCACTGATTGCCAAGAAAGCTGAAGAAGGAAAAGTACTAATGGCTGAAGAAGAGAACTGGTTGTTCCAAAGTTCTGATGACGAGGAGCAAGCACATTTCACCCAAGTTTCTTACATGGCAAAGCTGGAAGGTGACGATGAAGACTCTGAGACACAATCCGAATAAGCAAACTATGAGGTAAGTGAAAATTCTAAACTTATTGAATCTTTAATGGCCCAAATACATGGCATGAAAGATGAATTTGCTTTACTGAAAGGCAAACTTAGCTCTGCACATCAATCTGTTTTAAGCTTTCGTGATGAAAATGCTATTTTAAAAGTTGTTGTGGAAGAAAAGGAAAAGGAAAAAGATGATTTAAAAGCTGAAAAAGAGTCTTTAAAAGAAAAAATATCTGGTTTAGAAACAGATCTTGTGAATCTTAATGCTGAAAAGGGTGAGTTTCAAATCAAATTTGAAGTTTGTTATAAAGAAAGAAATGAAGCTTTCACCAAAATAAAGCAACTGGAGGACATTAACATGAAACAAGGTCAGACTGAACAGACATTAAATCTGTTGACCAATAAACTCCAAGACGAAAGGTTTTACAAACTTAAACCAGGTTTGGGTGTGCCAATTAATGAAATTTTGAAAAAGGCACCGGAGCACCTATATAATTTTGATAAATTTGGCTCCGCAATAAAACCCATTCCTGACATTCGCGCTACTTTTGTTGAAGCAAGTTCTCCTAAACCTTCTGAAGAGACCAAAGGTCAAGAAGAAATGGGAAAGAACAAGTCTGGTGACACTGATTCTCAAAATCTTTTTAAATCTGTTGGTTTTACATATGGTGATTTGAACGAAAGCTATGCAACTCGAAATATCGAATTTACTGAGTTTGAATCACTATTTACCACACCTTCTAAAGAATCAGTGAGCACCAACACAGTTCTACCTGAGACTGCATGCAAATTTGATGAGTATGAATCGGATGTTGATCCATCTACTATACCATCAGTCTCAACTCCCATTGCTTCTAAACCTTTACTTCCTGAAGAGGTTGAAGAAGTTACTGCTACCGCGGATGAATCTTGTGTTCAAAATGATAAAACGGAGTTTATTGAGTCCATGACTGAAGATACATTTTCTGAAATGATGAATGCTTCAGACTCTGATCCTGTTTCTAATTCAAAGGGATCAAATTCTGTGAATGATCATACATCTGAATTGATGAAGCAAATCGATTTGTTGCAACAGTCTCTTGATGAGGTTGAAGATGAAAACTTTGATCTCAAACATAAACTTGAAAAGTCTTTAAAAGTAAATCAAGAGCTTTGCATAGAGATCAATGATTTGAAAGTTACTATGTTTAAAAATGCTTCAAGTGATAAACAGATGTTCAATGATCCAAGCTGGAAGGTAAGAACCAATCCAGAATTTGATGCTCCTGCAAAACCTACAGTTGTTTACTCTGACTGTCCTGAATATCCACCGAGTATTTTTGAAAAGGGTGAGACTTCAAAGAGCACTAGAAAAGAACCACCTTCTAAGTTAGAGACTAACAAGGTTCCTGTTTCTGTTTCAGATATAAGAGGAAATGGAGTTGGGAAGAGTAAGAAGAATAAAGATCTTAGTTTGAATAAAAAGAATAGTTTGAATTCTAGTAGTTTTCCTACAGACAGTGTTATTTTGAATAGTACTTCTTTTGATAAACATGAATGTAAGATTTGTTCCGATAAATCTAAGTTTATGAATTTTTCTCGAAAGAATCTTTATTGCAAACACTGTTGGGATAATTCATTCAAATACTACTCCCCTCCTAAGTCCAAAAAGAATAAAAGCAAAGCTAAGCTAAACTCTAAGTCTAATTCTAATTCTGATTCTTCTACACAACCAAAAGTGTATCGTGCTAAGGTTGCCAATCCTACTTCTAAAAAGCACTTTCAGGAATTGAATGTTAAGATGGTTTGGAAATGGGTTCCAAAACCGCGTTATGAATGGAGAGTGAAAGTCAAACCAGATGATATTCCTGAGTTGCTTGATACTAACCGCGAAGGACCCATCCTGATATGGGTGCCTAAGCAAAACTAATTGTCTCTTTTGCAGGCCTGTCGATTGTGGGTAATAGATTCCGGATGTTCACGCCACATGACAGGATTCAAGCACCTCTTGCATAACTATGTGGAGGAGCCTTCCGGAGCAGTTAGATTTGCAAATTCTGAAGCCGAAGGCCACGTCAGAGGATATGGAATGCTCGATAACGGTGTTGTGAAGATTCAAAAAGTGCTATATGTTGAAGGACTTGATCACAATCTGTTCAGTACCAGTCACTTCTGTGACATGCAATATCAAGTCCGCTTCACAACCACTCATTGCTATCTAGAAGATCACGATGGTTACGAAGTCTTCAAAGCTGAGCGCCATGGAAATCTATACTATGTAGATTTCCCTACACTGTCTGCCACACGTCTAGTATGTCTACTAGCCAAAGCTTCTAAAGCACAATCATGGACGTGGCATCGACGCTTGTCTCATCAGAATTTCCGATCTATAGCGAAGCTACAAAGACAAGGTCTGGTCAAAGGTCTACCAGAAATGAGGTTCGAAAAAGACTCACTCTGTTCCGCATGTGAGTTGGGCAAAATGAAGCGTAGCTCCTTCAAGTCCAAAGCTGAATCATCGACCTCATCAGCACTGGAACTTCTTCATATGGACCTTTGTGGCCCAATGCGCACTGCATCTATCAACGGAAAGAAATATGTGTTGGTAATGATAGATGACTACTCAAGGTATACATGGCTCGAGTTTCTTCGCAACAAGTCAGATGCGCCAGAGTAGATTATCGCTTTCATCAAGCGCATTCAAGTACGCCTTCAACTGCCAGTCAGAATCATTCACAGTGATAATGGCACGGAGTTCAAGAATGACACCCTGAAGAGTTATCTTACTTCCGTGGGTATTTCACATAATTTCTCCGCCGCCTACACTCCACAACAAAACGACATTGTTGAACGGAAGAACCGCACTCTGGTTGAAGCAGCTCGTATTATGCTTGCTTACTCAGATCTACCCATGTACCTTTGGGCCGAGGCAGTCGCTACAGCATGTTTTACACAGAACCGTACCATTGTGGTCAAGCGATTTAATAAAACAGCATATGAGTTAATCAACAATCGTACACCTAATATCAAATTTCTTCGTGTCTTTGGTTGCAGGTGTTACATTCTAAAAGAGCGTCAAGGATTATCAAAGTTTGATAAGAAAGCGGATGAAGGATATCTCGTTGGATACTCTCTGACATCCAAAGCTTATCGAATTTACATTATTCGAACTAAGACGGTTGTTGAGAGCATGAATGTCTCCTTTGATGAGAATTCAACAAGGACTTCTGGACACAACAGTTCAGAACTCGGTCTTAACGATAAAGCTTCTATTCAAGCAAGAATAGAACCAGCTATAACAGGATCATCTTCTTCAAACTCTAACTCTACTTCATCTGAGTTAGATTTATTGTTTATTGATGCCTTTGATGATATATGTGCAGATTTTGAAAAAGGCATATCAACATCAATAACAAGTGGTACAAACTCGGAGGTCCCTACTATATCTGAAGACATGCCTGGACCTTCCGACGAAGTCACTGACACTTCAACTCCATCAGGTACAACTACACCGTTAGTTTCTGACTCTACTAATACTGAATCTGTCTCTACAGATAGTTCATCTGGAAACGAAGTCCCGAGCACTTCAACCGCTAGTCCAGAAGCTTCAGTGTCAGAAACACAAGTACAAGATGTCCCGAGTACATCTGTGGAGCAACCTGCCGTACAAGATGACAACGATGCATCAAATACGCAACAAGCAGTTGATGCACTACCAAGCACACATCGTTGGACTAAGGATCATCCCCTGGAAAACGTGATAGGTGACGTACAATCTGGTGTCACAACAAGATCTGCAACAGCTAACTTCTGCATGTTTTCAAGCTTCCTCAGTTCCTTAGAGCCAAAGAAAGCGGCTGAAGCTCTACGTGATCCTTTCTGGATTTCTGCTATGCAAGACGAGATTCTACAATTCGAAAGGAACAAGGTATGGCGCTTGATCCCACTACCTAAAGGTAAATCCGTTATTGGAACAAAGTGGGTGTTCAGAAATAAGAAAGACGAAGCTGGAGTAGTCGTGAGAAACAAAGCTCGTTTGGTCGCCAAAGGGTATTGTCAACAAGAGGGCATTGACTATGATGAAACATTCGCCCCGGTTGCAAGGATCGAAGCCATCAGAATCTTTCTAGCCTATGCAGCGCACAAAAACTTTATAGTCTATCAGATGGATGTAAAGTCGGCTTTCCTGAACGGCGTTCTGCATGAGGAGGTCTACGTGGCTCAACCTGAAGGTTTCGTTGATTCTCATCACCCTGATCATGTCTATGTTTTAGACAAAGCGCTTTATGGTCTTAAACAAGCACCGCGAGCCTGGTATGAAACTCTCACTAAATTTCTACTTGCTTCTGGTTTCAAGAAAGGTACAGTAGATACAACCTTATTTCTTAAAAGGCAAGGTGATGACTTGATTCTTATTCAGATTTATGTTGACGACATAATATTTGGGTCGACAAATCCAAAATTTTGTAAGAACTTTTCAAAGATAATGGAAACAAAGTTTGAGATGTCGATGATGGGTGAATTAAATTTCTTTCTTGGTCTACAAGTAAAGCAATTACCCGAAGGCATATTTATTAATCAAGCTAAATATATAAAAGATATTTTGAAAAAGTTCAATATGTCAGATAGTTCAGTCATGAAAACACCAATGGCTACTGGTACACTCTTAGACGCGGATCCCTCCGGGAAGCCTGTTGATCAAAAGGTGTATCGTAGCATGATTGGATCCTTACTTTATCTTACTGCCAGTCGCCCGGATATAATGTTTGCCACATGTTTTTGTGCGAGATATCAGTCTAATCCTAAAGAGTCGCACTTAAATGCTGTTAAGCGAATCCTTAAATATCTCAAAGGTTCTCCTAATCTAGGCCTTTGGTATCCAAAGGATTCTCGTTTTGAACTAACTGCCTTTACAGATGCTGATAATGCAGGTTGTAAGCTAGACCGGAAAAGCACCTCTGGATCATGTCAATTCATAGGTGACAAACTTGTGAGTTGGACTTCAAAGAAACAAAACTGTGTTTCAACATCCACTGCCGAGGCTGAGTATGTAGCTGCTGCTAGCTGCTGTTCTCAAGTCCTCTGGATGACGACACAGTTAAGGGACTTTCGATACAACTATAAACGCGTTTCGATTTATTGTGATTCCAAGAGTGCAATATCTATAACTGCTAATCCGGTACAGCACTCGAAGACCAAGCATATAGATGTACGCTATCATTTCATCAAGGATCATGTAGAAAAAGGTAATATTGAAATGAACTTTGTTCAAACTGACTTCCAGTTAGCTGATCTTTTCACCAAGCCATTGGATGAAAAGCGATTTCAATTTCTAATCAGCAAACTTGGTATGTTAAACATGTCTTAAACCTTACTCATGATTCAAGGGGGAGTATTCCAAATCTTGATAGTGTGTTATTTTCCAACTGTTGTTAACGAGAAAGGAATCATTTTCATAAATGATTACCATTGTTTCTTTCACTTATGCAGGTTGGTTCAAGTGACTATGGCTTCTAATCACATCGGATTAGAACCCGCACTTCAGTGCTCTATCTATTTTTTATATGCTTTATTTCCTTATTAATTTATAAAAAAAAAAACCCAATAGTGATTTAAGGGGGAGAATATCTGTGATATTAACAGATTTTTGGATACTTAAATGCTTATCTGACCGTGTGTTCTTAAAGATAAATACTTGTGTTTTATCTTGTTAATATACTTTGTCAAGTATTCATACACTTAACGGTTCAGAACATTCTATTTGACTTTGTTATCACCATGTATCAAAAGTTAAATCTTTCTATGGTAATACTCACGTTATTTGTATTCACTGTTGATTGAATCAAACGTCATTTCATGTGCTTTCATTGAAAATATGTTTATATATTGTTCATATAAACAACATTCGTTTTTGATTCTTCAACATATTGTTCTTCATGACAAAACTCCTATGAGCTTAATTGTCAAACTGTTTTAGTTTGAGGGGGAGAATTGCATCGTCAAACATCTTCTGTTTTGACATCTCTGAATATTTTATTCTTCATGTAACAAGTGGTATTTGTGCTTACATGTACAAAACTCCTGTTGAACAACATGTATTTTTAGGATAATACATGGGATTCAGTGTGTGAGCTTAACAGAACTTCCATGGATTCACGATAACCAGTGTTTCTTACCCCGGAAGTATTCCCTGAGTAATTGAGGGGAGAAGGGTCAAAAGAATTGAGTGATGGTGTGTGAAGAGGTAAAATGAAAAAGAGAGATTGATTAGACGTGAGCATTAAAAGAAAGAGGGTGAGTGAACAGAGTAAAAGAATAATAGACTCTGCACCAAACCACTTTCTGAGCCGGGCAGCCACATAATCTGATTGGTTAACATTCTTTGGTGACCATCATTGAAAAAGGCAACTAGCCCATGCCATCTCTTGCATACAACCCCACCAGCTACTCATTCTTTTCTCAAAAAGAGAATGTTTCACATTTTCTGGGGACGCAGCACATACTCTATTGGTTCTTCATTTGGAAGATACTAATATTGAAAAAGAAGGAAAGTTGCCCCACCTTCTCACCCTTTCTCATGCACATTGAGTCTTTGTACAATTTGTTGCTCTCTCAACAAGTTTACATACTTTGAGCCTATATTGAAAAGCAATCATCTATGCTTAATTCTTTCATACACATGCACGAGCACACAGAAATTTGTTTTCTGTCAGAACGTTCATAGATAACCATGTGTTATTCGATGATTAAATGGAAGACCTGGGGAGTCTACATCAAACCAGCTCCTTATATAGTAACTTTGTGTTACTCAGTGACTTTGTGTCATTGACAGGCATTCTAACTGAGTCATTTGTTGATTCAGGGTTACACCTATTAAACTGTTTGAATTTGAAAAGATTCGAATGGTTACTACTTTCTATTTTAATCTGAAAAGATTGAAATAATCACTCTTTCCATCTGGGAAGACTGCTCTTATTTCATACAGGGCTCGTTACATGATGAAGACTATGCTTACATGATGATCATACACAAAGGGGGAGATTGTCTTGAAAAGGGGGAGATTGTTTTGCCAAGTTTTGATGATGTTGATTCTCACCACTTATCAAAAAGGGGGAGAAGATATAAAAAGGGGGAGAAGATACAAAAAGGGAGAATACAAACTGAAGATCTGAAGATATTCAAATTTTTAAAGATTTTAAAGATTTGAAGATTGTTTAAAGATATCAAGTTTTGAAGTTTTGAAGCTATCAACGTCATATCTGAAGATTCTCAAGAGAAAAGTGAAGACAATTGCAAAAAAAAATTTTAATCTTGAATCCAAAGGGGGAGATTGTTGGATCATAAATTGTATTCAAGATTAAAGTTAAAGTTAAGGGTTTAAACTGCAATTGTGCTAAAGTCATTTAGAGGGTTTATTATGTAATAAGTTAATAGTTATTAAGCTATTGGGCCCAAGCCCATTTGAAAGCCCATTATGATTAAAGCCCATAAGGCTTAGGTATTTAAAGTTATGATTAGTTTAGTTTTATGTTAGAACTCTGATAATTTTTTAAATAGTTAGCCGTATTTTCTCTGTATTCAAAGGGTATCAAGAACACTCAAGGGTTTCATTGTTTATTCAAGGGATTGGTACGTTTTGTTAATCTTATTATCTCTTGATTATTATTGTGTTGCTTGATTACTTGATTGATTATTTACCAACTAGATTAAATTGGGATAACACTAGAGAAATGTCATGAAAAGATCAGAGAACTAACTCTTTTAGAAGAGAAGTTGAAAGATCAAGTCATTATAAATGAAATCATCAGCATTGAACGCAAACAATCCATCGCTGCTCTAAAAGCAGAAAAGGCTCATGTTGAAAAATGGTGCAAATCATCAACAAAGATCTCTGAGATAATAAATGCTCAAAATCCTGAATGTGATAGAACTGGTCTTGGTTTTTGGACACCACAGGATGAGCCTAAAGAAGAAAGTTCCATGCTTAAGTTTTGAACGTTTGTCACTCCTATCTCTGACACTTCTTATGATCAGTTTTATCCTTCTTCTTCAAATTCTATCCCTGAGGAAAAATCCAAAGACTCTAAGTCTGCGGATAAAGGAAAATCCATTCTTTGTCCTCAGAAGGATACCAAGAAAGCAAAGCTGAAATTTCCTTCTAAACCTTCAGTGAATCAATCCTCTAGCTCTGTGATAGAAATCTTCGATCTCTGTCCTCCAAAGCTAAAGATTGACCTTAAACCCACGAGATCTGAAGAAATAAAAATTCCTCCCAGATCTCATGATGAAGGCATTCTTGGAGCTGGACTTGCTCATCTTAAACTAGCAAAACCTTCTACTTCTGGTCCTAAAACCATTTTCAAATATAGAAAATGTTATCACTGTGGTTTTACTGACCATATTGCAAGCAAATGTCCAACTGCCACTAAAGCTGATAAAACAGCTAAAGTGAAGATAAATGCCTCTAAGGCTGAAAAGGTCACTAAATCTGAAAAGTCGACCAAGGTGAAGAATACCACTAAGGTTAAGAAATTAACCAAAGTGAAGGTTATCACTGAAGTTGAATCTTCATCTGCTGTGAAGACTGCTGAATCTTCCATATCCACTAACACTAAAGGACCCATTGAAAAGTGTGTACCAAACAACGCTTAATCTTCCTTATGTGTGCAGGGATCAAAGGGCATCTGGTATCTCGATAGTGGATGTTCTCGTCATATGACTGGACAAAAAGACCTGCTCACTGAATACAAGGAAGAGAAAGGTCCCTCTGTGACCTTTGGTGGAAATGAAAAAGGATATACCTGAAGGTTTGGTGTTCTCTGCAATTGAACAACTACCTTTCGAAAAGTCGCTTATGTAGATGGACTGAAGCACAATCTTCTAAGCATCAGTCAGCTATGTGACAAAGACTACGAAGTTCGCTTTTCTAAGAAAGCATGTTCAGTGGTGAATGAGAAAGGAAAACTTGCTCTCAGTGGTTATCGCAGAGAAAATGTCTATGTAATAGATATGGACTCTACTACCACTGAAAACTTATGTTTTCTCTCTAAGGCCTCTTCTGATGTCAACTGGCTATGGCACAAAATGCTCTCTCATCTAAACTTCAAAACCTTGAATTCTCTCTCATCTAAGGAACTGGTTTCTGGTCTTCCTCAGCACTCATATGCTAAAGAATCTCTCTGCTCAGCATGTGAAAAAAGAAAACAAACAAAAACTAGTTTCAAATCTAAACAAGTTTCCTCAGTGACAAGTCCTCTTCAGCTCTTACATATGGATTTGTTTGGCCCTGTAAATATCCAATCAATAGTTGGAAAGAAATATACACTTATTATTGTAGATGAATTCTCTCGCTATACCTGGGTTATCTTTCTTCGCTGTAAGAGTGATACTCCAGAAGAACTAATATCTTTTGTTAAAAAGATGGAAGTGCTGAATAATCTTACTGTTCGTTCAATAAGAAGTGATCATGGAACTGAATTTAAAAACATCTCTCTGAACAATTTCTTTGAAAACAAGGGAATTTCTCATAACTTCTCTTCAGTAAAAACACCTCAGCAAAATGGAGTCGCTGAAAGAAGAAACAGAACGATCATTGAAGCTGCTAGATCAATGCTCAACGATTTTCATCTCCCTACACAATTTTGGGCTGAAGCTGTAAATACTGCATGTTTTACTCAAAACAGATCGTTGATAGTAAAGAGATTTGGAAAGACAGCTTATGAACTTTTTCATGGAAGAAAGCCCTCTATCAGCTTTCTTCATATCTTTGGTTGTCAGTGCTTTATCTTAAACAACAAAGATCAGCTTGGAAAGTTCGACCCAAAAGCTGATGATGGAATATTTCTAGGATATTCCTCCATCTCCAAAGCCTACAGAGTTTTCAACAAGCGAAGAAAATCTGTGGAATAAACAATTCATGTCACGTTTGATGAAACTCGCTCAGCGAACTCTAAACCAATCGCTGACAATGAAGAGCTAAATGCTTGAATGTTTTCTCATTACAGAGAAACAGAACCCTTCTTTTCAAACCATCAGCACACAGATCCACCTACTGTTGATGATGATCCAAACATCATACATCCTAACGCTGAATCCAACTCATGGGTTTCAGTTGAACCTCTTAACACACTGCTACCATCAGATCTACCTTCGTCTGAAAACCTCTATGATAACAATAGTTTATCCACTACTCAACAGTTAATTGCTGGTGAACCTCAAACGTCCTCATCAGTAAACATTCCAATTGTTGATCCAACCTCTGAGTTAAGCGATCATGCTCCTGCTCAGCGATGGACCAGAGATCACCCAATAGATCAAATTCTTGGTGATCCCGATGCAGGTATTCAGACACGATGAAGATCAGGTAATATATGTCTCTTTGTCAACTTTCTATCTCTCATAGAACCAAAGAAGACTGATGATGCCCTCAGAGATCCAAACTGGGTCAGCGCTATGCAAGAAGAACTGACTGAGTTTACTCGTAACAAAGTTTGGAATCTCGTTCCTAGACCATCTGATAAAACTGTTATAGGCACCAAATGGGTGTTTAGAAACAAGTTAGATGAACATGGAACTGTAACCCGCAACAAAGCTCGACTTGTTGCTCAGGGATACAGACAAGAGGAAGGCATAGACTATGATGAAACCTTTTCCCCTGTGGCTAGGCTCGAAGCAATTCGACTATTCTTAGCTTATGCAGTCTATAAAGACTTCATCGTTTATCAAATGGATGTAAAATCAGCGTTTCTAAATGGAAAGCTGAATGAAGAAGTCTATGTAGAACAACCTCCAGGGTTCTATGACCCTAAGCATCCAAATTATGTTTATAAATTAGATAAGGCTCTCTATAGTCTCAAACAAGCCCCTCGTGCTTGGTATGACACTCTCTCATCTTTTCTTATCTCTGAAAAATTTGAACGTGGCAAAATTGATAATACATTGTTTTTCAGAAAGATAAAAGGTCATATTATTCTTGTACAAATATATGTCGATGACATCATATTTGGTTCTACTAACCCATCTCTGTGTACTCGCTTCGCTGAAAGAATGAAGAAAGAATACAAAATGAGTATGATGGGTGAGCTAACATATTTTCTTGGTCTTCAGATTAAACAATTTGACAAAGGTACTTTTATCAGCCAAGGTAAGTATGTTAAAGACATGTTGAAGAAGTTTGATCTTACACAAACTTCAGCGATGAAAACTCTTATGGCACCTCCCCTGACACTTAACAAAGATCCTTCTGGAAAATTTGTTAATGTCACTGCCTATAGAGGAATGATAGGCTCACTGTTGTATCTTACAGCGAGCCGACCTGACATTATGTACTCTACTTGTTTATGTGCACGCTATCAATTTGAACCCAAGGAATCCCATCTGATCGCTGTTAAGCGAATTTTCAGATATCTGAAAGGAACTCCTAACCTCGGTCTTTGGTATCCCAAAGACTCAGGGTTCGATCTAACTGGTTATTCTGATAGTGATTTTGCAGGTTGTAAACTTGACAGAAAGAGTACCACTGGTGGATGTCAACTCCTAGGAGGAAAGCTGGTAAGTTGGACAAGCAAAAAGCAAAATTCAGTGTCCACTTCCACAGTTGAAGCTGAATACGTAGCCGCTGGAAGCTGTTGTTCTCAGATCTTATGGATGAGAAATCAACTATTAGACTATGACCTTCAGCTATCAAAGATTCCAATCTATTGCGACAGCATTAGTGTTATCGCTATAGCAAATAATCCAGTGCCACATTCAAAGACGAAACACATAGAGATCAGATATCATTTTATCAGAGATCATGTGATGAACGGTGATATTGAACTTCATTTCATCCCTACTGACTATCAGCTTGCTGATTTATTCACCAAACCTCTTGATGAGACAAGGTTCAACTTTCTCATCAGTGAGCTTGGAATGCTGAATCTCGAAGAATAATTCTTCAGCGTTCATGCATTGTGTCAGTAATCATAAGTTCCCCTTTTATCACTCTGATAAACATTCTGACTCTCAGGTATGTTCTCTCCATCCGTACAACTGAATCTTCATTCAGTTAAGATTTTTTTTTCAAAATATAAACTTTAATCACTGAACTTTCTTCAAATGATTAAAAGCTTTTTGCGAAATAAATTTATCACTGATATTTCTAGTCAGTGATCCTTCTTAAAAGAAAATTCATCCCTAACTTTACCATCAGGGATACTTTCAAAGAAAATCTATCGCTGACTTTTCTTCAGCGATAATTTCAAAACGGACAAATGAACAATCTCTCTCTTCTATGACGTCATTTGAACCGACAATCCACGACATGCCTTTTTCTGACACGTTCGTCCGTTGCCCTTCCATCCAATCAACTTCGTGGGACGTGTCCATGTCATGATGAACATTTGTTTTCCCGCCTATCACACTCTCTCTCCTTCTCTCTCACGTATAAAAAGAATGTTTTTCCATTCTTATCATTTTACGCTTTCTGGAAATACTTTCAAGGCAAGAAAACTCTCTCAAAAGAACTCTAACATTCTCAAGCATTTGCATCATCTCCTTCAAGATCAACAGGTTATTCTTGATCTACTTATTATTCTTGTTCTAAATCTTTTTACATAATACTCCATTATGGGTTTATAAGATTTTTTTTCATAAAATCATCTTTCTTTTTTATTTTAATCATTCAAAACCATTTTCTTTTGATTATCTTCATTCAAAATCTTTGGTTTTTCTTCTTGTTCTTATATCTTATATTAAGAACACCTTTTTAATCTTCAAATATGTTGATTTTTCTATGTTTCTTTCTCAAAATAGAAACTGGAAAAATTTTCTTTATTTTTAGACTAAAACCTTTCTTCTATTCTTCTATCTGTTCATATTCAGAATGGCTCAATCTGCACTTGCCCCTCTAAGAACGTCAAGTTCGCCATCGCTGACTCTGAGCTTCCTAAAAATAATCATCTTGCTCGCCTTGACTTTGATGGTGTTAAATACCCACATCTGGTGGAAGCCGCAAAATTTATGAAGCAATCCTGCATTGCCTATGCTATCACTGTGGATCCTACACCTTCCAAATCTCTTCTCCAACAATTCTGGTTTACCGCTGAAGATACTTCTCTCACCAACAAAAAGGGTGAACTAGTTCCTGCTATTTCCTTCAACACTGAACTTGGAACAGGGATGATGACGTCCTTAGGGCTGAGGAAAGCTCTGCGATTTCCCGACAAACCCAGGAATGGATTCGATGCCTTACCCACTGATGTTGAACTCATCCAATTCTTGGATGCAATGGAATACTCTTGGGAACCCAAGCCAAGGACGACGATTCCAAACAAGAAGCTGACTCTGGTAAAGAAGGCGCTCATGCCTTCTCAGCTTAACTACATCTTCTCTCACTTCATTTAGTGTATGAGTGGAAAGAGTGGGTCACTGGACCAGGCCAGCAAGATTCAGGTCCAAATGACTTACTCAGTGATCGCCGGAAGAAATTTCGACTACGCAATAGCTATCTTTGACGATTTAAGGTCAAAGATAGAGAAGACCGAGAGGGATCCTAAGATTCCCTATGTACGCTTCATTTGTGCGTACCTGAAGTTCCTTTACCCTGCTACTTACCCCACTAATGCTGATTCATCTTTTCCCAAAGTGGGTCAGCGCTCCCTGGAGGTCAAGCCACTCCCCAACGAGGTAAGTATCTCTGAACTTCGCTCCCGACTCTCTCTCCTCACTTCTTCGTCTTCAGCGGCCACGCAGGAGGTTCCTTCTTCTACTATCCCTGCCACTACCCCTTCCAAACGACCATCAACTGGCTCCCTTGGTCCTTCGAAGAAGGCCAAGGTGACCAAGGAGAAAGCTACCTCTAGCTCAATACCTAAGGATGTTTATCAACAAACTTCCTTGGATGCATTCGTGGGTCTCTCCTCCACATCCTCAGCGATACCCACTTCAACCGTGCCAGTGATCTCGGTCGCTGTCACAACAACAGTGACGCAACCTACGATCTCAGTTCAGCAACAAACTGAGGTAACTACCCCTATTCCTACATCTTCTATCCCCATCTCTAGTCCTTCTATTTCTTTGATCTCTAACCCTCCATCTATTTCTACACAACCACAGTTTGGACCAATAGGACCTGAATATCAATCTTTTGAGGAATCTTTGCAATTCTACAAAATGTTTGATAATTCAGGTACACCTATAACCTTAAACACTTCTCCCAACTCACCATATAAGCCTGTTTCTCAAAACCTAACTTATATTTTAGGTCCTAGTTTGGCGACTGTTGACACCAATGTCAACAGTTTGAGTGCAAAGGTGGAGTCTCTGACTGCCTCTCTCAACAACACCACCAACGCTGTTCATACAGTTGGTGAAGCACTGAAGACGCTGACAGATCAATGCGCCTCCAAAGCTGACGTTTCTCAAATCGCTACTCTCCAAGAAGCGATTGTCAAAGTCAGGGAAGACTCACAGCAACAGTTTGCAGCCCTGGCTACAAAGGTTGATTCCTGTGAAGTTCTTCTTCAGCAAATCCTGACTCAGCTGAAGGCACCAGCTCCGACTCCTACTCCCTCATTCACAGAGAACGATCGTACCTCTCTGAACATTGTCGTGGAGTTCATTCATCAGGCTACGTCAGATCTTCCTGCGATTGAAGGTCGTCTGGACAGTTTGGAGGCTGAAGTTCAGGTGTTGGCCGCTGCAAAAGCTTCATCTCCTTCCAAAGATCTCTCCCTCAATGATAATGACAAAGAGGGGGGGAAAGCTGCTGAAGAAAATACGGAGTTAGAAGTTACTGCTGAGGTCCAACAGAAGGAAACTCCCTCTCATGTTGAGGGGGAGATAGCTGCTGAAAAAGCCCCTCCTACCATCGATGAGTTAATCGATGAAGAGGAAGAGGAGAACGATGAAGATGAAGCCCTTGATCTTGAAGATCAAGAGGAAGAACCTCATCAAGATGATGATGATGACGATGAAGAAGATCAATCTCTATGGTGTTCTTCAGCCGTCACTTCATCAGCGATAGCTTCGAAAGAAGTTATCAAAGTAGGGGGAGTCATAAGACATCTTCAGGAACCCCTTCCCAAAGCAAAGGTGCAACTGCTGAGAAAAGTCTGAAGATGATCTCACTACCTGAGGAGAATCCTTCTCAGGTATGCCTTACTCTCGTTCCCTTATCCTTCTATAAAAATCCCACCCCTGTTTCTTTCTAGCCTTTATCTCTCTTCTTCCATAAAAATAAACTAACCTTTTTCATTTTCTGACCAGACAGTTCTCTCCCCTGCTTAAGGGTAAAGAGCTCCAAATAATCCCAGCTGCTAAAGTTGATGACCTGATAATCCCAATCTCTGTAAGAGAGATTGATGAAGAGGATGAAGAAGAAGATGAGTCCCTGTAACACCCACGGAGGCCCTCTAGACCACTTCATTGGTCAGAGGAAGAGATGAAGAAAAGAACAGAGATGATCTCTCATCTGGAGAGTCAACGGCTGAAGATCCCCTCTAATCAACAGATTTAGAGTTCCTGACTGAAGCTGAAATTGAAGAATCCTTCAGGGCTGAGAAGCTGATCGCTGACTGTCAAAGAGATGCCACTCTGGCTCTCAAAATTCAGTCTTCTCAAGTCAAAGACAAGAAACTGAAGAAGAAACCAGTTGAAGTCTAGGCTGCTCTTTTGAAAGAGATTGAAGAGGAACGCTCAAAAGCTCTAGTGGTCAGCGATAGCTCAGTCGATTGGTGCAAACATAAACTCGACTATCGCTCTGACCCAATGAAGATTGTTTCAGTCGCTATCTCTAGAAGAAAGAAGAAGGATATTGTTTCTGTCACCATGGAGATTACTAGAGAGGATGAAAGTTGCAAGGCTATGTTCGTTTCAAAGCTGGAAAGCTTCGGCTATATGGAATGGCTTGAGTTTAAAGACGCACGGAAGAAATCAAAGTCAATCTACAGAGGCTATGTTGAAGGGATAAATGATGCTCTCATCAACAGAGTCGCTGCAATATTAAAAGTGTTATCTGCTCTTCCTTCTAAGTCAAAGCAGATCAGAAGAAAGTCTGTCTCCTCCTCCTCTGAAAATGTCGCAGTGATAAGGAATGAAACCTCCATCAAATTTTCAAGAGAAGCTTTGTTCGGTCCTCCTCCTGATCTTTCAGTTCTGGATCTATCTCTGCCTCCTAGTGGACCATATGTTGCGGGACAGGTACTTAAAGAACCTTTTGGAATCTTCTTCAGAGATGACGAGGAACAGCTCAGATTTCAAAGAATCTCTGAAATCCCTATCTGTCCCCTCGGCCTTCTCAAGGATCTCATGTGCTTATGGTGTGATCTCTCTCCTGCTGCTGAGCAAATCAAAGTGATAATTAGCAAAGAATCTTTAGAGCGAAAGCAAAAAGGAGAAGATATACCTGAGTATTTGATCAATCCTCCTAAACCCTCTTTAGATAGTTGATAGATTAGTTTTCTTCTTGTAATCTATTAGTTTAAACTTACAGTAGTTAGTACATCACTTGTACTTGTAATTTTCATACCTTGTAATTCTTCTCTTGAATTAATGAAAATTTTAGTGAAGTACTTAACTCTATCAGTACTGTAAAAAAGATCCCTCAAAATAGTAATTGGGACATGTATGTTATGAGTCCTGATTATTCCATCATTTTGAATTATAAAGTAATTTTCTTCAGTTACTTTGTCATTATCAAATAGGGGGAGATTGTTGATCCAAACTCTCTCAGTGATTTGATAACGACCCTTTTCTGTACTTAGTGAAAATTACGTTTAATATGTATTAGTGTTTCACCATCAGCGATCAGACTGAGTCTGTTCAGTTATCGCTGATAGTCTTTCTTATAAACATTTAATATGTATTAGTGTTTCACTATCAGTGATCACACTGAGTCTGTTCAGTTATCGCTGATAGTTCTGATGTAAACAGTAACATAATCCCTGAAGACAAGTCTCGCGTCAACAGATGTTCATAGCTGAATCGAAGACGAAGCTGCTGAACAAAGAGAAGTCTACTAGTGACCTGATGCGGATATCAGTGAAGCAAAGACAACTCTACTTATACACGAAGGAACATGAGGAAAGCTTCAGCGATCGCTGAACTCTTGATGTCTCTGAAGAAAGAGATATTCAGCGATCGAATGATCACAAAACTTATACCTCAAGTTTCCTTTTGTCTTACCTTGCACAACTCAGTACGATATGTCAGAAAGGACATGCCTCTGCCACAATTCGTACAACAACTCTGTCAACTATACTGTTCATGATCCGGCCGAAAGCATGTCTCCCAAAGTCAGACTTCCAAAGCCAATCAGTGAACGCCACGTGTAAAGTGCCCTGCCATGCATTTAATGCATAGGGTATAAATAGGAAGTTCACCCCTCCATCTGAGGGGGTGCTCAATCCTGAACTCCAAATAGAAACCTTTGTTTTCTATATTCCTTAATCCCCCATTCTCTGAAATTCTTGTGCAACCATCTTAGTGTTTCTTAAGTTTGTTTAGATTGAGTCTGTCTTAATCTTATTCCGCAACAAACTTGTAAATTGTGTTTGATTTATCAATAAACAATTTATTAAACTTTAAATTTCTGTGTTTGTATTCAACCCCCCCCCCTTCTACAAACTTGTTAAGCACCTCCAGGACCAACATAATTTAATAGAGTCAGCTTTGGGGTTACCGAACTCCATCGTCTCCCAATTATTGTTTCCACTGTAACCAAAAACTCGTACCTGAATGCAAATATACAAGAGATACCATTTGAATTACGGGGGAGACCCGTTTCCATCGGGGTGGCGTTTACACGAAAGTGGGGTAACCCGCGATGTTAATAGATTACACCTCATGCCCCGATCTTAGTTCCCATGCCATAACGACATCACAACCTCATACCGTATTTACTGCCCTTATTGCCTACTCCGTCGAATTACACCTCAAGGTCTTACGGACATTATTGCCTATCCATATCTAGACGAGTTACACCTCAAGGATACATGATCCCTTATTTCCTACTCGCTAATAACACACCATGATTATTACAAGGTTCAAACATTAAGCTACTACCTCCTCGTGCACAAGGAGTAGTATTCACATTCTTATCAGGTGATCAACATTTGATAAAAAATTATAACATCATAAGCACTTCTTTTCTACATGCTAAATAGGTATCTTCTTACTTCTCAAGATTTCACATTCTTCATAATTTCATACATGTAGGCACAACCATTTATCATCCTTTCATCGTCTCTTCACAAAGTTATCAGCAGTTGGATTAAAACCATGGCAATAGAAATTTCCTCATGAACTCGACATATAAGCATGAAATCAAGAATATATAACCCATGTAGTTACCATACAAGATATTATTAAAGTTTACTAGACATACTCATCCTTTTTTCTTTGGGGTTCATAAAGTTGATAATCCCACAAGTTAGGTTACAAAACTCAAACAAATAACACATAGGAATAATGTAGGTTAACCCATAGCAATAAATAGGTACTAGAGCATTTGAGGAAGGATGACTCACAAACTAGAGTTTGTAAGAAAACCCTAAAAATGGGGATGGAGTCTTAAGATTGAAGATGAAAAAAATAAGATGGTAGATCCTTGGACCCTAGTCTTCCAAACCCCAAAAGATTGACCCAAACTTAAAGTTTTGAAGAGAGTTGAGTCTAAGATAGCCTTAAGTCGGAATTTATGAAGGGAGAGGAGAAGAGAGTGATTTTGGGAGTAATGTTTGGAGTAAATGTGATTTGGGGTCGTTTTCCCTTCTTTTAGTCGACCTGGTGGTCCAGTGCGGGTGCCCGCGCGGCTAGACCTGCGCGGCAAGTCGCGCCACACACTGGACCCGCAGATTGGCGGTGCTCCGTGCAGCTAGTGGCGTAGTTCAAGTCACGCCATGACCCGCGCGGTGCTCTGTGGTTCCTCTTTTCAACTTTTTCCAACTTTAAGAACTAACCCTCCAAAATACCAAATTTCAAGGCACGGTTAAACATAAATGCTAAATAACAACTGAAGCATAGATTTAAGTTAAAGTTGCTTACACCGAAATCGGGGTGTTACAATCCTCCCCCACTAGGAATAGATTTCATCCCCAAAATCTCACGCTATTCAAAAAGATGAGGATACCGACCCTTCATATCCTCCTCCGCTTCCCACGTCACGTTCGCGCCTCGATTATGTTTCCATTGAACCTTCACCATCACCACCTCTTTATGGCGAAGTTTCTTCATCTCTCTCTCTCTAGGATGGTTTCCGGCTCTTCAATACAGCGATTATTATCCACGCGAATTTCGGACAATGGTATGACATTTTCTTCTTCCGCTAAACACTTCCGTATGTAGCAAATGTGGAAGGTTGGGTGGATTCCACTCATCTCGGGCGGTAAATCGAGCTTATAGACTTGGCGTCCCATATGTTCAATGATAGGGAAAGGCCCGAGGAAACGGGGGCTAATCTTCCCTCATTTTCCAAACCTTATAATCCCTTTCCATGGCGACACCTTCAACATGAGTCGGTCGCCCACTTGGAATTCCATCGGACGTCGCTTCTTGTCCGCGTAACTCTTTTGGCGATCTTGAGCCGCTTTCAAACGCTCCCGTATCCCCTTAACCTTGTCCGTCGTTTCTTGTACTATTTCCGGTCCAGCGAACTGCTTCTCACCCGCTTCAAGCCAACACGTTGGCGTTCTACATTTTCGCCCATATAATGCCTCGAACGGTGCCATACCTAAAATCGAGTAATAAATATTATTATAGGCAAATTCCACCAATGGAAGATGAGAGTCCCAATGTCCCCCAAAGTCAATTACACACGATCGCAACATGTCTTCTAACGTTTGAATTGTCCGCTCGCTTTGTCCATCCGTTTGAGGATGGTACGCCATGCTCAATTTTACCTTTGTTACCAATTCTCTTTGAAAGGCACTCCATAAATGGGAAGTGAAACGACTGTCCCGATCAGACACAATAGACAACGGCACCCCATGTCTCGAGACCACTTCATTGATGTAGAGTCTCGCTAGCTTGTCCAATGGTAACGTTTCCCTCATGGCCAGAAAGTGTGCGCTCTTCGTCAACCGATCCACTATCACCCAAATGGTGTCGTGGCTCTTCAACGTCCTTGGTAATTTTTTCACGAAGTCCATTGTGATGTGATCCCACTTCCACTCAGGTACTTCCAAATACTGCAAACTCTCATACGGTCGATGGTGTTCGGCCTTCACTAACGAGCAAGTAAGGCATTTATCCACATAGTTCGCCACATCCAACTTCATCACGGGCCACCAGAAGTTCAACTTTAGATCCCTATACATTTTGGTGCTCCCGGGATGAATAGAATATCTTGATTTGTGTGCCTCTTACAAGAGTAGTTGTCGGCATCCTCCCAACTTGGGTACCCAAACTCGTCCTTGGAAGAGTTTCAACCCTCTACCATCTTCCATCAGGCTAAGGCGTTGCTTCATCATCGCTTCGTCTTTGAGATTCGTCTCAAGTAACGCCTCGGCTTGAGCGGCTTTTATCATATCCATAAGATTTGAGATAATCTTAATCCTTGCTAAAGAGGATTTCACCGTACCACTTTACTCCTTCCGACTTAGCGCGTCTGCCACCACGTTTGCTTTGCCCGGGTGATATTGAAGCTCACAGTCATAATCCTTCAACAATTCCAGCCATCTTCTTTGCCGCATATTTAACTCTTTTTGATTAAAAACATACTTCAGGCTTTTGTGATCGGTGTAGAGTGTACACTTAGTACCGTACAAGTAGTATCGCCACAACTTCAAGGCAAACACTACCGTCGCCAACTCGAGGTCATGCGTTGGGTAATTCTTCTCGTACTCCTTCAATTGTCTTGCCGCGTAAGCTATCACCTTACCTCTCTGTATGAGGACGCAACCCAACCCCATCTTGGATGCATCGCTATAGACGACGAAGTCTTCCGTTCCCTCCGGTAGGGATAAAATTCGAGCTTCACACAATTTCCATTGCAGGGTACGGAAAGCTTTCTCTTGAGCCTCAGTCCAAGCAAACTTCACATTCTTTCGAGTCAAAGCGGTCAACGATAAGGCGATTTTGGAGAAGTCTTGAATGAACCTTCAGTAATAACCGGTAAGTCCCAAAAAGCTTCGGATCTCGGTTGGGCTCTTCGGAGACTCCCAGTTCATGATCGCCTCTATCTTCGCGGGATCTACCTTCACTTCTTCACGAGTCACTACGTGGCTGAGAAATTGAACTTTTCGCAACCAAAACTCACATTTGAAGAATTTGGCATAAAGCTTTTCCCTTCTAAGAACTTCTAGGACCTCTCTCAAATGTCGCTCGTGCTCTCCTTCATCCTTGGAGTATACTAAAATGTCGTCGATGAACACTATGACTGATTGGTCCAAAAATGGTCGACACACACGGTTCATCAAGTCCATGAATATTGTCGGCGCGTTCGTCAATCCGAAAGGCATGACTAAGAACTCGTAATGCCCATACCGAGTCCTAAATGTCGTCTTCGGAACATCCTCTTCTCGAACCTTCACTTGATGATACCCCGAACGAAGATCAATCTTGGAAAAGCACCCGGCCCCTTGTAGTTGGTCAAAGAGGTCGTCTATTCGGGGTAGTGAATATTTGTTCTTGATAGTCACCTTGTTCAACTCTCGGTAATCGATGCACATACGCATCGATCCGTCCTTCTTCTTCACAAAGAGTACCGGAGCTCCCCACGGAGACGAGCTCAGCCTCACGAACCCCTTCTCTAGCAATTCTTGCAGTTGGGACATCATTTCCTGCATCTCCGTTGGCGCGAGACGATACGGTGCCCGAGCAATCGGTGCCGCCCCCGGAACTAAATCGATTCGAAACTCCACTTGTCGATTGGGTGGTAAGCTGGGTAAATCGTCAGGAAATACGTCAGGAAACTCGTTGACAACCTTCACGTCCCCTATCTTCTTCTTCTCTATCTTGGCATCTACTACAAATGCTAGGTACGAAGGATACTTCTTCGCTAAGTATTTCCTAGCTTTGATGGATGAGATGATAGCCACTTCTCCCTTGCGTTTCTCGCCATACACAAATAGGAGATTTCCATCTCGGATGGGGATCCGTATGAGTTTCTTTGAGCATAAGATCTCCGCTTGATACTTTGCCAACCAATCCATCCCGATTACCACGTCGAAACTCCCAATGGTCATAGGGAGCAAGTCCACCATAAAGGTTTCGCCACTGATTTCAAGTCGACAATCTTTCAGAATAGTTCTTAAGACCACCCATTCCCCATTAGCTAATCCTATGACCAAGGCGTCACTAAGGGCGCTAGCCGACAAGTTTAAAGATTTACATAACATATCGGACACAAAAGAGAAGTTTGCATTAGAATCAAATAATACTCTAGCAGGTGTGGAGTTGAGTAAAAACGTACCCGACACCACGTTGGTGGTTTCCTTCGCTTCCTCCTTCGTCATTTGAAATGCCCTCCCCTGAGCCTTGGGAATGGCCTCTCTTTTCGTTTGACTTCCAGAATTTCCCCCTCTCGCCCCACCTCTCAACTTGGGGCACTCTCTTCGAACATGACCAATCTCCTTGCATTCAAAACAAACCGTCCCCTGAATGGGACACAAGAAACTGGTGTGACCCGGTTGGCCGCATTTAAAACATGAAACCGGGCCCGGGTTTGGGTTGGAGTTGGTCTTGCAAAACCCAAGGTGCTTACTTTTACACTTAGGGCACCATTTTGCTTCCCGTCGATTGTCGAAACCCTTATTCGTAGGTTGAAACTTCGGCTTCTTATACGAACTTGGCAGGCTTTCCCACCTCCTCTTGTCCACGGTCCTTGCCTTCTCGGCTTTGCCTTGCACAAAGAGTCTCTCCGTCACCTTAGCTTCTTCAATTGTTTCTCGGAGGTTTGAGGCTTTGGAATTGCGGACCATTTGGATCATGTCCGTGAGTAAGCCTTTCAGGTACGCTTTTATCTTATCCTTCTCAGTCGAGGCCACGTGCCCCACCAAATCGATCTTCTCCATAAAAAGTCGGGTATACTCTTTCACCGACAGATCACCCTTCTTAATCGACAAGAATTCTTCCTCTATTGCGTCCAACTCTCCTTCATTGCAGTATTCCTCTAGAATTTTCTTCTTGAACTCTGTCCACGACATTTTGGCCAACACCGATTCTTCAATGGTTGAGGTGATGACATTCCACCAAGTCAAGGTCGTGCCCCGGAGCAATTGAGACCCATATTTCACCTTTTGGCGTTCTTCACAGTCGCTAGATCGAAAAGCTTGCTCGATCTCTTTAAGCCAACTCATGCACTTCGCGGGATCATCGGACCCGGCGAACTCCGGTGGTTTGCAGCAAAGAAACGACTTCTAAGAATATCCTCTCTCCGGTTTCCTTGTTTCTAAAGTTGCTAATCCATCAGTGCGGATCTCTCCCCCGGTACCCCCGGAACCTGCTATGACGATGCTTTTCTCAATTGTTTCGTGTCGACGTTAATTTCCTTCACGGTCCTCAAGTAGCTTCATGAACAGTTCTTGTTGTTTTGCCATGGTCTCGTTCATGGCTCTCATCAAGTCCATCATTTGAGTCTGAGGGGTCACCTCAGTCATGATCGGATCGGCAGTGGCAATGACGGTCCTTGGAATCTGTTCCACCCTTCCGACGAGCATAGGTAGAATCGGAGGTCCATCCGTCACAGTCGTATTTGGTCTGTCGGTCGTGGATTCGTTTACCGCTTGACCCCCTGGCAATGACTGAAGATGACTCCGAGTATTTATCATTCTCGTTTGTCATCAAATCAAAAGAAGGTGAGAGAGGGCTACACAAGATTATCCACGCGAAACGTACTAATACAGCTCATCAATCGTCAAAATCACAGTAATTCAAGCATGTTCACGTAACCATACATTCATAATAGCAGTAGCCTAATTGAAATTATGAACATATAATACATAAAAAGTCTCGTTACCACTTTTATAATTCTCAACAAGGTAGTTTCCGATGACTCTAAGAATGTCCCATCTTAGAATTTCTACCCCATCCTCACACTATATTGCCTAAAAGACTTAGTTTAAGTCTAGGCATTTAGATAACATACCTAGTTCGCTTAAACTAGAGCTCTGATACAAACTTGTAACATTCTAAATAAATCAACGAATAATAATTCGTAATTTTGGCAATACGACGTCTAAAAATACGAAAGTCCAAACACCCTGTAAATATAAAGTTCAAAAGAATGATAACCCAATATTCAAGACAACTAGAACCCTCACAAATCAGATTAGTTTGCATCGCAAGGTTTGCACAAAT
Organism: Arctium minus; assembly: GCA_954870635.1. Classification (NCBI taxonomy): domain Eukaryota; kingdom Viridiplantae; phylum Streptophyta; class Magnoliopsida; order Asterales; family Asteraceae; genus Arctium; species Arctium minus. Next base: position 19,768,608 of record OX941097.1, on the reverse strand, counting down.
AACGGGACATCAAAAATACAACGACCTACTCAATCTAAAATTGATTCAAATCTAGATTAAGATGGGCGTTACGAAATCACTATGAACTCTCTTCACAAAATTCCCCAAAAAGAAACCGGCACTTCAAGATATCCTACGTGCCTGGTTGACAAACTTGACATCCTAGTTTCCTCCCCAAGTGGCATCTGTGAGGAAACAACAACCACACAAGTGTTAGGACGAACGCCAAGTGAGATTTCATAAATTATGCAATTCATAAACATTAGTATCATAATTTAATAGAGTCAGCTTTGGGGTTACCGAACTCCATCGTCTCCCAATTATTGTTTCCACTGTAACCATAAACTCGTACCTGAATGCAAATATACAAGAGATACCATTTGAATTACGGGGGAGACCCGTTTCCATCGGGGTGACGTTTACACGAAAGGGGGGTACCCGCGATGTTAATAGATTACACCTCATGCCCCGATCTTAGTTCCCATGCCATAACGACATCACAACCTCATACCGTATTTACTGCCCTTATTGCCTACTCCGTCGAGTTATACCTCAAGGTCTTACGGACATTATTGCCTATCCGTATCTAGAAGAGTTACACCTCAAGGATAGATGATCCCTTATTGCCTACTCACTAGTAACACACCATGATTATTACAAGGTTCATACATTAAGCTACTACCTCCTCGTGCACAAGGAGTAGTATTCACATTCTTATCAGGTGATCAACATTTGATAAACAATTATAACATCATAAGCACTTCTTTTCTACATTCTAAATAGGTATCTTCTTACTTCTCAAGATTTCACATTCTTCATCATTTCATACATGTAGGCACAACCATTTATCATCCTTTCGTCGCCTTTTCACAAAGTTATCAGCAACTGGATTAAAACCATGGCAATAGAAATTTCCTCATGAACTCGACATATAAGCATGAAATCAAGAATATATAACCCATGTAGTTACCACACAAGAGATTATTAAAGTTTACTAGACATACTCATCCCTTTTTCTTTGGGGTTCATAAAGTTGAGAATCCCACAAGTTAGGTCACAAAACTCAAACAAATAACACATACGAATAATGTAGGTTAACCCATAGCAATAAATAGGTACTAGAGCATTTGAGGAAGGATGACTCACAAACTAGGGTTTGTAAGAAAACCCTAAAAATGGTGATGGAGTCTTGAGATTGAAGATGAAGAAAAGAAGATGGTAGGTCCTTGGACCCTAGTCTTACAAACCCCAAAAGATTGACCCAAACTTGAAGATTTGAAGAGAGTTGAGTCGAAGATAGCCTTAGGTCGGAATTTATGAAGGGAGAGGAGAAGAGAGTGATTTTGGGAGTAATGTTTAGAGTAAATGTGATTTGGGGTCGTTTTCCCCCTTTTAGTCGACATGGTGGTCCCGCGCGGGTGCCCGCTTGGCTAGACCCGCACGGCAAGTCACGCCGCACACTGGACCCACGGATTGTCAGTGCTCCGCGCGGCTAGTGGCGCGGTTCAAGTCGCGCCATGACCCGCGCGAAGCACTGTGGTTCCTCTTTTCAACTTTTTCCAACTTTAAGAACTAACCCTCCAAAAGACCAAATTTCGAGGCACGGTTAAACACAAATGCTAAATAACAACTGAAGCATAGATTTAAGTTAAAATTGCTTACAGCGAAATCGGGGTGTTACATTTGGTTTCTCTAATTTCGGTTTGGAAGATTTTGGAGGATTTAGGTCAAAAAATAGGGTTTTGACCAAAATGGAGGTTTTGATGTAAAGTGTTTGGGGATCGATTCTATATGTTTTTAGATGTATATTTATGGTGGAAAATTTATGTATCTAGGTTTATGGAAGTTTTGACCTTGAAGATCCAAGTTTCTTCAACGGAGCTCGAAGTGGAGTAAAATCTAGATTTAGCCTAAATCTAGCAAGGTGAGTTCAAGTTGATTTGTGAAAACGGTGTACATGCCAAAATGTTTATTTTAAAGTGTTTGTGTTTTACATTAAATTGTTAACTGCTGATTAAATTGTTAACACACATCTTTGTGATTTTTGGGCATTTTGATAACTAAATCATTATGATATGTTTCTTTGATGATGTAATATATAAATGGAGGTCATTTTATATAATTGTCCATTTGGTGCATACGATTTTATAAACCGTTGGAAAATGCATATCATTGTACTATGAGTCATTTTGACAACATGAAGAGAAAGAGTTCATTTGGAAAACGTTTTGTTTCAACCAATGAGAAGTTTTGGGTTAATTACCCTTTTTGGTTGTGGTATTTGCATAATTGTTGGTCAAATGTGTTTCGATGTCTATACTGGCTTTCATTAGTTATTTACATAAATTGTTGGGCCCTTGGCTCAGTTTTGGCTAATTTTGAGTCTTGAGGACAATTGTCCGAGTTAATAACCGTTGGGGAGTTTTGAGTATGATGGCGTTTATTTCGTGTCATTTGAGAGTTACATGTCTTGGGAGTTTTGGTCATTCAATTGGAGTCATGTAATTTTAGACAGTGTTGTATTGGATCCATAGGCACGTAAGTCTATCTGTTTTGGGAAAGCGGGTAAGGTTGGTTATGACCGTTAACCGCTTGGGTTCGCTAGCGAGTAGGCAATAGGTGGCTCGAGCCTCCGAGTTGAAACTCGTCTAGATTGGATAGGCACCCATGTTCGTAAGTCCTTGGGGCGGAACTCGACGGAGTATGGCTAGAGGCAATAAACGGTCTGAGGATTGTGATGTCTGGTTTGGCATGGTAACTAGGACCAGGATATGGGGTGAAATCCAATAACATCACGGGTGGCCCCACTCACGTGTTCTCGCCACCCAAGATGGAAATGTTGAGATGACATGCAAGTAAGTTGTATGGGCGGCCTACTTGCGTGTTCCTCTACTCTCAATGTATACAGGTCTCCCCCGTCGTCGATCAGTGGTATTTTAAATGTTAATGTCGTATCTTATCAACTTTGGTTTTTGTGTGGTCGACGGTAAATGATGGCCTTAATATTGGGTTTCCCCCGCGTATATTAAAGTTTGAATGGAATGCGTCGTTTCTACGTTTCGGTATTTGGTTTCTTTCCATTTATGGTTGTGTGAGTATCAGGTCTAATGTCCGTGTTCACAGCGATATTTATTTATATGGGTTTTCATCTATGGTTTATGAGTTGTGTGTCATGATTCACCCGTGTTTTGAGTATTTCGAGATATAACATTTTAACCGCGTTTTATAAAATTGGGAGTCCTCTCTCTATTTTCCTTTTTGAGCAAGTTTTGGGTTGAACTTAAATTTACGAAAGAACATTTTATATTGGGATCTTCGCCTTTAAAACAGTTTGGTTGGGTTAGCGATTAACTTTGTGTCTTTTTCGTTTAAAATGCATAATTATTGGTAAACGAGTCATTTTCATAAGTGAAGCATATCATTTTGAAAGATTATGATTTTATTTGCATTCTTCCTTTTTAAACGATTAATTTATATATGTTGAAAACTCTTGAGCTCACTAGGCGCTAAGCCTAATCTTTTTATTTGTCGGCATGTGCATCAGGTTCCAGTTGGGGGATTTGGTTCTAGCAGTACTATGAAGAGATGTGCTTTAGTTTTTCACAAGTGTAAGTATTTGGTGAAGTTTTCTGCAGTTTGGAGATAGTGGTTATTATTGGGTTTTAGTAGCACCCGTCCTTTTTATAGACTGTGTGTAGAGAATAAATTGTGTGTGTTGAGGTTAAACCTAAAATTGTGATTGTATATGAATCATTTATTGATGTATTTAGAAAATTTTAAATTAGTTGTTATTTCCAGATTTGAGGGTGTTACAATAACCCAACCTATATGTGTGTGTGTGTGTGTGTGTGTAAATATGTGGTGTGTTGCGGTTTGAATCAGGATGTTTTAATTCAAAATCTCAAACCAAGCCACGTCTCGCAGTTTATTGAAACCATAACCGCATTGTAAAAGTTCTAAAACACGGGGTTTAGTGTGGTATGGATGATTTGTGTGGTTTTATGAACACCCCTATATCTCATTAATTTAAATGGTGTGAGAAAAAATATAGATAACATACTGAAAATTCTTTTAGCTTATGTAAAAAAGAAATACGGGTAAGAACCGTAATACAAGAGATTGTAGGACACACTTTCACAATTTCATTTAATTTTAATTTTAGGGAATAACCTTCGAAAATCAATAACCTAGGATCTATACTGTAACACCCTCAAATTTGGTAAGAGCAACTAATGAAAATTTTCGATATAACATCTAATAAATCAATACATCTTCCTACAATTCAAAACTCATTACGCTTCAATTATGAAATTCGATAAATAACCTCAACAAATACAAACTCCAATAATACACAAAGACTAAACCAAAGTCGGGTGTTACTTAATCCCCAAACGCAAGTTGCTCTTCCCAAAACAATTGCGGAAGACTTCGACAAGCTAAACCCTCCTCGAGCCCACAACTAGCACTCTTCGCTTCACAGTGTCACCAGGACTATTCCCAACCGGAACATGTTGCACATGCCGGCAAATAAAAAGGTTAGGCTGACGCCTAGTGAGTTCAAGAGTTTTCAACATGAATAAAGATATCGTTGAAAAGAAGAATGCAATTTAAATCAAAATCTTTCAATTTGATATGTCTCAAATATGAAAACGACTCCTTTTCCAATAATATGCATTTTAGACAAAGAAACACCAATGTAAACGTTTTCCAATCCAAACTACTTCAAGGACGAAGATCCCAATATAAAACGTTCTTTCGTAAATTAAATTCAACTCAAAACTCACTCAAAACGTGAATAGAAATTGAACCCTCCATTTATGAAAATGCGGTTAAAACTTTATATCCCGAAACACCCAAAACACGGGTGGGGCAAAATACTCAACCCATAAATCATGGATAAAAATTCATTTATACAAAACGTGACCGAAAACTTGGATAATAAAACTCAATACCTAAAACAACACCTTTCGGTGACGGGGGAGACCCGAATTCCATCGAATGTGGCGGGCACACAAAGTTAGGCCACTTATCAATGTTGCTAAGACTAAGTCATATAAACAAGTACACGCAATGAATGTCAGGCTCAGTAGCTTTAAACGTACACCTACGGAAGGTCAACTTCAACCATAAAAGGTCCTTACGTTGAGTTCCTCATCCAACATCGTGTACTAGCACGTAGGGCTTATACCTCATGTGATGCTTAAACGTGCCTCAATGTGGAAACCTACCGTTTCATCATCGGATCAAATGATTCCAAACGCAATAGATGTCAGGCTCAGTAGCTTTAAACGTACACCCACGGAAGGTCAACTTCAACCATAAAAGGCCCTTACGTTGAGTTCCTCATCCAATATCGTATCCAAAGCTCTAAGTCGAGCTATCAAAATTGGACAAATGTCCCAAAAACCCAATCATAAATAAATACAGAGCCACATGCTCAAGCCATCAAAAGGGCTCATTGTCAAAAACAATAAAATGCAACAAAACGCACACGACCAACGTTTATGCAAACACGTGTTCCAAAGTACATGACCAAACTCCGACACAACTTAAAATAAGACAGATCATTTTCCCAAAACAAGGTTATACCATTGACCCCTTTCAAAACGTCTCTAGACACGAACTATGCATATTTTCCAACAAACACCAAAAATGCACTTTCACCAAGAAATCTCCATTTATGCAAATAAGTTATTAATAACAAACGCCCATTTATTACTCATTTATCAAAATGCCCAAAGTCCCAAATGTGAGGGTTTTACAAGGTTTATAAAGCCAAACACCTTAAATAATTAAATCCACCAAATAACTCAACAAATGATAATTTCATGTAAACACATAAACGCTTTTAAAATAGACATTTTCGCATGTACAACGTTTTCATAAATATACTTGAACTCACCTTGCTAGGTTAAGTTAAACCTAGGTTCCAAATCCAACATTAGCCTCCAATAATGTAGATTCCACCGTTTTCAAGTCATCACCAACAATAAGTTAGGGTTTCCAAATAACCCATTTCTTCAACTCTAGAATTGAACCAATAACAAGTAAAACCTTTAGATCTACACAGATCCTTATACTAGAGCTTGGAATATTCAAGGAAACTTACCACTTTAAGATATTGAGACTCCCCACCCAAACCTATCCAAACAACCCATCCACTCTTCAACCCGAGCTTCCAAATACCGAACCCTTGAGCTTTCTTTTGACAAATCCACCATAGTTGCTCCCAAATATGAAACCCTAGTTCCTAAAATCGCACTAAAGAGGAGAGAAAATGAGAGGGAAGGTGATAATGAGGAAAAACCCTAAAAATGGGATTTAAATCGTCAGACCGTCCCCGCGGCCTTGGTCGCGACCTTAAGTTGCGGACCAAGTCGCGCGTGCTCCTAAGCCGCGGGTCACAGCGACTTACGCGGGCCTATCCGCGGCTTGAGGCTGCGGGCCAAGCCACGTGTGTAGCCTGATGCGCCTTCTCACCCCTTGTGCCAAACCGTTCCCGACTGTTTCCTTCAACCGGCCGCTGACAATTTCCTTGGCCGATTATTGATCGTAATTTAGGGAATAACCTTCGAAAATCAATAACCTAGGATCTTTACTAGTATACTTTAATAAACGATCATTTCAGCACCCAATTGACCAGTTAACTCATACCATGACTATGTGGCATAATGTTTTTGGAAGTGTAGATCGTAAAAAAGTTGATATATTAATAATTACATGTTTCGTTTAACAAACTTTTATTCAGATATTGTTTATTTCCTATTTATTTTGGCATTAAAGAATGGTCGGTACAAAAGTTTGCAAAATTGTCAAATAGGTCATCTAAATATCAAAAGATGTCAACCAACTTTTGTGATGTCGTTTATACCAAAATGACCAGAAATAGATAAAAATGCACGTAACTAGTTTTTTTTCATAATATATAATTGTAAACTTCAGTGGTTAATATGATGAAATGGACCTTGAAAAAAAAACAATAGAGGAGGGGGAGGTGGTGTCGTGGTGGTCGGCTAGGTTGGCAGGTGAAAATAGTTGCAGAAGGGATTGGGGATAGAAATCGTACGAGAAATGATATGGCAATGGTGGCAAGGAAAAGGGAAGATTGTGGTAGTAGGGGAACAAGGAACACAGTGGTACAATGGTTGCTAACGATTGGTGTTGGTTGTGGTCGTAGGATGGGAAAGGGAGGCAGTGGTCCGCAAGGGGAAGGGGGAGGGAGGCAGGGATCATAAAAGAAGACCGGAGGCGGTGGTCGCAAAGGGAGGGGGAGGGTGGTTGTCGAAGGGGAAGGAGGGCAGTGGTACAATGATTTCATAATAGTTTTTTTGTAAATATAACTAATTTCACTACAACAAAATTGAGTTTCCTAAAGTATTTAAGTGTTCTAATAGAGTGTTTTATAAGACTTAAGTTTATAGGACAAAAAATAAAGTGTCCTATCAAAAGGTTTATAGGTTGTTTTTGGGTTTCGTAACAAGTTTGTCAAGACATTTGTTTTAAACAAAGTGCGTTTTAGCTATTTTATATAAGACTATTGGAAAAAGTGTCCTATAAAAAAAGATGGGTTTAAAATAGCTAATATGACCTTTGGGGTTGTTTGTTTTTTAAAAAAAACCTCTTAACGGCTTTTAAATCTGAATCGTTCAGACCTTTTTACACACCACCTCTTATTAATCATAACTAAAATAAGACTTCAGACTTTACACCTCTTAAAAAACAAACGGCGCCTTTATTTTAATAAAGTCTTAAAAACCTTGTTACGACGACAAAAAACATTTTATAAACTTATTGTAACACTTTTAGATAAACCTAATGTTACTGTTGTGTTTGTTTTTATAAATCATTCAAGTTTAACATTCATCGGTATAAAAATAAATTGTACATAATAATAACAAAAACCAAAGATAAAAGAATAAGTAATATAATAAAAATTAAATCCAAAATTTACCTATAATTGAAGCAAGTACGATGGAAAATATGTATTTTTAATGTCAAATTATATAAAAATGTAACGTATTTTAATGCGATTCTATTTTTATAGCATATATTTAAATCCTTAATTTTTGTATCTTAGATTTGATATCTCAAATATTTAGGTTTACATATGAGAATGCATGAAATGCACCATACTTTGGTCTAATTCAATTTTTTTGTTAATTGTAGGTGTCCAAATCAGTTTGTATACATCTCGAGTTCTCGACTAATTCCATGAATACTTCAAGATAAGAGTCAAGAAAATCCTCAATGACCTTCAGGAGACTCGAACTAGCGACTTATGAGAAGGAACCCCTAGGCCTAAGCCTTCATTTAAAAGTTGAGTTAGCCCGCCTCAAGATTGTTTGAATTCTATTTTGTATAACATACTTTGGTTTACATGTTTGAGCTATTATAACTAAGATATTAAATGAAAATTTTGAAAATAGGTTACACAATTTGGATAATAAATCAAAACGAATAAATTTTCAGAACGGATCACGAGATAGGTTGGATTAAATTCACCTGCAATCACCTTTTTAATATAATAAATAATTTGAGGGAGGTTCAGGAAAACCTAAAAAAAACGAAAAACTAAGGAACACTCTGGTAGCCCTCTATCTGGATAGTATGCACTTGTGAATTAGGTTGTTTTTTTGGTTTTTAGGCATGTGTTCATTGCATTTACATGTGTGCATGTTACAAATTATATGTATGCACAAGTGCATACCGTCTAGATGAAGGACTACCAGGGTGTTCCTCACTTTTCCCTTTTTTTGAGGTTTTCCCATGAACCTGACCCTAAATAATTAATATATTAAATCTTATTTAAACTAGAGTAAATTATGATGTTTCTTAAATAAATCACTTAAGATGTTGTAAAGAGCACAAATGCACGCTAAACTAGTATGAGAACCGCGCGTTGCGCGGTAGTATGAGTAATTTGGGTAAATAATATATATATTGTCTATATAAATAAATGTTAGTGGTTAAAAAAATAATGAACATATCATATTTAAATTATTTGTAAAAAATAGTATATGAAGTTCCGCCAAACTCACTTGCCTAGGAATTGAAGGCTTATGATTATGGTATTTATATAGCTCTTTGGAACATCATAAAGCATAGAGTTTTATCTATAGACACGAATAGCTCCATCGCAAAGAAACTCTCAATCGAGATTCCAATTATATGCCTACTTCATATCTCCATATGTGAAAATAGTTGTTTTTTTCTAAAAACGAAGATCTCGATTTCCTGCCTCTCAATTGAAGGTTTCTAGAAGACGACTTCTCAATTTTGACCCTATAAACTAGAAAAAGTTGAAGATAGAAGTTAAAACCAACCATGTAAAACCATTTATGTTGCACCTGATTAGACCCTATAACAGCTAATGTAAAACCAACCACAAAATCATAAATAATTCATTCCAACTTATTACATATTAACTTGATCATTTTTTAAGAGCTCAAAACTTCCGGTTAACATCTAAGGGTTAACAATTTTATGGCAGAAATATCATGTCTATCCCATATTTTTAAGACATAAAATCAACATACCTAAGAATAAAAGATTCAATATTATGTTTTTCGTAGAAATCTTTGGTACACCATGGAGCCTGGAGTTTTGAATCGTTCCATCGCAAAGAAACTCTAAACATCTTCGCCCAATCGAGATCCTGACTTGAGATCCTGATTAAGAGATTCAAATTCAGACCATGCATCATCCAGGACCAGCAGTTGGTCCCATTTGCCTCATCAAGTTGTCAATCTTTGCAATCTACATTGAAAATTATAATATTTTATACCCATTTCAAACCCCTAAAAGATAATACCATTTCAAATCCCTAAAACAATGTATATACCGAGAGGAAATTTCACAAACCCCTTTGAATTTTGAAGAATCAATTTGTGGGCGTCACAAAAAATTAAACTTACAGGTCTTCGAGGGACGAAACCTCTGCTTTGGCGAAGACCCGTGTGGACTACAAATAGATATTTGGGATTCGTTGAATGGCTTCCCCTTTCCAACTCCATCTGGATCTGAATATTCGAGGGAACCCTTTGTTTGGAGAGTTGTAATTCTGGATGAAGGGGGTCGATGGCGTTTGGAGGAGGGAGACATTCATAAATGGAAAATGAAAAGGTAAGGCAACCTAGTCATTGGTTTAGGAGGAGAAGAATACAACCGAAAGGTTTTGGAGGAAGAGAGGACAAACGAAAGATTTTCGAGAAAATAAATATTGAGATGGCTTGAGAAAAGGAGAAAAAAGATAGACCATTTTCTAGCTTTGAGAAAAGACCACGTCATTGGACGTGGTTTCTTCTTTAATATACAGATTTGTTAATTTACTTATGGTTATGTTAAGAATAAAAATATAACTTGAATTAACTAATTTTCGTATAAATAAGATGAGATTTCAGGGTTATTTCGGAGGAAATGGAATTCAAACCCATGATTTAACAGTGGTTTAGCAGTCGAACCAAACGAAGTCATATTGAAGAACCTAAATACTGTTAAAAACATCAATACATACATCCCCTTGAAAATAGTTGGACCTTCACAAACTTACTGAAAACGAAGGACTGTAGCTGTCGTCAGCTAAGAGTTCCGACTGGCAACTAAACCAAAGTTTCACACGGATCCACTTGTTCATTAGCTAAGTGGGTCGGGATGGACAAGTTAGCGAAAATACAGGCGCACCTAATACATTAAAGACGCGAAATCTCCTTTTTGATTTGTGGTGTTATAATTCATTTTACGGGTTCCATTAATTTTTTTCTAAATGGGAGATTTATTCTGAATAAACTTGAACTCTACAAATGTAATCAATCAAATATCAAATCATAACGATTGACACTTTAAAAAATGTAACGTCGTACGAATACATGTTCCAAACATGTCCTTTCTTGACCTACATTAATCTTATTTTGACAAACTATATAGGCTCCATCGATTTGACTACAAAGGTCCACAAATATCTTTTTTAACAAATATAATAATTAGATTTTAAAGTCAAACCATATATTTTTTAAAATAAAAAATATAAGAGCGGATTTGTATTGAACTCAAACTCGGCTTATATTTGTATAACCATGTCTCGATTTATAACATATTTAATTGTTGCAGCTTGAGCTGAATTTTTAAACCAAATACAAACCAACCACGAGCTTAAACCATAACCATATGTGTCAGTATTGAACGAGGACAACAAGAACTCGCTTAAAGTTAGATGTACTAGACTATGTAAAAAAATATAAAATGTACTAGCTACAGTTAGACGTGTGCCATACTAACTTACATCACAATTAATTGTCCAGTTATAAAGTGAAACATATAAAAATGAATTTGACCTTAAAACTTACTTGTTTACATATGAATATCACACAAAATGTGCAATAGGTTGTTCTACATTCCCATGGAAAACCCAAAATGAGGAGAACCGATTTTTTTTTTCATAACTGTTAGATTGAGATGATCCTCTATATATATCTCTCCTCTCTCTCTCCTCTCTCTCCTCTTTCTCTGTTCTCTCTCCCTCCTCTCTCTATCTCTCTCATTTCTCTCTCCTCTCTCTCTGTTCTCCCTCTCCCTCCTCTCTCTATCTCCTCTCTCCTGTCTCTCCTCTCTCGCTCTTGTCATCATTCGTGTGTTAAAATAATCATAGCAATTTAGTTAAAAATTAAACTATTTAATTAATATTTCATTAAAGTAATTTTTGTTGAAAAAAATTAAAATAATTAAAAAGGGTATTTTGGTCATTTACCAAAATTTCATTCCAATTCTAAAGCTACAATCCGTTAACCAAATAGAAAAATTCAAATTCATTTAACAGATTCCATTCCAATTCCGTCAACCAAACAGGTGGTCAAACCTGACAACATTTCATTCCAATTCCTTCAAAGTCAAATTCATTTGACATATTTCATTTCATCCAAAAACATTATGCGAACCAAACGCCCCCTTAGTGTTCAAAGGACTCACCATTTTTAGTGTTTTTAGTGTTGGTTTTTTTAGTGGATGGGTTGGAGATGTCCTTAGACCATCTCCAACCAAACACTAAAAACACAAAAATGAAGGTGTTTTCATCTCCAACCCAACACTAAAACATTATTATAAAAATGGAGGTCAATAAAGTAAACCTCGATATTTGGAGGCCAATAAAGTAGGTCTCTAAAATTAAATATTACTATTTTATTCATCTTTTATAATTATACTAGAAGCGTACTCGTGCAATGCAGTGAGATACATCACGATTTTAATATTTCATTTTATTTTTTGTCGATTTACAGTACGATTTTGGATGGTTTTGAGAAAGTGATAATGTTTTTTTATAAATTTGTTTAATTTAATAATATAATTTTTTTATATAAAAAATTAAGTATTTTGTTAGAATTCAATGATTATCTTATATATTATAATGACATCTAGAAAAAATAACCAATTACATATTTAATAATATAATTAAAACAAAATTATAGTAATATAATATATTAATTAATAGTGATACATGAAAATGTCTGCATAAAAGGAAGACCATGCACATACCAAATTGGTTGGTGTTAGAAGCCTACAATAGTAATATGTATCTTGTGCTTTGATACTTGTAAATTAAGAGATTTTTAAAATCCTGCATAAAATGATGGTACATTGTGCCTAATAATTTGTATTTAAGATTTTTTTATCCATTCTTTATAATATAGTATAGATATATAGATTAATAGTTTAATACATTAAGTAATATTATTTTTTTATTATTATAATATTAAGATATTTTTAGTGGTGGTGTTTAATATATGGTTCGAGTTGGATTTTTTTTTAGTGTTCAAGGGACCCACCATTTTTAGTATTTATAGTGTTGTTATTTTAATGATTGGGTTGGAGATGCCCTTAATGAATGAATATGAACACGCTTATTTTTATAATGTACAAACACAAACAAAAAAATCCATTTGTTTATGTGTTTGTGTTCGTAATAATTCATTTGTTCGGTTGAGTTAACGAACGAACATGAACAAGTCTCTTCATCTTCTTCGGATTTATTTACAACCATAATTTTCACCGATCTATTTATGATATCCATGTAATTTAAACATTTTTCATAACTTATTTCATTTTAATACATATTTACTAGGGTGTGCAACGGGCGGGGCGGGGCGGGCCCCAAAACCCTAACCTGGTCGGGTTTCGGGTGGGATTCGTGGAACCCGAAACCCGTCCAAACTCCAGTTCGGGCCACGGGTTTCGGGTGGGATCAAGCCGCGGGTTTTCGGGTTGGGCCCATTTTCTAGCCTTGTTTCAGCCCAATTTAAGCTTGTTTTTCATGTCATTTTCAGCCCAATTTCAAATTTCAACAATATATTACAAATACAAATTAACAAGTTTCAACTTTTAATACTAAATTAAACCAAACCAAATTTTAAAACAATTAATGTAACTAATTGACGAAACTAAGAAACTAAAGTTTAAAGTAAGAAATCAAGATTCCAGTGTTCAAAAGGGTTATGAACAAATGTCCAAACCAATCCAAAGTTCCAACCAACGTTCTAACCAAACGTTCAACTTATCTTCATTCTTCAATAGTTCATTTGAATCTTATAAAATTAAAAGTAACAAATCATGTATCAACTTCAAATCATATAAAATTAAAAGTAACAAATTAAAATTAAAAATACCTTTCTCAATAATCATGAATCAACTTCAAATTCTCCCAAATCATTTGAAACTTGTGTACTAGGACTATCTTCACCACACGCAGAAGAAGTTCCAATTCTTAAAATTTTCATTTCTGCACATTTTAAAATTAAAACTAACAAATTTTTAAGTCGTAATTATAATTTATAAATGATAACTCATAAATTAATGTCGTACTCGTATATTTCTCAAACTTCTCAAGGTCCTCCAAATTTTCTTCCACCGCAAGTGGTTCAGTAGGGCCCTTTAACCAATCTTGCGTACAGATAAGTGCTTCAACTATTTTGTTAAAGTGATCCCATACAACTCACCTTGTTTCCGTAGCTTTTCGCTTCTTTGTTTCAGGAGGTGGTGCACTACTATCCGCTTGAGATTGAGACATTCCAAATCTAATATCAACAAAGTAATTGTAATTGGAAAGTAACATTGTAATTGACACGTTAACAAATTACACATCAACTTTCAATTTAATACTTTCAAGTATCAATAACACATTAAGTTGTCAAAAAAATGGAACATAAAAGAAACATTAAAACGTATACCATACAAAATTAGCCATGTGCTTTATAGAAATGAAAGGAACATTAAAACGTATACCATACAGACCCACTGCCTTTTTCACAGAAGACATCATTCTACTATAGAAATGAAAATTGGAGGAAAATTTGAGTTTAGTTAGGGATAAGCAATCGACAATGAGAGGGTGTGTTTCAAGTGAAGAACACTACAAGTCTAACGAAATCAATAACCCAGAAACAATCTAAAGTTATATACGATACCTGCTCCTCGAGTCCTTGTCGTCCTCCGCTTGACAGCGGACAGACCAGACCCTAAACAGTAAACAAACCCTAATCAACCTCGAGTGCTCGTCCTCTACAGCCTTCGTCGGTTCCCCTTCGCAAATCGTAATCGCCTTAGCCGGTTCCCCTTCGTAAATCATAATCGTCTTCGTCGTCGGTTCTTCTACAGTAGGTCGTAACTCGTCAATTGTGTGATTTGTGAATTTATCAATTTAATTTTAAGGTATTTATATTTATTAGGGAAAAAAAATATTTTTTTTAAACTAATCGGGTTTCTGACGGATTCTAGTGTGGGTAATGGAGACCCACCCTGATCCGAAATACCCGAGAGGTTTAAGCGGGTTCTGGTGAATCGGGTTGCTGGTCATCGGGTTACACGTTTTTGGCCTTTTTGGGTTGCGGGTCAGTCGGGTTAATTCGGGTGGGTCGCGTTTGCACACCCCTCATATTTACATTAATCCAAATCACCATAAGAAAATTATAATATATAAAGAAACTCCACAAAATTTATAAGAACTACACTAAACATAGGAAATGCATAGAATGTAGGGGCTAAAACATTAAAAATGCAAATTGACAAATAATTCAAGGATGAAAATTGTAATTTACTCTAAAAAAGTACTACTAAATATGATTATTATGCAAAAAAGGTACGACCCTGGAGTGGACTCGAGAGTCAATCATAGACTCATAGTAGTCCTAACAACCATCATGAAAGAGGTAAATCAAGTGTTTTAAGGGCAGATGGGTGGTGTATGGATGTCCACTTTCTTACCTTAGTGGCACAGTTACTACTAAAGATACTAAACTTGATTTTTTTTACTTTGTACTCCGTCTGTCCTAAATTAAATGTCCACAATAGAAATGACACATTATTTTAAACATACAGAATAATTACACTTTTAATTAGCTAAATGATAACTTTACCCTTAAATTAATTATTCTCACCTCACTACTCTTAAATATTTGTGCATTAATTATGGTGAATTTGAGAATTTAATTATCTATTTTAAAAACTAGACACTTATTTCTGGACAAACTGTAAGGACCATTTGTAAAATGTTGGGTTTTTGCATAAGTTTGGGTTATTGGGCGAATCTTGGAACTTGAGGGGCTAGAGAGTAATATTGTTAATAGTTACCAAATAGGGCAAAACCATATCTTCTCTTCATCTTAATCGGAGCGGGGCTGAGGGAAGACGGGTTGGAGACTTGGTGAAGAGAGCTTTGGGATTCTTGAAGAAATCGATCTCACAGGGAAGAATTTCTAACTAGGTGCAAGCAGCGATAAGGTGAGTTTCTGACTCATCAACCTCTTACCCTTTTGAAATGTTTTCTTTACTGAAATTGGGACATATGAGATTTTGTGGTTAATTAATTCTATGTGTTGAAATGTTCTCACCAATTTATCTGTTTAATTTGAAATTATACATTTATGATCTTCCGCGTCATATTTATATAATTCGGGAATTATTGGAATTACGGTGATTTCGGAAATCTCACGATTCCAATGTGTGTGGAATTCGTTTCCTGTACATATGGACGGGGAGTCTGTTTGGGCCCCGATGTGAGCGGGGAGTCTGCTTGGGCCCCGATACGAAAGGGGAGTCTTCTTGGGCCCCGATCGTGGTTGTGCACGTGGTGATGGGAAGTGGGGACACAACTGATCATTGTGTACACTGTTTTGGAACGCGGCCAAGGAAGTTAAATTTTTGTTAAATGATTGTAATTATTTATATTGCTTGAATTTTCTTAGTTACCATAAATCATTGCAACTATTGTGGTTTATTAAATTTTCTTGTGGTCAGAAATTCACTAGACCTTGCGGTCTAACCCTCGTTTTTCAAATCTTAAAAACCCATTTTCAAGAAGAAGGGTGGTAGTGCTTCAAGAAAAGGGAAGGAGAAGGCCTAGAGCTATTAGCATATGCGAGAGAAGATTTCGTTTAGTTCATTTATCTTACAGATTTAGTAACTCTCGGTTATAGTCAAGACTTCCGCTGTTTAAATTCTTGATTTTTGCGATTGTAAACCTTTGGCATTGGATTTATGTTATGTTATGTTTTGGTATGAAAATTTGGGTTGTTACACAAACATAAATAGAATTGTATATTCTTATTTTGGGATGGAGGGAGTAATTCACTTGCTAGAAATAGTAATGGCTTTCTGTATGACTGAATGATAGATGTCACCATGGTATAGCACGGTTTCAACATTGATTTCACAGTTTATTTAGGGTTTAAATTTGATCGATGGGACTAATCAATTTAACTTAGGGTTGACTAGAGTCCATTACTTTTCCGATTGGTCTTTGTTCAACTGTCAGGGCCCGTTTGGTTTACGGGATTTGTAATAGGATTCCATTCCAATCTCGTGTTTGGTTTAAAGGAAAATCAGAAATTGAAATCCCACAAACACTGGATCAAGAAATCTCATGGGATATGTTTGTAATATGTTTCAAAATATGTTAAAACATTCGTTATGTAATAATCAATTGATAAAAGGCGATTTAATTATTTTTATAATTATTTATAGTTTGTTTTCATAAATTATCTATAAAGAATGGAATTCAATTTCACAAACCAAACACACAAAGATTCCAAATCCTTTCGATTCAAATTCCTTCCAATTCCAAATCCTTCCACGAAAATCCAAATCCCTTAAAACCATTTCGTCAAATCAAACGTCCCCTTAGAGTACGCACATTTCACAACTAGACACATCAGCGGTGCCATTGTAGCTTCAATCAACCGAAACCCTTTCTAGCCACTATAGCCATGGTTTATGACATCGTACAGATGGTCGACTTATTAGTACCATAATTTTTGGATCATCCCATGTTCTTGATCGAGATTGGAATTCCCAAAGGTCGATGAACCATCATTGTCAACAAGTGTCATTAATTTATAACCACATATTAACACTTGGGTTCTACTGTAACACCACACAAAACTGGTTCCATGGCCATGTTACTCTTGTGGGATCTACATGCCCAATTCCATGTGCAAAATATAAAATTCCTAGCGTCACTGGGACATTGAAATATATGTGTTTAAAAGAAAATCTATGCATTTAAAAAGGCCTAGATTGGACTGGTCGTCGCGTCAAAACTATTCAAACAAGGCTGCTAATTTTAAGGCTCCATGGGATCAGTAGAGATGCGTTCAAGTTGGTTTGGACACCCACAGTAAAAAAAATGTTCAAGTCGTACAACACGTGCTATTGTTGGGCTACATATCTACCAAAAAATCAACTGTAACAATGTGCTTGTTAGCAAATCGTGCCCTATGAATTGACAAAAATGAATTTTTCAAAGGTAATTAATTTTCAGTATAACAAAAAAGGGAAATGTATGTTAGTATGTATTTGGTTGTTGCAGTTTTTTGTCGAGTAATACAAGTTTCGACCATTGTCAGTCAATGAAAAGAAAGTTTTTTTTCAATAGAAAAAGTATAGCAATAAATAAAAATGATTGAAAAATAAAATACGAATTTCAGAATCAATTTGATGATAAATGAAATAAACACAAACGTGAAGCATTAACTCCTCCCAAATTGGTCACAAACATGCATACCCTACTTCACCCCAACCCTGCTCCTAACATGATGGAGATGGACCTTTCAATTATAGAACCTAAACCGAAGAAAGGTACCTATAACCCCACATCTATATGTATATACATACATATATACGTATGTATATGTGTATATATATATATATATATGCGTACACACACACATATATAGTATGTCTATATGTGGGATCGTGTAATAATAACAGTTATGGTAAAAATTGTAAGAACAGTTCTGAGTTTTTGGATGAGTTGACTTTTTAATCTAACTTCATATTCCTTCAATTACTTTGTGTACATTCATCTACCTTCAAGTATCTTCAACTACCTTCATTCTTCAATTCTAGTCACTTTCACGAACTTTTATATAAATTTAATCACTTTCACATGCATGAATTTGTTAAAGCTTTGGTCATGATGATAAAAATAGGTAAATGAAGGTAGTTAAAGTAGATAAAGGTATACGACTTCTATTACTGAGGTTGGGTATCTAGAAAATCATTTGAAGTTTCCCTGATATCAAATAATCCAATTGGTAGGTTCAGATAGACTATTAAACTGCCAAACTGTCAAGGGTTGATCAGGTCATGATTTGCATTATTGATGATGGTTGATGACGATTTAGTGTCAAAAATCATCCACGAAACTCACCTCAGTAGAACATGTGCAACCCTAAAAAAGAAGAATTATGTTTCACTTTTATTTGGGACCAAAAAGACATACACATATTGTTAACATAAGTTTCATTTTATATAGAATAAATTGTATATAATAACTTTTCCTTTTTCAAATTCAGTGGTCGTTTAACAAACGCTTACCCGGATAAGCGTTTAACGGTAAAATTCAACACTATCACTTACTTACTGGAATATTGGGTAAGATTTTAGTCCACCGAAAGGATATCGTATGCAACAATTTTTTTCCGGTAAGCGCTAACTGTAGTAAGAGTTTTCGTCATCACTTACCGGGTAAGGTTCTTGTTTTAGCTCTTACCGAGTAAGATTCTTGGTCCTTGTCATATTCATCTATAAGGTAATATGACTTGATAAACACTTATTCGGGTAAGCGTTTGGTAAATGACTCCTTAGTATGTTCTCTTAATTGTATTAAATATTGAATATGCTTTTTCAAATTCATTAAAGACTTTGTACGTTCCCGAAAATTAAGCTTTTGAAAATAGGTTCCGTAAAATAATAAACTGACAAAAATACATTTCATTTTATAAAATTTACCCTAAGATAATTATCTATATCTATACTATATTATAAAGCACGGATAAAAAACTCTTAAATACAAGTTATTAGGCACACAAGGTACCATCATTTTATGCAAGATTTTAAAAATCTCTTAATATACAAATATCAAAACACAAGATACATATTATTACTGCAGGCTTCTAACACCTACCAATTTGGTATGTGCATGGCTTTTCTTTTATGCAGACATTTCCGTGTATCACTATTAATTAATATATTATATTATTATAATTTTGTTTTAATTATATTATTAAATATGTAATTGGTTATTTTTTCTAGATCTCATTAAAATATATAAGATAATCATTGAATTCTAACAAAATACTTAATTTTTTTATATAAAAACATTATATTGTTAAGCCTAAATTAAACAAATTTATAAAAAAAACATTATCACTTTCTCAAAACTATCCAAAATCGTACTGTAAATTAACAAAAAAATAAAATTAAACATTAAAATTGTGATGTATCTCGCTGCATTGCGCGAGTACGCTTCTAGTATTAATTAAGAAAATTTACATTTACCCTAAAAAAGCAATATGTTTCTCAACATTTGTTGAAAATATTATCAGTTATGAACAATCTTGTTAGCTTTAAATTGTTTAAGGGTTGATTGTGTCAACTAGGATTTCTTGGAGGATTGCGCCTCACTATTGATAGTCTATGAAGGGTAGCGGAGCAATAATCAGATTTCAAGGATTGTTACTTAAATCTGATACATATATACATATGGGTTTGTATAAAGTCATCCAATCCAATTTAAACCGACTAATGTAATTAGAACCGACGATTGACCAAAATCGGATATCCAATTGTAACTCAATCAGATCGGATCCAACATTTCACCATCCAAATTGGATCCATCGATTCTTGGATGAATCGATTCTTGGATGACAGTCCAATATCCAACAAAAATGAATCAATCAAATCCAAAGACGATCCAATTATTATCCAACTATCATCCAATTAATAACTATAATTTATAATTATTAAAATTTTATGATATTGTTTTTTTAGTTGATCTTTATTTACAATATTTTTTAATAACTTAAGAAAATATATCAATAATTGGTTGAATGATATATTAATTGGTTGAACATTTGATCAAAATATTGGGCAAATACAATCCAATCCAATGGAAAACCAGTAGTAATATCCAATAAATGAAATGGATCTGATTCAACCATCTATTGGATTGGATCGGATCGGAACGGATGTCCAATCTTAGTTGGATTGAGTTGGATGACATAATACAAGATCCAATGGATTGGATCGAATATGATCGGATCCCACCTAAATCCATTGGATTTTAACTTATGACTTTACTTAATTTTGTTTTGATTTTTCTCATTTTCGAAAAGATTTCTATAGCAGACAATTGAACTCTAGAGTTTTTTCATCTTTTAGATTTAGGTTTTCATCTTCAAACCTGTTTGAAGATGATTTTGTAAATGTGTATTATAATACATTGATGGTTTTATAAGATTTTATGTTTTTTAATGTAATAAATAGAATAATCAGAAAGAGAATTTAAAATTGTCATAAACTATAATATTGATTATTGCAACCTCAAATATATAACACATCCAAATACCTCCTACCAACTCTAATTTTGATCGTTTATAGAATACTTAAAATGTTTAATTATTCTATTAAAAGACTTTACAAGACTTATGTACCAAACAAAACATCATTCTATCTAAAAGTGTTATAATAAGTTTGTAGGACGTTTTTAGGCATTTTAACAAGTTTTTTGGAATGTTTTTAAAATAAAGTGTCGTATTAATTATTTTATACGATGTTATTTAAAAATTGTCCTATAAACGCAAGTGTTCAATAAAAGATGACTTTATATGACACTTCTCAAACGTGTGTTATAAAGTAACTAATACGACACTTTATTTAAAAGTATAAAAAAAGAACTTGTTAAAACGTTCTATAAACCTATTGTAACATTTTTAGATAAGACGTTTTTTAATTTGGTCCTATAAACTTAAGTCATATAAATTATACTATTAGGTCCCGTTTGGTTTGTGGGATTGGAATGGATTTGGAGGGATTTGGATTTCAAATCCATTCCAATCCTGCGTTTGGTTTGCAGGAATGGATTTCGTTGACCGGATTTGAAATTCGTTGACCATTTAAAAATCCCTTACATGATGGATTTCAAAATCCGTTGCAATGAGCCTGGATTTGAAATCCAAATATGATGGATTCTAAAGCATGATGGATTTCAAATTCTTATCCAAACACATGAAGGGATTTCAAATCCCCCAAATCCAAATCCTTACTTGAAATCCAATCCATTCCCGCAAACCAAACGCACCCTTAGAGTGTTAAAAATATGTAATCATTTTTATAAACTCAATTTTGTTACAATGATAATTGCATTTTATTTTGTTATTATTGAATGTTACTTTTAAGATATGGGAATTTGCCAATTTTATGCTTACTCTAGGAGCATAAAGCTAAAATATGTTTCATCATGGCACACTCTCTTGAATGTGTTTGAAATTGATATTCTTCTTATTTTACCCCTCATCTCCTTGTTCTCCCCAAAAATATGTCAGATTTTATGTCTCATCAAACTAACTTTCCACTTACAATATATTTTATAATCCTTTACAAATTGGTTATGGTAATCAAGATTTTCAAAGTTATACCAATTTATAGATCTTGAAAAACTAAACAATTTCAAAATAAACATTATTTTGTTCAGAGTAACGAGTCAAAAGTTTTGTTCCCTCGAAGTTTACTACTAGAAATAGCAAATTGTTTATGAACATTAAGAATTGGTTATGGTAATTTAAATTTAAATTTTATTGGTTTATTGAATATAGATCTTGAAAATATAAACAATTTTAAAAAAATCCTCTCAATCCGAGTTATGAATCAAGATTTATAGCCTCCCGAAGTTACTACGAAAAATGTGGTGAAATGTTTTAGGAACTGATTATATGATATGGTTTAGATTTCCAAATTTCACGAGCTCGTGGATATCATAAAACTAAATGATTTTAGAAAAATCATTTGAATCCAAGTTACGAGTCAAAAGTTATGTCCCGAAGTTTACTATGAAAAGTGGTTAGAGAACGTTTATGATGAGATTACGAATCAGTTATGATGATTTAGATTCCTAAGTTTTACTAGGTTGCAGATTTTAAACAAATAAATAACTTCGAAAAAATCATCTCGATCTAAGATACCAGTCAAAAGTATCGAAATAATTAGGAAATCACTACAAAAATAACTACTTTTGCCGGAGGAAAATGTCGCCGGCAAAAGTCTTGAAAGTCGTCGGCAAAAGCTCAAAACTTTTTGCCGTCGGACTTTTCCGTCGGCAAAAGTTTTCGTCAAAAGTTGGCTGCTACAAGGTTTTTTGCCGGCTAACAACATAGGTCGCCGGTAAAGATACCTTTGCCGGCAAAAGACAGTCGTCGGTAAAAATTAAAGTCGTCGGCAAAAACTTCTCTCAAGTAATCGTATAAAAGCCTTTTGTCGACGACTAAATACTTTTTCCGGCATAATTTTTTCCTCCGAGAAAAGTTTTCATTGACATTTTGGTCAAACATTTACCGGCCTAAAAATCCACCGGCAAAAGTTTTTATTAGTTTTTACGCGTAACCTTTTACCGACGCACAAACTCGTCGGCAAAAGTTAAATTCGACTCTTTTTGTGAAGTTTATGCCGACACAAAAACACACCAGCAAAAGCTAATTAAATATTTTTGGTCAACTTTTTAATCAGCACAAAAACCCATTCGCAAAAAAAATTTGACCTTATAATAAAACGGTTGTCGATGCTTTTAGACAAACTCACTACCAAAAAGTGATTTTTAAGATGAATTTATGATGAATGTTTATCATAATTTTCTTGGTCGAAATATTTTTCCGACACCTATTTCAACAGACTTTCGCAATTGTTTTAGTTTTTTATGGATATTCGGCACAGGGATTTTGACAGGTGTTTTCCGATGGAATTTTTTTCATTTTTCCAAGGGATCTCCATAGGAAATTTGTTGGCAATTTTGCCATTTTAAAAAATTATATGTTTTTAAAACTCGCAAATAAAATTCGAAATGAGTAACTTAAATGTTTATATATCAAAATTATTACTAAACAACCATGGATGGAGCCAAAATATGGATGCAACAAACAATAAAACAAATTAAAAAACATAACATAATTGAATGTGGTCACACCAAAACAAACCAATAAACAAATTAAATAATATATAGCAACCACTAATAAGTAATAACAATAAACATAATGAATAAATCAATTGACAAAGAATCTCATCAACATTAAGAAAATCTTGAACAATCATTAATATCTAGCAATTATACTTAAAATTAACAACCGAGTAGAATACAAATATTGTATCTAATAGTTAAAACCGAATAACATTGAAGCAAAAAAGCTTAAAGTACACATTTGTGAAACGGATACCTCCTTGCTAGAACCAAAATCCAAGAACCCTTTCTTGTTGCTTGAATGCACTTGATTTGTTGTTGGGTGCTCTCAATTCCGTGTTATACCACAAACACAACAGCCTCTTCCCTAGTTGCTTTATGCTCGTGTCATGTGTGTCTAGAAAAAGAGAAGAACAAGAAGTCCAAAATTGAATAAAAATAATCAAAAGCCACTTGTAATTACTTCATCTTAATTCGAATCCAAAAACTAAAACCAATGAAAATCCATACACATAAACATGAGAATGATATCAAAACATGTCTAGTCCAGTGGTAAGGTAATATCCTTGGGCGGGTCAGTGGATGGTATCCCTGACTACCCGGGTTCGAACCCCGTGGTGAGCATGTAGCAATATCCAGATCATGATCATGGGTCTGTCACTTAGTGGTACCCTTAATTGGGTCGGGTCGTGGTCAACGGGGATTAGTCGGGTGGCACCTTTAAGTGGGAGCCTGGATACCCCGAGAACGTGTGTGTGTGTGTTATCTGCCGTTCAAAAAAAACATGAGAATGATATAGATTGCATAAGAAGATAGAAAAATTATAGAAATAAATGAAACCTGGACAATCGGTAAATCACAAATATGTTTGTGTGTCTTCAAATTCACACGTTATGTGTGTAAGTCACTTACAGATCATGAAACACACAAACCTCTTTAAGATGGAAGGAAAGAATCTGCCAAAATAAAAAATTTAGGAAGGTAAAGGAGTAGTAGTAGATGTATAAAAAGAGGAACAAGCTTTGTTATATTAAAATTGAGAAAAACTAGAGGAACATTGAAAATGATTTTTTAAGGAAATTTTAAGGGTAGAGACAAAAATGGCGGGGTGGGATTAAATGAGGGAGGGGGGAGTAGTTTTGGATTTTAAATTTCATACCAAAACATTTGACGCCATCTCTCAAAAAAAAAAAAAAAAAAAGGGGGCAAAATTTTTAGCATATTATGACTTATAATTTTTTTTCACAAATTTTGGTCCCAAAATATCAATTAACAAACTATAATAATATGTATATTACGTGCATAGATACATACATATATAATATATTATATAAATATATCAAAGTTAAAGCAATGAATTTATATATTTTTAAATAATAGATATTTATTTTAAGATGGAACATATTTAATTTGAAATAATAAATTTTAAAATTTTATTTTATTAAAATTTTAACTTATGGATCATTTACCAAACGTTTACCGGATAATTCTTTATTGTGTGTCACTTACTTTATCAAGTGAGCGTGATAAGGACTGATACCGTTACCCGATAAGAGGTATGTGAAAGACAGAGAATCTTACCTGGTAAGGAGAGAAAAATAGCATTTACCGGATAAAAAACGTCTTCCACCGGCCTATTTTAATGACCGAGAATGTTGTCTGATAAGGTGTGGGTGGGTGTATTTGTGTGTATGTGTAACACCCTCAAATCTGGAATAGCAACTAATTTAAATTTTTCTAAATACATCGACAACTGAATCAACTACAACAACAATTTAAGGTTTGACTTCAATAAACACAATTCAATCTCTATACACAATCTATAATAAGAACGGATGTTAATAAAACTCAATAACAGTCACTATCTCCAATTGCGTAAGACTTCACCAAACTACTCACCCTCATGTAAATCTAATGCTCATCTCTTCATAGCACTGCTAGAACCAAACCCCAACTGGAACCTTATGCACATGCCGACAAATAAAAGGTTAGGCTTAACGCCTAGTGAGCTCGAGAGTTTTCATTAGCTATTTATAAAACAATAACTTTAAGTACGTTGTTTAGATCGTGATTTCCAAAATGAAATACGATCAATCTGAAAGCAACCAAAATGAAATACATTAAATCTGGAAACAATCAATTTTTCAACATGCACACTCTTTGTGATTAAAATCATAAAACCAAACGTTTCTTCGAATATAAATCCAAAACCCAAAACTCGCGTAATACATAACTGATACTTTAATAATCAAATACTGAAAACGTGGATAAACTCTATCATCCAAAATATTCCAAAAACATGGATAAAGTTCAGTATACAGAACCCGAAAACATGGATAACAATCCATACTCAAAACGTCACCGAAAACATGGATTATAAAACTCCATAACCAACACAACACCTTACGGTGACGGGGGGACCCGATTACATAGTATGCGACGGAACACAAAATTAGGTCACATAACTATGTAGGAAAATCAAAACGTGTGGATTACACACATAAAACCTACCGAGCTCAACTCCTCTAAGGATGTTGCTCGAAAACATCAAGTCAACTCCTCTGGGTCTATTCTTGAGAGTTCCAAAACAGGGAACCAGTTCCAAATAGGAAACTTATGCACAAGTGTATTACACCTTACTGCCCATGGGACGCTACCCGACCACATAGGTCTACACCTTACTTACCATGGTGACCCGATGCCTATTTTGTGCCAAAGTGGTGAACTTGTCCAAAACGGGACATAAGAACACCATGCATATGGATCCATTGCACTAACTAAAACATTACATGACTCAAAACGAATGAACTAACGCATTCAAAACATGTAATTCTCAAATAAGATGCAGTAAATGCAAGTCATGACCAAGCGCTCTACATTGAGCTATTAAAATCGGACAAGTGTCCCCAAGACCCAACAAAATCCAAACCGAGCCATAAGCTCAACAAAACCAAAGACCCATCGTTGAAAATCATGAAATGAAATCAAACGTAAACAACCCGCAATAATGCAAACCCATGCTCCAAAATACACAAATAACTCCAACATAGTTTAGATTGGGACAAAATATTTTCCAAGTGGGTTTATACCATCTATCTTTTCAAAACATCCCATAACACATGATAAAATACCTTTATACTCAAAAATCTACCCCCATAAAATAACTCATTAAAATACCAATACTCAAGATTTATTTATCAAAATGCCCAAAATCCCAAACGCGAGTGGTTTACAAAGTTTATAAAACCAAACACTTCAATTAATCAAGATTCGTTAAATAACTCAACAGTTAATAATTTTATGTAAACCATATAAACACTTTAAAATAGACATTTTGGCATGTACACCGTTTTCACAAATCAACTTGAACTCACCTTGCTAGATTTAGGCTAAATCTAGATTTTACCCCAAATGAGCTCCCTTGAAGAAATTTGAATCCACCAACCGGATCTTCAAAACCTAGATCCACAAGCTTCCAACCATAAATATACATAACCAAACAATTAAAATCGATCCCCAACATCTTATATCAAAATCCCCAACTTGGCCAAAACCCTAATTTTGACCTAACTTTCCCAAAGTCAACCAAACCGAAATTGAAGAAATATAATACTAGGAAATCATCCATGGAGTGATTAAAACTCATAAAGAAGCTTAGAAATAGAGGGAATGAACTTACTATTAGGGTTTTGAGCAAAACCCCCCAAAACTTAGAAATCTTCAAAAAATGGAGATTAACACTTGGATATAGCACAAGAGTTGAAATCTTGATCTTTGATGATGAAAGAGCACTTTGATTTCCATGAAAAAGCCTAAAAATAATCTAGGGTTCGTATGGTGTGTTGGGGAAATGTTTTGGGAGAGAAAGGGAAGAGAGTGGGAAATGAGAAATGGAATAAAGGCTGAAAATCGCATCTTTTAACACTCTAGTACCCGCAGGCTATTGTGACGGCTATAATGACATTGTCACAATCGCTGTCACTATAGCCAAGAATGTACCGAGAGGTTCTTGGCTCTGGCTATTGTGACGGCTATAGTGACATTGTCACAATCGCTGTCACTATAGCCAAGAATGTACTGAGAGGTCTCGGCTCTGGCTATTGTGACGGCTATAGTGACATTGTCACAACCGTTGTCACTATAGCCAAGAATGTACCGAGAGGTCTCGGCTCTGGATATTGTGATGGCTATAGTGACATTGTCACAATCGCTGTCACTATAGCCAAGAGGGTACCGAACGCAGTTTTGGCCATAACTTTTTCGTTTTAGCTCCGTTTTCGCTCTGAAAAGGTCCGTTGGATTCGTATTTGATTTCTCCATACAACAAGACTATAAAAATCTAGGATTCACTCCAAAATCCTATTTCCTCAATTTCTCTTGAAAGATCCATTTCCACATTGACTTGAAATAGTACTTACCCAAAATTACGGGTGTTACATCATTGCCATAATTACACGGCACATTCGTTGGGATGACCAACCACTTGGTAATCGTTGTTGCTATTGTGACATGTGTCCCAACTTCATAGCACTATAGCCGAGATGACCATAGTCATAGTGTCATTGGTTCTATTGTGACAGGTGTCACAACCACATGACACTATAGCCATACTCCATATGTGGTTCTTCCTTTACCGATTCATCCAGATCAACACTTTTCTTCAATTGGAATAAAATTCAGGGTGTTACAGTATGGTATGTGTATGTGTATATATGTATCTGTGATGTACTTATGTGTGTAGGCAAAGGATCGTGTGAGAAGTTGAGTTAATGGTGAGAAACGTGAGTAGTGGATCTGAACCGTTGATCTCTTTTAATCTCAAGTCCTCCCCTGAATTGCCACTTAGAAGAGAATTGATCTGGTACATCTCGATACATCTTATCTCGGTGCATCTCATCTTAATGTGCGTCCATTTTTCATCCAACGGTCGATAATCACTTCTCACGCTTCTCACCTTTAACTCAACTTCTCACTGAAACTCACCCCTATGTGTATATGTAGTAGATATATGTATGTGGTGAGCTTCAATAACTCCTAACAAATTTGTTAACGGGTCGTACTAGACTCACTGTTATTAATGAATTGTCTTGGGTCTTCATGGGCTTTAATAGTTTTCAACAAACTATAATGAGCATTGATGACTCGCAATTGACTAAGAGGTTGTTTGGCAGTTGCTGAATGGTTTGGTGCAAAATGATTAAGTGGTCAGAATAATTAAGAGACTCTTATGATATAGTGCAAAATGAAATATGGTTGTTTCGTAATTTTTCAGAATGAAATTAGGGCACTGAATGGTTAAGGGAGGATCAATATACAAAATCATTCAGAGGGTTTTGGAACCATTAAGAGACAAAAATTTTTTTGCCAAACAAGATTTACCTCTTAGCGATTCAGAGGTTGACTCTTAATGTAACTATTAAGAGGTAAACACACAACCCCTAAGTGATTGGTAATGAATTTCATTGGGCCTTTCATTTGCTTTAGTAGCTATTAATGAACTACATTATGCGTTTTTGGGATAAAGTGGCTCTTAATGAACTTGATTGGGCTTTGATGGGCTTCAATGAGTCTAAATGAAATGGAATTTGCTTTGATTTATTGTATATGACTTAATGATTATTAATTAACCTCATTGGGCATTCATGGGCTTTAGCGCTTTAATTGAAATATATTAATTGTATTGGGTCTTGATGGGTTGTATTGGACTCAATTGTTGTTAATGAACTGTATTGGGCATTCAAGGGCTTTAGTGCTCTTAATCAAATACACTAGCTTACAATGGCTCTGATCGAACTGTATTGGGTCTTCGTGGATCATATCAGACTAACTCACTATTAATGAATTGTATTAGTCTCTATAAGCTTTAGTGGCTTTTAATAAGTTAATAGGCCTTTGATAGGCTACAATAGTTGTAACACCCGTAATTTTCGGTAAGTAATTGTCACCCGGACGTTTATGTGACTTATAAACAGTGGGGTTTTGTTGGGAAAATGCATTGTTTAAAGTCCCTCAGAAAATTGGGAGTTTTGGCGTTGAAAAAGTCGGATTTTTGGAGTTCGGGGGCACCCGGGCGACTATGCCAGCGATTGTGCCAGAGGGCACAATAGCTTGGCACAATCGCCAAGGCTGGGAGCCCGCGCTACATCTCTGGTGATTGTGCCAGCGATTGTGCCACTGGCACAATAGCCCGACATTATAGCCTACATGTACCAGATTGTTAAATGTTGTGATTTCAGCCATTTTTCTCACTTTCTCATTTCTAATCTCTTCCTTTTCTCTCCCAAACTGATCCCTCACCCTTTCCCACGAACCCTAACTCATTTTTGAGTGTTTTTGTCATAAACCACATGATTCTTCATCATCTAAGCTAGTTGGGATCATGAACCACAAAACCTTCATTTTCATCTCCTTCACCAAGCTCTTGGGGGATTCCATCTAGCCCTTTCATCATTTGAAGATTGGAAGCTTATTCGTTTTGGAGACCTACATGTATTTTGGTTGGTGGATTCAAGCTATTAGTTGAGGTAATCTTCTCCTTCTTCAAGTATGGAAAATTAGGGTTTTTGGGTATAAGATGAAATGTTCATGTAATTACTTGGGGAACAATTCTAAGGGTTGAATGTGATTATTTTCGGCTGAAAATGTATGGATCTAGGTTTTGGAGATTTTGGCTTGGAGGATTCAAGTCTCTTCAAGGGAGCTCAAGTTGGGGTAAAACCTAGATTTAGCCTAAATCTAGCAAGGTGCGTTCAAGTTGATTTGTGAAAACGGTGTACATGCCAAAATGTCTATTTTAAAGTGTTTACATGTTTTATATGAAAATTGTTAACTGCTAATCATCTGATAAGTTTTGATTGTTTGGAAGTATTCAACTTTATAAACTTATAAAACACCCACATTTTGGGATTTTGATAAATAATCATATATTTGGGTATCTAAATGATTTATTTCATGGAGTATAATTTCGAGTATAAATGCATTTTATTGGGTGTCATGGGATGATTTGAAAGGATAAATGGTATAAACTCATTTGGAAAATGTTTTGTCCCAATCTAAATTATGTTGGAGTTATTTGTGTGTTTTGAAACATGGTTTGCATTATTTCGGGTCGTTTACGTTTGATTTCATTTTATGATTTTCAACGTTGGGTCTTTGGATTAGTTGAGCTTATAGCTTAGTTTGGATTTTGTTGGGTCTTGGGGGACACTTGTCCGGTTTTGGTAGCTCAATGTAGAGCGTTTGGTTATGATTTGCATTTATTGCATCTTATTTGGGAATTACATGTTTTGAATGCATTAGTTCATTCGTTTTGAGTCATGTAATGTTGCATCCCCGTCTGCTATGGATCCATGAGCACTTTTGTATTTTATCCGGTGTTGGGACGACTAGTTTTCCACATCGAGGCACGTTCGGCATTGGATGTGATGTAAGTCCTTCGTGCTCGTATCAATGTGTGTATGCTGAAAGATGTTGAGCTCGATACATTTATTGCTTTTATCCGATGGTGGAACGATTAGTTTTCCCCATTGAGGCGCGATTGACTTCTTTGGTATAGTGTAAGTCCTCCGTGCTAGTATATATGGGTGTATTCTGAAAGATGTTGAGCCCGATACTTATACCACTTTAACGTAATGTGTGGCTTACTCTGTGCACGTCACATTATGCGGAATCGGGTTTCCTCTGTCACCGAAAGGTGTTATTTTTGGGCTGAGTCGTTTATTATTTGTTTTCGATGACATTGTTCATACATGAATTTATTCCATGTTTTATGGGTCGAGTATTAATCCCTACCCGTGTTTTGGGATATGAAGTATTATTTACATTTTCATAAATTGGGAGTCATTTTATATCCATGTTTTGAGTTTGGGTTATTTCTCTCATGCTATAATCTTAGAGACTTGAGTTTACTCATATTTTGGTCGTTTGTTTTATAAAGCTTACTCAAATTTCATTAATTGAGCATTACCATTATTCTCGTTTCAATTAAGTGTTGGACTGCATCATTTCATGAAAGAGTGTTTTGGCATTTAGGCGACCATCTATAAAATGCATATTATTGGTAAATGAGTTGTTCCATTATTTTAAAGTAAATCATTTTTAAAGGATCATGATTATAAGTTACAATATTTCCATTTTACGTTTTCTTTATAATCATGATATAAACTCTTGAACTCACTAGGCGTTAAGCCTAACCTTTTTATTTGTCGGCATGTGCATCAGGTTCCAGATGGGGGTTTGGTCCTAGCTGTCCCAAGAAGAGATGTGCTTAGTTCTCCCGAGTGTAAGTTAGTGAAGACTTCCGCAGTTTGGAGATAGTGACTTTTATTGGGTTTTAGTAGCACCCGTCCTTATTATAAACCGCATGTATAGAATGAATGTGAGTGTTGAGGTTAAATATTAAATTGTGGTTGTAGATGATTCTTTTATTGGTGTATTTAGAAAATTTTAAATTAGTTGTTTCCAGAATTCAGGGTGTTACAATAGTATGTCATAAAATGTCATATAGTGACACATAGGATTACGTTGAGTTATAATTGGGTTGTTTTGGGTTATGTTGGTCGTATTGGGTGGTAATGTATCACATTTGGCTTTATTGGTTGTCATGTGTAGTAATACATCCTATTCTTGTTGGGTTGTAATTGCTCGTGTTGAACAATAACAAACCGTATGGGGTTAGGTTGTTTGTAATTCTGGTTTAGATTAGGTTGTATCATTGAATTAAGTTCACTGGAAAAAAAAGTTCCTTAATTTCATCATAATTTTAAAAATATTTCTGCCCAAGTGTTTGGGAAGTCCGCTGGTAAAAATATAAATAAAAATTATTAATGAAATTAAAATACAAAGTTCAACAGATTTTGGTTGTCCAAAGACAGAATTGTAAGTGATTTTTTTTATTAATAATGTAAAAATACTTTTGTCGGCGAGTTTGGAAAGCCTGTCGACAAAAGTTTAAGTGAAAAAAATTATTATTTATAATAAAATAACTTTTGTCGACGAGTTAGTGAAATTCGTTGGTGAAAATGTCATTGAAATTTTTGAAAATACTTTTGCCGGCAATTTAAGAAACTCATCGGTAAAAATAACTTTTAACGGCGGAATATACGAAATTCGCCGGCAAAAGTGCATCTTTGTTGGCGGCATTTTCCTTCAGTAAAAAGTCGAACTTTTACCGGAGGCTTTCTCGTCTAAGTCGTCGGTAAAAGTTACTTATACCGACGGACTTCCCAAACCCGCCGGTAAAAGTGCATCTTTGCTGGCGGCATTTTCCTTCGGTAAAAAGTCGAACTTTTACTGGAGGCTTTTGTCTAAGTCGCCGGTAAAATTCAGGATCTAGTTCGTAGATTCATTGTAAACTTTTATAACTATTTTTCATAGTAGACTTCAGAGGACAATAACTTTTGACTAGTAATTTAAATTGAGATTTTTTTTAAGTTGCTTATTTTTCAAGATCTACAAGCTGATAACTTTTTAAATCTAAATCGTCATAACCAGGTTGTAACCCTTGGTTTCGTAACTTGGATCAAGGTGAAATTTTTAGTTGTTTAGTTTTTCGTGATCTACAAGTTGGAAATTTTGAGAATTTAAATCATCATCACCAGTTCGTAAATGATCCTAAAATAAACGAGAGAGAAAGTTAGGAGCTGTTACCAAACGCTTACTGGCAAGAGTGCTACCCTTACTTTTCTTATCGGTTAACATCCTTGTCTATCAAAAAAGAATTGTTGTTGTGCGTCATTTACCCGGTAAGGGCTTACTGGGTAAGAGTCTTTTTTTTCACTTATCGGGTAAGATTCTCGGTCTTTACTATGCCTCTTATTGAGTAAAATTTTTAAGTCTTAGTCATACTTACATGAAAAGTAAGTAATATTTGATAAACACTTATCCGGTAAACGTTTGGAAAACATAAAATCAAACATACTTTGGGCCGAAAAAGGGAAACGAGGGATAAAATAGCAAGAGCATCAATCACAAGCTCATATTTGGGAGATAAAATAAAATATGTTTTATATCCTCTTTCCAATAATCACGTGAAATTATTTATCCATTTATATAGACGGAGGTTCAGGGAAAAATCTCAAAATAAGAGAAAACTGAAGAACAATCTGGTAGTATTTTATCTGTACGATATGCACTTATACATACATATAAATTATGTTGTTTTTCCCTGAACCTAACCCTAACCTGACCCTATTAAGAGAGATTGGAAAGATAAACTAAATAAATTTATATCAAATAAAATGTTCGTGTTGCCTTATCGGTGAATGGTGGACCAGGAAAGGGGTGGAAATTTTGGAACATATTTTTTATCCACATCTGGGAGAGTTTCTAAATCGAGTATATTTTGGCTGTATCTTAATATATATATATATATATATATATATATTGCAAAGATATTTTGCAACCCTTAAAAAGGTTGCAACCCTTGCAACCCACATCTTAACCGTTGGATTCATGATCGACGGTTATATTATTTTTATTTTTCTCTTTTTTTAATTAAAAATATTGGGCCAATGCCGATCATGAATCCGACGGTTAAGATGTAGGTTGCAAGGTTTGCAACCTTTTTAAGAGTTGCAAATTAAACAAACCTTATATATATATATATATATATATATATATATATATATATATATATATACTAGTTGTCTACCCGCGCGATGCAGCACGGGTGAATCGCAATTCTGGAGTAACAACTTAGCCTTTGATCATGTTTTTCCGTTCATCTCAATTTTTTCATGAGTTTGTGTGGAGAGGTTTTTGTCATAGATCATAACTGCACTACCTGTTTTTTTCAAATTTTCGTATTTAATAAGTTTTAATTTTGTAGAATTTTATAAAAGTTTCGTATTTAATCGGTTTTTATTTATTAATCGGTTTTGTTTATTAATATATCTAAAGAAATCATATTTAAATATATTTATTAAATAAATAATATAAAATAAACACATAATTAAAGTAACTATCTTTTTTATATATTTAAATTGATGTCTTAAATTTGACATATTTTATACAAATTTTTCAAAATTTTACAGGTTTCTTAATGATCCATTTTTTTTTACTTTTTAGTAATAATTTTAAATTAACTTTTTAAATTTTTATCGTACATACTTTTTATACCGTTTTTTATACAAATTTATAAATTTTAGGGTGTTTTGAAAATAAGTTTTGTATATTTTTTAAAGTTTGAAAAAACTATAAAAAAAGTTTGAAAAAACTATAAAAAAAAGTTTGGATGAGTTTTTTTATGTTAAGGTTTTTAAATTTATAAATTTTCAATTGTGTATGGAAAGAAAAAAGAAAGTTTGATTCTTTTATATTTGGCAACCTAAAAAATTTGAAAAAACTATAAAAAAAAAGCTTAGATAAGGATTTTTACATAATGTAGGTATATTAAAATTTATAAACTTTTAAGTTGTTTATAGAAAGCAATAAAAAAATGGATTCTTTTTCAATGCAATGTTTTGTTATCTATGCTACTATATCTAGCAAATTGAGGTAGGAAACGGTTTCTTGGGCAAAAATCACGGGGGCATACTCATCACGGTGAGGCGAAGGCATGGACAGATTTAGTGTAGGGAATACGGTGGCACGTGCCACCGTATTATTTCTCCGTCGAAGGGTTAAAATTTTTACGATTATGAAAGGTGTAACCGTATTGTTTTAAAAGGTGATACCGTATGATATTCAAAAGTTCAAGAAAGGTGCAACAACCGTACCTTGTAATCAACCAAAAACCTAAAAAAAAACTCTTGAAATCAACCCAAAAAACCGAAAAAGTCCTTCGAAATCGATAAAAAAAAACTTAAAAATCTCTTGAAATCAAGCAAAAAACTATAAAAATCGCTCGAAACAGTAGAATTAGACCAAAAACACGTCGGACGATATTGAACGTTGGTAACATGTCGATAAAAACCGTGTTTATTGTAAATATTTTTTATTATATTATATAGTGTCACCGTATGAAAAAATTTCTAGATCAGTCCCTGGGCGAAAAGCTCAGGGGCGGCCCTGGGGTGTGCCGGCGGTGCCGTCGCACGGGGCCTCCATATTTTTTAAAAAAGCTATAGTAATATTAGTACATAAATTAATTGATGCATTACTTTAACATAACTTGTGTTTAGTGGAGTGGCAAGGTAATCTTAGGAAAAGAGGTACAATACGCATGTCGAATCATGTGGTAGGCTTTTTTAAGTTTTTTAAATTTTAACTTGTGTTTCCTATGTTTTTAAAAACTTTAATGATTTTTTTCCGAACTCTTCATTAATCCGATAAATAAATTATGTAATAACTTTTTTATTTTTCTAATTAAATTTTTTAATGATTTTTTCTAATTTATTATTAATCTGATAATTTAATTATGTCATTTTATAATAAATTGTTTTATAGTTTATTTTTCAAACCTAAATTCCATAATTCTTAATTTTTTTTCTTCAATCATCATTTGTCGTCATCACCAAACAACATCTTTCTTTTCCCTTTTCATTTCTAAAGTTTTTGGTACGAAATTAGATTTAATAACTTTTATTATTAAGCGTTTTTTATTTAAAATGATTTCTTATATAATTTTCTTTGATTATTTAATTAAATTTATAAAAACAATTATGTTGATTTTTTCTATATGTCGTTTGAAACTTTTTTAGCTTTCAAATGTTAGAATTGTTTTTAACGATGATAGATTTAGTATTTTTGGAATTACCTAATATGATAATTACTTTGTATAAAATATGATCTCTTGTAACTTGAATAGTATAATTTTTAACGTCAAAAAGAAAAATTAACAATTTTTCAAAGTAAAAGAAGAACCATCCATTGATTTATTATCAAACATGCATATGCCGGCATATAATAAAAAAATAACTTAATAAATAATATATTATAAAAATTAAGGGCCACATCAAAGTTTATCGCACAGGGCCTCCCAAATGTCAGGGTCGGCCCTGCGAAGGCTCCTTTGCCATTGTTCTTATCGTCCCGCCATGTTGACTCTCGAATACTTCCCTCTCAGAATTCATCACCCTTTGTGCATACGCCACTCCGCTCAATAGAGGTCTCTCGAATGCTGTTCTTGCTGTATACTCTGCAAATGTTTCCTGCATCACCCAAATACGAACTTCTTCGATGAAAATTCACAAAAAAGATTCAGAAACAAGGCCGATAGTCCGATTCCATCAAAACCCGAATGAAAATTTACAAAAAGATACAGAAACAAGGCCGGTAATCCGATTCCAACAAAACCCGAATACCAGAATTAGCTAAAATTTCTAATAAAACCAAAACAAGATGTTTCTCCAGAAAAAGAGATACAGGGTCATGTATAAAAATCCTATTATGTTTCCCATTTCATTTTGACTTTTGAGGGTCAAACGAAGTAATTTTCCAACTTCAAATTTGACATGAATTCTAAATATTTTCAAGAAACAATTGATAACCTGATTCAACATCAAAAACAAGTATTACAAACAGAGAACAACATATGTTATATCTGTAAAAATGCACATCAATTTTGCAGTGAAGTCTGTAATATTAAGTTTTGAATAA
Source organism: Arctium minus (assembly GCA_954870635.1). Classification (NCBI taxonomy): domain Eukaryota; kingdom Viridiplantae; phylum Streptophyta; class Magnoliopsida; order Asterales; family Asteraceae; genus Arctium; species Arctium minus. The sequence continues at coordinate 19,731,581 of OX941097.1, read as the reverse complement.
AAGGTCTTCTCATTGCAGTTTTTTTTATTTGGAAGGGAGTGATAATTTCTTGTTTTGTATCTCTTTTAGGGAAAAAAATTCTTGTTTTTCCCCAGATATGTTTCTTGCACCACCCACAATTTGATAAAAAGAAAAACACAGAAGAACACACAACTGAAGCTAAAGAATCTTTAAAAAAGGTAACATAAAAAGATTACAGTAATTCTTGTTCAAATTGTTCGTTAAATTACCCTCAAATTGAATAAGGGAAAAAAGTAAAAAACCCACAAGAAAACACAAACTCAAGCTCCAGAAATTACATTAATTGGTTCAAGAACAGGGAAGAAAAGTTGAAACGCTGAGAAAAATAAAGATTTAAAAAGAAAAAGGTTCAAACCTGATCAATTACTGATGGGTTCTTGTAATAATGGAAAGTAGAAACCAAAACAGCAAGAGCATGAACATAATTAACACTAACACTAAACTGATCTTGCAATATTCTTGCCCTTTGATCACACATACTCAATAAACCCTCTTCAATTCTCTCTTGATGTCCAGCATCTATACATCTGTAAACATGTACAACCACAAGCCCAAAAGCAATGATCCACAATGCCAAGTATTTGCCTTGATTCAAACTCACTGCCACCAAATGATGGTGGCCTTGCATTTTCAAACCCATTTTTTTTCTTTAACCTTGTAGTTGTACCTTGTGTTCTTGATGTTGTTTTTGTAAGGGTCGGTGGCAGTTACAATATCGTATTTCAAGTGATTTACGGTCCCAAAAATGATAACAATAAATCACGTGCAACTGACCCGTTACAACAAATGCGGAATAACGAGATCTAAATATTGTATATTTTGGTCTATTGATTCATACCGATCCACAAGCGTAAATATAGCAGTTATCGAATATACGATAAAATATAACGAAACAGCAAATAAATCGAGACAACAATATTTAACGTGGTTCCACTATCAGTGTGATAGTGTACATCCACAGGGAGAGAGAGATCTTTATATTACCAACCGGGAGAAATTACAACGTGTTTACGAGATCCTTGGATCAACAAATCAGCTAACCAAATGTTCCCCCAAAACAAGATATATATAAATATATATCAATGATATATATATATATATATATATATCAACAAAGAGGAACAAGGAAGAAGAAGAAGAAAAATAGAAAGAATACTTCTATTTTTGTTGGTGTATTTTTGGGATGGAAGGATGCATGTATTTATAGGGATAAAATGGTGCAAGAAGACAAATGGGTATGGGTTGGCATCTAGTTGGCATTCAAGATATCTTCCATATTTCCTATGCAAAAAGAAAATCCAAGTCAAGTAAACTTCCAAAAATATGTGGCTTAAATTAATCCACATATCCAAGTTTTAAACACTTGTACATTGTGTTTGGTGAGTTGCACAACACCAATAAAAACTTATCTGATTTAAGTTTTTCAACACTCCACCATGATGTGCAAATAACCCGACGAAACCAAAGCACGAACCAATCCCCCGAATACGGACAAATAACTGATAGAGATTGACACGAGGTAACAGAATGCATTTTGATCGTGACGAGCTTTGGCTCGGCCATCACCCGTCAAAATCAAAAGCAAAAAATCCTCAAGTGAGCAATCTCAATAGACGAACGAGTTAAGCAACCGAAAACACGTACCAAGTAATATCTCCCCAAAGATGTCGCTATGTCATCTGTAGCAATATTCTCATCTCTCCCACAAGGTGCCAAACGGCACTAACACAATCTGAGCTGGATCAAATTCGAGCAATGCTCGAATGCGGCTGGTGGTAACGACTTGGTGAACATATCGGCAGCATTATCTTCAGATAATATTTTCTTCAAGTACACAACCTTTGCGTCGTGTAAAGCTACCAGAAATGCATCACGCACATTAATGTGCTTCGTTCGAGAGCTGAACGCCAAATTTGTTGCCAAGTGAATAGCACTCTGGCTATCACAATTAATACGAACAGTAATCTGCTTCAGGCCCAAACCATACAAGAGTTCCTGTAAATGAACTGCTTCTTTAGCAGACTCGACCGCTGCAATAAGTTCAGCTTCAGTAGTCGATAATGCAACAACAGACTGTAATCGAGATCTCCAACTGACAGTTGTTCCACCTAATGTAAAAACATAACCAGAGGTGGATTTCCAACTGACACGATCACCTGCGTAATCTGAATCGCAGTAACCAAGAATATCACAGTTGTTTTACATACCATAAATCAGGCCGTGAGTTTCCGTACCTTTCAAGTAACGAAATACAGTTTTCACTGCATTCCAATGTGACTTACCCGGGTTTGATAGAAACGGACTAATTACACCAACGGAATGTGCAAGATCGGGACGGGTGCATACCATAGCATACATGAGGCTCCCGACTGCACTGGAATACGGAATCTTTGCCATCTCAGTCTTTCCAATATCGTCTACCGGACAATCGTCTTTTGTAATCTTGATGTGTCTTGGAAGTGGCGTAGACACCGACTTTGCTCCATCAAGATTAAACCGCTTCAAAATCTTCTGAATATAGCCTTTCTGTGTTAACCTGAGAGTACGAGACTTTCTGTCTCGAACAATTTCCATGCCGAGAATAACACGAGCTTCACCGAGATCCTTCATTTCAAATTCTGATTTCAACCTATCTTTCAAACGGTTGATTTCAGAACGATCCCTGCAAGCAATCAGCATGTCATCAACATAAAGAAGTAGATAAATAGAAATGCCACTGCTTGATCTATGATAGACACAAGCGTCTTTCTCACTACGCTCAAAACCCAACGAGAGCATAAATAAATCAAACTTCTTGTACCACTGTCGAGGCGACTATTTAAGTCCATACAGGGACTTTTTCAATTTACATACCCAATCAGGTTTGTTGTCGGAGATGAAACCTTCCGATTGCTTCATGTAGATGATTTCTTCAAGATCTCCGTGCAGAAAATTTGTTTTCACATCTAATTGTTCGAGCTCCATATCAAGAATTGCCACAAGGGCCAGAAGGACCCGGATAGATGTGTGTCGAACCACAGGCGTGAAGATATCGTCATACTCGATACCCTTCCGCTGTGCAAAGCCTTTCGCAACCAGGCGAGCTTTATAACGCTTATCGTCTTTGACTTTATAGACCCATTTGCAGCCAATTGCACGACTGCCTTTCGGTAATGGACAAAGCTCCCAAGTGTTATTTTTAGATAGAGCTTCCATTTCCTCATGCATAGCTCCTAACCACTTATCACAGTGGCTCGAAGCTAGGGCCTCCGAATAATCAAACGACTCATCTTGTACAACATGCAAAGCATACTCTAGTTGGTCAGTAAAACTCATATTTGCAAAATCCCAATCACCATACCTATTAGGAGGACGGATAGTTCTCTGGCTCTGCCTCACAGGTACTGATACTGGAATTGTATCGCTTTGACTGTTGGATCATAAATTGTATTCAAGATTAAAGTTAAAGTTAAGGGTTTAAACTGCAATTGTGCTAAAGTTAATTAGAGGGTTTATTATGTAATAAGTTAATAGTTATTAAGCTATTGGGCCTCAAGCCCGTTAAGCTTTTAGCTAAGCCCGTTAGGCCTAAAGCCTGGGTATTTAATGTTTTGGTTTATTAGATTTTAAGTAAGAATCCTCATATTTACAATAATCATATTATAGTGAGGTGAAGGTTTCTCTGTATTCAAAGGGTATCAAGAACACTCAAGGGTTTCATTGTTTATTCAAGGGATTGGTACGTTATTATTAATCTTTATATCTCTTGATTATTATTGTGTTGCTTGATTCCTTGTTTGTGTGTTAACTAACTAGATTAAACTGGGATAACAATTGGTATCAGAGCCTAAAGAATCAATTTTTTTTGTGATATTACTGTTCATCGAGAAATTTACTGTTCATCGAAAAAATACTGTTCATCCGATTTTATGAATCTGTTATCGCATCCGGTCGATTAGTAATTGATTATTTGTGTTTTTGTGTTTCATTCGATCGAAGTTTATGTGGTTTTTGTGTTTAATTGTGTTCATCGGTCGAATTAATTTTCTGGGTTTGGTTTCGGTCGAATCCCAGAAACTCATCGTGTTCTTCGGTCATTCATCGTGTTTATCGATATTATTGCTTTGACCGATAGTTATTCGACCTGTGCCTTCGACCGAATAGTTGTGATCTCCGGTCATTCCTTCGACCGGACCTTAGTATTCCCCGGTCTTTCCTTCGACCGGGTAGGAGCATCGACCGGACCTTAGTGGTTTCCGGTCTAGCACTCGACCGGATATTTGTTACTCCGGTCTTGGCATTCGACCGATACTAGCCGACCCCGGTCTTACCATTCGACCGGATACTTGTTACTCCGGTCTTGTCCTTCGACCGGGTACTTGCTTACTCCGGTCTTCCCTTCGACCGGATACTTGTTACTCCGGTCTTGCCATTCGACCGGTATCTTGCATATTCCGGTCTTTTCTTCGACCGGTACAGTTCATTCCCCGGTCGATTTTCGCAAACTGTGATAGGGTATCTAATTGTCCAAATTTTTTTCTCTAGGGGCGCTGCCCCCATACCCCCGCAAGGGCGTTGCCCCTTGACCCCACCCGCTAACCGGGTAGCGGGACCCCCGTGCTAAGTCTGCGAAGGGGGACAAAAGTTTTGTGCTTGATCAAAATCTTCCTAATTTCATTCTTCAGTATTATTGTTTGTGGTTTATACTGATTAAAAGGACTGCATTTAATTATTTTTGGAAATTTATTTTTCTGAAATTTTTTGAGTGTGGTCTTTACTTTTGATTCTAACGATCTCATCTAGTTGGTTGTCTTGGTACAAAAAAGTCTATTTACTAACCTTACAGCTAGGATGTCGTATCAGCTAAATATGTCTGCAGGTTACAGCCTTGATTTTAACAACATGACTCTATCTGAAGTAAGAGAAAAGGCTAAACAACTTGCTGGACGGTTATCAACATCATCTCGCATGATTGATGAGTATGACAAAGAAGAAAAAATGCTCAAAGCTGAAAACAAGGATTTACAGATTCAGAACTCATCTCTTCTTATTCAGATCAATGCTTTAAAAGAAAATTTAAAAGATTCTGATTCTTTAATTGACTTTGCAGGAATAATTGAGTCTAAAGAAAAAGAGATATTCGATCTTCAAGTAAAGTTGAAAAGATCCGAGTCTAGCTCAACATGGTCAAAGAAGGAACTAATGCAAAAAGAGCTAGATCAATTGAGAAGAAGAGCAAACATTGTGAGTGAGACATCTGAAGGACTTAGAACGATAAATTCTCAACTATGTGCGGACAGAGATAAGTTTAAAGATAAAGTTCTCAGTCTTGAGGTTGAGATCGATAAGCTAAAAGAAAAGGCAACCCAAGACAGAGACAATTCAAAAGCTCAAGATGAAATGTTAAAGATTGAGAAAGAGAGAAAAGAATTTGCCAAGAAATTCTCTGACTTCTCCAGAAAAGCCTTTGAAGAGAAGAAAGCATTAGAACTTAGATGTGTTAAACTTTCTCAACAAGTTTCAGACTTTGAGAAGGTTATCATTATTGAAAGAGAAAAGGCTGAGAATGAGAAGAAGAAAGATGAGCTGAAGAAAGCAAATACAGACTTTTTGGAAGAAAAGAAGATATTTGAGACGGAGATAGCCAAGCTGACAGGAAAGCTAGCTGAATTGTCAACAAACATCATGAAGGAGAAGAATGCAAAATCTGAGTTGCATAAGAAGTTTGATCTGATTGAAAAGGAAAGAAACAACTTGTCTTCAAAGATAAAGGAACTTGAAGAGATCGTTTTCAAGGTGAAGCTGACTGAGCACAAGACGCCAGAGTCAATAGCTCAATCACCAAGAGACGATCTAGCTGACTCAAATAGTTCATTAAAAACAGCTTCAAGTTCACATTTTTCAAATGTTTTCTATAATCCTTTCTATGACTCAGATGATTGTCTTACTTCTAAATCTACTGATCAGATTCATCCTTCTAACCTTTTTTATGACAAAAATGTTGATGGTTCAGGTAACTTCAAGAAGAATAAGTCTCAGAAGAAAAGCCTCTGGAGAAAAGATGATGAGAAAGATAAAGGTAATTGGATCTGGAGAGTTAAAGGATCCTCGGAGGAGAAGAAGAAAGAAGAATCATTTGTGCATACATCAAATGCTAAATGGAACTATGCTTCAAAAGGTAAAACTTTTGGCAAACCTGATCTGGTTTACTCTATCAATCAACTGATCAGGTTAGCACAAAAGAAAATCAGTTGTTCCTACTGTGGCTCAAATGATTTTGTAAGAAAAGATTATGTGAATAACTGGTATGGTTCTTATTTCATATCTCCTACAAGAATTGCAACTAACCCATTAGGACCCAAATACCGGTGGGTACCAAAAGCTAAATCTGTGTTACAGGCACCCAATGTTTAAGGGGGAGAAAGAACAATGGCTTTTGAACAAAACAGTTCAAAACCCGGACTTAATTGTCAAAAAGATGGCTTCTAAGTAAATCAGCTTAGAACCCGTACCTCAACGGAATATGGTTTCTAATCACATCGGATTAGAACCCGCACTTCAGTGCTTTATCTATTTTTATATGCTTTATTTGTTTAAAAAAAAAAAAAAAAAAAAAAAAAAACCTATAGTGATTTAAGGGGGAGAATATCTGTGATATTAACAGATTTTTGGATACTTAAATGCTTATCTGACCGTGTGTTCTTAAAGATAAATACTTGTGTTTTATCTTGTCAATATACTTTGTCAAGTATTCATACACATAACGGTTCAGCACATTCTATTTGACTTTGTTATTACCATGTATCAAAAGTTAAATCTTTCTATGGTAATACTCACGTTAGTTGTATTCACTGTTGATTGAATCAAACGTCATTTCATGTGCTTTCATTGCTAATATGTTTATATATTGTTCATATAAACAACATTCGTTTTCTTTATTCTCCAACATATTGTTCTTCATGACAAAACTCCTTATGAGCTAAATTGTCAAACTCTTTTAGTTTGAGGGGGAGAATTGCATCGTCAAACATCTTTTGTTTTGACATCTCCGAATATTATATTCTTCATGTAACAAGTGGTATTTGTGCTTACATGTACAAAACTCCTGTTGAACAACATGTACTTTTAGGAAAATACATGGGATTCAGTGTGAGAACTTAACAGAACTTCCATGGATTCACGATAACCAGTGTTTCCTACCCAGGAAGTATTCCCTGAGTGATTGAGGGGAGAGGGGTCAAAAGAATTGAGTGATGGTGTGTGAAGAGGTAAAATGGAAAAGAGAGATTGGTTAGACGTGAGCATTAAAAGAAAGAGGGTAAGTGAACAGAGTAAAAGAATATTAGACTCTGCACCAAACCACTTTCTGAGCCGGGAAGCCACATAATCTGATTGGTTCACATTCTTTGGTGACCATCATTGAAAAAGGCAACTAGCCCATGCCATCTCTTGCATACAACCTCACCAGCTACTCATTCTTTTCTCAAAAAGAGAATGTTTCACATTTTCTGGGGAAGCAGCACATACGCTATTGGTTCTTCATTTGGAAGACACTAATATTGAAATAGAAGGAAATTTGCCCCACCTTCAAACCCTTTCTCATGCACATTGAGTCTTTGTATAATTTGTTGTTGTCTCAACAAGTTTACATATTTTGAGCCTATATTGAAAAGCAATCATCTATGCTTAATTTTTCATACACATGCACGAGCACACAGAAATTTGTTTTCTGTCAGAACGTTCATAGATAACCATGTGTTATTCGATGATTGAATGGAAGACCTGGGGAGTCTACATCAAACCAACTCCTTATATAGTAACTTTGTGTTACTCAGTGACTTTGTGTTACTGACAGGCATTCTAACTGAGTCATTTGTTGATTCAGGGTTACACTTATTAACTGTTTGAATTTGAAAAGATTCGAATAGTTACTACTTTTATGTTATTTGAATCTGAAAAGATTGAAATAATCACTCTTTCCATCTGGGAAGACTGCTCTTATTTCCATACAGGGCTCGTGACATGATGAAGACTATGCTTACATGATGATCATACACAAAGGGGGAGATTGTCTTGAAAAGGGGGAGATTGTTTTGCCAAGTTTTGATGATGTTGATTCTCACCACTCATCAAAAAGGGGGAGAAGATATAAAAAGGGGGAGAAGATACAAAAAGGGAGAATACAAACTGAAGATCTGAAGATATTCAAATTTTCAAAAATTTTAAAGATTTGAAGATTGTTTAAAGATATCAAGTTTTGAAGCTATCAACGTCATATCTGAAGATTCTCAAGAGAAAAGTGAAGACAAGAGAAGACCCGAAGACAATTGAAATTTTTTTTTAATCTTGAATCCAAAGGGGGAGATTGTTGGATCATAAATTGTATTCAAGATTAAAGTTAAAGTTAAGGGTTTAAACTGCAATTGTGCTAAAGTTAATTAGAGGGTTTATTATGTAATAAGTTAATAGTTATTAAGCTATTGGGCCTCAAGCCCGTTAAGCTTTTAGCTAAGCCCGTTAGGCCTAAAGCCTGGGTATTTAATGTTTTGGTTTATTAGATTTTAAGTAAGAATCCTCATATTTACAATAATCATATTATAGTGAGGTGAAGGTTTCTCTGTATTCAAAGGGTATCAAGAACACTCAAGGGTTTCATTGTTTATTCAAGGGATTGGTACGTTATTATTAATCTTTATATCTCTTGATTATTATTGTGTTGCTTGATTCCTTGTTTGTGTGTTAACTAACTAGATTAAACTGGGATAACATTGACCTCCACCATCATTTAGAATTTCTTCCTAAACTGAGCTAACTGGATCAGAAGTAGATGTATCTGGTGGACTAACATCTTCTTCAGATTCTGGTCCCAAAGTGAAACTACCAGCAGATGAGTTGGGTACAATAGGACTGACAATTATCTCATCTCCATCGGCTGTTGGAGAAACAGAAGAGATAATTTTCGGTTCTGGAGCGGGTTGTCGATTATGATTAGACTTGAACATAGTCGACTCATCGAAGATCACATGTCGAGAGTGAATCACCTTTCGGGTGACCGGGTTCCAGATTCGATAACCCTTGATTCCATCTGTATAGCCGAGTAGAAATCCCTTGGTGGCTCTGGGATCCAACTTGTCCTGACCTGTCACATGAATATACACAGGACATCCAAATACACGTATGTATTTCAAACAGATACAACCCTTACCCCTCCAAATTTCTTCCGGAATTTTCCCCCCAATGGCTGAACATGGTAACCGATTCACAATGTGTACAACAGTGTGAAGTGCTTCAGCCCAAAACATTTTAGGGAAACCGGATGTAACTAACATACATCGGACTTTTCTAACAAGGTCCTATTCATTCGCTCGGCGACTCCGTTTGATTGCGGATCTCCGGGTGTGGTGTAGTGTCGGTGAATACCTCTACGTGAACAAAAGTCTTTAAAGTTACCACTAGTGTATTCACCACCATTGTCAGATCTAAGCACTTTTAATTTTCTACCAGTCTCGACTTCGACTAGTGCTAACCAAGTTTTGAATATTTCAAAAACATCTGACTTTAACTTAATCACATACACCCAAAGTTTGTGCGAGAAATCATCAATAAAAGTAACATAGTACTTACTTCCACTGAGGGATTGTGTTGAAGATGGTCCCCAGACGTCTGTATGAACGTAATCGAGGATCCCTTTGGTGTTGTGTTTTCCAACACCAAAAGAAACACGCGTCTGTTTACCCGAGACACATTCTGAACAAAAGTCCAGACTCGTAGGCGTATTCACTGCAATGAGTTTCCGCTTGCGCAGAATCTCCAAATTCTTCTCTGAAGTATGTCCCAACCTAAGATGCTACAAACGCGTAACATCTAAGTTTTTCGAACTATCCGCGACACATGCATCAGAACTGACTGTTTCGCCTACCAGATGAAACAGGTTATTTTCTGCCTGCTCACCTTTCATCACAACAAAGCTCCCTCTAGAGATGCGCATACTCCCATTCTCTATTCGAATCTTACAGCCAAGTTTGGACAGTTGTCCAACAGAAATCAAAGAACGAGTCATAGACGGTACAAATTTAACATTTGATAAAGTTCTAATAGTACCGTCAAACATTTTGATTCTGACTGAACCGATGCCCCGAGTGACACACGATGTATTGTTTCCCATATAAATATGGTTACCTTCGAACTCCTCGAAAGTAGTGAAACAGTCCCGAAATGGTGTCATATGGCACGAAGCTCCGGTATCCAACACCCAACGCTTGTCGCCTTGCGGTGCAGTAACCGTTGCTGAGAAGCCTGTATCTTGTTCGGTTGCAACTGCTGAAGATTCTGCTTTGTTCTTGTCCTTGTTTTTCAAACTCGGACAATCTCTGACCCAATGACCTGGTTTGTGACAATAATTACAATTTCCATGTTGCTTAGATTTCCCGCGATGACCAGGTTTACGAGATTGGGAGCGGCCACGAGTTCTTCCCCTGAGCTGATCGTCTTGGTCTCTTTCGGCAAATAGACCATGACTGTTGTGGTTGTTCTCCCGCGAACTGTTACCGATTTTCATCTGAATTCTCTGTTCTTCACAGATCATCCCTGCTTTCACGTCAGACAAAGATATGGAATCTCTTCCATAAATAAAACTGTTAGTGAACTGGTAATATTTTTCGGGAAGTGAATACAACAGAATCAAGGCGAGTGCCTCATTATCTGTGGCAAAAATAGAATCTGTTGCCTTCAACTTCATGATGATGTCTTCGAATTCAGTCATGTAGGACTGAATGGTAGTGCCTTCCTTCATTTTGAAGAACATACACGACCTCATCAATAACAGTCGGTTAGTCAAAGTTTTCTAGAGATAAAGATTCTCAAGTCTTTTCCAAATCCCTACGGCTGTCTTTTCAGAAACGATTTCAGAAATTACATTTGGACCCATAGCCATTTGTAAGGTAGTGAAGGCCCAAGCCTCCATTTCCTTAGCTTCTAAGGTGGACATGTCCGGATTTATTTCTTCCGGAGCAAAGACTACGGGATGAACATCATTTTTCCTAAGTGTTGCTGCTGTAGTAAACTGCATTTACCAAAATCACCCTCCCCGTTCCATTTTTCTATTCTAATCCCGGCCCCCGATAATTTAAAAGAACCTTTTGATAAACATTTGGGTCCGAGTTGGAAACGGAACCGGCGAATGGATTTCCTGAATCAACAGACATTTTTTAACGAGCACTTATCGTACGACTAAAAATATACAATATAAGTCAAATTTAGATCTAGAAGCTCTGATACCAATTGTAAGGGTCGGTGGCAGTTACAATATCGTATTTCAAGTGATTTACGGTCCCAAAAATGATAACAATAAATCACGTGCAACTGACCCGTTACAACAAATGCGGAATAACGAGATCTAAATATTGTATATTTTGGTCTATTGATTCATACCGATTCACAAGCGTAAATATAGCAGTTATCGAATATACGATAAAATATAACGAAACAACAAATAAATCGAGACAACAATATTTAACGTGGTTCCACTATCAGTGTGATAGTGTACATCCACAGGGAGAGAGAGATCTTTATATTACCAACCGGGAGAAATTACAACGTGTTTACGAGATCCTTGGATCAACAAATCAGCTAACCAAATGTTCCCCCAAAACAAGATATATATAAATATATATCAATGATATATATATATATATATCAACAAAGAGGAACAAGGAAGAAGAAGAAAAAAAATAGAAAGAATACTTCTATTTTTGTTGGTGTATTTTTGGGATGGAATGATGCATGTATTTATAGGGATAGAATGGTGCAAGAAGACAAATGGGTATGGGTTGACATCTAGTTGGCATCCAAAATATCTTCCATATTTCCCATGCAAAAAGAAAATCCAAGTCAAGTAAACTTCCAAAAACATGTGGCTTAAATTAATCCACATATCCAAGCTTTAAACACTTGTACATTGTGTTTGGTGAGTTGCACAGCACCAATAAAAACTTATCTGATTTAAGTTTTTCAACAGTTTTGTTTCCAAGCTTCTTCTCAACATTTTTCGTCTTCACTCCCAAGCCGCTCAAATCCACGGGTTAAGTAGGACTTGGTGAGCAACCTTTGAAAATTTGAATTTTGAATTTGGGGTGGGGTTAGAGATTTCATTTGATTGGTATTAATTTTTATAAAAGGAAAAGTCAGAGAACTGATACATGCTCTGGAAGTATGAACCTACATATTTTTATGTAAACATTAATTGGAAGCATAAACAGAAACTTTGACTTCATAAAAGTATGCATCAAAAATGTGTACAATATGCATATCAATATGTAATTACGAGATTTTTAAAATTCCTGAACATATGTAAAAGGTTTGAAATTTGAATATGCACATAAACCCAAGCTGAATTGTTGTACTGGAAAGAAAGCTGGAATTGGTGGAGAAAAAAGCTGGAAGTAAGAATGTTAGTCTGAAAATTCCAATTTGGGTGGTTTAGGTGGAATCGCAAGTTTGGGGAAGGAGTTTGTATCAAGCTGGAAGGAGAGGTAGAAAGAAAGCTCTGAGCATACCAAACTTGGTGTGGGTGATCAGGATCAAAAGTAGGCTGTAAGGACTTGTAAGTTGTCCATAACATGTTGTAATTCATAGTTTTTTGAAAATCATGCTTAAAATGATTGTAACTCATGCTTAAAGAGTTGTCTTTAAGAGTTTGATATTAATGTATTATAAAGTAGTATATATATATATATATATACTAGCTGTCTACCCGCGCGATGCAGCGCGGGTGAATCATAACTTTGAAGTAAATAAGTCAGCTTTCAATCATGTTTATTGTTTCAGTTCATTCTATGTCCCTCACAATGTTGAACATAACATCCATCTGTAAACATGTCCTGCAAAAAACATATAGTTATTTTGATAGAAACGAATTATTTTAAATCTGTAATAATAATAATTAGTTGATTGTATCATATTTATCACGTAAAATTTCTTTATAGACGAAGTTTGATGTGTAGAATACAGCATGATTTAATTTTTTGTAGTCTACACTGATACCTTTGTATTACCTACTTACCTAGTGATATCCCTATGTACAACGCCACATAAAGTTGGTCATACGAAAACAATAATTCCAGTAGATAAACACGTATGATCGGAATTGTCTATCTTTAAGTTTTTCCTCGTATTTTTAATTTTTTTTAAATCTGTAATTTTCAGCTATTAAAAATTGACGCCATTTCCCCCACGTAAAATATTAAAAAATCAAGCCATTTTTTTTTAAATTTGTTTTCAATCTATCAAACTTGTAATTTCATTTAGAAAAATGATTGTAATTATTTTTATAGGATTGTTATTTCAGTAACATTTTTAGGCCTACTGTTTGTTGAAATTTTTATTAACTTAACAAGACCAAAATAATAATAAAAAAAACTTTGATAAGATAATTAAACAAAATATTGTCAATGGTTAAATATTTTTACAAAAATGCAATAAGATCAATTATAAACCAAAATAACATAATACCGGCTATCAATTATAAACCAAAATGTTCTAATACGTCGACAATGCTCAATCAAGCCCCACTTCATTAGTCCTTTTAGATGGAGTTTCTTCCGTTTCTCCTGCTTCAACTTCAAATATATAAAAAATCATGTTACTTACCAAACAACTTGAGCAAATTTAAATAAATAAATAAAAACATACAGAATTACAAGTTTACTTACGACAATCGGTGGAACTTGACCAACCCCTTCTCTCTTGAACCCCTAATTGAACCACTGCCTCTAGGCCTACCAACTGGATTTTTTTCCTTAGATGGTGCATCCTTTTTCTGGTTTTTACAACCTATTATATCCAACCACCCAACAATCCATTTTGATGACTTACCTTATCGGGTTGGTAGGCCTAGAAACAGAATATAGCAATCCACTCAATGATGAATCAATCATACGAAAAACTGCGATTATAAACTTAAGAAAAAAACAGAAACTTACATCAAGTTGTTTCTATGCACTGAAGAAAGATATAATTTGATGTAAAACAACTTACTCTTGTAGGTTGATTTCCACCACCAAGTTCAATAACAGAAAGTAAAAATATATGATAAATCTTAATGGATGCTTTGTTTTGGCAGGGATTGAGGTGACAAGCCTTTGTACATAGTAGATAGATTACACCAAGATGTAACAAATCATATTTACTACTATATGCTAATTAAACTACCTATGTTTCTCCCAGCCAAGGCAACAATGAAAAACACAAAAACACCCATGTATTACCTTCCTATTTTTAGTTGATGCAAGGGCTACCATAATTTCAAAACAAGCTCCATCTTTTTCGAACGTTGGATACGACAACCGGCTACGACAACTTCCCAACCAATTGCATTTATAGCACCAGTTATTGGAGCCAAAAAATAAAAACAGGAAAATTAGTTAAATTTTGAAATCTCATATTGATGAAGAACCATCGATATAAAAAAACAGAAACTAAAACGAAAAAGTTCTAAAAAAGCAACAATTTTTTCTTTGATTCCAACCCCTAAATCGTATGAAACTTTATCAAAATAAAGTTGATTTAAAATGAAAGAAGGTGATGTTATGTGGTTCATTTGTTCACAGACCATCAAAAACAAAATGTGATACACTCCACATTCTCAGCACAAGCACCCATAAATAGAGCAATTAAAGTAAATTTAAAACAAAGTACTGGATTTGCTCTCTGTTGGTTTCCCTTTTAATAACATTTTTGGTAAAATGTTGACTTAGGGGTCATTTACCCAAACGTTTATCCGGAAAGTGTTTACCCAGTAAAGTCTTAACACTGTAACTTATTTTATGGGGAATGATTGTAGCCCGTCAAAAAGGTATCATATGCACCAGTTTACCCAGTAACCAATTACCAAGTAAGAGTCGTCACCCTCACTTACCGGGTAATACTCCCCATGGAATCATCAAGTGAATTTTGGCCCTATTCAGTGACTGAAAAGGTTTAAGTGATACAAGAAGCTAGTGTCACAAGCAACCGTAAATACTAACCCATGTTCTGAGTTTGAAGTCCTGCTTTGCCTCCCACCGCCTGAAGTCTTGTTTGCGATGCAAAGCTTAGGAATAAATAGATCCATCTGAAAGGAACTGTTGTTTACATGATTAGAGGTGATAGAAATCCAAATTGACAAAGAAGAATGATGTATAAGAATCATAAAACATAAGTTCTGAAACTACTTAAGTAAGATTAACAAATAAAATCAAATTTAACATGCAGATGCCAAGTCAAAGTTATTTCAAATGTTCATCCAAATCTAAGTTACAAAACAGAAGTGCTTAAACTACTTATAGAAAATGAAACAGTGGAAATAACATTAGATTCATATATTTTTAGAGACCAACCTATAACACATAGTCTAGACCAAAATAAATACCAGGTAGTACATAAAAATCTGTAACCAAAGATTGAACATAAAAATCTGTTGTCTAAACTGTCAAGTGAATGCAGTGCATATCTCCATCAAATATCAATGATAAATACAGGGCAGGGTTCCGGTGAGAAGTTGAGTTAATGATGAGAAGCATGAGAAGTGGTTATCCACTGTTGGATGAGAAATGGACGTACATTAGCATGAGATAATGGTTATCCACTACTCACGCTTCTCACCATTAACTCAACTTATCCCACGATCCTTCGCCAAATCCAATAAATACATTGTGTATATATAATATATATCAAGCAAGCTAATAAGTTGCATGCAGCAAAAGGTATATGGCTGGTAATTTGGAACTAAATTTAGAGATTTTATGCAGTTTTATGTTTGTGATTTTAGGTTGATAAACTAATAAAGCAGTTGCATAGTGTGAGTGCTGATGGTACATCTCGCTTTCATCTTTTTATGTCTTCCCTTTTGTTTTCCAGGGGTTGTGAAGACCATACATTAGTACATATATCGATAGATAGGGCTGTGCAAAACCCGATTCAACCCGAAAAACCCGAATACCCGAACCGAAAAAACCCGAAATTGCCCTCCCCATATGCCCCGATCTTACCCGACCCCCGAACCCCGACGATTTAAGTGGGTTAGAAGGTTCGGTTGGGGTCTTCAAATCCCCACCCCGAACCCGTCCGAAACCCGACTGAGATATAGTATATATTTTTTTTCCTAATTTATTCTAGTTTAATAAAAGTATAAAACCCTAATGCGTAATGAATAATGATCAATGATCATACATACGCCATACCATATTTACGTAGTCAATCATCGACATCAACAATTCTCCCCTAAGCGGCTAAGCTCTAAGCCCTCATCGTCGTTCATCCGTCTGCAAGCAAGTCCATGATTTACAATTACATTTACTACACTCGACAGTCCTGTACTTATGTTTTTCTTCACGTC
This sequence comes from Arctium minus, assembly GCA_954870635.1. NCBI lineage: Eukaryota > Viridiplantae > Streptophyta > Magnoliopsida > Asterales > Asteraceae > Arctium > Arctium minus. The sequence continues at coordinate 19,715,209 of OX941097.1, read as the reverse complement.
TTCACCGCTTCACGTTGATCAGATCTTCACTCTTTCACGACTACGACTTCACTTTCATGTATGTACTTTTGTTTCATTGTTTGCATGTTCATGACTTCATGGGTAAAAACTTAAATAGACTCTAAGTCCCTAAATTTAATCACTTTAGTAATATGTTGATCTACTGCATTGTTTTTTTAAAGTAATCTGCAACATGCCAACATTGCTTCTGTATTGAATATTTGAATTATTGTCCAGATTCCAGAAAGCAGAGCCGAAGCTCTCGTGCATATAGGGTTGTGCATAAGAAGCAGAAGCAGAAAGTTTTTTTTTTACAATAGCCGAAGCAGAAAGTTATAAACTGGAAAAAAGGGAAAAAAATATATAAACCCGAGCCCCCGACCCGAACTTACCCAACCTCGACATGGTCCGAACCCCGATAACCCTCACACCATGTTTGTGATATTCGGGGGATGGATTTCCTTACCCGAACCCTGATCGGGTTTCCACTTTTCAGCCCCGACCCGACCCACACTCACCCCTATGACGATAGACCAACATTTTGTTACTATTCATTGTAATGTAAGTTGTCATTGCTATTTACCTTTAAAAAGAATGTTAGAAGTAGTAACTTTTGCATAACTTGTATGATCGGTGCTTTGACCAGCCCTCTATTTTAGTCTAACAACCATGGTTTTGAGAAAATCTTAAAAGAAAAGGTTTAAGTAAATGTGGTTCATATTAACAATCGTCTATTTGCTAGATTAGATATCATCCAAGTTTCTCTATATCTTTCATCCAGTTCAATCAATACAAATATAGCTCTTTAAAATTTAGAAATGCAATGGTAATACAAAGTATATATTCAGCTTGTTGGTTCAACTCAATATGAAACTATCTGTTCAACACTCAGATTTAGACTATGCTTCAAATATCATGTCAACATTCATCATTAAACTTTTAATGCTTAAAAGGTATTCGAGCCTAACCTTTACTTTCATAGGATGAGGAGTTTTTCATCACTTCATTTCCAACAAATCAAGTAGGTTATATTCCCTTATGCGATATTTAAAAGAAATATTTAAGAATTTACTGTCTAACCATCTTGAATAGCTTCAATATGGGCTCATGAATGAAAACACAAAAACACAAAATCAATGGAAATTATCCAACGTTTAGCAAAACATCAAGTGGAAATATGGACTCAAGTTTACAAATGTGGACTCAGATGTCAAAATCTAAATCGAGATGGAAATCATCAACATACCTCATCGAAATCAATGGAGAAATCAATACAGGTTATGATGTTTAGCTGCAAAATCGAAATGGAAGTCTAAATCAAAATGAAATGGAAATCTAAATATAAATCGAAATTAAAATCGATAGCATACCTCAGAGAAATCTCTAGGGTTTTGAAGAACCTGTGTGGAGAAATCAAAACCTCAGAGCCTGAGTTATATGCAAACGATGAGGTCGTCTTGGGAGCCACACTATACAGCTGTTCATGGAGAAATTTGATACACCAAATCTTCCATTTGTGCAAAGGTAGCAGGAATGACCAGGAAGAAAGCAAGGTCTGAAGCTACCCAAACCCCTTTTGGGACAGAGGGAAGACGTAATATTAGGAAAAAGAAGACTGTGAGGAAAGAAAGCAAGGTCTTAGGCATCTATTCTCGGTGGTGTCGTGGGTTAAAAACCCTTAGCACAAAAAACTTGTACCTTATGCTTCATAGTTTGTAATTCATAGTTTTTCAAACTTATTGCATGAAATGGTAGTAATCTGTGCATTGTGATTTGTCTTTAAGAGTTTTACATGAATGCATTATAAGGTAGTATAGATATAGGGGTAGGTTATTATGCAACTTTTTACATGGTGCAACCCATACAACCCCTCTATCCACCACTCATTTTATTTTTACATTTTTTAATTAAAAAAGTGAAAATAAAATGAGTGGTGGATAGAAGGGTTACATGGGTTTGTACCATGTAAACGGGTTGCATTTGAACACCCTCTCTCTCTCTCTCTCTATATATATATATATATATATATATATATATATATATATATATGGTAATTTCCTTTACATATTTAACGAATAAGAATAATTGCAAATATGGAAAAGTTAAAAAAAAACCCAACAATGTGATAGACGATATGAAAAACAAACAATGATGAGACGAGGAAGAATGGCGAGGAAGAGTGTTATCGGTGTTTGTGTGGGGTTTAAATGGCGTAGGGTTTGGTAAAGATAAAATTGATTTAGGCTTCCTTTTACTTTAAAACCATTTAGTCGGTTACATGTAGCTTTTTTGGGGTTAAAGTATGTAAGTAATTAATTTCTAAAAGTTCGATGGTTTATTTTATTGAAAAAAAATGTTTAGAAACTTAATCGTTCAAAATGAGAAAGTTTAATGTTTTTTTTTTCAAAAAAATAGTTTAGAGACTTAGTCATTCAAAACGAGAAAGTTTAGTGGTTTATTCATTCAAAAGAAATAGTTCAGAGATTTGATCATTCAAAATGGGATAATTCGTTGGGTTTTCCTAAACTTTTCTCTTTCAAATATCATATATTTATCAAAAGATTTTTACTAAACACTTATTGGGTCACTTATCTTGCGTAAGCATGACAATAACTAAGAATCTTACCTGATAAGAGATATGACAATGACCGATAAATAATCTTACTCGATAAGTGAGAGTGGTGACTCTTCTCCGGTTAGTACTTATCGGATAAGATATGCTTACCAACAAACTTACTACGTGACCGTTTATCAACGCTTAAGGCAACAGTCATCACCCTTACTTACTTTATTGGTTAACATTTTCGACCATCAAAATGGATTGTTGGTAAACATCTTTTACCTGGTAAATGTTTGTCGGATAAGAGTCTTCTCTCTCGCTTAGCAGATAAGATTCCCAATCCTTGCTATGATTCTTAACTGGTAAGATTATCAGTCCTTTTCATTCTCACCCAGTAAGTTAAATGACATCCGATTAATTGTAACCTGGTAAACATTTGGTAAAGGAACCTATGTTATTTGACTCATAATCTTACCCAATAAGTTGAATGATACTGATAATTATTAATGATAAAAACTTATCCCGTAAACATTTGATAAACAACCATAATAATGAGTTAGATGATATTTGTATCAATCACCAAACATGTGGACCATATATATGGTCAACCAGTTGATTTAACCGGATACAAACGGAAACCAATGTCAAGTTTTTAAATATCCATTTTACTAGATTAATGATGGGGCTATATTGATATTTATAAATTAATTAAAATAACCATTTTTCACTAACGGTTTTATCTCTTAGTCATTTTTCTCTATGTTTATCAAAATAGACATAGGTCTGTAAAAATCTAGGTCCACAATTACAGAGGTAACTTTTTGCAGGCATAAACTGTAAATTTTGAAAGTCTAGAGGCCAGATCTGTAATTACAGAGATAGTTTGTTTGCATAGAGGGGTATAAAATGTAATTATTTTTTGTTATTTAGTTAGGTCTACAATAATGGACCTAAGGGGTTGTTTGTTTACCTCTTAATGGTTCCATTAAGAGGCAACATCTGAATCGCTAAGAGGTAAATCTTGTTTGGCAAAAAAAAGTGTTGCCTCTTAATGGTTCCAAAATCCTCTTAATGATTTTATATCCTGACCTTCCCTTAACCATTAAGAGCCCTGATTTGATTATGAACAATTAGCAAACAACCATATTTCATTTTAGACTATATCATAAAAACCTCTTAATCATTCAGACCACTTAATCATTCTGCACTAAACCATTCAGCAACTGCCAAACAATCGCTAAGTTTTTGTAAATGTATGGCTATTTTGGTAAAACCCAAAGAGAAATGATTAAAAGGTAAAATCATTAAGGAAAAATGATGGTTTTAAACTATTAATTAAAGTCTATATGTTTATTTTCTACTTTATATTTTAAGTCGGCTGACATGAATGCCTAAAACGACGCCGTTAAGACTGGGGACCCACAAAGCATCCATTTTCGCACGCCTACGTAACTCTACACGCGAACACACACACACACACTCTCTCACGCATCAGTCTCGAAAGATCGCCGTGAACGACCAAACCTTCCGCCGCCACAACGGAAAAACCCTCGAAATCGGCAACAATTGATCCCGATCGCAAGAGAAAAAAGGCTTCAGATCGGAGTGCCGTCGCGGATCATCATACTAAACACAACCACCACCACCACCACCACAAGAAGAAATCGAAAATGTCGTCTTCTTCGTCTGATAAAGTTAGGGCATCGCACATACTGATAAAGCACCAAGGATCTCGGCGTAAGGCTTCCTGGAAGGATCCAGAAGGTCGGATCATCAGCAACACCACTAGAGATGCCGCTGTCTCTCAGCTCAAATCACTCCGTGATGACATCGTTTCTGGAAAGTCCAAGTTTGAGGACGTCGCATCTCGTTACTCCGATTGCAGCTCTGCTAAGCGCGGTGGAGATCTCGGTATGTCTTAATCCCTAACCTCCTAAGGCGTATTATTTTTCATCACAGAATTTCATTTTTGTAACACATTTAGTTAAGAAATTGTATGCTTGATTTGTGAGATTGGTAAACTATTGATGCTTTTATTATTATGTAGGCATACGTGTTAGGCTATTCTATTGTTTCTGTAGATTTCTTTACGTAGTGATTGAGTTATTTAATTGTTGAAATCCTTATACCTGTATTGTATTCTTTAAATTTAATCCAATTAGTATGAATGTTATATTGGTTTGTGATGGTAATAGTAATGCAAAACTGTTAAAACTAAAATTGATGTTGTATAATATAATCGTAGAAACCTATCTTTTTCTTTTTCCCTTACTCTTGTAGCTATTTAAAAAAAAAAATTATGATGACACATTAGATGAAGTGGAAAACGAATTATTAGTAGGCCAACATTTCTATTGGAAAATTGGGGGTACTCTGTTCACTTGTCATATTCCGAAATGAACTCCAATTGGTTTAGTTGGAAGCTTATTTACTTATGAAGGCACACATGATTCTGGCATCTTATAGATGAAATGTTGCCAAGACTTAATGTGTACCTTTTACAAATGAAGCTGGATTGATTTGTATTGTAGGCATTATGTTAGAGAACATCCATTTGAGTAGTCCCAGCACAAATATCTGACTAAGAAAACCATCAGCATAATGAGAGGATGGAGAAAGTAGAAATATGCTTATTGAGCCATCAGGTGGAGGGTAGATGGATTATTTTAGTGAATAGTTGAGACATTCAACAAGAACAGTAGCATAAGGCCAATATGTTTATTATATGTTCCTGTTTGCTTGTAATCAGAATAGAAGGTTAAGGCACTCCTAAACTTTGCCTCACTGGCTCACCCTTTCCATCTTTGGGCCTAACTCTGAAAATGTCACTTCCCTGCAGTTGGTGCACCTTAATTCTTGTTAAACCCATATAAGCAACTAGCTGGCATGTAGCAATGATGGTCGGAACTAATGATTCTATAAACTATTTGAGTTGAAATATGAAAATATACCGTTTTATTGGCCTTGGAAGGTTGAAACCCTGAATGCAATATGCTACTATGGCATTGGAGCACATGGTTCTTTTCTTCTCATGCGATAACTGTCAAAATAATTGTTTGAGAAATTGTCTTAATCGAGTTGAGTCTAATTGCCTCATGAGTTGGTTTTGGTTCTATTTTTCATTCAACTATATCTACTTCTTGTAAATGTGTGCAAATTTGTCTTAATTGAGCTATCCATACTTGCCTCATAGAATTAGCTATTTGTAGAAGGAAGTTTACTTGTTTTAAAGTGTAGTCTTGGTTATCTGTATTCAATGAGGGGCAAGTTCCATTTAGGGACCTCATTTTCATTAAGAACCGGGGGACCGCCCACAGCATGACACATGACATATTATTCATCAAGAATATGAGCGTGTTACTCATCATGAATGTTATAACATATTCATCATGAATGTGTTATTTATGATGAATATTCATCATGAAGAGGGACATGTGCTTCATTGTGGGCGGTTCACAGTTTCTCAATGAAAATCTGGTTCTCAACCAAACTTTCCTCATTCAATGATGATTGCTTGTTGTTGGTTGCTACCGTCGTTTACTTTTACATCCATGGGAAATTACAAAAAGAGGGTAAAGGATGCATTTTTGTAAAAAGCATATGTAGGAGAATTGATTGATGGGTGGTAAGTTTGATTGATGCAGGATCATTTGGAAGGAACCAGATGCAGAAGCCGTTTGAGGAAGCAACATACGCATTGAAAGTTGGTGAAATGAGTGATATTGTGGACACTGATAGTGGAGTTCACATCATCATCAGAACAGCTTAATCCCAATCTTGATTTTCAAACAATAAGACCACCCACGTCTTTTCCTTCTTCCATTCTCATTGTAACCTTGAACCTTGTTTTAGTTTAGTATTGGTTTTTGTGTGAACTCATCCATTTATAAAGAACCATCCAAACCCACCCAACTTAGGTGGTTCTTCCTTTCATTTATTGTCTTGTTTTTCTTAAATAATTGGTCTCTTTAAAACTTGTCTTTATAGGATCTATCTATACATAAATTATAGACATGGCTTCTGTGAGAGAAGGAACTTCAAATGGATGCCTTTGATATGTATGCAGAACAGCATCGAGTAACGATAACTTGTTATTAGAGCGAGACATGTCTTGAATGGAACAAAAATCAAAGAGATGAACAAGATTGGTAAATCATAAAAACTGTTCATGTCAAATTAAAACTTTCCACAATTCTTTCATCCACCTATGTCACATCTAGTTAAGTCTAGTCTCGAGTGAGGTGCAGTGAAAGACCCAAATTCCTAAGTTAAATATAAAACTAAAGATTCGGTGTGGTTGTAGGCATTCAAACATCCATTTGAACATCATTGAGGTTGCTCTAAGGGCTCTTTCTATATGAAGAAGGAAGATTCACAACTTTAAGAAAACCATAAAATTGTTCACAACTTGAAAAAGAAAACCGAATCTACGTGTGAAAGGCTTCTCCAACTATGGAATTTAGTTTGGAGTTTGTAACAAAATCTCCTATCGAACCCACAAGTGTGAAGATGTTACGTATGTCTACCAAAATTTCTATCACAAGCTTTCATCCTTTTCGCTCTCTGCTCTTCCACTCCCCGACTAGCTCCGTCCATGTTCACCTTGATGTGTCGAAACCAGCAACTAGTCCCATGCTTGCAACCTCTAGGGCTATTAAAATACACGCACGGTGGTCGCTGTTCTTGGGGACTCGATTCAACGGGGCTCATGCCAATTCTCTTCAAAGATCCTTGAGGGTTGGGATTCTCTCGAGTCACCCCATGTTTCGAGATAAGTCTCCTGTAGTAATCCGAGTCCTTCATCACAATTGTTGCAGCAGATGGTGAAGACGAACATGCAGGTTTGACTGAATCAGCCCCTAAGGGGACTCCATACTCATTGATGAGTTTCCTTACTTTACCGACATCATATTTGGAGGAACTGGGGCCGGAGCTTGGCACAGAGGTCTTAATTTTCACCGGCATTGACTCGTTACTTTGACTTCCCGAGTTCCTAATTTGGTTGATCATGGATTTTACCTCTCGAGACATAGAATTGGCAAATGGAACCGATGGAGACCAGGTGTTTTCAGTGGGCTTCGGTCCTGGAATCAAGAGGGGTATGGATCCTGTGACAACTGGATGAAATTCCCTAGATGGCCTTGGAATGGACACGGGGACAGATGACCGTTCTTGTGGTAGAGCAGAAGTGACTATAGAACTCTGATTGGCGGAGAGTCCATGTTCCATCATCAACTGCTCAAGCATGCCTGGGTTGCGAAGAAGCTGAATAAGCAGCTCGAGGTCAATTTGACTTCCTGGCTCCTTGGATTTGATCAAGGCGACAAGTGCCACAGCCGTTCCCGTGACTTCATCTCTGTGTAAAAGAGGTTGACCGTTGACTTGTGGGCCTAGAGGAGGGATGGTAAGAGGTTGTGTAGTAGTTTCTTCTACTTTGATTAGAGGGATACCACCATCATCGGGTAATGTTTCCTCATTAAGGGCGTCCAAGGGGACGATAGGCACACGACTATCATCACCATAAAAACCGAGTGCATCTGATGCAACAGAGGGGCTACAAGAAAGTAGAGGAATATGAATGAGCATATGCATAGTAATTTAAGAAGTTCAACAAGTTCCCATTTCCTAGTATCAGTCTTCGTGTTAGTTTTCAAGGGTTTTAGCACTAATAAATTCGTCTTCACTTGCATATGTTGTATTAAACGGGTCGAAAACTTATTTCAAATAGTCAAGATTAGGCCATGTTTGGAGCATAAGCTAACTTATTTTTTAAAAAGCTACTTTAAGTAGCGTTTCGTTAAGTTCAAGGGGATTTTCCACTACTTTCCAATTATGCGCCTTATATTTTTCCTATTAATTTCAACATGTCCTTTTAGGTCATTTTACATTGTTATAAAATATGAACTAACTTTTACCAAACATGACTAGTTTATCAGCCAACAACTAGCTTATCCACTAGTTTAACAAACATAGCCTTACAATAATTCAGCAGCAAAAGAAGAGGTCTTACTTGGCAGGAATGTCAGAGTCGCGAAGATAGATTGCTTCAGCAATTCTTGATTCTCTTTGACGTTGGATATGTGTTTCTTGACTCTCCGAGCCAGCTTCCATCTTCCAATTAGGGTCCACCATAAACTGTTTCATTTAGGGAGAGTGCAGCATTTTGTGAATTAAGAAGTAAAAACCTCCTAAACTTTACTCAAATTAAAGTCAAATCATTCATCATTTCTTACTCGAATTGGACATGCCCATTCTATTTGTGGTATATTATGGAAATTCACTCCTGCAAATCGAACCCAGGATGTCCTAACATGTTGTTGCTGAGGATTTTCACGACCGACTCTAAGTTGACTTTCCCCCTTTCGCAACATTTTATCTAAAAAATGAAGGTAGTCATCTCTTTATGGGCAATGAGATGTTGATATTTATGTGTGCTTATATAAACATAGAGAAAGCCCAGATTGGAGAAGAGGTGCAGGCCTACGTGAAAGACCTGAAAGGATTGAACCTCCGAGACACATACCAAGTATAGAAAGAAAAAAATATACGAACCAAGAAATTCCAGCATTTTCAGTAAGTTGCACACTCACATGGTACCTGCAATAAAAAACTATGGTACTTGTGATCAAGATATGTGCATAGATATAAAACAGCAGGAAAGTTCATTTAGGAACCGTAAATATTTTGAGAATTATGAGAACCAACTATTCATGAATTATTCATGAGGAATACACGTAAATATTCATGAATATCATGCATTTTCATTATTCAGATGAATCTATCATGACATTTACTATCATATACTCCGTGAGTAATTCATGAATGGTAGGTTCTCAAAATATTTAGGGTTCTCAAACGAACCTGCCCCTATACAACAAATTATAAGGATTGCCAAGACAAAGGCACTCAAACAAAATAATAACCTCTTTTTCCATAAAAACAGAATAATAACCTTGCAATGGCAAATGAATATTTGGTTAACAAACTTCAATGTGCAGTGGCATTGTTGTAAACAAGAAACAAATCATACGACTATAAATCATCAGCTAATGGATATCGAACATACAACTATCCAGAAGGAGAATTTTGATCTGCATACTAATATCTGTTTAGTCTGTATATTTCCAGAAAGATTATCGGTTGACCATTTATCAAAACTCGTTTCCTATAATATCATGGTTTTCATTGTTTATAAGACAGGATATCTACAGGGATTCAGCGTGTGTTTTTCATTTCCGGAATTAGACAACTTTACGTCTAGTATCCTGTTAATTTAGATGAACAATTCATACAATAGGCACATAACATCAAAAGGCGTGTATCACTAGAAACATCTTCAGATTACCATTTAATTTCTTTTAACCTTTATGCGACCTAGATGGCATGTAGGATATTTTGTTCCGTCTAGTGTATGTAGATTGATTGCATTTAGTATTTGCAGTGAGCCTGTTGTATGATTTTTTTATCATGCTCCTCGTGTAAAAGAAATGAGATCACAAACCTTCCCATTCTATAATGCTTCTGCCCTTGCTACATAAACTATGACTTCAATTATGGAGATGGTTTCCAATTGACCTCTTAAAAATCATATAACAAAACTCAACCAAATTCATGGTCCAAAAAGTGGGAAAAACTAGTTGTGATAATTTATCAGATCACTCGCTCTTAAAAATATCTTGCTTCAAAGGCAGCAGCAATCAGTTTGCGTATACCTCAATTCATACGCAAGAAACTGAAATACCTACCTAAGTATATGATAAATTGACTGAACATACGGGATTATGGATGGCATGCACAACCAGAAAGATTCTTATTTCTTATTACCCTATACACATTTAGAAGATGTTAATTGGGATGGAAATGGCAGTGTTAGCTAGCTCTTTTCTTTAACATGAATCAACTTCAAATCAAGGAAAAATGGTCATGATATGGAAGGTCCTCCCACGAAATATTGTTGATGCCTATAGTGGATCCAAATTTTGTTCAATCAAATGAAATGCCTGGATACAGAGATGATAACACAATGTTTGAATCATCCAATGGAACAGGGAAACCCTCTGGTGTAGCTCAACAGGTAAGAATTTGGGTTTGCTACCCAGTGGTTCAAGGCTTCAAACCACTGGATCAGCAATTCTCTTCCTCATACAAAAATTAACCAATAAACAACAGATGATGAACGGATCCACTGAAATTTTGTATGAACATATGTTGAGTTACAGATTAGGTAAATTTGGGCAATATACCTGTAAATCGTGATTGATAATGATCAGAAACACCAAAGATGAACTCGCCACAAATCCTTCAACCGACTGCTACCAGAGTAAAAAACAAAAATTAAAGCAGAACATCACAAATTTAGTATCTAAAACAAGTGTAATAAGAACAGAAATGAGTTAAAAAGTGAGTGTAGAAACCTGCAAAACGATCAAATAAAACTATGAACACTAGTTTAGCAATGAAAGCACATACTTCATTTCGTAAGCAATCGCTCACAAACCCTAAGATTTCTACAAAGCGGATGAAACGGCGCCGCGATGATATGATAACAACAAAGAGATGACGAAAACCTACTTCGCCCTAAGGATCATTCTTATATGAAAACAAATTGTAGGAAAATTTGTTTGGTTGCCAAAGTGTTTATGAAACCACCAATGGATTGCATTCATGCTACATCTGCTTTGTAACGCATAACGTAAAGCGGTTTCGTGAGTGTAGTGTGTCTGGTTTTCAGGCGAGAGCGGATTCTGGTTTTCCGGTTTACAGAAATCTGTGAATTTAAGGGTTTGGGGGAGGTGGAAGAACGGCCACATCCAGAAGAGGTGGAATTAATTTTTTATTTTTTATTTTTATTTTTATTCTTTTATATATTTTTATGTTAATTAAAAATATTTTAAATATTTTTATTAAATAATTTATTTTTAGGAGTAAACTATAATTTTGGTCCCTGTGGTTTACACCAATCTCCGAAAGTGGTCACTGGACTTCAATAACTGCAGTTATCGTCTCTATTGTTTATAGGGTGCTCACGGGTTGGGTTGGCCGGGTTGAAGGCACTTGAACAACCCAACCCAATGTTTGCGGTTTGGAAAATCTCAACCCAACCAAACCGTGCGGGTTGGATTGGGTTGGTCAGTTTGCTCGGGTTGAAACTTTAATACATCGTTTTACAATCTGACTAAGTGATTTCGTTTAAAAAAACTAATTTCAAAATGAAAAATAAAAATAAGGCTAATAAGAGAAGAGAAGAGTAGAATAAGAGTATATCATGTCTCTTGATTCTATTGATGTTGAATATTTTTTAAGACTTGAATGTTAGATTCGTACGATTTTAATCGTGTGGTCTCGTAGACAGATCTAAATTACGGCTAAGATAGGAAGACTTGACAATTGATAGAAAGAAGAGCCACTAAAAGTCTAAAACCATTAAAAAAAGTACAAGTTTTGGTCGGGTTACTTTGGGCATAACCCGTTTCCAACCGAATAGATGCGGTTTGGACAAAATTTGTATCGATTATGTATCGGGTTACCTCGGTTTAAATTTTTTTGCGTTTTTTTAGGTTGGGTTGGTGGGTTAGTCGGGTTGGTAAGAAATTTAAGCACCCCTAATTGTTTACATTTTGTTTTAAAAATCGTCCCTGACCACTAACTTCGTTAAACTGATTTGCTAAGTAAGCATCATTTGTGTCTTTTTACCCTTTTTTGTCTTATCTAAGGGACTAAGGGGCTGTGTTGGCAGTTGCTGAATGGTTTGGTGCAGAATGATTAAGTGGTCAAAATGATTAAGAAGCTCTTGTGATATAGTGTGAAATGAAATATGGTTGTTTGCTAATTGTTAAGAATGAAATTAGAGATTTGAATGGTTAAGGCATGGTCAAGATACAAAATCATTCAGAGAGTTTCGGAACCATTAAGAGGCAAACTTTTTTTTTTGTCAAACAAGATTTACCTCTTAACGATTCAGAGGTTGCCTCTTAATGGAACCATTAAGAGGTAAACAAACAACCCTTAAATTATAGTTTACTTTTTCCTTTTATATTTCTATTCTATTTATATACAATCACACACATACACACAGACTTATAATCATGTGAAACCAAGTTGTTTTCATGAGACTCGTCAGACCATATTTTTACAATTGAAATTTCACAACAAAACACTGTGAAGGTAACCTTCACAGTGTATTTTGCTATGAAGGTTCAATTTTTTTTTTTACTTTCACAGTGTTTTGTTGTGAAGTTTCAAGTGTAAAAAATATGGCCTAACGGGTCTCACGAAAATAGAATGGTCTCACGTGAGAAGTAGATCTAAACCGTTGATCACTTTTAATCAAATTCCCTCCCATGAATTGCGGTTTAGAGGGGAGTTGATCTGGTGCATCTCGATATATCTTATCTCGGTGCATCTCATTCTAATCTTAGTCGTTTATCAAGTCTAATAAATATCTAATTTTATTATTTTTTCCTAATTTAAAGTTATGATCATAATGAATGAACTTTATCATCTTTCATATATATCACAATCATTATTAATGAATCATAATAATTATTCATAAATATATCAATTGTTTTCTAATATAGTGGTTTGCAAAGTTTATACGAATTATTTGGTTTGCAAATGAAACATACATTATATATATATATATAGGGGTAATTTAATTTGCATCACATGAAAATCTTACAACCCATGCAACCCATTTCTTAACCATTGGATTAATGATCGACGGTTACAATACATGTGGGTCCAATATTTTCAATTAAAAAAATCAAAAAAATAAAAACAAAATAACCGTTTTTCATAAATCCAACGGTTAAGATGTGGGTTGCAAGGGTTGCAACCTTTTTAAGGGTTGCAAAATATCCTTCCAATATATATATATATATATATTGTGTGTGCGGTTATATATAAATAGAAAAAAAAGGAAAAAGGTAAACTACAATTTTAGTCCTCGAGATAAGGAAAAAATGGTAAAAAGACACAAATAACCCTCACCTAACGGACCAGTTTAACATAGTTAGGCTTTGTTTGGCAAACTAGCTTATAAGCTAGCTTGTAGCTGATAAGCTAACTTTTCAGAACGTTACTTTAAGTAGCATTTTAATAAGCTAGCTTATGGTCATCCAAACGTGTACGCTAACTTATAAGCTAGCTTTTTTTTGCCAAACATAGCCTAGTGCTCATGTACGAATTTCAAAGGAAAATGTAAACAGTAAACACGTTATTGAAATCTAGGGACCATTTTCGAAGAATATTATAAACCACAGGGACCAAAATTTTAGTTTACTCTATTTTTAGTCATAAACGACGACTGCAAAAACCTCATTCCCAGAAGCGCTGCCGTTTTTCTGCAATCAGCAAAACGACGGTGGAAAGCATAATGGCGTCGACGGGATCCCAAACCGCCGCTAACGGCGGCGAAGAGAGACCAAAGGTTGCACTAATCGCCGGAATCACCGGCCAAGACGGCTCTTACCTAACTGAGCTTCTTCTCGAGAAAGGATACGAAGTCCACGGCCTCATCCGTCGTTCATCTAACTTCAATACGCAACGAATCAATCACATCTACATCGATCCACACAACGTCCATAAAGCTCGGATGAAGCTCCACTACGCCGATCTCACTGACGCCTCCTCCCTCCGCCGTTGGATCGACACTATATCACCTGACGAGATCTACAACCTCGCCGCACAGTCACACGTAGCGGTGTCGTTTGAGATCCCTGATTATACCGCCGATGTCGTCGCAACGGGAGCTTTACGGCTTCTTGAAGCCCTAAGATCTCATATCACCACCACCGGTCGGACACATGTGAGGTATTATCAAGCCGGATCGTCGGAAATGTTCGGATCTACTCCGCCTCCGCAATCGGAAAATACTCCGTTTCACCCTAGATCGCCTTACGCTGTTTCAAAATGCGCTGCTCATTGGTATCAAAACAATGAAACATTCAATTCTGCTTTTACGAACTTCCACAGTTGCTTCAAATTGCTAGAAATCATGTTCAATTTTGTCTGATAAGTCTTCGATGCTTGCAAACTTCCAAAGTTGCTTCAAACTTCCACAAATCATGTTCAATTTTGTCTGATAAATCTTCAATTCTGCTTACAAACTTCCACAGTTGCTTCAAATTGCTACAAATCATGTTCAATTTCGTCTCATAGATTTCCGATTCGATTACAGGTATACAGTGAATTACAGGGAAGCATACGGGATCTACGCCTGTAATGGCGTTCTGTTCAACCACGAATCACCACGGAGAGGTGAAAACTTCGTGACACGGAAGATCACGCGAGCGGTAGGTCGGATCAAGGTAGGGCTACAGAGCAAGCTGTTTTTGGGGAACTTACAGGCGTCAAGAGACTGGGGGTTCGCTGGGGACTACGTTGAGGCAATGTGGCTGATGCTACAGCAGGAGAAGGCGGACGACTACGTGGTGGCGACGGAGGAGTCGCACACGGTGGAGGAGTTCCTGGAGAAGGCATTCGGATACGTTGGATTGAATTGGAAAGATCATGTGGTGATTGATAAGAGGTATTTCAGGCCAACAGAAGTGGATAATTTGAAAGGGGATTCAAGCAAGGCGAGGAGAGTTCTTGGATGGAAACCGAAAGTAGGGTTTGAAGAATTGGTGAAGATGATGGTTGATGAAGATATTGAGTTGGCAAAAAGGGAGAAAGTTTTGGTTGATGCTGGATATATGGATGCTCAACAACAGCCTTGATTGTTATCTTCATCTTCATCTGCTGTACGCTCTCTCTCTCTATTCTCTACTACTTCTTGTTTCATTTGATTTTTTTTTAAATCCAAAATCTTGAATTTGTAAATCAGTTTATGTTGTTTTGGTGATGGGTTTGTGGGCATAAATGTTATATATTTATGGTATCTTTTTGTTAAATATGAATATATGATAAAAGGATTTAAAGTTAGTGTCATTTCTGTATAAAGAAATGTATTACTATTAAAACTTCTCTCTTTCTCAAAATAAATGTCTATATTTTTATTTATATTTGTTTCAAAATAGTGTTCATATTTGTTTCAAAATAGTGTTCAGTTTAAAAAATAAGTAACTAAATTTTCAGATCTTTATTAATTAATGCATAAATAAATAAAAATTGTGCGGTTATCATTTGATTAACTAAAAAATGTAATAATTATGCATGTTTAAAAGGAAAATTGACTTAAGCATTTAAAATAGAAAAAGAAATTGACCTCTTAGTCATTTCTCTCTCGGTTTTACACAAATATTACTACTTACACAATATTTAGGTCGGCAAGAAAAAATACGAATCTAATCATTTTTACACAATATTTAGGTAGTAGTAGTAGTAATAATGTCTTATGAGTTATGATTTAAGTTCGTTAAATCAAAAAATTCTACATGAAGTCCACGTCAGCAAAATTAAACAACATGGAGTCTGATTCAGCACGGATGTACAGTTTTTTTAGGGCAAGGTAAGGTAATAAAATTAAAAAGAACAAGCAAATATACAAGAAAAAGAAAGCTAGATGTAGAAAGCGAGCTTAAATCCAACAAAAAGAGTGCTAAAACATTTTGAAGAAACCCGAAACCTGACTAAAGTGGACACAATAAAAACAAAAACAACCAACTAAAAAATAACCCAATAACAGTTAACAGCCAACATAAAACGTGAACTTGTAGTCTGCATATGGTCATTGAAACCTTGTCTGCTACACCAATCCGTCCAAAATCCTTGGCCAGAATCGAATGAATCGAAATCCACTGAAATGATAATGGTTGAACTTCAAAACAACGATCGATAGGCTGAACATAGTCGTTGGAGAAGATCCGTTTGTTATGATTCATCCAAATCAAGTAGAAAGTTACCCAAACAATCGTCTTCCAAATATGCCGCATTGACTTTGGGATAGAGTGAGAGTTTGACAAGAAAGCAAATTTTGTATTGTTGACGCCGATGATGGATTCCAACCCCACCAACGAAAGATATCCTTTCACAATTGAAAAACAACCGAAACATTTGACGAAGCAATGATCAATGGTCTCTACCTCGTTCCACAACAAGGACAAAGTAATGACTAAAGATTCAATCATGAAGCACCGACTTTACCAGAATCCTTCCCCATATAAAACACCACATGAAGATACATACCTTCTTTGGGATTATGGTACACCAATTCGTTGGAACAACGTGTGATGGAATCTGCAAAAAAAAAATTCTCTATCAAGGTTTTAAGAGCTTTGACTGAAAAAGTACCATCCTCACAAGCCACCAAGTCCAAGTATCCTTCTCAAAAGGACTCGAAGGGGATGATGCTAAGCGATGCCCCGAGCTCCTCCGATATCAAGTAATAGCATCTCCAACCTCTATTTTGATGGATTTTGAAATATTTTTTTATTTTAAAAAGATTTTTTAGAACTTATTTTAAAATGGAAAAATAGAAAATAATAGATGATTAGATGGTGAAGTTTTTAAATGTGGAGAACTCTTATAAATCAAGTATTTAGGGAGAGAAAAAAACTTATAAATGTATTGAATAAAAAAAACTTTGTATGTTTTAAATAGTTAAATGTTAGTAGAGAAAAATATATTATTTTATTAAAAGTATTGAATATTTTAATAATAGAGTTAAGATTGTAATATTTAAAATGAAGATGTGGATTGGAGTTAAATGAATTATTATTTTCTTTTTTAAGATTTTGATTTTTCATTTCCTATTTTAAAAAATTTAAACAGATGCTCTAAGAATTTCTCAAACATTTTTAAGTTTGCAAATTCTTTTTTTTTTTTTTTGAAATGTGACAATTTTATAAAACCAACCAAGAGGAACAAAACCACAAAAGAACCCTTCTTCATAATAGTGTATTTAACATATCTCCTAGAGATAATTTCTTCATATTTTTAATCTCATTTAAAAAGTAAGATTCTAACATGAATTACATTATTATGTAAATTATCATTCCAAAACTTTTTAGAAAATAATAATACATGCACCTTCATGATATGTCTCTGTTCCGAAAAATATGCATAAAATTATAAGACAAAAATATCAAAATATAATAAAATTTATGTTATGACGTGAATGTCAAGTTATCAGTTATATCAAAAGTGATTACATGGATTGCCAAGTCAGATGGCAAAAGGGACCGGATATCGTAACTGGTCCCGGTTTAACCGCAATCAAGCCAAAACCATAACAGGTTACGGGCTTATGGCCCTAACCGATTGCACCAGTTACATAACCGGTCTCCTCACACTAGTTAAGTCATTTGAAACCCAAACGAGGCCTCCATAACCAGTCCCGTTATCGTTTTTATTAAAGCTCGTGCTGCAGCATCTACTGCTTGAAGCCTTGAACTACTATCGTTTTTCACCTTATTTTGATGTCAATCTCTTGCTTCATTACGATTTCAAACGTAGGACATGTTAGAATCAAATCAAATCCATCCCTTTCATTTAAAAAACATTTAATCGATTTCTTAAAAATAATGGTGCCGAACGTTTTACGAATAATAATTATACCCTAAAAGAAATTCCCGATTCATATGCAACCACAAGGGGTGCATTCGTAAGATTTCAAGCAAACATATAAGAACTGTACAACAAGCGAGTAGCAATAAGTCGAGCTAAGGTTCAGGGTTGAGTTGTAACGGTGCACCTTTTGACGTAGAGGAAAGGCTGGTGGTGGTTCGTAAATCAGAAGCGGTGGCTGCAAATGGCTTGACCGATGAGCGAAGTGATTCAGGTCCGCCAGCAGCAATTCTGTTGCATAAAGCATCACAGTTACTCATCACTTCAGTTAGCCTTCCTTTCAGCTCCCCAAGTTCCACCTGTAACTCCTCAACTGAATATGCAACAGCAACACTTTCATCTGGTTAGCTAACCTGTTCATCCTTGAAAAAGCCATGTTTTTTTTGGCAACTTTTAACTTTAAATAAACTGCCAATATGCTCATATACATCATGTTAAATTCAATAGCGAAACCAAATGAATACAGAAAATCTCACAGGGAGTAGGGTTAGAATATTTTTCAAAGTGGTGGCACCATTTGACTGTAAAAAACTAACCCTTGGATATTTTTTCTAAAATCATCATCAGTCTGTTGGTTAGTTCCTTGCATTTGTATGGGAGATCACGTGTTTGAGTCTTTTATCCCAAAAAAAAAAAATAGAACATAATAAACCTGAAATTAAAAGCTAAAACTAAGAAAGTTATACAAACGGTGCAAATCAATCTACCGAGAGAAAACTTGTGTTATCATTGTAGTTCAAGGAACGAAGCGGTAGCCCGTGCCACCGTATGCACCATAGTGGGTCCGCCCCTGGGTAGGATATATGTGACATTACCTCTACCCAGTGGAGTAGAGGTTGTTTCCATGAAGTCCCCAAGCTTGTAAAACGGCTTTGAAAAAAAAAAGATTTCGCATAGAAGTTTTGGTTCCAAAAAAGAAAAGAAAGAAATAAAGTTTGGAACAGGTGAAGAAAAAGTACCAATAAGAAAAAAAGCACACGAGGACATTAAAAACATATGGGAAGGTATGAAACTACTAAACTAACCAAGTACGTAGTGGCGGTAAAACAAAAAACAAGTGAATGAAAGAGTAGTTGTCAAATTCAAAACAATTGCTCAAAAGATTCACATATTGTATCGGTATTAAGGAGGCATTTGATGCATGTAACTAATAGTCAAACATATATGGAGTTTACTCTTACAATTTTCATGTTATCAAAGGGGCAAAAGATGAGCACCTAACGAATGCCAAGATTTTATGTGGTAAATTGGTAATATTATTGTAATGCAGTTGATGGATCGAATGGGAAGAAAATTATGCTCTCACTTCCAAAAAAGAAGGGAAGAACATAGGATCCTAGTGTACCAAGCTTACTCGGCTTTATGAGGGTTAACCATGGATGTCCTTTTCCCTTGCAAGTATACAAAGAGGCTGTTTCTATGACTAAAACCTGTGGCAAACGACAAACTAGTATAGAGATGTCTCCTAATCCCTTGTGAAATGGTTTAACCAAACCAAACAAACCCAATGAGAGTAGGGTCTGGATAGGGTAAAATGTACACAGACCTTACCTCTAAAGGTTGTTTCTGTAAAAAACCCCGCTTGAAATAACTTTCGAAAACATCATTTTACGAGAAACATTTGGTTCCAAGAGTTCAAATTAGAAGAAAGAATGGAACATAAATGGAACAGAGCAGGCAAACCAAAGTGTCATTGGCCCAGCGGTACACGGGTTAACGGCAGGCGGCAGCTCAACCTCCAAGGAGGTCAAGGGTCCAAACCTCACCAAAGGTGAGGATTGTATGTATTTGCCCTATATAAATACTATCTACTTCAAAAAGAGCAGGTAAGGATAATCAGAGAGAAAGAAACAAGCAAGATAACTAAAGCATGCACAGATGGTAAAGGTATATGAGAAGGTACTAAACCACTATACCAACTAAGAAATAATTTGCTTCAAAGCTGTTAGTTGGAAAAAGTGACTTTAGAAATTAGAAAGAAATTCTGATGGAGTATAATTTTTTGTAGTAATTTGAGAGGATATAGAAAGACGTCTAATCCAAAAGAGAATCCGGGTACCAACAGTCAAAGAAGAAAGTCAGACATATGATCCTATTTCAACATTATACTAAGAGGTAGATTTTATCCAGCAAAAACTGTGGAAACTTGGAACACAAGAGGCTATAAAAAATTCAAATCCATGTTGTGAAAAAGCCAACTGGAATTCCTAAAATCCGACAAAGGAAACTGGAAGCAACTAAAGATAATACACCTAAATAATAACAATACACTATGTAGTGGTGACGCAATAATAGTTATTACAGCAAGCAAATCTGGTTTGAAATATCATGCGTTTTATGTGCGGTTTTGGAAAGGAGATCATTATGAAATGAGCCTAAAAGAACAATGAGACTAACACTCAACGGCATTTGGTTCTTATAATACATGAGTCAACAGATAATTCTCAATGTAGACATTTCCTCGACTAATAAAAAAATTTAACCACGTTATCAAATTTGTGAAGTAGCCAAGTAGGGATACCTCCAGATAAGTGAGTTGATGCTGTCTTCATTGCCGACACAGAGTAATTAAAGCGTCGAAGAAGTTTTAGAGCCAAAGCATCTGCAAGTTCTATTTTATTTTCTATTTCTTCCTGCAGAAAAAACCAACAATCGCACATTTTATAAAGAATGGGAACAATATATATGATGTTCTACAGATTGTTAATGCAACAAACCAAAGTAAATTAGCCCAAAAGTAAGGAACGAATAGCATCTAGCATGGGTTGACCAATAAGAGGTCAAAGATGTGCTTTTCAAAACTTATCAAACGTTTACCATATTATAAACGGACCTGTCTTTTGTTGATGTTCTGAGCCTGCTTTTCTTGCCACTCTTGGTACATTGAGAATAGTTCCAGTAGCACCTTTGGATCTACAAGACCTGTCTCAAGCACAAGAAAAAAGATCAATACAAAAGGCTTTGTCAACAAAATTTGTTGGGTATGTTTAAATAATAGAACAATTAGCTAGTTCCCATTAGGTATGGTAATTAGGGAGATTATCAACTTCACTCCTCAATCTTCATGAGAGATAATGGTACAAGAACAATCATAAAAGGACAAAGGAAACTGAGAGTGCTCTTCCTTACAAAATGCAATTTAGCACTATAAGAGCATCACCAATGAAGACACCAAATGTACATTTTCCACTATTTGCATCCCCAATGAACACACTTTGTATACATTCTTCAAAGATGTATCTCTTTCATTTGGAAAGGGCCATCGAAGATTCTTTCCAACATTCCCATGAATTGTATCTTGGACAATTAGCATAACACACACAGGGATATGTAAAATCCCATGCCCTAACTCACCAAACTTCACACGAGGGCATGCCTCCTTGTTCCAACTCCTGATAACTACTGCCTCAATCTCAAATCGTCCCTACTGTGAATAGATATCCAACACAATAACATTGTTCTAAGAAATTCCTACCTTTAACTTGGAAGCTTCTAAAGTCGGTGGTACAATTCATTACAAACAGGTACGATCACTTATCCTAACTCATTGTTTATTCTATCCCTTCTAATGTAATTGAATAAGTGATAATCATCTGCTTACTACAAAAATCTTTGATCATTCTTAATTTATTTCAACGAAAAAAGCCCCCAAATTTTCATTATAATTTATATCAACAGACTTGTGTCCAAAACAAGCGCATATATGATATAACATGAACTCTAGTCATTTACCCCTTTAATATTTCTCCCATATTTCTTCAAGCATCTAAGATGCTCTTTATGAAGTTTTGAAGTTCTTCATTGTCAAGTGTCAACAATTGTTAGGTCTTTTTGCTGCTCTTACTTGTAAAAACATCACTAGCAGAACCAAAATTACTAAAAGTTCAATTGTTAACTGGATCTATAAACGCTAGTAACAAAATAATACCTGTATTAGAAGAAGTTGATGGTTTCCTGACCGAAATATCTGTCAAGCTGCTATCTGTTGATGCAGGTGTCAAAATAGGAGTTGCCTGCTCAGTATTTTCACATATGAATCACAACAGGATAAACTTATGAATTAAAACTCTCAAGGTAACAAAAAATTCAAATTATTCCCCATTTCACCAAAAAATAACAAACTCACACTATCACTGCATCACTTCTAAGCTGATAGATAAAGTTTTTAATAAACCAATGCAATTTGACTACGATTGGTGATGAATTTGCAATAACAACCATAAGGTTTCGCAATTGTACTTGTGATTGTTAATTGTTATACTCCTGTAATCCTTGAACGATTAATTGAACTAAGAAATGCAAAAAAACTCACAATTTTGAGGGATCTAAGCTTCTCTAGCACCGGATCCGCATCTTCTAAACGCTCCGAGACGGTGGTGATCCCGTCTTCGCTCTTCTTCACAGAAACAAAAATTACAGTGATGAAAATGATTCAATTTGTACACATTTGTTGGAATGAACTAGGTTAGAGGTACGATCACCTGCGAACTTAAAAGCGTAGATTCCGATGAGCCCATGGCTGAACGCCTTGGTTTAGAATATTATCCGGTATCTATATATTATGTTTGCGTCTGTGTAGTTGAAGACTGCCGGCTGCCGGAATTAGTTGAATTGATGAAGCGGCGGTGATGACTTGGATTAAACTGGTTGTTTGCTTGCAGGTGGTGGAACCAGTTATTGCGATTTCGAGTCTTGTATATCCTCCGATTATTTATGTGAGAAATTGGATTAGAAATTGAGCATATTAGGATGGAAGCACCGAGACCCAAATAAATTCGACATTAAAAGAAATCATTCAATCCATAATCCATTTCTCACCGTTAACTCAAATTCTCACACGATCTTTCGCTATGGTAGGATGGGTTCTGGTGAGAAGT
Source organism: Arctium minus (assembly GCA_954870635.1). Lineage (NCBI taxonomy): Eukaryota > Viridiplantae > Streptophyta > Magnoliopsida > Asterales > Asteraceae > Arctium > Arctium minus. Next base: position 19,692,265 of record OX941097.1, on the reverse strand, counting down.
TGAGTTAACGACTTAACGGTGAGAAACGTGATAAGTGGTTATAACCGTTGGATAAGAAATGGACGCACACCAGATCAATTCTCATCTAAGACTCAATTCATGAAAAGGTTTGAGATTAAAAGAGATCAAAGGTTCAGATCCTTTTCTCATGCTTCTCACCGTTAACTCAACTTCTCACACGATCCTTCGCCTGAATTCATATTAGGATGAGATGAACCAAGATGCACCAGATCAATTCCCTTATGAAACGTGATTCATAGGTGAGTTTGAGATTACAATTAATCATGGGTTTAGATTCATTTCTTACGCTTCTCATATTATCTCAACTTATCACATGATCCTTTGCCTTGTTTCATAATAGTAAAATTAGATCAAATAAATGCGACTCTTTTATTTTTTTTATTTGTGGGTGTCAGGACCAGCTTGCATGTACCTCAACTAAGTCCAGCGATCATGAAGAATAGGCTAGATAATTTCCAATGGTTTTGCGACATTTGAATCGTCCAAGCCTCATTGCCAGTTAAGCTAACTCTAGAAGGTGTAAAGGCTAGTTGTTTATTTCGGTTTTTGGATTATAGCATCTTTAAACAGAGGTTTCTTTAAGTAAAAACTATACTTCGTGATTATTCTTATAAAGTTTGTTTTTTACAAATTAATTCAAAAATTATTTGGGTCGAAAAGTTGTTGATCAACTAATCGAATTTGATAGATAGTAGTGTTGGTAAATTTTAGTAAAAATGTGATTTTTTACTAACTTTGGACACAAATAAATACATGTATATGTATTGTATATATCTAACTCTTTGTGGGTTTGTGTTATCCTATATGAGAGCTTCGTAACGATATATTATGTGTCCAAAACGAAATATGTGTGAATGAGATATCGATGCTCAAAGTTGGGCGTTTGGGATGAAAATTGGCAAAACCAAGTGGGTGTGGGAACTTGTCCCACATAGGAAGGAGAACCAAAGTTTTAGTGGTTTATAACTAAAAAGGTGGGAGAGATTTATAAGTCTTTAGTTTGGTTTTACTCCATCACCTACCCTGGGAATAGACGGCAAATCTGTCTCAAGGTAATCTTTTTTATTATTTTGAAAATTGACATAAAACTTTAAAATGATGTTACAAGCATATTTTTCATTGATACAAATAAGTTCCAAGTAAAATGCAGAACACAGTCTATTACCACCTTCTTAAAAAAAACTATAAGAAATGAAAGAAGAAATAAAACACCTAATTGAGTTCCAACCAGAACAGATCAATTCTTATGGTCATTCGTGTCTTCCTTCTCAAAATGACGAATGACCTTAACATAATATTTCCATGTAGAATGTGAAGGTGTAATTGCAGGCTCCCCGAATGGATGATTTTTAACGTAAGTTGGTACATCCTCAGCTTCTACAAGTCCATCCAAGAATACTCGAAACGCACCATCTGACCTGATCAATGCATGAACAATTATATTAAAAGAATATTCTCTCTGTCCTAAAACAAGTCTTCCGACACAATTTTAAAAATACGTATTATTACACTTTTAATTAACTCAATGACAATTTTACCCTTAATAATAGATAATGAAACTTTCTCCTTTCTCTATCCCATAATTAAGGATAAAATAAAAATATATAAATTTACTTTTAAAAGTAGACACTTATATTTTAAGACAAAAATAAATAATTAATGCATAGTTTTACCTAAACAATCATCATCCTCATTCTCTGGATCATAATCCTCAATAGAAATGGAAGTGTTTGGCTGTAACAAAACTCAATCCACCAAATCTAATGTAAATATATATGAACCTCATAAATAAAACTAATCTCAAATATACACTCATCCATCCCAAAGTAAATGTCCATGACAGATTTGGTAATAGTTTTATACATGTATAATTATTACACTTTTTAGTTAATCAAATTACAATTTTATCCTTTACAAATTTCAAATATTTTTCATTAATTAAGGGTCGTCTACCAAACTCTTACCAGGTAAGCGTTTACCGGGTGTCACTTACCGGTAAGCATGACAGGGACCGAAAATTTTTACCAGGTAAGAGGCATTGCAAAGACCAAAAATCTTACCCAGTAATGGAGGAAGAAGACTCTCACACGGTGAGTGCTTACAGGGTAAAAGACGTTTACTCCATTCCATCTTAATGGCCGAGAATTTTATCCGACAAGCTAGGTAGGTGAGGATGATACTCTTTTTTTTTTTTTTTTTGGAAAGGGTGTCCTGGACCTTTGGCCCAGACTAATCCCTTGGCAATGAAACCGACTGCTAAAGCATGCAGCCGTGAGGTTATACCCAGTGGCCACAAAGTTGCGAATGCAAGGAATCGAACCCGGGTTGAGCGCTATGAACTCCCCAGGTGATTACCGCTACACCACAAGCCTTGTGGTTGTGAGGATGATACTCTTGTCAGTAAGCATTTACTCGGTAAGTGTTTGGTAAACGATCCCTAAGAATAAATTTGTAAATTTAGTTATCTGTTTTTTAAACTAATCAATTATAGAACCTTTTTAGGAATCTTAACGTTTTTTTTTATTTTTTATCATGACATATTTGAAAATATGTCTAAAAACAAGTGTCTTATAAAAAACATATTCAAATGACACTTATCAACAGGGTCTTGTAAGCTAAAGCAACTCTTTATTTTAAAGATGACAAAAAGAATTTGAGAATTTGATAAAACACTCAAAAGCTTTCTATAAACTAATTATCGTCCTTTTATATCTGATACACAATTGTTTGATTTATACTGATATAAAACAGTCTATTGAAAACATTTTTAGCATCGTATAAACTTGATATTGGAGTGAGAAGGGCTTAAAGAAAACTGGTATGATTTGTAAGGCAAGCGAGTTTGAACTCACCCAAGTGAACAATAACTTGGTTTTCAGTTCTTCCATAACATCAGTCAAAACTCCATGTATGTTATGCCTGGTAGATAAAAACATCCATTGAAATCTGTAAATAATATTCGAATGAAATGAAGTATATATATATATTATATATATATATATATATATGGTCAGATTCACACTAGAATAATATATATAAAATTACATGAGAACGGTCGAATCACATGTGATTTTTTTTATGTAAAATCACAAGTGATCCACGCGAATTTGTCCACGATCTGTGGTTGCAAGCGAAGTTGCCCACTCACCGTTGCATTGATCGTTAGTGTAAAATCTCATGTGATTTGGCCGTTTTCGTGTTTTCGTATTTTAACCGATTAGTTCTTGGTTGGACCTTCCCTATATATATATTATATATATAACATGATGAATAAACAATTAATACTAACTCCATAGCAGAAGACCATAGTCCCACTTCAAATCTTTGGAAGCAAAACTCCAAAAACTCTTGACAGAAATGCCTCTTGTAAACTGTATACAGATCCAAATGAAAAAAAAAATGATCCAATGGACATGAACTCTATTGACTTCAATGGTAAGAAAGAAAAAAGCACAAATGCAGACGAATTTCAGAGCAATTTAGAGAGAGAGAGAGAGAGGAGGAAACCCTTGGTCTGTGTAATCCTTCATTGTGTAAAAAAGATGACCTAATTACAGCTTTAATAAAAGTAAAATGCAAGGACAAAAAGGCTAACAAACTTTCTAGAAAAAGCATCTAACCATACATATAGGAAAATACTATTTTGCCCCTTAATACTCCCCCTCAAGCTGGTGAGTGAGACGAAGGTGAAGCACACAGCTTGTGCATATGAGTCTGATGAAGCTTCACAGACAATATCTTGGTAAGAATATCAGCTACTTGCTCAGAAGAAGAAACTTTTGCAGTCTTGATACAACCAGCCTTGATCTGGTCTCTCACAAAATGACAGTCAACTTCTACATGCTTGGTGCGCTCATGTAAAACAGGGTTGGCAGCGATTGCAAGAGCGGCCTGATTATCACAGTTGAGGACAGTAGGGGGTAATTTTTGGAGGCCAAGGTCTTTGAGGAGGGTAGAAAGCCAAGTTACTTCACAAGTTGTTAATGCCATGGCCCTGTATTCGGCTTCAGCAGAGGATCGAGCTACAACAGCTTGTTTCTTCGCCTTCCAAGATACAGGGGAATGGCCAAGGAAAATGCAGTAGCCAGTCGTGGATTTTCGGGTGACAGGGCAACTAGCCCAGTCACTGTCACAGTAGGCAGTTAATTTAGCAGCACTGGAGGATGCTAGAAGAATGCCCTGGGAGGGAGAACCAACAAGGTAGCGCAATAGTCTCTTTGTTGCCTGCATATGAACAGATGTAGGAAGCTGCATATATTGACTAAGTAACTGCACAGAAAAGGCAATATCTGGCCTAGTGATGGTCAAATAGATGAGTTTGCCTACTAATCTCTGATAAGAAGTAGGGTTAGGCAAGGGATCCCCCTTTTGTGGTGTGAGCTTGAGATGTATATCCATAGGTAATAGAAGGGGTTTAGCATGTAATAAGCCATACTCTTGAAGCAAGTCCAACGTGTACTTCTTTTGAGATAAGAAAAGGCCAACATCACTTCTGTCAACTTCAAGGCCGAGAAAATATCTCACGAGCCCAAGATCTTTCATGTGAAAAGTGGATGAAAGCATGTCCTTCAGGTGCTGGATATTATCCATACAATTGCCACAAATGAGAAGGTCATCAACATATATAAGAACCAAAGTGATGTTGTTGGCTTTGTGATTAATGAAGAGGCTATAATCCGCTTTGGATTGAATATAGCCAAGATGAAGAAGTGTGTTAGATAACTTGGAGAACCACTGTCTAGGAGCTTGCTTGAGTCCGTAAAGAGACTTGTTGAGTTTGCAGACAAGGGTAGGAACAGATTGAGATGGCGAAGAGAATGAAGATGTAACTTGAATTCTGCAACCTTTATGAGAGTACCCCTGTGGCATTTTCATGTAAACAATTTCATTCAAGTCACCATGCAAGAAAGCATTGGTGACATCCATTTGAATCGTATGCCAACTTTCCATAGCAGACACAGCAAGAAGAGCCCAAACAGTTGTCATTTTTGCCACCGGTGCAAACGTTTCAGCATAGTCTTCCCCATATTTTTGCTTACACCCAAGAACGACCAACCTTGATTTGTGCCTTTCTATGGAACCATCAGGGTTATACTTAGTTTTGAAGAGCCATTTACAGCCGATGGCTTTTCTTCCCTGTGGCAAAGTAGTGACATCCCAAGTATTGTTCAATTATAAGGCATCAAGCTCATTGTTCATGGCTTGAACCCAATGAGGATGTTGGATAGCTTCTTTAAAAAATAACGGATCAGAGCTTGCTGTCAAGGTGGAGAGAAAGCATTGAAATTCAGGAGCGATGGTTGTAAAGGCTAGGTTAGAGATATGAGGGTTGATTGTGGCAATATGGGCTTGATAATCTTGATACCTTAGGGGAGGAACATGAGTTCTGGTTGATCTTCTCAGCTGTCGGGATTCAGTTCTCATCTGTGGGGAATCACGAGAAACCGGAGATATGACCGGAGATGGGATAATGGGTTGGACAGTAGAAGAAATGGGAGATGTTGGTTGAGAAGGAGTGGGAGAGTTAGAAAAAAAATACATCATCAAATAGTGTGGGTTGCAGTTCCATTGGAACAGGTTGAGGCGCCATGTAAGAATACGTGGAATCGGGATGAAAAGGAAAGATGTCTTCATGAAACTTGACATTCCTTGATACAAATGACTGTGTGGTAAGAAGGTTGAGGAGTTTGTACCCTTTCTGAGTGGCGGGGTACCCTAGAAAAACACATGGGACACCTCTGGGAGAGAACTTGTCTGTAGGAAATGTAGGATTGTAGGCAAAAGCTAGACATCCAAATACTCTCATATGATCATAGGTGGGAGGGGATTTAAACAGAGCCTCATAAGGAGTTTTATGTTGTAGAACTGGAGTTGGCAATCTGTTGATAATGTGGACAGCAGCTAAGACTGCAAAAGTTTTTTGACATAAGGTGTCATGTGATCAGAGGCACCCGAATCTATTATCCATTCATCAGAGGAGTCATGAGTATGATGACACGAAATCATACCCGAGAAGTGATTGTCAAGGTCTGCATCAGTATCAAAGTCTTTAAGAGAGGCCATTTGAAGTTGGGGCATCAATTTTGCTAGTTGCTCAAGTTGTTGAGGTGAGAAAAGAATACCATCTGATTTGGGGATTGGACTTTGTGCAGAGGCTGCCATTTTTGGAGAAGGAAATCTGGGTCCAGGAGACCATTTGGAGCTTGAGACTGGAAGTGAGTTTTTTGGTCTAGAAGAAGGGTGAGATTTGTATTTTGAGTGCCACTTTGGATATCCAACAACAGACCAACATTTTTCTCCACTGTGACCTCTCCCTCCACAAGCTGAACAAACCAACATTTGTGTTTGATTTTTATCAGACGGGCCTCTGCTATACATGGCAGATAGATCATAATCAGTTTTAGAGGTGTGCAAAATTTCTCTCTGTGCTTCTTCTTGTTGAATAGCAGCTGATGCATTCTCAACTGTAGGAAGGGGATTCAACAACAACAACTGACTTCTTTGAGGGCCATAAACCTCATCTAAACCATTAAGAAATTGAAACAACTTTGACTCTTCCTTTTGTAAATCAATGGCAGAAAGCAGTTGTTTAACCTCAGTTGTTGGGTTAGAGACAATAGGAAGCATATTCATGGAATCCAACTCCTCCCATAAAACACGCAAAGAAGTGTAATACTCTTGAATAGGCATAGAGTTCTGTTTCATCTCATACAGGTCCTTGTTCAATTTGTATTTTCTAGACCCATTGGTAAGAGAGAAACGTTGTTCCAGATTTTGCCAGATCTCTTTGGCTGAGGTCATGTAGATCACAGATTTCTTAATAATAGGGGAAACATTAAAAGTAATCCAAGCAATTACCATATTGTTGCATGTTTCCCACATAGCGGCTTTGGTCTCGTTATCAGTGGATGGAAGAACAGTGCCATTGACGAAACCCAGTTTGCGTTTTGAGGCTAGGTTAATCTCCATAGAACGACACCATGATCTATAATCAGATGATCCCTGAAGTTTTTCAACTTGAACAGAGCTTGCACTTTCTGATGGGTGCATAAAAAGAGGATTTAACATATCCTGGAATGACAACTTAGAGTTTTCCATCGAGTCAAGAAAAAAACAGAAGAAGCTGATAAATAGAAAGAGAAAGGGAAAAAAAGATCAGAGGCAGAAGATGTAGGGATTTGCTCTAGTCCAACTTCGCATTGTGTGGCTCTGATACCATATTGACTTCAATGGTAAGAAAGAAAAAAGCACAAATGCAGAGGAATTTCAGAGCAATTTAGAGAGAGAGAGAGAGGAAGCAATTTAGAGAGAGAGAGAGAGGAGGAAACCCTTGGTCTGTGTAATCCTTCATTGTGTAAAAAAGATGACCTAATTACAGCTTTAATAAAAGTAAAATGCAAGGACAAAAAGGCTAACAAACTTTCTAGAAAAAGCATCTAACCAGACATATAGGAAAATACTATTTTGCCCCTTAATAGACTCCAACAAGATCGATCGCAAGTAGTAATTATAAGGAATATTACACAATCATAAGGAATATTACACAATCATTGCACAATCTCAGCCATATGTATATTTAGAATGTATATACTTGTAATAGTGGTCATCCTTAACTTTAGCTAGTACCTTAGAATTAGCTCTTTCCTTTATGTAAATTGTCTATATTAAGTCTTGTATTCCTCAGTTTTATACACTGAATATATCAATCATTTGAGCATCTTTTATGGTATCAGAGCTTTTCAACTCCTCTGAGTTTTGATCCAATCTACATCTTCTGTTCTATTGTTTTTTAGCCCTACTCACCATGACGTCTTCATCTACCATCATTGAGCTATCCACCCATTCAAATTTTCCAATCAAACTCACAGCCAATAATTTCCCCTCATGGCGTAAACAAGTACTGTCCACTTTAATGGGGTTCGAATTCGAGCAATTTGTCGATGGTCGTACCGTACCACCACCAAAAACTCTTGACGGCAAACCGAACCCTGAATACCGTCACTGGTTCCGCCAAGACCAGATCCTCCTCGGCGCACTTCTTGGAAGTTGTTCGGATACGATTCAACCAATTGTATCTTCTGCTGACACATCCAATGAGCTTTTCAAACGACTCACCGAGAGCTACGTCGGCGTCTCGCGTTCCCGGATCATTTCCCTCCGATCCAAACTTGCTACAAACAGTAAAGGCACCAAACCTGTTGCAGAATATCTCAATGAGATGAAAGCCATCGCTGATGAACTAGCCTTGGCTCAAAAACCAATTGATGATGACGATCCCATTGTTCACGTACTCACTCACCTCGGCGACGACTACAAAGAGATCTCTGCAGCCTTGAAGATTCGAGAGACACCAATCACCTTTTCTGATTTCTATGAGAAACTGGTAGATCACGAGCGATCGCTACAAGACTCCAACTTAACACCCCTAATTGCTACTGTCAACAACACTCAACGACAAGGATCTAGACCCTTCTCAAGGCCTTCCTCTGCATCCCGAAACTCAAATAGGCTCAACTCATCTGGGCCAAGGAACACTAGTGGCCCATCAAACCACCAGAACAGTGGACATATGAATCATTATAGAACTAACCGAAATAATTTTTTTGTCACTTTTGTAACATTCCAGGTCATGATACTAAAGTCTGCCGGAAGCTTGCACGGCTTTTACAAGACCACAACATTAATGGTCCTACCAATCCAACTGTGAATGCGTCAATGGCAAGCTCGTCTCAATTTCCATCACCATTAATGTTTGATACCGGGGCATCTGATCATGCTACACCCGACCGGTCCTATTTACACCACCTCTCAGAGTATGGCGGGCCCGATGAGATCGTGCTAGGAAATGGTAAAACTCTCTCTATCTCTCACACCGGCCATACTTCTATTCCCACCTCCTCTCGCCCATTAAACTTAAACCATGTTTTACTTGTTCCTCATCTACGTAACAATCTCGTTTCGGTCGCTAAACTTTGCAAAACTAATAGTGTTTCCGTTGAATTTTTTCCTTCTCATTTTTTTGTTAAGGATCTTCGCACGGGGGCGCGACTAATGGGGGGAGTGAACATTAATGACGTCTATTATGCTTCCACCATTCCTCATCAATCCATCCAACAACTCAACTCAAGCATCAAGACATCTGGATCACTTCTCTCTTGGCATCACAAGTTTGGGCATCCATCCATCAAAATTCTAAAACGTTTGCTTAACAACTTAGGATTTGGTTACAATAAAATGTCGAATGCTTACTTTCATTGTGATGCTTGTTCGTTGAATAAAAGTCATAAACAACCATTTGGCGAAAACTCATTTAAAGCGTCTAAACCACTCGAACTTATTTACTCGGATGTTTGGGGTCCGGTTCCAACTTCCAATAATGGTTATTCATACTATGTCATTTTTGTCGATTTTTACTCTAAATATACGTGGCTTTACCCCATTAAACGGAAATCGGATGTCTCACACTTATTCCCACAATTCAAATTGCTAGTTGAAAAATTCTTTAACACACCACTTGTATCCCTCTTCTCAGACAATGGAGGTGAATATGTTGGATTGATTCCTTATCTTCAAAAGCATGGGATTTCCCACTTTACAACTCCTCCACACACTCCGGAACAAAATGGTGTCGCCGAAAGACGCCATCGGCATATTGTTGAAACTGGATTATCCCTACTTCATCATGCTAACTTGCCACTCAATTTTTGGTCTCACGCCTTTCAAATCGCGGTCTATCTCATCAACCGAATGTCGACACAGATTCTAAATTTCAAATCGCCTTATGAACGGCTCTACAAAATCCAACCAACATACACAAAACTAAAACCCTTTGGTTGTCTATGTTTCCCATGGTTGCGACCCTATGCCTCATCCAAACTTCATCCTCGCTCCATCAAGTGTATCTTTCTTGGCTACTCCTCTTCTAAATCGGCATATAAGTGTTATGACCCCACGTCTCATCGTCTTTATCACTCTCGCCATGTTGAATTCATTGACCATATTTTTCCATTCACCACACATGGTAACCCGCTAACTTCTCTTCCTACACCTGAAGAATTTATCCCTCCCCGCACAAAGAAAGCTAAAGTCCCATACCACTCCTACTCCATCACCTTCACCTACCCATGCAGACGTCCATCATGTCATGCAACAAAACCCTACATCCACTCCACCACCCACTCACACCGATATTGATATTAATATTTCCTCCACTACCGAATCATCGAACTCATCCCCTTAAACACTCTCCTCCCAATCGACCTCTTCATCTGACACCACCTCAACCATGAACACTCCTCTAACCGACACTACCACTTTTCCCTCTCCCACTATCACAACCGATACCACTACTCCCTCACAGTCTCCTACTTCACCGCCATCTCCTTCCTCTCCTCGCCCACAACGTAAACCCAATCCTAAATACTATAATTCTAATACCGTAAATACTACCACTCTTCATCCGCTCCCACCCACTCTTGAACCCGTCACTCATATTCAAGCCTCTAAAGACCCGCAATGGCGCGCTGCAATGGATGCGGAATTTAACGCGCTCATTCAAAATCAAACCTGGAAGCTCGTACCCGTGAGCAACCATACGCCCATTGGTTGTAAATGGATCTTTCGGATCAAACGTAATTCTGACGGTTCCATTGCAAAATACAAAGCACGTCTCGTGGCAAAAGGCTTCCTCCAGCAACACGGGAAGGACTACTTTGATACGTTCAGTCCCGTCACTAAACCCATCACCATTCGCACCATTCTCTCCATTGCACTATCAAAAAATTGGTCGTTGCGTCAACTAGACGTTAACAACGCTTTCCTTCATGGCACTCTTCATGAAGATGTCTTCATGACTCAACCACCGGGTTACATAGATTCACAATATCCACACCATATTTGTAAACTCCAAAAGTCCCTATACGGCTTAAAACAAGCTCCACGCACTTGGTACATCGAGCTCACTCAATTTCTTCTTCGCTTTGGGTTTCGCAAATCTCTAGCCGATGCCTCCCTTTTTATCTACCAGCGTCAATCTGTCACTTGCTATTTCTTGGTTTATGTGGACGACATAGTCCTTACGGGGAACGATTCACACTTCCTCGATACCTTCATTCAAGCTTTAAGCCGAAAATTCTCCATCAAAGATCTCGGCATGCTTCATCAGTTTCTAGGTGTTGAAGTTATTCCTACACCTACAGGTCTCTTTTTGTCACAACATCGTTACATTCAAGATATTCTACAACAGTTTCACATGGATGGCGCAAAGGATGTCATCACACCCCTTAGTGCCTCCGAACCCTTATCCCTCAATGACCCATCTCCCTCGGTGGATGTCACCCCTTTCCGGAAACTTGTTGGGTCTCTTCAATACCTAGCATTCACTCGACCGGACATTTCCTACGCCATTAACAAGCTGTCTCAATTCATGCACAGTCCACGCCAATCTCATTGGCAAGCTCTAAAACGGGTTCTTCGGTACCTTAAAGGAACCATTCATCATGGTCTCTTCCTAAATCGCAATTCCACTCTCACTCTCTCGGCCTTTTCGGACTCTGACTGGGGGAATGTAAATGACGCCGGTCGGTCAACCACTGCATACGTTCTCTACCTTGGTACAAACATCATCTCATGGAAGTCAACTCGCCAAAAATCGGTTTCCCACTCCTCTACGGAAGCGGAATACAAGGCCTTAGCAAATGCTTCCGCTGAACTCATATGGACAAAGAATTTACTGCATGAACTGGGTCTTACTACGAATCACACGCCGACAGTGTTATGTGATAATACAGGAGCAACGTATCTGTGTGCCAATCCCGTCTACCATTCCCGAATGAAGCACATTGCTCTTGATTATCACTTTGTTCGGGAACAAGTCTCCTCCGGCAAATTACGGGTCCTTCACATCAATACACAAGATCAACTTGCAGATATGCTCACGAAACCTTTATCCCGAGCACCTTTTCTTCGCAATCGATCCAAGATCGGAGTATCCGACGGATCCTCCATCTTGCGGGGGCGTATAAGGAATATTACACAGTCATAAGGAATATTACACAATCATTGCACAATCTCAGCCATATGTATATTTAGAATGTATATACTTGTAATAGTGGTCATCCTTAACTTTAGCTAGTCCCTTAGAATTAACTCTTTCCTTTCTGTAAATTGTCTATATTAAGTCTTGTATTCCTCAGTTTTATACACTGAATATATCAATCATTTGAGCATCTTTTAGTAATATCGACTCACCCAGAAACTTTCCGCAAGAGAAATCGGTTTCGGGGAATGGTGGTCGGCCGATGACGTTGAGCTCGATGAATGATCAATCCGCCGAGAGGAATCACAACAAGTTTCTTTTTCAAAGGGAGATGAGAGGAAATGATTCGAGTTCTTGTTTCATCTTCTTCTTCTTCTTCAATGCTAGTTTTGTTATGATGACTAGAATGAAGGTCGTTGGTTGCCATTGGAAAGAATGGTTTTTGAATTCAGAGCACTTGGCTTTTTAAAGAATGGTTGAAACCGTTGCCAATTTGCAATCCTCTTCAATTTCTTTTTTATTAAAGACTAAAACACAAAATTACTAATAATGTTTCCAAACTTTAATAACTATAATAATGGTCACTATAATTTGCATTTTGCTATGAAAATGGATCAAGTGCCTGTTATTTTAACTTTATATTAAGTAAAGGGCATTTTCATTCTTTGACTTATTTCCTTAATTTTTCTTTAGAAAACTAAGAGAGTATATATTATAGTGCTAAATGCAAGAAATATAACCATATACCTTTTATTATTTTCTTATGATAACATAGTAAAACTTGAAGTTATTTTTATTAAAGCATTGTATGTCAAAAAAATCTACTTATTATTATAATGCATAACCTGTTGATTTGAATTCCCCTAACATTATACAAGTTTATATATCGTGTCACAATCCATGTTAAATATAGTGTTGATGTCACAAACATAATAATAAAGTATATAAAGAAGAAACTTAAAACACAAAATCCACTAACAAACCAAAGGACGATTGGTCTCTGGTCCCATGGAAGTCGAGTTTCACCAATGATTAAAAAAAAGTGTATGAGAATTTATTTGTCATATATAAATATTAAAGAAAAATCCACCAAAATGACCGTTGGTCAAGCGGTACCTGGTAAACCTACCTTCCAAGGGTTCAAGTCTCATCAATGATGAAAAATACACTATACAAATATTAAAGAAAATTCCACCAACTTTCTCTCCAAATAGAGTTCACAATTGCATTGCATGATTCTTTTTGTGTCAAATACAACAATATAAAAGCCAACAAGTTAGTTACCAAAAGGAATAATACTCAACTTCATGTTATCATCATTCCTTCCTATACCACACCATTTTGTTTAGAACCTAATGTTATAAAAAAAAGCATTCATAAAACCTGATGAAATCAACACTTTTTCTGCATACCTATTTTACTGTGCTGTACCGGTTAGTACCGTGTTTCGCCCAGTGCTCCTTCAAATCGAGAGGGGTAGATAGGTCATAACCTTCCGAAGCAAGTCGAGTAAGCAATTTCGTAAATGCACCTCCGCTCATCTTTCTACCACCCACTCTTGAATACCGCTTATTGGACACCTGGGGTAAAGGATACATTGACATGGTGGTTGTGCAGCAAGCCGACTGCCACCCGCCGTTGCCCCACCTGTAGCAAGGTTGTGGTACGCCCGTGCATGAGCAAACCGGCACTGGCATAGCGGATTCGTCGAAATTCACTTGGTTTAACCCCAATTGGTCTTTCCATGCTTCAAGCTGTGCATCATCGGAATTCTCCTCGTTTCCGCTGAATTCCGGCTTGATTTTTACACCATCACCCCTTTTCTTTCCTGCCCTTGGTGATTTAGCCTTTCTGGTTACGTTTCTAGGCTTGATGTTCTCGGAAGGGACTTGATAAGTATCTGTGCTCATAAGAGATTCCCTTTGGCTGCAACCATCTTCGGGCATTTCAAACATGTGATGCATTTCTTGATCGCTAAAACCACGTTTTGGTCCACGAACTGGTATGTTTTCAGGTAATTCAGATGTTGGCATGATATTTTCGTTCATGAAATTACCTCGGAAACGAAGGGTGGCAATGGCCTCATCTCGTTCTTGCATAGCAGAGTTACGCTCCGCTAGTGCAGCATCACGTTGTAGCATGGCCATATCGCGCTCGGCAAATGCCCTTTTTCTCTCGTCTAGTGCCAAGTTCCTTTCTTGGATGGCAGCATCCCTCTCAGCCATTATGGCCATGAATGTCTTTATAGTTAAGTGATTGTGATCCTGCACCAAAAAAAGAAGCCATTTTAATTGTGTGGCACCAGGATGGATCATATTCAGATTTCGCTAGAAAAACTTACGATAACGGATTGGAAATATGGTAAAACTACAAAAGTATGGATCTTACCATCCCTCGAGAAAAGGCAAAGCTAAAATATCATGCTCGGTATGGCTGTTCCTGCAAAATAGGTAGCCCTTTTTAGTGATTCTAAGCAGACGGAAAAAGTTTTTACATCTAATAAAGATCAATAACAGCACAGAATGTGTTGACTAAAATAAAAGTCACCATCTGGAATACCTAATACTGAAAGCAACATTTTTTACGAGTTTCTTTAACTTCATGGTCAATTTATCCCAATAGTCAAATCTTTTCAAAAGTTATATTTGATGTGATGTACATGTTAGTCCAGAACTAGCTTTTCTTTGCGATAGGCTAAAAAAGGAACCCCTTAGAAACCATATGGATGAGAACTAATCTTAACAAGGTTCTTGAACATAAATAGCACCATTGCTCGCCAATATAGAGCCAAATGTGTCGGTATATACAATCTCTCAAATCTCTCGACCACCCTCTCTATGTTTTCTAGGCCATCCTCTTATAAACCGCTCCACGTGGTATGCAAAATCCCTTCTCACCCGTTGTATCCAAAGGTTTACACATGAGATGATTAAACCATCTCAATTGACATTGCCTAGTTGTGCCACCACAATTTTCAGCACATTAGCACTTACCACTATTCACACCATATGATGAATTTTTGATCCAGTAAGATTTGGATATCTCCGAACAATTTAGCTTTCCACCGGATTACACCACTAGCATCAATGCAATTGCTTTTGATTCTACGTAGCATATACATCTCCTGCAAATGAGTTTTCTAATACTCCTACAAAGATCCCCGAGGCACCCCCTCCATCCCCAAAATAGTGACCCTCTTTGACTTTCACCTATTCTGAAAGCTACTTTATCAATTACCACATAAAAGCTATTTGTTTCCAACTTTGAACTTCCTATGAATATAATTTAAAGGAGCAATGACGTCGATATAGACCATTGCAACAATTTTTAATTGTATTGTCTTGCGGTTTCAGTTTCATGAGAATAAAGGGACGTGATGAATCGCTTGCAACTTCTAACTATATGTTTGGTTAAATGAAAGAAAACGAAGGCACTAACTGAATACAGCCGAATGACGGAAAGGATGATGAGGGAATAAACATCCTATAAGAAAACCTATATAGTTGTGAAATAGACTATTAAAATATATCTAAAGTTATATAGTTGGGATGTACTCTAAACATTATCACTATTTGGAGTGCTTGATTATGAAAAGAGCACTTTTCTTTTGGCAACACCTTCAAGAAAAGGACGAATCCTATTTAGGGAGGGAGGGGTCTGATTATGGAAGTTAAGAAAGCAAGCAATTTGATACTTGGTTTAGCTACTAAATATTACATTAAACTTCCATATTGTAAGGTAAAAGCATGCATTGCATTACATAAGCATCTATCAATTAAAAATACTCGAGTCCACCACTTCCTTCACCTAATATGTTCTTTTTGTGGTAGATACGGTCAGGAAAACATACAAGAAAAGAAAAGGCGGTAAGAGTCCATGATTCACAAGAACTGAATGTGGAAAGTAAAATTTAGTTTGAAGATGTTGGGTTCATTCAGAAAGTAACTTCAATACCATTCACTTGCATCAAAAGATGGTTATTGTAACTCCAAGTTCTATTAATCTTTGGTGTTGAAGAAAAAGATTGGAAATGTTACTGGATAGTTGAGAAAAGCCTATTTATGATCACAAGTTGAGAAAAGTCTATTAAACCCCACTTCATTTTGAAATGTTTTATTCAACAAGAGTAGATGTACAGGGACCACCAAACTTACTGTAGAATTGTTGCTATAGAATAGATTAGACTTGCCCTTTATTTAATATAAATTAGAAGATTGTAATTGTAATTAATTAGATAGTTTCCTGCTTTATGAAGATTCTGATATTGTGAGAATTCCTTCCATAATAACATAATTTGGTGACAGTTTCCTAATTTCTCTCATGTATAAATAGGGTTTTGTTGTGGAATAGCAAAAACAAGAAATCAGAAATCATCCTCTCATTTGTTTCTTCATGGTATCAGAGAAATAACACTGCTCATTGTGCTCTCTTCTTATTCACCGACTACCAGACCATTAGCTTTGGTAAACTCTTCTTTCCAAAAAAAATACCGGTTAACTCAATGACACTCCATAAAACCTCTGTTCGTTCGAAGAAACCTCTGTAAACCTGACTGCTGCTTTGGCTTTGGTTTCTGTTTCAGTTGTAGCAAGCTCCATTGCCATCGCTTTACAGGAGCACCATCGTCCTTATTGCTGCTGCTGTTAATATCTAGCAACACCAATCTGCAATCTCTGCTTCTTATTTCTGTTCTGACAACCACCAATGCCGTTGATGCAGCCTGTTACTACTTTAATCAACAATGATTATTTCAAACCCTAATCTCCTCTTTGATAGTTACTACTGCTTTTGATTCCTACTGCTTCAATTATCAATCACTCTTTTTTTCAGTTCCCAACATCCATCTCCTAGCACAGCATGGCTTCAAAATCTGCATCATCTGGAATCACCTCCAATTCCAACATTTAACAATCTAAGCCGACTGTTGCCAGTACCTCATCCCAACTAGTTACCAATCACAAGTTAATGGGTCAATTTTCTCCAAGCGGCACAATCAAAGTCCCCGCTGCAATATGATGAGAGGATATTCTTCCCGGAACAAAAGAATCAAAACCCTCCACACCCCACGATGGATTTGTTCATGTACATATGTGGTCGTGGAAAAGATGGACACCTCAAAGGAGAATATGTTGCTCCAGAAATCAATGATTTCAGACACAAAACATGGAAGACAAAGGATTATCTAGTCATTTCTTGGCTGATTAACTCCATATCCACTAAAATTAGAGAAAATTGGAGAAAAATGTCTACTATACCGATCTGCCAAATAAATCCAGAAACCAACCCGTAAGACATATCAGGCACAAAAAATTCCTGAGCACTGTTTGAAGTTGAGACAAGGTTGTATGACCTCCGTCAAGAAGAATTGACAGTCACCCAGTACTGAATATACTCCCAAAGTAATGGCTACAACTTGACATGTATGCAACATATACATGGAAGTGTGCAAATGATGCTGCCTTATATGGAAAAATTACTGAACAAAAGCGAACCTTCATGCCCTTACTCCGTCTTAACAAAGACTTGGATGAAGTGAGGGGGAGAATCATGAAATCTGACCTCTTCTTAATGTTCAAGCTTTTGTTGAGGTTAGAAGGGAGGAAAGTCGTAAGAAACTAAAATGAAGGACACCTTTCCTCCTTCATATGTTCCTCCAGAAGAGTATGCATTCCTCACTCATCACTTAAATCAAGGGAACAAGGTTGAGACAAAGTCATCCCTGGTGTGATTGCCCAAAAAAACTGGCCATGTAAAGACACGGTCTGGAAATTGCCCAGAAGCAAAAGGATTGGAACCAAACCATGGAAGATATGAGCAAGGAAGTCAGGTCAATATTGTATCTAATGCTAACAATAGCATATCATCCGGTCCCTTCACCAATGAGCAGCTTGAAGCATTGCACCAATTGGTTGGTCATATAGGTATTTCTTCACTATCTCCGGCACCTCAACCAGTGAGAAATGCACCTACAAGCCTAGTAACTCACCAAGGTATCCCTTCTGCATTTGTTATGCAAAACAACCACTTAATACCTTGGATAATTGATTTTGGAGTGTCAAATCATATGACAGGTATAGCATATCTTCACAAATTTTCACCATGTTTCCACCTTCCAACAGTTTGAATTACAAATGGGTCACAATCATCGTTGTCCAGTACCAGGTCCATTCAAT
This sequence comes from Arctium minus, assembly GCA_954870635.1. Lineage (NCBI taxonomy): Eukaryota > Viridiplantae > Streptophyta > Magnoliopsida > Asterales > Asteraceae > Arctium > Arctium minus. The sequence goes on along the minus strand of OX941097.1, from coordinate 19,674,034 downwards.
TGACCAAGGTTAACATCTTTCTAATGTCCTGTATGACCCTAAATTATGCTGCAACTTATTATCAATTAGCAAACCTACTCCTGATTCGAATTGTGTACCAAATTTCACTATGATATTTATGAATTTTAGGAGGTAACTTTCGAGGAAGGTGATTGGCACTACTAGGATGCAAGATGGCTTGTATTTGCTCAATGGGACCCAAATCTTCCAATAAACAAGCACCACCCACAAGGCAGGTCAAGTGAGTTAATTTTTCAAAGCTCAATTCAATCAATTTTGCTTCCAATCCAGTATCTGCGTTAGCCGAAAGTCAAGTTATGCTATTGCATTTCATCTTGGTCTTTTGAATTTTATGTACCTCGAAAAGATTTTTCCTCATCTATTCATCAACGAAAGGTCTCATTCTTGTGAATGCAAGATTTACCAACCTGCTAAACAAACGGGGCATGTATACTCTTGGGTGTATAAAGCTTCATAACCCTTCTCCATCATCCATAGTGACATTTGGGGATCCTCACGAGTGAGCAAAATAAATGGGGCCCGGTGATTTCCTACCTTTATTGACAATCAGACAAGAACAAGTTAGCCATTTATCAAGAAAGAAAATTTTGAAACCTCCAATATCTTCAAATCTTTCCATTCCATGATTTCTAATCAATTCCAAAGCACTATCAATGTCCTAAAAACAGATAATGCTAGCATTTCACTTCCAATCTTGGCTCTTATCTTTCTACAACATGGAATCATCCACATTAGTTCTTATGTTGATACCCCCACAACAAAACGAAATAGCATAATGTAAAAACTGACATCTACTTGAGGTATCCGATTGATCCTGTTTTACTAATACTGTACCAAAACATTTACTGATAATGTACCCAAAGATTTTTGGGATGATGCTACTCTCACAGCAACCTACCTTATCAATAGGATGTCTAGTCGAGTACTCGATTTTCATACACCTAGTGGCACTCTTGTCACAACATATCCAGATGTTCGATCTTTTTCATCATATTTACCACTAAATGTGTTTGGTTGTACATCTTTTGTCCGCATCCATTCTCAACAGTAGCAAACTTGACCCTAAACCACTCAGATGTAAATGATACTCCTCAAATCAAGAGAGTTACAAGTGCTATTTTATTCCTCTCACCCAAAAAATGCATGTGTAGGGATGTCACCTCTTTTTTTAAATCAACCATATTATGCTAAATCAAAAATTCAGGGGGAGACTCAAAAGAATTTGATGGAACTCTCCAAGATATTCAAGCCATGTTCCCTAACCTCATAGTCCTCACCCTACACCACCAACCAATAATCAGCCTGTCGAAAGAAAACCCGCAACTGAAACACATCCTACAAACCAGCCTATCGAAACTAAAATAACAACACACATATCAACCCGAAGTCGCACAAACAAACCGGCCCTCAAAATCCAACACCAATTCCATTGTCCATACTAGGAAAGGAGGACCATTGATCATCTACAAGACAATGTACAAAATAGAATTGTCAATCACAATCACCTCAAATCACAATGGTATGAATTTTGACACCTTTATTGATGATTCTTCTCTTCCAATTACCCAAAAAAGGGTGTTCAAGAATGTACAAAATATCTTATTCAGAAATATGTAGCCTAAGGCAAACCTAATCCCTTCCTTTAAAGTTTTTGTTCTCATATTGACAGTATGCATATCCCTAACACTATTCATGAGGCTTTCACGGATCCAAATTGGAAAGGGTTGTAGGAGAAGGAATCCAAGCACTAGAAAGCAATTAACGCATGGGTTATCCACTTACCACAAAGAAAAAATCCAGTCGAATATAGTGAACTTTACAGTAAAGTCTAAAATATATGGCAAATGGAAGTGTTGACATGTACAAAGCACAACTCGTTGTTAAACAGTTCACACAAGCCTATGGAATAGACTATGAAGAAACTTTTGCTCCGGGTGCAAAACTCAACACAGTCCGGTTTCTTCTCTCTCTAGCCATGAATCTAGATTGGTCACTATACCAGCTTGATGTTAAAATGCATTCTTCAATGGAGATCTCTAAGAGGAAGTGTAAATGCATTTTCCACATGGACCGAAAATAAATCAAATAGCCATCTAGTTTGCAAACTAAGAAAGTTATTGTACGACCTGAAACAATATATGTGTGCATGGTTTCATTGATTTGCAAAGTGAGTTGTTAAAAGTGGTTACCATCAATGTGTCAAATGATCATACTTTGTTTGTTAAGTTCCCAGCGACCAAAAAAGTAGCTATTTTGATCGTCTATGTACATATATCATTTTGACTGTGAATCTGTGATGATGATGAAAAAAACTCTTAGATTGAAAAAGATGGTAGCCTAGTGTTTGAAATCGAAGAGTTTGGTGTAATTCCTACTTTATGAATATTCTTGGATTGTGAGAATTCCTTCCATAATATGATGATGTAGTTTCCTAGTCTTTTTGTTGAATATCAAAAACAAGAAATCAAAAATCATTCTCTCTCATTTGTTTCTTCACTTACTATCAAACTCGGGTGTTTTTTTCTTTTCCAAAGAGAGGGATGTGATTATGAGAAGACAAATGTGCACCAACTTGGATATTTTTTTCCTACAAAAAGGTCATTCAACAATGACTTGTGAATCAAAGTGGAGGGCAGCCGACTAAGCAGCCCTAACTAATTAAAACGGTGGGAGCAGGCCTAGGCAGCTACGTAAGTGACCATAAACAGGGATTTCTGAACGCTGCTCATCAAAATTACATTATATTGATGGTCTTATAGAAAGATATCAATGGCAAATCAGAGAAAATATTTGAAGCCAAGTAGCACAATTACTCGTATATAACACGAAATGCTATCCCAAAACAACATTATTTTTAAGCTTCAAATAGTGGCAAATGTGCACATGCATTATTACATAAAAAGAACCAATGATTAGGTATTTTATTATTGTGTAAAAGATTCCAAGTTTTGCAACCAAAAGATGATGTATTGTAGGAGTCTTTGTCATAAACACATGATGCTTTAGAACAGAGTTAACCCGGTATCCTCTTCACTATCAGATAAAAGGTTGACAGTACTCTAAGCTTAGTCACTGGTTCTTGGTCTCCTTGGTACAATCTTTCCTCGGTTGTTTCACAGTTCAAGTTTAGACTCAGGCATACTGACAGCCTCGCAATTCAAACTCATATCAACAGTAAATTCTTACACAGGAGATGAGAATCAAGAACTTCAAAGCTTGCAAACATATGATTCATATCTCTGTAGACCCAGCTGTTTTAATTGGTTAATCTTATAGGCAAGACAACACCCAGCAAATTTTCTAAAACCTACTTCACTAGATAAAGAATCAACTGAAAGCATACAAAGTTACAAACTACAAAGTATACACACACACTCATATGCATAATGAAAAAATGGTTTAACCATTGTAAATTTGGATTTTTAACAATCAAGTCATTGTGGTTTTATCTTTAACGAGCTCATCACGATGGTTTAATTAATTTCCTCAACAATGTTATCATCACCAGCTATGTCAATGAAAAATTAATACGATTGTTGAGTGGATGCATATGTTGTAGCACACATGACACATGTACATTTTTTGATGACATTGCACTACTATTATGATAGTCATTCAAACTTAGCAGTCACAAGAGGAGCACACCCAAGAGAAGAAAAGCAATACCACTGCCATGTCACGAAAAACATATATGTGTATGCATCCAATTAGCAGCTCTGTCAATCTTATATTTATGCTGAAACTAACATTATTAAGAAACTTAGACACGGTGTTTAATTCCTACAAAATAGATAATAGCACCTAAAATTGTCAATATCCAAAAACCACATTGACCAAAGTATATATTCTACAGATAATATAAATAGATATATGTGCATATCAGCATATATTGAGGTGGGTTCATACGAGGACAGTATCTAGTTAAGAAAACACGAGAACGGCCGAATCAATACAAAATCATATATGATTCACGTACAAAATCATATATGATTCACGCGACTTAAGTCGCGGCCAAAGTCGTCAGAGTCCGTTTTTTCGGGTTAATGTAAAATCACATATGATTTGTTGTTTTCTTAAAAAGTTAGCGTTCTGGTTTGAACCTTCCTCAATATGTGTATGTATGTATTTATGCTTGCAGACTTTGAAAGTATCTACTTAGGATATAACAAATTAATCAGTTCTTCCTTTTTGCACCGGACGTCGTTAAAGAATCAGTGGTATATTTGGCCTCAACCAATCGGTGGTTCCACCCTTAACACCACAGTCTCAGAAGCTCATACGGCCCATCGACCACCCTCGGATTAACACTCCACAGCAATAACACTAGCATTAACAATAATAACAAAAACTTTGAGCTCTAATCCGTACAAATCAACAGCTAGGGTTCCAAAATGCTGAACCTATCGAGCTCAGCAAGAAAGTCAAAACAGCGAACACATCATGGATCCAACTAACCGTAAATCAAAAACAAGAGAAATGCACAATTAACAAGAAAAAAAGAAATGACACTTACCGGATGAAGCAGATAAGCCGGAAATCGAAGAGAAATACAATTGATTTTCGGCCTTTTTTCCTTTCCGTTTACTTTCTGCACCTACATTTTAGAGAAAATGGGGGATATGGCGGGGCCGGCGTGGAGTATACGCCGGCGAATGTGCGTGATAATGTTGAAGATGGGGCTGCTGCTGCTGGTATAATAATGTTGCTTTGTCTTTGACACGCATGGACCATTCGGTACGCTTTTATATTCTCTTTTTTAAAGTTCCCGTATCTTCAGCTTCCTTTGCCTGATTCTTTGAACGGGTGTGTTTAGTTTGGTTGGTGTGTGCGGGATCTTACAAATTTTACATTTATAGTCCCTAGGGTTTTGAGTTTGCTATAGATTTGGTCACTGGACGATAAAAAGATCTGTTAAGTGACTACATGCATGTAAGGGTATTTTCGTCTTTTTACCTTGTTTATTTATAATTATTTCACTGTACAAGTTTATGACGTATGTATACAAGTGGTTAATGTAGTTAACAAAAAGGTAAAAATGAAACTCACCACTGCCAGCAACTCCTTCTTCGACGCCACCACTGTCTGCACTTTAGTTGGAAAACTCAAGCATGGGGTAGGGATGGAAGTAGAAGCAATGATGGTGGTGGTCAATCGATGTTATGGGGAAGTAGCTTATGCGATGCTGGGAGCGAAGGAGAATATGTGATGGTAGGTAAGGGTAGAGAATTGGGAAGGTGAAGTGGGCGAAAAGGGAGACATCGGAGAAGGGGTTGTTTGGGGGGAGGGGGGTTCATCGGACATAAGGAGGGGAGCCAGAGATGGGGGATGTCAGGAAGTGGAGGTTTCAATTTTTTTTCTTCTTCAATGCAGTTCAAACTTGTACCTATGCAATTCAAATTTATACAAAAAAAAATTAAAAATAGGTAAAATGATCAAATTGTCCTCACATGCTTAGTATGTGATGCCAGTTAACAGAGGTTAGTTAACAACTATTAGGAACAGGGACCGGTTCCAAAGTAAAATCGAAACTATAAGAACTATTTTATAATTTTAAAACTACAAGAAGGAAAACGAAAGTTTTCACCGAAACATAAGAACCCAAACTATAATCAACTTTTAACAATAGTTTTGATTTTGATTTTCATAGAATAATATATTACAAACAAATCGTTGTAAATACAAAATAATTTGATTATTTTTAATTTTATGTATTTTGTTATGATTGTTAAAGGTTCGCCCGATTGTTTATTTTGAGAGTTTTTTAATAAATAGTTGTTTATTTTTTAAACTAGTTATAACATTTTTGACACGTTCTTTAAAATAAAGAAATTTTAGATTTTAGATATTTTAATCTATTTTTCCTATTTTAACATGATTTTCAAAATTTTCTGCAAAACATATGAGAATGGATATTTTCTTCATAATAGAGAAAATATGTTTTAACAGATTTTCCATTTTAAAAAAATTATATAGAATCTATTGGAGATGTTCTTATGTGATTGTGCAATAAAGTGAAATATTTTATTTTTTTGTAAACCAATAATAAGAAATTAATACAACTTCTCTTTAAAAAATAAAATCCAAAAATTATGTTTGAACAAAGAAAATTACATGTGGTAGTTTAATACGTATTACTTATTTGAAAACCGAAAAAAAATTGATATGGCCTATGGTTGTATCAAATTAAATATTATAAAATTCTCTTTTTTTCGTATAGTTTGTCTAATTCCAACTTTTATTATAATTTAAATGTTTCAAATTGAGATATAAATATGTAATTTATTTCAGTTTAAATAACAAAGTAGTTTTATGGATAACAAAAATGGTAACAGGGTTCTATATATCGTATTAGTATGGCTCAGTTATAATGTTGTATTTGAACGTATTTATCAATTGTATATAGAAACAAATGTCACATTTCTTTTATAATAACTGTTAATAGGCAAATAGGTAAATTTACACCATAATTTACAAAAACGTGTGTTTTAAAAATATATATGTGCATAAGTAAATTGTCAATAGGTAATTGGTAGATATATGTTAATAACATAAGAAATGGGTTCAAACAAGCAATTCAAAAAAGGTTAGATGATTCAGATCCTCAAAAAGGTTACCAAACAAGATTTGGATTTGACGAAATCAAATATTGCCTCTTAAACCTTAGAATATAAACGAACAGACTCTTAACAAGTCATTACACTTGACCCGGTCATAAGCATCTACAAATCAGTTTGATTTTGCTTTTATAAGTGATGTCGGATGTAACACCCTCATTTCCACCAATGAGCAATGTCAAATCATATCCTCCAAAGTATATACAATCATACGATATAAAACATCATAATGCCAACCACTGCAACTAATACAACACCACATCCATAATGGAAAGCTTAACTTATAAATTATAGCATTACATAGCAAAGCATAACCCTGTCTAACCTTTGCCCTGCCCTTATCCATACTTGAACTTCCAATTACTGAGATACATACTAATTGCCAACTAAATAGCTTAGTGAACTACCTTATCATGGTTTACGTGCACATAAATACACACACACAATCATGTATAAACATTCCACCGTGTAATAAAAAGTATGCATTTGTTTACGAAAACATCTAACATCGATGATATTGTAACAACCGTGTTCAAATGATTAAAATGTAGTGTTGGGATGTGTAGTTGCCCAAAACCCAAAGTGTGGGGGGGGGGGGCTAGATTGAAAAGTTGAATAAGAGGGGTTAAACCCTAGAGACCTATTTTTCCATTTCATTCTTGCGGCTGGGAGATTTTGTAGAGAAGAGATTGAAGGCGATTTTGCGAAGGGAAGACAAGGAGCAAGTTGCAATTGAGATCAAGTCTGCATCAATCCCTTGCAAGGTAAGCATTACCCTTGCCTATTGCTATTGTCATTAGAATGTTTAGGTTGGGTTCTTTGGATCATTCACCCTATTCAGTAAGGGTTTTGATCGTTATATTTTTTTATGTTCTTTGGGGAGGGTTTAGTCATCAATCGGTGGAATCGAACTTAAATCGTTGGTTAAGAATGGAGTGTTGTTACTCAAATGTGGGGTGGGTCGATTACCATCTCCCGGTGATCGACACTCCTTTTTGGAGTCGCCAAAACCCAACCCCGTAACCCAAACCCTCGGCGCTGTCGACTAGGAAGGGGAGGTCCGGGTGAACCCGGGAGCCAAGAACCGGGTGACCCCAGGAGCCAAAGACCAGGCGACCCCGGGTATTCTTTGATCGGGTGACCCGGGAGTAGGGATGGCAAAAAAACCGAACCCGACGGGGAAAACCGAAAACTGAACATTTCGGGTCGGGTTCGGGGACGACTTATCGGGGACGGGGCGGGGATCGGGGATTTTAACGGGGATGGGGACGGGGATGGTGCTCACCGGCCTGGCCCGATAGTATAATATATATATATATATATATATATATATTATATTTCAAACATTAGGCTAACTAATAACTAGATAGTAGATACCAATTAAAGCCCAAATCCATCCAAACCCAATCAAATCCCTAAAAGAAAAAAAATTAAATCTCTTACTATTTACTGATTACATCGATTAGATATTTAGATTACCCTCAATCTCAAATCTCAATATCTCTCACTTCAGAGTTCAGCGGCCGACTTCTCAGTTTTCAATTTCAAATCTCACTTCTCGGTAGTCGGTCCTCACTAGTCGCCGGTCGTGTTATTTCTCGGTCCTCACTAGTCGCCGGTCGTGTTTTACTTCTCGGTCCTCACTAGTCGCTGGTGCTGCTACTGCCTCGCCGATCGCCGGTGCTGCCTTGCCTCGCCGGTGTTGCCACACTAAGGTATGTTTTCCTTTCTTTTCCCTTTCTTATATACCAATTCTTTATTTGTAACTTTGTGAGATTTGAAATCTGAGATTTTGTAACTTTGTGAGATTTGAAATCTGATATATGATTTACTGTCTCTTTTCATATCTGATTTCTGTTTGTTTACTGTTTGTTTGATTTCATTTTGTAACTTTGTATGACCAAGCTTAAAATCTGTGTTCTTACCATTTACTGTTTGTTTGATTTCATAATTTTATGTATGTCTGTTTGTTTGATTTTGTATGTTTGTTTACTGTTTGTTTGATTTCATTTTGTAACTTTGTATGACCAAGCTTAAAATATGTGTTCTTACCATTTTGCAACTTTGTATGACCAAGCTTAACTTTGTGTCTATGTTCATAATTTAGATTTTAGAAGCAACAAACTTGGGGTGTATGGTATGGGGGTGTTGGTAGGTTAAATATTTACTCTAATTGTCTTTGCATAGGTGAAATGGAAAGGCAATGTAATGATTCTCATAGTCAACCAATTGGATCGACACCCATGATTAATTCAATGAACGAGTCTAACAATCCTAGTCAACCAATTGGGTCGTCACCTGCGATTAATTTAGTGACTCAAGATGAAACTCAAACTAATGAGGCCTTTGATAATGATGAAGTTGAATCGGGGTCTAAAAAAAAGGAAAGAACGGTCAGTAGTATGGAACCACTTTAAGAAGATGAAAGTGGATGGTATTGATAAGGCGCAGTGTAATTATTGCAAAAAGAAACTAGGAGGGAGTTCTAAAAATGGTACAAGACATCTACATGATCATTTCAAATCTTGTGTAAACCGACCCATGCGAGATATATGCCAACACATCTTAGTAGGGGAGCAAAAGAAAGCCGATGGTACTTCGTCATATGTTTCTAACTACACTTTTAATGTGGATCAATCAAGGAGAAATCTAGCGAAGATGATAATCATACATGAGTATCCACTTTCAATAGTAGAGCATCATGAGTTTCGAAAATTTGTGGGAGGTCTTCAACCTTTATTTAAGGTTCCGTCTCGAAATACCATTAAGAGTGACATATTGAAGATCTATGATTATGAAAGACAAAGAACATTGAAGTTGTTAGAAAAGAACACCAGTAGGGTAGCAATTACCATTGATATGTGGACGGCTAGCAATAAAAAAAAAGGATTTATGGCGATCACATCTCACTTTATTGATCAAAATTGGAATATGCAAAGCCGGATTATGAGGTATATCTTTTTTGTTTACTTAAAATATGTAATGTTAATTTATATAGATTATTTTCTGTTTTATTAACGCATCAAATGTTGAATTAGGTTTATTTATGTGCCTTGTCCACATACTTCTGAATTTCTTACTGATGTACTTTATGAGTGTTTGCTTGATTGGAATCTTGATAGGAAACTGTCCACACTAACAGTTGATAATTGCACCACAAATGATGAAATAATCAACATGTTTTTGGACAAGCTTCCTTTGAGTTCACTTATGATGGGTGGGAGGTTGTTTCACATGCGATGTTGCGCACACATTCTTAATTTGATAGTTGAGGATGGACTAGTTATTATTGGGGACGGGATTGAAAGGATTAGAGACAGTGTTGCCTTTTGGACTGCATCGCCAAAAAGGATTGAAAGGTTTGAGGAAGCAGCCCGCCAATTGGAAATATCATCTACTAAGAAACTGACACTTGATTGTAAGACTCGGTGGAACTCTACTTATTTGATGGTTAGTGTTGCTATAGTTTACAAGGACGTCTTCCGACGCTTAAAGCAACGTGAGTCTCAGTATAAAAGTTTGCCAAGTGTAACACCCCATTTTTTCGTCAAATGAAGTGTTACGTCTTCCAAAAAGACATCATTAATTAACCTCAATAATAAATACTCCAAATATAAATCCAAAACGTTACAGCGGAAGTCTAGAAATCAATTAAACAACCATAAAAGTTAACTCGTCCCATACCGGGTAACTAAAATCCAACCCGAACAAATTAAATTACACCGAAACAGTTAAAACATAGAATCCTAGGCGAGTCCATTGCCTTTATCGACTCCAGAACCTCCTGCTCCTGAGATGTACACTATCGTCAGCTAAATAGCTCAGTGAGTTCACGGTTTGTATGCCATCACACACATTAGCCATATAAATGTCAAGTAAATAATGACATGCAAGATTTATGCAACCCCTTTTGAGATCTCTCAACTCCATTCCATTGGGTAGGGACCTGCCATGTCACAGACATTCCCTGGACGTGTAGGTTCACAAAGAACTAACTGCCCATCCCAGGTCGTGCCTCCCCTAAATGTGACATATCGGGATGATATCCCATACCCCGGTTAACGCACTATGTTAACCCTAAACCCAACCATATGCATGCAATTTATGTTAAATGAACATAACAAAAATTATTATGCTTGCACCATAAATAAAAATTTAAATGCACGTAAATCACCATTTATAAATAACGTGCAATTAACACCTTAACAACACATGCGTATAAATTACCACACCTCATACATGTCAAAAATAAATTTATACATATGTGTACATCCCAGTGAAATCTCGTGAAAAACTCACCTGATAAGTACCGGTTCGTTAGAACTTCTCTCCAAATAACAACCTACAATTATAGACGCCAAAATACTCATTAACGTCTATATTTTATACAAAGTCAACTAACGATTAACCCCGGTCAACCCTTAATTATACTCCTAATTGTCCACCAAAAATTTTATTAATCAACCCCAATTTGTTTGCGTCAAATCATTAACGTCATGACATTTCGATGTCCCGATTAATAATAAGAATTTCTTAATAATGCGGGGTTACTCCTTTAATTTATAATTAAATAATACTAAAAATATATATGATTAAATATATAAATTTTAGTAATTTATTTAATTAATAAATCATCACCAAAAAATTTAAATGAACTTATAATTAATTTAGAATAACTCTTATTGGGCCTTCTAAACCAATTATACAATAAATAACTTATTTGGACCCCTCTAAAGCCCACCAGGTAAAGCCCAATACTCCCTTAACAGCCCACTAGTCACCCCCTGTCAGAAAGTCGCCGGAGCACGTCGTCGGCGCCGGCGGACGCCGTTTTTCGGGCGAGTTCGCCGGTTTTCCGGCGAGCTCCTTGTTTTGGACCGTGTGGCTTCGTTTCTCATCCGTTTTCGACGATTCTTTTTCCTAAATTTTAGTTTTTCGATTCCTCATCTTTTAGAAACAAGAATCGCATGAAAACTTTGAGTTTTGAGGGAGATACTTATGTTTAAAGTTTCGGTTTTTACCGAAAACGATAATTTCTACGTTTTGATTGACTTAACAACCTTTCGGTTATCCAATCGGTTTCAAAACGTATATGGGTTTACCTTTACCCATTACTAACACCTCCATTAGGTTATTTTCTAGATCTATAGAAAATACATACCTTAATCCGGCAGATCATTACCGAAAACGAAGCTTCAAGATCTCTCCTCGTGACACCGTTCACCAGGACTCCGACACCGACTCACCCCGAAATGCCGACAATGAAAGACACCAAAACTCCAACCGCCCCCCCCCCTATATTTATAGCTGGGTTTTTCCACCGAAATATGGAAGGAGGAATCACCATTATTACCGTTAATCTCTTCCATATTTCAAATTTCGAGATTTGCAAAATCGATCCCTCGCCATCACTAAATCACGATTTAACCCCCTATATTTAAATTGTTTCCTAATTAAAATTCAATCACTTTTAATTTGATTGATGCTCCACCGAAAATAAAAAAGATTTCCCCATATATATATATATATATATATATATATATCTTTCAAGAATTTAAACTAAAAAAATATACTTTAAATTAATATCCAACTTCCAAAAAATTTGGATGTTACAACTCTCCCCTCCTTCAAAAGAATTTCGTCCTCGAAATTACATCTGACCAAACAGGTGAGGATATTTAACCCTCATTTCCTCTTCCACTTCCCATGTCATTTCTGCCCCCTTATGGAATTTCCACTTAACCAATACTAAGGGTATAACCCTATTCCTCAGTCTCTTGGTCTTCCTGTCCAAGACTTCGATGGGCTCTTCAACATAGGCTAGTTTGCTATTAATCTCAACATCCTCGAGATTTACAATAGCCGATTCGTCGGCTAAACACTTCCTCAAATTTGACACATGGAACGTGTCATGAATTCCACTTAGTTCCTCTGGTAGTCCTAAACGATAGGCTACCGATCCTACCCTCACGATTATCTCGAAGGATCCGATATATCTTGGACTTAGCTTACCCTTCTTCTCGAACCTTACGACTCCTTTCCATGGTGATATCTTTAGTAACACTTTGTCGCCCACTTGGAACTCTAGAGGTCGGCCTCTCCTATCCGCATAACTCTTTTGCCTAACCTGTGCAGCCTTTAATCTATCTCTGATTTGCAAAATTTTGTCTGAAGTTTGTTGAACTAACTCCGGACCAATGAGTTGTCTTTTTCCAATATCTGCCCAGCATACCGGTGTTCTGCATTTGCGGCCATATAGTGCCTCAAACGGCGCTGCCTTGATATTAGAATGGTAGTTGTTGTTGTAGGCAAACTCTATTAATGGAAGATGACTGTCCCAGTTACCTCCAAATTCGATCACACATGAACGTAACATATCTTCCAACGTTTGAATTGTCCTCTCGCTTTGGCCGTCAGTCTGAGAATGGTAGGCAGTGCTTAAATGTAACCGCATCCCCATTTCCTGCTGAAAGTTTGTCCAAAATCGAGATGTAAACCTAACATCCCTATTAGATACTATTGATATAGGTACTCTATGTCTTGTAACTATATTGTTGACATAAAGTTGTGCCAACCTTTCCAATGTGTATTTGTCGCTGATCGGTAAAAAGTGAGCAGATTTTGTCAACCAGTCGACAATCACCCAGATTGCATCATGCCCTTTCATTGTCCTTGGAAACTTCGTAATCGAAATCCATGGTTATCATATCCCATTTCCATACTGGGATCTCCAATTGTTGTAGCATTCCTGACAGTTTTTGATGTTCCGTCTTCACCTGTAGGCAAGTCAAACACTTCTCTACATAACTCGCCACAACTTTCTTCATACCAGGCCACCAGTAACTCTTTCTCAGATTCTTATACATCTTGTCGCTTCCTGGGTGCATCGTGTATTTGGACTTGTGGGCCTCGTCCATCACGATATTCCGTAATTCCCCCAAACTAGGAATCCATATTCGGGTTCCTAATCTATACACCCCATCTGACCCTATGGTCAGTGTCTTGATTTGCCTTACCATTCGTTCCTTTTTAATATTTTCTTCTAATAGGGCTTCCTTCTATGCTTCTCGTATTTGATCTATCAAGTTCACCTTGATATCCATTTGCATTGCCCGAACTTTGATTGGTTCAGACCCTTCCTTCCTACTTAATACATCGGCAACTACGTTCGCCTTACCTGGATGGTAATGGATTTCACAGTCATAGTCCTTGAGCAATTCCATCCATCTTCTTTGTCTCATGTTCAATTCCTTCTGGTCGAACAAGTATTTCAGACTCTTATGATTGGTATAAATCATATATTTGGTACCGTACAAATAGTGTATCCATATCTTTAGCGCGAAAACTACCGCAGCTAATTCCATGTCGTGGGTAGGATATTTCTTCTCATGTTCCTTTAACTGGCGTGAGGCATAAGCAATAACCTTTCTCCTTTGCATCAACACACATCCTAGTCCCATCTTCGACGCATCACTGTACACGACAAAATCTTTAGTTCCCTTTGGTAGGGTTAACACTGGAGCACTACTCAGCCTCTCCTTAAGCGTCTGGAAGGCTTCCTCCTGTTTTTCTCCCCAGTCGAACTTTATCGCTTTCTGGGTCAATTTCGTCAATGGCGTAGCTATTTTGGAGAAGTCCTGGATGAACCTCCGATAATAGCCCGCTAGACCCAAGAAACTGCGAATCTCAGAGGCAGACTTAGGAGATTTCCAATTCATGACTGCCTCAATTTTGGCTGGGTCTACTTTGATGCCCTCTGCATTCACTACGTGGCCCAGAAACTGAACTTCCTGTATCCAAAACTCGCATTTAGAGAACTTGGCGTAAAGTTGCTCCTTTGCCAATAAATCCAGAATTGTTCTTAGATGTTGTTCGTGCTCATATTTGATCCTTGAGTAGATAAGAATGTCATCTATGAAGACTATAACAAACTTATCTAACCAAAGGGGTGTTAGCCTAGTGGTAAGGCATGTGGACTTGCTAGTAGCGGTCTCATGTTCGAACCCTGGGGGACGCATCCTGGAGGTACGGGGGCTTCGACCCCGGGCTGCATGCTTTAGCAGTCGGGCTTCGGCCCAAATTGCCAGGGATTAGTCTGGGCCCAATGTGGTCTGGGATACCCTCTCAAAAAAAAAAAAAAAAACAAACTTATCTAAGTAGGGTCCGCAGACTTGATTCATTAAATCCATAAATGTCGCAGGTGCATTCGTTAAGCCGAATGGCATTACTACGAATTCATAGTGTCCATATCGAGTCCTGAACGCGGTTTTTGGTATATCTTCTTCTCTTACCCTCAACTGATGGTACCCTGATATCAAGTCAATCTTCAAGAAGTGACTAAATCCTTGCAGTTGATCGAAGAGATCGTCAATCCTTGGTAAAGGGTATATATTCTTTATTGTGATCTTATTGAGCTCACGATAATCGATGCACATTCTCATTGTGTCATCCTTCTTTTTCACAAACAGTATCGGTGCTCCCCAAGGCGATGAGCTTGGTCTGATAAAACCATTATCCAAAAGTTCCCGCAGTTGCTTCATCAACTCCTGCATCTCCGTTGGGGCCAATCGGTACGGTGCCCTAGCAATTGGTGTCGCTCCCAGTACCAAATCGATCTTAAATTCCACCTGGAGTTCAGATGGAATTCCTGGTAACTCCTCCGGGAACACCTCTGGGCACTCTCTCACTATTGGTACATCATTTATCTTTTTCTTCTCTAGCTTTGCGTCGATTGCGTAATCAAGGAATGTTGTGCAACATTACCGTAGATATTTGCTTGCCTTAATCGTCGTGATTACTCCTATATCATTCGTCATTCGGTCCCCATAAACATAGACTGTTTCTCCTTCTGGGGTCAGGATTTTAATCATCTTCTTGTTGTAAACAATTTGGGCATGGTTGTTAGACAACCAGTCCATTCCTAAGACCACATCGAAACCACCCAAACCCATGGGCATAAGTCTTACAGGCAACTTCTTGCCGTCTATACAGATCGTGCATCCATCAATTACTTCATCTACCTTAACTTGACCACCATCTGTAGTTTCTACTATGTAGCTCTTTTCTAGCCTATTGGCATCTCTATTCAAGTAGTGACGGAAAAAAGTGGAGACAAAACTACCATTCGCACTTGAATCAAATAATACATGCGTATAGACATCATTAATAGGGAACATACCAGATACAACATCAGGGGTTTCCCGTGCTTCCTCCAGTGTCATGTTGTATGCTCGGTCGCGCCCCTTAGTCGGCTCCTTCCTTGCTAACTCTTTTCCCGATCCCTCTCCTGAAGCTCGGTTGTTGTTTCTCGTGCTCTTCTGTAACTTGGGACATTCAAACCTCAGATGTCATGTAGCTCCACACTCATAGCACGTCTTCTTCTCGGGACATTCTCGCACAGTGTGACATGGCTTCCCACAACGATAGCAAGTTACACTTCCTGCTCTACACTCCCATCTGTGCCTCTTATTGCATCTTTTGCACGTAGGAATGGAGAATCCATTGTTCTGGTTTTTGGTCGACGTTTGCGTTTCCCTCGCCTTCTTTACCCCCTTGTTCGATCCTTCCCACTTTCTCTTGAAATCTCTCCTGTCTCCAGTTGCCTTTGCATTATTCTCTTCAGCCACAGTTGCCATCTCTACCGCTTGAACGAACGTGGTTGGCTTCGTCATGTCCACATATCGTTTTATCTTTATCCTTAGACCATCCTTGAATCGGTCTATCTTCTTTTGTTCGGTCGCCACTTGATAACTGGCGAACCTGGCCTTCTCCAGAAATTTATTCACGTACTCCTGAACTGATAGTGAACCTTGTTCGAATCTCAGGAATTCTGATTCTAACTTCTTCACCTCTGACTGTGTGCAATATTTATCCATCATCATGCTCTTCATTTTCTCCCATGTCAAATTAGCAACACCCTCTTCTCCTTAGATAGCGTATTCAGTCTCCCACTAGTGGAGTGTCGAATCCAATAGAGTAGTAGCAACATAAGTCACTTTTTGTTTCTCCAAGCACTTGCATATCTTAAAGCAGCTTTGCATTTTGGTGATCCAGTTCATTAGAGCAACTGGGCCTTCTGTGCCCTTAAACTCCTTTGGACGAGTGTCATTGAAGGTCTTGAAACTGCATGCCTTCTCTTTCACTTGATACTCTATCTTCTTGTGTGTTCCCCCTGCCACTAGTGGTTCCTTCTCCTGTTCTTTTGATAAGTCATCCATGTCTCTAAGACTCTAACTAATGCTTCCACCTTCTCGGTGATCTGAGAATTGTTCACTAGTCTCTCCTTTTGAGTGTTGGCTTCTTCCTCCCCTTCTGGTTCCTTGAAGCGGTCGCCTAACATGGCTTTCAACATGTTTGGGAGAGTATTTTGGAGTACTTGAGTCATTCGTTCCATCATTACCTCTTCTGTCATAAGGTTTGCACCCTCCCCGTTCTCTCGGTCTCTCCCTCGGCTTCCCCTTGCTGTGGAACTCCTCACCCCATACGGGGTGGTGCTTAAGCTTGCAGTTGTGTTTTGATTGTGCCCATGACCTCGTCCCGTTGGGGGCAGGTCACCCGCACCTCTTCTTATTGTTGTGGTTCTCAATGATCCACGTGAAACCATTCTGATACAACTGAATATTATTACTATAGTGGCTCTAGTAATACTTGACAAATTATTATTACTATAACATTCATACAAAGCATATAATTCAAGCATTACATAATTTCAATCATCAAAATTGTTAACACCTTTAATGCAAACCATATTATTATATTATATCGAGAGAGAATAAGTATCATACTACAATCAAAATTTGGGAATTCAAAACTCCCCCATATAATGTTAAAACCATCCTCCAAACTATAGTAAAAGTATGAGTATCAAGCCAAACATTTTAAAAATAATAAATAAATCAAAATCTCTCTCTCGATAGCTAGCACCATTCTTAAGGCTCCTCGGGAAGGTAGGGGTCTCTGATTGATTGTGCGAAGGTCACTGATGGCTTAAACCTCCACAATGGACTTATTCCTGGGCCCATCTTAAAGGTGTCGACCCATGCCGCAAAATAACCTTTCACCAACCCCGTGTACTCTCGTGTCACCATCTTGTAGAAACGAGTCATATCCCTTACTCGAGTACGCCAAGACCGAGCGGCAATCCTCCGCTCCTGTGATAGAATTAATTTCAAAAGGTCCCTCTCTTCCTGCAATTTATCTCCCACAGTTAATGCCTTAAAGTTAGCCTGCTGCAGATTGTAGAGCATACTCTTGGTCCTATCGTTGTCCCAGCGCGAGTAGGCCAACTTTTCCCTCAACTCTACCACCTTTTCCTGAGCAGTCTCTAACTTTCCTTGGGATATGGACAGTCTGTCCTCCAATTCGCCAATTTCTCCTTGTAAAGTCTATATCTTCTCTTCCATTTCATAGGTCTCAGGGGAACTTGAAGTGTACTCCTCAGATGGATCATACGAGGATTCTCCATGGCATGGTGCACGAGATGACGAGTTTCCTGAGTGAATTAGATCTTTACTCTGGGCCTTGTGACTTGAACTGTGACTACCACTACGGTTCATGCAAGATTGACTGCTACTCACTGATCCCCCATTCGAGCCCAACCCAAACAACACCCTCTTTCCCGACACTCTCTGTCCTCCAGCTCCACGCCCGCGCCCACGTCCCCTAGCCCTAGCGTGATAAGTGTACACCATTTTCCTACAAAACAATGAGGAAAAAGAAAAAAACACTAAATCACGTATCCATAAAATCAAACTTAATGGTAATGCATATCAAGTCACGTATAGTGCTAAACACCTCACCAGTTTAAGCTTAAGGCTAATAGAAATTCTTAACCAATTTTTCTTAAACTAAGACTCTGATACCAACTTGTAACACTCCATTTTTTTCGCCAAATGAAGTGTTACGTCTTCCAAAAACACATCATTAATTAACCTTAATAATAAATACTCCAAATATAAATCCAAAACGTTACAACGGAAGTCTAAAAATCAATTAAACAACCATAAAAGTTAACTCGTCCCATACCGGGTAACTAAAATCCAACCCGAACAAATTAAATTACACCGAAACAGTTAAAGCATAGAATTCTAGGCGAGTCCCTTGCCTTTATCGACTCCAGAACCTCCTGCTCCTGAGATGTACACTATAGTCAGCTAAATAGCTCAGTGAGTTCACGGTAGGGATGACATAAAACCCCAAACCCGACGGGAAAATCCGAAACCCGACTAAGTTCGGGTCGGGTCAGGTTAGACAATTTCGGGTCAGGTCAGGTAACGGGGAAATTTTTGGGGATTTTATCGGGTTCGGGGCAAGGTATCCCCGCCCCGCCCCGGTATATACATATATATATATATATATATTATTAATTATATATAAAATTATATATATATATATATATATAATCTATCTATACATATAATAAATAAGTAACGGAAGTGACACGTGTCATCTTCTGGTGACTCCATTTTTTCATTTTTTCGCCTAAACATGAACCTGGACGCATTTTACACTATAAGTTCATTTAGCAAATCAACATTCATTCCTTATTTAATCTTTCCTTAATTCAATTTTTTTAATTTATACCTTACATTTACTACTCTTATAATTAGATATGTAGTTTACTTTTAATCTCTTAGTTTTTTATTTTTCATTTTAGACTCTTATCATATAAACATAAATAATGTATATGAACTAAATTGCATTGAAAAAAACATTTTTATTTTTTTACAAATTATATCATTGTAATCGTTTCGTCTATACCTTCGAAATAAGTCCAACATTGAATATTTTTGGATTTAATTATATAATTAAATATCATAAATATATACGAATTAATATGTCGTGATTACTATGGAATTTGTCGAAATTAGTATGAGATAAAAGTTGAAAATGAGATTGCATATGTTCGGAAATCCAATTTAGAAATCAAAATTGTAATATGAATATTTTTTATTGAATTAAAATATATTATATTTTCTAAAAATAAAATAGAATATATTTTATTCTAATACAAATTGAAAATCAAATATTATTTCGTATTATTATTTTTGTAATACAAATTGAAAATCAAGTATTATCGAACATATGCAAATCCTTTTACCAAATTCATTTCAACTTTTATCTCACAAATTTTAATAATTGATTTTCAAAATCAATTATTAATACAAAAAAAAATTGCATGATTTAACCAGCTGCAAAAACAACAACAACTTTGAATGGAAAAAAGTTTGGAAAAATAGCATCGTACTTTCGATGATCATTCATATCTGTAAGATAAGTTTTTTGGCATGATTTAATTTTTTTAAATTACCCCGTGTAATACACGGGGACGAATCTAGTTATATAAATAAAATATTAAATTATCGGGTCGGGTTTGGGGATCGGGGATTCCCCATCGGGTCGGGTTCGGGGACGGGGCATAAAAAATCCCCGACGGGGCGCCCCGAATAAAACCCCGACGGGGAACGGGGCGGGGACGGGGATGCATTTCGGTTTCGGGGACGGGGACGGGGGACGACAAACCCGCCCCGAACCCGCCCCGTTGCCATTCCTAGCTCACGGTTTGTATGCCATCACACACATTAGCCATATAAATGTCAAGTAAATAATGACATGCAAGATTTATGCAACCCCTTTGAGATCTCTCAACTCCATTCCATTGGGTAGGGACCTGCCATGTCACAGACATTCCCTGGGCGTATAGGTTCACAAAGAACTAACTGCCCATCCTAGGTCGTGCCTCCCCTAAATATGACATATCGGGCCGATATCCCATACCCTGGTTAACGCACTATGTTAACCCCAAACCCAACCATATGCATGCAATTTATTTTAAATGAACATAACAAAAATTATCATGCTTGCACCATAAATAAAAATTTAAATGCACGTAAATCACCATTTATAAATAACGTGCAATTAACACCTTAACAACACATGCGTATAAATTACCACACCTCATACATGTCAAAAATAAATTTATACATATGTGTACATCCCAGTGAAATCTCGTGAAAGACTCACCTGATAAGTACCGGTTCGTTAGAACTTCTCTCCAAATAACAACCTACAATTATAGACGCCAAAATACTCATTAACATCGATATTTTATCCAAAGTCAACTAACGATTAACCTCGGTCAACCCTTAATTATACTCCTAATTGTCCACCAAAAATTTTATTAATCAACCCCAATTTGTTTGCGTCAAATCATTAACGTCACGACATTTCGATGTTTCGATTAATAATAAGAATTCCTTAATAATGCGGGGTTACTCCTTTAATTTATAATTAAATAATACTAAAAATATATATGATTAAATATATAAATTTTAGTAATTTATTTAATTAATAAATCATCACCAAAAAATTTAAATTAACTTATAATTAATTTAGAATAACTCTTTTTTTTTGGAAAGGGTATCCTGGGTCTATGGCCCAGACTAATCGTTGGCAATTAGGGCCTTTGGCCCAGCTGCTAAAGCGTGCAGCCCTGAGTTTATCCTCAGTGGCCACAATTGCTGCTAGTGGGCTCGAACCCGGGTTGAGTGCTATGAACTCCCCAAACCTTTACAACCACACCACAACTCTTGTGGTTTAATTTAGAATAACTCTTGTTGGGCCTTCTAAACCAATTATACAATAAATAACTTATTTGGACCCCTCTAAAGCCCACCAGGTAAGGCCCAATACTCTCTTAACAACCCACTAGTCACCCCATGCCGGAAAGTTGCCGGAGCACGTCGGCGGTGCCGGCGAACGCCGTTTTTCGGGCGAGTTCGCCGATTTTCCGGCGAGCTCCTTGTTTTGGACCGTGTGGCTTCATTTCTCATCCGTTTTCGACGATTTTTTTTCCTAAATTTTAGTTTTTCGATTCCTCATCTTTTAGAAACAAGAATCGCATGAAAATTTTGAGTTTTGAGGGAGATACTTATGTTTAAAGTTTCGGTTTTTACCGAAAACAATAATTTCTACGTTTTTATTGACTTAACAACCTTTTGGTTATCCAATCGGTTTCAAAACGTATATGGGTTTACCTTTACCCATTACTAACACCTCCATTAGGTTATTTTCTAGATCTATAGAAAATACATACCTTAATCCGGCGGATCGTTACCGAAAACGAAGTTTCAAGATCTCTCCTCGTGACACCGTTCACCAGGACTCCGACAACGACTCTCCCCGAAATGCCGACAATGAAAGACACCAAAACTCCAACCCCCCTATATTTATAGCCGGGTTTTTCCACCGAAATATGGAAGGATGAATCACCATTATTACCGTTAATCTCTTCCATATTTCAAATTTCGAGATTTGCAAAATCAATCCCTCGCCATCACTAAATCACGATTTAACCCCCTATATTTAAATTGTTTCCTAATTAAAATTCAATTACTTTTAATTTGATTGATGCTCCACTGAAAATAAAAAAGATTTCCCTATATATATATATATATATTTATATATATCTTTCAAGAATTTAAACTAAAAAAATATACTTTAAATTAATATCCAACTTCCAAAAATTTTGGATGTTACACCAAGTGAGCGGGATTGGGAATTCGCGAAGGAGATTTGTGATGGATTGCAATTATTTTATGAGGTAACTCTCTGTTTTATTAAACTCTATTTTTGTGTTGTTTATATGAGGTAACTTTAGTTTTTTGGTTTTTTGTTTCTTTGGCAATGCTTAGGTAATGGTAATGTTTTCTGGTTCAAAGTATCATACGGCAAATGTCTTTTTTCCATCAATATGTGAAATTAGATATTCTTTGGTTGATTGGGTATGTTCTCGTAATGAAGTCATTAAGCTCATGGTTTCCTAAATGCTTATCAAGTTTGACAAGTATTGGTTTGTTATACATGGGATTATGGGAATGCCAACGGTTTTAGATCCTCGATATAAGCTTAAGTTTGTGGAGTTACTTTTTCCTGTGTTGTACGGACAAGACTAATCGGCGAGTGAAATTGAGAAGCTCAAAGAATTGGTCTACACTTTGTTTCAAGAATATGAATCTAGTGATCCCGGTGCAAGAAACAATACTGAAAGTGTTGGTGGTTCGTCTTTTTCCAGTTCAGGATCTTCAGCAAGTCATTGTGTTGAATTTAAGAAACTTTTATCCAACATTGCTTCAATTGCCAATCAACAGCACGATGATTTAGATGTTACGACTGAGTTGGACAATTACTTGAAAGTGAAACTTTTGCCAAAAGACTTGGAGCTTGATTTGCTACTTTGGTGGAAGAGAAACGGGTTTAAATACCCAACACTTCAGAGGATAGCTAGAGACATATTAGTCGTTCCTATTTCTACCGTTGCCTCAGAATTTGCGTTCAGTACTGGTGGAATATTGGTAACTCCACACCGTAGTCGACTTCACCCAAAAACATTGGAGGCTTTAATGTGTGCTCAAAGTTGGCTATTGAATGAAATACGAGGTAATCGTATATTTGTTTTAAATTATAAATTATTATTTTAGTTATATATTTTAATTATTTTATTTTGATTGATAATAATTATTTTGTTCATATAGACACGTGTTCTGATGAGACCGAAGCATATTGCCGTACCATTGAATATGATTATGACGTGGAAGAGGTAACTATATCACTACGAGAACTATTATGATATATTTATCTATTTAGTCTTATACATCATACATTTTATTTTGTAGGAAACTAAGGAAAGTGAAGTGTTGGGTTGACGAGTTTGGCCGTTTGGGGAGTTTCGAGATGGTAATTTGGTTTGTTTGTCTTGTGAATCATGATGGTAGTCGGATTATGTCTAAATTTTTGTTCGTAATTGGGTTGTTGATGTTTTAGACAATTTTAGTCGGCTTTTGTTTGATTATGTTTGGTTATGTGCATATGGTCAAATGAACTATTTTGACCATGTTTTTGTGAATTCGTATTTGATCCTAGTTAATTATGTATCAATGTATGCTTTATTCCTACTTAGTTGTTGCTTTAATATTATGTTTAAGAAATTTGAATTTTTCGCTTTCGGGTTTCGGGTATTATCAACGGGTAACGGTGATTTTTTAGCCTTAACGGGTTCCCCAATGGGGATCGGGGAAACCGAGGGGACCCGATGGGGATCCCCAATAAGATCCCCGACGGGGATCGGGACGGGGACTGGTATGGTTTTCAGTTTCGGGGACGGGGACTCTAATCCCCGGCCCGAAACCGGCCCATTGCCATTCCTACCCGGGAGGGTAGCGACCGGGGGATCCCAGGAGCTTCTAACCGGGTGATCCCGGAGTGTCCAGTGTGGTAGTGTCCGTGTGACCGAGAAATCTTTGTCAGTCTCCGTTTCTCAAGTTCGAGAGGAAGTATAGTTTATTTGAGAGGGACTTCGGAGAGGAGTTGCTTTACCGTAAGGGTAAGTAGAAGTCTCACTACTATTTCGTTTCTAAACCGTAGAGTTTCGTTACCAGACAATAGCGTGAGCGTGAGGATTTAAGCGAGAAGCATCAGGTGAGTTTCTCTAACTAAAAACTTTAATGATGTTGCAGCCATATTTTATGCACGCGAGATTTGTTAAATGCGAGAAACGTTTTTTTATCGTTATTGATTTGGTTGAAATATATGCATACATTGTGTTAGTGGGTTATGGCCTAAGCCGGGGGGTGTCCCGCCTGCGCTCATACCGGGGGGGGGGGGTCTGTCCCATTTATGCCATTGGGGGTGTGTCCCAAAATAAGGCAGTATGAGCCAGATACGCCGTCACCTTCGCGTGACGATAGTGTAGGCTCGAAGCATGTTTTATAATGTGATGTTTCTGTTAAACTGAATTGGTTTATTTATTGTAAATCTTTTCTATGTTGTATAAATTGTTATTGGAGGGATCTCACTAGACCTTTCTGTCTAACCCTCGCTCTTTCAAAACTAAAAACCTTTTCAGGAGGGCGTGACATAAGAGGTTTTGGTAAGGGAAAGGAGAAGTTGTGATCTGGGGGCTTATCTAGAAGATTCTCTATTTAGTTTCTAGACTTAGTATTTCCTTTTGTAATCTCAGTTGTGTATTAGGTTGCTTTTCCGCAAACCTTTTTATTTTGAATTGTTGTTTTGGGGTCGTGTTGGCATTGATCTATATTAATGTCGTTTATGCTTTATTCAGAGAGTTTGGGTTGTTTCAGATATCTCATAAAACATTTTTGTAAGGCATGGATTACCATATCATCAAAGATTTCCTTGGGTGGTTGTCTCTAATTAGTCATGACCACACTTGAATGGTCACCCATGTTATGACTATGCCCCTCGATCCGTATATTTGGCGTCTCGTTCGTAGTCCCATACCCATTCAAACACACCATAAAGTGCAAAATCATATGCATGATAATGTGCAAAACATGAACCAACTTCGAGATCTTAGCATGCTTTAATGTTTGAAAACCAGTATGTAACACCCTAAATTTTAGAGAAATAAAATTCGAAAATTTTGCAATATGACGGCTATAAATTGGATAAACCTGGGTATACAATTCCTGCTATAACAAACCCAAAGTATCATCCCGATAAAACGGGGAACAAAGTTACAACCTTTACAATTAATCAAATGAAGAATATACTTAACCACCTAATAATCTAACTTAAAATAAGAAAGATTAGTATCGGGTGTTGCTATTCTTCCAAAAGTATGTCCTTTATAAAAAACTCCGGTCCATACATCTCCCAAAAAGACCGCTCTTGACCCCTAAGGCCATCCACTCAATCCCGACGAATCCCACCGGAAACCTGACTTGTTATACATGTCATTTTAAGAAAAAAGTGTTAGGCTAAAGCCTAGTGAGATCAAACATTTGCAGTAAAGATAATCGGGCGCAAGAGTAAATAAAAGAAATCCATTTGTGAAAATAATAATAATAATAATGTTCTTGAATGTAGCAAGTACCTCTTGGGTTAACGGGGGAGACCCGCTTATTAACACAAATGACGGAACACAAAAGTAAGCCATTTGATAAGTCAGTAAAACCAATACACAAATAAAGTACACGCAAGGGATGTCAGGCTCAGTGGCTTTAAACTTACACCCACAGAAAGTCAACTTCAACCCCGAAGGGTCCTTACGTTGAGATCCTCATCCAATATCGTAATACTTGAGCACGTAGAACTTCTAACCCAATCTGATGCCTAAACGTGCCTCGACGTGGGAAACTAATTGTCCCAACGCCGAAACAATAATATAACAATTTACGGGGTCATGACTCCCAAATGAAAGCACTTAAGCCACATAATGCCCGTAAGGCCAAACGAGTATTCCAACAATTGATAATATGCATAGATGACATGAGCGGTGATTTCCACCAAGACAATTTCCATTATTTACCAAAAGATCACTAGTCAAAATATGTTTGACTCTTTTTATGTCTCAAATCCCAAAACATGTTGTAGACCAATATGCAAACTTATCAGCAGTTAACCACAATTTCAATATTTCCAAATCTATAAATTTTACATGGTGGATGCCATCCATTTAAATATATTTCCCAAGTATAAGTAAGCATTGGCGGAGCCAGCTACTGTCTATGGTTAGCTTGAGCTTACGCTGGGATTTTAAAAAAAAATATGTAGGCCAAAAAATAAACGAAGGTCCACCAAGTATTAGAGGCCCACTTTAATAATAAAAAATTAGGCTAACCCACTAACCCATATAATACCCATTCATGGCTAGCCCACTTCAATAAAAGATTCACAACTCTGATTGACTTTGGTTGACTCTCATCTTCGTCTTCGTTCACGGCTCACGTCCCTGATTCACGTCTGGCACCTCTTAAGCTCTATCTCGAATTAAGATTTTAGTTGTTACATGTCAAAACTTGCAAATTGTGCATATTATTTCTTTGAGATGTTGAAATTGTTGGGATATTTGATAGATGTGGATAAATACCTAACCAAAAGAAAAACAATCGTTGATTCGTCAGAGCCAACTAACAATGATCAAAACAAAGTCGTATGGAAATAAACTTGGTCCATCTTCCCAAGAATGCGGATTAGGATTTTGGATTATAATCATAATATTTGAAACGAACGTATCTCTTAAAAGGACATTGCCAACCTCGAAACCATAAATTTCCGTACACACCTTTTGGGAGTAAAACCACGAAGATCCAATGTTGTTTGGTTTGATGAATATTCTACTTGGTTGGAATATAGTGTAAATCAAAATGAATCATCGGGGGTATTGTTAAATTTATAAAGGTCCATGTTTTTTGTTTACATATGTACTTTTGGATTGTATGCTGCTATCAATATAATATTTTTGATATTCAGTTTTTCGTTAAATTGAAGAGGATCACCCAAGTTGATTCTTCTGGCTCCGCCCCTGTAAGTAAGCTAATAGAAACATTATTAAGGCTCGTTAATCTCCATTTCACAAAATCATTATAAACCCTAGAATCTTCAAAAGTTAGATTTGGTACAAAGTTCCACAAATCAAATATATGAAAAAGGAGATGTTTAGGTATTCAAAATCCACCTTTTGACATGTATAAAGTTTTATAAAAGTGTAAGAACTCACCTTGGTAGTTTTCAAAAGAAAACCAAACCCTAGCATGGAAAAGAATAAAGGTAGGATGCTTAACCACTTGAGAGCTCTCCACAATCACTTCCTACAAGTGTTAAAGGTCACCATTAATGTCTATAAGGTACCATAAATGAAGAGAGAGGCTTTTTGGTGAAGAAGGCTTACCAATACTGCAGAGAGAAATCGCCCCTCAACCCTAAAAATTAGATAAACTAATTAAAACTCGCGACCCTTCTGATTTAAACCCTTCTGGACGTCGGCGAGATTGACACGGCGACAATGACATTTGTCACTGTCGCGGGCATAGTCGCGCGGGTTCCCCACCCTTCGGTACAAATGGGGCGAGAGTGCCCCCGCGATAGTGACCAGGGCACAATCGCGTGAGTTGTACCGTGTGCCTCAAGCCCACGGCGACTCTGCCTTCGCGATAGTGACACCCTGTCACTGTCGCGGGCAATGTCGCGAGAAACCAAAATTTCCAAAAGTTTGATATTTTCAGCTCACGATGCTCATAACAGATAAAATGTCATTATCTAATATGGAATCCCAACGCACAGTAAGTTCCAAAAAGAGAAGAATGTTAAAGGGACTCCCAGAATTCGGGGTGTTACACAACACACAAGTAGAATGCAAACATTAAATAAGCTTTCACATACATATAAACATAACCATAACCATATCATCGTCATACATAGCATTCGTAACATCACGTGATCGATATATCATACAACATTCCCAAATAAATATATAAGTATGTATATATTTTAATACATAAAAAACCTCATAAAGACTCACTAAGGGTGCGTTTGGTACGCAGAACAGGGTAGGACAGGATAGAACAGAACACACTTGTCCCACGTTTGGCGTGTCTTTATGCGGGACAAAGTGGAACTAGCTAGAACACATGTGGAACAAGCTTGTTCCCTCTTACCCCCTAGAACTAGCTGGAACAAGGTAACATTGACCAATATACCCCTAAAATAACAAAACCTAATACACAATTTTTCCACATCCAATTCACGCCTCCCTCCTCTATTCATCTCCCTTCATCACTCATCATCAGTACGTTGCTCGATCTATCTCTCCTTCTTCCTCAGGTAACGTTTTCTCCTAATCGATCTCTCCTTCTTCCTCAGGTCGATTTGTCCTAATCGATTTCTCTATAGATCGATTTCTGGGATTTCTCTACATGTTGATTTTTCTGTGATTTCTCATAGAAATCGATTTATGTGATTTTTCATACCGATCGATTTCTCTTACTTGAAATCGCTTTTTCACACAACTTACCTGTGATTTTTCATCTTGTTGTCTACATAATCATCTCTTGGATTCCTCCTATATGATTTCATCTTAACCTACTATTGGATTGGACCTGGTGTGAAAAAATTTCCCAAGACTACAATATTGATTAAAAAACAGAAGACTTGAACCTGCTATTGTGATTTTTTGGTTGCCATTTTTGTTATGATTCTTAAACCTATAATATTGATCAACTCACATATTGTAGTTGTTTTTTTTTTTGTGATTCTTGCTTCCATTTTATTTGGGATCTCACGTTCCAAACTCATGAAGTTACTTCATAGTCCAAACTCCAAACTCATGATGTTCAAATGCATTTTTGTTATACTTCAGATTCATTTTTGTTGTAATTTTTCTTTTTGTTTGATTTTTCCTGTGTGATAAACCTGTTGATTTCATTTAGATTGATTATTCGGTAAAAAAACACTACATAGTTCACTAGGGGTAAATTGCTCATTTAACCAATTCTGTTATGTTCAATCCAATCCTGTAATGTCTTACCAAACGCTGAACAACTGTCATGTCCTGTTCTGTTCTATCTTGTCCAGATCTGTCCTGTCCAGTCATGTCTGCGTACCAAACGCACCCTAAGAGTCTGGAAATAACAATAGGCCAAACAATAAAAAGATTCTAGTCCAAACAACATCAAGGTCTTGTCTAACAACCATTTTCTTGGTAATTTATGAAGTTAATTATATATTTATAAATATTTATTTTTTGATTGAATAAAAATAAAATTCTAAATTATATGTTACTAATTTTACAACGATTTTAACTGTTAAATTATGTATTATTAGCTATTTTATTTATCAAATCATATA
Organism: Arctium minus; assembly: GCA_954870635.1. Lineage (NCBI taxonomy): Eukaryota > Viridiplantae > Streptophyta > Magnoliopsida > Asterales > Asteraceae > Arctium > Arctium minus. The sequence continues at coordinate 19,644,755 of OX941097.1, read as the reverse complement.
AATTATTACATCAATGTAAATACTTTAGTATTTGACTTCTAAGTTATAGTAACAAAATGTGTAAGTATTCTCGTTATTATTTGTTAGACCACAGTCTCATTGGATTCAAGATCATCCAATCTGAAGATCCAATCTGAAGCTAAAGCCGGAAAGTCGACTCTCAATACAAAGTCTAATGTCGTTTGTAATAAATGTCGAAGTAAATTATTGTCTATTGTAATTTTAGTATTTAGTTTAACTTAGTTTAAATATCTAATTATGTTAGATATTAGTTTGTTAGATTAATATCTAAGTTATATATTATATTAGTTGTTAGATAATATCTAGATATTAGTTTAACTAGTTAGATATTAGGTGTAGTGTGTTTGAGAAGCTATCAGATTAAGTAGAACTTAGATCACAAAAAAAACACACACAAAAGGTGAAAAACAGAGAGAACACATCAGAGCTAAAACCGAACACCAAACCATTGTAATCGTTTGTTATTAATCATACAGGTTGGTAATCTTGTTGTTATTGTTGTTTTTGTAAGAACTTGATATAGTATTGTGGACCGACAATTGGTATCAGAGCCTGAAAAGAGATTCAAATCAAGTTTTTATAAACTCGACTATGTGTTCTTATTTTCAAAATCATTTTCGAGATTTAAGGTGTTCTTGGGTTAGAAATCGATCAAGTTGTGATCGATATATGTGCTAGATCGAGTTGTTATAGTTTGATTTCAGTATAGAGCTTAAATCGAGGTTCCAAATTTGTGATTTTGTTGTCTGAGTTAACGTTCAAAAACGTCACTGTTCCATCGATCATACTTTCAAAAAGTGATTTTTATCGAGATTGAGTGGTAACAATCTGTTCTAGAAGTGTTAGTAGTCGCTTTGTCAAATTTGGGACTGCTAATTCGAAGTACAGACAGGTTTTTGGTTGAAATTCGAAGTTACAGGGACGAACTCATGCAAGTTGAACTTTGCGTGACCCACTTTGCGCCACCAACTGATAACGCAAAGCCCACTTTGCGCCACCAAAAGCTCACGCAAACCTCAACTCTCGCGACCAACGGATCACGCAAACCTCAGTTTGCGCGATCAACTCTTCACGAAAAGCACAAGTCTCATTTGCGCCAACTCCTTGAAACGCAAACCTTACTTCGCGCCAACCTCCACTAGCGCAAAGCTCTACTTAGCGCTACGTACATCTTGAACAAACTTCAATTCACGCGATTAACTCTAAACGCAAACTTCAGTTTGCGCGACCCACACTTCACGCAAACCTATTGTGCGCCAATCTCTCATCGCACAAACCATCCTTTGCGCCAACCACCACTAGAGCAAACCTCATTTGCGCCACCTTCTCAAAACGCAAAGTTTGCTTTACTCCTATACCAGACTTAAATCAGAATGACATCCAGAGAAGCCCTTGCAATCGGAACTGACACCAAGCCACCGATTCTCTTTAGAGGAGAATACAAACAGTGGAAAGATCGGTTCCTGAACTTTATTGAAAGACATGAGTTGGGTGAATTCATCAGGAAATCGATAGAAGAAGGGATTATGAAACCAGTTACGAAGACTCGTATGGTTGGAATTGTGCCGACACAGTATGAACTTAAGTATCATGAGCTCGATGATGATAACCTAAAGAGAGCAAAAGGTGATAGATTATCAAAGTCATACATTCTACAAGGAATTCCAAACGAAATCTATGTAAAGATTGAAAGCTATAAAGCCTCGGGCAAGGAGATGTGGGATCGGCTAGAGAAGATAATGTTGGGTTCAAAGGTTGGGAACCGACTCAAAATTTTAACTGCCTAAACAATTATGAAGAATTTAAAGGCAGAGTTGGAGAGTCTCTAGAAGGAACTTATGACAGATTCGTGACCTTGCTAAACGAACTAAGCAAGAACAGGTCACCAAATCTCAAATCGAGTTGAATGTCAAATTTCTAAGTATTCTACAGCCGGAATGGAAGAGATTTGCCAGTCAGATGAAGCAGATCAAGGATCTGAATGAGATTCCACTTCATGAGGTGTATGAAACCCTCAAACAAAATGAAGAAGAGGTGGATGAAATTCTAGATGAGAAGAGGCAGAAAGTGAAGACAGTTGAAGACACAGTTGCTCTTGTTGTCAAAAAGAAGAAGAACAAGACGATTGTGTATGAATCAGAAGAAAATGAAGCTGATGCAAACTCTGACTCGGATGACTGTGAACAACTGAAGCAGGCTATGCTCATGCTGACAAAGGCCTTTCAGAAGAAGTTCTACAAGAAGCCAAGTTCAAACAGTCAGAGGTATTCCTCTGGTCCTAACAACTATGCTCATAAGGAAAGGGTTGAAGGAAATCGATTTAAAGGGAAGAGAATAGAGGAGAAGAAACCGGAAGATAGAAGAATTAAAGCTGAAGGATCCAGTCAGTCAGAACCACCAACATGCTACAACTGTGGCAAAACAGGTCACTTTGCCAGAGACTGCCGAAGACCCAAAGTCAGAAACTCTGATTATTACAAGAACAAGATGCTTCTTGCAAAGCAACAGGAGGCGGGTAAGGCACTGATGGCAGATGATGAATACTGGCTTGATCATTCAGATCAGGAAGAAGATGATGAAGAGAAGGATGAGTCAGCCAACATGTGCTTGATGGGAAAGCAGGAATCAGAAGCTGAAGCTGATTCAAATGATGAAGAAGATGAGGTATGTGATTTGTCTTATTCAGATTTCATAAATAAAATGCATGCCATGAATTTAAAACAACAAGAGTTAGAGTCGAAGCTTAAGCGAGAAAATGGTGTTATAACTGACAAAAACCAATCGATACAGAAACTTAACAATGAAACTGCTGAGAGAGAAGTGTTGATTGAGGTTTTACATAGAAACAATGACACCAACGCCAAAGAAAAGACAATAATTCTTAAAGAGAATTCTGAAATCAAGTCTAAACTGCGAAAGAGTGAGTCTGATTTCAGAGAGCTTACTAAAATGAATTCTTCATGTACTGAAGAAAACAAAACTTTAATTGCAAACTTAGATGCTTTGGAAAAGAAGTTATACTTATTAGGTCAAAGTGAGCAAACCATTCATCTAAACAAACCGAAAGAGAATAAAGAAAATTGGGGAATCGGTTATGAGAATCCTCATTATCTTAAAAACGGTATATCTGAAGTGCCTGCACTTTATGATTTTACGTTCTTAAGACTCTCTCGTCGATGCCCTAAACTTAAAGTTTTCTAAACTAGACTATCAAAAGAGGATGAAGCCAAAGAAACGGAAAAACAGAGGAAATCATCTAAAGTTCACCTTCCATTTTATTATGCGAAGTTGAATAATAGTTATGATGATCCAATTAATGAAAATAAATCTCTTTCAAATGACTTCTTTCAAAGTTATTTTGTCAAAGAAATGGAGGCAAAACCTGTTAAAGGTAAACTTTATGTCCCTCCTCTTGTTTTGGAAAGTCAAATTTCTGAACTCAAGAACTCTTTATCAGATGAAAGACTTTTGATTGAGATTGAACAAAAAGTTTTTACAACTGTGCTGAAAAATGTTGTTATTTCAAAGGCTTCTAAATCTGATGACATGTTTGGTTTATCAAACGGAGGGTTTGATTTTCTTAACTCTGACGGTGGTTCGGATGGTTGTTTTGAACAATTTGATTTTAATGCGAAACTTGCTAACCATTCATCTTTTCTTGTGCAATCTTTGGGAAAAACCAGTATGACTGTTAACAGTACAAAATCAACGAAAGTTGATAAATCAGTCTCTGTGAAAGCTAAAAATGCTAAAGGTAAGATAATATCTCAGCATTCATAGAAACCTAACACTACTGGTAATTCTAAAAAGAAGCATTCGTTTTATGCTCAGAAGTCTAACTCACGAGTTTCAAATGTTTCAGATCTGAGCAAGCGAAAGCCAGAAGTTAAATCTCAATGGCAACCGAAACAGAAGCTTGACAAGGCTGATAAATCGTTTTGTAGTGTTAATTGTAATAAGACTTTACCTAGTAAAGATGTTTTGAAAGCGAATGTTGCTACTATTTTGAAATACTCTTTTACGCAACTATTCCAGTTATCTAAATCTGCTAGAAAGTCTTCCTTTTATGATAAACATGTTTCTAATTCTTGTCAAGATTCAGAGATTTGGTTTGGAAATTATCATGTGCATTCATCTCATTATAATGCTTTAAATGAATTTCAAATGAAAAGAGGACCCAATTTCAAATGGGTACCAAAATCTAGTGCTAACACAGTTGGACCCAATTTCAAGTGGGTACCAAAAGCTAAATATGTGTTGCAGGCACCCAACGTTTAAGAAGGAGAAATCTGAAATGGTTTCTAAACACATCTGTTCAGAACCCGTGCTTAAGAGAAATTATGGCTTTTGAACACATCAGTTCAAGACCCGCTCTTCAATACTCAAAAGTTTTAACTCCAAATGTTGTCAAATGAATATCTGAATCTCTTGTTTCGTTATTTCTCTTACGCAGATCCGTCATTTATGGTACTTGGATAGCGAGTGTTCCAAGCATATGACTGGACAAAAAGAGATGTTGTCCAACTTTACAGAGAAGTATTGCGGAACAGTTAGATTCGGCAATGACCAGTTTTCACCAATAATGGGATATGGTGATGTACAACATGACAATGTCACGATCAAGAAGGTGAGCTATGTTGAAGGCTTACGGCACAACCTATTCAGTATCGGCCAGTTCTGTGACAAAAACTTAAAGGTCAATTTCAAATCCAAGACGTGTTCAGTTCGCACTGAAGAAGGCAAAGAACTCTTGGTCGGCACGAGAAAATCAGACCTCTACACAATTACTTTGTCAAAAGTCCAGACTGACAAGCAGGTTTGTCTACTGACGAAAGCCTCGATGCAACAAAGCTGGTTATGGCATCGACGACTCTCCCATCTCAACTTCAGGTACATCAACAATCTGGTCAGTGGAAAGCTCGTCAAAGGACTTCCAGAGCTCAAATATGAAAGAGAACATCTTTGTGCAACATGTGAAAAGGGAAAGATGAAGAGGGCTCCACATAAACCAAAGCCTGAACCGAGTACTAACGCTCCGTTAGAGTTATTGCATATGGACTTATGCGGTCCGATGCGAACTCAGAGTCTAGGCGGAAAGAAGTACATACTCGTTATCGTGGACGATTACTCGCGATACACATGGGTAAAGTTTCTACGTTCAAAGGATGAGACACCAGATGTTCTCATCACATTCCTTAAGACGACCCAGGTGAATCTGCATAAATCGGTAAAGCTTCTAAGAACAGACAACGGCACAGAGTTCAAAAACAAAAAGGTTGAAGAATATCTCGAATCTGTCGGGATATCATATCAATACTCTACTGCTCGAACGCCTCAACAAAATGGAGTGGTCGAAAGAAGAAATCGTACGCTAGTCGAGGCTGCTCGAACTATGCTAAGTCAATCAGACTTACCTCTATTTCTGTGGGCTGAAGTTGTATCGACTGCGTGCTACACACAGAATCGATCCATGATACACCGCAGATTCAAGAAGACTCCTTATGCGTTGATCAACAACCGAACACCGACAATCAAATATTTCCATATATTTGGGTGTAAGTGTTTCGTTCTAAACGATAGAGAGAGTCTCAACAAGTTTAATACCAAGGCGGACGAAGGCATCTTCATTGGTTATTCCTCTACATCAACTGCATACCGTATATATCTGAAGAAGTCAAAGACGGTTATTGAAAGAGTCAACGTCTCGTTTATGAAGAGATGGCTTCCGAATAACACAGTTCAGAACCCGTGATAACCGGAGTACTAGCTTTTGGGTAGATCAGTCCAGAACCTGCGTCTCAACAGAACAAATCAGATGAAGCATCAACGTCAACTAATCATATATCTGATTTAGACTTATTATTTGAAATGTTTTATGATGAATTTCTTGGATCTAATGTAAAGAAATCTGTTGTGGTTGACAGGATAGAAGACTTAACGACTACTCATCCAACCAGTTCAGATATCTCTACTGAATCCAACACCCCGATTCAACAAGAAATTCCAGTTCAAATGCCGACTCCAACAGTTGAAGAAGTGACATGTAATGAAGAGACAGAAGTAGCTGAAACAGTAGGATGTTCTGTACAGATCCATCTACAGTCGGACCAAGCTGTACCTGCTGAGCCTTCTGAACCTACCACTTCAACTGCAATCATCATTCCTCCTGAACAAACTGAAGAAGGTACAGGTGGATTTATAGATGATACAATTGACATACATTCATATAATCTACTACCTCATGAACACAAATGGAACAAAGAGCACCCGACAAGCCAGATCATTGGCGATCCAACGAAACCGGTGCAAACTAGGTCAGCGTCAATGAACATGTGCATACATGACTCCTTTCTGAGCAAGTTTGAGCCAACTCGCGTATCAGAGGCACTTGTGGATCCAGAATGGGTGATCTCAATGCAAGAAGAGCTGAACCAGTTCGACACACTTAAAGTCTGGAGACTCGTACCAAAACCTCAAGGTAAAACAATTATAGGTACGAAATGGGTTTTCAAGATCAAGAAAGACGAAGATGGTACCGTTATCCGAAACAAGGCGAGACTTGTATCCAAAGGATACAAACAAGAGGAAGGAATCGACTATGACGAGACTTATGCTCCTGTGGCGCGATTAGAGGCAATTAGAATGTTTCTAGCCTACGCAGCCCACAAGAACTTCACGGTCTTTCAAATGGACGTGAAGACTGCCTTTCTGAATGGCATTTTGAAGGAGGAAGTCTACGTCTCTCAGCCAGAAGGTTTTGTCAATCAAGAGAAGCTGAATCACGTCTACATTCTCGACAAATTACTTTACGGTCTGAAACAAGCTCCTCGCACCTGGTATGATATCCTTTCACAATTTCTAGTCAAGTCTAGTTTTTCAAAAGGTACGGTAGATACCACTTTGTTTATCAAAAAGGAAAAAGCCGATATCATTTTAATACAAATCTATGTAGATGATATTATTTTTAGCTCTACAAATCCTAAGTACTGTAAGAATTTTTCAAACCTTATGGTGTCCAGATTTCAGATGAATATGATGGGAGAGATGAATTTCTTTCTCGGATTACAAGTCAAACAGTTTTCAACAGGGATTTTTATCAATCAATCAAAATACATTATGGATATTCTTCGGAAGTTCAAAATGGAAAATTCAAAACCGATTGGTACCCCAATGGCACCAGGTACTAAAATTGGCACCGATCCTTCGGGAAAGGCTGTTGATGTTAGGACTTATAGAGGGATGATAGGTTCTTTAATGTATCTTACTTCTAGTAGGCCAGATATAATGTTTTCAACATGCTTATGTGCAAGATATCAAGCCAATCCTAAAGAAATCCATATGTCTGCAGTTAAGCGCATATTTAGGTATCTGAAGGGCACTGCAGATCTTGGTCTGTGGTATCCTAAAGATACTAGTTTTGAACTAGCAGCTTACACAGATGCAAATCATGCTGGTTGTATGTTAGACAGAAAGAGCACGTCAGGACATGTACAGTTCCTCGGTGATAAGCTCGTAAGTTGGGCATCAAAGAAGCAACTTTGTGTTTCAACTTCCACGGTCGAAGCAGAATATGTAGCTGCTGCTAGCTGCTGTTCTCAGGTCTTATGGATGAGGACACAATTGCGCGACTACGGTTTCCACTTCAACAAAATCCCGATATACTGTGACTCCAAGAGCGCCATCGCAATAACAACGAATCCTGTTCAGCACACCAAAACCAAACACATAGACGTCAGGTATCATTTTATTAAAGATCATGTCGAAAAAGGAACAATTGAACTTTTCTTTGTAAAATCTGATTATCAGCTTGCCGATTTGTTTACCAAACCTTTAGACGAAAAGAGGTTTTCCTTTCTTGTCTCTAAGCTTGGTATGCTAAATCTTAAGATCTAATCAGTAGTTACCTATCAAAGTTTTCTAATTGTATACTTTTTTTATCTTTCTTCATTCTTAATTCTGATTGATATCTGCACTTCTATATTATGTTCATGATCCAAGGGGGAGTAGAAGAAGAAATTGAAAAGCGGTCAATATTATTTCGAGAGGGAGCTCATATTTTTTTTTTTGCATTAACCTTTTATGACAAACTTTTTGTAATGCAAGATTTTATGGGGAGCTCTTCAAGTCAAAAGAGTACGGATATGACTTCTGATTATTTCTGATCAGAACTCGTATTTTAAAAGTTTTACTGCTTTTTGTCTTTTCAATTTAAGTGAATAAATTTTACTTTGACTTGACATAAGACTTTTGCAGAATTTTTGAGAGATGCTTACAAGATCATATCTCTATGAATTTAAGCTTAGCTTCATGAGATGTAAGATCGCACGTTAAGGTATAATCCTTTATCTTAATCTCATATATGGTTGATAAGTGGACAACTTTCAATCATAGAAAACATTGTTATCAAATGTTCAAACCACTTCCCGATTCTTAAACCGAATTCATGATTTGGAAGTGTGACTTTAAATGTTTTCAAAGATCATATTTGTGCTTTAACTGAAATAGTTAAACCAATCTGAGCATCATATGCATAATAGGAAAACAAGGATTTATTTGTGCTAGGTATTAACACAACTTCTATGAAATCACCTTAACCAGGGATTTCTACCCAAAAAGTTAATCCATAGTGATTGAGTGTGAGAAGTCGAAAAGAAATGAGTGTGATTAGAGTGAGCAAAATGTTTAAAAGAAAGAGCGTGTGAGAACAGAGTTAAAAGAATATCACAACTCTGCACCAAATTTTTCTGAGCCGGGCAGCCACATTACTAGTGTTTCACAATTCTTTGGTGAACATTATTGAAACAGGTAACTAGCCCATGCCAACTCTTTATCAAACCTCACCAACTACTCATTTTCTTCTTAACAAGAAAGTGTTTCACATTTTCAAAGGGGAAGCAGCACATTTGCTATCTGATTTTCATTTGGAAAATCTGGATATTGAAAAGAAGGAAGTCTGCCCCACCTTCGCACTTCACTCATGCACATTGAGTCTGTGTTTAACTTACTATTGTCTCAGTGGTTTACACAATTTTTAGCCTATAAGCAATCATCCGTGCTTAATTCTTTCTATCACAAGCACAAACACACAAGGAATTTGTTTCTTTGTCATAATGTTTATAGAAATTACCTTTGTGGTGTTTCGATGATTAAATGGAAGCCCTGGGGGAGTCAACATCAAACAACTCCTTTCCAATGTGTATTCGTTACACACAGTGACTTAGTGTTACTGACAGGCATGTTAACTGATTCATTAGTTGATTCAGGTGTTACACGACTATTTTGTCTGGATTTGAAAAGATCTGGATGAATATCTTTTGAATTGACGGATCAGAGGCTCCAAATGAAATACATTTCTTACTACAAGTTTTGATGAAAGCGTTGCTCTTTTTCTCAAAAAGGGGGAGAATCTAAAGCTTGAAGAAATGTCCAGTCCATTACATTACAAGACATTGTAGAAGAGAAAAGCTAACCAAGAACTGCGAGATCAAAGTATTCTGAAGACATGCTGATTTCAGATAAATTTTCTTTGAAGATACTTTGCTAAAGCATTCTGAGCTAGAGAAAGAGATTGCATCTTCTGAGTTGAAAAGAAGACTGAATTGCTAAAATCTTTTTAGTAATGATCTTGATCCAAAGGGGGAGATTGTTAGACCACAGTCTCATTGGATTCAAGATCATCCAATCTGAAGATCCAATCTGAAGCTAAAGCCAGAAAGTCGACTCTCGATACAAAGTCTAATGTCGTTTGTAATAAATGTCGAAGTAAATTATTGTCTATTGTAATTTTAGTATTTAGTTTAACTTAGTTTAAATATCTAATTATGTTAGATATTAGTTTGTTAGATCAATATCTAAGTTATATATTATATTAGTTGTTAGATAATATCTAGATAATATCTAGATATTAGTTTAGCTAGTTAGATATTAGGTGTAGTGTGTTTGAGAAGCTATCAGATTAAGTAGAACTTAGATCACAAAAAACACACACACACAAAAGGTGAAAAACAGAGAGAACACATCAGAGCTAAAACCGAACACCAAACCATTGTAATCGTTTGTTATTAATCATACAGGTTGGTAATCTTGTTGTTATTGTTGTTTTTGTAAGAACTTGATATAGTATTGTGGACCGACATTATTCAACTCTAGATCATAAATCAAAAACATATTTGATGCATTTATAATTAAACATATTATTAAAGACCTAGGATCATGTGAGACCGCTCCTTTTTTGAGAGCCATAAGATCATTTCTTAGCCATTAGAATTTAAATCTACTTGATCTCACAAATCTTTTTTTTTATCCCAGAAAATGGTCTCACAAGATTCTACCACCTATACCACCATGCCCAATCATCAACAACCCCAACCCACCCCACTCACCCCGACCATTCCAACCATCACCACCAACCAACCACCTATCCACACCCTATTGTCTCCCACTCCACCTACCTTATTCACTCATCACCCAACCTTGACCCCCTACCCTTACACACCCTATTTTACTCCATCACCCATTCACCACCCCACCACCCACCCAAACCTAAACCACCTTACCACCTACCATACCCCATCCCACCAACAATACCATGCCCACTCATCACTCATTATCAACTACTCCCACCTTAACCATCTACACCCAACCCCATCCTACCACACCCATCCCAACCATCACCACCATTCACATACATAAATATACTACCCTACACCACCACAACCATCACCACTAACAAACATCCCACCCCACCCCCACCTACCAACAACACCATTATCACATCAATCAGCTACATACACACCATACACATCACTTAACTCCACCTATACCCTACCCCACCACCCTACCCCACCTTACTCACACCCAACCCCATTCCACCACACCTATCACCCACCCCATCCCAACCATCACTTCCAACCACCTACACGTACCCACCCCACCCTACACTCCATCCCTACTTATCAACACCTTTATGCACACCCATCACTCATTATCAACTACCCCTACCTCCACCCACCCCACTTTACTCCATCACCATACACCACACCACACCACCCTATCCCCATCCACTCTACCACCCACACCCCCATCCCCAACCTCCCATCTACCCCATCCACCTTACTCCGTCCACCCACACCCAACCCCCAACCCCCTACATACACCCACCACCACCACCCGTTCCTACCCAACACCCTACGCTACTCCCACCTACCAACACCATCATGTGTACTCGTCACCCGTTATTAACTACTGTCACCCACCCACAACCTTATCTCACATCAACTTAATTACCCAACCCCCACCCACCTACCTCAAGCATCACCAGTAACCACCTATACGCACCCATCGATACCTAACACCCTATCTACCATACCCTCACATATCAATACCACTATGTCTACCCATCACCCCTTATTAACCATCCTACCTACCCCAACAACCACCACCCTCACCTCATACATACCACCCACCCTACATATCATCCACATTTAACCCATCCAACCAACCATAATCATGCCTTACCCTACTTCATCTACAAATGCCCATTCCTCACATATCATCAACCTCACCCACCCAACACCCCACTTACCCTACCTCTACCTACCAACACCACCATGTATACCTCACCTAGTATCAACTACCCCCACCCTACTTTACCCCACTTACTGATACTACCATGTCCACTTATCACCCATTATCAACTACCCTTATCCTACATACTCCACCCACCCCCTTTACTTCACAGCCTACACCCCACCCACACCCATACCTAACCACACCCCATCTTACTTCACCCATCTACCACCAACCCATACCTACCCCAACATCATCACCAAACACTTACACATACCCACTACCCCACCCACCAACACCCAACAACCCACCTACCAACACCACCATGCCCATCCATCACCTATCATTAACTACCCCTACTACCTCAACCAACCACCACCCTTACCTCACATCCCATACACATGCACTTACCTCAACTACATACTCCAACCACTACACTGCCTTACCCTACTCTATCCACACAAGCCCACTCCTCACCTACCATCAACCCTTACCCTATTCTTATCCAACCAACCAACCAATCATCCTAAACCACCACCCCACCATATGTACTTACCACCTACCCTTACCCCACCTAACTCCTATATATATATATAGGGAGAGAGAGAGAGAGAGAGAGAGAGTTGGGTTCAAACGAGAAGACAATCAATTTACGAGAATGCGAGAAACAATTTAAACCACATAATTTATTGAAAAATGCCATAAAGAGAATGAAAAAAATAGAAATTAGATTACCATTTTTGAATTAGATCAAATATTCCATTAAGGGTATAATTGTAACAAAAACACCCTTGAAAGTAGGGGTGTATAAAAAACCGTCAACCCGCGAAATCCGCCCAACCCAACCCGCTAACAACCCAATTAAACCCAACCCGCCAACCCGTTAAACCGCCAAATTGTCAAACCACCAAACCGCTAATTAGGAGGGTTGAGATTGGGTTTAACTCGACCCAACCCAAACCAATACGCCATTGATATATATTATTGTTAGTGAATGCCCAAAAGCTAATCATACGATGATTATAATTTTGAGTTTTGTTTCATGAAATTAATAAATAAATAAATAAAAGGCATTGCTCAATTTATTATGTCTATGTTATATTATGTGCTTTAATTATTCATAATAAATAACCTTAGAATAATGTATTCTAAATGTCCCTAGTTGAATATTATTTTGGGTTTTAAGGTTGAAGTAATATGATAATGACTAGCATATGTAGGGATTCATATAGAGATATTGAATCTGCATATGGGTACAAAATGGAGATTTTGTGTATCAGACGTGACTCGCTATGAGATCAATTCATTGGATGTCATGTGAGTGTCATAAGTGTTTCTCATGTGGTCAGTATACATGCAATTCTTTGACTTGAGAAATATGGAGTTTGTTATATGTGACTATGTGAGTAATATATTTTGACATTTGTTCTAATCATTCCGTAACTGGGTGACAGAATTATTGTTGGGTATGTTATAAATCACATGGTAGAACTAGCATTATCGAGATATGATTTGTCCCTCCTTTATGACGGGAGTGATGTCTTTGGGCCCTTGATAAATATATATACTAAGGAAATGCATGCATGCTAAGATAAATGATATGAGATATCAATTTCTGTTTTTATTTGTATATTCGGGAATCAAGAAACTAGAGATTGGACATAACGCGAATGACACATTCAATGTCTCGTGTTCAATCTAGACATCAAGGACAAAGGAATTAAATGTGTAAACTAAAATTGACTACAAACCAATAATTTGTTGTATCACCAATTCTCGTCATTTAGGTGACAATGATGTATTGCTAGATACCGCTCATTGTTTATAAATATAAATACGAGATTTATAATTATTACCAACATGTCAAGAACCCATTGGGTCACACGCTTTTGAACATATTCGAATAAGGAGTTTAAATAATTAAAAATGTTTAATTATTATATCTTATTTGTATTGATTTAATCTGATTAAATAAAAACAGATATTATTTATGTTGGACATAAATAAAGTTGACTAGGGATGGTCGTGAAAAGATGAGCTATGGTGCATGGATAATTCTACACTCAAGTAAGGTGTAGGGATGGTGGTGCTTTCATGCCATGCCTCTCATGTCCATATATAATGTATGACATTGTATGCAAGATTGTTTTTGTTCTTGCAATTCTCTCTCAAATCACCTACAACTATATGCTATCTTTCTTTTCTAAGTTTTGAAACCGTGACTAACATCACGAGAAGGCAAAGGATTCGGATTGTTCGTGTGGATACCGTGGAGGCATCAAGCTTGCTTTGTTGTTGTGATTCAGAGTCTCGTTAAATGTGAGGTATAATTTCGAAACACCCGATTTATTCCCGTTCGTATGGGTCCTTGGAGGGTTACGGTTTTATTTTCCGCTGTGCTTGAGATCCCGTAACGTAACAGTGGTAGCAGAGCTACTTACGAACCTCTAGATCGGTTTTTGGTGACATGCATGCATTTTTTTAAAACTGTTTTGCTGTTGTATGTTTTTGTTTTTTTGGTGACATGCATGCATTTATAAAGTGTACTTGTGTGCGTATGCATGTGTGAACGTTTATCAATCATACAAAATCGCATAAGTAGTTTGTTGTGAGAATCTTATGCATTCGACCACTACCCCAACCCGTCAAGAGCATCGAATAGAGACTATAGCAACCAAAGGGGATCCGAGAGAAGGCGAGTGTTGGACTAGGAACATTTTAGTGTTGTCCAAACAACGGACTGGGGGCTTGGGCGACAATGCCTTGGCAAAGCCGTTGGGGTAATGTCGTAGGAAAAGGGTGGGGTTTTGCCATTTTAGCCAAAAATTCCAGTGAACAGGGGATAGGTGCGACTATGCCCGGCGACATTGCCCAGGGCATAGTCGCGGGGTCAATGTCGCCTGTGGGGGTGCGTTTTCTAATACTTAAATCAACCAAACCTCCCAACCTCTACACAATTTGCTCTTTGTTCGATTTCCAAATCTGCTCCCAAGAGTTAGGCGATTTTTCTCACATTTCCTTGCATTTCCCTCCTCATTTATTGAACTAGAAGAAAACCTAACACTTGTTTCTTGGTTGGTGTCCATTGAATGCATATGTAGAAGTCTCTTAAGGTTAAAGCTTTAGAGAACCAAGTCTCCTTCAAGTTCACCCATCTTTAGGGTTTTACTCTACAAACCCTAGTTGGTGAGTTTCTCTTATAAACCATACTCTATTACTTTTTTATTACTTGTATTGAACCTACATTATGCATATGTGTTAGATCACATATCTATTGGATTCAAGATCATCCATTCTGAAGATCCAATCTGAAGCTAATGCCGGAAAGTCGACTCTCGATATTAAGTCTAATGTCGTTTGTAATAAAATGTCAAAGTTAGTTTTATTGTATTTTATTGTATCTAAGTAATTAGTTAGTTAGTTAGATAATATTTAGATATTAGTTAGTTTTAATTAGTTTTATATTGCAAGTTGTTTTGAAAGTGGTTAGATAGAGTGTATCTTAGAAGCTAAGATCAAATCAGTATCAGATCAGATCTCATAATACACACACAAGAAAAACACACACAAAAGGTGTAAAACACAGAGAGCTTCTCAAAGATCAAACATCAATCCTATAATCGTTTGTTATTAATCAAAACAGGTTGGTAATCGTATATGTGTTGTTAGTGATAAGAACTTGATATTATTGTGGACCGACAATTGGTATCAGAGCCTGAAAATAGATTCAAATCAAGTTTTTATAAACTCGACTCTGTGTTCTTCATTTGAAAATCATTTTCGAGTTTAAGAGTGTTTTTGGGTGTGAAATCGATCAGGTTGTGATCGAATAGGGTGCTAGATCGAGTTGTTGTTGTTTGATTTCATTATAACTCTGCAATCGAGTCTCATTTTGAGATTTTTGTGTCTGAGTTCACGTTCTAAAAACTTACTGTTCCATCGATTGATTTTTCAAAAAGTGATTTTTATCGAGATCTAGTGGTAACAATCTGTTCTAAAACTGTTAGTGGTCATTTTGTTAGAGTTTGGTACTGCTAATCGAAGTCAAAACAGGTTTTTAGATCGATTTTTCGAAGTACAGGGACGAACTCGCACAAAGTTCACATTTGCGCCAGTTCATAGCATATTGTGCGCTTCACGTTATCCGCGCAAACCATACTTTGCGCCACAAGCTGCTCGCGCAAACCTTCCTTTGCGCTTCCAACGACTCGCGCAAACCTCAACTCGCACGACCATCACTTTATGCAAACCTCACCTTGCGCCATCACCTACTCACGCAATCCTCAGTTTGTGCCAACGACTTCTCGCGCAAACCTCGGTTCACGCAAAGCTCAAGCAAACGAGTTCTTACAAATCTCAAGTTAACTTTTTGTGCCAGTGTCTTATCACGCAAAGTACTACTTTGCGCCACTCAAACCTCGCGCAAGTTGTCTTTTGCACCACTAACTTCTAGCGTAAAACACCTTCCCGTCCAACTAAAGTTTGCGCTACCTTCTCTTCCCGCAAAGTTCTGCTTCGCGCCACCTACATCTCACGCAAAACTCTTTTGCGCCAGCTACCTTTAGCACAAAGAGTGCCTTTTGCGCCAATACCAGACTTAGTCTTTTTCAAAGCAGAATGAATTCAAGAGAAGCCCTAGCAATCAGAACTGACTCAAAACCACCAATATTCTTCAGGGGAGAGTATGAACAGTGGAAGGATCGGTTCATGGACTTTATTGAAAGACATGAGTTGGGTGAATTTGTTGGGAACTGAAGAATTCATCAAGTATGGTTAATGCTGCTGGTTCAAAGTTACTACTGCTAGAAGACTTAAAATTTAATACTGCTGAGTGTTACTACGGCTAGTACTATTAATACTGCTAGTCAAAGTTAATGCTGCTTGAACAAAGTTAGTATTGCTTAGCTAGTTAGTACTGCTAGTGGTTAGTGCTGCTTAGTAGTTAATGCTGCTAGAAGAAGTTAATGCTGCTGATCATGGTTAGTGCTGCTTAAGAGATTTGGATGGAAAGAATGACAGCTGGATAATCTGAAGATTATGGAAGCTTTGAGATATACATGGAAGATATACTGAAGATTTGTTTAATTATTGTAATTATCTTTTGACTAGTATATGTATAGAATGTATAGAATAGATAGAAGAAAGAACTTTGGTAATTCATTCTTTTAGAGGGAAAATCAACCTCAAGGTATAGATCCTAATTCTAGAGAAGTAGAATTCGTATTGGTGAGCCTGTTCATCAATATTGAGGTTGAGTGTGTAATCTTGTAACTTCAAAGCATTCAATATAAGTTTACAGTTTGTTCTTCATATCTACTGTGTTGATTTTCTGTTTGATTAAATATCAAAGTGTTATTCCGCAAACTTCTTTGATATTGTTTCTGAGAATTAATTCTTGTTGAGAATTCGATCCTGACAAGTGGTATCAGAGCCTAACTCTCTCAGAAACAGTTATTCATCATGGAAAATCTTACAGAATCAAGCAGTACTTTGGTTTCTAAGGTTCCAATGCTCAAACCAAGTGAGTTTGACATGTGGAAGATCAGAATCAGACAATATATTCTTCTCACTGACTACTCAATGTGGGATATCATTGAGAATGGTCCTTCTGAAGCTGGAAGGATAGGACCAGATGGGAAAAGACCTCCACCAAAGACAGATGGTGAGAGGAAGATCAGACAAACAGAGATGAAGGCCTTGAGCACTCTGCTCTTGGCCATTCCCAATGAATATCAGCATCAATTTTGCAACTGCACTGATGCTCAGATTCTCTGGAATGCTCTAGAGAAAAGATTTGCTGGAACTAAGAGCATCAAAAGAAATCAAAGAGATGTTCTAAAGCAGCAGTATGAGAACTTCACTTCCACAAAGAATGAGTCTATGACTCAAACTTTTGATAGGTTCAATAAACTCATTGGTGAACTGGCTACTGTAGGGGTGAAGATGGAACAAGATGATATCAACAGAAAGTTCCTCAGATCTCTTGGGGATGAATGGACTATGTACACTGTCTCATATAGACAGAGTGACAATCTGGAAGAGAAAGAACTTGATGATTTATACAATGATCTAAGAGTTTTTGAAACTGAGGTAGAAACCAAGAAGAAGCCCTCTGGTTATATTCACAATGCTGCTCTTCTTTCAGCATCCACTGATACTACTGCCAACCCTGAAGCAGTTAGTACTGCCAGTGGAGTAAGTTCAGAAAAAGGCACTGAAACTATCTTTGAAGCCTTTTTGTCCAGTCATAGCAGCAATTCTCTGATTAATGATGATCTTGATCAAATTCACCCTGATGATCTGGAGGAGATGGATATTAAATGGCAGATGGCCATGTTATCCATGAGGGTGAAAAAGTTCATTAAAAGAACTGGAAGAAATAACTTCTCTCAAAGAAGAGAAGATGGAGCTGGTTTTGACAAAACCAAGGTGGAATGTTTTAAGTGTCACAAGAAAGGACACTTTGCTAGAGAATGCAGGAGTGCTGTTCCAAACAACAACCATCAACAAGCTCAGAATGGAGGATACAATCTGAACAAGAATCCTGCTCAAGCCCTTGTTTCTCAACAAGGAATGGGATTTGACTGGAGTGATCAAGCAGAGGAAGCCATTCAGAACCAAGCTCTTATGGCAGAAGTGTCTGATCTCCCCACTGAGGTAAGTTCTAATCTTTGCACTAAATCTTGCATTGACACTGTTACAAGATACAGGGATCACAATCAAAGTATGTGTGATGACCTCAAAAGATTAGAAAAGGACAGAAGAGATTATGTGTTGATAGTAGAGAGATTTGAAGAGAAAATCAAAGGCTTTCAAGCTAATGAACTTCAACACTCTTATGACACAAACTATTGGAAGTGGGAAAAGAATGAGTTAGAAACCAAACTGTCTAAGTCCTTAGAAGAGAATGATAGACTGAAAGAGGAACTGTCAAAAGTTAAGCTTGACATAGACAAGTTTTCTTATGCTTCAAAAGCAATGGACTCTCTTCTAAAGGCTCAGATACATGATAAGATGAAGCCTGGTATTGGATACAACAATACACCCCCTCCTTACAATAACAACTATATTTCTCCTACATCAGACTTGTTAGAAACTAAGGAGAAAAAGGACTTGTCTGAAGAAGCTTTTAAGATAGATCCTTTGGATGAGGTAGTAGTTAAGGATTTGACTGAGAAAGGAGCCTGTGAGAACAGGGATAATAATGTGAGTAAAAAGATACCATTAGAAAACAATATTATCACCAATGAGGGATGTGGGAAAATCTGGGTCAAGTCCAAGGAGATAGAGAGGACTAAAGGAAATGATAACAAGGTCCATTACAAACAAACCACAGTTGTGAATCCTGGATCTTGTAAACAGTGTGATTGCAATAAAGCAAAGAGCCTAAACTCTGGTTTAAAAAGAGGAAATCAAAGAAACTGGAATAATCAATGGGCTCAGAAACAAGGAGTTGATCTGAATAAAATCAATAGATCAAAACCTTGTTTTATATGTGGCAAGTTGAATCATTTGGCTAAGTATTGTTACTTTAACCCTATTAACCAACAGATGAACTTTCAAAGATTTGTGCAAAAATCTGTGGGTTATAGGAAGGCTGGAAAGATACATGTGATAAAGAAATCTATTGAAAGTAAAGGCACTTTAAAGAAAAAGATTTTAAAAGAAAGTGTCAAAATGTGGGTACCTAGAAGTACTAACAGTGTTAGTACTGCTAACAATATTAGTACTGCTAACACAGTTACTACTGCTAACAGTGTTAGTACTGCTGAAAATATTAATGCTGCTAATACTGTTAATACCTCTTCAAAGGTTAATACTGCCAACACAGTTACTGCTGCTAACACAGTTACTACTGCTAACAAGGTTAGTACTGCTAAGCATGCAAGTGCTGCCAAGGCAGTTAGTACTTCTAAAACCAGTACTGATTCTAGCAAAAACATTTCCAAGCCTATTATTGTAACAAAGTACTCCAAGAATGAGGAATTAAAGTTCAAAAATCTTGTCAAGAAAGAATGCAAGTATTTTGATGAGAAAGGGGTACCCAAGACCACTTTGGCTTGGGTTCCTAATTCATACTAATTGATTTATTTAATGTGCAGGGCAACCAACAGCTCAAGGGAAAGAGCATTTGGCATGTTGATAGTGGTTGCTCTAGACACATGACAGGCAACATGTCATGCCTTCAGGACTTCAAGCATATCAATGGAGGACATGTTGCATTTGGAGATAATCTTACTGGTGGTAAGATAAGTGGAAAAGGTAATGTTACCAAAGGTAAGATGACATTTGAGGATGTCTACTATGTTGATCAATTAAAGTACAACCTGTTAAGTGTATCACAGGTTTGTGACAAACAACATAGTATATTATTTACTAATACTGAGTGTATGATCCTTGCTCCAGGGTTCAAGGTAGTTGATGAAAGCATGATACTACTTAGAACTCCAAGAAAGGACAATGTTTACTGTCTGGATATGGACAATGTTGATAGTGATTCATCTCTAAATTGTCTTGTTTCAAAAGTTTCTGTAGATGAACCCTCTCTATGGCACAGAAGGATGTGTCACATGAATTTCAAGACTATGAACAATCTTGTTAAAAACAACCTTGTAAGAGGTTTACCTTCAAAAGTCTTTTCATGTGATGATCATTGTGTTGCTTGTCTTAAAGGCAAACAGCACAAAACTTCTCATAAGACCAAAGAGTTAAATTCTGTTTCTTCTTGTCTCCAGTTACTGCATATGGATCTGTTTGGTCCTACAAATGTTATGAGTATAGGCAAGAAATCTTACTGCTTGGTTATTGTTGATGATTACTCCAGATTTACTTGGGTATATTTTCTAAGGACTAAGGATGAAACAAGTGGTCTTATCAAATCCTTTATTCTAAGAATTGAAAACCAAACTAATCAAAGAGTAAAAGTCATTAGATCAGATAATGGAACTGAGTTTAAAAATCATGATCTAAACACTTTTTGTGAAGAAAAAGGTATTGAGAAGCAATATAGTGCTCCTAGGACTCCTCAACAGAATGGTGTTGCTGAAAGGAGAAATAGAACACTAATAGAGGCTGCTAGATCTCTGTTGGCTGATTCAAAATTGCCAATTACCTTCTGGGCTGAAGCAGTTAATACTGCTTGTTATGTCCAAAACAGAGTTCTAGTGGTCAAGCAAAAGAACAAGACCCCATATGAGCTTTTAAATCATAGAAAACCCTTCATTGGTTTCTTCAAACCTTTTGGGTGTCCTTGTACGATTCTCAATACCAAATATCACTTAGGTAAATTTGATAGCAAAGCAGATGATGGATTTCTTGTTGGATATTCATCTCAGAGTAAGGCATACAGAGTATTTAACTCTTCTTATAGAATAATTGAAGAAAGTGACAATGTCAAATGCAATGAGAACACATCAAATCCTGTTGGGTCTGGACCTCAGTGGCTATTTGACATTGATTCACTAACTAACTCTTTTGATTTCAGTAATGAGTATACAGGAACAGGAAGTGGAGGATCAGGAATCACACAAGTTCAAGAAAATATATCTAAATCTGTGATTTTTCCCATACCCACAGTAAATTCTGTTGAAGACTGTGAAAAGGAATCATTTTCTGGACCAAGTCAGAGTGAAGAAGAAACTAGAGATGAGGAGACTCAAGAAAATAATGAAGTGGCATCTGAAAACACTTCAGTTGAGTTGCATGAATCCAATCTTGAGGCTGGACTAAATGGAGAACCTAGTCATAACACCAGAGTTCAAAAGAATCATCCTCCACAGCTGGTAATAGGAGATATCTCTTCTCCTATGATGACTAGACATCAAAGCAGGCTTCAGAAAATGCAAGATCAACAGCATACAGTGCTTTCTTGTTTTCTATCACAGCTTGAGCCTAAAAAGGCACATGATGCTATGAAAGAATCTAGCTGGATAGAAGCAATGCAAGAGGAACTGTTACAGTTCAAGCTACAAGATGTATGGGCTCTAGTAGACCTTCCTAAAGGTCACAGAGCAATTGGCACAAAGTGGATTTTCAGAAACAAGAGAGATGAAAGAGGTATTGTCATAAGGAACAAAGCAAGGCTGGTGGCTCAAGGATATACTCAAGAAGAGGGTATAGATTATGAAGAAGTTTTTGCACCTGTGGCTAGAATAGAAGCAATCAGACTATTTCTAGCCTATGCTTCTTACATGAATTTCAAAGTCTATCAAATGGATGTAAAAAGTGCTTTTCTCTATGGGTCAATTGAAGAAGAAGTATATGTCTGTCAACCACCAGGGTTTGAAAACCCAAGCTATCCAGACAGGGTATACAAATTAAAGAAAGCACTTTATGGACTACATCAAGCTCCAAGAGCATGGTATGACACTCTGTCATCCTATCTCTTGGAAAATGACTTTGAAAGAGGAGTCATTGATAAGACTCTATTTATCAAGAGAAAGAAAAAGGATATCTTGCTGGTCCAAATCTATGTTGATGACATTATCTTTGGATCTACAAGAAACAACATGTGCAAGGAGTTTGAAGATTTAATGCATCAAAGGTTCAAAATGAGTTCCATGGGGGAACTTACTTTCTTCCTTGGACTCCAAGTTCAACAGAAGTCAGATGGTATTTTCATCTGTCAATCCAAGTATGTGCAGGATATTCTAACCAAGTTTGGTTTCTCAGAATCAAAACCTGCCAGCACACCTATGGAAACACACAAGCAGATCACAGCAGATCTTGAGGGGGAGGATATGGATGTGCATCATTATAGATCCATGATTGGCTCTCTCATGTATCTCACAGCATCAAGGCCAGATATAATGTTTCCAGTCTGTGTATGTGCAAGATTCCAAGTTAGGCCAAAGCAATCTCACTTTCAAGCTGTTAAAAGGATATTCAGATATCTCAAAGGGCAACCCAGATTGGGACTTTGGTATCCTCATGACTCACCCTTTGACCTAATAGCATACTCAGACAGTGATCTAGGTGGGGCAAACTTGGACAGAAAATCTACTTCTGGAGGATGTCAGTTTTTGGGTGCTAGACTAGTCTCATGGCAGTGCAAGAAACAAACCACAGTATCCACATCTACAACAGAGGCAGAGTACATAGCAGCTGCAAGTTGCTGTTCTCAAGTCTTATGGATTCAGAATCAAATGTTGGATTATGGGGTAACCTTTCTACACACTTCAATCTTTATTGACAACAACAGTGCTATTAGCATTGTGAATAATCCTGTCAAGCACTCAAAAACAAAGCACATTGAGATCAGGTATCACTTTATAAGAGATTGTAATGAAAAGAAACTTATTCAAGTTGTCAAAGTTCACACTGATAATCAGTTTGCTGATCTATTCACTAAAGCTTTTGATGTGGGTAGATTCACTTTCTTGGTAACAAGTGTGGGAATGATCAACTCTGAATAATCCCCTTCTCAAAAAGTGGCTTTATACCTGTATATTATTCTTGGAGTTACTAATCTTCTTTTTCAGGATATGCATAGCAGTACTCAGTGTTTAGCAAGTTTAAAAGGAGTATTTCAGTTAATACTGCTAGTTAGTTAATACTGCTTTCAGTGGTTAATACTACTAGTGGTTAATACTGCTTTCAGTTAATACTGCTAGTTAGTTCATACTGCTTTCAGTGGTTAATACTGCTAGTGGTTAATACTGCTTTCAGTTAATACTTCTAGTAGTTAATACTGCTTTCAGTTAATACTGCTAGTAGTTAATACTGCTAGTAGTTAATACTGCTTTCAGTTAACACTGCTAGTTAGTTAATACTGCTCGTAGTTAATACTGCTAGTTAGTTAAAATCTTACAAGAATGGGGTATGGAGGCCCATTGGGAGTTTTCAAATTCTTTAAAGCAAAATTTTCACCCCAATGGCGTTTCTTTGTCCATACTCTTATGCATTGTATCTCCAAAAAGACTACTGGATGGAGTGAGTTCAGCAGCACTATTGCTTATGCTTTGGTGTGCTTGGCCACTGCCAGAAAGTATAATTTTTCTAAAATGATTTTCAGTGATCTTATCTCAAACATGGGAAACAAAAAGAGCTTCTTTATGTATCCCAGGTTTGTTCAAGAAGTTATTACTCATGAATTGACGGATATACCTCAACCTGTTGGGGTATATGTACCTAAACCCCCCAAAGGCAAGGTTTTCTCAAATATGAGAAGATCTGCTGGGGACTCTGAAGGAGTTGACACCCCATTGTTCTCTACAATGATGGTGGTGTCCCAATCCAATGAAGGTATGGCAGCAGGGTCAAGGCCCCCATTAGACCAACCCACTGCTAGCCAATCCCAACCTTCCCTCTCAAAATCTATTCCCCAGTCCCTTCTTGAAAAACCAACCTCTCCTATCACCCAAACTTACAAGAGGAAACAGGTAAAGAAGGCTCCTTCCCTTCTTGTACCATCATTCCCCAAGCCTTTAAGCCCTCTATTGGAGCATTCTCCAGTAGAGAATATTCAAAGGGAATCCACAAGGGTGTCTCCCAACCCAAAGGAGGTGCTCTCTGAGGATGAGGTAGAGCATATGGGTGATGAGGCTGCCACTACTCCTGCTAGCACAGAGGAGGAAAGTGGTAACATCAATAAGACCTTCCCCATGGCAACTTTGAATGAGCAATCATTTGAAGGTCCCTGGTGCCAAGAAACCACAGGGGTGGATAGTGCTTCTGTTAGGCAGAAGACTTCCACTACTAAAAGATCCAATGATCCTTCAAAGGAGGGTAACACTTCTAGAGAAGGTGAGGACAGATATAGTTACCAGGAATTGATGGAAACCATGGGAAACATCAACCTAGATGTTATGAAACAAGGAAAAGAAATAGAGGAGATGAAGCTGGTCATTCTGTCCCAACAAGTACAGATTGCTAAGCTGAAGAAGATGGTGCTAAGTCTGGTACAGAGGAAGAAGAGAAAGCAATTCCAACTAAAGAGAAGGACCACTGAGAATGATGCTCCCAAAAAGGGGGAGATCAACATGGAAGAAGCCACAAGAAAGGGGGAGATTGCTGGAGAGAAACTTGATGTTGAGGGGGAGCAGCAAGCAGAAACAGTTACTACTGCAGACATTAATAAAGTAGCAGAAACTGTGAAAGAAGTTTTAACAGATCTTGAGATTGCAGAAACCTTACTTAAAGCCAAGAATGATACTCCCAAGGTCACTTCAAAGACCAAAGGAGTAATCATCAAAGAACAAGGTGAATTGATCAAGAAAGATAACAGTAAGAAGACAATGAGCAAAGACAAAGGAAAAGCAAAGATGGTGGAATCTGATCAACCAATCAAAAAGCAAAGGTTGGTTGAATCAGATGAAGCCCTAGCTAGAAAGATGCAAGATGACATTGAAATGGAAGAAAGAGTTCAGATGGAAAAGGACAGGGAAATGGCAAAAGCTCTAGCTGCTGAACTGAATGAAGCTTATCAACTGAGTATGGCAACTGAAATTGCACAGAAGAAAGCTGCAAGTATGAAGAAATCAGTGGTGAAAACAGTTGCAAAGAAGAGAAAACCCTCAAAGACATTCCTAGGTACCCAAGAGAGGAACAAGATGATTATATTTCTCAAAGGTGCTGTAGGAGTCAAAAAGGAGATGTTCTCCAAAATGTCTTTTGAGAAGATCAAAGAGTTGTATGATTCAGAGATGTTGAAGCTTCAGGGAAATGAAACTGCTAGGGTGGAGATGGAGAAGAGGATAAAAGAAAGTAATAACTTTGATTGTCAAAAGCCATTTCCAGATGAGCAAGAAACACCTCCTAAGAAAGAGTCCACTCTGGGAGAAAGTCTAAGGACTTTAAAGAAAACAAAGATGATGGCAAGAAGAAAGCCAATCAAGAAGCCTAGAGTATCTGAAGAAGAGGCTGAGAAGGTAGCTGAAGAAGAAGGGGCACCTGAGTCATCTAAACAGAAAGAGCCATCAAACACTGATGATGTAAATTTGTATATGGTAGTGATGGACAAAGTGCCTGAACCAATTTCAGCAGAACCTGTAGGAGTTAAGCCTCCTGAGGTCATTCACTGGGATACATTGACAGTGGATGGAAAGGAATACATAAGGCTGAAAAGAAAGGATGAAAAGTATGAAGTGTTCAACACATGGGCAAAAATTGTCAGAACATGCTCTAGATCAGATATTGAAGAGATGTTTGAGATAGGAATGAAGTTGTATGCAGATATTCTAAAGGCTCCAGGGATTTCAATTACAAAACTGGTAATGGAGTATCTGTGTATGATGTTCAAACCTGAAGAAGTAGAGCATTTGATCAAGGATGTCTTCAAATCAGTAAACAGTTGGACTCTATATGAAATTAGTGGAGTATATACAGTGACTTTGGATTTAAATCACACTGAATACTTCCTAGTGGATAGAGTGTATAATCATAGCAAATTGAAGCTACATGCCATGCTGAAGAAAAAGTTAAGGTGTGTTCCAGATTCAGAAATGGCTAAATACTTGATTCAAAGAACCATCAATCAGAGTTTGGGATTGGATGCAAACACTGGAATTTAGGCCATGATAAAGTTTTGGGAGCATCTTGAAGAAAATTTGAAGAACTTGACTTCTCTTCCTAAAAGTCAAGTTAGGGGGAGATTGTTGGGAACTGAAGAATTCATCAAGTATGGTTAATGCTGCTGGTTCAAAGTTACTACTGCTAGAAGACTTAAAAGTTAATACTGCTGAGTGTTACTACGGCTAGTACTATTAATACTGCTAGTCAAAGTTAATGCTGCTTGAACAAAGTTAGTACTGCTTAGCTAGTTAGTACTGCTAGTGGTTAGTGCTGCTTAGTAGTTAATGCTGCTAGAAGAAGTTAATGCTGCTGATCATGGTTAGTGCTGCTTAAGAGATTTGGATGGAAAGAATGACAGCTGGATAATCTGAAGATTATGGAAGCTTTGAGATATACATGGAAGATATACTGAAGATTTGTTTAATTATTGTAATTATCTTTTGACTAGTATATGTATAGAATGTATAGAATAGATAGAAGAAAGAACTTTGGTAATTCATTCTTTTAGAGGGAAAATCAACCTCAAGGTATAGATCCTAATTCTAGAGAAGTAGAATTCGTATTGGTGAGCCTGTTCATCAATATTGAGGTTGAGTGTGTAATCTTGTAACTTCAAAGCATTCAATATAAGTTTACAGTTTGTTCTTCATATCTACTGTGTAGATTTTCTGTTTGATTAAATATCAAAGTGTTATTCCGCAAACTTCTTTGATATTGTTTCTGAGAATTAATTCTTGTTGAGAATTCGATCCTGACAGAATTCATCAGGAAATCGATAGAAGAAGGGGTTATGAAACCAGTTTATGAGACTCGTATGGAGGGAACTGTGGAAACAAAGTTTGAACTTAAGTATCATGAACTAGAAGGTGATAACCTCAAAAGAGCAAAAGGTGATAGATTAGGAAAGTCTTATATTCTTCAAGGCATTCCAAACGAAATTTATGTGAAGATAGACAACTATAAGGCCTCAGGCAAACAGATGTGGGATCAACTAGAAAAGATGATGCTAGGTTCAAAGGTTGGGAATCAGCTGAAAATATCCAACTGCCTAAACAATTATGAAGAATTTAGAGGCAGAGTTGGAGAATATTTAGAAGAAACTTATGACAGGTTTGTGATTTTGTTGAATGAACTAAGCAAGAACAAGGTCACCAAATCTCAAATAGAGCTGAATGTCAAATTTCTCAGCATCCTCCAGCCTGAATGGAAGAGATTTGCCAGGCAGATGAAGCAGATCAAAGATTTAAACGAGATTCCACTTCATGAGGTGTATGAAACCCTCAGACAGAATGAAGAAGAGGTGGATGAAATACTGGATGAAAAGAGGCAGACTGAGAAGACAAGTGCTGACTCAATTGCTCTTGTTGTGAAAAAGAAGAAGAACAAGATGATTTTGTCTGAACCAGAAGAGATTGAAGCTGAAGCGAACTCTGACTCGGATGACTGTGAACAACTAAAGCAGGCAATGCTTATGCTGATAAAGGATTTTCAGAAGAAGTTCTACAGGAAGCCAAGTTCTAACAGTCAGAGATATTCTTCTGGTCCGAGCAATTATATTCACAAGGAAAAGGTTGAAGGAAATAGATTTGAAGGTAAAAGAGTAGAGGAAACGAAGCCGAAAGAAAGAAAGTATAAAGCTGAAGCATCTAGTCAGACAGAACCTCCAAAATGCTACAACTGTGGTAGACTTGGACATTTTGCAAGAGACTGCCGACAACCCAAAGTCAGAAACTCAGACTACTACAAAAATAAAATGCTTCTAGCCAAGCAACAAGAGGCTGGAAAGGCATTGATGGCAGAAGATGAATACTGGCTAGATCATTCAGACCAGGAAGATGACGATGAAGAGAATGACGAGAAAGCAAACATGTGCTTCATGGGAAAGATGGAAATAGATGATGAAGCAGATTCCGATGAAGATGACAATGACGAGGTATATGATTTAACTCAATCTGATTTCATAAATTAAATGCACGCCATGATATCAAAACTCGAAGAGTTAGAGTCTCAGCTTAAGTGAGAAAAGGGTGTCATTCTTGAACAAAACCAATCAATACAGAAACTTAGCAATGTTGTTGCTGAGAAGAAAGTATTGGTTGAGACCTTACACAAAAACATTGACACCAGCGCCAAAGAACAGACCATAATTCTTCAAGAAGTTACTGAAACAAAGACTAAATTGAGAAAAAGTGAGTTTGATTTCAACGAGCTTACTAAATTTCATTCTTTAACTTCCAAAGAAAACGAATCTTTAATTGTAAAATTAAAAGCAATGGAAGAGAAGTTATACAAATTGCGTCAAACTGAACAAACCATTCATCTTAACAAACCCAAAGAGAATAAAGATAATTGGGGAATTGGTTATGAAAATCCTCACTACCTGAAAAAGGGTAAATCTGAAGTGCCTGCACTTTATGATTTTACATTTATGAAACTAGCTCGATGAATCCCTTAGCTCGATGAATCCCTGAGCTTAAAGTTTTCTGGACTGGATTGTCAAAAGAGGATGAAGCCAAGGAAACTGAAAAACGAAAGAAATCATCTAAAGTTCATCTTCCATTTCGTTATGCGAAGTTGAATAATAGTTATAATGATGATCCTATATATCAAAAGAAAACTCTTTCAAATGACTTCTTTCAGAGTTATTCTGTCAAAGAAATGGAGGCAAAGCCTATTCAAGGTAAACTATATGTCCCTCCTCTCGTTTTGGAAAGTAAAATTTATGAACTTGAGAATTCTTTAACAGATGAAAGGCTTTTGATAAATATTGAACAAAAAGTTTTTTCAACTGTGTTTCAAAATGTTGTTCTTTCTAAAGCTTCAAAATCTAATGATAGTTTTGGTCTAACTGATGGAGGGTTTGATTTTCTTAACTCTGACGGTGGTTTGGATGATTGTTTTGAACAATATGATTTTAATGCGAAACTTCCTAACCATTCATCTTTTATTGTGAAATCATTGGGAAGAACCAGTACGACTGTAAACAGTGCAAAATCAACGAAAGTTGATAAATCAGTCTTTGTGAAAGCTAAGAATGCTAAAGGTAAGATTAAATCTCAGCATTCACAGAAACCGATCACTACTGGTAATCCAAAGAAGAAGCATTCAGTTGTTGCTCACAAGTCTAACTCACAAGTTTCAACTGTTTCAGATCTGAGCAAGAAAATGCCAGAAGTTAAATCTCAATGGAAACCAAAACAGGAGACTGACAAGACTGATAAATCTTTTTGTACTGTTGATTGTAATAAGACTTCGCATAGTAAAGATGTTTTAATTGCAGATGTTGCTATTTTGAAACCAAAACTTGTTGTTTATCGCAAGAAATACTCTATGAAGCAATTATTCCAGTTATCTTTATCTGCTAGAAAGTCTTCATATTATGATAAACATGTTTATGCTTCTTGTCAAGACTCTAATGTTTGGTTTGGAAATTATCATGTGCACTCATATCATTCTAATGCTTCAACTGACTTTCAAATGAAAAGAGGACCCAATTTCCAATGGGTACCAAAATCTTATGATAACACAGTTGGACCCAAATTTCAATGGGTACCAAAAGCTAAATCTTTGTTGCAGGAACCCAAAGTTTAAAGGGGAGCATAAAAGAGAAATGACTTCTAGAAAAAACGGTCTAGGACTCGTACCTCAAAGAATAATGGTTCTTGAGCAAATCAGCTCAAGACCCAGACTTCAATGTCAATTAGGCTTTTGAACAAATCAGTTCAAGACCCGCACTTCAATGCTCAAAGTCTTAAATTTTGTTTTATGACTATCTAAATCTGTTGTTTTGTAATTTCTCTTGTGCAGATCCGTCATATATGGTACTTGGATAACGAATGTTCCAAGCATATGACTGGACAAAAAGGTATGTTGTCCAATTTTACAGAGAAGTATTGCGGAACAGTTAGATTTGGCAACGATCAGTTTTCACCAATACTAGGTTATGGTGATATGGTACATGACAAAGTCACGATCAAGAAGGTGAGCTATGTTGAAGGCTTAGGACACAACCTGTTCAGTATAGGCCAGTTCTGTGACAAAGGCTTAGAGGTCAATTTCAAAGCCAAGAGGTGTTCTGTTCGCACTGAAGAAGGCCAGGAACTCTTGGTCGGCACGAGAAAGTCCGACCTCTACACAATCAATTTGTCAAACGTCCAGACTGACAAGCAGGTTTGTCTACTCTCGAAAGCCTCGATGCAGCAAAGCTGGCTATGGCATTGACGGCTCTCTCACCTCAACTTCAGGTACATCAACAAGTTGGTCAGTGGAAAACTAGTCAAAGGACTTCCCGAGCTGAAGTATGAAAAAGAACATCTTTGTGCAGCGTGTGAAAAGGGAAAGATGAAGAGGGCTCCACATAAACCAAAGCCTGAACCGAGTACAAGCGCTCCGTTAGAGTTGTTGCATATGGATCTCTGTGGTCCGATGCGAACGCAAAGTCTAGGCGGAAAGAAGTACATACTAGTTATCGTGGACGATTACTCGCGATACACTTAGGTCAAGTTTCTACATTCAAAAGATGAGACACCTGATGTTCTCATTACATTCCTGAAGACGACCCATGTGAATCTGCAGAAACCGGTCAAGATTCTAAGAACTGACAACGGCACAGAGTTCAAGAACAAAACAGTTCAAGAATATCTCGAATCGATTGGGATATCACATCAATACTCTGCTGCCCGTACGCCTCAACAGAATGGAGTGGTCGAAAGAAGAAATCGTACGCTAGTCGAGGTTGCTCGTACTATGCTAAGTCAATCTGACTTACCTCTATTTCTGTGGGTTGAAGCTGTATCGACTGCGTGTTACACTCAGAATCGATCCATGATACACCGCAGATTCAAGAAGACTCCTTATGCGTTAATCAACAACCGAACACCGACAATCAAATATTTTCATATATTTGGGTGTAAGTGTTTTGTTCTAAACGATAGAGAGAGTCTGAACAAGTTCAGTGCCAAGGCGGACGAAGGCATCTTCATTGGTTATTCATCTACATCAACTGCATACCGTGTATATCTGAAGAAGTCAAAGACAGTTGTCGAAAGTGTCAACATCACATTTGATGAAGAGATGGCTTCCGAACAACACAGTTCAGAACCCGTGATAACCGGAGTACTAGCTTCTGGGCAAATCAGTCCAGAACCTGCGTCTCAACAGAACAAATCAGATGAAGCATCAACGTCTACTAATCATTTATCTGATTTATATTTATTATTTTGAACTGTTTTATGATGAATTTCTTGGATCTAATGTAAAGAAATCTGTTGTGGTTGACAGGAATGAAGACTCAACGACTACTCTTCCAACCATATCAGATATCCCTATTGAATCTAACTCTCAGATTCAACAAGAAATTCCAGTTCAAATGCCGACTCCAACAGTTGAAGTTGTGACAAATAATGAAGAGATAGAAGTTGCTGCATCAGTAGGATGTTCTGTACGAACTGATCTACAGCCTCTCCAAGCTGTACCTATTGAGCCTTCTGCACCTACCACTTCAACTGCAACCATCATTCCTCCTGAACAAACTGAAGAAGGTACAAGTGGATTTATAGATGATAATATTGATATATATTCATATAATCCACTGCCTCATGAACACAAATGGACCAAAGAGCATCCGATAAGCCAGATCATTGGCGATCCAACAAAACCGGTGCAAACTAGGTCAGCATCAATGAATATGTGCATGCATGACTCCTTTCTGAGCAAGTTCGAGCCAACTCGCGTATCAGAGGCACTTGCTGATCCAGAATGGGTGACTTCAATGCAAGAAGAGTTGAATCAGTTCGACGCACTTAAAGTCTGGAGACTCGTACCCAAACCTCAAGGTAAAACCATTATAGGTACGAAATGGGTTTTCAAGATCAAGAAAGATGAAGATGGTACCGTTATCAAAAACAAGGCAAGACTTGTAGCCAAAGGATACAGACAAGAGGAAGGAATCGACTACGACGAGACTTATGCTTCTGTGGCGTGTTTAGAGGCAATTCGAATGTTTCTAGCCTACGCAGCCCACAAGAACTTCACGGTCTTTCAAATGGACGTGAAGACAGCATTCCTGAATGGAATTCTCAAAGAAGAAGTCTACGTCTCTCAGCCAGAAGGTTTTGTCAATCAAGAGAAACCGAATCACATCTACATTCTCGACAAAGCACTCTATGGACTGAAACAAGCTCCTCACGCCTGGTATGATGTCCTATCTCAATTTTTAGTCAAGTCTGGTTTTACAAAAGGTACGGTAGATACCACTTTGTTTATCAAAAAGGAAAAAGATGATATCATTCTAATTCAAATCTATGTGGATGATATTATTTTTGGCTCTACAAATCCTAAGTACTGTAAGAATTTTCAAACCTTATGGTGTCAAGATTTCAGATGAAAATGATGGGAGAGATGAATTTCTTTCTTGGATTACAAGTCAAAAAAATTTCATTGGGTATTTTTATCAATCAATCAAAATACATTCTTGAAATTCTTCGGAAGTTCAAAATGGAAAATTCAAAACCGATTGGTACCCCCAATGGCACCAGGTACTAAGATTGGCTCTGATCCTTCTGGAAAGGCTGTTGATGTTAGGACTTATAGAGGGATGATAGGTTTTTTGATGTATCTTACTTCGAGTAGGACAGATATAATGTTTTCTACTTGCTTATGTGCAAGATATCAGGACAATCCCAAAGAAATCCATATGTCTGCAGTTAAGCGCATATTTAGGTATCTGAAGGGCACTGCAGATCTTAGTCTGTGGTATCCTAAAGATACTAGCTTTGAACTAATAGCGTATACAGATGCAGATCATACTGGTTGTATGTTAGACAGGAAGAGCACGTCAGGACATATACAGTTCCTCGGTGATAAACTCGTAAGTTGGGCATCGAAGAAGCAACTTTGTGTTTCAACTTCAACGGTCGAAGCAGAATATGTAGCTTCTGCTAGCTGTTGTTCTCAGGTCTTATGGATGAGAACACAATTGCGTGACTACGGTTTCTACTTCAACAAAATCCCAATCTACTGTGACTCCAAGAGCGCTATCGCAATAACAGCGAATCCTGTTCAGCACATAAAGACCAAACAAATAGATGTCATGTATCATTTTATCAAAGATAATGTAGAGAAAGGAACAATTGAACTTTTCTTTATAAAAACTGATTATCAGCTTGCCAATTTGTTTAACAAACCTTTAGACGAAAAGAGGTTTACCTTTCTTGTCTCTAAGCTTGGTATGCTAAATCTTAAGGTATAATTAGTAGTTACCTATCAAAGTTTTCTAATTGTAGACTTTTTTTTATCATTTCTTCATTCTTATTTCTGATTGATATCTGCACATTAACAATTTGTTCATGATCCAAGGGGAGTATGAGAAGAATTGACAGTTGGTCAATCTTATTTTGAGGGGGATCTCATAATTTTTTTTTGCATTTACCTTTTATGACACATTTTTGTAATGCATGATTTTAGGGGGAGCTCGTCAAATCAAAGGAGTTTGGATATGACTTCTGATTATTTCTGATCAGAACTCGTACTTTAATAGTTTTACTGCTTTTTGTCTTTTTAATATAAGTGAATAAATTTTGCTTTGACATAGACATAAGACTTTTGCAGAATTTTTGAGAGAAGCTTACAAGTTCATATGTTTATGACTTTACGCTTAGCCTCATGAGATGTAAGATCGCACGTAAAGGTATAATCCTTTATCTTAATCTCATAAATGGTTGAAAGAAGGATAACTTTCAATCATTTGAAAACATTGTTCTTAAAATGTTCAAACCACTTCCCGATTCTTAAACCGATTTCATGAATTGGAAGTGTGACTTTAAATGTTTTCAAGACCAACATTGTGCTTTAACTGAAATAGTTAAACCAATCTGAGCATCATATGCATAATAGGAAAACATGATTTCAGTGTGCTAGAACTTAACACAACTTCAATGAAATCACATTAACCAGTGATTTCTACCCATGAAGTTAATCCATAGTGATTGAGTGTGAGATGTCGAAAAGAAATGAGTGTGTCAAACAGAGAAAGAAAGTTTGGTTAGAGTAAACTGAATGTTTAAAAGAAAGAGCGTGTGAGAACAAAAATTACCTTTGTGGTGTTTCGATGATTAAATGGAAGCCCTGGGGGAGTCAAAATCAAACAACTCCTTTCCAATGTGTATTCGTTACACACAGTGACTTACTGTTACTGACAGTCATTTTAACTGATTCATTAGTTGATTCCGGTGTTACATGATTATTTTGTCTGGATTTGCAAATATCTGGCTGAATATCTTTTGAATTGACGGATCAAAGGCTCCAACTGACTTACATTTCTTACTACAAGTTTTGATGAAGTCATTGCACTTTTCATCAAAAAGGGGGAGAATCTAAAGCTTGAATAAATGTCTAGTCCATTACATTACAAAGACCAAGAAATGTGAGATCAAAGTATTCTGAAGACATGCTGATTTCAGATAAATTTTCTTTGAAAATACTTTGCTAAAGCATTCTGAGCTAGAGAAAGAGATTGCATCTTCTGAGCTGAAAAAGAAGACTGAATTGCTAAAATCTTTTTAGTAATGATCTTGATCCAAAGGGGAAGATTGTTAGATCACATATCTATTGGATTCAAGATCATCCATTCTGAAGATCCAATCTGAAGCTAATGCCGGAAAGTCGACTCTCGATATTAAGTCTAATGTCGTTTGTAATAAAATGTCAAAGTTAGTTTTATTGTATTTTATTGTTTCTAAGTAATTAGTTAGTTAGTTAGATAATATTTAGATATTAGTTAGTTTTAATTAGTTTTATATTGCAAGCTGTTTTGCAAGTGGTTAGATAGAGTGTATCTTAGAAGCTAAGATCAAATCAGTATCAGATCAGATCTCATAATACACACACAAGAAAAACACACACAAAAGGTGTAAAACACAGAGAGCTTCTCAAAGATCAAACATCAATCCTGTAATCGTTTGTTATTAATCAAAACAGGTTGGTAATCGTATATGTGTTGTTAGTGATAAGAACTTGATATTATTGTGGACCGACAATATGTGTTGTTCATTTGGGATTTGTGACCTAACTTATAGAGTTTTCAACTTTATGAACCTTAAAAGGGTGAACATGTCTAGTAAACCCTAATAATCTATTTTATGGTAACTAAATGAATATGGATCTTTGATTTCATGCTTGTATGATGAGTTCATGAGGAAACCCTTGTTGTTATGGTTTTGATCTAACTGCTGATAACTTTATGAAGATATAGTAGGAGTAAAATAAACCTTTGATACTACATGTATGAGATCATGAGGAATGTGGTACCTTGAGATGTAAAGATGAACCGATATTTATATGTATAAAAGAGGTGTATAAGTGGTTATAAATGCTTACCAAATGTTGATCACCTGATAAGAATTGTGAACACTACTCCTTGTGCACGAGGAGGTAGTTGTATAATATTTGGACCTTGAGTTGGTCATTATGACTTACTAGCGAGTAGGCAATAGGGGGTCGTGGACCCTTGAGGTGTAACTCGTCTAGATATGGATAGGCAATAATGTTCCGTAAGACCTTGAGGTGTAACTCGACGGAGTAGGCAATAAAGGCAGTGATTATGGTTTGAGGTTGTGATGTCGTTATGGCATGAGAACTAAGACCGGGACATGAGGTGTAATCCATTAACATCATGGGTGACTCCACTCCCGTGTAAACGTCACCCCGATGGAAACGGGTCTCCCCCGTATTTCAAGGGTTATCTCTTGTATGTTGTGTTCAGGTACGAGATTATGATGGCAGTGGAAACAATAATTGTGAGGCAATGGAGTTCGGTAACCCAAGTCTTGTTTTATTTAAATATGATATTATTGTTTATGAATTATATAACTTATGAAATCTCACTAGGCTTTGTCCTAAGTCCTAACACTTGTTGTGGTTGTTGCTTCCTCACAGATCCTACTCGTGGAGGAAATTAGGATGTCGGGCTTGTCAAGGCACGTAGGAGTTCTCGAAGTGCCGGTCTTTTGGGGAATTTTGTGAAGAGAGAATATAGTGAAATCGCAACACCCATTTTAATCTAGATTTGAATCGATCTTAGATTAAGTAGGTTGTTGTAATATTGATGTCCCATTCTTTGTTGCAAACTTTATGGTGCAAACTAACCGATTATTATAGGGTTTTAGTTGTCTTGAATATTGGGATTCGCTCTTTTGGAAATTTATATTTTACAGGGTATTTGGGCCTTCCTATTTTAGACGTCATATTGCCGAATTTTCTAATTTTTATTCGTCTAAATTTTTAGAGTGTTACAAGTTGGTATCAGAGCAATAGTTTAAGTGAATTGGGTGTGGAATCTCGATGCCTAAACTTAAGGTGAGACTAATAGGCAATAAAGTGTGAGAATGGGGTAGAAACTCTAAGATGGGACAGTCTTAGAGTCAACGGAAACTACCTTGTTGAGAATTATGAAAGTGATATGCAACCGATATGCATAATGATGAAGGTAGAGGTACGTGTTTCATTCATGGGGTAAACAAGTTTCACATATGGATTAGAATTTGTGTCACAAGGGTTTGTCTCACAGTGTGTTACAAGAGATCGAGCAAGCGTTCAGATCTAGTGACTGTGAAGAGCGCCAAGAGGTGAAGTATGGGTCGCAATTGCTTCGAGGCACGACTTTGACTTGGTGGAATGTCTTCACCTCAACCATTGAAGAATCAGTGTTGGCCAAGATGTCGTGGGCCGAGTTCAAGAAGAAAATTTTAGAAGAGTATTGTACTGAGGAGGAGTTGGACTCGATAGAGGAAGAGTTCCAGTCGATCAAGAAAGGTGACTTGTCGGTGAAGGAGTATACCCGACTTTTTATGGAGAAGCTTGATTTAGTGGGGCGCGTGTCTCCGACCGAGAAGGATAAGGTAAAGGCGTACTTGAAAGGCTTACCCTCGGACATGATCACAGTGGTCCGCAACTCCAAAGCCTCTAACCTTCGTGAAACAATTGAAGAGGCTAAAGTGACGGAAAGACTCTTTGCGCAAGATAAAGCCGAGAAGACAAAGACCGTGGAGAAGAGAAGGTGCGAAGGCCCGCCAAGTTCGTACAAGAAGTTGAGGTTCCAACCGGTAGGTAAGAGCTTCGACAATCGACGGGAGGCAAAGTGGTGCCCTAAGTGCAAAAGTAAGCACTTTGGGTTTTGCAATACCAACTCCAACCCAAACCCGAACCCAGTCTCATTATTCAAGTGCGGCCAACCAGGTCACATCAGCGCCGCATGTCCCATTCGGGGGATAATTTGTTTCAAATTCAAGGAAATTGGTCATGTTCGAAGGGAGTGCCCCAATCTAAAGGGTGTGGCGAGAGGAGGAAGTTCAGAAAGCCAACCAAAAAGGGAGGCTATTCCCAAGGCTCAGGGAAGGGATTTTCAGATGACGAAGGAGGAGGCGAAGGAAACCGCTGACGTAGTGTCGGGTACGTTCTTACTCAACTCCACACCTGCTAGAGTATTGTTTGATTACGGTGCAAACTTCTCTTTTGTGTCCGATGTGTTTTGCAAATCTTTGAGCTTATCGGCTAGTGCCCTAAGTGATGCTTTAGTCATAGAAGTAGCTAATGGGGAATGGGTGGTCCTAAGGGATGTTCTAAGGGATTGTCAACTCGAAATTAGTGGCGAGACTTTTATGGTGGACTTGCTTCTGATGACCATCGGGAGCTTTGATGTAGTGGTCGGAATGGACTGGTTGACGCGACATCAAGCGGAAATATTGTGTTCTAAGAAACTCATACGGATTCCCGTTAGAGATAGTGACTTCATCTTCGTGTATGAAGAAAAACGAAAAGGCGAAGTGGCCATCATCTCATCCATCAAATCAAGGAAATATCTAGCGAAGAAGTACCCTTCGTATCTAGCCTTAGTGTTGGATACCAAGGTAGAAGACATGAGGATTGTCAACGAATTTCCAAACGTGTTTCCAGATGATCTACCAGGATTTCCACCCGACCGTCAGGTGGAGTTTCGAATCGACCTAGTTCCGGGGGCGACACCGATAGCTCGCGCACCGTACCGTCTTGCGCCAACAGAAATGTAGGAAATGATGTCCCAACTTCAAGAATTGCTTGAGAAAGGTTTTGTGAGGTCGAGCTCGTCTCTGTGGGGAACACCGATATTCTTTGTAAAGAAGAAGGGCGGGTCGATGCGTATGTGCGTCGATTACCGGGAGTTGAATAAAGTGACCATCAAGAACAAATATCCGTTACCTCGAATAGACGATCTCTTTGATCAACTACAAGGGGCCGAATGTTTTTCCAAGATTGACCTCCGATCCGGTTATCATCAAGTAAGAGTTCGAGAAGAAGACGTTCCGAAGACGACATTTAGGACTCGGTATGGCCATTACGAGTTTTTAGTCATGCCTTTTGGGTTGGCGAACGCGCCGACAATATTTATGGACTTGATGAATCATGTGTGTCGAGCATTCTTGGACCGGTCGGTCATAGTGTTCATCGACGACATCTTGGTGTACTCCAAGGATGAAGAGGAGCACGAGAAACATTTGAGAGAGGTTCTAGAAGTGTTAAGAAGGGAGAAGCTTTATGCCAAATTCTCCAAATGTGAATTTTGGTTGCGAGAAGTTCAATTTCTCGGCCATGTGGTGACCCGTGAATGAGTGAAAGTAGATCCTACAAAGATCAAGGCGATGATGAACTGGGAGCCTCCGAGAAGCCCAACCGAGATCCGAAGCTTTTTAGGACTCGCCAGTTACTACAGAAGGTTCATTCAGGACTTTTCTGTAACGACCGTTAAAATTCTCATAGTTAGGTGGAATTATATTTTTGGGATGAAAGTATGAAATAAGAAAATGGTAGGGGGCCATTGTGTAAATAGTCCAAAAAGGGTCCAAAAGAAATGGGCCTAAAATCCTAAACCTTATGCATTCCCGTTCCTGGAGAGTTTTAGTGTTTTTGTGTGCGTGTTTTGTGTGTGCGGCGACGAGAAGGGATAAGAGAGAGTCCGATCGAAGTGGAAAGCGGAAATCAAGGTCTGAAATTACGAAAGGAATATCATTCGGAGGTAAATATAGAATTAGAACTCTTGTTTTTCTTCATTTTAATTTGTACATCAAGGTTTTTGGGTGTTTTAGATTTTGGGGTCGAACCTATGGTATGGCAAGGATAAGCGTAAATCTGAAATGTTAAATTTAGAAGGAAGATTCAAATGGCGACAGTCTAGAAGAAGAATTGTTATTCTTCTCGACTGCGGTTAACTCCGGGTAAGTTCATCTGTTTCCGACAAATCGTTGACGAGAGAGTTTTAGGTGGTTGGTTGTAGTGCCTTGTTATGGATTGAAGTTCGACAGAGAAGGTGAAACATCTTGGGGATGAGTAAATACCGGTAGTCAGATCGAAATGGTTAGTGAGAAGATGAGGCTTGTATGTCGCCATAATGGGAGTAACCTGAAAATGAGAAGTTCGCCTATGACTAGGAGAGTCAACTTCGCGAGTATATGAATAGCACGCGAGATTATGAGGAAGCTCTCGATTTTGGGTTGGGTATTGTTATTTCCGCGTGTGTTTGGTCTAAAGCTTGCCACCTTGAATAAGCCTTTATTTGAAAGTGGGTGATCTACGCTTTCATAGAAGAAAGTAAAGTGATTGTTCGAGATGCTCGAAGGGAATGACCGGAGGATATGAGAAATTGTTAGCGTGATAAGCTTTCTGAGTGAGTATTGAGTTTGACATTGGGGAATTAAGCTTGGATTGTGGGAAAGTATTGCTCCTCTTGTAGGGTAAGTGGAACCGGAATAAGACTAAGAGAGTTATGAGTACGGGTGGGATCGGTGGTAATCGACTATATGTATGGGGGAGCTAAACTCTTCGGCGGACTATTTGGGCATTAAACATGTGGAATGCGTACGTTCTCAAGTGTCTATAAATGTGCAAAGGGATAGGTGGAAATGATATTTCGGTCAAATTGTGCATGGTATGGATAAATTGGCTATCAGCACTGTTTTAGTAATCGATGATCGGGATGGGAGTAGGTATTAATGCGATGTATTTTTAGGGAGTATTGTGTTTAATATCGAGAAAGTTGGGATATTACGTGGGTTTGTGTCGCTTTACTTTAAAGAAGCGGACACTGAAGCGATTATAAATGCATGGGATTTAATAGATTCCGTGGTGTACTGTTTTGTGCCTTTGGGACTGACTCAGCTTAACAAGAGAATAAATTGGCAATAGATCGAAGGATGGTGTAAGGTTAAATATAAGTAATATTGAGTTGCCCCCTATGAAATTCTTTATGGAAGAAAATGTCGGACCTCATTGTGTTGGAATGAGGTGGGGGAGAGGCAGTTGGCAGGACCCGAGTTAGTGCAGCTGACAGCAGATAAAGTTATTCAAGTCTGAGAAAGATTGAAGGTGGCGCGCGACCGTCAAAAGAGTTATGCGGATAAGCGTCGAAAGGATATAGAATTCCAGGTGGCTGATAAAGTGATGTTAAAGGTATCACCTTGGAAAGGGGTAATACGCT
This sequence comes from Arctium minus, assembly GCA_954870635.1. Lineage (NCBI taxonomy): Eukaryota > Viridiplantae > Streptophyta > Magnoliopsida > Asterales > Asteraceae > Arctium > Arctium minus. The sequence goes on along the minus strand of OX941097.1, from coordinate 19,604,152 downwards.
TTGGGAAGAAAGGAAAGTTAAGCCCACGATTTATTGGCCCGTTTAGAATCAGTGAACGCGTTGGCGTAGTGGCATATAAGTTGGATCTACCCGAGGAATTGAAAGGCATTCACAGTATTTTCCATGTTTCTAATCTAAGGAAGTGCTTAGCGGATGTTGATATGTCTGTGCCTATTCGAGATATAAGGGTGGATGAAAAGTTAAATTTCATCGAAGAACCTGAATCTATAGTGGATCATAAGGTTAAGAGGCTGAGGTCCAAGGATATCAGTCTAGTGAAAGTTCAATGGAAATTTCACAAAGGGCGAGAAGCGACGTGGGAATTAGAATCGGTTATGAGATCTAAATATCCTGAATTGTTCGACAAAGAGATTCCGAGGACGGAATCCCTTTGAAGAAGGGGAGTGTTGTAACGACCGTTAAAATTCTCAGAGTTAGGTGGAATTATATTTTTGGGATGAAAGTATGAAATAAGAAAATGGTAGGGGGCCATTGTGTAAATAGTCCAAAAAGGGCCCAAAAGAAATGGGCCTAAAACCCTAAACCTTATGCATTCCCGTTCCTGGAGAGTTTTAGTGTTTTTGTGTTCGTGTTTTGTGTGTGCGGCGACGAGAAGGGAGAAGAGAGAGTCCGATCGAAGTGGAAAGCGGAAATGAAGGTCTGAAATCGCGAAAGGAATATCATTCGGAGGTAAATATCGAATTAGAACTCTTGTTTTTCTTCCTTTTAATTTGTACATCAAGGTTTTTGTGTGTTTTAGATTTTGGGGTCGAACCTGTGTGGATGAGACTGGGAGTATAGGAAAATTGTTTGCCACTTGATTTCTTTATCTAAAATCTAGTTTAGGTTATTAATCAGATTAAGAAATGTAATGGATGGGGTGGTGTTGGGTTTTAGTCGGATTAAGGGATGATTGAGTTGACGCTCGATTTCCTGTCAATCGCCCGAGACTGTTGATTATCGACCGGAGTGTCCCGGTGTTCTCTCGATTGGGGTCATCCAATGTAGCATCGACCGAATGGGGTGGACGACCGGGGCCGACCGGGGCCTTAGCGACCGGGGTTGCCCGGTGTCTTCTTGATCGAGGTTGTCCAGTATGATCTCGATCGCAGTTTAGTATTCCTCATTTTCCCTTAGTCGATCATTGGCCTTGAAACTACTAAAATTAAGATAGGTTTTTTTAACGGCTTTACTATACGGATTGTAGGGGTTCGAATTGTGCAAGGTTAAAGTGCAAATTGTGTGGAATTGTTCTTCATAAGGTGAGTTCCCTCATTTTAACTATATAAATATGTTTACGAACTGAAATGGGTTTATGCTCTAGTTCTTGCCATGTTGTCTTAATCCAGTGGATAAATTGTATTTTTGATATCGACGTAAACTGTGGTTGTGTAAATGTTCTTGTGTAAAGACTTGATTATATTTATATCTTTGATCACACATGTATATTGATTTGAGGTTCGAACGGGTTTGGCCAAGGCTGTGTTTATTTAACCATCGGGGATGGTAAAGCCGTGTGTTTGGAATTCGTTTCCCTACACACGGAAACGACATCGACTAGGGGGTCATATGGGGATCTACTGGGGGGCCCCGAGGACAAGTAGTCCTTACGTTTGTGGAAGAGTCTCGGCGTGGATTTGGGCACTGCTTGTGTCGCGAATGTTGTGAGATAATAATTATGCATTTTTTTGTTTATCTTAAACTGGGCGAGGTTGGGAAGTCACTAGACCATCCGGTCTAATCCTCGCTTCTATTTTTCTTAAAACCCCATTTTCAGGTAACAGAGTGCTCTGGGAACTTCTAAAGGAAAAGAACAATGCTAGGGGCTAGCGGGCCGGTGAGCGAGCCTTAGTGTGGCGTAGTTACAGTTTTCTTTTAAAGATTCTCGGTTGTAATAGACTCGATTTGTGACCATGTCAATCCTTTTATTTACACTTTTGTATTGGGACACGTTTATGGGAATGGAGTTTATTGAAATGGGTATGTTAAGTTTTTGGTTTGTTACATTTTCCAAGATCGCCTCATCATTGACTGCCTTGACTCGAAAGAATGTGAAGTTTGTTTGGACCGAGACACAAGAGAAGGCTTTCCGTACATTGCAACGGAAATTGTGTGAAGCTCCAATTGTATCCCTGCCCGAGGGAACAGATGACTTGGTCGTCTATAGCGATGCATCCAAGATGGGATTGGGTTGCGTCCTCATGCAAAGGGGCAAGGTGATAGCGTATGCGTCAAGACAATTGAAGGAGCACGAGAAGAATTACCCGACGCATGATCTTGAATTAGCAGCGGTTGTTTTTGCTTTAAAGTTGTGGCGACACTACTTGTACGACACCAAGTGCACCCTCTACACCGACCATAAGAGCCTGAAGTATGTTTTCGATCAGAAAGATTTGAATATGTGACAAAGAAGATGGTTAGAGTTATTGAAAGATTATGATTGCGTACTTCAATATCACCCGAGCAAGGCTAACGTGGTGGCGGAAATGATAAAGACCGCTCAAGCCGAAGCACTTCTCGAAACGAATCTAAAGGATAAAGCGATGTCAAAGCAACACCTCAACTTGACAGAAGATGGTAGAGGATTGAAACTCTTCCAAGGACGAGTCTTGGTACCCAAGTTGGGAGGGTGCCGAAAACTACTTTTAGAAGAGGAACACAAATCAAGATATTCTATTCACCCGGAAGCACAAAGATGTATAGAGATCTGAAGTTGAATTATTGGTGGTCGGTAATGAAGCTCGATGTGGTGGGATACGTGGAGAAATGCCTCACCTGTTCGTTAGTAAAGGTCGAACACCAACGACCATATGGGAGTTTGCAATCTTTAGAAATACCAGAGTGGAAGTGGGATCACATCACAATGGATTTTGTGACGAAGCTACCAAAGACGTTGAAGGGCCACAACACCATTTGGGTGGTAGTAGATTGTTTGACAAAAAGCGCGCACTTTCTAGCCGTGAAGGAGACGTTATCGTTGGACAAGCTAGCAAGATTCTACATCAATGAAGTGGTTTCAAGGCACGGAGTGCCCTTATCCATCGTGTCGGACCGGGACAGTCGTTTCACTTCCCATTTCTGGGGTGCATTTCAAAAAGAATTGGGGACAAAAGTGAAGTTGAGCACGACATATCATCCTCAAACGGATGAACAAAGCGAGCGAACAATCCAAACGCTAGAAGACATGTTACGGTCATGTGTCATCGATTTTGGGGGAAATTGGGACTCTCACCTCCCGTTGGTGGAATTTGCCTATAATAATAGTTACCATACAAGTTTGGGCATGGCACCATTCGAGGCTTTGTATGGATGGAAGTGTAGGACGCCGACTTATTGGCTTGAAGCGGGCGAGAAGCAATTCGCCGGACCGAAAGTAGTACAAGAAATGGCAACCAAAGTAAAATGCATCCAAGAGCGATTGAAGGCGGCCCAAGATCGCCAGAAGAGCTATGCGTACAAGAAGCGACAACAGATGGAGTTTCAAGTGGGTGACCGAGTAATGTTGAAGGTGTCGCCTTGGAAGGGAATTATAAGGTTTGGAAAGCGAGGAAAGCTTAGCCCTCGTTTTCTCGGGCCTTTTCCTATCATTAAGCGTGTGGGACTTCAAGCCTACAAGCTTGATCTGCCGCTAGAGATGAGTGGAATTCACGCTACATTCCACATTTGCTAGCTACGGAAGTGTTTGGCGGAAGAGGAAAATGTCATACCGTTATCCGAGATTCGTGTGGACAATAACCGTTGCATTGAAGATCCATAAACCATCTTAGAGAGAGAGACGAAGAAGCTCCGTCATAAAGAAGTAGTGATGGTGAAGGTTCAATGGAAGCATTATCGAGGCGCGAACGTGACGTGGGAAACGGAGGAGGACATGAAGAGGTGATATCCCCATTTGTTTGAATGAGATGAGATTTCGAGGACGAAATCTTTTCTAAGGAGGGAATGATTGTAACACCCCAAAATTCTCAAGTAACTCCATAAGCCCTTTTCGAACACTTGTTTATATATATATATATATATTCACATATATATATATATATGTGTGTGTGTGTGTGTGTCTAGTTGGGTCACCCTCCGTTTAAGCTAGTGTTTTCGTCTTAGACTGTCGCAACGTACGAAATAATGTACCTAGAGTGATACGTTGGGTGTGTGCATAATTATGGCAATGGAAAAAGGGTTTATGATCATTGTGTATAAAGTGTACTTGTGTGCGTATGCATGTGTGAACGTTTGTCAATCGTACAAAATCGCATAAGTAGCTTGCTGTGAGAATCTTATGCATTCGACCACTACCCCAACCCGTCAAGAGCATCGAATAGAGACTATAGCAACCAAAGGGGATCCGAGAGAAGGCGAGTGTTGGACTAGGAACATTTTAGCGTTGTCCAAACAGCGGACTGGGGGGCTTGGGCGACAATGCCTTGGCAAAGCCGTTGGGGTAATGTCGCAGGAAAGGGGTGGGGTTTTGCCATTTTAGCCAAAAATTCCAGTGAGCAAAGGCATGGGTGCGACTATGCCCGACGACATTGCCCAGGGCATAGTCGCGGGGTCAATGTCGCCCGTGGGGTGCGTTTTCTAATACTTAAATCGACCAAACCTCCCAACCTCTACACACTTTGCTCTTTGTTCGATTTCCAAATCTGCTCCCAAGAGGTAGGAGATTTTTCTCACCTTTCCTTGCCTTTCTCTCCTCATTTATTGAACTAGAAGAAAACTTAACACTTATTTCTTGGTTGGTGGCCATTGAATGCATATGTAGAAGTCTCTTAAGGTTGAAGCTTTAGAGAACCAAATCTCCTTCAAGTTCACCCATCTTTAGGGTTTTACTCTACAAACCCTAGTTGGTGAGTTTCTCTTATAAACCATACTCTATTACTTATTTGTTACTTGTATTGAACCTACATTATACATATGTGTTGTTCATTTGGTATTTGTGACCTAACTTGTAGAGTTTTCAACTTTATGAACCTTAAAAGGGTGAGCATGTCTAGTAAACCCTAATAATCTCTTTTATGGTAACTAAATGAATATGGATCTTTGATTTCATGCTTGTATGATGAGTTCATGAGGAAACCCTTGTTGTTATGGTTTTGATCTAACTGCTGATAACTTTATGAAGATATAGTAGGAGTAAAATATACCTTTGATACTACATGTATGAGATCATGAGGAATGTGCTACCTTGAGATGTAAAGATGAACCAATATTTATATGTATAAAAGAGGTGTATAAGTGGTTATAAATGCTTACCAAATGTTGATCACCTGATAAGAATTGTGAACACTACTCCTTGTGCACGAGGAGGTAGTTGTATAATATTTGGACCTTGAGTTGGTCATTATGACTTACTAGCGAGTAGGAAATAGGGGGTCGTGGACCCTTGAGGTGTAACTCGTCTAGATATGGATAGGCAATAATGTCCCGTAAGACCTTGAGGTGTAACTCGACGGAGTAGGCAATAAAGGCAGTGATTATGGTTTGAGGTTGTGATGTCGTTATGGCATGAGAACTAAGACCGGGACATGAGGTGTAATCCATTAACATCATGGGTGACTCCACTCCCGTGTAAACGTCACCCCGATGGAAACGGGTCTCCCCCGTATTTCAAGGGTTATCTTTTGTATGTTGTGTTCAGGTACGAGATTATGGTGGCAGTGGAAACAATAATTGTGAGGCAATGGAGTTCGGTAACCCAAGTCTTGTTTTATTTAAATATGATATTATTGTTTATGAATTATATAACTTATGAAATCTCACTAGGCTTTGTCCTAAGTCCTAACACTTGTTGTGGTTGTTGCTTCCTCACAGATCCTACTCGTGGAGGAAATTAGGATGTCGGGCTTGTCAAGGCACGTAGGAGTTCTCGAAGTGCCGGTCTTTTGGGGAATTTTGTGAAGAGAGAATATAGTGAAATCGCAACACCCATTTTAATCTAGATTTGAATCGATCCTAGATTAAGTAGGTTGTTGTAATATTGATGTCCCATTCTTTGTTGCAAACTTTATGGTGCAAACTAACTCGATTATTATGGGTTTTTAGTTGTCTTGAATATTGGGATTCGTTCTTTTGGAAATTTATATTTTACAGGGTATTTGGGCCTTCGTATTTTAGACGTCATATTGACGAATTTTCGAATTTTTATTCGTCCAAATTTTTAGAGTGTTACAAGTTGGTATCAGAGCAATAGTTTAAGTGAACTAAGTGTGAAATCTCGATGCCTAGACTTAAGCTGAGACTAATAGGCAATAAAGTTAGAGAATAGGGTAGAAACTCTAAGATGAGACAATCTTAGAGTCAACGGAAATTACCTTGTTGAGAATTATGAAAGTGATATGCAACAGATATGCATAATGATGAAGGGAGAGGTACGTGTTTCATTCATGGGGTAAACAAGTTTCATATATGGATTAGGATTTGTGTTACAAGGGTTTGTCTCACAGTGTGGTACATATTAACGTAGCTTATGGATAATATTAACAGAGTTGGGACTGGACAAATGAATATCAACGGTAATAAAATGCAAGCTCCTATATTTTTGTCAGATCAGTATGCACATGAAGAGGCAAGTACAATTTTCCTACACACATGGCTAGCTACTTATTCAATTCTTCACTGATCCAAGTTGTCTAAATACTTCTTTCTTTGTGATACACACTTAGGCCACCAAATTGAATTGGAATCTTATTACGTGCTCTTATCAACAAATATTTCAACACCTGTTAATGGTCAACTACACAATTCTTATCTGGATGCCTGGGTGAATAGATTTTCCAAGTAGGTGGACAAACAAACCCAATCAAGTTCAATTAGCTAATTTCTAATCATCTATAATCTACTAAAAGTTACTCCATTATATGTCCCATATAGTACCACATAACGGGTTCCCACAATGTACCACAACTTTTCTGGTTAGCAGGTAAACACAATGAACCACATAACGGGTGCCCACAATGTACCACAAGTTTACCACTTACTTGGTTAACACAATGGAACACATAAATGGTTACCATAATGTACCATAAGTTCCATTTGTGTCTATTCTTCTTACTGGTATTCTTTTTGACTTTGTCGTCTCTAAATCCTTTTAAGGTTTATGGTCGATCAAAAATGGAGAATGATTTTGGGTGAGATTTCTTGATTAAACGGGACTGATCAAGAAAATGGAATGATATGTTGACTCGCATACCACCTAAATTAGATATTGATGATGTACCACAAGTTTACCACTTACTTGGTTAACACACTGAAATAGAAAAACGGTTACCACAATGTACCACAAGTTCCATTTGTATCAGTTCTTCTGTCTGTTATTCTTTCTGACTTCATCGTCTTCGAATCCTTTTTAGGGTTTATGGTCGATCAAAAATGGGGAATGATTTTAGGTGAGATTTTTTTTATTAAACAAGACTAATCAAGAAATATGGAATGATATGATGACGTGATTCTTGCATCTTGCCTAAATTAGATATCGATGAATCACAACTCCAATTGACATTTATACCCTTATTGATTATTATTAAATGTCATTTGGGATGTTTTACCAAATTTAATTTTTTTAATTTTTACCCATTGATTAATAATAATTAGTGGTTGAGATTGAATCTCACGGTTATCACAAACAACTGAGTTCTCCCATGAATGCTCCCCTACACACACATATACATATATATAATATTTACAACCATTATAATTTACAACCCAAAAAATATATACATATATTAGTCTAATTTACAACCCAAAGAATATATAAATATATTAGTCCAATTTATAGCCAAAAACCCGAAATTAATCCAACTATGTCAAGGCCCAAATTAATTCAACTAGGTCGATCGATACATACTGCACGAGTATACTGAAACAACTAGATCGATGTTGTTTTCATTGCATAAATGAACATATGAAATATGTTTTAAACAATATATTTCAAATTAGAAGTATGAGCATAAATAAACATATGGAGTATGTTTCGAACTAGAAGTCCAAACCATGAATTTCGTTTTTCATTGTATTTATGTTGTTAGAAGTTTGCTTTTTATTACATAAAGGAATCTCAAATGTTTCTTGTCGGTTTTTAAATTGTATTTTTTATCCTATTTATAGGTTGTTTTGCGATGAGATGATTAAATTGAATAAAGAGTTAACAAAGGTCGAACAAACAATATGTTCAACAACTACTTGGAGTCGGATAGGTCCAACACAATCGTACTTGATTGATGATTTGAATCGAATGCTTTCATTCAAACGTTTCAAGTTTAATTCTAAGACTTTAGGACTTTAATATATATTTGGATGATTGTAATAACTAATAACTTTGTTGGTATATTTTAAGTATTATTTATCGTATTTCATTCATCAACTTTATGTATATATTTCTAACCCACCAACCCAACCTAACCCGCAAGGGTTGGGTTGGGTTATACTTTTGAATATGTTGGGTTGAGAATTTCCAAACCGCCGTAATCGGGTTGGGTTGAAAAAATATAAAAAACCGCCAACCCAACCCGCGTACACCCCTACTTGAAAGTCTCATTATATAATTAAGATTTTTTTTAGAATTTTAACAAATTCATAATTTTTTTTATAAAGTTCTATATGTTTTTTTAAATTATATTTTCATAGTTTTTTCTCTATCCACGTCTTGAATCACATGTGGTTATTTACATCTAGCATATGATTTGTTACGTATCACATATGATCTACTCTGTAATAATATGCATGTGAGTATAAGTTGCGGATTATCACATGTGATAATATTTACATCACAATAAAATAATAAATTTAAATATAATAATCACATATGATTAACAAAAATAACTACAACTATCACGTATGATTAACAAAATAACTACAACTATCACGTATGATTGATACGATAATCGGACAAATTATAATATGCGATAAATACCTATAATCAAACTGTTACAAAATTATCTTTGTGATGAAATTGATTTATTAAGGATTATTAGAATCGGTTTGGAAAACAAACTCAATCCCAATTTATTATGGATTATTCCCACTATTACAAATAATGTTATAAATAAAATGACAATCATGCCTTTTTTACTTTGTTTTAAATAATGTTTTATTTAATCCATTTATTAAATAAAATACGTGACACATATTCTTTCTTGCAAATTATTCACCTTCTCGCGTACAAGTACATAGACTTACACATATAATATTATAAACATACAATTTCTATCATATTGTTTAGGTGATAATAATATAACACAAATAAAATCACAACATTATATGCTTAAAGACATAAGAAACATTAAAGTTACTGTTAAAGGAAGAAAGAAATATAACAACAATATATGGAGAGAAGAAATCTGTAATTCTCATTAATCAAAAGCTCTTTAAATAGGGAGGAATTACAAGTAGATAGTTATGAGATATTTCAGTTCTCATCTAACTCTGATATACTTATCTCTATCTCTATCTTTATCTTTATCGTCATATCCTTTAGACGATGACATACTTATCCTACAACACTCCCTCTTCTGCCGAGTTAAAGGAGTGACGGTGCATAATTGTTGCCTCGTTAAAACCTTACGCCAAAATAAAAACCCAGTGGGAAAAAATAAAAGTCTGACGAAGGAAAGAGTACAACGCACCAACATCTTTGCAATACATAGACTTTTCCTTCAGTCTAGTTTTCTCTTAGATTCGTACTTTAATCATGAGAGTTAGGAAAACATGATGGTATATAAACAGTTGCCTCACTAAAACCTTACACCAAGGAATAAAACCCAATGGGAAAAATAAAACATTGGTTGAAGGAAAGAGCACAACATACCAATATCAAATATATAGTAGACTCCCCCTTTTGTCTACTACTCCGCCTGATTCGTGCATTAATCAAGGGAGTTTGGAAAATAATTGCATTTAGTTTCCACATGTTTCCCAATATATGGTTTTAGGTAATGACTTGGTAAAATATGTCACATTCTTTTGACACCTTACTTGATTCACTTGAATCTAAAGGAGAGTATTTTATTGCTAATTGTATAGAAACTTAAGCATAATATGCTTTGTGTTATTATCCCTGATGTATCTTATGTTCATTTCTTCGATACATGATGCATTATTTTCATATATGCAAGTAGGATACTGGTTGAACCCAAAATTACTAGCTCCTCTAATATATGTAATGATAGTCCTTAATCATATACATTTTTTTAATTATCTCATGGAGAATAATATTATTGGATTAGTTCAAGGAGGTAGTTACAAAGGTTTGCTTAGATTACTTTCAAGCAATAGGTGTGTTCCTTGTGGTAAGTCATCATCCAATTTGGGAACAACATTTGTATGGGTCAAGCAGATACATAATATCAGCAAAGACATACCAATACATTGTTTGGTGTTTCTATAAGAGCTAGTACTTTTGCTGCTTACATTCTAAGTAAGTATTGAAGTTCCATTATCAATCCCATTTTTCTCTCTATAGGGAAAGTATAAACTCATGTCAATGGTTCCAAAAGATTAATTTGATATCATTCCAATGATTTTGCGTTGGCGCTGAGCTAAATCTAGCTAACAAGCACAATGAGAAATACAATATATGGTCAAGTGTATTATGCTAAGTATGATGATGCGCATATTGTACTTAGATAGGGAATTCCAGCTCCCAAAATTTTTTGTCATCATCCTTTAGACAAAATGGATCTTTCCTTATATCCGACACTTCGACCGATCATGGGAGTGCTAACCGGATGCACTTTGTCCATATTAAATTGCCTGATTATTTTATGGACATATGCGATCGGTGAATTAATATTTCACAAACTCGGTGTCCTAGCTCAAATATCTAGACAAAACCAAGTTTTCCCAAGATCTTTCCTCTCAAATTAGATTTCAAGTAGCTTGTGGTTCCTCTTATTTCATCAAGAGTGGCTATTATGTTCATAAATTTGACATATAGAGCTACTTTGAAAATCTGGAACTTGTTTTCCATAATAAATACGCAAGAGAACAATTCATCATTCTTATATATCCTTTCCCAATCAAGTATTCCATTAGGTGGGTATTCCACATCCGCTTAGATTGATTTAATATATAAAGTGGGCGTTTCAATTTTATTGCAAACGCATTTCGTGGTTTAAAGTTACTTGATTTTGGTAATGTAATATCATCAAGCACTTTTATATATCTCTAAATCTAGATCCCCGTAGAGATATGTGGTAACCACATTCATGAGTTGCATTTCCAGTCCTTCGGAAACTACTAGGCTAATTAATTAGCATAACGTTATAACGTTCATCACGGGAGAGTAAGTCTTCTCGTGGTCAATTACAAAACTAAAACCCAATACAAATATTAATGTAGAGTCCTTTACAAAACTTTCTAACATTGGACATTTTATGTCCTAACAATCTCCCCCTAAAGTTTTGTAAAGGAATCATTAACTTTGAAGCGTCAACTCTTCTCCCCCTTGATTTCTTTGAAAAACTTTAGCGTTGCATAACTTCAAAATAGCTCAGGCTCCCCCTTGAATGAAGCTCTTATCCTTCAAAGTTTCAACTTTAATACCAGATTCGATGTGCGCAATAACCTCGACTGAGTGCACATAAAGACAACTTTTATCTCTAGTAAATCCAACACATTCCTTAACGCCCACAAGAATGATATGTGTGGATTATGGAGTGACACTCAAAGTGCATCTTCAGTGTATGACACCGGATCTGTCTTTGAAACGCGAGTTGAATAGGAGTTCAACTTAAGAACTTATACTGATCAGCTCGTAGGAGGAAGCAACTGGTAGCAAACACTACTAGGCAAGGGTAGAAAAACCAATCAACAACTGTTCAGCAACTGAAGAAAGATGCTCATTTCCAAACTACTTTCCAGAACACTGTATGAGTAAACCCGGACCTCCAATCTTCACAAATCAGCTAGATGATTATAGGCACTCAAGATTCTGGATCACAACCAAAGCATCAGAACAATGATTGCAGTCGCTCACACTACTGATTGATCAGGTCAGAAGAGTGATAAAGTGCTCTCAACGGTCTAACAACTCAAGAAACTCTCGAGATTGATGATTGCAGATACTCAAACTGCTAATCCAATCCAATCCAATCGAAGACTGAATCCAAACACGCAATGTCTGGAAATCTTAACAAACATAAGCTCTGTGAATCTGAGTCAGTTGCGCAGAGATATGTGACAGTATGAAATTTTGGAATGATGCCACATATGCATTCAGCGAAAACCTCGTGAATAGGTTGTTGAAAAAATAAGTTGGATCACACTCTGATAAGCAACCGTCGAGAAAAACCAAAAGAAAAATTTCCGGAACAGATACAAAATATTACTTGAAGAATCTGTATCACGGATAACACGGTCAAAGCGCAATTAAATCTGGATTGTACGCCCTTCGAAACTATAAACGGCTCTCAAGAATTGCAAAATAAAATTCGATAACAATCTAAACTTAAAGATATGGCACACATACAACCCAAAAAAAATATTCGATAAGCCCAATCAAAAATTCGGTGTCCATCAATAAATCCGGTTTGCATGCGGCCCAATAAAAATTTGAACAAATTAAGTCCAACTCCAGTTTCAAAAAAAAAAATAAGAAGCCCGGATGTTAACATGAAGTCCCGGTTCCTAAGAGCAACTCCCGGATCTCAAGCCGCTTTTCATGAATTCCCGGTTACACTCAGACTTCGAAACCCATAGGCTCCATGCAAAATAATTTGATATTACCACCGAATTGAATTATAAACCCACCGCCGGCCACATACTTTCAATCCACCGTCGGCCACAATTATCAAAACACAGCAACCACCATTAATTATTTACTCCAAATACATTTGATAATGAAATCACAGCCATAATCACCAATTCAATCACGACCACAATTTAATCCACAATTTTGAAGTTAAAATCCACTAATTGGTTCCATCACATGCCTCCACCAATCATTAATTTGTATTAACCCACCATGATTTACATCCACCGATTAATTATCAAAACTACTCGCCGGCCACAAATCTTAAGTCACCGACCCATGATATGTATCATCCAATAAAAAATTAAGCATTTGAACCAAATTTGAATTATGGATGCGTGCGACCGGTATATCAATCCCTCGGTCCCCGGATGCGCCCGGTATGTGTACTCCCGGGGTGAGTTTTTCAACCACTTCGGGCGCCCAGTGAATTTTGCGCCCGATGTCAACCCCGGGCCCGGTATGGTGTAATCTTGGTTTCGGTTCGACTCCAAGTGTTTCGATCAAAAAAAAATTAAACAACCAAATTGATCAATATTTTTTTGTTGATTGTCGATCGAAAGATGATTGCAACACATAACAAACAATCCTTTGCAATAAACTCCAATCAAATCTCACTAAATCGATCCAATTTCTGGAAATTCGAGATGAACACAGTCGCATCCAAATTTTCTAAAAAACACAGATCTGATCCAAATTTGATAAAATCCAAAATTGTAATCGACTCCAATATGTATATCGAGCAACATTGAATCGATTTAATCATTAAAAACACACATTAAGCCCCAAACTCCACACAATCAGATCCAAATCGCAGATACAGAAATTTTGGGCCGAAGAACACGAACTGTTGAAAATTGACCGAATCAAAGAAATTTTCTTCGATTTGGCTTTGATACCACATGTAAGTCCCAAAACAATCAACAATTCATGATTTAAATATAAGAAACAAGATGAGATTGGAAGGAGGCGATTTATTCACTGAATATTGAAGAACACAGACACAAACCTAGAGAGAGAAAGTGGTTCTCTCTCTAGAAAACGCTCGCTCTCAATCAACTACATTTTGTATACTAAAATCTTAACCTCAATTACAATAGACCTAATTTATATATACCTCCCCCTTAACTCCCTTGTTCAACAATAAGCCCAAGCCCATTTACAAAGTTTAAGCCCAATTACAAACTAAAACCCAATACAAATATTAATGTAGAGTCCTTTACAAAACTTTCTAACATTGGACATTTTATGTCCTAACAATTTCCAGTCCTTCGGAAACTACTAGGCTAATTAATTAGCATAACGTTATAACGTTCATCACGGGAGAGTAAATCTTCTCGTGTTCAATCCAGGGCGTTATGAGAAACCTTGCGCCAAAGGAGAGTCTTACATATTAGGACTTCATTATTCTCGTTATGCTTTCTGACAAAGACTCAGTTATGTCCTACGGGCTTTACACTTGGTATGTTAGCACTACCTGACCAAATACCCTATCCTTTGTCAAAGAATATAAATCTTTCTGATTGTTTCTTTACATTTAGGCCAATATACTCTTTGTTGATATTATTCAACTGAGCCTGGTTCGATGTCGTCGTGCTCGATCATCTTATGAGCCATCGTATATGCGAATAAATCATCAATGATTATATATGATATGTCCATCGACTCATATGTACTCTCATAGTTCATTTGAGATTAATATTCATCTCTAGAATCAATATTAACTTCGGAGCGTCCTCCAGTGATAATTCATGGACATAATTATAATTAAAGACAATCTCATGAGAGTTTTGTGTATTGATGATAAATGAATGTGCCTAACTATTCTCTTCCTTTAGAATAGTATCCATCGAACCAAGTAGCTTCCACCACTTCCATTTGGTAGCTACGACCTCAACCACACCTCCACTATGTGTGATTGCAACGCACTTTCCAATGGCGTTGTGCCCCTGTTGGGGACCTTTTTAACCTTGCGAGTATATTTTCAGCTCGTATATGTGATCTTGTCACTTTTGGAATAACATTAAACGTATCAGGTATCGAGTCTGATTCGTTTGACTTCAAAATTACGTTGTGAAGTTTTGGGGATCAAAATGAGACAGAGTGAGAATATTCAATGACACTTCCTGTCGTTCCCATGAAAAATCATTTTTCCTATCTCCCCCTAACGACGGGAAGACTGTCTCATAAAAGTGACAACCCACAAATCTAGCGGTAAAGAGATCACTAGTCAAATATTCTAATTAACGGATAATTGTTGGGGGTTCATATCCAACATTTACCAAATCGTCTTTAATGACCCATTTTGATGCGCTGTGGGGGCGCAATTGGCATATATAATCAAACATGCGTAAATGTAAAGTATCAGGCTTATATCCAGTTACCAACTGGTACGCATGAGGCTGGTTAGCAAGCAGTGGGTCTAAAAACGACAAAAAAAACTGCATATAATAATTGCATAACCCTAGGTAGATGTGGGTAAATTGATGCGCATTACTAATACCCTAGATGTCATCATATTTTTTTGATAACAACTTCTATGAGACCATTTTATATATACATATAGGGTATAGGAAACTCTACATTGATCCTAATACATATGCAATTAACATCAAATCCTTATGATGTAAATTCTCCAGCATTCCAAGTCATGTAGACTTGATGAAATAATAAGGGTGGTGAGCCCTTAAACGTATAATTAGTGCTAGGAGTGCAGTATTTCATGTGGACAATAATACGACATGCGTTCATCGTGTCAAAACCAGAGCCATAAAGTACTTTAATGGCCCGCATTCTGGATGTTTATATCCATAAATATCACCTTGTATTCGTTGTAACAATGGAATATTTTTGTATAATGTCCTTAGCTTTAGGACGATCTCATTCTTGTATTGGCTAAGGATTTAGGATATATACAAAAGTTTTATGTATTCGAGAGGGCATATTATGATAGCAATGTTGTTTCTTATGCTTCAGAAGTCAACAGTTGCAATTTGCCTCATTTTGCCTTTCACTCGAAAGAGAATGTGTCTATGTGTATTTTGCAATACACGGATCACTATGTAATAACCATGATGTCCCACATGGTTATGTCGAAACATATATGTGTTATTGCCCCCAAAATTTCTTTATTGGTGACAAAATATGTTCTAATGACCCAATTATCTACTAGTTTGACACATTAGTTTCCATGATATATGTTTTCTTTCATATTCATTGGAATTTATGTCTATATGCTCATTTTCATTTCCATTTGATACGAATATCTTTACAAGGTTCCTATTAAACTTGTTCCACCAAGAAAGTGACAGTCCATCGCCTAAGTAATTTGGTTGGATGTATTATAAAACAAGTATTAGTCTATCTTTTTTTTTCGATTGTGTGATAGGTAAAAAAAAAATCAATTATCCTCGATACATTCCTACACGGAACGGAGAATATTGAAATTTTTTGTATTTGTTTTGATGTATTTCTTTACATCTTAATGGTTACATATTTGATTTTACTTTAGCAAATAAATTAATTTTGGTACTTAAAATTAATTTCAAAGAAACATATGCATAATCAATATTAAATATTAAAATAAATATGTTATATTTCATTTTCAACGTGTTTCCTTTTTGATAGAAGCACTTTTTAGTGCATATCTTATTTTATTGTCCATTATCACCTGGGTAGTAGTTGTATCCTACTCCAGGTGTTAAAAATCCTTCCTGACTCTTACCAATACCCTGACCCTTTATAGGGTCTCGTCCACATGGTGCAGAAATGTCACATGTGTGAAATTGTTTTTAACTCACAATCCTTTGGAGTTGTTTCCACCTCTAACACTTTCATTATCAATATCGGAAATTTTCTTTATCCCGACATATGTGGTGTTATTCGAAAGAACCTTGTTATGTCTCCCAACCACTTGCATTAGGTTGATGAGTTTGTCTAAAGGTTGCATTCCAACTTATATTTATATTTACTTATATATGAAAGGTGGAAATAATGTTAAAAATCATGTCATCTTCTATGAGTTCCTTGCCACAAAGATTGAGACGCGTTTTGGATATAACATTTCTTTGTTGACTCAGTTACCTTTTTGTAATCGAGTAAGTGGGTTTCATTCCACTGTACGATTAGTTCGGGAAGTACATATTCATGAGTACTCCCGATTATCCCTTTCGGGACATCCCACATTTCTTTGGGGGTTTATAGTAAAGGTATTCCTATGAAATTTAGGATTTATATGTCGCCTCAAAACATGAAGATATTTGCTTGTACCTTTTCAAGAGGTTGGTTTTAAAGTCAATAGAGAGTTGATGGACTTTAGGTATTTTCTTGTATCTTTTCAAAAGGAGGTTTATATACTCATTTACGATACTCAGATTCTTTTGAGTTTACGACGTTGATTTTGGGATGAGTTGTTTTAACTATTTACATATATAAAGGATAATATATGATTTTCTTTTTGATAAGAAAATGGATTATGGTTATGAAATTTCATTATCATAACAATATTGGATTTTGTATGCTTTAATTTTATTGATAATACTTCATCAATATTTCAATTTTTGCAAAAAAGAAATCACTCAATCTATTGGATTTCCAGGTAGTAGGGGAATCACATGGATTTCTTAAATCCCTACAAACCTTAGGGCTATTTACACCCGTTTGACAAAATCCTTTCGATGTATTGCGATTAATTCATCAATGAAATACATAGATAACATTTGTTATTTGGTAAATTTTGACATGAGGTCAAAAATATTCATACCATATTGGTGTTTTGGATCTTTTGGCAAGAGGCCAAAGTGACTATGAGTTTGGCATATGAAGCAATTTTAAAAACTTAATAGCATTTTTTGGAGCTTTTGGTAAAGATTAAAATATATGAGCTTGGAAGTGTAACTTCCAAAAATCAATTATATATTTTAAAATTATGAGTAGGAACCTACAATCAAGATAAATGTTTGATTTAACATTTTCATGCGATTTTTGGAACTTTTTACAAATAACAAAAGTTATGGGGGTTGGAAGTGTAATTTCCAAAAATTAATTATAAGAGTATGAATTATAATGAAGATAAACATTTAAATATTAACATAATCAAATAATAAATAAATAAATAATTAATTAATATTGTAAACTAATTGACATGAATGATTGAACAAAACGGCAAAACAAGTTAAATACATTTACTATTCATAATAAATGATTATGATATCACACAACAATATATTAGTAAATTTAAGTGGTCCAAATCAAAGTTGTGACCCAAATAGGAAAATTGTATTAGCATAATTAAATTAACCAATACACATATTAATATTGTAAGTAATTAATGATGCATAAATAGGAAATATTATGTTAAAAATTATAAAAATTATACTAGCACAATTAAAATTAAATTAACTAATAGTCTAATTTTTTTTTGAACTAACCTAAAAAGATGGGTTTAATTGATCAATTAAATAAAACTAATACAATAAAATATTCATAAAATAAAAAACAATAGATAATTAATAGAGAGACCGATTAAATATTTATTTAACTAATAAAGAAAAAGCCATAGGTTTACAAGTGGATTCGGGATAGTTTATGTTCATTTTTTTTTTATTTTACGGTTAAAAGAATCTAATTAAAATTGTATATAATTATTTAATTTAGATAACTTCAAGAATATCACAAATGAAATCTCATATAAATTCAAATAATTATTTTTAATTTAACTTTATTTTCCTTGTCAACATTAATTTTTATTTCTTTAATTATTTTAATAAAAAAATTAAATAATGATAAATTCGATTTGGTTAGTAAAAAAAAATTCAATTCAATTGGTATCATTTATCAACAATAAAAATATAATGAAAGTATTATATACATCAAATCATAAACTTATATTATTCTAACATGATATCATACATTCAATTATAAAGAATTTAATAGAAAACTTACTAGAATTTTTGACAGACATGACAACGAGCAAGCGGTAACGGAATAGCGACGCAATTTTGCGACAAGACATTCAACGGCGGCAGACAACAGACAAAACAACTGTCTAGCGATGTTGGAGATTTTGAGCTTTACGTGCTGATAACGTGTTAAAGGAAAAAAGAAATATAACAACAATATATGGAGAGAAGAAATCAGTAATTCTCATTAATCAAAAACCCTTTAAATAGGGAGGAGTTACAAGTAGATAGTTATGAGATATTTCAGTTCTAATCTAACTCTGATATACTTATCTCTATCTCTATCTTTATCTTTATCTTTATCGTCATATCCTTTAGACGATGACACACTTATCCTACAACAGTTACTTAGTTTTTAATTAATTTTGTAAATAGCACGACAATTACAATAACACCCAAGCCCAATGGCTACGCTATGAATAACCACAATATAAGGGCTAAATGTGTGGAGTTTTGGAACATTAAGGGGTCGTTTACCAAACACTTACCCGGATAAGGGCTTACCAATAAAATTTAACACTATCACTTACTTAGCGAGTAAGATTTTAGTCCACCAAAACGGTATCGTATGTAAAAGTTTTCGCGATAAGTATTTACCGGTAAAATTTAACACTATCAGTTACTTATCGGGTAAGATTTTAGTCCACCAAAACGGTATCGTATGCAACAATTTTCCTGTTAAGCGCTAATCGTGGTAAGAGTCTTCTCCATCACTTACCAGGGTAAGACTCTTGGTCCTTACCTTGGCTCTTACCGGGTAAGATTCTTGGTCATTGTCATCTTCATCCATAAGGTAATATGACTTGGTAAGCGCTTACCCGGGTAAGCGTTTGGTAAACGGCCAATCTCGTTCAAATACAGAAAAAAATGAAATTATGAAGGGAAAAGTTCGGGAAGGTTAGTTATTGATATGGGAAATGGATGAAGCCATATGCCATTTCTATTCTCCGATCTTAGCTCATATTTAAAGAGAAAGCAAACAAGAAAGAGCAAGAGTTACGAGTGATGGAGAGAAGTAGATGTTATGTAAAGAATTTTGGAGTCAAATTTGATGATTAAGATATGTCAAGATTTATATTTAAATACATCTCCAGTAACCATCCAATACAAAGAAATCTCAAACTATAAATGTTGTTCTCGAAGTTTCCCATCTCATTGTCATCTTAATCTTTGTAGGATCTATTTGAATTTCATCTGCGTTCACAACATGTGACATGACCTAGAAATTGCACTTCTCAAATCAAAAACTTCCACTTCGAGAATTAACGTAATAACATACAACTTATATTCTTTAGAAATTCTAAATTAGCTCACATATGCTTTTCGTGTGTCGATATATAAACAAAAAAAAAATCAGATTTAAAGTTCAAGGCCGAAACTATTGAAAACATATTAAATCTCTTGTGTTAGCGATTGACCTAATGTTATGTAACACCCGTAAATCTATGTAAGTCCGGATTCCCAAATTATCTGATTTGCAACTTTATTTAATCGGTATGCGCCTTTACGAGGTATCAGATCCATTTAAGTCGTCATGTGAGTCGCGAGTTCGAAATCTCGGGTTTTCGGGCCTCAGTACCTGGGGCGCGATTGTGCCACGCGATAGTGACAATGTCACTACCGCCAGGGCACTGTTGCGGGGGAGAGACCACTTGCTGTACATTTGGCGCGATTGTGACCCGCGATTGTAACACAGGCACTATCGCCCTGTCACTCTCGCGCTAAGGGGTGAGGTCGCGGTACCATTCGGGCGATTATGCCCCACGATAGTGATAATGTCACTATCGCCTGTCACTATCGCGAACGGGGGTCGAGGGTTTAAAAAGACCAGCTCCGAAAATGTTTCATTTTATCTGATTCTTGAAGGGAGCTAGGTCGTTTTCTCTGCAGTCCCTTGGTAAGTTCCAACCCTAAATCTTCCCTCCTCATTAAATCCTCTAACAACCTCACTTTTACTCATTTATGGTGATTACTCTAGGTGATCTAAAGTATCTTTGGTGAAGATTTCTCCTCCTCAAGAGCTAGTGTCATCTCCTCTACATCTAGGGTTTTGCTAGGGTTTAGATTAAACCTCATTATGAGTTCATACTTTCTTTTCTTAAACTTTATACATGTCAAAACATTATATTTTAAGCTCCTACTTATCTCCTTTGATTTTGGTTCATGTTTATAAGATTTTGACCTAACTTGTATTTTGGGAGATTATAGGGTTTTTACCACTTTCAACCAAAACGAAGGGTTCCATCATTTATGATGTAAAATATGGTTTTACTTGCATATTTATGTGGGTTACTTGAGATGATATATATATATATATATATATATATATATATATTTCATTTTTATAATTCTTATTCTTATGATTGGGCTTTATTTGATAAAATGAATCTTTGGGAGAAAATACATGGATTATTGTTGTTATGGTATATAACCACATTTAAAATGGTTTAACACTTGAACGGTGTACTTGGTAAAGGAAACCTAATTGGAATGGGAAAGTGGCCACATTATGGCTCATGATTGGATTTTGCATAAACTTATCATCAGTTAAACATAGAAATGCCTTTAATTTTGAAAATAAATGGTATTAAAAGCTATATGTTTGATTATAGTTGGTCACGAATGAAATTGTGACAAGTTTAGACTATTACTAGTAAATCCATAGGTATAGAGTCGACTTAATTTTAGGATAACTCCCATTTGTAGCTAGTTGAGACATTGGGCCCTAGGGTGACAACTTGGTACGGTTATGTGGGACCGGATAATAGTCGTGGGTCGTAGATGTAAATCCTAGTGAATGAGCATGATTGGGATCATTGGGTGCTCTCCCCCACATCTGAGTACGAACCGATGAGTTTGTGGCATTGATCCTAGTACGGTGAGCTCCATAACTTGGAAAGTGGTCTGCTTTTGTGTTCCGCCACAATCCTTGGAAAATCGGGTCTCTCCCGTCATCACAAGATGTATTTTGGACCGCAAGGTCATTATGTGTTTATCAAATCATTTACAAAGGCGATTGGTGAAAACCATCACTTACGGTTGTATTTAAATTCCTTACTATATCATCATATCAACTGTAGGTTCTCACTAGGCTTTAAGTCTAACACTTTTTTCTCAAATAATGTGTATAACAGGTTCCCTTAGCGGCGGGTCGTCAAAGGGTAGAGTGAAGAGCGTGGACTCTTGAGGGCATTTTTGAGATGATATATGTTGGGGTCTCGACGTTTAAATCAATTTATTCATTTTGGATATTGGGTTGACAACCTATGTAATCTAGATAGAAATGGTTTAGATTAGTTTGTTGTCGATTCCCATATTTCTTACGCAAATTTTGTAAACGCTTACACTTTTACCCTTATTGGGTGGTTTGCTCCAAATACAAACATCATATTGCCGAATTTTCAATTTTTAAAATTACTCTAAATTTTAGGGTGTTGCATGTTATACATAAATGATCACTTATAGATTGGTGTTAGTGTGCCGTATGCCAACTTTTTTGGTATAATACTGATATATACTTTATTTTATTATTGATATTATTTTCAGAAGACGTGGAAATTAATAAAAGAAACAAAATTTTATAGATTTTTTAAAGTAATCCAACAACTTATTAAGTTAGGTCTAAAAACGATACACTTGTTAAATTACTAAGGCAAAGAGGGGTAGCAGAGGGGGAACTAGGGGTGCCTAGCCACCTCTAATGGCTAGGGGTGTTCATCTAAACCGCCAAACCACATACACAACACTTATTGGCGTGGTTTAGAACTTTTGCGGTGTGATTTGCATTTCACCAAACCGCATTATGCGGTTTGCGGTTTTGAGTTATCAAATCACGGTTCAAACCGCATTGCACCGCACATTATAATATATGCATATATTCTTAATTTTATACATCACAGATACATATATGTATATATAAAATGATTTCAATATTTACGTAATATGTATTTAGGAATCGGACATGTTAAATATATATTATTTTATGGACTACTGTCACGTTATCATTGATTTTAAAATGAAGTTTTATTCTTATAATCATTGGATTGTAGGTGTAAAGTGCGTTAGGTACAAACCACATAAATAACACCGCATTTCGTGGTGCGATTTTATGAAGTTTGAGGTATATGCGATGCGATTTGCAATTTGAGAAAATGTTCAAACCGCATATACGGTACGGTTCGTGGTTTTGCCCCAAACCGTACCGTGAACACCCCTGCTAATGGTTGTCCCAATCCCATTAGAAAAATATATAATAAAATTTTAATATAAAAAAAGGCTTAAGGCCCCCATCAAAGGCTCAAACCCTACACATACTCATAAAATTTGTTCCAATACGATAATACTCCATCACAATTCGCAAAACTCTAAAAATTATGCATTAAAAAAACTGCATGAGAGCATCTCCAACAGCTATGCTAAAATAGAAAAAAAAAAGAGATTTTAGCAACTTTTTTACTCCAACAGTTATGCTATATCGTATGCTAAAATAGAGAAAAGAAGAGAAAGAAGGTAAAAATCTCCCAATTTGGAGAAATCTTTAAACCTCCATATTCAAGAGAGAGATTCTTTTTCACCAATAGGAAACATTGAAGTTGTGTGTTTAGGAGATATAAATAATATTTTATTAATATAATTGGTGATAGAATTGCTAAAATAGAGTAGCTGTTGGAGTTGGATGTAATTTTTTTTAGAGATTTTAAGTTTTTCTACCCTATTTTAAAAAAAATATAGCATAGCTGTTGGAGATGCTCTGAGCGCTTTGGTGAGTGATGACATAAACCGCCAATCTCTTTAGGGTGCGTTTGGTTCGCAGAATGTGATGGAATCTGGTGGAATTGAAATGTTGAATTCCTTTGACCATATTTCATTCCCTTGTTTGGTTCAAGCTTTTCAATGGAATGGAATGTCTGAATTCCAACAAATTCCATAGATGGAGGATTTTAACATTCCATCAATAAAACCAAGTATTTCAATGGAATGGAATGTAATAATTTAAAAATTCCAATGTTACCCTTTACCCCAAAACTAAAACCCTACTCAAATCTATGTCGTCTTCTCCATCAGTATCAAACCATCGCCTTCTCCATCTCGTCTTCTCCATCAGACGATCAAACCATCTTCTTCCCCAAACTAAAACCTCTCTCTCTCGTCTTCTCCATCAGAAGCCGGGAATCGATTTGAACCTGCATCCCGTCTCCTCCATCAGAAGCTGGAAATCGATTTCAACAAGAAAACAGGTTATCCTCTTTCTCTCGTCTTCTCCATCTCGTCTCCTCCATCAGAAGCTGGAAATCGATTTCAACAAGAAAACAGGTTATCCTCTTTCTCTCGTCTTCTCCATCAGATCAGCTGGAAATCGATTTGTGTCTGTGTTATTTCAATTTCTATCTGTGTTATTTCAATTTCAATTTGTATATGTGTTATTTCAATTTCTGTTTGTGTCTGTGTTATTTCAATTTATGTGTTATTTCCATTAATTTGCCGTGTCATTTCAATTTATGTGTTTAGTACAATTTATGTGTTGATTTTCCTCCAATTTACGTGTTCATTGTGTTTTGATCAAATTATTCCACAATTGAAAGTAATGTGCTTATTGTGTTGGTTCATGGTATGTATTTGCTAGATTAATTACTGTGTTTTGATCAAGGGTATTTTGGTCATTTTCCAAAATTTCATTTTACTTCCGAAACTACAATCTGTGAACCAAACAGACATATTCCAATTCCTTTAACAGATTCCATTCCAATTCTGTCAACCAAACATGTGGTCAAACCTGACAACATTTCATTCAAATTCATTTAAAGTCAAATTCCTTTGATAGATTCCATTTCATCCAAAAACATTCTGCAAACCAAACGCCACCTTATTCTCTATTCTTGATCTTTAGAGTTATTGATCCTCTTCACAATAGATAAGTAAGTTAATTAATATTTAATTATTTATTAATGTTTGGTTTCGTTTGGAAAATAATAAAAAAGTTAAAAATAAAGTAATCATTTAAACCTAGTTAATTAAGTTTATTTGAATGTTCTAAATGTGATATAATAATGTAAATACATGTGTATGTATGTAAAATATCTACTTGTTGCATATGTTTAATTTTTGTTGTTAGTTCAATTGAATGTAAATGTTGATGTTGGGAGATATCGTTAATTTATTTTAACTTTTCAAATATATAACATATTTGTAGATTGTCATTTGTTCAAACTCTTAAAAAATGAAATTCTTATGACCTTAGTTCGAATCATGAGCAAGAAACGTACCATATAAAGCAAGTTCTAACAAATGGTTCTATTTAAAGCGTAATTCATGAGAAAATGGATTAACAATGATATTAGTGATTGGAAGGTTCATATGTTAGTCTATGATAGTAACATTTAAGTTTCTAACCACTTGGGTTGTGATGCACTGGTAAAACCTTTGGGGGATGTACGATGTAGTGAAAGATCTCATCTACCCAGAGTTCAAATCCAGGCGCTGCCAAAACCCTTGTGGTCATGGAGGTTCACCTGCAATGACTCCATGTCATTCGTAGTCGCCCGGGGATTAGTCGGTGCGCGTAAGCTGGCTCGGAAACCCACGGTTAAAAAAAAAAACATTTAAGTTTCTTATGTTAAAATATTTTTTTAATTTATTCATACACAATATTTTATTGTTTTAGTTTACATTAAAGTATGACCTTGACATTGATTATTAAGGTGTCGTTTGTTTTTTAAGAGGTCTAAAGTCTGAAGTCTTATTTTAGTTATGATTAATAAAAGGTTGTGTATAAAAAGGTCTAAACGATTCAGACTTAAGGGTCATTAAGAGGTTTTTTTAAAAAAACAAACAACCCCTAATTGTGGTTAGTTAACGAATTGGGTTACAAAATTTGCTCCTAAATTACAATATATGGAAAATAGAATTCCAAATTGAAGAACAAATCGATCAAAATTGATACAAGAAAGTCACCAAAGAAAACACAATCCCTTTTGGAGAAAAAAGTTCAAATCGACGATTCATGGCCACTTGCATTCAACGGTCAAGATCATCTCTCTCGTGATCCGCGTGACAGAAAACTGACCAATCAGAAATCACTCATAGAATTCTAGGCGATCATTCTCGACTATAAATTGCTTATCGCAGTAATTACTTTGTAACAAATTCGAGATTAAGCACAAAATACAGTTACTAGTTTTTTTCTAGAGGCTTCGTGATGTCGTCGACAGGAGAAGGCCAGAAGGCAAAAGACGACGTCGAGCAACCGGCGGCAGAGCAGCCGGTGCAGGCTGTTGAGAAGGTGGTGAAGGAGAAGAAAGCTAAGGCTCCGAAAGAGAAGAAGCCGACTAAGAACGCTTCTCATCCTCCTTATTTCCAGGTTTGTGATCGCTCTAATGCTAATTAATGTTAGTTATTACATCGATTTTTGTAACTTTATGTGATCATGATCTGTAACTAGTTCTCGCTTGATTTGTACTAATGATTTTCAACATATTATTGATCTGATTTCTGAATCATGTTATTGTTTCGAACTTTTGATCTACGATTGGATTCCTGCAAATTTGTCATCGACTCTTATGATTAACGTTAACTGTTAGCAAATTTATGGTTGATCTGTACTGATGATTTTCAACTTATTATTGTTCTGATCTCCGAATCATGTTATTGCTTTGATCTACTATTGGATTCCTGTGAATTCGTGGCTAAATTTTATAATTAGCGTTAACTGTTGGTAAGTTTGATCATCATTGGTAGATATTAGTCGAAATGAGACTTTTGATTTGTTAATTAATCACGTCGTTGTTTCCGTTTGAGAAGGTTTGAATTAGACATTGATTTTGAATGTCGGTTGCAGATGATCAAAGAAGCACTATTGGCTCTGAACGAGAAAGGTGGTTCTAGCCCCCACGCGATCGCAAAGTACATGGAAGAGAAACACAAGTCGGTGCTACCGGAGAATTTCAGGAAGACGCTTGCTCTCCAGTTGAAGAATTCCGCTTCAAAAGGCAAGCTCACGAAAGTCAAGGCTTCGTACAAGCTATGCGAAGCCGGAAAGAAGGAAAAGGCACCGGCGACCACAGGTAGGAAGAAACCTACTGATGGAGCCAAAAAACCTAAGCAAACAAAATCGAAGAAGTCCGCTGTGATCGCCACCGCCACAACTGGTGCATCAAAAAAAGTGACGAAAGCACCTAAAAGATCTGCGCCTACAGCGACGGTGAAGAAACAGGCTCCGGCGAAGAAGGCGAAGAAAATGACTCCGGCGAAGCCGAAACAACCGAAGTCCATCAAGTCACCTGCTGGTAAGAAGGCTAGGAAAGCAACTGCTTGATTTTGAGTTCTGTCTATTGAGTCTATGTCTGTAAAAAGTAGTAGAAATGGTAGTAGTATTATGTATATTCGAGTCGTTTGAGCTTTAGTTATATATCGTAAGTTCCATGTTACCTCCAATGGTTGTTTTCTATGGACGAAATAAGGGAATTGAATTCTCTGTTGAACATTTCGGTTTCTGATATGCGATCGACTTTTCTCCGATTCGATTCTATCGCCATGAAGTAGATTATGCGATTGGCATTTTGACCTTTATAAAAAAAAGGAAAACTGTGATTTTGACGCAAGAATCCAAATGAGTTTAACGGATGGGCCTCTAGAAAGGTCCAGAAGAACCATGTGTGTGCGCCAAGCGTGGTGGACAGTGAACACGTCGGCTACAATTAGTGGGCGGTTTTAGAGGGGATATTGATGCGCTGGCGGTTTTTATTTTATAACCGTATATAATTGATGATGAGATTGAGCCGAAGACCAAGATACGTTTGATCTAGTAACTTTTTGATTGATGTTATAAATGTTGAATTAGCTAATTTCAAAAAGATTGTGTCACCACGATGTATGTTTTAAAACTAAAAATACACATTATTAAGAAAAGTTGTACATTGAAAAAGTAAAAAGGGATTTGTATCGTTGATTATTTTTAATTTCAAACCTATTTCATGAATCGTGTTTGATACGGAAATTGATTCGATGTATTTCATCCTAATATGTATTTATGGGTGGAGATTCTTTCTTACCCTTATTAGTATTGACTTTCATTCTCATTGTAACTTAATATGTTTTAAAACTAAAATATGATAAAAATGAAAAATTGCGTGAGAAGAAGAGTTGATATGAGAAAGTAAGAAGTGATGTATAGTTGATCACTTTTAATCTCAAACCTATTCCATGAATTGTGCTTGATAAGAGAATTAATCCGATGCATCTCATCCTAACATGCATTTATGGGTGGAGATTCTTTCTTACCCTTCTTACTTGGGGTTTACACAAAATTATGGTGGTTTGAGAAATCTCAATCCGCAAGGGTTGAGTTATACTTTTGAAGGGATTGTGTTGGGTTGATATTTTTTCAAGTCACCATAATTGGGTTGGGTTGTAAAATATCCTAAACCGCCTAACCCAACCCAATCCGTGTACACCCCTAATCACCACTGTTGGTATACTGTGGCTACATTCTGGACCTAAACGATTTTCTAATATCACATGTTTTCTAGAACTTTTCAGGGGTAGGCATTGGTGGTGGTAATCAGTGTAACAACCTAAATTTTAAACAAGAAACATATAATAAAATCCCAAAATGGGTCCTAATACAAAATAGTTCAAAATAGAATAAATGGAGCTTAATAGTGGAAGTCTCATCTACAGCCGAGAATCTCTACGACAAGATAAGCTTTTAATGCAAGAACTAATGTGCTTTCTACTCGAGAGCCCACTCCTACGCTTTCACACATTTTCCTTTCCTTTAGAGAAAGCACCGCTAGCGTTCTTTCCTGGAAAGGGTTTTTGAGTTTGAAAAACGAAGGTTAGACCATAAGGTCTAGTGAATTCCCAAACAAAAACAGTTATAGCCAAAACACAAGTCATGGTTAAATGGTAACAAAATTATCAAATCAATATAACAACAAACTCGGGTATTTCATAGTGATAGATTTTCCCACGTTCCATAACCAAATCAACCACGATCGGGGCCCAAGCAGACTCCCCTTACCCACATGTGTAGAAAACGAATTTCACACACTCTGGGTTAAAATTCACTCCCGAGGGGTCGTGAGATTCCCAAGGCACATCCTTCTCACTGTGCAATCCGACTCCACATAAGTATATCCAACATGTAATTAGCATGCATATTCAGAAATAAAACCCATACTATATAGTTCAATTTTCACAAGACGTCACGTTTCATGCAAGGATTATATGTATGCGTTTATGTGTAACATCCCATTTTTTTTAGGCATTTTGTGAAATAAAAATATACATATTTACAATATATATATATGTGTGTGTGTGTGTGTGTGTGTTTGAGGTGGAAATTAGAAAGAAAAGAACAAAAACGAAAAGAAAAGTGATATATGATAGCTAAAGGGTGATAAATGAAAATATAAAATATGGAAGGGGGGTTTGGTGTAACTCTCCACCTTCTTGTTACCAGGTCGTGAGAAAGAAAAAATGGGGGGGGGGGGAGGTGTTCTCTTTTCCTCTCAACCGTGACCCCTATGCCACAATCGATCAATTTCATCTTCTTTTCCTCTCATATAGATTTATGTATACATATGAGAATAATCACAACATATCATGCAATGAAACCCTAAATCAGCTCATGGATTCATGAGCGAAGCAACCAATCGATATTTAGGGCTTTTCTACACAAAATCGTCTATTTGAGGTGAGATTCACATCTTAAAGCTTCAATTACTTGTTTATGGATGTTTATGTTACTATAAGGGGTTGATTTTTGAGTTATATTGGGGATAAGAAAGGCCATGCAACTGCCATCGGGATGACAATCACTGTGTACGACAACAATGGGTAGAAACCTACTTGTTATGACGATTTACTCAATATTTGCTTGTTATAAGTTGTTGGGTTTTATTCAGTAATAAGTTAGGAATAAAAATCACAAAGAAAAAAAAATCATATATAAATAAAAGGAATGGAAGTTTAAAATTTTGTTAATGGAGGTGGGTTATGAAATAGATCCTGGGTATGAGATGTTTCAAGAAGAAGACCCATGGCCTAATATATTTACATATGATTTGTTTTTGTTCTTCCTTTTTGAAACATTTCTATGACCCTAGTTATAAACATATTGCAATGTCAAATATTCGATGCTGTAAATCTCTTAAAGACCCCACATGAGTTATACTTAGAATGCAAGAATATTAGATCTAAAGTTTGGAAGTAATCAAACGAAAAGCGAACTTATTGAACTTAAAACCTTGTTAAGATTTAGTCTAAGGCATATGTTGTTAACAATGTTTTAGAATGAAATTTATGTTGATGAGTAGTCCCTAAGGCCACTAAAATGAGAAAAACAACCATATATGTTGTTAGAATAGTTAATCGATTTGGACATGATTTGGTTGAAATTGATGTTTTAATTATTGCTGTATATTGCAAAAATCGTAGTAAATCACTCATAAGTCGGTTTAAGGTGTGTAATACCTTTCTGAAAACCTTAGGATGTCTTCTACAAATTAGTTTTAGACGAATATGGTGTAAATCGGACTCTAAGTGGGTCAAAAACCAACTTTTGCAGAACTGGTCAACTTTAGACGGGAAAAAAGAGAATGTATCTTTATAAATTCGTATAAAAATGGTTTTAAATCCATTTTGAGCGACTCTTATTAGAGTGGAAAGAGTTGTTTGAATGTCTTGTCAAATGTTTTATTAATAATACCATATATGGATTGTTTAGGTAATGAGATGGTTGCACGAGCCACTCGAAGACTATATTCGGCTTAATCGAATTAAGGTGAGTTCAAGTTGATTTTAAATGGGGTGCACGTCAAACTTATGTGTTTTTACATAAACCGATTCATGCTATTTGGGTTTAAATGTGTATCGTGGGAAATTGCATGATTTGAACGATGTTCTATTATGTGGTTATTAAATACTCTAAACAAAGTAAATTTGAAGTGAAATAAGCATGCTAAATAACTATGAAAAAGTATGTGGAAATGTACTGCTGGTGTTTTGAAACTTGATGTTTAATTACATCATGCTATTGACTTAAGTTTTGTGGAATACACTTTGTGAAATGGAGGTAACGAGAGCTCTTTGTTGCTCTGTGAATTTGATGTATTAGATCCGGATTTGGCGACTTAGGGTCACCCCCTTTGTTGCGGTTGTATTGGGGTTGCTCCCTTTACGGTTGATGGGTTGCTCCCATCAGTTGTTCTATTGGAGTACCGTGCACGGATGGGTGCCAGATACTCGGCTAATAGGCATAGTGTCTGTAAGACACAACGTGCACATGGTGATTTATGCCGGAATTAGCCTAACGGATAAGGGGACTGTTGGGTAGTGCTCCATCACTAATTCCATCTTGTTGTGGGTCTCCCCCACTTGGTGCGATGTCTGTTACCTCGTGAAATTAATAACCACATCTTTTATTGATTTTTGGTGAGAAGTAATGTGTCGATTTACGTATTACTAATCTTTATAAATCATGCATTGTTTTAGGAATAAGAACGAGTTATATGAATCGGTTTGATTTTCGTTAAATGCTTGAAATGAAATGAATGTTTTGTGATATAAACACTTGAACTCACCGGGCGTGAAGCCTGATTTGTTTCTTTGTCGACGTGTATCTCAGGATCAAATGATATGATTGATGGTGTTAGTGGAGGTAAGCATTGTTAGGTAACAATATTGGATGAAACGGTGTTTCCGACAATAGTATCAATTGGCACTAAAGATTAGTTCAAGATAATATTTACTAGTTTTTATATTAACACACATGGAGTTTGTTTGTAAGTAGTTGTTAATGTACGCGGTGTAAATACCCGCTTTTGGATTGGATTTGTTTAGTGTATATGTACATAAGATTCACAGTTTATAAAATAATCATATATCAACGTTGCGAATAGGTCATGTTGAATTTTTGGTAGAAATGTAAAAAAAAAAGTTTGGGGGTGTTATATTATGAAAATAAAAACCATATTTATTCGTGTAAACCATAATCAGAGTTTCAAACATTAATCAACATTTTAACGAAAAGGGTTTAACAAGAACTCACCTCTTGATGGCAACCGACACACACTCCGCACTAATTTAGATTTGACCGAGCACCTACAAAAGTGTTTTTAGAACATGATTAAACCTAAACGGAGTTAAGCCCCACAAAACCCCAAATACCAAAACCTCTCAAGCGATAAGATCCTCACTGGACACCCCGTCCTAACACGACTCGGGTCTCCCCCGGGTTCATGGTCTATCCCGGGACTCCCCCAGGCTCCCGATTCCTACTATCAACCGGGCCTCCCCCGGGCTCACAGTCCATCCCGGGACTCCCCCGGGTTTCCAGTCTCTACAACCTCCCAGGCCGCCCTCGGGTTCACGGCCCCTCCCGGGACTCCCCCGGGTTCTCGACCCTTTACGACCACCGGGCCTCCCCTGGTTCTTGACCCTTCCCGGGACTCCCCCGGGTCTAAGGATTTACCGGGTCTCCCCCGTTCTTTACTCTTCCTGGGACTCCCCCGATTCGAAAGGTTTACCAGGTCTCCTCGGCTCTCGGTTATAGCTCGGTCCGGGAGGGCGACTCCCGGGTGAGCGTACTGGGCATCGACATTCTTCCAAAATTGATCCAAGTGTAAGGGTTTTTCACCTTACTTACCATTAAATGCACATGATACTACAACTCTATGAATACACCAAAAAACTAACATATATAGGATTACAACTTGATTAATGATGAAAACCCATTTCATCTTCAAAGGAACTCAACTCACATATTACAATCCAACTTTCTAAGGTTTCCATTAATAAAGAAGAATCACCATTAAAGGGTACAATAGAAGCTTACCTCCAATGACGAATCTCTCACAACTATCTTTTGCACCACTCTAGCCAAGAATCCCTAATCGCCTCTTCAGCGTTCTCCCTTTCTCCCAATTTAGCCTCCGTAACATTAGAGAGGGATTAGGGGTTTTCACTCCTTATATATATATATATATCAAAATTGCATTATAGTCCTCAATTTCCTTATTTTTATATTTGCCCCCAACTTCTCCCAAAATTAACAGTTTTTGAGATTTTGGTTATTACAATTCTTCCTCCCTTAAAGAATCCCGTTCTCGAAATTTTCCTTTTCAAACAGATGAGGATACTTGGCTCACACCTCCGATTCTACTTCCCAAGTGGCTTCTTGACCCTTATGGAAACACCACTGAACTTTGAACAAATTAATCTCTTTGTTTCTTAACTTCCTAATCTTTCGGTCGACGATCGCTTCGGGTTCTTCGACATAATTCAAGCGTTGGTCCACCTACACATCTTGCAATGCTACCTCCATATCAGATTCCGCTAGACACTTTCTTAAGTTGGAAGCATGGAACGTGCTGTGTTTCGCTCGCAATTCTTTTGGTAAATCGAGTTTGTACGCCATTTCCCCAATCCGTTCCACAATTGCAAATGGTCCGATGTAACGTGGACTCAACATTCCTTTCTTTACAAAGAGTATGATTCCTTTCCAAGGATATACTTTGAGCATTACATTATCCCCGACTTGAAATTCTATATCCTTGCGCCGTTTGTCCGCGTAGCTCTTTTGTCTATCACGAGCCACCTTCAGTCTATCTTGTACTTGCACTATCTTGTTGTAGTGATCTGAACGATCTCTAGTTCTGTCAATTGTCTTTCTCCAACCTCGTTCCAGCATAAAAGTGTTTGACATTTCTGACCATATAACGCTTCATACGAAGCCGCCTTAATACTCGTATGAAGCTATTGTTATAGGCAAACTCAATCAACGGTAAGTGGTTCTCCCACGAACCTTGGAAGTCAATTGCACATGGCCTCAACATGTCTTCCAACGTTTGGATTGTTCGCTCGCTTTGACCGTCAGTTTGGGGGTGATAAGCGGTACTCAACTTGATTCGCGACCCCATCTCTCGTTGAAAACTCTTCCAGAACGATGACGTGAAACGGCTATCCTGGTCCGACACTATAGATAACGGCACCCCATGACGGGTCACTATATCATCGATATACAATTTTTCCAACCTCTCCAAAGAGTACGCCTCCTTGATGGGTAGAAAATGCGTCGATTTAGTCAGCCGATCCACGATTACCTAAATTGCATCATAACCCTTCGGAGTCCTGGGCAATTTGGTCATGAAATCCACCGTGATCTGATCCCATTTCCAAACTCGAATGTCCAATGGTTGAAGTTTCCTGTACGGACGTTGGTGTTCCACCTTCACTCGTAGGCAAGTCAAGCACCTCTCCACGAAGTGAGCTATATCTTTCTTCATACTCGACCACCAATAACTTTGCTTTAAATCGCTATACATTTTATTCATTCCAGGATGAATCCAATACTTAGACTTATGTGCCTCTTCCAAAATCACCTTTCTAATCTCTCCGAGCTTCGGGACCCAGATTCTTCCCTCGAAGCATTTCAACCCTCGACAGTCCTCTGACAAGACGCTTGCATTTCCGATCATTCGTTCCTTCTTAACATTTTCAGACATTAACGCTTCTACTTGCCATTTTTTTATCTCCTCTAACAGATTGAACATCACTTCAGCTCTCATGGACATAACCTTCGTAGCCTCGCTCCTCTCTTTTCAGCTCAAGGTGTCGACCACAACGTTGGCCTTTCCAGGATGATATTCGATCTTGCAATCATAATCTATCAATAATTCCATCCATCTCCTTTGTCACATATTTAATTCCTTTTGGTCAAAGAGATGACAAAGGATTTTGTGATCCATGAAAATCTGACACCTCGTCCCGTAGAGGTAATGCCGCCAAATCTTTAATGCGAAGACAACGGCCGCCAGTTCTAAATCATGAGTAGGATAGCATGTCTCATGATCCCTCAATTGATGGGACACATATGCAATCACTTTTCCTCGCTGTATAAGGACGCATCCCAAACCCAATCTCGATGCATCACTATATACTACAAAATCGTTCGTACCTTCCGATAATGCCAGTATCGAAGCGCTACTTAGCATATCCTTTAACTTCTGAAAGGCCTCATCTTGCACCTCCAACCACGCGAACTTCACATTTTTCCTAGTCAAGGAAGTCAACGGCGTTTCTATGCA
Organism: Arctium minus; assembly: GCA_954870635.1. Classification (NCBI taxonomy): domain Eukaryota; kingdom Viridiplantae; phylum Streptophyta; class Magnoliopsida; order Asterales; family Asteraceae; genus Arctium; species Arctium minus. The sequence continues at coordinate 19,569,368 of OX941097.1, read as the reverse complement.
TGAGAAGTCCTTGATAAACTTTCGGTAGTAGCCTGCCAGTCCAAGTAAGCTTCGAACCTCAGACGGGTTTTTAGGCTGCTCCTAATCCTGTATCCCTTCAATCTTAAACGGGTCCACCTTGATCCCATCCCAAGACACCACGTGTCCGAGGAACTGAACCTCTTTCAACCAGAACTCACATTTCGAAAATTTAGAATAAAGCTTCTCTCGCTTTAACAATTCCAATATAACCTGCAGGTGCTCCTCGTGCTCCTTTTCGGACTTCGAGTAGATCAAGATGTCGTCTATGAACACGATCACGAATTTTTCTAGATAAGGTTGACACATCCTATTCATCAAGTCCATAAAAGCGGCTAGCGCGTTGGTTAATCCAAATGGCATAACAAGAAACTCATAATGTCCACATCTGGTCTGAAAAGACATTTTCGGTATATCTTCCTCTCTTACTTTGAGCTGATGATACCCCGACCTTAAGTGAATCTTAGAAAAATAGCTAGCTCCCTGGAGCTGGTCGAACAGGTCATCAATCCTTGGGAGTAGATACCTGTTCTTCACTGTGACCTTGTTAAACTCACAGTAATCTATGCACATTTGCATAGTCCTGTCCTTCTTCTTCACGAAGAGTACAGGGGCACCCCAAGGTGAGATACTAGGTCTAACAAATCTCTTATTTAACAAATCTTACAGCTGAGACATCATTTCCTTCATCTCCGATGGTGCCAACCTATACGAGGCACGAGCTATTGGTGCAATTTTAGGCACCACATCAATGCGAAACTCCACCTGACGATCCGGGGGTAGGCTTGTTAAATCCTCCGGAAACACTTTCGGATATTCACTCGCCACCCTCACATCCTCTACCCCGCGCTTCTCCTTCTTGGCATCTACCACATATGCTAAGTACCCCGTGCATCCCTTCTTTAAACATCTAGTAGCCTTAATCATAGACATAAGGCTAGTTCTTTTATTTTGATGATTTCCATAAATAACTACAGTCCCCTTACCGGGTAATTGTACCTGGATCAACTTCTTATTACAAACTATATTGGCGCCATTCATAGCTAACCAATCCATCCCCAACACAATATCAAATTCCCCCATAGACATAAGGTACAACCGCATGGGCACCAAACTCCCTTCTATATCTATAACACAATCCTCCACTACATCCCTAATGAAAACCCGATTATCATTGGCTGTCTCCACTTCCAATTCTCCATCGAACCGTTTAGGCCTCACATTCAAATATTTACAAAAGCATGCGACACAAATAAATGATTCGCTCCAGAATCAAATAACACCTTGGCAATTAAGGAATTCACTAGAAATGTACCTGTCACCACCTCCGGGGTCTCCTCCACCTCCATCGCCGTCATGTGAAAAGCACGTCCCTTCGGACGAGCCGACTCTGGCCTCTTCTCATCTCCCTTGATTCCCTGTCTTCCTCCAAATTGCACCAGTCCTCCCCTCTTTAACTGCGGACAATCGGGTCGCATGTGCTCAGTTGACCCACACTGGAAACATGACCCTCCTTTAGGACAATCCTTCGCAACATGACCCGACAGTCCATACCGGTAACAAGATTTCAAGTCTAACATGCATTCTCCCTGATGAATACGGTGGCATTTCCCACAAGGCTTGGGTGCCACCCCGCGATCTCCATGAACATCTAGTCTGAAGACTTTACCCTTCTTTCCATCATTTCTAGGACCATCCCATCCTCTTCTTCCATCCCTTCTCGGCCGCTTGACGGTTCTTTTCTTTCTCTGTTAATTCGGCTGCTTTGATGGCCGCTTGGAAAGTGGTCGGGTCCTTGCTCGAGACAAATTATCGAATGCTGCTCTTCAAGCCATAAATGTACCGATCCACCCGCCGCTCCTCCGTCGGCACATACAGTTCAGCGAAACGAGACTTTTCGATAAACTTGTTGGTGTACTCTCGTACTGACATCTCCTTCTGCTCCAGTCTTAAGAACTCCTCCTCTAATTTCTTGATCACCGCCAACGGGCAGAAATGCGTCTTGAATTTGCTAACAAACACCTCCCAGGTCACACTCTTTGCCGCAGACGAACCTCGTCCTCCTGTCTCGACCTCCCACCAAAAGACAACATCCGACTTCAGCATAGACAAAGCATACACCACTTTGTCTCCTTCAGCGCATTTGCATGTGTCGAAAGCAAGCTCCATCACTTTTACCCACTTCATGGATACAACTGGATCATACTCCCCTTTGAAAGTAGGGGGTTTGTACGAGATGAACTCTTTGTAGTTGCACCCCTTAGCTGCCAATTCATTCACCACTAAGGTAGTCGACTGAGAATGACTACCTTCCCTTGCCACTGGCGGGCTAGACATTTCTGATCCATCCTTGCTCTCAGTCTTTTCCTTGCTTTACGACACCAGACTTTCTCCCTGAGCCAACAAGGCCTGCAGAGTTTCTTGCAGTTTACCCATCTCAGCAGCAAATGTCTCATGAGTTACAAAATCTTAAGCACGACCTCGACCCCAGCCCCGAGATTGGCCTCTCCCCCTCACAGTGGCCGAACTCTCTTGCTGGGATAATTCCCGATCAGTGGGGATTTCCGCACTTCTCACTCTGCGGCTTACTCGTGCTGACTTACGTCTCTGATTTCCCTCTTCGGGTTCAACCTGAGTGACATCTCTTCGTCAAGTTCTTCCTCGACCTCTTCCTCAACCCTTTCCCCGTCCATGGGTGGCGAGCTGCCTAAGCAGCCTTGCCAACCCATCCACAGGGAATTCATTGGTTGGGATCGCCTCCTCAACCGGTACTGATCTACTCCCCAATGCTCTTTCTGATATGACGAAAACTGAAAAGACCACACAAAACAAACACTCAACCAAAACTTCGCATAATAAGGCCATTTTAGGACGTACATGTATCTGTAAATTCGCAATTACACTGGCCAGGTGTAATCCCAAATTTACCCTACATGACAGTCATTGCTACCTTATCATTAGTGCACCTATAGAAATTTTTTCCTAAAGGTGTTCTATATCTCGGTTGTGTTCCTAAATTCACCACTTAAGTTTAGACTTATCCAATCACCTAAATCTCTTAAACTATGGCTCTAATACCAATTGTAACAACCTAAATTTTAAACAAGAACCATATAATAAAATCCCAAAATGACTCCCAATACAAAAAATAGTTCAAAATAGAATAAATGGAACTTAACAGCGGAAGTCTCATCTACAACCGAGAATCTCTACGACAAGATAAGCTTTTAATGCAAGAACTAATGTGCTTTCTACTCAAGAGCCCACTCCTACGCTTTCACACCTTTTCGTTTCCTTTAGAGGAAGCACCGCTAGCGTTCTTTCCTGAAAAGGGTTTTTGAGTTTGAAAAATGAGGGTTAGACTATAAGGTCTAATGAATTTCCAAACAAAAACAGTTATAGCCAAAACACAAGTCATGATTAAATGGTAACAAAGTTATCAAATCAATATAACAACAAACTCGGGTATTTCACAGTGATAGATTTTTCCACGTTCCATAACCAAATCAACCACGATCGGGGCCCAAGCAGACTCCCCTTACCCACATGTGTAGAAAACGGATTTCACACACACTGGGTTAAAATTCATTCCCGAGGGGTCGTGAGATTCCCAAGGCACATCTTTCTCACTGTTCAATCCGACTCCACATAAGTATATCCAACATGTAATTAGCATGCATATTCAGAAATAAAACCCATACTATATTAGTTCAATTTCCACAAGATGTCACGTTTCATGCAAGGATTATATGTATGCGCTTATGTGTAACATCCCATTTTTTTAGGCATTTTGTGATATATATATATATATATATATATATATATATATATGTTTAAGGTGGAAATTAGAAAGAAAAGAACAAAAATGAAAAGAAAAGTGATATATGATAGCTAAAGGGTGATAAATGAAAATATTAAATATGGAAGGGGGGGGGGATGGTGTAACTATCCACCTTCTTGTTACCAGGTCGTGAGAAAGAAAAAAAAGCGGGGGGGGGGGGGGAGGTGTTCTCTTTTCCTCTGAACCGTGACCCCTATGCCACAATCGACATTTTAACGAAAAGGGTTTAACAGGAACTCACCTCTTGATGGCAACCGACACACACTCCACACTAATTTAGATTTGACCGAGCACCTACAAAAGTGATTTTAGAACACGATTAAACCCGAACGGAGTTAAGCCCCACAAAACCCCAAATACTAAAACCTCTCAAGCGATAAGAACCTCATTGGACACCCCGTTCTAAGACCACCCGGGTATCCACCGGGTTCAAGGTCTATCCTGAGACTCCCGGTTCCTACCACCACCCGGGCCACCCCCAGGTTCACAGTCCATCCCGGGACTCCCCTGGGTTCCCAGTCTCTACAACCTCCCGGGCCGCCCCCGGGTTCATGGCCCCTCCCGGGACTCCTGTAACATCCGTGATTTTCAGTAAGTAAAGGTCACCCGGACGACTTGGAAATGGTGGGATTTATGTTGGGAAAACATTGTTTAAAGTCCCTAAGAGTATCAGGAGTGTTGGCGTTGAAAAAGTCGGGTTTCAAGGCTTAGAATAGGTCCGCCTACAATGCCCGGTGACTATGACAATGTCATAGTCGCATAAGTTGGAACGCCCACGGTACACTTGGTGCGACTATGACATGCGACAATGATCGTGTCATAGTCGCGTGTCATTGTAGCACCAGGGGGTTGGACTGCTGTCAAATACGAGATTTTGCTCCATTCTTCATTTCTCATCTCCCATTTCACTCCCAACTCTCTCTAAACTCTTTCAAGATCACCCAAACCCATCTATGGTAGTTTTGATTCATTAAATGCCTCAATCCTCAAGTATTGAAGTGTCATCAAGGGTAGAAGCTAGACATCAAGATTTCACCATCTCCATATCCATCTTCAACCTCAAGCTTCATTTTGGGTTTTCTAGGTTTTTACCAAAACCTAAGTGGTAAGTTTATCCTCTCCATTTCTAAACCCTATTATAAGTTATAAATGCTCCATTGATGATTTCCTAGTTGTTGGTTTCTCAAATTTCTATTTTGATGATTTTGGAGAAATTAGGTCAAATTAGGGTTTTGGCCAAATTTGGGGATTTGGATGTAAAATGTTTGGGGAATGATTAAAAGTGTTTGGATGCATGTATTTATGGTTGGAAAATTGTGGATCTAGGTTTTTGGAAGTTTGGCTTGAAGATTCGAATTTCTTCAAAGGAGCTCAAGTTGGGGAAAATCTAGATTTAACCTAAATCTAGCAAGGTGAGTTCAAGTTGATTTGTGAAAATCTTGTACATACCAAAATGTTCATTTTAAAGTGTTTATGTGTTTTACATGAAATTGTTAACTATTGAGTAATTGATAAGTCTTGATTACTTGGAAGTGTTTAACTTTATAAACTTGTAAAACACCCATCCTTGGGATTTTTGATAAATGTATCATAATGAAAATGTTTTGATAACCATTTTCATAAATGGAGGGTATTGGGTAAAAATGCAATTTTGTGGTTATTGGTAATAAGCGTATTTTGTGTTGGAAAATGGTTTGAAAATACCAACGCGTGAGTCATTGGAGTTTGGTCATTTCCAACCTTGCGAACATTTCGGATATCGTAAACCTCTGTGGTTTTGGGGAAAAATGTATTTCAAGTAGTTTGTTGAGTAAATCTTTGATATTGATATTTTAACGGTTTAACGTACGCATGTAAATCCTTTGGAGTAATTGTACTTTAATGTGTGTTATAAAAAATGTTGTTCTTGTGTTATGGGACGTTTGAGAGAGCCAATTGGGTTATAAACTTGTTTAGAAAATGATTTGTTCAAATCTAAATGGTGTTTAAGTGTATTCATGCATTTTTGGATATTGTGTTTGCATAAACGTGGTCGGTTGCATTTTATTGCATTGTGTGGATTTTAGCATATGGTCATTTGATTGGTTGAGCTTAAGGCTCGATTTTCGGCTTTGTCGGGTCTTTGGGAATTTTGTCCGGTTTTAATAACTTAAAGTGGAGCTTTGGGTGTGAGTTGCATTTATTGCACTTTATTTTGGAGAATACATGTTTTGAGTGCGTGTGTCATTCAATTGGAGTCATGTATTTTAGACTGTAATGCATTGGATCCATAGGCATGTAAGTCAGTCATATTTAAGGATGAGGAGTCTTGATATTCTCACCTTGGGAATTTATGTCGAGTTGGCATTGTTGTTGTCCCGGTTGTTTGGCGAAGAGGAACCTTGGGTCTTGTGATTGGATGTTCTAATTCTTGTGCACGAGGGTTAGACATCAGGAGTTATCAAGTAAGGAGCTGAGACTCCTATCTTGAATGCTAGGGAGTAGGCACTAGGGGTCGAATGAGTACCCTGAGGATGAAACTCCACTAAGGAACGAACATGCAATAAGATCGCGTATCCTTGAGGTGTAGCTCGACGGAGCAGGCAATGGGGGATATGGTGTTTTTGGGACTTGGAGTACAGTCCGACTGGAGGTGTAGCTTGGTAGATTAGGCAATACAATTACGATTTGAGGTGTAGTTCGACAACGTGATTATGTGGCTTAACTTTGTGTTTCGCCATGTAAAACGGAATCGGGTCTCCCCCGTCACCGGAAGGTGTTGCTTGGGTATTAAATTGTGTTATTTTATTATCCATGTTTTCGGTGACGTTTTGCATATATGGATTTGTTTACTCAAGATTTAAGAGTTGAGTATTATGCCCCACCCATGTTTGGGGTGTTTCGGAAAATAAAGTTTATTCCACATTTTTATAAATTGGGAGTTTACTTACTATTCACGTCTTGGGTGAGTTGGGGTTGAAGTTGCCTTACAAAGGAATGTCTATATTGGGATACTTGTTTTTTTAAAGGTGTGTGTTATTAGAAAATGAGTCGTTTAATATTTAAAGTAAATCATTTTGAAAGATAATGATTTAAACTGCATTCTTTCCTTTCAATGATATATTTGTTCATATTGAAAACTTTTGAACTCACTAGGCGTTAGCCTAACCTTTTTATTTGTCAGCATGTGCATCATGTTTGGTTGAGGATTGTTGCTAGCGACTTCGTGGTGAGATGAGTGCTAGTCCTGCACGAGAGAGAGTATCTTGGTGAAGCATTCCGCACTTTTAGAGATAGCAATTGTTATTGGATTTTAGTAACACCCGACTTTGATTAGTCTTTATACAAGAATTGACCCATTATTTGTGAAGTTAAATCTAGCATTCTTTTTGAGGCGACTCAAGTGGTGATTTGTAGAATATATTTTATCCTTATTTGATGTATAATTGAAAGTTTTAAATTAGTTGCCATTTCCAAATTTGAGGGTGTTACAACTCCCCCGGGTTTCCGACCCCTTACGACTACCAGGCCTCCCCGGGTTCTTGACTCTTCCCAGGAATCCCCCGGGTCTAAGGATTTACCGGGTCTTCCCCGGTTCTTGACTCTTCCCGGGCCTCCCCCGGTTCGAAGGGTTTACCGGGTCTCCTCGGCTCCCCAGTACAACTCGGTTCGGGAAGGTGACTCCCGAGTGAGCGTACTGGGCATCGACATTCTTCCAAAATTGATCCAAGTGTAAGGGTTTTTCACCTTACTTACCATTAAATGCACATAATACTACAACTCTATGAATACACCCAAAAACTAACATATATAGGATTACAACTTGATTAATGGTGAAAACCCATTTCATCTTCAAAGGAACTCAACTCACATATTACAATCCAACTTTCTAAGGTTTCCATTAATAAAGAAGAATCACCATTAAAGGGTACAATAGAAGCTTACCTCCAATGACAAATCTCTCACAACTATCTCTTGCACCACTCTAGCCTAAAATCCCTAATCGCCTCTTCTGCGTTCTCCCTTTCTCCCAATTTAGCCGCCTCCAGGTAACATTAGAGAGGGATTAGGGGTTTTCACCCCCTTTTTTTTTCTTTCAAAATTGCATTATAATCCTCAATTTCCTTATTTTTATATTTTCCCCCAACTTCTCCCAAAATTAGCAGTTTTTGAGATTTCGGTTATTACAATCAGTTTGGTGGCTGGAGTTGCAGAAGGTAGGGGAGGGCTGCAGAAGGGGGAGGAAAACCGGATACAATTAGAAAACTTATTTAAAAAGGGTAAAATGATAAAAACACTCCTCAAGTGAAGGGGTTAACGGAGCAGATTAAACGAAGTTAGGTCTAGGGACCTAATCAATACCAAAATTGAAACTATAATGATGATGCTTATAATTATTTCATTTGTGAAATCCAATCCATAAATTTTTATATAAACACATCGACAAAATTTATAATTTACTCTAAAATGTAATTTAAAATTATCTATCAATATTTTGTTAAATTTGTGTATGTCGATAATGAGAAAAATAAACAATTTCAAAAAAAAAAGTTGTCTTCATCGATTTACCAATCAAAGTTATATAATTCTAAACTTTATTAAACTAAGTATTTAGAAAATTATTACGATTACAATATATTTGATTATAATAATTAAAAACAACAATTGACATTATAAAATACAAAAATATGGTAAGTAGCATAAAGATCGTTTCAGAAGCATGTCGAATACCTCTTCACTTTCAGGAATAACCTTGGTGTAAGGTCATCTATGGGCAAAACAAGGGTTCGTAGGAATTTGACTTTGAATAAATTGAAATGAAATTTGACCACACGTTTGGTTGGTAGGAATTAGATGAAATTCAATTTTTTCACTTAAGCCAAAGAATGATGAATTCCTTAATTTATGAAATTCAATGGAATTCAAAAGATTCCATCATTTTCATTATGTGAGCCAAACATAGGACTTAAAATTTGGTCTCCATTTCCTTCCAATTATTTTAAAATCCATGAACCAAACACCCTCTAAGAGTTTAATGACATCATCTTTTACATGTAATACGTTTTGAAGTTTGTCAAGAGAATGAATATTGAATCATGAAGCATAAATAGATGGAGAGGGAGGTTGATTTGATCATCAAAAATCAATCAAGCATAAAAACACGATAACAAAGTGCGAGACAACATTATGCTAATCAAACCATTAATTGTAACGTACAACTTTTGTCATGATATTTACATATCTTTATGAGAGGTTCAACATCGAATCTTAAGGACGAAGGTTGCCGTCATATAAATAGGTGGTCTATTTTGAATATAGAGAAATTTTTATTACAAATGGATCTGTCATTTAGATTACATGGCATCATTTTGTTTAAAAATATATTTCTATATAAATATTTGTATTTTTTCTATTAAATGTAGTAGATTGATTAATTGCTAAACAAGGCTCCATAGACATAGCAGATAAAGGAGACAATACCCTCAATCCTGGTAATAGCAACTAATTTAAAATTTTCTAAATACATCAATAAATGATTCATCTACAATCACAATTTAAGATTTAACCTCCATACACACATTCATTCTATACATACAGTCTATAATAAGGACAGGTGTTACTAAAACCCATTAAATCTCGCTATCTCCAAACCGCGGAAGAATTCATCAAGTACTTACACTTGTGGACACTAAGGCACATCTCTTCAATACCGCTAGAACCATACCTCCAACCGGAACCTAATGCACATGCCGACAAATAAAAAGGTTAGGCTTAACGCCTAGTGAGCTCAAGGGTTTTACATGAGTAAATATATCTTTAGAAGAAAGAACCTCATTTGAAACAATGACCAGACAATTGGTGTCCTTTATAACGTGGAAACGACTCTTTTCCAAAATCATGCACTTTCCAAAGATGGACACCTCATTTAAAACTTGCTTTATAAATTGATGCAACTTGAACTAACTCGAGACATGAACCATCATCAAAACCAAGTATACCGTACGTCCGAAAACATGGACACTAGGTCCAATACTCACACGACCATAAACGAACAGACTTTAATGACCAAAACACGGAGTTGACATAATTCATTCAAACCTTAATATACGAGGAGGATGGTCCAATATTAAGGTCCTCATTTTCTATCGACCATAAAGAACGAATGACACTAAAGTAAAACATCTTTATATTTAAATTGCTGATAGCCGACAACGGGGGAAACCCGTATCCGTTGAGGGTGGAGGGAACACAAAAGTATGCCACCCAACAACGTTAATCGCATGACACCTCCCGACATCACAGCCAGGTGTCCCTACGACTTCTTTACAAGCGTCACCCCAAGTTAGTTGATGCTTGATGGGTCTTCCGAAGAATCCCACCCCAAAGGCCCGACACACTTAAAGGTTACCTGTCCCAGGCATTTAAAGTGGCGGAGGTCCTAGTGCCTACCGTCCCAACAGCACTAACAGACTCAACCCTCCTAGCGATCGCTTGTAAAGTTTCCGGTCATAAAACATGGAATACTGAAGGTCATCACCCAACAATACCCAATCGACCATCCAAAACAGACTGACTACGTGCCTATGGATCCAATGCAACACAGTCTAACCTTACCGGACTAAACATGAATGACCAAAGCACTCGAGCCCGAAATCAACCTCAATACGCAACACGACGCATTTGTACGTACGTCATAAATGTACTCCACATTGAGCCATATAAAACCCGGACAAGTGTCCTCAAGACTCCTTTAAAACGACATCGAGCCAAAATCCTCAAAACCTCTTTTTGACCAATGATTGACTCTTTTCAAATCATAAACATACTCGACTCATACTATGAAATCACATAGTCCAAAACACTTGAATGGACTCCGACACAGTTAAAGTTAGAACAAAAGGTTTTCCAAATAGGTTTATACTCTTTATCCTTTCAACACACCTCATAACACAAAATTAAACCTTTTACTCAAACACCCACCAAAACGCCTTTTAACCAAATAATATTACGTATGAAATAAATTACCAAACCCACCCATTTATGACTCATTTATCAAAATGCCTAAAAATCCCCAATATGGGTGTTTTACAAGGTTTATAAAACTAAACTTCTCATTTAACCAAAACTCATCAAGTAACTTCTCAAATGAAATTTCATGTTAAACACATGAATACTTTAAAATAAACATTTTGGCATGTACACCGTTTTCACAAATCAACTTGAACTCACCTTGTTAGATTTAGGCTAAATCTAGGTTTTACCCACTTAGAGATTTCCTTGAAGAACTTGATTCTTCAAACCAAATCTTCCAAAACCTAGATCCACAAGGTTCCAACCATAAATATACATAATCAACCACAAAGAATCGTTTCCCAACCTTATACATGAATACCTCAACTGATACCGAAACCCTAACTTCCATAAATGAAGAGAATAGAAGATTACCTTAACCCAAGCTTGAATCCATAAACTAAAACACCTCTAGTTCACCAAAATGGTTGCAAACCTCCAATCTACGAAAGGGAGAACAAAGGGTGGATGAAACCCTAGAAAACTTTGGTGAAGAAGATGAAGTGGGAGAGATGAGGAGCTTACCACCAAAAAAATACTCTTGTATACTCCAATATACTTACAATCTCTTTCTAGATCCTCTAAGATCTCTCAAAAACGAAACCGTGTCAACTTGAATCACCCAAATCGGAGTTGTGGATCAAAAGATATGAAGAAATGAAGTTCTAGGGCTGAAAATCGGGTTTTAAGCTCGAACAAGGCTCCGCACGGGTTACCGGGCGGGTTAGGTCGCGCCACAAGTCGCCCGAATGGGTTAACAGGGATCCGGGAGGGTTACGGGGCGGCCTAAGTCGCGCCACAAGTCGCCCCGTGCACTGTTCGTCCGGTTTCTCCTCGTTCACTGTTTTGGCCGTAACTTCTTCGTTATAGCTCCGATTTTGCTCCGGAAAGAACCGTTGGACTCGTAATTGAATCCTTTATCCATAAAGATTATAAAATCTAGGATTAAAGTCCAAAATCAAAAATCTTATTTTTCCCCTTTGAGGCTACTGATTTCTGTATTAACTTGAAATGGTTTTTTTCGAAATTCGGGGTGTTACACAATGATCATTGTAGAATGAGTGAGAGTCGTCGGTTCAACTCCTGGTAGCAATTAATTATCCATAAAAGACCTTCTATTTGATGGTCATGTGAACGGTGCCATGGACTTGGATCTACAAATGATAAGAGTGCCTATGAGATTCAATCATAAACAACTTTGCCTCGGTTGCATGTAAACCTCCTCCCCCCCTCCCATTCACCCTGCCCCCTAAAATGGTGTGGTAAAGATCTCTGGGGTCTCTCTTTCTATCTGACAGGACAAACAAATAGGAAGGGATGGTTCATTATGGCATTTGGATCCCCTTTTCCTCTCGACAAAACAGAAAGTATCATAGTACGTCGTCCTTCCCTTTCAAGCCCCGTAGTAGCAACAAATTGGTGCCCAGAAGGACGTCAACTCTGCTCTCCTAAAGTGACCCGGGCCCAGGCGAACCTTCCAACAAGCATAATAGAAGGTGACCACAAAGCCATCTTTGTGGGAGGCTTTGCCTTCGATGAAAGCCTTCATGCCAGCCTTCTCGCCTATTGCGTTGAATCTAGCACAATACCAGTTTCAGACTAGACCCCTTATGTCTTTAGATAGGGCCTCACGACTATGGCAGGGCGGTATGCTCTGCTCTCTCGCGACCCCTACTCTAATCAAAAGACTAAAGGCCCCCTACTGAAGATTCAAAGGGCGAGCACCAAAATGAGAAAGGCTTGTAGACTCGTAACGCTGAACGAGACATTCGAAAACTAAAGCGAACCTTACGGCAGAGGGGGCACTACTTTACTTTCTTCAGCAGATACTCTGCATAGTATACCTATGGACGGTACATTTAATCTAACAAACCCTTTCGACTTGCTTGTTAGTTCGCGTGTCTGCACTCCTGCAAGAAAACAACCTAGCTAACACGCCCCTTATTGAAAAGTCAAGGATATTGAATGATCAATATGAGAAAGAAGCGCTCAAGCATTCCTCTTTGTTGACCACAATATCTGAAATTGTTTTTTTTTGAAAATCTGTGTACACCATGGGATTTTTTTGCTTGTTGAATTCTTATTTGTTAGTTAAGAATAGAATAACCATTGGTAGATTTCATGAGATGACGTGGGGTACCTTGCAAGTATCATGATGATATAACGTGGGGTACCTTGTAAGTATCATGCACAATGCATAAAAGAAGCATTTTCCACGGGATTCCAAAACCACCAGCCACCCCAACAAGGCGAGATATAATATCTAGCTCAGAGCAGAGAGTGCTTCCCGGGTGGGGAGCATGAACGGAGTGTCCTTATGTGATAGGGTTCATTGATATGCTCTAAGAATCTGAAAGCTAGATCAACATGAGAAAGAAGCGCTCAAGCATTCGAAGAAAGCCGACCTTATTCAACAAGCACCTTTCTTAGCTTGATGGAGGCCCTTAAGAGGATGATCAAGTTGCAACATTGTATATTCAAAATTACAAATGTAAATTAAAATATACATTCTAAACATTAAAAGAATACACAGTTTTTTTTAATTAAAAACAATGTAGGATCCGATTTTTTCTTTTTAAACATTCAAGTTCAAACATGTGAAAATAAAAATTAATGCGATTTTATATTAGAAAATATACAAACAGAGAGAACACCAATTAGCATTTTCATGTAGCATTCGAAAATTATATAATGAACATTAACGCTATTTATTTTATTTGAGATACCAAAGACAAACTTTCTTACTTTTATTTGTAAATTATGATTATCGTTCATATAGTTTGTTAATAATTTTGATTTTGTTTTTGTGGTTTAAAAATTGTGATTTTCGTTCATATGATTTGTAATTTATTGTTATTTTCGTCCAATTACTAATTATACCTTTAAGTATAAGGCACTAAAACACTAAAGAATTGTAAACCACATGGACCGAAATAACATAAAATTGTAAATCATAAGGACAAAAACAATAATGAGTTACAAACCATAGGGATGAAAACCGTAATTTCTAAAACATAGGGAAAAAATCGCAATTTTTAACAAACAACATAGGCAAAAAACGTAATTTCAACTTTGAAGCAAAAATTGTCGAATAGGGAAGAAAAAGAAAACGGTCGTTTTTGGCAAGAATAAAAGGGATGATTGCGGAGGATTCGTTAAAGAAAAGATTTAGGGGCCGTTTACCAAAATGCTTACCGGGTAACCGCTTATCGACAAAGACATTACCCTCACTTACCTTATATTATAACATTCCCGACCATCAAAATTGATTGTTGGTAAGCGTTTTAAACCCGGTAAGAGCCATTCTTACTTGGTAAAACTCTATGTCCTTGTTATGACTCTTACCGGGTAAGATTCTAGGTAGTTTTCATGCTCAATAGGTAAGGATCGTAAGGTAAGTAATACCGATAAGCGCATACCTGGATAAGTATTTAGTAAACGGCCCTTAGCTTGCAAAGTGTCTATAATAACCAAAAATCAGGATTATCAGAAGATGTATAAAAGTCAAAGGGATTAAACTTTGTGACGATGAATTAATTTCTATGCAAATGAGTCAACTCGTTAACTGTTCACGACAATTCAAACAAACAGGTCATGACTAAATCTATAAGTCCATGTGATATTGGTATGTGATGAGATCGGGAGAGAACCTTTAAAAGAAAAAAAAACTAAAGAACTCATCTTAACCGTTAGATTGAGATGATCCGGTTGATGAGAGTAAAAAGGTGCTTATAACCACTTTTTAAAAAAAACTAAAAATATTTCCTCCTAATTTTTAAAATCGAAAATTAGCCAAAACAACAAAAATTGGAGCGAACCACAAGGGTTTTGGCGTACTGCTTAAGGCACTGGGGGATGTGGTGGAATATCTCATCTACCGAGGGTTCGAATCCAGACGTACACAACAATTGTGGCCACTGAGGTTTAATCATGGCTGATGTCTTACAGTCATAATTTGCCAAGAGATTAGTCTAGGCATAGCTTAGGGTACCCCCCCCCCCCCCCCCAAAAAAAAAAAAAAAAAAATAAAAATTCGGAGGTAAACAAATTACAACAGAAAAATGATCATTTTATTATCTTTAATCTGACATCCATTTATATATAATATATATATATATATATATATACACATACATACACATATATTTTTATCTTTTATTTTTCAAGGTTCTCCCTCGATATTTTACTGTATTGGGATTTGTGTTTAAATTGACTATTGAGATCTAAACTTGTGATAATCAAATTTGAAAGTTTAGTTAAATTGATGATTATTTTGATCTATATTTATTATTATTTTCTCTGTCCCAAAATAAATGTTTACTATGAAAAAAATAAATGGTTTTAAAAATGTGTAACTATTACACTTTTTATTAACTAAATGACAATTTACCTTTAATAATAGATGAATTAATGAATTTCTCAATTTTATAATTAAGGGTGTGTTAATTCCCAATTATGTCAAGTTCTAATTACAAAACTAATCACAAACAAGATTATCACAATTTGGTTACTCAACCTGTTTCAATTCAATTGATGAATTCATGTACAAGCTTCTTAGATCACTTTCTCTCTCTACAAACTCAACACACTTTTTCTCTCTCTAACTTGCAACTGTTACACGCTTGTTACCACTACAACTACTAGCCACATGTCTCTTAAACAAAGACACAAGATACAAGACTTTGACTTTGATATTCACTTTAAGAGTTGACTTTGAACATTTGACTTGCTTGTCTTTGACCTTCAGTCTTCATGATCTTGTATCCAACATATCTATGCTCTAACAATCTCCCCCTTTGGATTCAAGATCATCTCAAAAAGATTTTGAAATTCAATATCCCCTTTTTCATTGCATTGAAGGATTTTAAGAATTTATCTCCCTTTTAAGGCTCGATCTGTGTAATCTCCCTCTTTGCTTAACAATCTTCAAAAAATTCTGACTTCAGAAAACTTTTGTAATCTCTCCAAAGTCTGTCTTCAACAATAGTAACAATCTCCTCAAGGTTATAAAACCTCTTTTAGAAATTAGAAAGAAATTATCTTCAGATTCAGCTCAGTTTGCTTCAGCAAATAGTCGTTAAAGAAAATTTCAGTAAAATTCAGCTCATCTTCAGAATTCTTTGAATTTGCTCTTTCAACTTCAAACAAACTTTCTTCAAAATCAACTGTCTTGAGATAATTTTCTTGATCACTGCACAAATTTCTTGATTCTGTCTCCCATCTATAACATTTCTTTATTCTGTCTCGCCCTTTTTGATGATTAGAGCATGGAAATCATCAGAACTCTTTACAAGAAATGTTCGTAATCTGTTCTGACCACTGATCTTTTAACAACGAGCCTCTGACCATCGATTGATCCATAAGATATTCGTCCGAATCTTTGAAAATTCAGACAAATTATGAGTGTAACACCTGAATAAACAAATGAATAAGTTAAAGTGTCTATCAGTAACACGAAGTCACTGTATGTAACGAATACACAATGGAAATGAGCTTTTGTGATGTTCACTCCCCCAGGTCTTCCATCCAATCATCGAATAACACAAGTTTATTCTATGAACGTTTTGACAGAAAAACAAATTCTCTGTATGTACGTGCTTGTGTTTGAAAGAATGAAGCGTAGATGATTGCTTTATTTAGGCTCAAAATTGTGTAAACCATTGAGACAACAACAGTTAAACACAGACTCGATTGTGCATGAGCGAAGTGCAAAGGTGGGGCAAACTTCCTTCTTTTTCAATATCCAGATTTTCCAAATGAAAATCAGATAGATTATGTGTTGCGTCCCCTTGAAATATTGAAACATCTTCTTTTTGAGAAAAAGATGAGTAGCTGGTGGGGTTGTAATCAAGAGTTGGCATGGGCTAGTTGTCTGCTTCAATAATGTTCACGAAGAATTGTGAAACACTAGGAATGTGGTTGTCCGACTCAGAAAAAGTTGGTGCAGAGTTTAATTTACTCTGTTCCCACACCCTCTTTGTTTTAAACATTGAGCTCACTTCTAACCAAACTCACATTTCCATTTTACCTCATCACACAACCCACACTCAGGTATTTAGACTCCTCACACTCGATCACTCAAGGATTAACTTCTTGGGTAGGAAACACTGGTTAACGTGAATCCATAGAAGTTTCAGTTAAGTCCTCACACAATAAACCCATGTTGTCCTATAAGAACATGTTGCTCAAAATGGTTTAACTTTGCAGTTAAAGCACATATATATACAAGTCAGATGTTTGTATGCTCATGAAGATAATCATGAAGATTTGAACATTTTAAACTTGTAACACCCTAAATTTTCAAGAAATAAAAATTTGAAAATTTCGCAATATGACAGCTATAAACTGGGTAAACCTGAGTGCATAAAACCTGTCATAAAAAACCCAAGGTATCATCCCGAGAACGGGGAATATAGTTGTATCCTTTATAAAGAATCAAATGAAGAATAATGTACAACAACCTAGTAATCTAACTTAAAACAAGAAGATTAAGGTCGAGTGTTGCTATTCTTCCAAAAATGTGTATCCACTATCACCAATTTGTTGGTCAACGCATCTTCCAAAAAGACCACTCTCGGCCCCTAGGCCGTCTACTCAATCCCGACGACTCCCATCGCTAGATTGACCTGCTATACATGTCAGTTTTAAGAAAAAGTGTTAGGCTAAAGCCTAGTGAGATCAAACAGTTGCATTAAAATATTTAACGGTAGACGTAAGTAAGAAAAGTTGAGTTATGATAAGAGTAATGATGCTTTTACCATAAACAATTACCTCTTGGTTTAACGGGGGAGACCCGCTTACTAACATAAGTGACGAAACACAAAAGTAAGCCACTAGACAGTCAGTAAAGCCAAACACATAAAATTACACGCAAGGGATATCAAGCTCAGTGGCTTTAAACTTACACCCACGGAAAGTCAACTTCAACCCAAAAGGGCCCTTACGTTGAGATCCTCATCCAATATCGTAATACTTAGCACATAGGACTTATAACCCAATCCGATGCCTAGACGTACCTCGACGAGAGGAACTAATGTCCCTATGTCGGACAAAATGCAACAACAAATGTGGGGTCATGACTCCCAAGTGAAACCAAATATGCCACATAGAGTAAATCGACTAACCGATAAATCAATGTTGCGATACAATATTCAAGATGTTGATAAATGAAGGTTTCGCCCAATAATACATAATTTTACCAAGAGGTTCCATTTTACATAAGAATCACATACATGTATTCAACCCCTTCGGGTCACTTTAGTATTTCAAATCCTTGATTAAGTCCCTAAATACCCAATCCCATATTATGGCAAAACAAGATTCCAATTATACAAACTTATCAGTAGTTCAACATAAAACCTCCTCAACCCATTATTTATAAATTTGGAGACTAGAGCATTAAAAGCATAATATCAAGTCTCATACACACACACAAATCCATAATATCATTTTCCTTTCTTGAAATCCCATCCCAACACATAAACCATAGAATCTCCAAAATTAGGGTTTTAGGTGATAATACATCTCAAGTTGTATAAATGTAAATGGAGATGTCTAGTAGGTTAAAAGCTTGATTTTAACATGTATAGAGTTTATGAAAAAGGATGAACTCACCCTGAAGGGTTGTAGCTTAAACCCTAAGAACCAAAGCTAAGTAAGAATGAGATAGGGTTTGGAACTTGGAGTAGCTTCACTAGCACAATGATGATTCACACTCACCTAGAACACATAAATGATCAAGGGATTGAATTAGTTGAGAGACATAAATGCTAAGGAAGGGAAGAGATCGAACTTACCAGCTCTTCTAGAGAGAAAACGCTACTGCCTCCTTCAAAAAAAAAATCAGATAATATCTCAAAATCGCGACTTGTCCAATTTATACCCAAACTGGGTGTCGGCCAGAGTGACATAGCGATAGTGACATATGTCACTATCATGGGGCACATTCGCCGAGGTTGTACCGCAACTCGGCTTCTTCATCCGCGATTGTGCCCTGGCGAAAGTGACATATGTCACAATCGCCGGGCACTTTCGCCCCAAACATACCGCGGGCACCACCTTCTCCGCGTTTGTGCCCAGCGAGAGTGACACTTTGTCACAATCGCTGGCACTCTCGCCAGCCCTGTACCGAGCCTTTCCAAGGCCAAAACTTAACAGAAATACCGGTTCAAATGTACGAGTTGATTTGCGTAACCAAGTGCCATAACTAATAATATCGAATCTACAATGAACACTCAAACGCATAACAAATTTCGGGGTGTTACAATCCTCCCCAACTTGGGAATGATTTCGTCCCCGAAATCCTAACTAGGCGAACAAATGGGGGTATCGTCGCTTCATATCCTCCTCTGCTTCCCAAGTGACGTTAGCACCACGATGATGCTTCCATTGCACTTTCACCATTGAGACTTCTTTGTGTCGTAGTTTCTTGATCGTTCTTTCCAAAATAGCTTCGGGTTCTTCGACACAAAGGTTGTCATCCACACGATTTTCTGATAACGGTATGACACTCTCTTCCTCCGCTAAGCACTTCCGTAGATAGCACACATGGAACGTAGGGTTAATTCCGTCTATCTCCGACGGTAAGTCTAACTCGTAGGCTTGGAGTCCAATACGCTCGAGAATAGTAAACGGCCCGAGGAAACGGGGGCTTAACTTCCCTCGTTTTCCGAACCGAATCAATCCTTTCCAAGGAGGCACCTTTAACATTACACGGTCTCCCACTTGGAACTCCACCGGTCTCCTCTTCTTGTCGACATAACTTTTCTGACGATCTTGCGCCGCTTTCAAACGCTCTCGGATAACCTTGACCTTATCGGCCGTCTCTTGTACAATCTTGGGGCCAGTAAATTGTTTCTCCCCCGCCTTCAACCAACACACGGGGGTTCTACATTTTTGCCCGTACATGGCTTCGAATGGTGCCATCCCGAGGCTAGAGTGATAACTATTGTTGTATGAAAACTCCACCAAAGGTAGATAGGTATCCCAACTACCGCCAAAATCAATCACGCAAGTCCTAAGCATGTCCTCCAAGGTTTGAATCGTCCTTTCGCTTTGTCCGTCCGTCTGCGGGTGGTATGTCGTGCTCAAATTCACCCGCGTACCCAATTCTTGATGTAAGGCTCCCCAAAATCTGGATGTAAATCGGCTATCTCGATCAGAGACTATAGACAAGGGTATACCATGTCTAGAGACCACCTCGTCTATATACAACTTTGCCAACCTATCCATAGGCAAGGTTTCCTGCATTGCTAGAAAATGCACACTTTTCGTCAAACAATCAACAATCACCCAAATGGTGTCGTTGCCCCTCAAGGTCTTCGGTAGCTTGGTCACGAAGTCTATAGTAATCTTGTCCCATTTCCACTCGGGTATTTCCAATGGTTGAAGGTTCCCATAAGGTCGTTGGTGCTCGACCTTCACTTGTGAACAAGTCACGCATCGCTCCACATAGCGTGCCACATATAACTTCATACACGACCACCAATAGTGTAACTTCAAATCCCTATACATCTTTGTGCTCCCCGGGTGGATAGAGTATTTGGACTTGTGCGTGTCTTCTAAGAGTAGATCTCGATTCCCGCCAATCCTTGGCACCCAAACTCTTCCATCAAAACACTTAATCCCCTGACTATCTTCGGTCAAGAGTAGGCGTTGTTTGACCATTACTTCGTCTTTGAGGTTCTCCTCCAACAAAGCCTCTGTTTGCGATGTCTTAATCCTTTCCATGAGGCTTGACACTAACTCGATCCTCGTAAGCTTAGCTTGAAGCTTCCCACTATACTCTTTACGACTCAAGGCGTCGGCCACCACATTCGCTTAACCCGGGTGGTAAAGTAACTGACAATCGTAATCTTTGAGCAGTTCCAACCATCTCCGCTGCCTCATGTTGAGCTCCTTCTGATCGAAGACGTACTTCAAGCTCTTGTGGTCCGTGTACAAGGTACACTTCGTGCTGTAAAGGTAATGTCGCCACAACTTCAAGGCGAACACTACCGCTGCTAATTCCAAGTCATGAGTGGGGTAATTCTTCTCATGGACCTTTAGCTGCCTAGACGCATAGGCAAACACCTTTCCCCTTTGCATGAGCACACACCCAAGTCCCATCTTGGATGCATTGCTATAGACTACGAAGTCCTACGACCCTTCCGGCATGGATAAGATCAGAGCCTCGCACAACTTCCTTTGTAATGTCCGAAAAGCTCCTTCTTGTGCTTCGGTCCATACAAACTTTACATTCTTCTTGGTCAGCGCCGTCAATGAAGATGCAATTTTAGAGAAGTCTTGTATGAACCTCCGGTAGTATCCCGCCAAGCCCAAGAAGCTCTGGATCTCGGATGGGATTTTGGGAGGTTCCCCTTTCATCATAGCTTCTATCTTCGCCGGATCCACCTTCACTCCGTCTTTAGTGACCACGTGACCCAAAAACTACACTTCCTTCAACCAAAACTCACACATGGAGAATTTTGCATAGAGATTCTCTTTCCTTAAGACATCTAAAACGTCTCGGAGATGACGTGCGTGATCGGATCCGTCCTTGGAGTAGATCAGAATATCGTCAATGAACACAATGATCGACTTATCAAGGAAGGGTCGACACACGCTGTTCATCAAGTCCATGAACACCACCGGGCATTAGTCAAGCCAAAGGGAATCACCAAGAACTCATAGTGGCCATAGCGCGTTCTGAAAGCGTTCTTTGGTATGTCGTTCTCCTTGACTTTCACTTGGTGGTAACCCGAACGTAGATCAATCTTCGAAAAACAGCCCGCTCCTTGAAGTTGGTTGAATAAGTCATCGATCCTAGGGAGTGGGTACTTATTCTTCACGGTCACCTTATTCAAATCCCTATAATCGATACACATCCTCATGGTTCCATCTTTATTTTTCACAAATAAGACCGGTGCTTCCCAAGGTGACGAGCTCGGCCTCACGAATCCCTTCTCAAGAAGGTCTTGAAGTTGACACATCATCTCCTTCATCTCCGACGGGGCCAAACGGTATGGAGCTCTTGCTATCGGCGCCTCCCCCGACGCTAGATCGATCTTGAACTCTACTTGGCGATCGGGTGGTAACCCAGGCAAGTCGTCCGGGAACACAAATTCGTCAAAGTACAAAGTTTTATTCACAAAATTTTATTGAAAAGTAAATGACAGAAAAAAATAAAACTTTGAAATTACGAGTTCTGATCAGATATAATCGGAAGTCATATACAATACTCCTTATCGTTTACTCCCCCTGCAATAATGCATCAGAAAATTAATCAGTGATAAACATATGCAGAAATATGAACTCCCCCTCAAATGTATGTAGATCATCTTAAATTTCTTTTCTCACTCCCCCTGAGATCATGAACAAATGTTAAGTGCAGATATCTTTCAGATTAAAAATAAAGAAATGTAGAAAAAAAAATAACAATAACAAAAACTTTAGTAGGTAATCACTGATTAAGTCTTGAGATTTAATATACCAAGTTTAGAAACGAGAAAATTAAATCTCTTTTCATCGAGCGGCTTGGTAAATAAATCAACAAGTTGGTAATCAGTGTTTACAAAATAAAGTTCGATTGTACCTTTTTCGACATTATCTTTGATAAAATGATATCGGACATCTATGTGTTTGGTCTTCGTATGTTGAACACGATTCACAGATATAGCAATGGCGCTTTTCGAATCACAGTATATCGGGATCTTGTTGTATTGAAAGCCATAGTCTCGGAGTTGTGTTATCATCCACAAGACTTGAGAACAGCAGCTCGCCGCAACGACGTACTCTTCCTCAGCTGTTGATGTAGATACACAAAGTTGTTTCTTTGAAGCCCAACTCACGAGTTTATCGCCCATAAATTGTATGTGACCCGATGTACTTTTCCTGTCAAGCATACAACCTGCATGGTCTACATCTGAATATGCTGTCAGTTCAAAACCTGTATCCTTAGGATACAACATACCAAGATCTGCAGTGCCCTTCAGATATCTAAAAATTCTTTTGACTGCAGACAAATGGGATTCTTTTGGATTAGCCTAATATCGAGCACATAGACATGTAGAAAACATTATATCTGGCCTACTAGAAGTTAAATACATCAAAGAACCAATCATCCCTCTGTAGGTTCTAACATCGACAGCTTTTCCCGAAGGATCAGTGCCAATCTTAGTTCCAGGTGCCATAAGGGTTCCAATATGTGTACAATTTTCCATTTTAAATTTTCTAAGAATATCGAAAATGTACTTTGATTGATTAACAAAAATCCCCGTTGAAAATTGTTTGACTTGTAATCCAAGAAAGAAATTCATCTCTCCTATCATACTCATATGAAATCTAGACACCATGAGGTTAGAAAAATTCTTACCATATTTTGGATTAGTTGAGCCAAATATGATGTCATCCACATAAATCTGAATTAAAATGATATCGGCCTTTTCCTTTTTAATAAACAAAGTAGTATCGATTTTACCTTTGGAGAAGCCAGACTTGACCAGGAATTTAGATAACACTTCGTACTAGGCTCGAGGGGCTTGCTTCAGTCCGTAAAGCGGTTTGTCCAGAATATACACATGGTTCGGTTTCCCTGGATTGACAAAGCCTTCAGGCTGAGAGACGTAGACTTCCTCCTTTAGAATGCCATTTAGAAAATCAGTCTTCACGTCCATTTGATAGACAATGAAGTTCTTGTGAGCGTCATATGCAAGAAACATCCTGATAGCTTCGATACGCACCACTGGAGCATAAGTCTCGTCATAGTCAATACCTTCCTCTTGCCTATATCCCTTAGCCACTAGTCTTACTTTATTTCTGATTACGATACCATATTCGTCCTTTTTGTTCTTGAATACCCATTTTATGCCGATGATGGTTTTACCTTCTGGCTTAGGCACAAGTCTCCAGACTTTGAGTGCTTCGAACTGATTCAACTCATCTTGCATCGCAGTTACCCAATCCGAGTCAGTGAGAGCTTCAGAGGGAGTGGATTTGATGTAGATTGATCATGATTTTCATCTAGAAATCCACTGTCAGCTTCATCAGTTTGCTCAGTATTTGATAGGGGTACAGTTGAAGTATCTTATGCAGAAGCTACAGTTGGTACATCAGTATCATGCTGCTGATTAGTCGTTACAGTGCAACCAACTGACTCAGCAACTTCTGGCTCATCATGAATGTTCACTGCTTCAACTGTTGGAGTAGGCGTTTGAATTGGAATCTCTTGCTGAATTGGGGAATTTGATTCAGTAGATATATTTGAAATGGTTGGTTGATTTCTTCGTGAATCTGTTGTCTGTCAACCACAACAGGTTTAGTCACTTTAGTTCCAAGAAATTCATCATAAAATAATTCAAACAATAAATCTAAATCAGATAAATGTGAAGTAGACGATGACGCTTCATCTGATTTAGTAGCATTAGGCATAGGTTCTGGACTGATCTGCCCAGAAGCAAATACACCTGTGATAACGGGTTCTAAACTGTCTTGAACAGAAGCCATCTCTTCGTCAAATGTGACGTTTATGCTCTCTACGACGATCTTTAATGTCTTCAGATAAACTCTGTAAGCTGCAGACGATTGAGAATAACCGATAAAGATGCCTTCTTCTGCCTTAGGACTGAACTTGTTTAAGTTCTTCTTGTCATTCAGTACAAACCACCTGCATCCAAAAATATGGAAGTGTTTAATGTTAGGTGTACGGTTATTTGTCAAAGCATATGGAGTTTTACCAAACTGGCGGTGAATTATAGAACGATTCTGCGTGTAGCAAGCATTAGACACAACTTCGGCCCATAGAAACAAAGGTAGATCCGTTTGACTCAGCATAGTTCGAGTGGCATCGACTAGCGTTCGATTCCGTTTTTCTACAACTCCGTTCTGTTCTGGCGTTCTGGCAACAGAAAATGGTTGTGTTATCCCGACCGATTCGAGATAATCTTCAATGATTCTGTTCTTGAATTATGTGTCGTTGTCAGTTCGTAGAAGCTTGAATGTCTTTTGCATATTCACTTGGGTAGTCTTTAAGAATGTGATTATGACTTCGGGCGTCTCATCCTTTGTTCTCAGAAATTTGACCCAAGTATACCGCGAGTAATCGTCTACAATCACTAAAACATATTTCTTCCCGTTTATGCTCTGTGTATGCATAGGACCGCAAAGATCCATATGCAGAAGTTCCAAGGATGAACTTGTACTCGGCTCAGGCTTTGGCTTATGAGTGGCTCTCTTCATCTTTCCCTTCTCGCACACTGCGCACAGATGTTCTTTAACATATTTAAGCTCAGGAAGTCATTTGACCAACTTTCCGGTGACCAGTTTGTTGATGTAACGAAAATTCAGGTGAGAAAGCCTTCGATGTCATAACCAGCTTTGTTGCAGCGAGGATTTTGACAGTAGACATACCTCATTGTCAGTCTGGACTTTTGACAGATTAATTGTGTAGAGGTTTGACTTTCTTGTGCCGACCAAGAGTTCCTTACCATCTTCAGTATGCCCAGAACATCTCTTAGCCTTGAAATTAACCTCTAGATCTTTGTCACAGAACTGGCCAATACTGAATAAGTTATGTCCTAAACCTTCCATGTAGCTCACCTTCGTAATCGTCACGTTGTCTTGAATGATGTCACCATATCCCATAATTGGTGAAAACTGATCATTTCTGAAGCGCACAGTTCCACAATATTTCTCTGTATAATTAGATAATAAATCTTTCCGCCCGATCATATGCTTGGAGCAACCAGAATCCAAGTACCACATATGACGGGTCTGCACAGGAGAAATCACGAAACAATAGATTTAGGTACCCATTTATAGATGGGTCCTACAATGTTAACGCAAGATTTTGGCATCCATTTGTATATGGACCATTTGATATTTTGAAAAACTTTTGAAGCATGAGAATGATAAGAATATACATGATATGTGCCAAACCAAACATCAGAAAATTTACGAGACACATAATCATTTCTTTTATAATTAGAAGACTTTCTAGCAGACGGAGATAATTGGAACAATTGTTTTATTGAATATTTCTTATAAGAAGTTACAAGTTTTTGTTTATTGAAAGCAACATTCACAACCACATCAGTTTGACTAGTAGTTCCTCTATTACAATCAATATCAGAAAATGATTTAGCATTCCCGTCAACCTTCTTCTTTGGTTTCCATTCAGATCTAACTCCAGTCTTTCTTTTATTCACATCTGAAACATTTGAAACGTTAGAGTTAGAACTGTGAGATTTGAAAGATTGCTTTTTCTTTGGTTTACCAGTGGTTTTCTGTTTCTGTGAATGCCTAGATTTCTTCTTCTTACCCTTCTTGAGATTCACAGAAACTGGTTCATCAACTTTCGTTGATGTTTCACCTTTCTCATACACACTAGGTAATCCAAAAGAATTTATTACAAATTTGGAATGATTAGGAAGTTTAGCATTAAAATTAAATTGAGCAACACACTCATCTAAATCACCGTCAGAATTAAGAAAATCAAACTCTTCATCAAGTAGATCAGAAATATCATCAAATTTTGAAGCTTTGGAGATTTTAGAAAAATTAGAATTTTTAAGCACAATGGAAAACACAGTTTGTTCTAGATCCATCAAAATCCTTTCTTCTGCTAGAGTATTCTCGAGTTCAGAAATTTTACTTTCTAATACGAGAGGAGGTACATAAATCTTACCTTCAATAGGCTTAGCCTCCAACTCTTTTGAAGAATAACTTTCGAAATAGTCATTAGAAAGAAATTTTGATTTGTCAGAACTGTAACTATAATTCAACTTCTCATAACGAAATGGAAGTTTCATTTTAGTTGTGTTCTTTCTTTTCTGTTTTTCTTTAGCTTCATCCTCTTCAGACAATTTAGTCCACTTAACTTTGAGTTCAAGGTATTGTGGTGCCAGTTTTAAAAATGCAAAGTCATAAAGCGCAGACACTTTAGAAATACCCTTTTTGAGGTAGTGTGGGTTCTCGTAACCAAGACCCCAACACTCACTACTCTCTTTAGGTTTATTCAAATGAATGGTCTGTTCAGTTTGACCTAAAGTGTAAAGTTTTTCTTCCAACACATTCACTTTATCAGTTAAAGATTTATTTTTTTTGAAAGAAATGAACACTTTTTAGCAATCTCTTTGGAATCAAATTGACACAGTTTATATTTAGAAGTAGTTTCAGATAATTCATTGTGAATTATAGTCTTCTCTTTAGCGTTGGTATCAATGTTTTTATGTAAGGCCTCAATCAATACGTTCTTCTCAGCAATGTCATTGCTAAGTTTCAGTATTGATTGGTTGTTTTCTTTATTGATACCTCTTTCACGCTTAAGTTTAGACTCTAATTCTTGGAGTTTAATCATCATGACATGCATTTCATTTAGAAAGTCTGATTCAGTCATATCACATACCTCTTCAGTGTCTTCTCCATCTGAATCAACTTCATCGTTAGTCACTTTCTTGCCCATAAAGCACAAGTGGGCTTTCTCTTCTTTCTCTTCCTCATCTTCTGAATGATCGAGCCAGAACTCATCCTCTACCATAAGTGCCTTGCCAGCCTCCTGCTGCTTGGCCAAGAGCATCTTATTTTTGTTGTATTATGAGTTTCGGATTTTGGGCTTTCGGCTGTCCTTCGCAAAATATCTGAGTTTGCCACAAGTATAACACTTTGTCGATTCTGGCTCTTTCTTTTCTTCAGTTCTGTATCTCTTTTCCTCAGGTCTCTTTTCTTCTATCCTCTTTCCTTCTATCATTTCCTTATGTTCGTAGTTTCTGGAACCCGAAGAATATTTATGAATGTTTGAACCAAGCTTTTTGTAGAACTTCTTCTGAAAGGCTTTTGTCAACATAAACATGGCCTGATTCAAGTTCTCACAATCATCAGAGTCAGAGTTATCACCACTGTCCACTTCCTTAGATTCAGAAACTACTACTTTCTTCTTCTTTTTAAGGCTCACTGACTTCTTTTTCACAACCAGGACAATTGGATCAGCAACCACCTTCTCAGCCTTTTTCTTTTCTTCTTTGATCTCCTCTACCTATTTTTCGTTTTGCCTAAGAGTCTCATAGACCTCATGCAATGGAATCTCGTTCAGATCTTTCATTTGCTTCATTTGTCTTATAAACCTTTTCCACTCAGGCTGGAGAATGCTGAGAAATTTGACATTAAGCTATATCTGAGACTTTTTGACTTTATTCTTGCTTAGCTCATTCAACAAAGTCACAAATCTTTCGTAGGTTGCCTCAAGAGATTCTCCCTCCTTGGCTTTGAACTCTTCAAAATTGTTGAGGCAGTTAGAAACCTTGAGCTGGTTGCCGATCTTTGATCCAAGCATCATCTTTTCTAATTGATCCCACATTTGTTTGCACGTTGAGTTGTAACTATCAATCTTGACATAGATCTCATTAGGAATGCCTTGTAGAATGAAAGATCTAGCCAATCTATCAGATTTATGTCTTCTTGTTTGTTCATCAGTGTACTCCTCAAGTGGCAGAGGGTACTCTCTTTGTTCTTTTTCTCCATTCTCTCCTACAACTGTGTGAGTCTTTGTTGGAGTTTTCATTAGTCCTTCCTTTAAAGATATTCTGATGTATTCTTCCAAGTCATTTCAGTCGATGAAGTCTAGGAAGCGATCTTTCCACTACTCGTACTCGCCTTTGAAGAGTACCGATGGTTTTACGTCAGTTCCGATTGCAAGTGCTTCCCTTGATGTCATCCTGTTTCAAAATATTCAATAAGAACTTGACAAATGACCGTTAGTCCAAGTGAAATTAGAAAAATACAAAAAAACTTAGAAAATTTCAGAAATAAAATTTCCAAAAATCACTAAGTGTGGAATTTGCACGTCAGAGTGAAGTACAAGGAATTCGCACACAAAATTCGCACAACTATAGAACTCGCACACTACACACACAAACCTTAGAATTCGCACACTTAAAAGAAATCAGAATTCACATACAACCAGAATTCGCATGAAGTGTTATGCGAGTTCTAGGAATTCACATACAACTCTATGCGAGTTCTTGACTTAGAATTTTTTTGAAAAACAAACTTTTCGCATGAAACACTTTTCGTATAAAAACCTTTTCGCACAACACACTGATACGAATTCTGAACTTAGAAATTTTGAAAACAAGAATTCGTATAATATCTCTATGCGAATTCTGAGAATTCGTATGAAGTTAGATGCGAATTCTAAGGAATTTGTAACATCCGGAATTTCAGGTAAGTATGAGGCCTTGTTAATCTTATGTATATGTGTTTATCAAAGTAGAAATTATATGCTTAATTGCCATTTTCCATCTATGTTAGTTGCTTGGTGTCGGATTGGAAGTTTTAGACTAACATTTGTTGGGCAGTGAGTTACGTGATTTAGTCGCGGGTGAAAGTCGCGGCACAAGCCGCGTAGTCCACTGGAGTGTACGTGTTTGACGAACCTCGCGACTTACGCCGCGGGTGGAAGTCGCGGCACAAGCCGTGTAATCCACTGGAGTCTTCCCAGTTGAGCACACGAGCAACTTATGCCGCGGGTGCAAGTCGCGGCACAAGTCGCGATCGACTTGCATTCCTCAAAACCCCTCTTTGTCCGATTTTCTTCCATATTTTTCTCACATCTCTCTCCCTTGGCGATTTTTGGAGTTCTTAAATCAGTTCCTTTTCTCACCAAACCCTAACCCTCATAAATACAACCTACATTGGTGGTTGGATCTTTGGAATCTTGCATTAACTCTTCTCAAGTCTTCAAGCTTCACCTCCTTGTCTCATCTTCTTCTAGGGTTTCATCTTTTCTAGGTTTTGGGATCAAAACCTAGATTGTGAGTTTACTAAACCTTTTGTTAAAACTAGATACACATCATAATCTTCTATTGGTATTATTGTAACATTTCTCATGTTGGTTACCTTTATCTGTTCAAATACTTGATGATAGCATTATGTACAATATGTTGGATTATCTTCTATGAGTATTTGCCATGCTTTACTCTATTGATTGAATATTTGGGATTTGCTCCATGAATGTATATTGATGGCATTTTGGCATGATATGGATTATATGTGGTATAGTAGATGATAAATTATACATGGAATGCCTTTTGGCAATTTAATATCTAAACATTGATTATGCTGGTATTTGGGTCTCATGATAGACTTATGTGATAGGATGGTAGCATAGTACCCATGGTTGGTATAGAAATGCATTGATAGATATATACCTCAAGACCTCTTATATGTATTATGTTGGACGAACTAAGTCGGTAGACACTAGGAGGATGTAGTCTTGGGAACCACCGTGTGGGTATGTGCCTAGACCTCCGCCATTCGGGGTATTACCATGGTTGTAGTTGTCGGATGGGCCGGGCCTTTGGGTGTCACTCTTGGTAGTGGCACTAAGGTACATTGTCTCTTGGGTGGAACTGATTGGTGCTACGGGTATCCTCTGTTGACTCCACATATTGTTGAACTCTGGTTAACTGCTGATAAGAATTGTAACTGCTCATCCATGTTTATTATTGTTCAACTCACTAGGCTTTTTGGCCTAACACTTGTTGGTGTCGATGTGTATCTCAGGTTCTGGCGGCGCCGGTCCTAAGCAGACTTAGTTGCTTTGGGGTGAGATCTTGGGGATGTGCACAGGGACATTTTATTCTTTGGAATGAACCGTTGGGTTTATTGATGACAACCCTTTTGTAATCTCTTTTCTAGTTGTAGAAATTAGATTAGTTGGTTGTTATTTATTGTCCGTTAAATTACAACTGTAATTAAACAGGTTAGTTATATATTCCCCATTTTTGGGAGGCTCTTGCTATGGCAATTTTTGTATACCTCATGTCCGTTTTTCGGATTTTTGTTATCCCTATTTTTAGGGTGTTACAAGTTGGTATTAGAGCCAGGTTTAAGTGTACTAGGTATTGTTTTAGCATATCTAGACTTAAGCTTTAGACTTTATAATTTCACTGTCCACTTGGGGTAGGAATCCTAGGTGGGGAGAGCGTTAGGATTACGGAATTACTTTAATTGAAAGTTGTGATGATGGTGACAAGAATTCTTGTGTATGGTTCGATCATAATTTCACTTAGCTACTGCTATTATGAATGCACTGTTACGTGAGCATGCTTGGTTTACTATTATTATGATAATTGATGAAGGTATTAGTACGTACAATGAGTTCAACTCGTTTAGTCTTTTCTCAATCTATTTCTCGTACATGTATGGCAGATCGAAATGGTAAACACTCGAAGTAGGTTACCAAATACACCGGAGGGCCATTTGGAAGTGGAGTCTACCGCTGATCGGCCTCCTATGGGTGTGGCTACCGAGGGACCTCCCAGGCCCAATATCTTGGGAGGAGGACCTGAGCATATTCCGCTCCGAAACCTCAACGTAGATAATGCCATCATGGAGGAAGTGACCATGGAGACCCGGATTCAGGATAGCATGATGTTGGCCATGAACTCAGCCATGGCCCAACAACAAGAATTTTTCATGAAACTTTTAGAAGATCGAGACGCCAGTAACCGACAACCAGAGACGATGGCAGAAAACATTGTTATGGGGTCGGGTGGACCGGTTGTGGTGACTGTTGACGAGCCGACGGATAATGGAAACAAAAGTAAAGGAAAAGGATGCACCTACAAAGCTTTTCTTGGGTGCAATCCGAAGGAGTTCTCGGGTTCTGCAAACACGGTGGGATGCATGTATTGGTTGAAGGAAGTGGAGATGGCTTTCGAGTCAAGCGAGTGCGATATCTCGCAACGGGTGAAGTTCGCTTCCCAACTACTTCGGGGTGAGGCTTTGATTTGGTGGAACCTCACTCGATCCGCCCTTACTCCCGAAGTTTTGGCGAAGTTGACTTGGCCGGTTTTCAAACAGAAGATCATGAAAAAATATTGCAGCGAAAGATCACTTGACAAACTGGAAGCGGAGTTTCGAGGGTTGAAGAAGGGGACCCTAACCATCGCAGACTACTCCAAGATTTTCTTGGAAAAACTGAATCTGATGGGACATCTCGTCCCAGATGAGAGATCGAAGATAAAGACTTACCAACAAGGACTTCCGGCAAGGATGAGAATGGTAGTAAGGAATGCTAGGGGCGTGACCCTTCAAGATGTGATCGAGGAATCCTTCCTGATTGAGGATGACTTTGTGGCAAAGAAGGATAAGAGAACTACTGTAAGAGAGAAGCGGAAGTGGAAAGGGCCGTCTGGGCCCGTTCGTCCATCCAGACCCTTTGCAAGCGGGAGAGCGGGTGATCAACGCCGCGAGGACCGATGGTGCCACAAGTGCAAGACAAAGCACTCGGGTCCATGTTATACAAGAACTTACTCCGGTCCAACCGGGTGTGTCAAGTGTGGTAATAAGAGCCACACAACTTGAGAGTACCCCATCCGGGGGTCGGTGTGCTACGAGTGTAGAGAACCAGGGCATATGAAGAGAGAGTGCCCAAGGCTAGTTAGAGGAGGTGGTGGAAATTCTGTGGGTTCGACGGCTAGAGTCGAGAAACCACCAAGGGCACCGAGTCGAGCTTTCAGGATGACTACTGAGGAGGCAAAGGAGACAGCTGATGTCGTTTCGGGTACGTTCCTAGTAAACTCCTTGCCAGCTCGTGTTTTGTTTGATTCGGGTGCTACATGTTCTTTTGTGTCGGGTACCTTCTGTAAGCAATTCACTACTCCTCTTAGTGTTCTCCTTGATGCGTTAGTAGTAGAAATAGCAAATGGGGATCAAGTAATCATTCGAAACCGTTTTTGTGATTGCACTTTAGAAATTGATGGGAATCCTTTTGGAGTAGACTTGTTACCTATGGCTATAGGTGGGTTTGACGTGGTTATAGGCATGGACTGGTTAGTAAGACATAAGGCGAACATCTTTTGCTTTAAAAAGATGATCCAAGTGTCATCGCCGGAAAATGGTGTGGTTACCATTTATGGGGAAAAAGGAAAGAGGAATAATCTCATTATTTCATCTCTCAAGGCTCGCAAGTTTCTAGCGAAGGGTTACCCTTCGTATTTGACCTATGTGGTGGACGCAAAGAAAGAGAAGAAGTCGGTAGAAGATGTAGAAGTAGTGCGAGATTTTCCGGACGTCTTTCCGGAAGACCTACCCGGATTGCCACCGACACGACAAGTAGAGTTTCAGATCGACCTCACTCCGGGAGTGGCTCCGTAAGCCCGTGCTCCATACCGTTTGGCTCCGACGGAAATGAAAGAGATGATGACGCAACTTCAAGAATTGTTAGAGAAGGGCTTCATTCGACCAAATTCGTCACCTTGGGGAGCACCAGTACTGTTCGTGAAGAAGAAGGATGGATCCATGCGGATGTGCATAAATTATCGAGAGTTAAACAAGGTCACAGTGAAGAATAAGTACCCTCTACCTCGGATCGACGATCTCTTTGATCAACTCCAAGGTGCGGGGTGTTTCTCAAAGATCGAACTTCGATCCAGTTATCATCAAGTGAAAGTGAAGAAAGAAGACATTCCAAAGACGGATTTCCGGACGCGATACGGTCATTATGAGTTTTTGGTTATGCCTTTCAGTTTAACCAACGCTCTGGCCGTGTTCATGGATTTGATGAACCGTGTGTGTCGCCCATTCTTGGATAAATCCGTGATCGTCTTCATCGACGATATTCTAATATATTCAAGGGATGAGTCCGAGCATGGGAAGAACTTGCGGAAAGTATTGGAAGTTCTAAGAAGGGAGAAGTTGTTCGAGAAATTCTCTAAGTGCGAGTTCTGGCTCCAAGAGGTGCAATTCTTGGGGCATGTGGTATCAAAGGACGACGTAAAGGTGGATCCGGCAAAGATCGAGGCAATGATGAGTTGGGAGTCTCCAACAAGTCCGACAGAGATTCGAAGCTTCTTGGGTTTGGCGGGTTACTACCGGCGTTTCATCCAAGACTTTTCCAAGATAGCTACACCTCTCACTTCTCTTACAAGGAAGAACGTCAAGTTTCTTTGGACCGATGCACAAGAGCAAGCCTTTCAGACTCTCAAGAGGAAGTTGTGCGAAGCTCCGATCTTGTCCTTACCCGAGGGATCGGAAGACTTTGTTGTGTTTAGTGACGCTTCCAAGATGGGGCTTGGGTGTGTCCTAATGCAAAGGGGGAAAGTAATAGCCTACGCGTCGCGACAGTTAAAAGACCATGAGAAGAATTATCCGACTCATGACGTGGAGTTGGCGGCGGTAGTGTTCGCGTTAAAGTTGTGGTGACACTATTTGTATGGGACGAAGTGTACTCTTTTCACCGATCACAAGAGTCTCAAATACATCTTCGATCAAAAGGAACTCAACATGCGGCAAAGGAGGTGGCTTGAGCTCTTGAAAGATTACGATTGCGATTTACTCTATCATCCCAGTAAGGCCAACGTGGTGGCGGATGCGTTGAGTCGAAGGAACCATGATGGAGGTGTCAAGATGTCTCTTACAAGAATTGACGTGGTGTCGAGTTTGTTGGAGAGTATAAGAACAAGCCAAGTGGAAGCACTTAAAGAAGAGAACCTCAAGGTCGAGGTTATGTCTAAGCAAAAGGAACTCTTAACGGAAGATAGTCGTGGACTCAAACTCTTCCAAGGGCGAATTTGGGTGCCGAAAGTTGGGGGAAACTGTGACTTACTTCTCGAGGAAGCGCATAAGTCGAAGTATTCTATACATCCTGGTAGCACCAAGATGTATAGGGACTTAAAGTCAAATTATTTGTTGCCGGTAATGAAGCTAGATGTGGCTAGCTACGTGGAGAGATGTGTCACGTGCCTTCAAGTCAAAGCGGAGCATCAAAGACCGTATGGAAGTTTGCAACCGTTGTCCATTCCCGAGTGGAAGTGGGACAACATCACCATGGATTTTATGACGAAGCTACCGAAGACCTTGCGCGGTCACGATACCATTTGGGTGATTGTGGATCGGCTAACCAAAAGTGCGCATTTTCTTGCGATACGGGAGACCTTGCCAATGGATAAATTGGCTAAACTTTACATCGACGAGGTGGTGTCGAGGCATGGGGTTCCGCAATCTATAGTATCGGATCGTGATAGTCGTTTCAAATCAAATTTTTGGGCGAGTCTACAGAAAGAGTTGGGTACTAGACTGAATTTGAGCACGGCGTACCATCCTCAAACAGATGGTCAAAGCGAGAGGACGATCCAAACATTAGAGGATATGTTGAGATCATGTGTAATAGACTTTGGGGGAAGTTAGGATTCACATCTACCTTTGGTGGAGTTCGCCTACAACAACAGTTACCATTCTAGTATCGGAATGGCACCATTCGAGGCCTTGTATGGACGGAAGTGTAGAACCCCGGTTTGCTGGTTAGAAGCGGGCGAGAAGCAATTCACCGGACCGGAAATAGTTCAAGAGACGGAGGACAAAGTGAAAGAAATCCGGGAAAGGCTAAAGGCGGCGCAAGACCGACATAAAAGCTATGCGGACAAGAAAAGGAGACCGGTCGAGTTTCAAGTGGGCGATCGGGTCATGTTGAAAGTATTTCCATGGAAGGGAGTTATCCGGTTTGGGAAGCGTGGGAAGCTCAGTCCTCGTTTCCTTGGACCCTTTGTTATTTTAGAAAAGGTTGGTCTTCAAGCATACCGATTGGATTTACCGCCGGAAATGGATGGGATACATCCCACCTGTCACGTTTGTTATTTGCGGAAGTGCTTAGCCGAAGATGAAAGCGTGATTCCTTTGACGGAAATCCGAGTAGATAATGGAAACCGTTGTGTGGAAGAACCGGAAGCAATTTTGGAAACGAAAGTAAAGAAGTTGCGGCATAAAGACGTAGTCATGGTCAAGGTCCAATGGAAGCACCATCGTGGTGCTAATGTCACATGGGAATCCGAAGAGGATATGAAGAAGCGTTATCCTCATTTATTTGTATAAAGGTGATTTCGGGGACGAAATCCAAATTAGGAGGGGAGGATTGTAACATCCAAAATTTCAGGTAAGTATGAGGCCTTATTAATCTTATGTAATTGTGTTTATCAAAGTAGAAATTATATGCTTAATTGCCATTTTCCGTCTATGTTAGTTGCTTGTGTCAGGATCAAATTCTTAACAAGGATTATAAATACTCAGAAACAATATCAAAGAAGTTTGCGGAATAACACTTTGATATTTTAATGAAACAGTAAACAAACAGTAAATCTGATGAATAACTTGCAAACTTATATTGAATGATTGAAGTTACAAGATTACACACACAACCTCAATCTTGAAGAACAGACTCTTTCAAGACGAATTCTACTTCTCTAGAATTAGGAACTATGCCTTGAGGTTGATTCTCTCTCAAAACAAAAACTCAGCATTAAGGTTCTATCTAACCATTCTAAGCAATTATATATATACTGAATAATAAAAGATAATTACAAAACTTAAAAAGATCTTCAAGATAATCTTCATAATTATCTCCAAGCTTTCCATGTATATCTTCAGACGCGGTCTCTTCAATATTATCTTCAGTTTATCTCAGAAGCAGTATTAATTACCTTGGAAGTATTAACTGAATCTTGGCAGCATTAACTACTAAGCAACACTAACCTCTAGCAGTACTAACTAGCTAAGCAGTACTAACTTTGACTAGCAGTATTAATTCTACTAGAAGTAGTAATACCTAGCAGTATTAATCTTTGAAATCCTTTGGCAGCATTAATGACTTAGTCACATCTTCAGTTCCCAACAGCTTGGTGTCGGATTGGAAGTTTTAGACTAGCATTTGTTGGGCAGTGAGTTACGTGATTTAGTCGCGGGTGGAAGTCGCGGCACAAGCCGCGTAGTCCACTGGAGTGTACGTGTTTGAGGAACCTCGCAACTTCTGCCGCGGGTGGAAGTCGCGGCATAAACCGCGTAATCCACTGGAGTCTTCACAGTTGAGCACACGGGCGACTTATGCCGCGGGTGCAAGTCGCGGCACAAGTCGCGATCGACCTGCATTCCCCAAAACCCCTCTTTGTCCGATTTTCTTCCATATTTTTCTCACATCTCTCTCCCTTGGCGATTTTTGGAGTTCTTAAATCAGTTCCTTTTCTCACCAAACCCTAACCCTCATAAATACAACCTACATTGGTGGTTGGATCATTGGAATCTTGCATTAACTCTTCTCAAGTCTTCAAGCTTCACCTCCTTGTCTCATCTTCTTCTAGGGTTTCATCTTTTCTAGGTTTTGGGATCAAAACCTAGATTGTGAGTTTACTAAACCTTTTGTTAAAACTAGATACACATCATAATCTTCTATTGGTATTATTGTAACATTTCTCATGTTGGTTACCTTTATCTGTTCAAATACTTGATGATAGCATTATGTACAATATGTTGGATTATCTTCTATGAGTATTTGCCATGCTTTACTCTATTGGTTGAATATTTGGGATTTGCTCCATGAATGTACATTGATGGCATTTTGGCATGATATGGATTATATGTGGTATAGTAGATGATAAATTATACATGGAATGCCTTTTGGCAATTTAATATCTAAACATTGATTATGTTGGTATTTGGGTCTCATGATAGACTTATGTGATAGGATGGTAGCATAGTACCCATGGTTGGTATAGAAATGCATTGATAGATATATACCTCAAGACCTCCTATATGTATTATGTTGGACGAACCAAGTCGGTAGATACTAGGAGGATGTAGTCTTGGGCACCACCGTGTGGGTATGTGCCTAGACCTCCGCCATTCGGGGTATTACCATGGTTGTAGTTGTCGGATGGGCCGGGCCTTTGGGTGTCACTCTTGGTAGTGGCACTAAGGTACATTGTCTCTTGGGTGGAACTGATTGGTGCTACGGGTATCCCCTGTTGACTCCACATATTGTTGAACTCTGGTTAACTACTCATAAGAATTGTAACTGCTCATTCATGTTTGTTATTGTTCAACTCACTAGGCTTTTTGGCCTAACACTTGTTGGTGTCGATGTGTATCTCAGGTTCTGGCGGCGCCGGTCCTAAGCAGGCTTAGTTGCTTTGGGGTGAGAGCTTGGGGATGTGCACAGGGACATTTTATACTTTGGAATGAACCGTTGGGTTTATAGATGACA
Source organism: Arctium minus (assembly GCA_954870635.1). Classification (NCBI taxonomy): domain Eukaryota; kingdom Viridiplantae; phylum Streptophyta; class Magnoliopsida; order Asterales; family Asteraceae; genus Arctium; species Arctium minus. Next base: position 19,531,452 of record OX941097.1, on the reverse strand, counting down.
ACCTTTTTGTAATCTCTTTTCTAGTTGTAGAAATTAGATTAGTTGGTTGTTATTTATTGTCCGTTAAATTACAACTGTAATTAAACAAGTTAGTTATATATTCCCCATTTTTGGGAAGCTCTTGCTATGACAATTTTTGTATACCTCATGTCCGTTTTTCGGATTTTTGTTATCCCTATTTTTAGGGTGTTACAGAATTCGTATCCTACTTTATGCGAATTCTATACTTGAAAGATTTTTCACAAAACTTTTCGCATAAAATACTTATGCGAATTCTGACAATTTGCACGAAACAAATATGCGAATTCTAGGCAATTCTCAATACACACATATGCGAATTCTATGCAATTCGCATGACACCCCTCTGCGAATTCTACACTTGAATTTTTCAGAAAGACAAATATTATGCGAAATCTAATGATTCAAACGAAATCCAATGAATCTGCGAGTTCATCTTGCGAGTGCTTGATGTATCTGCGAGTTCTTCAGTTCTTCGACCAAAATCAATCTGATTCACTCAAAATCCTATTAAACCTTCGAATTTCAGTCTAAAACTTTGACAATTATACCGCTAGAACATCTAGAAACGATTACAATCTAAGAATTTTGATAAAGACCACTAACACTTACAAATCAAACCAATTACAGTGTGAATAAACTCGTGAATACAAAACTCGTAAAATCTCAAAATTGATCAAGATTACAGTGCAATTCACTACCAAACTTATACCTGATTGATCTAAAACACAATTCGAATCAAATCTAATCAATTACAACTCGAAAAACTCAAAAAGATTTGAAATTCGATCTAAGACTCAATGAAAACAGTACGACTCCATATTTTCTTGATTTCAACTCGGATTTGCTTTGATACCAATTGTTAATTCCCAATTATGTCAAGTTCTAATTACAAAACCAATCACAAACAAGATTATCAGAATTTGGTTACTCAACCTGTTTCAATTCAATTGATGAATTCGTGTACAAGCTTCACAGATCACTTTCTCTCTCTACAAACTCAACACACTTTTTCTCTCTCTAACTTGCAACTGTTACATGCTTGTTACTACTACAACTACTAGCCACATGTCTCTTAAACAAAGACACGCACACAAAACAAAGAAACAAGATACAAGACTTTGACTTTATTACATTGACTTTGACATTCACTTTGAGAGTTGACTTTGAACATTTGACTTGCTTGTCTTTGACCTTCAGTCTTCATGATCTTGTATCCAACATATCTATGCTCTAACAGGGTGGAATTAGAAAATATATACTTTTAAAACATTTACACTTGTTTGAGTCGAAAAGAGTATTTATCCTCAAAATATTTAGATTTGAATATCATGATAAAAAATCATTATAAGAAAACAATAAATAATGAATAAAATTATAAATGATTTAACATACCCGAAAAAAACGGCCGCGACGACTTTGGCCGCAGGCAAAGTCGCGTGAATCATATATGATTTTGTATGTACTCGGGCGTTCTCGTGTTTTCTTAAATTGATATTGTTCTCGTATGAACCCACATCTCTCTCTCTCTCTTCTCTCTCTCATTCTATGTGGGTTTATACGAGAACAATATCTATTTAAGAAAACACGAGAACGCCCGAGTACATTCAAAATCATATATGATTCACGCGACTTTGCCTGCGACTTTAGGTCGCGGCCAAAGTCGACGCGTCCGTTTTTTTTTTGGGTTAATGTTAAATCATTTATAATTTTGTACATGATTTGTTGTTTTCTTAAATAGTTAGCGTTCTCGTTTGAACCTTCCTTTATATATATATATAGAGAGAGAGAGAGAGGGAGAGAGAGGGAGAGAGATGTGGTTTCATTTGCAAAGCACCTGCATTTTGCAAAACGTGCAAACCGTCGATTTTATTAGTTAAGTTAATAAATTGTTCAATTTGATGAAATTATTTCGTATAACTCTTTTCTTGATAAAATTGTTTCATTTATTTGTGTTTTTTATGTAAAAATGAAAAAGTTTCACCAAAATAAGAAAAATACATGAAACAATTTCATCAGAATAAGAAAATACATTAAAATTTTCATTTTACATAAAAACACACAAATATATGAAATAATTTCATCAAAAAAATAATTATATAAAACAATTTCATTAACTTAAACAATAAATCGATGGTTTGCACGGTTTGCAAAATTAGGGTGGTTTGAATATATATATAGGAAGGTTCAAACGAGAATGCTAACTATTTAAGAAAACAGCAAAAAACAGTAGATCATGTACAAAATCATATATGATTTTACACTAACCCGAAAAAATCGGACGCGAGCGAGTTACGTGCATAGTCGCGTGAATCATATATGATTTTGTATGTACTCGGTTGTTCTCGTGTTTTCTTAAATAGATGTTGTTATCATATGAACCCACCTCTCTATATATAAGGAGAGGTTCAAACGAGAACACCCATATTCTACGAAAATACGAGAACATTTCTGAGTCTATAAATTATTTATCCCATAATTATAATAAAAAGAAAAAGTAAATAATTAAGGATAATAATGTGATTTCGTTTTATATATAATACTAGTGAGTTCATTATCCCTAAAATCACATACAAATAATATATTCACCGATCACAACGTATCACAACATTATCACATTATTATTACAGTAAAATCACATAATGAATCGACTGAACGATGATTGTGGACGTTATTCTCATTGATTTTTTTATTATCGCAACATTGTAACATCATTATCATAGTAAAATTACAACAAATTCACATCAACATCATAGCAAAATCATATCATAAAAAGTCTTTGATTATCAAAGTATTATCACATTATATCACAGCAAAATCTTATCATTATCACAACATTATCACATTATAAGAAATCTTTGATTTATCAAAGAATTATCACACTATTATCACAGCAAAATCAGATAATTATCATAACATTATCGCATCATTATCGAAAACAAATGCATCGACATAATTTTTTTTTATGATAATAACAACATTTTTAAGGGATAAAGACAAATTTAATATAACAAATTTGTTTTTCATTTATTATAATTTTTTATGGTATTAAATAATTTGGAGGCTCAGAAGTATTCTCACATTTTCTTAAACAATGGTGTTCTCGTTTGAACCCCCACCTATATATATATATATATAGAGAGAGAGAGAGAGAGAGTTGAGTTCAAACGAGAACAATACTTATTTAAAAGAACACGAGAACTAACAAAATTATTAGTGATTTTACATTACACACGGAAAAAGGACTTTGGTTGCGGCTTCAGGTCCACGTGGTCTTTTTGCACGTTAATGTAAAATCACTAATGATTTTGTTAGTTCTCGTGTTCTTTTAAATAGTTACTGTTCTCGTTTGATCCTCCCCCCCTCTCTCTCTCTCTCTCTCTATATATATATATATATATATATATATCAAATTAACGTATGAAGAGTGGAAAAATGTGCTCCTCTAATTATATTTTTGCAATATTTAATTAGGGGTGAAAATGAATTAGTTTGGATGGGTTATGGAGTAGAACAGTCTAGTCTTGGTTTGAAAAATAGCAACCCATTCAACCCTCTTTAAATATATAACCCAACCCAAATAATTACTTTTCGGTTTTGGTTTGTGCGGTTCAAGTTGGGCGATTTAGACATAGTACATTTACTTATATCGTCCTCTCTGAAAAAATGGCACTCAAAAGATGCTTCAAAAAGATTGTTGAGTCTTGTTGTTTTCTATTAATAGGACGACGAGACATAATTTACGACTTTTTTCATGCATGATGCAATCAAACGCCCCTTCATCAAGTCCTTTGATATTAGACTTTTTGCTCATTTCTATCTGACCTCCCAATCCTGACATCATTTATGAAATGTAAAATATCCTATAAATTTGCTCTGACCTGTCATTCCGTCCCCTTTTATACCATCTAGTGTTCAAACTCTTTATGTTTGGTTTAAGAGAATTCTTGTCCCATCTTTTAAAGTTAACCCCGTAAAAATTAGCATTTAGCATACATGTTAATTTATCGTAAAATAACATGCTCAAATTGTGAACCGCAAAATGACCCATATGCTTGATTTGTAATTTAAAGGTTATTTTTAAAACAAATAATACATTTAATTGTAATATAGAATATCTGAAATATCTTTTATTATCAATCAGAAACAAGTAACTCAATTAACTCACTTGTGCATGTAATAATTGGAACATGAGAAGCGCATGATAAAGCATACCAACTCTCAAACAATCGTAACTTTCAAATAATCGTAACTTTCAAATAGAGTGAAGTTACAGGCCCGTAGCCGACTCAACATGCTTGACTAGTTGACAAACGATGTTTGGGCGCAAAATTGGGGCTTTAAATTCAATTTTTATTTATTTATAAATTTCAATGTTTTTTTAATTTTATTTGTATTCGTTTTCGATGTAAAATGAATGCAATTGAGTTTAATCACGATGTATCTTTGGAAGTGAATTACAATTATTTTAAAATTGCCTATGGCAAAAGCCCAAATGATGAATACGCCCGATCCATACTATCAGAAGTACGGATGCAAAACCTGAAAGCCCGAGAACTCAGATACAAAATGGAACAATTGGCAAAGAAAGCTGGACATATCGTCATATGAACCAGCCCAACATAAGAAAGCCCAAACCCAACAAGAACTGCAAGCCCAATGTAATTTTCTAGAAGCTTACGTAAGACCTTACGATGATATTCCACTAGGTGCCAAATTCTTTAAAAACCAATGCAAGTGGAAATCATCAGATGATTGGAGAGACTGTGGAAGCTGTGATAATTGCACCTACAAATGGCAAATGGGACGAACATTGTGGATTGTACCAAAAGCAGACATGAACAACAACTTCACGAGCAACGAAGCTGTTATACATTGTCTACTATTATAATAAAGAAGGTACGCGTGTTTGTCCTTTTTAAATAATTCAAGCCATATTATTGTATGAAAGCCCAGTAATATTGTGTGCTTATTAAAGGCGAATATTCGATGGTTTATACCATCCTTATTGGCCTATATATAGTGATGATCTTAGTAATAAATGATCATCCCCTCTTACTCTTATATCTCTCTTATTGTAAAAATCCAGTGTGCGCTTCTACAAGCTATAATAAAAGTTGTAAGTTCTTATCTTTCAATTTCTAGTTTATATCTTATTACTCCCGATTTTCAGTTTATACTTTGTACTGAGTCGATTGAGTCAAAAGATCCACAAAATATGGAGAGAATAACAATAAGACAGAGAGAAGAAGTCTGTAATTCTCATTAATCATAAACCCTTTAAATAGGGAGGAGTTTACAAAGAAAATGAAACATTCATTATGGTAATCTAATATTAAGAAAATATTCTATCAATCACTTCCTTTTGATGATGGCACATAATCCTTCAACACTCCCCCTTGTGCCGAGTCAAATGAGTGATGGTGCATAGTTCTTGCCTCATTAAAACCTTACGCTAAAGAAACAAAACCCAATGTGAAAAATAAAAACTTTGGACGAAAGAAAGAGTACAAGACACCAATAAACAATTTCTTTAGTTTATTATATTTCTTGATTTGTACATCAATCAAGGGGTTTATAAAACAAGATGATTTATAAATTGTTTCCTCACTAAAACCTTGCACCAAGGAACAAAACCCAGTGGGAAAAATAAAACCTTGGGTGAAGGAAAGAGCACAACATACCAATGTCACATGTATAGTAGACTCCCCCTTTTGTCTACTACTCCCCCTGATTCATACATTAATCACGGGAGTTTGGAAAACATTTTCATTTTAATACTTTCTACATGTTTCCAAAATATGGTTTTAGGTAATGATTTGGTAAAATATGTCACATTCTTCTGACATCTTACTTGATTCTCTTGAATCTAGAGGAGAGTTTGTTACTACTGATTGTATAAAAACTTAAGCAGAATATGCTTTGTGTTATCACCCTTGATGTATCTTACTTTCATTTATTCGATACATGATGCATTATTTCCATATATGCATGTAGGATAGTGGTTGAACTCAAAATTACCAGCTCCTATAATATGTGTAATGACAGTCCTTAATCATATACATTTCTTGAACATTCTCATGGAGAGTAATATTCTTGGAATCGTTCAAGGAGGTAGTTGCAAGGGTTAGCTTAGCTTACTTACAAGCAATTGGAGTGTTCACCGTGGTAATTCCTTATCAAGTTTGGGAACAACCTTTGTATGGATCACACACATACCTAATATCAGCAAAGACATACCAAGATATTGTTTGGTGTTTTTCTATAAGAGCTAGTACTTTTGCTTCTTACATTCTAAGTAGGTATTGAAGTTTCATTATCAATCCCATTTTTCTTTCTATGGGGAAAGTAAAAGTCTATGTCAATGGTTTCAAAAGATTAATTCGATACCATTCCAATGAAGTTGCGTTGGCGCTGAGCTAAATCTAGCTAACAAGTTCACTGAGGAATACAATATACGGTCAAGTGTATTGTGCTAAGTACGATAATGCACATGTCGTACTTAGATAGGGAATTCCAGCTCCCCAACACTTTTTCATCATCATCCTTTAGACGAAATGGATATTTTCTTATATCCAACACTTTGACTGATCATGGGAGTGCTAGCCGGATGTGCTTTGTCCATATTAAATTGTCTGATTATTTTCTTGACATATGCGATCGGTGAATTAATATTTCACAAACTCGGTGTCCTAGCTCAAATAGTTAGACAAAACCAAGTTTTCCCAAGATTTTCCATCTCAAATTTAGATTTCAAGTAGCTTGTGGTTTCTCTTAGTTCATCAAGAGTGTCTATTATGTTCATAACATCGACATATAAAGCTACTTTGAAGATCTGGAACTTGTTTTCCTAAATAAATACGCAAAGACACAGTTCATCGTTCTTATATACCATTTCCCAATCAAATATTCACTTAGGCGGGTATACCACACCGCATAGATTGCTTTAATTTATAAAGTGAGCGTTTTAATTTTATTGCAAACGCATTTCATGGTTTAAAGATACTTGATTTTGGTAATGTAATATCATCAAGCACTTTTATATATCTTTGAATCTAGATCTCCGTAGAGATATGTGGTAACCATATTCATGAACTGCATTTCCAGTCATTCGGAAACTACTAGGCTAATTAATTAGTAGAACGTTATAACGTCCATCACGGGAGAGTAAGTCTTCTCGTGGTCAATCCAAGGCGTTGTGAGAAACCTTGCGCCAAAGGAGAGTCTCATACATTATGACTTAATTATTCTCATGACGCTTTACGACAAATGATTTATCTATGTCTTACAGGCTTTACACTTGGTGGGTTAGCACTACCAAACCAAATACCTGTTCATTTGTCAAATAATATGATTATCCTGGATTGCTTATTTAGGCCAATTTGCTCTTTGTTGATATTTTTAAACTGAGCATGGTTCGATGTCAATGTGCTCTATCACCTCATAAGCAACAATATATGCGAAATATATCATCAATGAGTATGTATGATCTGTCCATCGACTCATATGCACTCTCATAATTCATTTGAGATTTCTTTGATCTTTGGAATCAATATTAACTTCGGAGCGTCATCTAGTAATGATTCATAGACATAGTTTAATCAGAGACAATCTCATGAGAGGTTTATGTATTGATGACAAATAGTTGTGACTTACTCTTCTCTTCCTTTAGATGAGTATCTATCGAACCAAGTAGCTTCCCCCATTTCCGTTTGGGAGCTACGACCTCAACCACACCTCCACCATGTGTGATTGCAAAGCACTTTCCAACGACGTTGTGCCCTTGTTTGGGGACTTTAACCTTGCGAGTATATTTGCAGCTCGTATATGTGATCTTGTCACATCAGGAATAACATTAAATGTATAAGGTATTGAGTCTGATTCGTTTGACTTCAACTTTACATTATGAAGTTTAGGGATCAACAAGAGACAAAGTGGGAATATTCAATGACACTTTCTGTCCTTCCTACGGAAAATCCTTTTTCCTATCTCCCCCTAACGACGAGAAGACTGTCTCATCAAAGTGACAATCCGCAAATCTAGCGGTAAAAAAATCACCCGTCAAGGATTCTAATTAGCGGATAATATTTGGAGATTCATATCCAACAAATATACTTAATCATTTTAAAGACCCATTTTGGTGCGCTGTGGGGGCGCAATTGGCACATATACTGCACAACCAAACATGCGTAAATATAAAATATCAGACTTATATCCTGTTACCAACTGGTACACATGAGAGTGGTTAGCTAGTAATAGGTCTCAAAATGAAGAAGTAAAGTTGCGTATAGTATTGCATAACCCCAAACACTGTTGGGAACTGAAGATTTGTCTAAGTGATTACTACTGCCAGGCTATCAAGATTACTACTGCTAGTAGAATTAATACTGCTTAAAAAGTTAGTGCTGCTACTTGAATAGTTAGTACTGCTTGGAGAGTTAGTACTGCTAGTAGTTAGTATTGTTGAAGATTAATGCTGCTGAAGATGGTTAGTACTGCTGAAGATTAATACTGCTCAGAGTATTAATGATGCTATGACTTAATACTGCTTATGTGATAATCAAGATACGCGTAGATCAAGGTTTGAAGATAATCATGGAAGGTTGAAGATAATTATGGAAGAATATACTGAAGATCTTTTATGTTTTGTAATTATCTTTTATTTTCAATATATGTATAAGATTATTGAGAATAGTTAGCATATACGAGTATTCTGAGTTTTTGTTTAGAGAGAGAATTAACCTCAAGGTTTACAACTCTAGTTCTATAGAAGTAGAATTCGTCTTGGTGAGCCTGTTCATCAATATTGAGGTTTTGTGTGAAAGCTTGTAACTTTAATCATTAAATAAAGTTTACAAGTTGTGATTTATTTTTTACTGTTACATTGATCTTTTGAATATTAAAGTGTTTTTCCGCAACTTCTTTAATATTGTTTCTGAGTTTAATTATTCTTGTTAAGAATCAGATCTTGACAAGTGGTATCAGAGCCGGTATTCTCAGAAACTTTCATTCATCATGGAAAACACAGTTGAATTAAACAGTACTCTTGTTTCAAAGGTTCCCATGCTCAAACCTAATGAGTTTGACATGTGGAAAATTAGGATCAAGCAGTACATCCTCCTTACAGACTTTTCTATGTGGGACATTGTTGAGAATGGTCCCTCTGCTGAAGGTAAAATTGGACAAGATGGAAGAAGACCACCTCCAAAAACTGATGCTGAGAAGAAAATGAGACAATTGGAGATGAAAGCTTTAAGCACCCTGCTTTTGGCCATCCCTAATGAGTATCAACATCAGTTTCATCACTGCACTGATGCTCAGATTCTATGGAATGCTTTAGAGAAGAGATTTGTTGGCACCAAGAGCACTAAGAGGAATCAAAGGGATATTCTCAAGCAGCAATATGAGAATTTTACATCTTCAAAGAATGAGTCTATGACTCAAACTTTTGATAGATTCAATATGTTAATTGGTGAGTTGGCTACTGTTGGAGTTCAGATGGAACAAGATGATGTCAACCGAAAGTTCCTCAGATCTCTTGGAGATGAATGGACCATGTACACTGTCTCATTCAGACAGAATGACATGTTGGAAGAAAAGGAACTGGATGATCTGTATAATGATCTGAGAGTGTTTGAATCTGAGGTGGAAGCAAAGAAGAAGCCTACTGGATATGTTCATAATGCTGCACTCCTATCAGCATCAACTGATTCTACTGCTAACCCTGAATCAGTTAATGCTGCCAGTGGAGTAAATCAAGAAAAAGGCAATGAATCTGTTTTTGAAGCCTTTCTTTCCAGCTATGGTAACTCTTCTTTAATCAATGATGACTTGGAACAGCTTCATCCTGATGATCTTGAAGAGATGAATATTAAATGGCAGATGGCCATGCTTTCTATGAGGGTGAAGAAGTTTATCAAGAGGACTGAGAGGAACAACTTCTCCCAAAGAAGAGAATATGGAGCACGCTTTGATAAGTCAAAGGTGGAGTGCTACAAGTGTCACATGAAGGGACACTTTGCCAGGGAATACAGAAGTTGATTGTCTCACAACAACCACCAACAAGCTCAGACTGGAAGCTTCAACCAGAACAGAAACTCTGCTCAAGCTCTTGTTTCTCAACAAGGAATGGGGTTTGACTGGAGTGATCAAGCAGAAGAGGCCATTCAAAATCAAGCTCTCATGGCAGAGGTATCAAATCTCCCAACTGAGGTACTGTCCAATCTCTATTCTCAAACTTGCATAGACACTGTGAAAAGGTACAGGGATCACAACCAGAGTATGAGTGATGACCTTAAGCGGTTAGAAAAGGATAGAAAAGACTATGTGAAAATTGTTGAAAGGTTTGAGGAACAAATTAAAGGGTTCCAAGCCAATGAACTTCAACACACATATGATACAAATTACTGGAAGTGGGAGAAAAATGATCTAGAAATCCAACTGACAAAGTCTAGAGAGGAGAATGAAAAGTTAAAAGGAGAGCTAGCCAAGGTTAAGCTGGATGTGGAAAAGTTTTCATATGCTTCTAAAGCCATGGATTCTATTCTAAAAGTCCAAATACATGATAAGCTTAAACCAAGAATTGGATACAATACCACACCACCACCATACAACAATAACTACATCCCTCCTAAATCAGACTTGCTAGAGACCAAGGATAGGAAGGACTTGCATGAGGGAGCCACTAAGATAGATCCTTTAGATGATGTAGTTGTTGAGGACAAGACTGAGAAAGAAGCTGGTAAAAGTAAAGAAAATACTGTGAGTGGTGAGATTCCCTTAGAAAATAACATTCTTACCAATGAGGGTGGTGGAAGGGATTGGGTCAAATCTGATGGTGTAGAGAAGACTGAGGGAAAATCTAAAAAGGTACATTACAAGCAGACTACAGTTGTGAATCCTGTTCCTTGCAAACAGTGTGCAGGTAATAAGTCTGAGCCCCTAAAACATGATAAAAGGAGGGCCAATCAAAGAAATTGGAATAATCAGTGGGCTCAGAAACAAGGAGTTGATTTGAGTAAAATCATCAGACCAAAACCTTGTTTCATATGTGGCAAAATGAACCATCTTGCCAAGCACTGTTATTTTAATCCAATTAACCAAAGGATAAATTTTCAAAGATCTATGAAAAAACCCTTTGGTTATAGGAAGGATGAAAGGAAACATGTCGCTAAGAAACCTGTTAAATCTAAAAGCCACATGAAGAAAAAGACTGTAAAAGAGAGTGTCAAGATGTGGGTTCCCAAAAGCACTAAAACTGTTAGTACTGCTACCACAAATAGTGCTGCTGACAAAGATAGTGCTGCCAGAAGCAATACTGCTGCTATCAATGTTAGTGCGTCTGAGAGTATTAGTACTTCTAAACCTAACATTGTTAGTACTTCATCAGATGTCAATACTGCTAACTCTGTTAATGCTTCTAACAAGGTTAGCACTGCTAAACCTGTTAGTGCTGCTAACTCTGTTAGTACTTCTAAAATTAGTACTGCTTCTAGTGTTTGTGCTTCTAGACCAATCATCTTGACAAAGTACTCCAGTAAAGAGTGTTCTAATTTTAAAAATCTCATCAAAAAGGAGTGCAAGTACTTTGATGAGAAAGGGAGGCCCAAGACCACTTTGGCTTGGGTTCCCAGTCAATACTAATTGATTTATCTTATGTGCAGGGCAACCAGCAGCTCAAGGGAAAGAGCATTTGGCATGTTGATAGTGGTTGCTCTAGGCACATGACAGGGAACATGGCTTGCCTCAAGAATTTCAAAAAAATTGATGGAGGGCATGTTGCCTTTGGTAATACTCCAGATGGAGGTAAGATTAGTGGTAAGGGTGATGTAACAAAAGGTAAGATGACCTTTGAAGATGTTTACTATGTTGAGCAGTTAAGGTACAACCTGCTAAGTGTATCACAGGTTTGTGACAAAAAGCATAGTATATTATTCACTGATTCAGAATGCATTATCCTTGCTCCTGGATTCAAGGTAGTTGATGAAAAGATGATACTACTAATAACTCCTAGAAAGGATAATGTTTATTGTTTGGATATGGAAAATGTTTCAAATGATTCATCCCTAAACTATCTTGTTTCAAAAGCCTCTTTGGATGAATCATCACTTTGGCACAGAAGGATATGTCACATGAACTTTAAAACAATGAATAAACTTGTTAAAAACAACCTTGTAAGAGGTCTGCCTTCAAAAGTCTTTTCATGTGATGATCATTGTGTTTCTTGTCTCAAAGGCAAACAACACAAAACTTCTCACAAGTCCAAAGAGTTTGTCAGGATCGAATTCTCAACAAGAATTAATTCTCAGAAACAATATCAAAGAAGTTTGCGGAATAACACTTTGATATTCAATGAAACAGTAAATCAACACAGTAAATATGAATAACAAACTGTAAGCTTTTATTTGATGCTTTGAAGTTACAAGATTACTCACTCAACCTCAATATTGATGAACAGGCTCACCAATACGAATTCTACTTCTCTAGAATTAGGATCTATGCCTTGAGGTTGATTTTCTCTAAAAGAATGAAAACTGAAAGTTAAAAGTTATCTTACTATTCTAAACAATACACTATATATATACTGAATACAAAGATAATTACAATGAATAAAATATCTTCAGTATATCTTCTATGTATATCTCTAAGCTTCCATGTATATCCTTTCATACGAATCTTCATCATATAAGCAGTATTAATCTTCAGCAGCATTAACTTCCTTCTAGCAGCATTAACTACTAAGCAGTACTAACCACTAGCAGTACTAACTAGCTAAGCAGTACTAACTTTGACTAGCAGTATTAATTAACACTAGCAGTAGTAACACTCAGCAGTACTAACCTTTATGTCTTCTAGCAGCATTAATATTGAACCAGCAGCATTAACCACACTTGATGAATTCTTTAGTTCCCAACAATCTCCCCCTAACTTGACTTTTAGGAAAAGAAGTCAAGTTCTTCAGATCTCTTTCAAGATGATTTCAACACCTCTGATTCAATTTCCCAAATTTGGATCTATGCCCAAACTTTGATTTACAGTTCTTCTCACCACAATCTTGGCCATTTCTGAATCCTTTGTACAAACCAGTGTAGCTTTAAGCATCCCTTCTAACTTCTCCTTGCTATGCTCATATATTTTGTCCACCAAGTAGTATTCATGATAACAATTGTCAATAGTAATCATGTATACTCCACAGTTTTCAAACAATATCCATTTGTCAATCTTCTTGAATATGAACTCATGCATATGATCTTTAATCCTATGGTGCACTCTTGCAGGATCAAACATCATGCACAAGTATTCCAATGTCACTTTGAGAAGATTCTCTTCAGTACCTTTCAACACAGGTTCATAAAGTTTCATCCCAACTTTATATAGTTCTTCCATATCAGCTCTTGAGCAACTTCTGATGACTTTCCCCCATGTTGAATAAGCTTCAAATGAACCATCAGCTCTCTTGATTCTGAAGAAATTCTTTCCATTGTCTCTCAGAATATCCCAGAAGATGATCTCTGGAGCTTGCATAGAGATTGGAACAGCTTTCAAAGGTTCCACTATTGTCATGTACGGATCCATACTTTCATCAGTTTGCTTAGTGACCTGCTCTGGACTCTGTACTGGCTCTGTTGGGGATGTGACTGAAGGTTCTGCTTCCTTTTCAGGTTCTTCCACCCTAGGCCTTTTCAACTGCCTTTTTGGAGCAATTGTTTTTACTCTTTTTCCAGACTTGGCTTCTCTACCAACATTTCCAGGTTCTTCCTTCTTCTCTTCTGCTTCTTCTTTGGAAGGTGTGGTTTTCTCAGGTAATGGTTGTTGGATGTTGAGATCATGTCTCTCTTTCATCCTTCTTTCTGCTTCTTCCCTTTGAGAGGAATCCCCTTGGAGCTTTGTCATTTCCTTCCTGTATAGCTCTTCAACCTGAGAGTATGCCATATGAGTAAACATCTCCCCCTTAACACCAATTGCACCTTTCAGGAAGTTTATCATCTTTCTTCTTTCCTGATTGGCCAAAAAGGTCTTGGAGGGTTGTCTTTTCTGCTTTTTGAATGGCATTCTTTTTACTTGTACTTGCTTGGCCTGAGCTGCTGTTTTCATGCCCTTCTGATACTCTTCATTTAGTTTTCTGGCCATATTCAGTGCAAGCTCTCTATCCTTCTCAGATTGAAGTTGTTCCTCCCTTTCCATTTCTGCCTGAAGCTGCTTTGCCACTTCTTCATCCAGTTCTATCTGAATTTTCTTCTTTGCAGGTTGTTCAGGTTCAATCATCTTAGCCTTACCCTTTGTATCCTTCAACCCTGCCTCACTTCTTTCTTGTGTCTTCTTTTCAAGGTCTCCTTCATTGATGACCACTCCCTTAGCCTTTTGAGTAGCCTTAGGAGTGTCATTCTTTGCTTTTACTAAGGTTTCAGCTATTTCCAATTCTTCAACAGATAGCCCTGTTGCTGCTTGAACATTATCTGTTTCTACTTCTTGTGCTTCTGTTTCTGCAGCTTTCTCCCCCTTAACATCAAATCCCATCTCAGAAATACTTTCTTTTTCTGCTTCAGCCTCTGAATTCTCCCCCTTGTTGAAATCATCTTCAACACTTGTCCTCCTCTTTAGCACAAACTGCTTCCTTCTCCTTTTCTGTAACAATCTTGTCACCATTTTCTTCAGTTTGGTGATCTGAACTTGTTGAGATAGAATAATCAGCTTCATCTCCTCTATTTCTTTTCCTTGCTTGATGACATCCTGGTTGATGTTTCCCATGGTCTCCATCAATTCATCATAGTTATATCTGTCCTCACCTTCTCCAGGAGTGTTACCCCCTATTGAAGGATCATTGGATCTTTTATTAGTAGATGTCTTCTGCCTAGCAGAAACACTATCCACCCCTGTGGTTTCTTGGCACCAGGGTCCTTCAAATGATTGCTCATTCAAAGTTGCCATGGGGGAGGTCTTATTGATGTTACCACTTTCCTCCTCTGTGCTAGCAGGAGTAGTGGCAGCCTCATCACCCATATGCTCTACCTCCTCCTCAGAGAGCACCTCCTTTGGGTTGGGAGACACCCTTGTGGTTTCCCTTTGGATATTCTCTAGGGGAGAATTCTCCCTTAGAGGGCTTAAAGGCTGAGTGGGTGATGGTACAAGAAGGGAAGGAGCCTTCTTTACCTGTTTTCTTTGATAAGTTTGGGTAATTGGAGAAGTGGGCTTATTTAGTAGGGACTGTGGGATAGATATAGAGTGGGAAGGTTGGGCTTGGCTCGCAGTGGATTGATCTAATGGGGGCCTTGACCCTGCTGCCATACCTTCATTGGGTTGGGACACCACCATCATTGTAGAGAACAATGGGGTGTCAACTCCTTCAGAGTCCCCAGCAGATCTTCTCATATTTGAGAAAACCTTGCCTTTGGGGGGTTTTGGTACATAAATTCCATCAGAATGAGGAATATCCGTCAATTCATGGTTGATAACTGCTTGAACAAACCTGGGATACATATAAAAGCTCTTTTTGTTTCCCATGTTTGAGACAAGATCATTGAAAATCATTTGTGAAAAATTGTACCTTCTGGAAGTGGCCAAACAGACCAAAGCATAAGCAATGGTACTGCTGAACTCACTCCATCCAGTAGTCTTTTTAGAAATGCAGTGCATCAAGGTATGAACAAGAAAACGCCATTGGGGTGAAAATTTAGCTTTTGAGAACTTAAAAATACCCAGTGGGCCTCCATACCCCATTCTTGTCAGAGTAGAAAACAATTCATCATTAGGGATAGAAGTTATACCAGAGGCATCGTCTAGACGTAGACTGATGCGAACTATCTCTTCAGTAACTGTCAATGGATTGCCACATACTGTCGTCTTGATCATTCGCACACCATCCTTATTAACAATGGTGGCATGTGCCCAGAATTGCCTCTGATGCTCTATGAAGATAGTTGGAGACATAGTGAGAGCATGGGCAATGTGACTAGTCTTCAGAAAGTCGACTATCTGATGAAAGCCATTTGCTTGTTTTGGCTTTTGGAGCATTGCGATTTCATTGTGCTCGTCAATAAACGCCATTGATGCCATTTATCTTAGTGAAAACTTGCCTGAAAACTTCTAACTTGAGAGAGAAAGGGTTTAGAGCGCAAGTGAATAGTATGCAAAGAGTCGTTATAAGCTTTTAGGCGGGCAAAGAGTATTTATAGTATTCGGAATAGAAGCAGTATTAACCTATAGCAGTATTAACTACTAGCAGTATTAACTGCGAGCAGTAGTAACTAACTAGCAGTATTAACTACTAGCAGTATTAACTGCGAGCAGTAGTAACTAACTAGCAGTATTAACTACTAGCAGTATTAACTGCGAGCAGTATTAACTAACTAACAGTATTAACTACTAGCAGTATTAACTGCAAGCAGTAGTAACTAACTAGCAGTATTAACTACTAGCAGTATTAACTGCGAGCAGTATTAACTAACTAGCAGTATTAACTACTAGCAGTATTAACTGCGAGCAGTATTAACTAACTAGCAGTATTAACTACTAGCAGTATTAACTGAAAGCAGTATTAACTACTAGCAGTATTAACGGCTAGCAGTATTAACTACTAGCAGTATTAACGGCTAGCAGTATTAACTACACTTGTTCCTTTTAAGCTTGCTAATCACTGAGAACTGCTATGCATGTCCTGAAAAAGAAGATTAGTAACACCAAGAATAACAAAATACAGGTATAAAACCACTTTTTGAGAAGAAGATTATTCAGAGTTTATCATTCCCACACTTGTTACCAAGAAAGTGAATCTACCCACATCAAAAGCTTTAGTGAATAAATCAGCAAACTGATTATCAGTGTGAACTTTGACAACTTGAATAAGTTTCTTTTCATTACAATCTCTTATAAAGTGATACCTGATTTCAATGTGCTTTGTCTTTGAGTGCTTGACTGGATTATTTACAATGCTGATAGCACTGCTGTTGTCAATAAAGATTGGAGTGTGTAGAAAGGTTACCCCATAATCCAACATTTGATTCTGAATCCATAAGACTTGAGAACAGCAACTTGCAGCTGCTATGTACTCTGCCTCTGTTGTAGATGTGGATACTGTGGTTTGTTTCTTGCACTGCCATGAGACTAGTCTTGCACCCAAAAACTGACATCCTCCAGAAGTAGATTTTCTGTCCAAGTTTGCCCCACCTAGATCACTATCTGAGTATGCTATTAGGTCAAAAGGTGAGTTATGAGGATACCAAAGTCCCAATCTGGGTTGCCCTTTGAGATATCTGAATATCCTCTTAACAGCTTGAAAGTGAGATTGCTTTGGCCTAACTTGAAATCTTGCACATACACAGACTGGAAACATAATATATGGCCTTGATGCTGTGAGATACATGAGAGAGCCAATCATGGATCTATAATGATGCACATCCATATCCTCCCCCTCAAGATCTGCTGTGATCTGCTTGTGTGTTTCCATAGGTGTGCTGGCAGGTTTTGAGTCTGAGAAACCAAACTTGGTTAGAATATCCTGCACATACTTGGATTGACATATGAAAATGCCATCTGACTTCTGTAGAACTTGAAGTCCAAGGAAGAAAGTAAGTTCCCCCATGGAACTCATTTTGAACCTTTGATGCATTAAATCCTCAAACTCCTTGCACATGTTGTTTCTTGTAGAACCAAAAATAATGTCATCAACATATATTTGGACCAGCAAGATATCCTTCTTCTTTCTTTTGATAAATAGAGTCTTATCAATGACTCCTCTTTCAAAGTCATTTTCTAAGAGATAGGATGACAGGGTGTCATACCATGCTCTTGGGGCTTGATGTAGTCCATAAAGTGCTTTCTTTAATTTGTATACTCTGTCTGGATAGCTTGGGTTTTCAAACCCTGGTGGTTGACAGACATATACTTCTTCTTCAATTGACCCATAGAGAAAAGCACTTTTTACATCCATTTGGTAGACTTTGAAGTTCATGTAAGAAGCATAGGCTAGGAATAGTCTGATTGCTTCTATCCTAGCTACAGGTGCAAAAACTTCTTCATAATCTATGCCCTCTTCTTGAGTATAGCCTTGAGCCACCAGCCTTGCTTTGTTTCTTATAACAATACCTCTTTCATCTCTCTTGTTTCTGAAGATCCATTTTGTGCCAATTGCTCTGTGACCTTTAGGAAGGTCTACTAGATCCCACACATCTTGTAGCTTGAACTGTAACAATTCTTCTTGCATTGCTTCTATCCAGCTAGATTCTTTCATAGCATCATGTGCCTTTTTAGGCTCAAGCTGGGATAGGAAACAAGAAAGCACCGTATGCTGTTGATCTTGCATTTCCTGAAGTCTGCTTTGATGTCTAGTCATCATAGGAGAAGAGATATCTCCTATTATCAACTGTGGAGGATGATTCTTCTGAACTCTGGTGTTGTGACTAGGTTCTTCATTTAATCCAGCCTCAAGATTAGATTCATGCAACTCATCTGAAGTATTTTCAGGTGCTACTTCATTGTTTTCTTGAGTCTCCTCATCTCTAGTGTCTTTTTCAATCTGACTTGATTCAGAAAATGATTCCTTTTCACAGTCTTCAACTGAATTTACTGTGGGTATGGGAAAAATCACAGATTTAGATATACTTTCTTGAACTTGTGTGATCTCTGATTCTCCACCACCTGTTCCTGTATACTCATTACTGAAACCAAAAGAGTTAGTTAGTGAATCAATGTCAAATAGCCACTGAGGTCCAGACCCAACAGGATTTGGTGTGTTCTCATTGCATTTGACATTGTCACTTTCTTCAATTATTCTAGAAGAAGAGTTAAAAACTCTGTAGGCCTTACTCTGAGATGAATATCCAACAAGAAATCCATCATCTGCTTTGCTATCAAATTTACCTAAGTGAGATTTGGTATTTAGAATTGTACAAGGACACCCAAAAGGTTTAAAGAAACCAATAAAAGGTTTTCTTTTATTTAAAAGCTCATATGGGGTCTTGTTCTTTTGCTTGACTATTAGAACTCTGTTTTGGACATAACAAGCAGTATTAACTGCTTCAGCCCAGAAGGTAATTGGCAATTTTGAATCAGCCAACAGAGATCTAGCAGCCTCTATTAGTGTCCTATTTCTCCTTTCAGCAACACCATTCTGTTGAGGAGTCCTAGGAGCACTATATTGTCTCTCAATACCTTTCTCTTCACAAAAGGTGTTTAGATCATGATTTTTAAACTCAGTTCCATTATCTGATCTAATAACTTTTACTCTTTGATTAGTTTGGTTTTCAATTCTTAGAATAAAGGATTTGATAAGACCACTTGTTTCATCCTTAGTCCTTAGAAAATATACCCAAGTAAATCTGGAGTAATCATCAACAATAACCAAGCAGTAAGATTTCTTGCCTATACTCATAACATTTGTAGGACCAAACAGATCCATATGCAATAACTGGAGATAAGAAGAAACAGAATTTAACTCTTTGGTCTTATGAGAAGTTTTGTGTTGTTTGCCTTTAAGACAAGCAACACAATGATCATCACATGAAAAGACTTTTGAAGGTAAACCTCTTACAAGGTTATTTTTAACAAGATTGTTCATAGTCTTGAAATTCATGTGACACATCCTTCTGTGCCAAAGGGAGGATTCATCTATAGAAGCTTTTGAAACAAGACAATTTAAAGATGAATCACTATCAACATTGTCCAAATCAAGACAGTAAACATTGTCCTTCCTTGGAGTTCTAAGTAGTATCATGCTTTCATCAACTACCTTGAACCCTGGAGCAAGAATCATACACTCAGTATTAGTAAATAATATACTATGTTGTTTGTCACAAACCTGTGATACACTTAACAGGTTGTACTTTAATTGATCAACATAGTAGACATCCTCAAATGTCATCTTACCTTTGGTGACATTACCTTTTCCACTTATCTTACCACCAGTAAGATTGTCTCCAAATGCAACATGTCCTCCATTAATTTGCTTGAAATCCTGAAGGCATGACATGTTGCCAGTCATGTGCCTAGAGCAACCACTATCAACATGCCATATGCTCTTTCCCTTGAGCTGTTGGTTGCCCTGCACATTAAATAAATCAATTAGTATGATTGGGGACCCAAGCCAAAGTGATCTTGGGTCTTCCTTTCTCATCAAAGTATTTACATTCCTTTTTAATGAGGTTTTTAAACTTAGAGCACTCTTTATTAGAGTACTTTGTCAATATGATTGGCTTAGCAGAATCAACACTAGAAGCAGTACTAACCTTAGAAGTACTAACAGAGTTAGTAGTACTAACAGGTTTAGCAGTACTAACCTTGTTAGCAGCATTAACATTGTTAGCAGTAGTATTACTTCTAGCAGCATTATCATTGTCAGCAGCACTATTTGTGGTAGCAGTACTAACAGTTTTAGTGCTTTTAGGAATCCACATATTGATACTTTCTTTAACAGAATACTTTTTCTTCATGTGGCTTTTAGTTTTAACAGTTTTCTTAGTCACATGGTTCTTTTCAATTTTCTTATCACCAAAGGGTTTTTGCATGGATCTTTGGAAATTCATTCTTTGGTTCATAGGATTGAAATAACAGAATTTTGCAAGATGATTCAATTTGCCACAGATAAAACAAGGTTTTGGTCTATTGATTTTACTCAGATCAACCCCTTGTTTATGTGCCCATTGATTATTCCAGTTTCTTTGATTTCCCCTCTTTTTGTCCTGTTTTTGGGGCTCATTTTTCTTACAAGCACACTGTTTGCAAGGACCTGGATTCACAACTGTGGTCTGTTTATAATGGACCTTACCAGACTTTTCCTCTGTCTTCTCTATGTTCTTGGATTTGATCCAAGCCCTTCCACAATCCTCATTGGTGATAATGTTGTTTTCTATAGAAATCTCACCACTCACCTTGTTCTCCTTACTCTTGCCAACCTCTTTCTCAGTCTTATCCTCAACAATTACCTCATCTAAGGGATCTATTTCAGTGGCTCCCTCAGGCAAGCCCTTCCTATCTTTGGTGTCTAACAGGTCTGAAGTAGGAGAAATGTAATTGTTGTTATATGGTGGAGGTGTAGCATTATACCCAATTCCTCTTCTCAACTTATCATGAATCTGATTTTGCAGTAAGGAGTCCATTGCTTTAGAAGCATTGGAAAACTTTTCTACATCAAGCTTAACCTTGGTTAACTCCTCTTTCAGTTTTTCACTCTCCTCTTTAGATTTGGTCAGTTTAAGTTCTAAATCCTTTTTCTCCCACTGCCAGTAATTGGTGTCATATGAGTGTTGAAGTTCATTGGCTTGAAAACCTTTGATCTGATCTTCAAATCTCTCTACAATCCTTATATAGTCTTTGATATCTTTTTCTAATCTCTTAAGGTCATCACTCATCTTCTGATTGTGATCCCTGTACCTTTTAACAGTGTCTATGCAAGTTTTAGAACAGAGATTAGAACTTACCTCAGATGGGAGATCAGATACTTTAGCCATAAGAGCTTGATTCTGAATAGCTTCTTCTGCTTGATCACTCCAATCAAACCCCATTCCTTGTTGAGAAACAAGGGCTTGAGCAGAGTTTCTGTTGTTATTGAAGCTTCCAGATTGAGTTTGTTGGTGATTGTTGTGAGACACTTCACTTCTGCATTCTCTAGCAAAATGTCCCTTCAGATGGCATTTGTAGCATTCCACCTTTGATTTATCAAACCCTGCTCCATCTTCTTTTCTTTGGGAGAAGTTGTTTCTCCCAGTCCTCTTTATAAACTTCTTAACCCTCATGGAGAGCATGGCCATCTGCCATTTAATATCCATCTCTTCCAGATCATCTGGATGAAGTTGTTCTAAGTCATCATTAATCAAAGAGGAATTTCCATGATTGGAAAGAAAAGCTTCAAACACAGAATCAGTGCCTTTATCTTGATTTGTTCCAGTAGCAGCATTAACTGATTCAGGGTTAGCAGTAGAATCAATTGATGCTGATAAGAGTGCAGCATTATGAATATATCCAGAAGGCTTCTTCTTTGCCTCCACCTCAGCTTCAAATACTCTAAGATCATTGTACAGATCATCAAGTTCTTTTTCTTCCAACTGATCATTCTGTCTGAATGACACAGTGTACATGGTCCATTCATCTCCAAGGGACCTTAAGAACTTTCTGTTCACATCATCTTGATCAATCTGTACTCCCATAGTAGCTAGTTCACCAATTAGTTTATTAAACCTGTCAAAAGTTTGAGTCATTGACTCATTCTTAGTTGAGATGAAGTTTTCATACTGTTGTTTTAAGATTGCCTTTTGATTTCTCTTGGTACTTTTAGTACCTGAGAATCTCTTCTCTAGAGCATTCCAGAGCATCTGTGCATCAGTACAATTGCAGAATTGGTGTTGATACTCATTTGGAATGGCCAAGAGCAGTGTGCTCAAGGCTTTCATCTCTATCTGCCTTGTCTTCCTGTCTGCATCTGTCTTTGGAGGGGTTCTTTTGCCATCTTCACCAATCTTTCCTGCATCAGATGGGCCATTCTCAATGATGTCCCACATAGAGTAATCTGTGAGAAGAATATATTGCTTGATTCTGATTTTCCACATGTCAAATTCATTGGATCTGAGCATTGGAACTTTTGATACCAAAGTACTGCTTGATTCTGTAAGATTTTCCATGATGAATAGTTTGTTTCCGAGAAATCAGGCTCTGATACCACTTGTCAGGATCGAATTCTCAACAAGAATTAATTCTCAGAAACAATATCAAAGAAGTTTGCGGAATAACACTTTGATATTCAATGAAACAGTAAATCAACACAGTAAATATGAATAACAAACTGTAAGCTTTTATTTGATGCTTTGAAGTTACAAGATTACTCACTCAACCTCAATATTGATGAACAGGCTCACCAATACGAATTCTACTTCTCTAGAATTAGGATCTATGCCTTGAGGTTGATTTTCTCTAAAAGAATGAAAACTGAAAGTTAAAAGTTATCTTACTATTCTAAACAATACACTATATATATACTGAATACAAAGATAATTACAATGAATAAAATATCTTCAGTATATCTTCTATGTATATCTCTAAGCTTCCATGTATATCCTTTCATACGAATCTTCATCATATAAGCAGTATTAATCTTCAGCAGCATTAACTTCCTTCTAGCAGCATTAACTACTAAGCAGTACTAACCACTAGCAGTACTAACTAGCTAAGCAGTACTAACTTTGACTAGCAGTATTAATTAACACTAGCAGTAGTAACACTCAGCAGTACTAACCTTTATGTCTTCTAGCAGCATTAATATTGAACCAGCAGCATTAACCACACTTGATGAATTCTTCAGTTCCCAACAGAGTTGAACACAATTTCTTCTTCTCTTCAGTTGATGCATATGGATTTGTTTGGTCCTACAAATGTCATGAGTATAGGTAAGAAATCATACTGCTTAGTTATTGTTGATTATTACTCTAGATTTACTTGGTATATTTTCTAAGGACTAAGGATAAGACAAGTGGACTGATCAAATCCTTTATTCTAAGAATTGAAAACCAAACAAATCAAAAGGTAAAAGTCATTAGGTCAGATAATGGTACTGAATTTAGAAATCTTGATCTAAACACCTTTTGTGAGGAAAAAGGAATTGAGAGGCAATATAGTGCTCCTAGGACTCCACAACAAAATGGTGTTGCTGAGAGAAGGAATAAGACACTGATTGAGGCTGCTAGATCTCTGTTAGCTGATTCAAAACTTCCAATTACTTTATGGGTTGAAGCAGTTAATACTGCTTGCTATGTCCAAAACAGAGTTCTAGTAGTCAAGCCTAAGAACAAGACACCATATGAGCTTTTAAACAACAAAAAACCATTTATTGGTTTTTTCAAACCTTTTGGGTGTCCTTGTACCATTCTCAATACCAAAAATCACTTAGGAAAGTTTGATAGCAAAGCAGATGATGGTTTTCTTGTTGGTTACTCATCGCAGAGTAAGGCATACAGAGTATTTAATTCTTCTTCTAGAATAATTGAGGAAAGTGACAATGTCAAATGCAATGAGAACTCACCAAATCCTATTGGTACAAGTCCTCAGTGGTTATTTGACATTGATTCACTAACTAACTCTTTGGGTTTCAATAGTGATGATCATGCAGGATCAGGAAGTAGAGGATCAGGGGATGAACAAGTACAAGATATTATTCCTCAGTCTGTGATCTTTCCCATACCTACAATGAACCCTGTTGAAATCTGTGAAACAGAGACTGCTACTGAACCAATTCAGAGTGAAGAAGAAAGAAGAGATGAGGATAATTCAGAGCATGAAGAGCCAGAAGTAGCTGATGAGATCCCCTCAACTAACTTAAATGATTCCAATTTAGATGTGGGAATTAATGAAGAACCTAGTCATCAGACAAGAACTCAGAAGAATCATCCTCCTGAGCTGGTAATAGGAGACATTACTTCTCCTATGATAACTAGGAATCAAAGCAGACTTCAAGATTTGCAGGATCAGCAGCATACAGTACTCTCTTGCTTTCTATCTCAGATTGATCCTAAGAAGGCTTATGATGCAATGAAAGATTCAAGTTGGATAGAAGCCATGCAAGAAGAGTTGCTACAGTTTAAATTGCAAGATGTTTGGGACTTGGTGGACCTTCCAAAAGGTCATAGAGCAATTGGCACCAAGTGGATTTTCAGAAATAAAAAGGATGAGAGAGGAATAGTAATCAGGAACAAAGCAAGGCTAGTGGCACAAGGGTACACTCAGGAAGAAGGCATAGACTATAAGGAAGTTTTTGCTCCAGTTGCACGGGTAGAGGCAATTAGGCTGTTTCTAGCCTATGCCTCATATATGAAGTTCAAGGTATACCAAATGGATGTGAAGAGTGCCTTTCTATATGGAACAATTGATGAAGTGCTGTCAGCCCACTGGATTTGAGAATCCATCATATCCTGACAGAGTATACAAACTTAAGAAAATACTCTATGGTTTACATCAAGCCCCAAGAGCATGGTATGATACTCTGTCTACCTATCTCTTGGAAAATGGGTTTGAAAGGGGAATCATTGACAAGACCCTTTTCATTAAAAGAAGTAAGAAGGACTCCATACTTGTTCAGATCTATGTGGATGACATCATATTTGGATCCACAAAAGATCAGATGTGTAGAGACTTTGAAGAGTTGATGCACAATAGCTTCAAAATGAGTTCAATGGGTGAACTCACCTTCTTCCTTGGGCTTCAAGTGAAACAGCAGAAAGATGGGATTTTCATAAGTCAATCAAAGTATGTGAAAGACATCCTAGATAAGTATGGTTTATCAGACTCAAAGCCATCAAACACACCAATGGAAACACACAAACAGATCACTGATGATCTTGAGGGGGAGGATGTTGATGTCCATCTTTATAGATCAATGATTGGATCTTTCATGTATCTCACAGCCTCAAGACCAGATATCATGTTTCCCGTGTGTGTGTGTGTGCCAGATTCCAAGTCAAGACAAAGCAGTCACATCTTCAAGCAGTTAAGAGGATCTTCATATACTTAAGAGGACAACCTAGATTAGGTCTTTGGTATCCTTATGAATCCACTTTTTACTTGATTGCATATTCAGACAGTGACTTGGGTGGTTCTAATATGGATAGAAAGTCTACTTCAGGGGGATGTCAACTTTTGGGTGCAAGACTAGTATCTTGGTAGTGTAAGAAGCAAACCACAGTGTCCTTATCCACAACAGAAGCTGAGTACATTGCTGCTGCAAGTTACTGCTCTCAGGTTCTATGGATTCAAAATCAAATGCTGGACTATGGGGTAACCTTTCTTCACACTCCAATCTTCATTGACAATAGCAGTGCTATTAGCATTGTTAACAATCCAGTCAAGCATTCCAAAACAAAGCACATTGAAATCAGGTATCACTTTATTAGAGACTGCAATGAAAAGAAGCTTATTCAAGTTGCTAAAGTTCATACTGATAACCAGTTTGCTGATCTATTCACTAAAGCTTTTGATGTAGGTAGATTCACTTTCTTGGTCACAAGTGTGGGCATGATCAACTCTGAATGAGCTTATGTTTAAAAAGTGTTTGTATACCTGTTATTTGTTTATTTTGTTTGGTGCTACTAATCATCTTTCTCAAGAAGTTTATTGCCTTGCTCAGACTAACACAAGCTTAAAAAATGTAAGTATTGTTAATGCTGCCAGTGCAGTTTTAATGCTGCTAGTGCAAAGTTAATACTGCTAGTTAGTTAATACTGCTAGTTAGTTACTACTGCTCTCAGTTAATACTGCGAGTGGTTAGTACTGATTTAACTGAAATTGGGGTTAATACTGCTTCTTTCCTGAATCATATAAATGCCCTCTTTGACCGCCTAAAAGCTCACAACGACTCTTTGAATACTGTTCGTCTTCTCTCTAACTCTTTTCTCTCAAGCAACCAGTGTGTTTCAGTCAACAATCCTCAAGACCGATGGCATCCATGGCGTTTATTGATGAACACAATGAGATCGCAATGCTTCAAAAGCCTAAGCAGGTTGATGGATTCCATCAAATAGTTGATTTTCTCAAGTCTAGTCATATAGCTTATGCTCTTACTGTGTCACCACCAATTTTCATCGAGCACCAGAAGCAATTTTGGGCCAATGCCACCGCTGTTACTGAAAACGGTGTGCAGTTTATCAAGACAAGGGTGTGTGAAAAACCCTTGATAGTCTCTGAAGAGGTTATTCGCATCAGTCTATGACTAGACGATGCTTCAGGTATTACCTCTATCTCTAATGAAGATTTGTTTTCCAATCTCACAAGAATGGGGTATGAAGGCCAAATGGGTGTTTTCAAATTTTACAAAGCAAATTTTTCTTCCCAATGGCGTTTCTTTGTTCATACTCTTATGCACTGTATTTCTCGAAAAATACTGGATGGAGTCAGTTCAGTAGTACCATTGCTTATGCTTTGGTCTGCTTGTCCACTGCCAGAAAGTATAATTTCTCCAAAATGATTTTCAATGACCTTGTGTCAAACTTGGAAAATAAAAAGAGTTTCTATATGTATCCAAGATTTGTCCAGGCAGTTATCACCTCTGAATTGACAGATATACCTCAGTTTAATGAGGTATATGTACCTAAAATCCCTAAGGGCAAGGTCTTTTCAAATATGAAAAGATCTGCCAAGGACTCGGAAGGAGTTGACACCCCATTGTTCTCTACAATGATTGTGGTGTCCCACAACCTAGAAGGTATGGCATCAGGGTCAAGGCCCTCACTAGACCATCCCACTGAGAGCCAAACCCAACCTTCAACCTCTATATCACTTCTTCAGTCCCTTGTTCTTAAGCCAACCCGGCAATATCCAAAACGTATATTAAGAGAAAGGTACACAAGGCTCCTTCCCTTGGTGTACCTCCTTCAAACCCAGAACCTCAAAGCCCTCTAATGGAGCATTCTCCATTAGAGAATATCCATAGGGAAACCACTGGGGTGTCTCCCAACCCCAAGGAGGTGCTCACTAAGGAGATGCATGAGCATGTGGGTGAGAAGGCTGTCACTACTCCTGCTAGCACAGAGGAGGCCAGTGGTAACATCACTAAGACCTTCCCCATGGCAACTTTGGGTAAGCAATCATCCAAAGGTCCCAGATGCCAAGAAACCAAGGGGGTGGAGGGTGCTTCTACTAGGCAGAAGACCTCTACTACTAAAAGTTCCAATGATCCCTCAAAAGGGGGTAACACTCCTGGAGAAGGTGAGGATAGATATGACTACCACGAATTGATTTCGGCCATGTCCAAAATGGCAACTGAACTGGATTCTCAAAAGCAGGTTGTAAATGAACTCAAGAAGGTCATCATCAACCAGCAAGAAGAAATCAGCACATTAAAGCAGTTGCTTAAGAAGGTGATTCAAAAGAAGAAGAAACAAAGATTTGTGCTCAGAAGAAGGAACCTAGTGGATGATGCTCCCAAAAAGGGGGAGTCATCAACTGAGGACAACATGGAGAATGCTAAGACTAAGGGGGAGAATCATGGAGATGAGGTGCAGTTTACTGGTGGTAATGGGGATAAGGCACAAGCAGTAGAAACAGAAAAAGGGTTTGAAAAAGCATCAATTACAGAGAAATCAGCAGAAACAGTTAATACTGCTGAAGCAAGCAAAGCAACAGAAACAGTTAATGCTGCTGAAATAAATGAAGCAGCAGAAATTGTTAAAGAGATATTAACAGACCTCCTTAGCAGCAATTTGGAAGAAATTGAGGTAGCTGAAGCATTAATCAAGGCTAAACATGATACTCCTAAGGTCACTTCAAAGACCAAAGGAATTGTCATCAAAGACAATGTTGGGTTTATCAAGAAATCTAGTGTTGATAAGGTAGCAAGCAAGGACAAAGGCAAAAAGAAGATAGTGGAATCTGACCAACCACTTAAAAAGCAAAAGCTGATTGAGTCAGATGAAGCTTTGGCTAAGAAGATTCAGGCAGAACTTGAGATAGCTGAAAGAGATCAAATGGAAAAGGATAGGGAGATGGCAAGAGCTCTAGCTGCAGAGCTTAATGAAGTTTATCAAAAATGTTTGGCAACAGAGATGGCACAGAAGAGATATGCAATTCCAAAGAAGCCTGTAATGATCAAATTGGGTGAAAAGAAGAGGCAACCTTCAAAGACCTACCTTGGCACTCAAGAGAGAAAGAAGATGATCACTTTTCTCAAAGGTGTTGTGGGAGTCAAAAAGGAAATGTTTACAAAAATGTCATTTGATCAAATTAAAGGGTTGTATGATGCATAAATGACTAAGCTTCAAGGAAATGACAAAGCCAGAGTTGAAGTGGAAAAGAGGATGAAAGAGAGTCATGACCTTCTAATACAAAAACCCTTTCCTGATGATCAAGAAACTTCAAGGAAGGAGGCGACTCTAGGTAAAAGTTTGAGGACTCTGAAAAGAACTAAAATGATGGCTAGAAGGAAATCTGCTAAGCAACCTAGAGTGGATGAGGAAGAAGCTGAGAAAGAACAGAAGGTAGCTGAAGAAGAAGGGGCACCTAAGTCTGATGAAAAGAAAGCTCAATCTCAGGAAGAACCATCCAGTACTTCTGATGTGAGTATGTACATGGTGGTGATGGAAAAAGTGTCTGAGCCTATAACTGCTGAACCAGTTGGTGTCAAGCCTCCTGAGATTATTCACTGGGATACCATGGAAGTAGATGGAAAAGAGTATATCAGGCTGAAGAGGAAAGATGACAAGTTTGAAGTGTATCCTACTTGGGCCAAGATTGTAAGAGTATGCTCCAGATCTGATTTAGAGGAAATGTTTGAGGTGGGGATGAAATTATATGCTGATAAGCTGAAAGCTCCAGGGATACCTGTTACAAAACTTGTGATGGAATATCTATGCATGTTATTCAAGCCAGACGAAGTTCAACATGTTATCAGAAATGTTTTCAAATACATTAACAACTGGACTCTGTATGAAAGAAGTGGAGTATATGCACTGGCTATGGATACAAGTCACTTTGAATACTTCCTAGTGGATAGAGTTTACAACCATAGCAGGTTAAAGTTGCATGCTATGTTGAAGAAAAAGCTTGGTTGTGCACCAGATTCTGCAATGGCAAGATACTTAATTCAGAGAACTCTTAATCTGAGTTTGGGGCTGAATCCTGATATGGGATTATGAGCAATGGAGTTTTTGGAGCATCTGAAGAACTTGACTTCTCTTCTATAAAAGTCAAGTTAGGGGGAGATTGTTGGGAACTGAAGATTTGTCTAAGTGATTACTACTGCCAGGCTATCAAGATTACTACTGCTAGTAGAATTAATACTGCTTAAAAAGTTAGTGCTACTACTTGAATAGTTAGTACTGCTTGAAGAGTTAGTACTGCTAGTAGTTAGTACTGCTGAAGATTAATACTGCTCAGAGTATTAATGCTGCTATGACTTAATACTGCTTATGTGATAATCAAGATACGCGTAGATCAAGGTTTGAAGATAATCATGGAAGGTTGAAGATAATTATGGAAGAATATACTGAAGATCTTTTATGTTTTGTAATTATCTTTAATTTTCAATATATGTATAGGATTATTGAGAATAGTTAGCATATACGAGTATTCTGAGTTTTTGTTTAGAGAGAGAATTAACCTCAAGGTTTACAACCCTAGTTCTAGAGAAGTAGAATTCGTCTTGGTGAGCCTGTTCATCAAGATTGAGGTTTTCTGTGAAAGCTTATAACTTTAATCATTCAATAAAGTTTACAAGTTGTGATTTATTCTTTACTGTTACATTGATCTTTTGAATATTAAAGTGTTTTTCCGCAACTTCTTTAATATTGTTTCTGAGTTTAATTATTCTTGTTAAGAATCAGATCCTGACAAACACATGTAAGTAAATCAGTGTGTATAATTAATGTCTTGGCTACCATCTATATTCTTTTGATGACAACTTCTACGAGACCATTTTAGATATACATATGGGGTATAGGAAACTCTACATTGATCCCAATACATACGTAATAATCATCAAATCCTTATGATGTAAATTCTCTAGCATTCCAAGTCATGTAGACTTGATGAGATAATCAGGGTGGTGAGCCCTTAAATGTATAACTAGTGCTAGGAGTTCAACATTTCATATGGACAATAATACGACATACATTCATCGTGTCGAAACCAGAACCATAAAGTACTTTAATGGCCCGCATTTTGGATGTTTATGTTCATAAATATCATTTTGTATTCGTTGTAAGAATGAAATATTTTGGTATTATGTCCTTAGCTTTAGGATGGTCTCATTCCTGTCTTGGCTAAGGATCAGGGTATACAAAAGTTGTAGGTATTCGAGAGGGCATATTGTTAGAGCATAAATATATTGGATACAAGATCATAGAATACTAAAGATTGAAGTCAAAGATGAAGTTAACTCTCAAGCATCAAAGTCAAAGTCAAGTGAAATAAATGTCAAAGTCAAAGTCTTTGTATTAGTTTGTAAGCATGTGTTGTTTGTTTGTTTTGCTTTAATAGATAGGTGGTTTGTAGTTGTAGTTAGTAGTACTGGTAACATTCAGAACTATTGTATTCGTTGAGATCTAGAGAGAGAAAAGGTTTGTAGAGAGAGAAAGTAAACTGAAATCGTTTGTAATTCAAATCTGGTGATTAATCAAACAGGTAGATTGTTTAAATCTTGTTTTGTGATTGATTTTAGTAATGAGAACTTGATCAGATTGGGACAATCAATTGGTATTAGAGCATATTCGATTTGAAATCAAGAAAATAAGAGTTCGGTACTGTTCCATTGAGTCTAGGATCGAATTTCTTGTTTTTGTGTGTAATTCGAGTTGTATTCAATTGGTTTGAGTTCAATTTGAGTATTAGATTGAGTTTGTATAAGTTTTGTATTGAATTGCACTGTAATTTTTCATCAATTTGATGAATTTGTTGTTTTTCATTTTCACGAGTTCAAACAATGTGTCATAGATCAAGATGTACATTTTAGTGAGTGTTGTTGGAAATCTTTGATTGTAATATGTTCTAGATGTATTAGGGTACATATTGTCAAAGTTTCAGTTCGAAATTCGAGGTATAGATAGGTTTTTGTGAGTTTCAGAGGTGTTTTTCATTCGAGATTCGAAGAACTCGCTAACAGATCTGAAGAACTCGCAAGT
The DNA here is from genome assembly GCA_954870635.1 of Arctium minus. Taxonomy (NCBI): domain Eukaryota; kingdom Viridiplantae; phylum Streptophyta; class Magnoliopsida; order Asterales; family Asteraceae; genus Arctium; species Arctium minus. Next base: position 19,499,851 of record OX941097.1, on the reverse strand, counting down.
CTTTCAAGAACCCGCAGAAAGAATTCGTAGAATTGTTAGATTTCGCAGATTTCGCTTATTTGATGCTGAAAATTTCCTAAGTGTAGGATTCACATTTGGGTGATCTGCGAATTGCATAGAATTCGCAGAGTTGATTCGTGCGAATTTTTAGATTTCGCAGAAGTATTGTTCACGAAAACTCAGAATTCGCAAGTGTGTGGGTTACGAATTCCTCAGAATTCGCAAGAGTGTTGGTTACGAATTCTTTGATGTATCAAATAAATTTCTAAGTACAGAATTCGTGAGTTTCTTATGTGTGCAAATTTTAGTCTACGAATTCTAAAATCCTTGTAGCCTGCGAATTCTTGACTTATTTTTCATCGTGAATTCTGATTTTGTTCTATCTGCGAATTCTTAGTACTTCACGTTAATTTGCGAATTCCAGACTTAGGGGCTATTCGGTTGTGGCTTAATGGGTTGTATAACCTATATGGCTTATTCGCTCAACCATAAATAGTTGTTCGATTATGGCTTATTCGCTCAACCAACGACTTATTGGGTCAGCTAAAAAAATAGAGTCATTTGCATCCAACCATTTATTCACCTTTTTATTCCCTTTTTACCCTTCACCCTCCTTCATCCCCATTCAACAAATTATAAACCCCTTGTCTTGAACCTCTCTATCTTCACATTCAGGCACCACACCAAAGAAAAAAAAATCGGCCCTGCAAAAAAACCCACTGAAAATGAGGTTTGATTTATGATTTCTTGTTTTGATTTTTTATTTCTTTAGTTCTTGATTTGGGTTTTCTCTCTTCATCTCCATTCTTCATCTTCAAGAACTTCAATATCAACATTTTAGATATTGAAATCTAGAACACCAACTTCAAATCTTTGACCCATCTCCATCTTCACGTCAAGAGTATGCGAGCCTTGGACGATCCAACTCGAATGTGCAGAACCCACAACCACAGAGCAATTGTGGAGCCGCGAGCTTGGAGTCATCTGCACAACCCTAGAAATTTTAGAAGACGATCAAACCCCTAGGGTTTGATGTTCCTTACGTGTTTTGATGTTCCATGGAATTTTTGAAGTCCAGAAGGTAAAGGAGAAGGTAAAGGTTGGTGTCAGGATCTGATTCTTAACAAGAATAATTAAACTCAAAAACAATATTAAAGAAGTTGTGGAAAAACACTTTAATATTCAATAGATCAATGTAACAGTAAAGAATAAATCACAACTTGTAAACTTTATTGAACGATTAAAGTTACAAGCTTTCAAACAAAACCTCAATCTTGATGAACAGACTCACCAAGACGAATTGTACTTCTCTAGAACTAGGGTTGTAAACCTTGAGGTTAATTCTCTCTCTAAACAAAAACTTAGAATACTTAACTTATCAAACTATTCTGAATAATTCTATACATATACTGAAAATAAAAGATAATTACAAAACATAAAAGATCTTCAGTATATTCTTCCATAATTATCTTCAACCTTCCATGATTATCTTCAAGTCTTGATCTGCGCGTATCTTGATTATCAAATAAGCAGTATTAAGTCATAGTAGCATTAATACTCTGAGCAGTATTAATCTTCAGCAGTACTAACCATCGTCAGCAGCATTAATCTTCAGCAGTACTAACTACTAGCAGTACTAACTCTCCAAGCAGTACTAACTATTCAAGTAGCAGCACTAACTCTTTAAGCAGTATTAATTCTACTAGCAGTAGTAATCTTGATAGCCTGGCAGTAGTAATCACTTAGACAAATCTTCAGTTCCCAACAATCTCCCCCTAACTTGACTTTTATAGAAGAGAAGTCAAGTTCTTCATCTGCTCCCAAAACTCCATAGCTCATGATCCTATATCAGGATTCAGCCCCAAACTTTGATTAATAGTTCTCTGAATCAAGTATCTTGCCATTGCAGAATCTGGTGCACAACCAAGCTTTTTCTTCAACATAGCATGCAGCTTTAACCTGCTATGGTTGTAAACTCTATCCACTAGGAAGTATTCAAAGTGACTTGCATCCATAGCCAGTGCATATACTCCACTTCTTTCATACATAGTCCAGTTGTTGATGGTTTTGAAGACATTTCTGATAACATGTTGAACTTCCTCTGGCTTGAACAACATGCATAGATATTCCATCACAAGTTTTGTAACAGGTATCCCTAGAGCTTTCAGCTTATCAGCATATAATTTCATCCCCACCTCAAACATTTTCTCTAAATCAGATCTGGAGCATACTCTTACTATCTTGGCCCAAGTAGGATACACTTCAAATTTGTCATCTTTCCTCTTCATCCTGATATACTCCTTTCCATCTTTCCATGGTATCCCAGTGAATAATCTCAGGAGGCTTGACACCAACTGGTTCAGCAGTTATAGGCTCAGGCACTTTCTCCATCACCACCATGTACATATTTACATCATAAGTACTGGATGGTTCTTCCTGAGATCGAGCTTTCTTTTCATTAGACTTAGGTGCCTTTTCTTCTTCAGCTACCTTTTGTTCTTTCTCAGCTTCTTCCTCAGCTTCTTCCTCATCCACTCTAGGTTTCTTAGCTGGTTTTCTTCTAGCCATCATTTTTGTTCTTTTCAAAGTCCTCAGACTTTCACCTAGAGTAGCTTTCTTCTTTGGTGTTTCTTGATCATCAGGAAAGGGTTTTTGTATTAGAAGGTCATGACTCTCTTTCATCCTCTTTTCCATTTCAACTCTGGCTTTGTCATTTCCTTGAAGATTAGTCGTCTCTGCATCATACAAACCTTTGATTTGTTCAAATGACATCTTTGAGAACATTTCCTTTTTTACTCCCACAGCACCTTTGAGGAAAGTGATCATCTTCTTTCTCTCTTGAGTGCCAAGGTAGGTCTTTGAAGGTTGCCTCTTCTTTGCACCCATTTTGATCTTTACAGGCTTCTTGCAAATTGCAGATTTCTTCTGTACCATCTCTGTTGCCAAACTCTTTTGAAATGCTTCATTAAGTTCTGCAGCTAGAGCTCTTGCCATTTCCCTATCTTTTTCCTCTTGATCCTTTTCTTCTTGCTCAAGTTCTGCCTGAATTATCTTGGCCAAAGCTTCATCTGACTCAATCAACTTTTGCTTTTTAAGTGGTTGGTTAGATTCCACTATCTTGGTTTTGCCTTTGTCCTTCCTTACTAGCTTATCAACACTGGCTTTCTTGATAACCTCACCCTTTTCTTTGATGACAACTCCTTTGGCCTTTGGAGTATCATGTTTAGCCTTTATTAGAGCTTCAGCTATCTCAATTTCTTCCAAATTTCTGCTAATGAGGTCAGTTAGTACCTCTTGAATAATTTCTGCTGCTTCATTTATTTCAGCAGCATTAACTGTTTGTTGGGAACTGAAGATTCTACTAAGTGTAGTTACTACTGCTAGTATAAATGTAGTTACTACTGCCAGAACAAGTTGAAGATTATTACTGCTAAGTGTTACTACTGCTAGTAGAATTACTACTGCTAGTTAAAGTTAGTACTGCTTGAACAAAGTTAGTACTGCTTAGCTAGTTAGTACTGCTAGTGGTTAGTACTGCTTGCAGTTAATGCTGCTAGATGAAGTTAATGCTGCTGAGCATTATTAGTGCTGCTAAAGAGATCCGGATGGAAAATACTACAGCTGGATATACTGAAGATATACTTAGAAGATATACATGGAAGATATACTGAAGATTTGTTTATTCTTTGTAATTATCTTTTTTATCAGTATATGTATAGAATGTTTAGAATAGATAGAAATAACTTTTTGATAATTGTTTTTTTTCTAGAGAGAAATCAACCTCAAGGCATAGATCCTAATTCTAGAGAAGTAGAATTCGTATTGGTGAGCCTGTTCATCAATATTGAGGTTGAGTGTGTAATTCTGTAACTTCAAAGCATTCAATACAAGTTTACAGTTTGTTCCTCATATTTTCTGTATTGATTTACTATTTCATTGAATATCAAAGTGTTATTCCGCAAACTTCTTTGATATTAGTTTCTGAGAATTAATTCTTGTTGAGAATTCGATCCTGACAAGTGGTATCAGAGCTAAATTCTCTCAGAAACAGTTATTCATCATGGAAAATCTTACAGAATCAAGCAGTACTTTGGTCTCAAAAGTTCCAATGCTCAGATCCAATGAATTTGACATGTGGAAAATCAGAATCAAGCAATATATTCTCCTCACAGATTACTCCATGTGGGACATCATTGAGAATGGCCCATCTGATGGAGGAAAGATTGGTGAAGATGGCAAAAGAACTCCTCCAAAGACAGATACAGACAGGAAATCAAGACAGACAGAGATGAAAGCCTTGAGCACACTGCTCTTGGCCATTCCAAATGAGTATCAACACCAATTCTGCAATTGTACTGATGCACAGATGCTCTGGAATGCTCTAGAGAAGAGATTCTCAGGTACTAAAAGTACCAAGAGAAATCAAAAGGCAATCTTAAAACAACAGTATGAAAACTTCATCTCAACTAAGAATGAGTCCATGACTCAAACTTTTGACAGGTTTAATAAACTAATTGGTGAACTAGCTACTATGGGAGTACAGATTGATCAAGATGATGTGAACAGAAAGTTCTTAAGGTCCCTTGGAGATGAATGGACCATGTACACTGTGTCATTCAGACAGAATGATCAGTTGGAAGACAAAGAACTTGGTGATCTGTACAATGATCTCAGAGTATTTGAAGCTGAGGTGGAGGCAAAGAAGAAGCCTTCTGGATATGTTCATAATGCTGCACTCCTATCAGCATCAATTGATTCTACTGCTAACCCTGAATCAGTTAATGCTGCTAATGGATCAAATTTAGATAAAGGCACTGATTATGTATTTGAAGCTCTTCTTTCTAATCATGGAAATTCTTCTCTGATCAATGATGACTTAGATCAACTTCATCCTGATGATCTGGAAGAGATGGATATTAAATGGCAGATGGCCATGCTCTCCATGAGGGTTAAAAAGTTTATTAAGAGGACTGGAAGAAACAACTTCTCACAAAGAAGAGAAGATGGAGCAGGGTTTGATAAATCAAAGGTAGAATGCTACAAATGCCATCTGAAGGGACATTTTGCTAGAGAATGCAGAAGTGGAATGTCTCACAACAACAACCATCAACAAGCTCAATCTGGAAGCTTCAATAACAACAGAAACTCTGCTCAAGCCCTTGTTTCTCAACAAGGAATGGGGTTTGATTGGAGTGATCAAGCAGAAGAAGCTATTCAGAATCAAGCTCTTATGGCTAAAGTATCTGATCTCCCATCTGAGGTAAGTTCTAATCTCTGCTCTAAAACTTGCATAGACACTGTTAAAAGGTACAGGGATCACAATCAGAAGATGAGTGATGACCTGAAGAGACTAGAAAAGGATATAAAAGACTATGTGAGGATAGTAGAGAGATTTGAAGATCAAATCAAAGGTTTTCAAGCCAATGAACTACAACACTCATATGACACTAATTACTGGAAGTGGGAGAAAAAGGATTTAGAACTTAAATTGACCAAATCTAAAGAGGAGAGTGAAAAACTGAAAGAGGAGTTAACCAAGGTTAAGCTTGATGTAGAAAAGTTTTCCAATGCTTCTAAAGCAATGGACTCCTTACTGCAAAATCAGATTCATGATAAATTAAGAAGAGGAATTGGGTATAATGCCACACCTCCACCATATAACAACAATTACATTCCTCCTACTTCAGACCTGTTAGACACCAAAGATAGGAAGGACTTGCCTGAGGAAGCCACTGAAATAGATCCCTTAGATGAGGTAATTGTTGAGGATAAGACTGAGAAAGAGGTTGGCAAGAGTAAGAAGAACAAGGTGAGTGGTGAGACTTCTATAGAAAACAACATTATCACCAATGAGGATTGTGGAAGGGCTTGGATCAAATCCAAGAACATAGAGAAGACAGAGGAAAAGTCTGGTAAGGTCCATTATAAACAGACCACAGTTGTGAATCCAGGTCCTTGCAAACAGTGTACTTGTAAGAAGAATGAGCCCCAAAAACAGGACAAAAAGAGAGGAAATCAAAGAAACTGGAATAATCAATGGGCACATAAACAAGGGGTTGATCTGAGTAAAATCAATAGACCAAAACCTTGCTTTATCTGTGGCAAATTGAATCATCTTGCAAAATTATGTTATTTCAATCCTATGAACCAAAGAATGAATTTCCAAAGATCCATGCAAAAACCCTTTGGTTATAAGAAAATTGAAAAGAACCAAATGGCTAAGAAAACTGTTAAAACTAAAAGCCATATGAAGAAAAAGTATTCTGTTAAAGAAAGTGTCAATATGTGGATTCCTAAAAGCACTAAAACTGTTAGTACTGCTATCACAAATAGTGCTGCTGACAATGATAGTGCTGCTAGAAGTAATACTACTGCTAAACCTGTTAGTACTGCTACACCTGTTAGTACTGCTACACCTGTTAGTACTGCTAACTCTGTTAGTACTTCTAAGGTTAGTACTGCTTCCAGTGTTGATTCTGCTAAGCCAATCATATTGACAAAGTACTCTAATAAAGAGTGCTCTGAGTTTAAAAACCTCATTAAAAAGGAATGTAAATACTTTGATGAGAAAGGAAGACCCAAGATCACTTTGGCTTGGGTCCCCAATCATACTAATTGATTTATTTAATGTGCAGGGCAACCAACAGCTCAAGGGAAAGAGCATATGGCATGTTGATAGTGGTTGCTCTAGGCACATGACTGGCAACATGTCATGCCTTCAGGATTTCAAGCAAATTAATGGAGGACATGTTGCATTTGGAGACAATCTTACTGGTGGTAAGATAAGTGGAAAAGGTAATGTCACCAAAGGTAAGATGACATTTGAGGATGTCTACTATGTTGATCAATTAAAGTACAACCTGTTAAGTGTATCACAGGTTTGTGACAAACAACATAGTATATTATTTACTAATTCTGAGTGTATGATTCTTGCTCCAGGGTTCAAGGTAGTTGATGAAAGCATGATACTACTTAGAACTCCAAGGAAGGACAATGTTTACTGTCTTGATTTGGACAATGTTGATAGTGATTCATCTTTAAATTGTCTTGTTTCAAAAGCTTCTATAGATGAATCCTCCCTTTGGCACAGAAGGATGTGTCACATGAATTTCAAGACTATGAACAATCTTGTTAAAAATAACCTTGTAAGAGGTTTACCTTCAAAAGTCTTTTCATGTGATGATCATTGTGTTGCTTGTCTTAAAGGCAAACAACACAAAACTTCTCATAAGACCAAAGAGTTAAATTCTGTTTCTTCTTGTCTCCAGTTATTGCATATGGATCTGTTTGGTCCTACAAATGTTATGAGTATAGGCAAGAAATCTTACTGCTTGGTTATTGTTGATGATTACTCCAGATTTACTTGGGTATATTTTCTAAGGACTAAGGATGAAACAAGTGGTCTTATCAAATCCTTTATTCTAAGAATTGAAAACCAAACTAATCAAAGAGTAAAAGTCATTAGATCAGATAATGGAACTGAATTTAAAAATCATGATTTAAACACTTTTTGTGAAGGAAAAGGTATTGAGAGACAATATAGTGCTCCTAGGACTCCTCAACAGAATGGTGTTGCTGAAAGGAGAAATAGGACACTAATAGAGGCTGCTAGATCTCTGTTGGCTGATTCAAAATTGCCAATTACATTCTGGGCTGAAGCAGTTAATACTGCCTGTTATGTCCAAAACAGAGTTCTAGTGGTCAAGCAAAAGAACAAGACCCCATATGAGCTTTTAAATCAAAGAAAACCTTTTATTGGTTTCTTCAAATCTTTTGGGTGTCCTTGTACAATTCTAAATACCAAATCTCACTTAGGTAAGTTTGATAGCAAAGCAGATGATGGATTTCTTGTTGGATATTCATCTCAGAGTAAGGCCTACAGAGTTTTTAACTCTTCTTCTAGAATAATTGAAGAAAGTGACAATGTCAAATGCAATGAGAACACACCAAATCCTGTTGGGTCTGGACCTCAGTGGCTATTTGACATTGATTCACTAACTAACTCTTTTGGATTTAGTAATGAGTATACAGGAACAGGTGGTGGAGAATCAGAGATCACACAAGTTCAAGAAAGTATATCTAAATCTGTGATTTTTCCCATACCCACAGTAATTGAAGACTGTGAAAAGGAATCATTTACTGAACCAAGTCAGAGTGAAGAAGACACTAGAGATGAGGAGACTCAAGAATCAGAAGTGACATCTGAAGACACTTCAGTTGAATTGCATGACTCTAATCTAGAGGATGGACTGAATGTAGAACCTAGTCATAACAAAAGAGTTCAAAAGAATCATCCTCCACAGTTGATAATAGGTGATGTCTCTTCTCCCATGATGACTAGACATCAAAGCAGGCTTCAGGAAATGCAAGATCAACAGCATACAGTGCTCTCATGTTTTCTATCCCAGCTTGAGCCTAAAAAGGCACATGATGCTATGAAAGAATCTAGCTGGATAGAAGCAATGCAAGAAGAATTGTTACAGTTCAAGCTACAAGATGTGTGGGATCTAGTAGACCTTCCTAAAGGTCACAGAGCAATTGGCACAAAATGGATCTTCAGAAACAAGAGAGATGAAAGAGGTATTGTTATAAGAAACAAAGCAAGGCTGGTAGCTCAAGGCTACACTCAAGAAGAGGGCATAGATTATGAAGAAGTTTTTGCACCTGTAGCTAGGATAGAAGCAATCAGACTATTCCTAGCCTATGCTTCTTACATGAACTTCAAAGTCTACCAAATGGATGTAAAAAGTGCTTTTCTCTATGGGTCAATTGAAGAAGAAGTATATGTCTGTCAACCACCAGGGTTTGAAAACCCAAGCTATCCAGACAGAGTATACAAATTAAAGAAAGCACTTTATGGACTACATCAAGCCCCAAGAGCATGGTATGACACCCTGTCATCCTATCTCTTGGAAAATGACTTTGAAAGAGGAGTTATTGATAAGACTCTATTTATCAAAAGAAAGAAGAAGGATATCTTGCTGGTCCAAATCTATGTTGATGACATTATTTTTGGGTCTACAAGAAACAACATGTGCAAGGAGTTTGAGGATTTAATGCATCAAAGGTTCAAAATGAGTTCCATGGGGGAACTTACTTTCTTCCTTGGACTCCAAGTTCAACAGAAGTCAGATGGCATTTTTATATGTCAATCCAAGTATGTGCAGGATATTCTAACCAAGTTTGGTTTCTCAGAATCAAAACCTGCCAGCACACCTATGGAAACACACAAGCAGATCACAGCAGATCTTGAGGGGGAGGATATAGATGTGCATCTTTATAGATCCATGATTGGCTCTCTCATGTATCTCACAGCATCAAGGCCAGATATTATGTTTCCAGTCTGTGTATGTGCAAGATTTCAAGTTAGGCCAAAGCAATCTCACTTTCAAGCTGTTAAGAGGATATTCAGATATCTCAAAGGGCAACCCAGATTGGGACTTTGGTATCCTCATAACTCACCTTTTGACCTAATAGCATACTCAGACAGTGATCTAGGTGGGGCAAACTTGGACAGAAAATCTACTTCTGGAGGATGTCAGTTTTTGGGTGCTAGACTAGTCTCATGGCAGTGCAAGAAACAAACCACAGTATCCACATCTACAACAGAGGCAGAGTACATAGCAGCTGCAAGTTGCTGTTCTCAAGTCTTATGGATTCAGAATCAAATGCTGGATTATGGGGTAACCTTTCTACACACTCCAATCTTTATTGACAACAGCAGTGCTATTAGCATTGTAAATAATCCAGTCAAGCACTCAAAGACAAAGCACATTGAAATCAGGTATCACTTTATAAGAGATTGTAATGAAAAGAAACTTATTCAAGTTGTCAAAGTTCACACTGATAATCAGTTTGCTGATCTATTCACTAAAGCTTTTGATGTGGATAGATTCACTTTCTTGGTAACAAGTGTGGGAATGATAAACTCTGAATAATCTTCTTCTCAAAAAGTGGTTTTATACCTGTATATTTTTATTCTTGGTGTTACTAATCTTCTTTTCAGGATATGCATAGCAGTACTCAGTATTTAGCAAGTTTAAAAGGAGTAAGTATAGTTAATACTGCCAGTTCAGTTAATACTGCTCGCGGTTAATACTGCTAGTTAGTTAATACTGCTAGTAGTTAATACTGCGAGTTCAGTTAATACTGCTCGCGGTTAATACTGCTAGTTAGTTAATACTGCTAGTAGTTAATACTGCGAGTTCAGTTAATACTGCTCGCGGTTAATACTGCTAGTTAGTTAATACTGCTAGTAGTTAATACTGCTAGTTCAGTTAATACTGCTCGCGGTTAATACTGCTAGTTAGTTAATACTGCTAGTAGTTAATACTGCTAGTTCAGTTAATACTGCTCGTGGTTAATACTGCTCGCGGTTAATACTGCTAGTTAGTTAATACTGCTCTAGGTTAATACTGCTTATATTCCGAATACTATAAATACTTTTTGCCCGCCTAAAAGTTCATAACGACTCTTTGCATACTGTTCTCTTGCGCTCAAAACCTTTTCTCTCTCAAGTTCGAAGTTTTCAGGCAAGTGTTCACTAAGATCAATGGCATCCATGACATTCATCGACGAGCACAACGAGATTGCGATGCTACAAAAGCCAAAGCAAGCTTCAGGATTTCATCAGATTGTGGATTTCCTCAAGTCAAGTCACATTGCTCATGCTCTTACTGTATCACCTACAATCTACATTGAGCACCAAAGGCAGTTCTGGGCTAATGCCACCATTGTTGTGGAAAATGGTGTGCAAATGATCAAGACAAGAATCTGTGATCACTCACTTACAGTTACTGAAGAAGTCATTCGCATCAGTCTACGTCTAGACGATGCCTCTGGTATAATGTCTATCTCTAATGATGAACTGTTTTCTAATCTTACTAGAATGGGGTATGGAGGCCCATTGGGTGTTTTCAAATTCTCAAAAGCAAAGTTTTCACCCCAATGGCGTTTTCTTGTTCATACCCTGATGCATTGTATCTCCAAAAAGACCACTGGATGGAGTGAGTTCAGCAGTCCAATTGCATATGCTTTGGTATGCTTGGCTACATCCAGAAGGTACAATTTCTCAAAGATGATTTTCAGTGATCTTGTATCAAATATGGGAAACAAAAAGAGTTTCTTTATGTATCCCAGATTTGTTCAGGAAGTAATTAACCATGAATTGACGGATATACCTCAACCTGTTGGGGTATATGTACCTAAACCCCCAAAAGGCAAGGTTTTCTCAAATATGAGAAGATCTGCAGGGGACTCGGAAGGAGTTGACACCCCATTGTTCTCTACAATGATGGTGGTGTCCCAAAACACTGAAGGTATGGCAGCAGGGTCAAAGCCCTCATTAGACCATCCCACTGCTAGCCAAGCCCAACCTTCTCACTCAAAAACAATTCCCCAGTCCATTCTTACAAAACCAACCTCTCCAATTACCCAAACTTATCAAAGAAAACAGGTAAAGAAGGCTCCTTCCCTTCTTGTACCATCACCCACACAGCCTTTAAGCCCTCTAAGGGAGAATTCTCCCCTAGAGAATATCCAAAGGGAAACCACAAGGGTGTCTCCCAACCCAAAGGAGGTGCTCTCTGAGGAGGAGATAGAGCATATGGTGATGAGGCTGCCACTACTCCTGCTAACACAGAGGAGGACAGTGGTAACATCAATAAGACCTCCCCCATGGCAACTTTGAATGAGCAATCATTTGAAGGTCCCTGGTGCCAAGAAACCACAGGGGTGGATAGTGCTTCTGCTAGGCAGAAGACTTCCACTACTAAAAGATCCAATGATCCTTCAATAGGGGGTAACACTCCTGGAGAAGGTGAGGACAGATATAACTATGATGAATTGATGGAGGCAATGGGCAACATCAACATGGATGTACTCAAACAGGGCAAAGAAATAGAAGAGATAAAACTCATTGTACTGTCACAACAAGAACAAATCATCCAGTTGAAGCAAATGGTAAGGAAACTGATTTTGCAAAAGAAGAAGAAACAATTTGTGCTCAGAAGGAGGAAACCAGAGACTGATGCTCCCAAAAAGGGGGAGATCAACATGGAAGAAGCATCAAGGGAAAGGGAGATTGATAAAGAAAGAGTTGAAGTTGAGGGGGAGAAGGAAGCAGAAACTGTTAATGCTGCTGAAACCTCACAAGCAGTAGTAACAGAGTTAACACCAACAGAAATTGAAGTAGCTGAAGTGCTAATCAAAGCTAAGAATGACACTCCCAAAGCAAAGGGAGTGGTCATAAATGAAGGGAGAGACAGAAAATCAGAACAGAAAGACAAAGCTGCAGAATCAAAGAATAAGGGAAAAGAAAAGATAGTGGAATCTGATCAACCAATCAAGAAGCAAAGGTTGGTTGAATCAGATGAAGCTTTAGCAAGGAAAATGCAGAAGGAGATGGAAAAAGAAGAAAGAGCTCAGGTGGAGAAGGACAGGGAAATGGCAAAGGCTTTAGCTGCTGAGCTAAATAAAGCTTATCAAAAGGGGCTTGAAACTGAAAAGGCTAAACAAAGGGCTATAAGTCTGAGAAAGGCTATGATGGCTAATACAAGTCTAAAGAAAAGAAGACCTTCACAAACTTACCTTGCCACTCAGGAAAGAAACAAAATGATAACTTTCTTGAGGAGTGCAATTGGGGTAAAGAAAGAAATGTTTGTGAAGATGAGTTTTGATCAAATCAGAGAGCTCTATGAAAAGGAAATGGGGAATCTGAAGAGCAATGAAAAGAAAAGAGTAGAGTTTGAAAAGAAGGCCAAGGAGAGTAATGATATAGATATGAATCAACCATTCCCTGAAAGTGAAGAGGGAACTCCAATCAAAGAAATGGAAAGGGAAAAGGAAGATAAGAAGAAGGAAGCTACTCTAGTACAGGTTCAAAAGACTTTGAAAAGAACCAAGATGATGGCCAAAAGAAAGAAAGATAAGAAGTCTAGAATAGAAGAAGAACAAAATGTTGCTGAAGAAGAAGTGGCACCTGAGTCATCAAGCCAGCAAGGGTCATCAATCAAAGATGATGTAAGCTTATATATGGTAGTGATGGACAAAGTGCCTGAACCAATTTCTGCAGAACCTGTTGGAGTTAAGCCACCAGAGATCATTCACTGGGATGTACTGACAATGGATGGAAAAGATTACATCAGAATCAAGAGGAAGGGTGATAAGTATGAAGTATTCAATACTTGGATCAAGATTGTCAGAACATGCTCTAGATCTGATATAGAAGAGATGTTTGACATAGGAATTAAGCTGTATGCAGATCATCTGAATACTCCAGGAATTTCTCTTACAAAACTGGTGATGGAGTATTTATGCATGATGTTCAAACCTGAAGAAGTGGACCAGGTCATCAAGAGTGTGTTTAAAGAAGTCACAAGTTGGACTCTATATGAAACTAGTGGAGTATATGCAGTGACTTTGGATAGAAATCACACAGAATACTTCCTAGTGGATAGAGTATATAATCACACCAGACTGAAGGTTCATGCCATGCTAAAGAAGAAGTTGGGTTGTGCACCAAACTCAGAAATGGCCAAGTATCTCATTCAGAGGATAATCAATCAGAGTTTGGGACTGAATCCAGACTTAGCAGCGTGATCTTGGAAGTTTTGGGAGCATTAAAAAGAGCATCTGGAAGAATATCTGAAGAACTTGACTTCTTCTCTAAAAGTCAAGTTAGGGGGAGATTGTTGGGAACTGAAGATTCTACTAAGTGTAGTTACTACTGCTAGTATAAATGTAGTTACTACTGCCAGAACAAGTTGAAGATTAATACTGCTAAGTGTTACTACTGCTAGTAGAATTACTACTGCTAGTTAAAGTTAGTACTGCTTGAACAAAGTTAGTACTGCTTAGCTAGTTAGTACTGCTAGTGGTTAGTACTGCTTGCAGTTAATGCTGCTAGATGAAGTTAATGCTGCTGAGCATTATTAGTGCTGCTAAAGAGATCCGGATGGAAAATACTACAGCTGGATATACTGAAGATATACTTAGAAGATATACATGGAAGATATACTGAAGATTTGTTTATTCTTTGTAATTATCTTTTTTATCAGTATATGTATAGAATGTTTAGAATAGATAGAAATAACTTTTTGATAATTGTTTTTTTTCTAGAGAGAAATCAACCTCAAGGCATAGATCCTAATTCTAGAGAAGTAGAATTCGTATTGGTGAGCCTGTTCATCAATATTGAGGTTGAGTGTGTAATTCTGTAACTTCAAAGCATTCAATACAAGTTTACAGTTTGTTCCTCATATTTTATGTATTGATTTACTATTTCATTGAATATCAAAGTGTTATTCCGCAAACTTCTTTGATATTAGTTTCTGAGAATTAATTCTTGTTGAGAATTCGATCCTGACACTGTTTCTGCTGCTTTCTCTTTTACTTCTGCTTTTTCTGTTTCTACTGCTTGTACATCAAACTCCCCCTCAACTCCATGTATCTCCCCCCTTATTCTCAGCATTCTCCATGTTAACCTCAACTTCTGACTCCCCCTTTTTGGGAGCATCATCCACTGGGTTCCTTCTTCTGAGTACAAATCTTTGCTTCTTCTTCTTTTGAACCACCTTCTGAACCAACTTCTTTAAGCTGCTGATCTCTTCTTGTTGGTTGATGATGACTTTCTTGAGTTCATTGACAACCTTCTTTTGAGCATCCAGTTCAGTTGCCATTTTGGACATGGCAGAAATCATCTCATGGTAGTCATATCTATCCTCACCTTCTCCAGGAGTGTTACCCCCTTTTGAGGGATCATTGGAACTTTTAGTAGTAGAGGTCTTCTGCCTAGCAGAAGCACCCTCCACCCCTTTGGTTTCTTGGCACCTGGGACCTTTGGATGATTTCTCACCCAAAGTTGCCATGGGGAAAGTCTTAGTGATGTTACCACTGGCCTCCTCTGTGCTAGCAGGAGTAGTGACAACCTTCTCACCCACATGCTCAAGCATCTCCTCAGTGAGCACCTCCTTGGGGTTGGGAGACACCCCAGTGGTTTCCCTATATATATTCTCTAATGGAGAATGCTCCATTAGAGGGCTTTGAGGTTCTGGGTTTGAAGGAGGTATAACAAGGGAAGGAGCCTTGTGTACCTTTCTCTTAGTATAAGTTTTGGTTAAAACAGGTGTTGGCTTAAGAACAAGGGACTGAGGAAGTGATATAGTGGTTGAAGGTTGGGTTTGGCTATCAGTGGGATGGTCTAGTGAGGGCCTTGACCCTGATGCCATACCTTATTGGTTGTGGGACACCACCATCATTGTAGAGAACAATGGGGTGTCAACTCCATCCGAGTCCTTGACAGATCTTTTCATATTTGAAAAGAACTTGCCCTTAGGGATTTTAGGTACATATACCTCATTAAACTGAGGTATATCCGTCAATTCAGATGTGATAACTGCCTGGACAAATCTTGGATACATATAGAAACTCTTTTTATTATCCAAGTTTAACACCAGATCATTGAAAATCATTTTTGAGAAATTATACTTTCTAGCAGTGGACAAGCAGACCAAAGCAAAAGCAATGGTACTACTGAACTGACTCCATCCAGTAGTTTTTCTAGAAATACAGTGCATAAGAGTATGAACAAAGAAACACCATTGAGGAGAAAAGTTAGCTTTGTAAAATTTGAAAACACCCATTTGGCCTTCATACCCCATTCTTGTGAGATTGGAAAACAAATCCTCATTAGGTATAGAGGTAATACCTGAGGCATCGTCTAGACGTAGACTGATGCGAATGACCTCTTCAGTGACTATCAAGGGTTTGTCACACACCCTTGTCTTGATAAACTGCACACCGTTTTCAGTAACTGCGGTGGCATTGGCCCAAAATTGCTTATGGTGCTCGATGAAGATTGGTGGTGACACAGTAAGAGCATACGCTATATGACTGGACTTGAGAAAATCAACTATTTGATGGAATCCATCAGCCTGCTTAGGCTTTTGAAGCATTGCGATCTCATTGTGTTCATCAATAAACGCCAAGTCAAACTATTCTGAATAATTCTATACATATACTGAAAATAAAAGATAATTACAAAACATAAAAGATCTTCAGTATATTCTTCCATAATTATCTTCAACCTTCCATGATTATCTTCAAGTCTTGATCTGCGCGTATCTTGATTATCACATAAGCAGTATTAAGTCTTAGTAGCATTAATACTCTGAGCAGTATTAATCTTCAGCAGTACTAACCATCTTCAGCAGCATTAATCTTCAGCAGTACTAACTACTAGCAGTACTAACTCTCCAAGCAGTACTAACTATTCAAGTAGCAACACTAACTCTTTAAGCAGTATTAATTCTACTAGCAGTAGTAATCTTGATAGCCTGGCAGTAGTAATCACTTAGACAAATCTTCCGTTCCCAACAGTTGGTTTGGGGATTAAAGATTTGATCCTACCACAATCCCCTCCCTAAAATCCCACCAACAATAAAGATTTGATTCTAGACTTCAATTTTAGGTATGAAAATATATTAGGGTTTAATATTTTTTAGAATGAATTTGTTCTGATTTAGATTTGTTCATATATTTTGTTGTAATAAATCTTGTTAATTAGTTTTAAAAACTGCTTAAATTATTTTTTATTTTATTTTATATAATCTAGGGTAAAATGGTCATTTCTGATATTTAGACTGTTTATTCAGCACAGTAACCGAACAACAACTTATCTGTTAACACACAGACAACTATATCCGTACAGACAGCTATATCTATACAGGTCTTAACAGAAAACGAACCGAACAACCCCTTAGAGAATTTTTGAAAATTTCATTTCTGTATTTTTCTAAGATTTTCTAGTTTACTTGATTTCATTTTGGACTAACGATCACTGTCAAGTTCTTTTTGTAACAGATAACTCAAGATGGGATATTTTACTGATGATGATGATGAACAAAAGATTGACGAGCTCAAATTAGAGAACAAAAATCTCGCTTCTTCAGTTGACTTTTATTCTAAGAGATCAAAACGATATAATGATGAAAGGAAGATATTGAGAGAAGAAGTTAGTGCATTAAAGATGGTTAATGAAGAACTTCTGAAACAGACTTCTGGTCTTAATGAAGAAAAAGTGCTGATTTTGGAAGCTGAAAACACTGAATTAAAAAGCAAGGTCTCAGACTTAGAAGATCAAATTGTCAAGTTTCAGCAAACAGGGTGTGCTAATGAAAAGAAGATATTTGAATTAGAACTGCAAATTGTTGAAGAATGATCAGTTTTTGAGGTAGAAAAGAAAGAGTTTGCTAAGAAATTTTCAGAGTTTTCCAGAAAAAGTGCTGAAAAGAAGAAGACAATTGAGCTGAAATGTATAAAACTTTTTCAACAGATTTCAGATTTTGAGAAAGTCATCATTTTGGAAAGAGAAAAGTTTGACAAAGAAAAGAAGACCATAGAACAGAGGAATGTTGGAATCTTCAAAGAAATATCCGGTCAAAGAACAAATGCTGAGAAGGACTTTGAAGAAGAAAGAAATATATTTGAGGAAGAGATAAAGAAGCTGACAGCGAATTATCTGAACTATCTGAAAGTGCACTAAAAGAGCAGAATACGAAGTCTGAATTTCAAGAAAGAATTGATCTGCTTGTCAAATAAAGAGACATTTATTCTTCAAGGATAAAAGAGCTTGAAGACATTATTTCAAAGGTTGTGGCGACTGAGCAAACGACTCTAGAGTCGAAAATCCACAAATCTAGAAATAGTTCAGTTGGCTCTAACAAACAAGCCTCAAGCTCACATCAGAAAACTATTTCTACAAGAAGGTCTGTTAATTCATTTGATTAGATTCGTACTACTAACATTTTCTGTGATCGAAATATAGATGGTTCAGGTACACATAGAAGGAGAAGAAGGAGATATGAAGAAGAGAAGTTGGTTTGGAAGGTGAAACCACTTGATGATGAGAAGAAGGATGAGAAGAAAGAAAACAAATCATTTGTACATACTTCAAAAGCAAAGAAGAACAAAGTGCTGAAAGGTAAATCTGATCTTGCTTACTCGAGAGATCAATTGATCAGGTTGTCTAGAAAAAGGTATTGTTCTTACTGTCATACATATAATTTTGTTCATAAATCGAGTGATCATTTCTGGTATGGTTCTTATTCCATTACTCCCAATAGAACTGCAACTCACAAATATGGACTCAAATACCAGTGGGTACCAAAACCAAATGATGAATTTGTGTTGCAGGCACCTAATGTCAAGGGGGAGTAAGAGAACTAAGGCTCCTGAATAAGTCAGTTCAGGACCCGTACTTCAACGGAGTTTGACTTCTAAACACAAAAGTTTAGGACTCGTTCTTCAATGATAAAAAGAGATGATACTCCCGTGCTGATAAGAGAATGTACTTCAATACATGAATGAGGAAATCAACCTTCAAGGGGGAGTACATATATTTTTCTGGAAATATGTATTCAGAAGATATGATGAACTACACTTCAGGGGGAGTTGTAGATCTCTATCATGTGCTTTTTCACTGACATAATTTTATATGCATATTTTCAGGGGGAGTAAGAATTATGACTTCTGATTACTTCAGATCAGAACTCGTACATTCAATGTTTTAATGTTTTATGTCATTTTCTTTTTCAATAAATGTAGTGAATAAAGTTGCTTTGACAGACCTTATGACTGTTTGCAGATTGAGAGGATACTTAATGGTCATATCATTATGACTTTAAGCTGATTTCATGAGATTTAAGACAGATTGAAAAGGTTTATTTCTATTCTTAATCTCATATATGGTTGAAAGAATGACGACTTTCAATCATAGAAAACATATTCTTAAATGTTCAAACTACTTCTGATTCTTAAACGATTTCATGAATATAGAAGTGTGATTTTTAAAAGTTTTTATTATTTCTTGTGCTTCAATGATCAACAAACCGTGTGTTTCTAAAGATTAATACTTTTGTATTATCTTGTCTATATATTGTCAAGTATTCACACACACTGGTTTAATTTTTGTTGAATTCGTTCTTGCCATGTCTCTAAATTGAAACAAATTTTTCGATGGTAAGACACCCCGATTGTTATTCAAAGTTTGAGCGTGATTTCATTTCTAAACATTCTTTCAAGACTTGTCTATATTTTTTGTTCGTATAGACAACATCCAATTTTTTTTGACCTAAACCTTAATCGATAAATCAGTTCTATTTGATTTTTTTGATACAATGTCAGATTTTCAAACAAGTTTCTTGTTTTCATTTCATTCATTCAATTATCTTGTTTGAAAAGTCTTCAATGTTTAGCATACATCTATCTGAATTGTATATTTGTGATTTAACAGATAAAGTTAAACCATTTTTGAGAAACATTATGCTTTCATAGGAAAATACATGGGTTCATTGTGTAGGACTTAAATGAAACTTCTATGGATTCACGTTAACCAGTGTTTCCTACCCAAGAAGTTAATCCTTAGTGATCGAGTGTTAGGAGTAAAAAAGAAATGAGTGTGGGTTGTGTGAAGAGATAAAATGAAAAAGAGAGTTTGGTTAGAAGCGAGCTCAATGATTAAAAAGAAAGAGGTTGTGAGATGAGAGTAAAAGAATATCAAACTCTGCACCAACTTTTTCTGAGTCGGGCAGGCACATTACTAGTGTTTCACAATTCTTCGTGAGTATTATTGAAACAGGCAACTAACCCATGCCAACTCTTGATAAAAAACTCCACCAGCCACTCATTTTCTTCTTAAAAATAAAGTGTTTCATATTTCAAGGGGACGCAGTATATAATCTATCTGGTTTTCATTTGGAAAATATGGATATTGAAAAAGAAGAAAGTCTGCCCCACCTTCGCACTTCAATCATGCACAATTGAGTCTGTGTTTAATTATTGTTGTCTCAATGGTTTATACAATTTTGAGCCTTATAAAAAGCAATCATCATGTGCTTAATTTTTCAACACTTCCATAAACACACAAGGAATTTGTTTTCTTGTCATAACGTTCATAGAAATATCTTTGTGGTGTTTCGATGATTAAATGGAAGTCCTGGGGGAGTGAACATCAAAAAACTCCTTTCCATTGTGTATTCGTTACACACAGTGACTTTGTGTTACTGACAGGCATATTAACTGATTCGTTTGTTGATTCAGGTGTTACACTCTAATTTGTCTATATTTGAAAAGATGTAGATGATTACCTCATTTTGGATCGATGGAGAATCAAAGGTTCTTGTGTTCAAAAGATCAGTGGTCAGAATTGATAATGACATTTCTTGGAGAAAATTTTGACGATCTCAATGCCGCAATCATCAAAAAGGGGGAGACAGAATCAAGAAATGTTTGTTTCATAAATGTTATAGATGGGGGAGAAGATCAAGAAATATTTGTGTTCAAGAGTTATTTGTTTGAAGTTTGGCAAAGATTGAAAGACTGAAAGAGAAAAGTTCAAAGATTTCTGAAGATGTGCTGAATTTATTGAAATTTTCTTTGAAGATTATTTGTTGAAGAAGTCTGAGCAAATTCTGTAGACAATTTCTTTTTGTAGTCTGAAAGAGGTTTGAGATAACCTTGGGAAGATTGTTGAAGAGCATTTCTACCATCATTGGGGGAGATTGTTATTTTGTTTGAAGAAAGATTTTGGAGAGAATACTGAAGATTGTGAAGATTGCTAAAGTTGATAAAAAGGGGAGATTATTTCTACTGAGCTTAAAGAGAGAAGATTATAATGCAAAATCTTTTTGAGATGATCTTGAACAACACATGCTTACAAACTAATACAAAGACTTTGACTTTGACATTTATTACACTTGACTTTGACTTTGATGCTTGAGAGTTGACTTCAGCTTTGACTTCAATCTTCAGTCTTCTATGATCTTGTATCCAACATATTTATGCTCTAATACATATTATGATAATGGCGTTGCTTCTTATGCTGCAGAAGTCAACATTTGCAATTTGCCTCATTTTTTCCTTTCACTCGAAAGAGAATGTGTTTATGTGTTTTTTGCAAACACGGATCACTATGTCATGACTATGGTGTCCCATGTGAAACATATATGTGTCATTGTCCAAATATTCTTTATTGGTGACAAACTATGATTTAGTGACCTAGATAATCCACTAATTTGACACATTAATTTCTCTAATATATGTTCCTTTCATATCATTAGAGTTGATGTACATATACTCAATTCCATTATTATAATATGATTTCTAGTTGATGTACATATACTCAATTTCATTAATATAGTGCTTTAATGACTATTAATTTTGTACCAACAAGAAAATGATAGTACATCGTTTAAGTATTTTGATTGGATAAAGTAAAAAAATAAATGTTAGTCAATTTCTTTAGATTGTGTGAAATGTACAACAAAAACTCAAGTTCTCCTTGATACATTCCTACACGGAACGGAGAATATTGAGAGTTTTGTATTTGTCTTTGATGTATTTATCGATTTGACTGTGTATATTAATTTTATGCTTAACATAAATTTCAACGAATCATATGCTTAATCAATCTTAAATTAATATGATACAGTTTATTTTCAATTTGTTCATTTCTCGAAAGAACTAGTGATTAATGTATTTCTTCTTTGACTATCCAATATCAACTTAAAGTAGTTGCATCTCTGCTCCAAGGATTGGAAAATCCTTCCAACTATTGTCATTGTAACAACCTGAACATTTATACATACAATAAAATAACATTTCTATCTGAATACTGCCCCAGGCTTACATTTCATAGTACAAGGTTTACAACTATCTCTTATTACACAACTGAGTTCAAAAAGTAAACTATTGCAGGATGTCTTCTATCTCCTAGAAATATCTCACATCTTCTCCTTACCCTTATCTGTACCTGCTACTTTTCGATAACCTGAAACAGGATTATAATTTTGAAAGAGCGAGGGTTAGATCAATGGTCTAGTGAGTCCCCTCCAATCACTACTGCAACAGTTCAAATATTAATTAAAACATTTAAACAAAGTTTTATATCTCAAAAACATAACCTGCTCTTTTAATCAAAAGTTAAAATACTTTATGCTTCGCAGGCATAACTCAATCTACTGGCCATCACTGACCACTTTTTACGCTTCGCAAGCGTATCTTAAGCTACTGACCAACATTTCCGTCAAAGGCGGTATGTCTGTCTCGCACTACCTTATTTTAGGGACACACCCTAATGGCATAAACGGGCCACACACCCCGGTACGAGCTGACGGGTCACACTTCCCGACTTAGGTCAGACTTCTGACTCAAATGAATGCATACACCTAGTCCTGACTATATATAAAACAAGTTTATATAAACTGAGCATAAACATGCCAGACTTATTAAATCAACCATTTTCAGTAATTCTGCATAACTTTCAATACTATAAATGCGCAGTTTATAAAACCCACATTTATCAAATAACTGCTAAAATTATAAAATATTTAGTTTGAAAGACTCACCTCTGATTCTTCTTGATTAACTCTGACTTCTACTGATTAACACCACCTACGATGGTATTAAAAACAAAGGTAAGCTAACTTGCAACTAACACTCTTTCTTTCTAAAAAATCATCAAATACAATCTACTGCTATTTTCCAGGTCGAAACCACTCTGATCAATACCTCTCTCAGGACCGATTAACATAATACCGGTCGGTTCACTACACCGGTCGAACAATACCGGTCAACACTCCTTACCGGTCGACACAATATACCGGTCGAACAAAGTACCGGTCGGATGCAATATACCGGTCGACCCTAGTTCCGGTCGATTAACACTTTATCGGTCGATTACACCGGTCGACAGACCGGTCAACACTCTATACTCTATACCGGTCGAAGAGTCATACCGGTCAACAATCATACCGGTCGACACCTTCTTCCCGGTCGATGTTCATACTAAGTCGGCGACTCAACAGTTCGAACCCAGAAAACTTCAGATCATTGAATCAATCAAATACACGGTTAAAAGCTTGAATGACAAGACTATTTACCGACTATAACATGTAGATAGAAGTATTAAGCTAAAATCATACCTCTATTTGACAAAAACTGAACGATCCTTCACAACTTTTCTCTGTTTTCTCTTCTTCTCAAGCTTTGCTCTCTTTCTCTCTAAGAAGGTTTACACAAACCAATCCAGTATGATATGAAACAAATATCTGAGATTTAGGTTATATAAAACCAAAATTTCAAATAACCCCCCTGTACTTTGGGTCTCGCTTCACTTTTCACCCAACTTCCAAAATTAATAAAAATTTCGGATCCGAATATTACAATCTTCCCCCCTTAAGAGAATTCTGTCCCCGGAATTCTATCGCTAAGCAAATGGGGATATTAAGATTTCATGTTTGTCTCTACTTCCCACGTGGACTCTTGTCCTTGGTGAAATTTCCACTGAACTTTCACTACTCGAACCTCCTTGTTTCTCAACTTCTTTACTTTGAGGTCCGTAATTGCTACGGGCTCCTCAATATAACTTAATTTTTCATCTACCTGAATATCTTCTAAGGGAACTACTACATCTGATTCTGCTAAACACTTCTTCAAGTTTGACACATGAAATCTGGGTTGAATCCCACACAAACTTTCTGGTAGACCAAGTTCATAAGCCACTTCACCAACACGTCCCGTGATGATAAATGGTCCAACAAACCTTGGTCTCAACTTTCCTTTCTTTCCAAATCTGACTACCCCTTTCCAGGGCGAAACTTTTAACATTACCTTATCTCCTATCTGAAACTCTATCGGTTTCCTTCGCTTATCAGCATACATTTTCTGACGATCTTGAGAAATTTTTAATCTTGCTCGAATCTGATCGACTTTATCAGCTGTCACCTGTACAATTTCTGGTCCCGCTAGCTGTCTTTCACCCACCTCATTCCAACATAAAGGTGTTCTACATTTACGACTATACAAAGCTTCGAACGGGGCCGCTTGTATACTAGCATGATAACTATTGTTGTAGAAAAATTCAATCAATGGCAAATGAATTTCCCACGAACCTTTGAAATCGATAACACATGCACGAAGCATATCTTCCAATGTCTGAATAGTTCTCTCACTCTGGCCATCAGTTTGCGGATGATAGGCCGTACTCAACTTAAGTTGAGAGCCTAATTCCCTTTGCAAACTTCTCTAGAAAGCTGATGTAAAACGAGCATCTCTGTCTGACACAATCGACGACGGTACTCCATGTCTGGTTACTATCTCGTCAATATACAATCGAGCCAATTTCTCTAATGAGTACGTCTCCTTGATTGGTAGGAAGTGAGCTGACTTTGTGAGTCGATCCACTATCACCCAAATAGCATCATGCCCCTTAGGTGATCGCGGTAACCCAGTAACAAGATCCATCGTAATCTTGTCCCACTTCCAAACTGGAACTTCTAACGACTGAAGATCCCCATAAGGTCTCTGATGCTTAGCTTTAACTTTTAAACATGTCAGACATCGTTCAACGAAGTGAGCAATATATTTCTTTAAACCTGGCCACCAATAGCTTTGTTTCAGATCTCTATACATCTTGTTGGTTCCTGGATGTACTGAATAACGGGATCTATGCGCTTCTTCCAATACTTTCTGTCGTAATTCTCCTGCTTTTGGAATCCATACTCTCTTATTGAAGCACTTTACTCCGCGATTGTCAACTACTAACGAGTTAACTATTCCAACTATTCTTTCACTTTTCAAATTTTCCTTTGACATTGCTTCTTCTTGATACTTTATAACTTCTTCTAAGAAATTAGAAACAACATCAACTCTATATGCCACCACTTCTGTTATTTCTCCATGCTCCTTACGACTTAGAGCATCTGCTACCACATTGGCCTTGCCTGGATGATAAAGAATATCACAGTCATAATCGCTTAACAGCTCCATCCACCTACGCTGCCTCATATTAAGCTCCTTCTGATTGAAAAGATATTGAAGACTCTTGTGATCTGTGTAAATCTGACACTTGATCCCATACAAGTAATGCCTCCAAATTTTCAAAGCAAAGACTACAACTGCCAACTCTAAATCGTGCGCCGGGTAATTCTTTTCATGTTCTTTCAACTGACGAGATGCATAAGCAATTACCCTACCTTCTTGCATTAACACACATCCCAGACCCAACTTTGAAGCATCGCTATAAATTACGAATCATTCCGTTCTATTGGGCAGAGACAAGACATGAGCACTACTTAGACTCTCTTTCAATTTACCGAACGCTTCTTTCTGAGCCTCCGCCCATACAAACTTGACATTATTTCTAGTTAATGCTGTTAGTGGCGTAACTATCCTTGAAAAGTCCTGGATGAACTTTCTATAATAACCCGCCAATCCTAGAAAACTTCTTACTTCTGATGGTGTTTTCGGTGCTTCCCACCCTTTAATGGCTTCAGTCTTAGCTGGATCAACCTTACTCCCATATTTCGACACCATGTGGCCTAGAAACTGTACTTCTTTCAGCCAAAATTCACACTTTGAGAACTTGGCGTACAATTTCTCGCGTTTAAGCAATTCTAAAATTGCTCTCAAATGAGTTTCATGATCTTCTTTGGAACGTGAATAGATCAGTATATCATCTATAAAGACTATGACATACTTATCTAAAAACAGACTACACACTCTATTCATCAGATCCATGAAAGCTGCTGGCGCATTGGTCAAACCAAATGGCATAACTAGAAACTCATAATGTCTGTACCTCGTAGGAAATGCAGTCTTAGGCACATCCTCCTCCCTCACCTTCAACTGATGATAACCAGATCGTAGATCTATTTTTGAAAAGTAACTAGCTCCTTGAAGTTGATCAAAAAGATCGTCAATCCTAGGAAGCGGATACTTATTTTTGACAGTCAACTTATTGAGCTCACGGTAATCTATGCACATTCTCATAGACCCGTCTTTCTTCTTAACAAACAATATTGGCGCTCCCCATGGTGAGGTACTTAGGAGAATAAACCCCTTGTCTAACAACTCCTTGCAGTTGAGTCATGATTTCTTTCATCTCTGCCGGTGCCAGTCTATACGGTGCTCTTGCAATTGGCGTTGCTCCGGGTACTAAATCAATAGGAAATTCCACTTGCCGATCAGGAGGCAAAGTGGTTAAGTCTTCCGGAAATACTTCTGGATATTCACTTACTACCGGAACTGACTCTAATCCTTTCTTTTCCTTCTTAGCATCTATTACATAAGCTAAGAACCCCACACACCCTTTTACTAAACACCTCTTAGCCTTAATCATAGAAATCAAGCATGACTTTCTATCCCTCCGATCTCCAAACACTACTATCTCTTCTTTTCCTGGCTTAGCTATACGAATCAATTTCTTATTGCATACTATATGCGCATCATTAGACGCCAACCAGTCCATTCCCACAATAACATCAAATTCTCCCATACCCATCGGGTATAGTCGAAGAGGAAATGAATGCCCATCGATGACAATACTACTCCCATCATATACTTCCTCTACTAAGATTTGACTATTATCAGCCACTTCTACTTTCAATTCATGCCTAAGCTTCTTAGGTTTCTCATTCAATTTATGCACAAAATTTGGAGACACAAACGAACGATTTGCTCCTGAATCAAACAATACTTTTGCATAATTCGAATCTATAAAGAAAGTACCTGTCACTAGATCAGGTATCTCAGTCGCTTCTTCTGCTGACATATTGAAAACTCTAGCCCTCGCTTTAGCTGGCTCCACCTTTTTCTCGCTTCCCTTTTCTACATATCCTCCGACCGATCCCTTTTTCAACTGTGGACAATTAGTCCTGATATGATCATGAGATCCACACTGATAACAAGACCTCAAATTCTGGCAATCCCGAGCCAAATACCCAACCTTCCCACATTTATAACAGCCCTCTTGATCAATCTTACATTCTCCTTTATGCCTTCGGTTACACTTGCTACAGGGCTTACTTTCAAACTTATTAACAGAACGCTGATAAAACTTTGCAGAATTAAATGGTTTGGAGTCACGAACTGTTCCATCCCATTTTCTTTTATCCCCACTTCTTTCAGTAACTTGCCTATTCTTTTCTTTCTCTCTCATTTCAGCTGCATTTACTGCCACTTGAAAAGTAGACGGTTCCTTATTCGAGACAAATTCTCGAATATCACTTCTCAATCCAAAGACGAAACGTTCTACTCGTCTTTCTTCATTAGGCACATAAATTCCTGCAAATCGAGACTTTTCAATAAACTTTGTGGTATATTATCGAACTGACATCCCTTTTTGTTCTAAACTCAGAAATTCTTCTTCCAACTTTTTAACGGCCGCCAAAGGGCAAAACTGTGCTTTAAATCTTTTCACAAACTCACCCCAAGTCATTTCTTTAGCTACAGTCGAACTTTGACCTCCGGATTCCACATCCCACCACATTACCGCTTCATCTTTCAACATTGACAAAGCATAAACTACTTTATCTTCTTCCGCACACTTACTAGTATCAAACGTTAGCTCCATACCTTTTACCCATCTGAACGCTATCACGGGATCACATTCCCCTTTATAAGTAGGAGGTTTGCAAGCAGCAAACTTCTTAAAACTACATCATTTCCCAGCTACAGCTTTAACTGACACAATGGGGTTTGACTGAGGGTGACTACCCACTCCAGTTACTGATGATTCTGCTACCTCAGTCACTACTTTATCTTCACTCTTTTCTTTACTTGAAGATACTTCATTAGTACGCTAAGCCAATAAAGCGTTCAACGTTTCTTGTAATTTTCCCATTTCTGCAGTGAAGGTTTCTTGTGTAACAAAACCTTGCGTTCTACCTCCACCACGGTTTCCTGTCTGTTTTCGATCCCTCACAGAAGCCGAACTTTCTTGATTAGAAGTTTCTTGCTCAACTCTTACCTCTACACTTTCATCTTGACGAATACCACGACTCGTCTTCCCGCCTCGAGTTCCCACATTGGAAACCCTTGCCTGAGTAGTTGCTTTCTGAACTGTCTTACCTCTAGGTCGACCGCGACTCTTTCCTTGGATAGCAGTCGGGTTGACAGCAGTCATTCGCTCTTCGGCAAAGACTTTATTATTTGGCTCCATTTCAGGATTCAACATAGACCTACTCCTTGTCACTCGCTCAGACATACTTCTGATAAGAAGAAACATAAGATATTCAATCTAACATGCTACACATTACGGCAGTTTAAGCACAAGCATGTACTTGTAAATTCACAATTACACTGGCCAGATGGAATTCCAAATTTACCTTACATGCTAGTCCTTACTACCTTAATGTTATCTTCCTACGGTCTTCCTACTACTCAGTTGTGCTTCTACTTTCTCAGTTTAAGTCTAGGCCCATCTGGTCACCTAGATCCCTTAAACTAAGGCTCTGATACCAATTGTAACAGCCTGAAAATTTATACATACAATAAAATAACATTTCTATCTGAATACTGCCCCAGGCTTACATTTCATAGTACACGGTTTACAACTATATCTTATTACACAACTGAGTTCAAAAAGTAAACTATTGCAGGATGTCTTCTATCTCCTGGAAATAGCTCACATCTTCTCCTTACCCTTATCTGTACCTGCTACTTTTTGATAACCTGAAACAGGATTATAATTTTGAAAGAGCGAGGGTTAGACCAATGGTCTAGTGAGTCCCCTCCAATCACTACTGCAACAGTTCAAATATTAATTAAAACATTTAAACAAAGCTTTATATCTCAAAAACATAACCTGCTCTTTTAATCAAAAGTTAAAATACTTTATGCTTCGCAGGCATAACTCAATCTACTGGCCATCACTGACCACTTTTTACGCTTCGCAAGCGTACCTTAAGCTACTGACCAACATTTCCGTCAAAGGCGGTATGTCTGTCTCGCACTGCCTTATTTTAGGGACACACCCTAATGGCATAAACGGGTCACACTTCCCGGTACGAGCAGACGGGTCACACTTCCCGACTTAGGTCAGACTTCTGACTCAAATGTATGCATACACCTAGTCCTGACTATATATAAAACAAGTTTATATAAACTGAGGATAAACATGCCAGACTGATTAAATCAACCATTTTCAGTAATTCTGCATAACTTTCAATACTATAAATGCGCAGTTTATAAAACTCACATTTATCAAATAACTGCTAAAATCATAAAAGATTTAGTTTGAAAGACTCACCTCTGATTCTTCTTGATTAACTCTGACTTCTACTAATTAACACCACCTACGATGGTATTAAAAACAAAGGTAAGCTAACTTGCAACTAACACTCTTTCTTTCTAAAAACTCATCAAATACAATCTACTGCTATTTTCCAAGTCGAAACCACTCTGATCAATACCTCTCTCAGGACCGATTAACATAATACCGGTTGGTTCACTAATCCGGTTGAACAATACCGGTCAACACTCCTTACCGGTCGACACAACGTACCGGTCGAACAAAGTACCGGTCGGTTGCAATATACCGGTCGACCCTAATTCCGGTCGATTAAGACTTTATCGGTCGATTACACCGGTCGACAGACCGGTCAACACTCTATACTCTATACCGGTCGAAGAGTCATACCGGTCAACAATCATACCGGTCGACACCTTCTTCCCGGTCGATGTTCATACTAAGTCGACGACTCAACAGTTCGAACCCAGAAAACTTCAGATCATTGAATCAATCAAATACACGGTTAAAAGCTTGAATAACAAGACTATTTACCGACTATAACATGAAGATAGAAGTATTAAGCTAAAATCATACCTCTATTTGACAAAAACTGAATGATCCTTCACAACTTTTCTCTGTTTTCTCTTCTGCTCAAGCTTTGCTCTCTTTCTCTCTAAGACGGTTTGCACAAACCAATCCAGTATGATATGAAACAAATATCTGAGATTTAGGTTATATAAAACCAAAATTTCAAATAACCCCTTTGTACTTTGGGTCTCGCTTCACTTTTCACCCAACTTCCAAAATTAATAAAAATTTCGGATCTGGATGTTACAGTCATGACCCTAACCCTTTCCACAGTTTTGTCCACGTGGTACATAGATACCACGTGTGAGAAATTGTCTTTCACTCACTATTCTTTGGAGTTGTTCCACCTCTAACACTTTCATTATTGATCTCGGGAATATTCTTTGTCCCGACTCTGGTGTTGTTATTTGATAGAACCTTGTTGTGTCTCTCAACCACTTGCAGTAGGTTGATGTGTTTGTTTAAAGATTGTGTTCCAACTTATATTGGTTCATTAATACTTACTGATATATTAAAGGTGGAAATAATGTTATAAATCATGTCATCTTCTGTGAGTTCCTTGCCATAGAGATTGAGACGCATTTTGGATATAACATTTCTTTGTTGAGATCAGTTACCTTTTTGTAATCGAGTAAGTGGGTTTCATTCCGCTGTATGATTAGTTCCGGAAGTACATATTCATGAGTACTCTCGATTCTCCCTTTTGGGGCATCCTACAGATCTTTTGGGGTTTCTAGTAAAGGTATTCTTATGAAAATTAGGATTTATATGTCGTCTCAAAACATGATGTTTATACCTTATTATAAGGTTGGTTTTAGGGTCAATAGGGAGATGATGGACTTTAGGTATATATTCTTGTACCTTTTCGACAAAAGTATTTTTTACATTGGATATTCATATTTGTACTCAAGTTCTTTTGAATTTAGGACATTGAATCACGGGTGGGTTGTTTCAACCATTTACGTATATAATGGATAATGTATGGTTTTCTAAAACAATGAATCACGATCTATAATCATTATATTATGTATGAAATTTCATCATCACAATAATATTGGATTATGTATGCTTACATTTTGTTGATAATACTTCATTAATATTTCAATTTGCGAAAAGAAATCACTAAATCTATTGGATTTCCAGGTAGTAGGGGAATCACATGGATTTTTTAAGTCCCTACAAACCTTGGGGCTGTATATACCCGTTTGACAAAATCCAATCGATATTTTTCGATTTATTTAATTTGAAGATAACATTGTTAATTATAGAGGTTTTGGCATGAGACCAAAATGAATATGAGTTTGGCATATGAAGTCAATTTCAGTGTTTTAATACCTTAATAGTATTTTAGTAGATTTTGTCATTAAAAAAATAAATATTGGTTTACATAAAGTCAAATTCAAACTTTTAACATATTATTAATATTTTTGGAGCTTTTGGTAAAAGACCAAAATATATGGGGGTTGGAAGTGTAACTTCTAAAAACTTAATTATATGATTTGAATTATAAGTAGGAACTAATAATTAAGGCATTCATTGAATATATTATGTGGGAGATCAAATTCCAATGCTAAACCCTTAAAAAAATCAACACTTAAATAAACATTTGAATAATGTATACATAAATCAATGCAAAAAGTAATGCACGATTAAATTAATAAACATTTAAACACAATAATTAAATACTTAAATATTTTCATTCAAATATGATCATACTTTAATAATTCTATATATGGTTGCCAAATGAGTTCATGTATAAAAAAACGATTTTAAAAAGAGTAATTTTTTTTTTCAAGTCTACCAATAAATTTATTAAATAACATTTAAGAAAGAAAAACGTATAAAAATATATTTTATAATTAATTACAATCTTAAAGATATACATACCAAAAGAAATAATCAACCAATTTAAAAGAAAAAGAAAAATAAGTAAAAGATATTTTAGCTATCAATTCCTAATAATAAAGATCTCCTTTTTTCTTTTTAATTAAAAAAAATAAAGATCTTAAAAAGATCATATTTAATAGATTACTTATGTTGATTAATTGATAAAGTTAAAATAATAGTTAGAAATATAACACAAAATTTAAAAATAATTTTATAATTATGTTTAGAGACATGAGTTGACATTTTTTCTAAAAAAAAATAAAATAATTAAAAAGAACACATCGAATTTCATCATCTTTTTTTCAATAAAATAGTATCTCCTTATAAATCAATCGGTAGAAAAAAAAAGTTTCTCTTTTATTTATAAGACTCAATCAGATGAATAAAAGAATAAAAACAAAAATATATTCATATATTTATAGTCATGTATATTTATCACTATATTTGATTGTCATCGTATAAATATTAACCATAAATTTAAATAGAAGCAAATAAATTTATATTTAAATTTAAATTTTGTAAGTATACAAAAACAATACATGATACATCAATTACGATATCATTAGATGACAAAGCAACATCATCAATATACTAGATTATCTATATTATATCATCAAAACATAGACTTTTTGCCTTATGTCATAACCATTCTGATGAAAGCAAAGACCATATTTATTTCTTATGGTATTAATTTTGAAGATTTATGTGGATTTAAAACAAGTATACTAACAGTATTCGAGTTAGAAGTCGAAAAATTCTTATTTGGATTATAGAAGTATTCGAGACTGATTGATGAAGTTGGAAGCCAAAAATCTATCCGTGAATTGACCGAGCATACAGATAACGTGTTACAGAACAATCAATATGAAGAGAATAACAATAAGACAGAGAGAAGAAGTTTGTAATTATCATTAATCATAAACCCTTTTTTTAAGGAGGGGTTTACAAAGAAAATGAAACATTCATTATGGTAATTAAATACTAAGAAAATATTTTATCAATCACTTCCTTTTGATGGTGACACATAATTCTTCAACAATAAATAAAATATTGGTTTATATAAAATGGATTTCTTTGAAATCTTAAGTAGATATTTTGGAATACTATATTATATTTTCTTTAAAACATGTATTATACAACTATTTGTTTTTATGCTACTACAAAATGGGTTATTAATTAAGATGCCAAACTGTTATAAGATTTTTAAGTTTATATGACAAATAATGCACTATTTTACGAGAACGTAACAATAAACAGTGGCGGAGCCAGTAGACAGCTAGCTGGTGTTGAGCCTCTCCCCTCCTCCCCCAACCCAACGTTTCACCTTTAATATATCACTGTAGAAACATATGAGATTCAGTTGCTGAGTTGGTAAAATATATTCGAGGCCCATGTTCGAATCTTCTTGGAGATTTTTTGATCTTGTTTCATCTATACTATATTATATTACTATATTATAAAGCACGGATAAAAAACTCTTAAATACAAATTATTAGGCACAAGGTACAATCATTTTATGCAATATTTTAAAAATATCTTAATTTACAAGTATCAAAGCACAAGAAACATATTACCACTGCAGACTTCTAAACCCACCAATTTGGTATGTGCAGGACCTTCCTTTTATGCAGGTCTTTCCATATATCACTATTAATTAATATATTATATTACTATAAATTTGTTTTAATTATATTATTAAATATGTAATTGGTTATTTTTTATAGATGTCATTAAAATATATAATATAATCATTGAATTCTAACAAAAAACTTTTTTTTATATAAAAAACGTTATATTATTAAGCCTAAATTAAACAAATTTATAAAAAAAACCATTATCACTTTCTTAAAACAATCCAAAATCGTACTGTAAATCGACAAAAAAAACAAGAATTAAAATGAAACATTAAAACCGTGATGTATCTCGTTGCATTGCGCAAGTACGCTTTTAGTTATTAATAATTGACAATCTTTTTTTATTTGAATTGAAAGTTTTAATATTTATGCTTTTATTATTATTAACATTTTTATTGTATTTACTTTTACAAATATTTTATAAAAACATTATTACATCAAAAATCAAAATAAATTATTTCAACGTCAATATCATTGTTATAAATTATGCTTTCTATTATATCATCTTTTTGGACTATAGATTTTCATGTATTTTTGGTCAAGGAGTTAACGAAATTTAATTTCTACTCCCGTATATGATGTATAATATTGATATTTATATTAATATTATTTATGTTATATAGTTATAAATCAGTGAAATTACTGGTTAAGTTGATTGTTATAAGTGTAATCAGTTAAAATAGTGGCTATTTGATGATAAAAATATATTTCGAGCTTCAATTAACACTATAATATAAAAATATATATTTCTTTTCCAACATTTCACAAAAAACAACAACAATATTCATGTTTTTTTTATCTACATACTCATCACACCTCAGATTTCCTTACAAGACTTATGACCACCAATATTAGTCGACATTTCACATTAACGTGTTGTTTCAATACCTTGAATCAACAAGTTAAATTCATTTTCCTTCTAATCCCCCTTAAACTTGAATCATGACTCTAACCCTGACAATAAGTTGTTCGGACAAAATTATACGATTTGATTAGTTTTATCGTTAGTTGTTAGGACAAAGACAAAATTGAAAAATCTAATAAAACACAAAAAATAAATTATTCTATTTTGTGTTCAATAAAAAAAACCAACAGGATGACTCACTTTTAGATATGAGGTTGCTTATATTAGTGAACAACTTTCTGTTTCATAAGGATATAACTTGTTATTTTATTTAACTTTAGTTGTTAACTTAGTCATTGATTGGTTTTATAGACGTAAATTTCATTAAATATTCTACTAAGATGATTGGACGTCATAAAAACTTTTTGACCCATTAGTCCTATAAATGAAAAAAAATACTTGTATTCATAATTATACATGATAATCTCTTTAATTATAAATTCTCGCGTTAAATATGTCAAGGGTTGGGTTCACGTGAGACCAACATTTTTTCGTGAGACCCGTGAGGACAAGTTTTTACACTTGAAACTTCACAGCAAAATACTGTGAAGGTAAAAAAAATCCGAATCTTCACAGCAAAAACACAACATTTTGCTGTGAAGTTTCAAGTGTAAAAATTTGGTTTCATGGGTCTCACGAAAACATGTTGGTCTCACGTGATCCCAAGTCAATATGTCAAAATCAAATACTTCTATATAATATATTTATTTGACTATAAAATATATAGATTTATTTAACGACATCCAACTTGAAAGACTAATAAGAAATGGTGATGGAGATGCCATCATATGAATCATTGTTCCTAAAAAGAACCTTTCAATTGAATAAAATGAAAAAAGAAAGAGTCAACTCTTGTACTAATTGCTCTACACCACGTTTTTCTTGCATTAACTTATATATTTTTCGTTACAAAAAAAATTAATATTAAGAGGTATTTGGTTATAAGTCTTAAATAGTAATTAATAGGATTTAAGATAAAAGAAATTATTTGGTTTATAATGAACTCATTTCCTACGATCCCAAAATTCTCATTCCGTCATTAATATTTATTTTTATTAAAATATTTTAATTAAATAATCTATAATTATAATTTAATAAAAAGTTATTAATTATAAATTATTAAGTTATAATTATTTCTTATTAATAATTGATATTTAATAATTAATAATTAATAAATTATTAAATAAACTATAATTATAATTTATTAATGAATAATTAATTATAAATTATTAAATTCTATTATATATTAAATTATTTTCATATTAATAATTAATAAATTATTAAACAAACTATAATTATAAATTATTAAATATTTATTGTTTATTGGATTTTAAATTATTAGAAAATAGTTAATGATGAATAAATAGTAAATGACTAAAATACCTTTGAGTTAATTGGACTTAACCGATTAAAGCCTAATAAAATTGAATAAATCCCATTAGAGCCTATTAAAACCCAATAAAACACTTTAAAACCCAATAGAACCGATTAAAACTCAACAAAATCCATTTAAGTTCAATAAAACCGAATAAAGCCCAGATCCATTGAAGTCCAATGAAACCCTTTAAAACACAATAGAATCGATTAAAGTCCAATAAATTGAATAAAGCGCAACAGATCCATTAAAGTCCAGTAACATCCATTAAAACCTAATATAACCCATTAATGCCCAATAAACCCGAATAAAACCCAATATAACCCATTAAAGCCCAATAAAATGGAATAAAACCCAATAGATTCATTAAAGTTCACTAAGATCCATTAAAGCCCAATAAGACCCTTTATGATCCTTGGTGAGTTATTACATGCTTGTATGCAAGTGTGTACTACATATGAATGTGGTGTCTATTGTGAACTCGATAAAACCATTAAGACCCACTAAGAATCATTATAGCTCAATAAGACTCATTATGACTTATTAAGACTCAATAACCAATGGGAACTTATTACCTATTTGTATGCGTTACCAAACAACACACACATTGTTATCTATACATTCATATATACACATATACACATGCATACATACATACATACATACATACATACATACACACACAACATATCATATGCAATTATCAAACAACAACACACACATACACACAAGTTATCTATACATTCACATATACACATGCATATAAACATATATACAACACATATACCCATAGGGGGCCATTCAAGGGAGAACTCAGTTATCTATGATAACCGTGAGATCCAATCTTAACCACAAATCAGAAGATAAATTAGGAAATCAATAATTTTGGTAATTTTAATTAAAAATTTTAATTAAAGGTATTTTAGGTATTTTTGAGATCTCCTCTCTCTTCTCTTCTCTCTCCTCTCTCCAGCAAATATTATTCGGGCAAATACATGATGCCCACTGTGATACACTTTACAAACATCGAAAATACATGATGCACATTGTGATACACTGTGTAAAGATAGAAAATAGTGTGCTATAATACCATTTTGTAAACATCAAAAATACGTGATAGCACACCATGATACACTTTGTAAAGATCGAAAAAACATCGAAAATAAGTGATGCACACTGTGATACACTTTGTAAAAGATCGAAAATACATGATAGTACACTATGATACCCTTTTGTAAACATAAAAAATACGTGATAGCACAATGTAATACCCTTTTGTAAAAGGAAATAAGAAAAATTAGGAATTAGGTTATATTTTAGGAATTAAACAAATTTACTAAAATATCATTTTCGATTTATTTAAAATTAATATTAATTATTCTAAATGTGTGGCTCATATTGGATCTCACGGTTACCACAAACTACCCAGTTCTCATTTGATTAGGCCCCTATACCGATATATATACATATATATATATATATATATATATACAACAATGTGTACATACATCCAATCTTGGTTAGCAACCAATACACATACACATCATGTATACATATATATAACACGGACCAATAGATACATGTAACATACACACACATATATGTACACATAACACATACAAATGAGAGAATAAGAAAAACAAATAAATTTGTTGCTAATTAGCGAGGGATTAGCAATTGATAGACCATAAACCTTATCAGTAGCTAATCCCTCCCTAATTAATGACGAATGGGTTTGTGGTTTATCCATCGTTAATCTCTCACTAATTAGTGACGGAGTAACGACAGATTAGCCACAATCCCATTCCGTCGCTAATCCCTCGCTAATTAGTGACGTATTGGGTCCTTCGCTAAATTCCATCGCTAATGCCCCCTTTCTAGTAGTAAGCATTGTCCGAATAGAAGATGCAAAAGTCAAATAATGATTTAGAAGATTTGAATTCCTTTTTTCTTTTAATCTATATGTCAGGATCGAAACTCAAACAAGAATTTAAATAACACACTCAGAAACTGATGTTAAAGAAGTTGCGGAAAAACACTTTAACAAATATCAATGGAACAGTATATAGAACTCAAATCACAAGTTTATATTGATTCAACTTGATGATTACACAAAACCTCAATCTGTTTAACAGGTTAAACAGACGTTCTATACTTCTCTATAGAAAGGATCTAAACTATTCTTGAGGTTAATTCTCTCTAAAACAAAACGTATGAATTATTTTTTCTATCAAAGACTTCTATACTATATATACAAGACTGAGTACAAGATAATTTAAAAATAAAATTGATCTTTAGCATCAATACCATAATTATCTTCAACCATATCTCCAACTCATCTTTATCTTCAAGTCTTCTTTATCTTTAGAAGCAGCACTAACCTTCTTTTAGCAGTATTAATCATTTGAGCAACATAAACATCCTCAGCAGTATTAATCCTTGAGCAGTATTAACCATGCTTGCAGTAGTAATCTTCAACAGCATTAACTACTAGCAGTACTAACTATTCTAGTAGCAGCACTAACATTTCAAGCAATATTAATTCTACTAGCAGTATTAAAAGTACAAGCAGTAGTAATACCTTTCAACTAGCAGTAGTATCCATCCTTAGCATATTCTGACCCAACAATCTCCCCCTAACTTAACTTTTCAGAATGAGAAGTTAAGTTCTTCAACTTAAAGTCTTCATAATGCTTTCAACACTTCAGATTAGTTCCCCAAATTAGGATCCAAACCCAACCTTTGATTTATGATTCTTCTGATTACAATCTTTGCCATTTCAGAACCTGTAGAACATACCAGCTTTGCTCTCAACATTCCTTGTAGCTTAGCTCTGCTATGATCATACACTTTGTCCACCAAGTAGTACTCATGGTAGCTTTTGTCTATGGTCAGAACATATACTCCACATCTTTCAATTAACATCCAATGGTCAATGCTTCTGAAAACCCTTTCATGATTCATATCTCTGATAATATGCTTAACCCTGTCAGGATCAAACATCATGCATAGGTACTCTACAACTATCTTGATTAGACTCATTCCAGCTTCTTCCAACACTTTACCATATAATTTCATCCCAACTTTGTGCATTTCTTCCAAATCAGACATGGAGCAGCTTCTGATAATTTTACCCCATGTAGCATACACTTCATAGTGATCTCCCTGTCTCTTGATCCTGAAGTATTCTTTGCCTTGATCTTTCAAAATATCTCAATGAATGATTTCAGGAGCATTCACTGAAATAGGATCAGCTTGCACAGGTTCTTCATTTGTCAGAGTCATGTACAAATGGAATTGTTGATTGGACTGCTCTGGATTCTGCTCTGGCTCTGCTAAAAGTTCATCAGTAGGTTTTGCTTCTGCTTCTTCTCTTTCTTCTTCAATTCTTGCTCTTTTTGCCTTTGGCTTGGTGGCAATGGATTTCTTTCTCTTAATTACTCCAATTTGTTGAGCCAAAGTTTCTTCTTTCTTTTCTTCTTTCTTTTCTTCTTTCTTTTCCTTGACAGGAGTTCCTTCTTCACTTTCTGGGAAGGGTTGTTGGATGTTGAGATCATGCCTCTCTTTCATCTTCCTTTCAACTTCTTCCCTTTGAGTGGAGTCCCCTTTCAGTTTGGTCATCTCCTTCTGGTAAAGTTCTTCAAGCTTTCCAAAAGACATACTTGTAAACATTCCCTCAGGAACTCCAATAGCTCATTTCAGGAAGTTTATCATCTTTCTTCTTTCTTGGTTTGCTAAGTATGTCTTGGAAGGTTGTCTTTGTTTAGTCTTCAGTGGTAGCCTTTGCCTGGAAGCCTTCTTTGTGACTTTCTTAGCAGCAACTGCAGACTTTAGACTATTTTGATATTCCTCATTCAGCTTAGTAGCCAATTCCAAAGCTATCTCTCTGTCTTTTGCAGATTGGATTTGTTCTTCCTTTTCCAACTCTTCTTGAAGCTTTTTGGCCAATTCTTCATCCAACTGTATCTGTTTCTGTTTCTTCACTGGTTGCTCAGACTCAACCATCTTTTCCTTTCCTTCCTTCTTTGCATCCTCCATACTGACTTCTTTTAGTTTCTTTTCTAATCCTCCTTCTTTGATCATTACTCCCTTAGCATTTTGAGTGGCTTTGGGAGTGTCATTCTTAGCTTTTACAAGGGTTTCTGCAATTTCAATTTCCTCTCTGGACAATGCTGTTTCTGCTGCAGTTTTCTCTGTTTCTACTTTTTTTGCAGTTACTGCTGCTGGCTCAGTTACTGCTTCTTTTGTATTTTCTGCTGCATTTGATTTTTCTGTTTCCTTATTCAACTCCCCCTCAAAATGAGCTTCCATGCTAACAGGGCTTTGTTTCTCCCCTTCAGCTTGTCTCTCCCCCTTGTTGAAAGCATCTCTCCTTTTCTTTAAAACATACTGCTTTCTTCTCTTTTTCTGCACCAACCTCTGAACCATCTTCTTTAGTTTGGTAATCTGCACTGGTTGAGACAATATTACCAGTTTCATCTCCTCTATATCTGCACCCTGTTTGATGACATCAAGATTGATATTTCCCATAGTTTCCATCAATTCATCATAGTTATATCTGTCCTCACCTCCTTTGGGTGTGTTGACCACCCTTGAAGGATCCTTGGATCTTTTAGTAGAGGTCTTCTGCCTAGAAGAAGCAACATCTACCCCCTTGGTTTCTTGGCATCTGGGACCTTTGGATGATTGCTCACCCAAAGTTGCCACGGGGAAGGTCTTAGATATGTTCACACTATCCTGCCCTGCACTTTGTGCAAAGTCAGTAGTGTGAGCCTTACTACCCATATGCTCTTCCCTCTCCTTATTGAGCACCGTCTTGGGGTTGGGAGACACCCCTGTGGTTTCTCTATTGATATTCTCTAATGGAGAATGCTCCATTAGAGGGCTTGAAGGCTGTGGGGGTGAAGGTACAAGAAGGGAAGGAACCTTCTTTACCTTTTTCCTTATATAGATTTTGGTGATGGGGGATGTGAACATTTCAATAGGAATCTGAGGAGGATTACTAGAAATGAGTGGTGTGGGTAGGTCATCAGTTTAGTTGTCGAATGAGGGCTTTGACACTGATGCCTCACCATGGGAATGTGACACACCCATCATTGTAGAGAACAATGGGGTGTCTTGTCCAGAAAAGTCCTTGGAGGGCCTTTTCATGTTTGAGAATACCTTCCCTTTAGGAGGTTTTGGTACATACACCTCTTGAAAAGAGGGTAGATCCGTCAATTCCTTCAGTATAATCTCTTGTACAAACCTGGGATACATGTAAAAGCTTTTGGATTTGGTATCCAGGTTTGACATAAAATCATTGAAAATCATTTGAGAGAAATTGAACTTTCTAGAGGTAGCTAAGCAGAGCAAAGCATAAGCTAAGGTACTGCTAAACTCACTCCATCCAGTTGTTTTTCTTGAAATGCAATGTTGGAGGGTATGAACAAAAAATCTCCACTGTGGTGAAAATCTGTTCTTGAAAAACTTGAATACATCAGTGGGACCTTCATACCCCATATTACTAAGAGTTTGGAAGAGATCTTCCTTAGGTAAGGAGGTTATACCTGAGGCATCATCTAAGCATAGATGGATGCGAATACATTCCTCTAAGATGGTCAGGGGTTTATCACACACCCTGGTTTGAATGACCTGAGTCCCTTCTTCAGTGTGAATGGTAGCATTGGCCCAAAACTGTCTTTGATGTTCCACATAGATTGTGGGATTGACAGTAAGAGCGTGGGCGATGTGTGAGGATTTAAGGAAATCCACTATGGCATGGAAACCTTCAGCTTGCTTTGGTTTCTGCAACATAGCGAGCTCGTTGTGTTCATCAAAGAATGCTCGTCCTGCCATCGTTCTGGTTAAATCTAGCGTTCGAATCGTTCCTAGGGTTGACACTGGTAAGCAAGAAATCGAGAGAGAGAAGAAGAAACAATGGAAGTTCAAAGAGTCGTTTGTATTTTGGCGGTCACAAAGGGTATTTATAGGTGGAGGGATTCAGTTAGAAGCAGTACTAAGTACCTTAACAGTATTAACTAACTCACAGTATTAACTCATATTAGCAGTAGTAACTCCCACTGGCAGTACTAACACGGACTAGCAGTATTAACACAGACTAGCAGTATTAACACTTACCAGCAGTAGTAACAATGATTAGCAGTATAAAAACAAAGGCAAGCAGTAGTAACTTTGCACTGGCAGTATAAACCACCTAGCAGTAGTAACCATACTTAACCATTTTTGAAAAGTTATCATGAGTAATATAGTGAGCAGTATTAACTGATTTAGAAGTACCTAGTATCCATTTGAAGCAATCTGAAACACTGAAACACACAAGGTTAGTAGCACCATGCACAATATAATATAAGAAAGTAGACAGGATGGAATCTATACAGGTACATGAGACAAAAGATAATAGGCTTATTCAGAGTTTATCATGCCCACACTTGTGACCAAAAATGTAAATCTACCCACATCAAAAGCTTTAGTGAATAGATCAGCAAATTTGTTACTTGTATGAACTTTCACAACCTGAATTAGCTTCTTTTCATTACAGTCTCTGATAAAATGATACCTGATTTCTATATGCTTTTTTTTGGAGTGCTTGACTGGATTATTAACAATGCTAATAGCACCGTTGTTATCTATGAAGATTGGAGTGTGAAGAAAGGTCATACCATAGTCCAACATTTGATTCTGAATCCAGAGTACTTGAGAACAGCAGCTTGCAGCAGCTATGTACTCTGCTTCTGTTGTAGATGTGGATACTGTGGTTTGTTTCTTGCACTGCCATGATACTAGTCTTGCACCCAAAAACTGACATCCCCCTAAAGTTGACTTTCTATCCAAATTTGCACCACCCAAGTCACTGTCTGAATAAGCAAGTAGGTCAAATGGTGAGTCATGAGGATACCAAAGACCTAATCTAGGTTGGCCTTTGAGATATCTGAATATCCTCTTGACTGCTTGAAAGTGTGACTGCTTAGGCCTTACTTGAAATCTTGCACACACACAAACAGGAAACATGATATCTGGTCTTGAAGCAGTGAGATACATGAGGGAGCCAATCATGGATCTATAGTGATGACCATCCACATCCTCCCCCTCAAGATCTGCAGTGATCTGTTTGTGTGTCTCCATGGGTGTGCTTGCAGGCTTTGAGTCTGAGAAACCAAACTTGTTAAGAATGTCCTGCACATATTTGGATTGACTTATAAATATCCCATCTTTCTTCTGTTTAACTTGAAGCCCTAGGAAGAAGGTAAGTTCACCCATAGAACTCATCTTGAATCTCTTGTGCATCAAATCTTCAAAGTCTCTGCACATTTGATCTTTTGTGGATCCAAAGATAATATCATCCACATAGATTTGCACTATTAGGATGTCCTTCTTCTTCCTCTGAATGAACAGAGTCTTGTCTATGATTACTCTTTGAAACCCATTTTCCAAGAGATAGGTAGACAGAGTGTCATACCATGCCCTTGGTGCTTGATGTAGCCCATATAGTGCCTTCTTCAATTTGTATACTCTGTCAGGATAATTTGGATTCTCAAATCCTGGAGGCTGACAGACATACACTTCTTCTTCAATTCTTCCATACAGAAAAGCACTCTTTACATCCATCTGGTAGACTTTGAACTTCATGAAAGATGCATAGGCTAAAAATAGCCTGATTACCTCTATCCTGGCCACTGGTGCAAATACTTCTTCATAATCAATACCCTCTTCTTGAGCATACCCTTGTGCCACTAGTCTGGCCTTGTTCTTTATTACAATTCCTCTCTCATCTTTCTTGTTCCTGAAGATCCATCTTGTGCCAATTGCTCTGTGTCCCTTTGGAAGATCCACCAGATCCCATACATCCTGCAGCATAAACTGCAATAGCTCCTCTTGCATTGCTTCTATCCAGCTTGGATCCTTCATTGCATCAAATGCCTTTTTGGGTTCCACCTGTGATAGAAAGCAAGATAATAAACCTGATTGTAGATCTTTCAATCCCCCTAACTTGCTTTGTTGCCTTGTGATCATTGGAGAATTGATGTCACCAATCACTAATTGAGGAGGATGATTCTTCTGGGTTCTTGTAGCATTGACAGCCTCTTCATTAAGATTGACTCAAAGATTGGTGTCATTCCTTTCTGGAGAGCTTCCACCATACACTGAAGAATCATCATCTGTGTCTTCTTCTTCCAAAACTGGCATCTCAAGACCTTTGATTCCTGAATCTGAGGGCTGATCTTTCTTTTCACCTCTGTCCTCTTCATTATGAGCTGGTTCAGTGTCCTTTGAATCTGAATTATCTTTCTTATCTTGGTCACATAATTCAATAGAATCAGCAGTAGGTGTTGGGAACAACACAAACTCTTATCTTTGTACTTGTGCCTTTTTTGTTCCTGTTTCTGCATTATGCACATCACTGAAACTCAAAGAATTAGTTAGTGAATCAATTTCAAATAGCCAATCAGGACCTGAACCAAGTTGATTTGGTGTGTTCTCATTGCATTTGATATTGTCACTTTCTTCAATAATCCTAGAAGAGGTGTTAAAAACTCTGTAGGCCTTGCTTTGAGATGAGTAACCAACAAGAAACCCATCCTCAGCTTTGCTATCAAACTTGACTAGATGAGTTTTGGTATTGAGAATTGTGCAAGGACACCCAAATGGTTTGAAAAATCCAATAAAAGGTTTCTTCTTTTTAAAAAGCTCATAGGGTGTCTTGTCTTGAGATTTTACTACTAGAACTCTGTTTTGAACATAGCAGGCAGTATTAACTGCTTCTGCCCATAAAGTAATTGGAAGTCTTGAATCTGCCAACAGAGATCTAGCAGCTTCTATCAGAGTCCTATTTCTTCTTTCAGCAACACCATTCTGTTGAGGAGTCCTAGGAGCACTAT
Source organism: Arctium minus (assembly GCA_954870635.1). Lineage (NCBI taxonomy): Eukaryota > Viridiplantae > Streptophyta > Magnoliopsida > Asterales > Asteraceae > Arctium > Arctium minus. The sequence continues at coordinate 19,455,516 of OX941097.1, read as the reverse complement.
ATTGTTTCTCAATGCCTTTTTCCTCACAAAAGTTGTTTAGGTCATTATTTTTAAATTCAGTTCCATTATCAGACCTAATGACTTTAACTTTTAGATTTGTTTGGTTTTCAATTTTAAGAACAAAGGATTTGATCAGTCCACTTGTCTCATCCTTAGTCCTCAGAAAATAGGCCCAGGTGAATCTAGAGAAATCATCAACAATAACCAAGCAGTAGGATTTCTTGCCAATACTCATCACATTTGTAGGTTCAAACAGATCCATATGCAGTAAATTAAGAGGTGAAGAAATTGTATTTATCTCTTTGGACTTATGAGAAGTTTTGTGTTGTTTGCCTTTAAGACATGCAACACAATGATCATCACATGAAAATACCTTTTGTGGCAAACCCCTTACAAGGTTGTTTTTCACAAGTTTATTCATTGTTTTAAAGTTCATGTGACACATCCTTCTGTGCCAAAGAGATGATTCATCTACTAAAGCTTTTGAAAATAAGCAATTTAGAGATGAATCAGAAACTACACTCTCCAAGTCTAAACAATAAACATTTTCCTTTAGGAGTTCTAAGTAGTATCATACTGTCATCAACTACCTTGAACCCTGGAGCAAGGATAATACATTCAGTATCAGTGAATAATATGCTATGTTTCTTGTCACAGACCTGTGATACACTTAACAGGTTGTATCTTAATTGCTCAACATAGTATACATCCTCAAAGATCATCTTACCTTTTGACACATTACCTTTTCCACTTATCTTACCACCTGCTGGATTATCACCAAAAGCAACATGTCCTCCGTCAATTCTTTTGAAGTTTTGAAGGCAGGCCATGTTACCTGTCATGTGCCTGGAACAACCACTATCAACATGACAAATGCTCCTTCACTTGAGCTGTTGGTTGCCCTGCACATTTAATAAAGCAGTTAGTTTTTAATAGGAACCCAAGCCAAAGTGATCTTGGGTTTCCCATTCTCATCAACATATTCATATTCAGACTGGATGAGATTATCACACTGAGAAATCTTATTGCTTGAATACTTTGTCACAATAATGGGTCTGTTACTGAAAGCAGTACTAACTTGATTGGCAGTACTAACTTTGTTAGCAGTACTAATTGGGTTAGCAGTAGTATTGCTTGCAGTAACATTATTTCTGTCAGCAGTACTATTTGAAGTAGCAGTACTAACAGATTTCTTTACTTTTGGAACCCAAACCTGGACAAAGTTGTTTGTTGTCTTTGTTTTTAAGTTACTCCTAGGCTTATTTGGAGTATTTTTCTTTGAATTAGCAAACTTATTCTGAACATGAGATTTTATAGGTGCCCTTCTCACATTCTCAGCCATATGATTTCTTATTTGCTTCCTATAACCAACAGAATTTTGTATATTTCTTTGAAAACTGATCCTTTGGTTAATAGGATTGAAATAACAGTGTTTGGCTAGATGATTTTGCTTGCCACAGATAAAACAAGGCTTTGGTCTGTTAATTTTTTTCAGATCAATTCCTTGTTTTAATGCCCACTGATTATTTCTATTTCTTTGATTTCCCCTTGTTTTATCATGTTTTTGGGGCTGATTCTGTTTACAAGTACAGGGATTAACAACAGTGGTTTGCATGTAATAAACTCCCTGTACCTTTCCCTTTCCTCTCTTATGGGTCTCAGCTTTTTCATTCTTAACAGTCTCTTCTCCAGACTTTAATTTCTCACTCTTGACAAAAGGTTTACCCCCTCTTTCATTTGTCAGAATGTGGTTTTCTAGGGGAATATCTTTTTGGTCTTTCTCCTTCTTACTCTCAGAGTCCTCTTCTTCAGAATCTGCCTCAACCACTACTTTGTCTAAAGGATCTACTTCAGTGGTTCCTTCAGGTAATTCCTTCTTGTCCTGTCTTTCTAAGAGATCAGAGGTAGGAGGAATATAGTTATTGTTGTATGGTGGAGGGGTAGTGTTGTAGCCTATTCCTCTTCTAAGTTTGTCATGGACTTGAGTTTTTAAAAGTGAGTCCATTGCTTTAGAAGCATTGGAATATTTCTCAATGTCCAGCTTGGCTTTCTCAAACTCACTTCTTATCTTCTCACATTCCTCTTCGGACTTTTTAAGCTTGATCTCTAACTGATTTTTCTCCCACTTCCAGTAGTTTGTATCATAGGAATGTTGAAGTTCATTAGCCTGGTAAGACTTAATTTGTTTTTCAAACCTCTCAACAATCAGGACATACTCTCTTCTGTCTTTTTCTAACCTTTTAAGGTCATCACACATACTCTGATTGTGATCCCTGTACTTTTTAACAGTTTAAATACAGGTTTTAGAGCAAAGATTAGAAGTTACCTCTGTGGGAATATCAGTGCTTTCTGAAACTTTAGCCATTAAAGCTTGATTCTGAACTGCTTCTTCTGCTTGGTCACTCCAGTCAAATCCCATTCCTTCTTGGGAAACAAGAGCTTGAGAAGAGTTCCTACTTTTGAAGCTAGTGGACTGTGATGGTTGATGGTTGCTAGTATGTTGTTGAGGCATTCCACTTCTGCATTCTCTTGCAAAGTGCCCCAGCTTGTGGCATTTGTAACATTCAACCTTGGATTTATCAAATCCAACCCCATCTTCTCTTTTCTGACCAAAGTTGTTCCTTCCAGTCCTTTTGATGAATCTTTTTACCCTCATAGTCAACATAGCCATCTGCCACTTGATATCCATCTCCTCCAGATCATCAGCATTTATCTGTTCTAAGTCATCATTAATTAGAGTGGAATTAGCATGACTGGCTAGAAAAGCTTCTAAAACTGAGTCATTGGATCCATCTTGCTTTGATCCATGGGCAGTACTAACTGATTCTGTATTAGCAGTAGAATCAGCAGAGGATGATAAAAGAGCATTATTGTATGAGTATCCAGAGGGCCTCTTCTTTGTTTCTACCTCTGCTTCAAACACCCTAAGATCATTATAGAGGTCATCCAATTCCTTGTCCTCCAATTGATCATTCTGTCTGAAGGAGACAGTGTACATAGTCCATTCATCACCAAGAGATCTTAGAAATTTTCTGTTAACATCATCTTGATCTATCTGAACACCAACAGTAGCCAACTCACCAATTAGTTTATTAAATCTATCAAAAGTTTGAGTCATGGACTCATTTTTTGTAGACATGAAGTTTTCATACTGTTGCTTGAGGATGGCCTTTTGATTTCTCTTGGTACTTTTGGTACCAGAAAATCTTTTCTCCAGAGAATTCCAAAGAATTTGTGCATCAGAACAGTTGCAGAATTGATGTTGGTACTCATTAGGTATAGCCAAAAGCAGAGTGCTCAAGGCTTTCATCTCTGTCTGCCTTAATTTTCTTTCTCCATCTGTCTTTGGTGGAGGTCTCTTTCCTTCTGCATCCATCTTTCCTCCATCAGAAGGACCATTCTCAGTGATGTCCCACATTGAGAAGTCTGTGAGAAGAATGTACTGCTTGATTCTGATCTTCCACATGTCAAACTCATTGGGTTTGAGCATGGGAACCTTTGATACCAAAACACTATCGCTTGAACTGTCCATGATTAAAGGTTTCTGAATTTTCTAGCTCTGATACCACTTGTCAGGATCGAAACTCAAACAAGAATTTAAATAACACACTCAGAAACTTATGTTAAAGAAGTTGCGGAAAAACACTTTAACAAATATCAATGGAACAGTATATAGAACTCAAATCACAAGTTTATATTGATTCAACTTGATGATTACACAAAACCTCAATCTGTTTAACAGGTTAAACAGACGTTCTATACTTCTCTATAGAAAGGATCTAAACTATTCTTGAGGTTAATTCTCTCTAAAACAAAACATATGAATTATTTTTTCTATCAAAGACTTCTATACTATATATACAAGACTGAGTACAAGAAAATTTAAAAATAAAATTGATCTTTAGCATCAATACCATAATTATCTTCAACCATATCTCCAACTCATCTTTATCTCCAACTTATCTTTATCTTCAAGTCTTCTTTATCTTTAGAAGCAGCACTAACCTTCTTTTAGCAGTATTAATCATTTGAGCAATATAAACATCCTCAACAGTATTAATCCTTGAGCAGTATTAACCATGCTTGCAGTAGTAATCTTCAACAGCATTAACTACTAGCAGTACTAACTCTCCAAGCAGTACTAACTATTCTAGTAGCAACACTAACTTTTCAAGCAATATTAATTCTACTAGCAGTATTAAAAGTACAAGCAGTAGTAATACCTTTCAACTAGCAGTAGTATCCATCCTTAGCATATTCTGACCCAACACTATATACATATATAAAGTAAAATCATTGAGGAATGACGTGGCACTCTCTAAACACTGAATCCCTCCTCTCTAATTTTTCCTGTTTTTGGCTTTTCCCTAATTTTCCATATATTAACTACAAACTCTTGGTCTACTTTAACATCGCTCCTGGTAGGCCTCCTATTTACTTCTCCATCGATTCAATTGTCAATTAATTGTCCACCACCAATCTTGAAATCCCCATTTCATTTCGCATCGATCCATCCAACAGTGGCGAAGCGTCTGATTCCATGCCTAAACAGAGTGTTGGTCGACAAGATTGTCCCTCCGTCCAAAGCCATCGGTGGTATTCTTCTCTGTTAGACAATATATTTCCCATAATTACCCCCTTGTAATTAGCTGTAATTAGTACGTGATTCCTGTAATTATGTTTTCCTTATTTGTAATCCTTGTATATATTGGGTTGAATACAAAGCCTAGAGGCAGACAAGTTTTACCATCGTCAGTCATGGTATCAGAGCTCTAAACCCAGCCATCTGTTTTTTTTTCTTTTGTTCCCCACCCTTTCTTCTTCTTCCAGCACCTTTTTACTCTATTTCTTCCATATGGCTGGTGAAAAGACCACAATCTCTATTGCCTACCATCCAGCATTAAACGTCTCTAACATCCGCAATTTAGTCCCCCTCATTCTTGATGTAGAAAAGGTGCAGTACCCTTCCTGGGCCACTTTGTTCCGCAATACTGCACGGGCCTATCAAGTTTTAGATCACATCGACGCCAAGATCTCGTGCCCCTCCGATGTTGATGACTATTTGTGGTTTCGTCTTGACGCCATAGTTCTGCAATGGGTTTACGGTACTATCTCTACCGATCTTCTTTACATCATTCTGGACGAAAATCCCACGGCTATGGTGGCTTGGGAACGGTTACGCGATCACTTTCAAGACAACAAGAGCACTCGTACGGTGCACTTGGAAAATCAATTTGGTTCAACCAAACTAGACCAATTCCCCTCTCTCACTGCCTACTGTCAAGCACTCAAACCCATTGTTGATCAACTTGCCGGGATCGATCACCCGGTCTCTGATGAGCGGCCTATGTTACAACTTGTTGCAGGCCTTACCGAAGAATATGCCATGGTTGCTACCGTCATAGAACAAACGGTGCCTCTCCCTTCCTTCACGAAGGCTCGATCTATGCTCGCGTTAGAAGAGACAAGACGTAACGACCACCAAAAATCTGGTAACTCTTCTTCGTCTACTGTCCTTCTCACTCACAACGACCAGACCACACCCCAATTTAATCAACAAGTTAGCAGCGTGGGGGACGAGGTGGTCGCAACAACAGGGGAAAAGGTCGTACAAGTCGTGGAGGACGCGGAGGCATCGACGGTCGTGGGCACTTCTCGCAGCCACAACAATTTTATGGACCATGGAATAGTCCATGGCAGCAGCCGTGGGCTTACCCTCCATGCCCATATCCCTCTCAACCTTACCAACACCGAGGGCCTTCACCCAACAATCACACAGGCCTTCTCGGCCCTGCACCACGTCAAAATCAGCAGCAACAACAAGCTTTTATTGCACCAAGCAATATCAAACAGCCCACTGACCTCCCGAGTTTCTTCAATACCATGTCACTACAACCCCCAGATGACAACAACTGGTACATGGATACCGGGGCATCCTCCCATATTATGAACAATCCAGGTAAACTTCATCCCCTTCTAAATTGGTGCAATGTAAATTCATCTATTATGGTCGGAGATGGAACAAAAATTCCAGTTAGAGGTTTGGGCACATCTACTCTTCCACATCCCCATCCTTCCCTCTCTCTTAAAAACATTCTCTATGCTCCAAATATTATTAAAAATCTTATATCAGTACGTAGATTCACTTCTGACAATAATGTTTCTGTGGAGTTTGATCCTTTTGGTTTTTCTATTAAGGATCTACGGACGGGGGCTGTCTTGACGAGGTGTAGAAGTAGTGGGGAGCTCTACCCTTTGCATTCCACCACCACAAACTATGACAACAACCATTCCACTTTTGCCGTCATCTCTCCTTCTACTTGGCATAGCCGTTTGGGACATACGGGACTTCCTGTTTTTGACTACCTTAGGACAAATAAATTTATTCATTGTAATAAAGAGCATCAGTCTCATATTTGCCATGTTTGTCAGTTGGGCAAACATTGTCGTTTACCTTTTATTGCGTCCAATAACATTACAATGGCACCTTTTGATATAATACACAGTGATGTATGGACTTCGCCACTTCCTAGTGCAACTGGTTTTCGCTATTATCTTCTCTTCTTAGATGATTACTCTAGATATCTATGGGTTTTTCCTCTCAAAACAAAAAATGATGTTTTTTTCTACTTTTGTCAAATTCCATATTTTCATTAAAATTCAATTTGGACAAAATATAAAGGCACTTCATTGTGACAATGGTCGTGAATATGACAGTAACAACTTCACCCATTTTAGTGAATCTAATGGGATGACATTTCGACATTCTTGTCCCCATACCTCACCTCAAAATGGTAAAGCGGAACGCATGATCCGCTCAATTAACAATGTTGTCTATAGTCTCCTTTTTCAAGCCTCTCTCCCTCCCTCCTTTTAGGTCGAAGCATTACATATAGCTACATACCTCCTTAATATTCGACCGAAACGACTTCTCAACTACATTTCTCCCATACAAATTCTATACAACAAAATACCCACATATGACCACTTACGCATCTTTGGTTTCTTATGCTACCCCAATCTTGCCACCACTATTCCTAACAAGCTTAGTCCTCGCTCTTCACCTTGTATATTTATTGGGTTTCCCTCTAATCACCGTGGGTATCGTTGTCTAAATCTTTCTACCAAAAAGATCATAATATCTCGTCATGTCATTTTTGACGAGTCCCAATTTCCCTATGCTTCCCAACCCTCTCCTTCTTCTAATCGATATGATTTTCTAGACTTAGATGACTCCCCACCTATTCCCCTCCTCATTCGGAGTAGTACGGCCCACCCAAATGGCCCTCCTCTTAACTCCTCACATCCCTCCAACAACTCACTACCTTCCTCACCAAACCACAACCAGCCCACTGTTCAAACCACACAGTCGGCCCAACCACCCACTCCACAAACTACACAGCTGGTCCCTCCCTCATATCAGCATTCTAGGCAACCTATGTCATCCAACAACCCCTCCATCACTCATAGTGAGCCCATCATCGAATCTGTCCCCACTCATGCCATGCACACTCGTAGTAAAAGTGGTATTTTTAAGCCAAATCAAAAATATCTTATTGCCACATCTTCATCTTCTCATCTATCTCCGGTTCCCCGCTCCCACCTTAGTGCCATACAAGACTCTAACTGGAAAGCCGCAATGTGTGATGAATATAATGCTCTTCTCAAAAATCAGACATGGGAGTTGGTTTCTCGCCCGAACGGGGTCAATGTCATCCGTTGTATGTGGCTATTTAGGCACAAATTCCGGTCTGATGGTTCTCTTGAAAGATACAAAGCCCGACTTGTAGTTAATGGAAAAAGTCAAGAGGTTGGTGTTGATTGTGATGAAACGTTTAGTCCGGTGGTTAAACCTACTACTATTCGCATAGTGCTCAGTTTAGTTGTCTCCCAAAGATGGCCTATTCACCAACTAGATGTCAAAAATGCTTTCCTACATGGACACCTCTATGAGACTGTCTACATGCATCAACCCCCTGGGTTCGTGGATTCCACCAATCCTAAGCATGTGTGCCTCCTTCGAAAATCTCTTTATGGGCTAAAGCAAGCCCCTCGGGCTTGGTATCAACGATTTGCCATGTATCTTTTCTCTATCGGCTTTGTGAGCAGCAAGTGTGACCCCTCCCTATTTATCTATCGACGAGGTAGTGATATGGCATACCTTCTGTTATATGTTGATGACATTGTTCTAGCTGCTTCTTCTAACTCTCTCAGGGATCGTATCATTCTGTTGCTTCGTTCCGAGTTTGCAATGACAGATTTGGGACCACTATCATACTTTCTTGGTATATCTGTAACACGCACCAAGGACCATATGTTCCTATGCCAAAGTAAGTATGCACAAGAAATATTAGCTCGGGCCGATATGTCGTCTTGTAAAGCTGCTACAACTCCTGTGGACACCAAATCCAAACTCGGCAAAACTAGTGGCCCCAAAATAGCCGATCCTACTTTATATCGCAAGTTGGCCGGTGCTCTTCAATATTTGACATTCACGAGACCTGATATATCCTATGTCGTGCAACAGATTTGTCTATTCATGCACGATCCTCGTGAAATGCATCTACATGCTTTGAAGCGCATTTTGCGCTACCTGAAAGGCACAATACATTTTGGCATGCATTTATCTCATAGCACAACAACCGGGCTTGTTTCTTACACTGATGCTGATTGGGGTGGGTGCCCAGATACACGCCGATCCACGTCTGGCTATTGTGTATTTCTTGGAGATAATCTCATATCTTGGTCCTCTAAACGACAAGCTACCCTATCACGCTCTAGTGCAGAGGCGGAATACCGTGGGGTCGCCAATGTTGTTGCCGAGTCATGTTGGATTCGGAATCTTCTCCTTGAATTGCATTGCCCACTACGTAAGGCCACCATTGTCTATTGTGACAACATCAGCTCAGTCTATATGTCTCATAATCCTGTGCAACATCAACGCAAAAAACATGTGGAAATGGATATTCACTTTGTTCGTGAAAAAGTAGCCATTGGTCATGTTCGTGTACTCCACATGCCTTCCACTTATCAGTATGCAGACATCTTCACCAAAGGACTGCCTCAACCTCTTTTCGTGGATTTTCGCTCCAGTCTGAGCATACGTCCTCCTCCAGCTCCGACTGCGGGGGCGTGTTAGACAATATATTTCCCATAATTACCCCTTCGTAATTAGCTGTAATTAGTATGTGATTCCTCTAACTATGCTTTCCTTATTTGTAATCCTTGTATATATTGGGTTGAATACAAAGCCTAGAGGCAGACAAGTTTTACCATCGTCTATCATTCTCCCTGAGAAATCTTCCAAGGTATTATTCTTATTATTCACCTTCTCTCCCCTTTGATTTTATGGTTGGGTTCGGTTTTCATTACTAGCTCGCTAATTTTGTGGTTTCGTTTTGTAGTTGAATTTCGATTAGATAGTTACAGATTCTATTTCACATCCTCTCACTCTTCTCATCCCCAGCCGTTTGATGTCCTTTATGTTGATTTCTTCGGAATTGGAGGTATTTCCTCGCATCTATATATTCGTAATCTTCTGCTCCATTTTTTTTATTAACCTAACTGGATGTTGCAATCAAATGTTGGAGTTTGTTGATTACTATTGTAGTTGAATCAATTCGTTCAAGTTGTTTAGTTACGGCTAGGTCCGATAGTTTAGTTAGGGCTAGGGTTTATGTTTGTGTTTCAAAATGGTATAGAATCGTTAATGTGATTTATTAGGTTCGGATGTGCCGCGTTTGCTTTACGTTCACAGATGTTCTTGTGAATCAATGAGGTTTACGTAGTGTGAAATCTATATTTTCAATTGAATTATAAGGTTAGTAATTTATTGGTTTCTCTGCTAGCATCACATATTCACATTCCTGTCAACAATTTTACGCCGACAACCAAGGATAGCAACGTCCTTGGTGACAAGTTAACATCAACACCATTGAGGTTATTTGTAAAAAAAAAACTAGGTATTTGTTTATTTTTGGGTTTTTGTCACTCAAGTCTGTTATAAAATTAGTTATTTTTTCCGTATTCGTCTTTGTTCTTTGTTATGTATTTCTTCTTTATTGTTCAATTGTAGATTTGTTCTTAAACTAATTTTATATGCTTTAATTGTTATAGAAAACGGAAAGCAGCTACTCTCATCAGGTAATGCATTAACTTGACAATTTATATCTTCATTTTGTGGCCTTATGTATTGATATGATAGCTTTTCATTGTAATTTTTTGGCATTGGGGATCATCTCTTATGTGTTGTTTTCTTCTGGTCCTTTTTATTCAATGCAAAATCTGTTTATGAAATTTACTAATGCCTACTAGAATGAAGTGATCTTATAATAGTTGGCATTTTCAATAAGTATGACTTGATTATGCATTTTAATAAAATGTAATGCTCATGGTTAAGAATATTTGTTACCTCAAGATGAGTGTAGAGAGACACAAGACTTGATTAGAGATTGAACGAATATCCCATATAGGGTGTTATGGAAACAGATGAGCCTTATGCATATTGGTTAGGAGCATGTGTTGAAGACAAGTCATCATATGTAATTTCTTTTACTTAATGTTAATCGATTAGGTTTACCATCCTCATCTCCCAAAAATATTTACCCAATGATGTCATAAAAGTAAAGTCAAATGCATCTATGTTTTCTAAGCATGTTGCCACTTATATGAAGAACACCGTGGAAGGTGATTTTCTTCCCTTGAAAAGTAGGTAAACATATTTGATTATATTGTTGTTTCTACCCTTTACCTGAAAATATTCACTTTGTTTCACGAATAATTGAATTGATGAACATGATTGAAATATAGTGCTTTTCTTTTTTCTATATGTTTTTATCATTGTGGTTTTGTTGCTAACTGAATTATTGTACTTGAAACAATAAACGAAAACGTATATGATGTTCTATAGCTCATTTTATTCATCATGGTAATATAGCAGGCTACAAATATGTAATAAGTTATTTGTTTCTGTTCTTTCCTTTCTTTCTAGGTTATTGGGCAAATCAATCTTGGATTTATTTTTGGCAAGTTGGATCAAGACCTTTTTGTCGTGGATCAAGTCTTGCTTCTTTACTACCTCTCCATGGTTGGGCATTCTGTAGGATCTTACAGCATAAGTTACTGAATTCTTTTTCAAGAATGTTCAATGTACATATTCTAGCTTGTTGGGTATAAATCATTTTTCTTCTGTTGGTTTTGTAGAACAATCAAAATGGGGTGTGAAACAAGTTATAAAGAATAAGTTTCCTCCTTTTATTTCTAAAGTGAAATGAAACATAGATAAATATAAAAACCAAAAAAAGCTTGCCCACATGGATTTATGTTTCTTTTCTTCTTCATTTGTCATCTCTTGTGGAAGCATTTTTGTAGTTACCTCCCTTCATTTTAATTATTCATGTGGTTCATTTCTTTTGATGTATTTGGCATTTTGGGGTAATGTGCTAAACAATGTTATTGTACTTAGCACTATTGGGGTAACGCGCTAAACCACGTTATATTTGTAAGTCAAAAGATAGATTTCTTTATTTCAAGTTTGATACATGTATGCACATTAAACTTTGCATATCATCAAATGGTGCTTTTTCTTTACTTATCTTCATGCGCAATTTCTTTTCCCAACAATTGTTCTGTTTTCTACGCATTTATATAGGTTTTAGGGCTGAAACACAGATGAGGTGGAGTGTTTATGGAGTTTCAGGTTGCAAAGAAAGACCTTCAATGACATCTTAGTGAATTCAGACATGTTCTTCCATAATTAATTGATGATATGTATTTTTAATAAGTTCTATTGATTCATGTCATGAATTTGGTTTTCCCTTCACATTGGTTTTCAAGCTAACGGATAAAGTTGAAAATGACAATATGGTGTTTACCCTTGAGACTATTGTTGACAAGTTTGGAGAGGTTATGGCACCCAAGTGATATTTTATTAATCAATAAAAAAAATTGTGAAGTGCACTTGCAACTATATTTTTCTCCCATTCTAACTTCGTGTGTTGGTGTGATATAGTCCGCTACAGTTTAGAGGTGTATCAATACCCTTAAAGTTGAAGCAAACAATCTTGGTGTTTTGGCTGTTGGCGGTTGTTTACATGCTATTAGTACGATCCTTGAATAATCTATTTATGTAAAAGGTACTGTCTAATCTTGATTTTTCCTATAAAAGATTTTGGATTTCAAGAAATATGTACTCATATCCAATTTCAAAACATATATGCTATTTTCTCTCAGACATCCTCCATGCAATCTCTAATTTGGAGGTGGGTAATGGCAATTTAAAAGACGATAATGGATCAAGTGAACCTAAATGAAAAATGATAATGAAAGGCAATCTGAAAAACGATGATCAAAGGTTGGATTTTCTATGAACGCTTCGAGTTGGTGCTTCATGTGTTTTAACTTTCCATTCATTTTTTATTGTTTTTTCTTCCTTCTGATATAGATTGCATTATTATTATATGTCTTACATCGAATAATTTTTTCATGTTTAATGAATGCAACATCCGTTACCATATTTCATTTCACATCTTATCGCAACTATGGCTATATGGTCATGAATTTATAAACAAAATTTGCTTACAATATATTGTCTATTATTTTAAATTTTTGTCATGGTGTTTTTCTAATCACTAAAGTAAGTTTCATATGATGTTAATATTTATTATTTACATAAAATGTTCATAATCGTTTTAATTAATTAGGTTGTAAAGGGATAAGACGACTGTCCAAATACGAGGTAGGTCAGTTAGCCTCAACCTTTGAGTAAGCTAAAAGAGTTGCTCCAATTGGTGTTTTTGGAGGCAGATCCTTATGGAGTTGGTTAGGGCTATTTGTAATCAATCTTTTGTCCAAATTAACAAAGTTACAAACCAAGTATAATATTTCATTGCATTATATTACATATCATGAGTTGCCAATTAACGAATTACATTTAATTTTAACTTAGTTACCTATTTCTTAATAAATATATTTTTGTTGCGCGGTGTCGGACACTAGTTTCTCTAAAAAGATGATATGTTTTGAATAAATTTATGAAACATGACAGATACATATGAATTAACCGAATGCATTTAAAAAATGAAGAGTTCATTAATCACAAAACATGAAACACACATAATACATGACAATAGATGGATTGTCAAATTGAAAGTATCAATAACTATGAAACAATAGTACAATGCCAACTATACGAGTAAAAACAAATAATAATAGTCAACCGAACTAATACGCAGACAACATAAACAAATAGCAATAACCAATAGAAGCAAAAACAGTAAAACTGATAACAAAAGGAAATAGGGCAATAGAAGTAGAAATGTATAAAAATAGCCAATATAAAACAATATCCAACTCACGAGCTTAAATGTTAAAACTTAAAGTAGAGGTCTCTTTAACTATTGAAGCACAGAAACAATAAAGTAGTCAAACAAATAACAATAAAAATAGCAAATAGCCTTTGGCCATGGTACCATATAAAAAATTAGAGAATCAATAAGGCAGCAGAAAGTGAAATACCATTTAACTTTTATGGATTTTATTCTCTAGTGTAATGAATTAATTAATACATTTTTTGGTCCTCGTTATCTGCTAAAGATTTTTGGGCTTGTTTTATATATTAAAAATTTTGAGTCTCTTTTATCTACTAATTTTTTTTGACAATTACTATATACTAATTTTTTTGGGCCCTAGGTAGGTTCCACCCTGTCCTTTGTTGGTGATCTTAGTGAAATTAACGGTTCATTTTATGTAATTGAATTCACAAAGAGAATATGCGGTTATTAGTTAAGCTATAACACGAGCTAGGAGTGAACTGCACATTCGACTAGAACCTGGGATCATTGGATGGTATATTGTGGCGAGTTTCTAAGTGGCAAATGGCAGTGCACGTGTCGTGCGCTTTTACACTTGAAAAGAGCATGACCCGTGCTTGGGAGTAGAAGGTTGTTTATGGGTCGTGCGTTTCTCATCAGAAAGTTATCAGCTTTTGTATTCAGCTCTATATAGCTGATAATACACTAGCTAGCTGATTGTTCTATTTTGTTAAGCTACCTAATGGGTCTATTAGCTAAAGTTTCAGCTAGATGGCACAATTATGTTCAGCTTGTTGAAGGTTCAACCAGCAGATAGTTCACCGATCTTCAACTAGTTGATGGTTTACTGATATTCAACTTCGCTGATGGTTCACTAGTGTTCAACTAGCTGATGGTTCACTAGTGTTCAACTAGCTGATGGTTCACTAATGTTCAGCTAGCTGAAGGATTTCCATATGTGTTCGGTTCTATCAAGTTGATAATTAGTTACTAATTTGTACTTGCCTTATCTGTTACCGCACACTCCTTAATTCCAACAATCATTTCAATTTAAATGGGAGTTATTTTCAACATTAATATAAGATCGGTTACGATTCTCTAGTTTAAAAAGGAACGATTTCTGCCAAAATCGGGACTAAAAATTAATTTGAGATTATCCTTGAGTGAATTTCGTGATATCTAAGTAGATTAAAGTTGAAATATCACTTAAGGAAAGCAAGCTGTCACACAATCTCAAGTTTTATCCAAGTTCTTTACTCTTTATTTTCTTTCCTTTTTTTTTGGAAATTCTTCCAACACCCTTCCCCAAGAATGACCCTACTTACATTGATAGAAGTTAAATCAAATACAGTCGGTGAAATTTAAATAGTATGAACATGTTACAAGATTTGACTTGAGGAGTCGTACTTGATCCAACTCATATCTACATACACGTGTACGATTATAAATTAATATTCCAATTAAATATTCGAGAATGTGAAACAATTACTTTATTTCTTTACAATGTTGTACTCTACGTTTAAACAAAAAAAAATATTCATGATTGTCATAAGATCACTCTATGTTGGTTTATGTTCGCTATGACGATCAAATTTGATGGTCAATACATGAACATAATCAATTGATAGCAATCAAGATCAGTAAAATTATATGAATACCGTAATTCGATATTTTACAACTATTTTATTTTATACCAAAAAAAAGACATCCGATGTATAGACAAACATGAATATTATTTCAAAACTTATACACACACACACACACATATATATATATATATATATATATATATATATTAATTTTGAATTAATTTTTTGTGAAACACCATATCAATCATCCAATCAAATATAAAAAAATTTCAAACGTGAGGCTAACTTCTTATTATGTTAAGAAGTCCTAATCAATTAGACCATTCTGTTAGCTCCAACTTCTATGTATAAAAGTATTGAAAAATATGCTAAGTATATGAACTACAGAAGTTTGCTCAGAACATCCAAGCGCACCACAGAACCCACAATCCCAGAAGATTTTGTCGAAGCTCTGCCAGAGGACTCGTAACCTGTCAATGATCTTCAGATCACAGAGCCTCTGTGATGGCTAACCTCTGGAGACTTCGAAGATGGCAAACTCAGTTCAAGACAAGGTCACGTGCAGAACACGTGAAGCCAACTGTTCAAAGATTACCAGATCATTTTATGTCAGTCTTTGTCTTGTACTAAGGGGTGCATCCTCTTCTTATATAAAGGAGCACCTCCTTTGAGTTATGAAAGCAATCGAAGCAAACACACAAGTCTATCTTTTAGAGATTGTATTTCCCTGAGAATATTTGCACACACCAGTGCGTGTTCTTGGTGTTCTTAAAGCTAAATCAATGAAACAGTGTCTTGAGTAAAATCCTTGTTATATCTTTCGATTATGTTTGTTGATTATTTGTGTAACACCCTCGAAAATGAACAAAGCAACTAATTTAAAACTTCCAAAATATACAACAAAAAGGATATAATCTATTTTACAATCATCACTTGAGACACCTCAAAAGAATATTGGATTTAACTTTAACAACTAAAAGGTCAAGTCTCGCAGAAAGACTAATCAAAGTCGGGTGTTACTAAAACCCCAAAGAAACAGTTGCTCTTATCAACGACTAACGTGGAAGACTTCATCAAGCTACTCACCCTTGCACAAACTCTTAGCACTCAACGCTTCACCAAAAAGCTAAAACCTCTTCCCAATCCGGAACCTGATGCACATGCCGGCAAATAAAAAGGTTAGACTAACGCCTAGTGAGTTCAAGAGTTTACAACATAAAATGCAATAAATGCTACTCACACCCCAAAGCTCCACTTAGGTTATTAAACCGGACAAAAGTCCCAAAAACTTGACAAAGCCGAAATCCGACATAAAGAGCCAACAATTTACGTAAGTCTCCAATGGGAGCCAATATAAACATCAAAACATGTTTGACCAATAATTATGAAAATATTACGACTCAAGAGTAAGTGCCCCAAAACTTCTCATGGGTTGAGACAGAACGTTTTCCAATTAGACTCATCCCCTTTATGTTTCCCAAAATGACTCTTAACACAAAGATATGCATTTTCCAGCGGTTTATAAAATCGTATGCACCAAATGGTCAAATTTATAAAATGACCTCCATTTATCTCTTACATCATCAAAGAAACATGTTAAAACGATTTATTTATCAAAATGCCCAAAAACCTCAAAAATGCACGTTACATAAGTTTATAAAGTTAAATATACCCAAATGACCAAAACTTATCAACAATCAACAATTTAGTGTAAAACACAAACACTTTTAAAATAAGCATTTTGGCATGTACACCGTTTTCACAAATCGACTTGAACTCGCCTTGCTAGATTTAGGCTAAATCTAGGTTTCACCCAACGAGCTCTTTTGAAGGCCACTTGAATCCTCAAGCCGAGGACCTCCAAAACCTAGATCCAAACATACCAAACCACTTAGAAACATTCTCCAAACATTAATTACTAAAATTCTCAATGAGCTCAAAACCCTAGTTTCCACAAATCCATCAAATCCGAGATTTGAGAAATCAACCACTAAGACCCAATAATGGAGAATTTATAACTTTACTACAAGAAAGCTTACCATTATGAGTGATGAGACTTTCTGAGGACACCCTTTCCAACTCTTCAACCCGAGCTCCCGAACATTGAACTTGATGAGAAGGATGAAGATGGTGGTTTTGTGGTTCAAGATCCCACTAGCTAGATGGTGAAGAATCGTATGGTTCAAAAGGAAAAATCCTCAAAATGGGTTAGGGTTCGACATTTGGGGTTTGGGAGAGAAGAGGGAAGAAATCTAGGGTTTGGGGTTGAGAGAAATGAGGCTAATGGCTGAAAATCGGCTTTTAGCTCAACCAGTGCGTTACGCGGGTTATGCCGCGACCTCAAGTCGCGGCATAAGTCGCCCATTTCCTCCAGAACCCACTTCTAGTAAGTTACGCGGCTTGTGCCGCGACCCCAAGTCGCGTCACAACCCAAATCTCGGGTTTCTCGCGTCTTCTCACCTGATTCGATCCCCGATGATTCCATAGCAAATCTAATCTGATTTCCTAACAACTTTTCGTCCCAAAAGGCAAACGACTCCCGAATTATTACTAGAGGAAATCTCCAATTTACGGGTGTTACAATTTGTGTGTCTACTACCTTAAATGTTCTACTTTTCTACATATTAGAAATGCTTCCGCACTCTTATTTATTAATCTGTGTGTAGTAAAAGTCCATCAAGTAAAGAACATCATTATTGGGACCAACACATTCCCAACACGATATCTAAAATTTTTTCGAAATGGAAAAAATAGTTAAGACATCTATAAAAAAATTACATTTAATTTTAACAGTTTCCTTCATGTTGAAAATTTCAATATTAATTATATTATTAAAATAAAAAAGTAATTATTTCTTCTTAAATTAAATTTTAGAGTTAAATACAAATTTGGTCCCTGTGGTTTACAAATATTAACGGCTAAGGTCCCTAAAAGAAATATTTAACGATCAACGTCCCTCAACTTTCCTTTTGATAACAGGTAGAGTCCCTATTAGTAACACCGCTAATTAACGTGTATTTAAGAGGGGTAAATCCGTCCATTCATCGATCTGTTCTAAGTTTAGTAACATATTTGGTCCCTCCTAAAATCAGGGATTAAAAAACTTTTTCATAGTTTATAACATATTTGGTCCCTCTTTGAATTTAAATAAGAAAGTAAATGCAAAATTGATCCATATTGTTTACAAAAATTAACAAATAGCATTCCTTAAAAAATAAATTTCATTAATCTCCTAACCTATCATTAGCATTTTTTTGAACAGAAGCATGAAGACAAGTCTTGAACCCACAAGTCATAACCACCACTTCGTAAACTTAAAAGAAGATGATTAGTACAGATAGACTAAATAAAAAAATATCACACCATAAAACATAAATAGAATTGTGAATGCCCAATTTGTGAATATCCAAATGGTGATGGAAGGGACAAACCAATAATTGTGAATGTCCAAATTAGCTTGTCAATCACCATTTAGACATTCACAATTCTCTTTATGTTTTACGGTGTGACATTTTTTTATTTAGTTTGTCTTTATTAATCATTTACGTTTAAGTTAATGAAGTAGTGGTTGTGACTTATAGGTTCAAGACTTGTCTTCATGCTTTTGTTCAAAAAATATTAGTGCTAGGTTTGGTAATTAATGACATTTACTTTTTAAGGGACATTACTTGTTATTTTTTTGTAAACCATAGAGATAAATTTTACATTTAACTTCTTATTTAAATTCAAGAGGGACCAAATATGTCATAAACTATGAATGAGTTTTTTAATCCTTGATTTTAGGAGGGACCAAATGTGTTACTAAACCTAGAATAGATGAATGGACGGATTTATCCCATCTTAAATACACGTGAATTAACTGTGTTACTAACAGGTACTCTACCTGTTATGAAATGTAAAGGTGAGAGACGTTGATCGTTAAATATTTCTTTGAGGGACCCACTACTAAAATAAATCGTATTATCGACGGCTGAAACAGTCGGTAAACCGTCGGAAAAAGGCTTTAGCGACGGTTTTGTGACGGGAATGATCGTTGGTAAAAAGCTAGTCGGTAATATTCAGCGACGGTTTTTCGATGACAACTACCGACAGCTTACCGACGGTTCCAGTTACCGACGGTTTTCCGACGACAACTACCGACAGCTTACCGACGGTTCCAGTTACCGACGGTTTTCCGACGGTATTTACTTATTAAAAATAAATATAAAATAAAATGAAAAAAACAACCGTCGGTAAGCCGTCGGTATTTCACTAATTTTCCGACAGTTTTCCGACGACTTATTAAAAATAAAATTAAAAAGATACCGTTGGTAGGCCGTCGGTAAATACCGACTGTTTTTTGCCGTCGGTAATTGTCGTCGGTATTTCACATTTTTCTAGTAGTGACCGTAGCAATTAATATTTGTGAACCATAGGGACCAAATTTGTATTTAACTCTAAGTTTTATTTGGATTGAAAAGTTCTTTTCGAAAGTTATTTTTTCTTCTTTCATTTAATTTTTGGAATTCTCTAAATTTGTACAGTTTTTCTATCTTGTTGTAGGATTATGTGTATCATCAAAAAGAAATGATTGATATAATATTTTCCTAGTATTATAACTTACCGTAATGAATTCTTCATTTTCTTTGTAAACTTCTCCCTATTTAAATGACTTATGATTAATGAGAATTACAGATTTCATTCTGTCTAATTATTGTTATTCTATTTTGCTTTTCCTTTAACACGTTATCAACATGTTGCTCGTTGTCTAGCCGCACGCTCTTGTTACATTCATCACAAGTTCAAGTAAGTTTTCTCACTACTAAAAAAAAACGATGATTAGAATTTTTGCTTCTTTGTTATAATTGATTACGACGACATGCAACATCGAAAAAGGAAAACAAGTACCGTCATAATTAAATATTCATGTACTTGGAATATAACCCTCCATAAGTGAATATATTTTCTTAGAATCAAAGGTAAATAAATTGTTGATTATTTTTTTTTAAAAACAAAATCAAGTTTTTATAGTAGTACTTTGGCGAAGTATAACCTTCCAGGTCTTTTATTAGGCCAATGGATGAATCCATTTTTTTCCCTAACATTTTGGATTATTTTATTTTAAATCTATCTTATTAAATATTTACAATATTGGTATACTAAATTTTAATTTTGGTTCAATACATTTTTGGGTGTGACATCGTTTATAGTTTTGAAGTGTTATTGTTATTTATTTATGTTAATTCAATTAGTTTACAATATTAACATGTTTAGATGATTGATTTACTTATATTAATATCATTTACTTATTTAGATCACTAACTTGATTTAGACTAAAATATATTATTTTGAAATATTATAATCATTTATTATTTAAATTAAATTGTTAACTTATTTATCTGAGCTTGTGGTTCATTAATCTAATTGTAAATTTAGTCTTTAAATTAATTCTCTTGTTTAATATATGGAAATACTTACCTTAAGAATGTCTATTTACAATTTACAATCTTATAAATAATAATTGGAAGTTACACTTCCACCCCTTATATATTTTCATCTTTCATCAATAGCTCCCAAATGCTATTAATATGTTAAAATTTTGACGTCAATTTTATGTCAAAACCAATATTTATTTGTCTCATGACAAAATCTCCCAAAATACCATTAAGGTATTAAAACATTGAAATTGACTTCATATGGCAAACCCATATCAATTTTGACCTCATGCCAAATGCTCTATAATTAACAATGTTATATTTAAATTAAATAAATCACAAGATATCGACTACATTTTGTCAAACGGGTGTAAACAACCCTAAAGTTTGTAAGGACTTAAGAAATCCATGTGATTCCCCTACTACCTGGAAATCGAATAGATTGAGTGATTTCTTTTTCGCAAATTGAAATATTGATGAAGTATTATCAACAAAATATAAGCATACAAAAATTCAATATTGTTATGATAATGAAATTTCATAACCATAATCCATTTTCTTATCAAAAAGAAAATCATATAGTATCCTTTATATATATAAATGGTTGAAACAACTCATCCCAAAATCAACGTCGTAAACTCAAAAGAATATGAGTATCATAAATGAGTATATAAACCTCCATTTGAAAAGGTACAAGAAAATACCTAAAGTCCATCAACTCCCCAATTGACTTTAAAACCAACCTCTTGAAAAGGTACAAACAAATACCCTCATGTTTTGAGACGACATATAAATCCTAAGTTTCATAGGAATACCTTTACTAGAAACCCTCAAAGAAATGTGGGATGTCCCGAAAGGGATAATAGGGAGTACTCATGAATATGCACTTCCCGAACTAATCGTACAGTGGAATGAAACCCACTTACTCGATTACAAAAAGGTAACTGATTTCAACAAAGAAATGTTATATCCAAAACGCATCTCAATCTCTGTGGCAAGGAACTCACAGAAGATGACATGATTCTTAACATTATTTCCACCTTTCATATATCAAAAATATTAATGAACTAATATAAGTTGGAAAGTAACCTTTAGACAAACTCATCAACCTACTGCAAGTGGTTGAGAGACATAACAAGGTTCTTTCGAATAACAACACCACATATGTTGAGACAAAGAAAATTTTCGAGATCAATAATGAAAGCATTAAAGGTGGAAACAACTTCAAAGAACAGAGAGTTAAAAACAATTTCACACATGTGACATTTATGCACTATGTGGACGAAACCCTAGAACGGGGTCAGGGTCTTGGTAAGAGTCGGGAATGATTTTTCAACATCTGGAGTAAAGATACAACTACCGCCCCAGGTGAAAATGGACAGTCAAATAAGAAATGCACTAAAGAGTGCTCTTGTCGAAAAGGGAACAGGTTAAAAATGAACTATATCATATTAATTTAAGAATGATAAAGTATAGGTTTCTTTGAAATTTATTTTATAGCATTTTTTTAATTAATTTGTTTTGCTTAAGTAAAATCGAATATGTAACCATTATAGATGTAAAGAAATACATCTAATAAATAAATAACAAAACTATCAATATTCTCCGTTCCATATAGGAATGTATCGAGGAGAACTTGAGTTTTTGTAGAATATTCCACACAATCTAAAATGATAGACAAATACTTATTTTATAATTCATTCAACCCGAAATACTTAGACGATTAACTGTCATTTTCTTGTTGGTACAAAATCAATAGGAACCTTGTAAATATATTCGTATCAAATGAAAATTATAATGAGAATATATATATAAGTTCTAATGAATATGAAAGTAAACATATATCATAGAAACTATGTGTCAAACTAGCTAGTAGATTATTGAGTCATCGAAACATTTTTGTCACCAATAAAGAATTTTAGGGAAATGACACATATATGTTTCGACATGACCATGTGGGACACCATGGTTATGACATAGTGATCCGTGTATTGCAAAATAATAGACACATTCTCTTTCGAGTGATAGGCAAAACGAGGCAAATTGCAACTGTTGACTTCTGCATCATAAGAAACAACCTTGCCATCATAATATGCCCTCTTGAATACCAAAAACTTTTGTATATACCCTAATCCTTAGCCAAGACAGGAATGAGATCATCCTAAAGCTAAGGACATAATACAAAAATATTCCATTGTTACAACGAATACAAGGTGATATTTATGGATATAAACATCCAGAATGCGGGCCATTAAAACTTTATGGTTCTGGTTTCGACACGATGAACGCATGTCGTATTATTTTCCACATGAAATATTGCACTCCTAGCACTAGCTATACGTTTAAGGGCTCACCACCCTGATTATTTCATCAAGTCTACATGACTTGGAATGCTGGAGAATTTACATCATAAGGATTTGATGTTAATTGCATATGTATGAGGATCAATGTAGAGTTTCCTATACCCCATGTGTATATATAAAATGGTCTCATAGAAGTTGTTATCAAAAGAATATGATGACATCTAGGGTATTAGTAATGCGCACCAATTTACCCACATCTACCTGGGGTTATGCAATTATTATATGCAGTTTTTTTTTCGTTTTTAGACCAACTGCTTGCTAACCAATCTCATGCGTACCAGTTGGTAACTAGATATAAGCTTGATACTTTACATTTACACATGTTTGATTATATGTGCCAATTGCGCCCCCACATCGCATCGAAATGGGCCCTTAAAGACGATTTGGTATATGTTGGATATGAATCCCCAACAATTATCCGCTAATTAGAATATTTGACTAGTGATCCCTTTACCGCTAGATTTTGCGGGTTGTCACTTTCATGAGACAATCTTCCCGTCATTAGGGGGAGATAGGAAAAAGGATTTTCCATGGGAACGACAGGAAGTGTCATTGAATATTCCCACTCTGTCTCATTTTGATCTCCAAAACTTCACAACGTAATGTTGAAGTCAAACGAATCAGACTCGATACATGATACGTTTAATGTTATTCCAAAAGTGACAAGATCACATATACGAGCTGCAAATATACTCGCAAGGTTAAAAAGTCCCCAACAGGGGCACAACGCCATTAGAAAGTGCGTTGCAATTACACATAGTGGAGGTGTGATTGAGGTCGTAGCTACCAAATGGAAGTGGTGGAAGCTAATTGGTTCGATGGATACTATTCTAAAGGAAGAGAATAGTTAGGCACATCCATTTATCATCAATACACAAAACTCTCATGAGATTGTATCTAGTTATAATTATGTCCATGAATCATCACTGGAGGACGCTCCCAAGTTAATATTGATTCTAGAGATGAATATTAATCTCAAATGAACTATGAGAGTACATATGAGTCGATGGACAAATCATATATAATCACTGATGATTTATTCGCATATACGATGGCTCATAAGATGATCAAGCATGACGACATCCAACCAGACTCAATTGAATAATATCAACAAAGAGCACATTGCCCTAAATGTAAAGAAACAATCCAGAAAGAATTGTATTCTTTGACAAAGGATCGGGTATTTGGTCTGGTAGTGCTAACCTACCAAGTGTAAAGCCCGTAGGACATAACTCAGTCTTTTTCAGAAAGCGTAATGAGACTAATGAAGTCCTAATATGTAAGGCTCTCTTTTGGTGCAAGGTTTCTCACAATGCCGTAGATTGACCACAAGGAGACTTACTCTCTCATGATGGATGTTATGACATCCGAATAGTTTGTTAGCCTAGTAGGTTCCGAAGGACTGGAAATGCAACTCATAAATGTGGTTACCACATATCTCTACGGGGATCTAGATTTAGAGATATATAAAAGTGCTTGATGATATTACATTACCAAAATCAAGTAACTCTAAACCACTAAATGCGTTTGCAATAAAATTGAAACGCCCACTTTATAGATTAAAGCAATCTAATCTATAAAGGATATATAAGAACTAATGGAATACTTGATTGGGAAAGTATATATAAGAACGAAGGACTGTTCCCTTGCGTATTTATTATGGAAAACAAGTTCAATATTTTCAAAGTAGCTCTATATGTTAATGTTATGAACATAATATGCACTCTTGATGAAATAAGAGGAACCACAAGCTACTTGAAATCTGATTTTGAGAGAAAATATCTTGGGAAAACTTGGTTTTGTCTAGATATTTGAGCTAGGACACCGAGTTTGTGAAATATTAATTCACCGATCGCATATGTCCAGAAAACAATTAGGCAATTTAATATGGACAAAGCGCATCCGGTTAGCACTCCCATGATCGGTCGAAGTGTCGGATATAAGGAAAGATCCATTTCGTCTAAAAGGATGATGACGAAAAATGTTGGGAGTTGGAATTCCCAATCTAAGTACAATATGCGCATTATTGTACCTAGCACAATACACTTGCCAGTATATTGTATTTCTCAGTGAATTTGTTAGCTAGATTTAGCTTAGCGCCAATGCAACGTATTTGGAATGATATCAAATTAATGTTTTGAAACCATTGACATAAGCATACTTTCACTATAGAAAGAAAAATGGGGATGATAATGAAACTTCAATACCTACTTAGAACGTAAGCAGCAAAAGTACTAGCTCTTATAGAAAAACACCAAACAATGTCTTGGTATATCTTTGCTGATATTAGGTATCTGTCTGACCCATACAAAGGTTGTTCCCAAACTGGATAAAGAATTACCACAAGGAACACGTCGATTGCTTGGAAGTGAATTAAGCAATCCTTTGTAACTACCCCCTTGAACTAATCCAAGAATATTACTCCCGATGATAATTAAATAATGTATATGATTAAGGACTATCATTGCATATATTAGAGGAGCTAGTAATTCTAGGTTCAACCAGTATCCTACTTCCATATATGGAAATAATGCATCATGTATCGAAGAAATGAACATAAGATACATCAAATATTCTGCTTAAGTCATATACAATCAGCAATAAGAAAACTCTGATCGAGATTCAACTGAATCAAGTAAGATGTCAGGAGAACATGACACATTTTACCAAATTATTACCTAAACCATATATTGGGAAACATGTAGAAAGAAATTGCAAATGTTTTCCAAACTCCCTTGATTAATGCACGAATCAGGAGAATAACAGACAAAAGGGGGAGTCTACTATATTTGTGATAATGGTATGTTGTGCTCTTTCCTTCAACCAAGGTTTTATTTTTCCCATTGGGTTTTGTTCCTTGGTGTAAGTTTTTAGTGAGACAACTGTTTATATACCATCATGCTTTCCTAACTCTCATGATTAATGTATGAATCTAAGAGAAAACTAGACTGATGGAAAAGTCTATATATTGCAAAGAAACTGGTGCCTTGTACTCTTTCCTTCGTCCTATTTTTTTTATCCCACTGAGTTTTTATTTTGGCGTAAGATTTTAACGAGACAACAATTGTGCACCATCACTCATTTGACTCGACACAAGGGGGAGTGTTGTAGGATTATGTGCCATCATCAAAAGGAAGTGATTGATATAATATTTTCCTAGTATTAGAATTTACCATAATGAATGTTTCTTTTTCTTTGTAAACTTCTCCTTATTTAAAGGGCTTATGATTAATGAGAATTACATATTTCATTCTCTCTAATTATTGTTATTCTATTATGCTTTTCCTTTAACACATCTTATATTTTCTCTATTTTTGAGAATTTCTTGAAAAACAGTAGTTCTAAAAACTCCTAGTTGTCTTCTTTTTTTTTCCTCCCATTTTGGAAGAGGTGTAGAGATGTTATTCCAAAAAGAAAAGAAAGGAATTATATATATATATATATATATATATATATATAGAGAGAGAGAGAGAGAGGATCATACGAGAAAATATGAGAGAAGGAACAATTATGGACCAATCATAATTCATTAATTACTAATTATTTATTTTAATTAAAAAGTATTTTAAAAAGGGTAAAAACGTCAATTTTCATTATGGATAATTTAGGAATGTATATCACCCATCCTAAATTCACGCGATTCTGATTTTCATCCCAATCAAAATTGAATCAAAATCAAAATTGAGATGATTCGTTTACTCAATACCAACCAATTCCCGATTTTGTTGACAAGCTGTTTGATTCCATTAGACGCAGGTGAAGGAACCCGAATCAAATTGAAGAATAGGGTTATTTTTTTAAATCTTTTTACATTCGACCATGAAGCCTGTCATAGAATCGAATGTAGTTGATGGTGACACTTTATCGGTCTCGACCATGGAGGATTTGATTGAACCGACAATGGAGGCTGTGAATACACAAACAATGGAGGTTGTGACCATGGTGGTTGTGAATAATACACCCACCATGGAGTTCGTTCCTGCAAATCATGTCAACATTGGAGACAAAGAAGTGAATTCGACAATGAACCACACTTTTTTCTTTTTCTTATTTGAGTCCTCCAAGGAGTCTTCATTCTCCCTTCCTCTTTTTGTATTCCTCCTACCAGCAGACGAAGGACCATGTTAGAACATATTTTATGTTCACTTTAGAAGTTTAGTAAAGTAATCACATGTATTGTATATTGGGCCTTGTAATGGGTTTAGGCTTAGATGTAACAAGGGATTGGGCTAGTATATATAGAGTCTGTATGTGTAATTTGTAGTTAATTTTTCATTCTGTAATCATGTAGCCCTTAGTCGAATTCGCTCTGTAGTTTAGTTTTCTGCATTCAATAAAACTACAGATTTCTATCCCCAATTATCCTTGTTAATCTTTCAATCAATTCAATCTATGATCTCAGGACTTAACAAGCGGTATCAGAGCCAAACGACGAAATCATTCATCGACGATCGAGATCAGATTGTAATTGAAGAACAGTCAATGTGGAATTTTTTTGAATTGTCCAATTTGTGCTTATTTGTTTGTTCCTTGATGGTAAATTGATTCTGAGGCTAAAGTCTATTATCATAGAATCAATTACAATGTTTAATTTCATCGATTATGGACGAATTGATCGATTTTTTTGAGTATTTTTGTTCAATAATTGTTTTCACTGTGGTTTAGATCGAAATGTGCTATAGAGTCAGATTTGCACGATGTGATCAACTGCAAATGTGCTCCATAGTTGTTGTCGAACCTGTTTTCAAAAGATTAGCTCAGAATTCGAAGTACAGAAGGTTATTTTGAAGATTTTGTGAAAAATAGTTCGAGATCCACAGAATTCGCAAGATTCAAATGAAGAACTCGCAGAATATGAAGAACTCGCAAATAGAATTCGCAAGTGTTGAAGAATTCGTATGTCAAGAATTCGCAGGATTCCTTGAAGATGATATTTTTGTTAAGTACAAAATTCGCAGAAGACAAATGTGCGAAATGTACAGAATTCGCAAGACAATATTCTTTGAAGATGAAATTTTTCTAAGTAAGAAATTCGCAGTTGTGAGTGATGCGAATTGCGAAGAATTCGTAGTTGTGAGTGTTGCGAATTGTAAGAATTCGTAGAAGACAGATCTGCAAAATGCGAGGAATTCGCAAATGTGAGGCTTGCGAAAAGTAAGAATTCGCAGAAGAAGCCTTTGCGAATTGTGGTTCAAGCTTATGCTATCTTGCGAATTGTGCTCAATTGCTACAGTGATCTACGAATTGTTGGTGTTTTGCGAAAATTTTGATGATTTTTGAGAATTTTGACTGTTCTGAACCCTATTTCATACAAGTTTGCCCTGTTCCTGAGCTTTATACGCTGAATGCATATGTGACATCACTCTTTTCATATGTTGGTCACATATCTTTAGCAACTGATCTATATTTCACGAGTGCTCATGCTTTTCAAGATTTTCAGATTCTGGATTTTCAAATTTGGTTTCTGATTGGATTGAGTTAGCTGCCTGAGCATCTGCAATCATCAGTCTAGAAAGCTTCTTGAGTTGTTAGACCGCTGAGAGCACTTTATCATTCTTCTGACCTGATCAATCAGTAGTGTGAGCGACTGCAATCATTGTTTTGATGCTTGAGTTGTAATTCAGAATCCTGAGTGCTTATAATCATCCAGCTGATTCGTGAAGAAAGGAATTATGGGTTTGATTATTCAGTATTCTGAAAAGCAGTCAGAAAATGAGTACATTTCATCAGTTGTTGAACAATGCTTGCCTTCTAACCCTTGCCTTGTAGTGTTGCTACCAGATGCTACCGCTCGTATGCTTATCAGATGAAGTTCTTAAGCTGAACTTTTACTTCAACTCATGGTTCACAGATAAATCAGATGTTATATACTGAAGATGCACTTGGGTGTCACTCCATAATCCACACATATCATTCTTGTGGGCGTTAAGGAATGTGTTGGGTTTACTAAAGTCAAAAGCTGTCTTTATGTGCACTCAGTCGAGGTTATGGTCTACATCAGATCTGATATTTCAGTTGAAACTTCAAGGATAAGAGCTTCATTCTAGGGGGAGCTTGAGGATGCTTTGATGTTTATGCAGCACTAAGTTTTATAAAGAAATCAAGGGGGAGGGGAGCTGAAGCTGATCAGAGAATGATTACTTTACAAAACTTAGGGGGAGAATGTTAGAACGTATTTTATGTTCACTTTAGAAGTTTAGTAAAGTAATCACATGTATTGTATATTGGGCCTTGTAATGGGTTTGAGCTTAGATGTAACAAGGGATTAGGCTAGTATATATAAAGTATGTATGTGTAATTTGTAGTTAATTTTTCATTCTGTAATCATGTATCCCTTAGTCGAATTCGCTCTGTAGTTTAGTTTTCT
Source organism: Arctium minus (assembly GCA_954870635.1). NCBI lineage: Eukaryota > Viridiplantae > Streptophyta > Magnoliopsida > Asterales > Asteraceae > Arctium > Arctium minus. The sequence goes on along the minus strand of OX941097.1, from coordinate 19,426,473 downwards.
GCATTCAATAAAACTACAGATTTCTATCCCCAATTATCCTTGTTAATCTTTCAATCAATTCAATCTATGATCTCAGGACCTAACAGACCTGCAACATTTTGGAAGGACTTATATAGTGAATACTTACTTATAGAAATCAATCCTGATTAGCATGTTTACATATAATCATTACTGGCTTTCATAGGGACCAATCCTGATTAGCAACATGTTTACATAGAAATCAATCCTGATTAGCATATAAATCACTATTGATCATTGAAATAAAATCAACACTGATTAGCAACATGTTTACATAGAAATCAATCCTGATTAGCATATAAATCAATATTGATCATTGAATGAAATCAACACTAATTAGCAACATGTTTACATAGAAATCAATCCTGATTAGCATATAAATCACTATCGATCATTGAATGAAATCAACACTAATTAGCAACATGTTTACATAGAAATCAATTCTGATTAGCATATAAATCACTACTGATTATTGAATGAAATCAACACTGATTAGCAGGTTACATATTATCACTTTCAGATTCCGTTTTATCACTTTCACGTTCCACAGGTAGGCTTCGTCGTTTAGCTTCAACCGTTTTTTTTACAATGGGTTTTGTCTTCCTTGCGATTCTATCACTCTTTCTAACACCTGCACAATCATAAACCGTACATTGTTAAGAATCAATTTAGGGTTTCTAATCGATGAGAAATAGATGAAACAGAATTCCTAAGAAACATTTTACCATCCATTTTCTCGTGCGCAGGAGCTTGAACTTGACGACTTTGAATCTTCAATGCCTTCTTCTTTCTTTTAGGGTTCGATTTTGTAAAAACCCTTTTCACCGATTTCACCAGAGATATCAAAGATTTTCAGTAGACTAATGCTTCTTCAAGGCTATGTTTGATACGTGTTGAGAGAAAATAGGAAAGGATTTGTTTTTTATTTGATAGGATTCTGATATCCCGTGTAAATCGCCCGCGAAGAATAATCATTGTAAAACAAAAAAAGTCTCAATTTTGCCCCTACATTAATGTAGACACGTAATTGAAAGGGTAAAGTCTTGCCATTAATTACATAAAATGCCATTTCCAATCTCAACTATTGATGTAATCTAATCAAGGGATGAGATTTGTCCATTTATTCTTTTAAACATACCCTATTCTCGTTTGAACCCACCTCTCTCTCTCTCTCTCTCTCTCTCTATATATATATATATATATATATATATATGAAAATAATAAAATGAGAACCATAAAAAATTACAAACTTATGGGAATCGATCTTAAAATACTTTTTACATGATTTTTTTCATCAAATGTTATAATGTATTGTTTCAAATATGTTTGTGTTCACGCTGTGAAAAAAAATACACATGAAAAACGTTTTTGTTCACATTGTGAAACAAAAAAAATACACGTCACAAAGTTTCACGATATGAAAAAAATACATGTGAAACTAATACTTTATAAAACAAATGTGAAATAATTTCTTAAATCATATGAAATAATATCATGGGCGGAGTCACCTTAGAGCCAGAAGTGGCATTGGCTCCCCCTCAAAAATTCAAAAATGATATTTAATATAGTCACAAACTTCAGTTATCCACTTCAATTTGTATTTACTAATACCAAATTCTTCTTTTTCTTTTTTTCTTTTTGTAAATGCCAAGTTATCTAAATGTTATAAAATAAACACATTATTTATTGAATACACAAAAAAATTAAGTTAAATTCCATGCATTTTCAAAAGGGCTTTTCTTATTTACATGGTTATGTAGCACATCTTGTATTTGTTTGTATAGATATAGGCATAGTTATGTTGTCTAAGTCACACATATTTTTCAATTCTTTTTACAACTATTTTTAGGACAACTGTTTAATTAGAACACATATCCATACTATATTATAAAACATTTAAGAAATACTCTTAAAAACAAAATTTTATGCATCATATACTGTTCATTAATGCATATTACTTAAAATCCAAGATTACATGTAAATTAATGATACATGAGTACAACTATTTAAAGTTTGATTTTTGAATTCATAACTAACTGATAAACATAGCAAATTCAGGATAAACATTTCATTTTAAATATGAATAATCTAAAATATAATTAGGATAATCATTTAATTCTAAAAGAATACTTAATAGTTATTCTATAGAAAACATTTACATTATTAAACCTAAAATAAATTACATCATGATTAAACCTAAATTTCAAACTTATAATAAAAATTAAATAAAATAAAATTATAAAAAAACATTATTACTTTCTCAAAACTACAGAAAACCGTAATATAAAATCGACAAAGATAAAAAAATAAAACGAAACATTAAAATCGAGATATATCGTGTTGCATTGCATGAGTATACTTTTAGTATACTTAAAAGAGTTTTCTCAACCTTGAAATTGTAAATTTTTCTTGCATTTTTTCTAGACACTGCTAGATAGATTTTCTGGATCTGTCCCCCTATATATATATATATATATATATATATATAGTTGTAACACCCCAAAGCCCAAAGCAACAGGCTGACCCAATAACTTCGAGTCCAACTTAAAACCATGGTGGAAGTTATTGGTAGCCCATAACTTGGAGCTTATAAAGAGCTCCCAAATCCAATTTTCTACCAATGTGGGACGAGTTGTTACAATAGTCGGGTTCAAACGAGAACAATACCTATTTAAAAGAACACGAGAACTAACAAAATCATTAGTGATTTTACATTAACACACGAAAAAAAGATTTTGGTCGCAGCTTTAGCTCTACGTGACTTTTTTGCACGTTAATGTAAAATTACTAATGATTTTGTTAGTTCTCGTATCCTTTTAAATAATTACTGTTATCGTTTGATCCTCCACATATATATATATACATATATATATATATATAATTTACATAAAGAGACAAAGCATGCTAAAATGGAACCACGGTTTGGATAGGGCATGCTAGACAAGCGATGACCCCACGTCCACCCCTACAAACAAACATCTTCAGACCATTGAATTCAACAAATGTTTTCTCAGCTTCCCATTGGCTGCTACTGCTATCTACTCATTATTTATATATACTTTTTCTTCTTAAATTCTTTCTGCTTCCTATATACTTTAGAATACGACTCTAAATCAATACTATCATATTATATATATATATATATATATATATATATATATATATATATATATATATTTAAATCATTTATTTGTTTATACTAGAAGTGTACTCGCGCAATGCAGCTAGATACATCACGATTTTAATGTTTCATTTTATTTTCTGTTTTTTGTCGATTTACATTACGATTTTGGATGGTTGTGAGAGAGTGATAATGATTTTTTTGTATAAACTTGTTTAATTTAGACTTAATAATATAATGTAATTTATTTTGCTTTAATAATATAATTTTTTTTTATAAAATATTCTGTAAGATTTTTTAATTATATTTTAGATTTTTTATATCTAAAATATGCTGAGAGTTATTTTAGGAGAGTTAAAGTGGGAAATGATTTTAGAGGATTTAAAATGGTTAGAGATAATGATTGAAAATTAATGAATAACATTAAATGTAGTATATACAGCTTTTATGATTGTTTTTTAAGTAATTAACATTAAATAGCGGTACATTATGTTTTAAGACTTGTTTTTAAGATTTTTTTATGACATCTTTATAATATAGTATAGATATGAGAGATATGCATGTATTCCTAGTTGAAGGACTAATACGCGATTATGATACCTTGGACCTTATTCGAACCTTTAGAACCCTAATTAAGGAAGATGAGTGATTTTAGCAATTTTATCTATGAGAGATGGATATAGAACGCTTTGGATTATTACTTGAAACAATATAATAAATATTAGATTAATTAAATTAAATTAAGTTGTAGTAAATCACAAAGTAATATTCGCATAATGATATCGATAATTTGTCTTTTGTGATAAGTTTATCGGGCTTTTATATTTCATATTCTTGTAAATGGGTTTAATTCTCATAATAACATAAATACCATGTGTTGTGCTTGAATCATTTTCTTAATGTACTCGGTGAATTACCAAAATATGCATCAATAGTAGTTCAATATATAGTCATTTGATCAATATATATTTGACGAAAATATATATGTTAAGAAGACACTTTTTTTTGTTGAACACGGTAAGATCTACCTTCATCAATCTTCACCTACTTTCACATATCTTTAATCAACTTTACATTTATAAATTTGTTAAAGTTTCATAATATATATATATATATATATATATATATGTGTGTGTGTGTGTGTCTGTGTGTGTGGGTTCATACGAAAACAATATCTATTTAAGAAAAAACACGAGAACATTCGACTACATACAAAATCATATATGATTCACGTGACTTTGTGCACGACTTTAGGTCTCGGCCAAAGTTGTCTGCGTCCGTTTTTTTTCGGGTTAATGTAAAATCACATAATATATATATATATATATATATATATATATTATGATTAAGATGACAATAACAATTAAAAATATATAACAAATTACAAAAAGTATTTGGAAATCACACTTTCACAACACATTGATACCAAATTTTGTGTTTTGCCTATCTTTATAATAAATAAACTATATGCGTTATGGTTTATTTTTGTATCCTTAACCAAAAATGATGTTTTATTAACTAAAACTAAAAAAACCAAAGGAGTAATATAACCAATTGAATGTCCAATGCATATATGTCACTCGAAAATAATGTTTTATGAGAGTAAGATATAAGCAGACTATACAAACTAACATCTATATACGAAATGAGCGGAACAAACACTAACTCAAAAGCAAGATATAAGAAATTGTTGAATAAAAGCATTTTCAAACCGATACAATTTAATTTCTTCAATGATATAATCATTTCTTTCATTTTATAAATACCATGAACACGTATGCTCAAAGAACTTTCAATCATATATATGTAGTGTATGTCTAAATTTTAACATTGTAATTTTCATTAAAACAAAATAAATTCTATACTTGCAAGAGATCATTGAGTTGCAAAAACTTACTCTTATACAGATAGGTTCGTTTAAAAACCGTGAGAACCAACTATTCATAAAATTATACATTATGCATGAAGAATATCATGAATAACGAAAGTACTTGATATGAATGATGAATAATATTCATAAATGTTTAGGTATATTCATCATAAATAGTTGGTTTTTACGGTTCGTAAAATATGTACTATTCTTTTATATATATATATATATATATATATATATATATAGGGTCAGGTTCAGGAAAAAACCTAAAAAAAAAAACGAAAACTGAAGAACACCTTGGTAACCCTTCATCTGGATGCTATGCATTTGTGCATACAAGTAATTTGCAACATGCACAAGTGCATAATGCACGTACATAAAAACAAAAAAAACATAATTTACCTATATGCACAAATGAATACCGTCCAGATGAAAGACTATAAGAGTGTTCATCAGTTTTCCGTTTTTTTGAGATTTTCCCCTGAACCTCTCTCTCTCTCTCTCTATATATATATATATATATAATATGTGCATTGATACATAAACATTATATGAATTTGACTGAGTATAATGTATATATACTTGCACATATATATACCTATATACATATACATTGATGAATGTATATATATATTAATTGATAAATATATATGTTTTGATAGTGTATGTATATATGCATATATATGCATATATTGGTTCATGGTTATCAAATTGTTAATGTTTCTCATTTGAACTTTCTCCTATATGGGGTAAGATCAAATGAGAAGGACAAAAATATTAATGTGGGAAGGGCGAAAAAGGGGATTAAAAGTATAACAATATGAACGTCAAATAAAAGATAATATAAAGCTCATCTTTTTGGTATAATTTGTTTGAATTCAATTTTGGCCATATTATACCAATTTTCGATTACAAAATTGGTATGAAATTTAAAAATGGTGGTCGTTAATTTGGATAATCAAACGGTTGAGATCTATTGTTATCTTGTCAACATTTTTGTCATTCTCATTTGAACCTCTATGTTCTATATACAAGAGGTTAATCATGTTAGAACCACAGTTCATAAGTTTACAATTAAACTCGTGAGAACCAATATCAATGTATTGTGTTACAAGATTTTTTTTTCCGATCTAATGCTAGAATTTAAGGTATTGTTTCACGTATATAAGAGTGAATTGTGGATTTGGTCCCTGTGGTTTAGTGATTTCTTTGATCATGGTCTTCATTCTATGTTTATTGTGGATTTGGTCCTTGTGGTATTCAATTTATTTTGGTCATGGTCCTTCTGACTAACACTTCCATTAACTTTGTTAAATCAAGGACCATTTTAGTCATTTTGCCTATTTTTTGTCCATTTTTTATAAGAAAAATATAAACAATATTTGTATACACACATGCACACACATGTATATATATATATATATATATATATAACGATATTAAAATAAATAAAATAAGACATTATTGTATGATTTAATTGTTTAATTTTTTTAAATTAATTATATTAAATACGATTTAATTTTATTATTTTATTGTAATTGTGGAAAAATATATATAGTTTTATTGTTTTAATGTAATTAAAATTTCAATTTAAACAAATCAGATCATAAAACTATATCTTATTTTATTTAAAGCGAATAAAATAAAATACGGTTTTATGATTTGATTTATTGAATTAAAATTTTAATTAAGTTAAAGACGATTTAATTATATTGTTCTTTTATTAACATTGTAACAAACAAACTTATTGTTGATATTTTAACACAAAAAAATCATTAAAACCCGTTGAGAAATGAACTTTAATTATATCATACTAAAAACAATATGAAAATTGATTTTGATTTTTTAACTGAAAAACAATATGAAAATTGGAGCTTCTAATTTTAAAATGATAAAATTATAGTTCATTTCTCAACGGTTTTCAATGATTTTTGGTGTTAAAATATCAACAATAAGCTTGTTTGTTGCAATGATAGTAAAAGAACAATATAATTAAATCGTCTCTAACTTAATTAAAATTTTAATTCAATAAATCAAATCATAAAACCATATTTTATTTTATTCGATCTAAATAAATAAGATATAGTTTTATGATCTGATTTGTTTAAATTGAAATTTTAATTACATTAAAACAATAAAACTATATATTTTTTCACAATTACAATAAAATAATAAAATTAAATCGTATTTAATATAATTAAATTTAAAAAAATTAAACAATTAAATCATACAATAATGTCTTATTTTATTTATTTTAATATCGTTATATATATATATATGTGTGTGTGTATGCATGTGTGTTTGTGTGTATAAAAATATTGTTTATATTTTTCTTATCAAAAAAGGACAAAAAAATAGGCAAAATGACTAAAATGGTATTTGATTTAACAAAGTTAATGGAAGTGTTAGTCAGAAGGATCATGACCAAAATAAATTGAATACCACAAGGACCAAATCCACAATAAACATAGAATGAGGAACATGGTCAAAGAAATCACTAAACCACAGGGACCAAATCCACAATTCACTCCGTATATAATTTGTTTCACTATAAATTTTGTTTCACAATATAAAACTTTTTACAATAATTTTTTTGCTTAACAATGTGAAACAATATATGATTTACTGGTTTTACGATTCTTAACCCCTTTTAGGAACTAATATATATATATATAGAGAGAGAGAGAGAGAGATAGAGAGAGAGAGATAAGATCAATCTAGGGAGAAGAAAAAAAAGAACCGAACAACTTACTCAAACCGTTAGATTAAGATGAACAAAAGATAGTTCAAGAAAAGGAAAATCAAATTCATAACCATTTGGTTTGATAACAATTGGAACAAATACATTGGTGTATACATTGTGTATGAGTAGTTCATAATCTAGGGAAAAAGGCTCTTATTAATACTCTTATGACTCCTTCACAACCATATATATATAGAGAGAAGAGAGAGAGATACATGTATACATTATATATGTCTCAAGATAATGCAAACTCATACATATCAAACTACTATGATCATCTCCTCCATCATCACTACACTCCTTCATATTCATCACTTATCAAATATGCATATCCCAACATCACAATGATCTTGGTTTATCGAGCTCAAGAACCCATTCAGCTTCCCTCCTGATGATCCTCCTCCTCCTCCTCCTCCTCCTCCATCTTCTTCTTCTCTACCACCTTCCATAAACATATAAGTCAAATCAGAATGTTCTTTCCCTTCAAAGCTCGAAGACAAACCTTCCTCGACCCCGTATCTATCCTCTTGGCTCAATTGAGATGCTACAAACTTATCAAGAGCCCTCCAATCAGTCACTTTATTAGCATTGCCTTTATTTTTCTTATTGTTATTGTTGTTTATGTTTCTGATCCCTCCGGATCCAACTAGATCATCTTCTTGATCATTATTTTCCGATGATTTTGACACCAATGATATAGAGGCTGGCCTCTTTATTGATGGGAGAGATGGGCTTTCAAGCTGTGGAAGTTGTACAAATTGATCACAGTGCACAAAGTTCAAATTCTCTGCTGCTTCAAACTCTTGCTTGCACATGAAGCTTTGTGAAAACAAAGAACTTGGAGGCTGGTTTGTAATATAATCAATTGGATCCATCGCTGGGCTAACGCGACTTGAATCTTCATAGAAGAAGTTTGATTCCCATCCTTCGGCATGTTTTGTTTGCCCAGTTGATCGTTTCTTGAATGCACGACAGACGACCCATCCTTCTTCCTGCAAGATATTGATCACTATAGTTTATTAATCAAGTTTTTTTGAAACAAAAACCGGACACTATAGTTTATTAATCAAGTTTTTTTTAAACAAAAACCGGACTTTAATTACGACTAGCAAGAAACTAGCAAACGAAGAACAAAAACATTTACATTTTCTTGATACAATCGATTGGATATCTCCACGTTATTAATCAAGTTAAATAAAGGAAAAATTATAACGAGTTCTAACTCCATTATTCAATTTTAATAATATTAGAAAGAAAGTGAAAGTGTTGTGAAACCAAAGAAAACATGATATAGGTAGCCAAAGTTGGGATGGTGTTAATTTGTGTAGAAGTGGAAGACTTCTTTGACTTGAAAAGCTTACATTAAAAAAGAGAATTAAGTACGTCCATTTTCAATTTGACTGAAATCATCTTTAATTTGTGATGAACTTTTTTGATTTATATATGGTCGTGAAAGTCAAAATTTTGCCTCACAGATACAACACATATACACTCAAGGATATTACACCAAAAGAAAAGGGAAAAGATACACACACAAACGCACACTTAAAGATTACAAGATAGTGGTGGAGAGCATGCATGAAAAAGATGTTTTATTCCATACACACACAGAATATCGTTGATTGAAACTTAAAAAAGAGAAGTTTTTAATTATCAAAAATGAAGATCAGCTGGATTTCAAGACGAGGATCTCTAATATATTATCAAATTAACCATGATCTGACATGAGTTATTAGAAATATTTACTCAATACTACGTACCAATATGAGTTTTTTTTTTACTAAAAAAAAAAAAAGAACCAAGAACAACTTCTAGGTATGTAAGAGATGGTGGAAGACTGAATATACAGATCAACATTTTGGTAATTTGATCCAAGGCTAAAATGAGAGCAATTTTGAAGATCCAAGATAAAGAAACAAATGCAAAAGATGAACAAAACTGTGTATATGGTAATCAAGAACCACTTTTTTTAAACATTAAATGCAAAGATTTGACAAAAAGAGAAGAACCCAGGATAAGAAATGGAAGAAGATGAAAGAGAATTGCATACATGGTAGTCAAAGAACAATTTTTTTCTATTTTTAATAGATGAAAGATGGGTGATTTAAATTACATACCTGAGGAGGACCATTTTCTTCAGATTCAAGTCTGTATTCATGCATGATCCAATCAGTTTTCTGTCCATTTGGTGCCCTTCCTTTGTAGAACACAAGTGTTTTCCTCATTCCTATGAGCCTTAGTTTTTCATACACTGCTTTATCTCTCCCTGTAGCCTTCCAGAAACCTGCCATTGTTGCTCTATTTGTCCTCGTCCCAGTAGGGTACTTTTTATCCTTGTGACTAAAGAAATACCATTCGGTTTGCTCTTCATATCCAATCCGACATCTCTCTGAATGGAAAGACCGATCAACGTTATTCATGAATAGTTAATTTAATCATATATATCTCATTAATTAACAAAGTATACTGAAAATATGATTAACATTTCTTGCCATAACTTGATATGTTGGATCATGGATGGCTAATTAAGATACTGAGAAAATATAAAGATTTTAGAAATGAAAAGAAAGGAAAAAAAAACTCAAACCCTAATTTAGTGATAATGAAAAGTTAAGCAAAGAAATGGTTATACTATTGTTGGATCTTGTAGCAACACATAAAAAGTAAGAGTTACCTATTAGATCCCATGGTTCAATCCTGTATAGATCGATATCTCGAATGACATCAAGATCGATCTTCTGAGATGCAACCTTCTTTCTGAGATAGTAACCAACAAGTTCTTCATCGGTTGGATGAAATCGAAATCCAGGAGGGACACATGATGACTGATCCATGGTGTCCATGATAATTAACCAACAGGTAGTACTGTATCGTACTGCTTCAATTCTACATCAAATTCACCACCAACTTTGCTTTAGTTATATATATCATGATCCTTGAATATAATCATAAGCATAGAGAGCAATTGAAATTTTTTGTTGTGGGTTGAGATGCAAGCATGAGCACAAAAGAGAAGATAGAAACTATAAAGGAAAGGAAAGATGAGAAAGAGAATTATAAACCATACGAATTAAAAAGTGACAAGTGTTATGAGAGACAATCATCAACTCATTTGGTGGTGAGCTACACTCATAACTCAGACAGTACTTATTCTTCTCTAGAAAGACAAATGAATAGAGTCCATATAATGTTTACAGTGTTGTGAAGGTAACAAGATAAGTTGGGAAAGACAACTTATATAACAAGTGTATATATATATATATATATATATATATATATATCACATCACTCATTGACTATTAATTTTTGGACTCGAAAATTTAATTAGAGATCTAATAATATGATAGCCCATTTAATTAGAGATTGAATAATGTCATGTATAAGACTTCGATGAAGACATTAATTGAGACCCAAGATTCCTCATTCGAAAAAGGTTTGCATAAATCATCCCAATTTACTCGACTCATTGTCAATTAGGTTAAGTTGAAAAGTTATCGAGGTTTCAGAAAATTGCAACAAAAATACACTTTCGCATGTACAATTAAATACCGCTTTAGATCTTTACATTAATTACCACTATTGGACTTGCTAACAGGTACATCTTTCGAGTGATTGTGTTGAAGAACTAATTGATATACTTAAGAAATGAAAAATAAAATACGATAACATATAATACTATTTTGTTAAAAGTATTTTTTTTTTTAATATTTGTGGTGTTGAAAGCAAAAGAGAAAAATTTCACATGTAATAATTTGTAGGTCGGGGTTAAAAGAAAAATAGATTGAAACCAAATGATGAAAGGGAAAATAAATAATTTAAAATTAGAATTTCTTTTTTGGCTTGTTGAAAACCAAGAGATGTATAGTAGGGGGGTTTGGAGTTTGGACCTAAGCCTCTTGTGTCCTTGGTAATCATGGTGTCTTGTGTTGGGTGAATGGTGAAAATGATGCATCAAGAATTGAATAGAGGTTTCTCCATCAAGAGTTATCCTCTACTTTTAATGGTAATTTCAATCCCTCATGTATTATAAAATATACTTTTCAACCCCCTTTATATAAACAAAAAATTATTTGATTGATCCAACTCAATGAATTAAACTAATTAAAGATTAATTAATAACAATTAAAACAAACCCTTTTTCCTTTTCAAACTTGCAAAACTTTCTTATATATCTGATAGGGATTTCAATAAATCTGGTTACACAAAAACTAAGTTAGGTTAAATTCCCATGTACCAAAAGCAACTTCTTGTAACTATATTGCACGCGTTTAGGTCAAAAAGATTAAGAGAGAGAATGAGGGGAGAGATTTAAAAAGGAGGAACATGATAGTTTTGATGGAATCAAGGAGACCTGACAGATGATAAAAAGATAGGGGTTTCCTTCTTAATTTTTCTTGTTTGCAGCCTCTCTCTCTCTCTCTATATATATATATGTATGCGTGTGTGTGAGAGAGATGTTGTTTCTATATGGAGCCTGCGCTTATTGTCTGTTTGTCTGAAGTTCCAATAGCATCATCTCATCACATTTCCCACTTTCTTTTCTGATCTAGAAAGTTTGAACCCCAGTAAACAGTGGACTACTCCCCCCCCCCCCCTCTCTTCATATATATATGACTGGCAAAAAGATATATATACATACCCTGATACTCACATGCATATATAGCATATATGGTGAAATTAAGTTTTAGCTTAATCTTTTTTAGCTTTCCATAACATAAAGAACAGAAATTAAACAGATACTTGTCGTCCTAGATGATGCTATAGGTCAATGCCTTAGACCCCAGTACAACTCGGTGTTTGATGGTTCACTACTAAAATGGATGACACAAACTATTTATGTATATATGCATGCATATATATATATATATATCGAGATATATAATGTAATACATGCATGCATGCATAAACATGGAAGAAAAGCTTACCAGAGCAAGATTCAGGAGGCGGATGAAGCTAGTATGGCAGTATATATATATATATATATATATATATATGTGGAATTATAGTGGTTAGATATAGAATGACAGAAAGAGAATAAGAAAGAGGAAGAATACAGACTATTTGTGACACATATAACAGAGAGAGAGAGAGAGAGAGAGAGAAAGAGGGAGAGAGACGGTTTGATTGGTTGACGAGAGAGATGAGAAAGAGAAGTATGTAATGTTATAAATGAAAATAAATAAATAAAAAGAGAGGAGTTGGAATGAAGGATCTAATGGAAAATGCGCATGGGACCTTGATCCACCACCCCCACCATGTCTTGCTCAGGTCATTGATAGGGCTGCACACAAAACCTATTATTTGATTTTGATCGACTAATTTTTGAAGTATATAATTAGGTTAACTTCATCAAAATAAATCTTCAATTAATTTCTTTTTAACCTCTCTCAATTAATGTAATAAATCTTCAATTAATTCTTTTTATTTTGTATTAATATTTTACTTGATAATACGTTTTAGTGTATGTGACATCGGTTGATTTTGATGTGATTTGTGCAAGTAATCAACAGTTATAATAAATTTGACATCCACATTATCAATAGTTAGAATATCTACCGACTACTAATTAAAATTGGTAAAAAAAATCCCGAATGCTTATTATATTATGTATACATTGAGAAAAAAGAATTTACCATTAAAGTTAGGAGCCAAGACTTACTAATTGTATTTTGAGAAAAATACACAAAACCCCACATTTTAAATAATTAAATCCCTGATAAACTATTGAACTTTTTTATTTTGAATAATTAAGTCATTACACATTTTTTTAAATAAATAAACTGTCGAACTTTTATAATATGATATCTACATTTTTTAACTCAAAAAAATTACATGTAATCGACTATTTTGGTTTTAAATAAAAAAAACTAAACCAGAAGTACCATTCCCAAATCCTATGTCATTCGTGATGTAGCACCAGAACAGAGAATCACAATGGGATTAAGATAGTTGGTAGACATATTAGTTTAGGACTCCTTTTATTATTAATTTTTGGCTTTATAGTTGATATCCTTATCTTTTAGTTGGCTTATTTTCTTACTTTCCTTATTTTCTTTCGTCGATAGTGTATATATAGAGATGATAGGTATTGTTCTGGAAAATCAGTTTTTGAATATTAATTTGAAAGAAGTATTATTTCTGACTCCTGTTTCGGTATTCTCCTGAATCAACGACACTAGAGTCTTTGGATCTGGTAATTCATAAGGAATCAACAGGTCCGTTTGTTGCGGTTGCACCAGAGCCTGCCTCCTTAGTGACCGTAGCCTACCTCCCACGTTTCATCATGCCACCTCGTCGTCGCCAACACCAACCCAATGACGATTGGGTCGAACTCCGTCAAACACTCGCCGAGTGGCAACGGAACATGCAACAGGCAATTATCGCTGCCATTCAAACCAACAACCATCCTTTTGTCTATAACGACGATCCTCACCTAAGTCATGGTGAGACTACCGACACTGAAACTGAAGAAGAAAAAATAAACCCTTTTGCCCATCCACGACAAGGTCTACACCAGGAAGACAACCACCGATGGGAATCGGGTTTCAAACTTGATATCCCAGAATTCCATGGAAGCCTCCAACCTGAAGAATTTTTGGATTGGGTCGGGGTCGTAAAAAAAGTTCTCGATTTCAAAGAAGTCCCCGATAATAAGCGAGTATCACTAGTTGCTACACGTTTTCGGGGACATGCGGCAGCTTGGTGGCGACAACTCAAGACTTCTCGTGTGCGAGCCGGGAAAGAAAAGATTGTATCGTGGATAAAATTAAAGAAACATATGAAGCGCGATTTCCTCCCATATAATTATGTACGAACCACGTATCCACGTCTTCAAAATTTACGACAAGGAAATCGAACGGTCGATGAGTATGCCACCGAGTTCTTCTTATTACTTACAAAGAATGATATTAATGAAACCCAAGAACAATCGGTATCCCGCTTCATCGGAGGACTTCGTCCAGTATTCCAACATATATTGAATCTGTTTGACCCAATATCCGTCTTCGAAGCCCATCAGAGAGCCTTATTAATTGAACAACAACATAGGTCTGGCACCTCTCCATGGATTTCGACAACCGTTGCAACAAATCACAACACCCCCGTCGATATCTTAAGAAGACCTCCAAATATGACGGCGATCCCACGCACCGAGACAACACCCTCGCGGACAGTCGGTGGTAATAACCCAACAGGAGTAGCCCGACCCACTCGTCCTAATGCACTTCGTTGCTTTTCTTGTGGAGAAACGGGCCATCGGCAAACGGCTTGCCCCCGCACTGGTAAGCGTGGGTTACTAGTTGAAGGAAGGGACACAGAAGATCCTCAACTTTATGATGAACAAGACGACCAATACATAGAAAACGACGAGACAACCGAGGAAATCCTTGAAGAACAAGTGGCAGGGGATCCAGGACTGTTACTGGTACTACGACGAAGTTGTTTGGCCCCTAAGGCAACCCAAGACGCGTGGTTGCGAACAAACCTTTTTCAGTCCACGTGCACAGTTAATGGAAAGACATGTCACTTTATTGTTGATTCTGGTAGTTGTGAAAATGTCATCTCGGAGGAAGAAGTTCACAAGTTGGCATTAAAAACAAAAAGACATCCTACCCCTTACAAACTCTCATGGCTAAAAAAAGATGCGGAGGTTCACGTCTCTCGCCGAGTTCTCGTCTCTCTCTCAATTGGAAGCACATATAAGGATGATATATATTGCGATATGGTTCCCATGGATGCCTGCCATATTCTTTTAGGACGACCATGGCAATACGACCGACATGTTGTCCATGATGGAAAAACGAACACCTATAGCTTCCACTTTGAGAACCGAAAAATTACGCTTCTTCCATCAAAGGACCCACCGGGAGCTCTATCACTACCGACAAACAACATCCATCAAGAAAAACTAACCGAGGAAGCACTAAAACATGAAGCATCTTCTAAGAAAGTTCTTTTCCTTACTCGCTCCAAATTTGAATTGGCCATGCAAGAGACCGGTGTCGTATACGCACTTGTTACAAACCCAAGCACATCTTCTCTACACCGTAATATGTCGCCCGAAATCCGGACGCTAGTCCAAGAATTTTCAGATGTCTTTCCGGAAGAACTCCCTAACGAACTACCATCGCTACGAGACATCCAACATCAAATTGACCTTGTCTCAGGAGCCACACTTCCTAACAAACCACACTATCGGATGAGTCCGAACGAACATGAAGAACTCCGCCGTCAAGTTGAGGAGTTAGTAGCGAGAGGCTATCTTCGAGAAAGTCTCAGCCCTTGTGCTGTCCTGGCACTTTTAATCCCCAAAAAAGATGGGACGTGGCGCATGTGTGTGCACAGCCGTGCTATTAATAAGATAACAGTGAGATACCGTTTTCCAATTCCTCGGCTTGATGACCTCATTGACCAAATAAGCGGTGCCACTATTTTCTCCAAGCTAGATCTCAAAAGTGGTTACCATCAAATTCGGATTCTCCCGGGAGATGAATGGAAGACGGCATTCAAGACACGCGAAGGTTTGTTTGAATGGCTTGTAATGCAGTTTGGACTTTCTAATGCCCCGAGCACCTTTATGAGAGTAATGAATCAAGCACTTCGCCCGTTTATCGGTAAGTTTGTCGTTGTCTATTTCGACGACATTCTCATTTTTAGTACTACAATGGAAGACCATCTTCAACATTTTCGGGAAGTCCTCTCAGTAATGCGATGAGACAAGTTTTATTCTGCTGAAAAAAATGTGATTTTGGCTCCGACCAAGTCCTTTTTCTCGGTTACGTTGTTTCAAAAGAAGGCTTGGTAGTGGATCAACATAAAGTAGAATCTGTGAAGTCATGGCCAATCCCACGCACCATTACTGAGATTCGGAGCTTTCATGGGTTAGCCTCTTTCTACCAACGGTTTATTCCCCACTTCAGTAGCATAGTAGCACCGATTACTGATTGTATTCGGGGAGGAAAGTTCACATGGACCGAGGAAGCTACCAAGGCTTTTGAGCTAATTAAATATAAGCTTACAACAGCTCCTGTATTGGTACTACCCAATTTTTCTCTTAATTTCGAGCTACATAGTGACGCCTCCAAAGTGGGCATCGGTGCCGTTCTCAGTCAACAAGGACGTCCGGTCGCATATTATAGTGAGAAACTATCTGGATCACGTGCCCGTTACAGCACTTACGATGTGGAATTTTATGCAGTTGTTCAAGCAATTCGACATTGGCGTCACTATCTCTTTCACAAAGAATTTATTCTCTATACGGATCACGACGCATTAAAGCATCTTGGAAGTCAAGACAAGATTTCGACTCGACATGCCTCATGGATAGCATACCTTCAACAATTCACATTTGTTATCAAACACCAATCGGGTGTTGGAAAATTTTAGTAAAAAATGTGATTTTTACTAACTTTGGACACAAATAAATACATGTATATGTATAGTATATATCTAACTCTTCGTGGGTTTGTGTTCTCCTATATGAGAGCTTCAAAACGATATATTATATGTCCAAAACGGAATATGTGTGAATGAGATATCGATGCTCAAAGTTGAGTGTTTGGGATGAAAATTGGCAAAACCAAGTGGGTGTGGGAACTTGTCCCACATAGGAAGGAGAACCAAAATTTATGAGGTTTATAACCTTAGATGTGGAAGGAGCTTACAAGTTCTTTGTTTGGTTTTACTCCATTACCTACCCGCGCGCAGGGGGGTGCCGATTGCGACTGTCGTAGGCTAAAATCGGTGAACTTGTGCATGGGCGCGACCTGCGGACACAAATGCCGCTCCGAAATCTTGTGCTCGCGCAGGTTGGTTTTTGCGAAAATTTTGTTTTGAACCAGTGTATTTCGCGAGTTAGATCGTCGCGCCATTAGTCGCGAAATGTTCTGTTTATGGACGATAAAACAGTGAATTACGCGGGTTAAGCCGCGGTCTTACTCGCGCCGTAAGTCGCGATGTACACTGTTTGTAGACGAGAGACAGTGAACTACGCGGGTTGTGCTGCGACATCACCCGCGTGATAAGTCGCGACATTCACTGGTTTTTGTAACTCCTTCATACTCATTATTGGAGATGATTAATAGGATTAATTCACATTAATTCTTCGGTTTTAAATCTTGAGTATAAATATAGGAGTCCGTCTTCAGTCCAAAATACAACAATATTGAACACACAAATCTTTCTGAATTCTCTCGTGCATACGTTGTTTCTCCGGCGAATTTTCCAGGCAAGTAGAAATTATCCGGCAGTACTTCTGATCTAGCTGTTGTACCCTGGGAACAGACGACAAATCTGTTTAAGGGAATCGTGTTCAACACGAGCCTCAACATCGATTGTTTCGATATACGGTTTATTCGTTTACGTTTTCTCTCGATTCCCTTTTAATACGATTTGTTCTATTATCTTGTTGATCGTATTTTGTTTTACATTCTTGTAATTTATATGTATTATTAACAAATACATATTTATAGTGGACTGTGTACTAACATCGGGAACTCTCAATCGAGTTACAGATGCATTAAGTCGTCGCCATGCATTACTTGGTACAATGCATGTTTCAGTCCCAGGTTTCTCTACTTTTCCAGAATTATACTCCTCTGATAAGTTCTTCTCTCGGATCCTAGAAAATGTTCGTCGTGGGGAACGTTCCGAGTACATGCTTCATGATGGTTTTATTTTTCTAGGTAATCGTCTCTGTGTACCAGATTGTAGTTTGCGTTTGCAAATTATAAAAGAATTGCATGGAGAAGGACATGTTGGGTGTGATCGAACGCTTCATCTAGCTTCAAGCTCTTATTTTTGTCCAACACTACGACGTGATGTGGAACGCTATGTAGAACGTTGTCGAGTGTGTCAAACCGCCAAGGGTCACGCATCGAACGCAGGTCTCTATCTACCCTTGCCCGTTCCGACACAACCGTGGACTGATATTAGTATGGATTTCGTTCTCGGTCTGCCTCGCACTCAAAAGGGTCATGATTCTATATTTGTAGTGGTTGATCGCTTTTCAAAGATGGCTCACTTTATCCCTTGCAAAAAAACCACCGATGCCACCCAAGTAGCTCAATTGTTCTTCAAAGAAGTCTATCGTCTTCATGGTCTTCCCACATCCATTGTTTCCGATCGGGACTCTTGCTTCTTGAGTCACTTTTGGAGATCCATATGGAAGTTGATCAACACTAGTTTAAATATGAGTTCGGCGTATCATCCACAAACGGACGGACAAACCGAAGTTACTAATCGAGCATTGGGAGATTTACTTCGAAGTCTCGTGGGAGATCATATCAAGTCTTGGGATATGAAGCTAAGCCAAGCTGAGTTTGATCATAATCATGCAAAAAATCGCAGCACCGGTTTTAGTCCATTTCAAGTAGTCTACGGTTGTGTGCCTCGTCGTCCCCTTGACCTCACCCCACTTCCAGATCACACACGAATTCATGGACAAGCGGCCGATTTTGTTAACGAACTACAACGGATTCACCAAATTACACATGATCACCTCATTACTTCCACCAAGAAGTACAAGACGGTTGCCGATCGCCATCGTCGTCATGTTGAATTTAATGTAGGGGATCAAGTTTGGGTTGTTTTGACTAAAGACCGTTTTCCGCATGCTGAGTACAATAAGTAAAGGCTCGGAAAATTGGCCTGTTGAAAATAGTTGAGAAAATCAATCCGAACGCGTATCGTATATGCCTCCCTGCTGATGTTAAAACATCAGACGTCTTCAATATCAAACATTTGTTTCCTTTCGCGGGAGAGGTAGATGACTCAAATTCGAGGGCGAATTCTTCCAGGCTGGTGGGACTGATGCAGCACCAGAACAGAGAATCACAATGGGATTAAGATAGCTGGTACACATATTAGTTTATGACTCCTTTTATTATTAATTTTTGGCTTTATAGTTGATATCCTTATCTGTTAGTTGGCTTATTTTCTTACTTTCCTTATTTTCTTTCGTCGATAGTGTATATATAGAGATGATAGGTATTGTTCTGGAAAATCAATTTTTGAATATTAATTTGAAAGAAGTACTATTTCTGACTCCTGTTTCGGTATTCTCCTGAATCAACGACACTAGAGTCTTTGGATCTGGTAATTCATAAGGAATCAACAGGTCCGTTTGTTGCGGTTGCACCAATTCGTACCCCTCGCATCGAAATGCCATTGCCCCCCTCATCGCCACCCCATCTTCGTCCGCTCTCTATCACCACCCATTACCGTTGTTGGCCTTGCTATTGATCTCCCTCATTTTCCGTTTTTTTTTCGATTTTTTTCTCTTTTTTGATCTATCCATACGTACTTTGTTAAATTGTCATAAAAAAGAGGGATAATCGAAAGACCAAAAAAAGGTTAAAAAAAAAGGATAAAGAAAGAGAGTTTGATGGCATGTAGCTCTTTTGATTTAGGAACGGTTAAACTGATTTAGGTTTTTTTCACTTTAAGATTTTTATAACCGGTTACAAGTAGCTTTTTTGAGTTAAAAGAATGTAGATTATCAGTTTTTAAAATTTCGATGGTTTATTTAACTAAAAAATATTTTTGAACTTAATTATTTAAAATTAGAAAGTTTAATTATTTTTTTATTAGAAAAAATTCAAACACTTTTAGTCATTCAAAATGAAAAGGTTCATGGATTTTAATGAACTTTTTCCTTGTACTTTAATGCAAATTGTTTATATAATTACAAACATTTGTATCAATATAATGTAATTGAATCATTTTGTGAGTATATGTTGTTCTTTATATTTACCTTTTTTACATCAATTCATTTACGTTTCATACTAACAACTTTTTTTTAATATCTATTTTTTTGTA
Source organism: Arctium minus (assembly GCA_954870635.1). Taxonomy (NCBI): domain Eukaryota; kingdom Viridiplantae; phylum Streptophyta; class Magnoliopsida; order Asterales; family Asteraceae; genus Arctium; species Arctium minus. The sequence continues at coordinate 19,405,902 of OX941097.1, read as the reverse complement.
ACCGTGGGTTTCCGGTCCAGCTTACGCGCACTGACTAATCTTTGGGCGACCACGAATGGCCTAGAGTCATCGCAAATGAACCTCCATGGTCACAAGAGCTTTGGCAGCGCCTGGATTTGAGGATCTTCAATCGCTTAGTCAAAATGAAAAATCAATAGTCAAAATCTTTAAGAAAATTTTTGATTCATCTCCAATAAATTCCTTATTTTGGAGATCATAATATTATTTATATTATTAAAATATTCAATAAAAATAAAATATTATTTCTCTTTCCTAAACATTTAATTTCAAGGATTCCTACTGGTAGCTAGATTAAAAACATTTTTCTTTCCTAAGTAATCATCTTTAGAGAGTTCACCAAATTTGGAGATTTTCATCATCTCTCCTAATTTTTCCATTTTAGAAAAGGTTTTGGAGAATCTGTTGGAGCAAAATCTCCATTGTAGAGAATCTATTAGAGATGATCTAAGGTTTTGTGCAAGTCTTTATCAGTAACTAAATATTGAACTTTTAGAAATGTAAATGATTGACCGATACTACTAGAAATTTAAATGGTTGATCGATACTACTAAAAATGAAATTTTGCTGGAATCTTCCGGTTGAGAGCACGTGCGGCCTGCGGCTTGGCCTCATAGCCGCGACCAAGGCCGCGGGGAAGCTAAGCTGACCTAAAGTCGGGATTTCTCCCATTTTCTCCCATTTCTCATCTTGGAACTCTTTGAGGGCGATTTTGGAAGGGTCCTAAGGTAGGGTTTCACTTCCTTTTCATTTAATGCTACCAAATAGTCATTTTATATGCATTTATGGGTTTGATTTAGGTTGGTGATTGTGGTTAAGAGTTAGTGCTTGAAGTTCAAATATCCTATTATATTATTCTCTCAAACTCTCATCTAGGGTTTGTTCATAGTTCTCAACAAGGTGAGTACATACATGTTTTACACTTCCTACATAGTAATCTTCTAATAGTTGAACTTTTACATACTTGCAAATCATGGATTTTGGGATTTTGGCAAACTCTTGACCTAAAAGTTAATTTTAAGATATTTTGGGGTTTTTGTTGTGGATGAAAGTGTTAGAAAGGTATCTGGCCTATGATTTAAGGATGTTAAATGTACTTACATGTTCTAACATCACTACCTCCATTTATGGGACCTTGAATAGGTCCAAGTAAAACTAGGGTTTGAGAAGGTTTGGGTTTTAACTTAAAAATATGAATTATGACTTGATTATTGTGTAACACCCGTAATTTTCAGTAAGTAGAGGACACTCGGACGTTTTGGGAACTTATGTACGGCGAGACTTTTGTTGGGAAATCATTGTTTAAAGTCCCTTAGAGTATCGGGGGTGTTGGCGTTGAAAATTTTGAGTTTCGGGGCTTGGAAAAGGTTAAGCGACAATGCCCGACGACTATGACAGTGTCATAGTCGCACTGTCACAGTCGCAGGGAAGGTACCGTGGCCTAGGGGAAGATGGCGACATTTCCAGGCAGGGCAATGTCGCTGGTCAATGTCGCACCAGAGGCCCAAGGTGCTGTTAAGTGCGGGATTTCAACCTAATTTCTCATTTCCCTTCTCCAAAACTTTTCCACTCTCTCCCAAATCGTTTCTTCTTCATTCTCCTTAAACCCTAACCCATTTTGGGTTAATTTCTTGAGTTCTTAAGATGTTCCATCATCAAGAGGTAGATTGGGAGCTTTGCAAAGTGTCCACCATTGTCATCTTCAACCTCAAGCTCCATGGTAGAGTTTTCTAGGTTTTCATCAAAACCTAAGTGGTAAGTGTATCTTTTCCATCTCTAAACCCTAATATAAGATATAAATGCTCCATAGATGATTTCCAAAGTATTATGTTTCTCCATTTTCGGTTTGGAAGATTTTGGAGGAGTTAGGTAAAAAATTAGGGTTTTGGGTATAAGTTGAGGTTTTGATGTAAAATATTTGGGGAATGTTTCTATATGGTTGTATATGGTTATTTACGGTTGAAAATGTTTGGATCTAGGTTTTGGAGGTTTTGTCTTGGAGGATTCAAGTTTCGTGAAGGAAGCTCAAAGTGGGGTAAAATCTAGATTTAGCCTAAATCTAGCAAGGTGAGTTCATGTTGATTTGTGAAAACGGTGTACATGCCAAAATGTTTATTTTAAAGTGTTTTGCATTTTACATGAAATTGCTAACTGCTGATAAGTTTGGTTATTTTGAAAGTGTGTAACTTTATAAACTTATATAGCACATATTTTTGGGAAATTCGATAAATGTGTTATAAATGAACGGGTTTTGATGAATTATTGCATAAATAGGTATTTGGTCAAAAATGCACTTTTAAGTGTTTGTCGGATTTTATGCATCGTTCATGAAATGGGATGTTTTGAAAGGTACAAATGTGTGAGTCCTTTGGGTTTGGGTCATTCCCGACTTTGGGGAACATTTTAGAAATGGAAAACCTTTTGAGTTTTGGGCCGAAGGCCAATGGTAATTTGAGAATCAAAGATTTTGGGAAAATGTGTATTTTGGTTTATGTAACCATATTGGCTCTCGTGTTTTAGCCCAACATCTATTATGCCTCTTGGGGCTTGATTTGTACTCGGTGGAGTCTTTGAAACATGTGTTCGGTCTTGGTAGCTCGTTGAGGAGCCTTGGACGTATGGTGTACTTAGTTGCATCTTATTTGAGAATTACATGTTTTGAATGCGTTAGTTCATTCTTTTAAGTCATGTAACGTTTTAGACTGTAATGCATTGGATCCATAGGCATATGAGTCAGTCGTTGGTTAGTGGGGACTTTATCCCCGTTTTGGGACTGGATATTGTTTATGGCTAGCGGGAGCTCGAGGTATAGATCATGGGTGGTTGAACTCGATAACCGTGTAACCTCTATTGAAGGGCTCGAGGTAGAGATCGTGGGTGGTTGAACTCGATGCCCGTTTGTAATCCAGTCTGGTTATTCATCGTGGAATTTAGTGTCCGCGTTTGAAGTCTAGTGAGTGGTCCCCAAGTCATGTTTTTATGTAAGCTTGCGGTGGTAGCTCGGTTTGGGAGTCGTATAGTCTTGCGGTGGTGCTCTTGGAGAGCAGGATACTGGGACTTGTGGCTTTGGTAGTGACAATCATTTATAGGTCGAGTAGACACTAGGGTCATTTGGGTATCTTGCGTTGGTATCTCGGTTGGGAGTCGTATACGGGGATCCATGGCCTATGTGAAGCTCGAGAACATTGATAAGTGGCTTAACTTTGTGTGCCCGTCACTGTCGATGGAATTCGGGTATCCCCCGTCACCGAAAGGTGTTGTTTTTGGGTATTGAGTTTTATTCCAAGTTTTCGGTGGCGTTTTGTATATTTGGGTTTTATCCTTGATTTATGGGTTGAGTATTATGACCCACCCGTGTTTTGGGTGTTTCGGGATATAAAGTTTTAACCGTATTTTCATAAATGGAGAGTCCAATTTCTATTCACGTTTTGAGTGAGTTTTGGGTTAAACATAATTTACAAATGGGCGGTTTATATTGGTGTCTTCGTCCTTGAAGTAGTTTGGATTGGAAAACGTTTAAATCGGTGTTCTTTGCATAAATTGCATATTATTGGAAGATGAGTTGTTTTCATATGTAAGACATATCAAATTGAAAGATTATGAATTTAACCGCATTCTTTCTTTTAAACGATTAATTTTATGTGTTGGAAACTCTTGAGCTCACTAGGCGTTAAGCCTAACCTTTTTATTTGTCGGCATGTGCATCAGGTTCCTGTTGGGGGTTTGGTTCTAGCAGCTTTGAAGAGTTGAGCCTTAGCTTTATACAAGTGTAAGTATTTGGTGAAGTCTTCCACAGTAGATAGTGACTATTGTTGGGTTTTAGTAGCACCCGTCCTTACTATAGACGGTATTGTGAGTCCGTGTGAATGAACACGATCGTTACCAGATAATCAAACAACAAAGATATATAGATTACCAACCTGTTTCGATATATAAACGATGGATTATAGATTGATGTTCTTGAAGTTTAAAGCTCTCTTCTCTCTGATGAATAGTAAGGTCGATGTTGTGTGTTCTGAGATTTGAAAAGTTGTGAGATAATAAAATATCTCATAACCTTTTATATCTCACAAACAAATATCTAAATAATATCTAAACTAAATAATATCCTAAAATATCTATTAGTTAGATATTTAGGAATAATACAAAATACAATAATTAAGACAATAATTAACTTTGACAATTATTACAAACTAACATTAGACTTATATCGAGAGCGACTTTTCAGCATTAGCTTCAGATTCCAAACTTCAGATTGGATGATCTTGAATCCAATAAATCTGAGATCTAACAATCTCCCCCTTTGGATCAAGATCGTTACTAAAAAGATTTAACAATTCAGTCTTCTTTTTCAGCTCAGAAGATGGAATCTCTTTCTCTCTTCAGAATGTAATAATCTCCAGGCAAATTATCTTCAAAGAAAATTTCTCACAGATCAATATGTCTTTAGAATACTTTGAAGAATCTTTTCTTTGTTAGCTCTTCTCCATTCTATCTTGGACAATTCTCTAAACTTTTGATTTAACTCCCATTTCTTGATTAGCTTTTCTCCCCCTTTTTGATGAAAAGTTCAACGACTTCATCAAAACTTTAGCAAGAAATGTATTTCATCAGGAGCTTCTGATCCGTCAATTCAAAAGATATTCATCCAGATCTTTTCAAATCCAGACAAAATAATCATGTAACACCTGAATCAACTAATGAATCAGTTAAAATGCCTGTCAGTAACACTAAGTCACTGTGGGTAACGAATACACATTGGAAAGGAGCTTTTTGATGTTCACTCCCCCAGGGATTCCATTCAATCATCGAAACACCACAAAGGCAATTTCTATGAACGTTATGACAAAGAAACAAATTCCTTGTGTGTTCGTGCATGTGATAGAAAGAATTAAGCACTGATGATTGCTTATAGACTCAAAATTGTGTAAACCACTGAGACAACAATAAGTATAAACACAGACTCAATGTGCAAGATTGAAGTGCGAAGGTGGGACAGACTTCCTTCTTTTCAATATCCAGATTTTTCAAATGAAAATCAGATAGCAAATGTGTTGCTTCCCCTTTAAAAATCTGAAACACTTTCTATTTGAGTAGAAAATGAGTAGTTGGTGAGGTTCGATCAAGAGTTGGCATGGGCTAGTTGCCTGTTTCAATAAGGATCACCAAAGAATTGTGAAACATTAGAATTGTGGATGGTCGGCTCAGAAAAAGTTGGTACAGAGTTCTGATATTCTTTTAACTCTGTTCTCACACCCTCTTTCTTTTAAACATTTAGCTTTCTCTAACCAAACTCTCTTTTTCTGTATAACTCATCACATAAACCACACTCATTTCTTTTCGACTTCTTACACTCAATCACTATGGATTAACTTCTTGGGTAGGAAACACTGGTTAAGGTGATTCCATTGAAGTTGTGTTAAGTCCTAGCACAATGAAATCAAGTTTTCTTAGATAGTGTGATGCTCAATTTGGTTTAACTATTTCAGTTAAAGCTCAAATAGATCTTGAAAACATTTAAAAGCACACTTCTAATTCATGAAATCGGTTTGAGATTCTGGAAGTGGTGTGAACATTTAAGAACAATGTTTTCTATGATTGAAAGTTATCCTTCTTTCAACCATATATGAGATTAAGATAAAGATTATACCTTTATGTGGATCTTACATCTCATGAAGTTAAGCTTAAAGTCATAAAAATATGATCTTGTAAGCATCTCTCAAAAACTGCAAAAGTCTTATGTCATAGTCAAAGCAAATTTATTCACTGAAATGAAATGACAAAAAGCAGTAAAACAATGAAAGTACGAGTTCTGATCAGAAATAATCAGAAGTCATATCCATACTCCTTTGATTTGAAAAGCTCCCCCTAAAATCATGCATTACAAAAATTTGGCATAAAAGGTAAATGCAGGAATTTTATGAGCTCCCCCTCAAAATAACAATGATCATCTTTGGAGTTTCTTCTCACACTCCCCCTTAGATCATGAACATAATAGAAATGTCCAGATATCTTGCGGAAATGAATAAAATGATGAAAAATTTACAATAAGAAACTCTAATAGGTAACCACAGATTATGTCTTAAGATTTAGCATACCAAGCTTAGAGACAAGAAAATTGAATCTCTTTTCATCTAAGGGTTTGGTAAACAAATCTGCAAGCTGATAATCAGTTTTTACAAAGTAAAGTTCAATTGTTCCTTTTTCGACATGATCTTTTATAAAGTGATACCTGACATCGATGTGTTTGGTCTTTGTATGCTGAACAGGATTAGTTGTTATCGCGATTGCGCTCTTCGAGTCACAGTATATCGGGATATGGTTGAAGTGAAAACCATATTCTCGAAGTTGAGTTCTCATCCACAAGACTTGAGAACAGCAGCTAGCAGCAGCCACATATTCTGCTTCGGCCGTTGAAGTTGAGATACATAATTGCTTCTTCGATGCCCAACTGACGAGTTTATCACCGATGAACTGTATATGACCTGACGTGCTCTTCCTGTCTAACATGCAACCAACATGATCTGCGTCTGTATATGTTGTTAGTTCAAAACTAGTATCTTTAGGATACCACAGACCAAGATCTGCAGTCCCCTTTAGATACCTAAAAATGCGCTTAACAGCAGACACATGGGATTCTTTAGGATTAGCCTGATATCTAGCACATAAACATGTTGAAAACATTATATCTGGCCTACTTGAAGTGAGATACATCAAAGAACCTATCATCCCTCTGTAAGTCCTAGCATCAACAGCCTTTCCCGAATGATCGGTACCAATTTTAGTACCAGGTGCCATTGGGGTACCAATCGGTTTAGAATTTTCCATCTTGAACTTCCGAATAATATCAAGAATGTATTTTGATTGATTGATAAAAATCCCCATTGAAAACTGTTTGACTTGTAATCCGAGAAAGAAATTCATCTCTCCCATCATATTCATCTGAAAACGTGACACCATAAGGCTTGAAAAATTCTTACAGTATTTTGGATTTGTAGAGCCAAAGATAATATCATCCACATATATTTGAATTAGAATGATATCGGCTTTGTCCTTTTTCAGGAATAAAGTGGTATCTACTGTACCTTTTGTAAAACCTGACTTGACCAAAAACTTAGATAATACCTCATACCAGGCGCGAGGAACTTGTTTCAGTCTATAAAGAGCTTTGTCGAGAACGTACACATGATTTGATTTCTCTTGGTTGACAAAACCTTCTGGCTGCGAGACGTAGACTTCTTCTTTGAGAATGCCATACAGAAATGTTGTCTTCACGTCCATTTGAAAGTCCATGAAGTTCTTTTGGGCTACGAAGGCTAGAACCATTCGAATTGCCTTTAAACACGCCACAGGAGCATATGTCTCGTCATAATCTATTCCTTCCTCTTGCCTGTATCCCTTGGCAACAAGTCGTGCTTTATTTCTGACAACAGTACCATCTTCATCTTTCTTGACTTTGAAAACCCATTTCGTACCTATTATAGTTTTACCTTGAGGTTTGGGTACGACCGTACGAGTCTCCAGACTTCAAGTGCTTCGAACTGATTCAGCTCTTCTTGCATTGCAGTCACCCAGTCTGAATCAGCAAGGGCCTTAGATATGCGAGTAGGCTCGATCTTGCTCAGAAAGGATTCATGCATACACATATTCATTGAAGCAGACCTAGTTTGCACCGGTTTTGATGGATCACCAATGACTTGGCTTATTGGGTGCTCTTTGGTCCATTTGTGTTCATGAGGGAGTGGATTATATTAAGATAGATCAATATAAAAAGGAATGGGGGGTTCAGTTGAAGTAGTAGGTGCAGAAGTCTCATTAGGTACAACTTGGAGAGGTTGTAGATCAGTCCGTATAGAACAACCTACTGATTCAACAACTTTTGTAGCTTCGTTATTGATCACAACTTCAACTGTCGGAGTAGGCATTTGAACTTGAACTTCTTGTTGAATCGGGGATTCAGATTAAGTAGAAATATCTGAAATGGTTGGATGAGTAGTCATTGAGTCTTCCATCCTGTCAACCACAACAGATTTCTTCACATTAGATCTAAGAAATTCATCATAAAACAGTTCAAATAATAAATCTAAATCAGATAAATGATTAGTAGACGTTGATGCTCCATCTGATTTGTTCGTTTGAGACACAGGTTATGGACTGACTTGCCCAGAAGCTAGTACTCCTGTTATCACGGGTTCTGAACAGACGTGTTCAGAAGCCATTTCTTCATCAAATGTGACGTTGACGCTTTTGACAACATTCTTTGACTTCTTCAGATATACATGGAATGCAGTAGATGTAGATGAATAACCAATGAAGATGCCTTCGTCCGCCTTAGCGCTGAACTTGTTCAGATTCTCTCTGTCGTTTAGCACAAAACACTTACACCCAAATATATGGAAATATTTGATTGTCGGTGTTCGGTTGTTGATTAACGCATAAGGAGTATTTTTGAATCTGTGGTGTATCATGGAGCGATTCTGAGTGTAGCACGCAGTCGATACAACTTCAGCCCATAGAAATAGAGGTAAGTCATATTGACTTAGCATAATACGAGCAGCCTCGACTAGCGTACAATTTCTTCTTTCGACAACTCCATTCTGTTGAGGCGTTCATGCAGCAGAGTATTGATGTGAAATCCCGACAGATTCGAGATATTCTTCAACCTTTTTGCTCTTGAACTCTGTGTCGTTGTCAGTTCGTAGAAGCTTGACTGGTTTCTACAGATTCACCTGGGTCGTCTTCAGAAATGTAATGAGAACATCAGGTGTCTCATCTTTTGAACGTAGAAACTTGACCCAAGTGTATCGCGAGTAATCGTCCACGATAACTAGTATGTACTTCTTTCCGCCTAGACTTTGCGTTCGCATCGGACCACAGAGATCCATATGCAACAACTCTAACGGAGTGCTTGTACTCGGTTCAGGCTTTGGTTTATGTGGAGCTCTCTTCATCTTTCCTTTTTTACACGCTGCACATAAGTGTTCTTTTTTGTACTTGAGCTCTGGAAGTCCTTTCACTAACTTCCCACTGACCAGTTTGTTAATGTACCGAAAGTTGAGGTGAGATAGCCGTCGATGCCATAACCAGCTTTGTTGCATCGAGGCTTTCGAGAGTAGACAAACCTGCTTGTCAGTCTGGACGTTTGACAAATTGATTGTGTAGAGGTCGGACTTTCGAGTGCCGACCAAGAGTTCCTTGACTTCTTCAGTGCGAACAGAACACCTCTTGGCTTTGAAATTGACCTCTAACCCTTTGTCACAGAACTGGCCTATGCTGAACAGGTTGTGTCTTAAGCCTTCAACATAGCTCACCTTCCTAATCATGACTTTGTCGTGTACCATATCACCATAACCCAGAATTGCTGAAAACTGATCATTTCCAAAACAAACTTTTCCGCAATACTTCTCTGTAAAGTTGGTCAACATACCTTTCTGCCCTGTCATATGCTTGGAACACCCGCTATCCAAGTACCACATATGACGGGTCTGCACAAAAGAAATTACAGAACAAGAGTTTTAGGTACCCACTTAAAGATGGGTCCTACAGTGTTTGCACATGTTTTAGGCACCCATTCAAATTGGGTCCTTTCTACTTTTGAGAATCAAATGAAGAATTTGAATTATAAGAGTGAACATGATAAGTGCCATACCAAACATCAGAATCTTGACAAGAAGCATAAACATGTTTATCATAATATGAAGACTTTCTAGCAGATAAAGATAACTGGAACAATTGCTTCATAGAGTATTTCTTGCGATTAACGACAAGTTTTGGTTTCAAAATAGCAACATCAGCAATTAAAACATCTTTACTAGGCGAAGTCTTATTACAATCAACAGTACAAAAAGATTTATCAGTCTTGTCAATCTCATGTTTTGGTTTCCATTGAGATTTAACTCCTGGCGATTTCTTGCTCAGATCTGAAACATTTGAAACTGGTGAGTTAGACTTTTGAGCAACAAATGAATGCATCTTATTCGGCTTACCAGTAGTGATCGGTTTCTGTGAATGCTGAGACTTATTCTTACCTTTCATATTCTTAGTTTTCACAGAAACTGATTTATCAACTTTCGTTGTTTTTGCACCTTTCTCAGACGTACTGGTTAATCCGAAGGATTTCACAACAAAAGATGAATGGTTAGGAAGTTTCGCATTAAAGTCAAATTGATCAAAACAATCATCCAAACCACCATCAGAGTTTAGAAAATCAAACCCTCCATCAGCTAGACCAAAACTATCTTTAGATTTTGAAGCTTTAGAAAGAATAGCATTTTTAAGCACAGTTGAAAACACTTTTTGTTCAATCTCCATCAAGAGTCTTTCATCTGCTAAAGATGTCTCAAGTTCAGAAATTTTACTTTCCAAAATGAGAGGAGGGACGTAAATTTTATCTTTAATAGGCTTCGCCTCCATTTCTTTTACAGAATAACTCTGAAAGTAGTCATCTGAAAGAGATTTCTTTTGATATTTTGGATCATCATTATAACTATTATTCAGCTTAGCATAATAAGATGGAAGATGAACTTTAGCTGATTTCTTTCGTTTTTCAGTTTCTTTGGCTTCATCCTCTTTAAATAGTCCAGTCCAGAAAACTTCAATTTTAGGGATTCTTCGACCTAGTTTCAAAAATGTAAGATCATAAAGTGTCGGCACTTCAGATATACCCTTTTTAAGGTAGTGAGGATTATCGTATCCGAGTCCCCAACCTTCTATGTCCTCTTTAGGTTTGTTTAGATGAATGGTTTGTTCAGTTTGACCTATTGTGTATAACTTCTCTTCCAAAGCTTTTAATTTTGCAAGTAAGGATATGTTTTCTTTGGAAGTTGAAGAATGCAATTTCGTAAGCTCTTTGAAATCAAACTCACTCTTTCTCAATTTAGTCTTTGTTTTAGTAACCTCTTTAAGAATTATGGTCTGTTCTTTTGCGCTGGTGTCATTGTTTTTGTGTAAAGTCTCAATCAATACTTTCTTGTCAGCAAGGTCATTGCTAAGTTTCTGTATTGATTGGTTTTGTTCAATAATGACACCCTTTTCACGCTTAAGTTTTGACTCTAATTCTTGTAGAGTTAACATCATGGCATGCATTTGATTTAAGAAATCCGATTTATCTAAATCACATACCTCTTCGTTCGCTTCTTCATTGGAATATGCTTCAGCTTCTATTTCCAGCTTTCCCATAAAGCATAGATGTGCTTTCTCATCCTTCTCTTCATTCTCATCTTCTTCTTCAGATTGATCCATCCAGAACTCATCTTCTGCCATCAATGCCTTTCCGGCTTCCTGTTGCTTGGCAAGCAGCATTTTGTTTTTGTAGTAGTCAGAGTTCCGGACTTTGGGTCTTCGGCAGTCTTTTGCAAAGTGTCCAGGTCTACCACAGTTGTAGCACGTTGGAGGTTCTGGATGTTTGATCTCTTCTGCTTTATACCTTCTCTCTTCTGGCTTCCTCTCCTCTATTCTCTTTCCTTCAAACCTCTTTCCTTCAACCCTTTCCTTGTGAACATAGTTGCTCGGACCAGATGTATACCTATGACTGTTTGAGCTCGGCTTTGTGTAGAACTTTTTTTGAAAAGCCTTAGTCAACATAAGCATAGCCTGCTTTAGTTGTTCACAGTCGTCAGAATCAGAGTTCGCTTCAACATCATCTGATTCAGATACAACCATCTTCTTCTTCTTCTGCTTCACAACAAGAGCAACTGAGTCAGTAACTGTCTTCTCACCCTGTCTCTTTTCATCCATGATTTCATCCACCTCTTCTTCATTTTGTTTGAGGGTTTCATACACCTCATGAAGTGGAATCTCGTTTAGATCCTTGATTTGCTTCATTTGTCTGGAAAACCTCTTCCATTCAGACTAGAGAATGCTGAGGAATTTGACATTCAGCTATATCTGTGATTTAGTGACCTTGTTCTTGCTTAATTCGTTCAGCAAAGTCACAAATCTGTCGTACGTTTCTTCTAGAGTTTCTCCAACTCTGCCTTTGAATTCTTCATAGTTGTTTAGGCAGTTGGATATCTTGAGTTGGTTCCCAACCTTTGAACCTAGCATCATTTTCTCTAGTTGATCCCACATCTATTTGCCAGAGGCTTTATAGCTGTCTATCTTCACATATATTTCATTTGGAATGCCTTGAAGAATATAAGACTTTGATAATCTATCACCTTTTGCTCTCTTTAGGTTTTCACCATCTAGATCTTCATACTTAAGTTGAAATGGTTGCTCATTAATTCCCTCTGGAGGAGTCCTCCAAACAGGTGCCATAACTCCTTCTTCTAAGGATTTCCTGATAAAAACACCATAATCATGTCTTTCAATGAAGTCCATGAACCGATCTTTCCACTGCTCATACTCTCCCATGAAGAGTACTGGTGGCTTTGAGTCAGTTCCGATCGCTAGAGCTTCTCTTGAAGTCATTCTTTTTTAATAATGAGCAATAAGAACTTGTATTTCTTGTTAGTTCAGAAAAAAAATCAGATAAAAGCCGAATAATTTGACTAAGTCAGGAACTGGCGCAAAAAGGATAATTTGCGCTACTTGAAGGTGGCGCAAAAGTAAAACTTTGCGTGAGAGGCGGGTCGCGAGAACTGAAGTTTGCGCGAGTAGAGGTTGGCGCAAAACAAAGTTTGCGTGAGATGTAGTTGGCGCAAAACAGGGATTTGTGCGAGATTAAGGTCGCGCGAAAATGACTTTGCGCGATCAGTGTATGGCGCAAAAGTGAGGATTGCGCTAGTAGTTATTGGCGCAAAAGATGAAGTCGACCGGGGTCCTGCTGACCGGAGTGATGCTTGATCGGATCGATGCTACGACCGGATTGATTAGTAGTGACCGGTGTTGTGCTTTTTCGACCGATCGGGGTTGAAAAATGTCGACCGTGGTTGGATTTTTTTTTCTTTTCGACCGGAGATGAATAGTTCGACCGGTGTGGTGATGTTCGACCGAGGTTGGTTGTGACTTGACCGACCGGTATTGAGGTGATGACCGGATGAATAGTACCGACCGGTAATGAGGTGATCGACCGGTATGTTGTTGCTCGAATGGACCGGTATTGAATAGTTGGACCGGTATTTGCTTGACCTACGACCGGTATGAAATAGTGTTCGACCGGTATTAAGGAATTGACCGGGGTTAAGATATCTCGGTATGAAACTTCGACCGGTATCGTTTCTTCTTTGATAGATCGGCCCTGTAAATCCCAAATACACCAACCTGGAAGTCGTTTTTCGACACCAAAATTTGACCAAGTGATCGACTCACCAAGTACAACAGATAATCAATTACCAGATAATCAAACAACAAAGATATATAGATTACCAACCTGTTTCCAGATAATCAATTACCAGATAATCTGATACCAATTGTGAGCCCGTGTGATTGAACACGATCGTCACCAGATAATCAAACAACAAAGATATATAAATTACCAACCTGTTTCGATATATAAACGATGGATTACAGATTGATGTTCTTGAAGTTTAAAGCTCTCTTCTCTCTGATGAATAGTAAGGTCGATGTTGTGTGTTCTGAGATATGAAAAGTTGTGAGATAATAAAATATCTCATAACCTTTTATATCTCACAAACAAATATCTAAATAATATCTAAACTAAATAATGTCCTAAAATATCTATTAGTTAGATATTTAGGAATAATACAAAATACAATAATTAAGACAATAATTAACTTTGACAATTATTACAAACTAACATTAGACTTATATCGAGAGCGACTTTTCAGCATTAGCTTCAGATTCCAAACTTCAGATTGGATGATCTTGAATCCAATAAATCTGAGATCTAACAGGTATGTATAGAATGAATGTGTATATTGAGGTTAAATCTTAAATTGTGATTGTAGATGAATCATTATTGGTGTATTTAGAAAATTTTAAATTAGTTGTTATTTCCAGGTTTGAAGGTGTTACATATTGGAGATAAACCTTGTATTTACACCTGATGGATTTAATTCTATGGATTTCCTCACATCATATTGATAAACTGCTTATATACAATTAATGGTATGATATTGATGGACTTAAAACCATGTTGTTGTTTTAGTTTGTATTAGTCTTGGTTTTAGTGCAATGGATCCATAGGCACAACGTTCCCAATGTCCCGTTTTGGACATTAGGTTCACCACTTTGGCACGGAATAGGCATTGGGTCACCATGGTAAGTAAGGATGGTCGGGCAGCATCCCATAGGCAGTAAGGTGTAATTCCATTATGCATGAGTTCCCGTTTTGGAACTCTCAAGAATAGACCTAGAGGGTTTGACTTGATGTTTTCGAGCAATAGACTTAGAGGAGTTGAACTCACTATGTGATTGGTGTTATTTGTACCATATTATGATCACTAATGGTTTATTTAATTGTTTGATTTACCTCATGGCTATATCCACCGTAAGACTTCAAATGGGTTTAGTACTTCTATTTCAATTGACTTGTTCTCACTAGGCTTTAGCCTAACGCTTGTTCTTTGGTTGTCATGTCTGACATGTCATCTTAGCGGTGGGGCTCGTCGGGACTAAGGGGACGGCATTAGGGTCGTGACTGGTCTTTTTGGAGATATAGTAACCAACATACTTGATTTTGAAGATATACATTTTGGAGGGATAACGACATCCGACTAATCTAATTGGCAAATTTTAGATTATTAGGTTGTTTTATTCTTCATTCTTATAGGGTTTGTAATCACCATAATTGGTTTCCCCATTTAGGATGATACACTTTAGTTTTGATATGTCACTACTGTAATATTTAGGTTTTGATTTACCCTTAATTAGGGTGAACAGGTTTCCTCTATTTATAGACGTCATATTGCCGAATTTTCGAATTTTCAATTTACCCTAAATGTAAGATGTCTAGACTTAAGTTGAGGTTATTAAGCTATAAATTAGTGAGATTGGGTAGAACTCTTAAGATAGGATAGTCTTAGAGTCGACGGAAATTACACTAATTTGAGAATTATGACTGCGGTAACGAGAATCCTTATGTGTAGTATGTTCATAATTTCAACTAGCTACTGCTATTATGAATATATCGTACGTAGGCATGCTTAGATTACTGTCGTTATGATGATTAATGAATGTAGTAGTACGTTTTTTTGTGTTTTATTTCCGCAACTTATTCTTACCTCAATTCTCGCTTGTATGGCAACTAGGGGTGTTCCAAAAAACCGCTGGACCGCTCAAACCGATCGAACCAAGTCAAACCGGACCGTTTTTGGCGGTTTAGGCAGTCTGACGGTCTGGTCTGGTCTGAAAAATTGCCAAACCGGGCGGTCCGGTCTGGTCTGCGGTTTGGAGATTTTTTTGGGTGGTTTGGACCAAACCGACCGCCAAATATATATCTATATATATATATATATATATATATTTATTTTTTATTTTTTTATATACATCTTTATATCATCTATTGTTTAGCCCAAATATCCAATTTATCTTTAGACTTAAATATATACAAAAAGGCCCAAAGATAATTTTAAATCGCCGTGGATTTTATTTGCACTTTGCATATTACTTTTTTTAGTGTTTTGTCTTGGGATATTTTGTTAACTTTTGTGGACTTTGTTAACATTGTTGTAGAATTTTATTTATTTCAAATGAACACAAGCTAATGAACCTTTAAAGTTTAAATTTTTATATGTTTTTTACGTTTAAACTTTAAAGCTCACTAGAAGGCCTAAACCGCCTAAACCGATCTACCAAACCGCCTAAACCGTGGTCCGACTTGACCGGTCTGGGCACTTGATGTCAAACCGCTCGGTTTGAAAAATCAACAAACTGCCACTAGCGGTTTCGTTTGTGGTTTGAGGGGTTAAACCGCCCAAACCGGACCGCGAACACCCCTAATGGCAACTGTGATGGTAAATACCCGGAATAGACCGGATGGCCATGATGCGACGGCATCCACGACCGACCAACCACAGGTGACAGTGGTGGAGGAACCTTCCCGTCTAAATGAAGTATTGGGTGGAAGAACCGAACAAATTCCCTGCCGCAATCTAGAGACGTCGGAACCTATCATGGAAGAGGTGACGACGAAAACTCGATTAATGGATCGAATGATGTTGGCCATGAATAAGGCCATGGCACAACAACAAGAATTGTTCCTAAATCTCCTAGAAGACAGAGACACCAACAACCGTAGGCATGAAACAGTTGTAGAGAATGTTGTGGTGGCGGGATCCGGGGGTACCAGAAACGAAATTCCTATTGAAGGTCCCGTGACCTTGGATATAAGATCAGAGACGAAGACTTGTTCCTTCAATGCCTTTCTGAGTTGCCGACCGCCCGAATTCAAAGGCGCAGATGATCCAATCTTGTTCATGAATTGGATCCAATAAATTGAACAAGCCTTCCGAACCAGTGAATGCGGAGATCACCAAAAGACAAAGTTCGGGTCTCAGATGTTGAGGGACGCGAGCCTCACTTGGTGGAATGTATTTTCCGTTTCTGTTGAGGCAACTATCTTGGACAAATTGACTTGGGAGACCTTCAAAGAGAAACTGCTAGAGGAATATTGCAATGAAATATCGATGTACCAGATCGAAGAAGAGTTCCGGAAGGTGAAGAAGGGTAATTTGTCTGTGAAGGAGTACAACCATTTGTTCATGGACAAGTTGGGATTGGTGGGACATCTGGTCCCGACTGAAAAAGAAAAGATCAAGGCTTATATCAATGGCCTTCCATCGGACATGATGTCAATGGTCCGAGTGTCAAAGGCCTCCACCCTTCGGGAGGCGATTGAATAGGCCCAATTAATGGAAGACGCCTACAACCGCGGCAAAGAGGAAGGTAGCCGCCAAGTCGAGAAGATAATAGGGGAGGGAAGCTCAGTACCCTCAAAGAAACCAATGTTCTTCAACAACAATCAATGTGGATCCTATCCTAGGCATGAGGTTAGGTGGTGTTCCAAATACCAAAACAAACATTTCGACCCATGCAACTTTGTTCCCGGGACTTGCTATAAGTGCGGGAAGCCCGGGCATGCTTTTAGGGACTGTCCTGTCAGGGGATACATGTGCTTCGAATGCAAAGAACCGGGGCACGTTAAGGTGGAATGCCCGAAGTTGAAGACTGGAGGAAATGGTGGGAAGAAACTAGATCCTCCAAGAGCGCCCGAAAGGGTATTTCAGATGACAACGGATGAGGCCAAGGCATCCACCGATGTGGTATCGGGTACGTTTCTCCTAAACTCCGTACCTACGCGCGTATTGTTTGACTCGGGTGCCAACTTCTCTTTCATATCCGATGTGTTTTGTCAAAAGCTTGTCGTGCCTATGAGTAGTTTAGAAGATGCTATAGTGATAGAAATAGCTGATGGTAGCCAAGTAGTAATTCGTGATGTTTTGAGGGGTTGCACTCTTGAGATTGAAGGAGGGAAATTTCCAATCAATTTGATGCCTATGCAAATCGATAGATTCGATGCGGTGGTTGGAATGGATTGGTTAGCCGAGAATCAAGCCAAGATCGTGTGTTCCAAGAAGATGATCCGACTACCCATTGGGGATGGATAGACGGTAATCATCTATGGTGAAAGAAAGAAAGGCGAAGTGGCAATTATCTCAATGATCAAAGCGCGAAAGTGTTTGGCAAAAGGATGCTCATCCTTCTTGGTGTACGCGATAGATACCAAACTCGAGAAGAGAAAGTTTGAAGATGTAAAAGTGGTGCGCGAGTTCTCCGATGTTTTCCCGGACGACTTGCACGGTTTGCCACCCGATCGCCAAGTGGAATTCCGAATTGACCTTGTTCCGGGGGCGGCTCCGATTGCTTGAGCTCCCCATCCGTTAGATCCCTCCTAGATGCAAGAGATGATGACTCAACTCCAAGAGATTATTGAGAAGGGCTTCATAAGACTGAGCTCGTCGCCTTAGGGAGCTCTTGTCTTGTTCGTTAAGAAGAAAGACGGCTCAATGCGGATGTTTATCGACTATAGAGAACTAAACAAGGTGACGGTGAAGAACAAGTATCCACTTCCAAGGATCGACGATTTGTTTGACTAACTTCAAGGCGTGAGTTGCTTCTCAAATATAGACCTCTGTTCGGGATATCATCAAGTGAAGGTGAAGAAGGACGACATTTTAAAGACGGCGTTTAGGACGCGTTACGGCCATTACGAGTTCCTAGTAATACCATTCGGCCTAACCAACGCACCGACGATATTTATGGACTTGATAAACCGAGTGTGCCGACCATTCCTTGACAAGTCGATAATAGTGTTCATCGACGACATTCTAGTGTACTCCAAGGACGAGGCGGATCACGAGCAACATCTACGGGAAGTGTTAGAAGTGCTAAGGCGGGAGAAACTTTACGCGAAGTTTTCAAAGTGCGACTTTTGGCTTCGAGAGATGTAGTTTTTGGGTCATGTAGTAACCAAGGAAGGGGTGAAAAAGGACCCCGCGAAGATCGAAGCAATGATAAATTGGGAACCTCCCAAGATTCCATCAGAAATCCGAAGTTTTCTAGGATTAGCGGGATACTACCGGAGATTCATTCAAGATTTTTCCAAGATAGCTTCATCGCTGACGGCCCTAACCGGAAAGGACGTGAGTTCGTGTGGAACGAGAGTCAAGAGAAGGCGTTTCAGACTCTACAAAGGAAATTTTGCGAAGCTCCAATCTTATCCCTACCTGAAGGGTCGGAATATTTTGTAGTATATAGTGACGCGTCGAAGATGGGTTTGGATTGTGTTCTAATGCAAAGGGGCAAGGTGATTTCCTACGCGTCAAGGAAACTCAAGGTGCATGAAATCAACTACCCTACTCATGACTTGGAATTGG
The DNA here is from genome assembly GCA_954870635.1 of Arctium minus. Classification (NCBI taxonomy): domain Eukaryota; kingdom Viridiplantae; phylum Streptophyta; class Magnoliopsida; order Asterales; family Asteraceae; genus Arctium; species Arctium minus. The sequence continues at coordinate 19,387,105 of OX941097.1, read as the reverse complement.
CGGCGGTGGTGTTTGCTTTGAAATTGTGGCAACACTACCTCTACGGTACGAAGTGCACTCTCTTCACGGATCACAAGAGTTTGAAACACATAAGCAAAAGGAACCGAATATGAGACAAAGGAAGTGGTTGGAGTTACTAAAGGATTACGACTGCAAATTGCTTTACCATCCGGGTAAGGCAAACGTCGTCGTTGATGCTTTGAGTCGGAAAAACTATGGGGGAAATTCTCGAGCCAACTTTTCGCAAATCGATTTGGTGTCAACACTCATTGATCGAACCAAATTTTCGCAAGCCGAAGCCTTGCTAGAAGAGAACCTCAAGGAAGAAGTTATGTCAAAGCAACATCTACTTTTGACGGAAGATAGTCGGGAAGTAAAACTATTCAACGGGCGTGTTTGGGTGCCCAAGATCGGGGGCAATCGGGAACTCCTTCTCGAGGATGCCCACAAGTCAAAATATTTTATCCATCCGGGAATCACAAAGATGTATCGAGATTTGAAGTTGTACTATTGGTGGCCGGTCATGAAACTTGATGTGGTGTGTTACGTAGAATGATCTATGACTTGTTTGCAAGTGAAGGCTGAGCACCAACGACCTTATGGGAGTTTACAGTCCTTGGAGATTCCGGAATGGAAGTGGGAGTATATCACTATGGACTTCATGACAAAATTGCCAAAGACCTTAAGGGGTCATGACACCATCTGGGTGGTAGTGGATCGCTTGACCAAAAGCGCCCATTTCCTGGCCATGCGAGAAACTTTACCCATGGACAAGCTAGCCAAATTGTACATTGATGAAGTGATATATAGCCATGGTGTGCCGCTATCTATTGTCTCGGATCGTGATAGCCGGTCCACGTCACATTTTTGGGATGGTTTACAGAAAGAGTTGGGCACACGTGTGAAGTTGAGTATGACCTATCATCCCCAAACTGATGGCTAAAGCGAGGGGATGATACATACCCTTGAGGACATGTTAAGATCTTGTATGATCGACTTCGGGGGTAGATGGGACTCGCACCTACCTTTAGTGGAGTTCGCGTACAACAATAGCTACCATTCGAGTATTGGAATGGCACCATTTGAAGCATTGTATGGACGTAAGTGTCGGACTCCCGTATGTTGGCTCGAAGCAGGAAAAAACAGTTTGTCGTCCCGGAGATAGTCCAAGAGACAACCGACAAGGTTAAGGGCATACGCGAGTGTTTGAAGGCAGCCCAAGACCGACAGAAAAGCTATGCCTACAAAAAGAGGCGACCAATGGAATTCTAGGTATGAGATCGTGTAATGTTGAAAGTGTCTCCATGGAAAGGTATAATAAGATTCGGGAAGCATTGGAAGTTGAGTCCCCGTTTTCTTGGACCGTTCACCGTACTAAAACACGTGGGACTCCAAGCATACCAATTGGAGTTACCACCCGAAATGAATGGGATTCACAATACCTTCCACGTTTGTTATCTTTGTAAGTGTTTGGAGGAAGAGGAGAGTGTGATTCCCCTCTCTGAGATAAGTGTGGACGCGAATAACCGTTATGTGGAAGAACCCGATGCCATCCTCGATAGAAAGTCAAAGAAACTGTGTCATAAACAAGTCACCATGGTCAAGGTACAATGGAAACACTATCGGGGTGCCAACATAACTTGGGAAGCCGAAGCGGACATGAAACGGAGATACCCCAACTTATGTGTGTAAGGTGAATTATTTTGAGGACGAAATCAATTTCAAGGTTGGGAGGATTGTAACACCCGTAAAATTTGCTTACGCCTTGGAGAAATTACGTATATAGTATATATATAAGTATATTCTCAAGTCAAGTCAACTACTGGTATTGTTCGCAAGTAACGTAAGTTGCGAAACTTTAGCATTTAAGATTTGAGAGCTTAGAGTGTAAAATAATGAAGAATTGGGGGAGTGGCAGCGACTTGCACGGGCTCCCGTTCGGCTTGAAAACCGCAGCCAAAGCCGCGAGACTCACTGGAATCTCTTAGTTGAGAGCACATGTGGCCTGCGGCGCGACCTCATAGCCGCGACCAAGGCCGCGGGGAAGCTCAGCTGACCTAAAGTCGGGATTTCTCCCATTTTATCCCAATTCTCATCTTGGAACTCTTTGAAGGCGATTTTGGAAGGGTCCTAAGGTAGAGTTTCACTTCCTTTTCATTTAATGCTACCATATAGTCATCTTATATGCATTTATAGGTTTGATTTAGGTTAGTGATTGTGGTTAAGAGTTAGTGCTTGAAGTTCAAGTCTCCTATTATATTCTTCTCTCAAGCTCTCATCTAGGGTTTGTTCATAGTTCTCAACAAGGTGAGTACATACATGTTTTATACTTCCTACATAGTAATCTTCTAATAGTTGAACATTTACATACTTGCAAATCATGGATTTTGGGATTTTGGCAAACTCTTGACCTAAAAGTTAGTTTTAAGAGATTTTGGGGTTTTGGTTGTGGATGAAAGTGTTAGAAGGGTATTTGGTCTATGATTTAAGGATGTTACATGTACTTACATGTTCTAACATCACTACCTCCATTTATGGGACCTTGAATAGGTCCAAGTAAAACTAGGGTTTGAGAAGGTTTGGGTTTTAACTTAAAAATATGAATTGTGACTTGATTATTGGAGACAAACATTGTATTTACACCTGATGGATTTGATTCTATGGATTTCCTCACATCATATTGATAAAATGCTTATGTACAATTAATGGTATGATATTGATGGACTTAAAACCATGTTGTTGTTTTAGTTTGTAGTAGTCTTGGTTTTAGTGTAATGGATCCATAGGCACGAGGTTCCCAATGTCCCGTTTTGGACATTAGGTTCACGACTTTGGCACGGAAGAGGCATCGGGTCACCATGCTATGTAAGGTGTGGACCTATATGGTCGGGCAGCGTCCCATGGGAAGTAAGGTGTAATTCCATTGTGCATGAGTTCCCGTTTTGGAACACTCAAGAATAGACCTAGAGGGGTTGACTTGATGTTTTCGAGCAATAAACTTAGAGGAGTTGAGCTCACTATGTGATTGGTGTTATTTGTACCATATTATGATCACTAATGGTTTATTTGATTGTTTGATTTAGCTCATGGCTATATCCACTGTACGACTTCAAATGGGTTTAGTACTTCTATTTCAATTGACTTGTACTCACTAGGTTTTAGCCTAACGCTTGTTCTTTGGTTGTCATGTCTGACATGTCATATTAGCAGTAGGGCTCGCCAGGACTGAGTGGACGACATTGGGGTCGTGAGTGGTCTTTTTGGAGATATAGTGACCAACATACTTGATTTTGAAGATATACATTTTGGAGGGATAGCAACACCCGACTAATCTAATTGGCAAATTTTAGATTATTAGGTTGTTGATTTTATTCTTCATTCTTATTGGGTTTGTAATCACCATAATTGGTTTCCCCATTTGGGATGATACACTTTAGTTTTGATATGTCACTACCATAATATTCCGGTTTTGATTTACCCCTAATTAGGGTGAACAGGTTTCCCCTATTTATAGACGTCATATTGCCGAATTTTCGAATATTAAATTTACCTAAAATTTAGGATGTTACATTCACCAACATATTAGAAATATAGCAAGCATACTCCATACCAAGGCATCATGATTAGATGTCATATGTGATGTTTATATCGCCCTGTTACGTTACATAAGAGAATATCACAATTTTGACAGGTTCATGTAAAGAAGTTTATTACGAATTTGATGACGTAGCTGGTTAAGTTGAATATGTTAGATACCATGAATTTAAGACCAACCAACGGGGGTAGAGGTATATACTTTTGCATTTTACTTCAGTAATAACTAAAATTATATAATACCTGGAATCTCAAAATCGACATATTGGAAATTAAACTTTAATATACAAAAACATTATAAAGTTTGTAGTTTTGGAAAAACAAAGTGCTAAAATGTGGATTAGTTTTTGTTCAATAATTTTTTTTTATTTAGATTGATAGATATAATAGTCATTTTACCATATTTTGATGTCAGAGCCGGATTTGGTACAAGTGTCGTGGATTACTGATAACTCTCATTTTTTAGAGTTATTTGTTGCTATTTTTATAGGTTTTTATTCGTCGTTTTACCCACTTTTGCTCCTATCCCTTCATTTGGTCCACATTGTTTGCAAAATATGATAACTTAACCAATATGTTCATTCTTGCGAAAATTAATACTGCAGGTCAGTTTGTGGGCACTCCTGTGGGCACCCGAGGGTATTACCCAGCAGATTTTAGGGCTGGATGTGAGCTGGAAACACAACATTTCTGAAGTGATCTTGGCCATACATTGAAGATGAAATCTTGGCCCTTGAATGCTCAAGCCTCCTCCTATAAATAGAAGACTCATGGAGAACATTTAATTCACACCAACACCTTCCATCATCAACATCTCTCTCACCTCCCATCATCAACATCCATCATCCATCTTTCTCCTCATTCAAGTCTAAAATACTTCCAAGTATTTAGACTTGAAGTGTAGGATTTAATTCTTGTATTTTTATTCTCGTCTTTACTTTACGCATTTTATTTTCCGCACTTTTATTTCTTGTATTTACATTTCCGCACTTACTTTATTGTATTTAATTTTCGCACTTTTAATTAAATTTCGTACTTTAATTTCCTTTTATAATTGTAGTTCATTTTTATTATGCAAGTAGTTAACAAGTCTTTATTTTATTTTATTATGTTTTTTATTATCGTTATGAGCTAAGCACCTTTTTGGGTGCGGATGTAAGCCAACTTGGGTCTAGTAGGTTACACTTGGGTGTGACCATCGTTATCAACTCTTGACCTTGGTCACTTGAGTCTGGACTTTAACTCAACGCAGATAAGCCGATCACTTTTATGTGTTAATATTAGATCTTGACCTCGAGAGGGGCGGATTCGAAATACGGCTTAAGTGATGCACAAAGATTTGAGAGAGTCTTTGATAACCACGTAGAGATACAGGTTTTGTAAGATTTACTAAGGTTCAAACGCCGGTCGAGATTTATATCACAAAGAGATTTGGGTATAAATCTTCATATTGGTAGAACTTGATTTTTTATCAACTTAGTTAAATCGGCAAGATCAAGAGTCGGTAAAGGTGAAAACTTTATGAACACTTTGTAGGACCGGTCTATAAAAATTCACTTTCGAGAGATCGGGCTTTTTATAGACTTTCCGTACTACAAAGAGTCCAACCATCTTGTTACTACATTTATCCCAAGAAAAGCTTACATCCGTACCCAACTTTTAATTATAAAGTTCATTCTGAATTTTCTGTCAAATCACCATCAAATGAATATTTTTCCCAAACTCGAAACTTGTGCAAGAAGTTCATAAAAATCAGCAATTCTCAGTAGTTCAGTCCCTGTGAGAACGATACTCGGTACTTGTACTATTATATTACTTGTAGCGATTCTAGTGAAAGTATATACTTGTGCTCTCACTAGGTATTACTGTACCCCCGTTGTGCAGTACACGATAATTCAGCTACCAAGTTTTTGGCGCCGTTGCCGGGGACTGGCACGATTTTACATCCTGATATACTGATTTTTGTTCGAGTCTGTGTCACTTGTTTCACTTTCAAATCATTTATCGTGTTGTATGCCACGGCTACAACACGGTGAACTTTTGCCTCTCGATCTTGAAATTGAAAAAACTTTGAAAAGAAGAAGAGGTAGAGGAAATCAGCAAAATCCAGTTTTAAATCAAACCATGGTGGAAGCTAACCCTCCACCACCTCCGCCTTTGGAAACAACGATTAAAATTGCTGATGATAAAGAAAGAGGAATACGGGACTATGCAACACCCGAATTTGATCAACTAAAGTCGGGTATTCTTAGGCCCCACATTATTGCGCAAAATTTTGAACCGAAACCGGTAATGTTTCAAATGATCCAAGCAATGGGTCAATTTGGAGGATTACCTTCGGAAGATCCGCACTCTCATTTAAAATCATTTTTAGAAATGACGAATCATTTTCTCATTCCCGGAGTTTCCGCAGAAGCCTTACGGTTGACACTCTTCTCTTATACATTGAGAGACAGAGCTAAAGCCTGGCTAAATTCTCAGCCACCTCATTCAATTGATACTTGGACGAGTTTAGCTGAAAAAATTTTGAAAAAATATTTTCCTCCCACCAGAAACGTGAAATTCAGAAATGAAATTTTAATGTTTAGACAAGAGGAAGATGAAGCAGTATCAGATGCATGGGAGAGATTCAAAGATTTAATTCGAAAATGCCCTCATCACGGAATCCCTCACTGCATCCAATTAGAAACATTTTATAATGGTCTTTCTAATGCTGCTAAAATCATCCTCGATGCCACGGCTGGTGGAGCTTTTACTGCAAAAACATACAATGAGGGGTATGATATTTTGGAAAAAGTTGCCCATAATAACACTGATTGGTCAAACCCTCGTGCTGTAATTCCTAAAACTGCATCAGGAGTTCGTGAGGTTGATGCCATCACCGCTTTAAATGCACAAATTGTAGCTTTGACTAATCTGGTTAAAAACAATTTGAATATTAATGGAGAAAAAAGTCATGTGCAGGCAATAAATCAATCTTTAATTGAAACGTGTACTTTTTGCGGTGAAAATCATCCTTTCGAAAGTTGTCCCGGTAACCCCGTTTCGATGAACTATGTCGGGAATCATTCTAGAAATAGTCCGTTTTCCCAAACATACAATCCGAATTGGAGAAACCATCCGAACTTCTCTTGGTCTGGAAATCAAGGACTTCAACCCCCTGGGGCAAGTCAAGTCCAAAGCCGACCACCAAATCCCCCGGGATTTCATCAAGGCCCACCTCAGAATTATCAACATGGCCAGAATTACCAACGTGGACAATCTTCACAGTCACATGCACCTAGACAACAGAATGCTTTGGACGGTAATGGTTCAATCGAATCGTTGCTTAAAGGTTTTATAAACCAAACCAATGCAACTCTGCGGGGTTTTGAAACCCAACTTGGACATTTTGCTGTCGAGCTTAAGAACAGACCACAAGGGACTTTGCCTAGTGGCACGGAAAATCCCAAGGGCATTCACAAGGAACACATCAAGGCCATAAGTATTAAGGAGATTGAAAACATAAGTGAGTCTAGAAAAGTTTAGAAAACCTCTCCCATACTAGTTATGCAAGAAGACTCACATTTGTTTGATCCCTCGAACTTCCCAGACCTGTTCTCATCCTCTGGTGAAGCACCAAAACCAGAATCCGTGGCCCAAACTACAAGCCAAATTGTCCCAAGTTGTCCAGCACAGACTGTACCCACTCCAGAACCACTCATCTCATGCACTCCCGACAAAAGCAAATCTGTTCCGGATTTGAGAGACTTACCTTTCCCTAAAAGATTAAAAACCAAAAATGTTGATGAACAATTCAAAAAGTTTTTGGACGTTTTCAAACAACTTCACATTAACATTCCTTTGGTAGAGGCTCTCGAGCAAATGCCAAATTATGTTATATTTTTAAAAGATATTCTCAATAAGAAACGAAGGCTGGGAGAATTTGGAACTGTCGCCTTGACCAAAGAATGTAGTGCACTTCTTACTTGCAAAATCCCTCCGAAACTAAAAGACCCGGGGAGTTTTACCATCCCGTGTACTATTGGGGGACAAGAAGTAGGACATGCCCTATGTGATTTGGGAGCAAGTATAAACCTCATGCCTTTGTCGGTTTTTAAGAAATTAGGGATTGGTGAAGTCAGACCCACCACAGTCACCTTACAACTTGCAGATAGGTCTTTGGCCTATCCGAAAGGCAAAATTGAAGATATTTTGGTGAAAGTCGATAAATTCATTTTTCCGGCTGATTTTCTAGTGTTGGACTATGAGGCAGATAAGGATGTCCCCATCATTTTAGGGAGACCATTTTTGGCAACCGGTAGAACCTTAATAGATGTGCAGAAGGGTGAGTTGACTATGAGAGTAAACGACCAACAAATTACTTTCAATGTTTTCAAATCCCTTAAGTTCAACGGTGAGATTGAAGATTGCTCCTACCTAAATGCCTTAAGTGATGATTTTGAGTTAAGTTTGATTGATTGCATAGGGGAAGATATTTCGGAAGAGGATTTGATAGAGGTTATAGATGCATTCGAGCACTTGGACTTTAATGATAGACCAACCCAGGTTCCTTCTGTAATCAAAGCTCCCGATCTAGAATTAAAACCACTTCCTAATCACCTTAAATATGCATATCTTATGGAAGAGGAAAAATTGCCTGTGATTATTTCTTCCAATTTAAGTTGTGAACAGGAAGTGAAATTGATTGAGTTGTTGAAGAATCACAAGAAGGCCATAGGTTGGATAATAGCTGACATCAAAGGAATCAGTCCGTCCCTTTGCCAACATAAGATAATTTTGGAAGAAAATAGAGTTGGCAAGGTGCAACCTCAAAGGAGACTTAACCCAATCATGAAAGAAGTCGTTAAAAAAGAAATTTTAAAATGGCTAGATGCGGGTATTATTTACCCCATTTCAAGTAGTGGTTGGGTGAGTCCGGTACAATGCGTACCAAAGAAAGGTGGTACCACGGTAATCACCAATGAGAAAAATGAGCTTCTCCCGACAAGGACCGTCACCAGGTGGAGAATTTGCATGGATTATAGACAGTTGAATCTAGCTACTAAAAAGGACCATTTTCCTTTGCCATTTATAGACCAAATGCTAGATAGATTGGCTGGAAAGGAATTTTATTGCTTTCTGGATGGTTATTCGGGTTATAATCAAATTCACATTGCACCCGAAGATCAAGAGAAGACCACCTTCACTTGTCCCTTTGGAACTTTTGCCTTTCGCCGAATGCCATTTGGTCTTTGCAATGCACCCGCAACGTTTCAACGTTGTATGATGTCTATTTTCTCGGACATGATTGAGGATTCCATGGAAGTGTTTATGGATGATTTTTCAGTTATTGGCACCTCATTTGATAATTGTCTTGAAAATTTGAAAAAAAGTTTGGAAAGATGTGAAACACACGATTTGATTTTAAACTGGGAAAAGTGCCATTTTATGGTACAAGAAGGAATCGTGTTGGGTCACATGGTCTCTAAAAAAGGTTTAGAAGTGGATAAAGCAAAGCTTGAAGTTATAATGCAATTACCCGAACCAAGTTCGGTTAAAGGCATTAGAAGCTTTTTGGGGCATGCGGGGTTTTACAGACGTTTTATAAAAGATTTTTCAAAAATTGCAAAACCCCTTTGTAATTTATTGCATGTCGACCAAGCTTTCGACTTTACTCCAGAATGTACCAAAGCTTTTAAAACAATTAAGGCCGCCCTTGTTTCGACACCCATTGTGATAGCCCCAGATTGGACCATGCCTTTTGAGGTAATGTGTGACGCTATCGATTGGGCTGTGGGTGCTGTTTTGGGACAAAGGCGGAATAAAATTTTCCACCCCATCTACTACGCAAGTAAGACTCTTATCGAAGCTCAAATAAATTATACAACAACTGAGAAAGAGATACTTGTTGTAGTATTTGCGTTTGACCGTTTTCGATCTTATTTGATTGGCACAAAAGTCATTGTTCACACAGATCACTCTGCTATCAAATATCTCTTTAACAAAACCGATGCAAGGCCATGACTTATTCGGTGGGTCCTTCTTTTGCAAGAATTTGATCTAGAGATAGTTTATAGAAAAGGTGTAGACAATCAAGTTGCCGATCATCTTTCTAGGATTGAGAATCATGTGTCAAGTGGTCGAAATCATGAGATAAAAGAAGTTTTCCCGGATGAACAAATCCTTGCCATCCAGCATCATTTTGAGAATAGTGTCCCATGGTATGCGGATATCGCGAACTATCTTGCGAGCGGAATCAAGCCGTACCATGTGAGGGGACAACAATTTAAAAAATTCATCCACGATTGCAAACATTATTTTTGGGACGATCCATTTTTGTATAAATTAGGTGCAGACCAAATTTTAAGAAAATGTGTCCCAAATTTTGAGATGAAAGGAGTTTTGAGTGATTGTCATGCTTCACCCTACGGTGGCCATTTTGGTGGTCAACGTACGGCGGCAAAAATTCTCCAAAGTGGTTTCTTTTGGCCCACGTTATTTAAAGATGCATTTGAGTTTGTCAAAGGTTGTGATCAATGCCAAAGGACGGGGAATTTGTCCCAACGTAATGAGATGCCTTTAAATAATATTTTAGAAGTTGAACTTTTTGACGTTTGGGGCATCGATTTTATGGGACCATTTCCCATGTCCTTCCATAATCAATATATCTTGGTTGCGGTTGATTACGTATCAAAATGGGTAGAAGCCATTGCGTGTCCTAGAAACGATGCTAAAACTGTGATTAATTTTCTTCATAAAAATATTTTTGTACGATTTGGCACCCCCCGAGCTTTAATTAGTGATGAAGGGTCACATTTCGTAAACAAAATGTTAAGCACAGTTCTTAGCAAATATAATATTCAACACCGAGTGTCTACGGCATACCATCCGCAAACAAATGGTCTTGCCGAACTTTCGAATCGGGAAATAAAATCAGTTTTGGAAAAAGTTGTCAAACCCGATAGAAAGGATTGGTCACTCAAGTTGGATGACGCATTATGGGCTTACAGAACAGCTTTCAAAACCCCATTGGATATGTCTCCGTACAGATTGGTTTTTGGGAAGGTGTGTCATTTACCTTTAGAACTGGAATACAAAGCTTTTTGGGCTATAAAAGAGTTGAATCTGTGTGAGGATGCGGCAGGAAAAAAGAGGAAACTTCAGTTAAGTGAATTAGAGGAGTTGAGACACCATGCCTACGAAAATGCCAAGATTTATAAAGAAAAAACAAAAATGTGGCATGATCGTAGGATAAATCAAAGAACTTTCGAAAAAGGTCAACAAGTACTCCTCTTTAATTCACGACTGAAATTATTCCCGGGAAAACTTAAGTCGCGTTGGTCAGGACCTTTTACCATCGCAGATGTTGGTAATTTTGGCACAGTTGATTTACTGAACCCACAAGATAACAGCGTTTTCAGGGTAAATGGGCACCGGGTTAAGCACTACATTCCTGATGGAGTGCCCAACCCAACCACCCAGGAACCTTAAGCAAGTAAGGCGGACGTTTTCTGTAAATATTATACAGTTAGGATTTTTATTTTTTTAGCTGTGATTTTTGCCCACTGTGGGCAAGCTGTGCCCACTGTGGGCACGTCGGTTAGGTGTTTTTATAAAAATTTCAGTTTCTTTTTCACAAAAGGAACTCTTTAAGGTTAAATCTGAGTCATTTAAACAGGTAAGGTCCAGCTGGTTTGGAAAGAATGCCATCATTGAGTAAGTACACCACTTGGCACTATTTTATGGAGAAAAGGACACAAGGGTACACATAGGGGTACTATGTAGGTTGTGTTGGCTTCACCCCATCCACTCATTTCCTTAACAATGACAAAAACCCTCTTTTTGATATGATATAAAAAAAAAAAGAGGAGGGACGGTTTCTTATTAGAGAAACTAGTTTTAAAGAAGCCAAAAAAAATTTCAAAAAAAAGCCAACTGTTCATCTTCTTCTTTGCTTATGGCGCGCCCCAAGAAACTCAACACAAACCCCTATGTGGTACCATCTCGCCGGAGCCAAAGACTTCAGAGGGAAGCCGAAGCCCTAGCCGCTGCTAATACTCTCACCTCTATCGCCGCTAGTGAACCCTTCCTCGCCGGAGCATCCACAACCATCGGAGACATCGCCGCTGCTTCGTCGGCGATGAGCACAGACGACCACTCCTCGTCCCATGGTGAGTTCATCCTTACATTCGCTGAATCTCATCAGATTTTAACTAGAGTTGCCCGACCCTCTTCTTCGACCCCTTCGCTCCCCACAACCCTCGACCACATTTCCCCTCCCATTCACCACCCATCATCGACAACCCCGACCCCATCGCCCCCAAATCAACTCTCTGCCACTCTACCTCGACCCACAAATCGACCAATTTCTATTTCCCTCTATATCCCTCGCCCCTCCTCCACTCCGGCGCCGACTTCGCCAACCCTCATCCCTCTCAACAACGCCGGCGAAAACCCTAACCCAGAAGCAACCCGACAACCCCCTCACCTTTTTGATTTAAATAAACAAGGCAGTGTTGAGGAGCACCTTGTTTTTGATTTCGAGTCAGAAACCAGTCCAGGTCACAAAGACCTTCTGCCCCATTCATCCTCATCCTCTTCGAAAGCGTCAAGCACTGAGGAGGCGGATGCTTCCCTCAACAATGACCATTTCGATATGTCAGCCCCCGAGGAACCAATACCCACTGTCAACACGTGAACGGAGGAGCTTTGTGATGACGACTATGTACCCAGTGATGACCATTCAGAGCCAAAGCAACTGATCCCTGTCCGTCGAACCACACGACAGACAGCCAAGACTCGAGCAGATACTGAGGCGTACCGAAAGGGGAAACGAAAGATGGTTACTTGAGCCACTCGTCCAGTTAAACCAAAGATAACTGAAGCGGACAGCAAAGCCATTTCGGCTAGGTACGATCTTTTGGGTTTTAACAAAATGTTGTTTGAACGCGCCCTCAACACCGCGTTGGTCGAGGCATTGGTTCCGGTCAAGCATCATCTTGTCGCACTCAAATGGGATACTTTGGTTCCCTTAAAATGTGTAGCCAATACGTCATGGGTTCGAGAATTTTATGCAACTATAGGTATCCAGCATAAAACCCCAGTCATTATTCGGGGTAAGTCTGTTGATTGGTCCGGAGAGATTATCAACCGGACATTATTAGATACTTCGTTCATCTGTGAGTTCAGTCAGATAATGTTGGGATCAAAATCCGTGTCACAAGATGAGGTTGCAACTGTCATCTGCAACCCAGGATGTGGTTGGACGCGGGAACGACGCAAGCCTGTTATGCTCACAGGTAGCCTCAATCCAGAGGCTGCCTTGTGGTTTCAGTTTATGCGCCACAACCTAATCCCTTCCCTGCATGATGGTACGACCCCGCAAGAACGGTGTTGGTTGTTGTTTTGTATTATGCAGGAACTCCCGATAGATGTCGGACCTATTATCCACACCGCCATTAAGGCATCCTCAGCCCGTACCAAGAGCGCGCTCGCCTTTCCGGTCCTTCTTACCAAAATAATGCAGGCGGTCGGGGTCCCGAAATACGATTCTGATGTCATCGTTGAGGTCCAGCAGTTGCTGGGAGTTGATACTATGGAACGTCGTACGAGGGCCATTTCGGCCAAAACTAACCCTGTGCAGGTCAAGCCCGCAACAGCCGCTGCAGAACCACCACCGCCTCCTGAGCATCCACCTGAAGGGTCCTCTCGTGATCCAAAAGCACCAACAAACCGCTCCTGGCCAGAACATGGCTATGGCAATGAAACATGGCTAACGCTCTTGGCAGGACAAAACGAGGAGATTAGCGGGAAGTTAGATACCCTTCTAACCAAACTCGCAGCCTTGGAGAGCCATGTGAACACTGTGCATAACGATTTGGCGGAGTTGAAGCAAAAATCAGCACGAGTTTGGACTTACCAAAGAGACTGGAACCGTGGTTTGCGCGAGTTTCTGCGCACGAACAACATAATGCTTGCTGCACGTATGCCCCATTTCCCCCGAGGGATCCTTCCACCGCAAGTACGCATCCCAGTTGCTCCTTCTGATGCCAATGATCCAGAGCCAGATCCCGCTGTTGCGGCTGCTCCACCACCCGTTCCTAACGTTGCTGTTCGTCTGCCCACTGTAACCACTGGCGTACCCACTATGATCACTGATGGTTCTAGTTCCCCGACTGCTGGCCCAAGTGGTCAGTCGTCACAACAGGATTGATTGCGTTGGTTTATTATCATATTTTGCAAGATGTGTCTTTAGGGAACACTTCTTTTGGGTAGCCTTGTAGTTAGTAAACTAATCCCGTTTTCTTTTTGGTAATTATTACACAGGTGGTTTTATTTTAATCTAGTGGTGTTGATATTTCGTATGTTTCCTCTAGTGATTCTGTCTTTTTTTTTCAGGTGCTATTCTTCTATGTTGATGTGGATGGTTTTAGACTAAAAGGATGTAGGCCATTTTTGTGCGGCCTAAACACATACCCTTCGTAGCCTTTCCCTTTACCATACCCCTACCATTTTTGCGCCAATGAGGACATTGTCCGCTTTTAAGTTTGGGGGGTCGCCTTGCGGTTTGTACGATTATTATTTTATAAAATGATCGTACACGCTCAAAAAAAAAAAGAGAGAAAAAGAAAAAAAAAAAAAATATATATATATATATATATATATAATAAGTCTTCGTAAAATTGAAAGACAATCGTTGAATAAAAACACTTTTGAAACCCATCGTGCCATAATCCTTACACAAATCCAAAATATGGGGTTTCAAGAATGCGAGAACTACACAAATTGGATTCAACATCGAGAAATTCATAAATCCTTTTTGTAGAATAGTTCAAGTTTGGGGGAAGAAAGAGTCAATTTTTAGCCACAAACACCAACCTGAATCAAAGCCCTATTGATTAGTTTGAAACCAACCATTTCAACAAGGGAGAAACGCATCAATATTCAAGCTAGAGGAATTATCAACATCGTCCGGGTGGTATATTTTTCTTATTCAAGTTCTCCCCTCTTCGTATCATTCTTTTTCGTTTTTATTTTGTCACTTGAGGACAAGTAACACCTCAAGTTTGGGAGGATGATAACTCTCATTTTTTAGAGTTATTTGTTGCTATTTTTATAGGTTTTTATTCGTCGTTTTACCCACTTTTGCTCCTATCCCTTCATTTGATCCACATTGTTTGCAAAATATGATAACTTAACCAATATGTTCATTCTTGCGAAAATTAATACTGCAGGTCAGTTTGTGGGCACTGGAGTGCCCACTGTGGGCACCCGAGGGTATTACCCAGCAGATTTTAGGGCTGGATGTGAGCTGGAAACACAACATTTCTGAAGTGATCTTGGCCATACATTGAAGATGAAATCTTGGCCCTTGAATGCTCAAGCCTCCTCCTATAAATAGAAGACTCATGGAGAACATTTAATTCACACCAACACCTTCCACCATCAACATCTCTCTCACCTCCCATCATCAACATCCATCATCCATCTTTCTCCTCATTCAAGTCTAAAATACTTCCAAGTATTTAGACTTGAAGTGTAGGATTTAATTCTTGTATTTTTATTCTCGTCTTTACTTTACGCATTTTATTTTCCGCACTTTATTTCTTGTATTTACATTTCCGCACTTACTTTATTGTATTTAATTTCCGCACTTTTAATTAAATTTCGTACTTTAATTTCCTTTTATAATTGTAGTTCATTTTTATTATGCAAGTAGTTAACAAGTCTTTATTTTATTTTATTATGTCTTTTATTATCGTTATGAGCTAAGCACCTTTTTGGGTGCGGATGTAAGCCAACTTGGGTCTAGTAGGTTACACTTGGGTGTGACCATCGTTATCAACTCTTGACCTTGGTCACTTGAGTCGGGACTTTAACTCAACGCAGATAAGCCGATCACTTTTATGTGTTAATATTAGATCTTGACCTCGAGAGGGGCGGATTCGAAATACGGCTTAAGTGATGCACAAAGATTTGAGAGAGTCTTTGATAACCACGTAGAGATACAGGTTTTGTAAGATTTACTAAGGTTCAAACGCCGGTCGAGATTTATATCATAAAGAGATTTGGGTATAAATCTTCATATTGGTAGAACTTGATTTTTTATCAACTTAGTTAAATCGGTAAAGGTGAAAACTTTATGAACACTTTGTAGGACCGGTCTATAAAAATTCACTTTCGAGAGATCGGGCTTTTTATAGACTTTCCGTACTACAAAGAGTCCAACCATCTTGTTACTACGTTTATCCCAAGAAAAGCTTACATCCGTACCCAACTTTTAATTATAAAGTTCATTCTGAATTTTCTGTCAAATCACCATCAAACGAATATTTTTCCCAAACTCGAAACTTGTGCAAGAAGTTCATAAAAATCAGCAATTCTCAGTAGTTCAGTCCCTGTGAGAATGATATTCGATACTTGTATCATTATATTACTTGTAGCGATTCTAGTGAAAGTATATACTTGTGCTCTCACTAGGTATTACTGTACCCCCGTTGTGCAGTACACGATAATTCAGCTACCAATTACATAGTGTTGGATATTTTTTTTTTATATACATTGTTTATAGTTCAACCTCTTTGTGATATTTATAGTTGAGCAACCTAAATAAACTAGAAAAAACGATTTAAACATGTCCTTTAGCGGAAAGTCTGACGAAATACAATCATAAAAGTTCGGTAATATGTATAAGTAGTTACCCCCTTTTTTTTTATAATTTTTTAAAGAGTGATAAAACTTACAAATATTTAGATTTTTATAATTGTTCAAATAATTTGAGGAATTCTTTAAAAAGTAATATTTAAATAAAACGTTGATTATTTGTAATTGTAATTGATCCTCATATAAAATACATCCCTTAAGAGAATATATTATTAGTTAACAATGGACTATTATACTGATTAGTGAAAGATAATATACAAAGAATCACGAAATTTAAAATTTAATACAATATAAATATTTTGAAAAATTAATCTAAATTTTTATCTTAAAATTTTTAATTTTTTTTATTAATTACAAAAAGTAGAGAAGACCATGTTGATGAAATTCACCCAAGTCTTTGTTGGCATTTGACCCCTAAATAATTTTATGTTTGTACATTTTAGTAATTATTTGTAAAAGTGAGTTCATACTTCATATATATAGCTATTGTTTTTTTTCCAAAAAACTTATATTTTTAAAATCTAATACAAAGAAAAAACTTTTAGAGAAATAATATTACCCAACTAATTGTAAATATTGTACAAAAAACATTTTAACATTAAAATTAATGGTAAAATAGATAAAAATATTGTGTATAATTGTATTTTTAAATATATTAGAAAATACTTGTTGTGTACCCATTCAATGTCATAAAATAAAATTAGGTTTATAGAACACTAACAATTTATAAGCGTCATTTAAGCTTTATAAGATTAAGGGGTTGTTTTTTTTTTTTTAAAAACCTCTTAATGACTCTTAAATCTGAATCGTTCAGACCTTTTTACACACCACTTCTAATTAATCATAACTAAAATAAGACTTCAGACTTTAGACTTCTTAAAAAACAAACGACACCTAAATTTATAGGACTGAAAAAAGACATTTTATCTAAAGGAGTTGTAATAAGTCTATAAGACGTTTTTGAGACTCTTAACAAGTTTTTAATGACATCTTTAATATAAAGCGTCACATTGGTTATTTTATTGGACACTTTTGATAAAGCGTCAAATAAACTCATCTTTTTATAGAATATTTGTTTTTGTAAGACACTTTCTAAAATAGTGTAAATAGCAAATACGACATTTTTCTAATGTTCTAAATAACTTGTTACGACGCAGAAAAACGTCTTATAAACTTATTATGACACTTTATTTTTTAGTTCTATAAATTAAATCTTATAAAGTGGTTTATTAGGACACTAATATCAGGTGTCCTATAAACCAAATTTTATTATAGTGTGTACTACAATATAAAATTTTATTGTAAATTGAAATTCAACTTTTCATTAATAAAAACTCCAAAATATATGTTTCAACAAAATAGAAATTGCAATTAGTAGTTGAACATGTGTTAATTTGAAGACCTAGTAAAAAAATATATTGACGTGGGTGTCAAATAAATATCATATAACTTTCGTTTTTGGTACAACTTTAAAATTGTAAATTTATTATAATATACATATTTAAGATTTGAAAATAATGATATAATTTGTTTTAGGTTTAATGATTGAATATTCTTCTGTATTAGTAGGGTTAAATGTGTATCTTATAATTGAATGTGCTTATCAGTTATCAGCTAGTTTGTGGAGTTGAAATGGGAGGCTTTAAGAAAGTATACATGTAATAGTTAATTGTAAATTCGAATTACAAAAGATTAAGTTTTAATAAACCATACATAATGTTTATTAAGTTGTTTTCAAAGGTTTTACTAAATACTTAATTTATAATATAGTAAAGATAAAGATTTATCAATAACATCTACTTATATTCTTATGAGATTACAATACTACATCATTTTATTCAAATTAAATATAAGTCATAAGTTCAAAACATTAGGCTTACCTAATAACCTCTAAATGAACTTAAAAACATGATGAAAATTTGTAATAACTCAATTTTGTCAATAGTATAAGTTTGAGGGTTGTTCTATAAGTGATAATTATTTTAGGGGCTAAAGTTGTAAATTGAGGGAACTACAAAAAGAAGCACGACAAAGCATAGATATAAGCATGACAAAGCAAGAAGCACGACAAATCTAGAAACACGAAAAATCTAGAAGCACGACAAACCTAAAAGCACGACAATGCTAGAAGCACGACAATGCAAAGCTAGAAGCATGACAATGCAAAACTAAAATCACAACAAAGCAGTGAGTTTTAGATTTATATAAATCAATTACCCAATCATTCTCTTGATTTTCTGGGTTATCCGAGAGGAAAGGAAAAGGAGAACTAGGGTTAGTCATCTTAGTGATTCAAAGAATCTCTCAAGGAAGTTTTACTACAAGCTCGGTTACACGTCGGTTTATTTTGTTATACGTAGAGCTCGGTTGTGGCGGTAACTACCGGTTTTGCTCGTTTAGGTCGTTTTTGCGTATGTTGCTTCAAACCCTTAATAAGGTGAGTTTTTAGTTTAACCATTTTAGAACTGAAATGCATATATTATCAAATGGTTATTATTTCGAAGTTATACCGGATTGGTATGTTTGAATTATTATCATTAACTATGTTACGGTTTTTAGTACATGTTGTTTATTATTAACACATGTGGCTTGATTATGAATTTTTGGGATAAAGGGACTTTCACAACAGAAGCTTTGTGTGCTCGGACTGTGATGGTCTGAGCAAGGGTTATGAATATATAGTGCCTACGAATTTGTTTCGTGTGGCGGGTCACAACCGATATTGATTGCAATCTTGTCGGGGTGTGTGCGATTAAATTGTGGCGACTATTATGTTAGTTATCTGGGAGGATGTTATGCCTGAGTGCCAATTTATTTATAACTGATTTTGTAGTGCATGAGAGCCTACTTTATGACTAAATGATTCATGACATTATGTCAAACTAATTTTATTGAATTATTTCTCTGACAGAGATTTACTCACTAGACCATATGGTCTAACCCTCATTTTGTTTTAAAAAATATGCATTTCAGGTAATTTTATATTTGGATTGCTAGCCTGGGAAAAAGGTAGTTGAGAGTGGATTCAATTACTGGTTCACTAGTATTGATCGGTTTGTTTATATTTTGTTATCAGTTGGGTGGTCATAGATCGGTAGGATCTAAATCTCCGGTTAGAATTTATTATTAGGGTTAAAATTATTTCTTTCCATCGTTGTAATTGAGGTGATTCTAGGAAGATTATTTTAGTCGATTGTTTGTGAAATCGTATTTGGATGGTTTCATGTAATTGTGGTTATTTTTGAAAGTTACAAAATTATTAGTAACTCATAACTTAAGTAATCATAAAGAGCTTACAAATATCATATTCTATACATGTATGAGAAGTATCACATTCCCACTCCTTTTAAATGATCTCACAAGCACACAAATGCAACTTTCTATTATTGTGGATGAGATCTAGCCACAAAAAACAAGGGTTTTATAGCAACGACTTTTGTTGTTGTTGAAAGTCTATTTATCGTCAAAAAAAGGTTTATAGAAACGATATGTCGTCGCTATAGCTTGTAGATGAAACATGTCGTTGCTAAAAGCACGTTGTTGAAGCTCATTTTTCTTGTAAACGCCCCATTTGTACATCAACACTGAGGTATTTGCCTAAGATGCCCCTTTAGGGACCAATCAACCTCAATGAGGGTTGCCCTACCATCTTTATCGGACAAGGCTTGGGTATGATGCTATTTATAACAACCCAAAACAATATACTAGCCCAATAACTTTTAAATCAACTTAAAACCATGATGAAAATTATTGCTAGTCTAAAACTTGAGATTGACGTAATAACCCCTCAATCAACTTAAAAACGGAATGGAGGGTATTGGTAAGCCTTACCTTGAGTATTAATTATAAAGAACTCACATATCTCATATTCTATCAATATGGGATCAGTTGTCACAACCCCCACCCCATTTAAATGAGCTCACAAGCTCATAAATCCCGCTTTTCATCAACATGAAATCATTTGTCATAAATTGTCCCACTTGAATTCCTAACGTCCTCGTCATGTCTACCCAACATCGTCATTGTTCATTGATGATGTGGAATTCGGCTAAGATGTTACAACCACCACACTTTGGGACTCGTCATGCTTGATGAGGTTTGCCCTATCATCTTAATGGTACAATAATCGATTTCGATACCATTTGTAATTCATCAAGCGCAAAACATAACACTAATCTTATAACCTTCAACTGAACTTAATAGTCGAACTTATTGATAACCCACTATTTAAGGCTTGTAAATAACTCATAAATCTCATTTATGTCCATGTATATAAGACGAGTTATTACATTACATAATGTAAATGGTTATTTGGGGCAAGAGGACTAAAAGAATAATAATTTGACAAAAGAAGTAGTTATCTTAGTAGTTATGTGTATTCTCTAATTTATATTAAATAGTTTGATTATAGTTCAACAAAAGAAAATAATGTTATTAAGAAATCTAATAATGTTGTATATATTTTGTCATACATTAAATTATTAGTAATTATGTTTTAAACAAGACAATTTTTTATTTGTAACATTATTCATGTGTTAATTGACAAAAACACCTTTCCGAATGTATCCTCAGCCCATCACCTCATTCTAAAAACGAAATTCCATTGGATCCAAGGGCACTGATGTAATTTCATGGTGGTAATTGATTTCTCTCGACAAGCATTTTTATGAAGGAACCGTAGAAAATGGATTGGCAAAAGCTACTTTGCTTAGAAGGGAAACAAAGAAACACCTTTTGGCATCCCAAAAATACCCTTGATTTTGCAACTTTGGTATCTATTCTAATTTTGCAACTTTTGGTCATCCAAGAATTTCTTAATTACTACTTTTTTTGAGTCAAACTTTTACAAGTCCAAAAATATTTTCAATTTTAAGTCCAAGAACATATAGGTTTTTAATTAGTTGATTTATCACAGGTATAAAACTAAAAATTTAAAGTATTTTACCGACCAGTGATAAGTTTTGGAGCCTATGGGGACTAGGGTTACATATTGGGCATGGGGCAAGGCTGCCAAAACTAGACTCATTAAGGAAAAAATTTCTCTGCCTAGATCAAAAATCGCCAAGGGAACTTCCCTTCCTCTCTTAAGTGCATGAATTTTCCCATTCGTAAGTTGACACTCGACTTATTTATAATTCCATAGTTATAGGATTTTATATCCAAATGATTTATGAGATCAATTACCAAGGTTCATCAATGCATCTGGGGTGTTCAGAAATAAACCTAATATCATTTACGTAATAGAACTATCCGTTAGTACTATTAAAACTCGTGTTTAAAAAACATTTGAAGGTTGTGGATGTCCGCAAAGGCGGTGACCTTGTATGCACAAAATCGTTCATAGATGGAACACAATTTTTTCAAAAATTTGGCACGGTCGTGACCCTGTATGCAACATGGTCATGTCGTGCAATAAATTTTGAAAAAACTTGATTTTTGTATTCGATTGGTATTGAGATTCGTTGGGTTTTGCTATATAAATACAAATGAGTTTTTAGGTTCAAGATATCACAAATTTGAGAAAAAAAATATTGGTGATGATTACTTTGATAGCTCTTTATGCTTTTCTCCTAGCAAAGCACATTTTATTTGTGTGCAATATGAGGACTTGATAAAAAAGAACATTCATATCGATTTTTTATTAGAAACAAAATGGTTGGTTAAGTTTAGTCGTAGATTTTTGTCTGGTCCAAAGCATCTTTTGTTGCATTAAAACTATCTATTTTAATTTGTCTACTGTAAGGTGATGAATGTAAGCAATATGCTCAAGTTTAATTTTCTAGTAAATTATTTATGATTCAAAATTAATATCATAAATACTTTGTAATAATTTTGATGACAAAGGTAAATAAGTATCCTATCCTTTTTTCCATTTGTTTGTTATTTGTTAATGCACCTTTGAGCAACCCCTAATTATTGTATAAATCACACATTTTTGTTTATAAAAAAATGATTAACAAATATAACTTATATGATATACATATTATTACATTGTTATTATTCAGTATTTAACAATAATATATCCATAACAAGAATATCAATATGAAACAGGAGGCCATTTTTTGCCTACTAGTTCACTTTCTACACATCATTTTTATATCTCTACTTTTTTGTTAGCACATACCCATCTTCCTTGTTGATTGAAGGTTCAAGGTTGTTTGAGCAAATCAAACTAATACCATTCTACCGTTCCAAAATAAATAAATAAATATATATATATATATATTTATTCATAATGAAAAATGCTTACAATTTTATAAATATGTAATTATTACACCTTCTTATTAATTAAATGACAATTACATTTTAATAATGAAGAGAGTAATAATTTTATTCATCTCATATTTAAGGGTATAAGTGGAAAGTATGCACTAACTTTTGAAAATGAACAATTGTTTTAAGACAAACTAAAGTAAAAATGTAAACATTTATTTAGGAATAATATAAGAACAATCTTTATGTTTATCTTTAGGAATATGTTAGATTCAATTTCGCTATTTTCTTCAATATTATTTTCTTTACATCTTAGCTTTAAACATCAACATATATTCAAATATTACTTCTAAAAATTATAGTTTTAAAAAAATAAAAAAAAACAAATATATCTCATCAAGAAGTATGATCTCTAAGGTAAGATATATACATACATTTATTCTACTTCAACCGGTAGGAATGGTGTTTTAATTGGTTTGTGAAAAAGATTTAAGATGTTTTAATAAAAGAAAATAAGAATTTGGAAATGTTTCAAATGTAGGGAACATATGAGATTTGGGATAAAGTTAAGCACACATCAATCAATAATAAAAAGATAAAAAGGTTTTAGTCTCTTCTTGTTGGAATGTGGTTTGTTGAAGTGACCATTGAATTTAACCTTATATAATCATCAATCAAATCCTATACCCAATTTTACTTGCAACACCCATCAAGATCCAAAATGGCCATGTGAAACATCTTGTCCAAATTTTTCTTAAGAATAATATTTAAATATGGTGAATGTACATTAAAATTCAACATAATTTGTTTTAATTTCAATTCAGTGTATAACAGTACATTTTTCTGAAGTAGTATGATAAATGTTCAATACTTCAATTCTTTCAACTTTGTATACATTTTGATTGGTAATTGGTATATGTGGATGTTGGTTCACTAACAAAATCAGGTTTATTTGACATAAAAAAAATCTAAATATTCTAATAGACTGTTTAATAGGACTTAAACTTATAGAATTAAACAATTCTGTGTGCTTTGTAAAAGTGTTACAATAAATTTATAATACGTTTTTTTTTTTTTTTTGGTGTTTCAATAAGTTTTTTTAGAGTACTTTTGAAATAAAACGTCATATAATTTTTTTATATGACATTATTTGAAAAAAAACATATCATAGAAACAAGTATAATAAAAAGATGTGTTCGATCATAAGACATTTCTCAAAAAGGTTTTATAAAAAATTAATGTCTTTTATTTTAATAGTGTCCTAAAAGTTTGTTCAAATGCTAAAAACATCTTATAAAAACTTATTGTTGAATGTCTTTGTATAATATTCTCAACATATTTTGTAAACATTTTGAGAATATATTGTACATTTATGAATATCTCAATTCCTTATTTAGAGATTTTATCCCATATGTAGAGATTCTATAGTAATCATGGAGTCTATATAAACCTTGTAAACTTTGAGAAATATATACAATAATTATTTTCTCTACTCTTAATTCTAGCTGATATCAGAGCAAAAGCAAACCTATTATTTGCTTCCTACTACAAAACCTACTACTGTTTCATTCATCATACAATGTCAAGTCCTAGTACAAGCGATTCTCTCGTCTCTTTAAATGTTCCGTCGAGAATGAGCCTAATGATGGCTTGAAAACCAATGTCAATACCTGGTGGAATTAAGTTGAAAGGCAATTCCAACTAAGATATATGGTCACAATTTGTGGCTATGTTCATTGTTGGCCGAGAAAAGAAAGGATATATCACCGGTGCTACTCAACAACCTGATGCAACTTACGATAAATGTGCAATAGATGATGCTATTGTGAAAGGATGGCTCATCAATTTTTGCAAACATATGTAATGATGTTATTCATTCGCCTTCTTACTGCAAAAGATGTGTGGGATACTGCTTCTCGTACTTTCTAGGAAGGTGCTGATAAATCAATAATTTATGATTTATCTCGTAAAGCTATGTCGGCGAAACAGGCAAGAAGGCCGGTATCAACATATGCTTCAGATATGAAATTTATTTGGCAAGAACTCGATTATTGTCGGGCAATTCCTTTTACGCAGGCAGACGTTATCAAGGTGCGTACAACCCAAATCGAAGAAGAACGAGTCTATTTATTTCTTGCCGCTCTAGATGATACATATGATTCCATTCGACGCGAAATTCTTCGCACAATTCGTTTCCTGGTACTCAAGTTGTTTCACTACTAGAAAAAGGGGTATCAGTGACGGAAATCAGTGACGGAAATTTCCGTCACTAATTAGCGACGGAATTAGTTCCGTCACTAATCCGTCGCTAATTAGCGACGGATTAGCGACGGAATTTATTTAAAAAATAAATGAAAAAGAAAATCCACGTGCCCGTCGCTAATCAGTCGCTAATTAGTGACGGATTAGCGACGGACACGTGGAATTTCTTTTTTATTTATTTTTTTAAAAAATTCCGTCGCTAATCCGTCACTAATTAGCGACGGATTAGCGACGGAATTTTTAAATTTTCTTTTTTTCTCATGATTGTGTTATATATATGTATGTTTATGTGTTATATATATATCCACGGGTCTGTGTTGTATGTGTGTGTGTTATATATATCCACGAGTATGTGTTATATGTGTGTATATATATATGTATACATGTGTTGTTTGCTAACCCGCGATGGATCTATGTATATTGTTGTATATGTGTGTGTATATATATATATATGTTGATATGAATTTATAGATAATGTGTGTACGTGTGTACGTTGTTTGGTAATCGCATATGATGTATATATGTGTTGTATGCATGTGTACATGTTAATGTATCGATAGTATGTGTGTGTGTGTGTGTGTGTCGTTGTTATTGTACCTTAATAAGTCATAAAGTGTTCTATTGTGCTTTAAATGGTTCTATTGGGCTTTAAAGGGTTCAATCGGGATTTAAATAGTTTCATTGGGTCTTAATAGATCTATTGGGCTTTAAAGGGTTTCATTGGGTCTTAATTGATACATTAGGCTTTAAAGGGTTCAATCGGGCTTTAAAGGGTTTCATTGGGCCTTAATGGATCTATCAGACTTTAAAGGGTTCTACTGGGTTTTAAAGGGTTTCATTGAGTCTTAATGGATCTATCGGGGTTTAAATGGTTATATTGGGCTCTAAAAGGTTTGATTGGGTGTTAATGGATATATTGGGCTTTAATTAATTATATTGGACTTTAATCGGTTCTATTGGGCTTTAAAGGTTTTCATTAAGCCTTAACCGATCAATAGGGCTTTAAAGGGTTATATTGTGCTTTAAATGGTTTCATTGGGCCTTAATGGATCTATCGGGCTTTAAAGGGTTTTATCGGGCTTTAACGGGTTTAATTGGGCCTTAATGGAACTATAGGGCTTTAAATGGTTCAATCAGGCTTAAAGGGTTTCATTGGAGCTATCGGGCTTTAAAGGATTCAATCGGGCTTTAAAGGGTTTCATTGGGCCTTAATGGATCTATCAGACTTTAAAGGGTTCTACTGGGCTTTAAAGGGTTTCATTGAGTCTTAATGGATCTATCGGGGTTTAAATGGTTATATTGGGCTCTAAAAGGTTTGATTGGGTGTTAATGGATATATTGGGCTTTAATTAATTATATTGGACTTTAATCGGTTCTATTGGGCTTTAAAGGTTTTCATTAAGCCTTAACCGATCTATAGGGCTTTAAAGGGTTATATTGTGCTTTAAATGGTTTCATTGGGCCTTAATGGATCTATCGGGCTTTAAAGGGTTTTATCAGGCTTTAACGGGTTTAATTGGGCCTTAATGGAACTATAGGGCTTTAAATGGTTCAATCAGGCTTAAAGGGTTTCATTGGAGCTATCGGGTTTTAAAGGGTTCAATCAGGCTTTAAAGGGTTTCATTGGGCCCTAATGGACCTATCGGACTGTAAAGGATTTCATCGGTTCTATTGGCCTTTATAAGGAAATTGATCTAGTGTATCTTATTAGCGTTGATTCGATTCGATACATGCATACAACTCGATTCGATACATGCATACAACATTACGGAATGATTTAATAAATAAAAATATTTATTATATAAATTTTAATAATTAGATAACTTAATTAATAATAAATAAATAATAATTTAATAAATAAATATAATTATTTAAATATTTAAATATTTAATAATTAGTGGATCTAAAAATATTTTTATAAACAAAAATACGAATTATTTAATTTTAATTAATGATATTAATAAAAAACATATATATAATTAATTTAAAAATGGATTCCGTCGCAAATTAGCGACGGAAATTTCGGTCGGTAATTTGCGACGGAATTTCCATCGGTATTCCGTCGCTGTCAAAGGGGGAATTGAAAATCAGGGTTTTCAAACACGGAGACTTGTTCCCAAAAAAACACATCGCTCTCTCTTTCTCGGCACTCTCTCTCTCTCGGCGCTCTCCCTCTCCACCGGCGACTCTCTCTCTGTCGCTCTCTCTTTCTCGTCGCTCTCTCTTACTCTGTCGCTCTCTCTCTGTTGCTCTCTCTTTCTCGTCGCACACCCGATCGAGAGAACCGCTGCCTCGAAACCACTGCTCTGCTCTTGAACGGTATGTATGATTCTTCTCTACATCTTACTTCTCAATCTGGTTCTTGATTCGTGTTCTCTGTAACAATTCATTCTTCTCTGTAACAATTCATTCTTCTCGTATGTATCTTTCCATATCAATTCTACTCTGTATATCTCTTTCCATACTAATGCTTTATAATTGGTTATCTGAAGCAATCGCAGGATTTCTTATGATAGTTTTTAGGTCATTTGAGAATGTCATAGTAATTTACTGCGCTTCTACTTTGTGTAATTTTGCACATTAGTTCTACTACTTTCTGCCTTGATAACTGTGCATATTAGTTATACTGTATGCTCTAATAATTTTGCTCTTATGTTCTTTTTGTTGTATGATGTATGCTAATGCTGTTGTGTTTAGGCTTGTTAACATCATATTGTTTTTTTTTAAACATGAAATTGGTCTGGATAACTTCATTCATTGTTATAAGTTAACATTCCCAACAGCTTCATTGTTAATTACTACAGTTCATTCAGTTTCTCTAAAATAAGACCAGGTTGCTATTTTTCATGTAAATTTAACAACTTTTATGATTACAACAAATAACCTCAACTTTTCAACAATTATCAGATGAAAAACTAGATAATTATTTATTCATGAGTTAATTCTAGAAAGGAAGGTCAGGGCCTGTTTGTTTGTTAGCAGCTTAATGGGACTCATAACTTATTCGGTCAGCTGTTTGGTAGTGCCTTGATAATATAGAAAGTGGCTTGTTCAGTAAGCTTCTATGGGGGAGCTTTATACAGAAAACCAAGTTTTTTCCAAACTTGGTCCTCCCAATTAAAAAACCCTCCCAAACAAAACAAAAACCTTCTCGATCTATACAGACAAATTAATCCACACAAACAACTTTATTCATACAGGACTTAGGAAAACCAACCAAACAATGTGTTACTAGCTGTTGCAAATGATTCTTGCCTATGGATGACTATTTAAGAGTAAAAATTTGTATAAATCTGTGCAGTCAACAATTGTTGATTTAAATCACAGCTCCAAAGGTAAAAGATCAGACTGCTTGAATCTCGACCAGATGCAATTTGCTACAAGCAAGCAACTACACAGTTGGTTGAGAGATTGTCACCATTCTATACCAATGGTATATAAACTATATTACAAAGATAATGTTGTTTTTGTGTAACAACTATATATTTATCATAGAAAAACCAAGATCTTCACATAGAAAACCCAAATATTCACATCAAAAAATTAAGAACATGTGTACAATTAAAGAACATGTGTTCTTTTGGACCGTACTTTGTATGGGAGCCTATTTTGTATACATTATTGTGTAAATTTATTTCAAGTTTGATTTATGTTTGTTGCTATTGATGTAGATGTTGTTAGGTAAAAATTAAGAGCCTCACACTTAAATTGATGGCCTCGATATATTTGTTTTTGCTTCTCTCAAATCTGAATTTGATTATGTATTAGACGTCGCACATTAAATGCAAAACGAAATTGATCGATCAGTATAAACTGGTGTTGGATCTAGATCAACAATTTGTCGATTTGTAGGAGTAAAATTTCAGCGAACAAGTGTTTTGATGGGAGGGGTGGTTCTCAAGGTTAGATGGATAAATCAATCAATAAAACATGATGAACTTTACTTGTGTAAGCTTAATTCTGCAAGTCTTAAGCCTCTAAATGAAGGCAATAATCAAAATTCCAAATAATCCGGAAGTCCTAAGGTTGACTGGAGTGTTGCCTCATAGATAGAAGGGGAAGTTTGTGTAATAAAGTAAAAAAGCATGGGTAAGTTATGTTAGATTAAATTCCAAATAATCCGGAAGAAAGAATAGTCTGGTTTTAGGGTTTCAAAGCCATCCAAAACTCCTCTAAACCTACTGTCTGACTTTCAAATAGTCATTAATTATGTCGACTAACTACTTCTTTCTGTGTTGTAGTTATTGAATATGTCGACAGATAGAGGATGGATGTATATAAAGAATGACAGTCGGGGGTCTCTTAGGGTTGACTATGTCAGATCAGTGGACGGTTTTTTAGATTTTGCATATGCCAATGAAGGTTGTGTTGAAAGGAAAACTACACGTGATGGGATAGTGTTCCGCATCAGATGCCCTTGCTCAAAGTGTCGAAATACGCACCATAGAGAAAGGGATAGCGTGAGACTGCATTTACTGAAATATGGTTTCATGCCCGATTATACCATGTGGTGGGCACATGGTGAAACCTATTACTCGACATCTCATCAAGACGTAGGTCAGTCTTCTAATCCGATAGTAGATCATAATGAAGGGTGTGTTGAAATGGTGAATGATCACATGGTACACGATGGCATGACATGGGAAGAACAAACCCCTAATCCTTCTGCTCAAGGATTTTATGACATGTTACAAGCAGCTGACGAACCTTTATGGGATGGGTGTCC
The DNA here is from genome assembly GCA_954870635.1 of Arctium minus. Taxonomy (NCBI): domain Eukaryota; kingdom Viridiplantae; phylum Streptophyta; class Magnoliopsida; order Asterales; family Asteraceae; genus Arctium; species Arctium minus. The sequence continues at coordinate 19,357,665 of OX941097.1, read as the reverse complement.
AAATTACTCAAAATTATGAGCTGCGACAAGATTGTTGAATTGGAAGGTGGAATGTAATGTACCAGAGACGACATATAATCGTAATGTTGAGATAATTAAAGAGATACTACCCGAGGGTGATAAACTACCCGGTAACTTCTATGAGACAAAGAAGTGTTTGAAAAATCTTGCTCTACCAAAAATAAGGATCGACGCATGCAAAAACCATTGCATGCTATTTTATAAGGGTGATTCTGAGTTGACCCATTGTCGAGTGTGCAATGAAAACCGTTTCAAGACAAGTGGTCGAAGCAAGGTCCCTAACTTTGTGATGACTTATTTGCCGATTGTTCCTAGACTCCAAAGATTGTATATGTCAAAAAAGACTGCAAAAGATATGACTTGGCATTACGATCATCAAACGGAACCGGGTATGATGGTACATCCAAGTGATGGTGCGGCTTGGAAGCATTTTGACACGAGGGATCCTGACTTTGCTTCTGAGATTCGAAATGTTCGTCTTGGGTTATGCACCGACGGTTTCAACCCAAATAATTCAACTTCGAATCCGCATTCAACATGGCCCGTATTTCTTACCATCTACAATTTACCTCCTTGGATGTGTTTGAAAGATTCATATGTTAAACTTGCATTGGTCATTCCCGGTAGAAAGAGCCCCGGCCAAAATTTAGATGTGTTTCTCAGGCCGCTAATAGACGAGCTAAAGATGTTGTATACGGAGGGGGTCCTTAGATACGATGCCTATCGTAAGAATAATTTCGAGATGAGGGCTATTATACTATGGACCGTTAGCGACTTTCTTGCCTATGCAATGTTGTCGGGTTGGAGGACGCAAGACAAGTTAGCCTGCCCGTACTGCATGAGCACGGTGGATTCCTTTCAGTTGAAGAATGGAGGGAAATCATGTTGGTTTGACTGTCATCGGAGATGGTTTCCTAGAGCACACCACTTCCGACGTGATGGAAAAGGATTTATTGCTAGAACTAGAGTGTCGGCAGGACCCCCATCCATCCTAACCGGTGAAGAGATCTGGGAACAGGTTCGTCACCTTCCAACTGTTTATGAGGGCTTCCCCTTCCGAGCAAGTAACAGAAAAAGTAGTGGGTTCGGAACAAATCATAATTGGGTCAAGAGAAGCATCTTCTGGGAGCTGCCGTATTGGAAGACGTTGTTAATCCGGCACAACCTGGATGTCATGCACATTGAGAAGAACGTTTTTGAAAACCTATTTAACACCGTAATGGATACGCCTAAAACAAAAGACAATATAAAGTCTAGGAGGGATGTAGAGATTTATTGCGATAGACCGGATTTGCATATTACCACGACAGGCAACAGAGTAGTGAAACCAAAGTCATCTTACAGTTTGAGCAAACAACAAGTTAAACAAGTGTGCTCATGGTTGAAGAAGTTGAAGTTTCCGGACGGGTATGCTTCAAACATAGGGGGTGTGTGAACCTTGAAGATTCTAGTTTTTATAGCTTCAAGAGCCATGATTGTCATGTGTTTATGCAACGATTGCTTCCTATTGCCTTACGAGGGATGATACCAACTCCGATATGGGATGCAATAACGGAGTTGTGCACATTCTTTTGTGCAATATGTTCAAGGGTCTTACACATATAAGACTTGGTTCTATTGCAAACAAGTGTTGTTCAAACAATTTGCAAGTTGGAGAAGGTCTTTCCCCCCGGATTCTTTGATTCAATGGAGCATCTGGTGATACATTTGACGCATGAAGCTATAAACGGTGGTCCAGTCCAATATAGGTGGATGTATCTCTATGAGAGGTAAATTCTAATTTCTATTCAAATGTAGCATAATATATTCTTATAAAACACCCTTTCCGTCGCTAACACGTATTTCATCGCTTATTTAGGAAGCTTGGGTCGTTGAAGAGAACAGTTAGAAACAAAGCAAGGGTTGAAGGATCTATTGTTGAGTCGTATCTTATGAATGAACTGTCCACCTATTGCTCACTCTATTTTGATCCACAAATAGAAACAAGACATAATCGTGAGTCAAGGAACTTTGCCCCGGATATTCCTAGTTATTCGAGTACCGATGATCGACTAAGCATATTCAAGGTTCCATCTCGTCCACTATTCAAGAAGGGTGGGAAACAGATCATCTTGACAGATCATGACATGCATAAGATCCAAACATATGTCTTGTTCAACTGTGTAGAAGTTCAACCTTTCCAGTGGATCTTTGATCAATGGGCTCGACAAACGGAACCAAATATTGATGATGTTGCACTTGAACAGCTACGGCAAGAAAGGTTTCGTGGCTGGTTCGAGCATCACGTGCTCGTGTCACCTGAGTCAAGTGAATAGTTGAAATCATTAGCTCGCGGACCAGGCCGTTATGCTTGGTCGCATCAAGGATACTTTGTCAATGGTTACAAGTTCCATACGGTAACCCATGGTATTGGTCGAGTTACACATAACAGTGGTGTATGTGTAAGGGGGGCCTGTTACGATGAGTCTGATGAGTCCAACTATTATGGAATGTTGGATGACGTTATAGAGGTGGAATATTTTGGTGTGGGGCGTTGCATTGTTGTGTTGTTCAAATGCACTTGGTTTGATACTCCGTCGGGGGTTAGAGTCGATCGTAAACATAGTTTGGTTGATATCAAATATAAGTCCAGGCTAAGAACCGACGACCCATTCGTTCTAGCGTCACAGGCATAACAAGTATATTATACTTCATATCCTTTGATGACAAGGGATTTGAAAGATTGGTGGGCGGTTGTCAAGACGAAGCCTCGTGGCCTATATGAAGTAGCAGAATCTGTTAGCAATGTCGAGGTTGATGGAAATGTGGATGGAGAACAATTCTTTCAAATCAACGAAAGGGTAACTCATACAATGTCTGCAGGATTAAATGATGACATCGATACCGTCCCTCTTGTCACAGGGGAGGTAAATGTAGTCGATGCTCATGACGGTGACGATGGACCTGTTAATGAAGATAGCGAAGAAGAAGCAGAATTTGAAGACACAAATGATGATTCAGATAACGAAAATGAACTTAGTTTATCTGATAATTCTTCTGATGAGTAGCTTATCTTCTGTATGTTTAGTTCGCAATTATATAATTGACATGTGACATTCTCCCATTTTGTTTTATAAAATAGAAGTTGCATTTTTTTTTCAAGTGATGGCACGTCGTCCACAGGGTGATAGAGGTAGAGGTAGAGGCAGCAGTAGCTCTAGCGGGCGTGGGGACCCACGTGCTGATGATTGTGATGAGTTTCTTGGTGACCCTCAACCCACCCTTGGACTTCATGACGAGGACGAGCCGGTGGATATCATTGGGGGATCGAGTGCTTCGGGGTCTACGAGAGGACCCAATCGTTCGTTGCCGACACCACAACACCCTAGTCAGCGACCGCGGCTAGAGATTACTGACGAAGGGTAAGTAGATGTGGTATAAGGCCTTATATTACGTAATAAACTTATATAAATGGTTTTATGTTGTATAATTTTTTATTGTGTAGGTTTCTTGATATACATGTTGTTCGAGAGATGACCACAATTTTTAGAGGTTTGTTTCGTGGACCTTGGCACAGTTAGAGACTCGTCCTGCAGGCTGATCGTGATCGTATGTACCAGGGCTTTCAGGTCGGTAAACGAATCTCTTTTAATTGTACATATCATATTATTGTTTTTACCTTGATACAAATAATGTGCATGTAGGTAAAGTTCTAGTGGGATGCTGATCATGAGGCAACTGTGCACGCTATATGGGAGCGTACCATGAGCAATAGGTACAAGGATTGGATGAAGGCCGCACGCGATTGGGCCGCAGTACAGGCCAAACGGATTGATGGTGTGACTTGAGACAAAGAAGATTTCTCGGTCATTAGACCATACCACCCTCCCTGGATCCCAGAGCCCTATTGGCACCAGATGATAGATCAGGTTTTTATCTATAGTTTCTGATTTGTGCATTATCTTTGTTTTATATCCACTTATGTGTTATGATTTTTACAGGAGTGGGATACTGAGCGTTGGAAAGCAAAGTCTAGGACCGGTAAGGCCAATCGGTTGACCGAGTTTGACGGGGTGTCCTCACGGCATGTTGGGGGATCGATTAGTACTGGACAACACCGATACAAGATGGTAAGTCTTCAATTTTTTGAATATGTACCCGAGATTAGTTTGTATGTTTACTTCTTGTCTTAATTTTCTATCGTAGGCACAGGCATGGGGTCGCGATCCCACCTCTAGTGAGGTGTTTGAGCGGATGTACTGCGGGAATCGGACGGGCCCTCCGGGTTCTAACCCGCCTACTGATCCTCCGGTGTACGTTTACCCCAAAGCGGCTATAATCCACGTAAGTTTTCTAAAACCATTACACTTAATATATGTATTGTATATGTTTATATGCATGTGTATATAAATATGTTCAACGTATGTTTTGTTTGGTAACCGCAATGGATATATATATATATGTGTGTGTGTGTGTGTGTGTGTGTTGTATACATGTAGTTTGGGTTGCCACTATTGGGCAGACGTTAGGCTATGTTAGTAGATAAGTTGGATATGTTTGATTTAGAGTCGTTATGCTGCTAAAATTTCTTCTTACCCGTTTTTGTTTTGGTAACCATAGACGCGCTTTCGAGAGTTTAAGGATGAGGCGCAGGCTATCCAGACTCCCGATTCCCCTCCGATTGACGAGGCAGCTCTTTGGGAGCAGAGTGCTGGAGGGCGGAAGAAGGGCCGTATTTTTGGTTGGTCGACCCAGGATCCCCGTTATGCTATGACCGATGAGTGTAGTAGCAGCAGCGGTGGGAGATCATCTGGGACTGCATCGACAGATGAGGTATGTTGGTTATGTTTGTTATATTAGTTATGCATCATATTGTTACTTTTCATTGCTAATAAATACTAATTTTTGTCAATTACTGTATTTACAGTTAGCGGCGTTGAGAGAGCAGATGGCAAAGTTAGAGGAGGATGTGAGGCTGCGGGAGGAGCGTTATTTGGCTCAGTTGGAGATCGAAAGGAAGAGCAATGAAGAGTTGCAGGCGGAACAGGTCAGACATGCTACCCAGCTAGCTGAGCAGCTCACATTATCGCAGCAGTTTGCTGCCTTTATGCAGTAGCAGGGATACAGTTTCCCCCCTCCCCGCCCTCCCCCCCTAGTTAGATTGCTACATTGTACATTGTTTTGTATGAATTCAGAATCGTATGAATTTGGATTTTTATTTTATTGGGATGATTCGTAATTTAATGGACAGGTTATTTGTGTCAACTTAATGGGCAGATTATTTGTATAAAATACAGGAAATGCTGATTTTTTAATTTATTTTTTTTAATTTTTTTTAATATTAGCGACGGAATTTGTGACGGAAATTCGTCGCTAAAATATTCCGTCGCTAAATCCGTCGCTAAAACAATCCGTCGCTAAATTTATTCCGTCGCTAAAATAATCCGTCGCTAAATATTTCTGTCGCTAAATCCGTCGCTAAAATAATCCGTCGCTAAATCCGTTGCTAAAATAATCCGTCGCTAAATTACGGCCGTCGCTAAATCCGTCGCTAATCCATCGCTAATATCCGTCGCTGATAAGCATTAGCTACCAGGTATTTAGCTACAGACTTTCAGCGACGGATTAGCGACGGATTAGCGACGGAATTTTCCGTCGCTGATAGGCCTCTTTTTTGTAGTGTTTTTTCAACCTTGCGACGTGAAAAACAATGTTGAAATACTATGTTGAATCAAGAAGATATGTCTCAAGTTGCTATGGCAACCAAGAATGTTTCCCATCTCACTTTTCTCAACAAAATTCTTCAATAACGGGGGGTGGAAAGTGTTCTCATTGCGGAAGTGTCAAGTATCTTGTGGAATCATGTTTCAATAAAAATGGGTTCACTGAATGGTGGAATGATCATAAAGAACGATTGAAGGAAAGAAGCAAAGGAAAGGTGGCTTTATGTTCCTCGACATTACCCTCTCTTTCCGTGGCAGATCAGATCAATGCCTCACATTCTGTGCTAGATGCTACTCTCCTGCAACAGTCTGGTAATGAAGGTAAAGCATTAGTCTCCTCCAATATTGTAAGGGATCATGGATGGATTGTTGATTGGGATGCCACAAATCATATAACGTTTGATACTTCTATCATACGTGGCCATTGATTGCCTAGATGTTCCTTTATCACCAATGCTAATGGTGCTTCGTATCCCATAACTGGGGATGGAATAGTTGATCTAACTCAATCTTTATCTCTGGAACATACTTTGTTAATTCCTGCTCTCTCTCTAACAATCTATTATGTGTACCATAAGTAACTTCACAGTTAAATTGTTTAGTATTAGTTTATCCCAATTTTTGTAATCTTCAGGATATCAATAGCGGGGAGATACTTGGGCGTGATCGAGAGGGTTTATACTATTTTGATGATGTTTGTGCAAGTCGTTCTCTATCCGAAAAAGATTCGTCTTGTGTAGGAAAAGACCAAATTTTGTTATGGCATCAACGAATGGTTCATGTTTCTTTTGGTATTTAGAGCATTTTTTCCTTCTTTATTTTCCAAGTATAAACCTTCATACTTTCAATGTGAAACTTGCATTTTAGCAAAAAATCATCGTGCTTATCCACTAAGTTCTTGCGAAAACCTTGTTCCTTTCTCATTAATTCATTCAGATGTTTGGGGTCTAGCTCCAGTTGCAACTATTTCAGGTTTTAGATGGTTTGTTATATTTGTTGATGATTTCTCCTGGATGATTCGTTGTATTAATTATTGAAACACAAAAGTGAGGTAGTAGAATGTTTTCAGAAGTTCCATAAGATGATCAAGACACAATTTTTTTTCTATTCTACAAGTTCTTCATTCTGATAATGGTGGAGAATTTATTAATAAGTATTTGAAAGAGTATTTCCATAAACATGACAGTATTCATGAAACTACTTGTGTTGACACCCACAACAAAATGGAATGGTTGAAAGGAAAAATAGACAAATACTAGAAATCACACGGACATGTTTAATATGTGCAAATATGAAGCCACGTTGGTGGGAAACAACAATCACCACTGCTATTCATCTCTTTAACCGTGTGCCAACAAGTGTCCTAAAATTTCAGACCCCATTGGATAAACTTGCATCTTATGTGGCCATTCCTTCTCATCTTACTATTCCTCCTCGTGTTTTTGGATATGTAGAATTTGTAAACTTACAAAAATATTTGCGTACTAAGCTTGATCTAGATGCCTTGAAGTGTGTCTTTGTTGGTTATCATCCTTTTCAGAAAAGGGTGTCGTTGTTATTACCCTCCGACCCGTAAATTTTATGTATCCATGGATGTTACATTTTCTAAAAAATGAGATGTTTTATGCCTCATCCAATATAAATTCACATCTTCTGAGAGGGATTAACGATGTTGAAGATGTGAATTGGAGTGAATTATTTCTAGATAATATGGTGGTGGAAGTTGATTCTCTTGAGAAGACTTCTAAAGAAAATGGTTTTATGGAGGTTACTCCAGCAACACCTGAGCCAATACAAATCCTGGAGTCTGTTCAAGATGTTGTTACTGATCATACTGGTGTTGATGTTACATAAGAACCCTCCTCTCTCTCTCTCTCCCTCCCTCTAGCAGTACCCATGCATAATCCTCCTCAAACTATTGTCCCCCGAGGTAAGTAGAGATAATATAAATAATACTAACAATATATTTGAGTCAACTAATTTTGACAGCTATCATCTACCACTACAGAGCATTCCTGGAGTTCCAACAGATAAATATTCACTAGAGCCTATAAGGAAACCACATATCCAATTGCGCATTATGTGTCTACTCATAGACTATCTAAGCAGTCTAAAGCCTTTGTTAATAACATGTCTACAATGCACATTCCTAGTAATGTTAGTGAGACATTGTCAGATGTAAAGTGGGTTGTAGTTATGGAAGAAGAAATGACGACGCTTCAGAAGAAAAAGACATGGGAGCTAGTATCATTGCCAAAAGGGAAGAAAACTTTTGGTTGTAGGTGGGTGTTCACTAATAAAAAAACAAGATGGTTTCATCGATAGGCACAAAGCAAGACTTGTATCTCGAGGGTTCACTCAGACCTACAATGTGGATTATGAAGAAACGTTTGCTATTGTGGCGAAAATTAACACTATACGGGTGTTGTTGTCATTGGCTACAAATCATGATTGGCATTTACAACAATATGATGTGAAAAATGCTTTTCTTCATGAAGACCTACAAGAAGAAGTATACATGTCATTTCCACCAGGATATGATGTTTCTAATAAGTCTGGTGGTTTTGTGTGTAGACTGAAGAAAGTTTTGTATGATCTGAAACAATCTTCGAGAGCTTAGTTTGGCAGGTTTAGATGTGTTTTGAAGAAGTACGGATATAAACAAAGTAATTCAGATTATATTTCTTAAAGAAAGAGGGTGATAAAATTAAAGCTCTTATTATATTTGTCGACGTTATGATAATGACAGGGAATGATCTCATGGAGATGAATAAATTAAAGGATAATCTGTCGTATGAGTTTGACATGAAGGATTTGGGAGGATTAAAGTACTTCTAGGGCTCGAGGTCAATCGTTCCTACCAAGGTATTTTTCTGTAACAACGTAAATATGTGTTCGATTTACTAAAAGAGACGTGGATGCTTGGTTGTCAGCCAATTACATCCCCAATAGAGCAGAATCACGGTTTGGAAGAATGTATAGACCAAATTCCAGCTAACAAAGAGAGATACTAGAGTCTAGTGGGACATGTAATTTATTATCTCATATTCGACTTGATATTGTGTATGTTGTAAGTGTGGTACGTAGATTCATGAACAATTCGGGTAAGCAACATATGGATGTTGTTGTAAGGATCTTGAGGTATTTAAAGTCAACACCTGGAAATGGTCTCTTATTTTCAAAACATGGCAATGTAGATATTCTTGGGTACTCAGACTCCGAACGATCTGGACACTGTCTCGGAGAGAGGCTCGGTGAAATAGACATGTCTGTGAAGATGCGGACTACCTGCACCTGGACAGAAAGACCCTATGAAGCTTCACTGTTCCCTGGGATTGGCTTTGGGCCTTTCCTGCGCAGCTTAGGTGGAAGGCGAAGAAGGTGAAGAAGGCCTCCTTCTGGGGGGGGTCCGAGCCACCAGTGAGATACCACTCTGGAAGAGCTAGAATTCTAACCTTGTGTCAGGACGTACGGGCCAAGGGACAGTCTCAGGTAGACAGTTTCTATAGGGCGTAGGCCTCCCAAAAGGTAACGAAGGGAATAGAAGATCAATGTTTGGTTATCTTACCTTTATTGGAGGTAATCTTGTTAGTTGGAAGAGCAAGAAATAGAAGGTTGTTTCTTTGTCAAGTGCAGAGGTTGAATATCGAGCAATGGTAAAATGCATTTGTGAATTACTTTGGTTAAAGAGTCTTATGGCGGAGTTGGGTTTCTCTTATGAAAATCCTATGAAGTTGTTCAGTGATAATCGGTCAACAATTAAGATAGCTGAAAATCCAGTACAACATGATTGAACGAAGCATGTGGAGATCGACAAGAACTTCATATATGAAAAGTTGGAGAACAAGGAATTTGAAGTACCATTTGTCAACTCTAAAGGATAACTCGCAGATATATTAATAAAAGCCTTATCAAACTCTGCATTTGCTGATTCTATGGTCAAGTTAGGCATATATGATATATACATTCCCCCTTGAGGGGGAGTGTTGAATATCTTTGTAAAAGAAGGATCAGATGTGTACGAACAGAATGAACCCCAGATAGAGAAAGCGGACCAAGGGTTCCGAACCTTTCGATTGGAGTTCTTATTCTCAAAATTCTCTGTAAATATTTTGAGAATATATTGTACAATTATGAATATCTCAATTCCTTATTTAGAGATTTCATCTCATATGTAGAGGTTCTATAGTAATCAAGTATTCTATATAAATGGTAGCGGAAAAACAGTATAGTCCACAGTATGGGTGCAAGTATACACCAACACTATGATCGCTACAAGTAATAAAGTGGTAAATATACCGAGATCGTATCCACAAGGATTGGACTTCAAAATTTCGAGTCATAAGTCGAGAATATACCGATTTCAATGACATAAGAAGAAAATATTTTTGAGAGTGTTTGGTGCTTTTAACAACAAAAACTAAATAAGAAACTACAATGGGTATGGGTGTAAGTTTTCCTTGAGATTTACGTAGTAACAAAATGCTTAATCATTTTGTAGCACGATATGTTTATAAAAAAACCGATCTCTCGAAAGTGGATTTTTATAGACCGGTCCTACAAAATGCTCATAAAGTGTCCATTGTTACCGACTCTTAATCTTGCCGATTTAACTAAGTTGATAAAAGAATCAAGTTCTACCAGTATGGAGATTTATACCCAAATCTCTTTGTCATATAAATCTCGACCGACGTTTGAACCTCAGTAAATCATACAAAACTCGTATCTCTACGTGGTTATCAAAGACTCTCTCAAATCTTTGTGCATCACTTAAGCCGTATTTCGAATCCGCCCCTCTCGAGGTCAAGATCTAATATTAACACTTCAAAGTGATCAGCTTATCCGCGTTGAGTTTAAGTCCCGACTCAAGTGACCAAGATTAAGATCTAGCAATAATGGCAACACCCAAGTGTCACCTACAAGTCTCACGTTCGACTTACACCCACACCCAAAAGGATGCTTAGCTCATAATAAAAATAAAAGACATAATGTAAAGAAAGAAATACTCGTTAACTATTTGCATTAATGAAGATAAACTACAAGTGTAACTAGAAAGTATAGTTCGGAATTTAAATGCGTTAAAGTAAGTACATAAAGTAAATATGAGAAATGAAAGACGGAAAGTAAAAGACGAAAATTAAATGCGAGAAATTAAATTCTACACTAAGCTTCATCTCTTCAACCATGAAAGTAAATGCTTAAAGATGAAGAACATATTGTTCTTGCTTAACTTCTTGATGATGGAAGATGAGATGAGATCCTTTAATGCTCCTCCCCAAGCTTGTATTTATACTTGAAATCTTAAGAATCCAAGGTTGAGGATTGCCCCAAAAATTGTGTGGACACCATTAACTTAAAAATCCATCAAATTCCTATAATTTACAGCTAGCAAAAGCTAGACAACAGCTTTACCCAATGGTCCCTTGGGTGCCCACAGTGGGCAGACTGTGCGCACTGCGGAATAGTGATGTTTTTAACCCAAAAATGATGCGTTTAACCATAAAAACATTCTCAAAAACTCCAAATGAAAATAAAATAATAAAAGGAAGAAAGAAAGACAAACAAATAAAAAGGAAACACAATTAAAATGAAAGAAAAACTCACACAAATGACGTGTAAATAACGCTCAAAATGAGAGTTATCACACCCCTAAACTTAACTTGTTACTTGTCCCCAAGTAACTAAAAGAACAAAAATAAAAACAAATGAAGATACAAAATACAAAACAAAACTAAGTATTACAAATAGGATCTTCAACTTTTTTTTTTACTTTTTTTTATTTTTATTTTGCATCTTAAATCCCTTTGATTAAAAATATCCATAGTTTTTACTAATCTTTCCACTATATTCTTTTTATTGCAATTTGATTTCCATAAGCTAAGATATAATTCACACATTTTATGAAAATTGACTTTGCAAACTTAGATCCATAGGACTTTGAAGGGTTGGTGTTAAGGTTTCTCACTTTCTTTACAATTTTCATCTTCCCCCAAACTTGTCTTTTTTGGTCACACAAGAAAAAAAATATTTCTATTATGTATTTGATGTGTATTACCCAACTTTTTTTTTCTCAAAATGTTAAACTCAACTATTTGTATTTTTTTTTATCCTTCCAATTTTTCGAAGGATTTAGCTCTTTTTTTCAACACTTGAGTTTTCTTCTCCCCAAACTTAAAATACTTGATGTTCTCATTGTGGAAGAAATGGTAAGACTCAAAGGCTCGGGTAAGGCAACAAAGGAAAAGTATATCGGCCAAGTGTTTAAAAAAAAGGCCTATGTCATTTCTAGAGTTTCAAAGTTTAATCAATATGGATACCGGGGAATTGGTTGCTTAGTTCTAGAAATCTGCTAGTAGTGGATAGATTATTCAAACTATGCAACACAAAAAAATCTAAGGATATAATATGCATGAGATTTTTTTTATCCCAAAAATTCTTGATACTAGTCGAAAAAGAATAGACTCAAATGACACACACAAAAATGTAAAATAAAAGACACAAAATTGGAATTGAGAGAAGAAGATGAGTTTGCATCAAGGTTATGTAGGGTGCGATTCACCACCCCACGAGTGCATCTTCCAAAAGTGGAGTGGTTTCAAGATAATAGCCACATCCACCATACCAAAGCTTCTTCCAACAAGTCCACCACCCAAAGAACACGATCTAGGCAAAATTCCCGAACTTTTGATCACACAAATCCTCCTAACAATCCATGGCATGATTCCTGTAGGAACATTGTGATCACAAAAAGAAGGCTGCACAACATGAGCAAAAATCATTAAGTTAGGAATTTTAGCATCTTGAAGCACCTCTTCACTATTGGGGATAAAGAAGGCTTGCTCATGTGCTCAAAATTTGCCTCAAAAATCTCGAACTCTTTCTCAACATCACTCTCATCCTTACCAACACATTTTGATTTTTCATTATCACTTGGTAAGGGACCTCTACTTTGATTTTTCAACTCGTCGACTAGTTGTCCCATCTTAGTATTCAAGGTTTCAAAAGAGGATGTGAAATTTCCCAAAAATGTCGTAAAATTTTCCGTTAAGCTTGGAGAAAAAGTTTCAAATGAGAGAGATGATTCGGGTTGTTCAAAAACATTCTCGGGTGGGTAGTTGGAAACAAAGTTCGTGAATCACTCCCTTGAAAATCACACGAATAATCAAAATTCTCCTCCAATGATTGGTCGAATGTATTTATAAACGTGTCATTCCAATCTTGATAGGGAGGTGAAAATGAAGGGTAGGTGTCATCATCTTGAATATTTGTCAAAAAGTTAGGATGTTGTTCCCATGAATAATCGAAAGTATTAAAATATGGGGCATCCCAACTAAAACCATCCATTATGGTGAAAGAAAAATCAATGAAAAACTAAACTTATAACTCAAGAAACTCTGGAAATACGCCAATCCCCAGCAACGGCGCCAAAAACTTGGTAGCGGAAAAACCGTATAGTCCACAGTGTGGGCGCAAGTATAAACCAACACTATGATCGCTACAAGTAATAAAGTGGTAAATATACCGAGATTGTATCCACGGGGATTGGACTTCAAAGTCGAGAATACACCGATTTCAATGACAGAAGAAGGAAATATTTTTAGAGTGTTTGGTGCTTTTAATAACAAAAACTAAATAAGAAACTAAAATGGGTATGGGTTGAAACACCCTCAAATCTGAAAATAGCAACTAATTTAAAATTTTCTAAATACACCAATAAATGAATCATCTACAATCACAATTTAAGATTTAACCTCAATACACATATTCATTCTATACATACAGTCTATAATAAGGACGGGTGCTACTAAAACCCAATAATGGTCACTATCTCCAAACTGCGAAAGACTTCACCAAAAACTTACACTTATGAAAAACTAAGCACGTCTCTTCATAGTACTGCTAGAACCAAAACCCCATCTGGAACCTGATGCACATGCCGACAAATAAAAAGGTTAGGCTTAACGCCTAGTGAGCTCAAGAGTTTTCAACATATATAAATTAATCGTTTAAAAAGAAAGAATGCGGTTAAAGTCATAATCCTTCAATTTGATATGTCTTACATATGAAAACGACTCATTTCCAATAATATGCATTTTAGGCAAAGAACACCAATTTAAACGTTTTCGAATCCAAACTACTTCAAGGATGATGATACCAATATAAACCGCTCATTCATAAATTAGATTTAACCTAAAACTCACTCAAAACGTGAATAGAAATTGAACTCTCCCAGAACACGGGTGGGGCATAATACTCAACCCAAAAATCAAGGATAAAACCCAATTATACAAAACGCCACCGAAAACTTGGATAATAAAACTCAATACCCAAAAACAACACCTTTCGGTGACGGGGGATACCTTAATTCCATTGAAAGTGACGGGCACACAAAGTTAAACCACTTATCAATGTTCTCGAGCTTCACATAGGCCATGGATCCCCGTATCCGGCTCCCAACCGAGCTACCACCGCAAGATACCCAAATGACCCTAGTGTCTACTCGACCTCTAAATGAGTCTCACCACAAAGTCACAAGTCCCCGTATCCGACTCTCCAAGAGCACCACCGCAAGACTTAGCTCTGTATACGGCTCCCAAACTGAGCTACCACCGCAAGCTTACATAAAAATATGACTTGGGGACCACTCACTAGACTTCAAACGCAGACACTAAATTCCACGATGAGTAACCAGACTGGATTACAAACGGGCATCGAGTTCAACCAGCCATGATATCTACCTCGAGTTCTTCAACAAAGGTTACGCGGTTATCGAGTTCAACCACCCACGATCTATACCTCGAGCTCCCGCTAGCCATAAACAATATCCAGTCCCAAAACGGGGATAAGGTCCCCAACTAGACCAACTGACTGACTCATATGCCTATGGATCCAATGCATTACAGTCTAAAACGTTACATGACTCAAAAGAATGAACTAACGCATTCAAAACATGTAACTCTCAATTAAGATGCAACTAAGTACACCATACGTCCAAGGCTCCTCAACGAGCTACCAAAACCGAACAAATGTTCCAAAGACTCCACCGAGTACAAATCAAGCCCCAAAAGGCTTAATAGACATTTGGCTAAAACACGAGAGCCAATATGGTTACACAAATCAAAATACACATTTTCCCAAAATCTTTGATTCTCAAATCACCATTGGCCTTTGGCCTAAAACCTAAAAGGTTTTCCATTTTAAAAATGTTCCCCAAGGTCGGGAATGACCCAAACCCAAAAGACTCACAAATTCGTGCTTTTCCAAATATCCCATTTCATGAAAGATGCATAAAACCCGGCAAACACTTAAAAGTGCATTTTTGACCAAACACCCATTTATAAAATAAATCATCAAAACACATTCCTTTGTGACACATTTATCAAAATGTCCAAAAATCCCAAAACGTGTGCTATATAAGTTTATAAAGTTAAACACTTTCAAAATAACCAAACTTATCAGGAGTTAACAATTTCATGTAAGACACATAACACTTTAAAATAAACATTTTGGCATGTACACCATTTTCACAAACCTAGATCCAAACATTTTCAACCATAAATAATCATATTCAAGTGTTTAGAACCATTTCCCAAACACCTTATATCCAAATCCCCATTTTGGCCAAAAACCCTAATTTGACCTAACTTTTCTCAAAATCTTCCAAACCGAAATTAGAGAAATCAAACACTAGGAAACCATCAATGGAGCATTTATATCTTAAAATAAGGTTTACAAATGGAGGGGATAAACTTACCACTTAGGTTTTGGTGAAAACCTAGAAAACCCAAAATAAAGCTTGAGGTTGAAGATGAAGATGAAGATGGAGGTTCTTGGTGTCTAGCTTTTACTCTTAAGCTTGATGTCGGTTTACCATCAAGATATCCAAGGATTTGAGCCAAAATACCCCAAAATATCAAAGGGTGGTGCTAGGTCATTCTTGAGAGGTTTGGAGAGGGTTTGGAACTTATTTGGGTGAGAAAGAATGAGAAGAACACTGAAAATCGCGGTTTTAAGAAGCCTGACACACCCTGGAAACAATGCCAGTGGCATAGTCGCTAGGCATAGTCGCTGGAGTGTACCAGCATTCGGTACCTCCTCAGCGATTGTGACATGCGACTATGACACTGTCATAGTCGTCGGGCACTGTCGCGGAACCCCTCCCAAGTCCCGAAACTCGACTTTTCCAACGCCAATACTCCCGATACTCTGAGGGGCATTAAATATAGGTTTCCCAACAAAAAATACCACCATTTACAAGTCACAAAAACATTTGGTTGACCTTAACTCACCGAAAATTACGGGTGTTACATGGGTGTAAGTTTTCCTTGAGATTTACGTAGTAACAAAATGGTTAGTCATTTTGTAGCACGATATTTCTATAAAAAGTCCGATCTCTCGAAAGTGGATTTTTATAGACCGGTCCTACAAAATGCTTATAAAGTGTTCATTGTTACCGACTCTTAATCTTGCCGATTTAACTAAGTTGATAAAAGAATCAAGTTATACCAGTATGGAGATTTATACCCAAATCTCTTTGTGATATAAATCTCGACCGACGTTTGAACCTCACTAAATCATACAAAACCCGTATATCTACGTGGTTATCAAAGACTCTCTCAAATCTTTGTGCATCACTTAAGCCGTATTTCGAATCCGCCCCTCTCGAGGTCAAGATCTAATATTAATACTTCAAAGTGATCAGCTTATCCGCGTTGAGTTTAAGTCCCGACTCAAATGACCAAGCTTAAGAGCTAGCAATAATGGCAACACCCAAGTGTCGCCTACTAGTCTCACATTCAACTTACACCAACACCCAAAAGGGTGCTTAGCTCGTAATAAAAATAAAAGACATAATGTAGAAAAAAGAAATACTCGTTAACTATTTGCATTAATAAAGATAAACTACAAGTGTAACTAGAAAGTAAAGTTCGGAATTTAAATGCGTTAAAGTAAGTATAGAAAGTAAATACGAGAAATGAAAGACGGAAAGTAAAAAACGAAAATTAAATGAGAGAAATTAAATTCTACACTAAGTTTCATCTCTTCAACCATGAAAGTAAATGCTCGAAGATGAAGAACATATTTTTCTTGATGATGGAAGATGAGATGAGATCCTTTAATGCTCCTCCCCAAGCTTGTATTTATACTTGAAATCTTGAGAATTCAAGGGTGAGGATTGCCCCAAAAATTGTGTGGACACCATTAACTTAAAAATCCAGCAAATTCTAGCAATTTACAACTAGCAAAAGTTGGACAACAGTTGTACCCAATGGTCCCTTGGGTGCCCACAGTGGGCAGACTGTGCCCACAATGGGCAGACTGTACCCACTGCGGAACAGTGACGTTTTAACCAAAAATGATGCGTTTAACCATAAAAACATTCTCAACAACTCCAAATGAAAATAAAATAATAAAAGGAAGAAAGACAAACAAATAAAAAGGAAACACAACTAAAATGAAAGAAAAACTCACACAAATGACGTGTAAATAACGCTCAAAATGAGAGTTATCAATAAACCTTGTAAGCTTTGAGAAATATATACAATAAATTCTTCTCTACTCTTAATTCTTGTTTAATAGGAACACTTTTACACATGAGATAATTGTTTGATTCTATAAACTTAAGTTCTATTAGAACATTTAAACAATTTTGGTTTCCTATACACTCAATTTTGTTGTAGTGACTGAAACTTTGTTTATCATGTAAAATCGTACGAAATATGAATTTGAATATTTTCCCTAATTGAGAAAAACAATTTAGTTGTACGAAAAAATAAATATTAAGACCAATTTAAAATTTACATTTGACCCTTTAAATTATACTTATTTGAATTTTAATATAAATCACGTAATTTTAAAGATTACATAGTAGTAGTGCCAAACTAAATATTATAGTTTTCCTTTACTTTTTATATATAATTTATTTAATTCAAAATTTATTATGATTTAAATATAAAGATGTAATTCAGTTTTAGTTTTAATGAAGTTTTTTTTTTAATAAAGACTAGTGTTGGGCCCGTGTATTATACGGGAGGATAAATTTTTTGTTGGAATATTGAACCGAGTTAAAATGAAACGTAATTTCTCTGTTAACAGTTAATGAAATACAATGTGAAAAACAAATGTATTTTCATAAGTGGTTAACTTGCATATATTCTTAATCGTTTGTTGTTATAGTTTGTGCAATAATATTGGTAATAGTTTGTATTATATTATTTAAAACTCAAACGACATGTCTCACAACATATCGCTATTATTGAAATAATTATAAATATGAACATACGTTTTTACAGATTTTGCAATTTTTCTGAAACCTCCTCGACAACACTTGACAATCACTTTGAACGTATAAATCTGTAGATTAATTAAAAACATTCAACCCACATCAAATATGACAAAGAAAATAAATGATTTCTATCTTTTGTAACCGGAAACTCAACTGGTATAGTTCAAATTCACTCAGTACCACTTGAAAATTTATCTGACTATTGACTTCAAGACCTCATAGTATTAGTCGATAAAAATAAAGATATGTAGGTTCCCTACTTCGAAAAATATGATTGTGGGTTTTGAAAAATATAAACAAATCCTCAGTAAATAAAATAAAATATAAAAGAGTAGTTTTCAAAGAAACAAAAATATAGTGGAATATCTTTTGTTCAGTTGCAGGTTCCGCTATTGACACCCGACCGTTCGTCTTCTTCTTGTACTCGGATGATACATAGAGAAACTATATATATTTATAGTGAATGTAGAGAATATTTTAAAATCTTTTATTTTCATTTTCGATTTTACATTTAAATGTATATATATTAAAAATATGGAAGAATATTTTTATATCTACATCGTTTATATTTTATTTTCTTTACACTTGGTTAATTTGGAAAGTATTGCGAAATATTTTTATTTTAAAGAATACGATAATTTATTAGTGTATCTCGTTATTTTTTATTTTTAATTCATATCAATCTTCTTTTTTATTCTTTTAATGCTCGTGAAAAAAATACGTGTAGATTTTATATTAGCAAAAAAAATACGTGTAGATTTTATATTATGCTAATATAAAATACGTGTAGATTTTATAAAATAAAATAGATTTTATATTAGCAAAAAAAATACGGAAGAAGAAAGAGTTTATATTACATCTCATTATGTAAAAAGATTTTATAAAATAAAATATGGAAAAAGATTTTATAAAATAAAATATGAAAAAATCATTATGAGATGTAATATAAAAAAAATACGGAAGAAAAAAGATTTTATATTACATCTCATTAACATAGATTTAAATGTAAAATCTACATTTAAAATAGATTATGCTAATATAAAATCTATTTTATAAAATCCTCCACCAAAAAAACAAATATTTATATTAATAAATGAGTATCCATTCCACAAATAGATGATTATGTGAGATATTGTGCTTGGAAAGGTTGTACCAAAACATTAAGAAATTGTAAATTAAGTAATTGGCTTTAATTAGTTGTACATTGTGCTTAAAATGTTGTAATTAAGAGTTTTTTATGTCAATTTTATAATATAGTATAGATAAGAGTGAATTCCACTTTTGGTCCATGTGGTTAACTTGAAAATTTGAAATCGTCCATGTACTTCAATAAATCTAAAAATCATCTCTACATTTACATTTGGATCTGAAACCAGTTATTCGCCCTAACTCCCTTAACAAAGATACCATTAATTGAGGAGTAATGAGTCAAAAAATCGTCCCTATAGTTTACATTTTGCTTGAACTCACGCTAGTAATATGGGGTTGTGACAACCCTTCCAACATTAATAGAAAATGAGATTTGTATGCTTCTAATAAACCCCAATTTGTATGCTAACAATATATTTCACTATGGTTTGAAGTTGATTTATAGGTTATTTGATCTATTGTTTGGGGTGTTACAAATGGTATCATAGTTGATTCTTGTACCAATAGGATTGTGGGGCAAAACCATCGAGCATGATGAGTCCCTAAGAGGGGTATCTGTAACATCTTAAGTAAATCTATATTGTCGATGAACTAGAAGGATGTTGGGTCCTGACAACGACAACATAAATTTAAGTGAGGAAATCGTGACAACTCGTTCCACATAAATGGAAAATGGGATTTTTTTAGCTCTTTATAAACCACAAATTATGGTGACTAATACTTCCATCATGATTCATAAATTTGAAGGTTATTAGTGTGTGTCATTATATATTTTTACCAGACAAATGAGTATAAAAAAATGGAACATGGGTGACTACCTAATGATCTACAACAACAACATCAATGATGTCTCACTAAAGTAAAAATGAAAAAACGAATCGGATGCATTTTTATAGTAAAAGTATGTGAATAGTCCAATTTATAGATATCATTTTATAATAATACGACAGCAAAATCTTGTATATGTTGTAGGATAAGTGTGTCATCGTCTAAAGGATATGACGATAGAGATAAATATATCAGAGTTAGATTAGAACTGAAATATCTCATAGTTATCTATTTGTAACTCATTCCTATTTAAAGGGCTTATGATTAATGAGAATGGATAGATTTCCTCTCTCTATTCTATTGTTATTTCGTTTTTCTTTAACACGTTATCAGCACGTAAGCTCGGGAACCAAATGATTTTCTGCTCCAACTGTCAGATGTTGCAACCATGATCCAAGTAAACATAATTTGCTTTTTGTTTTGTCCAGTTTTTATTCATGTTATTTAGATTCTTGTTGTAATGTTTAATTATGTGATTGATACAATGTTGTTTAATACGACAATATATGTGTTCAAATTACATACAACTTAATTACCTATTTTCATGCTTCCTAGTTAAAAAAAAAAGTTGCACAGTCGTTCTCCATTTTTTTAAATGTTCTATTTAGGTGTTCTGTAATTGTTTAGTCATATTTACCCTAAACCACATGGCTATCCTCTTTAATTTTATTAACTTATTTAGCTGTTGTCATTTTAAATCAAAGCGCCGATATTTAATTGATTTATCTATACTATATTATAAAAACGACATAAAAAACTCTTAATTACAACATTTTAATCACAAGTTACAACTAATTAAAGCCAATTACTTAATTTACAATTTCTTAATGTTTTGGTACAACCTTTTCAAGCACAGTATCTCACAAAATCATCTATTTGTGGAATGGATACTCATTTATTAATATAAATATTTGTTTTTTTGGTGGAGGATTTTATAAAATAGATTTTATATTAGCATAATCTATTTTAAATGTAGATTTTACATTTAAATCTATATTAATGAGATGTAATATAAAATCTTTTTTCTTCCGTATTTTTTTATATTACATCTCATAATGATTTTTCCATATTTTATTTTATAAAATCTTTTTCCATATTTTATTTTATAAAATCTTTTTACATAATGAGATGTAATATAAACTCTTTCTTCTTCCGTATTTTTTTTGCTAATATAAAATCTATTTTATTTTATAAAATCTACACGTATTTTATATTAGCATAATATAAAATCTACACGTATTTTTTTTGCTAATATAAAATCTACACGTATTTTTTTCACGAGCATTAAAAGAAGAAAAAAGAAGGTTGATATGAATTAAAAATAAAAAATAACGAGATACACTAATAAATTATCGTATTCTTTAAAATAAAAATATTTCGCAATACTTTCCAAATTAACCAAGTGCAAAGAAAATAAAATAGAAACGATGTAGATATAATAATATTCTTCCATATTTTTAATATATTTACATTTAAATGTAAAATCGAAAATGAAAATAAAAGATTTTAAAATATTCTCTACATTTACTATAAATATATATAGCTTCTCTATATATCATCCGAGTACAAGAAGAAGACGAACGGTCGGGTGTCAATGGCGGAACCTGCAACTGAACAAAAGGTATTCCACTATATTTTTGTTTCTTTGAAAAACTACTTTTTTATATTTTATTTTATTTACTGAGGATTTGTTTATATTTTTCAAAACCCACAATCATATTTTTCCAAGTAGGGGAATAAGATATATATACATATCTTTATTTTTATCGACTAATACTATAAGGTCTTGAAGTCAATATATATAGTCAAATAAATTTTCAAGTGGTACGAAGTGAATTTGAACTATATCAGTTGAGTTGTCGGTTACAAAAGATAGAAATCATTTATTTTTTTGTCATATTTGATGTGGGTTGAATGTTGTTAATTTATCTACAGATTTATACGTTCAAAGTGATTGTCAAGTGTTGTCGAGGAGGTTTCAGAAAAATTGCAAAATCTGTAAAAAACGTATGTTCATATTTATAATTATTTCAATAATAGTGATATGTTGTGAGACATGTCGTTTGAGTTTTAAATAATATAATACAAAACTATTACCAATATTATTGCACAAACTCATAACAACAAACGATTAAGAATATATGCAAGTTAACCACTTATGAAAATACATTCGTTTTTCACATTGCATTTCATTAACTGTTAACAGAGAAATTACGTTTCATTTTAACTCGGTTCAATATTCCAACAAAAAATTTATCCTCCCGTGCAATGCATAAGCCCAACACTAGTTTATTTATTAAATGTACATCTTTACATATTAACATGTTGTAAATAATTTAAATTATTGATTGGTATGATAAAACTTAAACATGATATTACTATATAACTATTTATGCTTATCCACTCAATTTGTTATGTTGTATTCATTTAATTAAAGTTTTAATTGATCTTTTAAATTGATAACTTTATCCAATATTCAAATTATTATTATATTAATAAAGTTTTATTTATAATTTTTTATCATATTATTAATTTTTGAAAGATGTACTTTCAACTATGATTATTAAATCAAGCTAAAATTTTTTTGATATTTTAGGTAACATTTATATGTTTAAGTTTAAAATTTCACCATATTTTTATATTAACTTATTTGGTAGGTTGATTTAATATTATGGATGGATAATCATATTTGAATGAGATTATCTAAGTATTTGATTATTTTATTTAAATGTTTATTAATTTAATCATGTATAGTTTTTGAATTGATTTATCCATATCATATTCAAATGTTTATCCTAATTAATAATTGTTATAATTCAAATGTTTATCTTGGTTATGAGTTCCTACTCATTAACCTCACTCTTATAAATTATCTTTGGAATTTACAATTACCCCCAAAACTTTTGTTATTTTGCCAAAAGGTCCAAAAATAGTATGAAAATATTAAAATCAAACATTTATCTTGATTGTGAGTTATTACTCATAATTTTAAATTATATAATAAATTTTCGGAAGTTACACTTCCAACCTCATATATTTTGGTTTTTACCAAAAGCTCCAAATATATTATTAAGATGTTAAAGGTTTGAAGTTGACTTTATGTCAAAACAACATTTATTTGTTTAAGAGTAATCTCTTTAAATAAACATTGAACTTGGCTTCATACGCCAACATATTTTGGCCTCATGCCAAAAACTCTATAAATTAATAATGTTATCTTTAAATTAAATAAATCACAAAATATCGACTGGATTTTGTCAAACGGGTGTAAATATCCCTAAGGTTTGTAGGGATTTAAGAAATCCATATGATTCCCCTACTACCTGAAAATCCAATAGATTGAGTGATTTGTTGATGAAGTATTATCAATAAAATTAAGCATACAAAAATCCAATATGGTTATGATAATGAAATTTCATACGTAAAATATTAATTATAACCACACTCCACTGTCTTATCAAACAGAAAATCATATATTATCTCTTATATATGTAAATGGTTGAAACAACTTATCCCAAAATCAACATCGTAAACTCAAAAGAATCTGAGTATCATAAATGAGTATATAAACCTCCTTTTGAAAAGGTACAAGAAAATACCTAAATTCCATCAACTCCCCAATGACTCTAAAACCAACCTCTTGAAAAGGTACAAGCAAATACCCTCATGTTTTGAGACGACATATAAATCCTAAGTTTCATAGGAATATTTTTACTAGAAACCCCCAAAGAAATGTGGGATATCCCGAAAGGGATAATCGGGAGTACTCGTGAATATGTACTTCCCGAACTAATCGTACAGTGGAATGAAACCCACTTACTCAATTACAAAAAGGTAACTGAGTTCAACAAAGAACTCACAGAAGATGACATGATTCCTAACATTATTTCCACCTTTCATATATCAAAAATATTAATGAACTAATATAAGTTGGAATGTAACCTTTAGACAAACTCATCAACCTACTGCAAGTGGTTGAGAGACATAATAAGGTTCTTTCGAATAACAACACCACATATGTCGAGACAAAGAAAATTCTCGAAATCAATAATGAAAGCATTAAAGGTGGAAACAACTCAAAGAACAGAGAGTTAAAAACAATTTCACACATGTGACATTTATGCACTATGTGGACGAAACCCTAGAACGGGTCAGGGTCTTAGTAAGAGTCGGTAATGATTTTTCAACATCTGGAGTAGAGATACAACTACTACCCCAGGTGATAATGGACAGTCAAATAAGAAATGCACTAAAGAGTGCTCCTTTCGAAAAGGGAACAAATTGAAAATGAAATATATTATATCTAAGATTGATTGAATATAATTACATTTGAATGTGTTTTAATTATCAAATTAATTGCTTCTGCAAAATATACACTTGAGTTTATAACCATTATACATGTAAAGAAATACATCAAAAACAAAACAAAAACTCTCAATGTTCTTCGTTCCGTGTAGGAATGTATCGAGGAGAACTTGATTGTTTTTATGACATCTCATACAATAAATAGATTATTATTCATTGAATTAATAATTTTCCTCCAACCAAATACTTAGACGATGGACTGTCATTTTCTTGTTGGTACAAGATTAATAGGAACATTGTAAAGATATTTGTCTCAAATGGAAATTATAATGGAAATGAGCATATATACATAAGTTCTAATGAATATGAAAGGAAACATATATCATGGAAACTAATGTGTCAAACTAGTAGATTATTGGGTCATCGAAACATTTTTTGTCACCAATAAAGAACTTTGGGGGAATGACACATATATGTTTCGACATGACCATGTAGGACACCATGGTTATGACATAGTGATCCGTGTATTGTCAAATACACAGACACATTCTCTTTCAAGTGAAAGGCAAAATGAGGCAAATTGCAACTGTTGATTTCTGTAGCATAAGAAACAACATTGCCATCATAATATTCCCTCTCGAATACCTAAAACTTTTGTATATACCCTAATCCTTAGCCAAGACAGGAATGAGATCATTCTAAATCTAAGGACATAATACAAAAATATTCCATTGTTACAACGAATACAAGGTGATATTAATGGACATAAACATCCAGAATGCGGGCCATTAAAGTACTTTATGGTTCTGGTTTTGACATGATGAACGCATGTCGTATTATTGTCCACATGAAATACTGCACTCTTAACACTAGTTATACGTTTAAGGGATCACCACCCTGATTATTTCATCAAGTCTACATGACTTGGAATGCTGGAGAATTTACATCATAAGGATTTGATGTTAATTGCATATGTATTAGGATCAATATAGAGTTTCCTATACCCCATGTGTATATATAAAATGGTCTCAAAGAAGTTGTTATCAAAAGAATATGATGACATCTAAGGTATTAGTAATGCGCACCAATTTACCCACATCTACCTGGGGTTATGCAATTATTATATGCAGTTTTTTTTTCTTTTTTAGACGCACTGCTTGCTAACCAGCCTCATGCATACCAGTTGGTAACTGGATATAAGCCTGATAGTTTACATTTACGCATGTTTGGTTCTGTAGTATATGTGCCAATTGCCCCCACAGCGCATCGAAATGGGTCCTTAAAGACGTTTTGGGATATGTTGGATATGAATCCCCAACAATTATCATCTAAATAGAATATTTGGCTAGTGATCCCTTTACCGCTAGATTTTCGGGTAGTCACTTTCATGAGACAGTCTTCCCGTCGTTAGGGGGAGATAGGAAAAAGGATTTTCCATGGGAACGACAGGAAGTGTCATTGAATATTCCTACTCTGTCTCATTTTGATCCCCAAAACTTCATAACGTAATGTTGAAGTCAAACGAATCAGACTCGATACCTGATACGTTTAGTGTTATTCCAAAAGTGACAAGATCACATATACTAGCTGCAAATATACTCGTAAGGTTAAAAAGTCCCCAACAGGGGCACAACGCCATTGGAAAGTGCGTTGCAATCACACATAGTGGAGGTTTGGTTGAGGTCGTAGCTACTAAATGGAAGTGGTGGAAGCTACTTGGTTCGATAGATACTATTCTAAAGGAAGAGAATAGTGAGGCACATCCATTTATCATCAATACACAAAACTCTCATGAGATTGTCTTTAATTATAGTTATGTCCATGAAAAATCACTGGAGGACGCTCCAAAGTTTATATTGATTCTAGAGATGAATATTAATCTCAAATGAAGTATGATAGTACATATGAGTTGATGGACATATCATATATAATCATTGATGATTTATTCGCATATACAATGGCTCATAAAATGATTGAGCACGACGACATCGAACCAGGCTCAGTTGAGTAATATCAACAAAGAGCATATTGGCCTAAATGTAAAGAAACAATCCAGAAAGAATTCTATTCTTTGACAAAGGATCGGGTATTTGGTCAGGTAGTGCTAACCTACTAAGTGTAAATCCCGTAGGACATAACTGAGTCTTTGTCAGAAAGCGTAACGAGAATAATGAAGTCCTAATATGTAAGGCTCTCCTTTGGCGCAAGGTTTCTCACAACGCCCTGGATTGACCACGAGGAGACTTACTCTCTCATGATGGATGTTATGACATCCGAATAATTTGTTAGCCTAGTAGTTTTCAAGATTGGAAATGCAGCTCATGAATGTGGTTACCACATATCTCTACGGGGATCTAGATTTAGAGATATATAAAAGTGTTTGATGATATTACATTACCAAAATCAAGTAACTCTAAACCACGAAATGCGTTTGCAATAAAATTAAAACGCCCACTTTATAGATTAAAACATAATAAGCGGATGTGGTATACACGCCTAATGGAATACTTGATTGGGAAAGGATATATAAGAACGATGAACTGTTCCCTTGCGTATTTATTATGGAAAACAAGTTCTGAAGTTCTAGATTTTCAAAGTATCTCTATATGTCAATGTTATGAACATAATAGGCACTCTTGATGAAATAAGAGGAACCACAAACTACTTGAAATCTGATTTTGAGAGGAAAGATCTTGGGAAAACTTGGTTTTGTCTAAATATTTGAGCTTGGACACCGAGTTTGTGAAATATTAATTCACCGATCGCATATGTCCAGAAAATAATCAGGCAATTTAATATGGACAAAGCGCATCCGCTTAGCACTCCCATGATCGGTCGAAGTGTCGGATATAAGGAAAGATCCATTTCGTCTAAATGATGATGACGAAAAATGTTGGGAGCTGGAATTCCCTATTTAAGTACAATATACGCATTATCGTACTTAACATAATACAATTGACCATATATTATATTTCTCAGTGAACTTGTTAGCTAGATTTAGCTCAGCGCCAACGCAATGTCATTGGAATGAAATCAAGTTAATATTTTGGAACCATTGACATGGGCTTGTACTTTTCCTATAGAAAGAAAAATGAGATTGATAATGGAATTTCAATACCTAATTAGAATGTAAGGAGCAAAAGTACTAGCTCTTATAGAAAAACACCAAACAATGTCTTGGTATGTCTTTGCTGATATTAGGTATATGTCTGACCCATAAAAAGATTGTTCCCAAATGGATAAAGAATTACCATAAGGAACATGTTGATTGCTTGGAAGTAAACTAAGCAATCCTTTGTAACTACCTCCTTGAACTAATCAAAGAATATTACTCTCCATGAGATAATAAAATAATGTATATGATTAAGGACTATCATTACATATATTAGAGGAGCTAGTAATTTTGGGTTCAACTAGTGTCCTACTTGCATATATGAAAATAATGCATCATGTATCGAAGAAATGAACATAAGATACATCAAGGGTGATAACACAAAGCATATTCTGCTTAAGTTTCTATACAATCAGCAATAAAATAATCTCCTTTAGATTCAAGTGAATCAAGTAAGGTGTCAAAAGAATGTGATATATTTTACCAAGTCATTACCTAAAACCATATATTGGGAAACATGTAGAAAGTAAATGCAAATATTTTCCAAACTCCCTTGATTAATGCATGAATTAGGGGGAGTAGTAGACAAAAGGGGGAGTCTACTATATTTGTGATATTGATATGTTGTGTTCTTTCCTTCAACCAATATGTTTTGTTTTTTCCATTGGGTTTTGTTCCTTGGTGTAAGGTTTTAGTGAGGCAATTGTTTATATACCATCATGTTTTTCTAACTCTCATGATTAATGTACGAATCTAAGAGAAAACTAGACTGAAGGAAAAGTTTATGTAATGCAAAGAAGTTGGTGCGTTGTACTCTTTCCTTCGTCAGACTTTTATTTTTTCCCACTGGGTTTGCTAGGTTTTAACGAGGCAACAATTGTGCACCGTCACTCCTTTAACTCGGCACAAGAGGGAGTATTGTAGGATAAGTGTGTCATCGTCTAAAGGATATGACGATAGAGATAAGTATATCAGAGTTAGATTAGAACTGAAATATCTCATAGTTATCTATTTGTAACTCATCTCTATTTAAAGGGCTTATGATTAATGAGAATTGATAGATTCATCTCTCTATTCTATTGTTATTTCGTTTTCCTTTAACAGTATAATTAAATAATTGTATGGTTTCATCTTTAAAAAAATTTATTAAAAAGAGTAAACTACTATTTTCGTCCCTGTGGTTTGTAGTTTATAACTATTTTCGTCCCTGATTTTTAAATATTGTTTTTTGGTCATTGTAGTTTGCAACTTCTTTCACTTTTAGTCCCTGAGAATATTAGTTTCAGAGACAAAAAGGGAAAAGAATTGCAAACCACAATGACAAAAAAACAACTTTTAAAGTCTGGGACCAAAATGGTTATAAACAACAAACTACAAGGACGAAAATCGTAGTTTACTCTATTAAAAAAATGCTGCAAATTCAATCGAATTATAATCAAAATAGTTATGGTTAGTACATGATATAACGGATGAAATGAACACATTATAATTATCACAAGTGACATTATTAACAACTTTCTTAAATAATATATAGGCAGAACCGGGATTTGAATTTGTAACAAACATCCCAAACCTCATGCAGCATAATTGGTCGAAATTGATTTGAATGATATTAGGTCAACCTCCTATTTCCGTTTGGAAGTTACAAAAATAATATCATAGTCAATCTATGTATTATTGATTTATTAGGATTGTAGGACAAACATCATGAACATAACGAGTCCTTGACCGGATGGTTTGCAACTTTTTAGCTAAATTGACTGGATTCTAGATCATTTAACACCTTTCTTTAAAAAAATTGGAGAAAAGGGATTTGAATCCATGACATGAAGTTAAATATCTTGAATTTAGATTTTAATAAATAGTTATAAAAAATTCCGAAAATATTATATATATATATATAGAGAGAGATGTAAAAGATCGTGATAAATTGAGTTAATGTGAGAAGCGTGAGAAGTGAATCTGAACTCTTGATCACTTATAATCTCAAACACATCCATGAATCGCGCTTCATAGGGGAATTGATCTGGTGCATCTCGTTGCATCTTATTTCGGTGCATCTCATCCTAATGTGCATTCAATGGTTGATAACCACTTATCATCGGAACCCAACCCTATATATATATATATAGAGAGAGGTTCATTTGAGAAATGCTAAATATATGAGAAACAGATAAGTAATCCTAGCCTTTTATTCGGTCAAGATCGGCCTTGACTGGTCAAATATTATGTCTTTGACTGGTCAACAATTACGCCTTTGACTGGTCAAAAGTTGCGACTATTCTAAAAATAAAAAGATAGTTTCGTAATTTTTGCAAATACACGGGACGAGTTCACATATGAACTATATGTTCATATGTGAACCAGTGTAATTCACATATGAACTAATTAACTGGTTCATATATGAATCACAAAGGTTCATATATGAATCAGTTAAAAGAGTTCATATGTGAATTACACTGGTTCATATATGAACATATAGTTCATATGTGAATCATACAGATTCATATATGAACTCGTCCCGTATATTTTACAAAACTACCCTTCTATCTTCTACAGACCACACAAGAAATTATCCGGTGTTTCACGATCAAAGTCGCAAATATTGATCAAGTAAAGGGCTAGGATCATTTCTTTATTTCTCATATTTTTAGAATTTCTCAAATTAACCTAATCATATATATATATTGTTAGAAATAAGGTATGCAAAGAAAGAAAAGATGTAGGAAAGCAATCGATTAGAACGTGATATGAATCATTTCCCTTAGGATATTATTAGCCCCCACTATCAAGGTTGTTTGGGTTTAGGCTAATACACCCCCAGGAATTATCTAATCAATAGTTTATGTTCAACAACACAACATAAACTCAAAGAATATATTTGCAGAAACTTTTAATGAAAACTAAGGATCAAGCATTTGATATGTTTATTTTGTATAAAACCATGGTAGAAACACAAAAGGGAAGAAAGCTTAAAATTTTGCGTAGTGATAGAGGTGGGGAATACTTTCCTACCAATTTTGTTTCCTATTGTGAAGATCATGGCACAATACATCAAGTTAGTGCACCTTATAGACCTCAACAAAATGGAGTGGCAGAGAGGAAAAACGGAGTCCTAGTTGATATGGTTAACGTCATGTTAGTTAATTCATATTTGCCACTAAACTTATGGGGTGAGGCCTTGTTGACAGCATGTCATGTGCATAATAGAGTACCTTCTAAGAAGCTAAAGTTATATCCATATGAGCTATGGAAAGGTAGAAAGCCTAATTTAAGTTATCTTAGAGTTTAGGGATGTTTAGCTTATTATAAAGTTCCCGATCCTAAGAAGACTAAGTTATGACCTAGAGCCTTGAAAAGTGTGTTTGTAGGATATGCAGAAAATTCAAAAGCTTATCGGCTTTTGGATTTGGATTCCAATGTAGTTGTAGAGTCACGAGATGTTGAGTTTTTTGAGACTAAGTTCAAAAGTGACACTACACACATTGATGAGATAAGACAAACAACACTTGGAGATAATGTTTCTGAGCCTTCTACTAGTGATAAACGAACTTCTTCAACTGAAATTGAGCCTAGAAGAAGTGGAAGAGCTAGGAAAGAAAAGAACTTTGGTTCTGATTTTATTTCCTATCTTGTAGAAGGAAATAGAGAAATTGTTACAAACAAAATACCCATTTTCTTCAATGTTGAAGATGATCCCAAAACATTTCAAGAAGCAATGGCTTCTAGAAATTCTGCATTTTGGAAAGAGACCATAGACAATGAAATGGAATCTTTAATAGCTAATAGAACTTGGGTTATTTCAGATTTGCCTCCGGGTTCAAAAGCAATTGGTTGTAAATGGGTATTTAAAGTAAAACGTAACACTGATGGTTCTGTTCAAACTTTCAAAGCTCGACTAGTAGCACAAGGTTTTAGTCAAAGAGAAGGTATTGATTACTTTGACACTTATGCACCAGTAGCTAGACTTACATCCATTAGAGTACTCTTAGCTTTGGCTTCAATCTATGATTTGTATGTACATCAAATGGATGTAAAGACAGTTTTCCTAAATGGTGATCTAGATGAAGAGGTGTATATGAAACAACCGGAAGGGTTTGTACTTCCGGGAAATGAAAAGAAAGTTTGTAAGCTTGTTAAATCCTTGTATGGTTTGAAACAAGCTCCAAAGCAATGGCATGATAAATTTGATTCCGCTATATTAAAAAATGGTTTTACTCATAATTCAGCGGATAGATGCATATATTCTAAGTTTACAAAGGATTATTGTGTCATTGTATGCCTTTATGTTGATGATATGTTAATCATTGGAACAAACATGAAAGGTATAAATGAGACTAAGGCTTATTTAAGTTCATGTTTTCAAATGAAAGACTTAAATGAGGTTGATACCATATTAGGTATCAAAGTTAAGAAAAATAGTGGGGGTTATTCTTTAAATCAATGTCACTATATTGAGAAAATGCTAACCAAGTTTGAGCATTTAAAGTTTAAAGAAGCTAACACCCCATATGACTCTTCTTGTAAACTTAGTAAGAATAGTGGAAGGGTTGTAGCTCAACTTGAATATGCTAGTGCAATTGGTAGTTTGAAGTATGTTATACATTGTACTAGACCTGACATTGCTTATGCGGTTTGCAAACTTTCAAGATTTACTAGTAATCCTAGTCTAGAACATTGGGAAGCCATTGGGAGAGTGTTTGGTTATTTAAAGAGAACTAAAAAGCTAGCTTTACACTATGGAAACTTTCCTTCGGTTCTAGAAGGGTATTCTGACGCTAGTTGGATTACAGGTAATCATGATAATAAATCCACGAGTGGTTGGATTTTTATGATTGGTGGTGGTGCTGTTTCTTGGGCCTCAAAGAAACAGACTTGTATAACACATTCCACCATGGAATCTGAGTTTTTAGCCTTAGCGGCGGCGGGCAAAGAAGCAGAATGGCATAGAAACATGTTATTGGATATAAAGTTGTGGCCACAACCGATGTCAGGCATTTCTTTGCATTGTGATAGTGAGGCAACCTTGTCTAGAGCGTATAATAAGATTTATAATGAAAAATCTAGACATATTGGTTTGAGACATGCGTATGTGAGAGAGTTAATATCCGACGGGATAATAACAATTACGTATGTAAGAACGTCTAACAATCTGGCTGATCCATTTACCAAAGGACTCTCAAAAGATATGGTATTTAGGACAAGCTGTGAAATGGGATTGAGACCTATTGATTAGTTGGCAACAACGGAAACCCAACATTTTCCTAAGTATACCCTTAGATAAAGGTTCAATGTGGTAATAACAAGTTGTTGATATCCAACTGAGTTCATACTAGTTAACTCTAGTATATGTTTTAGGGTGAGTGTTCAACTCTTAATGAAATTCAATGGTTAGTGAATTTCACCTATATGAACATAAGAGGTGGTGCCACTTCTAACAAAAGTATAGGTCGATTTTTGTAAATGTTCATGAATCCAGGATGAGCACATGGCCATAATGGTGCTATATGTTTAAGAACATGTCTTGATAATCAATTGTGTGTGTGATTATTCCGGTTTTAATATGTATAGATCTTGGCTCAAAAGCTTTAAGCCGCCATAGATTTAATTAGAACTTTGAATAGTTTACACTAAGTTAAAGTTCAAATCGAAAGATACTTTAACTTATGCATAATTGTTTTTATTTGATGAAGACTAAGTGGGGGATTGTTATATATATAGTCTTCATAAGTGAGATTTGTCCCACATAGAAAGAATAGTGGAATCTTACTTGTTTTGTGATTTTAGGCTTATCACTTGTCTAACATTGGAAGAGTGATAAACTCTTTCTTAGTTTATAATCCTTAAACAACTTGTAGAGTTGTTTAAGAGATCAATTGAACTAAGGGGAATTTGGCCTTGTTGGGTGGATTTTACACATATATTTAACGGTCAAAAGAAAGCACTAGCACGTTGCGCGTGTGCAATTCTCATAATAAGAATGTATAATAACAATTACGTATGTAAGAACGTCTAACAATCTGGCTGATCCATTTACCAAAGGACTCTCAAAAGATATGGTATTTAGGACAAGCCGTGAAATGGGATTGAGACCTATTGATTAGTTGGCAACAACGGAAACCCAACCTTTTCCTAAGTATACCCTTAGATAAAGGTTCAATGTGGTAATAACAAGTTGTTGATATCCAACTGGGTTCATACTAGTTAACTCTAGTATATGTTTTAGGGTGAGTGCTCAACTCTTAATGAAATTCAATGGTTAGTGAATTTCACCTATATGAACATAAGAGGTGGTGCCGCTTCTAACAAAAGTATAGGTCGATTTTTGTAAATGTTCATGAATCCAAGATGAGCACATGGCCATAATGGTGCTATATGTTTAAGAACATGTCTTGATAATCAATTGTGTGTGTGATTATTCCGGTTTTAATATGTATAGATCTTGGCTCAAAAGCTTTAAGCCGCCATAGATTTAATTAGAACTTTGAATAGTTTACACTAAGTTAAAGTATCTTTCGATTTGAACTTTAACTTAATATGTATCTTTTGACCATTGTCGTCCAGCGGTTAGGATATCTGGCTTTCACCCAGGAGACCCGGGTTCGTTTCCCGCCAATGGAACCAATTGTTATATATATAGTCTTCATAAGTGAGATTTGTCCCACATAGAAAGAATAGTGGAATCTTACTTGTTTTTTGATTTTAGGCTTATCACTTGTCTCACATTGGAAGAGTGATAAAATCTTTCTTAGTTTATAATCCTTAAACAACTTGTAGAGTTTCTTAAGAGATCAATTGAACTAAGGGGAATTTGGCCTTGTTGGGTGGATTTTACACATATATTTAACGGTCAAAAGATAGCACTAGCACGTTGCGCGTGTGCGATTCTCATAAAATCATAATTTTTGTGCTTGGAACAGTGTAGAACACGGGTTCAATGCGATCAAACCCGCATTCACTTCTGTTGGCGGTTTTTTGACAGGTTTTGGTTATAATTTGAATTTGGATTAAGTTTAAAGTTGGTTAAATTTATCCAAATTAGTTATAATTTGAATTTGGATTAAGTTTAAAGTAGGTTAAACTTATCCAAATTAGTTATAATTTGAATTTGGATTAAGTTTAAAGTTGGTTAAACTTATCCAAATTAGTTATATGTCAAACCCTATATATATGTGCCATAATTTCCATCATTTAATCAATCTAAAAAAAAATCCTCTCTTGATCCTCTATTTGTTCTTCAAAAGTTTCTGCAGATATGTTCTTTGAGTTTATGTTGTGTTGTTGAACATAAACTATTGATTAGATAATTCTTGGGGGTGTATTATCCTAAACCCAAACAACCTTGATAGTGGGGGCTAATAATATCCTAAGGGAAGTGATTCATATCACGTTCTAATCGATTGCTTTCCTACATCTTTTCTTTCTTTGCATACCTTATTTCTAACAATCTTAGGATATTATTAGTATAATCATGGATAGTGTTCACAACACCATGAAAATATTAGGAAACGATTCAATTAAACTTGATCGTTTTGATGGTACAAATTTTCTTCGTTGGAAAGAAAAGATGAAATTCCTACTCACTGCTTTCAAAGTTATCTACATATTGGACCCGGAATTGGAGGATTTGCCACCATCTTCAAGCAAAGACACCGAAGAGAGGGCAAAAGAAAGGAAGAAGCGTGGAGAAGATGAATTGTTGTGTAGGGGTTACATCTTGAACTCCCTTTCGGATCGTCTCTACGATCTTTACACACCAATTCAGTCCGCTAAGGAAATTTGGAGTTCGTTGGAATTCAAATACAACACGGAGAAGCAAGGGGCATATAAGTTCATAACATTTAAGTTCTTTGAGTTTTCTATGGTTGATAATATTTCTATTCTAAATCAAGTGCAAGTTTGGTGGAAAATACCAATGAAATCATTGCTATGGTTTCGGACTTACATGTTAGTATGATCCAAGAGGTTCATATGGCTGCTGCAACGGTGAGCAATGATTGGTGGTATGATTCCGGCGCAATAACTCATGTGTGCAACAATCGTTCTCAAGGACTACATGGAGACTTCAAATGGTCATGAAGTCTTATTGGGAGATCATCATACCACCAAGGTTCAAGGCAAAGGAACTGTGGAATTATTTTTCACTTCCGGAAAGAAGATAATTCTCACAAATGTGCTTCATGTTCCCGAGATGAGGAAGAACTTGGTGTCCGGTTATGTCTTTAGTAAAGTTGGTCTAAAAGTTGTAATTGAAGCCGAAAAGATCATTGTATCTAAGGCTGGATCCTTTGTCGGGAAAGGATATGTATGTGATGGCATGTTTAAACTTTCTATCAATAAAGTTGGAAATTCTGCTTATTTTGATGTCTCATTTTAGTTCTAATTTTAATATTGAATGTTCTAGTTTTAATCTTTGGCATAATCGTTTGGGACATGTTAACTATCAAACTATGAAGTTTATGAATAGAGATGGTTTAATTTCTTATCAAAATGGAAATAATGATAAGTGTGAAACATGTGTGCAAGCTAAGATGAAAAGAAAGCCTTTCCCAAAGATTGAAAGAAATTCTGAAATTTTAGAACTTGTGCATTCGGATATATGTGAACTAAATGGCACATTAACTAGAGGTGGATGTAGATATTTTATAACTTTCATTGATGATCACTCTAGGTTCACTTGTGTTTATTTAATAATATCCTAAGATTGTTAGAAATAAGGTATGCAAAGAAAGAAAAGATGTAGGAAAGCAATCGATTAGAACGTGATATAAATCACTTCCACTTGCAACACCACTTCCACTCGCTTCATTTCCTTGAGTTTGTTCCTTCTTGGGATTTCGGCAAAATCGTCTTATGTGGTAAGAAAGGACACATAAGACGATTTTGCCGAAATCCCAAGAAGGAACAAACTCAAGGAAATGAAGCGAGTGGAAGTGGTGTTGCAAGTGGAAGTGATTCATATCACGTTCTAATCGATTGCTTTCCTACATCTTTTCTTTCTTTGCATACCTTATTTCTAACATATATATATACATACACACATATAGACGAAGGATCGTGTGAGAAGTTAAAGTTAACGTGAGAAGCGTGAGAACTAGATTTGAACCATTGATTACTTTTAATCAAATACCCTCCCATGAATTACGGCTTAGAAGGGAATTGATTCGGTGCATCATGATACAACTTATCTAGGTACATCTCATCCTAATGTGTATCCATTTCTCATCCAACGGTTGATAACCACTTCTTACGTTAACCTCAACTTCTCACACAACCTTTCGCCTATACATATATATATACTATATTATAAAGCAGGGATAAAAAAACTCTTAAAAACAACTCACTAAGCTATACGTATTGTTATTTAAAGCTAACTAATTAAAATCTCTTAAAAACAACTAATAAAGCTCAATATACTACTTTTAATGTTATTTATTAATTTTCAATCCTTATCTCTAATCACTTCAACTCCCCTAAAATCACTCATCGCATAACTAAATACAGGATAAAAATCAAATTTTAAATATAAAAGATCTAAAATATAATTAAGAAAATCTAACAGAATATTTAATGTTTATTTTATAGAAAAACATTATATTATTAAACCTAAAATAAATTACATTATTATTAAATTATCGAAAAAACTCTTAAAAACAAGTTTTTATGCATCAAATATTGTTTATTATTGATACACATTATTTAAAACTCAAGATTACAAGTCATGATGCATTAGTACAAATTTCTAAAGCTATATGTTTGAATTCATAACTAACTGATAATCATAATCAAAACAACAGGATAAACATCTCAATTTTAATATAAATAATTTAAAATATAATAAGATAATCATTGAATTTTAATAAAATACTTTAAAAATTTTATAAAAAACATTATATTATTAAGTGTAAATTAAACAAATTTATAAAAAAAACCATTATCACTCTTTCAAAATCATCTAAAATTGTACTGTAAACCGATAAAAAAACAAAAAATAAAAGAAAACATTAATATCGTGATATATTTCGCTGCATTGCGCGAATACGCTTCTAGTATATATATAATTCCAATAAACATTAAATGGGAAGTAAAAGAAAAAGAGAAGTATATATAGCTAGGTGGTGGCGATAGAAGGGATGGAAAAGTCCATGTAGGGCGGTGGACGGTGGTTGCTAGTAGCTTTCTTTTAATCACGCGGCGGAGCTCCATCATCATTCTTCTACTCATTTCAATTATTCACACTTTTCATGTCCCCACCACCCCACTCCACTCCACTCCTCCCCCCGGCCCAAACCGGACCCAACCGGTGTTGACCTCTTCCAGCCTCCACCTCCTCCCTCGAGTCATTAATTTAAACCTTTTTTTTACGAGCAAATGAAAGTTACATACAAACTGCATTAACAACTAGCAAAAATAATTAAACATATCTAGTTAGGGTGGGTCAGGTTCAGGCGAAAACCTCAAAAAAGGGGAAAATTGAGGACCACCCTGATAGCCTTTCATCTGGACGATTATATGCACTTGTGCATATAAGTAATTAAGTTGTTTTTTGGTTTTTATGCACGTGTTCATATTATGCACATGTGCATGTTATAAACTACTTGTATTCACAAGTGTATACCGTCCAGATCAAAGACTACCAGAGTGTTTTTCAGTTTTCCATTTTTATGAGGTTTTTTCTTGAACTTCTCTCCTAAGATGGGATTATCAACGTAATTTTGAACCCATTATCATCCAAACTAAACCCTAATTCATGGATCCCAAAAAAACTAATTCAATTGGATCGGTTTGATCATAAACCATTATCTATATCTATACTATATTATAAAGCACGGATAAAAAAACTCTTAAATATAAATTATTAGGCACAAGGTACCATCATTTTATGCAAGATTTTAAAAATCTCTTAATTTACAAGTATCAAAACACAAGATACATATTACTACTGCATGCTTCTAACACCCACCAATTTGGTATGTGTAGGGTATTCCTTTTATGCAGACGTTTCCATGTATCACTATTAATTAATATATTATATTATTATAATTTTGTTTTAATTATATTATTAAATATGTAATTAGTTATTTTTTCTAGATGTCATTAAAATATATAAGATAATCATTGAATTCTAACAAAATACTTAATTTTTTTATATAAAAAACACTATATTATTAAGCCTAAATTAAACAAATTTATAAAAAAAAACATTATCATTTTCTCAAAACCATCCAAAATCGTACTGTAAATCGACAAAAAAAATGAAACATTAAAATCGTGATGTATCTCGCTGCATTGCGCGAGTACGCTTCTAGTAATTAATAAATATCATATGTTCCTCTTGATCGGATCCTGTATCCCCTAAATTGAGGCTTTCTACGTTTTCATATATAGTTTCAGATATATATGATCTCGAAAAATATATAATTTTTGTTTTGAGCCACGTTTTATTTCTATCTTTATGAAATGGTTGGTGGCTGTATAAAAAAGTGAAATAGAAAATTTATCAAAAATAAAAAGGGAACCAAACTCTTAAACTTCACTCCTCAAACTATCAATTCCCACCCACTGCACTCTTTTATATGAATCAAAGGTGTGAAATCCAAGCTTCTCTTTCAAGGGTGCATGCAAAATCATTGCAACCTTCTATGCATATATATATATATATATATATATATATACAAGAAATGGTTTAAATGGGAACACCATTATTTTACGAAAATGCGAAAACGACTTTTTACTATAATTAATCAATCACATGTGATACAATATGCGACACTACAGACTCGAGCAACCTTCAACGACCGTAGGTCGTGGGCCACCTCGTCCGCACACCACCAAGTTACCTCGTATATATGATCAAATGTAACATGTTATTTGACTATAAGCGTGTGTGAGGGAAGAGACACACATGAATTATAGTACCAATTTGATTCATAAACTAAAATGAAATTTATTGAATGGTTATGATTTATAATTATCATGGTTCTCATTAATTTGGTTATCGTAATTAAGTGGAGCTGCATTCTTGTAAGGGAGACCGAACATTAAAAAAAAAAAAAAACATATTGAACCATCACATTAAAATTTGTTATAACCATTTAGATTAATTATACTCATAAAATTTAAAAGTTGTATCCAACTGTGTTATAAGATAATTAATATATATAATTTTATGGGTCAGATTCAGGGGAAAACTTCAAAAAAACGGAAAACTAAGGAACACCCTGGTAGCCTTCTATTTGGACGGTATGCACTTGTGCATACAAGTAATTAATTAGTTTTTTGGTTTTTATGCACATGTGCATATTATACACGTGTGCATGTTATAAATTACTTGTATGCACAAGTGCATATCGTTCAGATGAATGACTACTAGAGCATGTTCTTCAGTTTTCCATTT
Organism: Arctium minus; assembly: GCA_954870635.1. NCBI lineage: Eukaryota > Viridiplantae > Streptophyta > Magnoliopsida > Asterales > Asteraceae > Arctium > Arctium minus. The sequence continues at coordinate 19,317,865 of OX941097.1, read as the reverse complement.
TTTTGAGGTTTTCCTTTGAACCTCCCTCATAATTTTATAACCTATATATTTTTCTGAATTATATATTTGCCTATGGTTATATTTAATAAATTATAAATTAAAGTGCCACATAATTACCATCTAGACCTATATCATTTCACCATAAGCACTTTTGGTGGATGTATATATAGTTACAGAAACCAACCATTTCACAAGTAATTTTTTCAGTTATGGCATTTTGATCTTGGCGAAACTATTGAGGCTATGGTTTGCGGGATTTGGAATTGGATTCTATTTTAATCCTCTGTTTGCTTTAAAAGAAAAAAAAAAGGAATTGAAATTTCTGGATTTTAACGAAATCCAACAAACATGGCAGTTATTTCACGAGATCTCATATGATTTGTTTGTAGTAATGTTTAATTAAAAACATGTTAAAAACATTCGTTTTGTAATAATCAATTAATAAAAGGTAATTTAATTATTTTTATTACTATTTATAATTTATTTTTCTATTTATAATTAAAGAATGTAATTTAGGCATTGTTTGGCAAAAATAAGCTAGCTTATAAGCTAGTGTACATGTTTGGATGACCATAAGCTAGCTTATTGAAACGTTACTCAAAGTAGCGTTTTGAAAAGCTAGCTTAGCTTTTTTTTGCCAAACATAGCCTTAATTCATTTCAAATCCAACAAACAAAAGAGAAAATATTTCCACGAAATACAAATCACTTAAAACATTCCATCAAACCAAACACCCCTTGGAAACATGAGCTCCAATATCATATATATATATATATAGAGAGAGAGAGAGAGAGAGAGAGAGAAAGAGAAAGAGGTGGTTTCAATTGGAAACCATATTATATTGGAAACTTTGAAAACCGTCAATTTAATTGGTTAAATTAATGAAATTGGTTCATAAAGTTGTTTAATATGATCAAGTTGTTTCATATAATTCTTTTATTAATGAAATTGTTTCATATATTTGTGTTTTTTATGTAGTTTCATCTATTTTTCTCATTCTGATGAAATTGTTTCATGTATTTTCGCAGTCTGATGAAACTTTTTCATTTTTACATAAAAAACACAAGTATATGCAACAATTTCATCAATAAAAGAATTATATAAAACAATTTCATGAAACAATTTCATCAACTTAACCAATGAAATCGAGGGTTTCCACGGTTTTCAAAATTAGAGTATATATATATATATATATATATACACGTAGATGTTGTGTAGTGAATCATTGGAGATATATGGAGCAATAAAAAGGATACACATATTTCATCATCTTAAATATAACTTTTTGATTAACCATGTATTTTTACATATATATGGGTTGATGAGTATGATGATTGACCATCATTTCTATTGGAGTGGGCGATTACTGATGTTATACTCTCATTTAACCACATCGATCAAGAGTCGACATCTTTTTTTTTTTTTTTTTCTTTCTTGTAATTTTCTTTCAAATTTACACATTAAAATCAAATAAATTTCTAATGATTGAATTTCAAATCCGCCTATTAAATCAATTGAATATCTCGATGGATTAATTGAAATGCATCCTTCGATCGGCTAAAATGACTTCAAATTAATTTACAAATTTAAAGTGAAATCTTTTTCTAGACAGATGACTTCAAAATGTAAAAATCGACCAACGGGGTTTGTTCCTGTTGCCGATGCGTATTGCTAATTAAGGTGATCTTGCAAGATTAAATTTAAGCAAATTAAGTTGAAAATGAGTAGCTATGGAGATCCACTTTAGAACTCTCTTCCTCCCTAACATGAGCACCGTACAAGAAAAGTGAGTTTCAGCCATATATAAGCTATAGCGACGACATGTCGTCTCTATAAACCGTTTCTGGCGATAAATGGACTTTTAGCGATAACAATAGTCGTTGTTAAAACCCATGTTTCTTGTGCTAGAGGCCATTATATTATATATATACTTTCTGTAGGTATTGCCCTTTTCATCTCCATCTGTATTTTTGTGGGAAATTATGAACTTGATTGCATATAACTCATTGACTTTTTCTTGTTCATAATATCTTTCCATGATTCTGGGTTAAAGCCAAAGGTCCTTTCTCAACACTTGGTATATGCATGCATATTTATTTATGTATATGTGTTATATATATATATATATATATATGGTTGGGATAGAAAACTTTCATCCACCAACTTCAACTGTTTTCAACAACTTTTATTTTTGATCCAAATTAAACTTTAACAAATTAATGTAAGTAAAATTGATAAAAGGTATGTCAAAGTTCCTGAAAGTAAAGACAAATGAGAAGTCAAGGTTAATGAAGATAGATGAAGATTTTTGTTTTTTGTTGAATATCTATGTTCTTTTAGTTGTTAGATCAAAGAATCAATTAATGTAAAGGCTCAGAAGTCTTCTTACTATTATTATCAAAACTTTTATTCTCTCTCACACACACATATATATATATAAATATAAATATATAATCCCAAATCTATATATATATATATATAGAGAGAGAGAGAGAAGGGGGGGAGAGATCAAAATGCAAACCACTCTAATTTTGCAAACCGTCGATTTTATTGGTTAAATTAATGAAACTGATTTATGAAATTGTTTAATTTGATTAAATTATTTAAGAAAACACAAGGACAATAAATCATATATGATTCGGCATTAACGACCGAAAAAATAGACGCGGATGACTTTGGCGGCCACTTAAGTTGCCCACAATGATCATATATGATTTTGTACGTGAATCATATATGATTTTATACATAATTTATTGTTTTCTTAAATAGTTATATAGTTCTCGATATGATTGAATCCACATCTCTCTCTCTATATATATTAAACATCTTTGGGTTAATTAAGAACATATATCTTTCTTTGGGTGCTACGTAGGTTTCTAATCATCAACTTATATCCTTAAGATGTAAGATCCTTCGATATTGATTTCTTTAATTAATTAATTCTTGTTCGAGTATCGTATTCTAACACCCAAAAATAAGAACATTGGATTAAAATATTCATATTGGTACCTAATTAATAAGGGTCTGAAATAAATGAATATATATATATATAATTAATAAAGATGGAGATTTTGAGATTGAAGATTGTCCATACGATCGATTTTGATGATATTGGCAAACAACACACGTGTAATGGGGACTGAAGGATGATAGCCAGCACTTGCACTTGTGTTCATATAATTACGATTCATGATGACCAAGTTTCAATTCAATTCCTCTTATATATATATGAATTATGATCGATCATCACTTGTATACAGTGATCAGCAACTGTCGAGTGTCGACTGATCACCCAATTAAACATAAATATTTTCTTTTTTATCAATTAATTAATGTTTTTTAATTATTATATTTTCTTTCAATTTGTTGTGAAGCTTCTGCCACTGTTTTTATCTGTTCTCTTCAGACTTTAGAAGCAATTCATCATCCTCCTCCTTTTACTCACATGATCAATACTTTAAATGATAGCAGCTTTAAAACCGAAAAAAAATCATGTAAAACAATATTTTAAAGTAAAAATTATTACGGTTCTTAATATTTTTACGGTTTTCATTTGATTATCCCTCTATGTGTGTGTATATATATATATATACACACACATACATAGGGGTAGGTTCAAACGGGAAGCTAAACATTTTACGAGAAGGCGAGAAATGTGATATCATATATGATACACAAGCTTAATCATATATGGTTAAACACATATATATATATACATCTAGCTATTTATACGTCTTGACAACACAAGCATTGTAATTTAAGAAAGATCGAAAGGTATTCGCAGTACCTTGAAGAAAATAGACAATTCTTAGAGGACATCAACCATACTAGGAGGCAAAGTTCTATAATTAATGTCCCATAAACAAAAAAGGACCAAAGTGAAATATAAATAAAAGACAAAGCAATTAAATAAGTATTAAATGCATTACGGGACAAAATATACTTGGCACACATCCTTTCTTGTTCCAAATTTCGACATATGTTTAAAAATATGAGGCCAATACGTAATTATAGAGGATGGTTATGTAAGTATAGGGGTACATATATAAATTTAATGATAGTCGAAAAGAGAAAAGGATAATTCGTCAACGTTTTATTGAAGGAACATGAAGAACACAGGAAAGAGATCACAGGTGATTTTTGTTTCCGTGGTCATGGACCATGGTGCTTGAACTTAAGTTCAAATAACTTATGTGATTGTGATCGATATTGTGTTTCATACCGATTGGTGCGAGGGTGGTGGCCCAAATGTGACTATGTGAAGAAAATAGACTACTCTAAGAGGAAATTACGATACTAGGAGGCAAAATTTCTATAACATCTCAAAGACAAAAGAGACCAATGTGAATTAATAATTTAAAACAAGGACTACTATTGTCAAATACTAAGAGAAGGACGAAAGTTAGGTTCCTCACCCAAGAAAAAAAGTGTTCGTACCGCTGTGTTCTCGAGTTTTTTTTATGAAGAAAAGAAAGGGAAAGGGAAGGAAAGTACGAGGGAAAGAAAAAAAGTTGTGTTCTCGAGTTTTTTTAAGGGGAGAAAGGAAAGAAAGGGGAAGGAAAATATTGTTTATTTTCCTCCCAAAACTTTTCTCCCAAATGTGGGAGGAAAGGAAAGGAAAGAAAAGAATTTAAAAAAAATTAAAAATATTTGTAAAATTACATATATACCCATTAGTTACATTTCATTGTTAAATAAATAAAGGTATATTGGTAAAAATGACACCATTTCTTTCCTTTCTCTCCTACTCGAGAACATGAAAATTTATTTTCTTTCCTCCTCTTTCCTTTCTTTTCCTTCAATCTTAAGAACACAAATACAAATATTTCTTTCTTTTCCTTCCCGTTCTTTTCTTTTCTTTTCCTTCTCTTTTTTTTCTTTTCTTTCCTTCCAAAACTCGAGAACACAGCGTACATGATTTGAACTTCCTTTCTTTTCCTTCAATCTTAAGAACACAAATACAAATATTTCTTTCTTTTCCTTCCCGTTCTTTTCTTTTCTTTTCCTTCTCTTTTTTTTCTTTTCTTTCCTTCCAAAACTCGAGGTTGGGTTGGAGTGAAAACCCTGAAAAATGAGAATGAGAAAACTATAAAAAAAAAATGTACCAATATGAATGTCAAATTAAAGAGAATAAAAGTATATTTTTATTGTGTAATTTGTTTTGGTCAAATTTTAATTATATTTTCTCTATTTTGGATTAAAATATAAGGGGTTTAATTAAAAATAAAGTTGTAACGACCCCTTTAATCATATCGTATGTACCAATTAATCTGACTTTGATTTTTTAACGAGGATTAATAAGGCTAAGTTCTAGATCATGTCATCTGTTCAAGATCGAACAAGTAGTGTTTCGTTGTCGAATTTGGTGGAATCCTAGAGTTTGTATGTTACCTGATTGGTAGTTAGGCCCAAATTATTTAGCCCGGTTTGTTGGGCCAAAGGAAGGGGGAGTTGGGGCAATAGGTCGAATCGGGTGAACCTTGCTACAACCCGCAAGTTTCCTAATAAACCGCAACAAAGTTAGGTTTATATATCGTAAAAAATGACTAATGTCTTAATAAATTATTTTATTGAAGCAAACAATAAAGCATTATCTAAAAGTGTTACAATAATTTTATATGACGTTTTTGGATGTTTTAACAAGTTTTTAAGACGTTTTTAAAATAAATTATTGTATTAATTATTTTACATGACACTTTTGAAAAAGTGTTATATAAAAAATAAGTGTCTAATGAAAAGATGTGTTTATAGGACATTCTAAAAAATGACGTATAAAATAGCTATATACGATACTTTATTTTTAAAATGTTTGAAAAACTTTGTTACACCCAAAAATGTCAGATAAACTTATTGATAAATCTTTTAGATGTGACGATTTATTGTCTGGCTCTATAAAGTCCTATATATAAAAGACTTTATTAAAATATTTAGTCATTTTGGTATCCAATAAATCCGATTTTGTTGTTGTATTAGGCTACAAGTTTAAATAAAAACTTTTATAAATTACAAAAAGCTATGTAGCATTATAAAATTATGCTTTGGCTACTTTTTGACTTATTTAACTTTGTAGAATTTTTGGTTTGGCTCAATATGGATTTTAAAGAATCATATTTGGGACCATCGTTTTGGGGATCTAAATTGATTTTTGGACCACTCTTTTAGCAACAAAAGTTCCATATCTAATATTTAATTGTTATGCAAGAAAATTCTAATAGATTAGCAGAAACTTGAGGCCTATATGGTGTTGGAAATTTGAATGTGAGGTTGGAATGTTTCCATCTCACATTGGTAGAAACACAAAAGAAGCTTAACTTTATAAGCCTAGACATTCAAGTGGGTCTTGAGTAAAATGATGGGCTTATGGTGGGGGTATAAAGAAGTGCAACGCATACACGCGCGTGTGTGGCCGAGGCCGAGGCCGCGGTTCTCGCAAAATGACGCGCACTTTGCACTTTTGAGTTTCTTTTTATGGATCGAGATATAGAGAAAAGATTAATTAAGTGAAGTTAATTAATTTGAGCAGATAATTAATTTCTAGCTGATAATTCTTTTAAGCAGATAAAGATTCAATTTTTTCAAATAAATTCTCGGTTTTTAGATCATTAAAAACGTGGGATAAATTGTTGCAAATCAGTTGGACACTTAGGTGCCGTTTGTTTTTTAAGAAGTCTAAAGTCTGAAGTCTTAATTTAGTTATGATTAATAAGAGGTTGTGTGTAAAAAGGTCTGAACGATTTATACTTAAAAGAGATCAAGAGATTTTTTTAAAAAAACAAACAACCCCTTAGTCTCCAACTTCATCTCCAATTCCGATTCTTGGGGAGGAGTTTAGGGAATATTCTCAATTATTCTCTGGTTTTTTCAACTATAAATAAAATCCTCTCCTCCATTTGTTAAACACCTACAGAAACAATTTGCTCTCTCTCTCTCTCGCGGTCTGCTTTATCTCTCTCACGATCTGCTCACTCCAGTCTCTCACGATCTGCTCACTTCAGACTTCCAGATTGTCCAGAAAACAATCTGTTCACAGTTTCTACCACAATTTGTCGAAGATTTGCATTAAACAATCAACACTATAGCTGTTAGTGTTTGATTAATACTGCATCAAATCCTGGGCTAAGCGACAGTAGACTCACAGCTTCATAGAGTGTCGCCAAAACCTTTAAGGACAGGTTTTTAAAAACCGTGCAGTTTGGTCTTTCGGTGCTGTTTGTTGAAGATCTACATCCAGGTTGGTTTTTACTTTAATTGTCGTGTAATTTATTTTTCGTTCACTGAGTGAACTGTTAGTCCTAAAATCTAGATTCTAATTGCAAATACACAAACAAACAAGATTGAATTAACTACCTGTTTGATTTCAATTTCAAATTCACAATATTACAACTTTCTCTCTCTAGACTTCTCTTTCTCTCTCTACAAATTCTCTCAGGATGCGTATTTCTCAACTAGTCACACCTTTATGAAAAAGAAAAACTAAGGTATTTATACCTACTACAAAATACAAGGAAATAAAAATACAATACAAAGACTTTGACTTTTTTTATTACAACAAGACTTTGACTTTTAATAAGAGTTGACTTTCTCAGCTTTGACTTCTTGAATCTTTGACTTTAGTCTTCACGATCTTGTATACAATATAATTCATGCTCTAACAATCTCCCCCTTTGGATTCAAGATCATCATCAAAAAAATTAGCAAATTAATCTCCCTCTTTGATTCAATCTCACAATCTGGACAATCTCTCCTTTTGCAAATATATCCTTTCTTTGACTGAAATTCTTCCCAAGTCTGTCTTCAACCAAATAAGAATCTCCCCCAAGAATAGTAGAAACAATCTTCAATAATTTCCCCAAAACTTTCACAAAACTCTTTAAGACTACGGAAAGAAATTATCTTCAGATTCAGCTCGGATTGCTTTAGCAAATAATCTTCAAAGAAAATTTCCTCAAAATCAGCACATCTTCAAATATTTTTGACTTTGCTTGAACAAACTTTCAAACTCTCAAACTTTGTCTTCTTCACATCATTAACTCTGACATTTCTTTAAAAAATCATCTCCCCCTTTTTGATGAAACGAGCATCGGTATCATCAAAACTTTCATCAAGAAATGTCTTTAACCATTCTGATCTGTCGAAGAGCCTCTGATTCGTTGCCAATTCGAACAAAATATTCATCCAGATCTTTTCAAATCCAGACAAATTAAGAAATGTAACACCTGAATCAACAAATGAATCAGTTAAAATGCCTGTCAGTAACACGAAGTCACTGTGTGTAACAAATACACATAGGAAAGGAGCTTTTTGATGTTCACTCCCCCAGGGCTTCCATTCAATCGTCGAAAACACCACAAAGGAAATTTCTATGAACGTTATGACAAGAAAACAAATTCCTTGTGTGTTCGTGCTTGTGAAAGAAAGAATTAAGCACTAGATGATTGCTTTAAATAAGGCTCAAGATTGTGTAAACCACTGAGACAACGGTAGATAAACACAGACTCAATGTGCATGATTGAAGTGCGAAGGTGGAGCAGACTTCCTTCTTTTTCAATATCTAGATTTTCCAAATGAAAATCGGATAGATTATATGTTGCGTCCCTAGAAAAAAAATGAAACATTTTCTTGTTAAGAAGAAAATGAGTAGCTAGTGGGGTAGTATCAAGAGTTGGCATGGGCTAATTGTCTGTTTCAACAATGTTCACCAAAGAGTTGTGAAACATTAGTAATGTGGCTGCCCGACTCAGAAAGTAGTTGGTGCAGAGTTTGATATTCTTTTACTCTGTTCTCACACCCTCTTTCTTTTAATCATTAAGCTCACATCTAACCAAACTCTCTTTTCCATTTTACCTCAACGCACAACCCACACTCATTTCTTTTCGACTCCTCGCACTCAATCACTATGGATTAACTTCTTGGGAAGAAATCACTGGTTAACGTGATTCCATAGAAGTTCATTTAAGTCCTAGCACAAAGAACCCATATTGTCCTAGAAAACATGTGTTACTCAGATGATTTAACTTTAGCAGTTAAAGCTCATATACAAATGTCATATTTAAATATGCTCAGAGATATAATCATGAATATATGAGCATTTTTAGACATTGAAGTATTTTCAAACAAGTATATTGAATGAATAATCATGAATGCAAAAGACTTGTTTGAAAATCTGAAATTGTATGACAAATGATCAAAAATGAATGATATAACACTCAAAGCTTATGGTCAAGAATAATGGATATTGTCTATATGAACCAAAAATATAGACATTCTTGAAATGACGTTTCGAAATAAAACATCGCTCAAAATTCTTTGAAATACAAGCGAGGTGTCTTACCATCGGGAAAATATGTTTCAAATTATGAGACATGGTAAGAACTTTTTGAACAAAAATTAAATCGGTGTGTGTGAATACTTGAAAGTATATAGAAAAGACAATACGCAAGTATTTATTTTTGGAAACACACGGTTTATAAACATTTAAGCACAAAATAAAATGAAAAAATTTAAAATCACACTTCCAATTCATGAAATCTGTTTAAGAATCGAGAAGTGGTTTGAACATTGAAGAACATGTTTTCTATGATTGAAAGTTGTCCTTCTTTCAACCATATATGAGATTAAGATAAGAAATTAACCCTATTCGCTTCGTCTTAAATCTCATGAAGTCAGTTGAAGTCATAAAGATATGATCTTGATAGCTTCTCTCATTCTGCACAAGTCTCAAAGTCTAGTCAAAGCAACTTGTATTCACAAATTTATTAAAAAGTAAATGACATAAAGCATTAAAACAGTTAACAATACGAGTTCTGATCAGAAGTAATCAGAAATCATAGTCTTACTCCTTTTGATATGACTTATATGTTCCCCCTAAAATCATGCATCACACAAAAAAAAAATTATTGTCAAGGTAGTACATGCAAAAATTAGATAAACTCCCTCTCAAAAGAATGTAGATCATCTTAAAGTTCTTCTCACACTCCCCCTGAGATCATGAACAAACTATTAAAGTGCAGATATCGTTCAGAAATAATGATAAAGAAATGAAGAAAAAATGACAATAAAAGAAACTTTAATAGGTAATTACTGATTAGACCTTGAAATTTAGCATACCAAGCTTAGATACAAGAAAATTAAATCTCTTTTCATCTAAAGCTTTAGTAAACAAATCTGCAAGTTGATAATCAGTTTTTACAAAGTAAAGTTCTATTGTACCTTTTTCTACATTATCTTTTATAAAATGATACCTGACATCAATGTGTTTGGTTTTTGTATGCTGTACAGGATTAGCAGATATCGTGATTGCGCTCTTCGAGTCACAATATATCGGAATTTTATCAAACTTGAATCCATAGTCTCGCAGCTGTGTTCGCATCCACAAGACCTGAGAGCAGCAACTGGCAGCAGCTACATACTCTGCTTCAACAGTCGATGTGGAAACGCATAATTGTTTCTTTGACGCCCAGCTAACGAGCTTGTCTCCAAGAAATTGAATGTGACCTGAAGTGCTCTTCCTGTCTAGCATACACCCAGCATGATCTGCGTCTGAATAAGCAGTCAGTTGAAACCCAGTATCCTTAGGATACCACAGACCAAGATCTGCAGTCCCCTTCAGATATCTAAAGATCCGTTTGACAGCAGCCAAATGGGATTCTTTAGGATCAGCCTGATACCTAGAACATAAGCATGTTGAAAACATAATATCTGGCCTACTTGAATTAAGATACATTAAATAACCTATCATACCTCTATAAGTACTAACATCAACACTTTTACCCGAAGGATCAATGCTAATCTTAGTACCTGGTGCCATCGGGGTTCCAATTGGTTTGCAATTTTCCATTTTGAACTTCCGAAGAATATCCAAAATGTACTTAGATTGGTTAATGAAAATCCCCGTTGAAAACTGTTTTACTTGTAATCCGAGAAAGAAGTTCATCTCTCCCATCATACTCATTTGAAAACGTGACACCATGAGGTTAGAAAAGTTTTTGAAGTATTTAGGATTTGTAGAACCAAATATTATATCATCAACATATATCTGAATAAGTATGATATCAGATTTTTCCTTTTTGATGAACAAAGTGGTATCAACTTTACCTTTGGAAAAACCGGACTTGACCAAGAATTGAGATAGAACATCATACCATGCGTGAGGGGCTTGTTTCAAACCATACAGGGCTTTATCCAAGATGTAGACGTGATTTGGCTTATCTGGATTTACGAACCCTTCTGGTTGAGACACGTAGACTTCCTCCTTAAGAATGCCATTCAGAAAGGCAGTTTTCACGTCCATCTGGTAGACTGGAAGTATGCCATTCAGAAAGGCAGTTTTCACGTCCATCTGGTAGACTGTGAAATTCTTGTGAGCTGCGTAGGCTAGAAACATACGTATTGCCTCTATACGCGCTACTGGAGCATATGTCTCGTCGTAGTCTATGCCTTCCTCTTGCCGGTAACCTTTGGCAACAAGTCTAGCTTTGTTCCTCATAACAATACCATCTTCGTCCTTTTTATTTTTGAATACCCATTTAGTTCCTATCACGGTCTTTCCTTCTGGTTTTGGAACTAATCTCCAGACCTTCAGGGCTTCAAACTGATTTAACTCTTCTTGCATAGCAGACACCCAATCTGAATCAGCAAGAGCTTCTGATACTCGAGTAGGCTCTATTTTGCTGAGGAATGAGTCATGCAGACATTGATTCAAAGTTGCTGACCTAGTTTGCACCGGCTTGTTGAGATCTCCAATTACTTGGTGTAAAGGGTGCTCTTTGGTCCAACGATGCTCATGAGGGAGTGGAATAGATGAATATTGATCATGGTGATCATCTAAAAATCCACTATCAAGGTCTTCAGTTTGAATAGATGGAGGGGGGTTTGCAGTTGAAGTTTCAGGTGCAGAAGCAGCAGTTGGAACAACAGACTCTGGCTGTTGAATAGACATTGTCTCACACCCAACTGATACAGTTACTTCTGGCTCAGCAGTTACTTGTATATCTTCAACTGTAGGAGTATTCGATGGAATGTGAGTTTCTGACTGAACGGGGGATTCAGATTCAGTTATAACTTCTGAAGTGACTGGATGATTGGAACTTGTGTGTTCAGACATGTTAGTCACAACAGATTTAGGCAAATTAGATCCTAGAAACTCATCATAAAATAATTCAAATAACAAATCTAAATCAGATAAATGTGAAAGTGAAGTAGAAGCGTTATTCGAATTGTTCTCTGTAGAAACAGGTTCTGGACTGATCTGCCTAGAAGCTAATACTCCAGTTATCACGGGTTCTGAACTGAGTTGTTCATAAGCCATATCTTCATCGAATGTGACATTAACACTCTCAATTATTGTCTTGGACTTCTTTAAGTAGACTCGATATGCAGTAGATGTCGAAGAATAACCAATGAAGATACCCTCATCCGCCTTGACACTGAACTTATTCAGACTCTCTCTGTCGTTAAACACGAAACACTTACATCCAAATATGTGAAAATACTTGATTGTCGGTGTTCTGTTGTTGATCAACGCATATGGAGTCTTTTGAAAACGATGGTGTATCATTGACCGATTCTGAGTATGACATGCAGTCGACACAGCTTCTGCCCACAAAAATAGAGGTAAGTCAGACTGGCTCAGCATAGTCTGAGCAGCCTCGACTAGCGTCTGATTTCGCCTTTCGACTACTCCATTTTGTTCGAGCGTACGAGCAGCAGAGTATTGATGTGAAATCCCGACCGATTCGAGATATTCTTCAACAATCTTGTTTTTGAACTCTGTGTCGTTGTCGGTTCTAAGAAGCTTGACTGGTTTCTGCAAATTCACCTGGGTCGTCTTCAGAAATGTAATGAGAACTTCGGGTGTCTCATCTTTTGATCGTAGAAATTTGACCCATGTGTATCGCGAATAATCGTCCACGATAACCAGCACGTATTTTTTTCCACCCAAGCTCTGCGTTCGCATTGGACCGCACAAATCCATATGCAACAACTCTAACGGAGAGCTGGTACTCGGTTCAGGCTTCGGTTTATGCGGAGCTCTCTTCATCTTTCCTTTTTCACATGTTTCACATAAGTGTTCTTTGACGTACTTGAGCTCAGGAAGTCCGTTGACTAACTTTCTACTGACCAGTTTGTTGATATACCTAAAGTTGAGGTGAGAAAGTCGTCGATGCCATAGCCAGCTTTGGTGCATCGAGGCTTTAGAGAGTAGACACACTTGATTGACAGTCTGAACCTTTGACAGATTTATGGTGTAGAGGTTTGACTTGCGAGTCCCGACCAAAAGTTATTTTCCATCTTCAGTGAGTACCGAACACTTCTTGGCCTTGAAATGTACCTCTAATTCTTTGTCACAAAACTGACCAATACTGAATAAGTTGTGCCCTAAGCCTTCTACGTAGCTCACCTTCTTTATCGTTAAGTTCTCGTGTACAACATCACCATACCCCAAAATTGGTAAGAACTGGTCATTTCCAAACCTTACATTGCCGCTGAATTTCTTTATATAATTAGACAATAAAGCTTTCTTCCCGATCATATGCTTGGAACAGCCGCTATCCAAGTACCACATATGCCGGGTCTGCAAGAGAAATCAGGAAATAACAATTTTAGGTACCCATTTAAAAATGGGTCCTAACAGATTAACACATGATTTTGGTATCCATTTGAATATGGATCCTTTTTTCCTTTGAAAACCTTTGACAACATTTGGTTTTGAAGAATAAACATGATAAGATCCAAACCAATCATTAGAATTATGAGAAGAAGCAAAATCATTCCATCGATAAGTATAAGACTGAATAGTAGGACGAGATAATTGGAACAATTGCTTTATTGAATATCGCTTGTAAGGAATTACAAGGTTTTGTTTATTAAAAGCAACTTTACCAACTACATCGGTAACACTACTATCAGATTTATCAGAAGCTATATCAGGAATTGATTCCGCCTTCTCATCATTCTTCCTTTTTGGTCGCCATTCAGTTTTTGCTTCCGACCTTTTCTTTCTTAAAACTGAAACAAAAGATTTAGATTTATTAGAAAAATCAGATTTCTGAGATTGACTTTTCTTTTGTTTACCAGCGTTGTTCCGTTTCTGTGAACGTTGTTTCTTATGTTTCTTACCATTAGCATAGTAATCAGCATTCCCAGAAACTGATTCACCAACCTTAGTTGATGATTCATCCTTTTCATGTACACTTGGTAAAGCATTTCCATTTATGATGAAAGTAGAATGATCTGGAAGTGAAGCATTAAAATCAAATATATCTATTTCTTCTATACACCCATCATCAGAATTTAAAAAATCATTTGAAGACTCAAATAAGTCATCAAAGTTATCAGACGAAGTTTGAGGTGCCTTTGAAACTGTAGAACACTTTGTAGATTTAGATTGAAAAACCGTGTTCTTTAAAACAGTAGAAAATACACTTTGTTCAATATCTACCAAAAGTCTTTCATCAGATAAAACATTTTCAAGTTCAACTATTTTGCTTTCAAGAATGAGTGGAGGAACATAAACTTTTGCAATTGTAGGTTTTGCCTCCATCTCAGAAACAGAATAACTAACAAAATAGTCGTTTGAAAGAACTTTTGGTGTTTCAGAAAGATAACTATCATTTAACTTTTCATAGTTAAATGGTAGTTGCATTTTCTTAATATTCTTTCTATTTTCAGTTTCCCTAGCCTCAACTTCTTCTGGTAATTTGGTAACAAATTTGGGTTTTAAATGAGTATGTTTACCAGCAACAACAAGAAAATCAAAATTATATAATGTTGGTTGTTTTCTGATGGCTTTCTTTAAGTAATGAGGGTTTCCATAACCAATACCCCATTTTTCCTTAACATCAGCCTCATCATTAGGTGCACTAAGAAAAATAGTTTGATCTGTTTGACCTCTTGCATAAAGTTTGGCTTCCAGACCATTTACCTTCTTATTTAAGAGCTTGTTTTCAACCTGCAATTTATAAACGGTTAGTGTAGATTCTTTCTTTTCTAAATCAGACTTAGAAAGTTTAGCTTCAAAATCAGAAATCTTATTTTCAAAACAATCTACTTGGAGTTTAGAATCAGAAGCAGACTTGCGTAAAGAATCAATTAGATCTTTGTTCCCAAAAACTGATTTATTAAGCTCAAAGATCTTTTGATTTCTTTTAACAACTCTGTCTTTTTCCTTTTTCAGTTTTATTTGAAGATCTTGAAGCTTAACCATCATGGATTCCATTTTGGTTATGAAATCATTTTTAGTTAAGTTCATTGCCTCATCAGCAGTCTCTTCATCCGAATCATCATACTTCACAGTGTTGCCCATCAAACACATGTGAGTTTCTTCATCTTTTACTTCCTCAACATCCGAATGATCTAGCCAATATTCATCTTCTTCCATCAATGCTCTGCCTGCCTCTTGTTGTTTGGCCAAGAGCATTTTGTTCTTATAGTATTCTGAATTGCGAACCTTTGGCTTCTGACAATCTCTAGCAAAATGACCGACTTTGCCACAGTTGTAGCACTTTATCAGATCATCAGTCTTCTTTTCAGCACCAGCATAGTCATTCAGATATTTCTTCTTCTCTTCCGGCTTTCTTTCCACATACCGGTTCTCTTCATGTCTCTTTCCTTCAATTATTTCCCGATGTAATGATTCTTTGAACTAGATGAAGAATACCTCTGAGTGTTTGAACCCGGTTTCTTGTAAAATTTCTTTTGGAATGCTCGGGTCAATAGAAGCATGGCTTGTTTGAGACTTTCTCCATCATCACCATCGGATTCAGACTCTGATTCAGAACTTGAAACTAATATCTTCTTCTTTTTCTTCTTCTCTTTCTTTTCTTTCTTCTTCTCTCCGGCTACTAGTGCAGTGGGATCGGGAACTTTCTCAACTTCCTTTTTCTCAGCTCTTTTCTCTTCCACTTCTTCTTCATTCTGACGCAACGTTTCATAAACCTCATGTAACGGAATGTCATTTGGATTCTTCATCTGTTTCATCCTGCGCGTATGTTTCTTCCATTCGGGTTGCAGGATGCTTAGGAACTTGACATTGTTCTCAATCTGCTTCTTTTTCACTTTGTTCTTAGGCAATTCATTTAGAAGCAGGACAAACCGTTCATAGGTGTCTTCTAAGCTCTCATCCTCTTTTGCTTTGAATTCTTCGTAGCTGTTAATGCAGTTAGCTACTTTCATCTTATTTCCAACTTTCGATCCCATCATCATCTTTTGAAGTTGATCCCACATCTTCTTAGCATTGGCCTTGTAACTGTCTATCTTGATGTATATCTCATTCGGAATGCTTTGAAGAAGTAAGGATCTTGCTTGTTTATCTGCTTTAAAACGATTTTTCTGCTCCTCAGAATATTGTGCAAAATCCATTGGAACAGTTTCATCTTTTGCTCTCTGTCTACATCACCATCCTCACTGTCAGATGAATCGTCATCAGGTATCTGGACAGTAGGTGGTACCATAGGACCCTCCATGATTGACAAAAGAATGTTTTCTCTATTTTTGTATCTGTCCACGAAGTCAAGAAATCTGTCCTTCCACTGCTCGTATTCCCCTTTAAACAGAACAGGGGGCTTGACATCTGTGCCAATTGAAAGAGCGTCCTTTGAAGTCATCCTGTCTGTACCTGTTTTGAACAAATATGCAATAAGAAACTAGAAACTTATCGTTAGTCCAATTATGAAATCACAAGAAAAATACAAGAAATCTTGAAATATAGAAAATTCAGAAACTCAAAAATTTTGACTAAGTGTTAAAACTCGCAAAGCACTATAGAAACTTAAAAACACGCAGAAGCTTGTAACTCGCAAGTTACTATTCACAGAAAAACTCGCAGGCTTTAGCTTGCGTGTTTGTGAAACTCGCACGCAAAGGTTTGCGTGTTTTGGAAAACTCGCAGACCGATCTAATCTCTTAAACTCGCTAATGGTAGCGTGCGCGTTTTCTAAAACTCGCAGATTGAACAAACTCGCAGATTGAACAAACTCGCAGATCACTGTTTCCGAATAAACTCGCAAGCTTAGACTTGCGCGTTTGTAGAACTCGCTAATGTCTACGTGCGCATTCCAATACTTAGAAATTTTTCCCAATCTTCAAACTCGCAGACTTAGATCTGCGCATTTCTAGAACTCGCAGATAACGCCTTGCTCATTTTATGAACTCGCCAATAACGCCTTGCACGTTTGAGACCAAATTCTTCAACTTGCACGTTCTTGCGAAGAACTTGCGCGTTTCTTAGATCTTGCGCGTTCTTGGAGTTTTCGAGCAAAAACTCAAACTTTCACACTGAAATCCATTGAAATCTTCGAATTTGATCTTGAAACTTTGTCAATTTGCTCGATTTCAATACTCTCACTGGTTACAATACTTGAATTACAACAGCAAACACAAAATGATACAATTTGAATCGAACACAATGCGTGAAACTCGTTAACTGGAAAATCACAAAAATTCGAAATTCTCAATCAATTACAGTGCAATTGACAAATCAATCTATACAGACTCGATCGAAAACACTATACGATCATAACCTGATCAATTACAACTCGAAATTTTCATAAAAACTCAAAAATCAATCTGAACTTTTCGAACACAGAGTCGAACCATTTCTTGATCTGATTTCAAATTGGATTTGCTCTGATACCAATTGTTAGTCCTGAAATCTAGATTCTAATTGCAAATACACAAACAAACAAGATTGAATTAACTACCTGTTTGATTTCAATTTCAAATTCACAAGATTACAACTTTCTCTCTCTAGACTTCTCTTTCTCTCTCTACAAATTCTCTCAGGATGCGTATTTCTCAACTAGTCACACCTTTATGAAAAAGAAAAACTAAGGTATTTATACCTACTACAAAATACAAGGAAATAAAAATACAATACAAAGACTTTGACTTTTTTTATTACAACAAGACTTTGACTTTTAATAAGAGTTGACTTTCTCAGCTTTGACTTTTTGAATCTTTGACTTTAGTCTTCATGATCTTGTATCCAATATAATTCATGCTCTAACATGAACATTCTGTCTTCTACTCCTTTCTTAAATGTTTTCTATCGAGAAGGATAGAATCCGTTGGTTATTTGGTTCGGGATCTAAATTAACTAATAAATAATCTTTGGTTTACGATCTCCATTAATAAAGTCTTCATCTTTATTGATAAATTTGTAATCTTTATCAATAAAGACTTGATCTTTATTAATAAAAGAGCTTTCTTGAAATCTTGTTATTCTAATATTTTAAAATTTCAACATTCTTAAAGGTTTTGGTTATGGATTTTGGAAGCTCTACCAACATACGTGTGATGAATCAAGAGATCGTGAAACTTGACCGGTTCGATGGGTGTAATTACACTCGTTGGGCTGAAAAGGTCAAGTTCATGCTAATGGTAATAAAACTCTATCATGTTATGGACTCGAACCTCCCGCCTATCCCTGATGATCCCATTCCTGATAAAGGAAAAGAGCCGGATAGGGAAAGAATAGCCGAACTTAATAAGTTAAGGCTAATCTGCAAGGAGGAGAAATCCTTGGCCTGCGGACATATAAAAATGCCCTATCCGATAGGCTCTATGACTTATACTCACCGATTACCGATCCAATAGATTTATGGAATGCCCTTGAATTCAAATGTAAAACACAAGAGGAAGGCACCAATAAGTATCTCGTGTCTAAGTTTTTACGGTTTCAAATGATTGATGAAAAACAAATCCTAGAGCAGATTCACGAGCTCCAGGTTATTACAAATAAACTTAAGGCACTTTCCATAACTCTTCCAGAAATTTTCCAAGTGGGGGCGGTAATTGATAAATTGCCCCCATCTTGGAAAGATTTCTCAAAAAGAATGATGCACAAGTCTGAAGACTATTCTTTGGATGACCTGCTCAAACATATAAGGATCGAAGAAGAGACTCGTAACCGGTATAAGAGAGGTAAGTGTGTGATGGTTGCGAACAGCGTGCAGGCTGGAGGTCCTAGTAAGAAGTGGAACCTGGGTCCATAAAAGAAGAGTTTTAAAAGATCCGGACAACAATCCAAACATGTGCAACAATTCAAGAGAACCGGGAAATGTCACGTCTGCGGAGAGATGGGACACTATGTCCGAGAATGCAAGGAAAGGAAATACGGACCGCCAGTAGTCAACTCTGTTGAAGGAATCCAGAATCTTGTTGCAACTTGCATATGGAGGAGATTGATATGATCTCGGAAGCAGCTACCAGAATAACTGCTAGTAGAGGAGGTTGGTACTTGGACACGGGAGCAACAGTTCATGTGTGTAACTCCCGGTCCAAGTTTATTAAATATGGGCCTGTTCGAGAAGGAAAACAGGTGATAGTGGCTAACAATGGCAAGGCTGATGTTGTGGGTATGGGTACGGTGCTACTCAAATTCACTTCCGGGAAAACTGTCACTTTGAGGAATGTTCTTCATGTTCCTTCCATCAACAAGTGCCTCGTTTCTGGGAACAAACTCAATGAACATGGGTTTGGAATCAACATCGAGGCAAGGAAGCTATTGATTTACAAACGGAAGACGTTCATAGGAAAAGGATACAACCAGTTGGGTATGTATCGAATGAACTTGAGTGATGATGAGAATGGGGTCGGGCCGAGTGGGGGTAGTGATGTTTTAGCCATTTCTGATGAAGTTTTTGTTTCTACTATCGATGTAACTCCTACTAATTTCAATAAAATTAATTCTTTTGAGTACTTTGCTTGTTCAATATCTTTATGGCATAAACGTCTAGCACACACCAATGTTAAAAATATTGAAAAAAATGCAAAATAAAGGATTAATTAAAGTTGACAACAAAGACTTTGGAAAATGTGAAACTTGTGTAAAATCAAAATTTACAAAGAAACCTTTTCCATAAGTTAAACGAAATACTACTATTTTAGAGTTGATTCATTCCGATATCTGTGAATTGAATGGAATACTTACCCGTGGTGGTAAACGGTATTTCATTACATTTTGTGATGACTTCAGTCGGTATTTATACGTTTACTTATTACATTCAAAAGGCGAAGCTTTTGATGCTTTTAAACTTTATAATTCTGAAGTGGAAAATCAACTTGAAAAACGAATCAAAATACTTCGATCAGATAGAGGCGGGGAATACTTTAATAGAGAATTTGATACTTTTTGCGAAGAGAATGGTATCAAACATGAACGCACGCACCTCACCGTTCACCCCTCAACAGAATGGTCTGGCGGAACGAAAGAATCGTACTCTTGTTGAGATGGTCAACTGTATGTTAAACCAATCAGGTCTGCCAAACAACCTATGGGGAGAAGCCCTATTGACCGTTTTTCATTTTCACAACCGGATCACAAGTCGTGTGATCCCAACTAGCCCATACGAGCTATGGAAAGGAAGAAAACCCAATATGAACTACTTTAGAGTCTGGGGTTGTGTTGCCTACTATCGAACTCCTTATCCTGAAAGATCCAAGTTGGGAGCTCGTGCTATTAAAAGGATATTTGTGGGTTATGCTAGAAATAGCAAGGCCTATAGGTTGTTGGATAAAGAATCAGGAGTAATAGTCGAATCCAGGGATGTGGAATTCTTTGAAGACAAGTTTTCAGAAGATGCTGAAAACTCTGAAAGAAATTTGGCTTCAAATCTTCCAAGTACTTCTCATGATAGTTCGAAAACCTCCAACAAGGTTGACGAACCACGTAGAAGTACTAGAGTAAGAAAAGAGAAAAGTCTAGGAGATGATTTCTTCTCCTACCTAGTAGAAGGAACACAAAAGAAAATGACTAGAGAAGTCATTTTATCGATAAACATCGAAGATGATCCTAAGACTTTTAAAGAAGCTACGCCTTCAAGGGATGCTCCACTATGGAAGGAGGCAATAAATGATGAAATGGATTCCATTATAGGGAATGGAACTTGGGAATTGGATGATTTGCCTAAGTGAGTGAAACCCATAGGTTCCAAGTGGGTATTCAAAAGGAAGTTGCATCAAGATGGATCAATATCTGCTTTTAAGGCAAGATTAGTGGCTAAAGGATATAGACAGAAAGAGGGTGTAGATTATTTCGACACCTATGCTCCGGTTGCTAGAATTAGTTCTATTCGAACTCTTATAGCAATCTCAGCTATAAAAGGATTGTACATTCATCAAATGGATGTGAAAACAGCCTTTTTAAATGGCTATCTAAACGAAGAAGTTTATGTGGAGCAACCTGAAGGGTTTGTTATACCCGGACAAGAGAACAAGGTATGTAGACTTGTTAAATCTCTTTATGGGTTGAAACAAGCACCTAAATAGTGGCATGAAAGATTTGATACAACTATCACCTCTTTCGGGTTCAGACATAACGGGGTTGATCGATGCATTTACTCAAAATGCACAAAAGGATCCATTGTATTAAATTGTCTTTATGTAGATGACATGTTGATCATCGGGACTAACCTTTAGGGCATCCTTGAAACAAAGGATTACCTTTCTTCTATCTTTAAGATGAAAGATCTAGGAGAAGTAGACACTATTCTTAGAATAAAAGTGAAGAGGTCTGGATCACAAATCTATTTAAGTCAATCACATTACATAGAGAAGATATTGACAAAGTTTCAACACTTGAATATAAAGGAGTTTAACACATCTTTTGATTCATGTGTAAAACTTGATAAAAACTCTGGAAGAGCAGTGGCTCAACTAGAATATGCCAGTGCTATAGGTTGCATGATGTATGCAATGCATTGCACTAGACCGGATATTGCTTTTGTTGTGAGTAAACTAAGTCAATATACTAGCAATCCGGGTCCAGAGCACTGGAAGGCAATTAGTAGAGTATTAGGTTACTTGAAAAGGACTAGTAATCTAGAACTGACATACTCTACACATCCAGAAATATTAGAGGGATATTCTGATGCCAGTTAGATAGATCACTCAGGTGACTCTAAATCCACAAGTGGGTGGATTTATACTCTAGCTGGGGGAGCGGTTTCTTGGGCAAGCAAGAAACAAACTTGTATCGCCCATTCAACAATGGAAGCCGAATTCATTGCCTTGGCAGCCGCAGGAAAAGAGGCTGAATGGATTAGAGATCTGTTGACAGATATCCATTTGTAGCCTCGACCAACTCCCTCGATTTCTATGTATTGTGATAGTGAGGCCACACTGTCAAAAGTGTACAATGCTGTGTATAATGGGAAGTCTCGACATATAGGTCTACGACATAACTATGTTTGAGAATTGATCGAAAATGGTACCATTAGTATAGTGTATGTCAAGTCGTGTGGAAACTTGGCAGATCCTTTGACCAAGCCTCTGACGAGAGACTTAGTAGGATCAACTACCAGAGACATGGGATTGAAACCACAAAGAATTGGTTAGTGATGGAAACCCAACTTGAATTTAGTGTTCCTATCTATCAAGTTTAATGGGTAACAACAAGTCACTTGACCGATAGAAGGTACTATCAAATGTTAGACCCATGTAAGGTATATGATAGTACGTCGTTGCCGAGAACTAGGATGAGGACAAACTCTTAACAAAATTTATAGGCATCTTAGCAACGAAGATGTTATAGAATTTTGCTTATATGACTGAGAGGTGGTGTCGCTTCAAATGGAGAGTTATGGTTTCTCTTCTAAAAGGTCATGAAATAGGATTTTAGCGCATGGCCATATTCGCGCTCAGTGAGAATGCAAAGAATAAAGATGATGTGTGTGAATTAGCTGAAGTAGTCATAAGATTCAAAGTTTAAATCCTAAGGATACTTCTGAATTGATTCCTTCTTGCTTATTCACATTAAACGGAGTTTAATCTTAGTGACACTACTGTAACATCATTTTTCTTGAAAGGCAGAAAACCTTCCAGCCTGGTGGGGGATTGTTGGAAATTTGAATGTGAGGTTGGAATGTTTCCATCCCACATTGGTAGAAACACAAAAGAAGCTTAACTTTATAAGCCTAGACACTCAAGTGGGTCTTGAGTAAAATGATGCGCTTATGGTGAGGGTATCAAAGAAGTGCAACACATGCGCGCGCATGGCTGTGTCCGTGGCCGAGGCCGAGGCCGAGGGCGCGGGCGAGGGCCCGGTTCTCGCGAAATGACGTGCACTTTGCACTTCGTACGCTGGCATCGGAGCAGAGGAGCCCTCGCCCCGAGCTCCGAGTTTCTTTTTATGTATCAAGATATAGAGAAAAGATTAATTAAGTGAAGTTAATTAATTTGAGCAGATAATTAATTTCTAGCTGATAATTCTTTTAAGCAGATAAAGATTCAATTTTTTCAAATAAATTCTCGGTTTTTAGATCATTAAAAATGTGGGATAAATTGTTGCAAATCAGTTGGAGACTTAGGTGTCGTTTGTTTTTTAAGAGGTCTAAAGTCTGAAGTCTTATTTTAGTTATGATTAATAAGAGGTGGTGTGTAAAAATGTCTGAATGATTCAGACTTAAGAGCCATTAAGATGTTTTTAAAAAAAAACAAACAACCTATTAGTCTCCAACTTCATCTCCAATTCCGATTCTTGGGGAGGAGTTTAGGGAATATTCTCAATTATTCTCTGGTTTTTTTCAACTATAAATAAAACCCTCTCCTCCATTTGTTAAACACCTACAAAAACAATTTGCTCTCTCTCTCTCTCACGATCTGCTCTATCTCTCTCTCACGATCTGCTCACTCCAGTCTCTCACGATCTGCTCACTTCAGACTTCCAGATTGTCCAGAAAACAATCTGTTCACAGTTTCTACCACAATCTGTCAAATATTTGCATTAAACAATCAACACTATAGCTGTTAGTGTTTGATTAATACTGCATCAAATCCTAGGCTAAGCGACAGTAGACTCACAGCTTCATAGAGTGTCGCCAAAACCTTTAAGGGCAGGTTTATAAAAACCGTGCAGTTTGGTCTTTCGGTGTTGTTCGTTGAAGATCTACATCCAGGTTGGTTTTTACTTTAATTGTCGTGTAATTTATTTTACTTTAATGGGCGACACACACGGTTCATCAGATCCATGAATACGGCCGGAGAGTTGGTTAAGCCGAAAGGCATCACTAAAAACTCATAATGATCGTATCTCGTCTGAAACGCCATCTTCGGAATATCTTCGTTCTTCACTCTCACTTGATGATAACCAGACCGAAGATCAATCTTTGAGAAGCATCCCGCTCCTTGGAGCTGATCAAAAAGATCGTCGATACGAGGTAGAGGATACTTATTCTTCACCGTGACTTTGTTTAGCTCTCGATAATCTATGCACATCCGCATGGATCCATCCTTCTTCTTCACAAACAGTACCGGTGCTCCCCAAGGTGATGAACTTGGTCGAATGAAGCCCTTCTCCAACAACTCTTGAATTTGCGTCATCATCTCTTTCATTTATGTCGGTGCCAAACGATATGGAGCACGAGCTATCGGAGCCGCTCTCTATGTGAGGTCAATCTGAAACTCCACTTGTCGCTCCGGCGGTAATCCGGGTAAGTCTTCCGGAAAGACGTCCGGGTAATCTTGTACCACTTCCACATCTTCTACCGACTTCATTTCTTTCTTTGCGTCCACAACGTAGGCCAAGTACGAAGGGTAACCCTTCGCTAAGAACTTGCGAGCCTTAAGAGATGAGATAATAGGATTATTCCTCTTTCCTTTCTCTCCATAAATGGTAGCCACCCCATTTTCTGATAATGGCACTTGGATCATCTTTTTGGAGCAAAAGATGTCTGCTTTATGCCTCACTAACCAATCCATGCCTATGACTACATCAAACCCTCCTATAGCCATAGGTAGTAAATCTACGCCGAAAGAATTTCCATCGATCTCTAGAGTGCAATCACGAAAACGGTCACGAATGATTACTTGATCCCCATTCGCTATTTCTACTACTAACGCATTGGTAAGAACACTAATAGGAGTGGTGAATTGCTTACAGAAAGCATCCGACACAAAAGAACATGTAGCACCCGAATCAAACAAGACAAGAGCAGGCATGGAGTTTACTAGAAACGTACCCGAAACGACATCCGCGGTCTCCTTCGCCTCCTCGGTAGTCATCCGGAAAGCTCGACTCGGTGCTCTTGCTGGTTTCTCGACCCTAGCCGTCGAACCCACGGAATTTCCACCACCACCTCTAACCAACCTTGGACACTCTCGCTTCATATGCCTCGGCTCTCCGCATTCATAACAAACCGCCCCACGGAGGGAACACTCTCGAGTTGTGTGGTTTTTCTTACCACACTTGCTACACCCGGCTGAAACGTAGAGAGTCCTTGTAGCGCACGGCCCCGAGTGCTTTGACCTGCACTTGTGGCACCACCGATCTTCACGGCGTTGGTCACCCGATCTCCCGCTTACAAAGGGTCTAGATTGACGAACGGGCCCAAATGGCCCCTCCCACTTTCGTTTCTCACCAACATGCCTCTTCTCATCCCTTTCTGAATTGATGTCGTCCTCCACGAGTAAGGACTCCTCGATAACCTCTTGTAAAGTCGAACACTTTGCATTTCTTACCACCGTTCGCATCTCGACCGGTAACCCTTGATGATAAGCCTTAATCTTTGACCTTTCATCGGGGACCAGATGTCCCACCAAGTTTAGTTTCTCCAAAAAGAGTTTGGAGTAGCCAACAATCGACATATTCCCCTTCTTTAGATTTCGAAACTCTCGCTCCAACTTGTCCAATGAACGCTCACTACAGTACTTGTCCATAATCTTCTCTTTGAACACCGGCCAAGTTAACTTAGCCAGAACTTCCGGGCTGAGGGCGGATCGAGTGAGATTCCACCAAATCAGAGCCTCTCCCCGAAGTAGTTGGGAAGCAAACTTGACCCGTTGAGAGGGATCACACTCACTTGCCTCGAAGGCCATCTCCGTCTCTTTGAGCCAATACATACAGGCAACTAGGCTATCGGAACCCACAAACTCCTTAGGGTGACACCCCAGAAATGTCTTGTAGGTGCACCCTTTAGTCGTCGATCTGATTCCCTCAGCAGATGGTTCTTCGACCGTCACCACATTCGGTCCACCCGACCCCACTATAACGTTTTCAGCCATAGTCTCGGGTTGACGGTTACTGACGTCACGATCCTCTAGAAGTTTCATGAAAAACTCCTGTTGTTGGGTCATGGCCGAAGTCATGGCCAACTGTTGTTGAGCCAAAGCCGCATTCATGGCTAACATCATACTATCCCGAAGCCGGGTCTCCATGGTAACTTCCTCCAAGATGGTGTTACTGGAGTTGAGGTTCCGGCGCAGAATGTGCTCAAGCCCTCCTGCCAAGATTCTCGGTATAGGAATATCATCGGAGGTTGCCCCCACCGGGGGTCGTACCACTGTAGATTCCACTTCTGGTTGCCCTTCTGGCATGTCCGGTAATCTACTTCGAGTGTTTACCATAATAATCTGCCAAGCACGTACGAGAAATAGATTGAGAAAAAGACTAAGCGAGTTGAACTCATTGTACGTACTACTACCTTCATCAATTATCGTAACAACAGTAAACCAAACATGCTTACGTAACAATGCATTCATAATAGCAGTAGCTAAGTGAAATTATGAACGAACCATACACAAGAATTCTGGTCACCATTATCACAACTTTCAATTACAGTAATTCCGTAATCCTAACGCTCTCCCCACCTAGGATTTCTACCCCAAGTGGACAGTGAAGTCATAAAGTCTAAAGCTTAAGTCTAGATACGCTAAACCATACCTAGTTCACTTAAACTAAAGCTCTGATACCAACTTGTAACACCCTAAAAATAGGGATAACAAAAATCCGGAAAACGGACATGTGGTATACCAAAGTTGCCATAGCAAGAGCCTCCCAAAAATGGGGAATATATAAATATAACTTGTTTAATCGCAATTGTAAGTTTAACGGACAAATAACAACAACCAACTAATCTAATTTCTACTTCTAGAAAAGAGATTACAAAAAGGGTTGTCATCTATAGACCCAAACGGTCTATATCCAAAAGTATAATGCGTCCATGTGCAATTCCCCAAGCTCTCACCCCAAGGCAACTAAACCTGCTTAAGACCGCCGCCGCTAGAACCTGAGATATACATCGACACCAAACAAGTGTTAGGCCAAACAGCCTAGTGAGTTGAACAATAAAAAGCATGCATGATCAGTTACAATTCTTATCAGCAGTTAACCAGAGTTCAACTAATGTGGAGTCAATAGGGGAGACCCATAGCACCAATCAAGTCCCACCCAAGAGTCGATATACCTTGATGCCCTTAACAAGGAACACCCCAAAGGCCCGGCCCACCCGAAGACTATCGCTCATGATGTCTAACAAAAGACCCAATGTAAATCATGCTCATCATTCATATAAACATATCACCAAAAGGGTATCTCAACTAGAATCATCATATTACTCATATATGCATACATCCAACATATCAAAGTACCCACATTATGCATCTATGAGACAAATCCCAAATAATGTTACATATAACATTGCTCATAGCATATCATCCATACATATATACATCTTCCAACTATTTTCATGAAGAAATCCCTAAACATTAGAACATATAGAGACAAGATAGCAAATATGAGATTATGATGTGTATCTAGTTTTAACAAAGGTTTAGTAAACTCACAATCTAGGTTTTATACCAAAACCTAGAAAATGGAAAACCCTAGAAGTTGGATGGAGAAGATGGAGACTTGGACTCTTGAGATCTTGATCTTGAAGTAGAAGGAGACTCAATAGTTGAAGCTTTACCTCCCCAAAAGATTGCAATAAATGCTCTAACTAGCAAGAGAGAGAAATGGCTCCCCAAAACCCTAGAAATCGCTCCCCCAAATCAGTGTGTGTGTGTGTGTTTTTGAACCGAGAAATGAAGGGTTTTTAGGAAGCTGCAGGACGATCGCGACTTGTGCCGCGACTTGCACCCGCGGCATAAGTCGCACGTGTGCTCGAAGGTGAGGGATCCAGTGGGTTACGCGGCTTGTGCCGCGACTTCCACTCGCAACGTAAGTCGCGAGGTTCCTCAAACCCAAATCACTCCAGTGGACTACGCGGCTTATGCCGCGACTTGAACTCGCGCCTAAGTCGCGAAACTCCCTGTTCAACAAATGCTAGCCTAAAACTTCCAATTTGATATCGAGCAATTAATCACAGACTAAAATGGCAATTAAACACATACGTTCTACTTTGATAAACACATATACGTAAGATTAACAAAACCTCAACTTACCTGAATTTACGGGTGTTACAAATTGTGAACGTTCATTCATTATTCATGATGAATAATATAGTATTCAAGATGAATTACACAACATTCATGACGAATAATACAAGAATTCATGAATCGTGAATTATTCACCCTGATTGTTGTATTATTCATCCTGAATGATACATTATTCATGATGAATAACACATGAATGACCTGTGAAGATTTGGAGACGTGACGCACTCTCTTTTGTTCCCCGATTCACAACAGAATTAGTCGATAGGTTCTCGATTCGTCTTGATGGGTGTTGGGTTACGGTGCTGAAGAAACGTGATGTCTTACGACGTTGAAGAAAGTGTTGAAGAAGGTGATGTCGAGTTACATACTTACGGTGTCGAGGCGTTGTACAAACTTGAACGTACATAAATATTCATAATGAATATAACACATATATAGCATTTCACGTAAAAAACGGTTAAAACGACAAAAAAAAACTATATCGAGATGGATGTCATATCGAAGAGCACGAAATTCTCGTTTCTTTGATGTAATTTGTTTGATTAAAATATTAGTAATTTTTAAGATAATTTATTTTAAACTTTAATTGAGTAAAAAAAATTAATTAAAAAAGAAAATAAAAAGTCAAATTTGGTAGGCGTATGTTTAAATTTTTCTTCCATTTTTACCCCTAAACATTTTATAATTAAAAACTCTATTTAATATTAGTTGTTGGATCAAAAGAGATCGAGTGGCTGAGATTTGTCCTCACGTGCACAATGAAAAATGAGTTTTCATTTGAACTTTCCCCTCTCTCTCTCTCTCTCTATATATATATATATGGAGAGGTTCATTTGAGAAATGCTAAATATATGAGAAATAGAGAAGTAATCATAGCCTTTCATTCGGTCAAGATCGATTTTGACCGATCAAATATTGCGTCTTTGACTGGTCAACAATTACGACTTTGACTGGTCAAAAGTTGCGGCTATTCCAAAAATAGAAGGACGGTTTCGTAATTTTTACAAATACACGTGACGAGTTCATATATGAACCTGTATGATTCACATATGAACAATATGTTCATATGTGAACTACTGTAATTCACATATGAACTCTTTTAACTGATTCATATATGAACCTTTGTGATTCACATATGAACCAATTAACTGATTCACATATGTGAATTACACTAGTTCATCTATGAACATATAATTCATATGTGAATCATACAGGTTCATATATGAACTCGTCCCACGTATTTTACGAAAGTACCCCTCTATCTTCTACAGACCACACAAGGAATTATCTGGTGTTTCATGGTCAAAGCCGTAAATGTTGACCAGATAAAGGGCTAGAATCATTTCTTTATTTCTCATATTTTTATCATTTCTCAAATGAACCTAATAATATATATATAGGGATGGATTATAGTGCAAACCAATATATTTATAAAAACCATATGAACCCATATGAACTATTGATTTGATTAATCAATAGTTAAGATTAAATTGGTCTAATTATGTTAAACAATAAAATTAATTTTGTTTTTAAAAAAAGGAAAATATTATAAAAGGGCATGTGAGTATTTTCTAATCAGATTTCAAATAAGGAATTGGGGGTTCTAAATCAGGAAATCGGGTGAAGCTTGATTTAATTTCATCAAATAATGAATTGGTATTGAAATTGGTGCTTTGATGTCTCGATTTCATATATAGCAATGATTTCATTTTATCAAATATTAATTTGTTTTTTTGGATCCACATGATGAAACGAGGCGATGCCCCCGGCAGATCATCTTCTCATATGCATTTACTTAATTACGTTCATCAACTTCATTCTGCAAATAAATTAAATCAAGCTTCATTACCTTACTTTCATACCCAATACATGACCCCCATCGGTTTTCTGTAGATTCATGGATAGTTCAATGGAAACAAAGGGGTTTAATGAGATGTCATTGATATGTTGATGATGATACATATGGGTTTAATGAAACACATAGATATGTTGATGATGAAGCAAAAGGGTTTAATGAAACATAAAAGTTTAATGAAACAAATAGAATAAATTCAACAGAGTGAAATATTGGTGATGAAACAAATGGGTTTAAGAAATGGGTTTAATGAAACAAAGAGACTTAATGAAACACATTGAAATATTGGTAAAAACACATTGGGTTGATAGTGAAATATCGGTGATGAAACAAATGGGTTTAATGAAACAAATAGACTTAATGAAACACATTGAAATATTGGTAAAACACATTGGGTTGATAGTGAAATATCCGTGATGAAACAAATGGGTTTAATGAAACACATTGAAATATTGGTGAAACACATTGGGTTGATAGTGAAACTCACTTGATAGTGAAAACAATTGAATAATTATGTTAACAAAAAATCGGTTTCATTGCTAACCGAATAAAATTGTTGATATTCTAAAAAATATTATTTTTTTAATTTCATTTTTTAAAATAAGATTGGTAAAAATCTTAATTTTTTATATACCGTCATGACCTCTTGAGAATCTCAAATGGAATTAATTTTTATTTTAATTTTTAAAACTAAAATTGTTAGGATTCTCATTATTTTTGAAAATCGGGACCATGGTTTGTAGTCTAAAATTTTATTTTTTATTATGGTTTGTATAAAAATCAATAATGATTTGATTCTCCTACCAAATATTACAAATTACTATAATTAATAAATTAAAAGTCAATTTACATTAATGTCCTTTTTTAATTTAAAAAAAATGAAATTATTTTATTAGTTGATATAAGTTTGTATGGTTTGCACAAATGAAGTTGGTTTGCAAAAGATCACCACCCTATATATATATATATATATATATATATATATATATATATATATATATATATATATATATATATATATATATCGGTAAAGAACCCTCGAAAAAAAGAATTTCAATTTAACGGATTGGATTGGTTCTTCGGTTCTTTTATTTTTCAGGTTTCTCTACCGATGTCATATATATGGTAAGGTTCAGGGGAAAATCGTAAAAAAAATAAAAACTGAGTAACACCCTGTTAGCCATTCATTTAGACGGTATGCACATGTACATACAAGTAATTTGTAACATTCACATGTGCATAATGCACACGTGCATAAAAACTAAAAAATAGCTTAATTTGATTGTATGCACATGTGTATACTGTAACACCCGTAATTTTCGGTAAGTATAGGGGCATCCAGGGGTTTCTGTACCTTGTGCTTGGTGGGATTCATGTTGGGAAAACACTACTAAAAGTTCCAAAGAGTGTCGAGGGCCTTAGTGTCAAAAAAGATTGGATTTTCGGGCTTCGGGGAGTCGGGACGAAAGTGACAGCGAAAGTGACATGTGTCACAATCGCGTGTCACTCTCGCGAAGGGCCTTATGGCCGCGGTACACTCTCAGCGAGAGTGCCCGATGAAAGTGAAATGTGTCACAATCGATGGGCATACTCGCCGTCGGGGTCCAGACCTCATTAAACCCATTTTTCTCACTTTTCTCATTCATTCCTTAACCCATTCTCTTCTAAAAACTCTCTCAACTGAACCCCACCCTCTCATATGAACCCTAACCCATTTTTGGGAGTTTTTCCCCTAAAACCTTGTACCCTCTCATCATCTATAATTGTAACTTCAACCTCTTGAGTAAGATTCAAGTGTTCATCACCATTTCTTGAAGATTTCTAAGTTTGGGGGGTTTTGCTCAAAAACCTAAGTGTAAGTTCATTCCCTCCGTTTCTAAGCTTCTTTATGAGTTATAATCACTCCATGGATGATTTCCTAGTATTATGTTTCTCCAATTTCGGTTTGGAATATTTTGGAGGAGTTAGGTCAAAATTAGGGTTTTGGCCAAATTTGGGGATTTTGATGTAAAATGTTTGGGGAACTATTCTAGATGGTTGAATAAGTATATTCATGGTTGGAAACTTGTGAGTATAGGTTTTGGAAGGTTTTGCTTGCGGATTTAAATTTCTTCAAGAAGGCTCAAGTTGGGGTAAAATCTAGATTTAGCCTAAATCTAGCGAGGTGAGTTCAAGTTGATTTGTGAAAACGTTGTACATGCCAAAATGTCTATTTTAAAGCATTTATGTGTTTTACATGAAATTATCAACTGTCGAGTTATTTGGTAACTTTTGATTATTGAAGTGTTTAGCTTATTAAGCTTGTAAAACACCCACATTTGGGATTTTTGGGCATTTCGATAAATGTGTCATAAATGAATATGTTTTGATGATTTATTGCATAAATAGGTATTTGACCAAAAATGCACTTTTAAGTATTTGTCGGATTTTATGCATCATTCATGAAATGGGGTGTTTTGAAAGGTATGAATGTGTGAGTCCTTTGATTTTGGGTCATTCCCGACTTTGGAGAACATTTTGGAAATGGAAAACCTTTTTGGTTTGGGCCGAAGGCCAATTGTGATTTGAGGAACAAAGTTTTGGGAAAAGATGTAAATTGGTTTATGTAACCATATTGGCTCTCGTGTTTTAGCCAAACGTCTATTAAGCCTTTTGGGGTTGATTTGTACTTGGTTGAGTCTTTGGTACTTTTGTTCAGTTTTGGTAGCTCTTTAAGGAGCTTTAGACGTATGGTGTACTTAGTTGCATCTTATTAGAGAGTTACATGTTTTGAATGTGTTAGTTCATTCGTTTGAGTCATGTAACGTTTAGACTGTCATGCATTAGATCCATAGGCATATAAGTCAGTCAGTTAGTTTAGTTGGGGACTTTATCCCCGTTTTGGGACTGGATATTGTTTATGGCTAGCGGGAGCTCGAGGTATAGATCGTGGGTGGTTGAACTTGATAACCATGTAACATTTATTAAGGTCCCGAGGTATATATCGTGGGTGGTTGAACTCGATGCTCGTTTGTAATCCAGTCTGGTTACTCATCGTGGAATTTAGTGTCCGCGTTTGAAGTCTAGTGAGTGGTCCCCAAGTCATGTTTTTATGTAAGCTTGTGGTGGTGCTCTGTAGAGCCGTATACGGAGCTAAGTCTTGCGGTGGTGCCCATGGTGAGCCGGATACGGGGACTTGTGGCTTTTGTAGTGACACTCATTTAGAGGTCGAATAGACACTAGAGGCATTTGGGTGTCTTGCGGTGGTTGCTCGGTTGGGAGCCGTATACTGGGATCCATGGCTCTATGTGAAGCTCGAGAACATTGATAAGTGGCCTAACTTTGTGTGTCCGCCACTTTTGATGGAATTCGGGTATCCCCTGTCACCGAAATGTGTTGTTTTTGGGTATTGAGTTTTATTATCCAAGTTTTCGGTGACGTTTTGTATAAATGGATCTTATCCATGATTTATGGGTTTAGTATTATGCCCCACCCGTGTTTTGGGTGTTTCGGGATATAAAGTTTTAACTGCATTTTCATAAATGGAGAGCTCGATTTCTATTCACGTTTTGAGTGAGTATTGGGTTGGAATCTATTTACAAAAGAACGTTTTATATTGGATCTTGCCCTCGAAGTAGTTTGGATTGGAAACACGTTTACATGGGAGTTTCTTTACTTAAAATGCACTTTATTGGAAAACGGGTCGTTTTCATATTTGAGACATATCAAATTGAAAGATTATGATTTAAATTGCATTACTTCTTTTCAACGATATCTTTATTCGTGTTGAAAACTCTTGAACTCACTAGGCGTTAGCCTAACCTTTTTATTTGGCAGCATGTGCAACAGGTTTCGGTTGGGAATAGTTCTAGTGACACTGTACAGAAGGGAGTGTTAGTTATGTGCTTGAGAAGTGGTTATCTTAGTGAAGTATTCCGCTTTTGTTTCGGGAAGAGCAACTTATAGTTGGGATTAAGTAACACCCGACTTGGTCTGGTCCTTGTATAAGACTGGAGTTTATATTTGTTGAGGTTAAATAGAGAATTTTATTTTGAAGACTTATCTTTTACTTGATCTAATATCAAAATTTTAATTAGTTGCTCTTACCAAATTTGAGGGTGTTACATATACCGTTCATATGAATGCTTACCAGGATGTTCCTCAGGGGTGTTTTTTTTAGGTTTTCCCTTGAACCACCCTCTCTCTCTCAATCACTCTCTCTCTATATATATATATATATGTGTGTGTGTGTCTGTGTATATATATATATAGAGAGAGAGAGAGAGGGAGGATCATGCGAGAAGTAAACTAATTTGCGAGAAGGCGAGAAGGAATGTGGGCCACATAATTTTAAAAATTGGATAAATTATAATTTTAAATTGGATAAATCCTTTCAATTCTCATTATATCTTTTAGATTTATTTATTTTTTAATTTCAATTATTTATTAATTTTTTTTCTAAATATACTTTTAATAAAAAAAATCACAATTTTAACCAAATATCACATGTGATATCATTATATGAATATTTATGCATATCACATATCATATTATCACATGTGATAATTGTATATATTTTAGTTAATCATATGTGATTACGTATAAATCTATTTACAGATTTTTTTGTGATGTAAATATTAACACATGTGATAATTGTATATATTTTAGTTAATCATATGTGATTATGTATACTTCTATTTATAGATCTTTTTGTGATGTAAATATTAACACATGTGATTATGCGTTATTTATATTCAAACATATATTATCATATGTGATATTTACAAAAATCCACATATTGGGATCATATGTGATACATAATAATATATCACATGTTAAACGAAGTTAATCACATGTGATTCAAAACGTAAATCTAAAAAATAGAGAAAAAAATGGTGAAATAAATAATGAATTAGTTATGGATATCACATGTGATATTTGATGACAATTATGATTTTATCTAGAAAATAATAATATAAATTTGATAATAAAATTATGAATTTATTAAAATTAAAAAATAAATAAATTTAGAAGATATTATGAGATTTTTAAGAATTTATCCAATTCAAATTGTAATTATCCTAAAAAAAATTTAAAAAATTATTTATGCTATTTTTTAATTAATAAATTATGTGGCTCATATTCCTTCTCGCCTTCTCGCAAATTGACTATCTTCTCGTTTGAACCTGCCCCTATATATATATATATATATATATATATATATGACGGTAGGGGGGCCTTCATGGGAGAACTGGTTATTTTGTGGTAACTGTGAGATCCAATCTCATCCATACAAAATCATAATCAATGGTTTAAAAAAATTGTAAATTCATTATTAACTAACCATAAATAACAGGCTGTAATTATCAATTTATACCCAAAAAAGGGTAAATAAGTCATTTTGCTTGCTGATTCATATTGATCTATTTTGAGCGCACACCAAATATTACGGGATCATATCAATCCCAATATTGTAACCGCAGAAATGATATCACATATACCATCTCAAATTAATAAAAAAACATTTAAGATTATCACTGTGAAGTCGAAAGAACCCTAGAATTAGAATACGATTTCTGTGACATCGTTCGATCGATTGTGGTTCACTGTGTGCCGAATCCATTGTGGTTCACTGTGTTTCATCCATTGTGGTTCACTGTGTGCCGAATCCATTGTGGTTCATTGTGTTTCATCCATTGTGGTACACTGTGTTTCATCCATTGTGGTTCACTGTGGTTCGTCCATTGTGGTTCACTGTGTTTCATCCATTATGGTTCACTGTGTTTCATCCATTATGGTTCACCGTGTTTCATCCATTACCACCATCTTCAAGGTACCACAAAGTTATCACAACAAACCCAAACTAGATAAATTTTGAAAAATAAACAGCAGGAGAGTCTGATATCTATTATCAACCAAACCATAACAACTTCATTAATGGTAGCACACAGTATCACGTAGCCTATTAGTAATTTTATGTTAGTATTATCAAAATGTATCGCACTGTGATATCATTTGATAATACATAAACTCTGTCAACAGTATATGAAATCACTAACATTAAAAAGACCTACCTCCCCTTTCATCATTCTGCTTCTGCACATCTGCTACATAACCTTGATCATCGATAATACCATGGGTAAGATCATCATATAACAGACCCTCTTCTCCTGCAAATGCACCATTACATATTTCTTCAGTTGCTTGGTATGGTGACAGACCCGTATCAAAACAATCTTGATTCTCCCATAATTGAATATCCATATCCTTAATAGCGTCTTCTTCACCATTGTTGGACAATGTTGAAGATGGTGGAACATTGGTTGTCCATAGTTCAGTAGACACAAGCAGGGATCTCCTTTTTTGAACAGGGACCTTCTTCCTCCAAATCTTCTTCTTCGTCCAGTATACCTCCAGACCTGCAACAAATTTTGGAAACTATAATGATGAATAGTAACGATTTTGGTAAATCAATTAGATGAGTATTATTAGGAAATGTAATCTTGATTGGTTTTAATTGATATAAATCTTTAAATTAAAATAACTATTTATTAAACAGAAATTAATCAAATTACCAACATACCCTCAACATTTAATAAATAAAAATCAGTAATTAAAATAAATTGATTGGTTGTGGTTGGATCCCACGGTTACCACAAACTACCTAGTTCTCATTTGATTAAGCCCCTATGACGGTATATATATATACATGACGGTAATCAAATAAGAACCAAAAAAAGATTGTGAACCGTGAAAACCGATCTAGGTCATTTATTGTTTTTAATCTATGGATATTAAACAAAATGTCAATTTGAAATATTGTACAACTTGATGATTTATTATGTACTGGAATTAAAAGTCAAAAGGCATATTAGGTTTTTTAATCCAAATTAAACTGGCTTCATTGGCCCATTCCCTTTCTCCCTCTTTCTCCCAGCGACCGTATGGAGCAGGACGACATTGGTGCCCTGGTTAGCCACTGTGGCCCTCATTCTCCTATCCTTGGTCGATCATCGGAAACCTTAACCTCAACCTCCTAGAGCTCTCAGTGGGAAACGTCTCGAATCCTACGAGTACATTCAAATCGAGGAGATGAAATCGTTGCTGAAATCGATTTCTGATTCGATTTCAAATTGTGGTGAGTCCAGGTGAGTTGCAGGATTTGTTGTTGACGAGGAAATTTTTTACTTCAAATTGGTGGTGAGCCCAGACGAGTACCCTCTCATTTTTTTATTTGTGAGTCTAGATGAGTCCTACCCTACATCTGTTGATTCGATTTGCTAAAATCGATTTTTGATTCGAATCGAGGCGAGGATATCTTGTTGAAGGATCTGTTGTCGACAGTGAGTTTGAATCGGATGACTCAAACTCGATTATGAGTCCAGAAGAGTTCAATAAGATGTTGGACGAGTTGTTCCTATTGAACGACATGTTTAACATTGGAGATTCTATACCTTGGATCGATTTCATGGATTTATAGGGGTATGTGAAGAGGATGAAAACGGAACATAATTTAGGGTTTTTTCTTTCTGGTTTCATGAGGTGAAATAACAAACAAAAGAAAATTATGTTTGGTTTCATGTGGTGAAATAACATATATCGTTTCAAATCAGCACCAAAATCCGGTGGATTTCACGATTTCTCACTCTCGGCCTCGATCTGCACCTCACAATCATTGTTCAAACAAGATTCACACACTGAACGTAATTTAGGGTTTTTTGTTTCTGGTATCATGGGGTGATAACAAACAGAAGAAAATTATGTTTGGTTTCATGTGGTGAAATAACATACAGTGTTTGGTTTCATGTGGTGAAATAACATATATATCAAACATCATATTTATGAAAATTTTCTTTTATTTCATGAGGTGAAATAGTATGTGTTTCATATGGTGAATCTCAGTTACCAAAATGACGATTATGTTATTTTCATGTGGTGAAACAATTTTTAATTAAAACCATAAGATCAAAATCAAATTACAGCTTAGATCGGTTCTCACGGTTCTCAATCCTTTTTTGGTTCTCACATGATTTAATATATATGGAGAGATTCATTTGAGAAATGCTAAATGTGTGAGAAATGAATGAGGGATCCTAGCCCTTAGATCAAATGATCAATTATTTTTAAAGGAAGGATATTATGGTAATAGAAAAAAGCGGCACCATTTTTAACCAATGCTACCAACATCCTCATCCTCGTCGCCACCTTCATCTGCTCAGTTTTTTCGACAAGCCCTAACCATAATTTCCAATCATGTAGGTTTATCTTCATAATCGATTATGTAAGTTTATCTTCTTCATTATCAACGCAATCATATATGAATCTTTTCTTCTAGTTCTTCAATTTGGTGTATTTTGGCTAAATTCTCTTTCGCTTTTGCAGGTTTATGTTTGTTGATGAATTTGTTAGCAACGATTCCAGATTCCTCAATATTTTGAGAAACAACTCAACAAATTTATGTCGTTCGTTGATGAATTTGTTATAAAATCTTTGTGAGAATTTAAGTATTTTAGTAATCGTTGATCTAAAAATTTTGTTGGAGCTTGATGGATAAATTAGAGAAGAGAGGAGGAGGGTGTAAACAACCAGAAACCACAACATATATGTTCATATGTGAATCACACGGTTTCATATGTGAATCAGTCAAATAGTTCATATGTGAATCACACGGATTCACATATGAACATATAATTCATATGTAAATCAGTTAAATAGTTCATATTTAAATCACCCAGATTCACATATGCACATATAGTTCATATATGAATCACACGGGTTCACATAAGAACATATAGTTCATATGTGAATCACACGGATTCATATGTGAATCAGTTAAATAGTTCATACGTGAATCACACGGGTTCACATATGAACATATAGTTCATATGTAAATCAGTGAAGTAGTTCATATGTGAATCACACAGGTTCACATATGCACATATAGTTCATATGTGAATCACACGGGTTCATATATGCACATATACCGTATATTTGTAAAAGTTACGAAACTACCCTTTTATCTTTCACATAATTGTTATTATGAGACCAAATTATCTGATGTTGCACCATTTGTCCCTCAAATCTTGAGCGTTAATTAATTTTTTAGGGGAAGATCTAGGATCACTCCTCTACTTCTCATACATTTAGCACTTCTCATATGAACCTATGGCTAGAGAAAGAGAGTGGGGAAGGTTCAAACGAGAATACTAACTATTTAAGAAATCAAGAAAACAACAAATCATGTACAAAATCATATATGATTTGGCATTAACGACCAAAAAAAATGGACGCGGGAGACTTTGCCCGCGACTTAAGTCACGTCAAAAGTTGCGTGAATCATATATGATTTTGTATATACTCAGTTGTTATCGTGTTTTCTTAAATAGATATTGTGTTCCTCTATATATATGTATGTGTGTGTGTGTGTCGACGCCTGTATATTTGCATATACATAAATGAACCATTTTCAAGAGGTGGAGATTATTATAACTAAAAGGCTTTATACTTTATTTATACAACTTCTCGTATAACAAAGAGAAAAGACGTAAAATTAACATCATCAATATATAAGGTTTGGTCATATTTAACAAATGTGCTATAGTGCTAAAGTGTAACAAAATAGCTATAAATCATCTCTAGCCAATGAGTTAAAATGTTAAAAAAAATATTTAAAATGTTTTTTAATGTGACAAAAATAGTCTATACACAAGCACACTAGCATACATTTGGAAGACAAAAGATAACTAAAAGGCTTTATACTTTATTTAAATTGTAAACTCAACTTGTTTGAAAAGGTTTATTTCGTTGCAACCGTTTTTATTTCCTTGAATTATAAACTGTATGTTCTCACTAGGCTTTAAGTCTAACACTTTTTCTCAAATGATGTGTATAACAGGTTCCTTTAGCAGTGGGTTGCCAAAGGTCTGAGTGTCGAGCGTGGGCTTGAGGCATTTTTGAGATGACTAGATAATTGGTGTTTTGGGCATTTAATTGAGCTCCTTATTTTTGGTGATTTTGGGTTGACAACTGATGTAATCTAGATAGTACATGTTTAGATTAGTTTGTTGTTGATTTCCATATCCGTTAGCAGATTTTGTAAATGCTTATACATTTCCCTTTTTGGGTGGTTTATTCCAAATACAACGTCATATTGCCAAATTTTCAGTTTTTAAATTACTCTAAATTTTAGGGTGTTACATTATGGCGGAACAGGTAAAACATTTATATGGAAGACATTATCTGCATCAATAAGATCTAGAGGAGAAATTGTTTTAAATGTCGCTTCAAGTGGTATTGTTTCTCTACTTCTTACAGGAGGTAGGACAAAACACTCTCGCTTTCAAATTCCTCTAATTCTTAACAAAGATTCTCTTTGTTACTAAAGCCAAACAGTGATGTTGACAAGTTAATAAAGAAGACTAGGTTGATTATATGGGATGAAGCACCAATGGTTCATCGGTATGCATTTGAAGCATTGGGTAGAAGTATGAACGATATTTTTGGTAGTCAATACATTACTGACTCGGAAATGCTTTTTGGTGGCAAAGTAGTTATTTTTGGAGGAGATTTCAGACAAATTCTGTCGGTTATTCCCAACGCAAGTAGACAAGACATTGTTAATACGTCGTTAAGTTCATCTTACATGTGGGAAAAATGCAAAGTCCTAAGATTAACTAAAAACACGAGGTTAACTATTGACAATCAAGCTTCTGATATCGAACAAACAAGGATTTTTACAAACTGGCTTTTGGATTTAGGAGAAGGCAAGGTTGGTAGTGTGTGAAATATGGTGAGGCAATTATCGATATACCTGATGATCTTCTCATTACCAATTCTACGGATCCTATATCTGCATTAATTGAATCTGTCTATCCTTCTATTGTTGTAAATGTCAATAATTCATCCTATTTTCAGGATAGGGCACTATTTGCACCCAAGCATGAAGTCGTTCAAGAAATAAATGATTGTTTGCTATCATTGTTTCCAGGAGACGAAAAGGAGTACCTAAGTTCAGATAGTCTGTGTAAATCAGAGCATCTTCACGAACAGTTTGATGAAACTTTGTACTCACCTGATGTCTTAAATGGTCTTAAATTATCGGGTTTGCCAAACCATAAGATAGTACTAAAAGTCGATGTTCCAGTTATGTTACTAAGGAATATTGATCAGAAATCTGGGTTATGTAATGGAACTAGACTACGGGTGTTATCTTTCGTAAATCGGGTTATAAAAGCAGAGATCATATCTGGAAGCAATATTGGAAGCCGAACATTTACTCCAAGAATGTCTTTGACACCTACAAACAAAAGGATTCCGTTCAAGTTTCAAAGAAGACAATTTTCAATTGTTGTATGTTTTGCCATGACCATAAATAAAAGTCGGGGACAGTTATTATCGAAGGTTGGTTTGTTTCTGAGACAACCATTCTTCACCCATGGTCAGTTGTATGTTGCTTTATCTAGAGTAAAAAGTAGGCAAAGTTTAAAAATATTAATTGTAGATGATGAAGATATAATTAGCAATAAAACAAAGAGTGTTGTGTATAAAGAAGTATCTGGTAATTTATGATACGTGGTTCTTATTTTATTAATATTTTAACTATGTACTTTTCCATAATTTTATTTACGTTATATTATAAATTTTGTTTTATAAATTCTTAATATTTATTCATATTTTTTATTAATTTTTTGCAAAACATCCTTTGTGAAAACTGCCTAAAACAAGGACATTTTGTAACCAGCTGCAAAAAAAAACAACTCTGAAGGGAAAAAAACTTGGGAAAGTAGTACCGTAGTTTCGATGATCATTTCATATCTGTAAGATAAGTTTTCTGACTTGATTTTTTTTTTTTAAATTACTCCGTGTAATACACGGGTTTGAACCTAATATATATATATATAGGGGTTAAATCTAGTGAGGACCAAAAAAAGGTCCATTGATTAGAATAGATCAATGGTAATTAAAAGAAAAGCATATTAGTAATAAAAGAAAAAAATAAGGGTAGATTTGTCAATTTGCAAGGACATGGAAAGGGTATTATGGATATTTTATATTAAAATCAAATTAAAACTAAATTGTGGATGCCAAATAACATTTCAAATTAGTTTAATGTTTTCATCTTTATCTTATTCAACATGTATCTGATGGATATTTCTGCATTCAACAAAATCCATCCCCAAGTTCATCTCCAATAGAAAACCAAATTAATAACACATAATCCCATTGTATCTCTCGTAATTTATCATAGCAAATTTCAGAACTTCATGGCATTCAACACATCCGTCGAGTGAAAAAGATTTGTAGAAACCAAATCCTCAACTGATGTAGCACAGGATGAACGAATCTCCGATCGTTTCTCTTCCAATCGCGTCGGTGCACCTAGAATGTCCGAATCCACCAACAATTCTTCCACCAACGCCGCCTCTGCCACCGCCACTGTCAGCGGCGGTGTCAAGTGCATCAAGAACAAACAACCGCCTCTCACAGATACGGAAAAAAGGGGGGAAAGTGATCGAAAAGATCAGGAACTGTGATTAAACCCATATACGATTCTTGGATTGGTACTCTTGATAGTGTATGTTAGTCCCAAAGAAGTAAACAAGTATTGTAGAAGGGGGGGTTGAATACAATAACACACAATTACTTAATTTTAATTCTTTTATTGATAATGAATATCAAGAATTACACAAAGAGAAAATAAAGATTGTTGCGGAATAAGAATAGTTAAGAACTACTCTAAACAATCTAACACTTAGAAGATATTAAGAACACAAAGACTTAAACCTTTAGAAAATGAAAGACAACTATCAACCTGCTTGAAATCTTGTGAATGCCAAAACTTGAGCTGAAAGTCTGTGTAGCAAGGTGCTACTTCCATCATTTATATACTATCCAATGTAATGAGTGCAAAGGACAAGTAGGAGTAAAGGCAAAAGTGGTTGAGAGGTTGACAATAAATTATAAGATATTTGATGTGACTTGTCACAATACAAAAGGTAACTTTTGTACTATGAAAGTACAATATCAATTATAAAATATTCAAGGGACAATCTTTTTGAGATCCATTAGAAAATAAACATCTAATCAATTTAAGACTAAATGTAAATCTTCTAAAGGAAGAAAGAAGCTTCCATTCCCATTGTCAGAAGATCATTGGGAATGAGGAAGTATGTCAAATCATGAGGATTTAACATAAATGCTCTTGCAAAGAAAAGAAGCAATCTGTACGAGGAAAGTTACCAAAAAAAAGAGATTCGGTAACTTAGGTATGTGCCGAAGGAGGAACTCGGCACAGAGGGGATGAATGTTGAACTGTAAATCGGCAAGAACAAGAGTTGCCAATATAGATATCGGCAAGGGTATGATCTGCCGAAAGGAAGTTGGCAGACTATGCTTAGTTCACTTTTGAAGTCCATCTCAATCCGCATTGTAGACTTCCTTCATGTTGAATTCGGTTTATCTTCGACTCACCGATCTGTTAAACTAACTAAGCTATTACAAAGAACCACAAATCAAAATACAAGGTTCAATCATCAATAAAGACTAAGGAGAGGTTATCTTTAAATCCTAGATGACCCAACAATCTCCCCCTATTTGATGATAACATCTCATACAACATGGAAGTTAATGAATAATGCATTTTGACCCTTTTTCATATTCTTTTGGGTTCTTTTTCACATAGACCATTCTTTTTGTTTATTTTCTGGATTTTTTTTTTTTTAAGTATCCGACATTTACAAGTATAAAAGAATGAACTAAATATTTGTAATAAGAAATAAAATACTCAATGTATTAATCTTTTTAAGAAGATTACAATACAGAGGAAAACAAAATAAACACTAACATAAAACTATACCGAGTTTATTCAAAAGAAAAATGCGGTTCAGCATCCCTCTTCTTTAGTTCGTCGGTAGTAGCCACATAGAAATCCTTAGCCGACATTGGAATTATTTGAATAATCCCGTGGAGAAAGGTTGTGTCGGCAATAGGGATTTGGCTTGATCTGAAGAAGGAGATCTGCCCAAGCGCGTTGTTGAAGAAGATACCATGAG
The DNA here is from genome assembly GCA_954870635.1 of Arctium minus. NCBI lineage: Eukaryota > Viridiplantae > Streptophyta > Magnoliopsida > Asterales > Asteraceae > Arctium > Arctium minus. The sequence continues at coordinate 19,273,828 of OX941097.1, read as the reverse complement.
TCGGCTCAGAAATCACAGTTGTTGAAGGATGAGGAACCGGAATAGGTAAAGAGAGATCAAGATTTGAAGTATCCGGGACCTTTCCTTCTCTAGCCATTTGGGCAAACACGTCTTCCTTTTTGGATTTCGACTTTGATTTGGGAGGAGGACGACCAGACATTAGATTGTTGATAATCTCTTCTTCGGCAGGAGTATGGACAATGTTGTATCTTTTTCGGTAGGTTCTGAACTTGGTTTGAAGATCTGCAATGTATTTATCAACCTCAGCTTTTGCAGAGCTTTGGCTTTTTAACAAGCAGATACCAACTTCTACCCATTCTGATACTCCGAACCGAACAAGAGAGTCTAGTCGGTCCATAGACAAAGAAGCATCATCCCTGATAATCTTTAGCCGAATAACCTTGCAGCTTGCAGACGGTTTGATTATTTTGACATCTGTGATTTTGGCAGAGCACCGACGTCTGTTGAGGGTTTTTGCGGTACCAATCGATACACATAGTCTTTATTTCCTCATTTCTCTTCGCCGAGTCCTCTAGAGTGCTCATCTGAGTTTTGATTGTATTGGTAGGATCTTCTTCAGCAGCAATCTCCAACGCTAGCTCGACATCTCTGTCACGAGCAATCTGGGCAAGCTTTGCAGCTTTCAGTTCTTCTTCAGATAAGCCTAGATCAGGAGAGGTAACCTTTGGAGGAGGAAGATGAAGACCAGCACCATCCGCAACTTTCTTTAAAAGAGCATCTTTACGACGCTTTTCTTCAGCAGCTACTTCATCCGGTGACATAATAGCTTTGCCCTTATCCTTTTTGGGCAGTTTCTCCCCCTCAGTTTCTTCGACCACCTTGGGGTGATCGGTTCCCTTCTCTTTGGTAGCAGAAGGTTCGGTAGAAGAAGATGGTTTGGTTTCGGCAGCAGTAGAGGGTTTTTCCTGACTCGTACTGATATGAACTTGAGAACGGAGTTGCTCCCCCTCAGTTTGTTTCTCCCCCTCAGTACGAGCCGGGGAAGAAATATTGGATCTGGCCGATACACGACCTACTCGCCGATCAATACGTTCCATAACATGGTGATCGGCAGGAGTGAATGCAGACTCAGTGATATCAATGTCAAGATACTGAGCACAATACTGAGCCATATCGGCAGGCAGAGAGTCAAGACGCCTATTTAAATTCTGCAAGGCACTGAGAATGTCAGAATTAATAGACTCCTGAGCCGAAGTCTGCTGCCGTAGACGAATAAGGTCCTGATCCCGAGCATCCGAGGCGGCCTTGAGAGCAGCCATCGATATGGTCAAGGAGGTATTTTGATCATTAAGTCTGACCACCTCCTTGAGAATAGAATCCATAGCTGCTGATAGAGGAGAACGAAGACCGTCAATCTGTTTGTGCATGACATCCAAACACTGAAAGATGTCGCGATTAAGAGCGACAACCTCAGAATTTTGCTCCTTGACGAGCTTCAGAAGTTCCTCCAAAGAGATGTTGTTGGCATTCAGAGAGTCGAGGAGCGTCGATTCACGCAAAGACTGGCGAAGCTTTTCGAACTGGGTACCAAGCATTCGTATCTGCCGATTGGTGTCACTGATGTCGGCAAGGAAATCGGCAGATATTGTGACCGGTACATGGATAGAGGACCCAACCATGTTTGCAGGGGAAGGTTTGGGTGAGGGAGATCTCTTTGGTGGTGAGTTCTTCGGCGATGGTTGAGAAGAAGGGGATTTCATCGGTGAAGAAGTGGGAGAGAAGAGCCGTCGGTACATATCTTGGGATGAAACCCCAGTTTATGCAATATCAACGGGACTGACCCCGGGTGATAGGCTGTGCGGTGAGGAAGCAGAATGTCGGTCCGGAGAGAAGACCAACTCATCTTCAACCTCCACATAAAAAGGAGGAGGAGAAGGAATATTTGGGGACTCCTTTTGTACATCCAAATCTTGTGGAGAAGGTTTGGAGGAGTTGGGAGTGGGTTTAACGGATCCCCATGGCCCTGGTGGAGAAAGTTCAACATCTTCCGATTGTTGAGAATCGGTAGATGGAGTGTTAGTCTCGGCCGAAGGTTTCCTAAGTTTCTTAGAACGAGACTTAGGAGAGGATTTTGAGCTCCGTCGCTTAACATAAATAGGAGGGGTTATGACTGGGGTAGCCACCGAAGGATTCGTCGGTGGCAGAGTCATGAGAGCAAGTGCGACGTTTCCGGTGGCCTTTTTCTTTTTAAGAGCCACCGTCTTAGCTCGGGAAGGTTTTGGGGGAGAAGGGACCACCGATTTGGATGGCTTGTGAGAAGGTGAAGGCCTTTCGGATTCACCTTCGGCAAGCGTTCCCCAAATCGGATTGGGAGAAGAGATGAAATAGAGCATACCTGAAGTGAGCGTAGAGTCGGTAGGCTTGATCGGTTTGAAAATAGATTGCTTGCTAACTTGAGAAATTGGCAAGTCAAAATTGATCATTGGCTCTGGAAGAGCAGCATCGGCACATAGTTGAGCAGAAAGCTTGTGGTTGATGATGAGAGAGATGAAGCGAGAAAGAGCCACATTGTGATTCCTGGGAGGAGAGATGGCGGTGATCAAGGAGTCGAAGAATACCTGAGCAAAGTCGATCCTCCTCATAAAAATAAGGGCATGAGCAAGACGAGTGATAGCTGCCGGAGATTGATCCCATCCCGAAGTTTTGTGGGAAAGACAGTAAAGGAGGTGAGAAAAGAAGTAGTTCCATAGTGCACCCATATTCTTTCGAAGGAGAGTGCCGGAACCCTTGGTTTTGCCTTCATGCACATACTGGAGAGCGGTAACAACTTCATCATGCTCTTGATGAGTAGGGAATGGAGCATATACATTAAACTCTGGTATTTGGAGAACCGAGCGAATATCATCCACCCCAAAAGAGAGATCGGGGTGCACTTCAGAGGATAGAACGGAAGCAGACACCTGGTGAGTAGTAGAGTCATACTTACATGTCAACCAAAAGTTACCAAGGAGCATTTTGCTCATCTTGGTGGAGGAAGTGAGAGCATGGCATATTGGAGATCGTTGGAGAAAGATGGAGACTTGGTTGAACTCTGGGTGATCAGCATCCGCAGAGAGACGAGCAACCTGGTTGCAAGTAGGGAAAGAGAGAGATTCACGAGTGAGAGAAGTATCCTTGGAAGCCTTAGTTGATTTGGAGGATGCCATTGATGAAGAAAGAGCAGGTTTAGTGTGCCTTGATGAAGAAGATGAGAAAACAGATAAAGAATTAAAAGAAAGAGAGAAGAAGTATTTTATAGGTTTGAAGAAGAGGGAAAAACGTGCGAATGGATGAATTCAAAAGCCAAAAAAAAAAATGATGGTGTGACGCAAACGTGCATAATGGGGAAGTGGAACAGGCGAAAAACGGCTGATTGTCAGGTCATGGACGTCCCATCAACTGACACACGTACCCTGAGATGCCACGTGTCAAATTTGCATAGGGTAAAGAAATTGTGCCGATGATAGTCGGTATGTGTGATGTAGATAAGAATGACACCTCATACAACATACCGAAGGAAAGAGGTACCGAAATGAATAGGTACCAAAATGAATAGGTACCGAGAGAGAGAAGTACCGAAATGAATAGGTACCGAGATGAATAGGTACCGAGAGTGAGAAGTACCGAAATGAATAGGTACCGAGAGTTAGAAGTACCGAAATGAATAGGTACCGAGATGAATAGGTACCGAGAGTGAGAAGTACCGAAATGAATAGGTACCGAGAGTTAGAAGTACCGAAATGAATAGGTACCGAGAGTGAGAAGTACCGAAGTATGAAAGATATTTCGGTAGATAAATTCGAATATGAAAGTTACCGAAGATTGAAAAGTTGGAACCGAAATTGTGAAGGAGTTTCGGTATTATTGAGTTCGGTATGTGTGAGGACCGAAATGTGAAGACTCATCGGTGACAATATGGTCCAATATTTGTTGCCGAAAGGAAATCTTGGGTAAAGGAGGTACCGTCAATTATTGGGCAAAATTTTTTTTTTTTTTTACGATAAATTTAACATACCTAAGGATCCCACAAGGAAGATACAAGGAAGATACCTTTTAGGTACCGAAAAATACGTTTCACAACCACCAAGTGAGATTCCTTGGGGTTGGCTTGATAACGTGCACAAAGACACGTAGCATACATGATGTCAGGTCTACTAGCAGTAAGATAAAGAAGAGACCCTATCATTCCTCTATAATTCGTGATATCTACCGGCTTGCCGGTGGAATCTGCATGAATCTTTAGAGGTGGTGCCATTGGAGTTTTCATGGGAGAACAGTTTTCAAAATCAAACTTTTTCAAAAGATCGCGAATATATTTATTCTAACAAATGAAAATACCTTCAGATGATTGTTTAATTTGAAGACCAAGAAAGAAAGTAAGTTCACCCATCATGCTCATCTCATATTTACTTTTCATGAGAGAGGCAAACTCCTGACAAAGATTTTCATCAGTGGCACCGAAAATGATATCATCCACATAGATTTGAACAAGAATGATATTACCTTTTGTGATCTTGAGAAAAAGAGTATTATCAATTTTACCTCTGGTATATTGGTTGGATAGAAGAAAGTCATACAAGGTGTCATACCAAGCACGAGGAGCTTGTTTCAGACCATAGAGAGCTTTGTTAAGTCTGAACACATGGTACGGATGTGCGGAATCTTCAAAACCAGGTGGTTGTTTCACATAAACTTCTTCAACAAGTTCTCCATTGAGAAATGCACTCTTAACATCCATTTGAAAGACTCGGAAGTTTTTGTGAGCAACATGAGCAAGAAAGATTCTTATTACCTCAAGTCTAGCAACAGGAGCAAAGGTTTCATCATAATCAATACCTTCCTCCTGCCTATATCCTTGAGCAACAAGCCTGGCTTTATTCCGGATTACAGTACCGACTTCGTCCATTTTGTTTCGAAAAACCCACTTAGTACCTATAATGGTTTTACCGAAAGGTCTTGGCACAAGTCTCCAGACTTTGTTTCTCTCAAATTGAGACAACTCTTCTTGCATGGCAGTGACCCAACAAGAATCAGCTAGAGCTTCTTCAATTTTCTTGGGTTCGATAACAGATAGAAAATTTACATAGAGACAGATGTTTCCAATACTTCTTCTAGTTTGAACACCTGCTTGCTGATCTCCGATAATTTGATTTATCGGATGATCTTTGGTCCATTTTAAAGTTGGGGGAAGAGGTGCTGGAAATGTGTTTGAAAGTGAAGGATCGGTGGATATAGGTTGCATGAGTTGGATAGGTGAAGAATGTAAGGTAGGTTTGGTGGGAGATGTGGGTTCGGTAGCAGGGGAGGGAGCTGCCGAGCCATGATGTAGGGAAGAGGAAGATACTGAGAATGGTACATAAGGAGGTCCTGAATTTAGAGTAGTTGGATATTCGTCTCCAACACAGGAAATAATCCATTCATGAAGTTCAGTGTCATCACAAGATAGAGAGGATGTCTTATGATCATCAAACTTCACATGTATTGACTCATCAATACATTTTCTTCTTAGATTATATACTCTGTAGGCTTTAGAGGAGAGAGAATAACCCACAAATATACCTTCATCAGCTTTGGGATCAAATTTCCCAAGATGCTCTCGATCATTTAAGATAAAGCACAGGCAGTCGAACACATGAAGAAAACCAATGTTTGGTTTTCGGCCATAGAAGACTTCATAAGAAGTCTTGTTGTGCCTTTTCACAATGATAGATCTATTTTGAGTGAAACATGCTGTATTGACAGCTTCAGCCCAAAAATAGGTTGGAAGATTTGATTCACTTAGCATGGATCTTGCATCTTCTCATAGCGTACGATTCTTTCTTTCCACAACACCATTTTGTTGTGGAGATCTTACTGCTGCAAAGTTTTGAGAAATACCTTTGTCACAAAGAAAGGCATCTAAAGTAGCATTTCTGAATTCGGTTCCATTGTCACTTCTGATAGATCTGACTAATTGACCGTTGAGAACTTCAGATTTCTTGATAAAGTTGATGATTTCTTCAGGTGTATCACTTTTGTACCTGAGAAAGAGTACCCAAGTGTAACGTGTGTATTCATCAATAATTACAAGAATGTACCTTTTTCCACCTAGGCTAGGTGTGCTGACAGGCCCACAAAGATCCATAGGCAACATTTGTAGAGGAGTAGAAATAGAAAAACATTGTTTTGATTTGAAAGAAGATTTTGTCAGTTTGCATTTCTCACAAGCTGCACAAAGCTTCTCTTTTGAGAAAGAAATTTTCGGCAAGCCAACAACAAGCTCTTTGTTGGAGAGAGCATTTATCGTCTTGAAGTTGAGATGAGAAAGACGTTTATGCCAGAGCCAGTTCTTCTTTTCAGAGTCTTCAGAAATGAAGCAGATGCTTTTATTTTCAGTTGATTTGTCATTCATATTGATGACGTACACATTATCCTTTCTAAAACCAGATAGGACAGTGTGAAACTGTTTATCAGTGATGAGACAATCAATTTCTCTGAAAATTACATAGAAACCTAAATCACATAGCTGACTTATACTTAAAAGATTATGCATCAGTCCCTCCACATAGGCAACTTTGTTAAAAGTAATGGAACCGTTAGAAAGAGTTCCATAACCTTTAGTGGAACCGCGAGAGTTATCACCAAAAGTTACAGTTGGACCCTTTTCTTTCACAAAGTTTAGAAGAAGAGATTTGTTCCCAGTCATATGTCGTGAGCATCCGCTATCAAGATACCAAGTTTGATGATGCTCAAAGACCTGTAGATAAGAACAAATTAGTCTTTTGGAACCCGTTTTGAGGTGGGTCCTTTAGGGTCAGAAGAAGAAGAAGAAGGGTTGGTCTGACGATATCTTTCGCTACGGTCCTTTGGACAGTCTTTGGCCAAGTGAAATGTATCACCGCAGTTGTAACACTTTCGGTAAATAAATTTCTTCGTTGGATCAAGAGAGGCAGCTTTTACCTTTCCTTGAGGTTTAGATTTAGGAGGTTTGGAAAGGTGAGAGGGAATGGGATAGCTGTATGGAACGTGAGGGTTATGGGGAGCCGGTCCAAGGATTCCTTTGTAAATGGAAGAAGAAGAAGACATGTTTGAAATTCCTTTGGACTTCTTTATTTTTAGGGCTCTAGGGATGAATTCCGTTGTGTTCATGGGAGATTTACCTTTTGAAGAAGGTGTAATCTTTCTTTTGTTAGAAGTATTAATGACAACGGATTTTTCTTTAGAGAAGAAAGAGACCTTTTTCGAAGAGTGGGAAGAAGAAGAAGAAGAGGAGTCGTTGTTTAGATTTAATGACATAAGAAGATCATTTACAGGTTTGACCAACTCATTGGAGTCTTGATCTTCCGTTAGAAGAGGTTTGGAATTTTTAGCAGACACAGAGTAGCCAAGCTTTCTTGAATCGCGAAGATCCATTGAATAAACAGAATTAGATTCTTCTGACATAGAATCATCCCAGTCAGTAGAATAAGAAGGTAATTTAGAAGACAGAGGAATATCCTGAGTAGGAGAGGATATGTTTTCAGAAAGGAGGCACAAAGAATTTTCTTTCCAGTACCCTAGACCATAAGTTTCTCCAACAACTTGATCTTGAAAGATTTTCTCAAGATTTTTGGAAGAGGTGTTCCATTTGTTTAGGGTTTCTTGTTCCTTCTGAAGCTTCTTTAGAAGCTTGTTCTTTTCCTTGGCAAGCACAAAGTTTATAGTCATTAAGTCATCTAACTCAGCTTTTAGTTTGTTAAACTGTTCCAGCTGGGATAGAGACTCATGAAGTTGAGAGGAGAGAGTTGTGACTTGAGTATTTGCTCTTTTCTTTGCATCCTTTTCATTGTGAAAAAGTACAGTTAAAGAGTCAAAAGCCTCAATCTTTTCTTCATTAGTGAGAGAAAGGAAGGGATGTACCTGAGAAGAAGAGGAAGAGCACTCAGCAGTGAAGTCCATCCTAGAGCAGGAGTCTTTAGGTTCTTTATCAAGTTTGGCCATAAGACATTTACTTGACACTTCTTTCTCACTGTCGGAAGTGGGTTCGTCTGTCCAATCTAGAGTTTCAGCCATCAAGCCTTTGCCTTTTCGTTGAGAGTTGAAATTTCTTTCTTTATCTCTTCTATATTTGGCTTTGTATTTGTCGGCTTTGTTGGTAAGTTCTTTGAAGGAAGAAGACGGAGAAGGTTTTCTTGGATGCGATCTACCTGTAGAATTAGATCGAAGATGTCTTCCTTTAGAAGAGTTAGAAGAATTAGATATGGAAATCCTAGAAGGATTGCTTCTGCATTCAGATGCAAAATGGCCTTTCTTACCACATGCATAACAATCCTCCTTGGATTTGTTCAAGGAGTTTCTAGAAGAAGAAAAATTTCTGTTTCTTTGAAATTTATTAGAAGAATTCTTTCGAAATTTAGAGAAATTTGCAAGCATACCCATTTCCTCTGTCAATAGATTGACAGAGGGATTTTCTCCTTCATCATCAGCTTCACTTAGATAAGCTTCCGAGGAGTGATTCAGATTTTCATGACTTTCTCTATCTGAATCATCAGAAGGGTAGGTTATACGAGGAATACACGCAGATTTTTTGGAGCCATCACTGATAAGAGACATAGAGGGGGCTCTTATTTCTTTATAGATGGTTTTCCTTTGAAGTTGGGTTTGTTCATGATTAAGAAACATACCATATAGAGAAGTGAGAGGAAGGCTTTCCAAGTCCCTGGAAGTCTTAATGCAAGTGGAAAGGGTATTCCAGAAATCTGGAAGACCATCCATGAATTTGCATATGATTTCCTCGTTGTCATAAAGTTTTCCAACAAGTTTTAACTCATTTAAGAGACTGTTAAAACGGTTGTAATAGGAGGGAAGAGATTCTCCTTTTTCATGAGAGAAAAATTCGTATCTACGTACGAGAGAGATCTTTTTAGATTTCTTTACTTCATTTGTACCTTCGTACAAAACACATAGAGTTGACCACATATCTTTTGCCGTTTTAAGACTGACAAGAGATTGGTATACTTCATCAGGAAGAGATTGAGCAATGATGGTTCGCACTTTGGAATCAAGTCCAACTATGCGCCTATCTTCATCATTGAATTCTTTGGTTGTTTTTAAGACATATCGACCAGTTGCAGAAGTTCTTTCCTCCTCTGATGAGTCATCGGAAACTTGAAAGAGATTGTCCTTTTTCTTTTCTTTATCCTTAGGAGTTTTGACAAATCTATCCCAGACTTTTGGGATAAGAGGACCTTCACTAAGGATGGTAAGATACAGACTGTCAGCTCCTTCAAGGAAGAGCATCATCCTACTTTTCCATAAGGAGAAGTTGTTCGAGTTGAACTTAGGAGGTTTAACAGTAGATCCATTGTCAGAGTAAAAAGAATTTTGAGAAGAAGACTCAGGTTTTGTAGAAGGAGAAGTCATTACGGATATGGTTTATTAGTTTAAACCAACCGCTCTGATACCACTTGTTAGTCCCAAAGAAGTAAACAAGTATTGTAGAAGGGGGGGTTGAATACAATAACACACAATTACTTAATTTTAATTCTTTTATTGATAATGAATATCAAGAATTACACAAAGAGAAAATAAAGATTGTTGCGGAATAAGAATAGTTAAGAACTACTCTAAACAATCTAACACTTAGAAGATATTAAGAACACAAAGACTTAAACCTTTAGAAAATGAAAGACAACTATCAACCTGCTTGAAATCTTGTGAATGCCAAAACTTGAGCTGAAAGTCTGTGTAGCAAGGTGCTACTTCCATCATTTATATACTATCCAATGTAATGAGTGCAAAGGACAAGTAGGAGTAAAGGCAAAAGTGGTTGAGAGGTTGACAATAAATTATAAGATATTTGATGTGACTTGTCACAATACAAAAGGTAACTTTTGTACTATGAAAGTACAATATCAATTATAAAATATTCAAGGGACAATCTTTTTGAGATCCATTAGAAAATAAACATCTAATCAATTTAAGACTAAATGTAAATCTTCTAAAGGAAGAAAGAAGCTTCCATTCCCATTGTCAGAAGATCATTGGGAATGAGGAAGTATGTCAAATCATGAGGATTTAACATAAATGCTCTTGCAAAGAAAAGAAGCAATCTGTACGAGGAAAGTTACCAAAAAAAGAGATTCGGTAACTTAGGTATGTGCCAAAGGAGGAACTCGGCACAGAGGGGATGAATGCTGAACTGTAAATCGGCAAGAACAAGAGTTGCCAATATAGATATCGGCAAGGGTATGATCTGCCGAAAGGAAGTTGGCAGACTATGCTTAGTTCACTTTTGAAGTCCATCTCAATCCGCATTGTAGACTTCCTTCATGTTGAATTCGGTTTATCTTCGACTCACCGATCTGTTAAACTAACTAAGCTATTACAAAGAACCATAAATCAAAATACAAGGTTCAATCATCAATAAAGACTAAGGAGAGATTATCTTTAAATCTTAGATGACCCAACAGTGTAGATGAACGTCACAATCGGTTTATGAGATCCATGGGTTTGAGTTCTAAACGACTCGAAGAGATGAAGAAAAATTACACAAAAATGAGGGTTTTATCTAGATATCCATGAAGTAGAAGAGAATCCCAAACATGTTTTGCAACAAGAATTGTGTTTATGTTTCATGAGGTGAAACAGGTTATAGATAAAATTTGTGTTAGGTTTCATTAGGTGAAATAGATTACAGATGAAATTTATATTTGATTTCATGTGGTGAATCAAGAGATAGATGAACATTGTGTTTGGATTTCATTAGATGAAATAGCATATTTATGAAAATTGTGATTTATTTCATATGGTGAAATAAGGTTGGTATGTGTTTCATATAGTGAATCTACGTGTTTCGATTAATGAATATATATGTTTCATCTGGTGAATCTTGTTATCAAAATGACGATTATGCCCTTTTTAAATTAAAAATAGCTTTTAATAAAAACCATAGGATCAAAATCAAATTAAAGTTTAGATCATATATTCCTCACGGTTCTCAACTTTTTTGTTGTTCTCATTTGATTATCGTTCTATATATATCTATATATATATATATAGTGGAAAGATATTTTGCAACCCCTTAAAAAGGTTGCAACCCTTGCAACCCACATCTTAACCGTTGGATTCATGATTGACGGTTATTTTATTTTTTTTAATTAAAAATATTAGGCTCCATATCTATTATAATCGTCGATCATGAATCCGACGGTTAAGATGTGGGTTGCAAGGTTTGCAACCTTTTTAAGGGTTGCAAATGAACCTCTCCCTATATATATATATGTGTGTGTATGAATCTCTCCCTATATATATATATAGGTGTTGTTTAATTTGCAACCCTTAAAAAGGTTGCAAACCTTGCAACACACATCTTAACCGTCGGATTCATGATCGGCAGTTATAAAAGATATGGGGCCCAATATTTTTAATTAAAAAAAGAGAAAAATAAAAATAAAATAACCGTCGATCATGAATCCAACGGTTAAGATGTGGGTTGCAACCTTTTTAAGAGTTGCAAAATATCCTTCCACTATATACGGAGAGGTTAATTTGCAACCCTTAAAAATGTTGCAAACCTTGCAACCCACATCTTAACCGTCGGATTCATGATCGGCGGTTATAAAAGATATGGGGCCCAATATTTTTAATTAAAAAAAGAGAAAAATAAAAATAAAATAACCGTCGATCATGAATCTAACGGTTAAGATGTGGGTTGCAAAATATTCTTCCACTATATAGGGAGAGGTTCATTTGCAACCTTTAAAAAGGTTGCAAATCTTGCAACCCACATCTTAACCGTCGGATTCATGATCGGCGGTTATAAAAGATATGGGGCCCAATATTTTTAATTAAAAAAAGAGAAAAATAAAAATAAAATAACCGTCGATCATGAATCCAACGGTTAAGATGTGGGTTGCAATCTTTTTAAGGGTTGCAAAATATCCTTCCACTATATAGGGAGAGGTTCATTTGCAACCCTTAAAAAGGTTGCAAACCTTGCAACCCACATCTTAACCGTCAGATTCATGATCGGCGGTTATAAAAGATATGGGGCCCAATATTTTTAATTAAAAAAAGAGAAAAATAAAATAACCGTCGATCATGAATCCAACGGTTAAGATGTGGGTTGCAATCTTTTTAAGGGTTGCAAAATATTCTTCCACTATATAGGGAGAGGTTCATTTGCAACCCTTAAAAAGGTTGCAAACCTTGCGACCCACATCTTAACCGTCGGATTCATGATCGGCGGTTATAAAAAATATGGGACCCAATATTTTTAATTAAAAAAAGAGAAAAATAAAAATAAAATAACCGTCGATCATGAATCCAACGGTTAAGATGTGGGTTGCAAAATATTCTTCCACTATATAGGGAGAGGTTCGTTTGCAACCCTTAAAAAGATCATCTTAACCGTCTGATTCATGATCGGCGGTTATAAAAGATGTGGGGCCCAATATTTTTAATTAAAAAAAGAGAAAAATAAAATAACCGTCGATCATGAATCTAACGGTTAAGATGTGTGTTGCAAGGTTTAGGCGTGGGCCAAAGGTATTTTGAGCCAATCCATGTTTTTTTCTGTTTAATTTTCAAAAATTATAGTTAACTTCCATACTCTTAAAATTGTCATTTTGGTCCTAATTTAATTTATTCATAACTTTTTAAATACAATTTGGCGATGAGTTCAATTATTTAATTTTCTAAAAATTCAAAAAAAAAACCTAAACTTCATAAAATGATATTTTAATCATTATTTCAGACATTGAAGTTTTTGGAATTTATGAAAAAACCGTTGGTCTTAATTTTTGAAGTTATGTTTTAATCACTATTTCATATTTTGATATGATTTAAACCCGTTTAACCTCAAAATTTTGTGAAATTTATATTTTGGTTAAAGACATTTAGTCAGGTTAAAAATACTTTCTTTTCCTAATACTAGGCATATACCTGCGCACGATGTGGCGCGAAAAATCGTGAAATCGAATGAACAATTGACAAAGGTATGTATCCGTTCGTGAAACATCTCGAAATCCAAATGACTACAACGTTTCATTTTAAGTTTGTATTTTTTTCGCCCTTATCAATACTTTAGTCTATGAAAACACGGTGCTTGAGTCGTTTGATACACTTATATGTGAATCATATAAATTAATTCGTAGATATTCATGATATTTAATAGTACGATTAAATTAAAAAACATTCAATATTGGGTTCGTTTTGAATGTATTGACGAGACGATTATAATGGTATAATTTGTAAAAAAAGAAACGTATTTTTTCATTGCATTTTTGTTCATATACGATTATTTGTGTTAATATGATAATGGTGTAAAATGAAAAAACAAGGGATATAAAGTATACATTAAATAAATAAGTATGAAGGTGGTAAATGTAACATTGGGGGTAAATGTTATTGTATAAAATATTGTGTTTTAAATCAATGTTACATTTACCACCCTTACACTTACTTATTTAATTTACTTTATATCCCTTGTTTTTTCATTTTTCATTTTACACCATTATCATATTAACACAAATAATCGTATATGAACAAAAATGCAATGAAAAAATACGTTTCTTTTTTTACAAATTATACCATTATAATCGTCTCGTCAATACCTTCAAAACGAGTCTAATATTGATTTTTTTTTAATTTAACCGTACTATTAAATATCATGAATATCTACGAACTAATTTGTTTTCTATCCATATGTTTTATTTTTTTCCACCGTTAGCACATTAAAAATAAATAATCGTAAAATACCTTTCATTCTTATTATAAATTATATCATTATAATTTTTTCATCAATAATTGTAATATAAACTAATTATTGAATATGTTTATGGGATTAGAGTTTAGAGTTTCATAAGTTGTGATTCTTAGGTCATGGTTGATTGTTGATGACATGTCTATAAGGAAGTAACATTAATTGTTCGTTCTTTACTTACATTCTGCTGCATCGCACGGGTATATGCCTAGTAATGGTATAATTTGTAAAAAAAACATATTTTTTCATTACATTTTGTTTATGTACCATTATTTGTGTTAATATAACAAAGGTGTAAAATGAAAAATGAAAAATTAAGAGATATAAAGTAAATTAAATAACTAATTGTAAAGATGTTAAATGTAACATTGAATTTTGAAAATAACCGTTTTACAATTTTAATATAATAGTATAGATATAGATAGTATATGTATATAATGTTACACATTTATGCTACCCATAAAAATATTTAATAATTAGTTTATATTAAAATTATTGACGAAAAAATTATAATATTAGAATTTATAATACTAATGAAACATATTTTTAATATATTTTAGTTGATCTACAATTATGTATTTTTAATATGATAACGTTGAAAAAAAATGTATGGATAGAAAACAAACTAATTCATAAATATTCATAGTATTTAATAGTATGGTTAAATTAAAAAATATTTAATATTGGGCTCGTTTTGAAGGTATTGACGAGACGATTATAATGGTATAATTTGTAAAAAAAGAAACATATTTTTTCATTGTATTTTTGTTCGTATACGATTATTTGCGTTAACATGATAAGGGTGTAAAATGAAAAAAGGGATATAAAGTAAATTAAATAATTAATTGTAAGGGTGGTAAATGTAACATTTAATTTTAACTTTCCAAAAACGGTTTTCCAAAAACCACTTTTCAATAACGGTATTAGAATTTCAATATATAGTATAGATATAGATTATATAGGCATATACCCGCGCACGATGTGGCGCGAAAAATCGTGCACTCGAAAGAACAATTGACAAAGGTATGTATCCGCTCGCGAAACATCTCGAAATAAAAATGACAACAACGTTTTCATTATAAGTTTCTATTCTTCGTTCTTATCGATATTTTAGTCTATGAAAACACGGTGATTGAGTCGTTTGGTGCACTTATATGTGAATTATAGACTAAAGTATCGATAAGGACGAAGAAATACAAACTTAAAATGAAACGTTGTTGTCATTTTGATTTCGAGATGTTTCACGAGCGGATACATATCTTTGTCAATTGTTCTTTCGATTTCACGATTTTTCGCGCCAAATCGTGCGCGGATATATGCTTATTTATAATAATAATGAAATGTATTTTTAATATATTTTAGTTGATCTACGATTATGTATTTTTAATATGCTAAAGGTGAAAAAAAATAAAACGTATGGATAGAAAATAAATTAATTTATAGATATTCATGATATTTAATAGTACTGTTACATTAAAAAATATTCAATATTGACTTGTTTTGAACATATTGATGAGACGATTATAATAGTATAATTTGTAAAAAAAGAAACATATTTTTTTATTGCATTTTGTTCATATATCATTATTTGTGTTAATATAACAAATGTGTAAAATGAAAAATGAAAAAGTAAGAAATATAACGTAAATTAAATAACTAATTATAAAGATATTAAATGTAACATTGAATTTTGAAATTTTAATATAATAGTATATATATATATATATATATATAATGTTACAAATTTATGTTACTAATAAAAATATTCAATAATTAGTTTATATTAAAATTATTGACGAAAAAATTATAATATTAAAATTTATAATACTAATGAAACATATTTTTAATATATTTTAGTTGATCTACAATTATGTATTTTTAATATTCTAACGGTGAAAAAAAATAAAACGTATGGATAAAAAATAAACTAATTCATAGATATTCATAGTTTTTAATAGTACGGTTAAATTAAAAAATATTCAATATTGGGCTCGTTTTGAAGGTATTGACGATACGATTATAATGATATAATTTGTAAAAAAAAACGTATTTTTTCATTGCATTTTTGTTCATATACGATTATTTGTGTTAAATGATAAGGGTTTAAAATGAAAAACGAAAAAAAAGGGATATAAAGTAAATTAAATAATTAATTGTAAGGTTGGTAAATGTAATATTTAATTTTAACCGTTTTCCAAAAACTACTTTTCAAGAACCGAATTAGAATTTTAATATATATATATATATATATATTGCGGACATAATTGTCAAAAGCAAAGTCAAGGTATTCCTGATAATTCCCTCAATATCTAATTGACATATTTTAAATGTATAATAAAAGAAGTAAGCTTTTATATGACGAAAGAATGTGGGCAAAGGCTTTTGCAACAAGTTAAAGTGCAAACTAAGATGTATACTCTAATAATATAAGCAATTGTAGATGTATTTTGTACACACTTAATCTCAAATATTTAAGTTAATTATGGAAACAAATTACATAATTTTGAAGGCCCACAAGTTTTTTCTAGTCAAACATTGGGACAAAGGGATTAGTACTAAAAACGAAAGAACATACTTGTTCTACTCGTCATCATTAATTGTGAAGATAAAGGAAGGCCCGTGTATGTGTGTCTCTTTAACAGATCCACGTTTCTAATTGGGTCAATGTTGTACTTGTTCTTCAACACTCTTTGTGGGGATAACCTCGAAGATATATTCCTTGGAACGGCTTGCCAAAAGTAAAGTGGGGATAAAGTATTTGATATGATCTCTTATTCATGTATTATCTTGATTTTTGTTGGTATTATGCTTTTTTTGAGTGTACATGCTTGTCGTAACAAAAGTGATTACGTTTTAACGTCTGACCATTACTTTTGAGACAAATGGTTGCTTCCCAAATGAGCAACATATGTGATCAAAGCCTTTCATAATCAAATGATGGTGATTAAATTGATCGTATTACTATTACGAATTAATTTGGTTAACGTAAAACATGCATAAACGTCTTAATAGACTAATTTATAAGACTTAAGTTTATCGAACCAAACAATTGTACGTCGTATGTAAAAGTGTTACAATAAGCTGATATGACACTTTTGGACGTCCTAACATGTTTTTAGGACATTTATGAAAGAAAGTATCCTATTAGCATAATTTTTTATTAGAAATTGTCGAGAAGTTTATAAGACATTTTCTTTTCAAATAATGTCATATAAAAAGACTAATTAGACTCTTTATTCCAAATATGTGCTAAAAACTTGTTAGGATGTCCAAAAACGTCTTATCAACTTATTGTAACACTTTTACCATGAGGCATAGTTGTTTGTTCATATACACTTAGGTCTTATAAAACTAATCTATAGCACATTTAGACATATTAATGTCCTATATATTCCATTTTTGTTGTAGTTGACATAGTCTTTTAAATATTCATGTGTATAATATATAAACATGAACACTAAACCGACCAATGAAATAAAGATAGTATCGACTTATTTTACAAGTTATTATGGCTTCAAACGTCCCCCGGCAAGCCGGTGCTCACGGGTATCCTCTTGATTGGACTAGTTTTGCGGATGCAAAAATGAGCCATGGTCCAAACCTTATATAGTTGTTTGATTTCACTTTCATGGGGTTATATTTTATGCTTGTATTGCAACATTCTTGTGGGGG
Organism: Arctium minus; assembly: GCA_954870635.1. Lineage (NCBI taxonomy): Eukaryota > Viridiplantae > Streptophyta > Magnoliopsida > Asterales > Asteraceae > Arctium > Arctium minus. The sequence continues at coordinate 19,256,433 of OX941097.1, read as the reverse complement.
TGACCATCAAGATTCTATATGAGCTCCCAATTAGAATGATCTATATGTGTTTCCCCACCCCATCCCCCACTATAGGCATGAGTTATGTGGGGCTAAAGCATACGAAGTAATTGTGTATGTTTTGCCCTTTTTAATTGTACCTTTTATCAATTGAAAATGACCTTATTAATAGCATAAGTGCTCTTTACTTGTATTCTATTATAATTATATTCATGGACCAATTTAAATAAGAAGACTAGATGTCATGAGAAGATAAAAAGGAAAAGTTAATGAAAGGTTCATATGTGAAACATTGAATTTTTTTGAAAAACATCTATTTGAAGATGCATGTGTAAACTCATATGAATAATCAATAAGGTCGGTTTATATATATATATATATATAGAGAGAGAGAGAGAGAGAGAGAGGTAGTTTAATTTGCAACCCACGTAAATCTTACAACCCATGCAACCCACATCTTAACCGTTGGATTCATGATCGACGGTTACAATAGATGTGGGTCTAATATTTTCAATTTAAAAAAAACATAAAAATAAAAATAAAATAACCGCTTATCACTAATCCACCGGTTCAAATGTGGGTTGCAGAGGTTGTAAGATTTGCATGGGTTGCAAATTATCCTTGACCTATATATATATATATATATATATAGATATATAGATGTTTTTCGGATTTTCACATATGAACCTTCCATTTTTACATTCTCATGGTATTTAGCATTTTTATTTGAACCTCTAGTTATGTACAAGGGCGGAGGCAGGATTTTCGTTGAGGGTGGTCATCTTGTTTCAATTAATCATTTTTGTGTATATCACCAATCATTTTTAGAGTGTCTTAGAGTCTCTAACTAGATGTGGTAGATCCCTACTTTGATATAATGTGAGGATACGTGAAACTTCCTTTAAATTTTTCTAAAAAAGCTTTGGGTGTGGCATACACACACACACACACACACACACATATATATATATATATATATATATATATATATATATATGATCGATGGTTTGTGTCCCCCCGATCTGAGACCCTAATAATTTTGATAAAACGAGCAAGTGATTCAATCTTAATACGAGTAAAAAAAATTCCAATGTTTTAAGACATGAGTGTAAGGAGTCGTTTACCAAATACTTACCGGGTAAATGATTACCGGTAATAGTCACTACTCTCACTTACATTTACATTACTGGGTAACATTTTCGGCCATTAAAATGGATTATTGGCAAGCATTTTTTACCCGGTAAGCATTTACCGAGTAAGATTCTTCTTCCCCAATTAACGGGTAAGATTATTGGTCCTTCTTTTCCCTCTTACCGGGTAAGATTTTTGATATTTGTCATGTTCACCCATTAAGGTAAATTACACTTAGTAAACACTTACCGGATAAGCATTTGATAAACAATGTCTAAGGCATTAAAATTATATTTAATAATTATTGGAGATAGTGTGTAATATACCAACTAGTACCAACCATGCATATGGAAATAGTGTGTTTGTCATAAACCAAGTCCCAAGAACAAAATGTTTTCTTCAATATATATAACTTTTTTTTTTTCATATATGGGTGAGGGTGTGCCTAGGAACACCCAGGCCAAGGCTGGCTCCGGTGGTTATGTATGCATGTATTATTGCCTTTTCATTTGTGTCTTTGTTTCAGTTGTAATTTGCCTTAATAAAGCATAATTGCTCATTTACTGAATCTTATTGTAGTTTTGTTCATATTATATATGTATATGATACAAAAATACAAACCAAAAGGTGATGTATTGTCAATTTAATTGTTTTGGAAACCAATTTTAAATCGTGAAAGATTAACTTTACATTTGTTGATGGTATTGTTTATCATTGTTCCACATGATATGTAAATGAGAGAATTCAAACTTATGTCTAAGTGCCATATCGAGAAGAAATATTTACGCCATTAGAATTTCAAGGTATGACCATTGATCATCCATGAACGTCAGTGAAACCATCCCTCAAACGTCAATGTTATTTTAACATGGAGTCTCAAGCATTTTTTTCAAGTTAAAAGTTGAATTTACAATTAGAATTCCTTCAAATAATTTCATTAAATTAAGAAAGGGATCATTCGAGCTTACTTTTAATATGAATTAAAGTAACCTTGAGGGCCAGCTCAACTAGCAAATAAATACTACGACTTGGGACTCCTCCTGTAAGTCATTAGTCATTGGTTCAAGTGTTCTCATGACCACAAACGATTTTCCTAGTTGTTGTCTTCAAGCCCCGCGGGAAACACGCTAAGCAATTCAATATCTTCAACCAAAGGCTTGAATTACTGTTGATTTTGACACGTTGTTCGAGATCGAAATTCGGGGTTTGAACAACTGTTGTTGACTTCTCAATACTTGTTGCCTCTTACCAAGTAACTAAACACTTATTGCCGATGATGGTCTTTACCAACAATCTTATTGTATCGTTTCGCTAATCGAGAATCTTATCCGATAAGTTAGGGTGAAGACTTTTACCCGGTTAATGTTTACCGGCTAAAATGGGATGGATGAGGGAGGAGGTCTATTATTTTCCTTTTTAACATTTTAACATTTTATATTTATACATATTAATAGAAAATTAAAGAAATAGGGAAAATAATCAAAATGCTGCTTACTTAATTAAACTTAACGAAAAAGAAAATTATATAATAACCATAAATAGGTGTGACAAAAATCAAGAGATTATATACAAACAACAAAGATAAAACTGAAGTTGCAAATGGTTAAAAATATATCCTTTTTATAAAGGGTTTTGAATAAGAACTCATTTTATCAATAACTCTTCAATTGTTAAAAGGATTATTTGAAAGAATAGTTTTCCAACAACTTTCTTAAATGCATGATATTTTAACAAATTTAAGAACTATTTTACTTAACATATAAAGTATTTTAGTATATAAGAATGTCTGAAAATCATATAGTAGGATTGTATTTAAAAAGAGTGAACTAGAGTCTTGCTCGGTATGGTTTATACCAAATTGTGGATCATATGTCTCTAAAGTGAAATTATTACACTGGATGTCTTTATGTTTTGCATTTTGTCCGATTTTGGTCCATTTTCTTAATAGAGTTAACTCTTAATTCGTTAACTTTGGGCCAATTTGGTCAATTTACCTTTTGGTCTATTTATTAATTAAAAATTAAAAATATTATACATTATAATAAAATGAATTAATTTATTATATATATATATATATATATTTCCCTCCCTTGTTGGCGACCAACATCCCACCCCCATATCTGACCTCCAAGAACCATCTTTGGCCTCACACAAAGATTTTACACACAAAAAACCATATGCAATTTAACTCCTTATATTGAACCCATGAACCACCTGCAGCTACCCCCTTCAACCACATTTAATTACTACTCTTTTCTTTTTCCTGATCACTCTACAAACATACACACACATATGGAGTATGCTTAGGTGTTTGCTTTGTCAAAGAACCAATCGATTGGTTCAACTTTTCTTGCCCAACCATGAATGAAACATGTATACGTTAGTTTGGTTCAACTTTTTGTTCCTAACATAAAGTATGTATGTATGTTTGTTTGAGGGAGAGTTGAAAAGGTTATTGGAGGATTGGGGTCCTCGAAGAATGGGGAGATGGTTGGCTAGTACGAGTTAGGGGTCATCGGTGTGCAAGAAGACAGGTAAGGTCATCAGATTTGTTATCGGAGATGGTGGCTAAAGATGGAGATGGGCGGTGTGGTTGAAACGGGAGAGAGAGAGAGAGAGAGAGAGAGAGAGAGAGAGAGAGAGAGAGAGAGAGAGAGAGAGAGAGAGAGGTGGTTGTATTAATTATAGAAAAAGACAAAATATTTAAGAAAAAAATAGAAAAGGTAAACATACCAAATTACCCCTGAATTAACATATTTGGAGTTAGTGGAGTTAGAGCAACGGGCCCAACTCGAAACAAAATGCAAACCACGAGGGCACTTAATGTAATTATTTTGCTTTAAGAACAGGATCTGTAGTTTGGTGTAAACCACAGGGACCAAGAGTGTAAATTCACTCTAAAGAAAATCTGTGTGAACCCAGCGGGTTGAATAGCATCAATCGGGAATCCGATTCGGATAACTAGTACCGTCGAAGTGGGGGATATCCCCTGAAAACCGCAAAAAGACTTGGAGGCAAAGCGAAGACACAACATAGTAGAACTAGCATCTGATGAAACAAACGCGTAAACAAGTCGTCAAACTGCTTGATTTGCAGTAATATTTGGTGAAAACAAAGAGAAAATTAGGCGGGACTACAAACTAAAGGAACTGAGTAAAAAAAATGAGGGGATTGCTGGTTTTTGTTGGGGCACTGTTGATGATTAATGTCTGTAATGCGTTATTAACTTCTCGAATTAATCGTATGAGTAGCACCAGCAGCAATTATTTGAGCAAGGAAGTGTTGTGGTTCAATCAGACTCTCGATCACTTTTCTCCCTATGTATGAATCATCTCTCTCTCTCTCTCTCTCTCTCTCTCTCAATATCTGTATGCATGTGTTGGGGATGATTATGTATGATTTTAAGTTTTCATGATTTCTTATGGATAAATCACTTATGAAGAATTTTGCTTATTACCAGCAGGTTTCAGGTGTGTTATTTCAGTTTATGGATTCCCGATTATGATTTCTGATTTTATCTTATGAGGAGAAAGTTATGTTTTTTTTTTTTATAAATATTACTTGGTAATTCGAGAAAAGAGATGAATTCAGACTTTTAGATGATAAATTGGGTTTGCTGTTCAATTTTAGAAGTTGTAGTTGGGTTTAAGGAAAAAGTTCGATAAATCAGGGCGAACTTTGCGGCAAGTAGTACAAAAATGAAATATGTTGATTATTCTATGTAAAAAAGAAGAATGAAAATAAGAATTTGGTGATGAATTAGTAGCAAACTGTAATCATTCTTGGATATGGAAAGTAGGGTTTGACATCAAAGTAAGAATGTTATCTCTTAGAACAGGAGGGATGTATGTTTTATGTTTAATTGTTCTGAGATTATGATTTCATTTGTTAATTATTGTTTTTTATCAGCTTGTGATGCAATTTTTGCCTTGAATTGGGTTCATCAATGCTTTTCTTGCAATAGGTTAAGATTCATGTGTATGTAATTATGAAGGACAAGACATGGTTATGCTTATTTACTTGCCTCCTTACGTCTTTGAAATTAAGCATAATTTAGCAAAGTCGGTCGTGGTGAGTTTGTGTATCTATATTACAGTTATCAGGGATCCTTTGTTCGGAAAGAGGATGGTACTTTTTGCAAATATATCGAAAGAAAATATAAAAATACACCTAACGAGCGTGGGACTCCCATCCAAAAGCATGCCCATTCAACTTATTAGGACAAGCACTAATGTTTAGATGGAGAGCACTAAACCAATCAAATAAACACATGTGGTTGGAACATACTCCAATCTATGTTACAAGGATCCAAAAGAAACGTAGTACTATAAAACATAATAAAGCAACAAAAAAAAACATCTAGCCTTATCATCCGGCCAACGATGATAACCCTTCTTCCTCCGGTAGTAGTCTCGGCCTTGATTGGAACTTATCTTTTCCTCCACATGCTTGCTTCTCTTAAAGCTATTAAGATTCCCATGCAACCACCCTCTTTAGTGTTTCTTCCGGTTACTACGACAAATTTTGCCCATACTCTTGGTTGTTAAGAGCGCTTGCTTCATCCTCCTTCTTCGCCCTACTCCGTCCGTTGAGCTGTTTTTGAAGGCCGAGTTTCAGTTGCACCACCTCCCGTGTTAACTTGGTGAGGTCTTCTTCACTCCGACGTTGGATTTTGAATAAATGATGATTACGTTCTTGCCATACGTGGTACATGGTTGCAGCAAGAATCAACCTTCGTGCATAGCCTCCATTGTATTACCCCCACCTTTAACAAGTAAATCATTTATAATATCGCCCCATGTATCCCCCACCAATTGAAGGCCTATTGATTCTTTTAGCGTTGACCTGACAGGCTTGAATATTGACAAGAGAAAAAGAGATGGTCACGACTATCCATCTCAGTTGATCATAGTGGACGAACACCAAGTATGCGTATGATGCATCTAGTGAAAAATAGTAAATTTATTAATGATTATGCAAGAAATTCTACGAGGGTAAAATGAGCATTTTAGTTGCCTATATACTTTAACACGTTTGGAAGCCTTTTTGTTTTCTGGTTTTTGTTCTTGTTTGAGAAAAACATGCAAACCATATGGAAAAAGTGCAATTGCTGCAACCAATGTTGTTTTCCAAAAAACCTATATATGTTGACAAAAATTTGTAACGTTTTTAAATCTTTATACTTGATTTTGATGTTTTATGGGTTGCAAGAAAAATATGTATTGACTACTGAACTATAGGTTGAGATTTCAATTCAAGTAAAATACCTCTTATATTTTAGTATGTTTATTTATTTCAACCTATTGCCTCTTTGCCATCCCCCTCCATCATCATCTTCATCACCTGTGACTTTCTTGCCACCCTCATCTACGTCACCCTTCATTTTCTCACAGCTTACTGCAAGTCTCACAACAATGATAATGTGCCCAAATGTTTCTTTTTCTATTTTTTGACTTTCTTGCTAAGCATTGGCCGTGAGCAATATTATTGAAATAAACAGGTAAATATTAAAATTTTATGTTTTTTTTTTCATACTATTGGTGAAGATTGAGTTGTTGAGTTGATGTTTTCATCAACTATGACAGAGGGGAATGAGGTGGGAGTAGCGGTAAGAAAACAATGATGGTTGTGGTAAACCTCCGGTCCGTTTTACCTATAAAAGGAGGTCGAAGTAATGGGTTGTGGGTCTCTTTTGTTAGTTGTGAATAAAGGGGAGGGTACTTTGGGTATTTCCCTGTGGAATAATAGGCGGTTGGGGGTTGTTTGTGTTGGGTATTCTGTTGTAATTGGAGCGTATGCTCTGGGAGAGATACTGACCTCTCGAACGTCAGTGAACCTTTGTCTTTCAATTTCTATCATTCAATTTGCTTCCTATTCGGTGTGCATCAAATTGGTATCAGATCACGTTCGATCCGATCATGACGACTAGGAATGCGAATTCAAGGATGGACGATTTAGAGAGTAGTGTTGGTTCGATCGAGAAGAATCAACAATTGATCGAGAAAAGCCTTGAGAAGATCGTGCAGCAGATAGAAAAATTGAGTCAACATGTCGCTAGTAAAATGAATTCAACTGCTTCGTCGGACGGTGAGGATTCGCCTGGAGGGATGAGGAAGAAAAACGAAGGTACGTATGATTCTAGTCGATTTCTAGCGGTGAAAGGAAGGAAGCTAGAGATACCGACTTTCGACGGAACAGATCCGGGCGGGTGGATTATTAGAGCAGAGCGTTATTTCGCGTTGAATCGATTGACGCAAGAAGAGTAGATTGATGTATCGTTTATTGCATTTGAAGGAGATGCTCTTATGTGGTTTCAATGGGAGAATAGGCAATATCCAATCACACGATGGGAGGATTTACGACGATTGATTTTGCGGCAATTTCGATCAACGGCGGCAGGTACGTTATGTGAACAATTCCTAGCCGTAAAACAAACTGGTTCAATTGAGGAGTTTAGGAGAAAGTTCGTAAAATTGGCGGTGCCATTGGAGGGGATCCCTGAGGAAGTTTTTCTAAGCCAGTTCATTAATGGACTAGAAAATACGATCAAAGCGGAGGTGCGCTTGATGAGTCAGTAACTCTAGAGGAAGCGATGGAGTTAGCGCTGAAAATAAAGGAAAAAAATAAAACGATCGCTAGGGAAAGATCAATATCGATGGCGAAGAAAAATCCAGCAGTGTTGTCGGAGGCCAAGAGTTCATCATCTAGTTCGAGTACAAATTCAATATCTAAAACAGGCTCGGAGTTCATAAAGTTGTCCGCTCAAGAAGTCCGGCAGAGGCATGCCTTAGGTCTCTGCTATCGATGTGATGAAAAATACGCTCCGGGGCATAAATGTAAGAAAAAAGTGTTATCAGTGCTGTTAGTTCAAGAGGACGCTATGGAAAAGGATAAAGGACTAGAGGAAGAGGAGAAATCTCTAAATGCTACTGATGTGGTTGATGTAGGACAGAACGTGGAGGTGCATTTGAATTCAATGGTTGGATTAACAAATCCAAAGACTATGAAAATAGAAGGTAATCGAAGATCAAAAGGTTATAGTTCTCATAGATAGCGGAGCGACACACAATTTCATTTCGAAAGAGATAGTGAATAAGTTGAACTTGAAGGTTGAAAATAAAAGGAGTATTCAATAACGATGGGTACAGGAACAGTGGTGAAAGGTGTTGGTATATGTCGACATATAATTCTGTCAATACAGAGTCTGGATGTGGTAGAGGACTTTTTACCTATTAAATTGGGTAAATAGTGATGTAATTTTGGGGATGCAATGGCTGGAATCGTTGGGAGCCACTTATATCAACCGAAAACAACAAGTGATGAAGTTTACTGTGGGAGGAAAGTCGGTGGCATTAAAAGGTGATCCATCTTTGGGGAAGTCCAAGGTTTCGTTAAAAGCGATGGGAAAGCTTATACAACAGGAAGGACATGCGGTCTTGGTAGAACTAGGTTCGTGTGAGTTGGGTGGTGATGAGGAACTCGAAGTGGTCCAGCCTTTGAACCAGTTTTGAAGGTATATGGTCATGTTTTTCATATGCCAAAGAGATTACTACCAGTTAGAGGGAAGGAGCATGGGATTGTGTTGAAAGATGGAACAGATGCGATAAATGTAAGGCCCTATCGTTATCCTCACTATCAAAAAGATGAAATTGAGAAGTTAGTTAAGGAGATGTTGGAGGCAGGCGTGGTTCAACCAAGCATCAGTCCATTTTCAAGCCCTGTTTTACTAGTTAAAAAGAAGGATGGCAGCTGGAGATTCTGCATAGATTATCGTGCTTTAAACAAGGCGACTATTATCGATAAATTTCCGATACCCGTCATTGATGAACTATTAGATGAACTACATGGAGCCCGTATATTTTCTAAGTTGGATTTGAAGTCGGGATATCACCAGATTCGAATGAAAGAGGCTGATGTTCAGAAGACAGCCTTTTGAACACATCAAGGACATTATGAATTTAAGGTAATGCCCTTTGGGTTGGTGAACGCTCCATCGACTTTCCAAGGTTTGATGCATGGTTTAAAAAAGCGTTCGAGGCGCCGCCTCTCTTCCCATATACGAGTCGTACGCCTTGTGACCATGAGGCGGTGAGGCGTCCATGAGGCGTACGCCTCTAAGATTAAATGTTTCCTGAAATAATTCTACAGTTGTAAAGTAAACCACATGCCACTTTTCCCACTGGTTTTGTACTTTTTATTCTTTGGTGGTCCTATATTGTTCTCCACTTTCAAAGCTTTTATTCTTTGGTGGTCCTATATTGTTCTCCACTTTCAAAGCTCCTATGCATATGCTGCTTTGTCCTTTTTTTTTGAGTTTTTTTAATAAGTACATTGAACGTTACTGTTGTACATTGAATATACTGAGTTTTTTTTTATTCTTTACTGTTTGTATGTTACTGTTGTACATTGAATACATTGTTTTCAAAAGCGGTCGAGGCGAGGCGGTGGAAAAACGCTAATGAGGCGCCGCCTTTTACCCTAGAAACGAAACGTACGCCTTGCGGTGGAGAGGCGGTGGGGCGGTGAGGCGATATAGAGGCGTGCGCCTCAGAACTCGAAGAGTTTTTTTCTCAAACTGAAGAGTCTTTTTCAGACTTTTGAATATATATACGGTATCTATCTATTTAAGTTAATAATATATTTTCTTTAAAATTTCCTATTGCATTTAATATATACTATTACTATATAATAATACTAAGAGTCAGTCAAAACCCTAAAGTAGTAAATAAGAAACAGAATACGCTCCTCTCTTGTTTTTCTCTTTCATGTGATCACATTGCATTGAGTTCAACTTGCTTATCTGCATTCTGCTGCATTAACAGGCATGTATACTTTATCTTTTTACGTTTTATCTTTGACTTTCTTCTTTTTTACGTCAGAATCTCTTCTGTATGCTACTGTTTTCTGCTACTAAGTTCTGACTCATCTGCTACTGTTTTTTTGATGCATATACATATATCGACAATATATGTTATATGTGTATATAATAGATATATCTACCGAGTTCTGTTATATCTACATATATCTGTTATATGTTATGTCTTATTGAATCATTTAATTATGTTTTTGGTACTTATAAGTAGTAATTCTATGGCTTTTATGACTTTCATGGTTTATTATGAGATTATTATTTACATATTATATATTTTATGAATTTTATTTGTTTCCGCCTCGGGGCTTACGCCTCGGACCGCCTTGAGGCTTATGCCTCGCCTCACGATTCCGTACTTTAAAACTATGGTTGGAACAGAGGGTAGTGGAACCTGAGTACCAGAAGTGGGTTAGCAAGTTATTGGGCTACAATTTTTCAATAGTTTACAAACCTGGAAAAGTGAACAATGCTGCCGATGCGTTATCACGAAAGGACGATGGAGTAGAGTGTTCGAGCATGGGTGGACCGTGTTGGAGACAGTGGGATAAGTTGAAACAGAACCGGATAATGACGAAGTCCTCGTCAAGATTAAAAGAGACTTAGCTGCTGCTGATACGGGTGAACATAAAGGGTTTGAAGTTCAACAAGGCCTACTGTTGTATAAGAACCGATTGGTTATTCCCAGGAAATCTGAAATACTTCCTCTGTTGTTCGACGAGTTCCATGCTATGCCTATCGGGGGTCATTCGGGAGAGGATAAAACTCATCAGCGAATAGCAGCAGAAGTCTTTTGGGTGGGAAGGAGAAAGGACATCTCTGATTGGGTCAAGAGATGTGAAACCTGTCAAAGAAATAAGTCTTTAAGGGGTTCACCGGCGGGACTGTTGCAACCTCTGTCTCTTCCAAACACAGTATGGGAAGAAATATCCATGGATTTTATTGAAGGGTTACCAAAGTTAGGAGGTATGAGTACGATTTTGGTTGTTGTGGATCGCTTCAGTAAATACGCACACTTTGTTGGTTTGAAACACCCTTTCACAGCACAAACGGTGGCTGAAGTATTCGCTAAAGAGATTATACGGTTGCATGGGGTTCCAAACTCCATAATTTCGAACCGAGACAGTTTTCCAAAGTATTTTTTGGAAAGAGTTATTCAAATTGCAGGGCACGAAGCTAAAGTTCAGTTCAGCCTATCATCCACAGGCAGATGGGCAGACAGAAGTCGTTAATAGGGGGCTGGAACAATATCTTCGGTGTTGGGTATCCGATAAACCAAGGCAGTGGAGTCGTTGGTTACCTTGGGCTGAGTTATCATACAATACGGCTCACCACACTTCGCTCAAATATTTTCCGTTTAAGGTGTTGTATGGCCGTGATCCTCCTCCCATGTTAAGGTACAAACAGTCTTCCTCCCATGTGCACAGACAGTTAATTCAGAGTTAGCTAATAGAGACGAAGTATGGGATGAAGTAAGGATGCATTTACTAAAGTCCAAGTGTCGGATGAAGCAACATGCTGACTTAAAAAGGAAGGAGGTAAGTTTCACGACGGGAGATTGGGTATTTCTCAAATTACGCCCTTATCGACAAAAGTCTTTGGTGAGTGGGAACAATCCCAAGTTATTGGCCAGGTTTTATGGGCCTTACAAGGTAGTAGAACAAATTAGGAAGGTGGCTTATCGACTAGATTTACCGAGTGGGGTCAAGATACACCCGGTTTTTCACATTTCCCAACTTAGACAAGCTATAGGAGACTGTGTGTCCTCGAAGAACATTCCGACTCAATTGACAGAAGAAATGGTCTTACAAGCGGAACAAAAAATGTTGCTCGATGTTCGTTCGATTATGCAAGGGGATCCTGGAAAATTGGAAGTTTTGGTGAAGTGGAAAGGATTGTCAGAGTTCAAGTCTACTTGGGAGAATTTTGAAGCTTTGATCCACCAATTTCCTGACAGTCACCTTGAGGACAAGGTGAAAGCTTTGGGAGGAGGTATTGGTAAACCTCCGGTCCGTTTTACCTATAGGAGGTCAAAGTAATGGGCTGTGGGTCTCTTTTGTTAGCTGTGAATAAAGGGGAGGGTACTTTGGGTATTTCCCTGTGGAATAATAGGCGGGAACTTCCTTTTATAAGGGTTGGGGGTTGTTTGTGTTGGGTATTTTGTTTTGTATTCTGTTGTAATTGGAGCGTATGCTCTGGGAGAGATACTGACCTCTCGAACGTCAGTGAACCTTTGTCTTTCAATTTCAATCATTCAATTTGCTTCCCTATTCGGTGTGCATTGAGTAACAAACAAAAAATTGTACGAGAAAGTAAATCAAAAAGATAAGTAGATAGACAAGCAAATTTTGAATGGAGAAGACATTGATGAAATAACAAAGTAGTATGGTAAATGTAGCCTTATAAGGACATGCTCAAAATGTAAGAAAGTATAGTACTTCCCTTCCAAAGTCCCCCAATTTTGAAGGAATAGTTGGCCTACCGATTGAGTATATGCTATGATGGACCTGTGGCCGGACCATGCTAGACAAGATACCGAATGAGGTCTATTGAGCAAAATCGGGGGTAGCGCCTTTTTCCGATAAATTAAGAGAGGGAAGATTGTGATGGGTTGGGCATGTTTGTAGGTTGAGGGTGTGAGTAGAAGGGGCAGGCTGAGGAGGACGTGGGGCCGAACAACTGAGATGGGACATGGCGACTTTAGATTTTTCGGAAGATATGACCTCATATAGTAATTTGTGGATACACAGGATTATGATAGCAGATTGTGTGTGAGGACTTGTAGTAATTGGGGCAGGGGAGGGGCTGGAGAGGTAGAGGGTTAGAGAATCATTAGCTAGGTAGTAGTGCCTTAGGATAGGGTAGAATTAGAATCTCGACCGCATATTCGTCCTTAGCTAGTTTAGTGATGTTTTTATCTTCTCATAGGTCTTTATTGTCCTTGCGTGCTCTATTATTATTCATGGTACTTTTTCTTCGACTAGCTTACTATCGTAGGCCTTTATCAGTTTATTGTGCATTTCTATCATGTATTTTTTTTATTCACTCTTTCTTCATTTCTCAAACTTTTAGACTCTTCCAACCATTTTTCGGTCGAAAAATTATTTTCTCAACTCGTTTTACGAGTCGGGGGTCTTAATGCAAAATATTCAATACACCCAGTATAAGAAGTCCATCCAATATATCCATTAAGATGTCAAAGTTCTGTGTGCTTTTAGATAAAGGGAATCTCAAGGTGTCGTGGAGTCATCCATTGTCTAAATAGTCTCACTTGGTGTCGTTAACCTTCTTTTTTTTCCCTATTCATATTATATCCTTTCTTAATCTTATTAAGCACTGTGTGATTGTGATCATTCATAGCCAATGATAAGTATTTATAATGCGTGAACACATATATGACTATAATGTGCAGAAAGTAAGACTATCTTTCTTTATTTTGTAACCTCTACTGTATCCATGGTCCTTCGTTAATACAATAATACAGATTTGTAATTCTGTGGTATTTTCCCTTGTCTGGATTTTAATTTTGATCTTCTATTTGGAATTTGCACACTTTCTTTATGCATCTTATCAACCCTGTGATGCACAAGATGCTGACTTGCTGTGGTTTGGCATTTACAGGATCATCGTAAATTTCAGCAGCGGTATTATGAATATTTGAACGAGTTCAGAATTCCTGATGGACCGATCTTCTTAGTAATAGGTGGTGAATCTGCATGTGGTGGGATATCCAATGACTATATCGGTGTATGTCCCAATAGTTTACCATAAGCTGATGTAGTAAGGGTGCGTTTGGTACGTAGGACTGGACAGGACAGAACAAAACAAAAACTTGTTGTCCATGTTTGGCTCGACATTAGACTAGGACAAGATGGGACTGAGTGGGACAAAAATGCATTTTTTGTCTATCAAATAGGTAGAACACAGAACGGGGAGATAAGACAAGATTAATAAATTACTAAACTAACTATGTCAAATTGAAACCCTAAAACCTTCCAGAATTCTTTCACCCCGTCCCTTCCGCGTACCAAAAGCACTTCTCTTATAGAAATTGTAAATTGTTTATTGAGTGAGAACAAGCTAGAAGATTTAATGTTGGTTCCTGCTGCTTTAACTTTATACAGGTTTTGGCAAAGAAATTTGGAGCTGCTGTAGTTACTCTTGAACATCGGTACTATGGGAAGAGTTCCCCGTTCGAATCTCTAACTACGGAAAATCTGAAATTTCTCTCATCGAAGCAGGCACTCTTCGACTTGGCTGCTTTCCGTGAATTTTATCAGGCAAGTTGTGGTTATTTGAGTTGCAACAGAAGTGATGTTAGTTTTGCTTGATTCACCATAGCTATGCATTCTAATATGTGATTGATCAAAATGGCGTTGACAAATTATTTGTATTAATGTGTACCTCAAGAAAGGAGAAAACTCGAAATTGTCGGAGTCCCACGTTAGCTGGACCTGGACTCTTTCTTCTCAATATATGTTGGAACCTCCCTTCTCTTCTTAAGGGCTCATTTGGAGAGTAATCTAATGGGGTTTCACATATTATCACAGAAAGCACACCCTAAAACAATTTGGATACCACCAGAGGAATCCAAATAAATCCTAGAGGTAAAATGGACAACCCTCAAAAGATTGCATTGTGTATTATAACGGATTATCTTCAATGATCTTGTAGGAATCCCTAAATTTGAAGCTCAAGAGAGTAAACGTTGAGAACCCATGGTTTGTTTTTGGTATCTCGTATGCTGGAGCTCTTAGTGCATGGTTTCGTCTGAAATTCCCGCACTTAACATGTGGAAGTCTTGCAAGTTCTGGTGTAGTTCATGCCATTCTCAACTTCACCGAATATGATCGACAGGTGAATAAGAATGTTCTCTTTTGAGTTAATTTATTTCATCTTATTTTGTTTTCTTGTTATGCTTTTGTGATTACGTCCATCGTGGCAGATTGGCGAGTCTGCAGGGCCAGAATGTAAAGCTGTATTACAAGAAGTTACTCAACTTGTTGAACAAAGGCTTCCATCAGATGGTGAAGCACTGAAAACTAGATTTGGTGCTTCTGCGGTATGATTTTTTCTCTGTTTTTTGACGGGTGATACATGAAGGCGGAATAGCAATTGTTTTAATTTGTTAAGATCCGTAAACTTTTGCGGTGTTTGATCTGATAGAATATCCTTTCAGCTAAAAGTCGATGGTGATTTCATGTATTTTCTGGCGGATGCTGCAGCTGTAGCCGTAAGTTTATTTGTTAGTGGTTTTTGTTGTTTATACGGTGATTTTTAACAAAGCTGATATGTCCAAATGCTTTACAGTTTCAATACGGAGATCCAGATAAACTTTGCACCCTAATGACAAACGCTAAAAAGGCTGGAGAGGATCTAGTGGTAATTCCTTGCTTTTGACTTCTTTTCGTTTCTTAAAATAGTTGCAATATTCAACTTCTGTTATTAGTGGTGACACTTGTTTCTCGAGTTTTTACATAAGCCGGCGGTCTTCACTGAAACAGCCGCTCTACCCTTTGGGGGTAGAGGTTAGGTTTGCATACATTATACCCCTCAGATCCCACCTTCGGGTGGGATATACCGGACTAGTTTTGTATGGTTTGGTTTTACTTGTTGCTCGAGTTTACATAAGCCGGTGGTCTTCATGGAAACAGCCGCTCTACCCTTTGGGGTAGAGTCAAGTCTTCGTACATCATACCACCTAGATCCCACCTTCGGGCGGGATAGACTAGGCTAGTTTGGTTAAACTTGGTGCTCGAGTTCTTTTTCTCTTCCAATATTCATTCAAACAACTTTCTGCAGGGTGCATATGCAAAATACGTAAACGAATACTATGTTGGTAGTTTTGGAGCTAACATTCAAACGTATACACAAGAATACCTAAAGAAAACTACCCTGAGTGACTCTGAATCTGGAGACCGATTATGGTGGTTCCAAGTTTGTACTGAAGTTGCGTTTTTCCAAGTGGCACCTGCTAATGATAGTATCCGCTCTTCGAAGATTGACATAGGGCACGTGCCTACAACCCACTTTTTTTTTTTTTCATTGGGTACACTTAAATGACTTACGGTTATTCAAAACTTGATTTTTTGATCTGTAACAGGTACCACTTGGATTTATGCAAAAATGTTTTTGGAGAAGGCGTCTATCCGGTTGTTGATGCAACAAATCTGTACTATGGGGGCACAGACATTGCTGGTATAAACATTAGTCAGTTTATGCATGCACACACACATGTGTATAAATTTATATATATATATATATATATATATATATATATCCTGTTTACGTCATTATCAGACGATTTAATGATTTAAACTAGTTCGCCAATACTTCCAAGCCTGAGTTTAACCCCACAGTTGGTTATGGCAAAATCAAAAACCCATGACACACTACAACAAAACCAGCTTTATAGGACTTAAATTTATAAGACCAAACAATTGTGCATCCTATGTAAAGGTGTTACAATAAGTCAATAGGATGCCTTTGGGCGTCCTAATAATTTTTTTTAATGAAATAAAATGTCATATTAGTCATTTTTTGACATTCTTTGAAAAAAGGACTTAATAAGAACGAGTTTATGATAAAAAGATGTGTTCATAGGACACCTCTTAAAAGTGTCCTATAAAAAAGCTAATAGGACACTTTATTTCAAAAGTGACCTAAAAAACTTGGATGCTCAAATACGTCATAATATCCTATTGTAACATTTTGATATAGGACGCAACCAATGGGCCATTGGGTTAGTGGTATCCGGTAACCCCACCTTTTTGGAGGTCAGGGGTTCAAGTCTCACTAAAAAGTGAAAAGTGTATGAGTTTAACTTGCCGTTATAAATGTATATACTTCAATTGATCTACGATGCACAATTGTTGATCCTATAAGGCAGTCTATTAGGACATTTAGACGTCGTTGACGTCGTTCCTCTTGCCAACATCTGAAATCGAACCCTAAACGAAAAAAGAAAATCTTGCAATTTCAGTTGAATTTTGCACAATAGCTAAACATGGATAACGGAAGGTTGGATGGTTGTTTGTCATATGCTTGGATCATTCAAAACTTTTACATCTCTCATAAAACTCTGTTTCTTGATTGAATTACTAATTGCTGCCATCTGCATGCAGGTTCGCAAATAGTTTTTACAAACGGATCACAAGATCCATGGCGACATGCATCCAAACAGATCTCATCTCCAGGCAGTAAGTTGCCATAATTTTCTTCATCTGTTCTTCGTTTTCTTATTGCTTTTCGAGCTTTCTACCATTGACACCAAGCCCTTCGTTTTTTTTTTCTATTTTTTGTAGTGCCGTCCTACATTGTCACTTGTCAGAATTGCGGCCACGGAAGTGATCTAAGAGGATGCCCCCAGTCTCACTTAGTTCCTGAAGGTTAGTTTGGACGATCAACGCTTTTAATAACAAGTCGATCTCGAACACAAAATAGAGCTCATTTAACTTAACGAGTCGAGCTCCATAACACCAGTGTTCGACTCGGCTCATTTGAAAACGTGATTAAATTTTTTCGAACCGAGCTTACCCTCTTGAGCTTACACTTTTTCGAGCCAACATGTTCATATGTTCATAAATCATACAATTCAAATATATAAATTATCGAGCTCGAGCCAATAAATGAGTTAATCGATTTCAAGTTCAAGTTCAAGTCCATACGAGCTTATAAAGCTTGAAATTTAAGGTATAATATACAACTCAAAATTGTTAAAGGAGCATCATGCTCAAGCACTACTTTTAAAAAGTTTTTTGAGCTCGAGCTCGAATAACTTTCTCATAGTTGTCCCCAAAACAATCTTTAACATATGGCGGAAATGTATATATTTTGCAGGAAATTCTAAAAATTGCAGTTCACCCGATGCGGTTAACAAAGTTCGACAACAGATGATAGAACAGATAGACTTGTGGCTGTCTCAGTGCCATGCTGCAGGTAGGAGTTCGATGTAAATAAACTTTGTACTAATAAATTATCAGTGATCTCCCACAAAGGAGTTGTATCTTGCCTACCATCGTATGTATAGTTGCTCTCATTCGATCTATATGATCGCTATGAGTTGCATCCTGTGCCATAATCACATGAACGAGGCTAGTATATGACCTTCGTTTGTAACTTTCAAACCTTTAAATAAAAGAGATATCAACATACCTTCCTGTTCTGCTTCTTCTATTTCAAAGGGAATAAATAAGCTACCTCAATAACTATGGTCCGAATTTGTGCGGTTTTAAGACCCTCAGTCTGAGACTTTGTGAATTAGATTAGTCGAATCATTCCCCTCTATCATAATGCATGTGTACCCTTGTTCAAGTAAACCAAACGAACACAGAGAATCCCACACGGTCTAGGGTCTAGGGAGGGTAGTATGTACGCATTCCTTACCTCTGCCCCGAGGAGTAGAGAGGTTGTTTCAAGTGTATCCTTGTTCAGGTAAACCAAACAAAATCAACCCATTGAATCCCATGTAGACTAGGGTATGGGGAGGGTAGCATGTATGCAGACCTTACCTCTACCCAAGGGTAGAGAGGTTGTTTTAGTGTACCCTTGTTCAGGTTTACCAAACGAAACCAACTGACCTAGTGAATCCCACACGGACTAGGGTCTAGGGAGGGTAGTATGTATGCAGACCGTACCTCTGTCCCCGAGGGGTAGAGAGATTTTTTCAGGTGTACGCTTGTTCATGTAAACCAAACCAAACCAACTGAACCTAGTGAATCCCACACAGACTAGGGTCTAGGGAGGGTAGTATGTATGCAAACCTTACCTCTGTCCTATGGGGTAGAGAGGTTGTTTCAGGTGTACCCTTGTTCACGTAACCGAACCAACTGAACCTAGTGAATCCCACATGAACTAGGGTGTGGGGAGTGTAGCATTTACGCAGATCTTACCTTTTTCACGAGGGGTAGAGAGGTTGTGTCATGTATACCCTTGTTTAACTAAACCAAACCAAACGAACCCAGTGAA
The DNA here is from genome assembly GCA_954870635.1 of Arctium minus. Taxonomy (NCBI): domain Eukaryota; kingdom Viridiplantae; phylum Streptophyta; class Magnoliopsida; order Asterales; family Asteraceae; genus Arctium; species Arctium minus. The sequence continues at coordinate 19,237,466 of OX941097.1, read as the reverse complement.
TCCCATACGAACTAGGGTATGGGGAGGGTAGTATATATAAAGACCTTACCTCTGCTCCAAGGGGTAGAGAGGTTGTTTCAGTTGTACACTTGTACCCTTGTTCAGGTGAGGTCCGGATAACCAGATGCCAAGTTCGGCGCCTATTGAACCTTGTGGGGTTAGCTCAACTGGCAATAAGGTTGGGGCCTTTGGGGATTTTCCTCAGAGGTCAAAGGTTCGAGTCCTGCAAGGCCACTAAGGGATGGTGTAGAATCTACGATGATATGATCAATGCCGCCACACACAAGAAATTGTGGAAGGTACAATCTATCAATGCATGACATACAAATCAGTATACCATCATCTTTCTAGAATTATATCTTACGAAAATCATTTTATCGATATCTCTTGAAATTACTAGAGATTAGAATCCATCACTCCACAAGAAATACTTATAGAATTGCTAGAAGTACATGCTATGAACAAAAGCAGCAGTCTCCATGGGCTATTAAACCTTATCGATGTTGCATATTAAACCTTTTATCATGTTCTATGCTCAACCCTTTTGACTTTAGACTATGGCTTAGTAGACGTAGCCCTTAACGAACATTCCCTCTTTGGCCTCCTCGGACTCACCCTCACCGGTGTATTTCCCGAGCTGAGCCAGAGAGTTGGCACTAGCCCGGAGGAGCAGAGCATCCTGAGCCGCCTTGACGTTCTCGGGTCTTCCTCCCCATGTCTTCAAGCAGGTGTTCTGAAGGGCACGTGCATATGAGAACGACACGTGCCATGGGTTCGGGCTTTGGTTCATCGCGTTCAAGTTGAGTGTAGCCTCCACCTCAGATTGCCCACCGGACAAAAACTGCATTTTAGGTATGCAAAAACAAGTCATTTATGGATATTATTAGGGGAGCCCTAGAGATCCAATAATATGCACTGTTAGACTATGTTTGGCAAACAACTGCTAAGCTAGTTATTGGCTAATAAACTAGTCATCGATGATAAAAAAGTAATCGGTGTAAAATGACCTAAAAGGACATGTTGAAAAAGTAATTGAAAAAAAACCCATGGAGTTTATTGAAATGCTATTTGAAGTAGCTTTTAAAAAAACTAGCTTATGGCTAGCCAAGCGGGGCTTTTTGTCAAATAAGCTCAAAAAATACGGTTGCCAAACATGGACTTAGATTCCTGATACGCGCTAGAAAAATCATTTGTGCACAGAATCTAGGATGTTAAACTCGGGGAAACTAAAAGTTGTAGGTAAACTTGCCATGATTCCGGGAACTGCTGGTGGGATTCTTTGTTGAAGGAGCTTGAGAGTGTAATCGGCGACCTGTTGAGGTGTGGCTCGTTCCTTGCAATCAGCTCCAGGGGTAACCATGCTCGGCTTCAATAGGATACCTTCAAACAGAACATTGTTCTGTGCAAGGTAAAAGAACACCTCAGCCCACACCTGTTTTGCAACCTCAAAAGTCCTGTCGATTCCATGCTCTCCATCTAGTAAAATCTCAGGCTCGACAATTGGGACCAAACCGTTGTCCTGAAAAGTCAAATTTTTTATCTTAAAACCCCATTAAACCAAAAGTAACGGTTTAGAGTAAAGGTAAGTTGTTTTACCTGAGAAATAGCAGCGTAACGAGCCAGACCCCATGCTGCTTCCTTGACTGCTAGTGCTGTTGGGCCGTTTGGAATGCTCACGACTGTACGCCTGCAAGGTCAAGAAACGGAATTAGGGACTTGGTGTGGATGAGATAAGTTTTTTAAGCATTCACTGAAGTCAAAGACAAGAGCTTTGATTTCATGTGAATACACAGAAACAATCGCTCTACTCTTTAGGGTCTGGTTAGGTCTGTGTACATCTTACCCTTTAGATCCCACCTCCAGATGGGACATATTAGGTTGGTTTGGTTTCATTTGATATAGTTTCGAAAACGCGATACACTTACCATTTAGCAAAACGAGCACCCTGTTGGTAGTAAGCTGCAGAGCGTGAGGCGAGGCCATCAAGACCTTGGCACCACGACTCGTCGTTCGAGCCAGCCAAGGGAACTAGACCCTGTCAAAGTCAAACGATTGTGAGTCCCTGTGACTGGGGAACTATACACAGTGCACAAGAGTCTTGTTGTTCCACCTAGTTAGTGCACAACGAGGTTCTACTACTACTAAGTTGGTTAGCGCACAACTAGGATCTACTGTTGTACAACCTGGTTAGTACACAACCAGGTTCTACAGCAGCAGTATAACCTGGATAGTGTACAACCAGGATCTATTGTTGCCCAGGTTAGTGCACAACCAGGTTCTGCTATTGTACAACCTGGATAGTGCACAACCAGGTTCTACTGTTGTACAACCTGGTTATTGCACTACAAGGCATCCTTTCCCGGGGTTAGAGATATATTACCTTGTCGACCTTGATACCGGGGACGATCCCCTGTTCAACTAGGATATCGACGATCTTCTTGCCATCAACGGTGGATTGGTACAAGGTCTCCTCGAAGAGGATAGCACCGGAGATGTAGTTCCCGAGACCTGGTGGGGTAACAAGCAGGGTACGGTAAGCCTGACGGTTGGCCTCGGTGTTCTCGAGACCAATAGAAGCTAACCTCTTTCCACATGTAGCATTCGACTCATCCATGGCCAGGATTCCTCGGCCAGGCGATGCTACGGTTTTCTACATTTCACAAACAAATTCATTCGTTATAAACTTCCTTTCGGTATATGCTTGAACTAGAGACAGAAAAACACATACCGCGGTTTTGACAAGCTCATCGGCATACGAGGCACGGACCGTTAGCGCAGAGGGTGCACCGGGGCTGAACCGGACCACAGAGACCGATGGCTGGCGAAGGGTCTGACCCTTGACCCATTCAGACTTATCAAGAATGGCTGGGGATGACTGGAAGAGAAATGTTGAGGCCATTTTTAAAAAAAATTTAAACTTAAAAATAAATATATAGTTTTAAAAATAAAAATAAAGAAAGAAGCTCTGGGGCTGTCTTTCTATATCTTTTTGAATTTAACACCACTCATTGTGTTTGGGTTCACTGAATTTATAGTTATAATATGAGGTAAGAAAAGATATATATTTTAAGGCTATAATGAGTTGGCAAATTAGAGGGTGACACGTGGATTGATAACATGCTGATATGGCAGTTGGAATGTAGCAGACTTGGAGATGATATGTGATGAGGGGACGAAAATTGTCCCGTGGGAATCTCATGGTTCTGGGGATGATTATTTATTAATGGCTGTTATTTTTTATAAAAAATGCCAAAAATCATGAACTTTTCAATCAAATAATGTTGGGTCCCATCAAATTTATTACGTGAGGTTGTAATTTTGCCCTCTTTCTAAAATAAATACATCTATTGATTAATTATATAGCAAGTAGATTATGATATATGATATTTTTAATTTATGTTATTTGTATTCCATAGAGCCTACATTATTTAGGCAATCTTTCTTCCTTAGAAGTTGATAGCACATCACCAAATCTAGTGGTTTAATGTGTCCGAGTCAAAAGGCCAAGGATTTAAAAATTATTAAATATGAGAAGTGTGTGTGAGTATTTGCTATATATAAATATTATATATTTCTTCTAAAGTCGATAGTACTTGATAGGATTTGGTTTTAAGATCCGCAGGCCCTATTAAATTCTGCTCTGGATTGATGGAAACTTTTTATTGCTTAAATATCTATGATATCATTTTTTATGACTATAATAAGCAATTTTGTTGGTGAGAATTGATGTTTTGTGTTAATTATTAACGGATAAGAATGTGTTTTTGAATTGAAATCTTGTAAAAATCACAATTAGTTGGGATACTTCAATGAATATGGTGAAGTTATTTTTGAATTAGGAATAAGAGTGAGATACGACCAGGCATCCTTTTTTTTTTGGTAACCATGGGTTTTCGGGCCAGCTTACGCGTACCGACTAATCCCCGGGAGACCACGAATGGCCTGGAGTCATCGCAGGTGAACCTTCATGGCCACAAGAGCTTTGACAACGTCTGAATTTGAACTCTGGGTAGATGAGATCTTCCATTATATCCCCCAAAGGTTTTACCATTGCACCACAACCCAAGTGGTTAAACGATATTCAATCATTCAGTTAGAAAAATGATTGATTCACAAAATTTATATACGTTTTTTTAAAGGATATAAATTATCAATTATATTTATAGTTCTTATTAATTATAAAAATTAGAGAGACATCTGATAGTCTCTTTTCTGATTATTCACAAGGTATAATCTGTGGAACATAAACAAATCACTCCAAAGGGAATCCTGAACTAGAAACATAAAGTCATTTTGAAATTGAAGAGGATCGTTACAAAATATGAAATCAAATCCTCTTGAATTTACAAGTTGGTTTCCCCAAGGGCGGTAACATCCTGGGAGGGGTTGTGGATGATATCCCAATCTACCCGGGTTCGAATCCAAGGGGAGTCATTCTGAGGGCATGAGAAGTACCCAGTCCTTGGGTCGGTCCAGTCGTTGACTGGGCTGCCCCCCAGCCCAGTCTTAAGACTGTGGTTGGGCTCTAGGTTCAGCGTAAGTTGGGCCGGGACATCGGCGGATTAGTGGACTGCCCGTGGATGCCCGATACCACCGGGGAGGTGTGCGTGCGTGTATGCATATGTTCGTGGTAGTCGTTCGTTGGTTCGATGCCGCTATGCCTTCCAAAAAAAAATCCTCTTGAATTTTGTGAATGTGAATGATGGGGTAGATAAATAAGGCATGGACTAAAGGACTTGGAAGAACAAAGATAAAAAGAAATCATAATTTAAGAGCAATTTCTGAACTACAAATTTGGGTTTATCAACGACCATTTTGACTTTGATTTGGATTTGGATTTTTAATTCTTGAACCATATTTTTATTTGCAATTTGCTTTAATAACGGTCAAATAAATTGAAAAATAAGTTATAATGTTTATATGTAACTTTAAAATTCAGAAAGAATGAGGGGCATGGACGTTTTTCACGTTTATGTCACACAAATTGGGACCCAAAAAGGTTTATTTTCATGTATGACTCATCAAAAATTGAAGTTTTTTTTTTTTTTTTTTTTTTTTTATATTTATTGTTGAAGATTAAGACGAAAAACATGAAGCCCTATTTTTTTGTCAGTTTTTTATTTTGGTTTTATTTCTGTTTTTGTTCCTTATATTTTGGTCTTGAAATGTATTATTTTTAAATTAACAATTTCGGGACATTCTGATCAACTCACTCGGCCTATACGAGTGCGTTTGGTTTGCAGACTGGGTGGGACAGGACGGGACAAAAATTCACTGTCCCATGTTTGGCGTGATATGGGACAAGACAAAAGTTCACTGTCACATGTTTGGTGCGACATGGGATAGGGGCAAAGACTGGACATGGCGGGACAAGATGGGACAAAAAGGGGTATCATGGGACAAAAATGAGTCAGAAACTAAAAATCATTGATTTATCGTCATTTGATATATAATCCTAATATGGTATTAGTCTTAAGGGTCACCACTACCCATCGTCGCTACTACCACCATCGACGGCCACTAGTAGCCATCGCTAACCACCGTCGGCCACCTCTACCTATTTCTCCACGATAACAACCTCCTCCACCACCTCCACAACCATTAGTCATCGCCACCACCACTACCATCGTCGACCACCTCCACTAACACCTATCACCACCACCTATTGTCGCCACCACCATCGACGGCCACCGGTAGCTACCACCAACCATCGTTGACCACTTCCACCTCTTCCTTCACTACTACAACAACTTCCTCCACCACCTCCACAACCACCACCCATCGCCACCTCCACCAATCACCACCACCCATTGCCGCCGTCGTCATCGACGCTCACCGCCAACCACCGTCTCTGGCTGCCACCACTGTCGCTCGCCGTCAACCATCGTTGGTAACCTCCGTCTCTTCCTCCACTACAATAACCTCAATTACCACTGTGCACCGCCACCAACACTACCTCTATTACTATCTTTCACCTTCTTCACAACTATCGTCTTTCACCGGCCACCCATCGTCTTGTATCTTTACTCGTCGCTGCAACTATGCATCCGTCAATTCATTAAGATCTTCCAAATTTAATCAACTATTATATTTTTTATATGAATCCGATTTTTTCGAACTATCATCAATTATTTCAGATTCTTCATTCAAATTTCCTACTATTGTTTTTGTATGTATTTATATGTATGAAAATTGTGTAAAAAAATTAATAATGTTTTTTAATTAAATTATTTAAGAATATTTTTTATTTGTGTTATTTATAACTATTATATGACATATAAAATTATCAAACAACTTTTAGGGAAACTTGTCCAGTCCTATCCTATCCAGTCCTAGTCGTACCATACACAAGACAACCATTTGTCTTGTCCAGTCCCGTCCAATCTTATCTGCGTACCAAACGCTACCTAAATGACATCTTGATTGGAAAATTATATATTTTTTAACTCATGACTCATCAAAGGCAAAAACAGACAACCCCCCCTAAAAAAATTGTTATCTTCATGTTTCTTGTCATCAATTATTTATTGGCACTATCTTTACACTATCTCCTAAATAATCTCATACACTATCTTATATTAGACTTATTATACACATGTTTTTAATTGCCTAATTTTTAGGTTTTCTAATTGTACAAATATTTTATTTTTTATAAAATCTAATATAACTAATAAAAAATCACCGTGTTTTATTTTGACGGTAGATAAAAATCTTTACTTCTACAAAAAAAAAAAACAAATTTATAAAAGTTATCAATTAACATAAATTTAAAATTTTCTTATCATTGATTTTAATCATCGCATAACGCATGGTTCTGAACATTAGTTTCTAATAGATGAATCACCAAACTACTAAAAATATAAATTTGCAATTTATTTTTTGGATTATATTATTTTAATAGTACATCTAAAGTGGGTACCATATCCAAGCCAAATGAACTTTTAACCAACAATAATATATTATTATTTCAGTTTTATTTAAAATTAACAATATGATCATAGACAAATGTATAAAATCAAAAAAATTCAAATTAAAGAATATATTATCTTAGATCAATCTTTGTCAGCTGATAAAAAATGATTAAAATTAAATAGATGAACAACTTAGCTTAAAACATAAGAGAAAATGAGAAAATAAAACTGAAAGAGACTTAATAAAATAGAAGAAAAGAAGTTAGAGAAATTAAATAAACAAAAAAAATTGAATAATAAATAAAAAAACAAATTCCTTTAAAAAAGAAAAGGTTAACAAATTTAATTAAAAAAGGAAATTAAAAAAAAAAAAATAGAGAACGTGGTTGTATTTTTAAAGTTTACCATTAAATTAAGTATTTAAAAAAAATAGTGTACATAGAATTTAGGGGAGTGGTAATAGCCTATCCCTTATTTTATTTAATATAAATTTATTTACTCTATCTTTTTATTTTATTTTCTTAATAAATGAATGATGTTGCTTCATGTGATTGGTGGATAGATTTTCCCCTCCCTCCACCATAGAAGTGTATAGAAATCAGTTAACCCGCCAAACCATCAATTAAGAGGATTGAAATTGGATTAGGCCTATCTCCACTCGCCAACTCGTCGTTGATATAATTTTTACAAAAAACTGTTTATATGTGTGTGTATATATATATATAGAGGGAGGTTCAAGGGAAAACCTCAAAAAAACGAAAAACTGAGGAACACCCTGGTAGTCTTTAATCTGGACGGTATGCACTTGTGCATACAAGTAATTAATTTGTTTTTTGGTTTTTATGCACTTGTGCATATGCACGTATGCATGTTCTAAATTACTTGTATGCACAAGTGTATACCGTCCAGATTAAAGGCTATCGGGGTGTTCTTCAGTTTTTTTTTTTTTTTTTTGAGGTTTTCCCTTGAACCTGACCCTATATATATAATGTCTAAATAGACTATATTCTTTATTCTTATATTATATATATATATACATACATATATATATATATATATATATATATATATATATGAAAGATCATATATATATAGATCATGCCAGCAGTTAAACATTTTACGAGAAAGCGAGTAGTCTCAATATCATATATGATTACACTCATGTGGGTGCGTTTAATCATATATAATTAAGCATTTATGTGTTGTCAATGCAACATGTGTTTAATCACATATGATTAAGTTTGTGTATCATGCGTGTAATAATACATGATATTGAGACTTCTTGCCTTCTTGCAAAAATTTATAAAATAGATTCCCACCAAAGAATGATTGTAAAGAATCTCATAGGAGAAAATTATTAGAATCATTTTTGCAACAACAGATGGATGTGCCGGAGAATATGAATGATATTGATAGATATTTGGTTGACGAATCTATCAACCCAAAAACTCCCACATTTGATGTAGTACTTTGGTTTTGGTGGAAAGATAATGCTAATAGGTATAACACTTTATCAGTGATAGCTAAAGGTGTTCTTGCTATACCTATAGTTACCGTAGCATCCGAATCCGTCTCTAGTACTAGGGCCGTATTTTGGACTCATTTAGAAGCTCTTTGAGTAAAAAATGGTGGCGGCCCTTATATATATGCACTTGATTGATAATTTGAAGTATTTGATTCTAAGACTTAAGAATTTAATTATATATTTGGATGAGTATAATAACTAATAACCTCGTTTTGTATATTTTTTTTAGTAGTATTTATCGTATTTTATTCATCCATTTTATATATATTACTAAACCGATCAACTCACCACAACCTGCAAGGGGTTGGATTGGGTTATACTTTTGAATGCGTTCGGTTGGTTGGGTTGATATTTTTCCAAACCGGCATATCGCCCCCTGCCCCCCACCCCTACCAAATGTATTACTCGTTTGTATATGTGAGTCGAGCAAACTTCACTCGTCATTTGAAAGACAAAGAAAAGTATTTGTGTGAACATCTCACCCCATGTACCTTACTTACAAGTGGGGTTTACTAACTTTATTTGGTTTGGTTAGCAATCTTACGAGTTTTATAACGCTAAATTTATCCGTCAATGATATCAAAGGCGTTTCGCGTAACTTAGCATGCAATCGGTCGTTTTTTTCAAGAACAATAGGGAGCTTAGAGATCACCTAATGAATTGTAATCTTTTGAAGCATTTTGGAAGGAAGCATCCATGGAACAATTCACCAATGCAGTTCCTCTTTGGAGTCAATCCTCATGAGTTCATCTTCCCCAAAAACCTGCAAAATAGAACCAAATGTATATGGTGAGGAGGTTTCACTGACAGCAAAAAAAAAAAAACTCCATTACGGCCAAGGATTTCAGATTTAAACAAAGAGTAGATACATTCATATAATCAGCAGAGAAATCACATGTTTATCCCCAAAAATACCATACCAAATCTCACGATGAATCACAAGTAAAATGCCGAAACACGACTTTGAATTCTCTAGAATTTGATTGAGTTTCAGGCATGGTGAAACAAGATGAACTCAAGATCCAAACAATAATGGACAAAAGATACGATCTGTGTTCTGTTGAATGGAAACAATACGATCTCTGAAAACCAAACAGATTCATCAAAACCAGAAGCAAAATCATGATATCAGATTGTATGAATATGAAAAATCTCAAACAAATGGAAATCAGATTCCGCAAGTGTTCCTCCAAAATTTCAAAGATCTAGCTAGGTAGATTGGGATGAAATCGCTTTAAAAACATCCGATAATTGATCTCTACGGAAACTACTTTTTTCCTGATGAATCAATGAGTAAATAGAAGGCTAGTGTTACACAAAATCATTGTTTGAGAGTTCAAATCAACACAAGATATTTAGAAAAATAATTATCAACCTGAGATTGAAGATCAGAACGGAATCACAGGCAGCAACCGTTGAGCAAAACCCATCTCTAATTATCCAATGGAGTTCATTCACTTTATTTAATTAGATTTAGTGAAAATAATCAAAATCCGTTGTAGTCTAGTTGGTTAGGATACTCGGCTCTCACCCGAGAGACCCGGGTTCAAGTCCCGGCAACGGAATTCTTTTTTGCATTTTTTAAAAAGTATTATTTTTGTTTAAAGAAAATGTGTGATTTTATGTAATATCTCACAAGATGTAGTCAAAATATTTACATCTTATACCAAAATAAAATGTGCTCACAAATAATTCGTTTCTCATTTTTTCTCGTATGATATGGTTGGAGGCTTTAACCGGTTATCAGGGGCGGACCCATTAAGACCTTATAGGGGTCCCGTGCACCCGCTCAGTTACTTACCGTAAAGGGAAAAAGTGTAGATGTTAATGTTACGTAGGTGCATCTGCTTGATTTTTAAGAATGCGCTCAAATCTTTTCAAACTAAATTTGTATAATAAAGCTATATTTTGCTGGATGGTTTGTGAGAATCTCTAAAGCTCTCCTTAGTTTTAGTTGACTCTAGTGTTCAAATCTCATCCTATACTTATTTTTATTTATTTTGGTTAACCCTTCAACTTTTGTTCTACAATAATTATTTATTTTGGTTACCTTTCAACTTTTGTTCTAGAATAATCCTATCCTCTACTTATCTTTATTTATTTTGGTTAACCCTCCGACTTTAGTTCTAAAATCTAGAGCATGGGTTCCATTTTTTTTTTAACCCTCCAACTTTAGTTCTAGAATCTAGAGCATGAATTCCCTTTTTTTTAAATTAAAACAAAAAGAAACTTAAGTTTCGCCCCTGTTAAGTTTTTAGATTAGTTTTTACCGAAAAAGGTGAAAAATTATCTCGAAATCAACCTAAACACCAAAAAGCTCTCAAAATCAACCAAAAAACCGAAAAACTCTCTTGAAATCAACCAAAAACCTTTAAATAAAATCCTCAAATGACAAAATTTGGCTAAAAACACATCGAGCCGCTTTGTCAACATTTGATATAATTTAAAGGTGCAATCGCTCAACCAAAATCCTAGGTCCGTCACTGCCGTTTATAAATGACCGGTTAGATAACTAATCATGAACCTTTTTATTTTAAATATCATATGGCGCTTGTCCATTGATCGATATAAGTTATAGTGGTTTATATCAATTACACATTTCAAGCTAAAGACCAACTATAATGTAAGATATTATGTGATCACATTTTTTAACTTGTAACCTATTAAAGAACCAACATCACCGTTTTGTCATTTCTAACACACACGGTGATGTAAGGAGGTAACTCGTGCATCGGTTTAGGCCCATCGACTCTAATGAACATGTATAGAGCATCCAAGTGACATTTTGGATCATACATTCTATTCAAAATGCACGTCTTAAAATGCTATTATATGTGTGTGTACACGATAGTTTACTGCCAATTTGCACCCACAAAAACGAGTTAAAAGGGCTGTAAACGATCATACAAGGCTAGCAGACCAAGTTAAAGAGAGAAGCTGAAATGGAGAAGTATGCAATATGCATGTCCTACAAGGTTAACATTAAATATAAGTCGAAGCAACTTTGTTTTCGTTAACATCTATCATCAAGTACACAACAAAGTTGGTGAACGAAACACCCTTTACAATCATCACTTCCCATTCCTTTTCGGAGTGACGGAAATCACCATAAAACAAATACTGTACAAGTTTCAACACATGATGCTCGTTCTTTGTTGGTAGTTGCTGTTGCTGCTGCATACAACTGTACATCCATCGCCTTTCTGCAACACAAACGGTTCCCATAAAACAATCAAGTGTAGCAGCATACGATATTGCTTAGTAGAACTAAATTCACAACTAAGATTAGCAATTAGCAGCAAAGGGTTGTTGGTGATGGTAAATATTCTGTAAATATTTTATTTTGTGAAGTTTCCTAGATTATGTATATTTAGGTATCTTTGTGATTATTTCCTGGTTGTCAAACATCCTTTGTATCTCTTGGTTATATAATGAGAATTCTCTCAAACCCTCTTCAAGGGGATTCAATCATACTCTAACATGGTATCGAGAGCATCACGTTCTTGACCTATTTTTTTTCTCTCCACCAGCAACCACCCCCACCACTGGTCTGCCTTCCGCCGCTGCAGTCTGCTTTCACTGCTCTCTCTCTCTCCCCCTAGCCTTCCGTTGCTATTGCTTTCTCTTCTCTCTGTATTGCTAATGGTTGAGAAAAAGGAACATCAGGAATTTAATTCCTCACACCCTTGATCCGACAAAAGTGCAATATCATTCATGGGCCGAGCTTTTTCAAATTGCTGCTCGTGCCCATTTCGTCCTCGATCACATCATAATCTAACAGTTGGCTCTAAGGGTGTTTGAGGTCTTGTGTGGGCGGTTTAAGCCTTTTTTTACCAGACCATACCGTGGCAGTTCGAGAATTTTTAAAAACAGTGCGGTTTGAAATGAAGTGTCCACATACGGTCAAACCAGACCACATTTTAGCAGTCTGGTCAGACTGGTTTAGGCAAATATATAGATTTAAACTTTAAAATATGAAGTAAAAAAATCAAATCCAAATATACAGCTTAAAGATGCAAATAAAAATCAACAAATCAATCATACTCCATAGTCCATAAATCATACATACTCTCAGATTGATAATTGGCAAATTAAAGATGCGATAGTTGAATTGAAAGAACCCTAAATTGGTAATTGGTAAATTAAATTTTAATTTCAGTAACTGTAAATCTACTAAAATGATAATCTATAACATTTGAACGATTAAGATTTAAAAGGCTTACAAGTATTAGCCCAATTTGTAAATTTAAAAGTCCAATACCAAAATAAAAGGATATGAGATTGTGAGTCCAAATGTAGTATATATATTTAAATACACAAGCAGTTCCGATCTGTTTAGACTGCCAAATAAAATCGCTCAAACCGTAGACCGGGACCAGACCGGACAGCCCGGTTTGGCAATTTTCCATACCGGACTGTCAACCGCAAAAAAAGGGTCCGGTTTGGTTCAGTCCAACCGGTTTTTGCGGTGCATCGGTTTTTTTGAACACCCCTAGTTGGCTGAGCAATATCCGGTAGATCCAAACCTCCCCGGAGGTCAAGGGTCACCAAGTGTGAGGACACAAACGAAATCGAATTTAGAGTATACTCCCTCTTATATGAATTTCAATGTTTGACTTGGCATTTAGATAAAATATTTGACTACTTCTAAAATATCCTTCAATTGATGAAATCTTTAAACATGCATCAGTACTTTCTAACTATGATAATAAGTAGAGGGATGTGTGCTTTTCCATGTCCCAATGTATTAATTTTTTACTTTTTTTTTCTTTTTTTTGTTGCTTACTATTTTAGTCTTAGGCAACCATAAGCTAGCTTACCTTTTGAACTTACTTCAAAAGCCTTGTTTAGTTTGGCATAAGCTAGCTTTTTGAAACACAACTTTTTTCCAAATATTTTTTAGCATGTCCTTTTACGTCAATTTACATTGTCATCTAGATTTTCAACTAGTTTTTTTTATCAAACATGACTTGTTTTATCAAGCTTCTCGGCTAGTTTGCCAAACATAGCCTAAAAGAATACCCTTGTCCTTAAAGAAAAGATGTGCGGAAATCACGTACCATAAGTCCGTAAGGAACTTAGAATGATTGGAAAAGAGTCACGGTAGCAATATAACCATTCTTCATAACCTGCTCGTACAGAATCGTCATACGGAATTATACTCGGTGCAATACTAGGATAATATCTGATAAGAACTTGGAACGATTACAGAAAGAAAGAAAGACTTCGATCATGATTAAGTCAACAATCTTCGCCACCAATCATGAAAAGTTTTTGTCAAGTAAAGATGACTTGAGAAATCAAGAAATTACCTCGAAAGCAACATTCTGGTACCCATAGACAAAAGTGGAGCCAAACGGATTGCTTGTAGAGCCTTGTGTTTGAATAGCAGCCCGGCCACAATCTCCAAGGATCTCCTATCAAGAAAATACCATAAGTCAACTATTAACTTTTATGCAATCAATGATAACAGCAGATTCAGATTTTGTACAATTACCTGACAAGAGATTTGTACTTTAATTTCAAAATAACTGCGAAAATTATTTATATTCAGAAGTGGCGGAGTCTGGTTGTTTCAACAACCAAACCAAACAAACCCATTATACCCCGCTTGAAAGGAGGGTCTGGGAGGAGTGGATTTACGCAGTCCTGACCTCTACCCCCAAAGGGTAGAGCAGTTGACTGGCTGTACCAACATCCATGCATAAAAATTGAATAAAAGCGCAATAAAGCACACATATCATTAAGACTTGAACCCATGAAATGCCTTCAGTTTCAAAAGCATAGATGTAACAACATAAACAAGATGCATGATATGATATATATATATATATATACAGTTGGGTTCAGGGGAAAACCAAAAAAAATGGAAAACTACAAAAGATGGAAAATTGAGGAACACCTTAATAACCATTCATTCGTCCGGTATGTACATGTGCATATAAGTAATTTGTTCGTTATGCACATGTTCACAAAATGCACACATGCATAGAGACCGGGAAACATTTTCAAATTACTTTTATGCACATGTGCATACCAAAGAAATAAATGGTTATTAGGGTGTTCCTCAGTTTTCCATTTTTTCGTGGTTTTCCCCTTAACCGGAGTCTCTCTATATAATATATATAGAGAGAGAGGGAGGGGGGGGGGGGGGGGGGGGAAGGTTCAAACGAGAACGCTAACTATTTAAGAAAACAACAAATCATATGCAAAATCATATATGATTCGGCATTAACGGCCAAAAAGTTAAACGCGGGCGATTTTGCCCACAATATAAGTCGCGGCAAAGTCGAGTGAATCATATATGATTTTGTATGTACTCGGTCGTTCTTGTGTTTTCTTAAATAGATATTGTTCTCGTATGAACCCACCTCTCTCTCTTTCTCTCTCTCTCTCTCTCTCTCTATATATATATATATATATATGAATTTGCTAAAACAAAAATTAACCCAAATCTTGTGTACAATGTCCACAATTCATTTTTGTACTACATGCCACATTTTTTTAGGCTTCAAGTAGAGGTAAATCAGATTAAACCTTCACTTGGTCCCACTTTGACCCAGGCGTAATGCTACTTTTTGAGGAATTCATCTCTTGATGAAATGCACCATCAACTACATGTAAAAAGAGGCGAGTAAAAACACAGTTAACAAAATTACTAGACTACCAGAGGCCTTCCAGGATGACATTACTTACATTCTGTAGCATGGATAATGAAATTGCACTTCATGTATGAATTGAAGTCGGCATGCCCCGGATAATTTGTATGTAAAACGAATTTTTTGATTTTATGAGTCTGAAAATTCAATTCAATATATTCATATAAAAAAACTTTCGAGCCAAGAAAATCATATTGACAACTAGTATCCTCAGGAATTCATACAAGAAGATTAACAGAATACCTGGCCATCAAATAATATGTCGAAGCCACGGCCAAAATAGTTGTAGAAGTAATCACCACATAGAGTTGTTTTTGGTCGTGGGTCCGAAGCAGAGTGAATTACCATTTGGTCGACCTGCAGTACCATGTTAAGTCACTAGTAACCTAGGTTGCTAAGATAGAAACTCGAGAAAGACCGAAAAATACACAATTACGCAATTGTTCCATTATAGATGCTTAAAGTTGCAAGATTTGCTCAAACGGTAAGTTGTATTAGCATTTTTTCCATTATATCTCTGTTATGCAACTGTTTTGTAACGCTTCTCAGCCAATGAGCCCACCTATTTGGGGTCTGGGGAGGGTGAGATACACACAAACCTGAGCTCTACCCCAAGAGTGGCTGGTATATTATATTGTGATAATTAGCATGCAATCCACATGGCAAAGAATCAAGTCTACCATGAGAGAACCAAAACTACGATGAAAGAATCAAGTTATCCAAGAGAAAACCAAGTAGGGCTGTAAGCGAACCGAAGTAACACAAAGGCTTGTTTGTGTTCATTCGTTAAATTTAACTGAACAAACAAGCAAACACGAACGATAAACGAACGGATTTTTTTGTGTTCATGTTTGTCCGTTAAGAAAATGTGTTTGTCCGTGACGAACGGACATAAAGGAGCATAAATGAACGAACACAAATGAACAAAAAACAACCATCATTAGTCATCACTTTGTTCCTTAAAAATAACATAACAAAATGAAAAACTAAGTAAACGCTGGAAGGATAAAAAAGGAATTCTAAAAATTTAATTTAATTAATGATTTTACATAATAATGTAATAATATATATTCATATATATAAACAATCGTACACGAACATAAACGGAACGTTGACGAACATAAATGAACGAACGTTGACGAACATAAACAAACAAATGAGACCATTGTTCATGTTCGTTCATTTAACTAAACGAATAAAAAAATGTGTTCATGTTCGTTCATTTATTAAATAAACAAACTTCCAGTCGAACAGTTCGCAGAACGTTCGGTTCATTTACAGCCCTAGAACCAAGCATAGGGAGGTCCATTATCTCCATGTACAAAATCATATTGTACTGTCATGGGTTTAGTGGTTGATCATCCATCTATCTCATCGGGTTATATTTGACCCAAACCAATTACTTGATATGCTAACGAAATCCTTATAAAGACTCGGATTGACTCTACCCATAGCAAGGTAGGCACGATCACTTGCCATGCCTAATATGTGCAATTTCAGGAGGGTTAGTAGTATAAATAGTTAAAGTGGAAGTATTAGTATGTGCTACGTAACTAATAATAGTGTTCTTTTACTTCCCATTATATTTCTCAGCCAACAAGACCATATAAGTTCAAGCCTAAACCTCTGCATAATGTAATCATGTCATGCCCAATATATAGAAACTCAAGAGAACCTGTTTTTGATGAATTCCATCTGGTCGGCCTAATTCTGTCCACACATCCTGCATGCAAGATAATTAATATTAAAAAACAGAAGCAGCCACTATGACATCAAATGTGCCATATTTGAACCTTGTAATGAACATCATGTAACTGGAAATAAATTGGGGTGTGTTGATATTCTCATCTTACCGATGAAAAACAATACAACTTTGTGTTTAAATAATTTTTTAGCATTGTTTACTCGGTCAAGTAGATGATATGGTTGTCTACCGAGATGACAAAATATCAATGACTCAAATAGGTCAAAGTAACGGCTAATGTGTGTTTGGTACTTGGAACGGGGCGGAACAGGACAGTACAAAAACTTCTTGGACAAGACCTAAGTGTGACAAATATGCATTTAACTTGTCCCATCAAAATAGGTGGAACAAAAATCTGGGAGAAGGGACAATATTGGTAAATTACTAAACTACCCATGTCAAATTACAACCCTAAAACCTTCCAGAATTTTTTCACCTGCCTACCTCCCTCTCACTCGTCTAGTCATGTCCAGTCTCGTCTGCATACCAAACGCACCATAAAGAACTTTGGTCATAACCTAATTAGGAATCCAAATAAAACAAATGCTTCAATTACAACCAACTCAAAGTCTCAGTCACATTGATGATTTTCTGGCATTGGTAACTACCACCATGATAGAATGGTCACGTTGATCAATTCTAAAAACAAAAAGTGGATAAGTGAAGAAAGAAACAGCAACACAACATTGAAAATAAACAAATCCAGAAAGATACCAAAGCAGCATAAATTTAGCAAGGCAACATATCCACACTCAAAATCACAGGCAGGCGGCCAATTATTTGAAAACTTCAACAGGCACTACCTGTGGCGAAGCACCGAAAGGGATATGCTGGCCACCTACAGTAAACCATAATTCTTCCCCTAGCTGAAAAAAAACAAAGTTGAGCAATATCAGGTATGAGTATATTAAAATGGACGCCTACAGACATCACTTCAGTGACCATGAGCCATTTTACTAAAATGAACCAAACCAAACAAGCCGAGTATATCCCACCCACAGGTGGGGTCCGCATGAGGGGAGGAAGGTAAGATGTACACAAACCAGACCTCCACGGCTCCACCCTAAAGAGTAGGGTGGTTGTTTTCGTGACTACCCCCGGCTAAAATGTCCAGCCATATCAAGATCGGCGATTTCAAGCATAAGTAACAAGTGTATAAGATGGGATGTCATTTCATGATTCTAACAGATCCTACCAAAGAGTGTGGTTCAAATCTAAGGTACTTTTTGAGCTACAGAAGTAGTCTTCTCGGTGACTGAAGACTCAAAAAATGGTAGGGAAATATAAAGCACAAACAGTTCGGTCATTTTTTAACAAGAAACCGAACCTTAACATGGACTTCTTCCATGTAGAGGCTACCAGCAGGAAGTGGAGGAGCAGAAGCCTTGTTCATCAATGATCCTACACCAACTTTACTATCTGTCGAACTGTCGTATATGCATACACGACATGTTACAGGAGTAGTGCCATCCGGAAACTCCAAGGGCAATTCAGCTTTCATAATCAAAAGACGAAAAATTAGGATAGATTATTGGGAATTAAACTGTGAATACACATCAAGAAACATGTTATACCTTCCCCATTATGGCAGCAGTCCGTATACTGAGAGGGAATGGGAAAAGCAAACGATAGCCCCTGAAAAGTACAGCCAAACTCAGTTTTCAGAAAAGCGAGGGTAAAAATGAAAATAAGGTTTGGGGAAGTAGAACAAACGAGTGACTGTAAACTAAAGCATACCGGATAGAAGAGAGTATAAACACCTCTATCTTTGTCATAAATTCCAGGAAATGTTGGCCCAAAAACAGCATATACAGCTACAAAAGTAGCTGGAGTTGACGGACCTCTGGAAATAACAAAGAAGTCAACTACTATCCACAAGCAGATAAGATCAGAACATTAGAAAGCGATTTGGTATATAACCCCCACCCTATAAGTGATGTTGCATAGCGCATTTGAAGCCGTTTGACATCAAATATTTCAATAAGCCGAAGTCTCTGAAAAGAAAAAGAAAACTTACATATATTGTAAGGAGTTTCACAGCAGCATATAGTGGACGTACGTAAAAAGTTCCAGATATAAGAATATGGACAAAGTACAAAAACAGGAAATATATAGATATAGAAATGTTGTGAAACAAATCATGGTGCAGAACCCAACATATAAGTGCTATGAAACAAAAAACAATCGTCCCTCTTAACACATACAATTAAAGAATTTTTCAGAATCACAAGGTAGCTATTCAATTCTACAATTTTGTTTTAATAAGCTCGAACCTATCCATTTTCAAGTGTTATTTCCTAAAATGAGTATCTTTAAGTCTTAACAGAGCAACATAAAGATCAGTGGATCTCTAAATTCCTACCCAGTATCATCTAAAATGTACTTCTTATATCATGGAGATTCTATTTGAACTTATCAAACTCAATGATGTGTGGCTGTGTCATAAAAAACTTCAAATGTTCGCTGTGGATAATGGATATTTAATCCAAAATATAGATTGGTGCTTAACTAAATTAAAATGAATATTAAATTAAATTTGGCATAATAGGCCAATCCAAACAGTTTGCAACAGTACAGTGAATCATACAAATGAAATTTAGAATTAAGCTATTTACAGAAGTTACATGCTTTAAGATCAGGGGACAATAGGAGTACCTGAGACCATGGATCAAAACGAAGATGAAAGCCATGGTCTGGAAAGCTTATAACGATATCCAACTTTAATGGATCCTGTAAAAAACAAACATTGCAACATTTTTGTTGATATAAATAGTGGATGGTCGATAAAATATAAAAACAAGCTGCAGTAGATTATAGATAACAAGTATGCATTAAGACGGGTAGAGGAAAGAAGAGAGTAAAATGAGGAGCTCAAGAAATACCTTAAGATTTGAAATACAATTAAAGAATCAACTTAGATAAAAAGAACAATGAGATATGCAATTCACATTCCCAAGCCTCAACTGTTTCATCTCTTTATGGTTTCTAATAAACTATTGAATGTCTGAACTTGGGACCTTACTCTCAATGTAAAGCCTGGTTGACTATAATAAACCACAACATTTGTCCCCAAAAAATGTATCATCTGCCATTTGGGTTGGTCCAAAAAAAATGCTTTAGCAAGATTCCAAGTTTACTTAGTTACCCACAGACAACCGTTATAAGATATTTGTGATAATGATTTTGGTTTCTCGATTTTCACTTATCAAAGGGCATTTTAGGTACTTAATTATTGGTCAAAGACTCTTCAAAATCAAAGGTCGCATTTTTTGTGGAAGGAAGGGAGTACTACTTATTAAGAACAAGAACATAAAGGCAGCACGAACTAAAGGTATGTTTGGTACCTAGGACAAGATGGAACAGAACGAACAAAAAGTTTTGCTCAGCGTTTGGCATGCTATCACTTCGGACAGAATGAGACTATGTGGGACAATTTTGTGATTTTTATGTCCGACCAAATACACCGGAACAAGGTAGGACAAAACCAAAAACACAATTCTAGCCCAAAATAAACTCTCCTTTATTAGAAGGGTAATATATATAGGTATACAATATTACATGTATCATAATTTCTTTTCAATATATACACTATAATTATGTAATATATTAAAAAATATGAATATTTATTAAAAATTATAATATATAATATATTAGAAAGAAATTATGTATAAATGTTTTTGTTGTAAAATTATTTTATATTTACTTGACATGTCGCATTTATAATTATTATACGGTAAAAAAATTTACAGTCTAGGGACAATCTGGCATTTTAATATTTTGTCCTGTCATGTACTATACCTTACCAAACACAATAAAGACAACTAGTTTTGTTTTGTCGAGTTCCATCATATCCGGTCCACATACCAAATGTAGCCTAACAAGTAACAAAATCCTAATTCTTCCCTTTTATATTCAGCAAGAGAAAAATAATTGTGTGTGCCCTGTGCTGGTGCTTATGCAATGATACCAATATCATGAGCATACAACAAACCCCTCTAAAGTATCATGTGTTAACAAAACACGATTGCAAGAAAACATCCCAAATTACTTTTGTCATCACAAACCTCATCAAAGTACTTGACATGTACAACGTCATAGATGTTAGGTTGGTGCTCTATCTGCGCAAACGCTTCACATATAGGCATTCCTGAAACAGAAAGAACATTTATCACCATCTAACAAAATCATCCTTTCAAACCAATTCATACAAGATGTTGAAAATCCAACCTCAATTAGTTCACATCCTAAAGTAAATCTACTCCAAGTTAAGTAAGGCATAAAATATAGCATTTAACACAGACTGAATTACGAATTAGAAAGACCATCCACATATGCATAACAGTATCTAACCAAAACATCCACCGCAATCCCTTCTTTCAGCTTCATCATCAACGTGAAAACTAGCAAAATCATCCTATCAAATCAATTTTTACAAAATCATGGAAACCTAAGCTCAATTAGTTCATAACTTATACTAATCGTACTCCAATTTCAGCAAGCCACAAAATATAGCCTTTACTACAAACTAAATTAGTAACTATCCCCAATTAAATTAATTGAACCACATAGTTTCATAATTCAATCACAAGACACTATACCAAAACATTAAACACTCCATCATTCCAATAATAGCAAACTTTCAATGGAAATCAACGATAATTCCAAATCAGGATCAAGATCAGGATAAATACCTAAAGAAAAAGGACCAATTCCAAGTCCGGGACGAAGATCAAGAACGATTACACCCATGGCAGTGCCCTCACACCTTCTACGAGGTCTCTGCAACATAATAACTGGATAACAATAACAAACAACAAACCGATTTCACTTGCGATTCTCCTTTCCGAAATTTCGAAACTCAGAAAATCTTGTTCCCGGTAATCTGGAAGTCCTCGAAGCCCGTTTCTTTCGCGATCAGTTCTCTCCAGGGGGATGCTTAATCGATTCAGTTGGCAACCACTACACGGCATGAATGGATCGTGCTCGTGACGCATGCGTGCTTTACAATTTGTACATTATGCAGCTAAAACTGTCACTGACCTAATTGAAAGAAAAAAATTGTAAAGCAAAAGTTATATTTATCCCCCTTGAACTTTGTTAGTTTTGACATTTGAAGACAATTATTGCTTCCATGTATATGTATAATTGAGCAAACAGAACAAGGACAAAAACAATTCATTGGTCAATTTACAACATTTTTTATTTTCGGTTATTCTAAAAAAGATACAATGCTTTTAATACTCAAGTAGATATACATAGGGCTAGGTTTTTTTTGGGTCTTTCACACCCGTTTTCGATGAACAGAAAAAAGACTAGGATTTTTGTGTTGAAAAGGGGCCTAATCGGCTTTTTCAGACAGACTTTTCAGGGTCGAGCCTGCCTCCAAAATTTCAGCATGGTCGAACTTCTAGTCTTGGCCTGGACTTTTTGAGGTTGGGATTGGGGCAGTCATAAGCCGAGTTTCAGGGTCGAGTTTTTGTTGTATTTCTACTCTAGAGTACAGTTCAAATTTAACTAGAAAGAGTACTATGTTGCGTCTGGACTTCAAACAGTTTAGCTTATTTAGTTCAGAATTATTATAATCAATTGATGATAATGATTTTAATCCAATTCTATATAATATTGATTTGTCTTTAAATAGGTTTTAAAGCAAAATTACTTTTGAAATGACTTGTTTAAGCCAAATAAAATAGTTTAATAAAAATGGTCAGAACATAATATAATGTATTATAGTTAAAACTTAATGTTTAATTTAATACATAATTTAATCAAAAATATTTTTTATTTGAAATAAAATATTTTCTATTGTTAATCAACGGTAATAAATAATTCATGATTAAAAAGGTTACTTTTTGACCAAATGTCGACTATTCAATATGACATGAGGCAAGAATGATAAGTGATTAAAGTTTCCATTTTAAAAATGTTGTATTTTTAAAATAAAAATTAAAAAGAAAAAGTGAATTGCATTTTTTGAGACCATGAGAGACTACGTTGTATTCTCTAATCTGGAGAGAAAAAAAAAGAAAAGAAATGGATGAAAAAGAAAGGAAGAGAAAAAAAAGGAAAGTAAATAGTTTTTCATGTTCTTGAACATGAGAGAAAGAAAAGAAAAGATGTCAATTTTACAAATATACCCTTATAAAAATATATTTTTTATAATGAAAGATTGAGTAGTTTTGTAATTTTAATAATTTCAGTAATTTTTTTAAATGGTTTTAATTTCTTTCCTTTCCTTTCCTTCTCTTTCCTCCCACATTTGGGAGGAAAGGTTTGGGAGGAAAGTTAACAATTCTTTCCTTCCGTTTCCTTTCCTTTCTCTCCTAAAAAAGTTTTGAGAACACAAGTTTTTTTTTACTTTCCTCCCCTTTCCCTCACTTTCCTTTCCTTTCCTTCGTTAAATGAGTTTCAAGAACACAACGTACAAGTTAAATTAGTTTTTGGAGTAAATTTAAAAAAAAGGTCCTTGTAGTTTAAGAAAACTCTATTTTCGTCCTTTGATCTTTAAAATTACACTAGGTAAGTAGGTATTCTATAGTTTGTATTTTGTTACAGATTTAACTTTTGTCTTTAACGATCACTAACTCTCTTTTGTTAAGACCATCTCCAATGAACCCTCTATTTTACTCTCTAAATATTCTCCAATGAAATCTCTATTTTACTCTCTAAAATAGAGAATTAAATAGTAGCTTACTATGCACTACTCTCTATTTTTTTCTAAACTTTTAATAACTATAAAATGGTCCTTCAACTTTTTAGATTCTTACACTTTTATTTTATTTGTTGTCTAATACCAATTTTAATAAACTAGAATTATATTTATCTTTAAGTTTTAAATACAATTTAAATTTATCCAACTAAATTAAAAACTATAGAAAACTTTATCAATTTACAATATAAATTTTAGATGTGTGTTGAATATGTAGCATTTTTATTTAATGAAATTGGTTTTGATAATTTAATGCGAAATTAAATATAAATTATAGCGTTGTTAAAATAATATGATAAAGTTAATAAATATCCGTTATTGTGAAAATAAAAAATATAGGGATGCAATTTATAAATTTAATAAATATAAGGGTGTTATTGAAAATATATGCAATCAAAATAAAAGAGATTATGCTTGGAATATTCTTTTTTAGAGAGTAAAATAGAGTAATACATTGGAGAGGATATAGCAAACTCTCTATTATAGAGAGTAAAATAGACTCTCTATTGTAGAGAGTAAAATAGAAAAAGTCATTGAAGATGCCCTAAGTGGCATATGTGCAAATCATGTGAGAATATTTTGGTCATTTTGTATTATCTTTCACAAAATTTTAGTATACAAGTTTTTGAAGCAAATGTATATGTATATATAGCATTTCAAAATAAAAACAAAACTTACTATACAAATTGATAACTCTAAAATCTTGAGAGTTATTTCCTCACTTTTTTTATTTATTTTTGCCACTTTCTTGCCCATTTTGTCCTCTCCCTCCTTTATTTAGTCTAAGATGTTCAAACATTGTGATGAAGTTTCAAGAATGCAAAAGATTTAGGTTTTTCTAACTTTTTGTGCAGCAAAGTGGCCACTTTGTCACCACAGTGGCGACGTGGGCTGGAAGTTTTTGGATAAGCCTTGGACATTTATGGAAAGACGTTTTTTGAAATAAAAGAAAGAGAAACCTGGGCTTTTACAGGAATAATCAAAGAAAATGACAAAATTTGGAAGTCAAATGAAGCTTCAACACTCTTCCATAATGTGGCTTTATGGGTTTTGTCAAATCACACCTTTTTCTTCAAGAGCACTATAAAAAGAGGCTTTGGGCACCATTGAAGATCATCACTTCCAGGAGCAATCTCTCAAACCTGGAGCTTTACATTTACTTCTCATTCTCTCATTTAAGTCCTTAGTTGTAGTTGCATTTAATTTTCTTGTAATTTCCATTTCTTGTTACAACATCACCACCGTGGCGACAAAGTGGTGACATCTTTCTACTTTTATTTATGCAAGTTATGTTTATGTATTCTTCTATCTCTTCCATGTCTTTTACTTTTATTATGAACTAAACATCCCTTTGGGTGTGGGTATGAGCCAAGGCTAAGACTAGTAGGCAACACTTAGGTGTTGCCATCGTTGCTAACTCTTAGACTTGGTCACTTGAGTCCGGACTTCAACTCAACATGGACAAGCCGATCACTTGTTAGTGTTAATATTAGATCTTAGACCCCGAGATGGGCGGATCCGAAAATACGGCTTGAGTGATGCAAAGAATATTTGAGAAAGTCTTTTATAACCACGTAGAGATACGGGTTTTTGCATGATTCTAACTAAGGTTCAAAATGTCAGTCGATATAGGTGTCACAAAGAGATTTGGGCTTCTATATCGATATTGGTGGAACTAAAATCCTTAGAGGTTTACTTAGTTAAATCGGCAAGTCTTGAGTCGGTAATAGTGGTAACTTTGTGGGTGCAAGTGGCCACTTTCTGTGGAAACTCACTTTCGAGAGAAAGGGTTTTTTATAGATATTTTGTGTCACTTGTTTCTGACCATATTGTTACTACATCTGTCTTAGTTAATGCTTGTACCCACATCCTTTCTTTTAAATATTTGATTTCCTTAATCATTGTTTAGCTTACTTAAAACTCACAGATATTGATATTGTTCTCAAAACTCAAACGAGCACTAGAAGTTCATGAATGTCTCTGATTCTTAGTTGACTAGTCCCTGTGGAAACGATCTTGGTACTCTACCACTTTATTACTTAATAGCGATCATAGTGTCCAGTGTGCACTTGCACCGCCACTATGGCAACACAGGTGGCCACTTTGTGGACCTATACGATCTTTCGCTATCAAGTTTTTGGCGCTGCTGCCGAGGACTAGCACGATTTTAAATCATAAGATATTGACTTTCATTCGAGCCTAAGTGCTTGTTTCTCTTTTTTAGTATTTTTCGTGTTGTATGCCAAGGCTACAACACGGTGAACTTGTACCTCTTGACCCCGAAATTGAAAGAACCGTTAAAAGACGAAGAAGAGGTCGGCAAAATCAAAACATGGCTGGAAATGGTGAAGATCCTCCACCAACACCTAATGAAACCACCATAAAAATTGCCGACGACAAAGAAAGGGGAATACGGGACTATGCAACACCCGAATTTGATCAATTAAAATCGGGTATTCTTAGGCCCAACATTACGGCACAAACTTTTGAACTAAAACCGGTAATGTTCCAAATGATCCAAGCAATGGGTCAATTTGGAGGATTACCATTGGAAGATCTGCACTCTCATTTAAAATCATTTTTAGAAATAACGGATCATTTTCGTATTCAAGGTGTTACGGTAGAAGCCTTACGATTGACACTCTTCTCTTACACATTAAGAGATAGAGCCAAAGCCTGGCTAAATTCTCAACCACCTCATTCAATCGACAGTTGGTCGACCTTGGCCGAAAATTTTCTAAAAAAAATACTTTCCTCTGACTGGAATGTGAAGTTTAGTAATGAGATTTTGATGTTTCGGCAAGAGGATGATGAAGCGGTCTCGGATGCATGGGAGAGATTCAAAGACTTAATTAGAAAATGTCCTCATCATGGAATCCCTCATTGCATCCAATTAGAAACATTTTATAATGGTCTTTCTAATTCCGCTAAAATTATTCTTGATGCTACGACCGGTGGCGCTTTCACTTCTAAAACTTATAATGAAGGATATGACATTTTGGAGAAAGTTGTCAACAATAACACCGATTGGTCAAACCCTCGTGCTCTTGCTTCTAAAAACGCATCGGGTATTCATAAAATTGATGCCATCACCGCTTTAAACGCACAAATTGTGGTTCTAACTAACTTGGTAAAAAATAACTTGAATTTAAATGGAGAAAAGAACCAAGTCCAAGTTATAAATTCTAATAATGAATCTTGTCTGTTTTGTGGTGAGAATCATGCTTTTGAATGTTGTCCCGGTAATCCCGCTTCGGTAAAATACGTAGGAAACCATTCAAGGAATAGTTCATTTTCTCCAACTTACAACCCAAATTGGAGAAATCACCCAAACTTCTCATGGTCGGGAAATCAAGGACTTCAACCCCCCGGGGTTAATCAAGTCCCAAACCGACCACCAAATCCCCCGGGATTTCAACAAGGACCTTCTCATACATACCAAAGTGGGCAATCTTTACAACCGTATGTACCGAGACAACAAAATGCAATGGAGAGTAATAGTTCACTTGCATCATTACTCAAAGGTTTTATAAACAAAACCAATGCAACCTTGACAGGTTTTGAGACTCAATTAGGGCAATTTGCTGCCGATTTGAAAGGAAGACAAATGGATACCTTGCCAAGTGACACCGAAACCCCTAAGAGTATTCACAAGGAACACATTAAAGTTATGACCTTAAGGAGTGAGGCAAGCACATCCAAACCTAACGATGAAGTTTTAATTGAGACCATTGTACTGGAAGAAACAACTCACCCTTTTGACAAAGCAAATTTTCCAGCACTCATTCCACCCACTGTGGCAGAACAGTGCCCACTTTCAGACCAGAATACAGTAGGTCCTTCACAGACTGTTCTGCCAACAACACAGCCTCACCACAGTGGTGAGACCGTGCCCACTTCACAGCCCATAAATGCATATTTGAACCACTCAAAGTTGGACTTACGAGACCTCCCTTTTCCTGGTAGAATGAAGAACAAAAATGCGGATGTGCAATTCAAAAAAAATTAGACATTTCCAAATAATTTCACATTAACATACCTTTGGTAGAAGCTCTTGAGAAAATGCCAAATTATGTTAAATTTCTAAAAGACATTCTCAACAAGAAAAGGAGGTTAAATGAGTTCGAAATTGTGGCTTTGACAAAAGAATGTAGTGCTTTGCTCACGTGTAAAGTTCCCCCCAAACTCAAAGACCCGGGAAGTTTCACCATCCCGTGTTCAATAGGGGGAAAGAAGTGGGACATGCTCTTTGTGATCTCGGAGAAATCATAAATCTCATGCCACTTTCGGTTTTCAACAAACTAGGAATTGGAGAAGTTCAACCCACAACCGTTACTTTACAATTAGCGAATCGATCGTTGGCTTATCCTAAAGGAAAGATCGAGGGCATTTTGGTTCAAGTTGACAAATTCATCTTCCCGACCGACTTTCTAGTTTTGGACTATGAAGCCGATAGGAACGTCCCAATCATCTTAGGGCGACCATTTTTAGCAACGGGTAGAATACTAATTGATGTCCACAAAGGCGAGCTCACCATGAGAGTGAATGACCAGCAAGTAACGTTTAACGTTTTCAAGTCACTCAAGTTACATGGGGAGGTAGAGGATTTTATGACCTTAAACTCCTTAGAAAATGACCTAGGCGTCGATATTGATGAAAGTGGCCACTCTAGTGAAGACCAATTGGAAGAATTAGACTTTGTGTGTGGGGAAGACAGTGAGGAAACCATATCAGCCTTTGAACAACTTGACTTCAAGGATATGACAATTCAGTAATCATCCATCATTGAGCCTCCTGAGCTAGATGTAAAGCCATTACTCGAACATCTTAAGTACGTTTATCTCGTTGAGGAAGAAAAATTACCCATAATTATATCTTCTAAGTTGACCCAAGAGCAAGAATTAAGTTTGATTGAGTTATTGAGGAAATACAAGAAAACCATAGGATGGACCATAGCCGACATTAAGGGGATAAATTCGACGGTTTGTCAACATAAGATAATTTTGGAGGACAATAGCGTTGGCAAAGTGCAACCACAAGGGAGACTTAATCCCATTATGAAAGAGGTCGTAAAAAAAGAAGTGTTGAAATGGTTGGATGCGGGTATTATTTATCCCATATCTAGTAGTAGTTGGGTAAGCCCGGTACAATGCGTACCAAAGAAAGGTGGCACCACGGTGATCATAAATGACAAAAATGAGCTCATACCAACTAGAACCGTGACGGGATGGAAGATTTGTATGGATTATAGACAATTGAATCTCGCCACTAAGAAAGACCATTTCCCTCTACCTTTCATAGACCAAATGCTTGATAGATTAGCCGGGAAGGAATTCTATTGTTTCTTGGACGAGAAAACCACATAGCATCCGAGGATCAAGAGAAAACCACTTTCACTTGTCCCTTCGGAACTTTTGCTTTTCGGCGTATGCCATTTGGGTTGTGTAATGCATCCGCAACTTTTCAACGATGCATGATGTCAATTTATTCAGATATGATTGAAGACACCATGGAAGTATTTATGGACGATTTTTCAGTCATTGGCGCTTCATTTGAAAATTGTTTAGTAAATTTAGAAAAAAATTTGGAAAGATGTGAAGTCCATGACTTAATTTTAAATCGGGAAAAATGTCATTTTATGGTACAAGAAATGATTGTCTTGGGACACATGGTTTCAAAAAAGGATTGGAAATTGATAAAGCCAAACTTGAGGTAATAATGCAATTACCCGAGCCAACCTCGGTTAAAAGCATTAGGAGTTTTTTGGGTCATGTCGGGTTTTATAGAAGGTTTATTCAAGATTTTTCAAAAATCACAAAACCTCTTTGTAATTTATTGCACATTGACCAACCTTTTGAGTTTACCTCCGAATGTAAAAAGACTTTCGAAACCATCAAAAGTGCTCTTGTCTCGGCACCCATTGTGATTGCCCCCAATTGGAATTTACCATTTGAAGTAATGTGTGACTCAAGCGATTGGGTCGTGGGTACGGTTTTAGGTCAAAGAAAAAAACAAAAAGTTTCACCCCATTTACTACGCAAGCAAAACTCTAGTTGAGACCCAAACTAATTATACAACAACCGAAAAAGAATTACTTGCGGTGGTATTTGCTTTCGATCGTTTTCGTTCATATTTGATTGGCACTAAGGTTATCATTCATACCGATCATTCCGCCATCAAATACCTATTTAATAAAGTCGATGCTAAACCTAGGCTTATTAGATGGGTCATTCTTTTACAAGAATTTGATGTCGAAATTGTTGATAGAAAAGGCATCGATAACCAAGTGGCCGATCATCTTTCTCGAATAGAAGGAATGGTATCTAGTGGGGGTGACCATGAAATTAAAGAAGTATTTCCGGATGAGCACGTTTTGGCAATACTTCATCATGAAGAAAAACATCTGTGGTATGCGGATATAACCAACTATCTTGCAAGTGGGCTAAAGCCGTATAACCTTCAAGGACAACAATGCAAAAAATTTCTTCATGATTGTAAGCAATATTTTTGGGACGACCCATTCCTCTTTAAAATGGGAGCGGACCAAGTTTTGAGAAGATGTATTCCAAACTCCGAGATGTTGGGAGTTTTAAAAGAGTGTCATGCCTCACCATATGGTGGCCACTTTGGTGGCCAACGTACGGCGGCCAAAATTCTACAAAGTGGCTTCTTTTGGCCGACTCTTTTCAAGGACGCTTTTGAATTTGTGAAAAAGTGCGACCAATGTCAACGAATGGAAAATTTGTCTCAACGCAATGAAATGTCCTTAAACAATATTTTAGAGGTTGAACTCTTTGATGTTTGGGGTATCGATTTCATGGGACCATTTCCCATGTCGTTCAATAATCAATACATTTTGGTCGCGGTCGATTACGTTTCGAAGTGGGTTGAAGCAAAGGCATGTCCAAAGAATGATGCAAAAACGGTGATATAATTTTTGCACAAAAACATTTTTGTTTGTTTTGGAACACCCCGAGCATTGATAAACGATGAAGGGACTCATTTTGTGAATAAAATGTTGAGCATCGTTCTTAATAAATACAACATCCAACATCGAGTGGTCACGGCATACCATCCTCAAACTAATGGTCTTGTCGAACTTTCTAATAGGGAAAATAAAAATATTTTTGAAAAAGTTGTTAAACCTAATAGGAAAGATTGGTCTCTCAAGTTGGATGATGCGTTGTGGGCATACCGAACGACTTTTAAAACTCCTTTGGGAATGTCTCCTTATCGGCTAGTTTTCGGAAAAGCATGCCACTTACCATTAGAATTGGAATATAAAGCTTTTTGGGCCACAAAAGAGTTGAACTTAAATGAGGATTCCTCGGAAAATAAAAGAAAACTTCAATTAGCCGAGTTGGAAGAGTTAAGATTTCACGCTTACGAGAATGCCAAATTATACAAAGATAAAACAAAAATGTGGCACGATCGTAGGATAAATCAAAGAAATTTTGACGTAAGTCAACAAGTCTTACTCTTCAACTCAAGGCTAAAATTATTTCCCGGAAAACTCAAGTCAAGATGGTTCGGCCCATTCACCATTGTCAGAGTCAGTCAGTTTAGGACCGTTGAGTTGTTGAATCCGCAAGATGGAAGTACCTTCAAGGTAAACGAACATCAGGTCAAGCACTATCTTCCTGAAGAAGTGCCCAAACCCTCTGAAATGTCCTCATGAGAGATTGTCAAAAATACCCTTGTAAATAATGTATATAATTTTTTTTAGTCTTCGTTTTATTTTTCGGACAAAAGTGGCCACTTTGGTTGCCACTGTGGGGACTGAGTTGTTGGAGGGAATTTGTGAAATTTAATTTTCAGATTTGTTCTATTTTGAAAACTCTTTTATGCATTGTTGTTAAAGCACCATTTTGTCCATTAGTTACACCATGCATCTACCAAACCCACAACTTTGTCCATTTCTCTTTTTGTCCTTTGTTTTTTTTTTGTCCTTGTCCTTTTATATTGTTTTTTATGTTTCTTTTTTTGCAGCATGAACTCCTTTTCAGGTTTTATGGGATGAACCGGTTAATAGAGGAGGTTTTATGAAAAGTAGTTTTTAGAAAATCCAACAAAATAATAATAATAACCTCCCTTTTTGTCTCATCACCTTTCCCCCCATCACATCCAATTTTTTTTAAACCACTCTATCACCCCCTCATCTCCCTCAACACTCGCCGACCACCCTCATTACCCACCGCCGATCAGTTTTCCTTCTCCATGGCTTGACTCAAACAAAAGGTAACCAGCCCCTTACCCAACAACCGACGAAGTCGTTGGTTGGTCGCCGCCGAAGGTTCCACCACC
Organism: Arctium minus; assembly: GCA_954870635.1. Taxonomy (NCBI): domain Eukaryota; kingdom Viridiplantae; phylum Streptophyta; class Magnoliopsida; order Asterales; family Asteraceae; genus Arctium; species Arctium minus. Next base: position 19,205,614 of record OX941097.1, on the reverse strand, counting down.
ACCACCGCATCTGAACCCATCGTTGTCGCGCATGAACCACCATCTACGGCGGTCCTAGCGACCACCGACCCCACTGAATTTGTTGTGCATTATGAGGAGTCTCACGAGGTGGTCACCCCTCGGTCTCCACCAGTAGTCGCCGGAGTAACACCCCCTCTATGTCGCCGGTAAGTGCTCCCACCATACCCTCACTCCCTCTTACCTCTGAACCCTTAACCACCATTACTCCCCCTTCCCAAACCCTAACTACCCCTATTCCTACTGAAACCACCACCGATGCCACAATAACAACCTTAACTGTTGATGAACCGCCACCAACCACCACTCAACCACCTGTTACCACCATCCCTTCCATCCTCGCCGCCGTTCAAAAAACCCACCCTACCACAACCATGTTTAACCCCCAACCCCACTTAAATGATGCTGGCGACTTCCCCAACCCCCTTTTCGGTCCATCAGAACCCAAACCCGAGTTTGACCTAAATCAACTTGGGGATGCCATTGGTACTCCAAGCCTTGAACCACCACCTTCACCCATTGACCAACGGCTTGAAAAAAGCCCTAGCCATAGTGCCGACAAGGTGGCCACTTCCAGTCCCTCATCCGATACTAATTCCACCAATGGTACCTCATCTGATTATGTTGAGGACATACCTTCCCCTGTTGATACTTTGAAGGCCTGTGGCAAAAAGTCGGTCTCATCTTCGGCTTCTGATTAAGAATACATCCCGGAACCAGAATGCATGCCAAAGCGTAAGCGTGCGCGTATTGTTTCCTCTCGTAAACCTAGGCGTCAACAGAAGCATGGCTCATCCTCTACCATCATCGAAGCCACGTACGTGGTCTGCCATTCAGCCTCTACCCGATGACAGGTATAATCTACTTCCCGCCTCCAAATTATTGATGGAACGAGGATTCGATCCCCAGTTGGTCAACTAGATTCCACATATCAAACATAATCTCATGGCTTTCAAATGGGAAAAAGTTATCCCACACCCCAGAAAGGCGAATGTCTTTTGGCTTCGCGAGTTGTATGCTGCTATAGCAGAGATTGGTGACACCACAGTCTCCATTCGGGGGAAGACTGTGAATTTAGGGCCCAAGCTTTGTCTAAAGCCTTTGGTATGTCGGTCCCATCTACCTGTCATTTTGCCAAAATCTTGGAAAGCATCATTGTTGAAACCAATATGGAGATTGTAACCACTTTGATGATGCCACAGTTTCTGCCAAGTTTTGACCCGAGCAAATTGAGCATTCAATCGGGAACACTCAATATGGAGGCTAGTTTGTGGTTCCCGTTTCTTAGGCACAATCTGTCGCCTACGGCCCACGATTGCACACTTTCGAAAGAGAAATGCAACCTTCTTTACTGTATCATGAAGGAACTAGCGTTTGACTTTGGTTCGATCGCACTAGATGCTCTCCGACTTGCTGCTTCACGGACCGGTTCGTGGATAATGTTCCCTGTTTTGCTAACAAAACTTTTGAGTGCAACCCGTGTACCATTATTGCCAAGTGACGAGATTTTCACTAGCTCTTCTCGAATTGATCAGGGTACGGTTCAACGCATTATGCGCTCGGCTCGATTTTCAAGCGAGGCTCCACTCACTTCACCATCCTCTGGATTGCCTAAGCCTCCACCTATTGCAAAGTCAACTGTGGGAGAGAGTTCATCGCAAAACCAGTAGCCTGAGAGCACCAATACAGGTTATGGCTCCGCCGCATGGTTATAGGTCCTGACCGATCAACGAGAAGAGCAGACTATGGTTTAAAAAGGAGTTTTGCGACTTATATAAGCATCAGAATGATCGTATCGCAGGTATGAAGGCCCAAAACATGCTCTTTGGGCAATATCACCGTGATTGGAATCGGGTGATTAAGGGGTTCGACTTAAAAAAACGATCCTATTCGTGCCGCTACGCTCCCGCAGTTCCCACCAGGTCTCTGCCCTCCTCAAATTTGCATTCCGATTGACCCCAATCGTCGCACCACTTCACGTGTCGCTGCTAGTTACAAGCCACCCGCCACCTCGGTGTCCGAAGTTGGTCGACCTACTCAGGTTAGTGAACCGTGAGCATCCTTGGTTCGTCATCACCTATGTTCTGAACTTTTCGTTAGTTATTTCTTTTGGGCTTTTGTGGTACTTGTTGTTTTGTTCTAACTCGTGACTTCTTGGGTTGTTGAACTTTATGTCGTAATGCCTTGTTTATGGCTTACTTATGTTTTGATATTCTCATGATTTGTATGAATGTTTGAAGGTTTCGAGTTTGACTATAATTTGGTTTTCGGGTTTGAATCTTGGTGGTGATGATGGTAGTTAAGGGTGTCGAATTTTCTCGGGAAGAAAAAGCATAAAAAGACCAAAATGCCCCTCAGGTGAGGGGCTCAAGACTGACTTAACGGACCCTAGACTAACGACATTAATGAGAGGAATTATATTTGGCCGAAAAACATGAAAAATGGACTGACAATATACTTTACGAATTGTAGGGATGAAAACCAAAAAACAACACTATCAAAGAACCAAAAATGTAATTCACTCTTAAAAGAAATAATAAGTAAGGGTGTGAATAGTAGATAGGAGGGATGGGAGTAGATTCAGATTCACCCTTTTAAATATAAATATTAAAATAGAAAAATACAATTAATTATATATGTAAGTCATGTATTTCTATCTGATTTTGTATCAATTTAAAATATTAATTTTTAAGCTAAGCATTCACATGAAATTGTAATAAACACGATATTAGTTGGTTAGGAAGGGTTTAGTATGTTAAGAGTCCAATTAGTTGCAAATGATTATGCAATGTTTTTTATTCAATTTTTGTTTTGATCTTTTTAATCCGTTGATAATATGGTATGTTTGACCTTGTTATAAGAGTCATATGCTTACTCCTTATTAAACAGGTATCCCCTTGACATAATTTTTTTTACATGTGATATAATTATTTTGTATATATTTTATATACCTGACATTTAAATTTTATAAACAAATCACTAACAATTTTTTTTCTCACCGAGTTAAAAAAATTGCATCCATAAATGGTCGAAGAGAACCAAATAACTTTTGTTACAAACCAAACATTTTCTTAATCCAACCATTGAATATTAAAATTTGATTTTGTTAATATCAACAAAGTTAATGGATAATGACACGATGAATCATGTAATGAAATCATTCATAAAGTTCAATGATTTTTTTATCCAACAACAAATATATGATTTTATTTTTTCAATTTAAAGTTGTTTTTAAATTTTTATCAAACCAACATATTAATACATTCAAACCAAATCGTTATGTTGATACATCTATAAACACTCGAAATCACAATATGAGAGTTATATAAAACTACACATACTATTTTCACCACTAAAAAACTAGAGAGAATTATATAAAAAGTCATCATCGGATTATTTTTGTAACACCCGAAAATTTGGTAAGAAAAGTGCATCATTTAAAGTGTTTGGTAATATTCAAGTTCTGGATTTTAGTAGACTATTCTTTGGAATTTTGTTTTCCCCCTCCTGGTGGTATCAATCGGAATGCCTTATTTGTACACTATGTTTTACCCTTGCGCGAGTCGGGAGCTTTCGAGTGAGAAAAAAAATTAGTTTTTGGACTTCGGTACAATTTGGGCGATTATGCCCTGCGATAGTGACAGAGTCACTATCGCCTTGTCAAGGTCGTCGGGGTCATTAAAGTCTTGGTACAATCTCGACGATAGTGTTAGGAGATAGTGCCCTGGTTACTATCGCGTGTCACTTCCACGCGGAGTGTACCGCGGGCCTCAAGGCGCAGGCGATTGTGCCGGTGAAAGTGACAAGTGTCACAATCGCCGGGCACTTTCGCTGAAATAGGGGACCGGGTATTTAATGAGCAGATCGCAATTTTGATTACTTTATCTGATTTTGGAAGCTTTGAGGTGCGATTTTCTCTACAAAATCTGGTAAGTCTCACCTCCATCATTCCCTTGCCATTAATGTCTCTCATCTACCCCAATCTCTTGATCATTTATGTTATCCTAGGTGCTTTTGGTCATTTATTGTAAGAAGAGTCAAGCCTCCTCAAGATCTCAACCTCATCTTCTCATCACTAGTTTATTGGCTTCTAGTGTTTTAAGCTACAACCCTATAAGGTGAATTCATTCTAACTTTATAAATGGTATACATGTTAAAATGTGGGGTTTTAACCTTTTAACATGTAACACCCCGAATTCTGGGAGTTTTCGTCCTAATTCGATGTTGAGCGAAGTAGCCAAAAGGATGACAGAGAGCGTCGGCAGTGTTCCGCACGAGTGGAACCGCATGGTCATCCGTGCGGGCCTTTGTTCCACCCCAACTCCAGAACCCGACGCGGCTCTCCGTGCGGGTCAAACTACGCCGCCAATCGCGCGGAGCCACTGTGCGTTGACTAAAGAAAATAATCGACCCCAACCCTCATTTCTCATAAAACCCTCAAATCTCTTCCCCTCTTTCCCCAAATCGACCCCAAATCTCCCCAAACAAACCCTAACTCATTTTGGGAGTCTTTCTCCTAAAATCCAGTGATCCTTCTTCATCTAGAAAGCTTGGAGGTTAGAACCATAATCTCTCATCTTCATCTTTTTCATCAAGATATCTAGGGTTTCATCCACCCTTGTTCTCCCTTTTGTAGATTTGGAGTTTGTGGTTTATTTTGGTGACCTCGAGGTGTGTTGGTGGTGGATTCAAGTTGTTGGTTAAGGTAAGCTTCTATCTTCTTCATCTATGGAAATTAGGGTTTTTGGGTATAGATGAGATCTTCATGTAAAATATTGGGGAACGATTCTATACGGTTGAATATTTATGTTTATGGTTGGAATCTTGTGAATATAGGTTTTGGAGGTTTTGGCTTTGAGGATTCAAGTTTCTTCAAGGAAGCTCTAAGTGGGTAAAATCTAGATTTAACCCAAATCTAGCAATGTGAGTTCAAGTTTCTTTGTGAAAACTATGTACATGCCAAAAGAAGTATTTTTAAAGTAAAAATATGTTTTACTTAGTAACTGTCAATGGGTTGAATATTTTGATAAGTTTTCATATTCGGTAAACTTGGGTTGTTTGAATCTCATGAAATTCCATATTTGGGACTTGGATATTTTGGATAAGTAAATGGTATGATTTATGCATTTAGTGATTTTGTACAAGTGAAGTATATTTTATGATTTATGCATTTTTGATGATTTTGTACACATAAAGTCTAATCTATGGTTTACGCATTTTTGGTGTATATGATTTTATAAATCATTTAGAAAATGCATGTCTCCGTGTTATGAGACATTTTCGAAAACATAAGGGTATGAGCCCATTTGAAAAACCTTTTGTCCCAATCTGTGGTGAGTTTTGGGGTTAATCGCATCTTTGAGGTATGTGTCTGCATAAACGTCGTTTAAATGCGTTTTTTTTTTCTATTTGAGGACCGATACTTGTTGGTCAAATGGATTTTGAATATTTGAGCTTGGTATTGACTTAAAAGGAGTCTTGAGGACATTTGTCCAGTTTTAAATGGCTCAATGTAGAGTCCGATTTATGATTTACATGTATATGCATCTCGTTGTATATTGGCGATAATTACATGCTCGAGTGCGTTGGTCATTCCTGTGTAGTCATGTAATGTTATACTGTGTTGCATTGGATCCATAGGCACGTAAGTCAGTCTTTAATTGATGGTCAACTGGGTGTTGCGGGAATTGACTCTGGGCCCATGTTTTATGACCTTAACTTTTCAAGTGTACACTACAAGGGCTGAGTCCGATTGTGCTATCATGAATGATGGGCGTTTGGGGCCTCTTCCATGTCAGGGCAATGCCATGGTTGTAACCCCCGACTGTGACGAGCCTTTGGCGGTATTGGTAATATTCGCTAAGGTCAGTTGTCTCTTTTGGTGTAGCTTGAAGGGAGTCGTAGGGGCACTTGGGCTTGCGTGTCATGGAGTGTCATACGATTAACGTTGTATGAGTGGTATACTTTTGTGTTCCTCAACTCTCAACGGAAACGGGTCTCCCCCGTCGTCGGCCAACAATATTTTGGATATCTAATTGTCCATGCTTTAACATTTGGATTTCATCCCATTTTATGGTCGCGTGAGTATTGAATTTTAGTTCCATGTTTTCGATGACATATTATATTTATATGGATTGTTTTTCCACGATCTATGAGTTCAACATTGTGCCCCACTTGTGTTTTGGGTGTTTCGGGATATAAAGTTTTATCCGCATTTTTATAATTGGGTGTTCATTTTCTATCCATGTCTGGGTGAGTTTTGGGCGACATCATTTTATAAAAAACGTTTTGTATTGGGACGTTCGTCCCTAAAAACGCATATTATTGGAAAACGAGTCGTTTCATAGCTAAGGGAAATCATTTTGAAAGTTCATGATTTAAACTGCATTCTTCCCCTTTTACGATATATTTATTCATGTTGAAAACTCTTGAACTCACTAGGCATTAGCCTAACCTTTTTATTTGTTGGCATGTGCATCAGGTTCTTGGCATGTGCATCAGGTTCTGGTTGGGAGTAGTCCTAGTATCTCTTTGAAGAGAGGAGTGCTAGTAGCATGCTCGAGATGTGAGTAGCATTGGCGAAGTCTTCCGCTTTGGTCTTGTGAAGAGCAGCTTGCTTCGGGGTTAGGTAGCACCCGACTTCAGTTTAGCCCTTGTTTAATGTTGGGGTTTATAATTGTTTGAGGTTAATTGTAGAATTTTACATTTGAGGTATGATGAAATTTTGGTTTGTACTTGATATTATATCGAAAATTTTAATTAGTTGCTCTTACCAAATTTGAGGGTGTTACATAACATCTCCACAATAATCATTTCTTGATTTAGAGGAGTTTTCATCAAAACCTAATTTTTGGAGATTTTAGGGTTTACTTGGATGAATATGGTTGTAAAGATAAATAACTAAAAGTTTTGGGTTATTTGTAGTTTACACACTTGTAGAACATACTTTCTTCAAATTTTAAGTTTAAGTACTTTGGGTCAAAACTAGGGTTTTGAAATGATGAAATATTTTGGGTGAGAACTTGTGGAAATTGAGTTATTACGTTGAAATAATGTTCAAAAGAATGTTTTAGGGATCATGGAACTTATATGAAATTATTTGGTAAATTGGTTATGCCATTGATGGCATCTCACTTGTGTTGAGAAATCTTGATGAAAGATTTGATTGTAGAAATGGAATGGTATTTGGTTAAATGGGAATTGTTGTTTGGTTGGTATTGAGTGTAATGAATCCATAAGCACTGGAGTCATTATGTCCGATGATGGAACGTTAGTTTTCCACATTGAGGCACAGTTTGGCATCGAGGGTATGGTGTAAGTCCTATGTGCTAGTACATTTTCTTGGATGAGGATAACTCAATGTATAGACCTAGAGGGGTTGAAGTTGACATTCCATGGGTGTACGCTTTAAGTAGCCGAGCTCGACATCCAATACGTGTATTGTTATGTGATTGGTTTTACTAACATATCAAGTGGCTTACTTTTGTGTTCCGTCACTCATGTTAGTAAGCGAGACTCCCCCGTCAACCCAAGAGGTATTTGTATACAAGTGAGATTTTATCCATGTTGCTTTATCTACTTATCCGCATTTAATTCTTTAAAACTTATTGTCTTCTCCAATATAACTATTTGTTCTCACTAGGCTTTAGCCTAACATTTTTTCTTAAAATGACATGTATAACACGCCATTCTAGTTGTGGGAGTCATCGGGTTTGAGCTGAGAGCTTTGGAGAGAAACTAGCATTTTTGGGAGTATATAGAGACATGCATTTTGGTTAACATACTTTTGAAAGTGAAAAAGCAACACCCGTCCATAATCTAAACTTCGTTGGTCTAGATTAGTAGGTTGTTGAGTTATATTTCACTTAGTTATTTGCAATGTAAAATCCATACAATTGTTCCCCTTTTTGGGATGATTTGTTTATGATAGCTCCGTTTATTCCGCATTTATTCAGGTTTAAATTTACCCCTATTTTTAGGGTGTTACAAATTTTCCCCATGGTTTCATTGACATAAAGAAGGTATATGAGAACATACCCTCAAACATGATTTAAATGAATCTAAACGGGATAGGGGTAACATGGAGGTACATCAGGAGCAATACATAATATATGAATGAAACAAGACATGTGTCAAGACACAAGCAGGTGAGAACCGTGAGATGAAGTTTTATTTGGTGGAGTAGGGCTATAAGCCCATTTTTATTTGCCATGATCTATGGATGAGATTTTGCAAGGGATCTAAAGGTGTATTCCATGGTGTATGCTATTTGTTGAATGGCATTGTTGTGGTAGAGAAAACAAAGAGATATATAAATGCTAGGTTGGAATGGTAGATGTCGGCTTTACATACATATATGCTTTATAAATTTGTGATAGCGGAAGATCGTATAGGTCCACAAAGTGGCAACCTGTGTTGCCACAGTGGCGGTGCAACACCCGTAATTTTCGGTAAGTAAAGGCCACCCGGACGTTTTTGTAAGTTATAAATGGCGGGATTTTGTTGGGAAACCATTAGGTGATGTCCCTTAGAGTATTGAGGGTGTTGGAATTGGAAAAGTCGAGCTTCGAGGCTTAGTACGAGCACGACTACAATGTCCGGCGACTATGACGAGTCACAGTCGCACAGGGCAAAGTCGCAGAAGGGAAACAGAAGCTGGGGGAGGTTTGGCGACATTGCCCAGGGAAATGTCGTTGGTCAATGTCGCACCAGGGGTGCAGAAGGCTTTTAAGTCGCAATTTTCAGCTTTCACCTCATTTCTCACTTATCAAATCCCACCCTTTCTCTCCCAAACCGATTTCCATCTTCTTGGTTCAAACCCTAGCCATTCCTATGGACATCCACCTTGATTTTGAATCATTTCCATCACCATCTAAGCCTTGGTAGTCTAGGATTCAAGAAGCTACCATTCCACCATCTCCATTGAAGTCTCCTTCAAGAAAACTCTAGGGTTTTGAGCTCTATCAAAACCCACTAGTGTAAGTTCATCCATTTCCTTTCTAACACTTTAATCAAGTTATAAATGCTCCATCATTGACCTCCTAGTGTTTTTATTTATCAATCTTTGGGTTGGATGATTTTGGGGAAGATAGGTCACATTAGGGTTTTTGACCAAAATAGAGATTTTGATATAAGATGTTTGGAGATCGTTTCTATATGGTTATAGATATGTATTTATGGTTGGAAAATTGTGATGATAGGTTTTTGGAAGGTTTTGCTTGTGGATCCAGATTTCTTCAAAGGAGCTCAAGTTGGGGGTAAAATCTAGATTTAGCCTAAATCTAGCAACGTGAGTTCAAGTTGATTTGTGAAAACGGTGTACATGCCAAAAATGTCTATTTTAAAGTGTTTATATGTTTTACCTGGAATTGTTAACTGCTGATAACTTGATAAGTTTTAGTTATTTGGATGTGTTAAACTTTATAAATTTATAAAACACACACATTTGGGATTTTGGGCATTTTGATAAATAAATCATATATTTTGGATATCTTATTGATTTATTCCATGGAGTATATTTTTTAGTATAAATGCATTTTATTGGGTGTTATGGGATGATTTGAAAGGATAAAAGGTATAAACCCACTTGGAAAATGTTTTGTCACAATCTAAATTATGTTGGAGTTATTTGTGTGTTTTGAAGCATGGGTTGCATTATTGCAGGTCGTTTACATTTGATTTCATTTTATGATTTTCAACGTTGGGTCTTTGGATTGTTGAGCTTATGGCTTGGTTTGGATTTTGTTGGGTCTTGGGGACATTTGTCCAGTTTTAATAGCTCAATGTAGAGCTCTTGGTTATGATTTGCATTTACTTCATCTTATTTGAGAATTACATGTTTTGAATGCGTTAGTTCATGTTTTGAGTCATGTAATGTTTTAGCCCCGTCTGTTATGGATCTATGAGCACTTTTATCACTTTGTCCGATGATGGAACGACTTGGTTTCCACATCGTGGCACGTTAGGCATCGGATTGGGTTATAAGTCCTTCGTGCAAGTATCAATGAGTGTATGCTGAAAGATGCCGAGCTTGATGCTTTTATTATTTGTCCAATGGTGGAACGCTAGTTTTCCCCATTGTGGCGCGGTTAGGCATCTTCGGTATGGTGTAAGTCCTCCGTGCAAGTATCTATGAGTGTATACTGAAAGACATAGAGCCCGATACTTAATACCAATTTAACGTAATGTGTGACTTACTTTGTGTACGTCATATTATATGGAATCAGGTCTCCCCCGTCACCGAAAGGTGTTGTCCTCGGGCTGAGTCTTTTATATAATTGTTTTCGGTGACATCTTGCGTACATGAATTTATTCCATGTTTTATGGGTTGAGTATAAATCCCTGTCCGTGTTTTGGGGTGTTTTGGGATATGAAGTGTTACTTACATTATCATAAATTGGGAGTCGATTTATATTCACATTGTAACACCCGTAAATCCCTGTCTGTGAAAGCCAATCCCTTGAGAAATCCTTGATTCTGATAATAGAATTTCATCCCTTACGCCTTACCTTTTAAGCCTTGTCGCATCGTGGTTGCTTCGGATGAAAATGGAAGAAATCGGGACTCGGGACACTCTGGGCGATAGTGCCCTGGGCACAATCGCCAACAGAGTGGTGCCCGCGGTACAGTTTGGGCGATAGTGCCCTGGCGAAAGTGCCTTGGGCACAATCGCTGGGTACAATCACCTGCGGCCTCTGGTTGTTTTAAAATTGATTTTGAGCAGCCCCACCTCATTATTCTCAACCCCTTTCACCCCTTTTCTCTCTAAAAACCGAACCCCAAACCCTATAATCAGTTTTATGCATCAAGGGCACCAAATCTTTGTGTTCCAAGTGTTCCTCCTTCCACCCATCAAAGATTGGAAGTTATTGGTCAAGGAGCTTCATCTTCATCTTTAACCTCAAGTTCATTTCGGGTTTTCTAGGTTTTTCGTCAAAACCTAAGTGGTAAGTACATTCTTCCCATTTCCAAACCTTGTAATAAGTTATGAATGCTCCATTGATGTTTCCCTAGTATTTGGCTTATCAAATCTCGGACTTGATAGTTTTGGGAGAAACTAGGGTTTGGATCTCGTTGGGGATTTTGGTGTATTATGTTTGGGGAATGTTTCTATATGGTTGGATGTGGTTATTTACGGTTGAAGTTGTGTGGATCTAGGTTTTTGGAGGATTTCGGCTTGAGGATTCAAGTGGTTTTCAAAAGAGCTCGTTGGGTGAAATCTAGATTTAGCCTAAATCTAGCAAGGTGAGTTCAAGTTGATTTGTGAAAACGTTGTACATGCCAAAATGTCTATTTTAAAGCGTTTTATATGTTTTCCATGAAATTATCAAATGTTGGGTATTTGCTAGTCTTTGATTATTTGAATGATCTAACTTTACAAACCTTGTATAACAACCAAATTGGAGATTTTTGGGCGTTTAATATATGTGTCACAAACGAATGTGTTTTTGAAGTCTTTTTACATGAATGGATCTTTGGTCAAAGAAATACACTTTTAAATGTTTGTCGAGTCTTATGCATCGTCATGAAATGGAGTGTTTTATAAAGTATCACTTGCACATTTATGTGAGGTAACTTGAAAGAATGTTTATAGTCTCATTTTATGATTTTCATTCTTATCAACAGTTAAATTTGGAAAATGCATATTTTGTGTTATGAGTTCATTTGGAAAATGGATTGCCTCAACTAATGTAGAGTTTTGAACTAATCTCACTTTTGGTCGTGATGTTTGCATATCCGTTGGGTGAGTGCGTTTTATCGTGCTTTTATTTCATTTATTAATGAGTCAATGGGTTGCTAAGTCATTGTTATTTTGATGGGGTTTTTGGACAATAGTCCAGTTTTGGTAGCTCGACTTCGAGCCTTGTTGGGGCCTTATGCGTATTATTTGGCTTATTTGATGCATTGGGAGTCATGACCCCGTGTGGGTGTAAGTCCTTCGTGTTGCACGTTAAGGTACCGGATGTGGGTATAAGTCCTTCGTGCTCAAGTACTACGATATTAGATGAGGGGCTCGACATAGGAACCCGACGGGGTTGAACTCGAGTTTCCGTGGGTGTACGTTTAAAGCTACTGAGCCTGACATCTATTGCGTGTACTTTTGTTTATATGACTAGTCATAACAACATAAAATGGGCTTACTTTGTGGACCATCACATTTTATGGAATCGGGAATCCCCCGTCACCGAAAGGTGTTGTTTTTGGGTATTGAGTTTTATTATCCAAGTTTTCGGTGACGTTTTATATATTTGGGTTTTACCCTTGATTTATGGGTTGAGTATTATGCCCCACCCGAGTTTTGGGTGTTTTGAAATATAAGGTTTAACCGTACCCTCTTAAATGGAGAGTTCAATTTATATTTGCGCTTTGAGTGAGTTTTGGGTTAAAGCTAATTTATGAAGGGGAGGTTTACTTTGGTGTCATTCTTTTGTAGTAGTTTGATTTGGAAAATGTCCAAATTGGTGTTCTCCGTCTAAATTGCATATTAATGGAAAACGAGTCGTTTGCATATTCAAAGTATACCTTTTGAAAGATTATGAATTAAACTGCATTATCTATTTTCACTGACATCTTTATTTATGTTGAAAACTCTTGAGCTCACTAGGCGTTAAGCATAACCTTTTTATTTGTCGGCATGTGCAACATGTTCCAGTTGGGAGTTGGGTTCTAGCAGTTCTATGAAGCGTAGAGCCTTAACTAGACACTAAAGTAAGTAGTTGGTGAAGTCTTCCGCAATGTTGGAGATAGTGACTATCTTGGGGGTTTTAGTAGCACCCATTCTTATCATAGGCTTTTGTATAGAATGAATGTTTGTATTGAGATTAAATCTTAATTTGTGGTTGTAGATAATTCCTTTATTGATGTATTTAGAAAATTTTAAATAAGTTGTTATTTCCAGATTTGAGGGTGTTACAATTTGGTATCAGAGCTTAAGTTTGAGAGAATTAGGTATTGATTGTAGGATGCCTAGACTCAAACTAGCGTTTTTATAAGCGATTGTAAGTGAAGTTGCACATTAGGAACCTTAAGATAAGATATAGTGGAGTTCATCGAGTCACTAGAAACGGGATACTTGTCGAGGGTCACAAGGATGAGCATGTGCGGTACGTTCATAATGGCACCTGGCCAGTGTTATGGTGAACCTACATACTACATGTATATACTTGAACTACCTTGGTATGATTACCATTGGGGTAGTGAGAAGGTTTCTAAGGGAGTAATCTAAGGAAACGTTGGCGTCTATAGCAATGCCATGTTGAAGTGATAGTTAAGTGCGTTGAATGTATTAAGTTGATCGTCTTGAGTAAGAATAATTGGTTGGACTAGAACCTTGAGCTTATGGAATTGACGTCATACGAGGAGAGATTGTAAGGTGAACCGATGAAATATCCGAGTGTCGCTTTAAGATGTGGAGTATCCGGATGACAATAGTAGGAAATTAAGATTATTGTCCTAAGATGCTTGATACACCCGGATGGTATTAGAATGTCGGGTTGTTGAGAAACGTAGTCTAGAGGGGTGAATGCCGACCAAATTCATGCACTAAAATTTATTTCTGAAATAAATTAGCATAAATTGTTTCTTGTGTTCGTAAAACAGAAAGTGGTTTATATTATAAAGTTTTGGTAAAGCATTTAACACGCATCAAATTTTAAACTGTGAGCTTAAGCATGCATAAATTGTTTTGTTGCACGTAATTGCAGATTGTTATAAAAAATCTCTTTATTCACGTCTCTTGTTTAACGCTATTTGCGGATATTGTAATATCCATGTTTTAATGTCATTTGAGTATTGGGTAAGTAGCTATGAGATTTTAACCTAGGCATTGGATCTCCTCCACATATGTCAATGGTTTTAAAGGAAAAGTTATTCCCACGCGTTGAGTCGGAATTTCTTGAGAATTTTAGTTTGTGTGAGTTTTGTTGGAATTTCTTGGAGTATTGTTTTATACGATGTCTTTCCATGCGTGAGTTTTAATTTTGCTTCTTTTAAGCTTACGAGTTAGTTGGCGTCGTGTCCCATGTGAATTTTGTTAAATGTGTCATTTTACCTTTCATTGCATTAAAAGAGGAAACTCTTAAAGGCTTAGTGTTTTAGCCATATTGCCGTCTTACATTCTTGTTGAGAAATGAAAATTTGTCACTGCATGATTTTAGCATTATTGAGTTTTGCGAAAATTCAGTTGGGTTTAGGGTGCCTCGTCTTACGTCATCTTGCGTTGCGTAAAATAATTTTGAGAACATGTGCATATGCATCATTGTGTGCGTTAATTTACGAGTTGTGTTCAATACTTTGTTTCATGCGAGTCTTGCATAGACGCTTTTGCAACCGTAAGAGGCACCTTGAAAAATCTAAATGTCGCATGATTGCATCTTGAGTTTCACACGAGCATATGTGCATACTTTTGGGTTGAATCCGACTTTCACTCGCGTGAGTAAATATGCGAAATATTTATATTGTCTTAAATTAAATTTTAATTTAAGCGTGCTTCGCTTGTTGACCTTGTTGTTATAAATTTTCCGCAATACATGAAATGAATTTTCGAATTGCATATCGTTGTAGTTACCATCTTGGTCAAATGTGTCTTATCGAGGCGGCTTAAAGTTTTAAACTCGATTTGAGAATTATTTGCATTCTTATCATTTCATCGAACTTTGGGGAATAAACTGTTGCATATGGAGTGATTAATAATTTTATGTCGCAACGACTTTTGGGTTGGGAAGTCATAACTTTAAAATTAATTTGTGAATGTCTCTTTTGGGAATTGTACACACTTTTATTGCACATGTTATAGTGCGGAAAATTATCTTTCATATGCATAGTATAAATTGATGCATTACTAGGACCATGGTAGTCCGTTTGAAAATTTTGTTGCGCATCTCTTGTTACCATTTTATTAACGTAATTACTAATCAAACGAGTTTTGGAAATGGTTTTATATGCGTTGTGTTGGTAATCAGTTTTGAAACCTATCGGATGGGCGATAGTGTGTTGTCACTGTACGGTTAATCGTTATAAAACTTGTGTATTTGAAAGTTTTATAAAAGTTTAAATTGGCATACTATTTGAAAAACCTTGAACTCATTAGACCTATAGGTTTAACCCCGTCATGAAAGGAATTGTGTTTAGGGACTAAGGGAGCCCTTGGGATTTAAAGCGTCGGATGATCCGACTTGCGGTCAGTCTTGAATGTTTGAGGTTTCGGTTTGTGAATCTGCTCACGTTTGTATTAATGAAAATAGTAGAATTTAAGTCTTCCCAGTTAATTACGGAAGCAATCTTATACCTCGGTAATCATGCGGGATGAGGTCTTAAGTGATTACCGCGATTAGATTGGGTTCGTTTTGGTGGATTGCTCGTCGGTGTGACACCATGGTTTATGTTGATGGTGTATCGTCTCAGTGGGTTCCGCGATTAAAGGATATTTTGGTGGTCGGTCTGTTAGAAATATAAGATTTGAAATTTAGCACTCGGTTAAGTGTCAAACTTAGTACGGCTATCTGTCTAGATTGGGATTTTGGACGGGATGTCCATGTTTTCGAGGTCACCGTTTAGCCCTAGGTGTCGACTTGTTTTATTGGAGTCAGTGGAGCTGGGAATGTTTGGATGTATCCCGGTCGAACCAAGAGAAATATTGACCTTTTAGTGATGGAGTTTGGAAGGAGTTTGGGTGTGGAGGATTAAGTATCGATGTGTTTAAGCATTTCCGTGGTGGTAAAGCTTGTGTTAAAGGATTGTTGTGAGGATTGGTGTTGGAACGGAGTTGAGTGTTGACCGAATCTGGGATAAGTAGTATCTGAAGGACGCTTTGGTGCACCTTAGAAGAATATCTTTATCGATATTAAGAATGGATCAGTTGAAATCTGAGAAACTTGGAAGTTTGGTTGCGATCTTTGACGTTGTGTTCGGAACCATAGATCCGAAGGAAAGCTTGGTCAGCGAGAATTTGGGGTCACTAACTACCTGGATGTAGTAATTGTCACCTAAGGTTGGGAGACGACCATAACCTTGTGAGTAAAAGATTATTTTGGAGAGTTAAGTGTACGCTCGGTTATGAGTATATTGTGCCCAAGAGGGACAACAATGTGAGTATCGGTGTAAGGAACATGTTGGTGGTGCTAGCAACGGGTTAAGGTCAATCTTCCTGCGGGTGAGATTTCATGGGAACCTAGATTTCGAGGACGAAATCATTCTAAGGTTGGGAGGATTGTAACACCCGTAAATCCCTATCTGTGAAAGCCGATCCCTTGAGAAATCCTTGATTCTGATCATAGAATTTCATCCCTTACGCCTTACCTTTTAAGCCTTGTCGCATCGTGGGTGCTCCAGATGAAAATGGAAGAAATCGGGACTCGGGACACTCTGGGCGATAGTGCCCTGGGCACAATCGCCGGGCACAATCGCCAACAGAGTGGTGCCCGCGGTACAATTTGGGCGATAGTGCCCTGGCGAAAGTGCCTTGGGCATAATCGCCGGGCACAATCGCCTGCGGCCTCTGGTTGTTTTAAAATCGATTTTGAGCAGCCCCACCTCATTATTCTCAACCCCTTTCACCCCTTTTCTCTCTAGAAACCGAACCCCAAACCCTATAATCAGTTTTATGCATCAAGGGCACCAAATCTTTGTGTTCCAAGTGTTCCTCCTTCCACCCATCAAAGATTGGAAGTTATTGGTCAAGGAGCTTCATCTTCATCTTTAACCTCAAGTTCATTTCGGGTTTTCTAGATTTTTCGTCAAAACCTAAGTGGTAAGTACATTCTTCCCATTTCCAAACCTTGTAATAAGTTATGAATGCTCCATTGATGTTTCCCTAGTATTTGACTTATCAAATCTCGGACTTGATAGTTTTGGGAGAAACTAGGGTTTGGATCTTGTTGGGGATTTTGGTGTATTATGTTTGGGGAATGTTTCTATATGGTTGGATGTGGTTATTTACGGTTGAAGTTGTGTGGATCTAGGTTTTTGGAGGATTTCGTCTTGAGGATTCAAGTGGTTTTCAAAAGAGCTCGTTGGGTGAAATCTAGATTTAGCCTAAATCTAGCAAGGTGAGTTCAAGTTGATTTGTGAAAACGTTGTACATGCCAAAATGTCTATTTTAAAGCGTTTTATGTGTTTTCCATGAAATTATCAAATGTTGGGTATTTGCTAGTCTTTGATTATTTGAATGATCTAACTTTACAAACCTTGTATAACACCCACATTGGAGATTTTTGGGCGTTTGATATATGTGTCACAAACGAATGTGTTTTTGAAGTCTTTTTACATGAATGGATCTTTGGTCAAAGAAATACACTTTTAAATGTTTGTCGAGTCTTATGCATCGTCATGAAATGGAGTGTTTTATAAAGTATCACTTGCACATTTATGTGAGGTAACTTGAAAGAATGTTTATAGTCTCATTTTATGATTTTCATTCTTATCAGCAGTTAAATTTGGAAAATGCATATTTTGTGTTATGAGTTCATTTGGAAAATGGATTGCCTCAACTAATGTAGAGTTTTGAACTAATCTCACTTTTGGTCGTGATGTTTGCATAACCGTTGGGTTAGTGCGTTTTATCGTGCTTTTATTTCATTTATTAATGAGTCAATGGGTTGCTAAGTCATTGTTATTTTGATGGGGTTTTTGAACAATAGTCCAGTTTTGGTAGCTCGACTTCGAGCCTTGTTGGGGCCTTATGCGTATTATTTGGCTTATTTGATGCATTGGGAGTCATGACCCCGTGTTTGGTTTATTATTGTCCGGCGTTGGGACGATTAGTTTTCCACGTCGAGGCACGTTAGGCACCGGATGTGGGTGTAAGTCCTTCGTGTTGCACGTTAAGGTACCGGATGTGGGTATAAGTCCTTCGTGCTCAAGTACTACGATATTAGATGAGGGGCTCGACATAGGAACCCGACGGGGTTGAACTCGAGTTTCCGTGGGTGTACGTTTAAAGCTATTGAGCCTGACATCTCTTGCGTGTACTTTTGTTTATATGACTAGTCATAACAACATAAAATGGGTTTACTTTGTGGACCGTCATATTTTATGGAATCGGGAATCCCCCGTCACCGAAAGGTGTTGTTTTTGGGTATTGAGTTTTATTATCCAAGTTTTCGGTGACGTTTTATATATTTGGGTTTTACCCTTGATTTATGGGTTGAGTATTATGCCCCACCCGAGTTTTGGGTGTTTTGAAATATAAGGTTTAACCGTACCCTCTTAAATGGAGAGTTCAATTTATATTTGCGCTTTGAGTGAGTTTTGGGTTAAAGCTGATTTATGAAGGGGAGGTTTACTTTGGTGTCATTCTTTTGTAGTAGTTTGATTTGGAAAATGTCCAAATTGGTGTTCTCCGTCTAAATTGCATATTAGTGGAAAACGAGTCGTTTGCATATTCAAAGTATACCTTTTGAAAGATTATGAATTAAACTGCATTATCTATTTTCACTGACATCTTTATTTATGTTGAAAACTCTTGAGCTCACTAGGCGTTAAGCCTAACCTTTTTATTTGTCGGCATGTGCAACAGGTTCCAGTTGGGAGTTGGGTTCTAGCAGTTCTATGAAGCATAGAGCCTTAACTAGACACTAAAGTAAGTAGTTGGTGAAGTCTTCCGCAATGTTGGAGATAGTGACTATCTTGGGGGTTTTAGTAGCACCCGTTCTTATCATAGACTTTTGTATAGAATGAATGTTTGTATTGAGATTAAATCTTAATTTGTGGTTGTAGATAATTCCTTTATTGATGTATTTAGAAAATTTTAAATAAGTTGCTATTTCCAGATTTGAGGGTGTTACACACGTTTTGAGTGAGTTTTGAGTTGCATCGATTTATAAAGAATGTTGTATTGGAGCGTTGTCCTTAAAGAGGTATATTATGGGAAAACGAGTCATTTCCATTTCTAAAGTAAATCATTTTGAAAGATCTTGCTTTGAACTGAATTCTTTTCTTTTAAAGATATATTTATTCATGTTAAAACTCTTGAACTCACTAAGCGTTAGCCTAACCTTTTAAATTTGTCGGCATGTGCATCAAGTTCTGTTTTAGGTTAGTGCTAGCGACACTATGAAGAGATGAGTGTTTGTTGTAAGCTCGAGAAGCGATTTTCTTGGTGAAGTCTTCCACATTGGTTTTGGGAAGAGTAACTTGCATTTGGCTTAAGTAACACCCGACTTTAATTTAGTCCTTGTATATAAGATTGTAGTTTTATAATTGTTGTGGTTAATTGTAGAATTTTAAATCGAGGTATATGGAGATTGATGTATAAGTGGAAGTTTTGTCCTTTAATTGATATTATATCGAAAATTTTAATTTGTTGCTCTTACCAAATTTGAGGGTGTTACAGTACAAGCATTAACTAAGACAGATGTAGTAACAATATGGTCAAAAACAAGTGACACATAATATCTATAAAAACCCCTTTCTCTCGAAAGTGAGTTTCCACAGAAAGTGGTCACTTGCACCCACAAAGTTGTCACTATTACCGACTCAAGACTAGCCGATTTAACTAAGTAAACCTCTAAGGATTTTAGTTCTACCAGTATCGATATAGAAGCCCAAATCTCTTTGTGACACCTATATCGACTGACATTTTGAATCTTAGTTAGAATCATGCAAAAACTCGTATCTTTACGTGGTTATAAAAGACTTTCTTAAATCTTCTTTGCATCACTCAAGCCGTATTTTCGGATCCGCCCATCTCTAGGTCTAAGATCTAATATTAACACTAACAAGTGATCGGCTTGTCCTTATTGAGTTGAAGTCCGGACTCAAGTGACCAAGTCTAAGAGTTAGCAACGATGACAACACCCAAGTGTTGCCTATTAGTCTTAGCCTTGGCTCGTACCCACACCCAAATGGGTGTTTAGTTCATAATAAAAGTAAAAGACATGGAAGAGTAAGAAGAATACATAAACATAACTTGCATAAATAAAAGTAGAAAGTTGTCACCACTTTGTCGCCACAGTTGTGATGTTGTTACAAGAAATGGAAATTACATGAAAATTAAACGCAACTACAACTAATGACTTAAATGAGAGAATGAGAAGTAAATGTAAAGCTCCAGGTTTGAGAGATTGCTCCTGGAAGTGATGATCTTCAATGGTGCCCAAAGCCTCTTTTTATAGTGCTCTTGAAGAAAAATGTGTGATTTGACAAAACCCATAAAGCCACTTTATGGAAGAGTGTTGAAGCTTCATTGACTTCCAAATTTTGTCATTTTCCTTGATTATTCATGTGAAAGCTCAGGTTCCTCTTTCTTCTATTTCAAAAAGTACCTTTCCATAAATGTCCAAGGCTTATCCAAAAACTTTCAGCCCACGTCGCTACTGTGGTGACAAAGTGGCCACTTTGTTGCACAAAAAGATAGAAAAACCGAATTTTTTGCATTCTTGAAACTTCATCACAATGTTTGAACATCTTAGACCAAATGAAGGAGGGGGAGGGAAAAATTGGAAAGAAAGTGGCAAAAATAAATAAGAAAAGTGAGGAAATAACTCTCAAGATTTTAGAGTTATCACACCCCAAACTTGAATAATTACTTGTCCTCAAGTAAAGTTAATGAAAGAAAAAGAACTCGAAAGGTGATAAAAAGGTTGACTAATCAGATTTTTGCTTGAATAGAAAAACTTACATCGAACATTTCCATGACTCTTGATTTGAATGAAGCACTTTCGTTCGAAAAGGTACCACCTCCTTTCATGCAATCCATAATTTTGACTTTAATCAATAGGGCTTGTTTTGGGTTTTCAATTTAAGTACTTGATATGACCCCCAAACTTGGCTTTTTGCACGTCTCCAAACTATTTTTGGTTTTGACGAATTTTTCTTTATTTTGCCATTACCATTTTGATTTTTGACCCAACCCATTTTGAATTTTTCAATTTGCTTTTGTCGCCACTGTGGTGACAGAAGTGGCCACGTTGGCTTTTGTTTGCATGGATCCAAAAAATTGCATTTTTCTCAAGTCTCCCCACCCCCCAAACTTAGACTTACAATGTCCTCATTGTAAAAAGTACAGATAGATGCGGTTTGAGTATACGTTAGGCTAGGTGTCAAGTGGAAAAGTGTTTGGGATAAATTGACGAAATTGTTCTTGTTATTCATTCAAACAAATTAAAAACAAAAAATAATAATAATAAAGAATATTGAACTCATTATAATTTACAACAAAAAAGCTTATGCCACAATTCTAAATCCAAATCAAAAATCCTAAATCTAAAACAAGAAATCAAAATAAAAACCCTAATGACAATGGATCTAGGTTCTCAAATATGCAAAAATTCTCATGAAAAAACCAACACCATTAACCTTGGATATGGGTGCTCGTTCGTTGTTCATTCATCGCATGGAGGAGGGGTGCTCGTTCGTTCATTCTGTAACACCCGTAATTTTCGATAAGTAAATGTCACCGGGACAATTCTGTGACTTATAACCAGTGGGGTTTTGTCGGGAATTGCATTGTTTAAAGTCCCTCGGAGTATCGGGAGTTTTGGCGTTGAAAAGTCGGAAGTTTGATGCTCGGTACGTCCTGGGCGATTGTGCCCGCGACTGTGACAGGGTGTCACTATCGCGGGGCACTGTCGCGAGGAACGTACCGCGGGCACCCCCCTTCGGGAGACTATGCCCGACGACTATGCCAAGGGAATAGTCGCGTGGCACTATCGCCGGCGGGTGCAGACCTGCTTAAAATCGCGAACTTCAGCCCTCTTTCATTCCAACCTTCCCCCATTTCACCCTCTTCTCTCTAGAAACCGAACCCAAACCCTAAAATCGGTTTCTATGTATCCATGGCACCAAACCTATCATGTTCCAAGTGTTCTCCCCCACCCAACAAAGATTAGAAGCTCCGCCTTCATCTTCCTCATCAAGTTCAACGGTTGGGAGCTCGGGTTGAAGAGTTGGATTGGGTGTTCTCGGAAGTCTCATCGTCTTCAAGGGTAAGTTTTCTTGTATTAAGGTTATAAATGCTCCCTTGATGGTTTCTTAGTGTTTGGTTTCTCAAATCTCGGATTTGGTAGTTTTGGAGAAACTAGGGTTTTGTTATTATTTGGGGTTTCTTGGTATATTGTTAGGGGAATGTTTCTACATGGTCGGATATGGTTATTTATGGTTTGGATTTTATGGATCTAGGTTTTGGAAGTTTTCGGCTTGAGGATTCGAGCGGCCTTCAAAAGAGCTCGTTGGGTGAAACCTAGATTTAGCCTAAATCTAGCAAGGTGAGTTCAAGTTGATTTGTGAAAACGGTGTACATGCCAAAATGGTTATTTTAAAGTGTTTTACTTGAAATGGTTAACTGCTGATAAGTTTGGAGTATTTTGAAGTAAAATATGTTTTACTTGGTTATTTGTCAAAGTGTGAGTATTTCGAAAAGTTTTCAGATTTGGTAGATTTGGGGTTGTGTTAATCTCTTATAATGTTTATATTGGGTTTTGAACATTTCAACAACTAAATAGTATGATTTACGTATTCTTGGTGATTTTGTACAAGCAAGATCTATTTTATGATTTATGCATCTTTGATGATTTTGTACAAATGAAGTCTATTTCATGTTATATGCATGTTGGTATTTGCATTCATAAAATCTTTGGAAAACCTTTGGTCCCATTATGTGTTGAGTTTTGGGTTGATCTCGTCTTTGAAGTATGTGTCTTCGTAAACGTCGTTTAAAGACATTTCATTATTTGGGAAGCCGTTATTTGTTGATCAAATGGGTTTTGGGCTTTTTAGCTCGGTGGGGGCATGAAAGAGTACTAAGGACATTTGTCCGGTTTTAATGGCTCGGTTTAGAGTCCAAATTGTGATGTACGTCTTAATGCATTTTATTGCATATTATTGGTAATTACAGGCTCGAGTGCTTTAGTCATTCATGAGTAGTCGTGTAATCTTAGATTGTGTTACATTGGATCCATAGGCACATAAGTCAGTCTTATCTGATGGTCATTTGGGTGGTACGGGGTTGGACTCCGGGACTCATGGGATATGACCTTGTCTTTACGAGTAGGCACTAAGAGTGGTTGAGTTCCGGTTGAGCTATTATGACTAGGGGTAGTCCTCTGATGGGCGTTGGGACCTTTGCCATGTGGGGCAATACCTTCGTTGTATCCCCCGTGGGCCGAGTCTTTGGCGGTAATTCCGGTGTTGTTCGCTAAGGTCAGCTATCTCTTTGGGTGAAACTCGTCAAGAGGTCGTAGGGGCACTTGGGCTTGCGTGTCGTGAAGTGTCATACGATCAACGTTGTTGAGTGGCATACTTTTGTGTTCCTCCTCTCTCAACGGATACGGGTATCCCCCGTTGTCGACCGCGGTATTTTGGATATTTAATTGTCCATGTTTTAATATTGGGATTTCATTCTACTTTATGGTCGCGTGAGTATTAAATTGGGTTACATGTTTTCAATGACGTACCATATTATTTAAGAATCGTTTTCCTTTATTCATGGGTCGAGTATTATGTCCCGCCCGTGTTTTGGGATATGAGGTTTTATTTACAATTTCATAATTGGAATATCGAACTATGACCCCATTTTGGGTGAGTTCCGGATTGCATCATTTTACATGAAGTGTGTGTTTGGGAGCATTGTCTTTAAAAGTGCACATTGTGGGAAAACGTGTCGTTTTTATTTTAAAGGATATTATTTCGAAGGATTTTGCTTTAAACTGGTTTCCTTGCTTTTAAAGATTTATTCATTCATGTTAAAACTCTTGAGCTCACTAAGCGTTAAGCCTAACCTTTTTATTTGTCGGCATGTGCATCAGGTTCCAGTTGGGGGTTCGGTTCTAGCAAGTGCTATGAGGATTGAGCCTTAGCTTTATACAAGGGTAAGTAGCTGGTGAAGTCTTCCGCAGATTGGAGATAGTGATTGTTATTGGGTTTAGTAACACCCGTCCCTTTTCCTAGAACGTATGTATAGGATGAATGTGAGCTTTGGGGTTAATTCTCAATTTATGTTTGCGGTTTGAAGTATTTATTGATGTATTTAGAAACTTTTTAATAAGTTGCTATCTTCAGACTTGAGGGTGTTACACATTCATCATAGGAGGAAGGGGGTGCTCATTCATTTGTTCACTGCCTGGAGGAAGGGTGCTCATCCGTTCGTTCACTACATAGATGAGTGGGTATTTTTTTTGTTCGTTCACCGCACAGAGGAGGGGGTGCTCGTTCATTTACCAGAGAATGAAGAAATTTGCATCAACAAGGCAAATCAAGCATTGCAGTCCATTAGGGGTTTGGTTGGGGTGGTGTAAATCTGCATCGTGAATCTGAGGGGATGATATGGGGGTTTGGTTTCGCCGGAGAATGGTATAAGGGGATAGGGTTGTCGAAGAAACAATAAAGGGGGTGGTGCCTTCATGATAGAGGGAGAGAGAGAGAGATATATATATAGTTTGCTTTTAATCATATTTTATTTGTTCTTGTAATATGTAATATAATACTATTTTACTTTTATATTTTTAAAGCAGAATAAAAAGAAGGGGTAAAAAGACCAAAATACCCCTCATGTAAAGGGCACATGACTCACTTAACGGATCCTAGACGGACGACATTAACGAAAGGGACTACATTGGGTTAAAAAACACAAAAAATGGTGACTGGTGTAATTTACAAATCGTAGGGACGAAAGCAAAAATACAGTCATAGACAAGGACCAAAAATGCGATTCACTATTTTTTTAATAATATATTAATTATTTTATTCTTATAAGTATATTATATAATTTTTTATTTGTATATTGTTGTAATTATATTATATATTTTATCATTATGAATTAGTATTATTAAGAGAAAAGTTAAATTAAAAAAAGAGTAAACTGGAATTTTGGTCCCAAAGGTTTGTTGTTTTTCTCACTTTTGGTCCCTACAAAATTTTTATTGCAAGAAAAACCTGTGGTATGCAAAATTGCTTGGATTTGGTCCCTGCGGAGTAACACCGTTAGTTTGCTCCGTTAAAACCCCCAAAGGACAAAAAATGCAATTTATTCTTTTATTATTATATCTTTTATTCAAAACATAATAACTATATTTTATAATTAATAAATAATTATCACTTGATTTAAAAATAACTTATTAATAAAATGACAAAATTTTAATTAATTAGTAATTTACGTTTACATTTTGTTGATCAAAAATTATAATAAAATAATTTATATTTTTGGTTGTTTTTTAATTATATATATTCTATATTTTATATAAATAATCAAAAACTTCATGTCTTTAATTTATTTGTATCGGATAACTTACTTTCTATTAAAAATGAAATTTATATAAATAATAAAAAAAAACTTCATGTCTTTACTTTATTTTTATGACAATTTATTTTTTAAAGATTTTGAATTTTGATTCTTCACTTTAATTTTTTTTTGAATAATCTGTTGGAGTTGCTTAAAAAGTTGTTTTTGGTCGTTTCTCCTCTCTCAAACATGTTACATCATTTTAATAATCGTAGGATAATTTATTTAAAAAATTTAAAAGAATGTCGAGTTCAATAAGATGTAAATTTAATTATAAAATTACTTTATTTAAAGATTATTTTATATACCCTTTTAATATGTGCTAGATTTTTTTATATTATATATGTTATATTTTATATACATAATCAAAAACCTGCTTGTCGTTAATTTATTTTTCTATTAAAATTAAAACTTAGTAAAAACGAAAATATAAATTATTTATCATTATAATTTTTATCGACGAAACGTAAACATAAATTACTAATTAGTTAAAATTTTGTCATTTTATTAATAAGTTATTTTTAAATCAAGTGATAATTATTTATTAATTATATAATATAATTATTATGTTATAAATAAATAATATAATAATAAAATAATAAATAGCAATTTTGGTTCTTTGGGGGTTTTAACGGAGCAAACTAACGATGTTACTCCTCAAGGACCAAATCAAGCATTTTTGCATATCATAGTGTTTTTTTTGCAATAAAAATTTTGTAGGACCAAAAATAAGAAAAACAACAAACCACAGGAACCAAAATTGCAATTTACTCTTAAATACAAGCCAACAAATTTCGTATTTTTATTGATCAAGTTCTAAAATTGTTTTTTTTAAACAAGTCCTTAGACTTTTTGAAATTGAACAAATAAATCTTTCAACTTTTTAGAGTAACAACCCAACCAAGACAGCGAGATAACAATTAAGTCTTAATAATAATAAAAAATAAAATTCATGCCGAAGTGACCCCAGCCATACAATATAACTTCAAGGTTTGCAACGGCAACCTATACACAACTGAGATATTTAATAAAACGATCTAAGATGACAGTCTTCTATCCGCTGTTGCTACATCTTCTCTTTACCCTTATCAGTCCTTTCTAAATTACGTCTGCCTGAAAAGGTTTATAAATTTGAAAGAACGAGGGTTAGACCGGAGGTCTAGTGAGTCCCCTCTAATAGATAAGCAACAATATAACTTTCCAGAAAATTTAAATCAACAGATTTATAAACACATAAGGATAAATCAAACTACCGACCACACTACCGTCGAAGACGGTGTGTCTAACTCGCACTGCCTTAAGTTTGGGACACACCCCCAATGGCATAAACGGGTCACACTCTGTAACGACCCGTTTTCCAAATTAACCACAATAATGTGAAACCATCCAAATTTGATTCGAAAAGAATCGACTAAAATAATCTTCCCAGAATCACCTCAAATACAACGACGAAAAGAAATAATTCTAACCGCAATAATAAATTCTAACCGGTGATTTAAATTCTTACCAATCTATAATCACCATAACCTTTAACCAAAATAAATAACCCGATCAATTACCAATGAACCGGTAAATGGAGACAACCTTCACCACAATAGTTACTGCTTACCCTTTTTCCCAGGCTAGCAATCTCAATATAAAATTCACCTGAAATGCATATTTTGAAAATAAAATGAGCGTTAGACCATACGGTCTAGTGAGTAAATCTCAGTCAGATAATTAATTCAGTAAAATCACTTTGACATAATGTAATAAATAAATCATTTAGTCATAAAGTAGGCTCTCAAGCACTACGAACTTTTAAATAAATTGGCACTCAGGCACAATATCTCACCCAGGTAACTAACCACAACAGTCACCACAATTTAACCGCACACACCCCGATAAGATCGCAATCAATACCGGTTGTGGCCCACCACACGAAACAAATTCGTGGGCACTATATATACATAACCCTTGCTCGGACCATCACAGTCCTAACACACCCGACTTCTGTTGTGAAAGTCCCTTTATCCCAAAAATTTATAATCCAACCACATTTGTTAATAATAAACAACATGTAATAATAACCATTTTATCGCAGTTAACGGTAATAATTCAAACATACCAATCAGGTATAACATCGAAATAATAACCATTTTATAATATATGCATTTCAGTTCGAAAATGGTTAAACAAAAACTCACCTTAGGTCCAAATATTCCGTCCTTAACCGTAAAGTACGATTAAATAATCCCAAACCGAACTCCTTAAAAATCAAATCCGAATAATCGATATTGCAAGAAATCTCCTAATCTTTCCTTTCAATATTCATCAACCGATTCTTCATATTTTGCTCTCAAAATATACACACAAATGGTGTAAAATAAGAAAGAAGGCGGTGGTGCAAATAAATGAGAAAGGTGTCGGATTGACATATTCATAATCAAGATAAGGGAGCAAATCTTCTTTTTCATATTCCTATTTTACAACAAGGCCCCTCAAATATCAATAACTAATCAACAATCACCCTCAAGTTCCAACTTTGATCATTTATGAATTATTCTATTTACAAGACAATCCTTGAGCTTCTAAAATAATACCATCAGATTTATTTAGTTATATTTTTTTTTCCGGGTATTACACACTCCCCGATACGAGTAAGCAGGCCACACTCCCCGACTTAGGTCACAATCTACACAAATAATGTATGCATACATTTAATTTTCAACATTTGATAGAACACACTTTAATAAATCCAACATGAATATACCATCGTAATTTAAACAACACTTTAAAAAAACCTTCATAAACATTTTAAATGATAAAAGCATTTGGTTCAGAAAACTCACCTGGCGTCCTTAGCTTAGATCCTGCTTCTACTTTTATGGTTCGATCCGAAACCTATAAAACAAGATATTGGCCAGTGAACTCCCGATTCTTCCTATTTTATAACGAGTTAGACCTTAACACCATAATCCCAACGTCACCTATTCTCTATACGAAACTTAGCCCACCAAAACACCTACTTGAGACAAGGTACCATGAGTCCTTGCAATAAAATAAAGATGGGTCGGTCTTCCAACAAACAAAGCCCAACATATAAATTAATCATTGACTAAATATGGGCTTCGGCCCACATACAGAACCCGGGGATCGGGGCCATGATGGTCGCCCGAGGTCTAAACCTCCCCCCCCCGGTGACCGGTGTGCAAACGACCGGGGTTTAACTTCCCGGGGTGTCGACCGAATTCAACAACCAGGGCCTACTATCCCCCGATGTCTCGACCGGAGCCTAAGCAAAACCGGTATTGACCGGTGTCTGAGTGTCGACCGGTGTCGAATGTCGAACGGTACCCACCCGTTCGAACGAAAACCCCTCCGAAGGCTCGATACAGATACCACCGAATCATCTTTAATACTAGAAATTCATAATAACTCAACCCAAAATCCATTAATCAAACTGCAGAACTCGATTCACATAATCCCCTTAACCACACAGATGCTTCTACAGCAAAATTTCAAAACTAAACCCAGAACCCAGAAGAACGAGTGGTATCTAAAATGCCCAACTAAAAGTCTTGAGAAATCAATTGATAAACCCTTACTCAACAATAAGAATAATGGAATTAGGAATTACCTTGGAGATTTGATGAACACCAACAACTCAGCCTCTTTCTCCCCTTCGATCGACCGTCTCAAGTTTTTCTCTCTCGCTCTTTCCCCAAAATGCCAGCCACCAACAATCACTAAACCAGGTCCTAGGGTTAAATCCCTCTTTTCCAACTTTTCACTCTAGACCCCCTTACAATGGACTTTCTACTTTCTTACCCAAAATTTTAAATTCTTTGCTTTTAGCCCGGTTATTACAATATCCTCTCCTCAAAAGAATTCCGTCCCCGGAATTCCTTCGTCGAACAAACTGGGATACTGATTCCTTATAACTGACTCCAAATCCCAAGTCGCCTCTTGACCTTTATGGAATTGCCACTGAACTTTCACCAGATGGATTTCTTTGCTCCTCAATTTCTTCATTTTACGATCTAAAATGGCCATCGGTTCCTCAACATAACATAGTTTCTCATCTATTCGAACGTCGTCCAATGGTACCACCACATCCACCTTTGCTAGACACTTTTTCAAATTAGACACATGGAATGTAGGGTGTATACCTCGTAGCTCCACGGGCAGATCCAACTTGTAAGTTACCTCCCCAACGCGCTCCACAATAGTAAATGGTCCAACAAACCTCGGTCTTAACTTGCCTTTCTTGCCGAAACGGATTACTCCCTTCCACGGTGAGACCTTTAGCTTCACCTTGTCCCCTACTAGAAACTCTATTGGCTTCCTTCGCTTATTCACGTACATTTTCTGATGATCTTGAGCTATCCTTAACCTTTCCCGAATATGGTTAACTTTATCCGCCGTTGCTTGCATAATTTCTGGTCTTGCTAACTGTCTTTCGCCCACTTCATTCTAACATAATGGTGATCTACACTTTCGTCCGTACAACACTTCGAACGGGGCAGCTCGAATGCTAGCGTGATAACTATTGTTATACGAAAACTCTATCAATGGAAGATGAGTTTCCCACGAACCTTTGAAATCAATAACACATGCTCGAAGCATGTCTTCCAGTGTTTGAATGGTTCTTTCACTCTGGTCGTCCGTCTGAGGGTGAAACATTGTGCTTAACTTGAGTTGCGAACCCAACTCCCGTTGAAGGCTTCTCCAAAACGATGACGTGAAGCGAGCATCCCGATCTGACACAATAGATGACGGTACTCCATGCCTGGATACAATCTCATCAATGTACAATTTAGCCGATTTCTCTAACGGGTACGTTTCCTTAATTGGTAGAAAATGAGCAGATTTCGTGAGTCGATCCACTATCACCCAAATAGCATCGTGCCCCTTAGTTGATCGCGGCAATCTTGTAACGAAGTCCATTGCTATCTCATCCCACCTCCATACCGGTATTTCTAACGGCTGCAATTCCACATACGACCTTTGATGCTCCGCTTTCACTTTCAAACATGTTAGACATCGCTCAACAAAGTAAGCTATGTCTTTCTTCAAGCCCGACCACCAGTAACTCTGCTTCAGGTCTCGATACATCTTATTGGTTCCTGGATGTACCGAGTATCGTGACTTATGAGCCTCCTCCAACACTCTTTTTCGAAGATCTCCTAACTTTGGGATCCACACTCTTTTCTCAAAGCATTTCACTCCGCGAGTGTCAGCGATCAACAGATCGACAATTCCGACGATCCTCTCGATTTTCAAGTTTTCTTTTGACACTGCTTCTTCTTGAAACTTCTTGACTTCTTCTAAGAATCTAGAAGTTGCCTCAACTCGGAACGCCACCACTTTAGATACTGCACTATGTTATTTCTGACTCAAGGCGTCCACTACCACATTGGCTTTACCTGGGTGGTATAGAATCTCGCAATCATAATCACTTAGTAATTCCATACACCTTCGCTGCCTCATGTTCAACTCTTTCTGATTGAATAGATGCTGAAGACTCTTATGATCGGTATAAATTTGGCACTTAACTCCGTACAAGTAATGTCTCCAAATCTTCAACGCGAATACCACCGCAACCAACTCTAGGTCGTGCGTTGGATAATTCTTCTCATGATCTTTCAACGCACGAGACGCGTAAGCGGTCACTTTCCCATCTTGCATCAGCACGCACCCCAAATCTAACTTTGAAGCATCACTGTAGATCACGAATTCTTCTGTACCGTTGGGTAAAGACAGAATAGGTGCACTACTCAATCTTTCCTTCAGCTTACTAAACGCATCCTCTTGAGCTTCCTTTCATGCAAACTTAACTCTCTTTCTCGTTAGAGCCGTTAATGGCGTGGCTAATCTCGAGTAGTCCTGAATGAACCTTCGATAGTAGCCCGCCAAGCCAAGGAAATTCCTCACTTCAGACGGTGATTTTGGTACCTCCCACTCCTTGATTGCCTTAATCTTCGTTGGATCCACCTTGATACCGTCTTCTGACACTACATGCCCTAAGAATTGCACTTCTCTTAGCCAAAACTCGTATTTCGAGAATTTGGCGTACAACTTCTCCTGCTTGAGCAACTCCAACACAGATCGCAGATGCGCCTCATGGTCGCTCATGGATTGTGAATAAATTAGTATGTCATCGATGAAGACGATGACACACTTGTCCAAAAATGGACTGCACACTCTATTCACCAGATCCATGAATGATGCTGATGCGTTCGTCAACCCAAATGGCATGACTAGGAATTCGAAGTGTCCATACCTCGTGCAAAAAGCAGTCTTGGGTACATCCTCCTCCCTTACTTTCAGCTGATGATAGCTCGAACGCAGATCTATCTTTGAGAAGTAACTCACTCCTTGCAACTGATCGAAAAGATCATCAATTCTGGGGAGCGGGTATTTATTCTTGATTGTTACCTTGTTGAGCTATCGGTAGTCTATACACATTCTCATAGTTTCGTCCTTCTTTTTGACAAACAACACCGGTGCTCCCCACGGTGACGAGCTGGGACGAATAAAACCTTTATCCAGCATCTCTTGCTGTTGAGTCATCATCTCCTTCATTTCGTCCGTTGCCAAACGATAAGGTGCTCTTGCTATTGGTGCCGCCCCGACATCAAATCTATTCTGAACTCCACTTGTCGATCAGGTGGCAAGGTGGTTAAGTCTTCCGGAAACACTTCCGGGTACTCACTCACTATCGGAACAGACTCTAACCCCTTCCTCTCTTTCTTAGTGTCTACTACATATGCTAAGAACCCTACACACCCTTTCACTAGGCATCATCTAGCCTTGATCATAGAAATCAAGCAGAACTTCCTATCCCGACGATCCCCATACACTATAACTTCCTTCTAATCAGGCAAAGCTATACGAATTAGCTTCTTATTACAGATAATGTTGGCATCGTTAGACACCAACCAATCCATCCCCACAATGACGTCAAATTCCCCCATGCCCATCGGGTATAACCGCAATGGAAAGGTATGACCGTCAATGTCTATACTACACCCGTTATATACTTCTCCCACTAAGACTCGACTGTCATCTGCAACTTCTACCTCAAACCCTTGACTAAGCTTCTTGGGTTTTACAAGCAACTTATGCACGAAGTTCGGAGACACAAACGAACGGTTTGCACCCGAATCAAACAACACTTTAGCAAAAATCGAGTCTATAGGAAAAATACCTGTCACCACATCTGGTGTCTCCACCGCCTCCTCCGTTGTCATATTAAAAGCCCTAGCCTTTGCCCGGGCTGACTCCACCTTCTTCTCACCTCCTTTATCTCCATAACCTCTGGAAACTCCTTTCTTCAATTGGGGACATTCAGTCCTGATATGATCAAGAGACCCACACTAGTAACAAGATCTTGGCCCAGGACAGTCACGAGCCATGTTTCCAGTCTTTCCACACTTGAAGCACCCTTCCCGCTCTAAGAGACACTCTCCCTTATGCATTCTGTTACACTTGATGCATGACCTATTCTCATTCTTGGAAATAACCCGCTGATCGAATTTGGTGGATTTGAATGTTCTGGAATCACAGACAGTCCCCTCCCATTTCCTCTTGTCCCCACTTCTCTCAGTAGCTTGACGATTCTTTTCCTTCTCTCTCAGTTCGGCCGCATTCACTGCTGCTTGAAATTTAGCTGGTTCTTTGTTCGAGACAAATTCCTGAATATTGCTTCTCAATCCAAAGATGAAACGCTCCACTCACCTTTCCTCATTAGGCACATTGACTTCTGCAAATCGGGATTTCTCGATGAACTTTGTCGTATACTCTCGGACTGTCATATCCCTCTGTTCCAAGCTCAGAAATTCTTCCTCTAACTTTTTGACCGCCGCCAAAGGGCAAAACTGCGCCTTAAATCTTTTCACGAACCCCTCCCAGGACATCTCTTTAGCCACCACCGAACCCTGTCCCCCTGATTCAACGTCCCACCACATTACCGCCTCATCTTTCAGCATAGAGAATGCGTACACGACCTTATCCCCTTCAGAACATTTGCTGGCGTCGAATGCCAATTCCATCCCTTTTACCCATTTCATCGCCAGCACAGGATCGCATTCTCCCTTGTAGGTAGGAGGTTTGGAGGCAGCAAACTCCTTGAACCTACACCCTTTCTCAACCACTGCTTTGGTCAACACTGCAGGAGTTGACTGCGAGTGGCTCCCCACCACAGTCACCGGCGAGTCAGAAATTTTAGTCACCTCTCCATCCTCACTCTTTTCCTTATTTGCCGATACTTCATTAGTTCGTTGAGCCAACAATGCATTCAGAGTTTCTTGTAACTTCCCCATTTCATCTGCAAAGGTTTCTTGCGTAACAAATCCTTGAGTTCGTCCCCCACCACGGTTCCTTGCCTGCCTCCTACCCCTCACTGAAGTTGAACTCTCTTGAAGAGAGGTTTCTTGTCCAGGTCTCGCCTCTACACTTCTAGCTCAACGAACAACACGGGTCGCCCTTCCCCCTCGAGTTCCCGCAGCTGGTTCATTCACTTGAGTGGTCGCTTTCTTAGTCATTTTCCCCTTAGGTCGATCGTGACCCTTCCCTCGGTTAGTAGCTGCTTGAGGAGGAGCAACTGGTCCGTCCTCAACGATCTCATTCACAAGTGTCACTTCTACTTCCGGCACCGATCTGCTCCTAGTCACTCTCTCCGACATAACTACAGATAAGGCACCAACACACAAACTTCATTAAGATAAACCCAAAGCAATAAAGCAAGTTTAGCACGCACATGTACCTGTAAATTTATAATTACATTGGCCAGATGTAATTTTAAATTTACCTTACATGTTAGTCCTCACTACTCTATCACTCGCATCCCTAAGGTCATCCTATAATCTCAGTTGTGACTTACTCCCTAAGTTTAAGTCTAGGCCCGTCCGGTCACCTAGATCCCTTAAACTATGGCTCTGATACCAGCTGTAACAACCCAACCAAGACAACGAGATAACAATTAAGTCTTAATGATAATAAAAATAAAATTCATGCCGAAGCGGCCCCAACCATACAATATAACTTCAAGGTTTGCAACAGCAACCTATACACAACTGAGATATTTAATAAAATGATCTAAGATGACAATCTTCTATCCGCTGCTGCTACATCTTCTCTTTACCCTTATCAGTCCTTTCTAAATTACGCCTGCCTGAAAAGGTTTATAAATTTGAAAGAGCGAGGGTTAGACTGGAGGTCTAGTGAGTCCCCTCTAATAGATAAGCAACAATATAAGAGCATCTCCAACAGCTATGCTAAAATAGAAAAAAGTGAGATTTTAGCAATTTTTTTGCTCCAACAGCTATGCTATACCATATGCTAAAATAGAGAAAAGAAGAGGGAGAAGGTAAAAATCTCCATATTTGGAGAAATCTCTAAAACTCCTATTTAAGAGAGAGAAATAAATTAAATTATTTTTCACCAATAGGAGACATTGAAATTGTGTGTTTATGAGAGAGAAATAATCTTAATCTATATTAAAGGAGAAACCACGTCTACTTACGTGGCCTCTCCTTCAGCCAACAACCTCCCTTTTCTTTTTTCTCCTTTTTTCGAATTTTCCTCTATTTTCCGGACCTATCTGTCTTCTCCACTTCCATGTAAGTAACTGATTACCTTTTCATCTCCTCCTCTTTCTTGACTTCGATGTCTATAACCTCCTTACAAAGAAAAGGTGTTGATAACCCCTGGTGGTGATGAAGCGACTAGGAGGTCTAGGGTGCCGATATCATCAATTGCGAGTCCAAGGTTTGAAACGACCATTCAGAAATCAGCAGCTGTAATGTTAGGATTTTAAGGTATGTGAAATGATATTAACGTTGATTGATTTTTTTATGATGGCTTTTGATAGAACTCCATGATTGAATAATTATCTGCTCCTTCAGGACAGGGTTTCTTTTTCATTTTCCAAATCTATCAACCGGAAGGTCTTTGTCTTTAGTAGGTCGGCGATGTTGATTTGGGCACCGGATCATAGAAATTTAATGCCTCGATCATGGTTTTAGGTCTGTATCTCTTTCTATCACCCAAAATTCAAACACTATCTATCACCATCTCTATCCCTCAGTTGTTCTTAGTTCATAATAACGGGCTTTGAGATTTAGGGGTTTAGTCACAAAAGGAAAACAACAGCTTGAAGATTGACACCAGGTATAATTTACAAATGAATTTTATGTGTATATAATACATATGTTGAGTTTCTTCAAACAGTTGCTCATATTGGTAACTTTCATGGAGAGTTGCATTTGTAAACCATGAAAATTATCTCATTTGATGATTCTTACTGTACATTTCTTCTTCTCTTCCCAAAACCGACAAAGGTTATCTTCTCCTCCAACCTTTCCCTTCGATTTGGTTAATTTCTATGCAGACAACACCTTTTTGAACTTTTTTTTTCATTCATCATCCCAGATCCATAAGTAACCAATTACGCAAAGAACAAATGGTGTGGATGAGGGAACCATGGTGGTGGTAATTTTTTTGGTGCTGATGAGGAACCGTTCTGGTATTGTACCATGTATGTAAGAGAACTTCTGGAAAAAATCTTACAAAATGGTGTCTCACGATTTCATTTTCTGGTAATCGGTGAAACGATCCTATCTCCGGTGGTTTCCCTCATATTATTAACAGTCCCTCAGGTTACGCACAGAGCAAATGGTGTTGATGAGGGAACCCTGGTGGAACAAGTAGGAGATGGGTGTCTGTACCGTCAATTTGTGAGTCGGTGAAGGTTTGCAAAATCAGAAAGTCGGTCCTTGATCGATATAATCAGGTATAACTCGATAACTTGATCTCATATCTAATTAACTTCAATTCTAACATTTTGGTAGAATTTCAGTTTCAGAATTAAATGATTACAACCCTGATGGTGGTGGAACGAGTAGAGGAGATGGGTTTAGATGGGTTTCGGTATCGTCGACCGGTGAAGGTTTGCAAAATCAGAAAATCAGTCCTTAATCAATATAATAGGTATAACTCGATAACTCAATTTCAAATCTAATTAGGTTCAATTCTAAACATTTTGAAACCCATGAAGCGAGGTCTTTCTTACTTCTATATCTATATCTCTCACTCCACCCAAATATATATATACACAGACATGAAAACATATATTTTTATTTCAGTTGACTATCAAGGTGTAACACTAGCTTTTCAATGGCCAAGGAAACATCACTTTTCCCAAATTCATTTGATCAAACAAAGATTTTTCAAGTTTAAAGGATATTCTTCATAGCTGTTGTATTTATTCTGATGTGAATGCCCTGTATTGTTTGTAACATCTTTTTATAGAATCACATTTTTTTAGCTTATGTAGGATGGTGCACTAGATTGTATGTATCTATAGCTAGACAAAAACGCTTAGCTCTTAACACCAAATAATACCCTTCGAACGGAGAATTCGATTTCCCCGATGTGAAATCGACGAATCCTTGGATCAGTAACGACCCGACGTACGTAACACAGATCCGTAAGATTGCTAAAACGTTGGTGAAGGTTTTTCGGAAGCAACAAAGGAGCGTGGAACCACCGGATGGTTCAAATTCTCTTCGGGTTCAGGCAGTTTTGTTCGAAAAGCAATGACATTTTTTCCGCTCGATGTTCCGGTGAAAGCGTCGGGATGTCGTCGATCGTTAACGCGGTTTTATATTCTTTCTTCAACAACAGATTCATACATAACCAAAACGTTTTCGAAACGCTCGAATGACTAACGAAAGATTTGCTCATTTCTTCATGTTCAGCAGCTTCTTGGATCACTGTAATCCCAATCAAACCAGTTACAGACACAACGAAGAAGAAAGCCAAAATTGGCAGGAAAACGAACGCGATCAAGTCACCAGATTTCGATAGTTCAGTGTTCGAAACAAGACGAATGATACCGGAAATGGCGATAGAGAAATTGCGATGAAGTTTACTAGCCAGAAAACACGAAGAAAGATCGGATGAGTTGAATCTTGAATTCTTTTATGAGAATTTATGAAAATGGTGATGATAAAGAAAGAAATTGCTTGAATTAACCGACAATATTAATCTTAGTTTGTATATTATTTTCTTGGGATGGAGGGAGTATTATGATATGAGTATGGCATGATTTCGTTTGTACTCGTGTGATGGTAAAGCCTTACTTTTATGTCATTACTAATGGGTTTATTAGAAGCATATCCTAAAACTGGTCGGTCAACCATGCTATAAGTGGAGCTCGGAGATTAAATATACCTTTTTTTTTATATTTAATATGTAGTTTAATTTAAGAAATTTAATTTGTGATTAAATATATAAAACATTTTAAATAATTATTTCTAAAAAAAGTCGTGAATAAGTGAACCACAATAAGGTGCCGTTTGTTTTTTAAGAGGTCTAAAGTCTGAAGTTTTATTTTAGTTATGATTAATAAGAGGTGGTGTGTAAAAAGGTCTGAACGATTCAGACTTAAGAGCCATTAAGAGGTTTTTTAAAAAAAACAAACAACCCCTAAATTTAGAGTGAATTACACTTTTGTTAAATGTAGTTTGTGTAAATCCTGATTAGTTTTCATAATATTAATCGTTACTAACTGTTGGTGTTAGGTCTAGGGATCATGACTTTCATAAAATTAAAAATTAGGAATCATCAATGTAAATAGTTTGTCTTAGAGATCAAATCCAAAATTTGAGCGAACCGGAAGAAACCACCTGAAAATATGAAATCTTGACATCCCAAATGTTTCCATCTAATTAATAAAATGTAATAGTA
This sequence comes from Arctium minus, assembly GCA_954870635.1. Taxonomy (NCBI): domain Eukaryota; kingdom Viridiplantae; phylum Streptophyta; class Magnoliopsida; order Asterales; family Asteraceae; genus Arctium; species Arctium minus. The sequence goes on along the minus strand of OX941097.1, from coordinate 19,167,648 downwards.
AATCTCTTTAACATTTAACATTTGCTAATTACTTATTAACTTTTATAAATATTTACTACTTACTGGAATTAATTACCTAAGAACTTTTATGATAGAAACAATACAATATATCTATTAATTGATTACATTTTAAAATTTATGAACTTCTATAATATTGAATGAAACATGTAAATTTACATGGGTTTTTGGATTTGGTCTTGATTTAGGTTAGTATATATTAGTATATTAAAACAAGTATATGATTTCATATATTAGTGATAATTTTACAATTTGAAGTAAGTGTGATTTCGGTTATTTCTCATTGATGAAATATCTTTAGTTTAAAAAATGAATGTAAGCATAAAAAGATAAAATATTCTTTTGAAAATGAAAATGTTAGTTGACTAAATGACTATATTCATTTTTTGCAAAATAAACTTATTTTTATGAAGAGGGACGTTCAAATGCAACTCATTTACATGACGCAACCCCTCTACCCACCACTCATATAGAGGGACGTTCAAATGTTAAACCTCTATCTACCACTTATTTTATGTAATTAAGAAAAAGGAAAAAACGTTAAAAATAAAATGATTGGTGGATAGAAATGAGTTGCATAATAAACCCCCTCCATATGTATATAGAAAGGTGTTCAAATGCAATCTATATACATGATATCCCTCTATCCACCACTCATTTTAGTTTTACACCCTCTATGAGAGTTAACTATTTTAAAATGTTGATGTAAAATGTGATTAAGGTTATTCCATATTAAGAAGACATCTTTAATTTGAAGAATAGATGTAGGTATAATAAGATGGTGTTTTTTTAAATGATAATGTTAATAACTACATTTTTCTCTTGCAAAACAAATGTATTTATATAACATCTTTGTATATATATAAAATAAATATGAAAGACATAAGATGTGGCATTATTAGAGTGAAGTATTTTAAATCTTTATATATTTATTTAAACGGGAAAGCTATATATTACTACCTAAACCAATTATGCTACCGCGCAACGCGCGGTTTCCGCACTAGTCTTTTATTAAATGTATTGAATATTTTAATAATATAATTGATGATAGATATGCTAAAATAGAGTAGCTGTTGGAGTTGGATATAAATTCTTTTAGAGATTTTAACCTTTTGTACTCTATTTTAGAAAAATTATAGCATAACTGTTGGAGATGCTCTAACTTTCCAGAAAATTTAAATCAATAGATTTATAAACACATAAGGATAAATCACGCTACTGACCACACTACCGTCGAAGACGGTGTGTCTAACTCGCAATGCCTTAAGTTTGGGACACACCCCCAATGGCATAAATGAGCCACACTCCCCGGTACGAGTAGGCGGGCCACATTCCCCGACTTAAGTCACAATCTCCACAAATAATGTATGCATACATTTAATTTTCAACATTTGATAGAACACACTTTAATAAATCCAACATGAATATACCATCGTAATTTAAACAACACTTTAAATAAACCTTCATAAACATTTTAAATGATAAAAGAATTTGGTTCAGAAAACTCACCTGGCGTCCTTAGCTTAGATCTTGCTTCTACTTTTATGGTTCGATCTGAAACCTATAAAACAAGATATTGGCCGATGAACTCCCGATTCTTTCTATTTTATAACGAGTTGGACCTTAACACCATAATCCCAACGTCACCTATTCTCTATACGAAACTTAGCCCACCAAAACACCTACTTGAGACAAGGTACCATGAGTCCTTGCAATAAAATGAAGATGGGTCGGCCTTCCAACAAACAAAGCCCAACATATAAATTAACCATTGACTTAATATGGGATTCGGCCCACATATAGAACCCGGGGACCGGGGCCATGATGGCCGCCCGGTGTGGACATCGACCGGGGTCTACCCCCACCCCCAGTGATCGGTGTGCAAACGACCGGGGTTTAACTTCCCGGGGTGTCGACCGAATTCAAATTACCGGGGCCTACTATCCCCCGGTGTCTCGACCGGAGCCTAAGCAAAACCGATATTGATCGGTGTCTGAGTGTCGACCGGTGTCGAATGTCGACCGGTACCCACCTGTTCGAACGAAAACCCCTCCGAAGGCTGGATACAGATTTCACCGAATCATTTTTAATACTAGAAATTCATAATAACTCAACCCAAAATCCATTAATCAAACTGCAGAACTCGATTCACATAATCCCCTTAACCACATAGATGCTTCTACAACAAAATTTCAAAACTAAACCTAGAACCCAGAAGAACGAGTGGTATCTAAAATGCCCAACTAAAAGTCTTGAGAAATCAATTGATAAACCCTTACTCAACAATAAGAATAATGGAATTAGGAATTACCTTGGAGATTTGATGAACACCAACAACTCAGCCTTTTTCTCTCCTTCGATCGATTGTCTCAAGTTTTTCTCTCTCGCTCTTTCCCCAAAATGCCAGCCGCCAACAATCACTAAACCAGGTCCTAGGGTTAAATCCCTCTTTTCCAACTTTTCACTCTAGACCCATTCTTTGCTTTTAGCCCGATTATTACATTTAGAACCAAAGAAACCCAACAAACTTCCATATATTGAATGATCAAATCCCTTGTCAATTTTTTGAATTATGTCCTTACACTTATAAAACGAAAGAATATATCATTTCTCTACTGATGTATCAATAGACCAGTAACAAAGTATGATAAATCAAAAAAAATTGATTAAATACCATTTGCATTATCCATTATTTATTTTTCATATTCAAATGAGAATCACAAAAGAATCTAATAATTATTTATTTTTCAGATTCAAATGACAATCACATGATAATAATTATTTATTTTTTGATTCAAATGACAATCACATATTCACTCATGATCATAAAAGACACGTATATTATTATTATTTATATAAAAAATAAAGAATCTATACATATAATAAATAAGTAACTATCATGTCACGTGTCATCGTCTGGTGAGCCGACTTCTGTATTTTCCTGCCTAAACATGTATCTGGATGCAATTTACATTATAAGTTCAATTAGCACACCCACATTCACTCCTACTTAAATCTCTCCTTAATTCAACTTTTTTAATTTATACGTTACATTTACTACCCTTATAATTAGGTATTTAGTTTACTTTTAATCCCTTACTTTTTTATTTTTCATTTTAGACTATTATCATATAAACATAAATAACGTATATGAACTAAAATGCATTAAAAAAACATTTCTATTTTTCACAAATTATACCATTGTAATCGTTTCGTCAATACCTTCGAAATTAGCCCAATATTGAATATTTTTGGATTTAATTATATTATTAAATATCATAAATATATATGAATTAATGTGTCGTGATTAGTATGGGAATTGTTGAAATTAGTATGGGATTTGATACAAATAATACTAAATTGTCGTGATTTTCTTTTTGCAAATTTATATCAATTTTTACTTCAAAGTCGAATTCCTTCGACGAATTACAATTCTATCAAATTACATTCTGTCAACGAAGCACGTACCCTTAGAATTATCATAAGAGATTTAATTACTTGAAAAAAAAAAGATATCACTTATCAACTGACTTTTGGATTATGAGTTCGAACCTTTTTCAAAAACATAAATATGCAAATACTTTAGTATAGTATATTTAATTATTTATACTTTCTTAATCAAGATTATATTATTTTCTCTAATTTTAATTGAACTATATAATACCAGTTATCAATAGATGGTTACGTAATGATATTTTCAAAGTCAAATTGTTATGTTTCCCGTCAATTCACTTTAAATTAATCTTTCATAATAGTTGATTTGGTTATAATTATATAAAAAAATTGATTAAACAGGTAAAACATTTCTATGAAATACATTATCTGCATCAATACGATCTAGAGGATATATTGTTTTAAGTTATGCTTCGAGTGGTATTGCTTCTTTACTTCTTACAAGAGGTAAGACAACACATTCTCGCTTTCAAATTCCTCTAATTCTTAACGAAGATTCTCTTTGTAACATAAAGCCAGACAGTGATGTTGACAAGTTAATAAAGAAGACTAGGTTGATTATATGGGATGAAGCACTAATTGTAAGACTCGGTTTTAAAAACGTGTAATTATTCTTACCCGAATTGAACCAAAATTAAAAATAACAACTAAAGATAGTTAAGGGTTAAAACCGCCATTTAACTAAACTTCTATTAATTAATTATATATATAAATATATATCTATACTATATTATAAAACACGGATAAAAAACATTTAAATACAAATTATTAGGCACAAGATACCATCATTTTATGCAAGATTTTAAAAATCTCTTAATTTACAAGTATCAAAGCACAAGATACATATTACTACTGCAGACTTCTAACACCCACCAATTTGGTATGTGCAGGGTCTTCCTTTTATGCAGACATTTCCATGTATCACTATTAATCTATATATATACTATATTATAAAGCACGGATAAAAAACTCTTAAATACAAATTATTAGGCATAACGTACCATCATTTTATGCAAGATTTTAAAAATCTCTTAATTTACAAGTATCAAAGCACAAGATACATATTACTACTGCAGACTTCTAACACCCACCAATTTGGTATGTGTAGGGTCTTCCTTTTATGCAGACATTTCCATTTAACACTATTAATTAATATATTGTATTACTACAATTTTGTTTTAATTATATTATTAAATATGTAATTGGTTATTTTTTCTAGATGTCATTAAAATATATAAGATAATCATTGAATTCTAACAAAATACTTAATTTTTTTAATAAAAAATATTATATTATTAAGCCTAAATTAAACAAATTTATAAAAAAAACATTATCACTTTCTCAAAACTAACCAAAATCGTACTATAAATCGACAAAAAAATAAAATGAAACATTAAGATCGTAATGTATCTCGTTGCATTGCACGGGTATGCTTCTAGTAATAAGTAAAAAAGAAACACCAAATCCATAATTAGAGTAAATGAATCAAAGTTATCGTCTCCAACATTGTAAACCGCCATATCATTCCTCTCTCATCTCTCTCTTCAAAACTTCTCTCTAAAAATTCTCTCGATTCGTCGAAGAAATCAACGAAACAATTATATATTCGGAATCTACGCTTCGAGCCCTTCCTAAAGGTATAAATTTCTTCTTATGTTATTTAAGTTGGTAGGTTAGGATAGTTGAAGTTGGTTGGTAGATTATAATTTAATATTGCAAAGTTATGTTAAAATATATGTTTAGAAATGCTTAGGTTTGTCAAAATTACAAAAGGGTAAAATTTAGAATCAAAATGGTGATATTTGTATCTAAATGTTTAACCACACACCAAGTGTTCGGTTTAGTGTTTAAGAGAATATAATTTCGTGATTAAGCTTAGGATAATAACCATTAAGTTTTATGTTATGCGAGTAATAATAATTCGTGGTTTAAATAGGCAATCGAACGAGTTAAAGTTCGTTGTGAATATCGGTTGATCGCATGATACGTCTCAATTTGGTTAAGGTATGGATTTCATTTCTTTTGAATCGTGGGCAACTATTTGTTGTAGTTGACCCTTTCTAAAGGTGGTCCACCGCCTTATGATTGATCAACTGAATATGATCAACGAACATGTAATTATACACACACATACACATTGATTTTTGGTCTGAATCTTATGTTTGAACGTTTTTGTGTTTTGTTGTCTCATATTGAGATTTGGATTATGAATCATTTGTTGAAACTGTTAGCGTTTAATTAAAATGTGTCTCGTATGAGATTGTTTATGAAAAATGTGAATTATATTGACTATAATTTCTATGATCGCCATTTGGGTAAGTGGCATATGTTTAGTTTTCGTTGATTTTATAATAACCCAATAAATGGGCACATTATTTGGGATGCCTTCTATGGCGGCTTTGTTGTCATGGCGTCCTGCAGATGACGGTCCACCAGAGTTAAGCCTTAGTGGATTATGTGAACCCACTCTGGGGGACTTGGCTGACTTTGTTGGCTCCGGGGCGGATGGATCGATCCTAGGACTTTTACCCACAGAATATGTGATCGTGGTTAAATTCATTGGGGATGCATGTGTGTGTGCCCGCACGCCGACCCAGTTCGTGTGGCTGATCACCCCACAAATACAACAGGAATTGACGGACTTTATTTATATTACGTTTTGAAGTTAAAGTGTGAACCGTTCTTGAAACTATTGTCTTTGAAAATTAACATTTCTTTTGCTATGAACTTGAATTTCAAGAACATTCTTCGAATGAATTTTTAAGTCTTCCGCTTCGTTATCGATGTTTTCATTATTATTTACGAATTTATATTATAATCCATTCACTGAGCTCTGTGCTTAGCCGTGTTTTTGTTTTCTGACACGGCAGATTCAAAGTGACAATTATGGGGACGGGACTTGAGATCGAACGTGAAATTTTGGAGTTCTTAGACTCACCTTATCATATAAACGTTCTAATTTTATAAACACTTTTTGAAGTGTAATATTTTGGATTGTAATATATGTTTGGATTATTAGTAACTCTAAATTAGTTGTGTATTATGTTAAGTCCCGTTCTTGACATCACCCGTTCCGAACCACGGGGATGGGGGATGTTACAAATATGGTATCAGAGCATAGGTATCGACTTGTAGATTAACCAGGTTTGACCTGTGAGGATTTGGTAGACATAAGAATGGGTAGACTAGAAATTAATTCTATTTACTGATTTTCAATTCGTAACTGTTTTGAATTTTGATCTTGATCTTATTCTGGGTTAGAATGTCGAGACGTGGTCACCTATGCAAATCCAGATCTCAGCTTGAGGGTAACCCAAACCGCAACCCAGTAGGGGTTACAAGTGAGCCTAATATTGTTCATGTGGTCCATCAAAACCATGTCAAGTATGATGCCTATATACCTTGAGCAGACCATGTTAACTTAATTGATTTATCTGTTTATGCCATGTTTGATACATGGGCAACACACTCTATTGTTTCTGAACTATTAGAATCCCAGTTAAAACCTTATGAGCAAACCACCGAATTTCCAGTTGTGATATCTACCCCTATGGGTGGTTCAATTTGTTTGTTAACTCAATTTTCAAACTGTCCATTATTTATTGGAGACCGCATACGGGAGGTCACTCTACTTCCAATGCATATGTCTCACTTTTAGTTAATATTGGGTATGGACTAGTTTTCACACTACCGTGTAACTATAGACTGTAACGCCAAACAAATATTTTTTGGGGATATTGACAAACCAGAGGCAATCTTTCATGGAGGTACTCCAAAAGAAGATGTTAGACCTTTAGCCTCTATTACTGTGAAGCGGCATACTTGGCAAAGTAACGAAGGTTTTCTGGCTTCATTACAAGATCCTGAACAAGTATTCCCTACTCCTGCACCCATACCTGTTGTTTCCGAATATATTGATGTGTTTCCCGACGATCTACCGGGTATACCACCAGTCCGGGAAGTCGAATTTACCATCGATCTAGTCCCGGGAGCTTCTCCTATTTCCAAGGCTTCCTATCGAATGGCTCAAACTGAAATGAAGGAACTCAAAACTCAACTCGATGATTTGTTAAAGAAAGGTTTCATTAAACCTAGTGTCTCACCCTGGGGAGCTCCGGTTCTCTTTGTCAAATAGAAAGACGGTACAATGAGTTTTTGTATTGATTACCGGAAGCTTAATAAAGTAACGATTCGTAACAAATATCCGTTGCCGAGCATCGACGATCTGTTCGATCAATTACAAGGGGCACAATACTTTTCCAAAATTGATCTTCGATCCGGGTACCATCAACTTCGTATCTAAAATTGTGATATTCCAAAAACCGCATTTAGAACTCGCTATGGGCTCTACAAATTCTTAGTAATGCCTTTCGGGCAAACTAATGCTCCAGCGGTCTTTATGGATCTTATGAATAGGGTTTTCACGGATTATCTCGACGACTTTGTTATCGTGTTTATAGATGACATATTGATATACTCAAAGTCAAGAGAGCAACATGATCAACATCTTCACATTGTTTTGGAAACTCTTCGAACGAGAAAGTTATACGCAAAATGTTCCAACTGTGAATTCTAGTTTGATCAAGTGTCTTTTCTCGGACACGTAATCTCTGCGGAAGGTGTCAAAGTCGATCCAACGAAAACTGAAACTTTCACTAAATGGCCTCGACCTACGAACGTATCTGAAGATCATGGTTTTCTGGGTCTGACTGGTTATTATAAACGATTCGTTGAAGGATTTTCTAAAATATCTCTACCATTAACTCGATTACTCCGAAAATGAGTCAAATTCAATTGGGGTTCCGAACAAGAATCTAGTTTCGAGGAACTGAAAAATCGATTGGTTACCGCGCCTGTTCTTATATCACCGTCTAGCACCGGCGGGTTTCAAGTTTACAGTGATGCTTCAAAGAAAGGTCTCGGGTGTGTTCTTAAGCAAAACGGACGAGTGATCGCATATGCATCACGTCAATTAAAGCCCTATGAGGTCAATTATCCGATTCATGATCTCGAATTGGCTACGTTTATCTTCGCACTCAAAATTTGGCGTCACTATTTGTACGTTGAGACATGTGAAGTTTTCACCGACCACAAGAGCCTTAAATATATATTTACTCAAAAAGAGTTAAATATGCGTCAGCGGAGGTGGTTCGAACTTGTAAAGGATTACGATGTCCATATACAGTATCATCTGGGTAAGGCTATCTAGTCGTCGACGCCTTAAGTCGTAAAGTTGTGGGACAGGTTTCCTCGTTACTTGTTCCTACATAGTTGGCTTTGGAGATCGAACAGTTCAGACTGGAAATCTATCTGAGTTCACAAACGGAAATTCTATCGAATCTAATGGTAGAACCTACTCTAATCTCTCGGATCAAAGAAGCCCAACAAGACGACAATGAATTGTGGGCAAACTTCCAGTAAGCACAAGAGAATGTTAGTTTGGAATTCAGGATCGATGATGATCATGTGTTGTAGTTTCAGGATCGTCTTTGTGTTCCAAATAACTCAGAGCTTAAAGATCAGATTCTGACCGAAGCTCATAACTCTATGTTTTCCGTTCACCCGGGTACAACAAAAATGTATCGCGACTTACAGACCCATTACTGGTGGGTTGGAATGAAACGAGATATTGCCGACTTTGTATATCGTTGTCTCATTTGTCAACAAGTTAAAAGTGAACATCAACGACCGGGTGGTCTTCTCCAATCACTGAACATTCCCATATGGAAATGGAAACACGTAACTATGGATTTCGTAGTCATACTACCCTGCATGACCTTGAAACACGATGCAATATGGGTAGTGGTTGACCGACTGACGAAATCGGCTCATTTTCTTCCTATTCGACAAACTTGGTCAATTGATAAGCTGACAGAAGTATTCCAACGTGAAATTGTATGTCTCCATGGCACTTCTGTATCGATTACCTCCGATCGAGACCCACGTTTTACATCTCGATTTTGGGAAGGTTTACATAAAGTTTGGGGCACACGTTTGAATTTTAGTACAACCTTTCATCTGCAAACTGATGGGCAATCTGAATGTACAATTCAAACATTGGAGGATATGCTACGAGCAAGTGCGTTGGAATGGCATGGAAGTTGGGATAGTTACTTGTACCTAATAGAGTTCTCCTATAATAATAGTTGCCAGTCGAGTATCGACATGGCCCCGTATGAAGCACTTTATGGCCGAAAATGTCGAACACCAACTTGTTGGAATGAAGTCGGAGAACGTATTCTCGAGGGCCCAGAATTGGTGCAAGTTACTACCGAGAAGGTAGAAATTGCACATCAAATGATGAAAGAGGCTCAGGCTCGTCAAAAGAGCTATGCCGACAAGCGACGACGACCTATCGAGTTCCAACCAAGAGATAAAGTTTTCTTAAAGGTTTCCCCAACTCGTGGCATCAGACGTTTCGGTTTCAAAGGAAAGTTGAGCTCGAGATATATTGGTCCCTTTGAAATTCTGGAAAGGGATTACTGGTTAGCTTTAAAGCCACAATTATCTCATATACATAACGTGTTCCATGTCTCTTCACTTCGAGGGTATAACTATCATCCCTTACACGTCATTGAATATCCCTTGGAGCACATAGAACCTGATCTTTCTTATCGTGAGGAACCGGAAGCGATTTTTGATCGTGATGAGAGAGGTACATGGAAGAGAGTGATTCCTTTTGTAAAAGTTATTTGGAAGAATCACTCGGAACGTGAGGTGACGGGGAAAACTGAGGACCATAAGCTACGGGAGTACCCCGAGTACTTTAATCGATGTAAGTTTCTTGTGTAAATTCGATTTCGGGGACGAAATATCTTTTAAGGGGGGAATAATTGTAAGACTCGGTTTTAAAAACATGTAATTATTCTTACCCGAATTGAACCAAAATTAAAAATAACAACTAAAGATAGTTAAGGGTTAAAACCGCCATTTAACTAAACTTCTATTAATTAATTATATACTAGGCATATACCCGCGCGATGCAGCGAAATGTAAGTAAAGAACGAACAATTAATGCTACTTCCTTATAGACATGTCATCAACAATCAACCATGACCTAAGAATCACAATTTATGAAACCCTAAACCAATAAAGATATTCAATAATTAGTTTATATTACAATTATTGATGGAAAAAATTATAATGATATAATTTATAATAAGAATGAAACATATTTTACGATTATGTATTTTTAATGTGTCAACGGTGGAAAAAAATAGAACGTATGGATAGAAAACAAATTAATTCGTAGATATTCATGATATTTAATAGTACGGTTAAATTACAAAAAATTCAATATTGGGCTTGTTTTGAAGATATTGACGAGACGATTATAATGGTATAATTTGTAAAAAAAGAAACATATTTTTTCATTGCATTTTTTGTTCATATATGATTATTTGTGTTAATATGACAATGGTGTGAAATGAAAAATGAAAAAATAAGGGATATAAAGTAAATTAAATAAGTAAGTGTAAGGGTGGTAAATGATATTGTACAAAAGATTGTTAGAATTTTTATATAATAGTATAGATAAATATATATAATAAGTAAAAAAAAGAACCACCAAATCCATAATTAGAGTAAATGAAGCAAAGTTATCGTCTCCAACATTGTAAACCGCCATATCATTCCTCTCTCATATCTCTCTTCAAAACTTCTCTCTAAAAATTCTCTCGATTCGTCGAAGAAATCAACGAAACAATTATATATTCGGAATCTACGCTTCGATCCCTTCCTAGAGGTATAAATTTTTTCTTATGTTATTTAAGTTGGTAGGTTAAGGTAGTTGAAGTTGGTTGGTAGATTATAATTTAATATTGCAAAGTTATGTTAAAATATATGTTTAGAAATGCTTAGGTTTTTCAAAATTACAAAAGGATAAAATTTAGAATCAAAATGGTGATATTTGTATCTAGATGTTTAACTGCACACCAAGTGTTCGGTTTAGTGTTTAAGAGAATATAATTTCGTGATTAAGCTTAGGATAATAACCATTAAGTTTTATGTTATGCGAGTAATAATAATTTGTGGTTTAAATAGGCAATCGAACGAGTTAAAGTTCGTTGTGAGTCTCGGTTGATCGTGTGATACGTCTCAATTTGGTTAAGGTATGTATTTCATTTCTTTTGAATCGTGGGCAACTATTTGTTGTTGTTGATCCTTCCTAAAAATGGTTCACCGCCATGTAATTGATCAACTGAATATGATCAACGAACAGGTAATTATACACACACATACACATTGATTTTTGGTCTGAATCTTATGTTTGAACGTTTTTGTGTTTTGTTGTCTCATATTGAGATTTGGATTATGAATCATTTGTTGAAACTGTTAGTGTTTACTTAAAATGTGTCTAGTATGTGATTGTTTATGAAAAATGTGAATTATATTGACTATAATTTCTATGATCGTTATTTGGGTAAGTGGCATATGTTTAGTTTTCATTGATTTTATAATAACCCAATAAATGGGCACATTATTTGGGATGTCTTCTATGGCGGCTTTGTTGTCATGGCGTCCTGCAGATGACGGTCCACCAGAGTTAAGCCTTAGTGGCTTACGTGAACCCACTATGGGGGGACTTGGCTGACTTTGTTGGCTCCGGGGCGGATAGATCGATCCTAGGACTTTTACCCACAGAATATGTGACTGTGGTTAAATTCACGGGGGATTCATGTGTGTGTGCCCACACGCTGAGCTAGTTCGTGTGGCTGATCACCCCACAAACACAACATGAATTGATGGACTTTATTTATATTATATTTTGAAGTTAAAGTGTGAACCGTTCTTGAAACTATTGTCTTTGAAAATTACTGAACGTTTCTTTTGCTATGAACTTGAATTTCAAGAACATTCTTCGAATGATTTTTTAAGTCTTCTGCTTCGTTATCGATGTTATCATTATTATTTACGAATTTGTATTATAATACATTCACTGAGCTCTGTGGTCAGCCATGTTTTTGTTTTCTGACACGGCAGATTCGAAGTGACGATTACAGGGACGAGACTTGAGATCGAGCGTGAAATTTTGGAGTTCTTAGACTCACCTTATCATATAAACGTTCTATATTTATAAACACTTTTTGAAGTGTAATATTTTGGATTGTAATATATGTTTAGGGTTTATTAGTAACTCTAAATTAGTTGTGTATTATGTTAAGTCCCGTTCTTGACATCACCCGTTCCGAACCACGGGGAAGAGGGATGTTACACTAATGGTTCATCGGCATGCATTTGAAGCATTGGATAGAAGTATGAATGATATTTTTGGTAATCAAGGCATTACTGACTCAAACATGTTTTTTTGTGGCAAAGTAGTTGTTTTTGGAGGAAATTTCAGACAAATTCAGCCGGTTATTCCCAACGCCCAAGTAGATAAGACATTGTTAATGTGTCGTTAAGTTCATCTTACATTTAGGAAAAATGCAAAGTCCTAAGTTTAACTAAAAACATGAGGTTAGCTGTTGACAGTCAAGCTTCTGATATCGAACAAACAAGGATTTTTGCAAACTGTCTTTTGGATTTAGGAGAATGCAAGGTTGGTGGTGTAAATGATGGTGACGAAATTATCGATATACCTGATGATCTTCTCATTACCGATTCAACGGATCCTATATCTGCATTAATTGAATTTGTCTATCCTGTTATTCTTGTAAATGTCAATAATTCATCCTATTTTCAGGAAAGAGCAATACTTGCACCCAAGCATGAAGTCGTTCAAGAAATAAATGATCGTTTGCTATCATTGTTTCCAGGAGACGAAAAGGAGTACCTAAGTTCAGATAGTCTGTGTAAATCAGAGCATCTTCTCAAATAGTTTGATGAAACTTTGTACTCACTTGATGTCTTAAATTATCTTAAATTATCGGGTTTGCCAAACCATAAGATAGTACTAAAAGTCGGTGTTCCAGTTATGTTACTAAGGAATATTGATCAGAAATCTGGGTTATGTAATGGAACTAGATTACGGGTGTTATCTTTGGAAAATCGGGTTATAGAAACAAATATTATATCTGGAAGCAATATTGGAAGTCGAACATTTATTCCAAGAATATCTTTGACACCTATAGACAAAAGGATTCCGTTCAAGTTTCAAATAAGACAATTTCCAATTGTTGTATGTTTTGCCATGACCATAAATAAAAGCCAGGGATAGTCATTATCGAAGGTTGGTTTGTTTATGAGACAACCAGTCTTCACCCATGGTCAGTTGTATGTTGCTTTGTCTACAGTAAAAAGTAGGCAAGGTTTAAAAATATTGATTATAGACGATGAAGGTATAATTAGCAATAGAACAAAAAATATTGTATATAAAGAAGTATTTGGTAATTTATGATATGTGGTTCTTATTTTATTAATATTTTAACTATGTACTTTTCCATAATTTTATTTACGTTCTATTATAAATTTTGTTTTATAAATTCTTAATATTTATTCATATTTTTTATTAATTTTTTGCAAAACATCATTTGTGAAAACTGCCTAAAACAAGGACATTTTGTAACCAGCTGCAAAAAAACAACTCTGAAAGGAAAAAAGCTTGGAAAAGTAGCATCGTACTTTCGATGATCATTCATATCTGTAAGGTAAGTTTTCTGGCATGATTTAATTTTTTTAAATTATCCCGTGTAATACACGGGTTCAAACCTAGTGGTTAATAAATGATGCATTTTTTTCATTTTATTGGTTTTTTTTACTTTCATTATATTTGGGTTGTTGTTCATGGATTATGAATTTATGATAATTATTTAATTTGTTCATGTGATGAGGCTGAAATTGAAGGAGTAAATTATGCGAGCTTGGGGGTTAAATTTAATCCCCATTTAATTAAGATTAAATTAATATAGCATGTCTACAGTTTAATTATTGTTTTAGTGGTAGATTGTGATATTTAAAATAGTAGTTGTTTTTACTTTTTATCATGATATAATTACTTCATTCATCGTCCTAAAATAAGTGTCTACGTTACTATTTTAGTTTGTGTAACGCCCAGAAATACTTGTAAGAAAATATAAGTCCTTGGGAGTGGACCTCTTACATTTCAGAACTTTACTTCAGAAACCTTGGTCATGACGTTGAGTGAGAAATTCCAAGTGCTTCGGTCAACTCTAGTCAAGAATCAGGTCCCAGAAACCTCGGGCGACAATGCCAGCGAGAGTGCCATTGGGGCACAATCGCCAAGCAAAGTCGTCGGCCCCTAATCGCCTGTGGTACACTCTCAACGAGAGTGCCCGACGAAAGTGACATGATTCACAATCGCAGGACATACTCGCGGGGAGAGTGTGCCCCTCGGTACGATGGATGCGATGTTGCCGGCGAGAGTGACAATTGTCACAATCGCCAGGGATACTCGCCGTCGGACTCCAGACTTCATTAAAACCCATTTTTCTCACTTTTCTCATTCATTCCCTTCACCCACTCTCTTCTAAAACTCTCTCAACTGAACCCTCACCCTCTCATATGAACCCTAATATATTTTTGGGTTTTTTCTCCTAAAACCAAGTGTTCTTTCATCATCTATTCTTGCGATCTCAACCTCATGAGCTAGATTCAAGTGTTCATCTCCTTCTCTTGAAAAATTCTAAGTTTGGGATTGCTCAAAACCCATTTGGTGAGTTCATTACCCTCTTTTTTCTAAACATTCATATGGGTTATAAATGTTCATTTGATGATCTCCTAGTGGTTATATCTCTCAAATTTCAGATGATGATTTTGGAGAAATTAGGTCAAAATTAGGGTTTTGGCCAAAATGGGGATTTTGATATAAAATGTTTGGGGAGCGATTTTAAAATGGTTGAATTTGGATATTTATGGTTGGAAACTTATGGATCTAGGTTTTGGGAGATTTAGCTTGTGGATTCAAGTTTCTTCACGGAAGCTCAAGTTGGTGTAAAATCTAGATTTAGCCTAAATCTAGCAAGGTGAGTTCAAGTTGATTTGTGAAAACGGTGTATATGCCAAAATGTCTATTTTAAAGTGTTTATACGTTTTACATAAAATTATTAACTGTTGAGTTATTTGATGAATTTTGATTATTTGAAGTGTCTAACTGTATAAACTTGTAAAACACCACCTTTGGGATTTTGGGCATTTTGATAAATAAATCATATATTTTGGTATCTTAATGATTTATTTCATGGAAGTAGATTTTTGAGTATAAATGTATTTCATTGTGTGTTTTGGAGAAATGCTTGATTTTGTGTTATGGGGCGTTTTGAAAGGATAAATGTTATAAACTCACTTGGAAAATGTTTTGTCCCAATCTAAACTATGTTGGAGTTATCTCCATATTTTGGAGCATGGGTTTTCATAAATGCGGGTTGTTTATGTTCGGTTTCATTTTATGATTTTCTTACAATTGGTCTTTTGATTTGTTGAACCTATAACTCGGTTTGGACCTCGTCGGGTCTTGGGAACATTTGTCTGATTTTAATAGCGAACTATAGAGCTTTGGTTATGATTTGCATTATTGCATTTTATTTGAGAATTACATGTTTTGGATGCGCTAGTTCATTCATTTGGAGTCATGTTAAGTTATAGATTGTAGTGCAATGGATCTATAGACACGGTGTTCTTAATGTCCCATTTTGGATAAGTTCACCACTTTGGCATGTGTTAGACCACAGTCTCATTGGATTCAAGATCATCCAAACTGAAGAGCGCAATCTGAAGCTAAAGCCGGAACGTCGACTCTCGATATTAAAGTCTAATGTTTATTTGTAATAAATGTCAATGTAATTGTTTGTTATTGTATTAGTTAAGTTAATATCTAGTTTGTTAGATATTAGTTAACTTAGTTAGTTATTAGATTTAGTTTAGTTAGTTATATTATTTAGTTAGAAATAATATCTAGATATTATGGAAGTGTGTTAGACACACTTTAGATAAGATATTGTATCTCTAACAACTCTCATAGATCAGAATATATCGAAAAAACACAAACACACACTAAAAGGTGTAAATCAGAGAGAAAACAGAGAACACATTTATAGCTTAAATTGATCAATCCTGTAACCGTTGTTATAATCAATACAGGTTGGTAATCGTTATTGTGTCATATTCTATAAACTTGATAAACATTGTTGGACCGACAATTGGTATCAGAGCCTGATTAAGATCAAAATCAAGTTTTTTTTTTAAGAAAAACGACTCTGTGTTCTTATTTGAAAATCGATTTCGAGATTTTAAGTGTTTTAAGTGTTAAAATCGATCAAGTTGTGATCGATTAGGTTGCTAGATCGAGTTGTTGTTGTTTGATTTCACTATAAAGCTTTAATCGAGTTCCATTTTGTGATTTTTGTGAGAAAACAGTCGAGTTTAGAAAGTCACTGTGCGATCAAATTTATTTTCAAAAAGTGTGTTTTATCGAGATCGAGTGATAGCATTCAGTTCTAGAAGTGTTTCTAGACATATTGGTAGAGTTTGGGTCTGTTAATCTTGGAAAAACAGGTTGAAAAGTCGAAATTATTGAAGTACAGACGAACTTGCGCAAACCAGAAGACGAACACACGCAAAGCTTACTTTGCGCAACACGCCTGATACGCAAACCCAACTTTGTGCATCCAACCTGATACGCAAACCCAACTTTGCGCAACCAACGTGAAACGCAAAGTCCACTTTGCGCATCTCAAGCAACACGCAAAGCATACTTCACGCATCCAACGACTTACGCAAACTCCACTTCTCGATACACTCTTGATACGCAAACCTTGAACTTCACTTCTCGCAACAAGAAGGATACACAAAGATCAAGGCCAGTTTGCGCAACCCTCTCGAAACGCAAAGTTCACTTTGCGCATCTAACGTGATACGCAAAATCTCAGTTTGCGCAACCCGCTTGACACGCAAACCTCCATTTGCGCACGCAAACCTTGATACGCAAACCTCTCTTTGCTCCAATCCAAACTTAGAATTTTCTTCAAAATGACATCCAGAGAAACCCTTGCAATCGGAACTGACACCAAGCCACCAGTTCTCTTTAAAGGAGAATACGAATAGTGGAAGGATCGGTTTCTGAACTTTGTTGACAGACATGAGGTGCGTGAATTCATCAGGAAATCTATAGAAGAAGGGGTTATGAAACCAGTTATGACGACTCGTTTGGTTGGAACCGTGCCGACTCAGGTTGAACTTAAGTATCATGAGCTAGAAGATGATAACCTCAGAAGAGCTAAAGGCGACAAATTAGCTAAGCCATACATTCTACAAGGAATTCCAAATGAAATCTATGTAAAGATTGACAGCTACAAGGCCTCCGGCAAAGAAATGTGGGATCATCTTGAGAAGATGATGCTGGGTTCAAAGGTTGGGAATCAGCTTAAAATCTCCAACTGCCTAAATAATTATGAAGAATTTAGAGGCAGAGTAGGAGAATCTTTAGAAGAAACCTATGACAGGTTTGTGACTTTGCTGAACGAACTAAGCAAGAATAAGGTCCACAAATCTCAAATTGAGCTGAACGTCAAATTCCTGAGTATTCTACAACCGGAATGGAAAAGATTTTCCAGACAGATGAAGTAGATCAAGGATCTGAATGAGATTCCACTTCATGAGGTGTATGAAACCCTCAGACAAAATGAAGAAGAGGTGGATGAAATTCTAGATGAGAAGAGGCAGAAAGGAAAAACAGTTGAAGACACAGTTACTCTTGTTGTCAGGAAGAAGAAGAACAAGACGATTGTGTATGATTCAGAAGAAGATGAAGGTTATGCAAACTCTGACATGGATGAAAATGAACAACTGAAGCAAGCAATGATTCTGCTGTCAAATGCTTTTCAGAAAAAGTTCTACACGAAGCCAAGTTCAAACAGTCAGAGATATTCTTCTGGTCCGAACAACTACATCCACAAGAAAAGGGTTGAAGGAAGTAGATATGAAGGAAAGAGATTTGAAGGGAAAAGAACAGAGGAGAGGAAACCAGAAGAGAGAAAGTTTAAAGCTGAAGGATCCAGTCAGTCAGAACCACCAACGTGCTACAACTGTGGCAAAACAGGTCACTATGCCAGAGACTGGCGAAGGCCAAAAGTCAGAAACTCCGATTATTACAAGAACAAGCTGCTTCTTGCAAAGCAACAGGAGGAGGGTAAGGCACTGATGGCAGAGGATGAATACTGGCTTGATCATTCAGACGAGGAAGAAGAGGATGAAGATAAGGATGAAGCCATCAACATCTGCTTGATGGGAAAGCAAGAATCAGATGCTGAAGCTGATTCAGATGATGAAGAAGAGGAGGTATGTGATTTATCGTATTCAGATTTCATGAATAAAATGCATGCCATGGTTTTAAAACAACAAGAGTTAGAGTCGAATCTTGAGCGAGAAATTGGTGTTATAACTGACAAAAACCAACTGATACAGAAACTTACCAATGAAATTGCTGAGAAGAAAGTATTGGTTGAGGTTTTACATAGAGATAATGACACCAACGCAAAGAAAAGGACAATAATTCTTAAAGAGAATTCTGAACTCAAGTCTAAACTGACAAAAAGTGAGATTGATATTTATGAGCTAACAAAATTGCATTCTTCATGTACCAAAGAAAACTTTTCTTTACTTGGTAAATTAAAAAGTTTGGAAGAGAAGTTGTACAAAATGGGTCAAACTGAACAGACTATTCATCTGAACAAACCCAAAGAGGAAATAGAGAGATGGGGAATTGGTTATAAGAATCCTCACTATCTTCAAAAAGGGATGTCTGAAGTGTCAGCACTTTATGATCATCTTTCTATGAAATTAGTTCGACGAATCCCTGAGTTTAAAACTTTCTGGACTAAACTATCAGAAGAGGATGAAGCCAACGAAACTGAAAAACGTTTGAAATCATCTAAAGTTCACCTTCTATTTTATTATGCGAAGATGAATAATAGTTATAATGAAAATCCAATATATCAAAAGAAGAAAACTCTTTCAAGTGATTTCTTTCAAAGTTATTCTGAAAAAGAAATGGAGGCGAAGCCTATTCAAGGTAAACTATATGTCCCTCCTCTTGTTTTAGAAAGTAAAATTTCTGAACTCGAGAATTCTTTATCAGATGAAAGACTTTTGATAAATATTGAACAAAAAGTTTTTTCAACTGTGTTCAAAAATGTTATTATTTCTAAGGCTTCAAACTATGAGGATATGTTTAGTTTAGAAAATAAAGGGTTTGATTTTATGAACGCTGATGGTGGTTTAGATGATTGTTCTAATCAATTTGACTTTAATGCAAAACTTCCTAACCATTCATCTTTTGTTAAGAAATCTTTAGGAAAAACCAGTATGCCTGTTAACAGTGCAAAATCAACGAAAGTTGATAACTCAGTCTCTGTGAAAGCTAAACATGCTAAAGGTAAGAATATATCTCAGCATTCACAGAAACCGAACACTACTGGTAATCCGAAGAAGAAGCATTCGTTTGTTGCTCAACAGTCTAACTCAAGAGTTTCACATGTTTCAGATCTGAGCAAGCAAAGGCCAGACGTTAAATCTCTGTGGCAACCGAAACAGAAGCTTGACAAGACCGTTAAATTATTTTCTAGTGTTAATTGTAGTAAGACTTCGCCTAGTAAAGATGTCTTAATTGCTGATGTTGATATTTTGAACTCAAAACTTGCTGTTTCTCGTAAACAATATACAATGAAGCAATTATTTCAGTTATCTTTATCTGCTAGAAAGTCTTCTATTTATGATAAATATGTTTCTATCTCTTGTCAAAATTCTGAAGATTGGTTTGGCAATTATCATGTGCATTCATTTCATTCTAATTCTTCAAATGCATTTCAAAAGAAAAGAGGACCTAATTTGAAATGGGTACCAAAATCTTGTGCTAACACAGTAGGACCCAAATTCCAGTGGGTACCTAAGGCTAAATCTGTGTTGCAGGCACACAAAGTTTAAAAAGGGAGCTTACAGATATGACTTCTAGACAAATCAGTCTAGGACTCGTTCCTCAAAGAAACTAGGTTGTTGAATACAACAGTTCAAGACCCGCACTGCAAAGATAAAACGATGGTTTCTGAACACGTCTGTTCAGAACCCTTGCTTAAGAGAAATAATGGCTTTTGAACACATCAGTTCAAGA
The DNA here is from genome assembly GCA_954870635.1 of Arctium minus. Lineage (NCBI taxonomy): Eukaryota > Viridiplantae > Streptophyta > Magnoliopsida > Asterales > Asteraceae > Arctium > Arctium minus. The sequence continues at coordinate 19,147,115 of OX941097.1, read as the reverse complement.
CCCACTCTTCCATGCTCAAAAGTCTTAAATTTTGATTTATGACTATCTAAATCTCTTGTTTTGTTATTTCTCTTGTGCAGATCCGTCATATGTGGTACTTGGATAGCGGATGCTCCAAGCATATGACTGGACAAAAAGATATGTTGTCCAATTTTAAAGAGAAGTATTGCGGATCAGTCATGTAAGACTCGGTTTAAAAACATATAATTATTTCTTACCCGAAATGAACCGTAATTAAAAGTAGCAACTAATGATAGTTGAGGGATTAAACTCGTAAATTGACTAAACTTATATTAGTTATATATATATATATATATATATATATATATATATATAATTTAAGAAACAAAAACTATAAAAAAAATCAAGTCCATCGTCTTCTTCTTTTTAATGCACACCGCCATATTTCTCTCATCTCTCTCTCTAAACTTTCAAAAAACTTCTCTCTAGATTATCTTACGATCCGTTGAAGTAATCGAAGAAACAATTACATATTCGTAATCTACACTTCAAGCCCTTCTTAGAGGTATAAATTTCTTCTTAAGTTATTTAAGTTGGTAAGTTAGGATAGTTGAAGTTGGTTGGTAGATTATGATTATATATTGTAAAGTTATAATCATAAACATGTATAGGAATGTTTGTTTTTGTCAAAATTACAAACGGGTAAAGTTTAGAATTAAAACGGTGATATTTGTATCTAGATGTTTAACCGCACACCAAGTGATCGTTTTAATGTCTAAGTGAACAAAATCAGTGCTTAAGCTTATAATATAACCATTGAGTTTTAGGTTATGCGATTATTAATAATTGATGGTTTAAATAGGCAATCGAACTGGTTAAAGTTCGTAGTCGGTCTCGATTAATCACGTGTTGCATCTCAATCCGATCAAGGTATGGATTTCATTTCTTTTGAATCGTGGGCAACTATTTGTCGTAGTTGACCCTTCCTAAAGGTGGTTCATCACCTTGTGATTGATCGACCGAACGTGATCAACAAATACGAAATTGTACACACACATACACATTGATTTTGGTTTAATTATTGAATCAATTGTTTTAACATTTTGATGTTTTATTAAAATGTGTCTCGTATGAGATTGTTTATGAAAAATGTGAAGTATATAGACTATAATTTCTGTGATCGTCATTTGGGTAAGTGGCACATGTTTAGTTTTCTTTGATTTTAGAAGAACCCAATAAATGGGCACATTATTTGGGATGCCTTCTATGGCGGCTTTGTTGTCATAGCGTCCTGCAGATGACGGTCCACCAGAGTTAAGCCTATGTGGCTTACGTGAACCCACTCTGGGGGGACTTGGCTGACTTTGTTGGCTCCAAGGCGGATGAATCGATTCTAGATTTTACCCACAGAATATGTGACCGTGGTTAAATTCATGGGGGATCCGTTGTGTGTGCCCGCATGCCGACCCAGTTCGTGTGGTTTGGCCACCCCACGAACACAACAACAGGAATTTACGGACTTTATTTATATTACGTTTTGAAGTTAATGTGTGAAATGTTATTGAGATTATTTCTTTTGATTATATTACCAAACGTTTCTCTTGATTTAAATGAACTATGAACTTCAGTCTCAAGAACTTTCTTCGAATTGAATTTTTAAGTCTTCCGCTTCGTTATCGATGTTTTTATTATTATTTACGAATTTATATTATAATTCATTCACTGAGCCCTGTGCTCAGCCGTGTTTTTGTTTTCTGACACGGCAGGTACGAAGTGACGTTTACGGGGACGGGACTTGAGATCGAGCGTGAAATTTTGGAGTTCTTAGAATCGCATTATTATATAAACGTTCTAAGTTTATAAACACTTTTTGAAGTGTAAGATTTTGAATTGTAATATATGTTTAGAGTTTATTAGTAGCTCTGATTTAGTTGTGTAATTATGTTAAGTCTCGTTCATGACATCAACCGTTCCGGACCACGGGGACGGGGGATGTTACAAATATGGTATCAGAGCATAGGTTATGACTTGTAGATTAGAATTTAATTCTATTTACCGATTTTTAATCCGTAACTGTTTTGAATTCCGATCTTGATCTTGTTCTGTGTTAGAATGTCAAGACGTGGTCACCCACGCAAATCCAGATCTCAACTTAAGGGTAACCCAAACCCCAACCCAGAAAGGGGTACAAGTGAGCCTAATATTGCTGATGTGGTTCGTCTGACCATGTCTAGTGTGATATCTGTTTATGTTTTGTTTGATACCGGGGCAACACACTCTGTTGTTTCTGAACAATTAGAATCCAGGTTTAAAACCTTATGAACAAACCACCGAATGTCCAGTCGTAATATCTACCCCAATGGGTGGTTCAATCTATGTGTTAACTCGATTATCAAATTGTCCGTTAATTATTGGAGATCGCATACGGGAGGTCACTCTACTTCCAATGCATATGTCCCACTTTCAATTAATATTAGGGATGGACTGGTTGTCACACCACCATGCAACTATAGACTGTAACGCCAAACAAATATTGTTTGGGGATGTTGACAAACCAGAGGCAATCTTCCAAGGAGTTACTCTAAATGAAGATGTTAGCGCTTTAACTTCTATTACTGTGAAGCAGTATACTTGGAAAAGTAGCGAAAGTTTTATAGCCTTGTTACAACATCCCGAACAGATAATCCCTACTTCTGCATCCGTACCTGTTGTTTCCGAATATCTTGATGTGTTTCCTGACGATTTACCGGGTATACCACCGGTCCGGGAAGTCGAATTTACCATCGATCTAGTTCCGGGAGCTTCTTCTATTTCTAAGGCTCCCTATCGAATGGCTCCAACTGAAATGAAAGAACACAAAACTCAACTCGATGATCTATTAAAGAAATGTTTCATTTGACCCAGTGTCTTACCCTGGGGAGCTCCGGTTCTCTTTGTCAAAATGAAAGACGGTACGATGCGTCTTTGTATTGATTACCGGGAGCTTAATAAAGTAACGATCCGTAACAAGTATCCGTTGCCGAGAATCGACGATTTGTTCGATCAATTACAAGGGACACGATACTTTTCCAAAATTGATCTTCGGTCTGGGTACCATCAACTTCATATCCGAGATTGTGATATTCCGAAAACCGCATTCAGAACTCGCTATGGGCACTACGAATTCTTAGTAATGCCTTTTGGGCTAACTAATGCTCCAACGGTCTTTATGGATCTTATGAATCGGGTTTTCAAAATTTATCTCGACGACTTTGTTATCGTGTTTATTGATGACATATTGATATACTCAAAGTCAAGAGAGCAACATGATCAACATCTTCACATCGTTTTGGAAACTCTTCGAACGAAAAAGTTATACGCAAAACGTTCTAAGTGTGAATTTTGGCTTGATCAAGTATCTTTTCTCGGACACGTAATTTCTGCGGAAGGTGTCAAAGTCGATCCAACGAAAATTGAAACTGTCACTAAATGGCCTCGACCTACGAACGTATCTGAAGTTCGTGGTTTTCTGGGTCTGGCTGGTTATTATAGACGATTCGTTGAAGAATTTTCTAAAATATCTCTACCGTTAACCCGATTACTCAAAAAAGGAGTCAAATTCAATTGGGGTTCCGAACAAGAATCCAGTTTCGAGGAATTGAAGCATCGATTGGTTACCGCGCCTGTTCTTGTATTACCGTCTGGCACCAGAGGTTTTCAAGTTTACAGTGATGCTTCAAAGATAGGTCTCGGTTGTGTTCTTATGCAAAACGGTAGAGTAATCGCATATGCATCACGTCAATTAAAGCCTTATGAGGTCAATTATCCGACTCACGATCTCGAATTGGCTGCGGTTATCTTCGCACTTAAAATTTGGCGTCATTATTTGTACGGTGAGACATGTGAAGTTTTCACCGACCACAAGAGCCTTAAATATATATTTACTCAAAAAGAGTTAAATATGCGTCAACGGAGGTGGCTCGAACTTCTAAAGGATTACGATGTTCATATACAGTATCATCCGGGTAAGGCTAATGTAGTCGCCGACGCTTTAAGTCGTAAAGCTATGGGACAGGTTTCTTCTTTACTTATTCCTACAGGGTTGGCTTTGGAGATCGAACGGTTCGGACTGGAAATCTATCCGAGTTCACAAATGGAAATTCTATCGAACCTGATGGTAGAACCGACTCTAATTTCTCGGATAAAAGAAACCCAACAAGATGACGGTGAATTATGGGCGAACTTCCAGCAAGCAAAAGAGAATGTTAGTTCGGAATTCAGGATCGATGATGATCACGTGTTGTGGTTTCGGGATCGTCTTTGTGTTCCAAATAACTCGGAGCTTAAAGATCAGATTCTAACCGAAGCTCATAACTCTATGTTTTCCATTCACCCGGGTACAACAAAAATGTATCGCGACTTACAGACCCATTACTGGTGGGTTGGAATGAAGCGAGATATCACCGATTTTGTAGCCGTTGTCTCACTTGTCAACAAGTTAAAAGTGAACATCAACATCCGGGTGGTCTTCTCCAATCACTGAACATTCCCGTATGGAAATGGGAACTTATAACTATGGATTTTGTAGTCGGACTACCCCGCACAACCTTGAAACACGATGCAATTTGGGTAGTGGTTGACCGACTGACGAAATCAACTCATTTTCTTCCTATCCGACAAACTTGGTCAATTGATAAATTGACAGAAGTATTCCAACGTGAGATTGTACGTCTTCATGACACTCCTGTATCGATTACCTCCGATCGAGACCCACGTTTTACATCTCGATTTTGGTAAGGTTTACATAAAGCTTGGGGCACACGTTTGAATTTTAGTACAGCCTTACATCCGCAAACTGATGGGCAATCTGAACGTACGGTTTAAACATTGAAGGATATGCTCCGAGCATGTGTGTTGGAATGGCATGGAAGTTGGGATAGTTATTTGTACCTAATAGATTTCTCCTATAATAATAGTTGGCAGTCAAGCATCGGCATGGCCTCGTATGAAACTCTTTATGGCCAAAAATGTCGAACACCGACTTACTTGTTGGAATGAAGTTGGAGAACGTATTCTCGAAGGTCCAGAATTTGTACAAGTTACTACCGAGAAGGTCGAAATTGCACGTCAAATGATGAAAGAGGCTCAGGCTCGTCAAAAGAGTTACGCCGACAAGCGACGATGACCTATCGAGTTCCAACCGGGAGATAAAGTTTTCTTAAAAGTTTCCCCAACTCGTGGCATCAAACGTTTCGGTCTCAAAGGAAAGTTGAGCCCGAGATACATTGGTCCCTTTGAAATTCTAGAAAGAGTTGGAATTGTTGCTTACCGGTTAGCTTTACCGCCACAATTTTCTCATATACATAACCTGTTCCATGTCTCTTCACTTCGAGGGTACAACTATCATCCCTTACACGTCGTTGAATATCCCTTCGAACAAATAGAACCTGATATTTCTTATTGTGAGGAACCTAAAGCGATTATTGATCGTGATGAGAGAGGTACACGGAAGAGAGAATCGTGATTCCTTTCGTAAAAGTTCTATTGAAAAATCATTCTGATCGTGAGGCGACGTGGGAAACTGAGGATCATATGCGACGGGAGTACCCCGAGTTCTTTAATCGATGTAAGTTTCCTGTCCAAATTCGATTTCGTGGACGAAATCTCTTTTAAGGGGGGGAATAATTGTAAGACTCGGTTTAAAAACATATAATTATTTCTTACCCGAAATGAACCGTAATTAAAAGTAGCAACTAATGATAGTTGAGGGATTAAACTCGTAAATTGACTAAACTTATATTAGTTTTATATATATATATATATATATATATATATATATATATATATATATATAATTTAAGAAACAAAAACTATAAAAAAAAATCAAGTCCATCGTCTTCTTCTTTTTAATGCACATCGCCATATTTCTCTCATCTCTCTCTCTAAACTTTCAAAAAACTTCTCTCTAGATTATCTTACGATCCGTTGAAGTAATCGAAGAAACAATTACATATTCGTAATCTACGCTTCAAGCCCTTCTTAGAGGTATAAATTTCTTCAAAATACTCGCACCTTGAGAAATACCGAGTAAAAATACGCAATAATTTTCGCTATAAACGTGAAAATAGGTTCTTGCACTTCAACTTGTGCAACAATTGTTTGTACAACTCCAAAGGGAAAAAAATCACAATTTTATCTTTAAAAATTCCTCCTCTATAACCAAGAGACATTGCAGAAAAGGAATTTTCAACTCACCCCATATGAAACAATTCATTCCCCAAAGGGCGGTAAAATAACGGGGATGCAAATAAATTTTCTAATCGAGTTTAAAGCTTCACGTTGTAAAGATAAACACATTTGACCAAAATAGAAATTACAACGACAAAAATATCGCTAACTCGCTAAATACTTTGCGGAAATTTTTAACAGTAAGAGTTAATGATGGAAATACAGTCAGAACGAAAGTCCTGTTTTAAAAATAACATAAATCGTTTATGCAATCACTCACCCCCACGGGATACTTAAATCCAATGCACAAAGTACACGACGGTTGACATTTGTTAATAAAAACAAGAAATTACCGCACACAATGATGCATATGCACATGTTCCTGAAATTATTTACGCGACACAAAAGTCGTAAGATGAGACACCATAATCCAACTGGATTTTCATAAAACTCAATAACGCTAAATCAAGTGGTGTCCAAATTTCCATTTTTCAACACAAGGTAAGGCGACCATTTTGACAAGATTTTTGATGAGACACGACTCCCAAAGAACTCATAACTTGTACGCAATGAAATTAAACTTACTCATCTCAAAATATACGCACGCGACAAAAGAATCCGTAAAACAAAATTCCAAGAATTTCAGCAAAACTCACACAACTAAAAATTCCCAAGAAACTCCGACTCAAAAGTATGGGAATAACTCTTCTTTTAAAACCATTGACATACATGGAAGAGATCAAATGTCAAGGTCAAAATTCCACAACTACTTGCCCATTAACTCAAAAAGCATTAAAACACAGATATTTCGACATCCAAAAATAGCATTTAAACACAAGATGTGAATAAAGAGAGTTTTGATAACAATTTGAAATCAGGTGCAACAAAACCATTTTAAGCAATGCTTATGCTCATAGTTTGAAATATGTTGAGTGCTAAATGTTTTGCCAAAACGTTATAAGGTAATTTACTTTATGGTTGGCGATCATGAAAAACAATTTATACAACCTTATTTTAGAAATAAATTTAATGCATGAATTCGGTCGACACTCAGATCTTAATACTATGCTTCCCAACATCCCGAAGTACTATAATCAACCGGACGCCTCAGGAATCTTAGGGCAACCATCCCATTAATTAACTTACAAATCTCCTCGAAATAGAATCGATCTAACAAGATATAGTTCTAATTCCACCAACGAATCTGGCTCAAGATGATTAACTTATTGCGTTCTACGCACTTACTATCATCCCGAAGAGACATTGCTATAAACAACAATCATTCCTTAGCTTACTCGCTTAGAAACTTCCGCACTACTCTAACGGTCAACATACCAAGGTAGAGCAGGTAAACACAAGCACGAGAAAGGGTAAGGAAGAGTTTAACTGAAATACACACGAAAGAAACGTACCGCTACGTCTACCAATTGTCATGACATTAGCAAACCAATTACACTCACGTAAAATATCCTCATAATCATATTAGCTAAGTGAGATTATGAACATATAACACATAAGGGTTCTTGTTACCATCATCACAACACTTGATTAACATAACCTCCGTCGACTCTAAGACCAACCCATCTTAGAAGTTCTACCCAATCTCACAATCAATGCCTATCAAACCCAGTCTAAGTCTAGACATCTTACATTCATGCCTAGTTCGCTTAAACTAGAGCTCTGATACCAACTTGTAACACCCTAAATTCCAGGGTAAATTTAAAACTGCGGAAACTAAACAATTAAGCATCAACAATAGGTATAAACCTCCCAAAAAGGGGAACTGTACTTAACCTTTACAAAAGTCAGAATACGGATAAAGATTCTAACAACAAATAATCTAAACGTATACTACCTAGATTACATCAGTTGCGAATCCCGAATCATCCAAAAATATGGGACTTAACAAATGCCCAACAATCCAATACTGATCATCTCAAAAACCCACGAGGTCAAACCCCGACACTCAAGCCCTTGGCAACCCGCCGCTAACGAGAACCTGATATACATATCACTTGAGAAAAAGTGTTAGGCTTAAAAAGCCTAGTTAGAACATACAGTTTATAAATTTCAAGGGATATAACATTTACATCCAAAAAGGAAACCTTTCAAACAAACATTTCCAAGTTAACTGATGTTAGGAATAAAATCCATTAAAATAAGGTCATAAACCTTCTTTCCAGAACCTCACAATTTAATGCACATGTAGTTCTTCGTTTTGATTAGCTTATGGAACCTCACAATTTAATGCACATGTAGTTCCATAATTTATTAACGGCCAGAACCTCACAATTTAATGCACATGTAGTTCTATATTCGTTAACGGCCAGAACCTCACAATTTAATGCACATGTAGCTCTATATTCGTTAACGGCCAGAGCCTCACAATTTAATGCACATGTAGCTCTATATTTGTTAACGGCCAGAGCTTCACAATTTAATGCACATGTAGCTCTATATTTACTTTACTTGGTAAACTCCAAATAATATCAGTCGACTCAAAACCTAGGGATCCACTAGTAATGGTACAGACTCGTCACAACAACATATGTGACCAACCATAGATAAACATATGGTATAAACACATTTTATAAACAAAATGTCATTTCCAGTTCAACTTCTGGTAAGAATGAAAATCATTAAAAAATGAGTTATTAAACATTCTTTTCACATATCCCACATAATGTGCAAGTAAAACATCATTTTACTTCAATAAGATAAGATCCATCATTTTAGTAAACACAAATGATCGGGAACCCTAAAATCTCCCAAAACTCAAGTTATATCAAATATGTAGAGAACTTAGATCTGAAACCATGGAGATATATAGGAGTTCCAAAAGGTATCTTTTGATATGTATACAGTTTAAAATGATAGTAGGAACTCACCCAATAGGTTTATACGAAAACCCGAAGAACCAGATATCAACCCTCTTGACAAGACGAAGCTTTCCACACCGGAACCTCGGATCGAAAGCTAGATAATAATCACCAAACTCTAGAGAGAGAGAGAAAAAAATCTAGAGAGAGGATGAGAGAGCTTAGAGATCGAGAGAAATGAGATCTAAAGAGATACTTGATTGGAAAACCCTTAAGTCGGTCCAGGCAACCTCGCGGGTTATGCCGCGACCTCAACTCGCGGCATAACTCGCCCGCTAACACAAAACCCACACAAACAGGGGGTTTCGCGGGTTGAGGTCGCGGTGCAACTCGCGTGGTTCACTGTGGTTCGACCAAAACCACCAAAATCCAAACTCAAACTCCCAACCAAACGGGGTGCTAACGACGACGCTTAAACACAAGAATAACAAGATTACATAACGAAATTTGGGGTGTTACAATACTCCCAACCTTAGGATGATTTCGTCCCCGAAATCTACTCTTCTCAATGGAACACTGTCCGCAGAGAAGATCGTCACAAACCCAAATGCCAGAATCATTAACGAGATCCTAATACCGACATCCACATTAGCTACCCTTCTTGGGCACAATTCAATCCTAACCGAGCGAACACTCAACACTTCAAAGTAACCTTTACTCCCAAGGTTACGGTTGCCTCCCAACCTTAGGTGACAATTACTACCTCCAGGAAATTGCGACCTCAACTTTCCATCTACCAATTTCTTTCAAACTGCACGGTTTCGAACTCAAAGCCAACGGTCGATGCTAATCTTCCCAAAACTCTCAGATTTCACTGATCCATTCCTAATAGTGATAAAGATATTCTTACAAGGCGCACTAATGCGTCTTTCCGGCAATCGGTTAACACAGATTCTGTTATCACTCAACTCCGATCCGACTCCAAATCTGGAAATAACCCTTATTCAAATTTCTTAATACTTCCATAAATACTTCGTCTACAACCACATTATAAGGATTAACCTCTAAATATACCACCAATCTATACATTCGGACTATAGAGGACGGGTGCTAATAAAACCCACAACAGGAATTTGATGCACATGCTGAAAAATAAAAAGGATTAGGCTTAACGCTAGAGAGCTCAAGAGTTTTACATAAGTAAAAACAATTAAATTGATGAACTTCTCTTTAAAACAGAACCTTTCAAATAATTAATTTTAAAACATGGAACAACTCCTTTTTCAATGTTATGCAATTTCAAAGATGGATCCTTCATTTCAATGATGCTTTATAAATTGATACAACTTGTGCTAACTCGAAGTATGAAACATTAGTAACACCATGCATACCGTACGTCCGAAATCATGGACACTAGGCCCAATACTCACACGACCCAAAAACGAAAGAAAACTAGCTACCGACATGCAGGAATAACACATTTCAATCAAACCTTAATATACGTGGGGAGAACCCAATATTAAAGCCATCATTAACCGTCAACTCCACATAACCAAAGTTGGTAAAAATATGACATTAGTGTTTAAAATACCCCGGGTCTACGATGGAGAGACCCGTACACAAAGAGAATAGAAGGACACGCAAGTAGGCCGCCCATACAACTTCCTCGCATGACCTCTAAACGTTTCCATCTTGGGTGGCGAGAACAAATGAATGAGGCCACCCGTGATGTTATTGGATTTCACCACGTATCCCGATCATAGTTCCCATGCCATACCAGACATCCCAACCTCAAACCGTTGTTGCCTCTAGCCATACTCTGTCGAGTTCCACCTCAAGGGCTTACGGACACGGGTGTCTACCCAATCTAGAGGAGTTCCAACTCAGTGGCTCGTGCCACCTATTGTCTACTCGCTAGCAAACCCGAGCGGTCACTAAGTGTAACCCAAAACCTCAGGCCTTACTAAACAGACAGACTTACGTGCCAATTAAAACGTTACAACACTGTCTAAACATTACATGACTCCAATTGAATGACCAACGCACCCAAAAACATGTAACTCATCAAAAACATGTAACTCATCAAAAACACGAATAAACTCCATCATACTAAAATCTTTCATTGCGGTTATAAATCCGGACAAATGTCCACACGACCCATTTAGTCAAAACCCAAGCCAAAGGCCCAACACTTCACGTAAATTTCCAACGAAAGCCTCGTAAACCTTAAAACACATTTAACCGACATTTAACGGTTCTCCAAATAATGAAATGTCTTTAAACAATGCTTATGAAAACCCACACCACAAAGACATGTTTTCTCAAAACTCAACACGTATTGGGACCACAGATTTTCCAAAGGTTTTATGAATGCAAATATACTAAGATGCATATGTCATGAAATAGACTTTGTTTGCACAAAATCATCAAAGATGCATAAATCATAATGTAGATTTTACGTGTACAAAATCGCTCAGAAAATGTAAATCACGCTATTTACTTGTTGAAATATTCAAGCTCGGCATGAGAAATTTATGATGTTAAAACAATCCAAGTTACCGAATACGAAAACTTAACAAAATACTCGCACCTTGAGAAATACCGAGTAAAACATACGCAATAATTTTCGCTATAAACGTGAAAATAGGTTCTTGCACTTCAACTTGTGCAACAATTGTTTATACAACTCCAAAGGGAAAAAAATCACAATTTTATCTTTAAAAATTCCTCCTCTATAACCAAGAGACGTTGCAGAAAAGGAATTTTCAACTCATCCCATATGCAACAATTCATTCCCCAAAGGGCGGTAAAATAACGGGGATGCAAATAAATTTTCTAATCGAGTTTAAAGCTTCACGTTGTAAAGATAAACACATTTGACCAAAATAGAAATTACAACAACAAAAATATCGCTAACTCGATAAATACTTTGCGGAAATTTTTAACAGTAAGAGTTAATGATGGAAATACGGTCAAAACGAAAGTCCTGTTTTAAAAATAACATAAATCGTTTATGCAATTACTCACCCCCACGGGATACTTAAATCCAATGCACAAAGTACACGACGGTTGACATTTGTTAATAAAACCCAGAAATTACCGCACACAATGATGCATATGCACATGTTCCTGAAATTATTTACGCGACACAAAAGTCGTAAGATGAGACACCATAATCCAACTGGATTTTCATAAAACTCAATAACGCTAAATCAAGTGGTGTCCAAATTTCCATTTTTCAACACAAGGTAAGGCGACCATTTTGACAAGATTTTTGATGAGACACGACTCCCAAAGAACTCATAACTTGTACGCAATGAAATTAAACTTACGCATCTCAAAATATACGCACGCGACAAAAGAATCCGTAAAACAAAATTCCAAGAATTTCAGCAAAACTCACACAACTAAAAATTCCCAAGAAACTCCGACTCAAAAGTATGGGAATAACTCTTCTTTTAAAACCATTGACATACGTGGAAGAGATCCAATGTCAAGGTCAAAATTCCACAACTACTTGCCCATTAACTCAAAAAGCGTTAAAACACAGATATTTCGACATCCAAAAATAGCATTTAAACACAAGACGTGAATAAAGAGAGTTTTGATAACAATTTGAAATCAGGTGCAACAAAACCATTTTAAGCAATGCTTATGCTCATAGTTTGAAATATGTTGAGTGCTAAATGTTTTGCCAAAACGTTATAAGGTAATTTACTTTATGGTTGGCGATCATGAAAAGCAATTTATGAAACCTTATTTTAGAAATAAATTTAATGCATGAATTCGGTCGGCACTCAGATCTTAATACTACGCTTCCCAACATCCCGACGTACTATAATCAACCGGACGCCTCAGGAATCTTAGGGCAACCATCCCATTAATTAACTTACAAATCTCCTCGAAATAGAATCGATCTAACAAGATATAGTTCTAATTCCACCAACGAATCTGGCTCAAGATGATTAACTTATTGCGTTCTACGCACTTACTATCATCCCAAAGAGACATTGCTATAAACAACAATCATTCCTTAGCTTACTCGCTTAGAAACTTCCGCACTACTCTAACGGTCAACATACCAAGGTAGAGCAGGTAAACACAAGCATGAGAAAGGGTAAGGAAGATTTTAACTGAAACACACACGAAAGAAACGTACCACTACGTCTAACAATTGTCATGACATTAGCAAACTAATTACACTCACGTAAAATATCCTCATAATCACATTAGCTAAGTGAGATTATGAACATATAACACATAAGGGTTCTTGTTACCATCATCACAACGCTTGATTAACATAACCTCCGTCGACTCTAAGACCAACCCATCTTAGAAGTTCTACCCAATCTCACAATCAATGCCTATCAAACCCAGTCTAAGTCTAGACATCTTACATTCATGCCTAGTTCGCTTAAACTAGATCTCTGATACCAACTTGTAACACCCTAAATTCCAGGGTAAATTTAAAACTGCGGAAACTAAACAATTAAGCATCAACAATAGGTATAAACCTCCCAAAAAGGGGAACTGTACTTAACCTTTACAAAAGCCAGAATACGGATAAAGATTCTAACAACAAATAATCTAAACGTATACTACCTAGATTACATTAGTTGCGAATCCCGAATCATCCAAAAATATGGGACTTAACAAATGCCCAACAATCCAATACTGATCATCTCAAAAACCCTCGAGGTCAAACCCCGACACTCAAGCCCTAGGCAACCCACCGCTAACGAGAACCTGATATACATATCATTTGAGAAAAAGTGTTAGGCTGAAAAAGCCTAGTGAGAACATACAGTTTATAAATTTCAAGGGATATAACATTTGCATCCAAAAAGGAAACCTTTCAAACAAGCATTTCCAAGTTAACTGATGTTAGGAATAAAATCCATTAAAATAAGGTCATAAACCTTCTTTCCAGAACCTCACAATTTAATGCACATGTAGTTCTTCGTTTTGATTAGCTTATGGAACCTCACAATTTAATGCACATGTAGTTCCATAATTTATTAACGGCCAGAACCTCACAATTTAATGCACATGTAGTTCTATATTCGTTAACGGCCAGAGCCTCACAATTTAATGCACATGTAGCTCTATATTCGTTAACGGCCAGAGCCTCACAATTTAATGCACATGTAGCTCTATATTTGTTAACGGCCAGAGCCTCACAATTTAATGCACATGTAGCTCTATATTTACTTTACTTGGTAAACTCCAAATAATATCAGTCGACTCAAAACTAGGGATCCACTAGTAATGGTACAGACTCGTCACAACAACATATGTGACCAACCATAGATAAACATATGGTATAAACACATTTTATAAACAAAATGTCATTTCCACTTCAACTTCTGGTAAGAATGAAAATCATTAAAAAATGAGTTCTTAAACATTCTTTTCACATATCCCACATAATGTGCAAGTAAAACATCATTTTACTTCAATAAGATAAGATCCATCATTTTAGTAAACACAAATGACCGGGAACCCTAAAATCTCCCAAAACTCAAGTTATATCAAATATGTAGAAAACTTAGATCTGAAACCATGGAGATATATAGGAGTTCCAAAAGGTATCTTTTGATATGTATACAATTTAAAATGATAGTAGGAACTCACCCAATAGTTTTATACGAAAACCCGAAGAACCAGATATCAACCCTCTTGACAAGACGAAGCTTTCCACACCGGAACCTAGGATCGAAAGATAGATAATAATCACCAAACTCTAGAGAGAGAGAGAAAAATCTAGAGAGAGGATGAGAGAGTTTAGAGATCGAGAGAAATGAGATCTAAAGAGATATTTGATTGGAAAACCCTTAAGTCGGTCCAGGCAACCTCGCGGGTTATGTCGCGACCTCAACTCGCGGCATAACTCGCCCGCTAACACAAAACCCACACAAACAGGGGGTTTCGCGGGTTGTGCCGCGACCTCAAGTCGCGGTGCAACTCGCGTGGTTCACTGTGGTTCGACCAAAACCACCAAAATCTAAACTCAAACTCCCAACCAAACGGGGTGCTAACGACAACGCTTAAACACAAGAATAACAAGATTACATAACGAAATTCGGGGTGTTACAATACTCATCCAACCAGTTCAGATGTTCCTATTGAATCCAATGCCCCGATTAAACAAGAAGTTCCAATTCAAATGCCGACTCCAACAGTTGAAGAAGTTCCATGTGATGAAGAGACAGAAGTAGCTGAACCAGTAGGATGTTCTGTACAGATCCATTCACAGCCAGAACAAGTTGTACCTGCTGAGTCTTCTGAACCTACCACTTCAACTGCAATCATCATTCCTCCTGAACAAACTGAAGTAGGTACAAGTGGATTTATAGATGATTCAACTGACTCATGAACATAAATGGACCAAAGAGCACCCGATAAGCCAAATCATTGGTGATCCATCAAAACCGGTGCAAACTAGGTCAGCATCAATGAATATGTGCATGCATGACTCCTTTCTGAGCAAGTTCGAGCCAACACGCGTATCAGAGGCACTTACTGATCCAGAATGGGTGATCTCAATGCAAGAAGAGCTAAATCAGTTCAATACACTTCAAGTCTGGAGACTCGTACCAAAGCCTCAAGGTAAAACCATTATAGGTACGAAATGGGTTTTCAAGATAAAGAAAGACGAAGAGGGTACCGTAATCCGAAACAAGGCAAGACTAGTAGCCAAAGTATACAGACAAGAGGAAGGAATCGACTATGACGAGACATATGCTCCTGTGGCGCGATTAGAGGCAATTAGAATGTTTCTAGCCTACGCAGCCCACAAGAACTTCACGGTCTTTCAAATGGACGTGAAGACAGCATTCCTGAATGGAATTCTCAAGGAAGAAGTCTACGTCTCTCAGCCAGAAGGTTTTGTCAATCAAGAGAATCCGAATCACGTCTACATTCTCGACAAAGCACTTTACGGTCTGAAACAAGCTCCTCGAGCCTGGTATGATGTCCTTTCCAATTTTCTAGTCAAGTCTGGTTTTTCAAAAGGAACGGTGGATACCACTTTGTTTATCAAAAAGGAAAAAGCCGATATCATTTTAATTCAAATCTATGTAGATGATATTATCTTTGGCTCTACAAATCCTAAGTACTGTAAGAATTTTGCAAACCTTATGGTGTCTAGATTTCAGATGAACATGATGGGAGAGATGAATTTCTTTCTCGGTTTACAAGTAAAACAATTTTCATCGGGTATTTTTATCAATCAATAAAAATACATTTTGGATATTCTTCGGAAGTTCCAAATGGAAAATTCAAAACCGATTGGTACCCCAATTGCACCAGGTAATAAAATTGGCACCGATCCTTCGGGAAAGGCTGTTGATGTTAGGACTTATCGAGGGATGATAGGTTCTTTAATGTATCTTACTTCTAGTAGGCCAGATATAATGTTTTCAACATGCTTATGTGCACGATATCAGGCCAATCCTAAAGAAATCCATATGTCTACTTTGAAGCGCATATTTAGGTATCTAAAGGGCACTGCAGATCTTGGTCTGTGGTATCCTAAAGATACTAGTTTTGAACTAACAGCCTACACAGATGCAGATCATGCAGGTTGTATCTTGGACAGGAAGAGCACGTAGGGACATGTACAGTTCCTCGGTGACAAGATAGTAAGTTGGGCATCGAAGAAGAACTTTGTGTTTCAACCTCCACGGCCGAAGCAGAATATGTAGCTGTTGCTAGCTGCTGTTCTCAGGTCTTATGGATGAGAACTCAATTGCGCGACTACGGTTTCCACTTCAATAAGATCTCGATATACTGTGACTCCAAGAGCGCAATCGCAATATCAGCGAATCCTGTTCAACACACCAAGACTAAGCACATAGACGTCAGGTATCATTTTATTAAAGATCATGTTGAAAAAGGAACAATTGAACTTTTCTTTGTAAAAACTGATTATCAACTTGCCGATTTGTTTACCAAACCTTTAGACGAAAAGAGGTTTACCTTTCTTGTCTCTAAGATGGGTATGCTAAATCTAAAGATTTAATCAGTAGTTACCTATCAAAGTTTTCTAATTGTATACTTTTTCATCATTTCTTCATTCTTAACTCTGATTGATATCTGCACTTCTCTATTCTGTTCATGAACCAAGGGGGAGTATGAGAAGAAATTGACAAGTGGTCAATATTACTTCGAGGGGGAGCTCATAAAATTTTACATGTACCTTTTAATGCAAATTTTTTTGTAATGCAAGAATTTAGGGGGAGATCTTCAAGACAAAAGGGGAGTACGGATATGACTTCTGATTATTTCTGATCAGAACTCGTACTTTAAAAAGTTTTACTGCTTTTTGTCTTTTCAATTTAAGTGAATAAATTTTACTTTGGCTTTGACTTAAGACTTTTGCAGAAGTTTGAGAGAAGCTTACAAGTTCATATGTTTATGACTTAAAGCTTAGCTTCATGAGATGGAAGATCGTACGTAAAGGTATAATTCTATATCTTCATCTCATATATGGTTGAAAGAAGGACAACTTTCAATCATAGAAAACATTGTTTTCAATGTTCAAACCACTTCCCGATTCTCAAAACGAATTCATGAATTGGAAGTGGGACTTTAAATGTTTTCAAGAAATATATTGTGCTTTAACTGAAATAGTTAAACCAATTTGAGCATCATATGCATCATAAATCATAAGAAAACAAGGTTTTCTTTGTGCTAGGACTTAACACAACTTCAATGGAATCACCTTAACCAGTGATTTCTACCCAAGAAGTTCATCCTTAGTGATTGAGTGTGAGAAGTCAAAAAGAAATGAGTGTGATTAGAGAAAGCAAAATGTTTAAAAGAACAAGCGTTTGAGAACAGAGTTAAAAGAATATCACAACTCTGCACCAACTTTTTCTAAGTCGGGCAGCCACATTACTAGTGTTTCACAATTCTTTGGTGAACATTATTGAAACAGGCAACTAGCCCATGCCAACTCTTGATCAAACCTCACTATCTACTCATTTTCTTCTCAACAAGAAAGTGTTTCACATTTTCTAAGGGGATGCAACACATTTGCTATCTGATTTTCATTTGGAAAATCTGGATATTGAAAAGAAGGAAGTCTGCCCCACCTTCGCACTTCAATCATGCACATTGAGTCTGTGTTTAACTTACTGTTGTCTCAGTGGTTTAGATAAAATTTGAGCCTAATAAGCAATCATCAAGTGCTTAATTCTTTCAAACACAAGCACGAACACACAAGGAATTAGTTTCTTTGTCATAACGTTTATAGAAATAACCTTTGTGGTGTTTAGATGATTAAATGGAAGCCCTGGGGGAGTCAACATCAAACAGCCCCTTTCCAATGTGTATTAGTTACACACAGTAACTTAGTGTTACGTACTGACAGACATGTTAACTGATTCATTAGTTGATTCAGGTGTTACATGATTATTTTGTCTGGATTTGTAAAGATCTGGATGAATAACTATTGAATTGATGGATCAGTAGCTCAAAGTGGTTGACATTTCTTACTCAAAGTTTTGATGAAGTCGTTGCACTTAACATCAAAAAGGGGGAGAATGACTACACAAGAAATGGCAAAGATCACATGTTTCAAGAATCACGTCAAAGATTGAACTCTTCAAAAGCAAGTATTCTGAAGACATGTTGATTTCAGAGCTAGAGAAAGAGATTGCATCTTCTGAGCTAAAGAAGAAGACTGAATTGCTAAAATCTTTTTAGTAATGATCTTGATCCAAAGGGGGAGATTGTTAGACCACAGTATCATTGGATTCAAGACCATCCAAACTGAAGATCGCAATCTGAAGCTAAAGCCGGAACGTCGATTCTCGATATTAAAGTCTAATGTTTATTTGTAATAAATGTCAATGTAATTGTTTGTTATTGTATTAGTTAAGTTAATATCTAGTTTGTTAGATATTAGTTAACTTAGTTAGTTATTAGATTTAGTTTAGTTAGTTATATTATTTAGTTAGAAATAATATCTAGATATTAAATCTAGATATTATGGAAGTGTGTTAGACACACTTTAGATAAGATATTGTATCTCTAACAACTCTCATAGATCAGAATATATCGAAAAAACACAAACACACACTAAAAGGTGTAAATCAGAGAGAAAACAGAGAACACATCTATAGCTTAAATCGATCAATCCTGTAATCGTTGTTATAATCAATACAGGTTTGTAATCGTTATTGTGTCATATTCTATAAACTTGATAAACATTGTTGGATCGACAGCATGGAATAGGCATCGGGTCACCATGGTAAGTAAGGTGTGGACCTATATGATCGGGCAACATCCAATGGGCAGTAAGGTGTAATTCCATTGTGCATAAGTTCCCGTTTTGGAACTCTCAAGAATAGACTCAGAGGGGTTAACTTGATGTTTTCGAGCAACAGACTTAGAGGAGTTGAGCTCTATATGTTTTATGAGTATAATCCATACGTTTTGATTTTCTACATAGTTATATGACCTACTTTTGTGTTCCGTCACGTGCAATGTAATCGGGTCTCCTCCATCACCGAAAGGTGTTGTTTGGGTATGGAGTTTTATAATCCATGTTTTCGGTGACGTTTTGAGTATGGGTTGTCATCCATGTTCTAAGGTTTTGAATATTGAATCTTATCCATGTTTTTGGATGTTTTGGATGATAGAGTTTATCCACATTTTTAGTATTTGGTTGTTAAAGTATAAGTTATATTTTGCTTGAGTTTTGGGTTTTGTATTTATATTCGAATGAACGTTTTGTATCGTGGTTTTAATCACGAAGAGGATGAATGTTGGAAAATAGATTGCTTTCAGACTTAATGTATTTTATTTTGGGAAATAACGTTTTATATAACACTCTTAAAGTGTATTGTTTTGCATATCTACCATGAAAACTCTTGAGCTCACTAGGCGTTAAGCCTAACCTTTTATTTGTCGGCATGTGCATCAGGTTCCAGTTGGGGAATGGTTCTAGCAATACTATGAAGAGATGAGCATTAGTTTTACACGAGGGTTAGTAGTTGGTGAAGTCTTCCGCATTTTGGAGATAGTGTCTACTATTGGGTTTTTAGTAACATTTGCCCCTATTTTAGACCGTGTATGAAGATTAAAATGTGTTTATTGAAGTTAAACCTTAAATTGTTGTTATAGATGAATCATTTATCGATGTATTTAGAAAATTTTAAATTAGTTGCTATTTCTAGATTTGAGGGTGTTACAGTTTGTCTCATAAATGTGTTCGCTTTCAAAAGTAATTGTTTAGCTCCCATTTTACCCTTAATAACAAGGTGAAGAGAAATTTCATTCTCTCTACTTAAGGATAAAATTGCCATTTTGTGTACAAAAAGTATAATTATTACACATTCCTAATGTGGCGTTTGTTTTTTAAGAGGTGCTGAAGTCTAAGAGGTGTTGAAGTCTGAAGTCTGATTTTTAAGAGGTGGCGCTGAAGTCTGAAGTCTGAAATCTGAATCAACAAGACTGTTTGCTTTTTGTAAACTGACAAACTTTTGAATATTTATAATCGTCTATTTTATCCCTCAGAAATTCAACTTAAATACGTCAATTGAAGTGACCATCGATGATAGAAGGACAAAACGAAAAAAAGAAACAAAAGAAGGATGCTGGTAGATTTGCAAGGCTGTGGAGTTTTAATCGTATCTCACATAGTGAAGCCCCCGATTAAAGCGATTCAAGATGTTTTGGAAAGCCAACACACAGATCTACAATCTTCGTGTTTTGCGTTTTTACAAATTCGGGGTGCATCTAGGCTAAACTGACTTTGAAATGTAAAGAATAGTGTTGGACGAAAATAAGAGGAGATTTAAGAGATAGTGTTGGATCATAAATTGTATTCAAGATTAAAGTTAAAGTTAAGGGTTTAAATTGTAAATGTGTTAAAGTTAATTAGAAGGTCTAATTTGTAATAAGTTGAAAGTTGTTAGTTATTGGGCCTCAAGCCCATAAGCCCATAAGCCCATTAGGCATTAGGCCTAAGTATAAATAGTTTTTAGTTATTAGATTTTAGGGTTAATCCTCATAGTTACAATAATTATCATATTAGTGAGGTAGTTGTTTTCTCTGTAATCCTACATTCAAGATATCAAGAACACACAAGGTTTAACTGTTTAATCAAGGATCGTGGTATGTTATTTTGATCTTGTTATCTCTTGATTTATATTGTGTTGTGTGTTAATTATCAACTAGAATACTGGGTTAACAAGTGGTATCAGAGCCTAAAGAATCAAGGTTTTGGATTAAAACTGTTTTTATCGATTTATCTGTGTTCATCGACTTCTATCTGGGTGAAAATCAAGTTCATGAATTTATGAGTTTTTATGCATAAAATTGATATGATTATATGCGTTTCATGCTTCTGAATGTTATCTGATTATTTAATTGCATTTAAATCAATCAATCGACTGGCTTTTGATGAATTTGTGAATTCTTGGTTCATGTTAATGTCGACTACTGTGTTTATCAAATTGAAGCATGAAAGTTGATTTTAGTCATCAATTTTGATTGAGTATTGATCGTTACATGTTTTTGGTCACTATAGTTTGATTTTTGCATTTGAATTTGTGTTCTGGATTGGTTTCTGGGTTGAATATCGTCGTTCTGGGTCGACCTGCAAGAACATACCGGTCGAAAGCTTCAAGAACACACCGGTCGTCATTTAACTACACTTGTTTGGTCGACCACATCACATCGGTCAGTCCATACCGGTCGGGTAAACTGAGGTCAATATACCATCCCGGTCACTGCATACCGGTCAAAGACACCGGTCTCCTCACACACCACACCCCGGTCAATAGATACCGGGTGCTACAGAATATCGGTCGAAATACCGGTCCAAGAAGGATATCGGTCGACACATTACCGGTTAAATCACATTACCGGTCGAAGACCTATTCCAGTCGACACACAATACCGGTCAAGCAAATCTCCGGTCGACACAAGTCCAATCAGACAGAGCACCGGTCGAGCGAGATACCGGTCAAGCAAGATCCCGGTCGACTTCACTTTGCGCTAGTGCCTACTCGCGCAAAATCACACTTTGCGCCACCTGCGGTTCGCGCAAACCTCCTCTTTGCGCGACCCACCTCTCACGCAAACCTCACTTTGCACTATTAACGGCTCGCGCAAAACTCAGTTTGCGCGACCAATACCTCGCGCAAATCTCTCTTCGCGCCACTGCCTATTTGGGCAAAGCTTCTCTGTCCTTAGCAAATATCTCACTGTTGCGCCAGATTTTCTGTGATTAATTTCTGTTTTATACTGTTTGTGAATTCTACAATCGATTATTTTTGGAAATTTATTTTTCTGAAAAAAATTTAGTGTAGTTTTTATCTTATTCTTGATTCTAACGATCTCATCTAGTTAATTCTCTTGGTACAGATAAGTTTGATTTCTAACCATACAGCTAAAGATGTCTGAAGGTTATAGCCTTGATTTTGACAAGATGACTCTTTCTGAAGCAAAAGCAAATGTTAAACGTTTTGCTGGACAGTTGTCAAGATATACAAGCATGGTCTTTGATTGTCAAAAAGAGATTAAAAAGCTCAAATCCGAGATGTTATCTCTTAAAGCTGAGAGCAAGGATTTAAAGATTCAGAACTCATCTCTTCTTACTCAGATCAATGTTTTAAAAGAAAATTCAAAAGATTCAAAGAAAGATTTTATCTGTTCAGTATGTATTACTGATTCTAAAATTGATTTTGCAGGAATAATTGAGTCTAAAGAAAAGGAGATATTACATCTTCAAGCAAAGCTGAAAGAATCTGAAAGTCTTAATTCTAGCTCAAGCTGGTCAAAGAAGGAAACAATGCAAAAAGAGCTAGATGAGCTGAGAAGAAAAGCAAACAATGCTAGTGATACATCTAAAGGACTTAAAAAGACAAACTCTAGAATTTTTGCTGAAAGGGATTCTTTGAAAGAAAAAGTCTTCAATCTTGAGGATGAGATTAATATGCTGAAAGAAATGGCAACCCAAGATGGAGACAACACAAAAGTCAAAGATGAGATGTTGAACATTGAGAAAGAAAGAAAGGAATTTGCCAAGAAATTCTCTGATTTCTCCAGAAAAGCCTTTGAAGAAAAGAAATCTTTAGAGCTCAAATGTGTTAAGCTTTCTCAAAAAGTTTCAGACTTTGAGAAAGTTATCATTCTGGAGAGAGACAAGGTTGAGAATGAGAAGAAGAAAGCTGACCAGAAGGATGTAAACAAAGACTTTTCTAAAGAAAAGAAAGATCTAGAGACTGAGATAGCTAAACTGACAAGAAAGCTATCTGAGTTGTCAACAAACGTTCTGAAGGAAAAGAAGACGAAATCTGAATTGCAAAAGAAGTTTGATCCGATTGCAAAGGAAAGAAACAGTTTGTCGTCAAAGATAAAGGAACTTGAGGAGATAGTATTCAAAGTGAAGCTGACTGAGCACAAGACGCCAGAGTCAATAGCTCAATCACCAAGAGATGATCTAGCTGATTCAGATAGTTCATTAAAAACAGCTTCAAGTTCACATTTCTCAAATGTTTCTTACAATCCTTTATTTGATTTAGATGATGGTCTTTCCTCTAAATCTACTGATCAGATTCGTCCTTCTAACCTTTTTTATGACAAAAATGTTGATGGTTTAGGTAACTTCAAGTAGACTAAGTCTCGAAAGAAAACCTTCTGGAGAAAGGATGATGATAAAGAGAGAGGAAATTGGATCTGGAAAGTTAAAGGCTCTTCATAGGAAAAGAAGAAAGACAAATCATTTGTGCTTACATCAAATGCTAAATGGAACTATGCTTCAAAAGGTAAAACTTTTGGTAAACCTGATCTGGTTTACACTATCAATCAACTGATCAGGTTAGCACAAAAGAAAATTAGTTGTTCCTATTGTGGCTCAAATGATTTTGTAAGAAAAGATTATGTGAATAACTGGTATGGTTCTTATTTTATCTCTCCCATTAGAACTGCAACTAACCCATTAGGACCCAATTACCAGTGGGTACCAAAAGCTAAATCTGTGTTGCAGGCACCCAAGGTTTAAGGGGGAGAAAGAACAAAGGCTTCTAAGTAAATCAGCTTAGAAACCGTACTTCAACGGAGTATGACTTATGATTACTACAGATTAGGACTCTTGCTTAAGTTTCAAAGTGATGACTTCTAGACAATACAGTCTAGGACTCGGACTTCAATGTCAAAGAGTTTGACTTCTGAATTTACTTTAATCCTAGTAATTCAGAACTCTGTTTCATGATTAAGGATTATGCACATATTAAGGGGGAGCTTAATATTTCTACTGATATATTTTTTCTGATTTAACTGACTTTTTACAGGTATCAAGGGGGAGGATATCTGAGTTTTGTCAAGGATACTTCATTGAACATATTAATTTCAGGGGGAGTTAAGGATTTTGATTTACAGGTATATATTTCTAATCCTTAGACTCTATCACTTGTTGAAAGAAGAACAACTTTCACTAGTGAAAAATGGTTTCTTAAATGTTCAAACCACTTCCTATTCTTCAAAGATTTTCATGAATTGTGAAGTGTGATTTGAAATGATTTTTGAGCTTAATTGTCAACCTCTTTTCGTTTGAGGGGGAGAATCATATTGTCAAACATCTTATGTTTTGAATTCTCCAAATTTTTATTCTTCTTGTTTGTATTCCTTTGTGCTTTCATGTACTAAAAACTGTTGAACAACACGTTATTTTAGGAAAATACATGGGATTCAGTGTGTGAGCTTAACAGAACTTCCATGGATTCACGATAACCAGTGTTTCCTACCCCGGAAGTATTCCCTGAGTGATTGAGAGGAGAGGGGTCAAAAGATTGAGTGTTGGTGAGTGAAGAGGTAAAATGGAAAAGAGAGATTGGTTAGAAGTGAGATTTAAAGGATTAAAAGAAAGAGGGTATGAGAACAGAGTAAAAGAATATTAAACTCTGCACCAAACTTCTTTCTGAGTCGGACAACCAAATTATCTGATTGGTTCACATTCTTTGGTGACCATCATTGAAAAAGGCAACTAGCCCATGCCATCTCTTGCATACAACCCCACCTGTTACTCATTCTTTTCTCAAAAAGAGAATGTTTCACATTTTCTGGGGAAGCAACACATATGCTATTGGTTCTTCATTTGGAAGATACTAATATTGAAAAAGAAGGAACGTTGCCCCACCTTCGAACCCTTTCTCATGCACATTGAGTCTTTGTATAATTTGTTGCTGTCTCAACAAGTTTACATACTTTGAGCCTATATTGAAAAGCAATCATCTATGCTTAATTCTTTCATACACATGCACAAGCACACAGAAATTTGTTTTCTGTCAGAACGTTCATAGATAACCATGTGTTATTCGATGATTGAATGGAAGTCCTGGGGAGCCAACATCAAACCAGCTCCTTATATAGTAACTTTGTGTTACTCAGTGACTTTGTGTCATTGACAGGCATTTTAACTGAGTCAGTTGTTGATTCAGGGTTACCACATTTACTTTATTTGAATCTGAAAAGATTGAAATAATCACTTTCTCCACTTGGAGAGACTGCTCTTATTTCCACGCAGGGATCTATACATGAAGACTGTTCTTAATTGAAGTCTATAAAGACAAGGGGGAGATTGTTTTGATATGTTTTGATGATGATGATTCTCACCACTCATCAAAAAAGGGGAGAATAATCAAAAGGGAGAATATACAAAGGGGGAGAATATAATCTAAAGACTGCTGAAGAATTTCAAAGATATCAAAATGTCTGAGCTTATTTGAAGTCTGACTGAAGATGATCGTCAGAGACCCTGAGACACTTCGAAGATGATCGTCAGAGACATTGAGACACTTCATTTGAAGATGAAAGTTTTGAAGTTGTCAACATTATATCAGATACAGTTTTCAAACGTCATATCCGAAGGTATCTGAAGTTTTCAAGAAAAGTGAAGACAAGTGAAGACCCGAAGACTATTGCCAAATTTTTTTAATCTTGAATCCAAAGGGGGAGATTGTTGAATCATAAATTGTATTCAAGATTAAAGTTAAAGTTAAGGGTTTAAATTGTAAATGTGTTAAAGTTAATTAGAAGGTCTAATTTGTAATAAGTTGAAAGTTGTTAGTTATTGGGCCTCAAGCCCATAAGCCCATAAGCCCATTAGGCATTAGGCCTAAGTATAAATAGTTTTTAGTTATTAGATTTTAGGGTTAATCCTCATAGTTACAATAATTATCATATTAGTGAGGTAGTTGTTTTCTCTGTAATCCTACATTCAAGGTATCAAGAACACACAAGGTTTAACTGTTTAATCAAGGATCGTGGTATGTTATTCTGATCTTATTATCTCTTGATTTATATTGTGTTGTGTGTTAATTATCAACTAGAATATTGGGTTAACAGATAGAGTTACCATTTTTTTGTCAAAACCATATTAAGAGATAAGAGTCTCTGAAAATAATAAAAAACAAACAGCCTGAATTATAAAACGTATGACCGAATTAGACATAGTAGTGATTAAGAGCTTAAAATGAAAAAACAGTGTAATTCACATATGAACTCTTTTTACTAATTCATATATGAATTAATTAACTGTAGGTTTATATGTGAATCGGTTGAACTAATTAACAGATTCACATATGAACTAATTAACTGATTCACATATGAACGTATACTTTATATATGAATCACATAGATTCACATATGAACTTATCTGCGTATTTTACGAAACTACCCCTCTATCTTCTACGGACCACACAAGGAATTATCCGGTGCTTCATGATCAAAGCCGCAAACGATAAAGGGCTAGGATTATTTCTCTATTTCTCATACATTTAGCATTTCTCAAATGAACCTCTCCCTATATATATATATATCTCTCTATATATATATGGAGAGAGAGAGAGAGAGAGAGAGAAAGTGTGTGTGTGTGTGTGATATTCTTTTGTAAACCAAACAAAAACTGTAAACCTTGTAAACCAATGAAACTTGATCATAACCGTAGATCATCCCCCTTTTTAAGGATTATTTTTATTTTTAATAATTTAAAAATCTAATCACCACCATCTTAATCGTTGATTGTTTAATTGTATGGTGTATGTGTGGTTGCATAGTTTATAACAATTTTCTAGTTAACAAAATAAATAGCCCCTCATCAAATGCCCTCCCATGAATTGCGGCTTAAAATGGAATTGGTCTGGTGCATCTCGGTGCATATTATCTTTGTGCATCCCATCCTACTGTGCATCCATTTCTCATATAACGATTAATAATCACTTCTCACGCTTCTCACGTTATATATATATATATATATATATATATATATATAGAGAGAGAGAGAGAGAGAGGGGGGGAGAGATAGGGGTTTAAATGAGAACAGTAACTATTGGGTTTTAATGCAATTTTTAACCGTTTAAGCGCAACGTAAAATAAAATTATTTTGGTTACAAATAACTTAATTAAAACCACACACCATATATAGGGTGTTTAAAATTGTACCTTTACAGATCTGGTGTAGATTTAATGCATCGCTTAGGGGCGTTTGGTTCACAAAATGTTCTTGGATGAAATGGAATCTGTCAAAGATTTTGACTTTGAAGGAATTGGAATGGAATGTTATCAGATTGTTTGGTTGACAGACATTGGAATGAAATATATTAAAAAAAATTGGAATTTGTGTGTTTGGTGTTTGGTGTTCACATAATTTAGCTCTGGAATTGGAATGAAATATTGGTAAATGACCAAAATACCCTTTTTGAAACAAAAATCTGACTACTGTGGTTCAGATCGGTGGTGGTCGGCAATGGTTGGTGGTTGACGGTGGTTCAGATCGGTGACGGTCGATGGTGGTTCATATCGATGGTGGTCGACTGTGGTTCAGATCGACGTTTGTTGATAATGGTCGGTGGTGGTTCAGATCGGTGGTGGTCGGTAGTGGTTCAAATTGGTGGTGGTCGGGGGTGGTTCAGATCGATGGTGGTCGACCATTGGTTCAGATTGATGGTGGTCGACGGTGGTTCAAATCAGTGGTTCTGATCGGCGGTGGTCGACCTGTAACACCCCCAAATTTGGTAAGAGCAACTAATTAAAAAAAATATCGATATTTCATCAAGTAAAAGGTAACTCTCCAAAATAAAACTTTCTATTTAACTTCAACACATATAAACTCCATTCTTACACAAGGACTAGACTATAGTCGGTGTTACTTAATCCTAACTATAAGTTGTTCTTCCCGAAAACAAGTGCGGAAGACTTCACTAAGATATCCACCTCTTGAGCACACGACTAGCACTCCTCTCAGCACAGTGTCACTAGAGTTATTCCCAACCGGAACCTGTTGCACATGCCGACAAATAAAAAAGGTTAGGCTAACGCCTAGTGAGTTCAAGAGTTTTCCATGTGAATAAAGATATCTTTGAAAAGAGGTAATGCAACTTAATTCATAATCTTTCAAGATGATTTGCTTTGAACATGAAAACGGCTCGTTTCCCGATAATATGCAATTTGGGCAAAGAAACACCAATATAAACATTTTCAAATCCAAACTACTTCGGGGACAAGATCCCAACATAAAACGTTATTTCGTAAATTAAATTAAACCCAAAACTGACTCCAAATGAGAATGGAAATCAAACTTTGTCAGGATCTAATTCTTAACAAGAATGATGAACTCAGAAACAATATTAAAGGAGTTGCAGAATAACACTTTAATATTCAACTATCAATGAAACAGTGAATCAGAAATCTCAACTTGTAAACTTTATTGAATGATTAAAGTTACAAGATTTCAAACAAAACCTCAATATTGATGAACAGGCTCACCAATACGAATTCTACTTCTCTAGAACTAGGGTTCTAAACCTTGAGGTTAATTCTCTCTATGGAAATAAAAAATTCAGAATTATATTTTTTTCTGTCAAACTATTCTATACTATATATACAAGACATATTACAAGATAATTATCAAAATACAAATGATCTTCAGTCCATAATTATCTCCTTTACTTTAGCAAGACTTCTATACAGCTGTCTTCCTTCCATTCTGAGTCTTCATCTCATAAGCAGCATTAATCTTCTTCAGCAGTATTAAACACCTCAACAGTATTAATGATGTTAGCAGTAGTAATCCCTTAGCAGTACTAACTACTAGCAGTACTAACTCTCCAAGCAGTACTAACTATTAGCAGTAGTAATCATGATGTACTAGCAGCATTAACCATACTTGAACAAATTCTAAATTCCCAACAATCTCCCCCTAACTTGACTTTTAGGAAGAGAATTCAAGTTCTTCAGATATTGTGTTCAAGATGATTTCAACACTTCAGCTTAGTTGCCCAAATTTGGATTCAGACCCAGACTTTGATTGATTGTTCTTCTTACCACAATTCTGGCCATTTCTGATTCCTTTGCACACACTAGCTTAGCTTTCAGCATCCCTTCTAGCTTCTCCTTGCTATGATCATACACTTTGTCCACTAGAAAATACTCATGATAACAATTATTTATGGTGATCATGTAGACACCACAGTTTTCATAGAGTATCCACTTATCAATCCTCTTAAACACATACTCATGATGTAGATCCTTTATCATGTGCACCAGTTTTTCTGGTTCAAACATCATACATAGGTATTCCATTGCAATCTTGAGTAGACTTTCTTCAGTTCCTTTCATCACAGGCTCATATAACTTGATTCCTACCTTGTGCATTTCCTCTAAATCAGTCATGGAACAACTTCTGATCACTTTACCCCAAGTTGAGTACACTTCAAACACATCACCAACTCTTTTGAGTCTGAAGTACTCCTTTCTGTTGTCCCTCAGAATATCCCAAAAGATAACTTCTGGTGCTTTCACAGAAATGGGAACAACCTGTACTGGTTCTATTACAGTTATGAACAAATCAACCTGCTCATTTGATTGCAGATTGGATGGTTCTGGATTCTGCTCTGGTTCTGCTGAAGGTGGAACAGAAGATTCTGCCTCTTTTTCTGCTTCTTCAATCCTTGGCTTCTTGGATTGTTTCTTGGAGGCTATGGTCTTTACTCTTTTAGCAGATTTGGCTTCCACAGTAGCATGTTCTTCTTTAGTGTCTTCAGCCTTTTCTTTTGTAGGAGTGGCTTCCTCAGGGAAGGGTTGTTAGATGTTGAGATCATGCCTCTCTTTCATCCTTCTTTCAGCTTCTTCCCTTTGAGAGGAGTCCCCTTGAAGCTTAGCCATTTCCTTCTTATAAAGCTTCTCAACCTTGCTGTATGCCATGTTAGTGAACATCTCTCCTTTGACACCAATTGAGCCTTTCAGAAAGTTGATCATTTTTCTCCTTTCTTGATTGGCCAAAAAGGTCTTAGAAGGTTGTATTTTCTGCTTTTTGACTGGCATTCTTTGCTTGGATGCTTTCACTGATATTTTCTTGGCATCAGCTGCAGTTTTCATGCTCTGTTGATACTCTTCATTTAGCTTTTTAGCCATCTCCAGTGCAAGCTCTCTGTCTTTTTCAGATTGGAGTTGTTGTTCCTTTTCCATCTCAGCTTGAAGCTGCTTTGCCACTTCTGCATCTAATTCTATCTGAGTCTTCTTCTTTAAAAACTGTTCAGGTTCAACCATCTTAGCCTTTCCCTTTGCATCCTTCAAACCTATCTCACTGATTTCTTTTCTTTTCTTTTCAGTACCTCCTTCCTTAATGACCGCTCCCTTGGCCTTTTGAGTAGCCTTAGTAGTGTCATTCTTGGCTTTGATCAATGTTTCTGCAATCTCTAGCTCTTCAACAGATAGCCCTGTTACTGCTGCTACCTTTTCAGTTACTACTGCCTTACTACTTTCTGCTGTCAGGTTAACAGTTTCTGCTTCTTTGGTTACTGTTTCCCTGTTCTGCTCCCCCTCAAACTGTGCTTACATACCAATGGGACTTTGTTTCTTCCTTTCACTTTGTTTCTCCCCCTTGTTGAAAGCATCTTTCCTTTTCTTCAGAACATATTGCTTTCTCTTCTTTTTCTGCACCAATATCCTCACCATATTCTTCAATTTGGTAATCTGGACTTGTTGAGACAGAATCACCATTTTCATCTCCTCTTTGTCTGCTCCCTGTTTGATAACATCCATATTAATGTTGCCCATTGTATCCATCAATTCTTGGTAGTTATATCTATCCTCATCTTCTCCAGGAGTGTTACCCCCTTTTAAAGGATCATTTGAACATTTAGTAGTGGAAGTCTTCTGCCTAGCAGAAGCACCCTCAACCCCCTTGGTTTCTTGGCACCTGGGACCTTTGGATGATTGCTCATCCAAAGTTGCCATGGGGGAGGTCTTATTGATGTTACCACTGTCCTCCTCTGTGCTAGCAGTAGTAGTGGCAGCCTTCGCACCCATATGCTCATGTATCTCCTCAGTGAGCACCTCCTTGGGGTTGGGAGACACCCCTGTGGTTTCTCTATAGATATTCTCTAATGGAGAATTCTCCATTAGAGGTCTTAAAGGCTTTGTGGGTGAAGGTACAAGAAGAGAAGGAGCCTTCTTTACCTTTTTCCTTATGTAAGTATTGGTGATTGGTGAAGTTGGTTTTTGAAGAAGGGACTGAGGGATTGATATACTGATTGAAGGTTGGGATTGGCTTTCAGTGGGATGGTCTAGTGAGGGCCTTGACCCTGAAGCCATACCTTCTTCATTGTGGGACACCACCATCATTGTAGAGAACAATGGGGTATCAACTCCTTCCGAGTCCATGGGAGATCTCTTCATATTTGAAAAGACCTTGCCCTTGGGGATTTTAGGTACATATACCTCATCAAATTGAGGCATATCCGTCAATTCAGTGGTTATAACTGCCTGGACAAATCTTGGGTACATATAAAAACTCTTTTTGTTTCCCAAGTTTGAGACAAGGTCATTGAAAATCATTTTTGAAAAATTATACTTTCTGGCAGTGGCCAAGCAGACCAAAGCATAAGCAATGGTACTACTGAACTCACTCCATCCAGTAGTTTTTCTAGAAATGCAATGCATAAGGGTATGGACAAAGAAACGCCATTGGGGAGAAAATTTGGCTTTTGAGAACTTGAAAACACCCAATGGGCCTCCATACCCCATTCTAGTTAGAGTGGAAAACAGATCATCATTAGAGATAGATGTTATGCCTGAGGCATCGTCTAGACGTAGACTGATGCGAATTACCTCTTCAGAGACTGTCAAGGGTTTGTCACACACCCTTGTTTTGATTACCTTTACACCATTTTCAGTAATAGCAGTGGCATTGGCCCAAAATTGCTTCTGGTGCTCAATATAGATTGATGGTGACACTGTAAGAGCATGAGCGATATGGCTGGACTTGAGAAAATCTACTATCTGATGGAATCTAGCAGCTTGCTTAGGCTTTTGAAGCATCGCAATCTCGTTGTGTTCATCAATAAACGCCATTGATGCCATCGAGCTTGAGTAAGCTTGACTGAAACTCACTAGGTGCTTGAGAGAAAAGAGTTAGAGAGAAGATGAATAGTATTCAAAGAGTCGTTATGAGCTTTTAGGCGGGCAAAAGGGTATTTATATGCTTCGGGAAAGAAGCAGTATTAACGAACTAGCAGTATTAACTGAGAGCAGTATTAACCACTAGAAGTATTAACTAACTAGCAGTATTAACGGAGAGCAGTATTAACTACTACCTGAAGTAGTAACTTTGCCCTGGAAGCATTAAAACTACACTGGCAGTAGTAACTATACTTACACTTTTGACTTATCAAAGCCTGCACCATCTTCTCTTCTTTGGGAGAAGTTGTTCCTCCCAGTCCTTTTGATGAACTTCTTCACCCTCATAGAAAGCATGGTCATCTGCCATTTAATATCCATCTCTTCAAGATCATCAGGATGAAGCTGTTCCAAGTCATCATTGATTAAAGAGGAGTTTCCATGGCTAGAAAGAAATGCTTCAAAAACAGATTCAATGCCTTTTTCTTGATTTACTCCATTAGCAGCATTAACTGATTCAGGGTTAGCAGTAGAATCAATTGATGCTGATAGGAGTGCAACATTATGAACATATCTAGTAGGCTTCTTCTTTGCTTCCACCTCAGATTCAAACACTCTTAGATCATTGTACAGATCATCCAGTTCCTTTTCTTCCAATTGTTCATTATGTCTGAATGAAACAGTATACATGGTCCATTCATCTCCAAGGGACCTTAAGAACTTTCTGTTTACATCATCTTGATCAATCTGTACTCCCATAGTAGCTAGTTCACCAATCAGCTTGTTAAACCTGTCAAAAGTTTGAGTCATGGACTCATTCTTAGTTGACATAAAGTTTTCATACAGTTGCTTCAATATTGCCTTTTGATTTCTCTTGGTACTTTTGGTACCAGATAATCTCTTCTCTAGAGAATTCCAAAGCATTTGTGCATCAATGCAATTGCAGAATTGGTGTTGATACTCATTGGGAATAGCCAAGAGCAGTGTACTCAAGGCTTTCATCTCTGTCTGCCTTGTCTTCCTTTCTGCATCCGTCTTTGGTGGGATTCTTTTTCCATCTGCACCAATCTTTCCTTCATCAGATGGTCCATTCTCAATGATGTCCCACATGGAGTAATATGTGAGAAGAATGTATTGTTTGATCCTAATCTTCCACATGTCAAACTCATTAGATCTGAGCATCGGAACCTTTGAGACAAGAGTACTGTTTGATTCAACTGTGTTTTCCATGATGAATGAAGGTTTCTTAGAATACTTGCTCTGATACCACTTGTCAGGATCTATTTCTTAACAAGAATGATGAACTCAGAAACAATATTAAAGGAGTTGCGGAATAACACTTTAATATTCAACTATCAATGAAACAGTGAATCAGAAATCTCAATTTGTAAACTTTATTGAATGATTAAAGTTACAAGATTTCAAACAAAACCTCAATATTGATAAACAGGCTCACCAATACGAATTCTACTTCTCTAGAACTAGGGTTCTAAACCTTGAGGTTAATTCTCTCTATGGAAATAAAAAATTCAGAATTATATTTTTTTTTCTGTCAAACTATTCTATAATATATATACAAGACATATTACAAGATAATTATCAAAATACAAATGATCTTCAGTCCATAATTATCTTCTTTACTTTAGCAAGACTTCTATACAGCTGTCTTCCTTCCATTCTGAATCTTCATCTCATAAGCAGCATTAATCTTCTTCAGCAGTATTAAACACCTCAGCAGTATTAATGATGTTAGCAGTAGTAATCCCTTAGCAGTACTAACTACTAGCAGTACTAACTCTCCAAGCAGTACTAATTATTAGCAGTAGTACTCATGATGTACTAGCAGCATTAACCATACTTGAACAAATTCTAAATTCCCAACAAACTCCCAATAGAAGAAAAGTGGATAAAACTTTATATCCTGAAACACCCAAAACACGGGTGGGGCGTAATACTCAACCCATATATAATATATATATATATATATATATATATATATATATAATCCGTAATTATAAAACGTCACCGAAAACATGGATACTAAACACAATACCCAAAACAACATTTTAAAGTGACGGGGGAGACCCGATTCCATAAAATGTGACGGGACATAAAGTAAGCCTCATTTTTATGTTGTTAAGACTAGTCATATAAACAAGTACACGCAAGGGATGTCAGGCTCGGTGGCTTTAAACGTACACCTACGGGATATCAACTTCAACCGCGAATGGTCCTTACGTTGAGTCCCTCATCCAATATAGTAATACTTAGTACGTAGAACTTATAGCCCAATCTGATGCCTAAACGTGCCTCAATGTGGAAAACTAGCGTTCCATCATTGGACGTAATAATTCCAAGCGCAAGGGATGTCAGGCTCGATAGTTTTAAACGTACACCCATGGGATATCACCTTCAACCATAAAAGGCCCTTACGTTAAGTCCCTCATCCAATATCGCAACCAAAGCTCGAAATCGAGTTAAAAACTGGACAAATGTCCTAAACCCAATCATAATAAAATACCGAGCCACAGGCTCAAACAACCAAATGACTCATTATCAAAGGGAATATAATGCAATAAAACGCATGTGACCGACATTCAAGAAAACACGTGCTCCCAAGTACACGACCAACTCTAACAAAACTTAAAACAAGATAGATTATTTCCCAAACAAGATCATACCATAGACACATGCTCAATTGCTCGGAATTTACTCTTTGAAATACTTAAAATGCACCTTTTCCCAAAACAAAGATTTAAAGGTTCCAAAATGTTCACAAGTTCGGGAATGACCAAAACCCAAGGACTCATCCGTTGTTTTTTTCAAACCTTTCATAACACAAATTATGCCTATTTGCAACCAACACAAAAAAATGCATTTTTACCAAATAATCTTCATGCATGCAATAAGTTAATAGTACACTTTAGTTTATGACTTATTTATCAAAATGCCCAAAAGTCCCAAATGTGGGCGTTTTATAAAGTTTAATAAGCTAAACACTTCAAGTAATCAAAAGTTACCAAATAACTCAACAGTTGATAATTTCATGTAAAACACATAAACACTTTAAAATAGACATTTTGGCATGTACAACATTTTCACAAATCAACTTGAACTCACCTTGCTAGATTTAGGTTAAATCTAGATTTTATCCCAAATCTGAGCTCCCTTGAAGTACTTGAATCTACAAGCAAAACCTCCCAAAACCTATATTCACAAGTTTCCAACTATGAATATACTCATTCAACCATTAAGAAAAACAATCCCCAAACATTTTACATCAAAATCTCCATTTTATCCAAAACCCTAACTTTTTTGACTTAATTTCTCCAAAGCCATCAAACCCGAAATTTAAGAAACCGGACACTAAGGAATCATCAAGAGAGCATTTATATCTTATATTAAGGTTTAGAAATGGAAGGGATAAACTTACCACTTAGGTTTTGATGAAGACCTAGAAAACCCAACAATGGAGCTTGAGGTTGAAGATGAAGATGGAGGTTCTTGGTGTCTAGCTTCTACCCTTTGATTACACTTCAAAACTTGAGGATGGAAGCATTTGATGGATCAAAATCACCATAGATAGGATTGGGTGGGTTTGGGAGAGTTTAGAGAGAGTTGGAAGTGGAAAAGAGAAGTGAGAAATGAAGAATGAGCCAAAAATCCGTATTTGACAACCTGCTGCACCTCAGGTGCGACATTGACCAGCGACAATTCGCCTGGAAATGTCGCCAACTCCCCCATGCCCTCTGACTTTTGCTGCGACAATGACAGGTGCGACTATGACACTGTCATAGTCGCCGGGCATTTGTCAGGATCTGAATTCTTAACAAGAATAAACACTCAGAAACAATATTAAAGAAGTTTGCGGAATAACACTTTAATATTCAAAGATCAATGAAACAGTGAATCAGAATAACAACTTGTAAACTTTTATTGAAAGATTGTAAAGCTACAAGATTCAACACTCAACCTCAATATTGATGAACAGGCTCACCAATACGAATTCTACTTCTCTAGAACTAGGACTATAAACCTTGGGGTTGATTCTCTCTATGAAAACAAAAACTCAGAATTAATTCTCTATCCTAAAGTTACAAACTATTCTATATTTATACTTACGATAAAAGATAATTACAAATAATAAAAGATCTTCAGAATAATCTTCCATCTTTATCTCCAAGCCTTCCATAATCTTTAATCAAAACAGCTGTCATCCTTGCCATATGAAGTCTTCATCTCATAAGCAGTATTAAGTCTTCAGCAACATTAATACTTTGAGCAGTATTAAGTTCAGCAGTACTAACTACTAGCAGTACTAAAATTGCTTAGCAGTAGTAACTTCATCTAGCAGTATTAATCTTGATTAGCAGCATTAACCTGTATCAGCAGCATTAACTTCAGAAGTAGTAACCAAGTTGTGCTAGCAGCATTAACTGTACTTAAGCAATTCTTTCAGTTCCCAACAATCTCCCCCTAACTTGACTTTTAGGAAGAGAAGTCAAGTTCTTCAGATGGTCTTTAAGATGCTCCCAAAACTTCATAGCTCATACATCTGTATTTGGATTCAACCCCAAACTCTGATTGATAATCCTCTGAATCAAGTACTTTTCCATTTCTGAATCTGGAACACATATAAGCTTCTTTTTCAACATTGCATGCAGCTTCAATCTACTGTAGTTGTACACTCTATCCACTAGGAAGTATTCTATGTGATTTGAATCCATAGTCAAAGCATATGCTCCGCTAGTTTCATATAGAGTCCAGTTGGTGACTTTTTGAAACACATTTCTGATGATGTCCTTCACTTCTTCAGGCTTGAATAACATACAAAGATACTCCATCACAAGTTTTGTGATTGAAATCTCTGAAGCTTTCAATTGATCAGCATACAACTTCATTCCTATTTCAAACATCTCCTCTAGATCAGACCTGGAACATGCTCTTACAATCTTGGCCCAAGTATTATACACTTCATACTTCTCATCTTTTCTTTTGAGCCTGATATACTCTTTGCCATCAACCTTCATTGTATCCCAGAGAATGACCTCAGGAGGCTTAACACCAACAGGTTCAGCTGTAATAGGTTCAGGCACTTTGTCCATCACTACCATGTACAGATTCACATCATCAATACTTGATGGTTCTTTCTGTTCAATTGCCTTAGGTGCCCCTTCTTCTTCAGCAACCTTCTCAGCTTCTTCTTTATCCACTCTAGGCTTCTTGGTTGATTTTCTTCTTGCCATCATCTTAGTTCTTTTTAAAGTCCTCAGACTTTCACCTAGTATGGCTTCTTTCTTTGGTGTTTGTTGCTCATCAGGGAAAGGTTTTTCTATCAGAAAATCATTACTTTCTTTCATTCTCTTTTCCATTTCAACTCTGGCTTTTTCATTCCCTTGAAGCTTTAGCATCTCTGAATCATACAACTCTTTAATATGTTCAAAAGACATCTTTGAGAACATCTCCTTTCTGACTCCTACAGCACCTTTGAGAAAAGTAATCATCTTCTTTCTCTCTTGAGTACCAAGGAAGGTCTTTGAGGGTTGTCTCTTCTTAGCATCCATTTTAACCAACACAGATTTCTTCAGGGTTGCAGCTTTGTTCTGTGTTATTTCAGTTGCCAAACTTTGTTGATAATCTTCATTTAACTCTGCAGCTAGAGCCTTAGCCATCTCTCTATCTTTGTCCACTTGAGCTAATTCTGCTTGGTCAAGTTCAGCTTGAATCTTCCTGGCCAAAGCTTCATCTGACTCAACCAACTTTTGCTTTTTAATTGGTTGATCAGATTCCACTAACTTTGCTTTGCTTTTATCCCTGCTTACCACCTTCTCAATACTTGCTTTCTTAATCACTTCACCTTTTTCTTTGATGATAACTCCTTTGGCCTTTGAGGTGACCTTGGGAGTATCATGTTTAGCCTTGATCAAAGTTTCTGCTATCTCAAGATCTGTTAATACCTCTTGTACTATTTCTGCTGCTTCATTCAATTCAGCAGTATTAACAATTTCTGCTGCTTTACTTGTTTCATCAACATTAACTGTTACTGCTGCTTGTACAAAAACTGATTCTTTTTCTACTGCTTGCTCTTTTACTACTGCTATGCTTGATATTTTTGCTGCTTGTACAAACTCTGTTTCAATTTCCACTGCTTGCTCCCCCTCAAAATCAAATTTCTCCCCCTTATCTTTATCATCTTCCATGTTGACATCAGCTTCTGACTCCCCCTTTTTGGGAGCATCATCCACTAGTTTCCTTCTTCTGAGCACAAAATGTTTCTTTTTCTTTTTTTGGACCAATCTCTTCACCATTTTCTTCAGGTTGGTAATCTGTACTTGTTGAGACAGAATTATTAGTTTCAGCTCTTCTATGTCTTTTCCCTGCTTGATTACATCCATGTTGATGTTGCCCATTGTTTCCATCAATTCAAGATAGTCATATCTGTCCTCACCTTCTCCAGGAGTGTGACCCCATTTTGAAGGATCATGGGATCTTTTTGTAGTAGAGGTCTTCTGCCTAGCAGAAACACCTGCTACCCCCATGATTTCTTGGCACCTGGGACCTTTGGATGATTGCTCACCCAAAGTTGCCATGGGGAAGGTCTTATTGATGTTACCACTGACCTCCTCTGTGCTAGCAGGAGTAGTGGCAGACTTTGCACCCATATGCTCATTCATCTCCTCATTGAGCACCTCCTTGGGGTTGGGAGACACCCCTGTGGTTTCCCTGTAGATATTCTCTAATGGGAAATTTTCCATTAGAGGGCTTAAAGGCTCTGTGGGTGAAGGTACAAGAAGGGAAGGAGCCTTCTTTACCTTTTTCCTGATGTATGTATTGGTTATTGGTGAAGTTGGTTTTTGAACAAGGGACTGAGGGATTGATATGGTGATTGAAGGTTGGGATAGGCTTTCAGTGGGATGGTCTAATGAGGGCCTTGACCCTGAAGCCATACCTTCTTCATTGTGGGACACCACCATCATTGTAGAGAACAATGGGGTGTCAACTTCTTCTGAGTCCAATAGAGATCTCTTCATATTTGAAAAGACCTTACCTTTGGGGATTTTGGGTACATATACCTCATCAAAGTGAGGCATATCCGTCAATTCATGGGTTATAACTACCTGTACAAATCTTGGGTACATATAAAAACTCTTTTTGCTTTCCAAGTTTGATACAAGATCATTGAAAATCATTTTAGAAAAATTGTACTTTCTGGCAGTGGCCAAGCAGACCAAAGCATAAGCAATGGTACTGCTGAACTCACTCCATCCAGTAGTCTTTTTGGAATAGAGGTAATACCTGCAGCATCGTCTAGACGTAGACAGATGCGAATCACCTCTTTAGAAACTGACAAGGGTTTGTCACACACCCTTGTCTTGATTATCTGCACACCATTTTTTGTGACTACAGTGGCATTCGCCCAAAATTGTCTTTGATGCTCTATGTAGATTGTTGGCGACACTGTAAGAGCATGGGCAATGTGGCTGGACTTGAGAAAGTCCACAATCTGGTGGAATCCAGCAGCTTGCTTCGGCTTTTGAAGCATAGCGATTTCGTTGTGCTCATCAATGAATGCCATGGATGCCATTGAGCTTGAGTGCGCTTGCCTGAACTTTACTAGGAGCTTTGAGAGAAAAAGGGTTAGAGAGCAGATGAATAGAAATCAAAGAGTCGTTATGAATTTTTAGGCGGGCAAAAAGGGTATTTATACGATTCGGGACATAAGCAGTATTAACCACTAGCAGTATTAACTAACTAGCAGTATTAACTGAGAGCAGTATTAACCACTAGCAGTATTAACTGACTAGCAGTATTAACTGAGAGCATTATTAACCACTAGCAGTATTAACTAACTAGCAGTATTAACTGAGAGAAGTATTAACTAACTAGCAGTATTAACGAACTAGCAGTATTAACTGAGAGCAGTATTAACTAACTAGCAGTATTAACGAACTAGCAGTATTAACTGAGAGCAGTATTAACCACTAGCAGTATTAACTAACTAGCAGTATTAACTATGCACTGGCAGTATTAAAACTGCACTGGCAGCATTAACTATACTTACACTTTTTGAAGCTTGAGGTACTTTGAGCAAGGTAATAACTTCCTGAGAAAGATGTTAGTAGAACCAAAGAATAAACCAATAACAGGTATGAAAACACTTTTTAAGACATGAGCTCATTCAGAGTTGATCATGCTCACACTTGTGACCAAGAAAGTGAATCTACCCACATCAAAGGCTTTAGTGAATAGATCAGCAAACTGGTTGTCAGTATGAACTTTAGCAACTTGAATTAGCTTCTTTTCATTACAATCTCTAATAAAGTGATACCTGATCTCAATGTGCTTTGTTTTGGAGTGCTTGACTGGATTGTTAACAATGCTTATAGCACTGCTATTATCAATGAAGATTGGAGTGTGAAGAAGGGTTACCCCATAGTCCAGCATCTGATTCTGAATCCATAGAACCTGAGAGCAGCAACTTGCAGCAGCAATATACTCAGTTTCTGTTGTTGATAAGGACACTGTGGTTTGCTTCTTACACTGCCAAGATACTAGTCTTGCACCCAAAAGTTGACATCCACCTGAAGTAGACTTTCTGTCCATGTTAGCACCTCCCAAGTCACTATCTGAATAAGCAATCAAGCCAAAGTTGGATTCATAAGGATACCAAAGACCTAATCTAGGTTGCCCTCTTAAGTATCTGAAAATCCTTTTAACAGCTTGAAGATGTCATTGCTTTGGCTTGACTTGGAATCTGGCACACAAACACACTGGAAACATGATGTCTGGTCTTGAGGCTGTGAGATACATGAGAGATCCAATCATTGATCTATATAGATGGACATCAACATCCTCCCCCTCAAGATCAGCAGTGATCTTTTTATGAGTCTCCATAGGTGTGCTTGCTGGCTTTGAGTCTGTTAAACCATACTTATCCAGGATGTCTTTCACATATTTTGATTGGCTTATGAAGATCCCATCTTTCTTCTGTTTCACTTGAAGCCCAAGGAAGAAGGTAAGTTCACCCATTGAACTCATTTTAAAGCTCTTGTGCATCAACTTTTCAAAGTCTCTACACATCTGATCTTTTGTGGATCCAAAGATGATATCATCCACATAAATCTGAACAAGTAGGATGTCCTTCTTACTTCTTTTAATGAAGAGGGTCTTGTCAATTATTCCTCTTTCAAACCCATTCTCCAAGAGATAGGTAGACAGTGTATCATACCATGCTCTTGGGACTTGAGGAAGACCATAAAGTGCTTTCTTCAGTTTGTATACTCTGTCTGGATATGATGGATTTTCAAATCCAGGGGGCTGACAGACATATACTTCTTCATCAATTGTACCATAAAGAAAAGCACTCTTCACATCCATTTGGTATACCTTGAACTTCATGTATGAGGCATAGACTAGAAATAGCCTAATTGCCTCTACCCTTGACACTGGAGCAAACACTTCTTCATAGTCTATGCCTTCTTCTTGAGTGTACCCTTGTGCCGTCATAGAACTTCATGTATGAGTGTACCCTTGTGCCACCTCTCTCATCCTTTTTATTCCTGAAAATCCACTTGGTGCCAATAGCTCTATGACCTTTTGGAAGGTCCACCAAGTCCCAAACTTCTTGCAATTTGAATTGCAGTAATTCTTCTTGCATAGCTTCTATCCAACTAGAATCTTTCATTGCATCATAAACCTTCGTAGGCTCAATCTGAGATAGAAATCAAGAGAGTACTGTGTGTTGCTGATCCTGCAGCTCTTGAAGTCTGCTTTGATTCCTTGTTATCATAGGAGAAGAGATGTCTCCTATGACCAGCTCTGGAGGATGGTTCTTTTGAGTTCTAGTCTGATGACTAGGTTCTTCATTGATTCCCACATCAAGATTGGAATCATTTAAGTCAGTTGAGGGGATCTCATCAGCTGCTTCTTGCTCTTCATGCACTTGATTCTACTCATCTCTTCCTTCTTCTTCACTCTAAATCAGTTTAGTCATAATTTCATTTGCACAGACATCAACAGGCTCTATTGTAGGTATGGGAAAGATCACAGACTGAGGAATAATGTCTTGTACTTGTACTTGTTCATCCCCTGATCCTCCACTTCCTGAACCTGCATGATAATCACTACTGAAACCCAAAGAGTTAGTTAGTGAATCAATGTCAAATAACCACTAAGGACCAGACCCAATAGGATTTGGTGTGTTCTCATTGCATTTAACATTGTCACTTTCCTCAATTATTCTAGAAGAAGAATTAAAAACTTTGTAAGCCTTACTCTGAGATGAGTAACCAACAAGAAAACCATCATTTGCCTTGCTATCAAACTTTCCTAAGTGAGTTTTGGTATTGAGAATGGTACAGGGACACCCAAAAGGTTTGAAAATCCAATAAATGGTTTTCTTTTATTTAAAAGCTCATATGGTGTCTTGTTTTTAGGCTTGACTACTAGAACCCTGTTTTGGACATAGCAAGCAGTATTAACTGCTTCAGCCCAGAAAGTAATTGGTAGTTTAGAATCATCTAACAGAGATCCAGCAGCCTCAATCAGTGTCATATTCCTTCTCTCAGTAACACCATTTTGTTGTGGAGTCCTAGGAGCACTGTATTGCCTCTCAATTCCTTTTTCCTCACAAAAGGTGTTTAGGTCATGATTTTTAAATTCAGTACCATTTTCTGACCTAATGACTTTTACCTTTTGATTTGTTTGGTTTTCAATTCTTAGAATAAAGGATTTGATCAGTCCATTTGTCTCATCCTTAGTCCTTAGAAAATATACCCAAGTAAATCTAGAGTAATCATCAATAATAACTAGGCAGTATGATTTCTTACCTATACTCATAACATTTGTAGGACCAAACAGATCCATATGCAACAACTGAAGAGAATTAGAGATTGTGTTCAACTCTTTGGACTTATGAGAAGTTTTGTGTTGTTTGCCTTTAAGACAGGCAACACAATGATCATCACATGAAAAGACTTTGGAAGGTAAACCTCTTACAAGGTTGTTTTTAAAAAGTTTATTCATTGTTTTAAAGTTCATGTGACACATCCTTCTGTGCCAAAGTGATGATTCATCCAAAGAAGCTTTTGAAACAAGACAGTTTAGGGATGAATCAGTTGAAACACTTTCCATATCTAAGCAATATACATTATCCTTTCTGGGAGTTCTTAGTAGTATCATCTTATCATCGACTACCTTGAATCCAGGAGCAAGGATAATGCATTCAGAATCAGTAAATAATATACTATGTTGTTTGTCACAAACCTGTGA
This sequence comes from Arctium minus, assembly GCA_954870635.1. Lineage (NCBI taxonomy): Eukaryota > Viridiplantae > Streptophyta > Magnoliopsida > Asterales > Asteraceae > Arctium > Arctium minus. The sequence goes on along the minus strand of OX941097.1, from coordinate 19,103,445 downwards.
TACACTTAACAGGTTGTACCTTAACAGCTTTGAGAGAAAAAGGGTTAGAGAGCAGATTAATAGAAATCAAAGAGTCGTTATGAACTTTTAGGCGGGCAAAAAGGGTATTTATACGATTCGGGACACTTCCAGTAATTTGTATCATATGAGTGTTGAAGTTCATTGGCTTGAAAACCTTTAATCTGTTCCTCAAACCTCTCAACAATTCTCACATAGTCTTTTATATCTTTTGCTAACCTCTTAAGGTCATCACTCATCTTCTGGTTGTGATCTCTGTACCTTTTAACAGTGTCTATGCAAGTTTTAGAACAGAGATTAGAACTTACCTCAGTTGGGAGATTAGATACTTCTGCCATAAGAGCTTGATTTTGGATAGCCTCTTCTGCTTGATCACTCCAGTCAAACCCCATTCCTTGTTGAGAAACAAGGGCTTGAGCAGAGTTTCTGTTATGGTTGAGGTTTCCAGACTGTGCTTGTTGGTGGTTGTTGTTGTGAGACACTCCACTTCTGCATTCCCTGGCAAAGTGTCCCTTCAGATGACATTTATAGCACTCCACCTTTGATTTATCAAAGCCTGCTCCATCTTCTCTTCTTTGGGAGAAGTTGTTCCTCCCAGTTCTCTTGATGAACTTCTTCACCCTCATGGAAAGCATGGCCATCTGCCATTTAATATCCATCTCTTCTAGATCATCAGGATGAAGTTGTTCCAAATCATCATTGATTAAAGAGGAGTTTCCATGGCTGGAAAGAAAGGCTTCAAACACATATTCAGTGCCTTTTTCTTGATTTGTTCCATTAGCAGCATAAACTGATTCAGGGTTAGCAGTAGAATCAATTGATGCTGATAGAAGTGAAGCATTATGAACATATCCAAAAGGCTTCTTCTTTGCCTCTACCTCAGCTTCAAATACTCTAAGATCATTATACAGATCATCAAGTTCTTTCTCTTCCAATTGTTCATTCTGTCTGAATGAAACAGTGTACATGGTCCATTCATCACCAAGGGACCTTAAGAACTTTCTGTTTACATCATCTTGATCAATCTGTACTCCCATAGTGGCTAGTTCACCAATTAGCTTGTTAAACCTGTCAAAAGTTTGAGTCATTGACTCATTCTTAGTTGACATAAAGTTTTCATATTGTTGCTTCAAAATTGCCTTCTGATTTCTCTTGGTACTTTTGGTACCAGAGAATCTCTTTTCTAGAGCATTCCAAAGCATCTGTGCATCAGTGCAATTACAGAATTGGTGTTGATACTCATTGGGAATGGCCAAGAGCAGTGTGCTCAAGGCTTTCATCTCTGTCTGCCTTGTCTTTCTTTCTGCATCCGTCTTTGGTGGGGTTCTTTTTCCATCTTCACCAATCTTTCCTGCATCAGATGGGCCATTCTCAATGATGTCCCACATGGAGTAATCTGTGAGGAGAATGTATTGCTTAATTCTAATCTTCCACATGTCAAATTCATTAGATCTGAGCATTGGAACCTTTGAGACCAGAGTACTGTTTGATTCAACTGTGTTTTCCATGATGAATAAGATTTCTGAGAATACTTGCTCTGATACCACTTGTCAGGATCTGAATTCTTAACAAGAATAAACACTCAGAAACAATATTAAAGAAGTTTGCAGAATAACACTTTAATATTCAAAGATTAATGAAACAGTGAATCAGAATAACAACTTGTAAACTTTTATTGAAAGATTGTAAAGCTACAAGATTCAACACTCAACCTCAATATTGATGAACAGGCTCACCAATACGAATTCTACTTCTCTAGAACTAGGACTATAAACCTTGAGGTTGATTCTCTCTATGAAAACAAAAACTCAGAATTAATTCTCTATCCTAAAGTTACAAACTATTCTATATTTATACTTAAGATAAAAGATAATTACAAATAATAAAAGATCTTCAGAATAATCTTCCATCTTTATCTCCAAGCCTTCCATAATCTTTAATCAAAACAGCTGTCATCCTTGCCATATGAAGTCTTCATCTCATAAGCAGTATTAAGTCTTCAGCAGCATTAATACTTTGAGCAGTATTAAGTTCAGCAATACTAACTACTAGCAGTACTAAAATTGCTTAGCAGTAGTAACTTCATCTAGCAGTATTAATCTTGATTAGCAGTATTAACCTGTATCAGCAGCATTAACTTCAGAAGTAGTAACCAAGTTGTGCTAGCAACATTAACTGTACTTAAGCAATTCTTTCAGTTCCCAACAGCATTGTAGCCATGCCCGTACCAAGCCACGAAACTCGACTTTTTCAACGCCAACACCCCCGATACTCTACGGGACTTTAATTATTGGTTTTCCACCAAAAATCCCATCATTTACAAGATACAAAAATGTCCGGATGGTTTTTATTTACCGAAAATTACGGGTGTTCCACGACCGGTGGTTCTGATCTGCGGTGGTCGACGGTGGTTTCGATCGGTGGTGGTTCAGATTGATGGTGGTCGGCGGTGGTGGTTGACAATGGTTTGAAGTGGTTCAGATGGGTGGTGATCGGCAGTGGTTCAGATCGGTGGTGGTCGGCAGTGATTGTCGTAGGTGATTCAGATCGGTGGTATTCGATAGTGGTTGGTGGTGGTCCAAGTAAATCAAGTAGGGAAGATGGAGATAATTTTGTTTTTTCTAGAAAATGGTATGTAATGGAATTGAATTTCTTCTCAATTATGATGGAATGACCAAATCCATGAATGGTGGAATGTGTGGAATTCAATTCCCTTCCATACGTAAACCAAACGCCTTAATGGAATTGATTATTCCAATTCCTTCAATTCCATCAGAATCCTGTAAACCAAACGTCCCCTTAGAATCTAAAACATGATTCCCCTATCAATGATCCACACACGAACACACCTGGATCTCCCATCAGGTGCTAGCCAAGAACCCTAGATCTATATATGTTTACAGAATATAAAAAGTTTATTTTATGTATTTTTCTGAAAGGCTAAACTCTAATTTTTCAATCACTTACAATTGATTTAGCGTAACACCTTATTTACATGGACTTGATTATAGATAGACTATAACTCAAATAAAGTTATGTATTATCTGTAATATATATAATTATCTTGAACTTTAATATAATTATATAAATTTTACATATAACACCCCGTACTTATCATAATCATGTTTACACCCTTAATTATCATAATCATAATTTCACACCCTCAAGGAAGTAGTTTAACACAATCATAAGATACCTCTCTATTAAAATCAAAATCAATTGTTGACTAAGATTTATGACTTTATCAAAATCGAGGATGTAGTTTAAAGATTTTCTTGAGGAATTCTTGAAACCAAATCTCTAGAATAAACCCACAAGAATGGTTTCAGTCTAATAAAATTGATCGAAGTGATGAGATTGGAGATGTTAAGTTTGTTCAATTTGTTGATGGGTTTTGAGGAAGAAAATCGCATCTCTAAGAACAATGATGAGATCAAAAAGAGATAGGTTTGTTCAATTTGTGGGTTTGTGTATGGTTGTGTTTTAGAACAAATTTCATCTTCCTCAAAACTCATCTTCTGCCATATAGGGTTTCATTGAATTAGAATAAAGAAACAACATAAACCAAGAATGAGAGGTTCCGTAGTCTTAAAACTGAGCCAACATCCTCGTCATCAGCTCTAAATGCTTCTTACTTATCTCATTCGAGATGAACCAAATTTTTTTTGTGCATGTGTGTTGTTATTCCCAGATAACAATGCTATGATCAAGATGACAATTAATTCCCAATTGAAACACTTTTATTTCAATCACAAATCTGAATTACAACATTTGCTCACAATGCACTTTCTCTCTCTACAATTGAAACTCTCACGATACTATAAGAATTCTAACTACATGATTACACGCACAACAAGCTATATATACTAACTAAGAAACGCGCTAACTACTACAGAAACAAAACGCGCAGAACTAAAACTCTTACAACACATGAAAAACAGAAAATGCAATGTTTGACTTTGACTTTATTACAATGGACTTTGACTTTGATGCTGAGAGTTGACTTTAGCTTTGACCTTCAGTCTTCAGTCTTCTGTGATCTTGTATCCAATATATTTATGCTCTAACAATATCCCCCTTTGGATTCAAGATCATCTCAAAAAGATTTGCAAAACAATCTTCTCTCTTTAAACTCAGTAAAAGTAATCTCCTTCTATAAACATCTTTAGCAATCTTCAGAATCTTCAGCAAAATCTTTCTTCAAACAAAATAACAATCTCCCCCAAGAATGGTATAAATGCTCTTCAACAATCTTCTCAAAATTATATCAAACCTCTTTCAGACTTCAAAAAGAAATTATCTTCAGAATTTGCTCAGGCTGCTTTAGCAAATAATCTCCAAAGAAATTTCAGTAAATTCAGCACATCTTCAGAAAACTTTGCACTTTAGTCTCAGCTTTCAACAATCTTTCTTCAGCTTTGCTGAAATTATCATAAACTCTTCTTTAAGCTCCAAACTTTCTCTATCAAAACTTCATTAACTGAATATCTCTCCCATGAGTAACATTTCTTGATTACCATCTCCCCCTTTTTGATGAAAGAAACATGAAATCATCAAAATTTTATCCAAGAAATGTCATTAACAATTCTGACCACTGATCTTTTGAACTGAGCCTCTGATTTACCATCGATCCAAAATAAGGTATTTATCTAGATCTTTTCAAATCCAGACAAATTAGAGTGTAACACCTGAATCAACAAATGAATCAGTTAATATGTCTGTTAGTAACACAAAGTTACTATGTGTAACGGATACACATTGGAAAAGATCTTGTTGATGTTCACTCCCCCAGGGCTTCCATTCAATCATCGAAACACCACAGAGGCAATTTGTATGAACGTTATGACAAGAAAAACAAATTTCCTTATGTGTTCATGCAAGTGTTCGAAAGAATTAAGCACATGATGATTGTTTTTTATAAGGCTCAATATTGTGTAAACCGCTGAGACAACAGTAGTTAAACACAGACTCAATTGTGCATGATCGAAGTGCGAAGGTGGGGCAACCTTCTTTCTTTTTCAATATCCAGATTTTCCAAATGAAAACCAGATAGATTATGTGTTGCATCCCCTTGAAATATTGAAACATTTTCTTTTCAAGAAGAAAATGAGTGGTTGGTGGGGTTTTTTATCAAGAGTTGGCATGGGCTATATGCCTATTTCAATAATGTTCACGAAGAATTGTGAAACATTAGTAATGTGACTGCCCGACTCAGAAAGTAGTTGGTGCAGAGTTTGATATTCTTTTACTCTGTTCTCACACCCTCTTTCTTTTTAAACATTGAGATCGCTTCTAACCAAACTCTCATTTCACATTTTACCTCGTCATACAACCCACACTCATTTCTTTTTGACTCCTCACACTCAATCACTAAGGATTAACTTCTTGGGTAGGAAACACTGGTTAACGTGAATTCATAGAAGTTTCATTTAAACTTACACAAAGAACCCATGTTTTCCTAAGAAAGCATAATGTTGCTCAAAATGGTTTAACTTTATCAGTTAAAGCACAAAAAAATACAAGTAAGATGTCTATATACTCATAGATGTAATCATGAAGATTTGAGCATTTTAAACATTGAAGATATTTCAAACAAGTATATAGAAAGAATGAAAATGAATACAAGAAACTTGTTTGAAAATCTGACATTGTATGAAAAGATCAAATCAAATGATATAACAATCAAGGCTTAGGTCAAGAATAATTGGATATTATCTATACAAACCAAAATATAGACATCCTTGAAAGAACGTTTCGAAAGGAAATCACGCTCAAAATTTATTGAAATTCAAACGAAGTGTCTTACCATCGAAAATATATTTCAATTTAGAGACATGGTAAGAACGAATCCAACAAAAATTAAACCGGTGTGTGTGAATACTCGAAAGTACATGGAAAAGATAATACGCAAGTATTAATCTTTGGAAACACACGGTCTATAAACATTTAAAGCACAAATATCAAGAAAACATTTAAAATCACACTTCTATATTCATGAAATCATTTTAAGAATCAGAAGTGGTTTGAACATTTAAAAACATGTTTTCTATGATTGAAAGTTGTTCTTCTTTCAACCATATATGAGATTAAGAATAGAAATAAACCTTTTTTGATCTGTCTTAAATCTCATGAAGTCAGCTTAAAGTCATAAAGATATGATCTTGTAAACATCCTCTCAATCGGCATCAGACAAAAAGTTCGTCAAAGTACAAAATTTATTCACAAAAATTTATTGAAAAGTAAATGACAGAAAGCAATAAACATTGAATGTACGAGTTCTGATCTGAAGTAATCAGAAATCATAGGCCTTGCTCCTTTTCTTTTGACAGTTAACTCCCCCTGAAATTTTGCATAAGCAAATTTATCAGTTATAATCATATGCAAAAATATAAACTCCCCCTCAATCTGATGTAGATCATCTTTTATCTTCTCTCACTCCCCCTGAAGTCATGAACATACCTTAAAGTGCAGATATCGTTCAGATTAAAAATAAAGAAATGAAGAAAAATAACAATAAGAAAAACTTTAATAGGTAATCACTGATTATGTCTTAAGATTTAACATACCAAGTTTAGAGATAAGAAAATTAAATCTCTTTTCATCTAAAGGCTTGGTGAATAAATCTGCAAGTTGATAATCAATGTTTACAAAATAAAGTTCTATTGTACCTTTTTCAACATTATCTTTTATAAAATGATATCTTAAATCAATGTGTTTTGTTTTTGTATGTTGCACAAAATTAGCTGATATAGCTATGGCGCTCTTCGAGTCACAGTAAATCGGTATTTTGTTGAACTGGAAACCATAGTCTTGAAGCTATGTTCTCATCCACAAGACTTGAGAGCAGCAACTGGCAGCAGCTACATACTCTACTTCAGCAGTCGAGGTGGAAACACCAAGTTGTTTCTTTGACGCCCAGCTTACGAGCTTGTCTCCAAGAAATTGAATATGACCCGATGTGCTCTTCCTGTCTAACATACATTCAGCATGATCTGCGTCTGAATAAGTCATAAGTTCAAAACCAGTATCTTTAGGATACCACAGACCAAGATCTGCAGTCCCTTTCAGATATCGAAAGATCCGTTTGACCGCGGACAAATGAGATTCTTTAGGGTTAGCCTGATATCTTGCGCATAAGCATGTAGAAAACATAATATCTGGCCTACTTGAAGTAAGATACATTAAAGAACCAATCATGCCTCTATAGGTTCTAACATCAACAGGTTTTCCCGAAGGATCCATGCCGATCTTAGTTCCCAGTGTCATCGGGGTTGCAATTGGTTTACAAGTTTCCATTTTGAATTTCCGAATAATATCAAAAATGTACTTAGCTTGGTATATAAAAATCCCCGTTGAAAATTGCTTAACTTGTAATCCAAGAAAGAAATTCATCTCTCCCATCATACTCATTTGAAATCTTGATACCATTATATTAGAAAAGTTCTTACAGTATTTAGGATTTGTAGAGCCAAATATTATATCATCAACATATATTTGAATAATGATATCGGCTTTTTCTTACTTAATGAATAAAGTGGTATCGATTTTACCTTTGGTGAAACCCGACTTGACCAAGAATTATGATAGAACATCATACCAGGCTCGAGACGCTTGTTTCAGACCATAAAGAGCTTTATCCAAGATGTATACGTGATTTGGCTTATCTGGATTTATAAAGACTTCTGGCTGAGAGACATAGACTTCCTCCTAAAGAATGCCATTCAGAAAGGCAGTCTTCACGTCCATCTGGTATACGGTGAAGTTCTTGTCAGCAACGTAGGCTAGAAACATGTGGATTGCTTCTATACGCGCTACTGGAGCATAAGTCTCATCATAATCTATGCCTTCCTCTTGCCGGTAGCCTTTGGCAACAAGTCGTGTTTTGTTTCGAATGACGACACCATCTTCATCTTTCTTATTTTTGAATACCCATTTTGTGCCTATGATAGTCTTTCCTTCCGGTTTTGGCACAAGTCTCCAGACCTTTAGAGCTTCAAACTGATTTAACTCTTCTTGCATAGCAGACACCCAATCCGAGTCAGCTAGAGCTTCTGATACTCGAGTTGGCTCTATCTTACTCAGGAATGAGTCATGCAAACATTGATTTAAAGTTGTTGACCTAGTTTGCACCGGCTTGGTTGGATCTCCAATGATTTGGTGAATAGGGTGCTCTTTGGTCCAGCGATGTTCATAAGGGAGTGGATTAGATGTTGATTGATCATGATTATCATCTAGAAATCCACTTTCAACTTCATCATTTTGTACAGTAGGAGGGGATGATTCAGTTGAATTAGCTTATACAGAAGCTTAGTTGGTGCAGCTTATTCATACTGTTGATTTGTCTCTATTATACACCCAACTGATTCAGCAGCTTCTGTCTCTTCGTTATTGTTCACTTCTTCAACTATCGGAGCAGGTATTTGAACTGAAATTCCTTGCTAAACCGAAGAGCTGGATTCAGTAGATAACTCTAAAGCGGTTGGATTATTATTCGTTGAGTCGTCCATCATGTCAACCACAACAGATTTAGTCACTTTAGAACCAAGGAATTCATCATAAAACAGTTCAAATAATAAATCTAAATCAGATAAATGAATATTGGAAGTCGATGCTTCATCTGATTTCTTCTTCGTCGGTACAGGTTCTGGACTGATCAGCCCAAAAGCTAGAACTCCGGTAAGTACGGGTGCTGAACCGTGTTGTTCAGAAGCCATATATTCGTCGCATGTGACATTAACGCTCTCGATTACTGTCTTTGACTTCTTCAAATATTCCTGGTATGCAGCCGATGACTGAGAATAACCAATGAAGATTCCTTCATCTGCCTTAGCACTGAACTTGTTCAGACTCTCTCTGTCGTTAAGCACAAAACACTTACAACCAAAGATATGAAAGTATTTGATTGTTGGTGTCTGGTTGTTGATCAAAGCATAAGGAGTCTTTCCAAAACGGTTATAACATGCAGTCGACACAGCTTCTGCCCACAGAAACAAAGGTAGATCAGATTGGTTGAGCATAGTCCGAGCGACCTCGACTAGCGTTCGATTTCGCCTTTCTACTACTCCGTTCTGTTCTGGCGTATGAGCAGCAGAGAATTGATGTGTTATCCCAACCGATTCGAGATAATCTTCAACAATTTTGTTCTTAAACTCTGTGCCGTTATCCGTTCTTAGAAGCTTGACTGGTTTTTGCAGGTTCACTTGAGTAGACTTCAAAAAAGTGATGAGTACTTCGGGCGTCTCGTCTTTTGATCTCAAAAATTTTACCCATGTATACCGCGAATAGTCATCCACGATAACTAAAACATACTTCTTGTTGCCTATGCTTTGTGTTCGCATGGGACCACAAAGATCCATATGCAACAACTCGAGTGGAGAACTGGTACTTTGTTCAGGTTTTGGCTTATATGGAGCTCTCTTCATCTTTCCCTTTTCACATGCTGCACACAAGTGTTCTTTCACATATTTGAGCTCAGGAAGACCTTTGACTAGCTTTCCAGTGACCAATTTGTTTATGTAACGAAAATTCAGGTGTGACAGCCTTCGGTGCCAAAGCCAACTTTGCTGCATCGAGGCTTTTGTCAGTAAGCAAACCTCACTGTCAGTCTGGACCTTTGAAAGATTGATTGTGTAGAGGTTGGATTTTCTAGTTCCGACCAAAAGTTCCTTGCCATCGTCAGTAAGCACAGAGCAACTTTTGGCTTTAAAGTTCACCTCTAATCATTTGTCGCAGAACTGGCCAATGCTAAATAGGTTGTGCCCTAAACCTTCAACATAACTCACATTCGTTATCGTTACTTTGTCTTGAATGATGTCACCATATCCCAAAATTGGTGAAAATTGGTCATTTCCAAATCTAACTGTCCCGCAGTATTTCTCTGTATAATTAGACAATAAATCTTTCTGCCCAATCATATGCTTGGAACACCCGTTATCCAAGTACTACATATGACGGGTCTGCACATGAGAAAATCACGAAACAATTGATTTAGGTACCCATTTATATATGGGCCCTACAGTGTTAGCACAAGTAGATTTTGGCATCCATTTAAAAATGGACCCTCTTGCTTTTTGAAAAATATTTGAACCGTATGAATGAGAAGAATATACATGATACGTGCCAAACCAATCATTAGAATGTTGTTGAGAAGCAAAATCATTCCAACGATTATTAGAAAACTTTCTAGCATACGGAGATAATTGGAACAATTGCTTTATTGAATACTTCTTGTAAAGAGTTACAAGTTTTTGTTTATTGAAAGCAACTTTCTCAATTACATCAGAAGTACTATCAGTATTTCTATTACAAGAAAACATAGGTAATGATTTTGCCTTCTCATCAACCTTCTTCTTTGGTAGCCAAGTTGATTTAACTCCATTCTTTTTCTTCCTCATATCTGAAACATTTGAAAGTTTAAAATTAGAACTGTAAGAATCAAGAGAATGCTTCTTCTTTGGCTTACCAGTGGTGGTCAGTTTCTGTGAATGCCCAGATTTCTTCTTCTTACCTTTGGCAACTTTGGTTTTCACAGGAACTGATTTATCAACTTTCGTTGATGTTTCACCTTTTTCGTACATACTTGGTAATCCAAAAGAATTTATGACAAATTTTGAATGATCAGGAAGTTTAGCATTAAAATCAAAATGAGCAACACAATCATCTAAAACACCATCACAGTTTAAGAAATCAAACTCATCTATCAATAGATTTTGAAGCCTTGGATGATTTTGAAAAATCAGTATATTTAAACATGATAGAAAATACAGTTTGTTCAAGATCAATCAAAATCCTTTCTTCTGCTAGAGTTTTCTCAAGTTCAGAAATTTTACTTTCCAAAACGAGAGAAGGGACGTAAAGCTTACCTTTGATAGGTTTAGCATCCATTTCTTTTAAAGAATAACTCTCAAAATAGTCATTTGAAAGAAATTTTGATTTATCAGAACTATAACTATTATTCAACCTGTCATATCGAAATGGAAGTTGAACTTTAGTTGTGTTCTTTCTTTTCTCGTTTTCCTTGGCTTCATCCTCTTCAAATAGTTTAGTCCAAACTTGAAGTTCAGGATATTGTGGTGCCAGTTTTAAAAATCCAAAATCATAAAGCGCATGCACTTCTGATATACCCTTTTTAAGATAGTTTGGATTCCCATAACCGAGTCCCCAACACTCTTTGTTCTCTTTGGGTTTGTTTAGATGAATGGTTTGTTCAGTTTGACCCAAAGTATACAATTTTCCTTCCAAAACATTCACTTTTTCAAGTAAAGATTTGTTTTCTTCTGAAAGTGAAGAATACATTTTAGTGATCTCTTTTGATTCAAACTCACACAGTTTATATTTTGAAACAGTTTCAGATAACTCATTATGAAGTATAGTCTTCTCTTTTGCGCTAGTATCAATATTTTTATGTAAAGCTTCAATCAATACGTTCTTCTCAACAAGATCCTTGCTAAGTTTCAGTATTGACTGTTTGTTTTCTTTCATGATACTTTTCTCGCGTTCATGTTTAGACTTTACTTCTTGGAGTTCAACCATCATGGCTTGCATGGCATTAAGAAAATCAGATTGAGACATATCACATACCTCTTCGTTGTCTTCATCATCTGACTCAGCTTCATCTTCACATTCATCCATTATCTTTCCCATGAGGCAAATATGAGTTGTCTCTTCTTTCTCATATTCGTCATCTGAATGGTCGATCCCGAACTCGTCCTCTGCCAGTAATGCCTTGCCAGCCTCTTGTTGCTTTGCCAAGAGCATTTTGTTCTTGTAATACTCGGAGTTTTTGACTTTCGACTTTCGGCAATCTTTTGCAAAATGTCTGATTTTGCCACAGTTGAAGCATTTTGTCGGTTCTGGCTGCTTAGTCTGTTCAGCTCTGTACTTCCTTTCCTCAGGCTTCTTTTCTTCTATTCTCTTTCCTTCTACCCTCTCTTTATGCTCATAGTTCTTTGACCCCGAAGAATATCTTTGACTATTTGAGCCAGGCTTTTTGTAAAATTTCTTCCGAAATGCTTTGGTCAACATAAGCATTGCTTGCTTCAAATTCTCACAGTCATCAGAATATGAAGTTTCATCACTTTCTGCCTCTTCGGACTCAGAAATTATCACCTTCTTTTTCTTCTTGAGACTTACACTTTTCTTCTTCACAACAAGAGCAATCAGATCAGCAATTGATTTATCAGCCTTTTTCTTCTCCTCTTTGATCTCATCTACCTCCTCTTCATTCTGCCTTAAGGTTTCATAGACTTCGTGGAGTGGAATTTCATTCAGATCTTTCATCTATTTCATCTATCTAGTGAACCTTTTCCATTCTGGTTGGAGGATACTTAGAAACTTGACATTCAGCTCAATTTGTGACTTCTTGACTTTGTTCTTGCTTAACTCATTCAGCAAGGTCACAAATCTATCATAAGTTGTCTCTAGAGTTTCTCTTTCTTTGGCTTTGAACTCCTCATAGTTGTTGAGGCAGTTGGAGATCCTAAGTTGGTTGCCAATCTTTGATCCTAGCATCATTTTCTCCAGTTGATCCTACATTTGCTTTCCGGTAGCATTGTAGCTATCAATCTTGACATATATCTCGTTTGGTATGCCTTGGAGAATAAATGATCTTGCCAACCTATCAGCTTTTGTTCTATCTTTCTGCTCTTAAGTGTATTCATCAACTGGAAGTGGGTACTCTCTCTGTTCATTTCCAACAGTACGAGTCTTTATCGAAATTTGAATGATTCCTTCCTCCAAAGATTTCTTGATAAGATCACCCAATGCATATCTTTATATGAAGTCCATGAATCTGTCTTTCCATTGCTCATACTCTCCCTTGAAAAGTATTGGTGGTTTAACATCGGTTTCGATAGCAAGTGCTTCTCTGGAAGTCATCTTTGATCTACACTGCTTTTATGATCGTCAAAATTTAGATAATAAAGTTGGATCTACAAAAATCAAACTCAGTTAAATTTCAAAAAAATTCAGAAAAAATCACTAAGGACAGAACACGCATAACACTGAAATGACACACTTCGCGCAAAACTCTATATGCGAGTTTCAGAAACACGCACACCAAAGCTTGCGTGAACTGAACTTCGCGCACAAAGAAGCTTGCATGAACTCACTTCACGCACACAATGATGTGCGAGTTTGAACTTCACGCACGACACCGCTTGTGTGAACCAAGGTTCGCGCACAAACTTTATGCGAGTTATTTAGTTCTCGCACACAACAATGTGCGAGTTCTGCACTTCTCGCTAAAGCATGCGAGTTCGAGACTTAGACAAATTTTGAAAAAATGAAACTCGCTAAATGCAAACGCGCAAGAACAGGGACTTGCGAGTTTGGGACTTAGAAAAAATTTTGACAAGGAAACTTTGCGCAAAATACAAACGCGCACAACAAACCCTTCTCGCAGATACCAATTCGCGCACAACAAGTCACTTGAACAGTAACAACTCGCACCTAGTATTGTGCGAGTTTATACTTCTCGCACGACTCTGTTAGCGAGTTCTTCACTTCAAACAAAAACTAGGCCTTTGCGAGTTCTTTGTCTGGGAGTTCTACCATTGTGCGAGTTCCTTCCTTAGCGTGTTCTTTTCCCTTGCGAGTTCTTCCTCTACGAATTTTATGGATCTAGCGAGTTCTTGACTTGCAGTTCCAAAAACTCAACTTTTACACTGATTTCAATTCAAATCATCTTCAATTGGTCTGAAAATTTGCACAAATCTTCTAATACATTTTTCGAACAGATTACAATTGAGTAAATTCAAACTAAAAGAACAAAATTACAATTTCGATCTTAGAACAATGTTTGACGAAACTTCGAACAAAACTTCACAAAAATCAAAATTCAGATCAATCTACTGTGAATTGGACAAATTGATTCAAACAAAACTCAATCTAGATATAAAATCAAATCTATCAATACAAAATTCGAACCAAAAACATCATTGTAGCAACAAAATCGAATCTGAACAGTTCGACTTGCGTGTTCTTGAAAAGTCGATCCAAAGCTTGAAATTCAATCCAATTTATGAACTTTGGTTGCTCTGATACCAATTGTTATTCCCAGATAACAATGCTATGATCAAGATGACAATTAATTCCCAATTGAAACACTTTTATTTCAATCACAAATCTGAATTACAACATTTGCTCACAATGCACTTTCTCTTTCTACAATTGAAACTCTCACGATACTATAAGAATTCTAGCTACATGATTACACGCACAACAAGCTATATATACTAAATAAGAAACGCACTAACTACTACAGAAACAAAACATGCAGAACTAAAACTCTTACAACACATGAAAAACAGAAAATACAATGTTTGACTTTGACTTTATTACACTGGACTTTGACTTTGATGCTGAGAGTTGACTTTAGCTTTGACCTTCAGTCTTCAGTCTTCTATGATCTTGTATCCAATATATTTATGCTCTAACATGTGTGATGTGGGGGAAGGAAGTCACGGTAGGGCAATGTTGTTAATATTTCCAGGGCATCAAGTAAGAGAAATATGGAGCCGACAAAAGGGTGGTTGGGTTTTCGAGAAGGATATGGTGGTCGGAAATGAGTCGACGATGGGGGATGAAGAAGATGAAGATGTGGGGGTCTAATATAATAAGGGTTATTATATATATATATCATTGCTTTTTAATGAAAATTAAGGCAATGTGTTAAATGACCAAAACACCCATATATTTTTTAGATAACTGGATCAATTCTAATGGAATTAAAGGTAGGGACCTAGGGACCCGGGGGCTCAAAAATGTAAACCAAATAGCCTTAAAATGAATTTTGCTAAAGACTACAAATTTGATTATTGTATTTTCCTCTTTATTAACTAATAAACCATTTGGTTAGTTTTGTCATGGAATTTAATACATGACATGTCATGTTTAATAAAACTATAAGATTCTATTTAGGCCTATGTTTGACAACCATAAACTAGCTTATAAGCTAACTCATTTTGAGTTTTTTTAAAACCCTTTTGGTTTGCCATAAGCTAGCCTATTGAAACGTTATCCTTAAGCTTCTTTCCTCATTTTATTCTAATAATTTTGTTAGTATCTCACACCCTGACTCCAACTTAGAGTAATATGTCATCTAACTTAACTCACAGAGAAACATAACTAGTAGAACATCTCAATTACTTTTTTTTAAACTAAATACAGATGTAGAATCTAATGTTCTTTAAGACTACAAGTATAAAGTACATAATGTGATTTGTGCGACCAACGTAAAGATTTAGTAATGTGATTTGTGCGACCAAAGTAAAGATTTAGTAATGTGATTTGTGTGACCAACGTAAAGATTTAGTAATGTGATTTGTGCGACCAACATAAAGATTTAGTAGGCCTCTAGCATCTAGGCTATAACTACATTTGTTTTTTTATTCCTATCCGTTTTCAAAGTTCTTACTCCTAAGATGCATGTTGTGAGCCAACTAAATAGCTCAATGAGTCTATACTTATAATAATAACCTCAACACATCAAATAACATAATGAGATAAAATTTTCACTTTTACGCTATGTTCTCGAATTTTGGAAGGAAAGAACAGAAAAGAAAGTGAAGGAAAAGAAAGAAATGTTTTTATTTGTGTTCTTGATATTGAATGGAAAGAAAGGAAAGAGAAGGAAAGAAGATAATTTTTCATGTTCTGAGTAGGAAAAAAAGGAAAGGAAAGGAAAGATGTCATTTTTACAAATTTGCCCTTATTTAGTTTATATTGGAATGTAATTGATGGGTATATGCGTAACTTTACAAATTTTTTTAAATTCTATTTTTCCTTTCCTTCCCTTTCCTCCCACATTCGGGAGGAAAGTTTTGGGGGGAAAATCAACATTATTTTCCTTTCCATCTTTAAAATAACTCGAGAACACAACATTTTTTTCCTCCTACTTTCCTTCCCTTTCCTTTACTTTCCTTCATAAAAAAAAACTCGAGAACACAACGTTAAGCATTAAGCATACATCAGCCAACTTAAAAACGAATTCATAACTGACAGTATAAATTTGCAACATATTTCATGTAATCACGAAAGTTCTAAATGACAAATGGTCTTAACTCGATTTTGACAATGCAAAGTCGGCCCGCGTTGCTCATTGTTGATTCAGCAAAGCCGATATTCTCTTAAGGATTTACATCTCCTTTTGGGTACTTTCGTCCACACACCGTCACATGGTGCACACCACCAATATAATAGGGTTCTGTTAACATCAATTATAACATCAACACATTTTGTTGATTAAAAGAACTTGCCTACATGCATTTATTACAATATAACATTGTCCATTCATGCTTGTTAAATTAAAAACTCACATTATACAATTCTCCCGGTATAACATCATGCATTCATGCTCGCATCATAACAAGAGCTCGTGGAACTCACCTAACAACTTGAAGTACAAATTCTAACTACTTGCTCCACATTCATAACACTTGTACTCAATTGTCTCTTCCATTCTAACACACACATAAAGTATACATTATGACTACTTGCTCTACATTCATAATGCTTGTACTTAATTGGCTCAACTTTAATGTAGAAAATCAATCCTTTTGCCTTTCCTATCACAACAGGCCGTTCCTAGGTTTTTGATGTCCTGTGCGAAAACGCAAAAAAATGCCCCTATGCCTATCTTTTTAAGCAAATGAAACGACAAAACATACAATTTTTTAAAGGGTTTGAAACCTTAAGCTAGGTGACTCATCCTCACATTGATTTTTATTCATTGTAATTAAAAAAGTTCAAACGGGGGACATAAAAACCAAAACCCCAAATTTCAAAATATAGAATGATAAAAGGATAAAACATGAATTAAGATTGTGCTTCCTTCTTTTTTAGTTTTTCTTTTTTCCAAATTGAAATTAACACAATAGAACCTTTACTTCAATATATGGAACTTACAACTAAAAGATAAGGAAAACTATAATTAGTTTTAATTAAAATAGTAAATTAAATCTAAGTTAATGTCATAGTAAGCAAAGAGCAAAACTCAGAAAGTTACACGTCTAAGTCTAAAGTCAAAAGTCTAAATCTAATTTGGTAATGCCAAACCTTAAATTAAACAAAAGTCAAAAGAACAATGATAAATTATAAAATTCGTAATCTATGCTATTGTGCATTGCAAAGAACAAGTGCCCAATGAGGCAATATCACAATATGTTGTTGTTGTGCAATGTGCTCCAACTGTGCTGATACAGTGATGTGTTCATATGCATTAATTGCAAATTTTAATATGCAAAACAAACCGAACGAACACGAAGGAGGCTTTTTCGTATTCGCTCGTTTAACTTAACCGAACAAGTAAACAAACACGAATGGTAAAATAACGAAAGTTTTTGTGTTCTTGTTCGTTCGCTTAACTTAACCGAACAAACGAACGAATGGTAAACAAATGAAATTTTTTGTATTCTTGTTCATTCGTAAAGAAAATGTGTCCGTTAATGTTCGTTCGTTAAGATGCTAAACGAACGAATGTAAAAGAGAATATAGGGGTTGCCAGTCATAGCTATAGGAAGAGGGAATCCAACTATCTCAATTCAATCATAGGGCTAAACTGTGCTTGATTAGTACCGGCTTTCGTTGAACTAAACAAGCGAAATGCATCACTACCAAGCCTTGGTTTGTTTTTATAGTTAAAGCTCAGTTGTCCAATTCCCAAATTATTAATGCAAAAACTAGTAATAGATGACAACTTGATGCCCTCTCGGGCTTTGATGTCCTGTGCGGTGGCACGGGCTGCACGTGGCCAGGGCCGACCCTGATTATTCACAGTGACTTATCATACATATTATATATATATATATATATATATATATATATACACACGCATACAATATACGAGGGAGGATCATTAAATGAATTAAGCAAATTAATTTCGAGAAGACGAGAAGGAATATCGACCACATACCTTATTTAGTAAATGAATTAAGTAAAATATTATTAAATTAAATTAAAAAGCATATGATTATCATTTTATGTATATCATTATATGTAACCGTGTAAATAATCCATAATAAATCGGGATTGATTTTGTTTTCCAAACTAACTTCTAATAATCCTTAATAAACCGATTTCATCACAAAGATAAATCTGTAACAATTTGATTATAGGTTTTATCACATATGATAATTTGTTCGATGATAGTATCAATGATATGTGATAATTGTTGATAGTTTTGTTAAATCATACTGATTATGTATGTTTACATTTATAGATCTTATTGTGATGCAAATATTATCACATGTGATAATACGTCACCTTTACGCATATTATCACATGTGATAAGTATAAAAATTCACATAGTGGATCATATGTTAAACGAAACTAATTCACATGTCGGTTGTGATTCATTTGTATGAATTAAGAGGTTCACAAATGATTGGGTATATATAGGGGCCTAATCAAATGAGAACTAGGTAGTTTGTGGTAACTGTGAGATCCAATATGAGCCACACATTTAGAATAATTAATATTAATTTTAAATAAATAGAAAATGATATTTTAGTAAATTTGTTTAATTCCTAAAATATAACCTAATTCCTAAATTTTCTTATTTCCTTTTACAAAAAGCTATCACAGTGTGCTATCACGTATTTTTTATGTTTACAAAAGGGTATCATAGTGTACTATAATGTATTTTCGATCTTTACAAAGTGTATCACAATGTGCATCACTTATTTTCGATGTTTTTTCGATCTTTACCAAGTGTATCATGGTGTGGAAGATGAAGATGAATAGGTAAGGTGAAGATGGATAGGTTGGAGAGATACATGATCTTTGTAAAATTACTAAAAAATCCTCACACATAATATAGCATAAAGTTTTCATATAGGGACCTAAAAGTCTTTAACAAAATAATCAATTTTATAATTTTTTTAAAAGAATCATGGTCTCTCAATTTGCCACATCATTACATGTGGTTCTTCCTTATATATATATATATATATATATATATATATATATAGAGAGAGAGAGAGAGAGAGAGGGTGTTCAAATGCAACCCCATGCAACCCACCTATCTACCACTCATTTTATTTTCACTTTTTTAATTAAAAAATGTGAAAATAAAATGAGTGGTGGATAGAGAGGTTGCATGGGTTGCACCATGTAAAAGGTTGCATAATAACCTAATTATGCAACCTTTTACATGGTGCAACCCATGCAACCCACCTATCTACCATTCATTTTATTTTCATCTTTTTTAATTAAAAAGATGAAAATAAAATGAGTGGTAGATAGAGGGGTTGCACCATGTAAAGGGGTTGCATTTGAATAGATAGATAGATGATAGACATATAAAGTAAAATATGAAGAGGGGTTATATTGGTTTCTTATTTAATATATTGGGAGATGAAGAGGAGTTAGGAAAATAAAGGGTATTGTGTTAATTGTTAAATTCAAACATAATGAATAATCAATGTGATCAAAATAATGAAAACAAAATATATAAAACTCTTACCTAATATTGCAACAAAAAAAATCATATATTAAACTTAAATATGACCTAATTATACTATAATACAATCTAAATAACGATACAAACATATATAAAATTATGGGAGTGAAAAACGAAAAGGAAAAAACTAAGAAGAAATAAAGAATGTCAAAAGTAAAATAGAAGAGAAAGAAATAAATTGAGATGAAGAAATTTAGAGATGTATATGATAGAAATATTTGAGAGAGTGTGGAAGATGAAGATGAATAGGTAAGGTGAAGATGGATAGGTTGGAGAATTACATGATCTTTGTAAAATTACTAAAAAAATCCCCACACATAATATAGCATAAAGTTTTCATATAGGGACCTAAAAGTTTTTAACAAAATAATCATTTTTAAAATAAAAAATTTTAGAATTTTTTTTTAAAGGAATCATGCTCTCTCAATTTGCCACATCATTACATGTGATTCTTCCTTTTATATATATAAATGATTCAAAGATTATTAAAAACAATAATTATATAAACTTATTAAATATAAAAGGATAAAATGATACATTTCATTAATGGATAATTATTTTCATTTACTAAAATCCCTTAAATGAAATTTTTTTTACCACAATTTAGGGAAATTTCATTTATCCTCTAAAAGAATCTACAAAAAGATATTTCGCACTCAACAAAAAAAAATACCCCACAACTAATTATTTGTATCCTTCATTTTATGGGCTACATGCAATGTGAATAAGTCACCATATTCATCGTCTCTCAATTTCTGGGTAGCATTCATATGTGACTAAGGGGTTTTTTGGCAATTGTTGAATGGTTTGGTGCAGAATGATTAAGTGGTCAGAATGATTAAGAGAATTTTATGATATAGTGCAAAATGAAATATGATTGTTTGGTAATTGTTCATAATGAAATCAGGGGGCTTAATGGTTAAGGGATGCCCAAGATACAAAATCATTCAGAGGGTTTTGAAACCATTAAGAGGCAGACTTTTTTTTGCCAAACATAATTCATCTCTTAGTGATTCAGAGGTTACCTCTTAATGGAACCGTTAAAAGGTAAACAAACAACCCCTAAGGGCTGGATTAGGGGCTGGATGTTTTAGTGCAGAATGATTAAGTGGTCTGAATGGTTATGAAACTCTGTATGATTTAGCTTCAAATAGAAAATGTTTGTTTGGAGACCTATCTGAATCAACAGTCTAAATGACATAAAATTACCATTTTACCTCAATTCTTGTGTTGAATAAAAACTACAAAATTTCTGAATGAAATATCTAAATGAAAAATATAAAATAATTAATGGTCCAAATCAATAAGTAATATCATATCAATCCAAACAAACATAACAATCAAAAACAAATTCGAAGAAATCTGAAGCATATAGACTTTGAAGGAACATGTTGGTTCTTTGTCTACCATTGTAACAACCGGGTATAAAGTTAATAAAGAAAAGTTGGGGGTTTAGTTGTACAAAGAGTTAAATTGCAAGGGGGTAAGAGGAAAATTGGTTTTAAAAAGGGTTTTTACCCTAAAAACCTTTCATTTTGGTACCTGGCGGCTGAATCAGGTTTGAGAGGGAGAGCAAGAAGCGACCGAGTAAGGAAAGGGTTCGATCGAGGGTGTTGATTCTTGAAGATTTCTTAAGGTAATTTCTCCTTTAATTTCCTTCACATCAGAGTTTTTAAGTTTTAATGTTAATCTTAGAATTGGGTTAAAGCTTGAATCTCTGGTTTGTTGGTGAGAAGATTTGAAGGGTAAGGTTTTGACTGTTTAATAGATTTTCAGTGTGAGATGATAGTCCTTCGTTCTGAGTATCTTCATTTCGATCAAAGAGTTGGGATTGTTTGATTTCTGATTATGGGATTTTGGGGGTTTCACGTTCGATTTGAGTAAAGGTAGCAGAGAACTTGGGATTTTCGTTCGACAGTCTCGGTCGACCGATAAATGAGACCCCGGTCGAAAATTTCTAAATGGTTCCGGTCAATAAGGGAGAACCAGTCGACCGATAGTAGTTTAATATCGGTCAAATCCCATACCGGTCATTAAGGGAGTACCGGTCGACCTGTAGCAGTAAGTTATTATCGGTCGAGTTCAACCCAGTCACTAACCACACTTGGTCGGTCGTTTTGCAAGTACCCGTCGAAGGTTTTGGGGACTAACCCCAGTCGTGGAGATGTTTACATAAGGTTCGGTCGACGGGCTAAGACTTCGGTCGCAGAGAATAAATCTTGGCCTGGAGTGGTTCTGTGGGCTGAGGCCCAAAATAGAGAAAGGTGGGTCTAGGTTAATTAATTAATTAGTAGTAGACCTTTGAGACCTTGGGTTAGGATCAATTTCTCCTAGATAGAGATTATCGGGAATTCATCGGAAGTGCTTTATTTTATAGGTTACGGTTTGGATTTTCAAAGGTAGACGTAGAGCTTAAAGCAGAAAGGACGACAGGTGAGTTTTTCTAAACTAAACCTTTGATGATGAAAGCATGTGAAGCTTATTTTAAACTTGATTTATTTATAATGGCATGATTTTACTAAATTGTTCAAGTGTGTTATAAACTGTTGTTGTTGGATTGTATGCATACATTTCCTGTGGGTTACGTGACCTAAGTCGGGGAGTGTGGCCCGCCTACTTGTGCCAGGGAGTGTGGCCCGTTTATGTCGTTGGGGGCGTGTCCCAACATTAAGGCAGCGCGAGTTAGACACATTGTCTTTGACGGTCGTGTAGTCCGTAACGTGTTTTATTCATGTGCCATTATTAAATGTTACTTCTAATTCTGGAAAGTATATTTTGTTGCTTAACTGTTAGAGGGAACTCACTAGACCTATGGTCTAACCCTCTCTCTTTCAAAACTAAAAATCTTTTAAGGCCGTCGTGAATTAGGCTGTGCAGCTAAAGGCAAGGAGAAAGTCTAGCGGGGGCGGATAGAAGACCGTCAACTAAATATTAGTATTTATCTCAGTTGTGTATAGGTTGTTTACAACAAACCTTGATTTAAATATTGTAAGTTTGGGACCGTGATGGCATGGATTATTATTCGATGATTGGAAATTTTATTTTAGATTCGATCTGTGGTTTGTGTTTTCTGGATGGGTCTTTACAGTTGGTATCAAAGCCATAGTTTAAGGGATCTAGGCGACCAGTTGGGCTTAGACTTAAACTTAGTAAGTGAATCACAGTTGAGATTATAGGATGGCCATAGGAAGTCTGGTAATAGAATGGTGAGGACTAACAAGTAAGGTAAATTTAGAATTACATCTGGCCAGTGTAATTGTAAATTTATAGGTACATGTACGTGCTTAACATGTTTTATTGCCTTGGGGGTTACCTTAATGAATTTGTATTGGTTTAGTTGTAGCTATGTCGGGAAGAGTAACTAGGAGCAGATCCGTGCCAGCTGTAGAGGTGGCACCTGTTAATGAAGTGGTTGAGGATGAACCAGTTGCTCCTCCCCATGCAGCTGTTAACTGCGGAAAGGGTCGCGGGAGACCCAAAGGGAAGACAACAAAGAAAGCGACTACGCAAGTTAATGAGCCAGTTGTGGGGTCTAGAGGTGGAAAGACTACTCGGGTTGCGCGTCAAGCCAGGAGCATGGATGCGGGGCCTGAACTAGAAACCTCACACCAGGAAAGTTCGACTTCGGTGAGGGGTCGAAGGCAGAATAGGAATCGCGGTGGGGGACGGACGCAGGGGTTTGTCACGCAAGAAACCTTTGCGGCTGAGATGGGAAAATTGCAGGAAACCCTGAACGCGTTGCTAACTCAACGATCGAATGAGGTATCGTCAAGCAAGGAAAAGAGTGGAGACAAAGAGGCGACTGAAGTGGCAGATTCGCCGGTGACTGTGGTGGGAAATCACTCACAGTCGACTTCTGCAGTAAAGATTAAGTCAATGGGTGAGAAGGGATGTAGCTTCAAGGAGTTTGCTGCTTGCTAACCTCCTACTTATAAGGGTGAGTGCGATCCTGTTTTAGCCATGAAATGGGTAAAAGGGATGGAATTGGCGTTCGATACCAGCAAGTGTTCGGAAGGGGATAGAGTTGTTTACACTTTGGCCATGCTGAAGGACGAAGCAGTCATGTGGTGGGACGTGGAGTCTAGTGGACAGGGTTCGGCGGCAGCTAGGGAGATGTCGTGGACTGAGTTTGTAAAGAGGTTCAAGGCACAATTTTTCCCTCTGGCGGCAATTAAGAAGTTGGAGGAGGAATTTTTAAGCTTGGAACAGAGAGATATGACAGTACGGGAATACACAACCAAGTTCATTGAGAAGTCCCAATTTGCAGAGATTTACGTGCCTAACGAAGAAAGGCGGGTGGAACGTTTCATATACGGGTTAAGAGGTAACATTCGAGAGTTTGTCTCGAACAAGGATCCAGTAACATTTCAGGCGGCAGTAAATGCAGCTGAGTTGCGGGAGAAAGAAAGGAATCGTCAGGCCACCGAGAGAAGCGGAGACAAACGGAAATGGGAAGGGCCTAATCGTGATTCCAAGACATTCAAATCGGAAAAATCGGACCATCGGAGTAATCCGAAGTTCGAGAATAGACCATGTAGCAAGTGTAATCGGGTTCACAAGGGGGAATGTTTGTTGGAGCGTGAAGGGTGATATAAATGTGGGAAATCGGGGCATATGGCTCGCGACTGCCGTGGGGCAAGGTCGTGTTACCAGAGCGGATATCCTGATCATATCAGGACTGATTGCCCTCAGTTGAAGAAGGGAACTGTTGGGGTATTTGGTGATAAAGGTAATGAGAGGAAGGTGGAGCCAGCTCGGGCGAGAGCAAGGGCTTTCAACATGACAACTAAGGAGGCGGCTGAGACGCCAGATGTGGTAACAGGTACTTTTCCCATAGACTCGATTTTTGCTAAAGTATTGTTCAATTCGGGTGCAAACAGTTCGTTTGTGTCATCGAATTTTGTGCACAAACTGCTAGTGAAACCCAAGAAGCTTAGTCAAGGGTTCGAAGTAGAAGTAGCCGATGATAGTCGAGTCTTAGGGGGAGAAGTATATGATGGGTGTAGTATAGACATTGACGGTCATACCTTCCCATTGCGGTTATATCCAATAGGTATGGGGGAATTTGACGTCATTGTGGGGATGGACTGGTTAGCGTCTAACGATGCCAATATCGTTTGTAATAAGAAGCTGATCCGCATAGCTTTGCCGGATCAGAAGGAAGTCATAGTTTATGGGGATCGTCGGGATAGAAAGTCATGCTTGATCTCGATGATCAAGGCTAGGCGTTGTTTGGTGAAAGGATGTGTGGGGTTCTTAGCTTATGTGGTAGATGCTAAGAAAGAGAAGAAAGGATTAGAATCAGTTCCGATAGTGTGTGAGTACCCGGAGGTGTTTCCGGAAGACTTAACCACTCTGCCACCAGATAGGCAAGTGGAGTTCAGGATAGATTTGATGTCGGGGGCGGCACCGATAGCGAGGTCTCCTTATCGTTTGGCTCCGGTCGAGATAAAGGAGATGATGACTCAACTGAAGGAGTTGTTGGATAAGGGTTTTATCCGTCCCAGTTCGTCGCCGTGGGGAGCACCAGTGTTATTCGTCAAAAAGAAGGATGGGTCTATGAGAATGTGCATAGACTACCGGGAACTCAACAAGGTGACAGTTAAGAATAAGTACCCGCTTCCTAGAATTGACGATCTCTTTGATCAGCTACAAGGGGCGAGCTACTTCTCGAAGATAGATTTGCGTTCGGGTTATCATCAGCTGAAGGTGAGAGAGGAGGATGTACCCAAAACTGTGTTCTGTACGAGGTACAGACACTTTGAGTTTCTAGTCATGCCATTTGGGCTGACGAATGCACCGGCAGCATTCATGGATTTGATTAATAGAGTATGCAGCCCTTTCTTGGACAAGTGTGTCATCGTCTTCATCGATGACATATTGATCTATTCACAGTCCAGGAGCGACCATGAAGTACATCTGAGAGCTGTGTTGGAGTTACTCAAACGGGAGAAGTTGTATGCCAAATTCTCCAAATGCGAATTCTGGTTAAGGGAAGTGCAATTTTTAGGCCATGTAGTGTCGGAAGACGGAATCAAGGTGGATCCAGCGAAGATTAAGGCAATCGATGATTGGGAGGCGCCAAAGACGCCGTCAGAAGTAAGAAGTTTCCTCGGTTTGGCGGGCTATTATCGAAGGTTCATCCAGGACTTCTCGAGGATAGCCACACCATTAACTGCTCTAACGAGGAAAAATGTTAAGTTTGTGTGGAAGGAAACGCAGGAGGATGCGTTTAGCGAATTGAAGAAAAGATTGAGTAGTGCACCGATCTTGTCTTTACCTAAAGGTGCAAATAGATTTGTAATCTACAGTGACGCTTCAAAGTTTGGTCTAGGATGTGTGTTGATGCAAGACGGAAAAGTAATAGCTTATGCGTCGCGACAATTGAAAGAGCACGAAAGGAATTATCCGACACACGATCTGGAGCTGGCAGCTGTGTTGTTCGCATTGAAGATCTGGAGGCATTATCTGTATGGAGTTAAATGCCAAATTTATACCGACCATAAGAGCCTTCAGCACCTATTCAATCAAAAGGAGTTAAATATGAGGCAGCGAAGATGGATGGAATTGCTGAGTGATTATGACTGTGAGATCTTATACCACCCCGGTAAAGCTAATGTGGTAGCAGATGCTCTAAGTCGGAAAGAGCATTGTTCGGTGTCCAAGGTAGTAGCGTATCGGGTTGAGGCGATTTCAAGCTTTCTACAAGAAATCAAGCAATATCAAGAGGAAGTTGTGTCGAGTGAAAATTTGAAAAGCGAAAGAATTGTGGGAATCATTGACTTATTAACTGTGGACAATCGTGGGGTCAGATGTTATAAGCAAAGAGTGTGGATCCCGAAGCGGGGAGATCTTCGAAAGAGAGTATTGGAAGAAGATCACAAGTCGCGATACTCGATACATTCGGGAACCAATAAGATGTATCGGGATTTGAAGCAGAGTTATTAGTGGCCAGGCTTGAAGAAAGATATAGCGTATTTTGTGGAGAGATGTCTAACGTGTTTGAATGTGAAAGCGGAGCATCAAAGACCGTACGGGGAACAGCAACCGTTGGAAATACCGGTATGAAAGTGGGATGATATAACAATGGACTTCGTGACGGGATTGCCGCGATCACCTAAGGGGCACGACGCGATTTGGGTGATAGTGGATCGACTCACGAAATCTGCTCACTTTCTTCCGATCAAGGAGACTTACCCGTTAGAGAAGTTAGCTAAATTGTATATTGATGAGATTGTATCCAGGCATGGAGTGCCATCTTCTATTGTGTCAGATCGAGATGCTCGTTTCACATCAATGTTTTGGAAAAGCTTCCAAAGAGAGTTGGGATCACAACTCAGATTGAGTTCAGCGTATCACTTTCAGACAGACGGGCAGAGTGAAAGGACTATCCAGACGTTAGAAGACATGCTCCGAGCCTGTGTAATCGATTTCAAGGGTTCGTGGGAGACTCATTTACCTCTAATAGAATTCTCCTATAACAATAGTTATCACACCAGTATCCAAGTCGCGCCGTTCGAAGCGTTGTATGGGCGGAAGTGTAGAACACCTCTATGTTGGAATGAAGTGGGTGAAAAGCAGCTAGCAGGACCAGAAATCGTGCAAGTGACGGCCGACAAGGTTAATCAGATCCGAGAACGGTTAAAGATGGCTCAAGATCGCCAGAAAATGTATGCAAACAAGCGGAGGAAGTCGATAGAATTTCAAAGAGGAGACATGGTGATGTTAAAAGTTTCACCATGGAAGGGAGTCGTTCGTTTTGGCAAGAAGGGCAAGCTGAGACCAAGATATGTGGGACCGTTTCCTATAGCGAAGCGTGTTGGAGAGGTAGCTTATAAGTTTGATCTACCGGTGGATTTGCGAGGAGTTCATCCTGTTTTTCATGTGTCTAATCTGAAGAAGTGTTTAGCAGAAAGTGACGTTGTGATACCATTAGAAGATATCCAAATAGATGAACGGATGAGCTTTATTGAGGAACCATTAGCGATTTTGGATCAGAAAGTGAAGAAGTTAAGGAATAAGGAAATTTCCTTGGTGAAGGTTCAGTGGCAATTCCACAAAGGGCATGAAGCAACATGGGAGTCGGAGTCGGTTATGAGGAGTCAACATCCCAGCCTATTCAACAAAGGAGTTCCGGGGACGGAATTCTGTTGAGGGGGGGGGGGATATTGTAACAACCGGGTATAAAGTTAATAAAGAAAAGTTGGGGGTTTAGTTGTACAAAGAGTTAAATTTCAAGGGGGTAAGAGGAAAATTGGTTTTAAAAAGGGTTTTTACCCTAAAAACCTTTCATTTTGGTACGTGGCGGCTGAATCAGGTTTGAGAGGGAGAGCAAGAAGCGACCGAGTAAGGAAAGGATTCGATCGAGGGTGTTGATTCTTGAAGATTTCTTAAGGTAATTTCTCCTTTAATTTCCTTCACATCAGAGTTTTTAAGTTTTAATGTTAATCTTAGAATTGGGTTAAAGCTTGAATCTCTGGTTTGTTGGTGAGAAGATTTGAGGGGTAAGGTTTTGACTGTTTAATAGATTTTTAGTGTCAGATGATAGTCCTTCGTTCTGATTATCTTCATTTCGATCAAAGAGTTGGGATTGTTTGATTTCTGATTATGAGATTTTGGGGTTTTCACGTTCGATTTGAGTAAAGGTAGCAGAGAACTTGGGATTTTCGTTCGACAGTCTCGGTCGACCGATAAATGAGACCCCGATCGAAAATTTCTAAATGGTTCCGGTCAATAAGGGAGTATCGGTCGACCGATAGTAGTTTAATATCGGTCAAATCCCATACCGGTCATTAAGGGAGTACCGGTCGACCTGTAGCAGTAAGTTATTATCGGTCGAGTTCAACCCGGTCACTAACCACACTTCGGTCGGTCGTTTTGCAAGTACCCGTCGAAGGTTTTGGGGACTAACCCCGGTCGTGGAGATGTTTACATAAGGTCCGTTCGACGGGCTAAGACTTCGGTCGCAGAGAATAAATCTTGGCCTGGAGTGGTTCTGTGGGCTGAGGCCCAAAATAGAGAAAGGTGGGTCTAGGTTAATTAATTAATTAGTAGTAGACCTTTGAGACCTTGGGTTAGGATCAATTTCTCCTAGATAGAGATTATCGGGAATTCATCGGAAGTGCTTTATTTTATAGGTTACGGTTTGGATTTTCAAAGGTAGACGTAGAGCTTAAAGCAGAAAGGACGACAGGAGAGTTTTTCTAAACTAAACCTTTGATGATGAAAGCATGTGAAGCTTATTTTAAACTTGATTTATTTATAATGGCATGATTTTACTAAATTGTTCAAGTGTGTTATAAACTGTTGTTGTTGGATTGTATGCATACATTTCCTGTGGGTTACGTGACCTAAGTGGGGGAGTGTGGCCCGCCTACTCGTGCCAGGGAGTGTGGCTCGTTTATGTCGTTGGGGGCGTGTCCCAACATTAAGGCAGGGCGAGTTAGACACATCGTCTTTGACGGTCGTGTGGTCCGTAACGTGTTTTTATTCATGTGCCATTATTAAATGTTACTTCTAATTCTGGAAAGTATATTTTGTTGCTTAACTGTTAGAGGGAACTCACTAGACCTATGGTCTAACCCTCGCTCTTTCAAAAATAAAAATCTTTTCAAGTCGTCGAGAATTAGGCTGTGCAGCTAAAGGCAAGGAGAAAGTCTAGCGGGGGCGGATAGAAGACCGTCAACTAAATATTAGTATTTATCTCAGTTGTGTATAGGTTGTTTACAGCAAACCTTGATTTAAATATTGTAAGTTTGGGACCGTGATGGCATGGATTATTATTCGATGATTGGAAATTTTATTTTAGATTCGATCCGTGGTTTGTGTTTTCTGGAAGGGTCTTTACAACCATCACAATAAATAAATTTAAAAAATAGCAAGTTGTGGCATATAGACTTTCAAGGAACTATTTCATATAGACTTTGAATCATCAACAATGAAGTTTTTATAGTGCACACATCTTTGGCATCTTCCACATTTTGAAGCATCTAACAACTTCTACAGAAATGGGAAATTGAAATTGTATTACTTGAATGAAAAGGTTTACATGAAACACCTACTTATACTTAACTAGAACAATAGGAAATTACATTTAACACCATAACTCGATGATAAGAACGGAGGCAATATCATCTCATCGATGCTCGATATCCATAAATGTTATCAATCGGAGCGACAACAATGGAAACAAACACACATCGGAGCACGACATCCATAACTCGATCATAAGAACGACTGATATATGAAGGGGAACTCAACAGAAAAATAAAGGAAACAAACAACTTAGTAGCTCTTGTCATCCTCATCACATACTTGACTAATGTTGTGGTATCACTTCTAATACCAAGTGTACAACCTATCTTTGAGTGCTCCAGAACCAAACATATGTTATGCAATTGTTGACGTTCTTTAGGACATTATATCGAACAGTTGGCATGCGATAGAGTGATGGACATCTGAACTTCATCCTAAACTTCACACTGTGATCCATATACAAACTCCAATAACAAATTGCAGCAAACCATGAAAAAACAAGAGTACATATTACAGCAAACAAATGTAAACAGATAAGAAAAAAACATATTGCATCAGTGATATCAAACCCAAATCGTGAAATAACAAACCCAAAATCAGAGAAACTTCAAACCTGTTTGAATCGATGAAGATTTTTGAGGAATACCAAACCCAAATCGTGAAATACCAAACAAAGATTTTTTAAGGAAAAGGTTGTGTTACCTGTTTGAATCGACGAAATCGGTGAGGGACATAATCGTACAGTGATTGGTGCAGCCCTCGCTGATGCCTCCATGTGAAGAGAAACGAGAAATCAGGAGTGAGGGAGAGAATCTTGGAGTGAATCGACAGGTTTAGGACAGGAAAGAAAATAAAAGACGAGAATGGTGAGGGAGAAAGAGGGCAAAGCGGGAAAAAGAGGGTGTCTGAATGGCATGGGGGTGGATTTGGGATTGAATGAATCAGACCATGTTGAGTGATTCAGACCTTTTAAAAAACTTGCCAAACAACATAATGTCTGGCCGATTCAGATGTTTTACCTCTTAATGGCATCATTAAGAGGTAAACAAACACACCCTAAGTCAATGTGAAACACCCTAAAAATAGGAGTAAATTTAAACCTGATAAATTCAAATCGGAACATCTTAAATAAAGGAAATTCACCCAAAAAGGGAAATTGCAATCACGTTTACATCTTCTATAATTGGATAATAAAATTGACAACATACTAATCTAAATAGTTTATATCTAGATTATAACGGTTGTCAACTCAATCTCCCAAAATGTCTACATCTCTCTGTATGCCAATAAACCAAAAATATATCTCCAAAAGGCGCCGCTAACGGCCAACACTCATCCCTCAACACTTGGGGACCCCGCCGCTAACGGAACCTTTAAGAAGAAGTGTTAGGCTTTACGCCTAGTAAGAACAAACATTTCATAATTGTAACTTGAAAACGAGGAAATATTTACAAATAGGTTATCATTGACTTAGAATGGTAAAACTTTACAAATAATCATATAAGGGTCTTGCGGTCCGAAAAGCATCTTGCTATGACGGGGGAGACCCGATTTCTAAGGATCGTGGTGGAACACAAAAGTAAGCCACTTCCCGAGTTGTGAGTTCAATATTAGGAACCATGGCCACGAACAACGCCGACTCGTACATAGATGTCAGGGAGGGCACCCGAGGATCCCAATCATGCTTATTCACTATGATTACATTTACGGTCGATGGCTAGTATCGGTCCCACATAATCGTACCAAGCTGCCTCTGAGGACCCAATGTATCAACTAATTACATACGAGAAGAACATCCCAAAATAAGTCAACTCCTATTCCTATGGACCCACTAGTAATAGTCTAGGGCTTGTCATAATTATATTTGTGACTAAACTATAGTTACACATATAGTTTCTCAATTTTAATTCCATAAGATGCATATTTTTGTAATAACCAATACCACATGGAAATAAACAACATAAGGGTTCAACCATGACCATTTTATATTCCATATAATTTACTCACCAAATAGGTTTTCCCAAAAGTGTTGTGTTTCCAAGGATCATTGATGACAAGAGAAATCATCCACATATTCATTTGTCCAATTACCCATTTTTCTAAATTAATCTTCAAATTAAGTGAAGACCTTAAAATGACCAAAATATGTTCATCCAAGTATTTAATTGCCAACATGGAAGTTTACTCATATTTTATAATTCCAAACATAGAACACTTCATCATAGTTTAAAATGGTAAAAACCCTACAATCTCCAAAAATCCAAAGCTAGGTCAAAACCTTTAAAAAAAGAAAATATAACCAAGGAAATGTTTAGGAGTTCAAAATGTAAGTTTTGTCACGTGTAAGGTTTAGAAAAGTAGAGTGAAATCACATTGGCTTTAAGCATAACCACCCTAAAGTAAAACCTAGAAAAATAGAGCACAACAAATGCTCTTGTATCACCCTTGGCAAGCTATCCTTTAGAAGCTAGAAAGTCCTAAAATCAACCATAAATGACCTAGGTTACCATGGATTAGAGTACATGAGGAGGAAATGGAAGTTGGGGTACTTTTACCTTGAATGCAAGAGAAAATCGCACCCAACAAAGCTGGAAATAAAATAATGAGGTTGAGAAAATCGGATTGGGCATTTAATACCCATTCGGCCCCCACGATAGTGCCCAAGCGATAGTGACATTGTCACTATCACAGGGCATAATCGCTCGTGATGTACCGAGAGTTCAGCCCAATGCGAGAGTGCCCTTGTCACAGTCGTCGTCACACTCGCTTGGAGTGTACCAAGAGCTCACCAAACTCAGCGACTATGACACGCGATTGTGCCAAGAGGCACTATCGCGGTCATAATCGCTCAACGCATAGCGAGACTCCAAAATTCCAAGTTTGGGTGCGAAACATTCTCGGTTCGATAGGTAGAAACTATTGACGACTCACTGGCTCGATTGAGTTAATGACCAAGTCTTGATTAGGAAGAAGGATAACAGATTAACTCGAACTTACTTAATTTTCCGGGCGTTACACAATGTAATCATCGTCTTTCATCTAGATTGCATTCACATGTGAATGAGTCATGATATTCAATATACTTCGTTTTCTATGCTGCATACACATGTGAATACGTCACCATATTCTCCGTCTTTCAATTTTTGGATTGCATGCACATGTGAATGGGTCATCATATTCATCGTCTTTCAAATTATTTGTTGCATGCACATATGAATGAGTCACTATATTCATCATCTCTAAATTTCTGGGCTAGATGCACATAAGAATAAGTTAATTTATGGAATAGATGCTCATAAGAATAAGTCAAATTATGGGCTAGAAGCACAAAAAGGTAAAAAAGATAAATGCTTGAATATTGTTATTCATTCACATGTAACTAAAACCTACAAAAAGTATATTAAAAAGATGAATGCTTGAATATTGTTACGTGTGCATGATCATTAAGGGTCACCAAGGTTTCTGAATTCCGTTCATGAAAAAATTAAGAAAGATTTGGAATCGTAGAGAAATATAAATGATTCAATAATAAGAAGCTCAAGTAAACTTCTTCTCCATTTATATTGTAACACCCTCAATTCGGAAAGAGCAACTAATTTAAAACTTTCAATAATACAACAAAAAGGATAAAATCCATCCTACAAATCAACACTTGAGTCACCTCAATAAGAATACTAGGTTTAACTTCAACAATCAAAGGTCAAGTCTCGAATAAAGGCTAATCAAGGACGGGTGTTACTAAATCCAAATACAAGTTGCTCTTCTCAACACTAGTGCGGAAGACTTCATCAAGCCACTCATTCTTGCACATACTCTTAGCACTCGACACTTCACCAAAAACGCTAGAACCATTTCCCCCATCCGGAACCTGATGCACATGCGACAAATAAAAAGGTTAGGCTAACGCCTAGTGAGTTCAAGAGTTTACAACATGGAATAAATATATTTGTTAAGAGAAAGAATGCAATTTAAATCGTAGACAATCAAAAGATTTACTTTAAATATCAAACGACAACATTTTCCAAATACACCTTTAAAACAAGGGACCTAACTTGAACCTTCTTTCGTAAAACCATTTAATCCCAAACTCACCCAAAATGTGAATAGTAAGCAAACTCCCAATTTAATAATTCGAAATAGAATTTACTTCACGAAACACCCCAAACGTGGACGGGGCATAATACACAACCCATAGATCTTGAGTAAACAAACCCATATATGCAACATGTCACCGAAAATATGGATAATAAAATAATACCCTTTAATACCCAAATAACACCTTCCGGTGACGGGGAGACCCGATTCCATTGTACGTGGCAGAACACAAAGTTAAAACACATAACCATGTTGTCGAACTACACCTCAGATCGAGACTGTATTGTCTGCTCTACCGAGCTATACCTCCAGTCATGACCGTATTGCCTGCTCTGTCGAGCTACACCTCCAATCGAACTTTATTTCAAGTCCCAAACACCGTATCCCTTATTGCCTGCTCTGCCGAGATACACCTCAAGGATACGCGATCTTATTGCCTGTTCGGTCTCTAGCGGAGTTTCATCCTCAAGGTACCCACTCGACCCCTAGTGCCTAATCCCTAACATTCAAGATAGGATCCTTAGCTCCTTACTTGATAACTCTCGATGTCTAACCTCGTGCACAAAAATTAGACATCCAAACACAAGACCCATGGTCCCGAAGTACAACCCATAAAGGTTCCTCTTCGCCAAACAATTGGGACGACACCAATGCCAACACGACATTATTTCCTAAGGTGAGAATCCCAAGAGTCCTCACCATTAAACACGAATGACTTACATGCCTATGGATCCAATGCATTACAATCTAAAACACATGACTCTTATTGGATGACACACGCACTCAAAACCTATATTCTCCAAAATAAAGTGCAATAAATGCAACTCACATCCAAGGCTCCACTGTAAGTTATTAAAACCGGACAAATGTCCTCAAGACTCAATTTAGTCAAAACTGAGCCAAATGCCCAACAATTTACGTAAACCCCCAAATGAAAACCGATAAAAACATTGAAACACGATTGACCAACTATCATGCAAACACAACAATCAATAATATGATTAACTCAAATCTCATCATTGGTTGAGGCAAACCATTTTCCAAATGAACTCGTACCCCTATATTTCCAAAATGCCTCATAACACAATATTATGCATTTTCCGAAAAGGTTTATAAGGTCAAATACACAAAATGACACTTACGTCAAATGAACTCCAGTTATATATGTAAAATCATCGATGAAACATTTCAACATGATTTATTTACCAAAATTCCCAAAAATCCCAAAATGGGTGTTTCACCATGTTTATAAAACTAAACATTTCAAAATAACCAAAACTTATCAGGTGATCAGCAGTTAATAATTTCATGTAAAACACAAAACACTTTAAGATGAACATTTTGGCATGTACATCGTTTTCACAAATCAACTTGAACTCACCTTGCTAGATTTAGGCTAAATCTAGATTTTACTCCAACTTGAGCTCCTTTGAAGAACACTTGAATCTTCAAGGTCAAAACCTCCATAAACCTAGATGCACAAATTCCACCCGTAAATAATCACATTCAACCATTTAGAATCGATCCCCAAACACATTACATTAAAATCTCTATTTTGGTCAAAACCCTAATTTTGACCTAATTTCTCCAAAACCATCAGATCCGAAATTTGAGAAACCAAACGCTAGGAAATCATGAAGAAGGCATTTATAACTTATATTAAGGTTTATAAATGGAGAGGATAAACTTACCACTTAGGTTTTGATGAAAACCTAGAAAACCCTAAAATGAAGCTTGAGGTTGAAGATGAAGATGGAGATGGAGAGTTCTTGGTCAAGGCTTTCAATCTACCACATGATGATGGTTTACTCCCACAATACCAAAGGATTTGAGCCAAAGATGCTCCAAAATCACCATAGATGAAGGTAAGTGTTCTTGGGAGAGTTTAGAGAGAGTTGGGAGTGGAAAGGAGAAGTGAGAAATGAAGAATGAGCAAAATCCTGAATTTATCAGTCCTTCAACCCCTGGTGAGACATTGACCAGCGACAATGCCTGGCAATGTTGCCAACCTCCCTATGGCTTCTGACTTTTGCTGCGACAATGACAGGTGTGACTATGACAATGTCATAGTCGTCGGGCATTGTAGTCGTGCCCGTACCAAGCCCTGAAACTCGACCTTTTCAACTCCAATACCCCCGATACTCTAAGGGACTTTAAATAATGATTTCCCACCAAGAATACCGCCATTTATAAATTATAAAAACGTTCGGGTGGCCTATACTTACCGAAAATTACGGGTGTTACATATATAATCCTCAACCTTCACCACCATTGAAGATCTGGTAAGGTTGGATAAGGGAGTGACGAAGAGAATGGTAGAGGAGAGGAAAGAATAGATGATTTAGGACATCCATGAAGATTATATATATATATATATATATATATATATATATATATATATATATGCCACATTTATTTTGCAACTCAGTATATATATATATATATATATAGGTCACGGTTATTTTGCAACCCAGTAAAAGGTTACAACCTCATGCAAACCTCATCTAAACCATTCATTTAACCCATTGCATTTGGATTCTCATTGATTCCCTAAATGAATTCACCTGATTTCGTCAAAATTTTGTAGCAGATGTCGATACACATAAAGGTTCATGGCGATATATCAGATGAAGGTGGTACTTTCATAAAACAGTATGCATTCCATGTTAGTGTATGCATTTAATGAAATACTATGCATTGCAAGTAAGATTGTTGTGTGAAACCTGTAATCATTGATGCAATCCATAATGAATGGTTTAGATGAGGGTTGCACGAGGTTGTAACCTTTTACTAGTTGCAAAATAAACCTATATATATATATATATATATAGAGAGAGAGAGAGAGAGATGGTGGTTACCATAATTTGAGAGATAAAAAAAAAGATGATCCATTGTTAAAGGGAAAGATATTAATAATTATTCCAATTATGCCATCTAATAAATGCTAATATTTCCATAAATTTCCTCCCCTTTTAAATTTTTAACAAATATGTCATTAGACTTTACTTTTTTGATCTAAGGCAGTGGTGGAACACCAAGCCTTATAACTGCAGTGGCCGACTTACTCTCTTGTATATTTTCAAAAAAAAACGCAAAATAGATACTATTCGAAGTTGTAACATATAAATTCTAATATAAAACATTAAATATTAAATTGTCAAACATCACTAATCAAAGTGGAACGCGACGATCTTTGGGGGCTTTAAAGTCTTGCACAATTTCTTCCAAGCTAATCTTTTATGCGATATCTCTTTCAATAACAAGACCAAAGAGTCGTTCAAAAACTCATCTTCCATTTTATTCCGTAACCTTGTTTTCACAATATTCATTGCTGAAAATGACCTCTCTGTTGTTGCAGTAGAAACTGGGAGAGTAAGTATCAAACTTACTACTCGATAAACAAGATCAAAAGTGGTTTCTCTTCTACTCCTTACCAACCATTGACACAATTCTGAAATTGATGATAGTTGCTTATAATCTGCATGTTGAACAACATCAATATCATAATATAGAAGTTGCATCTTCAGAATTGTTTTTTCATGATCGTTGAAATCTTCAGGATAAAACTTCTCTATCAATTTACATACATCAACACATCGAAAAGGCTCACATGCATTTTTAGGATCCAAAGTTGATGAAAGAGAAAGCAACTCCATTGAACTATCATTAAAACGATGTTCTAACTCCATTAATCGAGAATTAATGGCTTCATAAAAGATATCCACTTGGTAATGATGTTCAAGTGTATGATCGCTATGCTCTTTACGAACCCGAGCCCTTCAACTAAAATAGGAATAAGACAAGTCAGGAATATCTATGTTGCGTACCTAACAAGAAGAGAAGTTAGGATAGATAAGTTAGAATTATCCACTTAGTAATTAAAGATGTTCAAGTGTATGACAACTATATTGTGTACCTGACAAAATGACTTCACAAGGCTAAATAAATCATCCCATCTCTCATCCTACATTTTTTGCAATAATACTTTGGTGGATGCAACTAGCCTTAATGCATTAAAAGTATCTTGATCTTGTTTTTGTAAAGCTTGACAAAGCAAATCAGCGATCTCTATTATTTCTTTTTCGAGATGCAAGATAAAAATAAACTCAAATGTCGTCATAGCCTCATATGCAGAATCTGCATCTCCTTTAATCGAACCAGTTCCTTCCTCAACAATTTTAAGTAGAACCTCACACGTTGGACTGGACATCTTAATTAGGCTAGAAACCGGTCTGAAATGAGAACTACACCTAGTATCTCCGGCTCATTGCAATGTACCAATTTGATTGAGGCCTCTACCAGTCTCTAATTCATCAATAGAAATCAAGTATGCAATTTGCTCGGCTTATGCATCTCGTAGTTGGTCAGTGCATTTAGAAGAAGCACCAACAACATTAACAACAAAAGACAATTGCGTAAAAAATTTACGCAGTGCTATAACTCCTTGTGAGGCGGCCGTTAATGCCAATTGCAACCGATGATCAAGACAATGAACATAATATGCATAGTGACAATCATTTAGAATCAAGGCTTGCAAACCTTTGAACTGGCCACACATATTGCTTGAACCATCATACCCTTGACCACAAATAGATTTAACATCAAGGTTGTAATGTGATAACAGAGAATAGATTCCATCCTTGAGAGTTTGTGTTGTAGTGTCAGATACATGAACAAGCCTAAAGAAATGCTCTATAATGAAGCCCTATTTATTTATAAATCTCAAAACAATAGACATTTTCTCTTTGTGAGACACGTCTCATGCTTCATCAACAAGTAAACAAAACCTTCTACCACCAATCTCTTCACAAATCATTCGTCTCATCTTACTTGAAATAAGATTTACAATTTCTTTTTGAATAAGTGGTGATGTATAAGATGCATATTTAGGAGCAGTACGAAATAATTCTTTAATTTCAATGCTAAAATGACCAATTGCCTCTAACATTTCAGGAAAATTCCCTCTGTTAATGGAATCTGGTCTTTCGTTATGGCCTCTAAATGCAATTGCTTGAAAGGCACATAAAGGAACAACATTTATAGAAGCCATCAATCTCAGTCTATTCTTCTCCCGCTCTTCATTTGTAAATTTCACAAATACATTCCGTATATCTTGAGCCTCATTCAACAAATCATCTCATCCCTTTTGTGCAACATTGTGGGAAGATGTACACTCAGTTCCCATATGTTGCAATAAAGCACATCTTTTGCCACCAACTTTCTTCCACTTTCGAAATCCATCTTTAACAAATGCTTGTTGGCTAGGTCTAGAAGGCTTGTTAAAAAGAAAACACGGGAAACAAAATGTTGCATCTAACGTTATTGAATATTCAATCCAAGAATATAACCTAAACCAAGAAGCTTGAAAGCTCCATTTATGAGTTTCTGGTCCAGATCTTGGATATACGAAAAGTAATGGTTGAAGGGGACCAAGATTCATATAAGCTCGTCGAAGTGCATCTTGTTGATTAATAGGATAATCATAAATTTGAAGACGCAAACCGGGATCTCGTTCAAGTGTACTAAGATCAATATCATTAATTTTCGTTTGCGCTTTTTTGCAAGGGTTTTCAGTAACCGGAACACCAGATGTATTTGGTGTCTCTTCGGGATTTTGCGAAGAACTAGGATGCTTTCTTTTAAAAAAAGCCCTTGAATGGTAGATTGATTTTTCATCTTGGTCTACATATCAAAACAAAAGTAACAAATCACATGAATAGCCCATTATACATCTGATAGTAGATGGCTAAACCTCTAAATTTCTAAACTCCTAAATTTCATAGTAGCATTGTAACAATAAATCACAAAATTAAATCAACTATGGCTAAATACCTAAATTTCAGTGCATCTCATCCTAATATATAACGAGAAGTTTATAAATTCATAAAATTTTAAGCACAAATTTAAATAATAAAAGATAAAACATTAAGAATGTGGAAACCTACCCTTGGGAGATGGAGGATTGTTGAAGGAAATTGGTTTTTGCTAACTTTGCTTGAAAAACGATTCCCTCCAAAATTGCATATCGAAGCAGTAAGTTCTTTTTGCCGGATGGAATATGGAAATTTAAATTGAAAAAGTATGATTTTTTTTTCTTGGACGAAATCACAAATCACAATAACTTGGGGAGGAAGATAAGTGGTAGAAATTGGGAATATAGAGCAAACTCCATGGACTAATAGTTGATTAGTTGGGTTGGGCTTTGTGTAAAGTAAAAAAAAATTAAATTAAACGGTTATAAGAAGTAGACTTAGGCTTAGAATCTTAGGTGGCCAAATAAATAAAAAATACATACAATTAATAAATATATTGTTAGTTAGTAGGAAAAAAGTCAAAGGGGCCATGGCCTCCTTTGGCTTTCATAAGCTTCCCCCACTGATTCGAGGGATAAAAAAGTGTTTTTTTGGCTTCATTTGTTTTTTTTTGTTTTTCCTTTAATTTTGCTTCTCCTCCCCCTCCTCCTCCTCTATCTCTCTCTCTCTCTCTCTCTCTCTATATATATATATATATAGCCTTAGGTTAATTTGAGAAATGGTAAATATATGAGAAATAGATAAGTAATCCTAGCCATTCATACGGTCAAAATCGGATTTGATTGGTCAAATATTTCGGCTTTGACTGATCAAAAGTTGCGGCTTTGATTGGTCAAAAGTTGTGACTATTCTAAAAATAGAAGGACACTTTCATAATTTTTACAAAATACACGGGTTGTGTTCATATATGAACCTGTATAATTCACATATGAACTATATGTTCATATGTGAATCAATATAATTCACATCTGAACTCTTTTAATTGATTCATATATGAACCTTTGTGATTCATATATGAATTAATTAACTGATTCACATATGAACTAATTAACTGTAAGTTCATATATGAATCAGTTGAACTAATTAACAGATTAATATATGAATTTTTGTGATTCATATATGAACTAATTAATTGATTCTCATATGAACTGATTCACATATGAATGTATAGCTCATATGTGAATCATATAGGTTCATATATGAACTCATTCCGTGTATTTTACGAAATTACCACGCTATCTTCTATAGACCATGCAAGGAATTATTCGGTGCTTCGCGGTCAAAGCCGCAAATGTTGACCAAATGAATGGCTAAGGTTACTTCTCTATTTCTCATACATTTACCATTTCTCAAATGAACCTCTCCCTATGTATATATACACACACACACACACACACAAGGGGTCATTCAAGGGAGATTGTTTGTGATAACCGTGAGATCCAATCTCAACCATAAATCAAAGTATAAATTAAAAAATTAATAATTTTGGCAATTTGACTTAAATTTTTAATTAAAGGACATTTTAGGTATTTCAAAATTTATCTCTTCTCTTTTCTCTCTCCTCTCTCCGGTAAACCTTATTCCTTGCGAACACCAAGTAAACACTAGACAAGATACACAATGTGATACATAAAGCCATCGACACTGTTAAAAAAAATACATACAACCGATCATTAATGTGATACCCAGAATACATACAAGATGTACTATGATACTCAATGTAATACCACTGTGATACCAACTGTGATAAAAGTGTAATACCAATTGTAATACCACTGTGATACCTACTATATACCCATGTGATACCACTATGATACCTTTGAATTTTAAACCAGAAAATTTCCATAAAAACATAAATCTATAAAGAAAAAAATTATAAAAGCAAAGAGCGAAGAGCGAAGAGGGGGGATGGAAATCAGATCTATATTTCGATCATCGTTTTCAAGATCCAAAACCATAGAGAAAAAATAAATTATTTAGGGTTTTCCCTTAATTTTTGGTTTCAGAGGAAGATCTTCTAGGCTTATGAGCAGCAGATTGATCCACAACAGAGCCTTGCTGAAGAGGTACTAAAAATTCTTAAAGAAGGAAATCACCGTAAAGTCGAAATTAAGCTACTGGTGTACCTCCATTTTGAGAAGTTCAACCTGATAAAGTACCTTTTTGTAACACCCCGAATTCTGAGAACCCATGTAACTTTCTTCATATTTTGAGAACCTTCTGAATGTTGGGAATTAATAGTAAATATCAATTTTATCTGTTTTGAGCATCGTGGTCTGAAAATGCAAGTTTTTGGAAGTTTAGGGGTTTTCGCGACATTGCCCACGACAGTGACAGGGTGTCACTATCGCGAGGGCAAAGTCGTCGTGGGTTTGAGACTTACGGTACAGGTGTCGCGATTGTGCCCTGCGATTATGACAAGGTCACTATCGACGTGTCATAATCGCTAGGGGTGTGCAGAAAGTCAATCGATCCAATAGGAACCGACCGACAATGATTGGATATCCAATTGTAATTGGATCGGATCGGATCGAAAATTTTGACATCCAATTGGATCGGTTCGGTTCTTGGATGATGGTCCATAACCGAACCGAACCGAACCGAATTCACCATCCAATACCAACCGACCGAACCGAACCGATATAAACCGACCAAATACTAATTATTAATATAAAATTATATTGTTTATATATAAATTTATAAAAATTATGGAATATTATATTATATTTATATATATGAATTGTTGTAGATTGGATTTAAAACATTGGATGGATCTCATCCGATCATCCATCGGATGTCGGATGGATACAATCCGATCATCCATTGGTTGGATCCAATTCGATCCAATGGACATCCAATAAAAATATCCATTGGATGGAACCGAACCGATCCAATCATCCATTGGATTGAAAAAAATCCAAGATCCAATGGATGATTGGATCGGTTCGGTTGGGCTCACATCCATTGGATGTCAACCGATGAACACCCCTAATAATCGCCGACGGACTGTTGGTGTATAAAAATCAGATTTCGGGAATTTTCAGTTTAATTGATTTTGGAGAGCAGACTTGGGGGTTTCTCATCTGCGATTTTGGTAAGCTTCTAACCCTAGTTTCACCCTCTTCGTTTATGAATCTACTAGGTGCATTAATGGGGATTTAATGCTCCTCTAGGGTTGGTCCTTGTGAAGTGTACATTTGCAACCATCTCTCAAGCTTCCATCTCTCCATTTGCTTTCCTATGGTTTGATTCCTTGCAAGGGGTCACCAAGGTGAGTGTATTTCTTGACTTTCCCACTCTCATACTTGTCTAATAATGTGCTATTATTCATATACACTTTTCTTATCCATTTACTTGATTTTGTGGAGCTAACCTAAAATCCCACTTGTGGGTGAGGTTGCAAATGGAGAATGCTAGGGATGCT
Source organism: Arctium minus (assembly GCA_954870635.1). Classification (NCBI taxonomy): domain Eukaryota; kingdom Viridiplantae; phylum Streptophyta; class Magnoliopsida; order Asterales; family Asteraceae; genus Arctium; species Arctium minus. The sequence goes on along the minus strand of OX941097.1, from coordinate 19,060,601 downwards.
ATTTGACCAAGACATGTAACATGAGCTATGTAAGACTAATAAGTGTATGTTTGGTCACGTTGAGTTTTTGATATGGGTTCATAAGCCTCGACTTGAGTTGCCGAGATAAATGGACTAAAGACCCGGTTTGGGTTAAGGTCATAAATGGACTAAAGACCCGGTTTGGGTTGAGGTCATAAATGGACTAAAGACCTGGTTTGGGTTAAGTTCATAAACGGACTAAAGACCCGGTTTGGGTTGAGGTCATAATTAGATTAAAGACTCGGTTTGAGTTGTTTGTCGATTAGGCTAAAGACTCAGTTATAGTTGATGTCATGTATAGGCTAAAGACCCGGTTTGGGTTGAGTGCCCAAATAGCTAAAGATCTTGTTTGGGTTGATGCTAATCCAGTTAAATGACTTGGGAGAAATTATAAATGCGTTGATAACATTATATGGTGTTTTCTGTTTAATGTCAGGTGAATCAAATTGGTAGAGCGTTGTGGAAATACAATGTTCTTGTGTTGTGATTTCATTCTATCATTTAAATTGTGATTATGCGTTCTCACTAGGCCTTAGCCTAACACTTGTTTCTTTGGTTGTCATTTATGTCAGGGAATCATAGTGGCGGGAACCTTCGGGAATGAGTGGTCGATTGTATGATCGAGAGCGGTCCTTTTGGGAGATCTAGAGACCGGTATACATGATGAATAGTTACCATTTTTGGAAGAATAGCGACACCCGACTGTAATCTATTAGAGCAATCTAGATTATTTAGGTTGTCGCATATTTATTCTTCATTCAATGAGTTTGTACACATTATACTATATTCCCCGTTTGGGACGATACTTTGGGATACCTTGGCAGGTCTTTGTACAAACAGGTTTTTATCAAGTTACAGCTGTCATATTGCCAAAATTTTAAGTTTTAAATTACCCCAATTTTTAGGGTGTTACACTTTTGCGGAATAGACTGAATATTGTGTGGTGTACCCGTCTTGCAAGAGTTGAAGACCAAGAACAAAGGAACAAACCGAATAGAAATAATGGGGTTAGGTCCTGATTTGGCTGCAATATAGGAACAATTGCATACCACGAGGGCAACGACGAAAGAAAGACAAAAGAACTTGGAGAAAAGTATACGAGAAGAAGCAAGGCGATTGAAGGATGAGAGTGGTGGTGGATTTGGGGACCGAGATCGAAGGAACGTCAATGATAGGGACACTGAGAATGGTTGGTTAAATGGTCAGCGGTAGTTGCTTGATTTTGAGAGCATTGTTTGATCTTGATCCCTGAAAATAGGGGTGTAAATGAACCGAGACAACTCGCGAGCTACTCGAGATCGACTCGGTCAACACTCGACTCGAATAGACTCGACTCGAACTCGAGCTTGACTCGACATACTAACGAGTCGAGTCGAGCAACCTAACACTCAACTCGATAAGCTCATGAGATACTCGAATATATATATAATTTATATTATAATTATAATATAAAAAATTTAATAATAAAATTCTAAAACCAAATACTCTTAAAAAAAATGAGGTAATTAAAAATTTTGAATATTAAAACTCTTTTAATTTTAATGTAAAAAAAGGAGGTAATTTCAAATTTTCAATTTTCATTAAAAAAAATTAAACCCTAGAATTTCAAGTTTCAATTTTCAGCCGCATGTTCACTTTCTCACTTTGTCACTTCCAATTTTCAGCCGCACTTTCTCCCTTTCAGCCGGCGAAATCAGCGACCCTCTCTCTCTGTGTTGGAAACCGCCAGCGACTGGAGTTCCTTACCGTCGCTGCCGCCGATTAGAGACCTTCTCTCTCTGTGTTGGAAACCGTCGGCTACTAGAGTTTCTTACCGCCGCTGTCGCTGACTGGAGGTCCTTACACCTCTTTCCGTCGAACTTCTCTTTCTGCCTCCCTCTGTTGGAAACGGGTTTAACAGGTTGCTCCTTTCTCTTTGTATGTGGCTCCTTTTTCCTTGTATGACTTCTAGTTTACATTAAATTTTATAAATTTTGTATGGATATATAACTTAAATTTGTATAGATTAAATTTTGTAAATTTCTCCTTATATGTTGCTCTTGTTTCCTTGCATGGATATCTGCACAGATCTGTAAATTTGTGAACTCTAAAAGCAGATTTGGGATGGACATATGAAATCAGTAAGTTTAAGATACGTGGAAAACTGGAAATGGTAATAACAATTTACAGATGCATCATGTTTAAGTTTAACAAATATGGGAATCATTCATTCATCCATTAATGCCTATCTTCTTCTTTGCTTGTTTGCTTGTTTGTCGACTATTTTATTTTATTTTCTTCTATTTGGAGTTTAAATTTATTCATACATTTGCTTGTTTGTCGACTATTTTATTTTATTTTCTTCTATTTGGAGTTTAAATTTATTCATACATTTGCTTGTTTGTCGACTATTTTATTTTATTTTCTTCTATTTGGAGTTTAAATTTATTTAAATATGCATTTAAAATTTTTAGAGATGTCTAGTGGACCACAACTATCTTCCACGCCTGTTGGTTTTTCAAATGAAGATTTGCACGTTAACGTTGATGAAGGATCAAATGAGGATATCTCCATGGAGGTTAATGAATAGCCTTGTGATCCCCCCCTTAACACCACAAATAAAGAAGTCGAACCTTAAAACCCTTTTCATAACTCTAAAAGACCAAGAAGATCAAAAGTGTGGGACGAATTTCTTGAACCTGAAATGATAAAAAAATGTATGGAAAGTGAAGTGCAAGTATTGTAAAACTGCCCTTTCTCTTTTGAAGTCTAAGAGCACTACCCACATGCACCGACACTTAGAATCTTGTACTATGAAAGCGAAACACACGAGACAACAAAAATTGATTAATTTTTTACCATTTGATTCAAGCACTGGTACAAATCAATCTGGATTTGTTAGTGCTTTACATAATGGCAAACTTGACATGTTAAAGATGCGAGAGGGAATAGCTCATTGGATTACTATGCACGAGCATCCTTTCAGTATTGTTGAGGAGGAAGGATTCAACTTGATGATGAAAAGGGGAATACCTGAATGGAACCGTGTATCCCGAGTTACTATTAGGACAGACACTTTCAAAGTCTATGAGTTTGAGAAGAAAAAACTAAAAGATTTGTTCAATAAGGTGGAAAGAGTAAGTTTGACTACAAATTTGTGGAAGTCAAAGCCACAAAAAATTGAATACATGGTGATTACTGCCCATTTTGTGGATCTTGAGTGGAAGCTTCAAAAGAGGGTGATTAACTTTGTTCATTTGCCTCCTCCACGAAAAGGCACAAATATAGCTGATTGCATCTTAACATGTCTAAGGGAGTGGGAAATTGAGGACAAAGTAATTGTTCATTTGCTTAATATAGTCTATATATGTGTTTTATTTTATTCATAATTTGTGCATTAATAAAGCTAAAATTTGTGTATTTGTGTTAGGTTTTCACAATTTCTGTGGACAATGCATCTGCAAATGATTCTTGCATTGCCATTTTGAAGGACAACTTTGAATCAAATGGAAGGCTTATTTGTGGTGGAATATTGTTTCATGTCCGATGTTGCGCCCACATTCTCAACATTATGGTTCAACATGGTCTTCAACAAGTGAAGGACATTATCGATAAAGTTCATGATACTGTTGATTACTTGAACTCAAGTGATGCGTGTCTCAAGCGTTTTGGTGAACTTGTAAGGCAGTACAACATGAAGCATCGAAAGTTAGTTCTTGAATGTAAGACACGTTGGAACTCAACATACGACATGCTAGATTGTGCCATCAAGTTTAGACAGGTATTTCCTCGATATGCTTTGCATGACCATAATTATACTTCTTGTCCTGATGAAAAGGAGTGGGGTAAAATTGGAAAATTGCTTGATATATTGAAAGTGTTTAAAGATGCCACTAACTCTATATCCGGTTCTGAATATCCAACATCCAACTTGTTTCTTGCTGAAGTACAAAGTATTAAAGTTATGTTGGATAAACAATCTGAGTCGAGCGATGATTTTGTTAAAACTATGGTAACGTACATGAAAGCGAGATTTGATAAATATTGGGGGGAATGTAACATGTTGATGTCAATAGGGACCGTGTTAGACCCTAGACTGAAAATGAGGGCTATAGAGATTGCATGGCCGGAAATGTTTTCTCCAAGTGTAGCGCGGGAAAATATTAATAAGGTGAAAGAGGTTATGTATGAGCTTTTTGATGAATATGTGAGAATGTATTCTACTTCTATTGGGGATGAAAGTGGAGAGTGTGAATTTGGTTCAAATACTCGTGATGGAAATGATGGATTTAGTGGTTTATTTGAACTTTTGTTAGATGTGTTTAGTGGGGAGACATCGGTAAATCGTGTGAAATCTGAGCTTGATATGTATCTAGAAGAGGGATGTTTTTTTAGTCAAGACTACAAGTTTGATGTCTTAGCTTGGTGGAAGGAACAATCAAACAAGTTTCGAATTTTGTCTAGAATGGCTGTAAATATCTTGGCGGTTCCTATCACTACCGTGGCCTCGGAGGCAACCTTTAGTGCCGGTGGGCGTGTAATAGATCCTTATAGAGCTTCTCTTGCTCCGGAAACGGTGCAAATGTTGATGTGCACGGGTGATTGGTGTAGATCCCTCGATGGAGTGAAAAGGAAGAACAAGGTAAATGTATAGATATGTTTAGTTAATTATCTTCACTTTTAATAAGTATACTAATTTGTTTTTTTTTATTGTAGGAGAGCGAAGAACAACCAAAAGAAATTTTCATTCAAGTACCGTTGAAGGAACCCGACAATTGAACGTGTTTAATTTATAATGTATTCGGTTTTAATACTGTAATTTACTCGACTTTGCTTTGATTTTGGTTGTAAGTTACAATTAGTTTCGGCTTGATTTTGTATTTGGTTGTAAACTTTTAATTTTTTGGATTTATTTTGATGATAAATTAGATTTATTTTGAAGTTTTATTATTGTCACGCATTAAAGGAATTCGAGTTCGAGCTCAAAACGAGTTCGAGTTCGAGCTCGATTCGAGCTCGAGCTCAGGAATTGCCTTTCGAGTCGAGTTCGAGTTCGGAATTTTGCTACTCGCGAGTTTCGAGTCGAGTTCGAGCTCAGGAAAGGGCTTTCGAGTTCGAGTCGAGTATAATGATACTCGAGCTTGACTCGCATCATTTACACATTCGCCTGAAAATCATCACTATTCCCATAAAATGGTGGAATGGTGTTTGTTATGAAAAGAAAATGAATATAGGCGATGGATGTTGAGAGTGCAGCGACGACAAGCAAGATTTTAGGGTTTTATGAGTTGTCAAAACAAATTAAATTACCAATTTACACTTTTTTTGTTTTAGTAAATAACATTAATTATCTTAAATGATTGACTCACATTAGGTCCCCTTCTTTTGTTAACCACCCCATTGGTACTAACTGTGTTAACCAACCACAACCGTAGATGCATCAGATCAATGGCTAGGATTAATAAGGGTAATTTTGTAAGTCACATGCGCTTTGCACTTTGTGCATATGCGCATAGGGGTAATTTTGTCAAAACACAAGAACATAAACATGGCAAATGCTATCCACGGTAACTGGTTCCCAAAACAATTAATTTGTGCATGCATGAACAAATTTAAATAAAATAACTACCAAATTTAAAAAAGAGAAAAACATGGAAACAATACATGGAGAGAACCTTGAATTTGTGCATACATGAACAAATTCAAAACTAGACATTAACCATTGCTTGAAATTCATAAATAAAATAAATAAATTAATACATAATATCATAACTTAATTTGTGCATACATGCACAAATTTAAAAACAAACATTAAACCATTTACATAATTTGTGTATACATAAACAAATTCAAATGAAATAAGTACCAAATTTAAAAAAGAGAAAAATATAAAAACAATACATTGAGGGAATCTTGAATTTGTGCATACATGAACAAATTTAAAAACAGACATTAAACATAGTTAGATGGTTAAACATTTGTGTATTTGTGCATTTATGTGTATATGTGCATGTGTGTGTATGTGCATACGTTCACATGTGCATTTCTGTGTATATATGCATACGTGCACATGTGCATTTGAATTAAAAAATGTATTAATCAATTAAAACGTCTATTTTGATCGATATCTTCTTTGATATTAAAAAATATTTAAATAAAATAGATTTTGAAAATCAAGATAAACACAAATTTTATCTTCTTCGATTTTAAAAACACATATGTTCTTCACTTTTAGTTATGAAAAGTCCAACGTAGGTTTGATAAATTTTATGTTTGATATTGATCCATTAACTTATTAAGAAAAGATAATTATAATATAATATAATTAAATAAATACCAAATTTGAATATGAGAAAATTATGGAAACTATTTAATCAATATTATAATCAATTAAAATATCAAAAATACCTTTACAAAATTACTAGGCGTGAAATGGACATAAATATTTGGTGGAATTTGATTGGTTAGGATTTGGTTAACACAGTTAACACTAATGGAATGGTTAACAAAATAATAAGACTCTCACACACACTGACACACATACTCTCTCTCTCTCTCTCTCTCTCTCTATATATATATATATATATATATATATATAAAGGGTAAGAAGGAATCTCTACCATTGAATGCACATTAGGATGAGATGCACCGAGATGAGATGGACTGATGTGCATGGATCAATTCCCGTATCAAGCGTGATTCATGGATGAGTTTGATATTAAAAGTGATCAAGGGTCCACATACCTTCTTATTTTCTCACCTTAACTTTCTTCTCACACGATCATTCGTGTGTGTGTATATAATAGATGGATGTTCAAAAGAGAACACTCCAATTTACGAGAACACAAAAATAGATCTTATCTGTAAGATCAAATGATCCAGCAAATGCGATTAAAAAGGATAGTTACAACCAATTTTCTAAAATAAAGAAACCATCCTACTTTTAAATCGAAATATAATAAAAATATGAGTCAAACAAATTATACCAAAAAGATGAGCACCTTTTTTTAATTCGACATACATATTGTTATACTTTTATAGTGTTATCGCTTTCGTAAATTGATGGTGTTCTCGTTTAAACCCACCCCGTATACATTTGTGTGATTTTTATTTGATTTCACCTCTATATATGTCTATATGTGTGTGTTTGTGTGTGTGTATATATATATATATATGTATAAGAATAATCGAATGAGAACCGTATATATTATGAGAACCATACGAACTTTTACCTTAACATATTGTGTCACATCGTATTTTTCATCTAAGTTTGAGATTTAAGGTTTCAATTAACATATTATAATTGTTTCACTTGTATTTGTTTCACAATATGAAACTTCTTTATATGTTTTTTTTTGTTTCATCAACTCATAAAAAATCACATTGTGAAACAAATAAATGTTAATCAGTACCTTAAATCATAACATTTGATAATAAAAAATATGGTACATGATTATAGATACATATGCACATCCATACTATATTAAATTATAAAAATTTAGCTAAAAATCTTAAAAACAACTTATTAAGCACTATGTAATGTTTAGTAATGCATAATTTTTCAATTTTAAGTTTACAAGTAATTACAACATATGTACAGTTCCTTAAAGTTTTTTGAAATCTATAAAACTAACTAATAACCGACTCATAAACACATCAAATACATAACATGATATTTCATCATTATCATTATCCAATAAAATACTTCATCATTAAAATTAAAATAAATTACATATTTATTTTTTAATTTAAAATACTTAATTTATAATAAAAATTTGAATTAATCAATTATACCAACAAACCATACAAATTAGTTTCAACCGTCCATCTAGTCTAATGAGTATCTGATTTTATAAATATCCCGATAGTTTCATAATCTAAAGTGTTAATCATCATGAATGAACTCTGATAAATTTTAATAAATATATATATCATCATAAATGAACATTCACCATTTTCCATAAATATTTTAATTGTTTGGTTTTGTATAGTTTGAATGAGTTACAAGGTTTGCAAATGATTGGTATATATATACACGTATATATCTTCGGAACATTCAAATTTTTACTCTTGACCTTTCACAATTTTCGGCAAGCTATGTTTTTGTATGAAAATAATTTAGTTGCCTTTTGTGATAGAGGAAAATTTTGTGTATATCATATGCACCAGACCATAACTATGATTGAGATATGCTGAAATGCTTAGATTACCAAATTTTTTTAAGGTTTATAAAACATGCATACTGTGTCTTTAGTTAATTTCATATGAAAATGGTTTCCAAATTATCATATTGTATGAAAACATTTGATAAATAATCGATCATAATGATTTTTGAAGACGGTGATTTAAGTTTATGTTTGAATATAGACAACATAACACTCAACATTCATCAAAGTCGTTGAAAAACTAGAAATGACACGTTGAATTTTTTGGATCTTTTAAAACAATAAGCATCGACTCACGATATATGCCACATCATTATTTCCCCTCTCATTATTGTTCTCATATCATATATACATCATGCACTTGACTGCTTATCCCCTATATATGTCTAACCTTAACATGTTTCAAATTTAATGATTTTCTAACTTTGAAACTAAAAATTTTAAAAAAGTATAAATTGTATAAATCTTTCTTATATTTGTTCTACGCCTACCTTTTTCCATTCCATATTTGCCCCTTAGAGGATAAGGTAGAATCCCCGCCGAAACCGACTTTGTTATCTATAAATTAATAGAAGTAAATTGATGATCCGTGGTTAAACAATAAACAAGTTGATGGTAACGATGTAATAGTTCATAAAGATGAAAATAACACGACATAGGTCGACAACAAGGCAGAAATGGAAGTCGTTATCAGTAAATGGATTAAGCAAATTGACATGAACTCTTAGGGGGCGTTTGGTTCGCAGAATGAAATTTGATGGAATTGGAATCCATCGAAGGAATTTGACTTTGAAGGAATTGGAATGGAATTTGACCACGCCTTTGGTTGATAAGAATTTAAATCCTTCACCTAAGCCAATGAATGATGAATTCATTGAATTGTGAAATTCAATGGAATTGGAAGGATTCCATCGCTTCATTCCATGAACCAAACATGGGTTTGGAATTTGGTTAATGGAATTGGTCATTCAAATTCCTTCAAATTCAATGAACCAAACGACCCCTTATGTTCTAGACATCGACACTATATGCTCATTAGATTGTCATTTTGAATATTGTTACCGAATACCAATAGAAAAGAACGATAAGAAAGATCATACGTCTAAAACACAACCACAAAATTACTTACATTCCAATTGAATCTTATACAAGTCATGACGCGACATTAATCAATAATTGCCGAACAGTAGAAAAACGGTGCAAATTAAACATGTAATAAATGAAAATGGCACATTGTCTAAGTTTGCATGGACCACACAAATCGATTAGTACGTAAACATACAATTGATTAACACAAAAGACAAATATAACACGTATGAAATAAACCCTCGTTTCAAACAAATGGGCACAACCCTATGAAATCAGGACCATGCATAATTCATTGGAACCAACCGTAGAGAATCGTACATAATCTTGAGAAAGTTTCAAAACAACAAAAACCATTCATATTAGATCATATTCCAATGTCACAAAATTTTGAGAATAATTTCAAAAAACAAGATGGTATGTCATCACACATTTAAAATAAAAGTATAACATAATCATACATAACTTTTAAACTTTGAAGGTTAACAGTGTAAATACAACCAGCTAATTTTTTCTTTTACTCAAGAAACAGAGACATTATATTAATAATATAATGTATGAGTTGAAATGAACAAACTTAAAGGTATATCTGGTATGAATGTAATAATAGAGGGATATGTTTGAGCATTCGTATTAGATCAAATTCCAACGTTTTACCCATCACAAAAATCTTTGAATAGTTTCGAAACACAAGGGTACGTCATCAAACATTTAAATTTAAAATAAAAGTATAACAAAATCATACACGTTTTTTAAACTTTGAAGGTTAATAGTGTAAATACAACCCGATATGAGTTGAAATTGTATGTTGGGGTTGAAATCAAGAAACTTAAAGGTGTATTTGGTATGAATGGAATAATAGAAGGATATGTTTGAGCATTCATATTAGATCAGATTCCAACGTTTATTCATCACAAAAATTCGAGAACAATATTGAAACACAAGGGTACGTCATCAAACCTTTAAAATAAAAGTATAATAGAATCATACAAGGTTTTTAAACTTTGAAGGTTAACAATGTTAATACAACCAGATAATTTTTTTTTTAGTGATGAAACAGAGACATTATGAGTTGAAAATTAAGAAACTTAAAGGTGTATTTGGTATGAGTGTAATAATAGAGGGGGTATGTTTGAGCATTGATGAGAAGTATAAGGGGGTGAAGTATTGAAAGAGAAATGGAAACCGATCACGTGTTGGCAAGCATAAGAAAGAATCGACAGGGGCCGCGTTCAACGCTCTTCACTTTCTCTCTCTTTTTTCTCTCTTTCTTTCGTGTAAGATTAAGTCGTGTCGCCGAAAGGTAAAACCCCACCCAACACACCCACAAACTCACCCCTCAGTCGGCGGACCAATCAATCGACTTCTCTCCGGAGTTTTCGTCTTCATCGCAATCACGCCGGTCAACTCAACAATCTAGGGTTTGTTGATTCGTTTGTTCGGTGCTGCTGCTGGTGGTGATGACGATTATGAACTGACTTCCTTAGTTCGATTCAATTTTGTTGATTTTTATTTTATTTGGAATGATGGAGGGTCAGAATTTGGGAGGTGAGGGTCAAAGCGTTGACAGGAGTCAACCGATTGGCGATGATTCGAAGCTGGTCGGTGGTGCGATTGATGTTGTTGTTCAGGCCGTCGTTGATGGAGGAGGAGGGAAGGTGGAGTTAGGTGGATGCGGAGGGGGATGTGGAGGGGGAGGGGTGAAGAAGAAGCGAGGGCGGCCGCCTAAGGCTCAGGCGAAACATTCTCCTGCTAAGAAGAATAAAGAAGAAGAGGAGGAGGAGGATGTTTGTTTTATTTGCTTCGATGGTGGGAGTCTTGTGCTCTGCGATCGCCGGTTTGTGTTGTTTTTTTAATACCTTTTCTCTATATGTAATTGTTGTTTTTATTTGGTGTGATTGATTTGGGGGTGATGGATTTATTTTGGAATGCATGCGATTGTTAGTTTAATAAAAGGGAGCGGATTTTTTTGGTTATTGATGAGAGACAAGTTTTTGCTTTATATGCTTTGTGTAAAATTTGGTAGGAGTTATGAATTGGCGAAGCAGTGAATATTCTGTTATCTTTATGGAATTTTGTTTGGTGTAGGGGTTGTCCAAAGGCATACCATCCGCAATGTATCAAACGCGATGAAGCATTTTTCCAATCCGCAGCTAGATGGAATTGTGGTATGTTCTCTTTGTGATATCGTTATTGTTTTCTTAATGATCTTCTAGGTTACTGCTTGAATATGGGTGATGCTTTTAAGCAAGAATATATATATATATATATATATATGTAGGCTACAAAATCTGAGATGTTTGATCAACTATGTTTACCCCTTGAGAAGCTAGGGCTTTGGTCTCTTCATAGGTGTGTTAGGACATTCAAATAAGAAATGCAGGTTTGAAATTTAGTGTGCATGAAGAAAACTAATAGCAGACACTGTAACTTTGAGGTTTTTGGAGCCTTATAGCTGATCACTTAAAGATAATGCACCAGAGGTTCTGGGTTTTGTTCTCTATGAAGGTATGTTAGGATATTAGAATATGAAATGCTGCCATGCTTTCAAATTTAGTGGGCATGGGGAAATATTAGGAGTAGACAGTTTGTTAAGTTGTGCATTTGGGCCTTTGTAACCCGGGCAGTTGAAGATAAACATGAAAGGATTATTGAACTCTACGAATTCATGGTAATGGTCGGAGTCACTAAATTTTCCCCATAGAACAGAATCTTGTATATGTTCTTTTTTGATATTACAAAGAGTTTTTAGATTTTGCCATCAATCTATCAACAAGGGTTGTGTTTTACCATGTATTATTTTTCTTCCATTTTTGCCATTGTTTCCCTAGTGCTGATGCATGGTTCTTTGAGTCTTGCATATGGTTTTCGTATCCAGTTTATACTTTATATATTGATTTCCTGCAGCAAACTAACTTTTTAGAAATGCAAGTATTAATTTGATCTAGAATCTGTCCATTTGTAAGTCTTCAAAGAGGTTTCACTTCTTGTTATGAGCTCACCCCAAAAACATTTTTGAAACTTTATTATGCCAAAAATTTCAATCCAGATATGGTTTGTTTCTGTCATTGTATGTTATCATACATGGTATGCCATTAAAAATGCTACCTTTTAGCAAACAAAACTCAATTGGGAACTGATCAATAACTTCCGAAGGAGGGATAGCTGAATGTCTATAAATTCACCAAGATAAGAGGAAAACTAGACATTAATCAAATCAAATGCATCAAGAATGAGAATCAAAGACTAATAGTAAAAGAGGATATTTTAAAGAGACGTGGAAAGACTACTTTGATGGGTTCATCCAGAGATAATGAGGCGATGTAGGAAAAAAATAGATGGTTCTTTTGATGTAGATTTCTTTTTATGTAGAATTATAGTATTTGAAGTGAAGAAAGCTTTAAAAAAAGACAACTATAGGCAAGCTTCTATGACCTATTCGTATTCCTATGAAGGTTTTGAGTTGCCTCAAGGTGGTAGTTTAGCATTGCTTGCTAGGTTATCCAGCACTATTATTTCGACGGAGAATTTCTAATGGATTCATGTTGGTTCTGGATCTTCATATATATTAAATATCCAAGATTGTATTAGTACAAATGTGTCCTACATATGAGCAAATACAATGAAGCTGTGGTAAGAACTACATCAATTTCGTTTCATGTTGGGAAGACTAAAAGGAGAGATTATGTTTATGATTGTGATAGATAAAGGTATCTATGATATGTATAACTTGAGACCATGTGATAGGGATGCTAGTATCTTCATTACCAGATTGGAACAACTCTTATCGAGCATCGTCATTCAATCAGTATCTCTTTGCTTTGTTTCTGGATAAGTTTTTGAAAGGATATAAGGTGCATTCCATGATGTATATGGAGGTGGATGTGTGGCCACACAGTGGGTGATGGGATCAAAATGAGGGTACGTGGGAGAAGTTGTGATGGGACGACTTTAGGAGAAGCTTAGGCGACAATGCTTGAGACGGTTTGGTTATCTCCAAAGTAGACCTTCAGATGCACCATTTAGAAGAGAAGACCTGTATCAAGAAGAGATTGTTAGGGCAGTTACAGATTGGTAACTTGACATGCTGCAAAGAGTGAAGAGAAACGCGTGAGTGGATAAGGCTAATTGGCTTGAATACGAGTACACTAAAGGATGCTATTCATGTCCAAATGCCTAGGGGGTTCACCTTGTCATGTCTACCTTTTGGTTTCACCATTTTCCGATCTTGTGTGATATTCTGACCTACTAACGAGTTTAAATAAAACATTTTGCTGTTTCTTTTTCCGGATAAAAGGCTTTGCTGTTGATATCATTATACATAAATCTTCCTGTTCTAAATCAGATTTCTGTTTGACAATGCTGTCAACAGGGGAAACAACCAAGATGAGTATGATAAAAATTAGAGAACTTCCAATGTCTAATCGTATATCCTACAAACCCACCTTCTATAAACTCCATAAGTTCTTGCATTTTTAATTTAGTAGATCAAATCTATGTCTACCATGTTTAAAGAATCACAATTGTTGGTTTTGATCTATTTTGAAATAGCCAAAAAGGTAACCCCGTTTACAATTTAAGCGTTTCTTGTTAACAACTTAGGTAATAGAAGGGACAGCGGTGTGTTGTATTCTTAAAGCATGTTGACTGGGGGGACATGGTGTCAGTAGGCTGGTAGTGTCTTTGGTTCCAACTTGAGCATTTCTGAAAGGGAGTCATGGAGAAAGGGGTCATCTGAGAATGGCAAACAAATATTTTGACAGTAAACAGATCTGAAGTTAAAGCCTGATCTTCACACCGAGTGTTGCGTTTTCAAGCTCCTTAACTTGATATTGAGGTTTTCAGAATGTAACCATTTTACCAACCGGATATTAAGTATTCTGTAATCACCTGCACAAATCGAACAAGATCTTAGAATCCATTTAGTTGATGGAAGAAGAGGGGGGCAGGTCTGAGGATCAAGCGGTAATGGGCAAGGGGATTGTCTTATTCTTTTTGTTTTTTATCAAACTGAAATAGATAAGAAGAGCCAAATGGCACCTTCGTGGTGAGGACTGCTCTTATACTTTGACATTTGTCTTTGAGGTCAGAATAGTGTTTTGATACATAATTCTGCACCCTTTCTGGTATTCTTCATTTGACACTTCTCAGAACCATATATGGATTTAACTAGTAACAATGGCAACCACAGTTTTTTATGTTCTTTGAAGAGAGAATCTCATGTATCAAATCCAGGTTAGCAGTTTAATTTTTAACTGATTTTCTAATAGCCTGGCATTCTACTTTATTTGTTCTTTGTCTATTATCTAATCAAATGGGTGGCAATCAATTGTAAATTATAGTAGAGTAGGTTGTTGCAAAAGTTGCTAATATCTTGGTTATTATATGAATTCCAGGTTGGCATATATGTAGTTTATGCCAGAAGGCTGCACATCATATGTGCTATACGTGTACGTATTCATTGTGCAGAGGTTGCATTAAAAATTCTGATTATGTGGGTGTCAGAGGTGATAGAGGCTTTTGCACTATATGCATGAAAACGATCATGCTGATCGAAAATAATGGCCAGGGAGAGGATGGGAAGGTATGCAAAATCTTACCTCCTAATATACTGATAATTTATATGGTGTATGTAATGTGTTCCATAAAGCATTCTTCTCTTATGTTTGGTAGGCAAGATTTTTCTACATTATTGCATATTTAGATCATGTATCCAACTTGAGATTTCAATATTTATGTGTTGGAGGTTGAAACTAAATCAATGCATGGACCACTATCTGCTATAAAAGAATGAAAGGATAATGTTTGTTTAAACGGTCATCCCAAAATGAAATTCACTGGGTTAAAAATGTTCTCAAGCAACTATCAATACACAACTAGCATATGATCTACTCATGTATTGGTATCCTGTAATGGTTTATATGCATCATTCTAAGCGTAGACAAGCATTGTCTAATGCCAATGTTCTAAAAATCCTTGCTTAGGGATGGTTAAGCGGCTACCTAGTTGTTAAGTGCCCTCACTGCTTCGATTAGTTGGGGCTGCTTAACTTGCCACCTAGGAGTTACCCACCCTCTACCACTTTGATTAGCAATAATCATTGAAATACGCTTTTAAAAAAAATAAGTGGGGATTAAACAACCTTTTTGAACTTGTTTTATAGATTTTTCTGATCTTTTGGAGAACCTTTCACGTCTTACCTAAGTAGTGGTGTCAATGAAACAATCTAACTATTATTCATTTAGAAAGAGAATTGTATCAAAATTAGATTTTAACTGTCTTGCTCATGCAATTAAGCTTTAGTAGTATTCTAGTAAAGTCAATCGACCGCCTAGCTCTGCTTACTCTTTTTTGAATTATGTTCAATGCTGAAGATGGCAAGTGAGACTGATCAATAAAGCTCGTAATGTTCCAACTGAGGATCGATGAAGCAATAATCTTATATCAATATATCATGTACTGAATCTATAGTTTCTTATCTATCTAATAAATTGGCCTTAAAGACGGGTGGTCTTCCAAAAGCTTGTCAGTTATGCCACGTGATTTTCGTAGAGCTTGATTGAATCGAGATAATAAACGTCATATCTAGACCATCATTCAAAAAGTTATTGGGAATATATATCTTTATTTACTAGAATGAACATTATTGGTTCACCATATTATTCTGCTGTTATTAAAGATTCTAGATTTTCCCTTCTTTTCTTAGTGTTATGAAATATATGTTCACTTTATTGCATTGTTTCATATCCTTCAATTAGATGCTATTCATCTTCATTGCTGTTATCTGCACGGGAAACTGGGTCTCGTCATATTGATGCATGATTGCACTCTTGTTATTCCTTCTCCTTTCCTTTCAAATATTCAGCATAGTTGTGAAAAGCGCGCCTGAGGCGCTGAGGCGCATTATATATATTAACATTTAACAGGAATGATGAACAGTAACTTACAGATTTGGTCCTTGAGGTTTTTAGTAAATTACAGATTTGGTCCTTGAGGTTTTATCTCCCTGTTAGATTTAGTCCTATGTTTGTAGAGTTACAAATTTGGTTCCTATAGTTTTATTTTCCTCTTGGATTTAGTCCCCATAATTTGTTGATTCCAAAATAGACTTTCGATTTTGCATTTGCGTAACGTTTTGGTCCTCGAAACTAAAAGTTGTTAGCTCCTGATCGTTAAGTAAATGACATTTCGATCATTTATAACTTTTTCATTTTCTAATTTAAATAAATAAAAGTTATATTATAAAAATTATTTTTATTATATAAGCATAAAATAAAGATCCCTTAACATGCATCGCATCTCAATGACTGTGTCTTCTCCAACCCAAAACCTTCCGCCTTCCCCATCAATCCAAGCACATAGTCGTAGGTGATTCACGCACCAATTTTTTATTTATTAATAAAGTAATTTATCATAATTTATTTTATGTTTAATAATGATGTAAAATTTGTTTAATTCATATTTTTATTATAATTTAATTTAGGTTTAATAACAATGTAACTTTTTTTAGGTTTAATGATGTAATGTACCATTTGCCAATTTATTTTCGCTTCCTATCATACACACACATCATCCTCATAGGGCATTTTGTAAATTATAGTCATGCTGCTAACAGACACAAAATGTTTTGTTCTCATAATTGGTCATGCTCAAATTTATGGTCTTAATATTTCTTTCCATCAACGCACACGATAACCCGCAGCAACGCGCGGGCATTAATCCCACCTCGTAAGGCACAAAGCTCTGGGCTTTTTAGAAGTCAAGGCGAGGCACATTGCAGAGGCGCACCAAGGCACAACGCCTTGGGCTTAGGCGCGCTTCACAAATATTGATCTTTTTTTAAAAAAATTACTTGTTTTGCCTCTTAGAATTCTGCAGAAAAAACTTAATAATCAAGTCAACTATAATATTAATGATGCCTTTTTAGTTTTAACCTCCTAGACTTCTACAAAAAGGAGTTATGAGGCAAGTGATAAGTCTATATGATCTATTCCATTCTTATCTCCTATTAAAAAGAGTAACTAGATAATTCTCCCTATAAATACAATCCATATCTATTCTTCTCTCTATAAATACACTCATATCTTTTTATATGATGGTATTTGAGTTGTGTATTGCTATGTGTGTATGTATGTACGTATTTATGTGTGTGTGTATATCAGTATATGTATATATATTATTTTATAATTCAATGCGCCTCGCATTTGTGAGGCCCGCGCCTCGCGCCTAGGCCCCTGGACCCCTTTGCGTCTAAGTGCGCCTTGCGCCTTTAACAACTATGATATTCAGTATTACTGATCTTTTATCTAATTTTGTCAGATCTTACACATATGTTTAATTTGCATGGGTGCAGTATTTCTTCATGCCATTTCACTACTTGTTAGAGTCAACAGTGTTAAGTAATTCCCATTTATTTTGTTTTTGGATGTTGAAATGTCCCATGAGTTTAAATGTGAATCATTTTTTAGCTTTATGATGTTCATTGCTTTGATAACATACAAATGGAAATTATGATGACAACAGAAGCCCGCATGATCTGTCATGCAAGGAACTTGAGCATTAATTACTTGTTGCCATTTTGGTGATATTCTTGATGTCAAAGATTTTTTGAGCTGATTTGGGATGGCTTGAATGATGTTGTAAATTAGTTTCTTACTAAAACATCTGTGATTGCAGTTCTCTGTTATGGACTTGTTCTCTAAATGATCTTTTACTTTCCCTTACCTGTTATCATCTGTAAACTGTCCAGGTTCAAGCAGATTTTGATGACAAACTTAGTTGGGAGTATCTCTTCAAGGTATATTGGGTCATCTTAAAAGGAAACTTATCTTTGACTGTGGATGAGCTTACCCAAGCTAAGAACCGCTCGAACGGAGCTAGTACAGTGTCTGGAGCTAGTACAGTGTCTTCAGCTCTTCCATCAACTGGTGTACATAATAGAACCAATGACTTGAGGAGCATTACATCACCAGCATCTTTTGGTAATGCGGAGGAAAATGAATCTAAAAGAAGAAAGATAGATGAGCAGGTCAATATACTCCCTAAGGAAACTGTAAATACGGAAAAACTGGGGAATGATGATAACGTGACTATGGTTGAGTGCAAGGAGTGGGCAACCAAAGAGCTGTTGGATTTTATCGCACATGTGAAGAACGGTGATACATCTGTAGTATCTCAGCTTGATGTCCAGGCACTTATGATGGAGTACATAAAAATAAATAATCTTCATGATCCTAGAAAGAAAAACCAATTCATATGTGATTCGAGGCTAAAGAATATCTTTGGGAAGTCACGAGTTGGTCACAATCAAATGCCAAAGCTTCTGGAACGCCATTTTCTCATCAGAGAGGACTCTCAGAAGAGCACTGTCAACAGTAATGCTGTACAGGATGATGCTAATCAGAACCATGTCAACGTGCTGATGGTAGGTAAAGATAGGAAACCTAGAAATCGTAGCAAGGGTGAAGAACGTGTAGTAGAGAATAGATTGGATGATTTTGCTGCAGTTGATGTCCACAACATGAATTTAATATACCTGAGACGTGATTTGATGGAAAAACTTCTTGAAGACAGTGAAAAATTTCATGATAAGGTGGTTGGATCAATTGTGCGAATAAAAATATCTGGTAGTGATCTGAAGTATGACATGTACAGACTTGTCCAAGTTGTAGGTAATGAATTTTAGCTCCATTTACAAGAACTAATATACGAGCTTCAGATTATTATCATCTAAAGTTTACAACCAACATCTGCAGGTACTAGTAAGGTGGATGTACCATATAAGGTTGACAGAAAATTAGCAGACATTATGCTTGAAGTATTAAATTTAGACAAGAAGGAGACTATATCGATTGACACAGTTTCAGACCAAGAATTTACTGAGGTGAGTAATTAGGGTTTCTACTCTTTCGTTAATTTACTTTGCTTATACTACATGCCGCATGTACATAAAGGGGAATGAGGCGCTCTCACCATGAGTGATAGTTTAGGTGGAGGGTGATGGATACAAGAATTTGTAGGCCCTACCCAAAAAGTGTAGTGGACCATACGGGCGTTAGAACTTGCAAGGCACCTGTTTTTCCTGCCTCAACCATCACTTGCTGGTAGGGGGTTTCAAATCCTCTAATCAGATATATGGTAAAATGATGAGGTCAAAACACTGAAAAAGAAACCTTGTTCAACCTCTAGGCTATTAAAGTAAGACACACTTGTATGCACACAACATATATTCTATTTATATTCTTCTAAAACAAATTACAAAAATCAGATGTTCTAGTGAACTCCTGATTGCTGACATGAGCATGCGTATTATTGTCAAACAGTTGGTATTTTCTTTGCCATACATGGACTTACCTAGTTACCTGACTGGATGTTGACGTAGTTGACTACTCACCAAGAGTCCACATAATGCTTGCCAATATGCATGTTAGGAATTTCTCTTCATCATAAAGGATATACAACGTGTTGGATGGTATTTTAGCTAGTTTACCTTATTCAGCAGCCAAAGAGATTTAAGATAGAAACTTTGTTGTTGGATGTTCAAAAACCTTTCAGTGGCTATAAAAAGTTTATATGTTATGCTTAGTACCTGATGTTAAAGTCTTGGAAGTAGCATATCTTCTACAGTTGTCTACACCATGTTAAAATATACTCTCTTCGTTCCAAAATAAGTGTCCACTTTAAAACTAGGTACCTACTTTCCAATTCTACCTTTAATTTATGAGATGGAGAAATTCATTAATGCACCTATCATTAGGGGTAAAATTGTCTTTTAGTCGATTAAAAATTGTAATAATTACACATTTCTAAAACTGTATACCTTTTTCATTGTGGGCATTTATTCTGGAAGGGAGGGAGTATATAATTAAATAATTGGGATTCTTTATTTTTTCTCCTGCTGGTGAAGCCATGGGTAGAGGCTGTAGTTCTTTTCATATTCTTATAAACTTCTGTAATTGTAAACTTGTAGGTGTGCTTCATTGATTCTATCTGCCCCCTTTTCAAACAATTTCTTGATGTTTGTAATAATACTTGTCCACAACGTTTTCAGGAAGAATGCAGACGACTGCAACAAAGTATACAATGTGGGCTTGTAAAACACTTCACTGTAGTAAGTCTTGCATGGCCATCCAATCTTTATTCTCAACTTCTCACCAAATTTCAGCTTGTATTGCGATTGCCTTTCTTTTTTTTTGCCCTCTTTTATGCCAATTTCTTGCTTGCTTCAGGGTGAAATACAAGAAAAGGCAGTGGCCCTACAGCCAGACAAGCTAAATGATGTGAGTTATTTGGCTTTATGATATGGTGGCATATGAGCGTTTTGATAGTCACTTGGATTTGTTTTCTCTTATATGTTTCTTAACGATGATAAGAGTTTATATATAGTTTTTCAAGTGGGCTTAACAAAGTTCGGCATATGTAGCTTTTTATTACTATATTTGATTATTTTCCTCTTTCTTGTGTAATTCAGTGGACTGAAAAGGAGATATTGCGGCTTAATCATGCCCGTGATGCAGCAAGTGAGAAACGGCAGAAGAAGGGATATCCTTTTGTGACATTACATCTTGATATTTTTGTTTTCTTTCATAAGAATTGATTGCATGATAACTTCAAAGTAGCAAATCGTGTAAGAAGGTTGGAGAGCATTAGAAAGACGATGTGCATGAGGGTCTATTTGAATTGATTAAATGCGATCCAAAATCTGATCCCAATCTCTTGGATTTGATCTGATTCAGTGAGTGATAAATCTCATGTGGTTCAGTCGCATGATAGTATCTCAGAAATTTATTTTTACCGTGGGCTTGATTGGTACTCGAGATTTAGAATCAAAGTTCAAAGATTAGTTGACTTGGCTCATATTACCCTGAAATATAAGTTCAAAATAATCAAAGCACAAAGTACAGTGAGTTAGGGTTAGAGACACATAACAGGATAATAAAATGTATATGCAGTTTTAGAAATTTCCTAGTAGGATTAGATATTTTTGCGGATTGAACCTTACCCGTCCAATAACTTTAAGATTCAAAATTAGTTTAATGTGATAGAAACTTAGCATCCCTACTGAATCTTTAATCATTCTTGTGCATATAGGAGGGGTTGCGACCTGGGTTATTTAGGAGAATAACTTTCTGACAGTTTATTTTTAAATGCATTATCTTCTGACAGATCTTCAGGCATTATTGTGTTAGGCAGAAGCATTCTTAAAACCGTCAAAGAAGAATCTGTAAGAAAGTTTATTCTCCTAAATAACTCGTTGGGGTCTGTAGGGTAGTAGTTCACATCCATTTAGTAATTGATCATAAGGCCTTTGATTTGTTGTAATTTCTTGACTACCCCCACTTATAGAGAATGTGTGGAGAAGCTCCAACTTCTGAATTCACCTGATGAACGAGAGCGCAGGTTAAAGGAGATTCCAGTGGTTCGTTCTGATCCAAAAATGAATCCGCATTATGAATCGGATGACACTGAAGAGTATTTTAACAAAGAACATGGTTTGTTCGATACCCTTTTAGCATATCAATTTCATATCCTACTTTCTAGATTTGTTTTTATTCCTACTGTCAATTTTCAGTAAGCAGTAGTGTTGTTGAACTCTACAGGAGATCATATGGAGTCCAAATATTCTCGGGTCAGCAGCAAGAATTCACGCTCGCCTAAAAAGAGAGTAGCAAAATCAAATTCCGCTCACAAAAAATCACGGAAAAATGAGCAACCCAAGAACAAAAATGTTGAAGATGGATCTACCAAAGATCCTGCGCCTTCAACTTTGGCGAAATCACAAAACGAGCCTGATTGTAACGGTTCAACGGTTACCAAATTGGATCAAGCCACATTTCGCTCGACAGTATCCAACAGTGCACCGGAAACAATAGCTTCATCTCTCTCCATCGGGAAGACCTCATCTCCGAATGACTTACTGTGGCATTATCACGATCCATACGGAAAAGTTCAAGGGCCGTTTTCTATTTTACAGCTTCAGAGGTGGAGCACGACCGGATACTTCCCGATTGATTTGAGGGTATGGGTGAGCCACGAAGACAAGTCACTACTTTTGACCGATGTGCTGAAAGAGCAGTTTCACAACCACGATGTCCACTGGAGCGAGAATAGAATCCCGGGTAACAAAGCTGGTAATCAAACCAAGGATCTCAATGTTTGCAGTGCAATTCCATCTGCCACTGTTGCCGTGGCTCCATGTGCTCCGAACCTTGACTCCACTGCCACTATTGCCGTCAATCATGAAAAGTTATCTGATAGTCATGGTTCCTCTGGCCAATCTTTTGGACAAAACTGGAGTGCGAATAACAACTTGAACGGTAATCCCGCAAGTGTTGCGTCTTTGACTTTGTCAAACGAGTCAACCGGGCAACTCAATGCCGCAAATATGCCTATGGGAACAGAGAGAAATGAAGCCGATATTAAGCATGTTTCTACTGCATCTAAGGATGCTGATGCAGCCCTCTCTGATTTGCCGGGTCCTACACCAAAGAAGATGATCGTTGAAGATGAGAAGATACAATCGGTGCCAGATACGAAACTTTTGATTCAAGATTCCGGGAACCCTCCAAGCTGGAGTAGTGCTTCGAGTCTAGTAGTTGGTGGGGCCAAACTTCCGGTTTCGGCTGATGGATGGGGTGGATGCTCTTCGACTCCGGTCAAACGTGAAGAATGGGACTCTGGTTTTGTATCCGTCTCTTCTTTTAAACCGTTAGAGGTGGCTGCAGATCATGTTGCTACTCCGACCTCCAACATCGACCAAAATATTCAATCGTCACAACCGTGTAACGATTTGCCGACTTGGCACGGAGTGGGTGAAATGATCGAGTTTAGCACTTTGGCGGAGGAATCGGTTTCGGATCTTTTGGCGGAAGTCGATGCTATGGAGTCACAATACGGATTGCCATCCCCAACTTCAAGGAGGAACAGTTTTGTTGACGATTTATTTAATGGGTCCTTTGATGAGTTCAGTCCAACCCCTGATCAAGGTACGAGAAGTGACGGCTTTAGCTCTAGTGGAGATATACAACTGCCGTGCCAATCCACCACCACTACCGACGAGCATCTGGTCGGCGGCTCCTCTCAAGGTAACAACATTAACGCATTCGATCCTATGAAGACGTCCAGCGGTTTGCAACTACATTCCTTTATCAGCCCTGAAATAGATGGTCAGGCCTCAATTGGTATTCCTCAGAGAACAAATTCGGAGAATATGGTTTTTGAGTGGCCGGAAATGGACCGGGACCCACAGAATATGATCGACATAAACAGGTCTGCTAAGGCTGAAGGCGATGAAGGAGAGATGGAAACGAGAACCAGTGACCTAGTGAAAGTGAAGGTGGAGAATGTGAATTACGTTCAGCCGGTTGCACCGCTTGATACGTTTCAAAACCGTGGTGGCTCCAGTCATGGCAGGGTGGATGGGGGCGGCATTATACTACAGCCGGAGTCGATGGGAGATTTGAAGTCCACCGCTGAACCTATGCGAGCACCAAAGACCGCGGGTGCAAGCAACCACAGGAGAGTTGGTGGTATTCTGGATAAAGTGGAAGATGACAGATTTTTCCAGCCACCACAACATCTGCCTCCACCACCACCACCACCACCACCACCACCACCGCCGCCAGCGCCACCTTTGACTTTAGGATTGGACCCGTTTGACCTGCGCGGGTGGGGATCAGAAGGTAAAGCAAATGATTCCGGTCAGAGTGGGAACATAGGATGGGAGGCGAACCAGAACCAGAACCAGCGGAGGTATAACAGTAGTAATAGTACGCAGCATCCGGTTGAGGATGCTGGATATAGCAGGAGCAGTAGGAGTGGGTGGAACAAGCAGGCTTCATTCGGTAGCGGTAGTGGCGGTGCCGGTGGTGGTTATTCGCGGCAGCCACCAGCTAAAGGGCAGCGTGTGTGTAAATTTTATGAGAGTGGGAGGTGCAAGAAGGGAGCCTCCTGCAAGTATCTGCACCCATGAGAGGGTGGTTTCCGGCGGCCTGTTGAACCTTTTTTTTGTATAATCAGCTATAAATATATAATATATATATATAAGGCGTGTTGTCAAATGTCAAGTGAAGTCTCTGCTGAATATGTGCAGTTGTTAATGTAACTGGTCTCAGATTAAATTAAATCCAGTCGGTCATCATGATCAAAATACAATTTTATTTTGGGTTCAGTTTTATTGGCTAGACTAGCTTTTAAGTATCACTTTTTAGTAAAAATATTATACTTACATATGGGAGGGTAGGGATGGGTTCAAAACGAAAACGCCACAACATTTGTTTACTTTAGTCATGCTATACAAATGTGATACCAAATCAGAGAAGCAGCTGATTACCTTTAAGTGGCTTGCACACCATCAGGCCCCTATACCACCGTAATAAGGTTGAACCTCTAGAGAAGTAGGTGACCTTTTGCACCATCAGGTCTCCATCGGATGAAAAAGAAATTAAAATATGGTATGATTTATCTGACTTTGAATTTTGCTTATATTTAGATTAAAAAGTAGGGAGTAACTTATTTTAGTGTAAAAAAGAAGTTTTCAGAAGTAGGTCAAACCCACATAATGGTTGAGATTTGTTTTAATGTTTTTGATTTTTTTTTTTTATCGTTCTTATTTAAATGTCCATCCTTATTTGGATGTTCATATTTTAAAAGGTGTGTCATGATGGTTGCTGTGCCTGTGTCTGTTGTGTCACAATGCTTGTTTATGACACCATGTTAAGCCCCATGGCATGCATTGATCCAATGCCTATTTTTCATATCAATATATTATTTTTATTCATAAAAGTTTAATATATAGAAAGATTTGCTACCATAAATCATATATAAAAAAACACCGTAACTCCTAAAACTTTCTTACCATCACGTCAGACTCATGCTATTTAAAATCTTCCAATAATTGAATATTTGAGTGTAACCGAGAGAATAAACCATCAAAAAATAAATAAATGAGATCTTTGGTCTATATATTACCTAAAAATAACTTGTTACTGTTCTCGTTTAAACCTACCTATATATATATCGTACAGATCAAGGGCTATCAGGGTGTTTCTCAGTTTTCTGTTTTTTTTATGTTTCCCCTAAACCTGAACTATATATATAACTAGGACACCAGGAGAAACAAAAATTACAAGATACCCACCCACACATCTCTCGGATTACTATACCAAGAATCACAGCTTAAAACCTGCCCCAATTTAGATCTAGAACAAAACCATTGGAAGGAACAAAATTGGACGTTTTTAACTATAAAACAGTGATGAACAACATATAACCTAAGATGAGATGGAAACCCAACTGATTGATATTAATTTACATAAATTATTACTCCGAATAGTAACAATTTTGACCCAAAATTATGTCATTTTATATATTAAATGTACATCATAAGGATGTTTTTGACGGTGAAACAAATTAACGATGCTATGTAAAATTGATATGGCAGAAAATATTAATTCAGAAGTAATTATTGATTGATTTTGTGCCTAAGCATACTCGAAAAAATGATTTTATATGAATTATTAATATTTCTTGAATTGAATTTTATTTCTTATGATAAAAACAATATATCTAAGATTTTCTTTTTCATAATTATCGAGGGCCCTTTTTCTACATCCCGCCCAGGGCCTATAAAATGTCAGGAACGAGCCTGTTTAAGATATGAGTTTTCTCTTAGATTATCCCAATACAAATTTCGTGATGCCCAAGGCAATAAGGATCAAATTATTGTATTCAAAAAGCAAACTTTCGTGATCCATAGAGATTATCCAGTCCACGTATCATCTCCGATTCCCCAATCTCTAAAATTGACAAAAAATTTAGGACAATTTTAAAACAATGTGTCGTATCAAGGTTATTTTTTAGGACATTATTTGAAAAAATGCATTATACTTATTAGTATGTAGATATTTTCTTCTCAAAAGTGTCATATAAAAAGTTAATATGACACTTATTTGGGATTGCTTATTTGAGGTGCTTATTAACTTATTGCATTTTCAAACAGCTAATAAGCTGTTTTGAGTGTTTGGATTGGAAACTGCTTATGACTTCTCCACTCCGCTAATAAACAGTTTTTGATAAGTTATTCTCAACTGACTTATTTGAAACTTCTTATTAACTTATTTAACCAAATTACATATTTGCCCCTTCTTCCTATAAGTTAATAAGCACTTTACAAATAACCATAAGTTAATAAGCACTTTTACAAATAAGCATAAGTTGTTTTAAATAAGCAATCCCAAACACCCCCTAAAATGTCTTAAAACACATGTGAAGACCTCAAAAGACATTTTATTAACTTATTGCAATATTTTTAGATAAAACGTTTTATAAACTAATCAATCGACTGAAACACTTTAAAACGTTTTTAACTTCGTGAAAAGAAAAAAAAAAAATACTTCCGAAGGATATAAATTATTTGCGGATAAGATCTAAACCAACAGGTATAATAACTAACGAAAAATAGACCAATACTTTTTCTAAAATTCCAAAAAATAAATGAGATAACGTATATAACGAGGTGGGATTAATGCCCGCGCGTTGCTGCGGATGGAAAGAAATAATAAGACCATAAATTTGAGCATGACCAATTATGAGAACAAAACATTTTGTGTCTGTTAGCAGCATGACTATAATTTACAAAATACCCTATGAGGATGATGTGTGTGTATGATAGGAAACGAAAATAAATTGGTAAATGGTACATTACATCATTAAACCTAAAAAAAGTTACATTGTTATTAAACCTAAATTAAATTATAATAAAAATATGAATTAAACAAATTTTACATCATTATTAAACATAAAATAAATTATGATAAATTACTTTATTAATAAATAAAAAATTGGTGCGTGAATCACCTACGACTATGTGCTTGAATTGATGGTGAAGGCGGAAGGTTTTGGGTTGGAGAAGACACAGTCATTGAGATGCGATGCATGTTAAGGGATCTTTATTTTATGCTTATATAATAAAAATAATTTTTATAATATAACTTTTATTTATTTAAATTAGAAAATGAAAAAGTTATAAATGATCGAAATGTCATTACTTAACGGTCAGGAGCTAACAACTTTTAGTTTCAAGGACCAAAACGTTACGCAAATGCAAAATCGAAAGTCTATTTTGGAATCAACAAATTATGGGGACTAAATCCAAGAGGAAAATAAAACTATAGGGACCAAATCTGTAACTCTACAAACATAGGACTAAATCTAACAGGGAGATAAAACCTCAAGGACCAAATCTGTAATTTACTAAAAACCTCAAGGACCAAATCTATAAGTTATTGTTTACCAGTACTGAACAGGTAAATGTTAGTATTTATAATTTTGGTTAAGAAATATTTATATATATCTATTTTATAATTTATTTACACATTATGCGAAACTTTATTTTTTTTGGTTATGGAGTAGTTCTGAGTCAGCAGAGACAAAAACATGCAAAGGTGGTAGTTCCTTTGCAATCATCCGTGACAATGTCGTCGACGTTAATGCGGACGAAGAAACGCGCCGCCGCAGGATTATTCGCGTTGGCCCTAAACCAGGTACAGATCCACCAGACCCGTCCCTTAGGTAATGTAATCGGTGCCGATTCTTTCTCCAACGATCGTCGCCTTTGGGTCCACGAGTCCTCCGGTCTGCTCCGCCCCATCTTCAGGTTCTATACCTCAATTGCCCTAACTTTTCTTCCAATCTAAATGCTAGATTTGTGTAAAATTGATGTATGATATTGATGAAATGCTCAGATTGTTGCAGAATAATTCCTTCCTTCCCCTGTATAATATTTGTCCCAATTGGCAATTTCCGAAAGCGTAGGGAACCCTAATTAAGCCTAATCAGTTTTGGAAATTGAGGTCTCACTTCTGAATGGTAATGATGAGGGTTATTTATAAGTTAGGGATTCCAAATTTCTGGATATGTACGGAAAACATCACTATTGAAGTCCTTATCTCCTCTTATTTAGATGATACCACTATGAAGATCATGGATTCATGGGGTAGGAGATACAGAGAGGCCTGATTGGATATTTGAGGTCTACAGGCCACTAAACACAGATTAAAGACTAGTTTAACAAAAGGCACACATAGTCTCCTAAAGGGTTCCAGACCGGAAGCCAAGTTATTGAAGAGAGTTCTAGAACAAGAAATCCATCTGCGCACAGGAACAACTCACTATATGCACACACTAACTAGTGATATCTTAAAGCTGAGTAACATTTTGTGTATCTGGACAATCTATAAAAAAGGATTACACACATTTGCTAAATGACTTTAACACTTCATTTCACTTATTGGATATTGTCTTTCTCAACCAAGCTTTATTATTGCTGGAGTGGATCAGAGGGCCAAGTCCTTTTGCATTCATTGTCTTTGAACTTGTCTTGGATCCCATTTGGAGGGATGAGAAGTAAAGCACACAAAGAAAAGTATGGACGTGATCAGTTTATATGCGAAACCAAATACAATTCGATATGCATCATCTTTCTTTCTTCTTTTTTCTTTTCAGTAGGTAAAGGAAAATGTGGATTCCAATCCACGACTACCTTATAGAGTATGGACCAAATACCACCAAACTAAATATCATGACATAATTGGATTATGGAAAGAAGCTTTTACAATGTTTTGAGTTTTTTTTTCTCGTATATGTAATCTAAATGCTTACCCAATATGTAACTTGAACAAATTGATGTGTTTTGAGAACTGTGGAACATAAAGTGCGAGGATACCATATAAGGCCACCTCATGATGGTTTACTCATTTTGTTGTTTTCCATGGCGATACTCCTAAGCTTGGATGCAACATACGTGCAATTCCTAATGCTAAATTTTATGTACAACATATGTGAGACTGGTTGGATCGTTTGTGCTTGTGATGGTGATATGTTTCATATGTGCATCTTTGTCAAGAACAGGTTCCTAGATATTGACAGTGCAGCCTGGCCTGATCTGGAGACAACTGCTACCACTTCTTTTGTGAAGCGTCATGTTGGATCTGTATGTTACTTCACACTTTTGTAGTAGAAGAAAATGTTGACTAGTAATATGACTCAGCAACTGATGCTTCTTCTCTCAACATCTTGTTACAAGAAAATATCATTTTTGTGACCTTCTATATATTGGATGACATTTAGAGTAAGCATTTTAGAAACATTCACTCAGAAGTAATATATATATAGGGGCAGGTTCAAACGAGAAGCATTTTGCGAGAAGGCGAAAAGTGTTTAATCATATATGATTAAACACATGTTATATTGACAATACATAGACGTTTAATCTTACATGATTAAACACACTTACAAGCCGTGTAATCATATATGATTAAACACTTCTCGCCTTCTCGCAAAATGTTTAACTTCTCGCATGATCCTCCCTCTCTATATATATATGTATGTATATATAGAGAGGGAGCTTCTTTTGTAAACCCGTTTAATCTTGTGAACTATGTAAACCAATCTAGGCCATCTATTATTTTGATCGACGGTTGAGAAATTTCCGGATTTAAATTTATCAAAAAAATAGGGAAAGGGAGGGAAAGGGTAATTTGGGAATAGGTTTTAAATAATTTAAATTTTAAATTTTGAATTAATAACTAATTTGAATTTATCTAATTTTGGTTATACCATCTCCTTAATTTTCTCAATTATCTTTCATATCTCCTTCCCTCTCTCTCCCTCTCTCTCATAAAATTCCGGCGACCTCCTACCCTCGAATTCCGACGATTTCCTCTCACGATCCATCCTCTCCATTCAATTCCGGCGTCCTCCTCCCACTCTGGCTACCTCCTCCCACTGGCGGCGACCTCCCTCAATTCCGACGAGTTTTATAAACCGTTTTTTTTGAAATTTTCAAGTTTTTTAAGTTTCATAAACCGTTTTTTCGAAATTTGTAAGTTTTTTAAGTTTCATAAACTGTTTTTTCGAAATTTGCAAGTTTTTAAAGTTTCATAAACCGTTTTTTCGAAATTTTCAAATTTCATAAACGGTTTCATAATATGTTTGTTGGATTTTGAAGTTTCATATATTTTTTCTCATATAAATAATCAGAAAATTTCGAAATAATCATGTATTTTCGAAATTTCATTTATTTTATACCATATGAATAATCATATTTTTAAGTTTCATATATTTTTCTCATATGAATAATCAGATTATGAAATGTGAAAATTTCGAAAAAAGAGCTTATGAAAAAACAGTTTATGAAACTCGAACAATTTATGAAATTCGCCGGAATTGGAGGGAGGTTACCGGAGTCGGAGGACGTCGCCGAGAACTGGATGGTGATGGTGGATCATGAGAGAGAGATGGAGATAAATGAGAAAATTAAGAAAGGTGGTTGCTACTAAAAATATGAATTATTTCTAAAATTATGAATTTGGGAAAAAGACCTAAATACCCTTGGTTTACAAGTTCACAGGATAAGGATAAAGTGGGTTTACAAAATAAGTAGACTCTCTCTCTCTCTCTCTCTCTCTATATATATATATATATATATAAGACAGGTGTTTGGATGAATTATCAAGGGACGTAAAACCAAGCATGCGACCTGCATAAGTGTCTGATGCAATTACAGTTGTTAAGTTTTGTTGGATGGTGATCACAGAAGTGTAGCCTGGAATAGTTTGAAAAGGAAGGCGTATCAAGTTATCATCTAAAAGTAAATTAAGTTGTTCATTGTTCAGTACATGTTTTTTATTGGGGGTTCTTTCTACTAGTTTATGATTTTCACTTGCCTTATGGAGTTATGTGACTGTCAGAAAACTTGTTGTTTGAGACGAGCCTATAAGGCTATAATTCACATTGGTTTTGTACTTGGTGTCCACTTACATTTTTGCATTAACTGTGCTTATGTGAGTTAGCAGCTGAGTTTCTTACATATATCACACCATGATTATTATTCTTTAAGCTGCTGTTTGTTAACTATGGTGCCAACTAAAGAGATCAAATTTGATTTACCTGCCTTAAGGCTGGAATATCTGACAGTGTAAGGAATTGGGGGAACTTTCAGAAACTTCTGTATTGCAGTTTGACAAATTTGCACTAGACTATACATTTTCCTTTAAATACTTGGTGGATTTCTAATTACTAATATATAATTCATCATATTTTTATCTATAGAAGATATTGTCATTATTATATTCTTTACCTCTATTCATTTTTAAACTTTTATGCTTGTAATCTTGAATTAAACTGATACAGTCAATTTGCTTGACAACATGATTCTACTTGTGTTTAGTTCATGAATGTACCTTCTTCATATAAGAATCAGTAAAATATATTTGGAAATGGTATAATAGTAGTTACTTGGTGGTTTATGAGTTGTTAGTATTACCTTTTTTAAAAGGGTAAACTTAATATGTGTCTCAGGCATGCACATTTCTATGTTCTAAGTTGGCTCTTCTGAAGCTATGTGACTGTATAAACTGACACATTTTAAGAGACAAATTATTTTTGGAAATAAAAATTTCTGCTTGACCATATCATGGTAACTTTTTAAATCTGAATAAAGCTTGTAGGTGGAGACCACCCTGTTCATGCTCTTGCTCCCCCTTTTAAACTCTTTGATGTTATTAGATTTCGGTTGTTATGGAAGGGGATTATGGGCAAATTTGGCAACTCTTATGTCTTGTAACCAGACTTATAATACCCTGCTTACACATTTTATCAGTAAATTAAGTGTTTTAAACTTTCATTATGCGGTAAAAACTTACATTATGGCCCTACAGCACCAGTGTTTCTTGGTTTGTTGCATTGGAAAAACTCCACTATTTACTTTATAACCAACATTGTTGATATTGTTACAGTACTTACGAGAACTTACAGAAGAAAGTGATGCTGCTTCTCGCGAAGTGGCAGAACAGGAACTTGCATTGTCCAAAGCTGTAGACGCAATGGTATCAAGCATAGAAAAATCTCCAGAACATTTTGAGCACAAAAAAGAGAAGCATCGTGTATATGCACATGAGTGGCGGGAAAAGTTCTCTGTTAATGAATCAATGGCTGAAACAAAGGAGCACCTTCAAAAGAAGCAAGCGAAAGATTGCAAGTCGCCTAAGGCTGAACAAGTACCTACTGCATCCAGTACTGAAGTTCAAGAAAAAACCTTTGAAGAGGCGGGGATGATTGATAACAAAAGGAAAGTCTCCGTCTTATATGAGCTTCTTTCAGCTTGTCTGGCAGATGCACCTGAGGATGCCAAGAAATCTGAACGACCACCAAAGGGGTATGATGCTCGTCATCGTGCTGCCTTGAGGTTGCTGACAACATGGTTTGATATCAAGTGGATCAACATGGTTCGTCTTCCTGTGTGGTCAAACAATATATGTAGGGGTGCATGTCCATGTGCATGGTTTCACATTAACTTTACATATTCTGTAATTCTCCATGAATAGTTTGCATGAACCTATAGGCGGCACACACACTTTTGGTCATCATGAACATGAATTTTAGCTCTTGCTTCGTTACTTCTTTGAGATGTTATACTTTCAGCTTCAAGAACATGCATTTCTATCCTTAAATTGGACAAGGAGTCGTGACCATACAGGAATCGAGTTTTATAGATCATAAATTTTTAGTGGAGAAGACATATAGGGCACAAGCCCTACAATTTTAGGCGTGCAACTTACAGGCTGAAGCTGATAAAGGATCAAAGCTTGTTCTATTCTAAGTGTCCAATCTACTACTTAATGATTTAATCCTTTAGTCTTCTGTGGGCTGGGGCTCTTTAGTTTAGTTTAGAATTATCTGTTACTTCACTACCTCCTCAATAACTTGGAAGACAGTCATGTCAGAAAAAGATTACTTGTAAAAACTAGTTTGGAAGTCACTCTATAGCTTTATATCTTTCTATATATATTGTTGCATTGTCCAACTAATTTTGTCCTTCACATGATTTATGAATTAGCAATTTAACATTCACTTCAGGTCTTGCTATTATTCTCTTATTGATGAACTGTTGAACAGTCAAAACTACTTGTTGAATCACCGTCTTACCAGTTTAGCATTTGTTCATACATTGACTTGGTGGTGACTTTTTGTCATCCGTTTTGCACCGAAACATCTACTTGTAATCTAATCAAGTATGCCATAGGATATTGTGTTCTCTGTTGATGTCAGTACTGCATCCCATATTATTTTTCTAAATGAAGATCTTTTTCCAGGAAGCAATTGAGGTGGTTATTTCTTGTTCTGCAATGGCTGCATTGGAACAACATGGTGAAAAACAAAACGAGCATATCTCAGATGAATCATGGGAGAAGTGGAAACGTGGAAGTCTCATTGGAGCAGCTGCTATAACCGGTGGAACCTTAATGGCAATCACTGGTGGTATGATCCTCATTTTCTTGTAGAACCTGACATATTTAATTTGTCATACGTGAAATGGCATACACTAATTTTTCTTGCAGTTAGATATAGTACATTGGGGTTTCACTGCTTGTTTGTAGAAGTTTAAAAATAAACCAAATGAAACCAGTAAATCCCACATGTTGTAGGGTCTAGAGAGGATAAGATACTAAGATGTATGTAGACCTTACCTCTACCCCAAGGAGAAAAAAATCTTTCCTTGAAGACCCCCGACTTGCAAAAAGATTTTGTGCAAAAGATTTTGCAGAGTTTTCGGGGAGTCTTAAGCAACTCTAGAAGTTTGTCTAAAATTTGAAAGAAATGAAAGAAAGAAATGAAATTAATAAAAGAAAAGAAGTTGGGAAGAGTATGAGATGGATAGAAGACCTAAAGATGTGCGGTAAAACAATAGAACAAGTGATTAAAAGTCTCGCTTCGCACAAAAGCCTGACATCTTGTTTGTAGAAGTATGTTTTCTTTATATAGGTTCATAAGTTGTATATATAATCATGTACCTTTTTGTAATCAATGCATAGATATGAGCTGATCACATGGTATCAAAGCCTTTTTTTTTTTCCGGTGAGAGAACTCTAGCCGCCGCCTTCGATGGTGACAGAATCTCAACTGTTAGAATAAACCTTAGCTTTTACCATTACCCTACCAGTCACAATCGTCGCCGTCCTACCAGCCATCGGTCGTCGTTGTTTGAACAACCACTGCTGCCGTGAAAATCCTTGCCACACAAGGATTTTTCTTGTCCCCTTATATTCCACAGGTTTGACTAAGATCCAACTAGGTACGGTCCACTTGTTGCCCACCGCCGCTTCCCGCCACTGCCTCCCGCCAAAAAAGTTGCTATGTATCTTATTTCTTTTTGTATTTGCTTTAGCGGATAAAATAAAGAAAACATTCCCTTATTTGAAGATTTGACAAGAGTTGCATAGAAATATCCTTCAGGTAGCGTTTGGTATGCAGATTGGATGGGACAGGACGGGACAAAGACTAATTGTCTGTCCTACGTTTGGTACGATTAGAAAGGACAGGACTAGTTGTCTGTTTTGCGTTTGGTAAGCTGGACAGGACATAACTGTTAAAATGACCAGATTGCCCTTAAATGTTGTTTTATGTTATTTTGTATCATATAATGATTGTAAATGACGCAGATCAACTAAAATATATTTAAATAATTTTATCTATGATATTTGTACTATTTTTTAAATATATATACATGATCTTGAACATTCTAACACAACAAATGTAAAGATATACATAACTTAAAATCATTCCAACGCAACAATTATAAATACATACAAAATTTTAAAACTTTCCAACACAACGCTAAATTCACACATAATTTAAAAACCATTCAACACAACAATTGTACCAAAAAAATTTAAACACGTGTCATACCTACATCAAAAGTTTAAACATTCACAAACAAGTCAAAACATGTCTAGCCCAGTGGTAAGGTTAACATCCTTGGGGGGTCAGTGGATGGTATCCCTGACTACCCGGGTTCGAACCCCATGGTGAGCATGTGGCGATATCCAGATCATGGGCCTGCCACTTAGTGGTACCCTTAATTGGGCCGGGTCGTGGACGACGGGGATTAGTCGGGTGGCACCCTTAAGTGGGAGCCCGGATACCCCGGAAACGTGTGTGTTATTTGCCGTTCAAAAAAAAAAAGTCAAGTGCCACAAAAATAATTTAAACATCCTAGGCCCCTTTCTTCAAGTGATATGGAACTATTTGTCTTCTCAAATTTTAGAAAGTTGAGGAGCATTTAAGTAATTTGGTATCTATACAACTATATCCTCTAGGAAATCCTAGTCTTTTGAAACAAATTATTTCAATATAAATTCGTCAAGGTTGACAAAGTTCCCATTCAAGAACCAATGCTAGTGAATATACAATCATAGGTATCATTAACTTTTCTTTCTATTTTGAAAATTCCACTCAAGTTAAATTCTACAATTTAGGCTTACTGGAGTATGTTTGTCCAAACCGGTCTTGAAAGTTTGGACAATGATGATCATTTGAGTCAGGACTCTCCAAACCTTAAAACTCGGAAATGGAAGTTCAAGAGTGGTATTTGAGTTCTCTTCCCCATAACTCCTTATGTTAAATTATGGAGGAGCGATTAGCTAAAATGGACACTATTATGTAGGATTGTCTTCTGGAATAAGATATTCGGGTGCTTATCCCCTGCTATTAAGTCACACTACCTCTTAGTCTTTGGCAACCACAAATCATCTTGCTCGATAAATGTACTCTTGTAACTCTTCACCTAGAACTGAAATATTAACGTTTGCAAATCCCAGTGTCAAAGATATTGGAAAAGGAAGGGTATACGAAGAAAATTCAAAACTTTTCTTGCAAGGATTATGGGCACACCAATATAATTCCCCAAATCATCCTAGTTCTGGCCTAATATCATGACACTCAAGCCTTCCGCAATGAAGATGTGTTTAGATTCAACATGAGTCTTCTAGCTAGGTTCCATCTACTTCTCGGGCTAGTATAACACAATCATGTATAATACTAGTTTTTCTGCATGTGCATTATTGATTTAAGAAGCACTAACAATGATCGGGAACAAAGATCCTATATCCTATCTTAATACTAATCTTCCTCATAATATATTTATATTTACTAATGGATACTCGTGTCAAATTATGGGTATAGGTTCACTAGCAATCTACCAAACCTACGCTTATTATATGTTCTTTATGTTCCCACCTTTTTAGATAATCTAGTATCTATTAACCAAATTACAAGAATACATAATTGTTTGGTACCCTTCTTTGCCACACATTGTGTATTTCAAGATTTGTGAACAAACTGGTTGAATGGCACATGCTCTCGAGGTTTCTATAGCTTGTTTGCTTTGTGATAAATTGCGAAACATCTATGAAATTCTAGTATGAGGGAGGCTCACTACCGGTTAGGTCCCCCTTCTATAACTATTATAAAACACCAAAGATCACATATATCGTCTGTCGATGAGTTAGCTTGTGAGTTATGTCATTTGGGTAAACACACTCGGTGTCCCTATCGCCCGTAGGATGTCTAGTCGAGTCAACACCTTATTTAAGTTAATTTACTCAGATGTATGGGGACTTTGTCCTCTTACTTCTATAGTGGTTTAATTACTTCTTTATGTTTGCTGATGATTTTTCTTGCGGAGCATGGGTTTTCTTACTTAAACCAAGTAATGAAATCATTTCTATCTTTTGTAACTTTTATGCTTATGTCAAAATACAGTTTGATCATTAGAACTCTACGATCTGATGATGCAAAAAAAAATCTCTATTATACGTGAACTTCACCTGGGAAGTATACACCCCAACAAAATGGCATCGCTGAAAGAAAGAACCGTGATATGCTGGATGTTGCATCCACTATGATGATTCACTATAATATACCACAAACTTTTTGGGCAGATGTGATCCTTACAAATAATTATTCGATTAATCGTGTGCCCTATTATGTTCTTAAGGGAAAGATACATTTCTCCATATTATTTCCAAATGACACTTCTTTTCCTCTGTCTCCTAATTTTTTTGGATGTTTATCTTATGTCCATGATCGTCTTCCATGACAACAAAATTGAAGCACATGTGTGTTCCTTAGTATTCTCGTATCCGAAAAGGTTATCATTGTTTTCCTTCAAACTGCGTTTGATACATAGGACAAGATGGGACAGGACATAACAAAACTCATTGTCCCACATTTGGAGCGACTTGGGACATGACAAAAACTCACTGTCCTACGTTTGCGCAACATGGGATAGGGACAAGGACTGGGACTTGGTGGGATAAGGTGGGACAAAAAAGACCTCTTTTTGTTCCACCATCTTCACATCCTCTATAGTCACCGTCGTCCACCGACCACCACCGCCTCTACCTCCACCACCATTATCGTTGCAACAACCTCCACCGCGCCTCTTGTCCTCCATCTTTATATCCTCCACAGTCATCATTGTTCACCACCACTATCGGCTACCACTACCATCTCCCACCACCACCTCTACCTCTACCACATCGGCCACAACTACTTCCCCCACCACTGTACACCATCTTCACATCCTCCACGGTCACTGTCGTCCACCAGTCACAATCGCCTTTACACCCACCACCATTGTCATTGCAACAACTTCCACCGAGCCTCCGCCAGTTCATAAGGATCTTTGAAAATCGAATAAAACATAGTTTTCCCTTCATATGAATCGGATTTTTTAAACTACCATCAATGATATCAAATTCTTCTTCCAAATTGGTACTATTATATACATATATATTTATGTATATGAAAATTGTGTAAAAATGTTTATAAATTAAATTATTTAAATATTTACTTGATTTTTGTGATTTATGACTATTATATGATCTATAAAAATCATCATAGTTTTTTTTGGGGGCAACTTGTCTAGTCTTGTTCTATTGAGTCCTAGTTGTACCAAACACCAGACAAACAACTTGTCAATCCTGGTCTTGTCCTATCCAATCCTGTCCTGTTTTGTCTTGTCCAGTCTAGTCTTATCATGCCTACGTACCAAATGCTACCTCACGGATATTTACATGTGTTGATGTCACCTTCAAGATCCCTTTCTTTGCCAAAACCGCATGTGCTCCTTTAGAGTCACCAAATTTAGTTAATGGCCCTTTTAAAACACCTTTTGTATCCGGTCTTACGTACTCCAGTAAGGGCCCCTAAGGGTGTCATACTGACATATACTTGATTCTCAAATGTAGTGGTGTAAACGAGACGAGACAACTCTTGAGCTACTCGAGATCGACCGGGTCAACTCTCGATCGAGTAGGCTCGACTCGACATACTAACGAGTCGAGTCGAGCTACTCGATACTCGACTCCATAAACTTGTGAGATACTCGAACTTTTTATATATAATTAGTTTTATAATATGATATAAAAACCTTGTTAATAGATTAAATTCGATTATTATTTTTTTAATAGAAAAATGATGATATTAGTTGGCCCATTACAATAAGATTACCATTATAACCCCAATATAATAATTAAATGTCAAATGAAATATGATTTGTTTTGCAACGATTACAAAATTGTAAATTAGATTTCTATTTAAATAAAAGAAAAAACAGTTTTTTTTTTTCAAAAAATACAAAATACTCGCTAATAATAAAAAAACTAGAAATTATTCCACATCGATTAAGGGTGTTTTACATGTTTACTTAACGTAAGAGCCAAAAATTGCTCCTCCCACATCAGCTAGGTATTGTTTATTTTGACTCAAATGAGGGTAATAAAATTTGAGTAAAATCCCTTGTCCCACATCGCCTTTGTAATTTTGATTATGACTCAAAATGAGACTATTAAAGGAGGTTGGAAGGCTCACCATCAATATACAAGGAGATGGACCTCGTCTAAGGGTGCTATGTGGCTCATTAGGCCAAAACTAGGCATATACCTGTGCGATGCAGCGGAATGTAAGTAAAGAACGAACAATTAATGCTACTTCCTTATATACATGTCATCAACAATCAACCATGACTTAAGAATCACAACTTATGAAACCTAAACCCATAAAGATATTCAATAAAAAATTATAATGATATAATTTATAATAAGAATGAAACGTATTTTACGATTATGTATTTTTAACGTGCTAACGGTGGAAAAAAAATAAAATGTATGAATAGAAAACAAATTATTTCGTAGATATTCATGATATTTAATAGTACGGTTAAATTAAAAAATATTCAATATTGGCTCGTTTTGTAGATATTGACGAGACGATTATAATGATATAATTTGTAGAAGAATGAACGTATTTTTACATTGCATTTTTGTTAATATATGATTATTTGTGTTAATATGATAATGGTGTAAAATGAAAAATGAAAAAGTAAGGGATATAAAGTAAATTAAATAAGTAATTGTAAGGGTGATAAATGTAATTGTACAAAAGTTTGTACAATAACCGTTTTAGTTTTTTCATTATATAGTATAGATTAAGTAAAAATATTAGGATGATTTAAACCCTGAAAGGGTTAAGGCTTTGAAACAACAAAGTCTGACTTGGTCAACATTCTCGATCATATAAGTTTTGGTAAATATTTGAGCTTGATTCGGGTTCGAGCTTCAAAGGAGTTCGAGTTTAGAAAATTGCTATTGAGTTGGAGTCAAGTTAAATCTTAACTAATCGCGAGTTTTTTAGTTGAGTTTGAGCCTCGAAAATGCTATCAAGTTCGAGTCGAGTATAACGATATTCAACTCGTATCATTTACACCCCTATTCAAATGTATATGTTAGACAATACCCAAGACAAGTGGTTGAGACCCAAGGCTCCATATATGGACTGCATAAGGAATTTCTCTATCTCAACTCAAATATATTATTGATATGCTTATTGAGTGTGGCCAGTTGGAATGTAAAATGGACATCTCTATCTCACTACTGGAAAACTTCTTCCAAAGGATGGAAATCCTACAAATGATTAGTCGGAAAGTTAAATTATTCGACAATTACTTGATGAGTCGGCGCCTGGACGGGTCCAGTCCAAAGGGCTGGGCCGGGTCGCTGCGGATTAGTCGGTGCTGCCCTCGGATGCCCGGATACCGCGGGAACGTGTGTGTGTTATCTGCCGTTCAAAAAAAAAAATTACTTGATGAGGTATATCATTCCCGGTTAGTATCTTGAGCCGGTTCATGTCTGCTCTTACGCAGGTCATCGGGAATTTGGGATGCATCACTTCATCTTTGAGGTATCCCAAGGCCACACCAAACTTGGGAATACCCTATTTAGATCAAGACCACTATCGAGTGGGTGAAATCATTGGAAAAGGAGACGATAAGATATTTGGTATCTTTGATCTGCTGATCCCATTTCCTGGAGATCAACTACAAGACACTATGTATTCATCATAGATAAACTAGTTTCTTGGAAAAGCAAGAAACAACACAATGTCTTTCAATCAAGTGTGGAGTCAGATATAGAGCCATGCCAAAATGTGTCATGCAAAATGACGTGGGTAAACAGACTTGTAAGAGAGCTTGGATTAACTACACACAACTTAATGAGACTATATTGTGATAGCCGTCAGCTATTCATATGGCCAAGAATCAAGTATTCCAGGGAAGGACCAAACATTTGGAGGTTGATTGCCATCTGATTAGAGATGCTGTTGTAGGGACACAAAACGACCCTCCATTGATCCCACCGGTACACATCTCGAGCGAGCACCAACTTGCGGACATTCTCACAAAGTCGTTACGGAAAACACAAATAGATTTCATTTGTAACAAGTTGGGCATGGCTAACATACTAACATCTTCGATCCAACTCTAGTAAACTAGGGTTTAACTTTCTTGTTTGTAGAAGTATGTTTTTCTTACATAGGTTCCTAAATTGTATATAAAATCATCTAATCCTCTCTTAATCAAAACATAGAAGTTACCTGATTAAAATCTTCAAACAGGTTTAGCTGCTCCAGCAATTGCTTCAGGAGTTGGTGCTTTAGCTCCTACATTGGGCACCATAGTCCCAGTGATTGGAGCTGGTGGATTTGCTGCTGTTGCAAGTGCTGCAGGGAGCGTTGCAGGCTCTGTTGCTGTTGCTGCATCATTTGGAGGTGATGGAAGAATCATATTTCTTGGTTTGTTCTCCTGAGATAAAATCATAGCCTAGTGGGCAGTGCACTCCATAAGCTCACATGGAAGGTGTTAAACAAGTTAATTGCTCTTGGTGTATGTATTTCACATGTTGCTTCCATTGTTGAGTTACATTGATGGGGTGAAAGGACTCATAATTCAAGATTTTTGACCTTCAGTCTTTCTTTTATGCGGATTAACGTCATTGAAAGGACTAACACTTTGATTGATCCAGCTGCTGGAGCTGGACTTACAGGGACTAAGATGGCTAAAAGGACGGGAAGTGTGGATGAATTCGAGTTCAAAGCCATTGGGGAAAACCATAATCAAGGCGTGAGTTCCTTTTCAGCCTTTTTTTTTCCAGTTTCTGGAGGAAATATTTCTCATTTAACCTTATGTTCCCAGAGACTGGCAGTTGAAATCATGGTTTCAGGATTTGTCTTTGAGAAGGAAGATTTTCTGAGGCCTTGGGAAGGACAAATAGATAATTCAGAAAGGTATACTTGGCTTTGGATAACATTCTGAAACTCCTTATATTGTCTCTTCCCTTCTACTTTTACTTCTATTCCATAGTTGTTAGTGTCAATGATATGCACAGACAAGTACATCAAAAAGACTAGAAAGTGATATATTTCAGTCAATTCTTCAGGTATGCACTACAGTGGGAATCTGAGCATCTGATTGCTGTAAGCACTGCAATCCAGGATTTTATTACATCAAGTAATTACTTTAATCTTTAAACTCTAATCGGTTGAACAATAACTTATATCTGGCAATATTCTCATTGTCAATATATGATGCAGAAATTACATTAGAATTGATGAAACAAGGTGCTATGATGACAGTGTTAAGCTCTCTTGTAGCCGCTTTAGCCTTGCCTGCAACATTACTGACTGTAACTGATATCATCGACAGCAAATGGTCCATTGCTGTCGACAGGTTTTTCATTTTTGCTCTTCCTGAATTCCAAATTCGAGTTCCTGTTTTGACTTTCATGGTCAAACTAGATGCTAAACCAGAGTTCCCATTTTGACTTCTCAAAACTGAACAAAAGAGTTCTTACTCTGATTTCCACTCATGCTATCATCAGCAACAGCTTCCAGGATCTCGCCAATGTAAACTGCCATAGTAATTTTGGCTACAAAAATCAAACCGTTAATCTACACTACAAAAAATCAGCTTTATAGGATGTCAAATATGTATAATAGACTGTTTTATAGGACTTGAGTTTATAGGACCAAACAATTGTTCAACCTATATAAAGGAGTTACAATAGGATGTTAGGATGTATTTGAGCATCCTAACAAGTTTTTAGAACATTTATGAAATAAAATCTCCTGTTAGCTTTTTTATCGGACATTTTTGAGAAATGTCCTATGAACACATGTTTCTATAAGACACTTTTTCAAATAATGTCATTTAAAAAGACCAATAGGACAAAATGTCCTAAAAACCTTGTTAGGATGTCCAAAAGCGTCTTGTCAACTTATTGTATACCTTTACATATGACACATAATTGTTTGGTCCTATAAACCACTATTAGGACATTTAGACATATTTGACGTCCTATGAAGCAAATTTTGTTGTAGTTCCCACTTTTGAATGGAGGTAGTATTGCATTAGTCCCATGAGAATCCCCACATCTAGTTTTGTTCCTCGCCCAGATCTGACAAGGCCGGAAAGCTGCTGACGGAAGTGTTAATCAACGGATTGCAAGGTAACAGGTACGGTAAAATCAGGTGATTCCATCTACTTCAAGAGTTTCAGAAGCAGTTAAAAATATTTAATTATTCGGTGCTTATAACTTTCAGGCCTGTGACACTAGTAGGTTTCTCGCTTGGAGCACGGGCAATTTTTAAGTGTCTTCAGCATTTGGCTGAAACTGATCACAGTAATTGTCACTTGTTTTTAATGCATAAATGCTGTTCTAAGTGTTCTAGTAGATTGAGGGATACTAATCTGCATCTCTTGTTCCATTTTCAGCTGGAGTTGTAGAAAGAGTTGTTCTACTAGGAGCACCAGTTGCTATAAAAGATGAAAATTGGGAAGCCATTAGGAAGGTGAAGTATTTCCCCATTGTTAATCTCTGTACTAAAAATCACTACGAACACATCTTTTTTACAGGAGACTTGATTTTATAAGACTCGAATAATGTCATAAAAAAACTGATAGGACATTTTATTTCATAAGTGTCTTAAACAAACTTGTTAGGACCCCCAAAAAAGTCCTATCAACTTATTGTAACACCTTTACATAAGACCATTGGTTCTATAAACTTAAGCCCTATAAATAGTCAATTATGACATTTAGACATAATTGGTACTCTATAAAGGCATGTTTGTTGTAGTGTGGTCAGGTGAATTATCGGGGTGCTCGACTTTTTCCCACATCAGAAAATTGTCACATCATGTGCTGCGACTGCTATGAATTCACTTAATTGAAGCGGGCATTGTGTAACTATAATCTGTCGTATCCTAAATATTCATAAGAAATCTGTATCTTTGCAGGTTGTTTCTGGCAGATTGGTTAATGCTTATTCGACAAACGATTGGATGCTTGGAGTAGCCTTCCGTGCCAGGTACACGTCATGTGAAATCATCGTGCTTCCATGCATTCCAATTATGCATGTTGCATTTTGCTTCATGGATTCTTGCAGTTTCAACATGATGATTCTGAAAATTTGTTCTGAAAATCGAAATACGCCCACTTAATATCCACAAAAACTGAAGAAAATAGATTCCTCCATCTTACACAAATACAATAAGAACTAGATAGCAAACAAGTTAGGACGTGTATTAACACTGTCCTTGGGATATATTTTCTTTTTGTTAACCCGACCGTGGGTGTCCGGCAATTAGGGCCAGTTTGTGCGC
This sequence comes from Arctium minus, assembly GCA_954870635.1. Taxonomy (NCBI): domain Eukaryota; kingdom Viridiplantae; phylum Streptophyta; class Magnoliopsida; order Asterales; family Asteraceae; genus Arctium; species Arctium minus. The sequence continues at coordinate 19,016,511 of OX941097.1, read as the reverse complement.
ACCGCAACTAACCCCATGGATCCCTGGAGAACAACTAGGAAAATTTCCTATAGCCTTGGAGGGACTCGAACCTATGACCTTTGAGGATGACTCCTATTGCGATAAGTATTGTTTTACCATATCTTTTCAATTATGAAGATGTACGTTATCTTTTACCATATCTTTTCAATTAGGAAGATATACATTTTTAATGGTTTCCCTTGGTACCTAGGTTTTCTAGTTGGTCTAGGTTTTCTTGTGTATAAATTGGTTGCTTCTATTAAATGAATGATATACAATTTTCCCATTCCTTGTTATGGTATCAGAGCCAAAAAAGGCTAGGATACTCAAACATAAACCATGGCCGGTGAAGAAGAAGCACCACCACCGCCACCACCGTTTATCTTCCTAATTGAAAAGATATGGTAAAACAATACTTATCGCAATAAGTCTCAAAGACCCAAGCCTCAAGGTTTGTCCTTAGGATATTTGTTAGCCGGGTTCGCCATACTACGCATAGTCGTTGGTTTTAGACCTCTCACTATACACACATAGTTCGCTACGCATATCCTGAACCTTCTAGAATCTCCAAAATTTTATATTCACGTCACAAACCTGTATTTCTACATAAGAGTTATCCAAAATTCTGATGTTCATGCTTGAACAGTCTCCTTAGTCAAGGATTAGCTGGAATTCAACCGGTGGATGTTCCTGGAATTGAGAACGTAAGTTTCATGTTGGTTATTACGCTTTTTACAAGTTGTTGAAGATCTAATTAATATGGCAAAAAGTTATCGCTCATTGTGCAGGTTGATGTTACAGAAGCCATCGAGGGGCACTCTTCATATTTATGGGGTACCCGAGAGATATTAGATCGGCTTGATCTTGACGAGTATTATCCTGTTTTCAAAATCGGTCATACCCAGCATTGAGACATGATCAGAGGTTTAATTATGATGAATTAATTCTCCTACTTTTGTAGGTTGTTTGTGTAGTTTTCATCAAATGAACCAAATGCATATATGCCTCTTGGTTCGAATCAACGGCTTGTTGGTCCGAACCATCAAACTACATAAATATGCATGGCTAACCACATCACATGATTAGTTTGGTTCTCTTCTGATTTGGGGTTGCATGGGTTTAGTCAGATTTACACCAATTAATTAATATAGTTCTTTTTTTTTCTTTCTTTTAAATTATTTGGTTTACAAGAAAAAGTGATCAACTTTGTTTTCGATTGAGATGGCATTTGGATTAGATTTTTTTAGTTGGATCAGATGATGGACCGACTCAGATTTTTTTTCCCATACGGTGACACCATATAATATAGATAAAAAATAATTAGAAAAAGATGTCTTCATCTTTTTACCGACGTTCTATATTGTCTGATGTGTTTTTAGCCTAATTCCACCATTTAGAGGGATTTTTAGGTTTTTTATTTATTTATTAATTTTGAGGGATTTTTTTTCGGTTTTCTTGGTTGATTTCAAGAGCCCCCCCCCCCCCCCCCCCCCGGTTTTTTGGTTGATTTTAAGTTTTTTTTGGTTGATTACGAAGTACGGTTGCATGTTATTGAAGTTTTCAAAATAATACGGTAGCACCTTTCACGAACCTAAAAATTTTTACGCTTCACTGGAGAAACACTACAAAAAAGATGCTTATCACCGACGGCCAAATCTGTCGGTGATCCGTCGGTAAAAGGTCCTCGGTATTTCAGTGGTTGGTGTTCAGATTACCGACGGATCGCCGACGGCTTATTTTCCCGACGGATCACCGACGGCTTATTTTCCCGACGGATCACCGACGGCGTGGTTAATTTCCGACGGACACAATTTTCCGACGGATCATTCCGACGGACTTAGCGACGGAATTCCTATGGATATTTAATAAAAAAAATTAAATTAAAAATCATTTACCGACGGATTATCCGTCGGTAATATAATTTTTTTAAAAAAATAATTAAAAATTAAAAAATGTCAGTTTATAACCTGTACAAAACCTGCCAATTTTTATTTAATATTAAGTTTTAAACTGTATAAAACCTTAATTTAATATCTATAAATACAAAACGTAATTCTACGGAGGGGGAAAGGGGTGATCTTGAAACATCCTCATGAACGCCTCAAACTGCTCAAGTTGCTCCTGCATCTGCCTTCTCTCTGCTTCATCTCTCTATTCGCTTCTGCATCCGGATCCTCTCTGCTTCCTCTCTCTGTAATCGCTATCTGCATCTGGATCCTCTTTATCCTCTCTGTATGTACACAATAGACATACACACATATATATATATATAGACATATACATATGCATGATCTATAGACATATATACATACATACACACATGACATAGACATGATCTATAAACATACATACTACATATATACAATACATGATCTAGACATACACACACTTATATGCATACGACACGTATATACATACATACATATATATACATAACATATATATATACTATATACTATATATAAATACGTACATGATCATATACATACATACATACATGATCATATACATACATATATATACATAACATATATATATATACTATACATACATACATGATCATATATATATATACATAATATATATACATACGCACATGATCATATACAAACATACATACATACATGAGGTTGGGAAAAATAAATAAAGTAATTCCCGACGGATTACCGACGGAATTCCTTACGGCCGTCGGTAATCCGTCGGTAATTTGCGACGGATTACCGACAGACATCAGAAAAAATAATTATTTATTAAATTACTAAATTACCGACGGATTACCGATGAGTTTAAATACTAAAAAAAACAAAAATAAAATAATTTTATGTCCGTCTGTGAGATCACCGACGGATAGTGTATCCGTCGCAAATGTTATTTATCCATCGGTGTTTCGTCGGAAATTACCGACGGATGTTGTCCGTCGGAAATCCTTGGTCGGAAATAAACAATTTTCTAGTAGTGAAATAATAAGGTGGCAAGTGCCAACATGACCACCATACCAGGTCTGTCCCTGTATCAGATAAATACTAGTTTTTTTGTTGTTGTTGTCGTCAAATAAAGCTTGGACCGGACCAAATGGTTAAAACACAATTCTCGAATCTAGTTATTTTTGCCTTTTAAAAAAAAATAAGATTCGTTTATCGATTTTGCAGCAGTTAGAGTCATTATATAGTGTGATTTATGTTATGAGTATCCGATTGTTTCTATGTATCATTTTAGGTTTTACGTTTTTGTTAATTATTTTCATTCATTTTTTTTAATGATTGAATACATATAATCGCTCTATTATGGATTGAGTTGATGGGCATGATTTGGGTCTTTTGATATGAATGATCGATTGACTAACATTTGTTTTTATATTAAGCAAGTTGAAGACTGTTTAAATGGAGTTCGCAAAACTAAGCAACGTTTGAATGTGAAATCTCATCTGAATGGAGTTTGCAAAATTAAGAGGCACATCTGAATCTTGAACTATGTCTTAGAGAAGCCTTTTTCTCGATTTAGATTTGAATGAGTGAAAAACGACAAACAATGTGAATGCATAAAAATCTAACCGAATTAGACACAAGTGTAATTTATATTTGAATTAAAAAACTCATTGTTAGAACCGTGAAGTTTGTGCAAAAGGTTTTTTAACCGGCAACCCCCGAGTTGGTTCATACCGTCTTATCCCAAAAGCAAATCAGGTACATAATAACATGCTAAATAGCTGGGTTAAAAATCCAATGCTCATAAGAAAGTTGATTACATGTTCGTTACTTGTGCTAGTTGTCTTTTACTATTTCTATTATAGGCTAACAAAAACAGAACTACGATTTTATTTTTAATGTCAAATCATGTATATTTATCAAGGGCATTTCAATAATTTCGACTTTGTCAATTTCAATTTTAACCGATTACTAAACTATCATAATTGTTGGTGATTTTAGTGAAATCATCGGTAATTTTGTGTAATTGGATTCACAAGATAATAATGGGGTTTGTAGATAAGTTACAACACGAGGTAGGAGGTGAGAAGTGCACACTCGTGTAAGCTAACTATGACCCGGGATTGTTGGACTGTCATTTGGTGTGCGTGGGACAAAACAGAGGCTCACGCGGGTTGTGTCGCGGGTTAACCCGCGCGGCTACCCGCGTGGTGCACTGTTTCGTGTGGGAGACAGTGGCTCACGCGAGTTGTGCCGCGGGTTTAACCCGCGCGGCTACCCATGTGGTGCACTGGTTTTGGGATGAACAGAGGATCACGCGGTTTGTGCCGCGGGTTAACCCGTGCGGCTATCCGCGTGATGCACTGTTGCAGGTGCGGTTTGTAACCCCCAATCATCCCTTTTGTAGCTCCCAAATTGATTTATAACCTACACCATTTGACCAATTAACAATCAATACCATTAAATGGGTGATTATTATCATTAATAATATAACATCGGTTACATTTCTCTATGTGTTTAAATAGGATCGTTTTCTGCCTAAAACGATGCCGGTGAATTTGTGATTATCTTCGAGTGAATTTCGTGATACCCAGGCAGAATAGGGTCGAAATATCACTTAAGGAAAGCGAGCTCTCACGCGATCTCACATTCTATCCAAGTCGATCACTCCTCTCCCTCTCTATCCATCGATTTCTGCAACCCCATTCTTTAACAATAATGACAAATCATTAAATGGTAATCCACACGTTATTTAGAAGGGAAATTGGCTAACGAGGCCAACATTACTCTTTCATTTGAAAGAGGATGAAAGTTCGATTTTTTTTTTAATTTTTAAATTTAAATTTAAATTAATTTTCTTCTTTCTAAAATACAATTACATTATTCCTTGGAATCTAACAAAGATATTAACTATTAGTTTTTAAGATAAACTATATTAAAAATGAAACCAACGTTTTGTTTCGGTTTTTATTTTTGAGAATTTATTTTCAAAACTTCATTTTAGGGAACATATGGTTTTGATGTAATTAATAGAACATTGATATAACTGTTTGAACAGAAAATAGTATTTCTCATTGTTCAAAAAAGTCCTAAAAAATTACTCTCTTTTATTTTTGCGATGTTTTGTCATAAAACTTTGAAAGTAAGCTTACAAAAATAAAAATAAAAAAACAGTATGCGTTTCATTTTGATACAATTTTCTTGGTTTTTATACTAATAAAAGAATGATATTTATATCTAGATGTATATGTTGGAGTTCCATATCAGCTATAATTGAACCACTTCTACTATATATGTTGGAACCTTCGTTTTCTCCTCAATGGCTCTTTTGAAGAATGACCCGGAGGTTCCATATATTCTCTCAATATCATTAAGATGATGAAAATTTCTTTTTATTATATAATTTAAATTATCTTTTTGTATATTAGGGTAACTATAAATAAATTGTTCAGTACATTTATATAACGACAAAGAATGTAACTTCTAAGACATATTACATAACCTTTTTTTGAAGTACAACCTAAGGGTGCGTTTGGTACGCAGAACAGGGTGGAACAGGACAGGACAGGACAGAACAGACTTGTCCCATGTTTGGCATGACCATATGTGGGACACGCTAGAACTAAGTGGAACAAGCATGGGACATACTTGTCCCACTCCAACCCCCTAAAACTAAGTAGAACAACAATATTTTGACTAATATACCATTTGTTAAAAACAAAAACCTTAAACTCGAATAGTCCAAAATCCGAATCCAAACCGAAAATAAGGTGTTTTTGCAAAAACCCGAATACCCAGAAATCCGATAATCCGAAACCCGACATTTGGAAGGATATCTAGGCTCGGATTGGGTTTGATCGTTGGCCACCCGACCCATCCGAAAACCCGAAATAACATACATCTATATTTTAAATATTATATATATATATATCTAATTATCTTTTGAAAATCGTAAATTATAGTCTGTTGAAATATAATCTAAATTTTAAACTTGCTATCGATTTCATCAATCTAACAATCGATTGTAATCATCCTAAAAAATGATTGAATTCATATCTAACTTTTGCATTATATAATACCCGAACCCGACTAACATCAATCCAAAACCCGACCAACCCAAACCCGAAACAACCTAAAATCCGAAACTTAAAATTTGGGTTTTGATTTCCATATCCAAAATCCAATCGTGATAAATTAGTTGTATGTTTTTGATAATCCATTGCACTATGAATTTGGGTTATCAGATGAAAACTTTTTTGATAAAAACCAAGAAAACCGCAAGTCAACGTCGTAAGACACTTTTTTTACGGTTTATGGCATTTTCTGACACACCCAGATGAAAAGTGGTCCCACTGCATAAATAAATTGAGACACCGCAAGGACATGCATCGACGCATAAAAAACAAGGTAAAGCCGTAACTTGCAGCACCACAAGAAAAAATATCTTGTAATATTGACTTTCAGTTTCGTTACTATTTTGTGAGAAAAAGAAAAAGAAAAAAATTAATAGCTATAATATAAAACTTTTTTTTGAGGTGGTCATCTGATAACCCATATATTTTTGTCCTCTTGATGTGCTAAATAATGACAAGAAAAAAAAAATTAAAGTTAGAGATGTAAACATGAATTAATAATAGAAAGTGCTAAAAGAAAATTTGATTTTCTGCGATAATTAATCTAAAGTAAAAGAAATAATAATTAAACTTCATATGAATTTTACAAATATTTTGGTCAAATGATATTTTTAACTGTAGGTATTTAGACTAGTTTATGTGTACATTGACTAATCTAATGAGAACCTAAAAATACCAGTCGATAAAATACCTAGGGACTCTTGATTTTATTTTTTGTAAATTATAAAATGCCCATACATTTTGTAAAGGTATTTTTTTTAGCTTCATAATTCTATGAAAATTACAAAAACCCCTAAACTTCAAAAGATGGTATTGTAGCTTATTTAGGTTTCGTTGATAAACTAGTTGATGATTAATAAGCTAGTTTGTAGTTGATTAACTAATCACATTTTGTAAAAACAAGTGGATAATTAATAAGTTGGTTGGTGGTTGATTAACTAATCATGTTGGACAAAAACCAGCAGATAATTTAGTTAAGAAAATGCAAAATGACCAAAAGGAAAATGTTTAAAAATTAATCAAATTAAATGGTAAAAGAAATTAAATAATATAACATGACAATTAATAAAATTTCAATTTGATTTATTATATATATGTATAATATGATAAATTTTGGATCTGTATAACCAAATACAAACATTTAAAATAAATTTATTAAAATAATGATCAAATTAAATATTTTATAAAAATATTTATCAAAGTTTTATTATTTATGAAACAAAAGAAATAGTTTTAACTTTTATATAATTTACAAAAGCATTTTTAAAATCGTTATATTTACTTTTTGACGACAAAATATATTGAACAATAATAAATGTAATAATAAAATATAAAAATAATTGATGAGATTAATAATAAATCTAAATAATTAGTAACTAATATTAATGTATAATTTCAATTAAAAATAACTAATAGTTTAAAATTAATAATTAATATTAAGTAATAATTTATAATTATTATTTATTAGTAATTAATAATAATAAAAATTAATATTACTCATGATCCAAGGGTATAATAAATAAGAATAAAGTGATAAAAACTCATGAAACTCCGTTACTTTTATAAATTACTTCTTGATCATCCAAAGAAAATTTTAAAATAAACAAAAATAAGCTAGCTTAATTTTTAAAAATTATAAAAATACCGCAAGGCTTTGACATTTGTATTTTGACCATTATTTCAGTATTTAACTTTAAGAATATTATAAAAAAGAAGTCTGGCCTTGTAATATCATACTTTGGTCATTATTATATATTTTTGACATCATGTGGAGTATTTTTGTATAAATTGTACATTCTCTCACAAAATGATAAGTAGTTATCATCAGAATTCATGAACTGAGATTTAAAACAATAACTACGAACCAATAATTAAGACCAACACGTGATTGATTTTTTTAATAAATAAGTTATTGAGCTCTTTATTTTAATTGATGGAGTTCTTAATTTTTTTAATAAATAAATTATTAGACTTTTAGAAATCAGTTATCTATGTCATTTTAATTCAAAAAACTATCTGTAATCGGCTGAGAAAGTTTAAAGTTAAAAAACCCTCAATTAGTTTTTCCGTCCCAAACCCTACGTCATTTAAACCCCTCGCACCCAACGCCACCGCTCCCCCTCGTCATGCTTCGCCATCCCGTCGCAGGGACGGATCCAGAAATTTTTTCATACGGTGACACCATATAATATAGACAAAAAATAATTACAAAAAATACGGTTTTTATCGACGTGTTTTCATCTTTTCACCGACGTTCAATATTACCCGATGTGTTTTTAGCCTAATTCTGTAATAACCGGGTATAATTCGAAAAGAAATTTAAGTTGGGGGCTTTTTTTTTCAAGGCTCCAAGATGAAGGGGGTAAGTTGTAACATTGAATTAAAAAGGGGATTTTAACCCTAACACCTCTCATTTTGCATCAAGTGGCGGCTGAGAAAGGAAGAAAGAGAGGTTAGGGGCGATTACGGTGATCGAGCTTAAGGGAGTGGGCATTCGTTCGAGACTTGGGGATTCATTGTTTCTTCCTTAAGGTAATTTTCTCCCTAATCATTATCTTCTCTGCTAGAGGCTTTGGTATCAATGTAAATCTTTGGGTTTGGGATTTTTGGAGCAATCTGATGGATTTTGCTTTTGGGGAGGTTGGGTTCATTTGGTTAGTCTGTTTATAGATTTCTAATTAATGAGGTTGTAGTTCATTTTTATTAAGATTGTAATCGAATCCAGAGAGGGGATTCAGTTTTGTTATCGAGTCCCGACCTTGTTGATTGGGGAAGTCGAAAACTTCTTGATCGAGAACCTGGGGTAATTCGACCGACCTTTGGTTGGGGAACCGGGGAACCCCGGTCGCTGAAACCCCGGGCGACACCGGGAGGCATGACCCCGGTTGACAACTGGGGAGATGCCCCGGTCGACACCGGTCAAAGGGCAGACCCCGGTCGCATTGGTGGAGAGTCTGGTCGACTCAAGCGGTCGACTCAAGTCCCGGTCACTCAAGCACCGGTCGACTCAAGTCTCGGTCAAGGAAACTCGGGCCTGGTTCGGCCAATGGAGTTTGGGCCGCAACCCATGGTCTTTAATCTTTGAGTATTGGGCTTTTAGTAGCAGGCCAATTGTACTTCGGTACATATGTTTTAGTCTAATAGGTTTCGTGGGTCAGGTCTTATTAATATTTGGGTTAAACCATTTGGGAGTTATGGGGTGTTTCGGTCGGTTTTCGTGTTGAATTAGAAGTTACCGAGAGTTTATCGGCCTTTGTCTTTTTATAGGAACCTTTTCGGGCCGTAAGGGTAGACGCAAAGAGTAAGCAGGACACCAGGTGAGTTTTCTAGACTGAAGCTTTTTCTAACAAAGAAATTATGCAACATGTATGAGTTTTATGAAAACATGAAATGTTGTTACGGTGATAATTATTTGCGAGATTTCTTTATATATGTTTAAAGTTTATTTATTATTGCGGTTAGAGTGGAAATTTATGCATGCATGATCCGAAGTGTGTTAGGCTCTAAGTCGGGGGGGGGGAGTGTCCCGCTTGTGCTCATACCGGGAGGTGTGTTCCGTTTATGCCGTTGGGGGTGTGTCCCAGCAAGACAGTGTGAGTTACAGACACTCTGTCACCTTAGGGTGGCAGTAGTGTGAGCTGAAAAGTTTACTGAAAGTGTGATTATTTTTTTACAGTTGAAAAGGGTTTATTTATTATTAAATTCTTTAATTGTATCTTGGATTGAAGCGGATTTTAGAGGGGACTCACTAGACCGTTGGTCTAACCCTCGCTCTTTCAAAACTTAAAAACCTTTTCAGGTGGGCGCGAGGCTGGTGGATCGGGTAAAGGGAAGGAGAAGGCTTAAGCGACATCTTTTAATAGAAGACTCCTTTTTAGTATTTCTGTTTGATCTCAGTTGTGAAATAGGTTGCTTTTTGCAAACCTTAAGATTTTACTGTTGAATTTGGTCGTCTTGGCATTAATTTATGTTACGTTAGTTATGTTTTAAATGCTTGGAAGTTTGGGTTGTTATAATTGGTATCAGAGCCGTAGTTTAAGGGATCTAGGTGACCGGACGGGCCTAGACTTAAACTTAGGGAGTAATACACAACTGAGATTATAGGATGACCTTAGGGAGACGAGTGATAGAGTAGTGTGGACTAATATGTAAGGTAAATTTAAAATTACATCTGTCCAGTGTAATTATAAATTTACAGGTACATGTGCGTGCTTAACTTGCTTTATTGCTTTGGGCTTATCTTAATGAAGTTTGTGTGTTGGTGCCTTATCTGTAGTTATGTCAGAGAGAGTGACTAGGAGCAGATCGGTGTCGGTAGCAGAGGCGGCACCTGTGAATGAAATCGTTGAGGATAGACCAGTCGCTCCTTCTCAAGCAGCTGCTACTCGAGGAAAGGGACGTGGACGACCTAAAGGGAAAGGAAAAACAACTCGAAAAGCGACCACTCAGGTGGAAGATCCAGAGGCAAGGGTTCAAGGAAAGAGGACGGTGCGGGTTGCCCGTCGAGCGAGGAGTGTGGAAGTAATGGCTGATCAGGAATCCTCTCGTCAGGAGAGTTCAGCTACTGTGAGGGGAAGGGGACCAGCGAGGAACCGTGGGGGAGGTCGGGGCCCAGGCTTTCGTGACGCAAGAGACTTTTGCTACAGAGATGGGGAAGCTACATGAGACGTTGCAGGCACTCCTGACTCATCAAGCTAAAGAAGCTTCTGCAAGCCGGGGAAAGAGTGAAGAGAGAGAGACGACTAAAATGGCTAACTCACCAATTACCATGGTAGGCAGTCATACTCAGTCAACTCAAATCTTAGAAGCTAAGCCCGTCACTGAAAATGGATGCAGTTACAAGTCGTTCGCAACGTGCAAGCCTCCTGTGTTCAAGGGGGAATGTGATCCAGTGGTAGTGCTTAAGTGGATTCGAGAAATGGAATTAGTCTTCGACACTAGTAAGTGTGCAGATTAAGATAAGGTAGTTTTTGCGTTGTCCATGCTGAGGGACGATGCCGTGTTTTGGTGGGAGGCCGAGACAGGGGGAAAAGGTTCAAAGGCAGCTAAGGGTATGGCTTGGGAGACTTTTAGCGCCAGATTCAAGCAACAGTTCTGTCCTCTGGCAGCGATGAAAAAGCTAGAAGAGGAATTTCTGAATCTGGAACAAGGGGAAATGACAGTCAGAGAGTACACGACTAAGTTTCTGGAAAAGGCACGTTTTGCCGAGATTTATGTTCCAAATGAAGAACGGCGAATAGATAGGTATTTGTTTGGGTTAAGGAGTAACATCAGAGAACTGGCAGCTGCTAGAGAGCCCGCTACCTTCCAAGCGGCCGTCAATGCAGCTGAAATGACAGAGAAGGACAAGAATCGGCAACTGACCGAGAGAAGTGCGGAAAAGAAAAAGTGGGAGGGATCTGTGCGAGATGTTAAGAAGACAAAATCTGCAAGGTTTGATCAGTGAACAACACCAAGGGTTGAGTATAAGCCGTGCAATAAATGTAACCGGATGCACAAGGGGGAGTGTTTGGTAGACAAAGACGGATGTTTCAAGTGCGGAAAGATGGGTCACATAGCGCGGGATTATCAGAGGTCGAGGACGTGTTACCAGTGTGGTTCTCCAGATCACATTAAAACTGATTGCCCACAGCTGAGAAAGGGAACAATTGGGGGATTTGGAGGAAAAGGAGGGGAAATAAAAGTGGAACCCGCCCGAGCTAGAGCAAGGGCGTTTAATATGACAGCTGATGAGGCGGTGGAAGCGCCGGATGTGGTGACAGGTACTTTGCCTATAGACTCGACATATGCTAAGGTGTTGTTTGACTCGGGCGCAAACCGTTCATTTGTGTCGCCGAGCTTTGTTCATAACTTGCATGTGAGGCCAAAGAGGCTCAATCGGGGTTTTGAAGTAGAGGTAGCGGATGATAGTCGGGTCTTAGTGGGGGAAGTATATGAGGGGTGTAAAATTGACATCGACAGTCATAATTTCCCATTGCATTTATAACCGATGCGTATGGGGGAATTTGACGTCATCGTGGGAATGGATTGGTTGGCATCTAATGATGCCAACATCGTGTGTAATAAGAAATTGATACGTATATCTCGGCCAGGGGAGGAAGAGATAGTGGTATATGGTGAGCGTCGGGATCGAAAGTCATGCTTGATCTCGATGATCAAAGCTAGGCGGTGCTTAGTAAAGAGGTGTGAGGGGTTCTTAGCGTACGTTTTAGACGCTAAGAAGGAGAAGAAGGGGTTAGAGTCGGTTCCGGTCGTACACGAGTATCCGGAGGTTTTTCTGGATGATCTAACCACTTTGTCCCCGGATAGGCAAGTGGAATTTCGAATAGATCTGTTGCCCGACGCGACACCTATTGCAAAAGCACCCTATCGTTTGGCACCGACCGAAATGAAGGAGATGATGGTGCAACTGTAAGAGTTGGTTGACAAAGGTTTTATTCGACCCAGTACGTCACTATGGGGAGCACCGGTGTTATTTGTCAAGAAGAAAGACGGGTCTATGAGAATGTGTATAGACTACCGTGAGCTCAACAAAGTGACCGTCAAGAATAAGTACCCGCTCCCCATGATTGACGATCTTTTCGATCAGTTGCAAGGAGCGAGTTACTTTTCAAAGATAAATCTGCATTCGGGGTACCACCAGTTGAAGGTGAGGGAGGAGGATGTTCCCAAGACTGCTTTTTGCTCGAGGTATGGTCATTTCGAATTTTTAGTCATGCCTTTCGGTTTGACTAACGCACCGGCAATATTCATGGACTTAATGAATAGAGTGTGCAGTCCACTTTTGGACAAGTGTGTCATTGTCTTCATCGATGACATACTAATTTATTCACAGTCCATGAGTGATCATGAGGTGCACTTATGATCGGTGATGGAATTGCTCAAGTGAGAGAAATTGTACGCCAAATTCTCGAAATGCGAGTTTTGGCTAAGAGAAGTACAATTCTTAGGACACGTAGTGTCGGAAGACGGGATCAAGGTGGATCCAACAAAGATCAAGGCGATTAAAGAGTGGGAGGTGCCGAAATCACCCTCAGAAGTGAGGAGTTTCCTTGGTTTGGCGGGTTATTATCGAAGGTTCATTCCGGACTTCTCGAGGATAGCCACACCATTAACTTCTCTAACGAGGAAAAATGTCAAGTTTGAATGGAAGGAAGCTCAAGAAAATGCGTTCAACAAGTTGAAGGAAAGTCTGAGTAGCGCACCTGTCTTATCCCTACCCAACGGAACGAGAGGGTTTGTGATCTACAGCGATGCGTCAAAGTCGGGTCTGGGGTGTGTTCTAATGCAAGACGGTAAAGTGATCGCCTACGCGTCCCACCAGTTGAAAGAATACGAGAAGAACTACCCGACGCATGATGATGATGTTAAAAGTCTCACCTTGGAAGGGAGTGATTCATTTCGGGAAGAAAGGTAAGTTGAGACCAAAGTTTGTTGGCCCGTTTCCTATCGTCGAGCGTGTTGGTGAGGTGACATACAACTTGGAACTGCCCGAAACCATGGGAGGGATTCACCCAACTTTCCATGTGTCGAATTTAAAGAAATGTTTAGCAGAAAGCGATGTTGTCGTGCCATTGGAGGACATCCAAGTAGATGAGAAAATAAGATATGTGGAAGAACCGGTGGCCATTCTAGACCGCAAGGTGAAGAAATTAAGGAATAAGGAAATTCACTTGGTGAAGGTGCAGTGGAAATTTCACAAAGGACAAGAAGCGACTTGGGAGTTGGAGTCGGACGTGAGGTCTCATTACCCTAGTTTGTTTAACAAAGGGATTCCGGGGACGGAATCCTTTTGAGGGGGATGTATTGTAATAACCGGGTATAATTCGAAAAGAAATTTAAGTTGGGGGATTTTTTTTCAAGGCTCCAAGATGAAGGGGGTAAGTTGTAACATTGAATTAAAAAGGGGATTTTAACCCTAACACCTCTCATTTTGCATCAAGTGGCGACTAAGAAAGGAAGAAAGAGAGGTTGTGGGCGATTTCGGTGATCGAGCTTAAGGGAGTGGGCATTCGTTCGAGACTTGGGGATTCATTGTTTCTTCCTTAAGGTAATTTTCTCCCTAATCATTATCTTCTCTACTAGAGGCTTTGGTATCAGTGTAAATCTTTGGGTTTGGGATTTTTGGAGCAATCTGATGGATTTTGGTTTTGGGGAGGTTGGGGTTTTTTTGGTTAGTCTGTTTATAGATTTCTAATTAATGAGGTTGTAGTTCATTTTTGTTAAGATTGTAATCGAATCAGAGAGGGGATTCAGTTTTGTTATCGAGTCCCGACCTAGTTGATTGGGGAAGTCGAAAACTTCTTGATAGAGAACCTGGGGTAATTCGACCGACCTTTGGGTTGGGGAACCGGGGAACCCCGGTCGCTGAAACCCCGGGCGACACCGGGAGGCATGACCCCGGTTGACAACTGGGGAGATGCCCCGGTCGACACCGGTCAAAGGGCAGACCCCGGTCGCATTGGTGGAGAGTCCGGTCGACTCAAGCACCGGTCGACTCAAGTCCCGGTCACTCAAGCACCGGTTGACTCAAGTCTCGGTCAAGGAAAGGGCAATGGAGTTTGGGCCGCAACCCATGGTCTTTAATCTTTGAGTATTGGGCTTTTAGTAGCAGGACAATTGTACTTCGGTACATATGTTTTAGTCTAATAGGTTTCGTGGGCCGGGTCTTATTAATATTTGGGTCCAACCATTTGGGAGTTATGGGGTGTTTCGGTCAGTTTTCGTGTTGAATTAGAAGTTACCGAGAGTTTATCGGCCTTTGTCTTTTTATAGGAACCTTTTCGGACCGTAAGGGTAGACGCAAAGAGTAAGCAGGACACCAGGTGAGTTTTCTGGACTGAAGCTTTTTCTAACAAAGAAATTATGCAACATGTATGAGTTTTATGAAAACATGAAATGTTGTTACGGTGATAATTATTTGCGAGATTTCTTTATATATGTTTAAAGTTTATTTATTATTGCGGTTAGAGTGGAAATTTATGCATGCATGATCCGAAGTGTGTTAGGCTCTAAGTCGGGGTGCGTGTCCCGCCTGTGTTCATACCGGGTGGTGTGTTCCGTTTATGCCGTTGGGGGTGTGTCCCAGCAAGGCAGTGTGAGTCATAGACACTCTGTCACCTTAGGGTGGCGGTAGTGTGAGCTGAAAAGTTTACTGAAAGTGTGATTATTTTTTTTACAGTTGAAAAGGGTTTATTTATTATTAAATTCTTTAATTGTATCTTGGATTGAAGCGGATTTTAGAGGGGACTCACTAGACCGTTGGTCTAACCCTCGCTCTTTCAAAACTTAAAAACCTTTTCTGATTCTCCCTTTTTTATCTCTCTATACGTACTTCATCAAATTGTTGTAAAAGAGAAATATGAAAGACAAAAAAGCAGATAAAAAAGAGGGAGATCGATGGAAGGGTCCAATGATGGCGATGGGCAGTATGGAGAACAAACGATGATGGGGCGGCGAGGGGTGGCAAGAGGGAGCGATGCCCGTTGGGTGTGAGGGGTTTGCCTGACGTAGGGTATGAGAATAGTAAAACTGATTTAGTTTTTTTACTTTAAATTTTTCTAGCGAGTTACAGGTGATATTCCCTAGATTCTAGTTTCTAATCACAAACAATTAATCAACAAACAAGTTTCAAACAATTACCTGTTTTGATTCAATCTCAATTCAACAATTACAATCTTTTCTCTCTAGAACTCTTTCTCTCTTTCTCTACAATTCTCTTTCAAACGGATTCTCTCTCTCTCTACAAGATACTCAGTTCGTTACATCTATTAAAAACAGGAAATACAAAGCTATTTATACCTACAAGTATTAAAAGGAAAACAAATACAAATACAATAAACTTTGACTTTTATTACAAAAGACTTTGACTTTAATGAAAGTTGACTTTCTCAGCTTTGACTTTCTTGAACTTTGACCTTCAGTCTTCTTGAACTTGTATCCAACAGATTTATGCTCTAACAATCTCCCCCTTTGGATTCAAGACCACTGTTGAAATATCTAGCAATTCAGTCTTCTCTTTTAAGCTCTGTCAGTACAACCTCCCCTTTTTTAGTTGATGGTATTCTTTCCAAAACTGTCTACAAACGATTAACAATCTCCTCAAAACTTTCACAAAATACTTTCAGACTTTGGAAAGAAATTATCTTCAGAATCATCTCAACCTGCTTCAGCAAATAATCTTCAAAGAAACATTTCCTCAAATCTTCAGAAATTCTTTGATCTTCTTCAAATCTTTACTTTGAATTATCTGACTTGGACATTTCTGAAAATCATTTCTCAAAACTTCATCATTTCTTGATACCATCTCCCCCTTTTTTATGATTTGAGCATCTATATCATCAAAACTTTTCTTCCAAGAAATGTCTTTGACCATTCTGATCTGTCAAACTGAGCCGTTGATTCTGTGATCCGTAGCCAAGTATTCATCCAGATCTTTTCAAATCTAGACAAAATAAGAACATGTAACTCCTGAATCAACAAATGAATCAGTTAAAATGCCTGTCAGTAACACGAAGTCACTGTGTGTAACGGATACACAATATAAAGGAGCTTTTTGATGTTCACTCCCCAGGGCTTCCATCCAATCATCGAAATACCACAAAGGCAATTTCTATGAATGTTATGACAAAGAAACAAATTCTTTGTGTGTTCGTGCATGTGTAGAAAGAATTAAGCACGAATAATTGCTTTTTAAGGCTCAACATAGTGTAAACCACTGAGACAACAGTAGATAAACACAGACTCAATGTGCATGATTGAAGTGCGAAGGTGGGGCAGACTTCCTTCTTTTTCAATATCCAGATTTTCCAAATGAAAACCAGATAGATTATATGCTGCGTCCCCTTGAAATATAAAACATTTTCTTGTTAAGAAGAAAATGAGTGGTTGGTGGGGTGAAAGTCAAGAGTTGGCATGGGCTAGTTGCATGTTTCAATAACGTTCACCAAAGAATTGTGAAACGCTAGAAATGTGGCTGCCCGACTCAGAAAGTAGTTGGTGCAGAGTTTGATATTCTTTTACTCTGATCTCACACCCTCTTTCTTTTAATCATTAAGTTCACTGCTAACCAAACTCTCTTTTCCATTTTACCTCATCACACCCACACTCATTTCTTTTAGACTCCTCACACTCAATCTCTATGGATTAACTTCTTGGGTAGAAATCACTGGTTAACGTGATTTCATAGAAGTTTCAATTAAGTCTTAGCACAAAGAACCCATATAATCCTAGAAAGCATAATGTTGCTCAAAATGATTTAACTTTATCAGTTAAAGCTCAAATACAAATGTCAGATGAATGTATGCTCAGAATATAATGATGACGATATGAGCATTTTAAAACATTGAAGTATTTTCAAACAAGTATATTGAATGAATGAATATGAATGCAAAAGACTTGTTTGAAAATCTGACATTGTATGAAAATGATCAGAAATGAATGATATAACAATCAAAGCTTATGGTCAAGAATAATAGATATTGTCTATATGAAACAAAATATAGACATTCTTGAAATGACGTTTAGAAATGAAATATCGCTCAAAATTCTTTAAAGTACAAGCGGAGTGTCTTACCATCGAAAAATTAGTTCAATTTAGAGACATGGTAAGAACATTTTGAACAAAAAAAAAAAATCAAACCGGTGTGTGTGAATACTTGAAAGTATATAGAAAAGACAATACACAAGTATTTATCTTTGGAAACACACGGTTTGTTTATCAATTAAGCACAAAAATAAAATAAAAACATTTAAAATCACACTTCCAAATTATAAAATCTGTTTAAGAATCAGGAAGTGGTTTGAACATTTTAAGAACATGTTTTCTATATCTGAAAGTTGTCCTTCTTTCAGATATATTTGAGATTAAGATAAGAAATTTACCTTTTCTCTCAATCTTAATTCTCATAAAGTCACGCTGTAAGTCATAAAGATATGATGTTGTAAGCATCTCTCATCCTGCACAAGTCTCAAAGTCTAGTCAAAACAAATTTATTCACAAATTTATTCGAAAAATAAAAGACATAAAGCAGTAAAACGATTAAAGTATGAGTTCTGATTTGAAATAATCAGAAATCATAGTCTTACTCATTTTGATATGATTTATATGCTCCCCCTAAAATCATGCATTACAAAAATTTTGTCAGTGAAATAAAATGCAGAAATTAGTTATGCTCCCCCTCAAAATAATGTAGATCACCTTTAATCTTCTCTTACTCCCCCTGAGATCATGAGCAAACATTTAAAGTGCAGATATCCTTCAAACATGATGATAAAGAAAAATGATGAAAATTAACAATATGTAACTATATTAGGTAATAACTGATTATGTTTTCAGATTTAACATACCAAGCTTAGAAATA
This sequence comes from Arctium minus, assembly GCA_954870635.1. Classification (NCBI taxonomy): domain Eukaryota; kingdom Viridiplantae; phylum Streptophyta; class Magnoliopsida; order Asterales; family Asteraceae; genus Arctium; species Arctium minus. The sequence goes on along the minus strand of OX941097.1, from coordinate 18,998,091 downwards.
AGAAAATTAAATCTCTTTTCATCTAATGGTTTGGTAAATAAATTTGCAAGTTGATAATCTATTTTTACAAAATATAGTTCAATTGTTCCTTTTTCTACATTATCTTTTATAAAATGATACCTGACGTCAATGTGTTTGGTTTTCGTATGCTGGACAGGATTAGCAGATATCGTTATTGCACTCTTCGAGTCACAATATATTGGAATTTTATCAAACTTGAATCCATAGTCTCGCAGCTGTGTTCGCATCCACAGAACTTGAGAGCAGCAACTGGCAGCAGCTACATACTCTGCTTCAGCAGTCGATGTGGAAACGCATAACTGTTTCTTTGATGCCCAGCTAACGAGCTTGTCTCCAAGAAATTGAATGTGACCTGAAGTACTCTTTCTGTCCAACATGCAACCTGCATGATCTGCATATGAATAGGCAGTTAGTTGAAAACCAGTATCCTTAGGATACCATAGACCAAGATCTGTAGTCCCCTTAAGATACCTAAAAATCCTTTTGACAACAGCCAAATGGGATTCTTTAGGAGCAGCCTGATATCTAGAACATAAGCATGTTGAAAAACATAATATCTGGCCTACTTGAAGTAAGATACATTAACGATCCTATCATACCTCTATAAGTCCTAACATCAACACTTTTACCCGAAGGATCAGTGCTAATTTTAGTACCTGGTGCCATCGGGGTTCCAATTGGTTTACAATTTTCCATATTGAACTTCCGAAGAATATCCAAAATGTACTTAGATTGGTTAATAAAAATCCCCGTTGAAAACTGTTTAACTTGTAATCCGAGAAAGAAATTCATCTCTCCCATCATACTCATTTGAAAACGTGACACCATGAGGTTATAAAAGTTTTTGCAATATTTAGGATTTGTAGAGCCAAATATTATATCATCAACATATATTTGAATAAGGATGATATCGGCTTTTTCCTTTTTGATGAACAAAGTGGTATCAACCTTACCTTTGGAAAAACCGGACTTGACCAAGAATTTAGATAGAACATCATACCATGCTCGAGGGGCTTGTTTTAAACCATACAGGGCTTTGTCCAAGATGTAGACATGATCTGGCTTATCTGGATTGACGAACCCTTCCGGTTGAGACACATATACTTCCTCCTTAAGAATACCATTCAGAAAGGCTGTTTTCACATCCATCTGAAAGACTGTGAAATTCTTATGAGCTGCGTAGGCTAGAAACATGCGGATTGCTTCTATACACGCTACTGGAGCATACGTCTCATCGTAGTCTATGCCTTCCTCTTGCCGGTAACCTTTGGCAACAAGTCTAGCTTTGTTCCTTATGACGATACCATCTTCATCCTTCTTGTTTTTGAATACCCATTTAGTGCCAATCACGGATTTACCTTCCGGTTTTGGAACTAATCTCCAGACCTTCAGAACTTCAAACTGATTTAATTCTTCTTGCATAGCAGATACCCAATCCGAATCATCTAAAGCCTCTGATACTCGCGTGGGCTCTATCTTGCTGAGGAATGAGTCATGCATACATTGATTAAGAGTCACTGACCTAGTTTGTACAGGGTTTTTGAGATCTCCAATTACTTGATGTAATGGATGCTCTTTGGTCCAGCGATGCTCATGAGGTAGTGGAGTAGATGAAGTTTGAACATGATCATCATCTAAAAATCCACTATCAGACTCTTCAGATTGAATAATAGGAGGGAGGTTTGCAGTTGAAGTTTCAGGTGCAGAAGCATCAGTTGGAACAGCAGACTCTGGCTGTTGAGTAGACATTGTATCACACCCAACTGATATAGATACTTCTGGCTCAGTAATTACTTGTATATCTTCAACTATAGGAGTAGTTGATGGAATGTGAGTTTTTGACTGAACGGGGGATACAAGTTCAGTTAAAACTTCTGAAGTGACTGGATGATTGCAGCTTGTGTCTTCAGACCTGTCAGTCACAGCAGATTTAGGCAAATTAGATCCTAGAAACTCATCATAAAATAATTCAAATAACAAATCTAAATCAGATAAATGTGAAACTGAAGTAGAAGCGTTATCCGAATTTTTCTCTGTAGAAACAGGTTCTGGACTGATCTGCCCAGAAGCTAATACTCCAGTGATAACGGGTTCTGAACTGAGTTGTTCAGAAGCCATCTCTTCATCAAATGTAACATTTACGCTCTCGACGACTGTCTTTGACTTCTTCAGATAAACACGATATGCTGCAGATGTTGAAGAATAACCAATGAAAATACCCTCATCTGCCTTAGCACTGAATTTATTCAGACTCTCTCTGTCGTTAAGCACAAAACATTTACACCCAAATATGTGAAAATACTTGATTGTTGGTGTTCTGTTGTTGATCAGCTCATATGGAGTCTTTTGAAAACGGCGATGTATCATGGACCGATTTTGAGTATGACATGCAGTTGACACAGCTTCTGCCCACAAAAATAGAGGTAGATCGGATTGGCTGAGCATAGTCCGAGCGGCCTCGACTAGCGTCCGATTTCTCCTTTCAACTACTCCATTTTGTTCAGGAGTACGAGCAGCAAAGTACTGATGTGATATCCCGAACGATTAGAGATATTCTTCAACAATCTTGTTTTTGAACTCTGTGCCGTTGTCCGTTCGAAGAAACTTGACTTGTCGCTGCATTTTCACCTGGGCCGTCTTTAAGAAAGTAATGAGAACTTCAGGCGTCTCATCTTTTGATCGAAGAAATTTGACCCACGTGTATCTTGAGTAATCGTCCACAATAACCAACACGTATTTCTTTCCACCTAAGCTTTGTGTTCTCATCGGACCACACAAATCCATATGCAGTAACTCTAGTGGAGAACTGGTGCTTGGTTCAGGCTTCGGTTTATGTGCGGATCTCTTCATCTTACCCTTCTCACATGCAGCACATAAGTGTTCTTTCTCGTATTTGAGCTCAGGAAGTCCTTTTACCAATTTTCCACTAACCAGCTTGTTGATATAACGAAAATTCAGATGTGATAGTCTTCGGTGCCAGAGCCAACTTTGCTGCATCGAAGCTTTTGACAATAAGCAAACATGACTATCATTCTGTACCTTTGAAAGATTGATGGTATAGAGGTTTGTCTTTCGATTTCCGACTAAGAGTTCATTTCCATCTTCAGTACGAACCGAACATCTCTTAGCTTTGAAGTTGACCTCTAACCCTTTATCACAGAATTGACCGATGCTAAACAAGTTGTGCCCTAAACCTTCGACATAACTCACCTTCTTAATCGTTATGTTGTCTTGAATGATGTCACCATATCCTAAGATTGGTGAAAGCTGATCGTTTCCAAATCTGACATTTCCACTGAATTTCTCTGTATAATTAGACAATAAAGCTTTTTGCCCAGTCATATGTTTGGAACATCCACTATCCAAGTACCACATATGCCGGGTCTGCAAGAGAAATCAGGAAACAATAACTTTAGGTACCCATTTAAAAACGGGTCCTAACAGATTAGCACAAGATTTTGGTATCCATTTGAAAATGGACCCTCTGTTCTTTTGAAAAACGTTAAAAATATTTGATCTTGAAGAATACACATGATAAGATCCAAACCAATCAGAAGAATTATGAGAATAAGCAAAATTATTTCTCCGATAATGATAAGATTTAGTGGTAATAGGAGATAATTGAATCAATTGCTTTATTGAATATCGCTTGTAAGAAGTTACAAGGTTTTGTTTATGTGAAGCAAATTGATCAATTACATCATTATCACTACTAACTGATCTATTACAAGAGTTATCAGAAACTGATTCAGCTATCTCATCATCCTTCCTTTTTGGTCGCCATTCAGTTCGAGCTTTCAACCTTTTCTTGCTTATATCTGAAACAAAAGATTTAGATTTATTAGGAAAAGCAGATTTCTGAAACTGAGTTTTCTTTTGTTTACCAATGTATTTCTGTTTCTGTAATCGCTGTTTCTTATGTTTCTTACCTCGAGCATAGTAATCAGCAGTTACAGAAACTGGTTCATCAACCTTAGTTAATGATTCACCAATATTAATAACACTTGGTAACACTTTATCATCTATAAGACAAGTAGAATGATCAGGATTAGGAGCATAGAAGTCAAACATATCAATTTCTTCTATGCACCCATCATCAGAGTTTAAAAAATCATTTGCCGACACAAATAAGTCATCAAAATTATCAGACGAAGTTTGAGGTGTCTTTGAAACTGTAGAACACTTTGTAGATTTAAATTGAAAAACAGTGTTCTTTAAAACTATAGAAAACACACTTTGTTGAATATCAACCAAAAGTTTTTCATCAGATAAAACATTTTCCAGCTCAAATATTTTGCTTTCCAGAACAAGTGGAGGAACATAGACTTTTGCAATAGAAGGTTTTGCCTCCATCTCAGAAACAGAATAACTAGCAAAATAGTCGTTTGAAAGAACTTTTGGTGTTTCTGAAAGATAACTATCATTTAACTTTGCATAGTTAAATGGTAGTTGCATTTTCTTTACATTGTTTCTATTTTCAGTTTCTTTGGCCTCAACTTCTTCTGGTAATTTGGTAACAAATTTGGGTTTTAAATGAGTATGTTTACCAGCACAAGCAAGAAAATCAAAATTATAAGGTGCTGGTTGTTTTCTGATGGCTTTCTTTAAGTAATGGGGGTTTTCAAAACCAAGTCCCCATTTTTCCTTAACATCAACCTGTTCGTTAGGTGCATTGAGAAAAATGGTTTGATCTGTTTGGCCTCTTGCATAGAGTTTGGCTTCCATACCATTTACCTTCTTATTGAAAAGCTTGTTCTCAACCTGCAATTTATGAACAGTTAATGCTGATTCTTTCTTCTCAAACTCATATTTAGAAATTTTAACATCAAAATCAGAAATCTTCTTTTCAAAACAATCTACTTGAAGTTTAGAATCAGAAGCAGACTTGCGTAAAGAATCAATTAGATCTTTGTTCCCAATAACAGACTTATTAAGCTCAAAGATCTTGTTGTTTCTTTTAGCAACTCTGTCTTTTTCTTTCTTCAGTTTTACTTGAAGATCATTAAGCTCAACCATCATAGCTTCCATTTTGGTTATGAAATCTTTTTCAGTTAAGTTTAATACCTCATCAACTGTCTCATCATCTGACTCATCATACTTGACCTCTTTTCCCATTAGACAGAGATGAGCAATTTCTTCCTTCTCTTTGTCATCCTCTTGATCAGAATGATCCAACCAAAATTCGTCTTCAGCCATTAATGCTATGCCCGCTTCTTGTTGTTTGGCCAATAGCAGTTTGTTCTGATAATACTGAGAGTTTCGAACCTTTGGCTTTCGACACTCTTTAGCAAAATGTCCAATCTTGCCACAGTTGTAGCATTTAATTGGATCATTTGTTGGCTTCTCAGCAACTGTGTAATCATTCACAAACTTCTTCCTTTCATCGGGTTTCTTCTCAACATATCTGTTCTCTTCATGTCGCTTTCCTTCAACTCTTTCTCGGTGCTCATGGTTCTTGGAGCTTGATGAAGAATATCTTTGAGAATTGGATCCCGGCTTCTTGTAGAATTTCTTTTGGAAATCTCGGGTCAGTAAAAGCATGGCTTGTTTGAGACTTTCTCCATCATCACCATCTGATTCAGATTCAGATTCAGAACTTGTAAGCACTTTCTTCTTTTTCTTCTTCTCTTTCTTTTCTTTCTTCTTCTCTCCGGCCACTAGAGCAATAGGATCAGAAACTTTCTCATCTTTCTTCTTCTTTTCACTTCTTTTCTCTTCAACTTCTTCTTCATTCTGACGCAAAGTCTCATAGACTTCGTGAAGAGGTATGTCGCTCAAGTCTTTCATCTGCTTCATCCGACGGGTATGTTTCTTCCATTCCGGTTGCAGAATGCTTAAAAACTTGACTTTGTTTTCAATTTGCTTCTTCTTCACTTTGTTCTTTGAGAGTTCGTTCAGAAGAAGCACAAACCTCTCATAGGTTTCCTCTAGGCTCTCATTTTCTTTTGCTTTGAATTCCTCGTAGATATTGATGCAGTTAGCTACTTTCATCTGATTCCCTACTTTGGATCCCATCATCATTTTCTGCAACTGATCCCACATCTTCTTAGCATTTGCCTTGTAGCTGTCTATTTTAACATATATGTCATTTGGGATACTTTGAAGAAAAAGAGATCTTGTTTGCTTATCAGCTTTATATCGGCTTTTCTGTTCTTCAGAATACTGAGCATATTCAACTGGAACTGTTTTCATTTTCTGATCTCTTTCCTCAGTACCATCTTCACTATCAGATGAATCATCATCAGGTATTTGAACTGTGATTGGTACCATAGGACCTTCTGTAATTGACAGCAGAATGTTTTCCCCATTTGCATGTCTGTCTACAAAATCCAGAAATCTGTCTTTCCATTGTTCGTATTCTCCTTTGAACAGAACAGGAGGCTTGACATCAGTGACAATGGAAAGAGCGTCTTTGGAAGTCATCTTGAATGTACCTGTTTTGAAAAAATATATGCAATAAGAAACTAGAAACTGATCGTTAGTCCAAATGAAACAATCAAGAAAATACAGAAAACTTGAAATATAAAATCATAAATTTTGTTCACAAAAAGAAATATGTCCCCCTCCGCAGACTTAGCACGGGGGTCCCTAAAAAGGCTTAAAACTTTCTCAGAAAAAATATTCTAAGTATGAAAACTCGCAGATCACTAAAAAGGCTTAAAACTCGCAGGCGTTGAAACTCGCAAACAACTATTCACAGAAAAACTCGCAGGCTTAAACTTGCGTGTTTGTGAAACTCGCACGTAAAGAGTTGCGTGTTTTAATAAACTCGCTAGTTGCTGAAACTCGCTAGTCGTTGAAACTCGCAAGATACTGTTCTCGATGAAACTCGCTAATGCCTGAAACACGCAAGTAACTATTCACTGATGAACTCGCATATAGAGGCGTGCGTGTTTGAAAAACTCGCTAGTCGCTACTAGCGCGTTTTGACCAAACTCGCAGATCAACCAAACTCGCAGATCGACCAAACTCGCAGATCGAACAAACTCGCAGATCACTATTCCGGCTCAAACTCGCACCCTTCGATTAGCGCGTTTGTAGAACTCGCTAACCACTACGTGCGTGTTCTGGTCCTTAGAAAAAATTTCTCAATTTTCAAAACTCGCAGACTTCAATCAGCGAGTTTCTAGAACTCGCTAACAATGATTTGTGCGTTCTAACCAAAAACTGAGATTCTTCAGCTTGCGCGTTCTTGCGGATGAACTTGCGCGTTTTGTAGATCTTGCGCGTTCTTCAGATTCCTTGCGTGTTCTTCATCTGATTCACCAAAAATCAATCTAAACTTCGAATTTCAGCACGAAACTTTGAGAGATCGATCACATAATCATCTAGAACACAAAACGAGTACTAAATTTCTATTACAAACACTCAAAATACAAATTGATCGATGATACAGTGCGTATGAAGTCGTGAACAAAAACTTCAACAAAATCCAAAATTACAAATATATTACAGTGCAATACTGAGATTAAACCATACAGACTCGATCGAAATCACTAATCACACAAAACCTGATCAATTTCAACATCTAATTCGCACTAAAACTCAGACTTGATCTGAACATTGAAGAACACAGTGACGATGAACAGTATATTGATTTCTTGATCTGGTTTCGATTTGGATTTGCTCTGATACCAATTGATATTCCCTAGATTCTAGTTTCTAATCACAAACAATTAATCAACAAACAAGTTTCAAACAATTACCTGTTTTGATTCAATCTCAATTCAACAATTACAATCTTTTCTCTCTAGAACTCTTTCTCTCTTTCTCTACAATTCTCTTTCAAACGGATTCTCTCTCTCTCTACAAGATACTCAGTTCGTTACATCTATTAAAAACAGAAAATACAAAGCTATTTATACCTACAAGAATTAAAAGGAAAAACAAATACAAATACAATAAACTTTGACTTTTATTACAAAAGACTTTGACTTTAATGAAAGTTGACTTTCTCAGCTTTGACTTTCTTGAACTTTGATCTTCAGTCTTCTTGATCTTGTATCCAACAGATTTATGCTCTAACAACAGGTAGTTGTTTTTGAGTTAAAATAACGTAGGTAACAAAATTTTCAAAGTTCGATGACTTGTGTATTAAAATTTTTTTAGGGACTTAATCATTTAAAATGAGAAAATCCAATGACTTATTCGTTCAAAAAAAGATTCAAAACTTAATCATTCAAATTAGGAAAATTCATTGAGTTCTTCTAAACGTTTCACTAAGTAAGATTTAGTAGCATAATATGTATTTTCGTCGTTTTATTGTCAAATATATCGATTGGACAAAGTTTGAAGTACTTTAAAAAATCTTATATATTATAAGATTTAAAAATAAATAAATGTGCATTGCAGAAAATTTAGTTTGATTTGGCATAAAATTTTAGAGTTTGGGCACGTTTAGGTCTCAAGAAGATTAACAAGGTTATATTATGAACGTTTAGGAGTTGACTACTTGATGGTTTGGCATCCAGTGTCGTTCTTTAGCATGTTAAATGTGTGATTTTGAATATAGCCCCCAAAATTTTGGGGCCCAATTTTACGTTATTTAGAGTTTTTAATCAACGAATGTAAAACTATAACCTACCTTAGTGTCTCACTAATTTATATCAGAAAACAAAAACAATATACCGTATCATCGCCTCGGTAATTTGTATATATGTATATTTGTTATCTCATTTTGCATTGTAATCGAAAGATTTAGGTGTAACAGAGCCTTCAAAAAGATTGGAACACCCCTGTTGGCATCGAGTTATTAACATGAGGGATTTGGAGAACGAAATTAGCATCGACACATGAGAAATTAAAGTGCAAGTAAGCTAAGTCTAAGGTGATTGATGAGTTTCACGTGTTATACATGCTAAAATATGTTTTTAGTGACAACTTTGTGTTCATGCGTTTGTGTTTAGAAAATTGTTATATGGATGTAAATTATCTATAAATCTTATGATGGTTTTGTATTTGTTACATCTTTCTGAAGTAGGCATATGCATATATAATTTGACGACTCGTATATAGTTCTGTGAACTACATACATAGTGGTCTCAAGTTCACAAACCCGATCTTGACTTTCTTGCTCTTATGCTTTTAAACTCGAACCTCATTGGCCCATACTTGCTTGTTCTTACGGTCTCAGACCGACAAGTCTTATGATCCCCACTTCCACTATAGAGTCAACGTGGACCAAATACAACAACATACGAGTAAATATTCACTAATCAATTCATTTATGTTGTCTCTTCTTAGGCCACTTTCTCGACCCAGATAAAATAAAAGCAAATTTTCAAAAACCCAACAACTAAGTAGCCTGATGACAATAAGTAGATCCCCAAATCAATTAATCGGACTATGGCTTCTATTTTCCACCAAAACAAAGGGCAACATATATAGGAAAACAAAAGGTAGACACAATCTTTGAGTCATCCCTAGTTCTCTATTGTATCGGTCCACGACCATCATGTGGAAAATAAATCAATATCTCTTCTCTTGTGTATTTATGTTCTAGAACCAACCATTATTACCTAGTGGTGTAGGTTGATCAAATTGAGCCTTACCTAAAATATTTAACTGCAATGGTTGGCGAGATTAAGATCTAATGTTCATTGATTATATACTGATTTTTGTTTCAAATACAACAACATTCAATGTATAACTTATTTGGTTTCTGATTGTGGGCTAATCGTAGTGACATTCTGTTCATCTGATCTTCCTCACATGGTGATTTAAGATCACATTCATTATGAGGTTGCAAAATGTGGCAAAAACTCACCAATTGACTCAGTATACCATTCTAAATTTTCATATACTTGTCTTTCTCTAAGGCTTAAAACATAATTGTTCTTGGAATAGCTTCTTGATCAATAGCGAAGAAACCTAACTTTCGTCCTTCTTGCTGTTGTTGTCTCTTCACTTTCTATTCATTGAAGGGTTTTCGAGTCTCTTCGATGAAGATGCACCAACTTGCGCCAAAGCTAGTTTTTGCATCATTTCTTCTTCAAAGAGTAGAATGTATAATCTATATTAAAATAAGGTCATTAACTCATGAACAATACATAAAATTTGGTGTAACACTACATTATTTCTTTTGTTAAAGTTACAAATATTTATTTAATTTTAAGATTTATGTATTTTTAGGCTAACCTGTTCACATAGGAAATGAGAAAGAGAATGTAAGAAAACGAGAATGAGAATTGCATTTATGTTTTTTGGTTAACTATGGAAAATCACTATCGTTATTATAGTTGTCATTTGGTTAATTGCAAGAAATCATTATTATACATGTTGTTTGGTTATTAACATAAATAATCAATTAAAATTTATTTTATATAATATTTATAATATATAATGAATGATAAGTTAATGCCAATGATATCACAATACAATACAAAATATGTTCACTCCAACAGTTCAGGTTATTAATAATACAATACAGTTTGGTGTATATAAGCTTACATAGCCACCTAAAATTAAAATACAGACTAAAAGATTATACAAAATATGCTTTAAAAAAACAATTAAGACAACAAACAAACAAATGATAGCCTAACCCTCAATTCCTTTGTTATGCTAAAAGCCCATTAATTGTTTCACAAAGAAAGAAAGCAAGAAAACAGAAACATCAAAGGTGGGAATCAAATATCTCATTTTGTTCTTTTGTTTATTAATTGATAGCTTAGCAGAGCAAATTTCACAAAAATGGAAAATTATGGACATTACAATATGTAGTAAGAGCATCAGGTGTGGATCTATGAAGGTCCCGGTGGGGTCTTGTATATTCGCTTAACCGATTTGCAAGTAGAATTTTTTTTAGACATGAAAAATGCACACGTTAAACTTTGTGGGGGTACTATGGGTTATCATGAAACAAAATATCGAAAAAGTATCTCGAAATCAACCTAAAAAACCGAACAAGTTCGTCGAAATAAACCAAAAATCTTTAAAAAAAATCTCTAGAAACTATGGAATTTGGTTAAAAACACATTGGATAACTTTGCAGACCTTTAATCCACTTTAAATGTGCAATCGCTCTGCAAAAATCCTGGATCCATGAGCATCTTGGTAATGTGGATTTTAAGCAAATTTGAGCCTTGAAGCCCTCGGTTTCAAAGTACAAGTGGGCAGATGAAGTAGGAATTCGTTAACCAAAAACATCAACCAATGAGAACCACCAGGAGAGGAACGGGAAATCGTACATGGAAACAATCGATTTCGAGTTAGACAAAGATTTCTCACCTCGTATAATACCTCCAATCAAGCGTTCCCTTACATAATTTTATTGTATAATTGCATTTTAATTTTAAGATTTTATATTTATTACCTATGGCGAATTATGATCATGTGAGAAGTTGAGTTAATGGTGAGAACCGTGAGAAGTGGATCTGAACCGTTGATCTCTTTTAATCTCAAACCCTCCCATGAATTGCGGCTTAGAAGAGAATTGATCTGGTGCATCTCATCCTAATGTAGTAATGTGCGTCCATTTCTCATCCAACGGTTGATAACCACTTCTCACGCTTCTCACCGTTAACTCAACTTCTCATCGGAACTGTTAGAATATTGTGTAATATTTTGAGAATAGTTTCCTTGGATTAGAATATTCTAGAGATAGTTTCTTATATTATAATATTCTAGAGATAGTTTCCTAATTATTGTACAAACCCCATGTATATATATATATATATATATATTTGTATGATAATACAGCAGGAGGCACGGGAAATGCTTCATTCCAACATGGTATCAGAGCATTAGGTTATTCTCTCAATATTTTCTAAAGTTTTTTTTTTCTCTCCTCTCTCGACTAAACCCTAGCCGTCGACCACCATTTGCAACTTTCTGCAGCACAAGTTCCTTCTTCAATGGCAGAACCATCCAAAGCTTCTACCTTTCATCCAGCCCTCTCAATCTCTAACATCAAAAATTTCATCCCTGTAACCTTGGATGTAGAAAATGTGCAGTACTCGTCTTGGGCAGAACTCTTCAAGATTACTGCCCGTGCTTATCAATTACTCGATCACATCTCACCTAAGCAGAAAGCCACATAAGTTGTTGATAAAGACCTCTGGGATCGCCTCGATGCAGTCGTTCTCCAATGGATTTATGGTACAATTTCGAATGACCTTCTTCATACCATTCTTGAACCGGACTCTACCGCTCAGCAAACATGGGATCGTCTTCGCAATATTTTTCAAGATAATAAGAACTCTCGTGCAGTATACCTGGAAAACCAATTCTCATCCACTCATCTCCAAGATTTCCCGACTTGCTCCGCTTACTGTCAAAAGTTGAAAGTTCTTGCAGATCAATTGGCGAATGTTGGCTCCCCTGTGTCCAACGATAGACTTGTTCTTCGTCTAGTAGCGGGTCTCACCGAGGGTTATAGTGGCGTCGCCACCATTATTCAACAAAGTGATCCCCTCCCTCCTTTCTACAAAGCACGCTCGATGCTTACCTTAGAAGAAACTCGACAAAATCAACAAGCCGCTGCCACTAATCCTTCCGATACCGCTCTCATGTCATCTACTAATGCCTCTTGTCACACAGATCCACCCCCCTCTCTGCTTTCTGGTGGACAGCAACACTCATCCTACAGGGGCAGCAACAACCCACAACATGGATGTGGTCGTGGTGGCCGTGGCAGAGGCAATAACGGCCGAGGGCGAGGCCGTGGTGGCCGAGGGGGTACTTCACAGCAGCACAGTCACCAACAGCAGCCTTTCCAGCCTTGGTCCTACCCACCTTGGGCTTGGTCGCAACAACCATGGAGCATTCCACCATGCCCCTATCCTAGCAGCAGCCCATGGACCAAGCCACAAGGACCTTTGCGCCCATCTTCTACAGCACCGGGAGTGTTAGGTCCAAGACCACAACATGCTTTTTATGGTGCACCGTCTTCTGATTATGCTCCAACATATATTGATGCTGCCCTTCACACCATGACACTCAATCCCCCGAATGACAACAACTGGTATATGGACACCGGTGCTACTTCGCACATGACATCCAACGAAGGTACTCTCTCGTCCTATTTTAATTTGAGCACGAACATAAATATAGTTGTCGGTAATGGTCACAAGATTCCCATATCCGGTTATGGACAGTCCTACCTCTCCCCACCATACCCTCCTCTTTCCCTCACCAATGTTTTGCATGCTCCTAAACTAATCAAAAACCTTATATCTGTTCGTCAATTTACTATGGATAATGTTGTTTCTGTTGAATTTGATCCTTTTGGGTTTTCTGTGAAGGACCTCCAGACGGGGCAGCGTCTCATGAGATGCAATAGCTATAGTGACCTCTATCCTATCACAACCGCTTCTACTCAAATCGCCAACCCAACATCTTTTGCTGCCATCTCATCATTTAATTGGCATGAACGTCTAGGGCATCCAGGAGCACCAATTTTTGATTCTCTTAGGAATAAAAATCTTATTTATTGTAATAAGACTCGTAGTTCTTCACTTTGTCATAGTTGTCAACTTGGGAAACATGTTAAGTTGCCATTTTATTCTTCATTTAATTTCACATCTGCTCCTTTTGATTTAATTCATACGGATCTTTGGACTTCTCCTATTTTGAGTTCACTTGGGCATCGTTATTATGTTATATTTTTGGATGATTATACTAATTTTTTGTGGACTTTTCCACTCAAACATAAGTAACAAGTTTATTCCACCTTCATCACCTTCCGCACTTTCATTCGAACCCAGTTCGAAAAAGAGATAAAAAATATTCAAAGTGACAATGGTCGAGAATATGCCAACTCGTCTTTCCAAAAACTATGTGAACTCCATGGTATGAATTTCAGGTTCTCTTGTCCTCATACTTCCTCTCAAAATGGAAAGGCAGAGCGTAAAATCCAATCCATTAATAACATGATCCGCACTCTTCTTCTCCATGCTTCTATCCCCCCTTCTTATTGGCACCATGCCCTTCAAATGGCAACTTACCTTCACAATATTCTCCCAAGCAAAATTCGATCGTTTCTCTCCCCAACTCAGATATTGTACCAACGAGAACCTACTTACTCTCATCTACGTGTTTTTGGTTGCTTGTGTTATCCTCACTTACCATCTACCTCCATTCACAAACTACAAGCTAGATCGGTTCCTTGTGTATTTCTGGGTTTTCCATCAAACCATCGTGGGTACAAGTGCCTAGATTTATCAACGAACAAAATAATTATTTCTCTCCATGTTACATTTGATGAATCTAGCTTTCCTTTCTCAAAAATCCATCCTACTTCTAAGTCTTCCTATGAGTTTCTTGACGATGGCATGCCTCCCTACCTTAAGTATCACCTTTACCATGCTCCTCCTCAATATACAACCCCCCAACCCACTGCCCAACAACCTACAGACCAGCCTAGTCACTCCCAACCCATTGCCTAACAACCTATGAACCAACCTAATCGCTCCCAACCAGCTGCTGGCCCTACCAACCAGCCCATACCTGACGACCAGCCTACTGCTCTTCCCCGCCTTCTTGGCCAGGTTTACACACGCCGTAAATCAACCCAACCTCAGCCTACTATAAACCAAATCACTCCTCCCTCACCTACTCAACACCATAGCCCAGTTGGCAGCCCCTCTGTCCCTTCACCACCCCAATTTGGAACCGTTCCCTTGGCCCAACCTAGCCCGCCTCCACCTCCAACTCGGTCCATGGCCACTCGTAGCATGCATGGCATTTACAAGCCCAAAAAGAACTTTTCTTTAACTGTAAGCTCCTCACATATTTCTCCTTTACCCAAGTCTCCTATGTCCGCTATTAAGGACCCAAACTGGAAATCAACCATGATCGACGAATTTAATGCTCTAATTAAAAATAGGACGTGGGAGTTGGTGCCTCGTCCACCTGATGTTAATGTTGTTCGATCTATGTGGGTTTTTAGACACAAACATAAATCTAACGGTGATTTTGAAAGGCACAAAGACCGTCTTGTTGCAGATGGCAGATCTCAGCAGGTTGGAATTGATTGTGATGATACATTTAGCCCGGTAGTGAAACCGGCTACTATTCGGACAGTTCTAAGTCTCTCTTTGTCCAAAGCATGGTCCATTCATCAGTTGGATGTTAAAAATGCCTTTCTACATGGCAACCTTGAGGAGACAGTATACATGTATCAACCACCAAGGTTCAAGGATCCCACTCATCCAGACTATGTTTGCAACCTCAGAAGGTCCTTGTATGGTCTTAAACAAGCCCCTCGAGCTTGGTATCAACGATTTGCCTCTTATGTCTCCACTATTGGCTTTATACATAGCAAATCTGACCACTCCCTTTTTATCTATCGACATGGTTCCGACATGGCATATATACTACTATATGTTGATGACATTATTCTCACAGCTTCTTCTGATACTCTACGCAAATCTATTATGTCTCACTTGAGCTCTGAGTTTGCCATGACTGATTTAGGCCCATTAAGCTATTTTCTTGGCATAGTTGTCACTCGACATGCCAATGGTTTATTTTTATCTCAGAAGAGGTATGCAGAGGAAATAATAGAGCGGGCGGGCATGTCCTCTTGCAAACCAACAGCCACTCCCGTTGACACGAAGGCTAAATTAAGTGCTGATGGGCCCTCGATTAATGATCCATCTCATTATCGCAGCCTTGCAGGTGCTCTTCAGTACTTGACTTTGACGAGACCTGATATCTCTTACGCCGTGCAATAAATTTGCCTCTACATGCATGACCCTCGAGAACCTCACATGCATGCCTTAAAGCGTATCTTGCGATACCTTCAAGGCACTCTTGATCTTGGTATGCATCTATACCCATCTTCTGTCACACATTTAGTCTCTTATACTGATGCAGATTGGGGTGGGTGCCCTGACACCCGGTGCTCCACTTCAGGTTATTGTGTTTTTCTTGGGGAAAACATCATCTCTTGGTCCTCGAAACGACAACCCACCCTCTCCCATTCCAGTGCTGAGGCTGAATATAGGGGGGTTGCAAATTTTGTTGCAGAAACTTGTTAGATCCGTAACTTGTTGCTAGAGTTACATTGTCCTGTGAAAAAGGCTACATTGGTTTATTGTGACAACGTGAGTGCGGTTTACCTCTCTGGTAATCCCGTCCAACATCAGCGAATGAAACATGTTGAATTGGATATACATTTTGTTCGCGAGAAGGTAGCCCGAGGAGAGGTCCGTGTTCTTCCAAAGCTTCTTTTCGAAGACTTTCGGTCCAGCCTTAGCGTCCGTTCTCCTCCCGCTACGACTGCGGGGGTGTGTTAGAATATTGTGTAATATTTTGAGAATAGTTTCCTTGGATTAGAATATTCTAGAGATAGTTTCTTATATTATAATATTCTAGAGATAGTTTCCTAATTATTGTACAAACCCCATGTATATATATATTTGTATGATAATACAGCACGAGGCACGGCAAATGCTTCATTCCAAAAGGAACCCAACCCTATTACCTCTATCTTTAATATATTACTAGTTGTGTACGCGATGTAGTAGGATGTAAGATTTTATTGTAAATCAATAATGAAAAACTAAAGCAACTTCTTATTAAACAAGAAAATTCGCAATTTATGTTTGAACAAACTAAAAATGACAAATGGTGGTTAACTATGTTTTGCTAATTTGAGACCTGGTAAAAAAACCCAAAGAAAATATATCGATATGGCAGTACAACAAAATTGGGTTTATAGGACGCCAAAAATGTGTAAAAGTTATAATGGAATACTTTATAGGACTTAAATTATATAATCAAACAATAAAAGACATATCTAAAAGTGTTATAATAAATTTATATGACGTTTTTAGCGTCTTAACAAGATTTTAGGACAGTTTTAAAACAAGGTGTCGTATTAATTTTTTTTACAGGACACTATTTGGAAAAAGTGTCTTGTAAAAACAAGTCTCCTATTAAAAGATATGTTTATTGGATATTTCTCAAATACGTCTTTTAAGATAGCTAATACGACACTTTAGGGGTTTGTTATTTCCACCACCACATATCTTAAGTGCAATTAAAGGTGCAATTTTTTTTTGAACAAGTTACCTTGTAATTTGAAAAGTCATTTCATTTTTACTCTCTCTCTTAATTACTATTATTTTCTCTCTCTCTCGTTGTTTTTTGTTTTTAAATAAATAGACATAAAAGACAAATTCCTTGTTATTTATAAATAATAATATATCATTTATTTTATAACTGTATACATTTCAACCAGATTTTATAAAATAATTAATAATCTTTTCCAACTTTAAAACTTCAAAAATAACCATTCAAAGCTTATTTAAGCATTTAAATATCTAAAGAATAATCCATCAATTCTTAAGCAACTGTTAAAAATTCATGATAACTCATCAATTTTTATTAAGATTTTGAATATGAATTAGTTATGTTGTATTATTTTTCTATGATAAAAAATATTCTTATAATAAAAATATATAGAAAAGATATTGTTAATATGTAGAAAGATATTTTTATAAATAATAATAAAATATATAAAATGATGTTAATATTGAAAAAGTTATATTTATAAAAATACTTAAAATTTAAAACACATAATTTATTTTTTCTTGTAAACGAACATATTATCTTAATTTTTTTTTTGAACGGCAGGTATGATATAATTAAAGAAACATGAACCATACAAAGTTCAAAAACCTCCAGGTATCTACAACAACGAATTCTAATAGGAGGAGATTAAATAATAACCAAAAACAGAAGCATAAGGCTTGCAAGACGCAAACCAAACAGCAGTGCTAAGAAGCGATCTCGAACCAACAACCCAACTTTGCGATTTCAGACACCTCGATCAGCTTGTACAATTTGAACCAGCGCCATCACAAGCCTTCTTCGTCCTCTTCGAATGTTATTCAACCGTGTTACACCCTGTTGGTCCCTAATAAGCAAAACAAGTATTGTAGAAGGGGGGGGGGGGGGGGTTAAATACAATACACAAAAAATTTACTTAATTTTAATTCTTTATTGATATAAATATCAAGAATTACACATAGAAAACTTTTAAGATTATTTCGGAAAAGAACAGATAAATCTATTCTAACAATCTTTCACTTAGAAACTAGAAAACTAAACACGACTTGAAAATACAAAGATCAAAGCTATGAAGTTCTTGAGAGAGAGAGAGAGAGGTTGCCAACTTTTCTTGAGCACTTAGAAATCTCTTCAAAAAGGGTTTGCTTGCATGGAGACGTTCTTCACCTTTAAATACCACCATTTGCATTAAATGCAAATGACACTTGTCATCTTGGTATTGAATACCAAATATCTTCTTGCAAAAACAATAAGATCTTGATGTGACTTATCATAAAGCAAAGTAGACTTTTATACCTTGATAAGACAACACCTCAATAAAATATATTTAGTACATGTCTTTTTTCTGATCTTTTGGAGAAAGTCTCCATCATTTCAGAATTTGGGTGAATATATCTTCTAAGAGAAGGAAGCTTCCATTCCCATTGTCAGAAGAACATTGGGAATGATGAAGTATGTTAAATCGAGAGGGTTTGACATAAAGGGGTGTTGCCGACACAGAGAGGATCGACAAGAATAGGTTCTGCCGAAAGAGTGGCAGAAGGATGCCGAACAGAAGAGAGTTCGGCAGATGAGTAGTCTGCCGAATATGAGTTCGGCAGACAAGGCTTAGTCTTCTTGAAGTTCATCTCAATCCGCAAAGTAGACTTCCTTCATGTTGATTTCGGTATGTCTTCGACTTACCGATCTGTTTATGCATAACTAAGCTATTACAAAGAACCATACTAATTCTAAGATGTACAATCATTTATAGAAGAGTAAACACAAACTAAAGGAGAGGTTATCTTCAAATCTTAGATGACCCAACATTCTCCCCCTATTTGATGATGACATCTCATACTTAGAATTTAAAAAGATAAAACATGAGTAATGCATTTTGACCCTTGTTTATATTCTTTTGGGTTCTTTTTCACATAGACCATTCTTTTTGTATTATTATTTTTTTAAGTATAAACGACATTTGCAAAAGAATAAAGGAATGAGTATAGCTATACAAACGAATAAATAAATACAAAGAATAAAGAATGAGAATATATATATATATATATATATATATATATATACACATATATATAAAAGACAATTGCCGGGAATTGTTTGAACTTGAGTGGGTGGTTGCTCCCCCTTAATTCATACTCCCCCTCAACTAATTCTCGGTGTAAGAATTAAGAAGTCAGAAAGTTTTCGGGGTCCTCCGAACCTTATCTTGGAAAGGCAGGTTCATCCTTGGATCGTGCAGAAACATCGGGACTGAAATCCCGGGTGATAGGCTGTGAGGTGGAGAAGAGGTTCCTTGGATTGGGGAGGAGTCCAAGTCATCCTTATCAACCAAAGAAAAGGTTGATGAGGGAATAATATGGGTCCCTGATTTTACAATTGTATCATTTTGAGAGGATACAAAGGAGGTGGCTTTAGGTTTACCAGAGTTCCCGGCCCCGAATGGGAAAATTTCAACACCTACCGATTGTGGAGAATCGGTGGTGGATGGAGTAAGTGGCTTGGCCCTTGAAACCTTCCTCATCCTCTTGAGAGGATAGGGAGAGGAAGAAAAGTGCCTCCGCTTTTGAGAGTGGTGGGAGACGAGGGCATCTACCGAAGGCTTTTTCGGTGGCATAGTCTCAGAAGAGGTTGCAGAGGTATCGGTGGCTTTTGATTTATTCTTTTTGGCCACCAATTTCACTCATGTAAGGGAATCAGGGGTCACTGAAATGAGTGATACGGAGAGAGCCACCGATCCGGAGAAGGATGGTTCCTCAGTATCTTCTTACTTCAGATTAGGAGAATAAAAGAAATCATACTTGGGGTTGAGAACTCGATTGAAGAGAGAGAGTCATTGTTCAAAGTGGTCTTCATGACTTTCTAAGTGTTGGTAGTAGAGTCATCACCAAATCAATTAGAGACCCAACAATTTTTCACCCCCTATTTGATAATGACACCAGCACATAGAAAAACAATTTGGCACTGACACTCAGAAAAATGACGAGACAAGAATAACTCATAAATTCACTGGCCCATTTTTTTAAGGGCTCTTTTCCATTTTTTTTAAAGCAAAGAAAAACGAGAATAAATACTCAGAGAACAACAAAATGGGGAAGAACAAGAAAAGGAAGAAAGAATTGGGAAGAAATGGAAGAAATTTTGGGTAGACATTTCGGATAAAATTGGGGTGAAATGTTGGGGATTTATAGTGTGAGCGATAAAGGAATTTGAAAAGGTAGGAGTGAGGGGCGCTGAAGTCATTCGGGTAGTGGGAAATAATGGGGGAAAAGGGTATTAAGGATAGAAGAGGTGACTAACAGAGTATGTGAGAAAGGATTCGGCTAGTGGCTTAGCTTAGTGAAATGAGGGATGGGTTAGTGGGCTTTAAATGACAACAAGGAGTCACTCATTATCACATAGTTCCAAAATTTTCAAATAAATGAAACACATAGGATTGAAGAAAAAGAAGTCATTATAAATTCGGGGAGAAATTAGGAGAGATTTTTTTTTTCGGAAGAAAATTGGGGAAGAAATTTCCGGTAGAAAGAAATTCCGGCTAAAAAGAAATTTCGAAAATTTCGGCAAAGAAATTTCAGGGAGAAATTTTTTGTAGAAAGAAAATTTCGGCTAAAAAGAAATTTGGGAAGAAAGAAATTTCGAAAATTTCGGCAAAGAAATTTCGAGGAGAATTTTCGAAAAGATATTCGGGGAGAAACTTTGGTGAGAAAATTTCGGTAGGAAATTTAGGGGAGAAATTTTGGTGAGAAATTTAGAAAATTTCGGCAACAAAATTTTGGAAGAAATGATAGTAGGGAGCAAGAGGAAGAAAATCCGAGACTAAAAAAAATATTGCAATCGGCCATATCCCAAAAAAAAAACTTTATTTATTTATTTATTTTTTCACAAAAAAAACCATTCCACACCTTCTAGAGAAATTTGAATATTTTTTTTTTCAAACCATTCGGCAAGTACAAGAAAAAAAATTTGGAATTTTTTTAAAGCTTCAAACTAACCGAGAAAAAAATAGATAAAGATTTTTTTTTAAAACATTCGGTAGTGCAAAAAAGATTGATTTTTTTATTTATTTGGAAAACAAATTCGGTAGGTTAAAAGAGATTTTTAAATTTTTTTTTTAACCTTTCGATAGTTCAAAAAAAATTAAATGTATTTTTTTAAATAAACCCACCGATGAAAATTTTGTTTTTTTAATAAAAAAATTGAAACGAATTGGTTAGTGGAAAGAAAATTTGAGTTATAATTTATTTTTATTTTTTTTAATTTCCACTACCAAGCTACCGATTTCAATTTTTTTTTTAATTCTTTCAATCGACAGCAAAACAAATTTTGATTTTTTTTTACTTAACAAAAATTAACATACCTAAGGATCCAACGAGGAAGTTGAATTGAGCCTCATCCAGTGGTTTTGTGAAGAGGTCTGCAAGTTGAAGATCTGTAGGAATGAAGTGAAGTTCAATATCACCCTTAGATATATGATATCTTATAAAGTGATACCGAATATTAATATGTTTAGATCTGGAGTGCAGCACTGGATTGTTGGCAATGGCTATAGCACTGGAGTTGTCACATAGAATCGGTATATGAGAATAGAACTTGTCATAATCTTGTAGTTGATTTTTCATCCACAAGATCTGAGCACAACAACTTCCAGCTGCAACATATTCAACTTCGGCAGTGGAGGTAGAGACCGAATTCTGCTTCTTACTTGACCAGCTGACCAAGTTTCCACCTAGTAATTGACAGCTGCCAGTTGTACTCTTCCTATCAACTTTAGACCCTGCAAAGTCAGAATCTGAATAGCCAATTAGATCAAAACCTGAGTCCTAGGGATACCAAAGACCCAGATTCATAGTACCTTTTAGGTACCGAAAAATACGTTTCACCGCAGCCAAGTGAGATTCCTTGGGATTGGCTTGATAACACGCACAAATACACGTAGCATACATAATATCAGGTCTACTAGCAGTTAGATAAAGAAGAGACCCTATCATTCCTCTATAATTCGTGATATCAACCGACTTGCCAGCTGAATCAGCATGAATCTTAAGAGGAGGCGCCATTGGAGTTTTCATGAGAGAGCAATTTTCAAAATCAAACTTTTTCAAAAGATCACGAATATATTTACTCTGATTTATGAAAATACCTTCAGAAGATTGTTTAATTTGAAGACCAAGAAAGAAAGTAAGCTCACCCATCATGCTCATCTCATATTTACTTTTCATGAGAGAGGCAAACTCCTGACAAAGATTTTCATCAGTGGAACCGAAAATGATATCATCCACATAGATTTGAACAAGAATGATATTACATTTAGTTTTCTTGAGAAAGAGAGTATTATCAATTTTACCTCTGGTATATCGGTTGGAGAGAAGGAATTTAGACAAAGTGTCATACCAAGCACGAGGAGCTTGCTTCAGACCATAGAGAGCCTTGTCAAGTATGAACACATAGTAAGGATGAGCTGGATCTTCAAAACCAGGAGGTTGATTCACATAGACTTGTTCAGCAAGTTATCCATTTAGAAATGCACTCTTAACATCCATTTGAAAGACCCGGAAGTTTTTGAGAGCAACATGAGCAAGAAAGATTCTTATTGCTTCAAGTCTAGCAACAGGAGCAAAGGTTTCATCATAATCGATACCTTCCTACTGCCTATATCCTTAAGCAACAAGTCTGGTTTTGTTCCAGATAACAGTACCGACTTCATCCATCTTATTTCGGAAAACCCACTTAGTACCGTTAATGGTCTTACCGAAAGGTCGAGGCACAAGTCTTCAGACTTTGTTAGTACCGAAGAATCTGCTAGAGCTTCCTCAATTTTCTTGGGCTCAACAACGGAGAGAAAGTTCACATAGAGACAAATATTTCCAATACCTCTTCTAGTTTGAACACCTGCTTGTTGATCACCTATAATTTGATTAATTGTATGATATTTGGTCCATTTGAGAGCTGGGGAAGAGGAGAGCTGGGGAAGAGGTGCAGGAAATGTGTTTGGAGAGTATGAAGGTGAAGGATCGATAGGTATAGGATGAATATGATGAAGATGAGAAGTATGTAAGGTGGGTTCGGTAGGAGCTATGGATTCGGTAGGAGCTGTGGGTTCGGCAGTTGGTAAAGGTCCTGCCGAATCATGATCAAATTTGGGATCAAATTTCCCAAGATGATCTCGATCATTCAAGATAAAACATAAGCATCCAAAAACATGAAGAAAACCAATGTTTGGTTTTCGGCCATAAAAGACTTCATAGGAAGTCTTATTGTGTCTTTTCACAATAATAGATCGATTTTGAGTAAAACAGGCTGTATTGACAGCCTCAGCCCAAAAGTAGGTTGGTATATTTGATTCACTTAGCATAGACCTTGAAGCTTCACATAGTGTACGATTCTTCCTTTCCACAACACCATTTTGTTGTGGAGTTCTGACTGCTGCAAAGTTTTGAGAGATACCTTTGTCACAGAGAAAGGCATCCAAGGTAGAATTTCTGAATTCGGTCCCATTGTCACTTCTGATAGATCTGACTAGTTGACTGTTGAGAACTTCAGATTTCTTGATAAAGTTGATGATTTCTTCAGGTGTATCACTTTTGTACCTGAGAAAGAATACCCAAGTGTAACGTGTGTATTCATCAATAATGACAAGAATGTACCTTTTTCCACCTAGGCTGGGTGTGCTGACAGGACCACAAAGATCCATATGCTGCATCTGGAGAGGAGTAGAGATTAAGAAACACTGTTTTGACTTGAAAGAATATTTTGTCAGTTTGCCTTTCTCACAAGCATCACATAGCTTCTCTTTTGAGAAAGAGATTTTCGGAAAGCCGACAACAAGCTCCTTGTTGGAGAGAACATTCAATGGATGATCTGTTGATCACTTAGTAGCTGGTGGAAGAGGTGGTGGCAACATTTTATGAGGTTGAGAGGAAGATGGGAATTGTGGAGGGAGGATAAGTGATATGATTAGAAAAAGAATCGGCTGGTGTGAATAGGAATGATGGAGGAAGGTTCAAGTTGAGTGAAATGAGGAAGAATAGGATAGGAGGGATCTTGATCTTCAGAGATGACTATCTGAAGATCAGGGATTGGAGATGAAAAGATAGGTAGGTCACCACTTTGAGGAAATGTGTCTGAAGAGAATGGAACAAAAGGATTAGAGCTAGTTGAAGAATTTTGAGAACCTTCATAACACATGATGAAATCCGCCGATTTAACTCATCACCATCACATGAAAGAGAAAATGATTCGTGATCATCAAACTTCACATTAATAGATTCATCAATGCAATATCTCCGAAGATTGTAGACTCGATAGGACTTTGAAGAGAGATAACATCCCATTAAGATTCCTTCATAAGATTTGTTGATGCTCAAACACCTGTAATCACAGAGAAATCATTTCTTTGGTACCCATTTTGAAGTGGGTCCTTTATGGTTAGAAGAAGAAGAAGAGTTGTCAAGATTCTTTCTTTCAATGCGATATCTTGGACAAACCTTTGCTAGATGAAAGGTGTCACACAATTATAGCATTTTTTATAAATAAAAGTTTTCTTTGATTTCTGACCCAGATCTTTGTCTTTGCCCTTAACATTGACTTTGAAAGATTTAGAGGTGGAAGGTGAAAGGCAAGGTTTTGGACCAAATATTCTTTTTTTTTTGGAGGAAGGGAGAGAAAAGGTAGAGATATCCTTGGATTTGGACTTCTTCAAGTGCACAAATCTGGGAATGAACTTTGTAGGAAGAACAAGAGGTTCATTTTTGGAAGAAGAATGTAGTTTTCTTTTTAAAGGTAAGTCAGTAATTACTGATTTTCCTTTATCAAAGATAGAAAACTTCTTTGAGGCAAGTTGAAAATTTTTCTTAGGAAAATTTGAAGGTTTAGGAGAAGAAGGGGTAGCCTCATCAAGATTCAAAGATTTAAAAGGTAATGAATTTGCTTAGGAATATCATTTGAACCTTGAGCCTCCTCATTTTCAATATGAGGAGTAGAATTGTTGGCCTTGATGAACATGCCAAATTTTGGAGCTTTGAAAAAATCAGAAGAGTCCAAGAATGGAAGTCACTTAGAGTAAGAATTGGTAGACTCATAGAAGGAAGAAAGTTTTGAAGAAGAAGAAGAAGCTTGAACAACACTTAGAACAAAAGAGAGATCAATAGCCATTTTTCTAATCCAAGACAAGAAAATTGATGATTTTCAAATCTTCAAGTTCAACTTTGATTTATCAAAATGTTTCAGTTGAGAAAGACATATTTGAAGTTGAGAGTAGAGAGATTTTAAGCCTTTTTTTTAAACCTCATTTTCATTTTAGAAGTCAATGGTTAAGGAGTCAAAGGCCTCAATCTTTTCAGAAACAATAAGAGAATGAAAGGAATGTACCTGAGAGGAAAAAGAGGATCACTCAGCAGAGACTAAAGCGGTGGACGATGCATGTCCTTCATGATCTTCCACATCATTTATTTTTGCCATAAGGCAAATGTTGGAGATGTCCTTCTCGCTTTTAGAGGTTGGTTCATCTACCCAGTCATAGGTTTTAGTGGAGATGTCCTTCTGAAGAATTGCTCCTACACTCAGAAGCAAAGTGGTCTTTCTTGCCACAAGCATAACATTCCTCATTTGCTTTATCGGAGGGAGAGAGTTTTGAGATAGAAGAAGATTTTCGGACAAACTTAGATTTTCTAGAAGAAAAATGAAGGTCACTGGAAGTTTCCTCACCTTCATCACCAGCCTCACTAAGATAGGCTTCTGAAGGATAATTAGGTTCCTCTTGACTATTATGGTCAGAATCAGAGGGATAGGTTATTCTAGGAATACACACAGATTTCTTGAAAGAGTCACTGATAAGAGCCATAGATGAGCTTCTTATCTCTTTTATGACAATCTTCCTTTGGATCATAGTTTGGTCATAGTTAAAGAGAGATCCATAGAGAACAGTAAGAGACATATGATCAAGATCCTTGGTTGTCTTGATGCAGGTACAGATGTTTTCCCAAAAGTCAGGAAGACCATCCATAAACTTGCATAAAACTTCCTCATTGTCATACACTCTACCCAAGAGCTTAAGGTCATTAAGAAGGTTGTTAAAACGGTTGTAGTAATCAGAAAGATACTCTCCCTTTTCATGAGAAAAGAACTCGTACTTTCTGACAAGAGCAATCTTTTTGCTCTTTTTAACCTCATCTGTTCCCTCATACAAAATGCATAAGGTAGACCACATTTCCTTGGCAGTAGAAAAATTCACTAAGGAGTGATACACCTTATCAGGGAGGGAGAGAGCAATGATGGCTCTGACTCTAGAGTCAAGAGCAAAGAGACGCTTGTCATCATCATTGTATTTTCTGGGATTTTTGAGGATGTACCTCCCAGTAGCAGATGTTCGTTCTTCATCCGAAGAATCATCAGAATCACCAAAAACAACATCTTCATCTCTTAAGTCAGAACAAGGTTTTTGAGTCTCAGAGCGAGCCCAGACATTAGGAACAATAGGTCCCTCGCGAAGAACAGTCAGATAACGGCTGTCAGCTCCTTTTAGGAAAAGCATCATTCTACTTTTCCAGAGAGAAAATTTGTTAGCATTAAACCAAGGAGGTTTGACCATAGAGCCATTATCAGTTTGAGAAGAAAAAGAAGAAGGATCAACTTTTGACGAAGATGCCATCACTGATATGATTTATCAAGTTAAATCAACTTCTCTGATACCACTTATTGGTCCCTAATAAGCAAAACAAGTATTGTAGAAGGGGGGGGGGGTTGAATACAATACACAAAAATTTTACTTAATTTTAATTCTTTATTGATATAAATATCAAGAATTACACATAAAAAACTTTTAAGATTGTTGCGGAAAAGAACAGATAAATCTATTCTAACAATCTTTCACTTAGAAACTAGAAAACTAAACACAACTTGAAAATACAAAGATCAAAGTTATGAAGTTCTTGAGAGAGAGAGAGAGAGATAGAGGTTGCCAACTTTTCTTGAGCACTTAGAAATCTCTTCAAAGCATGGAGACGTTCTTCACCTTTAAATACCACCATTTGCATTAAATGCAAAGGACACTTGTCATCTTGGTATTGGATACCAAATATCTTCTTGCAAAAGCAATAAGATCTTGATGTGACCTATCATAAAGCAAAATAGACTTTTGTACCTTGATAATACAACACCTCAATAAAATATATTTGGTACATGTCCTTTTTCTGATCTTTTGGAGAAAGACTCCATCATTTCAGAATTTGGGTGAATATCTTCTAATAGAATGAAACTTCCATTCCTATTGTCAGAAGAACATTGGGAATGATGAAGTATGTTAAATCGAGAGGGTTTGACATAAAGGGGTGTTGCCGACACAGAGAGGATCAACAAGAATAGGTTCTGCCGAAAAAGTGGCAGAAGGATGCCGAACAGAAGAGAGTTCGGCAGATGAGTAGTCTGCCGAATATGAGTTCGGCAGACAAGGCTTAGTCTTCTTGAAGTTCATCTCAATCCACAAAGTAGACTTCCTTCATGTTGATTTCGGTATGTCTTCGACTTACCGATCTGTTTATGAATAACTAAGTTATTACAAAGAACCATACTAATTCTAAGATGTACAATCATTTACAGAAGAGTAAACATAAACTAAAGGAGAGGTTATCTTCAAATCTTAGATGACCCAACACACCCCATAGGGGTTCGATAGCCACCCGATCCAATCTGTAACACCCTCAAATCTGGAAATAGCAACTAAATTAAAATTTTCTAAATACATTGAAAATCGATTCATCTACAATCACGAATTAAGATTTATCCTCAATACACACATTTCATTCTATACATACGGTCAATAATAAGGACGGGTGCTACTAAAAACCCAATAACTATCATTACCACCAACTGCGGAAGACTTCACCAACTACTTACCCTTGAGCAAAGCTAAGCCTCAACTCTTCATAAAACTGCTAGAATCC
Organism: Arctium minus; assembly: GCA_954870635.1. Classification (NCBI taxonomy): domain Eukaryota; kingdom Viridiplantae; phylum Streptophyta; class Magnoliopsida; order Asterales; family Asteraceae; genus Arctium; species Arctium minus. Next base: position 18,970,114 of record OX941097.1, on the reverse strand, counting down.
AAACCCCCAACTGGAACCTGATGCACATGCCGACAAATAAAAAGGTTAGGCTTAACGCCTAGTGAGCTCAAGAGTTTTCAACATATATAAATAAATCGTTTAAAAAAAAGAAGAATGCCATTAAAATCATAATCTTTCAAAATGATATGATTCGCTTACGAAAACGACTCGTTTACCAAAAAATATGCATTTTAAACGAAAGAGACAACGAGTTAATCGTTAACCAAACCAAACTGTTTTACAGACTAAGATCCCAATATAAAACGTTCTTTCGTAAACTTAGATTTAACCCAAAACTTGCTCAAAATGAGAATAGAGAGAGGACTCCCAATTTTATAAAACGCGGGTAAAAATGTTATACCTCGAAATACCCAACACGGGTGGAACATGATACACAACTCATAAACCATAGATGAAAATCTATATAAATAAATATTGCCGTGAACACAAACATTAGACCCAAAACTCACACGATTATAAAATGGATGAAATCAAATACCGAAACGTGAAAATGACACATTCCATTCAAACCTTAATATACGTGGGAAAAACCCATTATTGAGGTCATCATTTATCGTCGACCACACAAACCAAAGTTGGTAAAATACGACATTAACATTTAAAAATACCACGGATCTACGACGGAGAGACCCGTATACATTGAGAATAGAGGAACACGCAAGTAGGCCGCCCATACAACTTCCTCGCATGTCATCTAAACGTTTCCATATTGGGTGGCGAGAACACGTGAATGGGGCCACCTGTGATGTTATTGGATTTCACCACATATCTCGGTCCTAGTTCCCATGCCATACCAGACATCACAATCCTCAGACCGTTTGTTGCCTCTTGCCATACTCCGTCGAGTTCCACCCCAAGGTCTTACGGACATGGATGCGTATCCAATCTAGACGAGTTTCAACTTAGCGGCTCGAGCCACCTATTACCTACTCGCTAGCGAACTCAAGTGGTCAATAAATGTAACCAAAATCTCAGGCTTTACAAAACAGACAGACTTACGTGCCTATGGATCCATTACAACACTGTCTAACGTTACATGACTCTAATTGAAAGACCAAAGCTCCCAAAACATGTAACTCCCAAATGGCATGAAATAATCTCCATCATAATCCAAAATTCCACAACTGTTTTTAAACCGGACAAATGTCCTCAAGACTCCATTTAGTCAAAACCGAGCCAACGACCCAACAGTTTACGTAAATACCTAATGAAAGCCAGTAGAGACATCGAAATACGTTTGACCAACAATTATGCAAACACCACGACCAAAAAGGTAATTAACCCAAAACTTCTCATTGGTTGAAACAAAATGTTTTTCAAATGAACTCTTTCTCTTCATGTTGCCAAAATGACTCATAGTTCGATGATATGCATTTTCCAACAGTTTATAAAATCGTATGCACCAAATGGACAATTATATAAAATGACCTCCATTTATATATTCCATCGTCAAAGAAATATATCGAAATGATTTATATATCAAAATGCCCAAAAATCACAAAGATGTGTGTTATATAAGTTTATAAAGTTAAATATATCCAAATAACCAACTTATCAGGAGTTAACAATTTAATGTAAACACAAACACTTTAAAATAAACATTTTGGCATCTACACCGTTTTCAGAAATCAACTTGAACTCACCTTGCTAGATTTAGGCTAAATCTAGATTTTACCCCACTTTGAGATCCTTTGAAGAAACTTGAATCTTCAAGGTCAAAACTTCCATAAACCAAGATACATAAATTTCCAACCATAAATACTCATATTAAACCATATAGAATCGTTCCCCTAACATCTTGCATCACAATCTCCATTTTGGCCAAAAACCCTAATTTGACCCAATCTTCCAAAATCTTACAAACCGAAATTGAAGGAATCAAACACTAGAAAACCATCAATGGAAAATTTATATCACCTAATAAGGTTTAGAAATGAAGAATGTAAACTTACCACTTAGGTTTTGGTGAAAACCTAGAAAACCCCAAATTTCTTGAAGATGGAGGTGATGATGATGAACTCTTGATCCTTGCTTCCACTCCACCACAAAATACTCTTGGATATTTATAAAACTAACAATATAACCTTGAAAATCTCTCAAAAACGAAACCATAGCATTTTGAATCGCCCAAAACGGAGTTATGGTGAAGGAGATATGAGGAAATGAAGAAATAAAGAAAACCCCCAAAAATCGGATTTTTAACCTCCAGACTCGCTCCGCGATAGTGCCTGGCTATAGTGACATATGTCACTTTCGCTAGGCACTCTCACGCCAGATGTACCAAGAGTTTTATACTCTCAGCGATAGTGCCAAGCTAAAGTGACACATGTCACTTTCGCTAGGCACTTTAGCCGAACTTGTACCAACCGCTGTTTTGGCCATAACTTCTTCGTTTTAGCTTAGTTTTTGCTCCGGAAAGAACCGTTGGACTCGTAATTAAATCCTTCATCCAATAAGACAATAAAATCTAAGATTCAAGCCCAAAATATTATTTCTTATATTTTTCTTAAAATATTGATTTCTATACTAACTTGAAATTATACCTTTCTAAAAATCGGGGTGTTACAATCCTCCCAACCTTAAAAGAAATTTCGTCCTCGAAATCTAGATTCCCATGAAACGTTTACCGCATAATAGGTTGTATCTACTCCACTTGCCAGAACTACCACCATAACCTTATGCTGGTCCTCACGATAAATGTCCCATTGGGAACCTCACACTTATATCCGAGTGAACACTTATCTTACTAACGTAGCCTTTAACCATGAGACTGTGATTGTCTCCCAACCTTGGGTGACACGTACTACCTCAAGGGTAGTTTGTGACCTCAACTTCTCACCGATCAATTCATCTCAGCTCAACATGTTTCTGAACCCAAAACCAAGGATCAATATCAACTCCAAAGAATTCTCAAATTTCTTAATGATCCATTCTTGATATTGGTAAGGCCGTCCTTCCAAGGGCGTACCAATATGTTCCCGGGGAGTTGGTTAAATCAGATTAGGCTATCGTGCAACCCCAACCTATTGTCAAACCTCAAACATTCTGTCAATGAGATATTTACCATATCAGGGAAGCTTATACACATCGATACTTAATTACCAACATCTAATCTTCCCTTAAATTCCACCACTACGAGGATAACATTCCTCATAATCCAACGGGATATTTCCAAAAATTCTAAAGATTTATTAACCTCAAAATAACAAGTCGACGCCTAAAAATCAAGATGGTCATACTGAAAACGTAGGTACACCGACAAACATTTCCCTCCAGATTGTCATCTTTCTTTTTCTTTTTCTTTTTCATAGTTTTTTTTTTCGATTCTCCCTTTTTTTTATCTCTCTATACGTACTTCATAAAATTGTTGTAAAAAACAAAATATGAAAGACAAAAAACAGATCAAAAAGAGGGAGATCGATGGAAGGGGACAATGATGGCGATGGGCAGTATGGAGAATAAGCGACGATGGGGTGGCGAGGGGTGGCAAGAGGGAGCGATGCCCGTTGGGTGTGAGGGGTTTGACTGACGTAGGGTACGAGAATAGTAAAACTGATTTAGTTTTTTTACTTTAAATGTTTTTAGCCAGTTACAGGTAGTTGTTTTTGAGTTAAAATAATGTAGGTAACCAATTTTTAAAAGTTCGATGACTTATGTATTAAAAAAAATTTGGGACTTAATCGTTTAAAATGAGAAAATCCAATGACTTGTTCGTTCAAAAAAAATTCAAAACCTTAATCATTCAAATTAGGAAAATTCATTGAGTTCTTCTAAACTTTTCACTAAGTAAGATTTAGTAGCATAATATGTATTTTCGTCATTTTATTGTCAAATATATCGATTGGATAAAGTTTGAAGTACTTTAAAAAATCTTATATATTATGAGATTTAAAAATAAATAAATGAGCATTGCGGAAAATTTAGTTTGATTTGGCATAAACTTCTAGAGTTTGGGCACGTTTAGGTCTCAAGAAGATTAACAAGGTTATATTATGAACGTTTAGGAGTTGACTACTTGATGATTTGGCATCCAGGGCCGTTCTTTAGCATGTTAAATGTGTGATTTTGAATAGAGCCACCAAAATTTTGGGGCCCAATTTTACGTTATTTAGAGTCTTTAATCAATGAATGTAAAGCTATAACCTACTTTAGTGTCTCACTAATTTATATCAGAAACCAAAAACAATATACCGTATCATCGCCTCGGTAATTTGTATATATGTATATTTGTTATCTCACTTTGCATTGTAATCGAAATGTTTAGGTGTATGTAACACCCTAAAATTTCGACGAATAAAATTCCAAAATTTAGCAATATAACGTCTAAAATACGAAGGTCCAAATACCCTGTAGATACAAACTTCCAACAAGATAAACCCAAAACATGTACGACTAAAGGCCCATGTAAAGATGGGTTGGTTTGCAACATAAAGTTTGCTAACGACGGGACAATAAAGTTACAACAACCTACTTAATCTAGAATAAATTCCAAAGTAGATTAAAATGGGTGTTGCAATTTGTCTATAAGCTCTCTTCACAAAAATCCCCAAAAGACCGGCACTTCAAGAACTCCTACATGCCCGGTTGACAAGCCCGACAACCTAATTTCCACCACGAGGAGGATCTGTGAGGAAACAACAACCACAACAAGTGTTAAGACGAAGCCTAGTGAGATCTCATAAGTATATAAATTACGAACAAGATATTATAAACGATAATCGTGTTACCAAACTCCTTTGCCTCACGAGTAAACAATTTCCCGCAATCAGATTCCCAAAACCTGAATATAAACATACACGAGATACCTTTTGAATTACGGGGGAGACCCGTTTCCATCGGGGTGACGTTTACTCGAAAGTGGGGTCACCTACAATGGTAATAGATTATACCTCATGCCCCGATCTTAGTTCCCATGCCATAACGACATCACAACCTCATACCGTATTTATTGCCCTTATTGCCTACTCCGTCGAGTTACACCTCAAGGTCTTACGGACATTATTGCCTATCCATGTCTAGACGAGTTACACCTCAAGGATACATGATTCCTTATTTCCTACTCGCTAGTAACACACCATTATTATTACAAGGTTCATACATAAAGCTACTACCTCCTCGTGCACAAGGAGTAGTGTCCCCATTCCTATCAGGTGATCAACATTTGATAAATAATTATAACATCATATACACCTCTTTCCCACATGTAAAACAAATACTTCCTTACTTCTCATAATATCACACTCTTCATAATTTCATACATGTAAACACATCCACTTATTATTCTTACGTCATCTCTACATAAAGTTATCAACAGTTGGATTTAAACCATGATAATAGTAGTTTCCTCATGAGCTCAACATATAAGCATGAAATCTGGAACATATAACCTATCATAGTTTCTACTAAAGAGATTATTAAAGTCTACTAGACATACTCACCCTTATTGGGTTCATAAAGTTGAGAATCCCACAAGTTAGGTTATGAAACTCAAACAAGTAGCACATAAGTGTAATGTATGATAATCCATGGTGAAAAACAAATACTAGAGCATTTATGGAAGAATAACTCACATACTAGGGTTTGTAAGAAAACCCTAAAAATGGTGATAGAGACTTGAGGTTGAAGATGGAGAAAGCAAGATGAAGAATCTTTGAACCCTAGTCTTCCAAGCTCCAAAGATCGGCCCAAACTTGAAGATTTGAAGAGATTTGAGCAAGGGATAGCTCTAGGTTAGCATTTATGAAGGGAGAGGAGAAGAGAGTGATTTTGGGGAAATATATGGAGTAAATGCAAAGTTGGGGCTGATTTCCTTTAATTGGCCGACCTAGTGGTCCCGCGCGGGTGCCCGCACGGCTAGACCCGCGTGGCAAGCCGCGCCATGCACTGGATACGCGCACAGGCAATGATCCGCGCGGTTAGTGGCGCGGCTCAACCCGCGCCATAACCCCCGCAGCTCACTGTGAATCCTCAAATCAATAATTTCCAAGTTCTAATAAATAGCCCTCAAGAGTCCCAAATTTCGAGGCACGACTAAACACAACGTTAAGTAATAACCGAAGCATAGATTTAAGACTTAAATGCTTACACCAAAAATCGGGGTGTTACAGTGTAACAGAGCCTTCAAAAAGATTGGAACGTCTTGTTGACATCGAGTTATTAACATGGGGGATTTGGAGAACGAAATTAGCATCGACACATGAGAAATTAAAGTGCAAGTAAGCTAAGTCTAAGGTGATTGGTGAGTTTCACGTGTTATTTGAAAAACTGTTATACATGCTAAAATATGTTTTTAGTGACAACTTTGTGTTCATGCGTTTGTGTTTATTGTGTTTAGAAAATAGTTATATGGATGAAAACTATCTATAAATCTTATGATAGTTTTGTATTTGTTACATCTTTCTGAAGTAGGCATATGCATATATAATTTGACGACTCGTATATAGTTTTGTGAACTACATACATAGTGGTCTCAAGTTCACAAACCCGATCTTGACTTTCTTGCTCTTATGCTTTTAAACTCGAACCTCATTGGCCCACACTTGCTTGCTCTTACGGTCTCAGACCAACAAGTCTTATGATCCCCACTTCCACTATAGAGTCAACGTGGACCAAATACAACAACATACGAGTAAATATTCACTACCACTAAATATTCACTAATCAATTCATTTATGTTGTCTCTTCTTAGGCCACTTTCTCGACCCAGATAAAATAAAAGCAAATTTTCAAAAACCCAACAACTAACTAGCCCGATGACAATAAGTAGATCCCCAAATCAATTAATCGGACCAGGGCTTCTATTTTCCACCAAAACAAAGGGCAACATAGGAAAACAAAAGGTAGACACAATCTTTGAGTCATCCCTAGTTCTCTATTGTATCGGTCCACGACCATCATGTGGAAAATAAATCAATGCATGCATTTCATTAGCAGAGAAGCAATATCTCTTCTCTTGTGTATTTATGTTCTTATCACCCAGATACCCAGAACCAACCATTACCTAGTGGTGTAGGTTCATCAAATTGAGCCTTACCTAAAATATTTAACTGCAATGGTTGGCGAGATTAAGATCTAATGTTCATTGATTATGTACTGATTTTTGTTTCAAATACAACAACATTCAATGTATAACTTATTTGGTTTCTGATTGTGGGCTAATCGTAGTGACATTCTGTTCATCTGATCTTCCTCACATGGTGATTTAAGATCACATTCATTTTGAGGTTGCAAAATGTGGCAAAAACTCACCAATTGACTCAGTATACTATTCTAAATTTTCATATACTTGTCTTTCTCTAAGGCTTAAAACATAATTGTTCTTGGAATAGCTTCTTGATCAATAGCGAAGAAACCTAACTTCTGTCCTTCTTGTTGTTGTTGTTGCTGTTGTTGTCTCTTCACTTTCTATTCATAGAAGGGTTTTCGAGTCTCTTCGATGAAGATGCACCAACTTGCGCCAAAGCTAGTTTTTGCATCATTTCTTCTTCAAAGAGTAGAATGTATAATCTATATTAAAATAAGGTCATTAACTCATGAACAATACATAAAATTTGGTGTAACACTACATTATTTCTTTTGTTAAAGTTACAAATATTTATTTAATTTTAAGATTTATGTATTTTTAGGCTAACCTGTTCACATAGGAAATGAGAAAGAGAATGTAAGAAAACGAGAATGAGAATTGCATTTATGTTTTTTGGTTAACTATGGAAAATCACTATCGTTATTATAGTTGTCATTTGGTTAATTGCAAGAAATCATTATTATACATGTTGTTTGGTTATTAACATAAATAATCAATTAAAATTTATTTTATATAATATTTATAATATATAATGAATGATAAGTTAATGCCAATGATATCACAATACAATACAAAATATGTTTACTCCAACAGTTCAGATTATTAATAATACAATACAGTTTGGTGTATATAAGCTTACATAGCCACCTAAAATTAAAATACAGACTAAAAGATTATACAAAATATGCTTTAAAAAAACAATACAGACAACAAACAAACAAATGATAGCCTAACCCTCAATTCCTTTGTTATGCTAAAAGCCCATTAAATGTTTTCACAAAGAAAGAAAGCAAGAAAACAGAAACATCAAAGGTGGGAATCAAAATATCTCATTTTGTTCTTTTGTTTGTTAATTGATAGCTTAGCAGAGCAAATTTCACAAAAATGGAAAATTATGGACATTACAATATGTAGTAAGAGCATCAGGTGTGGATCTATGAAGGTCCCGGTGGGGTCTTGTATATTCGCTTAACCGATTTGCAAGTAGAATTTTTTTAGACATGAAAAATGCACACGTTAAACTTTGTGGGGGTACTATGGGTTATCATGAAACAAAAAATCGAAAAAGTCTCTCGAAATCAACCTAAAAAACCGAACAAGTTCGTCGAAATAAACCAAAAATCTTTAAAAAAATCTCTAGAAACTATGGAATTTGGTTAAAAACACATTGGATAACTTTGCAGACCTTTAATCTACTTTAAATGTGCAATCGCTCTGCAAAAATCCTGGATCCATGAGCATCTTGGTAATGTGGATTTTAAGCAAATTTGAGCCTTGAAGCCCTCGGTTTCAAAGTACAAGTGGGCAGATGAAGTAGGAATTCGTTAACCAAAAACATCAACCAATGAGAACCACCAGGAGAGGAACGGGAAATCGTACATGGAAACAATCGATTTCGAGTTAGACAAAGATTTCTCACCTCGTATAATACCTCCAATCAAGCGTTCCCTTACATAATTTTATTGTATAATTGCATTTTAATTTTAAGATTTTATATTTATTACCTATGGCGAATTATGATCATGTGAGAAGTTGAGTTAATGGTGAGAACCGTGAGAAGTGGATCTGAACCGTTGATCTCTTTTAATCTCAAACCCTCCCATGAATTGCGTCTTAGAAGAGAATTGATCTGGTGCATCTCATCCTAATGTAGTAATGTGCGTCCATTTCTCATCCAACGGTTGATAACCACTTCTCACGCTTTTCACCGTTAACTCAACTTCTCATTTGAACCCAACCCTATTACCTCTATCTTTAATATATTACTAGTTGTGTACGCGATGTAGTAGGATGTAAGATTTTATTGTAAATCAATAATGAAAAACTAAAGCAACTTCTTATTAAACAAGAAAATTCGCAATTTATGTTTGAACAAACTAAAAATGACAAATGGTGGTTAACTATGTTTTGCTAATTTGAGACCTGGTAAAAAAACCCAAAGAAAATATATCGATATGACAGTACAACAAAATTGGGTTTATAGGACGCCAAAAATGTGTAAAAGTTATAATGGAATACTTTATAGGACTTAAATTATATAATCAAACAATAAAAGGCATATCTAAAAGTGTTATAATAAATTTATATGACGTTTTTAGCGTCTTAACAAGATTTTAGGATAGTTTTAAAACAAGGTGTCGTATTAATTTTTTTTACAGGACACTTTTTGGAAAAAGTGTCTTGTAAAAACAAGTCTCCTATTAAAAGATATGTTTATTGGATATTTCTCAAATACGTCTTTTAAGATAGCTAATACGACACTTTAGGGGTTTGTTATTTCCACCACCACATATCTTAAGTGCAATTTTTTTTTTAACAAGTTACCTTGTAATTTGAAAAGTCATTTCATTTTTACCCTCTCTCTTAATTACTATTATTTTTTCTCTCTCTCGTTGTTTTTTGTTTTTAAATAAATAGGCATAAAAGACAAATTCCTTGTTATTTATAAATAATAATATATCATTTATTTTATAATTCATTTCAACCAGATTTTATAAAATAATTAATAATCTTTTCCAACTTTAAAACTTCAAAAATAACCATTCAATGCTTATTTAAGCATTTAAATATTTAAAGAATAATCCATCAATTCTTAAGCAACTGTTAAAAATTCATGATAACTCATCAATTTTTATTAAGATTTTGAATATGAATTAGTTATGTTGTATATTCTTATAATAAAAATATATAGAAAAGATATTGCTAATATGTAGAAAGATATTATAATAATAAAAATATATGAAATGATGTTAATATTGAAAAAGTTATATTTATAAAAATACTTAAAATTTAAAACACATAATTTATTTTTTCTTGTAAACGAACATATTATCTTAATTTTTTTTTGTGAACGGCAGGTTTGATATAATTAAAGAAACATGAACCATACAAAGTTCAAAAACCTCCAGGTATCTACATCAAAGAATTCTAATAGGAGGAGATTAAATAATAACCAAAAACAGAAGCATAAGGCTTGCGAGACGCAAACCAAACAGTAGCGCTAAGTAGCGATCTCGAACCAGCAACCCAACTTTGCGATTTCAGACACCTCTAACAGCTTGTACAGTTTGAACCAGCACCGGCACAAGCCTTCTTCGTCCTCTTCGAATGTTATTCAACCGTGTTACACCCCATAGGGGTTCGATAGCCACCCGATCCAATCCATCTCCAATTCTTTGTCCCTTTTCATAACCCACTCAAAAGGTTTTAGATGGAATTCCTGAAAACGGTCGGCTAGTGCTCCACTTGCTTTTTCGAAAATCATCTTGTTCCGATTTGCCCATATTAGATACACCGTACTCTATACGACCGTTGTCCACCTTTGTTTTCCTCTTGAATTTATGTCCCCTTGGTTTCCAACCTCAAGAATTTCTTGCAAAGAACTTACCGAATCACACATTGATGTTCCACCATCTTCCAATGAGCCTCCACAAATCTATCACCTTTTCGCATTTTAAGTGCGTGATCGATCGATTCTACTTCTTTGGCGCATCTTGGACACAAAGTAGTATCTAACTCGATACCCATTTTGTCCAAAATCTCTCTAGTTGGAATTCTTCGAAGCTTTGCCCTCCATAGGAATATGCATATCTTCTTAGGAATAGATTTTAACCATGTTGTTGTACCTGCATTTGTTTCCCTCACCAATTGTTTCTCTTCTAACAATCCCCGTAGGGAATGTACCGAATACCCACTATGGGTATTGTTAATGTATATAGAGGGCCCAGGCCCATGTCAGTATAGGGCCCAAGCCCATTTAGCCTACGTATATATATATATATATATATATATATATATATATATGTTGTATCTTGTAGTCTAGGTTAGATTACTCATTATTTACTTTTCGTATTGTACGTTTTCTCTCAATCAATATATCGAGGTTTCAAACCTTCAGCATATTCATCGTCTCCTTCAACCATATTCATATTCTAACATGGTATCAAGAGACTACAATGCTCGATCCTTGATATACCCCCCCCCGGCCGGAGGTCCGACACCCTCTAGTTACTTTTTTAATTCCTCTACCTCTCCTACCTCCCTACCACTCGGTTCCCTCCTCCACCCCTACTTCCATACCCAATCTTCCCCAAACCTCTCTCCTCTATTCGCCACCAATACACCCTTGGTCGTTTCTAATTGGAGCAACCTTTTGAATCTTTCCTTTAGAGTCCCATTTCCCACATGGATACACGTTTCACATGGATATATCTCATGAAACATCGTTCAGAATTACCCCAAATCTATATTATGTTTGCCCGGATGATTCACACCCAGTTCTCAAAATCTATAAATATTCTTAGAGCTGACAATGTTATGGAATACAAAGAGTCATCCCTTCCCTCCTTTCTTCAATCTCAGGGGACTCTCTCTCAGTAATCCTGTCCCGGCACATCTCCTCAAAATGGTCGTGCCTAACGCAAACACCGTTATATTCTTGATACGGTTCGTACTCTTCTCATCTCCGCTAAATGTCCAGAACGTTTTTGGGGTGAAGCTGCTTTCACTGCAGTTTATACTATCAATCGTCACCCTACTCCCATCCTTAATAATAAGTCTCCTTATGAGGCTCTTTATGAGGTCACTCCTGCCTATGAACTTCTAAAAGTTTAGGGTAGTGCTTGTTTTGTTCAACTACAATCTCATGAACATACCAAACTTGAACCTCGCTCGAAACTGTGCTGCTTCCTTGGATATGGTATTGAGCACAAGGGTTATCGTTGCTGGGATCCTATCTCCCAGCGTCTTCGTATATCTCGTCATGTTACCTTCTGGGAACATGTTCCTTTCTCTTCTATATCCAAGTTTCGTGAGTCTCCTAACCTCACCACTCTGTTTTTCACTGATGCTTCCGTCTCATTGGACTCACTCCAATCTGACATCATATCACCTCCACCTGTTGTTCCAACTCCTTATGAGTCTGCCTCTCCTTCAGAGTCTCCTACCCTCACACAACCTGCTTCTCCTAGTTTTCCTGATCAACTTCAATCATCTGCTCCATCCGCACATCCAACATCTGAGGTGCCTGCTGAGTTTTTGGCTCCTGGAACTTCTCAATCTCAGAATGTCAGACGATCAGAACGGGTAAGACAAGTTCCTTGTCATCTTCGTGATTATCATGTTTATGCTACTCTGCTGTCAAATCACGAACCTACTTCCTACAAGGAAGCCTCCTCTAACTCTGATTGGCAGAAAGCTATGGATGAGGAATTTCAGGCACTCTCAGACATGGGAATATGTCCCTCTTCCACCAGGCAAGTCACCCATTGGCTCCAAATGGGTGTTCAAAATCAAAACCAAATCTGATGGCTCTATTGATCGGTACAAAGCTCGTCTTGTGGCCAAGGGATTCAATCAAGAGTACGGTATTGATTATGAGGAGACTTTTGCACATGTTGTTCGAGTCACTTCTGTTCGCAGTCTTCTTGCCATCGCAGCTATCAAACAATGGCCTCTCTTTCAGATGGATGTTAAGAATGCCTTTTTGAACGGTGACTTATCTGAGGAGGTCTACATGACACCTCCTCCAGGCGTTCGACTTCCACAAGGTCATTTTTGTCGTCTTCGGAAGGCTCTTTATGGCCTCAAGCAAGCTCCGTGAGTTTGGTTTGAGAAATTCAGTTCCACAATCACCTCTCTAGGCTTCTCACCCAACAACTATGATTCAGGACTGTTTACTCGGACCACTGAGGCTGGCACAATCTTACTTCTCCTGTATGTGGATGATATGATTATTACTAGCAGTGACTCTATAGGCATAGCCAATCTGAAGTCATCTCTCAGCTCCTGTTTTGAGATGAAGGATCTTGGTTCTTTACACTATTTTCTTGGTCTTGAGGTGCTCTCTGATACATCGGGACTTTATCTGTGTCAAGCCAAATACACCTCAGATCTTTTGTCAAAAGCTGGGATTACTGACAACAAAACAGCATCCACTCCTCTTGAGCACAACCTTCATTTGGCTCCAAATGTTGGACCTCCTCTGCGTGATCCTACTTTATATCGCCAGTTAGTGGGGTCACTTGTCTATCTGACAGTGACTCGACCTGATATTGCCTATGTTGTTCATACTGTCAGTCAGTTCATGTCTGCACCCTGTTCTGATCACTACGCTGCTGTCCTGCGCATTCTTCGATATTTAAAAGGGACCATGTTTCATGGTCTTCATTTTCCATCCACCTCATCGTTCACTTTGCGAGGTTTTTCTGATGCTGATTGGGATAGTGACATGACTGATCGTCGCTCCACTACCGGCTACTGTTTCTTTCTTGGCGACTCTCTTATATCCTGGCGAAGCAAGAAACAATCTCTCACAGCTCGATCCAGTACTGAAGCTGAATATCGAGCACTAGCTGACACGGATCAAGAACTTGTGTGGTTACACTGGCTACTCTCTAAGATGGGGGCTCCTCAACAGTCTCCAACTCCATTGTGGTGTGACAACAATAGTGCCATTCAGATTGCTCACAATGATGTCTTCCACGAGCGAACGAAGCATATTGAAATTGACTGTCACTTTGTTCGTCAACATGTGACTCGTAAGACTATTCAACTTCTTCCTATTTCGACTCTTGATCAACCGACTGATATTTTCACTAAAGCTCATTTACCAGAACGGTTTCGTGATCTAGTTTCCAAACTCCATCTGGCTCATTCTTCTCCTGATTGAGTTTGAGGGGGGATGTTAATGTATATAGAGGGCCCAGGCCCATGTCAGTATAGGGCCCAAGCCCATTTAGCCTACATATATATATATATATATGTTGTATCTTATAGTCTAGGTTAGATTACTCATTATTTACTTTTCGTATTGTACGTTTTCTCTCAATCAATATATCGAGGTTTCAAACCTTCAGCATATTCATCGTCTCCTTCAACCATATTCATATTCTAATAGGTATCAAGAGACTACAATGCTCGATCCTTGATATACCCCCCCCCCCGGCCGGAGGTCCGACACCCTCTAGTTACTTTTTTAATTCCTCTACCTCTCCTACCTCCCTACCACTCGGTTCCCTCCTCCACCCCTACTTCCATACCCAATCTTCCCCAAACCTCTCTCCTCTATTCGCCACCAATACACCCTTGGTCGTTTCTAATTGGAGCAACCTTTTGAATCTTTCCTTTAGAGTCCCATTTCCCACCCATTTATCCTCCTAAAACCTAGTTCCCATTCCATCCCCTAATCGTTTACCAAAGGAGTCCGTGAAATGGATACCTACTTTGTCAATTTCCTTCCCCACCTTAACTATGTTTGCCTACACCGAGTTCCCCCTCAATACTCTAGATATTCCTTCTCTCAAGCCCCCATCCCAACCATAGATGCTTTTTATCACCTTAGCCCATAACACATCACTCTCATTGTGAAACCTCCACCACCACTTACCAAGCAAACCCCAATTGGATTATTTTAACCCACATAGTTCAAGCCTCCCCTCTCAAAGGAGCCCACCACCTTTTCCCATGTTACCCAAGCACAAGATTTCCTCACAATCTCTCCCTCACCCTTACCTCCCCCCCTCCCCAAAAAAATGACATCTCAAACTTTCCAACAATTTTAACACGCACACCGAGGTTCGGAATAAAGAAAAGAAGTATAAAGAAATTCTACCAAGTATCGATCTTACCATAGTCAAGCGCCATCCAAAGGAGGTTACCTTTGCCTTCCAACCCGGTAGCTTGTTTCTCATTTTTTCAATTACCGGTTTCTAGTGTGATAGTTTCCTCATTGATGACCCAACCGGAAGGCCGAGATACATCAATGGTAGTGTTTCGCTGCCACATCCCAACCTTCTTGCCCAAGATTGGACTTCCTCCTCCGGGATCCCGACACCATATAATTTTCTTTTACCCAGATTTATTTTAAGGCATGAAACTTCATGGAAGCACTTTAGGATCTTCATCAGGTTCTTAATATTCGAAGGGTTCCATTCTCCGAAAAAGATAACTTCATCCGCATATTGCAGATGGGTTATTTCAACTTCTCCCTTTCCCACTTTGACTCCTTCAAATATTTTTTCTTTCACAACTTCCTCCATCATTATTTGTAGATTTTCGGTTACGACCAAGAAGAGGAAAGGGGCAAGTGGGTCCCCTTTCCTTAGACCCCTTTCCATTGGGAACTCATTCGTTGGGCCCCCATTCACAAGTATAGATATCCTTTCCGAATTTAAGCACGTCTCAATCCATTTCCTCCACTTTACACAAAACCTCATATCCCTCAACCCATCCAATAGGAAATCCCATTCCACCATGTCATATGCCTTTACGAAGTCAACTTTAAAGACCAAACCTTTCTTTTTACTTCTTTTCATGAACTCTACCGTTTCGTTAGCAATAAGAATACCATCTATGATAGACCTCCCTTTTAAGAATGCACTTTGCTCCTTTCCAATTAGTTTCCCCATAACCGTCTTCATTCTTTCTGCCAATATTTTTGAAATCATTTTGTAGATTATTCCAATAAGACTTATTGGTCTAAATTCGTTTAGACCAATTGGGTTTGATGACTTTGGGATTAGGGTCAGAAATGAGGAGTTACATTCCTCACTTATTTCACCCCTTTCCCAAAACCATTTTATTGCTTACATCAAATCTTCTTTAACAATCTCCCAAAATTTCTTTATAAAACCTATCGTAAAGCTGTCCGGTCCCAGTGACTTATTTCTTCCACATTCCTTCACCGCATGCCACGTTTCTTCTTCCGTTACTCTTCTTTCCAAGAATAGCGCTTCCTCCACCGTAAGCTTCCTCGATCGGTCCAATTTCAATTTTGGCCTTCGACTTCCTTGACACTCGTATTTTTTCTTGAAGAAATGGAATATGTGTTCTTTTATTTCTTTAGGTTCTTCCGACCACACCGTGTCTATCATAAGACCACGAATATAATTTTTCAGCTCTCGACTTCTAATTGCCGCATGAAACATCTTGGAATTCTCATCCCCTTCCTTGATCCATCTCAATTTAGCCTTTTGCTTGGCAATTGCCAAGCTTTTTTCCTCCAACTCTAGCTAATCTTTCCTTACTTCAACCCATCTATTTATTTCGTCTTCTCCCAACGACCCTATTTCTATCTTTTGCTCCCAATTTTTCACCTCTTTTTTCTTTTATACCAATTCTCTATCAACTTCTCCCCATTTCTCTCTACACCACCCCTTCACCAATTTTTTTACATTTTTGAGCTTATCACGAAGTCTACAATCCCGCCTACTTGATGTCACTTCTTTTGCCCAACCCTCCTTTACCACTTCTTCCAAGCTCCTTTCATTGAGCCATGCATCAAAGAATTTGAACGGGATTGGTCCAAAGTCAGCCTCTTTATCACTTAACCCGATTGGTGCATGATCCGACCATTTCCTCTCCAACGTGGTAGCTCCCAAATTTCTCCATAGTACCCCGAATTCGTATGTGATTAAGAATCTATCCAGCTTGCTCATATTTTTACCATCATCACTCACCCTTGTGAATTTTCCCCCCTAGTTGAACATCTAACAAGTTGTTTCTCCGAATAAATTCATTAAATTCATCCGAACCTTTCAGATTTGTTACCGAGTTTAATCTTTCATACGTGCCTTGGACTTCATTGAAATCTCCAAAGATCACCCACTTGACCTCTTCTTTCGAGCAAAGTTGGTCGATTTTTCCCACAGTTTTGCCCTCTCTTTTTCTTCTCTTGGACCATATACATTTACGCAACCAATTAATCCTTCTTTCTTTTCCCATCTCCCACCACTGCCACAAAATTTGCCTCTTCTATTAGGAATTCACACCGGAAGGAGTTCTTATTCCAAATGGTAAGAAGGCCACCCGATCTACCCGACAAATCTACTTATATATAATCATAATTTTCTTTTCCCCATAGATTTCTAATCTGCTCACTGCTCACACTGGATATTTTGGATTCCTGAATTCTCATCATACAAGGGTTTACTTTTTTATTGATTTCTTTTACCCAAGCTCTCTTACAACATGACCCTAATCCTCTTATGTTTAGTGACACAATCTTCATAATTAATGGAGGTTACGAAAGCTTACCGATATTAGTCGTTTACTGTCCATACCCCTTCTGCCCAACTTCTTTCTCTACTTCAGCCTCCCAACGAACCCCAATTCTCGATCCAAATTGTTCCAGCCCCTCCGCTCCATCTACGCTCTTCAGATCATTAGAAATTGTTACCTGATTGGAGCTATTGGTTCCCCTCCCTTCCACTTTCGTGTTTTCTGAATTAGTTGAAACCCTGCTGATCGTACCTTTCTTCTATATTCCTTTTCCTTGATAATTGTTTCTGGCCATTTGTTTGATGTAATGGAAGCTCACTCTTCCCCTTCCAAATACTCGGTTCTTTATTCTTTTCTTCCTGATCTTCCATGCAATTTTGTTTTCTCTGTTTGATCCTGTCGATTTCCTTCTTCCTGTTTGGGACAGTGCATCTGATGTCGATGTATCTCCAACGACGCTATTATCTTTTGTTGGTCCCTAATAAGCAAAACAAGTATTGTAGAAGGGGGGTTGAATACAATACACAAAAATTTCACTTAATTATAATTCTTTATTGATATAAATATTAAGAATTACACATAGAAAACTTTTAAGATTGTTGCGGAAAAGAACAGATAAATCTATTCTAACAATCTTTCACTTAGAAACTAGAAAACTAAACACAACTTGAAAATACAAAGATCAAAGCTATGAAGTTCTTGAGAGAGAGAGAGAGGTTGCCAACTTTTCTTGAGCACTAAGTTCTCTTTTAAAAAGGTTAGCTTGCATGGAGACGTTATTCACCTTTAAATACCACCATGTGCATTAAATGCAAATGATACTTGTCATCTTGATATTAGATACCAAATATCTTCTTGCAAAAGCAATAAGATCTTGATGTGACCTATCATAAAGCAAAGTAGACTTTTGTACCTTGATAAGACAACACCTTAATAAAATATATTTGGTACATATCATTTTTCTGATATTTTGGAGAAGGTCTCCATCATTTTAGAACTTGGGTGAAAATCTTCTGTGTAATAGAAGTTTCCATTCCTTTTGTCAGAAGAACATTGGGAATGAGGAATTATAGTCAAATCATGAGGATTTGCTATAAGGATGTTACCGAATTAGGGAATGATTCGGCAATGGGTTTATCTGCCGAATATTCGGTAAGAGGTTGCCAATATAGAGGAATCGACAGGGATGTCTTCTGCCGAATAGAGGAGAAATTGGCAGAGGGAAGGCCTGCCGAAGATGTTGCATATCTTTCGAAAGATGTAGATTAGTTGTTGTGAAGTTCATCTTGATCTACATCAGTAGACTTACTTCATGTTGAATTCGGTTGGTCTTCGATTCACCGATCTTTTAAAGCACAACTAAGTTATTACAAAGAACCATAAAATATTCTAACCATGAAAGTGTACAACATTTTACAGATATACAAATACAAATCGAAAGGGGAGGTCATCTTCAAATCTTAGATAACCCAACATCTTTCTTTTCTTGGGCCGCATAAGATTGGATTGTGTGGTTTTGATTAATCTCCTTTTCTTGGGCCACTTCCAACTTGCTCTTATTTTTCTCTAGTGGCCCAACATGGCCCACGCTATTATTATTTAGGTTTAGTTGGACCTCATCTTTTCCTCCATTTAGTCCAAGATTACAGCCCACTTGCACTACTTTAGATGACCCACCTTTCACGTAACCTTGCCTCCCTTTACCTATCCCTAAATTCTTAATTGTTTCAAACAAATTGGAATTCGGCCTCTGCTCCTTGGAATTAGCAGCCATTAATGCGCCCCCTCTAATATCGGCTCTTTATCTTCCTTACAATCATCAGATTTTTCCAGTTGACTGTTTTATGGTGATCTCCGATCTGTAGGAATTTCCGGCCGTTTGTCGAGACCTTCTTGTTGTACAATTTTGTCCTCGTCCGCGACTTCCTGCTCGATGTTCTTACTCCTTTGGTTTTTCTGTCCATTTCTTTCTTCTTGATCCTCATCGTTATTTTTGCAATCCTTAGTCCCAAAAACACTCTCTTGCACCATCCACTCTTCATCATTATCTTTCTCATCTTCTGTCCATTCTGATGGAATAGATGAGCCCTCTCCATCCTTTTCATCCACCTCTTCAGTCATCAAATCTTCTTCCTTTACTTGGGATTCCAAGAAGCCATTATCTTCTTCCACTTTTATTACATATATTAATTCGCCTACTTTAATACTTTTAATTTCACTTATTTTGGAAACCAGCCCCGAGTTAATTAGGACTTTCTCCCACATCAGGTTAGCGCTTTCCTTCATATTGCAATTCATGGTTCTTAGCACTTTTCCCCACTTCACAGCTATTTCTTCAAATGTCTTCTCATTCCAGGCATGCAAGGGTACAACTTCAATTCTTAACCATAGCAGCCTATTGGAGGGTCGGTATCCCGTCGTCCATCTTCGCATATTTCTCACCCAATTATGAATCCCACGGTTCCTGTTATTGATGATTTTCTCCGGCGCTTCAGTCGAGCTAAATGCAATCGGGATATTCCTACCTCCCAGAAGTTTCATTTCGCAGCCTTCGATAAACTCCGAGTTGAACATCGCTTGTACCACATCCACATCCTCCATAGCGTTTATGTTTCCTACCGCGCATCTATGAAGGTATTCCATTGCATTGTCGTCTATTGTCCAACTTCCCAACATTTGTTGCTCTTGTTTTGTTCCTTTTTTCTCTGACAACCCTCTTTTAAGTACCTCAGCAAAAGAGGCTTTTTTCGGCTCCACATTACCGGTCTTTTTAGTATTTTTGGTTTCCTTTCTTATCTCGAAGCCTGACCGGTTTGCTCCTCCCCCTAGTCGAGGTTTTGTGTTTGCTAAGAATACTCGCATCTTGTAAGTGCCAATCCATATATTTCCCAACCTTCTCTCTAACTCGTCTTCTTCTCGTACAAATTTGAATCTAACAAAACCGAACTTATCTCCGTTTCTCAAACATTTTTTTGCTATGTAGATATTAGACACAACTCCATATCTTTTGAAGGTCCTCCATAGATGAGGTGCTTCCCAATCTCCCGGAAAGGTGTAGAACATATACGATATCTCCTTTGGATTCTTCTTTTCATGTTCCGATCAATACTGTAGCATTCCGTTATACCTAGACTCATTCCGAAACCTCGATTCTCTCCTCTCAATCTCATCCTCCCCGGCTCTCCCACCCCTCTTGCTCTCTCTCATCCTTTCCATAGATGTTAATGCATAGAAACAAAAATAAAAAATTTAATTACAAATGAAAATAAAAAAATTTAAAGTAATAATAATAGTGATATTAAAAAAATGATAACAATGTAATAATAAAAAAGAATTAAAATATAAAATGATATGATGATATAATTAATGAGTTATAATGATTAATAAGCAGAGATGGGATGCATTTGACATATAGGTGGGGTGCAAATATCTCTACCCACACTTTATTTTAAAAAATGTTTATTGGTAAGTTTTAAAAGATGTATTTATTGGTTTGCAATTGAACTTTTTTTCCTTCTATGTATATATATATATATATATATATATATATATATATATATATATATATATATATATATATATAGAGAGAGAGAGAGAGAGAGAGAGAGAGAGAAACTCATTCATTTGCTAACCACGACGTTGATGCTAACCGTGCTAACCAATCTCAACCGTAGAATAATGAGATCAATGGTCCACAATAAATTGATTTTCTATTAAAATAAAATATAAAAAACAGTTCATAAAAATAATATGCATGTATGCACAGGGGTATTTTGGTCAAAAAACAATTCATTTTAATTTGGAAACATTCGCCTGCCAAATCAAACCCCCAAATAATTAGGGATTTCATCCCCCAAAATCGCTACCCCCAAACTGTTCCTCATTCGCTCTCTTTCTAGAACCCCCAAATTCATTTGAAAATGATTCCAATTGTGAGAGTTATCGTGAGATTTGATCTGGGTTTTTGATGAATTTGAAAACCCAGTAAGGAATTGATCTTCTTTTGATTATTTCAGCTTTTAATTCAACTCCCATCTGCTCCTCACTCCCTTTCTCTCTCTAGTCTCTGCGATTGAATTTAGGGTATATTCATGGGATTCGAAATGGGTTTTTGATGATTTGAAAACATTATACTGAACTTGTGTTGTTTGGATTGCTTGGCGAGGTGTTCTCCACAAAAATTGCCCCTGATACTTCTCCTTTCTCTGCTTTTTTTCTTCAAGTTACTTGTTGATTTTGATTCACCAAAATCCTATCTGTTCATCACATTTTACTTAGATTGGTACAATTCAAATACAATCAAATCTGATTTCACTTGTTCTTAGAGTTTGAATTATAGTTTGAGATATTAAACAATCCCCAATTTCTGAAAAGAAAAAAAAAAGATTTTGGTGATCGAATCAAATCCTCAAGACATGGCCTGGGATTTACAAGGCTTTAAATTCCACTAAGATTTCGTTTGCTTCGGAGAACATTTTGGTTCGGAAGATGCTCTTCGAGTACTTTCCGTACTTGAAAATAACGTTTGTGATTGCTAATCAAGTGATAATCGAAGCGATGGAAGGGGAGAAGATTGTTCACGTGGTCGATCTAAATGTTGACGAGCCTACTCAGTGGCGTGCACTCCTTCGTGATTTTAGTGTACGTCTCGAAGGCCCTCCACATTTGAGGATTACGGGTGTTCATCAACAGAAAGAGGTTTTGGACCAAATGACACGTGTATTGATTGAAGAGGCCGAGAAGTTGGATATCCCATTTCAGTTCAATCCCATTGTGAGTAAAATAGAGAATCTTTATGTCGAGAATGAGACGGTGGTGGCGGCGACAAGGCATTTCCGGTGACTTTCGATAGCTAGTATTAGTTGTAGTTTTTTATTCGTTCAATTTTTTTTGTGAAAAATCACTTGTTTTTTATTAGTTTTTGGTGCATAAAAGATGAGATGCATAGAGAGGGTTTTTGTATGTAAATGGCATCTTTTTGATGATTGATGATATTGCTAATAATGTTAATTTCACCATAGTTTTTGATGATTCAATAAATCTGTTGTTTTCGATTTGAAGTAATCGATTTGGAGAAAACGATTTCAAGAAATTGTTCTACTCACCTAATTATATCTTTGATAGTGCATATGTGCACACTTGCATACACTGCATATATGCATATGTTTGCTGAAATATTATATGCATATGTGCATACTGGTATCTAATATGCATATGTGCATATTGAGCATATGCATATCTGCACACTGATATCTAATATGCATATATACACATTGAGTATTGTGAATATGTACATGTTGTATATGTGCATATGTGCATATCAGCTGATCTATTCTGCATTGGTTGAGATATACACTGACATCTAGATATGCATATATGCACACCTGAATTATGGAAATACATTAAATATTAAATATTATATTTAAAATTTAGATAACTATCATATTAATAACTCCTTGAAATATGGAAATATATTAAATATGGAAATACGTTAAATATTAAATTTTATATTTAATATTTAGATAACTACCATATTAAAACTATTTGAAATATGGAAATACATTAATTAGACGTGATTATGAAATACCCATATTACCCTTTGAGGACATAAACTCTAGAATGATTCTGATTGGTTGAAAATCGATTAGCACAGTTAGCACCAATGCCGTGGTTAGCAAATGAAGGGGACCCTATATATATATATATATATATATATATATATATATATATATATATATATATATTGGTTATTTTTGTATTCTTAGGAAAATGGAATGGAATGAAATTCAATTGCTTCTCCCCTCTTATGGAATGGCCAAATTCATTAACGATGACATGTGTGTAACTCAATTACGTTTTATTTGTAAACACGACTTCACAATAGAATTCAATCAATGGAATTGACCATTCCAAATCTTTTAAATTTTTTCGCAATCTTATGAACCAAACGTCTCCTAAAAGGTGGACATCCTTGTGTTTAACTACAAACACCACCTACTTGCCTATCGAACACGCAATTTACGTCTCTAATGATTGTACCGAGAGTCCGAGATCGGTACGGTATTCATTCTCCAAAACACACTCTTGAAAACAAAAGCCATCATTTTCCTTTTGGGGTAAAAAACAAAATATAACAAGAAAGCAAGAAACACAAGGAATTGAAAATAGAGTTTACAAATGTACATGAAAATGAAATCTTTACCGTTATTATCTTTTGTATACCCATTTTTCTTTATGAAAAACAAAATCATGATCACATAAAAATAAAAATAAAGAGCATTCGTTCATCAACAAATTTTCAGTCTCATAGATCTGACCCAACGTGCTCATGGTGGGCCCACTACTTCCATCAGAGCGAACAAGTACAAGAGTAGAGCGAACAAGTACAAGAGCAGCTTTTGACTGTCCATCATCAATTAATAGAGTGGGCATAACAGTCGAGGAGTTGGCACTGCCACGAGTCGAATCGCCTTTGGTGCCGTGAGTCCAAACACATCAGTCATATCGATCTCACTCGGTTTCATCCCATCCGGCAACTCCCATGTGAACGAATGAAGAAGGTGTGCCACCGCCATCTCCATCGCGTACAACCCAAGTTGCATCCCGGGACAAGATCTCCGACCAGATCCAAACGGAAGAAACTCATAGTTACTTCCTTTGAAATCCGGAGCTCCATTTTCCAAGAATCGAGATGGGTTAAATGTGTTTGGATCTTTCCAAGCGTTTTTGTCACGGTTAATGGCATATGCATTAACCATGACTCGTGTTCCCTTTGGGATGTGGTAGCCGGCTACTTCGGTGGCTTCCGATGATTGGTGGAGGAGGACCGGGATCGGAGGGTGGAGGCGGAGGGTTTCTTTGATGATGCATTTGAAGTAGGTGAGTTTTTCGAAATCGGACTCTTCGACACGACGATTAAGGCCGACGACGTCGGCGAGCTCTTGTTGTGCACGTTTGAGTGCTTCTGGTGTATGCATGAGTTCCGTTAAAGCCCATTCGATTGCGGAAGCCACGGTTTCAGTCCCACCAAACATCACATCCTGTAAAAAAAAAACCATAATTTACCAATTGTTAATCCTTTATTGAGCAAAATTATTCAAACAAATACCAATCTTTTATATATTGAAATCAAAACTCAAGTGACCTATTCATATATATATATATATATATATATATATATATATATATATATATATATATATATATATATAAAGAGAGGGGTAAAGATCAAGGGAGAACCTTGGAACAAAAACTGTAGAACCACAAAAAAAATGTTGAAAAACTATATTAAAACGGATGTAAAATTAAAGATAATAAAATGATCGATTTTTTTGGTGTAATTTGTTTCACTTCAATTTTTGTTATATTTCGCCAATTTTTTATTTAAAAAATAGGGTGAGATTTTTTTTAAAAGGTGGTTATAACAACATTTTTAACCACAGACATTGGATCATCTTTATTTAACGACTTGGATGAGTTCTTAAATTCTTTATTTTTTCAGGGTTTTCTCCCTTTATTGGATGAGTTATATATATATATATATATATATAGGTTCAGGGGAAAACCTCAAAAAAAAATGAAAATTGAAGAACACTCTGATAACCCTTTATTTGGACTAGTATGCACTTGTACATACATGTAAATTGTGCATATGCACGTGTGCATGTTACAAATTACTTGTATGCACAAGTGCATACCATCCAGATGAAGAACTACCAGGGTATTCTTCAGTTTTCCCTTTTTTGAGGTTTTTCCCTGTGTGTGTGGATTCATACGAGAACATCTATGTAAGAAAACACGAGAAAAGTTGAGTACATACAAAATCATATATGATTCACGTGACTTCGGGCGCGACCTAAATAAAGTCGCGCCTAAAGTCGTCCGCGTCCGTTTTTTTTCGGGTTAATGTAAAATCACATATGTTTTTGTATATGATTTGTTGTTTTATTAAATAGTTAGTGTTCTCATTTGAAACTTCCTCTCTCTCTCTCTCTCTATATATATATATATATATATATAGAGAATATGGAGGGTGTTCGAACAAGTGATAAACTTAGACTAAATGAGTCAGGTTTTAAGAATATAAGAGCATCTCCAACAGCATTGCTAAAATAGAAAAAATAGGTTTTTTCTTTGCTATTTCTCTCCAACAGCTTTGCTATATGATTTGCTAAAATAGAGAAATAACAAAAAATCTCTAAATATAGAGAATTCTCTATAATCTCTAAATTGGAGAGAGAAAATATTATTTTATTCAATTCAATCAATAAGATTGAAATATTAAAATTTTATTTTAATTTTTTTTTAAAAGTGTATTGAGATGATAAATTAGAGAATATTATAATAATATAAATAATGATTGATTCTCTAAAATAGAAAAGCTGTTGGAGTTAGAAGAAAATGTTTTTAGAGATTTTGACTTTTCATTCTCTATTTTAGAGAAAATTTAACAATGCTGTTGGAGATGCTCTAAATGACTTGAGATTCTATCGATATACCACTTTGATGACTTGATCAAGATTGTCGACTTCTTACCTTTTCAACTAATACAAATTGTTTTTATTCAAAATAACGTACCATTTAAAGGTTAAAATAAGAACAATATTGGATTAAAAAACCCAAAAAAAGAAGGAAAAAAAAAAAGATAATATTTCTCGGTTCACAAGATCTGTGATGGATCATGGAGATGCAATCATTCATGATCTTCACCATTAAATATTGTTTTTTTAAGTGAACGCAAAATTAAGAAGATGACATCTATTGTTATATATATAAATTTGGTAATTTTATATTCTGATGATTATTTTTACCATATTTTCAAAAAGATTTCGGCAAATAAAATCATTAATTACATATTAAAAAAAAAAGAACAATAAATTTAATGAAATGGGGTCACTAACTATTTAGCTTTTAAAAGATAATAAATTACGCATTAAATATTTAAATTTTTATAAAATCATAGAAAATAAATTACTAAATATTTAATTCTTTTATAAATTAAAAAAAATTATCATTTCATTGAATAGTTATACATGTTACCAAATTTACTTCAAATCAAAGGTTTTATAAAGGGAAAAACGTTACTTGATTTACGGATTAAATGCAAAAAAATATATATATACAATTAATAAATATCTTTATCATCAAAAACTTTGTTATCTTTCGTAATTCACCAATTTTTTTTTATTTTCTGAACATATTAAAAAAATTACTCACCATGATAATGGCTTTGATATTGTTTCGTGTTAGCCTAATCGCGTTTTGCAAATCCTCCCCTTCGTTCACTTTTCCTTCTTCACTATAAAACGCCAACATCTCATCCACCATATCGTTATCGATATCGTCCCCCGTTTTCTTCGCCTTCCGAAGATGTTCATCGATAATTTTATCGATGAACCCGTCTAACTCCCCCCGAGCCTTCGGTAACCGCGTGTTCAATCCCGCGGGATCGATAAACCCGAGCCATGGAATAAAATCCGCCAAATTAAAAGCACCAAAAAGCCTGGTGTATTCTTGAAGAATTCTAATGAATTCCTCTTTCCCTTCATGCGAAATCGACCCGAAAGCGGCCCGATAGATTATGTCATGGGTCAACCCAAACACGAGCTCGCCGAGGTTCACGGCTGAGCCGGAGCTAGCCGCCGTGATCTTGATCATGGACACGACTTCATCCCGTACGGAATCCCACGACTCGGCTCGTTTTCGGCTGAACAGCTTCATGACACAAAGCTTACGCATCTGGCGCCAAAAGGGACCGTAGTTTGCGAACGCCATGTCTACGCGGTCGTAGGTGAGGTATGTTATGGCGATGGTGGCCGGACGGTTGGCGAAGACGTTGTCTTGCACCTGAAGAACTTGTCTCGCCATTTCCGGCGATGAGACGGCGACGGTGTGGCTGAATCCCATTTTGAGGTGAAGCAGACCGCCGTATTTTTCGGCTAAATTAGCGAGACCACGGTGGGTTAGTTGATCCATCATTAACATGTTTCCGATCACCGGCCACCCTCTTGGACCCGGCGGAAGGGGTTTCCGGCGGAGAGTGGAGAGAAGGTAGAAAGTTAAGAGAGGGAGTGTAATGTAAAATATGATGGGTATAGGGTTTAATAGAGCTTGGAGTTGTAAAGGATCCATTTTTTCCGGCGAAGAACCGTCGTCAGTTTATGTGTAATGAAGTGCAACTGAGAGAAGGTAGCCGGCTAAAGATAGATACAAGGGGATGTATGTATATATAGAGGCTAAGGTGGGTGGTTCGTAGCGGGGCCGGTTTGAATGAGTTCGAGTTTGCATCTATTATATTATTTCAAGATTAAAATGCCCAAAGGTTGACTTTTGTTTAGAGATATATCTATCTATATCTATATGTTATATTATAATCCATGGATAAAAAACTTTTAAATACAAATTATTAGATATAAGGTATCATTATTTTATATAATATTTTAAAAATCTCTTAATTTAATTTTAAAGTATGAAAACATAAAATATATATTACTACATCAGGCTTCTAACACCCACTAATTTGGTATGTGTAGGACTTTCTTTTTATGCAGATTTTTCCATGTATCACTATTAATTAATATATTATATTACTATTATTTTGTTTTAATTATATTATTAAATATGTAATTAGTTATTTTTTCTAGATGTCATTAAAATATATAAGATAATCATTGAATTATAACAAAATACTTAATTTTTTTATATAAAAGACATTATATTATTAAGCCTAAATTAAACAAATTTATAAAAAAAAACATTATCACTTTCTCAAAATCATCCAAAATCGTACTGTAAATCGACAAAAAAATAAAATGAAACATTAAAATTGTGATGTATCTCGCTGCATTGGGCGAGTACGCTTCTAGTATATAGATGAAAGTTCAAACGAGAACACTAACTATTTAAGAAAACAACAGATCATGTACAAAATCATATGTGATTTTACATTAACCTGAAAAAAAAAAAGGACGCAAGTAACTTTGGGCACGACCTAAATTCACGTACAAGTCACATGAATCATATATGATTTTGTATGTAATCGATTGCTTTCGTGTTTTTTTAAATAGATGATATATTCTCACTTGAACCTACCTCTCTCTATGTATGGTATATAATATTTATTGTGTGTGTGATGATCAATCTTGTTTTTGAAGTTAAAAAAATTCAAAATTGATAGTTTTGGTTTTAGAATTTTACTATTCGACCCTTTTAATTTTAATTTACATATGTGGTTTTAAAAGAGACAGGAAGGCATTGATTGTTATTAATTTTGTAAATATACGGTTAGTTTTAATGTTTTATCATGTATTTAAATAAATTTATTTTTTAATTATAATTATTTTATAAATTTAAAAACATGAGGTTTTGAAAACTTATGTTTATGTAAAAATAAGTTGTAAATTTGAATGTTTATATATATTTTTTAATAATATGGGATAATGTTATATAATAAAAAAAACGGGGTAAAAAATTTGAAAAGAATAAAATAATTATTTTTATTATATAAGTTGTTTAATTAAAATATCAATTATATATAATATAATTTAGTTTTAAAAGTAAGAAGTAATTCATTTTAATTAAAAAATAAAAAGAATATCATCATTAAATTAAGAAAGTTATGGATTTCAAAAATACCTTTTAAGTTTCTATTTTTATTGTTTATAAAATAGAAAAACAAAAATACTATTAAATAAAAATGTCTTATAAGAATTACGGATTTAACTTAAATGCTTTAAATTATAGTGTAGATTACTTGTTAATTTTCTATTTTTTTCTATTGGGTGAATAAATTATAAACAATAATCTAATGATATAATATACCAAAATTATCTTATATAGCCAGTTAACCATGTTAGATCATTCCTACACCTATCATTGCAATTATTTATTAAAATAAATAATATATTTTATAAAATATTATTTTTTTCTTCTACACGTTTAATTTCAAAGATTATCATTAACAAGAAAAATTAAAAATAATTTTTTTAAGAGTTCTCCAAATTTAGATAATCTATCTCTATCTCTTCTACTTTCTCTATTTTGGAGAAATTGTAACAAAAATCACCAAAATCTATATTTTGAAAAACCTGTTGGAAAATTTTCAAAATGAGAATTAAATTTCGGAATCTCTAAAAGAAAAAATACATGCAACTTCAACAGATTTTTCATTTTAAAGATTACAACATTAATTATATTATTATAATATAATATTTATCTAATAAAATATTATTTTTTCCTTTTCTAAATATTTAATTACAAAATTTCCTATTGATGGGAGTATGTTAAAAAATTATTTCTCTATCATTGTAGTCATTTTTAAAAATTTTGAAGGATCAATTCGAACTTAAAAAATATGTTCAAAATCTCCATTTTATAAAATTTGTTCCAATAATTATCTAAAATTTCTTTAAAATGGAGATTACATACAATTAATAAAATATTAATTTGCTTTTATAAACAATTAATTTCAAGATTTTTTTATTGTTGGAGTATATAAAAATATGTTTATCTCTTATGATAATCATTTTTTAAGAGTTTTCCAAATTTGAAGATTTCACACCCTCTCTCCAATTTTTTCCGTTTCTAAGAAAGATTTGAAAAATCTGTTAAATCAAAAAATTACCAAAAATTCTCATTTTCTATCTTTTGAATAATCTACCGAAGATATTCTTACAAACCAATTTAAAAAGTCATTTCCTTTGTTTTATCAAGAAACATATTATAATTTACATTATATAGTATGATAACTAATAAAAATATATCAAATATAATATAAGAGAATAAAATTATTCTCAAAGTATATCAAATTATTTGTAATTTAATAATGATTTAGATATTTTTAACACATATTTGACTATAACATAGGAGCATCATAACGAAAGTTAATTAAAAACTAAAAAATATTTTAATAAGTTGTGCTGAAATGTTCTGCGGTTTTGCCACACTCGAGAGCTTTTACAAACCTTTTCAACTTGAGCCGTTAAAGCATCTATATTCACGCTTTTTTCAACCTTTTCTTTAATCTTTAATTTAATTTGATTTTTTAATTATTTATATAAATGTTATTAACGTATAAAATATAATTTTAGATATTAGAAAATAATATATATAATGTTAAAATACGTATTTTTATTTTATATTAAATTATTTCATGTAATTAATATAAATGTACTTAATTATATTTAATGTCATACAAATACATGGACAAATATATTGATCTATATAAAAATAATAATATAAGCTAAAGGTAGTGTGTAAGAGCATCTTCAAAATAGAGAAAATGAGGATTTTGAGCACTTTTTTGTTCCAACAACTTCTTCAAAACTTTCTTCAAAATGAAGAAAATAGAAGAAAGAGTGTAATTTTATTTAAATTTGGAGATATCCCAAAAAATAATTATCAAGAGACAGAAATGATTTTTTACCATATCCCACCATTGAGAAACTTTGAAATGAATTATTTAGGTGTGATAAATAATATTTTTGTTAAATATATAGAATATTTTAATAATATAATCAATGATTTATCTCTAAAATAGAGAATCTCTTGGAGATGTATGTAAATTTTTTTTTGAAAATTTTGACTATTGTTTCTTCATTTTGAAGAAATTTTGAACAATTATTTGTAGATGCACTAAGTTGTTTATTAGGGCGTGCATACTACATGTAGGGGTGTTCACGGTCCGGTTTGAGCGGTTTAACCCCTCAAACCACAAACCAAACCACAAATGGCGGTTTATGAAATTTTCAAACCGAGGGTTTGGTAGCAAGTGACCAAACCGGTCAAACTAGACCACAAAAAGGCGGTCTGGTCTGACCGGTTTAGACAGTTTGAGCCTCTTATGGACTTTAAACTAAAAAACATAAACTCTATATCCAAAATAAAATTTCTACTAATATAACATTATAAAAAACGGTATATCGAATTATAAAAGAACGTTTATATATTAAATTAAGAAAAACATTGAGCAAGTTGAAAAAAAGTTAAACAAATCCACCAACAATGGTTGAATTTTGGACAAATATTGAGAAAGGCGAACGACGATTTGGATTTAGATTTGAATTTTTAACGGATCTTAGAACTTTGTCAATTTAGATAACACAATCAATTGAAAAAAATTAAAACTAAATACAAAATTTTTTGACGAACTTTTTTAACTAAGCCATAAAAGTTGAGTCTACAACATGAAACTAAATATGATTAAAACATGCCTATTTTTGGCGGGCGGTCCGGTCCAAACCGCTCAAAAAAAGTGTCAAACTGCAGACCAAACTGGACCGAGC
Organism: Arctium minus; assembly: GCA_954870635.1. Taxonomy (NCBI): domain Eukaryota; kingdom Viridiplantae; phylum Streptophyta; class Magnoliopsida; order Asterales; family Asteraceae; genus Arctium; species Arctium minus. Next base: position 18,938,509 of record OX941097.1, on the reverse strand, counting down.
GGTTTGGCTATTTTTTAAACCAGACCAGACCGTTAGACGGCTCAAACCGGCAAAAATGGTCCGATTTGACTTGGTTTGAGCGGTTTGAGCGGTCCAACGGTTTTTTTGAACACCCCTAACTACATGGTACATGATTGGATTGAAGAAGACAAGCCTATATAATTATTGTCCATTGTCATGCCAAATATGTGACTATTTTTTTTCTTTCATCCTATTCTATGTAGTCCCTACACAACACACACATTCGAAGATTTTTGTTAACCATAAGGGTTGTGGCGTACTGGTTAAGGCCTTGGGGGATGTGGTGTAATATTCCATCTGCACATGGTTCGAATCTAGGCGTACACAACAATTGTGGCCACTGAGGTTTAACCAGGGCTGATGTCTAACAGTCATAATTTACCAAAGAATTGTTTTAGGCATAACCTAAAACACTCTTCCTTAAAAGTTATTGAGTTGCCAATGAATTGACACGAAAAAACTCTAAGTTAATCCACATTGGCAAAAGATTTTACCAAATCACACTTTCCATTAGTTTGTGCCACCTTATATAGATTTGTTTTAATAAAAAATGGAGCAAAACCAATTATAAAGAAAATCATTATTTTATTTTTTTTAATTTGATATTCATTAAATTGATATACCATTTTTTGTTCTTTGAAATTTTAGGATTTTTCCAAATTTATAAAGAAAACCATTATTTTATAAGTGTATGTATTATATACGCACACTACTTATATTTATCTATGGGTACACCGTACACACTTGCATTTGCACACGCAAAATGTAGATTATTAATACATTCAAATATTCACCAAAAAAAAGAAAGAATACCAACATTGATTTTAATATTTGTCACGTTTTATATTTATAATGTTTGTAAATTCGTCATAATCCTTTCTTTTATTTAAATGGACAATGCTATTGACACCCTTATTAATGTCAAAATCAGGTCAATTCATGCATTGAGAATGTAAAAAGTAGGTTTTGATGTGGATGTGTATGATGAGAAAATCATTTATAAGGGTGTCATTAACAAAGTATAGGGTGTCATTAGTCTCCTCGTGTATTAGCCTCCTCGTGTGATAATTAACCATACATGAGCTTATCTTTTTTAGATTATTAATATATATTTTTTTTTGAAACCTCATTTTAGAATGACCTTTTGCCTTCTTTTCCAACCATCCAGTTCCACCTTACATTTAACATAAATAAGCAAAAAGCATTGTTTATATAATTTTACGTTTTGATGTAGATTTGTAAACTAGTTTTTATTAAGAGTAAATTACAAATTTCGTCCATGTGGTTATATAAAAATTTGGATTGAGTCCCTCAAACAAAATAGTTACAACTATAGTCATTGTGGTTTTATTTTTGTTATGGATTGGGTCCCTTGTCATAATTCTGTTAACATAAGCTCCACTAACTTAGGGACATTTTAGTCTTTATATTTATTATTTTTAAAAAACACTTTAAATATCCAACTGTTAAACACACGTCCTCTTTAATCTCATTTCCCTCCCAAGACCAAGCCACCTGTCCGACTGTCCCATTCCGTCCCAAAGCCTGTTTGTGTTCTTCACCACTCACAGCTTCCCTCTTCGTCCCCTACAACACCACCGACCCTCCTTCTCCGACAGTAACCACACACGTGTTCATCTTCTCCTCTCTCTAAATCAACCCCAAATTCTAACAGAAACAAAATGTTTGTGTGTAGTTTTATTAATTGTTTGAATTTAATACATGATGTGTGTGTATATGATTTTTTTTTTCTTTTTTATTTATTAATTCAAGACACGGTAATCTAGTCCACCATTTTCTTCTTCCTCTAATCTCATTTGGGTTCCACCTCATTTTTCTTGTTGTAGGGTGTTTATTGGGTTTCCTACACCATCAAACCCACTGAACCACCTTGTAATTAAGTTGTTATCATTCTCCGAACTCAAACCAGTAAGGGGTTGTTTGTATTTTTCAAAAAACCTCTTAATACCTATTAAATCTGAATCGGTCAGACATTTTTACATTCAGACCGTTTTTTTCCAGACCCTCTTATCTCTTAAATACATCTAAAATTAGAAGTGGTGACATTTTTCTGATTAATTGTTCTCACAAACAAAACAATCTTATTGATACAGATTAAGATTTCAGACTTGAAACTTTACAAAAAATAAACAGTCTTATTGATTCAAATTTTAGACTTCAACACCACCTCTTATTAATCAGAAGTGAAATAAGACTTCAGACCTCTTAAAAACAAACACCACCTAAGTCTCTAAAAATCATGTTTTGACAGCCCAACAAATCACTTCTTGAAACACAACTCAGCAAAATCAAGTTTTGACAGCCAACCTTTTCAAGTCTCAAAATCACGTCGATCCATGTGTTTAATGAAACAAATTTAACCTATGGTGGTGGATAGGTACCGTTTACATAAGGGTATGTTCTGCCGTGGTTTCACCATACGAATGAACTTTTCTTTTGGTTCGTTGGCGTTAAACAGAGACTAGTTTTTCCTGTCTTCGGTTGTTCGATGGAGGACATAAATGAGGAGCATATTGAGAGAACGGAGAAGTTGAAGTCAGAGGAGGCATGAGAAGGAGTTGGGGGATGAAAAACGAACTTTAAAGCCACAGTGGTAGAAGATGTTGTCCAACTGTGGTCTTGGCTTCAGATGGAGAACGAGGAGGCATTCCTCGAAGACAAAGTTTTTGTCTGGTTGTCAAGAACTTGGTGGCCGGAGGTGGTAGCGGGAAGGGATGAAGTGACGGGAAGAGAGAGAGAGAGAGAGAGGGAGGCGTGGAGATTGGGAGGAGGAGGATTACGTGTGACGAGAAGATGTGGTTAGAGAAGGGGGATCCGGCAGTGGCAGATGCTGCCGGGAAACTAGTGGTGTTGGGGGGAAGGATCACGGACGTCGGTGTGGGGGAGGGGAGAAAGGTCTGATGACAGGGACGATTAATATGCTTTTATTAATATTACATATATATAATTGTAAATTTTAAATAGAATATAAAAAAGTATAAAATGACGATATTACACTGACTTAACGAAGCACTAGTTAGTAGAGTTAAGACAGGGTATCCAATCCATAATAAAAGTGAAACCATGGTGACCATACATGTAATTATTTCGATTGAGGGACTCAATTCAAAATTTTCAATAACCACATGGACCAAATTTGTAATTTACTCTTTTATTAAGAGAGAATTACAGTTTTGGTCCCTGAGGTGTAGTACTTTCTTTGAAAGTGGGACCTATACTTCAATATCTCAAATAGTGGTCCCTGAGGTTTGGTATTTGCTCTGAAAGGAGGACCTCCTCACTAACCCCGTTAAAAAACTCAGTTAGTGGGAGGGGTATTTTGGTCATATCACTTTTTTCACTCTCAAACCAACGAAACGAGCTAATTGATTTAGCCAACTCTTGGTATCCCCATCACTCTCACTCACTGATACCCATCGCTCTCACTCACACAAAATCGACCAAGAAACTGAAGCAATCTCAAATGCAATGTCATCTTCGTGGGTTTTAAGAACGGAACTCCATGAAGGATGGAGTCCAACAGATGTTTACAGTAAGCATTTCCCTCTGTTTTTTGATACTGACATTGTTGATCTTTTTTACATTGAAACAAACCTTATTTACCTTCTATTTTGATCATAGATATTTACCCAACACTGATAACAACAAGAATCAACCATGGAGGTGTGTTTACAAAATTTCCTGGAAGAAGATACATAAATGGTAAAACTGATTTAGTTGATTTGATTAACACTGATCACCTTTCAGTTCATCAGTTTGACAATATCATGATAGCACTAGGTACGATAAGAGAGAAATAATGTACTACCATTTCTTGATTCCATCTAGTGACCTAGATACAGGGTTGAGAGCTTTAGGGAGTGACCAAGATATTTCAAGCCTGTTAAATTATGTCGCTATGGTGAAGTTAATAGATGTTTTCATAGAACATGGGAAAACAAATTTGACAACTTACTTTTCACCCTCAAATCCCACTAATGTTGTTATTGAGGAAAGGAATGCTGAAAACATAGACTTGAATCAAAGTTTTGATCATTTGCACTTTAGCTTTGATCCTTTCATAGGGTTGGATTCTGGTTTACCAGAAGTGGGACAAGGGGTTCATTTGAACCAAAGAGTTGATTCCAACAATGTGTTAGACTTGAACCAGGGATTAGAAGTGAATAATGTAGTTGATGTGAACCAAGGTTTAGGAGTGAATAATATAGTTGATGTGAACCAGGGAGTTGATATGAATCAGGGAGATGGAAACCATGGGTATTACATGTGTGATGAAGATCCATTAAACCAGGGAAGTGGCAACCATGGGGAACTTGAGAGTCATGATAACAATTACTATGATTTATTTGATGGATTTGATGCAGAAATGGAAGATTATGTAGATACATCTGGAGAGTGGTTAGGATTAGATGGAGAAGATAATGATACACTGAATGTGAAAGCTGACATTGACCCTTTTGAGCTAGACAATTTTGATTTTGTAGATGAGGATGAAGAGGGTAGTTATTGCAAAAAAAGTAGACATAGAGCAACTAATGACCCAAGTAATGTGCTCCTAAATAACTTGTGCATAAGCTAATAGATGTTTGTTATCATAGGTTCCTGAATCTTGGAATGACAAGTGCATAGTTGATGTTAGAGCAAAGACATGCTCTTGTAGGATGTGGGAATTAACAGGAATTCCTTGCAAGCATGCTGTGGCTACCAACTGGAATATGGCAGTTAATGGCCATGATGCATTACCTGAAGAATGGGAGGATCTTTCATACAGGCTTATCACATGGAAGGAGATGTATAGCTTCAAGATTGATCCAGTAAATGGAAGTATGTTTTGGGATACATCTAATTGTCCAACCACTTTGGTTCCACCAAATCATCATAAACAAATTGGCAGGCCAAGGAAAAAGAGAAATAAGACAGTTGAAGAGATGTCTCAGAAATCTGGGAGCACTGGCAAACTATCCAGGAAGGGGTCTACGGTCACTTGTGATAAGTGTAAGAATCAGGGACATAACTGAAGAACTTGTTAGGGCTAAGTTGGACCTTCACAGGGTAGGGGATGATATGGTTGATATGGTTGTTAGGTTGTTGTTTGCTTAGGTGATATGATTGTTTAGGTTGTGCATCTTTTGGGTAGTCAAACTTATGTAATTAGGACAAGTAACTTATGTAACAGGTTGTTTGTTTTGGTAGTACTTTGTTATGGAAAAAGTACCATTTTGTGGTAATGTTATGAACAAGTAACTTATGTTATTGACAATGTATGGTATGACAATGTTTTGGTTTCTATGTTCTGGACATATTACACAACAAGTTTTGGAATTCTATGGTATGGCATTTTTGTTGTTTGTATGTACATGTAATAACTGGGCTAGAAATAAAAAACTTAAAAAGTTGGGTGAAAGTTTAATAAGACCAAGTTTGGGGGTCTAAAGTAAAAAGTTGGAAAAGAATGGAATTTAATCCTAGAGGCCTCATTTGTCAGGGCATTTTGGCTGCTGATTGTAGAAGAGGGAGGTTGTGGGGCGATTTTGGGAAGAAGCAAGAAAGAGGTCGACTCAGCTGGATCCAAGCATATTTTGATCTTCTTCAAGGTAAACTTTCATTCTTTGAAGTATTTTGGGTCTTGGGGAGTATAATCTGTTGATTTTAAGTTTGAATAAGGGATATGATAGGTTTAATCTGATGTTTGTATGAATTGGAGTTGGGGTTTTTATTTATCATCTATGTGAGTATCGATTGTTTGGGAATGAAAGTTTTAACCTAACTCTGATGTTTAAGTAATCAGTCAAGGGAAGGGGTTGTGGGCTTGTGATTGTTAATCGATCCCCAATTGGTGTTGGGATCTTAGTTTCGAGAGTCGCTTTGGTGAGTTCTTAGTTTCGGCGATGGTTGACGCAGAGACCGGGGGACCCTGAGCTTGTTCTAGCCAGGAGACCCCGGGGTTTGGGGGACCGGGTGACCCTGGGCGCTGAGGTGTCGGGCGACCCCAGGAGGAGGAGTCCCGGTCGGCCCCGGGCACTGAGGTGTCGGGAGACCCCGGGCGGGGGAAACCCGGGCAATCCCGGTCGTGTGCGACTGTGTGACCCCGGTCATCCTCTGGGTAGTTTTTGGGATCGAGGGTTTCCGAGTGTAATCCGAACTTTAGTAGTGTTGATTTATAGATTTCCCTTGTTTTGGAATTAACCGTGAGATTTACCAAACGACCCTTTGTGCCTTAGGAATCCGTGATCTGGACAATCTCAAGGGTGAGACTTTGATCAAGATGTCAGGTGAGTTTTCTAAACTAAAGTCTTTCATGACGAAGAAGTTATGTTTATAAAGTTATCTGCAAGTTTTGAAATGATGTTGGTTATTAATTACATACGAGTTTTATTTAAATGTTCAAGATGTTTATGTTACTGTTGCGTAAGTGGATATGTATGCATACATAGTCATAAGTGTGTTATGCTCAAAGTCGGGGGGTGTGGCCCGCCTGTGCTCATACCGGAGGGTGTGTTCCATTTATGTCATTGGGGGTGTGTCCCAATAAGGCAGTCTATGTCACAGACACGCTGTCACCTTAGGGTAACGATAGTGTGATCTGAGAAGTTTATTGAAAGTGTAACTGTTTCTTTATATCTGAAAATGGTTTATTTATTGATAAATCTTTTGATTGTCTGTGGAGTTTAAGCTGTTATTAGAGGGAACTCACTAGACCGTTGGTCTAACCCTCGCTCTTTCAAAACTAAAACCCTTTTCAGGCAGGCGTGAGGTAGGAAGAGCAGATAAGGGCAAAGAGAAGGTGTAAGCTGGAGTTGGCTAGAAGACCATAATTTTAGTTTATCTTTCTTCGTAATCTCAGTTATGTAATAGGTTATCTTTTCGCAAACCTTGTAATGTAGATGTTTGTTTTGGGCCGTTTGGTGTTGTTAGTTAATAACCCTTAGTTTTGCTCTATGGTACGAGTTGGGTTGTTACAATTGGTATCAGAGCCATAGTTTAAGGGATTTAGGTGACCGGATGGGCCTAAACTTAAACTGTAGAGTAGGGAACACAACTGAGATTTAGGAAGCTTTTAAGGAAGACCTTAATCATCGAGATCGTGATAACAATAGTGAGTACTCTCATGTAAGCTAAATTCAGAATTGCATCTGGCCAATGCCATTATGGATTTGCAGGTGCATGGGCATACTCGATTGCTATTGTTGAGTGTAGTTTAGGGTAGAGAGTCCTATCTATGAATTGATAGTGTTAGTGTGGCATGTTGTGTGGGTTCGCTTGTGGTTGTAAGGTTAATACCGTTTGGGAAGAATATCGTGCGGGATGTAGATATTTCGTTGACAAAGGATCTCATGGGTCCATAAGGAAGATAATATGTTTGGAGGTGAGCTTTTCGCCCAAGGGAGTCTTCGGTTTGGTAGATTGTTGTGTCGATTAGTGGGAATAAGGAGAGTGTTAATCCAAGAATCGGAGGATAGAAATGAGGCTTTTAGAGTTGTAGTTAACCGAAGGTTGGTTGAGAGACGAAATCAGTGCTGACTGATAAAATGTAGTGAGGGTCAGATGAAATTGAGATATGGTTGGTAAGTTTGTTTGAGGTCAAAGTGAGGATACGCGACTTGCGAAATTTTAGTTGCGATGGTAAATGGTACTTGGACATTCAAGGATGTTGGGAAGCGTTGGTGCCGGAGGTTGTGGCATAGGAAAGGAACCCGACTGGTTGGTCGGAAGTAAGGAGTCTGGGATCAATCATAGTGAGTGTAAACAGTTGACCTTGTTAGAGTAAATAGCCTTCAATGTCATTGAGTCCCATGCTTTGTGTTTCAAACAATTTGCTGAAGCCTTTTCATATCATTCATATAAGATATTTTGGCGTGAGTGTACCTTACGAGGTATTCGTTTTGAATGTGTGTCGACACGTGCAAATGTGTGTCTGGATTGAAAAGACAAGTTTATGGCGTTGGGAGATAAATTTCAATTTTTGGGGTGGGGGAACCTATTTTATATCTCTTTGCAAATGAGTTAACTTTTTTTATGGAAATCATAACAACATTTGATCGCATGATTTTATAAGTGAGTCTGGTACAGACATGTGTTGCTACATCCATGAGGGTGAGTGTCATTTGAGACGCTTAGTGTAAGCAATTTTGTAGCATTTTTTTCTATAAATCGTGTGGGTAAAGTTCATCGAAAATAACTTCAATTGTGCCAACACCGACATTGGAGTGTAGTGAAGAGTAATTTGACGTGGAGTTGAGGTTGAACGATTCTTGAGATTGTTGTACATGGCTAAGTCGGTGTTGTGTCGTGTACACTCAAGCTTGTTTCATAATGTAGTATCTCCAAAAAAAAATTCAAAGGTGTTAAAAGTTTAAATTTTTGGTGTGTCATTCATGAAGGCTATGAACTATCTAGGTCGTGGGGGAAGGTTATAATTAAGAATGAGGAAAGTTTTGAGAGTGGAAGTGGAACGCTCGATCAGTGGGTGGTCAATTCTTGGTTTTGGTGTTCCTGTTAAGGAAAGATGTTAAACAGCTGGAATGGTTAGGGGAGGCCTCGATCTATGATGTTAGGGATGTTTGTAATATAATGGCTTAACCGCCTGCTCGGTGATTTGTGATGGGGATGGCGTCAGAGGGTTGTGCCCAGGGTGGAATTCGAAGTCGTTATGATACTCTTATATCCGTAAGTTATTGCATTGGAAGAGGTAGGTCCCAGTAGGAATCCTTGTTGGTCAGAGGCATGGTTGAGGTGTCACCATGTCGACTGATGATGATGAAGCCAATGATTATTTCGTGATTAGTGGCGGGACGTTAAAAATGAAAAACTAGCTATGGATAGTTTCGTTGAGTTTTCATGATGAAGCAAAGAGTTTTCGGAAAAGGTGGGTACCGATGCGTTGTTGACCACCTTGTGTGAGTATTACGAAAATAGAAAACCTCTAGTTTGGTCAGGTGATTTTCGTCGATGAGGTTTTGACGGTTTATGTGGGGGTGAAGTTTATATATAGCACAACTGGAGGGGTTGCGCTTCGAGCATCTGAGCCTGTGAGGTAGTACGCGTAATCGTTCAGGCTGCCAGAATTCGTTTCCAGCAGGTCGCGATGAGCCGGCAAGAAGCGTTATCTGGTTGAGTAGTTTAAATGATCGTGGTTTTGAAAATTATTTAGATTTGAGAAAGGCAAGGTCATGGAATGCCTTGAATTCGGATAATGGAGTTATGATCAATGAGAAGAGGACGGTACATGTATGTGTGCAAAGTAGTCATGAATATTTTGGTTGATCTATGATAAGGTGGTAGGGTGATGGTTGTATTTTTGAGTGAGGATTTTTATACCACATCTAGACGTGCAATCCATTAAAGGGGTAAGGAGCTTCCTTGAGGATATGTAGAAGGCTGGTGTTATTGTAATAGGGTGAGCGTCCTCGTCCGGATATTTATGGGAAATGATTTGTAAGTGGCGATTATGAAGATCGGACGTGTGGATGTTTGGTTGGTATCAGGGTATCATTAAGTTGAGGATGATTTCGAATGATAGATGACGACTATCTAAGAGAGGAACCATGTGTTCTAGGTAGCAGCGAGTTTTGGGGCAGGTTTATCTTATACCCCTAGATTGTTGATGGAAGTATCGAACTGCTTAGTTCAAGAAGTTATGTAGTAGATAGGACATCCGTGATCATATCGAAGTATCTCGTGGGGTGTGAATGAATTCTATCAGTTTAGGCAAGCTTGTTTAGAGAGCGAGAATTGTGCGGTACTGTCGAGTAATGATTAATGTCTTGTAAGAGCTCGGTTGATGACCTCGTGTAAAAATAAAATTGCGGGTAACCGGTTGACTAAGTAAAGTAATGTAAATGTGTTTCGATGCATTTGGAAATCATCGAGGAATAGAGTAAGCAATGTTGGGTGAGCAGTGTTTCGTTCAGCCAGAGAAGAGTGGGAATATTATGTCGGAAATGTGGGTAATCTGAGAGTAAGAAGTTTGGCAAGCAATACTAAATGTGGAGTTATGTTTGCAGATTCTGCCGTTGGTAAATTTATGAATCCCTAGCGTGGGTGTGAGAAAGAGATTATGGCATACGGTGCGGTGCGAGTGTTGAATAATCTAAATCTTGCAGTTAGCCAAAAGTTCACACCGCTAATCAGTGAGTTGGTCGTTGGAAGTGGGTTTGAAGTCTTCGAGGAGGAAGGAAGAAGTGGTTGGATATAGTGCTCAGAGTGAAGGACCATAGTGACAGTCTTGGTAATGCGTGGAAAGGATTCTAAGTGAATCGGTCGTTCAATGTTAAACCATTTGGAATAGTATGTATGAGTATGGTCACTCCGTGTCGGGCGGGTGAAGCTTGGTTTTATTGCGCATATGGTTGGATGATTGTGGATGCAATGAGAAATGGAAGTATGCGTCGCATTATTTGGCCAGTTGGAGCTGGTGGATTACGAGGGTTTTGAATTGTGGAAGTTTCTTCCAATATGTAAGAAGTTGGGGTGATGACGTTGTAGCGATGTATTTTTAGCGTGTAAGATTTGGATAATGCCGATGAATTGAGATTAACGTGGGTCGAAAAAGAAAGTGCTTCTGCGTTAGACGTATGCCGTATTAAGAGAGGTTGTTTTGCAATGGCAGGTTACAGGATGAAGAAACTGGTGACTGTGAGTTGTTGGTGATGTCTAAGGTTGACGAAGTGTTATGTTTGCGAATTAGGTGGTTATTTAATCAGTAATGCATGTTGCTGTGGCATTGACTCTGGTAAAATTCTTTTATTTAAGGAAGTTGTGGATTAATCGAGGGGTAAGTTGAGACCGAGATTCGTCAGGCCGTTTGCTATCGTGGAGCGTGTTGGGAAGGTGGCGTACAAGCTGGAATTACCCGTGGATCTACGAGGAATTCACCCCACCTTCCATGTGTCTAATTTGAAGAAATGTTTCGCGAAAGCGGATGGGGTGGTGCATTTGGACGATATTCGAGTAGATGAGAAACTAAGTTATGTTGAGGAACCGGTGGCCATTTTGGACCGTAAAGTGAAGAAATTTAGGAATAAGGAAATCCAACTTGTGAAAGTTCAGTGGCAATTTCACAAGGGACAGGAAGCGACTTGGGAGTTAGAGTCGGATATGAGGGCCCAATATCCCAGTTTGTTCAACGAAAGAATTCCGGGGACGAAATTCTTTTGAGGGGGGGCTATTGTAATAACCGGGCTAGAAGTAAAAGACTTAAAAATTTGGGTGAAAGTTTAATAAGACCAAGTTTGGGGGTCTAAAGTAAAAAGTTGGAAAAGAATGGATTTTAATCCTAGAGGCCTTATTTGTCAGGGCATTTTGGCGGCTGATTGTAGAAGAGGGAGGCCGTGGCGCGATTTTGGGAAGAAGCAAGAAAGAGGTCGACTCAGCTGGATCCAAGCATATTTTGATCTTCTTCAAGGTAAGTTTTCATTCTTTGAAGTATTTTGGGTCTTGGGGAGTATAATTTGTTGATTTTTAGTTTGAATAAGGGATATGATAGGTTTAGCCTGATGTTTGTATGAATTGGAGTTGGGGTTTTTATTTATCATCTTTGTGAGTATCGATTGTTTGGGAATGAAAGTTTTAACGTAACTCTAATGTTTAAGTAATCAGTCAAGGGAAGGGGTTTTGGGCTTGTGATTGTTAATCGATCCCCAATTGGTGTTGGGATCTTAGTTTCGAGAGTCGCTTTGGTGAGTTCTTAGTTTCGGCGATGGTTGACGCAGAGACCGGGGGACCCTGGGCTTGTTCTAGCCAGGAGACCCCGGGGTTTGGGGGACCGGGTCACCCCAGGCGCTGAGGTGCCGGAAGACCCCGAGAGGAGGAGTCCCGGTCGGCCCCGGGCGCTGAGGTGTCGGGCGACCCCGGGCGGGGGAAACCCGGGCGATCCCGGTAGTGTGCGACTGGGTGACCCCGGTCATCCTCTGGGTAGTTTTTGGGATCGAGGGTTTCCGAGTGTAATCCGAACTTTAGTAGTGTTGATTTATAGATTTCCCTTGTTTTGGGATTAACCGTGAGATTTACCAAACGACCCTTTGTGCCTTAGGAATCTGTGATCTGGACAATCTCAAGGGTGAGACTTTGATCAAGACGTCAGGTGAGTTTTCTAAACTAAAGTCTTTCATGACGAAGAAGTTATGTTTATAAAGTTATCTGCAAGTTTTGAAATGATGTTGGTTATTAATTACATGCGAGTTTTATTTAAATGTTCAAGATGTTTCTGTTACTGTTGCGTAAGTGGATATGTATGCATACATAGTCATAAGTGTGTTATGCTCAAAGTCGGGGGTGTGGCCCGCCTGTGCTCATACCGGAGGGTGTGTTCCGTTTATGTCATTGGGGGTGTGTCCCAATAAGGCAATGTGAGTCACATACACGCTGTCACCTTAGGGTGACGGTAGTGTGAGCGGAAAAGTTTATTGAAAGTGTAACTGTTTCTATAAATCTGAAAATAGTTTATTTATTGATAAATCTTTTGATTGTCTATTGAGTTTAAGTTGTTATTAGAGGGAACTCACTAGACCGTTGGTCTAACCCTCGCTCTTTTAAAACTAAACCCTTTTCAGGCAGGCGTGAGGTAGGAAGAGCAGATAGGGGTGTGCAAAAATTCAACCGATCCAATAGGAACCGACCGATCCAATTAGAACCGACCGACAATAATTGGATATCCAATTGTAATTGGATCGGATCGGATTGAAAATCTCAACATCCAATTTGGATCGGTCGGTTCTTGGGTGGCAGTCCAGAACCGACCAAAACCGACCGAACCGAACCGACCAACATCCAATTACCCATCCAATTAACCATCCGATTACCATCCAGTTTTCCATCCAACTATCATCCAATTATTTTTTTTTTGCACTTTGCTTAAATCTAAATTTGTTTTGTGTTGGTTTTTGAATTTTTAGTCTCGCTTATGTTGGTTTTAACACAAACTAAAAGTAATTAATTAGAACAATGCATTAAATCAACACGTTGGATGGATCCGATTTGATCATCCATTGGATGTCGGATGGATCCAATCCGATCCAATGGATATCCAATAAGAATATCCAATGGATATCCAATCTAATCCAATGGATATCCAATAAGAACATCCAATGGATGGAACCGAACCGATCCAATCATCCATTGGATTGGAAAAATCCAACATCCAATGGATGATTGGATCGGTTCGGTTGGGAAAATCCAACATCCAATGGATGATTGGATTAGATCGGTTTGGTTCCCCTCACATCCATTGGATGTCAACCGATGAACACCCCTAGGCAAAGAGAAGGTGTAAGCTGGAGTTGGCTAGAAGACCGTAATTTTAGTTTATCTTTCTTCGTAATCTCAGTTGTGTAATAGGTTGTCTTTCCGCAAACCTTGTAATGTAGATGTTTGTTTTGGGCCGTTTGGCGTTGTTAGTTAATAACCCTTAGTTTTGCTCTATGGTACGAGTTGGGTTGTTACAGTACCCAAAGTTCAACACATTAAAGTAAAACAGAGTATGTGTCAAAAAGGAAATTGCAATTGATAACATAAAGAAAATTGTATTGATTGATAAACTAACAAAACCAGATACATTAGTTCATCACTAATACATCCATTACATCATAAACTAACAAAACCAAATACATTACTTCATCACTAACACATCCATTCTACATTGAGATTAAATAAAAATCTCATTTAGTTCAAAGAAAGATACAAGCAAAACCCAAAAAATAGCCAACTAAGAACCAACAGCAGCTGCAAATTCCAAATTTTCCTTTCTCTTGCTTTGATACATTCTTCAAGTTTGTTCTTTGACCTCAGCAACCCAGGGATAACATCTATAGCCCGAGAACAAATTGGTGGATCAAACCACCCAAAAAAGGAACGTTTTTCACTCTGTTAAAAGAAAAAAAAGGAGAGGTTACCATTCTTCACTCTGTTAATGCAAGAACATTCTTTGAGAGAGAAATGTAAGAAATTGAGAAAGGAAAAAAAGCTTACCATTATTCTTGAACATGTGTAGAATCTACGACCAGAGTTTGCATTAGTCCATGAGGTTCTTAAAGTTGCTTGAACACCACAGTGGCAAATCATCATTTTCGAACTAATGTTAGCAGCAGAACAAAAAACCTATTTTGGGGTATTGATGAACCAAAGAAGAAGAAGAAAGATGAAGAAAAGAAAAAAGGGAAGTCGTTTATTTGATTTAAGAGAAAAAGTGATATGACCAAAATACCCCTCCCACTAATTGAGTTTTTTAACGGGGTTAGTGAGGAGGTCCTCCTTTCAGAGCAAAATTCAAACCTCAGAGACCACTATTTAAGATATTGAAGTATAGGTCCCACTTTCAAAGAAAGTACGAAACCTCAAGGACCAAAACTATAATTCTCTCCTTTTATTAATAATGTAGTCAATTTATCAATTAACATCTAACCTAAGTACCTAACAATTAATTTAAAAAATCCCTTGTTTTAGCTAACAATTAATTTAACTAGAAAAATGAATTGCAAAGTGCCGTAGCACCATAAATTGTAAAATGACTTTCAAGTTTACAAGTCGGCAATATTAAATATAAAAAATATATTTTAATAGTTTATTTTTACTTTTGTAACTTATTAAATTGTTTCATTACATAAATGTTTTACATTATTACGTCATATACAATTTATATTATTTATTAAAATATATTTATATGCAATTATATTAAAAATATGCAATAACAATTTAACAACAATATTTTAATTAACCACAAGGGTTGTGATGTACTGATTAAGGCTCTGGGGTATGTGGTGGAATATCTCATCTGCCCAGGGTTCTAATCCACGCGTACACAACAATTATGGCCACCGAGGTTTAATCATGACTGATGTCTCACAGTCATAATTTGTCAAAATATTAGTTTAGACATAACCTAGGACACCCTTAAAAAACAATATTTTAATTATTAAAATTTATATTTAAGTGAAACATTAAATTAAATAAATTTCCTGAAAAACAAAGTTAAGAGAACATAGATAAAACCATTCACTATGGTAACTAAATCATAGCTCTTTGGAGACAAAAAAAAAAATGAAAAAGTCATGTAACAGTTTGATATCACTCACAACAAAAATCGAACGTATCAGTGATGTAAAATTTCGTTGCTGATTCGTCACTGAAAGTGATTTCCATTGCTAATCACTGATAGTCCGTCACTGAAAATGTGGTGGGTGATATTATTAGCGACAAAATTCAGCGACGGATTAGCGACGAACATAATTACCACAGATTAGTGACATTCGTTTATTAGCGAAGGATCAACGACGAAATCATTTGGCGACGAATATATTTAGCGACGACAACTTTTAGCGACGGAATTCCGTCACTAATTCCGTCGTTGATTTAAAAAAATAAAAAAGTCAATCAAAAAAGTTGCATTTCTTGTATTTTTATAAATACATGTCCATTAACGAACCAAAACAACCTAGTAAATTAATTTTTTTATGCAAATACATGCCCATTAACAAACCAAAACAACCTAATAAATTAAAAATCCAAATTCATACAATTCCAAATTCATGGGTGTTCCAAATTCATACAATCCAGCACAATCTAACTAGGGGGAGGGCGGGGAAGGGGAAACCGTATTCCTGCTGCTGCATAAAAGCAGCAAACTGATGCGATAATGTAAGCTGCTCAGCTAGCTGGGTAGCATGTCTAACCTGTTCGGCCTGCAGATCTTCGTGGTGCTTCCTTTCGATCTCAATTGGGCCAAATAGCGCTCTTCCTGCAACTTCGACTCCCTCACATCCTCCTCAATCTTTGCCATCTGCTCTCTTAACTCAACTAACTATAAATATCCAATATTTGACAAAAATTAGTATTTGTTGGCAATGAAAAGTAACGACATTATACATAACCAATATAACAAATATAACTAACATACCTCTGTTGCCAATGTATTCCCGGATGATCTCCCGCCGCAGCTACTACTACACTCACCGATCATAGCATAACGGGGATCATGGGTCGTCCCGAAGCCAAAAATACATCTGTTCTTCCATCCTTCGACACTTTGCTCCCAAAGAGCTGACTCGTCAATTGGAGGGGCATCGGGATCCTGGCTAACCTGTGCCTCATCCCTAAGCTCTCGAAAGTGCGCCTACGGTTTACCAAAACAAAAACGGGTAAGAAGAAACTTTAGAAGCATAACGACTCTAAATCAAACATATCTAACCTATCTACTTATCCATAGCCTAACGTCTGCCCAACAGTGGCAGCCCAAACTACATATATACAACACATATACATATATCCATTGTGGTTACCAAACAACATACACGTTATCTATACATTCGCATACACATGTATATAAACATATATACATAGATCCAATGGCGGTTAGCAACCAACACACGTACACATCATGTACACATATATATAACACTGATCAACAAATACATAGAACACATTAACATACACACACACACACACACACACACATATATATATATATATATGCACGTATAAAACAAAGTGTAATGGTTTTAGAAAACTTTCCATGACTCTAGCCGCTTTGGGGTAAACGTACACCGGAGGATCGGTAGGCGGGCTGGATGCACCCGGATTATCCTTCCGATTAGAGCAGTGGAGCCGCTCAAACACCTCACTAGAAGTCGGGTCGCAACCCCATGCCTCTGTCAACGATAGAAAATTAAGATAAGTTATTGGTAAACATACAAATTAATCTCAGTACATATTAAAACAAAAACTGTAAACCTACCATCTTATATCAGTGTTGTGCAGCACTATCAATCCCCCGACATGCCTGGAGGACACCCCTTCAACCATAAACACACTTGTTTTACTTGTTTTTTGCTCAAACTGTAAGATGACTTTGGTTTCACTACTCTGTTTTCTGTCATGGTAATGTGAAAATCCGTTCAATTGCAGTAAATCTCTACATCCCTCCTAACCTTTATATTGTCTTTTGTTGTAGGCATATCCATTACGGTGTTAAATAGGTTCTCAAGAACGTTCTTCTCAATGTGCATGTCATCTAGGTTGTGCCTGTACAATGTCTTCCAATACGGCAACTCCTAGAAGATGCTTCTCTTGACCCAGTAATGATTTGTTTCAAACCCACTAATTTTTTTGTTACTTGATCGGAAGGGGAATACCTCGTAAACAGTTGAAAGGTGATCAACCTGTTCCCAGATCTCTTCATCGGTTAGGACAGGTGGGGGTCCCGCTGCATGATAACTCCCATTTTTTAGAGTTATTTGTTACTCTTTTCTAACATTTTATTTCACTTTATACCCACTTTTGTTTCCTTCTATTTCATTTGGTTCATAATGTTTGCAAGTCATGATAAAAGCACCAAAAGTTTAATTTTATGCAGAAAAGGTCACTGATCTGGTAGTGGGCACTGCTTGCCCTCCGTGGGCACCATAAGATTCATTGGACAAAAGCTTTGCCCTTTGGGTTGTAAGGAGGATTTTAGTAATGATTGGGGAATATTGGAGGATCCTTGGAAGATATGAAGTCCCTTTACCCATTGGATAATAGCATTATTACCCAATGGGTATTATCCAATTTTTCCAATATAAATGCAAGGCTTGGGAAGGCTATGGAGGAGCACAATTCTATCATCAAACTTCTATAATCACATCTTCAAGACTCTAAATTTCTCTCCTCAAAGTTAGACTTTATAGTTTAAGATTAGAGTAGTTTTAATTTCTTGCATTTCTTTCTCGTACTTTAATTTCCGTATTTTATTTCCTACATCGTTTGTATTTATTTCTAGTTTTACATTAATGCAAGTAGTTAACTCGTATTTTCTTTCTTACATTATGTTCTTTAATTATTATTATGAGCTAAGCACCATGTTGGGTGTGGGTGTGAGCCGACTTAAGACTAGTAGGCAACACTTGGGTGTGACCATTGTTACTAACTCTTAAGCTTGGTCACGTGAGTCAGGACTTAAACTCAATGCGGATAAAGCAATCACTTTGAAGTGTTAATATTAGATATTGACCTCGAGAGCTGCGGATTCGAAATACGACTTATGTGATGCACAAAGATTTGAGAGAGTCTTTGATAACCACGTAGAGATACGGGTTTTGTACGATTTGCTAAGGTTCAAACGTCGATCGAGATTTATATCACAAAGATATTTGGGTATAAATCTCCATGCTGGTAGAACTTGATTCTTTTATCAACTTAGTTAAATCGACAAGATTAAGAGTCGGTAACAACGGACACTTTATGGGCACTTTGTAGGACCGGTCTATAAAATTTCACTTTCGAGAGATCGGGATTTTTATAAACATTTCGTACTACAAAATGTCTGACCATTTTATTACTACATTTATCTCAAAAATCTTACATCCATACCCATTCATTAACTTAAAAGTACATTTCATATTTTTAGCATTATTCCACCACCAAAACGATAATTTTTCTCACAACCAAAACTTGTGCAGAAAGTTCATTAAAATCTCTGATTCTCAGTAAGTCAGTCCCTGTAGAAACGATATTCTGTAATACTACCATTATATTACTTATAGCGATCTCAGCGTCGGTATATACTTGTGCCCACGTTAGGAAATATTGTGCCCACGCTGTGGAGTACACGATAATTAGCTACCACCCGTCGATACTCTATTTCCAGCATGAAATCCTTTTCCAACACGTGGGAAGTGGTGTGCTCTAGGAAACCATGTCCGATGATAGTCAAACCAACATGATTTCCCTCTATTCTTTAATTGAAAGGAATCCAACGTGCCCATGCAGTACAGACAGGCTAACTTGTCGTGCGTGCTCCAAACCGACAACATTGCATAGGCAGGGAAGTCGCTGACGGTCCATTGTAGTATAACCCTCATCTCAAAATAATTCTTACGACAAACATCGTATGTAAGAACGCCCTCTGTATACAATATCTTTAGCTCGTCTATTAGCGGCCTGAGAAACACATCTAAATTCTGGTCGGGGCTCTTTCTACCAGGAGTGACCAATGAAAGTTTAACATATGAATCTTTCAAACACATCCAAGGAGGTAAATTATAGATGGTAAGAAAGACAGACCATGTTGAATACGGATTCGAGGTTGAATTATGCGGGCTGAAACTGTCTGTGCATAACCCAAGACGAATATTCTGGATCTCATAAGTAAAGTCAGGATTTCTGGTGTCGAAATGCTTCCAAGCCGCACCATCACTTAGATGTACCATCACACCCAGTTTCGTCTGATGATCGTAATGCCAAGTCATATCTTTTGCGGTCTTTTTTTTTACATATACAATCTTCGGAGTCTATGAACAATCGACAAGTATGTCATCACAAAGTTAGGGACCTTGCTTCGACCACTTGTCTTGAAACGATTTTCATTACACACTCGCAATGGGTCAACTCAGAATCACCCTTATAAAATAACATACAATGGTTTTTGCAAGCATCGATCTTTATTTTTGGTAGAGCAAAATTTTTTAAACACTTCTCGTCTCATAGAAGTTACTGGGTGGTTTATCACCCTCGGGTAGCATCTCTTTAATTATACCAACATTACGATTATATGTCATCTCTGGTATATTACATTCTGCCTTCCAATTCAAGTCAACAATCTCGTCGTAACTCCTAATTTTGGGTAATTTTGACACCCATCCCATAAAGGCTCGTCAACAGCTTGTAACATGTCATAAAATCCTTGAGCAGAAGGATTAGCGGTTTGTTCTTCTCATGTCATGCCATCGTGTACCATGTGATCGTTCACCATTTCGACATACCCTTCATTATGATTTACTATCGGATTAGATGATTGACCCATGTCTTGATGAGATGTAGAGTAATAGGTTTCACCATGTGCCCACCACATGGTATAATCGGGCATGAAACCATATCTCATTAAATGCAGTCTCACGTCATCCCTTTCTCTATGGTGCGTATTTTGACACTTGGAGCAAGGGCATATGACACAGAACACTATCCCATCATGTGTAGTTTTCCTTTCAACATAACCTTCATTGGCGTAGACAAAATCCAAAAAACTGTCCACTGATGTAACACAGTCAACTCTAAGAGACCCCCGACTGTCATTCTTTATATACATATGTCCTCCATTTGTCGACATATTCAATAACTACAACGGAGAAAGAAGTGGTTATTTGACATAGTTAATGACTATTTGAAAGTCAAACAGTAGGTTTAGATGAACTTTTGATGACTTTGAAACCCTACGTGTAATGGTTTGACTATTTGATCGTCAAACCATAGGTGTGAAGCTAGTTAGGCGTGTTTTGGATGACTTGAAAACACTACGTGTCATGGTTTGACTATTTGAAGGTCAAACTGTAGGTTTAGAGGAGTTTTGGTTAACTTTGAAACCCTATGTGTAATGGTTTGGCTACTTTGGGAAGAAGATATGAAAATTTAATGATGCATTAACAAGTCATTTATTTTCCACACCAGTTTATGTACCATTTTTCTTATCGTTTCTCCTATCTCCCATGCTTTTCCTTGGTTTTATTTTTCGAATTAGGAAGACACAAGATACGAGCAAATGCACGTCTTAAGGGAACGAGATTTTAAAGTCACTGGTTTTTTAACACATTGATCTATTCATTTTCAATGTTCCATCAACAGACAACAATACTCGTTACAAATATAATTACAATGTTGTCGAATATAAGAAAATTATGCATAAAGGATGTCACAAAACAAAGTTGCAACACTTATTTTGGTGTTTTATATCTCCCTCAATCAAGTAATCAACTAGAATTCACAATGAAGGATGAAAATAAACCCTAAAAACAACTAAATCAAAATCAATCAATGTGAACAGAGGCGGACAAATGACTATCCTAATCTGATAACTAACCTAATCTGAGCAGGAAAATGAACAGAGGCGGCGTGGTTGCCGCAGGTGGTGACGACCGGCAGTGGAGCCGGTGGTAGAGACGTTCGACGTGGTGGCCGAAGGTGGTGGAGACGCCTGACGTGTGGCCGTAGGTGGCGGCGAGCGGCGTGGTGGCAAGCGACGTTGGTAGCGAGAGGCGACAGTCGTCTAACCCAACAACTCTCAGATCTCAACTCATTTTTGTTATTCACATAATACAACTCAAATCTCGTTTTTGTTATAAATTGACACCAGTTAGCGACGGATTTCCGAAGGAAGTTCCGTCACAAATTACCGTCCGAACCTTTCTGTCTCTAATTTGCATGGTTTTTCGACAGAATCCGTTTTTTATTTTATTAATTCTTATTATTATTAATTATCACTAAACTATTATCATTATTATTAATTATTACTAAATTATTATTATTACTACTAATTAGATTATCTAATAATTAAATAATTAATATTTATTTATTTTATTATTTTTATTTATTATATAAATTTTAGTTATTATATATTGGATTATATAATTATAAAAAATTCAAATTATTATTACTTATTTATTAAATTATTATTATTTTATTTATTGTTATTAATTGGATTATTTAATTATAAAAAATTAAATTGTTATTATTTATTAATTAAATTATTATTATTAATTGACTAAAACTGAATAAACCCATTAAAGCTCAAATATCGGTTAAAGCCTAATAAAACCGAATAAGGCCTAATATAATCGATTAAAGCTCAATAAATATGATAAAGCCCAATAAAGCCCAATAAACCCAAATAAAGTCCAATAAAACTGAATAAACATACTAAAGCCCAAAATATCCGCTAAAGCCCAATAAGACCGAATAAGGCCAATATAATCGATTAAAGTCCAATAAAACCCAATAAAGCCTAATAAATCCAAATAAAGTCCAATGAAACCGAATAAAGCCCAATAAAACCGAATAAACTCATTAAAGCCCAAAAGAGCCGTGAAAGCCCAATAAGATATAATAAGGCCCAATATAGTCGATTAAAACCCAATATGATCGGATAAAGCCCAATATAACCCATTATAGCTCAATAAACTCGAATAAAGCCCAATGAAACTGTTTAAAGGCCAATAGAACCGGTTATAACCTAATGAAACCGAATAAAGCCTAATAGACCCATAAAAGCCCAATGAAATCGTTTAAAGTCCAATAGATCCATTAAAGTTCAATAATCAATAGAACCCATTAAAGTCCACTAAGATCTACTAAATCCCAATAAAACTCATTTATGATCCTTGTTAACTTATTACATGATTGTATGCAAGTGTGTGCTGCATATTTCATGTGGTGTCTATTGGGGCTCGATAAGACCACTAAGACCAACTGTAGCTTAGTAAGACCCACTAAGATCCATTATAGCACAACAAGACCACTAAGATTACGAGTGATTTTGAACTGATAAACAACAATGGTCACTTATTACTTATATTAAAATATGTGGTTAAATACACACATACACACCTATACACCTTATTTATACATTCACAACATATAGTGTGCGGTTTATTAACACATGCATATGTATATCATATGCGGTTACCTAAAAACAACACACAAACATATGTTATTAATACATTCACATATACACATGGGTATAAACACACACACACACATATATACAACACAACATATAAACAAATAGATTCAATAATGCTTAGCAGCCAACACGGACCTAGGAATACAAAAAATACAAATACATGTACAAACATAACACATACAAATAAACATGTAACACATGTGAATGAGAAAAAAGACAAAATATGTTTTCCGTCGCTAATCTGTCACTAATTAGTGATGGATTAGTGATGGAATTTTGAATCCGTCGCTAATTAGTGATAGATTAGCGACGGAAAACATATTTTTCTATTTAAAAAATAATTAAAAAATGAAAATTCACATGTCCATCGCTAATCCGTCACTAATTAGCGACGAACACGTTTTCATTTTTTAATTATTTTTTAAATAGAAAATCATGTATTCCGTCGCTTATCCTTCACTAATTAGCGACGAAATGTTTTCCCTCACTAATCCGTTCCTAATTAGTGACGGAATTTTCCGTCAATAATACCTCTTTTTCTAGTAGTGATTGCGGGAAGGTTTTTCCATAACCAAACTTTTTGCGATTACAAGTAAGACTTGAGAATTTTTTCAATATTTTGGGTTTTTAGTTTATGTTAACATATTAAAATATTAATTAGATCAAGGTCGGGCGAAATAGAGATGAATGTTTCGTGTTTCTTTTTTCTTTCTTTCTTTTTCTTTTTGCGGTGAAGGTTCTACATGGTGTGAATTGCAATCTGGCGGCGAGGTTAATTCTTACGTGCTACGGTGATGACGCAATGTTTTATAAGACATGGTGTAAGACGGCATATTTGAATGTCATATGTGTGTGTAACGATGTAATACATACATATTCATATATGTTTTCTACTGTTGTTCAACGAGGTAACAATATTAAACACTTTAAATCGATACTAAAAGAAGATAAATCATATATATATACATATATATATATACATATATGTATGTATATTATATAATAAAAAGAGTTTATAATCATATATTTGTTGTAGGATAAATGTGTCATCGTCTAAAGGATGTAACGATAGAGATAAAGATAGAGATAGAGATAAATATATCAGAGATAGATTAGAACTTAAATATCTCATAGTTATCTACTTGTAACTCATCCCCTATTTAAAGAGTTTATCATTAGTGAGAATGACAGATTTCCTCTATTTATTCTATTGTTGTTCTATTCGCTTTTCCTTTTAACAATATTCAAAATATATAGTTTTTTTTGGAAGATTTTTATATCTTCGTTTTAACCATGAGGTGTGTGTAAGGCCCAAAGTTGTAAAACTTTAACTTTTGGGGTCAAAGTGGAATAATGATATTTTGAGGTCTTGCAAGGAAGGCTTGGTGGATTTTGGGCAAGGAACTATTGAAAAGGAAATATTCTCAAAGAGGTAAGAGTTCCTACTTAATTCTTGTATGTAATCGTTGTTTTGTTTGTATTGAAGGGAAGGGGATAATCACTTGTTTGATTTTGAGGTTTATTGAGAAAAATTTGTTTTGGTCCTAAACTAATCTGATTTGGTGGTAAAAGGTTAGTTAAAAGGGTGTTATAGAATGTAATACTTGATTAGAAAGGGTAATGTGGTTTGGGGATTTACTGCATCTTTAATAATCGAACTTTTGAGATTTATCCTCACTCGAGAAAACCCCAGAATCGCAATTCTGGGAAGGTCGACGCTCATAGAGGATGGGCGCCGAAGGCCGGGCGAGCCAGCACCGGGCGGCCATGACCCGGGCGGCTATGACCCCGAGCTGAGGCATGCCAAGTACCGGGAGTTATAGGCACCGGGCGCTGGTAAGCACCAGGCGCCATTACACCGGGTCATGCCCCTCATACCGGGCGCTGAAAGGTACCGGGCGCCATCGTACCGGGCGCTGAGAGGCACCGGGCGGCACCACACCGAGCGCACGGGGGCCGGTCGACCAAAATCCTCGGCTGTTGGGCCGATGAAGGTGACATCTTGGGCCGAGTTTTGAGTATCTATTGTCAAGAACCAATGTTGTTAGAGAGGGTTTGGTTAATCGTGTTGCTCGGGTTAGAATCCAACTCAGAATTGTCGATGTGTTGAGGAACTATTAATTGGGAACTATGTAAGTTGAACACGGGTCTGACCTAGGATATGTGTCATGTTTTGGTCATTGTGTAGGTGACCCACTTTCGTTAAATACGTGCCTTTGTGTTTGAAGTCTGCTGAATCAGGTTAGTTCCCTTATTAAAAGATTTCAAAATTAAAAGTGGTGTTTACTTCTAAACGCTTTATTGATATTTATATATATATATATATATGTGTGTGTGTGTGTGTGTGTGTGTTATGTTGAAGCTTTTGATCATTAAAGTTATTGCCGATCTTATGTTTACACGGATAGGTATCACATTTGGAAACACTATCAATGTCAGATTCTCAGACCTACAATTTGGAAACACTATCATAAAAATTTGGAAACACTATCATAAAAATTTGGAAACACTATCAATGTCAGATCTTCACGGATCATAAAATCCTAAGCCACTTGTTTGACCAGAAGGAGCCGAATATGCGTCAGCGGAGATGGATGGAGTTGCTAACTGTTTACGATTGTAAGATCGAATATCACCCCGGAAAGGCCAACGTAGTAGTCGATGCTCTAAGTCGGAAGGAAAGAAGTGAAAACCTAATGTTGGTAGCTTCGAGAGCTGAGGTGACTCTAACTTTATTGGAGGAGATTAAGAAGTTCCAAGTGGAAGCCCTGAGGTTTGAGAATCTTAAAGCTGAGAGAGTTGTAGGTCTTACAAATTCGTTAGTGGAGGACAGTCGAGGATTGAAATGCTTCAGTGGGAGGATTTGGGTTCCGAGACTCGGGGATTTGACGATGGTCATCTTAGCGGAAGCTCACAAGTCGAAGTATTCGATTCACTCGGGAACGAACAAGATGTACGGAGATTTGAAGCGAGACTATTGGTGATCGGGATTGAAGAAAGACATAACTAATTACGTGTAAAGATGCCTGACGTGTCTGCAAGTAAAGACGGAGCACCAGCGACTGTACGGGAAGCTCCAACCGATAGAAATCCCAGTCTGGAAATGGGTACAGATTACGATGGACTTTGTGACTAAATTATCTAAAACCCCGAAGGGTTACGACGCGATTTGGGTCATCGTGGATCGACTTACCAAATTGGCGCATTTTGTAACACCCTTAAATCTGAAGATAGCAACTTATAATTTTTTTTTCTAAATACATCAATAAATACTTCGAACTACAACATAAAATTTAGAATTAACTTCAACGCTCACGTTCATCCCATACATACACTCTATGAAACGGACATGTGTTACTAAACCCAATAACAGTTACTAACTCCAAACTGCGGAAGACTTCACCGACTACTCACTCTTGTAAGGCTAAGGCTCAACTCTTCAAAGCACTGCTAGAATTGAACCCCCGAAAGGAACCTGATGCACATGCCGACAAATAAAAAGGTTAGGCTTAACGCCTAATGAGCTCAAGAGTTTTAACATGAATGAATATATCTTTAAAAGAGAGAAATTCAGTTAAAAATCAAGATCTTTCGAAATGATTCACTTTAAAATGGGAATGACACATTTTCCCATAATATGCACTTTTAAAGACGATGCTCTTAAACTCACCTTGCTTATAAAACGATGCAACCTGAAACTCGCCCAAACGGGGTCATAGTTCGATGCTCAAATTTGTGAAGATGTAAATAATACTTTGGATCCCCAAAACACCCAAAACTCGAATGGGACATAATACTCGACCCTTAATTAACGAAAAACAATCCAAATAAATATGATACGCCATTAAAACATGGAAGTGAAACTTAATACTCACGCGACCATAAAATGGAATGAAATCTAAATATTAAAGCATGGACAATTAAATATCCAAAATACAGTCGGCCGACAACGGGGGATACCCGTATCCATTGAGAGCGGAGGAACACAAAAGTATGCCACTCAAACAACGTTGATCGTACGACACTTCACGACACGCAAGCCCAAGTGTCCCTACGACCTCTTAACAAGTTTCACCCGAAGAGACAGCTGACCTTAGTGAACAACATCGGAATTACCGTCAAAGGCTCGGCACACGGGGGATACAACGAAGGCATTGCCCCACATGGCGAAGGTCCCAACGCCCATCAGAGGACTACCCATAGTTATAATAGCTCAACCGGAACTCAACCACTCTTAGTGCCTACTCGTAAAGACAAGGTCATAAACCATGAGTCCTAGAGTCCAACCCCCTACCACCCAATTGACCATCAAATAAGACTGACTTATGTGCCTATGGATCCAATGCAACAGTCTAAGATTATATGACTATCCCTGAATGACTAAAGCACTCGAGTCTGTAATTATCAATAACATGCAATAAAATGCATTAAGATGTAAATCATAAATTGGACTTGACATCGAGCCATTAAAACCGGACAAATGTCCTCAAGACTCTTTTAAGCCAACACCGAGCTAAAATGCTCGAAACCCATTTGACCAACAATTACCGGTCCCCCAAATAATGAAATGTCTTTAAACGACGTATACGAAGACACATACCTCAAAGACGTGATTAACCCAAAACTCCACACGTATTGGGACCAAGATTTTCCAAAGGATTTATAAATGCAAATACACCAAAATGCATGTAACATGAAATAGACTTTATTCGTACATAATCGTCAAGGATGTATAACTTATAAAATAGATCTTACTTGTACAAAATCACCAAGAATACGTAATTCATGCTATTTAGTTGTTGAAACGTTCAAAACCCAATATAAACATTTTAAGAGGTTAACACAACCCAAGTTTACCAAATGTGAAAACTTATCAAAATACTCACATTTTGACAAATAACCAAGTAAAACATATTTTACTTCAAAATACTCAAAACTTATCAGCAGTTAACCATTTCATGTAAAACACTTTAAAATAAACATTTTGGCATGTACACCGTTTTCACAAATCAACTTGAACTCACCTTGCTAGATTTAGGCTAAATATAAATTTCACCCAACGAGCTCTTTTGAAGGCCGCTTGAATCCTCAAGCCGAGAACTTCCGAAACCTAGATCCAAACACTCCAAACCATAAATATCCATAAACAACCACATAGAAACATTCCCCAACATTATATACTAAAATCCCTCAACGAAATCAAAACCATAGTTTCTCCAAAACTAACAAATCCGAGATTTGAGATACCAAACACTAAAAAACCACCAATGGAGCATTTATAACATTATTTCAAGAAAGCTTACCACTTAAGATGATGAGACCTTCCGAGAACACCCAATCCAACACTTCAACCCGAGCTCCCAACCGTTGAACTTGATGAGAAAGATGAAGATGGAGGTTTTTGTGATTCAAGATCCCAAGTAGCTAGATGGTGAGTAATCATGTGATTTGAGGAGGAAAAACCCCCAAAATAGGTTAGGGTTCGGTTTTGGGGTTTAGGAGAGAAAAGGGGAGAAGATAGAAATGAGAAAATGAGAAGAAATGGTGAAAATCGCAACATTTAACCCACTGGTACGCACGACTATAGTGCCAGGCGATTGTGCCAGTGGCACAATCGCTGGCACAATCGCCAGACTTGTACCGTAGGTTCTCAGCTTCGGCGATAGTGCCAGGCTATTGTGCCCTCTGGCACAATCGCTGGCATGGTCGCCCGGGTGCCCCCGAACTCCTAAAATCCGACTTTTTCAACGCCCAAACTCCCGATACTCTGAGGGACTTTAAACAATACATTTTCCAACAAAACCCCACTACTTACAAGTCACAGAAATGTCCGGGTGACATTTACTTACCGAAAATTACGGGTGTTACAATCCACCCAACCTTAGAATGATTTCGTCCTCGAAATCTAGATTCCCATGGAACTTTGCCCGCAGAAGGATTTCCCTTAACTCTTATTCCAGCACCACTATTAGGATCTTTGCACTGATACACACCTATGTTTGCCCCTCTTGGGCACAATATGCTCATAACCGAGCGAACACTTAACTCTCCAAAGTAACATTTTACCCATAAGATTACGGTCGTCTCCCAACCTTGGATGACAATTACTACCTCCAGGTAATTTTGTGATCCCAACTTTACACTGACCAATTCCCTTCGGATCTATACGGTTCCGAACTCAATCGTAACCAAGCTTCCAAAATCCTCGGAGTTCAGCTGATCCATTCCTAATATCTACAAAGATATTCTTCCAAGGCGCACCAATGCGTCCTTCAGGTAACTGTTTAGCCCAGATTCGGTCAACACTCACTCCGTTCCAACACCAACCTCACAACATTCTCCAACATAAAATCCTTATCACCACAGTAAAGCTTAACACATCGGTACTTGCTCATCCACACCTAATCTTCTTTCAAATTTCCATCACCGCAAGGTCATTATTTCCCAAGATCCAACCGGGATATTTCCGAATATCCCAAGATCTTTTTACTTCAAGGACACAAGTCGACACCTAGGACTAAACAGTGACCTCGAAAACGTGGGCATCCCACCCAAAATTTCAATCCAGACGGATGGTCGCACTAAGGACGACACCAAACAGAGTGCTAAAATCCCAAGTCTTACATTTCTAACAAACGGACCGCAAGAATTTCCTTTGATTGCGAAGTCCACAAGGACGGTACACCATCACCTAAACTATGATGTCACACCGACGAGCAGCCCACCAAAACGAACCCAATCTAATCGCAGAAAATCACCTAAGACCTTACCTTATCCCGCATGATTACCGAAGTATAATATCACCTCTTAACTAACTGGAAAAACTTAAACATACCATCTCCATTAACCATGCGTACCCATATTCAAAACTGAAACCCAAAATCCAAGACTGACCGCGAGTCGGATCATCCGACGCTTCAATCCTCAAGGACTCCCTTAGTCCCTAATCGTAACTGCTCTCATGACAGGGTTTAAATCTACAGGCCTAATGAGTTCAAGGTTTTTCAATTACTATGCCAAATTAATTTTATAAAACCTTCAAATACATACGCTTTATAACAGTTAACCGTACTGTGAAAATACACCATCGTTTAATCTGATAAGTTTCAAAACTGGTTACCAACGCTACGCATATGAAACCATTTCCAACTCGCTTGATCAATACCCACTTAAATAAAACGGTAACAAACGTGTGTAACAAACTTTACATTATTAATATGAAAATAAATTCCTACGCCTCGGTGCGCGGAATAAAAGTTTGTACCACTCTAAAAAAGAATTTCACAATTTTAACTTTAAGATTCTTACTCTTTAACCAAAAGGCGTTGCAGCACAAAAGTATCAACAACCCCATATGTAACCGCTTATTTCCCCAAGGCCAGGTAAAATTGATGGAAGTGCAAATAAGTTTCAAATCGAGTTTAAAGCTTTAAGCCATACAGATAAACACATTTGACCAAATAGAAACCATAGCGACATAATTATTGCTAATTTGTTAAATGCATTGCGGAGATTTTCTAGCAGTAAAAGTTAATGATTGAAATATGCTCAGAACAAAACTTTGCTTGAAACAGCGTAAACCATTTTATACCACTACTCACACCAACGCCATAATATATTCCAAATGCAGAAAGTATGCAACGATTGACATTTGTATAAAGCTCAAAGATAAATTGCATGATAATGAAATTCCCAAATCAACATATGGGATGACATCACTTAGCAAAACCTATAAATTAACGCACACACTAATGCATGCACCCACGATCCAAAATTATCTGCGCTACGCAAAAGTCGTACGATAAGGCACCACAAACCCAACTGAATTTTCGTAAAACTCATTAACGCTAAAATCAAGTGGTGTCAAAATTTCATTTCTCCACAAAGTGTGCAAGACGACAATAGGTCTGAAATATTAAACTTCTAAGAGTTTGCTCTTTTTATTGCAATGAAAGGTTAAGTGACACTTTTCAACAAAATTTACATTGGACAAGACGCCGAATAAGCTCGCAAGTTTAGACGAAGCAAAAGCAAAACTCACACATCAAAAGACATCGCAAAACAATACTCCATGAAATTTAATAAAACTCGTACAAACTAAAATTCTCAAGAAATCCCGACTCAAAACATGGGATTAACTTTTCCTTTAAAACCATTGACATACGTGGAGGAGATCCAATGTCTAGGTTAAAATCTCATAGTTACTTGCCCAATACCCAAACGACATTAAAACATGGACATTACAATATCCGGAAATAGCGTTAAACACGAGGCGTGAATAAAAGAATTTTGATAGCAATTTGCAATCATGTGCAACAAAACAATTTCATGCATGCTTAAGCTCACAGTTTAAAATCTGATGAATGCTAAATGCTTTACTAAGACTTTATAGTGAAAATCACTTTATACTTAGCGAACATGAAAACAATTTATGCAAACTCACCTTAGAAATAAATTTAATGCATGAATTTGGCCGGCACTCACATCTTAGGATTACGCTTCTCAACAACCCGACACACTATTGTTATCCGGATGCATTAAACAACTTAAAGCCACAATCCCACTATATTTGAATAAACTTACGAATTCTCCATGAGATAGAATCGGTCTAACAAACTCATGGTTCTAATCCAATTAAAGTTTTCGACCCAAGAGGATCGACGTAGTGATTTCCTCGCTTAACTATCACTCCAATGTGACATTGCTATAAACGTCAATCCTCTCTTAGCTCACTCGCTTAGAAACTTTCACGCTACCCCAACGGTCATCATACCAAGGTAGTCCAAGTATACACATGTAGCATGTAGGTTCACCATAACACTGGCCAGGTGCCATTATGAACGTACCGAACATGATCATTTTTGCGACTCTCGACAAGTTTCCCGTTTCTAGCGAGTTGCTCAACCTCAAAATATCTTATCTTAAGGTACCTAATATGCAACTTCACTCACAAACAATTATACAAACGCTAGTTTGAGTCTAGGCATCCAAAACCAATACCTAATTCTCTCAAACTTAAGCTCTGATACCAACTTGTAACACCCTTAAATCTGAAGATAGCAACTTATAAATTTTTTTCTAAATACATCAATAAATACTTCGAACTACAACATAAAATTTAGAATTAACTTCAACGCTCACGTTCATCCCATACATACACTCTATGAAAAAGACGGGTGTTACTAAACCCAATAACAGTTACTAACTCCAAACTGCGGAAGACTTCACCGACTACTCACTCTTGTAAGGCTAAGGCTCAACTCTTCAAAGCACTGCTAGAATCGAACCCCCGAAAAGAACATGATGCACATGCCGACAAATAAAAAGGTTAGGCTTAACGCCTAGTGAGCTCAAGAGTTTTAAGATGAATGAACATATCTTTAAAAGAGAGAAATTCAGTTAAAAATCAACATCTTTCGAAATGATTCACTTTAAAATGGGAATGACACATTTTCCCATAATATGCACTTTTAAAGACGATGCTCTCAAACTCACCTTGCTTATAAAACGATGCAACCCGAAACTCGCCCAAACGGGGTCATAGTTTGATGCTCAAATTTGTGAAAATGTAAATAATACTTCGGATCCCCAAAACACCCAAAACTCGGATGGGACATAATACTCGACCCTTAATTAACGAAAAACAATCCAAATAAGTATGATACGCCATTAAAACATGGAAGTGAAACTTAATACTCACGCGACCATAAAATAGAATGAAATCTAAATATTAAAGCATGGACAATTAAATATCCAAAATACAGCGGGCCGACAACGGGGGATACCCGTATCCATTGAGAGCGGAGGAACACAAAAGTATGCCACTCAAACAACGTTGATCGTACGACACTTCACGACATGCAAGCCCAAGTGTACCTACGACCTCTTAACAAGTTTCACCCGAAGAGACAGCTGACCTTAGCGAACAACATCGGAATTACCGCCAAAGGCTCGGCACACGGGGGATACAACGAAGGCATTGCCCCACATGGCGAAGGTCCCAACGCCCATCAGAGGACTACCCATAGTCATAATAGCTCAACCGAAACTCAACCACTCTTAGTGCCTACTCGTAAAGACAAGGTCATAAACCATGAGTCCCAGAGTCCAACCCCCTACCACCCAATTGACCATCAAATAAGACTGACTTATGTGCCTATGGATCCAATGCAACACAGTCTAAGATTACATGGCTATCCCTGAATGACTAAAGCACTCGAGTCTGTAACTATCAATAACATGCAATAAAATGCATTAATATGTAAATCATAAATTGGACTTGACATCGAGCCATTAAAACCGGACAAATGTCCTCAAGACTCTTTTAAGCCAACACCGAGCTAAAATGCTCGAAACCCATTTGACCAACAATTACCGGTCCCCCAAATAATGAAATGTCTTTAAACGACGTGTACGAAGACACATACCTCAAAGACATGATTAACCCAAAACTCAACACGTATTGGGGCCAAGATTTTCCAAAGGATTTATAAATGCAAATACACCAAAATGCATGTAACATGAAATATACTTCATTCGTACATAATCGTCAAGGATGTATAACTCATAAAATAGATCTTACTTGTACAAAATCACCAAGAATACGTAATTCATGCTATTTAGTTGTTGAAACGTTCAAAACCCAATATAAGCATTTTAAGAGGTTAACACAACCCAAGTTTACCAATTATGAAAACTTATCAAAATACTCACATTTTGACAAATAACCAAGTAAAACATATTTTACTTCAAAATACTCAAAACTTATCAGCAGTTAACCATTTCATGTAAAATACTTTAAAATAAACATTTTTGGCATGTACACCGTTTTCACAAATCAACTTGAACTCACCTTTCTAGATTTAGGCTAAATATAAATTTCACCCAACGAGCTCTTTTGAAGGCCGCTTGAATCCTCAAGCCGAGAACTTCCGAAACCTAGATCCAAACACTCCAAACCATAAATATCCATAAACAACCACATAGAAACATTCCCCAACATTATATACTAAAATCCCTAAACGAGATCAAAACCCTAGTTTCTCCAAAACTAACAAATCCGATATTTGAGATACCAAACACTAAGAAACCACCAATGGAGCATTTATAACATTATTTCAAGAAAGCTTACCACTTAAGATGATGAGACCTTCTGAGAACACCCAATCCAACACTTCAACCCGAGCTCCCAACCGTTGAACTTGATGAGGAAGATGAAGATGGAGGTTTTTGTGATTCAAGATCCCAAGTAGCTAGATGGTGAGTAATCATGTGGTTTGAGGAGGAAAAACCCCCAAAATAGGTTAGGGTTCGGTTTTGGGGTTTGGGAGAGAAAAGAGGAGAAGATAGAAATGAGAAAATGAGAAGAAATGGTGAAAATCGCAACATTTAACCCACTGGTACGCGCGACTATAGTGACGTGCCAGTGGCACAATCGCTGGCACAATCGCCAGACTTGTATCGTAGGTTCTCAGCTTCGGCGATAGTGCCAGGCTATTGTGCTCTGTGGCACAATCGCTGGCATGGTCACCCGGGTGCCCCCGAACTCCCAAAATCTGACTTTTTCAATGCCCAAACTCCCGATACTTCGAGGGACTTTAAAAAATACATTTTTCAACAAAACCCCACTGCTTACAAGTCACAGAAATGTCCGGGTGACATTTACTTACTGAAAATTACGGGTGTTACACATTTCTTGCCTATCAAGGAGACCTACACCATGGAAAGACTCGCGAAGTTGTATGTTGACGAGATTGTCGTCCGCCATGATGTACCTTTGTCTATTGTGTCTGATCGGGATAGTCGATTCTCATCAGCATTTTGGAAAAGCTTCCAATGGGAAATGGGTTTGAAATCAAGATGAGTACAACGTATCACCCGCAAACCGAC
This sequence comes from Arctium minus, assembly GCA_954870635.1. Lineage (NCBI taxonomy): Eukaryota > Viridiplantae > Streptophyta > Magnoliopsida > Asterales > Asteraceae > Arctium > Arctium minus. The sequence continues at coordinate 18,904,158 of OX941097.1, read as the reverse complement.
GGTCAGAGTGAGCGAACTATTCAGAACCTGGAGGATATACTGAGGGCGTGCGTTTTGGATTTCCAAGGTCCTTGGGAAAATCATCTACCACTAATTGAGTTTGCCTACAATAATAGCTATCATGCGAGCATCAAAGCGGCTCCATATGAGTTGCTTTATGGTAGGAAATGTCGTACTTCTTTGTGTTGGAATGAGGTCGGAGAAAGGCAACTAGCAGGACCAGAATTAGTACAGCTGACTGCGGATAAAATTGTTCAAGTGCGAGAAAGATTGAATGTGGCGCGAGATTTCCAAAAGAGCTATGCGGATAAGCGACGAAAGGATATTGCATTCTCAGTGGGTGATAAAGTGATGTTGAAAATATCACCATGGAAAAGAGTGGTCCGCTTTAGAAAGAAAGGGAAGTTAAGCCCACGTTATATTGGCCCTTTCAAAATCATTGAGCGAGTTGGAGAAGTGGCGTACAAGTTGGAATTACCCGAAGAGCTGAAGGGTATTCATAACACTTTTCACGTCTCAAACCTAAGAAAATGTCTGGCAGAAGTTGATATGGCGGTGCCTTTACAGGACGTGCGGGTAGATGAGAAATTGAACTTCGTCAAGGAACCGGAGGCTATTGTGGATCGTACGGTCAAGCGGTTAAGAACAAAGGATTATCAACTTGGTAAAGATCCAATGGAAGTTCCACAAGGGGCGAGACGCAATGTGGGAACTAGAATCGGATATGATGTTCTAATATTTGTACCTTTTCGACAAGGAAATTCCAAGGACAAAATCCCTTTCTAGTGGGGGAGAGTTGTAAGGCCCAAAGTTGTAAAACTTTAACTTTTGGGGTCAAAGTGGAATAATGATATCTTGAGGTCTTGAGTGCAATATTGGGGGAAATATAAAAGTAAGCAAACCCTAAATCCTATCATTTTGCACACTGGAGCCGCCGTTTGAGAGCTTGCAAGGAAGGCTTGGTGGATTTTGGGTAAGGAACTATTGAAAAGGAAATCTTCTCAAAGAGGTAAGAATTCTTACTTAATTCTTGTATGTAATCGTTGTTTTTTTAGTATTGAAGGGAAGGGGATGTTCACTTGTTTGATTTTGAGGTTTAATGAGAAAAATTTGTTTTGGTCATAAACTAATCTGATTTGGTGGTAAAAGGTTAGTTAAGAGGGTGTTGTAGAATGTAATACTTGATTAGAAAGGGTCATGTGGTTTAGGGATTTACTGCATCTTTAATAATCGAACTTTTTAGATTTCTCCTCACTCGGGAAAACCCCAGAATCGCAATTATGGGAAGGTCGACGCTCATAGAAGCCGGGCGAGCCAGCACTGGGCGGCCATGGCCCCGAGCCGAGGCACGCCAAGCACTGGGCGTTGTAGGCACCGGAAGCTGGTAATCACCGAGTGCCATTACAACGGGTCGTGCCCCTCATACCGGGTGCTGAAAGGTACCGGGCGCCATCGCACCGGGCGCTGAGAAGCACCGGGCGGCACCACACCGGGCGCACGGGGGCCGGTCGACCAAAATCCTCAGCTGTTGGGCCGATGAAGGTGACATTTTGGGCCAAGTTTTGAATATCTATTGTCAAGAACCAATGTTATTAGAGAGGGTTTGGTTAATCGTGTTTCTCGGGTTAGAATCCAACTCGGAATTGTCGATGTGTTGAGGAACTATTAAATGGGAACTATGTAAGTTGAACACGGGTTTGACCTAGGATCCGTGTCATGTTTTGGTCATTGTGTAGGTGACCAACTTTCGTTAAATACGTGCCTTTGTGTTCGAAGTCTGCTGAATCAGGTGAGTTCCCTTATTAAAAGATTTCTAAATTGAAAGTGGTGTTTACTTCTAAACGCTTTATTGATATTTTTATATATATGCGTTACGTTGAAGCTTTTGATCATTAAAGTTATTGTCGATCTTATGTTTACACGGATATGTATCACATTTATAACAAAATTGTGTTGTAATTGTTGGACTGTGGGCCATGGATATATTTTAACCATCGGGGATGGTTGGTCCGTATGCTTGGAATTTGTTTCCTATGTATACGAACGACGGCATCTACGAGCGGCCGTATGGGGATCTACTGAGGGGCCCCGAGAACGCAGGCGCAGGAACGTTTGTACTATTGTTTCATGTAATATTTAATTGATGTGTTTATTTACTAATTTTTTTATCAAAAGTAAATCATTTTTCTTGTTAACAAGCCGAGGATTGGGAATTCACTAGACCTTTCGGTCTAACCCTCGTTTTCTTTCTTTAAAAACCCTTTTCAGGTAAGGGGTCTGTTGGCGGTTCTCCAAAGGGAAAAGAGAAGCGTTAAGAGCTAGCTAGTCAGAGAGCGGGGCCTTAGTCGCTGTGTAGATGCAAATTTTAGATTCTCGGTTGTGATAGAACTGTTTCTGTTTGGACTACGTTAATCTTTTCTTTCCGTGATTTTGTATTGGGATCCGTTTTGGGAGTTCACTCTTATATATATTGTTATGTTGAATTTGGGTTGTTACAGTGTGTGCATCCATGGCTCTTTGAATGAGGTAATCATATAAAACCATACTAGTGTAATTATAAAGTTAAACGTGTAACACATGAAAGGTTAAAAGAAAAAGAATTAAAAAATGCAGTTACGTCTTGTAAAAAACGCATCTCATGGTGCGAGTGATGTCTTACACATACACTATAGTGTTTAACATGGTACTAGAAAAATTTCTTGCACCATGACACGTCTTTTAGAATGCTAGGGGATATAAAGAAATACTCATCCAAGGTATAATAGTGTATCTCACGAGTCTAATGAAAAAGTGCATTATCTAACATTATTTCACACACACACATATTATATATATATATATATATATATATATATAGAGAGAGAGAGAGAGGTGGGTTCAAACGAGAACATCATCTATTTAAGAAAACACGAAAACAAGCGAGTACATACAAAATCATATATGATTCACGCGACTATGCGCGCGACCTGTGAGTCGCGGTTGATATCGCTCGCGTCCTAATTTTTCGGGTAGTGCAAAATCACATATGATTTTGAACACGATCTGCTGTTTTTTGTTGTTTTCGTGTTTTCTTAAATAGTTAAAGTTCTCGTTTGAACCTTCATCTCTCTCTCTCTATATATATATGTGTGTGTGTGTGTGTGTTGTGTGTGAATTGGTTTACAGTAAGAATAGCAGTTATCGTGCAAAGGGTACGAAGAGATCTCCACCCCTTTATCAATCCTAATTGAAAATTCATCCTAAGCTAATTCATGGTTATTTTAGGACTTAATCTGAATCATTAGATCAACACTAATTAAAATTGATCAACGGTCCAAATCCTTTCTTACACTTCTCACCTTAACTCCTATTCTCACATAATCATTCGTCAATACATACATACATACATACATACATACATACATACATACATACATACATACATACATACATACATACATACATACATACATACATACATACATACATACATACATACATCTTTTCCACACACACACACACACCCATATACATGGACGTTATTTTAACACTTCATAATTCGTGAGATTCAATTTAGACCACAAAAAATTAGCTAAAAAGTAAATAAAATTTATTTTAAAAAATCTCTTTCTCCTCTCTCCCTCTCTCTAACATACATACACACAAAATTAAATATGCACACAAGGTAAACACGTTGTAAACACTATTTTAGAAATAATATTATAATTTGTGAACATACTTGAATCTAAGAGATTTTGTATAGCTTATTAAAATATTTGTGAACACCAACTAAAGCAACAAAACTAAATATAAACCTATCACTTATGAATACATCGTGAACATCCTAGTAAGAAATTTCTTCAGATTGTTTTCATTGTGTTCACAATGTGTTCACCATGTGTATATTTAATTGTGCATGTGTGTACCTGTATGTTACATGAGAGAAGATATATGTATGTATGTTTGTGTGTGTGTATATATATATATGTAGTATAGAGGAAGGGTTTGAACAAGAACACATGTGATCTACGCAAATGCGAGAACACTTGTAAACCCATCATTGTGTTTAAGTCATAGATTTAGAAGAATTAAGAGAGTAATAAAATACTAAATAAATATTTACTGATTTTTAGGAATATAAAAGGCATGCATGGGTAAAATGGAAAAAAAACTGTAAATCACATAATGAGGATACAAAAGCCGATGCTCTTGGATGTGATCATCACGGGTTTTCAATTTATTACATCATTATCACAACAAAATCACATCATAAGAAGTCTTCGATTAATCAAAAGCATTTTTGTAGCAAAATCACATCATTATCGAAAGCGGATACATCGATTGTAACACCTTCAAATTTGGAAAGAGCAACTAATTAAAAATTTTCAATAATACATCAAATGAAGAATAAAATATCTCTCCACAAATCAATACTTGAAATACCTCAAATAGATTTATAGATTTAACCTCAACAAATAATAAATCACGTATTATATAGAGACTAAATAAAAGGTCGGGTGTTACTATACCCATCAACAATTGCTATCTCCAAATGTGCGAAAGACCTCACCCATTAGCTATATCCATTTCGTGCGTCTAACTAACACTCAACTCTTCACGATGTCGATAGTACCACTCCCAACAATGACCTGATGCACATGCCGACAAATAAAAAGGGTTAGGTTTAACGCCTAGTGAGTTCAAAAATTTTCAACATTTATATGAAATGGTAAACGGGAGAATGCTTTTTAAATCACAGTTTCTAAAAAGGAATGTACAAAAAAATAAAAGTAACATCTTTCCCAAAACCCACTATTTTCGTGATGAAAACCCCAATACAAACATTCTTTCAATTATGAGTTCAAAACCCAATAATCACACAAAACGTGAATAATGATAAATGCTCAAATATTGAAATTCGAATAAACTTTATCGTCCAAACTACCGAAATATGAGTAAGACTCAAGCCCCAAAATTATAACTTATGGAGAAAGCCCCATACTCGAAACGTCTCCGAAAACATGGATAAAACTAAATACCTAAAACACCATCTTTCAGTGACGGGGGAGACCCAATTTCTATGATTAGTGGCGGAACACAAAAGTATGCCACTTTCCAAGTTATTGAGATCACCATACTAGGATCAAGACCACGAGCTCGCCGACTCGTACTCAGATGTGGGGGAACCCAATGATTCTAGTCATACTCATTCACTAAGATTACATTTACGGTTCATGGCTAGTATCCAGTCCCACACAATCGTACCAAGTTGCCTTTTTTGGACCTAATGTCTCAACTAGTTACAAATGCGAAATTACTATCCCATAAAAACTGACTCAGAAATTACATCACAGGGTCAATGGCAGATGTTTGACTCCAAGAGCCCGCATCATAAAGCCCTCGATGACCCCATGACTAATCCTGGTCCCAACATGGAAACAATCGTCCCATTTAAAATAATAAAGACCAACTCATATGCCTATGGATTCAGTGCATTATAGTTTATAACAATTACATAACTCCAATTGAATGACCAAAGCACTCAAAACATGTAATTCTCAAATGATATGCAATAAACGCAATCATACTCAAAACTCTACAATGGGCTATTTAAACAGGATAAATGTCCCCAAGACCCATCTTAGTCAAAAGCAAGCCAAAAGTTCAACAATTTACTTTATCGTACAATAAAATGCATTTAACCAACGATTATGCAAACACAACGATCAAAAGTATGATTAACCCAAAACTCATTATTGGTTGAGACAAAATATTTTCCAAATGAACTCATACCCTTATATTTCCAAAATGTCTCATAACACAATAATATGCATTTTCCAAACGGTTTATAAGATCAAATACACTAAAAGGACATTTACCTCAAAGGACCTCAATTTATATATTAAATCATCAAGGAAATATATCAACATGATTTATTTATCAAAATGTCCAAAAATCCCAAATGTGGGTGTTTCACAAGATTTATAAAATCAAATGATCCAAATGAGTAAAACTCTTCAAATATTTCAACCTTTAATAAAAATCATGTAAACACATAATCACCTTAAAATGGACATTTTTGGCTTGTACAACGTTTTCACAAATCAACTTGAACTCACCTTGCTAGATTTAGGCTAAATCTAGATTTTACCCAATATGAGCTTCCTTGAAGAAGCTTGGATCCACAAGCAATCTTTCCAAAAACCTAGATTCACAAGTTTCCAAACATATATACATATTCAAATGCTTAGGATCGTTCCTCAAACATCTAATCTCAAAATCTTCATTTTGACCAAAAACCCTAATTTTGACCTAACTTCCAAAATCATCTAAACCAAAAATTGAGAAATAATAATACTTAGAAATTATAAATGGATTATTATTATCTCATACAGGAGTTTAGAAGGGAGGAGAATGAACTCACCACTTATCTTGACGAAAACTTAGAAAACTCTAAAATCTTTTGAAGATGGAGAAGGAGGTGAAGAACTCTTGCTACTAGCTTTCATTCTGTTGGGAACTGAAGAATTCATCAAGTATGGTTAATACTGCTGGTTCAGAGTTAATACTGCTAGAAGACATAAAGGTTAATACTGCTGAGTGTTACTACTGCTAGTATTATTACTACTGCTAGTCAAAGTTAGTGCTGCTTGAACAAAGTTAGTACTGCTTAGCTAGTTAGTACTGCTAGTGGTTAGTACTGCTTAGTAGTTAATGCTGCTAGAAGAAAGTTAATGCTGCTGAAGATTAATACTGCTTATGAAGATTCGTATGAAAGGATATACATGGAAGCTTAGAGATATACATAGGAGATATACTGAAGATATTTTATTTATTGTAATTATCTTTGTATTCAGTATATATTGTATAGTTTAGAATAATAATTTAACTTTCAGTTTTCATTCTTTTAGAGAGAATCAACCTCAAGGCATAGATCCTAATTCTAGAGAAGTAGAATTCGTATTGGTGAGCCTGTTCATCAATATTGAGGTTGAGTGAGTAATCTTGTAACTTCAAAGCATTAAATACAAGTTTACAGTTTGTTCTTCATATTTTCTGTATTGATTTACTGTTTGATTGAATATCAAAGTGTTATTCCGCAAACTTCTTTGATATTGTTTCTGAGAATTAATTCTTGTTAAGAATTCGATCCTGACAAGTGGTATCAGAGCTAAACTCTCTTAGAAACAGTTATTCATCATGGAAAATCTTACAGAATCAAGCAGTACTTTGGTCTCAAAAGTTCCAATGCTCAGATCCAATGAATTTGACATGTGGAAGATCAGAATCAAGCAATATATTCTCCTCACAGATTACTCTATGTGGGACATCATTGAGAATGGACCATCTGATGAAGGAAAGATTGGTGAAGATGGCAAAAGAACCCCTCCAAAGACAGATGGAGACAGGAAGACAAGGCAGACAGAGATGAAAGCCTTGAGCACACTGCTCTTGGCCATTCCAAATGAGTATCAACACCAATTCTGCAATTGCACTGATGCACAGATGCTCTGGAATGCTCTAGAGAAGAGATTCTCAGGTACCAAAAGTACCAAGAGAAATCAAAAGGCAATCTTAAAGCAACAGTATGAAAACTTCATCTCAACTAAGAATGAGTCCATGACTCAAACTTTTGACAGGTTTAATAAACTAATTGGTGAACTAGCTACTATGGGAGTACAGATTGATCAAGATGATGTGAACAGAAAGTTCTTAAGGTCCCTTGGAGATGAATGGACCATGTACACTGTGTCATTCAGACAGAATGATCAGTTGGAAGAAAAAGAACTTGATGATCTGTACAATGATCTTAGAGTATTTGAAGCTGAGGTGGAGGCAAAGAAGAAGCCTTCTGGATATGTTCATAATGCTGCACTCCTATCAGCATCAATTGATTCTACTGCTAACCCTGAATCAGTTAATGCTGCTAATGGATCAAATCAAGATAAAGGCACTGATTCTGTGTTTGAAGCTTTTCTTTCTAATCATGGAAATTCCTCTTTGATCAATGATGACTTAGAACAACTCCATCCTGATGATCTGGAAGAGATGGATATTAAATGGCAGATGGCCATGCTCTCCATGAGGGTTAAGAAGTTTATAAAGAGGACTGGAAGAAACAACTTCTCCCAAAGAAGAGAAGATGGAGCAGGGTTTGATAAATCAAAGGTAGAATGCTACAAATGCCATCTGAAGGGACATTTTGCTAGAGAATGCAGAATGGAATGTCTCACAACAACAACCATCAACAAGCTCAATCTGGAAGCTTCAATAACAACAGAAACTCTGCTCAAGCCCTTGTTTCTCAACAAGGAATGGGGTTTGATTGGAGTGATCAAGCAGAAGAAACTATTCAGAATCAAGCTCTTATGGCTAAAGTATCTGATCTCCCATCTGAGGTAAGTTCTAATCTCTGTTCTAAAACTTGCATAGACACTGTTAAAAGGTACAGGGATCACAATCAGAAGATGAGTGATGACCTTAAGAGATTAGAAAAAGATATAAAAGACTATGTAAGGATTGTAGAGAGATTTGAAGATCAGATCAAAGGTTTTCAAGCCAATGAACTACAACACTCATATGACACCAATTACTGGCAGTGGGAGAAAAAGGATTTAGAACTTAAACTGACCAAATCTAAAGAGGAGAGTGAAAAACTGAAAGAGGAGTTAACCAAGGTTAAGCTGGATGTAGAAAAGTTTTCCAATGCTTCTAAAGCAATGGACTCTTTACTACAAAATCAGATTCATGATAAGCTGAGAAGAGGAATTGGGTACAATGCAACACCTCCACCATATAACAACAATTACATTCCTCCTACTTCAGACCTGTTAGACACCAAAGATAGGAAGGACTTGCCTGAGGGAGCCACTGAAATAGATCCCTTAGATGAGGTAATTGTTGAGGATAAGACTGAGAAAGAGGTTGGCAAGAGTAAGGAGAACAAGGTGAGTGGTGAGATTCCTCTAGAAAATAACATTATCACCAATGATGATTGTGGAAGGGCTTGGATCAAATCCAAGGACATAGAGAAGACAGAGGGAAAGTCTGGTAAGGTTTACTACAAACAGACCACAGTTGTGAATCCAGGTCCTTGCAAACAGTGTGCATGTAAGAAGAATGAGCCCCAAAAACAGGACAAAAAGAGGGGAAATCAAATAAACTGGAATAACCAGTGGGCACAAAAACAAGGGGTTGATCTGAGTAAAATCAATAGACCAAAACCTTGTTTTATCTGTGGCAAATTGAATCATCTTGCAAAATTCTGTTATTTCAATCCAATGAACCAAAGGATGAATTTCCAAAGATCCATGCAAAAACCCTTTGGTTATAAGAAAATTGAAAAGAACCATGTGGCTAAGAAAACTGTTAAAACTAAAAGCCACATGAAGAAAAAGTATTCTGTTAAAGAAAGTGTCAATATGTGGATTCCTAAAAGCACTAAAACTGTTAGTACTGCTACCACAAATAGTGTTGCTGACAATGATAGTGCTGCTAGAAGTAATACTACTGCTAACAATGTTAATGCTGCTAACAAGGTTAGTACTGCTAAACCTGTTAGTACTGCTACACCTGTTAGTACTGCTAACTCTGTTAGTACTTCTAAGGTTAGTACTGCTTCTAGTGTTGATTCTGCTAAGCCAATCATATTGACAAAGTACTCTAATAAAGAGTGCTCTGAGTTTAAAAATCTCATTAAAAAGGAATGTAAATACTTTGATGAGAAAGGGAGACCCAAGACCACTTTTGCTTGGGTCCCCAATCATACTAATTGATTTATTTAATGTGCAGGGCAACCAACAGCTCAAGGGAAAGAGCATATGGCATGTTGATAGTGGTTGCTCTAGGCACATGACTGGCAACATGTCATGCCTTCAGGATTTCAAGCAAATTAATGGAGGACATGTTGCATTTGGAGACAATTTTACTGGTGGTAAGATAAGTGGAAAAGGTAATGTCACCAAAGGTAAGATGACATTTGAGGATGTCTACTATGTTGATCAATTAAAGTACAACCTGTTAAGTGTATCACAGGTTTGTGACAAACAACATAGTATATTATTTACTAATTCTGAGTGTATGATTCTTGCTCCAGGGTTCAAGGTAGTTGATGAAAGCATGATACTACTTAGAACTCCAAGGAAGGACAATGTTTACTGTCTTGATTTGGACAATGTCGATAGTGATTCATCTTTAAATTGTCTTGTTTCAAAAGCTTTTGTAGATGAATCCTCCCTTTGGCACAGAAGGATGTGTCACATGAATTTCAAGACTATGAACAATCTTGTTAAAAATAACCTTGTAAGAGGTTTACCTTCAAAAGTCTTTTCATGTGATGATCATTGTGTTGCTTGTCTTAAAGGCAAACAACACAAAACTTCTCATAAGACCAAAGAGTTAAATTCTGTTTCTTCTTGTCTCCAGTTATTGCATATGGATCTGTTTGGTCCTACAAATGTTATGAGTATAGGCAAGAAATCTTACTGCTTGGTTATTGTTGATGATTACTCCAGATTTACTTGGGTATATTTTCTAAGGACTAAGGATGAAACAAGTGGTCTTATAAAATCCTTTATTCTAAGAATTGAAAACCAAACTAATCAAAGAGTAAAAGTCATTAGATCAGATAATGGAACTGAGTTTAAAAATCATGATCTAAACACCTTTTGTGAAGAACAAGGTATTGAGAGACAATATAGTGCTCCTAGGACTCCTCAACAGAATGGTGTTGCTGAAAGGAGAAATAGGACACTAATAGAGGCTGCTAGATCTCTGTTGGCTGATTCAAAATTGCCAATTACCTTATGGGCTGAAGCAGTTAATACTGCTTGTTATGTCCAAAACAGAGTTCTAATAGTCAAGCAAAAGAACAAGACCCCATATGAGCTTTTAAATAAAAGAAAACCTTTTATTGGTTTCCTTAAACCTTTTGGGTGTCCTTGTACAATTCTAAATACCAAATCTCACTTAGGTAAGTTTGATAGCAAAGCAGATGATGGATTTCTTGTTGGATATTCATCTCAGAGTAAGGCCTACAGAGTTTTTAACTCTTCTTCTAGAATAATTGAAGAAAGTGACAATGTCAAATGCAATGAGAACACACCAAATCCTGTTGGGTCTGGACCTCAGTGGCTATTTGACATTGACTCACTAACTAACTCTTTTGGTTTCAGTAATGAGTATACAGGAACAGGTAGTGGAGAATCAGAGATCACACAAGTTCAAGAAAACATATCTAAATCTGTGATTTTTCCCATACCCACAGTCAATGAAGACTGTGAAAAGGAATCATTTACTGAACCAAGTCAGAGTGAAGAAGAAACTAGAGATGAGGAGACTCAAGAATCAGAAGTGACATCTGAAAACACTTCAGTTGAATTGCATGACTCTAATCTAGAGGCTGGACTGAATGAAGAACCTAGTCATAACACAAGAGTTCAAAAGAATCATCCTCCACAGTTGGTAATAGGAGATATCTCTTCTCCTACGATGACTAGACATCAAAGCAGGCTTCAAGAAATGAAAGATCAACAGCATACAGTCCTTTCTCGCTTTTTATCCCAGCTTGAGCCTAAAAAGGCACATGATGCTATGAAAGAATCTAGCTGGATAGAAGCAATGCAAGAAGAACTGTTACAGTTCAAGCTACAAGATGTATGGGATCTAGTAGACCTTCCTAAAGGTCACAGAGCAATTGGCACAAAGTGGATTTTCAGAAACAAGAGAGATGAAAGAGGTATTGTCATAAGGAACAAAGCAAGGCTGGTGGCACAAGGCTATACTCAAGAAGAGGGTATAGATTATGAAGAAGTTTTTGCACCTGTGGCTAGGATAGAAGCAATCAGACTATTTCTAGCCTATGCTTCTTACATGAACTTCAAAGTCTACCAAATGGATGTAAAAAGTGCTTTTCTCTATGGATCAATTGAAGAAGAAGTATATGTCTGTCAACCACCAGGGTTTGAAAACCCAAGCTATCCAGACAGGGTATACAAATTAAAGAAAGCACTTTATGGACTACATCAAGCCCCAAGAGCATGGTATGACACTCTGTCATCCTATCTCTTGGAAAATGACTTTGAAAGAGGAGTCATTGATAAGACTCTATTTATCAAAAGAAAGAAGAAGGATATCTTGCTGGTCCAAATCTATGTTGATGACATTATTTTTGGTTCTACAAGAAACAACATGTGAAAGGAGTTTGAGGATTTAATGCATCAAAGGTTCAAAATGAGTTCCATGGGGGAACTTACTTTCTTCCTTGGACTCCAAGTTCAACAGAAGTCAGATGGCATTTTCATATGTCAATCCAAGTATGTGCAGGATATTCTAACCAAGTTTGGTTTCTCAGAATCAAAACCTGCCAGCACACCTATGGAAACACACAAGCAGATCACAGCAGATCTTGAGGGAGAGGATATGGATGTGCATCATTATAGATCCATGATTGGCTCTCTCATGTATCTCACAGCATCAAGGCCAGATATAATGTTTCCAGTCTGTGTATGTGCAAGATTTCAAGTTAGGCCAAAGCAATCTCACTTTCAAGCTGTTAAGAGGATATTCAGATATCTCAAAGGGCAACCCAGATTGGGACTTTGGTATCCTCATAACTCACCTTTTAACCTAATAACATACTCAGATAGTGATCTAGGTGGGGCAAACTTGGACAAAAAATCTACTTCTGGAGGATGTCAGTTTTTGGGTGCTAGACTAGTCTCATGGCAGTGCAAGAAACAAACCACAGTATCTACATCTACAACAGAGGCAGAGTACATAGCAGCTGCAAGTTGCTGTTCTCAAGTCTTATGGATTCAGAATCAAATGTTGGATTATGGGGTAACCTTTCTACACACTCCAATCTTTATGGACAACAGCAGTGCTATTAGCATTGTAAATAATCCAGTCAAGCACTCAAAGACAAAGCACATTGAAATCAGGTATCACTTTATAAGAGATTGTAATGAAAAGAAACTTATTCAAGTTGTCAAAGTTCACACTGATAATCAGTTTGCTGATCTATTCACTAAAGCTTTTGATGTGGGTAGATTCACTTTCTTGGTAACAAGTGTGGGAATGATAAACTCTGAATAATCTTCTTCTCAAAAAGTGGTTTTATACCTGTATATTTTTATTCTTGGTGTTATTAATCTTCTTTTTCAGGATATGCATAGCAGTACTCAGTGTTTAGAAAGTTTAAAAGGAGTAAGTATAGTTAATACTGCTAGTGGTTAATACTGCTTTCAGTTAATACTGCTTGTGGTTAATACTGCTTTCAGTTAATACTGCTCGTGGTTAATACTGCTTTCAGTTAATACTGCTAGTGGTTAATACTGCTTTCAGTTAATACTGCTCGTGGTTAATACTGCTTTCAGTTAATACTGCTAGTGGTTAATACTGCTTTAAGTTAATACTGCTAGTTAGTTAATACTGCTAGCCGTTACTACTGCTAGTAGTTAATACTACTCTAGGTTAATACTGCTTATATTCCGAATAATATAAATACTTTTTGCCCGCCTAAAAGTTCATAACGACTCTTTGCATACTGTTCTCTTGCGCTCAAAACCTTTTCTCTCTCAAGTTCGAAGTTTTCAGGCAAGTTTTCACTAAGATCAATGGCATCCATGACGTTCATCGACGAGCACAACGAGATTGCGATGCTACAAAAGCCAAAGCAAGCTTCAGGATTTCATCAGATTGTGGATTTCCTCAAGTCAAGCCACATTGCTCATGCTCTTACTGTATCCCCTACAATCTACATTGAGCACCAAAGGCAGTTCTGGGCTAATGCAACCATTGTTGTGGAAAATGCTGTGCAAATGATCAAGACAAGAATCTGTGATCAATCACTTACAGTTACTGAAGAAGTTATTCGCATCAGTCTACGTCTAGACGATGCATCTGGTATAACTTCTATCCCAAATGATGAACTGTTTTCAAATCTTACAAGAATGGGGTATGGAGGCCCATTGGGTGTTTTCAAATTTTCTAAAGCAAAATTCTCACCCCAATGGCGTTTCTTTGTCCATACTCTTATGCATTGCATATCCAAAAAGACTACTGGATGGAGTGAGTTCAGCAGCACTATTGCTTATGCTTTGGTGTGCTTGGCCACTGCCAGAAAGTACAATTTTTCTACAATGATTTTCAATGATCTTGTCTCAAACATGGGAAACAAAAAGAGCTTCTTTATGTATCTCAGGTTTGTTCAAGAAGTTATTACTAATCAATTGACGGATATACCTCAACCTGTTGGGGTATATGTACCTAAACCCCCCAAAGGCAAGGTTTTCTCAAATATGAGAAGATCTGCTGGGGACTCTGAAGGAGTTGACACCCCATTGTTCTCTACAATGATGGTGGTGTCCCAAACCAATGAAGGTATGGAAGCAGGGTCAAGGCCCCCATTAGACCAACCCACTGCTAGCCAAGCCCACCTTCCCTCTCAAAATCAATTCCCCAGTCCCTTCTTGAAAAACCAACCTCTCCCATCACCCAAACCTACAAGAGAAAACAGGTAAAGAAGGCTCCTTCTCTTCTTGTACCATTACCCACTAAGCCTATAAGCCCTCTAAGGGAGAATTCTCCCCTAGAGAATATCCAAAGGGAAACCACAAGGGTGTCTCCCAACCCAAAGGAGGTGCTCTCTGAGGAGGAGGTAGAGCATATGGGTGATGAGGCTGCCAGTACTCCTGCTAGCACAGAGGAGGAAAGTGGTAACATCAATAAGACCTCCCCCATGGCAACTTTGAATGAGCAATCATTTGAAGGTCCCTGGTGCCAAGAAACCACAGGGGTGGATAGTGCTTCTGCTAGGCAGAAGACTTCCACTACTAAAAGATCCAATGATCCTTCAATAGGGGGTAACACTCCTGGAGAAGGTGAGGACAGATATAACTATGATGAATTGATGGAGGCAATGGGCAACATCAACATGGATGTACTCAAACAGGGCAAAGATATAGAAGAGCTTAAACTCATAGTTCTGTCACAACAAGAACAAATCATCAAGTTGAAGCAAATGGTAAGGAAACTGATTCTGCAAAGGAAGAAGAAACAATTTGTGCTCAGAAGGAGGAAACCAGTGACTGATGCTCCCAAAAAGGGGGAGTCAGAAGCTGATGCCAAAGCTAAGGGGGAGCAAGAGGAAAAACATGATGTTGAGGGGGAGAATGAGCAAGCAGCAGAAACAGAGCCAGCAGCAGAAACCATTAATACTGCCAGTTCAAGTAAAGCAGCAGAAATGGTTAATACTGCTGAGCTGAAAGAAGCAGCAGAAACAGTAAAAGAGGTCCTTACAGAGCTTGAGGTTGCAGAAACACTCATCAAAGCAAAACATGATACTCCCAAGGTCACCTCAAAGGCCAAAGGAGTTGTCATAAAAGAAAGAGGTGATGCAGCAAAGAACTCTAGCATTGAGAAGGAGATGGGTAAAGATAAAGGTAAGGCAAAGCTAGTTGAATCTGATAAACCAATGAAAAAGCAGAAGCTGATTGAATCAGATGAAGCTCTAGCTAGGAAGATACAGGCTGAATTTGAAGAAGCAGAAACCATGCAAGTGCAAAAGGATAGAGAGATAGCTAAAGCAATGGCTGCAGAGTTAAACAAAGCCTATCAACAAAGCTTAGCAACAGAACAAGCCAAGCAGAAAGCCACATCTTTGAGGAAGCCTGAAAAGATCAAAATGGCTACAAGGAAAAGACAACCTTCAAAGACATACCTGGGTGCTCAAGAGAGAAAGAAAATGATTACTTTCCTCAAGGGTGCAGTAGGTGTCAAGGTAGAGATGTTTTCAAAGATGTCTTTTGAGAAGCTCAAGAAGATGTATGATGCTGAGATGATAAAGCTTCAAGGGTATGATCTTGCAAGGGTTGAAATGGAGAAAAGAATGAAAGAAAGCAATGATTTCTTACAAAAACCATTCCCTGATGAGCAAGAAACTCCAGAGAAGGAAACAACAATTGGTGAAAGTCTAAGGACTTTAAAAAGAACAAAAATGATTGCCAGGAGAAAGCCTACAAAGAAGCCTAGATTAGTGGAAGAAGAGGCTGAAAAGGTTGCTGAAGAAGAAGAGGCACCTGAGTCATCTACAATGAAAGAACCTGCAAGTACTGAGGATGTCAAGATGTACATGGTTGTGATGGACAAAGTGCCTGAACCAATTGCAGCAGAACCTGTAGGAGTTAAACCTCCTGAAGTCATTCACTGGGATGTTTTGGAAGTAGATGGCAAGAAGTATATCAGACTGAAGAGAAAAGATGAAAAGTATGAAGTCTACAGTGCTTGGGCTAAAATTATCAGAACATGCTCAAGGTCTGATATTGAAGAAATGTTTGATATAGGGATGAAGTTGTATGCAGATCAGTTGAAAGCTCCAGGGATTTCAATTACAAAACTGGTGATAGAGTATCTGTGTATGATGTTCAAACCTGAAGAAGTAAAGCACTTGATCAAGGATGTCTTCAAATCAGTAAACAGTTGGACTCTATATGAAATTAGTGGAGTATATACAGTGACTTTGGATTTAAATCACACTGAATACTTCCTAGTGGATAGAGTGTATAATCATAGCAGATTGAAGCTACATGCCATGTTGAAGAAAAAGTTAAGGTGTGTTCCAGATTCAGAAATGGCTAAATACTTGATTCAAAGAACCATCAATCAGAGTTTGGGATTGGATGCAAACACAGGAATTTAGACCATAATGGAGTTTTGGGAGCATCTTGAAGAAGATCTGAAGAACTTGACTTCTTTCCCTAAAAGTCAAGTTAGGGGGAGATTGTTGGGAACTGAAGAATTCATCAAGTATGGTTAATACTGCTGGTTCAGAGTTAATACTGCTAGAAGACATAAAGGTTAATACTGCTGAGTGTTACTACTGCTAGTATTATTACTACTACTAGTCAAAGTTAGTGCTGCTTGAACAAAGTTAGTACTGCTTAGCTAGTTAGTACTGCTAGTGGTTAGTACTGCTTAGTAGTTAATGCTGCTAGAAGAAAGTTAATGCTGCTGAAGATTAATACTGCTTATGAAGATTCGTATGAAAGGATATACATGGAAGCTTAGAGATATACATAGGAGATATACTGAAGATATTTTATTTATTGTAATTATCTTTGTATTCAGTATATATTGTATAGTTTAGAATAATAATTTAACTTTCAGTTTTCATTCTTTTAGAGAGAATCAACCTCAAGGCATAGATCCTAATTCTAGAGAAGTAGAATTCGTATTGGTGAGCCTGTTCATCAATATTGAGGTTGAGTGAGTAATCTTGTAACTTCAAAGCATTAAATACAAGTTTACAGTTTGTTCTTCATATTTTCTGTATTGATTTACTGTTTGATTGAATATCAAAGTGTTATTCCGCAAACTTCTTTGATATTGTTTCTGAGAATTAATTCTTGTTAAGAATTCGATCCTGACGCATTCCTTAGCTTAATGATGAACAAACACCTTCATACCCAAAGGAAAAGTTCCAAAATTATTAAGATTCATAGAAATCGTGTGGGGTTTGGTTTGGAAGGGAAGGATGAAGAGGAAATGATGGATTTGGGGTTTTGGGTAGAAGAAAGTCGACATGGAGAAGAGAGAGATCAGGTCTGATCTTGGTTAAAAAGTAGGAGATAGGAGAGGGAAAAGCTGGAAAGTAGAAAGGACAAAATCTGTCAGAGGCCATGCGGACGTCCGACCTTGACTCGACATAACTCCAAGTTTCTCTGCTGCTTCCGCGAAATCACATGAACTTCCGGATTGACACAGACGTCCGACTTAGGCTTTATGCGGACGACCGCAAGGCAAAAAATCAAAGTACTAGAAAATTTTGGTGTTATATCGACATAAGAAGTCTTCGATGATACTGTCAACATTTATGGGATAAAGATAAATCATTAAGTTAACATAAAATTGTTTATACATAATTAAATTAGTACCCTAAATGATTTATTTTCTTTTTTTCTTATTTTTATTATGGATTAAATAATTTGTAGGTTCAGAAGAGTTTCCACATTTTCGTAAAACATGGGTGTTCTCGTTTGAAATCCTGAGTCAGATTCAGGGGAAAACACGACCCCGAAACCATGAAAAAACAGATGAAAAAGTTTATCAATATGGATGTCAAATAACTAGAAAAAATGATTGATTTTAAAATGTAATTTGTTTCGTTCGAATTTTGATCATATTTAGTATATTTTTCGATTTATAAAATAGGTGGTGGATTTTTTTTTAATTTAAATATAAAGGTGTAATCTGTTAGACTAATATTGTATTCAAGATTAAAAGTGAGGGTCTGTTGTGTAAATGTTGTATAGTTCAAGTGTTTGGTTGTAAAGTCAACTTTGACACGCTCATTTAGACACAATCAGAGTTGGTAAGATTTCGCACAACACATACATAGTGAACTACGTGAGATCTATGACTAGAAGTTAGATCTATGATTAAGTGTAATTCATGTAATTGACCTAATAAGCTTGTGTTCATAATCTGTGTTGTGAAATATATGCTAGTATACTGGGTCACAATTGGTATCAGAGCTCGAAAATTCATCGATTTAAGAAATTTTGAGGTCGTAGTCTGTCGATTTTTTTTTTGAGTAAATCTTTGAGTAAAAGTAAGTTTTTGATGAAATTGTCGGTTGATTAGTGATCGATTGATGATTTAGAACAGGTCTATTGGATTGAATTTCAAAGAAAAACATTTTTTATCGTTAAATTTGAGATTTTGAAAGTTTTTTGTTCGAACGAATGTCGAACACTGTTTGATCATTTGATATGTGCTAGAGTGTGAATTAAATCGAGATATTAAATTGGATTGATCTTCGTACTAACTTGGTTGATTATGTGAAGTTACAGATTCGAATTCGGAGATTTGGATCGATTTCTGGACTAAAATTGAGATTTTAGTCTTAGAAACCAAGAACTCGCAAGATCCAAGATATTCGTATGAAGAACTCGCTAGATTGATAGATTTCGCAGAAAGATTTCACAGATTGCATTTTTAAATTCTTTAAGTAAAGAATTCGCAGCTCTCTAGTCTATGAAATCTTGAAGAATTCGCATCATTCTTTAAGAAAATTTATAAGCATAGAATTCGTAAAATCCTTGTTACGAAAAGTCAAGAATTCGTAAAAGACTATTTTGCAAAAAGTGGTTCTTTAAAAAGTTTAAGTCAAGAATTCGCAGTTGTGTCTAATACGAATTCTGAAGAATTCTCTTCTGAGTCTTAAGAGAAAAGTGAGATTTCACATCATTCTATCTTACGAATTCTGAAGATTTCGCAAAGTTTTTTTTAAATCTTTTCTAAGTCAAGAATTCGTATGAGGTACGAAATGTTTGTGATTTTTTTTTCTAAGTGAAGGATTCGTATACTTGTAGCTTACGAATTCTTTTTGCGAATCCTTGTTGCGAATTGTGTCTTTTTTCAAAAGTTTCCAAGGATAGAATTCGCTGAAGAGAGACCTACGAATTGTGAAGTTTTAGCAGATAGCGATTTGCGAATTGCTTAGTTTTTGTTCTCTCTAGTCTGCGAATTCCTAACTTGTGTGGTTTTTAAATTTGCTTTTGCGAATTTTAAAGAGATTTACGAATTTTGATACTTCTGTTTTGCGAATTGTTTCTTGATTAAAGTTGCTTGCGAATTCTGAACTTGGAGTTTTTTAGAAATTTCATTTTCTGAAAATTTTCAAGTGTTTCTCAAATTGTTGGATTCAAAGATCATTACTAGCTAATTTTTCTTGTTTTGTGCAGATTACTTAATTCTTTCATCATGTCTCAAGAGTTGCTTTCTATGGGTTCTCAATCGAAACCTCTGGTATTATCTATCGGGGAATATTCACAGTGCAAGAGGAGAATGACTCAGTTCTTAAACCATAAGAACAGAGATTATATGAAGTCTATTATTGGAGGTCCAGTTCAGCCAGTGGTTACAGTACCTGGACAAGCGGCCACTGAAACTTCTCCCGAAATTCCAGTTAGATATGTGCCAAGACCATATCAGTATTACAGTGAGAGGGAGAAGGAACTTCACAAGATAGATGAAAAGGCCCTTATCTATCTCACCATGGCTATCCCAAATGACATCTACAACCGTGTAGATAGTAGGGAATCTGCTAAAGTCATGTGGGATGAATTGGAAAGACAATTCCAGGGTACTGAGAAATCCATACAAGCCAAGCTGAACCAAACCATCAATGCTTACGAAGGCTTTCATGCAAAGGAAGGAGGACTCTTCTGGATACCTACACACGATTCAATGTTATCCTGAATGACTTGAGAAGGAATGGGATGAACAAAATTGTATCTGAGATTAATTACAAGTTCATCAAGAATTTGAATCCTGAGTGGAAGAACTATGCAATCAATATCCAGATGACAAAAGATATGGCACAGGAAGACGTGGATGACATCTTCACAACATTATCTCAACATGAAGATGAGGTAAAGCAACTTAGTGAAGAGAAGAAGATTGTCAAAGATTCACTTGCTTTGTTGTCTGAACGAAAGAAAGGATCAAGCTCTAAGTCCAGTTCCTCATCCAAACACAAGTCAAGAAAATCCAGAGCTATTCTTACAGAACTGACTGACTCTAGTTCTGATGATTCCTCATCTGAAGCTGAGAAACACTCTGATGAAGATGTTCAAAGATTTGCTAATAATCTTGCCCTCATCACAAAGCAATTTCAGAGAAGTTTTGGCAAGAAAAGATATTCAAAGTAAAAATATGAGGGATATAAGAAAGATAGACCAGACAAGTACAAGCCGAGGTTTGAGAAGAAGGATGGAAAGAAAGATGAGAAGAGAGAAGAGAGAAGAGAAAAGAGATGAGAAGAGAGAAGGAAAGAAAGAAGATAATGCTGAGCCAAAGTACGACAGGTGTTACAATTGTGGTAAACCTGGCCATTTTTCAAAAGAATGCAAGTTCAAGCGGACAAAGAATTCAGAGTACTATGCAAAGAAATCACTGATTGCAAAGAAGGTAGAAGATGGGAAAGACCTTATGGATGAGGAAGAGAACTGGTTCTTCCAAAGCTCAGATGAAAAATCAACACATTTTACTCAAGTGTGTATGATGGCCAAGGTGAATGATGAAGTTGAAACATCTTCTGACCAGTCTGATTGTGATTCCGAGGTAAGTACTCTTTCAAATTCTGAACTTGTTCAATCTCTGATGGCTCAGATTAAAAACATGGAAAAGGAGTTTGAAATTTTAAAAGTCAAACTTAACAATGAAAGACAATCAATGATGAATTTTCGTGACGAAAATGCATTATTGAAAGTTGTTGTTGAGGAAAAAGAATCTGAAAAAGATGCTTTAAAGAAACAAAAAGAAGATTTGAAAATCAAAATTGCTGAGCTTGAAAAAGATCATGTTAATTTAAATTCTGAAAAAGTTGATTTTAAAATCAAGTTTGAAGCTTGTTTTCAAGAGCGAAATGAGGCTTATTGCAAGATTAAGCAGCTAAAGGATTTAAATCTTAAGAGAGGACATACTGAGCAAACATTGAACTTATTAACAAATAAACTCCAAGATGTCCGTTTTTACAATGCTAAAACGGGATTAGGTTTTGAAGAAAACGATGTTTTGAAACGAGCACTAGAAAATTTGTATAATTTTGATAAACTGGGCTCAACACCTAAGAAAATCCCGAGCATTCATGATACTTTCATTAAAGCTGAAACTCTCATGTCTAACATCTCTTCTATAGGTAAAGAAGTGATTGATGATGATACATCAAGTTGTGCTGATTCAATCTCAAGTTTTAAATCTGTTGGATTTTCTTATAAAGAATTGAACAAAAGTTATAAAACTAGAAACCTAAATTTGTTGAATTTCAATCACTGTTTTCTACATGTTCACCAACAGAATCAACCAACATTGAAACAGACATTCCTGAAACTCAATGTCAGTATGATGAATATGAATCAGAAACTGATGTTAAGAATCAGGTTCCAATAACTGAATCAATCATTTCTGAATCTACAAAAGAGATTAAGACTGCTGAGTGCATAGATGTCATGAATCATAGCATTAAAACTGATTTTTCAAAGAAAATGACTGAGGAAATTTTTACAAACATGATGAATGCTTCAGATCCTGTTCCTATCATAGAGAAGTTAGAATCAAACTCTAAGCTAAATCAAACATCTACTTTTAAGAAACAAATCAAAGATCTTCAAAAGACTATTGAAGAGTTAGAAGATGAGAATTGTGATCTCAAATTCAAACTTGATAAGTCTTCTCTAGGAAAACAAAGAACTATCTAAAGAGTTAAGTGTTTTAAAAGTTGATTTGTTTAAACAAAACTTGAATGAGAAAAAGATGTTTGAGTCTCAGAAATGGAATGTTCATTCAAACCTAGAGTTTGAGACTATCACTTCTATAACCTCTGTTGTTTTTGTTAGTGTATTTTATTGTATCCAAGATTTAATAGGAAAAGTCAAAGCATGTAAAGTCAACTAATTCAAAGTCTGCAAAGTCAATATGAGTTTACTTAGGTGTTAAGCATGTAGTTTTAGTCCTTGGTATAAATACCTTGGTCTGTACTTTGTTGTAAGTGTGGTTCTTAATTGCTATATACATATGACTACGTTTCTCTCTCTACTCTCTCTCTAGACTTTGAATGTTAGATCTTGATTGATAGATTGTGCTTGATTTGATCTGGGAATACAATTTCAGTTTATACTGATACTCCTGAATATCCTCCAAGTATCTTTGAAAAAGGTGAAGCTTCTGGTACTTCAAAGTCAAAATCATCTTTTAAGAAGAAAACTGACAAAGTTTCATTTCCTGTTTCAGATTTGAAAAAGCAAAATGATAAAGGAGAATGGGTGAAGAAGAAGTATGAAAATAAAGTTGTTGAAAATAAATGTAATGTCATTGATAGTGTTAGTTTGAAATGTACAAGTTCAAATGATTTGCAATGTCAAAAGTGTATGAATGTTTGTATTCATAGTGATAAATCAAAGCTATTGACATTTGCTCGTAAGAACTTTATTTGCAAACATTGTCATGACATCTCTCTCAAACTTCACACCATTCCTCCTAAATCTAAAGTTGCTAAAAAGGCATCTCGCGCTAAATCTGTCTCTAAATCCTCAACACATCATGCGAAAGTCTTTCATGTTAAGAATAATTATCTTTCTAGAAAACAGAAGTTCAATGAGCTTAATGTAAAAATGGTTTGGAAATGGATACCGAAGCCTCGTTATGAAAGGCGAATCAAGGCTAAGGTAGATGATTTAAATAAACTGAAAAAGGCTAATCAAGAAGGACCCATCTGGATATGGGTACCTAAGAAGAAGTGATATGTTCTTTTTGCAGGCCTCACATATGTGGTACATAGATTCAGGATGCTCACGTCACATGACTGGATTTAAGCATCTTATACATAACTATGTTGAGGAACCTGCGGGAACAATGAGTTTTGCAAATTCTGAGCTTATCGGATTCATTCGAGGACACGGTTCATTAACAAATAGCACCGTAACAATCAAGAAAGTACTGTTCGTAGAAGGACTTGATCATAATCTATTCAGCACAAGTCAATTCTGCGACAGTCAATTTCAAGTTTGGTTCACTAGTGATAGATGTTTAATTGAAGATAAGGACGGTTGTGAGATCTTCAAAGCTAAGAGACATGCAAATTTATATGCAGTGCATTTTCCAACACTCCCTGCAACTAGACCTGTCTGTCTACTTGGCAAAGCTTCAAGAGCTGAAAGTTGGATTTGGCATCGGCGCCTGTCTCACCAAAATTTTCAAGCGATAAATCAGTTGGCGAGACATGGAATAGTTAAAGGTCTACCAGAACTACGGTTTGAGAAGAATTCACTTTGCCCCGCCTGTGAGATGAGAAAGATGAAACGCAGTTCACATAAAGCAAAGACATAATTTTCTTGCTCAACACCGCTCGAGCTTATACATATGGACCTTTGCGGCCCGATGAGGACTCAGTCTATAAATGGGAAGAAATATATATTGGTTATGATAGACGAGTTCTCACGATACACATGGTTGGAATTTTTGCGAAGCAAATCAGACGCACCAGAGCTCATCATTGCCTTTCTCAAGAAGATCCAGGTTCGACTTCAATTGCCGGTAAAGACTTTGAGAAGTGACAACGGCACAGAATTTAAGAATTCTACTCTTCAGAGTTATCTCGTATCAGTCGATATATCACATAACTTTTCTGCTGCCTATACTCCTCAACAAAATGGTGTGGTCGAAAGGAAAAATCGAACCCTGGTTTAAGCGGCAAGAACGATGCTAGCTTATTCTAGTCTTCCATTGTATCTTTGGGCTGAAGCTGTTGTCACTACATGCTTTACCCAGAATCGTACTATTGTGATTAAAAGACATAAAAAGACAACTTATGAGCTTATTAATCATAGAAAGCCGAATATTAAATTTCTTCGTGTTTTTTGTTGTAGGTGTTATATCCTTAACGATCGTGATAATCTTGGGAAATTCGACAAGAAGGCGAACGAAGGCTACTTTGTCGGTTACTCTTTATTGTCAAAAGCCTATCGGGTCTACAACAGAAGAACCAAGACTATCATGAAGAGTATGAATGTGTCTTTCGATGAAACATCTATATTGACTTCAGAACAAAGCAGTTCAGAACTCAAGCTAAAACAGAAGGCTTCTATTCAAGACAGAATAGAATCCGAATCGTCACAGACTAAGTCTTCTAACTCACTTTCTATAACATATGAGTTAGATTTACTATTTTTGATGCATTCATGGATATTTGTGCAAATTTCGACAAATCAAATATATCCACATCAAGTTCAGAGGTTGCAATTGTAACTGATGCTATCTCAGGACCTTCTGAACAAATAACAACAACCTCTTCAGGTATAACTACATCTGTCATTTTTGAAGATTCTAACATTGAATCTGTTTCTGCAGATACAAGTTCTAGAAAAGAAGTCCCGAGTACTTCTTCTGTGGCCCCAGAATTACTAGCTTCAGAAAATCCTGTACAAGATATCCCGAATACATCTGAGGTTGATGTCAATTTACTTGCCATATACGATGAATATGATGAAGATAACACACAAATCTCTTTTCAACCAATTCTGAGTACTACAAGATGGACACGAGATCATCCTCTACACAACATAATAGGTGACGTGCACAGTGGAGTTCAAACGCGGGCGGCATCTGCAAATTTTTGTTTGTATTCGAGTTTCCTTAGTTCCCTTGAGCAAAAGAAAGCATCAGAAGCCTTGCGCGATACATATTGGATTTTAGCTATGCAAGATGAGCTTCTACAATTTGAGCGGAACAAGGTTTGGCGACTAATACTGTGAGTCCAAGATCAATGAATCCTAAAGAGAGAAAGTAGAGAGAGAGAGACTTGGAAGCGCAAAGTAACTATATTGAATGAATGTGCGTGAAGTTCTTACAAAGAACAAGACCAAAGGGACTTAAATACCCTTGGTCAATACCCTTGGTCAATACAACACAGAAAACGACATTAGACACAGTATTTGACCAAGCCTATAAATACAATGATTACTATAAAATCAGACTTAACAAATACCACTACCTGAAGGCAAATCAGTAATTGGTACAAAGTGGGTATTCAGAAATAAGATAGATGAATCAGGAGTTGTGGTTCGAAATAAAGCTCGCCTCGTTGCAAAAGGGTATTGTCAACAGGAGGGGATTGATTATGATGAGACATTTGCTCCTGTTGTAAGGATTGAAGCTATTCGAATATTTCTCTCGTACACAGCCCACAACAATTTTACGGTATATCAGATGGACGTAAAATCTGCTTTTTTGAATGGGATTCTGCATGAAGAAGTTTACGTTGCTCAACCCGAAGGCTTCATTGATCCTAAACACCCGGATTATGTCTACATTCTAGACAAGGCTTTATATGGACTCAAACAGGCACCGAGAGCTTGGTACGAAACGTTAACCCAATTTCTACTTGCTTCAAGGTTTAAGAAAGGTACTATCGATACTACTCTTTTTCTGAAGAAACAAGGTGAAAATATGATCCTAATTCAGATATATGTGGATGACATTATTTTTGGTTCTACAAATCCTAAATTTTGTAAAAACTTTTCAAAAATCATGGAATCTCGATTTGAAATGTCGATGATGGGTGAACTCACTTTCTTTCTTGGTCTTCAAGTAAAACAGTTACCCGAAGGCATTTTCATTAATCAGTCAAAATATATTAGAGATATCCTGAAAACGTTTAACATGACTGAAAGTTCAGTGATGAAAACACCAATGGCAACGGGTACACTATTAGATGCTGATTTATCTGGTAAATCAGTAGATCAAAAGATGTACCGTAGTATAATTGGTTCATTATAATACTTAACAGCAAGTAGACCGGATATTAGGTTTGCCATATGTTTGCCACATGTTTCTACACTAGGTATCAAGCTAACCCAAAGGAATTACACCTAATCGCTGTGAAACGAATTCTTAGATACCTCAAAGGCACACCCAAGTTAGGCCTTTGGTATCCTAAGGGTTCGAGTTTTGATCTAACTGCATACACAGATGCTGACCATGTAGGGTGTAAGTTGGATCATAAGAGCACCTTTGGATCATGTCAGTTTTTAGGTAACAAGTTGGTTAGCTGGACATCAAAGAAACAGAATTGTGTATCCACATCTACCGCTGAGGCTGAATATGTAGCCGCTGCAAGCTGCTGTTCACAAATCCTGTGGATGCGGACACAATTAAAGGATTTTGGCTATTCATATCAACGAGTTCCTATTTACTGCGATTCAAAGAGCGCGATAGCAATAACGGCTAATCCAGTGCAGCATTCCAAGACTAAACACATTGATGTGCGATACCACTTCATTAAGGATCATGTGGAAAAGGGCGACATAGAGATGCATTTCGTGCAAACGGACTACCAGTTGGCTGACCTTTTCACCAAGCCGTTGGATGAAAAGAGGTTCAATTTTCTGATCAGCAAATTAGGAATGCTAAATGCCAAACCATGATTCGAGGGGGAGTGTATCTTATTCTGTACTTTAATTGATTAAATCTTGGATATTATGAACATTGTCTATTTTTCATCGTATACCGACGAAGGCGGAATCATTTATATAATGATTACCAAAATTATTTTTTTACTGTGTAGGTTATGTTTCTTGTTAAAATGGCTCTTGAATAAAACAGTTCAAGACCCGTTCTTTAATGTTTTAGAACTATGGTTTCTGGCTACATCAGATCAGAACCAGGTCTTCATTGGTAAAAATGAGTATTACTATTCTCATCGGAGAATATGTAATTATGGTTTCTGAATACTCAGTTCAGAACCCAATCTCAAATGTTTTTTCTTCTGATGAATGCTTAAATGATAACATCTTTTTCAGAAGTTTTTGATTTGAGGGGAAGTTAATTGTTATATCTTTTAGGGGGAGGAGATATTGGCTAAATGTACTTTCATTGTTATATTTTTCTAATAACTTGAATTTTTACATATATCAAGATGGAGGATATCTGAGTTTTTGTCAAGGATACTTAAATGATAATATTTATTTAAGGGGGAGTTGAGATACTATACATTACAGGTATATCTTCTATATCTTAAACTCTATCACCTGCTGAAAGAAGAACAACTTTCACTTATGACAAATGGTTTCTTAATTGTTCAAACCACTTCGTGTTCTTAAATGCTTTATGCATTTCGAAGTGTGATTTTAAATGATTTTCATATGGATACTTTAATGCATATCTGACCGTGTGTTTCTAATGACAAATACTTGTGTAATTGTCATGTCTTTATACTTTGTCAAGTATTCATACACACAACGGCTCAGTACATTCTATTTGACTTTGTTATTACCATGTATCAAATGATAAATCTTTCTATGGTAATACTCCCGTTTGTTATTCAATGTTGTTTGAATCAAACATCATTTCAATTTTACATGTGCTTTCATTGCAAATATGTTTATATTTTGTTCATATAGACATCTTACGTCTTTGATTTCCCTTATTATTTTTCTTCATGATAATTTGATCTAATTTTAATCATTGTCAGATTCTCAAAACATTTTTATTCTTTCATGATTATTCATTTATACAAAGTTTTGAGAAATTTTCCATGATCAAAGCTCTCACACTGATATTGTGAAGCATACATATACTGACAAATGATTTATTGTGCTTAAATTGTCAAAGTAATCATTGTACAACACATTCTTTTAGGACAATACATGGGATTCGATGTGTGAGCTTAAACGAACTTCCATGGATTCACGATAACCAGTGTTTCCTACCCAGGAAGTATTCCCTGAGTGATTGAGGGGAGAGGGGTAATTAGATTGAGTGTTGGTGTGTGAAGAGGTAAAATGGAAATGAGAGATTGGTTAGAAGTGAGCTTAAAAGATTAAAAGAAAGAGGGTGTGAGAACAGAGTAAAAGAATATCAGACTCTGCACCAAACTTCTTTCTGAGCCGGGCAACCACATCTACTGATTGGTTCACATTCTTTGGTGACCATCATTGAAAAAGGCAGTGAGCCCATGCAATCTCTTGCTTACAACCCCACCAATTACTCATTCTTTTCTTAAAAAGAGAGTGTTTCACATTTTCTGGGGATGCAGCACATACTCTATTGGTTCTTCACTCGGAAGATATTGATATTAAAAAAGAAGGAAAGTTGGCCCACCTTCGACCCTTTTTCATGCACATTTGAGTCTATGTATAATCATTGTTGTCTCAATGGTTTACATACTTTGAACCTTATGAAACACAATCATTGTGCTTAATTCTTTCATAACACAAGCACAAACACACAGAAAATTTGTTTTTCTGTCAGAACATTCATAGAAAATACCTTGTGTTTTTCAATGATTGAATGGAAGTCCTGGGAGTGACCATCACTTCAAGCTCCTTAAATTGTACATTCGTTGTACACAGTGGCTTTGTGCTACTGACAGGCATTTCTAACGGTTTCATTTGTTGATTCAGGGTTACAACTCCTAATTTGTTTGAATTTGAAAAGATTCAGATGAATATATTCATGAATTGACGGCTCATTCAGATCAGATGAACGATTCTCTCATATCATTCATTGAGGGAGATTGCTAATTTTCCTATCTAGGGGAGATTGATCATTTATTATCAAAGGGGAGATTGTTCATATTTCACCAAAGGGGGAGATCATGAAGACTGTGCTAAATTGCTCATTTGGGGGAGATGTTCCAAAGACGGATCTAAACTTGAAGAGTTTTAATGA
Source organism: Arctium minus (assembly GCA_954870635.1). Taxonomy (NCBI): domain Eukaryota; kingdom Viridiplantae; phylum Streptophyta; class Magnoliopsida; order Asterales; family Asteraceae; genus Arctium; species Arctium minus. The sequence goes on along the minus strand of OX941097.1, from coordinate 18,874,950 downwards.
TTTTGATTCTCATAAATCATTAAAAAGGGGGAGATAAATCAGAGTTCAAGTTCAGATGATTAAAGTTTGTATCAAGAAAGGGGGAAAGATGATTTTCAAAGTCAGATTGAAAGCTGGAGCAAAGATTGTTGTAAAGAGATATGATATTGTTGTAAACAAAGGGGGAGATTGAAAAACATGTCAAAGTTGTTTGAAAAGACAAAGAGAGAGATTTACTTCAAGATGAAGTTAGTCAAAGTTTGAAGACTTGAATGATTAAGAAGATTATAGCAAAGTTTGTTGTGCTAAGTCTATCAAAGGTTTCAAAAGTTTAAAGTTTCAGAGTTCAAGACAGAAATATATTTTGAAGAAAAAGTAAAGTCATGAAAAGCAGAAAAAGTGGGAGATAACTTGGTCAAAGTGACAAAGTTTATTGAAGATGTCAAAGCTTTCAAGTTGTCAAAGCTGAAAAAGATTCAAAGCTGAAAATATTTGTGAAGATAAGAAGACCTGAAGATTATTGTCAAAAAAATTTTAATCTTGAATCCAAAGGGGGAGATTGTTAGACTAATATTGTATTCAAGATTAAAAGTGAGGGTCTGTTGTGTAAATGTTGTATAGTTCAAGTGTTTGATAGTAAAGTCAACTCAAGTTAACTTAGTATAAATACTTGGTTTCTTTGTAATATGTAAGGTGACATGCTCATTTAGACACAATCAGAGTTGGTAAGATTTCGCACAACACATACACAGTGAACTACGTGAGATCTATGACTAGAAGTTAGATCTGTGATTAAGTGTAATTCATGTAATTGATCTAATAAACTTATGTTCATAATCTGTGTTTTGAAATATATGCTAGTATATTGGGTCACATAATCGTCTCTTTAATTACAACAAGTAGATCAATTAGTCTAACGGTTGATAGAGTGTTTTTCGGTTTTTCATTTATTTAGGGTGTTTCCCTCAAACCCCCCCTCTGTGTGTGTGTGTGTGTGTGTGCCCATGACACAACATATAACTATACGTTAAATAACACATGAACCCAAGTCACACACAATAAGCAAATAGACTTTTTTATGTATAATTGAAAATGATTCAATTATGTTCAACCCAAATATTTATTGTATAAATTATTATTTATTTAAAATAATAATTTTTAGCAATAATATATGTATATATATATTGTATTTATATATATTTAATAATTGTATTTAAAATATAATGTATTGGATACATTTTTACCTTTCTAGTTGACACACAACTTATTATGTGTAAATTTATTTTTGTTATTTGATACTAAAAAAAAAAACTAAAGGGATGACTAAATAGTCTTTGGTTTTTTATTATAATTCAATGACTAGTTGAAAAAACCATTATTGCATGTTGCATTAGAGTACAAACATGCAAATAAAATAATGGTTATTAGAGCATGACATGTATTATTATATTAAATGCCTTACCACTCTTTTTCCCTTCTCGTGTGTGTTGGCTGTAAATAACAAAAAGGGAGCAATCCCTTGCCTATTGTCTTCAACTGTTATAAAATATATATATATATATATATATATATATATATATATATATATATATATATATGCTACTCTCTCCAAAAAGGTTGTAAAAAAGTTTTCTCCCAAGAGCTTTTCATATATACACAAGTATGTGTTCTTGAAGTAATTCTCAAATATACTTCAAGAACATTAGTGGGTTGAAGAAAGGGACTAGCATCCATAAAAGTCTTGTTTTTGGTGTAGACTAAGCTTTGGAGGAAGACTTCTTTAGGCTTCTTCTCTACCCTATTACAACGTTCAAGCTACAAAGGTTGTAATTCTTGAACACCCCGTGATTGTGTTTTATTTTCCTTTGTTTTCCTAGTTCCATACATGAATGATCTTGGTGGGAGATTTTATCATATAAAATTGTTCTATGTTATTTTAGCTTCCTTTGCGTTTTGGAATTTTTTTTAGTAACCTACAAATCCCAATAGGGTTCCGGTGAGAATGAAAGTTAGAAGGTAAGAATGGATCTCTACTGTTGGGTCATCTAAGATTTGAAGATGACCTCCCCTTTTCGGCTTGTAATTGTATATCTGTAAAATGTTGTACACTCTCATACTTAGGATTCTTTATGGTTCTTTTTAATAGCTTAGTTGTGCTTTAAAAGATCGGTGAATCGAAGACCAACCAAATTCAACATGAAGCAAGTCTACTAATGCGGATCAAGATAAACTTCAAAAGAACTGAGCTACAACTGCCGAAGATAAGCAACATCTTCGGCAGACCTTTCTTCTGTCGATCCTTCTCTTCTTCGACAGAGAACATCCCTGCCGATCCTCTTCTATCGACATTCTTCTACCGATCCTTCGGCAGAGGCTCTTACTGCCGATTGTTTTCCATTCGGCAATACTCCTTTATGGCAAATCCTCATGATTTGACCATACTTCATCATTCCCAATGTTCTTCTGACAAAAGGAATGGAAACTTCTATTGCACAGAGGATATTCACTTGAGTTCTGATCTGATTGAGACTTTCTTCTTAAAAGATCTCAAAAGGATTTGTACCAGGAATATTTTATTAGGATATTGTCTTATCATAGTACAAAAGTTACCTTTTGTATTTTGATAAGTCACTTCAAATATCTTATAATTTATTGAAAATATCTCAACTACCCATCCAACAAATGACAAGTGTCCTTTGCATTTAATGCATGGGGTAGTATATAAAGGGTGAAGGCCTCTCCATGCAAACCACGCTTTCAACTCAAGCAATCTTAGTGCAATTCAAGCAAATTCATAAGTTACTTTCCTCTTCATAGTTGTTAATCTTTGTGCTTTCAAGTTGTGTTCTAAAGTTTACTAAGTGCTATATTGTTAGGATAGTTTTAACTATTCTTTTCCGCAACAATCGTTTTGTAAGCTAAGTGTAATTCTTGATGCTTCTTATCTATAAAGAATTAAAAATTAAGTGAAAATTTTGTGTATTGTATTCAACCCCCCCCCTTCTACAATACTTATTTCACTTATTTGGAACTAACAAGTGGTATCAGAGCGGTTGGTTTAATCTAATAAACCAAATCCGCAATGGCATCATCGTCCAATGCAAAAGTTGATTCTTCTTCCCAAAGCTCTTTTTCTGGTGACAATGGCTCCATAGCCAAACCTCCAAGATTCAACCCAAACAACTTTTCCCTATGGAAAATTCGAATGATGTTGTTTCTAGAGGGTGTTGACACTCGCTTTCTTACTGTTCTTCATGATGGTCCTTTTATCCCTAAAGTTTGGGACAAATTTGTAAAAACTCCCAAGGAAAAAGACAAAGATACTGTGTATCAAGATTCCGATGACTCTTCTAACGAAGAAAGAATTTCTGCCACTAGGCGATATATTATCAAAAAGCCCAAAGAATACACTAAGGAAGACAAGCGCCTTATAGGCCTTGACTCTAGAGTTCGAGAAATCATTGCTCTTTCCCTTCCCGATGAAGTATATCACTCCTTGGTCAACCTCTCTACTGCCATGGAGATGTGGTCAACTCTGTGTGTTCTGTACGAGGGTACAGATGAAGTAAAGAAAAGCAAGAAAATCTCTCTCGTACGCAAGTACGAACTATTCTCCCATGAAAAGGGAGAATCTCTTTCTGATTACTACAACCTCTTTAACAGTCTTCTAAATGATCTCAAGTTACTAGGGAGATTGTATGACAATGAGGAAGTCTTATGTAAGTTTAATTATGGATGGACTTCCAAACTTTTGGGAGAACATTTGTACTTGCATCAAGACGACCAAGGATCTTGATCATCTTCCCCTTACTGTGCTTTATGGAACTCTCTTTAATTATGAGCAAACCCGAATTCAAAGGAAGACTATCATAAAAGAGATAAAATCCCCTTCTATGGCTCTTATCAGTGATAGCTCCAAGAAATCTATGTGTACTCCTCGCATCACCTATCCTTCAGATGATTCTGAACAAGAGAGTCATGATGACTCAGATCACCACTCAGAAGCCTATCTAAGTGAGGCCGATGATGAGGGTGAGGAAACCTCAGTTGATCAAATGACTGAGGAAATGGGCATCTTGGCCAACTTTTCTAAATTCAGAAACAACCACTCTTCTAACCGTTTCAGAACTAATAGAAAAATCTTCTTTCTCCTCTAAGAACTCTATGGATAAGTCCCAAGAGGAATGCTACACATGTGCAAGAAAGGCCATTTTGTGTCTGAGTGCAGAAGCAATCCTCCAAGGAAATCCAAATCAAACTCTTCCAACTCCTCTAAAGGGAGGAGACTAAGATCTATTTCTACAGGTCGATCTCACTCTCGAAAATCTTCTTCTTCTTCCTTCAAAGACTATTCTGATCGAGCTGAAAAGTATAAAGCCAAATACAAGTGAGAAAAAGAAAGAAACGAAAGCTCTCACCATAGAGGAAAGGGATTAATGGATGAATCCCACGATTGGGCTGATGAGCCCATCTCTAACAGTGAGAAAGAGATATCGAGCAAATGTCTCATGGCAAAGCTCGATGATGTGGCCAACACCAAGGATACTGACACAATGATGGATTTCTCCGCTGAGTGTTCTTCTTCTTCTTCCCAGGTACACCCCTTTCACTCTCTCTCTAATGACGAAAAGATCGAAGCATATGACTCTTTAACAGTTCTTTATCATAATGAAAAGGATGCCAAGAAAAGAGCCAATTCACAGATCAAGTCTCTCTCTTCTCAACTTCAAGTATGTTTTTCTCAGTTAAATCATTTTGACAAAATTAAAGTTGAGTTAGAAGATTTAAAAACTATTAATTTTGTTCTTGCAAAAGAGAAGAATAAATTGTTTAAACATCTTCAAAAAGAACAAGAAACAATCAATAAATGGACAACCTCTTCCAAGAACCTCAAAAAGATTTTTCAAAACCAGGTAACTAGCGACGATAAGTTTGGTCTAGGTTATGGTAAAATGGATGTTGACTATTCATCTTCCCAGAATCCTTCTTCTTCTCGAATTCCCCCTTCTTCTTCTAAATTACCCTCTTACTCTCCTTAATATATTGATTCTGACTCAGGAGATTCTGGCTCTGTGTATTCTGTGGATCTTCGTGATTCTAGAAATTTTGGAATTTTTATTTTTGCTAAACAAACCAAACCTCAACCTAAGGAGGATCAAGATTCGAATGATATTGTTAAACCTGTGAATGATCTTTTCAAAACATTGAATCTTGATGAAGCCTCTTCTTCTTCCTCTTCGTCTAAGAAGCCTACTCCTCTAGATAAAGGAAAATCTATTATCATTGACCTTTCTCTAAAAAAAAGATGACACCATTTTCAAAAGGTAAATCTCATGCTTCACCCATTGAATTCATTCCCAGATCAGTAAATATGAAAAAGCCAAAATCTAAAGGAATTTCTATCTCCTCTCTTCCCTCTTCAGAGAAGGGAATTCTAGGACCCATGCCTAGTATTCTTCCTACTCCCTCCAAATCTCTCAAATTCAAATCCAAGGGAAAAACGAAAGTGCCTTGTCAAGAATCTAAAAAGGTGTTCATTTATCGAAAATGCTACAACTGTGGTGACACATTTCATCTGGCAAAAGATTGCCCAAAAGATCGAATTGAAAAATATAATAAGGATGTTTCTTCTTATGTCTCTTCTAACCCTAAAGGACCCACTTCAAAATGGGTACCAAAGGACTGATTTCTTTGTTATTGCAGGTCATTAGACATCAACATACATGGTATCTCGATAGTGGGTGCTCACGTCATATGACCGACAACAAATCTCTTCTAATAAACTATGTGACTGAAAAGGGACCAACTGTGACCTTTGGTGACAATTCTTGTGGTTCCACTAAAGGTTACGGAACTCTCTCTAATGGTTCCATCACCTTCAATAAAGTTGCCTATGTGGAAGGACTAATGCATAATCTTCTAAGCATTAGTCAACTATGTGATTTGGGTTACTATGTGATCTTCATAATAGACGACTGTCTCATTACCGACAGAAACTATCACACTGTCCTATCTAGTTCTAGAAAGGACAATGTGTATATCATCAACATGAGCCACAAATCGGCAGAAGTAGAAAGCATATGCTTCATCTATGAAGATTCTGAAAAGAAAAACTGGCTCTGGCATAAACGTCTCTCTCACCTTAACTCTAAGACGTTAAATGCTCTATCCAACAAAGAGCTAGTGGTGGGAATGCTCAAACTTTCTTTTGCCAAAGAAAAGCTATGTGCAGCTTGTGAGAAAGGGAAACTGACAAAGTCCCTTTTCAAAACCAAGCAGTATTTCTCCATCACCACTCCTCTTCAAATGTTGCACATAGATCTGTGTGGCCCTGTCAGCATTCCAAGCCTAGGTGGAAAAAGGTATATTCTTGTAATTGTTGATGAATTTAGACGTTACATTTGGGTATCTTTTCTGAGGTACAAAAGTGACACTTCTGAAGAAATCATCAACTTTATCAAGAAGTCAGAAGTGCTCAACGGTCAACTTGTACGATCTGTTAGAAGTGACAACGACACAAAATTCAGAAATGCCACCTTGGAAGCTTTCTTTAATGACAAAGGCATCTCTCAAAACTTTGCCCCTGTCAGAACACAACAACAAAATGGTGTTGTGGAAAGAAAGAACAAAACTCTATGTGAAGCTGCAAGGTCTATGATAAGTGAATCTAATCTTCCCACCTATTTTTGTGCTGAAGATATCAACATAGCTTGCTTCACCCAAAACAGGTCTATCATTGTAAAAAGACACAACTAATGATCGAGAACATCTTGGGAAATTTGATCCCAAGGCTGATGAAGGAATCTTTATGGGCTATTCTCTTACTTCTAAAGCCTATAGAGTTTTCAATCTTTGAAGAAAATGTATTGATGACTCAATACATGTAAAGTTTGATGATCATAAGTCATCCTCTCTTTCTTGTGATGATGATAAATTATATCAATGGATCACTTCTTGTGTAGGAGAATATTCTCATAATCAAAATTCAGCAGGACCCTCTAGTGTCCCCTTTTCGGCAGAACTACCTTCTCAAAACAACTAAAATTCGGCAGGACCCTCATTCTTTGTCGAACCAAACAATCAGCTTGTAATCACTGAACTCCCTGCCGAACCTATATCTCAAACCACTCCTCATCGACCTACCCACATCATTCCTATCGAACCTTCCTCTTCATACTCTCCAAGACCATTTCTTGCACCTCTTCCACCAGCCACTAAATGGACCAAAAATCACCCTATTGAACAGATCATAGGTGATCAACAGGCATTGTTAAAACAAGAAGAGGGATTGGAAATATTTGCCTCTATGTGAACTTTCTCTCTGTCATGGAACCCAAGAAATTTGAAGAAGCTCTAGCCGATCCATGTTGGATCACTGTTATGCAAGAAGAGATTTCTCAATTTGAAAGGAACAAGGTCTGGAGACTTGTACCTCGTCCTTCTGGAAAGACCATCACTGGTACTAAGTGGGTCTTTAGAAACAAGATGGATGAAGGTGACACTGTCATCCGAAACAAAGCCAGACTTGTTGCTCAATGATACCGACAGGAGAAGGTATTGACTATGATGAAACCTTTGCTCCTGTTGCTAGACTTGAGGCAATAAGAATCTTTCTAGCTCATGCTGCTCACAAGAACTTTCAGGTCTTTCAAATGGATGTTAATTGTGCATTTCTCAATGGAGAACTTGTTGAAGAAGTCTATGTGAAGTAACCTCCAGGTTTTGAAGATCCAGCTCATCTAGACTATGTGTTCAAGCTGGATAAAGCTCTTTATGGTCTCAAACAAGCTCCTCGTGCCTGGTATGATACTCTATCAGACTTTCTTCTCTCCAACAGATATACCCGCGGTAAGATTGAAAACACTCTCTTTCTCAAGAAGACTAGAGGTAATATTATTCTTGTTCAAATCTATGTGGACGATATCATTTTCGGTGAGACTGACGAATCTCTTTGTCAGGAGTTTGCCTCTCTCATGAAGAGTAAATTTGAGATGAGTATGATGAGTGAGCTAACATTCACTCTTGGTCTTCAAATCAAACAAAACTTCTGAAGGGATTTTCGTAAACTAAAACAAATACATTCGTGACCTTCTAAAGAAGTTTTGTTGGGAACTGAAGAATTGCACAAGTACAGCACAAGTAAAGTTAATGCTGCTAGAAGAAAATAGTTACTACTTCTAGTTAGTACTTCTGTGATTAATGCTGCTAGTTGCAGATTAATGCTGCTCAACAAGTTTAGTACTGCTAGTTCAAAGTTAGTACTGCTTGAAGAGATTAATATTGTTGAGCATGGTTAGTACTGCTGGAGTTAATACTGCTCAGAGTATTAATGCTGCTGAAGAATAATGTTGCTTATGTGATAAAGAATTCGCATGGAAGGATGACAGCTGGATGGACTGAAGATATTCATGGAAGTTGTAGATAAAGATGGAAGTTTATATTGAAGATCTTTTATTATTTTGTAATTATCTTTTATCTTCAATATATGTATAGATTTGTTTAGAATAGCTAAGTAACTTTTGTGAGAATTTTTCTAAGTTTTTTTGTTCTAGAGAGAATCAACCTCAAGGCATAATTCCTAATTCTAGAGAAGTAGAATTCGTCTTGAAAGAGTCTGTTCTTCAAGATTGAGGTTGTGAGTGAAAAGCTTGTAACTTGAATCATTAAGTAAAGTTTGCAAGTTGTGATTCATACTGTTTTTCTGTTTATTGAATATTAAAGTGTTTTTCCGCAACTTCTTTAATATTGTTTCTGAGTGTTCATAATTCTTGTTGAGAATTCGATCCTGACAAGTGGTATCAGAGCTAGTATTCTCATAAACCTACATTCAAAATCACATCATCATGGCTAAAGGTTCAGAGTCTTCAAGCTCAGAAATTCCTACAGAGGTAACATCTAATCTTTGTTCTAAATCCTGTATTGAAACTGTTAAAAGGTACAGGGATCACAACCAGACAATGAGTGATGACCTTAAAAGATTAGAGAGAGATATAAAAGACTATGCAAAAATTGTTGAGAGTTTTGAGGAACAGATTAAGAGTTTCCAAGCCAATGAACTCCAACACTCATATGACACCAACTACTGGAAGTGGGAGAAAGATCAGTATGAGTTGAAGCTGAAACAGAAAGAAGAGGAGAATGAGAAAATAAAGAGTGAGTTTGAGAAAGCCAAGCTGGATATTGAGAAATTTTCCAATGCTTCAAAAGCAATGGACTCTTTGCTCCAAACTCAAATCCATGACAAACTTAGAAGAGGAATAGGCTATAATACCACACCACCACCATACAACAACAATTACATCCCTCCTATATCAGACTTGCTAGAGACCAAGAATAGGAAGGAATTGTCTGATGAAGCCACTAAGGTAGATCCATTAGACAAAGTGGTGGTTGAAACAGACTCTGAAGAAGAAAACTCTAATGATAAGAGTAAGGAGAACACTGTGAGTGGTGAGATTCCCCTAGAAAATCACATTATCACCAATGAGGGATGTGGAAAAACTTGGGTCAAATCTAAGGACATAGAGAAGACAGAGGGAAAGTCTGGTAAGGTCCATTACAAACAGACCACAGTTGTGAATCCTGTCCCTTGCAAGCAGTGTACATGCAATAAATCTGAGCCCCAAAAACATGATAAACCAAGGGGAAATCAGAGAAACTGGAATAATCAGTGGGCACAAAAACAAGGGATTGATCTGTGTAAAATCAACAGGCCAAAACCTTGTTTTATCTGTGGCAAATTGAATCATCTTGCCAAATACTGTTATTTCAATCCTATTAACCAAAGAGTCATTTTTCAAAGACAACCACAAAACTCTTCTGGTTATAGGAATCAAAGAAGGAATCAAATGGCTGAGAAAAGAGCACCTAAAAAGTTTCATGCTCAGAACAAGTTTGCTAATATAAAGAAAAATACTCCAAATAAGCCAAGAAGTAATTTAAAGACAAAGAAAGCAAACAACTTTGTTCAGGTTTGGGTTCCAGTTGTAAAGAAACCTGTTAGTACTGCTATCCCAGATAGTACTGCTAACAGAAATAGTGCTGCTAACTCAGTTAGTACTACTAACCAAGTTAGTACTGCTAACAAGGCTAGTGCTGCTTCTAGTAGTAATGCTGCCAAGCCTATAATCTTGACAAAGTATTCCAGCCATGAGATTCCTAAAAAACTCATCCAGACTAAACTTACAGATTATATTGAAGAGAAAGGACAACCCAAGACCACTTTGGCTTGGGTTCCCTCCAAGACTAACTGATTTATCAAGTGTGCAGGGCAACCAAAAGCTCAAGAGGAAAAGCATTTGGAATGCAGATAGTGGTTGCTCTTGGCACACAACAGGTAACATAGACTGCCTTCAAATTCTTCAAAAGATTTGATGGAGGACATGTTGCATTTGATTCAGAGGGAAGTAATAATAAATGCTCAGGGCATGAGTTAAAAGGTAAGTTGCCTTTGGAAGATTTCATTGAGCATGATACTACTAACCTGTGTGTTTAAGTGTTTCAGGTTGAAGTTAGTAATACTCCAGAGGGAGTGATGATCATGAAGGATCAAGAAGAAAAGGATCAGGGAATGAACAAAGTAGTAAAAAGTATGAGTAAAAGGATGGTGTCAAAAAGTGTAAGTGTAGTAAATGCTGCCAGTGCAGTTTTAATACTGCCAGTGCATTTTAATACTGCCAGTGCACAGTTAATACTGCTAAGTAGTTAATACTGCTAGTTAATTAATACTGCTAGTGGTTAATACTGCTTTCAGTTAATACTGCTCTCAGTTAATACTGCTTTCAGTTAATACTGCTTTCACTAAATTTTTAGAGTTAATACTGCTTATAATCCGCAAGCTATAAATACCCTTTCCCCGCCTAAAAGATCATAACGACTCTTTGTCTACTGTTCATCTTCTCTCTCACTCTTTTCTCTCAAGTATCCAGTGCTCGCTAGTCAAGAATCCTTGCGTACAGATGGCTTCAATGGTGTTTATTGACGAGCACAACGAGATTGCGATGCTAAAGAAGCCGAAACAAACCGATGAATTCCACCAAATTGTGGACTTTCTCAGGTCAAACCACATTGCCCATGCTCTCACTGTATCACCAACTATCTACATAGAGCATCAAAGGCAATTTTGGGCTAATGCCACCATTGTTACTGAAGATGGTGTCCAAATGATCAAGACAAGGGTATGTGAAAAACCCCTAACAGTTACTGAAGAGGTGATACGCATCTGTCTACGTCTAGACGATGCTGCAGGTATAACCTCTATTCCTAATGAGGAAATATTCTCAACTCTTACTAGAATGGGGTATGGAGGCCCATTGGGTGTGTTCAAGTTCTCAAAAGCTAAATTTTCACCCCAATGGCGTTTCTTTGTCCATACCCTTATGTATTGTATCTCTAAAAAGACTACTGGATGGAGTGAGTTCAGTAGCACCATTGCTTATGCTTTGGTGTGCTTGGCCACTGCTAGAAAGTACAATTTTTCTCAAATGCTTTTTAATGATCTTGTCTCAAACCTGGGAAGTAAAAAGAGTTTTTATATGTACCCCAGGTTTGTACAAGAAGTAATAACCCATGAATTGACGGATATACCTCATTTTGATGGGGTATATGTACCAAAAATTCCCAAAGGTAAGGTCTTTTCAAACATGAAAAGATCCCCTCTGGACTCGGAAGGAGTTAACACCCCATTGTTCTCTACAATGATGGTGGTGTCCCACACTGAAGAAGGTATGGCAGCAGGGTCAAGGCCCTCATTAGACCATCCCACTGCTAGCCAATCCCAACCTTCCCACTCTATATCTATCCCACAGTCTCTACTTCATATGCCCACTTCTCCAATTACCCAGACTTATACAAGGAAACAGGTAAAGAAGGCTCCTTCCCTTCTTGTACCATCACCCACTAAGCCTTCTAGCCCTCTAAGGGAGAATTCTCCCTTAGAGAATATCAATAGGGAAACCAAAGGGGTGTCTCCCAACCCCAAGGAGGTGCTCACTGAGGTGGAGGTTGAGCATATGGGTGCTAAGGCTGCCACTACTCCTGCTAGCACAGAGGAGGTCAGTGGTAACATACATAAGACCTTCCCCATGGCAACTTTGGGTGAGCAATCATCCAAAGGTCCCAGGTGCCAAGAAACCAAGGGGGTGGATAGTGCTTCTGCTAGGCAGAAGACTTCCACTACAAAAAGATCCAATGATCCATCAAAAGAGGGTAACACTTCTGGAAAAGGTGAGGACAGATATAACTATTATGAATTGATGGAAACCATGGGAAACATCAACATGGATGTACTCAAACAGGGCAAAGATATAGAAGAACTTAAACTTACAGTTCTGTCCCAACAAGTCCATATTGCCAAGCTAAAGAAAATGGTGACAAGGTTATTGCAAAAGAAGAGGAGAAAGCAGTTTGTTCTAAAGAAGAGGAACAATGCTCAAGATGCTTCCAACAAGGGGGAGAAGCAAGAAAGGGAAACAGAAAAAGAAAGTTCAGCTGAAAAGAGAGTTGAAGTTGAGGGGGAGACAGAGGATGCAATAGAGGTAGAAACAGAAGTTGCTCAAGCAGCAGAAACTGTTAATGCTGCTGAAATAGCAGAAACAGTTAATGCTACTGAAACAAAAGAAGCAGCAGAAACAGAAGAAGCAGTAACAGGGCTCTCTGTAGAGGAACTGGAGATTGCAGAGACATTGGTTAAAGCCAAGAATGACACTCCTAAGGCTAGTCAAAAGGCCAAGGGAGTGATCATTAATGAAGGAGGAGGCTCAAAGAAAAGAAAAGAATCAAGTAAAGCAACTTTGAAAGATACAAAGGGAAAGGGAAAAGAAAAGCTCATTGAAACTGAACTGCCTTCAAAGAAGAGGAGTCAGATTGAAATGGATGAGGAGATGGCAAAGCAGCTTCAAGAGCAAATGGAAAAGGAGGAACAGATTCAAACAGAAACAGATAGAGAGCTTGCAAAGATAACGGCCAGAAAACTAAATGCTGAGTATCAAGAAAGTTTAAAAGCAGCAGCTGAAGCCAAGAAAAGCTCTGTGAAAGTGTCTAAGCAGAGAATGCCAGTAATGAAGCAGAAAAGACAACCTTCTAAGACCTTTTTGGCCAATCAGGAAAGAAGAAGAATGATTAACTTCCTAAGAGGTGCAATTGGTGTCAAAGGGGAAATGTTTACCAACATGGCATACAGCAAGGTTGAGGAGTTGTACAAGAAAGAAATGGCCAAGCTTCAAGGGGACTCATCTCAAAGGGAAGAGGCTGAAAGAAGAATGAAGGAAAGGCATGACCTAAATATTCAACAACCATTCCCTGAGGAGACCACACCTTCAAAGGACAATGCTGAAGAAATGAAGGAAGAACAAGAGAATGCTGGTATAGAAATTAAATCTGCAAAGAGGGTGAAGACAATTGCTTCTAAAAGGCAGTCTAAAAGGCCAAGAGTGGAAGAAAGAGCAGAAACTGAAGCAGAACCTTCAGTCACACCTTCAGCAGAACCTGTGCAGAACCCAGAACAGTCCAAAGAGCAATCAGATGAGCATATGGGGCTGTATATGACTATAGTAAAACCTGTACAGGCTGTTCCAATCTCCATGAAGGCTCCAGAGATCATATTTTGGGATATTCTAAGAGACAATGGAAAGGATTTCTTTAGACTCAAAATAAATGGTGGTGCGTTTGAAGCATATTCAACCTAGGGGAGAGTAATCAGAGGTTGTTCAAGAGCAGACATAGAGGAAATGTATAAAGTGGGAATGAAACTCTATGAGCCTGTGTTGAAAGGTACTGAAGAAAATCTTCTCAAAGTGGCAATGGAATACTTATGTATGATGTTTGATCCAGAGAAGGTGGTGTATAGGATTAAAGATCTTCATCATGAGTATGTGTTCAAAAAAATTGATCATTGGATACTTTTTGAAAACTGTGGTGTGTACATGATTACAATTGATAAATGTTATCATGAATACTACCTAGTTGACAAAATATATGATCATAGCAAGCAGAAACTTGAAGGAATGCTGAAAGCTAAGCTAGTATGTACTAAGGAATCAGAAATGGCCAGAATTGTGGTGAGAAGAACTATCAATCAAAGTCTGGGCCTAGATCCAAATTTGGGCAACTGAATGTGAGGTGTTGAAAGCATCTTGAAGATCAGATCTGAAGAACTTGACTTCTCTTCCTAAAAGTCAAGTTAGGGGGAGATTGTTGGGAACTGAAGAATTGCACGAGTACAGCACAAGTAAAGTTAATGCTTCTAGAAGAAAATAGTACTACTTCTAGTTAGTACTTCTGTGATTAATGCTGCTAGTTGCAGATTAATGTTGCTCAACAAGTTTAGTACTGCTAGTTCAAAGTTAGTACTGCTTGAAGAGATTAATACTGCTGAGCATGGTTAGTACTGCTGGAGTTAATACTGTTCAGAGTATTAATGTTGCTGAAGAATAATGTTGCTTATGTGATAAAGAATTCGCATGGAAGGATGACAGCTGGATGGACTGAAGATATTCATGGAAGTTGGAGATAAAGATGGAAGTTTATATTGAAGATCTTTTATTATTTTGTAATTATCTTTTATCTTCAATATATGTATAGATTTGTTTAGAATAGCTAAGTAACTTTTGTGAGAATTTTTCTAAGTTTTTTGTTCTAGAGAGAATCAACCTCAAGGCATAATTCCTAATTCTAGAGAAGTAGAATTCGTCTTGAAAGAGTATGTTCTTCAAGATTGAGGTTGTGAGTGAAAAGCTTGTAACTTGAATCATTAAGTAAAGTTTGCAAGTTGTGATTCATACTGTTTTTCTTTTTATTGAATATTAAAGTGTTTTTCTGCAACTTCTTTAATATTGTTTCTGAGTGTTCATAATTCTTGTTGAGAATTCGATCCTGACAAGTTTAATTTTGAAAATTGCTCTCCCATGAAAACTCCCATGGCACCACCTCTTAAAATTCATGCAGATCCAGCTGGTAAACCAGTTGATATCACCAATTATAGAGGAATGAATGGTTCTCTTCTTTATCTTACTGTTGGCAGGCCGGATATTATGTATGCTAATGATTGGTTCTCTTCTTTATCTTACTGCTAGCAGACCAGATATTATGTATGTTACTTATCTATGTGCGCGTTATCAAGCCAATCCTAAGTAATAACACTTGGCTGCTGTAAAACGCATCTTTCGGTATCTAAAAAGTACCATGAATCTGGGTCTTTGGTATTCAAAAGACTCAGGTTTTGATCTAATTGGCTATTCATATTCTGACTTTGCAGGATCAAAAGTAGACAGGAAGAGTACAACTGGAAGCTGCTAATTGCTAGGTGAAAACTTCGTCAGCTGGTCAAGTAAGAAACAACATTCAGTTTCCACTTCTACCGCTAAAGCTGAATATGTTACAGCTGGAAGTTGTTGTACTCAGATCTTGTGGATGAAGAATCAACTACAAGATTATGATCAGTTCTACTCCCAAGTTCCCATATTGTGTGACAATTCAAGTGTAATAGCCATTGCAAATAACCCCGTGCTTCACTCCAGATCAAAGCATATAGACATACGATATCATTTTATCAGAGATCATATCTCTAAAGGTGATATTTAGTTGCACTTCATCCCTACTGATCTTCAGCTGGCAGATCTCTTTACCAAACCTCTCGATGAAACAAGATTCAACTTCCTTATTGGATCTCTAGGTATGTTAAATCTTGAGTGAAAAAAAACTTAAATCTTTTCTGCCGAAACTCTATCTTCGGCAATCTTGTACTCTTACCGAATTTCTTCTTTTGGCAAGACTCGTTCCTACCAACTGGTAGATTGCTCTCACCATTTCGGCAACTATCACCCCTGTCGAAACACCACTATCAAACTCCCATTGTTCGGTAAGCCTGAAGCCTGTTAGCGCACAGATCTATTGGATTCAAGATCATCCAATCTAAAGTTTGCAATCTGAAGTTAATGCTGAAAAGTCGCTCTCAAGATTAGTCTAATGTTAAGTTTGTAATAATTGTCAAAGTTAATTATTATCTTAATTATTGTATTTTGTATTATTCCTAAATATCTAATTAATAGATATTTTAGGATATTATATTATTAGATATTAGTTTAGTTAGATATTATTTAGATATTATGTTTGTTATGTTTGAAGTAAGTGTGTTAGACAAGCTAAGTTAGAAATCAGATCACACACAACACACACATACACGGTGTTTACTGTTCATCAGAGAGAAAAACATCGAGAGCTTCAAGAGATCAAATCCTGTAATCTTTGTTATTAATCAAACAGGTTGGTAAATCATTTGTGTCGTTGTTTTTGATAAGAACTTGATAATATTGTGGACCGACAATTGGTATCAGAGCCTGAAAACAGATTCAAATCAAGTTTTAAAAGAACGACTCTGTGTTCTTCATTTCAAAATCATTTTCGAGTTTAAGTGTGTTTTTGGGTTTGAAATCGATCAGGTTGTGATCGAATAGGGTGCTAGATCGAGTTGTTATACTTTAATTTCAGTATATCACTGAAATCGAGTTCCAATTTTGTGATTTTGGTGTCAAACTTTTCACGAGTTCAACTCACTGTGCCATTGATCATTTCTTCAAAAAAGTGATTATTCGTTAGATCAAAGGCTTGTAATCTGTTCTAGAAGTGTTAGTGGTCGATTTGTCAAAGTTAGGACTGCTAAATCGAAGTCTAGATAGGTTTATTTGTCAAATAAGTCGATTTTCGAAGTTGCAGGGACGAACTCGCGCAAAGTGCAAGTATTTGCGCCAGTTCATAGTCAGTTTTGCGCCATCAATGTCTAGCGCAAACTTGACTTTTGCGCCATCAACACTTCGCGCAAACTTCCAATTTCGCGCGACCAACGACTCACGCAAAACTCAAAACGTGCGACCTTCGACTCGCGCAAACCTCAGCTTGCGCCACCTTTGTCTCGCGCAAATCTCAGATCAGAAGTTCGCGAAGTCACTTTTGCGCCAGCATCTTCTAGCGCAAAGTATTACTTCGTGCCACTCAACCTCGCGCAAGTCTCTTTTGCGCCAGCTTCTTCTAACGCAAAGTTGATTTTTGCGCCACCTTCGTTTAGCGCAAACCAGTCTTTTGCACTACCTCCTTTAGCGCAAAGTTTGCCTTTTGTGCTAGTACCAGACTTAGTCTTTTTCAATCAGGATGACATCAAGAGAAGCCCTAGCTATCGGAACTGACACAAAGCCACCAGTACTCTTCAGGGGAGAGTATAAACAGTGGAAAGATCGGTTCATGGACTTCATAGAAAGACATGAGTTGGGTGTTTTAATTAGGAAATCCTTAGAAGAAGGAGTTATGGCACCTATAATGAGGACTCGCACGGTTGATACTGTGGAGATACCAATTCAACTTAAGTTTGATGAACTAGATGGTGAAGACCTAAAAAGAGCAAAAGCTGATAGATTAGCAAAGTCTTTCATTCTTTAAGGCATTACTAATGAAATCTATGTGAAGATTGACATCTACAAAGCTACAGGCAAACAGATGTGGGATCAGCTAGAGAAAATGATGCTTGGTTCAAAAGTTGGAAACCAGCTCAAGATATCCAACTGCCTCAACAATTATGAAGAATTCAAAGGTAGAGTTGGAGAATCACTAGCAGAAACATACGACAGATTTGTGACCTTGTTGAATGAGTTAAGCAAGAACAAGGTCAATAAATCACAGATAGAGCTGAATGTCAAATTTCTGAGCATCCTTCAGCCTGAATGGAAAAGATTTACAAGGCCGGTGAAGCAAATCAAAGATCTGAACGATATTCCACTTCACAAGGTATATGAAACCCTCAAGCAGAATGAGGAAGAGGTGGATGAGATCATGGATGAAAAGAGACAGGGTGAGAAGACAGTTGCTGACTCAGTTGCTCTTGTTGTGAAGAAGAAGAAGAAGAAGAAAAAGATGATTATGTCTGAATCAGATAATGTGGAAAATGAAGCGAACTCTGACTCTGACAACTGTAAACAACTAAAGCAGGCTATACTTATGTTGACTAAAGCTTTTCAGAAGAAATTCTACAAAAAGCCGAGCTCAAACAGTAAGAGGTATACATCTGATCCAAGCAACTACGCTCACAAGGAAAGGTTTGAAGGAAAGAGAATAGAGGAAAGGAAGCCAGAAGAGAGAAGGTATAAAGCAGAAGAGATCAAACATCCAGAACCTCCAACGTGCTACAACTGTGGTAGACCTAGACATTTTGCAAAAGACTGCCGAAGACCCAAAGTCCGGAACTCCGACTACTACAAGAAGAAAATGCTTCTAGCCAAGCAACAGGAAGCTGGAAAAGCATTGATGGCAGAAGATGAGTTCTGGATGGATCAACCAGACGAAGAAGATGAAAATGACTAGAAGAACGAAACAGCACATCTATGCTTCATGGGCAAGCTGGAAAAAGAAGTTGATGCTGATTCGGATGAAGAGGAGAATGAAGAGGTATGTGATTTAACTCAATCAGATTTCTTAAATCAAATGCATGCCATGATGACAAAACTCCAAGAATTAGAGTCGAAACTCAAGTGTGAAAAGGGTGTTATTCTTGTACAAAACTAGTCAATACAGAAATTTAGCAATGACCTTGCTGAGAAGAAAGTATTGATTGAGACTTTACACAAAAACATTGACACCAGCGCAAAAGAACAGAACATAATTCTTAAAGAGGTTGCTGAAACAAAGTCTAAATTGAAAAAGAGTGAGTTTGATTTCAAAGAGCTTACGATAATGTATTCTTCGCGTACCAAAGAAAACGAAACTTTACTTGCAAAATTAAAAGCTTTGGAAGAGAAGTTATACACATTGGGTCAAACTGAACAAACCATTCATCTAAACAAACCCAAAGAGGAAATAGAGAAATGGGGACTCGGATATGAGAATCCACACTATCTTAAAAATGGTATATCTGAAGTGCCAGCACTTTATGATTTTACATTTTTGAAACTAGCTCGAAGAATCCCTGATCTTAAAGTTTTCTGGACTGGACTGTCTAGAGAGGATGAAGCCAAGGAAACTGAAAAACGCATGAAATCATCTAAAGTTCACCTTCCATTTTATTATGCGAAGTTGAATAATAGTTATAATGATGATCCAAAATATCAATCAAAATCTCTTTCAAATGATTTCTTTGGAAGTTATTCTGTAAAAGAAATGGAGGCGAATCCTATTAAAGGTAAACTTTACGTCCCTCCTCTCATTTTGGAAAGTAAAATTTCTGAACTTGAGACATCTTTAGCAGATGAAAGACTTTTGATTGATATTGAATAGAAAGTGTTTTCAATTGTGTTTTCAAATACTGTTCTTTCTAAGGCTTCAAAATATAAAGACAGTTTTGGTCTAACTGATGGAGGGTATGATTTTCTAAACTCTGATGGTGGTTTGGATAATTGTTTTGATCAATTTGATTTTAATGCCAAACTTCCTAATCATTCATCTTTTGTTGTGAAATCCTTGGGAAAATCCAGTATGCTTGAGAAAGGTAAATCAACGAAAGTTGATAAATCAGTTTCTGTGAAAACTAAGAATGCTAAAGGTAAGAAGAAATCTCAGCATTCACATAAACCGATCACTACTGGTAACCCAAAGAAGATGCATTCAGTTGTTTCTCAAAGATCTAACTCAAAAGTCTCAAATATTTCAGATCTGAGCAAGCTAGGCGTTAAATCTCAATGGCAACCAAAATGGAAGATTGACGAGACTGCTAACTTTTTTTGTAGTGTTGATTTTAATAAGACTCCGACTAGTAAAGATGTTTTGAATGCGAATGTTGCTACTATTTTGAAACCAAAACTTGTCGTTTATCTCAAGAAATACTCTATGAAGCAATTATTCCAGTTACGTCTGTCTATTAGAAAGTCTTCATATTATGATAAACATGCTTATGCTTCTTGTCAAGATTCTGATGTTTGGTTTGGAAATTATCATGTTCATTCTTATCATTCATATGATTCATTTGATTCTCAAAAGTAAAGAGGACCCAAATTTCAATGGGTACCAAAATCATGTACTAACACTTTGGACCCATTTACATGTGGGTACCTAAATCTCTTGTTTCGTAATTTCTCTTGTGCAAACCCGTCATATATGGTACTTGAATAGCGGGTGTTCCAAGCATATGACAGGGCAGAAAGGAATGTTGTCCAATTATACAGATAAATATTGCGGGACAGTTAGATTTGGGAACGACCAGTTTCACCAATTATGGGATATGGTGAAATGGTACACGACAAAGTCACGATTACGAAGGTGAGCTATATTGAAGGCTTAAGACACAACCTTTTCAGTATAGGACAGTTCTGTGACAAAGGCTTAGAGGTAAATTTCAAGGCCAAGAGGTGTTCTGTTCGAATTGAAGAAGGCGAGGAACTCTTGATCGGCACGAGAAAGTCCGACCTCTACACAATTAATTTGTCAAACGTCCAGACTGACAAGCAGGTTTGTCTACTCTCAAAAGCCTCGATGCAACAAAGCTGGTTATGGCATCGACGGCTCTCTCACCTCAATTTTCGGTACATCAACAAACTGGTCAGTGGAAAATTAGTGCACGGACTTCCTGAACTCAAGTACGAAAAAGAACACTTGTGTGCAGCATGTGAAAAGGGAAAGATGAAGAGAGCTCCGCACAAACCAAAGCCTGAACCGAGTACAAGTACTCCTTTAGAGTTGTTGCATATGGATCTCTGTGGTCTGATGCGAACGCAAAGTCTAGATGGAAAGAAGTACATACTAGTTATTGTGGACGATTACTCGCGATAAACTTGGGTCAAATTTCTACGTTCAAAAGATGAGACGCCTGATGTTCTCATTACGTTCCTAAAGACGACCCAGGTAAATCTGCAGAAACCAGTCAAGCTTCTCAGAACTGACAACGGCACAGAGTTCAAGAACAAAACAGTTGAAGAATATCTCAAATCGGTCGGGATATCACATCAATACTCTGCTGCTCGTACGCCTAACAGAATGGAGTGGTCGAAAGAAGAAATCGTACGCTAGTCGAGGCTGCTCGTACTATGCTAAGTCAATCTGACTTACCTCTATTTATGTGGGCTGAAGCTGTATCGACTGCGTGCTACACTCAGAATCGATCCATGATACACCGCAGATTCAAGAAGACTCCTTATGCGTTAATTAACAACCGAACACCGACAATCAATATTTCCATATATTTAGGTGTAAGTGTTATGTTCTAAACGATAGAGAGAGTCTGAACAAGTTCAGTGCCAATGCGGACGAAGGAATCTTCATTGGTTATTCATCTACATCTACTACATTCCGTGTATACTTGAAGAAGTCAAAAACAGTGGTTGAAAGCGTAAATGTCACATTTGATGAAGAGATGGCTTCTGAACAACACAATTCAGAACCCGTGATAACCGGAGTACTAGCTTCTGGGCAAATCAGTCCAGAACTTGCGTCTCAAGCGATCAAATCAAATGAAGCATCAACGTCTACTAATCATTTATCTGATTTAGATTTATTATTTGAATTGTTTTATGATGAATTTCTTGGATCTAATGTGAAGAAATTTGTTGTGGTTGACAGGATGGAAGACTCAACGACTACTCATCCAACCGGTTAAGATATCTCTATTGAATCCAACTCCTCGATTCAGCAAGGAATTCCAGTTCAAATGCCGACTCCAACAGCTGAAGCTGTGACAAATAATGAAGAGACAGAAGTTGTTGTATCAGTAGGATGTTCTGTACAGACTGATCTACAGACGGACCAAGTTGTACCTACTAAACCTTCTGCACCTACTACTTCAACTACAATCATCATTCCTCCTGAACAACCTGAAGAAGGTACCAGTGGATTCTTAGATGATAATTTTGATATATATTCATATAATCACTCCCTCATGAACATAAATGGACAAAAGCGTACCCGATAAGCCAGATCATTGGTGATCCTTCAAAACCGGTGCAAACTAGGTCAGCTTCAATGAATATGTGTATGCATGAATCCTTTCTGAGCAAGATCGAGCCATCTCGCGTATCCGAGGCTCTTGCCGATTCAGACTGGGTGACTGCAATGCAAGAAGAGCTGAATCAGTTCGACGCACTTAAAGTCTGGAGACTCGTACCCAAACCTCAAGGTAAAACCATTATAGGTACGAAATGGGTTTTCAAAATCAAGAAAGATGAAGATGGTACCGTTATCAGAAACAAAGCAAGACTTGTAGCCAAGGGATACAGGCAAGAGGAAGGAATAGACTACGACGAGACTTATGCTCATGTGGCGCGTTTAGAGGCAATTCGTATGTTTTTGGCCTACGCAACTCACAAGAACTTCACTGTCTTTCAAATGGACATGAAGACCGCCTTTCTGGATGGCATTCTAAAGGAAGAAGTCTACGTCTCGCAGCCAGAAGGCTTTGTCAAACAAGAGAAACTGAATCATGTCTACATTCTCGACAAAGCACTTTATGGACTGAAACAAGCTCCTCGCGCCTAGTATGATGTCCTATCTCAATTTTTAGTCAAGTCTGGTTTTACAAAAGGTACGGTAGATACCACTTTGTTTATTAAAAAGGAGAAAGCCGATATCATTCTTATTCAAATCCATGTGGATGATATTATTTTTGTCTCTACAAATCCTATGTACTGTAAGAATTTTTCAAACCTTATGGTGTCAAGATTTCAGATGAATATGATGGGAGAGATGAATTTTTTTCTCGGATTACAAGTCAAACAATTTTCATCGGGGATTTTTATCAATCAATCAAAATACATTCTTGATATTCTTCGGAAGTTCAAAATGGAAAATTCTAAACCGATTGGTACCCTAATGGCACCAGGTACTAAGATTGGCACCGATCCTTCTGGAAAGGCTGTTGATGTTAGGACTTACAGAGGGATGATAGGTTCCTTGATGTATCTTACTTCTAGTAGGCCAGATATAATGTTATCTACATGCTTATGTGCTAGATATCAGGTCAATCCCAAAGAATCCCATTTGTCTGCAGTTAAGCGCATTTTTAGGTATCTGAAGGGGACTGCAGATCTTGGTCTGTGGTATCCTAAAGATACTAGCTTTGAACTAACAACATATACAGATGCAGATCATGCTGGTTGTATGCTAGACAGGAAGAGCACGTCAGGTCATATACAGTTCCTCGGTGATAAACTCGTAAGTTGGGCATCGAAGAAACAACTTTGTGTATCAACTTCAACGGCCGAAGCAGAATATGTAGCTGCTGCTAGCTGCTGTTCTCAGGTATTGTGGATGAGAACACAACTGTGCGACTACGGTTTTCACTTCAACAAAATCTCGATCTACTATGACTCAAAGAGCGCCATCGCGATAACAACGAATCTTGTTCAGCACACCAAGACCAAACACATAGATGTCTGGTATCATTTTATCAAAGATAATGTCGAAAAAGGAACAATTGAACTTTTCTTTGTAAAAACTGATTATCAACTTGTAGATTTGTTTACCAAACCTTTAGACGAAAAGAGGTTCACCTTTCTTGTCTCTAAGCTTGGTATGCTAAATCTTAAGACATAATCAGTAGTTACCTATCAAAGTTTTTTAATTGTATACTTTTTCATCATTTCTTCATTCTTATTTCTGAATGATATCTGCACTTCAAATATTCTGTTCATGATCCAAGGGGGAGTATGAGAAGAAATTGACAGATGGTAAATATTAATTTGAGGAGAAGACTCACTAATTTATGCATTTACCTTTTTAATGTCAAATTTTTGTGATGCATGATTTTAGGGGGAGTTTTACAAGTCAAAGGAGTTAGGATATGACTTCTGATTATTTCAGATCAGAACTCGTATTTTCATTGTTTTACTACTTTTTGTCTTTTTATTTTCAGTGAATAAATTTGCTTTGACTATGACATAAGACTTTTGCAGTTTTTGAGAGACGCTTACATGTTCATATCTTTATGACTTTAAGCTTAGTTTCATGAGATGTAAGATCGCACGTAAAGGTATAATCCTTTATCTTAATCTCATATATGATTGAAAGAAGGATAACTTTCATTCATTGAAAACATGTTCTTAAATGTTCAAACCACTTCCCGAATCTCAAAACGATTTCATGAATTGGAAGTGTGCGTTTAAATGTTTTCAAGATCTACTTTGTGCTTTAACTGATTAGTTAAACCATTTTGAGCATCATATGCTTTCTAGGAAAACATCGGATTTCATTGTGCTAGGACTTAACACAACTTCTATGGATACACGTTAACCAGTATTTCCTACCCAATATGTTAATCCATAGTGATTGAGTGTGAGAAATCAAAAAGAAATGAGTGTGGGCTGTGTGATGAGATATAATGCAAAAGAGAGTTCTTTTAGAAGTGAGCTTAATGTTTAAAAGAAAGAGGGTGTGAGAACAGAGTTAAAAGAATATCAGAACTCTGCACCAACTACTTTCTGAGCCGGGCAACCACATTTCTAGTGTTTCACATTTCTTTGGTGAACATTATTGAAACAGGAAACTAGCCCATGCCAACTCTTGATTAACCCCACCAGCTACTCATTTTCTTCTCAAATATAAAATGTTTCATTTTCAAAGGGGAAGCAACACATTTACTATCTAATTTTCATTTGGAAAATCTGGATATTGAAAAGAAGGAAGTCTGCCCCACCTTCGCACTTCACTCATGCACATTGAGTCTGTGTTTAACTTACTGTTGTCTCAATGGTTTACACAATATTGAGCCTTATAAGCAATCATCAAGTGCTTAATTCTTTCTATCACATGCATGAACACACAAGGAATTTGTTTCTTTGTCATAACGTTCATAGAATTTACCTTTGTGGTGTTTCGATGATTGAATGGAAGCCTTGGGGAAGTGAACATCATAAAAGCTCCTTTCCAATGTGTATTCGTTACACACAGTGACTTGGTGTTACTGACAGGCATTTTAACTGATTCATTTGTTGATTCATGTGTTACACGATTATTTTGTCTGGATTTGCAAAGATCTGGATGATTATCTTTTGAATTGACGAATCAGAGGCTCTAAATGAAAGACATTTCTTACTCAGAGTTTTGATGAAATCGTTTCTCTTTTCATCAAAAAGGGGGAGAACCTAAAGCTTGAAGAAATGTCCATTACATTACAAGATTGGAAAAGAGAAGAGCTAACCAAGAAATGCGAGAGATCAAAGTATTCTGAAGACATGCTGATTTTAGAGAAATTTTCTTTGAAGATACTTTGCTAAAGCATTCTGAGCTAAAACCTGGAGATTATTACATATTGAAGACAGAGAAGGAGATTCCAACTTCTGAGCTGAAAGAGAAGACTGAATTGCTAAAATCTTTTTAGTAATGATCTTGATCCAAAGGGGGAGATTGTTAGCGCACAGATCTATTGGATTCAAGATCATCCAATCTGAAGTTTGCAATCTGAAGCTAATGCTGAAAAGTCGCTCTCAAGATTAGTCTAATGTTAAGTTTGTAATAATTGTCAAAGTTAATTATTGTCTTAATTATTGTATTTTGTATTATTCCTAAATATCTAATTAATAGATATTTTAGGATATTATGTTTTTAGATATTAGTTTAGTTAGATATTATGTTTGTTATGTTTGAAGCAAGTGTGTTAGACAAGCAAAGTTAGAAATCAGATCACACACAACACACACATACACGGTGTTTACTGTTCATCAGAGAGAAAAACATCGAGAGCTTCAAGAGATCAAATCCTGTAATCTTTGTTATTAATCAAACAGGTTGGTAAATCATTTGTGTCGTTGTTTTTGATAAGAACTTGATAATATTGTGGACCGACAAAGCCTACCGAACATAGTCTTCCCATTTTTCGGTAACACTCACTCCTACCGAAACTCTTAAATCTATCTTCTTTGTCGAACAACCATATCGAACATTTCACTTTCGGCACCTATGATCTTTACCGAACCTCTACCATCGACAACCATGGTGCTTACATGTTTGATCTTATCCACCATTGTGTCGAACTTCTTTCGGCACCTCTAACATCCCCCACTTACTATTTTCCACGTGTCATGATTTGACATGCCATGTCAGGGACACGACGTTTGGCGACCCCCACGTCCCTGACATAGCCGTTTTTGGCCATTTCCCCTTCCCCATGATCCTAAATCCCCATTTCAACATTACCTTTTTAATTTACTTTAATTTCATTTAACTCTTTTTGAAATCCGATGTTTCCCTCCACTATATATATTTGAAGAACCCTATCTCTTTTCTTTTTACAGCCATCATCCATCTCTCCAATCTTTCTCTCTACACCTGCAACTTTAAGTTCTTCCAACAACCATCAATGGCATCCTCAAAGTCATCCAAGTCAAGCAAGAACACACCACTCACTAGGGAATCTCTTGTGTTCCCCGCTTGCAACCACATTGCACGTATGAGTGCAGATATCGATCACCCGGAGTTCAACCATGTATCGATCTTCCTTCAACGATCACCCATTCAACTTGCTCTTACTGCTTCTCCCAAGATGGGCAAAATGCTTCTTGGAAACTTCTGGCTCACGTGCTCCTACGACGAAGAAACCCACAAGGTATCCGTCTCTATTCTCTCAGACTCTGAACATCCGGATCTTACATTCGGGGTTGAAGATGTTTACTCCATCCTTCAATTTCTGATCTTTACACCCTATGCTCCTTTCCCTACTAGTCACGAGCTATAGGAAGTTATCAAGGCCCTTAACTACATTCATGACGACAAGGGCAAAGGGTCCGGAACTTTACTTCGCAAAAACATGGGCGAAGTGTGGAATTTCTTTTTCTCCCATCTTATTTACTGCATTTCTCACAAAACCTCCGAATGGGATCATTATCCAGCACACGTGACACGGTTGGCACATGCACTAATGTTCATCCGGCTTATCGACTTTGCCCAAGTGATTTTTGCCTCCATTGTTGTGGTGACCTCTCCTTCTCGCACCTCACATGTGGCTCTTCCACGTTTTCTATCTCTGATCATCAACAACAAGCTAAAAGATTTTCTTGATGCCGATGCTAACTTACCAGAGCCAACTGTCATTTACGAATTGATGCCTAATCATGTAGGCAAACAAGTGTTGAACAAAGGTCTGAAGGCTACCGACAACCCCTTGACTCCAGGTATGATTGCTTTTGCTACAACTCCCAATCCGGTTTGGGGTGCCCATGTGGGTGTGGATGCCGAAAGGCCTCAACAACCACAGGGTCACGCCATTTCGGTAGCCCCTATTTCCCCTACTTCTTCCCGAGCCAAATCGGTGGCTATTAAAAAGAAAAAGGCCATTGGTAACGCCGCACTTGCTGCCATGACACTGACTCCAAAAAAGCCTTCGGAGTCTACCCCTGTCATAACCTCTTCTTCTTTGAAGCAGCGTGGCTCCAAATACCCTCCTAAGTCTCGTTATAAGAGACTTAGGAAACCCCACATGGCCAAGCCTCACACTCCTCAACTCCCTCTCAACAGGGTTTGGTTGTACAAAAGGAGACCCCCACTAAACCTTCACCAACATTTCAATTGTTAAATGAAGATAAGTTGGTTTCCTCTCCAGACCAACGTTCCTCTTCACCACATCACAACCTATCACCCGGGTTTATGCCCGAAGTCTCTACACAGCTCGGTGAAGAAACGACCTTTCCAGGGGTCGGTTCCAAGAGTAATAATGATTTTCTAGACATGCTCTTCAGTGATACCACCTCATTTGATGCAACTGAACAACACACCCTTCTCCCAAGGAAATCATTTCGGCAACCATTGTCACCGCCGACAAATCACCCTCACCCAAACAATCACCGAAGAAATATTCACCCAAGAAACCTTCCCCCACTAAACCATCTCCTAAAAAGCCTACCCCTTCTCCCCAATCCACTCCCAAACACTCACCCCCACACTCTACCTCTTCCTCCTCCGATTCCCCCTCTGATTTCCTGCGTAAGAGACAACCTCTTGCACCTCACCGAACCTTACCTCATCAACCTCCCTCCCCCACTGCCGAACGAGCAGGTCATTCGGCACCACCTCCTCCACCTCCTCACCTTCCCATTCCTCAAGATGTGTTTGTCGATATTCTCGACACCAATCGGCAGCACGAATGCTTGGCACTCAATTTTCCAATTTGAGAGCGGAATATGAGTGGTTTCTTGCCTCCAACGGTCATCGTATCAATCTTTTGGAAGAGGGTGTTGTTCGGCATACAAGGATTACTGATAATTTAGAGGACAACTCTAACTCTCTTCTTACCGTGATTGATCTCCTCAAAGAACAAAGTGCTGAGCTCCTTAAAGTTCAGACTGAGTTTTTCAAGTGCATGGATGTTATGGAACAGGATATTCAGAATCTGGCCAACACTCTCGGGGATACTTTGGATGTTGTGATTAAGCATTTGGAGCAGCTCATCTAGGGTCATACCGATCTTACCCTTTCCATGGCCACTCTCAAAGCTGCCTCTGATGCTCGGGATCAAGAACTAGCTTCTCTTCGGCAACGGGCGAATAGTCAGGATCAGATTAATGCTCAACTTCTGGCGGCTCTTTCTCAGATCAATGCCAAGCTTGACCGTATGCCTGCCTCTGTTGCTCAGTATTGTGCCGATTCTCTGGATATTGACATCACCGATGCTTCTTTCAGTCCTGATGATCGTGTTTGTCTTCATCGCATCAATCTCTGCCTGGGTCGTGTGTTGGCCAAGGCTGGTCTTTCTTCTCAGGCACGCACTGAGGGACAGAAATCATCCGAGGGGGAGCAAAATACCCCTCATATTACTATTACCAGTGCGCGTCAGGAAGAACCTCAAAATTCTCCTCATCAACAATTCATTCGGCAAGAAGGGTCTACGGTTGAGAAGGAGCTACCGAAAGAAAAGGAAGCAGAAAAATCAGCAGTTGCCGACACTGAAACACCTCAATAACCACACACACACACTCGTCCTCTCCGCCGATGGTGGTCAGGCAGTCATGTCGCTCCAACAGATCAGATTACATGAAATCACCGATGGGATTTTTCCGATGAGGGGGTTCGAATTCTGTCGAATTTGTTGGTGCCCTGATTGAGATGATACTTTTGGAGACAAGATGGATCAAAAGTTCCATGTTTTTTAGGGTTTTTTTTTCAAGAATTGTGAAATGTGTGTTTTTTCAAATTTCTTCATTAAATTTCTTGATTTGGGTTTTTTCGGAGTTTGATTTAGATCTGGTGAATCTGTGTGTTTCATCTAGTGAATTTGTGTATTTCATCTGGTGAATGTGTGTTTCATCTGGTGAATATGTGTGTTTCATATGGTGAAATAGTATTAGATGAAATACTGTAATTATTAACATTATAAAAAAACTATTATGATTCAATTGGTGAATACGTGTTTCATTTGGTGAATTTTTGTTACCAAAATGACAATTATGCCCCTTTCATGTGGTGAAACAGTTTTCAATTAAAACCATAGGATCAAAACCAAATTACGGCTTAGATCGGTTCTTACGGTTTTCAACCTTTTTGTGGTTATATATATATATAACGTTGCAAGCCTGAAAAACGTTGCAACCCACATTTTAACCATTGGATTCATGATCGACGGTTATTTTATTTTTATTTTTCTGTTTTTTTAATTAAAAATATTGGACCCCATATCTATTGTAACCGCCGATCATGAATCTGACGGTTAAGATGTGGGTTGCAAGGTTTGCAACCTTTTTAAAGGTTGCAAATAAAACAACCCATATATATATATATATATATATATATATATATATATATATATATATATATATATATAGGGTTGGTATCAATTGGAAACCAAGTTTCATTGGAAACTTTGGAAACCAAATTTCAGCCATTGATCTTTATAATCAATGGTTAAGATTCATTTGAATATATATGGTAGTAAATTAATTAATTTATTAATAATAAATAAAAGTAATAGATGAAAAGGGTAAATATGTATTTTGATTTTGTGTCTCAAATATGGCAAGAAAGATTTATTTTATTTAGATTTAATGTATATTGATTTCTTTTTGTAAAAAAGTTGTTTATTTAATTATGTAATGTATTTTTATATAAATCTTATCGGCTGGTATTATTTTGTTATAATTTAATTTATAGTTTTTTTCTATAAAATGTTGTTATTATTATTATTGTTAGATTTTATGTAAGAAAATAATTTTTTTAATTTCATTTTATTATAAAATTTCCCACGCAATCTAATATTGTGATGAAACAGAATGAATTTGTGGATTACAGATTTCATCAGGTTCATCGTGTTAGCATTATTGTTTCATAATGAAACATGATGAATTTGTGCCATTTTTGTTAACTTCCTATTTTTGTTTTATTACCTGTTCAGTTGCATATCCGTATATGAAAATAGATTCATCAGGTTTATCGTGTTACCATTATTGTTTCATAATGAAAATAGATTAATCAGGTTCATCGTGTTAGCATTATTGTTTCATTATTACCATATATAAGCTAAATTAAAATTAAATAATTTACCTAAATTAAATATCTTATTTTTAAATTAATCAATGATTATTATTACCATATATAAACTAAATTAAAATTAAATAATTATTAATATAATAATAATAACAGTTACCATATATATTATGAAATAATGTAAAAGACAAAAATAACCTTTTCAATTAAAAATAAAAATAAAAAAAAAGAAATTCACTGATTGGTTGATTTCGGTTTCCAAAGTTTCTAATGTAATACTGGTTTCCACTTGATCGCTCTCCTATACATATATATATATATATATATATATATATATACTAGATTTACCCCCGTGTATTACATGAGTTAATTTAAAAAAAAGTAAATCATGCCAAAAAAATTTATCTTACAGATATGAATGATCATCGAAAGTACGATACTATTTTTCCAAGGTTTTTTTCCCTTCAGAGTTGTTTTTTTAACTGGTTACAAAATGTTTTTGTTTTACAAAAAATTAATAAAAAATATGAATAAATATTAAGGATTTATAAAACAAAATTTATAATATAACGTAAATTAAATTATGGAAAAGTGTATAATTAAAATATTAATAAAATAAGAATCACGTATCATAAATTACCAAATATTTCTTTATAATAACATTCTTTGTTCTATTGCTAATTATACTTTCATCATTTATAATTAATATTTTTAAAATTAAAATATCATAATGTAAAGAAAATAAAATTAAAAATGTTATTTTATAAAACTTCATAAAAATCAAAATTCTTTTATAAAAATTTAAAGAGGATCAAGTTTTTATAAAAAAAAACTCTTGAAGTAAAAATTGATATGAAATATCCAAAAGAAAATTAAGACAATTTAGTGATTATTTGTATCAAATCTCAAACTAATCACGAAACATTAATTCGTATATATTTATGATATTTAATAATATAATTAAATCCAAAAATATTCAATATTGGACTCATTTCGAAGGTACTGACGAAACGATTACAATGGTATAATTTGTAAAAAATAAAAATGTTTTTTTAATGCATTTTAGTTCATATACGTTATTTATGTTTATATGATAAAAGTCTAATTAAATGAAAAATAAAAAAAATAAGGGATTAAAAGTAAACTACATATCTAATTATAAGGGTAATAAATGTAAGGTATAAATTAACAAAATTGAATTACGGAAATATTTAAGGAAGAATGAATGAGGATGTGCTAAATGAACTTATAATGTAAAATGCGTCCAGATACATGTTTAGGCGGGAAAATGAAAACACGGGCTCACCAGAAGGCGACATGTGTTCTTCTAGTTACTTATTTATTATATGTATAGATATATATATAACAAACCATACAAACCATCAATTTCATTGTTTAATTTAATAAAAACCAAATTTTTATTGTGAACATGAGAACAAATCTTGACCATTGATCAAAATTTAGAAAATCAATCAATGATTAAAAAATAATAAGGTTAATTGAGAAATGAATATGGACAAAAATGTGAATTTGCTTTCACGCCTATATTTTTTCACATTTTATTTTATTTTTTAATTAAAATCTTTTTACTTCTTTAATTTTTAAACTAGATTATCTTAAAATAACTAATATTTACATCAAAAAAACCGATCATTTAATTCTCTTCGATTTGACATCCAACTTGATATAGTTTTTTTTACCGTTTTTTACGTAAAATGATATATATGTGTAATATTCATCATGAATATTTATGCATGTCCATACGTTTACAACAACTCTTTAATATTCAACTATTAGTATGATATTCATCATGAATATACAACTTAATATAACATTCATCATGAATAGTTATGTATTCTCTCGTGTATTCAACAAATCTTTAGCATTATACATCACTATGACATTCATCATTAATATACAATTTTATTGTATAACATTCATAATGAATATACATATTATTCATCATGAATGTTTATATATGTCACATTTATACAACAACATTTCAACATGCATTACATTGGTATGATATTCGTCATGAATAGACATTTCACTATAACATTCATCATGAATATATATATATATATATATATATATATTATTCATCATGAATATTTTACTATAACATTCATCATTAGCATAAATATTATTAATCATTAATATTTATATGTATTTTACATTTTTACTATAACATTTATCATGAATATACTAGAAACGTACTCGCGCAATGCAACGAGATACATCACAATTTTAATGTTTCATTTTATTTTTTATTTTTGTCGATTTACAATACGATTTTGGATGGTT
Organism: Arctium minus; assembly: GCA_954870635.1. NCBI lineage: Eukaryota > Viridiplantae > Streptophyta > Magnoliopsida > Asterales > Asteraceae > Arctium > Arctium minus. The sequence continues at coordinate 18,842,298 of OX941097.1, read as the reverse complement.
TTGAGAAAGTGATAATGTTTTTCTTATAAATTTGTTTTATTTAGGCTTAATAATATAATTTTTTTATATAAAAAAATTAAGTATTTTGTTAGAATTCAATGATTATCTTATATATTTTAATGACATCTAGAAAAAATAACCAATTACATATTTAATAATATAATTAAAAAAATTTATAGTAATATAATATATTAATTAATAATGATACATGAAAAGGTCTGCATAAAAGGAATGTCCTGTACATACCAAATTGGTGGATGTTAGAAGCCTGCAGTAGTAATATGTATCTTGTGCTTTGATACTTGTAAATTAAGAGATTTTTAAAATCTTGCATAAAATGATGGTACCTTATGCCTAATAATTTGTATTTAAGAGTTTTTTATCCGTACTTTATAATATAGTATAGATATTATTAATCATGAATATTTATGTATGATCACGTGTATACAATAACTCTCTAGTATTTATATTAGTATGATATTTATCATAAATATTAATTTTCACCATAACATTCATCATGCATATACATATTATTCATCATGAATATACTATACTTTCAATATTATATACTCTAATTTTCTTTCTTTTTCTTTATTGGGTTCTCGATTGATTTGAATGAGTTCCCGATTCGTCTCAATAGATTTCCCGATCCATCCCGATAAAAGTTAAAAGTGGTAGGTTATGCTTTACACTAACAAAAACACAATAAATTAATTAATAAGTTCTCAATCGGCCTCGATGAAGAATGAAGGTGTTAGGTTATGTTTTTAACACACAACCACACCTCAAGTTAATGAATAGGTTTTTAGTTAGTCTTGATAGGTTCTCGATAAGTCTCGATTGGTGTCGATAAGTCCCGATAGATTCTCGATCGATCTCGATGTGTTCTTGATTGATCTCGATGGGTTTTAGATCTGTCTCGATAAAATTTGAAAGTAATACGCTATGATTTTACACACACAAACAAATAATAAATCAATCGGTAGGTGCTTATTGATGAAAAAAGGGTGGTACGTTATGGTTTAACATACATAAACACACACCAAGTCAATAAATTGATTCTCGATAGGTTATCGCTCGGTCTCGATGGGTTCTCGATTGGTCTCAATGGGTGTTGGGTTATGGTGATGAATAACACGGTGCCTTATGACGTTGAAGACAGTTTGAAAAAGGTGATGTCAAGTTATGGACTTACGGTGTCGAGTTGTTGTACACACTTGAACGTACATAAATATTCATAATGAATATAACACATATATAACACTTCACGTAAAAAACGGTTAAAACGAGAAAAAAAAACTATATCGAGACGAATGTTATATAGAAGAACACAAATTTTTTTGTTTTCTTATATAATTTGTTTGATTAAAATATTAGTAATTTTTGAGATAATTTATTTTAAACTTTAAGGGAATAAAAAGTTTTTAGTTATAAAATAAAATAAAAATTCAAATAAGGTAGGCGTGGATTAAGATTAACTTCATTCTTTTACCCTTAATCACCTTAACTAATAACTTTAATTAAAAATCTATTTAATTTGAGTTGTTGGATCAATGGAGGGCTAAGATTAATCCTCATGTTCACAATGAAAATTGATTTTGCAATTGAAGTCCCCCCTCTCTCTATCTCTTTATATATATATATATATATATATATATATATATATATATATATATATATATATTGAGAGAGAGGGAGGTGCAATAGAATACCTCAAAAAAATGGAAAATTGAGGAACACCCTGGTAGTCCTTGATCTGGACGGTATGCACTTGTGCATGTTACAAATTATCTGTATGCACAAATGCATATCATCCAGCTGAAGTGCTATCAGGGTGTTCCTCAGTTTTATGTCGTTTTAAGGTTTTCCCCTTAACCTGACCCCCCTATATATATGTGTGTGTGTGTGTGTGTGTGGTGGTAATCATTTGAGAATCCGATTATTTGTGAGGGATGTGAGATCCAAACTAATATATAGGTTTAGTGAGTAATCACAATGTGAATTACCATATCAAAGTTTAATGTTTGAAACATAAAGCACACATATCTGGTTTCAATAAGTATTCACATTATGAATTACCATGTATGGGTTTAATATTTGAAACATAAAACACTCATGCCTTAGATTGATGAGTATTCACATTATGAATTACTATGTATGAGTTTAATGTTTGAAACATAAAATACTCATGCATTGTATCAATGACTATTAACGGTATGAATTACCATGTTTCGATTTAATGTTTGAAATAGAAAACACATTGGTTTGGAATTAGTGAATAATAATCACAATGTGAATTACCATGTATAGGTTCAACGTGTGTAGCTGTGAATGGATTTCACAGTTCTTACAAAATACATAGTTCTCACATAAATAGTCTCTCTCTCTCTCTCTCTCTCTCTCTATATATATATATATATATATATATATATATATATATATATAGGGGTGGTTTAATTTACAACCCAGTAAAAGGTTACAACCCCGTGTAACCTTGATTTAAACCATTCATTTAGCCTATTCATTATGGAGTGCGTCAACTATTAGTTTCATGAAATAATTTTACCTGCAATGCATATACTAACATAGAATACATACTGTTTCATGAAAAAGTACCACCTTCATCTGATACATCGCATGAACCGTTATATGTATCGACATCTACTGCAGAAATTCAACGAAATCATGTATATTCATTTAGCGAATCAATGATAATCCAAACGCAATGGGTTAAATGAATGATTTAGATAATGGTTGCATAGGTTGTAACTTTTTACTGGGTTGCAAAATAACGTGACATATATATATATATATATATATATATATATATATATATATATATATATATATATATATATATATAGTGCGTTTCTTTTGCAACCCAAGCAATTTGTACAAAATATGCAAACCAATCTTAGTCGTTCATCAAGTCTAATGAATATATGATTTTATTATGTTTCCTAATTTAAAATCATGATTAAATGAATAAACTTAACATTTCCTAATTTAAAATCATGATTATAATGAATAAACTTAACATTTTCCATATATATCACAATCATTATTAATGAATCATAATCATTATTCATAAATATATCTATTGTTTTATAATATAGTGGTTTGCATAGTTTGTACAAATTGTTTGGGTTGCAAAAGAAACACACCCTATATATATATATAGAGAGAGAGATAGTGAGCCCCATTCATTTGCTAACCACCGTATTAGTGCTAACCGTGCTAACCAATTTTCGATCAATCAGAAGCTTTCTACATGCATTTTATTTTTATAAACAGTTTTTATATTTTATTTTAATAGAAAATCAATTAATTGTGGACCATTGATCTAATCAATCTACAGTTAAGATTGGTTAGCACCAATGCGGTGGTTAGCAAATGAAGGAGACCCTATATATATATATAAAGAGAGAGATAGAAAGACATTAAAATACAACTCATCTAAATTATACAACCGATGTAACCCACCTTTCCATTGTCATATATGAAGTTTTTTAGAAACAAATTAATTTTAGCTTAGATTAATATTTAAAATTACTTGATTTGATGTACACATAGAATGAGAATTGCCACAAGGGCAGCAACATCTGGCAGGTTGATGGGTCGACGTGGATAGAGATGAAAAGGTGAGAGAAATGGATGGTCGACCTTAATTGGTAAACAGATTTTATGTCACACTTTTGAGGGTTTCATCTCACCTTTCTTATTACTTTTAAAATACTCTTGTAACTAATTTTAGTTAAATTTAATTAATTCATTAATTAGGACTATGCTTCTTTTTTAATCTAACATTTTTAATATCGACGCTTCGACTCATTTAATGTTTTAAATACGAATCATTTATTGATTGGAAGAAAATAATACATAAAAACCAATAAGTCATTTATTTTTATAATTATTTACCGTAAATTACGTAACAAAATGAAATAGATATTAATTATGTGCTTATCGCAATCACGTGACAACAAAAACATCATATGCAAAATGATAGAACTTTTTACGAAAACTTATTACAAATATGTGTCGTTCAAATATAAGAAGATTGATCAATACGTAGGGAAATATTTGGATCTGTGTTTTCAAATTGATTACTATATATGTCTTCTAGGAATCATGAATAATTGGATGATTAGCTACAATATTAAATTTCTATTATGATAGAACAAAAGTGTTGCTTTATTTATCATCATATTGATACCTTGATGGCTATGTTTTGTAAGATTCCATTTCGGGTTTGTATATAGAGGTTGTTGATCGATCATCATTCAATCAAATAGTAAGTGAATTTATGATAATAAATAAAAATAATAAAAATAGAAAATACTTTTGTGAACACAATTAAGGCATGAGAGTAAAATGAAGTATGAAAAATACAATCGATATCTTGTGATTTATTTGATCTAAAGATAATATTGTTAATTATAGGGCTTTTGGCATGAGGTCAAAATGAATTTGTGTTTGACATATGAAACCAATTTCAATGTTTTAATAACTTAATAATATTTAAAGAGGCTACCCTTAGACAAATAGGGGCTAAATCAAATGAAAACCACAAATATGTTACAAACATGTGAGAACCAATATAAAAATATTTTTTCACATGATATATTTTCACCAAATTTTGGATTTAATATATTTCTTCCCATATATTTGTTTCATAATATGATAATTTTACATGTATTTGTTTCACCACATGAATATTTTTTACCTGTATTTTTCATTTCACTAGGTGAATCAAATTTTATTTTTCACGTGTAATCTTTTCACAAGCTGAACAAAAATATATATGAAACAATATCTTAAATCATAGGTTTTGATGAAAAAAAATCATATAAAAAAATATTTTTATATCGGTTCTCAAATGTTTGTAACATATTTTTGGTTTTCATTTGATTATCGGCCTAGACAAATATATATATATATATATATTTTTTTTTTTTGGGGAAGAAATATCTCAGACCACATTGGACTCAGACTAATCTCCGAAAAACAGGTCTTTGGCCCCCGGGCATTCATCCAGACAAATATATATATTGTTTTGACATAAAGTCAACTTCAAACTTTTAACATCTTAATATTATATTTGGAACTTTTGGTAAAGACTAAAATATATGGGTTTGAAAATGTAACTTGCAAAAATTAATTATATAGTTTAAAATTATGAGTAGGAACTCACAATTAAAATAAACATTTGAATAAGATAAACATTTATATAAGATAGGCATGTAAATATTATGTGGTAAAATCGATCAATAGTACATCTATAATTAAATGGTAATTGGTCTAAATAAAATAATATTAACGAATTAAATTAACCAACTAAACATGTCAAAACTGTAACTAATTGAGGATGCCTAAATAAAGAATGATATGTCTAAAACAATAAAAGTTATACTAACCCAATTAAAGTTAAATAAGATGAAACCAAAATTAAATAAACTAATAGTCTAATTTATTATTTGAACTAACTTGAAAAGATAGATTTAATTGATCCAATTAAGTAAAACTAAATAAGCAAGTTCAAGAACAAACTAACAAGGACTCATATAAGTAAATAATATTGACAATTATAATAATATAAATAATAAATAGCACTATTAAAACTATAAAAGAATTACAATAGATCAATTAAAATTTAAATGATATTAAATTAAAATAATATTAATATGATAATATCTATTAAATAAAAAACTCAATAAACACCTAATAAAGAAAATAAATGAAATTATTATCTATACTATATTATAAAAGATACATAAAATACTCTTAAAAACAGCCTATTAAGCATTATATACTATTATTTAATGTTAATCTACTTAAAATCTCTTAAAAAACAACTAATGAAGCAATATGTACTACTTTTAAATGTTTTTAACCTTAATTAATAAATTTCATTCTTATCCCCAAAATCCTTATCTCTAATCCCCAAACCCTAAAATTATGAAATTTGAATTCTGATAAACATAATCAAAACAGGATAAACATCTCAATTTAAATATAATTTTTTTTAAATAACTACTTAATTTTTTATATATAAAAAATTATATTATTAAGCCTAAAATTATGAAATTTGAATTCTGATAAACATAATCAAAACAGAATAAACATCTCAAATACTCTTAAAAACAACCTATTGAACATTATGTACTATTATTTAATGCTAATCTACTTAAAATCTCTTAAAAACAACTAATGAAGCAATATGTACTACTTTTAAATGCTTTTAACCCTAATTAATAAATTACATCCTTATCTCCAAAATCGTTATCTCTAATCCTCATACCCTAAAATTTTGAAATTTGAATCCTAATAAACATAATCAAAACAGGATAAACATCTCAATTTAAATATAATTTTTTTTAAATATATAAGATAATTAATGAATTTTAACAAACTACTTAATTTTTTTTATATAAAAAAATTATATTATTAAGCCTAAAATTATGAAATTTGAATTCTGATAAACATAATCAAAACAGAATAAACATCTCAATTTAAATATAAAAAATTTTAAATATATAAGATAATTAATGAATTTTAACAAACTACTTAATTTTTTTATATAAAAAACATTATATTATTAAGCCTAAATTACACATTAAGCATTATGTACTATTATTTAATGTTAATTTATTAAAATATCTTAAAAAACAACTAATGAAGCAATATGTACTACTTTTAAATGCTTTTAACCCTCGTTAATAAATTCCATCCTTATACCCCAAAATCCTTATCTCTAATCCCCAAACCCTTTGAATTCTGATAAATATAATCAAAACAGGATAAACATCTCAATTTAAATATAAAAAATTTAAAATATATAAGATAATTAATGAATTTTAACAAACTACTTAATTTTTTTATATAAAAAACATTATATTATTAAGCCTAAATTAAACAAATTTATAAGAAAAAAAACATTATCACTCTCTAAAAACCATCCAAAATCGTACTGTAAATCGATAAAAAAATAAAAAAAAAATATTAAAATCGTGATGTATCTCGCTGCATTGCGTGAGTACGCTTCTAGTTTAATTAATAAAAACCAATCTATAGGTTTAGATGTAGGTTATGACTCCATATTCCTATTTTTTTATAACTAAAAAAAAATAAAACAAAATCACATAAATATTTAATTGGATAATTACATCAAAATCACTATAAAATTCATTTAAATTCAAATAGTTATCTTTTAGTGTGATTTCTTAACGTTAATATCTATTTGTATTTATTTAATTATCTCAATCAAAAACTAAATAATTATGAATTGGATTTGGTTATATGTTTTTTTTTCTTCAATTCAGTTGATATCAACCACAAAACTATAGCAGAAATATTCTATAAATTAATTCATAAACTATATTATTCTTCCAACATGATTTCATAATATTCATTTATGAAGAAATTGATAGAAAACTTACTAAAATTTTTGATAAACATGACAACGAGTAAGGAATAACAGAGTAGCGACGGAATTGCGACAAGTCATTCAACGACAACAGACAGTGGTCAAAAAACTATTTAGCGACAGTGAAAAAGGTTTTGAGGTTTACGTGCTGATAGCGTGTTGAAAGGAAACCAAATGGAACAATAAAATGGAGAGAATGGAATCTATATTTTCTCATTAATCATAAGTTTTTGATATAGGGATAAGTTACAAGTAGATAACTATGAGATATTTCAGTTATAATCTATCTCTGATATATTTATCTCTATCTCTATTTCTGTCGTTATATTCTTTATACGATGACACACTTATCATAACAACAATTAATAATAATAACTAGAAGTGTACTCGCGCAATGCCGCTAGATACATCACGATTTTAATGTTTCATTTTATTTTCTGTTTTTTGTCGATTTACATTACGATTTTGGATGGTTGTGAGAGAGTGATAATGATTTTTTTTATAAATTTGTTTAATTTAGACTTAATAATATAATGTAATTTATTTTGGTTTAATAATATAATTTTTTTTATAAAATATTCTGTAAAATTTTTAATTATATTTTAGATTTTTTATATCTAAAATATGCTGAGAGTTATTTTAGGGGAGTTAAAGTGGGAAATGATTTTAGGGGAGTTAAAATGGTTAAAGATAATGATTGAAAATTAATGAATAACATTAAATGTAGTACATACAACTTTTATGGTTTTTTTTAAATAATTAGCATTAAATAGCGGTAGATTAAGCTTTAAGACTTGTTTTTAAGAGTTTTTTATGCCATCTTTATAATATAGTATAAATTAATAATATAATGTAATTTATTTTGGTTTAATAATATAATTTTTTTTATAAAATATTTTGTAAGATTTTTTTAATTATATTTTAGATTTTTTATATCTAAAATATGCTGAGAGTTATTTTAGGGGAGTTAAAGTGGGAAATTATTTTAGGGGAGTTAAAATGGTTAGAGATAATGATTGAAAATTAATGAATAACATTAAATGTAGTAAGATTTTTTAATTATATTTTAGATTTTTTATATCTAAAATATGCTGAGAGTTATTTTAGAGGAATTAAAATGGTTAGAGATAATGATTGAAAATTAATGAATAGCATTAAATGTAGTACATACAACTTTTATGGCTGTTTTTTAAGTAATTAGCATTAAATAGCGGTACATTAAGCTTTAAGACTTGTTTTTAAGAGTTTTTTATGTCATCTTTATAATATAGTATAGATAATGAGATTCCAAGATCTAAGAATCCTTAGAGAGAGAAAGTAGAGAGAGAGAGACTTGAAAGCGCAAAGTATAATGTATTCGATAGTGTGCGTGTAAAACTTACAAGACACAAAGACCAAAGGGACTTAAATACCCTTGGTCAGATAAAACACTGATAAGACTCTAAACACAGTATTTGACCAAACCCTATAAATACAATGATTACTATAAAATCAGACCTAACAATCTCCCCCTTAGTAATCATTGGCGCTTTGGTCTTCAAAAATCATCTTCTAAATCAGCACGGACCATAAAAGCGACTTTGTGAAGCTTTCTGACTTTTAAGAAAAAATTTCATCTCAGCATCTTTCAGATAAAGTAGTCTTTACTGTCTTGAGCTCTAGACGATACACCTCTTTTGAATGATCTTGAATGAACTGTGGTGTTCGGAGCAGAAACAGCAAAAGAATTTGTTGTAGCAGAGAGAATAGAATCTTTGAGCGAATCTTGATCAGCAGATAAACATTTGAGCTATTTGTCTCTTTAAAATCTCCTTGATTTCTCTGATTTCTCCCCCTCATGACCTTGATGAACTGGTTCAACTAGGTCATGCCAATGTTGGAAACGAGACAACTTAAGATCTGCAAAATCAAAGAAACAGAGAAAATAGAGGAGGTTTGCGCTTCATGTTGGACGCGCAAACCAAGGTTTGCGTTTCATGAAGGGAGCGCAAAGCACAGTTTACGGTTCAAGAAGGAAACGTAAAGCAAGGTTTGCGTTTCTCAAAGGAAGCGCAAAACGAAGTTTGCGAGTCATGCTGGAAGCGCAAGACTGACTTAGAAAAATTTTACCTTTTGAAACCCTTTGACTCCCCCTACACAAATGCATTAGATATGACAATTCGAGATAACATTCATGTAAAGAAAATCAGAAACTCCCCCTCAAAAACAGATATAATCTTTGAAAAATAATTTCTTTGTTCACTCCCCTTGAATAATGCATTAACCCATTAAAATATATTTATGAGAACACAATGATCTAAAATTAATGTAGAAAAAAAAAATACTGAATGTAAATTTTGAAACGACTAAACATATAAAATTTTAAACACTAAACAAATTAAATTCTACTTAGTAAAATATCACAGATTTATCAATCATTTGAAATCAAACATATGTTGTAAGATACAAGAACAAGTTTCATTGCATATCAAGTTAAGACATGTTCAGTTTCAAAAACTTCCAGCAATCTATTCAGTGTGCTCACATGCGAATCTTCGATTAGCTTCAAGAAAATGCAATTCTAAAAATATTATAGAGAACTTTGCATGTACTGACACTAAATCATCAAAAATTAAGACTTTCATAAATTTACAGATTTATCGCAACTCAAACATATCACCAAGTATCATGAGATGTGTGCTCATTGGCATCTCTTAGCAGTGTGCACATTGGCATCTTAACATGAGTGTGCTCTTTGGCATCTTTTAAGCTCGTGCACTTTGGCATCTTTTTAATCAAGAAGTTTATTAAGTAAAGAACATGTCGTAAACGTAACTTTCTATCTAACCCTATTGCAGGATTTGGGTCAGCCGCTCCCAGACCAGAAGTCCTTAGGGGACTAGGTGTCAAGCACCCCTTGGAACTTACTCTCCCAGATCAGAAATGCTACATCGACATATCCTAAACCCATTTATACCAGTAGAACATGACTTTCGATCTGGTTCTATAGAAGGATTTCTGTTCGATCACTCCCAGACCAAATGACCTTAGGGGACCAGATGACAAGCATCCCGAGGAACTTACTTTCCCAAACCAGAAAGGTCACAGGTACAAACTTTCAAACTTAGAGATTTCTGAATTTTAAGATTTTATTGTTCATCTCAATCACTCAGGTCAACATCTAAGTGCTTAGCCCATATTTTCACTCCAATCTAAAATTTTGATCGTTTAGTGTTGTCTAAGCAAATTAAACTATAAATATTCCGAAGCACACAACTTTAAAGCAGTAATAAAAGTTTCAAACATGTTGCTGACTTTTCGACTTTTGTAGGACTTGAAATTTGACCATATAAAAACTTTAATATAAGCAAAAGAACTTGAAAATTTATCCTAAACACATATTTTATTCAAAGGAAAGAAAAAATGTAAAATCTTTTACTTTATAGACTAAAATTTGTAAAGATTTAAACTTTTAATTGATATTTAGTCAGAACAAAATAAAATTCAACTATTTCATCTTTTACATTTTATAAAATAAATTTGTGACTCATATTAAAAAAAATATTGGGTTATACAAATTCACGAGATAGATAAACAAGCTTATATTCTTAAAACATTGAGAAAAACTGGAATAACATCATATACAGAGATATATGCAGCGGAAATAAAATTGATGTACTCACAGTATCTCATTTAGTCAGAAGCTTAAATCACTGAAGAACGAGTTCTAAACTGATTTGTTTAGAAGTCGTAGTCTATGAAGTACGGGTCCTGAGCTGAATTACTCAGAAACCATAATCCTCTTACTCCCCCTTAACATGTGATGCCTGCAACTTTGAATCAGATAAAGATTTAGGTACCCACTTGAATTTGGGCCCATGTTTGTTAGTTGCAGTTCTTATGGGGAAATATTTGTTAGATTTAACATTTAAAGCACGAGGAATATCATCAGAAAAATATGCACAATCATCAGAAGAGAAAGCATAATCATCTGAACTAGACTCAGAAGACGAATATGAGATATTTTTGGAAATTTGAAACATTTGCTTTATAGAGTATTTTGAAATTTTATTACAATAAGCAAATGAATCACTATTGTAAAGTTTGTCTACACATCGATCTCCATCAAACATAGAATCAGTTGATGGCCGCCTAGCTCTCCAGATTTGCTTCTTTGACTTGCTCACAGTCCTATCTGAAAGAATAGAATCGGAAGAATTAGATCAGTCAGAAATAACTTTATCTTGTTTCTTCTACTTCTTTGACCGTCTTCTTTTACGCTTAGGTTTATAATATTGATCATTGAGCGTAAAAGAATCATCAAGAATTTTAGACTTGATATTTAAATCAGAAGAAATAAATTTATCCAAGCAACCAATCTGATCAACTAATAAATCTGAATGAGCCTCGGAGTCTGAAGAATTTTGAGAAAAGATTTTAAAATTTGAAACTTCCTTTTTATTTTCCTTAGAATCAGAAGATAGGCTAGAAATAGAATCTGATTTTTGAGAAAATAAATTTTCTTCAACACTAGAAGTCATAAAAGAAAGAATAATGTCAGATTCAATTTCTTTTAAAATATTTTGATCTTCTATCTTATCTTCAAGATCAATGATTTTACCTTCTAAAACTAATGGAGGAGTATATTTCTTCGAATCATAAATGATTGGAGAAATATTTCCTTTATCAGAATCAGGTGCATAAGGAGCAATAAAATCATCAGACATTGAAGATTTGATAGGAGATATATCATTTTAAAGTTCTTTTTCCTCTTCTTGATTTTTCAGGAAAATATTTTGCATTTTCGGACGTATAAACAAAAGGAATTTCATTTTTCTTATTATTTATCATTTTCTCATTTTCGACTTCTAACACTTGCTTCTCATTCATCCAATCAATTTTAAACTGAGGAGCATAATGAGCAAGAGCCAGATAATCGTATTTATATAAAGTTGGGGATTTTTCAATCGCATTGTTTAAACAATGAGGATTTTCAAAACCAAGTCCCCACCTTTGTTTTAAAGCTTCTTCACTCCTTGGCTTGTTCATTTAAATTGTTTGTTCAGATTGATCTCTTCGATAAAGTTTTTCTTCTAACTTAATTATTTTATCAGAAAATTCATCTTTTAAATTAGTCATAGCCGTCAAAGACTCAAGATAAGTCTTATTTGAATTTTCCAAATCATCCAATTTCTTTTGAAAGATGTCTTTAGTGTTTTCTAAAATAGATTTTTCATCTTTCAAAGAAATTTTTAGTTTGTCAATCAAATCTGACTTTTCAGAATTTAGATTCTTTTCAGATAAGAGTTTTGAACGTAAATTAGACAAAGCATTAATTATGATATCAAACTGAGAGGTAATGAAATTAAAATCAAATTCAGAGTATACCTCATCAGCATCAGAATCAGAATCAGAATCATCTGACTGATCATCTCCGATTAGCACATCTGAGCGATCTCGACGTTTGATGCTTCATCATCGGAATAATCCAGCCAGAATTCTTCCTCAGCTAGCAAAGCAGTTTCGTTCTCTCTTTTCTCGGCCAATTCCAATTTCTTTCTGTAATAAGCTGAGTCCTTGACCTTCTTTGCTCGACACTCCTTTGCAATGTGTCCCGGCTTTCCACAGTTGTAGCAGGTAGCAGTCTTTGGCTCAGGCACTTTGACTTTAGAACCGGAAGTGAAGCGAGAAGAGTTGGAACCCGATCTAGGTTGGAACTTTTTCTGGTAATGTTGAGAAAGAAGGATCATCGCTTTCTGTAATGCCTCTCCATCGTCATCAGTTAACCCGGTGTAAGCGTTATCAGACAACGCTTGTTCATTCAGTTGCTTCAAGAGAAGAGCAACCGGATCAACTGTTTTCTTGTTCTTTTTATCCAGCTTGGCCTTCTTTTCCAGTACCAAACTCTCATCAGTCAGCATAATCTCATACAGTTCCTGAATCTGCATTGTAGATATCCGAACATCATTCCTCAGTCTATGACATGCTTTATTCCACTCAGGCTGAAGAGAATTAAGGAACTTCAAATTCGTCTCCAGATCAGTCTTTTCACTTTAATCTTTCTAAGATCATTAATCACAGCACAAAATCGGTCAAAGATAGCCTTCAGAGATTCATTGTCCTTTGCCTTAAATTCCTCAAAGTTATTCATGAAGCGTGTCTGGCGTATCTGAGTAGCAACTGATGACCCAAACATGATCTTTTCTAACTGAGTCCACATCATATTCGGATTATGTTTGAAACAGTCAATTCGATTGTAGATCGTGTTAGGCAGAGCTAGCATCAAATTGGACTTTGCTTCTCTTTCGGCTTTTTCGCGGTTGATTTCATCAGCAGTAAAAGGAATGTCATCTTTTGGCTTGATGAATGGTCCTTCAGTAAACGACTTCATCATATTTTCTCCATTTGTCTGACGCTCAATGAAATTTATGAACCTATCTTTCCACTGTGTAAAATCATCTTCGTTGATTAAGACTGGTGGACGAGTATCTGTTCCTAATTGCATCATCAGATCATTGGAGTATAACCTAGCTTGGAGAGCAAATTTGGCAGAATCAATTTCTGATGAATCAGAAAATCAAAAATCAGATTGAATTGAAAAAAATTCGAAAAAATATTAAAAATTGTAAATTTGAAAAACACTTGTTATGACACAAAGTTTTTAAAGAAAATAGATGACACACTAAAAAAAAATTTCCAGACTTTTTTTTTTTTATCTAAGACAGGGAGACCCGCAAAGTGGAGCTTTGCGGGTGAAGACAGAAACGCAAACTGAAATTTGCGGGTGAGGAAGGATCCGCAGACTTTAGTTTTGCGGGTGAAGAGAGAGATGCAAACTGAGGTTTGCGGGTGTTGTGGGAAACGCAAACTGAGGTTTGCGTTTGCAATGGGAAACGCAAGATGACTTTGCGGGTCACAGAGGATACGCAAACTGATGTTTGCATCTGTAGCCTGAAACGCACAATGAGCTTTGCGGGTTCAATGTGAACCGAAAACCTGAAACACAAGAACAAAGTTAGTAGAATATGCAAATCAACTAAGAACAAACGCAAAGTAACTTGAATGAAGCGCAAAGCAGTATGAATGGAACGCAAAATTCATGAATGAAGCGCAAACACACAATTTGCGTAAAATCAACTACAACTTTGAAAATTAACCAAGAAAAACACACACTAACTTTCGAAAACACAATTCTAACAACTTTTAACTAACAAATTCGATTAAAAAACAACAAAAACTCAAAAACTTGAATGAAACAGTACATTGAAAACAACTTTCAGAAAAACGCAAAATCTCAAAATCGAATATCTAAACTTGAATTTTATGCAAACCAATATGAATCAAGTAAGATCGAATATTAAAAACGCATCTAAAGAAATCAAAATCAACCAAATTCGACCACAAACACTTCCAAATTTGATGAAAAATCAAGAAAACGAGATTTTCTTGAAAAAATTCAAGAAAATCGATCAAATTTTCGATTTCAATCACAAATTCAGATTAAGAAAAACAATCTCTCAATCCTCTCAAGATTCAGTTGGCTCTGATACTAATTGAGATTCCAAGATCTAAGAATCCTTAGAGAGAGAAAGTAGAGAGAGAGAGACTTGAAAGCGCAAAGTATAATGTATTCAATAGTGTGCGTGTAAAACTTACAAGACACAAAGACCAAAGGGACTTAAATACCCTTGGTCAGATAAAATACTGATAAGACTCTAAACACAGTATTTGACCAAGCCCTATAAATACAATGATTACTATAAAATCAGACCTAACAGATAATAATAATCATACACATTAAAGGTAATTTTATTAATATTTCATAGTTTAAGTAAAAAAAAACATCATAACATAGCGTTTTAGTCATTTTATTATTATCTATACTATATTATAAAAACGACATAAAAAACTCTTAATTACAATATTGTAAGCACAAGGTACAACTAATTAAAGCCAATTACTTAATTTACAATTTCATTAATGCTTTGGTACAACCTTTTCAAGCAAAGTATCTCACATAATCATCTATTTGTGAAATGGATACTCATTTATTAATATAAATATTTGTTTTTTTGGTGAAAGATTTTATAAAATAGATCTTATATTAGCATAATCTATTTTAAATTAGATTTTACATTTAAATCTATATTAATGAGATGTAATATAAAATCTTTTTTTTTCGTATTTTTTTATATTACATCTCATAATGATTTTTCCATATTTTATTTTATAAAATCTTTTTCCATATTTTATTTTATAAAATCTTTTTACATAATGAGATGTAATATAAACTCTTTTTTCTTTCGCATTTTTTTTTGCTAATATAAAATATATTTTATTTTATAAAATCTACACGTATTTTATATTAGCATAATATAAAATCTACACGTATTTTTTTTGCTAATATAAAATCTACACGTATTTTTTTTTCACGAGCATTAAAAGAAGAAAAAAGAAGGTTGATATGAATTAAAAATAAAAAATAACGAGATACACTAATAAATTATCGTATTCTTTAAAATAAAAATATTCCGCAATACTTTTCAAATTAACCAAGTGTAAATAAAATAAAATAGAAATGTAGATATAAAAATATTCTCCCATATTTTTAATATATTTACATTTAAATGTAAAATCAAAAATGAAAATAAAAGATTTTAAAATATTCTCTACATTCACTATAAATATATATAGTTTCTCTATGTATTATCCGAGTACAAGAAGAAGACGAACAACCGGGTGTCAATGGCGGAACCTGCAACTGAACAAAAAGTATTCCACTATATTTTTGTTTCTTTGAAAAACTACTTTTTTATATTTTATTTTATTTACTGAGGATTTGTTTATATTTTTCAAAACCCACAATCATATTTTTCGAAGTAGGAGAATAAGATATATATACATATCTTTATTTTTATCGACTAATACTATGAGGTCTTGAAGTCAATAGTCAGATAAATTTTCAAGTGGTACTGAGTGAATTTGAATTTATAATTATTTCAATAATAGTGATATGTTGTGAGACATGTCGTTTGAGTTTTAAATAATATAATACAAAACTATTACCAATATTATTGCACAAACTCATAACAACAAACGATTAAGAATATATGCAAGTTAACCACTTATGAAAGTACATTCGTTTTTCACATTGTATTTCATTAACTGTTAACAGAGAAATTACGTTTCATTTTAACTCAGTTCAATATTTCAACAAAAAAATTATCCTCCCGTGCAATGCACGGGCCCAACACTAGTTTTATTTTAATTTTGAAACTACATTCTGCAAATGAGACATACGTATTCAAATCCTTTTAATAAATGTCCTTTCAATTTCTATCATTCAATAACATGATCAAATTGGATTAAATTTCATTACAATTTCTTAACATTCCAATTCCTTTAATTTGATATACTCCATTCTTTTAAGAAATTAATTTCTACAAACCAAATGCTAACTAAGGGAACACCTCAAGCCCTAATATAATTCACTACAATTTCTACTCCTATCTTGGTAGACCACCGTTTCCGTCATCAACGTTTACACAATTGACTATGATGCCACCCGAGATGTTGCCTGTAGACATGATACAATGGGTTTTTTCATATCTAGTATTTAACAATACCTGTAGAATATGTTTGACATGAATAGTAAGACGATATGATGTTTTATTTTTCCGAGTTCCCATCAGTTTAGACTTCAGTCATCGTTTACACACGGTCGATAACTGCATTAGCCATGGCCCCATCGTAATATCCTGATGATGATGATTAGAAGACGAACTTGCATGACCATAGTAATATATATGTATTGATACATCAATACTTCTAGCTAATACAATATATATTTTTTACATTATAATTAAATATTGGTTATTCATGAAAATTCTTTGTTTTCTTATTTTAAAATCAAAGTAAATTATTGCACAATATAACTTACAGAAATTTTTTGACCTAGACATCAAATCACTAATCGCTATAGTTTAAAAGATACAAAAGCACTTTGGTAACTAAAAGCAACATGTCTTTACAATAGGTCGATCACAAAGATTTTTGAGCCAGTACTAACCTATTGCAACGTCAAATCGTCGTAGAAAATCTTTTAAATTATTTCGAACTTATAGCAACAATTTGTCGTTGCAATTGGAATATACTATGATGACACAATTGCTATATGTTACTATATATAGATATAAATCTTTTGAGACACTCTAAAGCAACAACAGTTGTCGCAGTAGCTTTATTGCATCGATCTATATATTCGACGACGACTTTTGTTAGCGTGCACAATAATGTTTTTTGTTGTTGTCATTCTTTAAATATCCAAGTATTAATGTTGGGAAGCGTGCAATCAAACAGTAAAAACTTCACTTCCTCTATTAATTTATTTGTAGCAAATGTACCGGACGATTGACTAGAATTCAATTCAACATCTCTAAGTTATATCAAGCAAAAACAACTAAGCACCATATCTAAACCTTGAAGTGATGCTCGACATTGATTTAATTAATGTAGAATTTATATAATCTTGATAATGCCAATTAATGTTCCGAGTTGTTATAAAAGTGCGTAAAGCGATATATTATCGTCAAAGAAAAAACCATTGATTAATTTGTTCATCATACGTGATTAAAGAGCAAAGGATTTTCAAATTATTTCAATGGAACTCAAAACCATGCATTTAGGTTTTCTATCATTTTCGACACACTTGTCCATTGAGTTACATACTTTCTAGTAGTGAGTTAGAGGAAACATCGACCGACCCTTTCTGCTCTTTACGGCTGACCACTCAAACCATGAATGTGAAGTGAACCAAAAAGCTATGCGTCGAACTTCAGCCCATGATCAACGAATAAGTTATTGATCAGATATGTTTTCATTGTTTAACTTTAAGTGCATATATTGCAAAAAGAATATAGAAATTGTTTAAAAGTTAGAAACAGTAAAAACAAGTATATATGTACGTGTTGTTTCATCATGTGAACATGCAGGGTTAATGCAACGTAGATGAAACGTCAATGAATGTTGCCTGAAAACACAAAAATATACATTTACAAATTAAATAGAGACTCATAGTCATATACAAAAAAAAAAAAAAAAAACATGTAAAACAATAGGAATAATAACATAAAATCAAACTTATTAGATGATTTTCGTTGCTTTTCACGAGTTTGGTTTTTATATGTGTTGGTTCATCTATAATACATTACAAGAAACTGGTTATTACAATTTCTAACCTTTAGATGGTTTTCCTATTATGGTTTATATATACGCATATGAACATTTACTGAAAGGGTGATTAGCTTTATGGTCGATGAAGGCATCCATTTATAAAAAGTCTGGATGATATTGTTACGTCGAAAAAACTGAAATTAAAAAGCTTTTATATGGTTTCAAGTGCAAGAAATGAAAAAAAAAATGAAACGAAACATCAAATGAGAGTGTTGCTCGCCATTAAAATGAAGTTACTTTACTAAGAATCAATGTTTTCGCAATGTCAAAATCACCAACTATAATTTGAAGTTGATGGCTTCTCTTTCGATTTCTATTAGCCAGAGTTAAAACCCATGTTTACCAACTTACATGTGGAAAATAATTATTATGAGATAATTGCTTATTTTCAGTCACGTGTCACACTCTATTTTTGGAAGACGTGACTAGTTAACAATTATGATATGATTCATTTAAATCGTAACTTGTAATCATAATTAACTTAAATAATTGATGTCAATATAATCATTATAATATAATTGAGTTTATAAGATGTAAAAAAATATTTTAATGTCAAAACAGAGTGTTTATAGAACAAAACAATTATGTGTTATATATAAAAACGTTACAATAATTTTATATGATGTTTGTGGACGTTTTAACAATTTGTTTAAGATACATTTTTGAAATATAATTTTTTTTGTTACATTATTTGAAAATGTGTCTTCTAATAATAATTGTCCTATCAAAATATAAGTTCACAAGACTTTTGTCAAAATTGTCATGTAAAAAAGCTAGTACGACATTTTACTTTCAAAGTGTCCTAATTTTTTTGTTAAAATATCAAAAACATCCTATAAGCTTTTTTTTGGAGAGGAATAACTCCAGACAATAATATAAAACTGAAAAGAAGCAAAAACAAGCGTGTAGGTAAAAGGCACAACCAAAAGCAAACAAAAACTTGGTTAAGTCATCGAGCCAAGCACAAGCAACCAGAACAAACAAAAGCAAATAGAGACACAGGTCATACAAAACAAAATACAACCACCAAGCACCCAAACACCTACCTAAGACGAAATAAAACCAACAAGATCAACCACCATTAGGAACGACAATCGACGTTTTAATCCTGAATTTCCAAGCAACTCGCAATAAGACGACATCCTTTATCTCTTTAATAACCTCTTCCACTGCACGCCGTTGACTTGAAAAGATTATTCTATTCCGTTATTGCCAAACAAAATACACAGTTGCAACCAAGGCAAGTGGGTGGAGCAAAAGTCCGGATCCACCACTAGTAGAAATATATTGCAACGTTTTTATATAAGATGCACAATTGTTTAGTCATATAAACTTAACTCATATAAAACAATTTATTAGGTCACTTAGACATTTTTGACGTCTTATAAATCTAATTTTGTTGTAGTGATTTAATCAAAATACTCATTCAAAACATGTAATTTTCTTTAACATTTTAAAATATGCAATGACTTTCAAGTCTCCCTAGCCTTTGTCCTTTCCTTTCGAATTCCCAACTATGGATTCCCTTGGATGCATGCGAAAACAATCGGTTTGTGTGCCTAATGTAGTGACGAATCCAGAAAGTGATGTGATCGGGGACACATTTAAGGATATTAAAATAAATCCAACATCAAATAACCCATTCGAACAAAATGAGGTTCGTGTTAAATTTATCAAATTTATAACAACAACAAATTACAAAATATTACAAATATAAGGGGTTGTTTGTTTACCTCTTAATGGTTCCATTAAGAGGCAACATCTGAATCGATAAGAGTTGAATTTTGTTCGGCAAAAAAAGTTTGTCTCTTAATGGTTCCAAAACCCTCTGAATGATTTTGTATCCTGGGTCTCCCTTAACCATTAAGCGTCCTGATTTCACGCTGAATAATTACCAAACAATCATATTTCATTTTGCACTATATCATAAGAGCCTCTTAACCATTATGACCACTTAATCATTATGCAACAAACCATTCAGCAACTGCCAAACAACCCATAACTCTAACTAATCATCTTCAAAAGATTTGAAGATGATAATAATAAAGCCCTAAATTTAGAGAGAGAAAGCTAGAGAGAATTCATAATGACTGAAAGAAACAAAATGAGCTAATCTGCTCTCAACCAAGTAAACGAGACGTTTATAAAACTTCTTCAAAATTGCCAAGTAGTTCTTCCCACTTTGCTTTAATTGTTCCGCTACCCTTCAACAACCTCCAAAAGTGACGCACAGTCCAACCGACCCTCAAGTTTCAGCAACCTTACACTTTAGCCCTCAAACTCCTAGAAATTCCATAACAACACCAATAAGTTAGTAAGATGACAAGGTTGGTCAGATTAAACTTACCTTTTAACACCCTCCCTCAATATTGACATCGAAAAAGATCTAACATATTTAACTTAAAAATGAGATAGTTATGCTGATTTACACCAAGAGATTTAGTAAAAATAACAGCTGAATTTTCTGAAGACAAAACCTTTACAGTTTTCAACATTCCAGTTGCGATTTTATTTCTCACTTGATGAACATGTATCTCAATGTGTTTAGTTCTTTCATGAAACACAGGATTATTAGCAATCTGGATAGCAGATTTATTATCACAATTTAAACTCACTTAAAGCAAGTTATCTAATTTTAAATCTACTAAGATACTTAGAACCCATATTATTTCACAAAGAGTAGAAGGCATAGTTCTGTACTCAGATTCTGTCGAGGAGCGTGAAACAGTGGACTGTTTCTTACTTCTCCACGACACCATGCAATTACCCAAAGAAAGACAATATCCAGTAACCGAACGCCTTGTTGACAAACACTTACCCCAGTCAGCGTCAACAAAGGCAAAAAGCTTGAAATCAGAAGCAGAACAAGAAGAGAAATTGACACCCTTACAAGGAGAGGCTTTCAAATACCTTAAAACTCGAAGGGCCAGTTTCAAATGAGACTGACGTAGATAGTACATGAATTGACCCAAACAGTGAACTGCAAATGCAATATCATGTCTAGTAGCTAACAAGTAAATAAGTCTGCCAATTAATTTTTGATACCCAGTAGAATCCTTTAGAAGAGGATCCTTTGATTCAGACCCAAAAGAGTCTGTAACTATCAAATTCATGTCCATAGGAGTATTGATGGGCTTACATCCTAAATATCCAAAATCATTTAACAGCTCAAGACAATATTTTCTTTGAGACATACACACTCTATCAGTTTCTAAAATTTCAATACCTAAAAAAATTTCAATAAACCAAGATCCTTGATTTTGAAATTAGATTGTAAATGATCCTTAACCCTTTGAATTTTAGAGTCACAGTTACCAGTAAGACAAATGTCATCTACATATACAAGAAGAACAAGAAACACATCACCAGAACATTTAGTAAACAATAAATAATCACTAGTACTTTGACAAAAACCATGATCAAGAAGACAATTAGATAACTTTTCATACCACTGTCGTGGTGCTTCTTTTAGCCCATAAAGAGACTTTACAAGCTTGCAAACACATTTATCATTAGGTGGAAAATATCCAGGAGGTAAACTCGTATAAACATCTTCTACTAAATCACCATAAAGAAAGACATTGTTCACATCGAGCTAACACAAAGGCCAACGATTTTGAACAGCTAAAGAAATCAGACACCTAACTGTCACCATCTTTACAACAGGTGGAAAAGTTTACTCAAAATCTAAATGTTCACGTTGATTGTAGCCTTTGGCTACAAGACGTGCCTTATATCATTCAATTTCGCTTGTGGATTTATATTTAATCTTATAAATCTAATGACAATGCCTCCATTTCTATACAATGCCTCAATTTCATTATTCATAGCATCAACCCAATTTTGGTCCTTACTAGCTTCAAATAAACTTTCCGGTTCAAAAGATTTATTTAAAGTGGAAACAAAACAAAAATTACTTGAACTAAGATAAGAATAATTGACAACTTTTTCCAACCCACATTTAACCTTCCCTTCAACAACAAAATCATCAAAACAACGAGGAAGATTAGAAAGACGACTAGATTTACGAACATAAGATACAGCTTGAACAAATTGGTCAGACACATTACCCTCAGGAGGGGACCTCAACTGATCATCATTTGAATGTTGAACATTTAATCTACGAAACTCAGCAACACGGGAACCACTGGCAGCCTCAGTACTACCAGGATCATTTGATCCGGCAGCTCTTTCGAATTCACTAGTTATATTAGTACTACCGGGGTCAATAGACCCAACAACTCTGTTTCGGCTACCTAGATGGTCATGGTTACCATTATTATTAGAGGGATTATGAATATTTTTGTTTTGAGGATTCACCCTAGTCTCATCATTGGGTATTTCAGAAGTCAGATCATTAGTTTGAAAGATAATAGAATCAAAAAAATTTAATGAATTTATGTCACTAGAGTCATCACTTGGTTGGTTTGCACTCATTTTGAAAGGAAAAATTGTTTCGTAAAACTTAACATATCTAGAAATAATGATTTGCTTTGAATCTAGGCTATAGAGTCTATAACCCTTTTTTGAATTAGAATAACCAAGAAGAACACATTTTTCTGAACGTGAAGAAAATTTATCAAAAGCATTTGGTTTCACAGCAAAACATAAACATCCAAAATTCCTAAGATGAGATAAAACGGGTGCAAAGCCAAACACAAGCTCATACGGACACTTTCCATTAAACACAGAAGAAGGAGTACGATTAATGAGATAAGTAGCAGTCAAGATACACTCATTCCACATATTCAATGGAACATTTCCTTGAAACATTAAGGCTCTAGCCACGTTTAGCAAATGTTTGTGCTTGATTTCAACTACCCCATTTTGTTGGGGAGTATAAACACAAGTTGTTTGATGAAAAATTTCATTGGATTTAAAAAAATCACCTAATTTGCTATTAACAAACTCAGTACCATTATCGCTTCTGAAGGTTTTTACATGTTTGCCAAACTGTGCAAGCAACAAACTGTGAAAAGAAACAATGTTGTCAAAGACTTCATCTTTGCTTTTCAACAAATACACCTAAACAGACCTAGCGTAATCATCAACAATAGTTAAAAAGAACCTATAACCCTCTTTACTTCGAACACGATAAGGCCCCCACAATTCTAAATGAACGAATTCTCCAAGGACTTTGGAGGTGTGACTACTAAAATTGAACTTGTCTCTTGTTTGCTTTGCCTTAGGGCAAATATCACACGGAGGAGAAACATGGTCATTTCCAAGACCAAGGGTTTCTTTCAAAACCCTAAGAACTTGGTCAGCTGGATGACCCAGCCTACTATGCCACAACTGAAGAGAAACATAGCAAACAATAGACATAGTAAACTTATTTGAAAGATCACTAGAACCATGTGCAACAAGGGACTCACCCTTAGACAACTGGTCAAAGAAGTATAAACCTCCTTGTTTGCTACCAGTCCCCACAATTCTCTTGCGAAGAGAACCCTGAAGAGGTAACATTTGTACTCATCAAACCTCACAGAAATTTTGCTATCTCTAACAATTTTATGAACAGATAAAAGATTGACATGAAAATCAGGAATAATAAGCACATCAAATAAAACAACTCTTTATTAAGTCTAAAGTTCCCAATTTGATTATTTTAGCTTCATCTTCATTAGGTTGAGTGACTTTAAGACTTAAGTCAGAAATATCAAGAATATTTTCTAGATGAGAGGTGGAGGAAGTCATGTGTTGATTTGCTCCAGAGTCAATTATCCAACTAGAGTGAGAAAAATTAGAATGAGAATTAGATATATTTGCCATATTGACAAAGATGTTCTCAGACTGTTTTTGATCAAGAAGGGAAAGTAATTGTTTATTTGGTCCTCTGTAAGAGATGTTGACGTGTTCTGACCACAGCCGAAAGTATCCGTGGAACATGCATTGCTTGAAGATGACTTAAATGGTTGACCAATTTTGGATTTTGTGAATTGAAAGTCCTTAGAAAATCCAATTAATGTGTAGCATCTTTGTATAATATGCCCAGTTACTCCACAATGCTTGGAAAGAAGAGGAGATTTTCCCCCTTTTTTCTTCTAGTTGTCATTTGCCTTTCCAAAAAACGCAGTATTTTGACTCTTGGTATCAAAAGATCGAGTCACACCTCGGTGTGATTCTTCTCTAGATACCAAGAAAAAGGCAGTTTTAACAGTAGGGAGAGGATCTGTTGTTAAAATATTACTTCGTATGTGAATATAAGTTTCATCCACTCCCATCAAAAATTGCATAAGTTTTAACAGTTGATTGTGTTTTAAAAAATCATGAACAACATTGCAAGTGCATGAAGGCAGTTTGACTAAGGCATCAATCTGCTTCCACAGAGCATTTAACTTGTGGTAATAGTCAGAATCAACCATTTTGTGAGAGAGAGTTAATTTTTTGATGCAAGTTAAAAGTAACAGAGCCATCTATTTTATCGTAAGTTTCTTTTAACTCAAGCCACACTTCAGATGCAACTCTAGAAAAAACATTACTAACAAACAGATCCTCTGAGATAGAATTGAGGATCCAGGACAAGACGACAGAGTTACACCTATCCTACTGTTTTCCTAGAACATCATTGTCAGTAGAAACAAAACCATGAATAAAACCAAACTTATTCTTAGTTTCTAAGGCAAGAATCACAGCACACGACCAAACCTTGTAATTATCAGTACCAGTAAGTTTCATAGTTAAAATAGAGGCTCCTGAGGTATCACTAGGATGGAGATAGAGAGGATCCCCAAAGTCCAGTTTAGCAATCAGAGATCGTTGTTCTGGATCCTTGGAAGATTCTGCTCCAGCCATAGTGATCAATCAGGGGATGAAAAAAGAAAAAGCACACACATGGAAAAAATCTAAACAACTTAAAGACATGATTTCTTGACACTCAAATGGTGGTAGGTCAAGTCAACCCTTAGATATCCAAACAAAAAGTGATACACACGAGAGCAAGGAAGAGATAACTAATAATGGTATAAGATCAAGAGTGAACTGAGAGGAACACACTTATAGGGCAATCCTTAGTCAAGAGCATAGCGGAACCAAAGAGGAACAAATCTAGAGTCCAAATAATTGATCCAGAATAAGAAAAAAAAACAAGCCACAGGTTGTAAACAGGAAAACACCTGAACAAACCTAGAGACCAATGGAAAACTCCAAAGGTACTCAGATCCACAAGGGAAGAGGACAAGAAGAGAGCACATATAAGGTCACAAAGGACCAGATCTAATGTTCTTACTAAAAAATAACAAAAAAAAAAAAAAAATTCAACAGATAACACACCTACAGTGAACTCGTACAAAGGTACAGAGTACATGAGGTCAAATGACCAAATCTAAAGTTCACGAACAAGGATCACTCCAGACTCAAACAAGAGGGCATAGTTCTTTGGTGAATCAAAACAGATATGTTCAACAAATGACATGATCTAGATTCACGTCACTAGAATGACTCCTCAATAAGAGTTAACACAGAAAAACAGAGGTAAAACAAGAAGAGGAAGCTCAGACAACACGGATCTAGGCTAACAGAATATCTCAAAAAAAGGAGGAGAATCTGATCTAAACACCTTGAAGGTCCTCAAATGACACCTTGAACCATCTACAACAGATTTGATCCAGGATGAGAGAGGAAAGAAAAAATAAATGAAGATCAGGTTTGAAAACTTGAAAATTCTAAGAGAAATGCCTTGAACCGAGATCTACACCAGATCTGATCCAAAGACAAGGAGAGAAGCAACTACGTTGCAGGTTACAAGTAAGTCAGACCTAAAGAGGTTATATCTAACTCAAAATAAGCCAAAAAACAAAAAAAAATATAGACGAAAAGAAAACTCTAGACCAGATCTACAAAGATCAGATCCGAAGTTCAAGAGTCGAAAATTTTCCTTAAGTAAAACGAAAGGAAAAACAGAAACAAGTTTATTTTGAAAAAAAGGATGAAGAGATCTTAATGAAGAACACTTGGAATGTAACACCCTAAAAATAGGGATAACAAAAACTTTCCCAAAGAGAAGAAATGGTATATAAATTGCCTTAGCAAGAGCCTCCCAAAAATGGGGAAATATATAAACCTGTTTAATCACAATTGTAATTGAACAGACAATAAATAACAACCAACTAATCTAATTTCTATATCTAGAAAAGAGATTACAAAAAGGGTGTCATCTATTAACCCAAATGCCTTTTCCAAAAGATATATATCCAAGTGCAATTTCCCCAAACTATCACTCAAGCAACTACGCCTGCTTAGAAACGGCGCCACTAGAACCTGAGATACACATCGACACCAAACAAGTGTTAGGCCAAAAAGCCTAGTGAGTTGAACAAGAAATAGCATGTTAAAGCATTTACAATTCTTATCAGCAGTTAACCAAATTTCATTTAATGTGGAGTCAACGGGGGATACCCATAGCACTAATCAAGTTCTACCCAAATAGCCGATGTACCTTGATGCCAACTACTACGAGTGACATCCGAAAGGCCCGGTACACCCGAGGACTACTACCATGGCATTACCCCGAATGGCGGAGGTCTAGGCGCATACCCACACGGTGGCACCCAAGACTACATCCTCCTAGTGTCTACTGACTTGGTTCGTCCAACATAATTTATTAATAGGCCTCAAGGCACAATATAACCATGAATATTATCCATACCAACCATGGGTACAATATTACAAGCCATTTAATATGAAGTCCATAACAAGACCAATATAACCACAAATTTAATCATATAGTTTTGACCCAACAAATGGAGTCCCAAATAAGATATCATCTCTTTAACAAGGTACACATATACATGTCCCGACAACTCAAAGTATGATACAAATACACATGGTTTCATAAAGAAAAACCCCAAATACTTTGAGTATAAAAATATGAACATTCCAAGTAGGATGCAAGATGATAGCAAGTAATAGATTATGATGTGTATCTAGTTTTTAACAAAGGATTAGTAAACTCACAATCTAGGTTTTTGACCAAAACCTAGAAAAGATGAAAACCCTAGTTGAAGAACATGAGACTTGAATCTTGAGAAAATACTCCAATCAATGCTCTCCAAGGTAGGTTGAAACTCAACAAATGAAGTGTAACCACCCAAACACTTTGAAATCAATGCTCTAAGGTAGCAAGGGGAAGAAATTTGCTCAAAACCTTAAAAATCTCCTTTCAAATCGTGTATGTGTGTGTTTTTGTGATTTGAATCCGAGAGAAAAAGGGGTTTTGGGTTCCTGTAGGTCGCCCCGCGACTTGTGCCGCGACTTGCACCTGCGGCGTAAGTCGCCCGTTTGATCCAGGGAGAAACACTCCAGTGGGTTACGCGGCTTGTGCCGCGACTTGCACCCGCGACGTAAGTCACGTAACTCCCTGCTTCCAAAGGATGGTTCTAACACTTACAAACCAAACCAAACCAAATAACCATTTTAAACAAAATAGCAATTAGGCATATAAGTTCTACTTTGCTAAACACCAAATAAAAGATTAACGAAGCTTTATACTTACCTGAAATTTCGGATGTTACAATCCTCCCCACCTAAATAGGATTTCGTCCCCGAAATCACACTTATACGAACAACTGAGAATAACGCTTCCTCAAATCATCTTCGGGCTCCCAAGTGACATTAGCACCACGATGGTGCTTCCATTGGACCTTGACCATGACTATGTCCTTATGCCGCAATTTCTTCACTTTCGATTCCAAATATGCTTCCGGTTCTTCCACACAATGGTTTCCATTATCAATTTGAATTTCCGTTAAGGGAATCACACCTTCCTCTTCGGCTAGGCACTTCCGCAAATAAAAAACGTGAAAGGTAGGATGTATCCCATCCATCTACGGTGGTAAGTCCAACCGATATGCTTGTAGACCAATCTTTTCCAAAATAACAAAGGGTCCAAGGAAACGAGGACTAAGCTTCCCGCGTTTCCCGAAACGGATAATCCCCTTCCATGGAGATACTTTCAACATGACCCGATCTCCCACTTGGAATTTGACCGGCCTTATCTTCTTATCTGCATAACTTTTCTGTCGGTCTTGAGCCGCTTTCAATCTTTCTCGGATCTCCTTCATTTATCTGCCGTTTCTTGAACAATTTCTGGTCCGGCGAATTGCTTCTCGCCCGCTTCAAGCCAACAAACTGGGGTTCGGCACTTCCGTCCGTATAACGCCTCGAACGGTGCCATTCCGATACTAGAATGGTAACCGTTATTATATGCAAACTCCACCAGAGGTAGGTGTGAGTCCCAACTCCTGCCGAAATTTATGACACACGATCTCAACATATCTTCGAGCGTCTGAATTGTTCTCTCGCTTTGACCATCTGTTTGGGGATGGTAGGTCATGCTCAGATTTAATATAGTGCCCAATTCTTTCTGCAAGCTAGCCCAAAAATTTGAGGTGAACTGTCCCGATCCGACACGATAGATTGCGGGACTCCGTGTCTCGACACCACCTCATCAATATAAAGCTTAGCTAATTTCTCCATTGGCAAGGTCTTTCGCATAGCAAGAAAATGCGCATTCTTGGTCAACCGATCCATGACCCCCCATATAGTATCATGACCTCGCAAGGTCTTCGGTAGCTTTGTTACAAAATCCATGGTGATGTTGTCCCACTTCCACTCGGGAATGGACAACAGTTGTAAGCTCCCGTACGGTCATTGGTGTTCCGCTTTGACTTGAAGGCACGTGACACACCTCTCCACATAGTTTGCCACGTCCAGCTTCATCACCGACCACCAATAGTTCAACTTTAAATCCCTATACATCTTGGTGCTACCGGGATGTATAGAATATTTCGACTTATGCGCTTCTTCGAGAAGTAACTCCCGATTTTCACCAAACTTTGTCACCCAAATTCGCCCTTGGAAGAGTTTAAGTCCTCGACCATCTTCCGTCAAAAGTCCACTTTGCTTCACCATGACTTCAGATTTGAGATTTTCTTCTTTAAGCGCTTCCATTTGGCTCGCCTTGATGTTTTCCAAGATACTCGATACTACATCGATTCTCATGAGGGATAACTTAACACCGCCTTTATGACTCCTTCGACTCAACGCATCCGCCACCACGTTGGCTTTACCGGGATGGTGGAGCAAATCACAATCATAGTCCTTTAGCAACTCAAGCCACCTTCTTTGTCGCATATTGAGTTCTTTTTTATCGAAGATGTACTTAAGGCTCTTGTGATCAGTGAAAAAAGTACATTTGGTTCCGTACAAATAATATCGCCACAACTTCAAAGCAAAGACCACCGCCGCCAATTCCATGTCATGAGTCGGGTAGTTCTTCTCGTGGTCCTTTAGTTGTCGTGACGCATAAGCTATCACCTTTCCCCGTTGCATCAACACACACCCGAGACCCATCTTCGAAGCATCACTATATACAACGAAGTCATCCGATCCATCGGGCAAGGATAGAATAGGAGCTTCACATAATCTCTTCTTGAGCGTCTGAAAGTCTTGCTCATGTACGTCAGTCCAAAGAAAATTGACATTCTTTCTTGTGAGGGATGTGAGTGGCGAAGCTATCTTAGAGAAATCTTGGATAAAGCATCGATAGTAGCCCCCCAAATCCAAGAAACTCCGGATTTCCATCGGAGTCATTGGCGGTTCCCAACTCATCATCGCATCTATCTTCACTGGGTCCACCTTCACCCCATCTTCAGACACTACGTGGCCCAATAATTTAACTTCTTTGAGCCAAAACTCGCACTTTGAAAACTTCGCAAACAACCTTTCTCTTCTTAGGACTTCCAAAACTTCCCGTAAATGTTCTCCATGCTCGGACTCGTCCTTTGAGTAGATTAAAATATCGTCGATGAAGACAATCACGAACTTGTCCAAGAATGGACAGCACACGCGGTTCATCAAATCCATGAATATGGCCGGAGCATTGGTCAAGCTAAAGAGCATCACCAAAAACTCGTAATGGTCGTATCTTGTCCGAAAAGCCGTTTTCGGTATATCTTCCTTCTTCACTCTGACTTGATGGTAACCGGATCTAAGATCGATCTTTGAAAAGCATCCCGTGCCTTGAAGTTGATCGAAGAGATCGTCGATGTGTGGTAGAGGATACTTGTTCTTCACCGTGAACTTATTCAATTCCCGATAGTCGATCCACATCCGCATGGACCCATCCTTCTTCTTTACAAATAAGGACGGAGCTCACCAAGGCGACGAGCTCGGTCGAATGAATCCTTTCTCGAGAAGCTCTTGAAGTTGTGTCATCATCTCCTGCATTCCTGTCGGAGCCAAACGGTAGGGTGCACGAGCTATCGGAGCCGCTCCCGAAGTGAGGTCGATTTGGAACTCCACTTGGCGTTCCGGCGGTAACCCGGATAAGTCTTCCGGGAAGACATTCGGGAAGTCTTGCACGATCTTCACGTCCCCTACAGACTTCTTTTCCTTCTTCGCGTCCACTACGTAATCCAGATACGAAAGGCAACCTTTCGCTAGTAACTTACGAGCCTTAAGGGAGGAGAT
This sequence comes from Arctium minus, assembly GCA_954870635.1. Classification (NCBI taxonomy): domain Eukaryota; kingdom Viridiplantae; phylum Streptophyta; class Magnoliopsida; order Asterales; family Asteraceae; genus Arctium; species Arctium minus. The sequence goes on along the minus strand of OX941097.1, from coordinate 18,811,193 downwards.
GATAGGGTTACTTCTCTTCCCTTTTTCCCCGTAGATGGTGACTACACCACTTTCCGGCAAAGGCATTTGGATCATATTTTTGGAGCAAAAGATGTCGGCCTTATGCCTCGTCAACCAATCCATGCCTATGAATACGTCGAACCCACCTATTGCCATAGGTAGCAAGTCTACTCCAAAAGGGTTCCCATGAATCTCTAGAGTTTAATCACAATAACAATCTCGAATGATCACTTGATCCCCATTAGCTATCTCTACTACAAGTGCATCGGGAAGGACACTAATAGGGGTGACAAATTGCTTACAGAATAAATCCGATACAAAAGAACACGTAGCACCCGAATCAAACAACACACGAGTGGGCAAGGAGTTTACTAGAAACGTACCCGAAACAACATCGGCGGTCTCCTTCGCCTCTTCGGTAGACATTCGAAATGCTCGGCTTGGCGCTCTTGACGGTTCCTCGACCCGCGCCGTCGACCTAAAAAAATTTCCTCAATTTCCGCCCACAAACTTTGGGCAATCCTTCTTCATGTGCCCCGGTTCCCGACACTCAAAACAAACCGGCCCTCAAATAGGGCAATCCCGAATCTCATGGCTCTTCTTTCCGCACTTGGCACACTCAACAGAACCTGAGTGAGGTTTTGGGTCGCATGGGCCAGAGTGCTTGGCTTTGCACTTGTGGCACCACCGCCACTCACGACGATTATCACTAACTCTTCCGCCCGCGAATGACTTAGATTGACGAATGGGCCCAGACGGCCCTTCCCACTTCCTCTTCTCTCCCACTGCAATTCTCTCATCCTTCTCTGCCTCAAAATCATCTTCTATCAGTAAAGACTCCTCGATCACATCCTGAAGGGTCAATCCTCTAGCATTCCTCACTGCCGTCTTCATCCTGGCCGACAACCCATGCTGGTATGCTTTGATCTTCACTCTTTCATCAGGGACAAGATATCCCACCAAATTCAACTTCTCCAAGAAAATCTTGGAGTAATCGGTAATGGACAGAGCCCCTTTCTTCAGATTCTTGAACTCTTCTTCCAGCTTGTCCAACGACCGCTCGCTGCAGTACTTATCCATGATCTTTTGTTTGAAAACCGACCAAGTTAACTTGGACAAAACTTCGGGAGTGAGGGCGGACCGTGTGAGATTCCACCAGATCAAGGCCTCACTGTTGCTGTTGAGCCATGGCCGAGTTCAAGGCCAACATCATGTTGTCTCTGATTCTTGTCTCCATCGTCACCTCCTCCATGATAGCATTGTTAGTCGCAATGCTCGCGAGTGGAATCTGTTCGGGTCCTCCTCCCAAGAGATTGGGCATGGGAGGTACCACGGACGTATCGACCACATGAGGTTGGTCTACAGTAGGTTCTACCTCCACGCGCCTCTCTGGCGTGCTCGGTAACCTGCTCCGAGTGTTTACCATCACTATCTGCCAAACATGAACGAGAAAGAGATTGAGAAAAGACTAAGTGAGTTGAACTCAATGTACGTACTAATACACATTTCAATTATCATAATAATGGCATTTGCAAGCATACTTACGTAACAACATATTTATAATAGCAGTAGCTAAGTGAAATTATGAACAAATCATACACAAGGAATCTTGATACCACAATTACGACTCTTAATTTGCATAATTCCGTAAGTCCTAACGCTCTCCCCACTTAGGATCTCTATCCCAAGTGGATAGTGAAGCAGTAAAGTCTAAAACTTAAGTCTAGATATGCTAACACAACACCTAGTTCACTTAAACTAAAGATCTGATACCAACTTGTAACACCCTAAAAATAGGGATAAAAAAAACTTTTCCAAAGAGGAGAAATGGTATATAAATTGCCTTAGCAAAAGCCTCCCAAAAATGAGGAAATATATAAACCTGTTTAATCATAATTGTAATTGAACGAACAATAAATAACAACCAGCTAATCTACTTTCTATATCTAGAAAAGAGATTACATAAAAGGTGTCATCTATTAACCCAAATGCCTTCTCCAAAAGATATATATCCAAGTGCAATTTCCCCAAGCTCTCACCCAAGCAACTACGCCTGCTTAGAAACGACACCACTAGAACCTGAGATATACATCGACACCAAACAAGTGTTAGGCCAAAAAGCCTAGTGAGTTGAACAAGAAATAGTATGTTAAAGCATTTACAATTCTTATCAGCAGTTAACCAAATTTCATTTAATGTGGAGTCAACGGGGGATACCCATAGCACCAATCAAGTTCCACCCAAAGAGCCGATGTACCTTGATGCCAACTACTACGAGTGACATCCGAAAGGACCGGTACACCCTAGGACTACTACCATGGCATTACCCCGAATGGCGGAGGTCTAGGCACATACCGACACGGTGACACCCAAGACTACATCCTCCTAGTGTCTACTGACTTGGTTCGTCCAACATAATTTATTAATAGGCCTCAAGGCACAATATGACCAAGAATATTATCCATACCAACCATGGGTACAATATTAAAAACCGTTTAATATGAAGTCCATAGCAAGACCAATATAACCACAAATTTAATAATGTAGTTTTGACCCAACAAATGGAGTCCCAAATAAGATATCATCTCCTTAACAAGGTACACATATACATGTCCCAACAACTCAAAGTATGATACAAATACACATGTTTTCATAAAGAAAAACCCCAAATACTTTGGGTATAAAAATATGAACATTCCAAGTAGGATGCAAGATGATAGCAAGTAATAGATTATGATGTGTATCTAGTTTTTAACAAAGGATTAGTAAACTCATAATCTAGGTTTTTGACCAAAACCTAGAAAAGATAAAAACCTTAGTTGAAGAAGATGAGACTTGAATCTTGAGAAAATACTCCAATCAATGCTCTCCAAGGTAGGTTGAAACTCAATAAATGAAGTGTAACTACCCAAACACTTTGAAATCGATGCTCTAAGGTAGCAAGGGGAAGAAAGTAGCTCAAAACCCTAAAAATCGCCTTTCAAATCGTGTGTGTGTGTTTTTGTGATTTGAATCCGAGAGAAAAAGGGGTTTTGGGTTCCTGTAGGTCGCCCCGCGACTTATGCCACGACTTGCACCCACGGCATAAGTCGCCCGCTTGCTCTAGGGAGAAACACTCCAGTGGGTTACGCGACTTGTGCCGCGACTTGCACCCGCGACGTAAGTTGCGTAACTCCCTGCTTCCAAAGGATGTTTCTAACACTTCCAAACCAAACCAAACCAAACCAAATAACCATTTTAAACAAAATAGAAATTAGGCATATAAGTTCTACTTTGATAAACACCAAATAAAAGATTAACGAAGCTTTATACTTACCTGAAATTTCGGATGTTACATGGAACAACGTAGAGAGTCGTCCCAAGGATTGAAGAAAAAGAAGAGAAAGGGATTACTACCTGTTGTCGGCAAAGATCATATAAGAGAGGATGAACACACTCCATGGCTCTAATACCATGATCAAGTTTATAACAACAACAGATTACAAAATATTACAATTCTAACTCTAACTAATCATCTTCAAAAGATTTGAAGATGATAATAACAAAACCCTAAATTTAGAGAGAGAGAGAGCTAGAGAGAATTCATAATGACCGAAAGAAACAAAATGAGATAATCTGCTCTCAACCAAGTAAACGAGACATCTATATAACTTCTTCAAAATTGTGAAGTAGTACTTCCCACATTGCTTTAATTGCTCCGCTACCCTTCAACAATCTCCTAAAGTGACGCACAATCCAACCGACCCTCAAGTTTTAGCAACCTTACACTTTAGCCCTCAAACTCCTAGAAATTCCATAACAACCACAATTGGTTAGTAAGATGACAAGATTGGTCAGATTAAACTTACCTTTTAACATTAACGTTTTTGGTTAATCAGTTTTCAAGTTATTCTGAAATCCTTAGTAAGACACCACTAATGGCAGCAAAGAATGCATAATCTCGCATAATTAACTATATTCCAAAAAAAAATCAGTCTTCATTATTGGAATCATAAAAGAACACTTAAATTGTTGAGAATTATGACATATAAAGCAATGAGTAGGTCACATGAAGCAACAAGTGAGTGGTTGAAAGAAAGTTTGGGGGATCAACGGAAGAAGGTTGAGTAATTACGAGAATTGGAATTTAAAAAAAAATCACAACTTCAATGACTTTTGGTTGAGGTATGTGCCCTCTACCCCCATAAGGTGGATCCGCCCATGGCTTAGTGAGTCATGTTGTAACCAAACTGGATATAGAGGTGCTTCTTACAACGTAGACCGATTTATCTAACATCTTTGCCAAGTATTAAAGATGCTTATCTCATCATGTATACTAATTACCAGTCATAATCATACATTCATATTACCAAGCATACTGGTTTTCAGCATTTTTAGCCAACTTACTATCGGCTAGAGAGGTCCATCTCACCATGCATACCAGTTTCAGGCATCTCAGATATAATTCAGATATTGTCATTGATAACCCGACACATGATTCAGACGTAACAAAGTATTCCATGCCTTTCATAAAAGTTCTCTTCGTGCATTAGTGTTTATATATTAACTTTAAAAGTTGTTGCAAAACATTTGTATATAAGCACGCATCTCCTCTTTGTAAAGGATATTAACTCACCTTTGTATGTAAATCTATCTTCCTTGCTTGAAATTCTACCACAAGTCATAACGGTTCTCTGAGTACTTCAATCGAAGTCTAGTATTTACTTGACCAATGAAGTCGCATCCATCCCCTAAAACTTAGACCAAAATCAACGTCAGTAATAAACTTGAAACACCTATTAATCGCTTTCCTTCCATCTCTTGATAGACAAATACAATATTGGTTACATATGCATACATATAATTAAAATCATTGATGTCGTCAAAATTATGAACATAGGCAAAAGTGAATATTTTATCCCAAAAATAGTCAAAATATGTTTCATATGCATATTTTTGCAAGACACCATAACATAGAATGATTTTACAAATTAAGGTTGTATATTGTTTATGGTCATTTGAGTATAAACCAAAATCAATGAGAACTTTTATCGTTCTCATTTTTAGTATAAGGATTTAAAAAGGTTATTTTACGTTGTATTTTGACAAACAACTAAATTACGCGAAATTTGCAATCACCATTTTTCCGGAACCTAAACAAATTTATTTTAGCATCGGACATATTTTAAAATCCAATAATTTCTCATTTAGAAGATCTTTTAGAAAATATTTGTGAGCATATATGGAATCCTATTATATTACTTTCTAAATGAGCATTTGAGTAGGGAAAGGAAGTTCAAAAATATATTGATGAGAAACGGTTCAATTGTAGTGGATGTTGGACTCTAGCATAGGCTAGACGAGTACAAATTGTTACATCTATAGTGTCGAGTCCCTATAGTAGTAAATATTGAGTCTGATATCATGTGAGTATATGTAGAACCCCATTAAATTACTATCCAAAAGAGTCATTGAAGAGAAAACAAATGGTTCAACATATATTGAGTATGATTGTCAAAATCTAGCCAAAGTAGAAATGAAACAATTACTTCTAAACAAAAGTTTTAGATAATCCTCCTAGAATTCAAATGAATGAATTAAGTACTTAATTGGAATTAAAGTCATTCATATGTCTAAAACCATATCGGTTTCAAAAATTAAAAATGTGTTAAAGCACAGTTTTATTGGATTCAAGATCATCATTATCTGAAGATGGAAATCTGAAGTCAAAGCTGGAAAAGTCGTCTCAACAAATAGTCTAGGGTCTTTTGTAATAAATAGTCAAAGTGTGTTTTCCGTACTTTCGTTTTTAGTCCATTCCTTTATTTATTTTTGTTTTAGTAGTTGGGCCCAAGCCCATTCGGCTTATATGTCTAAGTATAAATTAGTTATTGTTAGTGTTAATTAGGTTTAGTTGATTAAGAAGGGAGTTAATTATTGAGAGGCTGCTTGTTTGAGCCGTACATACAGAGAAAGAGTGCAGAGCCGTGAGATAGAGAGAAAACCAGAGAGAAAGAGATTGATCTTCGAGTTTGTAATCGTTCAATTCGTTGGTATAATCGTATCAGGTTTGCATATTGTTATTGTTTATTTGATTACTTGATTGATTCATTATTTAAGGGACACACAATTGGTATCAGAGCCTAATGAATCAAGCTTATTGGATTATACTGTGTTTATCAATTTTTCACTGTGCGATTATCAAAATATTGAATTAATGTGTTTTTATGCTTGAAATCGATCTGATTAGATGTGTTTTATGCTTTTGAATATCATCTGATAGTTTAATTGCACTTTAAAGCATTAATTGATTGATTTTTTGATGATTTTGTGCTTACTAGGTTCGACAATTTCATATTTTTGTCGACCACTATCTATTCAAAATTGGATGAGTAAAAGTTGTGTTTAAGTGTTGTTCTTGATTGGGATTTGGTCGTTATTTGCTTGTGGACTCAAAAGTTTGATTTTTTGCTTTCAATTTCGGTATCCATTGTGTTTTTTTTCTGGGTTGATTATCGACGTTCTGGGTAACTTTAAGAACTTTCCGGTCGAAACCTTCAAGAACATATCGGTCGACCGCTAAAATACCGGTCAACTCTAGTTACCGGTCTCCCGGACATCTCACTGGTTATACCGGTCCTCCTTATATCGGTCGCTTGTATCGGTCTTTGATCTACCCCGGTCAACCACATATTACCGGTCGCCCGATCATCACTCAGTCCATTCCGGTCATAGGGTACCGTTCGACTCTTCGATCCGGTCCCGGTCTTCATAATACTAGTCCTTACATATTTGTCCGGTCATCTTCATACCGGTCTCCTCACAGACTTTACCGGTCACGCACTCCTTATCGGTCCACATCAGTGTACCGGTCAACCCATCTCATATCGGTCTCACTGTTTTACTATCGGTCCAAGCACGATACCAGTAAAAGAAATCCTTCCGGTCAGACAACATACCGGTCGACAAATTCCCGGTCAATAGTGTTTGCGCCACGACCTTGTCACACGAACCACACTTTGCGCTATCCAAGGCTCGCGCAAATCCTACTTTGCGCGACCCACATATCGCGCAAACCCTCTCTTGCGCCACCCACGTGTCACGCGAAACTCTCTTTTGCGCGACCTGCTTCTCGCGCAAACTGACACTTTGCGTTACCTGCTGCTTCACGCAAACCTCTTCTTTGTGCGACCTTCTTCACACGCAAACCTTACTTTGCGCCATCTGATTCTCGCGCAAAGCTCAATATCTGCGCCAGCTTCTCTGAGTATTTTATCTGTGATTCATACTGTGCTAGTACTGCAATTAAATTATTTTTGGAATTTTTTTTTTCTGAAAGGTTTTAAGTGTAGTTTTATCTAACTCTTGAGTCTAACGATCTCATCTAGTTGATTGTCTTCGTATCAGATAAGTTTGATTACTAATCATATCAGTAAGGATGTCATCTCGGGAAGCTCTTGCGATTGGAACAGATGTGAAGCCAGCAGTACTCTTCAAAGGGGAGTACGATCAATGGAAGGACAGATTCTTGGATTTCATCGATCGAAATGATCTGGGAGATTACATCAGGAAATCTCTAAAAGAAGGAATCATGACACCTCCAACCAAGGTTCTCACTGTAGCTGGAGAAAATGGTGAAGAAGAAGAGAAAGAGTATAAATTACCGATTGATGAATACTCGGAAGAACAGAAGAAGAGACACAAGGGTGACAAGTTGGCAAGATCATTCATTCTCCAAGGCATACCGAATGAAATATATGTCAATATTGATAGCTACAACGCTACCGGCAAACAAATGTGGGATCAATTAGAGAAGATGATGATTGGATCTAAAGTTGGCAACCAACTCAAAGTCTCCAACTGCTTGAATAACTATGAAGAATTCAAGGCCAAAGATGGAGAATCACTTGAAGCCACTTATGACAGATTTGTTACATTGCTGAACGAGCTAAGCAAGAACAAATCAGAAAATCTCAAGTTGAGCTGAATGTAAAGTTTCTCAGCAACCTTCAGCCTGAGTGGAAGAGATTCACCAGACAGATGAGGCAGTTGAAAGATCTGAACGACATTCCACTTCATGAAGTTTATGAAATCCTCAGACAGAATGAGGAAGAGGTGGATGAAATCAAGGCTGAGATTAAGAAGGCTGACAAAGCAGTTGCTGATCCAGTTGCTCTTGTGGTCAAGAAGAAGTCTAAGAAGAAGAAGGTGATAGCATCTGAATCAGAAGAGGTTGATAGTGAGGCGAAGTCTGACTCTGACGATTGTGAACAACTGAAGGAAGCCATGTTATTGTTAACCAAGGATTTCCAAAAGAAGTTCTATAAAAAGCCAAACTCCAACAGTCAGAGGTACTCGTTTGGTCCGAATAACTACAAACACAAGGAGAAAGTTGAAGAAAAGAGACCAGAAGAAAAGAAGAAGGATGGAGCCGAAGATCCCAAGAAGGAATAACCGACAAAGTGCTACAAATGTGGCAGACTCGGTCACTTTGCCAAGGACTGCCGAAAACCAAAAGTCCGAAACTCCGATTATTACAAGAATAAGATGCTTCTAGGCAATCAACAAGAGGCTGGAAAAACATTAATGGCCGAGGATGAATACTGGCTCGACCATTCGGATCAAGAATATGAAGAAGGAGAGAAGGACGAGACAGCACACCTGTGCTTGATGGGTAAGAAACAGTCAGAAGCTGAAGCTGATTCTGATGATGGAGATAATGAAGAGGTATGTGACTTAACTAAATCTGATTTTTTGAATCAAATGCATGCCATGATGTCTAAACTCCAAGAATTATAGTCTAAACTGAAGCGTGAGAAAGGTTTCATTAATGAGAAAAATCAATCTATACATAAACTTAGTAATGATATTGCTGAGAAAAATGTATTAATTGAAACTTTGCACAAAAATATAGACACCTGCGCTAAAGAAAAGACTATAATTCATAAAGAGTTATCTGAAACTGTTTCAAAGTATAGAGAATGTGAGTTTAAGTCTAAAGAGCTTTCTAAAATGTACTCTTCGACTTCAAAAGAAAATAAATCTTTAATTGAAAAGGTGAATGCTTTGGAAGAGAAATTATATACTATGGGTCAGTCTGAACAAACCATTCATTTAATCAAACCCAAAGAGGATAAAGAGAATTGGAGACTCGGTTACGAGAACCCACAATGTCTCAAAAAGGGTATATCTGAAGTGCCTGCTCTTTATGATTTTGGATTTATGAAACTGGCACCTGAATACCCTGAACTTCAAGTTTTCTGGACTAATCTGTCTGAAGAAGATAAAGCCAAGGAATATGCTAAAAGAAAGAACAAAACTAAAGTCCAACTTCCGTTTCGTTATGAGGGGTTGAATAATAGTTATAGTTCTGATAAATCAAAATTTCTTTCAAATGACTATTTTGACATTTATTCTGTAAAAGAAATGGAGGCTAATCCCATAGAAGGAAAGCTTTACGTCCCTCCTCTAGTTTTGGAAAGTAAAATTTCTGAACTCGAGAATACTCTTACAGAAGAAAGAATTTTGATGGACTTAGAACAAACTGTATTTTCTACAGTGTTCAAAAATACTGAGTTTTCTAATCTATCCAAGGCTTTAAAATCTGATGATAGATCTGGTTCTCTTGAAAATGAGCTTAATTTCTTAAACTCTGATGGTGTTCTAAATGATTGTGTTGCTCAATTTGACTTTACTTCCAAACTTCCTGATCATTCATCTTGTGTTGTTAATTCTTTCGGATTACCTAGTGTATTTGAAAAAGGTGAAACATCAACGAAAGTTGACAAACCAGTTTCTGTGAAATATAAGAATGCAAAAGGTAAGAAAAGAAAATCTCAGCATTCACAGAAACCGATCACCACGGGTAAGCCAAAGAAGAAGAACTGTTTTGATTGTCATCATTCTAACTCTAAAGTTTCAAATGTTTCAGATGTGAGAAAGCAAAGGCTTGAGGTTAAGTCAACATGGATACCGAAACAGAAGATAGACGAGAAAGCTAAATCTAGTTCTAGTTTTAATTTGAATAAAAAGACTTCTAGTAAAGATGAATTGATTGTGAATGTTGCTACTTTTAAATCTAATCTTGTTGTTTCTCGCAAGAAATATTCCATAAAGCAATTATTCCAGTTAGCTCCTTCTAATAAAAAGTTTTCAAATTTTGGTGGATTGGATTATGCTTCTCGTAAATATTCTGATGTTTGGTTTGGTTCATATAATGTTTCATCTTATCATCATCATTCTTCTCATCATGCTTATGTTTTTTCAAAGAAAAAGCGGGCCCAAATTTAAATGGGTGCCAAAATCATGTACTGACAATGTAGGACCCATTTATAAATGGGTACCTAAACCTCTTCTTTCCTGATTTGTTTTATGCAGACCCGTCATATGTGGTACTTGGATAGCGGGTGTTCCAAGCATATGACCGGGCAGAAGAGTATGTTGTCTATTATACAGACAAATACTGCGGGACAGTTCGGTTTGGAAATGATCAGTTTTCACCAATTCTGGGATATGGTGATGTTGTACACGAAAATCTCACGATTAAGAAGGTGAGCTACGTTGAAGGCTTAGGGCACAACCTATTCAGTATTGGCCAGTTCTGCTACAAAGACTTAGAGGTGAATTTCAAGGCCAAGACATGTTCAGTACGCACTGAAGAAGGGAAAGAACTCTTGGTCGGAACTCGCAAGTCAAACCTCTACACCATTAACTTGTCAAAGGTCCAGGCTGACAACCAGGTATGTCTATTATCAAAGGCCTCGATGCAACAAAGCTGGTTATGGCATCGACGACTTTCTCACCTCAACTTTCGGTACATCAACAAGCTGGTCAGTGGAAAGCTAGTGAAAGGACTTCCAGAGCTGAAGTATGAAAGAGAACACTTGTATGCAGCATGTGAAAAAAGAAAGATGAAGAGAGACCCACACAAACCAAAGCCTGAACCGAGTACCAGCTCTCCATTAGAGTTGTTACATATGGATTTATGTGGTCCTATGAGAACGCAAAGCTTAGGAGGAAAGAAGTACGTGCTAGTTATCGTGGACGACTATACGCGATACACTTGGGTCAAGTTTCTACGGTCTAAAGATGAGACTCCCGAAGTTCTCATTACATTTCTGAAGACGACCCAAGTCAATCTGCAGAAACAGGTCAAGATTCTCATAACTGACAACGGCACAGAGTTCAAGAACAAGATAGTTGAAGAATATCTCGAATCGGTCGGGATATCACATCAATACTCTGCTTCACGTACGCCTCAACAGAATGGAGTCGTTGAAAGGCGAAATCGTACACTTATCGAGGCCGCTCGAACAATGCTCAGCCAATCTGAATTACCTCTATTTTTGTGGGCTGAAGCTGTTTCGACTGCGTGTCACACTCAGAATCGCTCCATGATACACCACAGATTTCAGAAGACTCCGTATGCGTTGATCAACAACCGAACACCAACCATTAAATATTTTCATGTTTTTGGTTGCAAGTGTTATGTTCTAAATGACAGAAAGAATTTGAACAAGTTCAGTGCTAAGGCGGATGAGGGCATCTTCGTTGGTTATTCCTCTACATCTACTGCATATCGGGTTTACTTGAAGAAGTCGAAGACTGTGATCGAGAGCGTCAATGTTACATTTGATGAGGAACTGACTTCTGAGCATGTCAGTTCAGAACCCGTAATTACCGGAGTACTAGCTTCTGGGCCAACCAGTCCAGGACCTGCACCTCAAGAGAACAAATCAGATTGCGCTTCATCATCTACTTCTAAATTATCTGATTTGAATTTATTATTTGAACTGTTTTATGATGAATTTCTTGAATCTCGTATGCCTAAATCTGTTGTGGTTGACAGGATGGAAGACTCGATGACTACTCAACCAACCACTTCCGATATCTCTACTGAATCCATCTCCCCGATTCGGCAAGAAGTTCCAGTTCAAATGCCTACTCCGACAATTGAAGTTGTGACCAACACCGCCGAGACAGAAGTAGCTGACTCAGTAGGATGTACAGTAAGGACTGATCAACAGATTGACCAAGATGTACCAACTGCAACTTCTACAACTACTACTTCAACTGAAACCCCCATTCATTCTGAACCATCTGACAGAGATAACAGTGGATTTCTAGATGTTGAACATGATCAATCTACATCTAATCCACTCCTTCATGAACATAAGTGGAGCAAAGATCACCCGGTACATCAAATTATTGGAGATCCTTCAAAACCGGTGCAAACTAGGTCTGCAACATCAAATCTATGTATGTATGAATCCTTTCTGAGCAAGATCGAGCCTACTCGTGTATCTGAGGCCCTTGCCGATTCAGATTGGGTAACTGCAATGCAAGATGAGCTGAATCAGTTTGAAGCACTAAAAGTCTGGAGACTCGTACCCAAACCTCAAGGTAAAACCATAATTGGTACGAAATGGGTGTTCAAAAACAAGAAAGATGAATATGGTACTGTTATCCGAAACAAAGCACGACTTGTTGCCAAGGGTTATAGGCAAGAGGAAAGGATAGACTACGACGAGACTTATGCTCCAGTGATGCGTATAGAGGCAATTCGGATGTTCTTAGCCTACGCAGCTCACAAGAACTTCACCGTCTATCAAATGGACGTGAAGACAGCTTTTCTGAATGGAGTACTCAAGGAGGAAGTCTACGTCTCACAGCCAGAAGGGTTTGTAAATCCAGATAAGCCTAATCACGTTTACATATAAGATAAAGCTCTTTATGGACTGAAACAAGCTTCTCGCCCCTGGTATGATATTCTATCTCAGTTCTTGGTCAAGTCAGGTCTTACAAAAGGTACAGCTGATACCACTCTTTTCATTAAAAAGGATAAAGGCGATATCATTCTTATTCAAATATATGTGGATGATATTATTTTTGGTTCTACAAATCCTAAGTACTGTAAGAGTTTTGCAAACCTCATGGTGTCACGTTTTCAGATGAGCATGATGGGAGAGATGAATTTCTTTCTCGGATTGCAAGTCAAACAATTTTCAACGGAGATTTTTATCAATCAATCTAAATACATTCTTGATATTCTTCGGAAGTTCAAAATGGAAAATTGTAAACCGATTGGTACCCCTATGGCACCTGGTACTAAGATTGGCACCGATCCTTCGGGAAAGGCTGTTGATGTTAGGACTTATAGAGGGATGATAGGTTCTTTAATGTATCTTACTTCCAGTAGGCCGAATATAATGTTTTCTACATGCTTATGTGCTAGATATCAGGCCAATCCTAAAGAATCTCATTTGTCTGCTGTTAAGCGGATTTTCAGGTATTTGAAGGGGACTGCAGATCTTAGTCTGTGGTATCCTAAAGATACTAGCTTTGAACTAACAGCTTATTCAGACGCAGATCATGCTGGTTGCATGTTAGACAGGAAGAGCACCTCGGGTCATATACAATTCCTCGGAGATAAACTCGTCAGTTGGGCATCGAAAAAGCAATTATGTGTCTCCACATCAACGGCCGAAGCATAATATGTAGCTACTGCTAGCTGCTGTTCTCAAGTCTTGTGGATGAGAACACAATTGCGAGACTATGGGTTTCATCTCAATAGAATCCCGATCTATTGTGACTCGAAGAGCGCTATTGCGATTACAACTAATCCTGTTCAGCATACTAAGACTAAACACATAGATGTCAGGTATCACTTTATAAAAGATAATGTGGAAAAGGTTCACACTTCACTAATGCACAATGAGTATGTGTTTAACTGCTTGTCTCTGTGGTTAACACTCTTTGAGCCTTATAAGCAATCATCTTATGCTTAATTTATTCTATCACTTGCACGAACACACAAAGAATTTGTTTCTTTGTCATAACGTTCATAGAAATTGCCTTTGTGGTATTTCGATGATTGAATGGAAGCCTTGGGGGAGTGAACATCATAAAAGATCCTTTATATTGTGTATTCGTTACACACAGTGATTTTGTGTTACTGACAGACAATTTAACTGATTCATTTGTTGATTCAGGTGTTACATTACATTTTCTAAATTGTCTAGATTTGCAAAGATCTGGATGAACATCTATATGAATTGACGGATAATCAGAGGTTCTGTTTGCAAGATCAGTGGTGGAAGACATTTCTTGAAGAAAAGTTTTGATGAATTCTTTGCTCTTTTCATCAAAAAGGGGGAGAAGCGTCAACCAATAAATGGAGATAACACAAGTTTTTGAAAGTATTTCTGAAGATATGCTGAATTGAAGAAATTTTCTTTGAAGATGATTTGCTAAAGCATTCCGAGCAGATACTGGAGATAATTTCTTTCCAAGAGATTATATTCTCCTCGTTTGTAGAGAATTGCTACTTTCTGAAGCCAAAGAGGGAGATTGCATCTTCTGAGCTTAAAGAGAAGGATTGAATTGCTAAATCTTTTTAGTAATGATCTTGATCCAAAGGGGGAGATTGTTAAAGCATATATTTATTGGATTCAAGATCATCATTATCTGAAGATGGAAATCTGAAGTCAAAGCTGGAAAAGTCGTCTCAACAAATAGTCTAGGGTCTTTTGTAATAAATAGTCAAAGTGTGTTTTCCGTATTTTCGTTTTTAGTCAATTCCTTTATTTATTTTTGTTTTAGTAGTTGGGCCCAAGCCCATTCGGCTTATATGTCTAAGTATAAATTAGTTATTGTTTGTGTTAATTAGGTTTAGTTGATTAAGAAGGGAGTTAATTATTGAGAGGCTGCTTGTTTGAGCCGTACATACAGAGAAAGAGAGTAGAGCCGTGAGATAGAGAGAAAACCAGAGAGAAAGAGATTGATCTTCAAGTTTGTAATCATTCAATTCGTTGGTATAATCGTATCAGGTTTGCATATTGTTATTGTTTATTTGATTAATTGATTGATTCATTAATTAAGGGACACACAAAATGCCAACCTACTTAGAACTAAAATTAAGTTATGGTTGTCTCACAAAGGTTTGTAATAAACATAAATAACTTTTCTTGTATGTATACATATTCCAATTTATTTGGGTTGTTACATCATGAGATAATGTTGGAATATATCTCATAATATTCTCTCAATATTATAAGAATATTATCCTAATATAGTTAGGATATTTAGGAATTTATGGATAGAGACTCATTTCCCTTATCCCTTGAGGCGCTCAACTGTTCCATCTGAATTATACTTAATTTTCTACACCCACCTACTGCCTAAAGCATGTTTCCCTAGAGGGAGGGGTTCCATGGTCCAACCGCCATTATCTTCCAATGCCCGTATTTCAGATTGCATGGGCTTACGCCACCCGTCTTCTTTCGCAGCTTCTTTAAAGGATTGGGGCTCAACCCCAATGAGTTGAAATGGTTGAAAGGACTGTTACTAAGCCTCGGTATTCAACATCCAAAAGTTGTCCCATTGTTTTGTTATAACCAACTTGCCCCTCACATTGCCAAAAATCATGTTTTCCACGAGCGTACCAAACAAATTGAAATAGATTGTCATTTTGTTCGTGATGCTATTCAAGAAAGCTTGATCTCTCCATCCTTTGTCAATACTACAGTGCAACTAGCAGACATCTTCACCAAAGCTCTTGGGTAGAAACAGTTTCATTTTCTGCTCAACAAGTTGGGCTTTTACAATCCCCATGCTCCAACTTGAGAGGGTGTTGAAATACATCTCATAATATTCTCTCTATATTATAAAGATATTATCCTAATATAGTTAGGATATCTTATGAATTTATTGATAGATATCCCCTTTTCCTTATCCATTGATTTTCTTGATTGTTTCCTTTTCTTATTTGGTCTCCTCTTTATATAAATAGGAGATGCTTGAATGATAATAAAGACATAACCTTTTAGCCTACAATTTTACAGATATCGAATAGTATGTTTTTCAAAAAAGTATAGGGATGTTTCTTTGGTGTATTTTTATTCGTTTTTACGCCTTTAATTTTATGTATATATTAGGTGTGTATAAATCATGATGAAAATTATTGGTAGCTTACAACCCAACACCCTCTTATTTATTTAAAGATATTACGGAATCACAAATCTCATTCCAGAAACTTTCCAACTTAATTTTTTGACGTCCTTGTCAAGCCTATCCAATATCCTCTTTGTTTATCGACGATGTAGGATTCACCTAAAACGTTATTATAGAGATTTTAACCAATTTGTATATAGGTTTAATATAAAGTTTAAACTAATTTCTCTACATTTTTATGTTATAAAGATTTAAAGGCAAGATGTATTTCAATTTTTTTTTGAAATATGTATTTCATAATTTTTATGTACTTTTAAATATGTGAACATACTAAAAAAATGTAGGATGAGTACATTTTTTGCAATTAAACTACAATCAATCCTTGTAAGATTGTTGTTCGATAACAAAGACTGTCAATATCATATCCTCTTATAATTATGAGGTTACAGGCGATCGACATAAAACACGCACGTGTATATATATAAGTTGGAGGGTGGGTCCGATCGATATTAATATTCAATCATTTGATTTATCATTGATATTATTATAAAATATGAAAAGAAATAGGGAAATTGACCGAAATGGGTCTTTTACGGGGATGGATCGGCCTCCTAGCCTTCCCTCTCCCCGTTTTACCCAAATGTCCCAAAGGACGCAATTGGAGCCCACCTACCCCCACCTACCAATTTTTAATTAAGTCGATCGATTCCAAAAAAACCGCCGGAGCTGTCGTTTTCCAACCCCACCACCGACGATTTCTTCCCTTTTTTTAATCTATTTGGGACCACAAATGGAGGTTAGTGACTTCTCTTCTATTCTTCTATCATTTTTTAATCAATTTTGTGTATATATTTTGGATGATAATTGTTTGTTGTATATTGGAGGTTAGTGACTTCCTTATATTTTTTGTTGTATACTTTTGTTGATAATTTGTTGTATATTGGTTGGATGATTATTTTTGTTGATAATTTGTTGTATATTGGTTGGATGATCATTGTTTGTTGTATATTTTTTTTGATAATTTGTTGTATATTTTCTAGGAATAATATAACAATTTTCTGTTTTGAAAATATAAAATTGTTATATTATTGTTGTTGTATATTTTATTATCTAGGATTTCAAAACAGAAAATATGTAGAGAAAAAAAGAAAGTTAATATTAAAAAGTTGTTAACTGAAAATATTAATTATACTACAAAAAATCGTCATCCAAAAAATTTATGTTTTGCCAATTTTTGATAAATTGTATATTTTTGTTGATAATTTGTTGTATATTTTTGGATGATAATTTCTTGTTGTTATTTTTGTTGATAAGTTGTTGTATATTTTGGATGACAATTTTTTGTATTTTTTTGTGTTGATCGATTTTGTTGTTATGTATGTTGTATGGTTTTAAATGGTTGTAGTTATCATTTTTGGAGTGGATGATAATTTTTTCTTTTGTATATTATCATTTTATATTTAGGGTTATAATTTTAGTGTCATAGTTTTAAATTTAATGTAGTTATTAATATAGTTTTAAATTTAATGTTTTCAAATTTTAGTTTACACAAATTATAGAATATTTTACAATAGGACAATAATATTGTAAATACCCAAAAATCCGTAACTTTAGAAATTTACACGAAAAAATCTTTAACTTTAGAAACTGACACTTTAGGTCCCTTAACTTTAGAATTTGACACTTTAGGTCCCTCTACTTTAGAAACTGACACTTTAGGTCCCTATACTTTATAAACTGACACTTTATTTCCATTTACTTTAGAATTTTACACTTTACGTCCCTTAACTCTATAATTTTACACTTTAGGTCCCTTTACTTTAGAAACTGACACTTTAGGTCCCTTAACTCTAGAATTTTACACTTTAGGTCCCTTTACATAAATATTATATCATTACTATGCAGAGAGTAAATTTCTACACTGTAAAATTGAACATGAAGAGTAAGATGATGATTGTGGAGCTGATTCGCCAGAAATTGAACCCCACACGATTAGCACTATTCAGGGAGACATGTTTCGGTCATTGGTTGGAGTTGACCGAAACATCTGCCGACCCTATCTTGTTGCATATATTTTTACAGACCCAGGTATTCCCGCAAAATAGAGGGGATGATGAGATGTTATTCGAGGTTGGTGGTCGCGCTCTTGGGTTCGGCCGTGAGGAGTTCTGTGTCATCACAGCACTTCGTTTCGGACCGGACCCGAAGATGCATAAGAATAGGCCCAATGGTTTTGTTAGACGGGTGTTCCCACGAGGCACGCTGACGGTGCAGAACATCTTAAATTTATTCAATCTGATCGACACTGAGGACGAGGGGCGGGCGCATATCGATGACGATTCTTCCGTCCGTATTTGTCTCATGATGATGGTTGAGTTGTTCTTTTACAGTCATCAGTTGACCAAGCAGCTTCCCGATCATCTACTTCGGGCCATTGATGATTTGAGCGTCTTCAATCGGTTTCCCTGGGGATCCTATATCTGGGCGCACACTTACAAGCAGATGAATGCAGCGATCCATAAACGACCAGACCATGGATATAGGATGTCGTTATCTGGTTTTTTATATGCATTCAAGGTTAGTAAGTTGATATCAAATTAATACTTTTACAATCTACACGGATTCCCTATTTCTACAAAATATTTACTACTATCTTGGTATTTTAATTCACATATATGGATCTTAGAGACCTTTCCCATGGCCAACACATTTTATATATTGAGCACCAGGATGCCACGTGCGGTTCGTTGGGATAGGTATTCGATCGGTATTGTTAGCATTCATGCCTATGCTCTCCTGAATGTATCGACGGTAAGTTACATTGACTACAGCGGGAAAAAATTGTATTAGATGAGGCCCTCGTGTGGATTTCTAACATGATTATTTTTCAATATATTAGCCTGAGCAGTCCCCACGTGGGAGGCTTGTTCCTACGCCGTGGGAGGAGATCCAGGAATGGTATATCCAGAGCCATCGATGGTTTAGTAGTTTGGAGGGGCGTCGACCGTCGAAGAGGTCGAGAGTTATGCAGGTTGTTGACAAGGGTGAGAAGTCATTCTAAGTTATCCGATATTTATATTTTTTTTATAAAGAGACGTCGTTCTAGATTATATGATATTTATAATAATGTTGTTGATTGTTTGTATAGGCGTAGGTTCCGAGTCAGAGGGAGACGACCAACCTGATCATGACACGGCCCCCCCGTCCCATGCAGGCGTCAGCAGGGCACATGAGGCCACCTCTTACGAGGAGCCACCATTTCATGTTGGGCATAGTCCATCCTTTCACCATGAGCATAGTCCAACAGGCCACTATCAGCATAGTCCGCATGTTGACCCCTATGCTGACCGGTGGGCTGAGTTTACGAGGTGGAAGGATGATTTCTATGACTATCGGACTTCTCATCGCACAGAGCAAGAGGATCTTGAGAGACGCCTTGCCGAGAAATGGGCATCTGAACGCTCAGAGCGTGAAGCTACTGAGAGACGCCTTACTGAGCTGGAGAGGCTTACTAGCCAGTTTAGTTCGTTCCAGGTAAGTGTTTAACTTAATTTATTGGACATGGTTTTAATTGTTATCTTTTGGAACTTTATGTGGTTTATTATGCTTGATGACAGATTCCAGCCCAGCAGCAGGGTGGACATCCCTCCCAACCCGCCGACCCGCAACACGGGTTCGGATCTTCGATCTTCGGAGGCCCGTCCCAACACACGGATAATGTTAGTCACTTCAATCTTTATATGGTATCATTATTTGTTTTCAATAAGACATAAAAATAATGACTTAGATTAATGTGCAGAGTTCATCATCCTTCCTTGATGACATCTTCGGACCTTCGTCGTTCGTTACACCGACCCACCACATGGCACATGTAAGTTATTTAATTTGGTGGATAATTTGATATTTACATTCAATATAGAAACTGAATAACCTTCATCTTATTTTACAGAGCACAAGGGCATCATTCCCGGGGTTTAGCGGTCAGTCCACTGGCCAGTATACACAGGGCCAGTATACGCAGCCTGTAAGTTAGTAGATTCGTTTTTTACATTTGATATTTATTTGTTAGAGCAAACTTGTGAGGACCCAACTTATTTTGCAGGGCACATTCGGGTCGTTACTCCATGAGACCGGACCGACTACGGTGGGTTCAGGTATGTCGGGGTTTGTTGGGGCGTTGTTCCAGGATACGCCACAGGCGAGTACATCCGCCGGCCTCTCGACCTCGATGTACGTCCGGCCTCTAGTGTCCCAGGACATTCAGGTTGCACCGCCGACGGATGTTAACCAAAGGCCGATGCGGCAGAAAATTCCTGGGAAACAATTTCTCCCTCCTTAAACCGGTTTGCCTCCTACTACAGACCCACCTGTCCAGCGCTGCGTATCGAAGATGCCTGTTGGTCGTAAGACCGCTGCTACTGCTGTTACAGATACCGCTGCTACTGCCGCTGCCACCACCAGTTTCGATACGACCTCTTACACTTCATTCACTATTTCCGCAAAATGGCATAAGCATGAATTACCGGATTATTATCTTAGGTGCATACCCACCTATACTGTGGGTAGGGACTGGTGGGGCTTGTTACTCGGTTTGCAGGGCTCGGGGTGGCTCGAAACTGATGTTAGTATAAAACGTCATTTCAGTTTCTCTATCATAATTTCTATTTATATCTCTAACATTTTTTTATTTTTTAAATAGCACATCGACGGATGGGTTCGGTTCATCCGTGAGAGTCGTCCGCCCAATGCAGGGTGGACGGTGATGACGTCCGAGTTCATGCATTACCTGGTCGTTGGTGTGGTGTGCTTTCCGTCTACGAAATGGTGAAGGGTCCGGACTTTGTACCATGGTGGTCTGTTCAGCATTTATGAATTTCACCTTAAATATACTTGTTATTTCTAACTCTGTATAGTTTAATGTTATTTACTGTTGGTTTGTTTTTGAACAAATATTTCAGGTGTTCATTCCGATTTGCATCGACCTGAAGCATTGGGTGGTTGGCGACTTCAACCTAGAGCTCATGGAGATGACCATATATGATAACTTTAGGAGTGATTCATAAAAGGATAGCTTCAGAAAAATGATGGCCACGTTCGCCAACAGTCTACATGAACTCCTCCACCGTATATGCTTTACACGTCCTCCAAAATAACTTCTTCCTGTATCTTACCCTGCTGTCCCTGGTTTTTACGTTCATCATTAGATGGCGACAACAAAGTGTATGATGGGCGCCCGGGTACACTGTATTAATTGCTTGGTGAATTGAAGCAGCCCTATCGGATACAAAAACCAACCCCTCGGGTTCCCCGATACAACGCTTCAGCATGGTTAAGAACCAAGTCCACACATTCCCACTCTCAGACCTACCAACTCCGAAACCGATGGGCACAATCTGGTTATTTGCGTCCATATCAACGGCTAAGAACATTGTGCCCAAGTAAGTACCCTTCAAATGATCAGCATCGATGATAATGACCGAACGCAGGTGTGTGGTAAACGACCGAATCTGGATATTTAAGGCATTTTCATATTATACCATTATTCAATATAGAAGTTCAATAAACCATATCGTGACGCGAAAGTTACTAAAATAACAACGTACCGCGCAACCTAGGGCAGCGAAACACATCTCAAAACGTCCTCGAGCGTCTGTCCTTATTGAGGTAACGGTACCAGGATTCCGAAACTCCAGATTATAGAGAAAGAAGGGGAGTCGGGTAAACGATGCTTCAGGGGTACCACGCACCATCGTCAGTGCATAAGCTTGTGCGTGCCAGGCTTGCCAGTAAGAAATATCTATTTTCAAATCCGATCTTACGTCGTTGACAATGTCGGATCCACGGTATGTTCTGCTGGTATCCTTCACTTTAGGGTAAATAAAATTACCCAATACTCTACTGTTTGCTTGATGGTGGTTAGGATGCAGCTGCGTCCTCGAGCAAGTGTGTACGTCATCCAATATACGAACATGAAACATATTGGTATTTTCGACAGAGGTCACATAGATACGCCAAGAACATCCGACTTGCCTACATCTGGCATCGTATCTGGTTTTATTTGACTGGTGAACCCCAAACTCAAAACCCTCTTCAAGAAACTTCAAACCGAGCGTGTAAGATCGTTTTTGGTCGGGAATACTTGACCTAAACTTACTCTTCCACTACGATTATAACGTGGGGGTTGGTTGGGTGTGATGACTGGGGCCGCTGATGGAAGTGGAGGGGGCATGTCAAAGAAATCATCTATCCCACTTTATGATTTGATAGGACTACTTTTTGGTTCATCGTCGTCTTCATCGGTATCAACATCAGATAAACCCAAGTGGTAAACATGAGACTCCTCATCATGTCTATAAACTTCGTCGTCGTCATCTTCTTCCTGTTCTTCTTATTCTCCTTCTTCTTGTTGTGTTTTAGGAACAACATCTGGGGTATCATCAGATTCATCCACACCACCTCTGGTGTTCGAAGTACCACCAAGATCACTTCCACCGGACATCGATGAATCGACAAACACACAGAGTGTTGGCGGATTATTTTCACCGTCAATAAATTGAATGAAAGACGAAACATCGTCAGTGTTGCATAACTCATAAAGGGCACCATCATATTTATACGATATTCTAATACTACCAAGAGCATGATCGATAAGAAATTTTTTGTGAATACAACTAACCAACCTCGGAATCGTAATGTTCGAAGCCACCTTCACGCGGGTTATCGGTTGATCGGTAACATACTCCCACCCGTTATCTGTCTGTTTCCATGAACCACCGCCTAAGAGATGTAGCTTCACTTTATCCTCTCCGGAAGTCATATTTAAAAAAAAAAACACACAGAAAAGGAAGATACACAAGGAAACAATTGTATGAAATTGTGGATGAAAATTGTGATTTACATCTTCAATGGTTGCTGGTTTTATAGCAATAATTTAGGGAATCAAATTTGTACCACCACAGGGAAATAATTCATCTGCTAAAGTTGATTTGATATCACAACTTTTTGAAAAATACAGTACACATCAACTTGAAAAAGCATCTTAAAAACGTGAAAAAATAACAAACCAACCAAAATCTAAGGTGCTTGACACGTGCCCAGGGGTGCAAATGGAGCCTAGGGGCGCAAATGGAGCTTAAGGACGCAAATTGCGTCCAGGCGCAATTTGCGCCCCTGGGCTCCAATTGCGTCCTTTGGGACGTTTGGGTAAAACGGGGAGAGGGATGACTAGGAGGCCAATCCATCTCCGTAAAAGGCCCATTTCGGTCACTTTCCCAAAGAAATATATGACAATCGGTTTCAAATTTGAGAGTAGTTTATAATATGTGCAGTATTATTATTACACAGCACGAAAATAATATATAATATAATAAATTTTCTTATTTTGAATCAATTTTTCTAAATAAAAAAATATAAAGTTGAATGTAAGTTTTTGAAGTTTTTAATAAATAAACCATGAAACAAAATCCTAAATCAGTTTTATCGTTCCCATATCATATTCAAATCTCTCGTCACTCCTTGTCATCTCATCATCCTCCACTCCCTATCATCGTTATTTGACCTTGCCATCGATCTCCCTCTTTTTCATCGTTTTTTTTTGGTTATCTATCTTTTTTATGTATTTATATGTGGTTAATTAAATGGTTGTAAAAGATGGATGATCGAAAGACAAAAATAAATTAAAAAGAGGGAGATTGATCAAGGGCGGAGCCACCTTTGGCCTAGGATTGGCCCTTGCCCACCCTAAGATTCTTATAAAAGGAATTTTTTTATAGGCCAAGTCATTGTTTTCTATGCAAACTATGTCCACTCTCCTAACAATCCCTCTGCCTCTATTACAAGTGTAAGTAATCTCAATCAAAATTATTCTCTTGACAAAGTAATTTCAACCAATAATGTTTGTTCTCTAAAGCAAGTCAACATGGATTTTTTTTAAGATGGATTTTCTTTGAAGGAGATTTTTTGCCCCTTAAAATATTAAGTGAATTTGGATGTTTGAAAATTTTAATTAAATATTGTTATCAATATAACATATATATGAGACAAATCAAATAAGAACCATAAAAATGTTATAAACGATAAGAACTGATCTAAAAATATCTTTTTACATAATCTTTTTTTATCAAAAGGCTAGGATTTAAGGTTTTGTTGCATATATATATTCGTTTCATAATCTAATAGTTTCACATGTATTTGTTTTATCATGTGAAACTTTTTTTTGGTGTAGTTTTTGTTTCGCTATGTGTACAAAAAAAAGTTTTACATGTATTTTTTCCATAAGGTGAACACAAACACACGTAAAAAGATATCTTAAATCAGATATTTTGATTAAAAACCATGTAAAGAAATATTTAAATATCGATTCTCAAAGGTTTGTAACTTTTTTATGGTTCTTGTTTGAATATACTCCTATATATACATATATTCGTTTTATTTAAGAGGACCACCCTAAATCATTTTTCTGGCTCCGCCCCGAGATTGATGGTATGGGCCAACAGCGGTGGGCGGTATGGAGAATGGACAAGACTACCAAACAGGAAGCTATTTTCGGCGGACAAATCCGCCAGAAACTCTGGTTTTCGGCGGATCAAGTTTTTACGGCGGATACATCAGCCGAAAATCCACCGAATTTTTTTTTCAATAATTGACCTGAAATTATTAATTGCCTAATTAAAAAAAATAATCCGGCGAATTTCCAGCGGACAAATCCGCCGAAAATGTTATTTAAATTGTTTAAAAACTTGATTAAACCATCAACTTCTTCACGTAAAGTGTCAATGCGAGCCTCCCTTTCTTCTAAACTCATTACTAACTCAACTCTTTTTCTCTTTAACCCTATCAAACATCGATCCACCAATTTCAATAAAGGAAGACTACTCTCTTCCATTAAACACGTAATCATCAAATTACCCGAACAATTCGCCTTCACTGAATCCACATTAAACACTACATTCCTACTATTATTATACTCCTTGTAATCTTGATTAAACCATCAACTTTTTCACGTAAAGCGTCAATGCGAGTCTCCCTTTCTTCTAAACTCATCACTAACTCAACTCTCTTTCTCTTTAACCCTATCAAACATCGATTCCACCAATTTCGATAAAGGAAGACTCATCTCTTCCATTAAACAAGCAATCATCGAATTACCCGAACAATTCGCCTTCACTGAATCCACATTAAACACTACATTCCCACTGTTATTATACTCCTTGTAATTGTGGATTTTTTAAGAATTTTTATTTTTGTATTTTTTTAAAAACTTTTTATTTTTTTATTCTTTTCGGAGAAAAAGGAAAAATAATAATTAAAAGTTTACGGTGGATTTCCGGCAACTTTTTTATTTTTTTTAATTTTTTTAAATAATAAAATATCCGTCGGAAATCCGCCAGAAATTCTTAATATTTTCCGGCGCATTCTTTTTTTTTTAATTCTTTTCGGAGAAAAAGAAAGAAAAAAATTAATTAAAAGTTTCCGGCATATTTTTTATATTTTTAAATAATAAAATATACGCCGGAAATTCTTAATATTTTTCAACGGATTTCCGACGAATTCTTATTTTTTTTAATTTTTTCGGAGAAAAAGGAAAAAGAAATTAATTAAAAGTTTCTGGCGGATTTCTAGCGGATTTTTAATTTTTTTTAAAGCCGGTAATTTGCCGGAAAATGTTAAGATTTTCCGGCAAATTTTCGACAGATTCTTTATTTTTTTTTAATTTTAATTCTTTTCGGAGAAAAAGGAAAAAAATTAATTAAAAGTTTCCGACGGATTTCCGGAGGATTTTAATTAATTAAAAGCCGAAAACTTTTAATTAATTTTCACTAATGTGAAATAATGAAAAAAAAAAAAGTTCCATCGGAAATCCGCCGGAAAATAATAAGATTAAAAAAATCCGGCGGATATTTCGACGAAAGTCAACGGGGTTTACTTGTTTGACTTCCGTCGGAAATTTTCCGACGGGTAATCCGCCGAAAATTTCCGCCGGAATTGCCCATTTGTCTAGTAGAGCAATAATGAGCCGATGAGAAGTGTCGAGAGGGAACAATGTTGTGTGTTGTTGCACGTGGCGTCAAACACACGACAAAGTTTAAACTTATGAACCTAATTTAATCCAGTAAAGGTGGTATGTAGAGTATCTTTCTAGGGAGTGATCAGTTGTCAAGTTGCTTGTTTGTGTAAAACTAAATATAGACGTGTGTCACAAAGATTGACTACTCAGTTAATCAATTAAGCTCAAAGATAACTGACTAAAGACCGGAGTCTAATTATTAAAAATGACACTATTTCAAAGTTTTGGGAGTTTAGAAAGTTGAATTAACTCACTATAAAGAATTAAAAATCAAAACTTTTTATAAAAACGAAAAGCAAGATCACCATTAATCATTACTAACCCAAGTGTACTTCAAACCCAATTTATTTCATTGATTTAATTGTTTAACATGCATTGTTTAAACGAATATAAACATGAAATTGATCTAACACTCGACATAATCAATGCCCGCCCTCATACCTAAATTAACATCTAAACTACTTTGTATGGTATGGTGATAGATACCAATGGACTATTTCTACATTGCCAATCAATTCAGATAAATAATCATTCAAACTAGGGGTGCTCAGTAACCCGACCAACCTGGGAAAAAATCAACCCGATGTAACCCGACATATGATTGATACAAAATTAGGACAACCCAAATCTATTGGGTTGATATTGGGTTAGGCTCAAAGTAACCCAACTAACCCGATAAACGTTTTAGCGACTTATTTGAAATTGTTTATATTTCCCTTTAATATGTAAAAGTTATCAAAAACAACTCGGCAATAACGAGCAATGAAACTCATAAGAGAATATTATTGGAAAGTTATATGTAATACCTAAATATTTGACAAACTCGTATATTCTTTTGATTGGTGGATCATATTTCAAAGAATTTTTTTTCTTATTTTTATGTTTTCAATATTGTTTACTTTGTTTAAACACAACCTGACCAAACCGACCAACCCGAACAGATTGGGTTGGGTTGGGTTGCACTTTTGTTTGGGTTGGGTTTGGTTAAAAGTTCTCAAACCGTCAACATTGACTTGGGTTGTTGAAATGTCTTCAACTCGATCAACCCAACCCGTGAGTACCCCTAATTCAAACACACATGAAAATTTCAGATATTAAATCAATAAAAACCGAGCAATAACTGTCACATAGTTAGTGAATTCCCAGAAGTTTTCCCAGATGAATTGACTAGTCTTCCGCTGGACCGCTCGACTGAATATAGACTTGACTTAATATCAGGGGTTGCACCGATTGCTTGTGCACCGCACCTTGGCTTCGCCTGAAATGAAAGAAATAATGTAACAGTTACAGGAATGGTTAGATAAAGGTTTTATTCGACCAACTACATCTTCGTGGGGTGCACTGGTGTTATTTGTGAAAAAGAAAGATGAGTCGATGAGAATGTGTATCGATTATCAAGAACTCAATAAACCGACAATAAAGAATAAATATTTGCTTCCGAGAATCTATGACCTTTTTGATTAGTTAGCCGGGGCTAGTTACTTCTCAAAGATTGATTTTCAATCTGTTTATCATAAGTTGAAAGTTCGGGAAGAAGATGCATCAAAAACTACATTATGTACCCGATACGGTCATTACGAGTTCTTAGTGATTCAGTTTGGTTTGACTAACGCGTCGACAACCTTTATGGATATGATGAATCGGGTATGTAATCCTTATCTTGATAAACTTGTGATAGTTTCTATCGATAATATTCTTATTTATTCCCGACCAGAAGAGGATCATGCAACTCAGCTCCGTATTATCTTGAAACTATTGAAAAGAGAAAAACTTTTTGCTAAACTTTCCAAATGTGAATTCTGGTTACCAGAAGTTCAGTTTTTGGGGCATATTGTTTATGAAAACGATATCAAAATGGATCCTGTAAAAATTGAAGCTATTGAAAATTGGGAACCACCGAGAACACCGATTGAAGTCGGAAGTTTTTTGGGTTTAGCCGGATATTACCGTTAATTTATACAAGATTTTTCTCGTGTTGCTACCTCTTTAACGATGTTAACAAAGAAAATGTAAAATTTGGATGTAAAGAAGCTCAATTTGAGGCCTG
Organism: Arctium minus; assembly: GCA_954870635.1. Lineage (NCBI taxonomy): Eukaryota > Viridiplantae > Streptophyta > Magnoliopsida > Asterales > Asteraceae > Arctium > Arctium minus. The sequence continues at coordinate 18,783,150 of OX941097.1, read as the reverse complement.
TAGAACTTTGAAAGAAAGACTGTGTAGTTCCCCGATTCTATCTTTGCCGGATGGTTCTAAAGATTTTTTAGTTTACAGTGACACTTTGAAATTGGGTTTGGGTTGTGCATTGTGTTAGTGAATGCCCAAAAGCTAATCATAAGATAATTGTAATTTTGAGTTTTGTTTCATGAAATTAATAAATAAATAAAAGGCATTGCCCAATTTATTATGTTTATGTTATATTCTGTGTTTTTAATTATTCATAATAAATAACCTTAGAATAATGTATTCTAAATGTCCCTAGTTAAATATTATTTTGGGTTTTAAGGTTGAAGTAATATGATAATGACTAGCATATGTAGGGATTCATATAGAGATATTGAATCTGCATATGGGTATAAAATGGAGATTTTGTGTATCGGACGTGACTCGCTATGAGAACACTTCATTGGATGTCATGTGAGTGTCATAAGTGTTTCTCATGTGGTCAATGTACATGTAATTCTTTGACTTGAGAAATATGGAGTTTATTATGTGTGAGTAATGTATTTTGACATTTGTTCTAATCATTCCGTAACTGGGTGACAGAATTATTGTTGGATATGTTATAAATCACATGGTAGAACTAGCATGTATCGAGATATGATTTGTCCCTCCTTTATGACGGGAGTGATGTCTCTAGGACCCTTGATAAATATATACTAAGGAAATGCATGCATGCTCAGATAAATGATATGATACATCAATTTCTGTTTTTTATTAGTATATTAGGGAATCAAGAAAATAGAGATTGGACATAACGAGAATGACACATTCAATGTCTCGTGTTCAATTTGAACATGAAGGACAAAAGAATTAAATATGTACACTAAAATTGACTACATACCGGTAATTTGTTGTATCACCAATTCTCTTCATTTGGGTGATGATGATGTATTGCTAGATACCGCTCATTGTTTATAACTATAAATATGATATTTATATTTATTACCAACATGTCGAGAACCCATTGGGTCACACACATTGAACATATTCGAATAAGGAGTTTTAATAATTAAAACGTTTAATTATTATATCTGATTTGTATTGATTTAATCTGATTAAATAAAATCAGATATTATTTATATTAGACATAAATAAAGATAGCTAGGTATGGTCTTGAAAAGATGAGTTATGGTGCATGGATACTTCTACACTCAAGTAAGGTGTAGGGATTGTGGTGCTGTCATTCCATGCCTCTCATGTCCATATATAATATATGACATTGTATGCAAGATTGTTGTTCTTGCAATTCTCTCTAAAATCACCTACAACTATATGCTCTATTTCCTTTCTAAGTTTTGAAACTGTGACTAGCATCACGAGAAGACAAAGGATTCCGATTGTTCGCGTGGATACCGTGGAGACATCAAGCTTGCTTTGTTGCTATGATTCAAAGTCTCGTTAACTGTGAGGTATAAGTTCGAAACACCCGATTTATTCCGGTTCGTATGGGTCCTTGGAGGGTTACGGTTTTATTTTCCGCTGTGCTTGAGATCCCGTAACCCAACACATTGATGCAACACGGAAAGGTTATTGCTTTTGCTTCTCATCAGTCAAAAGATCACGTGAGAGAGCACCCCATCATGACATGGAACATGTCATCGTTATATTTCCTTTGAAAATTTGGAGACACTATTTGTACGGTATCAAATGTCAAATTTATACCGATCACAAAAGTCTTCAACATTTATTTAATCAATGGGAATTGAGCATGAGACAACGACGATGGTTAGAATTGGTAAATGATTATGACTGTGAAATCACGTATCATCGAAAGCAAATGTGTTGGCCGATGCTGTCAGCCGTAAATAAAAGAGTGGAACAATCAAAGTTGTTGCATTATGAGCCGAGTTGCTACCAAATATTTTGGAAGAGTTAAAGAAATGTTAGATCGAAGCTCTGGTAGAAGAAAATGTGAAAAGAGAATGACTCGCAGGTATGTTATCTGTTTTAGTAAAAGATAATCGCTAATTGTTGTGTTTTGAAAACATAATTTGGGTACCTCGTTTGGGTGATTTTCGTAATAGGGTTTTGAATGAGGCTCACAAGTCTCGGTTTTCTATTCATCCAGGTACTCACAAAATGTATCGAGACTTATGACAATTTTATTGGTGGTCGACTCTAAAGAAAGATATTGCTCGATATGTGGAGCGCTGTTTAACTTGTTTGCAGGTTAAAGTGGAGCATCAGAAACCATTCGGTAAGTTACAATCGTTAGATATTCCGGTTTGGAAATGGGATCATTTCACGGTGTATTTCATAACGAAATTGCCTAGAACATCGAAAGGCTTCAATGCTATCAAAGTCCACTCATTTCTTACAAATAAAAGAATCGTATTTGTTAGAAAGATTAACAAATTTGTATATTGATGAAATGGTAACATGTCACGGTGTATCATTATTGATTAATATCGAATCGAGACAGTCGATTTACTTTGATGTTTTGGAAGAGTTTCCAGAGAGAAATGGGATCCAGATAAAGTTAAGTACGACTTATCATCCACTGATAGACGGTCAAAGTGAATGAACAATTCAAATACTCCAAGACATGTTACGTGCTTGTATTTTAGATTTTGGTGGTTCGTGGCAAGGACACTTACCTTTAATTGAATTTGCTTATAATAATACTTATCACCCGAGTATTCAGGCATCACCTTTCAAGGTTTTATACTGTAGAAAATTTAGAACGCCGTTGTGTTGGAATAAAGTGGGGGAGAAACAGTTATCCAGACCGAAAATCGTTCAGTTAACTGCTGATAGATCAGTAAGATTCAAGATTCGTGAACATTTGAAAATGGCTCAGGACCGACAGAAAAACTACGTCAATAAACTCCGCAAACCTATAGAGTTTCAGGTTGGGGACAATGTGATGTTGAAAGTCTTGCCATGGAAAGGAACCGTTTGATTCGAGAAACGGGGTAAATTGAGTCCGAGATATATTGGACCGTTTGTGATTATCGATCGAGTTGGTGAGGTAGTTTACCGGTTAGAACTTCCATCTGAATTGAGCGGTATTAACAATATTTTTCACGTGACAAATCTACGAAAATGTTTGGTTAATTATGAAATGTCCGTACCATTACTCGAAGTTCAGGTGGATGAGAAATTACACTTCATAGAAGAGCCAGAATCTATTATTGACTACAAAGTGAAAAAGTTGAGAAACAAAGAGATCGGATAAGTAAATGTTCAATGGCAATATCATAAGGGTTAAGATGCTACATGGGAATCAGAATCAGAAATGAGATTGAAATATCCCTGTTTGCTCGAATGATAGAATTCTAGGACATAATTCGTTTAAGGGGAGAAGTTGTAATAACCAAAGGTATTTATTTTTGCATTCTGGAAGTTAAGCTTTTTTATATTATGTATCTTTAGTATGGGGTTCAAGAGTGAAAATTTTGGAAAGATATTAATACATGTCATCCTTTGTGATGACTAATCACTTTTTCAGAAAATGAAAAAGGTTTCTAGAGTGCTTTGTGTGTTTGTGTTTGGAGGGTACGAGGCAGGAAGGAAGAAAAAGTGAAATTTAAAAGTTTCTTGAAATTTTTTTGGAGTAAGGGGTACCATGTTTCTCCTTGTTTGTAAGCTAGACTTCATTTTAGTTTTGAGTTTTTTTTTCTAGTATTAAGTATTCCATGATTTCTTCAGTTAAGGTTACACCATATTTGGATGTGATTTCTTGTTTGATAAGTTAGGTCAAAATCTTTCATTAGAGTTTTGACATTCCAATTTGTTACTTAATGAATTGGGAGATAGGTTATGATTATAAAATGTATAGATTTATGAGTTTTAGGGTTCAAGATCATGTCTTGTGCAAGTTTTGGTTATTGTTGAGGTTGGTTTGTGAAAGAGGGAAGTGTAGGTCGAATTCAAGGGAGTTTGGTCGACACAGTGAGTGTCGCGGTCTAGCCCACGACCTAAGTCGTGCGGCTAGTCGCGCAACTCACTATGACGAGTTCTTCTCTACTTTCTTCCGGGTTACTTTGGGACTTTTTGGGGTATCGTTTAGGGTCTTTGGGCTATGTTAAGAGTTTTGATAAAGGTTTGATTTCATAATTTGTCATACATACTAATTTGATATGGATTCTCGTTCGATTTCGAGTTTCGTTACTGATTAACTTCTTGTTATCGTATATCGTTATCGAATGAGTTTTCTTTAACAATTTTCAAATGAAATGCATATATTATTAATTATTTAATAGATTGATGTCATATATTATTGAAATTTTTGGGCATGGATTGATAACGTGATATGTTAATTGTTACATGTTTTATTGTTAATCCATGTAACATGATTATTGATTATTAGAGATACAATGGAACTTTCACAACAGAAGTCGGGTGTGCTAGGACTGTAATGGTCTGTGCAGACAGTTGTTGTAGTGCCCACGAATGTGTTTCGTGTGGTGGGCCACAACCGGTATTGATTGAGATTTTATCAGGGTGTGTCCAATTAAATTGTGGCAACTATTGTGGTTAGTCTCTAGGGAAGAATGTTAAATCAACTTGGTCATTTCATCAATAATTGATTTATTGTTTCATATTATCTGGTTTCTTGAGATTGTGAAACTGACAGGGCTTTCCTCACTAGACCGTATGGTGTAACCCTCATTTTGTTTTCAAAATATGCATCTTAGGGTAAGCACGTGTAAATGATGAGGCAAAAGGAAAGATGTGATAATATCGATTTGTCTGAATATCTAAGAAGTTGACTGAAGCTTGCAAAAGTTGTTTTTGATCTTTGTAAATAGATTTCATGTGTAACACCCTAAAAATTGGGGTAAATTAAAACCCGAATATTGGCATAAAACCTTGACCGTAATAACAAGACTCACCCAAAAATGGGGAAAATAGTACGGCGATTACAAAATCAATTTAGAGATGAATTTGACAACCTACTAATCTAAACAATACTAGTCTAGATTATAACCGGGTGTCACCATCTTTTTCAAAAGAATTTCCTTCTCGCAACCCAAAAGTCGCCCTCTCTATATCTCGTCAAAATCTATACACGGTCATATGCCTCTCCGCTCAATCCCGAGGAGTCCCGCCACTAGCATGACCTGATATGCATGCCATTCAAGAAAAGTGTTAGGCTAAAGCCTAATGAGAAACACACAAATGAGAAATTTAATTAATGTAATAAATACATTATATGTATGTAGCCTTCAACAATTATCCAAGAACTAAACATTTCACATATCACCATACTACCTCTTGGAGCTACGGGTAACCAACATATCTCATCATTAGTCACATTTTGCATGTACCCAACCGAGCCTCTAATAATTTGTGACATCAACCCAAACCGGGTCTTTAGTCGAAATTGGACGTCAACTCAAGCCGAGTCTCTAGTCCTATTAGACCTCAACTCAAACCGAGTCTTTAGTCATACTAGACCTCAACTCAAACCGAGTCTTTAGCCATACTAGACCTCAACTCAAATCGAGTCTTTAGACATATTAGACCTCAACTCAAACCGAGTCTTTAGCCATATTAACCTCAACTCAAACCGAGTCTTTAGTAATATTAGACATCAGCTCTTTCTGAGTCTTTAGTCTTATTAGACCTTAACTCAAACCGAGTCTTTAACCATATTAACCTCAACTCAAACCGAGTCTTTAGTAATATTAGACATCAACTCTTTCCGAGTCTTTAGCCTTCCCATTTCATGTTTCACTTACCACTTTGACCACCCAAACATGTTATGCAAGGAGTGATCCCATAAGCAACATGGAGCCTCCTATCCATTTACAAACTTATATCATGTACTCATTTAACCTTTCCAAACCTAACTCATCAACCCAAACATCTTCAAACATGAGCATTTAGGTTAAGCATCGCACAACCAAGACAAAGATGTAGAAAGATATATATATATATATATATATATATATATATATATATATAGGGATTAAAACCCATGTTAGACATGTATACAATAGGATAGACAAGAATGCACTCACCTTGTTGATTTCTTAGAAGAAATCAAAACCCTAGAGAAGGTAGGTGGAGAAGTGAGAGCTTAAGAGGTAGCTACAAGATGTGTTTTTCACAAAGACCAACCCAAAATCGCTGGAGAGAGAACCCCCAAATCTGCTCCCAAAATCTGTTCTAGAGTCAAAATCCCGAAAATGAGATTTTTATACACTCAACCCCCCCCCCCCCCCCCCGCGACTATGACAGATGACAGTGCCCTGGTCATAGTTTTGAGGCATTGTCGCACCCACAACTAGGCATGCGGTACACCTGCGGCGATCTTGACACACGATAGTGCCCAGGGCAATGTTGTCAGGTCACTATCTCTCTACTTGTACCGTAAGTCTCCCCCGGGTTGCGACCTAGACATGGGACTATGCCTTGGTGGCATAGTCGCCCAAGACGTATCGGGCGCGTCGTGACCCGAACCAAATCTGTTTTCGACGAGGGAAAGTTGACCAAGTATCGCATTCCACAAACCAAACGACGAGGCATTAAAGTGTGATTATTTAAATACCAAAACGAAACCAAAATAGAGAAAGTCTACCCAAAATTGTGGGTGTTACATCATGTATGATGTTAACTTTTTTGAAAATTTTGTAGTGACTTCATGAGATCGTATAGTTTTGAACTATGGGACCCAATGTGTAACTCATTTTCCTCATGTTTCTTGAAAGGCAACATTTTATTAAGACAAAAAAGATACAGCGAAAGAGGAACAAAAAAATAAACAACGACCCCAACAACAAGGAAATTGCGAGATACAGTAAGGACGGGGAAAAAGAAGCAAAAAGTTATAGCCAAACACCAAAAAACAAGCACTAAACAATCACCCGCAACAAAAGAGTCTAAAATCAAAGGCAACCAAGGCATCTGTTGAAAGGCTAGACGTAGACCAGAAGAGGAGGCACGTATCACCGAAAGGTGTTACTTGGAGATGGACAAAATATTTGGTTTGACAATCCACAACCCCCCACTGTATGGAACCCTTTTGCATTCTTCTCGAGACCCATTCAAAAACTCGAACCTGTATCTAGTAAAAAAGGATCGCAACAGATGACGTTTTCTTTTTCTGAAAACTTTTCCCTAATTATATATATATATATATATATATATATATATTAGGGAGAGAGAGAGAGAGGGAGAGGTTCAAACGTGAAAATGGTCATTGTACAAGAAGTATAAAAATGTCTAATCACATGTGATACAAACACGTCTCGTTTACCGGCCATCGCATGGGCGAAATTTCCTGCTACCTTGGTCGTGTTAACGAAGTCATCTGCGTCATTTTAGATGTGTTGTATCACATGTTATTTTACTTTTATAATCATATGTGAATTGACCCTTCTCACAAGTTGACCAACTTTTAGGATGATAAGAGGGAGGTTCGGGGGAAAACCTCAAAAAAATAGAAAACTAAGGAACACCCTAGTAGCCCTTCATGTGGACGGTATGCACTTGTGCATACAAGCAAATTAAGTTATTTTTTGGTTTTTATGCATGTGTGCATTATGCATTTGTGCATATGCAGGGGCGGATGTACCCTTTGTTGGTAGGAGACCTAGGCCCCAACAAAACCACCATTTTTTTTAAAAAGGCCATTACAAATTGTTTTTTAGTAAGTTTTCTTAGTGGGCTCCCAACTAGAAGAAAACTAAGGTCCCAAACCTGATATCTAGATCATAAATTTTAATAGGAGCATATACGAGTCAAGTTTCTAACCAACTACTCGAGTTCGAACTCATTTATCTCGAGCTCGGTCTTATTAATTTAGCTTGGGTCGATCTCAAACACAAAATAAAACTCGTTTAACTTAAGGAGTCGAACTTCATAAAACCGATGCTCATTTCGGCTCGTTCCGTCGTTCGTAATATAAAATGTAATAATTATAAATCTCAAGTCAATAAAAGAGTTAGATCGTGCGAGCCCGTAAATGAGCAGCAAGCTCGAGCTTGGTAAATCAAAAAATATTCAAGCTTGAGTCCTAAATGAAAAAGTTATTCGAGTTCAAGTTTAGTATAATTTTTTCGAGTGGAGCTAGAAAAACCTACTAATCCTTAAGTTATCTTTATGCAGTAAAAAATCAACTGGAAAGTGAAAACTGAACCAAATGAGTTATCTTTATTCGGTAATCGAACCCTTTAAGCCGAAAACGAAAACCCGAAACCGTTTTGGTCCAGATGAATTATTCAGTTTTGAAATTTTTTCGACACCGTTAAGTGTGCCCCCAACCATAAAAACTTATGTATCCGCCACTGTGCATATGCACGTGTGCATGTTACAAGTTACTTGTATGGATAAGTGTATATCGTCCAGATGAAGGCTATTAGGGTATTCCTCAGTTTTCCGGCCGATTTCTAATGTGTTACCCTAAACCCGACCAATTCCATATATATATATATAAATATATATATATATATATATAGAGAGAGAGAGAGAGACGAAAGATCGTGAGAAGTTAAGCTTAACATGAGAAGCATGAGAAGTTATTAATTATTATTAATTTTTCCAAATATCATATTATGTCAAATATTCTTTTAAATGACGAAATAATTTAGGGAAATTGACCCAAATGGTCCAAACACGGGGATGGATTGACCTCTTAGCCATCCCTCTCCCCGTTTTACTCAAATGTCCCAAAGGACGCCATGGAGCCCAGGGACGCAATGGCGCCCTAGGGCGCCATGGCGTCCTAGGGCGCCATGGCGTCCCTGGACACGTGTCAATCCCAGATTATTCCTAATTAGGGTTTCTCACTAGATTTTTGTTGGTTTGCTATTTTTCACGTTTTTAAGCTGCTTTTTGAGGTTGATGTTTACTGTATTTTTCAACAAGTTGTGATATCAAATCAACTTTAGCAGATGAATTATTTCCCTGTGTTTGTACAAATTGATTCCCAAAATTATTGCTATAAGACTAGCAACAATTGAAGTTTTAAATCACAATTTTCATCCACAATTTCATACAATTGATTTGCTTGTGTATCTTCCTTTTCTGTGTGTGTTTTTTTTAAAATATGAGTACCGGAGAAGATAAAGTGAAGTCACATCTCCTAAGCGGTGGTTCATGGCAACAGAATGATAACGGGTGGGAGTATGTTACCGATCAACCGATAACCCGCGTCAAGGTGGCATCAAACATTACGCATCCGAGGTTGGTTAGTTGTATTCACAAAAAATTTCTTATCGATCCTGCTCTTGGTAGGATTAGAGTATCATATAAGTATGATGGTGCCTTTTATGAGTTAAGCAACTCTGAAGATATTTTGTCTTTCATTCAATTATTTGACGGTGAAAATAATCCGCCAACACTCTGTGTTTTTGTCGATTCATCGATGTCCGGTGGAAGCGATCTCGGTGGTACTTCGAACACCGGAGGCGGTGTGGATGAATCTGATGATGCCCTAGATGTTGTTCCTGAAACACAACAAGCAAAAGGAGAAGAACATGAAGAAGATGACGACGACGAAGTTTATAGACATGATGAGGAGTCTCATGTTTACCACTTAGGTTTATTTGATGTTGATACTGATGAAGACGACTGTGAACCAGAAAGTAGTCCTATCAAATCATATGGTGGGATAAATGATTTCTTTGATATGCCCCATCCACTTCCATCAGCGGCCCCAGTCATCATACCCAACCTACCCCCACGTTATAATCGTAGTGGAAGAGTAAGTTTGGGTCAAGTATTCCCGACAAAAAACGATCTTACACTCGCTCTCAGTTTGAAGTTTCTTGAAGAGGGTTTTGAGTTTGGAGTTTACCGGTCAAATAAAACCAGATACAAAGCCAAATGTAGGTAAGCCAGCTGTTCTTGGCGTATCTATTCGACAAATGTCGAAAATACCAATATGTTTCATGTTCGTATACTGGATGACGTACACACTTGCTCGAGGACGTAGTTGCATCCCAACCACCATCAAATAAACAGTAGAGTATTGGGTAATTTTATTTACCCTAAAGTGAATGATACCAGCAGGACATACCGTGGATCCGACATTGTCAACGACGTAAGATCGGATTTGAAAATAGATATTTCTTACTGGCAAGCCTGCCGCGCAAAAGCTTATGCACTGACGATGGTGTGTGGTACCCTTGAAGAATCGTTTACCCGACTCCCCTGCTTTCTCTATAATCTGGAGCTCCGGAATCCTGGTACCGTTACCTCAATAAGGACATACAGTAGAGGACGTTTTGAGATGTGTTTTGCTGGCCTCGGTTGCGCGGTACATGGTTTATTGAACTGCTATATTAAATAATGTTATAATATGAAAATGCCTTAAATATCCAGATTCGGTCGTTTACGACACACTTGTGTCCGGTCATTATCATCGATGCTTCTTATTTGAAGGGTACTTACTTGGGCACAATGTTCTTAGTCGTTGCTATGGACGCAAATAACCAGATTGTGCCTATCGCTTTCGGAGTTGGTAGGTCTAAGAGTGGGGATGTGTGGACTTGGTTCTTAACCATGCTGAAGCGTTGTATCGGGGAACCCGAGGGATTGGTTTTTGTATCCGACAGGGCTGCTTCAATTCACCAAGCAATTAATACAGTGTACCCAGGCACCGATCATGCACTTTGTTGTCGCCATCTATTGATGAACGTAAAAACCAGGGACCGCAGGGTCAAATACAAGAAGAAGTTATTTTGGAGGACGTGTAAAGCATATACGGTGGAGGAGTTTGAACTGAACATGGCGAGTGTACGAGCTGCTTTACCTGTTGGAGCTCCGCTTATGGACTAGGTTGGACCGGAGAAATGGTCAAGGGCCCATTTCCCAGGAATGCGTTACAACATAATGACATCGAACAGTGCCGAGTCGGTGAATGCATTGTCTCGTTTTGCACGGAGACTACCTATTGTGGGCCTTATGGATTATTTCCGATGTTTTCAGCAAGAATGGTATTCGATTCGTCGGAGAAATGGAAGTTATCATCCTTGGATTTCTGACTGTTTGAATTTTATGTTTTTAGTTTTGCAATACTAACGTAACAAATTTGTGTTATCGCAGAGGAAATGGTGAATCGTCTCACGTCGTGGGCGGAGGCCAAAATTGAAAAGAGAATTCACAAGTCCGCAACGTGGATTGTACATGAGATTGGTCAAGGTTACTGGGAAGTCGGCCACTAGTGGGACCTGTAGAACATGTACATAACAACAAGTGTTATGCTAGAAGCCTAGTAAGATCTCATACAAGCATATGAACACATACACACACACATATACATATAATAGGAAAGCATCAATGTATAAGCCAATGTTACCCACTCCACAATGGTAGCACCGTTCTACAATCCACAAAGTCACATGATGTTCCCAACATGGACATAAATGTATGCAATACGCCAAAATTTCTTTCGGGGGGAGACCCGTTCCATCCAAGTGACAAGAACAAGTAAATGGAGTCACTTAAGGATGTTAATTGGGATACACCTTAGGTTCTTGACTTTAGTGCACATACCGTTCTGGCATCACCTCAAGTCCTTTCTTTACCTTTAGTGTCTACTCCAAAGAGTTCCACCTCAAGGTATCTGAACCTTAGTGTCTACCCAATTCTAGGAGAGTTTCACTCAAGGGTCCATGGCCTTTTAGTGTCTACTCTCTAGATGACCAAAGAGGATTTCTCAAATTAAAATCAATGGCTCCCAACCCTTATACATAAGGGTCGGGTCCAACCAATCTCAAATCTCAAAATAATAAATCCAAGTATCACAGCTCAATGACTTATAAACTTCTCATATCGACATGGCATATACTCGTTCCTCAAGATGTCAAAGTGGCCAACAAAATGACCTACATTTATTTCATCATAGCATGTTGAGGCTCCCAAACATCACGTGCAAATTTACATTTACCATTTACCACATGTAGCATCAAATTACATTAAATAGGGTCAAGACCCTTGAACACCGATATAGACCAAATACCAACCAACTCCAAATAGTCAAATACATTACTATTACTAAACTCATGAACCCATTTGGGTGAAATGTCCTTTAATAACCATACATACATTTTTAGGTCAAAACTCCAAATAACATTCTTTATATAGCAAGCATAGATTTTAAACATTTATGCAAGTATTAAATAGTAGAGAATTCACCACATAGGTTTGTTAAGAGAAAACCCTAGAATGATGAAAACCCTAGAGAAGTGGTAGATGGAGACTTGAGGTTTAAGAGCTCCTAAACTTTGCAATAAATGGTAGGACAACCCTAGGATAACATTAACTTCTCTTGAAACCTTCTGACTTTAAATCAATGAAGTGAGAAGGTGGAAGAAAGGTGAAAATCGCCTTTGGGAGGAGAGGAAACCGCACCAAGAAAACCCAAAATGAAATATGCCTTCTAAGTGAATCAATCTGCCCCTTTTAACCCAGAAAACCCGTCGGCAACCTTGCCTGGGAGACAGTACCAAGGCACAATCGCGGGCCATTCTCGCCCGGATTGTACTGAGGCTTGTCCCCCGTCTACGACTATGACAGGGCGACTATACACCTACAGACATGTGATGATTAGACCCCAAAGCAAGTATACAATGTGGTATAAGATCATCTTTCAAGTAATAAAATGGTAAGAACCAAGTATCGTCCACAGGGATTGGAGTAAAATGTAACACCCCTAAAATTGGGAGTAACTATAAACCTAAATATGGCAAAAATTAAAACATAAATAATTGGATCACCCAATAATGGGGAAATAGTGAGCCGTTTACAATACTAAGTAAGGGAGATAAATATAACAACCTGCTAATCTAAACTAGTCTAGTCTTGATTAAAGATGTGTTGCTATCGCCTCTTAAAAGAATCATGTTCAACAAAACAATCTCCATGACACAACTTCACCAAAATGTGCAACTACCCTTCATCTGGTTCTCTACTGATACCTAAGGAGTCCCACCACTAGAATGACATGATATACATGTTATTTAAGAAAAAGTTTTAGGCTAAAGCCTAGTGAGATCAAACAATTTCAAAATAAGTTGAAAGTATAAAACATAATTATAGCTTTGAAATGATACATTTTACCATTCCAGATGGATAAAAACCAAGTAGATCACATAACATCTTGCGATGACGGGGGAGACCCTATTTCCATGATTAGTAACGGAACACAATAGTTAGCCATAACACATGTTAAATAAGTCATATTCACGGACTAAAATTGTTAGGTCCCAAGGCTTGAGCTTCCCAGGAGGTCACCCATCCTAGGATTGCTCTCGCCCGAGCACGCTTAACTTGTTAGGATCAAGCGCTTACCACTACACCAAAAACAATTGCTGGTGGTGAAGGCGCAGCTTTATTTCCTTAAACCATGGTAGCGCAAAGCCCCGTTGTTGGGAACTGAAGAATTCATCAAGTGTGGTTAATGCTGCTGGTTCAATGTTAATACTGCTAGAAGACATAAAGGTTAATACTGCTGAGTGTTACTACTGCTAGTGTTAATTAATACTGCTAGTCAAAGTTAGTACTGCTTAGCTAGTTAGTACTGCTAGTAGTTAGTACTGCTTAGTAGTTAATGCTGCTAGAAGGAAGTTAATGCTGCTGAAGATTAATACTGCTTATATGATGAAGATTCGTATGAAAGGATATACATGGAAGCTTAGAGATATACATGGAAGATATACTGAAGATATTTTATTTATTGTAATTATCTTTGTATTCAGTATATATTGTATAGTTTAGAATAATGAAGAAGATAATTAATTTTTTTTTCATTCTAGAGAGAAAATCAACCTCAAGGCATAGATCCTAATTCTAGAGAAGTAGAATTCGTATTGGTGAGCCTGTTCATCAATATTGAGGTTGAGTGAGTAATCTTGTAACTTCAAAGCATTAAATACAAGTTTACAAGTTTGTTCTTCATATTTTCTGTATTGATTTACTGTTTGATTGAATGTCAAAGTGTTATTCCGCAAACTTCTTTGATATTGTTTCTGAGAATTAATTCTTGTTAAGAATTCGATCCTGACAAGTGGTATCAGAGCCAAACTCTCTCAAAAACAGTTATTCATCATGGAAAATCTTACAGAATCAAGCAGTACTTTGGTCTCAAAAGTTCCAATGCTCAGATCCAATGAATTTGACATGTGGAAGATCAGAATCAAGCAATATATTCTCCTCACAGATTACTCTATGTGGGACATCATTGAGAATGACCCATCTGATGCAGGAAAGATTGGTGAAGATGGCAAAAGAACCCCTCCAAAGACAGATGCAGACAGGAAGACAAGGCAGATAGAGATGAAAGCCTTGAGCACACTGCTCTTGGCCATTCCAAATGAGTATCAACACCAATTCTGCAATTGTACTGATGCACAGATGCTCTGGAATTCTCTAGAGAAGAGATTCTCAGGTACCAAAAGTACCAAGAGAAATCAAAAGGCAATCTTAAAGCAACAGTATGAAAACTTCATCTCAACTAAGAATGAGTCCATGACTCAAACTTTTGACAGGTTTAATAAACTAATTGGTGAACTAGCTACTATGGGAGTACAAATTGATCAAGATGATGTGAACAGAAAGTTCCTAAGGTCCCTTGGAGATGAATGGACCATGTACACTGTGTCATTCAGACAGAATGATCAGTTGGAAGAAAAAGAACTTGATGATCTGTACAATGATCTTAGAGTATTTGAAGCTGAGGTGGAGGCAAAGAAGAAGCCTTCTGGATATATTCATAATGCTGCACTCTTATCAGCATCAATTGATTCTAATGCTAACCCTGAATCAGTTAATGCTGCTAATGGAACAAATCAAGATAAAGGCACTAATTTTGTGTTTGAAGCTTTTCTTTCCAATCATGGATCTTCCTCTTTGATTAATGATGACTTAGAACAACTTCATCCAGATGATCTGGAAGAGATGGATATTAAATGGCAAATGGCCATGCTCTCCATGAGGGTTAAGAAGTTTATAAAAAGGACTGGGAGAAACAACTTCTCCCAAAGAAGAGAAGATGGAGCAGGGTTTGATAAATCAAAGGTGGAATGCTACAAATGCCATCTGAAGGGACATTTTGCTAGAGAATGCAGAAATGGAGTGTCTCACAACAATCACCAACAAACTCAATCTGGAAGCTTCAATAACAACAGAAACTCTGCTCAAGCCCTTGTCTCTCAACAAGGAATGGGGTTTGATTGGAATGATCAAGCAGAAGAAGCTATTCAGAATCAAGCTCTTATGGCTAAAGTATCTGATCTCCCATCTGAGGTAAGTTCTAATCTCTGTTCTAAAACTTGCATAGACACTGTTAAAAGGTACAGGGATCACAATCAGAAGATGAGTGATGACCTTAAGAGATTAGAAAAAGATATCAAAGACTATGTAAGGATTATAGAGAGATTTGAAGATCAGATCAAAGGTTTTCAAGCCAATGAACTCCAACACTCATATGACACCAATTACTGGCAGTGGGAGAAAAAGGATTTAGAACTTAAACTGACCAAATCTAAAGAGGAGAGTGAAAAACTGAAAGAGGAGTTAACCAAGGTTAAGCTTGATGTAGAAAAGTTTTCCAATGCTTCTAAAGCAATGGACTCCTTACTGCAAAATCAGATTCATGATAAGTTGAGAAGAGGAATTGGGTATAATGCCACACCTCCACCATATAACAACAATTACATTCCTCCTACTTCAGACCTGTTAGACACCAAAGATAGGAAGGACTTGCCTGAGGGAGCCACTGAAATAGATCCCTTAGATGAGGTAGTTGTTGAGGATAAGACTGAGAAAGAGATTGGCAAGAGTAAGGAGAACAAGGTGAGTGGTGAGATTTCTATAGAAAACAACATTATCACCAATTAGGATTGTGGAAGGACTTGGATTAAATCCAAGGACATAGAGAAGACAGAGGGAAAGTCTGGTAAGGTCCATTACAAACAGACCACAGTTGTGAATCCAGGTCCTTGCAAACAGTGTGCATGTAAGAAAAATGAGCACCAAAAACAGGACAAAAAGAAGGGAAATCAAAGAAACTGGAATAATCAGTGGGCACAAAAACAAGGGGTTGATCTGAGTAAAATCAATAGACCAAAACCTTGTTTTATCTGTGGCAAATTGAATCATCTGGCAAAATTCTGTTATTTCAATCCTATAAAACAAAGGATGAATTTCCAAAGATCCATGCAAAAACCCTTTGGTTATAAGAAAATTGAAAAGAAACATGTGGCTAAGAAAACTGTTAAAACTAAAAGCCACATGAAGAAAAAGTCTGTTAAAGAGAGTGTCAATATGTGGATTCCTAAAAGCACTAAAACTGTTAGTACTGCTACCACAAATAGTGTTGCTAACAATGATAGTGCTGCTAGAAGGAATACTACTGCTAACAATGTTAATGTTGCTAACAAGGTTAGTACTGCTAAACCTGTTAGTACTGCTAACTATGTTAATACTTCTAAGGTTAGTACTGCTTCTAGTGTTGGTTCTACTAAGCCAATAATATTGACAAAGTACTCTAATAAAGAGTGTTCTGAGTTTAAAAACCTCATTAAAAAGGAATGTAAATACTTTGATGAGAAAGGGAGACCCAAGATCACTTTGGCTTGGGTCCCCAATCATACTAATTGATTTATTTAATGTGCAGGGCAACCAACAGCTCAAGGGAAAGAGCATTTGGCATGTTGATAGTGGTTGCTCTAGGCACATGACAGGCAACATGTCATGCCTTCAGGATTTCAAGCATATTAATGGAGGACATGTTGCATTTGGAGACAATCTTACTGGTGGTAAGATAAGTGGAAAAGGTAATGTCACCAAAGGTAAGATGACATTTGAGGATGTCTACTATGTTGATCAATTAAAGTACAACCTGTTAAGTGTATCACAGGTTTGTGACAAACAACATAGTATATTATTTACTAATACTGAGTGTATGATTCTTGCTCCAGGGTTCAAGGTAGTTGATGAAAGCATGATACTACTGAGAACTCCAAGAAAGGACAATGTTTACTGTCTTGATTTGGACAATGTTGATAGTGATTCATCTCTAAATTTTCTTGTTTCAAAAGCTTCTATACATGAATCCTCCCTTTGGCACAGAAGGATGTGTCACATGAATTTCAAGACTATGAACAATCTTGTTAAAAATAACCTTGTAAGAGGTTTACCTTCAAAAGTCTTTTCATGTGATGATCATTGTGTTGCTTGTCTTAAAGGAAAACAACACAAAACTTCTCATAAGACCAAAGAGTTAAATTCTGTTTCTTCTTGTCTCCAGTTATTGCATATGGATCTGTTTGGTCCTACAAATGTTATGAGTATAGGCAAGAAATCTTACTGCTTGGTTATTGTTGATGATTACTCCAGATTTACTTGGGTATATTTTCTAAGGACTAAGGATGAGACAAGTGGTCTTATCAAATCCTTTATTCTAAAAATTGAAAACCAAAATAATCAAAGAGTAAAAGTCATTAGATCAGATAATGGAACTGAGTTTAAAAATCATGATCTAAACACCTTTTGTGAAGAAAAAGGTATTGAGAGGCAATTTAGTGCTCCTAGGACTCCTCAACAGAATGGTGTTGCTGAAAGGAGAAATAGAACACTAATAGAGGCTGCTAGATCTCTGTTGGCTGATTCAAAATTGCCAATTACCTTCTGGGCTGAAGCAGTTAATACTGCTTGTTATGTCCAAAACAGAGTTCTAGTGGTCAAGCAAAAGAACAAGACCCCATATGAGCTTTTAAATCAAAGAAAACCTTTTATTGGTTTCTTCAAACCTTTTGGGTGTCCTTGTACAATTCTAAATACCAAATCTCACTTAGGTAAGTTTGATAGCAAAGCAGATGATGGATTTCTTGTTGGATATTCATCTCAGAGTAAGGCCTACAGAGTTTTTAACTCTTCTTCTAGAATAATTGAAGAAAGTGACAATGTCAAATGCAATGAGAACACACCAAATCCTGTTGGATCTGGACCTCAGTGGCTATTTGACATTGATTCATTAACTAACTCTTTTGGTTTCAGTAATGAGTATACAGGAACAGGTAGTGGAGAATCAGAGATCACACAAGTTCAAGATAGTATATCTAAATCTGTGATTTTTCCCATACCCACAGTAAATTCAGTTGAAGACTGTGAAAATGAATCATTTTCTGAATCAAGTCAGAGTGAAGAAGACACTAGAGATGAGGAGACTCAAGAAAACAATGAAGTAGCATCTGAAAATACTTCAGTTGAGTTGCATGAATCTAATCTTGAGGCTGGATTAAATGAAGAACCTAGTCACAACACCAGAGTTCAGAAGAATCATCCTCCACAGTTGATAATAGGAGATATCTCTTATCCTATGATGACTAGACATCAAAGCAGACTTCAGGAAATGCAAGATCAACAGCATACAGTGCTTTCTTGTTTTCTATCACAGCTTGAGCCTAAAAAGGCTCATGATGCTATGAAAGAATCCAGCTGGATAGAAGCAATGCAAGAGGAACTGTTACAGTTCAAGCTACAAGATGTGTGGGATCTAGTAGACCTTCCTAAAGGTCACAGAGCAATTGGCACAAAATGGATCTTCAGAAACAAGAGAGATGAAAGAGGTATTGTTATAAGAAACAAAGCAAGGCTGGTAGCTCAAGGCTACACTCAAGAAGAGGGTATAGATTATGAAGAAGTTTTTGCACCTGTAGCTAGGATAGAAGCAATCAGACTATTCCTAGCCTATGCTTCTTACATGAACTTCAAAGTCTATCAAATGGATGTAAAAAGTGCTTTTCTCTATGGCTCAATTGAAGAAGAAGTATATGTCTGTCAACCACCAGGGTTTGAAAACCCAAGCTATCCAGACAGGGTATACAAATTAAAGAAAGCACTTTATGGACTACATCAAGCTCCAAGAGCATGGTATGACACTCTGTCATCCTATCTCTTGGAAAATGACTTTGAAAGAGGAGTCATTGATAAGACTCTTTTTATCAAAAGAAAGAAGAAAGATATCTTGCTGGTCCAAATCTATGTTGATGACATTATTTTTGGCTCTACAAGAAACAACATGTGCAAGGAGTTTGAGGATTTAATGCATCAAAGGTTCAAAATGAGTTCCATGGGGGAACTTACTTTCTTCCTTGGCCTCCAAGTTCAACAGAAGTCAGATGGTATTTTCATCTGTCAATCCAAGTATGTGAAGGATATTCTAACCAAGTTTGGTTTCTCAGAATCAAAACCTGCCAGCACACCTATGGAAACACACAAGCAGATCACAGCAGATCTTGAGGGGGAGGATATGGATGTGCATCATTATAGATCCATGATTGGCTCTCTGATGTATCTCACAGCTTCAAGGCCAGATATAATGTTTCCAGTCTGTGTATGTGCAAGATTCCAAGTTAGGCCAAAGCAATCTCACTTTCAAGCTGTTAAGAGGATATTCAGATATCTCAAAGGGCAACCCAGATTGGGACTTTGGTATCCTCATGACTCACCTTTTGACCTAATAGCATACTCAGACAGTGATCTAGGTGGGGCAAACTTGGACAGAAAATCTACTTCTGGAGGATGTCAGTTTTTGGGTGCAAGACTAGTCTCATGGCAGTGCAAGAAACAAACAACAGTATCCACATCTACAACAGAGGCAGAGTACATAGCAGCTGCAAGTTGCTGTTCTCAAGTCCTATGGATTCAGAATCAAATGTTGGATTATGGGGTAACCTTTCTACACACTCCAATTTTTATTGACAACAGCAGTGCTATTAGCATTGTGAATAATCCAGTCAAGCACTCAAAAACAAAGCACATTGAAATCAGGTATCACTTTATCAGAGATTGTAATGAAAAGAAACTTATTCAAGTTGTCAAAGTTCACACTGACAATCAGTTTGCTGATCTATTCACTAAAGCATTTGATGTGGGTAGATTCACTTTCTTGGTAACAAGTGTGGGAATGATCAACTCTGAATAATCCTCTTCTCAAAAAGTGGTTTTATACCTGTATATTATTCTTGGAGTTACTAATCTTCTTTTTCAGGATATGCATAGCAGTACTCAGTGATTAGCAAGTTTAAAAGGAGTAAGTAGTTAATACTGCTAGTAGTTAATACTGCTTTCAGTTAATACTGCTAGTAGTTAATACTGCTTTCAGTTAATACTGCTAGTAGTTAATACTGCTTTCAGTTAATACTGCTAGTAGTTAATACTGTTTTCAGTTAATACTGCTAGCAGTTAATACTGCTAGTAGTTAATACTGCTAGTTAGTTAATACTGCTCGCAGTTACTACTGCTAGCAGTTAATACTGCTAGTTAGTTAATACTGCTCGCAGTTACTACTGCTAGCAGTTAATACTGCTAGTAGTTAATACTGCTAGTTAGTTAATACTGCTCGCAGTTACTACTGCTAGCAGTTAATACTGCTAGCAGTTAATACTGCTAGTAGTTAATACTGCTAGTTAGTTACTACTGCTCGCAGTTAATACTGCTAGTAGTTAATACTGCTATAGGTTAATACTGCTTCTATTCCGAATACTATAAATACTCTTTGCCCGCCTAAAAGCTTATAACGACTCTTTGCATACTATTCACCTGCGCTCTAAACCCTTTCTCTCTCAAAGTTCAAAGTTTTCAGGCAAGAATCTTCAAGGTCAATGGCATCAATGGCGTTCATTGACGAGCACAATGAAATCGCAATGCTCCAAAAGCCAAAACAAGCAGATGGCTTTCATCAGATAGTCGACTTTCTGAAGACTAGCCACATTGCCCATGCTCTCACTATGTCTCCAACTATCTTTATAGAGCATCAGAGGCAATTCTCGGCACATGCCACCATTGTTAATGAGAATGGTGTGCGAATGATCAAGACGACAGTATGTGGCAATCCATTGACAGTTACTGAAGAGATAGTTCGCATCAGTCTACGTCTAGACGATGCCTCTGGTATAACTTCTATCCCTAATGATGAACTGTTTTCTACTCTGACAAGAATGGGGTATGGAGGCCCATTGGGTATTTTTAAGTTCTCAAAAGCTAAATTTTCACCCCAATGGCGTTTTCTTGTTCATACCTTGATGCACTGCATTTCTAAAAAGACTACTGGATGGAGTGAGTTCAGCAGTACCATTGCTTATGCTTTGGTCTGTTTGGCCACTGCCAGAAGGTACAATTTTTCACAAATGATTTTCAATGATCTTGTCTCAAACATGGGAAACAAAAAGAGCTTTTATATGTATCCCAGGTTTGTTCAAGCAGTTATCAACCATGAATTGACGGATATTCCTCATTCTGATGGAATTTATGTACCAAAACCCCCCAAAGGCAAGGTTTTCTCAAATATGAGAAGATCTGCTGGGGACTCTGAAGGAGTTGACACCCCATTGTTCTCTACAATGATGGTGGTGTCCCAACCCAATGAAGGTATGGCAGCAGGGTCAAGGCCCCCATTAGATCAATCCACTGCTAGCCAAGCCCAACCTTCCCACTCTATATCTATCCCACAGTCCCTACTAAATAAGCCCACTTCTCCAATTACCCAAACTTATCAAAGAAAACAGGTAAAGAAGGCTCCTTCCCTTATTGTACCATCACCCACTAAGCCTTTAAGCCCTCTAAGGGAGAATTCTCCCCTAGAGAATATCCAAAGGGAAACCACAAGGGTGTCTCCCAACCCAAAGGAGGTGCTCTCTGAGGAGGAGGTAGAGCATATGGGTGATGAGGCTGCCACTACTCCTGCTAGCACAGAGGAGGAAAGTGGTAACATCAATAAGACCTCCCCCATGGCAACTTTGAATGAGCAATCATTTGAAGGTCCCTGGTGCCAAGAAACCACAGGGGTGGATAGTGCTTCTGCTAGGCAGAGGACTTCCACTACTAAAAGATCCAATGATCCTTCAATAGGGGGTAACACTCCTGGAGAAGGTGAGGACAGATATAACTATGATGAATTGATGGAGGCAATGGGCAACATCAACATGGATGTACTCAAACAGGGCAAAGATATAGAAGAGCTTAAACTCATAGTTCTTTCACAACAAGAAAAAATCATCAAGCTGAAGCAAATGGTAAGGAAACTGATTCTGCAAAGGAAGAAGAAACAGTTTGTACTGAAAAAGAGGGACAAAGTTCAAGATTCTTTCAACAAGGGGGAGAAGCATGAAGGGGAAACTGTTGAAAAGAAAGCTGAAGTTGAGGGGGAGACAGAGAAAGAGATGGAAACAGAAACTAAAGAAGCAGAAACAGGGCTCTCTGTGGAAGAAATGGAGATAGCAGAGACGTTAGTAAAAGCAAAGAATGACACTCCTAAGGCTACTCAAAAGGCCAAAAAAGTGGTCATCAATGAAGAAGAACCTCAAAAGAAGAAAATGAAGGAGGATATATAAGGAAAAGGAAAGATGATTGAACCTGAACAACCTTCAAAGAAGAGGAGTCAAATTGAAATGGATGAGGAGATGGCAAGGCAGCTTCAAGAGCAAATGGAAAAAGAGGAGCAATGTCAAACAGAAACTGATAGAGAACTTGCAAGGATAATGGCCAAGAAGTTAAATGCAGAATACCAAAAGAGTTTGAAAGAAGCAGCTCAAACAGCAACTCAGGTCAAGAAACTCCAAGTTAAGAAGATGCCAATTCAGAAACAAAAGCAGAAAAGACAACCCTCCAAGACATTTTTGGCCAATCAGGAAAGAAGAAAGATGATAAACTTCCTGAAAGGTGCAATTGGTGTTAAGGGGGAGATGTTTACCAATATGGCATACAGTCAGGTTGAGGAATTGTACAAGAAAGAAATGGCTAAACTCCAAGGGGACTCATCTCAAAGGGAAGAGGCTGAAAGAAGAATGAAGGAGAGGTATGACCTAAATATTCAACAACCATTCCCTGAGGAGACCACACCTTCAAAGGATAATGCTGAAGAAATGAAGGAAAAACAAGAGAATGATGGTATAGAAATCAAATCTGCAAAGAGGGTGAAGACAATTGCTTCCAAAAAGCAGTCTAAAAGGCCAAGAATGGAAGAAAGAGCAGAAACTAAAGCAGAATATTCAGTCACACCTTCAGCAGAACCTGTGCAGAACTCAGAACAGTCCAAAGAGCAATCAGATGAGCATGTGGGGCAGTATATGACTATAGTAAAACCTGTACAGGCTGTTCCAATCTCCATGAAGGCTCCAGAGATTATCTTTTGGGACATTCTAAGAGATAATGGAAAGGATTTCTTCAGACTTAAAAGAGTTGGTGGTGCATTTGAAGCATATTCAACCTGGGGGAGGTAATCAGAGGTTGTTCAAGAGCAGACATAGAGGAAATGTACAAAGTGGGAATGAAACTCTATGAACCTGTGTTGAAAGGTACTGAAGAAAATCTTCTCAAAGTGGCAATGGAATACTTATGTATGATGTTTGATCCAGAGAAGGTGGTGCATAGGATTAAAGATCTTCATCATGAGTATGTGTTCAAAAAGATTGATCATTGGATACTCTTTGAAAACTGTGGTGTGTACATGATTACAATTGATAAATGTTATCATGAGTACTACCTAGTTGACAAAATATATGATCATAGCAAGCAGAAACTTGAAGGGATGCTGAAAGCTAAGTTAGTATGTACTAAGGATTCAGAAATGGCAGAATTGTGGTAAGAAGAACTATCAATCAAAGTCTGGGCCTAGATCCAAATTTGGGCAACTAAATGTAAGGTGTTGAAAGCATCTTGAAGAAGATCTGAAGAACTTGACTTCTTTTCCTAAAAGTCAAGTTAGGGGGAGATTGTTGGGAACTGAAGAATTCATCAAGTGTGGTTAATGCTGCTGGTTCAATGTTAATACTGCTAGAAGACATAAAGGTTAATACTGCTGAGTGTTACTACTGCTAGTGTTAATTAATACTGCTAGTCAAAGTTAGTACTGTTTAGCTAGTTAGTACTGCTAGTAGTTAGTACTGCTTAGTAGTTAATGCTGCTAGAAGGAAGTTAATGCTGCTGAAGATTAATACTGCTTATATGATGAAGATTCGTATGAAAGGATATACATGGAAGCTTAGAGATATACATGGAAGATATACTGAAGATATTTTATTTATTGTAATTATCTTTGTATTCAGTATATATTGTATAGTTTAGAATAATGAAGAAGATAATTAATTTTTTTTTCATTCTAGAGAGAAAATCAACCTCAAGGCATAGATCCTAATTCTAGAGAAGTAGAATTCGTATTGGTGAGCCTGTTCATCAATATTGAGGTTGAGTGAGTAATCTTGTAACTTCAAAGCATTAAATACAAGTTTACAAGTTTGTTCTTCATATTTTCTGTATTGATTTACTGTTTGATTGAATGTCAAAGTGTTATTCCGCAAACTTCTTTGATATTGTTTCTGAGAATTAATTCTTGTTAAGAATTCGATCCTGACACCCGTACTAAGCGACAGACGGACATGAGGGGCTGCACCACTTTCGTGGAGCCAGCGGGTCGGGCTGTTAGTCCCGGCCAGTTACGTACTCCCGAGTCGAAGGTGAGGGCGCTGGATGCTTGTGGCATTCCCAGCAAATGTTGGGATTTCTCCTCAACAATCCCCCCCCAGCATTTGCACACTGGGAGACTCGAACCCGCGACCTCGCTCTGATACCAATTGTTAGGTCCCAAGGCTTGAGCTTCCCAGGAGGTCACCCATCCTAGGATTGCTCTCGCCCGAGCACGCTTAACTTGTTAGGATCAAGCGCTTACCACTACACCAAAAGCAATTGCTGGTGGTGAAGGCGCAACTTTATTTCCTTAAACCATGGTAGCGCAAAGCCCCGTACTAAGCGACAGGCAGACATGAGGGGCTGCACCACTTTCGTGGAGCCAGCGGGTCGGGCTGTTAGTCCCGGCCAGTTACGTACTCCCGAGTCGAAGGTGAGGGCGCTGGATGCTTGTGGCATTCCCAACAAATGTTGGGATTTCTCCTCAACAAAAATCAATTGATATATCAAGCTCAACCACTCCAAGTCTATTGCTCGTGGAGTCTCAAGTTCAACCACACTAGATCTATACCTTGAGATATCCAAAATCTGAGATAGTCTTAACCATTATGAAGTTACATTTTACCGCTCTTGGGCGATGCCCAACCAAATGGCGCACATCTTACTTTCCCATCGAGACTCAATGTATACTCCATATCAAAGTATGGGAATTGACATCCCAATCAAATTATGAAAGACTTCTATGCCTATGGATCCATTACATTATATTCTAGCAAATTTTACTCCATATATATATATATATATATCATGGTAGCATTTAATGCACAAACCCATTGCAACAAGGAGCCCTCAAGTATTGAACTCCAATTTCACCAA
The DNA here is from genome assembly GCA_954870635.1 of Arctium minus. Classification (NCBI taxonomy): domain Eukaryota; kingdom Viridiplantae; phylum Streptophyta; class Magnoliopsida; order Asterales; family Asteraceae; genus Arctium; species Arctium minus. The sequence goes on along the minus strand of OX941097.1, from coordinate 18,757,887 downwards.
CAACCATAAACATGGAGAAATCACATATTTGAGTGTTAGCATATTAAGACTAAAAATAATTACCATTTGCGTATGTTAAATCATTCAAAACCTTCAAAACCCTAGTTTTGACATAAAACCCTCAAAATCCAATAGGATAACAACTAAGTACAAAAATATTGAGAAATCATACCAAATATACTTAGGATAACATAAAACACATATTTGATAAACTTCATCCTTTATTTTCATGTAACCAAAAGTCTCCCAAAATTACTCAAAATGAGATTTAACTTCATGAAATGAGAAATATGTTTTTAAGAGAAGTTTAGGAGACTAAATCTATGAGGTTTTAACATATATATCGTTTTATAAAGGTAGGATGACTTACAATTTAGGTAGGATAACTTATAATTTAGGGTTGGTGGGGTGCATTAATGTGTACGGCCCAAGGAAACAAAAAGACAGAGTGGAACTATGGGGTAAGCTAGAGCAATTATGTGGAAGGGAGGAAGTGAGATGGGTTTTTTTCGGAGATTTCAATGAGGTTCGCAACGAGAATGAAAGATTAAATTCGGTAACAAATAGGTATGGAACGGACGAATTCAATGACTTCATTCAAAGAATCGATCTTATTGAAATTCCAATGGGAGGGAAGAAATTCACTCGGATAAACGATGATGGCCAAAAGCATAGTAAACTGGACCGTTTTTTGGCAACTCTCGAGTTTGGTTCGTTATGGAAAAATTTGGGGGCAAAAGTTCTAGAGAGGAAATGGTCGCACCGATCTTGTTAAGTGACATAGGGGTTGATTTTGGCCCGAAGCCGTTTAAATTTTTCGACGTGTGGTTGAAAGATGAAAACAGAGGGGAAGTGGTTAGGAAAGCGTGGAGTAAGGAGGTGGCCTCAAAAAGGCCGAATTGCATTTTCCGAGACAAGCTCAAAAATGTTAAATGCGCACTAAAGGGGTGGTCTAAAGTAAAATGGGGCGTCACCGAGAAGGAATTGGCAAGAAAAAAGGAAGAGGTTAGGAAATGGGAAGAAGAAGCCGATGGGAATCGGTTGACGGACTTTGATAGACATAGATGGATTGAAGCCTGGTTAAAATGGCTCGACTTGGAAACAAAGAGTTTGGAAATGGCGAAACAAAAGGCGAAGGTAAGATGGGCTAAAGAGGGGGACGAGAATTCTAAACTTTTTCATGCGGCTATAAAGAGTAGAGAAAGGAAGAATTACATCTGAGGTCTCAACATTGACTTGGAATGGACAGAAGACCGGAAAAAAATAAAGGATTATGTTTTCGATTTTTTTAAAGGAAAGTATGTGAATCAAAATAAAGGCGGCCCAAATCTAAGCTTGGATCGGTTGAAGAAATTATCGAAGGATGAGTCCACAGTCCTTGAGAGAAGGGTAACGGAAGAGGAGATTTGGAATGCGATAAAGGATTGTGGAAAAAACAAATCCCCGGGCCCGAACGGATTCACAATTGGATTTGTAAAAGATTTTTGGGGATTGATCAAAGGGGACTTGGATGGCGGCTATAGATTGGGTATTGGAAAAAAGGGGAAATAAGTGAGGGATGCAATGCCTCTGTTATCCCAGTTTAATCTAGTTGGTAAACAATCAATCAAGTAATCAAGCAACACAATAATAATCAAGCGATATATAAATCAGAATAACATACCAATCCCTTGAATAAACAATGAAACCCTTGAGTGTTCTTGATACCCTTTGAATACAGAGAATAATACGGCTAACTATTTAGAAAATTATCAGAGTTAACCTAAAACTAAACTAAACATAACTTTAAATACCTAGGCCTTATGGGCTTCCTAATGCTTAATGGGCTTGGGCCCAATAGCTTAAAACTATTAGCTTATTACACTTTAAACCCTTTAACTTTAACTTTAGCACAATTGCAGTTTAAACCCTTAACTTTAACTATCAAATAAATACAGTTTAGACCCTTTAATCTTGAATACAATTATGATCCAACAATCTCCCCCTTTGGATTCAAGATTAAAAAAAATTTGCAATTGTCTTCGGGTCTTCACTTTTCTTCAGATATGACGTTGATAGCTTCAAAACTTCAAAACTTCAAAACTTTTGATATTTGATATCTTCAGTCAACAATTCTTCTTGTATTCTCCCTTGTTTGATAATTCTCCCTTTTCGTATCTTCTCCCCCTTTTTAATGTGTGGTGAGAATCATCATCATCATCATCAAAACTTTGTAAAACAATCTCCCCCTTTTCAAGACAATCTCCCCCATTGTGTATGATCACGTAAGCACAATCTTCATCATGTAACGAGCCCTGTATGGAAATAAGAGCAGTCTTCCCAGATGGAAAGAGTGATTATTTCAATCTTTTTAGATTAAAATAGAAAGTAGTAACCATTTGAATCTTTTCAAATTCAAACAGTTTAATAGATGTAACCCTGAATCAACAAATGACTCAGTTAGAATGCCTGTCAATGACACAAAGTCACTGAGTAACACAAAGTTACTATATAAGGAGCTGGTTTGATGTAGACTCCCCAGGTCTTCCATTCAATCATCGAATAACACATGGTTATCTATGAATGTTCTGACAGAAAACAAATTTCTGTGTGCTCGTGCATGTGTTAAAAAAAATAAGCATAGATGATTGCTTTTTAATATAGGCTCAAAGTATGTAAACTTGTTGAGACAGCAACAAATTGTACAAAGACTCAATGTGCATGAGAAAGGGTTCGAAGGTGGGGCAACTTTCCTTCTTTTTCAATATTAGTATCTTCCAAATGAAGAACCAATAGTGTATGTGTTGTGTCCCTAGAAAATGTGAAACATTCTCTTTTTGAGAAAAGAATGAGTAGCTGGTGGGGTTGTATGCAAGAGATGGCATAACACTGGTTATCGTGAATCCATGGAAGTTCTGTTAAGTTCTCACACTGAATCCCATGTATTTTCCTAAAAAGAACATGTTGTTCAACAGGCTTTTTGTACATGTAAGCACAAATACCACTTGTTACATGAAGAATATAATATTAGGAGATGTCAAAACAGAAGATGTTTGACGATGCAATTCTCCCCCTCAAACTAAAAGAGTTTGACAATTAAGCTCATATCATTTTATCATGAAGAATAATATGCTGGAGAATCAAAAATGAATGTTGTTTATATGAAAAATATATAAACATATTTTCAATGAAAGCACATAAAATGACGTTTAATTCAATCGACAGTGAATACAAATAACGTGAGTATTACCATAGAAAGATTTAACTTTTGATACATGGTAATAACAAAGTCAAAATAGAATGTTCTGAACCGTTATGTGTATGAATACTTGACAAAGTATATTGACAAGATAAAACGCAAGTATTTATCTTTAAGAACACACGGTCAGATAAGCATTTAAGTATCCAAAAATCTGTTAAAATCACAATTATTCTCCCCCTTAACTGATAATTTTTTTTTAAGATCAAGTTGGAAAAATAAAGCACTGAAGTGCGGGTTCTAATCTGATGTGATTAGAAACCATATTCCGTTGAGGTACGGGTTCTAAGCTGATTTACTTAGAAGCCATCTTTTTAACAATGAAGTCCGGGTTTTGAACTGTGTTGTTCAAAAGCCATTGTTCTTTCTCCCCCTTAAACATTGGGTGCCTAAAACACAGATTTAGCTTTTGGTACCCACTGGTATTTAGGTCCTAACGGGTTAGTTGCAGTTCTAGTAGGAGATATGAAGTAAGAACCATACCAGTTATTCACATAATCTTTTCTTACAAAATCATTTGAGCCACAATAGGAACAATTAATTTTCTTTTGTGCTAACCTGATCAGTTGATTAATAGTGTAAACCAGATCAGGTTTGCCAAAAGTTTTACCTTTTGAAGCATAGTTCCATTTAGCATGTGATGTATGCACAAATGATTCTTCTTTCTTCTTCTCCTCCGAGGATCCTTTAACTCTCCAGATCCAGTTTCCTCTTTCTTTCTCATCATGCCTTCTCCAGAAGCTTTTCTTTTGAGACTTAGTCTTCTTGAAGTTACCTGAACCATCAACATTTTTGTCATAGAAAAGGTTAGAAGGACGAATCTGATCAGTAGATTTAGAAGTAAGACAATCATCTAAATCATAGAAAGGATTATAGAAAACATTTGAAAAATGTGAACTTGAAGCTGTTTTTAATGAACTATCTGAATCAGCTAGATCATCTCTTGGTGATTGAGCTATTGACTCTGGCGTCTTGTGCTCAGTCAACTTCACCTTGAATACGATCTCTTCAAGTTCCTTTATCTTTGAAGACAAACTGTTTCTTTCCTTTTCAATCAGATCAAACTTCTTATGCAACTCAGATTTTGCATTCTTCTCCTTCATGATGTTTGTTGACAATTCAGATAGCTTTCCTCTCAGCTTGGCTATCTCGGTCTGAAATATTTTCTTTTCTTCAGAAAAGTCTATATTTTCTTTCTTTCTTCAGCTCAGCTTTCTTCTTCTCATTCTCAGCCTTTTCTCTCTCTAGAATGATAACCTTCTCAAAGTCTGAAACTTGTTGAGAAAGTTTAACGCATCTAAGATCTAAAGATTTCTTCTCTTCAAAGGCTTTTCTAGAGAAGTCAGAGAATTTCTTAGCGAATTCTTTTCTTTCTTTTTCAATCTTCAACATCTCATCTTGAGCTATAGTATTGTCTCTGTCTTGGGTTGCCTTTTCTTTCAGCTTTTCAATCTCAACCTCAAGACTGAGAACTTTATCTTTAAACTTATCTCTGTCCGCACAGAGTTGAGAATTTATCTGTCTTAGTCCTGTACTAGTATCTCTTGCAACACTTGTACTTCTTCTAAGATCCTCAAGTTCTCTTTGCATTGCATCCTTTTTAGACCATGTAGAGCTTGATTCAGATCTTTTCAACTTTGCTTGAAGATCGAAGATCTCTTTTTCTTTAGACTCAATTATTCCTGCAATGTCAATTAAAGAATCAGAATCTTTTGAATTTTCTTTTAAAGCATTGATCTGAATAAGAAGTGATGAGTTCTGAATCTGTAAAGCCTTGTTCTCAGCTTTGAGCATTTTGTCCTCTTTGTCATACTCATCAATCATGCGAGATGATGTTGATAACCGTCCAACAAGTTGTTTAGCCTTTGCTCTTACTTCAGAAAGAGTCATGTTGTTAAAATCAAGGTTGTAACCTTCAGACATCATTAGCTGATTCGACATCTTAGCTGTACCACTTGTTAGTAATTAAACTTATCTGTACCAAGACAACCAACTAGATGAGATCGTTAGAATCAAAATGAAAACCATACTCAAAAATTTTTAGAAAAATAAATTTCCAAAAATAATTAAATGTAGTCCTTTCAATCAGTATAAAACTCAAAGAAATACTGAAAAAAAATTGATCTCGAACAGAACTTTGTCCCCCTTCACAGTTTGCAAAAATTTGTCTAGGTCTGGAAAAAGTGCTTCGACCGGTCAAACGTAAGACCGGAGAATGAACCGTACCGGTCGAAGGAAAGACCGGAGTAAGCAAGTACCCGGTCGAAGGGTAAGATCTGACTAGCAAGTACCCGGTCGAATGGTAAGACCGGAGTAACAAGTACCCGGTCGAATGGCAAGACCGGAGAATACAAGTACCCGGTCGAATGGTAAGACCGGAACTATGCTTGACCGGTAAAATTGATTCGACCGGTAACTTGTTCGACCGGAAGTATGCTTAGACCGATAATACTTAGACCGATAGAGGTCTTTGACCGGTAAGGGTCTTCGATCGGGACTTCCTTAGACCGGTAGGATGTAACAACCGGTCTTATGCTCGACCGGTAAAGATTCGACCGGTAGAGTGCTTTGACCGGTATTGGTTTCGACCGATACAAGGTATGGATCGATAGTGTCTTAGACCGATATATTGTTCGACCGGTGTGTTCTCAACCAGCCCAGAAGCTATGAACACGATGAGTACTCAACCCAGAAAGCAATTACGAACTCAAAAACAGATGCACAAATCAGACTATTTCACTCAGAAACATGTAACAATCACAACTCAATCAATAACAAAGATTAAAATCAACTTTCATGCATTCAAATTTAAAGAACACAGTGTCGATATTCATGCAAACCCAGAAAACACAAAATCACAAATTCAATCACTTGATACTTTCTAATTCAATTAATCAATCAGATAGCATTCAGAAGCATGAACCTCAACTAATCAGATCAACTTTGAACCAATAAACACATTAATTCATGAAATCAGATGAACAAAAAAATTTCGATGAATAGTAACTTCGATGAATAGTGATTTCGATGAACAGTGATTTCGATGAGTAGTAATTTTTGATGAATAGTGAAATCGCAAAACACAGATTTAATCCTAAAACTTGATTCTTTAGGCTCTGATACCACTTGTTATCCCAGTAATCTAGTTGGTAAACAATCAATCAAGTAATCAAGCAACACAATAATAATCAAGAGATATATAAATCAGAATAACATACCAATCCCTTGAATAAACAATGAAACCCTTGAGTGTTCTTGATACCCTTTGAATATAGAGAATAATACGGCTAACTATTTAGAAAATTATCAGAGTTAACCTAAAACTAAACTAAACATAACTTTAAATACCTAAGCCTTATGGGCTTCCTAATGCTTAATGGGCTTGGGCCCAATAGCTTAAAACTATTAGCTTATTACACTTTAAACCCTTTAACTTTAACTTTAGCACAATTGCAGTTTAAACCCTTAACTTTAACTATCAAATAAATACAGTTTAGACCCTTTAATCTTGAATACAATTATGATCCAACAGCCTCCTTCGTGACTTTGATTCCAAAGATTGCAAATCTGATTGAACTAAATGAATTTAGGCCTATTTGCCTCATTGGGATATTCTATAAAATCGTGTCGAAAATGTTGGCGGATAGATTAAAAGTGGTGATGGGAAAACTAATTAGCAAGGAACAAAGCGCTTTTATAAAAAGAAGATATATTCTTGACGGAGTGCTCATAGCCAATGAGACGGTGGCTTATCTTAAAAAGATGAAAAGGAAAGGGTTGATATTCAAGGTTGTTTTCGAGAAGGCCTATGATACAGTGGATTGACATTTTCTCTTGGATATGATGAAAGAGATGGGTTTCGGGAATAAATGAAGAGGATGGATTAAGGCTTGTCTAAATTCATCAAAGATCTATGTGTTGGTAAACGGTGCGCCGACTAATGAATTTCAAATGCAAAGAGGGTTGAGACAAGGCGACCCACTTGCACCGTTCCTCTTTTTGGTGGTAGCCAAAAGCTTACACATAATGATGGAAGAAGTCGTGGAGAAGGGGTTATTTAAAGAAATTAAAGTGGGAAGGGATGAAATAGAGATTTCTCGTCTTCAATATGCGGATGACGTTGTGTTCTTCGGAGAGTGGAATTTATCAAACATAAAGAATTTGTTGTGATAAAGAACAGCAAAAATATGGGAAACTGGTTGTTTGTATTGTCTTGATTGATTACAAAGAGAGAAAATACCCACTATTTATACAAAGTTACGATGATCTAAATATGGAAAAAAATCAATTTCTGGCTGTCAATTTTGAGGAATGGAAATTAGAGATACGTTCTCCTAATTTCAAGGGATATGATGTGATTGTCCATCAATCTTGCTGATCCCATTGAGCCTTCCTTTTTAACACTCCCCCTCAAGTTGAATAATGGGATTTCCAAAATTCAACTTGCCCAGACATTCGTGTAGATCCTTTTTGTCAAGATATCGGCAAGTTGGTCTTCTGATCGAACAAATGGGAGTGTGATGATTTTTGCTTCCAACTTCTCTTTGATGAAGTGTCGATCAACTTCTATATGCTTCGTTCGATCATGCTGAACTTGGTTTTCTGAAATTTGGATGGCTGCCTCGTTGTCACTCAGAATTCTACAAGGTTCTTGTGGTGGATATCCTATTTCGGTTAGGAGTCTCCGCACCCATAAAATTTCGGTTAATCCCCTTGCAATTCCTCGGAATTCGGCTTCTGCACTTGAAAGAGCTACCACGTTTTGTTTCTTGCTTCTCCTGGTAACAAGATTCCCACCGACTAAGGTAAAGTACCCTGCCGTGGATCTTCGGTTACCTTTATCTCCTGCCCAATCTGCATCAGTGTACAACTGTGTTTCAAGATGCTTATTTGACCGAAACAAGACTCCATGTCCGGCTGTTCCTTTGAGGTATCTTATAATTCTTAAGACTGCTTCCATGTGAGCCTTCTGGGGTTGATGCATAAACTGACTTACCACTCCCACAGCATAAGCTATGTCTGGTCGGGTGTGTGAGAGGTATATCAATTTTCCTACCATCCGTTGGTATCTTTCTTTCTCAGCCAACTCTGCTTTCTCCTTCATATAAAGCTTCTGATTCACAATCATCGGAGTGTCAGCTGGTTTACAATCAACCATACCAGTTTATACAAGTAAATCCAGGACATACTTCCTTTCACACATGAAGATCGCATGTTTTGATCTTAGGACTTCAATCCCAAGGAAGTATTTGAGTTCCCCGAGGTCTTTCATTTCAAATTCTGTGAACAAGTTCTTTCTGAGTTTGGCTATTTCTTCTTTGTCATCTCCTGTGATAATCATATCATCAACATAGATTATTAAACAGGTTATGAGATTGCCTCTTCGTTTAAGAAACAACGTATGGTCTGAGTTACTTTTCTTGAATCCATAACTTTTCATGGCTAAGGTGAACTTCCCGAACCATGCTCTCGGGGACTGTTTTAATCCATAAAGGGATTTCTTTAGAAGGCACACCTCTTTCTCTCCAAACCTGTCTGTAAATCCATGTGGGGCTTCCATATAAACTTCCTATTTCAGTTCTCCATGTAGGAAAGCATTCTTCACATCAAACTGGTGTAAGGGCCATCCTTTATTTGCTGCTACAGAAAACAGAACCCTGATTGTATTGACCTTTGCGACCGGAGAGAAGGTTTCAGAGTAGTCAATACCGTAAGTTTGTGTATAGCTTTTAGCTACCAATCTCGCTTTGTATCTTTCAATTGTACCATCGGGTTTGTATTTAATTGTGAATACCCACCGACACCCGACAGTTTTCTTTCCTGGTGGCAAGACACGGTTTTCCCAGGTGTTATTTTTTGTAAGAGCTTTCATTTCTTCTTCCATTGCATCTATCCATTGTTTTGACTTTAAGGTTTATTCCGTGGTAGCCGGAATTTCATTGGAATACAACGATGAGACAAAGGCTTTAGCTCTTTTGGATAGATTTCCTTTGGCTATGTTAGCCACCGGGTATCTATGCCCTCCTCTGGACTCTTTTTCTGGTGAATATCTTTTTGGAGGAACTCCCCGATTTGATCTTGGTGGCAACACATACCTTCCTGATGGGGTCTCTACGGTCTCTTGTTCCTCCGCATGTTCTCTTTGCTGATTTGATCTTGGTGGCAACACATACCTTCCTGATGGGGTCTCAACGGTCTCTTGTTCATCCGCATGTTCTCTTTGCTCTGCTGATGTATTTTCTCGTTCCTGTACATTCTCACTTTGTCCTGATGGATTAGGAGTCTCAGAAAGAGAAGGATAATCATGGTGAGTATTACTTACCTCGGGTATCAGGTCAGGAGTAGTTTCTTGGGTGGCACTGATGTTTCCTGGTTGTGTGGGAAGAGGAGTCTCATTTTGTGGACTATGGCTTCTTCCTTCTTTAGATGTAGCATATCTCAACCAACTCAGTGTGTCAATACTTTCCGTCTCCCCCTGACCACTGTGTTGGGAGGCATAATAATACTCAGTTTCAAGAAAGTCACAGTTCATTGTAGTGAACATGTGTCGGGTTTTTGGATTATAACACCGGTATCCCTTTTGAGTTATTCCGTACCCAACAAAGACACATCTCTCAGCACAGGGGTCGATTTTAGATCTGTTGGCTTTAGGTATATGAACGAATACAGTGCATCCAAATATTCGTGGTTCAAGGGTAAGAACAGATGGGAGTTTAGTGTATTCGGTGAGTGTTTGCAAAGGGGTTTTAGAATTTAGGATTTGGGTGGGGGAATCCGGTTGATAAGGTATGCAACAATAACGAGGGCTTCTGGCCAAAAAAACTTTGGAGCTTATGATTCTATGAGAAGGGCTCGAGTTATTTCTAACAGGATGCGGTTTTTTCGTTCCGCGACACCATTTTGTTCTGGAATATGAGGGCATGTGGTTTGATGAATTATACCCTTGGTTTGGAAAAAGGATTTCATTTCAGAGTTGACAAATTCTCCTCCATTGTCAGATCTAAAAATATGTATGTTTTTTTGAAACTGAGTTTGGACCATGTTGTCAAAAATACTGAATTTGTCAAGAACTTCAGATTTATTTTTTAATAAATAAACCCAAGTCATGCGTGTGCAATCATCAACAAATATTACAAAAAAACGAAAGTTTTACCCCCCAATGATTGGAGCGGGGTCCCACACATCCGAGTGAATCAATGAGAACGGTAGGTCAACCCTTGTGTTATTTGGTTTGAAAGATTTTCGGTGACTTTTGGCTAATACACAAGTGTCACAATGTGACTTACACTTAGAAGAAAATAATTTCGGAAATAAAATATATAAGTAACCGGTGGATGGATGTCCAAATCTTCTATGCCATAGCCAAGCTTCCCTTTCCTTTGTTCCATGAGACAACATCACAACACCATTTTGAGCTACCTCATCCACATAATACAACCCTTGTTTTTCAGTGCCATGCCCAATTATCGCTCCCGTCCTGATATCTTGTAAAATACATAAAGTAGGTTTCATAAGGACTGAGCAGTTCAACTCCTTTGTTACATGACTTACTGATAGGAGTTTATGAGATAGAGCAGGAACATAGAGGCAATTAGAGAGCTTAAGTGTCGGTGAAATTTCGATCATTCCTCCATTCTTTAAATTCATTTTCTCTCCATTTGCGGTTTGAATATATGATTTTGTCGGTTTAGTTGACATAGCAAAGTCAGATAAATCATAAGTCATGGTGTCGGTGGCTCCACAATCAAATATCCATGACCGTTCATGAGCCACATTTGCACAACCATTAACACCATGGTTCTTTTTGGTGGAAGAATAAAAGGAACCATTAAAGTGCATTTGGGGTTTCGAGATACCCTCTCTCTTACCCCCTGTACCTGTCTCCATCGAGAAACCTTCATCTTCTTCATCGATTGCCGCCGCTGCAACCCCCCCAAATCCAGTGGCGTTTTTCCGATCGGTATTGTTGTCGGTGGTTGGGGCTTTTCCTTTTTCTGGTACGAGACCCTTGGTGCCCTTCTTGTGGCCATCGGCCCACCACTCGGGGTAACCAACGAGCCGGAAGCACTGCTCCTTGGTGCGTCTTGACATGCCACAGTGATCGCACTTCAGGTTTGTTTTATCCTCTTTGAGCATCGATCCATTCTTCTTTCCTTCCGATCGGCGATGCCCCTTGGCGGCAAGCCCCATTCCCTTGGCTTCGGTAGCGGCGAGACCCGCTGCTATGCCCTGTGAACCGTGGTTAGTTGCTCCCAGAATATTCTGGTGAGCGGCTTCCTTACGGACGGTGGCATAAGCCGCCTCCGCCGAAGGCAGTGGTTCCAATCGAAGGATCTCCCTTTTGATTGATTCGTATTTTCGATCGAGGGCATTTAAGAATTTAAAAAGTTTTTGCTCTGACCTTATTCTTGCGTAAGTCTTGATATCATCTGGACATTTCATGGGGTTGGGATCGATCCTGTCGATTTCCCCCCACACACCTTGGAGCGTAATCCAAAATTCTTCGAGGGGGCTGTCATTTTGCTTGATGTCATTAGCCTTGACATGGAGGTTGAAGGTTTGAAGTTTGTCTCTGCCACTACTATATGTGATCACCAAAGCATCCCATAACATTTTTTCAGTGGGGTACTCGGTCAGGTTACCTGCAAGAGTAGGTTCAATATTCTAGATGATCCATGAAAACACAATTAGATCTTCTTGTTCCCATTGCTCGTAAGATTCGTTTTCTTGGCTTGGAGGGTCAGAGGTCAAGTGAGATAACAGGGCCTTGGATTTTCCACCTATGGCAACTCGAATCATTCGAGTCCATAAAGCATAGTTTTGGCTATTGAGTTTGAGGTTTATTTTAAGGTTATCAGATAGCTTTGGGTTCTGAGATTGGGGATTGATGCCATTCTTTAACATATTGGCAAGCTGCAACGATAACCTGGTTTCTAAGTTGTCGTCTTCGGACATGGCGACTTAGTAGGGATCGAGTTTTAGCAGGCTATGGGTTAGATGATGAGCAAACCTGCTCTGATACCATGATAAAGAACAGAAAAAGATGGGAAACTGGTTGTTTGTATTGTCTTGATTGATTACAAAGAGAGAAAATACCACTATTTATACAAAGTTACGATGATCTAAATATGGAAAAAAAAATCAATTTATGGCTGTCAATTTTGAGGAATGGAAATCAGAGATACGTTCTCCTAATTTCAAGGGATATGATGTGATTGTCCACCAATCTTGCTGATCCCAATGAGCCTTCCTTTTTAACATGTTGAAGGTGTTGAACTGTTTTCACCTAGTATCGGGTTTAAAGATTAACATGGCCAAAAGCAAAATCTTCGAAGTAGGAGTGTCAGAAGAAGAAATTCAGGCTTGGGGAAGAGGGCTGGGGTGTGGAAGTGGTTCTATTCCTTTTGTGTATCTAGGACTACCGGTCGGTGCGTCAATGATGAAACTTGATCATTGGAAGTCGGTAGTTGATAAGGTGAAAAAAAAACTTGCTTCGTGGAAAAAAAGATTGATATCTTTTGGAGGAAGATGGACTTTGGTTAGATCGGTTCTCGGTAGTTTCTCTTTATATTTTTTTCTCATTGTTCCATGCCCCGCAAGGTGTGTTAAACATTCTTGAGAGAGTGAGAAGCCATTTCTTTTGGGGGGAGAGTGGTGGGAAGTGAGGTCGTGGTCAATAAAAAATGTGTATCTTGGGTCAATTGGGATAGGGTTTTGGGGGGCTTCAAAAGGGGTGGTTTAAATGTTGGGAGCTTGAAGGATGCAAATTGGGGACTCCTTGGCAAGTGGTGGTGGAGGTTCCATGTCGAGAGAGAATCACTTTGGGTAAAAGTTATTAAGAGTATCTATAGGAGGGATGGGGGACTAATGGAGGAGTCTCAAAGGAATACGGGAGGGAATTCGGTATGGAGGAGTATCATGAAAGTGGGGAGAGAGTTAGATAAAGAAGGTTTATTCTTCTCGAAATCTTTTGGTAAGGAAATTGGGGATGGGTTGGAAACACGTTTTTGGGAAGACCGATGGGCCTCAAACCTTAGGCTCAAGGAATAGTTTCCTCGACTTTTTCAACTTGAAACAAATAAAAAAGTGTCGGGTTGTGAGAGAGGGGAGTGGAGAGGTGAGGAGTGGGTGTGGAAGTGGGGATGGAGACGGGTACTAAGGGGTAGAGATTTAGGTGAATCGGAGATATTGGGTACCTTAATTAGACAAATCATTCCAAAAAGAGGGAGTAAGGATCGGGTGAAATGGAATTTAGATGTGAAATGGAATTTAGATGTGAATGGAGAGTTCTCGGTAAAGAAATTAAGGCATTTACTAGACGAGAGAAGAATTGGGGAGGGGGTCTTAGTTGAAGAAACTCCGTAGCTAAAGGTTATCCCAAAGAAAGTCGGTATTTTTGTATGGAGAGCGAGACTTAGGAAAATTCCATCGCGGGCGGTTCTGGATAAAATGGGTATAGATTTAGACTCCTCATTGTGTTTGTAGAATCGGTAGAACATGCCTTACTAAGCTGTGAAGATGTGAAGTAATTGTGGCAATCAACCGCTAGGTGGTGGAAACTCAATCTAGATTTGGTTGGTTCCCTTAGTGATTTGTTTGGTGGTGTTGGACAATTGAGAGATAATTCGAAAGAAGCACGAAGGTGGGAAGCGGTAGTTTGGTGCCTTCTATACCTCATTTGGGCGAATCGTAACAAAATGATTTTCGAAAAAGATTGTGGCAAGATCTCGGATCGACTCCTTGAGTTTCAACTAAAGATGTTCGAGTGGATTTCAAGGAAGGACGGTGAGCTGGCTATCGACTGGGCAAGTTGGCTATCGAATCCCGGCTTAAGGTGGTAAACATCAATTAGAGGAGGGGTTTTGTGTTTCTGCCGAAGGAGTGGATCAGAGCCTTCAACTGCTGGAGTTCGGTACTGGTGAAGGAGTACAACAACCCGTTTCTTCTGCTGCTGGAGTTCAGTTCGCTAACGGCGACATCGACGGTTTTGGTTTCATGTGGGTGCGTTAAAAGCGGGTCGTTGCTTGGTCTGAGATGTGGTTCCTCGTTTGTTCCTCGCAAAAGGGGTCATGATGATTCCTGGTTTGGGTACAAGCTGTAGAGTGGTCCGTGTTTGGCTTCAGTCGAGGTTACTTAAACAACTTTTGATGATCGTCTGCTAAAAACAGGGGTGTTCGAGGTTCAGATCGGGACAACAGTCGAGGTCCAAGTCGGTTTTGTAAGAGTAGCATAAGTCCTGGTGATAAATTGTTGTTTGTATCCTTATTAATATTCACAAATTATCACATAGAAGAAATGCAAAAATATTTGAGATGACACATTAAACACTAAAATGAAGGTTTTGGAAATATATTATCCGAAATAAAATATGAGACAAATTACCTTTCATTTCATGCAATTCATCAAATTTTAAATAAATTTAATTACAATTATGATGAATAGAAAAACCAAGTAAATCATTTATTGTTTATATTTCTTTCCAACACGTGTGTCTTTGATAATTAACTATAGTCAGTTATGTACCCATATACAATGCAACGAAATACAAGATTTTACTGTAATTTGAGAATTGAAAAAATTTATACAATTCCTTATTAAAAATAAAAAATTTCTCATTAGTGTAAACATTCAATATCAAGTCACATCCTTTATCACCACATCAATAATAAACATAGTGGCCACTCAAGAGCTTCTCCAACTAGTTTTTTGTCTGCGGGATGAAAATGAAAGCCAGGAGGCAATGAAACTAGCAATAGGGCCATCTATGTGTGTATATATGTTTGTAAGTTCTTTGATATCGAAGTTATTTCTCCACTTATCTATACTATGTTGTAAAACATGGATAAAAAACTCTTAAATACAAATTATTAGGCACAAGGTACCATTATTTTATGCAAGATTTTAAAAATCTCTTAATTTACAAGTATCAAAGCACAAGATACATATTACTACTGTAGACTTTTAACACCCACCAATTTAGTATGTGCAGGACCTTCCTTTTATGCAGACCTTTCCATGTATCACTATTAATTAATATATTATATTACTATAATTTTGTTTTAATTATATTATTAAATATGTAATTGGTAATTTTTTCTAGATATCATTAAAATATATAAGATAATCATTGAATTCTAACAAAATATAATTAATTTTTTTATATAAAAAACATTATATTAAGTTTAAATTAAACAAATTTATAAAAAAACATTATCATTTTCTCAAAACCATCCAAAATCGTACTGTAAATCGACAAAAAAAAATGAAACATTAAAATCGTGATGTATCTCTCTATTGCGCAACTACGCTTCTAGTAACTAGATTAAAAATGGCATAAAAAAGGTTACGTAACATATCATGAATGTTCCTGGAGCACTTGTGTTATCCTTTTTTTGGTGGCGGTGTCATAGGCTATGTCTAAACTAATCCCTCGACAAATTATGACTGTAAGACATCAGCCCTGATTAAACCTCAGTGACCACAATTGTTGTGTACGCCTGGATTCGAACCCTAGGCAGATGGGTTATTCCACCACATCCCTAGGACCTTAACCAGTATGCCAGAACCCTTGTGGTTCACTTGTGTTATCCTTTCTGTAAGCATTTAATCTGTTACGGACGTGCTCATCCGCCTGTTCCATGAGGCCTACCTCGACCTCTCCCAGCTACTGAACTTTCTTGAACTAATAAACCCTAATATTCTTGTTCTACATGTTTATCTTCAAGATGAAAAATAAAAAAAAATCGAGTCCCTTCCTCGTTTTCAAGATGAACTAAAATCGAAAACTTATCTCTTCTTCATGATCGTAGGTCAGCTACGAAAATCATCTAATTAATCTCAAACAAAACATTGTTATAAAAAACGTACCTTTTAGGGAACCCTCGTTCGTTAAAGGTGAATGACTGATGGTTGAAAACGAATTCTTTAATTCTCGAATTGTATAAAAAATTCACCAGAGGTTGCTTTGATTTAGGTGTGAAATGAAGGCTTTGAAAACTTACATGGCATAAACGAAAATTAAAGTCTAAATCACCTTCCATATATAGTTTAAGAGTGTTAAAATGTCCCTTAAATTTCCTATTATTGACAAATGGTTTATAGGAGGTTCCCATGTTCTCCTTTTTTTTTTTGGTTCTCTCCCTTGAACCCCCTACTTTTTGTGAGATCACCTTGGAGCCCTTGGATCAGTTGATCTCGTTGAACATTCGAGCTAAAAAAACAATTCTTCACAGAAAAAGATTGAACCTTCACAACAAAAGTTCGAACCTTCGCATGAAGAAAAACTGTAACCTCACAAGAAAAACACAAAGAAAATTCATCGGAAAAACACACCAAATCTTCAGAAGCAACACAAAATTAACCTTCATCAGAAGAATAGTTATGGCAAGTCTAATAAGACGTTTTTGCCTACATTAGAAATAGAATATAGTATTTATCCACTATCTTTTGCAAGATTGACTAACGAAATAGGTAATCATGTTGTTATAGGAAAATATCTCTTGTTTGAACCAAATTTTTGAAAAACTCAAATTCGGTGAAGACAAAGCTATCAGCCACAACAATGTTGTTTCTCAAATTTATGTAGAATTATCTCAAAACCAGTATTAGGGATTAAATCTTTTGCTGGATCTTCAACATATGCTTTCAATACTCATCTCATCAAATAGCTTCTATTATTTGCTTTAAAGAGTAGCAAAATCATATGGGAAAAGGAAGTAAATTAAGTTTTTTATGGCCAAATATATATGCCACCCTCTAGAGCACCCTTACCCAACCGGTGTCTCGACCAACATGAGGAAGGAAAATTGTGGTGCTTCAAAGTGCGGTGGATGATATGTAGGTTCAAACTCGTGATTTTACTCGTAATTCTCACGTGGTTAATCGCCAGGACAATTCATCAAGGAAAATTTGATTATGTCCAAATGAAATTATGATCTATCTTTACCGTTATTTACATATTCAATTTTTTCTAGATGTTAGCTAGGTTTGTTGAATTATTAGTGTTATTAATCTTTTGCAGTCCATTTTTTCCTTTTAAAAGAATGGGATATTATTTGGTTCTTTATTATCTTATTAGAAGAGTTAAAACTTAAAACCACCAGCGGAGCCAGAATTTGGGTCTAGGGGGAGCATCAATATATATAGTTGGAAGTTCAAATATGATGCTAAATATTGTGAGAAGGTAAGGAACGTTAAAGAATGGTTCATATGTAAATCATTGAGAAAATCCAATTGAAGATGCATATGCGAGCCTATCTGAATAATTCATAACATGAATTCTTATAGATTTTTCCGGATTTTCAGAAATAGATACATATATGAATCTTCCCTTCTCACATTTTCATGATATTTAACTTTTTTACTTTTAACCAAACTCCTAAATTAGCTATCACAATATTTGTTCTTTATGACTTCTTCTGCATCATATGTTTGTTCTTTATCTGCGTAATCGTTGACATTGATGCATAATTTGTTTAGCAATTTATTAAAATTTGTTTGTTCCATTACTAATAGGCCGTTTACCAAACACTTACCAGGTGTCACTTACCTTCCGGATAAGCATGGCAAGGACCTAGAAACTAACCCGGTAAGAGACATAACAAGGACCGAGAATCTTAACAGTTATCGAATAAAATATGTTTTACCAAAAATCTATTTTGATGGCCGAAAATGTTACCCGATAAAGTAAATAAGAGTAGTGCTCTTGCCGATAAACGCTTACTAGGTTAACATTTGGTAAATGTAACACCCTCAATTCTGGAAATAACAACTTATTTAAAATTTTCTAAATACATCGACAGTTGATCGCACTACTAGAAAAATGGGTATCAGCGACGAAAATTAGCGAGGGAAAAAATCCCTCGCTAATTAGTGAGGGATTAGCGAGGGATTAGCGAGAAATTGACCACAAACCCAATCCCTCGCTAATCCCTCGCTAATTAGTGAGAGATTAGCGACGGAATGAGTTTGTGGTCAATCCCTCGTTAATCCGTCGCTAATTAGTGAGGAATTAGCGAGGGATTGTGTTTGTGGTCAATCCCTCACTAAACCCTCGCTAAATTAGTGAGGGATTAGCGAGGGATTGACCACAAACATAATCCCTCGCTAATTAGTGAGGGATTAGCGAGGGATTGGTTTTTTTTTCTTGTTTTATCATTTGTATGGGTTATATGTTATTTGTATAGTTGTGTATGGGTTATATGTTATTTGTATAGTTATGTATGTGTTTTATGTATCATTCGGCGCGTGTTATATATTTGTATACATGATGATGTGTGTGTTGGTTGATAATGCCAATTGAATATACGTATATATTATTGTGTCTATGTGTATATGCCAATATCAGGTATTTCAACTGTTGAAGCTTCTTCCTAGATCCCTGCTTTACGACTTCAGCATTCATGTAAGCCACAAGTTAGGTTTAAAAAATATTATTGTATGCTTTGATTTGTTTAACATGACACATTGTTTAACGAGAGTCTTTGACAAATAATTAAAGTGCTAAAATGCCACTCAAACAAGACAAAACTAAAAGAACTTGTAGACCCAAATCAATATTGCAAAAATCTTGTTGTGATTGCTAATGCACAAATATGTAGATTTAGATTGGAAGTTTACTAAAAAATAAAAGTTGCATTTTCTTTGACTAATATCAAGAAACACCTTTGAATCTAAATCTTGTAGCTTAAGCTTTAGTGGAAAACATAGTACATGAAGTTCGTCTTTGTTGATGTTCATAGGGATTAGAAGATGAAATTTGTAATGAAGAAGTTATCTTTTTAAGTATATAATATTTATATACAACAAATGCAACAAATAAACTCACACCCTCTTCTCATCTTTGGTGAGGTTTGAACCCTTTTGAGGCTAACGGGCCTGGATAACGCCAGACAAAAGTCCCTTTGGTGAAGAAGTAGTTGTTAGGGCCTTAGGGGACATACAAGTCTTGATGATGTTGTTCATCAGGGTGGAAACTCTGTAATCCATTTGTTTGTTTTTTTTCATTTACAAGAGATCTTAAAAGATCTTTTTAGAGCCGACTCACATCTTAATTATTTCTTTTGGAACTTTTGTCCCTCAATCCCTTATTTCTTTCATTTTTTGGAACAATGATATAATTCTAGATCTTTTTCTTATTGTTGGAACAATGGGGTGGCATTGTATATACACTTCAAATTTATGTGTTTATATGTAATGCAGATGGGTTTTTGATTAAGTATATCTTTTCTTTATGATTTGGTATTTTTCGTGTTTTGCAGGCATATGATGCATCTAGAATTGAGGTTTCTAAGGAAAATGATGATGATTCATATCTGAAGTCAATTTATGGTATTAGATTCATGTATGTATAAGATTGTGTTTTTTAAATTATGTATGGTCTTATTGGATTCATGTATGTATTAAATTATGTTTCTTAAATTAAGAATAATTGTTTTGATTGTTCATTGTTGATTTACAATTAAGTTTTGCATCCCGTTGCATCTTATTTGTACACGACTACTCTATAGTGGCTCAATAAGATGTATTCTTAACATGTTACGGTAAATGTAATGTGCAAAAAATATATATATATATATATGGATAAAAAATTTAATTATTTTTTATAAAATTTAATTTAAAAAAAATTACTAAAAGATTAGTGAGGGATCAGTCACGGATTTCCGTCGCTATAGGGACCCTCGCTAATCTGTCGCTAATAGGAGCCCTCGCAAATCCCTCACTAATAGGATCCCTCGCTAATCAGTCGCTAATAGAAGTCCTCGCTAGTCTGTCGCTAATGTAATCCCTCGATAATCCGTCGCTAACAGGAGCCCTCGCTAATCCCTCGCTGATACAAGTCCCTCGCTAATCTGTCGCTGATATTTGTCCGTCACTGATCCGTTGCTGATAGCATTTGCTACGACTATTTGGGCGACGGACTATCAACGACGGATTAGCGACGGATCCGAGCTTTAGCGAGGGATTAGCGACGGATTTTTCCCTCGCTAATAAGGGTAATTTTTGTAGTGTGATTCATCTACAATCGTAATTTAAGATTTAACCTCAATGTACACATTCCATTACATAGATACATACTATAATAAGGACGGGTGCTATTAAAACCCAATTACAGTCACTATCTCCAACTGCGGAAGACTTCACCAACTACTTACACTTGCGTAAGGCTAAGACACTCAACTCTTCATAGTCCTGCTAAAACCAAACCCCCATCTAGAACCAAACCCCCATCTGGAACCTGATGCACATGCCGACAAATAAAAAGGTTAGGCTTAACGCCTAGTGAGCTCAAGAGTTTTCAACATATATAAAGTAATCGTTTAAAGAGGAAGAATACAATTGAAATCATAATCTTTCAAAATGATATGCTTCGAATGTGAAAACGACTCATTTTCCGATAATATGCATTTTAGACGAATGAGGTACCATAATAAACGTTTTCCAAACCAAACTGTTTTAAGAACTAAGACCCCAAAATAACAACGTTTCTTCGTAAATTAATTTCAACACAGAACTCACTCAAAAAGGAGAAAAGAAGGCGGACTCCCAATTTATGAAACGTGGATAAAACTTCATATCCCGAAACACCCAAAATATGGGTGGGGCATAATACTCAACTCATACACAATGGAAAACAGTCCATGTAACGATGATATGCCAATGAAAACATAGCACTAACTTTCAATACACACGCGACCATAAAATGGAATGAAATCCAAATAATAAAGCATGGACAATTAAGTATCCAAAATACTGTTGGCCGCCAACGGGGGTGACCCGTATCCGTTGAGAGTGAAGGAACACAAAAGTATGACACTCATACAATGTTAATCGTATGACACTTCACGACACGAAAGCCCAAGTGTCCCTATGACTCCCTCCAAGCTACACCCAAAGAGACAGCTGACATTAGCGAATAATACCATGAATATCGCCCAAGGCTCGACACATTTGGGGGTTACAACCACGACATTGCCCCGACATGGAGGAGGCCCCAAATATAAAAATCGCCCCTCTAGCTCATGATAACATCAACCGGACTCAGCCCTCCTAGTGTACACTTGAAAGGTTAAGGTCATACGACATGGGCCCCGAAGTCCAACCCCGTAATACCCAATTGACCATCAAATAAAGACGGACTTATGTGCCTATGGATCCAATGCAACACAGTCTAACCTTACCGGACTACACATGAATGACCAAAACACTCGAGCCCATAACCAACCTCAATACGCAACACAGCGCATTAGTACGTACGTCATAACTAGACTCTACATCAAGTCATTTAAAACCGGACAATTGTCCTCAAGACTCTTTTAAGTCAACACCGAGCTAAAATACTCAAAATCCATTTGACTAACAAATAACAGTTCCCCAAATAAACTAATGCATTTACACGACGTTTATGCAGGCACATACCTCAAAGATGTGGTTAACCCAAACTCATCACAGATTGGGACGAAAGATTTTTCCAAATGATTTTTGAAATCAAATACACCAAAAATGTATAAATCATAGATTAGACTTCATTTGTACAAAAATCACCAAAGATGTATAAATCATAAAATGGACTTTATTTGCACCAAATCACCAAAAATGCATAAACCATGCTAGTACTTATCAAGACACCCAAATCCCAAATAGGGCATTTTGTGAGACCAAAACAACCCAAGTTTATCAAATATGAAAACTTATCAAGATACCCAACACATTGACAAACACCAAGTAAAGCATATTTTTACTTCAAAATATTCAAAACTTATCAGGTGTTAACAATTTCATGTAAAACACAAAACACTTTAAAATAAACATTTTGGCATGTACACCGTTTTCACATATCAACTTGAACTCACCTTACTAGATTTAGGCTAAATATAGATTTTACCCCATCTCGAGCTTCCTTGAAGAAATCTGAATCCTCAAGCCAATTCTTCCAAAAAACTAGATCCATAAGTTTTCAACCATCAATATTCACCTCCAACCATTTAGAATAGTTCCCCAAACAATTTACATGGAGATCTCAACACATACCAAAACCCTAATTTCCCAAAGATGAAGAAAAGAGAATATTACCTTGATCCCAACTTGCATCTACCAACAATAAACTTCTAGGGCCCCAAATATAAACCTCAACCTTAAAGTCTTAAAAAAGGGTGAAAAGGGTTTGGGGAAGGTTTTATGAAACCCTAGAAGATGAGAACGAGATTATGAGCTTCAAACCTTCGTATCCAGTTCCTAGATTGGTGAGGAAGATCCTCCTTAAAATTCAACGTTTTGAGGAATCAAAAGCAAGAAAACCCTAATTGGATCTAAAGGTTCGTCTGAGAGAGAAGGAGAAGGAATGGGTGAAGAATAAATAAAAGAGGGCTGAAAATTCGGAATTTAAACAAGTTTGGGGATGACCGCGATTGTGCCCAGCGACTATGCCCATGGCACAGTCGCATGGCACTATTGCTGGGATCGAACCACCCGCGGTACAAGTCCCGCGACATTGCCCCGCGAAAGTGACATCCTGTAACAATCGCGGGCATTGTCGCCCGACTCCTACAACTCTCGGTACAGGGGCCGCGAGAGTGACCTCTGTCACAATCGCGGGCACAGTCGCCCAGGGGGTATCTAGCGTCCAAAATTCAAACTTTTTAACCCAAAGCGTTTCTGATACAAAGGCCCATTTCACTAAATCAATCCTAACTGAGGTTATGATTACAGGTAAGCAAAAAGGAGTACAAGCAAAAGATTTACTAAAATTACGGGCGTTACCGTAAACCACATAATCCTTAAATTGAAGTCACAAATTTCTAAAATCTTAAGAGAGATTAAGGCTTGAGGCATGAGATGTCACAGGTAGCCAAACTCATTTTAAATGTCTAAATCATTGGTTTCCACTATTATATAAAAGTAACTGCAAGTATATTTTAAAAAAATTCAAAACCTTAGGGGGAGCCATTGCACCTCCTTGTGCCTTGGTGGCTCCGCCACAACTTAAAACCACTAAGTAGTTAAGCTAATCTATATATAGAGCAAGGATCATTTGTTAACCAACAATTTCTTGTTAACTTTGTAAACATATTCCAACCAATAGAAATTCATCTTTGTTTGTTGTTTTCTTGTTTGAATATTTAATGCTAAAGGGTAGATAGGTCAATTCTTAATTAGCCAATATTTCATTTATTCTTTTGGGGGTTAAAAAATAAAGTCTCCTTGATTCTAGCGTATGTTATGATAATATTTTTTGTTAGTCTTTCTTTTTTGTTAACCTTTTTACAGAGGTGAAATCATAGCATAATCTCTTGGCTTAAACATAGTTTTCACTTTTGGTTTCACAAGTCACATATCTCACGAGTTCAATTTACAGCTTTTCACTCTCGTAGAGTTTTAAAATGTTTAATTACATTTTATGCAGTTGGATTTAATCATGATATGTGTACGCATGTCTTCATTCATAGAAAATAAGAAAAAATTTCATTATACCATATGTGAACATTGATGAACAACCCTTGAAAACACTTGTCATATTACCCACCATCACAGAGGTGAACTGATTTTACAGAGATGAACACATATTTTTTAGAATTTCATTTTGAACATCGATGAACACACATTTTGATCATCGATGAACACATTCAAATAAGTTACACACGTTCACAGAGTTGAACATCGATGAACACACATTCAAAATTTGTTATCCACCTTCACACAGGTGAACAACTTTATAGAGATGAACAAACGGGTTACTGATTTTTAAGACTTTTTTTGAGTGTCACTCATTTGTCATGAACATTTATGATGAACAAAAATATGTTTCACATATAAACATTGATGAACTATGATGAACAACCGAATGATTTACTAATATGATTTTCACATATAAACATTGATGATGAACAAATGAAAGAATTTTTAAAATGGCTAACGTTTCTCCTTTAATATATATATATATATATATATATATATAGAGAGAGAGAGAGAGAGAGAGGGGGGGTTAGGTTCTTTTGTTAACCCTAGTTTTGTTGTTAACTTTATGAACTAATCTCAACCATCCAATGTTAAGATGGATGGTTTAGATTAGTTCATAAAGTTAACAACAAAACTAGGGTTAACAAAAGAACCTAACCCCTCTCTCTCTCTCTCCTTCTATCTCTCTCTCTCTCTCTCTCTATATATATATATATATATATATATATATATATATATATATTAAAGGAGAAACCAAGATGAATGATATGGCATCTCCAATAATCAAGAAATTCAATTATATTTTTTCTCCTTCATCCTCTTTTTAATCTTCTCGTTTTAACTTTCCAATGCTATAAACATTGATCATTTATTTATGTTTGCGTTTAACACCGTCTTTTTGTTTTCCCTAGCTAACTCCTCACCATCACCCAATCTTTTCGTTTTTCCAAGCTTTTGGTTTTCTCCATCTAATAAACAATATCTCAATAATTAACCAATCAATTTAATTTTTATATTTTACTTTATTTGGTTGTGCTTTGAATTCTAGACTTTCCTTCACCATCCCTCATCTCGACCCCGATGGATCGTATACACAATGCCTTCCGATTCTCTCAAATCAACCTATTATTTCAGGTTTTGTAGTTTATTTGATTTGATCGTGTCTTCTCTTGAAGGTTTAATTTCAAGAAATAAAACACAATTATTTGGGTTTCAAGCACTCTCAAGTAAGATTTCCATATGCTAAGTATATTGTTACTACAAACTTCGTTTGAGTATTAATACGTAGTTTCTATTATGTTTCCTTCTCAACGAATGTATGTTATATACATATGATATGCATTGATTGTATATCGTGTAATGTGTTGGGATAAATGTTGATTGTTAGACCACAGTCTCATTGGATTCAAGATCATCCAATACGAAGATCGCAATCTGAAGTTAATGCTGAAAGTCACTCTCAACCATAGTCTAGGGTCTAAATTGTAATAATAGTCAAAGTTATAATATCTAGATATTTATTATTTAGATATTATGTTTTAGATATTTAGTTAATTATTATATTAGTTTTTAATATAATATCTAGATATTGTTTTGTTATTAGTTTTGTTTAAGTTTTAAGATCTCTCACAATTCTCAAAAAGACAACAACATCGACCAACATCAAGAACACTTAGAGAGAGAGAGAGCTCAAACTGTAACAATATCAACCTCTGTAATCCGCGTTTGTAATCTAAATAGGTTGGTAATCTTTATATGTTTGTTGTTTCATTTATCTGGTAAACGATCACGGACTCACAATTGGTATCAGAGCTGATCCAGATTCAAACTCAAAATTTTCAACTCTCTGTGTTCTTCATTTTTGAAGAACACTGTTCAATCATCAAAAACTTGATTTTGCGGTTATTTTCGAAATCAAAGTGTTGTGTATTGTTCTAATTGATAAGGAGATCATACTGTCAAAAATTTGAGCTGTAATTCGACTTTTAGAGTGTTCAATTTTAGATTTACAGGCCGATTTTAATCGAAGAAGACAGTGTATCGGTTCTTTACTCTATCGGTCATATATATCGGTCTTTAAACTTTTCCCGGTCGAAGTAAACTCTTACAACTTTCCGGTCATTTGCAATATTCCGGTCGAAGTAAGCTAACTTCCGGTCGATTCATATTCAATACCGGTCGAAGTAAACCTTCACACACTATCGGTCGAACTATCAAAATTCATTATATATCGGTAGAGCAAACACATCCGGTCATTACTCTCACTCCCGGTCGAAATTCATTATATATCGGTCTAAGAGAAATTCCAATATTGGTCGATCCTCAATGTTCCTATCGGTCTAACTCAACTTTTTGTGATACCACTACTTCCACTACTAAAGAAAAGATTATCAAATCTATATTGGTCCAAATACCAAAGAAACCACGTGTCCATTTTATTCCATACAAAACTCCAATTTCATATCCAATTTCCCAATAACGGTCGACCGATCAATTAGTTTTACAATCTACCGGTCGAACACTTTTTATTCTCGGTCTTCATTTGAACATTCATTCCGGTATTTACATCTTACCGGTCAAACATTTTACCGGTTCTTACATCTTCCCGGTCGAACTTCTTCTTTGCGCATCCCACGTGATACGCAAACCCAACTTTGCGCATCCCACGTGATACGCAAAACCCAGATTTGCGCAACCTTCATCTCAAGCAAACCTCAACTTTGCGCCATACACGTCTCGCGCAAACCTTCAGTTCGCGCTAACCCGCTTCTCGCGCAAAACCCCATTTTGCGCCAGCTTCTTCAAACGCAAAGTTTGACTTTTTCCTCCATTTCCAGACTTGGTTAAATTTGGAAATTTTATTTCTGAATTTTTTATCTGTTATTATTTTGGTCTAACGGTCAAATCAGTTCTTATTGCTCATAATAGAAACAGGATGACATCTAGAGAAGTTCTAGCCATTGGAACCGACTCCCAGCCACCAATACTCTTCAGGGGAGACTTTGATCAGTGGAAAAGTCGGTTCATAGATTTCATTGAAAGACATGAAATGAAGGATTTAATTAGAAAATATCTGAGGGAAGGAATAATGACAATTCCAACAAAACCTTATACTCATGTGAAGGAGAATGGATAAAAAGTACCAGCTCAGCTTCAATTAAGACTAAATGCATACTCTGATGAGCAGAAAAAGAGACATGAAGCTGACCAATTAGCCCGATCTTTCCTATTGAATGGAATGACTGAAGAGATTTCAAAAGAGATTTTTCTCACATTAGATCGCGATAGGGCTACAGGAAAGCTGATATGGGAACATATAGAGAAGTGTATGACAGGATCAAAAATGTCATCAAAAGTTACAGATTTGGAAGCTGAGAATAATGCGCTAAAAAGAAAGATTTCTCATCTGGAAGCTCAAATACAGAAGCAAGAGTCTGTTGAGAGCAATGAGAAGAAGTCCAAGGATTTAGAGAGTGCAAATGCTGAGCTACAAAAGAAAATATCTGAGTTTGAAAAGAAGTTCTCAGATCTGTCAAAGAAGGGTGTGGAGGAGAAGAAGGTGATTGAGCTTCAAAGTTTAATGCTTTCTCAAAAAGTTGAAGACTTTGAGAAAGTAATCATATTGGAAAGAGATCAGTTTGCCAAGGAGAGGAAGGAAAATGATCAGAAGGGTGCTAAGAAGGGATTCGAAGAAGAAAGAAGCATCCTTGAAGCTGCTATTAGGAAGCTAACAGAGAAGCTATCTGAATTATCTAAGAGTGTACTGACAAAGAAGAAAAGGAAGTCTGCATTTGAGAAGAAGATTGAGCTCCTTATCAAAGAACGAGACTGTTATTCTTCAAAGGTAAAAGAGCTTCAAGATATTATTTCAAAGACGGTGGTGGTGACCGAGCGAATGACTCCAGAGTCAAAAATCCACTCACCTAGAAATAATTCAGTTGGTTCTAACAAACCAACCGCAAGCTCACATCAGAAAACTACTCTTTTCAAAAGGTCAGTTAAATCTTCTAATCAGATTCATTCTACTAATCTTTTCTATGACAGGAATATAGATTGTTCAGGTACACATCAAAGAAGGAGAAGAAGCTTTCAGGAAGAAGCTGAACTAGTGTGGAACAGGAAACCAGTGAAAGAAGAGCTTCAATGTAAGAAGTCATGTGTACATACGCCAAATGCCAAGAAGAACAATGCACTGAAAGGTAAACCTGGTTTCGTCTACACGAGAGATCAATTAATCAGGTTGTCAGGTAAGAAATTTTATTGTTCTTATTGTCGTACACATGATCCTGTTCACAAGACAAGTGACCATTACTGGTATGGTTCTTACTCAGTTACCCCCATACGAACTGCAACTAAAACTCATGGACCCAAATACCAGTGGGTACCAAAGAAAATTAAATATGTGTTGCAGGCACCTACTGTCAAGGGGGAGTAGGAGAACAAAGGCTTCTAAGTAAATCAGCTTAGAACCCGTACTTCAACGAAGAATGACTTCTAAACACAACAGTTTAGGACTCGCACTTCAAAGATCAAAAGACCTTACTCCGTCCTGAAAAAGATATTGTACTCTGAAACTCCAAGAGGAAATCAACCATCAAGGGGGAGTACATACATACTTTTCTGAAATTTTCTGCATAATATTTCTGATAAGTTTCAAATGCATAATTTCAGGGGGAGTAAAAAGGTGATGACTTCTGATTATTTTTGATCAGAACTCGTACTTTAAAAGTTTTACTACTTTTTGTCTTTTCAATTTAAGTGAATAAATTTTTCTTTGACTTGACTTAAGACTTTTGCAGAAGTTTGAGAGAATCTTAAAAGATCATATGTTTATGACTTTAAGCTTAGCTTCATGAGATGTAAGATCATACGTTCAGGTATTATCCTTTATCTTAATCTCATATATGGTTGAAAGAAGGACAACTTTCAATCATTGAAAACATCGTTCTAAAGCGTTCAAATCACTTCCCGATTCTTCAACCAGATTTTATAATTCGGAAGTGTGATTTTCAATGTTTTCTTATTCAATTGAGCTTTAACTGTTAAGTTAAACCAATCTGAGCATCATATGCATGATAGGAAAACAAGGATTTCTTTGTGCTAGGACTTAACACAACTTCAATGTAATCACCTTAACCAGTGATTTCTACCCACGAAGTTAATCTATAGTGATTGAGTGTAAGAAGTCGAAAAGAATTGAGTGATGAGATATAACAGAAAAAGAAAGTTTGATTAGAGTGAGCTAAATTTTTAAAAGAAAGAGCGTGTGAGACCAGAGTTAAAAGAATATCACAACTCTGCACCAACTTTTTCTGAGTCGGGTAGCCACCATTCTAGTGATTCACAATTCTTTGGTGATCATTATTGAAACAGGCAACTAGCCTATGCCAACTCTTGATCAAACCTCACCATCTACCCATTTTCTTCTCAAATAGAAAGTGTTTCACATTTTCTAAGGGGATGCAGCACATTTGCTATCTGATTTTCATTTGGAAAATCTGGATATTGAAAAGAAGGAAGTCTGCCCCACCTTCGCACTTCAATCATGCACATTGAGTCTGTGTTTAACTTACTGTTGTCTCAGTGGTTTACACAAAATTTCGAGCTTATAAGCAATCATCAAGTGCTTAATTCTTTCTATCACAAGCACGAACACACAAGGAATTTGTTTCTTTGTCATAACGTTTATAGAAATAACCTTTGTGGTGTTTCGATGATTAAATGGAAGCCCTGGGGGAGTCAACATCAAACAGCTCCTTTCCAATGTGTATTTGTTACACACAGTGACTTAGTGTTACTGACAGGCATGTTAACTGATTCATTAGTTGATTCAGGTGTTACACGACTACTTTGTCTAGATTTGCAAAGATCTGGATGAATATCTTATGAATTGACAAATCAAGGGCTCTATAAGCAAGACATTTCTTGTCAACAAAAAGTTTTGATGAAGTCGTTGCACTTTTCATCAAAAAGGGGGAGAAGAGCCTACCAAGAAATGTGAAAGATCAAAGGTTTAGAGAACTCTTCCAACTATTCTGAAGATAGAGAAGAGAAGATCTAATCAAGAAAAGATTCTTCAAAGTGTTCTAAAGACATACTGATCTGAGAGAAATTTTCTTTGAAGATACTTTGCTAAAAGCATTCGAAGCTAAACCTGGAGACTATTACAAATTAAAGAGAGAAAGAGATTGCATCTTTTGTGCTGAAAGAGAAGATCGTATTGCTAAATCATTTCCGTAATGATCTTGATCCAAAAGGGGAGATTGTTAGACCACAGTCTCATTGGATTCAAGATCATCCAATAAGAAGATCGCAATCTGAAGTTAATGCTGAAAGTCACTCTCAACCATAGTCTAGGGTCTAAATTGTAATAATAGTCAAAGTTATAATATCTAGATATTTATTATTTAGATATTATGTTTTAGATATTTAGTTAATTATTATATTAGTTTTTAATATAATATCTAGATATTAGATATCTAGATATTGTTTTGTTATTAGTTTAGTTTAAGTTTTAAGATCTCTCACAATTCTCAATAAGACAACAACATCGACCAACATCAAGAACACTTAGAGAGAGAGAGAGCTCAAACTGTAACAATATCAACCTCTGTAATCCGCGTTTGTAATCTAAACAGGTTGGTAATCTTTATATGTTTGTTGTTTGATTTATCTGGTAAACGATCACGGACTCACATTGATGCTTATACGTTATTTTAGGAAAATTTCTTTAACAAATTGCTACCTTAAGTATATTGATATTAATGACAATGGGACTCTTGCTTTTTCATTCATCTTTTATTTTAGTCTTGATATTTGCATGCCTTTTATGTTTTGTAACTAAAAGTTTGTTTTCTGTTTCATGACTCCTTGGTGATGCCATTTAAAGTTTCACAAAGATGAGAGGTTTTCTTTCATCCTTTATTTCTTTGAGTTTCAACAAATCATTTGCGCATACTATTTCAATCTATTAATTTTAGTTTCCTATTTTATTTTATTTCAGCACACAAATAATCAATGTTAGTGTTGGATTTCAACAAACAATTTGAAAACTTACTGATCAAGATCTATGAAATTCTTGACACTGTTTATTTCCTATGCTAGGTCAATGTGCAATTTCATTTTACTCTTCAAGAAATAAAACACAATTATTTGGATTTCAAGCAATCTCAAGTAAGATTTCCATATGCTAAGTATATTGTTACTACAAGCTTTTTATCACCTACAAACTTCGTTTGACTACTAATACATAGTTTCTACTATGTTTCCTTCTCAACGAATGTATGTTATATACATATGATATGCATTGATTGTATATCGTGTAATGTGTTGGGATAACTGTTGATGCTTATAATATTATTTTATGAAAATTTCTTTAACAAATTGCTACCTTAAATATATTGATTTTAATGACAATGGTACTCTTGCTTTTTCATTCATCTTTTTTTTAGTCTTGATATTTGCATGTCTTTTATGTTTTGTTACTAAAAGTTTGTTTTATGTTTCATGACTCCTTGGTGATGCCATTTAAAGTTTTGCGAAGATGAGAGGTATTATTTCATACTTTATTTCTTTGAGTTTCAACTAATCATTCATACATACTATTTCAATCTATTAATTTTAGTTTCCCATTTTATTTTATTTCATCATACAAATAATCAATGTTAGTGTTGGATTTCAAGAAACAATTTGAAAACTTACCGATGAAGATCTATAAAATTCTTGACACTGTTTATTTCATCGTACAAATAATCAATGTCAATGTGCAATTTCGTTTTACTTTTAGCGGCAACTGCACTAAAAAAGATTTTGGTCATGGAAATGGTGAAATTTTATTTAAAAACAATTGTTATCTTCACATTATCTACTTTCCAACTCGGGATTAGGTGATTAGTTCAATATGCATATCATACATGTTGAAATAAATAATGTTCATGAATCTTATAAATTGGACATGGAAGGAAGTAAGAAAGTTTTAAAGATCAAATTATCTAGAAAAAACAGAAAAGGGGATAGGTTTTCTTGTTCAAATGTCAAGGGCCGGTAAGGTTTTGTGCATTGTATCCATCACCCAATCAAATATCTTTGTACCACTACCATTTATGGTTTTATTTTTTCTTTCTAGTTACTAATTTCCACATTTTATAAAAACTTTAGAATCTCACCTTTTTGTATATATATTTTTTCTCATTCCTTTAACTTTGCATACTTCATGTTCTATATTCTGAAAAGGCCACTCAGTTGCTAATTCTACCGATACTATTTTTATGTTTATGTGAATTCAAACCACATGGACAATTCTATATTATATTTTAAGCACATTTGACTATATTAGTTATTATGAATATCATCGGATCAAGAAACTTGAGATTTATACAAGCTAAACAAAACTGCTAATGATTTCTATGAGTTTTGTTTTGAATTAGTAGGAGTCTTATCTTTTACATCATATTTCTTAACTTGAATTTTTATCTTCCTATTATGCGAGGGGTGTGTATGAGTATTTGCAATACATAAAATTTATACTTAAAAAAACATTTGATGTTTTTTTTTGTGACTTCACTTTGGGTTATTGAAGGATTCTTATTTCTTTATATTCTGTAGATTTTGTCGATGTGATAAGATGGTAGATTTTCTTAAGTTGTTTTTAATTAGTAAATGCAGTACACAATTTTGTAACTCCTCTTTTATGAGGTGTACCAAAATTATTCTTTTTTAGAAATGAGGATTTGATTAGTTTTGATATGATTTTCATTGACGAAAATGTGAGTTCTTATATCACCGTATTCTTATGCTCATTCCATTTATTAACAAATTGTGTTATGCTTATCGCTTGGTTAAATATTTATGTTGTATAGGTGTCTCTGATAACGACAATGGTTTGGAAAACTTGATCACTAAGTTTAAGTATTTATTACAAGAAGGAAATGTATATGTTTTGCAACATTTCAAGGTTGTTGAGAATTTTAGACCTTTGTTGTTTCAACCACTCATGTTTAGCCGGTTGGATTAGTGCAACCCATGACAACGTTTGGGGTAGGGGTGAGCATGGGTTGGATCGGATCGGTTCAGGGGAGAAAACACATAACGCGATCAGGTTTCGGGTTAGACATATAGCCCCCGAATATCAAAATCGGGTGTGTAGGATTTCGAGTTTTAGGCAACGTCGGGTTTCGGATTTAATTGGGTCGGGTTTCGGGTTGATGCAATTATTTTTTCCTCTATCCCCTACATTAGTAAAACTCTCATCATGTGCACCAAAAAACTAAAAAAAAAAATATCAAACATGAACATCATAAAATTTCAAATTTTATAAAGTAACAAAGTTTGAATAAAAATTTAACAAATCTACTCTTACATATAATGATTATGAACTTATAATGTCTCAACTCTCAACAATTCATTCTTCATGCTTAAACATTAAAGATTAAAATAAATTTGAACTCCAAAA
Organism: Arctium minus; assembly: GCA_954870635.1. Taxonomy (NCBI): domain Eukaryota; kingdom Viridiplantae; phylum Streptophyta; class Magnoliopsida; order Asterales; family Asteraceae; genus Arctium; species Arctium minus. The sequence goes on along the minus strand of OX941097.1, from coordinate 18,724,744 downwards.
ATCCAAATTTCAAACGTTAATGAGAAAACTAAACATAAAATCCAAAAATTCAAATTTCAGTCGACATCTTTGATTAGGTTTTAATTAGGATTAAAAAAATACATAAAAATTAGAAAAAAAATATATTAATAAAATAACTTATTCGGGTTACAGACGGGTTCGGGTTATGGGCTTGGAGGCCCTACTCGAACCGAGTAATCCGTTAAAATAATCGGATTTCGTAGATTGGATTAGTTCGGGCTATGTGGGTCGGGGGGTGTTTTAGGGTGTTCCAGGTCGGTTTTTCGGGGTTTATGAGTTTGGTCGGGTTTTGCTTACACCTACTTTGGGGTATCTCCTATTTGAAGCGTGAACATACGTTTGGGCGGTAGTTATCGTACCATGTAAGTGTACATTTGTTTCTTTTTTTTAATAAATTGTCAGAGATATTGCTCTCCAAAAAGAAAAAATTTTGTGCAATGTTATGAATTATACAAACAATACATAAATTACCCACAGACCAATCGTAATGTTACTCATTTTATTTATATTAAAAATCCACTAATTAAATTCTACTAATTGTTACAAATGATATGAATAGGATTTGTAGATAATTATATTTACCGACTAACATTTATTTATATGGATAATCTACATGTTATTGAACCCAAATTACCCACGCTACCGTGCAACGCACGGTTTCCACACTAGTCCATTTATTTTTATTATTATATATATTAAAGTAACAACCAAAAGGTTGTTCAATGAGAATTTTTTCATCCTATTTATCTATTTTCTCCTTAATTTGATTTATTTTTAATATACAATCACCACATTAATTGCTAGCCCTTTCATTTTCCTACTTTTTTAAGTTTTGTTTTCATTTTTTATAAAAGAAATTTGAATCTACTATATATATTAAAGTGAATGAAATTAGAATCAACAAGGGAAATTGGCACAAATAGCCATATTACACCTCCAATTTCACTGGGTGACCCGACCCATTGCGGACCTGTCGTAATCCGCGTTTTTTTTACTTTTAGCTGTCCTCCATTGCGGACCTAGGACCAAATTCGTAAAGTTGGTAGAGAAATGGCTAGGAGGTGAAAGTCTTAGAGAAATATGGCTATTTGGGCCAATTTCCCAATCAACAAATATATGAAACTACATACATTTTTATTTATATGAATATGTACATGCATACCTATACATATATAGGGGTAGTTTCATTTGCAAACCATCCTTATTTTAACATCTATCTATTATATATATAAAAAGAACAACCACCAATAATGACGTGGCATGTTGTGAGAGTTAATATGTGAAAGCCATTTTTGTCCCTATACAAAAAAAACGTATGTTTCGTTTCATAGGTGTTTTTGGCAATTTTACACACTTCTTAAAATTTAAGATAACCTCTAAGATTATCGGTTGAAATCCATAGTCCTTTTGATTTCCTCCTCTCCCCCGCTTATTAATTAATCTTCCATAAATTCGCCTACTTTCTATTCGATCATCTTTACTTCTGTGTTCGTTTTTTTTCCTCTGCAACCTAATACTAGGAATGATGATTAAAGAAAATTTCATTCGAAGTACCCTAAATGAGAAATTTCTTTACAAGTGGTTTTTAGACCATAAACAACCAATTTCAAAACAGTACAGAGCCCCCCCTGGAATATCAATGTTTTTACATCTTTCATCTCCTCTTGAATATTTCCCCAATTCATAAGGAGTTATGTAGGCTCACCTCAAACCGAATACTTTTTACATGATCCATCTCTTCTGGTTAATTAATTGTTTTATTAAACTATTCGATTTATGTGAAAGTTAATGGTTTCAACGTGATAATCACATGGAAGCCATATATTTATCTCCCAAAAAAATTGAATTGAGTTGAAATGATATAAATCCAGGCCATTATTTTTTTTTTACTATTGACAATCTTGGTTAAAGTGATTGGGATCACCAACCAATGATGTTATTTTCTATTTTTGACAAGTCTTGATGTTGAAATAATAAACATGTATAATCAATCTCATTTTATACTTTTGACACTAATGTTAAATGTAAGAATTATTTATAATATTTTCACTTATTCACATGGTTGCTTAAATCAACCATGGATTTAGCCTATCAACTCTACATTTTGTAACTTTAGTCATATCAACTCTACATCTGATGTCATACTCTAAATTTAGCCTATATTACCTTTAAAAAGTACATAAGTATCCATGTTTTATATTTACTTAAGTTGGTAAGACAAAGAGGTGCTAGCCTAGTGGTAAGGCCCTGGGGGGATAGTGCATGGTATGCCTATCTACCAGGGTTCGAATCCTGGGGGATGCACTTCGGCGATACCCTGACCTTGGGTCGGCCTTCGGGTCGGTTCGGGTCCAGGTTTACGGGCATACCAGTCTATGGGTATGCGGGTTCGGTCTTGACCGGGCTTAGTCGTACCTGGGCAGGTCCAGTCGATTTGGCTGGGCCGGGTCGCCGCGGATTAGTCGGTGCTGCCTAATTGGATGCCCGGATACCGCGGGTGCGTGTGTGTGTGGGCATAGCCCAAGTTGCCGTACAAAAAAAAAGGTTAGGTGAGAAGGATAACAAGGGATCTAGACCCTTGATCACTTTTAATCTCAAACGCACTCATGAATCATGTTTGATACATGAATTGATTCGGTGCATCGTGGTGCATCTCTTTCTAATGTGCATCTAAGAGTGAAGATTCCTTCTTATGCTTCCACCATAACTTTTCTTCTCACCACAACCCAACCCTGTTTGTTAAAACATAAAAAATGTACATTTTTTAGTTAAAACAGAAAAATAATAATGTTAAATAATGAAAAAACAAGAAGGATCTCGAACGACTATGGGATGTCGATAGAGAATGGAGACGAAACAGGTGACGACAGAGTTGGACGGGCGATCGCCGATGAAGTAGGGAAGGGACTAGGGGTGTAGTAGAAAAAACCGATAACCCGCGAAACCTGCCTAACCCAACCCGTCAAACCGCGAAACTTCCAACCCACTAACCCACCAATTAAAAGGGTTGAAATTGGGTTAGATCTAGCTCTACCCACCCAACACGCCAACACGCCACTAATATATAATTTTTATAAAATTATATATATATATATATATGTGTGTGTGTGTGTGTGTGTGTGTGTGTGTGTGTTTGTGTATGTGTGTAGGTATATAGAGTAAGGTTCAAACGAGAGCACTAATCATTTAAGAAAACAAGAAAACAACAAAAAACAACAGATCATGTACAAACTCATATGTGATTTTACACTAACCCGAAAAAATCGGACGCAGGCGATGTCCAACACATAGTCGCATGAATCATGTATGATTTTGTACGTGAATCATATATTATTTTGTATGTACTCGATTGTTTTCGTGTTTTCTTAAATAGATGTTCTCGTATGAACCCACTTCTATGTATGTATATATATATAATATAAGGATAATATAAGAATAAAATATACTAGTCTATTTAGACAAATTTACAGCCCAAAGTATATACATTGTTATAGTTTACATTGTTGATTTGTTGAAATATTGTACATATTCTCCCGATTTGTTGTAGTTTCTTGTATAGTTGTATGTATTATGTATTTATTATAGTTTCTTGTAAGTTTTAACTTTATATTTTCTATATATAAGAGCAATGGAAAATACTCATAAGTCTCCAAAAATCGAAGACAATGATGAACCAAACACGTCTAAGAAAACAGGAGGTAGAACATCAAACGTTTGTGATCATTTTTCAAAAAAGGGAGTCTCGATGTGTTTGTAATTATTGTGGAAAAGATTGTTATCATAGTATGTGTAAGACCCGGTTTAAAATAAAACGTATAATTATTCTTACCCGAATTGAAACATAATTAAAAATAGTAACTAAAGATAGTTACGGGTTAAAACCGTCATTTACCTAAACTATTATTAAAACTATATATATATATATATAACACAAAAGAAAAGAAATAAAACAACAACAACAACTAGATGTCATCGTCTTCTTTCACCGCCTCTCTCTCATCTCTCTCTCTCTCTCTAAACTTTCAAATAACTTCTCTCTAGATTATCTTACGATCCGCTGAAGTAATCGTCGAAATAATTACATATTCGGAATCTACGCGACGAACCCTTCTTAGAGGTATAAATTTCTTCTTAAGTTATTTAAGTTGGTAAGTTAGGGTAGTTAAAGTTGGTTGGTAGATTATGATTATATAATACAAAGTTATAATCATGTATATGTATAGGAATGTTTGTTTTTGTCAAAATTACAAACGGGTAAAGTTTAGAATTAAAACGGTGATATTTATATCAAGATGTTTAACCGCACACCAAGTGTTCGGTTTAATGTCTAAGAGAATATAATTTCGTGGTTAAGCTTAGGATAATAACCATTGAGTTTTAGGTTATGCTATTAATAATAATTGGTGGTTTAAATAGGCAATCGAACGAATTAAAGTTCGTTGTGAGGATTGATTAATCACGTGTTACATCTCAATCCGAACAAGGTATGGATTTCATTTCTTTTGAATTGTGGGCAACTATTTGTTGTAGTTGACCCTTCCTAAAGGTGGTTCACCACCTTGTGATTGATCAACCGAACGTGATCAACAAATACGAAATTGTACACACACATACACATTGATTTTGTTTTATTGAATCAATTGTTTGAACATTTTGATGTTTTATTAAAATGTGTCTCGTATGAGATTGTTTATGAAAAATGTGAATTATATAGATTATAATTTCTGTGATCGCCATTTGGGTAAGTGGCATTTGTTTAGTTTTCGTTGATTTTAGAAGAACCCAATAAATGGGCACATTATTTGGGATGCCTTCTATGGCGGCTTTGTTGTCATAGCGTCCTGCAGATGACGGTCCACCAGAGTTAAGCCTATGTGGCTTACGTGAACCCACTCTGGGAGGACTTGGCTGACTTTGTTGGCTCCAGGGCGGATGAATCGATTCTAGATTTTACCCACAGAATATGTGATCGTGGTTAAATTCACGGGGGATCCGTTGTGTGTGCCCGCATGCCGACCCAGTTCGTGTGGTTTGGCCACCCCACGAACACAACGACTGGAATTGACGGACTTTATTTATATTACATTTTGAAGTTAAAGTGTGAACTGTTCATGAGATTATTGCTTTTGATTATATTACTGAACATTTCTTTTGTTATGAACTGAGTTTCATGAACTTTCTTCAAATTGAATTTTTAAGTCTTCCGCTTCGTTATCGATGTTTTTATTATTATTTACGAATTTATATTATAATCCATTCACTGATCCCTGTGCTCAGCCGTGTTTTTGTTTTCTGATACGGCAGGTACGAAGTGACGTTTACGGGGACGGGACTTGAGATCGAGCGTGAAATTTTGGAGTTCTTAGAATCGCATTATTATATAAACGTTCTAAGTTTATAAACACTTTTTGAAGTGTAAGATTTTGGATTGTAATATATGTTTGGAGTTTATTAGTAGCTCTGATTTAGTTGTGTAATTATGTTAAGTCACGTTCGTGACATCACCCGTTCCGGACCACGGGGACGGGGGATGTTACAAATATGGTATCAGAGCATAGGTTATCGACTTGTAGATTAAATAGGTTTGACCTGTGAGAATTGGGTAGACATTAGAATGGGTAGACTAGAATTTAATTCTATTTAACGATTTTCAATCCGTAACTGTTTTGAATTCTGATCTTGATATTGTTCTGTGTTAGAATGTCGAGACGTGGTCGCCCACGCAAATCCAGATGTTAACCTGAGGGTAACCCAAATCCCAATCCAGTGAGGGGTACAAGTGAGCTTAATATTGTTGATGTGTTTCTTCTGACCATGTTGAGTATGATGTCTGGTTATGCTTTGTTTGATATCGGGGCAACACACTCTGTTGTTTCTGAACAATTAGAATCCCAGTTTAAAACCTTATGAACAAACCACCGAATGTTCAGTCGTAATATCTACCCCAATGGGTGGTTCAATCTGTGTGTTAACTCGATTTTCAAATTGTCCGTTAATTGTTGGAGATCGCATACGGGAGGTCACTCTACTTCCAATGCATATGTCCCACTTTCAATTAATATTGGGTATGGACTGGTTGTCACACCACCATGCAACTATAGACTGTAACGCCAAGCAAATATTATTTGGAGATGTTGACAAACCAGAGGCAATCTTCCAAGGAGGTACTCCAAATGAAGATGTTAGCGTTTTAACATCTATTACGGTGCACCACTATACTTGGCAAAGTAACGAAAGTTTTCTGGCCTCGTTACAAGATCCCGAACAGATAATCCCTACTTCTGTACCCGTACCTGTTGTTTCTGAATATCTTGATGTGTTTCCCGACGATTTACCGGGTATACCACCAGTCCGGGAAGTCGAATTTACCATCGATCTAGTTTCGGGAGCTTCTCCTATTTCTAAGGCTCCCTATCGAATGGATCCAACAGAAATGAAGGAACTCAAAACTCAACTCGATGATTTATTAAAGGTTTCATTCGACCCAGCGTTTCACCCTGGGGAGCTCCGGTTCTCTTTGTCAAAAAGAAAGACGGTACGATGCGTCTTTGTATTGATTACCGGGAGCTTAATAAAGTAACGATGTGTAACAAGTATCCGTTGCCGAGAATCGACGATCTGTTCGATCAATTACAAGGGGCATGATACTTTTCCAAAATTGATCTTCGGTCCGGGTACCATCAACTTCGTATCCGAGATTGTGATATTCCGAAAACCGCATTCAGAACTCGCTATGGGCACTTTGAATTCTTAGTAATGCCTTTCGGGCTAACTAATGCTCCAGCGGTCTTTATGGATCTTATGAATCGGGTTTTCAAAGATTATCTCGACGACTTTGTTATCGTGTTTATTGATGACATGTTGATATACTCAAAGTCAAGAGAGCAACATGATCAACATCTTCACATCGTTTTGGAAACTCTTCGAACGAAAAAGTTATACGCAAAACGTTCCAAATGTTAATTCTGGCTTGATCAAGTGTCTTTTCTTGGACACGTAATTTCTGCGGAAGGTGTCAAAGCCGATCCAACGAAAATTGAAACCGTCACTAAATGGCCTCGACCTACGAACGTATCTGAAGTTCGTGGTTTTCTGGGTCTGACCGGTTATTATAGACGATTCGTTGAAGGATTTTCTAAAATATCTCTACCATTAGCCCGATTACTCCTAATAGGAGTTAATTTCAATTGGAGTTCCAAACAAGAAGATAGTTTCGAGGAACTGAAAAATCGATTGGTTACCGCAAAGGTCTCGGTTGTGTTCTTATGCAAAAAGGTAGAGTGATTGCATATGCGTCACGTCAATTAAAGCCTTATGAGGTCAATTATCCGACTCACGATCTCGAATTGGCTGCGGTTATCTTCGCACTTAAAATTTGGCGTCATTATTTGTACGGTGAAACATGTGAAGTTTTCACTGACCACAAGAGCCTTAAATATATATTTACTCAAAAAGAGTTAAATATGCGTCAACGGAGGTGGCTCGAACTTCTAAAGGATTACGATGTTCATATACAGTATCATCCGGGTAAGGCTAATGTAGTCGCCGACGCTTTAAGTCGTAAAGTTGTGGGACAGGTTTCCTCGTTACTTGTTCTTACAGAGTTAGCTTTGGAGATTGAACGGTTCGGACTGGAAATCTATCCGAGTTCACAAACAGAAATTCTATCGAATCTGATGGTAGAAGCGACTCTAATTTCTCGGATAAAAGAAGCCCAACAAGACGACGTTGAATTGTGGGCGAACTTCCAGCAAGCAAAAGAGAATGTTAGTTCGGAATTCAGGATCGATGATGATCACGTGTTGTGGTTTCGGGATCGTCTTTGTGTTCCAAATAACTCGGAGCTTAAAGATCAGATTCTGACTGAAGCTCATAAATCTATGTTTTCCGTTCACCCGGGTACAACAAAAATGTATCGCGACTTACAGACCCATTACTGGTGGGTTGGAATGAAGCGAGATATCACCGATTTTGTAGCTCGTTGTCTCACTTGTCAACAAGTTAAAAGTGAACATCAACGTCCGGGTGGTCTTCTCCAATCGTTGAACATTCCCGTGTGGAAATGAGAACACGTAACTATGGATTTTGTAGTCGGACTACCCCGCACGACCTTGAAACACGATGCAATTTGGGTAGTGGTTGATCGACTGACGAAATCGGCTCATTTTCTTCCTATCCGACAAACATGGTCAATTGATAAATTGACAGAAGTATTCCAACGTGAGATTGTACGTCTCCATGGCACTCCTGTATCGATTACCTCCGATCGAGACCCACGCTTTACATCTCGATTTTGGGAAGGTTTACATAAAGCTTGGGGCACACGTTTGAATTTTAGTACAACCTTTCATCCGCAAACTGATGGGCAATCTGAACGTACGATTCAAACACTGGAGGATATGCTCCGAGCATGTGCGATGGAATGGCATGGAAGTTGGGATAGTTATTTGTACCTAATAGAGTTCTCCTATAATAATAGTTGGCAGTCAAGTATCGGCATGGCCCCGTATGAAGCACTTTATGGCCGAAAATTTCGAATACCGACTTGTTGGAATGAAGTTGGAGAACGTATTCTCGAAGGCTCAGAAATGGTGCAAGTTACTACCGAGAAGGTCGAAATTATGCGTCAAATGATGAAAGAGGCTCAGGCTCGTCAAAAGAGCTACGTCGACAAGCGACGACGACCTATCGAGTTCCAACCGGGAGATAAAGTTTTCTTGAAGGTTTCTTCAACTCGTGGCATTAGACGTTTCGGTCTCAAAGGAAAGTTGAGCCCGAGATACATTGGTCCCTTTAAAATTCTGGAAAGGGTTGGCGTTGTGGCTTACCGGTTAGCCCTACCGCTGCAATTATCCCAAATACATAATGTGTTCCATGTCTCTTCACTTCGAGGGTACAACTATCATCCCTTACACGTCATTGAATATTCCTTGGAACACCTAGAACCTGATCTTTCTTATCGCGAGGAACCGGAAGCGATTCTTGATCGTGATGAGAGAGGTACACGAAAGAGAGTGATTCCTTTCGTAAAAGTTCTATGGAAAAATCATTATGAACGTGAGGCGACGTGGGAAACTGAGGAGCACATGCGACGGGAGTACCCCGAGTTCCTTAATCGATGTAAGTTTCCTATCTAAGTTTGATTTCGGGGACGAAATCTCTTTTAAGGGGGAGAATAATTGTAAGACCCGGTTTAAAATAAAACGTATAATTATTCTTACCCGAATTGAAACATAATTAAAAATAGTAACTAAAGATAGTTACGGGTTAAAACCGTCATTTACCTAAACTATTATTAAAACTATATATATATATATATATAACACAAAAGAAAAAAAAATAAAACAACAACAACAACTAGATGTCATCGTCTTCTTTCACCGCCTCTCTCTCATCTCTCTCTCTCTCTAAACTTTCAAATAACTTCTCTCTAGATTATCTTACGATCCGCTGAAGTAATCGTCGAAATAATTACATATTCAGAATCTACGCGACGAACCCTTCTTAGAGGTATAAATTTCTTCTTAAGTTATTTAAGTTGGTAAGTTAGGGTAGTTAAAGTTGGTTGGTAGATTATGATTATATAATACAAAGTTATAATCATGTATATGTATAGGAATGTTTGTTTTTGTCAAAATTACAAACGGGTAAAGTTTAGAATTAAAACGGTGATATTTATATCTAGATGTTTAACCGCACACGAAGTGTTCGGTTTAATGTCTAAGAGAATATAATTTCGTGGTTAAGCTTAGGATAATAACCATTGAGTTTTAGGTTATGCTATAAATAATAATTGGTGGTTTAAATAGGCAATCGAACGAGTTAAAGTTCGTTGTGAGGATTGATTAATCACGTGTTACATCTCAATCCGATCAAGGTATGTATTTCATTTCTTTTGAATTGTGGGCAACTATTTGTTGTAGTTGACCTTTCCTAAAGGTGGTTCTGTTAGGGCTACTTTGTTAGTTAAATAGAAGTTCAGGGTAGATTATGTCAAGTTATTAAAGTTGTAAGCTTGTTGGGCCTTAAAGCCTATAAGCCCTTTAGGCCTGCGAGCCTACGTATTTAAAGTTGTTTCCTTTTCATTTGTAGGGTTAGAAATTCATTATTCAGTTTTCTAGTTGTTAGGTTTACATAACCTTATCAGAAATTTTCTCTGTAAACCTTAACCCTTTGAAGTTATATCAATCATATGACTAGTTGCTGTGGCCTATAATCTGTTCATCATTGTTTATATTACTTGTGATTGCACTGCATTGGGATCTACAATTGGTATCAGAGCAGATAGGCAAAAAAGGTTTGATCCAGTAAAAAGGTTTGTCTAAAACCCTAAAATCAATTACTTGTGATAATTGCTTTATTTGCTTAAATTGATTGTTAGTGTTTGCGTTATATGTTTATTTGATTTTAATAAACATCCCTAATCAAGTATATGTTTAATCTGCTTGAATCGTTTACTGTTCATCTGGTTTATTCGATCGAATTTTTTTCTGGAAAATTAATATCTATCGATCGAATCTGGAAAGTTCATATTTTTGCAAAACATCGGTCTAGGTGAGTTCTATGTTCTATCGCATCCGGTCGTTTTTGTTGGTTGTTTATCTGGGTTTCATTCGATCGAAGGATCTAAGTTTCTGGGTTTGGTTTCGGTCGAATCCCAGAAATTCATCGGGTTCTTCGGTCGAGTCTTCGTGTTCTTCGGTCTTGTAGGGTTAATCGATCTTATCTGTTAATTGTGGTTATCGCATTTAATTGTCTTTCGACCTGAGTTCTCGACCGGACACCTGTGCTCCGGTCTTGTCCTTTCGACCGAATAGGACTTCCTCCTTCGACCGGACACTTGTGCTCCGGTCAAACTCCTTCGACCGAATAGAGTTTCCCCGGTCTTACCCATTCGACCGAATAGGAGTGCTCCGGTCTTGTCCCTTCGACCGAATTAGAGTTCCTCCGGTCGTGTCCTTCGACCGGATACGTGTGTCCCCGGTCGTATCATTCGACCGGATAAGTGTATCCCCGGACGTGTCCTTCGACCGGATACCTGCTTCCTCCGGGCATACCTTCGACCGGATATTGTTTGACCTGATTTTCTGATTAGACCAAGTGTTTTCTGTGTTTTTTTTCTATTTTATTGTATTTGGATCATTCTGCTTGCCTAACGATCATTACAGTGCTCTTAAGTTAAGAAGTAAAGATGAACTCAAGGGATGCTCTAGCCATCGGTTCTGACCAAAAGCCCCCGGTGCTCTTTCGGGGAGAGTACCCTCAGTGGCATGACCGATTTATGAACTTCATAGAAGCAAAATCTAACTATGAAGATATATACAAATGCCTGACTGAGGGTCCACAAGATTGGCCAATGAAAGTGGTACCGGGAAACCCAGCTGATAGAAGGCCAGAGCGTCAGATTCGGAAATCTGTTGGTGATTTTACTAAGGAAGAAAAGGATATGTACGAGGCAGAAAAGCTGGTAAAATCGTACCTTCTTCAAAGTCTACCGAATGACATCTATGCTTGTATAGATAGTTTCAAGGACTCATCGAAAAAGATGTGGGACCAAATAGAGAAGATGATGATGGGAAGCCACATCAATAACCAGCTAAAGGTGACAAACTGTATCACCAGATATGATGGGTTTAAAGCACGAAAGGGTGAAACGCTGACGGAAACCTACGAAAGGTTTAATATGCTTCTGAATGATCTTCAGAAAAATAAGATCACAAAGACGAACACGGAAAACAACATAAAGTTTATGAACAACTTACAGCCTGAGTGGAAACCGTTCGTCTCCCATATACGTCACACTCAGACCTTGGAGAAGTTGTATCTTCATGAACTTTATGAAATGCTGCTTCAAGATGAAGAAGAAGTGATGGAACTTATTGGGAAAGCAGAAGAAAAGCCAGCAATTGATCAAATAGCACTCGTATCTGAGAGAAGAGGCAAGTCCGTCAGCCGATCATCTAGAAAAGAGCCCGTGCTGAGTGATTCTGAACCTGAAGATCCCGATAGCGACTCGGATCCAGAACTTTCCAAGATGAAAGAAGCAATGGTTTTTCTCACTCAAGCATTTCAAAAGAGGAGGTTTTTTAACAAGACTTCTAACAAGCAAAGAATCTCTACTCGACGTGATCATCGAGAAAAGTCTGAAGGTAATAGTCGTTTTGAAGATGGTAAGAAACCTGACAGGCGAAATGAAGAAAAGCCGAAAGACGAACCGATCAAATGTTACAACTGTGGTCGGTTAGGTCATTTCGCCAAAGATTGTCGCAAGCCAATTGTGCGCAACGCCGACTACTACCGAGCCAAGCTGCTTCTTGCCAAAGAAAAGGAAGCCGGTAAAGCTCTAATGGCCGAAGACGATTACTGGTTACAAGTGTCGGATGAAGAACCTGAGGATGCTGAAGCTCATTTGTGTTTCATGGGCAACCATTCATCACCATCCGATTCTGATGAAGAAGATCATAATGCTCCCTGTCAGGTATGTGCCCCTTTCCATGAAGCTTTACTTGATCAGATGCAACTCTCATTGAACAAACTTGACTCTTACAAGCTACTTTTAAAAGAAAAAGAACAACTTCTCTCATCTCTGGAAAACCGTGTCACTAAGCATTCTGACTTTATGGAAAAACAAAGCTTAGAAATTTCTAGCTACATGTGCACGATTTCTAATTTAAGAGAAGAGAATGCGAGTTGTTCAATAGAGTCACAAAACCTAATGACCAAAGTAGATGACCTGACCAATAAGCTTCGTACGTCTGAGACCGAGAAAATTGATTTGATAAATCAAAACGTGGCTTATAAAAATGAGAACATTAGGTTATCTAATCAGTTAGAAGAGCTTGAAAAGAAACTTTATAAATTTGGTCAATCTGATCAAACGCTAAAGCTAATCGCACCAAAAGAACCAAAGTACGGAAATGCGGGTATCGGTTACGATAACCCTAATTATTTAAACAAGGCTTTATCCAAAGTTCCTACCTTATATGCTTCTGAATTTTTTGGATTAGACAAAATCTTTCCAGAATATAAGATACGATGGACCACACCCACTGAGGAGGAAGAATTGGAAGATAAGTTGAGAAGAGATAACTCTGTTCTTTCTAAACGAACAGTTCCTTTTGTTTATGATTCATTAAATGCTACTTATAATACTGACAAACCCCGTTTCCTGTCATCCGATTACTTTCATAGTTACTCTCAAGCTGAACTAGATACTAAAACCGTTAAAACTGAGGAGGAACCTCTAGCTCCCAAAGTTTATGTTCCAACTCTAATTTTAGAAAAGAAACTTGTTCAGCTAGAAGAATCGTATGCACTAGAACGGAAAAATTTTCAAAAGGAAAAACAAGGTCTTTTATCTCAAATTGAGTTTCTCAGTTTCAACAAAAAGGAGACTATGTCGGATGAGGAAAAAGAATATTTCCAGACGGAAATAAAGAAGTTGCACTCACAACTGGCTGCTATGGCAACAGATCATCTGAAAGTGCAATTTCACAAGGCTGACCCTCAAGCTCAGCCTTCCATTCTCCAAAGAGAGATATTTCATCTGTCTGAAAACTCTTATCCTTCTTCTGACACATCTTCCTGCAAAGCTTTTATGGGTGACTCTTCACCAACTAAAGGAAAAGAGCCTCAAAGTCTTGAATCAGATCAGTGTTCTGATTGTAAAAATGCTTCCGCATATGATCTGCTCTCAACAAATTCTTCCACTGTTCTGAAGTCCTCATGTGATAAGGTCCTTTCCGATGAGGAACTAGAGTTTTCTGCTTTCTTGAATTCTGAGGTGTGCTTAGATAGCAATTTGAGCCAATTTGACTTTAATCCTTCTCTACCTAGCCATGTTGATTTTTTAAATGAGTCAAGTGAGCCTCCGGTTAAATTTTATAAGGGTGAATGTTCTACATCTGCCCCGCAAAAACCTTCTGTGGACAATTCTTCAAAATCTTCCAAGTCTAAATCTAAAAGTCGTTCACAGAAGAAGAAAAAGATCGGTCGCTCTCAAAGGTCTCAATCGTCAATTTTCAAATCCACTGACTATGGGTTTAACGGCATTTCAGATACGTATGGTCGGCGGGAAGAAGTGAAATATGCTTGGGTAGCTAAGAAGTCAAAAGAGAGCTCGGCAACATCAGAATTAGTTGATCCTGTCTTAAAGTCTAGAAAGAACAATAACAATCATGATGTCTTTATTTCTAAACCTCTAGTTGAATGTAATGGAACTCTTCCTTTAAAAGTTTCTTCAATTCCGCAATTACTTCAACTGTCTCATGATTGTCTATGTTGTTCTTATTGTGGATCAAATGATTTTGTTGATAGTCGTTATGCATCTGATTGGTTTGGCTCATATCATATTGCTCATAATCATTCTCATTGTGATGTTTCCCGTGAAAGACAAAGACCCAACTCTAAACGGGTCTCTAAGTCGGGTGTTAAATCTAACCCCAAAGGACCCATTTACGAATGGGTACCTAAAAAGAAATAACCTGTTTTGCAGGACGGTCATGTGTGGTATCTAGATTCAGACTGCTCCAAACACATGACCGGAAGAAGGGAGCTACTCACAAACTTCACCGAGAGGTTCTATGGGAATGTACGATTCGGGAATGATCACTCCTCTCCCATCAGGGGTTACGGCGATATTGTCAAAGATAACATCACGATCAAGAAAGTCTCCTATGTCGAAGGTCTCGGTCACAATCTCTTCAGTATCGGTCAATTATGCGACAAGAATCTCGAGGTTACTTTCAAGGCTAAACGGTGTAGCGTTCGCACTGAGGATGGTAAAGAAATACTTGCTGGAACGCGACGCACCAACCTCTATACGATCGACCTCTCGTCTTTGAAACCTGACAAGGAAGTCTGTTTGTTGTCCAAAGCATCTGCTGAACAAAGTTGGTTATGGCACCGTCGTCTCTCGCACTTGAACTTCAAGAATATCAACAAGTTGGTGTTGGGTGGACATGTCAAAGGTATGCCTGACCTCAAGTTTGCAAAAGATCATCTGTGCGCTGCCTGCGAAAAGGGCAAGATGAAAAAGGCGTCTCACAAGCCGAAAGCCGTTCCGAGTACTTCTCGGTCCCTTGAGCTAATCCACATGGACTTATGTGGACCGATGCGCGTTCAAAGCATAAATCACAAGAAGTATGCCCTGGTGATGGTTGATGATTTCTCTCGTTACATTTGGGTCCGATTTCTCCGTTCAAAGGACGAAACTCCCGAGTTGATAATCTCTCTTCTGAAGAGCATCCAAGTCAGTCTCAACCAAGTAGTTCAGAAAATCAGGACGGACAACGGCACTGAGTTCAAGAATCAAATACTCACCGGTTATCTCACTTCAGTGGGTATCTCGCATACTTTTTCCGCCGCTCGTACTCCTCAGCATACTTTGGGTATTGCATTTTACTCGTTCAGATCTGTGTCCGTTACGAACTTCTGTATCAACAAAGTAGATTTCGTGTTTTCCCGCTTCTTTTGTGTTCGTATGTCTGTTTCTGTGATTATGTGTGCAGTTTATCTCCTGTTCGCTGAAAAGTGCAAAGTGGTTTGGGTGGTGGATCCACAACCCGGTAATGTGTTCAGGAGGACCACTAGCGTCAGTTGGTTGGTAAGTCTCACGGGTCCTCTATTCGAGGGGGAGCAGGTAAGAGGGTTCTGTGTTTGGACCTCCTCATGGTAATCATTCGAGGGGGAGCTAGGTCTCGTGTCCTTTTATTTTAAGTTTTTTTCCCCCTTAAATTTTTTCTAAGTAGTTTTATATATCTCCGAAATCTCCAAAAAGAGTTTTTAAGGTTTGTTTCTTTGATTTTGTTTTGTGTTTTGGTTTGTTTGTTTGGTTGTTTCGGCCCATAGCCTACCCGCCCCCCCCCCCCCGGCCCAAGCCCAGACTCGGCCCAAGCCCATACCACCTTCGGGGGTTTATAAACCCCGGTCGAACGGTTGTCGTCCTCATTCGATCGATCCTTTCTCTCTTAGTCTTCTTCTCTCTCTCGCCCGAAGTTCATTCGATCGGACTCTAAATCGATCGAACTATCACTCGACCGAACACTCGTTTCTCTTCATATTCGATCGACAAGGTTGGTTTAATCGATTTTACGGGGTTTACATTTAATATCGATCGAGTTTTTTTTATTTTCGGTGTTTAATCGACGACTATAAGTCTGCGTCGTTGACGATTCGACTCTCCGGGGGTTTTACTCCGATCTAGGTTTCGCCCCGGTCGAAATCACCCCCGGTCAAATGGTTCCTCCGGTCTAAGGTCACCTCCGGTCGAATGCACCCCCGGTCTTAGGTGTCCTCCGGTCGAAGACCTCATCCGGTCGACCACTTATCCGGTCTTAGTAACCTCCGGTCGAATGCATTGTCCGATCATGCTTGTATCCGGTCTTAGTAACCTCCGGTCGAATGCATTGTCCGATCATGCTTGTATCCGGTCTTAGTAACCTCCGGTCGAATGCATTGTCCGATCATGCTTGTATCCGGTCTTAGAAAAACCCCGGTTGAATCTTATCCGGTCGAACCCATTTTTTTTGGTGCTTATAGTTATTTTTTTTTAATATGTTGTTTACGAGGAAATTTTTATTGGTTATATGTGCTGGTGCAAGTCTATGCGCCTTGGTGACTGACCCTAATTCACGAGTAGGGTTTGCTCTTCCAATGTTTGGAGTTACTATCCGGTGTGATCTAAATCATGACTGAATAACTCCAACGGCTATTATCTTTTTCCAAACCTGCGTACTAATCTGTTAATTCTTCACAGGTACAATGGCACAAAACCAGCCACCAGCGATTGACCCAATCGCAGATGCGGAACTGATTCCCGAGGATCAGTTCCTTCCTCTTACAGCCAATAACTACCATCTCGATGTAACCCAACCTGCTATTCAACATCAGGTTATCATCGAGATACTCAGGGGCCATCCACTCGCCTATGCTCTAACGGAAACTGCAACCGTACCAATTCTATACTTACAGCAGTTCTGGCATTCTCTCCATGCGTTAGAGGCCGATGGCGGATTTCATCTTGAAGGACGGATAGATCACACTCCAGTGCTTCTCACATGTGATATCTTCCGTCAATTTCTTCGGTTACCGACCGCCGGATCCGTAGCAGGCCGCGAAACCTTTGACCCCATGGTCACTGATGCTACACTGTGCACTGATCTTCTCTCTTTGGGTTACGGCGCAGAACTTCGCATTCCATCAACCTTCAACCGCAAACATCTATCAACAATATGGTATACGTTGTTCACATACATCAATCGGTGCCTTTCGTCTATAACGAAGGGCATTGATCAGACGAGCGCCCCGATTCTTCGCATCTTTCACGCGGTGGCTTTCAATCGCCACGTGGACTTTGCCGATTTTCTCTGGTTTGAACTCATTCAGAGAGTTCGTTCTACTGCATCTCGCCTATCAAACTTCATTCCATTCATGCGGTTCCTACAGATCGTTATCCGGAACTACATGAACCTTTATCCCGAGATACAACGCCGCTCTACCCACCCGACGTGTCCACAACATCCAACGCGCAAGATTCCTTCCCGTGCTGATCCGGAAGGTGTTGTCGCCCGACAGATTCCAGTTGGGGTACTAGACCATGCTCGTCCCACGGCACTGAGTGTGATAGCTTATAGACACACACACAACATTCCAGCTCCTATGGTCCGGCCAGGACCGGCAGGACCCGCCCAGGGAGCAAGACCTGAGCGAAGTGAGGGTCCGCGTCCATAAACAAGAGGCAGGAACGTCCGGATAGCTGGGGCTTCCGGACAGGGTGTGTCGAGAGCTATTATTGTGAGGGGATCTGGCGTGGGCAGTGCCGTTGGAACGAGCCACCCTAGTTCTTCAAGACAACCACCGTCACCGCCACCAACAGAGAATCCAATGACAGAAGAGGCAACAGATTCTGAAGCCATTCAAGTTCAGTCCTCCTCTGTCGCTGCTACTGAAGAAACAACAGCCATTTCCGACTCAGACGAAACCCAAACCGCAGCATCGACATCAAATGAAGAGTCTTCTGACTCCGATGGTGACGATAATCAGCCCTCATCTGGAGCGATAAGGAGAGCGGAGGGAGTATTAGTTGAACATCAAGAAGTGAGTTGTGTGAGGGAAAGGCGGAGTAAACTGCATTCAGAGAGTACACGAGTGACGGGACAACCATCTTCGGTTGTATCCCCCCTAGCCACGTCTAGCCAGGTAGCCACATCTGCTACCCAGTCTCATGTGTTGGGACAGGGTATTGAAGAAGCCGCCGTGGACCTAGCGGCGCATTTGCACACCCCACCAAGCCACTCCACCATCTCTCAACAGATGGTGGTTTTACAAACTCACGGGGATTTAGCACATACAATATCGGCCTCTCACTTGGAGGGTGCCGATATTGAAACAAGAGAACAGATGCCCCCGTTCTCGCCTTCATTGCATGCACGGAGTCTAGAGCCATTTGTGATTCATGCCATTCCTAGGACACAGATTCCTTTTTTCGGCTATTGCCGGTAGCCTAAGTGGCCCGGCCGGAACATCCATAGTAAACCCACCTTCGGGTAGGTTACAAGGATTGGGTGGAAGTCCTACTACGGCTATCATCACGCCAACCGTGAACGTAGGCGGCTCGACTTCAACAGTCGTAGCTACAACGGGAAGTCTAAGTGACCCCGGAGTTACCCCACATGAGTTTGTCTCAAGGGAATACATGGACGGCGCCCTAAAGGCTGTCCAATCTATGATGAGGGAGGAGTTGGACAACATCAAACGCATGGTCAAAGGCAAAGGTCCTGCGACTGAGCCGGAGACCTCACCTATTCCACCTTCTCTACCAGCCACGGATCTTTCCATACCTGAACTCAAATCTATCCTTCTCGCCAAACTTATAACCCAATCTCAAACCGAACCCACCCAAGATGCCGATTTGCTATCTCTACTTCGTTCTCAAGCATCCACACCTACTCCACCTACACCCCAGCCTAATGTCTCTACCGAAGCCTTCCAGATCCAGCAAGCTATGCTTCAGTCACTTCAACAAACCGTAGCTGTTTTGACTGAACGCCTTTCAGCAGTGGAGGATACCTGCCGTAACCAGGCAGAACGGCTCAAGCGCCGACATGAGGATCAGGATGATCCTGATCACCATGAGGGGGAGAAGCGCCAACGTCTATCTGAGCCGGAGACACATGTAGTGGAGTCAGAACAGGTTGAACAGGGTACGGGTTCGGGTACAAGAACAGAGGGACAGAGACAGGAACGGGAACCGGTGACAGACTTGATACTATACGATTATCCGACGGTTGAAAAGCCTGAGGAATTTGAAGATGGTTCTCCGATAGTTCCTGAAGATTGGGCAATAATACTAGATCCGTATGAAGTGACGGACACGACAGAAGAATGTGCCAATACTGAAAGAGCTCTGGTGGTTATGCAAGAAGAAATTGATGAAATACTACATCCAGATGATCAGTCTTCTGCCATGATTCCTTTATTGATCTATCAAGTTAATCACCCTGATTTTTCTTCTACAGTTTTTCCCGAGAGATCTCCTCCAGCTTCACCAGTTAGAGAACTAGTTAGTACTACTCTAGTTCGTCCATCCAAGTGGGAAAGAGTCCGAATCAAAGTTCCTTTCCTCGAAGAAAGTCAGAAAAAGATCTTTGCCCACTGGATCAGAAAGTATGATGAAGTCGTTATCCATGGTCTACAGTCAGTGAAAAATAAATAAAAACAGCGTGAACTTGTGTTCGTGTACAGAAAGTTCCAGCACAAGTACTCCAAGACAAAGCTCAGGATTGTATCAGTTGATAAGATTATACCTGCCTACTTCATGAAGGTTATGTATACGGACTTTATGGTTACAAGAGAAGATGGTCAACAATACTGCTTTTCTGATGCTGATTTTCCATGTCTGGAGCCACAAGATCTGCTGTACATATTACGTGACTTAAAGACCAGAACCGTCAGACCCGGAGAAGTCATTGATGCTCTAGAAACAGTGAAAAGATACATGAAGTGCGCAATGAAACTTGCTTCGGTGGAAGATTTTCAGATTGGGTTAGAAAGTGATCAACCGAAGATTAATCTGTTCAAGCCTGATCTGAGTGTTCCGTCTGATGCTCTAAATGTACCTGCATTCACAGTTATAAAGTTTCCAGAGTTTGGTATGTCATATGTGAACAACAACGGTGTTCTACGCTTTATCCGTTTTGATCAGATTGCCAGATTTTGTGATGGTACGTTGATGTTTTTGAAAGACAAGTTGAAGCGTGCGCTGAGTCAAGATGAAAAAGGAGTTCAGTTACTGGATTTTTCATACAAAGCACTTGTTCTTAAAGCACTGAAAGTTATTGAAGAACGACTGGAGTATAGAACGCAAATCAGATATTTCGAGATCAGCTTTGGTTTCCGAAAAATTTTTGTTCCTAACTGGCGTGACTATCAACTTCTATTTAAAGGGGGAGATTGTTAGGGCTACTTTGTTAGTTAAATAGAAGTTCAGGGTAGATTATGTCAAGTTATTAAAGTTGTAAGCTTGTTGGGCCTTAAAGCCCATAAGCCCTTTAGGCCTGCGAGCCTACGTATTTAAAGTTGTTTCCTTTTCATTTGTAGGGTTAGAAATTAATTATTCAGTTTTCTAGTTGTTAGGTTTACATAACCTTATCAGAAATTTTCTCTGTAAACCTTAACCCTTTGAAGTTATATCAATCATATGACTAGTTGTTGTGGCCTATAATCTGTTCATCATTGTGTATATTACTTGTGATTGCACTGCATTGGGATCTACAGGTTCACCACCTTGTGATTGATCAACCGAACGTGATCAACAAATACGAAATTGTACACACACATACACATTGATTTTGGTTTATTGAATCAATTGTTTGAACATTTTGATGTTTTATTAAAATGTGTCTCGTATGAGATTGTTTATGAAAAATGTGAATTATATAGATTATAATTTCTGTGATCGCCATTTGGATAAGTGGCATTTGTTTAGTTTTCGTTGATTTTAGAAGAACCCAATAAATTGGCACATTATTTGGGATGCCTTCTATGGCGGCTTTGTTGTCATAGCGTCCTGCAGATGACGGTCCACCAGAGTTAAGCCTATGTGGCTTACGTGAACCCACTCTGGGAGGACTTGGATGACTTTGTTGGCTCCAGGACGGATGAATCGATTCTAGATTTTACCCACATAATATGTGACCGTGGTTAAATTCACGGGGGATCCGTTGTGTGTGCCCGCATGCCGACCCAGTTCGTGTGGTTTGGCCACCCCACGAACACAACGACTGGAATTGACGGACTTTATTTATATTACATTTGAAGTTAAAGTGTGAACTGTTCATGAGATTATTGCTTTTGATTATATTACTGAACATTTCTTTTGTTATGAATTGAGTTTCATGAACTTTCTTCAAATTGAACTTTTAAGTCTTCCGCTTCGTTATCGATGTTTTTATTATTATTTACGAATTTATATTATAATCCATTCACTGAGCCCTGTGCTCAGCCGTTTTTTTGTTTTCTGATACGGCAGGTACGAAGTGACGTTTACGGGGACGGGACTTGAGATCGAGCGTGAAATTTTGGAGTTCTTAGAATCGAATTATTATATAAACGTTCTAAGTTTATAAACACTTTTTGAAGTGTAAGATTTTGAATTGTAATATATGTTTGGAGTTTATTAGTAGCTCTGATTTAGTTGTGTAATTATGTTAAGTCACGTTCGTGACATCACCCGTTCCGGACCACGGGGACGGGGGATGTTACAGTATGTGAATTGGTACAAGTTCTTTGTGAAATCACTTAAAAAAATCAATGTAAGACGTACTCGGATAGGGGTTGTGTTAAAAAACAAAAATTGGTTAGATTTCATACTAAATATTGAGGTGTCATTTAATAAGCAGAATTGTTGAAAAGCCTGGCTAGGTTAGTGGTGAAGAATAAACAACCTCTTTTCCCAAAAAAAAGAAGAATAAACAACCCTTTAATGTTGTAGTGATTTAAGGTGTGGTGCTCACACTGTAAACCTAATTGTAAACGAGGGGTTGAAAGAGATGCATAATTCAATTACCGTAATTCGTAAGGGTGTTAGATATATTCGTTCATCTCCTTCAAGGTTGCAGAAGTTTAAGGCTTGCGTTGAGAAGGAAAAAAATGAATACTAGTGTTGGTTGGTTTTAGATGTTCATATACGATCGTACTTGATTGATGATTTGAGCGGTTGAAACATCTATTATTCAAACTTTGAAGTACTTGATTGATGATTTAAAGTACTTGATTCTAAGACTTAAGGATTTAATTATATATTTGGATAATTGTAATAACTAATAACTTTGTTTTATATATTTTTAGTAGTATTTATCGTATTTCATTCCTCAATTTTATGTATACTATCAAACCGCTCAACCCGTCGAACCTACAAAGTTGGGTTAAGTTATACTTTTGAAAAAATTGGATTGAATTGAGATTTTTCCAAACCATCGTAATTCGGTTAAGTTTTAAAAATATTCTAAACTGTCCAAGACAATCCACATACGCCCTGGAAGGGACCAGGGGACGAGGGACTATATAAATGGGTGGGAGGGGTAGTGGTATTTTGTAGGGGTGTGCAGAAATTCAACCGATCCAAAAGAAACTGACCGACCATAATTGGATATCCAATTGTAATTGGATCAGATCGGATTGAAAATCTCAACATCCAATTTGGATCGGTTGGTTCTTGGATGGCAGTCCAGAACCGATCAAAACCGACCGAACCGAACCGACCAACATCCAATTACCCATCCGATTTATCATCCAGTTTTCCATCCAAGTATCATCCAATTATTTTTTTTGCAATTTGCTTAAATCTAAATTTGTTTTGTGTTGGTTTTTGAATTTTTAGTCTCACTCATGTCGGTTTTAACACAAACTAAAAGTAATTAATTAGAACATTGCATTAAATTAACACGTTGGATGGATCCGATCTGATCATCCATTGGATGTCGGATGGATCCAATTCGATCCGATGGATATCCTATAAGAATATCTAATTGATATCCAGTAAAAACATCCAATGGATGGAACCGAACCGATCTAATCATCCATTATATAGGAAAAATCCAACATCCAATAGATGATTGGATCGGTTCGGTTGGGAAAATCCAACATCCAATGGATGGATCGGTTCAGTTCCCCTCACATCCATTGGATGTCAACCGATGAACACCCCTAGTATTTGGTACAAGTCAATAATGTTGTATCGGATAACTTTGTAATTTAAAAATACATAATTAAAAATTAATAATTAAAAAATGAAAAGTTAAAAATTAAAAATTAAGAAATAAAAATCAAGATTCTGGGTGCCTCTCCATCGGTCATGTTGCAAGTTTTTCCAAAATAAAATTACTAAAATCAAAATATCAAAAAGTAATTACATACAACTCTAATAACTATTTTATTTGAACAATTCTAACATTACTTATATTATCAAAAAACTAGAAGCGTACTCGCGCAATGCAGCGAGATACATCACGATTTTAATATTTCATTTTATTTTTTGTTTTTTTGTCGATTTACTGTACGATTTTGGATAATTTTGAGAAAAAGATATAATGTTTTTTTTATAAATTTGTTTAATTTAGGCTTAATAATATAATGGTTTTATATAAAAAAAAATTAAGTATTTTGTTAGAATTAAATGATTATCTTATATCTTTTAATGACATCTACAAAAAATAATCAATTACATATTTAATAATATAATTAAAACAAATTTATAGTAATATAATATATTAATTAATAGTGATATATGGAAATGTCTGTATAAAAGGAAGACTCTGCACATACCAAATTGGTGGATGTTATAAGTCTGCAGTAGTAATATGTATCTTGTGCTTTGATACTTGTAAATTAAGAGATTTTTAAAATCTTGCATAAAATGATGGTACCTTGTGCCTAATAATTTGTATTGAAGAGTTTTTTATTCCTGCTTTATAATATAGTATAGATATATTTAGCTTTATTGGTGGAAACAATTAAAATAAGATATCTCTCATCTCAATATTAAATTTTACAGATTTCTCCAAATTTAGAGATTTCTACATCCCTCTATTTTTTTTCTTTATTTAGCTTATGTTTTAGCCAAGATTTAAAATGGTGTGAGGCATTACGTGGTGGCGAAGTCAAGCCTTGAGCCTTATACGCCACGACGAGGACGCGATGTTTTTCAAGGCGTGTCATAAAGCGGCAAATTTATATGTCATATTTAAAATTATATTTATATATATATATATGTATATGTTTTATATATATATATATATATATATGTAATATTCTAATCAAATAATGATATTAAAGAATGTACATTCATATTGGAAAAAGAAAAATCATATAAATTAATAGTATAAAAATAGTTTTTGATTGAATATTTAAAATAGAACTTAGAAAGATAATTTTACAACATCGTTTTAATCATGTGTCCATAACGTTTATGTTTTCGTGAAACTGTGAGTGATTGATTAGATAAAACTATAAAAGTGTTACATCTAAAGTTAAAAATGTAAAAGCATAAAAGATTAAAAAAATTAAAAATTAAAAAAAAAAAAAAAATAATCACGCCATACAAAAAACGCACGCCGTGGCGCGCCGTGGCTCGCCTTAAGGCACCATAGCGTGAGTCACGCCTTACAGAAATGTTATGGGTCATTTCGTAACGGCAAAGACGCGTCTTGCACCATATCGCATCATGACACACCTTTTTGTCGTCGAAACACAAAAAGAAAAAATCCTCTCTTATCTCTACTTTGACATATTTATTGGAGATGCTTACATTAAATTTAATAGTTCGACAAAAAGACCGCCTTAATTGCCTCAAGTTCTACCTCTTTCCAAAAAGAAAAGAAAAAAAGTACTTGCATATAATTTGGTAATGAAGTTCAAACTTTTTTTTAATTAATCGTGGGTATTCGGGTCAGTTTGCGCTCACCTCGACAAATACTACGGGCCTGAAGAACAGCCAGAAAAATCCTCAACGACATTGCAGGACTCGAACCAGTAAAACCTAAGAAGAATCCTCAAAGACTTAAGTTTTATTGTCAATTGAGTTAACCATAAACTTAACTCAACCTTATTTACTAGGCACTAAAATGGTTTAACCAAAATAATCACATTTTCCCACCAAGATTGGCATAATTTTTTTTTTGTCAACAAATGTCAAAATGTGGGAAATAAAAAGTAGGAATGAGTAATGAGTACACGACGAAAACCAATAAAAAGATGACTGCTTATGCATAGTGTTTAAATATATTTGTTAATTTGATGGTTATTTTCCTAAAAATCGTTTGTCATTTTTCTCGGAATTTTCTTAGAACTTCGTCAAATACCAATGACCTATCAATTGAAATAGGTGGAGTTGGTGATAAATAAGCATCTTTCCTCGAAAATGATTGTATAACACATATTAAAATTCAAAAAATGGAATGAAAGCAATAACCCAAAATCGATAGAGTTGGTCAAAAATAATTATCTTTTGTTAAATTACCAAGAGACTATTTACGAAAATTGATGTAGTTGGCCAGAAATAACTATAATGTATACATTTTTTTTTACTTTTATATCATCCCGTAGAAATAATTTTACTATTGTGGAAAAATGTATTCATTGACCTAAATAAAGCAATCAATTAAGTTTAGACATAGTTGTTTACTCTAAGTACATAAAAACAGCTCAAAAGATCTAGATCCAGATCGTATAGTCTAATACAAAAAAAGTTCTAGTCATTATGGTCAGATGGATCCATGGACATTTGAACGTTTTATTATAGGGAAATTGACCCAAATGGGCCAAACATGGGGATGGATTGGCCTCTTAGCCATCCATCTCCCCGTTTTACTCAAATGTTCAAAAGGACGCCATGGAGCCCAGGGACGCAACACGTGTCAATCCCAGATTATTCCTAATTAGGGTTTCTCCTTAGATTTTTGTTGGTTTCCTATTTTTTCACGTTTTTAAGCTGCTTTTTCAGGTTGATGTTTACTGTATTTTTCAAGTTGTGATATCAAATCAACTTTAGTAGATGAATTATTTTCCTGTGTTTGTACAAATTGATTCCCTAAATTATTGAAATAAGACCAACAACCATTGAAGTTGTAAATCACAATTTTCATCCACAATTTCATACAATTGATTTGCTTGTGTATCTTCCTTTTCTGTGTGTTTTTTTTAAATATGAGTTTCGGAGAGAATAAAGTGAAGTTACATCTCCTAAGCGGTGGTTCATGGCAACAGAATGATAACGGATGGGAGTATGTTACCGATCAACCGATAACCCGCGTCAAGGTGGCATCAAACATTACGCATCCGAGGTTGGTTAGTTGTATTCACAGAAAATTTCGTATCGATCCTTCTCTTGGTATGATTAGAATATCGTATAAGTATGATGGTGCCTTTTATGAGTTATGCAACTCTGACGATATTTTGTCTTTCATTCAATTATTTGAAGATGAAAATAATCCGCCAACACTCTGTGTGTTTGTCGATTCATTGATGTCCGGTGGAAGCGATCTCGGTGGTACTTCAAACACCGGAGGCAGTGTGGATGAATCTGATGATACCCCAGATGTTGTTCCTGAAACACAACAAGTAGAAGGAGAAGAAGAAGAACAGGAAGAAGATGACGACGACGAAGTTTATAGACATGATGAGGAGTCTCATGTTTACCACTTGGGTTTATCTGATGTTGATACTGATGAAGACGACGACAAACCAGAAAGTAGTCCTATCAAATCATACGATGGGATAAATGATTTCTTTGATATGCCCCATCCACTTCCATCAGCGGCCCTAGTCATCACACCCAACCTACCCCCACGTTATAATCGTAGTGGAAGAGTAAGTTTGGGTCAAGTATTCCCGACGAAAAACAATCTTACACTCGCTCTCGGTTTGAAGTTTCTTGAAGAGGGTTTTGAGTTTGGAGTTCACCGATCAAATAAAACCAGATACGAAGCCAGATGTAGGTAAGCCAACTGTTCTTGGCGTATCAATTCGACAAATGTCGAAAATACCAATATGTTTCATGTTCGTATATTGGATGGCGTACACACTTGCTCGAGGACGCAGCTGCATCCCAACCACCATCAGGCAAACAGTAGAGTATTGGGTAATTATATTTACCCTAAATTGCAGGATACCAGCAGGACATACCGTGGATCCGACATTGTCAACGACGTAAGATCAGATTCGAAAATAGATATTTCTTACTAGCAAGCCTGGCGCGCAAAAGCTTATGCACTGACGATGGTGCGTGGTACCCCTGACGAATCGTTTACCCGACTCCCCTTCTTTATCTATAATCTGGAGCTCCGGAATCCTGGTACCGTTACCTCAATAAGGACAGACAGTAGAATACAACATTCAGGGTGAATCATGAATAATGTATTATTCAGGATGAATAATACAACATTCAGGGTGAATAATACACGATTCATGATGAATAATACACGAATCCATGATTCATGATTCGTGTATTATTCATCCTAAATGTTGTATTATTCATCCTGAATATTGTATTATTCATCATGAATAGTGAATGAACGTTCCCCTTTGTTATTCATACTGAATGTGGATACCCGAGGACGTGCATGCATATTCATAATGAATAACACATATATAGAATTTCATGTAAAAAACGGTTAAAACGAAAAAAAAAAAACTATATCGAGATGGATGTCATATCGAAGAGCATAAAATTATCGTTTTTTTTATGTAATTTGTTTGATTAAAATATTAGTAATTTTTAAGATAACTTATTTCAAAGCTTAAGGGGGTAAAAAAATTTTAATTAAAAAATAAAATAAAAAGTCAAACAAGGTAGGCGCTGATTCAAATTTTCAATTTTGTCCTTAATCACCTCTCAATTAACCTTATTATGTATTAACCATTGATTAGTTTTCTAAGTTTTGATCAATGGTTAAGATTTGTCCTCATGTACACAATGAAAGATAAGTTTTCATTTGAACTCACCCCTATATATATATATATATATATATATATATATATATAGGGTCCCCTTCATTTGCTAACGGTGACATTGGTGCTAACCGTGTTAACCAAATTTCGACCAATCAGAAGTTTCCTAGAGTTTTTGTTATGCTATTAATGCTATTAAATCTGAAAGGGAAATATGGGAATTTGCTAAATACGTCCCATTTAATATGTTTCCATATTTAAAGGAGTTTTTTAATTTGATAGTTATCCTGATATAAAATATATTAATTTAAAATTTTATTTTGATTTGCATCTTATTAATTTGGTAGTTATCTTGATATTAAATATAGTATTAAATTAAAATTTTATTTTGATTTGCATCTTATTAATTTTGTAATAGACAGAACTATGCATATATGCATTTGGGAAATATGTCCATATCCATATTCGATAGTTGTGCACATATGCATGTATGATTATAGTACATGTATGAATTTCCCCAAATGTGTACATATGCATTTTCAATTACAGTGCACATATGCATGTATATATGTCAGTATGGACATGCACATATGCATTTTCAATTAATGTGCACATATGGATATATGATTAGTGTTTATTTATGGATACACCCAAATGTGCACGTATGCATATGTGCAATGTGCATATGTAATTTCTATATGGACAAACACAAACTTATACCATACAACCACATATGCAGTGTGGACAACCACATATTGATTTCATACTCAATATGCATAAATCCATTAGTGAAAACCTTTACCGCATTATGATAGCATATTGCCTTAATAACAATGGAAAATCATGACATTGGACATTTACAGTGTCCATTCAAAAAGATTATAAACACGGTGCCTCTGGGTATCAGCATACGAGAAAATACGAGTTTGAAGCAGATTATCATCAGAATAGTAAACTCCAGGGACAATGATTGCAGGGCAGAAGGCAAGTTGTTCGTTCTCTACAAAGATGTTATCAATGTTCTTGTTCAAGACCATTCGACCAACGGGTTGCATCGGTAAGATGTCCTCCGGCTAGGTCTTGGTTACATCAAGGGGGTCGAAATCGAACCTATCCTCATGATCAGGATCGATAGTCTGGTTGTTGTTTGTCGAACCTATCCTCATGGGGTATTTTGGTTGTTGATTTCTTGAATTTTTGGTGTTTTGATGTTTGCCTAATCTGTTTACAGGAATAAATCCCTAAATGTTAGGGGTTTTATGATATTCACACGTGTTTCCCTAAATAAAAGAGGATAGTTATTTTACCAATTTAACCCTGTGCACTTGTGCATTTATTCAAATCAACCCCTATGCATAATAATTAATTAAATGAAAATTCAATTAAATATGAGCCGTGGATCATCATAATGTATGGTTGAGATTGGTTATCACGGTTAACACCAATGTCACAGTTAGCAAATGAATGGGCCTCTCTCTCTCTCTCTCTCTCTCTCTATCTATCTATCTATCTATCTATCTATCTATCTATCTATCTATCTATCTATATATATATATACATATATATACTAGAAGTGTACTCGCACAATGCAACTAGATACATCACGATTTTAACGTTTCATTTTATTTTCTGTTTTTTGTCGATTTACATTATGATTTTGGATGGTTGTGAGAGAGTGATAATGATTTTTTATATAAATTTGTTTAACTTAGACTTAATAATATAATGTAATTTATTTTGGTTTAATAATATAATTTTTTTTATAAAATATTATGTAAGATTTTTTAATTATATTTTAGATTTTTTATATCTAAAATATGCTCAGAGTTATTTTAGGGGAGTTAAAGTGGGAAATGATTTTAGGGAGTTAAAATGGTTAGAGATAATGATTGAAAATTAATGAATAGCATTAAATGTAATACATACAGCTTTTATGGTTGTTTTTTAAGTAATTAACCTTAAATAGCGGTACATTAAACTTTAAAACTTGTTTTTAAGAGTTTTTTATGTCATCTTTATAATATAGTATAAATATATATATATAGACGGAGGTTCAAGGGAAAACCTCAAATAACTGAAAAACTAAAAAACACTTTATCAACCGTTAGATTAGATGATCTAATGGATATGTTAAACCGGCGGTTATAGTAATATTTTTTTAACTTAAAAAAACTTCCACCCCCTATTTTTTATTCGAAAAAATACAAAAAATGAACAAATTCGAGCGAAATAATTACACCAAATAAACGATCATATTTGTCTCGTTAATTTGACATCCATATTCATATGCTTTTCCATTCGTTTTTTCGTGGTTTTTCGGTTTTTCATTTATTTAGAGTTTTCTCCTGAACCTAACCCTATATATAAATATATATATATATATATAAACCTTTGTTTTCTACTATTACTCAATGAGATAATGATATTGCACATCTTAAATTATGTTATATATTAAAAAAAATAAAACAATAAAAGGATAAGAAAATTTCAATACGGTGTTATAAAAATCATGCATTGGGCCATGACGTGTCACAGACTTAACGTGACGTCAGACACAAGTCTTAAATCTCATGCTATTTAAAACATTGATATATATATATATATATATATATAGATATATGGTGTGTGTGTATGTTTAATTTAAATATTAAACAAATTTGATTAATTAATAAAAAATAAAGTTTATATGAAAATTTAGAATAGTGGGAATAAAGTGTATTTAATAAAAAACAACCGGTTGTTATAAAATAAACTATTTTTTTCTCGAATTTTATTAAACTTTTTCCAATGGTAATTTAAAATTAATAAAAAGTTTTAATAAAATCAATAGATAAAAACATATTAATTTTAGAAGATTTAAACCTAAAACTTTGAAAAAAATATCATGTATTTATCAGTATTTTTAATAAAATTATTTGATTATTTTTATAATTAAAGTTATAATAATTATGAAAATATACAATATAATAAATAGAAAATAAATGTCTAGATGAAATACAATAAATAAAGAAAAAGTTCAAAAATGTAAACTATGTAATTTTAAGGATAAAAATGTAAAAAAATATATACCACAAGGACCAAATATGTAATTTTCTTATTCACTTTTTGAATGAATTAGCACTTAATTTTAATAAAGTTGGATGGAGGGACGAAAATGGAGGAAAATAGAAGCCACAGGGACAAAAAAGCAGTTTTAAAAGACCAGGTACGAAAATCGTTATAAACATCAAACCACAGGGACAAAAATCGTAGTTTACTAAAAAATAAACTTTTGGTAATTCATCATCTCTTTATCACATTATAGACAAATTAAATGGAATAGAAGCAAAGTGGGTATAAAAATAAGATAAAATCCTAGAAAAAATGTAGTAAAACTCCAAAAAAATGAGAGTTTTCAGCGAGGTAGAGGTGCACATCAGGAATTATAAATTGAACACGAAGCCTCAGTACATGAAAGCTCAACTAGTGGCCGAGGTAGAGGTAGATGCAGGGGTCGGCGTCGGGCACAAAATCATGAGTATGTCACTCGGGAAGATTTGGCTACTAAATTGGGTAAACTTCAAGATACTCTAAAATCTTTGTTTGGGCATCCTCAAAATATCAAAACTGGAGATACTGCAAATCCAGAACCTAGTGAGGGGACTGAAGTAAATGGACTGACTGTTATTCCTTTAGGTAGTCAACCTATCCTTACACCGTCTACTACCAATGTCACAATGGGCTGTGATTATTAAATATTTTTATCTTGTAAACCCCCAACTTATACTGGTGAACGGGATCATGTTAAAGCTATACGGTAGTTAAGAGAAATGGAAGCCATTTTAAACACTGGTACATGTTTGAATGAGGATAAAGTTATTTTTTTTGTGGCAAAATTGAAATCTGATGCTTTGTTTTTGTGGGATATTGTGATGTCTTCGAAAAGATCAGATATTTCCAAAATATGTCCTGGAATGAATTTAATAATGACTTCAGGATCAATTTTGTTTGAAAGCAACGATTAAACAATTGGAAGAAGAATTTATAAGATTTGAACAAGGGAATATGACAGTTCAAGAATACACTGCAAAATTTTTAGAAAAATACCAATTTGCAGAATTGTATGTATCTACTGAACCTCGTAGGATAGAAAGACATATTTGGGGATTGGAATTTTTTTGTTAAATAACTAGTCATGGCTATAAATCCAGTCACGTTTTAGTCTGTAGTTGATGCTGAATAAATGACAGAAAAAGAAAATAACCATCAGTTAGGAGAGAAAGGCGGTGAAAAGAGAAAATGGGGTGGTCGTTAGACGAATTCTGAATGCCAAAAATTACCATATTTGATAACCGTCTGGATCAAAGGGTTATAGAGAGACTATGTCCGAGATGCTACAGATACACCGAGGTGAGTGTAATTCAGACCTGAGAAATTGTCATAAATGTGGGAAACCTGGACATATAGCGAGAGATTGTCGGATATTATGGTCATGTTATTACTGTAACTCTCTTGATCATCTTCAACCGAATTGTCCACAATTGAGGGGTGGAGGAAACAACTTTTCTGGTGTAATCAAGTTAATTGGGGAGATGGTCGAAGGTCATATCCGTCTAAAGCTAAAGGGCGAACATTCCATATGACTACGGGTGAGGATGAAAAGACATTAGATGTTGAACCTGTACATTTGTGGTAAACTCAATATATGCTAAAGTGTTATTTAATTCTGGTGCCAATCGTTCATTTATTTCTTCCTCATTTATTGGACGCTTGCATTTGAAACCTAAATCTTTAAACTATGCTTTAATAGTAGAAACCGCTAGCCATGACTAGGTATCGATTAGCGAATTATTTTATGATTGTAGTATAGAGGTGGATGGGTGTTCGGTACCAATTCAATTGTTCCCTATGACTATGAAAGAGTTTGATGGTATAGTAGGGATGAATTTTGTTGGCAAGAAATCCGATCAATATCGTATGTAATAAAAAAATTATCCATATTGATTTACCTGGGAAAGGGTCATTTGTAATTTACGATGACCGTAAAGACCGGAAAACCAGTTTGATTTCTATGTTGAAAGCTCATAAATGTGTAAAGAAAGGTTGTCAGAGATCCTTAACATATGTGATAGATGCAAAAAAAAAAAAGGTAAATTGAAACGCATACCGGTAGTCAATGATTTTCAGAAGGTATTCCCAAAGGATTTGACAAGTCTTCCACCAGATCGATCAATTGAGTTCATAATTTATTGATACCGGGGGCTGCACCGGTTGCTAGTGCACCATATCGATTGGCTCCGTCAGAGATGAAAGAGATGATGTCTTAGCTAAAGGAATTGCTCGATAAAGGTTTTATCAGACTTCGTACGTCTTCGTGGGGTGCACTGGTTTTATTTGTAATGAAGAGAGACGGGTCAATGAGAATGTGTATCGATTATCGGGAACTCAACAAACTGACTATAAAGAACAAGTTTCTAATTCTGAGAATCGACGACTTTTTTGATCAATTGGTTGGGGCTAGCCACTTCTCGGAAATCGATTTACTATCGGGTTATCATCATCTTAAAGTTCGAGAAGAAGATGTATTAAAGACTACGTTTCGTACCATGTATGGGTATTACAAGTTTTTAATGATGTTGTTCGGATTGACCAACGTACCAGAAACATTTATGGATATGATGAACCGGGTGTGTTCGTATCTTGACAAATTTGTGATTGTTTTTATCGATGACATTCTTATCTATTCCCGTTTGGAAGAAGAACATGCTAATCATATTTGGTTGATATTAGAACTTTTGAAACAAGAAAAGTTTCACGAAATTATCTAAGTATGAATTTTGGTTGACAAAAGTTTAGTTTTTGGGGCATATTGTGTCAGAAAATGGTATCAAAGTGGATCCAGTTAAAATTTAAGTAATTGAAAAGTGGGAGCCAACAAGAACACCAACTGAAGTGAGAACTTTTCTGGGATTAGCAGGTTATTATCGTAAGTTCATTTAGGATTTCTCTCGTATCGCGACATCTTTAACCGTTTTAACGAAAAAGAATGTGATGTTTGAATGGAAAGAGGCATAAGTTGAGGCCTTCCGAACTTTGAAAGAAAGATTGTGTAGTACACCTATTCTATCTCTTCCTGATGGTTTAGAGGATTTTGTGGTTTATATTGATGTTTCAAAGTTGGGTCTGTGTTGTGTATTGATGTAGCGAGGGAAAGTCATTGCTTATGCTTCTTGTCAGCTAAAATATCACGAGAGACAATACCCCACTCACGATATGGAACTAGCGGCCATTGTATTTGCTTTGAAGATTTGGAGACATTATTTGTACGGTACTAACTACTAGATTTTTACTGATCATAAGAGCCTTCAGCATTTGTTTAATCCATAGGAACTGAATATGCGACAACATTGATGGTGGATGGTTACAATTGTGAGATTATATATCACCCGTGGAAAGCAAATGTGGTGGTCGATGCTTTAAGTCGTAAAGAAAAGAGTGGAATAATCAAATGCATTATGATCCGAGTTGTTACCGAACTTTTTCGAAGAGTTAAAGAAATGTCATATCAAATCTTTTAGAGAAGAAAACTTAAAGAAAGAACGACTCGTTGGAATTATTTTTGATTTGATGAAAAACAATCGAGGAATTATTTGTTTTGAAAGTAGAGTTTGGGTACCTCGTCTTGGTGATATCCAGGAAAGGGTTTTTAATGAAGCTCACAAGTCTCGTTATTCTATTCATCCAGGTATTAACAAGATGTATATAAATTTACGACAATTCTATTTGTGGTCGAGTATGAAGAAAGATACTGCATGGTACTTGGAACAATGTTTAACTTGTTTACAGGTCAAAGTGGAACATCGACGACCCCAAGGTAAGTTACAATCGTTAGAAATTCTGGTTTGGAAATGAGATCCTATTACGATGGATTTTGTAACAAAGTTACCGAGAACGCCAAAAGGTTTTGATGCTATATGGGTTATCGTAGATCAACTACCGAAGTCCGCTCATTTCTTAACGATTAAGAAACGTATTCGATGTCAAGGTTAGCAAAACTGTATATCGACGAAGTGGTAACTCGACAAGGTGTACCATTATCAATTATATCAGATAGGGACAATCGATTTACTTCATTCTATAAATGTCTTCAGAGAGAAATGTGATTGCAGATAAACTTAAATACAACTTATCACTTGCAGATGACGGTCAGAGTGAATGAACGATTTAGACAATCGAAGACATTTTGTATTCTTGTATTATTGACTTTGGAGGTTCGTGGGAAGGGCACTTACCTTTAATTGAATTTGCGTACAACAACAATTATCACTCTAGTTTTCAAGCAACACCCTTCGAAGTTCTATACATCAGAAAATTTAGAACGTATTTATGCTGGAACGAGGTAGGAGAGAAACAATTAGTTGAACCAGAAATTGTTCAGTTAACTTCAGACAAGATCGGTTAGATACGCGAACGATTAAAGATAGCTCCGGATCGATAGAAAAACTACGCTGAAATACACCGTAAACCGATAGATTTTCAGGTTGGGGACAATATGATGTGAAAAATATCTCTGTGGAAGGGATTTCGTTTCGGTAAAAGGGGAAAGTTGAGTCTAAGATATATCGATCCTTTAGCGATCATTAATCGTGTTGGGGAGGTAGCTTATCTGTTTGAACTTTCAGAAGAGTTGAGTGGTATTCACAAAACTTTCCATGTGTCCAATTTGAGCAAGTGTTTATGTAACACCCCAAAAATGGGTATAAGAAAATTCCGAAAAACGGAAATGCGGTATATAAAGTTGCCATAGCAAGAGCTAGGGTGTTCACGGGTTGGGTTGATCGGGTTGAAGGCGTTTGAACAACCCAACCCAATGTTAGCGGTTTGAGAATTTTCAACCCAACCCAACCCAAACAAAAGTGCAACCTAACTCAACCCAACCCGTTCAGGTTGATCGGTTTGGTCGGGTTATGTTTACACAAAGTGAAAGCAATATTGAAAACATAAAAATAAAGAAATTTGTCTTTGAAATACGATCAATCATTCAAAAGAATATACTAGTTCATCACATATTTAGGTATTACATTTAACTTTCCAATAATGTCCTCTTATGAGTTCCATTGTTCGTTATTATCGAGTTGTTTTTGGTAACTTATACATATTAAAGAGAAATATAAATAATTTTAGACAAGTCATAAAACTTTTATCGGGTTGGTCGGGTTACTTTGAGCCTAACCCAATATCAACCCAATAGCTTCGGGTTATCTTAATTTCGTATCGATTATATGTCGGCTTACCTCGGGTTGATTTTTTTCCGGGTTGGTCGGGTTGGGTTGATCGGGTTGGTCGTTTTTTGAGCACCCCTAGCAAGAGCCTCCCAAAAATGGGGAAATGTGTAATCCTGTTTAATTACAGCTTATAATTTAACAGTAATAAACAACAACCAACTAATCTAATTTCTACAATAGAAATAAGATTGCAAAAAAGGTGTCGCCTATAAACCCAATAAAGTCTTCACAAAAAGTGCGCCCAAATTGCACTATACCCAAGCTCTCACCAAGTCCGCCTAGACCTTCTTAGGTGCGGCGCCACTAGAACTTGAGATACACGTAAACAACAAGTAAGTGTTAGGCTAAAAAGCCTAATGAGGTTGATATACAAGTAATACATGCATAATTATTAATTACATAATTCTTTACCAACAATAATTTACCGAATCCGGAATCAATGGGGGAGACCAATAACACCAATCAAATTTCACCAAAGAGCCGAGATACCTTAGTGCCCACTTCCACGAGTGACACCATAAGTCCCGACACATCTGAGGGTACAACACGGTATTGCCTCAAATGGCGGGGGTCTAGGTACATACCAACACGGTGGCACCCAAGACTATGTCCTCCTAGTGCCTATTCGACTTGGTTCATCCACACAACTCATTCATGACCAAGAAGCATGGTAGTTCTCACAATGTGTATTCAACACCTGAGCTTATTGTGTGGTCCAATAATTCATCTTCAACAACAATAGGTGTAAGTAACATAGAGACCTACACATTGTGACCATTCATGCATATGACCATACAAGAGACTACCCATAATGGGGAATATTTCCCAATCACTTAACCAACAATATCACATATATG
This sequence comes from Arctium minus, assembly GCA_954870635.1. Taxonomy (NCBI): domain Eukaryota; kingdom Viridiplantae; phylum Streptophyta; class Magnoliopsida; order Asterales; family Asteraceae; genus Arctium; species Arctium minus. Next base: position 18,687,657 of record OX941097.1, on the reverse strand, counting down.
TATGAGCATAAATACCATTCTTTGGCATATCCATATCACCAACATATACATATTTCTTCCCATCAAAACAAACCATTTACTTTCCAAGGTAACATTAGAACCAACAAAACCAATATGAGGAAACCCTAGTTTCATAGAATAAAGGAAAACAATATTTAAGCAGGTAAACACATGTATCTCATTTAAAAAAGGTTTAGAACACTCACTATCTAGGTTTTCATAAAAAAAACCCTAGTTTTGATGGAGATGGAGACTAGAGACTTGAAAGCCTTGAATTCTTTACAATAAATGTCCAAATGCTAGCCTTGATTACCCCTTAAATGCCTCCAACAACCCAAAGATTGACATTAAAGAGGGGAGAGACTTGGGAGGGAGAAAACCGTCTTCAAAGCTCCCACAAAAGATTCCTTAAGAGTTAAGATAACTCAAAAATAAGTTCAAATGGGTGAAAACCCAATTTTAGACATGCAAGTGGTTCCGCGACTTTGGTCGCGGCTTCAGGGTCACGCCGTAGGCCGCGTATGTGCCTCTAGTCCCAAACTCCAGCGAGTTTCGCGGCTTTGGCCGCGACCTGGAACCCGTGCGGAAGCCCGCGCAACTCGCTTTTCACCCAAAACTAAGCTTTTGATTCCAGAGCACAGGTTTTCGGTCTCGCACGATGAGACCTACAACGAATCTACTTAGGACAAGTTTCAAGGATGCTACATGGCTCAAGAGATATAAAAATACATATATATATAGATAGATAGATAAGTCCCAAACTAAAATGCGGGTGTTACAATCCTCCCCACCTTGAAGAGTATTCCGTCCCCGAAATCTCATCCATAAAACATATGGGGATATCTTTTCTTCATTTCCTCTTCCGCTTCCCACGTCACGTTGGCACCCCGGTGTTGCTTGCATTGTACCTTGACCATGGTCACCTCTTTATGCCGCAATTTCTTCGTCTTTGATTCCAACATGGCTTCCGACTCTTCCACACATTGATTTCCATGGTCCACTCGAATTTCTGCCAATGGGATGATGCTTTCCTCTTCTGGTAGACACTTGCGAAGATAACATACGTGAAAAGTAGGGTGTATCCCATCCATCTCTGGCGGTAAGTCCAATTTATAGGCTTGAAGTCCGATTTTCTCTAGGATGGAAAAGGGTCCAAGGAAACGGGGACTATGTTTCCCGCGTTTCCTAAAACGGATTATCCCTTTCCATGGTGACACTTTCAACATCACTCGATCTCCTACTTGAAATTCGACCGATCTTCTTTTTTTGTCCGCGTAACTCTTCTGTCGGTCTTGAGCCGCTTTTAAAATCCCTCGAATTTCTTTCACTTTATCTGTGGTTTCTTGTACGATCTCCGGCCCGACAAATTGTTTTTCCCCCGCTTCAAGCCAACAAGTCGGGGTCTTACACTTTCGGCCGTAAAGGGCTTTAAATGGATCCATCCTGATGCTCGAATGGTAGCTGTTATTGTAGGCAAACTCCACTAACGGTATATGTGAGTTCCAATTTCCCCCGAAATCGATGACGCACGATCTCAACATGTCTTCGTGTGTTTGGATGGTCCTTTCAGTTTTTCCATCGGTTTGAGGGTGGTACGTCGTGCTCAGCTTGACTTTAGTTCCTAACTCTTTTTGTAGCCCGTCCCAAAACTTTGAAGTAAACCGATTATCTCGATCTGACACGATAGATAGCAGAACACCATGCCTCTATATAATTTCATCAATGTACAACTTGGCAAGTTTGTCCATCGGCAACGTCTCACGCATCGCCAAGAAGTGCGCGCTTTTGGTGAGTCGGTCCACAACTACCCAGATCGTGTCATGGACTTTCAAGGTCCTCGGTAGTTTGGTGACGAAGTCCATTGTGGCATGCTCCCACTTCCAGTCCGGGATTGACAAAGGTTGCAAACTCTTGTAGGGTCTTTGATGCTCCGCCTTCACTTGTAAACAAGTGACACATTTCTCTACATACTTGGCCACGTCGAGCTTCATCACGAGCCACCAATAATTCAACTTGAGGTATCTATACATCTTCGTGCTACCGGGGTGTATGAAGTATTTAGATTTGTGGGCTTCTTCTAAGAGAAGTTCACGGTTTCCTCCCAACCTTGGTACCCACACCCGGCCTTGGAGTAACTTCAGGACGCGAACATCTTCTGTCAAGGAATCTCGTTCCTTTACCATGACCTCTGCTTTGAGGTTTTCTTCTCGAAGTGCTTCTGATTGACACCTATTGATGTTCTAAACTAAGCTTGACACAACATCAATCCGAGTGAGTGATAAAACGACACCGCTTCCATGACTCCGTAGACTTAAAGCATCCGCCACCACGTTAGCCTTACCCGGATGGTAAAGCAGTTCACAGTTATAGTCCATTAGTAGCTCAAGCCACCTTCTTTATCGCATGTTGAACTCGTTTTGATCGAAAATGTACTTCAAGCTATTGTGATCGGTGAATAGTGTACATTTGGTTCCATAGAGGTAGTGACGACATAGCTTTAACGTGAACACTACCTCCGCTAGCTCCAAATCGTGGGTCAGATAGTTCTTCTCGTGATCCTTCAGTTGACGTGATGCGTAGGCTATCACCTTCTCCTTTGCATAAGTACACATCCGAGACCCATCTTAGAGGCATCACTATAGACAACAAAATCATCCGATCCCTCGGGTAGGGACAGGATCAGTGCTTCACACAATTTCTTCTTGAGAGTACGGAAAGCCTGTTCTTGAGTGTTCGTCCAGAGAAACTTGACATTCTTCCTTATCAATGATGTAAGTGGCGAAGCGATCTTTGAAAAATCTTGGATAAACCTTCTGTAGTACCCGGCTAAACCCAAGAAACTCCGGATTTCCGTTGGGTTCGTTGGCGGTTCCCATCCCATCATTGCCTCAATTTTGGCCGGATCCACTTTCACTCCGTCTTTAGACACCACGTGGCCCATGAATTGAACCTCTTGCAACAAAAATTCGCATTTCGAGAACTTTGTGAATAACTTTTCTTTTTGAAGGACTTCCAATACTTCCCTCAGATGCTTTCCATGCTTCGCTTCATCGCGCGAATAGATTAGGGTAGCGTCGATGAAGACTATCACCTACTTATCCATGAAAGGTCGGCACACCCGGTTCATCAGATCCATGAATACGTTGGGTGCATTCGTCAACCCGAACGACATTACCAAGAATTCATAATGCCCATATCTTGTCCGAAAGGCGGTCTTCGGAACGTCGTCTTTCTTCACTCTCACCTGATGGTATCCTGATCGCAAATCGATTTTTGAGAACCATCCCGCTCCTTGAAGTTGATCGAAGAGGTCGTCGATTCGGGGAAGAGGATACTTGTTTTTCACCGTGACTTTATTCAACTCTCGGTAGTGTATGCACATCCGTATAGACCCATCTTTCTTCTTCACGAATAGGACCGGGGCTCCCCAAGGAGACGAGCTCGGTCGGATGAAACCTTTCTCTAATAATTCTTGTAGTTGGGACATCATCTCTTGCATTTCTATCGGCGCCAAGCGGTAGGGAGCACGGGCTATCGGGGCCTCTCCTGGGGTGACATCAATCTGATACTCCACTTGACGTCCTGGCGGCAAACCAGGTAGATCTTCCAGAAAAACGTCTGGATAATCTCGAACAATCTTCACATCTTCCACCGACTTCTTTTCCAATTTTTCATCCACGACGTAGGCTAAGTATGATGAGCATCCCTTCGCTAGGTGCTTACGGGCCTTCAAGTATGAAATTACGGGAGTGGATCCCTTCCTTTTCTCCCCATAAATGGTAACCGTGTCGCCATTTGCCACAAGCACTTTAATCATCTTCTTAGAGAAAATAATGTCGGCATGGTTCTTAGTCAACTAGTCTATTCCTATTACCACGTCGAAACCACCAATTGTCATTGGTAACAAGTCTACCTCGAAACGATGACCATTTACCTCTAAAGTACAATCACGATAGTGTTCTCGAATCAACACTTGTTCCCCATTGGCTACTTCTACCACTAAGGGTTCGGAAAGGGTACTAACGGGAGTAGAAAACATTGCACATAAAGAATTTGACACAAACGATCAGTTTGCACCCGAGTCGAATAAAACATGAGCAGACAAGGAGTTCACGAGAAACGTACCCGATACCACATCGACGGTCTCCTTTGCTTCCTCGGCGGTCATCTGGAAGGCTCGACTCGGTAGCCTTGGTGGGTTCTCTTTCTTCGGGGTTGGGCCGCTTGAGGGATTGCGGTTACTCCCAACCAATTTCGGACACTCTCTCTTCATGTGTCCCGGTTTTTGGCACTCATAGCAAAGGAGTCCTCGGATAGGACAGTCACGGGTCATGTGGTCCCTCTTTCCACATTTGGCGCACTTGGGAGGTCCCGAATAGGTTCTTTGATTGCATGGGCCACTGTGCTTGCTTTTACACCGGTGACACCATCTCACTTCCCGTCGGGGGTCGTTTCCCTTTCCCCCGAATGTCGGTTTGAACTAACGATTAGATCTGGATGACCCCTCCCACTTTCTCTTCTCTCTTACCAATCCATTCTCTTCTTTCCCCACAATCATGTCGTCCTCCACCAGCAAGGACTCTTCAATTACTTCTTGCAACGTCGACCCTCAAGCATTCCTCACGACCGTCCTCATCTCGGCCGGTAACCGATGCTAATAAGCTTTGATTTTTGATCGCTCATCAAGGGCCAGATGCCCCACTAGGTTCAGTTTCTCCAAAAAGAGCTTGGAGTAATCAGTGACCGACAAGGTTCCCTTCCTCAAGTTCCTGAACTCTTCTTCAATTTTGTCCAACGACCTCTCACTACAATAATTGTCCAAAATCTTCTTCTTGAAAACCGGCCAAGTAAACTTAGCCAAAATTTCAGGGGTGAGGACGACTCGGGTGAGATTCCACCAAATCAAGGCCTCACCTCTAAGCAGCTGAGAGGCGAATTTGACCCGTTGCGAGTCATCACACTCGCTTGACTCAAAGGTCATTTCCACCTCCTTGAGCCAGTACATACAAGTAACTGGATTTGTGGAACCCGAAATCTCCGGTGGGTGGCTCCCCAGGAAGGTCTTATAAGTGCATCCTTTGTTCTTTCCCTTGTTTCCGACTACCGCATGTTCTTCGGTGTCGACGCCGTTTCCACCACCTCCCGACCCAAACACACCGTTTTCCGTCACTATTTTGGGTCGGCGGTGACTGGCGTCGCGATCTTCCAAAAGATTCATAAAGAGCTCTTGTTGTTGTGCCATGGCCGCGTTCATGGCTTGCATAATGCTACCCATAATTCGGCTCTCGAGGGTTACCTCCTCGATAACCGGCCCGATGGTAGCAATGTTATCCCTTGGAATTTGATCCACTCCTCCTCCCAACACTGGTTGTCTAGGCGGAGCAGTGGCAACCACAACTATTTCTGGTTGATCGGTCCTAGATGCCGATGCTTCGGTCCCTTTCGGAGGTGTTGGCAACCTACTCCGAGTGTTAACCATAATGGTCTGCCACACATACGAGAAGAAGATGAGAGATAAACTAAATGTACGTACTACTGCATTCATTAAGTATCACAACAACAATGACTCAGCATACTCACGTAACAATATACCCATAATTACAGTAGCTAAGTGGAATTATGAATATATCATACACAAGGATTCTCAACATCGTCGTAATAATTCTCAATTTATACAATTCCGTAAGTCCTAACGCTCTCCCACCTAAGAATTTTACCCATGGGTGGATGTCTCATTATAACCACCTACAGTTTTAAGTCTAGGTATGCTAAGGTCACTACCTAGTTCACTTAAACTAGATCTCTGATACCAACTTGTAACACCCCAAAAATGGGTATAACAAATTTCCGAAAAACGGAAATGAGGTATATAAAATTGCCATAGCAAGAGCCTCCCAAAAATGGGGAAATGTGTAATCCTGTTTAATTACAACTTGTAATTTAATAGTAATAAACAACAACCAACTAATCTATTTTCTACAATAGAAAAAAGATTACAAAAAGGGTGTAACACCCTAAAAATTTAGAGGAAACAAAAACGAAAATTTCGGCAATATGACGGCTATAAACTGAGTAAACTTGGGTAAACCAAACCTGCCATAACAATCCCAAAGTATCATCCCAAGTACAGGAAAATATAGTTGTAGATGTTACAATGAGTCAAATGAAGAATATTACTCAACAACCTAATAATCTAACTTACAAAAGGAAGATTAAGATCGGGTGTTGCTATTCTTTCAAAATGCGTATCCTCTATAAACATCGTATTGGTCCATATATCAACCCAAAAAGACCGCTCTTGACCCCTAGGCCGCCCGCTCATTCCCGATGAATCACATCGCTAGGTTCACCTGCTATACATGTCATTTTAAGAAAAAGTGTTAGACTAAAGTCTAGTGAGATCAAACATTTGTACTTAAAATAATCGACGAAAAGCGTAAATAAGGGAAGTGAAGTTATAATAGTAATAATAGTGATTTTATCATAAACATATACCTCTTGGTTGATGGGGGAGACCGGCTTACTAACACAAGTGACGGAACACAAAAGTAGGCCACTTGACAAGTCAGTAAAGCCTAAACACATAAAAGTACACACAAGGGATGTTAGGCTCGGTGGCTTTAAACGTACACCCGCGGAAAGTCAACTTCAACCACATAGGGCCCTTACGTTGAGATCCTCATCCAATATCGTAATACTTAGCACGTAGGACTTATAACCCAATTTGATGCCTAAACGTGCCTCGACGTGAGAAACTAATGTCCCAACGTCGGACTAAATGCAACAATAATTATGGGGTCATGACTCCCAAATGAAACCAGATATGATACATAGAGTAAATTGATTAACCAATAGTTCAACGTTAAGACATAATATCCAAGATATTGACAAATGAAGGTTTCCGCATATTACTTGCATAGTTTTACCAAGAGGTTCCAATTTGACATGTGAATCACATACCCAAATTCTAACCATTTGGGTCACTTTAATATTTTAGATTCTAACTAGGGATTCCAAATACTCAAACCAAGGCCATTGTAACACCAGTTTTCCAAGCACAAACTTATCAGCAGTTCAACAAGAAATTTCATCAACACATTATTAAATAAATCTTTAATGTTAGAGAATGGAAAAACATGATGTCAAGTCTTATTCACATATGTATTCAAGATACTCTTTTTCTTTTCTTGAAATCCTTTCCTAACATATAAACCCTAGAATCTCCAAAATTAGGGTTTTAGGTGAAAATGCACCTCAAGTTACATAAACAAAATGGAGATGTCTAGTAGGTTAAAAGTATGATTTTAACATGTACAGTGTTTATAAAATGGATGAACTCACAAATTAGGTTTTTGATGAGAAAACCTAGAAAACCAAGTATGGTGAGAAGTGAGTGAAGATCTTGACTATCCAAGCTAGCCCCCTTGAATCTTGAGGCAAAAGGGTGAGTAAATTCTCCTCCAATTGGTAGATGAACACCTAAGGTTTCTAATTTTCGAAATTATGAAGAGAGAGAGATGGTGAAGAGTTTTGTGAGGAGTAAATGAGGATAAATGGGAAAAATCCCGTCTATAGGATCTACAGGGACTCCCCGCGGCTTAGAGCCCACGGCGTAACCCACGCGTATTCTAGAGATTGAAAACAAACAGAGAGTCCCGCGACTTTGTCTGCGGCTTAGAGCCCGCGGCGTAACCCGCGTAAGTCTCTATTTCCCTTTCGAAGAACATAGCTGAAAATTAAAGCCAAAGCATGGTTCTCCTCTCTAACATGCATAAGGATTTAATGAGATTAAGATTTTCAAAACTAACAAATAGGCTTGCAACTAGATCTAGGAAGTTCCAAAAGTACGGTGTTACAATCCTCCCCACCTTGGAATGGATTTCATCCCCGAAATCCCTACTACTCAAACAAGTTGGGGTATCGACGCTTCATGTCCTCTTCCGCCTCCCAGGTCACATTGGTACCGCGATGTTGCTTCCATTGAACTTTCATCATTGCTACTTCTTTGTGTCGGAGCTTCTTGATCACCCTTTCCAAAATGGCTTCGAATTCTTCAACACAAAGGTTGTCGTCCCCTCGAATCTCGGATATTGGTATGACACTCTCCTCTTCCGCTAAGCACCTCCGTAGATAGCACACATGGAACGTAGGGTGGATTCCGTCCATCTCCGGTGGTAAGTCTAACTTGTAGGCTTGAAGTCTAATACGCTCCAGTATGGTAAACGGCCCAAGGAAACGGGGACTTAACTTCCCTCGCTTCCCAAATCTAATCAACTCCTTCCAAGGGGACACCTTCAACATTACACGGTCCCCCACTTGAAACTCCACGGGTCGTCTCTTTTTGTCGGCATAGCTCTATTGCCGATCTTGCGCCGCCTTCAAACGTTCTCAGATCGCTATAACTTTGTCTGTCGTTTCTTAGACAATCTCCGGTCCGGCAAATTGTTTTTCGCCCCCTCTAACCAACATACGGGCGTTCTACATTTTCTCCCGTACAAGGCCTCGAATGGTGCTGCCCCAAGGCTCGAATGGTAGTTGTTATTGTATGCAAACTCTACTAAGGGTAAATGAGTATCCCAACTTCCACCGAAATCGATCATACAAGACCTAAGCATGTCTTCCAAAGTTTGAATCGTCCTTTCGCTTTGTCCGTCGGTTTGTGGGTGGTACGTCGTGCTCAAGTTCACTCCGCGTTCCCAATTCTTGTTGTAGGGCTCCCCAAAATCTTGATGTAAACCAGTTATCGCGATTGGAGACTATAGACAAGGGTATCCCATGCCTAGAGACCACCTCATCTATATACAGTTTCACCAATTTATCCATTGGCAAGGTTTCTCGCATTGCCAGAAAATGCGCACTCTTCGTCAAACGGTCCACGATCACCCAAATTGTGTCATTGCCCCTCAAGGTCTTTGGTAGCTTGGTTACGAAGTCCATACTAATCTTGTCCCACTTCCACTCGAGTATTTATAACGATTGAAGGCTCCCATAAGGTCGTTGGTGCTCGGCCTTCACTTGCGAACAAGTGACGCATCGCTCCATATAGTGTGCCACATCTAACTTCATTCCCGGCCACTAATAGTGTAATTTCAAGTCCCTATACATCTTTTTACTTCCCGGGTGGATAGAGTATTTGGACTTGTGCGCATCTTCCAAGAGTAGTTCTCGGTTTCCGCCAATCTTGGGCACCCAAACTCGTCCATCAAAACATTTCATCCCTCGGCTATCTTCGGTCAAGAGTAGACGTTGCTTGACCATTACTTCATCTTTAAGATTCTCTTCCAACAAGGCCTCAGATTGCGATGCTTTAATCTTTTCCAAGAGACTTAACACTAACTCGATTCTCGTAAGTTTGGCTTGAAGCCTCCCACTATACTTTTTCCGGCTCAAGGCGTCGGCCACTACGTTCGCTTTCCCCGGGTGGTAAAGTAGCTCACAATCGTAGTCCTTAAGTAGTTCCAACCATCTTCTCTGCCTCATGTTGAGCTCCTTCTGATCAAAGATGTACTTCGGGCTCTTGTGGTCCGTGTACAAGGTACACTTCATACCATAGAGATAGTGTCGCCACAACTTCAATGTGAACACCACCGCCGCTAATTCCAAGTCATGAGTGGGGTAATTCTTCTCATGTATCTTTATTTGCCTAGACGCATAGGCAATCACCTTTCCCCTTTGCATAAGCACACACCTAAGCCCCATCTTTGATGCATCGCTATAGACTACGAAATCCTCCGATTCTTCTGACAAGGATAAAATTGGAGCCTCGTACAACTTCCTTTGTAGTGTCCGAAAAGCTCTTTCCTGTGCTTCGGTTCATACAAACTTTACATTTTTCTTGGTCAGCGCCGTCAACGAAGATGCAATCTTAGAGAAGTCTTGTATGAACCTCCGTTAATAGCCCGCCAAGCCCAAGAGGCTCTAGATCTCGAATGGGCTTCTGGGAGGTTCCCAATTCATCATAGCTTCTATCTTCGTTGGATCTACCTTCACCCCGTCTTCGGTGACAATGTGCCCCAAAAACTGCACTTCCTTCAACCAAAACTCGCACTTGGAAAATTTAGCGTAAAGCTTATCTTTCCTCAAGACCTCCAAAACATCCCGGAGATGTCGCGCATGATCGGATTCGTCCTTGGAGTAAATCAGGATATCATCAATGAACACGATGACCGATTTATCGAGGAAAGGTCGACACACGCGGTTCATTAAGTTCATGAACATCACCGGGGCGTTCGTCAAGCCAAAAGGCATCACTAAGAACTCTTAGTGACCATAGAGCGTCCGGAAAGCGGTCTTCGGAATATCATCCCCCTTGACCTTCACCTGATGGTAACCTGAACGTAGATCAATCTTCGAAAAACCACCCGCTCCTTGAAGTTGGTCGAATAAGTCATCGATTCTAGGGAGTGGGAACTTATTGTTCACAGTCACTTTATTCAACTCTCTATAATCGATACACATTCTCATGGTTTCATCTTTCTTCTTCACAAATAAAACCGGTGCTCCCCAAGGTGACGAGCTCGGCCTCACGAACCCCTTCTCAAGAAGGTCTTGAAGTTGTTCCATCATCTCTTTCATCTCTGACGGGGCCAAACGGTATGGAGCTCTATCTATAGGGGTCGCCCCCGGCGTTAAGTCGATCTTGAACTCTACTTGACGGTCGGGTGGTAGTCCAGGAAAGTCGTCGGGAAAACATCGGGGAATTGATTCACTACCTTCCCATCTTCAAGCCTTTTCTTTTCGAGTTTGACGTCTATAACGTACGCCAAAAAGGATGAGCATCCTTTCAATAAGCATTTTCTTGCTTTCACCATACTGATGGTCGCTACTTCGCCTTTTCGCCTCTCTCCATACACGGTCACCGATTTATCGGCCGAAATCGGGATCCTAATCAACTTCTTGGCACAAAGTATTTCGGCATGATTATCCGCTAACCAATCCATCCCAATGACCACATCAAAACCCTCGATGGCCATTGGCGTCAAGTCGACTGGGAATTTCTTCCCTTCAATTTCTAGTTTGCAACCTTTGAGGATGTCTCGAACTACTACTTGGTCGCCATCGGCTAACTCTACTACTAACGCTGTAACACCCTTAATTTTCTAAACAACATTTAAAGATCGGCCAAGGAAACGATCAGCGGCCGGCCGAGAGAAACGGTCGGGGAACGGTTTATCACACGTTACGAGAAGACATCAGGCGACACACGCAGCCTTGCCCGCGGCCTCAAAGCCGCGGCTAGGCCCGCGCAAGTCACTATTGTCCCTGGCTTAGAGACACGCGCTACTTTGCCCGCGACTTGAGGTTGCGGCCAAGGCTGCGGGAAACCATCTGATCGATTAAAACACAACTTTCTAGGGTTTTCTCTCATTCTACTCCCTCTCTTCCATTGGTACGATTTTTGGGAAGTTCATTCCTCAGATTTGGAGCACCCATGGTGGATTTATCCTAAGGCAACCTAAGGGTCCGGTATTTGGAAGCTCGAGTTGAAGAGTTGGAATGGTTTCCTTGAATAGCTTGGGGTGAAAAGTCTCAATACTTTGATGTGGTAAGTTTCCTTGAATGTTCCAAGCTTTAGTATAAAGATCTTTGTAGATCTAAAGGTTTTACTTGTTGATTCATTTCTAGAGTTTAGGAAATGAGTTGTTTGGAAACCCTAGCTCATTGTTGAAGATGACTTGGAAAGGGTGGGATCTACTCTATCGGAGGCTAATGGTTGGATTTGGAACCTAGGTTCAACTTAACCTAGCAAGGTGAGTTCAAGTTGATTTGTAAAAACGGTGTACATGCCAAAATGTCAATCTTTACATGTTTATATGTTTTACATGAAATTATTAACTATTGAGTTATTTAATGAGTTTTGATTATTTGAAGTGTCTTGACTTTGTAAACTTGTAAAATACCCACATTTAGGATTTTGTGCATTTGATAAATAAATCATATATTTTGGGTATCTTAATGGTTTATTTCATGGAAGTATATTTTGAGTATAAAAGTATTTCATCGTGTGTTTTGAAGAAATGCTTGATGTTGTGTTATGGGACGTTTTGAAAGGATAAATGTTGTAAACCCACATGGAAATTGTTTTGTCCCAATTTAAACTACGTGGGAGTTATCTCTAAATTTTGGAGCATGGGTTTACATAAAGGCGGATTGTTTACATTTGGTTTCATTTTATGATTTTCAACGTTGAGTCTTTGTATTTGTTGAGCTTATGGCTCGGTTTGGATTTTGTTGGGTTTTGAGGACACTTGTCCAATTTTAATGGCTCAGTGTAGAGTGTTTGGTTATGATTTGCATTTACTGCATCTTATTTGAGAGTTACATGTTGTGAATACGTTAGTTCATTCGTTTTGAGTCATGTAATGTTTATTTAGTGCAATGGATCCATAGGCACGGTGTTCTTTTGTCCCGTTTTGGATAAGTTCACCACTTTGGCACGGAATAGGCATCGGGTCACCATGGTAAGTAAGGTGTGGACCTATACGGTCGGGCAAATTCCCATGGGCAGTAAGGTGTAATTCCCTTGTGCATAAGTTCCCGTTTTGGAACTGGGTTCCCTTATTTTGGAACTCTCAAGAATAGACCTAGAGAGGTTGACTTGATGTTTTCGAGCAATAGAGTTAGAGGAGTTGAGATCGGTATGTTTTATGGTAATAACCCATATGTTTTGGTTTTCTACATAGCTATGTGACCCACTTCGATGTTCCGTCATGTACAATGTAATCGGGTTTCCCCCGTCACCAAAAGGCGTTGATTTGGGTATTGAGTTTTATAATCTATGTTTTGGTGACGTATTGAATACAAGTGGTTATCAATGTCTAAGGTTTTGAATATTGGATCTTATCCATGGTTTGGGATGTTTTGGAAGTTGGAATTTATCTACGTTTTCAGTATTTGATTATTAAAATGTCAATTATGTTTTACGTGCGTTTTGGGTTTTGGATTTATATCAAAGAGATGTTTTGTTTTATGATGAATGTTGAAAAAGAGATTGTTTTCAGATTTAATATATTTCGTCTTGTTTGGTTTCAAATTAAATGTAACTCATTTTGGAAATCATGATTCAAATAACCTTCTTGAAGTTATTGCTTTATTTAAATCTAATGAAAACTCTTGAACTTACTAGGCATTAAGCCTAACCTTTTTATTTGTCGGCATATGCATCAGGTTCCAATTGGAGTTTGGGTTCTAGCGGTGCTATGAAGAGATGAGCACTATATTTACACGAGGTGAGAAGTTTGGTGAAGTCTTCCGCAGTTGGAGATAGTAATTGTTATTGGGTTGTAGTAACATCCGTACATATTATAGATCGTGTATAAGGATTGAAATGTGTTTATCGAAGTTAAAGCTTAAATTGTTGTTGTAGTTGATTCAGTTATCGATGTATTTAGAAAATTTTAAATTAGTTGCTATTTCCAGAATGAGGGTGTTACAAACGCGTCCTCTAAACTAGTAGTGGGTACGGATAACTTTGAGCAAAAGGAATTCGACATAAACGAAAATCTAGCTCCCGAATCAAATAAAATGCTTGTAGGCACGAAGTTTAGAAGAAAAGTACCCGACGCTACATCTTTTGAAGCCTTCACCTCCTCGGTAGTCATCTGGAATGCTCTCCCCGTTGCTTTCGGCGGTTCGACTTTCTTTCCTCCACTGAATCCTGCCTTCTTCTTCGGGCACTCACTCCTAATATGACCCGGTTCCTTGCATCCAAAACAGATTTTTCCTCTGATCGGACAATCTCGAAAACTGTGATCGGGCTTGCCACATTTACAGGGTTCGGATCCCGAGTTACAAGGGTCGAGATGTTTGCTTGGACATTTGGAACACCAAGGAACATCTCGTCTCGGACCCACCCCTCGTTGACTATTGTTGTTGAACGACCTTTGTCTCTTGGAGTGCATCAAATTCCCTTCCCATCTTCTTTTCTCCACCACCCCACTTCTCTCCATCTTTCTTGAGCCATAAGAATCCTCTACGAGTTGTACTTCCTCGATTGCCTCCCGAATAGTAGAGGCCTTTGACACCCTTACCATAATCATCATCTCGGTAGGCAATCCCTTGATATATGCTTTAATCTTCTCTCTTTCGGTGGGGACCAGGTGTCCCACCAAACCCAATTTATCCATAAACAACTTGTTGTACTCCTTGACTGACAAATTCCCTTTCTTCAACCCTCGAAATTCGTCAATGATGCGGTCCATGGCTCGCTCGTTGCAGAACTCTTCCATTACCTTTTTCTTGAAAGTTTCCCAGCTTAATTTGGCCAACACGGTGGTCTCAATGGAAGTGGAATACACGTTACACCATGTGAAGGCCGCCCCTCTAAGCATTTGAGACCCAAATACAGCTTTCTGGTTTTCCCCACACTCGCTCGATCGAAAGGCCTGCTCCATTTCTCGGATCCAGTTCATGCATGCCACCAGGTCATCCGAGCCCTTGAACTCTGGTGGTCGGCATCCGAGAAATGCTTTAAAAGTACAAGTCTTTGACACTTGTCTTGCCTCCGGGGTTGGGGTCTCATTAGAAGGAATGTTGGGTCCGGTACCCCCGGATCCCGTTACCAGGATATTTTCCGTGACCACTTCGTGCCTACGGTTGCTAGCATCTCAGTCTTCTAGTAGCTTCAGGAACATTTATTGTTGTTGGGCCATTGCCGCATTCATGGCATGTATCATCCGATCCATCATTCTTGATTCCGGGGTTACTTCTTCCATTATTGTTTCGGATGAGACTATGTTTCGACGAGGCACATGCTTGGGCCCTCCACCCAACGCATTTTGAGGCCACAGGGGCAAGTTCGTTGTTGTAACTCTAGGGTGGTCGGCCGTAGATGCCGACGCCTCTTGGCCCTCCGGCCGATTTCGAGTATTTACCATTGTCTGCCATACATACACGAGAATATAGGTGAGAAATAGGTTATACGAACTACAGACAAGGAAACGTACTATTACATTCATTAATCATCATAACAATGGAAAACAAGCATAATCACGTAAAACATCCTCATAATAACGTTAGCTAAGTGAAATTATGAACATGTGATACGTAAAAAATTTTATCGCCATCACCATAACTATCAACTTGTGTAATTTCCGTCGACTCTAGGACCATCCCATCTTAAGAGTTCTACCCAATCTCACTTGATCATAACTTAAAATTACAGCTTAAGTCTAGGTATTCTACATTCATACCTATTTCACTTAAACTAATGCTCTGATACCAACTTGTAGCATCCTAAAAATTTAGAGGAAACAAAAACGAAAATTTCGGCAATATGACGGCTATAAACTGAGTAAACCTGGGTAAACCAAACCTGCCATAACAATCCCAAAATGTCATCCCGAGTACGGGGAAATATAGTTGTAGCTGTTACAATGAGTCAAATGAAGAATATTACTCAACAACCTAATAATCTAACTTATACATGGAAGATTAAGATCGGGTGTTGCTATTCTTCCAAAATGCGTATCCTCTATCAACATCGTATTGGTCCATATATCAACCCAAAAAGACCGCTCTCGACCCCTAGGTCGCCCGCTCATTCCTGATGAATCCCATCGCTAGGTTGACCTGCTATACATGTCATTTTAAGAAAAAGTGTTAGGCTAAAGCCTAGTGAGATCAAACAGTTGTACTTAAAATAATCGACGATAAGCGTAAATAAGGGAAGTGAAGTTATAATAGGAATAATAGTGATTTTATCATAAACAGTTACCTCTTGGTTGACGGGGGAGACCCACTTACTAACACAAGTGACGGAACACAAAAGTAGGCCACTTGACAAGGTAGTAAAGCCAAAACACATAAAATTACACGCAAGGGATGTTAGGCTCGGTGGATTTAAACGTACACCCGCGGAAAGTCAACTTCAACCACATAGGGCCCTTATGTTGAGATCCTCATCCAATATCGTAATACTTAGCACGTAGGACTTATAACCCAATCTGATGCCTAAACGTGCCTCGACGTGAGAAACTAAATTCCCAACGTCGGACTAAATGCAACAATAATTATGGGGTCATGACTCCCAAATGAAACCAAATATGACACATAGAGTTAATCGATTAACCGATAGTTCAACGTGAAGACATAATATCCAAGATATTGACAAATGAAGGTTCCCGCATATTACTTGCATAGTTTTACCAAGAGGTTCCAATTTGACATGTGAATCAGATACCCAAATTCTAACCATTTGGGTCACTTTAATATTTTAGATTCTAACTAGGGATTCCAAGTACTCAAACTACGGCCATTGTAACACCAGTTTTCCATGTACAGACTTATCAGCAGTTCAACATGAAATTTCATTAACACATTATTAAATAAATCTTTAATGCTAGAGAATGGAAAAACATGATGTCAAGTCTTATTCACATATATATTCAAGATACTCTTTTTCTTTTCTTGAAATCCTTTCCTAACATATAAACCCTAGAATATCCAAAATTAGGGTTTTGGGTGAAAATGCACCCTAAGTTACATAAACAAAATGGAGATGTCTAGTAGGTTAAAAGTATGATTTTAACATATATAGTGTTTATAAAATGGATGAACTCACAAATTAGGTTTTTGATGAGAAAACCTAGAAAAACAAGTATGGTGAGAAGTGAGTGAAGATCTTGACTATCCAAGCTAGCCTCCTTGAATCTTATGGTTTCCAATTTTCGATGAACACCTAGGGTTTCCAATTTTCGAAATTATGAAGAGAGAGAGAGAGAGATGGTAAAGAGTTTTGTGAGGAGTACATGAGGATAAAGGGGAAAATCCCGTCTATAGGACCTGCAGGGACTCCCCGTGGCTTGGGTCGCGGCTTAGAGCACGCGCCGTAACCCGCGCGTGTTCAAGAGATTGAAAACAAATAGAGAGTCCCGCTACTTTGGCCGCGGCTTAGAGCCCGCCGCGTAACCCGCGTAAGTCTCTGTTTCCCTTTCCAAGAACATAGCTGAAAATTAAAGCCAAAGCATGGTTCTCTTCTCTAACATGCATAAGGATTTAATGAAATTAAGATTTTCAAAACTAACAAATAGGCTCGCAACAAGATCTAGGAAGTGCCAAAAGTACGGTGTTACAAATGGTGTCGCCTATAAATGCAATGAAGTCTTCACAAAAAGTGCGCTCAAATTGTACTATCCCCAAGCTCTCACCAAGTCCGCCTAGACCTTCTTAGGTGCGGCACCACTAGAACCCGAGATACACGTAAACAACAAGAAAGTTGTAACACCCTGGATTTTCAATACATATTTATCGTTGTAAATCTCGTGTTTAACTCTTATCGTTATCATCGTATTCAGTATAACGTTCGAGTTTATGGTATCGGTGAAATTGTGAAGTTCCAGTAAGTTCCGCGACTTGCTCGTGACTTATAGTCTCGGCATAGGTCGTGATGTTCACTGATGTATTGTGGGTTTTGGTATGTCGCGAGTTGCATGGGGAACAGTAGTCGCGGCATAACCCGCAACGTTCACTGTTGGTTTGAGTTTTTGGGCATTTCGCGAGTTGCTCGCGACTTATAGTCGCGACATCCACTGTTTGGGTTTTGATTTGAGGACACGGGCGAGTTGCACCGCGACTTGAAGTCGCGGCATAACCCGCGACATTGCCTGGACCGACTTAAGGGTTTCAAAACACAAATATCTCATTTGAGTTATTAGGAATAACTCTCTCAATCTCTAAACTCTCTCTTCTCTCTCTCTCTCTAAGTTTGGTGATTATTATCTAGTTTCGATCCGAGGTTCCGGTGTAGAAAGCTTCGTCTTGTCAAAAGGGTCGATATCTGGTTCTTCGGGTTTTCGTATAAACCTATTGGGTGAGTTACTACTACCTTTCTAAAACATTATACATGTCAAAATGGTTACATTTTGAATGCCTATATATCTCCATGATTTCAATTTTAAGATTTATACATTTTGATAAAAGTTGAGTTTTGGGGAGACTTTAGGGTTCCGTTCATTTTATGATGGATTCTATCTTATTTGAAGTAAAATGATGTTTTACTTGCACATTATATGGACATGTGAAAGAATGTTTATGAACTCATTTTTATGACTTTCATTCTTACCAGAAGTTGAACTGGATATAACATTGTGTTTATGAAAATGTTTTTATACCATATGATTATATATGGTTGGTCACATATGTTGCTGTGACGAGTCTGTACCATTACTAGTGGATCCCTAGGTTTTGAGTCGACTTATATTTCATTATTTGAGGTTACCAAGTAATGTAAATATAGAACTACATGTGCATTAAATTGTGAGGTTCTGGCCGTTAACAAATAAAGAACTACATGTGCATTAAATTGTGAGGTTCTGGCCGTTAACAAAATGTAGAACTACATGTGCATTAAATTGTGAGGTTCTGGAAAGAAGGTTCATGACCTTATTTTAATGAATTTTATCCTTATCAACCGTTATCATGGAAATGCTTATTTGAAAAGGTTTCCGTTTGGATGAACATGTTTATATCTCTTAAAATGGATAAACTGTATGTTCTCACCAGGCTTTAAGCCTGACACTTTTCTCAAATGATATGTATAACAGGTTTCGCTTAGCGGTGGGATGCACAGGGTTTTGAGAGACGAGTTTGGTCTCGAGGCATTTTTGAGATGACTAAAGTGTGTTGATAGTTGGGCATTGTTAAGTCCTATTCTTTTGATGAATTTTGGATTGTCGACTGATGTGATCTAGATAGTTATGTTTAGATTAGTTTGTTGATGAATCCTAAATCCGTACAGGTTTTTGTAAAGTCTAAAGGACTGGTACACTTTTGAGGATTTTTATATCAATGCAGATGTCATGTTGCCTATTTTGAGAAGTTTTATTTTACTCTGATTTTTAGGACATTACAAGTTGGTATCAGAGCTCTAGTTTAAGTGATCTAGGCATGAATGTAAGATGTCTAGACTTAGACTGAGTATGTTAAGTATTGATTCGTGAGTTTGGGTAGAACTTCTAAGATGAGTTAGTCTTAGAGTCGACGGAAATTATAGTTGTCGAACGTTGTGGCAATGGTGACAAGAACTTTTATGTATTGTATGTTCATAATTCCATTTAGCTAATGTTATTATGAGAATATTTATACGTAACTATGCTTGAAATGTCGTTACTGTGACAATTGATAACATGATAGTACGTTTCTTGTGTTATCCTGTTGATCTATCTCTTACTCTTTCTCATGCTTGTGTAGCAACCATCCTTTAGTATGGTGAACACTCGTGGTTGTCCGCTGGGTGACGGAGATCTACGCAATGTTAGTTCGCGTGAGCCTGTCAGGATCGAATTCTCAACAAGAATTAATTCTCAGAAACAATATCAAAGAAGTTTGCGGAATAACACTTTGATATTCAATGAAACAGTAAATCAACACAGTAAATATGAAGAATAAACTGTAAACTTGTATTGAATGCTTTGAAGTTACAAGATTACACACTCAACCTCAATATTGATGAACAGGCTCACCAATACGAATTCTACTTCTCTAGAATTAGGATCTATGTCTTGAGGTTGATTTTCTCTCTAAAAGAATGAATAAAACAAAGTTTTCTACTTCTATCTATTCTATACATTCTATACATATACTAGTCAAAAGATAATTACAATAATTAAACAAATCTTCAGTATATCTTCCATGTATATCTCAAAGCTTCCATAATTTTCAGATTATCCAGCTGTCATTCTTTCCATCCGAATCTCTTTAGCAGCACTAACCATGATCAGCAGCATTAACTTCTTCTAGCAACATTAACTACTAAGCAGCACTAACTACTAGCAGTACTAACTAGCTAAGCAGTACTAACTTTGTTCAAGCAGCACTAACTTTGACTAGCAGTATTAATAGTACTAGCAGTAGTAATACTCAGCAGTATTAACCTTAAAGTCTTCTAGCAGTATTAACTCTGAACCAGCAGCATTAACCATACTTGAGTTTTTCTTCAGTTCCCAACAATCTCCCCCTAACTTGACTTTTAGGAAAAGAAGTCAAGTTCTTCAGAATTAATCTTCAAGATGCTTTCAACACCTCTGATTCAATTTCCCAAATTTGGATCTAGGCCCAAGCTTTGATTTACAGTTCTTCTCACCACAATCTTGGCCATCTCTGAATCCTTTGTACAAACCAGTGTAGCTTTAAGCATCCCTTCTAACTTCTCCTTGCTATGCTCATAGATTTTGTCCACCAGGTAGTATTCATGATAACAATTGTCAATAGTAATCATGTATACTCCACAGTTTTCAAACAGTATCCATTTGTCAATCTTCTTGAATATGAACTCATGCATATGATCTTTAATCCTATGGTGCACTCTTTCAGGCTCAAACATCATGCACAAGTATTCCAATGTCACTTTGAGAAAATTCTCTTCAGTACCTTTCAACACAGGTTCATAAAGTTTCATCCCAACTTTATATAGTTCTTCCATATCAGCTCTTGAACAACTTCTGATGACTTTCCCCCATGTTGAATAAGCTTCAAATGAACCATCAGCTCTCTTGATTCTGAAGAAATTCTTTCCATTGTCTCTCAGAATATCCCAGAAGATGATCTCTGGAGCTTGCATAGAGATTGGAACAGCTTTCAAAGGTTCCACTATTGTCATGTACGGATCCATACGTTCATCTGTTTGCTTGGTGACCTGCTCTGGACTCTGTACTGGCTCTGTTGAGGATGTGACTGAAGGTTCTGCTTCCTTTTCAGTTTCTTCCACCCTAGGCTTTTTCAACTGCCTTTTTGGAGCAATTGATTTCACTCTTTTTCCAGACTTGGCTTCTATACCAACATTTCCAGGTTCTTCCTTCTTCTCTTCTGCTTCTTCTTGGGAAGGTGTAGTTTCCTCAGGGAATGGTTGTTGGATGTTGAGATCATGTCTCTCTTTCATCCTTCTCTCAGCCTCCTCCCTTTGTGCTGAATCCCCTTGAAGCTTGGCCATTTCCTTGTTATACAACTCTTCAATCTGAGAGAATGCCATGTGAGTAAACATCTCCCCCTTAACACCAATTGCACCTTTCAGGAAGTTTATCATTTTTCTTCTTTCCTGATTGGCCAAAAATGTCTTGGAGGGTTGTCTTTTCTGCTTTTGTTTCTGAATTGGCATCTTTTTAACTTGGAGTTTCTTGACCTGAGTTGCTGACTGAGCTGCTTCTTTCAAACTCTTTTGGTATTCTGCATTTAACTTCTTGGCCATTATCCTTGCAAGCTCTCTATCAGTTTCTGTTTGAAATTGCTCCTCTTTTTCCATTTGCTCTTGAAGCTGCTTTGCCATCTCCTCATCCATTTCAATCTGACTCCTCTTCTTTGAAGGTTGTTCAGGTTCAATCATCTTTCCTTTTCCTTTTATATCCTCCTTCATTTTCTTCTTTTGAGGTTCTCCTTCATTGATGACCACTCCTTTGGCCTTTTGAGTAGCCTTAGGAGTGTCATTCTTTGCTTTTACTAAAGTCTCTGCTATCTCCATTTCTTCCACAGAGAGCCCTATTTCTGCTGCTTCAGTTTCTGCTGCTACTTTTACTTCAGCAGCAGTAACTGTTTCTGTTTCCATCTCTTCCTCTGTCTCCCCCTCAACTTCAGCTTTCTTTTCAACAGTTTCCCCTTCATGCTTCTCCCCCTTGTTGAAAGAATCTTGAACTTTGTCCCTCTTTTTGAGTACAAACTGTTTCCTTCTTTTCTTTTGAACCAGCCTAGTCACCGTCTTCTTCAATTTTTCAATCTGGACTTGTTGTGACAGGATCACCAGCTTCATCTCCTCTATTTCTTTTCCTTGTTTCAGAACATCTAGGTTGATGTTACCCATTGCCTCCATCAATTCATCATAGGTATATCTGTCCTCACCTTCTCCAGGAGTGTTACCCCCTATTGAAGGATCATGGGATCTTTTATTAGTGGAAGTCTTCTGCCTAGCAGAAGCACTATCCACCCCTGTGGTTTCTTGGCACCAGGGACCTTCAAATGATTGCTCATTTAAAGTTGCCATGGGGGAGGTCTTATTGATGTTACCACTTTCCTCCTCTGTGCTAGCAGGAGTAGTGGCAGCCTCATCACCCATATGCTCTACCTCCTCCTCAGAGAGCACCTCCTTTGGATTGGGAGACACCCTTGTGGTTTCCCTTTGGATATTCTCTAGGGGAGAATTCTCCCTTAGAGGGCTTAAAGGCTGAGTGGGTAATGGTACAAGAAGGGAAGGAGCCTTCTTTACCTGTTTCCTCTTGTAAGTTTGGGTGATAGGAGAGGTTGGTTTTTCAAGAAGGGACTGGGGAATTGATTTGGAGAGGGAAGGTTGGGCTTGGCTAGCAGTGGGTTGGTCTAATGGGGGCCTTGACCCTGCTGCCATACCTTCATTGGTTTGGGATACCACCATCATTGTAGAGAACAATGGGGTGTCAACTCCTTCAGAGTCCCCAGCAGATCTTCTCATATTTGAGAAAACCTTGCCTTTGGGGGGTTTAGGTACATATACCCCAACAGGTTGTGGTATATCCGTCAATTCATGAGTAATAACTTCTTGAACAAACCTGGGATACATAAAGAAGCTCTTTTTGTTTCCCATGTTTGAGACAAGATCACTGAAAATCATTTTAGAAAAATTATACTTTCTGGCAGTGGCCAAGCACACCAAAGCATAAGCAATAGTGCTGCTGAACTCACTCCATCCAGTAGTCTTTTTGGAGATACAATGCATAAGAGTATGGACAAAGAAACGCCATTGGGGTGAAAATTTTGCTTTAGAGAATTTGAAAACTCCCAATGGGCCTCCATACCCCATGCTTGTAAGATTGGAAAACAGTTCATCGTTCGGAATGGAGGTTATACCAGAGGCATCGTCTAGACGTAGACTGATGCGAATAACCTCTTCAGTAACTGTTAGTGATTGATCACAGATTCTTGTCTTGATCATCTGCACACCATTCTCAACAACAATGGTTGCATTAGCCCAGAACTGCCTTTGATGCTCAATATAGATTGTAGGGGATACAATAAGAGCATGAGCAATGTGGCTTGACTTGAGGAAATCCACAATCTGATGAAATCCTGCAGCTTGCTTTGGCTTTTGTAGCATCGCAATCTCGTTGTGCTCGTCGATGAAAGTCATGGATGCCATTGATCTTAGTGAAAAGCTTGCCTGAAAACTTCGAACTTGAGAGAGAAAAGGTTTTGAGCGCAAGAGAACAGTATGCAAAGAGTCGTTATGAACTTTTAGGCGGGCAAAGAGTATTTATAGTATTCGGAACATAAGCAGTATTAACCTAGAGCAGTATTAACTACTAGCAGTATTAACTGAAAGCAGTATTAACTACTAGCAGTATTAACTGAAAGCAGTATTAACTACTAGCAGTATTAACTGAAAGCAGTATTAACCACTAGCAGTATTAACTGAAAGCAGTATTAACCGCAATATTAACTGAAAGCAGTATTAACCACTAGCAGTATTAACTGAAAGCAGTATTAACCACTAGCAGTATTAACCTAGAGCAGTATTAACTACTAGCAGTATTAACTGAAAGCAGTATTAACTACTAGCAGTATTAACTGAAAGCAGTATTAATTACTAGCAGTATTAACCACTAAAAGCAGTATTAACCACTAAACGCAGTATTAACCACTAAAAGCAGTATTAACCACTAAAAGCAGTATTAACCACTAAAAGCAGTATTAACTAACTTACTCCTTTTAAACTTGCTAAACACTGAGTACTGCTATGCATATCCTGAAACAGAAGATTAGTAACTCCAAGAATAATATACAGATATAAAACCACTTTTTGAGAAGGGGATTATTCAGAGTTGATCATTCCCACACTTGTTACCAAGAAAGTGAATCTACCCACATCAAAAGCTTTAGTGAATAGATCAGCAAACTGATTATCAGTGTGAACTTTGACAACTTGAATAAGTTTCTTTTCATTACAATCTCTTATAAAGTGATACCTGATCTCAATGTGCTTTGTTTTTGAGTGCTTGACTGGATTATTCACAATGCTAATAGCACTGCTGTTGTCAATAAAGATTGGAGTGTGTACAAAGGTTACCCCATAATCCAACATTTGATTCTGAATCCATAAGACTTGAGAACAGCAACTTGCAGCTGCTATGTACTCTGCCTCTGTTGTAGATGTGGATACTGTGGTTTGTTTCTTGCACTGCCATGAGACTAGTCTAGCACCCAAAAACTGACATCCTCCAGAAGTAGATTTTCTGTCCAAGTTTGCCCCACCTAGATCACTGTCTGAGTATGCTATTAGGTCAAAAGGTGAGTTATGAGGATGCCAAAGGCCCAATCTGGGTTGCCCTTTGAGATATCTGAATATTCTCTTAACAGCTTGAAAGTGAGATTGCTTTGGCCTAACTTGGAATCTAGCACATACACAGACTGGAAACATTATATGTGGCCTTGATGCTGTGAGATACATGAGAGAGCCAATCATGGATCTATAATGATGCACATCCATATCCTCTCCCTCAAGATCTGCTGTGATCTGCTTGTGTGTTTCCATAGGTGTGCTGGCAGGTTTTGATTCTGAGAAACCAAACTTGGTTAGAATATCCTGCACATACTTGGATTGACATATGAAAATGCCATCTGACTTTTGTTGAACTTGGAGTCCAAGGAAGAAAGTAAGTTCCCCCATTGAACTCATTTTGAATCTTTGATGCATTAAATCCTCAAACTCCTTGCACATGTTGTTTCTTGTAGATCCAAAGATAATGTCATCAACATAGATTTGGACCAGCAAGATATCCTTCTTCTTTCTTTTGATAAATAGAGTCTTATCAATGACTCCTCTTTCAAAGTCATTTTCCAAGAGATAGGATGACAGAGTGTCATACCATGCTCTTGGGGCTTGATGTAGTCCATAAAGTGCTTTCTTTAATTTGTATACCCTGTCTGGATAGCTTGGGTTTTCAAACCCTGGTGGTTGACAGACATATACTTCTTCTTCAATTGACCCATAGAGAAAGGCACTTTTTACATCCATTTGATAGACTTTGAAGTTCATGTAAGAAGCATAGGCTAGGAATAGTCTGATTGCTTCTATTCTAGCCACAGGTGCAAACACTTCTTCATAGTCTATACCCTCTTCTTGAGTATATCCCTGAGCTACCAGCCTTGCTTTGTTCCTTATGACAATACCTCTTTCATCTCTCTTGTTTCTGAAAATCCACTTTGTGCCAATTGCTCTGTGACCTTTAGGAAGGTCTACTAGATCCCATACATCTTGTAGCTTGAATTGTAACAGTTCCTCTTGCATTGCTTCTATCCAGCTAGATTCTTTCATAGCATCATGTGCCTTTTTAGGCTCAAGCTGTGATAGAAAACAAGAAAGCACTGTATGCTGTTGATCTTGCATTTCCTGAAGTCTGCTTTGATGTCTAGTCATCATAGGAGAAGAGATATCTCCTATTACCAGCTGTGGAGGATGATTCTTTTGAACTCTGGTGTTATTACTAGGTTCTTCATTCAGTCCAGCCTCAAGATTAGATTCATGCAACTCGACTGAAGTGTTTTCAGATGCCACTTCATTATTTTCTTGAGTCTCCTCATCTCTAGTTTCTTCTTCACTCTGACTTGGTCCAGTAAATGATTCCTTTTCACAGTCTTCAACAGAATTTACTGTGGGTATGGGAAAAATCACAGATTTAGATATACCTTCTTGAGCTTGTGTGATCCCTGATCCTCCACTTCCTGTTCCTGTATACTCATTACTGAAACCAAAAGAGTTAGTTAGTGAATCAATGTCAAATAGCCACTGAGGTCCAGACCCAACTGGATTTGGTGTGTTCTCATTGCATTTGACATTGTCACTTTCTTCAATTATTCTAGAAGAAGAGTTAAAAACTCTGTAAGCCTTACTCTGAGATGAATATCCAACAAGAAATCCATCATCTGCTTTGTTATCAAACTTGCCTAAGTGAGATTTGGTATTTAGAATTGTACAGGGACACCCAAAAGGTTTGAAGAAACCAATAAAATGTTTTCTTTTATTTAAAAGCTCGTATGGGGTCTTGTTCTTTTGCTTGACCACTAGAACTCTGTTTTGGACATAACAAGCAGTATTAACTGCTTCAGCCCAGAAGGTAATTGGCAATTTTGAATCAGCCAACAGAGATCTAGCAGCCTCTATTAGTGTTCTATTCCTCCTTTCAGCAACACCATTCTGTTGAGGAGTCCTAGGAGCACTATATTGCCTCTCAATACCTTTTTCTTCACAAAAGGTGTTTAGATCATGATTTTTAAACTCAGTTCCATTATCTGATCTAATGACTTTTACTCTTTGATTAGTTTGGTTTTCAATTCTTAGAATAAAGGATTTGATAAGACCACTTGTTTCATCCTTAGTCCTTAGAAAATATACCCAAGTAAATCTGGAGTAATCATCAACAATAACCAAGCAGTAAGATTTCTTGCCTATACTCATAACATTTGTAGGACCAAACAGATCCATATGCAGTAACTGGAGACAAGAAGAAACAGAATTTAACTCTTTGGTCTTATGAGAAGTTTTGTGCTGTTTGCCTTTAAGACAAGCAACACAATAATCATCACATGAAAAGACTTTTGAAGGTATACCTCTTACAAGGTTGTTTTTGACAAGATTGTTCATAGTCTTGAAATTCATGTGACACATCCTTCTATGCCATAGAGAGGATTCATCTACAGAAGCTTTTGAAACAAGACAATTCAGAGATGAATCACTATCAACATTGTCCATATCAAGACAGTAAACATTGTCCTTTCTTGGAGTTCTAAGTAGTATCATGCTTTCATCAACTACCTTGAACCCTGGAGCAAGAATCATACACTCATTATTAGTAAATAATATACTATGTTGTTTGTCACAAACCTGTGATACACTTAACAGGTTGTACTTTAATTGATCAACATAGTAGACATCCTCAAATGTCATCTTACCTTTGGTGACATTACCTTTTCCACTTATCTTACCACCAGTAAGATTATCTCCAAATGCAACATGTCCTCCATTGATATGCTTGAAATCCTGAAGGCATGACATGTTGCCTGTCATGTGCCTAGAGCAACCACTATCAACATGCCAAATGCTCTTTCCCTTGAGCTGTTGGTTGCCCTGCACATTAGGTAAATCAATTAGTATGAATTAGGAACCCAAGCCAGAGTGGTCTTGGGTACCCCTTTCTCATCAAAATACTTGCATTCTTTCTTGACAAGATTTTTGAACTTTAACTCCTCATTCTTGGAGTACTTTGTTACAATAATAGGCTTGGAAATATGTTTGCTAGAATCAGTACTAGTTTTAGAAGTACTAACTGTCTTGGCAGCACTTGCATGCTTAGCAGCACTAACCTTGTTAGCAGTAGTAACTGTGTTAGCAGTACTAATATTGTTAGCAGTACTAACACTGTTAGTACTTCTAGGTACCCACATTTTGACACTTTCTTTTAAAATCTTTTTCTTTAAAGTGCCTTTACTTTCAATAGATTTCTTTATCACATGTTTCTTTCCAGCCTTCCTATAACCAACAGATTTTTGCACAAATCTTTGAAAGTTCATCTGTTGGTTAATAGGGTTAAAGTAACAATACTTAGCCAAATGATTCAACTTGCCACATATAAAACAAGGTTTTGGCCTATTGATTTTATTCAGATCAACTCCTTGTTTCTGAGCCCATTGATTATTCCAGTTTCTTTGATTTCCTCTTTTTAAACCAGAATTTAGGCTCTTGGCTTTATTGCAATCACACTGTTTACAAGATCCAGGATTCACAACTGTGGTTTGTTTGTAATGGACCTTGTTATCATTTCCTTTAGTCTTCTCTATCTCCTTGGACTTGACCCAGATTTTCCCACATCCCTCATTGGTGATAATATTGTTTTCTAATGGTATCTTTTTACTCACATTATTATCCCTGTTCTCACTGGCTCCTTTCTCAGTCAAATCCTTAACTACTACCTTATCCAAAGGATCTATCTTAAAAGCTTCTTCAGACAAGTCCTTTTTCTCCTTAGTTTCTAACAAGTCTGATGTAGGAGAAATATAGTTGTTATTGTAAGGAGGGGGTGTATTGTTGTATCCAATACCAGGCTTCATCTTATCATGTATCTGAGCCTTTAGAAGAGAGTCCATTGCTTTTGAAGCATAAGAAAACTTGTCTATGTCAAGCTTAACTTTTGACAGTTCCTCTTTCAGTCTATCATTCTCTTCTAAGGACTTAGACAGTTTGGTTTCTAACTCATTCTTTTCCCACTTCCAATAGTTTGTGTCATAAGAGTGTTGAAGTTCATTAGCTTGAAAGCCTTTGATTTGCTCTTCAAATCTCTCTACTATCAACACATAATCTCTTCTGTCCTTTTCTAATCTTTTGAGGTCATCACACATACTTTGATTGTGATCCCTGTATCTTGTAACAGTGTCAATGCAAGATTTAGTGCAAAGATTAGAACTTACCTCAGTGGGGAGATCAGACACTTCTGCCATAAGAGCTTGGTTCTGAATGGCTTCCTCAGCTTGATCACTCCAGTCAAATCCCATTCCTTGTTGAGAAACAAGGGCTTGAGCAGGATTCTTGTTCAGATTGTATCCTCCATTCTGAGCTTGTTGATGGTTGTTGTTTGGAACAGCACTCCTGCATTCTCTAGCAAAGTGTCCTTTCTTGTGACACTTATAACATTCCACCTTGGTTTTGTCAAAACCAGCTCCATCTTCTCTTCTTTGAGAGAAGTTATTTCTTCCAGTTCTTTTAATGAACTTTTTCACCCTCATGGATAACATGGCCATCTGCCATTTAATATCCATCTCCTCCAGATCATCAGGGTGAATTTGATCAAGATCATCATTAATCAGAGAATTGCTGCTATGACTGGACAAAAAGGCTTCAAAGATAGTTTCAGTGCCTTTTTCTGAACTTACTCCACTGGCAGTACTAACTGCTTCAGGGTTGGCAGTAGTATCAGTGGATGCTGAAAGAAGTGCAGCATTGTGAATATAACCAGAGGGCTTCTTCTTGGTTTCTACCTCAGTTTCAAAAACTCTTAGATCATTGTATAGATCATCAAGTTCTTTCTCTTCCAGATTGTCACTCTGTCTATATGAGACAGTGTACATAGTCCATTCATACCCAAGAGATCTGAGGAACTTTCTGTTGATATCATCTTGTTCCATCTTCACCCCTACAGTAGCCAGTTCACCTATGAGTTTATTGAACCTATCAAAAGTTTGAGTCATAGACTCATTCTTTGTGGAAGTGAAGTTCTCATACTGCTGCTTTAGAACATCTCTTTGATTTTTTTTGATGCTTTTAGTTCCAGCAAATCTTTTCTCTAGAGCATTCCAGAGAATCTGAGCATCAGTGCAGTTGCAAAATTGATGCTGATATTCATTGGGAATAGCCAAGAGCAGAGTGCTCAAGGCCTTCATCTCTGTCTGTCTGATCTTCCTCTCACCATCTGTCTTTGGTGGAGGTCTTTTCCCATCTGGTCCTATCCTTCCAGCTTCAGAAGGACCATTCTCAATGATATCCCACATTGAGTAGTCAGTGAGAAGAATATATTGTCTGATTCTGATCTTCCACATGTCAAACTCACTTGGTTTGAGCATTGGAACCTTAGAAACCAAAGTACTGCTTGATTCTGTAAGATTTTCCATGATGAATAACTGTTTCTGAGAGAGTTAGGCTCTGATACCACTTGTCAGGATCGAATTCTCAACAAGAATTAATTCTCAGAAACAATATCAAAGAAGTTTGCGGAATAACACTTTGATATTCAATGAAACAGTAAATCAACACAGTAAATATGAAGAACAAACTGTAAACTTGTATTGAATGCTTTGAAGTTACAAGATTACACACTCAACCTCAATATTGATGAACAGGCTCACCAATACGAATTCTACTTCTCTAGAATTAGGATCTATGTCTTGAGGTTGATTTTCTCTCTAAAAGAATGAATAAAACAAAGTTCTCTACTTCTATCTATTCTATACATTCTATACATATACTAGTCAAAAGATAATTACAATAATTAAACAAATCTTCAGTATATCTTCCATGTATATCTCAAAGCTTCCATAATTTTCAGATTATCCAGCTGTCATTCTTTCCATCCGAATCTCTTTAGCAGCACTAACCATGATCAGCAGCATTAACTTCTTCTAGCAGCATTAACTACTAAGCAGCACTAACTACTAGCAGTACTAACTAGCTAAGCAGTACTAACTTTATTCAAGCAGCACTAACTTTGACTAGCAGTATTAATAGTACTAGCAGTAGTAATACTCAGCAGTATTAACCTTAAAGTCTTCTAGCAGTATTAACTCTGAACCAGCAGCATTAACCATACTTGAGTTTTTCTTCAGTTCCCAACAGAGCCTAATCCAGTGGTAAGAACGTCCGCAGTCGTTCCTCCGGGCATGCCACCAATATTTACTGGGGGAGTGGAGCCAGAGACAAGAGTGGAGTTGGCGTCCACCAATCCCGTTGTTTCAGTGGAAAATCCTCAAGCTGATATGATGGCCAGTGTCATGCTAATGGTGACGTCGGCCATGGAGAAACAGCAAGAGGCATTCCTAAAGATGTTAGAGGATCGAGATCCGAGCTCCAAGAGGCCTGAGGCAGTGGCAGAAAATGTGGTAGTTGGCTCTAGAGGTGTCGAGAACAGAGTTAGATCCGAGGAGCATAGGGTCGTCGGTGTTTCGAAAAGTGGGAAGAGTTGTTCCTACGAGTCTTTTCTGGGTTGCGGACCACCAGAGTTTTCTGGTTCCGAAGACCCGGTTGCATGTGTTAGGTGGATCCGAGCGGTCGAGCAGGCCTTCGGTTCATCTGAGTGTGGTGATGACCAGCGGGTGAGATTCGGTACACAACTGCTCAGGGATACTGCACTGACATGGTGGAACGTAATCCAGTCTACTCTCTCTCCTACTGTTCTGGCCCAACTGACTTGGGGCGAATTCAAGGTGAAATTACTGGAAGAATACTGTAATGAGATGGCTATGGATTGGATCGAGGCAGAATTCCGAGCTCTCTTAAAAGGCAATTTGACAGTGAGGGATTATACCCGTCAATTCATGGAGAAGTTGGGGTTAGTGGGGCATGTGGCCTCCACTGAGAAAGAGAAGATTAAGGCCTATCTGAAAGGTCTACCGTCGGACATGATGACTATGGTCCGAAACTCGAAGGCCTCTAACCTTCGGGAAACCATTGAGGAAGCGCAGTTTATGGAAGAGGTTTACGCGAAGAGTAAACCAGAGAAGGCAGTGGTAGTTACTGAAAAGAGAACGTGGGAGAGCAGTTCTGCTCATCCCAAGAGATCCCGACCTTTTGTCGGAAATCGAAGCTTCAGCAGTCACCAGGAAGCTAGATGGTGCCAAAAATGTCGAACCAAGCACCACGGTAACTGTAATACCACTTCTCTGTCTTGTTATAAGTGTGGAAAGTCTTATCACATCACCCGTGACTGTCCGATCAAAAGACTTGTCTGCTATGAGTGCAAGACACCGGGACACGTGAGAAGAGATTGCCCGAAGCTTGTGTCGAGTAGCGCGGCGACAAAGAAGGAGAACCCTCCTAGGGTTCCGGGTCGAGCATTTCATATGACGGCTGAAGAGGCCAAGGCATCCGCTGATGTGGTATCGGGTACATTTCTTATAAACTCTGTACCTGCTCGTGTTTTATTCGATACGGGTGCCAGTTTCTCTTCCATATCTGAGTTGTTCCGTCAAAAGATTGCTATGCCATATCTTGAGGATGCATTAGTAGTAGAGATAGCTGATGGTAGTCAATTTCTGATCCGGGATGTTATGAAGAAGTGTGCTGTCGGAATCGAAGGGAGAGAATTCTCGATTGATTTACTGCCAATGTTAATCGGTGGTTTCGACGTGGTAGTCGGTATGGATTGTTTAGCGAACAATCATGCCGAGATCATGTGTTCTAAAAAGTTAATTCGACTTCCTAATCCCTGTGGCGAAGTCGTTATGATCTATGGTGAGAAGAGAAAAGGTGATGTGGCAATAATCACAATGGCTAAGGCATGCAAGTGCTTAGTAAAAGGATGTTCATCTTTCCTAGCCTACGTGATCGACGCCAAGTTAGAAAAGTCAAAGTTGGTCGATGTGAAGATTGTGCGCGAGTATCCAGACGTCTTTCCTGACGACTTGCCTGGATTACCACCTGATCGTCAAGTAGAGTTTCGGATTGATCTCGTGCCAGGAGCAGCTCCTATCGCTAGAGCTCCTTATCGACTAGCGCCGTCAGAGATGCAAGAGATGATGACACAACTCCAAGAACTTTTGGAGAAGGGTTTCATCAGACCGAGCTCGTCACCTTGGGGAGCTCCGGTCCTGTTCGTCAAGAAGAAAGACGGCATGATGAGAATGTGCATCGATTATCGTGAGTTGAACAAAGCAACCGTGAAGAACAAATATCTGCTTCCGAGAATAGACGACTTGTTCGATCAACTTCAAGGAGCGGGAT
The DNA here is from genome assembly GCA_954870635.1 of Arctium minus. Classification (NCBI taxonomy): domain Eukaryota; kingdom Viridiplantae; phylum Streptophyta; class Magnoliopsida; order Asterales; family Asteraceae; genus Arctium; species Arctium minus. Next base: position 18,655,223 of record OX941097.1, on the reverse strand, counting down.
GTTTTTCCAAGATTGACTTACGTTCAGGTTATCACCAAGTAAAAGTAAGAGAAGAAGATGTTTCGAAGACAGCTTTCAAAACGCGTTACGGCCATTACGAGTTTCTTGTAATGCCTTTTGGTCTAACGAACGCGCCGGCGATATTTATGGACTTGATGAATAGCGTGTACCGACCGTTCCTCGACAAGTCGGTCATCGTATTCATTGATGACATACTAGTGTACTCTAAAAGCGAGTTGGAGCACGAACAACACCTTCGCGAAGTTCTCGAGGTGTTGAGAAAAGAAAGATTGTACGCCAAGTTTTCCAAATGTGACTTTTGGCTTGAAGAAGTACAGTTTCTGGGTCACGTTGTCACTCGGGATGGGGTGAAAGTGGATCCTTCCAAGATTGAAGCTATGATGAATTGGGAACCTCCCAAGAGTCCGTCCGAGATCCGAAGTTTCTTGGGTCTGACGGGTTATTACCGGAGATTCATTCAAGACTTTTCAAAGATCGCATCATCCTTGACATTTTTAACTCGAAAGAATGTGAAATTTGCTTGGGCTGAAGCGCAAGAAAAGGCTTTCCGTATCCTTCAAAAGAAATTATGTGAAGCATCCGATCTTATCGTTACCTGAAGGGTCAGAAGACTTTGTGGTCTATAGCGACGCTTCGAAGATGGGTTTAGGTTGTGTGTTGATGCAGCGGGGCAAGGTAATCGCTTACGCCTCAAGGCAGCTTAAGATACACGAGAAGATCTATCCTACCCACGATTTGGAGTTAGCAGCGGTGGTGTTCGCCCTGAAACTTTGGCGACATTACCTCTATGGCACCAAATGTGCACTCTATACTGATCACAAGAGTCTTCTTTGATCAAAAGGAGTTGAATATGAGACAACGGCGGTGGCTCGAGTTACTTAAGGATTACGATTGCGAGTTGCTTTACCATCCTGGTAAGGCGAACGTGGTAGCCGATGCGTTAAGTCGGAAGGACTATAGCGGTTGTATTCGGGATACCCATTCGAGAATCGAGCTAGTGTCTAGTCTTATTGAAAAGATCAAGACGTCGCAAGTTGAAGCATTGTTAGAAGAGAATCTTAAAGAGGAAGTCATGACGAAGCAGCGTTTACTCTTAACGGAAGACAGACGTGGGGTAAAACTGTTCAGCGGTCGTGTATGGGTACCCAAAGTTGGGGGTAACCGTGATCTTTTGCTTGAAGATGCTCACAAGTCCAAGTATTCCATTCATCCGGTAAGTACGAAGATGTACAGGGACTTGAAGTTGCATTATTGGTGGCCGGTAATGAAACTTGATGTGGCGCGTTATGTGGAGCGTTGTGTTACATGCTCGCAAGTTAAGGCCGAACATCAACGACCGTATGGGAGTCTGCAGTCTTTAGAGATTCCCGAGTGGAAGTGGGAGCATATCACCATGGACTTCGTGACGAAGTTACCAAAAACTCTTCGAGGTCACGATACCATCTGGGTGATAGTTGATAGGTTGACAAAGAGCGCTCACTTCTTGGCCATGCGCGAGACATTACCGATGGACAAACTAGCAAAACTGTACATCGATGAGGTGGTCTCGAGGCACGACATACCATTGTCGATCGTGTCGGATTGCGACAGTCGGTTCACTTCGAACTTTTGGGACGGGTTTCAGAAAGAGTTTGTTACACAAGTTAAGTTGAGTACGGCTTACCATCCACAAACCGACGGGCAAAGCGAGAGAACGATCCAGACATTGGAAGACATGTTGAGGTCTTGTGTCATCGATTTCGGGGGTAGCTGGGACTCTCACTTACCTTTGGTGGAGTTCGCTTACAACAATAGCTACCACTCGAATATTGGAATGGCACCTTTTGAAGCATTGTACGGGCGAAAGTGCCGAACTCCCGTGTGTTGGCTTGAAGCGGGAGAAAAGCAGTTCGCCGGACCTGAAATCGTGCAAGAGACGGCCGATAAGGTCAAATGTATTCGTGAAAGATTGAAAGCGGCTCAGGATCGGCAGAAGAGTTATGCCGATAAGAAGAAGCGACCGATGGAATTCCAAGTGGGCGATCGTGTGTTGCTTAAGGTATCGCCATGGAAAGGTATTATACGGTTCGGAAAGCGTGGGAAGTTGAGTCCCCGTTTCCTCAGACCTTTCAAAGTGCTCAAATGGGTAGGTATGCAAGCTTACCAATTGGAACTACCGTGAGAGTTGAGCAGAATCCACAACACGTTTCATATTTGTTACCTTCGGAAATGTTTGGCGGAAGAGGAAAGTGTTATTCCTCTCTCCGAATTGACAGTTGACGAGGGTAACCGTTGTGTGGAAGAACCCTACGCTATCTTGGAGAGAAAATCTAAGAAGTTGCGTCACAAAGAAGTCACGTTGGTCAAGGTGCAGTGGAAGCATCACCGGGGAGCAAATGTGACGTGGGAATCCGAAGAGGATATGAAGCGAAGATATCCTCATCTTTTTGTATAAGTGTGGATTTCGGGGATGAAATCATTCCCAAGTTGGGGAGGATTGTAACACCCTGGATTTTCAATACATATTTATCGTTGTAAATCTCGTGGTTAACTCTTATCGTTATCATCGAATTCAGTATAACGTTCGAGTTTATGGTTTCGGTGAAATTGTGAAGTTCCAGTAAGTTCCGCGACTTGCTCGCGACTTAGAGTCGCGGCATAGGTCGCGATGTTCACTGATGTATTGTGGGTTTTGGTATGTCGCGAGTTGCATGGGGAACAGTAGTCGCGGCATAACCCGCAACGTTCACTGTTGGTTTGAGTTTTTGGGCATTTCGCGAGTTGATCGCGACTTATAGTCGCGACATCCACTGTTTGGGTTTTGATTTGAGGACACGGGCGAGTTGCACCGCGACTTGAAGTCGCGGCATAACCCGCGACATTGCCTGGACCGACTTAAGGGTTTCAAAACACAAATATCTCATTTGAGTTATTAGGAATAACTCTCTCAATCTCTAAACTCTCTCTTCTCTCTCTCTAAAATCGATTCTCTCTCTCTCTCTAAGTTTGGTGATTATTATCTAGTTTCGATCCGAGGTTCCGGTGTAGAAAGCTTCGTCTTGTCAAAAGGGTCGATATCTGGTTCTTCGGGTTTTCGTATAAACCTATTGGGTGAGTTCCTACTACCTTTCTAAAACATTATACATGTCAAAATGGTTACATTTTGAATGCCTATATATCTCTATGATTTCAATTTTAAGATTTATACATTTTGATAAAAGTTGAGTTTTGGGGAGACTTTAGGGTTCCGATCAATTTATGATGGATTCTATCTTATTTGAAGTAAAATGATGTTTTACTTGCACATTATATGGACATGTGAAAGAATGTTTATGAACTCATTTTTATGACTTTCATTCTTACCAGAAGTTGAACTGGATATAACATTGTGTTTATGAAAATGTTTTTATACCATATGATTATATATGGTTGGTCACATATGTTGCTGTGACGAGTCTGTACCATTATTAGTGGATCCCTAGGTTTTGAGTCGACTTATATTTCATTATTTGAGGTTACCAAGTAATGTAAATATAGAACTACATGTGCATTAAATTGTGAGGTTCTGGCCGTTAACAAATAAAGAACTACATGTGCATTAAATTGTGAGGTTCTGGCTGTTAACAAAATATAGAACTACATGTGCATTAAATTGTGAGGTTCTATATAGTAACCAAAACGAAGAACTACATGTGCATTAAATTGTGAGGTTCTGGAAAGAAGGTTCATGACCTTATTTTAATGAATTTTATCCTTATCAACCGTTATCTTGGAAATGCTTATTTGAAAAGGTTTCCGTTTGGATGAACATGTTTATATCTCTTAAAATGGATAAACTGTATGTTCTCACCAGGCTTTAAGCCTGACACTTTTCTCAAATGATATGTATAACAGGTTTCCCTTAGCGGTGGGATGCACAGGGTGTTGAGAGACGAGTTTGGTCTCGAGGCATTTTTGAGATGACTAAAGTGTGTTGATAGTTGGGCATTGTTAAGTCCCATTCTTTTGATGAATTTTGGATTGTCGACTGATGTGATCTAGATAGTTATGTTTAGATTAGTTTGTTAATGAATCCTAAATCCGTACAGGTTTTTGTAAAGTCTAAAGGATTGGTACACTTTTGAGGAGTTTTATATCAATGCAGATGTCATGTTGCCTATTTTGAGAAGTTTTATTTTACTTTGATTTTAGGACGTTACACAAGTGTTAGGCCAAAAAGCCTAGTGAGGTTGATGTACAAGTAGTACATGCATGATTATCAATTACATAATTCTTTACCAACAATAATTTACCGAATCTGGAATCAATGGGGGAGACCATAACACCAATCAAATTTCACCCAAGAGCCGAGATACCTTAGTGCCCACTTCCACGAGTGACACCATAAGGCCCGACACATCCGAGGGTACAACACGGTATTGCCTCAAATGGCAGGGGTCTAGGTACATACCAACACGGTGGCACCCAAGACTATGTCCTCCTAGTGCCTATTCGACTTGGTTCATCCACACAACTCATTCATGACCAAGAAGCATGGTAGTTCTCACAATGTGTATTCAACACCTGAGCTTATTGTGTGGTCCAATAATTCATCTTCAACAACAATAGGTGTAAGTAACATAGAGACCTACACATTGTGACCATTCATGCATATGACCATACAAGAGACTAATGGGGAATATTTCCCAATCATTTAACCAACAATATCACATATATGTATGAGCATAAATACCATTTTTGGCATATCCATATCACCAACATATACATATTTCCTCCTTTCAAAACAAACCATTTATTTTCCAAGGTAACATTAGAACCAACAAAACCAATATGAGGAAACCCTAGTTTCATAGAATAAAGGAAAACAATATTTAAGCAGGTAAACACATGTATCTCATTTAAAAAGGTTTAGAACACTCACTATCTAGGTTTTGACAAAAAACCTAGAAAAGTTGATAAAACCCTAGATTTGATGGAGATGGAGACTAGAGACTTGAAAGCCTTGAATTCTTCACAATAAATGTCCAAATGTTAGCCTTGATTACCCCTTAAATGCCTCCAACAACCCAAAGATTGACATTAAAGAGGGGAGAGACTTGGGAGGGAGAAAATCATCTTCAAAGTTCCCACAAACGGTTCCTCAAGAGTTAAGATAGCTCAAAAATAAGTTCAAATGGGTGAAAACCCAATTTTGGACCTGCAGGTGGTTCCGCGGCTTCGGGGCCGCGCCGTAGGCCGCGTGTGTGCCTCTAGCCCCGAACTCCAGCGAGTTCCGCGGCTTTGGCCGCGACCTGGAACCCGTGCGGAAGCCCACGCAAGTCGTTGTTCACTCAAAACTAAGCTTCCGATTCCAGAGCACAGGTTTTCGGTCTCGCACGATGAGACCTACAACGAATCTACTTAGGAGGAGTTTCAAGGATGCTACATGGCTCAAGAGATATAAGAATACATATATATATATATATATATATATATATATATATATATATATATATGTGTGTGTGTGTGTGTGTGAGAGTGTGTGAGTGAGTGTAGATAAGTCCAAAACTAAAATGCGGGTGTTACAGTTTGATTGATACTGAAAAGGCGATATCGTTTCCAGAAGTTCAAGTAAATGAGAAACAGGATTTCATCTAAGAGCCTGGAGCGATTATCAATTACAAGGTTAAAAGGTTGAGAAATAAGGAGATAGGATTGGAGAAATTTCAGTGATGTTATCATCGAAGAGCCTGGGTGTCAACTATACAATTAACTGGAATATAGTGCTTGAGTGCCTAAGATATGATCACTGATTTTGAAAAGTTTTATATGAATTGTTTTATCACATTAATTGTACTGTCAGAGATTTCCTCACTAGAACTTATGGTTTAACCCTAATTTTGTTTACAAAAATATGCATTTCAAGGAAGCCTTATTTAGAAGGTAAAGGGAAAGAGAAGATGTGAGATTATCTGCTCAGATGTTTATTGAAGTCAACCGCAGATTATTTGGAAGGGTCTATTTTGGCAAAAGAACTTTTTGTATGAGGGTCTATTTTGGCAAAAAGTTTGTAACAATGTTCAGACTATTGAAGTTTTGTGTAAAGAGACCTAATGTGTAATATCAATATGTCTTAATTTATGTAAATTATGTGTCATATCTTATGTCAAAATGATGGTTGTTACAAATTTAAATGATCATCTATAATCTTGTACATTTTAATTAGTTGTGATTCAATATAGCATGATCATTTTTATGTGTTTATTTCGGTAGCAAATTACACATGATTTCAAATCACTAAAAAATAACCTTGGAGAAATCGTGACAAAAAGATCATGACAAACAAAATCGTGAAAAGAAAATTGGAGGTTTGATTGTAATGCAAAAAAAATTCGATTAATTAAAGTGATAACAATATTTAGGTCAAGTTTGACAACCACAAGATGGTTTTTTTAGCTTAAGTTTGACAAATAAACACAACCACAAACTAAATGAAATGGATAACCGTAAACTATTAATCGTAAATTAACTATATAGTGTTTGTTTGATTCATATAAAGTCTATTATATTCAACATCTATCGAGCCATGTTACCTCGCTTTTTATAATATCTTATCTACATGCATTTTGTTTTTGAAAAAAGAAGGATGACTTGACAAATTTACCCTTTTTTTAATATAAATAACATTGTCTTCATACACATTAGAAAACGATATCTCAAAGTGTACTTAGAGACCATCCACCAAACGTTACTCAGGTAAGTGCTTAACGTAAAATTCAACACTATCACTTACTTATCGGGTAGGATTTTAGTCCACAAAAATGGCATCATATGCAACAATTCACCCGGTAAGCGCTAACCGTGGTAAGAGACGACGACCCTCGCTTACCGGGTAAGACTCTCGGTCCTTGCCTTCGCTGTTACCGGTAAGATTCTTGGTCCTTGCCATATGAATCCGGTAAGATAATATGACTAAACCACAAGAGTTATGGCGTACTGTTCAAGGCCCCAGGGGATGTGGTGGAATATCCCATCTGTCCAGGGTTCGAATCCAGGCGTACACAACAATTGTGGTCACTGAGGTTTAATCAGGGCTGATGTCTTACAGTCATAATTTGCCAAGGGATTAGTCTACGCATAGCCTAGGACACCCTTCCAAAAAAAAAGATAATATGACTTAGTAAATACTTATCTGGATAAGTGTTTGATTAACGTCCCCTTCGTTTTTATTTAGGTAAAAGAACTAGTGCAGAAAATCTCAAATATAACCAAAAAAAATAAAAAAGATAAAAACTTCAACATGTTTTCAAATTTTACAGAAAAAGAAAAAAAAAAGAATAGGGGGTTCCTTGTATTTACAAAACATGGGTATTTTTCTGCTTCGTTTTGTGGCCAAAATTAAGAGATAAAAACTAATATAATCGTTAACTTTCAGCCTCCAAAAGCAATTAAAATCAAGAAAGATGAATAAAAGAATGAATTATCATATATACGACTGAATCAAATGAAAAAAATAAATAGAGGTAAATATTTCCATCTTATAAGTCATAATCAATCACCACAAGAGATCGCGATGGAGACATTTACATTCATTTTTTTATTTATCGACAAACTATAATATTGGCTTCAATCGGTCAATACCTAACAAACCATCATACTTATATCATCGCATCCGTCATATTTTGGTGGCAACAATTTTTATATTCATAAACTCGTGTATCTTGTGTTCAATTGTTAACTACATCAATTGAAATTTAAGAAATTGAACATAAATTTATTCGAATCACACCATAAAAGCTTTCGATAATTAATTTGACAAATTCATGTAAGTTATCGTATGATGAGTTGTTAGATGATGCTTTCAAGTAATAGAACCGGTCATATGTCAAAAACTTGTAATTTTAATATCGAGATTAAATAATATTGTTGCAATCTTGGTCATGATCGGCAAAATTATCATATAGTTTAACAAGTTCCTAGTTCACATGTATTTCTAAAGCCTCCGGATTCGTGTTCCCACCCAACTATCCACAAAGCCATAAAAGTCATTGTTATCTCTTTCCTTTCATATGAGTTATAGTTTTTGTTGCAGTAAAATTGAGAAAATATTAACTGGTTTGTTAGTTTCGGTATTAATTGTGAAAACAAGACTTATGATTTTGATTCGATGTTGCCTTCCTTTCTCTCTTAGATGATGGTTTGTTAGGTATTGACCGATTGTGGCACTGCTAGACAAACAGGCAAAATCGACGGAGTTTTCTGGAGGATTATCCACCTGAAAATTTCCGGTTGATTTCCGTGAAAATTGAGATAGTTAAACGACATTGAATTTCGCGGAACATCTGTCGGAAATATTCTTTTATTTTTTTAAAAGATCTTTGAATTTTTCCGGAGGTATTTAATTTAATTTTGATTATTTAAATATAAGAAAAAAATAAAATTAATTAGTTAAAATCCTGGCAGATTTCCGGCGGAATTTAATTAATTAATTTCGCCGGAAATCTGCCGGAAGTTTAATTAATTAATTTTAAATTTTTTAACTTTTCTTAGAACAAAAATAATAATAAAATTTTAAATAAAAAATATCTTCCGATTAGATTTTTAATTTTTAATATTTTTTTATTTTTTTATTTTTTTCCGGTGGATGTATTTGAAAAAAATAAAAAATTTATTATATTTCCGTGAAAATCCGTTGAAAAACATAATTAATAATATTTTTATTGTTTTCTTAGAAAAAATAAAGCAATTTTTTATTTAAAAGTAATAATATATTATGCCAGAAGTTTGTCGGAATTAAATTTCTAATTTTTTTTAATATTATATTTTTTATTTAAAAACATTAAAAAATAGCAATTCCACAGAAATCCACCAAAAAACACAATTAATATTTTTTTTATTTTTCTTTAAAAAAATAAAGCAAATATTTAATTTAGTTGGGTTGTTTGAAATGTTTGAACAACCCACCCTATTGATTGCAGTTTAAAGAATCGCAATTTGTTCCAAACATCTTAAAAGTATATAAACCAACCTACCTCAAAACATACGGATTGGAGGGATTGGATTGGGTTGGGTTGATCGGGTTGAAACACTTTATTGATGATCAACAACACCACTTTTAAGACCAATGGCAGAAGGCTAAAAGCCTAAAACGCATCTATGAGTCTACGATTGCCAAAAATAGAATTTTGTATATAGATGAATAGGTTGTTTGTGAGTAGTTGTCTATAGATTTTTTTTTCAACTCGTGTTTAGTTGAAAGCTTATGGGAAATAAGAATAGTTAAAAGAGAAGTAACGGCAATGAATCATTTGACTTAAAGAAAACTCATACAATAATATCAATTTGTAAGGAGCGATTAATTATCAACAAAGGCACGAAGTTGCAATATGATTGACCACGCCATTGAGCTATTGTTCATTGGCAAAAATGCAAAATAGGGTAAATCAGTACATGCCTAAATAGGGATAGTCAATTTAGTCAAATTTGGTCGATTTTCTATAGGGACAACACCACCTCCAACAAAATAGTTGTTGGTTGATGTTATTTTGTATCATTGACGTTGTAAAATACCACGAGTTGGGTTTTCTTGAGTTTGGATTGGGTCGGTTTTTTTGGGTTTTTGTGCAACCCTAGTGATAAATAACGAATGTGTGTGTATATATATGTATGTATATCAACTATCCAATTAAATAATTTTGAATCCTTAGGGTTGCCTACCACTCAATATTAGTTACTTACGAATTGAAGCATGAGTTGTGAAGTTAAATTCCTATTATGTTATCGACTACTTTAAGGACCATGATTGATGTTATGTTGATGAAAAATAAGATTTATGAGCTCTTTCTATATATTCTAAATTGTAATTAAGGTATACATAATTTTTATCATTATTTTAAGTTGATTTAGAAGTTATTAGATATATCAATCTATTGATTCTTTTATTTTTAAATATTACGATGACGAGATTTATTATTTGAAAAATCTAAATTTTACCTGAACCATATAAAAAGATCAAAATGACTTCAAAAGGTCTAGTTTCATGTCCATGTCCACTAAGTTGATCGAATATATCACACCTTATACTAAATTAGTATGCCATACACATCGTATGGATTCTTTTATAGACACGAGTCACACGACTCATATTTTGATTACAAAATTGTTGTAGTAAAAAAGATAGTAATGCTTTAGAATATTTGAAATCTTAATTTAAATTTTTTTCACTATATATATAGAGAGTCGGGTTCAAACGAGAACAATACCTATTTAAAAAAATATGAGAACTAACAAAATCATTAGTGATTTTATATTAACACACGAAAAAAGGACTTTGGTCGTGGCTTCAGGTCCATGTGGCTTTTTTGCACGTTAATGTAAAATCACTAATGATTTTGTTAGTTCTCGTATTCTTTTAAATAGTTACTGTTCTCGTTTGATTCTCCCTCTATATATCTAATAATTTCAAGTATAGTTAATAGTGGCCTAACTTTTAATCATTAAAATGTTTATTGTTATAAACAATTAAAATGGTAACAAAATTTTCGATAATTAAGATAGTCATATTCTCAAAAGCTTATATTTGGGCAAAACGTTGATTACCGGCAATCCTAATCGGCTCCACAGGAACCCGCCTCCGAAAACATCAATATAAGGGGACATTTTTTTAGCTCACTCAACCGAGCAGGTAAGGCTAGCAGAAGAAGTGGGGCGAGACCTTTCTTTTATTTGAACAAAGTCATCCTACCCTTTACTAATTGAGTTATACGCCAAAGACTTTAAAATCTTTTATTAATGTTTTTTGTCACATCTACAAAAGTAGTTTCATTCATGTTTAACCATTTTTTATTAGAAAAAAATAATCCCGTTTTAAAAAATTGAGGGCATGAAATCATATATATTTTTAAAATTTAATATTGTTATTATAAAAATAAACACATTTATATTTGATTTTCTTATTTTGAGTTGAAGAATATCGGCCTAAAGGAGTTGATGATGTGGTATACTCTGTAGACATGAAATCTAACAAGTATGAGAATCTCCATTGTTCAATCAACAATAACAGGGACTGACTCGACCGGACAATAGAGGTTGTTGTATTAAAAAAGGAAGCACAGAAGCAAAATCATAAAGCCTAATTTCATATAGTTGATTGCCAACTCGAATTCAGATATACTTGCTTGTCGTTTGGTTAATTAAGATCTGACAATTTTAAAAATTAAAAGGAAAATACCTTACATGCCTATTGAAATTTCTACATTAATAACATAAAATCATGACAAAAATTATCACTAGTCACAATATAAAACTCATAAAAAGCTTACGATTTTAATTAAAAAACAATTTGTACAATAATTCCATTTTTTTAGAAAAGGTAAACGGGAGGAGGAAGAAAAATATTTCAAAAAAGATAGATATAGATGGGAATATAAATATTAAATCAACAGATAGATAGAGACAAGTTTTTAGTATAAAAAATCGAAATATGTTTTTGTTAAATACATAAATATTATAGTCAAATAACGTTTTTAATGTCGTAGAGTGTATTCTTATACAACAAAAGTCATAGGTTTTAAAATATATTTGATAAAAGTAGGTGAATTTTATCCATACCCCTTCCTGATAGAAGGTATGTGAGTAAGGTAGCTAGGAGAGGGTTTGTGAGTGAGGAGGGGATAGGGATAGCAACATCCGGTAAAATATATAAATTGTTAAATGATAGTGTGGTATAAATGTAGTTAAAAAATCGTTGGTTTGATAAATTTAATAAATTACAAACGATCATTGCAGTGAATTAAATGAATTTGGTAACATCAAATCCACTGGCGTAGATAATAGGAGGGAGGTTGGTGCCAAGCTCCTTTCAACTTTACACTCAACCAAATATTATTTATATAAAAAGTTTAGAATGTATAAAACAATCAAAAAGTCCACCCCAAACAATGAACACACCAAGAGACTCAGACTCTCATTCTCTTAATTAATGCATGAAAAATAATTTGACCAAATCTTGAGGTAAGTTAATAACTTTGTATTATTTGGGCAAATAATAGAAGTTTAAAAAAAAACTAATTAAATCCTAGTTAAATACTTTATATTTGAATGATTTTATATAATGTAATTAAAATTAACGTAAAATTGTAATTTATTTGAATTTTACTACCTACTCTCTGTATATATAGGGATACAAACGAATCGAACGAACATAAACGGATGTTTGTTCGTGTTCGTTCGTTTAATTAACTTAACCGAATAAATGAACAAACAAAGACAAACGATAAACGAACGAAACTTTTTGTGTTCATATTCATTCGTTAGAAGTTATGTTTGTTTGTGTTCGTTCATGTTCGTTTGATAAGATGCTAAACGACACAAACAAACGAACAAAAATAGATCAACATAAACACATCTATACATATGAACAAAAAACAACCACCTTTACTTATCATTTCATTCCTCTAAGATAATATAACAAAATGTAAAACCAGGTAACTTTAGGAGGGAAAGAAAATGAATTCTGAAAACTTAGAATAACTAATGATTTTAATCATCATATAAAAATATTTTTATGTATAATCATATATAAACAAACCTAAATGAACATAAACGAACGTAAACAAACTTAAATGAACAAACGGGACCATTGTTCATATTAGTTCATTTAATTAAATGAACAAAAAAATATGCTCATGTTCATTCATTTATTAAATGAACGAACATAAACAAACTTATCGCCAAATAGTTCATGAAGGGTACGTTTGGTTTGCAGACTGGATGGGACAGGACGGGACAAAAACTCATTGTCCCACGTTTGGCATGACATGGGACAAGACAAAAATTCACTGTCCCACGTTTGGCGCGACATGAGACAGGGACAAAGACTGGACAGGGTGGGACAACATGGGACAAAAAAGGGTATTTTCTTGTTCCACCAAAATAGGTGGAACAACATGGGACAAAAGTGAGACAGAAACTAAAATCACTGATCTACCGCTATTTGATATATAATCCTAATATGGTATTAGTCTTAAGGGTCATCACTACCCATCGCCGCTATTACCACCATCGACGGCCACCAGTAGCCACCGCCAACCACCATTGGCCACCTCTACCTATTTTTCCACCATAACAACCTCCTCCACCACCTCCACAACCATCGACCATCGCCGCCACCACTACCATCGTTGACCACCTACACTAATACCGGTCACCACCACCTGTGGCCTCCACCACCATCGACGGCCACCGGTAGCCACCACCAACCATCGTCGACCACTTCCACCTCTTCCTCCACTACTAAAACAACTTCCTCCTCCACCACCTCCACAACCACCGCCCATCGCCACCTCAACCAATCACCACCACCCATTGTTGCCTCTGCCACCGTTGCTCATCGCCAACCACCGTTGGTGACCTCCGCCTCTTCCTCCAATACAATAACCTCTATTACCATTGTCTACCGCCACCATCAACTATTTCAGATTCTTTATTCAAATTTCGTACCATTGTTTTTGTATTTATTTATATGTATGAAAATTGTTTAAAAAAATAAAAATGTTTTTTAATTAAATTATTTAAAGATATACTTTATTTGTGTTATTTATAACTACTATATGATATATAAAATCATCAAACAACTTTTAGGGAAACTTGTCCAGTCATGTCCTATCCAGTCCTAGTCGTACCAAACACAAGACATACATTTGTCTTGTCCAGTCCAGTCCTAGCTTCTTGTTCTGTCATGTCCAGTCCTGTCATGTCCAGTCCCGTCCAATCATGTCTGTGTACCAAATGCTACCGAACGGTTTAACAAAAACATATATTTTAAGCATTTAAAAAAAAGATATACCTTTTAAAAGGATATTACCAACCTTAAGACCATTGATTTTCTTATATTGTTTTAACCATCCTATATTAATTTTATGGGTTCCTCCGTAAGAATGGTAACAGGTCAGTTTCGGGCCGGTTTCTAGGGTCCCCATCCCCGAAACTGATAAGCATCCCTGTCCCCGTAACCCTACCGATCCCCGTCGGGGATGTCAGGGATCCGATTCCCAGTCGGGAACCCGTTAAGAAAAAATTTCCGTTACCCATTGGGTTTTCTCGAATTTGAACCGAACCCGACCTGATTCCGAACCAAACCCGAACCGAAACGAAAAAAAAACAACTTTCTCAAACATAAATTAAATGAGTAGCTACTTCGGAATAAATCATGAGAAAAATAAATATATATTTAAAGTTGTAGACCTAAAGAATTTTGAAGTTTTAAATTTGTATATATATATATATATATATATCGGGTCGGGCCGGTAATGTAAAACCCGTAATTTCGGTAAGTAAATATCACCATAACGTTTTTTACAACTTGTAAATGGTGGGATTTATGTTGGGAACACATTACTTAAAGTCCCTAACAGTATCAGAGTATTGGGTAGAAAAAGTCGAGTTTCGGGGCTTGACAAGGGTCCTGCTACAATGTCCGATGACTATGACAGTGTCATAGTCGCACTGTCACAGTCCCACCAGTTGGACAAAAGGCTAGTACACCCCAGCGACTATGCCAGCGACTTTGCCACTGGCAATATCTCCAGGTGTGCCAGAACAGTTTAAAGTCGCGCTTTTCTGCTTTTGGTTCATTCCCTCTCCACCCAATCAGCCTAATTCTGTCTCAAAACCTCTCAAGGACAACCTAACATCATCCTTTGATATTTTGGAGCATTTTTGGCTTAACTCTTTGGGTATTATGGTGGTAAACCATCATCAAGTTAAGGATTGGAAGCTAGGATCAAAAGTTCATCATCTCCATCCATTTCTTCAAGGTTGTGACTAGGGTTTTCTAGATTTTCACCAAAACCTAAGTAGTAAGTTCATTCCCCTCATTTCCAAACTTCTTTATGAGTTATAAATTCTCCATTGATGACTCCCTAGTGTTTTATTTCTCCTATTTCGGTTTGGAAGATTTTGTGAGAAGTTAGGTCAAATTGGGGTTTTGGGTCAAAATGGAAATTTTGATGTTTATGTTTGGATGAACGATTCTATGTGGTTGGATATATATGAATATTTATGGTTGGAACTTGTGGATCCAGGTTTTTGGAAGTTTTGGATTGAGGATCCAAGTCTCTTCAACGAAGATCAAGTTGGGGTAAAATCTAAATTTAGCCTAAATCTAGCAAGGTGAGTTCAAGTTGAATTGTGAAAACGTTGTACATGCAAAAAATGTTCATTCTAGAGTATTTGTGTGTTTTACAGGATTATTATCAAATGTTGAAATCTTTGATGAGTTTTGTTGTTCGAACTAATAAGAGTTTATAAATCTTGTGAAACACCATATTTGGAATTCTTTGACACTTTGACAAATGATTAATAAATGAATGTGTTTTGATGATTTATCTTATATATGAGCAGTAATTGGTAGAAATGCACTTTTAACGTATGTTTTGAAAATATGTATATATTATGTTATGGGACATTTTGAAAGTGTAAATGGTGTGAGTTCCTTTGGAAAAAAGGGTTTGTTGTCACATAGAGTTAATCGATTAACCAATAGTTCAACGTTAAAATATAATATCCAAGATATTGTCAAATGAAGGTTATCGCATAATACTTGCATAATTTTACCAAGAGGTTCCAATTTGACATATGAATCACATACCCATATTCTAATTATTTGAGTCACTTTAATATTTTAGATTCTAGCTTGGGATTCCAAATACTCAAACCAAGGTTATTGTAAAACAAATTTTCAATGTACAAACTTATCAGCAGTTCAACATGAAATTTCATCAACCCATTATTAAATAAATCTTTGAAGCTAGAGAATGGAAAAAACATGATGCCAAGTCTTATTCACATATATATTCAAGATACTCCTTCTTTTCCTGAAATCATTTCCAAACATATAAACCCTAGAATCTCCAAAATTAGTGTTTTGGGTGAAAATGCACCCCAAGTTACATAAATAAAAATGGAGATGTCTAGTAGGTTAAAAGTATGATTTTAACATGTATAGAGTGTATAAAATGGATGAACTCACCTTATTAGGTTTAGCAAGTAAAACCCAAACCCTAGGAGATAAACACTTGAACTTCAAGCTTCCAACAACCTAGGATATTGACATAAATGATCAATGGGGATGATAGCTAAGAGTATTTATGAAGAGAGAGGTGAAGGGAATGGATTCTTACCTTAGTATTGCGGAGACATGACCTAGAAGCCAACCAAAATCAGATAAAATGAAATAAGAATCGGATATGCCATTTTATACCCCAAGTTGCCCGTCCGCGATAGTGGCACGGCGACAGTAACAATGTTACTGTCGCGGGGCATAATCGCCCGGGTTCCCCCACCCGTGGTATAGATGGTGCGGTTGTGACTCTGCGATAGTGACCAAGGCACTCTCACCTGGCACTATCACGCGAGTTGTACCGTAGGTCCTTAACCCCCCGACGATTATGCCTTCGCGATAGTGACACCCTGTCACTATCGCGGGCATTATCGTGAGCTTCCTGCAGGGCTCGAGTTTGGAACTTTCAACCAACGATGCTTCACCAAATAAAATTTAAATACTTAATATAAAATTCCATGGTACAGAAAATTTCAACGCGAACTGAAAGCCAAATAAGTTCCCAGATTTTAGGGTGTTACAATCCTCCCCAACTTGGGAATGATTTCGTCCCCGAAATCCAAACTAAGTAAACAATTGAGGATATCTACGTTTCAGGTCTTCCTCCGCCTCCCAGGTTATATTGGTTCCACGATGGTGCTTCCATCGAACCTTCACCATGGCCACCTCTTTGTGTCGGAGTTTCTTGATTACTCTTTCCAAAATAGCTTCCGGTTCTTCAACACAACGATTGTCGTCCACTTGGATTTCTGACAATGGTATGACACTCTCTTCCTCCGCCAAGCACTTCAGTAGGTAGCATACATGGAACGTAGGATGGATCCCATCCATTTCTGGTGGTAAGTCCAACCTATAAGCTTGGAGTCCAATACGCTCAAGGATAGTAAATGGTCCAAGGAAACGGGGACTTAGCTTCCCCCGCTTTCCAAAACGGATTATACCCTTCCAAGGAGACACCTTCAACATCACCCGGTCCCCCACTTGAAACTCTACGGGTCGCCTCTTTTTGTCGGTGATAAGTACTCAATTTTGAGTACTTAAGCACATTTCTCATAGTCTTTTAGATAGGATTTTTCACTTCCAAATCCCACTTTAAGTCATTTTCTACCTTGTTTTCCATTTATTTGATATTGGAGCTGAATTTGTGTGATTTACTTGTTCTATTAATATTGTAGGCTAAATTGGTTGTCTTTTGAAAATCTATTTGAAAACAGGGCATGCTGCAGCATTGGCACAACATGGAGCTGATGATCTTTTGGAAGAAATAAAGGTGATGAAGATCAAAACCGGATTTTTGGCTTAAAATGAACTTTTGTAACCTCTGAACATTTAGTTAATCTGGTTGTAATAGTTTAGTTATGTTTGGACAAGCTTTGGTAACTCTAGTTAGTTTTAGACTAGGCAAGTACATTTTGATTCTCCTTAATTACAACTTTGCCACTCTCTTTGCCTATAAAAGGAGGGCTTAGTTGCTCATAAGGGGACATCATCAACATCTCTCTACACATCCTAGCTTATGTTTTCTAATGTATTTTGATTATGCATATGATATGTAGCTAGTTTAGGGACTGATCTTAAATCATCCCTTTAGTTTCTTAATTCCAAAAAGTAATCTTTAAGTTATTTCCTCTTGCTCTTCATATTTTCTTTAAGTTCTTTTGTTATGCATAGTGTAATCATCTTAATTTCTGTCTAACTCATGAACTGGTCATTCTCCAGTTCTGTGTCATCTTTAATTTCCAGAAATTAGCTTATGTTCTTATGGTGTTCATCATCTTCATATGATCTTCATCTTTGAACATGCATGCTTGTAGCATTGAAACAGCACACACCTGCACATCTTATTTTCTTGTATTTTCTTTCTTCATCTTGCATCTCTAGCCTTTCCTTTACTCTTGTAATTTAGATTTCAATAGTTAAAGTTCATTGTATTTACCTTCAATTTTACTTTCTTGTCATTTCCATTTCCTTGTATTTTACATTTCTTTGTCTTTACATTTCAAGCAACATATACATATATTTATATACTTTCAAGTCATTTATCTTTCAAGAGGAATTTACATTATGTTCATCTCTGTAATTCTTAGTAGTTATTTTTCTTTCCTTATTGTAATGAGTAGCTAATCATATTAGCTTGGGTGTGAGGCAAAGGGTGGTTATGTGGATCTAAAAGAAAGTGAGTTTTTGTGACTTTAACCAAGTTTTATTGTTCCAACCCAAGTTTTATCAAGATAATACAACTCCTTGACAAATTGATCACTTTGATAGTGTTAAAGTGTGATGGACCTAGAGATAGGCCATTAAATAGCAGGTCAATTTGAATGACATGGGAGGTAATCTCGAAAGAGTTACTTGCAACGAGAGTTGTTACTTGTGTTTTTTAAAATGATTCATTCTTGATAAATGGTCACTTTTTCAAAGGGTTAAAATGGAGTAGACTTAGAGATAAGCTACTTGGAATACATCAACTTGGGAGGTATGGGGGTTATTTCGAAAGAGTAACTTTTAACGAAGAGAATTTGTTTCGCCGTATATTTTGAGAACTCCATTCCCATCATTCCCTTATCTTGAACTTTGCTCAGAGATGAGATTGTTTATGGCTACTGGAATAATGGAATGGTGAGACCCGAGAGGAACGTGTCTTAAAATCGATAATAAAACTAGTTACAGTCAGAAGCATGTTGCAGCATTCCTATAGCATCATGCCATGACAGTGCTGTAGCATTGACCTGCTGGATTTTGGATTCATATACCATCAAAAGTCTTACACCCTTGCTTCTCATTTGTTATTGTTTAATCAGATCTGTGTTAACCAACCTTCCAAAATATTGCTTCAAATTCGTCATCTGAAATCTCATCTTTCATTATACTTTTAACCCACTTTTTAGTCCAATCTCTGTGGGACGATATCTGGTATCTTTACCATTTTATTACTTGCAAGGCGACATAGTACCAATTTTTATACTTGTTTTTTTGTATTATTTCACTTCCCTAAGGAATACAAAAGGGCTTGTCAGTCGGCATAACTCTTTTTGCAGATCTTGCGCTGCCTTCAAACGTTCTCGGATTGCTTTAACTTTGTCTGTCGTTTCTTGCACAATCTCCGGTCCGGAAAATTGTTTTTTGCCCGCCTCTAACCAACATACGGGGGTTCTACATTTCCTCCCGTACAAGGCCTCGAATGGTGTCGCCCCAAGGCTCGAGTGGTAGTTGTTATTGTAAGTAAACTCTACCAAAGGTAAATGAGTATCCCAACTTCCACCGAAATCGATCACACAAGACCTAAGCATGTCTTCTAAAGTTTGAATCGTCCTTTCGCTTTGCCTATCGGTTTGTGGGTGGTAAGTCGTGCTTAAGTTCACCCGCGTGCCCAATTCCTATCGTAAGGCTCCCCAAAATCTTGACGTAAACCGGCTATCACGATCGGAGACTATAGACAAGGGTATACTATGCCTAGAGACCACCTCATCTATATACAGTTTCGCTAGCTTATCCATTGGAAAGGTTTCTCACATTGCTAGAAAATGCGCGCTTTTCGTCAAACGGTCAACAATCACCCAAATGGTGTCATTGCCTCTCAAGGTCTTTGGTAGCTTGGTTATGAAGTCCATAGTAATCTTGTCCCACTTCCACTCGGGTATTTCTAAGGATTGAAGGCTCCCATAAGGTCGTTGGTGCTCGGCCTTTACTTGCGAAGAAGTCACGCATCTCTCCACATAGTGTGCCACATCTAATTTCATAACCGGCCACCAATAGTGTAACTTCAAGTCCCTATACATCTTTGTACTTCCCGGGTGGATAGAGTATTTGGACTTGTGCGCGTCTTCCAAGAGTAGTTCTTGATTCCCACCAATCTTTGGCACCCAAACTCGTCCATCAAAACATTTTATCCCGCGGCTATCTTCTGTCAAGAGTAGGCGTTGTTTGACCATTACTACATCTTTGAGATTCTCTTCCAACAAGGCCTCGGTTTGCGATGTTTTAATCTTTTCCAAAAGACTTGACACTAACTAGATTCTCGTAAGCTTGGATTGAAGCCTCCCACTATACTCTTTCCAACTCAAAGCATCGGCCACCACGTTCGCCTTTCCCGGGTGGTAGAGTAGCTCACAATCATAGTCCTTAAGTAGCTCCAACCATCTTCTTTGTCTCAAGTTGAGCTCCTTCTGATCGAAGACGTACCTCAGGCTCTTGTGGTCCGTGTACAAGGTACACTTCGTGCCATAAAGATAATGTCGCCACAACTTTAAGGCGAACACTACCGCTGCTAATTCCAAGTCATGAGTGGGGTAATTCTTCTCATGTACCTTTAGTTGCCTAGACGCATAGGCAATCACCTTTCCCCTTTGCATAAGCACACACCCAAACCCCATCTTGGATGCATCGCTATAGACTACAAAGTCCTTCGATCCTTCCGATAAGGATAAAATTGTGGCCTCGCACAATTCCTTTTGCAATGTCCGGAAAGCTTTTTCTTGCGATTCGGTCCATACGAACTTCACATTCTTTTTGGTTAAGGTGGTTAGCGAAGAAGCAATCTTGGAGAAGTCTTGGATGAATCTTCTGTAGTAACCCGCCAAACCCAAAAAGCTCTGTATCTCATATGGGCTTTTTGGAGGTTCCCAATTCATCATAGCTTCTATCTTCGCCAGATCCACCTTCACTCCGTCTTTCGTGACCACGTGCCCCAAAAACTGCACTTCCTTCAACCAAAACTCACACTTGGAAAATTTAGCGTAAAGCTTCTCTTTCCTCAAGACCTCCAGGACCTCACGGACATGACACGCGTGATCGGACTCGTCTTTGGAGTAAATTAGGATATCATCAATGAACACGATGACCGATTTATCAAGGAACGGTCGACACACGTGGTTCATTAAGTCCATGAACACCGTCGGGGCGTTCGTTAAGCTAAAGGGCATCACTAAAAACTCGTAGTGACCATAGCGTGTCCGGAAAGCGGTCTTCGGAATATCATCGTACTTGACCTTCACTTGATGGTAACCCAAACGTAGATCAATATTCGAAAAACAACCCGCTCCTTGAAGTTGGTCAAATAAGTCATCGATTCTAGGGAGTGGGTATTTGTTCTTCACGGTTACCTTATTCAACTCCCTATAATCGATGCACATCCGCATGGTGCCATCTTTCTTCTTTACAAACAGGACTGGTGTTCCCCACGGCGACGAGATTGGTCTCACGAAACCCTTCTCGAGAAGGTCCTGTAACTTCCCCATCATCTCTTTCATTTCCGACGGAGCCAAACGATATGGGGCCCTGGCCATCGGAGTCGCTCCCGGCGCTAGATCAATTTTTAACTCTACTTGACGATCGGGTGGTAAACCAGGCAAGTCGTCCGGGAACACATTAGGGAACTCCTTCACCGCCTCTACATCCTCTAGCTTTTTCTTATCGAGTTTGGCATCTATCACGTACGCCAAAAAGGATGAGCATCCTTTCGATAAACACTTTCGTGCCTTCACCATATTGTAATTGCTACTTCGCCTTTCCGCCTCTCGCCGTACACAGTCACCGACTCAACATCCGAAATTGGGATTCAGATCAACTTCTTCGCATAAAGGATTTCGGCATGGTTACTCGACAACCAATCCATCCCGATGAGAAAATCAAATCCTCCAATGACCATTGGCATTAGATCAACCGGGAATTCTCTCCCTTCAATTTCTAGCTTGCAACCCTTAAGGATGTCTCGAACTACTACTTGATCACCATCTTCTAGTTCAACCACTAACGCATCCTCTAAACTAGTAGTGGGCAAGGATAGCTTTGGGCAAAACGAAATTGACACAAACGAAAATCTAGCTCCCGAATCAAATAATACACGTGTAGGTATGGAGTTTAGGAGAAACATACCCGAAACTACATCCGTCGAAGCCTTCGCCTCCTCGGTAGTCATCTGAAATGCTCTTCCTGTTGCTTTCGAAGGGTCCACTTTCTTCCCCCCGCTGAAACCCGTCTTCGCCTTCGGGCATTCGCTCCTAATGTGACCCGGTTCCTTGCACCCAAAACAAATTTGTCCTCTGATCGGACAATCTCTGAAACTGTGGCCGGACTTTCCACATTTAAAGCACGGCTCGGACCCCGAGTTACAAGGGCCGAGATGTTTTCTCCTACACTTGGAGCACCATGGGACATCTCGTCTGGGTCCGACTCCTCGTTGATTGTTGTTGAATGGTCTCGGTCACTTGGAGGGTACAGAACTTCCTTCCCATCTCCTTTTCTCACCGCCTCCACTTCTCTCTATCTTGTTCGAACCGTAAGAATCTTCCACCAATTGTGCCTCCTAAATTGCCTCTCAAAGAGTAGAGGCTCTGGACACCCGTACCAGATTCTTCATTTCGGACGGAAACCCTTTGGTGTAAGCCTTGATCTTCTCTTTTTCAGTCGGGACCAGATGTCCCACTAAACCTAGTTTGTCCATAAATTGGCGGTTGTACTCTTTCAATGACAAGTTTCCTTTCGTCAGATTTTGGAATTCCTTCTCTATTCGATCCATGGCCCGCTCGTTACAAAATTCTTCCATCAGTTTCTTCTTAATGGTCGGCCAACTCAATTGAGCCAATATCGTGGCCTCTATGACGAGGAGTAAATGTTCCACCACGTTAAAGTCGCCCCTCTCAGCATCTAAGAACCAAACGTTGTTTTTTTTCCTTCCCCACATTCATTTGATCGGAAGGCCTGCTCAGTTTCTCGGATCCAATTCATACAAACAATCGGATCGTCTATGCCCTTGAACTCTGGCGGTCGGCAACTCAGGAATGCCTTAAAAGTGCAAGTCCTCGGCACTTGCCTTGCTTCTAGGGTTGGGGTCTCATTAGTAGGAATTGCAGGTCCGGTACCCCCGAATCCCGCCACCAAAATGTTCTCTGCGACCGCTTCGTGTCTACGGTTGTTAGTATCCCGGTCCTCCAGCAACTTCAGGAACATTTCTTGTTGTTGAGCCATCGTCGCATTCATGGCCTGCATCATCCGATCCATCATCCTTGACTCTGGGGTCACTTCCTCCATTATTGGTTCGGATGAGGCTATGTTGCGACGAGGTACAAGTTCGGGCCCTCCGCCCAACACATTTTGCAGCCGCGGGGGCAAGTCCGCTGTTGTAACTCTAGGGTGGTCGGTCGTAGATGCCGACGCCTCTTGGCCCTCCGGCCGATTGCGTGTGCTTACCATATTCTACCACAAACACACATGAGAATATAGGTGAGATAAAGAGACTATACGAATACCATATAGGAAAAGTACTACTACATTCATTAATCATCATAACAATGGAACACAAGCATAATCACGTAAAACATCTTCATAATAACGTTAGCTAAGTGAAATTATGAACATGTGATACGTAAGAATTTTCATCACCATCACCACAATTCTCAATCAGTGTAATTTCCATCTACTCTAAGACCATCCTATCTTAAGAGTTCTACCCAATCTCACTCAATCATAACTTAAATCACAGCTTAAGTCTAGGTATTCTACGTTCATACCTAGTTCACTTAAACTACTGCTCTGATACCAACTTGTAACGCCCTAAATTTTAGAGAAATAAAAATTCGAAAATTTCGCAATATGACGACTATAAAATGAGTAAACCTGGATAAATAGTGACCTGCTAAAACAAGCCCAAGGTATCATCCCGTGAACGGGGAAATATAGTTGTAGCCTTTACAAATAAATCGAATGAAGAATAATACTCAACGACCTAATAATCTAACTTAGACAAGAAAGATTAAGATCGAGTGTTGCTATTCTTCCAAAATACGTATCCACTATCACCATCGCATTGGTCAATATATCATCCCAAAAAGACCACTCTCGACCCCTAGGCGGACAGCTCATTCCCGACGAATCCCACCGCTAGATTGACCTGTTATACATGTCATTTTAAGAAAAAGTGTTAGGCTAAAGCCTAGTGAGATCAAACAATTGTAATTAAAATAATCAACGATAAACATAAATAAAGAAAGTGAAATTAGAATATGAATAATAGTGTTTTTACCATAAACAGTTACCTATTGGGTTAACGGGGGAGGCCCGCTTACTAACACAAGTGACGGAACACAAAAGTAAGCCACTTGACAAGTCAGTAAAGCCAAACACATAAAAGTGTACGCAAGGGATGTTAGGCTCGATGGCTTTAAACGTACACCCGCGGAAAGTCGACTTCAACCACATAGGGTCCTTACGTTGAGATCCTCATCCAATATCGTAATACTTAGCACGTAGGACTTATGACCCAATCTGATGCCTAAACGTGCCTCGATGTGAGAACTAATATCCCAACGTCAGACTAAATGCAACAACAACTATGGGGTCATGACTCCCAAATGAAACCAAATATGTCACATAGAGTTAATCGATTAACCGATAGTTCAACGTCAAAATATAATATTCAAGATATTGTCAAATGAAGGTTTTGCATAATACTTGCATAATTTTACCAAGAGGTTCCAATTTGACATATGAATCACATACCCATATTCTAACCATTTGAGTCACTTCAATATTTTAGATTCTAGCTTGGGATTCCAAATACTCAAACCAAGGTTATTGTAAAACAAGTTTTCAATGTACAAACTTATCAATAGTTCAACATGAACTTTCATCAACCCATTATTAAATAAATCTTTGAAGCTAGAGAATGGAAAAAACATGATGCCAAGTCTTATTCACATATATATTCAAGATACTCCTTTTCTTTTCTTGAAATCATTTCCAAACATATAAACCCTAGAATATCCAAAATTAAGGTTTTGGGTGAAAATGCACCCCAAGTTACATAAATAAAAATGGAGATGTCTAGTAGGTTAAAAGTATGATTTTAACATGTATAGAGTGTATAAAATGGATGAACTTACCTTATTAGGTCTAGCAAGTAAAACCCAAACCCTAGGAGATAAACACTTGAACTTAAAGCTTCCAACAACCTAGGATATTGACATAAATGATCAATGGGGATGGTAGCTAAGAGTATATATGAAGAGAGAGGTTAAGGGAATGAATTATTACCTTAGACTTGCACAGAAATGACCTAGAAGCCAACCAAAATCAGATAAAATGAAATAAGAATCGGATTTTCCATTTTATTCCCCAAGTTGCCCGTCCGCGATAGTGACACGGCGACAGTGACAATGTCACTGTCGCGGGGCATAATCTCCCGGGTTCCCCCACCCGCGATACAGATGGCGCGGTTGTGACTCCGCGATAGTGACCAAGGCACTCTCGCCTGTCACTATCGCGCGAGTTGTATTGTAGGTCCTTGACCCCTGGGGATTGTGCTTTCGCGATAGTGACACCCTGTCATTATCGCGGGCACTATCGCGAGCTTCCTGCAGGGCTCGAGTTTGGAACTTTCGACCAACGATGCTTAACCAAATAAAATTTAAATACTTAATATAAAATTCCAAGGTACAGAAAATCTCAACGCGAACTTAAAGCCAAATAAGTTCCCAGATTTCAGGGTGTTACATAGACTATAATGCATTGGATCCATATGCATGTAAGTCAGTCATATTTAATAGTGAGGAGTCTTGATAATCTCACTTTGGAAAATATGTCGTGTTGGCATTTTTGTTTTCCCGGTTTTGTGGAGATGAACCTTTATGGGTTGTACTCCAGGACTATGGGTTGTGGCTTAGATGCTCTAACTCTTATGCACGAGGGTTAAACATCTTGGGGTCATCAAGTAAGGAGTTTGAGACTCTTATCTTGAATGCTATTAAGTATGCACTAAAGGTCTATTGGGAACCTTGGGGTTATAACTTACTAGAAAATGAACAGGCAATAAGATTGTGTATCCTTGAGGTGTAGCTTGGCAAAGCAGAAAATAAAGGATACGACGTCATTAAGGACTTGAGGTGTAGCTTATTAAAACAGGCAATAAAGTCCGATTTGAGGTGTAGCTTATTACAGCAGACAATAAAATCACGATCTGAGGTATAGTTCGATAACAAAGATATGTGGCTTAACTTTGTGTTCTGCCACGTACAATGGATGCGGGTATCCCCCGTCACCGAAGGTGTTGTTTGGGTATTTAATTTTATTATCCATGGTTTCGGTGACGTTTTATAGATATATAGATTGTTATCTATGATTTATGGGTTAAGTACTATGCCCCATCCGTATTTGGATATTTCGGGATATAAAGTTTCCTCCACGTTTTCATAAATTGAAAATTTATTTACTATTTACCTTTTGGGTGAGTTTTGGATTGAGTTTACTTTACGAAGGAATTTTTATATTGGGGTTTTCGTCTTTAAAATTGTGTGTGTTAGGAAACGTTTATATTGGTGTTTCCATCCCCTAAAATGCACGTTATTGGAAAATAGATCGTTTTCATATTTAAAGTAAATTATTTTGGAAATCATGATTTAAGTTGCACTAGTTCCTTTTAACGATTTATATAATCATGATTAAAACTCTTGAACTCAATAAGCGTTAGCCTAACTTTTTTATTTGTCAGCATGTGCATCATGTTCCGGTTGGGGAATGGTACTAGAGACACTGTGAAGAGATGAATGTGAGTTATATACATGGGAAGATAGTAGTTATTGGATGAAGTCTTCCGCACTTTGGGAATAGTAACTGCTTTGGGTTTAGTAACACCCGACCTATTTATTTGGTCTTTGTATAAGACTTAAAGTTAGTAATTGTTGAAGTTAAATAGAGGATTTATCTTGAGGTATTTCTAGGTATCGATTTGTAAAGAGAGATTTTATTCTTTATTTGATGTAATAATGAAATTTTAAATTAGCTGCTCATTCCAAATTTGAGGATGTTACAGGTGAGGATGTTCCCCGTCCCCATTAAAATCCCTGATACCATCCCTGATCCCCGTCTCCGTCCCCGTTAAGAAGTCCCCGAACCCGACCCGAAATGTTCGGTTTTCGATTTTCACTGTCGGTTTCGGTTTTTTTGCCATCTCTACTCCTCCGCTCCTCACATCAACAATTTTTGGTGATGTGCCAATAAATAGAATTAGAAAGTGTGAAGTCTATTTTCTAAAATAAGAAAATTGTGTTTGATAAATTGATAGTGGTTAATGTCAATTAATAGATGCAATGTTTATAGAAATATATACCAACATATGTAATTTTTTATATAAAATATACAAATATATGGAATTTTTATATAAAATATACAACTATATGGAATGTTTATAAAATTGTATACATTTATTCCATATTTTATAATTTTTCATATTTATTAAATTTTAAGTAGTGAAATTGTAAACTTTTTTACTATTAAGTGTTGTCTTTATAAAGAAAAAAGGTATCTAGTATATTCAACTTTTAGTAGTCTACATAATAAATTTAATAAATTTATATAAACTTGTATTTATTAACCTATAACTTGTTACTATTTTTTGTGAAATGATTGTAACACCCTAGAATTTGGAAAAAACGACTAAATTAAAAAAACTTTCAATAACAACTCAAAGAGGGATAAAATCTTTTACCACAAATCCGTAATGCAATACATTTCTAGATTGAACCATCAACGAGTAAATAAAGTCTTACATAAAGACTAACTAAAGTCGGGTGTTACTATAACCCAATACCAATCGCTATCTCCAATATAAGTGTGGAAGACTTCAACAAGCTAATCACCTTTTTCGAGCACACAACCAACACTCATCTCTTCACAGTGTCACTAGAATTATTCCCAACCCGGACCTGTTGTATATGCCGACAAATAAAAAGGTTAGGCTAACGCCTAGTGGGTTCAAGAGTTTTATGTCGTGATTATACAGGAAAACGTGAAACGGTAACATTGAACTTATAATCACGATCCTTTAAAATTATTTACTTTGAAATATGAGAACAACTCATTCTCCAATAATATGCATTTTATAGATGGACGTCTCAACACCAAAACATTCTTTCATGAAATAATGCAATC
This sequence comes from Arctium minus, assembly GCA_954870635.1. Lineage (NCBI taxonomy): Eukaryota > Viridiplantae > Streptophyta > Magnoliopsida > Asterales > Asteraceae > Arctium > Arctium minus. The sequence goes on along the minus strand of OX941097.1, from coordinate 18,627,202 downwards.
CAACACTTACTCAAACGAGGATATTGGTAATGCTCGAATAATGAAATTTGAGTAACTTTATAAAACAAACGACCAAAATATGAGTAAACTCAAGTCTCCAAAATTTAAAGCATAAAGGAGATAACCCAAACTCGAAGCGTCACCGAAAATAAGGATAAAATTAAATACCCCAAAACAACACCTTTCGATGACGGGGGAAACCCGAATTCCAAGGCTAATGGCAGAACACCAAGTAGGCCACATTCCAAGTTATTGAGTTCACCATACTAGGATCAAGGCCGTGAGCACGCCGGCTCAAATAAAGATGTGGGGGGTGGCACCCAATGATTCCTAGTCATGCTCATTCACTATAATTACATTTAACCCATGGCTAGTAACCGATCCCACATAACCGTACCAAAGGCCAAAAAGGGGTAAAAATGCATTCGTAGCTACAAAAGGGAAAAACATCCCAACATATAAATAATAGCCCATTTTCTTCAAATAACAAAGACCGACTCATATGCCCATGGATCCACTGCATTACAGTCTAAAACAGTACATGACTCCCTTTGAATGACCAACACACTCAAAACATGTAATTCTCAAATGATGCACATTAACCGCCATCATACTCAAAACTTCACAACGAGCTATTAAACCGGACAAATGTCCACAAGACTCATTTATTTTCAAATATGCATTTCCAAGTTTAACTGCTGATAAGAATGAAAATCATAAAATGAGACTATATACATTTTTTCAAGTATCTCACATAAATGTGTAAGTAGTACGTTATAAAACATCTAATTTCATGAATGAGGCATAAAACCCGACAAACATTTAAAAGTGTATTTGTTTGACCAAGGATCTATTTATGCAATAAATCATCGAAACATATTCATTTGTGACACCTTTATCAAAATGCTCAAAAATCCCAAATGTGGGTGTTTTACAAAGTTTATAAGGTTAAATACTTCAAGTAATCAAAGATTACCAAATAGCTCAACATTTGATAATTTCATGTAACACATAAACACCTTAAAATGAACATTTTGGCATGTACAACGTTTTCACAAATCAACTTGAACTCACCTTGCTAGATTTAGGCTAAATCTAGATTTTACCCACTTAGAGCATCTTTGAAGAAACTTGAATCTTCAAGCCAAACCTTCCAAAACCTTAATCCACAAGGGTCCAACCATAAATAATTGTTCCCCAAACACTTAACATCAAAATCTCTATTTTGGGCAAAACCCTAATTTTGACCCAAAACTCCCAAAATTATCCAAACCGAAATTTAGAGAAATCCAACACTAGGAAACCATCAATGGAGTATTTATAACTTATTTTATGGTTTAGAAATGGAAGGGATACACTTACCACTTAGGTTTTGATGAAAACCTAGAAAATCCCAAATTCTTGAAGGTGGAGGTGATGATGATGAACTCTTGATCCTTGCTTCCACTCCACCACCAAATACTCTTGGATCTTCCCAAAACAATCTAACCTTGAAAATCTCTCAAATACGAAACCATGTCAACTTCATTCACTGAAATCGGAGTTGGGATGAAGAAGATATGAAGAAATGAAGTTTTAGGGTGAAAATGAGGCTAAAATCAGATTTTAACCCATGTTGTTTCTTCTGATGCCAAGCACGACCCGTGCCACTTTTGTGAAGAAAATGGCACGACCCGTGCGCCCTGCAGACCATGAATATATGTCCGAACACTGTTTTGGTCATAACTTCTTCGTTATAGCTCCGTTTTTGCTCCGGAAAGAACCGTTGGACTCGTAATTGAATCATTTATCCATTAAGACTATAAAATCTAGGATTCAAGTCCAAAATCATATATCTTATTTTTCCTTAATATATCGGTTTCTGTATTAACTTGAAATGATACCTTTCGAAAATCGGGGTGTTACAATGACAAATAATCAATATTAATATTTATCAAAAAAAAAATAGATATACACAAAAATAAGTTAATAAAATATGAAATACATATGTATATACATACACACACATATATATATATAAGTTACAAAAGTTATTGAAGTTGATTTTCGAGCAATTTTTTTGCTTAAGCCATGGTTGACATATTCATTTGCATCTATCATATTACCATCTTTCGATTTCGATGTCAATGTTTGATTCTTATCTCATCTTGTTGGTTTCTCTTTTTCGTCTTGTTTTTCAAAGTTTGTAGTGCACTACGAAAATCGACGTTATCAGTGACGGAAAATTTCATCGTTGATCCGTCAGTGAAAGTGATTTCTATCACTAATCTATCGTTGAAAATCCGTCAATGAAAAGGTGGTGGGTGATACTATCAGCAGCAGATCAACGATGGATCATGGATGGATCAGCGACGCACCGTCTATCACTGATTTCCGTCGCTAATACGTCACGTATATGTCACTAATTAGCGACGACTTTTGTCCGTGATTGATTTTCGTACCCTTTTTCTAATAGTGTGAATTTTCTCATTAGCTTTACATTTTTTGCCTCGATAATCAACCACTTTTCCGTTTAATAACAATTGTGTTTTAATAATTTTGAAGATTTTATTTATTATTGAATACTAATACAAATATAATTATTTTACAAATAATTTATAATTTTTTTAAAAAGTGTACCAAGTTGAAATAAAATAAAATTTGTTTTTCAATAAATTTATATTTTTGTATTGCTAAATAATAAATTAATAATTTTATATTATATAATAGTAAATAATATTTAATTTGATTAATGTATAGTTTACGTTGATGTCGTATTTTAGAAAATTGGTTTGATTTTGATGTATGAAAGTGAATAGTAAAAGCAATTAATGTAGCACTTAAGAAATTGGTTTAAAAATTACAAGATAGCAGATGGTCTAATGCAGATATCTTAAATGAATAGTTACTTAGCTGTATGTAATAGTGAATCGAGTGATAAGAATTATATGACGTGTTAATTGGCTAACCCCTCCCTCCTTTTCCTTTGGAAAAAAGACTGATAACACAAAATTAGTATATTTCTTAGTAGTTCCAAAATTAAATGCATAATTAAACATTAACCATCTACATCATCACCTCAATTATTTTCTTAAAGCAAATATTCATCTCATACTATTTTCACTTGTAAAATGTAATCATGTTCCAATTGATAATTAATGTAGTAGTGTCCACAGAAAGCACACGAGCATTGAAGAAATTATTGGTGATATCAAATTTTCGTTGTTATTACAGGTTTAAGAAAAGGTGGTGCTAAAGAAACGTCATTTGGATTACTCAATATATTGAAACTACGAAAAAGTATGATTTTGACACATGTGATAAGAAGTTGTATAGTAACGGGTTCATTTAATCTCATCCTTAACAAATCAACCATCACTGAGACCAACAAGGAAGAAGATACACAATGACAATACCTATCACTTCCTTCGTCTCATCATCTAGTTCAAGAACAAGAACTCATGAAAGGGTGAGAATAATTGAACCTCCTATCAATTAAATACTCACACGCATTAACATTTAAAAATCCTTATTTTTCATATTTACAATGTTATGATTTGATTCAAAGAAAATTCAAATAGTAGGACCGGTTCAAAATATGGAGGAAACATCTTTTTTGGGATATATGTTAGATTCTTTTAACTCGTTTTTTTAGTTACCATTTTATAAGTAAATAATAACACATGACAAAATTCAAGAAAAATGATTAAGGGAGAGAAAGAGAAGTGTTAAAATTTGTCAAATGTGTCACTGTTTAGTTATTATAATTATAGTTCATGACGAATTTAGCATTACTCGTTATCTAGTCGAACAACTTATATATGAGACTTCCGCAAGATCTATACATTTAATACAAAATCATCATCAATTGGGATAAGCCAATTTTGAATTTTTCATATTTACATGTTTATGATTTTATCACGTCAGTTTTTTCTTTCCATCACATTATTTCTCTTTTTCCTATATATTTCATAAACCTTTCACCTCCAATGATCATATACTAATCAATGGTTTATATAATAAAAAAACTACAACAATAAAAATTATAATAGTTGAAAATTACTTATTGTAATAAAAAAATTACAAAAAAAATATTTTACTTTATAATTAGTTTGTATATTTAAAAATAAAATTAATAAAAAATAAGATAAATTAAAATCAACATATTCAATAATTAAAGTACACCATAACAAAAATAAATATCATCAATAATAAGAATCAAAAAAATCTTTAAAACACAAAAAAGAATTTTATATGTTAAAAAATTATAAGTATATCAATAATTTCTCTCAATTTATTATAATACATCTTCCTTAATAACAATCTAAAAAGATCTTGTATTTAAAAATAAACTAGTGTGTAAACCGCGCGTTGCGCGGTAGCGTAAGTACTTTGTGTTCAATAATATGTAAACAACCATATAAATAATATTGGTTGGTAATATAACGATCTACAAATCGTACTCATATCTTTTGTAAAATTTCATAAGATTTTATTATTGGAATATATATATATATATATATATATATATATATAGTTAAGCAATAAATATATAAAGGGAAATAAAATGAGTAACATTAACGATGGAATGGTAGTTGCATAACTGAAACCACCACGGTTGTAGGCGGCGAATCTAATTGAATTTTTACTTTTTCATTTGATTTATTCGAGTTTTTTTCGACTTGAGACTGTTTTCTTGCAAGTTCGGTTTATCGACCAATAAATAAAGAATGCTCGAAAAAAGAAGTTTTATTAATTTTATGTAAATGAAAGACAATATATGACACAATTTAATCAAATTAAACAAATTTATGAACCAATTTGATTAGCTTAACTAATGAAATCGACGGTTTCCACGGTTTACAAAATTAGAGTGGTTTCTATTTGATCTCTCCCATATATATATATATATATATATATATATATATATACTTATATTATAAAACAGGGATAAAAAACTCTTAAATACAAATTATTATGCACAATGTACCATCATTTTATGCAAAATATTTTAAAAATCTCTTAATTTACAAGTATCAAAACACAAGATACATATTACTATTGCAGGCTTCTAACACCCACCAATTTGGTATGTACACGGCCTTCCTTTTATGTAGATATTTCCATTATCACTATTAATTAATATATTATATTCCTATAAATTTGTTTTAATTATATTATTAAATATGTAATTGGTTATTTTTTCTATATGTCATTAAAATATATAAGATAATCATTGAATTCTAACAAAATACTTAATTTTTTATATAAAAAACATTATATTATTAAGCTTAAATTAAACAAATTTATAAAAAAACATTATCATTTTCTCAAAACCATCCAAAATCGTACTGTAAATCGACAAAAAAAAAATGAAACATTAAAATTGTGATGTATCTCGCTTCATTGTGCGAGTATGCTTCTAGTATATATATTAAAAAGGAATTAAAATAATTGTACGTATTAGTAATTGTAGTAAGTTACTGTTTTATAATTTTATATACTGATTTATTTTAATTTGATTTTTATATATTATTTTTATATGTTTTTTTTTCCTATACATACTATTATTATATTGATTCTAATTTTTATTTTTTTGATTGTAGTAATTTTTATTTCAATGAACTGATTCTAATTATATTGTTTTATTTTAATTACTTTTTCTAAGTGGTATTAAATGTAATAAATATTTCATTTATTAATAAGGAAATTAATAATAAGTATTTAATTTTATATTGTAATGTAGTGATTCTAATTTCATTTATATCTATAAATTTATTATTTAGGATTTAGAATGTTTTTTTAATTTGTATATTGATTACAATTTTTATTTTTATTCTAATTATATATATATATATATATATATATATATATATATATATATTTTAACTTGAAAATAGTACAAATCAATATATAAAGTTTACTAAAGAAAATCGTACAAATCAATATATATACACTAATTATTCTAAATAACATATATAAAATGTAATGTGAATAATAATAATTGATAATGGTCATTTAATAACATTAAAATATGTAATTAATGTTGTGTTAATAATAATTAATGATTATTCACTAATATATAAAAACAAATAAGAGTACTATGTAAATATGTAAGTTATATTATAGGGAATTTAATTAAAATAACCGTATTTGAACATCGTATTACCGAAATGCCCCAAATCTCGTCGAGTTTGCCAAAATACCCCATATGTCCGGGATCCGTGGCCGGGATGAGGCTCGATCCCGGGGTTAAAGTGGTTCGGCCGGGAAAGGGTTCAATCCCGGGGTTATGTCCGGGATGAGGCCGGGATTCCCGGGGTTAGGGGCCGGGTTTCCCGGGGTTAATGGCCGGGTTTCCCGGGGTTGTCATGGCCGGGATTTTTAGGGTTTGAGAAAAAAATTAGGGTTTCAGGGTGGGAACTATCATTTTATGTGTTTTCATTGTTTTTCACGTGTTTGTTGCCTGATTTCAATTGTTTTTCCACGTTTTTTTCCATTATTCGTAAAATAAATATATACTTGTCATCGAATGTACGATTCAATTTCATCGTTGGCTATAAATTTTTCCTATAAGAGTCAGTATAATTCAAGGTAAATACGTTCATCATCACATCCATTCCATTTTTCTTTCTTCCTTCATTGTTCATACTATTGAAAAAATGAGTTCACCTGTTGTAAAAGCTAAGCTCTATTTATGTTTCAATGGTCAGTGGGTTCAAAACAACAATGAGTGGGATTATATTGGGTACACAAAGCGTGGTGTACAGATTCCAGTAATCTATACATATAAGAGGTTTCTTCGTTACGCCATGGAAAAATGTGGAATCGAAGATTCTGATACTTGCAAGTTGGTGTTCAAACGTGCAGATCGCTCACTAGTGGAGCTAAACAACGACGAAGTGATACTTGGTTTTATGCAAATTGCAGTCGATTCTGAAAGACCTCTAAAAGTCTTTGTGTATGACGCAACATTGATGTGCGACGAAGGTGATGACGAAGATGATGCCGGAGGTGATGACGAAATCCACGTCGGTGGTAGTCAAAATGAGCCTGATTATCAATTTCAGGCATCATACGACACCACACTTTATGCTGATCATTCATATCATCCTAACGACTCTTATCCCGATGTTGTTCCGGAGACGCAACTAGAAGAAGAACAACAAGTAGAAGAAGCTGAAGAAGAAGAAGACGAAGAAAGACGGTTTTCTGGAGTTGCTCATGACGAAACCCATGTTTTCACAACGGGTATATCTGATCTAGACAGATCAGATACCGATACTGATGAGGACGAAGAAGAAGAGACATATACCCCTAGCAATAAATCACTTGGTGAGTTAAACGATTATTTTGATATGCCTCCTTCCCTTCCAAACCGGGAGACCAATATACCACCCTACCAACCCGTACCTTACAATCGCGGTACAAGTATACATGAAGGACAACTATTTGATACGAAGGAGCAAATGTCCATACAGCTCGGAATTAAGTTCTTGGAAGAGGGTTTCGTGTTTAGAACGGAGAAATCCGACAAAAGCAGATATGTGGCTGTCTGTGAGCAAACAAATTGTAAGTGGCGTATGTCGGCGAAGCCAAGGCGTGATTTGAAAGACAGATCGACGTAATGAAAATCCTCCTACATAGTAACGAATAAAAGACAACGACTTATGGTTATAGTTAATATTTATGGTTTTTTACAAAGTTAAGGAGGCCTAAGTTTTGTTGATTTCGACTAGTGAGAGAGTTTAGAAAAGAAGCCACTCAATCTATTGGACTTCCAGGTAGTAGGGGAATCACGTGGATTGCTTAAATCCCTACAAACCTTAGGGCTATTTACACTCGTTTGACAAAATCCAAATCGATATGTTTTGAATTTACCAAGGTTAAGGGGACTAAATTGTAAAAAACCAAAGTCTAGGGGCCTAAGTTGTAAATTTACCAAAGTCTAGGGGCCTAAGTTGTAAGTTTATCAAAGTTAAGGGGCCTAAGTGGTAAATTATTCAAATTTAAGGGGCCTAAGTTGTAATAAACCAAAGCCTAGGGGCCTAAGTTGTAAGTTTATCAAAGTTAAGGGGCCTATGCCATCTCTAAAATATTTATAAAAAAAAACACAACACTCTAAAAAAACGTAACACTCTAACATGTTATTAACGCAATCTCTAAAATTAACCCAGTCTCCAAAAAACATGCCATCTCTAAAATATTTATAAAATATAACACAACAATCTCAAAAAACGTAACACTCTAACATGTTATTAACGCAATCTCTAAAATTAACCCAATCTCCAAAAAACATGTCCTCTAAAATATTTATAAAAAAAACACAACACTCTAAAAAACGTAACACTCTAACATGTTATTAACGCAATCTCTAAAATTAACCCAATCTCCAAAAAACATGCCATCTCTAAAATATTTATAAAAAAAAAAACACAACACTCTAAAAAAACGTAACACTCTAACATGTTATTAACGCAATCTCTAAAATAAACCCAGTCTCCAAAAAACATGCCATCTCTAAAGTATTTATAAAAAAAACACAACACTCTAAAAAAACGTAACACTCTAACATGTTATTAACGCAATCTCTAAAATTAACCCAGTCTCCAAAAAACATGTCATCTCTAAAATATTTATAAAAAAAACACAACACTCTAAAAAAACGTAACACTCTAACATGTTATTAACGCAATCTCTAAAATTAACCCAGTCTCCAAAAAACATGCCATCTCTAAAATATTTATAAAAAAAACACAACACTCTAAAAAAACGTAACACTCTAACATGTTATTAACGCAATCTCTAAAATTAACCCAATCTCCAAAAAACATGCCATCTCTAAAATATTTATAAAAAAAAACACAACACTCTAAAAAAACGTAACACTCTAACATGTTATTAACGCAATCTCTAAAATTAACCCAGTCTCCAAAAAACATGCCATCTCTAAAATATTTATAAAAAAAAACACAACACTCTAAAAAAACGTAACACTCTAACATGTTATTAACGCAATCTCTAAAATTAACCCAGTCTCCAAAAAACATGTCATCTCTAAAATATTAATAAAAAAAACACAACACTCTAAAAAAACGTAACACTCTAACATGTTATTAACGCAATCTCTAAAATTAACCCAATCTCCAAAAAACATGTCATCTCTAAAATATTTATAAAAAATAACATATTATCCGACGTAAACATAACACATAATCTCATATATAAAAGCATAATCGAACATATAGTCTAACAAACATACAATAAATATTTTAGAAAATATAAAACTACAATAGGGTTAAGAAAACTTACAGAAGTAAGTAGACGAGACATATCCGAGCGTGATATACACGATTGCAATGAGAGAGTTAGAAATGAGGGAGAGAGTTAGAATGTTGTGTGGGGTGTCAAATGGTCCCCCTCTCCCTTTTATAATCGAACCCAACACTTATAACCCTAATTCCTTTTAATCCAAACCGTTCAATACCATCAATCACCACATACCCACTTTTCCCGACCCCCAACCCCGGGATTCCCGGCCATAAACCCGGGTTTCCCGGCCACGCGACCCAACCCGGGATTCCCGGCCTCGTTTCCCGTAGATAAGGGGTATTTTGGCAAACTCGACGAGATTTGGGGCATTTCGGTAATACGATGTTCAAATACGGTTATTTTAATTAAATTCCTTATATTATATTCAACTATCAAAAGTATTTGATTTATGTATATTTTTTGCAATGAGATTTTTTTGTGTAACTAAAATTTTTCATCTTCATTTTATTTATTTATATTAATTAGAGTATTATTTTTAGTTGTTATGTATAAAAATATACATGTTATTATATTTAAGTGTCGTATAAATTAAAATTATTTATTTTAATAAGATTTTAAATGATTAATAAAATTAAAATCTAAGAAAAAGTATAAAAGACATAAATAAATAAATAAAACTCTAAAATCCCAACATAAGTAAAAAAGAAATGTATGTAATAATTAGTCTTCTTAAAGTAAACTGAAAAAAATACAAATAATAGTTGAAAATTGATTTGTTAATGTTGTCTATGATTGTAATGTTTTCAAAATTCAGTTATCAAACCGTTGTTGCCATCTAAAATCACGACCACGAATAAACCCTCGGTTCCCTTGGAAAAACCTAAGAGAAATATAGAAGATAGAAGTAAAAATAAATAAATCTGAAATCCCAACAAAAATACAAAAAGAATAATACCTGGATCAATATTCTTGAAGTAACTTGAAAAAAAAAAATTGTTAAAAGAATAATGATTTGTGTGAAAAAAAAACACATCAAGTGAAGGAGAGATAGAAAAGAGTTTCCTTAAAAAATGACGGTTTGTGAAATGATTCAAATGAATATTACATCATCAAGTGATGAAGAGGGCAATAAAGAGTTCACCTGGAAAAAAAATTGTTGAAGAATAACCGTTTGTTAAATGAAGAACACATAAGGAAATGGATAGAAAGAGTTTACCTGAAAGACAATTTTGTGGAAGAATAACCGTTTCTTTTGTGAAATGAATAGCACATCAATTGATATGAAGAGATATGACAAAAAATTAGTGATCAACAAAGCATGAGAAAACAAAATGAGCACATGAAAAATTTGGATGTTTCACCTTCAAGAATGAAGATGAATATGTTTAAAAGTTAAACTTTTGAAAATAGATGATAGACATATAAAGTAAAATATGAAGAGATACTATATTGGTTTTCTTGTTCAATATATTGGGAGATGGAGAGGAGTTAGGAAAACGAAGGGAATTGTGTTAAATTTAAACATAATGATTAATTAATGTGGGAAATTAAAGTGATAAATTAGGGAAAAAATGATTAAAAGAAGAATGAAGGAGAAAAAAGATAAAGGGGTTTCTAGACATGAGGAGATGTCACCTCATACATGGTGGTTTCTTCTTTAATATATATATAGATATAGATATATAGATTTGAATTTCGTTGGATTGGTGTAAATTGGTTCTTATTTGTGAACCTATTTTGTCCACCTCAGCTAACATTGATTTCTTTTGAAGGAGAGAAACAATTTCGACTAGTCGCTTCTATCATAAATGCTTTTAATTTTACTAAGCCACGACAGATTTGAGTCGTTATTTATCATCGCGATAGACACCAACTCACGAAAGCTATAAGTTATTTCATAGCCGATCAATAATAATTACAAAATATCAAAGAGGTGTTAGCCTAGTGGTAAGGCACTGAGGGGATAGTGCATGGTATGCCTATCTACCAGGGTTCGAATCCTGGGTGATGCACTTCGGCGATACCCAGACCTTGGGTCGGCCTTCGGGTCGGTTCGAGTCCAGGTTTACGGGCATACCATCTATGGGTATGCGAGTTCGGTCTTGACCGGGCTTAGTCGTACCTGGGTGAGTCCAATCGCTTTGGACTGGGCCGGGTCGCCGCGGATTAGTCGGTGCTGCCCAATTGGATGCCCGGATACCGCGGGTGCGTGTATGTGTGGGCGTAGCCCAAGTTGCCGTAAAAAAAATAATAATAATTACAAAATATTGATAAGATTAATTAGGTTATTAAAAGCTATAAGTTATTTTATTAAATTATGCTATTTTAGTTGGGAATTTAATTAAAATGGGCGTATTTCAAATCCGTATTACCCAAATACCCCAAATCTCGTTCAAATCGCCGAAATACCCTTTATGTACGGGAATAGTGGCCGGGAATCCCGGGTTGGTCGTGTTCGAGGTTATGGCCGGGATTCCCGGGGTTAGGGGCCGGGTTTCCCGGGGTTAATGGCCGGATTAAACTTGAGAGCATATTTGGGAGATACCCATTGACCAACAACAAAGATTTCAATATAATTTTAATATATCCGGGATGGAAGGGTTTCCCGGTGTAAGGGACGGGATCGCCAAATGCTTACATATTAATATAATTTTAATATAATTTTATAAGATTTTAATATATAGTTACACTTTGTACCCCTAAAATTATTTAATTAGTTTACTTTATACCTTTTACTTTTCTATTTTTTATTTTACACTTTCACCAAATTAATACATATAATCGTATATTAACTAAAATACGTTAAAAAAATATGTTTTAATTTTAACAAGCTACACCATTATAATCGTCTCTTCGACACCTTCGAAATGAGCCCAATATTGAATATTTTTGGATTTAATTATTTTATTATATATTAACACATATAATCGTATATTAAATAAAATACGTTAAAAAGATACGTTTTAATTTTAACAAATTACACCATTATAACCGTCTTTTCGATACCTTCGAAATGAGTCCAATATTGAATATTTTTGGATTTAATTATTTATTATATATTATATCTGGTTTAGTTTTAATATCATTATTATTGTAAAAACTTTTAAGAATTATCGATTATACAGAGACGACAATTTTAATACATTTATTTTTAAAATGAGGATATTTGAATTTTATTTTTATTATATATTATATCTATTTTAGTTTTAATATCATTATTATTGTAAAATCTTTTAATAATTATCGATTATACAGATACGACAATTTCAATTCATTTTATTTTAAAATGAGGATATTTGAATTTTATTTTTATGTTTAATGGGTCAATGGTAAAAAAAATCAGGTAAAAACATAAGGTGAAATGATTGACCAAATTTAAGACATGTTTGTTAGCATCTTAATATGCTTAATGGGAGTCTCATCTTATTTGTTAGTTTTACATGATTTTTTTGTAGTGGTTTAATGATATTCAAAAACATTACTTATGTAGTATATATGATATATAATAAAATAATTAAATCCAAAAATATTCAATATTGGGCTCATTTCGAAGGTGTCGAAGAGACGATTATAATGGTGTAACTTGTTAAAATTAAAACATATTTTTTTAACGTATTTTAGTTAATATACGATTATATGTATTAATTTGGTGAAAGTGTAAAATAAAAAATAGAAAAGTAAAAGGTATAAAGTAAACTAATTAAATAATTTTAGGGGTACAAAGTGTAACTATATATTAAAATCTTATAAAATTATATTAAAATTATATTAATATGTAAGCATTTGGCGATCCTGGCCCTTACACCGGGAAACCTTTCCATCCCGGATATATTAAAATTATATTGAAATCTTTGTTGTTGGTCAATGGGTATCTCCCAAATATGCTCTCAAGTTTAATCCGGCCATTAACCCCGGGAAACCCGGCCCCTAACCCCGGGAATCCCGGCCATAACCTCGAACACGACCAACCCGGGATTCCCGGCCACTATTCCCGTACATAAAGGATATTTCGGCGATTTGAACGAGATTTGGGGTATTTGGGTAATACGGATTTGAAATACGCCCATTTTAATTAAATTCCCATTTTAGTTTCTACTGTATTTACCTAACACCTTACTGACATCATATGACAGTCACCATGGCGTCATTGAGATTAATTAGGTTATTAAAAGTTATCCGATTTTCTTGTGTGTGTGTTGGTTGGTTAATTGGTGTTTATAGTCAAGAAAAGTGGATTTGACATTTTATTCCATCAATTCTCCAAAAATCTTACTTTTTTACAAAAGATTTTGATGAGACTCCTCAATCACCAAAAATCAGATTTTTTGACCCCATTTTGGTTAAAAAAATTCCGATTTTTTGAATTAAATACCCGATATTTTTTTACCAAAAACCCCGGGTTTTGGTATTTATACAACATGGATGACATAAATACCATTTTGACCAAAATATCGACAAAACAATCAGATATATTTTGACCAAAAAATCTTCTTACTTTCCCCAAAAAATTGTTACCTTCCCAAGATATATATCGATTTGACAACATAATGACAATAATCAAATATATTTTGACCAATTTTATACCCGATTTTTTTTACCCAATACACGTTTTTTTGTTATTTATACAACATGGATGACATAAATACCATTTTGACGAAAAAATCGACAAAACAATCAGATATATTTTGACCAAAAAATCTTCCTACTTTCCCAAAAAAAATTCTTACCACCGTTCACCGCCGTCTTCCGTCGCCGTTCAACACCGTTCAACACCGTTCACCGCCACTGTTGACCGTCGTCGACGGGGACATCACCACCAATAATTCCAACCATTTTCTTCCCCCACCAACTCCACCATCGACCGCTTGTGACTGCCGTCTTTCGCCGCTATTGACCACCGTTCACCGCCGTCTTCCGTCGCCGTTCAACACCGTTCAACGCCACTGTTGACCGTCGTCGACCAACAGCCGAAATTTAGAAAAATGGCCTACAAAGTGAGTACAGAAAAAAATCTCAATTTATCTGTTTATAATACTTTATGTTGTTATGAATTATTGCACTTTGATAAATGAAAAAAAAAACGTAAATATAATGTATGATATATGAAAACTAATTTATGATTAAGATTATCAATAATCTTGATAATTTTTTTGACAAGATATTACAAGTGATTCATTACAATTATTTAATTAATCTTAGATTATTCATAATCATTGAACCCTTCAGAAATTCATAAAATTGTTACATTATTTTTCTAGTAATGTTATACAAACATTCTATTTATCTAACAAAAATGAAACTTTAATATTTTTATATATGTATTAATTCCCCTTATATTTTTTTAAAATATAAATTCATTGTTATTTATATATAAGTTGTTGAATTTACAATTAAATAAAAATAAAATACAATAATAGAAGTATAATTACTTAAAATAAAAATACGTTATGAAAATAACACATAAATTATACACATTAATTTTAAAAATTAGAATCTTCTAAATTACGGTATAACTTGTATATTATAATAATTTATCAAAACTATTTTTATTACGTATAATTTTGTTTATAAAACTAGATGTAACGGTTTGTTTCAGGGAAAATCTTATTTGACGTTGAGGGGACAAATGAATCTGTTTAAGAAAATTAAGCAGAAATTACACTCAAATAACCGTCGTCTCAGTCTTTTTAGACAATCTTGTTTCGGGAATTGGTTGGACCTGCAACATTTTCATGGAGATCCTATGTTGATTCATACAATTCTCCGATATCAGGTCCTTTTGGAAAAACAAAGGGAAGATATTTTATTTTCTGTAGGAGGTTTTATGTTGCGTTTTTGTTGATTAGATTTTTGTTTAATTACCGGCCTTCGATTTGGGCCCGAGTTACGGCTACCAAGTAACACACCTATGGCTATTAGACGTAGATTGTTTTGTCACATACCTGCGTCCATAGAGATTAAGGTTTCTGATTTTTTTACGTTACTTGATACTGAAGAATTATTCGACGCCTTGTCGGACGATGACGCTATCCGTGTCTGTCTTCAGTTAGTACTTGATAAAGTATTTCTTGGTACACGGAACGACTACGCCGTCCATGATTGGTATCTAGTTATGCTTGACGATTTAAATGAATGGAATCATTACCCGTGGGGTTCACACATATGGGCTAAAACTTATAATCAACTTTATAATGCCCTTTTAAATAGAAAAGAAAAGAACCCGGCGCTGGAAAGGTACACACTGTCGAGATTCATATACGCTTTCAAGGTCCGCCATCATTACTTCTTTGGTTACTCTTATTATTTACCTTGTAATATGCAAATTTTAACGATGTTATTTTTGACGTCACAGATATGGATCTTCGAGATGTTTCCACAGTCGTTAAACTATGTCAGGTATAGTCCCACCATCCCAAGGGCCTGTGGGTGGCGTAGAACAAAAAACGTCTCTACCGACGAGTGTCTGATATTCCTTAATTTCTTACCGGTATGTGTTGTGTTGTAATTAACCATTGATTTTTTTAAACAAAATTATTATTTAAAATATATGTACCTAACTGTTTTATTTTTATTTTTTAAGGCTGCCTTGCCCAAGTTATCGTTGTCACCAACTTTGGCGGAGTCAAGTAGTGAGTGGTGGATTGTAAGCCACCAGTTTTTGGCCCCTCCCGACGTTGGTGATTACGAGGCAAAACCAGAGGAGGACGACCTATTTGATCTGAACCAGCCACTCTGAGACGGTAGTGTCGCGTTCGGTGATTATGGTGGTGTCGGGTTCAGTAATTACGCGTCCAGCAATTTTGGTGGTGCCGCGTTCGGTGATTACGCGTCCGACAATTACGGTGGTTAGTCGTCACAACTTAGAATGTGACAGCATAAGTTTTATATGACTTAATGTGATATAACATGTAACAATCTGGATACAGTGGCTTACACCTCAGGATCCAATCAGCCTTTTCGTTGATCATATCCTCCAGACCGGGATAGTTTTCTTTGATATTTTTAACCTTTTTCTCTTCTTCCCTGATCTATCTTTCTATCCCTTCACCTAGTGCTTCTTTCCCTCGATAAACTTCTCAATCGCTAGCTGCTAAGCCCTAATCTTCTGCCATAGTGCTTTGAGCTCGTCGATTTCTATCTCCGTTTGCCATATGGATTCCCTCATCCTCGTCGGAATATACTGAGAAGGCGTAGGGTTTGAAGGCCTGGCAGGTGATTTACAACAGGGGGCCCTTCAAAATCATGAGTCTCCAAATACAAGTCATATGCCTTATCCCAAGCCTCTTCCTCCTCCTCTGTAATTGCATAATCGACCAAAGTTTTTCCACTCCTCCTCCGTTTGGGGTGGTTTCCAACTCCTCCTGGAACTTTCGTCCATCAATGGTTGTTTTGAAGCAGATCGGGAGGTTCCAACCATGGTGGTGGAAGTGGATGGAGGAAGGAGGGAGAGGATGAATAAGTGATGGTAATTGTGATGTTGGTATGGTTACCCCCCCCCCCCCCCCCCCCCCCCCCCCCGCCTATATATATGCTTAAGAAATACAAAAAACCGGGTATTTAATAAAAAATACCAAAAAAGTCAAATCGTTAAAAAATATCCGGGTATTTGGTGGAAAATACAAAAAACGGGTTTTTATTACAACAAAAATAAAATAAAAAGATAGTGTCAAATCGTGGTAAAAAATACAAAACGTAAAATAAACAAATTAGGGTTGATGTCATCCCTAGAATAAAGTGTCAAATCGTGGTTAATATAAAAAACAAAATGGAATAAAATGTCAAATTGTTGGGGGGGGGGGGTACGTCGGGTGGGGGTGGGGTGGCGTGGGGAAAAGGAAATGTCTGGTTGGGAGGGGACAAGGGGGACACGTGTCAAATCCTATTGCATCGTCAGATAGTGGGGCCCACATGCCTTTTACGCCGACGACGAGCATAAGGCTCCGACATAACAATGTGCTATTTTTTGCAATTTTTGGTCAATGATGCTATTTTGGCAACCCATTTGAGAAAAGATGCTATTATGACTATTTCCCCTAAAAATTAATAAGATTTGTTTGATAAAATTTTAACTTAAATTGGTAAGGTTTGGGGTTAGTTAAATCGGTAAAGGGACTCGTTTGGTTTAGCCGGACTTTTATTTTTTTATTTTTAGCCGGACTTTAATTTTTAAACTCGTTTGGTACTTTGGTTTAGTTGCACCAGATTTCCAAAAATCATCTGAAATACAGGAAATCAACCGACATAAGTGTCGATAGGGATCCAATAATACAATTTTCCATATAACTCCTCAAAATAAATGATTGAAACAATAATTCTAACCACAAAATAAACAAATATTCGACAAGCGGTCTATTAAGAAACCTTTGACACAACTTCCCAAGATCTCTACTAAATCCGGAATAACATAAACAAATAAATCTAGCCAAAGCTAAGATTCTTATCGATATAATCACTCGAACCTTTAATGGAACATGAATTACCGGTCACTAGTAGCGTACCGGTAATCAGGATCGTTCTTTAACATGTTAAATGTGTGATTTTGAACAGGAACCCCAAAATTTTGAGGCCTAATTTTACGTTGTTTAGAGTCTTTAATCAACGAATGTAAAACTACAGCCAACCTCAGTGCCTCACTAATTTCTAGCAGAAAACAAAAATAATATATCATATCATCGCCTCGGTAATTTGTATATATGTATATTTGTTATCTCACTTTGCATTGTAATCGAAAGGTTTAGGTGTAACAGGGCCTCCAAAAAAGTTGGAACGTCCGTGCCAGTAATTGAACTCACTCTCATCTCAAAGTTACAACTTACCTTTTTTCCCATGCTAGGAATCCTAACTTGATATACACCTGAAAATGCATTAGTTTTGAAAATAAGGATTCTATAGAAAGGTCTAGTGAATTCCTTGAAACCAACAGTAATATTCCAAAAATGTTCATTTCCATATCCTTTCTCATAAAAATATGCAAGATGAACATAAACTTGCATGATTACATTTCCACTAGGTTAACTATCCATAACTATCGCAAAAACAACATTTTAGTAAGGTGGTGACCATAGTAAGATCGCAATCTATACCATGCATCTGATACCCCTAAAAATATCGCAATCTATGCTAGCCTAATGGGGCTACAAGAAGCGAATTGTTATATTATAATAAATCGAGATTTCACGTGAGGATTATTATAGTCCCACGTGTCCTTATTTCCGTTGTGACAGTTGTCCGACCCATATGCACCCAAAGTGACGTAAAACATGCAATATATTCAAATAAAGCATGAACACATAAATATCGATGCACATTTTCTAATCCATTTACAATTGAATGATTTCTTGCAATATCAGTAAAGTAATACAAGAAGCTCACCTCAGATCCAAGAACTCAACACTGAAACTTCAAACTTAACATCTAGAAATTCCAAACTGAACACTTGAACCTGAATAAATAAGATACCGATTACAACCTCGATGGTTAACCACCATGGCACCATCCTCACCTTAAAACCCAACCCGTGAACTGTAACAACCCGGTTTCCCACCTAACATAGATCATAAAAATAAACATAACACGTCACATTGGGGTTACACATTGGGTCCCAACCTACAAATCTAAACAAATATATGAAATAGCATACAAACTTTTTTCGCTAAGACGATCTCACAAATATTTTTTTTCAGTGAATTTCCATTTAATCACGTTTTCCGAAAACAAACAAAGGTTCAGTAATATTTTCATATAAAAGACTCACATAGCCACATATAAAAATCAGACTTCAATTTTCTTCTCGATTATCTTCAACAAGATAAACAAATAAGGCAATCTCACATTATTAACTTTTCCTTTGCCTCCTAATTGCCGCAATCTTGAAATGTATAGTTTTGAAACAAAATGAGGGTTAGACCCAATGGTCTAGTGAGATAATCTCATTCATGTCAATACAATATAAAATCAATTTATATAAAACATTTATCAATAACACTTATTGACATCCAGACATAAGTCAATTAATTGCCTCGTTGGCATTCTAGAACAACCGAACACATATTGTTGGCATTCTAGCACAACCGAACACATATTGTTGGCATTCTAGCACAATCATACACAGATCGTTGACATTCTAGCACAACCTAGCCCTCTTATAGCTGGCATTCTAGCACAACGCGATCACAATATAGCTGGCATTCAGCACGACAAAATAATCACATAATCCTGTAACATATCCATTTATCTCAAAATTTCACATATCAATAATATTTCACATCATAAAATTAACCGTTTCATAATATTTGCATTCTAGTTCGAAAATGGGAAAATTCACATTGATCACGACGATACTCTTAAATTCTTAACCGATAACGAATCTCAAAACTGAACGCAAATCTCTTAATAAAAGTTTCCAAGGTATAGGCTCCCAATACAATTTCTCTCTCTCTCTTGGTTTCTTCTCTTCACACACGCCAAAGAAACACACACAAAAGACATTTGAAGACATCTCATATGCAAATCCAAATGAGACGGTGGTGGTTAAAATATCCACCACTTTTCAACCAAACCTTATAGCATTAGGGTTGTAAACGAACATGAACGAAGGCTTGTTCGTGTTCGTTCGTTTAACTTAACTAAACAAACGAACGAACACGAACGGTAACGAACGAAATTTTTATGTTCATGTTCGTTCGTTAAGAAAATATGTTTGTTCGTGTTCGTTTATGTTCGTTCATTAAGAGCTAAACGAACGTAAACGAACGAACATAAATGATCGAACACAAATGAATAAAAAAACAACCACCGTTACTCATCATTTCTTTCGTAAAAAATAACATAATAAAATGAAAAACCGGGTAAACTTAGGAGGTATAAAAAAGAAAATTAAGAAAATTAATCTAATTAATGTTTTTACACATTAATGTCATAATATATATAAATATATTTATATACATAAACAAACATAAACGGATATAAATGAACGAACGAGACCATTGTTCATGTTCATTCATTTAACTAAACGAACAAAAAATGTGTTCATGTTCATTCATTTATTAAATAAACGAACATAAACCAACTTCCCGCCAAACGGTTCACGAACGGTTCGTTGAACGTTTAGTTCATTTACAGCCCTATATAGCATAGGTAAATGGAAATATAAATCCGTGGACTTCTAATAATTACAACCCGATTATCACATGAACCTTAAACGATATCCCAAAAGACCCTTAAATTCTTCGAATCAAAAACCCAAAAATTCCAACACATGGACTAACGTGTTCTAGCTCGCGACTCAAGTTGCAGAGGTAGTCGCGGGAATCACTAGTTCACCCCTGTTTTCCCAGGTTCAAGCCTTTACCCAATATCAGCTTAATACCAAACTTTTAATTGATCAATAGCAAGACTCAACCATAAAATTAACCAAAGAAGCAACTAATTCTAATTTATAACATGTTTACATCCTTTATAATCACCAAGATCATTTGGTAACTCCCAACAATAAAAAGATCATGGTAAGAAAAACACCAATAGAGAAGCTTAATTAAAACAATTAAAACAATTCAAGACTTCAAATTAACACAAAATCGACCATTGAAGGGATCTTTTGCCAAGAACTTTTAACAACCCAAACCCCTTACAAAAAAAATCTAGATTAAACCCTACCTTGGAAGAAAAATGGAATAAGATTCATACCATAATACTTAAGAGAAATTGAAATCCAAGCCAAAATCTTCAAAGTCTTTCACCCTATTTCTCCAGAGGCGATTTCTTCAAACTTTTTACACACTCATACACACACACTTAAGAAAAAAGAGAAGGAAGAAAGAAGTTGGTTGAAGAACAATTGAGAAGCAATCCTCCTTTTACCCCCAATCTACAAAACGGTCCCTCAAAGATAGGTAACTTAGCAAAACCACCACATAACTTTCAGTTTTTGCCAACTTAGAATTGGGTTATTACAATCTCTTCCCTTTAACAAAATTTCGTCTCAGAATTCATTCAAGCGACAAGTGAGGGTAACTAATTACAAAAAAAAAATCAAGTTCGAACTTCGCTGACACAACGATGCATTTAGGGGAACCCCAATAGACTTTCACATGACCAACCTCTTTGATTGTCCCTATAGATAATTTGTTCCTACTTGTAACATTCTTTCATACCACAACACAATACCAACATATTGCCACGTTTTGCTGCTTAACTATGATTGAATTAACAAAATGTACTATATCCGTAAATCACATCCTTGATTAATTACAACTTTCCTCTACCGGATATTTAGCAACAAAACATTTCATTTTCCAATTTTAGTTACTTAATACCCCATATCTAATCTTCCAAAATCGATTCTAAGGCAAATATAGTACTAACCAAATATATTTGAGTGTAACACCCTCAAATTTGGAAATATCACATAATTAAAAATTTCGATATTACATCAAGTAGAGGATAAACCTTCTTCATACAAATCAAAACTCGATATACCTCAAATTAAATTCTATAGTTAACTTCCACAATTATAAACTCAAGTCTTATACAAAGACTAAATCGAGGTCGGGTGTTACTAAACCCAAATCAAGTTGCTATTCCTAAAGTGTGGAAGACTTCACCCAACCTACTCTTTCTTATGCATATAACTCAACACTCACCACTTTACAGTGTCGCTAGTACCATCCCCAACCGGAACCTGATGTACATATCGACAAATAAAAAGGTTAGGTTAACGGCTTGTGAGTTCAAGAGTTTTCAATATGAGTAATTATATCATTAAAAGGAAATAATGCAACTTAAATATTCATCTTTCAAAATGATTTACTTTAAATATGAAAACGACACGTTTTCCAATTACACGCATTTTTAAAGATGAACGCCTCAATGCCAAACATCTTTTCATGAAGTGGTGCAACACAAAACTCACTCAAAACGTAAATAATGGTAAATGCTCAAATATTTAAATTCGAATAAAACTTTATTATCCAAACTACCAAAATATGAGTAAGACTCAAGCCCTAAAATGATAACTTATGGAGAACACCCCGTACTCAAAATGTCACCGAAAAACAAGGATAAAACTAAATACCCAAAACAACACCTTTTGGTGATGAGGGAGACCCGAATCCATAGCTTGTGGTGGAACACAAAAGTAGGTCACTTCCAAGTTGTTGAGCTCATCATACTAGGACCCATGGCCACGAGCTCGCCGACTCGTACTAAGATGTGGATGAGGGCACCCGAGAATCCTAATCATACTCATTCAATAGGATTATATTTACGACCCATGGCTAGTATCCGGCTCCACATAACCGTACCAAGTTGCCTCCGAGGACCCAATGTCTCAACTAGATACAAATGGGAAATAACTATCCCATAAAAACTGACTAAGAAATTACATCATGGGGCCAATGGCAGATGTTTGACTCCAAGATCCCACACCATAAGGCCCTCGATAACCCCATGACTAATCCTAGTCCCAACATGGAAACAATTGTCCCATTTAAAATAATAAAGACTGACTCATATGCCTATGGATCCACGACATTACAATCTATAACATTACACAATTCTAATTGAATGACCAAAGCACTTGAAACATGTAATTCCCAAATGATACGAAATAAACGCAATCAAAATCAAAACTCCACAACGGGCTATTAAAACTGGACAAATGTCCCCAAGACTCATCTTAGTCAAAACTTAGCCAGAAGCTCAACAATTTACTTTATCTATGTAACAACCTCTTAAAATAAAACATAAATGAATAAATGAGATTCAGTTCCCAACACTGGGTCCCCATTACAAAATTCTGAGAAAAAGTAACAGTGCATAAGCTCCAACATTCCAAAATCTATTACAACCGAGAATACTAAAATCTAATAAGGTAGAATATCAACTATGCCACTTCTATGGTCCGAGCTCCTGATCCAAACATCTCTAACACTTTTCCTTTCCCTTCGCGGAACCTGTTGCATTCCTACTACCTGGAAATGGGTTGCAAGAAAGAAGAAAAACAGAATAGTGACGGGGGTTAGACCTAAAGGTCTAGTGAATTCCCAAACTCGCCCATACGATAATAACAATTAACAATTTAAATTTTTAAGTAAAAGAATAGCTCTGTAAGTTAAATCTCAAGGAATAATGTTTTACACATTAAAGCCTTCTGTCATAACCAGGACTGAACGTCCCCGGGGCCCCCAGTAGATCCCCATACGCCCCCCCATGTCGATACCGTTTTTCGTGCGTAGGGAAATGAATTCCCTCACACAGATAAACCATCCCCGATGGTTTATAGTTGATGGTCTCGGCCATACAAAATCCTTTACCTTAGCTTAATAAATTTGATCAACAATTGAGAGATAAATAGGACCGATACAATTATATCGTAAATAGAACAAGAATCATTTTATCTCACATAATCCAACAACATTAATATCTCTTGGTAATGACCATTTCCAGTTTAGCAATGGGTTAAATAAAACAGGAGTAAGGAAACTCACCTTGTGATAAGCTTGGCACACACCCAGATCCTAATCCCGGCAATTTAACTCCTACAAACATATTCCATATAAACCAGTTGAATGATTTGGTATTAATATTATAACTTCTTTATGCTACTGGATCCACAGTAGACACCGGTCACTAGGATACCGGTCGATGGAGTACCGATCAAAGGAATACCGGTCAAAGGGTACCGGTCGATGGAATACCGGTCGAAGGGTACCGGTCGATGGAATACCGGTCGAAGCAGCAGACCCTTAATTCCTTTCTCTTTCCCCAAAACAAAAACTCGACCTACCTAATCTTAATACTAGTCCAGACATCACTTGACCAATAATTTTTATCATCGATTAATCAATTAATCAACCATCAACATGGGATTTGAAAATCCCTAATCACAACTATCAACCGAGAGAAGAAGAAGATAGAAACTCATACAACTCCAACTTCCAAATCCAATCAGTAAGAGAAACAAGAAACAGGTTTTGATGCTTACCTTACGATGTTAAGTTCTTCACAAATTTCTCTCTGAAACCTCCGTTCACGCCTTCGATTCGACTTCTTCCTTTTCTCTCGGTCGCCGCTCACTCTCAAAACACACACACATCGCACTCAAATCTTCTAGGGACTAAAAATGAGTATTGAGATAGGGTTTTAGGCCTTAATTGACCCATTAACTCACTTTCCCACAAGCCCAAACCAACTTTATTTAAAATTTTAAATTCTCTATTTTACTAACCAACTTTTCCAACATAGACGGGTGTTACAAATCTCCCTCCCTTAAAAGGATTCCGTCCCGAAATCTTCCTTGGCAAACAAGTGAGGATGCTTAGACCTCATTTCAGACTCTAATTCTGTCAGGATCGAATTCTCAACAAGAATTATGAATACTCAGAAACAATATCAAAGAAGTTGCGGAATAACACTATTCAATGTAACAGTAAGCAAACAGTGAGTATGATTAACAACTTGTAAACTTGTATTGAATGATTAAAATCACAAGATTACACACTCAACCTCAATCTTGAAGAACAGACTCTTTCAAGACGAATTCTACTTCTCTAGAATTAGGAACTATGCCTTGAGGTTGATTTTCTCTCTAGAATTAAACTTAGAATGAATAATAAATTTTTTAAACTATTCTATCAATTCTATACATATACTGAAGATAACAGATAATTACAATTAATAAAATATCTTCAGAATATCTTCCATGAATATCTTTAGTATATCCCGCTGTCACTCTTGTAATTCTGATCTCCATCTCATAAGCAACATTAATCATCTTGGAAGTATTAACTCAGTCTTGGCAGCATTAACCGCTAAGCAGCACTAACCTCTAGCAGTACTAACTAGCTAAGCAGTACTAACTTTGATCAAGCAGCACTAACTTTGACTAGCAGTATTAATTCTACTAGAAGTAGTAATACCTAGCAGTATTAACTTTTGAAGTCCTCTAGCAGTAGTAATTCTGAACTAGCAGCATTAACCATACTTAAGCTTTTCTTCAGTTCCCAACAATCTCCCCCTAACTTGACTTTTAGGAAGAGAAGTCAAGTTCTTCAGATCTTCTTCAAGATGCTCCCAAAAATCCATCATGGCCTAAATTCCAGTATTTGCATCCAACCCCAAACTCTGATTTATTGTTCTTTGGATCAAATATTTAGCCATTTCTGAATCTGGAATACATCCTAGCTTCTTCTTCAGCATGGCATGAAGCTTTAATCTGCTATGATTATACACTCTATCCACTAGAAAGTATTCAGTGTGATTCAAATCCAAAGTCACTACATATACTCCACTAGTTTCATATAGAGTCCAATTGTTGACTGATTTGAACACATTCCTTATGATCTCCTTCACTGCATCAGGTTTGAACATCATACACAGATACTCCATTATCAGCTTTGTAATTGAAATCACTGGAGCTTTCAGTTCATCTGCATATAACTTCATCCCTATCTCAAACATTTCTTCAATATCAGATCTTGAGCAGGTTCTGACAATCTTGTTCCAAGTGCTGTATACTTCATACTTCTCATCCTTTCTCTTTAATCTGATATATTCCTTTCCATCCACTTCCAATACATCCCAGTGAATAACTTCAGGAGGTTTAACTCCTACAGGTTCTGCTGAAATTGGTTCAGGCACTTTGTCCATCATTACCATATACATTTTAACATCCTCAGTACTTGCAGGTTCATGTATTGTAGATGACTCAGGTGCCTCTTCTTCTTCAACAACCTTTTCAGCCTCTTCTTCCATTAATCTAGGCTTCTTTGTAGGCTTTCTCCTTGCAATCATCTTAGTTCTTTTCAAAGTCCTTAGACTTTCACCAATTGTTGCTTCCTTTTCTGGAGTTTCTTGCTCATCAGGGAATGGTTTTTGTAAGAAATCATTGCTCTCTTTCATTCT
The DNA here is from genome assembly GCA_954870635.1 of Arctium minus. Lineage (NCBI taxonomy): Eukaryota > Viridiplantae > Streptophyta > Magnoliopsida > Asterales > Asteraceae > Arctium > Arctium minus. Next base: position 18,601,048 of record OX941097.1, on the reverse strand, counting down.
TTTCTCCATTTCAACCCTTGCAATATCATCTCCTTGAAGCTTTGTCATCTCAGCATCATACATTTTCTTGAGTTTATCAAAAGACATTTTTGAAAACATTTCTACCTTGACACCTACTACACCTTTGAGGAAAGTAATCATTTTCTTTCTCTCTTGAGCACCCAGGTATGTCTTTGATGGTTGTCTTTTCCTTGCAGCCATTTTGATCTTGGTAGGTTTCTTAACAAATGTGGCTTTCTGCTTGGCTTGCTCAGTTGCTAAGCTCTGTTGATAGACTTTGTTTAACTCTGTAGCCATTGCTTTAGCTATTTCTCTATCCTTTGCCACTTGCACAGTTTCTGCTTCTTCAAGTTCAGCCTGTATTTTCCTAGCCAGAGCCTCATCTGCTTCAATCAACTTCTGCTTTTTCTTTGGTTGATCAGATTCAACTAGCTTTGCCTTACCCTTTTCTTTGCTTATCACCTTCTCTTCTACATTTGTTTTCTTGATCAATTCCCCTTGTTCTTTGATGAGTACTCCTTTGGTCTTTGAGGTGACCTTGGGAGTATCATGCTTGGCTTTAAGCAAGGTTTCTGCAATCTCCAGCTCTGTTAGAACTTCTTTCACTGTTTCTGCTGCTTTGCTTATTTCAGCAGTACTAACCATTTCTGCTGTTTTACTTGAACTAGCAGCATTAATGGTTTCTGTTGCTTGCTCTGTTACTGCTGCTATCTCCCCCTCAACATTAAGTTTCTCTCCCTTTTCTGGAGCATCTTCCCTGTTGACATCAGCTTCTGACTACCCCTTTTTGGGAGCATCAGTCACTGGTTCCCTCCTTTTAAGCACAAATTGCCTCCTCTTCTTTTTCTGGAGCAATCTCTTTACCATATTCCGCAGTTTGGAAATCTGAGCTTGTTGAGACAGGACTATTAGTTTCAGCTCTTCGATGTCTTTTCCTTGGTTGATCACATCCCTGTTGATGTTGGCCATTATGTCCATCAATTCAACCTTTAAGCCCTCTAATGGAGAATTCTCCATTAGAGAATATCCACAGGGAAACCACAGGGGTAATTGGAGAAGTTGGTTTGTCAAGAAGAGACTGAGGAATTGATTTAGAGTGGGAAGGTTGGGATTGGCTAGCAGTGGGATGATCTAATGGGGGCCTTGACCCTGCTGCCATACCTTCATCAGTGTGGGACACCACCATCATTGTGGAGAACAATGGGGTGTCAACTCCTTCCGAGTCCAATGGAGATCTTTTCATGTTTGAAAAGACCTTGCCTTTGGGGATTTTTGGTACATATACCCCATCAAAATGAGGCATATCCGTCAATTCGTGGGTGATAACTTCTTGGACAAACCTGGGGTACATATAAAAGCTCTTTTTGCTTCCCAAGTTTGAGATAAGATCATTGAAAATCATTTTAGAAAAATTGTATTTTCTGGCAGTGGCCAAGCACACCAAAGCATAAGCAATGGTGCTACTGAACTCACTCCAGCCAATAGTCTTTTTGGAGATACAATGCATAAGAGTATGGACAAAGAAACGCCATTGGGGTGAAAATTTAGCTTTGGAGAACTTGAACACACCCAATGGGCCTCCATACCCCATTCTTGTAAGAGTAGAAAACAGTTCATCATCAGAGATAGATGAGATACCAGTGGCATCATCTAGACATAGACTGATGCGGATTACCTCTTCAGTAACTGTCAACGGTTTTTCGTAGACCCTTGTCTTGATCATTTGCACACCATTCTCAGTAACAATGGTGGCATTTGCCCAGAATTGCCTTTGATGCTCGATGTAGATTGATGGCGAGACAGTGAGAGCATGGGCAATATGGCTTGTCTTGAGAAAATCCACAATCTGGTGGAAACCAGCGACCTGTTTGGGCTTCTTTAACATTGCGATTTCATTGTGCTCGTCTATGAATGCCATTGATGCCATTGATCTTGAAGGTCTTGCCTGAAAACTTGGAACTTGAGAGAGAAAGGGTTTAGAGCGCAAGTGAACAATATGCAAAGAGTCGTTATGAACTTTTAGGCGAGCAAAGGGTATTTATAGTATTTGGGATATAAGCAGTATTAACCTAGAGCAGTAGTAACTAACAGCAGTATTAACCACTAGCAGTATTAACTAACTAGCAGTATTAACTGGGAGCAGTATTAACCACTAGCAGTATTAACTAACTAGCAGTAGTAACTGAGAGCAGTATTAACCACTAGCAGTATTAACTAACTAGCAGTATTAACTGAGAGCAGTATTAGCCACTAGCAGTATTAACTAACTAGCAGTATTAACTGAGAGCAGTATTAACCACTAGCAGTATTAACTAACTAGCAGTATTAACTGAGAGCAGTATTAACCACTAGCAGTATTAACTAACTAGCAGTATTAACTGAGAGCAGTATTAACCACTAGAAGTATTAAAATTGTACTGGCAGTACTAAAACTGTACTGGCAGTATTAATCATACTTACACTTTTAAGCTTTGTGAAGGACTGAGTACTGCTATACTTTTCCTGAAAAAGAAGATTAGGACCACCAAGAATAAACAATATACAGGTATTGAACCACTTTTTAAGTAGGAGCTTATTCAGAGTTGATCATTCCCACACTTGTTACCAAGAAAGTGAATCTACCCACATCAAATGCTTTGGTGAATAGATCAGCAAATTGGTTAGCAGTATGAACTTTTACAACTTGAATAAGTTTCTTTTCATTGCAGTCTCTTATAAAGTGGCACCTGATTTCAATGTGCTTTGTCTGTGAGTGCTTGACAGGATTATTAACAATGCTAATAGCACTGCTATTATCAATAAAAATTGGAGTGTGTAGAAAGGTTACCCCATAGTCCAACATTTGATTCTGAATCCATAAGACTTGAGAACAGCAACTTGCAGCTGCTATATACTCTGCCTCTGTTGTAGATGTGGACACTGTGGTTTGTTTCTTGCACTGCCATGACACTAGTCTTGCACCCAAAAACTGACATCCTCCAGAAGTAGATTTTCTGTCCAAGTTTGCTCCACCTAGATCACTGTCTGAGTATGCAAGCAAGTCAAAAGATGAGTCATGAGGATACCAAAGCCCCAATCTGGGTTGCCCTTTGAGATATCTGAATATCCTCTTAACAGCTTGATAGTGAGATTGTTTTGGCCTAACTTGGAATCTTGCACATACACAGACTGGAAACATTATATCTGGCCTAGAGGCTGTAAGATACATGATAGAGCCAATCATGGATCTATAATGATGAACATCCATATCCTCCCCCTCAAGATCTGCTGTTATTTGCTTGTGTGTCTCCATAGGTGTGCTGGCAGGTTTTGAATCTGAGAAACCAAACTTGGTTAGAATATCCTGCACATACTTGGACTGACTGATAAAAATACCATCTGACTTCTGTTGAACTTGGAGTCCAAGGAAGAAAGTAAGTTCCCCCATGGAACTCATTTTGAATCTTTGATGCATTAGTTCCTCAAACTCCTTGCACATATTGTCTTTTGTGGATCCAAAGATAATATCATCAACATATATTTGGACCAGCAAGATATCCTTCTTCTTTCTCTTGATGAATAAAGTCTTATCAATGACTCCTCTTTCAAAGCCATTTTCCAAGAGATAGGATGACAGAGTGTCATACCATGCTCTTGGTGCTTGATGCAGTCCATAAAGTGCTTTCTTTAGTTTGTATACTTTGTCTGAATAGCTTGAGTTCTCAAACCCTGGTGGTTTACAGACATATACTTCTTCTTCAATTGATCCATATAGAAATGCACTTTTGACATCCATTTGATAGACTTTGAATTTCATATAAGAAGCATAAGCCAGGAATAATCTAAATGCTTCTATCCTGGCTACAGGAGCAAATACTTCTTCATAATCTATTCCCTCTTCTTGTGTATACCCTTGAGCCACCAACCTTGCTTTATTCCTTATTACTATGCCTCTTTCATCTCTCTTATTCCTGAAGACCCATTTTGTTCCTATTGCTCTTTGGCCTTTAGGGAGGTCTACCAGATCCCAAACATCTTGCAGCTTGAATTGCAGTAGCTCTTCATGCATGGCTTCTATCCAACTGGACTCTTTCATAGCATCATGTGTCTTCTTAGGCTCAAGCTGGGATAAAAAACAAGAGAGCACTGTATGCTTTTGGTCTTGCATTTCTTGCAGCCTGCTTTGATTTCTAGTCATCATAGGAGAAGATAGATCTCCTATTACCAGCTGTGGAGGATGATTCTTTTGAGTTCTGGTGTGATGACTAGGTTCTTCATTAAGTCCCACCTCTAGATTAGAGTCATTCAACTCCACTGAGGTGTTTTCAGCAGCTACTTTTGGGTCTTTATCTTCTTGACTCTCCTCTTCTCTACTTTCTTCTTCACTCTGATTTGGTCCAGTAGATGGTTCCTAGTCACAGTCTTCAATAGAATCCATTGTAGGTATGGGAAAGATCACAGATTGAGATAAACTGTCTTGAACTTGTGTAGTTCCTGATCCTTCACACCCTGAACCTGCATAGTCATTACTACTGAAACCAAAAGAGTTAGTTAGTGAATCAATGTCAAACAGCCACTGAGGACCAGACCCAATAGGATTTGGTGTATTCTCATTGCATTTGACATTGTCACTTTCTTCAATTATTCTAGAAGAAGAGTTAAAAACTCTGTAAGCCTTACTCTGAGATGAGTAACCAACAAGAAATCCATCATCTGCTTTGCTATCAAACTTACCTAAGTGAGATTTGGTATTGAGAATAGTACAAGGACACCCAAAAGGTTTGAAAAATCCAATAAATGGTTTTCTTTTATTTAAAAGCTCATATGGGGTCTTGTTCTTTGGCTTGACCACTAGAACTCTGTTTTGGACATAACAGGCAGTATTAACTGCTTCAGCCCAGAAGGTAATTGGCAGTTTTGAATCAGCCAACAGAGATCTAGCAGCCTCTATTAGTGTCCTATTTCTCCTCTCAGCAACTCCATTCTGTTGAGGAGTCCTAGGGGCACTATATTGTCTCTCAATGCCTTTCTCTTCACAAAAGGTGTTTAGATCAAGATTTTTAAATTCAGTCCCATTGTCTGATCTAATGACTTTTACTTTTTGATTAGTTTGGTTTTCAATTCTTAGGATAAAGGATTTGATCAGTCCACTTGCCTCATCCTTAGTCCTTAGAAAATATACCCAGGTAAATCTAGAGTAATCATCAACAATAACCAAGCAGTAAGATTTCTTGCCTATACTCATAACATTTGTAGGACCAAACAGATCCATATGTAATAACTGGAGGCAAGAAGAAATAGTATTTAACTCTTTGGTCTTATGAGAAGTTTTGTGCTGTTTGCCTTTAAGACAAGCAACACAATGATCATCACATGAAAAGACTTTTGATGGTAAACCTCTTACAAGGTTGTTTTTAACAAGTTTGTTCATTGTCTTGAAGTTCATGTGACACATCCTTCTGTGCGAAAGAGAGGATTCATCCACAGAAGCTTTAGAAACAAGACAATTCAGGGATGAATCACTAGAAACATTGTCCATATCTAGACAATAAACATTGTCCTTTCTTGGAGTTCTAAGTAGTATCATGCTTTCATCAACTACTTTGAACCCTGGAGCAAGGATCATACACTCTGTATTAGTAAATAATATGCTATGTTGTTTGTCACAAACCTGTGATACACTTAACAGGTTGTACTTCAACTGATCAACATAGTAGACATCCTCAAATGTTATCTTACCTTTTGTAACATTACCTTTTCCACTTATTTTACCACCAGTAAGATTATCTCCAAAAGCAACATGTCCTCCATTGATATGCTTGAAATCCTGAAGGCATGACATGTTACCTGTCATGTGCCTAGAGCAACCACTATCAACATGCCATATGCTCTTCCCCTTGAGCTGTTGGTTGCCCTGCACATAAGATAAATCAGTTAGTATGAAATAGGAACCCAAGCCAAAGTGGTCTTGGGTACCCCTTTCTCATCAAAATATTTACATTCTTTCTTGACAAGATTTTTAAAATTTGACTCCTCATTTCTGGAGTACTTTGTCACAATGATGGGTTTGGAAACACTTTTGCTAGAAGCAGTACTGGTTTTAGAAGTACTAACTGCCTTAACAGCACTTGCATGCTTAGCAGTACTAAGCTTGTTAGAAGTAGTAACTGTGTTAGCAGCAGTAACTGTGTTGGCAGTATTAACCTTTGAAGAGGTACTAACAGTATTAGCAGCATTAATATTTTCAGCAGTACTAACACTGGTAGTAGCAGTAATGCTTCCAGCAGCACTATCCCTGTCAGCAGTACTAACAGTTTTAGTGCTTTTAGGCACCCACATTTTAATACTTTCTTTTAAAACCTTTTTCCTCATGGGGCCTTTGGTTTCAACAGATTTCTTAACCACATGTTTCTTTCCAGCCTTCCTATAACCAACAGGTTTTTGCACAAATCTTTGAAAGTTCATCTGTTGGTTAATAGGGTTAAAGAAACAATGCTTAGCCAAATGGTTTAATTTACCACATATGAAACAAGGTTTTGGTATGATTATTTTATTCAGATCAACTCCTTGTTTCTGAGCCCATTGATTTTTCCAGTTTCTCTGATTTCCCCTTGGTTTAACATGTTTTTGGGGCTTAGATTTATTACATGCACACTGTTTGCAAGAAATAGGGTTCACAACAGTGGTCTGCTTATAGTAAACCTTCTTGTTCTTTCCCTCAGTCTTCTCTATCTCATTGGACTTGACCCAATTCTTTCCACATCCCTCATTGGTGATTATGTGGTTTTCTATAGGAATCTCACCACTCACAGTGTTGTTCTTATTCTTGACAACTTCTTTCTCAGATTTATCTTTAACAACTACTTCATCTAAGGGATCAATCTCAGTGGCTCCCTCAGGTAGGTCCTTCCTATCCTTTGTTTCTAACAAATCTGAACTAGGAGGAATGTAATTGTTGTTATAGGGTGGTGGTGTGGTATTGTACCCTATTCCTCTTCTCAGTTTATCATGAATCTGAGATTGTAGTAAAGAATCCATTGCTTTAGAGGCATTGGAAAACTTTTCTACATCTAGCTTGACTTTAGCTAGTTCTCCTCTTAACTTTTCACTCTCCTCTTTGGATCTGGTCAGTTGAATTTCTAAGTCATTCTTCTCCCACTTCCAGTAGTTTGTGTCATAAGAGTGTTGAAGTTCATTGGCTTGAAAACCCTTAATTTGCTCTTCAAATCTCTCAACAATCCTCACATAATCTTTTATGTCCTTTTCCAATCTCTTAAGGTCATCACTCATGTTCTTGTTGTGATCCCTATACCTTTTAACAGTGTTAATGCAATTTGGAGAACAAAGATTGGAGGTTACCTCTGTTGGGAGATCAGACACCTCTGCCATTAGAGCTTGGTTTTGAATGGCCTCTTCAGCTTGATCACTCCAGTCAAACCCCATACCTTATTGAGAGACAAGGGCTTGTGCAGAGTTTCTGTTATTATTGAAGCTTCCAGATTGAGCTTGTTGGTGGTTATTATTTTGAGACATTCCACTTCTGCATTCTCTAGCAAAGTGTCCCTTCTGATGGCATTTATAGCATTCCACCTTTGACTTGTCAAATCCTGCTCCATCTTCTCTTCTTTGGGAGAAGTTGTTCCTCCCAGTTCTTTTGATGAACTTCTTAACTCTCATAGAGAGCATGGCCATCTGCCATTTAATGTCCATCTCTTCAAGATCATCTGTATGGAGTTGTTCCAAGTCATCATTAATAAGAGAAGAGTTTCCATGATTGGACAGAAAGGCTTCAAATACAGTTTCAGTGCCTTTCTCTTGATTTGCTCCATTGACAGCACTAACTGATTCAGGATTGGAAGTAGAATCAATTGATGCTGAAAGGAGTGCAGCATTGTGAACATATCCAGAAGGCTTCTTCTTAGCCTCTACCTCAGATTCAAAAACTCTTAGATCATTATATAGATCATCAAGTTCCTTTTCTTCCAGTTGATCATTCTGTCTGAAAGACACAGTATACATGGTCCATTCATCACTCAGGGACCTTAGGAACTTCCTGTTTAGATCATCTTGATCAATTTGTACTCCCACTGTAGCTAGTTCACCAATAAGCTTGTTGAACCTGTCAAAAGTTTGAGTCATGGACTCATTCTTGGTTGACATAAAGTTCTCATATTGTTGCTTCAGAATGGCTTTCTGATTTCTCTTGGTACTTTTGGTACCTGAGAATCTCTTCTCTAGAGCATTCCAGAGCATCTCTGCATCAGTGCAGTTGCAGAACTGATGTTGATATTCATTGGGAATAGCCAGGAGCAAAGTGCTCAAGGCTTTCATCTCTGTCTGTCTAGTCTTTCTTTCAGCATCAGTTTTTGGTGGAGTTCTCTTTCCATCTGCACCAATCTTTCCTGCTTCAGAAGGGCCATTCTCAATGATGTCCCACATAGAATAGTCAGTGAGGAGTATGTACTGCTTGATTCTGATCTTCCACATATCGAATTCATTGGGTCTGAGCATTGGAACCTTTGAGACCAGAGTACTGTTTGATTCTGCAAAGTTTTCCATGATGAATGAATAGATGTTTCTGAGAGAACTAGCTCTGATACCACTTGTCAGGATCGAATTCTCAACAAGAATTATGAATACTCAGAAACAATATCAAAGAAGTTGCGGAATAACACTTTGATATTCAATGTAACAGTAAGCAAACAGTGAGTATGATTAACAACTTGTAAACTTGTATTGAATGATTAAAATCACAAGATTACACACTCAACCTCAATCTTGAAGAACAGACTCTTTCAAGACGAATTCTACTTCTCTAGAATTAGGAACTATGCCTTGAGGTTGATTTTCTCTCTAGAATTAAACTTAGAATGAATAATAAATTTTTTAAACTATTCTATCAATTCTATACATATACTGAAGATAACAGATAATTACAATTAATAAAATATCTTCAGAATATCTTCCATGAATATCTTTAGTATATCCAGCTGTCACTCTTGTAATTCTGATCTCCATCTCATAAGCAGCATTAATCATCTTGGAAGTATTAACTCAGTCTTGGCAGCATTAACCGCTAAGCAACACTAACCTCTAGCAGTACTAACTAGCTAAGCAGTACTAACTTTGATCAAGCAGCACTAACTTTGACTAGCAGTATTAATTCTACTAGAAGTAGTAATACCTAGCAGTATTAACTTTTGAAGTCCTCTAGCATTAGTAATTCTGAACTAGCAGCATTAACCATACTTAAGCTTTTCTTCAGTTCCCAACAAATTCCCACGTAGCTTCTCGCCCTTTGTGAAACTTCCACTGAACTTTCACTAAGTTAATCTCTTTCGTCCTTAATCGCTTAACCTTACGATCCACGATAGACTCGGGTTCTTCGACGAAATTCAGCTTCTCATCCACCTGAACATCTCGCAGAGGTATTGCCGTATCCACATCTGCGAGACACTTTCTCAAGTTAGCGACATGGAAAGTATTGTGTATACCCTTTAATTCTTCGGGTAAATCCAACTTATATGCCACAAGACCTACTCGTTCGGTAATTTTAAACGGCCCAATAAATCGGGGACTCAGCTTCCCCTTCTTCCTAAACCGGATTACACCTTTCCACGGTGATACCTTCAACATTACATTATCACCGACCTGAAACTCTATATCTTTTCGGCGTTTGTCTGCGTAACTCTTTTGTCTGTCACGTGCCACCTTCAGTCTCTCGCGTACTTGATCAATTTTATCTGCAGTAACCTGCACTAATTCTGGCCCAGCCATTTGCCTTTCTCCAACCTCGTTCCAACACAGAGGAGTTCGACATTTCCTACCATATAGTATCTCATAAGGAGCTGCCTTGATACTTGAGTGATAACTGTTATTGTAAGCAAATTCTATCAGTGGTAAGTGGTTTTCCCACGAACCTTGAAAGTCCAAAACATAAGCCCTCAGCATATCTTCTAGGGTCTGGATTGTTCGCTCGCTCTGACCGTCGGTTTGCGGGTGATACGCTGTGCTCATTTTGATTTTCGACCCCATTTCTCGCTGAAAACTTTTCCAGAAAACTGAAGTGAATCGGCTGTCCTAGTCGGATACGATTGACAACGGCACCCCGTGACGTACCACGATCTCGTCTATATACAATTTCGCAAGTCTCTCCATCGAGTAGTCCTCCTTGATGGGCAAAAAGTGCGCTGACTTGGTAAGCCGGTCCACGATGACCCAGATCGCATCATACCCCTTCGGAGTCCTGGGTAGTTTAGTCACAAAATCCATCGTAATCTGATCCCATTTCCAGACAGAGATGTCTAACGGTTGAAGTTTCCCGTACGGTCGTTGATGCTCCACCTTTACCTGCAGACAAGTCAAACATCTTTCCACGAAATGCGCTATATCCTTCTTCAAACCCGGCCACCAGTAATCTAATTTTAAATCTCCGTACATCTTGTTCGTCCCTGGATGAATCGAATATTTTGACTTATGAGCTTCCGCTAGGATAACCTTTCTCAAATCTCCTTGCCTCGGAATCCAGATCCTTCCATTGTAGCACTTTAATCCTCGGCTGTCCTCTCTTAACATTTCCATAAGACCCACCACTCTTTCAGTCTTAAGATTTTCGGGTCTCAAGGCGTCCGTCTGGTATCTCTTGATCTCCTCTAGAAGAGTTGATGTCATTTCCGCTCTGGTGGCTATCATCATAAGTTTTTCGCTCCTTTCCTTGCGACTCAAAGCGTCAGCGACTACATTGGCTTTTCCTAGATGGTATTCGATCTTACAATCGTAATCTGTTAGCAGTTCCATCCACCTTCGTTGACGCATGTTCAGCTCTTTCTGGTCAAACAAATGACAGAGACTTTTATGGCCTGTGAAGATTTTGCAATGAGTCCCGTACAGGTAGTGCCTCCAGATCTTCAGCGCAAAAACCACGGCGGCCAATTCCAAGTCATGAGTAGGATATCTCGATTTGTGATCTTTCAACTCACGTGATGCATAAGAGATTACCTTTCTCCTCTGCATTAGAACCCATCCCAAGCCCAATCTAGACGCATCGCTATATACCACAAAGTCATCTGTACCATCCGGCAAAGTCAAAATTAGAGCGCTACTTAACATATCTTTGACTTTCTGGAAAGCTTCCTTCTGAACTTCCATCCAGACAAACTTTGCATTCTTTTTCGTCAGAGAAGTCAACGGTGTAGCTATCCGGGAGAAATCTCTAATAAACTTCCGGTAGTACCCTGCTAGACCCAAGAAACTTCGAACTTCGGAGGGTGTCTTCGGAGCTTCCCAACTGCTAACTGCTTCCACTTTCGTTAGATCTACTTTGATTCCATCTTGGGACACGACGTGCCCTAGAAATTGTACCTCCCGCAACCGAAATTCACATTTCGAGAGTTTTGCGTAAAGTCGCTCTCTCCTTAATAATTCTAAAACCGTTCGCAGGTGCTCCTCGTGATCCTTTTCGGTCTTCGAATATACCAGGATATCGTCAATAAACATGATCACAAACTTGTCTAGGTAAGGTTGACACACCCGATTCATCATATCCATGAAAGCTGCAGGAGCGTTAGTCAATCCGAATGACATTACGAGGAACTTATAATGTCCATATCTGGTACGAAAGGCAGTTTTCGGGATATCCTCCTCCTTCACTTTGAGCTGATGATAACCGGACCTTAAATCGACTTTGGAGAAGAAACTGGCTCCCTGAAGCTGATCGAATTAGTCGTCTATCCTCGGAATCGGATACTTATTCTTGATCGTCAACTTGGTAAGTTCTCGGTAGTCTATACACATTCGCATAGATTCGTCCTTCTTTTTCACAAAAAGAACTGGCGCTCCCCACGGGGATGTACTAGGCCTTATAAACCCTTTCTCCAGCAATCCTTGCAATTGCGACATCATTTCTTTCATTTCCGAGGGTGCTAACCTATATGGTGCTTGCGCTATCGATGCGGCACCGGGAATCAAATCAATACGAAATTCGACCTGACGATCAGGAGGTAAATCTGTCAAATCCTCCGGAAATACATCCGGGTAATCATTCACTACTCGAACCTCCTCTAACTTGCTCTTCTCCTTCTTAGCGTCTAACACGTATGCTAAGAACCCTCTACAACCCTTTCTCAAACTCTTGCTTGCTTTGATCATGGAGATCAAACAAGAGTTTCTTTCCCGCCTATCCCCATAGATCACAACTTCACCCTTTCCCGGTAGAACCATACGAATCATCTTCTTATTACAGATTATACTAGCCTCATTCCTAGCCAACCAGTCCATCCCAAGGACTACATCAAACTCTCTCATCGACATAGGGTATAGTACCACCGGTACCAAACTCCCTTCGATATCAATTACACATTCCTCAAACACCTCCCTAACCAACACTCAATTTGCGTCAGCGGTTTCTACCCCGAACTCTCGCCCTAGCCTTTTAGGTTTTAACCCCAAACACTGAGCAAACGTGGGAGATATAAAAGAGCAAGTCGCTCATGAGTCAAACAATACTCTAGCACAAGTATAGTTTATCAGAAACGTACCTGCCACTACATCCGGTACTTCCTCCGCCTCCGCCGTTGTCATGTTAAAGGCTCTCCCTTTAGGTCGAGCCGACTCCCACTTCTTTTCCTCCTTCCTGCCTCCCCCACGCTCTCCGGTTTGATTTGCTCCACCCCGCCTGACCTGCGGGCATTCGGACCGAAGATGGTCTGGTGATCCACACTGATAGCAGTTTTTCTTATTCGGGCAATCCCTAGACAAGTGCCCCGGCAAACCACACTGAAAACAAGATCTTTCCCCCGAGGCACAATCCCCCCGGTGCACTTTATGGTCTTTCCCACAAGTCTTCTCCCCAAAACCCCGACCAAATCTTTGCTCTAGTTTGAAATTTTTACCCTTCCTTGCATCCATACCCGATCCATCCCACTTCCTTTTATCGCCTACCCTGTCAGATTGTTGGCGGTTCTTTTACTTTTCAGTCATCTCAGCCGCATGCACAGCCGCCTGGAAGGTGGCTGGCTCCCTTGTGGAAACCCACTCACGCAAGTTACTTTTCAGTCCGAAAATGAATCGTTCCACTCTACTCTCCTCGTTCGGCAAATAAGCTCCCGCAAAACCTGACTTCTCGATGAACTTGTTGGTGTACTCCCTAACTGACATAACTCCTTGCTCCAATCCTAGAAATTCCTCCTGTAACTTTTTCACTGCCGCCATAGGGCAAAACTGTGCCTTGAACTTACCCACGAAAGTCTCCCAAGTCATTCCTTCAGCAGTGGCCACTCCTGATCCCCCTGTTTCGGCATCCCACCACAAGGTGGCTTCAGACCTCAGCATGGATAAAGCGTATGTTACCTTATCCTCTCCCGCACACTTGCTGGTAGCAAACACCAGCTCCATCTCTTTTATCCATTTCATTACCAGTACCGGATCACACTCCCCCTTGTATGTAGGAGGTTTGCAGGCTGCGAACTCCTTGTAACTGCATCCCTTCACCACTGCTTTGGTTGACGTCTCGACTGTTGATACAGAATTACCTCCCACTTCGGTTACCAACGGGCTTGTCAGCTCAGGTATTTCCTTGCTTTCGCTCTTATCTTTACTTTCGGAAGCTGATTTCTCTTGATGAGCCAACAATGCTTGCAGAGTTTCCTGGAGTTTCCCCATTTCGGCAGCAAACGCCTCGCGGGTCACAAAGGCCTGGTTTCGGCCCCGACCACGGGCCCTTGAAGTCCCACGTCCTCTCACGGTCGCTGAGCTCTCTTGATGCGATAACTCCTCATCCCGAATAACCTCGGCGCTTCTTGATCTGCGAGGGGTTCGAGCGTTGACTCCTTTCCGACCTCTTGCATCGGTTCCCTCTACAATGGTCGTATCCCTACGAATCGTCCCTGCTGGACCACGCCCTCGTCCCCGAACGATCGACCTTCCAGCGCGGCCTCTCATCAACTCAGCTCTAGCCCCGCCTATCTCCTCTTTCCTTTCTCTCATCATAACTCTACTTCGTAAAACTCGGTCTGCCATGACGACAACTGAAACAACAACAAAGTAACCTTAGCCTTTACAATCCTATATGTAACAAGATTTTATAGATACATACATGTACCTGTAAATTTGCAATTACATTGGCCAGTTGTAATTTCAAATTTACCTTACATGTTAGTTCCTATTTCCCGTTACACAAGTTCCTACGCGACAATTCCTAAGGCATCCTATTTCTCGATTGTGTCCCATCGATAGTTTAAGTTTAGGTCCGACAAGGCCACCTAATTCGCTTAAACTATGACTTTGATACCAATTTGTAACAACCTCTTAAAATAAAACATAAATGAATAAATGAGATTCAATTCCCAACACTGGGTCCCCATTACAAAATTCTGAGAAAAAGTAACAGTGCATAAGCTCCAACATTCCAAAATCTATTACAACCGAGAATACTAAAATCTAATAAGGTAGAATATCAACTATGCCACTTCTATGGTCCGAGCTCCTGATCCAAACATCTCTAACACTTTTCCCTTCCCTTCGCGGAACCTGCTGCATTCTTACTACCTGGAAATGGGTTGCAAGAAAGAAGAAAAACAGAATAGTGACGGGGGTTAGAACTAAAGGTCTAATGAATTCCCAAACTCGCCCATACGATAATAACAATTAACAATTTAAATTTTTAAGTAAAAGAATAGCTCTGTAAGTTAAATCTCAAGGAATAATGTTTTACACATTAAAGCCTTCTGTCATAACCAGGCCTGAACGTCCCCGGGGCCCCCAGTAGATCCCCATACGGCCCCCCATGTCGATGCCGTTTTTCGTGCGTAGGGAAACGAATTCCCTCACACAGATAAACCATCCCCGATGGTTAATAGTTGATGGTCTCGGCCATACAAAATCCTTTCCCTCGGCTTAATAAATTTGATAAACAATTGAGAGATAAATAGGACCGATACAATTATATCGTAAATAGAACAAGAATCATTTTATCTCACATAATCCAACAACATTAATATCTCTTGGTAATGACCATTTCCAGTTTAGCAATGGGTTAAATAAAACAGGAGTAAGGAAACTCACCTTGTGATAAGCTTGGCACACACCCAGATCCTAATCCCGGCAATTTAACTCCTACAAACATATTCCATATAAACCAGTTGAATGATTTGGTATTAATATTATAACTTCTTTATGCTACTGGATCCACAGTAGACACCGGTCACTAGGATACCGGTCGATGGATTACCGATCAAAGGAATACCGGTCGAAGGGTACCGGTCGATGGAATACCGGTCGAAGGGTACCGGTCGATGGAATACCGGTCGAAGGGTACCGATCGATGGAATACCGGTCGAAGCAACAGACCCTTAATTCCTTTCTATTTCCCCAAAACAGAAAATCGACCTACCTAATCTTAATACTAGTCCAGACATCACTTGACCAATAATTTTTATCATCGATTAATCAATTAATCAACCATCTACATGGGATTTGAAAATCCCTAATCACAACTATCAACCGAGAGAAGAAGAAGATAGAAACTCATACAACTCCAACTTCCAAATCCAATCAGTAAGAGAAACAAGAAACAAGTTTTGATGCTTACCTTACGATGTTAAGTTCTTCACAAATTTCTCTCTGAAACCTCCGTTCACGCCTTCGATTCGACTTCTTCCTTTTCTCTCAGTCGCCGCTCACTCTCAAAACACACACACACACACACACCGCACTCAAATCTTCCAGGGACTAAAAATGAGTATTGAGATAGGGTTTTAGGCCTTAATTGGCCCATTAACTTACTTGCCCACAAGCCCAAACCAACTTTATTTAAAATTTTAAATTCTCTATTTTACTAACCAACTTTTCCAACATAGACGGGTGTTACAATCTACAATGAAAGTCAGTGTACACATTTAACCAACGGTTATGCAAACGCAACGACCAATAGTATGATTGACTCAAAACTCATCATTGGTTGAGAAAACCCATTTTCCAAAATGAACTCATACCTTTATATTTTCAAAATGCCTCATAACACATTAATATGCATTTCTAAACGGTTTATAAGATCAAACACACTAAAAGGATATTTACATCAAATGACCTCCATTTATATATTAAATCATCAAGGGAACATACCAACATGATTTATTTATCAACATATCTCAAACATCCCACATATGGGGTTTTCACAAGATTTATAGAATCACATGCCCAAAATAGACGAACTCGTCACATAAACCTACATTTGATATTTATCAAGTAAAACACATAAATACTTCAAAATGGACATTTTTGGCATGTACATAGTTTTCACAAATCAACTTAAACTCGCCTTGCTAGATCTAGGCTAAATCTAGATTTTGCCCCATTATGAGCTCCTTGAAGAAACTTGAATCCACAAGAAATTCCTCCAAACCCTAGATTTACAAGTTTTTCAAACCTAAATATACATATCCAAACACGTAGAATCATTCCTTAAACATCTTATATCAAAATCTCCATTTTGACC
The DNA here is from genome assembly GCA_954870635.1 of Arctium minus. Classification (NCBI taxonomy): domain Eukaryota; kingdom Viridiplantae; phylum Streptophyta; class Magnoliopsida; order Asterales; family Asteraceae; genus Arctium; species Arctium minus. The sequence continues at coordinate 18,584,577 of OX941097.1, read as the reverse complement.
AAAACCCTAGTTTTGACCTAACTTCCCCAAAATCCTCCAAACCGAAATTTGAGAAACATAAACACGAGGAAGTCGTCAATGGAAAATTTATAACTCATACATAAATTTTAGAATCTAGGAGTATGAACTCACCACTTAGGTTTTGGTGAAAACCTAGAAAACCCTAAATTTCTTGAAGATATAGGTGATGATGATGAGCTCTTGATCTTTGGTTCCACTCCACCACCAAATACTATTGGATCCTTCCAAAACTAATAATCTATACTTGAAAAGCTCTCAAAAATAAAATCATAGAAAAAAGAATCGTCAAAATCGGAGTTGAGATGAGAAAGATATGACCAAATGAAGAAAGAGGCTGAAAATTGGATTTATGCACTACACCCCGACCACGAGAGTGACATGCTCCTTGTCACTTTCGCCCAATGTGTAGTGGTGGGCTCCTTTTTCTATGCGAAAGTGCCCGGCTAAAGTGCCAGTGTCACTTTCGAATGTCAGTTTCGCCCAAAATGTACCGAGAGCCCTTTTCGCCCGTTTTCTCGACCGTTCCTCGACCGTTTTCTCGGAAATAACTGAATTTATCTTCCTAAAATAAATCACAATTTTTCTTTCAAATGGAAAGGAGTTTAATTCCAAAAATAACCAAATTTATCTTTCAAAAATAACTGAATTTATCTTCCTAAAATAAATCACAATTTTTCCAATATTGCCCTTCATCTAATTCTATTTAACTCATTTCATTTTTCATTAATTTATAACATCCATTTTAATCAAAACCGTTGATCAGAAAAATGAATGGCTCATACTAGTTTGTAAAGTTAGTACTAATTAATCGGTTAGCAAATGATTATGCATATATATATAGGACTGGGTTCAGGGGAAAGCTGTAACACCCTCGATTTTGGGGTGTCTATTTATAATTAAGCAATCCATCTTTTGGCGTTTTAAAATGATAAGTTATGAAGGTTTTCCATAATAATCATATGGGATTGGTTGAGGATCGAATCGGGCGAGAAAAATGGAAGAAACAAGCTAAACAGTGACCTGTACGACCATGCGCATGACCTAGAACAACAACATAGGTAGTGAGACTCTGTGTGTGCTGAAACTAGATGACGCGCGCTACTTGTTATGCAACCTAGGGTCGTGGGCGAGGTCGCATGATGTGTCTAGGGGGATTTTTAGGCCGATTTTTCTCACTTTTCTCCTCATTTCTTCTCCAACTCTCTCCTCCACCATTCCCTCTCTAGATCTGAGGTTTTTTGGAATCTTAGGCTCGATTGGAGGTCTATTGTAGCATCCCTTGGCGATTTTAAGAGTCTATTATTGAAGGTAACTCTCTAACCTCTCTTTTTAAAGATCTAGGTTTTGGTTCTTTTACCCTCAATCCCCAATCTTAACTTGAATTTATTTATGTATGATTTGGAAGTAAGGGAAGTGTTCTTGAGAAACTTTACACCACAAATCTGGAAGTTTAGCTGTGGATCTAAAGTTTTTATCATTGGAGGCTAGATGTTAAGTTTGGAATCTAGGTTTAACTTAACCTAGCAAGGTGAGTTCAAGTTGATTTGTGAAAACTACGTACATGCCAAAAATGTTCATTTTAAAGTCTTAAAGGTGTTTTATTGGTATTTTACACATGTAGTGATTACTTGATGAGGTTTGCATCTTTGGGCATATTTGATTTTTATAAATATTGTAAAATGCCTATAATTGAGTTTTTGGAAGTTTGATGATTTATTCCTCACAAGGGACCATTTGATTTTAAGACACTTTTGCTATTTTGATTTTATTAAACAATCAAAATAACTATATAGTTGAGTTGTTGGGCATGTTTTGAGTGTCATTGGTCATTAAGAAATGCTTCCTTAAAACCATGGTGTGTTTTGGGATTTTGCACAACCTTCAATAAAAAGGTTATTCAAATCTTTTAGGCATGAGTTGTCTATTTATGGGGCAAATGCGTTTTATTAACCTATGTTGGGTTTATTTGATTAGTCAAATAAGTTGTGACACTTATTGATTCGATTTTAGCTCATTTGAGTTTTGAGAACATTTGTCCGGTTTAAATTGCTCAATGTCGAGCTTTGGAATGATGTGCATTTATTGCATCTTTATTTGAGAATTAATGTTTTTAGTATGTTGGTCATTCATTGGTGTCATGTAATTAGATTGTTATGTATTTGATCCATAGACATTTGAATCAGTTGTATTTGATAATTGAGGAGTTTTGATGTTCTCACTTTGTGACCAATGCTCGAGTAGGCATTGTGGTCATCCCGGTATTACGGAGGTGAAATCTTGGCCTACTTTTGTGTTCCGCCACGTTAGATGGAATTGGGTCTTCTCCGTCACTGAAAGCTGTTGTTTTTGGATATTGTGATATTCATGTTTTCGGTGTTGTTTTGGGATTGGAGAGTATTCATGATTTATGGTTTTGGTTTTATGGATTTACCCACGTTTTTAGTGGTTTGGATAATAGAATTTTTTTTGTGCTTTATGTATGTATGTATTGAGGGAGGGAGGATGAGAGCGATAGATGATCATTCACGACGGTGGTCAATTTACTAAAGACGAAAAACCATCTAAGCTAGACATATTATTAGATTAATCGTTTAAATTAAATTACCAAAATTAAATTAAAAAGGGTATATATGTATTTTAATATTAATTGAAGTTACCAAAATTGATGTAACACTTATAACGGTTAGCACCTTCATGTTTGTCCAAAGGAGTTTTATTTGTCTTTGTGTTTTGTGTGTGTGCAATGAGAGCATGGGAGAAAAAGAAACTTTGAAGGAGTTTAAATCTTTTGGTTGTTTTGTGTAACAACCCAAAACTCAAAATATCCAAATAACATAACATAAGCCCAACCGACACTAGGATTAACAACAGGCCGAGTTTGGGCTGGTTATTGGTATCCCCGTCCCTGAAACCGATAACCAAAATCGTCCTCATAACCGTTCTGATCCCGGTTATGGTTTCTTAGATCCCCGTTGGGAACCCATTAAGGTTAAAAATCATATTTCCCCATTGGTTTTCCAGTTCACCGTTGGTTATACCCCAAACCCGAAACCGGCCCGGAAAAAAATTATAAAGGCATCGTTTGGCAAAAATAAGCTAACTTATTTTCTAGGTATATGTTTGGATGGACATAAGCTAGCTTTTTGATAAACTAGTTGAAGTAGCTTATGATGAGTTTTTTGTGATTATTCCAATTATATCCTCATTAATATTCATTATTATATATTAACTATTAATTATAAATAAATATTAATTATTAAAATTTATTATTATTAATTAATATTATCTGAAAATTATAACATAAATTTTAATTATACGTTGATATAAAATTATAATTATTTAGAATTATTGATAATTATATTAATTTTTTTAATATTGATCAATATATTTTAGTTATCAATTATTATTATTTTTGTAAATGTTATTTGATTATTTTTTCCATATTATATGTAACTGTTTTTTTAAAACCATAAGTTAATGTATATATATATATATATATATAAATTTGGTTTAAAATTCAAAATTTATAATATATATAACAATAAATTTCAAAATTTTTAATTAACATATTATATTATTTACTGCCTTATTTGTATTAATTAATATATTATATTACTATAAATTTATTTGGATTTTCTTTCACTTTTCTAAATCGCATATATTGAGGATATGGAGCTAGCGTCGTTCCTTTGGCATACTTCCTTGGGTCACTACTCCCAAGGAAGCAAGACCAAATAGGGTGTAGTCTATTATTAAATATTGTAATTGATTATTTTTGCTAGATGTCATTTTTGGTAATTTTACATCTTATAAGCTAGTTTTTGCCAAACGTGACTTTTTTATCAGCTATCAGTTAGTTTATCAGTCACCAGCTAGCTTATCAGCTAGTTTGCCAAACATAGGCAAAGTGTTAATTTTCACAACTAAAAGTAAATTACAATTTTTTTAAACATAAGTTTAAATGTCTCAAACAATTTCTTAAATTACAATATAAAAGTAAATAAAATTCATATATCATCCAACTAACATTACGGTTTCACGATTAGACAAATAAACTAGACTTTTTCGGGAGGCTTATTTGGCGTGTTAAGATAAAATAGATAAAATATTTTAAATTTTAATGTAATGTTAATATTTTTCTTTTAATGATATTATAAATATATAAATTAACATATATATATATATATATATATATATACACACACACATTAATAGAGGAAGCATCATGCGAGAAACAAACTAATTTGCGAGAAGGCGATAATGAATGTGAGCCACATAATATATTAATTAAAAATAGCATAAATAAAAAACGACAAATAATTTTAGAAATTAAGATAATTATCATTTTGAAATGGATAAATCCTTAAAATTCTCATTATATCTTTTAGATCTATTTATTTTTTTAATTTCAATTATTTCATAATTTTTTTATTAATTTTTTTTCTAAATATACTTTTAATTAAAAAAATCACAATTTTGACCAAATATCACAAGTGATATCACTATATGAATATCAATACATATCACATATCATATTATCACATGTGATAATTGTATATATTTTAGTTAATCATATGTGATTATGTATATGTATATTTATATATCTTTTTGTGATGTAAATATTATCACATTTGATTATACGTCACTTATATTCAGACATATATTATCATATGTGATATAACAACCCAACCAGAAACGACAAGATGTGTTGGGAACTGAAGATTTATTTAAGTATGATTACTGCTGTCAGTACAACATGGTTACTACTGCTGAGACAAGTTACTACTGCTGAGCCAAATTACTACTGCTTGTAGAAATTAATATTGCTGAGCATAGTTAATACTGCTGGTGAAGATTAATACTGCTCAGAGTGTTAATGATGCTATGACTTAATACTGCTTATGTGATAATCTTGGTAAGCCGCGCAGATCAAGGTTTGAAGATAATCATGGAAGGTTGAAGATAATTATGGAAGAATATACTGAAGATCTTTTATGTTTTGTAATTATCTTTTATTTTCAGTATATGTATAGAATTATTCAGAATAGTTTGTTACATGAGTATTCTGAGTTTTTGTTTAGAGAGAGAATTGACCTCAAGGTTTACAACCCTAGTTCTAGAGAAGTAGAATTCGTCTTGGTGAGCCTGTTCATCAAAATTGAGGTTTTGTGTGAAAACTTGTAACTTTAATCATTCAATAAAGTTTACAAGTTGTGATTTCTACTTTACTGTTACATTGATATTTGAATATTAAAGTGTTTTTCCGCAACTTCTTTAATATTGTTTTTGAGTTTCATTATTCGTGTTAAGATTCAGATCCTGACAAGTGGTATCAGAGCTTAGTATTCTCAGAAACCTTCATTCATCATGGACAACACAGTCGAATCAAACAGTACTCTTGTTTCAAAGGTTCCCATGCTCAAACCTAATGAGTTTGACATGTGGAAAATTAGGATCAAGAAGTATATCCTCCTTACAGACTTTTCTATGTGGGACATTGTTGAGAATGGTCCCTCTGCTGAAGGTAAAATTGGACAAGATGGAAGAAGACCACCTCCAAAAACTGATGCTGAGAAGAAAGCGAGACAATTGGAGAAGAAAGCCTTAAGCACCCTGCTTTTGGCCATTCCTAATGAGTATCAACATCAGTTTCACCATTGCACTGATGCTCAGATTCTATGGAATGCTTTAGAGAAGAGATTTGTTGGCACCAAGAGCACTAAGAGGAATCAAAGGGATATTCTCAAGCAGCATATGAGAATTTTACATCTTCAAAGAATGAGTCTATGACTCAAAGTTTTGATAGATTCAATAAGTTAATTGGTGAGTTGGCTACTGTTGGAGTCCAGATGGAATAAGATGATGTCAACCGAAAGTTCCTCAGATCTCTTGGAGATGAATGGACCATGTACACTGTTTCATTCAGACAGAATGACAAATTGGAAGAAAAGGAACTGGATGATCTGTACAATGATCTGAGAGTGTTTGAATCTGAGGTGGAAGCAAAGAAGAAGCCTACTGGATATGTTCATAATGCTGCACTCCTTTAAGCATCAACTGATTCTACTGCTAACCCTGAATCAGTTAATGCTGCTAATGGAGTAAATCAAGAAAAAGGCAATGAATCTGTTTTTGAAGCCTTTCTTTCCAGCCATGGTAACTCCTCTTTAATCAATGATGACTTGGAACAACTTCATCCTGGTGATCTTGAAGAGATGGATATTAAATGGAAGATGACCATGCTTTCTATGAGGGTGAAGAAGTTCATCAAGAGGACTCGGAGGAACAACTTCTCCCAAAGACGAGAAGATGGAGCAGGCTTTGATAAGTCAAAGGTGGAGTGCTACAAGTGTCATATGAAGGGACACTTTGCCAAGGAATGCAGAATTGGAGTGTCTCACAACAATCTCCCTTTTGTTTCTCAACAAGCTCTTGTTTCTCAACAAGGAATGGGGTTTGACTGGAGTGATCAAGAAGAAGAGGCCATTCAAAATCAAGCTCTCATGGCAGAGGTATCTGATCTTCCAACTGAGGTACTCACTAATCTCTGTTCTCAAACTTGTATAGACACTGTTAAAAGGTACAGGGATCATAACCAGAGTATGAGTGATGACCTTAAGAGGTTAGAAAAGGATAGAAAATACTATGTGAAAATTGTTGAGAGGTTTGAGGAACAAATTAAAGGGTTCCAAGCCAATGAACTTCAACACACATATGATACAAATTACTGGAAGTGGGAGAAAAATGAGCTAGAAATCCAACTGACAAAGTCTAGAGAGGAGAATGAAAAGTTGAGAGGAGAGTTAGCCAAGGTTAAGCTAGATGTGGAAAAGTTTTCATATGCTTCTAAAGCCATGGATTCAATTCTAAAGGTCCAAATCCATGATAAGCTTAAACCAGGAATTGGGTACAATACCACACCACTACCATACAACAACAACTACATCCCTCCTAAATCAGACTTGCTAGAGACCAAGGATAGGAAGGACTTGCATGAGGGAGCCACTAAGATAGATCCTTTAGATGAAGTAGTTGTTGAGGACAAGACTGAGAAAGAAGCTGGTAAGAGTAAGGATAATACTGTGAGTGGTGAGATTCCCTTAGAAAATAACATTCTTACCAATGAGGTTGGTGGAAGGGATTGGGTCAAATCTGATGACGTAGAGAAGACTGAGGGAAAGTCTAACAAGGTCCATTACAACCAGACTACAGTTGTGAATCCTGTTCTTTGCAAACAGTGTGCAGGTAATAAGTCTGAGCACCTAAAACATGATAAAAGGAGGGGCAATCAAAGAAATTGGAATAATCAGTGGGCTCAGAAACAAGGAGTTGATCTGAGTAGAATCATCAGACCAAAACCTTGTTTCATATGTGGCAAAATGAACCATCTTGCCAAGCACTGTTATTTTAATCCTATTAACCAAAGGATAAAATTTCAAAGATCTGTGCAAAAACCCTTTGGTTATAGGAAGGATGAAAGGAACCATGTGGCTAAGAAACCTGTTAAATCTAAAAGCCACATGAAGAAAAAGACTGTAAAAGAGAGTGTCAAGATGTGGGTTCCCAAAAGCACTAAAACTGTTAGTACTGCTACCACAAATAGTGCTGCTGACAAAGATAGTGCTGCAAGAAGCAATACTGTTGCTATCAATGTTAGTGCTGCTGAGAGTATTAGTACTTCTAAAACTAACATTGTTAGTACTTCATCATATGTTAATACTTCTAACTCTGTTAGTACTTCTAAAATTAGTACTGCTTCTAGTGTTTGTGCTTCTAAACCAATCATCTTGACAAAGTACTCCAGTAAAGAGTATTCTAAATTTAAAAATCTCATCAAAAAGGAGTGTAAGTACTTTGATGAGAAAGGGAGGCCCAAGACCACTTTGGCTTGGGTTCCCAGTCAATACTAATTGATTTATCTTATGTGCAGGGCAACCAGCAGCTCAAGGGAAAGAGCATTTGGCATGTTGATAGTGGTTGCTCTAGGCACATGACAGGGAACATGGCTTGCCTCAAGAATTTCAAGAAAATTGATGGAGGGCATGTTGCCTTTGGTAATACTCCAGATGGAGGTAAGATTAGTGGTAAGGGAGATGTAACAAAAGGTAAGATGACCTTTGAAGATGTTTACTATGTTGAGCAGTTAAGATACAATCTGTTAAGTGTATCACAGGTTTGTGACAAAAAGCATAGTATATTATTCACTGATTCAGAATGCATTATCCTTGCTCCTGGATTCAAGGTAGTTGATGAAAAGATGATACTACTAAGAACTCCTAGAAAGGATAATGTCTATTGTTTGGATATGGAAAATGTTTCAAATGATTCATCCCTAAACTGTCTTGTTTCAAAAGCCTCTTTGGATGAATCATCACATTGGCACAGAAGGATGTGTTACATGAACTTGAAAACAATGAATAAACTTGTTAAAAACAACCTTGTAAGAGGTCTGCCTTCAAAAGTCTTTTCATGTGATGATCATTGTGTTGCTTGTCTCAAAGGCAAACAACACAAAACTTCTCATAAGTCCAAAGAGTTGAACACAATTTCTTCCTCTCTTCAGTTGTTGCATATGGATCTGTTTGGTCCTACAAATGTCATGAGTATAGGTAAGAAATCATACTGCTTAGTTATTGTTGATGATTACTCTAGATTTACTTGGGTGTATTTTATAAGGACTAAGGATGAGACAAGTGGACTGATCAAATCCTTTATTCTAAGAATTGAAAACCAAACAAATCAAAAGGTAAAAGTCATTAGGTCAGATAATGGTACTGAATTTAAAAATCTTGACCTCAACACCTTTTGTGAGGAATAAGGAATTGAGAGGCAATACAGTGATCCTAGGACTCCACAACAAAATGGTGTTGCTGAAAGAAGGAATAGGACACTGATTGAGGCTGCTAGATCTCTGTTAGCTGATTCAAAACTTCCAATTACTTTCTGGGCTGAAGCAGTTAATAGTGCTTGCTATGTCCAAAACAGAGTTCTAGTAGTCAAGCCTAAGAACAAGATACCATATGAGCTTTTAAATAAAAGAAAACCATTTATTGGTTTTTTCAAACCTTTTGGGTGTCCTTGTACCATTCTCAATACCAAAACTCACTTAGGGAAGTTTGATAGCAAAGCAGATGATGGTTTTCTTGTTGGTTACTCATCTCAGAGTAAGGCCTACAGAGTGTTTAATTCTTCTTCTAGAATAATTGAGGAAAGTGACAATGTCAAATGTAATGAGAACTCACCAAATCCTATTGGTTCAGGTCCTCAGTGGTTATTTGACATTGATTTACTAACTAACTCTTTGGGTTTCAGTAGTGATGATCATGCAGGATCAGGAAGTAGAGGATCAGGGGATGAACAAGTACAAGATATTATTCCTCAGTCTGTGATCTTTCCCATACCTACAATGAACCCTGTTGAAATCTGTGAAATGGAGACTGTTACTGAACCAATTCAGAGTGAAGAAGAAAGAAGAGATGAGGAGAATCCAGAGCATGAAGAGCCAGAAGTAGTTGATGAGATCCCCTCAGCTGACTTAAATGACTCCAATCTAGATGTGGGAATTAATGAAGAACCTAGTCATCAGACAAGAACTCAGAAGAATCATCCTTCTGAGCTGGTAATAGGAGACATCACTTCTCCTATGATGACTAGGTATCAAAGCAGACTTCAAGATTTGCAGGATCAGCAGCATACAGTACTATCTTGCTTTCTATCTCAGACTGAGCCTAAGAAGGCTTATGATGCAATGAAAGATTCAAGTTGGATAGAAGCCATGCAAGAAGAGTTGTTACAGTTTAAATTGCAAGATGTTTGGGACTTGGTGGACCTTCCAAAAGGTCATAGAGCAATTGGCACCAAGTGGATTTTCAGAAATAAAAAGGATGAGAGAGGAATAGTAATCAGGAACAAAGAAAGGCTAGTGGCACAAGGGTACACTCAAGAAGAAGGCATAGACTATGAGGAAGTCTTTGCTCCAGTTGCACGGGTAGAGGCAATTAGGCTGTTTCTAGCCTATGCCTCATATATGAAGTTCAAGGTATATCAGATGGATGTGAAGAGTGCCTTTCTATATGGAACAATTGATGAAGAAGTATATGTCTGTCAGCCCCCAGGATTTGAAAATCCATTATATCCTGACAGAGTATACAAACTTAAGAAAGCACTCTATGGTCTACATCAAGCCCCAAGAGCATGGTATGATACACTGTCAACCTATCTCTTGGAAAATGGGTTTGAAAGGGAAATCATTGACAAGACCCTTTTCATTAAAAGAAGTAAGAAAGACACCCTACTTGTTCAGATCTATGTGGATGACATCATATTTGGATCCACAAAAGATCAGATGTGTAGGGACTTTGAAGAGTTGATGCACAAGAGCTTCAAAATGAGTTCAATGGGTGAACTCACTTTCTTCCTTGGGCTTCAAGTGAAACAAAAGAAAGATGGGATTTTCATAAGTCAATCAAAGTATGTGAAATACATCCTAGATAAGTATGGTTTATCAGACTCAAAGCCAGCAAGCACACCAATGGAAACACACAAACAGATCATTGCTGATCTCGAGGGGGAGGATGTTGATGTCCATCTTTATAGATCAATGATTGGATCTCTCATGTATCTCACAGCCTCAAGACCAGATATCATGTTTCCAGTGTGTGTGTGTGCCAGATTCCAAGTCAAGCCAAAACAGTCACATCTTCAAGCAGTTAAGAGGATCTTCAGATACTTAAGAGGGCAACCTAGATTAGGTCTTTGGTATCCTTATGAATCTACTTTTGACTTGATTGCATATTCAGACAGTGACTTGGGTGGTGCTAATATGGATAGAAAGTCTACTTCAGGAGGATGTCAACTTTTGGGTGCAAGACTAGTTTCTTGGCAGCGTAAGAAGCAAACCACAGTGTCCTTATCCACAACAGAAGGTGAGTACATTGCTGCTGCAAGTTGCTGCTCTCAGGTTCTATGGATTCAGAATCAAATGCTGGACTATGGGGTAACCTTTCTTCACACTCCAATCCTCATTGACAATAGCAGTGCTATTAGCATTGTTAACAATCTAGTCAAGCCCTCCAAAACAAAGCACATTGAAATCAGGTATCACTTTATTAGAGACTGCAATGAAAAGAAGCTTATTCAAGTTGCTAAAGTTCATACTGATAACCAGTTTGCTGATCTATTCACTAAAGCTTTTGATGTGGGTAGATTCACTTTCTTGGTCACAAGTGTGGGCATGATCAACTCTGAATGAGCTCATGTTTAAAAAGTGTTTGTATACCTGTTATTTGTTTATTTTTTTGGTGCTACTAATCATCTTTCTCAGGAAGTTTATTGCCTTGCTCAGACTAACACAAGCCTCAACAGTGTAAGTATCTTTAATGCTGCCAGTGCAGTTTTAATGCTGCCAGTGCCAAGTTACTACTGCAGGTTCATTATTACTACTGCTTGTACTACTTCAGGTATGTGTTAATACTGCTAGTTAGTTAATACTTCTAGTTGGTTACTACTGCTCTCAGTTAATACTGCGAGTAGGTTAGTACTGCTTTAACTGAAATTAGGGTTAATACTACTTCTTTCCTGAATTCCATAAATACCCTCTTTGCCCGCCTAAAAGCTCACAACGACTCTTTGAATATTGTTCGTATTCTCTCTAACTCTTTTTTTCTCAAGCAACCAGTGTGTTTCAGTCAAGAATCCTCAAGCCAGATGGCATCCATGGTGTTTATTGATGAAAACAATGAGATCGCAATGCTTCAAAAGCCTAAGCAGGCTGCTGGATTCCATCAAATAGTTGATTTTCTCAAGTCCAGTCATATAGCTCATGCTCTTACTGTGTCACCACCAATTTACATCGAGCACCAGAAGCAATTTTGGGCCAATGCCACCGCGATTACTGAAAACGGTGTGAAGTGTATCAAGACAAGGGTGTGTGACAAACCCTTGACAATCTCTAAAGAGGTCATTCGCATCAGTCTACGACTAGACAATGCCTCAAGTATTACCTCTATCTCTAATGAGGATTTGTTTTCCAATCTCACAAGAATGGGGTATGAAGGCCAACTGGGTGTTTTCAAATTTTACAAAGCTAACTTTTCTCCCCAATGGCGTTTCTTTGTTCATACTCTAATGCACTGTAATTCTCGAAAAACTACTGGATAGAGTCAGTTCAGTAGTACCATTGCTTTTGCTTTGGTCTGCTTGTCCACTGCCAGAAAGTATAATTTCTCAAAAATGATTTTCAATGACCTTGTGTCAAACTTGGATAATAAAAAGAGTTTCTTTATGTATCCAAGATTTGTCCAGGCAGTTATCACCTCTGAATTGACGGATATGCCTCAGTCTAATGCGGTATATGTACCTAAAATCCCTAAGGGCAAGGTCTTTTCAAATATGAAAAGATCTACCAAGGACTCGGAAGGAGTTGACACCCCATTGTTCTCTACAATGATGGTGGTGTCCCACAACCAAGAAGGTATGGCATCAGGGTCAAGGCCCTCACTAGACCATCCCACTGATAGCCAAACCCAACCTTCAACCACTATATCACTCTCTCAGTCCCTTGTTCTTAAGCCAACCCCAGTTATATCCAAAACTTATACTAAGAGAAAGGTACACAAGGCTCCTTCCCTTGTTGTACCTCCTACAAACCCAGAACCTCAAAGCCCTCTAATGGAGCATTCTCCATTAGAGAATATCCATAGGGAAACCACTGGGGTGTCTCCCAACCCCAATGAGGTGCTCACTAAGGAGATGCATGAGCATGTGGGTGAGAAGGCTCCCACTACTCCTGCTAGCACAGAGGAGGCCAGTGGTAACATCACTAAGACCTTCCCCACGACAACTTTGAATGAGCAATCATTCAAAGGTCCCGGGTGCCCAGAAACCAAGGGAATAGGTGGTGCTTCAGTCTGGCTGGAGATCCCTATTAAACATTCCAATGATCCCTCAAAAGGGGGTAACACTCCTGGAGAAGGTGATGATAGATATGACTACCAGGAATTGATTTCTGCCATGTACAAAATGGCAACTGAACTGGATTCTCAAAAGAAGGTTGTAAATGAACTCAAGAAAGTCATCATCAACCAGCAAGAAGAAATTAGCACCTTAAAGAAGTTGGTTAAGAAGGTGGTACAAAGAAGGTCAAAGAAAAGATTTGAGCTCAGAAGAAGGAACCCAATGGATGATGCTCCCAAAAAGGGGGAGTCAGAAGTTGAGGTCAACATGGAGAATGCTAAGAATAAGGGGGGGGGGGGGGGAACATGGAGATGAAAGGGAGTTTGCTGGTGGTAGTGGGGATAAGGTGCAAGCAGTAGAAACAGAAACAGGGTTTGAAAAAGCAGCAGTTACAGAGAAAGCAGTAGAAACAGAAACAGTGTTTGAGAAAGCAGCAGAAACAGTTAATGCTGCTGAAGCAAGCAAAGCAGCAAAAACAGTTAATGTTGCTGAATTAAATGAAGCAGCAGAAATTGTTCAAGAGATATTAACTGAAATTGAGATAGCTGAAGCATTAATCAAGGCTAAACATGACACTCCTAAGGTCACTTCAAAGACGAAAGGAGTTGTCATCAAAGACAATGCTGAGGTTATCAAGAAAGCTAGTGCTGATAAGGTAGCAAGCAAGGACAAAGGCAAAACTAAGATAGTGGAATCTGACCAACCACTTAAAAAGCAAAAGTTGATTGAGTCAGATGAAACTTTGGCTAAGAAAATTCAGGCAGAATTTGAGCAAGCAGAAAAAGATCAAGTGGAAAAAGATAGGGAGATGGCAAGAGCTCTAGCTGCAGAGCTTAATGAAGCATATCAAAAGAGTTTGGCAACAGAGCTGGCACAGAAGAAATTTGCAATTCTAAAGAATCCTGTAATGATCAAAATGGGTGCAAAGAAGAGGCAAGCTTCACAGACCTACCTTGGCACCCAAGAGAGAAAGAAGATGATCACTTTCCTCAAAGGTGCTGTGGGAGTCAAAAAGGAAATGTTCACAAAAATGTCATTTGATCAAATCAAAGGTTTGTATAAGGCAGAGATGACTAAGTTACAAGAAAATGACCAAGCAAGAGTTGAAGTGGAAAAGAAGATGAAAGAGAGGCATGACCTTCAAATACAAAAACCATTTCCTGATGATCAAGAAACTCCAAGGAAGGAAGCTACTCTAGGTGAAAGTTTGAAGACTTTGAAAAGAACAAAAATGATGGCAAGAAGAAAACCAGCTAAGAAACCTAGAGTGGATGAGGAAGAAGCTGAGAAAGAACAGAAGGTAGCTGAAGAAGAAGGGGAACCTAAGTCTGATGAACAGGAAGCTCAATCTCAGGAAGAACCATCCAGTACTTCTGATGTGAATATGTATATGGTGATGATGGAAAAAGTACCTGAGCCTATAACAGCTTAACCGGTTGGTGTCAAGCCTCCTGAGATTATTCACCGGGATACTATGGAAGTAGATGGAAAGGAGTATATTAGGCTTAAGAGGAAAAATGACAAGTTTGAAGTGTATCCTACTTGGGCCAAGATTGTAAAAGTATGCTCCAGATCTGATTTAGAGGAAATATTTGAGGTGGGGATGAAATTATATGCTGATAAGCTGAAAACTCCAGGGATACCAGTTACAAAACTTGTGATGGAATATGTAGATCCCAGTGCAGTGCAAAACAGAATAATCAGCAATCAAAGATGAACAGATTATAGGCCACATCAACTAGTCATATGATTGATAATACTTCAAAGGTTTAGGTTTTACAGAGAGAATTTCTGATAAGGGTTTGTAAACCTAATAACTAGAAAACTGAATAATGAAATTATGAACTTATGACCTTACAAATGAAATAGAAAATAACTTTAAATACTTAGGCACGCAGACCTGACGGGCTTATGGGCTTGGGCCCATCTAATTAATTAACTTTAGAATAATTACATTACGAACCCTTATAAATACTTTATTCCACTTTCAACACACAGGACTTTCAGTCTTAACAATCTCCCCCTAAAGTTGAATAAGGCATTTTCATCTTGAAACCTTTAGACATTGATCTTCTTTAAATCTTCAGGTTTGATCTTTTTTCCCTCTTGAATCTTTGACGAACTTTGATGTTGCTTGAATTCATGTCTTTCCACGCTCCCCCTTGAATAAAGCTCTTGTTCTTCATAGTATCAACTTTGTAACCAGATTCAATGTACAGTAGCCTCGACTGAACGCACTATCAAGAAGCTTTCAGCTGTAAAAACTCAATCACATCGGATCAGCACACAATAAAGATAATGTGAGAGTTACTTGACATTCCACGATGCATCTTCAGTTTAAAACAAAGAATCTATCTTTGAACCGCGAGTTGAATAGACTTTCAGCTTAAGAACTTGTTTCAATCAGCTCGTAGGAGGAATAATGAAGAAACTTGTAGCAGACACCACATGATACGGGAAAGAATCAATACAAACTTTGAAAACTTCACTGTCTTCAGACAAACAAATTTAGCATGACAAACAAATTTAGCATAACATTAAACTCATATCTTCATCTCTTTGATCTTTAGACCGTCTTCAGAAAAACAAACTTTCTTTCTTCAAAACTTTGAAATTGAACTTTGAAAAATTCTCCCCCTTTTTGATGATTGTGAGCATCATGATCATCAAAACTTCTTCAATTTCAACGCATTCTTTGATCTCCCCTTTATGATAATATGATATTCTTCGTCCTTTGATCTGAGTATCCGTCAATTCATGAAATGTATATATCCGAATCTTTTCAAATTCAGACATAATGGACAATGTAACCCTGATTCAACAGATGAAACAGTTAGTATGCCTGTAAGTAGCACAGAGTCACTTTGTACAACAGATGTACATTGAAAAGGAGTTTTTGTGATGTTCACTCCCCCAGGGCTTCCATTCAATCATCGAAAAACCACAAAGGAATTTTCTATGAATGTTATGACAAGAAAACTCATTCCTTGTGTGCTCGTGAAAGTGTAGAAATGATTGAAGCTACCTATCTTGATCAGGTTCAAATTGTGTAAACTGTTGAGACAGCAACAGATATTACACGGACTCAATGTGTATGAAAGAGGTGCGAAGGTGGGGCAACTTTCCTTCTTTTTCAATATCTAAATCTTCCGATTGAAGACTAGATAGCAGATATGTTGCGTCCCCAAAGAAAATGAAACATTTTTTGTTAAGAAAGAAACGAGTGGCTGGTGGGGTTATAGCAAGAGTTGGCATGGGCTCACTGCCTGTTTCAATGATGGTCACCAAGGAATGTGAACCAATCAGAATATGTGGCTGCCCGGCTCAGAAAGTGGTTGGTACAAAGTTCTAATATTCTTTTAACTCTGTTCTCACACCCTCTTTCTTTTTAATATTAAATCTCACTTCTAACCAAACTCTCTTTTTCATTTTTTTTTTCGCTCCACACAATAATAAAAACTCAACCGGATGAGTTATCTCCCCCACTCTTTGAGTTAAGACCCCTCAATCACTCAAGGATAACTTCCGGGGTAGGAAACACTGGTTAACGTGAATCCATGGAAGTTTTGTTTAAGTTCTCACACAAAACCCATGTAAGTCCTAAAAAGAATAGTAGCTCAACAGCTTAACTTGAACATTTAAGCTCAAATAAGATAACACTTTCAAAATGTATGCTCATTAGATTTGAGCAATTAAACTTTGAAGATTTCTCAAAACAAGAATATTGAATGAATGAAATGAAATCACGAGATTTGTTTTGAGAATCTGACAATGTATCATTCAGATCAACTAAACTGGTTAGGGTATCAAAGAATTGGATATTATGTTTATATGAACAAATATAAACAATTTAGCAATGAAAGCACAAATTTCGAATAATGATAGATGCTCAACAACATTGAATATCAAACGGGGGTATTACCATCGAAAAATTGTTTTGCTATGAGACATGATAATAACAAATACAAATGAGGTACTGAACCTGTGTGTGTGTGAATACGTTACAGTATAAGTATAAGATAATACGCAAGTATTGATCTTTAGAAACACACAGTCAGTTAAACATTAATGCGCAAAAAGTGAAAATAATGTAAATTCACACTTCTAGATTCATGAAACCTTTTGAAAATCAGAAGTGGTTTGAACATTTCAGAAACTGTTTTTCATGCTGGAAAGTTGTTCGTCTTCCAAACAATCAGAGATCTAGAGTTAGAAGATACTTACTTTTAAGCTCCCCCTCAAATCATGATATAATGATTTAGGTCTTTTAAGCTTCCCCTGGATAGTTGCAAAATATCCAGGTCTGAACGTTGAAGAACGGGTCCTGGTCTGTCATGTGATCAGAAGCCAAAATTCTTTGAAGTCCGGGTTCTAAGCTGATTTACTTAGAAGCCATTGTTCTTCTACTCCCCCTTGACAGTAGGTGCCTGCAACAAAGAATCAGTTTTCGGCTTTGGTACCCACTGGTATTTGGGTCCATGAATGTTAGTTGCAGTTCTTGTGGGGGATATAGAATAAGAACCATACCAGAAATGATCCCTGGATTTGTGAATGTGATCATGTGTACGACAATAAGAACAATGGTATTTCTTACCTGACAACCTGAGTAATTGATCTCTCGAGTAGATATGATCAGGTTTACCTTTACTCGCTTTGTTTTTCTTGGCATTAGATGCATGTACACACGATTCTCTTTCTTTCAGCTCATCTTCAACTGGTTTCTTCTTCCAGACCAGTTCCTCATCTTTGTATCTCCTTCTTCTTTGATGTGTACCTGAACCATCTATATTGCTATCATAGAAAAGGTTAGTTTTACGAATCCGATCAAAAGATTTAACTGACCTTTGTGGAGAGACAAATTTCTGATTTGTACTTGATACAGACTTTTCAAGCACTTTAATCGTCGAAGCAAAGTTGTCTCTTTCTTTAACAAGCAGGTCAATCTTCTTCGTGAATTCAGACTTCATTCTCTGCTCTTTTAGTGCCTTCTCAGATAGTTCAGATAACTTGGCAGTCAACTTTTTGATCTCAGTCTCAAACATGCTTCTCTCTTCTTCAAATCCCTTCTCAACATCATTTCTTTGGCCGGATATTTATTTAAAGAATCCTACATTCTTTTGTTCAATGACCTTCTTTTCTTTTTCAAACTTTTCTCTTTCAAGGATGATTACTTTCTCGAAAGCAGAAACTTGTTGAGAAAGTTTTATGCATTTCAGCTCAACTTCCTTCTTCTCATCAGCACATTTTCTCGAGAATTCTGAGAACTTCTTTGCGAAAGATTTCTCTTTAGTCTCAAAATCAAATTTGTGTTTAGCTTCCAAAATAGAAATCTTTCCTTTTAGCTCAGAGTTCTCAGCTTCCAATTTTCTTCCTTTTAAAATCTCATTTGGCCCTAACACCAACCATTCAGTACAATCCCACAACTCTTTTCCTGTCATTTTGTAGGTATTTATTTGATCAATAAGTTCACTAAAAATGTCACGAAAAAATTCACAAGTAATACTATCAGTCATATAATTTCGAGTTATATTGTTAGCCCTCTCTCTTTCCTCCTTTTCCACAGGTGAAGCTTCTGTAGGAATCTGGGATTGCATCTCTCCTTCAGTCAAAGATAATCTGATGTAGGGACCCACCTCATGTTTGTCCACACAATTCAAAAAATGAACCTTCCACTCTTCATATTCTCTTTTGGACTGCAGCCTTGGTAGGTACACCATTTTGATCGTTTCGAATAGAATGTATTCGCTCCGGCTTTGAAGAGAGATGAGACTTGAAAGTGCAGGGACCAAAAGTGACAAATTGTGAAACTTGAAAGTTTCGGGTCACAAATGACACACTACTGAAACCTTGAAGTACGGGGGCTAAAAGAAATGCACTGCAAAATGATCGTGAGACAAAAAATTTGACCTTTTTTACTTTTTTTTTTTTTAAACCCGGTCGAGCAGGGTACCGGTCAAGCAAAGGACCGGTATAGACAATGTACCGGTCGAATCATAAGACCGGTAAGGACAAAGTATCGGTCAAAGCCAAGGACCGGTAAACAGGGAAGCAATATACCGGTCGAACCAAAGGAATATACCGGTCGAACCAAAGGACCGGTGATGTCGAAGTATCGGTCGAAGCAAAGACCGGAATATGCAAGATACCGGTCGAAGGAAAGACCGGAGTAAGCAAGTACCCGGTCGAAGGGTAAGATCGGAGTAGCAACTACCCGGTCGAATGGCAAGACTGGAGTAGCAAGTACCCGGTCGAAGGACGAAGACCGAAATAGCCGAGTATCGGTCGAATGCTAGACCGGAAACCACTAAGGTCCGGTCGATGCACCTACCCGGTCGAAGGGAAAGACCGGGGAATGCTAAGGTCCGGTCGAAGGGAATGACCGGAGATCACAACTACCCGGTCGAAGTAAGGACCGGTGTTTACAAACTCTCGGTCGAAGGCTCGGGTCGAATAACTATCGGTCAAAACAATAATATCGATAAACACACGTAACAGATACGATCGATTAACATATAAGGCCGATAAACACGATGAATCGACCGAAGAACACGATGAATTTCTGGGATTCGACCGATGAACACAATTAAACCAACAGAAATCAATTCAACCGATGCAATCAAAAACCACAGAAACTTCGATCCTTCGATCGAATGAAACACAAATAATCAACCACTATTCGACCGGAAACACCTTTTTCAGAAAAAAATAGACCGAAAGCGATAAGATCATACAGATCGATAAACACAGTAAGCGAACCCTTAGACCGATAGCAAACAAAGAAAAGAAAAAAAAATTCCCAGATTTGATCGATAAGAACTTTAATTTTCCAGAGAAAAATAATCGATCGAACACAGAAAAAACTTTAACTTTGCAGAAGTAGATTAAACAAATAATCAGATAATCACAATAAGCATATAAAGCAATTAATATCAATAATCGATTATAGGGTTTCAGACAAACCTTTTTGAGGATCAAACCTTTTTGCCTTTCTGCTCTAATAACAATTGTAGATCCCAGTGCAGTGCAAAACATAATAATCAACAATCAAAGATGAACAGATTATAGGCCATAGCAACTAGTCATATGATTGATAATACTTCAAAGGTTTAGGTTTACAGAGAGAATTTCTGATCAGGGTTTGTAAACCTAATAACTAGAAAACTGAATAATGAAATTATGAACTTCTGACCTTACAAATGAAATAGAAAATAACTTTAAATACTTAGGCACGCAGGCCTGACGGGCTTATGGGCTTGGGCCCATCTAATTAATTAACTTTAGAATAATTACATTACGAACCCTTATAAATACTTTATTCCACTTTCAACACACAGGACTTTCAGTCCTAACAGAATATCTATGCATGTTGTTCAAGCCAGAGGAAGTTCAGCATGTTATCAGAAATGTTTTCAAAACCATTAACAACTGGACTCTGTATGAAAGAAGTGGAGTATATGCACTGACTATGGATACAAATCATATTGAATACTTCTTAGTGGATAGAGTTTACAACCATAGCAGATTAAAGTTTCATGCTATGTTGAAGAAAAAGCTTGGTTGTGCACCAGATTATGCAATGGCAAGATACTTGATCCAGAGAACTCTTAATCAAAGTTTGGGGCTGAATCCTGATATAGGATTATGAGCAATGGAGTTTTGGGAGCATCTTAAGAACTTGACTTCTCTTCTCTAAAAGTCAAGTTAGGGGGAGATTGTTGGGAACTGAAGATTTGTTTAAGTATGATTACTGCTGCCAGTACAACATCGTTACTACTGCTGAGACAAGTTACTACTGCTGAGCCAAATTACTACTGCTTGTAGAAATTAATACTGCTGAGCATAGTTAATACTGCTGGTGAAGATTAATACTGCTCAGAGTGTTAATGCTGCTATGACTTAATACTGCTTATGTTATAATCTTGGTAAGCCGCGCAGATCAAGGTTTGAAGATAATCATGGAAGGTTGAAGATAATTATGGAAGAATATACTGAAGATCTTTTATGTTTTATAATTATCTTTTATTTTCAGTATATGTATAGAATTATTCAGAATAGTTTGTTACACGAGTATTCTGAGTTTTTGTTTAGAGAGAGAATTGACCTCAAGGTTTACAACCCTAGTTCTAGAGAAGTAGAATTCGTCTTGGTGAGCCTGTTCATCAAGATTGAGGTTTTGTGTGAAAACTTGTAACTTTAATCATTCAATAAAGTTTACAAGTTGTGATTTCTACTTTACTGTTACATTGATATTTGAATATTAAAGTGTTTTTCCGCAACTTCTTTAATATTGTTTCTGAGTTTCATTATTCGTGTTAAGAATCAGATCCTGACAAGATGACAATTAAATCTTAATAATAATCCGTGCCAAAACGGCCCAAGCGTACAATAAAATTTCAAGGTTTGCAAAGGTAACATATTCACAACTGGGATATTAATATAAAGGAACTAAGATGACGGTCTTCTATCAGATCCCGCTATATCTTCTCTTCCCTTTTATCTGGCCTTCCTAATTCACGTCTTCCTGAAAAGATTTTTAGTTTTAAAAGAGCGAGGGTTAGATCATAGGTCTAGTGAGTCCCCTCTAACAGATAAGCAATAATATAACTTTCCAGAAAATTTAAATCAATAGATTTATAAGCACATAAAGATAAAACACGCTACGGACCACACGACCGTTAAAGACGATGTGTCTAACTCGTACTGCCTTAATTTTGGGACACACCCCCAATGACATAAACGGGTCACACTCCCCGGCACGAGTAGGCGGGCCACACTCCCTGACATTAGGTCACATTCTCCACATATAATGTATGCATACATTTAAACATCAACGATTTAAAACACACTTAAATAATCTCATAATAAACATGCCATCGTAAATAAATAAAAGTTTAAAAATGTAAACTTTACATGCTTTCGTTACCAAAGGTTTAGTTCAGAAAAACTCACCTGGTGTCCTCAGCTTAATTCTCGCGTATACTCTTTTAGTTCGAACTGAAACCTATAAAAGGAACATCGATCGGTGAACTCTCCATACTTCTAATTTATAACAAGATTGACCTTTAAACCTTAACCCCAACATCATCTAATTTCTAAAAGCATCTTGACCCACAAGACATACCCGAGACAAAGTACCTTAAATTCTTGAAGTGAAATGGGTCGGTCCTCCACTAAATATGGCCCAATAATTAAAACAAAGCGAAAAGAAAGAAAACTGGGTTTCGGCCCACCTGCAGGAGCCGGGGACCGGACCCAAAGTGGTCGTCTGGGCTGAACCTTAACTGGGGTCTCCCTCCCTTGACCGACCGGGGCTTCCCCCCTTTAGTCTCGACCGGAGCCTCCCCCCTTGGTCTCGA
This sequence comes from Arctium minus, assembly GCA_954870635.1. Classification (NCBI taxonomy): domain Eukaryota; kingdom Viridiplantae; phylum Streptophyta; class Magnoliopsida; order Asterales; family Asteraceae; genus Arctium; species Arctium minus. Next base: position 18,562,246 of record OX941097.1, on the reverse strand, counting down.
CCGATGCCTACAAGACGACCGATGTCTGAACATCGAACGGTGCCTTAACTGCTCGAACGAAAACCCCGAAGGTTTGATGTACAGTTACCACAGACTCAACATAATACCAGAAACTAATAACAACTCAATCCCAAAACCTATTTCCAAAAATTCAGCCGCCACACCCTAATACCAAAGCCTCTAGGGTTAAAATCCTTTCTTTCCAACTTTTCACTCTAGACCCCCCCTCACTAAGCCCTTTCTAAACTTTAACCCCAAACTTTTAATTCTTTTAATTTTAACCCGGTTATTACAATATTCCCCCCTCAAAAGAATTCTGTCCCCGGAATTCTTTCGTCGAACAAACTGGGATAATGGTTCCTCATAACCGACTCTAACTCCCATGTCGCTTCTTGACCCTTGTGAAATTGCCACTGAACTTTCACCAGATGGATTTATTTGCTCCTCAATTTCTTTACCTTATGATCTAAAATGGCTACCGGTTCCTCAACATAACATAGTTTCTCATCTAAATGAACGTCGTCCAATGGTACCACCACATCCACCTCCGCTAGACACTTTTTCAAATTAGATACATGAAATATGGGGTGTATACCTCGTAACTCCATGGGGAGATCCAACTTGTAAGCTATTTCCCCAACGCGCTCCACAATAGTTAATGGACCAACAAACCTGGGTCTCAACTTACCTTTCTTTTCGAAACGGATCACTCCCTTCCAAGGTGAGATTTTAGCATCACCAAGTCTCCCACTTGGAACTCTATCGGCTTCTTTCGTTTATTTGCGTACATCTTCTTACGATCTTGAGCCACCTTTAACCTTTCTCGAATCTGATTAACCATGTCGACCGTCATTTCCACGATTTACGGTCCCGCTAGCTGTCTTTCACCCACCTCATTCCAACATAAAGGTGTTCTACACTTTCGTCCGTACAATGCTTCAAACGGAGCGACTCGAATACTGGCATGATAACTATTGTTATATGAAAACTCTATCAAAGGTAGATGAGTCTCCCACGAACCTTTGAAGTCAATAACACACGCTCGAAGCATGTCTTCCAAAGTTTGTATGGTTCTTTCACTCTGGCCATCCGTCTGAGGGTGATACGCTGTGCTCAACTTGAGTTGCGAACCCAACTCCCATTGAAGACTCCTCTAAAACGATGACGTGAAACGATCATCCCGATCTGACACAATAGAGGACGGTACTCCATGCCTGGATACAATATCATCAATGTACAGTTTAGCCAACTTCTCCAACGGGTACGTCTCCTTGATTGGTAGAAAGTGAGCAGATTTTGTGAGTCGATCCACTATCACCCAAATAGCATCATGCCCTTAGGTGATCGCGGCAATCCAGTAACGAAATCCATCGCGATTTCATCCCACTTCCACACGGGTATTTCCAACGGTTGCAATTCTCCATATGGTCTTTGATGCTCCGCTTTTACTTTCAAACACGTTAGACATCGCTCAACGAAGTAAGCTATGTCTTTCTTCAAGCCTGGCCAGCAATAACTTTGCTTAAGGTCTCGATACATCTTATTGGTTCCCGGATGTATCGAGTATCGCGACTTATGAGCTTCATCCAACACTCTCTTTCGGAGGTCTCCCAACTTTGGAATCCACACCCTTTTCTCGAAGCATTTAACTCCGCGACTGTCAACGGTAAGCGAATTAACAAATCCCACGATTCTCTCGCTTTTCAAGTTTTCTTCTGATACCGCTTACTCTTGATACTTCTTGACTTCTTCTAAGAAGATGGAAGTTGCCTCCACCCTGTATGCTGCCACCTTAGATACCGCACTTTGCTCTTTCCGGCTCAAGGCGTCAGCCACCACATTGGCTTTACCTGGATGATATAGAATCTCGCAATCATAATCACTTAGCAATTCCATCCATCTTCGCTGCCTCATGTTCAACTCCTTCTGATTGAACAGTTGCCAGTTCAAGGTCGTGCGTCGGATAATTCCCCTCATGATCTTTCAATTGACGAGACGCGTACGCGATCACCTTCCGATCTTGCATCAGCACGCACCCCAAACCTAACTTTGAAGCATCGCTGAAAATCACGAATCCTTCTGTACCGTTGGGTAAAGACAGAATAGGTGCACTACTCGATCTTTTCTTTAGTTCACTGAACGCATCCTCCTGAGTTTCCTTCCAGGTAAACTTAACATTTTTCCTCGTTAGAGCTGTTAATGGCGTGGCTATCCTCGAGAAGTCTTGGATGAACTGTCGATAGTAGCCCGCCAAGCCAATGAAACTCCTTACTTTAGACAGTGTTTTCGGCTCTTCCCACTCTTTAATTTCCTTAATCTTTGCTGGATCCACCTTGATTCCGTCTTCCGACACTACATGCCCTAAAACCTGAACTTCTCTTAACAAAAACTCGCATTTCGAGAATTTGGCGTACAACTTCTCTCGTTTCAGCAACTCCAACACGGATCGCAGATGCGCCTCATGGTCACTCATGGATTACGAATAAATTAGTATGTCATCGATGAAGACGATGATACACTTGTCCAAAAATGGACTGCACACTCTATTCATCAGATCCATAAATGTTGCCGATGCGTTTGTCAACCCAAATGGCATGATAAGAAATTCGAAATGTCCATACCTCGTGCGAAAAGCAGTCTTTGGTACATCCTCCTCCCTCACTTTCAGCTGATGGTAGCCTGAACCCAGATCTATCTTTGAGAAATAACTCGCACCTTGCAACTGGTCGAAAAGATCATCAATTCTGGGGAGCGGGTACTTATTCTTGACAGTTACCTTGTTGAGCTCTCGATAGTCTATACACATTCTCATAGACCCGTCCTAACTTCTTCTTGACGAATAACACCGGTGCTCCCCACAGTGACGTGCTGGGACGGATAAACCTTTATCCAGCAGTTCTTGCAATTGAGTCATCATCTCCTTCATTTTGGCCGGCGCCAAATAAGGATCCCTTGTTATTGGTGCCACTCCCGGCATCAAATCTATTCTGAACTCCACTTGCCTATCCGGTGGCAAGGTGGTTAAGTCTTTCGAAAACACTTCCGGGTACTCACACACTATCGGAATGGATTCTAATCCCTTCTTCTCTTTCTTAGCATCCACTACATACGCTAAGAACCCCACACACCCTTTCACTAGGCAACGCCTAGCCTTGATCATAGAAATCAAGCACGACTTCCTATCCCGACGATCTCCATACACTATAACCTCTTTCTGATCAGGCAAGGCTATACGAATTAGCTTCTTATTACAGACAATGCTGGCATCGTTAGACGCTAACCAATCCAGACGTCAAATTCTCCTATGCCCATCGGGTATAACCGCAATGGAAAGGTATGACCGTCAATGTCTATACTACACCGGTCATATACTTCTCCCACTAAGACTCGACTATCATTGGCTACTTCTACCTCAAACCCCTGGCTAAGCTTCCTGGGTTTCACATGCAATTTATGCACAAAGTTCGGAGACACAAATGAACGATTTGCGCCCGAGTCAAGCAACACTTTAGCAAAAATCGAGTCTATGGGAAAAGTACCTGTAACCACATCCGGTGTCTCCACCGCCTCTTCTGCTGTCATATTAAAGGCCCTAGCCCTTTCCCGGGCTGGCTCCACTTTCTTCTCACCTCCCTTATCCCCATATCCTCCAACTGCTCCTTTCTTCAACTGAGGGCAATCGGTCCTGATATGATCAGGAGACCTACACTGGTAACAAGATCTTGACCCGCGGCAGTCACGAGCCATGTGTCCAGTCTTTCCACACTTGAAGCACCCTTCCCGCTCCAAGAGACACTCTCCCTTATGCATCCTGTTGCATTTGTTGCACGACCTACTATCATTCTTGGAAACAACCCGCTGATCAGGTTTAGCGGATTTGAATGTTCTGGAATCACGGACATTCCCTTCCCATTTTTTCTTGTCCCCACTCCTCTCTGTAGCTTGACGATTCTTTTTCTTCTTTCTCAGTTCGGCTGCATTCACCGCTGCTTGAAATGTAGCTGGTTCTCTATTCGAGACAAATTCCCGAATATTACTCCTTAATCTAAAGATGAAACGCTCCACCTGCCTTTCTTCATTTGGCACATAGACTTCTGCAAATCGGGATTTCTCGATGAATTTTTTCGTATACTCTCGGACTGTCATATCCCTCTATTCGAAGCTTAGAAATTCTTCCTCTAACCTTTTAACCGCCGCCAGAGGACAAAACTGCGCTTTAAATCTTTTCACGAACCCCTCCCATGATAACTCCTTAGTTGCCGCCGAACCTTGTCCCCCTGATTCCACGTCCCACCACATGACTGCCTCATCTTTCAGCATGGACAACGCGTACACTACCTTATCCCCCTTAAAACACTTGCTGGTATCGAAAGCCAATTCCATTCCTTTCACCCATTTCATCGCCAGCACAGGATCACATTCTCCCTTGTAAGTAGGAGGTTTGCAAGCAGCAAACTCCTTGAAACTACACCCTTTCTCAACCGATGCTTTGGTCAATATAGCAGGAGTTGACTGCGAGTGACTTCCCACCACAGTCACCGGCGAATTAGATATTTCAGTTACCTCTCTATCCTCACTCTTATCCTTGCTTGCCGATACCTCATTAGTCCGTTGAGCCAATAATGCATTCAGAGTTTCTTGTAACTTCCCCATCTCTGCCGCAAAGGTTTCTTGCGTAACAAATCCCTGAGTTTGTCCCCCACCACGGTTCCTTGCCTGCCTTCGATCCCTTACTGAAGCTGAACTCTCTTGAAGAAAGGTTTCTTGTCCAGGTCTCGCCTCTAAAGCAATAAATCAAGTTAAGCACGCACATGTACATGTAAATTTATAATTACACTGGCCAGATGTAATTTTAAATTTACCTTACATGTTAGTCCTCACTACTCTATCACTCGCCTTCCAAAGGTCATCCTATAATCTCAGTTGTGACTTACTCTCTAAGTTTAAGTCTAGGCCCGTCTGGTCACTTAGATCCCTTAAACTATGGCTCTGATACCAACTATAACAACCCAACTAGAAACGACAAGATGACAATTAAATCTTAATAATAATCCGTGCGAAAACGGCCCCAAGCGTACAATAAAATTTCAAGGTTTGCAAAGGCAACCTATTCACAACTGAGATATTAATATAAAGGAACTAAGATGACGGTCTTCTATCTGATCCCGCTACATCTTCTCTTTCCCTTTATCCTCCCTTCCTAATTCACGTCTTCCTGAAAAGATTTTTAGTTTTGAAAGAGCGAGGGTTAGACCATAGGTCTAGTGAGTCCCCTCTAACAGATAAGCAATAATATAACCTTCCAGAAAATTTAAATCAACAGATTTATAAGCACATAAAGATAAAACACGCTACGGACCACACAACCGTCAAAGACGATGTGTCTAACTCGCACTGCCTTAATTTTGGGACACACCCCCAATGACATAAACGGGTCACACTCCCCGGCACGAGTAGGCGGGCTACACTCCCCGACTTAGGTCACATTCTCCACATATAATGTATGCATACATTTAAACATCAACGATTTAAAACACACTTAAATAATCTCATAATAAACATGCCATCGTAAATAAATCGAAGTTTAAAAATATAAACTTTACATGCTTTCGTTACCAAAGGTTTAGTTCAGAAAAACTCACCTGGTGTCCTCAGCTTAATTCTCGCGTCTACTCTTTTAGTTCGAACTGAAACCTATAAAAGGAACATCGATCGGTGAACTCTCCATACTTCTAATTTATAACAACATTGACCTTTAAACCTTAACCCCAACATCATCTAATTTCTAAAAGCATCTTGACCCACTAGACATACCCGAGGCAAAGTACCTTAAATTCTTGAAGTGAAATGGGTCGGTCCTCCACTAAATATGACCCAACAATTAAAACAAAGTCAAAAGAAAGAAAACTGGGCTTCGACCCACCTGCAGGAGCCGGGGACCGAACCCAAAGTAGTCGCCCGGGCTGAACCTTGACCGGGGCCTCCCCCCCTTGACCGACCGGGGCCTCCCCCCTTTAGTCTCGACCGGGGTCTCCCCCCTTGGTCTCGACCGATGCCTACAAGACGACCGCTGTCTGAACATCGACCGGTGCCTTAACTGCTCGAACGAAAACCCCGAAGGTTTGATGTACAGTTACCACAGACTCAACATAATACCAGAAATTAATAACAACTCAATCCCAAAACCCATTTCCAAAAATTCAGCCGCCACACCCTAATACCAAAGCCTATAGGGTTAAAATCCTTTCTTTCCAACTTTTCACTCTAGACCCCCCCCCCCCCTCACTAATCCCTTTCTAAACTTTAACCCTAAACTTTTAATTCTTTTACTTTTAACCCGGTTATTACATGTGATATGTACAAAAATTCACTAGTAGTATCATATGTGATACATAATAATAGATCATATGTTAAACGAAGTTAAACACATGTGATTCAAAAAGTAAATCCAAAATATATAGAAAAAAATGGTGAAATAGATAATGAATTAATTATGGATATCACATGTGATATTTGATGAAAATTATGAATTTTTTTTTTTATCAAAAGTGTATCTAGAAAAAAATTATATAAATTTGATAAAAAAAAATAATGAATTTATCAAAATGAAAAAATAAATAAATTTAAAAGATATAATGAGATTTATAAGGATTAATTTATTCAATTCAAAGTTGTAATTATCCTAATTTTTAAAATTAATTTTTATTTATGGTATTTTTTAATTAATAAATTATATGACTCATATTTTTTCTCATCTTCTCGCAAATTGACTACCATCTCGTTTGAACGTGCCCCTACATTAATATATATATATATATACATATACATATATATATATATATATATATATATATATATATATTGTAAAACACCCCAAAATTTGGGACAACAAAAAATTTTGAAAACGGAAATGTGGTATATCAATGATGCCAAAGCACGAGTCTTCCCAAAAAGGGGAACAATATATGTCTGCTATAATTACATGTTTGTAATAGTAAAGTAATAAGAGATAACAATCTCTTAATCTAATTCCTAACAAGAAATGTGATTACAAACAATTGTCATCTAATGTTCCAAAATAAACATCTTCTAATGGCGTCCCAAAAAGCTCCCCAAGCTCTCCCCTAATGGCTTGCTAAACCTTCTTAGCGGTCACGCCTCTAGAACCTGATATATACATCAAACCAATCAAGTATTAAGCTAAAAGAGCCTAGTGAGTTAAACAATAGCATAACATAATCATTTAAAGGGGTTTAACAACATAAGGTCCATAGAGGAATAAATGGGGGAGACCCAAACACCAATGAGTTTAACCTCAAGAGTCAATGTACCTTGATGTTCACTCTCATGAGCAACATCCCGAAGGTTCGACACATTTGAAGACTACCTCCAAGGCATTAATCCCAACGGCGGAGATTTAGGCACATACCAATAAGGTGGCGCCCAAAAGTACATCTTCTTAATGCCTGCTCGAGATTCATCCAATATTCAATCCCACATTATATACATTTTACTCCAAGCAAAATTATATAAAAGATTCCACATAACTCCAAGCCTCATTTTAGGTCAAAATCCTAGACCTTGTAAATCCCCCATATAGCATTAATCAAATATGCATATTATGTGAATATACCCCAACATTTGCCAACAAATAACCCCATTAAGATCATCATAAAGTATTAAATTTCAAGACCCTACATTTCCCAATATAACAAGATTAGGTCTATTTAACATGATGAGAAAGAACTAGATATGATAATAGAAAGCATATAAGGACATGTATCTCATTTTAAAATGGTTAGAAAACTCACAATCTAGGTTTTATAGAAAAACCCTAGAAACTTGCAAAACCCTAGAAGTGAGGATGAAGAAGGAAGATGATCTTTGAGACTTGGGATCCTTGGGTAAGATGATAAAGCTTGATTCTTGAAATGAATGTGGATAAGATAATTTGGAGGCTCCTAGGTTTGCTCTTGAAAAGTATTTAGTGAAGAGAGAGGTTTGAAAGAAAGTGGATGGAGAAGTAAATGAGAAGTATGACTGATTTTCTCTTTTAAATCGTCAGGGGTCGCGCGCGGGTATTGGCACTGTTGGACTTACACGGGGAGGCGTGTCGGCCTCTGGATTCGCGAGGAAACAAAGCCTCGTGCAGCTCGTGGCGCGACTCTACTCGCGCGGCCATCCGCGTGGGATATTGCACTCCTCACTCTTTTCCTTGGTCAAAAGTCAGGGTGTTACAATCCTCCCCACCTAAAGAGGATTCCGTCCTTGAAATCTCATCCATCAAACAAATGGGGATATCTTTTCTTCATGTCCTCTTCCGATTCCTATGCCAAGTTGGCACCCCGGTGGTGCCTCCACTAGACCTTAACCATGGTCACATCTTTATGGCGCAATTTCTTCGTCTTTGATTCCAATATTGCTTCCAGCTCCTCCACGCAGCGATTCCCGTTGTCTACCCAAATTTCCGTAAAAGGTATATGTAACACCCTAAAACTTAGAGTAATTTAAAATTCGGAAAAATAGGCAATATGACATTTGTATTTGGTATAAACCTCCCAAAAAGGGGAAAAGTACTGATCCTTTACAAAACATGTGAATGGATATGGAAATCAACAACAAACTAATCTAAAACATGACTATCTAGATTACATTGGTTGTCAACCCAAAATCACCAAAAGATGGGACTTAAACAATTGCCCAACATCAAATACTAGTCATCTAAAAAATGCCTCTAAGACCATGCTCGTCACTCACGACCTTGGAAACCCACCGCTAAGGGAACCTGTTATACATATCATTTGAGAAAAAGTGTTAGGCTTAAAGCCTAGTGAGAACATACAGTTTATAATTTCAAGAGATATAAACAAATGTATCGAAAGTAAATCTTCTCAAAAAGGTTTAGTTTACAAATGAAATCTTTGTCACATAAGGACCGTTCGGTCCGAAAATTCATCTTACGATGGCAGGGGATACCCGATTTACCAAGGATTGTGGTGGAACACAAAAGTAGGCCAAAATCCGAGTTGTGAGCTAAATACTTGGAATCCATGGCCATGAACAACTTCAGTCCGTACTAAGATGTGAGGGAGGGCCCCCAAGGAAACCAAGTCATACTCATTCACTAGGACTACATTATGATCAATGGCTAGTAACCGGTCTCACATAACCGTACCAAAGGCCCCCGAGGGTCAAATGCATCCATAGCTACAAAAAGGGAAATAGACATCCCAATAATATAAGCCGACTCAATACCTAAGGATCCACTAGTAATAGTCTAGACTTGTCACAATTTCATTTGTGACCAACCATAGTTAGTCATATGGTTCCAATAACATTTTATAACCAAAATGCATTTTCAAATTTAACTATTGATACGAATGAAAATCATAAAATGAGATTTTATATACTTCCTTTCAAGTAACCCACATAAATGTGCAAGTAAAACTCCATTTCACTTCAAATAAGATGAAACCCTTTATATTTCTTGAAAATGATTAGGAACCCTAAAATCTCCCAAAACTCAAGTTAGGTCAAAAAGCAATAAACTTAAATCCAAACCCAAGGAGATATGTAGGAGTTAAAAAATGTAAGCTTTGATATGTATAAAGTTTAGAAATGATAGTAGGAACTCACCAAGTAGGTTTTAGAAGAAAACCCAACAACCTAGATTAGAACTCTTTGGAGAAGATGACAATGGAGGTTGAGACTTTAAGCTCCACACTTGAACCCTTAGAAGAAACAACCAACTTCTTGCAATAAATGAGGTAGAGTTGGGTGAGAAAACCCTAGTTTTCGGATATGGGGAGTTATGAGGGTTGAGAGAGAGCAAAGAGGGTAGATAAAGTAATCAATGAGGTGAATGGGGAAGAAACCCGCTTAAGGGCGTCCAGGGGAGTCCCGCGGCTTATGCCACGGCCTCAAGTCGCGGCATAAGTCGCCCGTGTTCCTGGAATGGAAAACGGACAGTGGGTGTCGCGGGTTGTGCCGCGGCTTGCAAGTCGCGGTGTACTCGTGTAAGTGCCTGTGATGCTCTAATTCCACCAAAACTCAAATACTCAAACAAGATACCTAACGGTATGCTAACGACAAAAGTTAAACACAAAGGACACCAAGATTAACATAACGAAAATTCGGGGTGTTACAGTATCACACTTTCCTCTTCGGCTAGGCATTTTAGGAGGTAACACACGTGAAAGGTAGGATGAATTCCGTCCATCTCCGGTGGTAAGTCCAACTTATAAGCTTGTAGTCCAATCCGTTACAAAATAGTGAATGGTCTAAGGAAACGTAGACTAAGATTCCCGCGTCTCCCGAAACGAATAATCCCTTCAACGGTGACACTTTCAACCTAACTCGCTCTCCCATTTGGAACTTGACCGGTCTCCGCTTCTTGTCCGCATAAATTTTCTGACGATCTTGTGCCACCTTCAAACGCTCTCGGATACCTTTCACTTTGTCTGCCATTTCTTGCAAGATCTCCGGGCCGATAAATTGCTTTTCTCCCGCTTCAAGCCAACACACATGTGTTCTACATTTCCGTCCGTACAGTGCCTTAAATGGTGCCATCCCAATGCTCGAGTGGTAGCTATTATTGTAGGCGAATTCCACTAGGGGTAGATGTGAATCCCAATTTCCCCCGAAGTCGATAACACACGACCGGAGCATGTCTTCGAGAGTTAGGATCGTCCTCTCACTTTGGCCGTCCGTTTGGGGATGATACACCATGCTCAATTTGACTCTCATGCCCAACTCCTTTTGTAGACCATCCCAAAACTTGGAAGTAAACTGGCTATCCCGATTCAAAACTATAGATAGCGGAACTCCATGACGCGATACCACTTCGTCAATATAGGGCTTGGCTAATTTGTCCATTGGCAACATCTCTCGCATTGCTAAGAAGTGTGCGTTCTTCGTGAGTCGATCCACCACCTCCCAAATAGTATCGTGACCCCTCAAAGTTCATGGTAGCTTGGTGACGAAATCCATAGTGATATGATCCCACTTCCATTCCGGAATGGCCAATGGTTGCAAACTCCCATAGGTCCTTTGATGCTCCGTTTTGACTTGAAGGCATGTGACGCACCTCTCCACATAGTTAGCCACATCGAGCTTCATTACTAGCCACCAGTAATGCAACTTCAGATCTCTATACATCTTGGTGCTACCAGGATGTATAGAGTACTTTGATTTGTGAGCTTCCGCCAAGAGCAACTCACGGATCCCTCCAACCTTCGGTACCCAAATCCTTCCTTGCAATAGCTTGAAATTGTGGTTATCTTCCGTTAGTAGGTCTTGTTGCTTCACCATGATTTCGGCTTTGAGGTTCTCTTCATGAAGTGCCTCTACTTGACTTGCTTTGATGTCCTCCACTAGGCTTGATATCACGTCAATTCTTGAAAGGGTTACTTTGACTCCGCTCCCGTAACTCTTTCGGCTCAATGCATCAACCACCACGTTGGCCTTACCAGGGTGGTAAAATAAGTCGCAATCATAGTCCTTCAAAAGTTCTAACCATCTTCTTTGCCGCATGTTGAGGTCCTTTTGATCAAATATGTACTTCTAGCTTTTGTGGTCGGTGAAAAGTGTACACTTTGTCCCGTAGAGATAGTGTCACCATAGCTTCAATGAAAATACCACCGCCACTAGTTCCAAGTCGTGGGTGAGGTAGTTCTTTTCGTGGTCCTTGAGTTGTCGTGACGTGTAACACCCCAAGAATTGGGTACAAGGAACAAGGAAATTTTAAAAAAATCGCAATAAGATGTTTGTAAAATAGGAACTTAAACCTGAAACATTTTAATCAAAATAAACCTTTACAAAAGGCATCATCCCAAAAAGGGAGAGATAGTATAAGCGTTTACCAAATGAAGAGTAATAGAAATAAGGACCAACAACCTACTAATCTAAATACTCTAACTTAGATTACAAATCGGGTGTCGCCTTCATTTCTCAAAATAACAACTTGAATGGTGTACGCTCTAAATCTCCTCAAAATCTAAAACCACCAAAAGATTGGGTCTAACGGCCCCACGCTCCGCTCAATGTTTTACCGCCCCACCGCTAAGAGAACCTGGATTTCACATCAAATAAACAAGTGTTAGGCTTGGAGCCTAGTGAGGTAATTCCACAATTATAAACATAGTAAATGATATACAATAATATTAAAACGGTTTCCTTTAGCATGGAGTAAATCATTAACTCCCATACTTGGTTTTCCTCTTGTAAGACGGGAAGTCCTGTTCACCATCGTTTTGTGACGGAACACAAAGTAGGTCACAATACACATAGTGTCCATATTTGAGAATGGTTACTTACCGACATCAACTCTATCCAATTATTTAGTTCATCGCCATCTTAGGTTCAACTCTATCCAAGTCTTTACCCCAAGATGCCCAAGTTCAACCCAATCCAGGTCTTTACCTTGGGTTTCCACAATTTTCCGTACAATTTAAAGATGTAACACTTTATTATAGAGCCATTGGCAACTCAAACCCAACATAATCATAATATCAGTAATTATGTCGTTATAGATAATTTATACCATTAGATTAGCATTATATTCACATAAATCACATTTTCTCCAAGAAGGGTGGATACGTTTCTATCACATTTTGAGTTTACCATTATCTAGAATATTTAGGTATTTCACATCTCCAAGTAAATTCATAAAATACATCTTGATGCCCACATTTCATAATATATCTAGAAAGTTGTTTATGGTTAGTTATACACATAGTTCACAACAATAAAACTCATCATATTCACACAAATGTCAAAACCCTAAGTTTTGACTCCATAGTTCAAAAGGTACAAGAATGGAGAATACTGATAGCATTTTAAGATAATGTAAGGAAAAGGTTTTCATAGTGCTTAAGAACATATAATATGAAAGAAGACTCACAAAGTGGGTTTTGATGGAAACCCAAAATCCTAGTTTGATTTACTTGAGAAGATGACAATGGAGAAGTGAATAAATGCTCCTAGCTTGGTTTCCTTGGTTGGCAACTGTCAGGATCGAAATTTGAAACAAGAATTTAAACTAAACACTCAGAAACTATGTTAAAGAAGTCGCAAAATAACACTTTAACAATAAATCAATCAAACAGTGTATGAACTCAAATCATAAGTTATATTGAATTAACTTAATGATTACAAACAAAACCTCAATCTGTTGAATAGACTCAACAGACGTTCTATACTTCTCTAAAGAAAGGATTAAAACTAATCTTGAGGTTAATTCTCTCTAAACGTATATGCAAAACTTGTTTATCTAACAAAAACTACTAGACTATATATACAGAACTGATTACAAGATAATTACTAAAGAAATATTGATCTTCAGTATCCATTCCATGATTATCTTCATTATTATCTTCAGCTCCTAGTCTTTCGTTCCAAGTCATCTTTATCAACATCATCTTCATAAGCAGTATTAATCATCCAACAGCATTAATATTTAAGCAGTACTAACTACTAGCAGTACTAACTCTCCAAGCAGTACTAACTATTCATCTAGCAGTACTAACTCTTCAAGTAGTAGTAATTCTACTAGCAGTAGTAATCTTACAAGTAGCAGTAGTAAAATCTTCAGCAATATTAATCTTTAACACTTCAGCAGCATTATCCAGACTTAACTCATATCTGACCCAACAATCTCCCCCTAACTTAATTTTGAAATCCATAAGTTAAGTTCTTCAAAATGTGGTTTTCATGGTGCTTTCAAAACTTCAGCTCAATTTCCAAGATTAGGATCCAGACCTAGACTTTGATTGATAGTCCTTCTGATCACTATTCTGGCCATTACTGAACCTTTAGCACATACCAGCTTGGTTTTCAGCATCCCTTGCAGCTTTGCTTTGCTGTGATCATATACTTTATCCACCAAGTAGTATTCATGATATCTCTTGTCAATGGTTATCACAAAGACTCCACAATTTTCAAACAACATCCAGTTATCTATTCTTTTAAATCCATTCTCAAGATGCAAGTCTTTGATAACATACTGCACTCTTTCAGGATCAAACATCATGCACAAGTACTCCATGGCCATCTTTTTAATGTTTATCCCTGCTCCTTTCAGTAAATCCCCATACAAGTTCAAACCAACCTTGAACATTTCTTCCAAATCCACTCTAGTACAGCTTCTGATTATTTTACCCCATGTAGCATACACTTCATAATGATCACCCATTCTCTTTATTCTAAAATACTGTGTTCTTTTATCCACCAGAGTATCCCAATGGATAATCTCTGGAGCTTCCACAGAGATGGGATCAACTTTCACTGGTTCTTCATTTGTTATTGTCATGTACAACTCAAACTGTTCCTCAGGTTGTCTTTGTTGTTCTGATTGTTGAGTTGTTGGCTCTTGTTTCTGAACTGGAGTTTCAACCTGTTCTGCAACAGTAGGTCTTTCAGCTTCTGTTCTTGCACTATCCTTCTCTTTCTCAACTTCTTCAAGTCTTGTCCTCTTTGCCTGTTTCTTTGAGGCAATAGACTTCATTCTCTTAACAGCTCTGATCTTCTGGGCTAGTGTTTCTTCTTTCTTGACTTCTGCCCTTTCTTTTGTAGGAGTGCCTTCTTCACTGTCAGGGAAGGGTTGTTGAATATTCAGATCATGTCTCTCTTTCATTTTTCTTTCAAACTCAACCCTCTGACTGAAATCCCCTTGAAGCTTGGCCATCTCCTTCTTGTATAATTCCTCAATTCTGCTGAAGGACATGTTAGTAAACATTCCTTCAGGGACTCCAATGGACGCTTTTAGGAAGTTGATCATCTTTCTCCTTTCCTGTGCAGCCAGAAAGGTCTTAAAAGGTTGTCTTTGTCTTGTCTTTGATGGATGCCTTTGCCTAGATGCTTTCATAGTAACTTTCTTAGCAGCAAGCTTTAAACTCTTCTGATATTCTTCATTTATCTTTGTAGACAAATCTAAGGCAATCTGTCTGTCTTTAGCTGTTTGGATCTCTTCCTCCTTTTCAATCTCTTCTTGCAGCTTCTTTGCTAACTCTTCATCCAGTTCTATTTATGATGATTTCTTTGATGGTTTCACTGTTTCAACCACTTTTTCTTTCCCTTTCCTTTTGGCCTCTGCCTCACTGACTTCTTTTCTTTTCTTCTCTGAGCCACCTTCTTTGATTACCACTCCCTTAGCCTTTTTAGTGGCCTTGGGAGTGTCAGTCTTTGCCCTGACCAGAGTTTCAGCAATCTCTATCTCCTCTACAGACAAACCAATTTTTGCTGCTACCTTCTCTGTTTCTACTGCTGGTTCTTCAGTTTCAGCTGCTGACTCAGTTACTGCTGCTTTACCAATTTCTGCTGCTTTCACAAAAGTTTCTGCTGCTTGTTCTGTTTCTGCTTCTTTCTCAGTTTCAGCACCAGTCTCCCCCTCAAATTGAGATTCCATGCCAACAGGGCTTTTCTTTTCATTTTCATCCTCTTGAGTCTCCCCCTTTTTGGAAGCATCATGATCAATGCTCCTCTTCTTCAGAACAAATTGGGTTTTCTTCTTTTTGTGCACCAATTTGAGGACCATCTTTTTGAGTTTGCTAATATGCACTTGTTGAGAAGTGATCACCTTTTTCATCTCTTGTATCTCCAAATTTTGATTGTGAACTTCCAGACTTATTGTACCAAGAGTATCCATCAATTCATCATAAGTATATATGTCCTCACCTCCTTTAGGTGTTTTTACTATCCTTGAAGGATCCTTGGATCTTTTAGTAGAGGCCTTCTGCCTAGCAGAAGCACCTTCTACCCCCGTGGTTTCTTGGCACCTGGGACCTTTAGATGATTGTTCACCTAAAGTTGCCGTGGGGAAGGTCTTAGAGATGTTCACACTGTCCTGATCCACACCTTGTGCAGAGTTAGTAGTGTGAGCCTTACTGCCCACATGCTCATCCTTCTCCTTATAGAGCACCTTCTTGGGGTTGGGAGACACACCTATGGTTTCCCTTTCAATATTCTCTGATGGAGAATGCTCCATCAGAGGGCTTGTAGGCTTTGGGGGTGAAGATACAAGAAGGGAAGGAACCTTCTGTACCTTTTCCTTATATATGTTTTGGTGATGGGGGATTTTGGCTTGACAATAGGGATCTGAGGAGTATCAATTGAAATGAATGGTGTGGGTAGGTCATCAGTTGGGTAGTCAGATGTGGGCTTTGACCCTGATGCCTCACCATGGGAATGAGACATAACCATCATTGTAGAGAACAATGGTGTCTCTTGTCCAGAAAAGTCCTTACTTGGTCTTTTCATGTTGGAGAATACCTTCCCTTTGGGAGGTTTTGGTACATACACCTCATTAAAAGAGGGTAAATCCGTCAATTCATTATTTAGTACTTCTTGCACAAACCTTGGATACATATAAAAGCTTTTGGTTTTGGTATCCAGGTTTGACATTAAATCATTGAAAATCATTTGAGAAAAATTAAACTTTCTAGAGGTAGCTAAGCAGATTAGAGCATAAGCTAAGGTACTGCTAAACTCGCTCCATCTAGTTGTTTTTCTAGAAATACAATGTTGCAGAGTATGAACCAAAAATCTCCACTGAGGTGAAAATCTGTTTTTGAAAAACTTATAGACCTCAGTTGGACCTTCATACCCCATTCGACCAAGTACTTGGAAGAGATCTTCCTTGGAAAGAGAGGTAATACCTAAGGCATCATCTAGTCGTAGATGAATGCGAATACAACCTTCTATGACGGTTAGAGTTTTATCACAAACCCTTGATTTGATGACTTGATTGCCATCGTCAGTGTGAATGGAAGCATTGGCCCAGAATTGTCGCAGATGTTCCACATAGATTGTGGGATTGACAGTTAAAGCGTAGGAGAAGTGGGAGGATTTTAGGAAATCCACAATCTGGTGAAAACCCTCTGCTTTCTTGGGTTTCTGTAGCATTGCCAACTCATTGTGATCATCAACAAACACTAGTCCTGCCATCATTCTTGGATTGAATCACTACTAGGGTTTATGCACTGGGAAGCAAGAATTCGAGAGAGAGAGAGAGAAAAAAAGAGCACTCGTAGGAAATTCAAAGAGTCGTTTGGATTTTGGCGGTCAAAGAGGGTATTTATAGGTGGAGGTTTTCAGTTAGAAGCAGTACTAAGTACCTTAGCAGCATTAACACATACCCGCAGTATTAACTCATATTAGCAGTAGTAACGCATACTGGTAGTATTAACACAGACTAGCAGTATTAACACATACCAGCAGTAGTAACGCATACTGGCAGTATTAACATGGACTAGCAGTATTAACACATACCAGCAGTAGTAACACTGATTAGCAGTAGAAATACGGCAAACAGGAGTAACTTTGCACTGGCAGTATAAACCACCTAGCAGTAGTAACCATACTTAACCATATTTGAACCGTCAGAAAGAGTAATAGTGAGAGCAGTATTAACTGAACTAGAAGTACTAAGTATCCAATTCAGCAATGTAATCTGAAACACTTAAACACACATAGTTAGCAGCACCATGCACAATACATTATGAGAAAGTAAGCAGGAATGAATCTCTACAGAAATGGTACATAAAGAAAATCAAAAGAGGCTTATTCAGTGTTTATCATGCCCACACTTGTGACCAAGAATGTGAATCTACCCACATCAAAAGCTTTGGTGAATAGATCAACAAATTGGTTACTTGTGTGTACCTTCAAAACCTGAATTAACTTCTTTTCATTGCAATCTCTAATAAAATGGTACCTGATTTCTAGATGCTTGGTTTTAGAGTGCTTGAATGGATTGTTAACAATGCTTATAGCACTATTGTTATCAATGAAGATTGGAGTGTGAAGAAAAGTAACACCATAGTCCAACATCTGATTCTAAATCCATAGAAACTATGAGCAGTAGCTTGCAACAGCTATATACTCTGCTTCTGTTGTAGAGGTGGACACTGTGGTTTGCTTTTTACACTGCCAAGAAACTAGTCTTGCACCCAAAAACTGACATCCTCCTGATGTAGACTTTCTATCGAAGTTTGCACCACCCAAATCACTATCAGAATATGCAAGTAGATCAAATGGTGAGTCATGAGGATACCAAAGACCCAACCTAGGTTGTCCTTTGAGATATCTGAAGATCCTCTTGACTGCTTGAAAATGAGATTTCTTAGGTCTTACTTGAAATTTGGCACACACACAGACATCAAACATAATATTTGGCCTTGAAACTGTTAAATACATGAGGGAGCCTATCATAGATCTATAATGATGAACATCTACATCCTCCCCCTCAAGATCTGCAGTGATCTGTTTGTGTGTTTCCATAGGTGTGCTTGCAGGCTTTGAATATGAAAATCCAAACTTTGTAAGTATATCCTGCACATACTTGGATTGGCTGATGAAGATACCATCTTTCTTCTGTTTAACCTGTAGCCCAAGGAAGAATGTAAGTTCACCCATAGAGCTCATCTTGAATCTTTTGTGCATCAGCTCCTCAAACTCCTTGCACATATAATCTTTTGTGGATCCAAAGATGATGTCATCCACATAGATTTGCACAAGTAGGATGTCCTTCTTCTTCCTTTTGATGATCAAAGTCTTGTCAATTATTCCCCTTTCAAAACCATTTCCCAAGAGATAGGTAGACAGAGTGTCATACCATGCTCTTGGTGCTTGATGTAGCCCATAGAGTGCCTTCTTTAGTTTGTATACTTTATCAGGAAATGTAGGATTCTCAAAGCCTGGAGGCTGACAAACATACACTTCTTCATCAATTTTCCCATATAGAAATGCACTCTTGACATCCATCTGAAATACTCTGAACTGCATGAAAGAAGCATAGGCTAGAAATAGCCTAATTGCCTCAATTTTGGCTACTGGTGCAAATACTTCTTCATAATCTATCCCCTCTTCTTGTGTATACCCTTGTGCCACAAGCCTGGCCTTATTCTTTATCACAATTCCTCTCTCATCTTTCTTATTCCTGAAAACCCATTTAGTACCAATTGCCCTTTGTCCTTGTGGAAGATCAACTAGATCCCACACATTTTGCAGCTCAAACTGCAGCAGCTCCTATTGCATTACTTCTATCCAGCTTGGTTCTTTCATTGCATCATAGGCTTTCTTGGGTTCAATCTGAGATAGAAAACAAGATAACAACCCTGACTGCAAGTCTTTCAATCCTCCTATCTTACTTTGATGCCTTGTGATCCTAGGAGAATTGATGTCACCAATCATCAACTGAGGAGGATGATTTTTCCGAGTTCTTGTTTGATGTGCAACCTCCTCATTGATATTTGCATCCATATTAGAGTCATTCTTCTCAGGAGTGCTTCCACCAAATACTGAAGAATTTTCTTCATCAGTATCATCTTCTGACAGTATGGGCATCTCAGGACCTGTGTTTCCTGAATTGTGAGCATCCTCTTTATCACTCTTATTCTCTTCATCACCTTTATCCTTTTCATTATGTTCTGGTTCAGACTCCTCTGTTTCTGAATCATCTTTCTTTTCTTGCTGGCAAAATTCAACAGGATCCACTATAGGTATAGGAAACAACACAAACTCTTGTTTCTGTGCTTGTACCTGTTCTGAATTTGTTCCTGCAATTTGCACATTACTAAAACCCAAAGCATTAGTTAGTGAATCAATGTCAAATAACCAATCAAGACCTGTACCAATTTGATTTGGTGTGTTCTCATTGCATTTGACATTGTCACTTTCCTCTATAATCCTTGAAGAACTATTAAATACCTTACTCTGAGAGAAGTATCCAACAAGAAATCCATCCTCAACTTTGCTTTCAAACTTGCCTAAGTGAGATTTGGTGTTGAGAATTGTGCAAGGACACCCAAAAGGTTTGAAAAAACCAATAAAAGGTTTCTTCTTGTTAAAAGTTCATAAGGTGTTTTTCCTTGAGATTTGACTACTAGAACTTTGTTTTGGATATAACAAGCAGTATTAACTGCTTTTACCCAAAAAGTAATTGGTAATTTTGAATCTGCCAACAGAGATCTAGCAGCCTCAATCAGTGTCCTATTTCTCCTCTCAGCAACACCATTTTGTTGAGGAGTTCTAGGAGCACTGTATTGTCTCTCAATACCTTTAGTCTAACAAAAGTTGTTTAAGTCATTGTTTTTAAATTATGTTCCATTATTAGATCTGATGACTTTAACCCTTAAATTAGTTTGGTTTTCAATCCTAAGGACAAAGGATTTGATCAGTCCACTTGTCTCATTCTTAGTCCTCAGAAAATATACCCAAGTAAATCTAGAGAAATCATCAACAATGACTAAGCAATAGGACTTCTTTCCAATACTCATCACATTAGTAGGACCAAAGAGATCCATATGCAATAATTGAAGAGGTGGAGAGATTGTATTTATTTCTTTGGACTTATGAGAAGTTTTGTGCTGCTTGCCTTTAAGACAAGCAACACAATGATCATCACATGAAAACACTTTTTGAGGTAAACCACTTACAAGGTTGTTTTTCACAAGAATGTTCATTGTTTTAAAATTCATGTGACACATCCTTCTGTGCCAAAGAGATGATTCATCTAAAGAAGCTTTTGAAAACAGACAGTTTAATGATGAAACAGATGAAACATTCTCTAAGTCCAAACAATAAACATTATCCTTTCTAAGAGTTCTAAGTAGTATCATATTTTCATCAACTACCTTGAATCCTGGGGCAAGGATAATACATTCAGTCTCAGTAAATAATATACTATGTTTCTTGTCACAGACCTGTGATACACTTAACAGGTTGTATCTCAATTGCTCAACATAGTAAACATCTTCAAAAGACATCTTACCTTTTGAAACCATACCTTTTCCACTGATCTTACCTCCTGTTGTATTGTCACCAAAAGCAGCATGTCCTCCATCAAACTTTTTGAAGTTTTGAAGGCAGACCATGTTACCTGTCATGTGCCTAGAGCAACCACTATCTAGATGCCAAATGCTCTTCTTCTTGAGCTGTTGGTTGCCCTGCACATAAGATAAAACAGTTAGTTTTTAGAGGGAACCCAAGCCAAAGTGATCTTGGGTTGCCCTTTCTCATCAACATATTCATAATCAGTAATCTTAGTCTGGATGAGATTATCAAAGTTAGGAATTTCATGGATGGAATACTTTGTCAAAATTATAGGCTTAGCAGTATTAACACTGGTAGCAACACTATCCTTGTTAGCAGTACTAACTTGGTTAGCAGTGCTAACTTGGTTAGAAGTAGTATTGCTATCAGCAGTATTATTTCTGTTAGCAGTACTATTTGAAGTAGCAGTACTAACTGGTTTCTTGACTTTTGGAACCCAAATCTTGACAAAGTTGTTTGCTTTCTTATGCTGTGAGTTACTCCTTGATTTGCTTGGAGTGTTTTCTTTTGATTTAGAAAACTTATTCTGAATATGAGATTTCAAAGGTGCTGTTTTCACATTCTCAGCCATGTGATTCCTTTTTGATTTCTTCCTATAACCAAAAGAATTTTGTGTTTGTCTTTGAAAAGTAAATCTTTGGTTAATAGGATTGAAATAACAGTGTTTGGCTAAATGATTCAATTTGCCACAAATAAAACAAGGCTTTGGTCTATTGATTTTGCTTAGATCAATTCCCTGTTTTTGAGCCCACTGATTATTTTTGTTTCTCTGATTTCCCCTTATTTTATCATGTTTATGGGGCTTGTTCTGTTGACAAGTACAGGGATTTACAACAGTAGTTTGCATATAATGATTTCCCTGTACCTTTTCCTTTCCTTTCCTAGAGGTCTCAGCTTTCTCACTCTTACCATTCTCTTTCTCTGTCTTGGACATCTCCACTTTCTCACTCTTGACAAATGGTTTACCCCCCCCCCCCCTCTCATTTGTAAGAATGTGGTTTTCTAAGGGAGTTTCTTTATGGTCTTCCTTATTCTTACCCTCACTATTCTCTTCTTCAGACTCTGTCTCAACCACTACTGTATCTAGTGGATCTACTTCAGTGGCTCCTTCAGGTAATTCCTTCTTATCTTGTCTTTCTAAGAGGTCTGAGGTGGGTGGAATGTAGTTATTATTGTAAGGTGTAGGGGTGTTTTTATAGCCTATTCCTCTTCTCAATTTTTCATGAACTTGAGTTTTGAGTAAAGAGTCCATTGCTTTAGAAGCATTGGAATATTTCTCAATGTCTAGTTTGGCCTTCTCAAATTCACTCCTAATTTTCTCACATTCCTCTCTAGACTTTTCTAGCTTAATCTCTAACTCTTTATTCTCCCACTTCCAATAGTTGTGATCATATGAATGTTGAAGTTCATTATCCTGGTATGACTTAATTTGTTCTTCAAAATTCTCAACGATCAAACTATACTCTCTTCTATCTTTCTCTAACCTTTTAAGGTCATCACACATGCTCTGATTGTGATCCCTGTACTTTTTAACAGTTTCAAGACATGCTTTAGAGCAAAGGTTATATTTTACCTCTGTGGGGATTGCAGTGCTTGAGGACTCTGAAACCTCAGCCATCAATGCTTGATTCTGGATTGCCTCTTCTACTTGATCACTCCAATCAAATCCCATTCCATCTTGTGAGACAAGTGCTTGAGATGGATTCCTGTTATAGTTAGTGGACTTTGATTGTTGATTGTTGCTTCCATGCTGTTGAGACATTCCTCCTCTGCATTCTCTTGCAAAGTGCCCCAGCTTATGACACTTGTAGCATTCTACCTTGGATTTGTCAAATCCAGCCCCATCTTCTCTTCTAATGGCAAAGTTGTTTCTGCCTGTTCTTTTGATGAATCTTTTGACTCTCATGGTGAGCATTGCCATTTGCCACTTGATATCCATCTCTTCAAGGTCATCAACATTGATTTGCTCTAGATCATCATTGATAAGAGCCGATTTAGCATGACTAGCAAGGAATGCTTCCAAAACAGAATCATTAGGTCCATCCTGTTTTGAGCCATATGTAGCACTAACTGATTCTGTATTAGCAGAAGAATCAGTAGTACATGATAAGAGAGCAGCATTGTGAGAGTATCCAGATGGCTTCTTCTTAGATTCAACTTCTGCTTCAAACACCCTGAGATCATTGTAGAGATCATCAAGTTCCTTATCCTCCAGATTATCATTCTGTCTGAATGATACTGTATACATGACCCATTCTTCACCAAGAGACCTTAGAAACTTTCTGTTGACATCATCCTGGTCCATCTTGACACCAACAGTGGCCAATTCTCCAATCAACTTGTTGAATCTATCAAAGGTTTGAGTCATAGACTCATTCTTTGTAGACATAAAGTTTTCATATTGTTGTTTGAGAATTGCTTTCTGATTTCTCTTAGTGCTTTTAGTACCTGAAAATCTCTTCTCCAATGCATTCCATAGAATTTGAGCATCAGAACAGTTGCAAAACTGATGATGGTATTCATTAGGAATTGCCAAGTGCAGAGTGCTCAAGGCTTTCATCTCAGTCTGCCTCATCTTTCTTTCTCCATCAATCTTTGGTGGAGGTCTCTTGCCATCTGCGTCCATCTTTCCTTCATTGGAGGGACCATTCTCAATGATGTCCCACATTGAGTAGTCTGTGAGAAGAATGTACTGCCTGATTCTGATTTTCCACATGTCAAACTCATTGGGTTTGAGCATGGGGACCTTTGAAACAAGAACACTGTCATGTGATTTGTCCATGATGATTACTGATTTCTGAGTTCCTTAGGCTCTGATACCATTTGTCAGGATCGAAATTCGAAACAAGAATTTAAACTAAACACTCAGAAACTATGTTAAAGAAGTCGCGAAATAACACTTTAACAATAAATCAATCAAACAGTGTATGAACTCAAATCACAAGTTATATTGAATTAACTTAATGATTACAAATAAAACCTTAATCTGTTGAACAGATTCAACAGACGTTCTATACTTCTCTAAAGAAAGGATTAAAACTAATCTTGAGGTTAATTCTCTCTAAACGTTTATGCAAAACTTGTAAAACTTGTTTATCTAACAAAAACTACTAGACTATATATACAGAACTGATTACAAGATAATTACTAAAGAAATATTGATCTTCAGCGTCCATTCCATGATTATCTTCATTATTATCTTCAGCTCCAAGTCTTTCGTTCCAAGTCATCATTATCAACATCATCTTCATAAGCAGTATTAATCATCCAACAGCATTAATATTCAAGCAGTACTAACTCTCCAAGCAGTACTAACTATTCATCTAGCAGTAGTAATTCTACTAGCAGTAGTAATCTTACAAGTAGCAGTAGTAAAATCTTCAGCAATATTAATCTTTAACACTTCAGCAACATTATCCAGACTTAACTCATATCTGACCCAACAGCAATCCTATCTTCTTGTAATAAATGATGAAGACGAGGCTAGAAGAAACCCTAAAATCGCATTTAGTGATGAGGGAGGCTGAGAGAGAGTTTTGGTGAAAGGTAGGTGAGTGTAAATGAACAAAAGAGAAGAGAAACCCATTTAAGTCGTCCAGCCGCCGCGTGCGACTTTGATTGGCATAGTCGCTGGGCATAGTCGCCCGTGCCCTATGCCCCTCGGTACTGCTTCGGCGAGAATGACCATGCGATAGTGACCCGATCACTATCGTCGGGTACTGTCGCGTCCCTTGTACCGAGACCCACACCCACGGTGCGACTTTGACATTGGCGACAGGGACCATGTCAAGGTTGCATGGCACTGTCGCCCCACCCCTCTACTAGCTGAAATTTCAACTTTTCAACCCGAATCTAGACTCGATGCAATATTTCACTCATATAAAAATGAATACGCCCAAATTAGGATTTATTGGGAAGGAACGTAAGACAAGAGGGACAATAAATTTACCTATATTTCCAAGCGTTACAATCCTCCCCACCTTGGAAAGGATTTCGTCCTCGAAATCGAAGCTCACCCAAAAAAGTGTGGGTACCTCCTTTTCATGTCTTCTTCCGCTTCCCAAGTCACGTTGGCCCCACGGTGGTGCTTCCATTGGACCTTAACCATTGTGACTTCTTTATGATAGGGCTTCTTTGACTTCTTCTCCAAAATGGCATCGGGTTCTTCCATGCAACGGTTACCCTCATCCACTCTTATCTCCGAGAGGGGAATAACACTCTCCTCTTCTGCCAAACATTTCCGGAGGTAGCACACGTGAAATATATTATGGATTTCATTCACTTCGGGTGGAAGTTCCAATTGATAAGCCTAAAGTCCCACTCGCTTGGTTATAGCTAATGGTCCTAGAAATCGAGGGCTCAACTTCCCCCGCTTGCCGAACCGTATGATTCCCTTCCAAGGAGATACCTTGAGCATGACTCGATCTCCCACTTGGAATTCCACCGGTCATTTCTTCTTATCCGCGTAACTCTTTTGCTGGTCCTGGGCCGCCTTCAAGTGTTCCCGGATACCCGTGACCTTATCCACGGTTTCTTGAACAATTTCGGGTCCGACAAATTGCTTCTCACCGGCCTCTATCCAACAAACCGGAGTCCAGCATTTTCGGCCATACAAGGCCTCGAAAGGAGCCATGCCGATACTGGAATGGTAACTGTTGTTGTAGGCGAACTCGACTAGAGGTAGATAAGAATCCCAATTTCCGCCAAAGTCGATAACACACGACCTTAACATGTCTTCGAGCGTTTGGATGGTGCGTTCGCTTTGACTGTCGGTTTGGGTATGATAAGTCGTGCTCAACTTTACTCTAGTCCCCAACTCTTTCTGAAGACCATCCCAAATGTTGGAAGTGAAGCGACTATCACAGTCCGATACGATGGACAAGGGCACACCGTGACTCGAAACTATCTCATCGATGTAAAGTTTGGCTAACTTGTCGATCGGAAGAGTTTCTCTCATAGCCAAAAAGTGAGCACTCTTGGTCAAACGATCCACTACCACCTATACGGTATCGTGCCCTCTGAGAGTCTTTGGCAGCTTGGTCACAAAGTCCATGGTGATGTGTTCCTACTTCCATTCTGTAATTTCCAAGGATTGGAGACTCCCGTATGGTCGTTGGTGCTCGGCCTTGACTTGAAGGCATGTCACACATCTCTCCACGTAATTAGCCACGTCCAACTTCATGACTGGCCACCAGTAATTGAGTTTCAAATCTCGATACATCTTTGTACTCCCCGGGTGAATAGAATACTTGGATTTGTGGGCATCTTCGAGAAGTAATTCCCGGTTGCCTCCAATTTTGGGCACCCAAACTCTCCCCTTGAAAAGCTTCAATCCACGACCATCTTCTGTCAAGAGGAGGCATTGCTTTAACATCACTTCGCCTTTGAGGTTCTCTTCCCGAAGAGCTTCGGTTTGGGACTCCTTGATTTTCTCGATCAAGCTTGATACCAGCTCGATCCGAGACAGGGAGGCTTGTAGAACTCCACTATACTCCTTTCGACTTAAAGTGTCTGCCACCACATTCGCTTTCCCGGGGTGGTAAAGAAGTTCGCAGTCGTAGTCTTTTAGAAGTTCAAGCCACCTCCCTTGCCTCATATTCAGATCTTTCTGATCAAAAATGTGCTTTAGGCTTTTGTAATCAATATAGATAGTGCATTTAGTGCCATAGAGGTAGTGTCGCCATAGCTTTAACGCGAAAACCACTGTTGCCAACTCTAAGTCATGGGTAGGGTGGGGGTAAAACCACAAGGCTGTGGTGTGGTGGTAAGAACCTGGGGACTTCATAGCGGTTGCCCGGGTTCGAGCCCCACTCGCAGCATTGTGGCCACGGGATGAATGCCCGCGGGCCATAGGCCTTTTTTCCAGGAGATTAGTCCGGGCCCAAAGTGGTGTTGGATACACCTTTACCAAAAAAAAAGTCATGGGTAGGGTAATTCTTTTCATGTACCTTCAGTTGCCTTGACGCATAGGCAATCACCTTCCCACATTGCATCAAGACACAACCCAAACCCATCTTCGAGGCGTCGCTAAAGACTACAAAATATTTGGTTCCTTCGGGTAATGATAAGATCGGCGCCTCACAAAGTTTTCTTTGTAGAGTCCGGAAAGCTCTTTCTTGGGCATCCGTCCACACAAATTTTACATTCTTCCGAGTAAGATACGTCAAGGAAGAAGCGATCTTAGAGAAATCCTGAATGAATCGTCGGTAATAACCCGCTAGACCCAAGAAGCTTTGAATTTCGGATGGACTCTTTAGAGGTTCCCAATTCATCATGGCCTCGATCTTAGAAGGGTCTACCTTCACCCCATCTCGGGTGACAACGTGCCCCAAAATTTGGACTTCTCTTAGCCAAAAATCGCACTTCGAAAATTTGGCATATAGTTGTTCCCTTCTCAACACTTCGAGTACTTCATGGAGGTGTCGCTCATGATCAAGTTCGTCTTTAGAATAGACCAAGATGTCGTCGATAAATACTATCACCGACTTGTCAAGGAATGGTCGGCACACACGGTTCATCAGATCCATAAATACCGTCGACGCGTTAGTCAACCTAAAAGGCATGACCAAGAACTTATAGTGCTCGTACCGAGTCCTGAACGCCGTCTTTGGGACGTCCTCGTCCCTCACTCTCACCTGGTGGTATCCGGATCGAAGGTCGATTTTCGAAAAGCAGCCTGCCCCTTGAAGTTGGTCAAACAAGTCTTCAATTATCGGAAGAGGGTACTTGTTCTTCACCGTTGCCTTGTTCAATTCCCGGTATTCGATGCACATTCTCATCGTGCCATCTTTCTTCTTGACAAATAAGACTGGGGCTCCCCACGGCGAAGAACTTGGTCTCACAAAACCTTTCTTAAGCAATTCCTGGAGTTGAGACAACATCTCCTGCATTTCGGAAGGAGCCAATCAGTAGGGAGCTCTAGAAATTGGGGTCGCCCCCGGGACTAGATCGATCCGGAATTCCAGCTGTCTTACCGGTGGTAGGCCCGGAAAGTCGTCCGGGAATACATCGGGGAACTCCCGAACTACATTTACGTCAACAAGCTTCTTCTTTTTCAAGCTTAGCGTCTAACACATAGGCTAGGAAAGAAGAACACTTCTTCCTTAAACACCTACGCGCCTTAGCCATGGTGATGATCGGTATGTCACCCTTCCTCCTCTCGCCGTAAATGATCACATCACCCCTTCATTAGTAGGAATTCGAATCAGCTTCTTGGCATAGATAATTTCCGCTTGGTTCTCCGCTAACCTGTCCATTCCAACCACCACATCGAATCCCCCAATGGTCATGGGTAAGAGTTTGATTGAGAAACCCCTTCCTCCGATTTCCATGGTGCATCCTTTCAGCGACTCGCGAACCATAACTTGGCAACCATTAGCTATCTCAACTACTAGAGCATCATCTAAGGTACTATCAATCAACGAAAGATTTTGGCAAAACAAGGTTGACACAAAATAATAACTAGCACCGGAGTCAAACAATACGAGAGCAGGTACTGAGTTGACAAGATACGTGCCCGAAATGACATCCAGTGAAGCTTTCGCCTCGTCAGCAGTCATCTGGAATGCCCTTCCCGGTACTCTCGGAGGATTCTCCTTCTTGCCTTGGGATCCTCTCGCCTTTAACTTCGGACACTCACTACGGAAATGGCACGGTTCCTTGCATTCATAGCAAGTGACATCACGGACCGGACAGTTTTCACGAATATGCCTCGGCTTGCCACATTTAAAACAATTTCGCCCGCTAGAGTTACACGAGCCGAAATGTTTGCTTTTACACGTGGAACACCACCTAGCTTCCCGCCTAGGTTCGGTTCCCTTGGCGATGTTGTTGCGGATGGTTCGCGGTTTCTTGGAGGGTAAGGGACTGCCTTCCCACTTTTTCTTCTCAGTTGCCCGGGCCTTTTCCTTGCGACTCTGGGAATAGACATCCTCCATAACCTTGGCCTCTTCAATGGCCTCACAGAGAGTAGTGGGTTTGGCGTTACGGACCATGGACATCATGTCCGCTGACAACCCTTCATGAATGCTTTCACCTTTTCAATCTCCGTTGGGGCCACGTGCCCCACCAAATCAAGCTTTTCAACAAACTTCCTTGAATACTTCCTCACAGTCATATTGCCCTTCTTGAGAGCTCGGAATTCATCCACAATTCGATCCATTTCTCTCTCGTTGCAATATTCCTCCATGACTTTCTTCTTGAAGGCACTCCACGATAACTGGCCAAGAACGGTAGAGTCTAGAGTGGACATAGTGACGCTCCACCATCGATGCACCGGGACCCTAAGCATTTGAGAGGCGAACCTTACCTTCTGATCTTCCCCACACTCACTGGCGCCAAAAGCCTGCTCAATTGCCTGAATCCAATTCATGCACTCAACTGGGTCATCGGATCCAGATAACTCGGGCGGTTTACTACAAAGGAAAGTTTTGTAGGAGCAACTCTTTCCGCCCCTAAGAGCACCGACAACCGCGTGTTCTTCAATCCTGATCTGGTTTCTAGTACCACCTGAACCGGCTATTGCATTTTCGGCAACCACCTCCGGCCTCCGAAGACTTGCATCCCTATCATCCAACATCTTCAGGAAAACTTCTTGTTGCTTCTCCATGGCAGTCATCACCATCTGCATGACACTGGCCATCATATCGGCTTGAGGGTTGGCCTCACGAATAATTGGATTCGTGGATGCCAACTCCACTCTAGGTATGTGCTCTACCTCCCCAGTAAATATCGACAACATATTAGGAGGAGCCACATTCACCGCTCTAACCACTAGATTCGGATTAGATGTGATATCTTCGTTCACTCCCTCTTCGACTATCGGTATACTCTACGTGTTCACCATGATGGACAAAGGCTGCCACACAAGAACGAGAGAGGATAAGAGATTTGATCGAAACACAAAGAAAGCGTACTAATACATTCATCAATCATCATGACATTACTATATCAAGCATGCTCACGTAGTAATATATTCATAATGGCATTAGCTAGGGTCTGTTTGGTTGGTTTTCCATTAAGTTCTGTATGTATAAACTTGTCTGTGTGGATTAATCTGTCTGTATAGATTTGAAAGGTTTTTATTTGAAAGAGTTTTTTCATAGATGGAAGGAACGTGTTTTGTAAGTGGAGGTACTGGTTTGGAAAAAAACTTGGCTTTCTGCATAAAGCTCCCCCTTGAAATCTTACTGAATAAGTCATTTTCTATATTATTGAGCCACTACCAAACAGTCATATATAGCTGACTGAATAAGCTGTGAGGCTCATTAAGCTCATTAAGCTGCTAACAAACAGACCCTAAGTGCAGTTATGAACACACTATACACAAGAATTCTCGTTATCATCATCACCATTCTTAACGTATGCAAGTCTGCCGACTCTAAACCATCCTATCTTAGAGTTTCTACCCAATCCTTGTCGATCATAACTTAATATCTCCAGCTTAAGTCTAGACATCACATGGTCAAGCTAGTTCACTTAAACTAAAGCTCTGATACCAACTTCTAACACCCCAAGAATTCGTACAAGGAACAAGGAAATTTAAAAAAAAATTGCAATAAGATTTTTGTAAAATAGGAACTTAAACCTGAAATATTTTAATCAAAATAAACCTTTACAAAAGGCATCATCCCAAAAAGGAGAGAGAGAGTATAAGCGTTTACAAAATGAAGAGTAATAGAAATAAGGACCGACAACCTACTAATCTAAATACCTTAACTTAGATTACAAATCGGGTGTCGCCTTCATTTCTCAAAATAACAACTTGAACGGTGTACGCTCTAAATCTCCTCAAAAGCTAAAACTACCAAAAGATTGGGTCTAACGGCCCCACGCTCCGCTCAATGTTTTACCGCCCCACCGCTAAGAGAACCTGGATTTCACATCAAATAAACAAATGTTAGGCTTGGAGCCTAGTGAGGTAATTCCACAATTATAAACATAGTAAATGATATACAATAATATTAAAACGGTTTCCTTTAGCATGGAGTAAATCATTAGCTCCCATACTTGTTTTTCCTCTTGTAAGACGGGAAGTCGTGTTCATCATCGTTTTGTGACGGAACACAAAGTAGGTCACAACACGCATAGTGTCCATATTTGAGAATGGTTACTTACCGACATCAACTCTATCCAAGTCTTTAGCCGTTAGAACGTCAACTCTATCCAAGTCTTTAGTTCATCGCCATCTTAGGTTCAACTCTATCCAAGTCTTTACCCCAAGAAGCCCAAGTTCAACCCTATCTAGGTCTTTACCTTGGGTTTCCACCATTTTCCATTCAATTTAAAGATATAACACTTTATTATAGAGCCATTGGCAACTCAAACCCAATATAATCATAATATCCGTAATTATGTCGTTATAGATAATTTCTACCATTAGATTATCACTATATTCACATAAATCACATTTTCTCCAAGAAGGGTGGATACGTTTCTATCACATTTTTAGTTTACCATTATCTAGAATATTTAGATATTTCACATCTCCAAGTAAATTCATAAAATACATCTTGATGCACACATTTCATAATATATCTAGAAAGTTGTTTATGGTCAGTTTTACACATAGTTCACGACAATAAAACTCATCATATTCACATAAATGTCAAAACCCTAAGTTTTGACTCCATAGTTCAAAAGGTACAAGAATGGAGAATACTGATAGCATTTTAAGATAATGTAAGAAAAAGGTTTTCATAGTGCTTAAGAGCATATAATATGAAAGAAGACTCACAAAGTGGGTTTTGATGGAAACCCAAAACCCCAGTTTGATTTACTTGAGAAGATGACAATGGAGAAGTGAATAAATGCTCCTAGCTTGGTTTCCTTGGTTTGCAATCCTAGCTTCTTGTAATAAATGATGAAGATGAGGCTAGAAGAAACCCTAAAATCTCATTTAGTGAGGAGGGAGGCTGAGAGAGAGTTTTGGTGAAAGATAGGTGAGTGTAAATGAACAAAAGAGAAAAGAAACCCATTTAAGTCGTCCAGCCGCCGCGTGCGACTATGACTCGCGACTATGCAAATGGCATAGTCGCCGGGAATAGTCGCCCGTGCCCTATGCCCCTCGGTACTGCTTCGGCGAGAATGACCATGCGACAGTAACCCGGGAACTATCGTCGGGCACTGTCGCGCCCCTTGTACCGAGACCCACACCCACGGCGCGACTTTGACATTGGCGACATTGACCATGTCAAGGTCGCATAGCACTGTCGCCCCACCCCCTCTACTTGCTGAAATTTCAACTTTTCAACCCGAATCTAGACTCGCTGCAATAGATCACTCATATAAGAATTAATACACCCAAATTAGGATTTATGGTGAAGGAACGTAAGACAAGAGGGACAATAAATTTACCTATATTTCCGAGCGTTACATGACGCATACGCTATCACCTTCCCCCTTTGCATTAAGACACACCCAAGATCCAATTTGGAGGCGTCACTATAAACCACAAAGTCGTCTGATCCTTCAGGTAAGGATAGAATTGGAGCCTCGCATAGCTTCTTTTGAAGAGTTCGAAAGGCTTGCTCTTGTGCCTCGGTCCATAAGAACTTGACGTTATTCCTTGTCAACGATGTGAGTGGGGAGACGATCTTCGAAAAGTCTTGAATAAACCGTCGGTAGTAGTCGGCCAAACCCAAAAAGCTTCTTATCTCCATTGGACTCGTCGGTGGCTGCCAATTCATCATTGCCTCAATCTTCACCGGATCTACCTTCACCTCGTCCTTGGACACCACATGGCCCAAGAATTGAACTTCTTGCAACCAAAACTCGCACTTGGAGAACTTTACGAATAATTTCTCTTTCCGGAGAATCTCAAACACCTCCTTCAAATGATGACTATGCTCGGCCTCGTCTCGCGAATAGATCAATATGTCGTCGATGAAAACTATCATCGACTTGTCCAAGAAAGGTCGACACAATCGGTTCATCAAATCCACAAATACGGCTGGAGCGTTAGTTAGCCCAAACGGCATCACTAAAAACTCATAGTGACCGTATCTTATCCGAAACGCCATTTTCGGAATGTCACTCTCCTTCACTCGTACTTGATGGTAACCGGACCTCAAGTCTATCTTAGAAAAACATCCCGCTCCTTGCAACTGATCGAAAAGGTCGTCGATTCGAGGAAGTGGATATTTATTCTTCACGGTGACCTTGTTTAGCTCGCGGTAGTTGATACACATCCGCATGGACCCGTCTTTCTTCTTTACAAACAAAACTGGAGCTCCACAAGGTGACGAGATCGGTCGTATGAATCCTTTTTCGAGGATTTCTTGTAGTTGGGCCATCATTTCTTGCATCTCCGTCGTGGCTAGGTGATAAGGAGCACAGGTGATTGGGGAGGCACCCGGAGCGAGGTCAATGTGGAACTCTACTTGACGCTCCGGTGGTAGCCCCTGTAGATCTTCCAGAAACATGTCCGGGTAGTCGCACACCACATCCACATCTCCGATTTTCTTCTTTTCGAGTTTTGCATCGATAACGTAGGCCAAATATGAAGTACACCCTTTGGCCAGGCTCTTGCGCGCTTTGAGTGACGAGATGATCGTGTTGACCCTTCGATTATTTTCCCCGTAGACTACCACTTCTCCCCCCTTTGACAAGGGTACTATAACCATCTTCTTGGGGCAAAATATACCGGTGTCATGCTTAGCTAACCAATCCATTCCTATAATCACATTGAATCCCCCAATATCTGCCGGTAGCAAGTCTACCACAAAGGACTCCCCATCTAAGTCTATGGTACACCCCTCGAAACGCTCCCGGACCAACATGTGATTCCCATTGGCTACTTCTACAACTAGTGCATCGGTCAATAAACTAATAGGAGTAGTGAAATTATTGCAGAAAGTGGTAGATACAAACGAACGGTTTGCACCAGAATCAAACAAAACACGAGCAGGTAGGGAGTTAACTAGGAACGTACCCGACACTACGTCCGCCGTCTCCCTCGCCTCCTCCGCTACGTAAATGAAATGTTACGCTTCAATAGAATGAATTCGGTAGTATTCTACCCTATGGTAGATCGAAGGTCCTGTGCCACTTGAACTTAAATCTATCTTACCTTCAATCCATCGCTGTCCAGCCAAGCCAGCCCATAACAAAATGTTAGACAGGCTGACCCAACCGAATTGGTTGAGGAAAAGGAAAGCCAATCGACCAAGCACTCCCGCCCCCAAAAGCGGAGACCGAAGAACCGCCAGTTTTTCGAGGACACGTCTGAAGAAGAGGCCGACGACCTCTAAGTTTACCACCCTACCAACTAATGGACTATGAAAGGGGAAGGTGAACGGGAACCGACTGAAAACTCGAACCGCTTGACCCCTTCATACTCGATTCATTAGGGTTTGGGATGGATGGAACCAATCAGAAGTGCAAATCGCGCAAGCGAAGCCGGGAAATGGACCGTAGCGCAACGACTAGGACTCGTGTTGGAGGACTTTTGAGTGTGAGCTACCATTCATCCAGCGACAAGGCCCGCAACTCTCGAAGGGGCCACCAACCACCCGAATCACTGTAGCAAACCCTCCCTTTACTTTACTCAATGGATAGCGCTTATTCTCTTTCAATCAACAAAATGAGAAATGGGGGAGAAAGAAAGAGGTATTTATTGAAGAGGCTTGCACCCGAAATAGGACTAATGCAGATCCAGAAGAATGAGTCTGGGCTTTCGAAAAGATGAATATGCAAAGGATAAGGTAAAGAGAAAGTCTTTTCAATAACCAACCTGACATAAGGATTCTAGCTCGCCCACTTAGAGCAGATGTAGATTCTCGGACGGGGAAAAGTGGCACTCGACATCTATTAAACAAGACCAAGAACAAATCCATACCATGCCCTCGGGAGAAACTAGTGATGATTGCCATGAATGCAGCCCTCGAGGACGTTTACAAGGTCTTTGCCGATTCCTATCAACATGGTGCACCTCAGAGGGGTGTGAAAAGGCCGTGGAGACTTTGACCAAATGAATAGGGGTCAATTGATAGACATTTTTTTAGGAAAAGAATCCAGGATGAACGCTTTTTTCATTCGCTATGCGCTGACTCGAATTGCGTGAATGACGAAACTGGACTAACCTAAAGTGCCCCCCCTTGATGGTGAATCTTGATTGACTGACACTAGGAATCGATTCGGAGAAAGAAGAAACATGGCACGAGATAGGCAGCGGAAGAATTTCCGATAGCGAATTACTTGACTCGATGGATGGAGGTAGAGACATCCAACTCAAGCACAAAATCAATTTTGAGTCAATAATAATCCAGAGGGTCACCACCAATCGAGATCGAGACCAGCCCCTTGTATATAGGGTTCCAAACCTGCGCTTCTTCAAATATCCCATCCTAGTAGGGAATTCAAAGCTTGACTAAGAGAAAGTGGAAAGAAAAGGGGTGTGTTAGCTGCAATCAAACTAAAGCACTAACGAGCAAGAATGCCTATAGATATCGCTTTAGTAATAATATAGGGCTTTTTCAGGAATCGATTCTATGATTGAATAGCAGAAGTGCTACTTAGTAGTATAAACTCGGAGAGACGGAGATGGGAATATTTCATACCTGATAACTCCTAGGATGAGAAATGGGTCCCTTGTTTTTGGCAGGAAGAGTTTCAGCCTTTGTTGCCCCTGGGTAGAGTAAGTATACTTAGTGAACTAGCAGGACGCGAAGATCGATTGATCAATACGAATCTTGAGAGTGGATGGTTGATCGCCGCCTCCTTGTCCTGGAGGCTCTCTGGTCGGGGAGGGGCTTGCTATCGTAACCTTTTTCCCGGTGTATGTGAAGGTGACAAACTCCTTTTTGTTCGGTCATAGGTTGGTCCAAAGAACGGGAAACGGGTGTGTGGACAAAGCGGACAATATCTGGTACGGTTAGCCTGGGATGTTACAGATGGTATCAGAGTCGGGAACCGGACTGGTGTGCCAACGAGGACGTTTGGCTCCCAAGGGGGGTGGATTGTAAGATCCCACAACGGCTGGGGAGGGGAACTAATATTGACTTATAAGGGACTTGATACCTTCTTTATCAGACATGTTTTAAAACCGTGAGTCCAGGTGTGTGGACAAAGCGGACAATATCTGGTACGGTTGGTCTGGGATGTTACAGAACGCCTGAATTAACCAAGATAACAAAGGCGTTATTCCCACTTAATTAAACCCCTTAAAAGTCTTATATACTTAACCTTAAGAGAACCCCTAGAATTGAACTTCAATTCCTAGCTCGCAATGAGAACGAATGTGAAGTCGGGACATGGCAGTGTCCTGCATGTAACAACCCACAAATTTACCACAATTAAAATTAGGTAAGCGAGATCAAATATCCAATAATAGGTTCCAATACAAAACTTTAATCAACAGGGATTTAAATCGTCTAGAACTTAGTCTATTACAACCGAAAATCTATATATAATAAAGAGAGTAACTATGCCGCTCTAAGGTCCGAACTTCCGCACGCTAGCTCCTAGCATTTCTCTTTTCCTTTAACCGACCCGGAAACAGCTCTATTACCTGAAAACGGATTTAAAAAAATAGGAAGCGAGGATTAGACTGGATGGTCTAGTGAATTCCCAACCTCACCCATTTATAAAACACAAAACTATAGTAAGTAATTAAATTGTAAATCTCGCAACTTGATGTCACTTGAAGTGGCAAGATCACACCACAACTTTTTTCACAAGCGAAAGGACTACTCGTCCTTCCCCCCCCCCCCCCCCCAGTAGATCCCCATATGCCCCCCTCCCCCCCATGTCGATGTCGTATTCGTGTGTAAGGAAACAGATTCCAAACACACGGTTTAACCATCCCCGATGGTTATCCATATATATCCTTGGCCAATACACAACCAAATATCTCATCACAAATAAAAATTTGAGTATACAAGTAATATGTAAATATGGTTTACCCAACAACAATATCATGGAAGCGAGAATAATGCCTTATTAAGGTTAACCATAATCAAAATAAACAATGTAATAAAATCCACTTCCAGTTATAAATACATTTACGTAAGTTGAAAACACGAGAACTCACCTGATGAGAAACTCGGCACACATACACGGATCCTATCCCCTGATAGATCGACTCCTACAATCCAGAATTAATAATACATCAAGTTGAAAGTTTAATGGCATATATAAGACTTCCCCAAAAATCACTGAGCTCTCACAGAAACTCTCCCTATAGAGACACCGGTCGCAACAAACCCCGGTCGATGGAGTGGGACACCGGTCGCAACAACCCCGGTCGATGGGAGTGGGACACTAGTCAAGCGGACCCCGGTCCACACCCCGATCCTCGGGTAGGAACCACCCCGGTCCCCACCGGTCATCCACACTCCGGTCCATACCGGTCATCAACACCCCGACCACACCGGTCGATGGCACCCCGGGCCACCCCGGTCGAGGGCCACTTAGCGATTTCGCAGAAACGAGGTATCACACCTCTGCAGAGACCCATCGAGAGACGATAATCGAGATTTCTCACTCTCCAATCTTAACATTTCTTTATCCGATTTTAAAGCATACACCAGATATAGATAGATAAATAAGTCACTAATCAGTATCCTAGATTCATTAACCCCAACCCATTATCGAACCCCAGACCCCAAATCGATTTAATCTTCCAAATACCAGACAATAGAAAAAGAAAACAAGGATTCCAATTCTATACTTACCTCTAGAAGATGAATCCCCACGCGATTACGGTTTCAGTTCTCCAAACTCGGCTTCAATCGATTTCCCTTTCTCCCTTGAGTCGCCGCACACACACAGAGCACACATGCAAGACGGAAACGATACTGGACACCCTAGGGTTGTGTGCCCTTTTTAATACCTTATTTACCAACAAGTCCCCTAACTTCTTTATTTTACACTTTCATCCCAAAAATATAATCCCTCTTAACTCTAAGAATTTAACGGTCGTTACACTGCACGACTTTCATTGCGACTTAACTCGCGTGAAAGGTCGCGTCGGGCACTGTGGTGCAACTAATTTTTTCCCCAAAAAACACATGTCTAATCCCAAAACCAATTTCCTCATTTGCAGTTGTTATTGAATACTCATAAACACTTATTTGAGTAGCATTCTTCCTCACACCCGTGAAAACCACTTTTAATAATTAACATTTAAACATCAATCAAATCAACCCATTAATTCATGAACATCTCACTCTTATTTCAATTGTTTTGCCGTGGTTGCGGCAGAAAAGGAAGCATGATCACGCATGGTTGTCCAAGTATACGTGCATTTCCATGCCCCTCAACTTTTTATTAATATTTATGTGCTTTTATCAATAAAATATGTAATTAAATAACAAAATTTATTTCGTTATACATGCTGAAAATATCAAAATATATACAAAACTTTAAATCAATAATTATTGAAGGTCGTTTAAACAAATATTTTTTTTCTGTAACTCATGTGATCAATATATTTTTAAATTAAATGATTGTTATTTAAAATTAATTATGAAAAAGAAGTCTTTATTTTTAAATTTGATCCTAAATTAATTGATTGGTCATAGAAGTCGGAGTGCCCAAATGGCAGTACCTAAATTTCTTTTAATAAAAACATGGGGTGAATTTATATTGAATAAGTCGGGCGGCGTGATGATGCCAAACGCATAGGGTGGTTTTCAAGTCATTGACATGCAATGTTTTAAAAACCGGTTTTTTGGTTGACCCGGTGTGGTGATCGGGTCACGGTTCAACCGGGTGGTTGACCCGGTTTTAATAAATTGTATGTATTTTTCATTTTCTTGCATATATATATATATGTATGTATATATAAAACCAAGAATTTGATGTCCACAAGTTAAAACATTAAAAATACATATAACAAAAAGTTACATCAATCCAAAAACATTAAAAAAAAACACATAACAACAAGTTTTACATCAATCAAAAAACATAAAAAACACAAATATAAGAAATTGATTTTTTTTAACCGGGTCAACCCGGGTTTTTACCGGTTCAATCATACCGGTTCAACCGGTTCTCTAAAAAACCCGGCGGGTCGATCCGGTCCATAAATCTCCAAAAACCCGGTGATAGTTGACCCGGTCTCTCGACCAGTTCCCGGTTCAACACCGGCCGGGTCGACCCGGGTTTTAAAACATTGTTGACATGTATACATAAATACTTTCTTTTAATACTTAAAATTGTTTGAATGTTTAAAATCGAATTTTTTACTTTTAGGGTATGTCAATGGTAATAGTTTCACACATCGATTCTAAACCGTTCCTTTGAAAATAACCACAATCATATTTTTTTTATATATAAGTATTTGTAATAAAAACTGACACGGTTTTGATAAAGAAGGATGGAAATTGATATGATTCTAGCAAGAATTCAAAAGAGTATATATTGAACAAAGTGTTTGAAGCATTTTACATTATAGTACAATCTTTGTATACACTTTATCTCGTATGGATGTATGTATGTATATATGTATATATATATATGTATATATATATATATAGAGAGAGAGAGGTTTCAATGAAACTGTACACATTTTGAGATCTTGGAACCAACTATTTCTTGTATTATTGATGATGAATGTCATGATAGATATCAATCATGAAATAGGTGGTTTCTTGGTTCTCAAAATATTTATGATTCTCACGAACCTACTTCTATAAATATATATAGACTTAAGGTCTCGTGAAAAAAAATTGGTGAGAAAAATCATTAGTATTAAATATAAATCAATGATGCATACAAAACCTTTCGATTTTATAATTTTCCTATTTTGTTTATTTTGTAAACAATATATAAACAGAAGCTTAAATAGTTTTATAAAACTAATATTACTATTTCCAAATTAACGGATCAAGTTTTGAAAACTTTATAGATTTACCTCGTTTATTAAAATTTAAATTATCATTAATAAAATTAATTTATTTGTATAATCAAATGAATATTTTATCTTCTTCAACTTTTCGATCATGAATCTATTCATACAAATATATTATAATATTCTAAAATATTTACCTTATATGCCAAAAATCTCTTAAAATTTAAATTTATAACTTTTTTAAGGTTCCACCTTTGGACTCTATTAAAATAACTGATAAACATATCAAATACAAAATAAACATTGAAATATACTAGTACATCAGAAATTCAGAATATTACACAAACCGACAGAAGAC
Source organism: Arctium minus (assembly GCA_954870635.1). Taxonomy (NCBI): domain Eukaryota; kingdom Viridiplantae; phylum Streptophyta; class Magnoliopsida; order Asterales; family Asteraceae; genus Arctium; species Arctium minus. The sequence goes on along the minus strand of OX941097.1, from coordinate 18,522,266 downwards.
TCTCTCTCCTCTCTTAAAATTAACCACATAAAACTATAAAATAAATTTAGAATGACAGAAAATAAAACGAAACATGAATTATGATTGAGAGTTCAAATTCTTGACTTTAGAATCGAAATGTAACACGCTATATTGTAAGACTATATTTCTAGTTTTTTATCTGTTCTTTGTATTTATAAGATAAAAAAGGTATTATGTTTATTTTAAATCGAAAATGTGTGGTTTGAAGATGGATAAAGTGTTTGGATACGGTCCATACGGCTTGGTATTGATTTTTGGTGCTTGGTTGATGCCTTTACGGTCACGACTATTGACATTTGTCCCATCCTCATTGCAATCTAGTGGGGTTTCAATTTAATGTTAAGTTATTAAATATATTTGCATTTGAGTAAAATAAAATGAAATAATCAAGGTTCTAAATGGCGTGAGGCTGGTGTGATGGCGTGGTCAAACTTCAAGCCTTAGAAGCTACGGCGAAGCCATGACGTTTTTAAGGCATGACTTATGGCGTCAAATTTCTACTTCATATATAATATTATATATAAAAACGTATGGTTTGTAGTGTTAGTCAATGATTCAATAGTAATAAGCAAGTTAAATTATGTTATATATTAAAAACTTGCAAATAAGACGTTACAAACGTAAAGAAAAAATCAAAGATCTCATTACGATAACTGTGTGTTAGGTCATGGTGTGTCATGGGCTTAACGTGGCGTGACACACAAGCTTTGGTACCATGGTGCGTCATGACAGTTCTGCGGTGAGTTTTTTAGAACAGTGAAAATAATAGTGTTATTTATAATTCGTATGTATTGAAGAACTATCAATTTTCAACGATTTGATTGGTATCGATCGAGCTTGGTTGCTTTTGATAATCGAATTATAAAATGTATTTAAGAAATAAAAGTTAGACCCATCTTTTCTTTACTCTTTGATGAAATATAATTATAAAATTGATTTATTAAGGTATTTATAATCGCTTTAATAAAGTATTTAATCATAATTTTAAGCCTATATAAATAATAATTATATGTTTTATACATCAATGTTGTCATAAATTGTTAGAATGAAGTTGAATATATACAAATTTCTACCTTATTAAACAAATTTAATTTTTAAAGGCGCTGGCCCTTTGGATAACAAGGGGGTGTAGCCTCTTGACGCCTCGTCTTGTGGCGGTCTAAAATGATCGGGGCAATATTTGTCAGTATGCACTTTACACTTCCTAACCACAATACCACATTATGTTTGAGTTTTCAGACAGTCGATCTCTTAAATTACAATTACACAAAATAATTAATGACATTAAAATCATCAACAAACATTTGTTAACTTTGTATAATTTATGTAATGTGGTGATTAATCAACATCAGAAGTTAATTTATAATATTTTTACATTATATTATTTTGAGTTTTAAAAAAATATTACTAGAGAATTGGTCGTGATGAGATCGATTATATTATTTTAATTAGTTTCTAAATTTAGTGTCACATGATCGAACCTTGAAATCCAACCCAATTGATTGAGTTCAATACGGTTTTCAGTATTAAAAAAATCACAAGTCAACTATTTCAATTATTCTTAATTTACTAGAAGCGTATTCGTGCAATGCAGGGAGATACATCACGATTTTAATATATTTTTTTTTTTTTGTCAATTTACAGTACGATTTTGGATGATTTTGAGAAAGTGATAATGTTTTTTATATACATTTTTTTAATTTAGGCTTAATAATATAATGTTTTTTATATAAAAAATTAAGTATTTTATTAGAATTCAATTATTTTCTTATATATTTTAATGACATCTAGAAAAAATAACCAATTACATATTTAATAATATAATTAAAACAAAACTATAGTAATATAATATATTAATTAATAGTGATACATGGAAATGTCTGCATAAAAGGAAGGTCTTGCACATACCAAATTGGTGGGTGTTAGAAGTTTGCAGTAGTAATATGTGTCTTGTGCTTTGATACTTGTAAATTAAGAGATTTTTAAAATATTGCATAAAATGATGATACCTTGTGCTTAATAATTTGTATTTAAGAGTTTTTTATCCGTCTTTTATAATACTAGAAGTGTACTCGCGCAATGCAGCTAGATACATCACAATTTTAATGTTTCATTTTATTTTCTGTTTTTTTGTCGATTTACATTACGATTTTGGATGGTTGTGAGAGAATGATAATAACTTTTTTATATAAATTTGTTTAATTTAGACTTAATAATATAATGTAATTTATTTTGGTTTAATAATATAATTTTTTTATAAAATATTCTGTTAGATTTTTTTAATTATATTTTAGATTTTTTATTTTTAAAATTTGATTTTTATACTATATTTAATTATGATGAAAGTTATTTTAGTGGAGTTAAAGTGAGAAATGATTTTAGGGGAGTTAAAATGGTTAGCGATAATGATTGTAAATTAATAAATAACATTAAATGTAGTACATACAACTTTAATGATTGTTTTTTAAGTAATTAACATTAAATATTGTACATTAAGCTTTAAGAATTGTTTTTAAGAGTTTTTATGTCTGCTTTATAATATAATATAGATAGTATATATTAGTGAATTGGATTAAATTGTATATATGGACGGACCAGATATCTACTAATTTATTTTTATATATTTATTTCTAGTGGAATTAAAAAATCCATGAAGGGGTGAAGTTATCATCTAAAATGTACGGGTTGAAAGTATTTTAATCAATTATATATACTATATTATAAAATAGACATAAAAAAACTCTTAATTATAATAATTTAAGCATAAAATACAAGTCATTAAAACCAATTACCTAATTTACGATTTCATAATGCTTTGGTACAACTTATATTTTATTATAAAGATGTAATTTATTTTACTTTTAGTAATGATAAATTATTTTGTTATGTTATTATATTTAAAATTATTGATAATATATTTTAATAAAAAATAAAACAGGTAGTTTATCTCATAGTGTTTATCCTGTATTTAATATGTTTATTTGCAGCTAGTTATACAAATAAAAACATGGACTTTAATAAGTTATAATTATATTTCATTAACTTGTAATTTTGAATTTTAACTAATATATTTATACTATATTATAAAGCATTTAAGTTAAACTCTTAAAAACTAATTTTTATGCATTAGGTACCACTTATTAATGCATATTACTTAAAATCCAAAAGTACAAATTGATTAAACATAAGTACAACTTATAAAAGCTCAATGTTTGAATTCGTGTAACTAACTGCAAATAAGCACTTACTTTTATAATATCTAAAATTTTTAACTATTGATATAACTAACCGATAAATATAAGAAAATTCAAGATAAAACACCTTATTTTTATTTTTTATTGAAGTATGTTATCTTTTTAATTTTAAATATAAAATATCTTAAATATAGTTATCGTTTAAATTAAACATTTTTTGACTCATAACAAAATACTTTATTATTATTTTTTATAAAAACCATAATTAAACTAAACTAAAATATATTTTTGTTTTAAATCTAGGTTTCTCAAAATCGTAAAATAAAATAAAAAAAGACTAACAAAAATTATGAATAATGATCAAGGGTTCGAGGTCTAGATTTCAGAAACCCGCTGCATTGCGATGGTACATTTCTAGTTTTATAATAAAAAAGAATTAACCCTTGTACAATTGCAAAAACTTGGAGGGAACCCCACCAGATATGTGTTTAAGAGCATCTGCAACATATTTTTTAAAATAGAGATTTTAAGGATTTCGATCACGTTTTTATTCCCACAAATTCTCTAAAATAGAGAAAGTAAAAGAATAAGTGTACAATTCTCCAAATATAAAGAACTTCCTAAAAATTATTATAATAAAAAAGAAGTAATTCTTAATATATTTCTACCAATAGAAAATTTTAAAATTAAACTTTTAGAGAAAAAATAATAATATAATCAAGAGTAAATTATGGATTTTGTCCTTGTGGTTACATGAAAATTTGTATTGGACCTCCTAAACAAAATAATTACATGTATGATCATTGTGGTTTCACATTTGTTATGGATTAGGTCTATGCTTCTAATTACATTAACCCTAGTTCTATTAAATAGAGGGTATTTTGGTTCTTTTAGTATTTTTCTTTTAAAAAAACAGTATATATATATATATATATATATGTATATATATATATATATGTATATATATATATATATGTTCAAATGAGAAATGCTAAGTGTGTGAGAAATAGATAAATGATCTTAGTCCTTCATCTGGTCAACATTTGTGGCTTTTACCGTGAAGCACCGGATAATTCTTTGTGTGGTCTGTAGAAGATAAATGGGTAGTTTCGTAAAATACGCTGGACGAGTTTATATGTGAACCTATGTGATTCATATATGAACTTTACGTTCATAGGTGAAACAGTTAATTAGTTCATACGAGAATCAGTTAATTAGTTCATATGTGAATCACAAAGATTCATATATGAATCTATTAATTAGTTCAACTAATTCACATATGAACCTACAGTTAATTAGTTCATATATGAATTAATTAAAAGAGTTCATATGTGAATCACGCTGGTTCAAATATGAACATATAGTTCATATGTGAACCATACAGGTTCATATATGAATTCGTCCCGCGTATTTGTAAAAATTACAAAACTGTCATTCTATTTTTGGAATAGTCGCAACTTCTGAACAGTTAAAGTCGCAAATTTTGATCAGTCAAAGATGCAATATTTGACCTGTCAAATCCAATCTTGACCGTATGATAGATAGGATTACTTCTTTATTTCTCATACACTTTGCATTTTTCATTTGAACCTATGGCTATCTATATATATATATATATATATATATATATATATATATATATATATATATATAGAGAGAGAGAGAGAGAGAGAGAGAGAGAGAGAGAGAGAGAGAGGTAGGTTATTATGTTAACCCATTAAAGGATGTTAACTTTACAAACTACCATTGTCCAATAAGTATTCATTTTCATTCATGATTGGTTTAAACTTATGCAATAAATGTGTAAGGGTATGATAGAAATTTCATCAATTTGATTTTTTGGTAGCCATATTAATGAGGAGTTACAAAACAACATTGTTCCATGATTGTAGCTGTAATTGTTTTTCAAATATGTGTTTACCTTGTTCAATATGTGTTTACATTTTGAACAAACCATTCATGTATTGAACATGGATTCCATTTCAATGTATATGAACATCAATGAATATACGTAACTGATAAAATGGGATGAACATCAATGAAATGACGTATTGAACATCAATGAACATACGTATTGAACATTTAATGAACAATTACATATAAATGAACATACGTATTGAACATGAATGAACAATTACATACAAATGAACATACATATTGAACATGAATGTGTATGCTCATTGATGTTCAATATATCAACAAACATAGAGCACAATTGCAATATGAATGAACATGAATGAAAATGTGTCAGTTTCGATATGTACAATAAATTGTCGGTTTCAGTTTGCTTAAGAGAGAAATTAATGGAAGGATGTCGGGGGTTATTTTCCTCAATTGACCTTGATCACTAATGTTCACATATCCAAAATATTTATGGGTTTTCAATTAATGAGCTTTATGTTAATTTGTTATCTCAACCATACATTTTCAAAATCAATGGATATGATAGGTTCATAGGTTAATACCAAAAACAGGGTTAACAAAATAACTTGCCCCTATATATATATATATATATATATATATATATATATATATATACATGTTGTGCGGCGTCTCCTCCCTCCCTCATGTTCCTCACCGACATCTTCTTCCTCCCTTATCTTCGGCGTCTCCTCCTTCCTCATCTCAGTCCACTCACCTACACACTCCACCTGTCACCAACAAACTCCACCTTTCCCTCGGCCATCATCGTCTCAAGACGTTCACCCCTAGAAACAACCATCGTCTGGTAACCACCTCTTCTCCGGCGTCTCCTTCCTTTCTGTCACTGTTAAGTGAGGTAACAACTCTTCTCTGGCGTCTCCTTCCTCCTCGTCTCTAGTAAAACCCCCTCCCCCCCCCCCCGTTCAAGATCGTGTACGGGAATCCATCACCATCTCTAGATGGGGGGGGGATATAGCTTTTGATTTCTTTTGCCTCTCTCACTTAGTTTGGTACGAGATTAATGTTTGGTTTGAAGGCCCTCCTCTTCCGCCTCTCTAACTTGGTTTTATGATTTTTTGGAAACCTAGTTGCCTAACTTCCCCATTTCTTTGAAACCCAGCTCTCGGACGTCGCCATGTCTTTGAAACCAAGTTTCAAGAAACACAATAAAGAGATGTGTTAAATCAACTATAATGTAACACCCGTAATTTTTGGTAGGTAAAAGTGTAACACCCTCGAAAATGGAAAGAACAACTAATTTAAAACTTTCAAAAATACATCAGTTAATGATAGAATCTATTCTTCAAAACAACACTAGAGTCACCAAGAATAGAAAACTAGGTTAAACTTCAACAATTAATAGGCCAGGTTTGATATAGAGGCTAATTAAAGCCGGGTGTTACGAAAACCCAATAGTAGTTGCTCTTATCAAAGGCTAAAGTGGAAGACTTCCTCAAGCCACTCACCCTTGCACATACTCCTAGCACTTAACACTTCACCGAGACGCTAGAACCATTTCCCCCATCTGGAAGCTGATGCACATGCTGACAAATAAAAAGGTTAGGCTAACGCCTAGTGAGTTCAAGAGTTTACAACATGAAATAAATATATTTGTTAAAGGGAAAGAATGCAGTTTAAATCATAGACCTTCAAACAGATTTACTTTAAATATCAAACGACATCATTTTAACACACCTTTAAAACAAGGAACCTAACATGAACCTTCTTTCGTAAAACCAATTTAATCCCAAACTCACCCAAAACGTGAATAATAAGCAAAACTCCCAATTTATAATAATACGAAATAAAACTTTACTTCTCGAAATACCCCAAACGTGGGAGGGCATAATACACAACCCATAAATCTTGAGTAAACAAATCCGCATATGCAAAATGTCACCGAAAACATGGATAATAAAATGATACAATTTAGTACCCAGATAACACCTTCCGGTGACGGGGGAGACCCGATTCCATTATATGTGGTGGAACACAAAGTTAAGCCACATAACCATGTTGTCAAACTACACCTCAGATTGTGACTGTATTGCCTGCTCCACCGATCTACACCTCTAGTCGGACTTTATTTCAAGTCCCAAACACCGTATCCCCCATTGCCTGCTCTGCCGAGCTACACCTCAAGGATACATAATCTTATTGCCTGTTCGGTCTCTAGCGGAGTTTCATCCTCAGGGTACTTATTCGACCCCTAGTGCCTACTCCCTAACATTCAAGATAGGAGCCTCAACTCCATATTTGATAACTCCCAATGTCTAACCCTCGTGCACAAGACTTAGACATCCAATCACAAGACCCATGGTCCCGAAGTACAACCCATAAGGGGGAGTTTGGTTCGCAGAATGTTTTTGGATGGAATAGAATCTGTCAAAGGAATTTGACTTTGATGGAATTGGAATGGAATGTTGTCAGGTTTGACCACCTGTTTGGTTGACAGAATTGGAATGGAATTTGTTAAATGAATTGTAATTTTTCTGTTTGGTTCACAGGTTGTAGCTTCGGAATTAGAATGGAATTTTGGTAAATGACCAAAATACCCTTTTTGATTATTTTAATTTTTTAAACAAAAATTACTTTAATAAAATAGTCATTAAATAGTTTAATTTTTAACAAAAATTGTTTTTATTATTTTAGCACATGAATGATGTCGAGAGAGTGAGGAGAGAGAGAGGAGAGGAGAGAGGGAGAGAGAGAGGAGAGCGTGGAGGAGAGAGAGGAGAGATAGAGGATAGAGAGGATAGAGTGGAGGAGAGAGAGGAGATATAAAGAGAGAGGAGAGATAAAGAGAGAGGGAAGAGAAAGAGAGAGGAGAGATAAAGAGAGAGGGAAGAGAGAGATGGAAGAGAAAGAGAGAGGAGAGAGATAAAGAGAGAGGGAAGAGAGAGAGAGAGGGAGGAGAGAGGGAGGAGAGAGAGAGAAGAGAGAGATAGAGAGATAAAGTGAGGAGAGAGAGAGATAGAGAGATGAGAGATAAAGTGAGGAGAGAGAGAGAGTGGAGGAGAGAGAGGAGAGAGAGATAGAGAGGAGAGAGAGGGAAGAGAGAGAGGAGAGAGAAAGGAAGAGAGAGAGAGAGAGAGGAGAGGAGAGAGGGAGAGAGAGATAAAGAGAGGAGAGAAATAGAGAGGAGAGATAAAGAGAGAGGAGAGAGAGGGAGGAGAGAGAGATAGCGAGAGGAGAGAGGAGAGAGGAGAGAGAGGGAGATAGAGATGAGAGAGATAGTTGGTGTTTGTTGATAATCAATATTAGTAGGGTTTAGTTTGGAGTAAAGGGTAAATTTGGAATTATCAAAATATAAGATTTCCTTCCATTGAAATCCTTGGGTTTTATGATGGAATGTTCAAATCCTTCATTTGTGGAATTTGGTGGAATTCACACATTCCTTCCATAGAAAAGAATGAACCAAACAAGGGAATTGAATTTGGTCAAAGGAATTGGACATTCCAATTCCAACAGATTCCATCAGAATCTGCGAATCAAACGCCCCCTAAATTTTCCTCTTCACCAAACAACCGGGACGACATTAATGCCAACTGTTGGTTTTTCGTGTTTACACCTTTTTTAAAAATGCAAGAAAATATATTTCGACGCAAGTATACATCTTAATCTACTACCGTCTGTAACAAGAAATAATGGTACAAAGTACCGAATATCGATCCCACAGGGAAGCGTGGAAAAGTTTCTCTTGAAAGTCGGGTCTGTAAAAGCGAGTCTCAGATGGCGAATTCGAAAACAATATTTTGGTTGGGGGAGAGTTTTTAGTAACAACTATTGAGAAATTAATTTTAAAAAGAAGTGGAGAGTATAAAGATCCATTGGGACGAATTTAATAATTTAAATAAAAGACGAGATCGCATTCCATCGTTATCTCAGAGTCGATATTTTATGTAACTTAAAGAAGCCGTCATACAAAGAACCAGTTGTCAAGTGATCAGTTGTATTCCGACATAAAATATAACTCTGATTTAAATAACTTTGGACAATCATGCGATACGATACACCTTTTATTCTCTTATCGGTCTCGGTCCCAATTTTACTTTATATCCTGAACTGAGACGGTTAGCCCATCATCATTTTAAATCCTAATTTTAAATATTGCAAAAGCAATTAAAAGAGAATTACGTCAACTACTTGTTAATTAATTTTAAAGGAAGCTTTTAACCAACTACGTATGTAACCAAAATCTTTAATTGAACGAGAAAAGTTAACTTTCTTGAGAATGACTATAAGATTTAAACTGCAAACACCACAATTATAAGATTTTAATATAGTTAGCTAAACGACGTTAAAATAAAGTGAGAATTATAAAGCTATGATTTACCAACTAATTTACCACTAATTAAGGAAAGTCTTGTTCTAAATGTGTCTAAAATCCTTAAGTTACTTTGAGAGTCCTTGATATTTGTCAACACAATTAACGTAATGAGCGGGATGGTTTTTATAATTTCGGAGACACAAAGCGAGTTTAATACATTCACAAACCGTGAACCAAGCGAGGTTGGGAATCCGAAAATGAGTGATCGGACTTCCGGTTTGTGATGGAACTAAAATCGCAAATGGAAACCAAGTAAAAACCACAAGTGTCGAACCACAAGAAAAAGATGAAAGTTTGCGGAAAATTAATACGATGAAAATACTTGTAACGAGAAAGTGACTAACATTAATATTAACCAAAAGAGGAGGATTGAATCATGAGCTAGAGCATGCAAGATTGAACCTTGAGATTTTGGCTCACAATCTTCAAACCTCCCATTACAAGGGAGTTGGCCATCAAAACTTAACAAAAGACTAAGTAAAGTGTTCTAAGAGAAGTAGGATGATTCTAACTATCACTAAGCACTTCTATATATAGTGCTAAATCATCTTGGGGCTCAAGTAATACATATGGGGGCCAAAGAGTTTAGCCAAAGTTAGCCCAAAGAGAACATCAAAAGCCTAGTAACTTTTGGCCCAAAAGAAATGTAGCAAAAGCCCACACAAAACGTAGCCCATAGTCTTCAAAATTTCGGCCCATCAAAAAGATCGAAGTCCATTCGTAAACTTGACAATCCCACTACTTGATCATGTTGGACTTCAATCGGCCGCATCCCATACCTAAAATATGCAAATACAAATAAATAAGATTTTTGTCGCATTTTTCATGTAAAAGGGTTTATTTCAAACCGAAAGCGATAAACATTAAATTAAACAACAAAGTCGTAAAAACAACCAAAAGACGCAATAGGAAAATGAAAATTAGCTAAAAGTTATAAAAAAGATGATTAAAAATAAATTTACCCTATCACAACCCCAAATTCGAACTGTTGCTCGTCCTCGAGCAACTTTTGTTAGGAAAATTAAATTTGAGCTATACTTTATTAAAAAGAACCTCGTCTCCACACGACTATCAAATGCACAATCATGATTCATCTCAACCCCAAATTCGAACTGTTGCTCGTCCTCGAGCAACTTTTATTAGGAAAATTAATTTTGAGCTATACTTTATTAAAAAGAACCTTGTCTCCACACGACTATCAAATGCACAATCATGATTCATCTCAATTGGTTCAAAGCAAAAAAGTGATAGTCTTACATAAACTTATCATTCTCAACATGAATTTCTAAAAAAAACATATCAACCATAGGCTAACCGGACATCTCCATGGTAAATTGGGATCAATAATGCAACAAAAACATGGGTATTAGGCTTTTATTTTGCTTCTTCGTCTCACTATGAGGATCGCGTTCGAACACACGATTTTTTTTTTGTGTCTATGACACGTTTTTTTTTAATGCCATGAAAACAAGAGTGAAGCTTTGCTTCTTTTTGTGCTTGGTTTTCATATGCGTGCATTCTTTTTATTTGATATATATATATATATATATATATATATATATATATTGTGAAGCTTTGCTTCTTTTTGGAGGTGTGTATGAACCATAGATGACATGGTTTTGAATGAAATTGAGAGACCATGTCATCCCCTCCCCAAAACTTGGAACGGTTCGATGTCCTCATTGAACGAGAACATCAAACTGGAGAGTGAAGACGGATGTTTGTAAGTGGTTTAAGTGCAATGATCCCAACAAAAATGATTGTACCAAGGAGTTGAAATTCTAGTTCTAGTGAGATGTGGAAGAAAACCATGTGACAAATCCAAGTTTAACCGTGACTATTACCAATGTGAACCAAAATCAACAAACCAAAAATCATGCAAATGACTGTGTATGGAAAGACAAGACCCTTCAAAAACGATACAAATTCCCAGACTTGTGCAATAAACCTAAAGCAAGCAAAGTGAATGAGAAAGATGGTGGAACCTGACCTACTTGCGGTGAGTAGGGTGCCTTTCGGCCGACTGCCATAATAGGTGTATCCGAAATGGTGGTAGTCCTTGAATCATTTCTGGGTTGGTCCTCGTCCAAATTCCTTGTACAACATGTTAGAGCACATATTTGTTGGATGCAAAATCATAAAGAATGAAGATTAAAGTAAAGCAAGTCAAAGCTGAAAGTCAACTCTCAAACATGAAAGTCAAAGTCATTGTAATAAAGTCAAAGCCAAAGTAGTTGTATTGTTGTTTTCTTTGTAATTAATAGAGGATATAAATACCTTGTGTCATTGTCTTTGTTGTAAGTTGTTCACGCGAAGCAGATTAGAGAAGAGGTTACTGTTATATCTTTCTAGTGAGAGAATGTAGAGTGAAAAAGTGAAATTGTAACCTGTGTGATTTCATAATCAATGACATGTGATTTTATTGTTGAATCATCTTGATTGTTGTTACGATTAGAACTTGAAACTGGGAATAACACAACGTCATCACGAGATTTCTTGTATAGCAACCATTGATAAAACCGTCCTTAATCTCCCGTAGCTCTCTCCTTAACTCTTCCAACTAGTCCTCTCTCGCAACTGTCTGTCTCCTTACCTACTTAGTTAACAATACGTGGTACTCTTTCAAGGTGTCTCTTAGATCAAGTTTGAGTGAATGAATACTTGCTTCCAAAGAAGCAAGTTCATCACCATGAATTTCCTTTTTTGTTCGTGTGTTATTCCTAAGAAGCCCGTCCACAATAATTTTTTCCAAAACCATTTTCTCCTTTGAGAACTGATCAGCAGTTAGGCTTACAACCTTGGATTGTTCCATTATTGCGTGTACTATGGTAGGATGGATCAATTTAGTATTACACCTATCTACACCTCTTTTAATACTGTTAGAGATGAGCCTTCCAAGATTCAAATTGTATCCCATCATAATACAATACAAAACATACACGCGTGTCATTGAAATTGTGCCATCATGTGAGGTTGGGCATAGTGTGTGACGAAGAAAGTAATCCCAAAAACCAGCTTCTGGTTTTAGACATTGAGCGCGGAGGATACGGGATTGCCCTTTGAAATCCCAATCCGAACCATCGTGTGCAATAGTTTGCAAAATACTGTCAAGATTATCTCCACTAGCACCCTCGCACAATCTATCAAATTCAGAATATGTGGGTGGAGTAAGACACAAAAGTGCATTAATCACGTCTGCTGAGTAGCAGACCGGGGTCTTTCTTACCACAAGATCGGTACCCGGAGTTACGGATAACTCCGTGTAAAAGTCACGCACCCAATCGATATTGAATTGTGTCGGGTGTTTCAACACAAAGTCCCATCCAAAAAATTTTATTCTATCTAAAAATTGTGGGTGAGCAGTAAGTGTAGAGGTGTGAAAAACTCGTGGTGCTAGACAACTTTTGTGCACAAAGGCGGGATGCCATGATAAAGCCTCGTGAAAACTAAACATATCAGATCGATTAAATGCATAATTGGATAAGGCATCAACCTGTCTATTACCCATGTCCTTTGCAGTGGTCGTAGGCGATGATGCATGTCCCAGCTCCATTTCAGTTAGGTTTCCCTCGCTGTCGGCTGACTGGTATGATCCAAATCCCGAGAATCTTTGTTTTTTTGGTGGGGGCGTAGTCTCCACAGCCACCTCTTTGCCCTTTCATCGGTATTGGGTTAGAGGTATTGGGGATTCGGTTTGTAGGTGAGTAATGGGTGGTGTGTGTGTTAGGTGTATGGTTAGTGTTAGTGAGGTTGATTTACGATGTTGCCATGGGACAGCCGTGGGTGCAACAGGTGGGTATCGGGGGTTTATCGATCTGGTGATTGTGGTTCTCGGTGTGGGTTGGAAAGGGCGAAAAAACGACTGGGTTTGGTGGTGGTGGGTGTTCATGGGTTTTCCATAAGGGTCCAAAACCACATCCTGTGGTTGTGATATCGCCGGTCCAAAAGGGGGTGCGGGGTGGTCGAAAATGGAGGTGAATAGTCTGATTAGAGCATGAGTTTTGGGAGAACTCTTGAAGTGATGGAACTTGATGCAAAAATTGATTAGAGGATGAGGGAGAGAAGTTATACCTTTCGAGAAAGTTGAACACAGGTCTGTGAGTTGTGGTTGTTGGTGGTGCGACGGTGGCGTAGGTGGTGGTGGTTATCGGCGCCGATTGTTGTGGTAGTGCAGTGGCTGTCAAGCAAATAGTCACGACTGGAGTAGCAGTTCGTGATACGGTAGTGGTGAAGGGGAGAATCGATCGTTGGTGAAAGTGTGGTGGCGACGGGGGTTTTACAGATGTCGACGATGGAGGCTTGAAAGACATCGAAAAACGGCGATGGGTGCGATGGGTTTAGGTTATGGGTGCGATGGTTCCACGTTCACCGCACCAGGCGCAGCAGATGTGGTGGTCAGGGGAGTCGGCGATGAGGGTTTTTGTAACGCCCCGAATTTCAAAAAGTATCATTTCAAGTCAATACAGAAATCGGTAATTTTTAGGGAAAAATAAGATATAGTACTTTGGATTTGAATCCTAGATTTTATAGTCTTGGTGGATGAAGGATTCAATTACGAGTCCAACGGTTCTTTCCGGAGCAAAATCAGAGCTATAACGAAGAAGTTACGGCCAAAACAGTGAAAAAATGAAGAAAATCAGACGAGCAGTGTACGGGGCGACTTACGGGGTGACTTAGAGACATCCGGGCGAGTTGTGTGGCGACTTAGGCCACCCGGTAACCCGCACAGAGCCTTGTTCAAGCATAAAACACGATTTTCAGCCCTAAAACTTCATTTCTTCATAACTTTTGCATCACAACTCCGTTTTTGGTGATTCAACTTGCCATAGTTTCGTTTTTGAGAGCTATTCAAGGATATATCAAAAGTTTTGAAGTCTATTGGAGAATAAAAGAGTATTTTGTAGTGGTAAGCTCCTCATTTCTCTCAATGTTAAGTTAGGGTTTGGTGATTTCATCTTTTTCCCTTTCATCCTTCAACTTGGGTGTGATTTTGATGACTTGTGTAGTGAAGGTGACCTTCTAGATGTGTTAGATATAAGATCTAGGGAGATTTCTTGGAATATTCAAGTCTTCATCAAAGGAGATTCAAGTTTTGGGGGTAAAATCTAGATTTAGCCTAAATCTAGCAAGGTGAGTTCAAGTTGATTTGTGAAAACGTTGTACATGCCAAAATGTTTATTTTAAAGTATTTATGTGTTTATCATGAAATTATCATTTGCGGAGTTACTTGATGGGTTTTGGTTATTTGAAAAGTTTGGTTTTATAAACCTTGTAAAACACCCATATTGGGGATTTTTGGGCATTTTGATAAATGAGTCATAAATGAGTGTGTTTGGTGATTAATTGCACAAGTGAGATTATTTGGATAAAAATGCATTTTAGTGTTTGTTTTGGAGAAATGCGTAACTTCATGTTATGGGTCGTTTTGAAGAAATAAATGGCATAAAATCATTTGGAAAGTAATTTGTCCCAATTTAAACTGCATTGGAGTCTGCACACGTATGTGTCCCTGATTTGAACAAGGATCTTACCAGATAAATCACAAACATATATTGATTACCAACCTGATTGATTAATAACAACGATTACAAGGTTTGGTAGTTGATCTTGAGAAGCTCTCTAGTTTTTTTACACCGTAGTTGTGTGTGATGTATGTGTTCTTTTGTTAATCTTTCTTCTCAAAGACTCAATCTAACATAATATCTAAACAAGATATTATCAAAAATAATATAAACTAATATAATAACTAAACTAATAATATCTAAATATTTAGATTTTATCTAACTAACTAATTAAAACATAATAACAAACTAACAACTAACTAAACTAATTACTTAAACACAATAAACTAACTTTGACATTTATTACAAACGACTTCAGACTTATATTTAAGAGTCGACTTTTCTGCATTAGCTTCAGATTGCGATATTCAGATTGGATGATCTTGAATCCAATGAGACTGTGCTCTAACAATCTCCCCCTTTGGATCAAGATCATTACTTAAAAAGATTTATCCAATAGATCTGTGCAATTCAATCTTCTCTTTTTCAGCTCAGAAGATGCAATCTCCCTCTTAGTCTTCAATATGTAACAATCTTCCCCTTTTGATGTAGATAAACTCTCTTTCAGATGATGGGAATAAATTATCTCTAGTTGTAGCTCAGATTGTTGTAGCAAAGTATCTTTAAAGAAAATTTCTTGCAATTCAGCATGCTTTCAGAATACTTGCTCTAATCTTGTGTCGTTCCACATTTCTTGGTTCGGCCCTTCTCCCCCTTTTTGATGAAAAGAGTAAGAAGTTCATCAAAACTTTTTGTCAAGAAATGTCTATCTTTCGGAGCCTCTGATTCGTAAATTTATAAGATATTCATCTAGATCTTTGCAAATCCAGACAAATTAGTCGTGTAACACCTGTATCAACAAATGAATCAGTTAAAAATGTCTGTCAGTAACACTAAGTCACTGTGTGTAACGAATACACAATGGAAAGGATCTTTTTAATGTTCACTCCCCCAGGGCTTCCATTCAATCATCGAAACACCACAAAAGGGTAAATTCTATGAACGTTATGACAAAGAAACAAATTCCTTGTGTGTTCGTGCTTGTGATAGAAAGAATTAAGTACTACCGATTGCTTATAAGGCTCAATATTGTGTAAACCACTGAGACAACAGTAAGTTAAACACAGACTCAATGTGTATGAGTGAAGTGCGAAGGTGGGGCAGACTTCCTTCTTTTCAATATCCAGATTTTCCAAATGAAAATCAGATAACAAATGTGCTGCTTCCCCTTTGAAAATGAAACATTTTCCTTTTAAGAGTAAAATGAGTAGCTAGTGGGGTAAATCAAAAGTTGGCATGGGCTAGTTGCCTGTTTCAATAATGTTCACCAAAGAAATGTGAAACACTAGAAATGTGGCTGCCCGGCTCAGAAATTAGTTGGTGCAGAGTTCTGATATTCTTTTAACTCTGTTCTCACACCCTCTTTCTTTTAAACATTCAGTTCATTTCTAATCAAAATCTCTTTTTCAATATACCTCATCACTCAATCCACACTAATTTCTTTTAAATCCTCACACTCTATCACTATGGATTAACCTCTTGGGTAGAAATCACTGGTTAACGTCATTCCATAGAAGTTGTGTTAAGTCCTAGCACACTGATCCCGTATATCCTATAAAGAATATGTTGCTCAAAATGATTTATAATCATGTAAGCTCATGTAAAACATTTAAATTACACTCCCAAAATATAAAATCTATTGAAAAATCGGGAAGTGGTTTGAACATTTAAGAACATGTTTTCAATGATTGAAAGTTTTCCTTCTTTCAACCATATATGAGATTAAGTTAAAGGATTATACCTTAACGTGTGATCTTACATCTCATGAAGCTAAGCTTAGAGTCATAAAGATATGATCTTGTAAGCGTTACTCAAAAATTCTGCGAAAAGTCTTAAAAGTCAAGTTAAAGTAACTTTATTCACTTTAATTGAAAAGACAAAAAGCAGTAAAACAAGGAAAGTACGAGTTCTGATCCGAAATAATCAGAAGTCATATCCTAACTCCTTTGATTTGTAAAACTCCCCCTTAAATCATGCATTACAAAAATTTTACATTAAAAAGGTAAATGCAGAAATTGGGTAGTCTTCTCCTCAATACTATTGACCATGTATGAGTTTCTTCTCATACTCCCCCTTGGATTATGAACATAATATTTGAGGTGCAGATATCATACAGAAATAAGCATGAAGAAATGGTGAAAAAGTATACAATAGAAAACTTTGATAGGTAACTACTGATTAGGTCTTAAGATTTAACATACCAAGCTTAGAGATAAGAAAGTTGAATCTCTTTTCGTCTAAAGGTTTGGTAAACAAATCTGCAAGCTGATAATCAGTTTTTACAAAGAAAAGTTCAATTGTTCCTTTTTCGACATTATCTTTGATAAAGTGATATCTGACATCAATGTGTTTGGTCTTGGTGTGCTGAACAGGATTCGTTGTTATCGCGATGGCGCTCTTTGAGTCACAGTAGATCGTGATTTTGTCGAAGTGAAAACCATAGTCGCGAAAGTTGTGTTCTCATCCATAAGACTTGAGAACAGCAGCTAGCAGCAGCTACATATTCTGCTTTGGCCGTTGAAGTTGAAACACAAAGTTGCTTCTTCGATGCCCAACTTACGAGTTTATCACCGAGGAACTGTATATGACCTGACGTGCTCTTCCTGTTGTCAGGATCGAATTCTTAACAAGAATAAATTCTCAGAAACTAATATCAAAGAAGTTGCGGAATAACACTTTGATATTCAATAAAACAATAAACCAAAACAGTATATAATCAACAACTTGTAAACTTGTATTGAATGCTTGAAGTTACAAGAATAAACACACAACCTCAATATTGATGAACAGGCTCACCAATACGAATTCTACTTCTCTAGAATTAGGATCTATGCCTTGAGGTTGATTTTCTCTAAAAAACTTAGAATGAATAAATTTATCTCTATCTAAACTATTCTATCAAATCTGTACATATACTGAATAAAAAAAAATAATTACAATAAATAAAATATCTTCAGTATATCTTCCATCATTATCTTCAAGCCTTCCATGAATATCTTGATTCTTTCCAGCTGTCATCCTTTCCATCCGGTTCTTTAAGTCAAAAGCAGTACTAACTATGCTCAGCAGCATTAATTTCTTCTAGCAGCATTAACTTGGTATTAGCAGTATTAACTACTAAGCAGTACTAACCACTAGCAATACTAACTAGTTAAGCAGTACTAACTTTGTTCAAGCAGCACTAACTTTGACTAGCAGTATTAATTCTACTAGCAGTAGTAATACTCAGCAGTATTAACTTTGAAGTCCTCTGGCAGTAGTAATTCTGAACTAGCAGCATTAAAGACTTGTTCACATCTTCAGTTCCCAACAATCTCCCCCTAACTTGACTTTTAGAAAGAGAAGTCAAGTTCTTCAAATGCTTCCAAAATCTTCATTGATCTACTCCAATGTTAGGATCCAGTCCCATGCTCTGATTAATAGTTCTTTGAATTAAGTACTTTGCCATTTCTGAATTTGGTGTACAACTCAACTTCTTATTTAACATGGCATGAAGCTTCAGATTTGTATGGTTGTATACCCTATCCACCAAGTAATACTCCCTGTGAAAAGTATCCAATGCTAGTTCGTAGACTCCACTCCTTTCATATAGAGTCCATCCTCTAACAGTCTTAAATACATCTTTTATCAAATGCTTTACTACTTCTGGTTTGAACAACATGCACAAATATTCCATAACTAGCTTCACAATTGGTAACCCTGGAGCTGTCAACTGATCTGCATGAACTTTCATCCCCACTGCAAACATTTCTTCCAAATCAGATCTTGAACACTCTCTGACAATTTTTCTCCAGGTGCTGTAGACTTCATACCTCTCATCCTTTCTTTTCAATCTGATGTACTCTTTACCATCCACCTCTACAGTATCCCAGAGGATAACTTCAGGAGGTTTGAATCCAACAGGTTCAGCTGAAATAGGCTTTGGAATTTTATCCATTACCACCATGTACATGTTTACATCTGAACTCTGTGGTACTTCTTCCTGAAATTCAACTTTCTTTTCTTCTTCTACTCTAGACTTCTTGACAACTTTCTTTCTGTTGGCCATCATTTTGGTTCTCTTCAGAATCCTTTGCCCTTGTCCTATAGTAGCTTCTTTCTTCTTTTCTTCCTTTTTCCTTTCTTCTGATCTAGGGCCTTTAGAAGCAATAGACTTAACTCTTTTTATCTTCTTGATCTTCTGAGCTAGAGTCTCTTCTTCCTTAATCTCTACCTTTTTCTTTGTTGGAGTTCCCTCTTCACTTTCAGGGAAGGGTTTATTGATATTCACATCATGCCTCTCCTTAGCTTTCTTTTCAAACTCCACTCTGTCCTTTTCATTACTCTTCAGCTTCCCCATTTCTTTCTCATATAGCTCCTTGATTTGATCAAAATTCATCTTCACAAACATTTCTTTCTTTACACCAATTGCACTCCTCAAGAAAGTTATCATTTTGTTTCTTTCCTGAGTGGCAAGGTAAGTTTGTGAAGGTCTTCTCTTCTTAGCACTTGTTCTGGCCATCATAGCCTTTTTCAAGCACATTGCTCTTTGCTTAGCTTTCTCTGTTTCCAGCCCTTTCTGAAATGCTTCATTTAACTCATTTGCAAGTGCTCTGGCCATTTCTCTGTCTTTTTCAACCTGTTCCTTTTCTGCTAGATCTAACTCCTCTTGCATTTTCTTTGCTAATGCTTCATCTGACTCAATCATCTTTTGCTTTTTAGATGGTTGATCAGATTCTATCATCTTTGCTTTTCCCTTTTTCCTTGTATCTGCACCCATTTCTTTCTTCTCTATTTTCTCTGCTCCCCCTTCATTTATGACCACTCCCTTTGCTTTGGGAGTGTCATTCTTTGCTTTGATGAGCATTTCAACTACTCTGGTACTGCTGCTTGTGAAGTTTCAGCAGCACTAACAGTTTCTGCTGCTTGTTTTGGCTTAGCAGTAGTAACAGTTTCTGCTGCTGGTTTTGGCTTAGCAGTAGTAACAGTTTCTGCTGCTGCCTTTTCTTCAACAAATTCAGCCCTTTCTTCAACAAACTCCCCCTCAAACTGTTGATCTATCTATTCTGAGCTAGAATTCTCCCCCTTTTTGGAAGCATTTTTCTTATTTGACCTCTTCTTTAAAACAAATTGTTTTCTCCTCTGCTTATGCACCAATCTTGTCACCATTTTCTTTAATTTGGCAATCTGGATTTGTTGTGACAGGATGACCATCTTCATCTCTTCAATTTCTTTTCCTTGTTTGAGAACATCTTGGTTGATGTTCCCCATTGTTTCCATCAATTCATAGTAAGTATATCTGTCCTCACCCTCTCCAGAAGTGTTACCCTCTTTTGAAGGATCATTGGATCTTTTTGTAGTGGAAGTCTTCTGCCTAGAAGAAGCACTATCCACCCCTTTGGTTTCTTGGCACCGGGGACCTTTGAATGATTGCTCATTCAAAGTTGCCATGGGGAAGGTCTTATGGATGTTACCACTGACCTCCTCTGAGCTAGCAGGAGTAGTGGCAGCCTTCTCTCCCATATGCTCTTCCTCCTCCTCAGAGAGCACCTCCTTTGGGTTGGGAGACACCCTTGTGGGTTCCCTGTAGATATTCTCTACTGGAGAATGCTCCAATAGAGGGCTTTGAGGCTCTTGGTTAATAGTAGGTATACCAAGGGAAGGATCCTTGTGTACCTTTCTCTTGACATAGGTCTTGGATATTATGGGAGTGGGTTTAGCAGCAAAGGACTGAGGGAAAATTTGAGAGATGGAAGGTTGGGATTGGCTAGCAGTGGGTTGGTTTAATGGGGTCCTTGACCCTGCTACCATACCTTCATTAGTTTGGGACACCACCATCATTGTAGAGAACAATGGGGTGTCTACTCCTTCCGAGTCCCCAGCAGATCTTCTCATATTTGAGAAAACCTTGCATTTAGGGGGTTTTGGTACATATATTTCATCAGAATGAGAAATATCCGTCAATTCATGGTTGATTACTGCTTGAACAAACCTGGGATACATATAAAAGCTCTTTTTGTTTCCCATGTTTGAGACAAGATCATTGAAAATCATTTGTGAAAAATTGTACCTTCTGGCAGTGGCCAAACAGACCAAAGCATAAGCAATGGGACTGCTGAACTCACTCCATCCAGTGGTCTTTTTAGAAATGCAGTGCGTCAAGGTATGAACAATAAAACGCCATTGGGGTGAGAATTTAGCTTTTGAGAACTTAAAAACACCCAATGGGCCTCCATACCCCATTCTTGTAAGAGTAGAAAACAGTTCATCATTAGGGATAGAAGTTATACCAGAGGCATCGTCTAGTCGTAGACTGATGCGAATTACTTCTTCAGTAACTGTCAATGGCTTGCCACATACTGTTGTCTTGATCATTTGCACACCATCCTTAGTAACAATGGTGGCATGTGCCTAGAATTGCCTCTGATGCTCTATGAAGATAGTAGGAGACATAGTGAGAGCATGGGCAATGTGACTAGACTTCAGAAAGTCAACTATCTGATGAAAACCTTCAACTTGCTTTGGCTTTTGGAGCATCGCGATTTCATTGTGCTCGTCAATGAACGCCATTGATGCCATTGACCTTGAAGATTCTTGCCTGAAAACTTTGAACTTTGAGAGAGAAAGGGTTTAGAGGGCAAGTGAACAGTATGCAAATAGTCGTTATGAGCTTTTAGGCGGGCAAAGAGTATTTATAGTATTCGGAACATAAGCAGTATTAACCTAGAGCAGTATTAACTACTAGCAGTATTAACTAACTAGCAGTATTAACTGAGAGCAGTATTAACTACTAGCAGTATTAACTAACTAGCAGTATTAACTGAGAGCAGTATTAACTACTAGCAGTATTAACTAACTAGCAGTATTAACTAACTAGCAGTATTAACTAACTTACTCCTTTAATCTTGCGAAATACTGAGTACTGCTATACATATCCTGAAAAAGAAGATTAGTAACACCAAGAATAAACAATATACAGGTATAGAACCACTTTTTAAGAAGGGGCTTATTCAGAGTTGATCATTCCCACACTTATTACCAAGAAAGTGAATCTACCCACATCAAAAGCTTTAGTGAATAGATCAGCAAACTGATTATCAGTGTGAACTTTTACAACTTGAATAAGTTTCTTTTCATTACAGTCTCTTATGAAGTGATACCTGATCTCAATGTGCTTTGTCTTTGAGTGCTTGACAGGATTATTCACAATCCTAATAGCACTGCTATTATCAATAAAAATTGGAGTGTGTAGAAAGGTTACCCCATAATCCAACATTTGATTCTGAATCCATAAGACTTGAGAACAGCAACTTGCAGCTGCTACGTACTCTGCCTCTGTTGTAGATGTGGATACTGTGGTTTGTTTCTTGCACTTCCATGAAACTAGTCTTGCACCCAAAAACTGACATCCTCCAGAAGTAGATTTTCTGTCCAAGTTTGCTCCACCTAGATCACTATCTGAGTATGCAAGTAGGTCAAAGGATGAGTCATGAGGATACCAAAGTCCCAATCTAGGTTGCCCTTTGAGATATCTGAATATCCTCTTAACAGCTTGATAGTGAGATTGCTTTGGCCTAACTTGGAATCTTGCACACACACAGACTGGAAACATTATATCTGGCCTAGAGGCTGTAAGATACATGAGAGAGCCAATCATGGATCTATAATGATGAACATCCATATCCTCCCCCTCAAGATCTGCTGTTATCTGCTTGTGTGTCTCCATAGGTGTGCTAGCAGGTTTTGAATCTGAGAAACCAAACTTGGTTAGAATGTCCTGCACATACTTGGACTGACAGATGAAGATTCCATCTGACTTCTGTTGAACTTGGAGTCCAAGGAAGAAAGTAAGTTCCCCCATGGAACTCATTTTGAACCTTGGATGCATTAGTTCCTCAAACTCCTTGCACATGTTGTCTCTTTTTGATCCAAAGATAATATCATCAACATAGATTTGGACCAGCAAGATATCCTTCTTCTGTCTCTTGATGAATAGAGTCTTATCAATGACTCCTCTTTCAAAGCCATTTTCCAAGAGATAGGATGACAGAGTGTCATACCATGCTCTTGGAGCTTGATGTAGTCCATAAAGTGCTTTCTTCAATTTGTATACTCTGTCTGGATAGCTTGGGTTTTCAAACCCTGGTGGTTGACAGACATATACTTCTTCTTCAATTGAACCACAAAGAAATGCACTTTTCACATCCATCTGATAGACTTTGAATTTCATGTAGGAAGCATAAGCCAGGAATAATCTAATTGCTTCTATCCTGGCCACAGGTGCAAATACTTCTTCATAGTCTATCCCTTCTTCTTGTGTATACCCTTGAGCCACCAGCCTTGCTTTATTCCTTATCACTATATCTCTTTCATCTCTCTTATTCCTGAAGACCCATTTTGTTCCTATTGCCCTTTGGCCTTTAGGAAGGTCTACCAGATCCCAAACATCTTGCAGTTTGAACTGCAGTAGCTCTTCTTGCATGGCTTCTATCCAACTGGATTCTTTCATAGCATCATGTGCCTTTTTAGGCTCAAGCTGGGATAAAAAGCAAGAAAGCACTGTGTGTTGTTGATCTTGTATTTCTTGAAGTCTACTTTGATTTCTAGTCATCATAGGAGAGGATATATCTCCTATTACCAGCTGTGGAGGATGATTCTTTTGTATTCTGGTGTGATGACTAGGTTCTTCATTAAGTCCCAAATCTAGATTAGAGTCATTCAACTCAACTGAAGTGTTTTCAGTAGCCACTTCTGGTTCTTTATTTTCTTGAGTCTCCTTATCTCTACTTTCTTCTTCACCTTGACTTGGTCCAGTAGATGGTTCCTTTTCACAGTCTTCAACAGGATTCACTGTGGGTATGGGAAATATCACAGATTGAGATATACTTTCTGAGACTTGTGTAGTCCCTGATCCTCCACTCCCTGTTCCTGCATAATCATCACTACTGAAACCAAAAGAGTTAGTTAGGGAGTCAATGTCAAATAGCCACTGAGGACCAGACCCAATTGGATTTGGTGTGTTCTCATTGCATTTGACATTGTCACTTTCTTCAATTATTCTGGAAGAAGAGTTAAAGACTCTGTAGGCCTTACTCTGAGATGAGTAGCCAACAAGAAATCCATCATCTGCTTTGCTATCAAACTTACCTAAGTAAGATTTGGTATTGAGAATAGTACAAGGACACCCAAAAGGTTTGAAAAATCCAATGAAAGGTTTTCTTTTATTTAAAAGCTCATATGGGGTCTTGTTCTTTTGCTTGACCACTAGAACTCTGTTTTGGACATAACAAGCAGTATTAACTGCTTCAGCCCAGAAGGTAATTGGCAATTTTGAATCAGCCAACAGAGATCTAGCAGCCTCTATTAGTGTCCTATTTCTCCTTTCAGCAACTCCATTCTGTTGAGGAGTCCTAGGAGCACTATATTGTCTCTCAATACCTTTCTCTTCAAAAAAGGTGTTTAGATCAAGATTTTTAAACTCAGTTCCATTATCTGATCTAATGACTTTTACTCTTTGATTAGTTTGGTTTTCAATTCTTAGAATAAAGGATTTGATAAGTCCACTTGTCTCATCCTTAGTCCTTAGAAAATATACCCAAGTAAATCTGGAGTAATCATCAACAATAACCAAGCAGTAAGATTTCTTGCCTATACTCATAACATTTGTAGGACCAAACAGATCCATATCAGTAACTGGAGACAAGAAGAAATAGAATTTAACTCTTTGGTCTTATGAGAAGTTTTGTGCTGTTTGCCTTTAAGACAAGCAACACAATGATCATCACATGAAAAGACTTTTGAAGGTAAACCTCTTACAAGGTTGTTTTTAACAAGTTTGTTCATAGTCTTGAAATTCATGTGACACATCCTTCTGTGCCATAGAGAGGATTCATCCACAGAAGCTTTTGAAACAAGATAGTTCAGGGATGAATCACTATCAACATTGTCCATATCTAGACAATAAACATTGTCCTTTCTTGGAGTTCTAAGTAGTATCATGCTTTCATCAACTACTTTGAACCCTGGAGCAAGGATCATACACTCTGTGTTTGTAAATAATATGCTATGTTGTTTGTCACAAACCTGTGATACACTTAACAGGTTGTACTTCAATTGATCAACATAGTAGACATCCTCAAATGTCATCTTACCTTTTGTGACATTACCTTTGCCACTTATTTTACCACCAGTAAGATCATTTCCAAAAGCAACATGTCCTCCATTGATATGCTTGAAATCCTGAAGGCATGACATGTTACCTGTCATGTGCCTAGAGCAACCACTATCAACATGCCAAATGCTCTTTCCCTTGAGCTGTTGATTACCCTGCACATTAGATAAATCAGTTAGTTTGAATAAGGAACCCAAGCCAAAGTGGTCTTGGGTACCCCTTTCTCATCAAAATACTTGCATTCTTTCTTGACAAGATTTTTAAACTTTGACTCCTCATGCTTGGAGTATTTTGTCACAATAATAGGCTTGGAAACATTTTTGCTAGAAGCAATACTGATTTTAGAAGTACTAACTGCCTTAGCAGCACTTGCATGCTTAGCAGTACTAACCTTGTTAGCAGTAGTAACTGTGTTAGCAGCATTAATATTTTCAGCAGTACTAACACTGTTAGCAGTAGTAACTGTGTTAGCAGCACTAATATTTTCAGCAGTACTAACACTGTTAGCAGTAGTAACTGTGTTAGCAGTACTAATATTTTTAGCAGTACTAACACTGTTAGTACTTCTAGGTACCCATAGTAAAATACTTTCTTTTAAAATCTTATTTTTCATAGGGCCTTTACTTTCAACAGATTTCTTCATCACATGTTTCTTTCCAGCCTTCCTATAACCAACAGGTTTTTGCACAAATCTTTGAAAGTTTATCTGTTGAATAATAGGGTTAAAGAAGCAATACTTAGCCAAATGATTCAACTTGCCACATATGAAACAAGGTTTTGGTCTATTGATTTTATTCAGATCAACTCCTTGTTTCTGAGCCCATTGATTATTCCAGTTTCTTTGATTACCTCTTTTTATACCAGAATTTAGGCTCTTGGCTTTATTGCAAGCACACTGTTTACAAGATCCAGGATTCACAACCGTGGTTTGTTTGTAATGGACCTTGTTATCCTTTCCTTTGGTCTTCTCTATCTCCTTGGACTTGACCCAGATTTTCCCACATCCCTCATTGGTGATAATATTGTTTTCTAATGATATCTTTTTACTCACAGTATTATCCCTATTCTTACTAGCTTCTTTCTCAGTCAAATCCTTAACTACTACCTCATCCAAAGGATCTATCTTAAGAGCTTCCTTTGACAAGTCCTTTTTCTCCTTGGTTTCTAACAAGTCTGAAGTAGGAGAGATATAGTTGTTGTTGTAAGGAGGAGGTGTATTGTTGTATCCAATACCAGGCTTCATCTTATCATGAATCTGAGCCTTTAGAAGAGAATTCATTGCTTTTGAAGCATATGAAAACTTTTCTATGTCAAGCTTAACTTTAGACAGTTCCTCTTTCAGCCTATCATTCTCTTCTAAGGACTTAGACAGTTTGGTCTCTAACTCATTCTTTTCCCACTTCCAATAGTTTGTGTCATAAGAGTGTTGAAGTTCATTAGCTTGAAATCCTTTGATTTGCTCTTCAAATCTCTCTACTATCAACACATAATCTCTTCTGTCCTTTTCTAATCTTTTGAGGTCATCACACATACTTTGATTGTGATCCCTGTATCTTTTGACAGTGTCTATGCAAGATTTAGTGCAAAGATTAGAAATTACCTCAGAGGGGAGATCAGACACTTCTGCCATAAGAGCTTGATTCTGAATGGCTTCCTCAGCTTGATCACTCCAGTCAAATCCCATTCCTTGTTGGGAAACAAGGGCTTGAGCATGATTCTTGTTTTGATTGTAGCCTCCATTCTGAGCTTGTTGGT
Organism: Arctium minus; assembly: GCA_954870635.1. Taxonomy (NCBI): domain Eukaryota; kingdom Viridiplantae; phylum Streptophyta; class Magnoliopsida; order Asterales; family Asteraceae; genus Arctium; species Arctium minus. The sequence continues at coordinate 18,495,272 of OX941097.1, read as the reverse complement.
GGTTGTTGTTTGGAACAACACTCCTGCATTCTCTAGCAAAGTGTCCTTTCATGTGACACTTATAGCATTCCACCTTAGTCTTGTCAAAACCAGCTCCATCTTCTCTTCTTTGAGAGAAGTTGTTTCTTCCTGTTCTTTTAATAAACTTCTTCACTCTCATAGATAACATGGCCATCTGCCATTTAATGTCCATCTCCTCCAGGTAATCAGGGTGAAGTTGATCTAGATCATCATTAATCAATGAATTGTTGCTATGACTGGACAAAAAGGCTTCAAAGATAGTTCCAGTGCCTTTTTCTGAATTTACTCCACTGGCAGTACTAACTGCTTCAGGGTTAGCAGTAATATCAGTAGATGTTGAAAGAAGTGCAGCATTGTGGATATAACCAGTGGGATTCTTCTTGGATTCTACCTCAGTTTCAAAAACTCTTAGATCATTATATAGATCATCAAGTTCCTTCTCTTCCAGATTGTCACTCTGTCTATATGAGACAGTGTACATAGTCCATTCATCCCCAAGAGATCTGAGGAACTTTCTGTTGATATCATCTTGTTCCATCTTCACTCCTACAGTAGCCAGTTCACCTATGAGCTTGTTGAATCTATCAAAAGTTTGAGTCATAGACTCATTCTTTGAAGAAGTGAAATTCTCATACTGCTGCTTTAGAACATCTCTTTGATTTCTTTTGATACTTTTAGTTCCAGCAAATCTTTTCTCTAGAGCATTCCAGAGAATCTGAGCATCAGTGCAGTTGCAAAATTGATGCTGATATTCATTGGGAATGGCCAAGAGCAGAGTGCTCAAGGCCTTCATCTCTGTCTGTCTAATCTTCCTCTCACCATCTGTCTTTGGTGGAGGTCTTTTCCCATCTGGTCCTATCTTTCCTGCTTCAGAAGGACCATTCTCAATGATATCCCACATTGAGTAGTCAGTGAGAAGAATGTATTGTCTAATTCTGATCTTCCACATGTCAAACTCACTGGGTTTGAGCATTGGAACCTTAGAGACCAGAGTACTATTTGATTCTGCAAGGTTTTCCATGATGAATGAATAGATGTTTCTGAGGGAGTTAGGCTCTGATACCACTTGTCAGGATCGAATTCTTAACAAGAATAAATTCTCAGAAACTAATATCAAAGAAGTTGCGGAATAACACTTTGATATTCAATAAAACAATAAACCAAAACAGTATATAATCAACAACTTGTAAACTTGTATTGAATGCTTGAAGTTACAAAAATAAACACACAACCTCAATATTGATGAACAGGCTCACCAATACGAATTCTACTTCTCTAGAATTAGGATCTATGCCTTGAGGTTGATTTTCTCTAAAAAACTTAGAATGAATAAGTTTATCTCTATCTAAACTATTCTATCAAATCTGTACATATACTGAATAAAAAAAAATAATTACAATAAATAAAATATCTTCAGTATATCTTCCATCATTATCTTCAAGCCTTCCATGAATATCTTGATTCTTTCCAGCTGTCATCCTTTCCATCCGGTTCTTTAAGTCAAAAGCAGTACTAACTATGCTCAGCAACATTAATTTCTTCTAGCAGCATTAACTTGGTATTAGCAGTATTAACTACTAAGCAGTACTAACCACTAGCAATACTAACTAGTTAAGCAGTACTAACTTTGTTCAAGCAGCACTAACTTTGACTAGCAGTATTAATTCTACTAGCAGTAGTAATACTCAGCGGTATTAACTTGGAAGTCCTCTGGCAGTAGTAATTCTGAACTAGCAGCATTAAAGACTTGTTCACATCTTCAGTTCCCAACACCTGTCTAGCATACAACCAGCATGATCTGCATCTGTATATGCTGTTAGTTCAAAGCTAGTATCTTTAGGATACCACAGACCAAGATCTGCAGTCCCCTTCAGATACCTAAATATGCGCTTAATGGCAGACAAATGGGATTCTTTGGGATTAGCCTGATATCTTGCACATAAGCAAGTAGAAAACATTATATCTAGCCTACTCGATGTAAGATACATCAAAGAACCTATCATCTTTCTATAAGTCCTAACATCAACAACCTTTCCAGAAGGATCAATGCCAATCTTAGTACCTGGTGCCATTGGGGTACCAATCGGTTTTGAATTTTCCATTTTGAACTTCCGAATAATTTCAAGAATGTATTTTGATTGATTGATAAAGATACCTGATGAAAATTGTTTGACTTGTAATCCGAGAAAGAAATTCATCTCTCCCATCATATTCATCTGAAATCTTGACACCATAAGGTTTGAAAAATTCTTACCGTACTTAGGATTTGTAGAGCCAAAAATAATATCATCCACGTAGATTTGAATTAGAATGATATCGGCTTTTTCCTTTTTAATAAACAAAGTGGTATCTACCGTACCTTTTGAAAAACCAGACTTGACCAAGAATTGAGATAGGATATCATATCAGGCGCGAGGAGCTTGTTTCAGTCCATAGAGTGCTTTGTCGAGAATATAGACGTGAGTCGGTTTCTCTTGGTTGACAAAGCCTTATGGCTGTGAGACGTAGACTTCTTTTTTCAGAATTCCATTCAGAAATGTTGTCTTCACATCCATTTGAAAGACCGTGAAGTTCTTGTGGGCTACGTAGGCTAGAAACATTCGAATTGCCTCTAAACGCACCACTGGAGCATAAGTCTCTTCGTAGTCTATTCCTTCCTCTTGTCTGTATCCTTTGGCCACAAGTCTTGCTTTGTTTATGATAACGGTACCATCTTCGTCTTTCTTTATCTTGAAAACCCATTTCGTACCTATAATGGTTTTACCTTGAGGTTTGGCTACGAGTCTCCAGACTTGAAGTGCGTCGAACTGATTCAGCTCTTCTTGCATTGCAGTCACCCATTCTGGATCAGCAAGAGCCTCTGATACGCGATTTGGCTCAATCTTGCTTAGAAAGGATTCATGCATACACATATTCATTGACGCTGACCTAGTTTACACCGGTTTGGTTGGATCACCAATGATCTGGCTTATCGGGTGCTCTTTGGTCCATTTATGTTCATAAGGTAGTGGATTATATGAATATATATCAATAGTATCATCTATGAATCCACTGGTACCATTTTCAGTTTGTTCAGGAGGAATTATGGTTGCAGTTGAAGTAGTAGGTGCAGAAGTCTCAGCAGGTACAACTTGGTCCAACTGTAGATTAGTCTGTACAGAACATCCTGCTGATACAACAACTTCTGTCTCTTCATTATTTGACACAGCTTCAACTGTTGGAGTCGGCATTTGAACTGGAATTTCTTGTTGAATCTGAGTGTTAGATTCAATAGGGATATATGATATGGTTGGATGAGTAGTCGTTGAGTCTTCATTCCTGTCAACCACAACATATTTCTTAACATTAGATCCAAGAAATTCATCATAAAACAATTCAAATAATAAATCTAAATCAGATAAATGATTAGTAGACGTTGATGCTTCACATCTGATTTGTTCTTTTGAGACGCAGGTTCTTGACTGATATGCCCAGAATCTAGTACTCCGGTTATCATGGGTTCTGAACTATATTGTTCAAAAGCCATATCTTCATCAAATGTAACATTGATGCTTTCAATAACTGTCTTTGTCTTCTTCAAATATACACGGTATGTAGTTGATGTAGATGAATAACCAATGAAGATACCTTCGTCCGCCTTGGCACTGAACTTGTTCAGACTCTCTCTATCGTTTAGAACAAAACACTTACACCCAAATATATGGAAATATTTGATTGTCGGTGTTCGGTTGTTGATCAACGAATAAGGAGTCTTCTTGAATCTGCGGTGAATCATGGAGCGCTTCTGTGTATAACACACAGTCGATACAGCTTCTGCCCACAGAAATAGAGGTAAGTCAGATTGACTTAGCATAGTACGAGCAGGCTCGACTAGCGTACGATTTCTTCTTCCGACCACTCCATTCTGTTGAGGCGTACGAGCAGCAGAGTATTGATGTGATATCTCGACTGATTCGAGATATTCTTGAACTGTTTCGTTCTTGAACTCTGTGCCGTTGTCTGTTCTTAGAAGCTTGACCAGTTTCTACATATTTACCTGGGTCGTCTTCAGGAATGTAATGAGAACATCTGGTGTCTCATCCTTTGAACGTAGAAATTTGACCCAAGTGTATCGCGAGTAATTGTCCACGATAACTAGTATGTACTTCTTTCCGCCTAGACTCTGTGTTCGCATCGGACCGCATAAGTCCATATGCAATAACTCTAACGGAGAGTTTGTACTCGGTTCAGGCTTTGGTTTATGTGGAGCCCTCTTCATCTTTCCCTTTTCACACGCTGCACACAGATGTTCTTTTTCGTACTTCAACTCTGGAAGTTCTTTTACTAACTTCCCACTGACCAGCTTGTTGATGTACCTAAAGTTGAGGTAAGAGAGCCATCGATGCCAAAGCCAACTTTGTTGTATCGAGGCTTTCAATAGTAGACAAACCTGCTTGTCAGTCTGGACATTTGACAAATTGATTGTGTAGAGGTCGGACTTTCTTGTGCCGACCAAGAGTTCCTCGCCTTCTTCAGTGCAAACAGAACACCTCTTGGCTTTGAAATTGACCTCTAAGACTTTGTCACAGAACTGGCCTATACTGAACAAGTTGTGTCCTAAGCCTTCAACATAACTCACCTTCTTGATCGTTACATTGTCATGTACCATATCACCATAACCTAGTATTGGTGAAAACTGATCGTTGCCGAATCTAACTGTTCCGCAATACTTCTCTGTAAAGTTGGTCAACATACCTTTTTGTCCAGTCATATGCTTGGAACATCCGCTATCCAAGTACCACGTATCACGGATCTGCACAAGAGAAATTACGAAACAAGGGATTTAGTTAACCATAAAACCAAATTTTAAGATAAGACTTTTGAGCATTGAAGAGCGGGTCTTGAACTGATGTATTCAAGAGCCATTGTTCTTTGAGGTACGAGTCCTAGACTGTTTTGTCTAGACGTCATACTTCGTTGAAGTACGGGTTCTAAGCTGAAATGCTTAGAAGCCTCCATCTTGACATTTAAGTCCGGGTTTTGAACTGATTTGTTCAAAAACCTAAGTTCTATGCTCCCTCTTAAACTTTGAGTTCCTGCAACACAGATTTAGCTTTTGGTACCCATTGAAATTTGGGTCCAACTGTGTTAGCACAAGATTTTGGTACCCATTTGAAATTGGGTCCTCTTTTCATTTGAAATTCATTTAAAGCATTAGAATGATTAGAGTGCACATGATAAGTTCCAAACCAAACCTCAGAATCTTGACAAGAAGTAGAAACATGTTTATCATAGTGTGAAGACTTCCTAGCAGATAAAGATAACTGGAATAATTGCTTAAAAGAATATTGCTTGCGAGAAACAACAAGTTTTGGTTTCAAAATAGTAGCAACATTCGCATTCAAAACATCTTTACTAGGCATAGTCTTATTACAACCAACACTACAAAAAGATTTATCAGTCTTGTCAATCTCCTGTTTTGGTTTCCATTGAGATTTAACTTCCGGCTTTTGCTTGCTCAGATCTGAAACATTTGAAACTTGTGAGTTAGACTTTTGAGCAACAAACGAATGCTTCTTCTTTGGATTACCAGTAGTAATCGGTTTCTGTGAATGCTGAGATTTATTCTTACCTTTAGCATACTTAGCTTTCACAGAAGCTGATTTATCAACTTGCGTTGATAATTTACCTTTTTCAGACATACTGGTTAAACCAAAGGATTTCACAACAAAAGATGAATGGTTAGGAAGTTTCTCATTAAAATCAAATTGATCAATACATTCATCTAAAACACTATCGGAGTTTAGAAAATCAAACCCTCCATCAGTTAGACCAAAACTATCTTTAGATTTTGAAGCCTTAGAAAGAACAACATTTTTAAGAACAGTTGAAAACACTTTTTGTTCAATCTCAATCAAGAGTCTTTCATCTGCTAAAGAATTCTCAAGTTCAAAAATTTTACTTTCCAACATGAGAGGAGGGACGTAAATTTTACCTTTAATAGGTTTTGCCTCCATTTCTTTTACAGAATAACTCTGAAAGAAGTCATTTGAAAGAGATTTCTTTTGATATTTTGGATCATCATTATAACTATTATTCAGCTTCGCATAATAAAATGGAAGGTGAACTTTAGATGATTTCTTTCGTTTTTCAGTTTCCTTGGCTTCATCCTCTTTAGATAGTCCTGTCCAGAAAACTTTAAGATCAGGGATTCTTCGAGCTAGTTTCAAAAATGTAAGATCATAAAGTGCTGACACTTCAGATATACCCTTTTTAAGGTAATGAGGGTTCTCATAACCAAGTCCCCATCTTTCTTTATTTCATGGGTCGAGTATTTTGCCCCACCCGTGTTTGAGTGTTTTGGGATATAACGTTTTATCCGCATTTCTTAAATGGGATTCATTTCATATTCATGTTTCGAGTTAGTTTAAGTTGCATCAATTTATAAAACATGTTTGGAATGAGGTGTCCATCTTTGAAAGTGCATAACATTGGATAAGAGTTGTTTTCTACGTTTTAATGTACATCAATTGAAAGGTCACGACTTTAAGCAAAGTTCATCATTTTAAAGATATTTACTCATGTAAAACTCTTGAACTCACTAGGCGTTAGCCTAACCTTTTTATTTGTCGGCATGTGCAACATGCTTTGTTGGCGAATAGTTCTAGTGACTCTATGAAGAGATGAGTGCTAGTGGTGTGCCGAAGAGGTGACTAACTTAGTTAAGTCTTCCACATTAGTATTGTGAAGAGCAGCATGTACTGGGTTAAGTAGCACTCGACATTAGTTAGGTCCTTGTTTAATACTGGAGTTTGTTATTGTGTAGGTTATTTAAAGAATCTTATATTCGAGGCATTTTGAGCTTTGTTATGCAAAGTGGAACTTTTGTCTTTTATCAGTTATTAAATTGAGATTTTTAATTAGTTGCTCTTATCAAATTTGAGGGTGTTACAGTTTTGATTCGAGGATGGTAGCGGAGTCAGCTAGGGCTTGGAAGGGTGAAGTTGTGGGTTCGGTCGTCTTCTTCATCTTTGTAAGTTTCAGGTGGAAGTAATTCTAAGAGATGAAGTTGGGGTTGTTGAAATGGGACTTCCATGGATGGGTTTTTTTTTTTAAAAATTGAGATTGGGGAGATGAAAGGTTGGTATTCTGCAGAAGGAAAAGAAAGCTGATGGATTGACATCAGTCAGTGTCGCCTCGGTGATAGGGGAGATGGCTGCCGACGGTGGTTTTGCTACAGAGGCAGAGAAGAAGCTTCTTGTACCATGAAGTCCCATCTTTCTGCACTTATCAGGCTTTGGTACACTGCAATATGGGGAAGATAATTCAACCAAAAATCAGACAACATAGTATGATTAGATTAAAGTAATTCTTACCTAAATATGTTGGTTAGATAAAAATTGTTCTAGTTACATTTCCAAACCATATTAAGTGTATGGGCCGGAAATTGTGAGGCCCAATCCCACTTTTGTTTAAAAAAATTCTACAAAACCTTGGGCCCAAAAAATTTGACCCAACAAGATTCGGTGATCGAAAATTCTTTCTTTTACCGAGAAAGTGAAGATCTTTATTTTATGATTGCCCTGTATTTTCTTTCGAGTCACCACCGCAATTTTGTGCTAAACAATAAAAACAAATATATATATATATATATATATATATATATGTTTTCTTTTCTTTTATAATAAGATATTTACACATTCTTAGATTTAATTAAAAATCCAAAAATTCATGCGGTTCTTTTTATTCTCGAAGGTGGACAACCTCAAGAGGTTGTTGCATGAGTACTGCGGGTTCGATAAAAGGTTTTACTCTTTGCCCGTTTACTTTAAAAGTAGTCCCCATGTCTATATCAATCAATTCGATTACGCCATAAGGGTATACTTTAAAAACTGGGTAAGGCCCGATCCATCTAGAATTCAATTTTCCAGGGAACAATCTGAGTCTGGAATTAAAGAGCAGGACCTGCTGACCTTCAGTGAATTCTTTTGGTAAATTTTCTTATCATGCCATTTCTTTGTATTTTCTTTATATAATTTTGCATTTTCATAAGAAAAATTTATGTGTTCCTCCAATTCACATAACTGTAAAGCTCTTTTATTTCTTGCGTCGTCCAGACCCATGTTAAGTTCCTTGATAGCCCAATAGGCTATGTGCTCTAACTCTAGAGGCAAATGACAAGCTTTCCCAAAAACCAGCTTGTAAAGAGACATGCCAATAGGGGTTTTGTAAGCGGTCCGGTAGGCCCACAAGGCATCATCCAGTTTGGAGGCCCAGTCTTTTCGGTGTGGCTTGACTACCTTAGTTAATATTCCTTTGATTTCCCTATTGGACAATTCAGCCAAACCATTTGTTTGTTGGTGGTAAGCGGTTGCCACCCTATGCTGAATGTTGTATTTATCCAATACTTCCTCTAATACTCTGTTTATGAAGTGAGTGCCTTCATCACTAATCAAGGCACGAGGTGTCCCAAATCTAGTGAATACATGTTTTTGTAGGAACTTAACAACTGTCATAGCATCATTAGAGTGGCAAGCTATAGCCTCCACCCATTTGGACACATAGTCTACAACAACCAGGATATAGGCACAGTTATTGGAGAGTGGAAATGGTCCCATGAAGTCAATGCCCCAAACGTCAAATAACTCTACTTCTAAAATTCCGTTTAAAGGCATTTCATTCCTCTGAGATATATTTCCATTCCGCTGACACTCATTGCAACTTTTTGCAAAGTAATGAGCATTATTGTTTAAAGTCGGCCAATATAACCCTGATTGTAGAACTTTTGTTGTTGTCCTATCTCCTCCAAAGTGTCCACCACATGGTCCTGTATAGCAGTGATGTAAGACAGATGCTACTTCCTCTTTAGGAATACACCTTCTTATTACCTGATCTGCACAGACTTTAATGAGAAATGAATCATCCCACAAAAACTTTTTAGAATAAAAAATGAGTTTCTTTCTTTGATGTTTGTTAAATTCTTTGGGAATGATCTTACATGTCAAATAATTCACAATGTCTGCAAACCAAGGTGTTGCATCTTGTTGTATGGCCAAAATTCTTTCATCAGGAAAGACCTCACATATTCCATTACTGTGTGCTTTCTCATCTTGTTTTTCCAGTCTTGACAAGTAGTCGGCCACTTGATTATTTATACCCTTCCTGTCAATGATTTCCAAATCAAATTCTTGCAACAGCAAGACCCACCTGATTAGCCTAGGTTTTGCATCCTTTTTGGAAATAAGATACTTGATGGCAGCATGATCTGTGTGCACAATTACTTTGGCACCCATCAAGTATGATCTAAATTTTTCAAAAGCAAACACCACGGCTAATAATTCTTGTTCAGTGGTAGTGTAATTGATTTGGGCATCATTGAGGGTTTTACTAGCATAATAAATGGAATGAAAATTTTTGTCTTTTCTTTGTCCCAGAACTGCTCCAACTGCCTAGTCACTTGCATCACTCATTATTTCAAAAGGTAAGGACCAATCAGGTGTCACTATTACAGGTGCAGTGACCAATGCATCCTTCAAGATTTTAAAAGCCTTTTTACAGTTCTCATCAAAATTAAAAACATGGTCATGTTGTAATAGTGAACACAAAGGTTTGGATATTTTTGAAAAATCTTTTATGAACCTCTGATAAAATCCTACATGTCCTAGAAAACTTCTGATTCCTTTTACAGTAGTTGGTTCAGGTAAATTTGCAATTACTTCCAATTTTTCCTTATCAACTTCAATACCTCTACTGGAGATGAGATGCCCTAACACAATGCCCTCTTTAACCATAAAGTGACATTTTTCCCATTTTAAAACCAAATCTGTTTCTTCAAAACTTTTAAGACTTTTTTCAAGGTTTTGTAAACACAGATCATATGATGTCCCATATACGGAAAAATCATCCATGAAATTTTCCATGGATTGTTCAAGCATGTCTGAAAAAATGGACATGATACATCGTTGGAAAGTAGCAGGGGCATTACAAAGTCCAAAGGTCATTCTTCTAAATGCAAAAGTCCCATAAGGACAAGTAAAGGTTGTTTTCTCTTGATCTTCTAGTGCAATGGCAATTTGATTGTAACCATAGTAACCGTCCAAGAAACAATAAAATTCCTTCCCCGCTAGTCTGTCCAACATTTGGTCAATGAAGGGTAATGGAAAATGGTCTTTTTGGGTATCTTGGTTAAGCTTCCGGTAGTCCATACATATCCTCCAACCTGATATAATCCTAGTAGGTATTAATTCATTTTTTTCATTAGTTATCACAGTAACTCCACCTTTCTTGGGTACACATTGTATTGGACTGACACATGTACTATTGGCAATAGGATAGATTATGCCAGCATCAAGCCATTTCAAAATTTCTTTTTTAACTACCTCCTTCATCATTGGATTGAGTTTTCTTTAAGGCTCAACTGAGGTGAAATCTTTGTTTTCCAGAATGATTTTATGTCGACAAATGGTTGGGCTTATGCCCTTTAAATCAGCAATTGTCCATCCTATGGCCTTGGTATGTAGTTTCAACATGGCAATTAGTTGTTCCTCTTGATCAGACTCTAAAGATGCTGAAATAATGACTGGTAACTTCCCTGAATCTCCTAAAAAGGCATATTTTAGATGTGAGGGAAGTTGTTTCAGTTCTAATTCTGGAGCACATTCTATGGAGGGAACAAGTGTTTTCATATCCTCACTTTCTAAGATCTCAACAGCGGAGATAACTTGTATGTCTTCTAACTCTTCAAACTCTGTTGTATCTTCTTTACTATCAAATTCTTCAATTCCCATGACCTCCCTAAAACTTTGGTCTTGACACCAAGATTCAATCAAACCTAAGGTAGAACATTCTTCCCTCTCTTCAGGAAATTTGAGGGAGTCTAAAACATTAAAGGTTACCTTTTGGTCTTGAACTCTCATGGTGAGTTCACCTTTTTGGACATCTATCAGAGTTCTGACTGTTGCTAGGAATGGTCTTCCTAAGATAATGGGAATGTCTTTGTCTGCATCAAAATCTAAGATGATAAAGTCTGCATGAAAAATAAATTTATCAACCTGGACGAGGACATCCTCAATCTTAACCTTAGGCCAAGCTATGGAATTGTCTGCTAATAAGAGTGAAACAGTGGTGGGTCTAGCCTCTCCTATGCCTAAAGTGTTGAAAACAGAGAAAGGCATAAGATTGATGCTAGCTCCTAAGTCACATAGAGCTTTTCCTGCTTCTTTTCCTCTTATGGAACAGGGGATGGTGAAGGTCCCTGGATCTTTCAATTTTGGAGGGATTTTTCTAGACAACATGGCACTGCATTCTTCAGTCAGAGCTACAGTCTCATACTCATTCAACTTTTTCTTCTTGCTTAAAATGTCATTTAAAATTTTTGCATAACTTGGCATTTGTTCAATGGCTTCCACCAAAGGTATATTGATATGCAATTGTTTAAAAACATCTAAAAACTTTTTGAATTTCAGTTCATCTATTTGGTTCCTCAATCTCTGTGGATAAGGAATATACAGAGGAACTAGAGTAGGAGATGTAGTCTTTTGAGTAGTAGGTGTTGGGATTGTCGGTGAGATCTTGTCTACCTTAGTGGATGGTGTAACTTTAACTAGTTCCACATGTCTATTTATCACAAGGAATTTTGGGACTGTCACCAGATTGTGACACATCTAAAATAGTCTGTTCATTTGCTTTTTGATCTTTCTTGGGTTCATTTGGGAATAATGTTGGAAAGTTTATTTTTTCGGGATGGGTGCAGTGTCAATGGGCCCAATAGTGTTTTCTGGCCTAGTGCTCACACTGGGTTGAGTAGAATCTAAAACTGTGTTTTTCTTTTCAGGTTATGCTTTGTTTGTCTTTTTTAATTCTTTTTGAACGTTTTCTGGCAAATCCTGTCCACTTCTCAATGTCACAGCTTTCACATGTTCTTTTCCAGTTCTCTGGGGTACTTCTGTGTCACTAGGGAGAGAACCTGAAGGTCGTTTCCTTAGTTCCAAAGCCATTTGACCCACCTGGGTCTCCAAATTTTTAATTGATTCCTGAGCTTGGGTCATGAACCCTTTCATCATTGCTTCCAAAGAAGTAGATGAGTCGGCATGTTGGTTTGACTTTTGTTGATAACCAGGTTGATTATTCTGAAAATTCCCATGTTGATTATTTTGAGGTATGTGATGAGACTACTGGTTATAATTTGTTTGTCCTCGTAACTTTGGTGGCGGTGGATTTTGAGCAGAACTGTGCCAAGAAAAATTCGGATGGTTTCTCCACTCAGGATTGTAAGTTTGAGAAAAAGGTCCACCCTTATTGTTACTGCTTACATAATTTACTCTCTTGGGATTTCCAGGACAATGTTCAAGGTGATGACCCTCTCCACAGTAGGTACATTGTATAGACTGAATAGTAGGGGTAGGAGTTACATTATTAACTTGCACAACATTCAGATTTTTAATTAAAGATGTCATGTCGGCCAGCTGTGAAGATAACAGTGTGTAAGCATCTGTGTCTTGTACCCATGTTGCCTTTCTTGGTAATGCACGTGGATCAGCCCATTGACCATTGTTGTTTGAAATTCTTTCAAGGATTTCATATCCTTCATTGTAGGTACAAGCTGTGAAAGCTCCGTGCGCAGTAGCATCGAGCATTTGTTTAGCAACAATATTTAAACCACTGTAAAACGTCTCTAGCTGAATGCAATACGGAATGCCATGATGAGGGCATTTTCTCAATAGCTCCTTATACCTATCCCATGCATCAGGAATTTCTTCATCGTCCATTTGTCTAAAAGTGCAGATTTCATTTCTGGACATAGCATTCCTCGTGGGTGGAAAATATTTTTTCAAAATATTTTCTGCCATTTGGGTCCATGTTATTATAGAATCTGGTTTCAACGAGTTGTACCAAGACCGTGCTCTGTCTCTTAGAGAGTATAGAATTTTTTTTAATTTTAGAGCATCGTCTTGTACACCAGACAGTTTAAAAGAATCTATAATTTCCATGAAAGACCGGAGTTAAACCAGCGTACTGGCCGTTAGTTTGCAACATCTGAAACATAATTGGTTTTAATTCAAAATGGTGGGTTTGCAAAGTTGGTTTAAGAATTCCTGAATGTTACTGGGTTAAAACAGGAACAACGTAAGACATAATACCACCATCTTTGGAACTTGCCAACCGGAAAATGTTTTGTTCCTCATCATCAGTATTTATTAATGGTGGTTCATTTGGATCTTCACGATCATTTGGATCTTCGCGGTCATTGGGAATTTCTCTATCTCGATTTCTTCGGTTATTATGATTTTCTCGATTATTTTGACGCCCATTTGGATTTATCTCTGGGATTAATTCCTCATCCGTCATATATTCATGTTCAGACATTTTGGAAGAATTTAAAACTAAATTAGCCTTTTGGATTCTTCTTTGTTGTCTAAATGTTCATTCAATATCGGGATCAAACTGGAAAAATTCACCGTGAGACAATCTTGGCATGCACTATGTTCGATTTTTTTTCTTTCAAAAATAAATGGTAGAAAAACTTGCTTTTAAAAACCTTACTTAAAAAGAAAAACTGATAGCGTTCCTCCCCAGCAACGGTACCAAAAACTTGTTGCGGTTTTTCGTGTTTACACCTTTTTTAAAAATGCTAGAAAATAGATTTCGACACAAGTATACATCTTAATCTACTACCGTCTGTAACAAGAAATAATGGTACAAAGTACCGAATATCGATCCCACAGGGAAGCGTGGAAAAGTTTCTCTTGAAAGTCGGGTCTGTAAAAGCGAGTCTCAGATGGCGAATTCGAAAACAATATTTTGGTTGGGGGAGGGTTTTTAGTAACAACTATTGAGAAATTAATTTTAAAAAGAAGTGGAGAGTATAAAGATCCGTTGGGACGAATTTAATAATTTAAATAAATGACGAGATCGCATTCCATCGTTATCTCAGAGTCGATATTTTATGTAACTTAAAGAAGCCGTCATACAACGAACCAGTTGTCAAGTGATCGGTCTCGGTCCCAATTTTACTTTATACCCTGAACTGAGACAGTTAGCCCATCATCATTTTAAATCCTAATTTTAAAGATTGCAAAAGCAATTAAAAGAGAATTATGTCAACTACTTGTTAATTAATTTTAAAGGAAGTTTTTAAGCAACTATGTATGTAACCAAAATCTTTAATTGAACTTAACTTTCTTGAGAATGACTATCAAATTTAAACTGCAAACACCACAATTATAAGATGTTAATCTAGTTAGCTAAACGACGTTAAAATAAAGTGAGAATTATAAAGCTATGATTTACCAACTAATTTACCACTAATTAAGGAAAGTCTTGTTCTAAATGTGTCTAAAATCCATAAGTTACTTTGAGAGTTCTTGATATTTGTCAACACAATTAACGTAATGAGCGGGATGGTTTTTATAATTTCGGAGACACAAAGCGAGTTTAATACAATCACAAACCGTGAACCAAGCGAGGTTGGGAATCCGAAAATGATTGATCGGACTTCCGGTTTGTGATGGAACTAAAATTGCAAATGGAAACCAAGTAAAAACGACAAGTGTCGAACCACAAGAAGAAGATGAAAGTTTGCGGAAAATTAATACGATGAAAATACTTGTAACGAGAAAGTGACTAACATTAATATTAACCAAAAGAGGAGGATTGAATCATGAGCTAGAGCATGCAAGATTGAACCTTGAGCTCTTGGCTCACAATCTTCAAACCTCCTGTAGATCCCAGTGCAGTGCAAAACAGAATAAACAGCAATCAAAGATGATCAGATTATAGGCCACAACAACTAGTCATATGATTGATATTACTTCAAAGGGTTTAGGTTTACAGAGAGAATTTCTGATAAAGGTTTGTAAACCTAATGACTAGAAAACTGATTAAAAGGAAGTATGAACTTCTCACCCTACAAATGAAATAGAAAACAACTTTAAATACTTAGGCACGCAGTCCTGATGGGCTTATGGGCTTTTAGGCCCAACAAGCTTACAACTTTGAATAATTACATTACGAACCCTTATAAATACTTTATTCCACTTTCAACACACAGGTCTTTCAGTCCTAACAATCTCCCCCTAAAGTTGAATAAAGCATTTATCTTCTTGAAATCTTCAAACATTGATCTTCTTTCCCTCTTGAATCTTTGAAGAACTTTGATGTTGCTTGACTTCATGTCTTTCCACGCTCCCCCTTGAATAAAGCTCTTGTTCTTCATAGTATCAACTTTGTAACCAGATTCAATGTACAGTAGCCTCGACTGAACGCACTATCAAGCAGCTTTCAGCTGTAAAAACTCAATCACATCGGATCAGCACACAATAAAGATAATGTGAGAGTTACTTGACATTCCACGATGCATCTTCAGTTTAAAACAAAGAATCTGTCTTTGAACCGCGAGTTGAATATGCTTTCAGCTTAAGAACTTGTTTCAATCAGCTCGTAGGAGGAATAATGAAGAAACTTGTAGCAGACACCACATGATACGGGAAAGAATCAATACAAACTTTGAAAACTTCACTGTCTTCAGACAAACAAATTTAGCATAGCATTAAACTCATATCTTCATCTCTTTGATCTTTAGACCGTCTTCAGAAAAACAAACTTTCTTTCTTCAAAACTTTGAAATTGAACTTTGAAAAATTCTCCCCCTTTTTGATGATTGTGAGCATCATGATCATCAAAACTTCTTCAATTTCAACGCATTCTTTGATCTCCCCTTTATGATAATATGATATTCTTCGTCCTTTGATCTGAGTATCCGTCAATTCATGAAATGTATATATCCGAATCTTTTCAAATTCAGATATAATAGGATTTGTAAACCTGAATCAACAAATGATACAGTTAGTATGCTTGTAAGTAGCACGGAGCCACTTTGTACAACGGATGTACATTGGAAAGGAGTTTTTGTGATGTTCACTCCCCCAGGGCTTCCATTCAATCATCGAAAAACCACAAAGGAATTTTCTATGAATGTTATGACAAGAAAACTCATTCCTTGTGTGCTCGTGAAAGTGTAAAAATGATTGAAGCTACTTAGCTTGATCAGGCTCAAATTGTGTAAACTGTTGAGACAGCAACAGATATTACACGGACTCAATGTGTATGAAAGAGGTGCGAAGGTGGGGCAACTTTCCTTCTTTTTCAATATCTAAATCTTCCAAATGAAGACTAGATAGCAGATATGCTGCGTCCCCAAAGAAAATGAAACATTTCTTTGTTAAGAAAGAAACGAGTGGCTGGTGGGGTTATAGCAAGAGTTGGCATGGGCTCACTGCCTGTTTCAATGATGGTCACCAAGGAATGTGAACCAATCAGAATATTTGGCTGCCCGGCTCAGAAAGTGGTTGGTACAGAGTTCTGATATTCTTTTAACTCTGTTCTCACACCCTCTTTCTTTTTAACATTAAAGCTCACTTCTAACCAAAATCTCTTTTTCATTTTTCTGCTCAGCACAATGAGAAAAACTCAACCCGATGAGTTATCTCCCCCACTCTTTGATTTATGACCCCTCACCCCTCAAATCACTCTAGGATAACTTCTGAGGTAGGAAACACTGGTTTACGTGAATCCATGGAAGTTCTGTTTAAGCTCACTCACAAATCCCATGTAATTCCTATAAAGAATGTATGCTCAACAGTTTAACTTGACCAGTTAAGCACATATAAGATAACACTGTCAAAATGTATGCTCATTTAAAAATATGAATGAATTTTGAGCATTTGAACTTTGAAGATTTCTCAAAACAAGAATATCGAATGAATGAAATGAAATCACGAGATTTGTTTTGAGAATCTGACAATGTAATAATCAGATCAAATAAATTGGTTAGGGTAACAAAGATTTGGATATTTTGTTTATATGAACGAATATAAACAATTTTGCAATGAAAGCACAAGATTAGAACTTATGATTGATGCTCAACAACATTGAATTTCAAACGGGGGTATTACCATCGAAAAAATTGGTTCGTTATGAGACATGGTAATAACAAGTACAAATGAAGTACTGAACCTGTGTGTGTAAATACGTTTCAGTATAAAGACAAGATAATACGCAAGTATTGACCTTTAGAAACACACAGTCAGTTAAACATTAATCTAAAAAAAATGAAAAACATTTAAAATCACACTTCTAGATTCATGAAACCTTTTGAAAATCAGAAGTGGTTTGAACATTTCAGAAACTGTTTTTCATGCTGGAAAGTTGTTCGTCTTCCAAACAATCAGAGATCTAGATTTAGAAGATACTTACTTTTAAGCTCCCCCTCAGATCATGATATAATGATTTAGGTCTTTTAAGCTTCCCCTGGATAGTTGCAAAATATCCAGGTCTGAACGTTGAAGAACGGGTCCTGATCTGTCATGTGATCAGAAGCCAAAATTCGTTGAAGTCCGGTTCTAAGCTGATTTACTTAGAAGCCATTGTTCTTCTACTCCCCCTTGACAGTAGGTGCCTGCAACAAAGAATCAGTTTTCGGCTTTGGTACCCACTGGTATTTGGGTCCATGAATGTTAGTTGCAGTTCTTGTGGGGGATATAGAATAAGAACCATACCAGAAATGATCCCTGGATTTGTGAATGTGATCATGTGTACGACAATAAGAACAATGGTATTTCTTACCTGACAACCTGAGTAATTGATCTCTCGAGTAGATATGATCAGGTTTACCTTTACTCGCTTTGTTCTTCTTGGCATTAGATGCATGTACACACGATTCTCTTTCTTTCAGCTCATCTTCAACTGGTTTATTCTTCCAGACCAGTTCCTCATCTTTGTATCTCCTTCTTCTTTGATGTGTACCTGAACCATCTATATTGTTATCATAGAAAAGGTTAGTTTTACGAATCCGATCAAAATATTTAACTGACCTTTGTGGAGAGACAGATTTCTGATTTGTACTTGATACAGACTTTTCAAGCACTTTAATCGTCGAAGCAAAGTTGTCTCTTTCTTTAACAAGCAGGTCAATCTTCTTCGTGAATTCAGACTTCGTTCTCAGCTCTTTTAGTGCCTTCTCAGATAGTTTAGATAACTTGGCAGTCAACTTTTTGATCTCAGTCTCAAACATGCTTCTCTCTTCTTCAAATCCCTTCTCGGCATCATTTCTTTGGCCGGATATTTCTTTGAAGAATCCCACATTCTTTTGTTCAATAGCCTTCTTTTCTTTTTCAAACTTTTCTCTTTCAAGGATGATTACTTTCTCGAAAGCAGAAACTTGTTGAGAAAGTTTTATGCATTTCAGCTCAACTTCCTTCTTCTCATCAGCACATTTTCTCGAGAATTCTGAGAACTGCTTTGCGAAAGATTTATCTTTAGTCTCAAAATCAGATTTGTGTTTAGCAAGCAGTTGCTCCAAATCAGATAAACGCTTTTGAAGTTCTGCATTTACTTCTTTTAGATCAGAGATCTTTTTCTCATAGCTTTCAGCGGAGACTGGTTGCTGAGGTTTAGCTTCCAAAATAGAAATCTTTCCTTTTAGCTCAGAGTTCTCAGCTTCCAATTTTCTTCCTTTTAAAATCTCATTTGGCCCTAACACCAACCATTCAGTACAATCCCAAACTCTTTTCCTGTCATTTTGTAGGTATTTATTTGATCAATAAGTTCACTAAAAATGTCACGAAAAAATTCACAAGTAATACTATCAGTCATATAATTTCGAGCTATATTGTTAGCCCTCTCTCTTTCCTCCTTTTCCACAGGTGAAGCTTCTGTAGGAATCTGGGATTGCATCTCCCCTTCAGTCAAAGATAATCTGATGTAGGGACCCACCTCATGTTTGTCTACACAGTTCAAAAAATGAACTTTCCACTCTTCATATTCTCTTTTGGACTGCAGCCTTGGTAGGTACACCATTTTGATCGTTTCGAATAGAATGTATTCGCTCCGGCTTTGAAGAGAGATGAAACTTGAAAGTGCAGGGACCAAAAGTGACAAATTTTGAAACTTGAAAGTTTCGGGTCACAAATGACAAACTACTGAAACCTTGAAGTACGGGGGCTGAAAGCGACACTAACTAAACCATAAAACTAGAAGGACTAAAAATGACAAATACTAAAACTACTAACTAGAGGGACTAAAAGTGTAAAAATAAAACTTCTAACGGACTATCTGAAAAAGGACTAAAAAGGAAATAAAAACTAACCAAACTAACAAACTAACGAAACTAACGGAGACTTAACGGAAAAGGACCAAAAAGTAAGAAAATTAACCGTTACTTAACGGAAACACTATTCATCATCTTCCTCGTTGAGCCATCCTGCAAAACTCGAAAACGGTTAGAAATTTTCAATGCAAAACGATCGTTAAAGCTCTCTGATCAGTCCTTAACAGATTAAAATTCAACCGGTCAACCCACGATCACAACCGAACCAACCGAAAACTTTTCGGAACACGATCGAAAATTTAAAAAATTCAGTATGGGTTAAAACTTTATGACCAAAAATGATCGTTTATGTTCCCTTAAGCTCCCTCAACTGATTAAATCTCGAAACAGTCGCTCAAACTCTCGAACGAAGCAACCGAAGATTTTTCGGAACCCGAACGAGAATTTAAAAACTTGATATGGGTGAAAAAATTTTGATCAAAAATGATCGTTTAAGCTTTGTAAACAACCCTTACCAATTTAAACTTGAAAAACTTCGCTCACGATCGCTACCGAATCAACCGAAATGATTTCTAAAAACAATCGAAAAACTTCAAAGCTTGTTCGATGTTGGTTCGCTGGACACCGGGAGCCGCAAGGGACCGGGCGACGAGGTACCGGTCGAGGAGAATGTCCGGTCGATGCAAGACACCGGACGAGGACGGTACCGGTCGATTGATGATAGTATCGGTCGTTTTAGGTACCGGTCGAATGATGGTACCGGTCGCTTTAGGTGCCGGTCGAATGATGGTACCGGTCGTTTAGGTGCCGGTCGAATGATGAATACCGGGCGAATGATGAAAACTTGATACCTGTCGAATGATGAAATTGATACCGGTCGAGATGAAAAACGAAATATATATGTATATATGGATGCGAGATGTATATATATATGTGAGAGATATATGAGATTATGTATGCATGTGATAATGATTTATATATGTGTGGTAGGGATGGGATGCAGAAAAAACAAACAAAAAAAATATACCGGTCAAATAATCAAACGCAGACGATTACCGGTCAACACTTGAAGAAAATCAAATACCGGTCAAAAAAAGATATATGTATCGGTCAAAACTCCTAAAACCAATACCGGTAAAGGCTTTTAATACCAATACCGGTCAAAGCAAAACACCGGTCCAAACAAGGGTCCGGTCGAAATAGATATCCACAGACCGATAACAAATAAGATTAAATTAAAAACCGATAAAAACGATTAACAGATAACTTTAAGCCCGATAAGATCGATGAATATGAAGAACGATTGACCCAGAAAAATCAATCGCACCCAGAAAACTAATCGATCAGACTAATTAATCAACCACAGAAACTTCGACCGATAAAAAAAATTGAATTTTTCAAGGCACAAAAATCGATTCCAGAATTGATCGATTGAACCTTTATCAACCAGAGTAAACCCAGATTTCAATTAACACTTGATTAATCGATGTCAGAAAAAATAAATTTTCAATCAACACAGATCGATCGATAATCAGTTAATCAAGGATTATAATCAAATAAGCAATTTAAAGGGTTTTAGACAAACCTTTTAGATCGTATCGAATAAAATTAATTTGATTCTGCTCTGATACCAATTGTAGATCCTAGTGCAGTGCAAAACAGAATAAACAGCAATCAAAGATGAACAGATTATAGGCCACAACAACTAGTCATATGATTGATATTACTTCAAAGGGTTTACGTTTATAGAGAGAATTTCTGATAAAGGTTTGTAAACCTAATGACTAGAAAACTGAATAATGAAATTATGAACTTCTAACCCCACAAATGAAATAGAAAACAACTTTAAATACTTAGGCACGCAGACCTGATGGGCTTATGGGCTTTTAGGCCCAACAAGCTTACAACTTTGAATAATTACATTACGAACCTTTATAAATACTTTATTCCACTTTCAACACACATGACTTTCAGTCCTAACACCTCCCATTACAAAGGAGTTGACCATCAAAACTTAACAAAAGACTAAGTGAAGTGTTCTAAGAGAAGTAGGGTGATTCTAACTATCACTAAGCACTTCTATATATAGTGCTAAATCATCTTGGGGCTCAAGTAATACATATGGGGGCCCAAAGAGTTTAGCCAAAGTTAGCCCAAAGAGAACATCAAAAGCCTAGTAACTTTTGGCCCAAAAGAAATCTAGCAAAAGCCCACACAAAACGTAGCCCATAGTCTTTAAAATTTTGGCCCATCAAAAAGATCGAAGTCCATTCGTAAGATTGACAATCCTGCTACTTGATCATGTTGGACTTCAATCGGCCGCATCCCGTACCTAAAATATGCAAATATAAAAAAATAAGATTTTTGTCGCATTTTTCATGTAAAAGGGTTTATTTCAAACCGAAAGCGATAAACATTAATTTAAACAATAAAGTCGTAAAAACAACGAAAAGACGCAATGGGAAAACGAAAATTAGCTCAAAATTATAAAAAAGAGGATTAAAAATACAACACGGCATAATTTCCCAAAGTGAGAATCTCAAGAGTCTTCACCATCAAATACGACTGACTTACATGCTTATGGATCCAATGCATTACATTTTAAGATACATGACTTCAAATGAATGACGCACGCACTCAAACATGTATTCTCCAAAATAAAGCGCAATAAATGCAGTACTCACCCAAAGCTCAACTTTAAGCTATTAAACCGGACAAACGTCCCCAAGACTCGGTGATTACAAAAATTGAGCCTTAAGCCCAACCAACAAGTGACCATATGCTAAAATCCACAAAATGCAATAAAATGCAACCGACCATGACTATGCAACCACATGCTCCAAAAATGTTTGAATACAATCCAATATCATTTAGATTTGAACAAATCATTTTCTAAACAAGTTTATAACCACATAGGTTTACAATATCCGAAATATTAACAAGGTTGGGGATGACCAAACTCCAATGACTCACACGTTGGTATTTTCAAACCATTTTATAACTCAAAATACACCTATTACCAATAACCACAAAATGTATTTTTACCAAATACCCTCCATTTATGTAAATTGTTATCAAATCATTTTCATTATGATACATTTATCAAAAATCCCCAAAAATTCTAAAGATGGGTGTTTTACAAGTTTATGAAGTCAAACACTTCCAAATAACCAAAATTTATCAGATAATCAACAGTTAACAAATTCATGTAAAACACATAAACACTTTAAAATGAACATTTTGGTATGTACATCGTTTTCATAAATCAACTTGAACACACCTTGCTAAATTTAGGCTAAATTTAGATTTTACCCCACTTTAAACTTCCTTGAAGAGATTCAAATCCTTAAGCCAAAACTTCCCAATACCTAGATTTATAAATTTCCAACCATCAACAAACATAATCAACCATATAGAATCCTTCCCCAAACACTTTACATCAAAACCTCCTTTTTGGCCAAAACCCTAATTTTGACCTAAATCTTCCAAGCCGAAATTGGAGGAATAAAACACTATAATATCTTAAATGAAACATTTATATCTCATAATAAGGTTTAGAAATGAAGAGGATAAACTAACCATTTAGGTTTTGGTGAAAACCGAGAAACCCTAAAACGAAGCTTGAGGTTGAAGATGAAGATGAAGATGGTGAGTTCTTGGTCATAGCTTTCAATCTACCACATAATGATCGTTTACCCCCACAATACCAAAGGATTTGAGCTAAGGATGCTCCAAAATCACCATAGATGAAGGTAGGTGTTCTTGGGAGAGTTTAGAGAGGGTTGGGAGTGAAAAGGAGAAGTGATAAATGAAGAATGATCCAAAAACCCGTATTTGACAGCCTGCTGCACCTCTGGTGCGACATTGCCATGCGACATGGCAATGTCGCTGGTCATTGTCTCTAACTCCAGCCTCCACTCTGTTTCATGCTGCTACTTTGCCTGGTGCGACTATGACACTGTTATAGTCGCCGGACATTGTAGCCGAGCCCGTACCAAGCTCTGAAACTCGACTTTTCAACATCGAGACCCTTGACACTCTTAGGGACTTCAAATAATGCTTCCCCAACGTAAATCCCACCGTTTACAAGATACAGAAAAGTTCGGGTGATCTTTACTTATCGAAAAATACGGGTGTTACAAAAGGTCACTTGGACATTTTTGCAACTTGTAGATGGTGGGATTTATGTTGGGAAAACATTGATTTTGTAGATGGTGGGACTTTGCAAGTGTGACTATGACACTGTCATAGTCGCCGGGCATTGTAGTCACACTTGCAAAGTCACAGGCAAGTTTTAGCCTATGGTACACTTGGAGAGATTATGCCATGCGACAATGTCATGGCAAAGTCGCATGGCGATGTAGCACGGGTGTACCAGACTTACTAAAAGTCGGATTTTCAGCCCTATTCTTCATTTCCTTATAACTCTCTCATTTCAACTCCGTTTTTGGCGATTCAAGCTGCTGTGGGTTCATTTTGAGAGCTTTTCAAGGGTATATTGTTAGTTTTGGGAATATATAAGAGTATTTGGTGGTGGATTAGAAGCAAAGATCAAGAGCTCATCATCATCACCTCCATCTTCAAAAAATTTGGGGTTTTCTAGGTTTTCACCAAAAATTAAGTGGTAAGTTCATCCCTTCCACTTCCAAACTTCTTTATGATTTATAAATGATCTATTGATGACAACCTAATGTTTTATTTCTCCAATTTCGGTTTGGAATATTTTGTGAAAATTTAGGTCAAATTAGGGTTTTTGCCCAAAATGGAGATTTTGATATAAGGTGTTTGGGGAATGATTCTAAACACTTAGATATGTGTATTTATGGTTGGAAAGTTGTGGATCTAGGTTTTTGGAAGTTTTGTCTTGAAGATCCAAGTTTCTTCAAAGAAGCTCAAGTTGGGGGGAAATATAGATATAGCCTAAATCTAGCAAAACGAGTTCACGTTGATTTGGGAAAACGTTGTACATGCCAAAATGTCCATTATAAAGTGTTTATGTGTTTTACATTAAATTATCATTTGTTGGGTTATTTGGTGGGTATTGATTATTTGAAGTGTTTAACTTTTTAAACCTTGTAAAACACCTACATTTGGGATTTTTGCGTAATTTGATAAATGAATCGTAAATGAAAATGTTTTGATGATTAATTGCATAAATGGAGATTATTTGGTAAAGATACATTTTAGTGTTTGTTAAAAATATGCATAGTTTGTGTTATGGAATGTTTTGAAAATACCAACGTGTGGGTCATTGGGTTTTGGTCATTCCCGACCTTGTAAACATTTCGAAAATTGTAAATCTTTTTGGTTTTAGGAAAAGATATATTTCAAGTATTTCGATGAGTAAATCTTAGGTATTGACATTTTAACGATTTATTTTACGAGTGTAAATCATTTGGTGTAAATGCACTTTTTGTGTGTGTTTTGGAGAAATGTGAAATCTTGTGTTATGAGACGTTTTAAAAGAGTCAATAGTATAAATTTGTTTGGAAAATGATCTGTCTTAATCTAAGTTGTGTTGGAGTTTATTCATGCATTTTGGAGCATGTGTTTGCATAAACGTTGGTTGATTGTGTTTTATTGCATTTTATTGTTTTTGACAAATAGTCTTTTCGTTAACTAAGCTTGTGGCTCGGTATTTGATTATGTTGGGTTTTGGGGACATTTGTCCAGTTTTGATAGCTCAACGTAAAGCTTTGGTCATGATTTACATTTATTCGATATTTACGTGTTTTGAGTGCGTGTGTCATTTATTTAGAATCATTACGTCCAATGGTGGAAAGCTAGTTTTCCCCATTGAGGCACGGATCGACATCGACGGTGTGGTGTAAGTCCCCCGTGCTAATAGAATTATTACGTCCGACGATGAAACGCTAGTTTTCCACATTGAGGCACGGTTAAGTATCGATGGTATGGTATAAGTCCTACATGCTAGTACATGTCATTGGATGAGGATAACTCAATGTATGGACCTAGAGGGGTTGAATTTGATATTCCGTAGGTGTACGTTTAAAGCTACCGAGCTCGACATCCAATGCGCGTATTTTTATATTACTAGGTCTTAATAACATAGTATGTGACTTACTTTGTGTTCTGCCACATTATATGGAATCGGGTCTCCCCCGTCGCTGAAAGGTGTTGTTTTGGAAATCGAGTTTTAGTATCCATGTTTTTGGTGACGTTTTATTTTTATGGATTTCTATACGTGATTTATGGGTTGAGTATTATGCCCCACCTGTGTTTTGGGTGTTTTGGGATATAACGTTTTATCCACATTTTCATAAACTGGGAGTTGATTTATAATCACGTTTTGAGTGAGTTTTGGGTTGAATTTACTTTATCAAAGAATGTTTTGCATTAGGGCGTTCATCTTTGAAAATGCGTATTATTGGAAACAAGTCACGTCATATTCACAGCAAACTGTTTGAAAGATTATGATTTAAGTGGTGTTCTTTCCTTTTAACGATATATTTATTCATGTTGAAATCTCTTGAACTCACTAGACGTTAACATTTTTATTTGTCGACATGTGCAACATATTCCAGTTGGGAATAGTTCTAGTGACACTATGAAGAGATGAGTGTTAATGTGAGCTCGAGAAGTGAATAGTTTGGTGAAGTCTTCCACATTTGTTTTGGGAAGAGCGACTTGTATTTGGGTTAAGTAACATCTGACTTCAGTTTAGTCCTTGTATAAGACTGGAGTTTATAATTGTTGAGGTTAATTATAGAATTTTAAATTTGAGGTATATTGAGTTTTGATTTGTAGAGGACGTTTTGTCATTTACTTGATGAAATATCGAAGTTTCTAATTAGTCGCCCTTACCAAATTTGAGGGTGTTACATATAAAGTAATTGGTTTGATCTTAAATGAAGTATTGGGGTATCTTTGATTCACGCTTTCTAAACGGTTTTGACTTTCGTTGATTTTTCGATCCACGCCAAGATTTGGGGTTTCTTCGATTTTTTTATTTACAATGAGGTTTCGGGTTTCTTCAATTCACACTAAGTTTTGATAGCAAAAAGTTAGTGGTTAATTGGTTCTAGTATGTGTCCCTATGGTTTTTAAAAATTGAAATCAAGGTAAGTGATTTGAGATGGAGGAGAAGAAGAGACAGTCGATTTGCCGGAGAAAGACCTACGACAATATAGGTGGTCAGAGATGAGGGAGGTCGTCGGAGAAGATCGCCGGTGGAAGACATCTTGGGAAAACCGGTTGTGATATATATATATATATATATATATATATATATATATATATATATATATATAGGGAGAGGTTCATTTGAGAAATGGTAAATATATGAGAAATAGAGAAGTAATCTTAGTCATTCATCTGGTCAACATTTGCGGCTTTGACCGCGAAGCACCGGATAATTCCTTGTGTGGTCTATAGAAGGTAGATGGGTAATTTCGTAAAATACACGGGATGAGTTCATATATGAATCTGTATGAATCACAAAGATTCATATATGAATATGTTAATTAGTTCAACTGATTCATATATGAATCTTTGTGACTCATACATATTCATATATGAATCACAAAGGTTCATATATGAATCTGTTAGTTTGTTCAACTGATTCATATATGAATCAGTTAAAAGAGTTCAGTTGTGAATTGCACTGGTTCATATATGAACATATAGTTCATATGTGAATTATACATGTTCATATATGAACACAGCCCGTGTGTTTTGTAAAATTTACGAAATTGTTCTTCTATTTTTGGGATAGCCGCAACTTTTGACCAGTCAAAGCCGCAACTTTTGACCGGTCAAAGCTGCAATATTTGACTAGTCAAATCCGATCTTGACCATATGAATGGCTAGGATTACTTCTCTATTTCTCATATATTTACCATTTCTCAAATAAACCAAACACTATATATATATATATATATATATATATATATAATTTATATAAAAATTGCATTATTTTTTAGTTTTTTAAAATATTAGGTAAATGACTAAAATACCCTTGAGTTAAAGGAGCTAAGATTAAAGGTGTTAAGGCAAGGGACCAAATCCATAACAAAAAGTGAAACCATAGTGACCATACGTGTAATTATTTTGTTTGGAGGACCCAATCCAAATTTTCATTTAACCAAAGGGACATAATCTGTAATTTACTCCTTATATTATACGTAAATACCCATTATATTTTCTCTAGGTCATTTTATATTGGCACATAAAATATTGGCAATTTTTTATAAAAATGACTAGTTTATCAACTAACTAGCAGATGATTTATTAACCAACTCTAGCTTCTAAACAACTAATTTATCAGCTAGGCTGTTAAATATAGCCCAAATGTTTGATTTAAATTAATTAAAGTTCGGTAACTTATATTTATTTTTCAAAAAATATTTTTCTTGCAATGGTTTCAAATCTATTTGTTTTGACCTTTTAAATTCAAAATCGATTTCATCAAGCATTGCAGAACTAATGAGGGTTGTTGAAAAATCCGAAAAAACTATCCAAACGCAACCCACAAATAACTCGATCTAATCTAACACGCTAAACCGTCAATCCATCAATTAATAAAGTTGAAATTTGGTTAAACCCACCTCAACCAGTCGATAATATATTTAAATTAAGTTACGATTTTTCCAAACCGTGATAAATTAAATGGGGTTGTTTAATTAATGTGGTAACCTGTCCAACCAAACCTCTGCATACCTGAGAGTATCTCCAACAGTTATGCTATAATTTTTCTAAAATAGAGTATGAAAAGTTAAAAATCTCTAAAAAAAATTACATCAAACTCTAACAGATATTGTATTTTAGCAATTCCAACATTAATTATATTATTAAAATATTAACACATTTAATATAATAATATTTCTCTCTCTTAAACACACAACTTCAAGGTCTCTTATTGGTGAGACTCTTAAATGTAGAGTTTTAGAGATTTTTACCTTCTCTATCTTCTTTTCTCTATTTTAGCATATAGTATAACATAGCTGTTAAAGCAAAAAAGTTACTAAAATCTAACTTTTCTCTATTTTAACATAGTTGTTGAAGATGCTCTGATACCTTGTCTAAGATCATATCTTGTGCTTTCTTAGAACATCCACAGTGTACGACTTTTTCACCAAGGTTTTTCATAGCTTTTTTCTTACACATTATTGCCAACTCAACAACTTAAAAAACATTTATATACCTCCACTGTGTGAAAAAACTCACTCAAACTTTTTCATTATTTTTTTAAACTATTCAGGGTCCCACAATTTTAACTTTATATCATTTTTATTCTTATTTATAAAAATAAATATATTAAAATTCATACAAATACATAAAAGTATGTACAATAAAATTAATAAAAATTAGGTTATTAAGAAATATATAAAAGTTTTATAAAAAGTATGTAAAATAAAAATTAAAAAATGTTAAACTTAAAAGTATGTATAACCGAAAATAAAAATTGGGTCATTAAGAAATCTGTTAGAATTGTATAAATATGTCAAATTTAAGATATTATTTTAAAAATATAAAAATATAATTACTTTCATTATGTATTTATTTATATTATTTAGTTAATAATTATATTTAAATAGGATTACTTTAAATATATTAATAAATAAAACTGATTAAATACGAAACTTTTATAAAATTCTATAAAGTTAAAACTGATTAAATACGAAAAACCTACGAAAAAGCAGGTCGTGCAGTTACGACCTATGACGAAAAATCTCACAAAAAACCTCAATTGAAAAATCTCTCCACTATGTGAAAAACCTTTAAAGAAGGTTTTTACATTTTGAAAAACCTCCCAAAAACCTTCTAACGAGCACACTGTGGATGCTCTTACTTCATGTTACAATCACCATGGCATCACCAAAGATGACAAAAAGCCTAATCTTTAATTGCTAAATCATATCATCATGATTGTTAATACATTTTCATTGTGGGGCTTATAATCGATAATATCCAATCTTTTAGTATGTTGCGTGGTTTAATTTTTATCTAACGTGGGACAGGTTTGAACAACTCCATTTTACTTGAATGAGTTTACTAAGTTATAAACTTATAAATCTTACTTTCTATTAATTCAAAAGAGTTATTATATCTATCATCATACATTTAAACTAGATAAAACTTTTATTTATAAACAACTGATATAACCCACAAAAACGATTAATAAGGGTAGAACATGGACAGGGCCGGCCCAGGTACTGGGCAGCATGGGCGACGGCCCAGGGCAGCGCAGCCCAAGGGGCATCACAGGCCCAAGTAGATATTACCTTTAGTAGGCTCGTTTCCTAAAAAAAAATCAAATTTTTTACCCAGACTCTCTCAATCTCTCTCAAACCCTCGCTCTCAAATCAAATCAGGCGACTCTCTCAAACTCAAAACCCTCGCTCTCTCAAACCCTCTCTCTCAAATCAATCGACTCTCTCAGTCGTCAACTCAAAACCCTCGCTCTCTCAAACCCTCGCTCTCAAATCCACGACGGTTCTGTTCTGATTTTTGGACGGAGCACCGACTCACCGAGCACGACAGGGATTTTGTAGGAGCACCTCAGATTCTGATTTTGCATTTTTCTTTCCAAGTCCTAGGTGTCATTAGTCGATGTCGATTACAGCCCCAACTTCACGATTACAGATTACAAACGATTGAAATCAGATTACAGATCTATCGATTCACGAATTTATCGATTACAAATCAAATCAGTGCTATGCAACGACCTCTCCACTCTCCAGCTCTGTTAATCGACGCACGACTCGAGTTGCTGCCTTGCTGGTTCTGTTAATCGACGCTCGACAGCTCGAGTAGTCGAGTTACTGGTTCTGTTAATCGACATTCGACGCCTGCAATCTGCGGCTGGCCGGCTGCCCTGCGCCCCTGCCCCTTCTGCCTTTCAATCATTCCAACTAATTTTGCTCCATCCAGGTGTTTTCTTTCTTGCTTTTAGTTTCTTATCTATTATTTAACCATTTACTTGTCTATGTGTTAAATATTTGGTGATTTCCAATTGCATTTGCATATTTGGTCTTGAAATTGTTTGGACCCATAAGTTTGATGCAGTGATATTTCTAATCGGCTAATCTCCTAAATTTGTGTGTAATTTCATAATGCTTCTAATCGGCTAATCTCCTAAATTAGTGTATAATTTCATAATGCTAAATTAGTGATTTCCAATTGATTTTGCATATTTGGTCTTGAATGAACCTTGGTGATTTCCATTTGATTTTGCATATTTGGTCTTAGAATCTTGGTTATTTCATTATTTTAATATTTGGTGGTTGTTTGGTACATTCAGTGGTTAGTGGTTGCTTGTTTATTTGAACAATTTGGTTAAATATGTTTCCATTATCGCAAATTGAGCATCAAAAGTAAGTCTTTAGAAAATATTGACTATGATAGGTTAATTGAAGATTTTGCTTGAAGAAATACACAGACACCATTTTACGTGGTGTTATTTTTGTTTTGTTGTTTGAGTTTTGGTTTATGTCCCCCATTGTAACTTTTTTTTTCCAATAATAAATCGGCGCAGGGATGAGTCACCTGACTTGATTAGGTTCTAAACCCATTTAAAAGAATTGTATTCTTAGTTCATAGGATTAGGGGCATATTTTTTGCTTTCCGCCCAGGGCATCCAAAACCATTGGACCGACCCTGAACATGGACCTTAGAACCCGGGCGGTGAACCTAACTTTTTATATACATATATGTATAATATGTCACATACATAAATTTAATTTATTTTTTTGCAATTGGTATATATTTTAAAAGACACAAAGAAACATTAGTCAAGGTTATACATATATAATTAAACTGTTGAAACAAGAGAAAAATAAATTAAATTATCATAAATCGGTCATCAAAGTGGATATACGGGCCTTGAATATTCAAGCCAAAATATAATCTAAACCAAGAAAGTTTGAAAATATATCAATGTGATTTTTTGGTTGAGATCTTAGGATAACATAATTATAAAAATTATCCGCAATAGTTGTTCCAACTTGGACATCATACACAAGAAACATCTCTCGATGACGGGGGAGACCCTAGTCTATCAAAGTGGAGGGAACACAAAAGTATTGACATATAATGATGTTATTGTGACTACATCTCAGGTTCATGGTTTTAGTACACACCATTTTTATGGCGTCACCTCAAACCCTCACATACCTTTAGTGTCTTCTCCCAAGAGTTTCACTTTAAGGACTCTTGAACCTTAGTGCCCAACCCTTCCTCTAGCCAAGTTTCACCTCAAAGATCCCAATGGACCTTTAGTGTCTACTTACTAGTTGTTCAAAGAGTTAATATAACATAATTGTATCAACAATTCTCCTAGTCTTCATGCATAAGGATTAGGGTATCACCACAAGTAAATATTTACAAACATGTTGACCACATAATAAATTCCATCGTGTGTACATGTTGGGTCTGAATGAGCTAAGTATGGTTTATTCTGCTGATTAATGTTGCTAAGTGTTTAATACTGCTAAGTAATTACTACTGCTAGTAGATTTAATACTGCTTGAAGAGTTAGTGCTGCTACTTGAATAGTTAGTACTGCTTAGAGAGTTAGTATTGCTAGTAGTTAGTACTGTTGAAGATTAATGCTGCTGAAGGTGGTTAATACTTATGAATATGATTAGTGTTGCTTATAAAGATAAAGATGCCTTGGTGATAAAGACAAGCTAGAGATAAGGCTGAAGATAATTATGGGATTGATATTGAAGATCAAGTTTATTTTGATAATTATCTTGTAATCTAGTCTGTAAATATAGTCTAGATGTTATAGATTATATAGTACATTCTGAGAGAATTATTGAGTGATAAGTTTTGTGTTTTAAAGAGAATTGACCTTAAGGTTTACAACCCTAGTTCTAGAGAAGTAGAATTCGAATTGGTGAGCATGTTCATCAAGATTGAGGTTTTGTGTGAAAGCTTGTAACTTTAATCATTCAATAAAGTTTACAAGTTGTGATTTCTACTTTACTGTTACATTGATATTTGAATATTAAAGTGTTTTTCCGCAACTTCTTTAATATTGTTTCTAAGTTTCATTATTCTTGTTAAGAATCAGATCCTGACAAGTGGTATCAGAGCCTAGTATTCTCAGAAACCTTCATTCATCATGGACAACACAGTTGAATCAAATAGTACTCTTGTTTCAA
Organism: Arctium minus; assembly: GCA_954870635.1. Classification (NCBI taxonomy): domain Eukaryota; kingdom Viridiplantae; phylum Streptophyta; class Magnoliopsida; order Asterales; family Asteraceae; genus Arctium; species Arctium minus. The sequence continues at coordinate 18,463,037 of OX941097.1, read as the reverse complement.
AGGTTCCCTTGCTCAAACCTAATGAGTTTGACATGTGGAAAATTAGGATCAAGCAGTACATCCTCCTTACAGACTTTTCTATGTGGGACATTGTTGAGAATGGTCCCTCTGCTGAAGGTAAAATTGGACAAGATGGAAGAAGACCACCTCCAAAAACTGATGCTGAGAAGAAAGGAGGGGCAATCAAAGAAATTGGAATAATCAGTGGGCTCAGAAACAAGGAGTTGATCTAAGTAGAATCATCAGACCAAAACCTTGTTTCATATGTGGCAAAATGAACCATCTTGCCAAGCACTGTTATTTTAATCCAATTAACCAAAGGATAAATTTTCAAAGATCTGTACAAAAACCCTTTGGTTATAGGAAGGATGAAAGGAACCATGTGGCTAAGAAACCTGTTAAATCTAAAAGCCACATGAAGAAAAAGACTGTAAAAGAGAGTGTCAAGATGTGGGTTCCAAAAGCACTAAAACTGTTAGTACTGCTACCACAAATAGTGCTGCTGACAAAGATAGTGCTGCCAGAAGCAATACTGCTGCTATCAATGTTAGTGCTACTGAGAGTATTAGTACTTCTAAAACTAACATTGTTAGTACTTCATCAGATGTTAATACTGCTAACTCTGTTAGTGCTTCTAACAAGGTTAGTACTGCTAAACTTGTTAGTGCTGCTAACTCTGTTAGTACTTCTAAAATTAGTACTGCTTCTAGTGTTTATGCTTCTAGACCAATCATCTTGACAAAGTACTCCAGTAAAGAGTATTCTAAATTTAAAAATCTCATCAAAAAGGAGTGTAAATACTTTGATGAGAAAGGGAGGCCCAAGACCACTTTGGCTTGGGTTCCCAGTCAATACTAATTGATTTATCTTATGTGCAGGGCAACCAGAAGCTCAAGGGAAAGAGCATTTGGCATGTTGATAGTGGTTGATCTAGGCACATGACAGGGAACATGGTTTGCCTCAAGAATTTCAAGAAAATTGATGGAGGGCATGTTGCCTTTGGTAATACTCCAGATGGAGGTAAGATTAGTGGTAAGGGAGATGTAACAAAAGGTAAGATGACCTTTGAAGATGTTTACTATGTTGAGCAGTTAAGGTACAACCTGTTAAGTGTATCACAGGTTTGTGACAAAAAGCATAGTATATTATTCACTGATTCAGAATGCATTATCCTTGCTCCTGGATTCAAGGTAGTTGATGAAAAGATGATACTACTAAGAACTCCTAGAAAGGATAATGTCTATTGTTTGGATATGGAAAATGTTTCAAATGATTCATCCCTATACTGTCTTGTTTCAAAAGCCTCTTTGGATGAATCATCATTTTGGCACAGAAGGATGTGTCACATTAACTTTAAAACAATGAATAAACTTGTTAAAAACAACCTTGTAAGAGGTCTACCTTTAAAAGTCTTTTCATGCGATGATCATTGTGTTGCTTGTCTCAAAGGCAAACAACACAAAACTTCTCATAAGTCCAAAGAGTTGAACACAATTTCTTCTTCTCTTCAGTTGTTGCATATGGATATGTTTGGCCCTACAAATGTCATGAGCATAGGTAAGAAATCATACTGCTTAGTTATTGTTGATGATTACTCTAGATTTACCTGGGTATATTTTCTAAGGACTAAGGATGAGACAAGTGGACTGATCAAATCCTTTATTCTAAGAATTGAAAACCAAACAAATCAAAAGGTAAAAGTCATTAGGTCAGATAATGGTACTGAATTTAAAATCTTGACCTAAACACCTTTTGTGAGGAAAAAGGAATTGAGAGGCAATACAGTGCTCCTAGTACTCCACAACAAAATGGTGTTGCTGAGAGAAGGAATAGGACACTGATTGAGGTTGCTAGATCTCTGTTAGCTTATTCAAAACTTCCAATTACTTTCTGGGCTGAAGCAGTTAATACTGCTTGCTATGTCCAAAACAGAGTTCTAGTAGTCAAGCCTAAGAACAAGACACCATATGAGCTTTTAAATAAAAGAAAACCATTTATTGGTTTTTTTAAACCTTTTGGGTGTCCTTGTACCATTCTCAATACCAAAACTCACTTAGGAAAGTTTGATAGCAAAGCAGATGATGGTTTTCTTGTTGGTTACTCATCTCAGAGTAAGGCCTACAGAGTGTTTAATTCTTCTTCTAGAATAATTGAGGAAAGTGACAATATCAAATGCAATGAGAACTCACCAAATCCTATTGGTTCAGGTCCTCAGTGGTTATTTGACATTGATTCACTAACTAACTCTTTGGGTTTCAGTAGTGATCATCATGCAGGATCAGAAAGTAGAGGATCAGGGGATGAACAAATACAAGATATTATTCCTCAGTCTGTGATCTTTCCCATACCTACAATGGACCCTGTTGAAATCTGTGAAAAGGAGACTGTTACTGAACCAATACAGAGTGAAGAAGAAAGAAGAGATGAGGAGAACTCAGAGCATGAAGAGCCAGAAGTAGCTGATGAGATCCCCTCAGCTGACTTAAATGACTCCAATTTAGATGTGGGAATTAATGAAGAACCTAGTCATCAGACAAGAACTCAGAAGAATCATCCTTCTGAGCTGGTAATAGGAGACATCTCTTCTTCTATGATGACTAGGAATCAAAGCAGACTTCAAGATTTGCAGGATCAACAACATACAGTACTCTCTTGCTTTTTATCTCAGATTGAGCCTAAGAAGGCTTATGATGCAATGAAAGATTCAAGTTGGATAGAAGCCATGCAAGAAGAGTTACTACAATTTAAATTGCAAGATGTTTGGGACTTGGTGGACCTTCCAAAAGGTCATAGAGCAATTGGCACCAAGTGGATTTTCAGAAATAAAAAGGATGAGAGAGGAATAGTAATCAGGAACAAAGCAAGGCTAGTGGATCAAGGGTACACTCAGGAAAAAGGCATAGACTATAAGGAGGTCTTTGCTCCAGTTGCACAGGTAGAGGCAATTAGGCTGTTTCTAGCCTATGCCTCATATATGAAGTTCAAGGTATATCAGATGGATGTGAAGAGTGCCTTTCTATATGGAACAATTGATGAAGAAGTATACGTCTGTCAACCCCCTGGATTTGAAAATTCATTATATCCTGACAGAGTATACAAACTTAAGAAAGCACTCTATGGTCTCAGGTTCTATGGATTCAGAATCAAATGCTGGACTATGGGGTAACCTTTCTTCACACTCCAATCCTCATTGACAATAGCAGTGCTATTATCATTGTTAACAATCCAGTCAAGCACTCCAAAACAAAGCACATTGAAATCAGGTATCACTTTATTAGAGATTGCAATGAAAAGAAGCTTATTCAAGTTGCTAAAGTTCATACTGATAACCAGTTTGCTGATCTATTCACTAAAGCTTTTGATGTGGGTAGATTCACTTTCTTGGTCACAAGTGTGGGCATGATCAACTCTGAATGAGCTCATGTTTAAAAAGTGCTTGTATACCTGTTATTTGTTTATTTTTTTGGTGCTACTAATCATCTTTCTCAGGAAGTTTATTGCCTTGTTCAGACTAACACAAGCTTCAACAGTGTAAGTATCGTTAATGCTGCCAGTGCAGTTTTAATGCTGCCAGTGCAAAGTTACTACTGCAGGTTCATTATTAATACTGCTAGTCTGAGTTACTATTTCAGTTATGTGTTACTACTGCTTGTTAGTTAATACTGCTAGTTAGTTAATACTGCTCTCAGTTAATACTGCTTTAACTGAAATTAGGGCTAATACTGCTTCTTTCAATAAATACCCTCTTTGCCCGCCAAAAAGCTCACAACGACTCTTTGAATACTGTTCGTCTTCTCTCTAACTCTTTTCTCTCAAGCAACCAGTGTGTTTCAGTCAAGAATCCTTAAGACAGATGGCATCCATGGCATTTATTGATGAACATAATGAGATCGCAATGCTTCAAAAGCGTAAGCAGGCTGCTGGATTCCATCAAATAGTTGATTTTCTCAAGTCCAGTTATATAACTCATGCTCTTACAGTGTCACCACCAATTTACATCGAGCACCAGAAGCAATTTTGGGCCAATGCCACCGCGGTTACTGAAAACGGTGTGAAGTGTATCAAGACAAGGGTGTGTGACAAACCCTTGACAATATCTGAAGAGGTCATTCGCATCAGTCTACGACTAGACGATGCCTCAGGTATTACCTCTATCTCTAATGAGGATTTGTTTTCCAATCTCACAAGAATGGGGTATGAAGGCCAACTGGGTGTTTTCAAATTTTACAAAGCTAACTTTTCTCCCCAATGGCGTTTCTTTGTTCATACTCTTATGCACTGTATTTCTCGAAAAACTACTGGATGGAGTCAGTTCAGTAGTACCATTGCTTATGCTTTGGTCTGCTTGTCCACTGCCAGAAAGTATAATTTCTCACGAATGATTTTCAATGACCTTGTGTCAAACTTGGATAATAAAAAGAGTTTCTATATGTATCCAAGATTTGTCCAGGCAGTTATCACCTCTGAATTGACGGATATACCTCAGTTTAATGCGGTATATGTACCTAAAATCCCTAAGGGCAAGGTCTTTTCAAATATAAAAAGATCTACCAAGGACTCGGAAGGAGTTGACACCCCATTGTTCTCTACAATGATGGTGGTGTCCCACAACCAAGAAGGTATGGCATCAGGGTCAAGGCCCTCACTAGACCATCCCACTGATAGCCAAACCCAACCTTCAACCACTATATCACTCCCTCAGTCCCTTGTTCTTAAGCCAACCCCAGTTATATCCAAAACTTATACTAAGAGAAAGGTACACAAGGCTCCTTCCCTTGTTGTACCTCTTACAAACCAAGAACCTCAAACCCTCTAATGGAGCATTCTCCATTAGAGAATATCCATAGGGAAACCACTGGGGTGTCTCCCAACCCCAAGGAGGAGCTCACTAAGGAGATGCATGAGCATGTGGGTGAGAAGGCTGCCACTACTCCTGCTAGCACAGAGGAGGCCAGTGGTAACATCACTAAGACCTTCCCTACGGCAACTTTGAATGAGCAATCATTCAAAGGTCCCAGGTGCCAAGAAACCAAAGGGGTAGAGGGTGCTTCTGCTAGGCAGAAGACCTCTACTACTAAAAGATCCAAGGATCCTTCAAGGGTAGTAAACACACCCAAAGAAGGTGAGGACATATATACTTACCAGGAATTGATGGATACTATGGGAAACATTAACCTTGATGTCATCAAGCAAGGCTCAGATATAGAGGAGATGAAATTGGTAATTATGTCTCAACAAGTACAGATTACCAAATTGAAAAAGATGGTGATGAAGTTGGTACAGAAAAAGAAAAGAATGCAGTATGTTTTGAAGAAGAGGGGAGATGCTTTCAACAAGGGGGAGAAACAAGATGAAGGGGAGAAACACAATCCTATTGGTATGGAAGCTCAGTTTGAGGGGGAGCTGAATAAGGAAACAGAAAATAGCAAAGCAGCAGAAACAGAACCAGCAGCAGAAACATCATTGTCCAGAGAGGAAATGGAGATTGCAGAAACCTTGGTCAAAGCTAAGAATGACACTCCCAAAGCCACTCAAAAGGCTAAGGGAGTAATAATCAAAGAAGGAGGTTTAGAAAAGAAAGAAAAATAGGTCAGTATGGAGGATGCAAAGAAGAAGGGAAAGGAGAAGATGGTTGAATCCGAGCAACCTTTAAAGAAAAAGAATCAGATAGAGTTAGATGAAGAAGTGGCCAAACAACTTCAAGCAGAGTTGGCAAAGGAAGAAGAAATATAATCTTCCAAAGACAGAGAGCTTGCACTGGATATGGCCAAAAAGATCAATGAAGAATATCAAAAGAATTTGAAGGATGCAGCTGCTGCCAAGATAGTTACAAAGAAGGCTTCAAGGCAAAGGCTGGCATTAACTCAAAGACAAAGACAACCCTCAAAGACCTTCCTGGCCAATCAAGAAAGGAGGAAGATGATAAACTTCCTGAAAGGAGCTCTAGGAGTTCCTGAAGGAATGTTTACAAATATGCCTTATGGTAGGATTGAGGAACTGTATACAAAGGAGATGTCAAATCTGAAAGGGGATTCCACTCAAAGGGAAGAAGCTGAAAGGAGGATGAAAGAGAGGCATGATCTCAATATCCAACAACCCTTTCCTGAGAGTGAGGAAACCACTCCTTCAAAAGAAAAGACTGAAGAAAAGAAGGAAGAACATACTGATGTGGAAGTTAAATATGCCAATAGAGTAAAAACAATAGCTTCCAAGAAACTGTATAAGAAGCCAAAGATTGCAGAAACTGAGAAAGATACAGAAAAATCTGTTACAAGTCAAGCTGGACAATCAAATCAAAGTGCACAGTAACCAAGTCAATCTAATGTGCATTGTGAACTTTACTTGACTGTAACAGATAGTGACCCAGTGAAGGCAGATCCCATTTTAGTCCAAGCCCCTGAAATCATCCACTGGGATATTCTTGAAGATCAAGGCAAAGAGTATTTCAGAATCAAAAGAATGGGTGATCACTTTGAAGTCTACTCTACTTGGGGGAAGATAGTCAGATGTTGTTCCAGGTCAGACTTGGAAGAAATGTTTAAAGTGGGAATGAGTCTGTATGGGGATGTGCTGAAGACTCCAGGGATGAACATCAAGAAACTAGCAATAGAGTATTTATGCATGATGTTTAGTCCAGATCTTGTCAAGCATGTCATCAAAGATGTATTCAAGTCTGTGGACAACTGGATGCTCATAGAAAGATGTGGGATATATATCTTGACCATAGATAAAAGCTTTCATGAATATTATCTGGTGGATAAGATATATGATCACAACCTAGCTAAGCTTCATGGGATGCTGAAAGCCAAATTAATCTGTTCTCAAGGCTCAGAAATGGCAAAGATTGTGGTTAGCAGGATAATAAATCAAAGTCTAGGACTGGATCCAAATTTGGGCAACTGAGCTGAAGTGTTGAAAGCATCTTGAAGACCATATCATGAAGAACTTAACTTCCTTCTGAAAAGTTAAGTTAGGGGGAGATTGTTGGGTCTGAATGAGCTAAGTATGGTTTATGCTGCTGATTAATGTTGCTAAGTGTTTAATACTACTAAGTAATTACTACTGCTAGTAGATTTAATACTGCTTGAAGAGTTAGTGCTGCTACTTGAATAGTTAGTACTGCTTAGAGAGTTAGTACTGCTAGTAGTTAGTACTGCTGAAGATTAATGCTGTTGAAGGTGGTTAATACTTCTGAATATGATTAGTGCTGCTTATAAAGATAAATATGCCTTGGTGATAAAGACAAGATAGAGATAAGGCTGAAGATAATTATGGGATTGATATTGAAGATCAAGTTTATTTTGATAATTATCTTGTAATCTACTCTGTAAATATAGTCTAGATATTATAGATTATATAGTACATTCTGAGAGAATTATTGAGTGATAAGTTTTGTGTTTTAAAGAGAATTGACCTCAAGGTTTACAACCTTAGTTCTAGAGAAGTAGAATTCGTCTTGGTGAGCCTGTTCATCAAGATTGAGGTTTTGTGTGAAAGCTTGTAACTTTAATCATTCAATAAAGTTTACAAGTTGTGATTTCTACTTTACTGTTACATGGATATTTGAATATTAAAGTGTTTTTCCGCAACTTCTTTAATATTGTTTATGAGTTTCATTATTCTTGTTAAGAATCAGATCCTGACAGTACATACTCCATTTTACTCATAAACAACGTCTCCTTTTTACTACCATGTGCCATGATGCAATAAAAGTGGACGTATCTAAGATAAAGCCCCAAATGATATTTCATCAACACATAGCACATAATATCCTTTTATGAACTTAGATACATACATAAATAATCATCTTCAACATTTAAAGCCCTAAAATCAGGTTTAGGTCAAATATCATCCATAGGTCAAGTAAAACTAGGTTAAACCAAGTATTTCAAAATAAAGTTCTTCAAAGAGGTAAAATATCAAGACTTGACATATTTAAAGATTAATAAAATAAATGTGAACTCACTTGCTAGGTTTTTAGAGAAAACCTAGAAACTTGATGAAACCCCTAGAAATGGAAGAGATGAACTTGGGCCTTGGTCCTAACTTGAAATATTCACACTTGTAGGCTAATAAATACTTGGAGATGATCACTAAAGGTCTTTGGAGGCTTTCTATGATGATTAGATTCCTTAATAATCATGATTTCAGGATCAATTTCTAAATCAATTTCACCACAGATTAACAAAACCAAATGAGAAATTGAAATACTTAATTGGATATCCAATCTTTGAGGAAGAAGAAGATGCCATTTGATTCCCGTTATGATGTCTAAAATCGATGAAGGATTGCACACTTCAATGGTGTTCTTGAGGGTTCTCCTTCATATGGCGTATGAGAGAAAAGGAGAATCCCTGTGTGTGTGCGTATAAGACATCTAAAAGGAAAAGTAATTTTGACCCCTATAAATACATCAGTTACTTCCATCAAGTAACAGTTATGAAATATGGGGTACCAATTATGTCATGTTGGCATACTTACTATCATAATATATAAATATGACAATAACTAAATAACAATTACAGAAATGGTCCTAAGGCCATAAATATTGGAAATATTCCAACATTCTCCCACTTGGCCGAGTGACCATTTATGATGAGTATTCATAAATTTGGCCAAGATAATACCCATCAAGCTTCATATTAAAGCCATAGAAAAAAGATACAGTCATTCGAGTGGTTATCAACACGAGACCCCCATCAATTATACTAAGGCCTCAACATAAAACTTTTAGAAAACTTCAAACCAATATGACAGAAAATACACAACATTAAATTGTATACATTTGTTTATAAATTAATAAGTGCATGCATACATTAGTATAGAAAAGATAGCTAAGATATTCGAGGAAACTTATAATTACATTTATTGTCCATAAGAGCACTATGCTATATATAGTATCTAGTAAAACCAATCTTTGCCACGAGCTCTTGGTAAATTTTGGGCGGTAGACCTTTTGTCATCGGATCCGCAAGCATATCATGAGTGTTGATGTACTCGATACAAAGATTATTTTCCTCTACTCGTTCTCGTACAAACGAGAACTTTGTATCAAGATATAATCCCGCCCCACTCGAACTATTGTTATTCGAAAAACTAACGGCAGCAGAATTGTCACGATAAATCTTCAATGGTCTCGATATGGAGTTCACGACTTTGAGTCCACTAATAAGATTTCTCAACAACATTCCATGGCAGGTGGCATTATAGACTGCAACATACTCCGCCATCATTGTTGAGGTCGTTGTTAGTTGTTGCTTATGACTTCTCCACGAGATAGGCCCACCTCTAACATGAAGATGTACCCCGAAGTTGATTTTTTATCGTCTTTGCATTTTGCAAAGTCGGAATCGGAATATCCAATCACTTCTAAGTTATCAGTTCTTCTATAAGTTAGATTGAAGTCTTTTGTCCCTTGTAGATATCGCAACACTTTCTTTGCAGCTTTCCAATGATCTAAGCCAGGATTAGATTGATATCGCCCTAGCATTCCAGCGACATAAGCAATATCAGGACGCGTACAAACTTGAGCATACATAAGGCTCCCTACTACAGAAGCATAAGGTATCAACCTCATTCTTTCCTTTTCTACCCCCGTTTTCGGACATTGAAAAGAACCGAAAACGTATCCTTTAACTACGGGAGCAACGGAGGGAGAGCATTGTTGCATGTTATAACGTGCAAGAACACGTTCAATATAAGCCTTTTGAGATAAACCTAATGTCCCATTGACCCGATCTCGGTGTATTTCGATGCCAATCACATAAGAGGCTTCCCCGAGATCTTTCATGTCAAAATGGCGCGAAAGTAATCATTTTGACTCATGCAACAAATTCAAACTGTTACTTGCCAAAAGAATGTCATCTACATAAAAGACAAGTATGGCAAAATTTCTCCCACTCATTTTAAGATAGGTACATTGATCCACTTGATTCTTATTGAAACCATTCTTTTTCATGACTTCATCAAACTTCAAGTACCATTGTCGTGATGCTTGTTTTAACCCGTATATGGATTTCTTTAGTTGACATACTAGGTGTTCTTGACCCTTAGGTTTAAAACCTTCGAGTTGAGTCATAAACACATCTTCATGTAAATCACCATTAAGGAAGGTTGTTTTAACGTCCATTTGATGTAGCTCCAAATCAAAATGAGCTACAAGGGCCATAACGATTCTTAGGGAATCCTCTCTAGAAACAGGAGAAAAGGTCTCCTGATAATCGATGCCCTCCCTTTGGGTGTAGCCTTTAGCGACCAAACGAGCTTTATATCTCTCGATGTTTCCATTCGGGTCTAGCTTGGTTTTAAAGACCCACTTGCACCCTATAGGTTTTACCCCTTTAGGGAGTTCGACAAGTTCCCAAACATCATTTTTCTTCATGGAATCAAGCTCGTCAATCATAGCTTCATTCCATTGAGAGGATTGGTCACTACTAATGGCCTCGTTATAAGAAGTTGGATCGTTGCACTTTCCAATATCCAAGTCAGCTTCATTAAGGTAAGTTATATAATCATCGAAATTAGTAGGTCTTCTAGGCCTTGATGACTTCCTTAATGCAGTTTCGGGTTCTTCAGGCTCAATGGTAACTTCAGGGATTTGTTCCTCTAAGTTTGATGTGCCTTCATTTAATGGCATACTTGGAGTAACATTATCCTCAAGAGAGGAACTAGGTGGAGCAATGTCATCTACAAGAGGCACAAGAGAATGAGGAGGTAAGAGTGTCATTTGCCCTTCTCTTGGACTTCTTGTAAATTGGTGTCACGATGTGCAGTGCATCCACCTACATTAGAGTTCTCTAGGAACTCTGCATGGCGAGTTTTAATTATGCGAGTAGAATGAGAAGGGCAATAGAATCTAAATCCCTTTGATCGTTCTAGATACCCTATAAAGAAACAACTTACGGTTTTCATGTCAAGCTTCCTTTGCTGAGGGTTGTAGAGCTTGGCTTCGGCACGGCAGCCCCAGACTTTCATATATCTCAAACTCGGTTTCCTTCCCGTCCAGATTTCATAATGTGTATTGGGAACGGATTTAGAAGGAACCCTGTTGAGTATATGGACAACCGTCTTTAATGCCTCGGTCCATAAAAATTGGGGTAAGATGGTATTTGCTAACATACTTCTTACCATATCCATAAGGGTCCTATTTCTTCTCTCAGCAACACCGTTTTGCTGAGGAGTACCCAGCATGGTAAATTGGTTCACAATCCCGTGTTCCTTACAAAAGTCAAAGAAAGAACCGGGAGCTTGACCAACATCAGTATGTCTACCATAATACTCACCTCCTCTATCTGATCTCACTACCTTTATTTTACGGTCGAGTTGATTCTCAACTTCGGCCTGAAGACTTTAAACATGTCAAGTGATTCAGATTTTTCATTTATTAAATACAGATACATATATCGTGAATGATCATCTATAAAGGTGATAAACGATTTATGTCTAGATATTCCGGCGGGAAAAGGTCCACGGATGTCGGTGTGAATGATTTCCAACAAACTAGAACTTCTTGTGGCACCTTTTTTATTTCCCTTTGCCATTTTGCCTTTAAGGCATTTAACACATGTCTCAAAATCATTGAAATCAAGACTTGGTAATACACCATCTTTCACGAGTCTTAGCATTCGGTCTCGTGAGATGTTGCCTAAACGTTGATGCCACAACATAGACGATGTTTCCAAGTCTCGTTTTCTTTTATTTGAGTTTTCATTCACATTATATGACAACAAAAATTTTGAGAATTGTTCATCTAAGTACAATTTATAAAGTTTTCCAACCGAAAAACCACAACCAATAAAGTCGGAATTTAGGCTAATAGTGACTTTGCCATTACCAAATGTTACATAATATCCTTCATTATCTAATTTATGTACAGATACTAGGTTCCGAGTTATCCTCGGTACATAAAGAGTATCATATAAATTAATATATTGGCCACTTTGCATAACTAATTGTAAAGTGCCCACGACTTCAACATCAAGTTTGTCACCACTTCCAACTTTAATGGTCCTTTGGTTTCTTTCCAATATCCGGATTGTATGGAATCCTTGTAAGGAGTTTGTAACATGTACCATAGAACCAAAATCAACCCACCATGTGTTTGATGGAACATTAATATTAAAAGACTCGTAAATCATAAATAGATGATTACCTTTTTTCGCTAACCAGTCCTTGAACTTCGGGCAGTCTCGTTGGCCATGTCCTTTCTTGTGGCAGAATTTACAACGAGGTGTACCCTTAGGAGCAGTTTTGCTTGAGGCTGCATTTGTATTCTTTTCCTGGACCTTTGAGCTTTCTCCAATGTTGAAATTTCCTTTCCTCTTTCCGGTGTTTGTGGTTGTAATATGAGCAACATCGGGCCTTTCTATCTTTAAGCGCTCCTCCTCTTGTACGCACATGGCAATAAGTTCATTCATTTGCCATTTGTCCTTTTGAGTGTTGTAGTTTATTTTAAAAGGACTAAATTGTGCTGGAAGAGAGGTCATTATGAAGTGCACTAAAAAACCCTTACTGATTTCCATGTCCATGTCTTTGAGTTTAAGAGCCATGTTACTCATCATCATGATGTGCTCACGCACACCACTCACACCGTCGAACTTGGTAGTCAACATTTTAAGGATCAATGTACTCGCATGTGCCTTGGAGGTGCCTTTGAATTGCTCCTCAACGAAGTTCAGATAAGTTTTCGCGTTTTTCGAGTCTGGTATGGCTCCGCGAATGGCAACCGGGATGGAATTTTTTATGACCATGAGAGACATTCTATTCGATCTCTCCCACTGTTCATGCACTCGTTTTTTCTCTTGAGTGCTTTTATCAGTGAGTGCAGCAGGAGGATCATGCCTCAAAGCATAGTCTAAATCCATCATTCCAAGGGTTAGTTTGACAGCATCTCGCCATGACGCGAAGTTAGTGCCAGTCAAAGGTTCAATCCCATAGTTTGGGCTTACAGTGGTCGCTGGAATGATATAATTAAAGGACATAAGTTTTGAAGAACAGAAGTGAACTAAAGCATATAGGGAAATTATACAAAGCAAGCAAAATTAGCATATTGAAGATTAAGTCTATTGTAACACCAAAATAGACTAAACTTAAGGTTATACTTGAATGTTGATTTCGCGTTGGCTATGACCAACATACAAGTGTTTAGAATATATATAATTAATAAAATACGCCACATAAATATCACACATCACCTTTGGGCAAAATATAACATTTATGCATATTAGGCCAACAATTCATCATACGTACTATCAAACAATTAGCCGTTGGGTTCATCGTTTGAAATGTACTTACAATTACATAAAATGGTATAATTTAATCTTGAATGTCAAATTAAACAATATACGGTTGGGTCAATCATCTAAGTTGTCATTCAAGATGTCATTCAAGATGTCATTTAATTTAATAAGCAATAAGAGAAAATATTATGATTCATATGATCAATAAGAGAGAATACTATAATATTGGAAATATTTTCTGGAAATAGTGAATTACTTTCTGGATACAGTGAAATTTCTGGAAACAGTGAAATTTCTGGAAAAGTGGAACAATCGATGCAGTATATAAGAAGATAATAAGTTTTTTTTTTTCTTTTGGGAATTTCATGATGATTGGAAAAATACTCGTACAATGTTTCTGGAAATGTAATTTTCCACATGATGGTTGGAAAAACTAAATTAAATTAAAAGACAAAACATGAGATTCTCAAAACCCAAAAGAAAACATGAATAATTTGTCAATAATTTGGATATGTGGATATTGCTATCGAACAAAAAATGGGCAGATTGAAAAATCCAAAATTACTCGTCTATCTAGAAAACAAATGCGACGTGAGTAGAGAAATTCATTTGGTTTTGTTGTCAAATTTATAGAACAAACGTTGAATTTCAACCTTTTTCAATTTCATACCGAATGGTTATAAAAAACGGGAATTAGGGTTTTGTTTTCACAAAAGGGTTTAAATTGATTAAGAACAACAAGGCTCTGATACCACATGATGATTAGATTCCTTAATAATCATGATTTCAGGATCAATTTCTAAATCAATTTCACCACAGATTAACAAAACCAAATGAGAAATTGAAATACTTACTTGGATATCCAATCTTTGAGGAAGAAGAAGATGTCATTTGATTCCCGTTATGATGTCTAAAATCGATGGAGGATTGCACACTTCAATGGTGTTCTTGAGGGTTCTCCTTCATGAGGCGTATGAGAGAAAAGGAGAGTCCCTGTGTGTGTGCGTATAAGACATCTAAAAGGAAAAGTAATTTTGACCCCTATAAATACATCAGTTACTTCCATCAAGTAACAATTATGAAATATGGGGTACCAATTATGTCATGTTGGCATACTTACTATCATAATATATAAATATGACAATAACTAAATAACAATTACAGAAATGGTCCTAAGGCCATAAATATTGGAAATATTCCAACATCCTAATCAAATTGAATGAGGAAAGAAAGAGAGATGAGAAAATCTCCCAAAAGAGGGTAAAATCGCACCTGGAACTGATCTGGATTGGTCTCTCTGTAAAGAAATCGAATATAGGGTATTTAAACCCAAATAGACCGATTGTGATCCTGACAGGTGATTGTGCCCATGGCACAATTGCAGGGTACTATCACCGAGATTGTACCAGACTTCCCCTCTGCTGGCGATCCTAACTAGGGATGGTAATATTGGAAATTTTAGTAAATATATATATAGGTTTTTACTAACTTTGTACACAATTAAATACATGTATATGTATTGTATATATCTAACTCTTTGTGGGTTTGTGTTCTCCTATATGAGGGATTCGAAACGATATATTGTGTGTCCAAAACGGGATATGTGTGAATGAGATATCGATGCTCAAAGTTGGGTAATTGGAATGAATTTGGTGGAAACCAAGTGGTGTGGGAAGTTGTCCCACATAGGAAATGGGAGTAAAACCTTTTGTGGTTTATAACCAAAAATGTGAGAGGGACTTACAAGTCCTTTGTTTGGTTTTACTCCATCACCTACCCGCACGTAGGGGGGGTGCCGATTGAGACTTTCGTAGGCTAAAATCGGCGAACTTGTACGTGGGTGCGACCTGCGGACATGAATGCAGCTCCGAAATCTTGTGTTCACGCAGCTTGGTTTTTGCAAAAATTTTTGTTTTGATCCAGTACACTACGCGGGTTATGCCGTGGGCTTACCCACGCAACTCACTGGAGTGTGGACAAATAGTGCATCACGCGGGTTGTGACGCGACTTTACCCGCGTGGTAAGTCGCGACATTCACTGTTTCAGATTCAGCTTGTAACTCCTTTGATACTCATTATTATAAGGATTAATTGGATTAATGGTCAAATAATTCAAGTTAATGACCGATTAATTTCATATTAATTCTTCGGTTTCAATCATGAGTATAAATAGAGGAGTCCGGATTCATTCCAAATCCTCCCAAAAACACTTGATCGATACTTTTCTCTCTATTTTCTCTGCATACGGCTTTCTTCCTCCACCGAATTTTCAGGCAAGTAGAAATATCCGACAGTACATCTGCTCAAGCTGTTGTACCCTGGGAACAGAAGGCGAATCTGTTTAAGGGAATCGTGTTCAACACGAGCCTCAGCATCGTTGAATTCATCTACGGTTTATTTGTTATATTTCTTTTAATCGATTCCCTTTGTATTTGAGTTTACTAATCATTTGTTGATTATATTTAGTTATTTCTTTTTGTAATTTTATATGTATTATTGAAATACATATCGAGCTACTAACAGGTAACTGGGGGGGTTGGGCGGGTATCCCCTAACCCAGCCCCAACCCCGACCCCGGTCCCTGGTGTTGCAGAAGTAACAGGTTATTAAGTTTGACATTCGTGAACAAAACATGGTGGTGGACCTGTCAAGTACTCAAGTTGTCACCTGTGGAAGTTGTGAAGTCGTAAATCGAGGTGGGGACGTGGGGTTGAAGTTGTGAAGTCGTCAATCGACTCAATCGAGGGCTGAAGAAGTGAATCGATGCCGAGGAGTTGTGGACTGAAGTCCTCTCAAGGGCTGATGTCACGGTGGCCGATGACTGATTCAGAGAATTGCAAGTCGTGTGGTGGCCGATGACTAAAGTTGTGGAGTGAACTCATCTCAAGGAGTTGTGGACTGAATTCGGCTCCAAATCAAGGGCTAATCTGTCATCGGTGTCCGGTGACTGCATGAAGAATGAAGATGAGAAATGGATTCGTGACTCGTGGAGATTTGGAGAACGATTTGGAACCTGGAAGTTTTATAAAACCTAATTTAGGGAAAGTATTATTATCTATTAACTATTTAAGTTATTATATATATATATATATATATATATATATTAAAAATAATACTTATATATCCCGGGTACCGGACGGGTCAGGGGGTAGGCTACCCGACCCTAACCCCGGTTTAAGCATACCGGGTATCCCCGGACCCGACCTCCAGACCCGTTTTTTAGGAGATTCCCCGGCCCCGCCCGGGTCAGGTGAACCGGGTTCCCCAAAGGGTCGGGGAAAATCACCATCCCTAATCCTAACATGCCATTGTGTCCGCTGGCACTATTGCCAGGCACAATCAGAGAGATTGTACCGAGACCAATACCTAGTTGGCAATGCTGACAAGCTATTGTGCCCAATTGCACTATTGCGCGGGCACAATCGCTGAAGGTGTACCAAGATCAAAATCTAATTTTCACATGTTTGAGTTTTTCTTGCCTTAAAAGATTTCTAATTGCAAACTAACTTCAAAATACTAAATAATAGCTAGTTTAATGGAAAGAAGATAAGATAACTTGGAATTTCATTTACCAAAATTCTGGGTGTTACATTATTGAACATGACAAGGATTAAGAATCTTAACCGGTAAGAATGTTAACAAGAATTGAGAGTCTTAACCGGTAAAAGAGCCTAACAACTATTACCCGGTAAGCGCTTATCGGATAAATTGTTACATACGATGCCGTTTTAATGGACTAAAATCTTACCCGCTAAGTTAATGCTTACCGGGTAAGTATTAGGTAAACAACCCCTATGTTTCTTGATGAATTATGATACTAAAGGCATCTCCAATGTCACACCAAAAACAACGGGTTTCTTAACTTTAGGAAAAAAAATTCAACTCTAATCACACTCCAAAAAAACACACCAAATTTGTGTGTTACATATTAAAATAGGGTGCGTTTCATTTGAAAACCAAGCAATTCGTGTAAACTGTGCAAACCAATATTAGTCGTTCATCAAGTCTAATAAATATTTAATTTTAGAGTGAATTATGGATTTGGTCCCTGTGTTTTGATATTATTTGTGATTAGGGTCCTTGATAGGTCGGGTTTACATCCTTCATACACGGACCGCAAGTGTACGGTGTCGTATCAAGTAATACGTACGGAAGTACGAGTATCGAACCGTAGGAACCTGGTATTGAGTACCACAAGACTATATCAACTATTAACTAGATGAACTGAAAGTTGGATTGTTGGATTTAGGTGACAGAGTTTTAAGAAAACTAAGACAGAAATTTAGATCTGGAAAATGGTTGGTTAACTGCTGATGAGAAAAGCTGGGGGTTGGAGTCATATTCAATTCAATTCTTTTCAAAACCATTAATGGATTTGGGTTTTAACAAATGGTTCAATGAATTTAATCACGAAGGATAACATTACACTTTCTCAAGCTATAATGAAAGTTGCACGTAACAGGGACTTTTCATCTTTCGATCTCAAAATCAAGTTACAATGCTTATGAACAACAAGATTAAAACATCTATGGTGGAATCGATATATCTCTATCCGATTCGCACCATAGGTTTATGATAAACACATCAAATCATTTAACTCTTCTCTCGAAGATGCAAAATAATCAAGATATATCCAAATAGTTGATCAGACCAAAAAGATTCCATAAAAACTCATCATAAACATTCATCGATAATTCATTCATCAATTCCCAAACTCAAATCATATGTTTAACAAGAACATCACCAAATATTCATTCAATCTCCAACATGAGAAAATTAGCTCATGTTGGGGTTCTTAACAAACACAAACATAAAACTAGATCGAGGAAATAAAACCATTGTATCGAAAATAGAAATACTAGAACTCCCTAAAGAAGGATTTCGATAGCCTTCCGTACCCATCGGACGTCAATTGCTTTGTGTCAACCGTCTATTCCTCCTCCTTTTTCTTCAATCTCCATTTCTTCTCCAGAAAAAACTCTTTTCTCTCTGTTTTCGTCTCTAAAAACTCTCATACCCTAGCCTCCACACAAACCCCTAGTTAAAGGAATCAAAACGTAACTGTCAGAGGATCCGCGCGGCTGAACCCGCGTGGTGACCCGCGCACAACACTGGAATCTTTGCCAAGCGGGGGTCCACGCTAGTGTCCGTGCAACTTGAACCGCGCCGCCACCCGTGCGGAGCACTGTTCTTCCAATTTTTTTTGCTCTCTTCATCTTGGCCAAACTTGCTATCATCCTTCACCATCTTTCTCGGGATTACTCGGCTTGATCCTTATTCCTCTTCCTGTACTTTCCTTTCCACAAAATGATTAGATTTACTACTATTCTACCTGGGATTAGGCAAAACTTTCCCGATTTTCGATTATGAATAACGTCTAAAAATGACGTTATCAACAACCCCAAACCGAACGTTGCTTGTCCTCAAGAAAGATAGCGATAAACTACAACTAAAAACCAAGGATTCACATAACATCAACAAAATCGTCGGTGGTAATAGCGTGGTTACCCTATATCAATTAACCAATGGTCCAACACAATAAGAGAAAATATAGTTGTGCGTTAAAGTGCTAATTTTCATTGAGGGCGGAACTATCGGAGACTACACCACATTGAATCTTGACTTAGGTTGAACATGCTAAAAGAGGATTTCGCCTTGACCCTACCTTGTTGGATACTCTCAACACACCAGAACCTAGGTTTCACACAACTATTCATGCTGAAGGAGTTTATGTGCAAGAAATGATCGAAATATGCATGAACACATCATGAAAGACGCACAAGTGTAAGCAAAGTGATCTCCAAGAAACTCAACCAACAAGACTAGGTATTACTGGGTATTCTTCTTTCCTCCTCTAATCTTTCCAAAAAGTCTTATACCTTTATTTGTTGCAATAGGCCGCTATGGTTTAGAATCAATTCTTGATTCTTCACAGTTCAGATAAAGTCCATTGCCTCTCTCATTTTTCTTGTTTCCCTCCTCCCTTTTTTTTCAATTACTCGTTGTTTCTTGGCAGACGAGTTGTTATTGAAATCGGGGTTCTTTGTTTTTTAAAGAGTGGAATTAGCGGTAAAAGGAATTAGGGCCTTTGGGAAGGTAGTTAGACTAAGAATTCAAGAGATCGGAAGCATATTTTAAACCCAAATTATCCTAATGTTGTCTTTGTTAGCCGAGACAATGTTATAGAGAGATCATTCTATAACTACGAAGAAAACCAAAGGAATGTGTTTAAAGAATTTATGTTTGATCTTCTCGCAATTGAAAGTACACTTTGGCTCAAAATTCTCTCTCAGGTTGGTCTCCACTAATGTATCTAAGTCATGTAACTCCCAAGATATCCGCTTTGCTATGTTATCCCCTAAATAGTTCCTACATCAATGACTACCATTTAGCACTTGTAGGCACAACAAAAATTCAACAAACATGTTAACCCTGGTTTCATCAAAAGTACGATACTACCAAAAACGTGTTAACACCGACACGCAACCCCAAACCAAAAATTCACATTGTCCCCAATGTGATCAGATATAGTAGCAAATAAGCACAAAACAACCAACAGTTATGTGAATCTTAGTACAGTCATCCGATTAAGGTTCAAAGAATTCATAGCTTGATAAATGAAGTGTGAAGAGATTCGAATAACCAACCCCTCAATCATTCCTGTTTTGACGACGCGATGACGAACCACTTGAAGGATTTCGCCTTTGTCTCCTTGGAGGTGGTTGGTTGGAATGACCGACTTCACTTTGGTCGGCTCTGTCGGTGATCAGCTGACGCAACTGCAAAAAATTTTGGTCCATTCTGTTGTAAATTCTCTCCTCGGCTAATTCCATTCTGCTGTCAAAGTAGCTAGCAAGCCCTGGGATGTCTGTGGGTAACGGTTCCTCTCTGTGTCTATGCCTCTCTACCCCGGGTTGGTAGTCTGCATCATCATCCACCTCAGTTTCTTCATCATCCACTTCTGTCGGTATATCCATGTCTTCATTGTTCAAGCCTCCACCCTATCCAATCTCTGTGCTGCTAGGGTGCACGCCTGATAGGAATGTCTATTGAATGATGGTCGTGGTGCCATAGTGGGTTCTACATCACATCCGGCGGCCCTGCACATTCTAGTTATCAAAGAAGGGAAAGGAAGTATACCGGTGGTGTTGGAATCAGAAGCTGCATCAATCATTTGCAATTGGATGATGTGACCAATATCCAACGGAAGGTTGAACTGAATGCAATATAATATTCTTGCAACAAACGGGTCCACAGTTGTTTCATGAGTGGAAGGAACAAGATTAAATTTTAGAAATCTCATCCAAAAAGTAATTTCTGGATACAGTTCACTTCTTTTGATTTCGCAGCTCTTTGAAACCCGTCTACTTTCCCCATTTCTGTGCAATGATGAAGCCAAAAATTCACTGCGTTGTTCATTCCTTCCGACACCCGGGATTGGTGATATTCCCCAAGTCATCCCAAGGTTGTTTGGCCGTTGAACTCCATAATTATTACATATGTCGTCCATTGTTATCCGGACGAGCTTGTCTTGAACAATCACTGAGTAAAACTCGTTAAAAGTGGGTGGCCTCATGGCAGCATAGAATTCCCGTACAATACGTGGGTTGTATGGTTCGGGTTCCCTATATAAGTCATCCAATCCCGTTCCTCATCTATCTCTCTCTCTCACGAGAGGATTATTTATCCCATTAAGGATGACTCCTCTTTCTGAATGAATGGATCGTGAGGCGATCCGTGCGTGACGCAAGTTGATTCTCGTTGGTTGTCTCCGTTAACGCTTCCCGCTCGCGGTTGCTAAGATTATAATAGTGAAACCATCTCCCAGCGGTATCGGGGTTAGTGCGAACCATTGTACCTGGATGAAAGGAGTAAAGAGGATGATTTCTGCAGGAGGCTATAGGGGCCGTCGAACTTGGGAGAGATTAGGTTTATAAAAACCTAATTTTTGGGCTGAAAATAAAGTTTTATTCGTCAGGGGGTCCGCGCGGTCGACCGCGCGTCTGGACCTGTGCGACGACCCGTACACAACACTAGAGTGTGCGCGTATTTTCTTCGGCGCGGACAGTGGCGCGGCTGAGACCGCACAGTGACCCGCGCGACCCACTGTCTCTCTCCCATTTTTTCGTCTTTTACTTCGACTTCTCATCACAAATTCACAACAAGGAGTACCTAGAACAAAATGAAAAGAAAAAAAGAAGAAAAAAAATGAACGGAAGTAAAAACAAAAACAAAAGATTACCTACTATGGGTTGCCTCCCACCATGCACCTTGTTTAGTGTCGTGGCTCGACCTCCTTCTTTCAATTACTCTTTCGGCAAGTCAAGGTACACGCTTGATGTTTCCATCGGTTCACCTGTTATGTATGGCTTTAACCTTTGACCATTGACCTTGAAGATTTCCCCATCATTACCCCTTAGTTCGATGGCTCCGTATGAGTGGACTTTGACTAACACGAATGGACCGGACCATCGTGTTTTCAGCTTACCAGGGAATAACCGCAGTCGTGAATTAAATAGTAGCACCTTTTGACCTTCATAAAACAATTTGTTCATGATGAATTTATCATGAAATCGTTTCGTCCGCTCTTTGTAGATGCATGCATTCTCATACGCATCTAGACGAATTTCGTCGAGCTCGTTGAGTTGCAAAGTTCTCTTCTTCCCCACGGCATCTAACTCAAAATTAAGATTCTTGATTGCCCAATATGCACGATGCTCTAATTCCACCAGTAGGTGACAGGACTTGCCAAAGACTAGTCGGTATGGTGACATGCCTATGGGTGTTTTGAAAGCGGTACGATACGCCCATAACGCGTCATCAAGTTTTGCCGACCAATCCTTTCTTGATGAACTAACCGTTTTTTCTAAAATCTGTTTGAGCTCTCGGTTAGGCACTTCAGCCAGCCCGTTAGCTTGGGGGTGATAGGGTGTAGTGACCCGGTGAGTAACGGAATACTTTTTTAGTATGGCATCTAAAAATCGGTTGCAAAAATGACTACCCCCATCACTCACTAATTCACGTGGAACCCCAAACCTTGAAAAGATGTGCTTACGCAAAAAGTTAATAACCACTTTTGAGTCATTCCTCGGGGATGCAATTGCTTCGACCCACTTGGACACATAATCCACTGCCACAAAAATATATTCGTTTTTGTATGACGGTGGAAATGGGCCCATGAAGTTTATTCCCCAAACATCGAATATCTCCACTTCCATGAAAATCTTCATTGGCATTTCATTCCTTTTGGAGATATTTCCAACTCTCTGACATCTATCATAGGAAGTTATGAACGTCCGGGCATCCTTGAACAAAGAGGGCCAATAAAATCCAGATTGCAAGATTTTAGATGCGGTGCGATCGGTGCTAAAGTGACCTCCGCACTCTAGAGAATGGCAATGCTTAAGCACACTTGCTTTTTCTTCATCGGGTACACACCTTCTGATCATCCCGTCACCACAATGTTTGTATAGGTATGGTTCCTCCCAAAAATAATGTTTCACATCGGCAAAGAATTTACGCCGCTGATGTGAACTTAAGCCATGAGAAACCACACCGCTTGCCAGAAAATTCACCATGTCTGCATACCATGGGTCAGATGAATCTATGGCATACAAACGTTCATCCGGGAATTGTTCATTTATTGGTACCACATCTTCTCTCTCCGATTCTTCCAGCCTTGATAAATGGTCTGCCACCAAATTTTCTGTACACTTCTTATCCACGATCTCGATGTCGAATTCCTGCAAAAGTAAAATGCAACGGATTAGTCTCGGTTTCGCATCCTTCTTTGACATAAGATATTTAAGAACTGAATGGTCAGTGTAGATAATGACTTTAGACCCAACAATATATGATCGAAAATTTTCACATGCAAATACTACGGCTAACAATTCCTTTTCCGTGGTGGCATAATTGATATGTGCCTCATCCAAGGTTTTACTAGCATAATATATTGCATGTAATTTCTTATTCTTTCGTTGGCCCAAAACAACCCCCACGGCTAAGTCACTAGCATCACACATGATTTCGAATGGTAGGGTCCAATCTAGCGCGGTTAGAATGGGTGCTGAAATGAGTTCCTTCTTCAATCTGTCAAATGCAGAGATACAGTCATCAGAAAATTCGAATTTCGCATCTTTTAAGAGTAAGGAACATAAAGGCTTTGTGATTTTCAACAAATCCTTGATAAACCGTCGGTAAAATCCGGCATGCCCCAGAAAACTTCTAACACTCTTTACCGAAACTGGATACGGTAAGTTCTCTATGATCGCCACTTTAGATTTATCCACCTCTATTCCTTCTCTTGAAACCTTGTGACCTAGCACAATGCCTTCTGTCACCATAAAGTAACATTTCTCCCAATTGAGCACCAAACTTGTCTCTTGACACCTTTTTAGGACTGCTTCCAAATGAGCTAAACACGTATCGAAGGATGGGCCAAAGACTGAGAAATCATCCATGAAGATCTCTATCGATCTCTCCACCATGTTAGAAAATATCGCCATCATACATCGTTGGAAGGAGGCGGGAGCGTTGCATAGTCCAAAAGGCATTCTTCGATAAGCGAACGTACCATATGGGCAAGTAAAGGTTTTCTTGTCTTGATCTTCCGGGGCTATGGGTATTTGATTATACCCGGAATATCCATCCAAGAAACAGTAGTACTCATACCCAGACAGTCTCTCCAACATTTGATCAATGAATGGGAGAGAAAAATGATCCTTCTTTGTAGCGTCATTCAGCTTTCGGTAATCTATGCATACTCTCCATCCAGTGAATGTTCTTGATGGAATAAGTTCATCATTATTGTTTTGAACCACTGTAATTCCTCCTTTCTTTGGCACCACTTAGACAAAACTAACCCATGGACTATCCGGAATTGGATAAATAATTCCGGCATCCAAGAGTTTCAAAATCTCCATGCGTACCACTTCCTTCATATTTGGATTTAGTCGTCTTTGCAGTTGAACTACCGGTCAGTACCCGTCTTCTAGATTGATCCGATGCGTGCAAAAAGTTGGACTTAAGCCTTTTAAGTCGGCTATGGTCCACCCGATTGCAGTTTGGTGCTCACGGAGAACTCTAAGTAGCTTTTATTTATTTGTTGCACTCAAACTAAATGAGATAATCACCGGTAGTGTTTCCTTGTCGCCCAAGTATGCATACTCCAAGTGCTTTGGGAGCGTTTTAAGCTCTAGCTTTGGTGGTATCTTTGATGGTGGTTGAGATTTCGGGATTGGAGTTCCCAAATCCTCAACGACTAACTTGCGGTGTCCCTTGTAATTGGGTAATGCGTTTAATTGCATTACAATTTCACTTTCTTCGTTGGAATCGACACCAGTAAGTGCATTTTGTAATAAATCTTCAGACATCATCTCGCCACTACCTTCTTGAACGACTACCTCCATGATATCTATTCGATAGCATTCATTCGATACCGAATTATGTTTAGCCGCTTTAAAGATAGTGAACACGACTTTCTCTTCCACCCACTCGAAGTGTAATCTTACCACCCTTCACATCTATCAGTGCTCCTCCCGTGGCTAAGAATGATCTGCCAAGAATTAATGGTATCTCCTTGTCTTCATCCATGTCAAGGACCACGAAATCCACCGAAAAGTAGAACTTGTCTACTTTGATGAGCACGTCTTCGATCACTCCGTACGGGAATTTAATGGATCGATCAGCAAGTTGTAGCGTGACATTCGTTGGTTGCACCTCTCCAAGACCCAATTTCCTGAAAATTGATAAAGGCATTAAATTAATACTTGCACCAAGATCACATAAAGCCTTACTAAATTCAGAGTGTCCAATATGAACAGGGATAGTAAAACTCCCTAGATCCTTGAGCTTTGGGGGAAGCTTGTGCTGTATAATAGCACTGCACTCTTCAGTAAGTGCAACGGTTGCCTATTCCTCAATCTTCCTTTTGTTCGAAAGGATGTTCTTCAGAAAATTCACGTAGGATGGCATCTGTACCAATGCATCTGCAAAAGGAATATTGATGTGCAATTTTTTAAACACTTCGAAAAAATTTTCAAAATTTAAATCATCCTTGTGAGCTTTTAGACGGTTAGGATACGATACTTTAGGAAGAGTGGTTTTGACTGGCTGCCTCACTGTGATGCTCTCTTGTTTCTGTTCTTTATCCTCCACTTCTGTTCTGTCCATCTCTATCTCTTCATCCACTTTCTCTTCATTATCTTCCTCTACCACTTCAGGCTCTCTTCTCTTTTCTACCACTGGTTCATTGACTAGAGTATTGTTCAACTCCCTTCCGCTCCTTAACTGAATCACATTACAATTCTCCCTTCGTTGCTTCTCTATTTGACTAGGCAACTGGCCTTTGTTTCGAGATTGCAATGCTTCCGCGATTTGCCCCACTTGCCTCTCTAAAATCTGGATTGAAGCAGTGTTCTGGTCAGTAACTGCTTTAACCGTACTCACCGTGGATGTGATCCCTTCGAACGTCGTATCCATCTTTGTCATGAATTTCATCATCATTTCTCTAACCTTGTCTTCTTCTCTGAAGTTTGTCCCTCGTCTTGTCTCCTTTGGGTATGCCCTGGATGATGATACACATTATTAGAATTAGACGAAAAAGGAAAATTAGAGCTATTACCGTAACCTTGCTGATTTCCCGTAGTCTCTTTTGAGCCGTATGATGGTTGGCTCCAAGAGAAGTTGGGATGCTTCCTCTAACCCTCATTGTAAGTGTTGGAAAAGGGATCATTTCTAGGACGATTACGATTTTGCAAGAAATTCACTTGCTTGGATGGTTCAAACGGTGCAAACTGGTCCATCATTCCATCATTCGGCGACTGGCTCGGAATGGTAGTGCCCTTTAGCTGGTTGGTGATTGCAGCTAGTTGTGCCTTAATTTGTCACAGTTCATCATTATCTTGGACCTGAGCTAATCTCCGAACGTCCGCCCTTGGCGTGGCATAGCTATGTTCAGTGAGATTTTCAATTAACTCACACGCCTCTTCATAGGTTTTATTCATTAGGGCGCCCCCAGCAGCAGCGGTGATGTCGTTTTTAAATTGGGGGTGTAGTCCCCCAAAGAATGTCTGGATGACTACCCACCCGTGTAATCTATGATGGGGACATCTCTTTAGCATGCCTTTATACCGCTCCCAAGCCTCATATAGGGATTCTTGATCCCATTGTGCAAAGTGAGTAATCTCGGCTAGTAACTGAGCGGTCCGGCCGGGAGGGAAAAACTTATTCAAGAACGCGGCTACCATTTCCTCCCACGTGTTGACAGAATTCGGAGGCAAGTTCTCTTCCCCAATAGTCGCTCTATCACGAAGAGAGAAAGGGAAGCATCTTAGCTTAATTGCATCTTCAGAAACCCCGTTCCATTTGAAAGTGTTGCAAATTTTTTCAAAGGAACGGAGGTGACCGTGAGGGTCTTCAGTTGGTCCTCCCCCGAACTGATGATCTTGAAGAAGCTGAATAGTTCCATGCTTCATTTCAAAAGAGTTGGCGGCAACCGCCGGTGCTTGTACTACCCTTAATCCTACCACCCCCGCTGGTGTTGCATAATTCCTCATGGGAATTCTATTTGGTGGTGGTGGATTATTATTAGCATTGTTGTTATTATTGTTGGACAGAATCTCTCCATTTGCGTTGTTATCGCCCATAATTCTACGATTCCGGTCTCTGGCCTCTCGACGAAGTTGTCATGCGGTCCTTTCGATCTCTGGGTCTAACGGCTCAAGATCTCTGAATAGTCTCCTTCTTGGCATAAACCAAAAGGAATCCTACAATTAAAAACACAAGTCTTAAGTCCCAAAGAGCAATAAAATAGAAATAAAACTGATAATTAAAAATATATCTAATCTAATAAACTTTATAGAATGTAGTGATATCAACACAAAACAAGTTCCCCGGCAACGGCGCCAAAAACTTGATAGGTTGGGTTTACACCCTTCCTACACGGACCGCAAGTGTTCGGTGTTGTATCAAGTAATACGTACGGAAGTACGAGTATCGAATTGTAGGAACCTGGTATTGAGTACCACAAGACTATATCAACTATTAACTAGATGAAATCAAAGTTGGATTGTTGGATTTAGGTGACAGAGTTTTAAGAAAACTAAGACAGAAATTTAGATCTCGAAAATGGCTAGTTAACTGCTGAAGAGAAAAATATATATATATGTATATATATGTGTGTGTGTGTGTATGTATATATGTATATATATATATATAACATCAAAACAAATAAAAATAAGATATTATTTTATGACTTGGTTAGTTTAAATTAATAAATCAATCATATTAAATATGAATTAATTTTATTGTTGTAGTATTTTTGCCTAGCTGGGTATGAAAACATGGTTGAAGTTTAAGAAATGATTTATCCAATTTTAAGTTACGAATATGATATTATGTATGGATCTTTCATATCAATGATTTTGGTGTTAAAATATCGATAATAAGCTTGTTTGTTGCAATTATAGTAAAAGAACAATATAATTAAATCTTCTTTAACATAATTAAAATTTTAATTTAAGAAATCAAATCATAAAACTACATTGTTTCACATTAGTAACATTGTGCTGTTTCATAACATGAAACAACACTTTAATGTTTCACATCACATTCCACGTCAACTTTTGTTTTCAAAATTGTGAAACAACACTACATTGTTTCATCTTGTGAAACAACATTTTCACTACTAAATAAAAGACTTTTTTCGGCGGAATTTTTCAACGGATTTTTCCGCCGAAAATTTTCGGCGGATTTCCGTCGGAAGTCAAACATGTCAACCCACTTTGACTTTCGCCGGAAATCCGCCGGAAATTTATTTATTTATTATTTTTTTTTAAATCAATTATTTTCGACGGAATTTTATTTTTTTTAATTTTTTTCTTATTAATTATAATTAATTAATTATTTTTGGCGGATTTTCGGCGGATTTTAATTAATTAAAATCCCCCGAAAATAATTAATTATTTATTTTTTTAAAAGAATTAAAAATAAATAAAAAACCGTCGGAAATCCGCCGAAAACATTATAAAACTTCCTACGGATTTTCGACGAATATTTTGTATCTTTAAAAAAATTAAAAAAAAAAGATCCGCCGAAAATAATTAATTATTTATTTTTTTAAAAGACTTAAAAAAAATAAAAAATAAAAATCCGTTGGAAATCCGTCGGAAACATTATAAAACTTCCGGCGGATATTTTTTATTTTTTAAAAAAATTAAAAAAAAGGGATCCGCCGAAAATAATTAATTATTTCTTTTTAAAATAAAAATAAAAAATAAAAATAAAAAATCCATCGGAAATCCGTCGGAAATTTAGAAAATAAAAAATAAATAATTTAGAAATAAATAGTTTCTTTTTCTTAAAAAATTTAAAAATTAAAAAATAAACGGCGCCGAAAATCCGCCGGAAATTCTAAGAATACAAAAAATAATAAAATATAAAAAATTAAAAGGCCGCCGAAAATACAAAAAATAATAAAATATTTTTTTCCTTAAAAAAAATTGGAAAATAAAATATAAACGGCCGCCGGATCCAGTTGGGTTTTAACGGATACAGTTGGGTTTTAACGGATCTAGTTGGGCTTTAATGGATCCGGTGGGGCTTTAATCGATGCAATTGGGTTTTAACGGATCCAGTTGGGTTTTAACGTACCCGGCTGGGCTTTAACGTACACAGTTGGGCTTTAACATACACAGTTCAGTTTTAACGGATCTAGTTGGGCTTTAATGGATTTGGTTGGGCTTAAATGGATGCAACTGGGCTTTAACGGATGCAGTTGGGGCTTTAACGAATCCAATTGGGCTTTAACATACACAGTTGGGCTTTAACATACACAATTGAGTTTTAACGGATCCAATTGGTCTTTAATCCGATAGGGCTTTAATGGCTACGGTGGGGCTTTAATTGATGCAATTGGGCTTTAACGGATCCAGTTGGTCTTTAATGGCTATGGTTGGGTTTAACGTACCCGGTTGGGCTTTAACGGATCCAGTTGGGTTTTAACGGATCTAGTTGGGCTTTAATGGATCCGGTGGGGCTTTAATGGATGCAATTGGGCTTTAACGGATCCATTTGGGGCTTTAACGTACACAGTTGGGCTTTAACATACACAGTTAAGTTTTAACTGATCTAGGTGGGATTTAATGGATTCGGTTGGGCTTAAATGGATGCAACTGGGCTTTAACGAATGCAGTTTGGGCTTTAACGAATCCAGTTGGGCTTTAACATACACAGTTGAGTTTTAATGGATCCAGTTGGTCTTTAATGGCTTTAATGGATCCGATGGGGCTTTAATGGCTATGGTGGGGCTTTAATGGATGCAATTGGGATTTAACGAATCCAGTTGGTCTTTAATGGCTACGGTTGGGCTTTAACGTACCCGGTTGGGCTTTAACGTATCCAGTCGAGTTTTAACGTACCTAGTTGGGCTTTAACATACCCGGTTGGGCTTTAACGGATCCAGTTGGGGCTTTAACGTACCCGGTTGGGCTTTCACATACACAGTTGGGCTTTAACATATATACACAGTTGAGTTTTAACGGATCCAGTTGGTCTTTAATGGCTACGGTTGGGCTTTAACGTACATAGTTGGGCTTTAACATACCCAGTTGGGCTTTAACATACACAGTTGAGTTTTAACGGATCCAGTTGGTCTTTAATGGCTACGGTTGGGCTTTAACGTACATAGTTGGGCTTTAACATACACAGTTGAGTTTTAACGGATCCAGTTGGTCTTTAACAGCTACGGTTGGGCTTTAACGTATATAGTTGGGCTTTAACATACCCAGTTGGGCTTTAACATATACAGTTGAGTTTTAACGGATCCAGTTGGTCTTTAATGGCTACGGTTGGGTTTTAACGTACATAGTTGGGCTTTAACGGATCCAACTGGGCTTTAACGTACCCGGTTGGACTTTAACGGATCCAGTTGGGTTTTAACGGATCTAGTTGGGCTTTAATGGATCCGGTGGGACTTTAATGGATGCAATTGAGCTTTAACGGATCCGGTTGGGGCTTTAACGTGCTCGGTTGGGCTTTAATCGGCGATTCGCTTTCCGATTTTCAGCATAAATAAGGATTGTCCTTATTTTTCTCTTTTTTTACGTTTACCTTTTTTAGAGATCACATAACTCCGGCGAGATACACTTTCCGAGCAATCAAAAATCCTTTCCATTCTAAGTTCGAGATTTAGAGTTCTACTTAAGGTACGACTTCCAGTTTTCCCTCTGTGTCGATTACATGCGTAAGAAGTCCATAGCTAGAAAGCCTAGAAAAGCTTGGGACATTCTTAGTTACTGGCGTGCGACCCTGAATATCCCAGATTTTCAGATGTCGATTGAACCTGTGAGTGTGTATAGGGAAGAGGAAAACTTAGATTACTTTAAAAAATTAGCCAGGATTCCAGATGAAATCAATCTGATGACACCGGAAGACTTAAAACCGGACGAGGTTCCGAAGGGGTATTGCGTTCTGTACGAATATCCCTTCAAGATAGGATTTACCTGGCCATTTAGTCCTTTGGCCAGGGATTTTTTGTATGCCTTTGATTTGACGCCTGGACAGTTAATGCCTCAGTTCTGGCGAATTGTCCAGGTTATCGAGCGTCTTACGGCCGATTGGGAGGTTCCGTTCAACTTGAACGACCTTTTGACTGCTTACAGCGTTCGACCGGATAACTATCACCGGTATAGTTTATTCCCTCGAACGAAGGGAGACAATGTACTAGTGCACAATACTGCGGTGAACGACCGTGGTTGGAAACGCCACTATGTTTTTATCCAAGTGGCGTCCGTGAACGACGAGGACAGCCAATGGTTGTCGTCTGGATGGAATGAATCGGGTAGGTTTATCGTTTTGTCGTGCGTTTGTATTTTTTATAACATCCGTTCTGATGGTTTCTTTTTCTGTTTGACAGTAATTGACTTCACTAAAGTGAAGCCAAATAGAGATTCTTACGACAAGATTCAGAGAATCTTGGAAAAAAGTATCTCTGGCCGTTCGTTTTTTGCTCGATCAAACGACGAAGAAGACGAGGCTGTCTTTGTAAGAGAAGCGACGTTCGTCGAGGGTTTTTGTCAAGAAGAGAGGAAAGAAGAGAGAGAAGACGAGAAAGAAGAAGAAAGAGAAGAAGAGATGTCTGGTATGTCGTTCGAAAATACTTCTTTACTTTTGTATTGTATGCGACTTCTTGTCTAACTTGTTTATTTTATTCAGGGGATGCACCTGCGAAGTCGTCCGCCCTTAGACGAGCCGAACAACTGGAACTTGCTCGCCAAGGGAGGGAAAAGACGAAGAAAAGATCTGCCCCTTCTGCGGGGGTAGACACAAGAAGGGTCCGAGGCAAACCTCGACTCTCGCCCAAGAAGACGGGCGACGTTGCTCTGTCGTCCCTTGCAGAGACGACACCATCGAAAGGAACCGTTGCTGGGGTCGAGCTCGGAGGCTCGACTCAGGTGACGAAGGACACTCCAACGTCGGGGATGTCGGGCGTTAATAAGCCTTTCCTTGCACCTTCTTCCTCCTCCAAGGGTGAGGAAAGGAACAAGGAGAAAATGGGAGAGACGACTTTTAAAGTCACTGTCCCATCTGATTTTATGGCAAATGACGTCCTCGAGATGGACGTCATTTTTCCACACCTGGGAAAATTCCTCCTCTGGACCTTCTATAACCGATACAAGGAGTCTCGGGTCGAGGACACGGGGGCGCACGCCGCTGGTCTCTCTTTCATGGTAAGTTTTACTTATTTTCTATTTTCTCCGTTATTCAATTTCATTATTATTAACTCTTTCCCTTCTGCGTGTAGGCTTTCCAAGCCTGTCTAAGCTTCTTCTCTCAGACGGAAGGTCTTAGGTCGTCTTTCCCTGACGTCAAGAGAAGGGCCGATGAAGCTCTCGAAAGGGAGAAGGTCGCCCTGGAGGCGGTCATGGCTGAGAAGGCGAAGGTCGAGAACCTCAAGACTGAGCTCACCGATGCCCGGAGTCTATTAAAGATTTCGGATCGTAAGAAGGTTAAGCTTAGGGATCGTCTCCTTGAGCTTGAGGCGCCGTCGACCAAATTGGAGGTCGAAAGGATTAAGGCCGTTACTGCTGCTGCTGCTGACGAAGTCGCGTCCCTCAAGAAGAGGGTCGAGGAGCTGGAGGGCGACGTCAAGGACCTGGATACGGAGAATAAGCAAGTCGAGGCTTTCTCTCGTTTCACGGCCCGAGCCGCTTTGATGAGGCGTCATCTGAACGGGAAGAATCCCATGGCGTCGGCCGCTGAAGAGCTCCAAACCTACCTCGACACCGTGGGGACCGAAAGGGACCTTGATGAGGATGACGACTTGGAGGAGAGCGATGGCGTAGGAGAGGTGGCAGTAGTAGAGACCGACGTCGTGCAGGAACAACCTGACGTTCCTCCTTCTTAGCTCATTTTCCTTCGGATTTACTATTAAGGGTCGGTCGTCTGTGGTCGTCTCTTATACCTGTAATTTTTCTTTTTGGAAATGAAAAAGCTTCTTTTGTCTGTCAATGCTCGTCACTTGCTTTTCTTTTTCAAACTTACATTTTATCGTACGTTAAGTAAGTAAAGAAGATACAAAGTCACTGTATATCATACATTTATCCATACCGTCATTCATTAACGAAATCAACTGGGATTTTCGATCGACCAAATGAAATTGTAATAATGGTTCTCGGATCTAAATATCGAACATCGAGTATAGGAATTAACTTTTATCAACAACTATGACCAATCGTATGCGTACGATCATATGAGTATTACTCAACATAAGATTTTAACTAATTCGTGCGTCCCTGCAAGAAATAACATTAGTGGGGTGGTCGTTGGTTTGACCAACGACCCTCCGATGCTTAAGTTAGTAAATTTTTTCTTAAGAAACAACCAAAGGAAATGAATTCGGATTTTAAAAGAAATACCTCTTTAAATGAACTGCATTCCAACTTCGTGGGATATCTCGACCGTCGAGGGTTTGGATTTTATAAGCTCCCTTACCCACGACGCTAGAGATTTGGTAAGGGCCTTCCCACTTAGTGGAAAATTTACCTGCATTGAGCTCTTGAGTGTTTTGAAATACTCGACGTAGGACGTAGTCGCCTTCTTGGAAAACTTTGATTTGGACATTTTTGTTGAAATGTCGCTCGACCGCTTGTTTCTGTGATGCCATGCGGATGTGCGCTGCTTCTCTAAGTTCCTCTAAGGCATCGAGGTCATAGCTCAGGTCGACCAAGTTATGCTCAACGGACGTATGTCTCGAGGTCGGTAGTCGTACCTCCATAGATAGCACAACTTCACATCCATAGACTAAGGAAAAGGGAGTTTGTCCTGTGGACGTAAGTGGTGTCGTACGATTAGCCCATAAAACGGAAGGTAATTCTTCCACCCACTTTCCTTTGGCAGCTTTGAGTCTTTTCTTGATTGAATTGATAATAGTTTTATTACTTGACTCGGCTAGACCATTCGACTGTGGATATCGAGATGTCGACGTTACCAACTTGATGCTCCTTTCCTCACAAAATCTTCGCGTCCGATCACTGATGAATTGTGTTCCATTATCGCATGTTATTTCGGATGGAATTCCAAATCTGCGTGTCGTTGACATGCATCGCACGACGCATCTTGTCTTAATATCAGCCAATAGTAACCTTGTCGTGATATCCTGTTGGCTAGACTGCGACTTCCTGAGTGATTTCCGCATTCACCATCGTGTATATCTTGTAGGATTTTCTGGACTTGCGTCTTGTTGGTAATACATCGTAGATTCAAACCAGTCGAAGATCTTCGATATAATTGTCCTCTGATCATGATGTACCTTGACGCTTTAAATCTAACCTTTCTTGCTTCCATTCTGTCGTCAGGCAGTTGATCGTTCTCTAGATAATTTTTAATGTCGTCTGACCAAGAGTTTTCTTCCTCAATCGGTGCGATCAAAGTATTACCATTGTCTTCGATGGACGATGTTGCGAGGTGGACTATTGGAATACTGTCGAATGTCGTTTGATTAAGTGCTGACCCCAAATTGTCTAGTGCGTCAGCTTGAGTGTTCTGATCTCTTGGTATCTGCTCAATTATGAAGCGACTGAACTTCTTTGCTTCTTCTTTTACTATTTTATAATAGGCAATCATCCTCGAATCTTTTGCTGTGAACTCTCCAGTGACTTGGTTAACGACTAGGGACGAGTCGCTTCGAACACGCAGATGCATTGCCCCCAATTCATGAGCAATTTTGTTTCCTACAATCAGGGCTTCATATTCTTCCTCATTATTTGTTGCCTTGAAGTCGCACCGTATGGAGTATACTATCTTGCCCCCTTGTGGGGACTGTAGGACGACACCCAGGCTTGTTCCTCGTATGTTCGATGATCCATCGACGTCGAGCGTCCAAGTAGTGTTGTGCAAAGTCGCCACAAATAGCTCGTTGGACGTCGTCACTTCTTCTAATTCTGGACTAAAATCTGTAACAAAATCTGCCAAGACCTGTAATTTGATCGTCGTTTTAGGCTTAAAATCCAAATCGTAACTACTGAGGTAGACGCTCCATTTGGCTAGTCGTCCTGTTAGTTCGGGTTTTCTTAACACAGACTTCAATGGAAAGTTAGTTACAACAGTTATAGGATGTGATTCAAAATAATGCCGTAATTTCTTAGCGGCCATAACTAACGAAAGCAAAAGTTTTTCTATAGACGAGTACCTGGTTTCAGCGTCTAATAGAGTTTTACTTACATAGTAGATTGGCAATTGTCGTCCGTTAGTTTCTCGTATAAGGACTGCACTCACCGAATTAGTACTGACGGCTAGATAGAGTTGAAGAACTTCACCTTTCTCAGGTTTGGAGAGGAAGGGAGGTTAGGTCATGTATTTATTGAGTTGTTGCAACGCCTCTTCATGCTTATCAGTCCACTCGAATCCTTTGTTTTTTTGCAGGATATTGTAGAATAGGTGATGTGAGTCCGTGATCGTTACCAGATAATCAAAACAACAAACAATAGATAATAAACCAACCTGTTTGGATTACAAACGCGGATTACACGGTTGAGTTCTTGAGTTAAGCTCTCTGTTTGTTTTCTCTCTTTTCACCTTTATTATGTGTTATGTGTGTGTATTCTGTTATGATCGATAGATGATAGAGAGAAAGAAATAATATCTATTTAAGATATTATCAAAACTTAAACTAATAATAAAAATTAATATCTAAAACTATAATATCTAGATATTAAAAACAACTTTGACTTTATTACAGAATAGACCCTAGACTATTGTTGAGAGTAACTTTCAGCATTAACTTCAGATTGCGATCTTCGTTTTGGATGATCTTGAATCCAATGAGACTGTGTCTTAACAATCTCCCCCTTTGGATCAAGATCATTACGAAAATGATTTGGCAATACGATCTTCTCTTTCAGCACAGAAGATGCAATCTCTTTCTCTAGCTCAGAATGCTTTAGCAAAGTATCTTCAAAGAAAATTTATCTGAAATCAGCATGTCTTCAGAATACTTTGATCTCGCAGTTCTTGGTCCTGTAATGTAATGGACTGAACATTTCTTCAAGCTTTAGATTCTCCCCCTTTTTGATGGAAAGTGCAACGACTTCATCAAAACTTTGAGTAAGAAATGTCAACCACTTGTAGTCTCTGATCCGTCAATTCAATAGTTATTCATCCTGATCTTTGCAAATCTAGACAAAATAATCATGTAACACCTGAATCAACTAATGAATCAGTTAGAATGCCTGTCAGTAACACTAAGTCACTGTGTGTAACGAATACACATTGGAAAGGAGTTGTTTGATGTTGACTCCCCCAGGGATTCCATTTAATCATCGAAACAGCACAAAGGTTATTTCTATAAACGTTATGACAAAGAAACTAATTCCTTGTGTGTTCGTGCTTGTGTTGAAAGAATTAAGCACTTGATGATTGCTTATTTGGCTCAAAATTGTGTAAACCACTGAGACAACAGTAAGTTAAACACAGACTCAATGTGCATGAGTGAAGTGCGAAGGTGGGGCAGACTTCCTTCTTTTCAATATCCAGATTTTCCAAATGAAAATCAGATAGCAAATGTGCTGCATCCCCTTTTGAAAATGTGAAACACTTTCTTGTTGAGAAGAAAATGAGTAGATAGTGAGGTTTGATCTAGAGTTGGCATGGGTTAGTTGCCTATTTCAATAATGTTCACCAAAGAATTGTGAAACACTAGTAATGTGGCTACCCGGCTCAGAAAAAGTTGGTGCAGAGTTGTGATATTCTTTTTAACTCTGTTCTCGCACGCTCTTTCTTTTAAACGTTTTGCTTTCTCTAATCACACTCATTTCTATTCTCTTTGCACACTCAATCACTAAGGATTAACTTCTTGGGTAGAAATCACTGGTTAAGGTGATTCCATAGAAGTTGTGTTAATTCCTAGCACAATGATTCTTGTTTTCCTATGATGCATGTGATGCTCAGATTGGTTTAACTATTTCAGTTAAAGCACAAAATTGATTTTGAAAACATTTAAAATCACACTTCCATAATATAAAATCTGTTGAAAAAATCGGGAAGTGGTTTGAACATTAAAAACAATGTTTTCTATGATTGAAAGTTGTCCTCTTTCAAACATATTGGAGATTAAGATGAAAGGTAATACCTTAAAGTTTGATCTTATATATCATGAAGCTTTGCTATAAGTCATAAAGATATGAACTTCTAAGCTTCTCTCAAACTTCTGCAAAAGTCTTTAGGTCAATTAAAAGTAAAATTTATTCACTTAAATTGAAAAGACAAAAAACAGTAAAACTATTAAAGTACGAGTTCTGATCAGAAATAATCAGAAGTCATCACCTTTTAACTCCCCCTGAAATTATGCATTTGAAACTTTATCAGTTGTAAAAGATATGCATAAAATTTCAGAAAAGTATGTACTCCCCCTTGATGGTTGATTTCCTCATTCGAGTATCGGAGTACAATCTTCATGTTCAGCACGGAGTAAGGTCTTTTGATCGTTGAAGTGCGAGTTCTAAACTGTTGTGTTTAGAAGTCAAACTTCGTTGAAGTACGGGTTCTAAGCTGATTTACTTAGAAGCCTCTTTGACATTGAAGTCCGGGTCTTCAGCTGATTTACTCAAGAACCATATTGACATTGATGTCCGGGTCTTGAACTGTATTATTCAAGAGCCTTTCTTCTTTGAAGTTCGGGTTTTGAACTGCTTTGTTCAAAAACCATTATTCTTCCTACTCCCCCTTGACAGTAGGTGCCTGCAACACAGGTTTAGTTTTCTTTGGTACCCACTGGTATTTGGGTCCATAAGTGTTAGTTGCAGTTCGTATGGGGGTTACTGAGTAAGAACCATACCAGTAATGGTCACTCGTCTTGTGAACAGGATCATGTGTACGACAATAAGAACAATAAAATTTCTTACCTGACAAACTGATTAATTTATCTCTTGAATAAACAAAATCAGGTTTACCTTTCAGCGCATTGTTCTTCTTGGCAATCGGCGTATGTACACATGAGTTTTTACATTTCAGCTCTTCTTTAACTGGTTTCCTGTTCCAGACCAGTTCAGCTTCTTCTTGGAAGCTTCTTCTCCTTCTTTGATGTGTACCTGAAAAATCTTTATTCCCGCCATAGAAAAGATTAGTACTCCGAATATGATTAGAAGATTTCACTGACCTCTTTGAAGAAACAGGTTTCTGATATGAGCTTGCAGCTGACTTGAATGAACATTCTGAATCAGCAGAATCATCTCTAGGTGAGTGGACAATTGACTCTGGAGTCTTGCGCTCAGTCACCACCACCGTTGAAATAACCTTTTCAAGCTCTTTAACCTTTGAAGAATAGTTGTTTCGTTCTTTGACAAGAAGGTCAATCTTCGTCTCAAGCTCGGACCTCTTCTTCTTCTCTTTCTGTGCAAGCTTAGATAATTCAGATAGCTTTGCATTAACCTTCCTAATTGCAGCTTCAAGGATGCTTCTCTCTTCTTCGAATCCCTTCTTAGCACCCTTCTGATCATTTGCCTTCCTCTCCTTGGCAAACTGATCTCTTTCCAATATGATTACTTTCTCAAAGTCTTCAACTTTTTGAGAAAGCATTAAACTTTGAAGCTCAATCACCTTCTTCTCTTCCACACCCTTCTTTGACAGATCTGAGAACTTCTTTTCAAACTCAGATATTTTCTTTTGTAGCTCAGCATTTGCATTCTCCAAATCTTTGAACTTCTTCTCATTACTCTCAACAGACTCTTGCTTCTGTTTTTGAGCTTCTAAATCATTAATCTTTCCTTTAAGTTCAAAGTTCTCAGCTTCCAAAACTTTTCCTTTTAAGAAAACGTTTCGGTCTGAGTCAATCCATTCAGAGTTTAATGCAAGATAGTCCCAAATCTCTTTCCCTGAAGCTTCTGGAATATCCATTAAATCATATATTTCCTTAGAAATACTCTTTCTCAGATAAACTCTAGCTCTATAATCAGCATGATTTCTTTGTGCTCCTTCAGACAATGATAATATCATGTCTTGACCCAGTTCATCACCATCTATGAAGCTGAAAAAATTTATTTTCCACTTTTCGTATTCTCCTTTATTCAACATGTGAAAATAGGAAGACATTCTGTTTAAAGTTCTAAGTCTGGAAAAACTTTGCGTTTTGAGAAGGTTTGCGCGAGAGGTTGATTGCGCAAAGTGAGGTTCGACCGGTAAGATGTAAAGAACCGTTAAGATTTTCAACCGATAAAACTGATTGACCGGTAAAAGGATTGGATTTATGCTTGACCGGTACAATTTTCGACTGGTAAAATTCTTGGACCGATAAAAAGATTGAACCGGTAAATTAACAAAGTTTGAATCTGGGATCGATAAAAAGTTGGTGTGTGAGAGTAGTGTGTTAAAGGTGGTCACGTGATAGTTTGCATGAGAGTTTGCATGTGAAATAAGTTTTGCATGAAATTTGAGAAGTTAGGAAATAATTTGCATGGATTTGGATCGATATGTGTGAGAAACACGTGAGTAAATCTTAGAAGTTATAGTGAGTGGATCTTAGAAGTGGGTGGAGTGGTGTGATATAGTGAGTGGATCTTGAGAGGCTGCCACGAGATTTCATTGGGAGAAGTTTGAGAGTGTTTGCATGTGAAATTGTGAGGCTGCCACGTGATTTTGTTAGAAGTTTGAGAGGCTGCCACGTGATTTCAAATTGACCGAGAAAGAAGAAAAAAAAATCACAAGCAATGACCAGAG
Organism: Arctium minus; assembly: GCA_954870635.1. Taxonomy (NCBI): domain Eukaryota; kingdom Viridiplantae; phylum Streptophyta; class Magnoliopsida; order Asterales; family Asteraceae; genus Arctium; species Arctium minus. Next base: position 18,423,588 of record OX941097.1, on the reverse strand, counting down.
CTTCTAAGACCGGGGGGTTTGACCGGATGTTGTTTTGTGATTCGACCGGATAAAAGAAAATAACATTTAACTCTTTGACCGGAAGTGGGTTTAGGTAAGACCGGGGAAGTGTTGTGGAAAAGATTTATTCGACCGGGGAAGTGAGTTTTCCTTTGACCGGATAACAACAACAAAAAAAATATATTCGACCGGATAAAAAAAATTCGACCGGTACAAGAGTTTGTGAGATTCGACCGGGGAAGTGAGGGTCCGGTCGAATGCTTAAGACCGATAGAATGTAAAAACTAAGGTTCGACCGGTACGCTTAAGACCGATACGTCGTCTTCTCCGATTAAATCGACTGTAACTCTAAAATTAACCAAGCTAGAGGTCGATTTACCACACCAAATTTTGACAGATTTATCGATTTATCAACTACAACATCACACAACTTTTTGATTTCAAAAACAACCACAAAATCAAGATATGGATTGATAGCACAGTGTTCTTCAAAAAATGAAGAACACAGAGTCTAAAAAATTTGATTTTGATCTGGATCAGGCTCTGATACCAATTGTGAGTCCGTGATCGTTACCAGATAATCAAAACAACAAACAATAGATAATAAACCAACCTGTTTGGATTACAAACGCGGATTACACGGTTGAGTTCTTGAGTTAAGCTCTCTGTTTGTTTTCTCTCTTTTCACCTTTATTATGTGTTATGTGTGTGTATTATGTTATGATCGATAGATGATAGAGAGAAAGAAATAATATCTATTTAAGATATTATCAAAACTTAAACTAATAATAAAAATTAATATCTAAAACTATAATATCTAGATATTAAAAACAACTTTGACTTTATTACAGAATAGACCCTAGACTATTGTTGAGAGTAACTTTCAGCATTAACTTCAGATTGCGATCTTCGTTTTGGATGATCTTGAATCCAATGAGACTGTGTCTTAACAGGTGACATTTGTCGGACGACCGAGATATGAATCTGTTTAATGCTGCTACACATCCTGTTAGACGTTGGACTTCTTTAAAATTTCTGGGTGATTTTAGCTCAATAATTGCTTTGATTTGATCTGGGTTAGCTTCGATTCCTCGTCGTGTGACCATGTAACCGAGGAATTTGCCAGCTCGAACTCCAAAGGAACACTTTGTCGGATTTAACTTCATTTTGTATTCACGAAGAATGTCGAACGACTGTTTGAAATGTTCTATATGATCGTCCGTATGTTTCGATTTGATGAGCATGTCGTCGATATATACCTCTATAGTGTCGCCCAAATGTTCTTTGAACATCATATTCACTAGCCGCTGATACGTCGAACCTGCATTCTTAAGACCAAAAGGTATTACTTTATAACAATAAATACCTTTATCTGTCATGAAGGCCGTTTTTTCCTGATCGTCGGAATGCATCAATATCTGGTTATATCCAGAATACGCATCCATGAAGGTGAGCAATTCATGCCCAGCTGTAGCGTCGACCATAGAATCGATGTGTGGCAACGGAAATGGATCTTTTGGACAGGCCTTATTAAGGTCTGTGAAATCAATGCATACTCTCCATTTGCCATTTTTCTTTTGGACGACAACAACGTTGGCGAGCCAATCTGGATATTTGACTTCTCGTATCTTTCCTGTTTTAAGCAAATTATCAACTTCGTCGTTGATAACTTTATTTCTTTCAGGAGCAAATTTTCGTCTTTTCTGTTGAACGGGTTTGAATGATGGATCGACGTTGATTTTATGAGAAATAATACTCGGATCGATGCCCACCATGTCTTCGTGCGTCCATGCGAAGCAATCATAGTGGTCCTGCAAAAAAGAAATTAGTCTCTTTTTGAAGGATGGATCGAGTGTCGAACCTATGTAGACCATCTGATCAGGCTTATCCTGGTTTAGGACGACAGCTTCCAAGCGATAATCGTCGTCAGTCCCAGGAACGTCCTGGTTCTGTAATTGCTATACTGTCTGCTTCGGGGGCTTCAAAGAGACTTTGTAACATTCTCTAGCAACTTTTCTTTCGCCTTTGATCTCCTATACTCCCCATTGTGTGGGGAATTTCAAGGTTTGGTGGTACGTCGAGGGTACGGCTTTCATATCGTGGATCCATGGTCGCCCAAGGATAACGTTATAAGCCGATGAGCAGTCGACGACGTTAAACTTCGTCTGCCTGTTGATTCCTTTAGCATATACTAGTAGTGTGATTTCCCCCATGGTATTTGTCGATCCTCCGTTAAATCCAACGAGTGTAGTCGAGCGTCGGGTAATCTCGGATTTGTCGATCCCCATAGCTTTCACTGCATCAAAAAAGATAATGTTAGCGGAACTACCTCTGTCGACGAGTATCCTCTTTGTCAGGCAATTTCCAATGCTCAATTGGATAATTAGTCCGTCATGATGTTTCTGGTGTACGTCGTCGAGATCTGCTTGGTCGAACGTCAAGGGCATAGTTTCTAATTCTGCGTCCTCCTTGGGTCTTGCCTCCTTTGGAATTGGTCGGTCGTCGGGACCGCGACTAGCATGTCTCTTGGCAGCTGAATATGTGGTTCCACAGATATCAGAACCTCCGGTGATACAATTAATCACTTTGGCATGCTCTGGGGATGTAGGACGCACATCCTTCTTTCCCATTAATTCTTGTAAATAACCTTTCGAATTAAGCCAGGACAATTCTTTCTTCAAGGCGATGCAATATGTTAAGACACAGTCTCATTGGATTCAAGATCATCCAATCTGAAGATCGCAATCTGAAGTTAAAGCCGGAACGTCGACTCTCGATATTAAAGTCTATGTCTATTTGTAATAAATGTCAAAGTAATCAATGTATTTGTTTATTATTGTAAAAGTTAACTTAATATCTAGTTTGTTAGATATTAGTTAACTTAGGTAACTTAGTTAGTTAAGTTAGTTTCTAGTTTGTTTGATATTATCTAGGATAATATCTAGATATTAAAGTATCTAGATATTAAGTTAGGTAGTGTGTAAAACATACCAAGTTAGATTAGATGTGTTATCTTTCAATCTCTCAATAGATCAGATATTATCAGATCACACACAAAAACACACACAAAAAGGTGTAAAAGAGATAATACAGAGAACAAATTCAAACTTTGAATCTGATCAACCTTGTAACCGTTGTTATATATCAATACAGGTTGGTAATCGATTAATGTGTTGTTTCTAAGAACTTGATATAGTATTGTTGGACCGACAATTGGTATCAGAGCCTGATTAAGATCAAATCAAGTTTTCTGAAAAACGACCCTGTGTTCTTGTTTGGAAATCGATTTTGAGTGTTTAAGTGTTTTAGGTGTTAAAATCGATCAGGTTGTGATCGATTAGCATGCTAGTTTGAGTTGTTGTTGTTTGATTTCATTATAAATCATTTATCGAGTTCGATTTTGTGATTTTTGTGAGAAAACAGTCGAGAACTTTAAGTCACTGTGCTATCAAACTATTTTCGAAAAAGTGTGTTTTACTGTGATCGAGTGCTTACAATCAGTTCTAGAAGTGTTTCTAGACATAAGGGTAGTGTTTTGGTACTGCTAATCGTTTCAGGATCAAGTTCTAGTCGATTTTCCAAGTTTAAGGACGAACATACGCAAAGCAGAAGAAGAACACACGCAAAGTCCAACTTTGCGCGTCTCACATCAAACGCAAAGTCCCACTTTGCGCGTCCTAAGTGAAACGCAAAGTCCCACTTTGCGCGTCTCAAGTGAAACGCAAAGTCCAACTTTGCGCTCCTCAAGTGACCCGCAAACCTCACTTTGCGCCTCTCAAGCCAAACGCAAAGCACACTTCTCGCTTCAAAGAGCAAACACAAACCTCAACTTTGCGCATCTCTAGACCCGCAAACCTCAGTTTGCGCTTCCCACTAGACCCGCAAACCTCAGTTTGCGCTTCCCACTAGACCCGCAAACCTCAGTTTGCGCTCCTCACTAGACCCACAAACTTCCCTTTGCGCTCCTCATTTGAAACGCAAACCTTCTCAAATGCAAAGCTTCTATTCCATACTTAGAATATTTTTTCTGAGAATTTTCGAAACTGAAATAGGGTCTTTAATTGTCATAAATTTTTTCTCTAAGGGCGTTGCCCCCATACCCCCACAAGGGCGTTGCCCCTTGACCCCACCCGCTAACCGGGTAGCGGGACCCCCGTGCTAAGTCTGCCTAGGGGGACAAAATTTCTTGTGTGATCAAATTTTATCTGGACTAACGGTCAATACAGTTCTTATTGTATATTTAATCAATACAGGATGACATCCAGAGAAGCCCTCGCAATAGGAACTGACACCAAGCCACCAGTTCTCTTCAAAGGAGAATACGAACAGTGGAAGGATCGGTTTCTGAACTTCATTGACAGACATGAGCTGGGTGAGTTCATCAGGACATCTATTGAAGAAGGGGTTATGAAACCAGTCATAATGACTCGTGTAGTTGGAAATGTGATACTGAAGTTGAACTTAAGTTTCATGAGCTACAAGATGATAACCTTAGAAGAGCCAAAGGCGACAGATTAGCTAAGTCAAACATCTTACAAGGAATTCCAAATGAAATATACGTAAAGATTGACAGCTACAAGGCCTCCGGCAAAGAAATGTGGGATCAGCTTGAAAAGATGATGTTGGGTTCAAAAGTTGGAAATCAGCTGAAAATCTCCAACTGCCTAAATAACTATGAAGAATTTAGAGGCAGAGTGGGAGAAACTTTAGAAGAAACCTATGACAGGTTTGTGACTTTGTTGAACGAACTTAGCAAGAACAAAGTCCACAAATCTCAAATTGAGTTGAACGTCAAGTTCCTGAGCATTCTTCAACCAGAATGGAAAAGATTTGCAAGACAGATGAAGCAGATCAAAGACTTGAATGAGATTCCACTTCACGAGGTGTATGAAACCCTCCGTCAGAATGAAGAAGAGGTGGATGAAATTCTAGCTGAGAATAGACAGAGAGGAAAGACAGTTGATGACACAGTCGCTCTTGTTGTTAGGAAGAAGAAGAATAAGACGATTGTGTACGAATCAGATGAAGATGAAGCTTATACAAACTCTGACACAGATGAAAATGATCAGCTGAAGCAAGAAATGATGATGCTGACAAATGCTTTTCAGAAAAGATTCTACAAAAAGCCAACATCAAACAGTCAGAGGTACTCATCTGGTCCGAACAACTACATCCACAAGGAAAGGGTTGAAGGAACCAGATATGAAGGAAAGAGATCTGAAGGGAAGAGAACAGAGGAAAGGAAGCCTGAAGAGAGAAGGTATCAGCCTGAAGGGAAGAGATTAGAGGAGAGAAATCCGGAAGAGAGAAAGTTCAAAGCTGAAGGATCCAGTCAGACAGAGCCACCAACGTGCTACAACTGTGGCAAAACAGGTCATTATGCCAGAGACTGCCGAAGGCCAAAAGTCAGAAACTCCGACTACTACAAGAACAAGATGCTTCTTGCAAAGCAACAGGAGGCTGGCAAGGCACTGATGGTTGAGGATGAATACTGGCTCGATCACTCAGATGAAGAAGAAGAAGAAGAAGAGGATAAAGAAAAAGATGAAGCCGTCAACATGTGATTGATGGGCCAAATAGAATCAGATGTTGAAGCTGATTCAGACAATGAAGAAGAAGAGGTATGTAATCTATCAGATTTAGATTTCATGAATAAAATGCATGCCATGAGTTTAAAACAAAAAGAGTTAGAATCTAATCTTGAGCAAGAAAATGGTGTCATAACTGACAAAAACCAAGTGATACAGAAACTTAGCAATGAAATTGCTGAGAAGAAAGTATTAATTGAGGTTTTACATAAAGATAATGACACCAACGCTAAGGAAAAGACAATAATTCTTAAAGAGAATTATGATCTTAAGTCTAAACTGCTAAAAGGTGAAATAGATTTATATGAGCTTACAAATTTGCATGCTTCTTGTACCAAAGAAAACTTTTCTTTACTTGGAAAATTAAAAAGTTTGGAAGAGAAGTTATATAAAATGGGTCAAACTGAACAGACTATTTTTCTGAACAAACCCAAAGAGGAAATAGAGATATGGGGAATCGGCTATAAGAATCCTCAGTGTCTATAAAAAGGGATGTCTGAAGTGTCAGGACTTTATGATCATCTTTCAATGCAATTAGCTCGCAGAATCCCTGAGTTTAAAACATTTTGGACTAAACTATAAGAAAAGGATGAAGCCAATGAAACGGAAAAACGATTGAAATCAACTAAAGTTCATCTTCCATTTAATTATTCGAAGATGAATAATAGTTATAATGAAAATCCTATATATCAAAAGAAGAAAACTCTTTCAAGTGATTTCTTTCCAAGTTATTCTGAAAAGGAAATGGAGGCGAAGCCTATTCAAGGTAAACTACATGTCCCTCCTCTCGTTTTAGAACGTAAAATTTCTGAACTCGAGAATTCTTTGTCAGATGAAAGACTTTTGATAAATATTGAGCAAAACGTTTTTTCAACCGTGTTTTCAAATTCTGTTCTTTCGAAGACTTCAAACTCTGAGGATTTGTTTGGTTCATCAAATAAAGGATTTGATTTTTTGAACTCTGACGGTGGTTTAGATAATGGTTCTAATCAATTTGACTTTAATGAAAATCTTCCTAACCATTCATCTTTTGTTAAGAAATCTTCAAGAAAAACCAGTATGCCTGTGAACTGTGCAAATTCAACGAAAGTTGATAATTCAGTCTCTGTGAAAGATAAAATTGTTAAAGGTAAGAATATATCTCAGCATTCACAGAAACCGAACACTACTGGTAATTCTAAGAAGAAGCAATCGTTTGTTGCTCCAAGGTCTAACTCACCAGCTTTACATGTTTCAGATCTGAGCAAGCAAAGGCCAGAAGTAAATTCTCAATGGCAACCCAAACGGAAGCTTGACAAGACCGTTTTATCGTTTAGTAGTGTTAATTATAATAAGACTTCGCTTAGTAAAGATGTCCTAATTGCTGATATTGTTGTTTTGAACCCAAAACTTGCTGTTTCTCGTAAACAATATACAATAAAGCAATTATTTCAGTTATCTTTATCTGCTAGAAAGTCTTCTATTTATGATAAACATATTTCTATTCCTTGTCAAGATTCTGGAGATTGGTTTGAAAATTATCATGTGCATTCATCTCATACTAATTCTTCCAATTCATTTCAAAAGAAAAGAGGACCCAATTTGAAATGGGTACCAAAATCTTGTGCTAACACAGCAGGACCCAAATTCCAATGGGTACCTAAAGCTAAATCTGTGTTGCAGGCACACAAAGCTTAAAGAGAAATCGACTTCTGATTATGTACAGATCAGGACTCGTTCTTCAATGACAAAATAGGTTTTTGGATAATGCAGTTCAAAACCCGAACATCAAAGTCAAAATAGGCTTTTGAACAAATCAGTTCAAGACCCGCACTTCGATAATCAAAAGTGCTTATTCCAATGTTGTCATATAAATCTCTAAATTTATTATTTCTCTTATGCAGACTAGTCACACATGGTTCTTGGACAGCGGATGTTCCAAGCACATGACAGGACAAAAAGAGATACTGTCCAATTTTAAAGACAAATATTGCGGAACAGTCAGATTCGGCAATGACTAGTTTTCATCAATCATGGGATATGGTGATGTACAACATGACAATGTCACGATCAAGAAGGTGAGCTATGTAGAAGGCTTACGACACAACTTGTTTAGTATAGGCCAGTTCTGTGACAAAGACTTAGAGGTCAACTTCAAAGCCAAGAGATGTTCAGTTCGCAATTAAGAAGGCGAAGAACTCTTGGTCGGTACTCGAGAATCAGACCTCTACACAATCAATTTATCAAATGTCCAGACTGACAAGCAAGTTTGTCTACTGACGAAAGTATCGATGCAACAAAGTTGGTTATGGCATCAAAGGCTCTCTCACCTCAACTTCAGGTACATCAACAATCTGGTCAGTGGAAAGCTCGTCAAATGACTTCCAGAGCTCAAGTATGAAAGAGAACATCTTTATGCAGCTTGTGGAAAGGGCAAGATGAAGAGGGCACCTCATAAACCAAAGCCTGAACCAAGTACAAGCGCTCCGTTAGAGTTATTGCATATAGATCTATGCGGTCCGATGCGAACTCAGAGTCTAGGCGGCAAGAAGTACATACTCGTGATCGTGGACGATTACTCGCGATACACATGGGTCAAGTTTTTATGTTCAAAGGATGAGACACCAGATGTACTCATCACTTTCCTAAAGACGACCCAGGTGAATCTGCAGAAACCGGTCAAGTTTCTACGAACAGACAACGGCACAGAGTTCAAGAACAACAAGGTTAAAGAATATCTCGAATTTGTCGGGATTTCACATCAATACTCTACTGCTCGTACGCCTCAACAAAATGGAGTGGTTGAAAGAAGAAATCGAACGCTAGTCGAGGCTGCTCGTACTATGCTAAGTCACTCTGACTTACCTCTATTTTTGTGGGCAGAAGCTGTTTCTACCGCGTGCTACACACAGAATTGTTCCATGGTACATCGGAGATTCAAAAAGACTCCTTATGCGTTAATCAACAACCGAACACCGACAATCAAATATTTCCATATATTTGGGTGTAAGTGTTTCGTTCTAAACGATAGGGAGAGTCTAAACAAGTTCAGTGCTAAGGCGGACGAAGGAATCTTCATTGGCTATTCCTCGACATCAACTGCATTTCGTGTTTATCTAAAGAAGTCAAAGACAGTGATTGAAAGCATCAACGTCTCATTTGATGAAGAAATGGCTTCCGAACAACAACGTTCAGAACCCGTTATAACAGGAATACTAGCTTCTGGGCAACTCAGTTCAGGACCTACGTCTCAACAGAATAAATCAGATGAAGCATCAACTTCTATGAACCATTTATTTGATTTAGATTTATTATTTGAATTGTTTTATGATGAATTTCTTGGATCTAATGTAAAGAAATCTGTTGTGGTTGACAGGATGGAAGACTTAACGACTACTCATCCAACCAGTTCAGATATTCCTATTGAATCAAATGCCCCGATTCAACAAGAGATTACAATTAAAATGCTGACTCCAACAGTTGAAGAAGTGACAACTGATAAAGAGACAAAAGTAGTTGAAACACTAGGAGATACTATACAGATCAATCTACAACCAGAACAAGTTGTACCTGCTGAGCCTTCTGAACCTGCCACTTCAACTGAAACCATCAATCCTCCTGAACAATCAGAAGAAGGTACAAGTGGATTTGTAGATGATACAACCGACATACAATCATCTAATCCACTGCCTCATGAACATAAATGGACCAAAGAGCACCCGCTAAGCCAGATCATTGGCGATCCATCAAAACCGGTGCAAACTAGGTCAGCATCAATAAACATGTGCATGCATGACTCCTTTCTGAGCAAGTTCGAGCCAACAAGAGTATCAGAGGCACTTGCTGATCCAGAATGGGTGGTCTCAATGCAAGAAGAGTTGAATCAATTTGATGCACTTCAAGTCTGGAGACTCGTACCAAAGCCTAAAGGTAAAACCATTATAGGTACGAAATGGGTTTTCAAGATAAAGAAAGACGAAGATGGTACCGTTGTCCGAAACAAGGCAAGACTAGTAGCCAAAGGATACAGACAAGAGGAAGGAATCGACTATGACGAAACATATGCTCCTGTGGCGCGATTAGAGGCAATCAGAATGTTTCTAGCCTACGCAGCCCACAAGAACTTCACGGTCTTTCAAATGGACGTGAAGACAGCATTCCTGAATGGAATTCTGAAGGAGGAAGTCTACGTCTCACAGCCAGAAGGTTTTGTCAATCAAGAGAATCCGAATCACGTTTACATTCTCGACAAAGCACTCTACGGTCTGAAACAAGCACCTCGAGCCTGGTATGATGTCCTTTTCACTTTTCTAGTCAAGTCTGGGTTTTCAAAAGGTACGGTGGATACCACTTTGTTTATCAAAAAGGAAAAAGGCGATATCATTTTAATTCAAATCTATGTAGATGATATTATCTTTGGCTCTACAAATTCGAAGTACTGTAAGAATTTTGCAAACCTTATGGTGTCTAGATTTCAGATGAATTTGATGGGAGAGATGAATTTCTTTCTTTCTTGGTTTACATGTAAAACAATTTTCATCGGGTATTTTTATCAATCAATCAAAATACATTAGGGATATTCTTCGGAAGTTCCAAATGGAAAATTCAAAATCGATTGGTACCCCAATGGCACCAGATACTAAGATTGGCACCGATCCTTCGGGAAAGGCTGTTGATGTTAGGACTTATCGAGGGATGATAGGTTCTTTAATGTATCTTACTTCTAGTAGGCCAGATATAATGTTTTCAACATTCTTATGTGCACAATATCAGGCCAATCCTAAAGAAATCCATTTGTCTGCTGTGAAGCGCATTTTTAGGTATCTGAAGGGCACTACAGATCTTGGTCTGTGGTATCCTAAAGATACTAGTTTTGAACTAACAGCCTACACAGATGCAGATCATGCAGGTTGTATGTTAGACAGGAAGAGCACGTCAGGACACGTACAGTTCCTCGGTGACAAACTCGTAAGTTGGGCATCGAAGAAGCAACTTTGTGTTTCAACCTCCACGGCCGAAGCAGAATATGTAGCTGCTGCTAGTTGCTGTTCTCAGGTCTTATGGATGCGAACTCAATTACGCGACTACGGTTTCCACTTTAACAAAATCTCGATATACTGTGACTCCAAGAGCGTCATCGCAATATCAGCGAATCCTGTTCAACACACCAAGACTAAGCACATAGACGTCAGGTATCACTTTATTAAAGATCATGTTGAAAAAGAAACAATTGAACTTTTCTTTGTAAAAACTGATTATCAACTTGCCGATTTGTTCACCAAACCCTTAGACGAAAAGAGGTTCAACTTTCTTATCTCTAAGCTTGGTATGCTAAATATTAAAATCTAATCAATAGTTACCTATAAAAGTTTTCTAAATTCTTAACTCTGATTGATATCTGCACTTCATAATACAAGGGGGAGAATGAGAAGAAATTGACAAGTGGTCAATATTACTTCGAGGGGGAGCTCATAAAATTTTGCATGTACCTTTTAATGCCAAATTTTTTTTGTATTGCAAGAATTTAGGGGGAGCTCTTCAAGTCAAGGAGTACGGATATGACTTCTGATTATTTCTGATCAGAACTCGTACTTTAAAAAGTTTTACTGCTTTTTGTCTTTTCAATTTAAGTGAATAAATTTTACTTTGACTTGACATAAGACTTTTGCAGAATTTTTGAGAGAAGCTTACAAGTTCATATGTTTATGACTTAAAGCTTAGCTTCATGAGATAGAAGATTGTACGTAAAGGTATAATTCTATATCTTCATCTCATATAGGGTTGAAAGAAGGACAACTTTCAATCATTGGAAAACATTGTTTTTTTATGTTCAAACCACTTCCCGATTTTTCAACAGATTTTATATTTTGGGAGTGTAATTTTAAATGTTTTCATGATCTAAATTGTGCTTTAACTGAAATAGTTAAACCAATATGAGCATCACGTGCATCATAGGAAAACAAGAATCATTGTGCTAGGAATTAACACAACTTCTATGGAATCACCTTAACCAGTGATTTCTACCCAAGAAGTTAATCCTTAGTGATTGAGTGTGCAAAGAGAAAAGAAATGAGTGTGATTAGAGAAAGCTAAATGTTAAAAGAAAGAGCGTGTGAGAACAGAGTTAAAAGAATATCACAACTCTGCACCAACTTTTTCTGAGCCGGGTAGCCACCAATTCTAGTGATTCACAATTCTTTGGTGAGCATTATTGAAACAGGCAACTAACCCATGCCAACTCTTGATCAAACCTCACTATCTACTCATTTTCTTCTCAACAAGAAAGTGTTTCACATTTTCAAAGGGGAAGCAGGACATTTGCTATCTGATTTTCATTTAGAAAATCTGGATATTGAAAAGAAGGAAGTCTGCCCCACCTTCGCACTTCAATCATGCACATTGATTCTGTGTTTAACTTACTGTTGTCTATGTGGTTTACACATTTTTTAGCAAATAAGCAATCATCAAGTGCTTAATTCTTTCAACACAAGCACGAACACACAAGGAATTAGTTTCTTTGTCATAACGTTTATAGAAATTACCTCTGTGGTGTTTCGATGATTAAATGGAAGCCCTAGGGGAGTCAACATCAAACAGCTCCTTTCCAATGTGTATTCGTTACACACAGTGACTTAGTGTTACTGACAGGCATGTTAACTGATTCATTAGTTGATTCAGGTGTTACACGACTATTTTGTCTGGATTTGAAAAGATCTGGATGAATATCTTTTGAATTGACGGATCAGGGGATCTAACCGCAAGCTTGACATTTCTTACAACTAATTTTGATGAAGTCGTTACACTTAACATCAAAAAGGGGGAGAATGAATACACAAGAAATGGCAAAGATCACATGTTTCAAGAATCACGTCCACTCTTCAAAAGGGGAGATTGTTAGATTGAAGACATGTTGATTTCAGAGCTAGAGAAAGAGATTGCATCTTCTGAGCTGAAGAAGAAGACTGAATTGCTAAAATCATTTTTATAATGATCTTGATCCAAAGGGGGAGATTGTTAAGACACAGTCTCATTGGATTCAAGATCATCCAATCTGAAGATCGCAATCTGAAGCTAAAGCCGGAACGTCGACTCTCGATATTAAAGTCTATGTCTATTTGTAATAAATGTCAAAGTAATCAATGTATTTGTTTATTATTGTAAAAGTTAACTTAATATCTAGTTTGTTAGATATTAGTTAACTTAGGTAACTTAGTTAGTTAAGTTAGTTTCTAGTTTGTTTGATATTATCTAGGATAATATCTAGATATTAAAGTATCTAGATATTAAGTTAGGTAGTGTGTAAAACATACCAAGTTAGATTAGATGTGTTATCTTTCAATCTCTCAATAGATCAGATATTATCAGATCACACACAAAAACACACACAAAAAGGTGTAAAAGAGATAATACAGAGAACAAATTCAAACTTTGAATCTGATCAACCTTGTAACCGTTGTTATATATCAATACAGGTTGGTAATCGATTAATGTGTTGTTTCTAAGAACTTGATATAGTATTGTTGGACCGACACAATCATCTGTTATATGACCGAAGTCATTATGGAAATCGCACCATTTTGTTTTGTCTTTCTTATCACTGTCCTTATCGCTTTTCTTTGGCCATCGAATGTTTTGTTGGAGCTGTTTCAGGGATGCGACGACGTCCTTGGCTGATCCAGGTAAGCCATAAGATGATACCTTAGGATACTGGACAGATTTGGAAGTCGTCGGCCCTGTCTTTTCAAATCTGACATTTGAAATTTGTCTGGTAGGCTCTGATCGACCGGTCGGCTTTGGTTTGAAATCTGACTTTTTAACACCTAGGCCTTTCTTGTCGCTCGAGTGTTTATTTCTGAAAGCGAAGTCATCCTCGACCCTCATATGAGTGAGCGTCCTTGCTCGTACGTCTTCAAAGGTTTCTGGAGGATATTTCGTAAGGTCGAGATATAACCCTGAATTATCGTCCAGACCCCGTTTATATGCTTCAATAGCTGTTTTTACGTCGCAATTTCAGATACCGATCATTTCTGCGTTGAACCGGTTAAAATAGTCTCGGATGGACTCTCCATTTTTCTGTACGACATAGTAAAGGTTGCTCGTCTGTTTTTTCATTTTTCGGCTGCTGGCGAATTGTTGAGAAAATTAGTTCACCAATTCTGCAAAAGACCCGATGGTTTTGGGTTTGAGATTGATCAACCATTGTAACGCTGCTCCAGTCAAGGCGGCTCCCAAAATCTTGCACATACAGACTTCTTGAAACTGATATGGTATCGAGACAGTCCACATAAGTTGTTTGTATTGGGCGACGTGTTATGTCGGATTAGTGGCGCCTGAATATTTTGGGGTGAAGGTCGGGATGCTATACTTCTTTGGGACGTCCACCAATGCGATCTCATCAACAAACGGCGACGCCTGAAATCCCGTACGTAGTTCGACATCAACTGGAACTGCTGCCCCCGGCAATTTGGCCAGCATCGACAAGACACGCTCATTCTGTTCCTCCAGAAGCTTCAATTGTTGTGCAACGGGATCTACCGGGACACCACTTGGAACACCCAATGGAACATAACATGATCCGTTGAAGCTAGTCTGCTGCGAGGAATCAGAGGCATGTCCATTGAATGGCATAGAGGCCATAGGCATGGTTGGGACTATGAAGATCGCAGGATTAACTGGTGGTGGACGAGGATAATTAGGCAATGGAGGAGGTACGTTCCAAGTACCGGTATAAGCATTCGTAGTCCCCGTCACATTATTTCCACTCTGGTTTCTTAGATGCTCGATGGTTTCAGCCTCTTGTCGAGCCTGGGTTGTTAGGGCGTCAATACGGGCACGGGCAGCAGTCAGCTCCATGTTCATCTGGGCCACAACATGATCTTGAGTTCCTTGGAATGCCATTTCCTGAATGACTGCAAAAAGAGAACACTTGAAGGAAAACGTTAGTACATCATAAGATTATCGAAGATTTTCTTTAGATGGGGCCCCACGGTGGGCGCCAAACTGTTTATGCTAAAAATCTCCCAAGGAAAATTTAAGGTAAATGTGAAGCATGATCCAACCAAAGAAAGTAACTCCAATAATCGTACGACAATAAAGAAAAATAAAGTAAATGAGACGAGAGAATTGGTGACGCGGAAAACCCCGAAAATGGGTAAAAACCGCGGACGAGTGTGAGTCGTCGTGCACTATGAACGTCAATCAGGGACGTCGTCCTTTATAACAAATGTTAACAGTGTATTGCAACAGTAAAATAAAGTAAGGATGGTCGTGTGTTGTATGTAATCAAAATTCCTGTCGTACGTCGCGTGTTGAACGGCAGAATACTTTATGAGCTTTGAAAGTCTGAGCAATCTTTGAGAGTGTAATTCGTGAGCTTGTGAGGTCTTAGAATCAGATGTCTTGAATGTGAGGTTCCATCTTCATATTTATACTCTATTTTTCTGTTGGCAAGTCTTGAATGCGTATCTTTAATAGAATAACCGTTTGATATTGATGATAGCGTCTGTTATGTCCGTTGTTATTGATGATTCCAACCGTTACAATCTTTGGTCATGAATGTCTTTTGAATCCTGCATTAAACATGATATAACGTATGTCATAAGTTAATAACTGAAATAAGGTCGTACGATAGAATTTGTCATACGGGTTTTAAGTCGTTTAGTCGGGGTCGCCTACTGGAAGGGCGTCGATTATCGCTGGTCGTACGACGGCGGACTGTTGGAATTTCTACCCAAACATTTGGCAAAACTAGCTTATAAGCATTTAAATTACCAAAAAGGACATTAATTATTTATTTATAATTAAAAGTTAATATATAATTATGAATATTAATGAGGGGCATAATTGGAATAATCACAAAAAACTCCTCATAAGCTACTCCAAATAGCTTATCAAAAAGCTAGATTATGGTCATCCAAACATGTATTGTAACACCCCGAATTTCGTTATGTAACCTTGGTATTCTAGTTTTAAGCTTTTGTCATTAGCACCGCGTTTGGTTCCAAGTTTGAGTTTGGCTTTTGGTGGGTTGGACAAACCACAGTGAACTACGCGAGTTGCACCGCGACTTGAGGTCGCGGCACAACCCGCGAAACCCTCTGGATGGGTTTGGTTTTGTGTTAGCGGGCGAGTTATGCCACGAGTTGAGGTCGCGGCATAACCCGCGAGGTTGCCTGGACCGACTTAAGGGTTTTCCAATCAAATATCTCATTTGGGGTTTTTATCACTTTTCTCAAACTCTCTCATCCTCTCTCTAGATATTTCTCTCTCTCTCTCTAGAGTTTGGTGATTATTATCTAGCTTTCGATCCGAGGTTCCGGTGTGGAAAGCTTCGTCTTGTCAAGAGGGTTGATATCTGGTTTTTCGGGTTTTCGTATAAACCTATTGGGTGAGTTCCTACTATCATTTTAAACTGTATACATATCAAAAGATACCTTTTGGAACTCCTATATATCTCCATGGTTTCATATCTAAGTTTTCTACATATTTGATATAACTTGAGTTTTGGGAGATTTTTAGGGTTCCCGATCATTTGTGTTTACTAAAATGATGGATCTTATCTTATTGAAGTAAAATGATGTTTTACTTGCACATTATGTGGGATATGTGAAAAGAATGTTTAAGAACTCATTTTTAATTATTTTCATTCTTACCAGAAGTTGAACTGGAAATCACATTTTGTTTATAAAATGTGTTTATACCATATGTTTATCTATGGTTGGTCACATATGTTGTTGTGACGAGTCTGTACCATTACTAGTGGATCCCTAGGTTTTGAGTCGACTGATATTATTTGGATTTTACCAAGTAAAGTAAATATAGAGCTACATGTGCATTAAATTGTGAGGCTCTGGCCGTTAACAAATATAGAGCTACATGTGCATTAAATTGTGAGGCTCTGGCCGTTAACGAATATAGAACTACATGTGCATTAAATTGTGAGGTTCTGGCCGTTAATAAATTATGGTACTACATGTGTTTTAAATTGTGAGGTTCCATAAGCTAGTCAAAACGAAGAACTACATGTGCATTAAATTGTGAGGTTCTGGAAAGAAGGTTTATGATCTTATTTTAATGGATTTTATTCCTAACATCAGTTAACTTGGAAATGCTTGTTTGAAAGGTTTCCTTTTTGGATGCAAATGTTATCCCTTGAAATTTATAAACTGTATGTTCTCACTAGGCTTTTTAAGCCTAACACTTTTTCTCAAATGATATGTATATCAGGTTCTCGTTAGCGGCGGGTTGCCAAGGGCTTGAGTGTCGGGGTTTGACCTCGAGGGTTTTTGAGATGATCAGTATTGGATTGTTGGGCATTTGTTAAGTCCCATATTTTGGATGATTCGGGATTCGCAACTGATGTAATCTAGATAGTATACGTTTAGATTATTTGTTGTTAGAATCCTTATCCGTATTCTGACTTTTGTAAAGGTTAAGTGCAGTTCCCCTTTTTGGGAGGTTTATACCTATTGTTGATGCTTAATTGTTTAGTTTCCGCAGTTTTAAATTTACCCTGGAAGATAGGGTGTTACAAGTTGGTATCAGAGCTCTAGTTTAAGAGAACTAGGCATGATTGTAAGATGTCTAGACTTAGACTGAGTTTTATAGGCATCGATTGTGAGATTGGGTAGAACTTCTAGGATGGTACAGTCTTAGAGTCGACGGAAGTTATGTTCATCAGGCGTTGTGATGACGGTAACAAGAACCCTTATGTGTTATATGTTCATAATCTCACTTAGCTAATGTGATTATGAGGATATTTTACGTGAGTGTAATTGGTTTGCTAATGTTATGACAATTGGTAGACGTAGCGGTACGTTTCTTTCGTGCGTGTTTCAGTTAAACTCTTCCTTACCCTTTCTCGTGCTTGTGTTTACCTGCTTTACCTTGGTATGTTGACCGTTAGAGTAGTGCGAAAGTTTCTAAGCGAGTAAGCTAAGGAATGATTGTTGTTGATAGCAATGTCTCTTCGGGATGATAGTAAGTGCGTAGAACGCAATAAGTTAATAATCTTGAGCCAGATTAGTTGGTGGAATTAGAACTATATTTTGATTAGATCGATTCTATTTCGAGGAGATTTGTAAGTTAATTAATGGGATGGTTGCCCTATGATGCCTGAGGCATCCGGTTGATTATAGTACGTCGGGATGTTGGGAAGCGTAGTATTAAGATGTGAGTGCCGACCAAATTCATGCATTAAATTTATTTCTAAAATAAGGTTGCATAAATTGCTTTCCATGATTGCCAACCATAAAGTAAATTACCTTATAACGTTTTGGCAAAACATTTAGCAATCAACATATTTTAAACTATGAGCATAAGCATGCTTAAAATGGTTTTGATGCACCTGATTTCAAATTGTTATCAAAACTCTCTTTATTCACGTCTTGTGTTTAAAATGCTATTTTTGGATGTCGAAATATCTGTGTTTTAACGCTTTTTGAGTTAATGGGAAAGTAGTTGTGGAATTTTGACTTTGACATTGGATCTCTTCCACGTATGTCAATGATTTTAAAGGAAGAGTTATTCTCATGCTTTTGAATCGGAGTTTCTTGGGAATTTTTAGTTGTGTGAATTTTGTTGAATTCCTTGGAGTTTTGTTTTACGGATTCTTTTGTCGCGTGCGTGTATTTTGAGATGCGTGAGTTTAATTTCATTGCGTGCAAGTTATGAGTTCTTTGGGCGTCGTGTCTCATCAAAAATCTTGTCAAAATGGTCGCCTTATCTTGTGTTGAAAAATGGAAATTTGGACACCACTTGATTTTAGCGTTAATGAGTTTTATGAAAATCCAGTTGGATTATGGTGTCTCATCTTACGACTTTTGTGTCACGTAAATAATTTCAGGAACATGTGCATAAGCATCATTGTGTGCGTAATTTCGGGGTTTTGTTAAAAAATGTCAACCGTCGTGTACTATGTGCATTGGATTTAAGTATAACGTTGGTGTGAATGATTACATAAACGATCTATGTTATTTTTAAAAACAGGACTTTCTTTCTGATCATATTTCCATCATTAACTCTTACTGTTAAAATGCCCGCAAAGCATTTAGCGAGTTAACGTAGTTTTTATTTTGGTCAAATGTGTTTATCTTTACAACGTGAAGCTTTTAAACTCGATTTGAAATTTTATTTGCATCCCCGTTATTTTACCGCCCTTTGGGGAATGAATTGTTGCATATGGGGTGAGTTGAAAATTCTTTTGCTGCAACGTCTCTTGGTTATAGAGGGGGAATTTTAAAGATAAAATTGGGATTTTTCCCTTTGGAGTTGTACAAACAATTGTTGCACGTGTTGAAGTGCAAGAACCTACTTTCACGTTTATAGTGTAAATTGTTGCGTATGTTTTACTTGGTATTTCTCAAGATGTGAGTATTTTGATAAGTTTTCATATTCGATAATTTGGATTGTTTTAACATCATAAATTGCTCATGTCGAGCTTGAATATTTCAACAAGTAAATAGCGTGATTTACGTATTCTGGGTGATTTTGTACACGTAAAATCTATATTATGATTTATGCATCTTTGATGATTTTGTGCAAGCAAAGTTTATTTCATGACATATGCATCTTAGTATATTTGCATTCATAAACCTTTGGAAAATCTTCGGTCTCAATACGTGTTGAGTTTTGGAGAAATCATGCCCTTGTGGTGTGTGATTTCATAAACATTGTTTAAAGACATTACATTATTGGGGAAACATTAAATGTCGGTTAAATGTGTTTTTAGGATTACGAGGCTTTCGTTGGAAATTTACGTGAAGTGTTGGGCTTTTGGCTCGGGTTTTGACTAAATGAGTCGTGTGGACATTTGTCCGGATTTATAACCGTAATAAAAGATTTTAGTATGATGGAGTTTATTCGTGTTTTTGGTGAGTTACATGTTTTTGAGTGCGTTGGTCATTCAATTGGAGTCATGTAATGTTTAGACAGTGTTGTAATGGTTTCATTGGCACATAAGTCTGTCTGTTTAGTAAGGCCTGAGGTTTTGGGTTACACTTAGTGACTGCTCGGGTTTGCTAACGAGTAAACAATAGGTGGCACGAGCCACTGAGTTGGAACTCGTCTAGATTGGGTAGACACCCGTGTCCGTAAGCCCTTGAGGTGGAACTCGACAGAGTATGGCTAGAGGAAACAACGGTTTGAGGTTGTAATGTCTGGTATGGCATGGGAACTAAGATCGGGATACGTGGTGAAATCCAATAACATCACGGGTGGCCCCATTCATTTGTTATCGCCACCCAAGATGGAAACGTTTAGAGGTCATGCGAGGAAGTTGTATGGGCGGCCTACTTGCGTGTCCTTCTATTCTCTTTGTGTACGGGTCTCTCCATCGTAGACCCGGGGTGTTTTAAACACTAAGGTCATATTCTTACCAAACTTTGGTTATGTGGAGTCGACGGTAAATGATGACTTTAATATTGGGTTCTCCCCACGTATATTAAGGTTTGAATGAAGTGTGTTTTCCTGCGTATGGGTATTTAGTTTTCTTTCGTTTTGGTCGCGTGAGTATTTGGCCTAATGTCCATGATTTTGGACGTACGGTATGCATGGTGTTACTAATGTTTCATACTTCGAGTTAGTACAAGTTGTATCAATTTATAAAGCATCGTTGAAATGAAGAATCCATCTTTGAAAGTGCATAACTTTGAAAAGAAGTTGTTCCATGTTTTAAAAAAAATCATTATTTGAAAGGTTCTGTTTTAAAGAAAAATTCATCAATTTAATTGCTTTTACTTATGTAAAACTCTTGAACTCTCTAGGCGTTAAGCCTAATTCTTTTTAATTTTCAGCATGTGCATCAAATTCCTGTTGTGGGTTTTATTAGCACCCGTCCACTCTAGTCCGAATGTATAGATTGGTGGTATGTTTAGAGGTTAATCTTTATAATGTGGTTGTAGACGAAGTATTTATGGAAGTATTAAGAAATTTGAATAAGGGCTATTTCCAGATTTGGAGTCAGATCGGAGTTGAGTGATATCAGAATCTGTGTTAACCGATTGCCGGAAAGACGCATTAGTGCGCCTTGTAAGAATATCTTTATCGATATTAGGAATGGATCAGTGAAATCTGAGAGTTTTGGGAAGATTAGCGTCGACTGTTGGCTTTGAGTTCGGAACCGTGCAGTTCGAAAGAAACTGGTAGATGGAAAGCTGAGGTCGCTAATTTCCTGGAGGTAGTAATTGTCACCTAAGGTTGGGAGGCAACCGTAACCTTGGGAGTAAAGGTTACTTTGAAGTGTTGAGTGTTCGCTCGATTAGGAGTGAATTGTGCCCAAGAAAGGTAGATAATGTGGATGTCGGTATTAGGATCTCGTTAATGATTCTGGCAATGGGTTAAGAACGATCTTCTCTGCGGACAGTGTTCCATTGAGAAGAGTAGATTTCGAGGACGAAATCATTCTAAGGTTGGGAGTATTGTAACACCCCGAATTTCGTTATGTAACCTTGGTATTCTAGTGTTAAGCTTTTGTCGTTAGCACCGCGTTTGGTTCCAAGTTTGAGTTTGGCTTTTGGTGGGTTGGACAAACCACAGTGAACTACGCGAGTTGCACCGTGACTTGAGGTCGCGGCACAACCCGCGAAACCCTCTGGATGGGTTTGGTTTTGTGTTAGCGGGCGAGTTATGCCGTGAGTTGAGGTCGCGGCATAACCCGCGAGGTTGCCTGGACCGACTTAAGGGTTTTCCAATCAAATATCTCATTTGGGGTTTTTATCACTTTTCTCAAACTCTCTCATCCTCTCTCTAGATATTTCTCTCTCTCTCTTTAGAGTTTGGTGATTATTATCTAGCTTTCGATCCGAGGTTCCGGTGTGGAAGGCTTCGTCTTGTCAAGAGGGTTGATATCTGGTTCTTCGGGTTTTCGTATAAACCTATTGGGTGAGTTCCTACTATCATTTTAAACGGTATACATATCAAAAGATACCTTTTGGAACTCCTATATATCTCCATGGTTTCATATCTAAGTTTTCTACATATTTGATATAACTTGAGTTTTGGGAGATTTTTAGGGTTCCCGATCATTTGTGTTTACTAAAATGATGGATCTTATCTTATTGAAGTAAAATGATGTTTTACTTGCACATTATGTGGGATATGTGAAAAGAATGTTTAAGAACTCATTTTTAATGATTTTCATTCTTACCAGAAGTTGAACTGGAAATCACATTTTGTTTATAAAATGTGTTTATACCATATGTTTATCTATGGTTGGTCACATATGTTGTTGTGACGAGTCTGTACCATTACTAGTGGATCTCTAGGTTTTGAGTCGACTGATATTATTTGGAGTTTACCAAGTAAAGTAAATATAGAGCTACATGTGCATTAAATTGTGAGGCTCTGGCCGTTAACAAATATAGAGCTACATGTGCATTAAATTGTGAGGCTCTGGCCGTTAACAAATATAGAACTACATGTGCATTAAATTGTGAGGTTCTGGCCGTTAATAAATTATGGAACTACATGTGTTTTAAATTGTGAGGTTCCATAAACTAGTCAAAACGAAGAACTACATGTGTATTAAATTGTGAGGTTCTGGAAAGAAGGTTTATGACCTTATTTTAATGGATTTTATTCCTAACATCAGTTAACTTGGAAATGCTTGTTTGAAAGGTTTCCTTTTTGGATGCAAATGTTATCCCTTGAAATTTATAAACTGTATGTTCTCACTAGGCTTTTTAAGCCTAACACTTTTTCTCAAATGATATGTATATCAGGTTCTCGTTAGCGGCGGGTTGCCAAGGGCTTGAGTGTCGGGGTTTGACCTCGAGGGTTTTTGAGATGATCAGTATTGGATTGTTGGGCATTTGTTAAGTACCATATTTTGGATGATTCGGGATTCGCAACTGATGTAATCTAGATAGTATACGTTTAGATTATTTGTTGTTAGAATCCTTATCCGTATTCTGACTTTTGTAAAGGTTAAGTACAGTTCCCCTTTTTGGGAGGTTTATACCTATTGTTGATGCTTAATTGTTTAGTTTCCGCAGTTTTAAATTTACCCTGGAAGATAGGGTGTTACATATATTCAAAAAATAAGTTAACTTATTTTTGCCAAACAATAGCTTGGTTTTTTATAAATTTAATGTGGACCATGTGGTTTGTCATTTGATATTTCACACGGCATTATTGCCATTCATCGAGCGAACAATTGACAGGAAATTTCTTGACAGCAAATTTGGTGATTTGTCGAACGGTAGTAGGAGATGCTCTAATAAATGAGAGGGGAAACAAAGCAGGGAAACCATGGCCCGCGTTGGACCTAATAACCCAATTCCACTAGCAATAGTTGACATGATAGTTAAACAATATAATTTTTAGATCAGTATATAATTTGGTTCATCTTTTGTGGGCTCGACAATTAGCAATCCAAATTAAGCCATTGTTTGATAAAAATAAGCTAGCTTATTTATTTTTTGATTATAAGTTTGAATGAATATAAACTAGTTTATAAGTTAACTTATTCATAAGCTACTTAAAGTAGCTTATTGGAAATTTTTTGTCACATCTTCAAATTGTAATCCTCATTAATATTAATTATTATTTATTACTATTAATTATAAGTAAATATTAATTATAAAATAAATACTAATAGAAAGCAATAATTATTAATATTAATTAAAAGTAATTAATTTTAATTATATATTGATATTAATTATTTAGATTTATTGTTAATCATATCAATTATTTTATATTATTGTTTTTTAATTACTATTCAATATATTTAAGCTATCAAAAACTAAATATAACAATTCTAAATATGTCTATGTAAGTTACATAAAATTGTATTAAATGAATTTAATAAAATATTTAATTTAATTACTAATTATATTTTTTGGAAAAATTATTAATTAATTAGGATATGTGAGGTTTATCAATTTTATTTTTATTCATATTATATGTAATGGCTTTTTAACAAATTCAAAATTTATAATAAATATATATATATATATATATAATAATCAGTTTTAAACTCTTTTAATTAACATATTATATTATTTACTTTTTCTTTACCATCTTGTTTATATTAATTGATGTATTATATTATTAGAAATTTGTTTTAATTATATTATAAAATATTGTAATTGACTATTTTTTTCAATATGTCATTTTTGGTCATTTAACACGCTTATAAGCTACTTTTGGCCGGACTGGATTGACGATAAAATAGAATCCTGGGTTGCAAATAGCTTATCAGTCACCAGCTAGTTTATCAGTCATCAACTAGTTTATCAGTCATCAGGTAGCTTAAGACTGATAAGCTAGCTTATCAGCTAGTTTGTCAAATGTAGCCTCAAATACAAAATATTGTACTTTTGGGGAATTACATTAAAAGATGCATTTACCTTTTAATGTATATTTTTTAATACAATTTTCAATATAAATTTATAAATATTTGGTCAATGCGTTTAATTTTTAATTATATAGTTTAGTAAAAGTTAAATATATTTTACATTTGAATAAGCGTCGTTTAATTTGTTGGGATGTGGAATTGAATTTTATTCCAATCTTGTGCTTGGTTTAAAGAATAATAAGTAATTGAAATCTTAGGATAATAGTAGTGGCGTGGTGGGGGTGGAGGGGGGTTTAAGGGTCGGTGGCGGACGTGATGGTGACATTAGTAGTATAGTCGTGGTAGGCGTAGGCTAAGGTAGGTGGCGGCTGTGACGACGAACGGTAGTAGCATGGTGGCGGTGTGGCCGGGCCGGGGGTGAGGGTGGGGGTGGGATGTGGTGGTTAAATTGGATGCAAAAGTTATATTTCTTTTAAAAACTAGATTTAAAATCTGTTACATTTGCTAAGAGATGAAATTCAATTCATTAACTTATATCAAAGAACGATCAAATCCCTTAACCACAAAATTCGGCGGAATCCAATCAATTTAATCCGCAAACCAAACATCATCAAGGAATTTGTCATTCCAATTCCATCAAATTCCTTTAGGGAACGTTTGGTTTGATGGAATGCTTTTGAAAGGTTTTGATTTCATGGAATGATTTGGATTTTGAATCTTTAGTGAGTTTGGTTTGTAGTATTTAAAATGGAATTGAATTTCATTTTTTATAAATAATTTACAAACACAAATTATAATCATAAAAATAATTAAATTACTTTTTTTTAACTATTACAAAACTAGTGTTTTTAATATATTTTAAAATATTATTACATACAAATCAAATAAAATATCGTGACATACACCACTTCCGTGTGATTTCAAAATCCTATATTTGTTAGATTTCAATGAAATTCCAAGATTTCAAATATAAGAAATCTTTCAAACCAAAAATGAAATTTGAATTAAATTCAATTCCATATTAATCTCTCTAATTTCAATCCTACAAATCAAACACGAACTTAGATTTCACAAACCAAAGGACCCCTAAATCTCTCATAAACATTTCCTCAAATAAAACGGGTCTTATATTATTTACGTTGACCAAGCTACTCCAAGTAGCTTATCAAAAAGCTAGTTTATGGTCATCCAAACATGTACCCAGAAAATAAGCTAGCTTATTTTTGTCGAACAATGCCTTAGTCGATACGTCTTTCAACAATATTTGACTTTTTAAACCATTTTGCTAAATAAAGATATGGATACGCATTTCTCATATGGCTATATATAGTGTTGGATGACATATTCAACCCATAAGTCGTTTTCTTGACTAATTAAACGAAACCCAACATATTGTTATTTTACTTTACTAATAAAAATTACGACTATTTTTATTTTAATATATCATGTAACAAATAATTTTTTAGAAATATGATCTACTCATTGCCTAATTATTACGTCATTTCCGTTATAATTTCAACATTTTATTTTTGAAATATCGAAGATAAATGGTAATATTTTAAAATTTGAAATGTCTTTATATTAGAATACATATATATTTCATTACAATAAAATTAGGTTCATAGATTGCCAAAAATTCCTCAGATTCTGTTTGGTTTGCATGATTGAATTCGATTGAATTTGGAGGAATTTAGAATTGAATTTCAATTCAATCTCTTGTTTGGTTTGAATGATTTCCTGGGTTGAAATCTCGACGTTTTATTGAAATCCAAGAAACATAACATTTTGAAATCCCACAGGGTGGTTGGTATTTCACGGGATTTCATAAGCGTTGTATGTAATAATGTTTTAAAAATATTTGTTTCTTATAAACAATTAATAAAATATAATTTAATTATTTTTATAATTATTTATAATTTGTTTTTATAAATTATTTATAAAGAAAATAAAATTCAATTTCATTTCAAATCCTACAAACCTAACACACCAAAAGTTGTAAATCCTTCCAAATCCAAATTCCTCCAACTTCAAAATTTTCCACGAAATCCAAATCCCTAAACATTTCATCAAACCAAACACCTCCTAAGTATCTTAATAGACTATTTTATAATAACTAAATTTATAGGACACAAAATATAAGTATATTAGGTAAAGGTGTTTCAATAAAGTTATAGGATGATTTTAAACGTTCTAACAATTTGTTTATCACTAATAGACGAAGGGGTTTTTCCGGCGGATTATCCGGCGGAAGTCAAACAGGTCAAACGCCGTTGACTTTTGTCGGAAATCCGTCGGAAATTTATTTTTTATTTTAAAAAAAACTTTTATTTTGCGGCGGATTTCCGACCGGCAAATCCGTTGAAAATCCGCCGAAAACCATAGTTTCTGGCAGATTTCCGACGGATTTGTCCGCCGAAAATGTCCTCCTGTTTTATAGTGTATATAACGTTATTTAAAAAAATGTTATATTAGAAAAAGCCTCCTATAACAAATTTTTTATTTGTCTTAACAAGTTTGATAAATAATTTAGTTAAGAATAAATTACATTCTTGGTCTTTGTGGTTTATGTGTTTTAAAACTTTGGGTCCTTGTTTTGAAAAATTTATGGATTGCATCCCTGTGGTTTGCATTTTATAACGTATTAGGTCCCTAAATCTAACTCCATTCAAAAAAGTTTTGTTAACTCAGTTAGTTTAGAGGGGTATTTTGGTTATTTAATTTATTTTTTATTTTCAATTAATTTACTCTATTTTTGTATTAAATCACAGGGACAAAGAATTTAATTTACTCTATCTTTTTCATCTTCTCCGGCCACTACCATATCTCCGACACTATATACTAGATCACACACTAAACATAACCGAAAAACTCAACAAATCAACCCAAATCCAAACCATAATAACTAAAACTGAAAATCAGAATCAAAGACTCATACGTGAAAATCAAAACTAAATTCAAAATCAAACAAATCCATATTTAAAATCAGATCAAATCCATGAACCCATCGAGAACATTCCTTTTGAAGAACATCAACATACAATAACATGCATTAAACCAATCAAGCGGTTTTGTATAAATTCTTTAAAAAAATATGTTATACAAATCCAAAATCTAATTCAAAAACCCAAACAAATCCTAAAACTCCTTCAATCAATCGATCTCCAGAAGATTTTTGACTCTATATCCTTGGTAGTGAGAACATGTGAGACAAATTAAGGAGGAGCAGATATGGAAGAAACCTTGTTGTGTACGAGAAGAGCAGATATGGAAGAAACCAACCAGATTGAGGAAGAGCAAATCTTATCGAAGTTTACAGATCAATTGCAGCGATGGTCGACAATGATAGAGAACGTCACTAGGGATTTACCGACAATATTAGGGGGGTGAGACGGGCTTGATTGTTGTGGCTAGAGATGGAGGGTTTCATAGTGTGTGTGGAGTAGGGGTGCTCAGGGGTTAGGTTGATCGGATTGGAGACATATGAACAACCCAACCAAATGCTTGCAGTTTGAAAAAAACTTAACCCAACCCAAACCAAACCAAAGTGCAACCCAACCCAAACCGTACAAGTTGGTCGGGTTGATACTTTGTTACATCAAAATATTCTCCTAACTTGTGTTCTCTAGCCTACTTAGAGCATCTCCAACAACATCTTCAAAATTTCTCCAAAATGGAGAATTAAAAGTCAAAATCTACATAAAAATTTACATCAATCTCCAATAGATTCTCCATTTTGGAGATTAAATCATTACTTATAATATTAAAATATTGTATAAATATAATAAAATATTATTTATCTCTCATATCCATCTCATTTGAAAAAATCTTATTGGTAGAATATAATAAAAATACAATTTCTCTCTCATGGTAATCATTTTTGGAGATTTTGGAGAGTTCTCCATATTTGAAGAAAATTACACTTTCTCTCCTACTTTCTCCATTTTGGAGAAAGATTTGGAGAATCTGTTGGAGCACAAAAATGCCTAAAATCTCCATTTTCTCCATTTGGAGAAGCTGTTGGAGATGCTCTCATAATTTATTTTTTATCATCAACCATTTGGTACAACTTATCCATACTTCTTAAATCTTAAGTATATCACATTCAATTAATTTTCATAATTTGCACATATATATGTGTGTGTGTGTGTGTGTGTTCATAGTCATTGAACATATATACAAAGAGTCATATAAAGATGGAGAATAGATAAAAAATATACGTATGTAAAGAGGTACCTGATGGTGTAATTTTCTAATGTACATATAAATAGAGACTTAGCAATCATATTAAATCCAAAAATAAAAGGATATCGGGTTCATCGGGTTGGGTTAGGTTCAAATAAAAGTAACTCAATATCAACCTAATACCTACGGTTTGAAGATTTTACAACTCGATTAGACATCGACTTGTATCGGGTTGGGTTATTTCGCATTGGGTTGGGTTGGGTTGATCGGGTTAGTCGGGTTTTTTAGCACCCCTAGTGAGGAGTGAGTTGTGTTTCTTATAGATAGATCAAATTTCAGGATGATGGGCATGTCGAGTCCCTAAGATAAACGGCAAACGATGTTGGTGGCAATGGAGCACCAAAACTCAACGTGGTGGAACCTTTTGACAGAAAACTTATTGGACATGGGGTTTACTCGTGTTACCAGTCGCAAATCTGTGTTCTTGGTTGGCTAGGTTTATCGAGGAGGGGGATGGGTGAAATCACGATGATGGAGTAAAGAGTCAAAGGTCTCAGATTTTTTCCAGATCAACCAAGAAATTTGTTTAATCACATGTTTGGTCCCTATGGTTTTAATAAAAAATAAATTAAATGACCAAAATGCCCCTCTAAATTGAGTTAACAAAACTTTTTTGATGGAGTTGATCTAGGGACCCAATACGTTAATCAATAGATATTTCAAAATAGGACCCAAAGTGTTAAAACACATAAACCACATGGACCAATAATGTAATTTACTCTTTAATTAAACTATATACAGTTTTGAGTCGAAAAATATTATTTAGATTTGTCTTGTTAAATATAATTTATTTAACAAAAATTCCATATGAGAGGTGTAAATTTGAGCTATGTCGATTGAGTGTGTATGGCAATTAACACATACGTATACTAACTCCGCTAAAAATCAAAATATTGTATTGTATTGAATTAATTTATTTTGTTTTATTAATAATTAATTAATAAATAAATTACTTAGTATTAAATTATAGTAAATAATATTTAATTGTAGTTTTATTATTATTAGATCAAAATATAGTTGTTATGTTAAGTATGACTTGGCAAATTGGGTATTATTATAGTGAAAAGTAATTTTTACATAATTTCAAAAGTTCATCCTGGTCCTTTGGTCCAGACTAATCCCTTGACAAAGAAACTGACTGCGAAAGCATTCAGTTCTGAGGTTAAACCCAGTGGCCACAAAGTTGCGAATGCAGGGAATCGAACCCGGATTAAGCACTATGAACTCCCCAGGTGATTACCGCTACACCACAAGGCTTGTGGTTCATAATTTCAAAAGTTAGCATGACACTTTAGAAATTGAATTGTAGTGGATATCACATGTAAGCAAAATTATAATAGCATTTGTAACGACTGATATTATATAAATAGAAAACTGAAATAATTGAAATTGCAAGGAATGGGGTTGAAACGCATGTAAATGTACTTGTGATTAAAATTTTGAAAACTAGGTTAAAGAATTAGAAAAAATATATTTACCAATAGGGGTATCAAATTAAAAAGAATAAATACTCTTTTTTTACATATAATTTGTTTAACTAGAAATTATTTCTATTCAATATAATTTAGAAAAAAAAATTGAGAATATATATATATATAGAGAGAGAGAGAGTTGGGTTACGGTGAGAAGTTAAGGTTAGTGTGAGAAAAATGAGAAGTGGTTATCGGCCGTTGGATGAGAAATTAACGCATTTAGGATGAGATGCATCGGGATAAGATGCACCGAATCAATTCTTTTCTATGGTGCAATTCATGGAAGGACATTAGATTAAAAGTGATCAATGGTTTAGATCAACTTCTAACGCTTATAGTGGTTTATTTTGCAACTCAGTAAAAGATTACAACCCCGTACAACCCTCATCTAAACCATTCATTTAGCCTATTCATTATGGATTGCATCAATGATTAATGGTTTCATGTTATAATATTACTTGCAATGCATAGTATTTCATTAACTGCATACACTAACATGTAATGCATATTATTTCATGAGAGTACCACCTTCATCCGATACATCTCATGAATCGTTATGTGCATCGACATCTGCTGCAGAAATTCGACGAAATCAGGTAATTTTAATTAGATATATAATCAATAAGAATCCAAATAAAATAGGCTAAATGAATAGTTTGGATGAGGTTGCAACGGTTGTAACCTTTTACAGGGTTGCAAAATAACCGTGGCCTATATATATATATATATATATATATATATATATATATATATATATATATCGGTAGGGTTGGGTTCCTGTGAAAAGTTGAGTGAATGGTGAGAAGCGTGAGGAGTGATTATGGACTGTTGGATGAGAAATGGACACACATTAGGATGAGATGCACCAAGATAAGATGCATCGAGATGCACCAGATCAATTCCTTTATAAGTCGCAATTCATAGGAGGGCTTGAGATTAAAAGAGATCAACGGTTCAGATCTACTTCTCACATTTCTCACTGTTAACTCAAATTCTCACACGATTTTTCGCCTATATCAATATAGGTATCAAATTAAAGATAATAAAAATATCGTTTTATATAATTTGTTTAATTAAAAAGTTAATTATATTTAAAATCATTTAGATTTTTCTAAATTGAGATAAATTTGTGGGTTTACAAAACTTAGTCTGTTCATATGAAAATGAAAATATGAGTTTCCAAAAACCATCCATTCTTATTGTTTGTAGAACAGATAAAATATGAATATTATAAAAGTTGAAATATTTATATTAATTATTAATTTGTACATATAATGTTTTAATACTTGTATTTTTGAAAATTTAGGAGGTGTTTGATTCATTGATTTTGAAAGAATTGGAATGGATAATTGATATGCATTGAGAAATCAATGCATTTTCACTATTTTTCTCTCTTTTAGGATAGTTGTTTTATTTTCAATATCCCTAATTTGAGTCTTTTTCTATGTTATTTTCCATATTTCTTTATGAGGCTTAATGTGGTAGTGAAACTTATCTTTATGTTAAATATTAGCTTATTTTGTGTTTAATGTTTAAATATTACAGCAGTTATTCACAGCATCCCCGTAGCATTAGTGGGCAGCAGGCTTATGGTTGGGCTTCATGGGTCCAGCTGTCACAGTTAATGGGCCTGGGCTTTTAAAGAAAATAAGGATGGTTTTTTGAAGAAAAAATCAGCTGATTTATTTATCTAGGGGAAAAAGACAATGTTACTTGCTTTATTGTACTTTCATTTGTCTTTTGTGTAATCTTGGGCTCCAAGTTTGTCTTTATCCATTGGATATTACCCAATTTCTTTTGTATAAATAGGTGGGTTTAGGTGCTTGTTTAGGAGTAAGTAGTACTAAGTCTTTTAAATTTCAAGTAAGCAAGTAGTTTAAAGTTCCAAGTAGTTGGTAAATCTTTTGGCCTTCAAGATCCAATCGGTTTCACAACCGATTGTTATATTTCCGTAGTTATTTTAATACAAGTCTCGTATTTACTTTATTTCTTTCTTTCTCGCATTTATTTATTTACGCTTATCGCATTTACATTCCGTCAATTTATTATTGTTATTTACTTTACGCACTTTACTTTATGTCTTTAATTTCCGCTCTTTACATTTCTTGCAATTTAATTTCCGTCATGAGTAGCTAATTTCATTAGCTTGGGTGTGAGGCAAATGGTAAGTTTTTAAATCAAAAGAAAGTGGACGTCGTTTCTCAATAACGATGTTCCACCATTTCATTCTAAGTTTTATAAATCCAAACGCACTTCTCGACGAATTGATCGCTTTGAAAGTGGTAAAGTGTAGTGGACTCAGAGATGGGCCACATTAATACACGTCAATTCGAATGACATAGGAAGTATACTTGGAAAAGTTCCTTACCAAGAAATTTGGCAACTATGTTTTTCTAATCGATATATTCTCGATAAGTTGATCACGAGTCAAAGTGTTAAAGTGTAGTGGACTCAGAGATGAGCCACTTGGAACACGTCAACTTGGATGATATGGGAATTAACTCGAGAGAGTGATTTTTAATAAACTTGTTTATTTATCCATATACTTTGAGAGCACCGTTCAACACTATCACTGGTTCTGATACTGCACAGAGATGTGCCTGGTAGAAGCTAAATCCAAGTGTGACGGCTGAATCCGAGAGGATCATTCTTAAAGTAGGTGGTGGAACTAGTTGCTGAGAGACACAATGCTGTAGCATCCCTACAACATTGGTCCACAGAAACTTGCGTTTGATACTCACCACAAGCCTTACACCCTTGCTATCTTTATTCTCTGTTATCTTAATTAACTGTTAACCAAGCCAAACAAAGTCTTCAAATTCGCCATCTGAAATCATCTCTTTCATTACACTTTTATTGCACTTTTACAACAATCTTTGTGGGACGATATTCGGTATTTTACCATTTTATTACTTGAAAGACGATATTAGACACCATTGTATACTTGCTTTGAGATTTAATTTATCATGTCTTAGAGGTGTGCAAACATCCGCATCAATAATTCCTTTGACCAAATTCTAAATCCTATATTTGGTTCACATAATGAAATTTATGGAATTCCTTTAATTCTATTGAATTCCACAAATTAATGAATTCATCATTTTTGTCTTAAGTGAAAGAATTGAATTGCATTCGACTCCTACTAACCAAACGCATGGTCAAATTCCACCAAATTTCA
This sequence comes from Arctium minus, assembly GCA_954870635.1. Lineage (NCBI taxonomy): Eukaryota > Viridiplantae > Streptophyta > Magnoliopsida > Asterales > Asteraceae > Arctium > Arctium minus. Next base: position 18,390,834 of record OX941097.1, on the reverse strand, counting down.
TTCCAGTTTCTTCAAAGTAAAATTCCATCAATGAATTCCAGTTTTCATTAAATTCCATTATATGAACCAAACGTCCCCTAAATAGTTTTTTAATAGGTAAAGCCTAAATTTATAGTATATTAGATAAGGGCATTTATTCATCATAATTTTTTTTTCAATTTTTTTGTTATTTTTTTTCAATATCAACTCAAAAACCCACAAATCTTAACTTATATGCTCACTATGATCGATTTGTTAGACATGACCCAACTCGCGTACTAATAAAAGCATGCTTAGACAATCATTCTCGAAAAATGAAAGCGTTAAATCTGTTTGTTAAGATTAATGGACGAACATGGTTAATGTTTAAAAAAAGACATTTCTTGTCGACCAATTTATATATTTGTAATTAATTAAATATTAGTTTTACTATTGCATTATAAAAACCTCTGGTGTTGCTTGCAACTATAGTGGTCGTCTGAGAGATTAGTCAGTGCGCATAAACTGGCCCAAAAACCCACGATTATCCCAAAAAAAAAACTATAGTGGTACCATATTGTTGAGAAAATGACCATACTACGTCTCTTGTTTGTACAAACATTTTTTTGATTGTTTACGTAATTTTTAGATATTTTGATCCCCTATAGGTTTTGATTAGGGGTGTAAATGAGTCGAGCTTTTAACGAGTTATACGAGCTCAAGTTGTTTATCTAGAGATCAAGCTTAATAATTTTCGAGTTCGAGTCAATATTAAACACAAAATAATACTCGTTTAATTAACTTAACGAGCCGAACTTCATAACACCAATGTTCGACTCGGCTCGTTTGAATACTCGATTAAATTTTTCGCGTCTAGTTGAGTCGAGTCATGCTAGCATACACTTTTACGAGCCAAACATGCTCATATGTTCATAAATCGTACAATAAAAATAAAAAATTACCAACCTCGAGCCAATAAACGAGTTAATCGATTGTGAGTTTGAGTCCTATATTGAAAAAGTTATTCGAGCTCGAGCCTGGTATTATTTTTCAAGTCGGGCTCAAATAACCTACTAATCGACTTGACTCGTTTACACCCCTTAGATTTGGTTTAATATTTGTATCTTTATTTGTACAATTTCTACGTTGAAGGGGTTGTTTGGCAGTTGCTGAATGGCTTGGTACAGAATGATTAAGTGGTCAGAATAATTAAGAGACTCTTATGATATAGTACAAAATGAAATATGGTTGTTTGTTAATTGTTCATAATGAACTCAGGGCGCTGAATGGTTAAGGAAGGGTCAAGATACAAAATCATTCAGAGAGTTTTGGAACCATTAAGAGGCATATCTTTTTTTTGCCAAACAAGATTCACTTCTTAACGATTCAGAAGTTGCATCTTAATGAAACCATTAAAAGGTAAACAAACAAACCAGAAGTATAAATTACTTTTCATGCGGTTAGCTGTTGGAAAAGTTCCCCTTCGTTTATTGGGTAGATATGGATAACTTTTCATACAATTAAGTGTAAACTACGATTCTCGTCCCTGTGGTTTAATGTTTATAACAATTTTCGTCCATGGTCTTTTAAAACTGCTTTTTTAGTTCTTATGGTTTTTATTTGCTTCCATTTTCGTTCATTCATCCAATTTTATTAAAATTAAGTGTTAATTTATTTAAAAATTGAATAATCAAATTAGATATTTGGTCCTTGTGGTATATAATTTTTTATATTTTTATCCTAGTTTACATTTCTTTTATTTTTTCTTTATTTATTTATTGTATTTCATCAAGACATTTATTTTTCTATTAATTATATTGTATATTTTTCATAATTATTATAACCTTAATTATAAAAATAATCAAAAAACTTCATTAAAAATACTGATAAACACATGATATTTTTTTTCAAAGCTTTAAGTTTAAATCTTTCTAAAATTAATATTTTTTATCTGTTGATTTATTAAAGATTTTTATTTATTTTAAATTACCATTGGAAAAAATTTAATAAAATTAGAGAAAAAAATAGTTTTATTTTATAACAACCGATTGTTTATTGTTAAATTCACTTTACTCCCACTATTCCATATTTTCATTTAAACTTTATTTTTATTAATTAATCAAATTTGTTTAATATTTAAAATGAACACACACACACACACACATATATATATATATATATATATCAAGGTTATAAATAACATGAGATATAAGACTTGTGTTTGACGTCACGTTAATTTTGTGGCACGTCATGGCCCATTGCATAATTTTTATAACACCATATTGAAATCTTCTTATTCTTTTATTGTCTTACTTTTTGTTTTTAATATATAACTTAATTTAAAATGGTGTGTGCGTGTGTATGTTTTATTTAACTATTAACCAAATTTGATTAACTAATAAAAAATAAATATTAAATGAAAATTTAGAATAATAGAAGTAAAGTGAATTTAACAAAAAAACAACTGGTTGTTATAAAATAATACTATTTTTTTCTCGAATTTTATTAAACTTTTTCCAATGGTAATTTAAAATAAATAAAAAGCTTTAGTAAATCAATAGATAAAAAATATTAATTTTAGGAGATTTAAACCTAAAACTTTGAAAAAAATATCATGTATTTATCAGTATTTTTAATAAAGTTATTTGATTATTTTTATAATTAAAGTTATAATAATTATGAAAATATACAATATAATTAATAAAAAATAAATGTCTTGATGAAATACAATAAATAAAGAAAAAGTAAAAAAAAAATGTAAAATAGGATAAAAATATAAAAATTTAGAGTAAACTCCAACTTTGGTCCCTGAGGTTTATTGATTTCTTTGAAAGAGGTCCCTATGGTTTCATAATTCAAGTTTACATCCCTAGGGTTTGGATTTTGCTCTAGAAATGGTCCCTGACCCCTAATGACGTCAAAATGGTCCGTTAGTGCCAGGGGTATTTTGGGTATTAATGGTTTTCCCTCAAATTTTAACCAAATTAACTCTTCATCTTCAATAAACTGAGTTAAACTCAGTTTACCAGTTAACCATCGTCTTCACTTCACTCTTGCACACACTCACAAACCCTCACGAAGATCAAAAATCGAACATGGTAGGAGGTTCGTTTGTTCTCAGGCGAGAGCTACACGAAGGCTGGAGTCCCACAGATATCTACGGTAAGTGTCCATTGAGCTCTGTTTTTTCCCATTTTCTTATCACCATCTTCAATGGAGTAAGGATGAACCATTGAGCTTTTTTTTTGATGATTTTGTTCACAGAGATTTACGAAACACTGATAACAGTAAGGATGAACCATGGAGGTGTTTTTACTGGATTACCAGGAAGAAGATACGTGAATGGTAATGTTGATTTTATTGATTTGGTTAACACTGAGGGTTTATCTCTGCATGAGTTCGATAAAATGGTGTTAGCATTAGGGTACGATAGAGATGAAGTAAATTTTTACCATTTCTTGATTCCTCAAAGTGACCTTGATACTGGTTTGAGACCTTTAGTGAATAACCAAGATGTCTTGAATTTTCTAAGATATGCCCCTGTGATTAAAGTCATTGATGTATTTGTAGAGCATGTACAGACAAATGTGTTTCCCCCAAATCAACATAATGATGTTATGGAGGAACACATTGCTTTGAATCAAAGCATGGATCATATAATTCATAACTTTGATCCTTTTATTGGGTTGGACTCAGAGTTACCATCACATAGAGGTAATGGAATAGACTTGAACCAAGGAGTTGACTTAAACCAGGGAGGGGACTTGAACCAAGGAGGGGACTTGAACAATGAAGCTGACTTAGGAAGTGGCAACCATGGGGATTTAGAGAGTCATAACAGTAATGGGTTTAATTCATTTGATGAATTTGATATGGAGGATTCTGTGGATAGCTATGGGGAGTGGTTGGGAGTAAATGGGGAAGGAAGCCAAAATGTGGAGGGTGATATTGATCCCTTTGATGTTGATAACTTTGACTCAGAAGATGAAAACAGTTTTTGCAAGAAGGTTAGGCATACCACAGACCATAAACATATTGACTTTTATGTTGGGCAGTCTTTTGGGAATAAAAAACCATAAGGAATTTGATCAAGCAGCATGCAATTGACACTAGAAGAGATATAGTGGTGGTAAAAAATGACACAATCAGATTTAGGGCCGTTTGTAGGGGTTCAATGCCTAACTTAAAGGAGTCCAGTGGGCCTGGTAAAGGAAGAAAGGGTAGATGGAAGAAGTCCAATGGGCCCACTTGTCCATGGGTTTTGTATTTGTCAGCCTCAACAGATGAAGCAACTTGGAGTGTGAAAACCTACCTTGACAAACATAAATGCTTCCAAACTAGGGAGGTTGGTATGGCCACTGCACATTTTCTCTCAAATCATATCACAGAACAGGTTAAGGTAGATCCAAATATTCCATGGAAGGCAATTCAATCCCAATTATCATAGAAGTTTGAGATCTTCGTGTCACCTGGTAAGGCTATGAGGGCAAAACAGTTGGCCATGAAGAAGATTTGGGGAGACTATGAGTCACAGTACCATCACCTGAGGGATTACCTGAATGAGGTAAAAAGATGCAATCCAGATACAACTGTTAAGCTAGAAGTTGAGCCAGAACCCAATCCAAACAGTGATACCAGAAAATTCAAAAGGGTGTACATATGTTTGGGAGCTTTGAAAAGAGGATTCAGGTCAGGTAAGAGGGATCTGTTAGGTCTAGATGGGACTTTTATGAAAGGTCCTTTTCCAGGGAAAGTGTTAACAGCTGTGAGTATTGACCCAAATCATGGCATATATCCAGTTGCATTTGCAATAGTAGAGGCAGAGACAACAGATTCATGGATGTGGTTCTTAGAGTGCCTTGGAGATGACCTTGATCTTCAATCAAATTCCAACTTCACTTTCATTAGTGACAGACAAAAGGTATGAACTTACTCTGTTTTGCTATGATCTCACTCTGTTTTGCTTATGAACCTGCTTAATAATTTGCTCTTGTTGCATATAGGGTATTCTTCCAGCATCTGCCAATTTTTCCCTTCTGCTGAACATAGATTCTGCCTTAGGCATATCCATGAGAATTTGAAAATACAATGGAAGGGGAAAGCATACAAAGATCACTTATGGCAATGTGCAACAGCTCCTACTATCCCATAGTTTAAACCAACATTCCAAAAAGCTACCAAACAAAAACCAACATTCCAAAAATCTATCCCAAAAGAGAAGACAACATTCCCAGATTAGTTCAAACAGAAATATATACAAAAACCAAAAAAACCCCAACTAATTACTATAATCAAATTCAACTTAAAATTTTCCCTTTCTTTAGCTTTCACACATTGCTCAACTCGATTCTTGGATCTTAGCAGACCAGGGATGACATCCATAGACCTTGCACAAATGGGTGGATCAAACCAACCAAAAAATGAACATTGACCCTATCAAAATGAAAACAAAGGGTAATTAGGTTGGAATAGAAAAATGAGATGATTTTGTGAAGGAGATAAAAAAAATCAAGCCTTGGTATGAAGGAAATGTTGAAATTCGAAATTAGCTTACAATTCCTCCACAAGTGTAAAACCTACGGCCGGGATTTGAGTTTGTCCACGAGGTTCTCACAGTAGCTTGGACACCGAGTAGCAGAGCACCATTTTGGTTGGAGAAGGAGAAGACTTTCGAATTTGGAGAAAGAGATAAGCTCTGGAGAAGAAGAACACAGTGGAGAAGAGAGGTCGCTAAAATGGAGTTAGGGGAAGAGTTAATTTGGTTAAAAAGGAGGGGAAAATTTTAATACCCAAAATACCCTTGGCACTAACGGACCATTTTGACGTCGTTAGGGGTCAGGGACCATTTCTAGAGCAAAATCCAAACCCTGGGGATGTAAACTTGAATTATGAAACCATAGGGACCTCTTTCAAAGAAATCAATAAACCTCAGGGACCAAAGTTCGAGTTTACTCAAAAATTTATATACCACAAGAACCAAATATGTAAGTTTCTTATTCAAATTTTAAATGAATTAACACTTAATTTTAATAAAGTTGGATGGAGGGATGAAAATGTAAGCAAATAGAAACCACATGGACTAAAAAAACAGTTTTGAAAGACCAGGGACGAAAATCGTTATAAACATCGAACCACAAGGACGAAAATCGTAGTTTACTCTGTAATTTATAAAAGTTTGCGATTACTATATTAAATTCATTAAACAAAAAAAGAATTGGATCCGTTCCCAATCCCTCATCTTCATCCCCGTCGCCATCTCCATTCCTGTCGGGGAATATGACCCATCCCCATCCCCAACCCCAACAGTGAACGGAGATCCTCAATGGGGATTTTTTTCCGTTTATGTAAGCTATTTAAATCAAATTTATGAGACACCGCACATGTTTAAATCTCACATATTTCCAATAAACCTAAAATCGAGAGAAAATTAATATAGTAACAAAAAAAATCACAACATCATATAATAATTAATAACCTAAAACCAAAAAAAATTAAACCTAATCCCGAAAAAAAAAATAGACTTAACGTCACACATACCAAAATATATCAAGTAATATCCTAAATCATATCGAGTAATTGTATTTTGATTGACATCCAAAATACATACTAACATCCAAAAAATAACAATTTTACATTATAAACCTAGTTAGAAAATAGTAAATTATGAATAACCGATTTAGTTTAAATAAATAATATATATTTAATTATTAATTAAAATATATAACGGGACGGTATGGGGCGGGGAGTGCGATACCCGTCCCCGATTTGAGACAAATGGTGATCCCCGTCCCAGTTCCCATCCCCGGTTTAGCGAGGAATCGCCATCCCCGACCCCGACGGATCGGGGCACATTCTCATGCCTAATGTCCAACCCAACACACAAATTATCACCTCTAATCAAAATGTAAAAAAACATAGGGCCTTTTTAGTTTGCAGAATTTAATGGAAAGACGGACGATCGTGTGAGAAAAAGAATTAAAGTGAAAAGGTAAGAAAAGATCTTGACTCTTGGTTATTTTTAATCTCACCTCCACCTATGAATTGTGCTTCTTATGGGAATTGATCGGTGCATCTCATCTCAATGCACCTCATGCTAATGTGCATCCAATGGTGAAGATCCCTTCTTACCTTTATCACCACAACTTTCATTCTCACCGAAACTCAATCCTTGGTGGAAAATCCCAGAAAGTCTGGAATTAAAATCTCAATATTTTAATGAAATCTAATGAATATGTGATTTAAAAATCCCAACGGGTAGTTAGTATTTTACGATATTCCACAAGATTTATTTGTACTAACGTCATAAAAGCACTTGTTTGTAATATCTATCCTATATTATAAAGATGACATAAAAAACTCTTAAAAACAAGTCTTGAAGCTTAATGTACCGCTATTTAATGCTAATTACTTAAAAAACAGTCATAAAAGTTGTATGTACTACATTTAATGTTATTCATTAATTTTCAATCATTATCTCTAACCATTTTAACTTCCTAAAACCATTTTCCACTTTAACTCCCCTAAAATAACTCTCAACATATTTTAGATATAAAAAATCTAAAATATAATTAAAAAATCTTACAGAATATTTTATAAAAAAAATTATATTATTAAACCAAAATAAATTACATTATATTATTAAGTTTAAATTAAACAAATTTATATAAAAAAATCATTATCACTCTCTCACAATCATCCAAAATCGTAATGTAAATCGACAAAAAAACAGAAAATAAAATGAAACATTAAAATCGTGATGTATCTAGCTGCATTGCGCGAGTACATTTCTAGTAAATTAATAAAAATGTAAATTAATTGTTTTTATAATTTATTTCCATAATTATCTATAAAAAATGGATTCCAATTCATTCTGATTCCTACAAATAAAACACATCAAGATTTCAAAAAAATTCATAAAATCCAAATCCCTTAAATCAAATATAGTTTAGTAAATTAAACGACCCATAATGATACGATTTATGATTTTGCACTTCTTTGACTCAGTGGATTTCTTATATTAATGGGATCTCGTTGACCTCAACCTGAAACCTACTTTTTTTATGACTTAAAATTCAAGTACCGTTGATAAGACAAAAGGTCGGAGACTCCAATCGAATTAGTGGCCAACTTAAATGAATATTGGCCCACTACATATACATACATAAACACGTGTATCGTTGTATATCTAGACGAAGAATTGTGTGAGCATAAAAATTTAAATGAGAAGTATAAGAAAGGCTTTGGACCCTTGATTACTTTTAATCTTAAAACAACCCATAAATTGCACTTTAAAATAGAATTGATCCAGTGTATCTCATTATTATTGATCTTCAATTAACATTGATCCAAGGGTGGAGATCTATTCTTACACTTCTCACCATAATTTTCATTCTCACCACACCCAACCCTATACACACATGTATATATATCTATATATATATATAGGCAAAGAATCGTGTGAGAAGTTGAGGTTAATGTGAGAAACGTGAGAAGTTGATCTGCATTGTTGATCACTTTTAATCAAATATATATGTATATATATATGTATATATATATAGCGGTTGTGTGACGAGTTTTTTAGAACAGTGTCTTTAACACCGTGAAACTTTGAGCCTATTAGACTAAACACTTGATATTAGTCTCAATTTCAGTTCTTGTGTGATTACGTCCTGCCTAGACATGCGTTTCTAGAACTTGACTTATCTCTCCTTAAGACTACATGATAATTACATGCTAATAAATATGACAAAGGCCATCATTTGCTCATTTTTATGTTAACCCAATAGCCTTAAGTCTACCGTTATGTTATGTTATGATTACCCTTTTGTACACCACCTTGAGCCTTAGCCTATTTTCCTTGTCACCCACGTCATAAGCCAATCCAAACACGACCAACTGACCAATCACCAATGGAGTAGTACCGGTATCCCTATGTGCTTGAAAGTACAACATATATGTTGGGAAAAAAAAGAAAAAAATGGAAAAAAAAGAAAAAAAAGAGAAAAATCAAAATAGAAAAATCGATGAGAAAAAAGAAACGTGTCGTCAATAAATAGATAAAATAAGACGACGTAAATTGATGATATGATTGATTATAAACGTTTCATCTTTATTCCCTATCATCATCCAAAGGGAATTGTGTTTCAAATGAGAGATATATGATAAGCTTTGAGGAAATAAAGTTTCGTGTTTGAATAACCGGTTTCTCCATTGGTGTGAGGTCTTTAGCCACTTTTCCCAAATAAAGCCCTAACTTACCCAAAGCCTTATTTTACATTACAACATTTAAAAAGTCCTTTTGATTTATATGCATGTATTTTATCCAAGTGGTGGAAAGTGAGAGACATTTCAAGCTTATGGTAAGTACATACTAGTGTAACGACGATTTGAGCGGATACACTTTAACCCAAGAGCGAATTGAGTGGTTGTTCTATTTTCCCATTCGTGAGAGTTCTCGTGATTAGTTTGTGTCTATTTGATTGTGTATACTCACTTTTTGGTGCTAAGTTGCAAATCTCAAACTCATGGTATGCTATATGTGTTGATTTTCTCATTTGATTCATTTTTATCAGTACGTGCTAACATAAGTCATTGACGGGACGGACAATGATTCAAGTGTGGGGTGATTTGATAAACGCCAATTTTATACTTTTTTATGTCAAATTTACCCTAAAAATCAATGGTAATTAAGGGCTTAAAATACCCTTTTTAGTTTGAGTTTGATATTTTATTATTTGTGTTTAAAAAGAAAAGAAAAAATAACTTTTATATTTAGTTTGTGTGTGTGTTTGTTATAAATAAAGAAAAAAAAAATTATTTATGTTGGTCCTTGTGTTCACGTGCTACAGCAGCAAGGAAGCATCAAATTAAGCAAATTATTAATTTTTGGCCTTGTGTTTGTTTCGTGCAGCTCACGTGAAAAGAAAAAAAAAAGAGTCCATGCATTGTTAGTAGGCCACGTCGCAGGCCCAAGACCCAATTACCCAAAGAGATATATGATACTGAGATTTTTCATCTTCTCGTAAAAAGTTTAACTTCTTGTATGATCTTTTCTCTCTCCCTCTCTCTCTCTCTATATATATATATCTATATATATATAGGGTCGAGTTCAAACAAGAACAATACATATTTAAAAAAATACGAGAACTAACAAAATCATTACTGATTTTACATTAGCACACGAAAAAGAGACTTTGGCCGCGGCTTCAGGTCCGCATGACTTTTTTGCACGTTAATGTAAAATCACTAATGATTTTGTTAGTTTTCGTGTTATTTTAAATAGTTATTATTCTGGTTTGATCCTCCCTCTGTATATATATTCATTTGACATTGTAGTTGTGTATTATAAATCAAAAAACTAAAAACAAATAAACTTTCACTGATAAATATAAATTTCAGTATTTATATTAATATACTAGTGTTGGGCCCGTGCATTGCACGGGAGGATAAATTTTTTGTTGGAATATTGAACCGAGTTAAAATGAAACGTAATTTCTCTGTTAACAGTTAATGAAATACAATGTGAAAAACGAATGTATTTTCATAAGTGGTTAACTTGCATATATTCTTAATCGTTTGTTGTTATGAGTTTGTGCAATAATATTGGTAATAGTTTTGTATTATATTATTTAAAACTCAAACGACATGTCTCACAACATATCACTAAATAATTATAAATATGAACATACGTTTTTACAGATTTTGCAATTTTTCTGAAACCTCCTCGACAACACTTGACAATCACTTTGACCGTATACATCTGTAGAGTAATTAACAACATTCAACCCACATCAAATATGACAAAGAAAATAAATGATTTCTATCTTTTGTAACCGACAACTCAACTGGTATAGTTCAAATTCACTCAGTACCACTTGAAAATTTATCTGACTATTGACTTCAAGACCTCATAGTATTAGTCGATAAAAATAAAGATATGTATATATATCTTATTCCCCTACTTTGAAAAATATGATTGTGGGTTTTGAAAAATATAAACAAATCCTCAGTAAATAAAATAAAATATAAAAAAAGTAGTTTTTCAAATAAACAAAAATATAGTGGAATACCTTTTGTTCAGTTGCAGGTTCCGCCATTGATACCCGACCGTTCGTCTTCTTCTTGTACTCGAATGATACATAGAGAATCTATATATATTTATAGTGAATGTAGAGAATATTTTAAAATATTTTATTTTCATTTTCGATTTTACATTTAAATGTAAATATATTAAAAATATGGAAGAATATTTTTATATCTACATCGTTTCTATTTTATTTTCTTTAGACTTGGTTAATTTGGAAAGTATTGCGGAATATTTTTATTTTAAAGAATACGATAATTTATTAGTGTATCTCGTTATTTTTTTTATTTTTAATTCATATCAACCTTCTTTTTTCTTCTTTTAATGCTCGTGAAAAAAAAATACGTGTAGATTTTATATTAGCAAAAAAAATACGTGTAGATTTTATATTATGCTAATATAAAATACGTGTATATTTTATAAAATAAAATAGATTTTATATTAGCAAAAAAAATACGGAAGAAAAAAGAGTTTATATTATATCTCATTATGTATAAAGATTTTATAAAATAAAATATGGAAAAAGATTTTATAAAATAAAATATGGAAAAATCATTATGAGATGTAATATAAAAAAATACGGAAGAAAAAAGATTTTATATTACATCTTATTAATATAGATTTAAATGTAAAATCTACTTTTAAAATAGATTATGCTAATATAAGATATATTTTATAAAATCCTCCACAAAAAAACAAATATTTATATTAATAAATGAGTATTCATTGGCTTGGAAAGGTTGTACCAAAGCATTAAGAAATTGTAAATTAAGTAATTGGCTTTAATTAGTTGACTAGTTGTATCTTCTGCTTAAAATGTTATAATTAAGAGTTTTTTATGTCGTTTTTATAATATAGTATAGATACATAAATTATTATATACATTACGTTGTTTTATTTTTTTGAAACACGAGTATCCATAGAAAAATCGGATATGTGAAAATTGGTGTTTGGTTGGGGGTATTGAGGGGTAAGAAATGAGAATGATAATGAAAACTGTCGTTTGGTTTGATATAATATAATGGATTCATTACCCCAAACCCATTAATTTCCATTCCTGGCCAAATTGGGGGGAATGGAAATTTTATTCCCGCTTAGTCATATTTTCTCATGCTTTCCTTCATTTGTCGATGTTGAATATAAAATATTTTTTATTTTCATGTTGGATGTCACATATTTGTATTAAAAATATTATATAAAACATTTTTTTATTAATTATATTGGTTTAACCAAACAATGTCAATGCAATGCCCATTCCTATTCCCATTCTCCTGCATTCTTCTGCATTCCCATTTTCATTTTCATTCTTTATAATGAACCAAACGCGCCGTTATTGATCATACATGTTAACGTCTTAAGGCGCTCCTAATTATACTCATGATCTCCAAAAATTTAAATCGTATTTCTTGGTTTTTGTAACAAAGTTACAAGAAAGATAACAATAAAACACTTAAAATAAAGAGTAAACTACAAATTTGGTCCTTGTGGTTTACCAAAAAATACGAAAGTGGTCCCTGAACTTCAATAAGTGCAGATTTTATCCCTGAGGTTCCGATTTTGCTATGAAAGTGGTCCCTCTGGCGTTAGCTCCGTTAAATCGTCCGTTAAGTAAAGGATAAATTCGTCTTTTTACACGTTTTAAAGGGTATTATCGTCATTTTGCCTTATTTAATTTATTTTACCATTTTAATTATTTTTCTTTGAATGTTCATCTTCTTCAACATGAACACCAATAACACCAAGAATGTTCATCTTCTACCTCAAGAACATCAAGATTTTAAAACCCAAATCAAACTCAAAAACCAAAAACTTAAATCAAACCAAAAACTCAAAAACCAAACTTAAATCTGAGAGAGATCAAGAGAGAGATCTGAGAGAGAAGAGAGAGAGATCTGAGATAAGAGAGAGAGACCGAGACATAGATTTGAGAGAAGAGAGAGAGAGAGATCGAGAAAACATATATGAGAGAAGAGAGACATCGAGAGAAGATAGAGAGTGCGAGAGAGAGAGAGAGAAACGTCGGCGACCCGTCTTCTCCGACGAGGTCGTCTGCGTCTCGATCTCTCTCTGTGTGGTCTACCCGTGGTCTGCGTCTTGAAGTGTGTGTATATGAACAAGATAGCATCATCGATGCCTGGTATGTATATCCCTAATCATATTTTCATTCAATTTCAACGATTTTAACCTCCTCCTCCTATTTAATTCGTTTCATCTGATTTGGTTTTACGTTCTGGATTGTCAAGTTGTTCATGCGTCTACGAATGCACCGAGACCTTGTTAGACTACTTGTTCTCCCTCTCGCTCTCTTTTCTCATATCTCTCTCCCTTTCTCTCTCTCTCTTCTCTCAGATCTCTCTCAGATATGCAAAAATCTTTCTTTATCAAAAGAGAATATACAAATTAATAAACATCATATCTACATTAAATATTGTGTGTATATATATATACAAATATGTGTGTGTATGATTATATATATATATATATATATATGTGTGTGTGTGTGTGTGTGTATGATTAATTTTGGGGAATAAGATGGGTTGGGGAGTTAAAGGTTGGGGAAGAAGATGAGTGATGCATTAATAAGTTGTACACATGCTTAAAGCATGTGTACTCTAAAAACAATTTAATAAAAACTGAAAAAAAACCCTTAAAAGACGAAATTACCCTTGACTTAACGGACGATTTAACGGAGCTAACGCTAAAGGGACCACTTTCATAGAAAAATCGGAACCTCAGGGATGAAATTTGCACTTATTGAAGTTCAGGGACCACTTTCGTATTTTTTGGTAAACCACAGGGACCAAATTTGTAGTTGATAACACTAGTTTATGGTGTTATTTTTATATCATTAACCGGGTAAAAGTGCTTAATTCCAAGTGAAATTAGCGGAGTTTTATAATTTAAATCAAGTGTTTCAGGATTATGCATCATGTTATGAGATAGCCAAGAATGAAGGTGAAAAGTACTTTTCCGAACGATAATCGAGCATAACGTACGTCAAGTTCCAAGCCCGAGAAATGGCCGGTGAAAAAGTGAAGTTAAGAAGAAAAATCAATTTCAAAAGTGGGCCACAATCAGTGGCTGAAGTACCTTTTGATGTGGGTTGCTGAAGCTGAACCCACGGAGCAAGCTACCAGAATGAAAATTAGGGTACCTTTCTTCGTGAGTTGCTGAAGCTAACCTACGGATCAACCCACGAGAAGGTGCTGGACGTTTTTAATGAATATCTCTTAGGGTTTTGGGGGACTTATCATTCTATTCTCAATTGGGCGACAAGAGGAAGCAAGGGGGCAATCTTTGGGCGATTTTTACAAGAAGAAAACACCGCATTGAAGCTAGGAAACATCTTGGGAAGCGATTCTTACACGGATTTCTTCCGATTCTTCGTCGGTATCACATAATCAAAAGGGAGTTTTTCAATCTTTGATTATTCGAGAGATTTTTCTTAGATCTATGTCTACTTCTACTACTTTCTTGTTTAATACCCCCGACATGAACTAATCTTTAGATGTTGGGGGTTGGTTTGATTATGGTTTAAGCTTGTGACCATGTGATTGGGAGTTTTTATCAGTTTTTCCTAACTAATGAAGCATATGATTTGGGTTTTAATGCTTTTGTGAGTCTGATCAACTTTCATCTGATTTGTTCGTTATAAATTAAGTTCGAGAGAATTAATTGTTAACAAGAACTATAATTATATGCCTAAGGTGAGAAATTGGATAGAGATATACCAACTAAACCTTAGTATCATAATAATCTGGAACTTAATGTGTTTTGAATTCATGTGTTAAGATCGAGAGATGAGACTTGTACTTTCAAAATAAAATCCGTTGTTGCTTGAGAAAGAACAACGGTGATTTCACATATTAGATTTTCATTAAAGGGTTTAACTGATAATTGCTTTCAAGAATATTGTTCATTAGTGAAAACCATAGGATTTCCAACCCTCAACTATTTGTCTCCATAAAAGTTTCCAAAGTCGTTATTTGAATAGTGTGTTTATTTGATTTATTTTTATTAGTATTTAGTTAATTATTCCTAAAAATTCAACCTTTTGGACCGTTCAGTTAATAGTGAATATAGTCATTGTGATACTCAGTTCCTAGTTCCCTTGGTTCGATACTCGTTCTTCTAAGTATATATTACTTGATTCGACCCGTACACTTGCGGTTAGATTAGGGGGGTGTAAACCCGCCTATCAAGTTTTTGGCGCCGTTGCCGGGGAACTAGTTTGCACTGATAGCACTACCAGCTATAAGAGTTATTACATTGGACATTTTATTTTATTTTATTTTATTCTATTTTCCGCACATTCCGTGATCCTTTTTTTCCCCTGTTTCAGATAAAAAAAATTCATATAATGGGAGAGGAAGCACCAGCAAGAGTGCCGATGAGATCGTTTGCCAATCCTAACATGGCAGCTATTAACAGAGGTATTCAAGCCCCTGCAGTAGCAGTAAACAACTTTGAGATAAGGTATGGCACGATACAGATGTTACAACAAAATCAGTTTGGTGGAGCACCAACAGAAGACCTCCATGCACATCTCCGTTCATTCGAAAAGATCTGTAACACATTTAAGATCAACGGAGTGTCAGACGATGCTGTTAAACTGAGGTTGTTCAACTTCTCACTGAAGGTAAGGGCACAAATTTGGGAAGAGAGCCTACCCAATGGTCAGATTACCACTTGGGCCGACATGACTGCCGCATTCTTACAAAAGTTCTTTCCACTGAGTAGAACAGCTCAGTTAATGGTTGAAATAACCCACTTTGCTCAATGGGACCAGGAGACACTCTACGAGGCATGGGAAAGATATAAGGACATGCTCAAAAAGTGTCCACATCATGGGTTACACGACTGGGTTATAATCCAGACTTTCTTTGGTGGACTTCACCCGCAGTATAAGAATGATATTATTGCAGCAGCGGGTGGTGCCTTAATGAACAAAACATATGAAGAGGCAGTTGAATTGATAGATAATTTAGCTGAACATAGCTATGCCACTCCACGATCCGATACCAGACGTGTAGTTAATGTTCAGGAATCTGATGAGCTAAAGGCGATAAAAGCCCAACTGGCCGCCATCACAAATCAGCTGAACGGAGCTTCCATCCAACCTGCTCATCACTATGAGGGAGACATTCCCAATTTGTTCCCTGCTTCTCATGAGCCTGAACAAGTTCAATTCTTACAAAATCGGAACAATCGCCCTCGAAATGATCCATTCTCTAATACCTACAAAGAAGGGTGGAAGAGGCATCCCAACCTCTCATGGAATCAACAGCAAAATCAACCGAGAGAGACTATGGGACAGCAGCAGCAACAGTACGGTAACAGTTCTAATTTTAATTCTTCTTCTAATGATAATAATGGTTATCGTCCCCCAGGTTATAATCAGAGAAGGCTTGATGAAGGACAATCTGGAGAGAAGAAGTCGGGATTAGAAGATGTTTTGATGAAGTTCATTTCAAAGATGGACAATACTGTCGAGGAGATTACTTCATCTGTAAGCACTTTGACAACCACCGTAGGCACAGTAAAGGCGGCAACCGAGCAGAATACAACTTCCATCCAAATCTTAGAGAGGCAGATCGGACAGATAGCTGAAGCTCTACAATCTCGCACTCAAGGTCAATTCCCTAGTCAGACTGAAAGAAAACCGAGAGAACATTGCAATGCCATTCATATTAGGAGTGACAAGGAATTGATAAAGGATCCTACCCGAGAGCATGTGGTGACCGAAAAAGTAGAGGCTGAAGATGTTGGGACGAAATGTGAGATGACTACTGATATTACTGATCCAAATGAGCCAAAGGAAAAAGGTGTGACACCTCCATCAAAGCCGATAGTCAACCCGTATGTGCCACCACTACCTTTTCCGAATCGGTTGAAGGCACACGAGGATAAGGAACAATTCAAGAAATTTCTTGACATTTTCAAGAAGCTACACATCAATATTCCATTTGCAGAGGCACTTGCACAAACGCCAACATATCTCAAGTTCATGAAAGACATCTTGTCCAAGAAGAGGAAGATTGAAGATCATGCAACAATTGCACTTACTGAAGAGTGAAGTGTAATCATTCAAAATAAGCTTCCTCCTAAGCTTCAAGATCCAGGGAGTTTCTCTATACCTGTGCAAATTGGAGTTTTTCATTTTGATAAAGTGTTATGTGACTTAGGAGCAAGTATTAATTTGTTACCTTTATCCATTTTCAGGAAACTTGGCTTGGGGGAAGTGAAGCCAACAAACATGACACTCCAACTTGCAGATAGATCAGTGAAGTATCCATACGGAATCGTGGAAGATGTGTTGATAAATGTCGGAAAGTTTTACTTTCCAGTTGATTTCGTAGTTCTAGATGTGGAAGAAGATGTTGATGTGCCATTAATTTTGGGAAGACCGTTCTTAACCACAAGCAAAGCTTTGATAGACATGGAAGAAGGTGTGATGACTTTCAGAGTTGGTAATGAAAAGGTAACTTTCCATGTTCTCAAAAGCGTAGAAGATAGAGTTGAACCGGAAGGGCGATCGATTGGATCAGAAACGGGTGATGATGAGAAAACGGATGTGAGGAAAATCAGGAAAAGTCGTATGTGTGGGCGATTCAATTCCGCAAGTGATACCGAGCCAAATTGAGAGCTACACAGTCGTGCCACGACTCTAAATAAGGCGCTAGGTGGGAGGCAACCCACCCGGTATGTTTTCCCTTCTTACTTTCATTTTAGTTATTTTTTCTTCTTATTTTTTTATTATTTGTTTTGCTAGTTCAATTTTAATTGGTGTTCGTAGGAGTTTTGTTTCGTTTCGTTGTAGGTCTCTCGAGATTCGGAGAAGTTCCCGCGCGATAAGGTAAGTTATTTTGGTTTTGGGTTAAAATTGGAGAGAAAAGACGAAAATTGAGAGGAGCAAACGGTTGAGATAAATGCATTTTGGTACCATGTGTTTGAAGTCGAGAAAAGGGTTTGAGAGATAATAATGAGGAGGTTCATATTGGGTTTAAAATGATGTTTAAAAAGGGGGTTTTAAAAAAGGGTTTAAATTGGTGTTAAAGTGGATTTAAAATCGTGTTTGGATGGTGATTTTCCATAAAACCAAACAGCCTCCACCGTGGCTTGTTTCGTGAGTTACCACCTCCAACCCACGGACTAACCCACGGTAGTTGCTGCCCTCTCCTCGATCTCCAGCCCAAAAACAACCCCCAACGCGACTTGTTCCGTGAGTTGGCCCCCCCATCTCACTTCCCAACCCACGCGACCCCCCTCCATCCCTCTTCCCTCGTCGACCAAAAACCCAACAACCCCTAACGTGGGTTTATTCGTTAGTTACCCACACCATCCCACTTCCCAACCCACGCGGTTCAACCCTCTCCCTCTTTTGATCGAACACTTACAAACAACAACCCCTAATATGGCTTCTCTCGTGGCTTACCCTCCCATCCCACATCTAAACCCACCCTAATCCCTTTGGTCTAAAACCCTTGACCCGATTAATTTTTTTTCCCTCCCACATAATTCTTCCAATCGGTCTCTCTCTCAATCGGTCTCTCTCTCTCTCTCTTTAATTGACTTCAAGACACAAGCTAGGGTTCTCTCAATCTCTTGCTCCATTCTCAATCTCACCTAGCATCTCATCTCATTCAATCCAAGGTATGCCTCTTAACTTCTTCTTGTGCTTATCTATGCTTTCCCCTTACTATTTTAATGGTGGAGTTGGATTTTGCTCAAACATTGTTACTCTCTTCTTTTAAGTTCCATCTTATGAAAAACTTCAAGTTTCAAGGTGTTAAGCAAATACCTTACTCCATAACTTTTATTTTGGGATTGCTTCAATTTTTGGGAGTTTTTATTGCTATTTGGTGGATTGTTCTTCTTGGGTGTCATTCTTGGTTAGCATTGTGGTTGGAATGAGATTGTGATAATGATGCATATTATTTTATCTCACATTCTCACCTAGATTTCTCTATGGATGTCACATATTAGTTGCTAGTTATGAGTTTCTCTCATACATAGGAATTATAATACTCCTTATGTGGTAATTTTATAGATAGTAATCTTGTGTGATATTGTGTTAAATCTCTTGCCATTGCATTTATACATATGCTATTCCCATGATTTTGTGCTCATAATAAGAGTAATTTTTGTGATTAGGAGTGAATGCTATGTGGGTGAGTCTAGGGTTTCATTATTGGCATAAGCGTGTGGATTTAGAGAGAATTAATTGCTTATTTAACTATTTTATCTACACTTCTCTCGTCATTCTACATCTTTGCTAATAATTGATTTTACTCACACTTAAGGATGGATTCTAAAATACTCATGTGGGATTATTCTAGATGTTGATTTTATGGGGAATTATGTGTATTCATTCCACCATGGCTATCATGCTTACGCTTTTACTTTCATCTTGCGTAATTCCATAAGTGCTTTATGTGAATTGGGTGGGTGCTCAACCAAATTATTTATATGAGCATAATTGTGACTATAATGTTGAGCCTTGCACTTCCATGGTCATCTTGTTCATCCACTAGGCTTGTGTGGTGTTTATGTGCTAATTGTTTTGGAATCACCCTACCATCACCTATATTTACACCTCACTCTTCATGTCAATATTAAGTCATAATTGGGGTGTTATGAGTAATGCCGTGTTTTATTGTTCTTCCCATCATCTTCTTGCTCTAACTTTTACATGTATGCATTTGGTTGTGAGCATGAGCTTTCCTTTACACAAAACAAATCTATGTCCCAACATAGGTTTGGGGTTCCTCGCACCCCTCCCAATCACACACACTTGGTCACCCAACTCGTATAAGCTTTCAAAGTCGAGGGTTGTACATCATTCAAACCTATGTCCCAACATAGGTTTGGGGTCGTCAATCTTTGACCCATTTTCAATCTTTACCAAGAGCAAACCTAGACCACGTTCTAGGTTTGGGGTGACCATTTATTCTCACTATGTACTAATACTTCCATTGAATTTCAGGATATGGCGAGAACTCGACTCCATATCACACCACGCCACCATATTTCTTCAGTTTGGCAGTAAAGCTAGACCACATCATCGCAGAAATAGTAGAAGTTCGAACTACCGCCGGCCATATCGCCGTCCTACTTGATGCCCATTCTTGACTTCATTATTTTTGTGAATTTGGTACTTGTATCGTCTATTATTTTGAAGTCGGATAACTGTAATCATGTAGACATACTATTCACATCATATCGCACGAACACGAGTAAGGCTTCTACTATCTCTTATATAGTGCATAAATTTTCTGTCATCTTAAACTCAAACCAAACTTGCACATTGGGGACAATGTGCCGGTAAGGTTTGGGGTTGTAGACCGGGTATACTATCGGGTATTCTATGGTATTGCATGTTAATTGCGTAATTATCACAAGTTGTCAAGCATATCATAAATTTTAATTTCTTAGGATAGTGAACACCGAAATTCATAAAGCACCTAGGCATTTAGATAACTTTACATTGTTCTGAGAATCTAGGAGCGAAGATATAGTCCTAAAAATAATCAGGAAATTGCACGAATAGGGGACATTAGTGGAGACCACCGAGAGAAATTTGAACCCAATAACGTACAATTTATTGCGAGAGAATTATACACTTTTATCTTATACACCTTTCAGATTCCTTGTCGTGATTATAGTTAGATCTCACTATAATATTGCATTGGGTAACAAAGACGGCCATAAGGATATTAAGTGCTACTTCTGTCGTATCTGAATTACGGACCTTAAGAGGTGATTCCAGGCATTGCGTGTTAATTAAATTTGTAATTCTTTTATCTTGCTTACCTTTCTATTGTGTGCACCTAAGCCCTTTTGCAGCCATACAGCGATTAAATTCATTCGTAACCCATTTATATAACCCCAGCCTGATTGTCAGCCTACCCGCATCCGAACGTGTGTCATGAATGAACAACTGGTAGGGAACAACGGAAAGGGGTAGGAAAAAGCAAAAGTGATACTGAAAGCCAGTTCTAGAAAGAGCGAAAAGGCCAAAATGGGTTTAACAGCTGCAAAAAAAAAAAAAATCAGCAGCGGCAATAATAAAGGCTATGAAAAAAAAAGAAAGAAAGAAAGGAAAAGAAAAAGAGAAAAGAGAAAAGGGTGTGAAAAGAAACACTAATGTGAAGGAACAAAGTGGGAATCAAAGTGAAAAGAAGGAAACTGGCCGGGAAGAATGGGTTGAAACTAGTTGTTCAATCAATGCCACATTGAGGATTTTGATCCGTTTACCTTCGTTTCCTAGCCATAAACCTAGCCCCATTACAACCTTTACAAAGACCTGGATGATCTTTTGGAAAGTGTAGGAGGATAGACAGAATAACACTAATAGTCCTAGTCTTGTTACTTGATTCCTTCTTAGATAACTTCTTTGGACATTTGTGCGTTTTTCTTGTTTAGTTGTTCATGCTAATATCTTGTGAATTTTTGTACATAAACTCCAAAGTCATGAACAACATGTGCAATAACCTAGGGTTCGAGCATAAAGAGAGTATCCGTGAGGTAGGGTCGAGGCGAAATCCTCCCCGAAAGTGTGAGGACTTGGTTGTAATTAGGTATGGTGTCACTGTTCTTAGTTCGATTTTCAATGTTCATGACTCTAATACCTTTGTTGAATAATGAATATCGGTTGTTTCATCCACTTAAATTTTTATTGCTTGACCCCATGATTGCTAACCGATAGATATACCCGTGGTCCGGTTCATTTATAATTGCATGTTTGGTTTAAGTTTGTGTTTTTATTGACGCTAATTTGCTTGGGGACAAGCAACGCTCGGTTTGGGGTTGTTGATAACACTAGTTTATGGTGTTATTTTTATATCATTAACCGGGTAAAAGTTCTTAATTCCAAGTGAAATTAGCGGAGTTTTATAACTTAAATCAAGTGTTTCAGGATTATGCATCATGTTATGAGATAGCCAAGAATGAAGGTGAAAAGTACTTTTCCGAACGATAATCGAGCATAACGTACGTCAAGTTCCAAGCCCGAGAAATGGCCGGTGAAAAAGTGAAGTTAAGAAGAAAAATCAATTTCAAAAGTGGGACACAATCAGTGGCTGAAGTACCTTTTGATGTGGGTTGCTGAAGCTGAACCCACGGAGCAAGCTACCAGAATGAAAATTAGGGTACCTTTCTTCGTGAGTTGCTGAAGCTAACCTACGGATCAACCCACGAGAAGGTGTTGGACGTTTTTAATGAATATCTCTTAGGGTTTTGGGGGACTTATCATTCTATTCTCAATTGGGCGACAAGAGGAAGCAAGGGGGCAATCTTTGGGCGATTTTTACAAGAAGAAAACACCGCATTGAAGCTAGGAAACATCTTGGGAAGCGATTCTTACACGGATTTCTTCCGATTCTTCGTCGGTATCACATAATCAAAAGGGAGTTTTTCAATCTTTGATTATTCGAGAGATTTTTGTTAGATCTATGTCTACTTCTACTACTTTCTTGTTTAATACCCCCGACATGAACTAATCTTTAGATGTTGGGGGTTGGTTTGATTATGATTTAAGCTTGTGACCATGTGATTGGGAGTTTTTATCAGTTTTTCCTAACTAATGAAGCATATGATTTGGGTTTTAATGCTTTTGTGAGTCTGATCAACTTTCATCTGATTTGTTCGTTATAAATTAAGTTCGAGAGAATTAATTGTTAACAAGAACTATAATTATATGCCTAAGGTGAGAAATTGGATAGAGATATACCAACTAAACCTTAGTATCATAATAATCTGGAACTTAATGTGTTTTGAATTCATGTGTTAAGATCGAGAGATGAGACTTGTGCTTTCAAAATAAAATCCGTTGTTGCTTGAGAAAGAACAACGGTGATTTCACATATTAGATTTTCATTAAAGGGTTTAACTGATAATTGCTTTCAAGAATATTGTTCATTAGTGAAAACCATAGGATTCCCAACCCTCAACTATTTGTCTCCATAAAAGTTTCCAAAGTCGTTATTTGAATAGTGTGTTTATTTGATTTATTTTTATTAGTATTTAGTTAATTATTCCTAAAAATTCAACCTTTTGGACCGTTCAGTTAATAGTGAATATAGTCATTGTGATACTCAGTTCCTAGTTCCCTTGGTTCGATACTCGTTCTTCTAAGTATATATTACTTGATTCGACCCGTACACTTGCGGTTAGATTAGGGGGGTGTAAACCCGCCTATCAAGTTTTTGGCGCCGTTGCTGGGGAACTAGTTTGCACTGATAGCACTACCAGCTATAAGAGTTATTACATTGGACATTTTATTTTATTTTATTTTATTCTATTTTCCGCACATTCCGTGATCCTTTTTTTCCCCTGTTTCAGATAAAAAAAATTCATATAATGGGAGAGGAAGCACCAGCAAGAGTGCCGATGAGATCGTTTGCCAATCCTAACATGGTAGCTATTAACAGAGGTATTCAAGCCCCTGCAGTAGCAGTAAACAACTTTGAGATAAGGTATGGCATGATACAGATGTTACAACAAAATCAGTTTGGTGGAGCACCAACAGAAGACCTCCATGCACATCTCCGTTCATTCGAAAAGATCTGTAACACAGTTAAGATCAACGGAGTGTCAGACGATGCTGTTAAACTGAGGTTGTTCAACTTCTCACTGAAGGGAAGGGCACAAATTTGGGAAGAGAGCCTACCCAATGGTCAGATTACCACTTGGGCCGACATGACTGCCGCATTCTTACAAAAGTTCTTTCCACTGAGTAGAACAGCTCAGTTAATGGCTGAAATAACCCACTTTGCTCAATGGGACCAGGAGACACTCTACGAGGCATGGGAAAGATATAAGGACATGCTCAAAAAGTGTCCACATCATGGGTTACACGACTGGGTTATAATCCAGACTTTCTTTGGTGGACTTCACCCGCAGTATAAGAATGATATTACTGCAGCAGCGGGTGGTGCCTTAATGAACAAAACATATGAAGAGGCAGTTGAATTGATAGAGAATTTAGCTGAACATAGCTATGCCACTCCACGATCCGATACCAGACGTGTAGTTAATGTTCAAGAATCTGATGAGCTAAAGGCGATAAAAGCCCAACTGGCCGCCATCACAAATCAGCTGAACGGAGCTTCCATCCAACCTGCTCATCACTATGAGGGAGACATTCCCAATTTGTTCCCTGCTTCTCATGAGCCTGAACAAGTTCAATTCTTACAAAATCGGAACAATCGCCCTCGAAATGATCCATTCTCTAATACCTACAAAGAAGGGTGGAAGAGGCATCCCAACCTCTCATGGAATCAACAGCAAAATCAACCGAGAGAGACTATGGGACAGCAGCAGCAACAGTACGGTAACAGTTCTAATTTTAATTCTTCTTCTAATGATAATAATGGTTATCGTCCCCCAGGTTATAATCAGAGAAGGCTTGATGAAGGACAATCTGGAGAGAAGAAGTCGGGATTAGAAGATGTTTTGATGAAGTTCATTTCAAAGATGGACAATACTGTCGAGGAGATTACTTCATCTGTAAGCACTTTGACAACCACCGTAGGCACAGTAAAGGCGGCAACCGAGCAGAATACAGCTTCCATCCAAATCTTAGAGAGGCAGATCGGACAGATAGCTGAAGCTCTACAATCTCACACTCAAGGTCAATTCCCTAGTCAGACTGAAAGAAAACCGAGAGAACATTGCAATGCCATTCATATTAGGAGTGACAAGGAATTGATAAAGGATCCTACCCGAGAGCATATGGTGACCGAAAAAGTAGAGGCTGAAGATGTTGGGACGAAATGTGAGATGACTACTGATATTACTGATCCAAATGAGCCAAAGGAAAAAGGTGTGACACCTCCATCAAAGCCGATAGTCAACCCGTATGTGCCACCACTACCTATACTTGATTCCCACGCTCCAGGTAGTAGTTTGAAGTCTGTTTCTTCATCTCAATCCCCACTCATAAACATACTCTATTTTCTGGAGCTACTTCAACTAGTTTGACATAGATCAAAAGGCAAGTGTGTTTAACTCTTTGAAGACAGATTCAAAGCTCAGTTAGTTAGTTATAACCTTTCTCATACCAGAAATTCATTCCTGCTTAACAGTTAACACATTCCCTATCTTTCTCAAAAGAACTCCTCATACTCTGTTTTACTCTTCTTTTAAAAATGGTGAACCCTGTTAACTATTTCAGTGCAGGATCTCAATCAAAACCTCCCACTCTACTAAGGGATGAATATCCTCAGTAGAAGATCAGGATGGTGCACTTTCTCGAAGGTGTGGATCCTGGTCTGGTTGAGTTCTTCACAATCCTCCTTTCATCCCAATGACAACCGTTCCTCGTGTTCCTGCCACTACAAACACTCTTGAAGTTCCTGAATACCAGCATCCCAAACCTGTCATTGAATGGACTGAAAAAGAAAAGGCACAACATGAACTTGCAAAGAAAGCCAAAAGATTAATCATTATGGCTATCCCAAACGATATCTTCCAATCTCTTGATTCCTGTGAAACATTGAAAGACTTGTGGTTGGAGTTGGAGAAACAACTTGAGGGTGGTGCTAAAACCCTCAAGAACAACAGGGCTCTATGCATCAATGAATATTTTGCATTCAAGGCTCTGCCAAGTGAATCCATTCAAAACACATACAATAGGTACAATTCCCTATTAAACAAGTGCAAAAGGTATGGCATCCACAGAACTTCTGAAGAAAACAATGTTAGATTTCTTCAAAGTCTGAATGATGAATGGATCCATCTAACCATGTCCATGCAAGCAACACTGGATCTCGACGTTTCGTCCATCTCAGACCTCTTCGGGACTCTGATAAGTCAAGAAAACAGGATATCAAAGTTGATGACCCCTGTCGGTGGTCCTCTGGATTTAGTAGGAAGCACCACAGAGGGTCATGACAGAGGAAAGGAGAAAGCAAAAGAGGAAACTCAAAAGAAAAGGAAGAAGAAAAAGGTTATGGTGGCAGAGAGCGAAAGTGAGGAAGGATCGGAAGAAGAGATTGATATGGCTGCTTTGGTCAAGACTCTTGCATTAATGACCCGACAATTCAATCGTGGTCTCAAGAAAAATCCAGAGTACAGAGGAAGAGAGGATAGAGATGAAAGAAGAAGAGGATTTGGTGAGGTGAGAAAGTATGGAAGAGAAGAGTTCGAGGAGCAGAGACAAGAAGAGAAGAGGAGCGGACAGAGGCCAGACGGCAGAAGTGGTGATAGAGCCCCGAAGCAAACTGAAGGATGCTTCAAATGTGGAAAACCAGGCCACTTTGCTGCAGAGTGCAGGTCCTCTGCTATCAAAGGGAAGCTCACAAGAGATGCTGCTTTCTACAAAAAGAATGCAGAGTATTACACACAGAGGTCCCTAATGGCAGAACAACAAGACCTTGAGACTGATGAGTCCTCTGATGAAGGGGACAACAATGCACTCTTCTGTGGAATGGCAGAAGTCCACTCTTCCGACAACAAGAGTGAGGTATCCACTTCTAACTCCTTTAATTCTGACTCTGAGAACAAACTTCTTACAATACAAAATGAGTTTCTTGCCTACAAAACATGTGCTCAGAACTAGAGAAGAAATTGGCCTTCTTTGAGAGAGAAACAAGGCGTCTCACTCACGAAAAGGACAAACTTTATCAAGAAAGAAAAACTCTCGTTTCTGAATGTATTATTGAAAAGAAAGGATTAAAAGAGAAAATTTCCAAACTTGATCAAGCCTTGAAAGACAAGATAAAGGATCTAAAGAAATGTGAGAGTGATCGATTAAATGCCATTTCCCTGAAAAACTTTTTTCAAAAAGAAAGAGAAGTCCTTCATCAATATCTGTTCGACAGAGATCTCCAAATTAAGAGGTATCAGGATGCTCAAAAGGTCCATGAAAAAGTCAACACCCAGATCGGCAGAAGAGGAATAGGTTTCGAGGATATTGACCCTTACACAGGAAATAAAAGAAACAAATATTTATCAAACATCTTCTGCCCTGGACAATTTTTAAAACCAAGTCTTCCAAACCTATTATCCACATTTAAGAGGCGCAGAACCTCTGAAGGACCACATCTGAGGAAACCTCTACAGATGGAAAATGTATGGTATGAAAACAATGATTTACCATCCGCACTCTCATCAAAGAAAAAATCTATTCCAAAGAAATATCTGTCTAAAAAACAGATAGGAGTCTTTAGATTTGGTCACCCAGAAACCCAAACTCAAATTCAAAAATTGAGAAATGAAAAGATCAAGATCACTCAAACTCCCGTAATTCAAAAACCTGTCTTTGCATCCTTTTCAAGAAAAACTCACCTGGCAACAGAAGGCAAATTGGCCCAAAATTGACAAAAATAACGCTTCTGTGGCAGTGAATGCTCAAAGGGAAGATCGTCGAGGGAGAGTACACAGAGAGAGCCATTCAAGCGGAATTTTTGACAAAAGGCAATCTAGATTAGACAAAGTTTTCTGTAAAAAGAAACCCAAATCTAAAATGGGCTGTTGTAAAAGTAGCTCTGTACACTCCTTTGACAATTTTAATGAAATATTTAAGAAGTTTGCTTTCAAGGTTCCTCATTGCAAATGTTTTGATCTTGTGCATGCATTAAATCAACACTTCTCAAGGCCCTCCTGTCTTGTATCTCACCCAAAGCCAATGAATGCCAAATTCAAGGGTAAGAAAGGACAAAATGGTACCTCCATTAAAGAGGATAAAGCCAAAATCAAAGATGTTAAGGCATCTTCAAAGACTTCTAACAAAGCTGGACCCATTTGAAAATGGGTACCCAAATCTTCTTGATCTGTCCACAGAACAAACAACATGTGCCCATTTGGTACCTAGACTCCGGGTGTTCAAGGCACATGACTGGCGACAAAGGGTTGCTCTCCGCCTACAAAGAAAAATCTGGAGGTGGTTCTGTAACCTTCAGGGACAATAAGAAGGGACAAATCAAAGGCTATGGATTTATTGCCAACGGAGACATCGACGTCAACAGAGTTGCATATGTTGATGGCCTTAAGCACAACCTGCTAAGTGTTAGTCAACTATGTGATAATGGACTCGATGTAATGTTCAAAAAGAAATATTGCTCTTTGTTCAGAGAAGACACCACCACAGATATTCTGCGAGCCAAAAGACGAGGTGACCTGTACCTCATGGACTTCAAGTCCATCAACAGAGACGAAGAGCTCTGTCTGGTCTCAAGTAAGAACGAAGAAGCTTGGCTTTGGCACAACAGGTTCTGTCACTTAAATTTTCATTCTTTATATAAACTTGTGAGATTAGACCTAGTAAAGGGGCTACCAAATGTCAAATTCAACAGAGATCATCTATGCTCTTCATGTGAAATGGGCAAACTCAAAAGAGCGGCCCATAAGACCAAAACAGACATGTCTTGCACCAGACCTCTGCAGATGCTTCATGTAGACCTCTGTGGTCCTATATCTGTGCAGAGTCTAGGTGGCAAGAAGTACATCCTTGTACTCATAGATGAATTCTCAAGATATACTTGGGTAGAGTTCGTTCGAAATAAATCAGATGTTCCTGAGGTACTAATCAATCTCCTTAAGAGGATACAAGTTCTTTATGATTGCACGGTACAGAGAGTTCGAAGTGATAATGGGACAGAGTTCAAGAACTCGACAATCGAGGCCTATCTCACGACAGAGGGAATCTCACAAAACTTCTCTGCTGCAAGGACTCCACAACAAAACGGTGTTGTTGAACTCAAGAACCGAACGCTTGTGGAAGCCGCAAGAACTATGCTCACTGCCTCAGGACTTCCAATTTCCTTTTGGGCAGAAGCCATCTTAACGACATGCTTCACCTAAAATCAATCGTTGGTGGTGAAAAGACATGAAAAGACCCCTTACCATCTACTCAATCAAAGAAAGCCAAACATCAAGTTCTTCCACGTCTTTGGCTACAGATGCTTTGTGTTGAACGACAGAGAGCAGATAGGGAAATTCAGTCCCAAAGCTGATGAGGCCAAATTTGTCGGCTACTCATCAAACTCAAAGGCTTATCAAGTCTATGTGCTTAAATCAAAACATATACTTGAGAGTATTAATGTTTCATTTGATGACTCGTTTCAGGTGACTTCTGAGCAAATCAACTCAGAACTCAAGCTCCAAGATAAGGAAACTGGTGACTTATCAAGAACAAATGAACTTCATCATCTATTTGAAGAGATGTTTAATGATGATAGACCCTCAGATGATGACCATAGAGCCTCTGGAGCTGAAACCTCTGCAGACCAATCAGGTACGTCCTTGTCTGGTCCTAGCAATACTTCACCCTCTTCCAACACTTTTACAAGTGAAAATGTCGAGGGGGAGCACTCAGAGGGTAACATTGACCAAGGCTCCACACTCAATCAAGAAAATGGTCAACTTCAAAACATATCTTAAGGGTCAACACCAGAGCAATCGGAGAACTCTGAACAAGGCACGACAGAACTCATGACATCGACTCAGAATGACCAAAGTCCAGTGACAAGTACAAATGATCTCCTTCCCACAGAGGAAGATCAGGTTCAAGAAAATGAACATGCTCCAGAAGTATTCCAAGAAGGTTCAAATGATCACCTACCTCGAATGACCAAGTGGACCATAAGTCACCCACAGAGCCAAATTATTGGTGATCCATCTGACAAGGTCTAAACTCGATCCAGTACCGCAAATTTTTGTTACTATACAAATTTTGTGAGTATCACCGAGCCCAAAAAGATCTCTGAAGCTCTTAAAGACCCAAACTGGGTAGAGGCTATGAAAGATGAGCTTCTGCAGTTTGAAAAAAACGAAGTGTGGACCCTAGTGCCTCTGCCGAAAGGCAAAACCGCAATATGGACCAAATGGGTCTTTAGGAACAAAAAGGACAAGGATGGCGTGGTGATCAGAAACAAAGCAAGGCTGGTGGCCAAGGGATACTGTCAAGAAGAAGGGATTGACTATGAAGAAACTTTTGCCCCTGTGGCTAGGCTCGAAGCAAGAAGAATATTTCTTGCCTTCGCAGCCCACAGAGGTTTCAAAGCGTTTCAAATGGATGTTAAGTCGACCTTTCTGAATGGTCAAATTCAAGAAGAAGTATACGTCCAGCAGCCACCAGGGTTTGAAAGTTCCAAGTACCCAAATAATGTATATTTTTTGGACAAGGCTCTATACGGACTCAAGCAAGCCCCCAGAGCCTGGTACGACAGACTTTCAAACTTCCTTCTTGCAAATGGTTTCGAAAGAGGTACAACTGATACAACTTTATTCTATAAAAAGAGAAAAGGTGAGATTCTACTTGTACAAATTTATGTTGATGACATTATTTTTGGGTCTACAAATGAATCTTATTGCAAAAAGTTTGAGTCTTTGATGAATAGTGAGTTTTAGATGAGCATGATGGGAGAAGTTACCTTCTTCTTAGGATTGCAAGTCAAACAAACCAAATAGGGCATCTTTATAAACCAATCTAAATATGTTTCCGACATACTTGAAAAATACAAGCTCTCTGACTCTTCATCAATGAAAACCCCTATGGCCACTGGATCAAAGCTTCATGCAGACCCAGAGGGCAAGTCTGTGTAGTATAAACTTTACAGAGGTATGATAGGGTCTCTATTATACTTAATCGCTAGTCGACCCGATATAATGTTCGCCACATGCCTTTGTGCAAGATTTCAAGCTAACCCCTAAGAATCTCATCTTCATGCTGTCAAGAGGATCTTCAGATTCCTAAAAGGGACCAAGTTTCTTGGCCTCTGGTATCCGGAGAACTCTGGCTTTGATTTAGTGGCGTACACAGATTCAGATTACGGAGGATGCAAGCTAGACAGAAAAAGTACCTCTGGGAGTTGTCAATTCCTTGGAGGGAAACTAGTAAGTTGGACTTCGAAGAAGTAGAATTGTGTCTCGACCTCCACGGCAGAAGCGTAATACGTTGCTGCTGCTAGTTGTTGTTCGCAAGTTCTGTGGATGAGAACCCAACTCAGAGACTATGGATTTGACATCGAGAAAATCCCCATCCTCTGTGACTCAAAAAGCGCCATTGCGATCTCTTCCAATCCAGTTCAGCACTCTAAAACGAAGAATATCGATATCAGGTACCACTTTCTGAAACATCATGTGGAGCATGGGACAATAGAAATGTACTTTGTCCCCACAGATTACCAGCTTGCCGACCTTTTCACGAAGGCATTAGACGAGAAAAGGTTCACTTTTCTTGTTGGCAAAATTGGCATGCTCAATATGAGTTGATTGACAGAGCCTTTGTACCCTTGCACATAGCCTCTGTAAGTTCATACTGTATCCCTGTAAATAGTTTTTGTAAATTCTCTTAGAGCCTTTTTCAAAAAAAATAGCCTTCTTGCTCTTTGTCTTGCTCAAATCGTCCATTTTTAAACCCAAGCACATATCAAGGGGGAGCTGAGATAAAGGACCTTGACTCTTCAAGGGGGAGCTCGACATATTTTGTTAAACATGTCGCTCTGCCCCTCAAAAATGCTTTAACAGCTATCAAGTGATCACCAATTCAGATTATTTCTTAAATTAGAAGTTTTGGATCTCAGAGCCTTTGAGGTCCTCCACAGAGCCTCTGTGACCCTTCACAGAGCCTCTGTACCTCACAAAGGGGTCTTTCGTCCATTACTCACTAAATTGAATCTGTATTCGATCATCTTGTATGCTATTTCGAAAGTCTTGGTCATCTTAAGTATCCTGAAACCTCATAATGACCTCAGAAGCTCTTGTCCCACAGAGCTTCTGCCAATTTTAACTTCAATATTTATTTACCATGGTCATTATGTGCGGGTTATTTATCAAAATCACTGTCATGTGGGAATAGTAACTGCCACGCGCGTGAGAATAGAGGGAGGCGCACGTTCTCAATCGTGCACCGTCTATACTGACGTGGCACATTTCTATTGGTTCGTATCTGTACCGTCGCTTTTGAAAACGACCACTTATCCGTTAGCACTCATTACGAATTTCAAATTTTTTTATCTTTTACCGCTAATTCTTTCTACCCCCCCCCCTTTCAGTATATAAACACCTCTACACCTTCTTTTTCTTTTTTATCTGCAATTTTTGTTCTCAAGAATCCCTCCGCAAATAACTCTTCATTTTCTCTGCAATGGCCTCCCAGTCAAGCTCTTCAAAGAACTCTAATGGGTCCAAGAAATCAAACCAAACCCATCAGTCTGCAGCTTAACATGCTGATTCAACCTCCATTGGACAGGAACAGGTGCTTACGAGCAGAATGCTCTCCTTTACTAGGCATGATTATCACATGCTTCAGATGAATAACAAGCCAAACAATCACCTTGTCACTCTCACTCCTTCTGGATTCCCTGCCGAAGCAGCTCCCCTGATAACCATCCTCAAGAACCATTTTCTATTCAAAGCCCTAACTCTGAAACGAAATGATATCCCTGAATCCTACATTCAGCAGTTTTGGTTGAGTGCCCGTCATGCCAAAATGGAGAAATATGGTAATTACATCATTGGTTATGCAACCCATCCTTCGACATCAAAAATTTTGAACTTAGGCATCAACCGAAGAAAACTGTCTGAAGTTTTTGAACTCCCCACTAAGGCATATCTCAATCTACGAAAATTCTCAGAAGATCCTACAGAAGAAGAAATACTGGAATTTCTGAAGTTCATTGGCTACGCCGTTCCAATCACCAAACGCACAAACTTCAGAAGATAGAACCTGCCTCCTCTGTGGAATGTGCTCTTCTCAATACTGAACAGGTGCCTAACGTCAAAGGTAGGGAGCCCAGACCAGTCTAGCCACACCATTCTGGCCATCATGTATGGGAAATCCAAAATGTTGTGATCACCAAGCAGCAAGATCAGGATAGGGGCACAGAGCCCAAAAACATAGCCTTTGGACGTTTCCTAGGCTTACTTCTGGGTGATGACTTGATCGGGGAAGGCAAGCTGCCTGCAGAGGGAAAGATGATAAAGCTATATGAGATGAAGTCTCACAAACCTACCACTCTCCAAACCGGTTACCCATCTGCAAGACCTCTGTCAACTAGAATGTTGATTTACTTAGGTAGTGAAGAGGGAACTAGGGATTACATACGAGGGTACAGGACTCCTGAACCGAGTCCTGCAACCCCCCCTCGCATAGGATTCCAAGTAGGTGATGTAGTGATTTACCTTAGAGATGAGGGAGAAAAGGTGACAGAAGTTGGAGCCGCAGAGGCTCAAGTGAGTGAGAGAGAGAGAGAGAGCGATAGTTAGAGGGGAGGGGAGTGAGAAAAAGGAGAAAAAGAAAAGTACAAAAAAGAGAACCGAAGACGTAGAGGTTCCAAAGTCCTCTGAGAAGAAGAAATCAAAGAAAAAGCGGACCACAGAAGTAGTTCCAAAAGAAAAAACCGCAGAAGAGACTACAGAGGTCAAATCCTTCAAGAAATAGCATCATTCGATTTTTCTATATACTCAGGTATAATAGGATTTGCACCTTCAAGAAATAGCATCATTCGATTTTTCCATAGAGAGAAGTTATCTCTGCTAAATCGAGGAGGTTTAGAAAGTGAACCATTATCATAGTAGTTTGTGTTTGTGTTAAGTGCCATTTAGAACAGCAAGGAAGAGAATAAAGCAAGATCTTGTTTATCAGATTAAACAGCCTGCTCTGATACCACTTGTTGGTCCCGGAGATGCTTAACAAGTTTGTAGAAGGGAGGGTTGAATACAAAGACAGAAATTTAAAGTTTAATAAATTGTTTATTGATAAATCAAACACAATTTACAAGTTTGTTGCGGAATAAAATTAAGACAGACTCAATCTAAACAAACTTAAGAAACACTAAGATGGTTGCACAAGAATTTCAGAGAATGGGGGATTAAGGAATATAGAAAACAAAGGTTTCTATTTGGAGTTCAAGGATTGAGCACACCCTCAGATGGAGGGGTGAACTTCCTATTTATACCCTATGCATTAAATGCATGGCAGGGCACTTTACACGTGGCGTTCACTGATTGGCTTTGGGAGACATGCTTTCGGCTGGATCATGAACAGTGTAGTTGACAGAGTTGTTGTACGAAGTGTGGCAGAGGCATGTCCTTTCTGACACATCGTACTGAGTTGTGCAAGGTAAGACAAAAGGAAACTTGTGGTATAAGCTTTGTGATCATTTGATCGCTGAATATCTCTTTCTTCAGAGACATCAAGAGTTCAGCGATCACTGAAGCTTTCCTCATGTTCCTTCGCGTATAAGTAGAGTTGTCTTTGCTTCACTGATATCTGCATCAGGTCACTAATAAACTTCTCTTTGTTCAACAGTTTTGTCTTCGATTCAGCTATGAACATCTGTTGACGCGAGACTTGTCTTCAGGAATTACGTTACTGTTTACATCAGAACTATCAGCGATAACTGAACAGACTCAGTTTGATCACTGATAGTGAAACACTAATACATATTAAATGTTTATAAGAAAGACTATCAGCGATAACTGAACAGACTCAGTCTGATCGCTGATGGTGAAACACTAATACATATTAAACGTATTTTTCACTAAGTACAGAAAAGGGTCGTTATCAAATCACTGAGAGAGTTTGGATCAACATCTTTGAAGAATCCCCTGAGGATAGACCTTAGAGCCCACTAAAAATAGCCTCTGACATAGCAAGAGAGGTCATTCTTAGGTACTCGGGGGACCTAGGTGAATCTGTGAACATAGAGATAGAGGATGTGACTGGAAAGTCACAGAGTGAAGAAGAGGAAGGAGATGATAAAAAATCGAAGGAGAATAGAGGTATAAAAGATGCCTTGGGCACACAACCAAAACCAACTCCCCGTGCAACCCACACCACTACCTCTGCAGTTCTAGTGCAGAAAGGTATTGAAGAAGGACCGCACAGTCCGAACCCAGCCCTAACCAACCGGACAGAGGATATTCCTTCATCCTCTGTGCCATTTATATCTGGGAAACCAAAATCCACCCCATCCTCTCAACAGGATGTTGGTGCAGACATAAGTGTTCATTCGCCCAAGGATACGACACATACACACACAGAAGCATTCGTTGCCTCTGCCACACACAAGAGTGACCCCCAAATTACCTCAGAGTTGGTGGTGCGAGAACACATTGATTCTGTGGTTCTAGAACAACCACAAGATTCATTCAAAAAGAATCTTGAAGGAGTCTCTGAACCCTCCTCCAAAAAACTTCTTGACAGAACTCCCATAGATGCTTCCTCTGTGGAACATCAAGGATTGGGAGGAAATCCTCTAGAGCTCATTATTACTTCAGGCTCTGAAGGTGCCAAATATTCGTTGGAAAAATCTGGAACATATGTTGTTCCAGAGGTCACCTCGGACACCTTTGTCACAAAGGGCGTATTTAAAGCCTTTGTCGATCGGGTGTTCCAAAAATTTGACGAGTTGAAAAGCTCAGTCACAAGGGAATCCCAAGCCAACTCCCAAATCCTTGCAGAGGCTCTCAAAGACAATACAGAAGCTCTGAACTCCCTTCGCCAATCTTCCATGCAACAATCAGCGGCGATCACTAAGCTGACATCGACCTTTGTAACTCGAACTAACCTTCAGGAATGCGGACGATCGATCAACATCCAGACTGATGCAGTTAAAGTTCTGGGGGATATCTGCATGGAGGAAATGGGTACGTTTGCAGCCAAAGTTGTTCAGTCAGGGGTGGATGACCTGACCAAGCTTCGAGACGAAATAAAGGACATAACTCGCAGTGTTATTGTGCCTTTCCAACCACAGGCG
This sequence comes from Arctium minus, assembly GCA_954870635.1. Classification (NCBI taxonomy): domain Eukaryota; kingdom Viridiplantae; phylum Streptophyta; class Magnoliopsida; order Asterales; family Asteraceae; genus Arctium; species Arctium minus. Next base: position 18,355,086 of record OX941097.1, on the reverse strand, counting down.
TCCATTTCTGCACCCCCACCATCAACCTCTGCCACTGACATCTCTGCCTTAGCAACCAAGAAGAAATTAGAAACAATGGGGAGAATGGTTCTAAGCAACCTCAACCTCATTGGATCTGACATTTCTCAACAAGGCAAGAAAATAGCAGAAGATCTGAAGAAAACTGTAACCACGATTAGGTTCAAGTCTGATCTGGAAGTAAACAGACTATCGTTGGCTACAACGGATGTTCTGAAGAAGATCTCCAGGCATGTTGAAGAGCATCTCTGCAAGAGAAGAAAGAGGATGGCACCTGCGACTTGCCAAGCAGAGGCATCGCAGAAGAGGGCTAGGCATGAGGACCAGGATCCTGATGCCTCTGGTCCTCATGAGGGGGAGATCATGCCATCAAAAGCGACTATCTCAGTTGAACCCCTGAACCAAGTCCCTACAAGCTCAGAGCCTGGACCTCAGAAGCAAGATCAACAACGGGCCTCTGCAACTTTATCATCTCCCAAAGTCCAAATCCCAAAATTCTAAATGAAAGCACCACCCACCACGAAAGACAAAGGAAAAGCTATTGCCACAGAACCTTTGAAGAAGAAGGCTCCTCCTAGCATAGAGAAGCTCCTCCAAAGCTCTATGGATGCCATCAGAAGTGAGGCTCTGAGAGGCATTAAGCCTGAAGAGGAAGAGTGGGCTTTTGATCTACAACCCCTCTCTGAACTCCTCGTCCTTGACCCCATTGAAAAACCATCAGAGGACAGAGTGGCAGAGGTAATACAAGGCTTCGAGAGCTTGAGAAGACCCTTCCCCGTTCCTCAGAAGAAGAACCTAGATAAAGACGTCTACAAGTACCTCAACAGTCGCGGGGTCCATGATCAGCCTTTGGTCAAGCTCTCAGAGGAAATCATCTCAGAGGAGAGGAGGAGATTCTACAAAGATAAATCCAAACCAAAGGACCAAGTCTTCTCTATGTTAAAAATCGCATAGGTTCTGTCAATCAAGCTGAACCACACAAAATGCAAAAACTTCTGGTTCTGCGCGTATGCCGTGAAGAGAGAGGATGGGAATATATGGACATTCACAGATGCATATCTAACTACTCTCCATCCCCACGATCTCCCAGAGCTGCTCAAATGGACAGAAGACAAGTTCGGGTGGAAGAGGGAGTACCAAGAAGCCCACTAAATGATTAAAAGAATTATGAGGGAAAAGTTACTCTTCTACAGCGTGGTGGACTTTCAGGTGGCACTTGACCTCGGGGTCAAAAAGGTGAACTTTCCTGCACCAGAGGACAGTTTATCACCCTTTGCCACAATACTTCCAAACTCAATAATCAACTCACCTTACTTTGGCTTTGTGTACATAAATCCCAAGGGCGAAAAGAAGTTATTTATGGGGATTGAAAGCCACAAGTACTCGACTCGGTCTCTGTTGCTCATCCAAGAACTCATCATCAAGCACAGAGGAATACCACTCGTCCCCACAGAACCTGCAAACGTCCTCCTGGAAAATATACGTGCGACTCTTAACTTTAGGAACTTGTGCATGTTCTATTACAGAGAGCTGAAGAAGGAAGGAGGATTTGGAAGAAAAATTAATGACTTTCCAGACGCCAAAGTATAGGTTCTGAAGAATTGTATTTTCAGTTTTACTTTCATTAAATATTGTGTGTATATATATATATATATGTGTGTGTGTATGATTATATATATATATGTGTGTGTGTGTGTGTGTGTGTATGATTAATTTTGGGGAATAAGATGGGTTAGGGAGTTAAAGGTTGGGGAAGAAGATGAGTGATGCATTAATAAGTTGTACACATGCTTAAAGCATGTGTACTCTAAAAACAATTTAATAAAAACTGAAAAAAAAACCTTAAAAGACGAAATTACCCTTGACTTAACGGACGATTTAACAGAGCTAACGCTAGAGGGACCACTTTCATAGAAAAATCGGAACCTCAGGGATGAAATCTGCATTTATTGAAGTTCAGGGACCACTTTCGTATTTTTTGGTAAACCACAGGGACCAAATTTGTAGTTTACTCTAAAATAAATTTGATCGGGTTGCTTTGAAACCAATGTCACAAACTCATTTTCTGTTCCACACTTCCACTCCATATTTTGTTTCTACATGGTTATAATTTTATTTAAATCAAAAAGTTTAAACAATCATAATTATTATTTAATTACTGGTTTTATTTAACTTCTTATAGATGTTGTATTTTTAAATTTCAAGTATTTTTAAAACAATTAACAAAATGTTTAAAATATATATATATATATATATATATATATATATGTCATGGGTGGACCTATTAAGGACCAATGTTTTAAAACCCGATTTTTTGGTTTACCCGGTGTGGTGACCGGGTCACGGTTCAACCGGGTGGTTGACCCGATTTCAAGAAATTCTATGTAATTTTCATTTTCCTACACACACACACACACACACACACACACATATATATATATAGGGAGAGGTTCATTTGAGAAATGGTAAATATATGAGAAATAAATAAGTAATCTTAGCCATTCATCTGGTCAACATTTGCGGCTTTGACCGCGAAACACCGGATAATTCCTTGTGTGGTCTATAGAAGGTAGAGGGGTAATTTCGTAAAATACACGGGATGAATTCATATATGAATCTGTATGAATCACAAAGATTCATATATGAATCTGTTAATTAGTTCAACTGATTCATATATGAATCTTTGTGATTCATACAGATTCATATATGAATCACAAAGGTTCATATATGAATCTGTTAGTTAGTTCAACTGATTCATATATGAATCACAAAGATTTATATATGAATCAGTTAAAATAGTTCAGTTGTGAATTGCACTGGTTCATATATGAACATATAGTTCATATGTGAATTATACATGTTCATATATGAACACAGCCCGTGTGCTCTGTAAAATTTACGAAATTGTCCTTCTATTTTCGGGATAGCCACAACTTTTGACCAGTCAAAGCCGTAACTTTTGACCGGTCAAAGCCTTAAAATTTGACTAGTCAAATCCGATCTTGACCATATGAATGACTAGAATTACTTCTCTATTTCTCATATATTTACCATTTCTCAAATGAACCAAACACTATATATATATATATATATATATATATATATATATATATATATATATATATATATATATATATATATATAACCAAGAATTTGATGTCCACAAGTTAAAACATTAAAAATACACATAATAAGAAGTTTTACATCAATCCAAAAATATTAAAAAAAAAACACATAACAAGTTTTACATCAATCCAAATATATCAAAACCAAACATAACGTTCATAGCAAATCATGGATCTTGAGACATTGGAGTGTTAAATGCATCAAGCTCACGATCGCTTAGTAATTGAAATTCACTCTCAACTTCATGGTCATCAACAACATCGTCACTTTCTACAATATCAAATAAAAAAATATTAATGTCACGTAAAAAGCTAATAGTAAACTAACAACACCAAATTAATATATATATAGAAATAAAAAAATGTCACCTTGCGATTGAGAAACCGGTTCGTGCTCTTGCTCATAAAGCATATTTTCCAAGTCATTGTAATCAAGTTCTCCTTCCGGCTCTTCTTCGACCACCCAAAAGTCCGTCTTATCAATATGAAAATTGAAATTGTTTTTTAACCGGGTTAAACCAGGTCAACCACGGTTCAACAAAACCGGTTCAACCGGTTCCCTCAAAAACCCGGCGGTTCGATCCGGTCCATAAATCCCCAAAAACCCGGTGATAGTTGACCTGGTCTCTCGACCGGTTCCCGGTTCAACCGGTTGAACCGGCCGGGTCGACCCGGGTTTTAAAACATTGCTAAGGACTAAGCGGGGTCTCATGCACCCATTCACTTGATAACGTGAAGGAAAAAAATTTACACGTCATGAAGGTGCACGTACATGACTTTGAAGGTACTCTTATCTATATCTATACTATATTATAAAGAAGAGATAAAAAACTCTTAAATACAGATTATTAGGCACAAGGCACTATCATTTTATGCACGATTTTAAAAATCTCTTAATTTACAAGTATCAAAGCACAAGATACATATTACTACTGCAAGCTTCTAACACCTACCAATTTGGTATCTGCAGGGTCCTTCCTTTTATGCAGACCTTTCCATGTATCACTATTAATTAATATATTATATTACTATAAATTTGTTTTAATTATTCCTAAATCTCAGTTGTGTCCCCTACTCTACAGTTTAAGTTTAGGCCCATCTGGTCACCTAAATCCCTTAAACCTGACTCTGATACCAATTGTAACAACCCAAACTCACGACATAAAGCAGAACCAACTTTAATATATAACAACGCCAAACGACCCAAAACAACCACTATAATTCAAGGTTTGCGGAAGGACAACCTAATATACAACTGAGAATACAAGGAACTAAAACTAAAATGGAGGTCTTCTAACCCAGCACCGGCTCATCTTCTCTTTACCCTTACTCGATCCTCCTACCTCACGCCTGCCTGAAAAGGTTTTTAGTTTTCAAAGAGCGAGGGTTAGACCAAAGGTCTAGTGAGTCCCCTCTAACAACAGTTCAACAACAGAGATATAGAAAAGGTTTTTATTAACATAAACCAATTAAGTTATAAACAATTCAACATTTGCAACCAAACTTCTGGCACACACTACCATCACCCGAAGGTGACAGTGTGTTTGACTCATACTTCCTTAACTGGGACACCCCCCCCCATTGGCATAAACAAGACACACCCCCGGTATGAGTTCAGGCGGGACACACCTCCCGACTTTGGCCGTACTTGCTCACAATAATGTATACATTTAACCAACAACAAAAGTATAAACCACATTTATAAGAAATCTCGCATGTAAAAAGCTCACATAATAAGATGCTTTAAAATAAACTTCCACGTGTATTTAACCACCTTAGTATCGCAAAACCATATAGTTAGAAAACTCACCTTTGGTCCTTGCTTACTTCCTCGATCTAGCGATCTCGCAACCTACGATAACATTGGTAATAAGGTAAGGCACCCTCTCTAAACATGCTAAATTGGAGAACTAACGGTTACACTCTCTCAAGATCTCACATTCGGACTACCATCTCCCCCAAGGACCCAAGGTTTCCTCGTAAATCTACTGGACAGAGGACCCTCTCCCGGGCCCCATCGATTCCAGGCTGAAGGAGGTTCCGGGCAATCCCCGGTTCCTCCCGGTCCCCGACCACTCTCCCGGGCACCCCAACTCCCGGGGTACCGGTTCCATACCCGACTCCTGGGTTTAAGTCACCCCGGGCTCCCCCGTCTCCCAGGGTCATGGGCCGGTACTCCACGAACACCTCGAGATCACCCGATCGCTAAGGCCCGGGGTCACCTGGACCACCTCCCTCCCGGGCATATTACTCCCGGTGCCCCGTCTCCTGGGGTTCCACACCGGGACTTCGGTTATCCCCACTCCCAGCCATCGGTAGAGCCACTCCCGGGTCTCCCCCGGTCGAGCAACTCCCAGCCTCCCCCAACATGCTCCTCCTTCGACCCAGCCGAGGCTGGTGTCGTTAAGGTTATTAGGCGACCACTGTGGGTCGTGCTCCGGCGACGACACCTAATTCACCAACTCTCTTCCCAAAACCAATCAAACATAAGACCCACACCAACTAAGTCTAAGAATCAAAATCAAAAGTGGAAAAAATCCCTTTTTAAAACAAATGGTGAGTCAGAATATTTCTCCATTGAAATCGACTCCCAAAACGACCATACTCCTATTTCTCATCTCATAAACAAAACAAGAAGAGGTTTAGGTCTTACCTTGAGAAGAAATTGTGCAGACTCTTCTTCCCCAAATGAGCTCTTCTTCTCCCTTGTCTTCTTCTCCAAATTCACCTATTCTCTCTTAGCCGCCACACAACTCAGTAAAAGAATTAGGGTAAGAGACCTAACCCCTTAATACCCACTTTTACACGAACCCCCTTCCACTTAAGTCTTTTAACAACTTATCCCCCAAACTTTCATTATAAACAAAAACATGGATATTACACTGAACATTATTAATTTCATCTACATTTTCAAATTTGTTTTCACTTTTTGTTGATTAATTGCATCTTCTTGTAAATATCAAGTTCTTGATGATTAACTTTTCCTAAATTCTGGGTCCGCCATATGTGTGTGTATTTATAATTAGGATTTTGAAGGAAATTAAAATTTGATGAGAATGATAGGATCGTTATAAAAAATTGTTTATAGATGTTAGCATGAAAATATTAATATAAATTAAATAAAAATGTGAATAATTATTTGGCATAAATTAAAAAAAAAAAGAATAACGATCATTAACATATTTAAATATGAATTGTTAAAATACGTTAATGTATGTTAACATGTTAAATCATATGAACTTCCATTAAAAAAAGCACTTCTTGTTAGCTCCAATCACATCGTATAGAAGTATTGAAAAATAGGCTAAGTATAAAAACCACAGAAGTCTATCACAGAACATCCAAGTACACCGCAGAAGTTAAAGTCTCAGAAGACCTATCAACTCTACCAGAGGACGCCTGATAATGATCATCAGATCACAGAGCCTCTGTGATCACTCACAGAGCCTCTGTGATGGCTAACCTCTGGAGACAGTTCGAAGATGTGCAAACTCAGTTCAAGACAAGATCACATGCAAATCACGTGATGCCTGCTGTACGAAGATTTCCAGATCACCTTGGAGCGGCGCACGATGGTTTTAATTTTCAGGTGGCACTCTGTTTATGGGATGTCAGTCATTGTCTTGTACTAAGGGGTGCATCCTTCTTGTATATTATGGGAGCACCACCTTAGAGTTTTATGTATGCGAGCACACACAGTATGAATTAGAGATTTGTATTTTCCCTGAGCATTTGCACACACTTGTGCGTGTTCTTGGTGTTCTTCAGTAATCAATGAAACAGTTATTTGAGTAACTTTCTTGTAATACTTTACTTCCTGTTTATTGATTACTTGTGTGTTTACTACCTTGCATGTTCTACCTTTTCTACACATCTTAAACGCTTCCGCACTCACGTCTTACAAAACCAGTGTGTAGTTTAAGGTCAAATCAAATTAAGAACATCTTTATTGGGATCAACACTTCTTATGCTTCCTACAAAATTTTAATTTCTATGAGAAGCCAACCACATATAAATGGATGCATGATTCTATATAAATCATTGAGAAAAACTCGAAAAAAATATCTATTTAAAAATACATATACGAATTGACATACATTTCAAACAATTTGGATTGGCAACTGTATCTCACCTCTTGAGAAATAAATTATTCTTAGCCATTTTCGCTACAATCATATAAGAGCTTCAACTTACATATTCAATTATTCATCATATGTAAAACTTAGATTTCAATAAAAATGTATTTTAAATCGTGACAATAATTTACCTCATAATTTTATGACTAGAAACGTATTTGCGTAATACAACGAGATATATCACGATTTTAATGTTTTTTTTATCGATTTTACAATACGATTTTGTATAGTTTTGAGAGAGCGATAATGATTTTTTTTTATAAATATGTTTAATTTAGATTTAATAATAAAATCTTTTTTTATAAAAAAATTTAGAGTAAACTACAATTTTAGTCCATGTGGTTTGATGCTTATAACGGTTTTCGTCCCTGGTCTGTCAAAACTGCTTTTTTTGTCCTTGTGGTTTTATTTGCTTCTATTTTCATCACTCCCTCTAATTTTATTAATATTAAATGTTAATTCATTTAAAAATTAAATAAACAAATTACATATTTGGTCCTTGTAGTATATAAACTTTTACATTTTTATCCTAACTTATATTTTTTTTACTTTTTCTTTATTTATTGTATTTTATCAAGACATTTATTTTTCTATTGATTATATTGTATATTTTCATAATTATTATAACTTTAATTATAAAAATAATCAAATAATTTCATTAAAAATATTGATAAATACATGATATTTTTTTCAAAGTTTTAGGTTTAAATCTCCTAAAATTAATATTTTTTTATCTATTGATTTATTAAAACTATTTCTTATTTTAAATTATCATTGAAAAAAGTTTAATAAAATTCGAGAAAAAATAGTATTATTTTATAACAACCGGTTGTTTTTTGTTAAATGCAATTTACTATTTACTCCACTATTCTAAATTTTCATTTAATCTTTATTTTTTATTAATTAATCAAATTTGTTTAATATTTAAATAAGACATACACACATAAACACACACACACACCATTTTAAATTAGGTTATATATTAAAAGCAAAAAATAAGAAAATAAAAGGATAAGAAAATTTCAATATGTTGTTATAAAAATCATGCAATGGGTCATGACGTGCCTCAAAATTAACGTGACGTCAAACACAAGCATTATTTAAAACCTTGAGAGAGAGAGAGAGAGGATCAAACGAAAAGAGAACGGTACCTATTTAAAATGAACACGGCAACGGCAAATCACATACAAAATATAAGTGATTTTACATGTGATTTCTGTGACCTTAAGTTGCGGCAAAAGTCACCCGCATACTGTGATTTTGTACGACTTCCTCGCTAATGTAAAATCACTTATGATTTTGCATGTGATTTGTCGTTCTCGTGTTCTTTTAAATAGATATCGTTCTCGTTTGAACCCGATTCTCTCTCTCTCTCTCTATGTGTGTGTGTGTGTATATGTGTTTATTTTAAATATTAACAAATTTGATTAATTAATAAAAATAAAGTTTAAATGAAAATATGAAATAATGGGAGTAAAGTGAATTTACCAAAACAACCGGTTGTTATAAAATAAGATTTTTTTTCTCGAAATTTATTAAACTTTTTTTCAATGGTAATTTAAAATAAATAAAAAGCTTTAATAAATCAACAGAAAAAAAAATATTAATTTTAAGAGATCTAAATCTAAAGCTTTGAAAAAAAATCATGTATTTATTAGTATTTTTAATGAAATTATTTGATTATTTTTATAATTAAAGTAATAATAATTATGAAAATATACAATATAATTAATAGAAAAATAAATGTTTTGATGAAATACAATAAATAAAGAAAAAGTAAAAAAATGTAAATTAAGATAAAAATGTAAAATTTTATATACCACAAGGACCAAATATGTAATTTGTTTATTTAATTTTTAAATGAATTAATATTTAATATTAATAAAATTAGAGGGAGGGATGAAAATAAAAGCAAATAGAAACCACAAGGACTAAAAAACAGTTTTAAAAGATCAGAGACGAAAATTGTTATAAACATCAAACCATAGGGACTAAAATCGTAGTTTACTCAAAAATTTAAGTATTTTATTAGAATTCAATGATTATTTATATATATTTTAAATTCTTTATATTTAAATTGAGATGGTTATTCTGTTTTGATTATGTTTATCAGTTAGTTATGAATTCAAATATATAGCTTTAAAAATTTGTATTCATGCATCATGACTTGTAATTTTGAATTTTAAGTAATGTGTATTAATAAACAATACTTAATGCATAAAATTTTGTTCTTAAAAATTATTCGATAGTTTAAAATAATGTAATTTATTTTAGTTTTAATAATATAATGTTTTTTTATAAAATAAACATTAAATATTCTGTTAGATTTTCTTAATTATACTTTAGATTTTTTTTATATTTATAATTTGATTTTTATCATGTATTTAGTTATGTGAGGAGTGATTTTAGCGAAATGGTTAGAGATAATGATTGAAAGTTAATAAATAGTATTAAATGTAGTACATAAAGCTTTAATGATTGTTTTTAAGAGATTTTAAGTAATTAACATTAAATAGCGATACATTAAACTTTAACAATTGTTTTTAAGAATTTTTATAGATGTTTTATAATATATTATAGATTATTTGTATTCGTTAAGAAAACAAAATACTATAAAAGTTATTTAAAGAAAAATATATGTTTGAGTTGAAGATGTGGTTGGAGTGTGGATGAGTTGACCCTTTGACTATTTGATGCGATACGTCTTTAAATATAAGAGAGGTGTAAATGAATAAATGCTAAATGTACATCATTCCAAAGTTAAATCATAGGTGTAAATGCATAAACCAAAGTCAAAGTTGTAATTCATAAATATATAGACACAAAGATAACATAGGTTGTGACATATTGTCTACATAACTAGGAAATGCTATTCATCGGACGAATTATCACATAACATAGGTTCATTTTTGTTATCTAAATCACCGTCTATGACTCCAAGTTCTTTTTCCTCGTCACTGGCTTATTATCGATACATCTTCCTTGTCGCTAGCTTCGTTATGAGATACATCATGAGAGGTGAGGCTTAGAAGAAATTTGGATGACTTTATAACCCTAGGTATAATGGTTTGACTATGTGAAAGTCAAACCATGGGTTTAAGTATGAAAGATGTTTTTGAATGTCTTTAAAACTCTACATGTAATGGTTTGACTATGTCAAACCATAGGTTTAGAGAAAATTTGGATGTCTTTATAACTGTAAGTGTAATGGTTTGACTATGTGAAAGTTAAACCATGTGTTTAAATCAAAGAAAGTGTTTTGGATGTATTTAAAACCCTATATGTAATGGTTTGACTATTTGAAAGTTAAACCGTAGGTTTAGAGAAAATTTAGATGACTTTATAACCCTAAGGGGTTGTTTGTTTTAAAAAAAAACCCTCTTAATAGCTCATAAGTCTGGATCGTTCAGACTTTTTTACATTTAAACTGTTTGTTTTTTTTCCCGTTTTCAGAACCTCTTAACTCTTAAATACGTCTGGAATAAGAAGTTGTGACTTAACTTCTTAAAACCTCTTATCACCACCTTAGTTCATATGCTTTTTTTTCTCTCAAGACACCTCCATACGTTACAGAAACATATAGTCTTGTTGATTTAAATTTCACACTTCAACACCACCTCTTATTAATCAGAAGTAAAATAAGAATTCAGACTTCAGACCTCAGACCTCTTAAAAAACAAACGACACCTAAGTTTAATGATTTGACAATGTGAAAGTCAAATCATGGGTTTAAATCAAAGCAAGACGTTTTGGATGTCTTTAAAACTCTATGCATAATGGTTTGACTATATAAAAGTCAAACCGTAGGTTTAGAGGAAATTTAGATTACTTTATAACCCTAAGTGTAATGGTTTGACTATGTGAATATAAAACCATGGGTTTAAATCAAAGAAAGATGTTTTGGATGTCTTAAAACCTTACGTGTAATGGTTTTACTAATAAAAATTAAACCGTAAGTCTAAAAGAAATTTAAATGAAAAAAGGGGTTTTGAATGACTTCAAAACACAAAAATATGTTTTTTTTCTTAAATCACTACTACAAATTATGCTTTTATAAACGGTTGTTTTTGGGCTTTATACGTGGTTTTGGAACCGCGTATATCGCGGGTGTTTGTAAAAGTATCGAGCTTTTATGCGCGGTTCCAAAACTGCGTATAAAACTCCGCTTTTATACACGGTTTCAAAACCGTTTAGAAAAGTAATATTAACCGTGTATAAAAGTGACCATCTTACACGGTTTTTAGATGAAACCGTTTAAAAAAATCTCTACTAACCGTTTATAAAAGTATTTATTTTACACGGTTTTTAGATGAAACCGTTTAAAAAAGTCATACTAACCGTTTATAAAAGTCTATATCTTACACCGTTTTTTGCTAAACCCGTTTACAATTGTATTAATTTTTCACGGTTTTCATAACAAAACCGCGTATAAATGTAACCATTAATAAAAAATTGCACACATTTGTACACGGTCTTTTACTAAAACCGCGTATAATGAGTTATATTTATATTTTTAATATTTTCCTCGATTTTATTACCTTCCATTATTCCAAATGTTGGTGAAGGTGCATTATATCGATATGCTAAATTTCCAAATACGATTCATATTCGAATACTGGAACATGTCAAACACAATTCCAAATACAAAAATCAGCTAGACGCATAAATGTAGTATCTCGAAGTAACCATTAACCATTAAACTTTAAAAATCATCAACGTAAATGTAATATCTCAAAGTAACCAAACATTATAATATTTTTCATCGTATACTAAGTCTAATAATTCTTAAAACAACCCCCCCCCCCCCCCAATTCATTACCACATTTTACTCTCTTTCATACATTTCAAAGTGAACGATCTCGCAATATTGCAAGCAATCTACTCAACTTGTGTACTTGTGAAAGGATCCGTGGTTGTCCATGTGTCCTATAAATACATTTGAAAGTAGGTGTTATTATAAATAAAATAAACTGTTTATTACAATATATAAATAAAATGAAAGCAATTTAAGAAGCACGTACCTTGAGAGAGGAGGCATATTGTTCATGCATCACAAATTGGAAGATTTGCTTCACTACATAGTAACCACACTCCCAACCATCTTGTTGTTGATTACATTAAAGTGTAAAAAAATTAGTGATTAAACATATTAAAGTACGAAATTAATTGTTGGATATATAAATTATACCTTGTTTAATCTCCATGTAACCGAAGTGTTGGCTTGAGAAGACCCTGTGGCATGATTTATGACTAATGCATTCAAATTTCGAGCTTAAAGTGATCAAAGTTTGATCAATATTTGCTGTCTAGGTTATGTTCATGTTTATACACAGTTTGATATGTCCAAATTTGAAACAAGACAAGCCATCTGTGAGGTTTATGCAAAATTGTCTTACATATGCAGTGGTGATCCATAATTATAACACATATTTTGAAAAAGTGCAGCAACAGTTGGTGTATGCATAATTTGTTGGTGACAACAGAATGTACAGATTCAAAGACAAGGGAATTTGTTCTATGATGTGGTGTGATCGATTTATGCAACAACCTGTTTGGTTTAAGTTCAAGGAGATCTGTCCTTGTGGAGTTCTAAAGATGTTGCTCCAGACTTTGGTCCAAGGCTATCCAGATCTTAAAAGTTGTTGTCAAAGCAGAAAAACAGTCCAAGTGCAGGTCGTTCTATGACAGAAGCGGTTATCATGCCGCTGATTCTACTTCTATTACATTAACTTCTGTCCAGTTGCTATGACTTCTAAACTATCTCTGGAGGATTATGGGACAGTGGAGAAATAGAAGTTCTGCGGTTCAATATTTGCTCAAAAAAAAAAGATGGCATATTTGATGATGTATTTCAAAAGGAGGTCTCTGATGAAAGCTTTAATGCGGGCTATATCCCCTGGAACATATGCTCAACCACAACTCGTGTTTATGGTTCCGAAGAAAGTCTATTGCCACATTGCTTATACATGTTCTTTAGAAAAGTAAAAATTTTGGTGGTGGCATGTTTTCACTAGTAGCAACAAAGACCTGTTGCACCTTCATTGTTGCAGTCAGCTCCTCCTACTGGACAAACACAGGACAGACACAGGGACGTTGGTGGCAATGAACAACATGCTTCGAAGGAGACTTTAAAGGAAAATTCACGAGCAAAAGAGGATATTAACATCATTAAGAAGATCACAGAGCCTCTGCAAAACTGTGCAGAGCTCTGTACATATGCAGAAGCTTGTCCAGAAGTTGTCCAGACCACGCAGGCTGCTGTGTGCAGCATGAGTTGCTGCTATCCATGTTAATTTTCTGCAGGTTGTGCAGGTACTCTAAGTGAAGCAAAAAATTGTGATTTGTGATAAATGAAGCACATGATCTTAATAAAGGTATTCTCCTCTAATAAGGTCCAAGTAGCAGGATCGGGTACAACCTCCAATTCATCTCCATCACCACCATTGAGTGCCATCTAACTATGCAAACAAAAAAACCTATAAATTGTAACAATACCATAAATGTATTGATTCAGATGAACAGACAAAGACATCGTAAGCCCACAATGTCGTTCATCAATTCAAACCAACTAAGGTGCCTTTTTCTTTTTGTTCATACAAACTACGCTTACTTATCCTCAGGAGTTCAGGCATTCTAAATTTGAATTTGAATTGACAAATTGGAGATCTGAATTGAACTTGAAAGTGTGACTAAATCAAATGCAGGGCACTGGACCAATAAAGTCAAACAGTGCTTAAGAAACCGTTAACAGGAGCTAGGTGGTCAAGAGACCTTTTGGCGCTTAATTGCTTATGTGCTAATTATGTAGATGTTCAAGGGGATGCATAAATGGTTTATTTAAACACATACAATATACTGTAATTGTTATTAGATCATATATACATAAGAGAACTATTATTTCGATACTAAATCCTCTAAAACTACTTCTATGAATAACAATTTTCATTGTTCTATTGATAAATGATTACAAAAGTTACCTTATAGTTGAAAAAAGTCCCGAGTAATAACCATAAGTTGAGAAAAGCCAATTTCTTCAAATTCCAGTAATAATCAAAGCGGTTGGAGATGCTCACCCAAAAATTAAAAGTTTGGTGGATATAGGGATCACAGTGGTGGTAACTATTAACTAATCGAGGTAGTGAATAGACTATTATAAGATTTCCCATTGAAGAACAAGTATGTGCTATAATTGTTTCTTAATCTTGAATACATTCTCCATTGAAGAACAGATATGTGCTTTTGTTTCCTTTATTTGCTATATACTAAAAGAAACTCCTAATTTTACGAAATAACCCAATACACTTGCTCTATTTTTATGTACAAATGTTTATTTCTTTTCCTAACACATTCTTACTTGTTTTTCTGTTTTAGACATACAATCCTAGACTTCCAAAACACCAAGATATGAGGCAGAGACGGTGGGGGATCATTTGTGGCAGTTAGGAGGATTTCGCAAAGGGGTGATAGGAGCTACACTTTTCAATCAACTTCAGGTATATCATTTTCTTATTGAAAATAAACCCAAAATACTTTGCCATATCGGCATTTTATCAAAACCCTGATTGACAATGATACAAACAACACATAACAAAATCAAAATCCCAATTTTATTTTAGTTTCTTAAGTTTTTTACTGTGAATCAAAGAAGGCATGTGAAAACAGCACACATTGAATAATCGAGAAATCAACAGAAGTTGATAATCTTCAACGAAATTTGTACAACAACCAACATATGTAGCATAAGAATCGAGAAATCGAGAATTATACAAGAATTTAACTAGGGTTTTAAGAAAAATCGGACCTGACATTGAAGATGTATTCGTCGGAATCGTATTCGTTACTTCTAGTTCTACATCATCGTCGTCGGAGAAATCATCATCATTGCTGGAAAACTCCTCTTCCCCTTTGTTCCTCATAATCGCCGTACGTACAGAGAAGCAACCGTGGGTTCTTTTTTGGAAGAAAGCAATCAATCGTGGGGTTTAAGAGTAATGGGGTATTAATTTCTTAATTTATTTTTTTGGTTATTATTATTTAGAGTTATCTAGATTATTATTATCTTATTTTTACTTTTATTGTTATATTATTATTATTAGATTTATTTATATTATTATTATTATCTTATTTGGCAAACGTACATTTGTATTTAGATTATTTTTATTATTTATATTATGATTATCTTAAGATTATATTACTATAAATTTGTTTTAATTATATTATTAAATATGTAATTGGTTAATTTTTTTAGATCTCATTAAAATATATAAGATAATCATTGAATTCTAACAAAATACTTATTTTTTTTATATAAAAAAATTATATTATTAAGCCTAAATTAAACAAATTTATAAAAAAAAAATATTATCACTTTCTCAAAACCATCCAAAATCATATTGTAAATCGACAAAAAAACAAAAAATAAAATGAAACACTAAAATCGTGATGTATCTCGCTGCATTGCGCGAGTACCCTTTTAGTTATTATTAACAATACAAAACCAATAATTAATACCGACAAACTCAATTATTAATACTTTAACTATCCCAAGTGTCACAATTTATAATGAAAATACCAACATCACAAAAAACAAAATTTATAAAATTGTGTTCTGAATAGATCATTCGCTTGCCATGTCCTCAATAGTCATACGCGGTTTTAAATAAACAACCGCATATAAAAGGTACGACATTTATACGCGGTTTTTGTACTTTTATACGCGGTTTTGTTTACCTTTTATACGCGGTTTATTGCTAAAAACCGCGTGTAAATGTAGCTTTTACGCAAGGTTTTGTTAGCAATAACCGTGTACGAAAGTGACCCTTTCGTACGCGGTTTTTAATAAATAACCGCGTATAAAAGGTAACATTTATACGCGGTTTTATCGATGCAACCGTTTGTAATTGTCGAGTACCCTTTTTATATGGTTTTTAATCTACAACTGCGTATAAAAGGGTATGACATTTATACACGGTTGTTTGTACTTTTATACGCGGTTTTTGTACTTTTATACCCGGTTTTTAATAAACAACCGCGTATAAAAGGTTTACATTTTTACGCGGTAGTTTGTACTTTTAGACGCGGTTTATTGCTAAAAGCCACGTGTAAATGTAGCTTTTACGCACGGTTTTGTTAGCAATAACCGCGTACGAAAGTGACCCTTTCGTACGCGGTTTTTAATAAATAACCGCGTATAAAAGGTAACTTTTATACGCGGTTTTATCGATGCAACCGTTTGTAATTGTCGAGTACCCTTTTTATACGGTTTTTAATCTACAACCGTGTATAAAACCATATTTTTAGCAACGGTTCAAATTGAACCGTGTAAAAATGTTCCAGATTCGTCCTTTATACGCGGTTTTTTGTAAAAACAACAAAAACCGTGTATAATTAGGCGCGTATAAAAGTCATTTCTGTAGTAGTGAATTTTGCGAACATATACAATCAAACCTAATGTTTGCCAACGATTGACAACCCAGCTACAAATAAATATAATGGAAATTTCTCAAGACTAACAATGAATCAATACTAGCATTTGAAAACAACATAAACATATACCAATGTTTACCAATAACTATCATTTTATAAATTTGTACACAAAATAAACATAAACATACCAACACTCTGTATACCGATGATTTAAGCTTTGAAAACAACATAAACATACCAACATAAACATATCAACCTACCAATGTTTGTAATTTCATCCACATAAATATACCTACATACCAACGTTTACCAACATAAAAATACCAACATACTAGTTTTTGTAATTTCATAAATAAACCAACATAAAACACATACATACAAACCAGAAAAGACCAATTTCAAATATATACACCTATCTAAACATATATCTATTCAAAACATACCCTAAATCAAAGAATTTGAATATTCAAACCAAAATACCAAATTCAAAATATATACATACATAATACACTCACACACACACACATATATAAACACATATATACACAAAAATAAGAGAGGTTTAGTGTTATACCTAATTCAAAACATGCACAAATCAGTGTTGTAGTTGTGAGGTGATAGTGTGGCCTTGGTGGTGGATCGACCGATGGGGGGGGGGGGTCGATGGTGGGGAGGGTGTTCGACTTCTAGCTAGTTTTGTTCGTTATTTTCTAATGAAAAATTCAAAGACCAACGGATCTCTAACGGATAATCCGTCGCAAATCATTGACGAAATCGAAATTACCGATGAATTGCTTATGTAAAATACCGATGAATTACTGACGGCCACATGAAATTCTATTTAAAGAATTTTAAAAATTAAAAAAAATTCCAGTTCGTTGGAAATATGAGATTTCACCAACAGTTCTTTTTTTCATCAAGAAAACATTCACACCATTTTTGAGCCATTGCTAATTTGTCGGAAATTACCGACAGAATCCGGTCGTTGGTGATTGCCGTTGATGAAAGCATGTTATCTAGTAGTGGGGACGACCTAAGTTGTGGGCCAAGTTATCTGCAACCACCAAATTCCCTCACGTGTATTATCACATCTAATAAGAGTATTATCACATTTTCATAGAATGTTTTCTCATTTGAACCTCTCTCTCTCTCTCTCACACACACACACATATATATATATATATTTCCGGTCGCCTCACCAACGCCTTCTCTCCCTATCGGTCGAACTTTTCCATCATCTCCCGTTGGGAAAGGGGAACAGGGGATCGATTACCTTTCTTAGCTAGGAGGCTTTTATAAGACAATCCTTGTTCGCACTTTAGTATTCATTGATATCAAACTCTTAATCAGATAAAAGGGTGGTAATCATTTGATAATCCGGTTATTTGTGAGAACTGTAAGATCCAACCCTATCCACTATTTTAATGAGTATTCACAGTATGAATTACCATGTCTAAGCCTAATGTTTAAGACATAAAACATTTATGCCTTGAATCAATGGGTATTGGTAGTATGAATTACCATATTTGGGCTTAATGTTTGAAATAGAAAACACATTGGTTTGAATTAAGTAAATAAACATTGTGTGAATTACCATGTATCGGTTCAACATGTGTGGTTTTGAGATTTCACAGTTCTCAAAGAATACATAATTCTCCGATGAGTAACCCCTCCTATATATAGATGTATTCCATTAGTTAAGGGCAAGTCTGGTTTGTGATTTGGTAGGATTTGAAAGTGAATTCTATTCTAATCTTGTGTTTGATTTGAAAGAAAGTGTGGATTTAAAATCCCACAGTTGATGGATATAGACATCCAGTATAGTTGGTATTTTACAGGCTTTCATTGGATTTATATGTAATAATATTTTAGTGTATGCCAAAAACATTCATTTTCAAATAATCAATTAATAAAATGTAGTTTAATTTTTATAATTATTTATTATGTATTTATTTAATTATATATAAAGAATGAAATTTAATTCCCTTTCAAATTCTATAAACCAAAAACACAGAAATTCAAAATCCTTCCATTAAATTCAAATCATTCCAAAATATTCCGTCAAACCAAACACCCTTTTAAAATATTGTTTTCGTAATATAAAGCGGTAACTAAAAATTTCTCAATTTTGCCGGCTTGTATAGAATCATACACTAATATCGAGGGGTGATTCCTAACTAGGGATGGCAGAAAACCCCGAACCCGACGGGGAAACCCGAAACCCGACTAAGTTCGGGTCGGGTCGGGTTAAACAATTTCGGGTCAGGTCGGGTAACGGGGATTTTTTCGGGGATTTTATCGGGTTCGGGGACGGGGCAAGGTATCCCCGCCCCGATATATATATTTATATTATTAAAAATAAAATTATATATATATATTATAATAAAATTATATATATATTATATAAAAGTTATATATATTATATAAAAATTATATATATTATATATAAAATTATTTATATATATTATATATATAATTATTTATATATATATTATATAAAATTATATATATTATGAAATTATATATATAATTATATAAATAAAATATTAAATTATCGGGTCGGGTTCGGGGATCGGGGATTCCCCATCGGGTCGGGTTCGGGGACGGGGCATAAAAAATCCCCGACGGGGCGCCCCGAATAAAAACCCGACGGGGAACGGGGCGGGGACGGGGATGGGTTTCGGTTTCGGGGACGGGGGACGGCAAACCCGCCCCGAACCCGCCCCGTTGCCATTCCTATTCCTAACAAAGAAGTAGCCGACTGTGGTGGATAGTAGGTTGATGTAGATTGTAGGGATATTTGTAATACCATCTCCAACCCCAACAAAAAAAAAACACAAAAATGAAGGGTTTTTTTCTCTCCTCCGACACTAAAACACTAAAAAAAATGGAGGTCAATAAATGTGACATATATATTTGAAGGTCAATAGAGTAGACCTCTAAAACTAAGTAATGATATTTTATACAACTTTTATACATTTTATATATAGATTAATAGTTTAATACAATAGATAATATTATTTATTTTTATTATATTATTAAAGATGTTTTTATTGTTTTTTTAGTGTGTGGTTGGAGTTGGATTTTTTTAGTGTTCAAGGGATCCAACATTTTAAGTGTTCTTTTTATAGTGATTGGATTGGAGATGTCCTAAAACCGGTGGAAGATTGGTGTACTAGAAGAACACAAAACTAGTAAGCAAATAATAGCTTAAGAACAAGAGAGAAAATATAAAGGGAAATTGACTCAAATGACCATAATTCGGCACCCATTTGGTTTTGTAAAGACCCGGTTCTAAAAATAACCACAATAACGTGAAACCATCCAAAATATGATTCGAAAAGAATCAACTAAAATAATATTCCTAAAATCACCTCATTTACAACGACGGTAAGAAATAGTTCTAACAGTAGTAAATAAATCCAACAGGAGATTTAAATTCTTACGAATTTATAATCACCGGAACCTTTAACCAAAAACATAATTAACTCGGTAATATTAATGAACCGGCAAAAGGAGACAACCTTCACCACAATAAATATTGTTTACCCATAGGCAAACAGTCCTAATATAAAATTCACCTGAAATGCATATTTTTGAAAACAAAATGAGAGTTAGACCATACGGTCTAGTGAGTAGATCTCTATCAGATAAATAATTCAGTAAAATCACTTTGACATAATGTCATAAATCATTTAGTCATAACATAGGCTCTCAGGCACTATAAATCAGTTATAAATAAATTGTCACTCAGACACAACATCTCTCCCAGGTAACTAACCACAACAGTTGCTTTTCAAAATAACGCACATCCCGATAAGACCAAAGTCAATATCGACGGTGGCTCACTACACGAAACATATTCGCAAGCATAAACACGCACACTCCGATAAGATCGTGATCTATATATATATATATATAACCCCACCTACGCGGACCATTACAATTTCACACTCACACGAGCTTCTGTTGTGAAAGTCCCTTTATCCCCAAAAAATTATAATCAAGCTACATGTGTTAATAATAAACAAAATGTAATAAAAACCATATCACAGTTAACGATAATAATTCAAACATACCAATCTGGTATAACATCGAAATAATAACCATTTTATTATATATGTATTTCAGTTCGAAAATGGTTACACGAAAACTCACATTGGGTCCAATTATTTCACCCCAAGTCTTAACGGTTAAAATTGTTCAAACCGAACACCTTTAATGAGAAAGAATCCATAAACCAAAACCTCCTTTCTTAAAAAATTTCCTTCGTTCATCTCCATGAGCTCTCTAATCGAACAAACACACTTATAGTGAAATGGAATGGAGTCGGCAAGAAGAATTGTTAGGGTGAATTATTTGTTAAATAGAAGTTCGGGGTGTGAACTGTAATTTATTTAAAGATGTTTTGTTAATGGGCTTTTGGGCCCTAAAGGCTTGCACGCCTCATATTTAAGTCGTTTTCTTAACCTATTTTAGGTTAATAATCATTAGAAGGTTTATCCAATCCTATTGAAATTCTCTCTGTAAACCTTAAACCCTTTACTGATAAATCTAATCATATGACCAACAGTTGTGGTTCAATCATTGCTTATTATTGATCATTATCTTGTGATTGCACTGTTTTTGCGATCTACAATTGGTATCAGAGCAAAGAGATAAGATTTTTGATCCAAAAGGTTTGTCTAAAACCCTTCTGCTTATCAATTTATGTATTATCGACGTAGTCTGATTTTTGGCTTGTGTTCATCATATCAATGACTTTTTCTTGATGCCTTTTTCTTGTGTTTTAATTGTTCAGCCACTAGCTTGAATATGTGTTTGTGTTTTGTTTGGATCTGATAAGCATAATTTGATTTTTCGTCTTAAAAGATAGTTCTGGGTCGATTTCTCGATTTCCAGTCAACCCAGATTATTTTTGGTTTTGTTTTACCATAGTTCATCAAATTAGAGTGGTTAATTCGTGCTTTTGGTGACTTTTGTGTCAAATTAAGTTTGGTTCGTGATTACTTTAGTAAAACGTTTGGTTAATTTTCTAGATTAAAAGTTTTTGTGGTTGAGTTTCTGGGTTTATCGCCGTATTTTTCGAAGAACAACCCAGACACTTCGAACTCCCGGGTTCTAGTCTCTCCCGGGGCCTCCCTCTCCCAGGATCTTAACTCCCGGGACCTTGCAACCCCGATACCTTAACTCCCGGGTTCCCGTCTCACGGGTCCTCTCGTCTCCCGGGTCCTTGCGTCGCCCGGGGCCTTGCGTCAGTCTAGGTTCAAGACAATTTTTTTTCGGATCAAATACTTTGTCTCACGATCTATACAGTGCATTAAAGATGAATTATAGAGACGCTCTAGCCATTGGTTTGGATCAAAAGCCTCCGGTGCTTTATCAGGGAGAATACCCACAATGACAAGATCAATTCATGAATTTTATCGAAGCAAAACCCGACTATGAAGAAATACTCTTGTGTTTGAAAGAGGGGCCACAAGCCTGGCCGATGAAAGTTCTGCCTGGAGACGAAAACGAAGGTCGACTAGACCGTCGACTCAAAAACTCAATCGATGAGTTTACTGGTCCAGAAAAGAAACGACATGATGCGGAAAATCATGTGAAGAGTTACATTCTACAAAGCCTGCCTAACGACATATATGCTAGCATCGACAACTACAAGGCTACTGCGAAAGGAATGTGGGACCAGATTGAGAAAATGATGATGGGCAGTTGAATAAGAACTCAGCTGAAGATCACTAGCTGCATTTTTCGATATGACAGCTTCAAGGCAAGACACTCACAGAAACATATGAACGGTTCAACCAACTTCTGAATGATCTGCATAAAAGCCACATTAGGAAGACCAACACCGAGAACAACATCAAGTTCATGAACAACCTCCAGCCGGAATGGAAGACGTTTGTCTCTCATATCCGTCATACTCAAACCTGGAGAAAGTTCCCTTGTACGAACTATTTGAAATACTTCTACAGGACGAAGAGGAAGTTCTTGAACTGATGGGAAGTCAAAAGGCAGACGAAAAGCCTGTGGTTGATCCTTTAGCACTCGTCTCAGACAAAAGAGTTCGATCTGCCAGTCGCACCCCTGAAAAGGAACTAGTGAAAAGTGATTCTGAACCAGAAGACACTGACAGTGATTTGGATACAGAATACACTCAGATTAAGGAAGTTGTGATGTTCTTATCTCAAGCATTTCAGAAAAAGAAGTTCTTCAAAAAGTCATCATCAAATAATCAGAGATACTCTACTACTCCTCTCAAACGACATGCTCATAAGGAGAAGTATGAAGGGAAGAGACGATTTGATGAAGGAAATAAGGTTGAGAAGAAGCCTGATGAGAAATCCAAGGACGAGCCGATCAAATGTTATAACTGTGGTCGTTTGGGTCACTTTGCCAAAGAATGCCGCAAGCCGGTCGTTCGTAACTCCGAATACTACAAGGCCAAGATGTTGTTGGCCAAACAAAAGGAAGCCGGTAAATCTCTCCTGGAAGAAGATGACCATTGGCTCAACCTGTCTAATGAAGATGAAGATGATGTAGAAGCTCACATGTGTTTCATGGGTGAGCACTCGACACAGTCTGATACAGATGATGATGATCGCAATTCTTCCACCTATCTGGTATGTACTCCTATCCACAAAACCTTAATTGATTAGATGCAAATCACTGTGCAAAAGTTAGACTCCTACAAGCAAACCAAGAGAGAAAATTCTCAGCTTATCTCCTCCTTGAAAACTCGTGTGTCTTCACAGTCTGAAAAGCTTGAAAAACAAACATAGAAATTGCTGGAAACTTGTGCAAAATTTCTAATCTAAAGGAAGAGTGTGATAGTCTTTCAAAAGAATCAAAAGAGTTAAAGACCAAAGTAGATGATATTACTTATAAGCTTCGTATGTTAGAAAATGAGAAAATGGAGATTATTAGCAAAAATGTGTCTTGTAAAAATGAAAATAAACGGTTAACTGACAAGTTAAAGGATCTCGAACTGAAACTTTATAAAATCTGTCAAACTGATCAAATGATTCATCTGAACGCACCTAAAGAATTCAAATATTCAGAGACGGGTCTCGGATACGATAACCCACATTATCTGAAAAAGGCCTTGTCCAAAGTTCCCACGTTATATGCTTTCCAATTTTTGGGATTAGACAAGACCTACCCAGAGTACAAAATCAGATGGACCAAGCCACTTGATAATGAGGATCCGGAACTGGAAACTTTGAGAAGGAAAAATACTGTCACGATGCAACTTCCTTTTGTTTATGACTCATTGAATGCGTCATATAACACCGATAAACCCCGTTTTCTGTTAAATGACTATTTTCGAAGCTATTCACAGGTTGAACTTGATTCAAAACCCGTTGAACCTGAGGAGGAATCGATGAATCACAAAATCTATGTTCCACATATGATTTTAGAAAAGAAAATTGTTCAGCTAGAAGAGTCATTTGAACAGGAAAGAACTAATTTTCAAAAGGAAAAACAAAACTTATTATCCCAACTTGAGTGCCTCAATTCCGATCAGAAGGAATCTATATCTTGGGAGGAAAAAGAATATCTCCAAACAGAGATAAACAAGCTTACTTCTCAATTGTCTGCCTTGGCAATAGATCTGATGAAAGAGCAACTCCACATAGCTGATCTTCAAGATAAGCTCCAAGGGGAGAAAATCAATCTGTCAGAACGTTCTTCTCCGCCCTCAGACACCTCTTCCTGTAAAGCTTTTCTGGGTGATTCTTCACCAATATCTTCTGAAAAGAGAAAAGGGCCTCAGTTAAAGTGTTTCAAAACGGATCACCATTCTGATTTTCAAAATGCTTCCACGCATGATTCTTTGAAAAGCACAAATTCTTTCAGTTTCCTGAATCCCATAAGTGATGACGTTCCCTCTGATGAGGAAATGGAATTTTCAACATTTTTGAATTCTGAGGTCTGTCCAGACAGTCAGTTAGACCAATTTGATTTCAATCATTTACTTCCAAGTCATGTTGATTTTCTGAATTCAACTTGTGAGCCTCCGGCACAATTTTACAAGGGCGAATGTTCCACATCTGCCCCTCAAA
The DNA here is from genome assembly GCA_954870635.1 of Arctium minus. NCBI lineage: Eukaryota > Viridiplantae > Streptophyta > Magnoliopsida > Asterales > Asteraceae > Arctium > Arctium minus. The sequence goes on along the minus strand of OX941097.1, from coordinate 18,330,312 downwards.
ACACTTCTGTGAACAATTCTTCTAAATATAAGAGACAATCCTCAAAATTCAAATCTTTTGACTGTGAGTTTAACGCTATTTCAGATACTTTTGGTCGAAGGAAAGAAGTCAAACACGAGTGGGTAGCTAAGAAGTCTAAGGAGAGCAGAACAAAGACAGAATCAGTTAATCTAGTTTTGAATTCTAGGAAAAACAATAACAGTCATGATGTTTTAAATTCTAATGCTTTGGTTGAAAGTAATGGATTGTTTCCTTTGAAAGTTTATTCAATTCAACAATTACTTCAACTGTCTCATGATTGTGTTTGTTGTTCCTACTGTGGATTGAATGATTTTGTTGATCGTAGATATGCATCTGATTGGTTTGGTTCTTAACATGTTTTTAATTATCGTTCAAAGTTTGATGCACCACGCCGTAAAAACAAACCCAAGTCCAAATGGGTCTCCCAGACGGGTGTTGCTTCTAACCCCAAATGACCCATTTACGAATGGGTACCTAAAAAGACTTAACTTGTTTTTCAGAACGGTCATGTGTGGTATTTAGATTCAGGATGCTCCAAACACATGACCGGAAGAAAGGAGCTTCTCACGAACTTCACCGAGAAATTTTGTGGGAATGTACATTTTGGGAATGATCACTATTCTCCAATCTTGGTATACGGAGACATAATTAAGGACAGCCTCACCATCAAAAAGGTGTCCTACATCGAAGGTCTTGGTCATAACTTATTCAGCATCGGTCAATTCTGCAACAAGAATCTGGAGGTCAACTTCAAAGCCAAACGGTGCAGCGTCCGGACTGAAGATGGAAAAGAATTACTTGTTGGAACGCGTCGCACCAATCTCTACACGATTGATCTCTCGTCTCTGAAAGCAGAAAAGGAAGTTTGTTTGATGTCCAAAGCTTCAATCGAACAAAATTGGTTATGGCACCCTAGACTCTTGCACCTGAATTCAAGAACATCAACAAGTTGGTGTTCGGCGGACACGTGAAAGGTATGTCAGATCTCAAGTTCGAAAAGGATCACCTACATGCCGCATGCGAAATGGGTAAGATGAAGAAGGCTTCTCACAAGCCTAAAGCCACTCCGAGTACTTCACGGTCCCTCGAACTCATCCACATGGATTTGTGTGGACCGATGCACGTTCAGAGTATCAACCACAATAAGTATGTTCTAGTCATGGTTGATGATTTTTCTCGATACACGTGGGTTAAATTATTTCGCTCCAAGGATGAGACTCCCGAACTGATCATCTCACATCTGAAGAGCGTTCAAGTCAATCTTAATCAATCAGTTCAGACCATCAGGACAGATAACGACACATAATTCAAGAACCAAGTGCTTGACGGTTATCTTAATTCAGTGGGCATTACCCACAACTTCTCAGCCACTCGTACTCCTCAGCAAAACGGGGTAGTAGAGCGCCGCAATCGAACTCTCGTAGAAGCCGCTAGTACGATGTTATCCCAGTCCAAGCTTCCGCTTTTCTTATGGGCAGAGGTAGTTGCAACCGTATGTTACACTCAAAACCGTTCTATCATCAAAAAACGGTTCAACAAGACGCCATACGAGGTCATCAACAATCGCATCCCGAACATCAAGTATTTCCATGAATTTGAGTGCGTGTGTTTTGTATTGAACGACAAGGACGATCTCGGCAAGTTCAGCCTAAAGGCGGATGAAGGAGTGTTCATCGGCTACTCATCTCAAGCCCAAGCCTACAGAGTCTACAACAAAAGGACGAAGACCATCGTTGAGAGTGTGAATGTGACTTTTGACGAGATCGCTGATATGGCTTCTGACCACCTCAGTTCAGAACTTGCTTTAACTGATGTGTTAGCGTCTGGACAACTTCGTCCATGATCTACACAATCTCCAGTAAATTTAAATCAAGAGTCTACGTCACAAACCAATCTTTCAGATTTGGATTTACTTTTTGAGCATTTTTATGATGAATATGTTACTCCTAAGCCTAATGATATACCATGTAACAGGATTGCAGCTCAAGCATAGGACGTGACAACTTTCACTGGTCCATCCGCATCAAGTGAATGAACCTCGTCTGATGCGGCCATTTCTACAGTCACTGAATCAGAATCACCAAGCTCGTGTGATCCCCCTACGACCTCTCAAGCTACTACTGAAGCACCGACAACAGTAGAATCTCTGGAACCGACCCCTGCTGAAGCTGTACAAGAAGCTCTATATATGGAAATCCCGGAAATTGTTACAGATTCATCACCTGCTGAGTCGTCCTCCACTACTCACACGACTCCAGCACAGTAGGTTCCACTTCATCGGTCATCGTCACTCGAAGCAGTTCAAGATCTACCCCCGGGTGGTTATGTGGATCTCGATACCTCCCAACAGACATATCAACCTCTCCCACATACCACTAAGTGGACACGAGCTCACCCTCTATATCAGACCATAGGCGACCCCAACGCACCCGTTCAGAATCAATCCGCTACCGCGAATGAGTTCCTTTTTTTTCGTTCCTTAGCCGCATTGAACCCTCAACCGTCTCCGAAGCACTAAATGATCCAGACTGGGTGATATCTATGCAAGAGGAGCTCAATCAATTCAAGAGCCTCAAAGTGTGACGACTTGTTCCCAGGCCAAAGAACAAGACGGTGATTGGGACGAAATGGATCTTCAAGAATAAGAAGGACGAAGATGGAATCGTAGTATGATACAAAACGCGTCTGGTAGCCAAAGGATATCGCCAGCAGGAAGGAATTTATTACGATGACATGTTCGCACCAGTTGCTTGGATTGAAGCGATTCGAATGTTCCTTGCCTACGCTGCTCACAAGAACTTCATTGTGTTTCAAATGGATGTGAATAGCGCTTTTATGAATGGTGTTCTCAAGGAAGAAGTTTATGTATCGCAACCCGAGGGCTTCGTGATTTATGACAAACCGCATCACGTATACATTCTTGACAAGGCCTTGTATGGTCTCAAGCAAGTACCACGAGCCTGGTATGATGCACTCTCTTCATTCTTAATTAAAGCTGGATTTTCCAAAGGTAAGATCGACACCACCTTGTTTATTAAAAAAGAAAAGCATGATATCATTCTTGTACAGATCTATTTCGACGACATAATCTTTGGCTCAACAAACCCCAAGTATTGTCACAACTTCTCTGTCCTCGTGAGCAAACATTTTCAAATGAGTATGATGGGTCAAATGAATTTTTTCCTGGGTCTTCAAGTTAAACAATTAGCCATAGGAATTCAATCTAAGTACATCTCGGATATTCTTCGGAAATACCAGATGGAAAATTATGCACCCATGAAGACGCCCATGTCTACATGTACGAAGCTACACTCTGATCCTGACGAAAAGGATGTGGATGCTAAGACCTATAGAGGTATGATTGGTTCCCTGATGTACTTGACGGCTAGTAAGTCAGACATTATGTTTTCGACATTCTTGTGTGCAAGATTTCAGTCAAAACCAAAAGAGTCTAATTTAGTTGCAGTTAAACGTATATTTCGTTATTTAAAAGGTACTGATGATCTTGGATTGTGGAATCCGAAAGAGAAAGGTTTTGAGCTAACTGCTTATTCAGACGCTGATCATGCCGGAAATATGCTTGATCGGAAAAGCACGTCGGGACATGTCCAGTTCTTGGTAGATCGACTAGTCAGTTGGGCATCAAAGAAACAGAACTGCATCTCAACCTCTACCGCTGAGGCAGAGTATGCAGCAGCCGCCAGTTGCTGCTCGCAGGTGATTTGGATGCGAACTCAGCTCAAAGACTATGGATTCCACTACTCGAAGATCCCCATTTACTGTGACTCAAAGAGCACAATTTCCATATCTAGCAATCCCGTCTAACACACGAAGACGGAATACATAGATTTGCTCTATCACTTCATCAAAGATCATGTCGAAAGAGGTACAATCGAACTCTACTTTGTTAATACAGAACATCAGATAACAGACTTGTTTACCAAAGCCTTGGACGAAAAACGCTTTCAATATCTAGTGTCCAAGCTAGGTATGATTAATCTAAAAGTTTGACCCTTCTACAGACCTGTACGAGTCTCATTCAATAACGAATAACTGTGACTTAATGCTCCAGTGATTTTCTCTGAATGCTCAAGTCAACACTCATTCGTTCTTGCATCTTACTCGTCAAGTTCTGTGCTAGTTTCAAACTTATATATTAATAAGTTAGATTTCGTACATTTATATTTCTTCGTTTCTTCGTTTCGTTATGTTTCATTTCAATTTTTAGTTCGTTACTTCAGTTGCTTAAAGCTTCCGTCGTTTCTGGTAGAGTTAACGGTTTGTTCATGTGTTAAGGGGGAGTCTAACCGCATGAAAGTTTGTAAGTCATTATCGTTCTCGTTCTGAGGGGGAGTAGGTAAGTCTTTATCACTTTATTTTATCTGAATTGATCATAGCTTGCGTCAAGGGGGAGAGCCATCTTCTGGTCAAACGGCTTCCCATCCGAGGGGGAGCATTAAAAGTTTTGTCTTTTCAAAAATGTTAACGGGGCGTCTATATTTATGTTTTTAAGTTTAATTAACCGGGTTCTCCCGGTCTCGCTCTGAACCCGACCCAGTCGGTTCGTGTGTTACACTCAGACCCCAGGCGACCACCTTTAGCGGCCCCGGATCTCGATATATCTATCTCTCTCTCAATCTCTTAATGTCTCTTTCTATTCATCGCTCTCTCTTCTCCCGGTATCCCTCTCTATATCTCTAAATCTCTCTCTCGCCGCCGCTCTCATCCAAATCGTTGAACATCTCAGGTACGTTCATCCATCTCTCTCAGTTCAGATTAATCGACCCCCCGGTCGATGTTCATCGCCCAACCCAACCCCGATTTCCCCTAAATCTCCGCCTCGTTGATTAAGGTTTAGGGTTCATCAACTTCCCGTGGTCGCTCAATGAGCGGCGAAGACACCAGGTCTGTCAAACCCTAAATCGCTGGGGTGAGTTAGGGCTTGGCACAAATCAAAATCGATTGTGCTCCAAGATATTTATTTGATCGATTGGCTCTGTTTGCTGCTAAATTTTTATTGGAAATCGATTTGGGTCTTATTCCCGGTTTCGATTACTTCTGGTACCGGTTGTCTCAACCCAACACCGGGAGTCGACATCACGGGGTCAGTTTACCGGGAACTCTGTTTTCGTATTAGTTAATCGTTTTTGTTAACATCGTTGTGGTTGGTTTAAATTGTTTATGGGAGTTTTAGGATGTCAATTATTTGTGAGTCTATTTGGGTAAGTGTTATGTGGATTTGATTTTGGGTGTGAGATAAATTGGTTCGATTTTGTGGTTTGATTCAATCGATCAATGTTTATTGATTTTGGTTTGTGTTTAGGCCACACCCCGGGACCACCCAGGAACTACACCATCTCACGGTCCTCTGGAACTCCCGATGCCAATCTCCCGGACCGTCCCCGGGTTCATATTGAACCCCCGACCCTTCCCGTTGAACTCCATATTGCTAGTAGACCATAGTTTCGTTTATTATGTTTGGTATGTGATAGCAAATCCCCGGAACCACCCGGAGTCTTTGAAATCTCGTATCTTGAATCCCCAGGACCAGGTTCGATCTCCCGATTCGTGTCCGGTAATGTCACTCCCGGGACCTCCCGGGGTTGGTCACACCCGGTGCGCCTCGACCCGGGGCACTGTAAACTCCCAGGGTCTTGAATGTTCCCGATATCACCTATCTCTCGAGACTATAATTCCTGGGACAATCCGGGCCGTGTGCGCCCTCGAGTCCTGATCTCTTGGGGTATTGTAATCCCGATTAAGTTCCGAGACATGTCACTCCCTGTTTCATGAGGTCATAGTTCCTTGGAACTTTGCAACCCCCGGGTCCAGATGGTTACTTCTGCTACAATTTATAAAATAGGGACTCATCAAGGCCTGTATAGGAAATACCCTTATTTGTTTAAAACCATTGATGTTAAGTTGTGAGTTTTATCTTGGAATTGGACTCGTTATGGGACTCGTCTTGATTTGACATGAATTTCAACCTAGAAACCGGCTACATATAACGGGATTCTGTACCTTTAGTTGAACCAAATTAATAATATGTTTCATCTTAACAGGTACCATGGCTCAGAATCCGAATCCGGAAATTGATCCAGTCGCCAATGTCGCACTGATCCATCCAAATCAATACCTCCTGCTCACTCCTAACAACTTCCATTTGGAGTTCTCCCAGCTCCAAGGCCAACACCAGGTGATCATTAAGATCCTTAGAGGCCACCCTCTCTCGTATGCTCTCACGAAAACTACCGATGTTCCTCAGCTGTATCTCCAGCAGTTCTGGCAATCTCTCACACATATCAAAGAAGAAGATGGATTCCATCTGGAGGCCAGAATTGACACCATGTAGATACTTCTCACGCGGGAGCACTTTCGACAATTTCTTCGCTTACCAACCGCTGACTCCCTTCCGGGCAGACACAATTTTGACCCTATCGTCTCAGACTCCATGCTGTGTGCAGATATCCACTTTTTGGGATATGCGGTGCCTCTACCATTCCCTTCAGCATTCAACTGCCGACATCTAACACCACTATGGTACACTCTGTTCACATTCCTCAACAGATGTTTATCTGCCATCACCAAGGGCATAGATCAGACTAGTGCCAACTTACTGCGGCTCTTTCACGGTGTTGCATTCCACCGACATACAGATTACGCCGATATTCTATGGTTCGAGCTAGACCAAAAGGTCCGAGACAACACAACAAAACGACGAAACTTCATCCCGTTTATGCGTTTTCTTCAGATCTTCATCAGGAACTACAAACAGATCCATCCCACGATAGCTCGACGCTCCTCTCATCTGGTGTGTCCTCACCATCCTACTCACCATCTCCCAACTAGAAATGAAATCACCAATATAGTCGCAAGGCGTATTCCATATGGCCTACTGGCCTACGCTAGTCCTACGACACTGAGTGTGATAGAGTATAGACGCACACACGGTATACCTGCTTCTATAGTCCATCTAGAACCAGAAGGACCTCCCCAGGGAACACGACCTAAAAGGTGTGAAGGTCTACGCACGAGAGGAGGAAGAGTCCGGAGAGCTGGGACTCCCGGATCGAGTATGTTAAGAGAAAACATTGTAAGGGGAACTGAAGCAGGCAGTGTCGTTAGACAAAGCGGGCGGTGCCGTTAAACAAAGCGAGGCAAGCCCTTCTCGCCGATCGCCTACCCCACCACAGGCAGATCCTCAGATTTCGGAAGAGGATACCGCGACAGAAACCGATCAGATCCATTCCTCTTACCACACCGAATCTGATACTGCCGATGACCAGTCCACCACCCCATCTGAATCTAAATCCCAGTCAATGGAACCAAGTGACGAGTCATCTGACTCTAATGGTGACGATGACCAGCCCTCACTCGGAGACATAAAGAGAGCGGAGGGAGTTCAAGTCAAAAATGAAAAGGTAAATAGAGAGAGGGAAAGAAAGAGTAAACATAATTTTGAGTGTACACGAGTGATGAGGCAACCACCTCAGGTTGAACCTCCCCTAGCCACTATTAGCCAGGTAGCCACATTTGCTACCCAGTCTCATGTGTTGAGACAGGTTATTGAAGCATCCGTCGTGGACCTAGCGACACAACTGCACACCCCACCCAGCCACTCTGACGTCTCTCAACAGATGTTGGTTTCAGTTTCTCACGGGGGATCAGTACATATTCTACCTATCTCTCACTTGGAGAGTTCTGGTATTGAAACTAGAGGACAACTGCCCTAGTCCTCGACTCCTTTTAGTGCACAACGTCTAGAGCCAATTGATATATTATTTCTTTAACTAGGACACGAGTCCCTACTTCAACTACTGTTGGACGTCTTAGTGACCCAGCCGGAACACCCATAGTAACTCTACCTATTGGTGGATTACGAGGATTGGGTGGAAGTCCTACCACAGCTATCATCACGCCAACTGTGAATGTAGGCGGTACGACTTCCACAGTCGCTACCACAACTGGAAGTCTGAGTGACCCAGGTGTTAGTTTTCCCGAATTTGTCTCAAGGGATTTTCTGGATGGCGCCCTAAAGGCTGTCCATTCTATCATGCGGTCAGAAATGAGAGAGGAGGTAGATGCTCTGAAGCAAATGATCAAAGGTAAAGCCCCTATGTCTAAGCCTGAAACACTACCTCCACCACCTCCACCCACCCACCGAGTTCTCTATAGATGACCTCAAATCCATGCTCCTGGCCAAACTCTTATCCCAATCCCAAACTGAACCATCCCAAGATTCAGGCCTAATCTCACTTCTACGATCTCAAGCATCAACCTCTACACCTACACCACCACCCACTATAACTCCAGAAGCCTTCCAGCACTAAACCGCTACTATTCAGTCTATGCAACAAACTATATCTGCACTGACTGAAAGGGTGTCATCTTTGGAAGCAACCTTCCGAAGTCAAGCAGAAGGGCTCAAGCGCAAACATGATGACCAGGATGATCCCGATCACCATGAGGGGGAGAAGTGTCAATGCACATCTGAGACCGAGTCAGCACAGGCAGTGGTTATGGTACAGGGACAGACAGAGATGGGTTCAGGTACTCCAAACAATGGACAAGGTAAGGCCCAGGATCAGGTAATGGATTTAGTGCCATACGACGTCAATCTAACGGTTGAAAAGCCCGAGGAATATGATAGAGGTTCATCTTATAATCCATATAGTTGGGCAATTATTGTTGATCCTTATTCAGATCTAGATCCGTCAGAAGAACCGATCAACACAGAAAAAGCTTTGGTAGTCTTTCAAGCTGAAATCGATGAGTTGTTAAATTTCAAAAATGTGGCTCAAGATCACCATTTAGCCGAACAATCTTCTGCCTGTATGCCCCTTTTGACTTATTCATCAGTTCATCCTGATCTATCTCAGACATATCACCCCAGACGATCTCCGCCAGCCTCACTAGTTCACGAAACAGAAAGTACTCAGCCAGTTCCTCCATTGAAATGGGAAAGAGTCAGAATCAATGTTCCTTTTCTTGAAGAAAGTCAGAAACATCTCTTTGCCCATTGGATCCACCCGTATGATGAGGTTGTCTTGCATGGTCTTCAGTCAATTACAGACAGAAAGAAACAACGCGAGCATGTTTTTATGTACAAAAGTCTCAGAAAAGGCATTGACTAACAAAGCTCAGAATCATATATGTTGATCAGATTTACTCTTGCCGCTTCATGAGCATACAATATTCTTATTTTGAGGTGGTCAGAGAAGATGACAGTAAATGGCAGTTTTCTGAAGCTGACTTCGGAAGTCTCGAGTTACCAAATCTTCTATTTCTGTTCCGAGACCTGAAGACCAGAATCATTTGACCAGGAGAAGTTACAAATGCACTGGAAGCTGTTAAGAGATACATGAAGAGTGCTATGAAACTTGCATCCATTGAAGACTTACAGATTGGGTTGGAAAGCAATCAAGCAAAGATAAATCTGATCAAGCCTGATCTTAGTTTTCCTTCAGATATTCAGAATGTACCTGCATATACGGTGGTAAAATTTCCATAACTTGGCATGACTTACGTAAATGGTAAAGGTGATACGCGATTCTTCCGATTTAGTCAAATTGCACGGTTCTGCGATGGTACACTGATGTTACTTCAAGACAAGCTGAAGCACTCTATTGATCAAGATGACAAAGGAATCCAACCTTTGGATCCAAATTACAAATGCCTTGTTCTCAAAGCTTTGGGCCAGATCAAAGAACGAGTGAAGTAGAGGACGTCAATGAGACATTTCGAAACCAGTTTCGGTTTTCGAAAGACACATGTTCCCAGCTGGCGAGATTACGAACTTCAATTTAAAGAGGGAGATTGTTAGGTTGAATTATTTGTTAAATAGAAGTTCGGGGTATGAACTGTAATTTATTTAAAGATGTTTTGTTAATGGGCTTTTGGGCCCTAAAGGCTTGCACGCCTCATATTTAAGTCGTTTTCTTAACCTAGTTTAGGTTAATGGTCATTAGAAGGTTTACCCAATCCTATTGAAATTCTCTCTGTAAACCTTAAACCTTTACTGATAAATCTAATCATATGACCAGCAGTTGTGGTTCAATCATTGCTTATTATTGATTATTATCTTGTGATTGCACTGTTTCTGGGATCTACAAGAATCAATGAAGATAAGGACTCCTCTTTTTGTACCCCAATATTTACATAAATAACCCTTCAAAAATGATAATGTAACAAAATCAACCCTAAACATTTCATTCATTTCAAAACTTTTTTTTAAACTAAAAATTGGTTATTACAGGTTTCTTAGACAATCCTCTCCCGAATTGATGAATTTGTCACTACCCCGCAACGCCCACTTCCACAAAAAAAGTTGAATTATACAACTTCAGTTGTGATTGACCCAAATGTGCTTTTAAAATTTGATTCCGTCAAGTTTTTGAATAAAAACACCACACTTGAATGTTGAATATCACCAAGTTTCAACCAACTATTTCTCTCATTTTTTTGCTTTCTTTGCTCTGAGTTTAGTTTCAAAATGAGTTCTGCATCTGCATATGATAGAATTAAGATACGTATAACTAATCAAGGGTGGGAGTATTTTTCTGATCAACCGATGATCCCATCATGGTGCCAACAAGAATATCACATTCTAGGTTTCTCAAATATGTTCACTCAAAATGTGGTATCGATCATTCTCTTGGTATCACTAGAATGGCGTACAAGTATTCTGGCCAACTTTACGAGTTAGGTGACAATGACGATGTTTCGTTATTCTTCGAATTTGCTGCCGATTCAAATAATCCGCCAATACTTTATGTTTATCTCGATGTTCCAGTATGCGGTGGAAGCAATGTTGGTAGCTCCTCAAACAGTGTCGGTAATGTCTATGGTACTGAGTAGAAACAAACTTCTTACGTGCCTCGGTTTGATTCTTCAAACGAACATGTATATGAAGCTACCTCCAATTTTGTTCCAGAACAGTCACATGGTCCTAGTGACTATATTCTCAATTTTGTCCCAGAGACAGAACAAACGGGAGAAGAAGAAAGCAAATGAAAATCCTGTCAATAATTGCGGAGGTGTGCTTACGGATGTGCGCCCGACTACCAAAAAAAAATACATTTTCTACCCACATCCGCAATTACGGAAGTGGGCATTGCGGAGGTAGTGACAAATTCGTCAATCCGGGAGAGGATTAGCTAAGAGACCAAATGGGTGCCGAAATATGGCCATTTGAGTCAAATTTTCAAATATAAAGGAATATTTTATTTCTTACAAGGACATCTTACAAACAAGGGAAACATTCCTTAGGCAAGGATTTGATTCTTACATTATACTACTTTTGTTTAGAAAATATTTATATTTTATCATGGAATTAAAAACATAAAATATTGTATTTTAGAGTATTGAAGGGAGTAATGATGTTTGAATTTGAATATTGCGCAAGAGAAAAAACATGCTACAAATTTTTTTATCGGCGATAATTAAAAGGAAAAAAAAAAGATTTGCATTTATTTAAACAGATGAAAGTATGTAATTCTCACATCTAAATAAATACTTAATTAGGCTCGGGTTCATATGAGACCATTCTGTTTTCGTGAGATCACGATTTTACACTTGAAACTTCACAACAAAACACTATAAAGATAAAAAAAGTCCGAACCTTCACAGTGTTTTGCTGTGAAATTTTAAGTATAAAAACATGTTCTAGCGAGTCTCACAAAAACATGTAAGTGTAACGTGATCCCAAGTCTATTTAATTATCAATTAAAGCGTTAACACATTAATAACAAAAATATAATAGATTGACTTTACTGATTTGTATAAATAAGCTTCGTCATGCACATCAAGAAAAATAAAAAAAATTGCATACTAGATTTCTTTATTTTCTTTGATTGAAATATGTTCGAAACGTTTTCTCTTAAATGGAAAATAATATTTTATAAATTTAATTGACTTATTGTATTACAACGAGATATGTTTTTTAATCGGAGTACTACACATTAAACCCAAAACTTTTATCTTACAAATGGCCCACAAATCACCACCCTAGGGCCTGGTGTGCGTTATGGGCCTGGGCTGGGCTATATAAATTGAAAAACCCAACGGCGGTGGGTTCGAATTCAATTACGAGTTTGCAAAGCTTGATGTTTAATTGTAGTGATTAATCGTAATCATAACAAACCAAATTGGATCATGTATAATCATACCAAATCAGACATAAAGTTATGTATTTGGTGTCATATACAGTAGTATAAAATAACTTAGAGGACGTTTGGTTTGATGGAATGGTTTTGAGGGATTTGGATTTCGTAAGGGTATCTGGGATTAGAGATTTATAAAAGCAAATTATAAAAAAATATAAAAGTGATTAGATTATCATTTTACTAATTGATTATTACAAAACAAATGTTTTTAACATATTTTAAAGGGAAAAGTTCATAAAAACCCAAAAAACTATTCTATTTTGAATGGTTAAGTCCCTAAACTAATTTTTTGAATGAAAAAACCATTAAACTTTCTCACTTTGCATGAAAAAACCATTAAATTTTCCAATTTTGAATGATTAAGTCCCTGCATCGTCAGTTCCAGGTATCTTTAAAAAAAGGTAACCAAATTTTAGAAGTTCGATGGTTTATTTATTCAAAAAAAATGTTGAGGGACTTAATCATTCAAAATTAGAAAGTTTAATGGTTTTTTCGTTCAAAAAAATAGTTGAGGGACTTAATCATTCAAAATTAGAAAGTTTAATGGTTTTTTCATTCAAAAAAATAGTTTATGGACTTAACCATTCAAAATATGATAGTTTATTGGTTTTTTTGAACTTTTCCCTATTTTAAAACATTATTACATACAAATGCTACAAAATTCGGTCAAATGCCAATCAACCCCGTAGGATTTCAAAATCTCATGTTTGTGGGATTTCAATGAAATCCCGGGATTTCAAATTCATGTGTTCCTTCAAACCAAACATGACATAGAAATGAAATGAAATTCTAAATCCCTTCAAATCTTTTTGCAAACAAAAGGAGACCTTAGATAGTTACTATCCGGAAAAAAAATCTTTGCTTTTTTTTTTTCAAGAAAAAAAATTAATATATTTTAGGATATATAACTAGGGGTGTTCATCTAAACCGTTAAATCGCATAAACCGCCCACAGCGTACCGTAAAATGAGGTTTGAGGTTTGCATTTTTACCAAGCCGCATTATGCGGTGCGGTTTGGGGTTTTCAGTTATCAAAGGGTGGTTCAAATCGCACCACACCGCATATTTTTTAGATTTTTTTAATTGTATATAATATATATATATATACACAGAGAGAGAGAGAGAGAGGAAAGTTCAAATGAAAACTCATTTTTCATTGTACACGTGAAGACAAATCCCAGTCACTCGATCTCTTTTGATCCAACAACTCATATTAAATAAAGTTTTAAATTTTAAAATGCTTAGGGGTAAAAATGGAAGAAAATTTAAACACACGCTTACCATATTTGACTTTTTATTTTCTTTTTTAATTAAAATTTTTTTACCTAATTAAAGTTTAAAATAAATTATCTTAAAAATTACTAATATTTTAATCAAACAAATTACATCAAAAAACGAGAATTTCGTGCTCTTCGATATGACATCCATCTCGATATAGTTTTTTTTGTCGTTTTAACCGTTTTTTACGTGAAATGCTATATATGTGTTATATTCATTACGAATATTTATGTATGTTCAAGTTTGTACAACGCCTCGACACCGTAAGTATGTAACTCGACATCACCTTCTTCAACACTTTCTTCAACGTCGTAAGACATCACGTTTCTTCAACACCGTAACCCAACACCCATCAAGACGAATCGATAACCTATCGAGTAATTCTGTTGTGAATCGGGGAACAAAAGAGAGCACGCCACGTCTCCACATCTTCACAGGTCATTCATGTGTTATTCATCATGAATAATGTATCATTCAGGATGAATAATACAACATTCAGGGTGAATAATTCACGATTCACGAATTCGTGTATTATTCGTCATGAATGTTGTGTAATTCATCCTGAATACTATATTGTTCATCATGAATAATGAATGAACGTTCACATTTGTTATTCATACTGAACGTGGGACATCCGGGGATGCGCATATATATTCATAATGAATTAAACCAAATTTCGGCTATGAATTGGGAAACAAAAGAGAGTGCACCATATGTCTACACCTTCACGGGTCATTTATATATTATTCATCACGAATAATGTATCATTCAGGATGAATAATAGAACATTCAGGGTGAATAATACACGATTCATGATAAATAATACATGAATCATGGATTCATGTATTATTCATCCTGAATATTGTATTATTCATCCTGAATATTGTATTATTCATCATGAATAGTGAATGAACGTTCACCTTTGTTATTCATACTGAATGTGGACACCCGAGGACGTGCATGCATATTCATAATTAATATAACACATATATATAATTTCACGTAAAAAACCGTTGAAACGAAAAAATCCCGAATATTGTATTATTCATCCTACATACGGTATTATTCATCATGAATAGTGAATGAACGTTCACCTTTGTTATTAATACCGAATGTGGACACCCGAAAACGTGCATGCATATTCGCACCAAGTGTATTGTGGCGTTCCAACTTGTGCTACTATGGCCGTGCGACTATGACATTGTCATAGTCGTCGGGCATTATAGGTGGACCCTTTCCAAGCCCCGAAACCCGACTTTTTCAGCGCCAACACTCCCGATACTCTTAGGGACTTTAAATAATTCTTTCCCAACATAAATCCCACCATTTCCAAGTTGTAAAAACGTCCGGGTGACATTTACTTACCGAAAATCACGAATGATACAATCCTCCCAACCTTAAAAGAGATTTCGTCCTCGAAATCTAGATTCCCATTTAACGTTGTCCGCATATTAGGTTGTCTCTAATCCATTTTCCAGAACGACCACCATAAACATTATGCTGATACTCACGACAACCGCCCCCCTGGACACATTACACTTATATCCGAGTGAACGCTTAAGTCTTAACCTACTAGAGTAGCCTTTAACCACGAGACTACGGTTGTCTCCCAACCTTGGGTGACAGTACTACCTCAAGGGTAGTTTGTGACCTCAACCTCTTTCTGAAAAATCCGTACTAGTTCAACACAATTCTGGATCCGTATTCCGATTATCAACACCCGACCCTAAGAATCCCCATAATCCCTTACTCATTCGCCCTTGTTATTGGTAGAGTCATCCTTCCAAGGACGTGCCAAAACGTTCTCCACGAGGTCGGTTTATTCAAATTCGGCGATTTCCCAACTCCAAACTACACTTAAACATCAAACATAATGGTCGATATAAACCTTTACCTTATCAAGAAATCTCGATCACTGATACTTACTCACCAACATCTAACATCCTTAAGGCTACCACTTAAACTGCAAACACACAAGATTTATCGGAAATGTTATGAAACACTCTAACGGTCATTATCCTCAAAATCGAATGTCGACACCTATCCTCAAAACGACTATACCACAAACGTTGGTTTACAGCCAAACATTCCATTCCGGAATTGTATTATCGAATTTAAAGTTGATACCTAACATGGCACTAAAGTTCCACTCTTACATCTCTAACAAACGAACTACAATATTTCCTTTATTCACAAAGGCTCATTAAGGTGATACCCCATCAACACATGGCATGATGTCGAACGGACAAGCAGCCCATCAAATCAAATCCATCAATACGCCAATAATCACACGAGACCTTATCCCGCAAATTTACCGAAGCAGAAAAATCACCCCTTAATTAACTGAGAGAAAACAAAAATTTCATACCTCAATTATTTACGTTGTACCGATGCATAAACTAAAACCCCAAAATTTCAAAACTGATCACAAGTCTGATCATCCGACGCTTCTATTCCCAAGGACTCCTTTAGTCCCTAATTACAACTCCTTTCTCAAGGGGGGGGAGTTCAAATCTATAACTCTAATGAGTTCAAGGCTTTTCAACTATAGGAGTCAACAAATATGCCAATTGAAATTTATAAGACTTTAAGACGCTAAATCTTTATAACAATTAATCGTACGTGTAAAAATTTTCATTACCGCTTACTCGGTAGTTGTGCAAAGTGGCCACAATGCCACTCACATAAAACTATTTTGAAAAGCATTTGGTCGGTATTCACGCTTATAATGACAATAACAGAAGGGCACAACAACTTTTCAAATGGACCACTATGGTCTATTATGCATTAATCTATGTCATGAACGTAAAAATAATTTTCTGCCCAAAACAATGCGCAATAAAAGTTTGTACAAATTTCCAAAAGAGGAACTCCATAAGTTCAACGTAAAATGACATGGGATAAGATTCCCAACAAGACCCACATTCATAAGTTTATTTTCCAAACTTAGTAAAATGATAGACGCATGCGATTTGGTCGAAACGTAAAATAATTTAAATCGACTTCACACATTTAAGTTGCACAACCAAATCATCATTTGTTCCAAAATAGTGACTACCATGTCATACATAACAATAGATCAATAAAGTGCATTGTGCGACGCAATAATGGTAAAACCCAACAACCCAAAAAGAATGTTCAAAGCAACAATTCAACACGAAATATCTGTGTATAACACCCAAAAGCGCAACTATGAAATATGAAGACTCTCAAAACGTCTCGTGTGGTTGCGAAATGTCATGTGCAAAACCCACATGAGACAATAATGTTAAACAACAACACGACAGTTAATGCACACAATAATTCATTATAAGTGTTCCAAAATTCATCTTCACGACGCAAACTGTCGGAAAATAGAACTCCATAAGACTCAACAAAATTCCATAAGACTCAATGAAACTCAACGACTCCTAAAATCAAATGGAGCCAAAATTTACCATAATCTAATATCTTAATACAGGGTTATAACCAAAGTGTCATGTTTTCAAAAAAATTCTTTTATCGCATCGCGATATATAAAGTGACACTTTCCAACAAAACTTGGATGAGACATGACGCTTAATAAACTCAATAATTTACATGCAACATAATTAGAACTCACGCGTCGGAAAACGTAGAAAAATAATACCCTATGAAACTCAATAAAACTCGTATATATTAAAATTCCCAGGAAACTCAGACGCAAAAACATGGGAATAACTTTTCCTTTAAAACCTTAACATACGTGGAAGAGATCCAATGTCAAGGTTAAAATTTCGCAGTAATACCCCAAATAACATTAAAAACATGGATATTACAATATCCGAAAATAACATTCGACAAGAAACAGGGATGAAGAAAATCTCAATAAAAATTTGCAACCACATGCAACAAAACAATTTCATGCATGTTTAAACTCACGGTTTAAAATCGGGTGCATGCTAAACATTTTTCCAAGATTTCATAATACAACCCACTTTATGATTCGGGAAACATGAGAAATAATTGATGCAAACTTATTTTAGAAATAAATCCCGTGTATAAAGTTGGTCGGCACTGACATCTCGAAATCACGCTCCTCAATCCATATTGTTGTCATCCGGATGCTCAACATCTTAAAGTAATACCCGAATATTTCATCGGTTTACCTTATAATTTCTCCTAAAATATTGTCAATTCCATAATTCTAAGGTTCTACTCCGACCAATTGTCTCGACCCAAAATGGTCAACTTACTGCATTCATCATTCTTAACCGTCACTACAAGTGACAACGCTATAAACATTAACTTCTTCAAGCCACTACTCCTCGGAAACTCATCCACTACCCCATCTATCCTCACGAAAAGGCGGTTCAAGCACACACATGTAACATGTAAGTTAACCACGACACTGGCCAGGTGCAATTATGAACGTACCGTACATGATTATCCTTGTTACCCTCGACATGATTCCCGATTCTAATGACTCTATCGACCTCAAAATATATTATCTTAGAGTGCCTAGTAGTGCAATCTCACTTTCACATACTTAGAAGAACGCTAGTTTGAGTCTAGGTATCCGAAATCAACACCTAATTCTCTTGAACTTATGCTCTGATACCAACTTGTTACACCCTCAAATTTGGAAGGAGCAACTAATTTAAAACTTTCAATTATACATCAAATAAGGATAAAATCTATTTTACAAATCATCACTTGAGTCACCTCAATAAGAATGCTAGATTTAACTTCACAAATAATGGGTCAAGTCTTGTATAAAGACTAATCAAAGTCGGGTGTTACTAAAATCCAATAACAGTTGTTATCTCCAAAAGTGCGGAAGGCTTCACCAAGCTAATCTCTCTCGTGCATGACTAGCACTCATCTCACCACGAAGTCGCTAGCAACAATCCTCAACCAAACCTGATGCACATGCCGACAAATAAAAAGGTTAGGCTAACGCCTAGTGAGTTCAAAAGTTTTCAATATGAACAAATATATCATTGAAAGGAAAGAATGCATTTTTAATCATTATATTTCAATATGATTTACTTTAAATATTAAACGACTCATTTTCTAATAACACACACCTTTAAGAAAACAAGTATCCCAATATAGACATTCCTATGTAAGGCAACTTCAACCCCAACTCACCCCCAAGACGTGAATAGTAAGTAAACTCCCAATTTATAAAAATGCGAAATAAACTTTATTTCTCGAAACACCCCAAACATGGACGGCGCATAATACTCAACCCATAAATCTTGAGTAAACAAATCCATATATGCAAAATGTCACCGAAAACATGGATAATAAAATAACACAATTTAATACCCAAGCAACACCTTCTGGTGACGGGGGAGACCCGATTCCGTTTTACATGGCGGAACATAAAGTTAAGCCACATAGTCACGTTGTCGAACTACACCTTAGATCGTAATTGTATTGCCTACTCTACCGAGCTACACCTCTAGTCGGATTGTATTCCAAGTCCCAAAAACACCGTATCCCCCATTGCCTGCTCCGTCGAGCTACACCTCAAGGATACCCGATCTTATTGCCTGTTCGTTCCCTAGTGGAGTTTCATCCTCAGGGTACTCATTCGACCCCTAGTGCCTACTCCCTAACATTCAAGATAGGAGTCTCAGCTCCTTACTTGATAACTCCTGATGTCTAACCCTCGTGGACAAGAATTAGAACATCCAATCACAAGACCCATGTCCCGAACTACAACCCATAAAGGTTCCTCTTAGCCAAACAACCGGGACAACAACAATGCCAACACGGCATAAATTCCCAAGGTGAGAATATTAAGACTCTTCATCCTTAAATATGACTGACTTACATGCCTATGGATCCAATGCATTACAGTCTAAAATACATGACTCCAATTGAATGACATACACACTCAAAATATGTATTATCCAAAATAAAGTGCAATAAATGCAACTCACACCCAAAGCTCCACTTTAAGTTATTAAAACCAGACAAAAGTCCCCAAGACCCGACAAAGCCGAAAATCGATCCTTAAGTTCAACCAATCAAATAACCATATGCTAAAATCCACAAAATACAATAAAATGCAACCGACCACGTTTATGCAAACACAATTTCCAAAAATGAATGAATACACTCAAACACCATTTAGATTTGAACAAGTCATTTTCTAAACAAGTTTATAACCCCATTGGTTTTCTTAAACGTCCCATAACACAAGATCATTTTTCATAACACACATTAAAGTACAATTACTCCAAAGGATTTACATGCGTACGTTAAACCGTTAAAATATCAATATCAAAGATTTACTCAACAAACTACTTGAAATCTAGATTTTCCCCAACTTGAGCTCCTTTGAAGAAATTCGAATCTTCAAGCCAAAACTTCCAAAAACCTAGATCCACAATTTTCCAACCATAAATACACGCATCCAAACACTTATAATCATTCCCCAAACATTTTACATCCAAATCCCCAAATTTGGCCAAATCCCTAATTTGACCTAATTTCTCCAAAATCATCAAAACTGAAATTTGAGAAACCAACCACTTGGAAATCATCAATGGAGAATTTATAACTTATAATAGGGTTTAGAAATGAAGAGGATAAACTTACCACATAGGTTTTGGTAAAAACCTAGAAAACCCAAAATGAAGCTTGAAGTTGAAGATAGAGATGGAGATGGAGATGGTGAACTCTTGATGTTTAGCTTCTACCCTTGATGACACTTCAATACTTGAGGATTGAGGCATTTAATGAATCAAAACTACCATAGATGGGTTTGGGTGATCTTGTAAGAGTTTAGAGAGAGTTAGGAGTGAAATGGGAGATGAGAAATGAAGAATGGAGGAAAATCCCGTATTTGACAGCAGTCCAGCCTCCTGGTGTTACAATGACACGCGACTATGACATGGTCATTGTCGCGTGTCATAGTCGCACATTTTGTGCTACATTGACACGCGACTATGACACGGTCATTGTCGCGTGTCATAGTCGCACCAAGTGTACCGTGGGCGTTCCAACTTGTGCGACTCTGACATTGTCATAGTCGTCGGGCATTGTAGGCGGACCCTTTCCAAGCCCCGAAACCCGACTTTTTCAACGTCAACACTCCCGATACTCTTAGGGACTTTAAATAATGTTTTCCCAACATAAATCCCACCATTTCCAAGTTGTAAAAACGTTCGGGTGATCTTTACTTATCGAAAATCACGGATGTTACAATCCTCCCAACCTTAAAAGAGATTTCGTCCTCGAAATCTAGATTCCCATTTAACGTTGTTCGCATATTAGGTTGTCTCTAATCCATTTTCTAGAACGACCACCATAAACCTTATGCTGATACTCATGACAACCGTCCCCCTGGGCACATTACACTTATATCCGAGTGAACGCTTAAGTCTTAACCTACTAGAGTAGCCTTTAACCACGAGACTACGGTTCTGGAGTTTCACCCAAAAACGTACCATTACACTCTACAGATAATCGGTTCCCCTGAACTTCACAACCACACAGCTCTCATAATGCATTCAAGCATCGATTGTTAGATTAGCGAAAGCCTCGTTGATTGCAGAAATACCACTGGTCGATTCCTTAATACCACATCTAATATCTTAAGTTACCACTAAAATTGCAAAACACACAGGATTCATCGGAAGTGCACTAAAGCACCCCAATGGTTAATGTCCTCAAAATCGAATGTCGACACCTATCCTCAAAATGTCTACACTACAAACGTGGATATACCACCACATATTTCATTCCAAATTTGCATTGAAGAATTAAAGTTGACACCTATCATGGCACTAAAATTCAAACAAACAAATCACCATATTTTCCTTATTCCTGAAGACTCACCCAGATGGCACACCTCCGACCCATACGTGATGTCAAAACTAACCCATCAGTTCATAACCAACCATAAGCAAGTAACCACCCAAAGCTTAACACATAGAATTCACCGAAACAAAAGATCACCACTTAATAACTGGGAGAGTACCTAAATCTAATACCTCGATTATTAATGCGTGCACCGGTTTATAAAACTGAAATCCAAAATTCAAAACTGACCATGAGTCAGGTCCTCCGACACTTCAATTCCCAAGGACTCCTCTCGTCCTTAAATCCAACGCTTTTCATAGAGCGGGTTTTAAATCTATAACCTCGATTGAGTTTAAGGTTTTTTTTCAACTAATATGCCAAATTTAAAATTTTATAGGATTTTCAGACACAGTTTCTTTATAACAATCAATCATACGTGTAAAAATCCTCAACCGCTTACTCGGTAGGTGTGCAAAGTGGTCTCAAACGCCACACGCATAAAACCATTTCGAAAACCGACTGGTCATTACTCAAGCTAATAATGACAATAAACAAGGATGCACCATAAACTTTTCAAATGGACCACTATAGTCCTTACATGCATCACTTTATGTCGAGTACGTGGAATAATTCCGTGCTCAAAACAATGTGCAACAGATATTTGTACATACTTCAAAAGATGAGACTTCACAGTTTCAAACTCCGAAATTCTCTCTTTTAACCATAAAATAACACTGAGTAAAATTTCCAACAAAACCCATATACGTCAGTTTATTTTCCAAACTTAGTAAAATATAGATGCATGCAATTTGGTCGAACGTAAAACAATTTAAATCGATTTCAAACTTTTAAACCGCATAATAAAATACTCTTAGTCCCCAAAATAATGACTACCATGACATGCATACCGCTATACCAATATAATGTATTGCGTGAAACTACAACAGTAAAATCAACAACTGAATAAGGTATAAAGCAAAAGTTCGGCTCGAACCATCATAGATATTTCATATGCTTACTCGCACAAAAGTGTAAATCAATTCAAATACCAAATAGTGTACAACAAAACATACTGGTGTAAAACTCAAAAGTACAATCATGCGATATCAAGACTCTCAAGACGTCTCTTACGGTTGCGGTGCAAAACTCACATGAGACAAAATATTAAACAAAAACTCATAAGTTAACGCACGCAATAATGCAAGTATACGCATTTCAAAGTTCATCTACACTACGCAAAATGTCGTAAAATAAAATTCCATAAGACCCAACAAAATTTTTCATAAAACTCAATGAAACCCAACAATACTCAAAAAAATCAAATGGTGCCAAAATTTTCGTTCCCAAAAAATCAAATAGCATAAAACAAAGTTATGACTAAAATGTCATAATTCCCAAAAATTTCTCTTTTATCGCATTGTGATATGAAGTGACACTTTTCAACAAAACTCGCATTAAACATAACACTCAATAAAACTCATAAATTCACACGCATCAAAACTAAATCCTACGCATTTCCAAGTTCACTCATGCGTAGCAAAACGTCATAAAATAATACTTCATAAAACTTAATAAAACTCACACAGAATAAAGTTTCCAATAAGACTCGAACACCAAAACATGAGAATAACTTCTTCCTCTAAAACCTTAACATATGTAGAGGAGATCCAATGTCAAGGTCATAAATCGCAGTTACTTGCCCGAGACTCTAAACAAGGTTAAATCGTAAATACCACAATATCCGAAATTAGCGTTCGATAAAACAGGGATAAAGAAAATCTCAACAAAGTTTGCAACTATGTGCAATAAAACAATTTTATGCATGTTTACAAGCATGGTTTAAAATCTTGTGTGTGCTAAACATTTTCCAAGGTTTCATAATATAATCCACATGATAATTTGAAAACATGAGAAATAGTTGATGCAATTTATTTTAGAATAACTTTTGTGCATGAATATGATCAGCACTCGATGTCTCGAAACTATGCCCCTCAATTTCCCAGTCACTCTATCGTCATCCGGATGCTCAAACATCTTAAGGAAATAATCAAGGATTTCATAGGTTCACCTCACAATTTCTCCTCGAATAATGTCAATTCCAAAAGTCTATGGTTCTAATCCACCCATTCATTCCGACCTGAAACGGTCCACTTAATACAATCACTATGCTTAATGTCACCCCATGTGACGAACGCTAAAATCATCAGCCTCTTCTAACGGCTA
This sequence comes from Arctium minus, assembly GCA_954870635.1. NCBI lineage: Eukaryota > Viridiplantae > Streptophyta > Magnoliopsida > Asterales > Asteraceae > Arctium > Arctium minus. Next base: position 18,306,848 of record OX941097.1, on the reverse strand, counting down.
CCCACTCAGAAACTTCTTTGATGCCCTAACGATCGTCACATCAAAGTAGTCCAAGCATACACATGTAACTCGTAGGTTCACCATAACACTGGTCAGGTGCAATTATGAACGTACCGTACATGATCATTTTTGTTACCCTCGACGTGATTCCCGTTCCTAGTGACTCCATTATCCTAAAAACATCCAATCTTAAAGTGCCTATTAGTGAAATTCTCTCTCTCAATCACTTAAAACAACACTAGTTTGAGCCTAGGCATTTAAAGTCAACACCTAATTCTTTCAAACTTAAACTCTGATACCAACTTGTAACACCCTCAAATCTGGAAACAACAACCAATTTAAAATTTCCTAAATGCATCGATAACTGATCCACCTATACTAACAATTTAAGGTTTAACTTCAAAAGGTAGAAATCAAACCTTATACAAGGTCTATAATAGGGACGGGTGTTACTAAAATCCAATAACAGTCGCTATCTCCAAATGCGGAAAACTTCTCCCAAACTACTCTCTCGAGCATAATACTAGCACTCATCTGCTCACAGTAACGCTAGCACCATTTCCCAACCGAAACCTGATGCACATACCGACAAGTAAAAATGTTAGACTTTATGCCTAGTGAGCTCAAGAGTTTTCACCATAAACATATAACACAATAAACTTTAAGAATGTTATTTAAATTATGACTTCCAAAATGAAATACGTTCAGTTTGTAGGTAATCAAAATGAAATGCATTAAGTCTGAAACAATCCATTTTTCAACATTCACCATTTTCGTGATCAAGACCACAATACAAAACGTTTCCCCGAATATAAATCCAAAACCAAAAACTCACGTAAAACATAACCGACACTTTAATAATCAAATACTAAAAACGTGGATAAACTCTATCATCCAAAATACCCAAAAACATGGATAAGGTTCAATACCCAAAACCACCGAACATGGGTAACAACCCTTACTCAAAACATCACTGAAAACATGGATTATAAAACTCAATACTGAAAACAACATCTTTCGGCGACGGGGGAGACCCAATTACATTGAACGTGACGGAACACAAAAGTAGGTCACATGACTATGTAGAAAACCAAAAGTATGGATTATACTCATAAGAGATATCGAGCTCAACCCCTCTAGATCTTTTGCCCGTAGAGACTCAAATTCAATCCCTCTAGGTTAATACTTTGAGGTAACCAAATCCATACCAAACATACAAGCACATTTGGATTACACCTTACTGCTCATGGGACAATGCCCGACCCCACTGGTCCACATCATACTTACCATGAATCCCGATGCCTATTCGTGCTACGGGAAACTAATCGTCCCAACATTGATTGTAACGACTCAAGTGCCTATGGATCCATTGCATTACAATCTAAAACATTACATGACTCCAAACGAATGAGCTAGCGCATCCAAAACATGTAATTCTCAAATAAGATGCAATAAATGCAAATTATAAGCAAATGCTCTATATTGAGCTATTAAAACCGGACAATTGTCTCCAAGACCCAATAAGGTCCAAACCGAGCCATAGACTCAACAAATCGAAAGACCAACTGTAAAAAAAATCATAAAATGAAATCAAACATAAACAACCCGCATTTATGCGAATCCATACTCCAAACTATATAAATAACTCCAACATAATTTATATTGGGACAAAAAACATTTTCCAAGTGAGTTTATACCATCTATTCTTTCAAAAACGTCCTATAACACAAAATCAAGCATTTCTCCAAAACACACAATAAAATACCTTGATACTCAAAAATCTACTTTCATAAAACAAATCATTAAAATGCCAATATTTTTGATTCATTTATCAAAATGCCCAAAATCCCAAAAGTGAGTGTTTTACAAGTTTAAAAAGTGAGACGCTTCAAATAATCAAAACTCATCAAATACTCAACAGTTAGTAATTTCATGTAAAACAGATAAACATTTTAAGATTGACATTTTGGCATGTACACCATTTTCACAAATCAACTTGAACCCACCTTGCTAGATTTAGGTTAAATCTAGGTTTTACCCCAAATGTGAGTCTCCTTTGATGGAGAATTGGAATCTCCAAGGAATCTCTTATAGATGTTGATCCAACACTCTCACAAGGTTTCCTTTACCTCAAAGCTACCAAAATCATACCAAAGTTGAAAAGTGTAAGGAAGATGATAAAAACATCAAACCCTAGTATCTAAATGAGGAGGTGAGTAGATTACCTTGACCATAAACCTTTGGATCAACCCAAGATCACCAATCCTCTTCTATCTCATCTTGAAAAGCTTCAAAAAACGAAACCCTAGGTCCAAAAATCATCCAAATCGGACCTAGGATGAAAGAGATGCAACCAAATGAAGAAAAACCCCAAAAATGTCGATTTTAAGCTTCCAGGTCACTCCTGCGGCCTTGCCCGCGACTTAAGGCCGCGTGGTAGCCGTGCGTGTCTTCTGATGTCAACCCAGCGACTTAGGCGGCTTGTGCCGCGACCCTAAAGCCACGCACCAAACCGCGGGAATCCACTTCCCCCGGTTTTCTTCCGTTTTCATGTCCGATTCGATCCTCGATGGCTCCACTACAAAAAGGGAAGTAAAACCTTTCTAAACCTCCATTACAATGGCCATACGGTTACAATATTATGGGTTAAGGGTCTCCAAAATCACAGGTGTTACAATTGTAAATATTAAATATATTATGAAGTATGGGTTGTGGATGCAAATTTCAACTTTCATGCCCAATCAACAATCAAGTTGTTGAATAATTACCCATGTAAATCATGTAGATAAATAGGAGATTATGTAGTATAAATACCCTCTTGTGTAAATGTAAAAATGCACATCAATACTCGCAGAAGTATTTCATTATCTCCAACTTTTCTTACTTTCTTTTCTCTATAAGTCACTTAATCCATTATTAATCTAGTGGTAATCTTGCTTATTTATAACAGTTTTATCTTTTAAATTTATTTATTTTTTAATTTTAATAAGTTCATAATTTTTTTATCAAGTTTTATAATTTTTTTATCTGGATACACTTTTTATTTAAAAAAATCACAATTTTCATCAAATATCACATGTGATATCCACAATCAATTTATTATATTTTTCACCATTTTTTCTCTATTTTTTGGATCTACATTTTGAATCACATGTGATTAACTTCGTTTAACATATAATCTATTATGTATCATATATGATCCACTATGTAAATTTTTGTACATATCACATATGATAATATAGGTTTTAATATAAATGACACATTATCACATGTGATAATATTCACATCACAAAAAGATTTATAAATATAAATACACATAATCATATATAATTAACTAAAATATCTACAATTATCACATGTGATAATATGATATGTGATATGTACAAAAATTTACATAGTGGATCATATGTGATACTTAATCAAAGGTGATTCAAAACGTGGGTCCAAAGAATAGAGGAAAAAAAAATTTATGAATTGATTATAAATATCACATGTGATATTTGATCAATATTATGATTTTTTTTTATTAAAAGTGTAACTAGAAAAATATATATATAAAACTTAATAAAAAATATAAATTAATTGAAATTAAAAACTAAAGATATCTAAAATATATAATGAAAATCTTTAGGATTTATCCAAATTTTTTAAAATTATTTTTTATTTATGATATTTTTTAATTGTAAATTAGTTTGATTCTCGCATGATCCTCCCTCTATATATATATGTATATATATATATATATATAATATGGCCTTAGATTCAAATTAGAAATGCTAAGTGTGTGAGAAATAGAAAAGTAATCTTAGTCATTCATACGGTCAAGATCGAATTTGACTGATCAAGTATTGCGTCTTTGATTGGTCAAGAATTGCAACTTTGACTGGTCAAAAGTTGCGGCTATTCTAAAAATAGAATGATAGTTTCGTAACTTTTACAAATACGTGGGACAAGTTCATATATGAACCTGTATGATTCACACATGAACTATATGTTCATATGTGAACTAGTATAATTCAAATTTGAATTCTTTTAACTGATTCATATATGAACTAATTAACTGATTCTCATATGAACTAATTAACTGATTCACATATGAACGTATAGTTCATATGTGAATCACATAGGTTCACATATGAACTCGTCCCGCGTATTTTACGAAACTACCCATTTATTTTCTACAGACCACGCAAATAATTTTCCGGTGCTTCACGGTCAAATCCGCAAATGTTGACCAGATGAAGATCATTTCTCTATTTATCACACACTTAGCATTTTTCATTTGCACCTCTCCCTATATATATATATATATATATATATATATATACACTAGTTGTGTACCCGTGCGATGCAGGGCGGGTGAAGAATAGTTCTGAAGTCATTAACTGAATCGTCAAACATGTTTCTTTTTTCAATCCATTCTTCCTCCCTCTTGGATATATTATCATGAGTTTGTGTTGTTCAATTGCAAATCAACTAATGAAAAAATGTAGGTGGATAGAATGTTATTATCACACGATTATTTGATTAATGATCAACTATTACCTAATCAGATTTGCAAGAATTAATCCATGCATCAATATATGTTGTGTAAAGATTCTCAACGATTCATGGCATTGAAGCTGTGCAGACACTAATAGCTTGTATCTAGTAACATGTGGCCAATCCATTGAAACAATTACCTGCAAAAGGGAGAATTTGTAACAACTAAAGAAAAATCTCACCACTACTTGAACCTTAGTTGTAGCAAACTCAATATAATTGAAGGGGGATTAAGCAATCAATAAGAAGAAATCTAGAAAGCAAAAGATGATACAAGCAGTAACCAAAATCTACCAGATCTTGTATATTAGAACTTGGAACTTGAGAAGTTATTATACCATAACTTAGCACTACATGATATGCACAGGGACCAGGCTTGCAACCGACAAACGCCCTTAGTTCAACTCTAATTTATCCCCACATATCAGAATTTGAAAATGGTTCCATCCACTATCCTACAAACTTTACACAAGATCCATTTTTTGTTAATAATCACGAGTCCAATGGTCATCATACTAAACTTTGGGTTATCTGTTAACATTCTTGGCTACATAGGTGTTTATTCTTCAACTTTCAAGTATTCAACAATATGAAAATGCATCTTTCGACTTCAAAACAATTAACCAAAAGGGTAAAACATACAAAAACATAATTGTTTTAAATTTCTTAATACAAACCATTTCAAAATTCATAACTAGAAAGATAAAACAAATAAAAGGAAAAATGTAATGAGATGGGTTTAAAATACTACAAAATCCACTTGATAATTATATATGGATGTATGGATGGATGAGACAAGTTTACCCACAAGACATAGCTGCTGATTTTTACCCACAAGACAATCCCTTTAGCTACCAATTTCGAGCTTGTCAGTCCATAAACCAAGGCTGCACCCGGTTGCTGTTTCCTGGACTTAAAACAGAACACAAACAGACCCGAATGGACTTACAAATCCGATTACAACAACAGTAGTATGAGATAGGTAAGACGAGACATATACAAAGCCCATAATCTAAAGGCCATATGGAAGTCAAAAACTAAAGAGTCAAATGAATGCATTGAGCTTTCAAAATGAGGGTGGGAGAAGAAACCCCTTTTAGCAATTAGAAAAATATACCAATCTTAAAACCATCAACATAATAAAATTCTCTTTTCAATGTCCTCAATTGTAGCAAGTTTATTTGAAGAAGCATCCAAGACCTGGAAATTTGCCAAAGTTGACAGGCCTTCCATTTTCACAATACCATTATGGCTCACGTATAGTTCTTATAATGAGTTACATTCCTAGACATGGTAAACCCTTTATACTTTATAAATAAATAGTTACCTCTAATCCTTTTATAGAAGTTAGTAGATTGCTTTGCAAACTGAGTTTCTTAATGCATTTTAATGCACATAAGTTGATGGCCTTTATAAGATTATGACCTAACCATAGCTCCTGTAAGTTTTGCAGATCCTCAATTACCTAAATGAGCAAAGAAATTACTTGTTGACTTACTATTACTTGAAGGACCGGTCAACACCAAAAACTCTCATTGGAAACTTTGATTGAACACTTGGTGTTCATCAAAAAACAAAGAAAGTGAACACGAGATATCTAAAAAAATCAAATGGTGATGAGAAACCCCTTTACAGAGAACGTACCTGGACAGGATAATCTACAACATTCTTCACTATTTGATCTCTTTTTCTCTTCTTGCTTTTTGACAAATACGCTCTCCACCTTTTGTCATTTATGAAACCAACTTCACAACCAATTATAGCAGAAGAAATCGGGTATCTAAGTGAAGAAATCACTCGTAAGTTCACGAGATTTAAACCAAATTGTAACATATAAACAGATTTCATGAAGAAGAATACTCACAAACAATTGTACTGATTGATAGGGACAATTGAAAATTGTTACATTTGATGGAACTATGGAAGGCTATTACCTACGATCCTTTTTTGGTGATGACGATTGAGACTGAGATTTTGAAGAGGAAGATAAAGATGGTATAAGATTCAAAGATATGTGGGATAGCGTCAGAGATAAACCTAGCTTTCAGGAAATATTTTGAATTTGAAATTTGAAACTTAAACCTTTACCGGAGTGTGGTTTGAGCGGGAGTCGAATAGGGAAAACTCTGCAAATCTGCATCCAAGAAAGTAACATATGACTTTGGTGTTGGTGGTGCATGCATTGATCAAACGAGCATCTCTTTAGTTTCCATCCATTTATTGAACCAACACCTCGTTAACTTCCTCCATTGATCGAACGCGCCTCGTTAACTCTTGTTGCAATATCCATCAATTATGCGAAATCTAATGCAGACATCAAACAACAAAAAAAACAATGAACAATCAAAATAAATCACCAAAGAAACAACGATCAATCAAAATTCATGTGATTTAGAAAACACAATAAATAAAATAAAAGTCATGTCCAACCTTTTACCCAAAATGCTTTTCACTCCAATGCATAAAAACATTTAAGAAAGCTTTTTGTAATAGTAAAAAGTTATAAAAGACTTATGCATTGGATATTACAAAATTTTAGTTCACACTCTTCCATTATTTTCCTAGATTCCTCTAGAGGCCATACTTGTTTTACCATCCATGACAAATCTGAGCAATTGGCCTACAAGTTCTCTGTGCATAAGTATCTAACTTTACTTCTCTTTTTTCCTTTCTTTTTCATTAGAGAAAACTGAAAAGGATGAAGTGAGTCCTTAAAACCTTGAAACAAGCATGGATGTCGATACAAACTAAAAAGCATAAAAAATTCAAAAGTTAAATCACCATCCTCCATACATACCTGCAGAAGTATATCTCTTCAACCATACAAAAAATATTCATCATAAAGACATAAAACATAATAAACAAGCCTAAGTTGCTTTAACATTCCTTAAATTGGGTAAAAATATTTATGTACTTTTTTGGTTGAAAGGTTACCCTTTAGATTGTACTGACCTTAAGTGAAATTAAACCATGATAACATTTACTTGCTAGAAAGGAAGATAAAGTAAGAACCTTGGGTTTGGAGATGGTTCCATGGAAGATTTCTAACAGGGGCCTCCATCCCTGTTAATAAACAACTTGTCTACAAATAAACACAAGAACATTGGATTATGAACAACTCTCCATACGATTTGGACCAAATTTCTCTCTTAGACAATTTAACGAACACCTTGTCTACAAAACTGATTAAACCAGAAAAACAATCCCAAAAAATTGTAAGCATCAAAATAAACACAAGAACATTAGATAATGAATACCTCTTTGAGATTATATCACAAATAACAAAAATCGACAATGACATGAAAAACCTAAGAACAACTTAAAGGGTTTTACTTTTGTTTATAAAATCAAAGAAGATGTGTTTTCTCAAGTTCAGAGAGGTCATAGAAGAGAGTATCAGAAATCTGTTTCTCGGGACCTTCACCCATCTTCAACAAGCTCTTTTAACTCTCTCTATAACCATTCACACAATGTTAAACAAAATACATATTAGATCGTTTAATGGTAGAAGACGGCTGAACAATTTTTAGGAAGACATAGAGCTGCTTTGTGCGAGTAGGTCGAAATATTCTGATTTCAATTTTGGATGGGCGCTTATTTCATCTCGCTTTGTTCAATTTTGAATTTGAATTTGGTCCAACTCTGGAAAACCTCCAAAAGCTAAAAGCATGGAACAGTTTTGGGAAGATAAACGGTAACCTGTAAACATTGACAAAGTGATACAGCAGGAACTTGATCATACACATCTATTTTGGACTGAAGCTTGAAGGAGAATACAAACCCTACATAGGGAGAAAGAAACTCTCAGCGTCCTAAACATGATGTTGGTCGTCAGGTTTAAAAGTAGCTTTAATAACTTGTAAGTTATGCTTCAGAAGTTGTAATTCATAGTTTTTTGAATTCTTGCATAAAATGATGGTACATTAGGCTTAATAACTTGTTTTTAAGAGTTTTGGTATATATGTATTATAAGGTAGTAATAGATATTTTATATATATATATGGGGGGGGGGGGGGGGGGGGGGGGGCGACTAGATTTAAAAGAAAAGGATTTGACGATAAGATATGATGTAATTGAGAGTGTGGGAAAATGGAGACAAAATTTCACGTGATTGGATTTCCAATTCGTCAAGCAAAAGCCATCGCCACTAACAAAAACCACCCCATACACATTTCTTTCACCTTTTTCTTAACCTTGATTTGTTTTTTAATCTGTTCATACTTTTGACCCAATAAACACATCAAACACCTCTCGTTATTTAAGTAAGGATTGTGACAAACGTAACAAGTAGTATGCACACAAAAGAGTTTTCAGTTTCCGATTGTTAATCGGATCACGTCTTTTCCTTTCCAATTACTGTTCTAATAATAATAACATGTTTTAACTTGGTATCGGGTTTTCAAATTTGCCTTCAATATTAGAACGAGAAATTTTCTTGTATCCATCCGAGTTGAGATACACTTCTTTGGCATCAATGATCTTTAAGTCGAAGCCCAAGAGAAAGCACAATCGTGCGATTAATCTAATTGCAAAAAAAAAAATGCATCGACATAAGTATCAAATTAATTAAAAATAATAAAATTCTTATATATTGTATAATTTGTTTGATTCAAATAATTATTACTATTTGTGACGTAGCTCAGTTTTAATAATTGCACAATTTTTATAAACATAATAATTGAGTTTATTTGTCTTGATGATTAATTATATTGTATTCGAATGTGTTCATTAGTTAGTTACTAGTTAATTTTATAAAGTTTCAAGAAGTTGTGCTTATTTATAAAGTCTAATTAAAGATAAGATTATACATTTATAAGCATTAGTTAATGTTTAATATTTTATTTTTAAACATTAAATTAATGTTTTATTATACATAAAGATAAAATGACAAAAATGTTAACAATTATTTCTAATATGAATGTACATTCATATTGTATACAACTTGTGTTTGTTTTCATTACATACCCACGATCCGTCGTTGCAATTTGCAAATGAGATGGGCCACGAAATCCTTTGTGATCATCGGATTTTAAGTATTTCAATTATAAGAATTAGATAGAGTGAATTTAGCATTTTATGCCTGTTTTGAGAAAAAAATAAAAGAAAGGGATAAAAAAAAGGAAAAGAAAAGAAAAGGTAGAAAGTAACTTTTTCTATTTGTGTTCTTAAAAGGGAATGAAAATAAAATATAATTTTATGTTCTTGAACAATAGAAAAAAAAATATGTCATTTTTATAAATATATCTTTACTTATTTCCCAATGAGTTATAATTGATGTATATGTGTGTGTATATATATATATATATATAGAGAGAGAGAGAGAGAGAAGTGGATTCATACGAGAACATCATCTATTTAAGAAAACACGAGAACAACTGAGTACGTACAAAATCATATATAATTCACGCGACTTTGTGCGCGATCCCGTGTCCATTTTTTCGGGTTAATGTAAAATCACACATGATTTTGTACATGATCTGCTATTTTTTTTTCTTCTTAAATAGTTACTGTTCTCGTTTGAAAATATTTCTCTCTCTATATATATGTGTGTGTGTGTGTATAATTTTATAAATGTTTATACTTCTTTCCTTCCCTTGTGGGAGGAAAGTTTTGTAAGAAAATCAACATTATTTTCCTTTCTTTTTCCTCCTTAAAAAAATCGAGAATATAACATTTCTCTTTTCCCCTACATTCCTATCCTTTACTTCGTAAAAGAAGACCCGAGATCGTTAGGTTTATTTGCTAGTTTTTGATTTCGTGATGTTTGGCCACCTGCCAAAAATAATTTTGGCTATAAAAAACCGTTTCATAAATTTGAAGGTATTGAATAATATTATCATTTTTAGTGATCAAAATGTGTGCAAACATTGTGTTGGTGAATTTGGTTATATTCAACATTAACTTAGCCCTCATATCAAAAACATCTTAAACAGTTATGCTATAATTTTTCTTTTTAAATTGAGTATCAAAAACCAAAATCTTGAAAAAAAATTACATTCAACTACAATAGTTACTCCATTTTAACAATCTAATATTAAATATATTAATTAAATATTCAATACATTTAATAAAATATTATTCATATCTCATAAACATTTATTTTTAATACCTCTTATTGGTGGAAAAGAATTAAAATACTACTTATCCCTCCTAATTCCTATATTGAGTTTTAGTGATTTCTCTAAATTTAGATATTTTCATATTATCTATCTTCTTTTTTCTATTATACCATACAACATACCATAGTTGTTGGAGTACAAACTCTCATAAATCATCAAAATTTCTATTATAACATAGTTGTTGAAGATTATCTAAATTGGCTTATATACCTCAGATCTTCGACAACCGATGCAACAATGGAAGTCGACCGCTAAATGGAGAAACTTTGTGGGTATTTAAAATTGAACATGGTTATACAATGATAAGTATCACGCTAATATATTCTTCACTCATTTCAAAAAAAGTGTTACATTTCTATTTTAGTTTGTTACAAATAGGGATGCTCACGGGTTGGGTTGGGCGGGTTGAAGGCACTTGAACAACCCAATCCAATGTTTACGGTTTAAAAAATCTTAACCCAACTCAACTCAATCAAAAGTGCAACCCAACCCAACCCAAACCAAACCGTACGGGTTGGGTTGGGTTTCGAGTTGAAACTTTAATACATCGTTTTACAATCCAGTGGCGGACCCAAGATTTTAGGTGAGCGGATGCACAAACGAAAAACTTAAGAAATTGTTGTCGATGTGTTTTTAGCCGAAAAACTTTTTATGTTTTTAGTTGATTTTTTAAGCTTCCGTGTTGATTCGATGGATTTTTTTGGTTTTTTTGTGTTGATTTGAGGGATTTTTTGGGGGTTTTTATTAATTCCAATAGATTTTTTCGATTTTTTGGTTGATTTCGAGAGTAAATTTTGGTTTTTTTGGGACTTGTGCACCTTTTACCCCTCAAAAATGTATATATCATGGAGCATCCCCTGTAGTTGAGCGGGTGCACGTTACGGACTGATTTTTTTTTCGCTCTTACGAAACGAACTTGAGAATGTGCACGGGACCCCCCCTTGGGAAGGATAGGTCCGCCCCTGTTACAATCTAACTAAGTGATTCCGTTTAAAAAACCTAAAATAAAAATGTAATATAAAAATAAGGCTAATAAGAGAAGAGAAGAGTATAAGAAGACCATCTCTTGCCTCTTGATTCTATCGATATTGAAGATTTTTGAAAACTTGAAGGTTAAATTCATACAATTTTAATCGTCGTGGTCTCGTAGATAGATCTAAACTACGACTAAGATAGGAAGACTTAAGAGTTGATAGAAGGAAGAGCCGCTAAAAGTCTAAAACCATAAATAAATTAAAAACGCACAAGTTTTGGTCGGGTTACTTTGGCCCCAACCCGTTTCCAACCTAATAGATGCGGTTTGAGCAAAATTTGTATCGATTATGTATCGGGTTACCTCGGTTCGAGTTTTTTTGTGTTTTTTCGGGATGGGTTGGCCGAGTTGGTCGGAAATTTGAGCACCCTAGTTACAAATACGTGTCCATTTTTTAAAGTGAGTATTTACTTTTCAGTTTTACTCTTATATATGAAATGATGAAATTCATTACTCCTACCAGTATATTTAAAGATGAAATTATTATTCAGTTAATTTAAAAATGTAACAAAATGTTAAACCGTTTAAACTTTTTTTAGAAAGAAAATGGGTCCCCTCATGAGGTCCCAAGATGCAATTGTACAAGTCTTTAATAGCATGGTACAACATCTACAGCACGCGAGTCATGTGAAGAAGGTAGGGTGGGTTCGATGGCTAGGCGTTGGTGGCGTGCATTATAAAGGAAGAGGATTTCTATACATATATATACTTGCCTTGCTTTCAAGGTAAACTCAAAAATTCATATTTCTTGGAAAATTTAAAATATTTATTATTATAGATAAAATTTTATTTATAAACTAATTAGTTGTAAGTTATTTATTATCATGAATATAAATCATTTTATTCACCAATGAATAATTTATGAAGACTTCATTTTCATCATTGTTTCAAATTAACATGCCCCTTATTTATATCATCATAAGTATTTATTCGGTCAATAATATATATATATATATGGTCAGATTCAGGGTAAAACCTTAAAAAACGGAAAACTGAAGAACATCTTGGTACCCCTTCATCTAGACTATACAAGTAATATGTAACATGCACAAGTGCATAATGTACACGTGCATAAAAACTAAAAAACAACTAATGTACAATTGGCATACCATCCAGATCAAGGGTTACCAAAGTATTCCTCAATTTTTCATTTTTATTAGGCTTTCCCTTGAAGCTCTCTCTCTCTCTCTCTCTCTATATATATATATATATATATATATATATATGGTTGGGTTATGGTGAGAACCGAGAGAAGTGGTTATTGACCGTTGGATGAGAAATGGACGCACATTAGGATGAGATGAATCGAGATAAGATGTACCGAGATGCACCAGATCAATTCCCTTCTAAACTGCAATTCATGGGAGAGTTTGACATTAAAAGAGATCAACTGTTCAGATCCACTTCTCTCGATTCTCACCATTAACTCAACTTTCGCACGATCCTTTGCCTAATGATATATATATATATATATACATATATACTATCATTTTGCAATCTTCTTATTCTTGCTTTAAAGCAAAAAAAGTACTATGTAACTTGAGAGGTGTTGAAAACTTGAAATTCCATATTATTTAGATATGGACTACCATTCATAACATGGTTTCAAAGTTGGGATTTAATGCCACTTAACACTCGACAAACACTTGTGCCTCCAAACTATGTGGCACTAGCACGTGCTTAATTGCGTAGTAGAGCTAAATATCAGCTAGACACTGATCATCAAACTTGTATATACGTAAAAACATTCCCTACATCAGGCCTTATAAGAGCCGTTTTAAAAAGGAATCAAAACGGGTTTCACGTATCGACATAAAAATCCATCGATCAATATTATTGATGATTGAAAATGGAAAGTAAAAATGTTTTTTTTTAAATTGAACTATAAATGTTATTATGAAATGTATATATGTTTTGGGTCCGCTAGTAAATTTGATTGAGTAGGTATGCAGCGAGGTGTGGGGATTGTAGCTAGCTGGTTGTCAATAGGAATTGAACCCAATTATGTGTTTTTGAATTCAAGTATCCAAAATTGATGATTGAGATAGATTATTCAATTTGATGGAGTATGTGTGTATATATATATATAAGGGTGGTAGTGTGGTTGGAGTTAAAATTACAATCGATCGAGGTGATCATTAACAGTATTAATTCGTTCATCCATGGGGATTCCACCATTGTTGATCATAGTGATTCTTTTCAGCCTGTGTTTGGTTGATGGCTTCCATCACGACGCGAAAGAGAGTGTTTCGAATCGTAAGCTTTTGAACGAATTGAATGTGCATGGAAATAACACAACTTCATCGGAGATTTTGGTGGCTGAAAGCAAAATGGATATGAATAATGGCGGCGGTAGTGGAGGCGGAGGAGGTGGTGGTGGTGGCAGCGGCGGCGGCGGTGGTGGTGGGAAAAAGAAAAAGCATAAGAAGAATAAGAATAAGAATGGTGGTAATGGGAGTGGCAATGGGAGTGGTGGTGGAGGTGGTGGTGGCGGTGGAGGTGGAGGAGGAGGTGGAAATGGGAAAGGGGAAGGTCATGGATGGGGAGGTGGGAGCGGAGGAGGTGGTGGTGGAGGTGGAGGAGGAGGAGGTGGTGGTGGAGGTGGAGGAGGTGGTCAAGGTGGGGGTGGTGGAGGTGGTCAAGGTGGGGGTGGTGGGGGTGGTGGTGGGGGTAGAGGTGGTGGTGGTGGTGGTGGTGGTGGTGGAGGTGGTCAAGGTGGTGGTTGGGGTTGGGGAGGTGGTGGTGGTGGTGGTAATGGCCAAAATTGTTGGATTTGGGGATGTGGAGGAGGACATCCACCGGCAACCAAGGGATGAAAAAGAGTGGTGATCATCATGGAATTAATTGCATGAATTTTGCATGATCACCTTAAGTCGTTTACTTGCTTCACACGTTTCGTTAATAAATTTTGTTTTTCATTCATGTATCTCCTTTTAATACCAACACCATGTTTTTCCCATAATTTCAATTATTATTATTTTTGGCAATTTTCTAATTTCTGATTATATGCGTATTGTGTACATACATTATGCAAGTAGGTTATATAATGTTACCCTATGTAGCATCCTTATTATACTTGTTTCACGGTCATCATAAAAGAAGGTAAATTGCATGTCTCAGAAGCAGGTGATCAGCGGTGCCTGTAGTTGAACACCAAACCTCCCACTTTTTATGCAAAGAAGCCCATGTCCATACTCGTTAGGCTAAAGCCACGAGAAACATGTGTGTACTATCGATTTTTTAGATCTGATTGCTTGATAACTCGTACAATCTTTTATGTGATGTAATGGTGTACGAGTGATCAATATATTCTTTCTTTATTTACAAGGAGTTCTCATTGTATCAAGGGACGAGATCCTAAATGGTTTCCCAAATATCTATAGGAATAAAATGCCTTCACATCTAGAGTTTTAACGACTTTAATCCTTATTGGAATTACCTCCTCTAACACTCTCGCTCTAGTCTGAACATTATATGTGCATCAGCAAGAGAGTCGCTGGTAAGTTGGTTATTATGATCGAACAATTTATTAAAATAAATCTTTGATCCCTAAACAATATCAAATTTGCACTACTAGTCCCTTAAAAAGAGAATACTTTTGCACTTTGCACTTAATCTTAACTATTTTATCACAATCAATTCCTTATTAAGGCCTGAAAGCCCGAATTGGGCCCTATTTTTAGCACCAAGGCCAATTAAGAACCGGTCCATGCATTCCTAAAACTAGGTTCAAGTGTTTTTGGCCTAGGCCTTTCGAACCACTACCTCCTGGTGGTGGCCAAATGGGGCTGATCCAGCCTGATCCGATCGGTTAACCGAGGCCCGATCCGGCCCGGGACCGGCCTTAACCGGTTAAGGGGCCAAAAATCAGGACCGGTTATGGATTTGGAGTGATTCGGCGGCCCAGCCCGATCCGGCTCGGGACTGGTTGATGCACCGGTTAACGGCCCGGCCCGGCCCGATCCGAAATTTTTCAAAAAAAAAGACTCGTTTAACTAGCCGTTTTTGACCATTTTTTGCAATGTGGCCGTTTTTTTTGCCTCCTAACCCCCCAAAAACACTATAAATAAGTTGGGTGGTGTATGGGGTTAGACACCAAGTTACAAAACGCAAAAAACGCAAATAATTCTCATTTCTCATTATATTCGTTTCTCGCAAGTTGTAATATCTCTACTCTCAATACTCATCTATTTTCTATATTTCTCATCCAAAATGGTCGATGAACAACACGACGAACAAATTGCACAAGTTCTTGACGAGCATGGACGGAACAATTACAACATGGTGATCCTCACCAACGGGGAAAAATGCGCAATGCAAACGTTGTGAAACTCTCCTTACGGCGGAAGGAAATTCCACCTTAAGGCGACACGCCGATACTTCTTGCCCTTCGTTGAAATCAGGTCCTAAGTCAAATCAACCGATACTTGACAATTCCGGTCAAATGTGGACGTATGATGCCGACTTGAACCGAAAAATGGCAACAAAATGTGTCATTCAATCTGGGTTGTCGTTCGGACATTTCAACAATCCTCACATTACGAAGTTGATCAAAGTCAGGCTCTAACCACGCTACGAGCCTGTAACACCCTAAATTTTAGAGGGTTTAAAATTTTGAAAATTCGGCAATAAGACGGCTATAAAATGAATAACCATCAATAATTAATGACCTGCCAAAACAATCACAAAGTATCATCCCGAAACAGGGAATAAGGTTATGACATTTACAAACTAAACCAAATGAAGAATAAAATTCGACAACCTAAATAATCTAACTTAGAGAAGAAAGATTAAGGTCGGGTGTCGTTATCCTTCCAAAATAGGTGTCCACTATCATCATTGTATCAGTCAATGTATCTTCCAAAAAAGACCGCTCTCGACCCTAAGGTCATCCACTCATTCCCAACGAATCCCACCGCTAGATTGACCTGTTATACATGTCATTTTAAGAAAAAGTGTTAGGCTAAAGCCTAGTGAGATCAAACATTTGAATTTAGGAATGATCAAAATAAGCGTAAGTTAAAGGAATGAATTTATAATAATAATGATAATATTCTTTACCATAAACAGATACCTCTTGGGTTAACGGGGGAGACCCGCATACTAACATAAGTGACGGAACACAAGAGTAAGCTACTTGACAAGTTAGTAAAGCCAATACACATAGAAAGTACACGCAAGGGATGTCAGGCTCGGTGGCTTTAAACGTACACCCACGGAAAGTCAACTTCAACCACATAGGGTCCTTACGTTGAATTCCTCATCCAATATCGTAATACTTAGCACGTAGGACTTATAACCCAATCTGACGCCTAAACGTGCCTCGACGTGGAAAACTAATGTTCCAACATCGGACCAAATGTTACAACAAATGTGGGGTCATGACTCCCAAATGAAACCAAATATGCCACATAAAGCCAATAAGACCAACCAATCAATCCAACATTTAATTATCATCCAAGATATTAACAAGTGTCAGATTCCATATGATATCCCGCATAATTTACCAAGAGATTTCAAGTTGTCATATGAATAGTATTTCCATACTTTAAAATCTACCTCCCAAGTTCTCATCATTAAGTTCACCTCAATATTCCAAAACCCTAACATTGGATTCCATGTATTTGAATCAAAATTGAAGTAAACAAGTTTTCCATGTACAAATCCATCACTAGTTCAACATAAGGGCTTATTAACCCCAAAATCATACTTTTATCATAAAACCCTAAAAATCCCCAAAAGTTAGGTTTGATGCAAAATCCACACAAGATAAACAAATAAATATGGAGATATTTAGATGTTTAAAATCTACATTTTAACATGTATAAAGTTTTATAAAGAGAATGAACTCACAAGTTAGGTTTTTGTGAAAAACCTAGAAAACCAATTATGGTGAGAAGAGGGTGAAGATCTTGACTATCCAAGCTAAACTCCTTGAATCTTGAGGCAAAAAGGGGGGTCAATGCTCTTCCAAAACAGAAGGAAACCACCTGGGGTTTCAGCTCTTTAAATTTATGAAGAGAGAGAGATGGATAAGAGTAAATGAGGAAAAAGGGGTGAAAACCCGTCTATAAGGTCTGCAGAGGGTTTCCTGCGACTTTAAGGTCGCGGCATAACCCGCGCGTGTTCCTGAGATTGAAAACAAACAGAGGGTTCCGCGGCTTTGGCTGCGACATAAGGTCGCGCCACAACCCGCGTATGTCCCTGTTTCCATTCCAAAATCAATGCTGAAATTTAAAGCCAAGGAATGAGTCTCCTCTCTAATATGCATAATGGATTCAATGAGATTGGGATTCCTAAAACTAACACATAGACGCGTAAACAAGGTCTATAAAATGTCGAAATGTACGGGCGTTACAATCCTCCCCACCTTGGGATGGATTTCGTCCCCGAAATCCCAACTACCCAAACAAATGGGGGTATCAACGTTTCATGCCCTCTTCCACTTCCCACGTCACATTGGTACCGCGATGATGCTTCCATTGCACTTTCACCATCGCGACTTCTTTATGTCGAAGTCTCTTGATCTTCCTCTCTAGGATGGCTTCGGGTTCCTCGACACAACGGTTGTCATCCACGCGAATCTCCGATAACGGTATGACGCTTTCTTCTTCCGCTAAACACTTTCGTAGGTAACATACGTGGAAGGTAGGGTGGATTCCGTCCATTTCCGGTGGTAAATCTAACTTGTAAGCTTGAAGTCCAATACGGTCAAGGATAGTAAACGGTCCAAGGAAACGGGGACTTAACTTCCCTCGCTTCCCAAACCGAATCAAGTCTTTCCAAGGGGACACCTTAAACATTACGTGGTCCCCCACTTGAAACTCTACGGGTCGCCTCTTTTTGTCGGCATAGCTCTTTTATCTATCTTGCGTCGCCTTCAAACGTTCCCGGATAACTTTGACCTTATCGGCCGTCTCTTGCACAATTTTCGGGCCGGAAAATTGCTTCTCACTCGCCTCTAGCCAACACACGGGGGTTCTACACTTCCGTCCGTACAAGGCTTCAAACAGTGTCGCCCCAAGACTGGAGTGCTAATTGTTGTTGTAAGAAAACTCTACCAGAGGTAGATGGGTATCCCAATTACCGCCAAAGTCGATCACACATGATCTAAGCATGTCCTCCAAAGTTTGTATCGTCCTTTCGCTTTGTCCGTCTGTTTGTGGGTGGTAAGCCGTACTCAGATTCACTCTAGTACCCAATTCTTGATGCAAGGCTCCCCAAAATCTTGATGTAAACCGGCTATCACAATCGGAAACTATAGATAAGGGTATCCGTGCCTAGAAACCACTTCATCAATATAGAGCTTAGCCAACTTATCCATTGGTAAAGTTTCCCGCATTGCTAGAAAATGAGCACTCTTCGTCAAACGGTTGACAATCACCCCCAAAGTGTCGTTGCCCCTCAAAGTCTTGGGTAGCTTGGTCACGAAATCCATGGTAATCTTGTCCCACTTCCATTCTGGTATCTCCAACGATTGTAGGCTCCCATAAGGTCGTTGGTGCTCTGCCTTTACTTATGAACAAGTCACACATCGCTCCACATAATGTGCCACATCCAATTTCATAACCGGCCACCAATAATGCAACTTCAAGTCTCTATACATCTTCGTGCTTCCTGGGTGGATAGAATATTTGGATTTATGCGTATCATCCAAAAGCAACTCCCGGTTTCCCCCAATCTTTGGCACCCAAACGCGTCCGTTGAAACATTTGATCCCTCGACTATCATCGATCAAAAGTAGTCGTTGCTTGGTCATCACTTCTTCCTTGAGGTTCTCTTCCTTTAAAGCCTCAACTTGTGACGCTCTAATTTTCTCCATGAGACTTGACACCAACTCGATTCTTGTAAGCTTGGCTCGAAGCTTCCCACTATATTCTTTCCGACTAAAGGCGTCGGCCACCACATTTGCCTTACCCGGATGGTAAAGCAGTTCACAATCGTAATCCTTGAGTAGTTCCAACCATCTTCTTTGTCTCATGTTGAGCTCATTTTGATCAAAAACATACTATAAGCTCTTGTGATCCGTGTACAAGGTACACTTCGTGTCGTAAAGATAGTGTTGCCACAACTTCAACGCGAACACTACCACCGCCAATTCCAAGTCATGAGTGGGGTAATTCTTCTCTTGAATCTTCAATTGCCTTGACGCGTAGGCAATCACCTTTCCCCTTTGCATGAGTACGCACCCCAGACCCATCCTAGATGCGTCGCTATAAACCACGATATCCTCCGACCCTTCAGGCAAAGATAAGATCGGGGCTTCACACAACTTCTTTTGCAAGGTTCGGAAAGCTTTCTCTTGAGATTCGGTCCATACGAACTTCACATTCTTTTTGGTTAAGGCGGTCAATGAAGAAGCAATCTTGGAGAAATCTTGGATGAATCTTCGGTAGTAACCCGCCAATACCAAAAAGCTTTGAATTTCGGATGGACTCTTGGGAGGTTCCCAATTCATCATAGCTTCTATTTTTGCAGGATCCACTTTCACTTCGTTTTTCATGACCACGTGCCCCAAAAACTGCACTTCCTTCAACCAAAGCTCACACTTGGAAAATTTCTCATAAAGTTTCTCCTTCCTCAAAACCTCCAAAACATCACGAAGGTGGCGCGTGTGCTCCGATTCTTCCTTGGAGTAAATGAGAATGTCATGAATGAACACAATGACCGACTTATCAAGGAAAGGTCGGCACACGCGGTTCATTAAGTCCATGAACACTGTCGGGGCACCATGGAACATCCAGCCTCGGGCCGGTTCCCCGAAAATTGTTGTTGTTGAACAGTCTTGGTCTCTTGGAGGGAACCAAACTCCCCTCCCATATTCTTTTCTCGACTACACCGATTCTTTCTATCTTGCTTGAGCCATAGGAATCTTCTACTAGTTGCTCCTCCATTGCCTCCCTAAGAGTAGAGGCCTTTGATATCCGCACCATATTCATCATCTCGGTAGGCAAACCCTTGATGTAGGCTTTGATCTTCTCTCTTTCTGTTGGGACCAGATGTCCCACCAAACCCAGTTTATCCGTAAACAGCTTGTTGTACTCCTTCACTGACAAATTCCCTTTCTTTAACCCGTGGAACTCGTCAATGATCCGGTCCATGGCTCGTTCGTTACAGAATTCTTCCATCACCTTTTTCTTGAAAGTTTCCCAACTTAGTTTGGCCAACACAGTGGCCTCTAAAGAGGTGGATTAACATTCCACCAAGTGAGGGCCGCCCCTCGGAGCATTTGAGAGCCAAACGTCGCCTTCTGACCTTCACCGCATTCACTCGATCTGAAGGCTTGTTCCATTTCCCGGATACAATTCATGCATGCCACCGGGTCATTTGAGCCCTTGAACTCCGGTGGTCGACACCCATCGAAAGCTTTGAAAGTGCAAGCCTTTTCCACTTGCCTCGCTATCGGGGTTGCGGTCTCGTTAGTGGGAATTTCGGGTCCCGTACCCCCGGATCTCGCCACTAAAACATTTTCCGCGAATGCCTCATGCCTGCGGTTGATAGTATCTCGGTCCTCCAGTAGTTTTAGAAACATCTCTTGTTGTTGAGCCATTGCTGTGTTCATGGCTTGCATCATTCGGTCTATCATCCTTGATTTCGGAGTCACCTCTTCCATTATCGGGTTGGATTTCTTTATTATGATGGGGTATGTGCTCAGGTCCTCCTCCCAAAGCATTTTCCAAGGGTGGGGGCAAGTCCTCCGTAGTCACTCTCGGGTGATCGGTCGTGTATGCCGTTGCATCTTGGCGCTCCGACTGCGAGTATTTACCATAGTCTGTCACACATATGCAAGAATAAAGATGAGAGATGGATTATACGAATTATAGACAAGGAATCGTACTACTATATTCATTAATTATCATAACAATGGGAAATAAGCATAATCACGTAAAACACCTTCATAATAACATTAGCTAAGTGAAATTATGAACATGTGATACGTAAAAAACTTTCATCACCATTACCATAACTTTCAATTAGTGTAATTTATGTCGACTCTAAGACCATCCTATCTTAGAAGTTCTACCCATTCTCACACATTCATAGCTTAAAGTCACAGCTTAAGTCTAGGTATTCTACATCCATACCTAGTTCACTTAAACTACTGCTATGATAACAACTTGTAACACCCTAAACTTTAGAGGGATTTAAAAATTTGAAAATTCGGTAATAAGACGGATATAAAATGAATAACCCTGAATAATTAATGACCTGCCAAAGCAATCACAAAGTATCATCCCGAAACGGGGAATAAGGTTATGACATTTACAAACTAAACCAAATGAAGAATAAAATTCGACAACCTAAATAATATAACTTAGACAAGAAAGACTAAGGTCGGGTGTCGCTATCCTTCCAAAATAGGTGTCCACTATCATCATTGTATCGGTCAATGTATCTTCCAAAAAGACCGCTGTCGACTCCAAGGTCATCCATTCATTCCTGATGAATCCCACCGCTAGATTAACCTGTTATACATGTCATTTTAAGAAAAAGTGTTCGGCTAAAGCCTAGTGAGATCAAACATTTGAATTTAGGAATGATCAAAATAAGCGTAAGTTAAAGGAATGAATTTATAATAATAATGATAATATTCTTTACCATAAACAGATACATCTTGGGTTAACAGGGGAGACCCGCATACTAACACAAGTGACGGAACACAAGAGTAAGCCACTTGACAAGTCAGTAAAGCCAATACACATAGAAAGTACATGCAAGGGATGTCATGCTCGATAGGTTTAAACGTACATCCACGAAAAGTCAACAAGTTAGGTTTGATGCAAAATTGAAGTAAACAAGTTTTCCATGTACAAATCCATCACTAGTTCAACATAAGGGCTTATTAACCCCAAAATCATACTTTTATCATAAAACCCTAAAAATCCCCAAAAGTTAGGTTTGATGCAAAATCCACACGAAATAAACAAATAAAGATGGAGATATTTAGATGTTTAAAATCTACATTTTAACATGTATAAAGTTTTATAAAGAGAATGAACTCACAAGTTAGGTTTTTGTGAAAAACCTAGAAAACCAATTATGGTGAGAAGAGGATGAAGATCTTGACTATCCAAGCTAAACTCCTTGAATCTTGAGGCAAAAAGGGGGGGGGTCAATGCTCTTCCAAAACAGAAGGAAACCACCTGGGGTTTCAACTCTTTGAATTTATGAAGAGAGAGAGAGAGATGGATAAGAGTAAATGAGGAAAAAGGGGTGAAAACCCGTCTATAAGGTCTGCAGAGGGTTTCCTGCGACTTTAAGGCCGCGACATAACCCGCGCGTGTTCCTGAGATTGAAAACAAACAGAGGGTTCCGCGGCTTTGGCCGCGACATAAGTCCGCGCCACAACCCGCGTATGTCCTTGTTTCCATTCCAAGATCAATGTTGAAATTTAAAGCCAAGGCATGAGTCTCCTCTCTAATATGCATAATGGATTCAATGAGATTGGGATTCCAAAAACTAACATATAGACGCGTAAACAAGGTCTATAAAATGTCTAAATGTACAGGCGTTACAGAGCCGGTAAGTCGTCAAACTCTTAGACGTGATGTTTTAAAAACTTGGAAAGTTGCTAAAGATGAAATGCGACAAATGTTTGCCTCCTTACCCAACAACGTTTCTTTAACGTGTGATGTATGGAGTGCACCATTCGGATTGCCACAATCTTATATATGCGTAACGGCACATTGGATTGAGCCGCAATCGTGGCAATTATGCAAACGTGTAATCACGTTTGAACCGTTTGGTTCGCCACATTTGGGTGATCGTCAATTTTCTATAATTAAAAGAAATCTTCAATTTAATAATTTATATTCTAAAGTTATTAGCATTTCGTTTGATAACGCTAGTAATAATACGGCATGCGTGGAGAAATTAGAGTTGGCTTTAACCCCTGTTTTAGATGGGCAATTATTTCATACACGTTGTTGCACACTCATAATAAATCTAGCCGTTCAAGACAGAGTAGAAAAATGTGAACGTGTTTTACATAAGTTTAGGCTTATGTTACGCTGGATTTTCACAAAAGGTGAAAAAATGCAACAAGCATATAGACGATATTGCGAAGATGTCGGTTTTCGAGCTTTGGGACCGGCGTTTGATATGCCGGTTCGATAGAATTCGACTTACAAAATTATGAATTTAATAAGACAAAGACAATATCTTACGGCATTTTATAACGTTCATTACACGGATAACACTCTTGGACAACATGATTGGGCCATTCTTGAAGGCTTACACGATATTTTGGGTGATTTCAAAAAATGCAACAACTCTTTTATCCGGTATTTATTATCCAACAAGTCATTTACTTTTACATCAACTATATATTTTGGCAAGTAAAATTGCACAATACGAAGACCATCACGATTTTGAAACGTTGATAGAACCAATGGAAGCAAAATTGTTAAAATATTTTCTCGAGATCCCCTTCATTTTTCTTTGTGTCACGGCCTTAAACCAGTATTTAAATGTTACAGGTGTTAGAAGTTTAATAACACAAATATGTATGGCGTTTGGTTTAGATACGCCTACCAATAGTACTTTTTCAAGGGACCGCAAACGTTTGTTTAATCATAATTTTCAAGAATTATTTGATATTTATAAAACCTACTATGGGGGAGGAAGCCAACAAACCTTTACAACTCAATTATTTTCACCGGGTTCTAGTTCTAGTCGCAAAAACCGGGCCGACTTAATGACAAATTTAATGAACGAAGTTTTAAATGAATCTAGTAAAAAATCTAGATTTTATGGGGGCGATTTGGGTGAATTAAATATTTACATACGTACTAATTTGCTATATCCACCACACCCGTCGAAAATTTTGAACAAATAGATTTATTAGACTTTTGGAAAAAGAAACAACCTTAATTCCCGGTTTTGGCGTCTATGGCCCGTGATATACTAACAATCCAAGCTAGTACCGTAGCTTTGGAGTCTGCCTTTTCTTTTAGTGGCAGGATCATTTCGGCATGTCGGACAAGACTAACCCCGGAGTCGGTGGAGTGCTACATATGTTTGAAGGATTACTTGGATAGCATCCAAAGAATTCAAGATCAAACATCACTCGAGGCAGATATGGACGAATTTGAAGCAAATATAGAAGAAAACGAATTGGAACAAGGACTACGTAACGCCGCCAATCACAACCAACGATGATGCTAGTAGTGTCAGCGGCGTCTCACATTACGACGATGATGAAGAATACGACATCGACAACCTTGATGATTCAACGACTCTTAACCAACTTGAAAAGTACGGGACTCTTCACTACAATCCATGGGGTGTGGGGAGTTCGGAAGTTTAATAAGTGTGTTCTTTTATTATAATTGATGTAATTAACTTGAAAGTATAAATAAAACGTATTTTTAAAGTGTATTAGAGTAATCCAATTTTATTTTTTAAAGTTTATTAATAAGTGTGTTCTTTTATTATAATTGATGTAATTAATTTGAAAGTATAAATAAAACGTATTTTTAAAGTGTATTAGAGTAATCCAATTTTATTTTTTAAAGTTTATTAATTGATGTAATTAATTATATTTTTAAAAAAATTATTAAAAAAATAATAATAACCCTTAACCGGTTTTGGGAACGGCCCGTAACCGAACCGGGACCGGTTACCCTTAACCGGTTACATATAACCTTACCCGGTTACCCTGGACCGGTTAGGCCCTAACCGGTTACGATCGGTACTATTTGGGCCCAAGGACCGATTGGGCCCGGCCCAACTCGACCCGAATCCGACATTTGGCCACCACTACCCCCTCCCTCTCCTCTCCTCACCTCAAGACTATAAATCCTAGTCCTTGCCCATCTCTACTAGACATTAAGATCCCGTTTGGTTTGCAGGATTGGATGAGATTTGGATTTGAATTCCATTTCAATCCCATGTTTGGTTTAAAGGATTCCTAGGATTTGGAATCCCGGGATTTCAATCCCACAAACATAGGATTTTGAAATCTCAAAGGGATGGTTGGTATTTTGCGAGATTTCAAGGATTTGTTTGTTATAAAATTTTAAATTATATTAAAATCACTTGTTTTGTAGTAAGCAACTAATAAAAAGATAAGTTAATAGTTTTTGTAATTTTTTATTATTTGTATTTATAGATTACTTATAAAAAATGAAATTCAATTAAGAATGGATAAAACAACAATTCATTCAGATGTAACTCTTGAATCCTTCTATAATAATTAATCAGCAACTAATTTGACCATCTTAATTAATGCTTCTTTTTTGAATATATCAAAATTCCCTCTAATTTCTCTTTTTTCACATTAAATCTAAAAAAACTTCCAAGATTCCATTAAATATCCAAAAATGGTAATGAAACTATACAAATTAAATAATATAAAATTAAATAAAAAAATGCAAGAATTCCCAATAATCATCTTATTTGTAGGTGCGGAAACCTTGGTTGATCCTTCACTCTTGGTACCAATATATCATAATAATACAATTAATGTTTTCATCAACCAAATTTATTTTCGTAACTAATTACCCTCTTCTAATTTAATGATAATGTAAGGTGCATAAAAAAGTACCTAGGTCCTGATTAGTTATATCGGGATTGGAATTGAATTCTATTTTAGTTTATGTTTGATTTGAAAGATTTGCTGGATTTGTGTAATAACCTTAAACCACCTTTGAATTTTTTTGGGTAAATGGTGGTCTTTATGAAAAAGAGAAGAGTTAGGGGTCTTGTTGGAAATTAGTGGAAACTTAAAATTTAGGGTAGTATCTTCATATCTTGTTGAATCTGATGTCTAAAGTGGATTGGACCTATTGATTGATTAAGGGGGTGGGTGTGAGTATTTGATTTTGTTTAAGAAGGAAGAAATCGATATGTGGTACCTTGAATCGATGAGCAGCATAGAGGTTTTGAGGGTTGGGCGTCGACCGGAGTAACAATCGGGACCAATCCCCCGAAACGCCGCTCTTCCCCTCGGTTCGACACCACCCGGGAGTTCCCCACCCGGTGCAGTCCAGGGCGGGAGTGCTTAACCCGGTAGCAACCGGGAGCATCTCAACCCGGGAACCTTCCACCCAGGAGGAACCGGGGATGACCAACCCGGTAAGAACCGGGAGCCCGGTAAAATCTAGCGCCAAACCTGGCAGGCCCGGGACCCGGCCAAACCGGGAGTCGTAATCCAATCCGGGCCGAAGCCCAAACCGTAGGGGAAGGCCGAATGTTTTGGGTCATTAGACGAGACTTTATTCGGGATGTTCTGAGATAGCGTAGTGTTGAACGGGTGGTACCCGGGATGTAATTAGGAAGGAACCGGAACTTAACCTCGCTTGTTTAACAAATTGTAGGCGTCTATTTCTTCTGAGGCAGAATCTATGTGTTTGTTGGATCTGCATCAAAGGTGAGTTCCCTTGTCCGAATTCGTTAGAAATTGGAAAATGGATTACTATGCTAATTTTTACCATGTTTCTTAAAATGAGTACAATGTTTTGGGAACTGTACAATATTTCGCTTGTTATTATTATCATGCATTTATTTCCTATCAATTAGCATGTATATAGAATTTTGTTTTATCGTGAGGACTATGTGCCATGGCTTATTGGAAACCACCAGGGATGATTGAACCGTATGCCCGGATTTCGTTTCCTGCACACACGAAGACGACATCTGCTAGGGGGCCGAATGGGGGATCTCATGGACGGATCCACTATGGTGGCTACGGTGGCACGTGCCACCGTATTATTTCGCCGACGAAGGGTAAAATTTTTAGGTTCGTATAAGGTGCAACCGTATCGTTTTGGAAGGTGCTACCGTATTATTTTGAAAACTTCAAAAAGGTTGCACCTTTTTGAAAACCAAAAGAAACTATCGAAATCAACCAAAAGAAACTACCGAAATCAACAAAAAAAACCGAAAAAAATCTCTCGAAATCGATAAAACTAACTTAAAAATCTCTCGAAATCAAGCAAACAGCTTTAAAAACCGCTCGAAATTGTGGAATTAGGCTAAAAACACATCGGACAATATTGAACGTCGGTAAAAAGATGAAGACACGTCGATAAAAACCGTGCTTTTTGCAAAAAAAATTGTCGGTATTATATGGTGTCACCGTATGAAAAAATTTCTGGATCCGTCCCTGGGGGATCTATTGGGGCCCCGAGTGTGGTTATTTTGCAAATATCTGGGAACCGATTCCGGATGCGGAATTGATTGCGGTTTCATTATGATGCGATGATTGGTATTTGTTAAATTGAACGTTTGCTAAATTGATTTCTCAAATTATTCTAAATTGCCGGAGGGTGGAAATTCACTAGACCTTTTGGTCTAACCCTCGCTTTCAAATTTTTCTTAAAACTCATTTTTAGGTAAGGGAGCCGTTGGTGCTTCGTCAAAGGGAAAGGAGAAATGTTGAGAGCTAGAGAGTCGAAGGCAGTCGGGTTAGAGGCGGTGTTAGATGTGGACTCCTTAGTTATCTTGGTTGTGATAGAACTCTTTTCTTTTTAAAATCATGTTAATCTTATTTCGTTTGCACTGTATTGGGACCCGATTTGGGATTTTAACCTTTATTTTATGCTATGCTTGTTTTGGGTTGTTACAATTTGAAATCTCAGGATTTTATCGAAATCCTACAAATATAGGTATTTTAAATCTCATGGGGATGGTTGGTATTTTTACGGGATTTCATTGAAATCACACAAACATAAATTTTGAAATCTCATGGGGTGGTTGGTATTTTATGAAATCTCACAAACATAAAATTTTGAGATCCCATGGGGGTGATCGGTATTTCACATGATTTCGTATAATTTGTATGTAATAATGTTTTATAACATGTTAAAAATAGTTGTTTTGTAATAATCAATTAATAAAAAGATAATTTAATTATTATTATTATAATTATTCATAATTTGCTTTTATAAATCATTTATAAATAATGGAATTCAATTTCATTCCAAATTTTACAAACCAAACACACCAAAGAGTTCAAATCCTTCAAAATCCAAATCCCTCCAATTCCAAATCCTTCCACGAAATCCAAAACCCTCAAAACCATTTCATCAAATCAAACCCCCCCCCCCCTTTTATCTAGTTAAATTGACGTAAACGTATTTTATCAGGAGCGTATCTTTTAAAAATAATTCAAACCAAATAACATTCAAACGACTTTCTTAAATTTGGAATAGAGAAAGGATTTGCAGAGTTGCAAGCAATACTGTCGTTTAAAATAAACATTATAATGAATTTGTAAATTTTATCCCCATTCATTATATTTGGCTTCCGGCACTAATGTAAAGGGCATAAATAAAATAAAATAATTTTGTAACAATCATTATAAGTAAGAGGTGACAAAACGGACGGGTCAAAGACGTCAAACGAGCTAGATAACGAGTTAAAACGTTCCACTTTTGGTACGGTTGGTTCCACTTTTGGTACGGTTGGTCGGACTGCTTTGCTAATACCTTTTGTCATTTGTTTTATCCATTTAAATAAATAATGAATAAAATATGGTTAAAAATACTATATTGTTAAAAGAAGAATTCATTTTTTATAATTGTAAGTTATTATATGCCCACGACACGTGTCACACAGAGATACTGCTGAGGAGTATGTAAACCTATAAGGTCGCACACAAAGAATGTGTTTGTTTCCATTTGTAGAAACCCGAATTTTATGAAAATATGTGTTAAACTGTAATTATGATAATTACAGGGTGAAAACGTAATTATGTTAATTACGGGGAATTATCTGTAATTATATAATTATATTTTAAAGTTTAAAAAGGATAATTATATATACTTATATAATTATATTTTAAAGTTTAAAAGGATAATTATATACATATATATATATATATTTAAATTTGAATATTACAGATAATTATTAAAACCTTATTTAATCTTTAATTGAATTATAGTCTAACTATAATTCTTCTGATATAAATAAGGGGTTAGGCTAAACCATTTGACAGACAATTGAGTTAGAAAAGCCTTTCAGAAAAATACAGAAAATAAACCCTTTTCTTTTCTGTAAAACACATATAGATCTAAGGTTATTGGGCTAGCACCCGGTGGAATTTCGCGTGTTCGTGTGTGGATACCGCTAGAGGAAACCTCGATTGGTTTCTAAGTGCTCAGCTAGTTCAACCACAACAGATCTGAAAAGATACATCTCTAAACACCCTATGGTGTGGTTTTAAGTTTTTAATTAAATACATCATTGAATCCGTTTGGGTTTTAATTGTTCAGAAAAGTTTTCTACGTTGTAACCAAAACTATTTTAATTTCCGCTGTGTTTAACGGTTACAAATTGCATTAAAATCCCTACAGTGGTATCAGAGCCACTTTGATGCTATTTAATTAAAAGGGAAACATTATTGTTATAATGGCAAATTAAAATTTTATTTTGACCTGACTCTAAAAGACCCATCTTTAATTGAGTTTGCAAAAATCCAAAAAAGGTGATTTGAAACCCAAAGTGGTCACGTGAGACTTATCACTTTTGTGTGTCATTTATTAAAAAAAAAGGGTTGTAATTTGTAAACCCTATTTTTTTTAACCTCCCATCGCCTCCTAAGAGACAGTCGCATACCTTTTTTTTGGTTTTGAGTGACCGCATGCTTCTGCCGCCGGCGGTTTTCATCGTCGGTCGTCGTCCTCCCCCACCCCCACCCCTCTTCTCTCAAAAGGCGATCACAGTCGAGTGGCTTCATCTTCATTGGCCAATCTCACTGGAATTCACCGGTCGTTGCCGATGTTTGTTGTTGGACGAAATCGATCAAAGTCCACGGTCTTTGGACCATGGGCAACAACCTTTTTCGACTTCCTTTCACCCCAGGTCGCCGTCCTTAGCGGCTGTTGGTATTTTTTTTTCATCGTCACAAACTGTCGGCATGTGTGTCGTGGTGGCCGCCGCTGGTTGCTGCCGCCGGCGCCCTCACTCTTTTCTGGCCAATGCCGATGTGTGCCACAGCCTATGTCGTGTTAGCCACAGGCGCTGGCCATAGAGCCAAGCGACATGTTTTTTTTTTTTGGTCCTTAGTTCGGTGGTGGATGGGCCGATGTCCTAGCCAGTTGGACCATGGTTTAGATTTTTTAGCCGGTCACCATGTCTCGGTAGTTCGATTGCCGTTTTGATTACTGGAATGGGGTTGTGCCCTAGACGGTTGGCTTTAGGATGGGTCAAGGCCCGTTTTATTGGATTAATTATTTTTGGGTTTTTTTTTGAAATAGGTCAAATAACTTTATTTTGCCAAATAATAATTTGTTTCCATTATGTAGGCCTTTTTAATTATGTTAATTAAATCTCGGCCGTTTTTGTTTTATTTTATGTTTAAAATATTGCGTAATATATGGATTGCCCCGATAAGACCCGTGGTTGTTTTATTTTATGTCGGAAAATTAAAATGTATTAATTACATGGGATGTAATTTTTAATTTAATTTCCTAGATAGGGACTTGTAAATAGAATAGGCATGTTGTATTTTTCTATTTTTATCCGAAGACGGCGTTCCATAAGATCGAGGCGGAGTCCCTGGAGTTCACCAAGATGGCGAGGCCAGTGGGAGTTTGAAGACGTCCTTAGAATTGACCGTGGTTGTTGTGTTGGCTCACAACACCACATTAGGGGCAAATCCATATATTATTATTATTGTGATTGTTTATTTTGTGTTTGGTTTTATTTATTGCTTTATTATTGTTATAATAATTGCAAACGCTTAAAACAAAAAAAAATCAAACGCAAAACAAATTTTTAAATCGGTAAATAAAATATGATATTTTAAAATTGATATGTTTATCAAACTTAAACCGATTTAATAAAATAAACTTTTAAAACAAGATTTTAGAGATAAATTCAAACGTTTTAAAAGAGTTATCTAAAACTTAAACCTTTCACAAATGTAAACTATGCGCCATCCATTTAAGATATTTGTTGAACTTACAAGAGTCCAGTATGGTCAGTGCTTAGCCAATCATATCGGATAATTGTAGTGTAAGATAAGGCGCCAGGATAACGAGATTTAAGTGGACAGTTGTTTGGTCATTCACTTAAATAGTCGTATTTTGGACGATTGATTCCAATAAACCCTAAGTTAAGACTTTAGGTGGGATCATGATATCTTAGTATGGTTAGTTTACTTGAAAATATCATAGATAGTGCTTAGCCATCTATGAGTACTTTCAAGGCGTTGTAGTGGGATTAAACATGCTTTTTAACATATAATATATTAATAGAAATCCCACGATATCTAAGAGTTATGTTGAACATAACTGGATGATTCCTACCTAAATAACCTAGTTCCGTAAACAGTTGCTTGGCCATTTACGGAAATAGGTGATATATGGATCTTTGCTCAAATTAATTTTCTTTTGAAAGGTAATATTAATTAATTTGAGATTTTAAAAGAATTACTAAAATTAAACTTATTTTGTAGATGGCCGCTAACGCCCCTAACCAAACTGTCTGCACAAACGGCTTATCCCAATTTACATTACGATCAATCCTTGATAAGGACAAACTGAACGGTACGAACTTCGTGGACTGGTTTCGTTTCTTGAGGGTTGTCCTTAAGCACGAAAAGAAGTTGTACGTCCTCAAAAACCCCCCTCCAAACCCTCCTGCCAGAAATGCTTCAGCTGAGGTCAGGGATGCTTATGATAAGCATCTCAATGACTCACTAGATGTTAGATGTGTGAGGCTAGCATCCATGACTCCCGAGCTACTGAGGGAACATGAAGACATGACTGCTTGGGATATGATATCCTCTTTAAAATCCATGTTTCAGTTACAAGCAAGGCAAGAAAGGTTTGATACAGTCAGGGCATTTCATGCCTGTATGATGACTGAAGGTTCATCAGTCAGTACCCACGTTTTAAGAATGAAAGGGTATATTGACCGATTGACCCGTCTTGGCTACCCACTGGGTCAAGAATTGGCAACCGACATGGTTCTCAATTCTTTATCCAAATCATATGACCAGTTCGTTTTGAACTACAATATGAATGGTTTGGAGAAAACTCTCACGGAGCTTCACGACATGCTTAAAACCGCTGAGAGAAATATGAAATCCAAGTTGGATTTATCCAAACCAAAACAGGTGTTGATGATCAAACCTAAAGGTAGGTGAACAAGAAGAAAAGGGTGGTTACCAAGGGTAAAAGAAAAGTTGGAAGTTCCAACAAAGAAAAGGGCAAGGGAAAGATTCCTGAGGAAGCAGTTTGCTTCAACTGCAACCAGAAGGGACATTGGAAGAGAAACTGCCCTGCCCTATTGGCAGAAATGAAGAAGCAGAAGGCTAGTGGAGCCGGACCTTCAGGTATGTTTACCATTGATTTATACACTTCTGACTCTGATTCCTGGGTATTGGATACTGGGTGTGGTACTCACAT
Source organism: Arctium minus (assembly GCA_954870635.1). Lineage (NCBI taxonomy): Eukaryota > Viridiplantae > Streptophyta > Magnoliopsida > Asterales > Asteraceae > Arctium > Arctium minus. Next base: position 18,273,795 of record OX941097.1, on the reverse strand, counting down.
TTGTACTACTTTTCAGGGGCTAAGAAGTGAAGAGAAAATGAAACCAGGCCAGATAGAGCTTCGAATGGGGAATGGAGCTAAAGTAGCTGCTATTGCTCAGGGAACTTATGACATGAAACTGCCAAATGGTCTTATTTTAGCACTTAGCAAGTGTTTATATGTACCTAGAATTACTAGGAATATCGTTTCTTTTTCTCGGTTGCAACAAACTGGATTTATGTTTACTTTCAGTAATGATTCAATTTCAGCTTATCTTAACAATGTTTTGTATTTTGTGGCCAAACCACACAATGGTATTTATGAAATTGATATGTAAAATAGTTGTAATTATGAATCAATATATAATGTAAACAATAAACGAATTAAGCGAGGCTTAAACCAGACCTATTTGTGGCATTGTCGTCTTGGACACATAAACAAGAAACGCATAGCCAAACTCCAGGCGGACGAAGTGTTGGAATCATGTGATGATTCATATGATGTATGTGAATCTTGTTTAATGGGCAAGATGACAAAAGCGCCTTTTAAAGGCAAACCCGAAAGGGCAACAGAACTATTAGGGATTATACATACTGATGTGTGTGGACCCTTTAGTTCAACCACATGAAATGGTCATCTCTACTTCATTACTTTTACTGATGACTTTAGTAGATACGGGTATGTTTACCTAATGAAAAACAAATCTGAAAGCTTTGAGTTTTTTAAAGAGTTTCAGAATGAAGTAGAGAATCAACTTGGCAAAAAAATAAAGACACTTCGATCGGACCGGGGTCGGGAATATCTAAGCCAAGAGTTTATTGACCATCTAAGAGATAACGGGATAGTATCCCAATTAACTCCTCCCGGAACACCGCAACATAACGGTGTGTCCGAAAGAAGGAATAGAACCTTGTTGGACATGGTTCGCTCTATGATGAGTCGTACCAATCTGCCTAAAAGTTTCTGGGGTTACGCCCTAGAAACAGCTGCCCGAATACTAAATAGTGCGCCAACCAAAAAGACCGATAAAACCCCTTTCGAACTATGGACTGGGAAGATCCCAAAACTGTCATATATGAGAATATGGGGTTGTGAAGCTTATGTTAAGCGGGAAGCTTCTGGGAAGCTTGATTCAAGGTCTGAGAAATGCATCTTTGTAGGATATCCAAAAGAGACAGTTGGATATTACTTCTACAAACCCAGCGAGAACAAAGTTTTTGTTTCGCGCCGCGTTGAGTTCCTAGAAAATGATTTTCTATCGAGAACCACAACGGGGGATACAGTAGATCTTGAAGAAATTCAAGAACCACAAGATGAAACAATGGTTGATACTGACAATCAACATGATGTTGAGCCTCAACAAGTTGTTGAAGGTAATGACGAGATACAAACAATCCGAAGATCGAGTAGGAATCGTCAAGAGCCTGAGATATATGGTTATCTCATTGGCAATGACGATACGGTTCATGATGAACCCGTAACCTATCAGGAAGCCGTATCAGGTTTAGAATCTGATAAATGGCAAGATGCTATGAAGGCTGAAATACAATCCATGTCAGACAACCAAGTTTGGAACTTGGTAGATGCACCTACCGGCTGCAAAGTCGTAGGGTGCAAGTGGGTATTCAAAAATAAAACTGACATGGATGGGATTGTACATACTTATAAAGCTAGGTTGGTAGCTAAAGGTTTCACTCAGACTCATGGAGTAGATTATGATGAAACTTTTTCTCCAGTAGCCATGATTAAATCCATCAGGATACTTTTTGCCATAGCTGCATTTCATTATTATGAAATATGGCAAATGAATGTTAAAACCGCGTTCCTTAACGGAACTTTAAGCAAGGACGTGTACATGGTACAACCAGAAGGTTTTAAACATTCAAATTTTCCTGAAAAGGTATGTAAATTGCAAAAGTCCATTTCTGGACTGAAGCAAGCATCTCGTAGTTGGAATCTTCGTTTTGATGAAAAGATTAAAGAATTTGGTTTCTTAAAGAACGAAGATGAACCTTGTGTATACAAGAAAGTCAGTGGGAATATAATAGTATTCCTGATCCTATATGTCGATGATATATTGATCATCGGAAATGACATCCCTACCCTTAAAGGTGTAAAAACCTGGTTAGGGAAGTGTTTCGCGATGAAGGATCTAGGAGAAGCAGCTTATATCCTTGGTATAAAGATCTATCGTGATAGATCGAAACGCTTAATTGGATTAAGCCAAAGTACATATATTGACAAGATCTTAAGACGCTTCAAGATGGAGGGTTCTAAGAGAGGAAACTTACCAATGGTACATGGTGTACATCTGAGCAAAACTCAAAGTCCTATATCTAAAGAGGACATAAACCGCATGAAGGGTGTTCCCTATGCTTCGGCCATCGGTTCAATTATGTATGCCATGTTATGTACTAGACCAGATGTCTCGTATGCCCTAAGCATGACGAGCAGGTATCAGTCAAACCCAGGTGATGCTCACTGGGTAGCAGTAAAGAATATTCTAAAGTATCTGAGAAGAACTAAAGAAATGTTCTTACTATACGGCGGTCAAGAAAGAGATCTGTGTATTCAAGGATACACATATGCTAGTTTCCAAACCGACCGAGATGATTATAAATCACAGTCGGGATATGTGTTTGTGTTAAACGGGGGTGCTGTGAGCTGGAAGAGTTACAAACAAAGCACAATAGCGGATTCAACTACAGAATCAGAGTATATTGCAGCGTCCAAAGGAAGCTGTTTGGATGATGAAATTCGTCACATATCTGGGAGTAGTCCCTAGCATATGTGACCCTGTCGAGATCTATTGCGACAATGAGGGTGCCATTGCTCAGGCAAAGGAACCAAGGTCACATCAGCGCTCCAAACATATCATGAGAAGATATCACCTAATTCGAGAGATTATTGAAAGGAGTGACATAAAGATATGTAAAGTTCGATCAGAAGAAAATCCAGCAGATCCTCTAACCAAGCCTTTGAGTCAAAGCAAGCATGATGCTCACATTAGCTCAATAGGCTTGAGGTTTTGTAATAATTTAGTCTGATTTGTAAAATTTTAGTAATCTTTTACTTTGTGAACATTAAAACAGTTATGTTTTACAATTTATGGCATATTGGATACGAGTATTTAATTAAAACATCTCTGTGTTCGTTTTAGCATGTTTAAGTATCCTTAAATAAATATGATGATCATATTATTTAGAACTGTCCTTGATCACTTATTACTAGGGGACTAGTAATAAATCAAGATTATTGTGAAGTCTGGTCATAGTCCAAGTTGGAAGTGCACTAGGTGCAACCAGAATCACATGCGTTTGTCGGAGTACAAGGAGTTGGACAAGACCCACGGTCAAGATCACCTAATAGATCGGCGTCATAAGGTGAGTCTTGAAATAGTACAACACTATTTATCCTCAGACCTGAGATGTGCATTGGGATCTAATGCACAAGGAGTATTATGCTTTGATATAGTCTAACGTTACCCTTGACCGGGTAATCATAAGGGCTATATTAGGTATAACATGAATTGTGTAGTTAGTCGTGTACATGCAATATGGGATTTGCTCCTCTCAAGATGAGAGAGATATTTCTCGGGCCCTCGATTACATATTATGATTTACATGCATGAACAAGTGGATTAGTTGGACTAATGACACTTGTATAATCAAATATGTTGGGATCGAGAAACACAATCTTTGAACTATAAATGATGAGATAGATCTATGCCTTAAGTTCAAAATAAAATATCGTGAAGCAAAAGGATAATGAATGATTCTATTATATGATTGATTAGATCAATCAAATTGCTCGAAGGTAAAAGCACATTTACATAGCCTTGGGGGCGGTGACGTGTTGCTAGACGCTTACCATCGTCCGTGTTACTGTGTATCGTGTGCAAGTGGGAGAATGTAAGTTATTATATGCCCACGACACGTGTCACACAGAGATACTGCTGAGGAGTATGTAAACCTATATGGTCGCACACAAAGAATGTGTTTGTTTCCATTTATAGAAACCCGGATTTTATGAAAATATGTGTTAAACTGTAATTATGATAATTGCAGAGTGAAAACGTAATTATGTTAATTACGGAGAATTATCTGTAATTATATAATTATATTTTAAAGTTTAAAAAGGATAATTATATATACTTATATAATTATATTTTAAAGTTTAAAAGGATAATTATATATATATACATATATATATATATATATATTTAAATTTGAATATTACAGATAATTATTAAAACCTTATTTAATCTTTAATTGAATTATAGTCTAACTATAATTCTTCTGATATAAATAAGGGGTTAGGCTAAACCATTTGACAGACAATTGAGTTAGAAAAGCCTTTCAGAAAAATACAGAAAATAAACTCTTTTCTTTTCTGTAAAACACATATAGATCTAGGGTTATTGGGCTAGCACCCGGTGGAATTTCGCGTGTTCGTGTGTGGATACCGCTAGAGGAAACCTCGATTGGTTTCTAAGTGCTCAGCTAGTTCAACCACAACAGATCTGAAAAGGTACATCTCTAAACACCCTATGGTGTGGTTTTAAGTTTTTAATTAAATACATCATTGGATCCGTTTGGGTTTTAATTGTTCAGAAAAGTTTTCTACGTTGTAACCAAAACTATTTTAATTTCCGCTGTGTTTAACGGTTACAAATTGCATTAAAATCCCTACAATAATAATTTTTTTTAATATTGTAATTCAATACAATTTTATGGCGTTCTAACATATTTCCCCTATTTAACCCTTCCAATCCAATTTAGAGGTGGTACAATAATTAATCATAGATGAAATAAAACTACAAGAAAACTGTTTGTTTTTATATAAAATAAAATAATTTATCATTTGCCTTATAAGACTATAATTTTATTCGAGATTAAACTGAATGGGAATGAAAATTCGTTCTCAATTTAATTTTCATTATTTTGTTTGATCCAAATAGCCCTTTAAACAATAAATTCATGTACATGAATATTTATCGATTTACATTATATTTATCAATAATGGATTAAAAAAATTAAAGGAAAAAAAAACAGGTTAAAGTAAAACAAATAAAACAGAGTTAGGGGTTGTTTGTTTACTTCTTAATAGTTTCATTAAGAGACAACCTCTGAATCGCTAAGAGATGAATCTTGTTTGACAAAAAATAAGTCTGCCTCTTAATGATTCCAAAATCCTTTGAATGATTTTGTATTTTAGGCCTCCCTTAACTAGGGGTACTCATGGGTTGGGTTGATCGGGTTGAAAGCATTTCAACAATCCAACCCAATGTTGGCGGTTTGAGAATTTTCAACCCAACCTAACCCAAACGAAAGTGCAACCCAACCCAACCCGAACGAGTTGGTCAGTTTGATCGGGTTGTGTTTAAACAAAGTCAAAACAATATTGAAAACATAAAAATAAGGAAACTTTTCTTTGAAATACGATCAATCATTCAAAATAATATACGAGTTCATCAAATATTTAGGTATTACATATAACTTTCCAATAATGTCCTCTTATGAGTTCCATTGGTCGTTATTACCGAGTTGTTTTTGGTAACTTATACATATTAAAGGGAATATAAATAATGTTAGAGAAGTCGCTAAAACGTTTATCGGGTTGGTCTGGTTAGTTTGAGCCTAACCTAATATCAACCCAATAGATTCGGGTTGTCCTAATTTTGTATCAATTATATGTCGGGTTACCTCGGGTTGATTTTTTTCCGGGTTGGTCGGGTTGGGTTGATCGGGTTAGTCGAGTTGGTCGTTTTTTGAGCACCTCTACCCTTAACCATTCAGCGCCCTAATTTCATTTTGAACAATTACCAAACAACCATATTTCATTTTGCACTATATCATAAGAGCCTCTTAGGTGGCGTTTGGTTCGCAGATTCTAAAGGAATCTGATGGAATTGGAATGTTGAATTTCATTGACCAAATTTCATTCCTTTGTTTGGTTCGTTATTTTTCACGGAAGGAATCTCTAAATTCCATCAAATTCCACAAATGAAGGAATTTAACATTCCTTATCAACTACAAGATATTTTGATGGAATGAAAGTCTTTTTTTTTCATAATACCACATATGCCCTTAATCCAATATAACCTAATCACATAAAACCTATCTGATTAAACCATGCCTCCATCGGTTCCTTCTCTAAACTACCGCCAACCACCACCGACCACCGCCGTTCTGAACCATCACCGATCTGAACCACCGCTGACCATCACTGACCACCGCCATTTTAAACCACCGCCAACCGCCAACCACCGTCATTCTGAACCACCGTCGACCACTGCCGATCTGAACCACCACCTACCATCGACCAACGTCGTTCTGAAGATCACTGTCGTTTTGAACCACCGTCGTTTTGAACCACCGCCGACCACCGCGATCTGAACCGTCGCCGGCCACCACCATTCTGAACCACCGCCGATCTGAACTACCGTCGACCACCGTCGATTTGAACCACCACCGACCACCGCCGTTCTGAACCACCGCCGACCACCGTCGATCTGAACCACCGCCCACCGTCGATCTGGACCACCACCAACCACCGCTAATTTGAACCACCGCCAAATACATCCGATCTGAACCACCGTTTTAAACCACCACTGACCACCACCGATTTGAACCACCGCCGAACACATCGGACCTGAACCACCGTTCTAAACCACCACTGACCACCACCGATTTGAACCACCGCCGAACACATCCGATCTGAACCACCGTTCTAAACCACCACCAATTTGAACCACTGTTACAAATAAAGCATTTTTAATGGTTATTTTATTAAAACATTTTTTGTTTGGAAAATTTAAAATTATCAAAAAGGGTATTTTGGTCATTTATCAACATTTCATTCCAATTCCAAAACTACATTCTGTGAACCAAACAAACAAATTCCAAAATCCTTTAACAGATTTCATTCCAATTATGTCAATCAAACAGGTGGTCAAACCTGACAACATTCTATTCCAATTCCTTCAAAGTCAAATTCCTTTGACATATTTCATTTCATCCAAAAACATTCTGCGAACCAAACGCCACCTTAATCATTCTTTACCAAACAATTCAACAACTGTCAAACAGCCCCTTACTCAAATGTTTATAATCACCTACATTTTATGATTCATAAAAATCAGATCATTATTTTAAGTTTTAAGATATATTTGTTATAGTTAATCATATTTAATAATTAATTATATTTAAATTCCAAAAAAAAGACAAAAAGACAAGTGTATGTGAATACAAAAAAAAATCTACTTAAAGTTAAGAAGAATAGATTATTAAAAAGTTTGGAAAAAAAATATATTTGAAAATGGGTATATGAACCAATTTTACGTATTATTTAAAAGGAAATTGATTGTTTTAGTCATTTTAAGGTGATAGCTTAACTTTTTAATCACTTTTTTCCTATTATTACTGAAATAGCCAATACTTTTGTGAAAAACTTTCGTATTTACGAACTCATAAAAAAGATAAGAAATATTTTACACTTTCAACCCCTCTTCGTAAAAAACTAGATTTATAATAACGAACCTAGGTGAAAAGTGTAATATTTCAAACTTTAGGGGTCAGGTTCACAATTTCAAAATTCCATTCCTAGACCTATGTTGGTAAAAATCTAGGTTCGTAAATCGTAATTGCAAACCTAGATGAAAAGTGTAATATCTCAAACTCCACGGGTCAAGTTCGTAATTTTAAAATTCCATTTCTAGATCTTTGTTCGTAAAAAAATCTAGATGTTCGTGAATTCATTAGGAGATAAGACATCCAACTTAATAATTTTAAGAATTATTAATTAAAAAATTACTAAAACATTAATAAGTTCGTATAAAAAATTTGATGTTTACACGAATTTTGAGTTTGTAAAAAAATTTGATGTTCGTAAAAACATTATGTGAATCCTAGTAAGAATTATATTTTTGTTGTTTTCACGAATTAATGAGTTCGTCAAAATATAATGAGTTTGTAAAAAATTAATGAGTTAATAAAAAATTAACGGACTTGGACTGAAAATGTAAAATATGGGTGGTCTGATGAACGAGTTCGTATATGCGATATGGTTATTTCAGTAATTTTAGGAGAAAGTGGCTAAGAGGTTAAGCCATTTTTACAAAATGGCTAAAAACAGTTAATTTCTCTTATTAAATTTATTTATATTTGCATTTTTAAATTAAATTTTTGAATAATTCTCATATGAATTTACTCGTAACTTTTTTTCTCTCATGTTCTTGTGATATTATTTGAAAAAAAAAATTAACTACATGTCAACCGATTTATAAATCATTCTATTACAGACCCTTTTAAATATTTTTTTTTAATTTGTAACATTCAACTCGTCACCAATAAAATACAAATCAAATTAATCTATTATTATAACAAAAAAATCAAAATCTAAAATTAACATAAAAAAACTATTATTTTCTTCAAAAAAAAATATCAAAAACAATTATTGTTTTCTTTAAAATATTTCGTGCACCACACAAATGAAAAGTGGTTGAGTGTGGTAAAGGGGGTAAAACGAACCTCATCCATTCCAATTTCGCCATGCGACAAAGCCATGATTTAATGGATAATCTTTTATTTTTATTTTTCAAGAAAAAGACATTGATTTTTTAAAAAATCTAAATCGACTGTGATCTTGTGTTTTTGGATTGATTTGGTCATGTTGATTCCATTTTTTATTTTATAATATATGAGAGTGACCCACGGCGGCACCATCGACATCAATGGGTGGAGGAGCGGCTGTCGGAGGCATGCTTCAGATATTTGAGTTTTAATAAATTATATATTGTAAAAGACAAATAAAAGTTCAAATATATTAAATTATAACATAAAATGGTTGTAACTTTTTATTTAAGTGGAATTACGAGACTACAATTGTCTCACGGAAAGCTCTTTACAAGCTTGAGATGGGCAAAAGGATCGGTGCTTGACCAAACCGGTCTCAGATCGAACTATGACATCATCAGGCCTGACCAGACTAAACATCAGTCCTAATTGGTCCAAACTTTTTGAGTCAGGCGGGTTTTTATAGGACTAGTTTGACCAAACCATTGACCAGGTCAAAGTTGTTAGGACCTTTCGTGTCCGTTTCTTTTATAGGTGTACACATGCATGAACAAACGCCAACGAATGCTCGGCCCAACTAGACATCGAGTCCAAAAATCATCATCTAGGGTATTTTTAAAACTTCTTCCATTCTCAAAAAACAAATAATAATTTCATCATAAATAGCATGAAATTGAAATTTTCTTCAATCACGGTTTATCGTAGGGTATGATATATGTCGCTCTTTTAAAGTTGGTTTCATTATCTATGCAGTGTGGTCAGATAAAAACTAAATTATGCTCTAAAAATAGAAAATCATAGGAATCTAGTTTAGTAGGGAATTTTCGAGTGGTTTGTATCCAAACACGATAGTCCAAAGGTTATACGTTTGAATCCAACACGTGGGTGTTGTCTAGTAAGTTACTGGAACGTGTCAATATGTCAATGATAATGAATCAGTTAAACAAATTTCAAATAATCTAATTTAACCTAAACTTGTCGGATTTAATTGAAAATTAAAATGATCAAAACGAAAATATCTGACTAATTTTTTCATATTGTTATTATTATTATTATTATTATTATTATTAAAATACAAGATGAATAATAATAAAATATATATATTAAAGTCTTATTTTCATAATCATTAAGCTTAAATATCTAAAGTTAGGTATGAATTAAACCAACTTGTTGGATCTTGACGTTAAATAGACTAGTATTGTAATTAAGATAAAGAGTTAAAAGTCATTATCGAAATCAAAAATAATCCTCAAACGACAAATGGCATTCAAATTAAAGTTAAATTGGTCAAAGTTCGTATAATATGATTAAAAAATGATTATAATTCAAAACTTATTAATAATAATGAGAAAAAAGAAATACAAAATAAGTTGGATAACGATTTAAATGGAGTAGGCTTTTAAATTAATTCGAAACGGCTCGATCCAATTGATTAATTCATATATTTTTTTGGTAAAAAAGTTTCATAAATAACAAATCTATTAAATAGGTGAAAATTACACGTCTTTGTGAATTTGAAATTAATTTTTTTTTGGAAAGGGTATCCTGGGTCTATGGCCCAGACTAATCCCCGACAAATAGGGCCAAAGGCCCAGCTGCTAAAGCGTGCAACCCTGAGTTTATCCTCAATGGCCACAAGTGCTGCGAATGGGGCTCGAACCCGGGTTGAGCGCTATGAACTCCCCAAGGCTTTACCACCACACCACAACCCTTGTGGTTATTTGAAATTAATTTGACGTGAAAATTTCATCTCATTAATTGAAAATATGTTGATTTGAGTTATATTTTATATAAACAGATTAAATAGGTAAATTTTAAAATATTTGTTAAATAACATATTTAAATGGTCATAAATTATACAGTTCTAAAATGTGCAGCATGACAGAAAGTGTGTTGCTAATACCATGTTAACCAACGTTGCGGGTGGGTAAGGCAAGACGAGCACCATGACGTCTTGAGGCGCTTTATGGTGCACATTTTTTAAGGTGTTCTTTGACTTTTTAATCTTTTTTAAGTCTGATTTTTTCTTTTTATCTTCTTACAAGCTTTAATATAACACATTTTTTGAAAACCAATATAATAATTTTTGTAAACTACATATTAATGTGATTTTTGATAGAGTAAATTATAGATTTTGTCCTTAAGGTATGTGAAGTATTACATATATGGTCATTTATCTTTATTTGTTACATTATAAGTGTACTTGTATATTTTGTTTTGGATTTGATCCCACCCTAACGTCCATCCACAACCTTCATCAACTTTAAAACTGGTCATTTTATTACTTTTCTTTATTTTACCACTTTTCAAATCAATTGTTTTCTTTTGTTGAATAATTTTTATTAAAAAATCATTTAATTCATTTGGCGCTATGGATATGGGTTATTCTCATCTTTGCAATAACAACCCATCGATGTCTTGTAGACCATATTGGAGATCTGGTGGTTTGATCGATTTATTGCAGACAAAGGTGACGGTTTCTTGTATACGTGAAAGAATCTACTTATACTCAAGGTTTGTAGTTTTAAGACTCCGACATCTCCATTCTCGTTTCCGACATTTCCTCCATTCCCATTGTTTTTCAGACTCCGATGATGAAGAAGTTAGGGTTTCTTCATACTTAAATTTAGGGTTTTTAGTTTAAATTCATGATTTAGTTGTTTGGTTTATATGTTTCTATGTCACAACTGTTTTTGGAATAAATTTGTTCATATATGTTATTAATGTTTCTATGTTCATCTAATTATTATTGATACTCATACAATTGTTTTTTATGTTATTGATGGCCAAAGGTGAGGAAGATTTTTTTATATCTACTTACAATGGACGGTAATCAAATGAGAACCAAAAAAAGATTGTGAACCATAAAAACCGATCTAAACCGTTTATTGATTTAAATCTACGGATATTAAAGGCAATGACATTTTTGTGATTTTTTTAAAATTTGAAACCATATATTGAATAAATGGCTAATTGAAAGGGCATTCTTGTCCATTTTCCATATCTCATTATTCTTTTTCAGACCCCTTCGTCAATTTCCACATCTACAACATTACTTCTTCATCATCCAGATCCGTTTTTCCTAATCTTCAAGACCCCTTCTTCATCAGTTCCAAATCTTCAAGACCCCTTCTTCATCAGTTTCCAGATCGTCAAATCCACTGTTTCAAATTGCAACCTCCAATAATCCTCGACTCCATTAATAGCTAATGTGGCTCTCATTCTCTCAACTCGTCGTCGACATCGTTCCGGCAAACTTAACTCGCTGCTGGGACCAAACCTGGCTAGCACAGTCCCCTCAACCCCATGGATCTACCTCCCCGGGAATCAGTTCTCCGTTTGCATCGTCCCTTTCTATCAAGATTCGAGAGATCCCAGATCTGGAATAATACCTCCGCTCAAAAGAGGGTTAGGGTTTTTAATGTATGGAGCGGTGGGTAATGTATTTGGGAAAGAGATTTCGTCTTTCTGGGTAGCGATTCTAAGATCGGAGGAAAAAAAATAGATAATGGCTTACATATTCATTCTGGGAGATGAGACAGATCTTTCGTGACAAATCCTGATAGCAACAACGACGACACTGGTGGCGATGGTGGTGGTGGCGGCGGCGAGGAGACATCAAATGGAGTGGATCAGAAAGGGGAGAAAGATGGAAGTCTGAGGCCAATAGGTGAGAAAAGGTGTTGAAAGCCAAATCCTAGACTTCGCAATCCACCCAAGAACATCCATGGTCAACAGGTTAATTTACGAAGTGGCGACCAGGTCAACTCGTGTATCGATTACGCCGGTTCAACTCAGGAGCTCAACATCTCTATTCAACAAGACTAGAGTGATAGACATGAAGGTGGAGGAAGGGGTGGCGCCGCCGTATAAAGGGGTGGTAGATTTTGCAGTGAAGATAGTGAAAGCAGAGGGGCCGACAACATTGTACAAAGGGTTTTTACCCACAATTTCATAAGGTTTCATAACATATAGATGGAATTTGTGATTGATTTCATGGGATGAAATAGATTATAGATGAAAATTGTTTTTGATTTCATGTGGTGAATTAAGATATACATGACATTGTATTTGGGTTTCATGAGGTGAAATATCATATTATGAAAATTGTAATTTATTTTATATGGTGAAATAAGGTTAGCATGTGTTTCATATAGTGAATCTGTGTGTTTCATCTGATGGATGAATTTGTACGTTTCATCTGGTAATCTTGTTACCAAAATAACGATTATGCCCTTTCATGTGGTGAAACAACTTTTAATTAAAACCATAGGATCAAAACCAAATTACGGTTTAGACCGGTTCTCACGGTTTTCAATCTTTTTTTGGTTCTCACAGGATTTAACCCCTATTAACAATTGATTTAGAGTATTTAACTTAGGGGTTGTTTGTTTTTTTAAAAAAACCTCTTAATGACTCTTAAGTCTGAATCGTTCAGACCTTTTTACACACCACCTCTTATTAATCATAACTAAAATAAGACTTCAGACTTTGGACCTCTTAAAAAACAAACGACACCTTACTGTTTTGTTAGGATTTCTTTAGCAAAAAATTAAGATAAAAACAAGAGATATTGGAAATTAAGGCCATTAAGTCAAAGATCATAGGTAGAGGGTAATCATGTAATAAAAGAAGATAAATATCTAAATCCACAAAATTGCACATATCTTAAAGACCAAATTCATAATTTATTATTTTATATATTATTTTGATGCCTAATACTCCCTCCGTCTCAAAATAAGTGTCTACATTACTATTTTTGTTTGTCCTAAAATAAGTGTCTAATTTCAAAAGTAAATTTACACTTTCCATTCTACCCTTGATTATGTGATGGAGAAAATTTCTCTCTATAATTAACGGTAAAATTGTACTTTGGTTAATTAAAAAGTGTAATAATTACACACTCCTAAAACTGTGTGCCTTCTTCATTGTGGACATTTATCTTGGGACAGAGGGAGTATCATTAAGTAACTGTATAATTCAATTTGACGCCTCAAGCCAACATAGCTTTAAAAGGTGAATTCTAAACATACCCCCTCCTATGGGGAGTATGTGAGTGAGGTAGGAGGGGGTATGTGAGTGAGAAGGGGGTAGGAATAGCAATGCCCCTTTAAAAACGTCGTAACTCACCAAGTTCTTGCGTCATTTATAATGTTGCAAAAATTCTGAAAAAGGATTATATTAAATAAATAAATATTCAATATATAGAGTTTGGTTCACACATGAATCTTATAAATTATTCATACAACCTAAGGCATTTTCCAATAAACTTTTCAATTATTTACATATGAATCTTTCTTTATTCTTCCATTTTATCTTCTCACAATGTTTAACTTTTCTTATTTGAACCTCCCAATATATATATAGGGGTTGTTTAATTTGCAACCCTTAAAAAGGTTGCAAACCTTGCAACCCACATCTTAACCGTCGGATTCATGATCGGCGGTTACAATAGATATGGGACCCTATATTTTTAATTAAAAAAAAGAAAAATAAAAATAAAATAACTGTCGATCATGGATCCAACGGTTAAGATGTGGGTTGCAAAGGTTGCAACCTTTTTAAGGGTTGCAAAATATCCTTCCACTATATATATATATAGGATGGTTTATTTTGGAAATCAGTAAAAGGTTATAACCTTGTGCAACCCCCATTTAAACGATTCATTTAGCCCATTCATCATGGATTGCATCAATGAAATACTATTTGCTGAAATTCGACGAAATTAGACAAATTCATTTAGAGAATCAATGAAAAACAGGTAAATTCATTTACATAATCAATAAGAATTAATATATATATATATATATATAGAGAGAGAGAGAGAGAGAGAGAGTTGGGTTTCGATAAGGATAAGAGTTACGGTGAGAATGTGAGAAGAAAATAGTCCTATACATTCATACTCAACTACCTTTATTTACCTATATTTATTATTATAACCGAAACTATAACAAATTCATGTATATGAAAGTGATTAAATGTATGTAAAAGTTCGTAATAAAAGTATAACAAATTCATGCATATGAAAGAGATTAAATCTATGTAAAAGTTAGTAACGAAACTATAACAAATTCATACATATAAAAGTAATTAAATATACGTAAAAGTTTAACTTAAAATGAATAAAAGTGAAGATAAATACAGTTGCATATAGTTAAATGTAGCTAAAGATATTTAAAAAAAACTAAAATAAAATAAAATTAGATTAAATAATCAAACTCATCCAACAATTTCAAATACTTAAAAATCTTCCCACCATTCTCAATATAACTGATATTTTTACATAATCCCTTGTATATAATATTCAAAAAGAATCATATATAAAAAAAGAAGAAAAAAAAAAAAAGGATGTGTATGGTGTGTGATTTGTATCGAAGTTTAAAGCGAAGAAAGAACCAAAGGTATCAGAAAGTTGTACTGTACAACCCCTCCTAACCAACAAAACCTCTGGGTCCCTCTTCTTTTTAAATCTTCTCGTGCCGTGTGAAAGATACCTCCTCCAATCTCATCACCCATCGATCACAAAATCAACGGCTCAGATCCCAGATGGATACCAACTTCTTACGCATCCATACCTACATTAACATTATCCCCACAAAACTCATAAATTTTCCGCTTTTCAACGGCCTCACGGTTTCAATCAACCCCCTAGTTTTTACCATTACGACAATTTTCACCCCTAAACTTTACTTTTTTACAAATTGCCTCCTTTTACTTTTTCTTATGTGCAGTTTGAGTCCATAACAAGGGAAAAAAATTAAAGCTAAAAATAAGAGATACAACTTTAATAAATTAAAAGTTACATTAAAGTCTCTTACTAATCGGTTACCAGAAACCTACCGCACTAAACCGGTCCGAACTAACTAAACCCGGTTCGGTTCCTAATGATTCTAAATTCTATTCTGTTTCCTAGCTAATTCCTTCTTCAAAAACTCTGAACCGGAAGTGTTAAACCGGCGTCGGCGGCTTCCTTCTTCTGCCGCATTTCCAAAACTTTCCGGTGGTTGTTAGAGTGGACTTCGCTGGAAAAAGTCGGGCTACACGCCGGTCTATATTCCGGCAACAGCCGACCGGATTTATAACGAACCCCACATGCGTTACAAAGGGTTTTGGGTCCAAGTGGACCGGCTCGCCACTGTGGGGTTTTTTGTACGAGACAATGGCTGCAACGCCGAGGCTGCTGTTGACCGGCTTCGACGGCTGCCGGTGGAATCCTCTTCTTTTGTCTCTTCACCGGCGGCTTCCCGAATATCGACTCGGCGGTTTGGTTCGAGTCGAAAAAGAGCCAAGGGTTTGAAGTACAAGACGAAGAGGAACTCGAAGTCGATGAATCGGTGAGTGGAGCCGAGCCGAGTGACCAGACTCGACCGCCGGTTCGAGTTCGCTTGCTTCGAGCTTTTGTAAGAACCGGAGATGTGAAAGAAGGCTTTACGGTTACGATTTTTTCCGGTTCAGGCTCCGGTTTCTTCTCCGGCAACTTTCCGGCAGGACATGTTAACGAGTAACCACCGGAAAATGTGTCGTCGACGAAATGAGAAACCCATTCAAGTTCCGCCACGTCATCCGCCTACAACAACAAAAGAAAATTTTTAAAAAACAAAACTTTACAAAATAAAAAAAAACCGGTTTTGAAATAGTTTTCTCACCGGAAGGCAGAGGTCGTTCTCCGGTATACAAAATCCGGCGACACTCTCGTCATTTTCCGGTTTCACATGTGAAATCGAAAAGGGTTTCTCGTTGTTAGCGTCATGTGGATTTTGGACATCGTTTTCTTCCTCGAAGTCACCGTCGTCGGAGAAATCGAGAAGACCGTCGACAAAGAAATCATCGCCGGTGACACCATTTCCGGCGAAGAAATCGTCGGAAAACGACTGTGGGTGATGATGGTTGTTGGGTTTAACACCAATAAAACTACTTTTCAAAGCAATTTCTTCAACACACTCCATGATTTCTTGTTTTTCTCAACCTAAACAAACACAAAATCTTCAAATTAAACACAGAAACATAAAGAATAGAAAGAAATCAAAGTGGGAAATTGGAGAAATTACCGGAGAATTGCAGGAAAGAAAGAGAGAAGAATAATTGAAGGTGTTAAGAAAAAGAAGATAGAAGTAGAAGTAGAAGTAGTAGTAGTGTTTTGGTGTGTTTGGTAAAGCATTGAATGTGAGAGAGAGAGAAGTGCTTTTGAAGTGTGAGTGCTTGCCAAAAGTATCCTTCTTGTACAAAGAAGAACCCATTTTTTTGCTCAAGGTTTTAAATTCAAATTTAAAAAAATGGATTTGAGGACTCTTTTGTGTCCATTACATAACATGTGAATTTCTATCCATCAATATGCAAATATATCAAAATGAATAAATTGTTTTTTTTTTTTAATAAAATATGATTTTGGATGAAAATAATACTTATTTTAGAAATTAGATGGTATGGGTTAAGATATTGGCTTTTTCTGTTTCAAAATAATTATTTTATCCTTTTTTCATTATTAGAGTAAAACTATCATTTTTACCGCTATGTTATCACAATTTGTTGTAGTCTTGTGTGAATTTTGGTTGTTCGTTTTGCTTGGACAACTGCAGTTATTGTGGGTCTTGATTTTTGTTGGTTTTTTTACTAGGTTTGTTTGTTTGGAGTTGGTTCTGCGTCTTGTAGAAGTTTTGTTTGTTTGCTTCTTTGTTTCTAATAAATATTTGGTCTTTCAAAAAAATGTAACAACTACATTTCTCTAAAACTGTCATTTTTCATTGTAGATATTTATTTTAGAACAGACGAGTATTTTTTATAATTTTTTTCTACACCAAAATTAGACACATGTATATTGGGTGATTGTTTACAAGTATATTTCATACTAAAAAAGTGTAACAATTACATGCATCTTTTATTGTTTACATTGTGACTTTTATTAAAATATCGTTCTTCATGACCTATTGACCAAAATATCGTTCTTCGTGAATTATTGGACAATTTATAGGTATTGTACGCAATTCCTATACATGACAAATTCCATTTTCGTACAAAGTAAATAACAAAAATCATCCATGTGGTTTACCAGAACTATGGTTTTCGTCAATTGAGTTTCGAGATTACACCAATGACCTTGTAGTTTGAATTTCATTATGAACTTTGTTCTTGAGACGTTAAGAGCAGTAATTAAATGCCCTCACTTGTTAGTTAGTGGACATTTCAATTATTTTGCATGGTCTTTAATAAAAAAATAAGTATAAAAGTTTTTAAAACATATATTACAAGCGGTTAAAACATCTAAAATATGCACCCCCCCCCCCCCCCCCCCCCGCACGGGCTTACACCATCGCCCCTTCAACAGGCATTTGAGCAAGAACAAGCAACCCCATTTGAGCAAGCTTGGAGGCAGCTACAAAACCACCTTCAACAAATCCTTTGATACCTATTTGAGCAAGAACAAAAAACTAAGATCCAAAAGCGAGGATACAAATGCAAGAGCTTGAATGGAGATGTAGAGCGAGGGGCGGTGAATGAAGATGCAAAAGTTGAACGAGGGGCATAAGAGCTTGGATGGAGGAATTTGGAAGAAGATGCACCCCCCCAAATCTCCGTCAACATCTTCTGGTGCCATCTCCATCCCCGTCTCATTCGCCTCCATTTTGTAAAATGTTGTGATGTTGTTGAATTTAGGGTTTTAGTTTAAGGTTTTGTATCACAAATTTAAGGAATAAAGCAAAATATTTTTTATGTTCTTAATTTTGTTCTTGATGTTCATGGTAAGCTTCAATGGAGAAACCATTGAGATGTGTTTGGAATGAACATGTACATATTCTTTGGAATGAAACAAAATATTCTTGATCGTGTATTTTCAATTACTCGTATTAAATGTTTTGATCACTTGTACATAAGTTTTAAACAATTGTGTAACAAAAAGTTTTATAAAAAAAAGTTGAAAAATGACTGAAATGCCCTATGTGAGGGATACTTAACGGATGAACCTAATGACCAAAAACTGCAGGGACAAGCAGGGGCGGACCTACATTTACGGGAGGGGGGTCCCGTGCACCTGCTCACTTGATTGCCGTAAAGGAAAAAAAATATAGGTGTCTTGAAGGTACACCCGCTTGATTTTAAAGGTGCCCTGAAATATTTTAAATCTGAACTTATAACATAAATAAGTAATTGGTGGGATGGTTTGTGGTGGTTGAGTTAAAGCTCTCCTTAGTGGACGTCTAGTGTCCAATTCCAACACTTAACATGTTTTTTCT
Source organism: Arctium minus (assembly GCA_954870635.1). Classification (NCBI taxonomy): domain Eukaryota; kingdom Viridiplantae; phylum Streptophyta; class Magnoliopsida; order Asterales; family Asteraceae; genus Arctium; species Arctium minus. The sequence continues at coordinate 18,255,011 of OX941097.1, read as the reverse complement.
TTTTAGTTACCTCTGAATCTAGTGCAAGGAGGGTAAGGCACAAATAATGTAACTTAAAACACACACACACACACACAAGAAATACATATTAAATGAAACAGAAACTTTTTTGGGTTCCAATATTTTTTAAAAATTAAATGAAACAAAAAAAATTCTCTAAAAATAAACTAAAATTTGAAAAATTCTCTCGAAATTAACCGAAAAACTCTCTCAAAATAAACAAAAAAACTAAAAAATTTACTTTGAAATCCACCAAAAAACTTAAAAAATCGCCCGAAGGCCGGAATTCGGCTAAAAACGTATCGAGCGGCTTTGCCGGCATTTGATCCAATTTAAAGGTGCACCCGCTCGGCCAAAATCCTGAATCCGCCACTGGGGACAAGACCCGTAATAAAATAGAAATCACAGGGTTATTCTCATAATTTCAAAACTCAGGGGACAAAAACTAGAGTTTTGGTAAATCCCGAGGACAATTTTTGTAACTTACTTTTTGATAAATTCTTATTCAAATAGTATTTAGAATGAATTCATTATTGGCATAAATTTTGTATCAGAGTCCCTCAAATGCATTAAGTATATTATGGTCCATAACTTTTACTTTTCATTACGAATTGGGTCCTTATGTTAACATCCAAAAGTTAACCCAATCCGTAATAAATAAATGAAAAAGGAATGAATTTCAGTTTTAGCCCCTAACATTGAACTTTTTAATGGATATCGTCTCTAAACTCGGCTTTGGTTCCTCGCGTTTGTCAATCTCCAACAATTTTGATCCCTCCTTCTAAATCTCGTTAACTTTTCCCATTAAGTCTGAATAAACGAGGGGTATTTTAGTCATTTTAATTATTTTCTTAGACTTCTATTAAAATTAAAAAGCATATTATTATATATTATGTATATATATATCTACTTTATATATACATATATACGTATGTCACTATCAGTGCCCCCACCCTTCTCCCCGACGAATGACCCGGGCAACGTTTCTTCCTCTTTTCTCGAAGCCCATGTTCAGCCACCACCTTGGAGCCTCTCCCTGCCGGCCAACCCATTTCCTCACACCTACAACCCAACCTAAACCCCTACCCTTTCTCCTCCGGTTGGCGTCTAAATGTTCATAGCCCACCCCCCCCCCCCCCCCCCCCCCCCGTTTATGCTTCGTCCTCCCTACACCATCAATTGTTGCCCTCCCAATTATTGGTAACAAGGATGCCTTTCACGCGATGGTACGAGATCATGGAACGAGAATCTACTCGTCGTCTCTAGAAGGGAGATATAACTTCTGATGATTTAAGTAATATGTTATCCATTTTAGTATACAGATTAGAATTTTTTGTCTCGATTGTAATATCCATCTTTAGATGAGGGATTTTGTTCTTGAAATCAATATTAGGGTTTTTTATGTCTAGATTAGGGTTTCTCATATTAGTGAGACTTCGAGTCCACCCAAAAAAGATGTGGATCCCATTTCTTTCCCAGTACATTTCCTCCATCTCTAAATTTCATCATTTATAAATGAATCTTGATATGGGCTTTTAAAAGTTTTAAATCTTGTTGATGGTTTTTGTTATTGATTTTGCCCAAAAATTGATGTTTTGATGTTGGGTTTCTTGCAACCTTGCAGAAGAACTCAATAATATGTTTTTTTAGCCAAGAAGATGATAAGTGGTACTGTTGTTGGTCGCAGAAGTTTGTTTATTGAAGTTGATGTTTGTGTATATATATATATATATATAGGTCAGGTTCATTTGTTAACCATATTTTTTGTGTTAACTTTATAAACCATTATAAACCCTTGATCATGGAAATCAATGGTTGGGATTGAATATCTTTTAAAAGCCTTAATAAATGTACAATTAATGAAAAATTAGGAGTGAACTATAGTGATAAGGGTATTTTGGGAAAAAAATAAATGAAACATTATGTTTTTATTCTCTCTTAATTAATGTTTCTTTCAAAAGAATTGTAACCCCGGTTCATTAGTGTTCATGAATCTGCATGTATTTGAACATTATTCTTCCAAAATAATCGTAACCCCCGGTTCATGCATGTTCATATGAAGAAATATGAACAATATTAATTTCAAATATCATATTCATATGAATAAATATGAACATGAATGAACCACCACCTTATTATTCATGTGACTCGTTAACAAATTATTGTTCATATGTCCAATGGTGAAGTAATGAACAAACATGAACAGGTTAGATGAAAAACTCATGGTCGTATGTATGATCTGATGCTACCACGATGCATGCAATCAGTGAACTACCATTATCACTGCTTAAATATTGGATGTAAATTTTTACCCAACCTTGGTTCATGAACAGTGAACTAAAAGACAAGAGTAATAAAAATAAACATAATCTGGAGTTCGATGAAATTCATAATTCAAAATCCATCAAAATTGATACCCACAATTCATTTAGTTCTCAAACTACTTCTAACTGATAAATATAGCCAACAGAGTTTCTATGAAAACACCAAACATCATACCAAGTGTTGTTGCATATTTTACACAATGTCATGAATACTTAGTTGAACATACATGAACACCTACAAAAATGTTCATCATTGTTGAATACACATTCGAAATAGTTAATATTACAGCTAAATCATTCTGTAAAAGGTTAACACTATATGAGAATTTTAGAATTAAAATGAATACCGGATAAAGTTTTTGAAAATAACCACTATATATATATATATATATATATATATGTATAGGGTTGGGTTCCGGTGAGAAGGTGATTTAACGGTGAGAAGCATGAGAAGTGGTTATCAACCATTGGATGAGAAATGGAAGCACATTAGGATTAGATGCACCGAGATACGATACACCAAGATGTACCAGATCAATTTCCTTCTAAGCTGCAATTCATGGGAGAGCTTGAGATTAAAAGAGATCAAAGGTTCAGATCCACTTCTCACGCTTCTCACCATTAACTCAACTTCTCACACGATCCTTCACCTATATATTAGGATTAGGTTCATTTGAGAAATGCTAAAAATATGAGAAATAAATAAATGATCCTAGCCCTTTATCTGGTTAACATTCGCGGCTTTGACCGTGAAGTACCGGATAATTCCTTGTGTAGTCTGTAGAAGATAGATGGATAGTTTCGTAAAATACGCGGGACGAGTTCATATATGAACCTGTATGATTCATATATGAATTATATGTTCATATATGAACCAGTGTAATTCACATATGAACTCTTTTAATTGATTCATATATGAACTATACGTTAATATATGAATCAGTTAATTAGTTCATATATGAATCACAAAGGTTCATATATGAATCACAAAGGTTCATATATGAATATGTTAATTAGTTCAACTGATTCACATATGAACTTACAGTTAATTAGTTCATATGTGAATCAAGTAATTGGTTCATATATGAATCACAAAGGTTCATACATGAATCAGTTAAAAGAGTTCATATGTGAATTACACTGGTTCACATATGAACATATAGTTCATATGTGAATCATACAGGTTCATATATGAACTCGTCCTGTGTATTTGTAAAGTTACGAAACTGTCCTTCTATTTTTGGAATAGCCACAACTTTTGACCGGTCAAATACGCAATTGCGTATTTTACTGGTCAAAGTCGATCTTGACCGAATGAAAGACTAGGATTACTTCTCTATTTCTCATATATATAGCATTTTTCAAATGAACCTCTCCATATATATATATATATATACATACATATATATTAGAGGTGATCATTCATGGGCTTGGGTTGGGCCGAGGTCGGGCCTAACATAATTTTAATGTCCAACGGGCCTAATATATTGGAGCTTATGGACTTGCCCTTACCCGCCTTATAAACGGGTTGGGTTTGGCAACGGGCTAGCGGGCTAATTTTTTTTACATTTGAAAAGCAAAACTTATATAGAATAATAAGTTATGTAAAATAATTTAAATTACGTAAGTTCTTTCAGTATAAAAGAAGATATAAAAGATATCAATGTACATAACGTATGAAAAAAAAAATTTCATAATATATGGAGAATGAACATTTTTTCTCTAATGATAGATTAACTTTCAATATCCAGGTTTTTCAACAACAGAATATTTATCCACCTAACATCCCAAGATCGAGATCTAAAACACATATTATATATATATATATATATATATATATATATATATTTCGGTGACGGTTGGTACTCAGTAGAGAGAATTCAACTCAAAGCCACTTGTGAATCTTTTTAATTAAAAGCATTAAATTATTAAATACATATTAAATTTAATAAATTATAATAATATAACGGGTCAAGTGGGCTTGTCCGAATTCTTTTTTTCAATTGCCAAGCCCGCCCATTTTTTCGAGAAGGATTCTCCAATTCCGTTTTTCTAACGGGCCGTACCGCTCGTGAGCAACTCTAATATATATATGTATATATGGTTTTTAATTTTAACAAAAAAACTAAAAAATATGTATAATGACAAAAATACCCCTCATTTAATTGGATTTAATGAAAAAATTAACGGGTGTTAGGAGGATGGATCAAAACCTTTGGAAATTAACAAACAACCATGTTTATGAAATTTAGGGATGATTACGTTGAATACAAACAGTAGGGACCAAAACAGAACTTTATTCTTAAAATGGTAAAACTTATGGATCCCCAATGTACTTCATGCGTATGAGTAGGGGTGAGTATCGGAACCGGATATCTGTCTTTGGAACCGCAATAGCTCTAGAATTGCCTGTTTTGAAATTGGAACCGATGTGATTGGTTCTGGTTCTCGAAATACGGAACCGGTCGGGACTGGTTCGGTTCCAGTTCTCATTTTTTTGGAAGCGTTAACCGTTGGGTACTCGTTGGGATCAGTTCCGGGACCGGGTACCCAATCCCGATGGTTACCCAGAACCGAAACCAACGGGTAACTACTATTTTTTAATAAAAATTATTTTATATGTTTATTATATTTAATAAACTAACATTGAAATTATTAATTTACCTTTTAGCGTTACACACCTACACTTACGGCCCATTTATTCACTCAACTTCTCCTATTATTTATGTAATTATTAGTTTTTAGTTTTTATCATATTAGTTTTCACCGTTTGTAGTATTTATTTCTTTACGTTAAAATTTTGTAATAGACTAAAAAAATACTTTTATAGTATGAAATAATAAAATTTGAAAAAAAAATTAGACATTGGGTACCCGGTACCCGAACCGGAACCGACGGTTTCGGGACCGGTTCCCAAATATAAATAACCGGTGTAAACCGGTTCCGGTTCCTTCATTCCAAGAACCACCGGTTCCAGTTCCGGGACCTGTTTTATGCATTTTGTTCGGATACCCACCTTTACTCACCCCTTAGTATGAGGGACTCCATCCAAAATTTTTGCCAAACATAAGGACCTAGAATGTTATCCACTAATATTTATTAAAGTAAATTACATGTTTGGTCTATATGGCTAAAAAAATAACAGATTGAGTCCCTAGAGTGAAAAATATCATAATTGTTCCCTGTAGTTTGCATTTTGTTTTGGATTAGGTCCTTCACCTTAACTTCGTTTAAAAAGTATGTTAGGTTGAGGGGAATTTTGATCCTTTTTTATTTTTTTTCTCAGTTAAAGGAGCAAATACAATTTGGGAAGGGTTTTTGATTGATAAAAAATATACTTCAATTGATATGCCATTAGGCACAACCATACATAACACAACAATTACACATGGAAATTGGAAAGGGTAGGCAATTAGCTAGAGTAGTGGGTGATGTAGCAAAACTGATTGCAAAATAAAGGAAATTGGCCACAGTAAACCTACCCTCTTACGAGGTTTGTTTGATATCCAAAATCTTCTCAGCAACAGATAGACAAATGAGGATATTAGTGTGAAAGCAGAAAAGTTTAGGTAAAGTTAGATTTAAGCATTGCTATGAACCCTCTACACTAACCACATGGGGTGTTGAAGGAGGGCTCCAATTGGTAGGAAAAAAAACCACGAACCCTTGGGGTTATCTTACACTTGGAAAAAGAAGTAGAAAAATGAATAAATATTAATAATTTGATTATTCGTCGTCACAGTAAATAGGAGAGAAAACTAATTTATTTTCTTCCTCTTTACAAAAAAGGAGGAAGTCGTGACACGTTCTTCAAAAAAATATTTAATGATATATATACACATACACGTACTCACAACATCACCACAACAAATCTCCTCCCTGACGTTGCATCGTCTTTCCCCCGTCAACCTCCCCCATTCACTACTGCATCTAACCTCTCAGGCCTCAGCCCCTCCTCCATCTTCTTCAAAGAATTATGGATAAAACAATTGCACATACAACACAAAAGATTGAAACCCCACGTCCCTTTTATCCATGTAGGGAGACAAACATGGCGCTCTACCAAAATGACTGCAATGATGTCTTCAACATCTTTCATCGGCATTTCACTCTTGACTCTGGTTAAAACTCTTCGGCGAAACCCTTCTTGTAACCACTATTTAAATCTCACAATTTGTAAGGAAAACTACACCATTGACTAGGGATGGAAATAGGGTGGGTATTAGGCAGGTAATGCATCCTACGTCCCCGACCCCGACCCATATTTAAACCCCCCCTCCGTGACCCCGCCCTGATTAATCTCCGACGGGTTCGGGGGGAAGGAGTCCTCGACGGGTTTGGCCAACCCATTGGTTACCCGTTTAGTAAAAAAAATAGAATAAATGTATTTTAAAATTAAAATTATTATAGATCGTCATTATATTAATGACCAATATTGAAAATAAAATTGTATTTATCATTTAATAATAAATGTATACATATATATATATATATATATAGAGGTAGTTTCATTTGAAAACCATGTGTATTTTACAAACTTTGCAACCCATCAACATACCGTAGATTTCATCAATTAACGGTCAAGATCTAAATGTGTTATTTTAGGTAATAAAAATTAAAAATTATTTTATTTAATTCATCAAATTGTACTGGAAGGGCAAATGGGTAAAATGGATTTTGAAATCCTAATAGAAGCAAGCGGATGAAATCTTGCTAATTCAGGAAACATGATCAAAAACTTAAAGACCTCTCTTATAGTCATCAAACCCTAGAAGAACGATACTCGGAAACTGCAATAAAAATGGCCAACTCCAATGGAGGTGATGAAGATGGTGATGAACCCAATTTCACGAAGATGGTGATGAACCTAGTTTCACGAAGATGGTGATGAACATGATGATAAAGATGGTGATGAACCCAGTTTCATGAAGATGGTGATGACCCAGTTTCACGAAGATGATGAACATGATGATGAACCCAATTTCACGAACATGGTGATGAACCGAGTTTCACGAACATGATGAATTGGTGATGAACATGGTGATGAACAGAACCTGCAAACATGGTGACAAACATGGTCAATGACAAGGTGATGAACCCAGTTTCACAAACATGGTGATGAACCCAGACGATGAACAACTTCACGAACATAGACGATGAACAATTTCACATACATACACAATGAGCAGCTTCAACATTAGTATCATTTAGACGACGAACATGAACTTCAAACATGGTGATGAAATGGTGACGAACATGGTGATGAATGTTGATCGATTCGATGCTAGGAATTTCATCAAGAGGTTGAACAAAGGACGATAAAAAGACTTTATCACTGTTGAAACATCTTGAACACAAATCGTATTAGCCGAACTTGGATCAAAAAATGACTCCTCCGTGATGCCGATAATGAACAACTTATTTTTCTGAAATGATATTATAAAACGGATGTTCGATGCAAAAAAATAAAATTCTAATGAATCAACAAGATTAAAATCGTGATATTGGATTAACTTAATTAGAATATTATAATTAAATTAATATAATAATATATTTAATGCATCCTAAAATAACTCATATACATCACTTCCATATATAACCGTCTACTTTTAAAATTACCTACACACCCTTATAATTAAAAAAAAGATAAAAATCTAGGAAATTCATTGATTGGTTGATACAAGTTTGTAAAGTTTGTTGTATAAGGGAGGTTTGCAAAAGATCCATCCCCTATATATATATATATATATATAGGGTGCGTTTCTTTTGCAAACCAAACAATTTGTACAAACTATGCAAACCAATCTTAGCCGTTCATCAAGTCTAATGAATATATGATTTTATTATATTTCCTAATTTAAAATCATGATTATAATGAATAAACTTAACATTTCCTAATTTAAAATCATGATTATAATGAATGAACTTAACATTTTCCATATATATCACAATCATTATTAATGAATCATAATCATTATCCATAAATATATCTATTGTTTCCTAATATGATGGTTTGCATAGTTTGTACAAATTGTTTGGTTTGCAAAAGAAACGCACCCTATATATATATATATTTATACACAAACTATATACATATATTAAATAAATTAAAAAGTTTAATCGGGGTCGGATTAGGGGCAGGTAATGCCATCCCCGACCCCTCTTCGGGTATGAAAATAAATCCTGTTGCCCTCCCCGTTCCCCGCTAAAGTGGGGAATCCCCGCCCCGTTAGGGGTGGGTACACGTGGGTAAAATTTCCATCTATACCATTGACCCTTTCATCATCACCCATCATCTCTCTTTATTGAACAGTGCCTTAACCGTCTCTTCCTCTAATTTATTGATTGAATCTCCAATCTCTCGCAGATTATCTACCAAGGGGTACACTATGAAAACCCACAAGGGATTTGCTCTCGTGTTACCTCAACTTCTTTGTATGCTAATGTTTTTATGTTTGTAGTTGATTATTCTCTTGATAAAGGACATTGTAACACCCTCAAATTTGGAAAGAGCAACTAATTTAAAATTTTCAATAATATCTCAAAGGATAAAATCTCTTATGACAAGTCCATGCTTGAAATACGATTCTAGATTTAACCATCAACAAAATAAATAAAGTCTTACATAAGGAATAATTAAAGGTCGGGTGTTACTAAACCCATCAACCATTGCTATCTCCAAATGTGCGGAAGACTTCACCCAAGTTATTCTCTCTTGTGCATATAACTAGCATTCATCTCTTCATAGTGTCGCTAGTACCATTCCTCAACCGAAACATGATGCACATGCCGACAAATAAAAAGGTTAGGCTAACGCCTAATGAGTTCAAGAGTTTTCAACATGATTAATATATCGCTAAAAGGAAAGAATGCAACTTAAGTCATAATCTTTCAAAATGATTTCCTTTAAATATGATAACGATCCGTTTTCCAATAACACACATTTTTTTAAAGATGAACACCCCAATACAAAACATTCCTTCATGAAGTGATGCAACCCAAAACTCCCTCAAAACATGAATAGAAATCGAATTCTCAATTTATGAACGCACGGATAAAACTTTATATCTCGGAACACCGAGACACGGGTGGGGCATAATAATCAACCCATAAATCATGGATAAAAATCCATACATATATATATATATATATATATATATATATATATATATATATATATATATATATATATATAAAACGTCACCGAAACATGGATACTAAAACTCAATACTCAAAACAACATTTTTCGGTGACGGGGAGACCCGATTTCATAGAATGTGACGGAACACAAAAGTTGGTAACATATCTAACTTAATAAAATCAAACACTTGGATCATAATCATATGATATATCGAACTCAACTCCTCTAAGTCTATTGCTCGTGGAGTCTCAATTTCAACCTCTCTAGGTCTATACGTTTAGATATCCAAATCCAAGGAAAACAAACAAGCACATTGGAATTACACCTTACTGCTCATGGGACAATGTCCGACCATACGGGTCCACATCTTACTTACCATGAGACCCGATGCTTATTCGCATATTGAAATTACACCTTTACTGCTCATGGGACTATGTCCGACCATACGGGTCCACATCTTACTTACCATGAGACCCGATGCCTATTCCGTGCTACAATGAAGAAAACTAATGTCCCATCATTGAACGTAAAGACTCAAGTGCCTATGGATCCATTGCATTATAGTAAAAAAAACATTACACGATTCCAAACGAATGAACTAGCGCATTCAAAACATGTAATTCTCTAATAAGATGTAGTAAAGGAAAATCATAACCAAATGCTCTACGTTGAGCTAACAACATCGGACAATTGTCCCCAAGACCCAACAAGGTCAATACCAAGCCATAGGCTCAACTAATCAAAAGACCAATTTTAACAGTTATAAAATGTAATAAAACGTAAATAACCCACGATTATGCAACTACATGCTCCAAAGACATGAAAAACCCAAAACACAATTTTAGACTTGGACAAATCATTTTCCAAAAACATTTATACCATTTATCCTTTAAAACGTCCCATAACCCAAGAACAAGCATTTCTCCAAAACACGTACTAAAAGTGAAATTATACCAAAAGATTTCCATTCATAAAATACATCATAAAGTACCTATATTTATTTATCAAAATAACCTAAATAAGTAAAACTCTTCAAATATTCCAACATTTAGTAAAAATCATGTAAACACATAATCACCTTAAAATGGATATTTTTGGCATGTACAACGTTTTCACAAATCAACTTGAACTCACCTTGCTAGATTTAGGATAAATTTAGATTTTAACCCAATCTGAGCTTCCTTGAAAAAAACTTGAATCCACAAGCAAATCCTTCAAAAAACCTAGATCCACAAGTTCCAAACTTAAATACTGTAACAATCGTTAAATCCCTGTTTTTAATTTTACAATATAAATGGTGTAAAAGTGAAAAAAATAAGAAAAGTGGGGGACCTATCTGAAAGTGCAGACCCAAAAAGGACCTAAAACCCTAACTTTTTCCTCATTTTGGAAGATTTTCTGTGAGAGGGTGCGGCGCCAGGGAAGAGGAAGGAGTCGGTCCGAAAGCTTTCGGGGAGAAATCAGTGTTTTGGAACAAATCGAGATGTCGACTACTGCAGATTCTTCTTCAAGAGGTATGCCTTCATCTTGTTTAGAACTAGGATGTCTTTCTATTGTTCATTAAGAAATTTGGTTGGGTGATAGTTCTTAGGGTTCAGTAATACCATCTTCTAGGTCAGGTCTAGAGTTTGATTAGATTGGGAAATGTGTGAAATAAAATTTGTAGTCTGGTTATTGAGTTAAATCTTCGTGTTTAGCCAAATAGAGGAAGAAATCGTTGGTCCCTCAAGACCACTGTGTATCGATGGCCATCGCCCAACCTTCGAACGAGTTTCTTCCTGCGATCGAGTCGCCTATTATGTATCCAACCGAGACCGCCCAGTGTCGTCCGACCGGGGGTGCCCGGTATGTGCCAACCGGGGTCGCCCGGTGTGAGACCGACCGGCGCCACCCGGTACAGAATCGACCGGGGCCACCCGGTGTGAAGTGGACCGGGGTCGCCCGGTGTGCAATTGCCCTGGATGTGGCTGCCCGGGGCCTGTGTACTGTCCTTCTAATCGACCTGTGGGTGAAGTAATTCTTAGAGCAGTGGTAGTAATTATAACCGTCTTATTAATGTGGAATGTAGGAGTTCGATTTATCCGAGGAGAGTTGTCGGTATGTATCGACTTCCACCCAATTAGGTGAGTTCCCTTGCAGGGTTAGCAGAAGTTACTGTGTGATGCGTGATGTCGATCATGGTGTAGTTGATGACGCTCTAGAAGGAGTATTTTCAGGACGATATTAGATCGCCCAATGGTAGAACTTCAAGAGTTCGGCTAAGAGGTGAGGATTAGGTTAGGACTTTAAGAGTTTTAACTCAAGAATGAGTAAAAGAAGTGAGTCTCTACCTCTCAAATCAACGTTAGGGCGACATGGTTGCGGAAGAGATGTTATTGGGATGGATTAAATTAATGGAGGGGTAGAATGCAATGAGAACTTGATGACTTATCGATCTGCTGGGATCAAAGATTGAAATCGTATGATATGTGAATCATTGCTCAAGATGAGAACTTTGTGGGTGATCAAACAGGTAGGTTGTGAAACATCTGTATAGCAAGTGGTTGCTAGGACGAGAAAGTGACTATTAGTCAAAAGTAGGGTGAAGTGATAGCTGGGTAGATGCAACGATTCACCTCGACTGAGTGAATAACCTTCAATTGCAATTGAATTCATGCATTATGTCTTTAAGGGTATTACGAGAACTCGTTCATGATTTAAAAGAAGAGGCATACATAACGAATTTCATGTTTGGAAATAATTCGATGCATGTGAGAGTGTGTTTAAAGAGGAAAGACAAACCCATCTTTGTTGCGTAATAAAATTTTCCTTAAACTTAGTGATTTGTGAAGTATATCACTTCTTTTCATGTTGAGATAAAATTTATTGCGAAAATCATGAACACAATTGGCAACAAGCCTTTACAACCAAAATGAGTTTGAGATGATATCTTATAAAAGAGTGTGAGAGCCGATTGTTTTATTTCATGCAAGTATTTTCGTTCAGAACTTTTCTAGGTGTATAAGGAAGTTTTCTTTCCATGTTACGGTTGTCGCGACATCGTTTTTGTTGATCAAGGTGATGTTTTACCAAAAGATTACTCATAGAATATCTCTCAATTCGTTGAAGTAATCGAAGATTCAACCGTATATTCGGAATCCACTCTTCGAACCCTTCTTAGAGGTATAAATTTCTTTTTATGTTATTTAAGTTGGTAAGTTAGGGTAGTTGAAGTTGGTTGGTAGATTATGATTAGATATTGCAAAGTTATGATTAAATATATGTTTAAGAATGTTAGTTTTTGTCAAAATTACAAACGGGTAAAGTTTAGAATCAAGTTGATGAATTTTGTATCTAGATGTATAACCGTACACCAAGTGTTCAGTTTAATGTCTAAGAGAATAAAATTTCGTGATTAAGCTTAGGATAATAACCATAGAGTTTTATGTTATACTAGTAATAATAATTTGTGGTTTAATAGGCAATCAAACGGGTTAAAGTTCATTGTCAGTCTCGGTTGATCGCGTGTTACGTCTCAATTTGGTTAAGGTATGGATTTCATTTCTTTTGAATTATGGGCAACTAGTTGTTGTAGTTGACCCTTCCTAAAGGTGATTCACCGCCTTATGATTGATCGACCGAACGTGGTCAACAAATGCGAAATTATACACACACATACACATTGCTTTTGGTTTATTGAATCAATTGTTTGAACATTTTGATGTTTTATTAAAATGTGTCTCCTATGAGATTGTTTATGAAAAATGTGAATTATATAGATTATAATTTCTGTGATCGCCATTTGGGTAAGTGGCATATGTTTAGTTTTCGTTGATTTTAGAATAACTCAATAAATAGGCACATTATTTGGGATGCCTTCTATGGCGGCTTTGTTGTCATGGTGTCCTGCAGATGACGGTCCACCAGAGTTAAGCCTATGTGGCTTACATGAACCCACTCTGGGGGGGACTTGGCTGACTTTGTTGGCTCCAGGGCGGATGAATCGATTCTAGAATTTTTACCACAGAATAAGTGACCGTGGTTAAATTCACGGGGGACTCGTTGTGTGTGCCCGCATGCCGACCCAGTTCGTGTGGCTGATCACCCCACGAACACGACAGGAATTGACGAACTTTATTTATATTACGTTTTGAAATTAAAGTGTGAACCGTTCTTGAAATTATTGTCTTTGAAAATTACTTAACATTCTATCCGACAAACTTGGTCAATTGATAAATTGACGGAAGTATTCCAACGTAAGATTGTACGTCTTCATGACACTCCTGTATCGATTACCTCCGATCGAGACCCACGTTTTACATATCGATTTTGGTAAGGTTTACATAAAGCTTGGGACACACGTTTGAATTTTAGTACAACCTTACATCCGCAAACTGATGGGCAATCTGAACATATGATTCAAACATTGGAGGATATGCTCCGAGCATGTGCGTTGGAATGGCATGGAAGTTGGGATAGTTACTTGTAACTAACAGAGTTATCATATAATAATAGCTGGCAGTCGAGTTTCGGCATGGCCCCGTATGAAGCACTTTATGGCCGAAAATATCGAACACCGACTTGTTGGAATAAAGTTGGAGAACGTATTCTCGAATGCCCATAAATGGTACAAGTTACTACCGAGAATGTCGAAATTGCGCGTCAAATGATGAAAGAGGCTCAGGCTCGTCAAAAGAGCTACGTCGACAAGCAACAACGACCTATCGAGTTCCAACCGGGAGATAAAGTTTTCTTAAAGGTTTCCCTAACTCGCGGTATTAGACGTTTCGATATCAAAGGAAAGTTGAGCCCGAGATATATTGGTCCCTTTCGAAATTATGGAAAGAGAGGGAGCTGTGGCTTACCGGTTAGCTTTACCTCCACAATTATCCCATATCCATAATGTGTTTCATGTCTCTTCATTTCGAGGGTACAACTATCATCCCTTACACGTCCTTAAATATCCCTTGGAACACATAGAACCTGATATTTCTTATCGTGAGGAACCTGAAGCGATTATTGATCGTGATGAGAGAGGTACACGGAAGAGAGTGATTCCTTTTGTAAAAGTTCTTTGGAAAAATCACTCTGAACGTAAGGCGACGTGGAGAAACTGAGGAACATATGGGACGGAAATACCTCGAGTTCTTTAGTCGATTTAAGTTTCCCGTCTAAATTCGATTTCGGGGACGAAATCGAATTTTAAGAGGGGGAATAATTGTAAAACTCGGTTTTAAAAACGTGTAATTATTCTTACCCGAATTGAACCGTAATTAAATATTACAACCAAATATAGTTGAGGGGTTAAAACCATCAATTAACCAAACTCGTTATAATTAAAAAATAATAATAATTAAATATATATAAAACATGTAAAAAATCTATCATAAGAGTAAATCACAATTCTATCGTCCCTCTATCATCTTCACCGCCATGTCTCTTTTTTCTCTCTCTCTAAACTTTAAATTCTCTCTAAATTTCTATCAATTTTGTGAAGCAAATCAACGAAACAATTACATATTCGGAATCTACTCTTCGAACCCTTCCTAGAGGTATAAATTTCTTCTTAAGTTATTTAAGTTGGTAAGTTAGGTAGTTGAAGTTGGTTGGTAGATTTTGATTAGATATTGCAAAATTATAATCATTTACATGTTTAGGAATGCTTGTTTTTGTCAATATTACAAAAGGGTAAAATTTAGAATTAAAATGGC
Organism: Arctium minus; assembly: GCA_954870635.1. Lineage (NCBI taxonomy): Eukaryota > Viridiplantae > Streptophyta > Magnoliopsida > Asterales > Asteraceae > Arctium > Arctium minus. Next base: position 18,239,856 of record OX941097.1, on the reverse strand, counting down.
GACATTTGTATTTAAATGTTTAACCGCACACCAAGTGTTCGGTTTAATGTATAAGAGAATATAATTTCATGATTAAGCTTAGGATAATAACCATTAAGTTTTAGGTTATGCGATCAATAATAATTTGTGGTTTAAATAGGCAATCAAACGAGTTAAAGTTCGTTGTGAGTCTCGATTGATCGCGTGCTGCATCTCAATTCGATTAAGGTATGGATTTCATTTCTTTTGAATCGTGGGCAACTATTTGTTGTAGTTGACCCTTCCTAAAGGTGGTTCACCACCTTGTGATTAATCAATCGAATGTGATCAACAAATACGAAATTGTACACACACATACACATTGATTTTGGTTTATTGAATCAATTGTTTGAACATTTTGATGTTTTATTAAAATGTGTCTCGTATGAGATTGTTTATGAAAAATGTGAAGTATATAGATTATAATTTCTGTGATCGCCATTTGGGTAAGTGACATATGTTTAGTTTTCGTTCATTTTAGAATAACCCAATAAATGGGCACATTATTTGGGATGCCTTCTATGGCGGCTTTGTTGTCATGGCGTCCTGCAGATGACGGTCCACCAGAGTTAAGCCTATATGGCTTACGTGAACCCACTCTAGGGGGACTTGGCTGACTTTGTTGGCTCCAGGGAGGATGAATCGATTCTAGAATTTTACCCACAGAATATGTGACCGTGGTTAAATTCACGGGGGACTCGTTGTGTGTGCCCGCATGCCAACCCAGTTCGTGTGGCTGATCACCCCACGAACACGACAGGAATTGACAGACTTTATTTATATTACGTTTTGAAATTAAAGTGTGAACTGTTCTTGAAATTATTGTCTTTGAAAATTACTGAATATTTCTTTTGCTATGAACCTGAGTTTCAAGAACATTCTTCGAAATGAATTTTTAAGTCTTCCGCTTCGTTATCGATGTTTCATTGTTATTTACGAATTTATATTATAATCCATTCACTGAGCCCTGTGCTCAGTCGTGTTTTTGTTTTCTGACACGGCATGTTCGAAGTGCGTTTACGGGAACGGGACTTGAGATCGAGCGTGAAAATTTTGGAGTTCTTAGACTAGCATTATTATATAAACGTTCTAAGTTTATAAACACTTTTTGAAGTGTAATATTTTTGGACTGTAACATGTTTAGAGTTATTAGTAGCTCTGATTTAGTTGTGTAATTATGTTAAGTCCCGTTCGTGACATCACCCGTTGTGAATGACTTTTAAGTTATGGGAGTGTTGAGTCATGTGTGCTCAAGATGTTTTCAAGTGTTTTGCCTTTTGAGTGTCCAATTGTGAGAAATGATTTTTTTTATTTATCAAGTCATCATGCATGAAGGCTATGAACTCATGAGGTCGTGAAAGTTATTGGATTAGGGACAAGGAACGGTTCTAGCGTGGAGAATGTGTCGGTCAAACTAATGATTGATGATTTATGTCTTCGATGTTTTTATTTAGGAAGAGATGGGGGATATGGAAAATGTCGAAAAGAGACTTTGACATTGATTGTACTATGGGAGTTCGAAATCTTGCTTGGTAATTTGGCATGCTGTTGTCGGTGAATGGTCGTATTTGGGGTGAAATACTCGAAGTCGTCGAAGTGTCGACGTTAGTGAATAATAATACTTGAACTGTTAAAGAGTATTGAGCCTAAGCCTGTTGGAATGGTCCTATAAGTTAGACCTCGCCTCATGTAGACCTTGAACCTCCTTCAGATAAGGATGGGGAAGTGTAAAACAAAATGCAGTGTGTTGGGAATGGAAGATGGCATTAAAAATTCCTGTTGCCGGATATACTGTGGAAGTATTATCATGTCTATTCTTTTTACGATTGAAGTTAGAAACTATTTAAAAGGTGCCGATATAAGGGCGTCGTCAGGAGTTGGATTTTAACGAGTTTATCTTGGTGATTCATAGACGGAGTAAGTCGTTCAGGGATGGTGTACACTCGTCGGGTATTGGATAACCTTGTGGGAGCATTGGGATAATGAAAGATTGTTGCGTGGAGTGTTTTCCCTGCGGGATTCTAGCGTTTTGTAAATGATTAAGTAATTAGTGCAATCAAAGTGAGTGCATGGTATATATATGGAAAATTGAGTTGCGATTCATCTTGGTTTGTAGAGAGACGAAACCATGAGTTAGATTGAGTTTCATACGCATACAAGTGAATATGAAGGCAAGATTGATTAGGTATACAAATGATCGTGAGAACCTGATCTACAATGTTATCAAGGTGGTGGTAACTGAGTGAACATGTGGTGGTATTGTGGTTAGGGGGGGCGTGTAAGTCATTGTTGTGTTGGAGTGGTGAGGTGTGTGATGATATGGGATGAAGGTAAGTGTAAATTTGGTTTTCGAGATTTTGGGAAGAGGTTCAAATGTGGCAAGTGTGTTGGATAAGTTGTTGCGTCAATGTGTTCTTGAGTTCCAAGGGGAGATAATATGTGACGATCACCTACAAGGAGAACTCATGCTCTTCTTGGATGCGTTGAACTTCAGAGGAGCTTATAGTAAGTCAATAAGAGTGTTCGGCGGTTGATTGTGGTGCTTTGTTGTAGATCGGAAGTTGACTAGGAAAGTTGAGGTATCCGCGGAGTAGGAATGAGATCGGGTGTATAGGCGGACTCTGTTTGAAGAATGATAAAAGGCTGGGTACATTGGGTGTTGGGTATTGTTGATGAGCCATCTGAATGTCCAAAATGAGAATTGTGGTAGAGCAAATACGTATTGGGAATGTGTTACCAGTAAGAGGAAAATGATGAATCAGGATTGCATTAGAAGGTAACGCTAGAGAGTTGCACAAGGGCGAGTAAGCTAAGACCGAGAAGCTCGTCTAGTGAAGCAGAAGAACGTGGAATACAGTTAGAAGTTGTTATTTTCAAGGACTTGAGAAAAAGAGTAACTACGTATGTTAGAGTTAAGGTGTTGGAAAATTGGTCCATGAGATGGGCCTAAAGCGTGCACCGTCTAGTAAGCTTTCGTGTTAGTGTATGTCCTATGTTTTGAAGGGGCAGAGTAAGGTAGTGATCGAGATGCTCGAAGGAGGAAGATAAGCGGACATGAGTAAGTTGTAGTGAGATGGATGTTCCATTGTGTGCATTGTTGTGTAAATAAACGAGTTCAGAGGGAAAGTTTTTGGGTCTATCTCAGCTTGTCAGTGGCATGAACAGGTGATGGAACCAAAGATTAGTGTATGGTAACGTATATAAACCGGTGGTTATTCGAAGAAATAAGCGTGGATGAGATTCTGGTTGATGTATGCATTGTGCATTTGAATTGTTTTCTATCATCAGATTAGTGCTCGACGTTGTGTTATAGATCGATATGTTGTTAGTGTTGGGTGTTAACCACACAATGGGCTTTACTAGGAATGGTGTCATTCAGCAACGAAATTCTCACTTGTAGCCTTGGTGTAGCCTTGGAGATGAAGTTGAAGGATGTCCCTGTGGCAGACAAGCGACTTTGGGAAGGCATTAGTTTAATACGGGAAAGATTGAAGGTAGCTTGTGATTGTCAAAAGAATTATGCCGATAAGCGACGGAAGGACTTAGAGTTTCAACTTGGGAATAGCGTAATGCTTAAAATATCTTTGTGGAAAGGAGTACTTCGTTTTGGAAAAGGGAAAGCTAAGCCGTGTTATAGTGGACCTTTTGAAATTATTGAATGGGTTGGGAAGGTGGCGTGCATGTTCGAATTAACCGATGAAGTGAGGGGTATTTACAACACCTTTCACGTTTCAAATCTGAGGAAGTGTCTTGCAGAGGTCGTTATGGCGGTGCCCTTACAGGATGTGCGGGTGGATGAGAGATTAAACTTCAAAGAGGAACCGAAAGCTATCATGGATCATAAGGTTAAGCGCGTGAGGATATCAATTTAGTAAAGGTCCAATGGAAGTTCCATAAGGGGCGAGAAGCAACGTGGGATTTAGAAACGGATGTGATGTCCAAATACCCATACCTTTTGACAAGGAGATTCCGAGGACGGAATCCCTTTAAAGGGGGGGGGGTGTTGTAACAATCGTTAAATCCCTGTGTTTTAATTTTACAATATAAATGGTGTAAAAGTGAAAAAAATAAGAAAAGTGGGGGGCCTATCTGAAAGTGCAGACCCAAAAAGGACCTAAAACCCTAACTCTTTCCTCATTTTGGAAGATTTTATGTGAGAGGGTGCGGCGCCAGGGAAGAGGAAGGAGTCGGGCCGAAAGCTTTCGGGGAGAAATCAGTGTTTTGGAACAAATCGAGATGTCGACTACTGCGGATTCTTCTTCAAGAGGTATGCCTTCATCTTGTTTAAAACTAGGATGTCTTTCTCTTGTTCATTAAGAAAGCTGGTTGGGTGATAGTTCTTGGGGTTCAATAATACCATCTTCTAGGTCAGGTATAGAGTTTGATTAGATTGGGAAATGTGTGAAATGAAATTTTTAGTCTGGTTATTGAGTTAAATCTTTGTGTTTAGCCAAATAGAGGAAGAAATCGTTGGTCCCTCAAGACCACTGTGTATCGATGGTCATCGCCCAACCTTCGAACGAGTTTCTTCCTGCGATCGAGGCGCCCGGTATGTATCCAACCGGGACCACTTGGTGTCGTCCGACTGGGGGTGCCCGGTATGTGCCAACCGGGGTCGCCCGGTGTGAGACCGACCGGGGCCACCTGGTACGGAATCGACCGGGGCCACCCGGTGTGAAGTGGACCGGGGTCGCCCGGTGTGTAATTGCCCGGGGCCTGTGTACTCTCCTTCTAATCGGCCTGTGGGTGAAGTAATTCATAGATCAATGGTAGTAATTATAACCGTCTTATTAATGTGGAATGTAGGAGTTCAATTTATCCGAGGAGAGTTGTCGGTATGTATCGACTTCCGCCCAATCAGGTGAGTTCCCTTGTTTTAAAGCTTTTAAAACTAGAAATGGTGTACGGGCGTGAACTGATATGATCTTTTATATATATACGCGTCATGTTGAAATTATGGATTGTTAAATTGTTATTGATCGCATGCTTGTGCTTTTACATATGGCAATGATGGTAAATTTGCATAGTAACCGTCTGGGTCGTGTGCCATGGCTTAACTGAAACCATCGGGGATGGTTGAATTGTATTCTTGGAATTCGTTTCCTATGCATCCGGGAGACGACATCTACGAGGGGGCCGGATGGGGATTTACCGGGGGGTCCCGAGTGTGTTTTGATGAGGTCGCGAATATTTATTCCGGACGCGGAATTATATGAGCTAATGTGATGAGTGGTGTTTGTTTCGTTAATAGTTATACATGTTTTTCTCTTATAATATTTAATTGGGCCGAGGTTGGGAGTTCACTAGACCTTCCGGTCTAACCCTCGTATCCCATTTTCTTAAAACCCATTTTCAGGTAAGGATTCTGTTGGTGATTCGGGAAAAAGGAAAGGAGCAGTGTTAGAACTAGCGAGGCGGAGGGTGATGCCTTAGTCGCGGAGTAGATACAACTATAGTTTCTCGGTTGTGATATAGTTAAATGACCTCTGGAACCTTGTAAATTTTCCTTTTCGTATATTTGTATTGGGACCGTATTTGGGGAGTTCAACTTATTTTATGTATGTCGATTTTTGGGTTGTTACAATTGGTATCCGAGCCATAGTTTAAGGGATTTAGGTGACCGGATGGCGTAAACTTAAACTGTGGGGTATAGGGGACACAACCGAGATGTAGGATGTCTTTGGGGAAGATCACGCTAAGAGCGCTGATTATAAGGTAGGGAGTGCTATCATGTAAAGTAAATTTACATTACACCTGGCCAGTGTAATTGCGAGTTTACGGCTACATGTATGAACTCAAATTGCCTTACTGTGAGTAGTTGTCTTTAGAGTGTTAGTTTATGCGAATAGTTGGTTTTCGTTGGGGGATTGTTATCGACGAGGTAGTCAATGGAAGGGGGTAACATAGAGTAAAGTTTTGGTCTTGCAGGGTTAGCAGAAGTTACTGTGTGATGCGTGATGTCGATCATGGTGTAGTTGATGACGCTCTAGAAGGAGTATTTTCAGGACGATATTAGATCGCCCAATGGTAGAACTTCAAGAGTTCGGATAAGAGGTGAGGATTGGGTTAGGACTTTGAGAGTTTTAACTCAAGAATGAGTAAAAGAAGTGAGTCTCTACCTCTCAAATCAACGTTAGGGCAACATGGTTGTGGAAGAGATGTTATCGGGGTGGATTAAATTAATGGAGGTGCAAATGCAACAAGAACTTGATGATTTATCGATCTGCTGGGGTCAAAGATTGAAATCGTATGATATGTGAATCATTGCTCAAGATGAGAACTTTGTGGGTGATCAAACAGGTAGGTTGTGAAGCATCTGTATAACAAGTGGTTGCTAGGACGAGAAAGTGACTGTTAGTCAAAAGTAGGGTGAAGTGATAGCTGGGTGGATGCAACAATTCACCTCGACTGAGTGAATAGCCTTCAATTGCAATTGAATTCATGCATTATGTCTTTAAGGGTATTACGAGAACTCGTTCATGATTTAAAAGAAGAGTCATACATAACGAATTTCATGTTTGGAAATAATTCGATGCATGCAAGAGTGTGTTTAAAGAGGAAAGACAAACCCATCTTTGTTGCGTAATAAAATTTTCCTTAAACTTAGTGATTTGTGAAGTATATCACTTCTTTTCATGTTGAGATAAAATTTATTGCGAAAATCATGAACACAATTGGCAACAAGCCTTTATAACCAAAATGAGTTTGAGATGATATCTTATAAAAGAGTGTGAGAGCCGATTGTTTTATTTCGTGCAAGCCTTTTCGTTCAGAACTTTTCTAGGTGTATAAGGAAGTTTTCTTTCCATGTTACGATTGTCGCGACATCGTTTTAGTTGATCAAGGTGATGTTTTACCAAAAGATTACGTACAAACGATTCACGAGATTGTTGTGAATGACTTTTAAGTTATGAGAGTGTTGAGTCATATGTGCTCAAGATGTTTTCAAGTGTTTTGCCTTTTGAGTGTCCAATTGTGAGAACTGATTTTTTTTATTTATCAAGTCATCATGCATGAAGGCTATGAACTCATGAGGTCGTGAAAGTTATTGGATTAGGGACAAGGAGCGGTTCTAGCGTGGAGAATGTATCGGTCAAACTAATGATTGATGATTTATGTCTTCGATGTTTTTATTTAGGAAGAGATGGGGGATATGGAAAATGTCGAAAAGGGACTTTGACATTGATGGTACTATGGGAGTTTGAAATCTTGCTTGGTAATTTGGCATGCTGTTGTCGGTGAATGGTCGTATTTGGGGTGAAAGACTCGAAGTCGTCGAAGTGTTTTGATGAGGTCGCGAGTACGTTTTGATGAGGTCGCAAATATTTATTCCGGACGCGGAAATATATGAGCTAATGTGATGAGTGGTATTTGTTTCGTTAATAGTTATACATGTTTTTCTCTTATAATATTTAATTGGGCCGAGGTTGGGAATTCACTAGACCTTCCGGTCTAACCCTCGTATCCCATTTTCTTAAAACCCATTTTCAGGTAAGGATTCTGTTGGTGATTCGGGAAAAGGGAAAGGAGCAGGGTTAGAGCTAGCGAGGCGGAGGGCGATGCCTTAGTCGCAGAGTAGATACAACTATAGTTTCTCGGGTGTGATATAGTTAAATGACCTCTGGAACCTTGTAAATTTTCCTTTTCGTATGTTTGTATTGGGATCGTATTTGGGGAGTTTAATTTATTTTATGTATGTCAATTTTTAGGTTGTTACAAATACACATATCCAAGCACTTAAAATCATTCCCGCAAACACCTTATGCCAAAATCTTCATTTTGGCCAAAATCTTAATTTTGGCCAAAATTCTCCAAAATCATCCAAATCGATAAACACTAGGGAGTCATCAATGGAACATTTATAACTTGATTAAAGTGTTAGAAAAGAGAGGGATGAACTCACCATTTAGGTTTTGAGCAAAACCTAATAAACCCAAAAAATCTCTAGTATTGGAGATAAGAACTTGATCTTGCATCAAGAGATGAAGCCACTAGCATAAGATGGAGAATGGACAGTTTAATCTCCAAGGGAAAGCCCCAAAATCAGTTAGGGTTTATATAGAAGGTGGAGGAACATTTTGGGAGAAAAAGGGAAGAGAGTGGAAATGAGAAATGAGATAAACGGCTGAAAATCGCAACATTTAACACACTGGTACCTCTCGGCGAGAGTGCCATGCGATTGTGCCGGTGGCACTCTTGCTGACACAATCACCCAGATTGTACTGCCAGCCTATCTGGCTAGGCGAGAGTGCCATGCGATTGTGCCCTCTGGCACTCTCCCTGACACAATCGCCCAGGTGCTCCAAACCCCAAAAATCTGACTTTTTCTGCTTTCGATTAGCTTGACATCCAAAACAACTAATTATACTAACATTAATGTGTAATCATATCTTAAATGGGGAAAGAAAGGTAGCCAAAACGTACCGAATTTTCGGGTGTTACAAACATTGTTATGTGTAATTTCGTTTTCAAATAAACACATATATGGCTATGTTTAATTGATATCTTGGGTATAATTTTTTGGTTTTTGTTCAACTCTATTGATCATGCTTTTATACGCACGAACACACACAATTAAATATCCACACAAGATGAACACATTGTGAACGACCTTAAGGGTGCGTTTGGTACGTAAACAGGATAGAACATGACAAGACAAAACAGGACATGTGTCCAGCGTTTGGTAAGACATGATATGACTGGACAGGATAGGACAGAACCGGTTAAAATTACCAATTTACCCCTGATGAGTTGTTTAGTGTTTTTTTTTATTAAATAATCAATCTAAGTGAATATTAACAAGTAATATTTAAAAATACAAAACCATCTAATATAAATATTGACTAAAAACTCACATTCATAACTTACATTCTAATGTTAAAACATATTCAACAATAATCGTATTCAACCATGTTTAAACAATCATGTTCAACCATGTTTAACAACCATATAAATTGTTCAACCATGTTTAACAACCATATAAATTGTTCTTGTTTCATTTTAGCCTACCCCAACTAACTTGGAATAAAAAATTAGCTCCATTAATTTCTATGGCCTGGAATCAAAAGCCAGGAACATATCCACTGTAGTAGATAAGGTTATCTTTTATTATTAATTTATTATTCTTTTGTTGGCATCATATGAAGTATGTTTGCATCAGATTAATGATGCATTTATTATTAGGGTTCTTCCATTGAAATACAGGTGCTTCTGGTAAGTGAGAATATAAGGGGGTCATGATTTTGGTTGAATCGGTTATATGGTCTGCTTAATAGGAAAGTAAGGACATATGAAATAATTTTGTCGCAGAAATCGCAGGTCTATGTGAAGAAATCGAAAGCCTTTAAGTTGAAGAAATCGCAAAAAAAACTGTCGAAGAAATCGACTTCAACAAATCGACCAGGTGATGCAACAAGGTTAGTGAAGAAATTGAAGGTCTTTTGTTGCATGTCGTCGATTGAGAAATCGACATATCTTATGTTGAAGAAATAGCAAAAAAAAAATGATGCAACCAGGTCATAAATTGAAGAAATCGTTAAAAAGAAAGAAAGAAAGAAATCGCAGGTGGAAAGGTTGAAGTCGTCGAAGTGCAAGATGTGGATGTGGAGGCGTGAATATCAGATGAACGGTTTAATATTTCTAAGGGTATTTTGGTACAAAGTAAGCTTGTTCCATCTTGTTCTAGGGGGTTGAAGGAGAACAAGCTTGTCCCATAGTTGTTCTAGATAGTTCCACTTTGTTCCACATATGGTCATACCAAAACATGGGATAGGTGTGTTCTGTCCTGTCTTGTCCCATCCTGTCCACCGTATCAAACGCACCCTAAGAGATTTTTTTACTGGGGTGTTTACATGGTGTTCACAAGTGATAGGTTTAATTTTGTTGCTTTAGTTGATATTCACAATATGTTCACAAAATATATCAGAACTCATGGATTTGGAGTGTGTTCACAATGTACTCACAAACTATAATAGTATTTTTAAGGAATTGTTCACAATGTGATCACCTAGTGTGCAAATTCAATTTTGTGTTTGTGTGTGCACGTGAGTATGTTACGAAGAGAGGAGAGAAGAAAAAGAATGGATGATAGATAAGAGAGAATAGAGGATGGAGGTGAAAGTTTTCAAAATTATATTAGATTTAATCTTTTAACTAATTTTTGTGATGTAAATTGGATCTTACGAATTAGAGAGTTCTCAAAAGAAGATCCCCTATATATACACACATATGTGTATGTATATATGTGTGGTAAAATGGATGGATGGGATGGGTTTAAGATTATATTGACTTGTCAATATTTTTTCCTTATTTTTCCAGTTTTATAAGTAATTAATATATGATTAGAAAAGCTATTTTTAAAATAATGCTCCAATTTTTTCCGAATAACACAACTTAGAAAGTTATACATTGAACAACTTGTAAACCATTTACCTTTATTAAATAAAAAATTTAGCTTTACTAATTTTCCTTTTATCAACAAAAATTGGAGTAATTCAAGTTGACTTATTTCACATAAATGCTTCAAAAGCAGGACCCTAATAATCGTTGTATAGAACTTCTTTCGCATGTACGCTATTACATATTTATAGATGTGCATCTACAAAGCGTACCTTTTAATTAATTATTTTTTTTCTCAATCTGTTTTCCAAAATTGTGTATTTCATCAAGTGATGTTTGGTAAAAATGAAATGGAATAAAAAAAAAAAAATGGAATGTGAAATAGTTGTGATGGTTGATTAGTATTGAGAATGGAAAGAAGAGACAATTGAAATTCTTTCCTATTTACTATAAATTATCATGATCCTCTAAAAATGAAAAGAATACAGTTTTGTTCATATCTTCAATTCGAACTAAAAAATGTACAAATGCAACAAAAAAGAAGACACATACATAAACACTTGAGGAAACTTTTGAAACCGTCAATTTCATTGGTTAAATTAATGAAATTGGTTCATAAAATTGTTTAATATGATCAAGTTGTTTCATATAATTCTTTTGTTAATAAAATTGTTTCATATATTTGTGTTTTTTATGTAGTTTCATCTATTTTTCTCATTCTGATGAAATTGTTTCATTTCTTTTTGCAGTCTGATGAAACTTTTTCATTTTTACATAAAAAAACACAAATATATGCAACGATTTCAACAATAAAAGAATTATATGAAACAATTTCATCAAATTAAACAATTTCATTAACTTAACCAATGAAATTAAGGGTTTACACGATTTTCAAAATTAAAGTGGTTTCCATATATATATATATATACTAGTGTTGGGCCCGTGCATTGCACGGGAGGATAAATTTTTTGTTGGAATATTGAACCAAGTTAAAATGAAACGTAATTTCTCTGTTAACAGTTAATGAAATACAATGTGAAAAACGAATGTATTTTCATAAGTGGTTAACTTGCATATATTCTTAATCGTTTGTTGTTATGAGTTTGTGCAATAATATTGGTAATAGTTTTGTATTATATTATTTAAAACTCAAACGACATGTCTCACAATATATCAATATTATTGAAATAATTATAAATATGAACATATGTTTTTACAGATTTTTCAATTTTTCTGAAACCTCCTCGACAACACTTGACAATCACTTTGAACGTATAAATATGTAGATTAATTAACAACATTCAACCCACATCAAATTTGACAAAGAAAATAAATGATTTATATCTTTTGTAACCGGCAACTCAACTGGTATAGTTCAAATTCACTCAGTACCACTTGAAAATTTATCTGACTATTGACTTCAAGATCTCATAGTATTAGTTGATAAAAATAAAGATATGTATATATATCTTATTCCCCTACTTCGAAAAATATGATTGTGGGTTTTGAAAAATATAAACAAATTCTCCGTAAATAAAATAAAATAAAAAAGTAGTTTTTCAAAAAAACAAAAATATAGTGGAATACCTTTTATTCAGTTGCATGTTCCGCCATTGACACCCGACCGTTCGTCTTCTTCTTGTACTCGGATGATACATAGAGAAACTATATATATTTATAGTGAATGTAGAGAATATTTTAAAATCTTTTATTTTCATTTTTTATTTTACATTTAAATGTAAATATATTAAAATATGGAAGAATACTTTTATATCTACGTCGTTTTCATTTTATTTTCTTTGCACTTGGTTAATTTGGAAAGTATTGCGGAATATTTTTATTTTAAAGAATACGATAATTTATTAGTGTATCTCGTTATTTTTTTATTTTTAATTCATATCAACCTTTTTTTTTCTTCTTTTAATGCTCGTGAAAAAAATACGTGTTGATTTTATAAAATAAAGTAATATGGAAAAATATTTTATAAAATAAAATATGGAAAAATCATTATGAGATGTAATATAAAAAAATACGGAAGAAAAAAGATTTTATATTACATCTCATTAATATAGATTTAAATGTAAAATCTACATTTAAAATAGATTATGCTAATATAAAATCTATTTTATAAAATCCTTCACCAAAAAAAAAAAATATTTATATTAATAAATGAGTATCAATTCCACAATAGATGATTATGTGAGATACTGTGCTTGGAAAGGTTGTACCAAAGCATTAAGAAATTGTAAATTAAGTAATTGACTTTAATTAGTTGTAACTTGTGCTTAAAATGTTGTAATTAAGAGTTTTTTATGTCGTTTTTATAATATAGTATAGATATATATATATAGAGAGAGAGAGAGAGAGAGAGAGAGAAAGAGAAAGAGAGAATCATTTGCAAACCCGTCCATTACTACAAACCATATCTTACCGTCCATTTTGACACTTTTTTAAATAACAAAATTAATTTAAAAAAGTGTAGTATGGATTTTTTACAATTAATTGATAATATAAGATATTTAAGGTAGTTATCTGAACTAATTAGGGGGTGTTTGGGATTGCTTATTTAAAATAACTTATGTATTTTTGTAAAAATGCTTATCAACTTATGTGGTGTTAAATCGGAGTTTCGTAAAAAAATGTTTGAATTATCTTATGGTGGTACAAAAACGTAATAAACTAATAAGTGGTTTTCTAGGGGGTGGTTAGGATTGCTTCTACACGTAAAATGAGTAAAAAGTTGATAAGTTAGAATTAAATAAATTACCAAAAACTACTTATCACAGGTATAAATATTTTTCTTTTTCTCCCATCCAAACACTAAAAACTGCTTATTACCGGTACCACACCAAATAAGTTAATAAACATTTTAAATAAGTAATTCCAAAACAACCCCTTAGTTTCATAATTTATTATTTTTTGTATGTTAACAGCCATCAATGTACATTTCTTATGTTTTTTTATGGTGAACATCATCAACTTACATTTGGTATATATCTTGATTTTTTTAAAATTTTTTTGTTGTTCAGTTTTTTTGATTTTTGGTTTTAATGAAATTTGTTTTCAGCAATAGAACATGAAACCACCACTATTTATTATTTTAACAAATGAAACATTCTAACTTATAAAAAACATGAGATTTTTGGATTTTGTTCCGGTTTCATGAATAAAATTGAGTTTTGTTCTAGTTTCATGAATGAAATTAGGTTTTGTGTATTTGGTTTCATATCTGGCTCATGAATGGTTTTTGTCTGTTTTCATGAATGAGTTTGGTTTTTGTACAGGTAGAACCAAAACAATTGCAAAACTGGAAAAAAGAATCTAGTAAAATAAAAATAAAAATAAATATTTAAATTATCACAAAAAATAAAAATAAAAATAAATATTTAAATTGTTACAAAAAATATCGTTCACCCATAATTAAAATCAAAAATAAAAAAATAAATATTCAAAAATATCTTTTAACTATTTTACCTTTTTCAACACCAATTTAATTAGGATATATGCAAAAAGTTTTATTTTTCTTAATATAAATAGTTTGTACTCATTGATCAATGTTAACAATGGTAAAGATAGATTTGTATATTTTGTAATAATAGAAAGATTTGTAAAATAAACGTCCTCTATTTATACTATATTATAAAGCACAGATAAAAACTTTTAAATACAAATTATTAGGCATAAGGTACCATCATTTTATGCAAGATTTTAAAAATCTCTTAATTTACATGTATCAAAGCACAAGATACATATTACTACTACAAGTTTCTAACACCCACCAATTTGGTATGTGCAGGACCTTCCTTTTATGCAGACCTTTCCTTGTATCACTACTAATTAATATATTATATTACTATAAATTTGTTTTAATTATATTATTAAATATGTAATTGATTATTTTTTCTAGATGTCATTAAAATATAAAAAATAATCATTGAATTCTAACAAAATACTTAATTTTTTATATAAAAAACATTATATTATTAAGCCTAAATTAAACAAATTTATAAAAAAAACATTATCACTTTCTCAAAACCATTCAAAATCGTATTGTAAATCGACAAAAAAAAAACGAAAAATAAAATGAAACATTAAAATCGTGACGTATCTTGCTGCATTGCATCGCTGCATTGTGCAAATACGCTTATAGTATATGTATAATTGAAAAATAGTGTAATTTAAACGTAAGGACAGAGGGTGTAATCCACTAATATTTATTAAACTAAGTTACAAGTTTGGTGTCTATGGTTTAAAAAAACAACAGAGTGGGTCCCTAGAGTGAAAAATATCATAATTGCTTCCTATAGTTTGTATTTTGTTTTGGTTTGGTCCCTCATCTTAACTTCGTTAAAAAAATATGTTAAGTTGAAGAGCATTTTGGTCCTTTTTTATTTTTATTTTCTCATTTAAAGGAGCTTATACAATTTGGGAAGGGTTTTTTATTGATAAAAACTCTACTTCAATTGATATGCCATCAGGCACGACCATAGATAACACTACAATTACACTTAGAATTTGGAAAGGGTAGACAACTAGTTAGAGCAACAGGTGATGTAGCAAAACTGAGTGCAAAACAAGGCAAATTAACCACATTAAACCTACCCTCTTACGAGGTTCGTTTGATATCCAAAACCTTTTCAGCAACAGTTGGACAAGTGAGAATATAAGTGTGAAACAAGAAAAGTTCGGGTAAAGCTGTATTTAAGCGTTGGTTATAAACCCTGTAGACTAACCACATGGGGGTGGTGAAGGAGGACTCCAATTGGTAGGGAAAAAAACCACAACCCCTTGGGCTTATCTTACACTTGGAAAAAGAAGTAGAAAATTGAATAAATATTTTTGATGCTTCGTCGCCTTAGTAAATAGGAGAGAAAAATTAATTTATTTTCTTCGTCTTTATACAAAAACAAGGAAGTTGCGACACGTTCTTCAAAAAAAAATCTTTAGCAATATATATACACATACAAATGCTCACAACATCACCACAACTAATCTCCTCCCTAATGTTGCATCGTCTTTCGCCTGTCGACCTCCCCCCGTTCCCTCCTGCATCCAACCTCCCAGCCCCTCCTCCATCTTCTTCGAAGAACTATGGATAAAGCAATTACACATACTACACAAAAGCATGAAACCCCATGATGCTCTAACCCCATGGATAAAGCTTGAACTATGGATAAAGCAATTACACAAACATGATGCTCTAACAAAATGACTGCAATGGTGCCATCAACGTTTTTCAATTGCATTTTACTCTTGACTTTGGTTAAACCTCTTCGGAGAAACCTTTCTTGTAACCACTATCTAAATCTCACAATTTGCGAAGAAAACTACACCGTTGACCCTTTCATCATAACACATCGTCTCTCTTTTCACCCACTTCTCCCGAACAGAGCCTTAACCGTCTCTTCCCCCAATTTATTGATTGAATCTCTAATCTCTCACAGATTATCTTGCAAGAGGTACACTATGAAAGCCCACAAGGGATTTGCTCTCGTGTTACCTATGTTTCTTTGTATGCTAATGGTTTTTTGTTTGTATGTGTTTATTCTCTTCATTAAGGACATTGGTATGTGTAATTTTATTTTCAAATAAACACATATATGGATATGTCTAATTGATTTATTGAGTATAATTTTTTGGTTTTTATTCAACTCCATTGATCAAGCTTTTTTTTCAATTTTGTGTGATATTTGGAGAGGGTAGTTTCATTTGGAAACCACTTTAATTTTGAAAATTATGAAAACCATCGATTTCATTGGTTAAGTTAATAAAATTGTTTCATGAATTTGTAAAATTTGATAAATTCTTTTATATAATTCTTTTCTTGATTAAATTGTTTCATATATTTGTGTTTTTTATGTAAAAATAAAAAAGTTTCATCAAAATGAGAAAATGCATGAAACAATTTCATCAGAATGAGAAGATACATGAAACAATTTCATTAGAATGAGAAAATACATGAAACAATTTCATTTTACATAAAAACATAAATATATGAAACAATTTCATCAACAAAATAATTATATGACACAATTTCATCAAATCAAACAATTTCATGAACCAATTTCATTAACTTAACCAATGAAATCGACGGTTTTCACGGTTTGCAAATTAAAGTGGTTTCCATTTGATCTTTCCCCTATTTGGAGAATTGGAGGTTTGGGTGTTTATAAATTTGTCGAGGTTTCATTAATCTATAAATGAGGGTTTGTGTGTTTAGTGTTTTAGACGAGGGTGTAGACTGACAAAATGTATTCTAATGTTGGTGAATATGGAGAGACGGGTAACCTATGATGGAGACGGAGATAACGAAATCGCTTATGGAGGAGAGGTGGTGGGGTTCACCCGAGAGATGAGGAGGGGTAGCGAGTTCACCAGAGAAGATGGAGGTAGGGGAGGTCTATTTAGGAGCGTATATATAATATAATTTATTTTTTATTTAGAAACAATAGGAGATAGAAAAAAGACATAATTTCCCTCACATAGCATGCATATGGGCCCACTTAACGAAAAAACATAACAATAGTTAGTAGGAGGGACCAAATCCAAAACAATATGCTAACCACATGAACCAATTCCATTATTTTTATTTCACTTTAAGGACCCAATTACTTTAGAGTAAATCCTTGTGGTTTGGTTATTATTCTGGAATTGGTCGTTGAAACATCATTATTACATAAAAAAAAAACTCATGGTTTGCAGTTTGTTTTAGATTTGCTTCCTCATAGTAAATTTAACAGCCTTCTTCCATTAAGTATGAGGCAAAATTGTCATTTTCGGGGGGGGGGGGGGGGGTAGACAAACCCCAAATTCTACCCCCTCTCTCCCCATTTTCCTCTGTGCCTACTTCACCAGCATCGTGACTCCTTGATTCCATACCCTATCGTTCTCTCAATAGAGGCCATGGAATTTATGAAGATCAACAAAACATTGGCTCCCTTCACTGTAACAACCAATTCTTACAATAACATAAATGTATAATTACAACCAAAAGAGTCTCAAATAAACTAAATACAATATACTCAACCCAAAAATTGGTCGTAGAGATACACTTCCACAACTGAGATTTTGCTAACATCTACCAAAAACTTCAAGCTTCCACCAAGACTCTCCCACGACATCACCTCCCTTCTTTCCCTTGGACGAACTTCTAACTAAACCCTTTCCTGAAAATGGTTTTAGTTTTTGAAAAGCGAGGGTTAGACCATGAGGTCTAGTGAGTTCCCTTTAGAAGCAAACTTTCGCGCCACACATAATATTTAAATAATTTATAAGCATTTATAAACAACTCACAACTTTAAAACATTAAACGCATGAACGACACATGTAGAAGGCACACGCTAAGGTCACGCACACCTGTGACAACGTGTCTGGATCACACTGCCTTTAATTGGGACACACCCCCATTGGCATAAACGGGACACCCCCCCCCCGGTATGAGCATTTGCGAGACACACCCCCGACTTAAGCCAAAACATGCCCACTTTCAAAATGTATGCATTCATATCTTATAACATTTTAGATCAATATAAAAATATGCAATTTCATAAACATCCCATGCGTTAAAATTCATACGTCAACAACATTTTCAGTTAGAAAGACTCACCTGCCGCCTCTTGTTTAAAACCCCACACTTACGCTTTTGATTGATAACGATTACCTACAATATAAATTTAATAGAGTGGTGAGTCACTCGATTGCCCTTGAGACATAAACGAATCTCTCTCTTAGGATATTCTTTTACACATCTCAACTTAATCTAAGAATCTATAGATCTCACTCGATTATAACTCTTGGACACACGAAGTTCGGTTTGGGTTTACCCAATCAAGTTTACTGGATTTTGGGAGTTTACCGGTTATAAATCCGGTTTGGGAGTTTACCGGTTCAAAACCCGGTCTTGGGATTTACTGGGTCCACTCCCGGTTGATGTTTCCCGGGTCCACTCCCGGATGGTGATTACCGGGTTCACACCCGGTTGGACTCCTTTAGTCCTGGGTTTCAACACCTGGCTCCTATTCCCGGAGCCCAATCTAGCTTAGGCCGAGACCGGGCTCTCACCCGGGTTTGATGCGAATTCGCTTAACACCCCCAACTAGGCTGGCGATTCTCGGGGTAGGGGTTGCATCCCAACCAAGCTCGATTTCAGACCCCCCCTTTCCTTAAGTCGATTAAGCCCTCAAAGAACGGTAGGGTTTAGGCTCCCACCCCAACCATTGATCGATAGAAATAGCATATACACATGCATCCCCCATTTGGAAAAGACCACATATTGCAACAAGATTATCACCCCCGTTAAAATCAAACAAGGTTCTTTTCCCTAAAACTAAAGAACGGAAAGTAGAGCCAGAGACTTACCTTCAGGATATTTGTTGTAGACCCTTTCTCAAATAGAATTTTGCTCTTCCCTTGATTCCTCTCCAAAAGCACCTTAGCCTCAATCCTGGTAAATTTCTTAGCCTCTACCATGTAGATTGAAATGAGGGAAGTTTTTAGGGTTTTAAACTTCTTTTTCCACTTATTCGAGCTTAGCCCTCGCACTTTAAGTTTTAACCAAAATCCCACAAAACACTAACTTTTCTCACCATTAAGATTTTGGTCATTACAATACTCCCCCCTTCAAAAGAATTGTTCCCAGAATTCCATTAACAAATAAACTTGGATATTTGGACCTCATGTCATCCTCAACTTCCCATGTTGCCTCATGTCCCTTAGGATATCGTCATTGAATCTTCACAAGGCAGACCTCCTTGGTCCTTAGCTTCTTAACCTTACGGTCAATGATTGCCTTAGACTCTATGACAAAGGTTAACTTCTTATTTGTTTGCATCATTTGCAAGGGTATCGTTACGCCAACTTCCAACAACTACTCTCAAATAAAGGTGTGAAACCCAATATGAATTCTCCAAATTCTCATCGAACACTTCCAGATCATACACTATCTCCCCAAATCTTTCCACAATTTCAACGGACCCCAAAACACGTGGCCCAACTCCACTTTTCTCTCGTACGCACCACTTTACTCTATGGAGACGTTTTCCATTTCAAGTTGCCCCCATCTCGAACTCGTGAATCAAAAGATTCATGCTTTTCAATCCAATCAACTTAGCTCCGCTTCGTTGCCCCAACTATTCTGATCTAAATCACAGTCACACCAAAATTCTTTGGAAACGCCCCTCGGTTAACCACAACTTTCTTATGCCGGGATATTTCGTATAATATACTTACAACATCTCCGATCAACTATGCCAAATATTGACTGCCTTGCCCACACACCTAGTCTCCCGGTTTTAAAACGTGACAAATTAAGGGTTTACACACAACTTTACTTCCTTAAAGGAAAATTTTTACCGAAGGTAAAGCCACAATAACATGAATCCCTTACAAAAATAACGAACACTCGATTCACCATCTTAACACAAGGTCAACTTCGAGTATCACCATAATCTCACAGTTATGTGCCTCTTCATCATATAACACACAAATCCTGAACTCACTTCCCCCAACATGACATATGTTTAACGCAGGTAGTACTTTCTTTCTCGAATCGCATTGACTGCAACTCGTCAATGTTAACCAAAACATATGCTCCCACCACGCCACCGCCCCACACTATTACATAGCTAGCAGTAATTAAACCTCCACAATCCATCATCTGAAACATCCACCAAACAAGCTGAAATAACCCTGAAGACACACATTCAAATTCTTACTGCATCCAACAATCTTCCAACCACATATGAAATAAATTCAAGTTTCACCCCCTTAACAAGAAGGAGTGACCATGCTCATACAAAACCATTCTCGCTAACTTAACACTGAACGACAAACTTACTTGGAAAGTTTCCCACAATAATACCAAGTCTAATCCAATGGCCTTCATTCCAAGCACTACCTTCAGTTACTTTTTCAATTCATTCTTGAAAACATAAACACACTTCCAAGGAACGACTCACTTATAGGTGCACACTTTCGAACAACCGCACAAGATAGTTTTCCTCGACCCTTGCACCATAACATACACACAAATCCCCCCCTTTCATAGTCTCTCTAGGAGTTCAGGTATTGGAAAATCACAATCTGCAAACCTTGCTTCCCATTTTCTGTGTCACTTGCCAAACTTCCTACTTCCACTTCAGCCACTTATTTCAGCATAGCATCTCCACTACCTCAAGCTAGTATGGAACATTGCCCGTCCAATATTGTCCACTCCGTCATCCGACCATTCCAAATGAGTTGATAGCATATTTACATTTCTATACCTAACTAATGGTTTCACCACAAATCTCACTCAAGATATTCAACCAATTCATTCAGAAACAATACTCATTGCTCGAAAGCCCCACACATTTCTCGCTCTCCAAATAGAGTTGGCCTATCCACTAGAATTCCTTTACACCCAAGGAATACTTCATCCTTCCCAATTAAACTTCAAATTTACAACAAAGCACTTCTAACTAACTGAATATGACATTCTCATCGATATCCAATGGAATGGGATAAACTCGCCCAACAACTCATCGCAACCAAAGAACACTTAGGTTCCTCTTTTAGGTAGCCACCAACTACCACTCGAACCTTTTATTCTCAAATTAGCAATACCATAACACCAATTAAACACCCATACATCTCAACAAACATAATTGCCAGTTTTGAAAAGCTCATCTGAAATCTCCGAGCATGGAATCCCACCTACGCTCATCCTATATCAACAACACAAGCCCACCACTTAACCTTATAGCAACTCCTTACCACATCAATGACTTGCACGACTACTTTGACATAAAATGCAACTAATTTATCCACACAACCACCATCCCACAACATCACACTACAGTCAAAATCTTCACAATCACTTTGTACACATAACATATATTGCCTTCTCCATATCAACCATAAAAAGGTTATCTCACGAGTTTGTCTTTCTCGAATCTAGATGAACCACAAAATCATGATCATCTAATTCAATCTAATAAGTTTTCGTTCCTTGACAACTCATCACAATCTACAAGAAACCAGTTCAGATAGTCCATAAGATAAGGTGCACTACCTCACAGACCATTGTACTCAAAACACACCCATTTTAGTTGTGTTAAGTACTTCATTCCTAAGCAAATCATCAAAACCAATAGGAAATCACCTATCCAATTAGCAATCTTCCGCTTTCATAACGCCCACACAAGGTGGTCCAGCGTCATGCCAGGTACACCTTTCCCCCGAATGGCCTCTTACACACTTGTATAAACTCAACAAATAACCACACCATAGTTACTTCTCCAATTTCGGCCTCTTGACAACAATATCAACAGTCGAAATGGTGATGCTTCAACGATGTCTCCGATAAACAAAGATTCCCAATGGAAACTACTTCTTCCAACGCATCAAAACTACCTCTGTGCCCCCACAGTCCTCACATGTTGAAGGCACCAGACTTACTTGCTACGTAGTCTAATTTCAAGACTACCTCAAAACTCCGGCTCGACGCCATTACCTTTCATCAAAGAACCACAACGCTACTTATTAACATACTACCATAGAAGTACCTTGACGACTTCAAAATTCACCCCGGACATAACTACCCACCGACAACCTCAACTCAAGTTACCGAACAAGAGTAAAAGCTACCATAAAACGAATATTACTAAAGTCAATGAGACTTCCGCTATTCACCGTTTTTCCCTAGTGGGAACACCAAGGTCATGAATCGACCATCAGTGACTCAACCGGCACATTGCAACTCTCAAAACCTTTCCTCACCCTTGATTGCAATATTCCCCATGACCTAGCGAGTTCATAGCCTTCATGCATGACGACCGATAACATCACAATATGACGTTATTGATAACTTAAAACTGAGAAAATACTGTTGATCCTAAGGAAAATAACGGTAAAACTAATGTTTTCGGGAAGAAAAGTATAGGGTATTGGATTTTGATGCAGTGTGAGTATTTATGAGTAAAAAGGAGAAGAAAAGAAGCAAGTTAACCCAAAAGTTGGAAAACGAGGAAAATGAGAAACAATACTCCGCGCGGATGGCGGCGCGGGCCTATCCGCGTGGCCATTAGCGCAGGCATCGAAACAGTGCCCCGCACAGACCTCGGCGCGGATCCAAGCGCGCGGTCGACCGCGCCGAGGCCCTGACTGTTACAAACCTGTTTCTATAACTAGTGGGCTGTGTGGAGGCATAAAGGAGGGTTTGAGACACGAAAATAGAGAAAGAGGAAGGCAATTTTGAAGACGGATTGGGAGATTGACGAGAGAAGGGAAGAAACCAAATCCCTTAAACTATGACTCTGATACGGATTGGGAGATTTACGACAGGTACGGAAGGCTAAAGAAATTATTCTTCAGGGCGTTTTTAGTATTTCTATCTTTCATTTCAATGGTTTCATTTCTTAGATTTAGTTTTATGTTTGTGTTTGTGAAGAACCCCAACATGAGCTAAGCTTCTCATGTTGGGGGTTGGATGATTATTTCGATGATGTTCTTGTTAAACATGTGATTTGATTTTGGGTTTTTGATGAATGTTTTATCAATGAATGCTTATGATGAGTTTTTATGAAATCCATTTGGTCTAATCAACTATTTGGATATTTCTTGATTATCTTGTATCTTCGAGAGAAGTGGAGGATGATTCGATGTGTTCATCATAGGCCTATGGTGTGGATAGGATAGAGATATACCGATTCCACCATAGATGTGTTAATCCTGTTTTTCATAAGTACTTTAACTCGAATTTGAGATCGAAAGATGAAGAGTTCCTTGTTAATTGCTTTTCTCAATGTAGCTTGAGAAAGTATAGTGGTTTCCTTTGAGATTAAGTTCATTGAATCATTTGTTAAAACCTTAACCCATTCACAGTTTAAAAAGGATTGATTTGAATATAGTTCCAACCCCCAGCTTTTATTATCAGTAGTTAACCAATCCAGTTTTCAAGATCTAGTTTTCTACCTTGATAACTTCTTATTCTGTCACTTACGTCAAACAAATCATATTTTTATATAGTCTAGTTAATAGTTGATATAAATTCATGGTACTTAACACCAAGTTCCTACGGTTCGATACTCATACTTTCGTACATATTACTTGATACGACACCGTACACTTGCGGTCCGTGTGGGAAGGGTGTAAACCCAGCCTATCAACGATACAATAATTTAAATCATTTTGCATGTGTGAAAATTCAATAAGTACCACACTATGAAACAAGCTTGAGTATACACAACACTACACCGCCATAATTGAATAGCCATGCACAACGATCTCGAGGATCGTTCACGCTCAACCCCACGATAAAACAAAACCTTGTCCAACCCAATCGATGTCGTACATAAATGAAAATATTTCCAATGAAATGTTACTCATGCGATTTATAAATTTTTGGGTGAAATCTCTTCCACTAAGCGAGTCAGTCGACTCTCACACTCATTGGTACGACAACAACGTGTCCATACCAGTTTAAGTTATAAAACTATGCAATCAAACGTTGTCATGATTTCCACAACCAAGGTTAAATCAATCATGAAAAAAGGTGAAGTAATTTACCAATCATCAAGTTAAAAAATTTATCATGCGACGTAAATAAGTTTGTCTTTTTCCTTCAAACTCACGTTTACACACGCTAACTTATTTTCAAAACAAGAAACTCACTAGGCATGCACATATCTTAAACATGAAGGACTCATGTAACTCGTTTAAAGACACAATGCATGAAACTCGTTTTGCAATTGAAGGTTATTCACTCTAATAAGGTCAACCGTTATACTCACAACATCTTATCATCGATACTCTTCTATTGTCTAACGGTCGTTATCTCACTCTTGCAACCGCTTCTGGTACAGGTGCTTCGCAATCTACCTGTTTGACCATCCCATACAATTTTCGTCTTGAGCAATGATCTACAAATCACACGATTTCAATCTTTAACCCCATACAAGTCGATAAACAACCAATTACTTCACATTCGGCTCTTACCAAAACTTCAATCCCACAACGATATCTTCCTTTCATTATCCTTGCCACTTTACCGTTCGACTGAAGAGTCATAGGCTCATTTCTTTTTCCTGATCTTGAGTTAAAGCCTTCAAGATCCTAATCCAGTCCTCTCCTCCTATATGAAATTACCGGCGCAACATCCAAGAATGGGGACTCACTAGAAGTTAGGGGTTTACCCTTTATTAGTCATTCATGCCCTTCGAGCCCATGAAGTTCTACCCTTTATTACTTCATAAGCGATCTCTCACAACACATCAACCATTTGCAACCATTGCAATGTTAGAACTCACAACATCTTACTACACCTATCGATCATCTCAACAATAGCAATTAAGCACACCCATGTACCTGTAAATTCACAATGGCATTAGTCAGATGCGATTTTGAATTTACCTTACATGAGAGTCCTCACTACCATCGTCGTGATTCTCGAGGATCAAGGTCTTCCCTAATAACTTCCTATATCTCAGTTGTCTCCCCTCTACTCCATAGTTTAAGTTTAGGCCCATCCGGTCACCTAAATCCCTTAAACTATGGCTCTGATACCAACTGTAACAACCCGATTCTTACAATAACATAAATATATAATTACAACCAAAAGAGTATCAAATAAACTAAATACAATATACTTAACCCAAAAAATTGCCGTAGAGATACACTTCCACAACTGAGATTTTGCTAACATCTACCGAAAACTTCGAGCTTCCACCAAGACTCTCCCACGACATCACCTCCCTTCTTTCCCTTGGACGAACTTCTAACTAAACCCTTTCCTGAAAATGGTTTTAGTTTTTGAAAAGCGAGGGTTAGACCATGAGGTCTAGTGAGTTCTCTCTAGAAGCAAACTTTCGCGCCACACATAACATTTAAACAATTTTATAAGCATTTATAAACAACTCACAACTTTAAAACATTAAACGCATGAACGATACATGTAGATGGCACACGCTAAGGTCATGTACATCTGTGACAATGTGTCTAACTCACACTGTCTTTAATTGGGACACCCCCCCCCTCATTGACATAAACAAGACACACCCCCAGTATGAGCATTTGCGGGACACCCCCCCCCCCCCAACTTAAGCCATAATACCCCACTTTCAAAATGTATGCATACATATCTTAGCACATTTTAAATCAATACAAAACATGCAATTTCATAAAAATCTCATGCGTTAAAATTGATACGTCAACAACAGTTTCAGTTAGAAAGACTCACTTGCCGCCTCTTGATTAAAACCTCACACTTACGCTTTTGACCGATAACGATTATCTACGGTATAAATTTAATAGAGTGGCGAGTCACTCGATTGCCTTTGAGATATAAATGAATCTCTCTCTCAGAATATTCTTTTTACACATCTCAACTTAATCTAAGAATCTACAAATCTTACTCGATTATAACTCTCGGACACACGAAGTTCGGTTTGTGTTTATACGACTAAGTTTACTGGTTTTTGGGAGTTTACCGGTTAGAAATCCGGTTCGGGAGTTTATCGGTTCAAAACCCGGTCTTGGGATTTACCGGGTCCATTCCCAGTTGATGTTTCTCGGGTCCACTCCCGGTTGATGTTTCTCGGGTCCACTCCCGGTTGATGTTTCTCGGGTCCACTCCCAGATGGTGATTACCGGGTTCACACCCGGTTAGACTCCCTTAGTTCGGGTTTCAACACCCATCTCCCATTCCCGGCACCTAATCCGGTTTAGGCCGAGACTGGGCACTCACCCGGGTTTGATGCGAATTCGCTTAACACCCCCAACTAGGGTTAAGCTCGGTTTCAGATTTCTCCCCCCTTTCTTAAGTCGATTAAGCCCTCAAAGAACGGTAGGTTTTAGGCTCCCACCCATCCATTGATCGATAGAAATAACATATACACAAGCATCCTCCATTTGGAGAAGACCATAGATTGCAACAAGATTATCACCCCTATAATCAAACAAGGTTCTTTTCCCCAAAACCAAAGAACAAAAGGTAGAGCCAGAGACTTACCTTTAAGAGATTTGTTGTAGACCCTTTCTCAAATAGAAATTTGCTCTTCCTTTGATTCCTCTCCAAAAGCACCTTAGCCTCAATCCTGGTAAACTTTCTTAGCCTCCACCGTGTAGATTGAAATGAGGGAAGTTTTTAGGGTTTTAAACCTCTTTTTCCACTTATTCGAGCTTAGCCCTCACACTTTAAGTTTTAACCAAAATACCACAGAACACTAACTTTTCTCACCATTAAGATTTCGGTCATTACATTCGCCAACAACCCCTGGAGATCCCGTCGTCGTGATTGCTCTTCTTGAGTTGCAAAAACTCATTCGCGAGTCGTAGAGATGGTACCACTCTTCGTCGTAAACTGCATCTTAGTCATACTTCTACTCTGCATCTCAGTTGTGCTTAAAAGTTAATATAAATTTTTGACTGCTACTTAATTCATAAGATAATACATATTCCGTAAGGTTCGTCCACGGAGGGTGAGTCAAATACCTAGCAAAAAAACTCCTATCTTTCTTTCATTACGGTATTTCTGAACAAGGTATCATCCAGTTAAGATTTACTTTTTGTTAAATACAGAAAAAGCGTCCTTTTCTTCCCTAATATTCCCCAAAAAAAAATTCAAGGCGTATTCGATGAAAGTCGTATATACGGATTGATTTAATTCAGGCTTCAATCTAGGTTTAGGTTTCATTTGGATTGTTGATTTTAGGGTTTCATTTAGGTTATTATATTAGAATTTGATTTAAAGTCTATATCACACATTTTTGAACGAAGTTTTGTGCACATTTTTTGTTTATGTTCAATGTTTTGTGATTGTTCGTTGATGTTCTTGGGATTTTATTAAATTGTGTTTTAATTGATTGCTAGTCAGTGGTGGTTGAACTAATAATTAATTAATATTACTAATATTCCATGTTATTAGTTGGTGTCACGTCATTGCCACACACGTCATACCTCAATGATCATATTGTCCTCATGTAAAAGCACTTAGCGGATAAAAGTTAATGGTTGTTAATATGATGGATCAAATCCAAAACAAACTACAAACCTTTAATGTTTTTCCTTGTAAAAAGTTAAAGTTAAAAGGACAAATTTCTTAATAATCGCCAAAAAACAAACATCACATCTATAATTTACTTTTACTTTTACTTCATTTATTTGCCCAAATGACCTTCAATTATAGCATAACTCAATAAATCGTACATTCCATGACTCAATGTGTTAATCATGTCAACTAAATTTCGTAACTATACGGAAAAATGTATAATAATGATATAGAAAATAGCATTAAGGTGAATTATATTCATACCCCCTCCTATAAGGGGTATGTGAATGAGGTAGAAAGGGGTATGTGAGTGAGATAGGAGGAGGGGGGTATGGGGGGTTTTGTGAGTGAGGAAGGGGTAGATTTGTACAATGTGCATGTATGTATATATATAAGATTTATACATACATGCACATCGTACATTCCATGACTCAATATTTATAACTTAGAAAGTTGTAAATATTTGATTATACATTGAACAACTTGTAAACCATTTAACCTGTTTTCCTTTTTTGAAAAAAAAAATAGCTTTACCAATTTGCCTCTTATCAACAAAATATAGAGTAATTCAAGTTGATTTATTTCACATAAATAGTTCAAAACCAGGACCCCTAACGGTCGTTGTATAGAGCTTCTTTCGCATTGAATATAGGGCTACATTAAACATGGTGTACATACACTCTTACATATTTATAGATCTACATCTACAATGCGTACATTTTAATTTTTTTTTATTGTTCAATCCTTTTTTCAACATTATGTATTTCATCAAATGGTGTTTGGTAAAACTGAAAGTGAATAAAAAAAATGGAATGTGAAATAGTTGTGATGGTTGATTAGTATTGAGAATGGAAAGAAGAGAGAAAATTCTTTAGTATTACTATAAATTACCATGATCCTCTAAAGCAGAAATAATACAATTTTGTTCATATCTTCAATTCACACTAAGAAACATACAAATGCAACAAAAAAGAAGACACATATATAAACACTTGAGGTCACAATGTGCAAATCACATTCTATGACACAAAAATTCAAGATGATTCTTTCTTTGTATTAAATAATAGAAAGATATTTATTTCTTCATTAATTTTTATTTACTATAAGGAAATAGGTCGATCTATTAAACGTCAGATATCTTAAATTTGTATTATTGTTCTTTTTAATTCTATTTATCGTGTATAAATTATAAAGAAACCACATATATATATATATATATATATATATATATATATATATATATATATATATATATATATATATATATAGGGGTTGGTTCATAAAATCTAAACATTTTATGACAACATAAAACGTCTTATATTATAGTCCATTAGAACACTTTTTAGTGTTACTTAATCCATTTTATAGGACTACGGAATTTGTATCATAATCATAGAACTTATTAGGACGCTCAATTTCATCCTACTAATCTAATACAACGCCTTTAGAGGGGACACATATGACTTTTGTCCAATAAACTTAAAAGTCCTATTAACTACCCTATTAGGACACTAATGGGTGTCCTATAAACCCCTTTCTGTTGTAGTGAAGCCCTTGATCTTGGAAACCAATGGTTGAGATTGAATATATTTTAAAAAATTTACTAAATGTACAATTGATGCAAAATTAGGAGTGAACTATGGTGTTGAGAGTATTATGGGAAAAAATCAATTAAATAGTATGTCTTTATTCTCTCAATTAATGATCCTTCCAAAAGAATCGTAAACCCCATAAAAATTAACTCACAAAAGAATCATTACCCCCAAATGATCCTTCTAAGAACCGAAATTATTAACATATGCATATTCAATCATGTTGAGTCCACAAAAATTAACCCTTAAGGAAACTAAGTGTGTATGTCTGCACACATAAATTAACCATCAATGTTCAGTGTGTATGACTGCACACAGAATGCAAATCTGAGTTCACCCACATTTATCATTAGTGTATGTAAGAATGACTGCACAACATGGACACATTAATCATGTTGTGCATATTAGAATGAGTGTATGAAAGAATGAGTGCACACGGATGAACACATTAATCATGTTCACATGTTTTCATTTAAAGTCTGTTATGATAGTTTCATCTGAAGTCTGTGTTCACATAGTTTCATCTAAAGTCTGTTATGTTAACATACGCTATAATTCATACATAATGTTCATGTTGGGTCCACAACCAGTATATTCAATCACGTTCAGGTCTCACATTTTGTTCAATTTCCCACACCCAGGTTGTTCATGATTGTTCATAAACAAAGAGACGCCACATCCCCCATATAAATAAACCAAACATCTCTTACATAATGAACTTCGGCGACTATATACGATTTTGACAAAAGATTGTAATCAAACTTTGAAATTGTTCATATGATTTTAACATGAAATTGAAAATGAAAAAAGTTTTGAAATCAAAATATAGGCTAGAATCATGGGATATTTATTCTTGTAACTCCCTAATAAATAAATGAAATATTAGAAATTTTGAATTTACCTTTATACCCTTTAGCATTAAATATACAAACACTAACAACCACACTTTAAAATGCATTTTTATTGGTTAGACTAGGTTCACAAAGTTAAGAACATTTTGTTGGTTAACAAATGATCCTAGCTATATATATATATATATATATAGGGAGAGGTTCATTTGAGAAATGGTAAATATATGAGAAATAGAGAAGTAATCTTAGCCATTCATCTGGTCAACATTTGTGGCTTTGACCGCGAAAATACCAGATAATTCCTTGTGTGGTCTATAGAAGGTAGAGGAGTAATTTCGTAAAATACACGGGATGAGTTCATATATGAATCTGTATGAATCACAAAGATTCATATATGAATTTGTTAATTAGTTCAACTGATTCATATATGAATCTTTGTGATTCATACAGATTCATATATGAATCTTTGTGATTTATACAGATTCATATATGAATCACAAAGATTCATATATGAATCTGTTAGTTAGTTCAACTGATTCATATATGAATCACAAAGGTTCATATATGAATCAGTTAAAAGAGTTCAATTGTGAATTGCACTGGTTCATATATGAACATATAGTTCATATGTGAATTATACATGTTCATATATGAACACAACCCATGTGTTTTGTAAAATTTACGAAACTGTCATTCTATTTTTGGGATAGCCGCAACTTCTGACCGGTCAAAGCCGCAACTTTTGACCGGTCAAAGCCGCAATATTTGACTAGTCAAATCCGATCTTGACCATATGAATGGCTAGGATTACTTCTCTATTTCTCATATATTTACCATTTCTCAAATGAACCAAACACTATATATATATATATATATATAATGCCAAATTAACGAGAAAAATATGATCGTTTATTTGGTGTAATTTATTTCGCTCGAATTTTGTTCATTTTCTTATTTTTTTCGAATAAAAAATAGGGGGATGAGGTTTTTTTAATTTAAAAAATATTGTTGTAACGGCCCGTTTAATCATATCCATCAAATAATCTAATCTAACGGTTGATAAGGTATTTTTTAGTTTTTAATTTATTTAAGGTTTTCCCTTGAACCTTCGTCTCTCTCTCTCTCTCTCTCTCTCTCTCTCTATATATATATATATATATATATAGGGTTGGGTTCGGTAAGAAGCGTTAGAAGTGGTTATCAACCGTTGGATGAGAAATGACGCACACTAGAATGAGATGCACCGGATCAATTCCTTTCTAAGTCGCAATTCATGGGAGGGCTTGAGATTAAAAGAGATCAACGGTTCAGATCTACTTCTCACGTTTCTCACCATTAACTCAACTTCTCACATGATCATTCGCATATATATATATATATATATATATATATATATATATATATATATATATAGAGAGAGAGAGAGAGAGAGAGAGAGAGAAAGAGGAAGGTTCAAACAGGGCCGACCCTGGGCCTAGGCCAGTGGGGCGACGACCCAGGGCATTAAAATCATAAGGGCGTCACATTTCCAGCCAGTCCATTATATATATATATATATATATATATATATATATATATATATATATATATATATCTTTGGGCCTTAAATTTTTTACCTTTACAAGCCCAATCGCGTAAAACAAGCCTGCAACGGTCAATTAATCAAAGAAACAGATCGACGCTCACTCTCTCTCTCTCTCAATCCACGCTAATTCTAATCTCACAAACCCTCGTTAATTCTAATCGCTCTCCCTCCCTCTCTCTCTCTCTCTCTCTCTCAATCCACGCTCTGTCAACTGTCGCTCATTAAAACAGATCGACTCGCTCTCTCTCTCTCTCTCAATCCATCTTTGAAATCTTGGATTCTTGCCTTCTTGGTCACTCACGAGTCACGACTTTCAGCCTTTCACTCTCGATTCTCGATTTCTTGGTCACTCACGACTCAAGAAATCGATGCAGACTCAAGAAATCGATTTCTTGGTCACCAGGGCCGACAACAGTAAACAACCACAACCCACAAGTTTAACGTTTAAGGTATTGTATTTACTAAGTGTTGTTTACATTCTGATTCTGTTTAGTGTTTACGATTTTTGATTTGTTTGATTGCCTCTAATCTCTATTTAGGGTTAAATCAGTTTAATGTCTCTAATATATATTTAGGGTTAAATCAGTTTAATGGGGTCTTATTGTTTCTAAGAGTGTTATTAGTGCTTGCTTATCTGAATTCTGGTTGATGATATGTCGTCTTGGTTTTTGCTGTTTTATTTATTTTCACTCAGCCTAAGAAAATCCATGAGATTAAGGATTTCCTTGTTTAAAAACAATATTGGGTTTAATAAACCAAACAAAACTGGCCTTGTCTATCTCAATTGAAATTACAATCTTGGGTGAAATATATGTAGGACTAGTTCTTTTTCAAAATATTAGACTGGGTGTACTTACCAAGTATTCATTTACTTTTTTTAATTATATTAGGGGCATTATTTTGGTTAAAATTCATTATCAACACTTGGTGAAAGATCCATCATCATTGTAGAACTTGTTTTTGGTCTGATTGAATTTGAGCTACCAACATGAGTTTAGCCACCAAGTCACCAAGGTGGTCCTAGCATCAATAACCAAGATTAATTGGGTTGATAGTCACCATCTTAGCTACCAGAATGTATTCTTGTTGATGGAATCCCTTGGTGACTAACCGACTTTTGTCATTCGATATTTCAAGTTGCACCATATTTAAGCTTGTACACCCTAGCATATGTTTCCCTTCTGGTAAGTGAACAACTCACAACTTCAATGTTATTAGGTTGTGTTCTTGAATTTTGGGTTATATTTAATAAACTCGGCGTTGGGGTGAACCGCCTAGCTTGACTAGGTTATTTATTTTGTTTTTCATATGCATATAAGGGGCATTTTTTTGGCCTTTCGCCATGGGCATCTGAAACCTCAGGACCGACCCTGGATTCAAACGAGAACGCTAACTATTTAAGAAAACAAGAAAATAGCAAATCATGTAAAAAATCATATGTGATTCGGCATTAATCCCGAAAAAGGGACACGAGCGACTTTTCCCGCGACTTCAACTTTCGTGCACAGTCGTGGGAAATCACATGTGATTTTGTACGTGAATCACATATGATTTTGTATATACTCGACCTTTTTTATGTTTTCTTAAATAAATATCGTTCTCGTATGAACCCACCTCTCTCTATATATGTATATATATAGAGAGAGAAGATCATTTGCAAACCCGTCCATTACTCCAAACCACATCTTACCGTCCATTTTGACAGTTTTTTTTAAAGAACAAAATTAATTTTTATAAAAGAGTAGTATGGACTTTTTGCAATCAATGGATAATATAAGATATTTAATGTAGTTATCTGATCTAATTAGTTTCATTTTTTATTGTTTTTTATGGTAAATGTTATCAATTTACATTTTTATTGTTTTTTAAGGTGACTATCATCAACTTACATTTGGTATATATCTTGATTCTTTTAAATAATTTTGTCGTTTAGTTTTTTGATTTTTGCATTTAATGAAATTTGTTTTCAGCAATGAAACATTTTCATCATGTTTCATTGCTAAAAACCACCACTATTTTATTATTTCAACAATGAAACATACCGACTTACAAAAAACATGAAATTTTTGGGTTTTGTTTTGGTTTCATGAATGAAATTGCGTTTTAATCTGATTTCATTATTGAAATTAGGTTTTGTATATTTGGTTTCATATTTGTTTCATGAATGAAATTGAGTTTTGTTCTGGTTTCATTATTGAAATTGGGTTTTGTGTATTTGGTTTCATATTTGTTTCTTAATGAAATTGGGTTTTATTCTGGTTTTATGAATGAAATTGGTTTTTGTACTAGTAAAACCAAAACAACTACAAAACCGGAAGAAAACATCTAGTAAAAAATATGAATAAAAATAAATATTCAAATTGTTACAAAAATAATGCACACCCATAATTAAAACCGAAAATTAAAAAAATAAATATTCAAAAATATCTTTTTACTATTTTACCTTTTTCAACACCAATATAATTAGGATCCGTGTAAAAATTTATTTTTCTTAACATAGTACTCATTTTCATCCATTGATCAATGTAATCAATGGTGTAGATAAGTTTGCATAATTTGTAGTAATAGGAAGATTTATAAAATAACAAGTGATTCTGTTGATACATTTGAGTGATTAAACGTTTCACAATTAGTAAGTTGGATTTATTATCATAACCTGCATTTGCAATTTTCTCTGTTGAGACTATTGGGTGATGGTCCTGCTTATGGGGTGCCCTCTATATATGTATAATTAAAAATATAGAGTAATTTAAACAAGAATAACATGATACTATTTGTTCTAATTGTTCACTTGATTTTAATATTGTGGGTTTTATTCAAACAACATTAATATAACTTGGACATACAAGATGAGTTTCATTTAGATGGGGTAACAATAAATAAAAACTAAGATTTACAAAACCTGAAAATAATATATGGGTCTTTATATAAAAATATATTAATCGTTTTATTCTATTTCAAATCATGAGTAAATTATTAATTATTATCTTTTAAAAACAACTTATTAATATTAAAAATAATTTAATAATATTTTGACTTTTATGGACTCAAGGTTTAATCTGAAACCAAGCTATCAAATTAAAGTTGGAGGGAGACTTGATTGATTGTAGGAGCAATGGCATGCCTTGGAAGCAAAGAGTGCATAAAGTGGTACAAACCAAATGAATTTGTCTCACCTTTTGTCCCATCCTATTTTCAAATTTATTTCAAAGGGTAATCCATTCATTTTAGATATATCAATACAACAATATTCAATTGGTGGATGCTCATTTGGGTTTGTTTTAAAATTCTAGTTAAATTTAATAATTTGCAATGAAATGGTATCGTTGATATTGACGTCAATTCATAATCGTAAACGTAAAGATAAGCGTAAGAGTCATATGTATGTTATGATAGGATGTTACCAAAATGAACTTTTGATTGATTGTCAAGCATTTAGTGTTAATGCTTCTTCTTTACTTAATTGTCCTGTTTAGATATTTGTGTTTTGAATTTGGTTGTGTATGTCGCTATTAATGTGGTATATCTTTCATAAAACGATACTAGATTGAGCAATTTCTTGATCAATAACATTAATTTATATACATTTTATGCTCTACTGGAAAGTGCGATGTGACATAAAGCTTAAACCTTGAAGTAATGTGGATTTTGAGAAGTTCCTAAAACATTCTTTTCTTAGTTGCAACATCAATTAATGAACACTATATTTAATAGGGGAATTGACACAAATGGCAAAACCACGGGGAGGGATTGGCCTCTTAGCCATCTCTCTCCCTAACTTTGAAATTTAGCCCAACTTGCGCAATAGAGCCCCTGTGCGCAATGTCGCAGGGGGGCGCAATTGGGCCCCTACGCCATTGCGCACAGGGGCACGTGTCAAGCCTAGATTAACCCTATTTAGGGTTTGTCCTTAGAATTTTGTTGGTTTGCTATTTTTTCACGTTTTTAAGCTGCTTTTTCATGTTGATGTTTACTATTTTTTTCAACCTGTTGTGATATCAAATCAACTTTAGCAGATGAATTATTTATCTGTGTTTGTACAAATTGATTCCCTAAACTATTGCTATAAGACCAGCAACTCTGGTAGTTGTAAATCACAATTTTCATCCAAAATTTCATACAATTGATTTGCTTGTGTATCTTCCTTTTCTGTATGTTTTTTTTAAATATGAGTTCCGGAGATGATAAAGTCAAGTTACATCTCCTAAGCGGTGGTTCATGGCAGCAGAATGATAACGGGTGGGAGTATGTTACCGATCAACCGATAACCCGCGTCAAGGTGGCATCAAACATTACGCATCCGAGGTTGGTTAGTTGTATTCACAGAAAATTTCGCATCGATCATTCTCTTAGTATGATTAGAATATTGTATAAGTATGATGGTGCCCTTTATGAGTTATGCAACTCTGACGATGTTTTGTCTTTCATTCAATTTATTGACGGTGAAAATAATCCGCCAACACTTTGTGTTTTGTCGATTCATCGATGTCCGGTGGAAGCGATCTCGGTGGTACTTCGAACACCGGAGGCGGTGTGGATGAATATGATGATACCCCGGATGTTGTTCCCGAAACACAACAAGAAGAAGGAGGAGAAGAAGAAGAACAGGAAGAAGATGACGACGACGAAATTTATAGACATGATGAGGAGTCTCATGTTTACCACTTGGATTTATCTGATGTTGATACTGATGAAGACGACGACGAACCAGAAACTAGTCCTATCAAATCATACGGTGGGATAAACGATTTCTTTGAGATGCCCCCTCCACTTCCATCATCATCACACCCAACCTACCCCCACATTATAATCGTAGTGGAAGAGTAAGTTTGCGACAAGTATTTCCTACGAAAGACGATCTCACACTCGCTCTCGGTTTGAAGTTTCTTGAAAATGGTTTTGAGTTTGGAGTGTACCGGTCAAATAAAACCAGATACGAAGCTCGATGTAGGCAAGCCGACTGTTCTTGGCGTATCTATTC
Organism: Arctium minus; assembly: GCA_954870635.1. NCBI lineage: Eukaryota > Viridiplantae > Streptophyta > Magnoliopsida > Asterales > Asteraceae > Arctium > Arctium minus. Next base: position 18,203,468 of record OX941097.1, on the reverse strand, counting down.
AACCTCTGTCGAAAAAACCAATATGTTTCATGTTCGTATATTGAATAACGTACACACTTGCTCGAGGACGTAGTTGCATCCCAACCACCATCAATTAAACAGTAGAGTATTGGGTAATTATATTTACCCTAAAGTGCAGGATACTAGAAGGACATATCGTGGATCCAACATTGTCAACGACGTAAGAGCTGATTTGAAAATATATATTTCTTACTGGCAAGCCTGGCGCGCGAAAGCTTATGCACTGAAGATGGTGCGTGGTACCCCTGAAGAATCATTTACCCGACTCCCCTGCTTTCTCTATAATCTGGAGCTCCGGAATCCTGGTACCATTACCAAAATAAGGACAGACAGTAGAGGACGTTTTGAGATGTGTTTCGCTGCCCTCGGTTGCGCGGTACGTTGTTATTTTAATAACTATCACGTCACTATATGGTTTATTGAACTTCTATATTGAATAATGTTATAATATGTAAATGCCTTAAATATCCAGATTTGGTCGTTTACGACACACTTGCGTCCGATCATTATCATAGATGTTGCTCATTTGAAAGGGACTTACTTGGGCACAATGTTCTTAACCGTTGCTATGGACACAAATAACCAAATTGTACCCATCGCTTTCGGAGTGGGTAGGTCTGAGAGTGGGGAGGTGTGGAATTGGTTCTTAACCATGCTGAAGCGTTGTATCGGGGAACCCGAGGGGTTGGTGTTTGTATCCGACAGGGTTGCTTCAATTCACCAAGCAATTAATACAGTGTCCCAGGGGCCCATCATGCACTTTGTTGTCGCCATCTAATGATGAACGTAAAAAGCAGGGACAACAGGGTCAAAAACAAGAAGAAGTTATTTTGGAGGACCTGTAAAGCATATACGGTGGAGGAGTTTGAACTGAACATGGCGGGTCTACGAGCTGCTTTACCTGTTGGAGCTCCGCTTATGGACCAGGTTGGGCCGGAGAAATAGTCAAGGGCTCATTTCCCAGGAATGCGTTACAACATAATGACATCGAACAGTGCTGAGTCGGTGAATGCATTGTCTCGTTTTGCACGGAGACTACCTATTGTGGGCCTTATGGATTATTTCCGATGTTTTCAGCAAGAATGGTATTTGATTCGTCGGAGAAATGGAGGTTATCTTCCTTGGATTTCTGACTGTTTGAATTTTATGTTTTTATTTTTGCAATACTAACATAACAAATTTGTGTTATCGCAAAGGAAATGGTGAATCGTCTCACGCCGTGGGCGGAGGCTAAAATTGAAAAGAGAATTTACAAGTCCGCAACGTAGACTGTACATGAGATTGGACGAGGTTACTGGGAAGTCCACGATGGGGTTAGGGATGCAGAAGTTGACTTCAATAATCGTATTTGCTCGTGCAGGAAATGGCAGCTCTCAGGAATACCATGCGGCCATGCAATCGTCGTCGCAAGAAATCAACGGTGTACAGATGTCTCCTATCTGGAGACTGGTTACTATGCGTCGGATAATTTTCGATAAACTTACGCATAACTCATACATCAAGTCGGTCCAGGAGAAACATGGGTTGTTCCAGACCACCCGCTTATGACCGTTAGACCACCGGTCGTAATAAGACGGGATGGTCGACCGAGTAACCATGACCGTATCCCATCTTAGGGTGAGGATCCCATCCAGAGAAGATGTTCTCGGTGTGGACAAACATGACACACTCAAGCAAACTGTCTATCTTCTGCACCAGTAAATGTGAGCCGTCAAAGGGCATCTGGTAGTCGACAAACTCAAAGGGCATATGGTAGTCGACAAACTCAATCAGTATCAACCCAAGAGAATTATGAAAGTTTTAGACATGGTACTTTTGATTTAAAAGTTGATCTAAACGAGTAAACCATGTATGTAATAAACTTTTTATAAATATTATTATTGCTCTCTAAGATTGACTTCCCTTTATTGTAACGACTACGTCTTGTATGCTAAGTGATATTGTTTTTATGTTTAGTGTTTATTTTATTTACCTTATCGTGCTTGTTAAGTTTTCTTGTGTTATTTACTAAAGTAAACATTAAAGCATTAAAGCATCATTTTATTGAAACCTAAAAAACGGATGAAGTGCATCCATACAACAACCACCCTTGGAGAAACTTACTACGGGTAGATTTCCTGGATCTTGATGATCAAGTCTGACTTTTCCTTCATCAGCTCCTCCATGCCGGTGTAGCTGTCTTTGATTTCTATCACTTCATCTTCTAAATCATTATTCTCTCGTTGCATTTCCATAACATCGCGCTTCATTCATGCCAGGAACTCCTTCTTCTCCTCAAGACACGCCTCTTTCTCTTTCTGAAGTTCCATGTTGCTTAGCTACATCCTTCCTATGTTTTGTATCTCCGCATTCGCCTCATCACATGACTGGTTCAACTTAGCAGGAAGTACTTGAGACATTGGTAGACCCGACCACTGGTTAGATTGATAATAAGGTGGGGATTCTCCCCCATGAGCAGGGTAGTATGCCTCCCGTGCATTGTTAAACTGCTCCCACTCCAGAGGCGTAATTGGGCGATCGGCCGCAGTTCTCCCAAACTGCACCCACTCCTCTGTTGTCTCGAGTGCCTTCCAGTCTATCCTTCTATCCATCATTCAATTGTTAGATGTTGTCGGATCGTGAAGTGCCAGCCCCATTCACCGACCTTTTCCCCTAGAGCATGAACCTCCAGCCATTAAGTTATGAAAATATAGAGAATGTTTGTAAATGGTGTAGATGGCAGAAAGGATAAATAGCAAGTTGTGAATTACTAGTTCACTAAAGCATGGTGCTTATGAAAATATAGAGAATGTTTGTAAACGGTGTAGATTGCTAGTTTGTACCCGTACTTTCTATCACTTTGTTTCATGGTGCTTGTGTTGTTGGGTTTGTATTTTGGTTTTCTTCGTTGCTAGTTGATAGATGTACTTTCTATGGCTTTGTTTGAATAAGTAAATCGGCTAATCTATTTTCTGGTTTGATGCATTTATATGTTTAAACTACTTCAAAACAAGTGTCGATGACTATTATGCTACCAAACAAAACAGGTACGCAATTGCACACCCCTGAAGCTTTTTAGGCGAATCTTGAAGCTTTTCAAGCGAATCTTAAAGCTTTTTACAGGTACGCAATTGCTGAGATGGTTTTTGTGCACTACCTTTGGCTATAAAGCGTCGTGTAGCCGTACTTTGACATTTAAATGACCATATGGTTGGTTGTTTAGTTCATATGCACTGTATACATTCAATGGTATTTAATACATGCATTTTAATGAAATGATGCTTTAATTAAACTACACGGCTGAATTTTTAATAAATTGTCTCGAAATTAACTAAAACTTCCAAAAATTGTATATATACAAAGATAAATCATCGTTCATATACAAAACTCATACAAAGAATCATACAAATCAACTTGTCTGTATCATGGCCCAAAAGACATCTGCCATATGACACCTCTGGGATTGCGCCCGTGCCGACTCATCCTCCATCGCTATTGGGACCTCGTCATTCACCAACTGTGTGAGGAACATATAGGTCAAAGGACCACAAGTAGCGTCTTCGCTAACAAAAACCCATGCTGACATTAAAGCCATATCTTCTTTAGTGTCCCATGGATGGTCGACTCTTGAGGAAGTGTTGAAGAAAGTGATGTCGAGTTACATACTTACGGTGTCGAGGCGTTGTACAAATTTGAACGTACATAAATATTCATAATGAATAGAGTAAACTACAATTTTGGTCCCTGTGGTTTACCACTTTCTTTGAAAGTGGTCCCTGTGGTTCAAAAACTGCAATTATCGGCCCATGGTTTGCATTTTGCTTTGAAAGTAGTCCCTCGGCGTTAACTCCGTTAAAATTTTCCGTCAAGTTAGGAGCATTTTCGTCCAACCATGTTTTTTTCTCTCCTTTTGCAATCTTTCTTTGTTTTTTCTTATTTTTCTTTAAACCATAAAAACATCAGGGACCAAATTGTAATTTATTTAATTTTTGTAATGATATTACTATTAATATATTAATATGAATATATATATATATATATATATATATGGAAAGTGAGAGAGGAGATATCTCCGACGGTCTTCTTCGGCTAGCCTCCGGCGAGGTCGTCTTCTCTCTCTTCTCTCTCTTTCTATGTATCTATCTCTCTCTCTCTCTCTCTCTCTCTCTCTCTTCTCTCTCTCTCTGTATATCTCTTTCTCTCTCTCTCTCTCTCTCTATCTCATGTCTGTATCTCAAATCTGAGAAACAAATATATAGATAGGTTTCTTGGTGTTCTTGATGATGTTAGTGTTCTTGGTGTTTTTGAGGTAAGGGATGAAGATTCAAGTAAATTAATTTGGTTTGATTTGGGTTTTTTGTAGACTTGGTTTGATTTGGGTTTATTTTTTAATTTGGGTTTGATTTAGGATTTTGGATTGTTAACATGAGTTTGATTTTGGTTTTTTGAATCTTGATGATGTTGGTGTTCTTGAGGTAAGAGATGAAGATTCAAGTAAATTAATTTGTTTTTTTTAAATTTGGTTTGATTTGGGTTTTTTTTTAGACTTGGTTTGATTTGTTTTTTTTTTTAATTTGGGTTTGATTTAGGATTTTGGTCTTTGAATATGGGTTTGATTTAACATTTTGGATTGTTAACATGAGTTTGATTTGGGTTTTTTGAATCTTAGGGCTTGTTTGTTTTTTTAAAAAAACCTCTTAATAACTCTTAAGTCTGAATCGTTCAGACCTTTTTACACACCACCTCTTATTAATTATAACTAAAATAAGACTTCAGATTTTAAACCTCTTAAAAAACAAACGACACCTTAATGATGTTGGTGTTTTTGGTGTTCTTGAGGTAGGAGATGAATATTCAAGTAATATTAATATAATATCAATACAAATTTAAATAAATTACAATTTGGTCCCTGATGTTTTTATGGTTTAAAAAAATAAGAAAAAACAAAGAAATATTGCAAAAGGAGAGAAAAAACCAATGGTTGGACGAAAATGTCCCCGACTTGACGGAAAAATTTAACAGATTTAACGTCGAGGGACTACTTTCAAAGCAAAAATGCAAACCATGGGCCGATAATTGCAGTTTTTGAACCACATGGACCACTTTCAAAGAAAGTGGTAAACCACAAGGACCAAAATTGTAGTTTACTCTAATGAATATAACACATATATAGCATTTCACGTAAAAAACGGTTAAAACGACAAAAAAACTATATCGAGATAGATGTCATATCGAAGAGCACGAAATTCTTGTTTTTTTTATGTAATTTGTTTGATTAAAATATTATTAATTTTTAAGATAATTTATTTTATACTTTAATTGGGTAAAAAGTTTTTAATTAAAAAAGAAATAAAATGTCAAATATGGTAGGCGTGTGTTTAAATTTTCTTCCATTTTTACCCCTAAACATTTTTAAATTAAAAACTCTATTTAATATGAGTTGTTGGATAAAAAAAGATCGAATGACTGAGATTTGTCCTCACGTGCACAATAAAAAATGAGTTTTCATTAAAATTTTTTTTTTCTCTCTCTCTCTCTCTCTCTATACATATATGAATATACAATATATGGAGAGTAAACTTTATATGTTTGGTCCTTATTGTTTTTAGAGTAAACTACGATTTTCGTCCCTGTGGTTTGATGTTTATAACGATTTTCGTTCCTGACCTTTCAAAACTGCTTTTTTAGTCCTTATGGTTCTATTTGCTTCCATTTTCGTCCCTCCATCCAATTTTATTAAAATTAAATGTTAATTCATTTAAAAATAGAATAAGTAAATTACATATTTGGTCCTTATGGTATATAAATTTTTACATTTTTATCCTAGTTTACATTTTTTTTACTTTTTCTTTATTTATTGTATTTCATCAAGACATTTATTTTTCTATTAATTATATTGTATATTTTCATAATTATTATAACTTTAATTATAAAAAGAATCAAATAATTTCGTTAAAAATACTGGTAAATACGTGATGATTTTTTTTTCAAACTACTAGGCTTAAATCACTTAAAATTAATATTTTATATCTGTTGATTTATTAAAGTTTTTTATTTATTTTAAATTACCATAGAAAAAAGTTTAATAAAATTCGAGAAAAAATAGTATTATTTTATAACAACCGATTGTTTTTTGTTAAATACAATTTATTCCCACTATTATAAATTTTCATTTAATCTTTATTTTATATTAATTAATCAAGTTTGTTTAGTATTTAAATAAATATACACACACATAAACACACACACACCATTTTAAATTAGGTTATATATTAAAAACAAAAAATAAGACAATAAAAATATAAAAAGATTTCAATATGGTGTTACAAATATCATACAATAAGCCATGACATGTCACAGAATTAACGTGACGTCAAACACAAGGCTTAAATCTCATGTTATTTAGAACATTGATGTATATATATATATGTGTGTGTGTGTGTGTATGTTTATTTTAAATATTAAACAAATTTGATTAATTAATAAAAATAAATTTTAATGAAAATATGGAATAATGGGAGTAAAGTAAATTTAACAATAAACAACCGGTTGTTATAAAATAAGACTATTTTTTTTCTTGAATTTTATTAAAAAAATTTCAATGGTAATTTAAAATAAATAAAAAGCTTTAATAAATCAATAGATATAAAATATTAATTTTAAATGATTTAAACCTAAAGCTTTGAAAAAACTATCACGTATTTATCAGTATTTTTAAAGAAGTTATTTGATTATTTTTATAATTAAAGTTATAATAATTACGAAAATATACAATATAATTAATAGAAAAATAAATGTTTTGATGAAATACAATAAATAAAGAAAAAGTAAAAAAATGTAAACTAGGATAAAAATGTAAAATTTTATATACCATAAGGACTAAATATGTAAATTTCTTATTCAATTTTTAAAAGAATTAACAATTAATTTTAAATAAAATTGGATGGAGGGATGAAAATGAAAGTAAAAATAGAAACCATAGGGACTAAAAAAGCAGTTTTGAAAGACCAGGGACGAAAATCGTTATAAACATCAAACCACAGGGACGAAAATCGTAGTTTACTCTTGTTTTTATTACATGTTTGGTCCATATAATTAAAATGAACAAAATGTCCTCTTAGTTAAACTATTTAACAGAAAAATCTAATGGAGTTAGTGACAAACGACCCAATGCGTTATAAATTGCAAACTACAGTGATGTAATTCATAGATATTTCAAATTAGGGATCCAGAGTGTTGAAACACATAAACCACATAGACCAAACATATAATTTTCTCTAAAAAATATATTAAGATGATAAAACTATATAATATTTAATAATATAATTAATTTTGATATCTCTAAAATAAAAAAAAATGTTGGAATGAAGTATAATTTTATTTAGAAATCTTATTTTAAGAAATTAGAGAACAAATCCAAATTATAAGCAAACCAAAAAGACTACGCCGTGTAGTTCACTCTAAATTGATTAAAATCAAATAATGGAACTACAAAATACAAATATTGTCTTTTTGTTTTTAAATTTCAAAACAGAAATAATTAAACCAACTTCTTGGCGCCTACTGCCACATGGTTGTTTTCCGTGATGTGGAGCCGGCCTTTATGTGATCAATCATAATGTCTGTAAATGACCAAACTACCCTATCGTTAAAGCCGCCTGCTGTTTATTCTTTTTTGTGATTTTCATAAACTATCCCTCAACTATGGGCTACTTTTCACTTTTTTACTTTTAGAATATACCCTTTACACATTCAGTACTTCAATCAAAATTTTATTTCAACATGAAACGTCTTTATGTGATACTAAGGTGTTGTTCGGTTCATTTTCTGTCAAGACCTGAATGGATATAATTGTTTGTATGGATATATATGTCTGTATGTTAACAAATAAGTTGTTGTCCGGTTATTATGTTGAATAAACAGTCTGAATGTTAAAAATGTCCATTTTAGTCAGTCTTTATTTTTGTCTGAATAAAATAGTTGTTTGATAAAAATATTGAATAAACAACTTATCTTCAAAATATAAACAAAAAATATAAACAACTTATCTTCAATCAATTTATAAAAACAACTTTTTTTCAAAAAAAAAAAAAAAACAACAACAACAACTTGATTAAACATTTCCACCGCCACACCCTCTCCCTCTCTACCTGTATGTATCTATCTGACATGGATATGTTGTGATTCCTTCTCTCCCTATCGGTCGAACTTTTCCATCCTCTCCCGTTGGGAAAGGAGATCGATTACTATCCACCTTCTTAAAGCTTTTATCTGTATAAAACGAAGAGGATGGAGGGGGGTTGGTGTTGTCGCCGCCACCCTTCCCGCCACCACCACCACCGCCATGAAAGTTCCTTTATGAAGCGGGATTACCAGATCGACCGGATCTTCTGTTCTATGACGGCTCGTTTTTATCACCCCTTTGGCATTCGATTTAGGATAACCAACATCTGGTTCTTGTTTTGGAACTTCGTGGGTTGGGGAAGGAGCATATGTTACGTTCTTAGTGTAACACCCTGGATTTTCATTATACATGTATCGTTGTAAATCTTGTGTATAACTCTTGTCGTTATCACCTCAATTAGTTTATCGTTCGAATTTATGTTGTTCGGTGAAGTTGGAACCTTCCAGTGAGTTCCGCGACTTGCTCGCGACTTGGAGTCGCGGCATTAGTCGCGAAAGCCTCTGTTGGTTTTAGGGTTTTAGGACACGGGCGAGTTGCACCGCGAGTTGCAGTCGCGACATTAGTCGCGAGATTTCCTGGACCGACTTAAGGGTTTTCAAAACAAATATCTCATTTTGGTTTACATCTCATATCTCAAACTCTCTCTTCTCTCCTCTCTCTAGATATCTCTCTCTCTCTCTCTAAGTATATTTCTCTCTCTCTAGAGTTTGGTGATTATTATCTAGTTTTCGATCCGATGTTCCGGTGTAGAAAGCTTCGTCTTGTCAAGAGGGTCGATATCTGGTTCTTCGGGTTTTCATATAAACCTATTGGGTGAGTTCCTACTACCTTTCTAAAACTTTATACATGTCAAAATGGTTACAGTTTGAAATCCTATATATCCCCATGGTTACAGATTTAAGATTTCTACATATTTGATATAAGTTGAGTTTTGGGATATTTTAGGGTTCCGATCATTTTATGATGGATTCTATCTTATTTGAAGTAAAAATATGTTTTACTTGCACATTATGTTGGATATGTGAAAGAAAGTTTATGAACTCATTTTAATGATTTTCATTCTTACCAGAAGTTGAACTGGATATAACATTTTGTTTATGAAAATGTTTTTATACCATATGATTGTTTATGGTTGGTCACATATGTTGTTGTGACGAGTCTGTACCATTACTAGTGGATCCCTAGGTTTTGAGTCGACTGTATTATTGGGATGTCATATTCCCCATTTTGTAGCTATGGATGCATATGATCCTCGGGGGCAACTTGGTACGGTTATGTGAGACCGGATACTAGCCATGGTTCATAGTGATCCTAGTGAAGGATTATACATTGGTTTTGCTTGGGGGCGCGATCTCATATCGTAGCACGGACCTATGTGTTCGTATCCTTGGATTCCAAGTGTTTAGCTCATAACTCGTATTGTGGCCTACTTTGTGTTACGCCACTATACTTGGTAAAATATTTTATCGTTGGTCATTTGATGAGGAGTTTTATAACGGAAAAGCCCGATTGTGGCAAAGGTTTCATTTGTAAGATTTAACCTTTTTGGAAATATTATCTCATGATTCAAATGTTTATATCTTTTGAGCTTTATAAACTGTATGTTCTCACCAGACTTTAATCCTGACACTTTTTCTCAAATGATATATATAACAGGTTTCCCTTAGCGATGGGATGCACAGGGTTTTGAGAGACGAGTTTGGTCTCGAGGCATTTTTGAGATGACTAAAGTGTGTTGATAGTTGGGCATTGTTAAGTCCCATTCTTTTGATGAATTTTGGATTGTCAACTGATGTAATCTAGATAGTTATGTTTAGATTAGTTTGTTGATGAATTCTAAATTCATACAGGTTTTTGTAAAGTCTAAAGGACTGATACACTTTTTGAGGAGTTTATATCAATACAGATGTCATGTTACCTATTTTGAGAAGTTTTATTTTACTCTGAATTTTTAGGATGTTACAAGTTGGTATCAGAGCTCTAGTTTAAGTGATCTAGGCATGAATGTAAGATGTCTAGACTTAGACTGAGCATGCTAAGTATAGATTCGTGAGTTTGGGTAGAACTTCTAAGATGGGTTAGTCTTAGAGTCGACGGAAATTATAGTTGTCGAACGTTGTGGCGATGGTGACAAGAACCTTTATGTATTGTATGTTCATAATTCCACTTAGCTAATGTTATTATGAGAATATTTATACGTAAGTGTGCTTGAAATGCCGTTACTGTGACAATTGATAACGTGATAGTACGTTTCTTGTGTTAACCTGTTGATCTATCTCTTACTCTTTCTCATGCTTGTGTAGCAACCATCCTTTAGTATGGTGAACACTCGTGGTCGTCCGCTGGGTGACGGAGATCTACGCGATGTTATTTCGCGTGAGCCTAATCCAGTGGTAAGAACGTCCGTAGTCGTTCCTCCGGGTATGCCACCAATATTTATTGGGGGAGTGGAGCCAGAGCCAAGAGTGGAGTTGGCGTCCACCGATCCCGTTGTTTCAGGGGCAAACCCTCAAGCTGATATGATGGCCAGTGTCATGCTAATGGTGACGTCGGCCATGGAGAAACAACAAGAGGCATTCCTAAAGATGTTAGAGGATCGAGATCCGAGCTTCAAGAGGCCTGAGGCAGTGGCAGAAAATGTGGTAGTTGGCTCTGAATGTGTCGAGAACAGAGTCAGATCCGAGGAGCATAGGGTCATCGGCGTTTCGAAAAGTGGGAAGAGTTGTTCCTACAAGTCTTTTCTGGGTTGCGGACCACCAGAGTTTTCTGGTTCTGAAGACCCGGTTGCATGTGTTAGGTGGATCTGAGCGGTCGAGCAGGCCTTCGGTTCATCTGAGTGTGGTGATGACCAGCGGGTGAGATTCGGTACACAACTGCTCAGGGATACCGCACTGACTTGGTGGAATGTTATCCAGTCTACTCTCTCTCCTACTGTTCTTGCCCAACTGACTTGGGGCGAGTTCAAAACGAAATTATTGGAGGAATATTGCAATGAAATGGCTATGGATCGTATCGAGGCAGAATTCTGAGCTCTTGTGAAAGGGAATCTGACGGTGAGGGAGTATTCCCGTCAATTCATGGAGAAGTTGGGATTAGTGGGGCATGTGGCCTCCACTGAGAAAGAGAAGATTAAGGCCTATCTGAAAGGTCTACCATCGGACATGATGACTATGGTCCGAAACACAAAGGCCTCTAACCTTCGGGAAACAATTGAAGAAGCATAGTTTATGGAGGAGGTCTACGCTAAGAGTAAACCGGAGAAGGCCGTGGCTGTAGTCGATAAGAGAAAGTGGGAGAGAAATTCTGCTCACCCCAAGAGATCACGACCTTTTGGCGGAAACCAAAACTTCAGCAATCAGCAGGAAGCTAGGTGGTGCCACAAGTGTCGAACTAAACACCACGGTGACTGTTACACCACTTCTCAAACTTGTTATAAGTGTGGGAAGCCTGGTCACACTGTCAGAGATTGCCCGGTCAGAGGACTTGTCTGTTATGAGTGCAAGACACCGGGGCACGTGAAAAGAGATTGCCCGAAGCTTGTGTCGGGTAGCACGCCAGCAAGGAAGGAGAACCCTCCTAGGGTTCCGGGTCGAGCATTTCAGATGACTGCCGATGAGACCAAGGCATCCGCTGATGTGGTATCGGGTACATTTCTTATAAACTCTGTACCTGCTCGTGTTTTATTCGATACGGGTGCCAGTTTCTCTTTCATATATGAGTTGTTTCGTCAAAAGATTGTTATGCCCACTACTAGTCTTGAGGATGCATTAGTAGTAGAGATAGCTGATGGTAGTCAAGTTCTGATCCGTGATGTCTTGAAGAAATGTGTTCTCGGAATCGAAGGGAAAGAATTCTCGATTGATTTGCTGCCGATGTTAATCGGAGGTTTCGACGTGGTCGTTGGTATGGATTGGTTGGCAAACAATCATGCCGAGATCATGTGTTCTAAGAAGCTAATTCGACTTCCCAATTCCTGTGGCGAAGTCATTATGATCTATGGTGAGAAGAGAAAAGGTGATGTGGCAATAATCACAATGGCTAAGGCACGCAAGTGCTTAGTAAAAGGATGTTCATCTTTCCTAGCCTACGTGATCGACGCTAAGTTAGAAAAGTCAAAGTTGGTTGATGTAAAGATTGTGCACGAGTTTCCAGACGTCTTTCCTGACGACTTGCCTGGGTTACCACCTGATCGTCAAGTAGAGTTCCGGATTGATCTCGTGACAGGAGCAACTCCTATCCCTAGAGCTCCTTACCGATTAGCGCCGTCAGAGATGCAGGAGATGATGGCACAACTCCAAGAGCTTTTGGAGAAGGGTTTCATCAGACCGAGCTCGTCACCTTGGGAAGCTCCGGTCCTGTTCGTCAAGAAGAAAGATGGAACGATGAGAATATACATCGATTATCGTGAGTTGAACAAAGTGACAATGAAGAAAAAATATCCGCTTCCGAGAATAGACGACTTGTTCGATCAACTTCAAGGAGCGGGATGTTTTTCCAAGATTGACTTACGTTCGGGTTATCACCAAGTGAAGGTAAGAGAAGAAGACGTTCTGAAGACAACCTTTAGAACGCGTTACGGCCATTACGAGTTTCTTGTGATGCCTTTTGGCTTGACGAACGCGCCAGTGGTATTTATGGATTTGATGAATAGGGTGTGCCGACCATTCCTCGACAAGTCGGTCATCGTATTCATTGATGACATACTCGTGTACTCTAAAAGCGAGTTGGAGCACGAGCAACACCTTCGCGAAGTTCTCGATGTGCTAAGAAAAGAAAGATTGTACGCCAAGTTTTCCAAATGTGACTTTTGGCTTTAAGAAGTACAGTTTCTGGGTCACGTTGTCACTCGGGACAGAGTGAAAGTGGATCCTTCCAAGATTGAAGCAATGATGAATTGGGAACCTCCCAAGAGTCCGTCCGAGATCCAAAGTTTCTTGGGTCTGGCGGGTTATTACTGGAGATTCATTCAAGACTTTTCAAAGATCGCATCATCCTTGACAGCTTTAACTCGAAAGAACGTGAAGTTTGTTTGGGCTGAAGCGCAAGAAAAGGCTTTCCGTATCCTTTAAAAGAAATTATGTGAAGCTCCGATCTTATCGTTACCTGAAGGGTCAGGAGACTTTGTGGTCTATAGCGACGCTTCGAAGATGGGTTTAGGATGTGTGTTGATGCAGCGGGGCAAGGTAATCGCTTACGCCTCGAGGCAGCTTAAGATACACGAGAAGAACTATCCTACCCACGATTTGGAGTTAGCAGCGGTGGTGTTCACCCTAAAACTTTGGCGACATTACCTCTATGGCACCAAATGTACACTCTATACTCATCATAAGAGTCTAAAGTATGTCTTTGATCAAAAGGAGTTGAATATGAGGCAACGGCGGTGGCTCGAGTTACTCAAGGATTACGATTGCGAGCTGCTTTACCATCCTGGTAAGGCAAACGTGGTAGCCGATGCGTTGAGTCAGAAGGACTATAGCGGTTGTATTCGGGCTACCCATTCGAGAATCGAATCGGTGTCTAGTCTTGTTGAAAAGATCAAAGCATCGCAAGTTGAAGCATTGTTAGAAGAGAATCTTAAAGAGGAAGTCATGACGAAGCAGCGTTTACTCCTAACGGAAGACAGCCGTGGGGTAAAACTATTCAGCGGTCGTGTATGGGTACCCAAAGTTAGGGGTAACCGTGATCTTTTGCTAGAAGATGCTCACAAGTCCAAGTATTCCATTCATCCGGGAAGTACGAAGATGTACAGGGACTTGAAATTGCATTATTGGTGGCCGGTAATGAAACTCGATGTGGCGCGTTACGTGGAGCGTTGTGTTACGTGCTCGCAAGTCAAGGCCGAACATCAACGACCGTATGGGAGTCTTCAGTCTCTAGAGATTCCCGAGTGGAAGTGGGAGCATATCACTATGGACTTCGTGACGAAGTTACCTAAAACTCTTCGAGGTCACGATACCATTTGGGTGATAGTTGATAGATTGACAAAGAGCGCTTACTTCTTGGCCATGCGCGAGACATTACCGATGGACAAACTAGCAAAACTGTACATCGATGAGGTGGTCTCGAGGCACGGCATACCATTGTCGATCGTGTCGGATCGCGACAGTCGGTTCACTTCGAACTTTTGGGATGGGTTTCAGAAAGAGCTTGGTACACGAGTTAAGTTGAGTACGGCTTACCATCCACAAACCGACGGGCAAAGCGAGAGCGATCCAGACATTGGAAGACATGTTGAGGTCTTGTGTCATCGATTTCGGGGGTAGCTGGGACTCTCATTTACCTTTGGTAGAGTTTGCTTACAACAATAGCTACCACTCGAGTATCAGAATGGCACCTTTTGAAGCATTGTACGGGCGAAAGTGCCGAACTCCTGTGTGTTGGCTTGAAGCGGGAGAAAAACAGTTCGCCGGACCTGAAATCGTGCAAGAGACGGCCGATAAGGTCAAATGTATTCGTGAAAGATTGAAAGCGGCACAGGATCGGCAGAAGAGTTATGCTGATAAGAAGAAGCGGCCGATGGAATTCCAAGTGGGCGATCGTGTGTTGCTTAAGGTATCTCCGTGGAAAGGTATTATACGGTTCGGAAAGCGTGGGAAGTTGAGTCCCCTTTTCTTCGGACCTTTCAAAGTGCTCAAGAGGGTAGGTTTGCAAGCGTACCAATTGGAACTACCGCCAGAGTTGAGCAGAATCCACAACACGTTTCATAATTGTTACCTTCGCAAGTGTTTGGCGGAAGAGGAAAGCGTTATTCCTCTCTCCGAATTGACAGTTGACGAGGGTAACCGTTGTATGGAAGAACCCGACGCTATCTTGGAGAGAAAATCTAAGAAGTTGCGTCACAAAGAAGTCACGTTGGTCAAGGTGCAGTAGAAGCATCACTGGAGAGGAAATGTGACGTGGGAATCCGAAGAGGATATGAAGCGAAGATATCCTCATCTTTTTGTATAGTTTGGATTTCGGGGACGAAATCATTCCCAAGTTGGGGAGGATTGTAACACCCTGGATTTTCATTATAAATGTATCGTTGTAAATCTTGTGTATAACTCTTGTCGTTATCACCTTAATTAGTTTATCGTTCGAATTTATGTTGTTCGGTGAAGTTGGAACCTTCCAGTGAGTTCCGCGACTTGCTTGCGACTTGGAGTCGCGGCATTAGTCGCGAAAGCCTCTGTTGGTTTTAGGGTTTGAGGACACGGGCGAGTTGCACCGCGAGTTGCAGTCGCGACATTAGTCGCGAGATTTCCTGGACCGACTTAAGGGTTTTCAAAACAAATATCTCATTTTGGTTTACATCTCATATCTCAAACTCTCTCTTCTCGCCTCTCTAGATATCTCTCTCTCTCTCTCTAAGTATATTTCTCTCTCTCTAGAGTTTGGTGATTATTATCTAGTTTTCGATCCGATGTTCCGGTGTAGAAAGCTTCGTCTTGTCAAGAGGGTCGATATCTGGTTCTTCGGATTTTCGTATAAACCTATTGGGTGAGTTCCTACTACCTTTCTAAAACTTTATACATGTCAAAATGGTTACAGTTTGAACTCCTATATATCCCCATGGTTACAGATTTAAGATTTCTACATATTTGATATAAGTTGAGTTTTGGGATATTTTAGGGTTCCGATCATTTTATGATGGATTCTATCTTATTTGAAGTAAAAATATGTTTTACTTGCACATTATGTTGGATATGTGAAAGAAAGTTTATGAACTCATTTTAATGATTTTCATTCTTACCAGAAGTTGAACTGGATATAACATTTTGTTTATGAAAATGTTTTTATACCATATGATTGTTTATGGTTGGTCACATATGTTGTTATGACGAGTTTGTACCATTACATCCCTAGGTTTTGAGTCGACTGTATTATTGGGATGTCATATTCCCCATTTTGTAGCTATGGATGCATATGATCCTCGGGGGTAACTTGGTACGGTTATGTGAGACCGGATACTAGCCAAGGTTCATAGTGATCCTAGTGAAGGAGTATACATTGGTTTTGCTTGGGGGCGCGATCTCACATTGTAGCACGGACCTATGTGTTCGTATCCTTGGATTCCAAGTGTTTAGCTCATAACTCGTATTGTGGCCTACTTTGTGTTACGCCACTATACTTGGTAAAATATTTTATCGTTGGTCATTTGATGAGGAGTTTTATAACGGAAAAGCCCGATTGTGGCAAAGGTTTCATTTGTAAGATTTAACCTTTTTGGAAATATTATCTCATGATTCAAATGTTTATATCTTTTGAGCTTTATAAACTGTATGTTCTCACGAGGCTTTAAGCCTGAACTTTTTCTCAAATGATATGTATAACAGGTTTCCCTTAGCGGTGTGATGCACAGGGTTTTGAGAGACGAGTTTGGTCTCGAGGCATTTTTGAGATGACTAAAGTGTGTTGATAGTTGGGCATTGTTAAGTCCCATTCTTTTGATGAATTTTGGATTGTCAACTGATGTAATCTAGATAGTTATGTTTAGATTAGTTTGTTGATGATTTCTAAATCCGTACAGGTTTTTGTAAAGTCTAAATGACTGATACACTTTTTGAGGAGTTTATATCAATACAGATGTCATGTTACCTATTTTGAGAAGTTTTATTTTACTCTGAATTTTTAGGATGTTACACTTAGAGTTTTGGATTCTTTAAGGTGGGATGGTAGATATGGAAAATTAATAGTTGAATGGGGAGGACATAGTTTTCTCAGCTTAGCGAATCAGCCATGGGCTGAGCAATTTAGCCACTACCGAACACCCAGGTATGGCTGTGTGAATCAGCCATATCCTCCATACAGATCATTAAGCCACAAACGAACAACCCCTAAAACTATTATGAATGTATTCGTTATTAATATGATTCAATGACAATTTAATAGGAAGGTGAGACACCAACGACATCATTTGTAAGAGAACATGAGACATCTTAGATGAAACTCTGAGCTTCTATTTTTCACATCCATGAAAAAGTGCTAATTTAAACATTACCTCAAAATAACTAGTTACACAGTTCTACAATTTGATGAACCCGACAATTCAAAATCGTTCATTTAGCAAAATCGTATCTATTTGCATTCTATCAAAACTAGATTCAGAAGAGGTTAATGTTGATGGAGTAATGGACTGCCATATACGAAAACCGGAATACTTATTTTGCATTTTCTAAATGAGTTGTCTTGAACTTGAATATATATAAAACTACATGACTTGCAGATGCCGTCACTCAAAATTAGAAGCTATGCTCAAGATTACATCTTGTCAAGTTTTTTTACACTAGTTCTTCCGAATACATACTCACAATTAAGTAGAATTGAAATCATCATATTGATTCTAACTGTTCTGATTCTCTCTTTCCTAGAATTAATTATGATTAGAGGTGTAAACGAGCCGAGCCAAGTGAGTATTAGGCTAGTCAAAGTCTGGCACGACTTGACTCGTAAAGTTTAATCGAACTTTCGAACGAGTCGAGTCGAACATTAGTGTTATGTAGCTCGACTCGTTAAGTTAAACAAGCTTTATTTTGTGTTCATAATCGACCCGAGCTCCATAATTATTAAGCTTACAAGCCCAAATCGTTTACACCCCTAATTATGATTTGTTTTTTTGGTTATATTTCCTAGTCTAATTAATTCGTTAGTGGCATTGGCTGTGTATAAAAAGAGATATTGGTACAACAGAATGAATGTTAATTGTTACATAGATTTTGGAGAAAGTTTGTGATGAAGATACTTTTCATTTTGTTATGGGAAAAGTCTGAAAAAACCCAATAAACTATCTGATTTTGAATAATTAAGTCCCTAAACTACTTTTTTGAATGATAAAACCCTTAAACTTTCTAAAACCGGTTAAATACATCCTTGTAACCTGTAAAAACAGGTTAATGTAATAAAAATTTGGGAAAAGTCTAAAGAAACCCAACAAACTATCTGATTTTGATTATTTAAGTTCCTGAATTTTTTTTTAACAAATAAATCTCTAAACTTTTTCCTAAATTTTTTACCAGATAAATTATTGAATAATTCCTCTCACCGACAATATAGCAAAAAGAACCAATTAAAGAGAAAAAAATATACATTTTTATTACTAATTCAGAATTATTCAAAATGTATGCCTAAAAGTCTAAAACATAAATAGATACGTATAATTGTACACAAATTATTCTCATTCTTTCACAAAATATATAACAAAAAAAACGTCAATCATTTCACAAAATATACCAAAAAAACGTCAATCCGTTCACAAATATACCAAAAAAAAACTCCAGTAGGTGCTTATTGGCTCGTTTACCTTACCGGATGAACATCGCAAGGGCCGAGAATCATACCCGGTAAGAACGATATAAGGATGGAGAGCCTTACCCAGTAAGTGGAGGTGACGATAGTTTGTTGGGTTTTTTCAGACTTTTCCCTTTTGTTATTCAATATTTTTGTTACATTATTGAATATTTCAATAGTATAATTAATGTTAATGTAACACCCTCAATTCTGGAAATAGCAACTAATTTAAAATTTTCTAAATACACCAATAAATGTTTCATCTACAATCACAATTTAAGGTTTAACCTCAATACACACATTTATTCTATACATATAGTCTATAATATGGACGGGTGCTACTAAAACCCAATAATAGTCGCTATCTCCACACTACGGAAGACATCACAAACTACTTACACTTGCACAAAGCTAAGACTCAACTCTTCATAACTGCTAGAACCAAACCCTAACAGGAACCTGATGCACATGCCGACAAATAAAAAGGTTAGGCTTAACGCCTAGTGAACTCAAGAGTTTTCAACATATATAAATTAATCGTTTAAAAGAGAAAATACAGTTAAAATCATAATCTTTCAAAACGATATACTTCACTTATGAAAACGACTCGTTTACCAATAAATATCTATTTTAAACGAAAGAGACACCGAGTTAATCGTTAACCAAACCAAACTGTTTTAAAAGCGAAGATCCCAATATAAAACGTTCTTTCATAAATTCAAGTTCAACTCAAAACTTACTCAAAATGAGAATAGGAAGAGGACTCCCAATTCTATAAAATGTGGGTAAAATGTTATATCTCGAAATACCCAACACGGGTGGAACATGACCCACAACTCATAAAACCAAAGGTAAAAACCCATATAATTAAATATCGCCGTGAACACGGTCATTAGACCCAAAACTCACGCAACCATAAAATGGAAAGAAATAAAAATTTGAAACGTAGAAATGACGCATTCCATTCAAACTTTAATATACGTGGGGAAAACCCAATATTAAGGCCTTCATTTATCGTCGACCACCCAAAACCAAAGTTGGTAAAAATACTACATCAACATTTAAAATACCACGGATCTACGACGGAGAGACTCGTATACATTGAGAATAGAGGAACACGCAAATAGGCCACCCATACAACTTCCTCGTGTGTCATCTAAACGTTTCCATCTTGGGTGGCGAGAACACGTGAATGGGGCCACCCTTGATGTTATTGGATTTCACCACATATCCCGGACTTAGTTCCCATGCCATACCAGACATCACAACCTCAATCCGTTTATTGCCTCTAGCCATACCCCGTCGAGTTCCACCCTAAGGACTTACGGACACGGGTGCCTATCCAATCTAGACGAGTTTCAACTCGGAGGCTCGTGCCACCTATTGCCTACTCGTTAGCGAACCCAAGCGGTCAACGGTCATAACCAACCTTACCCGCTTTCCCAAAACAGACAGACTTATGTGCCTATTGATCCATTACAACACTGTCTAACGTTACATGACTCCAAATGAAAGACCAAAGCTCCCAAAACATGTAACTCTCAAATGCTACAAAAATGTTCCATCATACTCAAAACCCCACAACGGTTATTAATCCGGACAAATGTCCTCAAGACTCAATTTAGTCAAACCCGAGCCAAAGGCCCAACAATTTACGTAAATATCCAACGAAAGCATTTGTAAACATTAAAACACGTTTAACCGACGATGATGTAGACACCACGACCAAAAGTATAATTAACCCAAACTTTTCATTGGTTGAAACAAAACGCTCTCCAAATGAACTCATACCCTTATATTTTCAAAATGCCTCATAATACAATAATATGCATTTTCCGAAAAGGCTTATAAGACCCAAATACACCAAATGACACTTACATCAAATGGACCCCAAATATATATGTAAAATAATCAATGAAACCTTTCAACATGATTTAGTTATCAAAATTCCCAAAAATCCCAAAATGGGTGTTTCACCATGTTTATAAAACTAAATGTTTCAAAATAAGCATAACTTATCAGGTGATTAACAGTTAATAATTTCATGTAAAACACAAAACACTTTAAAAATAACATTTTGGTATGTACACCGTTTTCACAAATCAACTTGAACTCTCCTTGCTAGATTTAGGCTAAATCTATATTTTACCCACGCAAAGCTCCCTTGGGGAAACTTGAATCCTCAAAGCCAAAACCTCCAAAAACCTAGATTCACAAGATTCCAACCATAAACATAGATATTCAACCGAATAGAATCGTTCCCCAACACTTTACATGAAGATCTCATCTATACCCAAAACCCTAATTTCCAAAGATGAAGAATTAGAAGTTTACCTTAAACAATAGCTTGAATCATCCACCAACACACTTCTAGGTTACCAAAATACACCACAAACTCCAAATCTACAAAAGGGAGAACAAGGGTGGATGAAACCCTAGGTATCTTGATGAAGAAGATGAAGATGAGAGATTATGGTTCTAACCTCCAAGCTTGCTAGATGAAGAAGGATAACTTGATTTTAGGAGAAGGACACCCAAAATGAGTTAGGGTTTGATTTTGGGGTCGGTTTGGAAGAGAAATGGGGGAAGGATTTGAGGTTAGGGTGAAAATGGGGTTTGTGGCCGAATTTTCTCATTTTTGTGCACACAGCGGCTCTGCGCGGGTGGCCGCGCCCCTCCAGCCGCGCGGAGCACTGCCGCCCAAAATTCTCGCCCGAGCACCGTTTTGGTCATAACTTCTTCGTTTTAGCTCTGATTTTGCTCCGGAAAGAACCGTTGGACTCGTAATTGAATCCTTAATCTATCTAGACTATAAAATCTAGGATTAAAGTCCAAAATCCTTTATCTTATTTTTTTCCTAATATATCGGTTTCGGTATTAACTTGAAATGATACCTTTCGAAAATCGGGGTGTTACAGTTAAAATTTCCAAAATAGAGAAATTGTTGGCAGTGGCCCAAGAATTTCTTTGAGCGTGTGCACCTTTATGGTAAATCAAAGGTCCGCAAAATTACGGTTTGACCTATAGGGGGAAGTCAATGCGGTTTAACCTAGGAAAAAAGTCAATTGTGTTGATTTAGGGAATAAAATACATTTTTTCGAATAGAATCGACTTTGATCTCTATAATAAATGTATGTTGTCTTGAAAATGAGATAAAAAACGATGATTTTGAAGATGAATTGACATTGAGAAAGAAAATAAATCATGAAGAAAAATATTAAAATGAAAATGAGAGAAAAAGTAACAAAAACTTGTTTTGGGAAAGTGGTAGTTATATCTATTATTGTACCTAGGTTGTGAGATCCTCCTAACTATATATTTTTTATAGTAATATTTTCAGTAATAGCATTGTAGGGCCTGAGTTAATGCCTTAGGCCGGCTCTGGAGTCTAAAATTAAAAATAAAAATTAACTTTTTGCTTAAAATTAGATTTGAACCTGTGACCTCCAACATGAGGAGTGTTAATCCTACCATTTCATCCATGTTTAATTACTGTTATATATTTGATTTCAAAATATTTAAGGACACCCCTCAAAATCAAGAGGTTGCATCATTCAGACGCCTAATTTTTTTTTTCTTACAATAATTGATTTAACGGGAGCACGAGAGCCTACTCGCCCTTGATAGTTCCACCATGAATGTTTGAATTAGATATAATTTTATTTTAGTAAAGTTTACTTTTGATCCTTAATGTTTGTAACTTTTAACGAATATCTGGATTTAGTCTCTCACGTTTGTCAATTCACAATGCTTTTCGTCCTTCCGCCTAACAACCATTAACTTTCTCTGTTAAATCCATTTTAATAAGGGGTATTTTAGTCATTTTTTATATTTTACTCTTATATTAAAATTAAAAAAACATATTATATATTATATAATATTATAAATTGAAAAGAAATAACAAAAAAAATAAGCAATAGTGCAACCAACACAAATCAATATTCATAACCACCACCATCCACCTTCATCTTCTCTGGCCAAACTCTTTGTCCGATCATCTTCTCCGGTCACATAACATACACTCACACATACACCAAAAACTCAAAACAAACCCAAATCCCAGACACAAAACATATAAAATCAAACACAAATTAAATATCTCAAATACATTAGATATATATCAAGAACATCAATGAAACCCTAAATCAAATTCCCAAAATAAAAAATCCTAAAACTTAAACCCCTAAATCACTACCTAAATCAAACCAAAACTTAAACCAAACTTTACCCTTGAATCAGACAAAAACCAAAATCAAGATCTTCATAGAAGAGGAATCAGAAGCAGACCCAGAAGCATATATGAACCGGAAAATCCCTCCCTCTTTCCCTATCGGTGACCAGAACCACATATGACATACCCCTCTGTGTCACTGTTGATGTCACGAACTGAACCTGAAAACCATGTCCCTATGTTTCTCCGTCAATGTCATGAATTGAACCAGAAACACCCTCCCCTTGTTTCCCCATCGATATCATGAACAGAACTAGAATCCCCCTCCCTCTGCGTCTCCGTTGGTGTCGATAATAAAACCAGAACCAGAAACCCCTCCCCTTGTGGTTTATAGAACCAGAAACCCCTCCTCATCGATGTTACCTGTGGTTTCAATTTAGAGTGAGATGAGGACGGAGATGAGGTTTTAAAACGAGATGAGGAAGGAGATGAGGTTTAGATTTGGCCAAGGACGAACCTAGAATTTTTTTTCATACGGTGTCACCATATGATATAGACAAAAAATAATTACAAAAACTAAGTTTTTATCGACGTGTCTTCATCTTTTTACCGACGTTCAATATTGCATGATGTGTTTTTAGTCCAATTCCACCATTTCGAGGGATTTTTAAAGTTTTTTTTGCTTGATTTCAATGGATGTTTAAGTTTTTTTTATCGATTTCGCGAGTTTTTTTTGGTTGATTTCAAGAGTTTTCTTCGGTTTTTTGATTGATTTCAAGAGTTTTTTTTGGTTGATTATGAGGTACAGTTGCACATACTTGAAGTTTCCAAAATAATATGGTAGCACCTTCCAAAACGATAAGGTTGCACCTTAAACGAAACTAAATTTTTTACCCTTCGTCGGAGAAATAATACGGTGGCACGTGCCACCATAGCCACCATACAAGGTCCGTCCATTGATTTGGCCAAGATGATAATGATCAATGGCACTAGAGGTTGTGCTTATTGCCAAATACTTCATTCTTTGGTGGGTGTTTTATACATGCACATATATGAGGACGGAGATGAGGTTTATATGTAATTTTTTTTAAATAATTAATATTAAATAAAAAATACATGAAATGACCAAACTACTCCTCATTCAACTGGATTTAACGGAGAAAATTAACAGCTGTTAGACGGAGGGAGGAAAAACGTTGCAAAGTGACAAACGTAAGTGACCAAATCTGAGAAAACAAAGTTGAGGCACGATATCCGTTAAAAGTGACAAACATTAGGAACCAAAAGTGAACTTTACTCTTTTTTTATAGAGAAAATTACAGTTTTGTTCCTCAAGGTTTCGTATTTTCTTTGAAAGAAGAACCTATACTTCAATATCTCAAATGGTGGTCCCTGAGGTTTGGATTTTTGCTCTGAAAGGAGGACCTCCTCACTAACCCCATTTAAAAAACTTGGTTAAATTCAGGGGTATTTTGGTCATATCACTTTTTCCCCTCTTTTGCATTTCTTTTTGTTTTTCCTTATTATTGTGTAAAAACATTAAAGTTTAGGACCAATGTTTTAATTAACTCATATATATATATAGTGTATGTATATATATATATATGTAAATGTATGAGTATGAGTGATATATATATATATATATAGAGAGAGAGAGAGGTAGGTAGGTTCAAACGAGAATAACACCTATTTAAGAAAATAAAGGGATAGATCTCAACCACTTGTTAGATCAAATCAATGGCTAGGATTATTAATGGCAATATAAGTAATTAAGTTGCTATCCAACCAAAATTTCCACAAGGGTAAAATTAATTGAGGGGTAAAATTGGAAAAATATTTCATTTATTGAGTAGACGTGATAAGACAATCGAAAATCAGGGAATCAATATCCCTATCAAATAGGAAACTACAATCATTCCAAAAAAATCTCAAACACAATATCCTTCTAGTTGAAATCTTCTTTGCCTTTGACAAAATCACATCCTTTTCTATAATCGAAGACACTGAAGCTACATAGTTATCCTCTGTTGGGACGAACTCGATCTTGAGAAAAGAAAAACCATTCGGAAGCAAAGCCATGGATGCGTTGGTCGTCATTGATATCGAACCATTGAGCGTGACAGGTATGAAATCTTGTTTGTTTGCTATATTTTATGTTTTAAATGTAAACCCTACGGTTTCTATTGACAATGCTTGTTCGTTTATGGTTGAAGGACTTCGAAAAAATAATCAAATAACAAAGAAAGCAGTGATTGGCAACTTCGTAAACACAAGAGATCAACCCCTTGATGTTGATGATTGTGAAAATAGTACAGACAACAAACGGAAAATATGCAATGCCTTATTGGTAAAGGAATCAGGTATACATTGCAATATTGGTAAAAAAGAAGTGATTTTGTTTTATATTCTATATGTCGATAAACAATAGGGTTCTTGTTAAATATGAATCATATATGCTATACATTAAAAATCTTGTTCAATATGAGTTTTTTTAGTTTTAACATTCTAAAATCATATGTGATGTACAATTTAGAGTATTTGACTTGTTGATATCGTTATTGATCATATGTGATTTGGTTTCTTGAAACTAAACCCTAGGGTTCTTATAACAATGTGGTTTTTTGTCCCCAGATTCAAGGGGTTTGAAAAAGTAGCAGGATTGCCAAGAAGACAGGGGTTGGAATGCTAAGCTAACCAAGACGATGATACAAGAAGCATCAAAAAACAAGATTGCACAATTGGCTTTTGTTCTTGCTTATTGATAGTCGTTCTTGTTTTGTATGTTTAAAAACAATAGCTTCTTAATTAGTTGTCGGGATAATGATGTGGTTAATTTGGAATGGTATAGGAATGAATTTTTTTATCAATGTTACTGTGTTAATCAGTTTAATCATATAAATTTGTCTATTAGTTTGTGATCAGTTATGATTTTGTTTGGATGAAAATGATAAATAATGCCTGTGATAATATAATCACATGTGATGTTGTGCCGCATTCTATGCCTAAACATTATGTCCAATGTCTTTATAATAATATCACATGTGATTTTGTGATGCATGCTATAATGCATAGCATATCTAAACATTATGTCCAATTTCTTACCAGCAAAATCACATATGATTTTATGATGCATACTATCTCTAACCATTCAGCCTAATTTCTTTGTAGTATAATCATACATGATTTTGTGATGCATACTACACTTAAACAATCTGTTTAATTTCTTTACAATATAATCATATGTGATTTTGGTTTGCATATTATACCCAAACAATATATCCAACTTATTTATCATATAATCATCTGTGATATTGGGATGCATATATTATACATTTGATGCCTCTGTTGATGACGGGAACAAAAACATAACTGCTACTATTTTGCTTTGAAAAAATCGAGATTGCTTGAAGAAACAAACAAAAACAGATGATTTACCCAAATGGATTAAAAAAGGGATTTGCTTGAATAAAAGGAAGCGGATATATACAATTTTGATTTGAGTGAGATATTGTGTTCCCTAATTTTTTGGAAGTCAACACTATCCTAAATTAATCCATGGCATAATATGACCTTAACTAGAAGCGTACTCGCGCAATGCAACGAGATACATCACGATTTTAATGTTTAATTTTATTTTTTGTTTTTTTGTTGATTTACAGTACGATTTTGGATGGTTTTGAGAAAGTGATAATGATTTTTTATAAATTTGTTTAATTTAGACTTAATAATATAATGTTTTATATATAAAAAAATTAAATATTTTGTTAAAATTCAATGATAATCTTATATATTTTTAATGACATATAAAAAAAATAACCAATTACATATTTAATAATATAATTAAAACAAATTTATAGTAATATAATATATTAATTAATAGTGATATATGGAAAGTTCTGCATAAAAAGAATATCCTGCACATACCAAATCGGTGGGTTTAGAAGTGTGCAGTAGTAATACGTATTTTGTGCTTTGAAACTTGTAAATTAAGAGATTTTTAAAATCTTGCATAAAATGATAGTAACTTGTGTTTTATGACTTGTTTTTAAGATTTTTTTATGTCTGCTTTATAATATAGTATAGATATAGATATAGATATAGATATAGATATAGATATAGATAATAATATAATTAAAACAAATTTATAATAATATAATATATTCATTAATAGTGATACATGGAAAGTTCTGCATAAAAGGAATATCCTGCCCATACCAAATTGGTGGGTTTAGAAACCTGCACTAGTAATATGTATCTTGTGCTTTGAAACTTGTAAATTAAGAGATTTTTAAAATCTTGCATAAAATGATGCTACCTTGTGCCTAATAATTTGTTTTTAAGAGTTTTTTATGTCTGCTTTATAATATAGTATAGATATCCTTTTAATTTGAATTTTAGAAACTATTATTTTTGGAATTGTTTTTAAAAAATGATTGGATGAGAGTTGTTCCTTTGTTTTCTTAAATAGTTAGCATTCTCGTTTGATCCTCTCTCTCTCTCTCTCTCTCTCTCTCTCTCTCTATATATATATATATATATATATATATATATATATATATATATATATATACCCACACCTGCCACCACCATTACCTCCCAAGGCTTTCGCTTCCACCCCGTGGAACATGTGTAGGTCTATGGGGTTCCCCTGAAGTCCCATCAACTCATAACCATCAGAGCCTGAAGCTGCATTATCGACAACATCATCTCACGAAGTTCTCATGATATACAAAGATAAATCCTCAACCTTACCGACAATTAATACCCCAAAAACCAAAAATCAGAAGGCAATTCTCTTAACCCAAACCCATAAATACCAAAAAAAGTTGCTTGCAGGTTGATTTTGAAACCAGATGATCAAAAAATTGCAACCTTAAACACACAGATCAATTCCTAAACACACTGAAACAACAAAAAACATCAACATTGTAGAATCGCATAAATCAACCAAAACTCACCGGTGAATTGACTTCATCGCCGTCGAGTGAAAGGTTTTTGGTATAGAGGGAGAGAGAGTGAATGTGTATGTGTGTGATAGAGAGACCATCGTCCCTGTAAAACCATTGAAATATAAGGACCAACCACGTAATTAACCATGAAAAACCATCTTCTCCGGGAGCCGTCATCTTCTCTGGCGAAGGTTTTTGGTCATCACGTTTCTGTTGCAGCCTTGTAGGGACATTATCTAACTCAATCAAACATTGAGTTCTTGACGGTGTGGTGGGTGAGGTTATATGCAGACTTGTCTTATATATACAAACACTATATATGTATATACACACACAGACTTGTATATATACACACACAACACATAGACTTATATATATATAAAAACACACACAACCAACTCCGACGAGAAGCTCCGGTCATCTCCCTGCCCCAAACCAACTCTGATGATACAAAGAACCATCACCCCCCTCCTCTGGTCCTGTGTTTCTTTCCTGTGATTTGGTCCCTTTAGAATGTTCAATCACCGTCATCGTTCCTATGGGTTTGATCGATGGTGAAATCCCAATTGATATCGTCCCTGTGAATCTGTGATAATCGTTCCTGAGTTTTGTGGTCGGTGATCTCGTTCTTGTTGCTACTATGATTTGGTCTTTGAAATCATCCCCTGTCGACTCGAAGAACATGGTCATGTGGTATCTCTTTGTATATATATAGATATAACACACCAGGGATGATATATATATAGAGAGCAAGGATAATTTGTTAACCAACCATTTGTTGTTAACTTTATAAACCATTTCCAACAAATAGAAATCCATCTTTGATTGTTGTTTTCTTTGTTTTAGTATTTAATGCTAAAGGGTAGAAATGTCAATTCTTAATTAGCAAATACTTTATATTTCATTTAATTATTTGGGGGTTACAATAATAAAGCCTCCATGATTCTAGCTAGCGTAGGTTATGATTTCAAAAAAAATTCCATTTTCAAAATAATGTTAAAATCATATGAACATTTTAATGACTGATTTCATACTTTTTTTCAAAATCATATAGTGGTTATTTTCAAAAACTTTATCCGGTATTCATTTTAATTCAAAAATTCTCATATAGTGTTAACCTTTTACAGAATGATTTAGCTATAATGTTAACTGTTTCGAAGGTGTGGTCAACAATGATGAACATTTTTGTAGGTGTTCATGTATGTTCAACTAAGTATTTATGACATTGTGTAAACTATGCAACAACACTTGGTATGATGTTTGGTGTTTTCATAGAAACTCTGTTGGCTTTATTTATCAGATAGAAGTAGTTTGGGAACTAAATGAATTATGGGTATCAATTTTGATGGATTTTGAATTATGAATTTCATCGAACTCCGGATTATGTTTATTTTTCATTACTCTTGTCTTTTAGTTCACTGTTCATGAACCAAGGTTGGGTAAAAGTTTACATCCAATATTTAAGCAGTGATGATGGTAGTTCACTGATTGCATGTATCGTGGTAGCATCAGATCATACATACGACCATGAGTTTTTTTTATCTAACCTGTTCATGTTTGTTCATTACTTCACCATTGGGCATATTTCTTCATAAAAATATGATATTTGAAATTAATATTGTTCATATTTTTCATATGAATATGATATTTAAAAGTAATATTGTTCATATTTTTTCATATGAACATGAATGAACCGGGGGTTACGATTCTTTTGGAAGAATAATGTTCAAATACATGCAGATTCATGAACACTAATGAACTGGGGGTTACAATTCTTTTGAAAGGAAAATTAATTAAGAGAGAATAAAGACATAATGTTTCATTTATTTTTTTTCCCAAAATACCCTTATCACTATAGTTCACTCCTAATTTTTCATTAATTGTACATTTATTAAGGTTTTTAAAAGATATTCAATCTCAACCATTGATTTCCATGATCAAGGGCTTATAATGGTTCATAAAGTTAACACAAAAAAATGTGGTTAACAAATGAACCTGACCCTATCTATACTATATTATAAAGATGACATAAAAAACTCTTAATTACAACTCACTAAGCTTTATGTACTATCATTTAAAGCTATCTACTTAAAATCTCTTAAAAATAACTACTAAAGCCTAATGTACTACCTGTAAAGCTTTTAACCCTAATTAATATATTTCATTCTTATCCCCCAAAATCCTTATTTCTAATCCCCAAACCCTAAAATTATGAAATTTGAATTCTGATAAACATAATCAAAACAGGATAAACATCTCAATTTAAATATAAAAAATTTAAAATATATAAGATAATTAATGAATTTTATGTACTATCATTTAAAGTTATCTATTTAAAATCTCTTAAAAATAACTACTAAAGCCTAATGTACTACCTGTAAAGCTTTTAACCCTAATTAATATATTTCATTCTTATCCCCCAAAATCCTTATCTCTAATCCCCAAACCTTAAAATTATGAAATTTGAATTCTGATAAACATAATCAAAACAGAATAAACATCTCAATTTAAATATAAAAAATTTAAAATATATAAGATAATTAATGAATTTTAACATACTACTTAATTTTTTTTATATAAAAAACATTATATTGTTAAGCCTAAATTAAACAAATTTATATATAAAAAACCATTATTACTCAATAAAAATCATCCAAAATCGTACTGTAAATCAATAAAAAACAAAAAATAAAAATAAACATTAAAATCGTGATGTATTAAGCATTATGTACTATTATTTAATGCTAATCTACTTAAAATATCTTAAAAAACAATTAATGAAGCAATATGTACTACTTTTAAATGTTTTAACCCTAATTAATAAATTTCATCCTTATCACCCAAAATCCTTATCTCTAATCCCAAATCCTAAAATTATGAAATTTGAATTCTGATAAAAATAATCAAAACAGGATAAACATCTCAATTTAAATATAAAAAATTTAAAATATATAAGATAATTAATGAATTTTAACAAACTACTTAATTTTTTTTATATAAAAAACATTATATTGTTAAGCCTAAATTAAACAAATTTATATATAAAAAAACCATTATCACTCAATAAAAACCATTTAAAATCGTACTTTAAATCAATAAAAAATAAAAATAAACATTAAAATCGTGATGTATCTCGCTGCATTGAGCGAGTACGCTTCTAGTATATATATATATATATATATATATATATATATAGTTATTTACCAAGTTGGTCCCTTAGGTTTTAGTGTTTTCACATATATACAAAAATAAAAAAAGTACAAAAAAGAGACAAAAACATGGTTGGACTATTTTGCCCCTCCTACTAACTGAAATTTTTAACGGGGTTAGTGAGGAGATCATCCTTTCAGAGCAAATACCAAACCTCAGGGACCACTATTTGAGATACGAAAGTATAGGTCTCACTTTCAAAGAAAATACGAAACCTCAGGGACCAAAACTATAATTCACTCTTTTTTTTAATTGAAAAATTGTTTTTTATTTATTTTCATTATAAAGAAATATAGCATAAAGTATGGGAGATGCTATGATGTATTTGGAATTGAAGAGAAACAAGGGCACAGAGTACGGATTTATTGCGTGCATGGGAATCTTGAGTAACTTTGGTTTCTTACACAACCCGTCCTTTCAACCTCCTTTTGTACGGACTTTTCCATGTGTGTCCCTTCAAAATTGTCAGGGGCTGTTTATGTAATTTTAGGGTAGGTGAAGGTCTTTACTTGAATTTAAATATACTTTTGGCTATATTCCATTTATTGCCCTTAGAGTTTTGATAAACTTCCATTTAGACCCTGCTATTTTACCACACTCGAATTGTCATCCCCTTGTAAATAATCTTTTTTCAATTTTTTGCAACAAGTTCACTTGAAAAGGGTTAGAGGGTGTTTAGTTTGTGGAATCTCATAAAATCGAAATGACAAATCTTTTTGACTAAATTATTTGGTTCTGTTTGATTCGTGGATAAAATGGATTGGATTGCATCTAGTTTTGCAGTTGAGTTTAGGGATTTAGGCATTGTTTGACAAACTAGCTTATAAGTTAACTTATGGTCATCCAAACATGTATTAGGAAAAAAAGCTAGCTTTTTTTTTTGCCAAACATAGCCTTAATCATTTATGTGAACAAGTAAAAGAATTTGAACTTCTTTGTTGGGCCAATGTGAAGAATTTTGTAGTTTGATTTTAAATGTATAAATATAACATTTGAATTAACCAATACCACTACTAGTTCACCACCCATCCTAATCATTTGAATCCAAAAATAATATCATTGTCGTTTCCACTGCCATTACTATTGACACAACCACTTGCCATTAATATTATTATGAATTTTATCGTTATATATTATTTACACTTTAAGCAATAAAGTAAGAGAATATAACAAAAAAGTATTTTAGTCATTTATCATTATCTTATTACAATCCAGAAGTCATTCTGTAAACCAAAAGAATAAATTCCAAATTCGTTGACAGACTTCGTACTGTTTTCTGTCAACCAAACGTATGGCCAAACATAATTTATTTTCATTTCAATTACTTTAAGTTTCAATTCCTTTCATATTATTCATTTCAAAAACATCTTACAAACCAAAAGGCCTTTTATTTGATATTATGGATATTATAATTGTAATCACTATTGATACAGTGCAAATCACATTAAAATCGAATGTACTTTTTATTTATAGTGTGGAAAACTTACTTTGAAAAACTTAATTTTACGGGATAAACTATGTCTTTTATGAAACTAAAATAGTATTATAATTTAACGCAATTATAAGAAAAAAAATTATGACTTTATGAACAAAAATATAATGTATTATAATTTTTTTTTCAAAAAAAATTCTTTTGAAATTTTATTATTAGCTTTTATTGTTTAAAAATAACTTGTCACATACAAGAAAATGATAATTTTGAACCAAAACCTAATAAGTCACTCGTCGAAATGAGATTTGGATTAAACGGTTTTTGGTTATTGTCTAAACTGAATAAGGATCATTTACTATTTTAGTTAAACTAAATAACAAATTATACTAATAATTTAAATATTTTATTTTTATACAAATGAACCAAATAAAACATTATACTATTATCATTTTATATACTTTATTGCTTAGATGATCTTTTTTGTTTAATGTTGGATAATGTGTTATGCTAGATTTTAAATATATAAATATAACATTTAAATTTAATTTAACCAATACCACTACTAGTTCACCACCCATCCTAATCATTTGAATCCAAAACTAATATCATTGTCGTTTCCACTGCCATCACTATTGACACAACCACTTGCCATTAGACCATCCATATACCTGAAATTCATTTACACTTTCAATTGTGCCACATCAGCTTTTACAATTAGCACCCACAACCCTGCAATTCATTTACACTTTCAATTGTGCCACATCAGCTTTTGCAATTAGCACCCACAACCCTGCAATTCATTTACACTTTCAATTGTGCCACATCAGCTTTTATAATTACCTTTTTAATTCTTTGTTTTAATTTAATGTAAATATAAAATTTAATATTTAAACTTATTTTACTATATTTTATTTAAAAATAACATATATATACATAGATTATCTTTTAAAAAAGAATAAATTAGTTAATTAAAAAATAAATTAGTATTATTAATTTATAAAATTCATTACTTTGTATAATAGTTAGTTTATGTAAATAATTAAAAAAAAGGGAATAAGAAATATGGGTTAGTGGCCAGGTGGTTTGCAAAGGGAATTGCAAGTTTTGCAATTCATTTTCCTATGTGGCACTATATTTCTGACAACTCAGCTTTGCCAATTGCAATCCCTTAGTGGATGGCCTTAATATTATGATGAATTTTATCATTATATCTTATTCACTGTTTAAGCAATAAAGTAAGATAACATAACAAAAAAGTATTTTAGTCATTTATCATTATTTTATTACAATCCAGAAGTCATATTCTGTACACCAAAAGGACAAATGTTAGTCTACAAATGTGTTGGATCCAAAATCATGGGAATTAAAGTCAAAACTCAAGTCAATCCTCAAAACAAAGTCCAAGTCAAAGCTTCTTAGTGAAAAAGTCAAAGTGTTTAGTTTAGCTTTGTTAGTTTTGTCTTTGTAATATTCTTAGATATAAATACATTTTTGTTTGTAGAATCATTAAGCACCTTTTAAATCACCTTGAGAGATTATATCTTAGAGAGAGAAATATATAGAGAGAAAACTATTTGTAATCTGTGTTCTTAAGATTGAAATAATATGGAGCATTTGGATTGATTTGTTGTCTTCATATTGATTTGCACATAATCTAGGAATAATAATTGGTATCAGAGCAAGCACTGAATCAGAATTGAGATCGAAATCTATGAATTTTTTGGTCGAACTCGAAGAACGCGCAAAGTCAACTGTTGAGAATCGATTTCATTGAATTTTTTATGTTTCTTTTTGCAAAATGATTCCACTGTGTTAGTTTTATGGTCTAGAACATTTTTGATTTGTATTGATTGTCCATATTCACAACAGATTGTGTTAATTTTGGATTTGAGTGAGTTTTTGTTCGAACTGTTCACGCACTGTATTTTGAGATCAAAATGTAATTTTTGTTGTTTCTTGGAGAAATTGTTCATTTGTAATCTGTTCGACTTGTATTAGAAGACGAATTGGTGGATTTTCAGGATCAAATTTGGAGTTTTTAAGGATTTAAGGCTGGAAAAGTGAACACAACCTCGAAAAGTTGAAGAAGTCGCAAGATTTGAATAAGTCGCAAGAGCCATATCTGAAGAACTCGCAGACAGTGGTATACGAATTCTGAAGAACTCGCAAGCTTCTTGATCTTTTGTTTGTTCGAATTTTTCTAAGGCAAGAACTCGCAGAGTTCAGTGTACGACTAGCTCAGAAGTCACAAACTTCGACCTGCGACAAACTACTTATCGCAAGTCTCTATCTACGACAAGCTACTGTGTCTTTTCTTCTGTTTGTGTCAAGTTTGAGAACTCGCAAGTTTAGGCTTACGAGAAGTATCTGCAACAAGTTATTTGATTGAAAACTTTCTAAGTATAGAACTCATAAGTATTGCGACAAGTTAATTGTCTGAAAATTTTCTAAGTATAGAACTCGCAAGAAGATTCATACTCAAAACTCGCAAGCTTCCCCTTACGACAAGTCAGAACTCACAAGCTTCAGCCTGCGACAATTAAGAACTTGCAAGCTTCCTTCTGCAAGTTCCTCACTTCTTTGTTGAATAGGGTTTTGCGACAAGTGTTCCTTAGTGGTCTGCGACTTCTGTACTTAGTCAATTTTTGGCTATTTTCAGAATTTTGAAAAATTTATGATTCTATGTTTAAAGATCAGTGCAAGTTTTATCAAGGTTGGTACACAATGTCTTCAAAAAAAGAGAATGCTAAACTCAAGGCCAATATTGTCTTTCTGGAAGAAAAGATTGTACAAAAGCGTGAAAGCTATCACAAAACTCTTGCTGGATACGTATATCATTATAATTGCTATGAGAAGGAAAGGAATGAACAAATTGCTTCTGTCAAGAAATATAATGAGTGGCTCCACCTGCATGTTGCAGATCTGAAAAAGGCAATTAGTTCTGTTAATTATTCAGAATTTTTTGCTGAATACAAAAGGCAGATAAAAGAGCTTAAAAGAGAAATTCTTGCAACTTTGAAAAGTGATAAGTGGTTGGAATTGAGAAATCTGGTCAAGATAAAATTAAGACAGTTGAAGAAAAGACAAAAGCATTGGAGACTAAGAATGCTGAATTAAAGAAGAAGCCACTTGAGATAACAGAAGGTGCTACTAAGAAAAGTGAAGATAAAGCAAAGGTTTTAGACAGTGAACATAATGAAATGAAAAAGAAGATTATCAAAGACATAGATGAATTTGAGAAGGAAAAGAAAAGGTTTGCACATAAATTTTCTAAATTTTGAAGGAAGACTTTTGAAGAGAAGAAAACTGTTGATCTAAAATGTGCAAAACTTTCTCAACAAGTGTCATATTTTGAGAAAGTAATCATTATGGAAAGGGACAAGTTTGCAAAAGAGAAGAAGGTAGTTGAGCAGAAAAATGTTGGATTTTTCAAAGAGATATCTAATCAAAGAAAGAATGTCGAGAAATATTTTAAAGAAGAAATGGAGGTTTTTGAAATGGAGATTAAGAAGCTGACAAGAAAGTTATCTGAACTATCAACAAAGGCTATGAAAGAGCAGAACACGAAGTCTGAATTTCAGAAAAAGATTGACCTGCTCACTAAGGAAAGAAACAGTTTATCTTCCAAGATAACAGAACTTGAAGAAATTGTCTCTAAGGTGGTTTTGTCTGAGCAGAAGACTCCAGAGTCAATTATTCAAACACCTAGAGATGATACAATATCAAGTTCACTTCATACAACGGTTTCTACAAAAAGGTCAGTTAATTCAAATGATCATATTCGTACTACTAACCTTTTCTATGATTGGAATGTTGATGGTTTAGGTACATTTAGAAGAAGAAATGGTAATGAGAAGTTCGTATGGAGAGTGAAAGCAGCTTCTGATGAGAAAAATGATCAAAAATCATTTGTGCATGTAACACCCCGAACTTCGAAAAGTATCGTTTCAAGTTAATACAAAAATCGGTAATTTTAAGGGAAAAATAAGATATAAGATTTTGGACTTGAATCCTATATTTTATAGTTTTAGTGGATGAATGATTCAATTACGAGTCCAACGGTTCTTTCCGAATTGAAATCGGAGCTATAACGAAGAAGTTACGGCCAAAACAGTGAACGAGAAGAAATCCGGGCGAACAATGCACTACGCGACTTGTTCCGCGACTTAGGGTCACCCGCACGACTTAGGGGAAGCGGGCGACTTATGCCGCGACTTAAGGTCGTGTGGAAAGTCGCGAAATCTCCTGGTCGAGCATAAAACCCGATTTTCAGCCATAGAACTTCATTTCTTCATATCTTCTTCATCCCAACTCCCATTTCAGTGATTCAAGTTGCCATGGTTTCGTTTTTGAGAGATATTCAAGGATATATCAAGAGATTTGGAGTCTATTGGAAGATCCAAGGGTATTTTGTGGTGGTAAGTTCCTTATTTCTCTCAATGTTAAGCTAGGGTTTGATGGTTTCACCCTTTTTCCTTTCATCTTGGGTGTGATTTTGATGACTTGTGTGGTGAAGGTGACCTTGTAGATGTGTTAGATCTAAGATATAAGGAGATTGCTTGGAGATTTCAAGACTTCATCAATGGTGATTTAGCCTAAATCTAGCAAGGTGAGTTCAAGTTGATTTGTGAAAACGTTGTACATTCCAAAATGTTTATTTTAAAGTAATTATGTATTTAACATGAAATGGTCATTTGTGGAATTACTTGATGAGTTTTGGTTATTTGAGAAGTTTAGTTTTATAAACCTTGTAAAACACCCATATTGGGAATTTTTAGGCCTTTTGTTAAATGAGTCATAAATGGGTATGTTTGGTAACTTATTGCATAAATGAGATTATTTGGTTAAAATACGTTTTTAGTGTCTGTTTGGGTGGAAGGTTTAATTTTGTGTTACATGACGTTTTGAAAGGATAAAGAGTATAAATTTATTTGGAAAACCCTTTGTCCCGACTTAAACTGTGTTAGAGTCCATTCAAGTATATTGGAGCGTGTGATTTCATGGTATGGGTTGAGTATGTTTATTAATTGAAAAACGTTATTCATTGGTCAAAAAGAGGTTTTGAGTATTTTGGCTCGATGTCATTCCAAAGGAGTCTTGAGGACACTTTTCCGGTTTTGAATGGCTCAAGTAGCCCCATCATGACGTACGTACTAATATGCCTTGTTGCATTTTGGTGTTGGTTACATGTTCGAGTGCGTTGGTCATTTCGGGTTAGGCATGTAATGTTAGACTGTGTTGCATTGGATCTATAGGCACGTAAGTCAGTCTGTTTTGGGATGGTCAATTGGGTATTGCGGGGTTAAACTCAGGTACCCATGTTTTATGACCGGAAACTTTACAAGTGATCGCTAGGAGGGTTGAGTCTGTTAGTGCTACCGGGAAAGTAGGCACTAGGACCTCCGCCGCTTGAAGTAATGCCTGAGAGGTAGTCTTTAAGTGCGTCGGGCCTTTGAGGTGGTGTTCTTCGGAATAGCCCATCAAGGTCAACTGACTTGGGGTGACACTTGTTAAAGAAGTCATAGGGACACCTGACTGTGATGTCGGGAGGTGTCATTCGATTAACGTTGCTTGGGTGACATACTTATGTGTTTCCTCCACTCTCAACGGATACGGGCCTCCCTCGTCGTCGGCTACTGTAACACCCTACGACCATGGTAAATTTAAAGCTGCGGAAACTGTAGAATTAAGCATCAACCAAAGGTTTAAACCTCCCAAAAAGGGGGACTGTACTTAACCTTTACAAAAATCTGAATACGGATAAGGATCTCAACAACAAACTAATCTAAACATACACTATCTAGATTACATCAATTGTTGATCCAGAATCATCCAAAAATATGGGACTTAACAAATGCCCAACAATCCAATACTAATCATCTCAAAAACCCTCGAGGTCAATCCCTGACACTCAAGCCCTTGGCAACCCGCCGCTAACGAGAACCTGATATACATATCATTTGAGAAAAAGTGTTAGGCTTGAAAAGCCTAGTGAGAACATACATTTTATAAATTTCAAGGGATATAACATTTGCATCTAAAAAGGAAACCTTTCCAACAAGCATTTCCAAGTTAACTGATGTTAGGATAAAAATCCATTAAAATAAGGTCATAAACCTTCTTTCCAGAACCTCACAATTTAATGCACATGTAGTTCTTCGTTTTGATTACCTTATAGAACCTCACAATTTAATGCACATGTAGTTCCATAATTTATTAACGGCCAGAACCTCACAATTTAATGCACATGTAGTTCTATATTTGTTAACGGCCAGAACCTCACAATTTAATGCACATGTAGTTCTATATTTGTTAACGGCCAGAACCTCACAATTTAATGCACATGTAGTTCTATATTTACTTTACTTGGTAATCTCCAATTAATATCAGTCGACTCAAAACCTAGGGATCCACTAGTAATGGTACAGACCTGTCACAACAACAGTGTGACCAACCATAAATAGTCATATGGTATAAAAACATTTTATAAACAAAAATGCCTTTTCAAGTTCAACTTCTGGTAAGTATGAAAATCATAAAAATGAGTTCATAAACATTCTTTCACATATCCCACGTAATGTGCAAGTAAAACATCCTTTTACCTCAAATAAGATAGATTCCATCATTTTAGTTAAAAATGATCGGGAACCCTAAAATCTCCCAAAACTCAAGTTATATCAAATATGTAGAAAAACTTAGATCTGAAACCATGGAGATATATAGGAGTTCCAAAAGGTATCTTTTGATATGTATACAGTTTAAAATGATGGTAGGAACTCACCAAACAGGTTTATACGAAAACCCGAAAACCAGATATCGATCACGACGAAGAGGTGAAAGTTTATACACCGAAACCCCGAGCAATGCACTTGATACTAGCGATTAACGAACCCTTGAAGATCCAAAGAAACTTTAGAGAGAGAGAGATTTGAAGAGAGAGAGAGAGAGAAAGATTCTGAGAAAATGAAGATATTTTGGGTTAAAAACCCTTAAGTCGGCTAGGCAACTACGCGGGTTATGCCGCGACTTCAACTCGCGGCATAACTCGCCTGTGTCCAAAACCCAAAATCATCCAGTGGGTTTCGCGGGTTATTCCACGACCTTAAGTCGCGGTGCAACTCGCGTAGTTCCAAAAATCTCATATCAAACAGAGGGTTACGCGGGTTGTGCTGCAACCTCTAGTCGCGGTGCAACTCGCGTAGTTCACTTCTTGTCCCCAAAATTCTCAAAATCCAACTCAACTTCAAACCAAACACGATGCTAACGATAAAAGCTTAACCACAAGAATACCAAAATTACATAACGGAAATTCGGGGTGTTACAATCCTCCCCAACTTGGGAATGATTTCGTCCCCGAAATCCTAACTATTTGAAAAGATTAGGATATCTTCGCTTCATATCCTCTTCAGCTTCCCACGTCACATTGGCTCCCCGATGATGCTTCCACTGCACCCTGACCATAGTGACCTCTTTGTGATGCAACTTCTTAGACTTTCTCTCTAAGATGGCGTCGGGCTCTTCTACACAACGGTTACCCTCGTCTAATGTTAACTCGGAGAGAGGAATGACGCTTTCCTCTTCCACTAAACACTTCCGAAGATAAAAAATATGAAACGTGTTGTGTAT
This sequence comes from Arctium minus, assembly GCA_954870635.1. Classification (NCBI taxonomy): domain Eukaryota; kingdom Viridiplantae; phylum Streptophyta; class Magnoliopsida; order Asterales; family Asteraceae; genus Arctium; species Arctium minus. Next base: position 18,163,629 of record OX941097.1, on the reverse strand, counting down.
TTTGCTCAACTCTGGCGGCAGTTCCAATTGGTAGGCTTGCAAACCCACCCGCTTGAGCACTTTGAAAGGTCCGAGGAAACGGGGACTCAACTTCCCTCGCTTTCCGAACCGAATAATGCCCTTCCACGGCGATAATTTAAGCAACACACGATCGCCCACTTGGAACTCCATCGACCGTCTCTTTTTATCGGCATAACTCTTCTGTCGATCCTGAGCCGCTTTCAATCTTTCACGAATGCTCTTGAACTTATCGACCGTCTCTTGCACGATTTTAGGTCCGGCGAACTGCTTTTCTCCCACTTCAAGCCAACATACGGGAGTTCGGCACTTTCGCCCGTACAATGCCTCAAAAGGTGCCATTCCAATACTCGAGTGGTAGCTATTGTTGTAAGCAAACTCTACCAAAGGTAAGTGAGAGTCCCAACTACCCCCAAAATCGATGACACAAGACTTCAACATATCTTCTAATGTCTGGATCGTTCTCTCACTTTGCCCGTCGGTCTGTGGATGGTAAGCCGTACTCAACTTAACTCGTGTACCCAACTCTTTCTAAAACCCATCCCAAAAGTTCTAAGTGAACCGACTGTCGCGATCTGACACGATCGACAATGGTATTTCATGCCTCGAGACCACTTCATCGATATAAAGTTTTGCTAACTTATCCATCGGTAAAGTCTCGCGCATAGCCAAGAAGTGAGCGCTCTTTGTCAATCTATCAGCTATCACCCAAATGGTATCGTGACCTCAAAGAGTTTTAGGCAACTTCGTCACGAAATCCATGGTGATATGCTCCCACTTTCACTCGGGAATCTCTAAAGACTGAAGACTCCCATACGGTCGTTGATGTTCGGCCTTAACTTGCGAGCACGTAACACAACGCTCCACATAACGCGCTACATCAAGCTTCATTACCGGCCACCAATAATGCAACTTCAAGTCCCTGTACATCTTCGTACTTCCCGGATGAATGGAATACTTGGACTTGTGAGCATCTTCAAGCAAAAGATCACGGTTACCCCCAAGTTTGGGTACCCACACACGACCGCTGAACAGTTTTACCCCACGGCTATCTTCCGTTAAGAGCAAACGTTGTTTTGTCATGACTTCCTCCTTGAGATTTTCTTCCAACAAAGCTTCAACTTGTGATGCCTTGATCTTTTCAACAAGACTAGACACCAACTCGATTCTCGAATGGGTAGCCCGAATACTTCCGCTATAGTCCTTCCGACTTAACGCATCGGCCACCACGTTCGCCTTACCAGGATGGTAAAGTAACTCACAGTCGTAATCTTTGAGTAACTCGAGCCACCGTCTTTGTCTCATATTCAACTCTTTCTGATCAAAGACATACTTCAGGCTCTTATGATCTGTGAAGAGTGTACACTTCGTGCCATAGAGATAATGTCGCCAAAGCTTCAGGGCGAACACTACCGCTGCTAACTCCAAATCGTGGGTAGGATAGTTCTTCTCGTGTATCTTAAGTTGTCTCGAGGCGTAAGCGATTACCTTTCCCCGTTGCATCAACACACAACCTAAACCCATCTTCGAAGCATCGCTATAGACGACGAAATCTTCTGACCCTTCAGGCAATGATAAGATTGGAGCTTCACATAATTTATTTTGAAGTATTCGGAACGCTTTCTCTTGTGTTTCGGTCCATTCAAACTTCGCATTCTTCCGAGTTAGCATGGTCAAGGAAGAAGCGATCTTCGAAAAGTCCTGAATGAATCTCCGATAGTATCCCGCCAGACCCAAGAAACTTCGGATCTCTGATGGATTCTTGGGAGGCTCCCAATTCATCATAGCTTCAATTTTGGAGGGATCCACTTTCACTCCGTCTCGAGTGACAACGTGACCCAAAAACTGTACTTCTTCGAGCCAAAAGTCGCACTTGGAAAACTTGGCGTACAATCTTTCTCTTCTCAACACTTCCAGAACCTCGCGTAGATGCTGTTCGTGTTCTGACTCACTCTTGGAGTACACTAGTATGTCATCAATGAATACAATCACCGACTTATCGAGAAATGGTGGGCACACTCTATTCATCAAGTCCATAAATACCGTCGGCGCGTTCGTTAGGCCAAAAGGCATCACGAGAAACTCATAGTGGCCATAACGCGTTCTGAAAGCCGTCTTCGGAACGTCTTCTTCTCTTACCTTTACCTGATGATAACCCGAGCGTAAGTCGATTTTGGAAAAACAACCCGCCCCCTGAAGTTGATCAAACAAATCGTCGATTCTCGGAAGCGGATATTTGTTCTTCACTGTTGCTTTGTTCAATTCACGATAATCAATGCACATTCTCATTGTGCCATCCTTCTTCTTGACAAACAGGACCGGAGCTCCCCAAGGTGACGAGCTCGGTCTGACGAAACCCTTCTCCAAAAGCTCTTGGAGCTGTGCCATCATCTCTTGCATCTCTAATGGCGGTAAACGGTAAGGAGCTCTAGCAATAGGAGCTGCTCCTGGAACGAGATCAATCCGAAACTCTACTTGACGATCGGGTGGTAACCCGGGCAAGTCGTCCGGAAAGACATCTGGAAACTCGTGCACAATCTTTACATCGACCAACTTTGACTTTTCTAACTTGGCGTCGATCACGTAGGCTAGGAAAGATGAACATCCTTTCAACAAGCACTTGCGTGCCTTTGCCATTGTGATTATTGCCACATCACCTTTTCTCTTTTCACCATAGATGACAACGACTTCGCCACAGGGGTTGGGAATTCGAATCAACTTTTTGGAACATACAATCTCGGCATGATTGTTCGACAACCAATCCATGCCGACCACCACATCAAAACCCTCGATTAACATCGGCAGCAAATTGATCGAGAATTCTCTTCCCTCGATACCGAGAGTACACTTCTTCAGAACATCACGGATTAGAACTTTACTACCATCAGCTATCTCTACTACTAACGCATCCTCAAGACTAGTAGTGGACATAACAATCTTTTGACGAAACAACTCAGATACGAAAGAGAAACTGGCACCCGTATCGAATAAAACACTAGCAGGTACAGAGTTTATAAGAAAAGTACCCGATACCACATCAGCGGATGCCTTGGCTTCATCAGCCGTCATTTGGAATGCTCGACCCGGAACCCTAGGTGGGTTCTCCTTCTTCGCTGGCGCGTTGCCCGATACAAGCTTCGGGCAATCTCTCTTCACGTGCCCCGGTGCCTTGCACTCGTAACATACAAGTCCTCTGATCGGACAGTCACGGGTGATGTGGTCAGACTTACCACATTTGTAACAAGATTGAGGCACGGTATTACAGTTACCGTGATGCTTGGTTCGACATTCGGGACACCACCTAGCTTTCTGCTGGCTGCTGAAGCTTCGGTTCCCGGCAAAAGGTCGGGATCTCTTGGGAGGTACAAAACTGTTCTCCCACTTTCTCTTGTCAGACACCACCATCGCTTTCTCAGATTTGCTTCTCAAAAACAACTCCTCCATAAACTGATCTTCTTCAATCATCTCTCGGAGAATGGAAGCTTTAGAATTGTGGACCATAGATAACAGGTCCGCTGGTAGGCCATTGAGGTAGGCCTTCATTTTATCTTTCTCCGTTGGGGCCACGTGCTCCACCAAATCCAGCTTTTCCATGAACTGACGGGTGTACTCCCTCACCGTCAGGTTTCCTTTCACAAGAGACCGAAACTCTTTCTCAGTTCGGTCCATAGTTCTTTCACTGCAGAACTCTTCCAACAATTTCTTTTTAAACTCGGCCCAAGACAACTGAGCCAACACAGTAGGAGACAGGGTGGATTGAACGATATTCCACCAAGTGAGGGTTGTATCTCTAAGCAATTGGGTACCAAACCGCACCCTCTGATCATCCCCACACTCAGAAGAGCCAAAAGCTTGCTCAACCGCTCGAACCCACTTCACACACAAGATCGGGTCATCAGAACCGGAGAACTTCGGTGGCCCGCATCCTAGGAAAGATTTATATGAGCATTTCCTCCCACTATTCTGGCCAGCTACAATCCTGGGTTCTTCAGTCCTGACTCCGCTACCAGAGCCAGTCAACACATTCTCTTTCACTGCTCCATGTCTTCTGAGACTCGTGCTTTGGTCTTCCAACATCTTCTGAAAAACCTCTTGCTGTTTTTCCATGGCCGTCGTCACCAATTGCATGACGTTGGCCATAATATCAGCTTGAGGGCTAGCTAACTGAACAACGGGACTAGTGGACGCCAGAACCACTCTTGGCCCTAGCTCCACTTCCCCAGAAAGAAATGGTGGCACGCGCGAAGGAATGACGGTCGCCGTCCCAACCACGGGATCTCGCTCAAGCGAACTATCATCACGCAGATCTCCATCGACTAACGATCGATTGCGTGTATTCACCATCCTAAAAATGGTTGCCACAAAATTACGAGAAGAGTAAGAGACAGATCGAGAGAAAACACGGAAGAACGTACTATTATAGTACCAAATGTCATAATAACAGTAATTCAGGCACAATCACGTATAAATATTCTCATAATAACATTAGCTAAGTGAGATTATGAACATACAATACATAATGGTTCTTGATACCATCGCCACAACGTTTGATAACTACAATTTCCGTCAACTCTAAGACCAACCCATTTTAGTAGTTCTACCCAATACTCACAAATCAATGCTTAATCTACTCAGTCTAAGTCTAGACATCTTACATTCATGCCTAGATCTCTTAAACTAGAGCTCTGATACCAACTTGTAACACCTTACGACCAGGGTAAATTTAAAGCTGCGGAAACTGTACAATTAAGCATCAACCAAAGGTTTAAACCTCCCAAAAAGGGGGACTGTACTTAACCTTTACAAAAAATCTAAATACGGATAAGGATCTCAACAACAAACTAATCTAAACATACACTATCTAGATTACATCAATTGTTGATCCAGAATCATCCAAAAATATGGGACTTAACAAATGCCCAACAATCCAATACTAATCATCTCAAAAACCCTCGAGGTCAATCCCCGGCACTCAAGCCCTTGGCAACCCGCCGCTAACGAGAACCTGATATACATATCATTTGAGAAAAAGTGTTAGGCTTGAAAAGCCTAGTGAGAATATACAGTTTATAAATTTCAAGGGATATAACATTTGCATCTAAAAAGGAAACCTTTCCAACAAGCATTTCCAAGTTAACTGATGTTAGGAATAAAATCCATTAAAATAAGGTCATAAACCTTCTTTCCAGAACCTCACAATTTAATGCACATGTAGTTCTTCGTTTTGATTACCTTATAGAACCTCACAATTTAATGCACATGTAGTTCCATAATTTATTAACGGCCAGAACCTCACAATTTAATGCACATGTAGTTCTATATTTGTTAACGGCCAGAACCTCACAATTTAATGCACATGTAGTTCTATATTTGTTAACGGCCAGAACCTCACAATTTAATGCACATGTAGTTCTATATTTACTTTACTTGGTAATCTCCAATTAATATCAGTCGACTCAAAACCTAGGGATCCACTAGTAATGGTACAGACCTGTCACAACAACAGTGTGACCAACCATAAATAGTCATATGGTATAAAAACATTTTATAAACAAAAATGCCTTTTCAAGTTCAACTTCTGGTAAGTATGAAAATCATAAAAATGAGTTCATAAACATTCTTTCACATATCCCACGTAATGTGCAAGTAAAACATCATTTTACCTCAAATAAGATAGATTCCATCATTTTAGTTAAAAATGATCGGAAACCCTAAAATCTCCCAAAACTCAAGTTATATCAAATATGTAGAAAAACTTAGATCTGAAACCATGGAGATATATAGGAGTTCCAAAAGGTATCTTTTGATATGTATACAGTTTAAAATGATGGTAGGAACTCACCAAACAGGTTTATACGAAAACCCGAAAACCAGATATCGATCAAGACGAAGAGGTGAAGCTTTATACACCGAAACCCCGAGCAATGCACTTGATACTAGCGATTAACGAACCCTTGAATATCCAAAGAAACTTTAGAGAGAGAGAGAGAGAGATTTGAAGAGAGAGAGAGAAAGATTATGAGAAAATGAAGATATTTTGGGTTAAAAACCCTTAAGTCGGCCAGGCAACTACGCGGGTTATGCCGCGACTTCAACTCGTGGCATAACTCGCCCGTGTCCAAAACCCAAAATCATCCAGTGGGTTTCGCGGGTTGTGCCGCGACCTTAAGTCGCGGTGCAAATCGCGTAGTTCCAAAAATCTCATATCAAACAGAGGGTTACGCGGGTTGTGCCGCGACCTCTAGTCGCGGTGCAACTCGCGTAGTTCACTTCTTGTCCCCAAAATTCTCAAAATCCAACTCAACTTCAAACCAAACACGATGCTGACGATAAAAGCTTAACCACAAAAATACCAAAATTACATAACGGAAATTCGGGGTGTTACAGCTACCAGTATTTTAAATATAAGGATGTCTTATTTTATTGTCATTGGTTCTTTATGGTCGACAGTGAATGAGGGCCTTAATATTGGATCTTCCTCCTCTTATATTAAGGTTTGAATGAATTATGTCATCTCCGTGTTTTGGTATTTAGATTCCTTTCTTTTATGGTCGTGTGGGTATTGGACCTAGTGTCCATGTTTTCGGACATACGGTATATGTGGTTTTGATAATGGTTTATGGGTCAAGTATCTTGCCCCACCCGAGTTTGGGTGTTTTAGGATATAACGTTTTATTCCCATTTCTTAAACGGGAGTCATTTCATATTCATGTTTCGAGTTAGTTTACGTTGCATCAATTTATAAAACATGTTTGAAATGAGGTGCCCATCTTTGAAAGTGCATAACATTGGATGAGAGTTGTTTTCTACGTTTTAAAAGACATCAATTGAAAGGTCACGACTTTAAACGAAGTTCATCATTTTAAAGACATTTACTCATGTAAAACTCTTGAACTCACTAGGCGTTAGCCTAACCTTTTTATTTGTCGGCATGTGCAACAGGCTTTGTTGGCGAATAGTTCTAGTGACTCTATGAGGAGATGAGTGCTTGTGGTGTGCCGAAGAGGTGATTAAATTAGTGAAGTCTTCCGCATTAGTATTGTGAAGAGAAACATGTACTGGGGTTATGTAGCACCCGACTTCAGTTAGGTTCTTGTTTAATACTGAAGTTTGTATTGTTGAGGTTATTTATAGAATTTTATATTCGAGGCATTTTGAGCTTTGTTATGCAAAGTGGAAGTTTTGTCCTTCATTTGTTATTCAATTGATATTTTTTTAATTAATTGCTCTTATCAAATTTGAGGGTGTTATAGTGCATACACCCAATGCCAAGAAGAACATTGTGTATAAAGGTAAACCTGATCTTGTTTATTCGATAAATCAATTAATCATGTTAGCTAAAAACAACATTAATTGTTCTTACTATGGCTCAAATGATTTTGTTGGTAAAGATTTTGTTAATTATTAGTAACGTTCTTATTATATTACTCTGAATAGAACTGCAACTAACAAAACTAGACCCAAATACCAGTGGGTACCAAAGCCAAAAGATCCATCTGTGTTGCAGGCATCTCAAGTCTAGGTGGAGTAAAGGAACCATGACTCTTGAATAACACAGTTCAAGACCCGTACTTCAATGTTAAGGAGTATGACTTCTAAACACAACAGTTTATAACTCGTACTGTAATGATCAAAAGCAATTGTACTCCGATGCTTAAGAAGAGATGATTAACATTCAAGGGGGAGTACATATTATTCCTACCGATGAATATTGTAAATGCAATATTTCAGGGGGAGTAAATGACTTCTGATTAAATCAGATCAAAACTCGTTCTTAACAAATTTTATTGCTTTAATGTTTTTCTTTTTCAATAAAAGTTTTTGTTTTCAATAAGACTTTGTTGCTTTGACGACTTTTTGACTGTTTGCAGAATTTGAGGGGGAGCTAACATGATCATATCAATCATGACTTTGGAGCTGATTTTATGAGATTCATGTTGAGTGTAAGGATTATTCTACTCTTAATCTCATTATGTTTGAAAGAAGGACAACTTTCAGACATGAAAACATGATTCTTAAATGTTCAAATCACTTCTTATTCTCAAAATGTTTTCATGTATTTAGAAGTGTGATTTTAAATGTTTTCATTTTATGAACTTTAATGTTTAACAAACCGTTTGTTTCCAAAGATAAATACTTGTGTATTATCTTTTCCATATACTGTCAAGTATTCACACACACTGGTTTAGTATTGTTGTTGATTTTCTTATTACCATGTTTCAAATGAAAAAAAAATTGATGGTAATAAACCCCGTTTTGTACTTCATTGATATTTGAGCGTTAGTTCATTTCATTCAAAGTGTTTCTTTCAAGAATGTCTATATTTGATTCTTATAGACAAATTCCAATTTTTCATGACTTAAGCTTTTCTTGATAAATCATTCATATTTGATCTTTTCATACATTGTCAGATTCTCAAAACATATCTATTGATTTCACTTTATTCATTCAATTTCCTTGTTTTGAGAAAATCTTCCATGTTTCAAATGCTCAAATCTTCATGATTATCTTTCTGAGCATACATTTATCTGACATATGTATTTCATATGTACTGTGCTTTAACTGTTGAAGTTAAACTATTAAGCAACATAATGCTTTTAGGACAAATACATGGGATCAGTGTGAGGAATTTAATGAACTTCTATGGATTCACGATAACCAGTGTTTCCATTTCCAAGAAGTTATCCTGAGTGATCGAGAGGCGAGGGGTCAATACTAGAGTGTGGGTGTGTGATGAGGTAAAATATAAAAGAGAGTTTGGTTAGAAGTGATCTTAAATGTTAAAAAGAAAGAGGGTGTGAGAACAGAGTTAAAAGAATATCAGAACTCTACACCAACCACTTTCTGAGCCGGGCAACCACATTACTGTTGTTTCACAATTCTTTCCGTGGACTTCATTGAAACAGGCACTAGCCCATGCCAACTCTTGATTTAAACCCCACCAGCTACTCAATTTTTTCTTAAAAAGAAGATGTTTCAAATTTTTTCTTGGGGACGCAACACATAATCTATCCCGTCTTCATTTAGAAGATGTGGATATTGAAAAAGAAAGAAAGTTGCCCCACCTTCGCACTTTGATCATGCACAATTGAGTCTGTGTATTACTATTGTTGTCTCAATGGTTTACACATTTTGATCCTATTATAAAACATTCATGTTTAAATTTTTTTCATACACAAGCACGAACACACATAAAGTTTGTTTTTCTGTCGGAACGTTCATAGAAAATTCTTTGTGATTTTCGATGATTGAATGGAAGCCCTGGGGGAGTGAACATCAAAAAGCTCCTTTCCAATGTGCATCCGTTGCACAAAGTGGCTTAGTGTTACTTACAAGTATCTTAACTGATTCATTTGTTGATTCAGGTTTTCACTCTTATTTGTCTGAATTTGTCTGAATTTGAAAAGATTCGAATGAATACATTATAAATTGAAGGATGGTTCAGATGCTCATTTGGAAAGGTCAATGGTCAGAAAAAGGTTCATGACATTTCTTGAAGATAGTTTTGATGATTTCTATGCTCTACATCATCAAAAAGGGGGAGAATTAATTTCAATAAATGTTGTCTGAAGAACAGTTTGTAACAGTTACGGGGAGACATGATCAAGAAATGTTGGATTTGGAGAAAGTTTGTTGTTTGGAATATGAGAGAGATACAAGAAAATTGTCAAGAAATACAATTTATCAGGAGATTGTATAGTTTGGAAAGAGAAAGTTCAATGAATTCAGAAAGTTTGTTGAAAATTTGCTGAAAATTTCTTCGAAGATTATTTGCTGAAGCAAAGTGAGCTAAGTCTGAAGATAATTTCGCTTCTGAAGTCTAAAAGGGGTTTTTATTACCTTGGTAGTAGTGATAGCCAAAAATCGGGCTCGGGCCGAGCCGGGCCGGGCCAAAACGGGCTTCGGGCCGGGTCGGGCCGGGATTCACCCGAAAAGGGGTGGCCCGGTTAGTCTTGGGGTAAACCGGTTTAACAAAAACCGGGCCGAACCGGGCCCAAAACCGGGCCAAGATCGGGCTACGTTTTTTTTTATTTTTTAATAATTTCTTTTATATAATAATTAATTACTAAACTTTAAAAAATAAAAATTGGATTGGATCACTAAAATACACTTTAAAAATATGTTTTATTTATAATAAATCTCTAAAATACACTTTAAAAATACATTTTATTTATAATTTTAAGTTACAAACTTACAATACATAAATTCTAATAACCCGAACCCGAAGGTCCCGCTCCCGAACTCCCACCCTCACCCCATCCCCATGGATTGTAATTGTATGGATTATAGTATGGATTATACTCTGGATTGTAGTCTTCAAGAGTTTCGTACTTTTCCAGTCGATCAACAGCCGTACTATCATCAAGGCGGTAGGTGTCTGGTTCTTCTTTTTCATTGTCGTAACGTAAGACGCCACCGGCACTACTAGCATCGTCCTCGGTTACGGTTCCCGGTGTACTTAGTCCTTCGTCGACTTCATTTTCGGCTAAGTTTAATTCTACATCGTCTATATCCGCCTCCATGATTGTTTCATGTTGAATTCTTTGTTGGCCATCCTAGTAATCCTTCAAACATATGCAACACTCTACCGACTCCGGGGTTAATCTTGATCGACGCTCCGATATGATCCTACCACTAAGAGAAAAAGCAGACTCCGAAGCTACGGTACTAGCTGGATTGTTAGTATATCAAGGGCAACAGATGCCAAAACCGGGTATTGAGGTTGTTTACCTTTTTACACCATTCTAATAAATCTAGTGATTCAACATCGCTGACGGTTGTGGAGGATGCCGCTATAAAATTAGTATGTATGTACATATTGAATTCACTCAAATTATCTCCATCAAATCTAGATTTTTTACTAGATTCATTTAAAACCGAGTTCATTAAATTTGCCATTAAGTCGGACCGGTTTCTCCCACGAGAACTAGAACCCGGTGAAAACATTTGAGTTGCAGGGGTTTGTTGGCTTCCTCCCCCATAATTAATTCTATAAATATCAAATAATTGATGAAAATCATTATTAAATTGTAGTATGCGGTTCCTTGAAAAAGAAGAATTTGTAGCCGTATCCAAACCAAACGCTACACATATTGATTGTATTAAAACTTCGACACCCGTAACATTTAAATACGGATTTAATGCCGCGGCACAAAGAAAACTGAAGGGGATCTCTTTAAAATATTTTAACAATTTTGCTTTCATTGGTGCTACCACGTTTTGAAAGTTGAAATGTTCTTCGTATTGAGAAATTTTACTTGCCAAAATATATATTTGATTTAAAAGTAAAGGGCTTGTTGGATAATAAATACCGGATAACAAAGTTGTTGCAGTTTTGAAATCGCCCAAAATATCATGTAAGCCTTCAAGCATTTGCCAATCATATTCAGATATCGTGTTATCCGGGTATTGAATGTTATAAAATGCGTGAATATATGGTTTTTGTCTTAATAAATTATCCATCATTTTGTAAGTCGAATTCCATCGAACCGCCATATCGTGTGCCGGTCCCAAAGCTTTAAAACCGACATCTTTGCAATATTTTATATATGCTTGTTGCATGCTTTTACCTTTTTGTGAAAATCCGGCGTAACATAAGCCTAAACTTAGTTAAAGAATGTTTACATACTACTAAGCCGTCTTGAATGGCTAGATTTATTATGTGCGCAACAACGTGTGTGAAATAATTTTCCATTTAAAATAGGGGATAAATCCAACTTTAATTTCTCTACACATAACGTATTATTACTAGCATTATCAAACGAAATACTAATAACCTTATTAGTTAAATTATAATATTCAATATTTCTCATAATTATATTAAATTGACGCTCACCCGAATGTGGCGAACCAAAGTGCTAAAACGTGATTACACGTTTGCATAATTGCCACAATTGCGGCACAATCCAATGTACTGTTATACATATATAAGATTGTGGCAATCCGAATGGTGCGCTCCATATATCATACGTTAAAGAAATCTTTTTTGGCCATTTTCCAAAGTTTTATAGCATCACGTCTAAGAGTTTGACGACTTACCAAACCCACGTAGCGTGGTTGTAGCGAGAGTTTGATCATGTTCGTAATGTGAGGATTGTCGAAATGTCCGAACGGCAACCCCACTTGAATGACACATTTCATTTGCATTTCTCGGGCCAATGCGGCATCATACGACCATACTTGACCGGAATTGTCAAGTATGGGTTGACTTGGATCGTCACCCGATTTCAACTTCTTGCACGAAGACTCGTAGTGGCGCTTTAACGTGGTATTTGCGGCCGCCGCAAGGAGATCTCCACACCGTTTGCATTTTTGCTTTTTTTGTACCGTCGGGGAGCATCACCAAGTTGAAATGGTTCCAAATTGGTGCTTTTCGTCCATGATCGTCAATAACTTGGTAATTTTGTTCGGCCATTTTGAGAGTAGAGACTTGAGAGTAGAGACTAGAGAGTAGAGAACTAGAGATATTAGACTAGAACTTGCGAGAAACGAATATAGCGAGTGCCGATAAATGAGAATTGTATACGTTTTTTGCGTTTTGTAAGTTGGTGTCACTATCCATAACCAACACAAGTATTTATATGGGTTTGGAGGGGTAAAAAACACCAAAAAACGGTCAAAAATGCATACCAACGGCTAGAAAACGGCTATATTTTTGAAAATGTGAAAATTGGGCCGGGCCGGGCCAAAAACCAGGCCGGGAACCGGTTTCGGGCCGAGCCGAGCCGGGCCGCCAAAAAATCCAAAAACCCAAACCGGTCTAGGTTTTCGGGCTTCAAATCGGTTTGACACCGGGCCAGGCCGGGTTTTCAGTCGGTTTGGGCTCGGTTAATCGATCGGGCCGGGTCAGGCCAGGCCCATTTGGCCATCACTACTTGGTAGAGATTGTTATAGTTCTTGATGAACACATTCACAAACTTTGGGGGAGAATACTGTAATTCTGAAGATTGTTTGTCAAGACATAAAGAGAGAGGTTGTTCGTTGAAGCTGAAATTCCCTTTTGATTCAAAATGAGAAGTTTGAATGCTTATCCTTGTGAAGATGTTAAAGGTGGAAATTGATTTCGTTAAAGATCAAACAAGAGGGGAGATTGTTCGTTAATGTTGAATTTCTTTTTGAATACAAAAGAAGAGTTGACTAGCTCATTTTTGTGAAGATGATCTTGTATCCAAAGGGGGAGATTGTTAGTGTACAAATGTGTTGGATCCAAGATCATGGGAATTAAAGTCAAAGCTCAAGTCAATCCTGAAAGCAAAGTCAAAGTCAAAGCTTCTTAGTGCAAAAGTCAATGTGTTTAGTTTAGCTTTGTTAGTTTTGTCTTTGTAATATTCTTAGGTATAAATACCTTTTTGTTTGTAGAATCATTAAGCACCATTTAAAGCATCTTGAGAGATTATATATTGGAGAGAGAAATATAGAGAGAGAAAACTATTTGTAATATGTGTTCTTGAGATTGAAATAATATGGAGCATTTGGATTGATTTGTTGTCTTCATCTTGATTTGCACATAATCTGGGAATAATAACAAATTCCAAAAATTTTGACAGACTTCGTACTATTTTTTGTCAACCAAACGTATGGCCAAACATAATTTATTTTCATTTCAATTACTTTAAGTTTCAATTCCTTTAACATATTATTCATTTCAAAAACATTTTGCAAACCAAAAGGCCTTTTATTTGATATTATGAATATTATAATTGTAATCACTTTTGATACAGTGCAAATCACATTAAAATCGAATGTACTTTTTATTTATAGTGTGGAAAACTTACTTTGAAAAACTTAATTTTACGGGATAAACTATATCTTTTTTTTTGGAGAGGGTATCCCAGACCACATTGGACCCAGACTAATCCCTGGCAATATGGGCCGAAGCCCGACTGCTAAAGCATGCAGCCCGGGGTCGAAGCCCCCGTACCTCCAGGATGCGTCCCCTAGGGTTCGAACATGAGACCGCTACTAGCTAGTCCACATGCCTTACCACTAGGCTAACACCCTTTTTGGTGATAAACTATATCTTTGATGCAACTAAAATAGCACTATAATTTAACACAATTATAAGAAATAAATTATGACTTTGTGAACAAAAATATAATGTATTATATATTTTTTTAAAGTTCCTTTGAAATTTTATTATTAGCTTTTATTGTTTCAAATCAACCTCACCCCGGAAGCGGCTCCGATAGCCCGAGCTCCCTATCGTTTGACCCCGACGGAGATGAAGGAGATGATGACACAACTTCAAGAGTTGTTAGAGAAAGGTTTTATCCGACCGAGTTCTTCACCTTGGGGAGCGCCGGTGTTGTTCGTGAAGAAGAAGGACGGATCTATGCGGATGTGCATCGATTACCGAGAGTTAAATAAAGTCACGGTGAAGAACAAGTACCCTCTACCTCGCATCGATGACCTCTTCGATCAGCTTCAAGGTGCGGGTTGTTTCTCGAAGATTGATCTCCGATCCGGTTATCACCAAGTGAGAGTGAAGAATGATGATATTCCGAAGACGGCCTTCCGAACGCGCTACGGTCACTATGAGTTCTTGGTGATGCCTTTTGGGTTGACCAATGCGCCGACCATATTTATGGACTTGATGAACAGTGTGTGTCGCCCATTCTTGGATAAATCCGTGATCGTCTTTATCGACGATATTTTAATTTATTCTAAGGAAGAATCCGAACATGGGAAACATTTGCGGGAAGTCTTGGAAGTCCTAAGAAGAGAGAAGTTATTCGCGAAGTTCTCTAAGTGCGAGTTTTGGCTTCAAGAAGTTCAATACTTCGGGCACGTGGTGTCAAAGGAAGGTGTTCAGGTGGACCTGACGAAGATTGAAGCGATGATGAGTTGGGAACCGCCAATGAATCCGTTGGAGATACGGAGTTTCTTGGGCTTAGCGGGCTACTATAGACGCTTCATCCAAGATTTTTCCAAGGTAGCTACCCCGCTCACATCCCTCACAAGAAAGAACGTCAAATTTCTTTGGACCGATGTCCAAGACCAAGCATTTCAAACGCTCAAGAGGAAATTGTGCGAAGCTCCGATCTTATCCTTGCCTGAAGGATCGGAAGACTTCGTAGTCTATAGTGACGCTTCCAAGATGGGGCTTGGATGCGTACTCATGCAGCGAGGGAAAGTCATTGCCTACGCGTCTAGGCAATTAAAGGAGCATGAGAAAAACTACCCGACGCATGACTTGGAGTTGGCGGAGGTAGTTTTCGCTTTGAAGTTGTGGCGACATTACTTGTACGGGACCAAGTGTACTCTCTTCACGGATCACAAGAGTCTCAAGTACATCTTCGATCAAAAGGAACTCAACATGCGGCAAAGGAGATGGCTTGAACTTCTAAAGAATTATGATTGTGATCTACTCTACCATCCCGGTAAAGCCAATGTGGTGGCGGATGCATTGAGCCTGAGAAGCCATGATGGTGGTGTTAAATTGTCCCTTACAAGAATTGATGTGGTATCAAGTTTGATGGAGAGCATCAGAACATGGCAAGTGGAAACACTCAAGGAGCAAAACCTCAAGTCCGAGATCATGGTGAAGCAAAGTGGACTTTTGACGGAAGACAGCCGTGGGCTCAAACTCTTCCAGGGTCGTATTTGGGTGCCCAAGTTAGGTGGAAATCGAGAGTTACTTCTAGAAGACACGCACAAGTCGAAGTATTCTATACATCCCGGTAGTACCAAGATGTATAGAGACTTAAAACTAAATTATTGGTGGCCGGTGATGAAGTTAGATGTGGCTAACTACGTGGAGAGATGCGTCACGTGCCTTCAAGTCAAGGCGGAACATCAAAGGCCGTACGGTAGTTTACAACCGTTGTCCATTCCCGAGTGGAAATGGGACAACATTACCATGGATTTCGTGACTAAGCTACCAAAGACCTTGCGTGGTCACGGTACAATTTGGGTGATCGTGGATCGGTTGACCAAGAGCGCGCACTTTCTTGCGATGCGGGAGTCTTTGCCGATGGAGAAATTGGCTAAACTGTACATTGACGAGGTGGTGTCAAGGCACGGAGTTCCGCAATCGGTAGTATCGGATCGGGATAGTCGTTTCACTTCGAATTTTTGGATTAGCTTGCAAAAGGAGTTGGGCACTAGACTGAATTTGAGCACAACTTATCATCCTCAAACGGATGGACAAAGCGAAAGGACGATCCAGACGCTAGAGGATATGTTGAGATCGTGTGTAATAGATTTCGGGGGAAGTTGGGACTCACATCTACCTTGGTAGAGTTCGCGTACAACAACAGTTACCATTCTAGTATCGGAATGGCACCGTTCGAGGCGTTGTACGGGCGAAAGTATCGAACTCCAGTTTGTTGGTTAGAAGCAGGCGAAAAGCAATTCTCCGGGTCGGAAATAGTGCAAGAGACGGCGGACAAGGTGAAAGAGATTCGAGAAAGGCTAAAGGCTGCGCAAGACCGACAAAAGAGTTATGCGGACAAGAAGAGAAGACCGGTTGAGTTTCAAGTGGGAGACCGTGTCATGTTGAAAGTGTCACCATGGAAGGGAATCATTCGGTTTGGGAAGCGTGGGAAGCTCAGTCCTCGTTTCCTTGGACGATTCGTCATTTTGGAGAAGATTGGTTTGCAAGCCTATCGGTTGGATTTACCGTCGGAAATGGATGGGATACATCCTACATTCCACGTGTGTTATCTTCAGAAGTGTCTAGCCGAAGAGGAAAGCGTGATTCCTTTATCGGAAATTCGGGTGGACAATGGAAATCGATGTGTGGAAGAGCCGAAGTCGATTTTGGAATAGAAAGTAAAGAAGTTACGGCATAAAGATGTAGTCATGGTTAAGGTCCAATGGAAGCACCATCGGGGTGCTAACATTACTTGGGAATCGGAGGATGATATGAAGAAACGTTATCCTCACTTGTTTAGCCTAGAATGAGATTTCGGGGACGAAATCCCAATTAGGTGGGGAGGATTGTAACACCCGGAAATTCGCAAGGTAAGTATCTCATCTTCTTAAATACATTTATTTCGCTATATGAGAATAGGTGTATTTGTGTACATTTTATGATCATTATTATGTCTAAATGTCATATAATTAAGTTACCTTCGTTAATCGTTCAAACCTGGTGCTCGTTATCGTTTTCGGTTAAGTTTTCGGACTGTTTTGAGTGCCCCGCGATTGTGCCCTTGGCACTATCGCGGAGGGCACTATCGCCGAAGAGGTACCGTAGGCTGGGGGATGCCAGCGATTGTGCCACGTGATAGTGCCTTGGCACTATCGCCGAAGGCACTATCGCCAAAGTTGTATCGAGAGCGGGGAAAGCCTCGCGATTGTGACTCGCGATAGTGCCCTTGGCACTATCGCCGGGCACTATCGCCCGCGTGGTCCAGTCTGCTATTTTATAGGAATTAATACCTCATTTCCCACATTCACTTTACAAAAAAACGGGAGTACTATTCTTGGAGGCGATTTTTAGGGTTTCATCATCTACTTCATTTATTTCCTAAGGTTTGGGTTGTTAGGGTCATTTATTGATCATTAAGCTTTATCCAAGCTTATCTAGTGAAGATTCTCATCAAGCTACTCCTCTCCACTTCAAGTCTCATCTCCTCAAATCTAGGGTTTTCATATTTTCTAGGTTTTGGTACAAAACCTAGATTGTGAGTTTACTAACCTTTGTTAACACTAGATACACATCATTATCTTGTACTTATTGATATTAATGCATCTCCCAAATGTTCATATTTAATGTTTCAAGTATTTGAGGGTTTTTACCCATGGATTTATGTATATGAAAGTTACCATGTCCTATATGTGTACATCTTGGTATGTTGATGATTCCTTCTGGGAATGCCTTTTTGGCGACCTTATATTCTCATGAAGTATTTGGATGGATATTATGCTATGTGTTGGATTTACCTGATTAGGATGGTGATAATGTGTTCTTGGTGGATATCCGAAATGTGACGGATTGAAACACATCTCGAGACCTCCTAAATGCATTATGTGGACGAACCAAGTCTGTGATTCACTATAGGTATGTAGGTGGGTGACATTTGGAGAATTTCCTAAGGCGGTAGTCTCCTATGTACCTAGACCTCCGCCGTCGGGGAATTTCCTAAGCGGTAGTCCCCGGTGCGTGTCGGACCTTTGGGTTGCCAGTGAAAGTGGCTTCAGGGTGCATTGCCTCTTTGGGTGAACCGGATTGGAGATATGGGTCGCTCTCGTTGACTCCACATTTACGTGATTAATTGTTTAACTACTGATAGGAACTGTAAATGTTTCTGGCATGTTTTTACTTGTTCAACTCACTAGGCTTTTTGTCCTAACACTTGTTTGGTGTCGATGTGTATCTCAGGTATTAGCAGTGCTGCTCCTAGGCAAGTTTAGATGCTTTGGGTGAGAGCTTGGGGATACGGCACTTGGATGATTTTGAGAAGCCTTGTGTTTATAGATGACACCCTTTTTGTAATCTCTTTTCTAGATGTAGAAATTAGATTAGTTGGTTGTTTTTTATTTGTCCGTTAAATTACAATTGTGATTAAACAGGTTTATTTGTACTATTCCCCGTTTTGGGAGGCTTTTGCTATGACAATCTATATACCACTTCTCCTCTTTTGGAAAGTTTTTGTTATCCCTATTTTTAGGGTGTTACAATATATTAGAGAGAGAAATATAGAGAGAGAAAACTATTTGTAATCTGTGTTCTTGAGATTGAAATAATATGGAGCATTTGGATTGATTTGTTGTCTTCATCTTGATTTGCACATAATCTGGGAATAATAACAAATTCCAAAAATTTTGACAGACTTCGTACTATTTTTTGTCAACCAAACGTATGGCCAAACATAATTTATTTTCATTTCAGTTACTTTAAGTTCCAATTCCTTTAACATATTATTCATTTCAAAAACATTTTGCAAACCAAAAGGCCTTTTATTTGATATTGAGAGTCCAAGATCACTGATTCTTTAGAGAGAGAAAGTAGAGAGAGAGAGACTTGGAGCGCAAAGTATGAAAGTATGATTAATGTGCGTGTGTTTCTTACAAAGACAAAGACCAAAGGTACTTAAATACCCTTGGTCAAATACAACACTGATAAGCATTCTAAACACTGTATAAGACCAAACTCTATAAATACAATGATTACTATAAAACCAGACCTAACAATCTCCCCCTTAGTAATCATTGGCGCATTGGTCTTTAAAAATTATCTTCTATATCAGCACGGACCAACAAAGCGACTTTATGAAGCTTTCTGACTTTTTAAGAAAAAATTCTTCTCAGCATCTTTCAGATTAAGTTGTCTTTACTGTCTTGAGCTCTAGACGATACACCTCTTTTGAATGATCTTGAATTAACTATGGTGTTCGGAGCAGAAATAACAAAAGAATTTATTGTAGCTGAGAGAATAGAATCTTTGAGCGAATCTTGATCAGCAGATAAACATTTGAGCTCTTTGTCTCTTTAACATCTCCTTGACTTCTCCCCCTCATGACCTTGATGATCTTGATCAACTTGGTCATGCGAATGTTGGATACGAGACGGCTTAAGATCTGCAAAATCAAAGAAACAGAGAAAACAGAGGAGGTTTGCGCTTCATGTTGGATGCGCAAACCAAGATTTGCGTTTCATGTTGGACGCGCAAACGAAGGTTTGCGGTTCATGAAAGGAGTGCAAATCAAAGTTTGCGTGTCATGTTGGAAGCGCAAAGCTGACTTGGACAAAGTTTACCTTTTTAAGCTCTTTGACCCCCCCTACACAAATGCACTAGATATGACACTTTGAGTTAGCATTCATATAAAGAAAATCAGATACTCCCCCTCAAAAACAGATATAATCTTTGAAAAATATTCTCTTTGTTCACTCCCCCTTGAATAATGCATAAACCCATTAGAATATATTTATGAGAACACAATGATCAAATATTAATGTAGAAAGAAAAATATACTTAATGTAAATTTTGAAACAACTAAACATATAAAATTTTAGACACTAAACAAATAAAATTCTATAGAGTAAAATATTACAAATTTATCAATCATTTGAAATCAAACATATGTTGTAGGATACAAGAACAAGTTTCATTGCATATCAAGTTAAGACATGTTCAGTTTCAAAAACTTCCAGCAATCTATTTAGTGTGCTCACATGCGAATCTTCGATTAGCTTCAAGAAAATGCAATTCTAAAAATAGTATAGAAAACTTTGCATGTACTCACATTAAGCCATCAAGAATTAAGATATTCATAAATTTACAGATTTATTGCAACTCAAACATATCACCAAGTATCATGAGGTGTGTGCTCATTGGCATCTTTTAGCATTGTGCACATTGGCATCTTAACATGAGTGTGCTCTTTGGCATCTTTTAAGCGCGTGCACTTTGGCATCTTTTGATCAAAAAGTTTATTAAGTAAAGAACATGCCGTAAACGTAACTTTCTATCTGACCCTATTGCAGGATTTGGGTCAGCCGCTCCCAAACCAGTTGGCCTTAGGGGACTAGGTGTCAAGCACCCCTTGGAACTTACTCTCCCAGATCAGAAATGCTACATCGACATATCCTAAACCCATTCATACCAGTAGAACATGACTTTCGATCTGGTTCTATTGAAGGATTTGTGTTCGATCACTCCCAGACCAAATGACCTTAGAGGACCAGATGACAAGCATCCCGATGAACTTACTTTCCCAAACCAGAAAGGTCACAGGTACAAACTTTTAAACTCAGAGATTTCTGAATTTTAAGAATTTAATAATCATCTCAATCACTCAGATCAACGTCTAAATGCTTAGCCCATATTTTCATTCCGATCTATAATTCTGATCATTTAGGTAGTCTAAGCAAAGTAACTATAAAAATTCCGAATCACACAACTTTAAAGCAGTAATAAAAATTTCAATCATGTTGCTGACTTTTCGACTTTTGTAAGACTTGAAATTTGACCATATAAAAACTTTAATATAAACAAAAAAACTTGAAAATTTATCCTAGACACATATTTTTTTTCAAAGAAAAGAAAAAAAAATGTAAAAACTTTACTTTATAGAATAAAATTTGTAAAGATTTAAAATTTTAAACTCAATATGCCGATATTAAAATTTTTCATTAAAGACAAAATGTAAAGAATTCAGCAAATTGATATTTATTTGGAACAAAATAAAATTCAATTATTTCATCTTTCACATTAAAGAAAATAAATTTGTGTCTCATATTAAAATAAAATTTTGGGTAATACAAATTCATGAGATAGATAAACAAGCTCAGATTCTTGAAACATTGAGAAAAAAAAACTGGAATACCATCATAATCAGAGATAAATGCAGCGGATTTAAAATTGATGTACTCACAGTATCTCATTAAGTCAGAAGCTAAATCATTGAAGAATGAGTTCTAAACTGTTGTGTTTAGAAGTCGATGTCTATGAAGTACGGGTCCTGAGCTGAAGTACTCAGAAGCCAAATTCCCTTACTCCCCCTTAACATGTGATGCCTGCAACTTTAAATCAGATTGAGATTTGGGTACCCACTTAAATTTGGGCCCGTGTTTGTTAGTTGCAGTTCGTATGGGGAAACAATAAGCATATTTGATATGAGAAGCATGAAGAATATCATCAGAAGAGAAAGCATAATCATCTGAACTAGAATCAGAAGACGAATATGAGACTTTTTTGGAAATTTGGATCATTTGCTTTATAGAATATTTGGAAATTTTATTACACACAACAAATGAATCACTATGATAAAATTTGTCTACATATCGATCTCCCTCAAACTTAGAATCAGTAAATTTCAGCTTCGCTCTCCAGATCTGCTTCTTTGATTGAGCGCTCAAAGCCCTATCTGTAAGAATTGAATCGGAAGAATTAGAACTGTCAGAAAGAACTATATCTCGTTTCTTTGACTTCTTTGACCGTCTTCTTTTACGCTTAGGTTTATAATATTGATCATTGAGCGTAAAAGAATCATCAAGAATTTTAGACTTAATATTTAAATCAGAAGAAATAAATTTATCTAAGTAACCAATCTGATCAACTAATAAATCTCAATTAGCCTCGGAATCTGAAGAATTTTGAGAAAGGTTTTTAAAATTTGAAACTTCCTTTTTGTTTTCCTTAGAATCAGAAGAAAGGTTAGAAATAAAATCTGATTTTTGAGAAAATAATTTTTCTTCAAGATTAGACGTCATGAAAGAAAGAATAATATCAGATTCAATTTTCTTCAAAATATTTTGATCTTCTATCTTGTCTTCAAGATCGATGATTTTTCCTTCTAATATTAATGGAGGAGTATATTTCTTCGAATCATAAATGATTGGAGAAATATTTCCTTTATCAAAATCAGGTGCATAAGGAGCAAAATCATCAGACATTGAAGAATTGATAGTAGATATATCATTTAAAACTCTTCTACCTCTCCTTGATTTTTCAGGAAAATATTTGGCATTTTCAGACGTATAAACAAAAGGAATTTCATTTTTCTTATTATTTATCCTTTTCTCATTTTCGATTTCTAACACTTGCTTCTCATTCATCCAATCAATTTTAAATTGAGGAGCATAATGAGCAAGAGTCAGATAATCGTATTTGTTTTAAAGCTTCTTCACTCCTTGGCTTGTTCATAAAAATTGTTTGTTCAGATTGGTTTCTTCGATAAAGATTTTCTTCTAATTTATTTATTTTATCTGAAAATTCATCTTTTAAATTAGTCATAGCCGTCAAAGATTCAAGATAAGTCTTATTTGAATTTTCCAAATCATCCAATTTCTTTTGAAATATGTCTTTAGTATTTTCTAAAATGGATTTTTCATCTTTCAAAGAAATTTTCAGTTTGTCAATCAAATCTGACATTTCAGAATTTAAATTCTTTTCAGATAAAATCTTTTAACGCAAATCAGACAAAGCATTTATCATGATATTCATCTGAGAGGTAATGAAATTATAGTCAAATTCAGAATATACCTCATCCTCATCTGTTTCAGAATCGTCTGACTAATCATCACCGATTAAGCACATCTGAGCGATCTCGACGTTTGATGCTTCATCATCGGAATAATCCAGCCAGAATTCCTCCTCGGCCAACAAAGCAGTTCTGTTCTCTCTCTTTTCTGCTAATTCCACTTTCTTTCTGTAGTATGCCGAATCCCTAACCACCTTTGCTCTACACTCCTTTGACATGTGACCCGGCTTTCCGCAGTTGTAGCAAGCATCATTCTTTAGCTCGGGTACTTTCACTTTAGGACCCGGTGTAAGCGTTACCCGACTTTGGTTGGAATTTTTTCTGTTAATGCTGAGAGAGAAGAATCATCGCTTTCTGTAATGCCTCGCCATCATCTTCAGTTGACCCGGTGTAAGCGTTATCAGACAACGCTTGTTCAGTCAGTTGCTTCGTGATGAGAGCAACCGGATCTACTGTTTTCTTCTTTTTATCTAGCTTGGCCTTCTTCTCTACCACCAAACTTTCATTAGTCATCAGAATCTCGTAAAGTTCTTGAAGCTGCATTGTGGAGATTCTGACATCATTCCTTAATCTGTGGCATGATTTATTCCACTCAGACTGAAGAGCATTAAGGAATTTCAGATTTGTCTCAAGAGCAGTCTTTTCCACTTTAATCTTTCTGAGATCATTAATCACAGTGCAAAACCGGTCAAAAGTCACCTTCAGAGATTCATTGTCCTTTGCCTTAAATTCCTCAAAGTTATTCATGAAGCGAGTCTGGCGTATTTGAGTAGCAACTGATGATCCAAGCATGATCTTTTCTAACTGAGTCCACATCATATTTGGA
This sequence comes from Arctium minus, assembly GCA_954870635.1. Classification (NCBI taxonomy): domain Eukaryota; kingdom Viridiplantae; phylum Streptophyta; class Magnoliopsida; order Asterales; family Asteraceae; genus Arctium; species Arctium minus. Next base: position 18,139,854 of record OX941097.1, on the reverse strand, counting down.
TTATGTTTGAAACAATCAATTCGATTGTAGATTGAGTTAGGCAGAGCTAGCATCAAATTAGACTTTGCTTCTCTATCGGCTTTTTCACGTTTGATTTCATCATCAGTCAAAGGAATGTCATTTTTCGGTCTGATGAATGGTCCTTCAGTAAACGACTTCATCATATTTTCTCCATTTGTCTGACACTCAATGAAATTTATGAATCTATCTTGCCACTGTGTAAACTCATCTTCATTGATTAAGACTGGTGGACGAGTATCTGTTCCCAATTGCATCATCAGATCATTTGAGTAGAACCTAGCTTGGAAAGCAAACTTGGCAGAATCCATTGTTGATGTACCAGAAAATCAAAAATCAGATTGAATTGAAAAAAAAATTCGAAAAATATTAAAAATTGAAAATTTGAAAAACACTTGTTATGACACAAAGTTTAAAAAAAATAAAGTTTAAAAAAACACTTTTTTTTTAAACTAAGTCAGGGAGACGCGCAAAGAGAAGCTTTTCGATTGAAGAGAGACGCGCAAACTAGAGGTTTGCGTTTGCTTAGAGAGACGCAAAGTGAACTTTGCGTTTGCTTTGAGAAACGCAAAGTGAACTTTGCGTTTGCTTTGAGAAAAGCAAAGTGTGACTTTGCGGGTGTAGGAGGAAGCACAAAGTTAGCTTTGCGTGTGAAGAGGGAAACGCAAAGTAAACATTGCGGGTGTGACTTGAAACGCGAACTTGTCCTTTTTCGATCGAAGGCAGAAACGCAAATCAAACTTTGCGTTTGTAGAGGGAAACGCAAACTTCACTTTGCGGGTTGAACTTGATACGCAAAGTATTATGAATAACGCGCAAAGACTATGAATGAAACGCAAAGTTTAGATCTTTACCAAACCGAACGCAAAACACAAAAACTTCTAAAGAATCGATTTCAACACTGAATTTTATGAAATTTCCTTTTACAAATAAGATCGAAAACACTTTTTCAACTCAAATCAACCAAAAATTTCGATTAAAAACCATAAAAACGAGATTTCGACGATAGAACAGTAACCAAACTCATTTTTCCAGAAAACTTTTAAAACTTAAAATCGATGATCGAATACTGTTTTTCTTGAAAAACAACCTGAAACAAATGTGATCGATTATTAAAAATGAATCTAATGAGACCAAAAACAACCAAATTCGATCACAAACAGATCCAAATTTTATGAGAAATCAAGAAAACGAGATTTTCTTGAAAAATTCAAGAAAATCGATCAAATTTTCGATTTCAATCACAAATTTAGATTTAGAAAAACAATTTCTCAATTCTCTCAAGATTCAGTTGGCTCTGATACCAATTGAGAGTCCAAGATCACTGATTCTTTAGAGAGAGAAAGTAGAGAGAGAGAGACTTGGAGCGCAAAGTATGAAAGTATGATTAATGTGCGTGTGTTTCTTACAAAGACAAAGATCTAAGGGACTTAAATACCCTTGGTCAAATACAACACTGATAAGCATTCTAAACACTGTATAAGACCAAACTCTATAAATACAATGATTACTATAAAACCAGACCTAACAGATATTATGAATATTATAATTGTAATCACTTTTGATACAATGCAAATCACATTAAAATTGAATGTACTTTTTATTTATAGTGTGGAAAACTTACTTTGAAAAACTTAATTTTACGGGATAAACTATATCTTTGATGCAACTAAAATAGCACTATAACTTAACGCAATTATAAGAAATAAATTATGACTTTGTGAACAAAAATATAATGTATTATATTTTTTTTAAAGTTCCTTTGAAATTTTATTATTAGCTTTTATTGTTTAAAAACAACTTGTCACACACAAGAAAATGATAATTTTGAACCAAAACCTAATAAGTCACTGGTCAGAATCAGGTTTGGATTAAACGATTTCTGGTTATTCTCTTAACTGAATAAGGATCTGTTAGGACTGAAAGTCGTAGTGCGTTGAAAGTTGTATAACGCATTTATAAGGGGGTTATTTGTAATTATTAGAAAGTTGGTTTGTAAATGAGCCTCAAGCCCATTAGGCCTATACGCTTAGTATTTAAAGGTTTTCTAAACCTAGTTTTAGGTTTGAGAGGTTTAGACGTCATTATTCTAGTCGTAAGGTTTACATTTGCTTATCAGATATTCTCTCTGTAAACCTAAACCTTTATTGTTTATTAATCATATGACTAGAAGTTGTGACTCAAGTATTATTGTTCTTCATTGATTATATCTGTTGATTGCACTGTATTTGGGATTTACAGGATCATTTACTATTTTAGTTAAACAAATAACTAATTATACTAATAATTTAGATATTTTATTTTTATACAAGTGAACCAAATAAAGCATTATATTATTATTATTATTTTATATACTTTATTGCTAGATGATCTTTTTTTGTTTAATGTTGGATTGTGTGTTCTGATAGATTATGTTTTTTACTTGATGTACGAGGCATGAACTATGAATGTGTGTTTATTGTTAAATATTGGTTTTTATTTATCATGTTTCTTACTTAATACTAATTTAATTATTGAATGTGAATGTATGATACAATTGTATATTGGAAGCAACACATTGAATTAATAAAAATTATTTGTAACACCCCGAAATCGTTGGCCGAAGAGAAGGCGAAAGAAATCACCAACAGTGCCCTGCGCGGCTCTTTGCGCGAGTTGAGTCTCGCCACGAACCGCACGAGGCTCTGTTTCCTCGCGTCTTCAGTGGTCCGTGCGACTCTCCGTGCGGGTCAGGTCACGCCGCAATCCGCGCGGGCGCACAGTGCGCTGATAAAAGAAGAATCCGGCCTCCAACCTCATTTCTCTCAAATTCTCTCCCACCTTCTCTCCCAAACCGACCCGCACCTTCCCAAATGAACCCTAACCCATTTTGAGGAGTTTTCCTCCTAAAATCTCATGATTCATCATCTCTTAGCAAGTTTGGAGGTTAGAACCATAATCCTCCACCTTCATCTTCTCCATTGAGTTTTCTAGGGTTTCATCCACCCTTGTTTTCCCTTTTTGTGTAGATTGGAAGTTTGTGGCCATTTTGGTGAACTAGAAGTGTTTTAGTTGGTGGATTCAACCTTGGGTTAAGGTAATCTTTTATTTTCTTCATCTATGGAAGTTAGGATTGTGGTATAAGTTGAGATCTTCATATATAATGTTTGGGGAATGTTTCCAATGGTTGGATGTAATTATTTACGGTTGAAAGTTACTTTTCTAGGTTTTGGAAGTTTTGGCTTGGAGGATGCAAGTTTCTTCAAAGAAGATCTATGTGGGGTAAAAATCTAGATTTAGCCTAAATCTAGCAAGGTGAGTTCAAGTTGATTTGTGAAAACGTTGTACATGCCAAAATGTTTATTTTAAAGTATTGATGTGTTTTACATGAAACTATTATTTGTTGAGTCATTTGGTGGGTTTTGATCATCTGAGTGACTGACTTCATAAACTTTGTAAAACCCCCATTGTTAGATTAGAATTGCATTCACTATTAAAATAGTGGATCATTTGTGTAAATGTTGTATAGTTTGAGGGTTTAGGTTGTAAAGTCAACTAATGTTGACTTAGTATAAATAGTTGTTCCCTTTGTAATCTTGTAGATACGCTCATTCAGAGAACACAAGTCACACTTACATTTATGAGAACACAAGTCAAGCACACGTAGATAGAACACAGAGAATTCGTATAGATACAAGTGAGATTTGTGACACCTAGACTTGTGACTTCATTGTAATCATATGGATTGAATATAAATGTTTGTTCGATAATCTGTGTTAATTGCATGCTAGTATTATGGGATCACATTTGGTATCAGAGCTAGATCAGAAAAGAAAGAAAAATCAAATTTTTTTAAAGAAAAATTCACTGTTCCATCGACTCTGTGTTCAAAATCAAATTGTTGATTTAATGGAAATTTGGGGTTGAATTTGTATATACTGTGATGGTATACTGTTACTGTATAATTCTTGTTCAGGTTGGAAATCAATTTAACCAACAGATTGGGCAAATTTGATCAAAGTTTCCAGTTCCATAAAGTTTTTGTTCGCGGACTGTCAAGAATCGATTCTCACTACCATGATTGTTATTAGAGAAATTTACTTCACAGGGTTGTTCACGATGATAAAGTGATCAAGATTGCAATTTTTCAGAGTCAAATATTGATTTTTGGGTGGAAATCAGTGGATTTTAGTGAAAATCAACTCAAGATCCAAAGAATTCGCAGATTTAACAAAGAACTCCCACAAAGAACTAGCAGACTGAAGAATTCGCACAATTCAGTGTGGAAACGTGACAAGGAAAGAATTCGCACAAGGGTATGTACGAGAAGTAAAGGATTCGTACAAAGCTATATACGAGAAGTGTAAAATTCGCAGAAGAGCCATGTACGAAATGCGTAGAATTCGCATCCGTGTCTGAGAAAAATTCCAAGGAAGGAATTCGCAAGAAGTCTTGTACGAATTTCAAAGAATTCGCACACTGCTATCTGCGAAAAGCTCAGAATTCGCACATAAGCTTATGCGAAAAGCTTAGAATTCGTATCCTTTTTATATCCTTTTATGCGAATTGTGCCTATACAAATTCTATACTTATGAATTCTTTCTTGTGAGTGCCTTACGAATTGTGCTATACGAATTCTATACTTGTTAGAATTTTTTAGTGATTTTCTGTACTTTTTACTATTGATTTTTCTGATTTTCTGATTAACAATCAATACTAGCATATATTTTCAGATATCATCATGCCTTACACAGATGAAAAAGGAAATCTGGTGCTAACCAACAGAGATTGTGCCTTAACGTATATGCCAAAGATTCTAGCACTCGAAGTTGAGAACAAGAATTTGAAGATTCAGAACTCATCTCTTTTAGAACAAACTAAAAGAAGATAAAGATCTAAAGAAAGATTTTGTTTGCTCAGTATGCATTACTAATTCCAAAAATTGATTTTGCAGGAATCATTGAGTCAAAAGAGAAAGAGATTTCAAATCTGCAAGCAAAACTGAAAAGATCTGAAAGTCTTAATTCTAGCTCAAGCTGGTCCAAGAAGGAATCAATGCAAAGAGAGCTAGATGAACTGAGAAGAAGAGCAAACATCTCAAGTGAAACTTGTGAAGGGCTGAGAAAATTGAATTCACAAATTTTTGCTGAAAGAGATTATTTGAAAGATAAAGTTTTTAGTCTTGAGGTTGAAATCAACATGATGAAAGAAAAAGCAACCCAAGAGAAAGACAACACAAAAGCCCAAGATGAGATGAAGAAGATTGAGAAGAAGAGAAAGGAAATTGAAAGAGATAATGCTGAGCTTCAGAAGAAGATTAATGAACTGAAAGAAAAAATCTCTCAAGATGAAAAGAAGACTGAAAAAGAAAGAAAAGAATTTGCTAAGAAGTTTTCTGAATTTTCCAGAAAAAGCTTTTGAAGAGAAGAAATCAGTGGAGCTGAAATGCATAAAACTTTCTCAACAAGCTTCAGACTTCGATAAAGTAATCATCTTAGAGAGAGATAAGTTTGAAAAGGAGAAGAAGAAAACTGAACAGAAGAGTGTTGATGTATTTAAGGAGATTTCTGAACTGAGAAAGAATGTTGAAAAAGACTTTGAAGAAGAAAGGAAAGTGTTTGAGACTGAGATAGAGGATCTTACAAAGAAATTATTTGAGATGTCATCAACCATTCTGAAGGAAAAGAAGATGAAGTCTGAACTGCAAAAGAAGTTTGATTTGATTTCAAAGGAAAGAAACAGTTTGTCGTCAAAAATAAAAGAACTTGAAGAGATCATGTTCAAGGTGAAGCTGACTGAGTCAAAGACTCCAGAATCAATTGTCCAATCACCAAGAGATGATCAAGCTGATTCAGAATACTCATTCAAAACAACTTCAAGTTCACGTTTTACAAATGTTTCTAATAATCCTTTACTTGATTTAGATGATAGTCTTACTTCTAAATCTAAAGATCAGATTCGTCCTTCTAACCTTTTCTGTGATAAACATGTTGATAGTTCAGGTAACATCAAGAAGACCAAGTCTAAGAAGAAAAGATTTTGGAAAAGAAAAGATGAGAAAGAAAATGAAAAGTGGATTTGGATAGAGAAAGGTTCCTCGGAGGAGAAGAAGGAACAAAAATCATTTGTGCATATATCAAATGCTAAAAGGAACAGTGCTTCTAAAGGTAAAACTTTTGGCAAACCTGATCTTGTGTATACTATAAATCAACTGATCAGGTTAGCACAAAAGAAAATTAGTTGTTCCTACCGCGGTTCAAATGATTTTGTAAACAAAAATTATGAAAATAGCTCGTATGGTTCTTACTTTATTTATCCTAATAGAACTGCAACTAACAAATCAGGACCCAAATACCAGTGGGTACCAAAAGCTAAACTTGTGTTGCAGGCATCTAAATACTAAGGGGAGAAGAACATTGACTTCTAGACAAAGCAGTCTAGGACTCGTACCTCAGAGATCAAATGATGGTTTCTGATTACATCAGATCAGGACCCGTTCTTCATTGGTAAATCTGAAAATTACTATTCTCACTGGAGAATAAGTGACTATAGTTTCTGATTACATCAGATCAGGACCCGTTCTTAAATGGTAAAACTAAACATTACTATTCTCACCGAAGAATATGTAATAATGGCTTCTGAATACTTCAGTTCAGAACCCGTACTCAAATCTTTTTTTTGAAGGACGCTTATCAGATTACATCTTTTCAAGGAGTTTTCTTTTGAGGGGGAGTGAATGAAAGTTTAACTGTCATATCTTTTAGGGGGAGAAGATAAAAGTCGGTTATACTTTAATTGTCACATTTTTCTGATAATTTGACTTTTTACAGATATTGAGGGGGAGAATATCTGACGTTTTGTCAAGGAAGCTTAAACGAGAATATTCATTTTGGGTGCGTTTGGTATGCAGACAGGACAGGACAGGACAAGATGGAACAGGACAGGACGGAACAAAACAGGACAGTTGTCCAGCGTTTGACAAGACATGACAGAACTGGACAGAACAGGACTAGACCGGTTAAATGACGAATTTACCCCTGATGAAAAATCATAGATTACATCACATAAAACTAATTTACATCACTAATGCATAGTGCAATGGATTATCAAAAACATAAAACTAATTTATCACGATTGGATTTTGGATATGGAAATCAAAACCCAAATTTTAAGTTTCGGATTTTAGGTTGTTTCGGGTTAGGGTTAGTCGGGTTTCGGATTGATGTCAGTCGGGTTCGGGTATTATATAATGCAAAAGTTATATATAAATTCAATCGTTTTTTTAGGATGAATACAATCGAATAAAAGATTGATGAAATCAATAGCAAGTTTAAAATTTAGAAAATATTTCAACAGACTATAATTTACGATTTTCAAAAAATAATTAGATATATATATAGTATTTAAAATATAGATTTATGTTATTTCAGGTTTTCGGACGGGTTGGGTGGCCAACGATCAAACCCAATCCGAACCCGGATATCCTCCCAAACGTCAGGTTTCAGATTATCGGATTTTGGGGTATTCGGGTTTTGCAAAAACACCTTATATATTTTTGGTTCAGATGCGGATTTGGATTTCGGACTATTCGGGTTTTGCACACCCCTAGCTTGGAGGCGTGGATGATGAGAAGACATGTTTTATGTTTTTAACAAAGGGTATATTAGTCAAAGTATTGTTGTTCTACTTAGTTCCAGGGGGTTGGAGTGGGACAAGTGTGTCCCATGCTTGTTCCACTTAGTTCTAGCGTGTCCCACATATGGTCACGCCAAACATGGGACAAGTCTGTTCTGTTCTGTCCTGTTCCACTCTGTTTTGCATACCAAACGCACCCTTTAGGAGGAGTTAAGATTCCTACATTACAGGTATATTTTTTTGAATCTTAAACTTTATCAATTGTTGAAAGATGAACAACTTTCACTTGTGAAAATCATTTTTGGATTAAAATGTTCAAACCACTTCGCATTCTCAAAATGTTTTATGAATTTCGAAGTGTGATTTTAAATGATTTTCATGTGGATACTTTCATGACTATCTGACCGTGTGTTTCCAAAAGATAAATACTTGTGTATTATCTTGTCTATATACTATCAAGTATTCTTACACACATCGGTTCAGTACATTTCTTGACTTCGTTATTACCATGTATCAAAAAGTTAAATCTTTATATGGTAATAATCCCGTTTATTATTCAAATTTGTTTGAGATCAGACGTCATTTCTGATTATATGTGCTTTCATTGATAACATGTTTATATTTCGTTCATATAAACAACTTACGTCTTTGACACTCCAACTTAATTTTCTTCATGAAATATTTGATCTGATTTAAATCATTGTCAGATTCTCAAAACATTTCTATTCATTTCATGATATTCTTTCATTCAAATTGTTTTGAAAGATCTTAAACGTATAAAATGTTCAAATTTCATTCTTATCTTTAATGAGCATACATACACTGACTATGATTTCTTGTGCTTAAATGTCAAGAAAATCATTGAGCAACATGCTCTTTTAGGACAAAATACATGGGATTCGATGTGTGAGCTTAAATGACTTCCATGGATTCACGTCAACCAGTGTTTCCTACCCCGAAAGTAATCCTTCGAGTGATTGAGGGGAGAGGGGTCAAAAGAATTGAGTGTTGGTGTGTGATGAGGTAAAATGGAAATGAGAGATTGGTTAGAAGTGAGCTTAAATGTTCAAAAGAAAGAGGATGTGAGAACATAATAAAAGAATATCAAACTCTGCACCAAACTTTTTCTGAGTCGGGCAACCGCATAATCTGTTGGTTCACATTCTTTGGTGACCATCATTGAAAAAGGCAGTGAGCCCATGCCAACTCTTACACAACACCCTACCAGCTACTCATTCTTTTCTTAAAAAGAGAATGTTTCACATTTTCTGGGGAAGCAGCACATACTATATTGGTTCTTCAATCGGAAGATACTGATATTGAAAAAGAAGGAAAGTTGCCCCACCTTCGACTCTTTCTCATGCACATTTGAGTCTATGTATAACTGTTGTTGTCTCAATGGTTTACATATTTGAGCCTGATAAAACAATCATTGTGATAATTCTTTTATAACACAAGCACGAGAACACATAAAATCTGTTTTTCTGTCAGAACATTCATAGATTAACCTTGTGTTTTTCAATGATTGAATGGAAGTCCTAGGAAGTGAACATCACCCAAGCTCCTTATAAAGTACATTCGTTGTACTAAGTAACTTCGTGTTACTTACAGGCATTTTAACTGTTTCATTCATTGATTCAGGGTTACCACTCATATTTTGTCTGGATTTGAAAAGATTCAGATGAATACATTCATGAATTGATGGAAACTTATTAGATCAGTTGGGAGAGATTGTTCATATCCTACCAAAGGTGAAGTTGCTTATTCATGAATATTGTGCTTATCTGATTATTTGGGGGAGATCATTAAAAGACAGAGCTGACATTGAAAAAGTTTTGATGATTCTGATTCTCAAAATTCATCAAAAAGGGGGAGAATTTCATAATTTCAAAGTTAGATTTCAGAATTGGGGAGAAGTTTCAAAGTTAGATTCAAAGTTAGATTCAAAGTTTCAGATTTCAAAGTTCAAGTCAGTTTGAAGTTGGCCGTATTGGAAAAGGAAAAGTATCAGTAAAGGGAAGATAGTTTGAGATGATGAAAACAATGGCAAGAGATATGCAATGAAAGGGAGAGTTGTTAAAGACAGATGATTGTTTGTATTCAAAGAAACAGAATGCAGAAAGTGTTGAAGAGTTACTTAAAGTTGATTCAAAGAGAGAGAGTTTTGAAGATGCAAAGTTTGTGGAGATTGTCAAAGATTTCAAGTTTTAAAGCCGAAAAAGATTATTTGCTGAAGATGTTTTGATGATAAGAAGACCTGAAGATAATTGTCAAAGATGTTTTCATCCACCCTTGTTTTCCCTTTTTTTGTGTAGAGTGGAAGTTTGTGGCCATTTTGGTGAACTAGAAGTGTTTTAGTTGGTGGATTCAAGCTTGGGTTAAGGTAATCTTCTATTCTCTTCATCTATGGAAGTTAGGGTTTTGGTATAAGTTGAGATCTTCATATATAATGTTTAGGGAGTGTTTCCAATGGTTGGATGTAATTATTTACGGTTGAAATTTATGGATCTAGGTTTCGGAAGTTTTGGCTTGGAGGATGCAAGTTTCTTCAAAGAAGATCTATGTGGGGTAAAAATCTAGATTTAGCCTAAATCTAGCAAGGTGAGTTCAAGTTGATTTGTGAAAACGTTGTACATGCAAAAATGTTTATTTTAAAGTATTGATGTGTTTTACATGAAACTATTATTTGTTGAGTCATTTGGTGGGTTTTGATCATCTGAGTGCCTGGCTTCATAAACTTTGTAAAACCCCCATATTTGGGATTTTTGGGTATCTTGGACAATGAATCATTTTAAAGTGTTCCTGATGAATTATTGCTTAAATGGATCTTATTTGGTTAAAAAGCATTCTTAGTGTTTGTTTGGGTAAAGGTTTAATTTTGTGTTATGGGACGTTTTGAAATGATAAAGAGTATAAATCTATTTGGAAAACCTTTTGTCCCGACTTAAACTGTGTTGGAGTCCATTCAAGTGTTTTGGAGCGTGTGATTGTTTGGTATGGGTCGAGTGCGTTTATTATTTGAAAAGTGTTAATCATTGGTCAAGAAGAGGTTTTGAGTATTTTGGCTCGATGTCGTTTTAAAGGAGTCTTGAGGACACTTGTCCGGTTTTATATGGCTCAATGTAGAGTCCAGTTATGACGTACGTACTAATGCGTTGTGTTGCGTATTGAGGTTGGTTACGGGCTCGAGTGCTTTGGTCATTCATGTGTAGTCCGGTAAGGTTAGATTGTGTTGCATTGGATCCATAGGCACGTAAGTCAGTCTGTTTTGTATGGTCAATTGGGTATTGCGGGGTTGAACTCCGGTACCCATGTTTTATGACCGGAAACTTTACAAGTAAGCACTAGGAGGGTTAAGTCTGGTGGTGCTACCAAGGAGGTAGGCACTAAGACCTCCGCCGCTTGAAGTAATGCCTGGGAGGTAGTCTTTAAGTGTGTCGGGCCTTCGGGATGGAGTTCTTCGGAATGTTCATCAAGGTCAACTGACTTGAGGTGAAGCTTGTTATAGAAAGCGTAGGGACACTTGGGCTGTGATGTCGTGAGGTGTCATGCGATTAACGTTGCATGGCTGGCATACTTTTGTGTTCCTCCACTCTCAACGGATATGGGTCTCCCCCGTTGTCGGCTATCGGTATTTTAAATATAAGGATGTTTTACTTTATTGTCATTGTTCTATATGGTCGACAGTGAATGAGGACCTTAATATTGGATCTTCCTCCTCGTATATTAAAGTTTGAATGAATTATGTCATCCCCATGTTTTGGTAATTAGATTCCTTTCTTTTATGGTCGCGTGAGTATTGGACCTAGTGTCCATGTTTTCGGACGTATGGGATATGTGGTTTTGATGATGATTCATGGGTCGAGTATTTTGCCCCACTCGTATTTGGGTGTTTTGGAATATAACGTTTTATCCACGTTTTTTAAATAGGAGTCGATTCATATTCATGTTTCGAGTTAGTTTAAGTTGCATCAATTTATAAAGCATGTTTGAAATGAGATGTCTATCTTTGAAAGTGCATGATATTGGAAAATAGTTGTTTCCACGTTTTAAAGTACATTAATTGAAAGGTCGTGATTTCAAGTGAGGTTCATTCTTTTAAAGATATATTTACTCATGTGAAACTCTTGAACTCACTAGGCGTTAGCCTAACCCTTTTTATTTGTCGGCATGTGCAACAGGTTCCGGTTGGGAATAGTTTTAGTATCGCAACGAAGAGAGGAGTGCCCTTTGTGCGCCCAAGGAGTGAATAACTTGATGAAGTCTTCCGCACTAGGTTAAGGAGAGCAGCTTGTATTTGGGTTAAGTAACACCCGACTTCAAATTTAGTCAGTATGTTATTGGAGCTTTATATCTGTGAAAGTTAATTATAGAATTCATATTTGAGGCATATAGAGTTTTGGATCGTAAGAGGGAGTTTTGTTCCTTATTTTGATGTTATGTTTAAAAATTTGAATTAGTTGCTCTTACCAAATTCGAGGGTGTTACATTATTGGAGCAAATGATTAAAAAAAATAATATAAATTCTTATTTAGTTTAACAAGGTAGCGAACCAAATAACTTGAAATCCATTAAACCAAACCTTATTATGTTTGGTTATCGAGTAGATTAAAAAAAAATCGATTAAACCAAACTAAATAACCCAAAAACCGACCAAGTAACATCTTTAAGATATAATCCATTTTATTTTGTTTTAGTCTGACTTTTAATATAATATTTGATCAAGTTATACGATAAGTTTTTGAACTTTAATATCAAAGGAGATGGTTATTGAGTTCCGTGTATCTATACTATATTATAAAATATTCTGGATAAACTTTTAAAAACTATTTTTCATACATAATATAATTAATAGATGCACATTACTTAAAATTCAATATTATAAATTCTAAAATGTTATATTTATGTTTATCGGTTAATTTGAGATCTATATCCTACATAACTAACTGATAAAAATAATCTAATACAAAGATAACCATCTCATTTATTTAATTTAATTAGTATCATTTTATCTTTAAAAACTTTATATTCGAATTCATTTAACTAATGAATAAAATATAATCAAATTCAAGATAAACAAGGTTTCATTTTAAAGTTAAATATAACTAAATTTTTAATGAAACATCGAAATAGATAAAGTGGCATATGGCTGTGCACGGGCCATGCTTTTTTGTTCATAAAAAGAGCACAAGTCGTGCTTGGAAATAGAAAGTTGAGCATAGACCGTACGTTTTTCTTCTTGAAAATGGCACGGGCAGTGCGTTTGTCGACAGAAGGTTTGTGAACAGGCCATGTGTTTTTTCTCTTGAAAATGACACGGGTCATGCGTTTGTCGTCAGAAGGTTGTGCAGTGGTAGTGCATTTTTCCTCTTGAAAATGGCACAGACTGTGCGGTTTTTATCAGTTTTGTAACTGATATTGTTTTTGTTACCACCACTAATTATGTCCAGCAATCAATCCTATTTAATGGAGAATTATTATATATCAGTGTTAAAATGAGATCGGTTACGATTCTCGATGTGTTTAAATATGATTGATTTATGCCTAAATCAATATTGAGAATTGAGATTATCCTCGAGTGAATTTCGTGATACCCAGACAAAATATGGTCGAAATAAGTTAAGAACATGCTTTGAATTATAGAGATATGCAAATAAAACATGCAACTTGAAACATACACTTTATCACAAACATAACTATTCTGCCAAGCGTATAGGTACTATCTCATCACACTATATATTGGCCTACACAAAGGTTGTCGCGCTTATAGGGGCTATCTCCCCAAGCAACGGCCAAATCAATACCGGTATGCTATTCTGCTAGTTCGTCGGAAAACTGACACATATCACATATGGAAAGCATGTAACTAAAAATACTGTAAAATATATATATATAATCTTAATATAAACTTTTGCAAAACATATTTGCATACTATGCATGCATCTCCGTTTTATAAATTACATGAACTCACCTGGGGGATGGGGATAGTAGGCTTCCTTTATCCATTTAACCTTACACCTACACAGATCATAATGACTTATCTAAGTACTTTCCTTAATTAAACTACTCCCTAGGTCAACAAGACCCCTTGTAACTAAACGAGTTCCATCTCAATCAATCACTTAATGACCACTCAACTAAATGCCCCTTTAAACTCGACTTTTAGTTTATATAAAATTAAACTTGGCTTGTTAATATTTAATTCTTGTCAAAAGACCCAACAAATTCCCAGAGAAAAACTCGGTTGCTTTAATAACTTTCTAAATGCTCAATCACGGATTTTTCACACACAATACCCCAAGGAATTTAAGAAAATTTCGGGATCTTACTCCTGCTAAAATCTATAAAGCTCGTTTTCCAAATTAATCAACGGTTTATAAAAGCATTTCTAACTTTTTTTTTTCAAGATCACATATACTATCTCTATTCGAAATACTCACCGAATATGTATAAGTATATATACCGATACATATATAGATGTGTTAATAGAATTCTCAAAACAAAGAATAAATATAGATCCCAAGTTCGACTTGTCGAGAGTTTTGGAATAATAAATATCATCGAACCCCAAACATATTTTTTTGATAAAATGAAGGGTTACCACTATTTTAAAGATTAAAATCTTAAAAAGACACACATTTAATCACTTTGAAGATTTAAAAACAACGGTTCTTTAAATCTATAAATAACTGAAATCGGAACCAACCTTGTAAATGAAATTGTTAAATAAAAATGAAGCTTTGACCGATCAATCATTTACTTGGATAATTAAATCTTCAATTAAAATAAAATTGATCTAAAAAGAATTTATTAATTGCAAATCTTTTCCCAAGAAAGGGCCTCGACTCAGCTTCATTTTGATTCAACCGCCGCAAAGAGGCACACACGTTGTCTTCACCCTTCTCTACCCATTCCGATCGTCACCATCGCTGACAACCGGGGGACTTGCAGGTTGACCTCTAGCATCTTGCACCACTTCTCAAACACACACTCACACACACAAACTACACCGACCTTGGGCGGCGTTGGCCATCGTTGGGTTGGTAGCCGGCAACGCCAACTGTTGTGGCTTCGGCCTATTGTTTCTATCGTGTTCCGGTCATGGTTCGGTGACCCTAAACCCATTTTAAATCTTCATAAAGTAAAGATTATATCAACTTTACTTATGATTTACTTCTATTTCATGGCGATCCGACTACATTAATTGCATCTAAAAATCGATTACTTTTATACTCTTTTTGTACCCTTATGAGATCTACACAAACTCGTCAAATCAACGAGTTTCTTTTTTTTGGCATCCCTTTTTATCACTAACAACTTGTAATAACTTGGGTGGGAAGCCCGCATCTAAAACGAATTAAATTGGAGAAGCACTTATCGAAACAATGATATTTCTACCCAAATTCACTGCACGATTTCTCCGTTCTCGAACCTTCAAGAATGCTTCAATATTTCTCTTCTTTGGCTAACAATCCCAACTTCTAGGATCTAGCGAATAATCTTCTCCCACGCCACGCTCCTCGCCTATACCGTCTCCTTGCCCTTGCTAGAACCCTCTGTTGGGTACTTTCCTGAAAAGGTTTTAGTTTTTGAAAGAGCGAGGATTAGACCGAAAGGTCTAGTGAGATCCCTCAAATAACAATTTATACAACATAGAAAAGATTTACAATAAATAAACCAATTCAGTTTAACAGAAACATCACATTATAAAACACGCTTCGGGCCCACACTATCGTCACGTGAAGGTGACGGCGTGTCTGGCTCATACTGCCTTATTTCTCGCATTCAACAAATCTCGCGTGCATAAAATATGGCAGCAACATCATTAAAGTTTTTAGTTAGAAAAACTCACCTGATGCTTCCCGCTTAAATCCTCTCGCTCACGCTAGAACCCGGTAACGTCCCCTACGGCGTAAATGAATAAAGGTGAGTCCTCTAAATACTCTTGAGATAAAACGAACCTCTCTCGAAAATTCCCTCTCAAAGGTGACGAACTTTCTCTCGAATCAAGTACGAGACTTGGTTATGGATTTTCCCAACTCACTCCTGGTTTACCAGTTGGAAACCCCGGACTACTTGGTACACTGGTCAGCGGTTACTCGGGTTCACCCGGTCGTTGGACTCCCGGGGCCCCCGATTGATGACTACCCGGGATCACCCGATCGATGGCCTCCCAGGAATGCCCTGTTGATGACCACCCGGGATCACCCGGTCGTTGGTCTCCCAGGATCGCCCGGTTGTAGATCACCTGGGGTCACCCGGTTCCTGGTCTCACGGGATCACCCGATAGAAGACTACCCGGGGTCACACGGGGTCGGGACTCTCGGCATGAGCTTTCCCGGGTCGCCAGGGGAAGGGCTTCCCGGGTGGATGCTCCACACCGGTCTCGGTCTGCCATCGCCACTAAGGCAAAAATTGATCTCCAATAGAGGGGTTCTCGATCTCACCCCGATTTCCCTTTAAACAAAGGACGAATCCAAACCTTCACTCAAAGCCCCAAGCGATTCGATTAAGAAGAGACATAAGCAACCTATTCATTTTATCACAAAAAGAGGTGAAATCTCAACCCTCCAAAGAATAATACAGTGGAGGTAATCCTCTATTCTGGATTCCATCAACACAAATCTAAACCTCCCAACAAGATCAAGAAGGAGAAAGTAAGACTTACCTTGAATACCATTGCAAGAATTTCCTAGAGCTCCCTTCCTTCTTTGATTTCTTTATATTCCACTTCTTCTCCAAGCACTCTGATGTTCTTAGCCGCCTCCACAAAATGATTAAGTGAGCTAGGGCAACAAGATTAAAACCTCCTTTTTCCATATTTGCAACTTAGTCCCCCCCCATTCACTAGATTTTTAACAACCCTCCTCCAACTTCCATTTTATTAAATTAAACACGGTTACATACCTCCCCCCCCCCCTCAAAAGAATTTTGTCCCGGAATTCCATCGACGAATAAATTATGGTACTGAGACATCATATATGATTCTAACTCCCATGTCGCCTCTTGTCCTCTATGAAATTTCCATTACACCTTCATAAAACGGATCTCCTTGGTCCTTAGCTTCTTCACTTTGTGGTCCAAGATGGCCACCGACTCCTCTACGTAACTTAACCTTTCATCAACGCGAATATCATCCACCGGCACCACCAAATCGGATTCCGCCAAACACTTTTTCAAGTTTGATACATGAAATATGGGGTGGATCCAACGAACCTTGGTCTCAATTTCCCTTTCTTCCCGAAACGTGTTACTCTCTTCCAAGGCGAGACCTTTAGCATCACCTTGTCTCCCACCTGGAATTCGATTGACTTCCTTCGTTTATTCGCGTACATTTTCTGATGGTCTTGCGCCGTCCTCAACCTTTCTCGTATTTGGTTCACCTTATCAGCGGTCACTTGTACTATTTTCGGGCCTGCCAGCTGTTGTTCTCCCACCTCGTTCCAACACAAGGGTGTTCTACATTTGCATCAGTATAAAGCTTCGAACAATGCTGCTTGGATACTTGCATGATAACTATTGTTGTATGAGAATTCTATCAACGGTAGGTGAACTTCCCACGAGCCTTTGAAATTGATTGTTGTGAGTTTTAAATTTATACCACAAGCGTACGGGAGGTGTAGCATACGTGTTGATCACATTGAGGCGATGGACTAAACACGGACTCGTTCTAGACTATGGCCTAGCTACGGAAAATCATCAATATTTTGATTTTTTTAATAAAATTAATAAAATAAGCAAGCAAAAGAAGAAAACAAAATTTTCGCGCATTAGGTAATGTCAACTTCAGATTTTGTAATGGTGGGTATTCGTTATGCAAAATTACTTCAACCCTCTTTCAAGGTGGAAAAGTTTTTCTAACCCAAGACTCATATTTACTTTCACAATATGTGTACGTTGGGAAGAAACATTATGATTTAAAACGAATATTTTTCCCAATCAATGTCCCTAACTATTTATCATGTTAGGACCATTGTCATCAACCAATTTAATCTAAGTAAAAGACCGAACCTTCGTTCATATCTAAAACTAGTCGAATTAACTAAACGCTTTGTTAAAACCAAATGACTCAACACCAACTTTCGTTAGATTGAAATCAATTAAAACCCAACTCCGATTTAAAAATAATAATTGGTCAATACCACAACTTCGATCCAAAGAGACGATTATCCAAATGAACGAAAGTTGAACTACTAAACAAAACGTAAACATAAATCTAACGAAAGCAATAAAATTAATCTATGAAAACTTTAAAGATCGATCCAAAGAGTGTCACTCTCCAAAAATCGTTTTTTAACCTAAGAAAACAGTAAATAAATTAAGAACGATGCAAGAAATTTAAAAGGTGCAGAGAATAAAAATAGGGAGGAAAACATTAACAATAGACGAATACGAAATTTAACTAAATAAACATAAAAAAAAGGTATGGAGAAAGTGAATCATTACAACGGATGTCATATGTTGGATGAGAATCTGTCATATTCCACCTTCATCGTTGATCCATCAAAACAATCGCATCTTCATCCAATCTTCACCGACTCAAGGAAGAAAGAAAATATGCAAACCTAAAACTAAACCAAAACCTAAATCTAAATAAAAGTGATTGAATATAAAAAGAAAAATAACTACAAACTAAAAACAAAAGAAGAAAAGAAAAAAGAAAGAAAAAGAAAAGAGCCGCTCATCTTTGCCGTTTTAGAGGAGAAAGAGATTGATATTCCCTAAAACCTAAAACAAAATCAATATATAAAGAAAACTTTTCAAATCAGCCCCTCATCTTTGCAGCAATTCCAAAAACAATCCTCTTGAATTCTTATATTTCAAAAGCTCATTTTATGAATCATTTCAAATTTTGGTCCAACTTTGTTATATTTTTCTTGAATTGCTCCACCACATAAATGATTGATCAAATGCTCCAAAAATTCATCATCATCCATCTCTATATTTCAATGCAAATATCTGTCAAAATACGACGAAAACATAAAAGTACCAATGTAATATCCCCAACCGATGATTAAACAAAAACTAAATAAAATATAATAAAATCTACGTGCAAGCAATTAAACTAAATGCAAAATGCAATTATGTAACACCCCTAAAATTCAAAAATAGCAGACGAATTAAAACTTCCAAAAACGCCTAAAATACAAAGCATTGAAGTATCAAATATCTAAAGTTACAAGGAAGAATCACTACAACATGTTTCAGAGTTACGGAACTGTCTAGTCCCACACACAGGGACAAAATCGGTTGGGTGTTACTAAAACCACCAAATCTGCTATCTTCTCAAGACCGAATGACGTCTCTAATGCCATCCTACCGGAACTTCTACCAAGCTCCACTCGCCACTCAGATCCATCTAAGACCTGATATACATGTCGAAAAGAAAAAGTGTTAGGCTTAACGCCTAGTGAGTTAAAACAGTTTTATCACATAAATCATAAAACATTTTAAAAAGAATAATTTCTTCTACAAGCGACCGCCCCCAGAATATTAGTTATAAAAAGGCTTTAATCACAACCCATACCGTTTTCAATACCAATTATCCCTTTTCAAAATAATGCTCACCATCCAATCTCCCAAAAACGCACCCAAGTGGTATTCCATCAAATACTATTTATATAAATAAAAATGTACGTTTTAACACTGAAGGTGCGGGTAAGGGAATACCCGAAGATAACACCTTTCGGTGACGAGGGAGACCCGATTCCATTGAATGCGACATAACACATAGTTAAGCCACTTATCAACGTTTACGAGATTCACTTCGGGTCATGGATCCCCGTATACGGCTCCTCTGAGCAACCATCGTAAGATGCCCAAATGACCCTAATTACTACTCGACCTATAGATGAGTCTCACCACAATGTCACAAGTCTCCGTATCCGGCTCACCATGGGCACCACCACAAGACTTAGCTCCGTATACGGCTCTCCAAGAGCACCATCACAAGCTTACATAACAACATGACTTGGGGACCACCCACTAGACTCAAACATGGACATCAAAAACTCCATGATGAACATAACGACTCATATGTCTATGGATCCAATGCATTACAGTCTAAACATTACATGACTCCATATGAATGAACTAATGCATCCAAAACATGTAATAACCAACATTTGTGCAATAACTGCATTTCCATAAAATGCCTACATTGAGCTATTCAAACCGGACAACGTCCCAAAACTCATTAGAGTACAAGTCAAGCCATAAGGCATCTTAAAACGTTTTACAATGAAATCAAAACCCATATGGCTACGTATGCCGAAGTATAACTTTCCCAAAATTGCTATTTCTCCAATGTATAGTTGGCCGAAGGCCAAAACCGTTGAGTTCACAATTTCCCAAAATACTCGTAGTCTCAAAATTGACAGTTTCCGTTTACTCACACTGTTGGAGTCGAAATAGTTTTAAGCGTCGATATCCCAAAGCCCATGAGTAGGGTAAAATCCCAGAATAACCATTTGCCCTCAACTTTTCGTGAAATAAAACCCGAAACATCATGTTGCTTAAATCCTCCAATAAATCCAATAAAACTCCTTTAGTTGGGTTGAATATTATTTTGATGCTAAAACACCTCAAACACACTTAGCAAACCCTCATAAAGTTTTGACATCCCAAGTATGTGAAAAATACCATTTAACCATGAAACTCATCAAATGTAAAGTATGTATGTTACATATGTTCAAGATCCCCTTTTTGGTGATTCAAACACTTCATAAAATATTGTAAACCATTCTCAAGAGTTTGATAGCACAAATATGTGTAAGTATACAAATATTCACAAAACTTATCAAATTGAGGTAAACCCATGGAAATATTTCCAAAACCCCAAAATATGTGCATTTTGACTTGTATATAGTTTTTCAAAGCAACTAGAACTCACCTTGCTAGATTTAGACTAAATCTAGGTTTTTACCCCAAACTTGAGCTTTCTTGATGAAGGCTTCAGATCCACAAATATCCACCACAAGAAACCTTATCTGGGTCACAAACAAACCAAAACACATCGAGAGTAACTCCCAAAATCAGATCCACACTAATCTTTACCAAAACCCCAAATCTCTAAAATATCCAAAAATAGATCGAAACTCATAATACGAGAGATACATCAAGGGAGGTGTTCTAAGAGGTTAAGATAAGAGGTTTTACAGTAACAAAGGTCTAGAAATGGTTAGAGTAACTTACAAATGGTTCTCTTGAAAAACTCCAAGATATGGTCAACAATGGTGAGGAGATGATGAAGAAGATGAAAGTGATGATCTTGGGTTGATGATGAAGACTTGATGAAGGAAATGGTTGAACACTTTGATGGAGCTCCAAAATCGGTTCTAACCCTAGTTTACCTGTTGGGAGAGTTTAAGAAGAAGATGAGAGGAGATAAATGGGGTGAAAAACCAGTTTCCCCCTTTTTATTCGCACAGCGGCGCGGTTTGACCCGCGTGGAGAGTCGCGCCGGGTTCTGGAGTTGGGACGGGACAGAGGCCACGCGGATGATCACGCGGTTCCACTCGCGCGAAGAGCCACACAGAACATTGCCGGTACTCTCTGTCATCCTCTTGGCTACTTCGCTCAACATCGGATTAGGACGAAAACTCCTAGAATTCAGGGTGTTACAAATTATAAACTAATATGAATGCATGCAAAAAATGCACTTAAGATCGATAGCACATGCTCGAAGCATGTCTTCCAAAGTTTGGATGGTCCTCTCACTCCGACCATCCGTTTGAGGATGATAAGTAGTAATCAACTTGAGTTGCGAGCCCAACTCTCTTTGCAGACTTCTCCAAAAAGATGACGTGAAACAACCATCACAGTCCGATACTATAGATGACGACACCCCATGCCTGGATACGATCTCATCTATATACTGTTTGGGTAAAATTTCATAAGTCACGACCGACGAAAGAATACCAAACATCTCCAGTCTAGCGACCATTCTTGTATTAAGATAAGGTACTGCCGATAATGTATGACAATAGACATCGTCATCCTCGACGATGATCGTCGTGAGTTTCCCACGTCCACGACTAACAGGAATCACTCGACAGAATTATATCTTACGATCTATGTAACGTTACTAACGATCATTGATCGTTTATTGCACACAACCATTTTTCCTTTGTGGATCTTTCATTACAGGTTTAATGCACATAATGACCAACGGATATAACGGACGACCGCCATCAAGATCAATCAATATCAGTACTGTTGGACATTTAATGTTCATTTATGGCAACCAAAGCTATATATACAACCTTGAAGATCAATACAAGGACAAGATGAGCATCTGATAACAAGCAAGTACGAAGATACAACTCTCACGCATTCTTTCAAGCAGATTCTCTCGATAGAAGTGTTCTATTGCACAACATTTAGCATACGACGCACGATTACATTATTCTCTATTGTAACATTGTCATTTGTACTTGTAATAACTCCTTCTAAAGGACGACGCCCCTTCTTGACGTCCGTAGTGTACTTGACGATCCTCATTGTCGTCCGCGGTTTTTACCCTCGACGGGGTTTTCCGCGTCACCAAATCTCCATGTTCAATTTACTTACTGTCATTATCGTACGATTTGTCGAGTGATTGCCTACTTTACTTGTTAAAGCTCCACACCGACCTTAGATCTTTCTTTGGATGATTTTTGGCATTAACAGTTTGGCGCCCACCATGGGGCCCCAGCTAGAGTAACATTCTCGGCAGAAAGTGCGACCTACTAACGGTTTTAGTGCAGGATTCTTGTTTGACAGGATCATGGCAGCGCAAGGAACTCAAGCTAGTATCATTGCTCAAATACGCATGGAACTTGACGTTGCTCAAAACCAAATTCATACTTTGGACGAGCAAAATCGCAGGGCTAACGAGGAACTCTCCGCCATGAGAAATCCAACAATGAGAAATCCAAACATGGGTAACCAATTTTGACCTCCGTTCGGTCCAAGACCTCCCTTTAACATGTCTTTTGCAAGTGTTCCAACTCCACCTCCTCCATACCCCAGGCCAACGCAAGGTATGGGAGCAACTACTGGAGTCGCTAATTTCTCCATCCCAACAATCCCTATGATCTCACCTCCTGTAACAACGTTTCCATCAGTAACCATGCCTTACATTCATGCACCAATGAAGGGAGATAATGCGGGCACGTCGCGGAATAATGGTTTTTTTTCCAATACAGGTCCTACGTCTCAAGACTCTGGATTCATGCCCAGCAACGGTGTCAATCCAGAAGATTCTGTCGCACGACGCTTAAAACAGTTGGAATAGCAGAATGAAAAGATGCTATCACTGCTTGCAAAGCTACCTGGGGTTGCTGTGCCAGTAGACGTTGAACCAAGAACTGGATTTCAGGCGTCACCTTTTGTCGACGAGATTGCTCTGGTCGATGTGCCAAAAAAGTATAACATCCCTACATTCACGCCAAAATATTCGGGAATCGGCGATCCAACGCAGCATATTGTGCAATATAAGCAACTAATGTGGACCGTGTCGATACCTCACCAGTATCAAGAAGTCTGCATGTGTAAAAGTTTCGGTGCGACCCTCACTAGAGATACCTTGCAATGGTTGATTAACTTACGATCGAAGTCTATCGGCAGTTTCGCATAACTGGTCAACCAATTCTTCCAGCAGTTCGCCATCAGTCGCAAGATGGAGAAGCAAACCAGTGGCCTTTATTACATCACTCAGAAGACAGGTGAATCAGTTTGAAGCTATTTCAATCTCTTTAACTCTGAGATGATCAGCGTACGGAACTGTGATGTTTGAACTACATACGAGGTGTACAAGCGAGGTCTCGACGACAGTTCTGATCTATATATGGATTTGACAAAGTATCCCCCAGAAAACTTTGAAGACGTACGGGCTCGCACGTTAGCTTATATGCAAGTCGAGGATGATGCAGCTTTCCGTCGTAAGCACTCAGGTGACAAGAAAATGTTGAACGTCAAGAAGTTGGACTTCAAAGCAAGGTCGACTGCTCGTGTCGAGACTTCTAAACAAGTCTCAAATGAGAGATTCGACAAAAAGAAAGCTTCTCCAGCAAATAAATTCCCTTAGCATCCTAAGATATTTTCTTACGGGTTTAAGGGAATGTCCAAAGATATCGTTGAAGCTCTTAAGAATGTTCAGACTAACATCAAATGGCCACCAAAGAGCGAAAAAGACGATGCTAAGAAAGACATCCAAGTGGTGCGACTTCCACAACGATCATGGTCATGTGACGGACGACTGTATTGCTCTAAGGCGAGAATTGGCTTGGCTCATCCCCAAAGGTCATTTGCAGGATTTATTGGGTGTAAACGCGTGACCAGCTTCACTTGAACATACAAAGGTTGTCAACTGCGTAACCGGAGGATCTTATGTTTGTGGCTTAACTTATTCGGCAGCAAAGCGCCATGCTAGTCAAGGATCCGGAGAATCCCCTGTTCCACGGACGTCACGTCCTAAACAAGATTTGGAATTAGAAGCCATGCCCATTTCCTTTGATCAAGAAGATCTTGGTAATCAATGATAGAAGCATCATGACAACTTGATAATCCAGCTCACGATCGGTAATTGCTCGACAAAAAGAATCCTGGTCGACGGTGGAAGTTCTGCTAATATTATCTTCCTCGACATAATCAAATCAATGGGAATTGATAAATCCGAGATCGTATGACGTTCGACGGTCCTTGTGGGCTTCAATGGCGACATGCCTAACACCATTGGGTAAATCGTACTCCCGGTATTCGCAAAAGGAGTCAACAAACAGACTAAATTCAACGTCCTCGACTGTTCATCAGCATACAACGTTATCTTGGGGCGACCCTGGATACATGACATGAAAGTTGTGCCTTCGACATACCATCAGATGATCAAGTTTCCTACAACTAGGGGCGTCCAAGAGATCAAGACTGAGCGGAAGATCGCTCGTGAGTGTTACAAAATCTATATGAAGCCTAGAAAGCTGAACATCTAGCAATTACAGATCCAAGAAGATCCTGAAACTGCCGACGACTGTCAATTGGAAGAAGTCGTCCTGGATAAGGAGAAACCTGACAGAGTGGTCTACATCGGTACGTCAGTTGAACCTACCTTAAAGGGTTCACTAATTTCTTTTTTGCAGGAATAAGCCAAGTGTTTTGCATGGACACATGAAGACATGGTTGACATTAACCCAGAGGTCATCACACATCAACTCAATGTTGATCATTCGTTTAAACCTATTAAACAGAAGCATCGCAAGTTCGATCCAGAACGCAACAAAGTAATCAACGACGTTGATAACTTGCTCAAGACAGGAAAAATTCGGGAAGTGAAATATCCCGATTGGCTGGCCAACGTTTTGGTCGTGCAAAAGAAAAATGGGAAATGGAGAGTGTGTGTCGATTTCATAGATCTCAACAAGGCCTGTCCAAAGGACCCATTCCCCTTACCGCACATCGACGCCATGGTCGACGCAACTACTGGACATGAGTTACTTACATATATGGATGCATACTCAGGATACAACCAAATTCTGATGCATCGAGACGATCAAGAGAAGATGGCGTTCATGACAGACAAAGAGATCTACTGTTATAAAGTTAAGCCCTTTGGTCTTAAGAATGCAAGATCAACATATCAACGATTAGTCAACAGGATGTTCAAAGAATGTCTTGGAGACACAATGGAAGTATACATCGACGACATGTTGGTCAAATCAAAGCAGAAGATCGATCATATCGATCACTTAAGACAGTCGTTCGATATCCTTAGACAATATCATATGAGGCTTAACCCTACAAAATGTTCCTTTGGAGTAAGCGCAGGAAAATTCTTAGGATATATGGTCACCCGACGAGGGATCGAGGCCAATCCTGATCAAATAAAATCCATCTTGGATGTCAAATCTCCACTCAATATCAAAGAGGTCCAACGACTTACAGGACGTGTCGTAACTCTAAACAGTTTTATCTTTCGATCTTCAGAAAAATGTTGTTTATTCTACAATGTCTTGAGAAAAAACAGGGGTTTCGAGTGGACGGACGATCACGAAAACGCACTCTAAGAGCTCAAAAAGTATATGGCATCCCTACCTTTATTGTCAAAACCTGAGGATCACGATATCCTCTAGCTATATTTAGCAGTCAGCCTGAACGCTGTAAGTGTCGTCCTCGTTCGAGAAGATGACAAACAACAACGACCAATATATTACGTGAGTAAGTCAGTTCTCGACGCGGAAACCAGGTATTCCTCCATGGAAAAACTCTTATTAGCCTTGATCACTGCAGCGAAAAAGTTACGTCATTATTTCAAATGGCAACTTTCCTCTTAAGTCTGTCTTAAGAAAACCAGAGTTGTTAATAAAACCAGAGTTGACAGGTCGACTGGCAAAATGGAGTATCTACCTTAGTAGTTACGACATTGAGCATAAACCAAGAGCTACGATCAAGTCACATGCATTAGCTGACTTCGTCGCAGATTTTAGTCAAGAACTAGAAGCATCGACAGATATTGTGGCAACTCTCAACGACCCAACATTGACTCTACATATCGACGGATCATCCAACGTCCGGGGGGTAGGACTTGGTGTCGTCCTCAAGTCGCCACAAGGAGGCAAGATGGTGTACTCCATACGATGTGCCTTCAAAGCTACCAATAATGAGGCTGAATATGAAGCTTTGATAACATGATTGAATATGGCCCACGACTTGGGGGCAACAAAACTTCACGTCAAAAGTGACTCACTTTTGGTCGTGAATCAAATGAATGGAGATTTTGCTGCTAAAGATTCCAGAATGACGGCTTATCTCAAGATAGCAAAAGACAAATCTGAGGAATTCGAAGAATTTTCTATTTTACAGATCCCAAGAGATCAAAATACTCAAGACGATGCATTATCCAACCTTGGGTCGACACTTGGGTATCATCCATTCGATACCATGCCCATAATTCATCTGGCGACATCATCCATTGACAAAGGAAAATATGTACAGATGATCGAAAAGGAAGACAATTGGTCGAGCGATATTAGAAAAATTCTAATACACTACCAACTTCCTGAAGACAAAATGGAAGCCAGAAAAATTCGATTTAAGGCATCCAAATACATTATGATCAGAGATCAACTCTATAGACGATCATCGACAGGACTAAGCTTACGATGTGTTACCAACAAAAATCAACTCCAAAGCATTCTGCGAGAAATGCACGACGGAGAGTGTGGCAACCACTCAGGAGGTCGCAGCTTGGCTAATCGTGTCTCCCGACAAGGGTACTACCGGCCAACCTTGCGACAAGACGCAACAAGGTACATCCAAAGTTGTGATGCATGTCAGCGATATTCAGGTATGTCCCATAAACCCTCAGAACCCTTGCATTCGACCTTAATTCCATGGCCCTTCATGCGATGGGGAATGGATATAGTCGACAAGTTACCTCCAGCCCTCGGGCAAACGATATACATTATAGTCCTTACAGATTATTTCTCAAAATGGATAGAAGCGACTGCTTTCTCCCAAGTTCGGGACAAGGAAGTCATTTCCATTATACAGACTAATATCATCTGCAGGTTTGGAATGCCATCTGAAATCGTATGTGATAACAGGTCATAATTCATAAGCGACATAACCCAGCAGTTATGTGAAGATCGTAACATCAAGCTTACGACTTCGACACCCAGATATCCTCAATCCAATGGAGTTGCCGAGTCAGGCAACAAAACGATTGTCAATTCAATTAAGAAGAGACTCAAGGCAGCAAAAGGCAGATGGGTTGAAGAACTTCCGACAGTTCTTTGGGCCAATCGTACGACACCTCGTACATCAACAGGACAAACTCCATTCTCTCTTGTCTATGGTTGCGAAGCAGTCTCGCCTGTCGAGACTCAAATTCCAACCTCACGACATTCAACGGTCGATCACAACTTAGTCGATATAAGTTATGACCTCGATGCATAAGAAGAATTGCGAGAGTCAGCATTGATCAGAATGGCTTCTCAGAAATAATTGGTCGAACAATACTTCAATAAAAATGTAAAGGCCAAAATCTTCCAAACAGGTGATCATGTATTACGACGAGTGCTTCAAAACACACAAGAGCCTGGCTCAGGTAAGTTATCCACCAAGTGGGAAGGACCGTATCGAATAACCGAGGTTGTCGGAAAGGATGCTTACCGACTACAAACCCTCGACGGTCGTGACATTTCCCGAAGTTGGAATGCGGTACATCTAAAGAGGTATTTATTCTAAAACCTATTTTCTCTTTCCTTACGATTATCTTTCTACAAACCTTACTGACTTAAGCATCGAAGAGTCGTTGGTCAAGCCAACGACCCCATATGAAGTTATTGCTGGATTGGTCGATAATTCGACTACATTTATGCCTTACGATTATCTCACGATCATATCGTATGACCTAAAGGATCTGAGGTCAAAACCATATAACAATCGTACATCCTTTGCGTAATTATCTCCAATAACAGGTTAATCAATTTTTGTCGAGACACAAGTTCCTTGTCTACTTGCTTAAAATCGTAAGCTCAACTAACCTTCGATCTTACTTCGAAAATGTTTAGGGTACTTCATACTTTTTATTTGTATTTATCGTGAGTTACTTAGATTTTCATTTAATTTTTCTTATCTTACGATCGTTTTCTTATACTTATCTTGGATTGCTTAGATTTTCATTAAATATTGCTTATCTTTCGATTAATTCCCTTACGTCTGTCGTAAGTTACTTATGCAATTACTTTGTTATTTGTTTCGACAAGGTATAAATTGTTGCGACAATTCGATCTATTCAAAAGGACTTTCATTAGTACCGCAAAAGGTATTACAATACGCGGCATGACCACCAATAGTCGCCCGATTAAGAAACAAAAATTATAAAAACTAAATTAAGGAGTCTGCTGCTCCTGACCCTCCTTAGCCATGACCTCAGTGGCGTCATCTTGAGGAGTCTCCTCAAGCAGCTCACGATCATGCTCGTTTCCAAGTCGAGATCCTCCTCGTTGCCGACGAACTTCAAGAAAAAATCTAAGTCGCCTTCTCTCGAAGCTAGAGGATATTCTCCTCTTCCATGACACCTAAGCAAGGTTGTACGAATTTTAAGACGAGTGAACGCCTCAACGGATGAGTCTCTTTCCTCAAGCTCATCCACTCGTCGACGGGCCAGGTCCTGCTCAAACCTCAAGAGTTCGGCTTCTTTTACAGTCGCAACCGAGATCATCTTGGTGGCATCCAACTCCGAACGATCGACGGAGGCCCCGTCGAGCACCTCCTTCATGCGACTCTTCAGGGTCTCGTTTTCACGCTTGGATTCTTCCAACTCGCCAAGAACCTCCTGAAGACGAAGGGAGAGTTGTTCCCTCTCCTTCTCCACTGCCTCAACCTTAGAAGTTGCCTTCGTTTCCTGCTCAAGAGAGCGGGAAACTAAGGACTTCACGTCATTAAGACGTGAATGAAGAGCCAGCGACGCCTGGAAGGCCTGAAAAAACATACAATAAGTCAGTAAAATACACGGCTAAACAAAAAAGAACTCGAAATTTCTTACCTTGAAGCAGAATCCTGTGACACTAGCATCCACGTCCACGATCGCCAGATCTTGATACTGCTTGCGGACGGTCGGCAGGAAGAAACTGGTTGCATACGGAAATACCTCCTTCCTATCTAGACCACCGGTTGACATAAAGTCAACCGGTAGCCTGATACTCATCAACATGGTCTTAGGATCCTCACCTATTTGAGGACCCTTCCCCTTGTCTCTCGACGAAGAGGTTTCCACCACCAGTGGTGAGACCGAAGAGACCGGTGCGGCCTCCGCAACTGGTGGAGTCATTGCCTCCTTGGAACTAACGACCTTAGGGTCATAGTTCGTTGGAGACGGTTCCCTTACGACCGTCTTCATCTTCTTGCCCTCCGACCTAGCAGTCGAAAGGGCCATTCTCTTCAAAGCCCGACCTTGTTGAGCTAGTTGAGCAGCCAACTCCCCCTTCGAGGGACTCGCAGTTTGTACTGATGAAATCAAGTTTCCTGAAAACAAACAGAAATATATCAGTAAGTGACGTTTTTTCCTAAAAAACTAGACCTTACTAAATGACCTAGGGATTAAAAACGTCTTACGACCAGAAATCCCAAATGGTTTTACAACTAGTGAGTGACGTCTATCGACTAGAACCCACAAACACCAAATGGTGATGTCGAACGACTAGACCCATTAAAACCCTATTGGGTGACGTCTACTCGACTAGACCCCAAAGATCTTACGATCTATAAACACGTCCTACTAATGAAGAGAGGAAACTTACATGGGGCAACTTACCCGGTATCATCCTCTTTCCTCCTCCTCTTCTTCTTCTTCAGCATCTGTGTTGATGCGATCAGAGGGCTCGAGGATGTCCACATAATCTTCATCATCTTCGTCCTCCCCTCTCGACGCCATGGGGAATAATGAACGTTCCTCAACGATAAATTCAAGAAGGCTCTCGACCTTCTTGGCCGAATCAGAATACCGCATGACTCTCGAAAAATCGATCGCTGAAAGATCATCAGTCGTTAGATTATCAAAAATAGAAAAATAACAAAAGAGAAAAAAGAGACAAAAAAGCTTACTCGCAATGTTCCACCCAGTGGTGATCCATCGAGCGTTCTCGTCCGACAGCGCTACACGACTGAAGATATATCGTGTCTTCCACTTACGATCATTTACCGTCGTTTCTTGAACCAAAACACGGTCAACTCTAAATCTCGAAAAGAGATTGTACCTATGGTTTGGCTCCGCTTTGACCGAGTAAGCCACCAGCAAGTCGTTAACAGTAAATGGTGATGTCTATTTTACTGTTAATCGTTCAACGACTTGAATAATACGCCAGAATTGGGGCATCATTTGCCCCGGTGACAACCCAAAAGTCGTCAAAAATCCCTCGACAAGGGAGAGAGGCCATGAAAAGCCTATCTTGATGGGATATTCGTACAAGACGAAATACCCCTTCGGGCATTGTTCCGGCTTCCATTGACCCAGAGCATTTAGTCGAACATCGACTGGAATCTTGGCTAGACGCCTAAAATCTTTCATTTCGACCTCTCCTTTCACGGTGCTAAAAGGGTCGACTGCCATTTGAAAAAGTTATTGAAAAAATTAGAGTTCTAAAATACTCTTAAGGGAAAAAACTCAAAAAAGGCAACTATCTTTTCCTAAAGCGTAGGAAAGAAAAGATCTGGTAAAATCCTCTATTTATATGCCAAATCGGTGGTGGCATGAACCAACAGCCAGATGCCACCTATATCGACTCTTCGCCCTCTTCTGCACGCTTCCCCCAGAATCCCTTCGGTTCTCGAGGAAATGATTTAGTTACAAGAAATCGACACGTGTCCCACCTGGTTACAAAATTCGAAAAAACGACTTATCGTCTAACTTTCCTAATTTTGGGGGCAAACTGTTTGGGTAAAATTTCACAAGTCACGACCGACGAAAGAAAACCAAACATCTCCAGTCTGGTGACCATTCTTGTATTAAGATAAGGTCCTAACGACAATGTACGACATTAGACATCGTCGTCCTCGATGACGATCGTCGTGAGTTTCCCACGTCCACGACTAACAGGAATCACTCGACAGGCTTATATCTTACGATCTATGTAACGTTACTAACGATCATTGATCATTCATTGCACACAACCGTTTTTCCTTTGTGGATCTTTCATTACAGGTTTAATGCACATAATGACCAACGGATATAACGAACGACCTTGAAGATCAATACAAGGATCAAGATCAATCAATATAAGTACCGTTTGACAATTAATGCTCATTTATGGAAACCAAAGCTCTATATACAACCTTGAAGATCAATACAAGGACAAGATGAGCATCTGATAACAAGCAATTACGAAGATACAACTCTCACGCATTCTTTCAAATAGAATCTCTCGACAGAAGTGTTCCATTGCACGACATTTAGCATACGACGCACGATTACATTATTTTCTATTGTAACATTGTCATTTGTACTTGTAATCACTCATTCTAAGGAATGACGTCCCTGCTTGACGTCCATAGTGTACTTGACGATCCTCACTGTCATCCGCGGTTTTTACCCTCGATGGGATTTTCTGTGTCACCAAATCTCTGTGTTCAATTTACTTTATGTCATTGACGTACGATTTGTCGAGTGATTACCTACTTTAGTTGTTAAAGCTCTACACCGACCTTAGATCTTCCTTTGGATGATTTTTGGCATTAACATATACAATTTAGCCATCTTCTCCAACGGGTACGTCTCCTTGATCGGTAGAAAATGAGTCGATTTAGTGAGTCGATTTAGTAAATCGAGGAAGTCCCGTGACGAAATCCATCGCAATTTCATCACACTTCCATACTGGTATTTCCAACAATTGCAGATCCGCATACGGTCGTTGATGCTCAGCTTTAACCTTCAAGCAAGTCAAGCGTCGTTCGACGAAGTAAGCGATGTCTTTCTTTAATCCCGACCACCAATAACACCCTCTTATTGGTTCCAGGGTGAATTGAATAGCGAGACTTATGAGGATCCTCCAACACCCTCTTCCGAAGGTTACCCAACTTAGGAATACATACACGATTTTCCAAGCTCCTTACTCCGCGAATGTCAACATATAGCGAAACTACAAGTCTGATAATTCTCTCGCTTTTCAAATTCTCTTCCATAAGTGCCTCCTCTTGGAACTTCTTAACTTCATCCAAGAGATTGGAAGTTGCTTCAACTCGAAAAGCTACCACCTTTGTCGTATCTCCCCGCTCCTTCTGACTCAAGGCGCCGACTACCACATTGGCTTTACTCGGATGATAAAGAATCTCGCAGTCATAGTCGCTTAACAACTCCATCCACCTTCTCTGCCTCATATTCAACTCCTTCTGGTTGAACAGATGCTGAAGACTCTTGTGGTCAGAGTAAATCTGACACTTAACTCCATATAAGTAGTGCCTCCAAATCTTCAAGGCGAATACCACTTCCACCAACTCTAAGTCGTGTGTCGAGTAGTTCTTCTCATGCTCTTTCAACTGTCGAGACGCATAAGCCCAACTTAGAATCATCGCTATAGATCACAAATCCTCCAGATCCGTTAGGTACGAATAAAATCGGTGCACTACTCATGCTCTCCTTCAATTTACCGAACGCGCTCTATTGGGCTTCGGTTCACACAAACTTAACATTTTTCCTTGTTAAGGCAGTTAACGGCGTGGCTATCTGAGAGAAGTCCTGAATGAACTTTCGGTAGTAGCCCGCCAACCCAAGGAAACTTCTCACTTCCGATGGCGATTTCGGCGCTTCCCAACCTTTGATAGCCTTGATCTTAGTTGGGTCAACTTTGATACCATCCTCCGATACAACCTGTCCTAAGAACTGTACTTCCCTTAGCCAAAATTCACACTTCGAGAATTTGGCATATAACTTCTCGCACCTTTGCAATTCCAATACCGATCACAGGTGTATCTCGTACTCACTTATGGAGCGTGAATAGAGTAGTATGTCATCAATGAAGACGATCAATCATTTGTCCAAGAGTGGACTGTATACTGTATTCATCAGGTCCATAAATACAGCTGGCGCATTAGTCAACCCGAAAGGCATGACTAAGAACTCATAATGCCCGTACCTCGTATAAAAATCCGTATTGGGTACGTCGTCCTCCCATACTTTCAACTCACTCCTTGCAGTTGATCGAAGAGATCATCAATCCTTGGAAGCGGATACTTGTTCTTGATCGTCACCTTGTTGAGCTCACGGTAGTCTATACACATTCGCATAGACCCGTCCTTTTTGACGAACAACACAGGCGCTCCCCACGGTGAAGTACTAGGACGAATGAACCCCTTTTCGAGCAGCTCTTCAGTTGGGTCATCATCTCCTTCATCTCGGTCGGTGCCAAACGATAGGGTGCTTTTGTGATTGGTGTCACTTTAGGCATCAAGTCGATTCTGAACTCCACTTGCCGATCTGAAGGGAAGGTGGTCAAATCCTCTGGAAATACCTCCAGGAACTCACTCACCACCGAAACAGATTCTAATCCCCTCTTTTCTTTCTTAGTATCTAGCACATACGCTAAGAACCCCCAAACACCCCTTCACTAAGCACCGCCTAGCCTTGATCATCGAGATCAAACACGACTTTCTATCCCGACGATCCCCATAAATTACCAGTTCCCTCTTGTCTAGAAAAACTATACGGATCAACTTCTTATTACATATTATGCTAGCATCGTTGGATGCCAACCAGTCCATTCCCACGATAACGTCAAATTCCCCCATACCCATCGGGTACAGCCGTAGCGGGAATAAATGACCATCAATTTTGATCCTACACCCCTCAAACCCCCCACCAAGACTCAACTATCATTTGTTACCTCTACTTCAAACCCATGGCTTAACTTCTTGGGTTTCACATGCAAATTATGAATGAAGTTCGGTGACACAAATGAACGGTTTGCGCCCGAATCAAACAACACTTTAGCAAAAGTTGAGTCAATAGGGAAAGTACCTGTCACCACATCGGGCATCTCCACCGCCTCCTCCGTCGTCATGTGGAACGTGCTTTCCTTTGTTGGGGCCGGTTCCACCTTCTTATCACCACTTTTTCCTCCAAAATTCCCAAACTTTCCCTTGTTCAGCCAAGGACAATTAGTTTTGATGTGATCCAGAGAACCACATTGGTAGCACGATTTCGGTCCCTGATAGTCCCGAGCCATATGCCCCGCCTTTTCGCACTTGTAACAGTCGTCTCTGTCTATCATACACTCCCTTCTATGCATTCGGTTACTCTTCGCACACGGTTTCTCTCCAAACTTCGGCGTCACCCCCTGATCAGGTCTAACATTCTTAATCTTCTTAGGGTCACGAGATAGCCCTTCCCATTTTCTCTTTTCACCACTCCTCTCAGTCAGCTGACGAACTTTATCTTTTTCAGTCGTCTCAGTCGTGTTAACGGCCGTTGAAAGGTAGTAGGTTCTCACACAGCTGCCAACTCTCGGATGTTACTTCTTAACCCAAAAAGGTACCTCTCTATGCGTCGTTCCTTGCTTGACACGTAGATCTCAGCAAAACGGGTCTTTTCAAGAAATTTGGCCGTATACTCTCGGACAATCATTTCCTCTTGCTCTAAACTCAGAAATTCTTCTTCCAGCTTCTTGACGGCCGCTAAGGGGCAGAACTGGGCTTTGAATTTGGCAACAAAGGTCTCCCATGCCAAGCCCCTTGTTGCCGTCGAACCCTTCCCTCTAGTCTCAACTTCCCACCAGAACACTGCATTGTCTTTATGCATGGAAAATGCAAATACTACGTTGTCTTCCTCTGCACGTTTACAGGTGTCGAAAACCAGCTTTATCTCCCCAATCCACTTGATCACTACTACCGGATCGCATTCTCCCTTGAAGTTAGGGGGCTTACAAGAGGAAAACGCTTTATAGATGCAACCCTTCTCCATAATTGTCCTAGTTGCCATATCAAGAGTCGATTGAGAGTGTCTACCCCTCACAGTTACTGGCGGGCTGGACATCTCAGTCACTTCTCTCCCTTCGCTCTTTTCCTTACTTGCAGATGCTTCCCTCGTCTCATGAGCCAACAGGGCTTGCAGAGTTTTCTGAAGCTTTCCCATCTCGGTGGCGAAAGTCTCCTAAGTTATGAAAGATTGAGCCCGTCCTCCGCCTCTACTCCTCGACCTCACTCTTCCCCTAACGGTAGTTGAACTCTCTTGCAGAGAGAGTTCTTGCTCCGCAAGGACTTCCACACTCCTTGCTCGATGGCCACCACACACCGTCTTACGCCCCCTAGTTCCCGCTTCTGTTCCATCCAATTGAGTGGCGGCCTTTCAAGATCCTTTTCCTTGACCCCTTCCGCGACCCCGACCCCTTCCCCGAGCGGCTACTTGCCTCGGAGGGGCTGTCGGTCTATCCACCACCACTTCATTTACCGGTATTGCTTCGGCAACCGGTACAGATCTACTCCTTGTCATACACTTAGACATTATGCTCACTGAAAAGGACGCAACACTAAACATTCAACCAACAGTCCCAATGTAAAAGGGTATGTTAAGCATACATATGTACCTGTAAGCTCGCAATTATATTGGCCAAATGTAATTCCGAATTTACCTTACATGCTAGTCCTCACCACCCTATTACTTGACTCCCTATGGTCTTTCTATTTCTCAGTTGTGTTTCTACTCCCCCAGTTTAAGTCTAGGCTCATCCGGTCACCTAGATCCTTTAAACTATGGCTCTGATACCAATTGTAACGATCCAAACTCGCGGGAATAAAGCATAAACGACATTAAATAAAATCAACCCCAAAACGGCCCAATACAATGACTTAAAATTCAAGGTTTGCGGAAAACAACCCATACACAACTGAGATTTAAAATGAAAATAAATTAAGTCCGGGATCTAGCGAACAATCTTCTCCTACGCCACGCTCCTCGCCTATACCTTCTCCTTACCCTTGCTAGAACCCTCTGTTGGGTACTTTCCTGAAAAGGTTTTAGTTTTTGAAAGAACGAGGGTTAGACCGAAAGGTCTAGTGAGATCCCTCCAATAACAATTTATACAACATAGAAAAGATTTACAATAAATAAACCAATTCAGTTTAACAGAAACATCACATTATAAAACACGCTTCGGTCCCACACTATCGTCACGTGAAGGTGACGGCGTGTCTGGCTCATACTGCCTTATTTCTCGCATTCAACAAATCTCGCGTGCATAAAATATGGCAGCAACATCATTAAAGTTTTTAGTTAGAAAAACTCATCTGATGCTTCTCGCTTAAATCCTCTCGCTCACGTTAGAACCCGGTAACGTCCCCTACGGCGTAAATGAATAAAGGTGAGTCCTCTAACTACTCTCGAGATAAAATGAACCTTTCTCGAAAATTCCCTTTCAAAGGTGACGAACTTTCTCTTGAATCAAGTACGAGACTTGGTTACGGATTTTCCCAACTTACTCCCGGATTACCAGTTGGAAACGCCAAGACTACTCGGTACACTGGTCAGTGGTTACTCGGTTTCACCCGGTTGCTGGACTCCTGGGGCCCCCGGTTGACGACTACCTGGGATCACTCGGTCGTTGTGTAACAACCGTTATCTTCTTCAGTCAGTAAAAGTGGCCCTGGGCCAACGTAGAAGTTTATTAGGACAAAACTTGCCTACGGGAGGATTTGCCTTGGATCTTGAAAAGCGTCGGAAACGTTTCGGGCAAGAAAAGTGAACTTTTGGGATTCGGTTCATCATCGTGTCATAATCGCCGAGAGCCAAAGCCTCTCGGTACATCGTCCGAGAGTGCCTCGCGATTGTGACATGGTCATTATCGCTTGCACAATCGCAGAGAGTTGGGAGCTCTCGGTACATTATCGCGGTGAGTTGGAATCTCTTGGCACAATCGCATACG
Source organism: Arctium minus (assembly GCA_954870635.1). NCBI lineage: Eukaryota > Viridiplantae > Streptophyta > Magnoliopsida > Asterales > Asteraceae > Arctium > Arctium minus. The sequence goes on along the minus strand of OX941097.1, from coordinate 18,102,835 downwards.
GGGTCCAGCAGGTTAAAAATGTGAATTGCATCCTCTTTTCGTTATCCACTTCAACCATACCCTCTCCTCTTCTCTCTAAACTGAACCCTTTACCCCCATTGTTGATTTTGAGCATTTGAAACACCAAACCTAGAGTGTTTCAAGTGATTCTTCCTCATCTAGCAAGATGTAGAAGCTAGAGTTAAGATATCTTCATTCTCTCCATCTTCTTCTTCATCTTCATCAATTTTCTAGGGTTTTCACCTAACCTTTTTCATCATTTGGATGTTTGGGAGTTTATGGCTTATGTTGGTGACCTAGAAGTATTTTGGTTGGTGGATTGAAGTTATGGATACGGTAATCTCCTCTTTTCTTTATCTATGGAAATTAGGGTTTTGACATAAGTTGAGATCTTCACGTATAATGTTTGGGGAAATAATTCTAAGTGTGTTGAATACATGTATTTATGGTTGAAAACTTGTGGATCTAGGTTTTTGGAATATTTGGCTTGAGGATTCAAGTTCTTCAAAAGGAGCTCAAGTTGGGGAAAGTCTAGATTTAGCCTAAATCTAGCAAGGTGAGTTCAATTTGATTTGTGAAAACGGTGTACATGCCAAAATGTCTATTTTTAAAGTATTTATGTGTTTTACATGAAATTGTCAGCTGTTGAGTTATTTGGTAACTTTTGATTATTTGAAGTGTTTAGCTTATTAAACTTTGTAAAACACCCACATTTGGGATTTTTGGGCATTTTGATAAATGTGTCATAAATGAATGTGTTTTGATGATTTATTGGCATAAATAGGTATTTGGTCAAAAATGCACTTTTAGTGTTTGTCGGGTTTTATACATCATTCACGAAATGGGATGTTTTGAAAGTACGAATGTGTGTCTCCTTTGGTTTTGGTCATTCCCGACCTTGGGAACCTTTTAGAAATAGTAAACCTTTTTGGGTTTTGGACCGAAGGCCAATTGTGATTTGAGAAACAAAGATTTTGGGAAAAATGTATTTTGGTTTATGTAACCTTATTGGCTCACGTATTTTAATCAAACGTCCATTATGACTTTTGGGACTTGATTTATACTCAGATGAGTGTTGGAACATTTGTTCAGTTTTGGTATCTCGATAAGGAGCCTTTGACGTATGGTGTACTTAGTTGCATCTTATTTGAGAGTTACATGTTTAATTTGAATGTGTTAGTTCATTCGTTGGAGTCATGTAACGTTTTAGACTGTAATGCATTGGATCCATAGGCATATGAGTTAGTCAGTTAGTTTAGTTGGGGACTTTATCCCCGATTTGGGACTGGAAATTGTTTATGGCTAGCGGTAGCTCGAGGTATAGATCGTGGGTGGTTGAACTCGATGCCTGTTTGTAATCCAGTCTGGTTATTCATGGTGGAATTTAGTGTCCGCGTTTGAAGTCTAATGAGTGGTCCCCAAGTCATGTTTTTATGTAAGCTTGCGGTGGTGCTCTGCAGAGCCGTATATGGAGCTAAGTCTTGTGGTGGTGCCCATGGTGAGCCGGATACGGGGACTTGTGGCTTTTGCGGTGACACTCATCTAGAGGTCGAGTAAACACTAGGTTCATTTGGGTATCTTGCGGTGGTTTCTCGGTAGGGAGTCGTATACGGGGATCCATGTCTCTATGTGAAGCTCGAGAACATTGATAAGTGGCTTAACTTTGTGTGCCTGCCACTTTCGATGGAATTCGGGTCTCCCCCGTCACCGAAAGGTGTTGTTTTGAGTATTGAGTTTTATTATCCATGATTTCGATGACGTTTTGTTTATGTGGGCTTTTACCCATGGTTTATGGGTTGAATATTATGCCCCACCCGTGTTTTGGGAGTTTCGGGAAATAAATTTTTATCCGCATTTTTATAAATTGGGATTCCAATTACTTTTCACGTTTTGGGTGAGTTTGGGATTGAAATTACTTTATAAAGGAATGTCTATGTTGGGATAATTGTCTTTAAAAGGTGTGTGTAAATGGAAAATGAGTCGTTTAATATTTAAAGTAAATCATTTTGAAAGATAAAGATTTAAACTACATTCTTCCCTTTCAAGAATTATATTTGTTCATGTTGAAAACTTTTGAACTCACTAGGCGTTAGACTAATCTTTTTATTTGTCGGCATGTGCATCAGGTTCAGGTTGAGAAATGGTGCTAGCGTTATTGTGAATAGATTGAGTGCTAGTTGCGTGCACGAGTGAGAGTAGCTTGGAGAAGCCTTCCGCCTTAGTTTTGAGAAGAGCAACTTGTATTGGGATAAGTAGCACCCAACTTCGGTTTAGTCCTTGCTTAATGCTGAGGTTGTAATTGTTGAGGTTCTTTATAGAATTTTCATATCAAGTTTTTTATTTATAGCAAGAAGTTTGTCTTCTAGTTGATGTTATATCGAAATTTTTAATTAGTTGCTCTTACCAATTTTGAGGGTGTTACACGATGGTCTCTCGGGAACGGCCGGTTGATGACCACCCGGGATCACCCGGTGGTCTCCCGGGATCGCCCGGTTGTAGATCACCCGAGGTCACCCGGTTCCTGGTCTCCCAGGATCGCCCGGTAGAAGACTACCCAGGGTCACCCGGGGTCGGGACTCTCGACATGAGCTTTTCGGGTCACCAAGGGAAGGGCTTCCCGGGTGGACACTCCACACCGGTCTCGGTTTGCCATCGCCACTAAGGCAAAAATCGATCTCCCATAGAGGGGTTCTCGATCTCACCCCGATTTCCCTTTAAACAAAGGACGAATGCAAACCTTCACTCAAAGCCCCAAACGATTCGATTAATTAAGAAGGGACATAAGCAACCTATTCATTTTATCACAAAAAGAGGTAAAATCTCAACCCTCCAGAGAATAATATAGTGGAGGCAATCCTCTATTATGGATTCTATCAACACAAATCCAAACCTCCCAACAAAATCAAGAAGGAGAAAGTAAGACTTACCTTGAATACCATTGCAAGAATTTCCTAGAGCTCCCTTCCTTCTTTGATTTGTTTCAATTCCACTTCTTCTCCAAGCACTTTGATGTTCTTAGCCGCCACCACAAAATGATTAAGTGAGCTAGGGCAACAAGATTAAAACCTCCTTTTTCCATATTTGCAACTTAGCCCCCCCCCCCCCCCCCCCTCACTAGATTTTTAACAACCCTCCTCCAACTTCCATTTTATTAAATTAAACACAATTATTAGAATAAATGAAAGCATCTCTAATCATTTATTGTTTATCTTTTTACTCCTATGGGTTTATTTAATATCTTAGTTCAAAAGAAAAAATAATTTAACATTTTATGGGCCATAATGGTTTTAGGGTTTTCAAAAGCCAGACTCATCAAATTTCATAAAAAATAATCATAACAAACTGGATGTAGAAAAAATCGATGCATCATATGTGTAGTCGGGACTCGGGAATGGAAGGTACTATTCTACGATTAGACCACCTCTGATGTTTCAAGCCAAAAGAATTCCTATATAAACCCTAGACACATAATCATTAAATTAAGAGAGAATTACAGTTTTGGTCCTTAAGGTTTCATATTTTCTTTGAAAGGATGACCTATACTTCCGTATCTCAAATAGTGGTCCTTGAGGTTTGGTATTTGCTCTGAAAGGAGGACCTCCTCACTAACTTCGTTAAAAAACTTGGTTAAAGTCAGGGGTATTTTTGTCAAACCATGCATTCTTCCTTTTTTTGTAATTTTTTTGTTTTTCTATATTTTTGTTAAAGCCAAAAAATTACAGGACCTGTTTTGTAATTAACCATATAATACATATCATCATCAACATCCAAAAACCCACATACATATTCTCATATATATACATATACATATATATACACACATCTCTGTGAAAAAACCCACATACATATATGTATGTATATATACATACATATATATACACACATCCTTGTGAAAAACCCACATATATATATATATATATATATACACACACACATATAATAAAACCCACATACACAGACCATTGAGCATTGATCATGGTTAACCACGGATCATTTTTAGCAAACAGGTTAACCAAATGGGTGTATACAGAGACACACACATATATATACATATAAACACAGGGACCTCTTCATCAACCCATCCTCATCAAAGGGTGTAATATGAAGGCACACAGACCATAGGGACGAAGGCCACCAGGTTTTACAGTGAACACGAGGATGAACGATGTGCACACAAACCACAGGGAGGGAGGCTACGACGTTTTTCCAACCTCTCTGTTCCCTGAACCATCACTCCCTTAAGCTTCACTTTGATTTGTTAATTTGTGTGAAAATACTTAATTTATTATGGTGGTGATAATCTAAGTACGTGATTGAATATCACCATCATGACCCACACCACCGCCGTAAACCATCCCTTCCATCATTTCCACCGGTGGTGTCGTTGTCGGCGTCTCCCATAGGTGAGAGGAGAGTGATAATAGAGGATGGTGAGACATTTTTGCTGTCGTGGTATAAGGATGATATGTTTGTAATCGAGAATCGATCACATGCGATGGTAGGTTATGATTAAGGCGAGGAAAGGGTGTTGCCGGAGATGAGGAGTGGAGGTGTGGAGGGGACGATGGTCACAACCGGAAGTTGTGGAAGCTCTTCCCTGTGATTTGGTGATCCACCACGTCCCTCTGATTTGGAGAAGATACGATGGTCTATGTGTTTGGCAAGTGATGGAGTTTGGTTGGCAGATCGTCATCCCTATGGTCGTGGAGGAGAACGATCGTCCCTGTGGTCTGTGTTAACAATACACACATGTGTATTGTTAAAGACATCTTGGTGAGCATGATGGTCCCTGTGAAAACTTAGAAATCGTTTATGTGTCTATATATATATATATATTACATAACAGGTCCTGTAGATTTAAGGTTTTAACAAAAATATAGAAAAACAAAAAAAGTGCAAAAAGAGGGATAATACATGGTTTGACGAAAATACCCCTGACTCTAACAGAGTTTTTTAACTGGGTTAGTGAGGAGGTCCTTCTTTCAGAGCAAAATCCAAACCTCAGGGACCACTATTTGAGATATTGAAGTATAGGTCCTCCTTTTAAAGAAAATACGAAACCTTAAGGACCAAAACTGTAATTCTCTTTTAAATTAATGTTATATTGTTTATTAACAAATATATTTAAATAATGAAATTTCTTTGATTCATTTTTGTTATCATTCTAATCCATTTATTAAATATGGGTTATTGAAAAAACATATATAAAAAAACATCTTAAATTTCTATCTTTTTGCCATATCTTTGATGCATGCCTTTTTCCCATGTGAATTTAGTTACCAACTTCCCTTTGTTTATCAATACTTTAAGTAATCTAATGGTATAATATATAACCACCTTTATTAGTTATTACTATAAACATTTTTTTAATATACATGACACCAAATTGTTTGTGTAAATAAATGTGAATTTGGTATACAGATGAGATTAAACATAATTGAACTAAAAAGGATAGGACATGACTAGATAAATGAAAGTAAGGTAGACGAGAAAAAGAATTATAAAATGTTTTGGATTTAATATTAAATATTAACGGTTTTGTATTTACCAATTTTGAGTCAGCAACGTTATTTTTGTTTCATCTGTTTTTGTTGATAAAAAAAATGCATTTTTATTTAATCACACGTGTTCTATTCGGTCTATGTCGCAACAAACATCAGGCAACATGTTTTTTTCTTATTTTTCTGTCATGTCTTTTATGTACCAAACACACATGAGATTATTGCAACTCACCCTGATTTAAATTTAATTTAACGCCAAGTTTTGGGTTTGGATCATATACCAATAACTTAAATATCGTTGAATAGACTTTACAACAACAAAATTGGCTTTATAGTATGCCTAGAATATATCTAAGTGTCCTGATAAAATAATTTATACAACTTAAGTTATAAAACGTCATATCTAAAAATGTTATAATAGGTTTATATGCGCTTTTAAGCTTATAACAAGTTTTTTAGGACGTTTTAAAAATAAAATGTCGTATTAACCATTTCATAGGACAATTTTGAGAAGTGTCGTATAAACCCATTTTTTTATAGGACAATTTTGAGAATTGTCATATAAATCCATTTTTTATAGGACAATTTTGAGAAGGTAGGTCATATAAATCCATCTTTTTATAGGACACTTTTTCAAATAGTGTCGTATAAAAAAACTAAAACGACACTCTAATTTGAAATCGTTTAAAAACGCTTGTTAAAACATCCAAAAACATCTTATAAGCCTATTATAATATTTTTAGATATGATGTTTTTTTGGTTTGGTCCTATAAACTTAGGGTCTGTTTGTTAGCAGCTTAATGAGCTTAATGAGACTCACAGTTTATTCAGTTAGCTATATATGACTGTTTGGTAGTGGCTTAGTGATATAAAAAGTGGCTTATTCAGTAAGATTTCAAGGAGGAGCTTTATGCAGAAAGCCAAGTTTTTTCCAAACCAGTCTCTCTCATTAAAAAACACGTTCATTCCATCTATGAAAAAACTCTCTCAAATAAAAACCTTCTAAATCTATACATACGGATTAATCCACACAGACAACTTTATTCATACAGAACTTAATGGAAAACCAATCAAATAGCCCCTTAGGTCCAATAAGCATTTTATTATGATATATAGACATTTTAGGGGTTCGATAAAGCAATTTTGTTGTAATACTCGGCTCCTTTCCAAAAAATGCTCATAGTAAAAAAACATACCATTTTAAAAAAATGTATAATTATTTTAGATCACTACCTTTATATTAATAATTTAACTTTTTAATAACAATTGTGCCTCTCTATCATCAACTATTTATGTGTCATAACTCATAACTAATGATGATGGATTTAATAAATTATAATTATATATTCAGGAGACATTTATTTTAACTTCAATAAAAAATATACACAATTATTTCAGGGTTATTTTTTTTTCACGGCAAGACAAAACTTTTATTACCACAAAATAAATCAATACATCGAACAAAGATCCGATCAAAAGAACCAATTACAGAGCCAAAATACAAATTCCAAACATGAACACAACCAAAAAACTTGCAGCACCACCCTATTTGTGAGGAGCAAACCGAATGGTATCCGTTACTACGACATCTCCCACAAAAGCCATTTAATAGGCTTTGGCCTGTATAGGCAACCCCACGACTTAATCAAATAACCCGCTGCCTACACCTGAGCTGCCAAATAGGTCCTTTGCAGGACAGCTGCCATTGGCTTAATGGGGACAACGTCCTTCTCCATGCAGATCCGATGTCTCGCCAAGGGCGGCCCTGGGGCTGTGCGTGTGGTGTTGCGCACAGGGCCTCTGATCAACGGGAGCCTCCAAATTTTTTAATAATTAATTTAAACTATAGATAATACATAAGTTAGATAGAACACCATTACACAAACTAATATATAGCCCACCAGGAATGGGGTATTTTAGGTTTGGGAAAGTCTCGGAAGACGTGCGTTCAAATCCCTTAGGCAACTATTTTTTTAACTTTGAGTTTATTATAGTATATGTTTTTTAGTGGCTTTTTTTTCTCTATTTTTTTTTCTAATTTTTAACTTTGAGTTTATTAAAAAAAACTTAAGTATATTTTTTAATGGTTTTTACTCTAAATTTTTTATTAACTTGGAGTAACTGTTTTTTAATTTTTTGATTCTTAACTTCGAGTCTATTGAAATAACTTAACTATTTTTAATGGTTTTTTGTTCTCTAATTTTTTATTAACTTGGAGTAATTGTTTTTAATAATAGTTTTTTATATTTACTCTTCAAACTGAAAACACCGATCCTTAATCATTTAATTTATTTTATTATTCATTTTTTGTTGATTTTTTATATGTTCTTTAAGACTTTTAAAATTTTGATGATAGTATTTTTTAAGGATGGTAAATTTATAAAATGTTCTATTTGATATGTGTTTTTTGAAATTTTAATTCTATATTGTATGTAATATCTTCAACGAGTAAATTTTAATCGAGTTACTTTAAGCATAAAAAAAGAAGAACAATATGTTCAATATCAACAAGGAACCATCAATCGATTTATTATCAAGAAGTTGGGATGTAGTAAAAATAATAATAATATAATAAATAGTATAATTAAAACAATCAAGGGCCACATTTAGTTCATCGCATAGGGCATCTAAAATCTCATGACCGGCCTTGTGTCTCGCCACGACCAGAAACAGTAGCTCAATTCGATTTTACCTCAACCTAGGATTCGACACCCAGGTGACCCAATCCATAGCTAGCTCTCGATCCCTTCTCGTAACCCATTCGAATGTCTTCAGTTGAAGTCAAACACACAGTCCATAATGCTACTCTTTTTTTTCTCAAAGATCACCTTGTTACGGTGCGCCCCAATGAAGTAGAGAATGCACCGAATCAGTGCTTCCCACCTCCGTGCGCCTTTCGAGTCGTCTCCCATTTTCTCCACCACTCCAAGGGTTATGATAAATACACTACTTCCTATTTGTTAAATACACCATAGTCTACAAATTCCCTCATTACACCCATCAAATTAATTAAATGTTGCTTTTTACATTCTCAGCCTAATTTAACTTGAATTTGTCCTTAGAATTAAGAAGGTTTTTTATTACACGTATTAATCAGTAATAAATAAGAATGAAAATAAAAAAATTGTTTAGTATCATATAATTAATATTTTCATTCATCCATAAGTCCAAGTTTTCGTTCCAAGTTAAACCGACGGAATGACGTTCATTGTTTACCATATTCAATTTTCATTCCCCTACCTAAAACAAACGACCTCTAAACATTTCCGATACAAGAATGAATTCGATAAATCTTATAATATGTTCAATGAATTACAAAATACCACGTCATCAAAAAGAATGCTTACATGGCAGAAGTGGGGCCCCACACAAGCCAGGATTACCCAAAAATGCAGAAACAGGAATACTTGCATTATGCCCAGGAATTTCCCCAATTAGTCTATTTCCAGACACATCAAATTCCTTCAAATTCCTCAAATTCAACAACTCTTTCGGAATCTTTCCCACCAAATCATTCCTCGAAATCAAGATTCTCACCAATTCCTTTCCGTAACTCAAAGATTCCGGAATCATTCCCCCCACCGGATTATGAGATAAAACCAACGAAGCAATCGAATCCATCGCAGCTTCATCATCACCAATCTTTATTGGTCCTGTAAACGAGTTATATGATACATCAATTGAGTTGAAATGACCAAGTGGGCCTTGTACATTTTTCTTGAAAATGGTGTTTATGTCGCCGGAAAAGTTGTTGGAATGAAGATCAAGGTCCGTTAGGAGTGAAAGATTCTTGAATTCCGGTGGAATTGGGTTTCTGAAATTGTTGTTTGATAAGTTCAAGAACGAAAGATTCGTCATGTTTCCAATCCAATTGGGTAGTTCATCTGTTAACAAATTGCTTGACAAATCCAAAGATGAGATTGTTGACGACGATGAAAGAATCATCGGAAATGAACCTTGGATTCCGGTGTTCGCCATCATTAGTCGGAAAAGTTTAAGTCTTGAAAACCAGTTTGGTAATCGTTTTAGATTCAGAGGATTGAATGATAAATCAAGAGTTTGTAAATTATGTAATTTAGCGAGTTGGGATGGAATTACGCCGGAAAGATTGTTTCTTGATAAATCGAGTGATTGAAGATTGTGCAAGTTGCCGAAACTTGATGGAATTTCTCCGGTGAATTTGTTACCGGAAAAGTAAATATCGGTGAGAGTGATCAGATGACCGATGGTGGCGGGTATTTTTCCGGCGAGTTTATTGTTCTCAAATATCAACCGTTGGATCTTCGGAAGGTTACCGATGGACGGTGGGATGATACCGGTGAGTTCGTTTTCCGACAAACGACAGAATTGAATAGAAACGAGGCCGTTAATTGAAGACGGAATGGAACCAGAGAGTTTGTTTTGGTTAAGGTATAGAATCTGTAATTCCGACAGTGATCCAATAGATTCCGGTAGGGTTCCGGTGATCTGATTTTCCGACAAATCAAGAAATTTCAAATTCTTTAACTTTCCGATCGTTACCGGAATAACCCCAGAAAAATTATTCTCATGAAAATCGAGTTTTGTCATCGAAACCATGTCTCCTATCGACGACGGAATCTTGCCGGAAAACTGGTTTCCGGAGAGACCAATTTCCGATAACGATGTAAAAGATCTAAAAACCGCCGGCGGGATTCTCCGGCTGAAATTGTTATTACTAAGATAGAGTTTTTTCAGCCGGAAAAGTGACCGGAAAGTTACCGGAATTGAGCCAAAGAGCTTGTTGGAATCAAGAAAGAGGTGGGTTAGTCGAGAAAGTCTTCCGAACTCCGGCGGAATCTGGCCGGACAAATCTTTAAGGTTGCTGAGATCAAGAAGTTGGAGAGATGAGAGGTTAGAAAGAGAAGGAGAGAGAGTACCGGACATGGATGTTTCGAGGATGAAATCGTCGCCGGAGACGAGACCGGAACGGGAGACGTTAACGACTCTTCCGGCGGAATCACAGGCAATGCCATTCCATGATTTGCAGCAATCGGTTTGAGGGGTCCATGATTCAAGAAGGTTGGAAGGGTCAAAGGTGATTTTGTGTTTGAAGTGAAGTAATGCATGGTGATCAATGGGATGGCAAGCTAGTGATGTTAATGGAGAAAGGAGGAGAGAGAAGAAGAGGAGAGAGAAGGTGTTTATGTGAGTTTGGATTTCCATTGAAGTTGTAAAGAATGAGAATGAGGATGGAGAAGAAGAACATGGGGGAGTGATTAGTGATTAGTGGGAATATAGAGTTGGTGCATTTGGTTTGTTTATATAAGAACAACTTAGAGAATTTTCAGAACTAAATTGTTCGACTTTTGTATGTCATGCAAAGTATCTAAAAAGGTTCTTTTGACAAACTATTTATTCAGACACACATACAGGGAAGGTTCAAACGATAACATAAACTATTTAAGAAAAAACAAGAAAACAATAAATCATATGTAAAATTATATATGATTCGGCATTAACAGCCAAAAAAATCGATGCGGCCAACTTTACCCCCAACTTAGGTCGCGACAAAGTCACATGAATCATATATGATTTTGTACGTGAATCATATATGATTTTGTATATAAATGGTGGTTCTCGTATTTTCTTAAATAGATAATGTTCTCGTATGAACTCACCTCTCTCTCTCTCTCTCTCTCTCTATATATATATATATATATATATATGTGTGTGTGTGTGTGTGTATGTATATATAGAAATGCTAAGTGTGTGAAAAATAAAGAAGTAATCTTTGTCATCTATACGGTTAAGATCAGATTTAACTGATCAAAATTTGCAGCTATGCCAAAAATAGAGGGGTAATGTCGTAACTTTTACAAATAGGCGCCAACGATGTTAATATGTGAACATGTATGATTCCCATATGAACTATATGTTCATATGTGAACATGTATGATTCACATGTGAACCCGTGTAATTCACATATAAACTATATTTTAACCAATTCACATATGAACTCATAGGTTCATATGTGAATCATATGAACTAATTAAAAGATTCACATATGAACTAATTAACTGATTCACATATAGGTTCATATGTAAATCAGTTAATTAGTTCACATGTGAACTAATCAACGGCTTCACATATGAACATATAGTTCATATATAAATCACACAGATTCACATATATTTGTAAAAGTTAAGAAACTACCTCTCTATTTTCTGCTGCCCATGCAATGAATTATCTAGTCTTCATAGTTAAAGCCGCAAATGTTGACCAGACGTAGCGCTAGGATTACTTCTCTATTTCTTACGCACTTACATTTTTTTTTTTTTTTGGAAAAAAAGGGGACGAAACCCCAAGAAAAACTTTATTGAAGAAAAAAGAAATTACAAAAAACTAAATGAGCATACCCATTTTAACAAGCAAAAAACACCTTCCTAAGAAGTGTTTAGGAAAACCAATTAAAAGAGGCCTAATACTAGATCCCAAACCCAAATAATTCATGAAAAAATTAAACACAAATCTAAGCCCAACAGATCCATCTTCAAAAAATCATGCACGATGCCTAAATTGGAGATAGAGCCCAAGGAATTCAAAAACTGATTCACCTCATCATAAGCCCACCCCTCCATAAATCTGTTAAGCCCAATACCAAAAAAGAGCTCCAAGAAAATTCCATCCTAGGCCAAACTTTAATCCAAATCTAATTACTAATATTGAAAAACTCATTCCAGAAGCCATACCAATTCTCGAAGTCGATCAAACCAGCAGACCAAATCAAGAATCGAAGGCAAATGAGATAAAAACTAATCCTTTGAGAAGAACAATGCCATCGACCAAAGAAGAGAAGATCAGAACAGTGAAAATCAACAGTCCAACCCAAAACAATTCCAAAACGACCTCTGTACAGCAGCTCCATACGCAAAACAGTTCCAAAACAATTCCAAAACAGCAGCTCCATATGCAATCTTATGCTAATCTGAACCAAATTGATCTGAACAAACCTGATTCTAACTCCCCTTTAAGCATCAATCTGTATTCCAGAAGAACTTGGCTTCACATCAATGGCAATTTGGCCATAGGCCATTGCAATCCAAAAAAAACAACCGAGTGAACATTATAAATTACCAAAAAATGGAATTGGGAAAATTCCATAAGGGCTGTTGATTATAAAACCAAAACTGAGACAACAGCAAAAAGTAAGAAAGCAGCAAAAACTTGATTCCAAATCCAATACTAATATTGGAATGTGTAATGGCGGCATGCCATATTATACAGGCTGCCATGCCAAAACTCCAAACACAGTCCCAAACATGTTGGATCATCACCAAACAGTAGACGTGAACACCAAACATATAGAAACTCATGGACCATCCAAAAATCACAGAGAAAATCAACCAAAGACTGATCAGACAAAAATAATCCATATGAAGCTAAAAATTCCCAACATAAGTCATCAGCACTAATTGATCATTTTGACAGTTAAGTTGAGAAACCAAATCCATTCTTAAAGACTTTGCATAATGGCCTAAACCCATTGCAAAATCATAATCCCCATCAATAGACAAACTAATCATCAACCATAAGGACCAACGCCAAATAAAAAAATCCACAAATTCCTCATCACAAACAGAAGCTGGAACACAATAGCCTCAAACCAAAAAAAAAAAGATGAGTATCCAAATTCACATTCCACCAAGAAGCTCCAAACTTCATAAGCATTAGAACTATACTGTACCAACAATTTCAGAAAAAACAACCCACACAGAACTAATCAGCATTAACCACCCCCAGATTCCAAACAGCAGCAGCCCTTCTCACTTGTTCAGTGTTTCTCACTTTCAATCCCATCAGCCTCAACTTGATTACATCAATGATTTTCCTAGCCAGGCAAAAAGGAGATCTATGCTTATCAGAGTGCAATCTTTGATTTCTTTCATTCCACACAAGATAGACCACAGCAGCAAGCACAAGTCTATGGATCACACTCCATATTGAATTAGAACAAGGAGTTTCTGAAATCAAATTAATTAAACTAACCCATCCATTTGCAATTCCTCTCAAGTCTTGGATCATATTGTATATACCAGAGAAGCCTTCCAACGATCTCCAAACTTCTTGTACATAAGGGCAACCCACAAATAGGTGATCATGTGTTTCCTTGGCATCATGACATAAAAGGCAGATGTCATTTTCAGCAACTTTCCAACTTGCTAATCTATCCAATGTTCTCAGCCTTTCCCTTATTGCAAGCCACAAAAAGAAAGCATGCCTAGGGATACCCTGGCTAAACCATACTAACTTGAACCATGGAACAATTTCTACTTCAAAATACATGTCATTCCACATGGTAGCTACTTTAAAATCAACCAAGGATCCATTCTTGCATTTCCACCTCAACTTGTCTTTGACATTTTCCTTTAGGACAAGCATGAATAGTTTAAGAAGATCCTCATATTTACACCAAATTTCTATGGGCCACATCCATAAACCATCTGTTACCATATTTTGAACCTTCATATCCAACTTCAGTTTGGCCATGTATATCTCCCTTTTTGAAATAAAATTACACAAAGGACCACATGGATGCCATGAATCAAACCAAAGAGAAGTATTTCTACCATTCCCTAATTCATGAACCATATGATTTCTAAGCATTCCTCTGAACCTGACAACCTTTTTCCAAAACCAATGAGCATCATAAACTGCACCCACATCCCAAAAATTCCTTCCTTTTAGCCTGTACTCATGAATCCATTTAACCCAAAGTGAATCACCATGCTCTACAATCTTCCAAATTTGCTTAGCCATAAGCACTTTGTTCCAAATTTTCAGGTCTTTCGCACCAAGTCCACCATTCTCTCTTGGAAAGCACACAATTTTCCATGCTACTTTGGCTTTTCCTTTTATAGCATCCCCACTGCTCCATAGAAAACTCTTCAACAATTTCTCAATTCCCTTAACTACAGATACAGGCAATAGAAATAAAGAAGCCCAATACACACTTATAGAGGATAAAACTGAATTAATTAATTGAAGTCTTCCAACAAAAGACAAACACTTATTCTTCCAGTCACCAACCCTTTTTCTGATTTTGTCAATTAATCCCAGACAGTCCTTGTGAAATAATTTTGTAGATAGAAGAGGAACACCCAGATACTTGACTGGTAAAGAACCCAATTTAAAGGATAAAATTTTTAAAATCTCATTTCTGTTAACACCTACCACATTTCCCAGATAAGAAGTGCTCTTTCCAAGACTAGGCTTTAATCCAGACACACCACTGAATTCCAACAAAGCATTCTTTAACAACAACACAGAATTAGGATCGCCATAGCAAAACATGAGAAGATCATCTGCAAAACACAGATGTGTGATACCCAACTTTTCACATTTAGGATGAAATTTGAAATTCTCATCCTCCTTGATCCTTCTTTTCACCATTAAAGTAAGTACCTTCATAACCAATGTGAATAGATAAGGAGAAAGAGGATCGCCTTGTCTAATGCCCCTCATTCCATGAAAAAAAACCAAAATGGTCACCATTCACCCTAATTGTAAAAGAAGCTGTAGAAACACATTTCATAACCCAATTAACCATACAAGCATGAAAACCAAACTGCTGCAGAATATACTTCAGAAACTTCCAATTAACAGTGTCATATGCCTTCTGTATGTCAACTTTAAATGCACATTTATTTATACCTCTTTGCCTATGATAGCCTCTCATCAACTCCTGTGCTAAAAGTATATTGTCACTGATCTGCCTTCCAGGAATGAATGCTGATTGATTTGAATCCACAAGCACATTGAGAGCACACTTAATTCTATCCACAAGAATTTTACTAATACACTTAAACAGCACATTACAACATGCTATTGGTCTGAAATCAGCAACATTCTTGGGAAATTGAACCTTTGGAACTAATGTAATGACTGTGGCATTTACTTCACTTAACAATTTCCCATTTTCAAAAATCTATTGAACTGCCCAACAAACTTCTTTTCCAATAACATCCCATGCTTTTTTGAAGAAGTATGAAGTAAAACCATCAGGCCCTGGAGCTTTAGTATCCTCAATGTCAAAAATAGTCCTACGAATCTCTTCATCAGTCACCCTTCTAACCATAAAATCAGCCTACTGCTTTGAGAGGCGTTTTTTTAAATAAAGAAGAAGGATCAACAATGTTTTCAGCCTTATCTTCAGAACCCAGAACAGATTTGAAATGTTTGATAAACTGTTCAGGAATACTCTGCCCAATGAACTTGTGCCCTTCCATGTCTTCAATCTCATCAATCCTTCCCCTGTTAATCTTAGACTTAACCTTCTTGTGAAAGTAGGCAGTGTTAGAGTCACCTTCCTTTAACCAGTGAACTTTCGCTTTTTGTCATAGAAACTTCTCCTCTGCAATCATAGCATCCTTCAAAGCCTTAAGATACACAACCCTTTCAAACTGCATTTCACTATCATCAGGGTTTACATCCACATCAGTCTGAACAGACTACAATTCAGACCTGATCTTTTTCACATTTTCAAATACACTCCCAACCTTAGAATTCAGCTTTCTCATTCCTTTCTTGATTTCCTTCATTTTAGACACTACAGAAAACATGTGACAACCCACAAACTGCCTCTCCCAACTTTTAGCCACCATTGAAATGAAATAAGGACAATCACCAAGATGATTCATAAATTTAAAGGGCCTGGCTTTAAACTTCCAAAGAGAAGGGATGGAAACAACAACTGGACTGTGATCAGAAATTCCATATGGCAAAAATCTTGCAGAGGCAGACGGAAAACATTGCATAAACTCAGAATTCCCAAAAACTCGGTCCAATTTTTTAAATAATCCCTTACAACCACCAGCAGCCAAAGGTTTCTGAATCCATGTGTACTTCAATCCAGACTGATTGATATCTTCAATCTCAGCATTAAATACACAATCTCTGAAATCTTGCATACCCCTTGACACATAAGAAGAGCCATTAGAACTATCACCAGGATTAAGGCTCACATTACGCACTTACATTTCTCATTTGAACCTATGGATATAATATATATATATATATATATATATATATATAGAGAGAGAGAGAGAGAGGTGAGTTATTGTACAACCTTTTTAATGGTGCAACTCATGCAACCCACCTATCTACCACTCATTTTATTTTCACATTTTTTAATTAAAAAGGTGAAAACAAAATGAGTGGTAGATAGGTGGGTTGCATGGGGTTGCACCATTAAAAAGGGTTGCATTTGAACACCCCTCTATATATATGTTTCATATAATTCTTTTATTAATGAAATTGTTTCATATATTTGTGTTTTTTATATAGTTTCATCTATTTTTCTCATTCTGATGAAATTGTTTCATGTATTTTCGCAGTCTAATGAAACTTTTTCATTTTTACATAAAAAACACAAATATATGCAACAATTTCATCAATAAAAGAATTATATGAAACAATTTCATCAAATTAAACAATTTCATTAACTTAACCAATGAAATCGAGGGTTTCCACGATTTTCAAAATTAGAGTGGTTTTCATTTGATCGTTCCCCTATATATATATATATATATATATATATATATATGGGCTTCTTTTAAGATCTTTCTAATCTGTGAGATATGTGAGATCCATGTTAGTCAACAAATTGTATTTAATTATGGGTTAATATGGACACATTGTATTTGACTAAAATATTTAAAAAAAAACAAATGGCCTTTGGCCTAGCGGCATCAGAGTCTTTGGCCTTCTAGGAAGTCAAGGGTTCAAACTTCACCAAAGGTGAGGAGGGTGTGTGAGTTTATTTATTGCATTTGCCGTATATAAATATTATATACTTCAAAAAGAAAATTTAAATAAAGGACATTATTGGTATTTTGTAAAATCTCTCGTATATTCTTTCTCCACTCTTCTATTTCCTCTCTCAATCGAAGAATATACTATCCCATATAATGCGCACAATAACAAAGTGTGGTGTGTGCACAGAGTGATAATAACATTGACACTACGTATACACTTAGTTGGTGTGTGGCACATTGTGATACATCTGGTTCACAGTGTGATAGTTTCACAATGTGCACATATACATGACGGTATAAATGTCATTGTTTTAATGTGTTGACAATGTTCACATAATCTAATAGTTAGAGTGAGGCGTTGATGAAAACAAGAGAGATTAGGAGGTGAGAAAAAGAAGGGACAATTATATTTGAGAGAGAGAGAGAGAGAGTATGTGTGTGTGTGTGAGAGAGAGAGAGAGAGAAAAGATATTTATGATAAATGACTTTCATTAAAAATGGTTTGATTAGTTGTTATTAATTATTAAATTACTTAATTACCCTTTTGTATTTAATTAAAAATCAAATTAATTATGCCAAATGAATGGACTAGAATGGATCTCACGGATCTCATAATTTCTGAAGTTCTTAAATGATTAACCCCTCCACACACACATGTGCGTGCATACACACACACATACATAGAGAGAATTGGGTTCCCTCGTGAAAAAAACTATTTTTGTGAGAAATGTGAGAAATGAAACATTCACATAATATATGTGAAAGTACTCTTATATTGTATGAAGGCGTGATTGACCGCTTTCACAAAACCGATGAAGGTACACATTCAAGTCCTAAAACTTTCGTCACCTTCATAAAATATAACGTAACATTTAGATAATATATAAGTACCTCATCAGTTCTCATGCTTCTCGCAAAAAAATCTTTTTTCACAGGTGATCCTAAGTTATATATAGGTTGGTTTCATTGAGAACACCTAATTTTTGTTAGACTATCAGTGAATTGTTGAATGACCTAGCCTTTACAATAAACATTATACCTTTATTGTAAAAGAAAGAGAAATTTCATAGGAAAACAAGAACCTCCAAAACCTTCACGGTGTTTTTCCTAGGTTTGGTCATCAAACGATTCAAAGATGGTCTCATAAATTTCATGAAGATTGGAGGTTATCACACTATTTCAAGTGTAGGGTTAGGTTTCGGTGAGAAGTTGAGTTAACATGAGACGAATGAGAAATGATTATCAATCGTTGGATGCACATTAGGATGATATGTACTGAAATCAGATGAACCAGATTAATTCCCTTATAAAGCATGATTCATGGGTGGCCATTCAAGGGAGAACCTGATTATCTCTGATAACCGTGAGATCCAATCTTAACCACAAATCAGAGGATAAATTAGGAAAACAATAATTTTGGTAATTTTAATTAAATGGTATGTTAGGTATTTTAGAAATCTCCTCTCTCCGGCAAACATTATTCCGGTGACCACATGATGCACAGTGTGATACCTTTTGTAAACATCGAAAATAACGAAAATAAATAAAAATTGTTGTGATACCTACTGTGATACAAAATAAGAAATGTTGTGATACCTACTGTGATACAAAATACACTGTGAGACCCGTTGTGATACAAAATACACTATGATATCTATTGTGATAGACAATGTACTGTGAAACCCATTGTGATACAAAATACATTGTGTTACATTTCTTGATTTAACAAAAATAAATGTGATACACTTCGTAAAACAACGAAAATACACTGTGATACATGTCGTAAAAAATTGAAAATACAATGTGATACACTTCGTAAAACAATGAAAATACATTGTGATACACTTCGTAAAACAACGAAAATACACAATGTGATACACTTTGTAAACACATGCTACCTGAAAATACACGTTGTGATACATTTCATCAGAGTTGCGATATGGGTTTTTTCAAGATCTGGGTTCAAGTGCATCATCGAGGTCTCGGGTGAGAATCAGGTTCTCAGGTTCTGGTGCATCATCAAGATCTTTGTCGAGATCGGGGTCCTAGTACATCGGTGAGATCTGGGTTATATCTCGCAAACGAGGTCGGGGTCATAGTACACTGGCGAGACCGGGTTCATAGTACACCGACGAGATCTGGGTTATTTGTGGCAGAAATAACGATGAAGGAAGGCATCAACCGTGAACACATGAGAAAGATGGAGCTATGTTCTTCGTTGCTCTTTTTTGTAACCTATAATGAATTTGTGGGAGCTGCTTTTGATGGGAAATACATACACCGATGATGATTTCCGTATGGAAGAGATGAAGGAAAACAAAGGGTTGTGTGGGTGGTGGCTGATTTTGATGGGGTTAAGTGGGATAGTGTTTGAAAGAGAGAGAGAGGGAGAGAGATAATTAGGTTAAAATATAATACTAAACTTTCATAAAAATCTTATTTAATGAGTTGTCATAATTAATATCAAATTACCACCCTTTTATGTTTATTTAATAAAAAAAATAATTAGTTTAAATAATTGGCTCAAATTGGATCTCACAATTATCACAAACTATCGAGTTCTCATTTGATTAGGCCCCTATATATAGTGGTAAGTTCATATGTGAATTATTGGAAAAATCAATTTGAAGATTCAAATCAAATATGA
The DNA here is from genome assembly GCA_954870635.1 of Arctium minus. Taxonomy (NCBI): domain Eukaryota; kingdom Viridiplantae; phylum Streptophyta; class Magnoliopsida; order Asterales; family Asteraceae; genus Arctium; species Arctium minus. The sequence goes on along the minus strand of OX941097.1, from coordinate 18,082,913 downwards.
CCCGTATGAATAATTTGTAACATTTGTTCACATATATATCTTCAAAGATATTTTTTTTCCAGATTTTATTAAAGATTTACATATGAACTTTCTCTTAACATTCTCGTCTTACATTTTCACAATATATATATATATAGAGAGAGAGAGAGAGACTCATTCATTTGATAACCACGACATCGGTGTTAACCGTGCTAACCAATATCAACCGTAGATTGATGAGATCAATGATCCACAATTAATTATTTTTTATTAAATTAAAATATTAAAAATGGTTGAAAAAAATACAATACATGTATGCACAGGGGTATTTCGGTCAAAATACACCTTTTAATTTGGAGAACATGGGCCTACCAAATTAAAAACCCAAATAATTAAGGATGTCATCCCATAAAAAACACCAACTTCCCAATCCCACCGTCGTCATCACCTTCACTTGAAAACCCACCTCCACCATTCTTCCCACTACCACTCGCCGCACCTCCGTCGCCGTCGTCGTCGCCACCACCACGCGCCACCGGAACTGCTTCAACGCCTTTCATACCCACCGCCAACGTCTTTTTCTTTTTTCTTTTCAAACAAATCGTTAATAATACAACCAAGATGCATAATAACAAAAACCCACCAACGGAATTATGAGAATCTTGATTTTCCGGCGATGGTTCGATTTCTTGGCGGCGGTGGTGAGTGGAGTTGGGTTCACCGGAGAAAAAGAGGGAGACGGAGAAATAATGCATGGGAGGTTAAACGCATCGCCGCATAAATCAACGTTACCGGAAAATGAAGTGAATTTGAATTGAACCAAGATAGGGGTCGCCAGAATTTGGCAGGAAAGTTGGTTAAAACGATTTTCAGGATTTGAAGAAATCGATTTTCAGGATAGTATATATGTGCACACTTGCATACAATGCATATGTTTGCTGAAATATTATATCTGCACATATGCACACTGATATCTAATATGCATATGTGCACATTGAGCATATGCATATCTGCACACTGGTATCTAATATGCATATGTGCACATTGAGTATTGTGAATATGTACATGTTGCATATGTGCATATCAACTGATCTATTCTGCATTGCTTGAGATACACACTGATATCTAGACATGCATATATGCACACTCGAAATATGGAAATACATTAAATATTAAATATTATATTTAATATTTAGATAACTACCATATTAATAACTCATTGAAATATGGAAATATATTAAATATGGAAATACATTAAATATTATATTTAATATTTAGATAACTACCATATTAATAACTCCTTGAAATATAGAAATACATTAAATATGCATGAATTATGAAATGCCTATATTACCTTTGAGGACATAAACTCTAGAATGATTCTGATTGATTGAAAATTGATTAGCACGGTTAACACCAATGTCGTGGTTAACAAATGAAGGGGACCGTATATATATATATATATATATATATATATATATATATATATATATATATATATATATATATATATATATATATATATATATATATATATAGTGGAAGGATATTTTGCAAACCTTAAAAATGTTGCAACCCTTGCAACCTACATCTTAACCGTTGGATTCATGATAGACGGTTATTTTATTTTTATTTTTTTTAATTAAAAATATTGGGCCTCATATGGCCATATCTATTGTAACCGCCGATCATAAATCCGACGGTTAAGATGTGGGTTGCAAGGTTTGCAACCTTTTTAAGGGTTGCAAATTAAACAACCCCTATATATAATTATATATATATATATATACACACACACACACATATATATATATATATATAGTGTTTGGTTCATTTGAGAAATGGTAAATATATGAGAAATAGAGAAGTAATCCTAGCCATTCATATGGTCAAGATCGGATTTGACTAGTCAAATATTGCGGCTTTGACCGGTCAAAAGTTACGGCTTTGACTGGTCAAAAGCTGCGGCTATCTAAAAAATAGAAGGACAATTTCGTAAATTTTACAAAATACACGGGTTGTGTTCATATATGAACGTGTATAATTCACATATGAACTATATGTTCATATATGAACCAGTGCAATTCACAACTGAACTCTTTTAACTGATTCATATACGAACATTTGTGATTCATATATGAATCTGTATGAATCACGAAGATTCATATATGAATCAGTTGAACTAATTAACAGATTCATATATGAATCTTTGTGATTCATACATATTCATATATGAACTCATCCCGTGTATTTTACGAAATTACCCCTCTACCTTCTATAGACCACACAGAGAATTATCCGGTGCTTCGCGGTCAAAGCCGCAAATGTTGACCAGATAAATGACTAAGATTACTTCTCTATTTCTCATATATTTACCATTTCTCAAATGAAACTCTTCCTATAAGCCGTTTATATATATATATATATATATATATATATATATATAAGCAGTTTGGTTAAATATCCTTTTCTAAGAGTATCAAACCAAAGCCATAAAACATGAATACCCATATTTCTGAACTAAAATCGAATTAGTTAAATATCCTTTTCTAAGAGTCTCAAACCAAAGCCATAAAACATGGATACCCATATTTCTGAACTAAAATCGAATCATATTACACGATTAATTAATAATCATAAGACCTTGTGGCGATCAATCATATAAAATTTAAATTATATCTTATTAAGTAATATTTGAAGTATTTAACTATGTACAATTTTTTTATTTAACTGTTTATTTTTCGCATATATATATATATATTATATATATATAGGGGTGGGTTCAAATGAAAACTTATTTTTTATTGTGCAAATGAGAACAAATCTTAACCATTCATCAAAACTTAGAAAAATAATCAATGGTTAATACATAATAAGATTAATTAAGAAATGAATAAGGACAAAATTGTAATTTTGAATTAACACCTATCTTCTTTGACTTTTTATTTTTATTTTTAATTAAAATAAATTTACCCTCTTAAACTTTAAAATAATTTATCTTAAAAATTACTAATATTTTAATAAAACAAATTACATAAAAAAAACGAGAATTTCGTACTCTTCGATATGACATCCATCTCGATATAGTTTTTTTTTTTTTTTTTTCGTTTTAGCCGTTTTTTACGTGAAATTCTATATACGTGTTATATTCATTATGAATATGCATGCACGTCTTCGGGTGTCCACATTCAGTATGAATAACAAAGGTGAAAGTTCATTTACTATTCATGATGAATAATACCTATGCAGGATGAATAATACAATATTCATGATTTTTTCGTTTTAACCGTTTTTTGCGTGAAATTCTATATATGTGTTATATTCATTATGAATATGCATGCACGTCCTCGGGTGTCCACATTCAGTATGAATAACAAATGTGAACGTTCATTCACTATTCCTGATGAATAATACAGTATTCAGAATGAATAATATAATATTCAGGATGAATAATACACGAATCCATGATTCATGTATTATTTATCATGAATCGTGTATTATTCACCCTGAATGTTCTATTATTCATCCTGAATGATACATTATTCATGATGAATAATATATGAATGACCCGTGAAGGTATAGACACATGACACACTCTTTTATTTTCCAATTCACAACCGAAATTTGGTTTAATTCATTATGAATATGTATGCACATCCCCGGATGTCCCACATTCAGTATGAATAACAAATGTGAACGTTCATTCATTATTCATGATATATAATATAGTATTCAGGATGAATTACACAACATTCATGACGAATAATACACGAATTCATAAATCCTGAATTATTCACCATGAATATTGTATTATTCATCCTGAATGATACATTATTCGTGATGAATAACACATGAATGACCTGTGAAGATGTGGAGACGTGACGCAACAGAATTACTCGATAGGTTCTCGATTCATCTTGATGGGTGTTGGGTTACGGTGCTGAAGAAACGTGATGCCTTACGACGTTGAAGAAAGTGTTGAAGAAGGTGATGTCGAGTTACATACTTACGGTGTCGATGCGTTGTACAAACTTGAACTTACATAAATATTCATAATGAATATAACACATATATAGCATTTCACGTAAAAAACGGTTAAAACGACAAAAAAAAACTATATCAAGAAGGATATCATATCGAAGTGCACGGAATTCTCGTTTTTTTGATGTAATTTGTTTGATTAAAATATTAGTAATTTTTAAGATAAATTATTTTAAATTTTAATTGGGTAAAAAGTTTTTAATTAAAAAAGAAAATAAAAATTCAAATACAGTAGGCGTTTGTTTAAATTTTTTCTTCCAATTTTACTCCTAAGCATTTTAAAATTTAAAACTCTATTTAATATGAGTTGTTGGATCAAAATAGATCAAGTGACTGAGATTTGTCCTCATATGCACAATAAAAAATGAGTTTTCATTTGAACTTTTCTATATATATATATATTATCATAAAAGAAATATCTTTCATGTACTTATTAACGAGGGTCTCATCATGCCACCTCTTTGGAAATGGGACCATTCATTTAAAAATATTGACCATGGTTTAATATAAAACAAAAAGTGGAACGGAAAAATGATAGGGAACATGTTATGATGAAACAGCAGTTGTTATGATTTTGCTTCCCATATGCATGAACATCAAAATTACATATTTGTCCTTGTAATTAATGCTTACGAGGTGGGATTAATGCCCGCACGTTGCTGCGGATGGAAAGAAATATTAAGACCAAAAATTTGAGCATGACCAATTATGAGAACAAAATATTTTGTGTCTGTTAGCAGCATGACTATAATTTACAAAATGCCCTATGAGGATGATGTGTGTGTATGATAGGAAGCGAAAATAAATTGACAAATGGTACATTACATCATTAAACCTAAAAAAAGTTACATTGTTATTAAACCTAAATTAAATTATAATAAAAATATGAATTAAACAAATTTTACATCATTATTAAACATAAAATAAATTATGATAAATTACTTTATTAATAAATAAAAAATTGGTGCGTGAATCACCTACGACTATGTGCTTGGATTGATGGTGAAGGCGGAAGGTTTTGGGTTGGAGAAGACACAGTCATTGAGATGCGATGCATGTTAAGGGATCTTTATTTTATGCTTATATAATAAAAATAATTTTTATAATATAACTTTTATTTATTTAAATTAGAAAATGAAAAAGTTATAAATGATCGAAATGTCATTTACTTAACGGTCAGGAGCTAACAACTTTTAGTTTCGAGGACCAAAACGTTACGCAAATGCAAAATCGAAAGTCTATTTTGGAATCAACAAATTATGGGGACTAAATCCAAGAGGAAAATAAAACTATAGGGACCAAATCTGTAACTCTACAAACATAGGACTAAATCTAACAGGAAGATAAAACCTCAAGGACCAAATCTGTAATTTACTAAAAACCTTAAGGACCAAATCTGTAAGTTACTGTTCATCGTTACAGTTCATCATTCCTGTTAAATGTTAATATATATAATATGTAAATTTATTTTATAGTAAATTACAATTTTTGTCCTCTAATTTTATGTTGGCTACGAAGAAAGTCCATGAATCCTAAAATTCATGATTAGGGTCCTCAGGTTTTCGTTTTCGTTATGAATCTAGTCCCTTTCCCTAACCTTTTTTTTTGAAGTATATAATATTTATATACGACAAATGCAACAAATAGACTCACACACCCTCCTCACCTTTGGTGAGGTTTGAACCCCTGACCTCCTAGGAGGCCAAAAGCTCTAATACCGCTAAGTCAAAAACCCTTTGGCTATTTTCCCTAACTTCCATTAAAAAACTCCGTTAAGTTGGTGGTATTTTGGTCCTTTTTTTCTTACGTTTCTTAATTTTAAAAATAATGTATATATACATAAATCCACCATCCCCTTTTCTTCGTAACCTGTTGCCGTCAAGAATCTCCCTTCCCCCGCTTTTCCGATGAACATGCTCCCTCCTCCTTAGCAACCTACCCATCTTTGGCAGCCTAGCCATCTATGGCCATTGCAGAACTCATTGGGGGTTCAAACCTCACCAAAGGTGAGGATGGTGTGTGGGTTTAATTGTTGCATTTGCCGTATATAAATATTATATACTTCAAAAAAAAAACTCATTGGGGGGTTACTAACAATCGCCATCTCACCCCCTTCCCTACAACGGACCATCCATCGCGACCCCCTGCTCCCTCTTCTCCGACGAGATCTCGCTGCTACAAGAAAACATAAAGGAAAAATGAAAAACAGAAACCATCGTGACCCTTCCTTTCATCATCGATCCAAATCTTTTATGGATCTCCACAATGCAGGTCTCCGAGAACGATTGTTGTCCTCCCACCACGACATAGGTGTGTGTTACATCCAGTAGGATCTACATGATACGCGCGTGCACGCATGCACACACACACAGAGTGTGTGTGTCACATCCAACATGATGTCGACGGTGCAGGTGCCTAAGAACGAGGGTTGAGAATGATGTTCTTTGAAGATGTATCGCATTGAATCATCGATTTTGTTCAAAATGTTTTTGTCCATGGATCTGGAACCATAGATCTGGAATCATTAATTAAATATAGGTTTTTTTGTTTTAGACTTAGGGTTTTTGATTTACATGAGTTTTGTATAACACTTTATTTGAATTGAAGTTGGTTTCATGTTATTAAAGTTGTTATTTTTAATGTTCTTGATGTTAATGTTAGTGTTGAATTTATTTTGAACTTGAATTTTGATGGGTTTGGGATTTTGATTTTGATTTTGATTTAGGTTGATTTGGTATGGGTGAGTGTGTTTTAATGTGTGTTTTATGGTGTAGTGGCTGCAGAAAAAAAGGGTATTCACTAGAGAAGGTGATTGGACTGGAGTAAGGAGTGATCGTATATGGTGTAAGGGTGGTGTAGATGTTCTTTTGTTTTTGTTTTATCATGAAATGATTGGTATATTTGTACAAAAGGCATCTAAAGTGGTAGAATAAAAAATAAATTAATAGAAATGAGCAAAATGTCAAAAATACCTCCGTGCTAACAAAATATTTTTACAAAGTTAGGGTAAGGGACCTGATCCATAATGAAAATGAAACCCTAAGGACCCAAGTCATGAATTTTAGGGTTCAGGGACCTTTTTCTTAATCAACATGAAACCACATGGACGAATTTTGTAATTTACTTTTTATTTTATTAAGTTTTCTTCAAAGTTTTGAATCTTTAAAACAAATGCCATAAATGAGTTTTTTTTTTTTAATTTCATGTCATGTACATAAAATATTGTTTTTCATCTTTGTTCATTTTTTGTTGTTTTTTGCCAACACATTACTCTTGTGAGTGATGCCCTTGTTGGTCTAAATAATTACAACCTACGGGTTCTTGTGATGACATTGGCTTTAAAACAACTTACGTTTTATTGATGGTTGTATAGGCATGTTTATAAAGATTATGATTATTAGTCTTGTATCAATAACATGGTAATTTTTTGGATAATGAACTCCATTGAGCGTTTTCTATCCCATATGTGCTTTACACAAAATCAACACTTTATTTGGGCAGATCTCAAAACTCGTTTCTCATATAGATTTAGTTTATTGGTTTGTTGCAACATTGTTGGATACTAACATAGAGGTATGGACTTCTGGCTGCATCAACAGATCAACTCAAGGCATTGTCTCTCACTCCAATAATGATGCACAAATCCTCATATAGTTGAGGATAAATTAGCCAATTGCTCTATAAAACCGAGTTACATTGCCTATACCAAACAAGTGGGACCGAACACAACCTATAATCAAAATGTAATTAATGTTGTTAATGTTGTTATTGACTTTTCGCTTAGCACATCTTTTTTATAGGATTCATTGGACGAAGAAACTCAAATAGGTTAATAAGCTATTGTGAATTTATGATATCCTAATTCATAAATTTTGAATGAGCATTTAACACGTTTATTAAGTACTAAGTCGTTGATCTTGTTTCAAATCAGTATACCCTGAATTGCATATGTTCTTTTCGAAATGAAGATATAATTATAGATGTTAAATCTATCTCAAATATAATTAGTGAATTTAAAATTTTCCGTTATATATATGATCATGGTACATCTGATTTAGTTATTCAAAGTTTCAAACGTAGTTTATTCAAACTTTGATATACTAAATTGAGAATTTATCGCTTTGGCTACCATATTCATATGCTTAGAAATCAAGATGATGTGTATAATTGTATTGTACTCATCATTTAAATAAAAAATACAAGAATAATGAGAGATCAATGATCGAAATGATACATAACTAATGAATTGTACAAAACTCGAAACAGGTTCAAACGAAAACATAAGTAAGATATGAGAACACGAGAGGAGATCCGATGTGTCCACCTCATCCGAAGGCTAAAAATGGTAGTGACATTAATTTGTGAAATCATTCGCAAATCTATGGGTTTTTAATCAAATTCAATGTGTGAGGAAGGGTCAAAAAAGGTGGAGTGGACAAAACTTAGAAAGATAATTTATAAAACTAAAAAAAATTACCACCTTTTTTTAACTAAAATATTTAAAATAGGCAAAAATTGGAAGTAAACAAAATAAACAAAAAATAAGCCTTTATCTCTTTAATTTGACACTACTTTTTAATTGGGTATTAATTGTTATATACTTATATGATGTTGTAAACGATCACATATAATTGTACACATAATTAGATAACAATGTTGACATAATGTAGAGTAACATACACTAGCATTTGCCTACCACCCAAAAAAGTAGGGGCCTAAATTGCTTTTGTATATGATATAAGTATAAGATTTAGCAAATAAAGGAGGCTCAAGTTTTTCCCGTATGTAATAGGAGCCTAAAAAGAATTTAGTAGATTATAAGGACTGAAAAATGTATAAGTTAATTATAGTGTAGAAGAAAATCTATAAAAAGTTTAAAAAAAACTATTTGTTAGTTTTCTGCTATCGCTTAATCTTCCATAAGTTTTTTTATCTGACATCAAGGTATAAGGCTATTGTTATCTCTATATATATTTTTGACTGCTTTAGTGCTTTACAATTCAAGAACAATTGTTTTAAGCTTTAACCCTAAAGATGCTAAGTATGATATTGTTATCTACTTATGTTGATTATTGTTATATATTTTGCTTCTATTGACTATTTCTATTTGCTTATGTTATATGCTTCTACTTCTATATAGGCTATACTATTTTTTTTGAACGACAAGTTAACACACGCACACGTTCCCAGGGTATCCGGGCTCCCACTTAAGGGTGCCACCCGACTAATCCCCATCGATCACGACCCAACCTAATTAAGGGTACCACTATATGGCAGGCCCATGATCATGGATGTCACAGGATGCTCATCACGGGGTTCGAACCTAGGTAGTCAGGGAAACCATCCACTGACCCCCCAGGATGTTACCTTACCACTATACAGGCTATACTATTCGCTTATGCTTTTGCATAACTACTTATGTCGGCTATTGCTATATATCTGTTTTTGCTTTTTATAGTTGGTATTGTATTATTATTTCACAGTTATTGTTATTTGTTGTATCACGATCCACCTATTGTTCATATGAGTTTTGATGTGTTTCATGATTTAAATGGTGTTTGGTTCACATAATGGAATCTGTTAAAAGAATTGGAATATGTAGAAATTAGAATACATTTGATCATGATTGACCATGCGATTGGTTGGTAGGAATTGAAATGAAATGTCAAAAGAATTTGAATTTGTCTGTTTGGTTCGTTGAATATAGTAATAGTGGTGGGGTGGAGGCGGTAGTGGTGGAGACGGTAGTGGTGGTGCTGGTGGCGATGGCCACAATGGCATTGGTGGTGCTGATGATGATGGTGGTGGTAGTGTCAGCAATGGTGATGGTGGGATGAAGGCGACAATGGTAACAATTGTAATAGCGTTGTTGGTTGCGACGACAGTGCTAGCAATAATGACATCCATCATGGTGGTAACGTAACGGGAAAATTAGTTTGATAGCATCAACAAACAGCCTATATATAAGCAAGACGGAAGGGTCGACAAGCGTCTAAACCCGAAAAGATAACGAGCCTACAAGCGTAGAATTCAGAAAATAAGAGAAAACTCTAAAAGACTTAGGGGTCGTTTGTTTTTTTTTAAAACCTCTTAATGACTCTTAAGTCTGAATCGTTCAGACCTTTTTACATACTACCTCTTATTAATTATAACTAAAATAAGACTTCAGACTTTAGACCTCTTAAAAAACAAACGGCACCTTAATTTGTTAATCAATAATCTGAATATGAATGAAAACACCCTATTTATTGTTATAATATTTAATTATATATTATATATTGGATGCTACATGTGACTTGGACCAACTTGGACCAACTTGGTCATAACACATCACTTGGCCCCTACTCATCTTGCATCCTATAAATACCCCTTCCCCTCCAACCATTTTCTTCATCTCTTTCTTGAGCTTTCTCTAGATAAACACCAAATACTCTCCCTAATATATTCTTGAGGTTGAGAGTGTTCTTGATATTCGGTGGTATTTGTGAAAGTTTCGTTAGGTGATCGTGGATCTCAAGATCCTTGTACAAGCACTTTGTAATCTCCTTGGTTGGTAATAACATTCTTGCTCTCTCTCTTTAGTGGATGTACACTATCACACCGATAGTGGAACCATGTTAAATCACGGTATTATTTGTTCTGAACTTGCTATAATTATAGATAATAATGTTTTTGTTACTATCTATATTTCGTGGGTTTATTTTTCCTACGTTAAAAAAACATTATTGTGCAACATCTAAATTATTGTTATCTGCATTCGTTGTTGGGTTAATTGTGCACTTGGATTTCTACCCATTTGGGACCTTAGAAATCACTCGCTAGCTTTTGCATTTGTGAGGCACAATTTTTACCTAACAATTGTTATCAGAGCTTCGGATCTAGATTTGAGTTTGTGTAGAAAATATACATAAACCAGTTTGCACATTTTTTCTCTATGGCTGACGTAGAAAACCCATTTGGTACCGGTTCCTCAAACCAGTTCCAAAAACCGTACCAAGAAGGTACAATTAATTTGTCCGGGGCTGGGATTCGTATACAGACTTAGAATGGAGACGGTGACTTTGGTAAATGGCAGTTCACAACATCTGCTGCACTTAGGAAAAGTGGAGTCCATCCCGTAGTATTTGCTAAAGACGAGTTAGACCCTAACATGTCTGAACTTAAGGCTAAAGAAATGGAAGCATGGGCATTTACTACTTTGTAGATGGCTATGGGAGAAAATGTTATATCTGAGATTGTGTCTGAAAAGACAACTGCAGGTATTTGGAGCAAGCTTGAGAATTTATATCTCAAGAAAACTTTGACCAACGGATTGTTACTGATGCGGTCGTTTCTCTTCTTCAAAATGAAGGAAGGCACAACCAATAAAGATCACATGACCGAATTTGAAGATATCATTATGAATTTGAAGGCAACGGATGCGGTTCTTGCTAAAGATGTAGAAGCACTTGCTATGATCCTGTTGTATTCACTTCCCGAGAAATATTCCCAATTCACTAACAGTTTTATTTATGGAAGAGAAACTCTTTCTTTGTCTGATGTGAAAACAGGAATGATTTCTAAAGATCAAAGAAATCAGATGAGGATCGGTAACAATCCCAGGGAGAACAATTGCAGTCAAGGCCTATTTGCTGACAGAGGCCGAGACGATCAACAGTATTCAAGAGGAAGAAACTGTGGGCGCTCTCAGTCCCGTCGGCCTGGATCTCGTGGGAAATCAAAGACACGTGACAACTATAACTATTGCCACAAGCCAGGTCATTAGGTGAAAGATTGTCCGAGTCTTAAAAACAAAGACAAAGACAACGTCAAATCATCAGCCGTTGCAGCCGAAGAGGAGCAAAATGGATTCTCTGCCACATTTATACCACCGCAAGGTGACAGGGGATGGGTGTTAGATACTGGGGCATCTTGCCATATGACACCATTACGGGACTGTTTATCTACCTTCGAAAAAGTTAAAGGTAACAGTATTTTTATGGGAAACAGTACTTCGTGTGTTACTAAGGGTATCGGTACTGTGCAGATCAAGATGTTCGATGGGTGTATTCGGGCATTGAATAATGTCAAGTTTGTTCCATCCATGACTCATTCCTTGATCTCTATTGGACAACTGTCCAAACTGGGTTGCAAGATTTAGATTAACGACGGGAGTTTGCGCATCTCCCAAGGGAGTATTATCGTAATGAAAGGCGAACAGGCGGAAAATAATCTTTTTCACTTGATTGGCGAAACTATTTCTCCTGAATCGTGTGTGGCCGAAAGCTCAAATAATCTCGATGTTTCTCACTTATGGCATCTTCGTTTGGGCCACACATCCGAGAAGAATTTGGAGATTTTGCGCAAGCGAAAACTCATTAAAGTCGCCGTACCTGCTAGCTTGGAATTTTGTTCGGGATGTGTCAAAGGAAAGCAGACGCGTGTTTCTTTTGGTGTTGGAAAACACAACACTAAGGAATCCTCGATTATGTTCATACAGACGTCTGGGGACCATCCAGTACACCATCCCTCAGTGGAGGTAAATACTTTGTTTCGTTTATTGATGATTTCTCACATAAGCTTTGGGTGTATGTGTTGAAGTTAAAGTCAGATGTCTTCGATACGTTTAAGACTTGGTTAGCACGAGTAGAGGTCGAGACTGGCAAGAAGTTGAAAGTGCTGAGATCTGACAACGGTGGAGAATTTACTAGTGGTAACTTCAAAGACTTTTGTTTGCGTAAAGGCATCCACCGTCACTACACCACACCTCGCGTCCCTCAATCAAATGGGGTTGTCGAGCGGATGAATAGGACTTTGCTTGAAAAGTTCCGATGTATGTTGTCAACATCGGGATTCCCCAAATCTTTCTGGGTCGATGTACTTTACACTACAGTGCACATTATTAATAAGTTACTTTATTCAGCCATCGGGGGAAAGATTATGGAAGAGGTTTGGAGAGGTAAAAGGAACTTTTGTATGAAATACATACGTGTATTTGGTTGTCCTGTTTATTTTCATGTTTCAGGCCAGGACAAGTTGAATCCTAAAGCCACTAAAGGATTCTTGCTCGGCTATACAGATGGTATCAAGGTTTACCGAATCTGGAACCCCTTGACTCGTAAAGTGATTCATTCTCGATATGTCACATTTAATGAATCAGTCCTGTTGAAGTCACAGGATCCTCAGTCCACTCAAGATCCAGAAGTCGTTACTACTGTTGCTCCTACTCCCGATAATATAGAGACAGTAGACAGTTCTTATATTCCCGGTTCATCCACTCTTGATATTAGCTCAGAATCACACGTTAATGTTGAAGAAGTCATTCAACCAGTGACTTCTACTAGTGATTCTAAGGAAGAGATTCTGAATGATGGTGGAGACGATGGCGATACAATCCCAATTATTGTCATGGGTGAGTTATATCGAACGTTGAAGTTGAGTTTGCGATGGCTCGTTATGAGAAACGCGACGACAACCTTAAATAGGATGTAATCGGTCTTGTCCATGAGGTAAGGTTTCGGGAAGGCATTCCTTTTGGATAGGAAATCCATCGATCTTTCCAAGTGATATTTTTGGTGCTTGATTGGTGCCAGATTTCGAGGATGAAATCTCTTTAAGGTTGGGAGGATTGTAACACCCCGATTTCGAAATGTATCATTTCAAGTTAATTCAGAAATAGGTAATATTAAAGGAAAGATAAGATATAGGGTTTTGGACCCGAATCCTAGATTTTACAGTCTTGATGGATGAAGGATTCAATTACAAGTCTAACGATTCTTTCCGGAGCAAAATCGGAGCTATAACGAAAAAGTTACGGCCAAAACATTGAACAAGAAGGAAACCGGACAAACAGTGCACTACGCGACTTGTGCCGCGACTTAGAGCCACCCACGCGACTTAAGAGGAAATGAACGACTTATGCCGCGACTTAAGGTCGCGACATAACCCGCGAAACACCCTGTCGAGCTAAAACTCGATTTTCAGCCATCCATCTTCATTTCTCACAACAAAACGCTAAATCTCTTCCCCTTTTCTCTCCCAAACCGACCCCCAACCTCTAAAATCGAACCCTAACCCATTTTGAGGGTTTTTCCTCCTTAAACCTCATGATTCTTCATCATCTAGCTAGTTGAGATCATGAACCACCTTCATCATCTTCTTCATCTTCTTCACCAAGTTCTTGGGGGTTTCATCTAACCCTTTTCATCATTTGAAGATTGGAAGTTTATGGTTCGTTTTGGTGACCTACAAGTGTTTGGTTGGTGGATTCAAGCTATTAGTTGATGTAATCTTCTCCTTCTTCAAGTATGGAAAATTAGGGTTTTTGGTATAAGATAAAAAGTTCATGTACATACTTGGGGAGCATTTCTAAAGGGTTGAATATGATTATTTACGGTTGAAAATATGTGGATCTAGGTTTTGGAAACTTGAGTTGAAGAGTTGGAATGTATGTCTTCGGAAAGCTTTGGGTGGGATCTATGTTTTTGGAGGCCAATGGTTGGGGATTAAAACCTAGGTTTAACTTAACCTAGCAAGGTGAGTTAACTGCTGATCACCAGATAAGTTTTGGCTATTTTGAAACGTTTAGTTTTATAAACATGGTGAAACACCCATTTTGGGGAATTTTGGTAAATAAATCATGTAATATGTTTCATTGATGATTTTACATATATAATTGGTGTTCATTTGATGTAGGTGTCATTTTATGTAATTGGTCTTATAAACTCTTTTGGAAAATGCATATTTGTGTTATGAGTCATTTTGGAAATATATGGGTAAAGAGCCAATTTGGAAAATGGTTTGCCTCAACCAGTGTTGAATTGGAGTAATTTCCCTTTTTGGTCGTGGTGTTTGCATAATTGTTGGTCAAACGTATTTCGATGTCTCTACTAGCTTTCATTGGGTATTTACGTAAATTGTTGGGCCTTTGGCTTGGTTTTGACTAAATTGAGTCTTGAGGACGTTTGTCCGGTTTAATAACTGTTGTGGGGTTTTGAGTATGATGGCGCATTTTCGTGTCATTGGAGAGTTGCATGTTTTGGGAGATTTGGTCTTTCAATTGGAGTCATGTAACGTTAGACAGTGTTGTAATGGATCCATAGGCACGTAAGTCTGTCTGGTTTGTACGGCCTGAGGTTTTGGGTTACATTTAGTGACCGCTTGGGTTTGCTAGCGAGTAGGCAATAGGAGGGCTCGAGCCTCCGGGTTGTAACTCGTCTAGATTGGATAGGCATCCATGTCTGTAAGACCTTGGGGTGGAACTCGACGGAGTATGGCAAGAGGCAACAAACGGTCCAAGGATTGTGATGTCTTGCATGGCATGGGAACTAGGATCGGGATATGTGGTGAAATCCAATAACATCACGGGTGGCCCCATTTACGTGTTCTCGCCACCCACGATGGAAACGTTTAGATGACATGCGAGGAAGTTGTATGGGCATCCTACTTGCATGTTCCTCTATTCTTAATGTATACGGGTCTCTCCGTCGTAGATCCGTGGTATTTTTTAAAAGTTAATGTCGTATTTTTACCAACTTTGGTTTGTGTGGTCGACGATAAATGATGGCCTTAATATTGGGTCCTTCCCACGTATATTAAGGTTTGAATGGAATGTGTCGTTTCCACGTTTCGTTATTTGATTTCGTCCATTTTATAGTGGAGTGAGTTTTGGGTCTAATATCCGTGTTCACGGCAATATTTATTTATACAAATTTTCATCTATGGTTTAAGAGTTGTGTATCATGTTCCACCCGTGTTGGGTATTTCGAGGGATAACATTTTTACCCGCGTTTTTATAAAATTGGGAGTCCTCTCTCTATTCTTATTGTTAGAGCATAAATATGTTGGATACAAGATCAAGAAGACTGAAGGTCAAAGTGTAAGAAGTCAAAGCTGAGAAAGTCAACACTCATCAAAGTCAAAGTCTATTTGTAATAAAAGTCAAAGTATTTGTATTTGTATTTGTATTTTAGTTTCTTTGTATTTTAGTTGTAGATATAAATACCTTGTATTTCTGTTTTTAGTTGTAACAAGTTGGTGAACAAGTTGAGAAGTTCATATCTGAGAGAGAGAGAAATCTGTAGAGAGAGAAAGAGTGTTCTAGAGAGAGAAACTTGTAATCGTTGAATTTGAGATTGAAATCAAACAGGTAATTGATTGATAAATCTTGTTTTGATTAATTGTTTGTTATTAGGAACTAGAATATGGGAATATCAATTGGTATCAGAGCAGATTCAAATCGAAATCAGATCAAGAAATTCAAGAAAGTTTGGTTCGACACTGTGTTATTGAGCCAAGAATCGAATTTCAAGTTTTTGTGTGTATTTGGAGTTGTAATCGATTAGGTTTTGTTCATATAGCATAATCGATCGAGTCTGTGTAGGTAATTTCAAGAATTGCACTGTAATCGATCTTTGATTTTGGTTTTTGTTGAGTGTGAAGTTCACGAGTCGAGAGCACTGTATTCAAATCAATTTGTATCGTTTTGTGTATTTGATCGAAATTATTTGTTAGAATTGTATTCTAGATGTTAAAGCATATATTTATTGGATTCAAGATCATAATTATCTGAAGATGGAAATCTGAAGTTAAAGCTGATAAAGTCGTCTCAACAAATAGTCTAGGGTCTTTTTGTAATAAATAGTCAAAGTCTGTTTACGTATTTTATTTATTAGTTAGTTTTATTTTAGTTAAATAAGTTTGTTTTAGGTTGTTGGGCCCTAGCAAGCCAAGCCCATTAGGCTTAATTAGCCTAAATATAAATAGTTTTTGTTTAGAGTTAATTAGGGTGAAGGAGCTTAATTAGAGAAATTTAATTATTGAGAGAGGTGGTCTGGGGGTGTTGTTGGCGCCGTACACAGAGAGAAGTAGAGAGAAAGTTTGGTTTCTTCATCAAGAACACTTGTAACCTATTGAACCTTTCGATTAATCAATATCAGGTTTGCATTATTGTGTTGTTTATTGTTTTACTTGTTTGAATGATTGCGTATTGGGACACACAATTGGTATCAGAGCTAGTTACAGATTGAATTGAATATTTTTGTTCGATTCTGTTTTCTGTCAAAGATTCATAATTTTATTGTGTGATTGTTCATTCAAGTTGTTTTTGATTGGATTGTGTTTGTTTAGCATATTATCATGATTGGTTATTGTTTGATTTGATTATTGCATCGATTTTGGTTATCAATTTGTTGAATTCGAAATTCTGGGGTCGTTCACGAGAAGTCACTGTGTCATCAATCGAATCCCTCGTGGAGTGATTTTTACTGAAATTAATTGGTTGCAATCGGTTTTCGTTGATTAGGAGATCGTTTTGGCAAAGTTTGGTTGTTCAATTTTGAGTATTGATTTGTTTCTGGGTTGATTTCTGTGTTTCTGGGTCGATAAGCATCAAGAACATATCGGTCTTCCACTTCCGGTCGAATACCTTTTATCGGTTCATAGCATTCGACCGGTACACACACAGTCCACCCCGGTCTAAGAGCATATCGGTCTTTGTTAGTATCGGTCCTTGTGTTTTTCCGGTCGAAGACCACTATCGGTCCTTTCACTATCGGTCGACCACTTCTTATCAATCGACCGATACACACACAGCCCATCCGGTCAAAGCACATCCCGGTCTAAGCATACTATCGGTCCATTGCAGTATATCGGTCTTAGCTCTCTACCGGTCTTACATATTATCGGTCGAAGCATAGTGTCGGTCGAACAACCATCCGGTCTTAGCACTATCGGTCTAAGCATTCTACCGGTCTTTGCACTTCCCCGGTCGAACAAGTTTCCGGTCGAACTCTCTACCGGTCTTTACAAGTCTCCGGTCGACTCAATACCGGTCGAAGCACATCCCCGGTCGATTTTTGCAAACTGTAATAGGGCTTCTAAATGTCAAAACTTTTTCTCTAGGGGCGCTGCCCTCATACCCCCGCAAGGGCGTTGCCCCTTGACCCCACCCGCTAACCGGGTAGCGGGACCCCCGTGCTAAGTCTGCGAAGGGGGACAAAGGTCTGTTCTTGATCAGATTTTTTCTGAATTTCATTCTAAGATTTTCAGTATTGTGTGATTTTATCTTGACTTCTAACGATCTTATTCAGTTGATTGTTTCAATATCAGATAAGTTTGATACTAATCGTATAAGTAAAGATGTCTCGGGAAGCTCTTGCTATTGGAACAGATGTGAAGCCACCAGTACTCTTCAAGGGGGAGTACGAGCAATGGAAGGATAGATTTTTGGACTTCATTGATCGACATGATTTGGGAGATGAAATCAGAAAATCTCTGAAAGAAGGGATCATGACACCTCCGACCAAGGTTCTCACTGTAGCTGGAGAAAATGGTCAAGAAGAAGAGACAGTGTATAAATTACCGATTGGTGAATATTCGGAAGATCAGCTGAACAGACACAAGGGTGACAAGCTGGCAAGATCATTTATTCTCCAAGGCATACCGAATGAAATATATGTCAAGATTGACATCTACAACGCTACCGGTAAGCAAATGTGGGATCAATTGGAGAAGATGATGATCGGATCTAAAGTCGGCAACCAGCTCAAAGTATCTACCTGCTTGAATAATTATGAAGAGTTCAAAGCCAAAGCTGGAGAGTCACTCGAAGCCACTTATGACAGATTTGTCACATTGCTGAACGAGCTCAGCAAGAACAAGATCAGCAAATCTCACGTGGAGCTGAATGTGAAATTTCTCAGCAATCTTCAGCCTGAGTGGAAGAGGTTCACCCGACAGATGAGGCAGTTGAAGGATCTGCATGACATTCCTCTTCATGAAGTTTATGAAATCCTCAGACAGAATGAGGAAGAAGTAGAAGAGATCAAGGCTGAGATGAAAAAGGCTGACAAAGCAGCTGCTGATCCAGTTGCTCTTGTGGTTAAGAAGTCTAAGAAGAAGAAGGTGATAGAATCTGATTCAGAAGAAGCTGAGTGTGAGGCAAAGTCTGACTCTGACGATTGTAATGAACTGAAGGAAGCCATGCTATTGATAACCAAGGCTCTCCAAAAGAAGTTCTATAAAAAGCCAAACTCCAATGGTCAAAGGTACTCGTCTGGTCCTAATAACTACAAGCATAAGGAGAAAGTTGAAGAAAGGAGACCAGAAAACAAGAAGAAGGATGAAGCTGAAGAGACCAAGAAAGAAGAACCGATTAAGTGCTACAACTATGGTAGACTCGGTCATTTTGCCAAGGACTGCTGCAAATCAAAAGTCCGAAACTCAGACTATTACAAGAATAAAATGCTTCTAGCCAAGCAACAAGAGGCTGGAAAAGCATTAATGGCCGAGGATGAATACTGGCTCGACCATTCGGATGACGAATCTGAAGAAGGAGAGAAGGACGAGAAAACACATCTGTGCTTGATGGGGAAGAACCAGTCAGAAGTTGAAGCTGATTCGGATGATGGAGATAATGATGAGGTATGTACCTTAACTGAATTTGATTTATTGAACCAAATGAATGCCATGATGTCTAAACTCCAAGAATTAGAGTCGAAACTGAAGCGTGAAAGAGGTGTCATAAATGAGAAAAATCAATCTATACATACACTTAGTAATGATATTGCTGAGAAAAATGTATTAATTGAAACTTTGCACAAAAATATAGACACCAGCGCTAAAGAAAAGACTATTATTCATAAAGAGTTATCTGAAACTGTTTCAAAGTTTAAAGAATGTGAGTTTAAATCTAGAGAGATTGCTAAAAGGTATTTTTCTACTTCAAAAGAGAATATATCTCTAATAGAAAAGGTGAACGATTTGGAAGAAAAATTACATACTGTAGGTCAAACTGAACACACTATTCATTTGAACAAACCTAAAGAGAAACCTGATACTTGGGGACTTGGTTACAAAAACCCACATCATCTCAAAAAGGTGATATCTGAAGTGCCTGCACTTTATGACTTTGGGTTTATGTTATTGGCTCCTCAACATCAAGAACTCAAACCTTTTTGGACTAGTCTGTCGGAAAAAGATAAAGCCAAGGAATGTGATAAAAGAAAGAACACAACTAAAGTTCAACTTCCATTTCGCTATGAGAAGTTGAATAACAGTTATCGTTCTAATAAATCAAAATTTCTTTCAAATGATTATTTTGAGAGTTATTCTGTTAAAGAGTTGGAGGCTAAACCCATTGAAGGTAAGCTTTACGTCCCTCCCCTCGTTTTGGAAAGTAAAATTTCTGAACTTGAGAATACTCTTACAGATGAAAGAATTTTGATGGACTTAGAACAAACTGTATTTTCAACAGTGTTCAAAAATTCTAATTTTCCTAAACTCTCCAAAGCTTTAAATTCGGATGACAGATCTGGTTCACTTGATAATGAGCTTAATTTCTTAAACTCTGAAGGTGTTTTAAATAAGTGTGTTTCTCAGTTTGATTTTTCTTCTAAACTTCCTGATCATTCATCTTGTGTTGTAAGTTCCTTTGGATTACCCAGTGTGTATGATAAAGGTGAAACATCAACGAAAGTTGATAAATCAATTTCTGTGAAATCTAAGAAAGCAAAAGGTAAGAAACAAAAAGCTCAGCTTTCACAGAAACCGATCCTCACTGGTAAGCCAAAGAAGAAGCATTCTCTTAATTCTCATCATTCTAACTCTAAAATTTCAAATGTTTCAGATTTGAGAAAGCAAAGGGTTAGAGTTAAGACTGCATGGATACCGAAACAGAAGATAGACGAGAAAGCTAAATCTAGTTCTAGTTTTATTTTGAATAAAAAGACTTCTAGTAAAGATGATTTGAGTGTGAATGTTGCTACTTTTAAAAATAATCTTGTTGACTCTCGCAAGAAATATTCTATAAAGCAATTATTTCAGTTAGCTCCATCTAGTACTAAAAAGTTTTTAAATTATGGTGAATGTGATTATGCTTCTCGTAGATATTCTGATGTTTGGTATGGTTCATATAATGTTTCATCTTATCATTATCATACGTCTTATCATGCTTCTGGTTTTCAAAGAAAAAGCGGACCCAAATTTAAATGGGTGCCAAAATCAAGTACTAACAGTGGAGGTCCCATTTTTAAATGGGTTCCTAAACCTCTTCTTTCTTGATTTGTGTTGTGCAGACCCGTCATATGTGGTATTTGGATAGTGGGTGTTCCAAACATATGACCGGGCAGAAGAGTATGTTGTCTAATTATACGGAAAAATACTGCGGCACAGTTCGTTTTGGGAATGATCAGTTTTCACCTATTCTGGGATATGGTGATGTTGTACATGAAAATCTTACGATCAAGAAGGTGAGCTACGTTGAAGGCTTAGGGCACAACCTGTTCAGCATTGGCCAGTTCTGCGACAAAGACTTAGAGGTTAATTTCAAGGCCAAGACATGTTCAGTACGCACTGAAGAAGGAAAAGAACTCTTGGTCGGCACTCGCAAGTCAAACCTCTACACCATCAACTTGTCAAACGTCCAGGCTGACAATCAGGTCTGTCTACTTTCAAAGGCCTCGATGCAACAAAGATGGTTATGGCATCGACGGCTTTCTCACCTCAACTTTCGGTACATCAACAAGCTGGTCAGTGGCAAGCTAGTGAAAGGTCTTCCAGAACTGAAGTACGAAAGAGAACATCTATGTGCAGCGTGTGAAAAGGGAAAGATGAAGAGATCCCCACACAAACCAAAGCCTGAACCGAGTACCAGCTTTCCATTAGAGTTGTTGCATATGGATCTATGCGGTCCTATGCGAACGCAAAGCTTAGGAGGAAAGAAGTATGTGTTGGTTATCGTGGATGACTATACGCGATACACTTGGGTTAAGTTTATACGGTCTAAAGATGAGACTCCCGATGTTCTCATTACGTTTCTAAAGACGACTCAAGTCAATCTGCAAAAACAAGTCAAGATTCTCAGGACTGACAACGGCACATAGTTCAAGAACAAGACAGTTGAAGAATATCTCGAATCGATCGGGATATCACATCAATACTCTGCTGCTCGCACGCCTCAATAGAACGGAGTCGTCGAAAGACGCAATCGTACACTCGTCGAGGCCGCTCGGACAATGCTCAGCCAATCTGAACTACCTTTATTTTTGTGGGCTGAAGCTGTATCGACTGCGTGTCACACTCAGAATCGCTCCATGATACACCTCCGATTTCAGAAGACTCCGTATGAGTTGATCAACAACCGCACACCAACCATTAAATATTTTCATGTTTTTGGTTGTACGTGTTATGTTCTAAACGACCGAGAGAATCTGAACAAGTTCAGTGCTAAGGCGGATGAAGGCATCTTTGTTGGTTATTCCTCTACATCGTCTGCATATCGTGTTTATTTGAAGAAGTCGAGGACAGTGATCGAGAGCGTCAATGTTACTTTCGATGAGGACATGGCTTCTGAACACATCAGTTCAGAACCCGTCATTACCGGAGTATTAGCTTCTGGACCAACCAGTCCAGGACCTGCACCTCAAGAGAACAAATCAGATGGCGCATCGTCGTCTACTTCTAATTTATCTGATTTGGATTTATTATTTGAACTGTTCTATGATGAATTTCTTGGTTCTAAATTGCCTAACTCTGTTGTGGTTGACAGGATAGAAGACTCGATGACTACTCATCCGACCACTTCCGATATCTCTACTGAATTTGGTTCCCCTATTCAGCCAGAAGTTCCAGTTCAAAAGCCTACTCCGACAGTTGAAGTTGTGACCAACAATGTCGAGACAGAAGTAGCTGACTCCGTAGGATGTACTATAAGGACTGATCAACAGATTGACCAAGCTGTACCTACTGCAACTTCTGCAACGACTACTTCAACTGAAGCCCCCGTTAATTCTGAACCATCTGAAGGAGATACCAGTGGATTCCTAGATGCGGACAATGATCAATCTACATCTAATCCACTCCCTCATGAACATAAGTGGTCCAAAGAGCACCCGGTACATCAAATTATTGGAGATCCTTCTGCACCGGTGCAAACTAGGTCTGCAACATCAAATCTATGTATGTATGAATCCTTTCTGAGCAAGATCGAGCCTACACGCGTATCTGAGGCCCTTACCGATTCAGATTGGGTAACTGCGATGCAAGATGAGCTGAATCAGTTTGAAGCACTGAAAGTATGGAGACTCGTACCCAAACCGCAAGGTAAAACCATCATTGGTACGAAATGGGTGTTCAAAAACAAGAAAGATGAAGATGGCACCGTTATCCGAAACAAAGCATGACTTGTCGCCAAAGGATATAGGCAAGAGGAAGGGATAGACTACAATGAGACTTATGCTCCAGTGGCACGTATAGAGGCAATTCGGATGTTCTTAGCCTACGCAGCCCACAAGAAATTCACCGTCTATCAAATGGACGTGAAGACAGCTTTTCTGAATGAAGTACTCAAGGAAGAAGTCTACGTCTCACAGCCAGAAGGGGTTGTAAATCCAGATAAGCCGAACCACGTCTACATCTTGGATAAAGCTCTTTATGGACTAAAACAAGCTCCTCGCGCCTGGTATGATATTCTATCTCAATTCTTGGTTAAGTCGGGTTTCACAAAAGGTACGGTTGATACCACTCTTTTCATTAAAAAAGATAAAGGCGATATCATTCTTATTCAAATATATGTGGATGATATTATTTTTGGTTCTACAAATCCTAAGTACTGTAAGAACTTTGCAAACCTCATAGTGTCTCGTTTTCAAATGAGCAAGATGGGAGAGATGAATTTCTTTCTCGGATTGCAAGTCAAACAATTTTCAACGGGGATTTTTATCAATCAATCTAAATACATTCTGGATATTCTTCGGAAGTTCAAAATGGAAAATTGTAAACCGATTGGTACCCCAATGGCACCTGGTACTAAGATTGGCACCGATCTTTCGGGAAAGGCTGTTGATGTTAGGACTTATAGAGGGATGATAGGTTCCTTAATGTATCTCACTTCAAGTAGGCCAGATATAATGTTTTCTACATGCTTATGTGCTAGATATCAGGCCAATCCTAAAGAATCCCATTTGTCTGCTGTAAAGCGGATTTTCAGGTATCTGAAGGGGACTGCAGATCTTGGTCTGTGGTATCCTAAGGATACAAGCTTTGAACTAACATCTTATTCAGACGCAGATCATGCTGGTTGCATGTTAGACAGGAAGAGCACCTCGGGACATATCCAATTTCTCGGAGATAAACTCGTTAGTTGGGCTTCAAAGAAGCAATTATGTGTCTCCACATCAACGGCCGAAGCGGAATATGTAGCTGCTGCTAGCTGCTGTTCTCAGGTCTTGTGGATGAGAACACAACTGCGAGACTATGGATTTCATTTCAATAGAATCTCAATCTATTGTGATTCGAAGAACGCTATTGCGATTACCGCTAACCCTGTTCAGCATACTAAGACCAAACACATAGATGTCCGGTATCATTTTATAAAAGATAATGTAGAAAAGGGGACAATTGAACTTTACTTTGTAAAAACCGATTATCAGCTTGCAGATTTGTTTACCAAACCTTTAGATGAAAAGAGATTTAATTTTCTTGTCTCAAGACTTGGTATGCTAAATCTTAAGACCTAATCGGTAGTTACCTATTAAAGTTTCTTATTGTATCTCTTTCTCATTTCTTTATTATTATTTCCGCATGATACCTGCTCTTTAACAGTTTGTTCATGATCTCAGGGGGAGTGTGAGAAGTATTTCATTGATGGTCAATGTTAGTTTGAGGGGGAGCATATTTAAATGCATTGTGCTTACTGATAATTATTCTAGGGGGAGCATACAAGTAAAGAGTATGGCTATGACTTCTGATTACTTCTGATCAGAACTCGTACACTAAGTGTTTTACTGCTTTATGTCATTTCAATTTCAGTGAATAAAGTTACTTTGACTAGACTTTTAGACTTTTGTAGGTTGAGAGATGCTTCAAAGATCATATCTTTATGACTTTAAGCTTGACTTCGCGAGATGTAAGACTGTACTCGAAAGGTATAATTTCTTTCTCTTCATCTCCTCCATGGTTGAAAGAAGGACAACTTTCAATCAGAAGAAAACATGTTCTTAATTGTTCAAACCACTTCCCAATTCTCAAAAAGATTTCTTGATTTGGAAGTGTGATTTTAAATGTTTTCTGCTTCATCATTGAGCTTTAACTGATAAACTTAAATCACTTGAGCATCTTATGCTTCATAGGAAAACATGGGATCAGTGTGCTAGGACTTCTTTGAACTTCTATAGATTCACGTTAACCAGTGTTTCCTACCCAAGAAGTTAATCCTGTAGTGAATGAATGTGAGGAGTCCAACAAGAAATGAGTGTGGGATGTGTGATGAGGGAAAATATTAAAAGAGAGTTTGGTTAGCTGTGAGCTTATCGATTAAAAGAAAGAGGGTGTGCGATCAGAGTAAAAGAATTTTATAAACTCTGAACCAACTACTTTCTGAGCCGGGCAGCCACATTTCTAATGCTTCACAATTCTTTGGTGAACGTTATTGAAACAGGCAACTAGCCCATGCCAACTCTTGACTTTACCTCACCAGCCACTCATTTTCTTCTCAACAAGAAAATGTTTCATTTTCAAAGGGGACGCAGCACATATGCTATCTGATTTTCATTTGGAAAATCTGGATATTGAAAAGAAGGAATTCTGGCCCACCTTCACACTTCGTTTATGCACATTGAGTCTGTGTTTCACTACTTGTCTCAATGGTTTACACTTTTTGAGCCTTATAAGCAAACATCATATGCTTTATTTCTTTCTATCACTTGCACGAACACACAAAGAATTTGTTTCTTTGTTATAACGTTCATAGAAATTGCCTTTGTGGTGTTTCGATGATTGAATGGAAGCCCTGGGGGAGTGAACATCATAAAAGCTCCTTTATATTGTGTATTCGTTACATACAGTGACTTTGTGTTACTGACAGACAATTTTAACTGATTCATTTGTTGATTCAGATGTTACACTTCATTTTCTAAATTGTCTAGATTTGCAAAGATCTGGATGAACATCTTAATGAATTGACGGATAATCAGTGGCTCTGTTTGCAAGATCAATGGTGGAAGACATTTCTTGAAGACACGTTTTGATGAACTCTTTGCTCTTTTGATCAAAAAGAGGGAGAAGCGTCAATCAAGAACTGAAAGATATAAGAAATGGAAGATATTCTGAAGATATGCTGAAATGAAGAATTTTTCTTGAAGATGCTTTACTGGAGATAATTTCTTTCCAAGAGATATTCTCATCGATTGGGGAGATTGCTACATTCTGAAGACAAAGAGGAAGATTACATTTTCTGAGCTTAAAGAATGATCTTGATCCAAAGGGGGAGATTGTTAACGCATATATTTATTGGATTCAAGATCATAATTGTTTAGGCGAGCAAATTGTCAAAATTTTGTACTGTAATTCGAGGTCTAGAGTGGTATTTGGTGAAATCTTGTTCGTTTTTTGAAGTTTGCGCAAGATCCAAACTTTTCGCAAGTTCGTTGAGGTTTGCGCAAGTTCATCTGAGGTTTGTGCAAGTTTTATCGAGAATTCATCAAGTGTTCTTTATTGAGGTTTGCGTACTCAACGTGAAACGCAAAGTAAGCTTTGCGTATTCAACGAGTATCGAGAAGTGAGTTTTGTGTATTCAACGAGAAACGAAAAGCTGAAGATTGAGTTTGGATCGAAAAGTCCACTTTGTGCAATCAGTGGGTTAAAAGAAGTTCATGTTTGCATATTTCACATGTCCCGCAAAGTAAACTTTGCGCAATACACTTGTCACGCAAAGTGAGCTTTGCGCAAGTAACTAGACACGCGAAGCTATTTCACACACAAGACTTGGTTTGCGTGTTCAGAGTGACATGCAAAGTGTGGTTTGCGTATTCAGAGTGACACGCAAAGTGTGGTTTGCGTATTCAGAATGACACGCAAAGTGTAGTTTGCGTATTCAGAGTGACACGCAAAGTGTGGATTGCGTATTCAGAGTGTTACGCAAAGCTTGTTTTACTTAGAATTTTTTCTGAGATTTTTTTCAAAACTGTAATATGGCCTTTAATAGTGATTTTTTTTTTCTTTAGGGGCGTTGCCCCTGGACCCCGTGCTAAGTCTGCGGAGGGGGACAAAATTCTAATTGTGATCAAAATTCCTGAATTTCCATTTCAAGATTTCTTGTATTTTTGTGATTTCATATTTTGGACTAACGATCAGTTCTAGTTTCTTATTGCATATATTTTTCAAACAGGTTTAAACAAGATGACTTATAAAGATGCTCTTTCCATTGACACTGATGTCAAGCCTCCAGTTCTTTTTAAAGGAGAGTACGAACAGTGGAAGGATCGATTTCTGGATTTTGTGGACCGACACACAAATGGAGAAAATATTCTTCTGTCTATCATGGAAGGTCCTATGGCACCAATCACAGTTCAAATACCTAATGATGACTCATCTGATAGTGAAGATGGTACTGAGGAAAGAGAACAGAAGATGAAAACAGTTCCAGTAGAGTATAGTCAATATTCAGAGGAACAGAAAAGTCGATATAAAGCAGACAAGCAAGCAAGATCTCTTCTTCTTCAAAGTATCCTGAATGACATCTACGTCAAAATAGATATCTACAAGGCAAATGCTAAGAAGATGTGGGATCAGTTGCAAAAAATGATGATGGGATCCAAAGTAGGGAATCAGATGAAAGTGGCTAACTGCATCAACAGTTATGAGGAATTCAAAGCCAAAGAGAATGAGAGCTTAGAAGATACTTATGAACGGTTTGTATTGCTGTTAAATGAATTGTCAAAGAACAAAGTGAAGAAGAAGCAGCTTGAGAACAATGTCAAATTCTTGAGTATCCTACAACCTGAATGGAAGAAGCATACACGCAGGATGAAGCAGATGAAGGATCTGAATGACATACCGTTACATGAGGTATATGAGACTCTGAGGCAAAATGAAGAAGAAGTGGAAGAGAAAAGAGTTGAGAAAAAGAAGGCAGAAAAAGTTCCTGATCCTATTGCATTGGTAGCTGGAGAGAAAAAGAAAGAAAAGAAAGAGAAGAAGAAAAAGAAGAAAGTGATTACAAGTTCTGAATCTGAATCTGAATCAGATGGTGATGATGGAGAAAGTCTCAAACAAGCCATGCTTTTACTAACCTGAGCTTTCCAAAAGAAATTCTACTAGAAGTCGGGATCCAATTCTCAAAGATATTCTTCATCAAGCTCCAAGAATCATGAGCACCGAGAAAGAGTTGAAGGAAACCGACATGAAGAGAACTGGTATTTGGAAAGGAAGCCGGAAGAAAGAAAGAAGTTTGTGTATGATTACACTGTTGCTGAAAAGCCAACAAATGATCCAATCAAATGTTACAACTGTGGCAAAATTGGACATTTTGCTAAAGATTGTCGAAAGCCAAAGGTTCGAAACTCTCAGTATTATCAGAACAAACTGTTATTGGCCAAACAGCAAGAAGCAGGCATAGCATTAATGGCTGAGGACGAATTTTGGTTAGATCATTCTGATCAAGAGGATGACAAAGAGAAGGAAGAAATTGCTCATCTCTGTCTAATGGGAAAAGAGGTCAAGTATGATGAGTCAGATGACGAGACAGCTGATGAGGTATTAAACTTAACTGAAAAATATTTTATAACCAAAATGGAAGCTATGATGGTTGAGCTTAATGATCTTCAAGTGAAACTGAAGAAAGAAAAAGACAGAGTTGCTAAAAGAAACAATAAGATCTTTGAGCTTAATAAGTCTGTTATTGGGAACAAAGATCTAATTGATTCTTTACGCAAGTCTGCTTCTGATTCTAAACTTCAAGTAGATTTTTTTGAAAAGAAGATTTCTGATTTTGAAGTTAAAATTTCTAAGTATGAGTTTGAAAAGAAAGAATCTGCACTAACTGTTCATAAACTGCAGGTTGAGAACAAGCTTTTGAATAAGAAGGTAAATGGTCTGGAAGCCAAACTCTATACAAGAGGCCAAACAGATCAAACTATCTTTCTTAATGCACCTAACGAAGAGCCTGATGTTAAGGAAAAATGGGGACTTGGTTTTCAAAACCCCCATTACTTAAAGAAAGCCATCAGAAAACAACCGGCACTTTATAATTTTGATTTTCTTGCTTGTGCTGGTAAACATACTCATTTAAAACCCAAATTTGTTACCAAATTATCAGAAGAAGATGAGGCCAAAGAAACTGAAAATAGAAAGAGTACTAAGAAAATGCAACTACCATTTAACTATGCAAAGTTAAATGATAGTTATCTTTCAGAAACACCAAAAGTTCTTTCAAACAATTATTTTGCTAGTTATTCTGTTTCTGAGATGAAGGCAAAACCTGCAATTGCAAAGGTTTATGTTCCTCCACTCATTCTTGAAAGCAAAATAATTGAGCTTGAAAATGTTTTATCTGATGAAAAACTTTTGATAGATATTGAAAAAAATGTGTTTACTACAGTTTTAAAGAACACTGTTTTTCAATCTAAATCTACAAAGTGTTCTAAAATTTCAAAGGCACCTCAAACTTCAACTGATAACTTTGATGACTTATTTGCGTCTGCAAATGATTTTTTAAACTCTGATGGTGGGTGCATAGAAGAAATTGATATGTTTGACTTCAATGCTTCTCTTCCTGATCATTCTACTTGTCTTATACCTGAAAAAGTGTTACCAAGTGTTCTTAAAACTGATGAATCATCTACAGTTTCTGTGACTGCTGAATATTATTCTAAAGGTAAGAATCATAAGAAACAACAATCACAAAAACGGATTAACACTGGTAAACCAAAGAAAACTCATTTTCAGAAATCTGATTTTCCTAATAAATCTAAATCCTTTGTTTCAGATATAAGCAAGAAAAGGTCGAAAGCTCGAACCAAATGGCGACCAAAAAGGAAAGATGATGAGATAGCTGAATCAGTTTCTGATAATTCTTGTAATAGATCAGGTAGTAGTGATAATGATGTAGTTGATCAACTTGCTTGTCATAAACAAAACCTTGTAACTTCTTACAAGCGGTATTCAATAAAGCAATTGATTCAATTATCTCCTATTACTACTAAATCTTATCATTATCGGAGAAATGATTTTGCTTATTCTCATAATTCTATTGATTGGTTTGGATCTTATTATGTTTATTCTTCAAGATCAAATGTTTTTAAATGTTTTCAAAGAAAAGGAGGATCCATTTTCAAATGGATACCAAAATCTTGTGCTAATCTGTTAGGACCCGTTTTTAAATGGGTACCTAAATCTATTGTTTCCTGATTTCTCTTGCAGACCCGGCATATGTGGTACTTGGACAGTGGATGTTCCAAGCATTTGACTGGGCAAAAAGCTTTATTGTCTAATTATACAAAGAAATTCAGTGGAAATGTCAGATTTGGAAACGATCAACTTTCACCAATCTTAGGATATGGTGACATCATTCAAGACAACATAACGATCAGTAAGGTGAGTTATGTAGAAGGTTTAGGGCACAATCTGTTTAGCATTGGTCAATTCTGCGATAAAGGGTTAGAGGTCAACTTTAAATCTAAGAGTTGCTCGGTTCGTACTGAAGACGACACAGAACTCTTAGGTGGACATCGCAAGACAAACCTCTATACCATCAACTTGTCCAAAGTTCAGATTGACAATCAAGTTTGCTTAATGACAAAAGCTTCAATACAACAAAGTTGGCTCTGGCACAGACGTTTATCACACCTGAACTTTCGTTATATCAACAAGCTGGTCAGTGGGAAATTGGTAAAAGGACTTCCTGAGCTGAAATATGAGAAAGAACACTTATGTGCTGCATGTGAGAAGGGTAAGATGAAGAGAGCCGCACATAAACCGAAGCCTTAACCAAGCACCAGTTCTCCACTAGAGTTACTGCATATGGATTTGTGTGGTACGATGAGAACACAAAGCTTGGGTGGAAAGAAATACGTGTTGGTTATTGTGGACAATTACTCAAAATACACGTGGGTCAAATTTCTTCGTTCAAAAGATGAGACGCCCGAAGTCCTCATTACTTTCTTAAAGACGACCCAGGTGAAAATTCAGCGACAAGTCAAGTTTCTTCGAACGGACAACAGCACAGAGTTCAAAAACAAGATAGTTGAAGAATATCTCGAATCGGTCGGGATATCACATCAGTACTCTGCTGCTCGTACGCCTGAACAAAATGGAGTAGTCGAAAGGCGAAATCGGACGCTAGTCGAGGCCGCTCGTACTATGCTTAGCCAATCCGATCTACCTCTATTTTTGTGGGCAGAAGTTGTGTCGACTGCATGTCATACTCAAAATCGGTCCATGATACACCGCCGTTTTTCAAAAGACTCCATATGAGCTGATCAACAACAGAACACCAACAATCAAGTATTTTCACATATTTGGGTGTAAATGTTTTGTTCTTAACGACAGAGAGAGTATGAATAAATTCAGTGCTAAGGCGGACGAGGGTATCTTCATTGGTTATTCTTCAACATCGGCAGCATATCGTGTTTATCTGAAAAAGTCAAAGACAGTTGTCGAGAGCGTCAATGTAACATTTGATGAAGAAATGGCTTCTGAACAACTCAGTTCAGAACCCGTGATCACTGGAGTATTAGCTTATGGGCAGATTAGTCCAGAACCTGCTTCTACAGCGAATAATACAAATAACGCTTCTACTTCTATTTCACATTTATCTGATTTAGATTTGTTATTTGAATTCTTTTATGATGAGTTTCTAGGTTCTAATGTATCTAAATCTGCTGTGACTGACAGGTCTGAAGACACAAGTTGCAATCATCCAGTCACTTCAGAAGTCATAACTGAACAAGAATCCTCCGTTCAGGTAGAAACTCACATTCCTACAATTTCTCCTACAGTTGAAGATATACAAGTAACTGCTGAGCCAGAAGTAACTATTTCAGTTAGGTGTGATACAATGTCTACTCAACAGCTCGATTCTGCTGTTCCAACTGATACTTCTGCACCTGAAACTTCAACTGCAAACCCCCTTCCTATTATTCAAACTGAAGAGTCTGATAGTGGATTTCAAGATGATGATCATGTTCAATCAGTATCTACTCCACTCCCTTATGAGCATCGCTGGACCAAAGAGCATCCTTTACATCAAGTAATTGGAGATCTCAACAAGCCTGTACAAACGAGGTCAACGACTCTTAATCAATGTATGCATGACTCATTTCTCAGTAAGATTGAGCCCACGCGAGTATCAGAGGCTCTTGCTTATTCGGACTGGTTATCTGCTATGCAATAAGAGATCAATCAGTTTGAAGCCCTAAAGTTTTGGAGATTAGTTCCAAAACCAGAAGGTAAAATCGTGATAGGCACTAAATGGGTATTCAAGAATAAAAATGATGAAGATGGTATCGTCATAAGAAACAAAGCTAGACTTGTTGCCAAAGGTTACCGGCAAGAGGAAGGCATAGACTACGATGAGACGTATGCTCCAGTAGCGCGTATAGAAGCAATCCGCATGTTTCTAGCCTACGCAGCTCATAAGAATTTCACAGTCTTTCAGATGGATGTGAAAACAGCCTTTCTGAATGGCATTCTTAAAGAGGAAGTGTACGTGTCTCAACTAGAAGGGTTCGTCAATCCAGAGAATCCAGATCACGTCTACATCTTGGACAAAGCCCTGTATGGTTTAAAACAAGCCCCTCGAGCATGGTATGACGTTTTATCTAAATTTTTGGTCAAGTCCGGTTTTTCTAAAGGTAAGGTTGATACCACTTTATTCATCAAAAAGGAAAAAGCCGATATCATCCTTATTCAAATATATGTTGATGATATAATATTTGGTTCTACAAATCCAAAATTTTGCAAAAACTTTTCTAACCTCATGGTGTCACGTTTTCAAATGAGTATGATGGGAGAGATGAATTTCTTTTTCAGATTACAAGTTAAACAGTTTTCTACGGGGATTTTCATTAACCAATCTAAGTACATTTTGGACATTCTTCGGAAGTACAAAATGGAAAATTGTAAACCAATTGGAACCCCGATGGCACCAGGTACTAAGATTAACACTGATCCTTCGGGTAAAAGTATTGATGTTAGAACTTATAGAGGTATGATATGATCGTTAATGTATCTTACATCTAGTAGACCAGATATTATGTTTTCAACATGCTTATGTTCTAGATATCAGGCTGCTCCCAAAGAATCCCATTTGGCTGCTGTCAAACGGATTTTTAGATATCTGAAGGGGAATGCAGACCTTGGTCTGTGGTATCCTAAGGATACTGGGTTTCAACTGACTGCTTATTCAGATGCAGATCATGCAGGTTGCATGTTGGACAGAAAGAGTACTTCTGGTCACGTTCAATTTCTTGGAGACAAGCTCGTTAGTTGGGCATCAAAGAAACAATTATGCGTTTCCACATCGACTGTTGAAGCAGAGTACGTAGCTGCTGCTAGTTGCTGCTCTCAAGTTCTGTGGATGCGAACACAGCTACGAGACTATGGATTCAAGTTCGAAAAAGTTCCAATCTATTGTGACTCGAAGAGTGCAATCGTGATATCTGCTAATCCTGTCCAACATATGAAAACCAAACACATTGACGTCAGGTATCATTTTATTAAAGATAATGTAGAAAAAGGAACAATTGAACTTTATTTTGTAAAAACAGATTATCAACTTGCAGATTTATTTACCAAACCCTTAGATGAAAAGAGATTTAATTTTCTTGTCTCTAAGCTTGGTATGTTAAATCTTAAGACGTAATCGGTTTTACCTAATAAAGTTACGTATTGTTATTTTTCATCATTTTCTTTTTCATTATGTTTGAAGGATATCTGCACTTTAACATGACTGTTCATGATCTCAGGGGGAGTAAGAGATGATTAAAGATGAATCATTATTCTTTTGAGGGGGAGCATAACTAATTTCTGCATTTTACTTAACTGACAAATTTTTGTGATGCATGATTTTAGGGGGAGCATATAAGCCAAGTCAAAAGGAGTAAGACTATGATTTCTGATTACTTTTGATCAGAATTCGTACAATCAACGTTTTATTGCTTTATGTCTTTTACATTTGAATAAATTTGTGAATAAAGTTGCTTTGCCATGACTTTGAGACTTATGCAGGATGAGAGAAGCTTACACGATCATATCTTATTGACTACAACTGACTTTATGAGAATTAAGATTGAACGAAAAGGTAAATTTCTTATCTTAATCTCAAATGTATCTGAAAGAAGGATAACTTTCAGATATAGAAAACATGTTCTTAAATGTTCAAACCACTTCCCGATTTTTAAATTGATTTTATAATTTGGAAGTGTGATTTTAAATGTTTTCATTTTATTTGGGCTTAAATGTTTTTACAAACCGTGTGTTTCCAAAGATAATTACTTGCGTATTGTCTTTTCCATATACTTTCAAGTATTCACACACACCGGTTTGACTTTTTGTTCAAATTGTTCTTACCATGTCTCTAAATTGAAACATTTTTTTTTCGATGGTAAGACACTCCGCTTGTACTTTAAAGAATTTTGAGCGATATTTCATTTCGAAACGTCATTTCAAGAATGTCTATATTTTGTTTCGTATAGACAATATCCATTATTTTTTTTGACCTTAAGCTTTGATTGTTATATTATTCATTTCTGATCATTTTTAATACAATGTCAGTTTTTCAAACAAGTTTCTTGTATTCATTTCATTATTTCAATATACTTGTTTGAAAATACTTCAATGTTTTAAAAATGCTCATATCTTCATGATTATATTATGAGCATATCAACATTTGACAGTTGTATTTGAGCTTTAACTGATAAAGTTAAACCATTTGAGCAATTTATGCTTTATAGAAAATATGGGTTCTTTGTGCTAGGAATTAACTGAACTTCTATGAAATCACGTTAACCAGTGATTTCTACCCAAGAAGTTAATCCATAGAGATTGAGTGTGAGGAGTCTAAAAGAAATGAATGTAGGTGTGATGAGGTAAAATGTAAAGGAGAGTTTGGTTAGTAGTGAGCTTAATGATCAAAAGAAAGAGGGTGTGAGAACAGAGTAAAAGAATATTAAACTCTGCACCAACTACTTTCTGAGCCGGGCAGCCACATTACTAGCGTTTCACAACTCTTTAGTGAACGTTATTGAAACAGGCAACTAGCCCATGCCAACTCTTGACTAAACCCCACAAGCTACTCATTTTCTTCTCAAAAAGAAAATGTTTCACATTTTAAAGGGGACGCAACATATAATCTATCTGGTTTTCATTTGGAAAATCTGGATATTGAAAAAGAAGGAAGTCTGCCCCACCTTCGCACTTCAATCATGCACATTGAGTCTGTGTTTATCTACTGTTGTCTCAGTGGTTTACACTATGTTGAGCCTTATAAAGCAATTATTCATGCTTAATTCTTTCTACACATGCACGAACACACAAAGAATTTGTTTATTTGTCATAACATTCATAGAAATTGCCTTTGTGGTGTTTCGATGATTGGATGGAAGCCCTGGGGGAGTGAACATCAAAAACCTCCTTTATATTGTGTATTCGTTACACACAGTGACTTTGTGTTACTGACAGACATTTTAACCGATTCATTTGTTGATTCAGGAGTTGCATGTTCTTATTTTGTCTGGATTTGCAAAGATCTAGATGAATACTTGGCTATGGATCACAGAATCAACAGCTCAGTTTGACAGATCAGAATGGTCAAAGACATTTCTTGGAAGAAAAGTTTTGATGATATAGATGCTCAAATCATCAAAAAGGGGGAGATGGTATCAAGAAATGATAAAGTTTTGAGAGGTGTTTTTCAGAAATGTCCAAGTCAGAAAATTCAAAGTGAAGATTTGGAGAGGATCAAAGAATTTATGAAGATTTGAGGAAATTTTCTTTGAAGATTATTTGCTAAAGCAATTCGAGTTGATTCTGAAGATAATTTCTTTTCAAAGTCTGAAAGTGTTTTGTGAAAGTTTTGGGGAGATTGTTAATCGTTTGAAGACAGTTTTGGAAAGAACATCATCAAAGAAAAAGGGGAGATTGTACTGACAGAGCTTAAAAGAGAAGACTGAATTGCTAGATCTTTAAATAGTGATCTTGAATCCAAAGGGGAGATTGTTAGAGCATAAATATGTTAGATACAAGATCAAGAAGACTGAAGGTCAAAGTGTAAGAAGTCAAAGCTGAGAAAGTCAACACTC
The DNA here is from genome assembly GCA_954870635.1 of Arctium minus. Lineage (NCBI taxonomy): Eukaryota > Viridiplantae > Streptophyta > Magnoliopsida > Asterales > Asteraceae > Arctium > Arctium minus. The sequence continues at coordinate 18,046,839 of OX941097.1, read as the reverse complement.
ATCAAAGTCAAAGTCTATTTGTAATAAAAGTCAAAGTATTTGTATTTGTATTTTAGTTTCTTTGTATTTTAGTTGTAGGTATAAATACCTTGTATTTCTGTTTTTAGTTGTAACAAGTTGGTGAACAAGTTGAGAAGTTCATATCTGAGAGAGAGAGAAATCTGTAGAGAGAGAAAGAGTGTTCTAGAGAGAGAAACTTGTAATCGTTGAATTTGAGATTGAAATCAAACAGGTAATTGATTGATAAATCTTGTTTTGATTAATTGTTTGTTATTAGGAACTAGAATCTGGGAATATCACTTATTTTGAGCAAGTTTTGGGTTAAGTCTAAGTTTACGAAAGACGTTTTATATTGGGATCTTAGTCTGTAAAACAGTTTGGTTTGGTTGACGATTAACTCGGCGTCTCTTCCGTTTAAAATGCATATTTATTGGTAAACGAATAGTTTTCATAAACGGAGCGTAACATTTTGAAAGATTATGATTTTAATGGCATTCTTCTTTCTTTAAACGATTCATTTCTATATGTTGAAAACTCTACAGCTCACTAGGCGTTAAGCCTAACCTTTTTATTTGTCGACATGTGCATCAGGTTCCAGTTGGGGGTTTGAATTCTAGCAATTCTATGAAGAGTTGAGTCTTAGCTTTGTGCAAGAGTAAGTAGTTGGTGAAGTCTTCCGCAATTTGGAGATAGTGACTATTATGGGGTTTTAGTAGCACCCGTCTTTATTATAGACTATATGTATAGAATGAAATATGTGTACTGAGGCTATTTAATAAATTGTGATTGGAGATGTATCATTTATTGATGTGTTTAGAAAATTTTAAATTAGTTGCTATTTCCAGATTTTAGGGTGTTACAAGTTGGTATCAGAGCTTAAGTTTGAGAGAATTAGGTATTGATTTTTGGATGCCTAGACTCAAACTAGCGATTTTATAAGTGATTGTAAGTGAAGTTGCATATTAGGAACCTTAAGATAAGATACTGGAGTTGATTGGGTCGCTAGAAACGGGAAACTTGTCAAGGGTCGCAAGGATGAGCATGTACGGTACGTTCATAATGGCACCTGGCCAGTGTTATGGTGAGCCTACATGCTACATGTGTATACTTGAACTACCTTGGTATGATGACCGTTGGGGTAGTGAAAAAGTTTCTAAGCGAGTGATCTAAGGAATGGGTGATGTTTATATCAATGTCACTTTGGAGTGATAGTTAAGTGCGATGAGTGCATTAAGTTGACCACCTTGAATCAGGCTTATTGGTTGGATTAGAACTACCGGTTTGTTAGATTGACTCTATTTCAAGGAGAAATCGTAAGTTAACCAAATCGGTGTGATAGTTACTCTAAGATGTTTGATGCATCCGGATGACAATAGTATGACGGGAAATTGAGAAGCGTAGTCCTAAGATGTTGAGTGCCGACCAAATTCATGCACAAAATCTATTTCTAAATAAGTTGCATAGATTGTTTCTCACGTTTTCAAAGTAAAAAGTGAGTTATATTGCGAAATATTGGTAAAGCATTTAGCACTCACCAGATTTTAAACCGTGAGCTTAATCTTGCATGAAATTGTTTTGTTGCACGTGGTTACAATTTATATTGAAAATCTCTCCGTCCCTGTTTTATGTTTAACGCTATTTTTGGGACATCATAAGATCCGTGTTTTAATGCCATATGGGGCATTGGGAAAGTAACTGTAGAATTTTTAACCTTGACATTGGATCTCCTCCACATATGTTAAGGTTTTAAAGAAAGAGTTGTTCCCATGTTTTTGAGTCTGAACTTCCTTGGAAATTTTGGGTCTATACGAGTCGCGTTGAATTTTATGGAAGATTGTTTTGCGACGTTTTGGGCGCGTGAGTGTACTTTGAGTCGCATGATTTTAATTTTATTACATTCAAGTTTACGAGCTTTTTGGGCGTCGTGTCTCATGAAAGTTTTGTTAAAAAGGGGTCACTTTATCGTACGTTGTGGTTTTAGAATTTTGACATTTTTAGACTTATTGTCGTCTTATGTTTTTGTTTATGTTGGGAAATGAAAATTTTGACACCGCTTGATTTTAGCGCTAATAAGCTTTATGAAAATTTAGTCGAGTTTTATAGTGTCTTATCTTACGACATTTTGCGTCGTGTAGATAAATATTGAAACGTGTACATATGCATCTTGGGTGCGTTAATTGATGAGTTTTGTTAGTAGATATCATCTCTCATGTTGTTTTAGGAAAGTTTCATTATTGTGAGAGTTATCTTTGGGCTATATACAAATGTCTATCATTATATACTATTTGCATTGGATTAAATTATACTGTTGGTTTGAATAAGCATATAAAAGATTTATGTCATTTCAGTTATTGTTTTCACTGTTAGAAATTTTCCGCAATGCATTAAACGAGTATCAGTTTTCAAGACATTGTGGTTACTATTTTAGTCAAGTATGCCCTATTTGGGCAGCTCAAAGTTTAAATTTGATTTGATATTTAGGTACGTCCCTATCACTTTACTGATGCATTTGGGACTTGTTGAAAATTTTATGCCGCAACATTTTTTGTTAAAGAGGAAAATTTTAAAGTTAAAATTGTGAAGCTCTCTTTTAGGATTGTACAAACATTTATCGCACGTGTTGGGGTGCAGAAATTTATTTTCATGTTAATAGTGTAAATTTTGTTACACGCCTTTTGTTACCGTTTTATTTACGTAAATGTCGGTCAAACGAATTTTGGAAATGGTTTTATATGTGTAGCGTCGGTGATCAATTTTCAATCTTTCGAGTGATCGATAGTGTATTTTACCGCTCGGTTAATTGTTATAAGGCTTATACATTTAAAATGTTATAAAAGTTTAAAATGGCATACTAGTTGAAAACATTGAACTCATTAGGCCTATAAATTTAAACCCCTGTCGTGGAAGGAGTTGCAATTAATGGACTAGAGGAGTCCTTGGAAAATGAAGCGTCGGATTAACCGATCTGTGGTCAGTTTCGAATTTTAGATTTTAGTTTATGAATCTGTACACGCTCGAATGATTGAAGTAGTAGAATTGTATATTCTCCTAGATACTTTAGTGGTGATCTTTTTGTTTCGGTAAATCTGCGGGATAAATCCTTGGTGGTATTGTTTATTGGAGAAATTTGGTGAGGTTGCCGAAGTAGACTTTAAGTACAATCTGATTATTGAGGATACCTTAATGTATCGTAATCAGAAGTATCTAAGGGGATAGTTTGCTTGGGGTATTCTTGGTGGAAATAATTAGATAAGGTCGTAAGTTGCTTTTGAGGTATTATGGTCAATCTAAGGTTGGGAGGCAACCAAGATTAATGTTAAGAAAGTGATTAAGCAAAGACTCAACGTTCATCCCGGCATGGGTCAGTTATATTGAACGTTGAAGTTGAGTTTGCGATGGCTCGTTGAAACACCTCAAAAATCAGAGTAAAATAAAACTTGGAATCCTGGCAACAAGACGGAAGTATTGCAATTAACTTCCCATAAATGGGATCAGTCCTTAAGACTTTACAAAACCTGAACAGATAAAGGGTTCATCAACAAACTAATCTAGATTCCTATATCAAGATTTCATCAGTTGACAGGCCACAATTCATCAAAAGAATGGGACTTAACAAATGCCCAGATACAATACTAAATATCTCCAAAAACCTCGAGACTCAAAACTCGCCTCTCCAAAACCCCCGGCAACCCACCGCTAATGGAACCTGTTACACATACCATTTGAGAAAAAGTGTCAGACTTAAAGCCTGGTGAGAACATACAGTTTATAAAGCTCAAAAGATATAAACATTTGTATCATAAGATAATATTTCCAAAGAGGTTAAATTTACAATTTAAGCCTTTTGCCACAACTGGGCTTTTCCGTCATAAACATGTCATAAAAGGACCGACAATGAAACATTTTACCAAGGATTGTGGCGTAACACAAAGTAGGCCAAAAATCCGAGTTACGAGCTAAACAATTGGAGTCCGCGGATACGAACACAAAAGTCCGTGCTTCAACGTGAGATCAAGCCCCAAGCGCAAAACCAATGTATACTCCTTCGCTAGGATCACTATGAACCATGGCTAGTATCCGGCCTCACATAACCGTACCAAGTTGCCCCCGAGGAACATGTGATCCATAGCTACAAATTTGGGGAATATATCATCCCAACAATACAGTCGACTCAAAACCTAGGGATCCACTAGTAATGGTACAGACTCGTCACAACAACATATGTGACCAACCATAAATAAACATATGGCATAAATACATTTTATAAACAAATGTTATTTCCAGTTTAACTTCTGGTAAGAAGGAAAATCATTAAAAGAAGCTCTTTAATATTCTTTTCGCATAATCGCATAACGTGCAAGTAAAACATCATTTTACTTTAACAAGATAAGATCCAAAAGGTAACTTTTGATATGTGTAAAGTTTAAAATGATAGTAGGAACTCAACTCTCTTTCCTTCTTCTTAACGAGGGCTACCTATGACAACACCGAAAGAATCGGTAAGTTGAAAACACAGATAACTCTCCCGCTTCCTGACATATAACTCAAAATAACAGAAGCTACAAATAACAGAACCTAATCCGGTCAGAAAGGCAAATACCGGTCGAAAGACTACACTCCGGTCGAAAGACAAATACCGGTCAAAAGACTACCGGTCGAAGACAACACTCCGGTCAAACCCATACCGGTCAAACGGGTTCCGGTCGAAGGGGTCCCGGTCGAACACAACCCACCGGTCGAAGGATACCGGTCGAACGCTCATCCGGTCCTTTGCTCATCCGGTCGTCTTGTTCATCAAGAACAGTTCGACGCAGACCCAGATCCAAAAATGAGAAATACTTAGATCTCAAAATGGAACGGTTTAAAACCTTCACAACGAGATTCTACACGGCTAAAAGCATTCAGATCAAAGCATTAAGCTAGATTCGTACCTCGATTTGCCCGAAACGATCAACCACCTAACACTGCTTTCTCCTGCTCTTTTCTTCTCTCTGGCTTCTCAAACACGAATCAGATCAAATGAGATATTTAGAAAATATCTCAGATTTGATTTGTATTTATATAACACAAGTTACATTTTACCCCCTTGAACTTTGGGTAAAGGTCAACTTCTCACCCAATCCCAAAATTCAGGGTGTTACAATCCTCCCCAACTTGGGAATGATTTCGTCCCCGAAATCCAACTATACAAATAGATGAGGATATCTACGTTTCATATCCTCCTCAGCTTCCCAAGTCACATTAGCTCCCCGGTGATGCTTCCACTGCACCTTGACCAAAGTGACTTCTTTGTGACACAACTTCTTAGACTTTCTCTCTAAGATGGCGTCGGGTTCTTCCACACAACGGTTTCCCTCGTCTACCCTTAACTCTGAAAGGGGAATGACGCTGTCTTCTACCGCCAAACATTTCCGGAGGTAGCAAACATGAAATGTGTTGTGTATTCTGCTCAACTCCGGTGGCAGTTCCAACTGGTAGGCTTGCAAACCCACTCGCTTAAGTACTTTGAAAGGTCCGAGGAAACGGGGACTCAGCTTCCCACGTTTTCCGAACCGTATAATGCCCTTCCATGGCGATACCTTAAGCATAACGTGGTCGCCTACTTGGAATTCCATCGGTCGCCTCTTCTTATCGGCATAGCTTTTCTGATGATCCTGAGCCGCTTTCATTCTTTCACGAATGCACTTGACCTTATCGGCAGTCTCTTGCACGATTTCAGGCCCGGCGAACTGCTTCTCTCCCGTTTCAAGCCAACACACGAGAGTCCGACACTATCGCCCATACAATGCTTCAAAAGGTGCCATCCCGATACTCGAGTGGTAGCTATTGTTGTAAGCAAACTCCACCAAAGGCAGGTGAGAGTCCCAACTACCCCCGAAATCGATGACACAAGACCTCAACATATCTTCCAAGGTTTGGATCGACCGTTCGCTCTGCCCGTCGGTCTGTGGATGGTAAGCCGTACTTAACTTTACTCGCGTACCAAGCTCTTTCTGAAACCCATCCCAGAAGTTCGAAGTGATCCGACACGATCGACAATGGTACACCATGCCTTGAGACCACCTCATCGATATAAAGTTTTGCCAACTTATCCATCGGTAAAGTCTCGCGCATAGGCAAAAAGTGAGCGCTCTTTGTCAACCTATCCACTATCACCCAGATGGTATCGTGTCCCTGAAGAGTTTTAGGCAACTTCGTCACGAAGTCCATGGTGATATGATCCCACTTCCACTCGGGAATCTCTAAAGACTGAAGACTCCCGTACGGTCGTTGATGTTCGGCCTTAACTTGCGAACACGTCACACAACGCTCAACGTAACGTGCTACGTCAAGTTTCATCACCGACCACCAATAGTGCAACTTCAAGTCCCTGTACATCTTTGTACTTCCCGGATGAATGGAATACTTGGACTTGTGTGCATCTTCCAGCAACAGCTCCCAGTTTCCCCCAATCTTGGGCACCCACACACGACCGTTGAACAGTTTCACTCCACGGCTATCTTCCGTTAAGAGCAAATGTTGTTTTGTCATGACTTCCTCTTTGAGATTTTCTTCCAACAATGCTTCCACCTGCGATGTCTTGATCTTCTCAACAAGACTATACACTAGCTCGATTCTCGAATGGGTAGTCCGAATACTCCCGCTATAGTCCTTCCGACTTAGCGCATCAGCCACCACGTTCGCCTTACCGGGATGGTAAAGCAATTCACAGTCGTAATCTTTAAGCAACTCGAGCCACCGCTTTTGCCTCATATTCAGCTCTTTCTGGTCAAAGACATACTTCAGGCTCTTGTGATCCGTGTAAAGAGTGCATTTCGTGCCGTAGAGGTAGTGTCGCCAAAGCTTCAAAGCGAATACCACCGCCGCTAACTCCAAATCATGAGTTGGATAATTCTGCTCGTGTATTTTAAGCTGCCTCGAGGCATAAGCGATTACCTTGCCTCGTTGCATCAACACACAACCCAACCCCATTTTTGAAGCGTCGCTGTAAACCACGAAATCTTCCGACCCTTCAGGCAAAGTCAAGATCGGAGCTTCACACAACTTCTTTTGAAGAATCCGGAACGCCTTCTCTTGGGTTTTAGTCCATTCAAACTTCACATTCTTCCGAGTCAGAACTGTCAAGGAAGAAGCGATCTTCGAAAAGTCTTGGATAAATCTCCTGTAGTATCCCGCCAGACCCAAGAAACTTCGGATCTCGGACGGACTCTTAGGAGGCTCCCAATTCATCATAGCTTCAATCTTGGAGGGATCTACTTTCACTCCGTCCCGGGTGACTACGTGACCCAGAAAATGTACTTCTTTAAGCCAAAAGTCGCACTTGGAAAACTTGGCGTACAACCTTTCTTTTCTCAACACTTCCAGAACTTCACGTAGATGTTGCTCGTGCTCTGTCTCACTCTTGGAGTACACGAGTATGTCATCAATATGACCTACTTGTCGAGGAATGGTCGGCACACTCTATTCATCAAGTCCATAAACACTGCTAGTGCGTTTGTCAGGCCAAAAGGCATTACAAGAAACTCGTAATGGCCGTAACGCGTTCTGAAAGCTGTCTTCGGAACATCTTCTTCTCTTACCTTCACTTGGTGATAACCCGATCGTAAGTCGATTTTAGAAAAACATCCCGCTCCTTGAAGTTGATCGAACAAGTCGTCTATTCTCGGAAGCGGATATCTGTTCTTTACTGTAGCTTTGTTCAACTCACGATAGTCAATGCACATTCTCATTGTGCCATCCTTCTTTTTGACAAATAAGACCGGAGCTCCACAAGGTGACAAACTCGGTCTTATAAAGCCTTTCTCCAATAGCTCTTGGAGTTGTGCCACCATCTCTTGCATCTCCGATGGCGCTAAACGGTAAGGTGCTTTAGCGATCGGTGCTGCGCCAGGCACAAGATCAATCCGAAACTCTACCTGTCGATCGGGTGGCAACCCAGGGAAGTCGTCCGGAAAGACATCTGGAAACTCACGCACGATCTTCACATCTCCCAGCTTTGACTTCTCTAACTTGGCATCGATCACATAGGCTAGGAAAGACAAACACCCTTTTACTAAACACTTGCGTGCTTTTGCCATTGTGATTATTGCCACTTCACCCTTTCTCTTTTCACCATAGATGACAACGACCTCTCCAGAAGGGTTGGGAAGTCGAATCAACTTCTTGGAACATACGATCTCGGCCTGATTGTTTGACAACCAATCCATACCGACCACAACATCAAAACCCCCGATTGACATCGGTAGAAGGTCGATCGGAAATTCTCTCCCTTCGATACTAAGAGTACACTGCTTCAGAACTTCGTGGATCAGAACTTGTCTACCATCAGCTATTTCTACTACTAACGCATCCTCAAGACTAGTAGTGGGCATAGCAATTTTATGACGGAACAATTCAGATACGAAAGAGAAACTAGCACCCGTATCGAATAAAGTACGAGTAGGTACAGAGTTTATAAGAAAAGTACCCGATACCACATCAGCGGATGCCCTGGCCTCATCGGCCGTCATCTGAAAAGCTCGACCCTGAACCTTAGGAGGGTTCTCCTTCTTTACTGGCGTTCTACCCGACACAAGCTTCAGGAAATCTCTTCTCACGTGCCCCGGTGCCTTGCACTCATAACAGACGAGTCCTCTGACCGGGCAATCTTTGACAGTGTGACCAGGCTTCCCACACTTATAACAAGTTTGAGAATTGGTGTAACAGTTACCGTGATGCTTGGTTCGACACTTCGGGCACCACTTTGCTTCCTGATAACTGCTGAAGTTGCGGTTTCCAACAAAAGGTCGGGCCCGCTTGGGAGGTACTGAGCTGGTCTCCCACTTTCTCTTATCAGATACTACCACCAATTTCTCAGATTTGCTTTTTGCGAACATCTCCTCCATGAACTGAGCTTCCTCCACCATTTCTCGGAGGTTAGAAGCTTTGAAATTATGGACCATAGATTGCATGTCCGCTGGCAAGCCGTTGAGATACGCTTTCATCTTGTCTTTCTCTGTTGGGGCAGCGTGCCCCACCAGACCAAGCTTCTCCATAAACTGACGGGTGTACTCTCTCACAGTCAGGCTTCCTTTCACCAGAGACCGGAATTCTTTCTCAATTCGGTCCATTGTTCTCTCGTTGCAGAATTCTTCTAGCAACTTCTTCTTGAACTCGGCCCACGACAACTGAGCCAACACTTCAGGAGAAAGAGTGGATTGGACGATATTCCACCAGATGAGTGCAGTGTCCCTCAGCAGTTGGGTACCGAACCGCACCCTCTGATCATCTCCGCATTCGGAAGAGCCAAAAGCTTGTTCAACCGCTCGGATCCACTTTACACACACCGCCGGGTCATCAGAACCGAAGAATTCTGGCGGTCCGCAACCCAGAAAGGACTTATAGGAACAACTCTTACTATTCCCCGGAGCACCAGGAATCCTGCGCTCTTCCGTCGTGACCCTAATACCATCTCCTCCAGAACCTGCTACGACATTCTCCACAACCGTCTCACTTCTCCGATTGTTTACATCGCGGTCCTCCATCGCTTTCAGCAGAAACTCTTGCTGCTTTGCCATCTCTTCTCTCATTACCAACATCACGCTGGCCAACAACTCGGACTGGGGATTAGCATCCCCGATGACTGGGTGGGACGAAGCCAGGTCTACTCGCGGAATGACCTCTGGCCCCCCACCTAGTCTTTGCTGAACGGGTGGTCGTACAACAACCTCAACTCCTTCCGGCTGACCCGCTGTAGAGGCTGTCGCTTCAAGACCATCAACACGAGTACGCGGTCTTCCGCGCGTACCTACCATACTGAACTGCTACACAGAGCAGAGGAAGAGATAAGAGAGAGATAGGAAAACACGAAAGGAAAATGTACTACCACATTACCAATTGTCATATTAACAGCAAATCAAGCACTCTTACGTACAATATCCTCATAATAACATTAGCTAAGTGAAATTATGAACATACAACACATAATGGTTCTTGTCACCACCACTACAACGCCTGATAAACGTACTTTCCGTCGACTCTAAGACTAACCCAACTTGGAAGCTCTACCCAAATCTCGCGGATCAATTCTTAGTATACTCAGTCTAAGTCTAGACATCTTATATTCATGCCTAGTTCGCTTAAACTAGAGCTCTGATACCAACTTGAAACACCTCAAAAATCAGAGTAAAATAAAACTTGGAATCCTGGCAACAAGACGGAAGTATTGCAATTAACTTCCCATAAATGGGATCAGTCCTTAAGACTTTACAAAACCTAAACAGATAAAGGGTTCATCAACAAACTAATCTAGATTCCTATATCAAGATTTCATCAGTTGACAGGCCACAATTCATCAAAAGAATGGGACTTAACAAATGCCCAGATACAATACTAAATATCTCCAAAAACCTCGAGACTCAAAACTCGCCTCTCCAAAAACCCCGGTAACCCACCGCTAATGGAAACCTGTTACACATACCATTTGAGAAAAAGTGTCAGACTTAAAGCCTGGTGAGAACATACAGTTTATAAAGCTCAAAAGATATAAACATTTGTATCATAAGATAATATTTCCAAAGAGGTTAAATTTACAATTTAAGCCTTTTGCCACAACTGGGCTTTTCCGTCATAAACATGTCATAAAAGGACCGACAATGAAACATTTTACCAAGGATTGTGGCGTAACACAAAGTAGGCCAAAAATCCGAGTTACGAGCTAAACAATTGGAGTCCGCGGATACGAACACAAAAGTCCGTGCTTCAACGTGAGATCAAGCCCCAAGCGCAAAACCAATGTATACTCCTTCGCTAGGATCACTATGAACCATGGCTAGTATTCGGCCTCACATAACCGTACCAAGTTGCCCCCGAGGAACATGTGATCCATAGCTACAAATTTGGGGAATATAACATCCCAACAATACAATCGACTCAAAACCTAGGGATCCACTAGTAATGGTACAGACTCGTCACAACAACATATGTGACCAACCATAAATAAACATATGGCATAAATACATTTTATAAACAAATGTTATTTCCAGTTTAACTCCTGGTAAGAAGGAAAATCATTAAAAGAAGCTCTTTAATATTCTTTTCGCATAATCGCATAACGTGCAAGTAAAACATCATTTTACTTTAACAAGAAAAGATCCAAAAGGTAACTTTTGATATGTGTAAAGTTTAAAATGATAGTAGGAACTCACCTCTGTTTCCTTCTTCTTAACGAGGGCTACCTATGACAACACCGAAAGAATCGGTAAGTCGAAAACACAGATAACTCTCCCGCTTCCTGACATATAACTCAAAATAACAGAAGCTACAACTAACAAAACCTAATCCGGTCAGAAAGGCAAATACCGGTCGAAAGACTACACTCCGGTCGAAAGACAAATACCGGTTGAAAGACTACCGGTCGAAGACAACACTCCGGTCAAACCCATACCGGTCAAACGGGTTCCGGTCGAAGGGGTCCCGGTCGAACACAACCCACCGGTCGAAGGATACCGGTCGAACGCTCATCCGGTCAAAGGACTTCCGGTCGAACGCTCATCCGGTCCTTTGCTCATCCGGTCGTCTTGTTCATCAAGAACAGTTCGACGCAGACCCAGATCCAAAAATGAGAAATACTCAAATCTCAAAATGGAACGGTTTAAAACCTTCACAACGAGATTCTATACGGCTAAAAGCATTCAGATCAAAGCATTAAGCTAGATTCGTACCTCGATTTGCCCGAAATGATCAACCACCTAACACTGCTTTCTCCTGCTCTTTTCTTCTCTCTGGCTTCTCAAACACGAATCAGATCAAATGAGATATTTAGAAAATATCTCAGATTTGATTTGTATTTATATAACACAAGTTACATTTTACCCCCTTGAACTTTGGGTAAAGGTCAACTTCTCACCCAATCCCAAAATTCAGGGTGTTACACTCGTTATGAGAAACACGACGACAACCTTAAATGGGATGTAATCGGTCTCTTCCATGAGGGAAGGTTTCGGGAAGGCATTCCTTTTGGATAGGAAATCAATCGATCTTGCCAAGTGACATTTTGGGTGCTTGATTGGTGCCAGATTTCGAGGACGAAATCTCTTTAAGGTTGGGAGGATTGTAACACCCCGATTTCGAAATGTATCATTTCAAGTTAATTCAGAAATCGGTAATATTAAAGGAAAGATAAGTTATAGGGTTTTGGACCTGAATCCTAGATTTTACAGTCTTGATGGATGAAGGATTCAATTACAAGTCCAACGATTCTTTCCGGAGTAAAATCGGAGCTATAACGAAGAAGTTACGGCCAAAACAGTGAACAAGAAGGAAACCGGACAAACAGTGCACTACGCGACTTGTGCCGCGACTTAGAGCCACCCGCACGACTTAAGAGGAAACGGGCAACTTATGTCGCGACTTAAGGTCGTGGCATAACCCGCGAAACACCCTGTCGAGCTAAAACTCGATTTTCAGCCATCCATCTTCATTTCTCACAACAAAACCCTAAATCTCTTCCCCTTTTCTCTCCCAAACCGACCCCCAACCTCTAAAATCGAACCCTAACCCATTTTGAGGGTTTTTCCTCCTTAAACCTCATGATTCTTCATCATCTAGCAAGTTGAGATCATGAACCACCTTCATCTTCATCTTCTTCACCAAGTTCTTGGGGGTTTCATCTAACCCTTTTCATCATTTGAATATTGGAAGTTTATGGTTCGTTTTGGTGACCTACAAGTGTTTGGTTGGTGGATTCAAGCTATTGGTTGATGTAATCTTCTCCTTCTTCAAGTATGGAAAATTAGGGTTTTTAGTATAAGATAAAAAGTTCATGTACATACTTGGGGAGCATTTCTAAAGGGTTGAATATGATTATTTACGGTTGAAAATATGTGGATCTAGGTTTTGGAAACTTGAGTTGAAGAGTTGGAATGTAAGTCTTCGGAAAGCTTTGGGTGGGATCTATGTTTTTGGAGGCCAATGGTTGGGGATTGAAACCTAGGTTTAACTTAACCTAGCAAGGTGAGTTAACTGTTGATCACCTGATAAGTTTTGGCTATTTTGAAACGTTTAGTTTTATAAACATGGTGAAACACCCATTTTGGGGAATTTTGGTAAATAAATCATGTAATATGTTTCATTGATGATTTTACATATATAATTGGTGTTCATTTGATGTAAGTGTCATTTTTTGTAATTGGTCTTATAAACTCTTTTGGAAAATGCATATTTGTGTTATGTGGCATTTTGGAAATATATGGGTAAAGAGCCAATTTGGAAAATGGTTTGCCTCAACCAGTGTTGAATTGGAGTAATTTCCCTTTTTGGTCGTGGTGTTTGCATAATTGTTGGTCAAACGTATTTCGATGTATCTACTAGCTTTCATTGGGTATTTACGTAAATTGTTGGGCCTTTGGCTTGGTTTTGACGAAATTGAGTCTTGAGGACGTTTGTCCGATTTAATAACTGTTGTGGGGTTTGAGTATGATGGCGCATTTTCGTGTCATTGGAGAGTTGCATGTTTTGGAAGCTTTGGTCTTTCAATTGGAGTCATGTAACGTTAGACAGTGTTGTAATGGATCCATAGGCACGTAAGTCTGTCTGGTTTGTACGGCCTGAGGTTTTGGGTTACATTTAGTGACCGCTTGGGTTTGCTAGCGAGTAGGCAATAGGAGGGCTCGAGCCTCCGGGTTGTAACTCGTCTAGATTGGATAGGCATCCATGTCCGTAATACCTTGGGGTGGAACTCGACGGAGTATGGCAAGAGGCAACAAACGGTCCGAGGATTGTGATGTCTTACATGGCATGGGAACTAGGATCGGGATATGTGGTGAAATCCAATAACATCACGGGTGGCCCCATTTACGTGTTCTCGCCACCCACGATGGAAACGTTTAGATGACATGCGAGGAAGTTGTATAGGTGGCCTACTTGCATGTTCCTCTATTCTCAATGTATACGGGTCTCTCCGTCGTAGATCCGTGGTATTTTTTAAAAGTTAACGTCGTATTTTTACCAACTTTGGTTTGTGTGGTCGACAATAAATGATGGCCTTAATATTAGGTCATTCCCACGTATATTAAGGTTTGAATGGAATGCGTCGTTTCCACGTTTCGGTATTTGATTTCGTCCATTTTATGGTCGCGTGAGTTTTGGGTCTAATGTCAGTGTTCACGGCAATATTTATTTATACATATTTTCATCTATGGTTTAAGAGTTGTGTATCATGTTCCACCCGTGTTGGGTATTTCGAGGGATAACATTTTTACCCGTGTTTTTATAAAATTGGGAGTCCTCTCTCTATTTTTATTTTGAGAAAGTTTTGGGTTAAGTTTAAGTTTACGAAAGACGTTTTATATTGGGATCTTAGTCTGTAAAACAGTTTGGTTTGGTTGACGATTAACTCGGTGTCTCTTCCGTTTAAAATGCATATTTATTGGTAAACGAGTCGTTTTCATAAGCGGAGCGTAACATTTTGAAAGATTATGATTTTAATAGCATTCTTCTTTCTTTAAACGATTCATTTCTATATGTTGAAAACTCTTGAGCTCACTAGGCGTTAAACCTAACATTTTTATTTGTCGGCATGTGCATCAGGTTCCAGTTGGGGGTTTGAATTCTAGCAATTCTATGAAGAGTTGAGTCTTAGCTTTGTGCAAGAGTAAGTAGTTGGTGAAGTCTTCCGCAGTTTGGAGATAGTGACTATTATGGGGTTTTAGTAGCACCCGTACTTATTATAGACTGTATTGTATATAATGAAATATGTGTACTGAGGCTATTTAATAAATTGTGATTGGAGATGTATCATTTATTGATGTATTTAAAAAAAAATTAAATTAGTTGTTATTTCCAGATTTTAGGGTATTACAGTTTTCAAAGTCAAAGATGACAATCGTTACAAGTCTCGTCTCGTTGCTAAAGGCTTTGCACAACGGAAAGGTATCGAGTATGACAATTTTTTTGCTCCTGTTTTATGTCATACATCTATTTGTGTTTTTTTTGCGATCGTGGCTATTCACGATTTGGATCTAGAACAGTTAGATGTGAAGACCGCCTTTCTACACGATGAATTGGAGGAAACTATCTATATGAAGCAACCTGATGGTTTCGTTTCCGAAAGCAAACCAGAATATGTATGTAAACTCAAGATGTCCCTTTATGGACTTAAACAATCGCCTCGTCAGTGGTATAAGAAGTTCAAATTGTTTATGCTCAATATGGGATTTGAGCGTAGTGAAAAAGACGCTTGTGTCTATCAGAGACAAAGTGGTGGCGTTTTCACTTGCTTACTTCTTTATATAGATGACATGCTTATACCCTGCAGGGACCGGTCAGAGATCGAACTTCTGAAAGATAAGTTGAAGTCAGAATTTTAAATGAAGGATCTTGGCACGGCGCCGTAGATTTTGGGCATGGAAATCGTACGGGACAGAAAGTCCCGAACACTTAGATTGACACAACGGGCGTATATCCAAAAGATATTGAAGCAGTTCAATCTTGATGGTGCCAAGACGTCTAGCACTCCGCTATCGAAGCACATCAAGATTACAAGTGAAGATTGTCCTAAGGATGACAAGGGAAAGGCCAAAATGTCAAAAGTTCCATATGCTAGTGCGGTCGGGAGTCTCATGTACGCCATGGTGTGTACTCGTCCCGATCTTGCACATTGTGTCGGAGTGGTGAGTCGGTTTCTCGCGAATCCGGGTCGATCACATTGGGCAACCGTTAAAACGACATTCCGATATTTAAAGGGAACCGAGACACATGGTCTTATATTTGGTTTGCACAATGACTGTGAAATTGTTGGATTTTGTGATTCTGACTATGCAGGTGATCGAGTAAGCTGGAGATCCACATCCGGTTATGTATTTACCTTAGGTGGAACATCCGTAAGTTGGAGATCACGTTTACAGTCCATTGTTGCATTGTCAACCACAGAAGCTGAACTTGTTGCGGTGGTTGAGTCTGCAAAGGAAGCGGTCCATTTGAAAGAATTAATGAATGGCTTAGGAGTCGAGCAACCTTCCGTGCGCATTTTCTGTGATAATCAGAGTTCCATCCATTTGGCAACTAATTTGGCTTTCAGTTCCAGGACAAAGCACATAAATGTGCGTGATGCATATCTCGTGAGATTACATGAAGCGAAAATTGTCTATTTGAAGAAAGTCCTGACTAATGACAATGCCACTGGTATGTTCACTAAGTCGCTACCGCCAGCTAAGTTTGAGAATTGCTCAAACTTGATCCATCTCCGTTTGTGTTAGTGCCATTGGGCACTTTGCTCGAAAGAGAGAAGATATTACCACAGGTGACAAAATGACATCTTTGAAGGAATTACTGTGTTAAGTGCTTAGAGCTTTGCTTATGCTCTACCTTGTTTAGTATATTGTGTATTTGAGGTTATTTGTTTGCTTGTAACTTTGACGGGTGATGGCCATGCCGAAGCTCGTCACGGTTAGAATGCATTTTGCTACCTCATGCCAATTTACTTTGTTATCTACTTGCTATGATCAACCGTCGGAAGAACTCATATTGGTTGGATTGGGATTCGTTTCGCTATCGATGATCACATGCATCATATAGTGGAGTGTTATAATATTTAATTATATATTATATATTGGATGCTACATGTGACTTGGACCAACTTGGTCATAACTCATACTTGGACCAACTTGGTCATAACACATTACTTGGCCCCTACTCCTCTTCCATCCTATAAATACCCCTTCCCCTCTAACCATTTTCTTCATCCCTTTCTTGAGCTTTCTCTAGATAAACACCAAATACTCTCCCTAATATATTCTTGAGGTTGAGAGTGTTCTTGATATTCGGTGGTATTCGTGAAAGTTTCGTTAGGTGATCGTGGATCTCAAGATCCTTATACAAGCACTTTGTAATCTCCTTGGTTGGTAATAATATTCTTTCTCTCTCTCTCTTTGGTGGATGTACACTATCACACCGATAGTGGAACCACGTTAAATCACGGTGTTATTTGTTTTGAACTTGCTATAATTATAGATAATAACGTTTTTGTTACTATCTATATTTCGTGGGTTTATTTTTCCTACGTTAAAAAAAATGATTGTGCAACATCTAGATTATTGTTATCCGCATTCGTTGTTGGGTTAATTGTGCAGTTGGATTTCTACCCTGTTTTGGACCTTAGAAATCACTCGCTAGCTTTTACATTTGTGAGGCACAATTTTTACCTAACATTTATAGGCTAAACTAATTAAGAGATAACCATGAAATTAAATTCAAATCTAATCTTAATTCCTACACCAACTAGAAAAGTATTTAAATAATTAATAAAAAGAAAACTAAATAATAATCCTAATCTAATTAGAAGAAAATAATAACTAAAATTGATAAATAATTATCCTAAACTAATTAAGAAATAAAATAATCAAATAAACAAATGAAAGAAATCTGTGCAGAAATCGTCAGGACACGCATGCGACATCCAGGTCGTAGGAGAAATCGAGCAGGGGACTGTTTTTCAATTTCCGATGCAGAATTACAAGCTATTTTTTAGCCCGTTTTCTTCCCTTCCAATGATTTACGAAAAACTCCATTAAGGCTATGTTTGGCAATGTAGCCGATAAGCTAGTTGATGGATGATAAGCTAGCTGATGAAAAAGTCACGTTTGGCAAAAACTAACTTATTAGATGTAAAATTACCAAAAAGGACATCCAACAAAAATAATCAATTACAATATTTAATAATATAATTAAAATAAATTTATAGTAATATAATATATTTGTTGGGTCTGAAATATGCCAAACATGGTTACTACTTCTAGTTCAACATGGTTACTACTTCTAGTTCAACATGGTTAATGTTGCTCAACAAGATTAGTACTGCTAGTACAAGTATAGTTACTACTGCCAGAACAAGTTGAAGATTAATACTGCTAAGTGTTACTACTGCTAGTAGAATTACTACTGCTAGTTAAAGTTAGTACTGCTTGAACAAAGTTAGTACTGCTTAGCTAGTTAGTACTGCTAGTAGTTAGTACTGCTTGAAGTTAATGTTGCTAGTTGAAGTTAATGCTGCTGAGCATTATTAGTGCTGCTAAAGAGATTCACTGGAATGTACTACAGCTGGATATACTGAAGATATACTTAGAAGATATACATGGAAGATATACTGAAGATTTGTTTATTGTTTGTAATTATCTTTTTATCAGTATATGTATAGAATGTTTAGAATAGATAGAAATAATTTTTTTGATAATCGTTTTTCAAGAGAGAAAAACAACCTCAAGGCATAGATCCTAATTCTAGAGAAGTAGAATTCGTATTGGTGAGCCTGTTCATCAATATTGAGGTTGAGTGTGTAATCTTGTAGTTTTTGATTACTGTTTGATCAAATATCAAAGTGTTTTTCCGCAACTTCTTTGATATTAGTTTCTGAGTATTAATTCTTGTTAAGAATTCGATCCTGACAAGTGGTATCAGAGCAAGTATTCTCAGAAACCTACACTCAACATCACATCATCATGGCTAAAGGTTCAGAGTCTTCAAGCTCAGAAATTCCTACAGAGGTAACATCTAATCTTTGTTCTAAATCCTGTATTGAAACTGTTAAAAGGTACAGGGATCACAATCAGAAGATGAGTGATGACCTTAAGAGATTAGAAAAAGATATAAAAGACTATGTAAGGATTGTAGAGAGATTTGAAGATCAGATCAAAGGTTTTCAAGCCAATGAGCTTCAACACTCTTATGACACAAACTACTGGAAGTGGGAGAAAGATCAGTATGAATTTAAGCTAAAACAGAAAGAAGAGGAGAATGAGAAGATAAAGAGGGAGTTTGAGAAAGCCAAACTGGATATTGAGAAATTTTCCAATGCTTCTAAAGCAATGGACTCTTTACTCCAAACTCAAATCCATGACAAACTTAGAAGAGGAATAGGCTATAACACCACCCCACCACCATACAACAACAACTACATCCCTCCTATATCAGACTTGCTAGAGACCAAGAATAGGAAGGAATCATCTGATGGAGCCACAAAGGTAGATCCATTAGAAAAAGTGGTGGTTGAAACAGACTCTGAAGAAGAGAACTTTAATGAAAAGAGTAAGAAGAACACTGTGAGTGGTGAGATTCCTATAGAAAATAACATTATCACCAATGAGGGATGTGGAAAGGCTTGGATCAAGTCTAAGGACATAGAAAAGACTGAGAGAAAGTCTGAGAAGGTCCATTATAAGCAAACCACAGTTGTGAATCCTGTCCCTTGTAAACAGTGTTCTTGCAATAAATCTGAGCCCCAAAAACATGATAAACCAAGGGGAAATCAGAGAAACTGGACTAATCAGTGGGCACAAAAACAAGGAGTTGATTTGAGTAAAATCAATAGACCAAAACCTTGTTTTATCTGTGGCAAACTGAATCATCTTGCCAAACACTGTTATTTCAACCCTATCAACCAAAGAGTCACTTTTCAAAGAAAACCACAAAACTCTTTTGGTTATAGGAATCAGAGAAGGAATCATATGGCTGAGAACAGAGCACCTATAAGATCACATGCTCAGAACAAGTTTGGTAAACCAAAGAAAAATACTCCAAATAAGCCAAGGAGTAATTTAAAGACAAAGAAAGCAAACAACTTTGTTCAAGTTTGGGTTCCAATTGCAAAGAAACATGTTAGTACTGCTATCCCAGATGGTACTGCTAACAAAAATAGTGCTGCTAACTTGATTAGTACTGCTAACCAAGTTAGTACTGCTAACAAAGCTAGTGCTGCTTCTAGTAGTAATGCAGCCAAGCCTATAATCTTGACAAAGTACTCCAGTCATGAGATTCCTAAACAACTCATTCAGACCAAACTGACAGATTATATTAATGAGAAAGGTCAACCCAAGACCACTTTGGCTTGGGTTCCATCAAAGACTAACTGATTTATCAAGTGTGCAGGGCAATCAAAAGCTCAAGAGGAAGAGCAATTGGAATGAAGATAATGGTTGCTCTTGGCACATAACAAGGAACATGGATTGCCTTCAAATTCTTTAAAAGATTTGATGGAGGACATGTTACTTTTGATCCAGCAGAAGGTTAGAAAAGTGAAAAAGGTTGCTAATACTGAAAGGTAGTTAGTACTTCTAGTTCAGTGAATACTGTCAGACTATGTTAATACTGCTGGTATGTGTTACTACTGCCAGTCTGTGTTAATGCTGCTGATAAGTGCTACTACTGCTAATGTAAGTTTTCTATACCTAAAAATGATCTTCATTGATTTTATGTCAAACCTGGATATCAATCAAAAAGCTTTTATCTGTATCCAAAGTTTGTACAAGAAGTACTTAATAATGAATTGACGGACATACTTCACTTTGATGAGGTATATGTACCTAAACCCCCTAAAGGCAAGGTTTTCTCAAACATGAGAAGATCTGCTAGGGACTCTGAAGGAGTTGACACCCCATTGTTCTCTACAATGATGGTGGTGTCCCACACTGAAGAAGGTATGGCAGCAGGGTCAAGGCCCTCATTAGACATTCCCACTGCTAGCCAATCCCAACCTTCCCACTCTATATCTATCCCACAGTCTCTACTTCATAAGCCAAGTTCACCAATAAAACAGATAAAGAAAACAGGTAAAGAAGGCTCCTTCCCTTCTTGTACCTTCACTCACTAAGCCTTTAAGCCCTCTAAGGGAGGATTCTCCTTTAGAGAATATCCAAAGGGAAACCATAGAGGTGTCTCCCAACCTCAAGAAGGTGCTCAATAAGGAGATGCAAGAGCATATGGGTTGTAAGGCTCACACTACTGACTTTGCACAAAGTGCAGGACAGGACAGTGTGAACATATCTAAGACCTTCCCCATGGCAACTTTAGATGAGTAATTATCTAAAGGTCCCAGGTGCCAAGAAACCAAGGGAGTAGAAGGTGCTTCTGCTAGGCAGAAGATCTCTACTAAAAGATCCAAGGATCCTTCAAAGGTGGTAAACACATCTAAAGGAGGTGAGGACAGTTTAACTACAAAGAATTGATGGATTCACTTGGTACAATTTGTCTGAAAGTTCACAATCAAATTATGGAGATAAAAGAGATGAAAAGATCATGATTATTTCAAAAAGGGGGAGACTTAAACATCTGAACTTGAGAAGAATTGAGAAGGAGAATCAAGTTGATATGAAATCTTATTTTGAGGGGGAGATAAGTGAAGAAGCTGAAACAAAGCAGTAACTACAACAGAAACAGAAAAGAAGATAACAGCAGAAACTGAATCAAGAAGAACTAGAAGTTGCAGAAAGTTTTGAAATTATCATAAAGACCCTATGTTGAAGAACTTAACTTCTCAGTTTTTGAAAAGTTAAGTTAGGGGGAGATTGTTGGGTCTGAAATATGCCAAACATGGTTACTACTTCTAGTTCAACATGGTTACTACTTCTAGTTCAACATGGTTACTACTTCTAGTTCAACATGGTTAATGTTGCTCAACAAGATTAGTACTGCTAGTACAAGTATAGTTACTACTGCCAGAACAAGTTGAAGATTAATACTGCTAAGTGTTACTACTGCTAGTAGAATTACTACTGCTAGTTAAAGTTAGTACTGCTTGAACAAAGTTAGTACTGCTTAGCTAGTTAGTACTGCTAGTAGTTAGTACTGCTTGAAGTTAATGCTGCTAGTTGAAGTTAATGCTGCTGAGCATTATTAGTGCTGCTAAAGAGATTCACTGGAATGTACTACAGCTGGATATACTAAAGATATACTTAGAAGATATACATGGAAGATATACTGAAGATTTGTTTATTGTTTGTAATTATCTTTTTATCAGTATATGTATAGAATGTTTAGAATAGATAGAAATAATTTTTTTGATAATCGTTTTTCAAGAGAGAAAAACAACCTTAAGGCATAGATCCTAATTCTAGAGAAGTAGAATTCGTATTGGTGAGCCTGTTCATCAATATTGAGGTTGAGTGTGTAATCTTGTAGTTTTTGATTACTGTTTGATCAAATATCAAAGTGTTTTTCCGCAACTTCTTTGATATTAGTTTCTGAGTATTAATTCTTGTTAAGAATTCGATCCTGACAATATTAATTATTACAAATAAGGTAGTAAATAATATAATATGTTAATTAAAAATTTTGAAATTTATTATTATATATAATAAACCAAATTTAAAAAATATATATATCCATTAAATTATGATTTAAAAAAAACGTTACATATAATATGGAAAAAATAATCAAATAACAATTACAAAAATAATAATAATTGATAACTAAAATATATTGATTAATATTAAAAAACTGATATAATTATTAATAATTTTAAATAATTAAAATTTTATATCAACGTATAATTAAAATTTATGTTGTAATTTTAAGATAATATTTAATAATTAATTAATAATAAATTTTAATAATTAATATTTATTTATAATTAATAGTTAATATATAATAATAGACATTAATGAGGGTACAATTGGAATAATCACAAAAAGTTCCTCATAATCTACTTCAAGTAGCTTATCAAAAAGCTAGCTTATGTCCATCCAAACATGTACCCAGAAAATAAGCTAACTTATAAGGTAGCTTATTTTTGCCAAACGATCCCTAACTCTCTGATCCTCTCTGTATCAAACACCCTCACATGAAAATAACTCGACCTCGAGTTCACTTGAAACGCATCTTCACCCGACTCATAGAACACTCGTTTCTTCAAAATGTTTGAATTCACAACTCGGCCTTTGAAATTCGAAAGGTTAACCAATCTTCAAACCCCAAAGGATGTTGTCGTGGTTGCTTCCATACAAGCGATACTTTATTAAACTCAAAAGGGTAAGAGGTGACCAGAACTTTAGTAGGAGTCGTTCCGACCGGATCAAGAACCTTGGGTGCTAAAATATCCGAAGTATCTTCTTTGGGTCAACCTTCTTGACTTCTTGTGACAAAGGTTTTGGCAGCTCGGGAATGTCTTCTACTAGCTCGCCTTTGGTTTCTTTGACTGTTAATCCGAAATCTATTGCCGACTCTTTAGGATTGGTACAGGTTTCTTGTTGTAATTCTGTTGTGAAGCGGATGACTTTGCCTTCGAATTTTTCAGCTAAGTCTTTGTCTTTTAATGATGATTTTCCAAGAAAAGGTGATTGCTTGATTTGAAAAGAACTTGAACTGATGACTCGGTTATGATTGTTGACATGTGGAACCCTGGCTGGTTCTTCATGCCAGTCTCTTCACCGATAGTTGCCGTTGTTGAAATTAGGATGGAGTCTATTGACAATCACTGTTAGAGTAGTGACTGATGTGAATAAGGCCATCTTCAGCTCTCCTAGGTCTGCTTTGGTACCAGGTTGCTGATCTATCATGATTAGTGAAAAGGACAGGCGAATCATGCTCTGGTACCAACTAATGCAACGGAAAAATTATGGAAGGGTCGACATGCGTCTAAACCCGAAAATAGAACGAGCCTACAACAATAGAACTCGGAAAATAAGAGAAAACTCTTATAAAACGTTAAAGACTTAATTTATTAATCAACAGGCTGAATATTAATGAAAATAATACCTTATTTACTAGCTAAACTAATTAAGAGATAACTATTTCAAGTATAATCTTAATCCTAAACCAAGTAGAAAAGTATTTAAATAATTAATAAAAATGAAACTAAATAATAATCCTAATCTTCTTTTCGAAAGGCGGAAACAAATAATAATCCTAATCTAATTAGAAAGAAAATAATTAATAACCAAAACCGACAAATAATTATCTTAAACCAAATAGGAATCAAAATAATCAAGGTTCTAAATGGCGTGAGGCGTGGCGTGGCGGCGAGGCCAAGCCTCAAGCCTTAGGAGCCACGACGAAGCCATGGCATTTCAATGCGTGACTTATGGCGTCAAATTTTTAATTCATATATATATATATATATATATATATATTATACATATATAAACGTATATTTTGTACTTTGTAGTGTTACTCAATGAGTCAATAGTAATAAGCAAGTTAAATTAGGTTATATATTAAAAACTAGCAAATAAGATATAATAACCAGAATTTTATATTGAACTTTAAGTGAAAAGTTAGTGTTTAGAGTTGGTCATTGCTTTGTATGCTTGTACCCATAGCATATTGACTTAAACCAAACTAACTTTGTCAAACATGGTCATTAGAGGGGTTAAACATGGATAAGTGAAACTATAATTAAACCAGAATGTGAAGAAATTCTGTAACCATTGTAAGGATGCAATTTAGGAAACTTGAGAGACCAAAAGTGAAAATCTGAACATTATAAAAACAAAATTTGAGATTAAAAATTTCATAATCAGATTTTCTTTTCATCTTGTTCATGACTCTTCTTCAAACCTTAGAACCAAACACTTCTCCATGAAATTAAGCTTCAAACCTTGAAGAAATGATGAGATTTTGAGGATTTGGAGCTAAATCATGATAAATTGATTGGGCCGAATCGCAGCATAGAAATTGATTTGATTGATCTAAGTTCATACAATTTATGAATATGCTAATGAAGGTTACAGATTCGGTCTAACGCCCACACCGGATATGGACCGAACTGTTTCCGTGATGAACTGTTTACGCCAGTCCTACATTTTGTCTATGTGGACCGAGGAGAAAGGGGGCTCAGCGGGAAGAGGTTGACCCGATTTTAAATGCGGTCCTTTTTTGGCTGGACACCAGAATAGTAAATCATTTGGTGAGATTATAATCTTGAAATCTAGGTTATTTGATGAAAATACATATTAAGTTTATATGTATTCTTGTTGTTAGGGGCTGGATTTTATAAGGGTTTGAAGGAATCAACACCTTGAAGAGGTGTAATCATCTTTGAGGTAAGAATTTTGTAAAACGTTGGTGTTAGATACTTGGTGAGTTAATATTCAAGAATGTTTTGGTTTATATGATGTTAAAGGTTGTTAAACCAAACCAAAATACTCTAATTTTGCAATAGATAGGTTTAGAATGGTTATCAAATCAAATGGTAGTGTTTGGTAAGTTAAAAATAGTTAAATTTGGTGTTGTTGGAAGGAAGCAGAAAGTTTTTGTTGGTTTAAAAATATGTATAAAATTAACCATTGATCCAATTGAGGTATGATCCAATTGAGGTATGTGTTATGTAGTTGGAAACCTTAGTGTGTCTAGTGTAACTGTTATGAAGAGTCTGAAAGCTAATTTTGAGCTTAAGTGTGCCAAAATACCAAATTACAGTAGCTAGTCTCTATAAACTTGGGAATTGCACACTTTTAGTATAAAATTCATATAAAATCGATAATAGCTTCAATCAACATGAATCTAGTGCTATTGGAATCCTAAGAGGCATAGTTACAACTTTCGTTTAGACAATATCACCAAATTGAGCTCTTAAGTATGAGTAATATGTCAAACATAGAGATGGACAGAAGTTGAAATGTGCAGGGGAATTTCCCTCTGCAATATTTTGGTTGTTTTATTCAATCCATTTAGCACCCTTTCATAAACACTAGTATTGAACTATAAGCCTTTAAGAATGGAAATAAATTTAAATTAGGCTCATAGAAGGGTGCTAATAGTCTAAAGAGATCAAACAAATATAATCATTGTATAATTCTAAGTGTATATAATTACTTGTGATAGGATATCTGATTTGCAAGGATTGAAAACATTGGCATTCGAGCATCGTGTTTGATTTTCTCGGCTATATAAAGGTACAGATCTCTTATTATCATGGAACAATATTGACCTATTTGTTGAGGGTCAGTCCATTCAAATTTGATTAACCGAATAGTGAACTTGAGGTACAAAAATACCTCAATGATGTTGATCCTTGTTTTTTCATCGTTTTCATTCTTTTGTTGAATTCCATTTGGTGTCCCATTAGTTGAGCATGACTTAGGAGTATTCCAAAGTATGTTGCCCCTAATTGGGACTGTTGGCCCAGTTCTTGAGTTTTACTCTGAATGTTGAGGCATGAATGGAATGTGATGAATATGATTTGTTGACTCGGTCCAATGACCGTGATATTATCGGATTGAGAATGGAACGACTAGATAGAGTCAATCCATATTAAGTTGTTCATCGATTGTTATTTAATCTTTGTGATTCGGTTAGATCACATTAGTTATGATCCTTTACCCAGACACTTCGTCGGGGGCACTGACCTTGTGATGCTTCCATGGTGGCTATAATCACTATGGCGTCCTCGTGTATGCGTGAAGAGTATGCTAGCCCTGATCCGACCATGGGAGCGAATGGATATCCTAGGAACATAACAGAACAAGGACTATTTTAATAGTAGTCGAGGGCTAGTGGGTGTCATGCCCACACTGCTAGTTCTCACTTATGCCCATAGAACCGTACATTCTTTGGGAACAGCGGGTTTAGTGTATTCAGTTGATTTTTGTGAATTTGAATAACACTAATCACGGAACGGGTGATTACGTGAACCCTTTGTTATATCTTTGTGATATTCGATTGACTTATTTTATCGTTTCATGATTATAGGGATAACTTGTACTTACCGTATATTGTTTATTGTTGATTGTGTTGATCTGTTCACTGAGTTATTGTTCATCCACATTTGTTATTATGTGGCAGGTTCTAGAGACAGACTGGGGGATTATCCGGGTTGAGAGACCAGGAGTGAATATGTTCAAGACTAACTTACCGGACAACCTCACTTTTGTATAGTTACTTTTGGGATTGTATATATATATATATATGTGTGTGTGTGTGTGTATGTGTGTGTGTGTGTGTGTGTGTTTACCTTAACGTCTGGTTGTCTATAACTAGTACAATTATGTTATAAAGTTTACTTAGTTGCTCTATAAGCGTATAAGAGAGCTAGTATGGGATGTTACATAAGACATTAGAAACGTAAAGAAAAATCAAATATCTCATTATGATAACTGCACATTAGGCCATGGCGTGTCATGGGCTTAACGTGGTGTAACACCCTAAAAATAGGGATAACAAAAATTTCCGGAAAATGGAAATATGGTATATAATTTTGCCAAAGCATTCGAGCCTCCCAAAAATGGGGAAATAAGAAACATGTTTAATTACAGTTGTAATATAACGGAAGATAAACAACAACCAACTAATCTAATTTATACACTAGAAAAGAGATTATAAAAAGGGTGTCGTCTATAGTCCCAAAAATGGCTTCACAAAAGTGTGTCCAAAAGCATCTTCCCCAAGCTCTCCCCCAGGCGCAACTATACCTGCTTTGGCACGACGCCACTAGAACCTGAGATACATATCGATACCAAACAAGTGTTAGGCCAAAAATCCTAGTGAGCGTGTACAAGAAATAGCATATAAATCCACATACAACTCTTATCAGCAGTTAACCCAAATTCGTTAAATGTGGAGTCAATGGGGGGTGACCCATAGCACCAATCAAGTTCCACCCAAAGAGTCGATATACCTTGATGCCAACTACCACGAGTGACATCCGAAAGACCCGGCACATCCGAGGACTACAACCATGGCATTACCCCGAATGGCGGAGGTCTAGGTACATACCATCACGGTGGCACCCAAGACTACATCCTCCTAGTGTCTACTGACTTGGTTCGTCCAACATAATTCATAGGAGGTCTCAAGGTACATTATAACCAAGAATAATTCAATACCAACCATGGGTACAATATTACCATCCTAAACAACATAAAGTCAGATATACGACTAATATGACCATAACTTTCTTCATGTAGATATGATACACCAAAGGTGTCTCAAGTAAGAAATCATCAAAATGCCAAGATATGCATATTTACTCATCAAATCATGGCAAGTTACACATAAACATATTTCATAAGAAAATCCCAAATACATAGACATTTAGAAATGAACATTTCAAGTAAAGATTTATGATATTAGCAAGTAGAAGATTATGATGTGTATCTAGTTTTAACAAAGGTTTAGTAATCTCACAATCTAGGTTTTTGATTAAAACCTAGAAAAGATGAAAACCCTAGAAGTTGGATAGAAGTGATTGAACTTGGATCTTGTGAATCTACTCCAATAAATGCTCTCCAAGGTAGGTTTAATGCCCAAAGATTGATGCCTAACCACCCAAGGTTTGAAATAAATGCTTGGATATGGGTAGAGGATGAAATTTAATGCCCAAACCCTAAAATCGCATCTGAAATCGAGTGTGTGTGTGTGTGTGTGTGTGTTTGTGTTTTGAAATCGGGCAAATGGGGTATTTGGGGACCTACAGGTTGCCCCGCGGCTTGTGTCGCGGCTTGCAACCCGCGGCGTAAGTCGCGCGTGTGCCCAAAGGCCTGCACTCCAGAGGGTCCCGCGGCTTGTGTCGCGACTTTCAACCCGCGTTGCAAGTCACGCAACTCACTGACTTCCCAAGGGTTGTTTTATAACTTCAAAAACATTACCAATGACACACTTTAAACAATTAGCAAATAACCATATAAGTCCTACTTCATCTAGCACATAACCATAAGACTAACGAAGCCCTATACTTACTTGAAATTCCGGGTGTTACACGTGGCGTGACACACAAGCCTTGGTGCCATGGCGCGCCATGACGACTGTGCGGCGAGCTTTTTAGAACAGTGAAAATAATCAAATAAACAAATGAAAGAAATCTATGTAGGAACCGTCATGACACACGTGTGACCTGGCGCACGACCCAGGTCGCGGAAAAAGTTGAGCAAGATATTGTTTTTCAATTTCTAATGCAGAATTACGAGCTTCTTTCGTGCTCGTTTTCTTCTTTTCCAATGGAAACCCCCATTAACTCTCTGATCCTATCTATATCAAGTGGAATGGAATGAAGTAAATATAAGAGTATAATAATTTTTCTTAAAAGATGGTACGAAGAAATAGGAATTCCTTCTTACATTCCACCATATATGAAATTCAAATTCCTTACAAAACTCAAAGAATAAATAAAACACATGAATGTAACTTCATAGTGGAATTTTTGCTTATAAAAGGTAAACATCTCATTGATCTCCCTTCGGTCATCAATGTAGGGTTGTTATCAGACTAGCTAGATATAAGAAGGTCAACCCTTATCTCATTTCCCTCCGAAAGGAGAGGAAATGTCGGGTTGTTTTAGCTGCAACATTCCTTCAAATTCCACTAGATTCCAACGAACTAAACACCGGTTTGAACAATGAATTATTTTTATAAATGTATTTAGTCAATTGGATTGCCTCTCTTATGTTCCATAAAATTTCCATCAAAACATTTTATTTTAGTGTAGCAAGAAAAGGAGGTTAAAAACTCAAATGTTTCTGTGTATTGCTTGACTTATTCATTTTTTATTAAGACTCAACTGCATATCGTGAGATCCCATTTTCAAGTGCTCAAGAAACCATTCATTGTAACAACCCGAACTCGCAGAAATAACGCATCATTGACTCTAATATAAATCAATGCCAAACGGCCCCAAAAAAACAATTCACATATCAAGGTTTGCGGAAACAACCTATTACACAACTGAGATTTAATACATAATTAACTAAATCTAGGATTTGGCATCAATCTTCTCCTACGCCACGCTTCTCCCCTACAACTTCTCTTTGCCCTTGCTTGAACCCTCTGTCGGGTACTTTCCTGAAAAGGTTTTTATTTTGGAAAGGGCGAGGGTTAGACCGAAAGGTCTAGTGAGTTCCCTCTAATACAGTTCACACCAAAGCCACATAAAAGATTTATCGAATATAAACCATTTCAGCTTTTAAAATAAAACATCATACTTATAAACACACTTCTGGCACACACTACCATCAGGCGGAGGTAACATCGTGTCTGACTCACACTGTCTTATTTGGGACACCCCCCCAATGACATATACGGGACACACCCCCCGGTATGAGCACAGACGGGACACACCCCCCCGACTTGGCCATCTCGCTAACAACAATGTATGCATACATTTCCACATATCAATCACGATAAAAACATAACTCGCATAGAATGGTAAAAACATAACTGCATTTAACAAAATCTCGCATATATAAAATATCACATAATCATCAACGAGGATTGGGTTAGAAAAACTCACTTGCCGTCCTTGCCAAGACTTTCCTACATAAGCTCCCCACCTCGGGTGGTTACCTAAAATTACGGTTAAAGCATAAAGAATAAGCTATTAGACTCCCATGGGAAACTAAAACCCACCCAGCTCACGCCGCCCGGGTCTCCCCCGGTTCCCCACCTCCCGGGGCATCCCGCCTCCCGGGTACTCCCGGCTCAACTCACTCCCGGGTTCGACCTCTGTCATCCCCGTCTCCCGGGCCTCCACCGGTACTCCTCCGCTCCTGGGGTCACCCGACTCCCGCGTTCCCCCGGTTCCCCTCTATTCCCGGGGTCACCCGTATCCCAAGTTCCCCCGACTTCGCTATTCCAGCAACCAGGCTCCCAGTCTGGGCGATTAAGCGACAGAGGGTTTTGAGTGTGAACCCCAAACTCTCGATTCCCAAAATAAAACCATAACCAAGGTATGATTTGCACAACTAATAAGTAAGTATTATAACATCAAACCATTCTTACCTCATTTCAACCCAAACTAACTTCATTAGAATCAAATTTCAACAACAAGAATAAGATGTTTACCCACATCTACCCAATAGTCTGATTATCAAACCAACGATTTACATCAAAGGCAAGAAATAAAGAATAGAGATTACCTTGATTTTCATTGATGAAGGACTCCCTCTCAATCCACTAGTTTCCCTTGATTTCCCCTTCAAGCTCCATCCCTCGCACGCACACAGGGAACCTTCTTGCTTCGATAGCCTCCCAAGAGTGGAAAATGATTAGGCGGCTTTAGGATTAGGGTTTTTAACTCTCTTTACTTAGAATAACAAATAGACCCCTCCCATTTAGGTTTTAGACAATTACTCCCCCCAAACTTCCACTTTGTTAAAAAAAATAGATATGTGTATTACATTCATCTTGCTTATAGATCATAGGTCACATCCATTTTTTTTAGTTCTTGGGTCTCAACAAGTCATTTTTTCCCTACATACCCATTGATCCTCATTTGTATCATAAACCTTAATAATCTTCTCCATTATTCATCTTCCATTGACTCTCTTGATTATTCCCCCCGCATGAGTTATTTGTCTTTGTTAGAATGTATATTTCTTATTATGAACTAGAAAAATTCCTAACTTAAATAAGTCATATTTCAAAAAAAAGTTACCAACCGTAACTTTATCTATATTTATGATTGGGGAAAGTTAAAAAAAAAACAATAAACTATTTCATTTTGAATGATTAAGTCCTTGAACTATTTTTTTGAATGAAAAAACCATTAAACTTTTTCATTTTGAATGATTAAGTCCCTTAACTATTTTGTTAAACGAAAAAACCATTAAACTTTCTAATTTTGAATGATTAAGTCCCTAAACATTTTTTTTGAATAAATAAATCACCGAACTTCTAAAAATTGGTTACCTTTTTTTAAAGGTACACGGAACTGAGTATGAAGGTTTTTAAATAAAAATTAATCTAAATCAGTTTTACAATTCTCAAACTCTACGTCATTAAAACCACTCACAAACAGTCGTATCGCTCCGCCTTGCCACTCCCCGTTGCCCGAACGTTGTCCGTTCTCCATATTGCCTAACACGTTGTTGCCCCTGTTATCGATCTTCCTCTTTTTTATCTATTTTTTATCTATAAAAAGAGGAAGAATTAAGAGATAACCGGTTACAGGTAGTTTTTTTGGGTTAAAATGATGTAAGTAACAAATTTTTAGAAGTTTGATGATTCAACTTATTGAAAAAAAAATGTTCAGGGACTTAATAATTGAAAATGAGAAAAATTAATGGGTTTTTAATTGAAAATGAGAAAATTTAATGGTTTTTTCATTCAAAAAAATAGTTCAGGGACTTAATCATTCAAAATAAGAAAGTTTAATGGTTTTTTCATTCAAAAAATTAGTTTATGGACTTAATCATTCAAAATTGAATAGTTTGTTGGGTTTTATTGAACTTTTCCCTTTATGATTCCAAAACTACCATTATTTTTTTCATACTTTATTGACTCTTGATTACCTATTATGAATAGTTTAATCTTAAGTAATCTCCTATTTATAAAAATAACTAGAATAAGATCTTAAGCTATATATGGGGTTTTTATTTTGAAATTGATGGTTTCGGAAAAGTTTGTTTTTGCCCTAAAAGTTCCAAATTAGTTAAGAAAAACATTAACATAGGATGAGATAGAAAACGAATCGTTTCATACAAAATGTTACTCTGAATGTGACCCAAAAGATGTTAATCTATAAATGGAAAGTTGGTGTATTATATGATGTCTTTAATGATGGAACCACTAGCATGAAGATGATGGACATTGTAATAGATACGTTAGATGATACCGTTAAACTATTGATTGATTTTGCGTTAGTAAATATTTGAAAACATTGTTTTATATAAATTATTACTCCCTCCGTCCCAAAATAAGTGTCCACAATTGACTTGGCACACAGTTTTAGACATGCATAATTATTACACATTTTTGTTACCAAATAACATGTTAATTTACTCTTATTTAATTTTTCTCTTTTCTTCACAACTCTTGTATATTTGTGCATTAATTAAGGGTAAATGTGAGAATTTAGTTATCTACTTTTTGAAAATGGAAATTTATTTTGGGACAAACATAAATAGAAATGTTGACACTTATTTTGGGACGGAGGGAGTATTATTTATTGTAATAAAATTTAATTTTTGGACAAGAAAAAACATTTATTGATTATCTTTTTCATACTTATTGGGGGTCTCTTTGTTTACAAACTCTCAGGGTATATAAAAATATTCCATCCAACCGAAAATAAGTGTGTACATTAATATTTTAGTTTGTACCGAAATAAATGTCTATTTTTCAAAGTAAATTTTTACTTTCTCATTCTACTCTTAATTATGAGATGGAGAAATTTTCTATGTCTATAATTAAGGGTAAAATGGTCATTTTGTTAATTGAAAAGTGTAATAATTACACGTTCTTAAAATTATGTGTCTTTTTCGTCGTGGACATTTATTTTAGAACAAATGGAGTATCAGAAACGAGTCTGGCCACATGTGATCATGTGCACACAACAATATTGGTTTGTGGATGCAAAATTTATGAATCTAATGATCATATACACAGCCACATGTTTCCCAATTCCTATTCACAAACTTATTATCGATTTGGGAGTTGCGTTTTCTATCAAGGACTTAGGGATCTCCACTAATTATTTTCTCAGCATACAAGTGCAGAGAGACCGTCAAGGGTTATATTGTAGTTGGTCCAAATATATATTTGATCGATCTTTTACAAGAAGCTAACCTTACAGATTTAAGATTAACACTTACTTCAATATTATCAAGCCTCTTTGTCGATTTATGATGGAATAACGTTACAAGATCAGATTTTTCGAAAAGAAACCTTCATCTTGTAAGAACTATGGATAATCGTTTTCGGGAAATATATATCATGTTTAATATTTTAACTCTTTGTGGTAGTATGAAAAATATGCACTAATTGCATTAAACAAAAACTACTATTCAATTTCGGTTATAGTGTTCGATGGGTTCAAGTGCTTATCGGTTGAAATTCAATTGATTTAGGTGGATCCGATCCAATCATCCATTGGATGCTGGATTTTGTCATTCAATCCAATCCAATTAATATTAAACATCTGATCTAATCAAATCCAATGGATGATTGGATCAGAGTGGTTCCACCCATTGGATATAATTATTGGTTATCCAATTGATCAAATTGGTTTCATCCAATATTTTAAGTCAATTTTCAACCAATTAATCTACCATTTCAACCAATTATTCATATATTTACTTAATTTGTTAAAAAAAATAAACACATATAAATATCAACTAGAAAACAGCATCGTAAGATGTTAATAATTATATATATAGTTATTAACTGGATGGTAGTTGATGACCAATGGATTGGATTGGTTCAATATTGGATTCTAGACTGTCATCCAAGAACCGACCAATTAATCCAAATTGGATGTTGAAATTATTGATCCGATATTGATCCAATTACAATTGGATATCTGATTATGATCGGTCAGTTGTAATTGGATCTGTTGACTTTCTGCAGTCCTGCCTATAAATAAATAAATATATATATATATATATATATATATATATATATATATATATATATATATATATATATATATATATATATATATATATATATATAGGGGGCCTTTCATGGGAGACCCTAGTATTTCGTGGTAACTGTGAGATCCAATCTCATCCATCCATTTAATTAATCAATGGTCTAAAATAACTAATATAAATAATATTTAAAAAAATGATTTTATGCCACTAAATAAGGAAAAAAGGGTAAGATTGTCAAAAAAAACATTACAATTTATCTTTTTCTGATTTAGGCGCCAACCGATAATTTAGGAATGGATTCAGTTGTGGTAACCTTCAAAAATTGAAACATATCTATCCAATAACAAACATACGACTACATTGTATATCAAAACAATCACCAACGATTCTAACCTTAACTTATTTATTTGCTATGTGTTACATTATGATCACAGACACTATGTATCCATAACATTAAAAACTAGAAAACAGATTGTGATAGGTAATTCATATCATCCTGAGCAATTAGCAACCTCCTCTGAAAGCAAGAAACAGGACACTCACTATACGTGTGTTACATTATGATCATATTTCAAAAAACGTGTTACATATTGACGGTGAACCAAAGTGTGTTAGTTACTATCACTTTAAGTTATGTGATACATTATGAGCATATGCTTCACAATTGGATTCTAGCCTCCTCCTATATATAATTTCCCTGTTAGAATGTGTTTACAAAAAAAGAGCTTATATCATCTCATGTACCACGTTTTAACACGTAAAAATAAAAATAAACTTCCAACTAATTTTGCATACAAATATGTAACAAAAATAGGTCGCTTTATGTAACGATAACATAAATTAATATATGAATACAAATTCAAAAAACATTAATATCATCCAATGGAATTGTTTTAGTTGAAACATAACACCATGTAAAACCCGGTGTACCACAGAATATCACAAATCATATTTGCAACACAACTCATATCCCATAAGTTTCACAATGTATCACAATGTGTGACTCTGTGTGACATCTATTTGCAACACGTATCATATTCGATAAATTTCAATCGATATGCAAAAATTGAAGAACTTGCCTGTAGTTTCATCGTTCACCTTGTTGGAATACGGTAGATAGCACCCATCAAATTTCATACGACCAAATCAAATTTCAAAAACAGAATATCTCATAATTAGTTGGTTGAGATATTGAAGGAAACCAAATATTTAATTTATAATTGATTGATTCTTTCAGTTACAATTTTGTTTTTAATATTAAGTAATTTATCAAATGACTAAAATAACCTTCCTTATTAATTAAAAAAACAAAAAAAATATTAGATGGATGGCTGAGATTGGATCTCACAGTTACCACAATCTAATAGGGTCTCATTTGATTAGACCCCTATATATATATATTGTTTGGTTCATTTGAGAAATGGTAAATATATGAGAAATAGAGAAGTAATCCTAGTCATTCATATGGTCAAGATCGGATTTGACTAGTCAAATATTGCGGCTTTGACCGGTCAAAAGTTGCGGCTTTGACTGGTCAAAAGTTGCGGCTATCCCAAAAATAGAAGAACAATTTCGTAAATTTTACAAAACACACGGGCTATATTCATATATGAACCAGTGCAATTCACAACTGAACTCTTTTAACTGATTCATATATGAACTTTTGTGATTCATATATGAATCAGTTGAACTAACTAACAGATTCATATATGAACCTTTGTGATTCATATATGAATCTGTATGAATCACAAAGATTCATATATGAATCAGTTGAACTAATTAACAGGTTCATATCACAAAAGATTCATATATGAATCTTTGTGATTCATACAGATTCATATATGAACTCATCCCGTGTATTTTACGAAACTACCCCTCTACCTTCTATAGACCATACAAGGAATTATCCGGTGCTTCGCGGTCAAAGCCGCAAATGTTGACCAGATGAATGGCTAAAATTACTTCTCTATTTCTCATATATTTACCATTTCTCAAATGAACCTCTTCCTATATATATATATATATATATATATATATATATATATATGTGTGTGTGTGTGTGTGGGTGGGTGGGTTCATACGAAAACATTATCTATTTAAGAAAACACGAAGACAGTCGAGTACATACAAAATCATATATGATTCACGCGACTTTACTTGCGACTTAAGTAGCGGGCAAAGTCGCTTGCGTCCAATTTTTGGCCGTTAATGGCAAATCATATATGATTTTTCACATGATTTGTTGTTTTCTTGTTTTCTTGTTTTCTTAAATAGTTAGTGTTCTCGTTTGAATTTTCCTATCTCTCTCTCTCTCTCTCTCTCTATATATATATATATATATATATATATATATATATATATATACACCCACATACACATATACAAAGGATCGTGTGAGAATAGAATTAATTAAAGTGAGAAGTGTAAGAAGGGATTTTAGACCCTTGATCACTTTTAAATAATGTTGATCTAATGGTTCAGATTAAGTCCCAAAATAACCAACGAATTATCTTAGAATGGTTTTTCAATTGATCTTCAATTATGATTGATCCGAAGGAGGAGATCTCTTCTTACCCTTCTCACAATAACCATTATTCTTACTGAAACCATCTCAATATATATAACTTCAGTTTTTGCATAAAAATATAAAGAAAGATTCCATAATCCATAAAGAAAATTACACATAACAACATACTACCTACTAAAAGCTATTTATAGTGTTAGATTGTCGCATTATAATCTATACTCATGCATCTCCTGGCTATTGTGTTAATAGATTGTTGATTACTAATCCTCTATTTAATCACCTAATATATATATATATATAACATTCCGATGAATTCGAGAAATTCAAGCGAGAGGCGAGGATCACGAGGCTAGTAGCCGTGAGGAATGTTGTTAGGATGCGCACAAAAGCCATAGAGATCCGATACACCATTTGAATACGTGATAGTAGATTCATAGTCTCCCCCGTTCTCTACTGTGCCATATTTTTTCTCTAGATGTCGTACCGTTTCCTGAAAAAAAAAATCCATTCCAATTATTATATGATTTTTTTTAATTAAAACGACCATTTTAGTTGTAAAAATAGAAAAAATCACTCAAAATTGTAACATATTTGCATACTCAAAGAAAAAAGAACAAATTGTAATAAACTTGCGTGCATGTTTTCTTTAGAGCATCTTCAACAGCTTCTTCATTTTGGAGAAAATAGGGATTTTTGTGTCTAAATTGTGTTTTAACAGCTTCCCCAAAACTATCTCCAAAATGGAGAAAGTAGGAGGGAGAACGGTTTTTTTCTCCAAATATGGAGATTATCCCAAAAATGATTAACCAAGTGAGATGACAAATAGGAAACTTTGAAAACAAATATGTAGAGAGGGAAATAATATTTTAATAAATGAATGGAATATTTTAATATTATAATTAATGTTGAATTCTCTAAAATCGAGAATCGGTTTGTAATTCTTTTATGGAGATTTTGACTTTTTCATTTTGAAGAAATTTTGGGGAAGCTATTGGAGATGCTCTTAGCAGCTTCACAAGTAACATTCCAACAAAATTGTGTTAAATAGCATGCAAAAAATATCTAAATATCTAGTAGACTACTTTATAGAATTTAGGTTTATAGGACCACATGATAAAGTTCTATCTAAAAGTGTTTGTAATAAGTTTATAGGACGCTTTTGGACGTCTTAACAAACTTTTAATGACATTTTTAAATAAATGTCGTATTGGCTAGTTGCCTAGTATATACAGTATAATACTATTTGAAAAAACATTTTATAAAAACAATTGTCCTAATAAAAATTGTATTTACAAAACAATTTTTTTAGTGTTGTATAAAATAGCTAATACTACGTTTTATTTTAAAAGTGTTCCAAAAAGAACTTTTGAAGTTATTCAAAAACATTTTATAAACTTATTACAATAATTGTAGATATCATACTTTATTGTTTGGTCATATAAACTTAAATCGTATAAAACGATATATTATGACATCTAGACGTTATTAACTTCCTATAAATCTGATTTTATTGTAGTGGAAAATGGTTGTTTTGTACAAAGTAATTAACAAGTGTATATATGATACGTTTGTGGGTGGATAGATGCTTACATAGCCTAGTTGAAGATTACCATTTCTTTGCTCCAAGTTCTTCACCTGTGGAGCAAAACTTCACAAGTCAGCTCTCCACAAACAAAAATGAAGTGAAACAGACCATTACAACAAAATTGGTTTTATAGGACACCTATAATGTCTAAACGTTATAATAGAACATTTTATAAAACTTAAGTTTATAGGATTAAACTATAAAGAGTTTTATCTAAAAAGTATTACAATATGTTTATATGATGTTGTAACAAATTTTTTAGGACACTTTTAAAATAAATCATTGTATTAGCTCTTTTATAGGACATTTTTAAGAAGTGTTCTATAAACTCATCTTTTTGTGTACGACACTTTTTCTAAAATAACTAATAATACACTTTATTTGAAATGTGTCATGAAAAACTTGTTGGAACGTCTAAAAGTGTCCTATAAATTTATTGTAACAGTTTTAGACAAGAACGTTTTTTTTGGCTTAGTCTAGACATTTTAGACATCCTATAAAGCCAATTTTGTTGTAGTGAACGGAAAAGAAGTAAAATCGAACACTGGAGATGGAGATCGATTACTAATTACCCTCTTCCTGCAAGTGTCGGTCTGAGTTTTGATCACGTGATACTGTCGATCAAACCATCCATAAATAAATCGTTATATGATTCAAAACATTAGGTGTATATATATATTTGAAAGTAATTTGAAGCCAAATAATCTATTTTCTTAAGTCTTGAAGATTCGAAAAAGCGTATGAAACCTTGCGTTCTCGCACAACGGTGAGTGAATCTTGCATATGTTGCTCGAGAATGGTGAGATCATTGATGTCCAAACCATCTAGATCTTCTCCAAGAACTCTTTGCCTGCAAATTAATTAATATATCCATCCCAATATCTTTAAAATCTTTAATCATTATATTATAAGTAATAACATTTATCAGTACTGTTCATGAACAGTGCTGGTAAACAGTAACTTACAGATTTGGTCCTTGAGGTTTTACTAAATTACAGATTTGGTCCTTGAGGTTTTATCTCCCTGTTAGATTTAGTCCTATGTTTGTAGAGTTACAGATTTGGTCCCTATAGTTTTATTTTCCTCTTGGATTTAGTCCCCATAATTTGTTGATTCCAAAATAGACTTTCGATTTTGCATTTGCGTAACGTTTTGGTCCTCGAAACTAAAAGTTGTTATCTCCTGGCCGTTAAGTAAATGACATTTCGATCATTTATAACTTTTTCATTTTCTAATTTAAATAAATAAAAGTTATATTATAAAAATTATTTTTATTATATAAGCATAAAATAAATATCCCTTAACATGCATCGCATCTCAATGACTGTATCTTCTCCAACCCAAAACCTTCCGCCTTCCCCATCAATCCAAGCACATAGTCGTAGGTGATTCACGCACCAATTTTTTATTTATTAATAAAGTAATTTATCATAATTTATTTTATGTTTAATAATGATGTAAAATTTGTTTAATTCATATTTTTATTATAATTTAATTTAGGTTTAATAACAATGTAACTTTTTTTAGGTTTAATGATGTAATGTACCATTTGCTAAATTATAGTCA
Source organism: Arctium minus (assembly GCA_954870635.1). Lineage (NCBI taxonomy): Eukaryota > Viridiplantae > Streptophyta > Magnoliopsida > Asterales > Asteraceae > Arctium > Arctium minus. The sequence continues at coordinate 18,007,112 of OX941097.1, read as the reverse complement.
TGCTGCTAACAGACACAAAATGTTTTGTTCTCATAATTATGCTCAAATTTATGGTCTTAATATTTCTTTCCATCCGCAGCAACGCGCGGACATTAATCCCACCTCGTTTAACAAATTGATCAAACTAAACCCACAATAAAGTTTGATCTTTATTGTATTCACTATAACAAAATAGGGCTTACAGGATGTTGTTAAAAATGTCTAAGTGTTCTAATACACCATATATACATTTTATAGAACTTAAGTTTATAGGATCAAACAATAATAAACCTACCTAACTATCTAAAAGTATTATAATAAGTTTATAGGAAGCTTTTGAAAGTTTTATTAAGGGGTTGTTTGTTTTTTAAAATAAACCTCTTAATAGCTCTTAAGTCTGAATCATTCAGACCTTTTTATACACCACCTCTTATTAATCATAACTAAAATAAGACTTCAGACTTTAGACCTCTTAAAAAACAAACGGCACCTAAGTATTTTAGGACATTCTTAATATAAAGCATCGTGTTACCTATGTTATAAGACATTTTTGAAAAGTGTCGTATGAACACATCCTTTTAGTGTCCTATATAAATTAATACCTAATACGACAATTTATTTTATAATTATTCTAATAAGTTCGTTAAGGTGTCCAAAAACCTCGTATAAATTAACTTACTTTGCAATACTATTGGATATAATGTTTTATTCGTTGGTCCTATAAACTTAAGTCCTATAAAACGACCTATTATAACACTTAAATATTTTTGGTCCTGGGGATGTAGTAGAATATCTCATCTGCCCAGGTTCGAATCCAGACGTACACAACAATTGTGGTCACTGAAGTTTAATCGGGGCTCATGTCTTACGGTCAAAATTTGCCAAGGGATTAGTCTAGGCATAGCCTAGGACACCCTTCAAAAAAAAAAAACATTTTTGACGCCCTATAAACCCAATTTTGTTGAAATGAGTAGACTCACCTGATCTCCTTCCTAAGTTTATTGTTGGTATCTTTCAGCTTCTTCATTGTTTCCTTCATCCTCTACACATATATTTCATCACGTAATTAACAGTAAAATCAATCTTGAAAATGCATCCAGAATAAAGAGTAATGGAAGAAAATAATTAAACCTCATAGTGGGAGCTCCAGAGATCAAAACCTAGTGTTGTCTGATACATATCATACATCTTTTTAGTCCTGTGAAATATTTCATAAAAATCAAGATTATATGAAATTAATTAAGTTCTTGAAAGCAAGCAAAATTAATTAATTGAAGGTGGTAGAAGATATATAGATACAGAAAGTGTGTATGTATATGTATACGTGGTAGATGGGCTGATGTACTCATGGAATTTGCCAGTGTTGGAGAACATAATGAGAGAAATCTTGGCATCACATAAAACAGTGAGTTCATGAGCTTTCTTGAATATCCCATTTCTTCTCTTTGAGTATGTCACCTGCCTGTTTGTGTTGTTCTCTATCTTCTTTATCTCTATCTTCCCCCTCCCCATCTCTCTCTCCTCTTTCACTTTCTCTCTCTAAATATCTTCTATGATGAGATCTCTTGAAACCAACTGAACTGTGTCCGTATACGTAGATGATGAAGAAAATGCTGAACTGCGGAGTTCTGATGGGATCAGGTGCATTAGTGCTGGTATGAATGCACCCGAAAAGATAGATGTGATTGGTGTTGATAGGGGAATTGGTGATTACAAGTCCTTTTTTATAAGCTAGAATGTATACTAGATGTGTTATTACAAATGATGGTTGAGGTGGATGCATGGAGTTGGGGATGAGGAGTACATTAAAGAAGGGAGGAGTACATAAAGAAGGTTACTAAATATAGAAAGGTAGGGAAAGTGGGAAGAGGTTGAGTAAGTAGAATTGCTTTTGCTATTTTGGTGAAACTGCTTTTTTCTTTCTCTCTTTTGAAGCATCTATCATGAAGTGTCCATTCTTCACTTCCCTTTTTATATTTCACTTTACATGTGCTCCTCATGTGCTATGCATGCCATGAATTTATCACAATAAGATGGTTCCATTAATTACGTTGAGTTGGATTGAAACGAGAACAGTGACAAAAAAAAAGAACATGAGAACGGTCAAATTGTATGTGATTTTTCATTAGAATCACGTGTAAAATTACATGTGATCATGCGAAGTAGCCCGCTTACCCTTTTGTATTGACCGTGTTCCATAATCATATCTAATTTCACTGCAAAATTACATATGGTTTTCGTGTTTTCTCATATATTTTGACCATATTCTCACAACAAAACAAATGACTTTCATTGATGGAAAAATCCATCGGTGAAAGTCGGATTCGTCGATAACCTCTGTCGGATTAAACATCGTTGGCGATGGTATCACCCCACCAACGGAATTACCACATATTTCGGCCATCGGTAATATTTCGTGGGATTTTCTCATTTTTCTAGTAGTGTCTCGTTTGATCTTCCCTTCCTATTAAGTATGTGTGTATATACATGTGTATGTGGAGGTTGTTCATCTTATTAAAACGTTAGAATAATGTTATAGAGCGACTTTGTTTATGTCTCTCTGATGTAGTATTACGTGATGGATTGCAATATCGCATATAACTTACTATAGTAGAAGAGTGTTCTCGCATTTTCATAAATACTACACCAAATGTTGTCTTAGGCAACAAATGTTAATTGTCTATGTTGCTTAAGATAAGTTTAGGCAACAAAGGCTAATATATGTTGCCTACGTTTCCTCTTAGGCAAGGGGTAGTTTTATGTTGCCTAAGTGAGACCTTATGCAACGTATGAATAATTATATGTTGTCTCAACTATCTTAAGTAACATCTTCCCTTATGTTGCCTTAGTTATATAATGTTTTTTTTTCTAAATCAATGAAAGTTATCTTAGGCAAAATATTTTCTTGTTTCTATGTTGCCTAAGGTCAAAAATATAAATAAATATAGGTAGTCGAAAATGTACTAACTCGTTGACGGATGAATTAAGATTAACACCTACTTTTACTTAGACAACATATAATCTATTGTGCTTGTTGCATAAGATCTAGCTTAGGCAACATATTTTCTTGTTTCTATGTTGCCTAAGATCACAGTCACTAATATATAATGATGGTTCCCCCATTTCCAACATTTCATCTCTATTAAAAAAAATCGTTTCTAAGGAATTGGGACGCGATTTTGACGACTTTGGTTCCCAACAAACGTCTTTCTCATCATCAAAAGGCATAAAGATTCTTAGGTAATTATTATTTTATTTTGTCTATTTTTTAAGTTATTTCATGTTTATATAATTTAAATTTGGAACGTGATTTGGAGCGATTTTGGCTTCCAACAAACGTTTTTATCATCAAAAGACATTTAGATTTTCTTAGGTAATTATAATCCTATTTTGTATATATAATTTTGTTGTTATTTCATGTTTATCTCGTCTAAATTTGGAATACTACGTGTCTAAAAGTACGTTTAGCTCTTACTTTTGGCCATTAATTAATCCATTTGGGCTTTAATGGAACTTATTGGGCTTTAATGGATCAGTTGGGTTTAGTTTTCTTATCGAACCGACTACAGACCACACGTATATATGTGGTTCATATTTGTACACAAACACGTAATAAGTATCATATTGTGTTAATTTGGGCCTTAATAAGTTCTAAAATGTCATATTCGGTTATAATGGTGGTTTAATGGTTCGTATTATGGTATCATGGTTCTTAGTTGTCTTGTCGACCGTAATAAGTGATGGCCAAATGGGCCCGGCCTAGCCCGATCTGGGCGGTTAACCGCGACCCGGGCCGGTAAATGCCCGATCCGGCCCGGCCCGGTGAAGGACCGGTTGATGGCCCGAAATCTAGGACCGATTCACTATTTTGGAGGATTCGCCGGCCCGGCCCGGGACCGGTTTGTGGACCGGTTATGGCTGCCCGCGCCCGAAATCCGATTTTTTTCAAAAAAATAGTCGTTATGTGACCGTTATAGAGTCGTTAGATGTAATTTGTTTTAATGTCTTGTTCAGGGATTGGAGCACGGAAGGGGGATGTGAGCAACAATGGCGACAGATTATATATGCAGACAAGTCAGTCTATTTTCAATAATGATTTTAGGGAAGAGCATGCTTTATCTTTTACAGATTTTGCAACTTCCCACAATTATCTTGGCTCAAGAGGAGATTTTATCGACACCTAGTCCACATACGACATTTGTGGTGTTCATCAACGTAACCGACAACAAATATTGTGGGTTTCCAATGGTTCACTTCAATATTTTTGTTTTGTTTTGTTTTTAATTCTTCTGTTTGCAAGTTTATGTTGGGTCTTTTTCGTTGTTTATTTTTTAATTGAAGTTGTTGTGTTCTTTTTGTTTTGGGCTATAGATTTTGTTGGGTAAAAAAGAAATAAGATGTTTAAGATTAATTGGAGAGGGCCAACAAAAAGAAAGAGAGAGATGAAGAAATAAAGTTATATATATTTGTGTTTTGGATAGAGGACTCTCATATATATAATATAAGTTAATGGATTCTTATCAAGTAGTAGTATTTGTTGAAGTCTATTACTATTAGAGAGATATAGTGTGGATGGTCCAATAGCATTCTTGGTAAGCAACTCATTCTTTCTTTATCTTTAAATAATAATTTTAAAAAAAATTAACGGATTTTCGGCAGATATTCCATCGGAATTTTGTTTTTCTTTTTTTATTGCTTTTATAATTTTTCTAATAAATAAACTATAAAAAAATAAATTAAATAAAAAATATTTTATCCATCAAAAACTAATTAATCAAATTAAGAAAATATTGATTAATCAAAAAAATTTAAAAATTGTGGAAATAGAGTATGTTGTCTAAGTTGATATTTTAAGTAACATATGCATAAATCTAATGTTGCTTTAGTGTTTGTTTGGTGCAACATATGTTTTTTCATAGGCAACATGACCTGTTGTGTGTTGCCTAAGGCTTAGATAACATGTCTATTGCCTAAGTGGCATTTTGAGGTAGTGAAAGATGATGTATTGTTGTTTGAGAGAGAGGGAGAGGATCAAACGAAAATGCTAACTATTTAAGAAAACAGTTCAATCACGTGCAAAATCACATTTGATTTTACATTAACGGTCAAAAAAGGTGTGCGGGCGACTTTGGCCGTGATTTCACGTGCAAAATCATATGTGGTTGTACATTATGTTAGCATAAAATCACATGTGATTCAACCGTTTTTTTTAAATAGATATTGTCTTAATTTAAACCCGACTTTCTCTAGTATATAATATTTTGCGTTCATTTTGCTTTTATTCCAAATATGTACATTCACTCCCCTATTGTTAATAGGGAGTGGGGAGTGGTAACTAAATCATCAATGCAATGGAATGAATATTCATTAAATTATCATTACATCTCAACAAATTGAGGGGAATAACTCATTTTCATTTCCATAATTCCACAGGATTGTTATTCTCATTCCCTTTATAACGAACCAAACGACCTTAAGATGTTGTTTGTTTTTTTTAAGAGGTCTTAAGTCTTAAATCTTATTTTACTTCTGATTAATAAGCGGTGGTGTTGAAGTCTGAAATTTGAATCAACAAGACTGTATGTTGTCTGGAGGCGTCTTGAGAAGAAAAAAAAGCATATGAACTAAGGTGGTGTAACGCCCGTAAATTTCGGTAAGTAAATGTCACCCGGACGTTTCTGTGACTCGTAAACTTTGGGGTTTTGTTGGGAAATGCTTCGTTTAAAGTTCCTAAGGGTTTCGAGAGTGTTGGCATGAAAGAAGTCAAGTTTTGGGACTTGAAGAAGTTTGGGCGACTATGCCCCGCGACTATGCCAAGGGCATAGTTGCCGTGTCACTCTCGCGGGAGAGGTACCGCGGCCCATATGGAGCGGGCGACTATGCCCCGCGACTATGCCAAGGGCATAGTCGCCGTGGCAATGTCGCGGACGGGGGCTGAGAGGTTGTTAAATCCGAATTTCTCACCATTCTCCTCATTTCTCACTTCTATCTTCTTCCCTTTTCTCTCCCAAACCCTAAAACCGAACCCTAACCCATTTTGGAGGCTTTTCTTCTTCCTACCACATGATTCTTAATCATCTAGCTAGTTGGGATGATAACCCACAAAACCTTCATCTTCATCTTCCTCGTCAAGTTCAACGGTTGGGAGCTCGGGTTGAAGTGTTGGATTGGGTGTTCTCGGAAGCCTCTCTATCTTCAAGGGTAAGTTTTCTTGTAATAAGGTTATAAATGCTCCATTGGTGGTTTCTTAAGGTTCAATATCTCAAATCTCGGATTTGATGGTTTTGGAGAAATTAGGGTTTTGATCTTGTTTGGGATCTTGGTATTTTTATGTTTGAAGAACGTTTCCTTATGATTGATTATGGGTATTTATGGGTTGAAATGTTCGGATCTAGGTTTTAGAAGATTTCGGCTTGAGGATTCAAACGGCCTTCAAAAGAGCTCGTTGGGTGAAATCTAGATTTAGCCTAAATCTAGCAAGGTGAGTTCAAGTTGATTTGTGAAAACGTTGTACATGCCAAAACGTTTATTTTAAAAGTGTTTATGTGTTCTACATGAAATTATCAAATGTTGGGTTATTTGCTAATCTTTGATTATTGGAAGGATTTAACTTTATAACTTTGTATAATACCCACATTTGGGATGTTTGGGCATTTTGATAAAGGTGTTACAAATGAATGTGTTTTGAGGTCTTATTTCATAAATAGATCTTTGGTCACAGAAATACACTTTTAAATGTTTGTCGAGTCTCATGCATCATTCATGAAATGGAGTGTTTTATAAAGTATTACTTGCACTTTTAGGTGATGCATTTGAAAGAGCGTGTATAGTTTCATTTCATGATTTTCACTCTCATCAGCAGTCAAATTCGGAAAATGCATATTATGTGTTATGAGGCATTTGGAAAATATGGGAGTATAAGTTCACTTGGAAAATGGGTACCTCAACTAATGTGAGTTTTGAACTAATCTTACTTTTAGTCGTTGTGTTTGCATAACCGTTGGTTGAGTGCGTTTTATCGTATTTTTACTTCATTTATCAATGGGTCAATGGGTGCTAAGCCTGGGGCTTGGTATTTTTATTTGATTTGGAGTCTTTGGACAATTGTCCAGTTTTGGTAGCTCGACTTAGAGCCTTGGTTGCGATATTGGATGAGGAACTCGACATAAAGACCGTTCGCGGTTGAACTCGAAATCTCGTGGGTGTACGTTTAAAACCACTGAGACTGACATCCCTTGCGCTTGGAATTATTGTCCGGCATGGGACGATTAGTTTTCCACGTCGAGGCACGTTAGGCACCGGATGTGGGTATAAGTCCTTCGTGCTCAAGTATTACGATATTAGATGAGGGGCTCGACATAAGAACCCGACGGGGTTGTACTCGAGTTTCAGTGGGTGTACGTTTAAAGCTACTGAGCCTGACATCTCTTGCGTGTACTTTTGTTTATATGACTAGTCATAACAACATAAAATGGGCTTACTTTGTGGACCGTCACATTTTATGGAATCGGGAATCCCCCGTCACCGAAAGGTGTTGTTTTTGGGTATTGAGTTTTATTATCCAAGTTTTCGGTGACGTTTTGTATATTTGGGTTTTACCCTTGATTTATGGGTTGAGTATTATGCCCCACCCGTGTTTTGGGTGTTTTGAAATATAAGGTTTAACCGTACCTTCTTAAATGGAGAGTTCAATTTATATTTGCGCTTTGAGTAAGTTTTGGGTTAAAGGTAATTTATGAAGAGGCGGTTTACATTGGTATCATCATTTTGTAGTAGTTTGATTTGGAAAATGTCCAAATTGGTGTTCTCCGTCTAAAATGCATATTATTGAAAAACGAGTCGTTTGCATATTCAAAGCATACCTTTTGAAAGATTATGATTTAAACTGCATTATCTATTTTCACAGACATCTTTAAATATGTTGAAAACTCTTGAGCTCACTAGGCGTTAAGCTTAACCTTTTTATTTGTCGGCATGTGCATCAGGTTCCAGTTGGGTTTTGGTTCTAGCAGCCATGAAGAGTTGAACCTTAGCTTTGTGCAAATGTAAGTAGTTGGTGAAGTCTTCCGCAATTTTGGAGTTAGTGACTATTATGGGGTTTTAGTAGCACCCGCTCTAATCATAGGCTTTTGTATAGAATGAATGTTTATATTGAGATTACATCTTAATTTGTGGTTGTAGATAATTCCTTTATTGATGTATTTAGAAAATTTTAAATAAGTTGCTATTTTCAGATTTGAGGGTGTTACAGGTGGCGATAAAATGTTTTAAGAAGTTAGGTCACCACTTCTTATTTCAGACGTATTTAAGAGTTAAGAGGTTCTGAATACTGGAAAAAAAAAAAAACAAACAGTCTAAATGTAAAAATGTCTGAATGATTCAGACTTAAGAGTCATTAAGAGGTTTTTTGAAAGAAAAAAAAACAACCCCTAAATTTTGAATTGATCATAGTTAAAAGAAAAAAAAAACCTTCGTTAGCGAGATATTAATCGGTTAGATCAAAGACTATCGGTATAAGAAAACACTCTGCATACCCTCGTTGATAAACAGGGTACATGCCACGACCTGGCATGGACCACTTGTATGTACATATATATCTTGATAAGTATCCTTAGAATTATCGACGTTAACACTCAGGGGGCGTTTGGTTCACATAATGGAATTTGATGGAATTGGAATCCATCGAAGGAATTTGACTTTGAAGGCATTGGAATGGAATTTGATGGAACTTGACCAAGCCTTTGGTTAGTAGAAATTCAATTCCTTCACTTAAGCCAAGGAATGATGAATTTCTTAAATCGTGGAATTTGAAGGATTCCATCGATTTCATTCCGCGAACCAAACGTAAGCATGGAATTTGGTCAATGGAATTGGTCATTTCAATTACTTCAAATTCCTTCCAATTCTATGAACCAAACAGCCCATCAATCTCTTCAATTTGTCGTCCCAAATTCAAATACATCATATCCCATTCGAAAGAATCATCACAAAATTAGTACTTGATAAAGACGACTTTACGTGATACCTTATACATAATGTTATCGTTCCTCTTTAATTTGTTCTTAACGCTTGCCCTCATATTAATCATCGTTATTCTTATTTTACTTGTTTAATAATTAAAGAATCTAACATTGTCAATTTGTCATGGCTCATCATCAATTTCCATTAATTAATATTTCAAGAAAATTGGTTTTCTAGGATGCCCATGTAACACCCCGAATTTCGAAAGGGTTCTTTGAGAGAAATCGAGGAAGAAGAAGAAAGGAAGAAAAAGGGGGCATGTATTCTGGTGTACAGGGCGCACGGGTCGTGCCCTTTGACAGCAGAAGCATCAGCACGGGTTAAATGAGTTTTTTCCCCAAAATTCATAACTTCTCCTTTCTATCTCCCATTCTTCTCTCCCAAAACCCCCAAGACCCATCTTCTTCATCCATGGTGTTTTGGAGTTCTATATCCTCAAATCCTCAAGTTTTGTTGTAACATTAACCTACCAAGTGCAAGGAATGGAAGCTAGATAACAAGGATCTTCATCTTCACCTCCATCTTCAACCTCAAGCTCCATTTTTTAGGGTTTTTTAGGTTTTCATCAAAACCTAATTGGTAAGTGCATCCCTTCCATTTCTAAACCATAAAATAAGTTATAAATGCTTCATTGATGGTTTCCTAGTGTTGGATTTCTCTAAATTTCGGTTTGGATAATTTTGGGAGTTTTGGGTCAAAATTAGGGTTTTGCCCAAAATAGAGATTTTGATGTTAAGTGTTTGGGGAACAATTATTTATGGTTGTACCCTTATGGATCTAGGTTTTGGAAGGTTTGGCTTGAAGATTCAAGTTTCTTCAAGGATGCTCTCTAAGTGGGTAAAATCTAGATTTTGCCTAAATCTAGCAAGGTGAGTTCAAGTTGATTTGTGAAAACGTTGTACATGCCAAAATGTTCATTTTAAGGTGTTTATGTGTTACATGAAATTATCAAATGTTGGGCTATTTGGTAATCTTTGATTACTTGAAGTATTTAACCTTATAAACTTTGTAAAACACCCACATTTGGGATTTTTGGGCATTTTGATAAAGGTGTCACAAATGAATATGTTTCGATGATTTATTGCATAAATAGATCCTTGGTCAAAGAAATACACTTTTAAATGTTTGTCGGGTTTTATGCATCATTCATGAAATTGGATGTTTTATAACGTACTACTTGCACATTTATGTGAGGTACTTGAAAGAATGTATATAGTCTCATTTTATGATTTCCATTCTTATCAACAGTTAAACATGGAAATGCATATTTGAAAATAAATGAGTCTTGTGGACATTTGTCCGGTTTAATAGCCCGTTGTGAAGTTTTGAGTATGATGGCGGTTAATGCGCATCATTTGAGAATTACATGTTTTGAGTGCGTTGGTCATTCAAAGGGAGTCATGTACTGTTTTAGACTGTAATGCAGTGGATCCATGGGCATATGAGTTGGTCATTGTTATTTGAAGAAAATGGGCTATTATTTATATGTTGGGATGTTTTTCCCTTTTGTAGCTACGGATGCATTTTTACCCCTTTTTGGCCTTTGGTACGGTTATGTGGGATCGGTTACTAGCCATGGGTTAAATGTAATTATAGTGAATGAGCATGACTAGGAATCATTGAGTGCCCCCCCCCCCCCCACATCTTTATTTGAGCTGGCGTGCTCACGACCTTGATCCTAGTATGGTGAGCTCAATAACTTGGAATGTGGCCTACTTGGTGTTCCGCCACTAGCCTTGGAATTCGGGTTTCCCCCGTCATCGAAAGGTGTTGTTTTGGGGTATTTAATTTTATCCTTATTTTCAGTGATGCTTCGAGTTTGGGTTATCTCCTTTATGCTTTAAATTTTGGATACTTGAGTTTACTCATATTTTGGTCGTTTGTTTTATAAAGTTACTCAAATTTCATTATTCGAGCATTATCAATATCCTCGTTTGAGTAAGTGTTGGATTGCATTATTTCATGAAAGGATGTTTTGGCGTTGAGACGTCCATCTATAAAATGCATATTATTGGAGAATGAGTTGTTCTCTTATTTCAAAGTAAATCATTTTAAAGGATCGTGATTATAAGTTCAATGTTACCGTTTTACGTTTTCCTGTATAATCATGATATAAAACTCTTGAACTCACTAGGCGTTAGCCTAACCTTTTTATTTGTCGGCATGTGCAACAGGTCCGGGTTGGGAATAATTCTAGTGACACTGTGAAGAGATGAGTGTTAGTTGTGTGCTCGAAAAAGGTGATTAGTTTGTTGAAGTCTTCCACACTTATATTGGAGATTGTCAGGATCTAATTCTCAACAAGAATAATGAACTCAGAAACAATATTAAAGAAGTTGCGGAATAACACTTTAATATTCAACAATCAATGAAACAGTGAATCAGAAATCACAATCTTGTAAACTTTATTGAAAGATTAAAGCTACAAGATTTCACACAAAACCTCAATATTGATGAACAGGCTCACCAATACGAATTCTACTTCTCTAGAACTAGGGTTCTAAACCTTGAGGTTAATTCTCTCTATGAAAACAAAAACTCAGAATATTATCTATGAAACTATACCGACTAATTCTATACATATACTAAAGATAAAAGATAATTACAAAATATAAAAGATCTTCAGTATAATCTTCCATAGTTATCTCCAAGCCTTCCAACAATATCTTCAATCTTGATCTGCACGTATCTTGATTATCTCTTAAGCAGTATTAACTTTGTAGCAGTATTAACACTCTGAGCAGCACTAATTTTCACCAGCAGTAGTAACTGTGCTCAGCAGTATTAACTTTGATCTGGCAGTACTAATTTCAGCAGTACTAACTACTAGCAGTACTAACCAGTTGTGCTAGCAGTATAAACCATACTTGTTCAATTCTTTAATTCCCAACAATCTCCCCCTAACTTGACTTTTAGGAAGAGAAGTCAAGTTCTTCAATTTTTGTCTTCAAGATGCTTTCAACACTACAGCTTAGTTGCCCAAATTCGGATCCAGACCCAGACTTTGATTGATTGTTCTTCTTACCACAATTCTGGCCATTTCTGATTCCTTTGCACATACTAGCTTAGCTTTCAGCATCCCATTCAGCTTCTCTTTGCTATGATCATACACTTTGTCCACTAGGTAGTATTCATGATAACAGTTATCTATTGTGATCATGTATACACCACAGTTTTCAAAGAGTATCCACTTATCAATCTTCTTAAACACATACTCATGATGTAAATCCTTGATCCTGTAAACCACTTTTTCTGGTTCAAACATCATACATAGATATTCCATTGCAATCTTGAGAAGACTTTCTTCAGTTCCTTTCAAAACAGGCTCATAAAGCTTCATCCCCACTTTATGCATTTCTTCTAGATCAGCCCTGGAAACAACTTCTGATTACTTTCCCCCAAGTGGCATACACTTCAAATATATCACCAACTATTTTCAGCCTGAAGTAATCCTTTCTATTTTCCCTCAAGATATCCCAGAAGATGATCTCTGGAGCCTTCACAGAAATTGGAACAGCCTGAACTGGTTCTATTAAAGTCATATACAGCCCCACATGCTCATCAGACTGACTTGCTTGCTGTGTACTTTGACTAGTTTTCTTAGTATGATCCGCCACAGATGATTCTGCTACTACTTCTTCTTCTTCAACTCTTGGTTTATTGGACTGTTTCTTGGAAACTATGGTCTTCACTCTCTTTGCAGACTTTACTTCCACAGTAGCATTCTCTTCTTTAGTGTCTTCAGCCTTTTCTTTGGGAGGAGTGACTTCCTCAGGGAATGGTTGTTGAATGTTTAGATCATGTCTCTCCTTCATCCTTCTTTCAGCCTCTTCCCTTTGTAAGGAGTCCCCTTGAAGCTTAGCCATTTCCTTTTTATAGAGCTCCTCAACTTGACTGTATGCCATATTAGTAAACATCTCTCCTTTGATACCAATTGAACCTTTCAGGAAATTGATCATTTTTCTTCTTTACTGATTGGCCAAAAAGGTCTTGGAAGGTTGTCTTTTCTGCTTTTTAACTGGCATTCTTTGCTTGGTTGCTTTTGCTACATTTTTCTTGGCCTCAACTGCAGTTTGCATGCTCTTTTGATACTCTTCATTTAGCCTTTTAGCCATCTCCAGTGCAAGCTCTCTGTCTTTTTCAGCTTGGAGTAGTTCTTCCTTTTCCATCTCAGCTTGAAGCTATTTTGCCACTTCTTCATCTAACTCAATCTGACTCTTCTTCTTTGAAGGTTGTTCAGGTTCAACCATCTTTCCCTTTCCCTTTACATCCTTCAAACTTGTCTCACTGCTTTCTTTTCTTTTCTTTGAAAGGCCTACTTCTTTAATGACCACTCCCTTGGCCTTTTGAGTAGCCTTAGGAGTGTCATTCTTGGCTTTTACCAATGTTTCTGCTATTTCCAACTCTTCAACAGATAGCCCTGATACTGCTGCTACCTGTTATGTTACTGCTGCTGCTTGAACCTCATCTGTTTCTGCTGCTTGTGCTTCTGTTTCTGCAGCTTTCTCCCCCTCAAAATCAACTCCCATCCCATATGTACTTTCCTTCTCTGCTTCAGCCTCTTGATTCTCCCCCTTGTTGAAAGTATCATTAGCATTTTTCCTCTTCTTCAAAACAAACTGCATTCTCCTCTTCTTTTGCACCAATCTTGTCACCATTTTCTTCAATTTGGTAATCTGTACTTGTTGAGACAGAATTACCATTTTCATTTCTTCTATGTCTTTGCCTTGCTTGATGACATCCAGATTAATGTTGCCCATTGTTTCCATCAATTCATTGTAGTCATATCTGTCCTCACCTTCTCGAGGAGTGTTACCCCCTTTTGAAGGATCATGGGATCTTTTAGTAGTGGAATTCTTCTGCCTGGCAGAAGCACCCTCCACCCCCTTGGTTTCTTGGCACCTGGGACCTTTGGATGATTGCTCACCCAAAGTTTCCATGGGGAAGATCTTATTGATGTTACCACTGGCCTCCTCTGTGCTAGCAGGAGTAGTGTCAGCCTTTGCACCCATATGCTCATGCATCTCCTCTGTGAGCACCTCATTGGGGTTGGGAGACACGCCTGTGGTTTCCCTATAGATATTCTCTAATGGAGAATTCTCCATTAGAGGGCTTAAAGGCTCTGTGGGTGAAGGTACAAGAAGGGAATGAGCCTTCTTTACCTTTTTCCTGATGTAAGTATTGGTGATTGGAGAAGTTGGTTTTTGAAGAAGGGACTGAGGGATTGATATGTTGATTGAAGGTTGGGATTGGCTTTCAGTGGGATGGTCTAATGAGGGCCTTGTACCTGAAGCCATACCTTCTTGATTGTGGGACACCACCATCATTGTAGAGAACAATGGGGTGTCAACTCCTTCCGAGTCCAAGGCAGATCTCTTCATATTTGAAAAGACCTTACCCTTGGGGATTTTTGGTACATATACCTCATCAAATTGAGGCATATCCGTCAATTCATTGGTTATAACTGCCTGGACAAATCTTGGGTACATATAAAAACTCTTTTTGTTTCCCAAGTTTGACACAAGGTCATTGAAAATCATTTTAGAAAAATTGTACTTTCTGGCAGTGGCCAAGCAGACCAAAGCATAAGCAATGGTACTACTGAACTCACTCCATCCAGTAGTCTTTTTGGAAATACAATGCATCAGGGTATGGACAAATAAACGCCATTGGGGAGAAAATTTGGCTTTTGAGAACTTGAAAACACCCAATGGGCCTCCATACCCCATTCTAGTAACAGTTGAAAACAGATCATCATTAGAGATAGATGAGATACCTGAGGCATCGTCTAGACGTAGACTGATGCGAATTACCTCTTCAGAAACTGTCAAGGGTTTGTCACACACCCTTGTCTTGATAACTTGCACACCATTTTCAGTAACAATTGTGGCATTTGCCCAGAATTGTTTCTGGTGCTCAATGTAGATGGATGGTGACACTGTAAGAGCATACGCGATATGGCTTGTCTTGAGAAAATCGACTATCTGGTGAAATCCATCAGCCTGCTTCGGCTTTTGAAGCATCGCGATTTCATTATGCTCATCAATAAATGCCATTGATGCCATCGAGCTTTAGTACACTGGACTGAAATTCACTAGGTGCTTGAGAGAAAAAGGTTAGAGAGAAGATGAATAGTATGCAAAGAGTCGTTATGAGCTTTTAGGCGGGCAAAGAGGGTATTTATACGATTCGGGAAAGAAGCAGTATTAACTCATAGCAGTATTAACCACTAGCAGTATTAACTAACTAGCAGTATTAACTGAGAGCAGTATTAACCACTAGCAGTATTAACTAACTAGCAGTATTAACTGAGAGCAGTATTAACCACTAGCAGTATTAACTGAGAGCAGTATTAACTGAAAGCAGTATTAACCACTAGCAGTATTAACTAACTAGCAGTATTAACTTAGAGCAGTATTAACTAACTAGCAGTATTAACTGAAACCAGAAGTAGTAACTTTGCACTGGCAGTATTAAAATTGCACTGGCAACATTAACTATACTTACACTCTTGAAGCTTGTATTGGTCTGAACAAGGCAATATACTTCCTAAGAAAGATGATTAGTAATACAAAAAACAACCAAATAACAGGTATACAATCACTTTTTAAACATGAGCTCATTCAGAGTTGATCATGCCCACACTTGTGACCAAGAAAGTGAATCTACCCACATCAAAAGCTTTAGTGAATAGATCAGCAAACTGGTTGTCAGTATGAACTTTAGCAACTTGAATAAGCTTCTTTTCATTACAGTCTCTAATAAAGTGATACCTGATCTCAATGTGCTTTGTTTTGGAGTGCTTGACTGGATTGTTAACAATGCTTATAGCACTACTATTGTCAATGAAGATTGGAGTGTGAAGAAAGGTTACCCCATAGTCCAGCATTTGATTCTGAATCCATAGAACCTGAGAGCAGCAACTTACAGCAGCAATGTACTCAACTTCTGTTGTAGATAAGGACACTGTGGTTTTCTTCTTACACTGCCAAGATACTAGTCTTGCACCCAAAAGCTGACATCCACCTGAAGTAGACTTTCTATCCATATTAGCACCACCCAAGTAACTGTCTGAATAAACAATCAAGTCAAAAGTAGATTCATACGGATACCAAAGACCTAATCTAGGTTGCCCTCTTAAGTATCTGAAAATCCTCTTAACAGCTTGAAGATGTGATTGCTTTGGCTTGACTTGGAATCTGGCACACACTGAAAACATGATGTCTGGTCTTGAGGCTGTGAGATACATGAGAGATCCAATCATTGATCTATATAGATGGACATCAACATCCTCCCCCTCAAGATCAGCAGTGATATGTTTATGAGTCTCCATTGGTGTACTTGCTGGCTTTGAGTCTGTTAAACCATACTTATCCAGGATGTCTTTCACATACTTTGATTGGCTTATGAAGATCCCATCTTTCTGCTATTTCACTTGCAACCCAAGAAAGAAGGTGAGTTCACCCATTGAACTCATTTTAAAGCTCTTGTGCATCAACTTTTCAAAGTCTCTACACATCTGTTCTTTTGTAGATCCAAAGATGATGTCATCCACATAGATCTGAACTAGTAGGATGTCCTTCTTTCTTCTTTTGATAAACAGGGTCTTGTCAATTATTCCCCTTTCAAACCCATTTTCTAAGAGATAGGTAGACAATGTATCAAACCATGCTCTTGGGGCTTGATGTAGACCATAAAGTGTTTTCTTCAGTTTGTATACTCTGTCAGGATATGATGGATTTTCAAAACCAGGGGGCTGACAGACATATACTTCTTCATCAATTGTGCCATATAGAAAGGCACTCTTCACATCCATTTGATATACCTTGAACTACATAAATGAAGCATAGGCTAGAAACAGCCTAATTGCCTCTACCCTTGCAACTGGAGCAAAAACTTCTTCATAATCTATGCCTTCTTCCTGAGTGTACCCTTGTGCCACTAGCCTTGCTTTGTTTCTGATTACTATTCCTCTCTCATCCTTTTTATTCCTGAAAATCCACTTGGTGTCAATAACTCTATGACCTTTTGGAAGGTCCACCAAGTCCCAAACTTCTTGCAATTTGAACTGTAGTAATTCTTCTTGCATGGCTTCTATCCAACTGGAATCTTTCATTGCATCATAGGCCTTCTTAGGCTCAATCTGAGATAGAAAGCAAGAGAGTATTGTATGTTGCTGATCCTGCAACTCTTGAAGTCTGCTTTGATTCCTAATTACCATAGGAGAAGAGATGTCTCCTATTACTAGCTCTGGAGGATGGTTCTTTTGAGTTCTATTCTGATGACTAGGTTCTTCATTGATTCCCACCTCTAGATTGGAATCATTTAAGTCAGCTGAGGGGATCTCATCAGCTACATTTGGCTCTTCATGCTCTGGATTCTCCTCGTCTCTTCTTTCTTCTTCACTCTGACTTGGTTCAGTAACAGTCTCCTTTTCACAGATTTCAACAGGTTCCATTGTAGGTATGGGAAAGATCACAGACTGAGGAATAATGTCTTGTACTTGTGCATCCCCTGATCCTCCACTTCCTGAACCTGCATGATCATCACTGCTGAAACCCAAAGAGTTAGTTAGTGAATCAATGTCAAACAACCACTGAGAACCTGAACCAATAGAATTTGGTGTGTTCTCATTGCATTTGACATTGTCACTTTCCTCAATTATTCTAGAAGAAGAATTAAATACTCTGTAGGCCTTACTCTGAGATGAGTAACCAACAAGAAAACCATCATCTGCCTTGCTATCAAACTTTCCTAAGTGAGTTTTGGTATTGAGAATGGTACAAGGACACCCAAAAGGTTTGAAAAATCCAATAAATGGTTTTCTTTTATTTAAAAGCTCATATGGTATCTTGTTCTTAGGCTTGACTACTAGAACTCTGTTTTGGACATAGCAAGCAGTATTAACTGCTTCAGCCCAGAAAGTAATTAGAAGTTTTGAATCAGCTAACAGAGATCTAGCAGCTTCAATCAGTGTCCTATTCCTTCTCTCAGCAACACCATTTTGTTGTGGAGTCCTAGGAGCACTGTATTGCCTCTCAATTCCTTTTTCCTCACAAAAGGTGTTTAGGTCATGATTTTTAAATTCAGTACCATTGTCTGACCTAATGACTTTTACCTTTTGATTTGTTTGGTTTTCAATTCTTAGAATAAAGGATTTGATCAGTCCACTTGTCTCATCCTTAGTCCTTAGAAAATATACCCAAGTAAACCTAGAGTAATCATCAACAATAACTAAGCAGTATGATTTCTTGCCTATACTCATTACATTTGTAGGACCAAACAGATCCATATGCAACAACTGAAGAGAATTAGCAATAGTGTTCAACTCTTTGGACTTATGAGAAGTTTTGTGTTGTTTGCCTTTGAGACAGGCAACACAATGATCATCACATGAAAAGACTTTTGAAGGCAAACCTCTTACAAGGTTGTTTTTGACAAGTTTATTCATTGTTTTAAAATTCATGTGACACATCCTTTTGTGCGAAAATGATGATTCATCTAAAGATGCTTTTGAAACAAGACAGTTTAGGGATGAATCAGTTGAAACACTTTCCATATCCAAACAATAGACATTATCCTTTCTGGGAGTTCTTAGTAGTATCATCTTTTCATCAACTACCTTGAATCCAGGAGCAAGGATAATGCATTCTGAATCTGTGAACAATATACTATGCTTTTTGTCACAAACCTGTGATACACTTAACAGGTTGTACCTTAACTGCTCAACATAGAACACATCTTCAAAGGTCATTTTACCTTTTGTTACATCTCCCTTACCACTGATCTTACCTCCATCTGGAGTATTACCAAAGGCAACATGTCCTCCATCAATTTTCTTGAAATTCTTGAGGCAAGCCATGTTCCCTGTCATGTGCTTAGAGAAACCACTATCAACATGCCAGATGCTCTTTCCTTTGAGCTGTTGGTTGCCCTGCACATAGAATAAGACAATTAGTATTGATTGGGAACCCAAGCCAAAGTGGTCTTGGGTCTCCCTTTCTCATCAAAGTATTTACACTCCTTTTTGATGAGATTTTTAAAATCAGAACACTCTTTACTAGAGTACTTTGTCAAAATGATTGGTATAGCAGCACAAACACTAGAAGCAGTACTAATTTTAGAAGTACTAACAGAGTTAGCAGCACTAACAGGTTTAGTAGTACCATCATTGTCAGCAACACTATTTGTGGTAGCAGTACTAATAGTTTTAGTGCTTTTAGGAATCCACATCTTGACACTTTCTTTCACAGTCTTTTTCTTCATGTGGCTTTTAGATTTAACAGGTTTCTTAGCCACATGGTTCCTTTCATTCTTCCTATAACCAAAGGGTTTTTTCATAGATCTTTGAAAAGTCATCCTTTGGTTAACAGGATTAAAGTAACAGTGCTTGGCAAGATGATTCAATTTGCCACATATGAAACAAGGTTTTGGTCTGATGATTCTACTAAGATCAACTCCTTGTTTCTGAGCCCACTGATTATTCCAATTCCTTTGATTTCCCCTCTTTTTATCATGTTTTAGGGGCTTAGACTCCTTATTACACGCACACTGTTTGCAAGGAACAGGATTCACAACTGTGGTCTGCTTGTAATGGACCTTTCTAGACTTTCCCTCAGTCTTCTCTATGTCATTGGATTTGATCCAAGTCCTTCCACAGTCCTCATTGGTGATAATATTATTTTCTAAGGGAATCTCACCACCCACATTGTTCTCCTTTCTCTTACCAGCTTCTTTTTCAATTTTGTCCTCAATAACTACTTCATCTAAGGGATATATCTCAGTGGCTCCCTCAGGCAGGTCATTCTTATCCTTAGTCTCTAGCAAGTCTGATATAGGAGGGATGTAGTTGTTGTTGTATGGTGGTGGTGTGGTATTGTACCCAATTCCTCTTCTCAGTTTGTCATGAAACTGAGTTTGTAGTAAAGAGTCCATTGCTTTAGAAGCATTGGAAAACTTTTCCACATTTAGCTTAACTTCGGCTAGCTCTCCTCTCAACTTTTCTTTCTCCTCATTGGACTTTGTCAGTTGGAGTTCTAGATCATTCTTCTCCCACTTCCAGTAATTGGTATCATATGTGTGTTGAAGTTCATTGGCTTGGAAACCTTTAATCTGTTCCTCAAACCTCTCAACAATTCTCACATAGTCTTTTATATCTTTTTCTAATCTCTTAAGGTCATCACTCATATTCTGGTTGTGATCCCTGTACCTTTTAACAGTATCTATGCAAGTTTGAGAACAGAGATTAGAAAGTACCTCAGTTGGGAGATCAAATACCTCTGCCATGAGAGCTTGGTTTTGAATAGCCTCTTCTGCTTGATCACTCCAGTCAAACCCCATTCCTTGTTGAGAAACAAAGGCTTGAGCAGAGTTTCTGTTCTGGTTGAAGCTTCCAGTCTGAGCTTGTTGGTGGTTGTTGTGAGACACTCCACTTCTGCATTCTCTGGCAAAGTGTTCCTTTAGATGACATTTATAGCATTCCACCTTTGACTTATCAAAGCCTGCTCCATCTTCTCTTCTTTGGGAGAAGTTGTTCCTCCCAGTCCTCTTGATGAATTTCTTCACCCTCATAGAAAGCATGGCCATCTGCCATTTAATATCCATCTCTTCAAGATCATCAGGATGAAGTTGTTCCAAGTCATCATTGATTAAAGAAGAGTTTCCATGGCTGGAAAGAAAGGCTTCAAAAACAGATTCAGTGCCTTTTTCTTGATTTACTCCATTAGCAGCATTAACTGATTCAGGGTTAGCAGTAGAATCAATTGATGCTGATAGGAGTGCAGCATTATGAACATATCCAGAAGGCTTCTTCTTTGCCTCCACCTCATATTCAAACACTCTAAGGTCATTGTACAGATCATCAAGTTCTTTTTCTTCCAATTGTTCATTCTGTCTGAATGAAACAGTATACATGGTCCATTCATCTCCAAGGGACCTTAAGAACTTTCTGTTTACATCATCTTGATCAATCTGTACTCCCACGGTAGCTAGTTCACCAATCATCTTATTAAACCTGTCAAAAGTTTGAGTCATGGACTCATTCTTAGTTGACATAAAGTTTTCATACTGTTGCTTCAATATTGCCTTCTGATTTCTCTTGGTACTTTTGGTACCAGAGAATCTCTTCTCTAGGGCATTCCAAAGCATCTGTGCATCAGTGCAATTGCAGAATTGGTGTTGATACTCATTGGGAATAGCCAAGAGCAGAGTGCTCAAGGCTTTCATCTCTGTCTGCCTTGTCTTCCTTTCTGCATCCGTCTTTGGTGGGATTCTTTTTCCATCTGCACCAATCTTTCCTTCATCAGATGGGTCATTCTCAATGATGTCCCACATAGAGTAATCTGTGAGGAGAATGTATTGCTTGATTCTAATCTTCCACATGTCAAACTCATTAGATCTGAGCTTTGGAACCTTTGAGACAAGAGTACTGTTTGATTCAACTGTGTTTTCCATGATGAATGAAGGTTTCTGAGAATACTTGCTCTGATACCACTTGTCAGGATCTAATTCTCAACAAGAATAATGAACTCAGAAACAATATTAAAGAAGTTGTGGAATAACACTTTAATATTCAACAATCAATGAAACAGTGAATCAGAAATCACAATCTTGTAAACTTTATTGAAAGATTAAAGCTACAAGATTTCACACAAAACCTCAATATTGATGAACAGGCTCACCAATACGAATTATACTTCTCTAGAACTAGGGTTCTAAACCTTGAGGTTAATTCTCTCTATGAAAACAAAAACTCAGAATATTGTCTATGAAACTATACAAACTAATTCTATACATATACTAAAGATAAAAGATAATTACAAAATATAAAAGATCTTCAGTATAATCTTCCATAGTTATCTCCAAGCCTTCCAAGAATATCTTCAATCTTGATCTGCACGTATCTTGATTATCTCTTAAGCAGTATTAACTTTGTAGCAGCATTAACACTCTGAGCAGCACTAATTTTTACCAGCAGTATTAACTTTGATCTGGCAGTACTAACTTCAGCAGTACTAACTACTAGCAGTACTAACCAGTTGTGCTAGCAGTATAAACCATACTTGTTCAATTCTTTAATTCCCAACAGAGATAGCGATTGGTATTGGGTTATAGTAACACCTAACTTTAGTTAGTCTTTATGTAAGACTTTATTTACTTGTTGATGGTTCAATCTAGAAATGTATTGCATTTACGGATTTGTAGTAAGAGATTTTATCCCTCTTTGAGGTGTTATTGAAAGTTTTTAATTTAGTCGCTCTTTCCAAATTTGAGGGTGTTACAGCCCATATGTCTTTGAGTATTTTAACAAAGTACGTTATACAACTTTAAGTTTATAGAACCAAAATTGTGTACCCTATCTAAGGGTGTTACACTTTAGGGTGAAGTTATTCGACAGATTCACATTATATTGACGAAATTAGACAACCTAATAGGACATGAAACTAAATCATTCCATTAACCTATTCACGACACTTTTGAAAAATGTCTTGCTACCATTTCATATATATATATATATATATATAACTTTTCAAAAGTGTGTCGTTGTATAAAAAAAGATTAATAGGACGATTTATTTTTTTGCGTCCTAATAGGTTGCCCAACTTCTTTAATAAAACGTGTTAGGTCGTCTAATTACTTTATTTAAAAAACTTAGTGTAACGCTAGACGTCATTTTTGGTCTTTTAAACTTAACGTGTTTACATCCTGAAAACCCGACTTTGTTGTAGTGAATCAACATGGTCTCCCATAACTAGAATTGAGATCTAAAAATTACATACTATCAGTTTAATTTGTCTGGTTTTGTGCATTTTACGAAACGAGTTAATAGTTCAAGATGATGGGATTTAGAGTTAAGATTCTATCTCCTATGTCGATCTGCTCTCTAATGATCGTGATCAATATCGAGTCGCATATGTCTTTGGCCGCCAACGTGACTTTTGAGCGCTGAGTATTCGTTCTTGGTTCTCCAAAGAAGTTAAATAGACCTTCCAGTGTAGCGATTTCAACAAGTTCTTGATTTCCTCTAACATGCTCGACTCATCTCGAACAATCAGTTTCCCTCCCGGCCTCACGATTCTATCTACCTCTACTATCACGGGCATGATCTTGCATCTGCACATATAAGAACCATAAGTATTTTGAGAACCTGATAACCAACTATTCCAAATATATTGTTATAGCTTCTCGCTAGCTGTTGTGTTGGTATGAAATCTTGTTGTTCAAAAAAAAAAAAAATATATATATATATAGGGGTAGGTTATTATGCAACCTTTTACATGGTGCAACCCATGCAACTCCTCTATCCACCACTCATTTTATTTTCACATTTTTTAATTAAAAAAGTGAAAGTAAAATGAGTGTTGGATATAGAGGTTGCATGGGGTTGCACCATATAGAGGGGTTGCATGGGGTTGCACCATATAGAGGGGTTGCATTTGAACACCCCTCTCTCTCTCTCTCTCTCTATATATATATATATATATATATATATATAGAGAGAGAGAGAGAGAGAGAGAGAGAGGCGTTCAAATGCAACTCATTTACATGGTGCAACCCTTGTAACCTCTCTATCCACCATATATTTTATGTAATAAAAAAAAACTAAAAGCAAAATGTATGATGGATAAAGGGGTTGCAAAAGTTGCATCATGTAAAAGGTTGCATAATAACCCCCTCTATATAGATATATATACATCTAAGGCTTATCACTTGTCCCATATTGGAAGAGTGATAAACTTTTTCTTAGTTTATAATCTTTAAACAACTTATAGAGTTTTTTAAGAGATCAAATGAACTAAAGAAAATTTGGCCTTGTTGTATGGATTTTACACATACATTTAACAGTCAAAAGATAGCACTAGCACTATTTTTTCTGCATCTTTTCTTTCAATCACCCTATTTCTCAGACATTATTCATCATGAATATCATGCATTATTATCATTATCATGTATATTCATTATGAATAATTTTCAGAGGATTTGTTTATTGAAATCACCTCTTTTTCAATATGGAAAACAAATGATCTGCATGAAGAAGATCGTAAGTCCGAGGATACGTGCTAAACGATTCACACCAGTCATGGTAAATCCCCAAAAGACCCCTCTCGTATATCATCGGAAGCGTATCAGGACAATCTATGTTCACGACATTCATCACCCATAATTTCAGATCCTTCAAGGCTGCAGCAAACCTACATAAAATTCGAAACTAGTTTAGTTTCTAGTCGAAATTTCTATCTCCTCTAGAACAAATTAAAGAGTCTCATCGATCTTTCAAAAGATGTTATCTCAACTAGCATAAGATTTGACCCTTTGGGCTCTGTGCGTTTGGTACGCAGACAGGATAGAACATGACAAGACGGGACAAGACAGAACAGAACAAGACAAACCAACTATTCAGCGTTTGGAAAAACAGAACTGGACAAAATAGAATAAATAAAATGACCAATTTTATCCCTAATAAGTTGTTTATATATTATATATATTTTTTGATTACTTATGTAATTTATTAAATTATAACAAAATAATATTTTTTATAACAAAATATAGTATTAGAAAGTTCTCTTCAAGATTAATTAAAGTGACACCAAAATAAAAGGTTTATATAGTTTCCAATTCTTATTTTTTAACCTTTTCTATATTTTTTTACTATTAATATTTAATAATTTAAATAAATTAATCAAAACATAGTAACTATATAAAAATAATAGTTGACGACAATAAAGTGAAAATTTAAAGAAAAATAAAATAAATAAAATTTAAAGAAGATATTTAATGTTTTAGAAAAAAAATTATATTTTATTTTGAGGTTATATTACTAAAACATAAGTTTGTTCTACCTTGTTCCAGCTTGTTCCATGTGGTGGGGGTGGAACAGGCATGTTCCACTCCGTTCCTGTCTGTTCCAACTAACAGTCCTGTCAAACGTGGGACATTAATCCATGTTCTGTTCTAATTTGTCATGTTCAATGTACCAAACGCACCCTAAGGTCATACCAGTTCGAGATTTTTCTGGTTGCACACAAGGTCTAGACACTCACAGTTAAAAGGAAGGGAAAAAAAAGCAGTATAATGAAGAAGAATGGTTGGTTTAACACTTACCCTCCATAAACAGCTTTCATATCCATAACATTTCTAACATTAGACCAGCTAATGTTTAAACCATTCATGTAGGTGTTGCTGACTACTGATTTCCAGCTTTCATAATCTTGTTCAAAATCATTATAAATTCCGATCTGGGTTTTGTTTAACCAATATGGAGGTGTTTGAATTCGAGCTGGCCAATCTTCAGGCCATTGTGAACCTCTTTCTCTCTCCATAGTAGCCACCTTATGCATGCATGTTTGCAGAGGTACATACCTGCCAAGAAAAAACCCTAATAATTTCAATTTCAAATCAAGATTATTGATATACACTACAATAAAATCGGGGTATAGAACGCTAAATATGTCTAAATGTTCTTATAAACTGATTTATACGACTTAAGTTTATGGTACCAATTACCAAAGAATTATTCGTCCTATGTAAAAGCATTGAGAATTTGCAATAAATTTATACGATGTTTTTGGACGTATTAACAAGTTTTTCAGGATAATTTTATAAGAAATTGTCATTGTAGCATTTTTACAAGACATAAGAAGTATATATCTTGTAAATATATCTTTTTATATAGGACGTTTGTCTTTATAGGACATTTTTTTCAAATGATATCATATAAAAAATTAATAAAAAGATTTATTTCAAAAAGTGTCGTGAAAAACTTGTTAAGACAACCAAAACTGTCCTATAAACTTAAGTTATATAAATCAATCTATTAACACATTTAAACGTATTTGGGTGTAGACACGTTTTTTCGTAAAAGACATTTGTTTTTATAGGACATTTTTTTTCTTTAAATAATATCGTATAAAAAAATTAATAAAGACGCTTTATTTCAAAGAATTCTAAAAAAAACATGTTAAAACGTCCAAAAACATCCTATAAACTTATTGCAACGTCTTACACAGGACACGTAATTGTTTGGTCCCATAAACTTAAGTCATATAAAGCAATCTATTAGTACATTTAAACATATTTGACGTCCTATAAATTCAATTTTGTTGTAGTGAAAAATGATTTTAGAAAATTGCACTCCTTACCATGCAGCATTTGGGTTATCATCACACATATGAGGTTCTTGTTTCTTTCTTTCATTATAACATTCATTTGACTCTGGTTTTTGGTAGACAGCAACACCAATTCCATTCAGCTTGTCCTGCTTGATATTAATAAGCTCCCAACACATCGCGGTTGTTAAGGCAGACATCGCTGAATCGAAGATCTTAATGATGTTAGCTATCTTAAAGAACTAGCGAGTTTCGAGTCAATAAACAAGATTTTCTAACGATACCTTCCCATATCTCGACATCCTCTTTGCGTTTCTGGTAAACGGGTGTTGCTGACCAAACGAAATAACCTCCGGGCCGAAGAACGCGATTAAGCTCCAAAAGAAGCTTACCACCTTCACAAAAACTAGCAACTTGATTCTAATTGTTTATAAAACATGTAAAACACATGTTGATGCTACAACAAAATCGATTTTATACTTTTATATGACGTCAAATATATCTAAATGTCCTAATAGACTTCCGCTTATAGGACCAAACAATTGGCATCAAATATGAAGGTGTTACAATAAGTCGATAGAATGATTGTGGGTGTCCTAACAAGCTTTTTAGGACATTTTTGAAATAAAGCGCCGTATCATACTTTTTCTTATGATATTATTTGAAAAGGTAATTGTGTTTATATGATACTTGTTAAAAGTGTCCAATACAAGTGATATAACAATTTATTTAAAAAACGTTCTAAAAACTTGTTGGAATGTCTCAAATGTTTCCTTCAACACTTTACATAGAAGAACATACAATTGTTTGGTCTTATATTATAAGTCCCCTAAAGTAGTATATTTATGAAATTTAGACATATTTGACGTTCTATAAAGTCGATTTTGTTGTAGTGAATGCTTGAATAAGTTACAGAAAAACTAAACCTTCTCTGTGCCAAGGTACTCTACAACGAGCACAATGAACAAGATCGAAAACACCGCTTGAAAACGGAAGCCGTTGAGTGCCCATTACAGCGGAAATCGCTGGTATTCCTCTCTCAAGAGCAAACTGAACTTGAGCTTCGTGTTCATCTTTTGGAGCAAATGACATTGTAAGTACGTTTTTATCGAATAAATAACCTCCAAAACTTGCAACTCCGCAACCCACATCCAATATTACTCTAGTGTGCTTTCCCCATTCGATCTCGGGTACTGTCTGCGCCTCACAAGAAGTTGACGATCAAATTGGCTTCGTAAGTGTTTTTACAAGTATTCTCCGTTACACACTACAATAAAATCGAACTTATGGGAAGCCAAATATGCCTAAATGTCATGATCAACTCCTATAAGAGTATATAAAAGTATTACAATGAGTTGATAAGATGTTTGTTTGGCGTCCTAACAAGTTTCTTAAGGCACTTAAGAAGCGAAGTGTCATATTACCTTTTTTAAGAACATTTTTCAAAAGTGTCGTATGAACATATGTTTTTTGTAGGATACTTTTTCAAATAAGGTTACATAAAAAGGCTAATAGGACGTATTTCAAAAATGTCCTAAAAACTTGTGAGGACACTCAAAAACGTTCTATCAACTTAGCAACAATCTTTACGTTGAATGCATAATTGTTTGGTGTTATAAACCTAAGTCCTATATATAATATAGACTATAGTATATTTAAACACACACATATATATAGACGGAGGTTCATGGGAAAACCTCAAAAAATTGAAAAATTGAGGAACACTTTAGTAGCCCTTGATCTGGACGGTATGCATTTGTGCATACAAGTAAATTAAGTTGTTTTTTGGTTTTATGCACGTGTGCATTATGCACTTGTGCATGTTACAAATTATTTGTATGCACAAATGCATATCGTCCGGATCAAGGGTCACCAGAGTGTTTCCCAGTTTTTCCGTTGAACCTGACCCTATTTATAGGAAGGTTTAGGATCGAGAAAACAAAAAAAAACGAAAAATTGAGGACCACCCTGGTAACCGTTCATCTGGACGGTATATACAATTACATACAAATAATTTAAAGTATTTCTTAGTTTTTATGCACATGTGTATCATGCAATATAGGTGAACGATCGTGTGAAAAGTGGATCTGAACCGTTGATCACTTTTAATCAAATGTCCTCCCATTAATTGCGGTTTATAAGAGAAATGATCCAGTGCATCGTGGCGCATCTTATCTCGGTGTATCTCATCCTAATGTCCATCTAATTCTCATCCAACGGTCGATAACCACTTCTCACGCTTCTCATGTTAACCTCAACTTCTTACCAGAACCTAACCCTTATGCAAAATAAATATATATATATATATATATATAATGTTTTAAAAAACCGATTTTATTGTAATGTTACCTGTTGCACGAAATCAATATAATGGAGAGCACCACGAACAAACTGAGTTCCACCTCCAGGGAAAACGAGGAACTCCCCTGTCAACTTCACCCAATTTTGGTGCCCTTTTACTGCTACCAACCCCTTGTGTGGTACATTACTGAACCATATCTGCGTTGTACACCCTAAAATTTATCAAGCATTTAATTTCTGACTATTTAATTAATTATACATCTAATTAATATATTGTTTTCATCTCATCTCTAATATATAGTTTAGCTATGTAAGACTCCAACAGCAGTATATTTGTACCTTATCTCTGCTTTGAGGCCACGGAAGTGGAGTCTTGTACCCTTCCGGGAGAGGAACAAGACACGTTGGAGCCTCGTTGGGGCAAAGCCTCTGCCGATGCTCGTAATGGTTCCGACTACCATGCAATTCGTTGATCGCTTTCACGTTATCTAAACAAGGAATGTAATCGTTCCCGCCTGTTACATTGCACAATTCCCATTTGTTATACCCCGACATGCCTACATCTTTCGTCAATGTTACGCTGCCGCTGCCACCATCATCGTTGCCTCCGGGTTGGCTTCTCGAATTATGATTCGTAGATTGATCAGCTTGAGTTAGCCATTTCTTCTTTGCGTCGTTCGACTCATGATTTGGGATCCCGAAAGATCTCATTTTGTCTTTCTTTGATGTTGTGGTGGTTTCGTTTTTAGCTTCTTGGTTTTCAAATTGGGCTTTTGTCTCGTTTGCGATCGAACGAGATCGTATTTCCGTAACCTCGACCCGTCCCTTTTCGTGTCCTTGATCGTCGTCACCTTCATTTGCGTCCGTAATTTGTTTATCTTGCTTTTTTGCATCATTTTCATCCTTTTTCTTGGCCGTTATCATTTTCTCCGTGTGTCGTTTGAATGGCTCCGTGTTCCCCTCGTACGATTCCGTATCCTTCGGCTTCCCTTTTCGCTCCTTTTTACGCACTTTTTCTCGAAAACCACGGTGGTCGATATCACTACCATTTAAACTCTCGAAAGCATTGTTGGTGATTCCATGATGATCATGTTCATGATCTTGTTGTTTGGAGAAGTTGTGATCCATTTCTTGATCATGGGCCATGAAATCGTCGTCTGATTTAACGGCGTCGGCAGGTAGATCACCAGGATTGTCTTCGAAAACAGTACGATCGTGAGTCGGGATCTTTCGGGGTAGATTACGCTTCCGATGAACGTTATCGAAGACGGAATCCATGATGATGGATTTCTTCTGAGGGGAAACAATAATGGAGTTAGAGGTTAGCATCCAAACACCAAAAATGCATATGAAGATGAAGAGGAGGACTGTGGCGGTTGATGAACAAGAACCACCGGCAGGTCTTTTGGAACCACGAGATTTTCCGGCAACCATGGTTGTGGAAGGAAGGAGGAAGAAGAAGAAAAAAAATTATTAATTTGATGGAGGTGAGAAGAATTAATTAATTAATTAAAATTATGTTATCTCAAGATCCAAAAGGCATGGATGGAGACTTGTCTCTCCTTCCTTCATTTTAGGGTATTTGTCTGAACCTCAGATTATGTAGACATCCATTTAAAGGGTTGGATCAATGTCACAATCATCTCCTGAAATCAAATTTCTCAATATAAATATGTATATACAAAGTCAAGTTTATACGAGAATAGTAACCAAATAAGATAATAAGAAGTCGGTCAAATTGCATGCGATTCATACGACTTTGTCTTCAACATGAGGTCGTGGGCCACATCGTCAGTGGCGGATCCAAGATTTTTGTATAGTGGGGGCATCTTTAAGATAGATTAAAGGTTTGCAAAGTCGTGTAATGTGTTTTTAGCCTAATTGTACGGTTTCGAAAGATTTTTAAAGTTTTTTTGCTTGATTTCGAGTGATTTTTAAGCTTTTTGGTTGGTTTCAAGGATTTTTTCGTTTTTTTTTTTTTTTTTTTGTTAATTTCCGAGAGATTTTTTTTGGCTGATTTCGATGTACTTTGGTGGGGGCACAAACGAAAAATTACTGGAGGACTGGTATAATATTAGAAAAAACTTGTTTTTAAACTAGGTAAAAAACAAAATCTCTTTTTTTAGTGGGGGCCTATCCCTCCACATCTAACAAAGTACATCCGCCCCGTCGTCCACACACCCTAACGTTGACCGTTAGTGTAAAATAACATGTGAATCTCATCTGATTTGACCGTTTTCTTATTCTCTTATTTTGTTAATGTTCTTGCTTAAACCTCCCTCTACATATACATATACATATACAGGGTTAGGTTCATGTGAGACCAACCTGTTTTCGTGAGACCGGTGAGACCAAAAAATAACACTAAAACTTCACAACGATTCATTGTGAAGGTATGAAAAACAACGAACCTTCACAGCAAAAACACTGTAAAGGTTTACCTTTACAATACCTTCACAAACTTTTGTTGTGAAGGTTTAGTGTTATTTTCCTGGTCTCACGGGTCTCACGAAAATAGTCTGGTCTCACATGATTTCAAGTCTACATATACATATAATTGTTTAAAAACCCAATAAATCGTACAAACCTCTTTTCATGTGTTGTTCCACAAAACCTATGAAAATGCAATATTAATACGGTGTTGTTTCATATATGAAACGTTCAAGATTGTTTTTTCCACCTATAAGCCAGTCCTTGAACGTTTAACATATGATATTATAGTTCATCACATATGATACTAAATCAAAGATGCGGACGACCTTTCGCGTAAATCGTAGGCCAAGTTGTCTGCATACCACCATGTTCCCTCACGTGTAATATTACATGTGATTTGAACTATCGTGTTTTTTTATAAAATAGAAGTGTTCTTGTTTGAACATATATATGGTCATTAAGATAGATAAATTAAAACTTTTAAACTCTTCAACAATAACTATAAATGAGAATTAAATATTGTTTGTGATATTAAAGCATCTCCGGTCATTAACACATTTAGAGGTTCATGACTTTGTCTAATCAAATTTCTTTTTTATACATTTTATAAAAACCTCCTACCCTCAATCATGAACATAAGTTCATATATAACCTAAATTCTAGTTTCCATTAATTATTTGGATTGGATCCCACCATTTAGATGGAGAGCATTTATGAACATGTGCTCCTCCACGTTGGCATTTACCACTTTCTCTCAATGGTGTAAAAATTTATGAAGCCGTGCACTAGGTTTAAGAACCCGAATTGGACATCCTCTAAAGTGTCATCAATCATTTTCTGTAATTGTGATTTACAGAAGATCGAAGAGGTTTTAGTCAAGTTATAATAGGGTTAGCGGGTACAGAGAGCACATTTGTATAATTAATCTAACTTGAACCCAGGATCGCCATAAAACTGGGGTTAAGGGGGTCGCAGTGATTAACGATGGATTTCAACGGATTATTTAAATGAGGGATTTTAACGGATTATTTAGATTTCATTTTTCATTTTTTCATTTTATTTTTTTCTATTTCCATCAGTAATCGTTCGGTGATTACTTGTGAATTATTTAAATCTTTTTTTATCTGATTTGCTTTCTATTTTTGTTGGTAATCCTTTAGTGACTACCAAGAGATTATCGACGGATTATATAAATTTAAATTTTCATTTTGTTTATTTGATTTTGTTTTCCGTTGGTAATGCCTAGGTAATATACGGATTATTTGAATTTCAGTTTTGATTTTTTGTTGGTAATTAGGGGTGCTCACGGGTTGGGTTGATCGGGTTGAAGGCATTTCAACAACCCAACTTAATGTCGGCGGTTTGAGAATTTTCAACCCAACCCAACCCAAACGTAACACCCTAAAACTTAGAGTAATTTAAAATTCGGAAAAATAGGCAATATGACATTTGTATTTGGTATAAACCTCCCAAAAAGGGGAAAAGTACTGAGTCTTTACAAAACCTGTGAATAGATATGGAAATCAACAACAAACTAATCTAAAACATGACTACCTAGATTACATCGGTTGTCAACCCAAAATCACCAAAAGATGGGACTTAAACAATTGCCCAACATCAAATACTAGTCATCTCAAAAATGCCTCTAAGACCATACTCCTCACTCACAACCTTGACGACCCACCACTAAGGGAACATGTTATACATATCATTTGAGAAAAAGTGTTAGGCTTAAAGCCTAGTGAGAACATACAGTTTATAATTTCAAGAGATATAAACAAATGTATCGAAAGTAAATCTTCTCAAAAAGGTTTAGTTTACAAATGAAATCTTTGTCACATAAGGACCGTTCGGTCCGAAAATTCATCTTACGATGACGGGGGATACCCGATTTACCAAGGATTGTGGCGGAACACAAAAGTAGGCCATAATCCAAGTTGTGAGCTAAATACTTGGAATACATGGCCACGAACAACTTCGGTCCGTACTAAGATGTGAGGGAGGTCCCCCGAGGAAACCAAGTCATACTCGTTTACTAGGACTACATTATGATCCATGGCTAGTAACCGGTCTCACATAACCGTACCAAAGGTGCCCGAGGGTTAAATGCATCCATAGCTACAAAAAGGGGAATAAACATCCCAATAATATAAGTCGACTCAATACCTAGGGATCCACTAGTAATGGTCTAGACTTGTCACAATTTCATTTGTG
The DNA here is from genome assembly GCA_954870635.1 of Arctium minus. NCBI lineage: Eukaryota > Viridiplantae > Streptophyta > Magnoliopsida > Asterales > Asteraceae > Arctium > Arctium minus. The sequence continues at coordinate 17,974,059 of OX941097.1, read as the reverse complement.
ACCAACCATAGTTAGTCATATGGTTCCAATAACATTTTATAACCAAAAAATGCATTTTCAAGTTTAACTGCTGATACGAATGAAAATCATAAAATGAGATTTTATATACTTCCTTTCAAGTAACTCACATAAATGTGCAAGTAAAACTCCATTTTACTTCAAATAAGATGAAACCCTTTATATTTCTTGAAAATGATTAGGAACCCTAAAATCTCCCAAAACTCAAGTTAGGTCAAAAAGCAATAAACTTAAATCCAAACCCAAGGAGATATATAGGAGTTCAAAAATGTAAGCTTTGATATGTATAAAGTTTAGAAATGATAGTAGGAACTCACCAAGTAGGTTTTAGAAGAAAACCCAACAATCTAGATTAGAACTCTTGGGAGAAGATGACAATGGAGGTTGAGACTTTAAGCTCCACACTTGAACCCTTAGAAGAAACAACCAACTTCTTGCAATAAATGAGGTAGAGTTGGGTGAGAAAACCTTAGTTTTCGGATATGGGGAGTTATGAGGGTTTGAGAGAGAGCAAGGAGGGTAGATAGAGTAATCAATGAGGTGAATGGGGAAGAAACCCGCTTAAGGGCGTCCAGGGGAGTCCCGCGGCTTATGTCGTGGCCTCAAGTCGCGGCATAAGTCGCCCGTGTTCCTGGAATGGAAAACGGACAGTGGATGTCGCGGGTTGTGCCGCGGCTTGCAAGTCGCGGCATACTCGCGTAAGTCCCTATGATGTTCTAATTCCACCAAAACTCAAATACCCAAACAAGATACCTATCGGGGTGCTAACGACGAAAGTTAAACACAAAGGACACCAAGATTATCATAACGAAAATTCGAGGTGTTACACCAAACAAAAGTGCAACCCAACCCAACCCGTTCGGTTTGGTCGGATTGTGTTTAAACAATATTGAAAACATAAAAATAAGAAAAAAATTTCTTTGAAATACGATCCATCATTCAAAAGAATATACGAGTTCGTCAAATATTTAAGTATTACGTATAACTTTCCAATAATGTCATTTTATGAGTTCCATTGTTCGTTAATGCCGAGTTGTTTTTGGTAACTTATACATATTAAAGGGATATATAAATAATTTTAGAGAAGTCGAAAAAACGTTTATCGGGTTATCGGGTTGGTCGGGTTACTTTGAGTCTAACTCAATATCAACCCAATAGATTCGGGTTGTCTTAATTTTGTATCGATTATACGTTACCTCGGGTTGATTCTTTTACGGGTTGGTCGGATTAGGTTGATCGGGTTAGTCGGGTTTTTGAGCACCCCTATTGGTGGTAATCCCTCATGTGACATGTCCAACTGCTGGTCAAACCATGATTTTGACTTTCTTTTAAACCTAAAAGGTGGGCTCTCGCCTTTCGGTTCCTGGATCTTGGCATCTTCATAATTTCCTATTCAAGGGTTTTTGGATCGCAACACAGAGGTACCCCAATTCCATATCTAAATTATTTGTTCATTTTTATTTTATTTTCAGATTATTGGATCTTAAGATCCATATCTAAAAATGTTATCTCAAGATCCAAAAGGCATGGATGGAGACTTGTCTCTCCTTCCTTCATTTTAGGGTATTTGTCTGAACCTCAGATTATGTAGACATCCATTTAAAGGGTTGGATCAATGTCACAATCATCTCCTGAAATCAAATTTCTCAATATAAATATGTATATATAAATATACATATACAGAGTCAGATTTATACTAGAATAGTAACCAAATAAGAGAATAAGAACTAAGAAGTCGGTCAGATTCATGCGACTTTGTCTGCAACTTGAGGTCGCGGGCCACGTCAACGTCGCCCACACACCCTAACGTTGACCGTTAGTGTAAAACAACATGTGATTCTCATTTGATTTGGTCGTTTTCTTATTCTCTTATTTTGTTAATGTTCTTGCTTAAACCTCCCTCTACATATACATATACATATAATCGTTTAAAAACCCAATAAATCGTACAAACCTCTTTTCATGTGTTGTTCCACAAAACCTATGAAAATGCAATATTTATACGGTGTTGTTTCATATATGAAACGTTCAAGATTGTTTTTTCCACCTATAAACCAGTCTTGAACGTTTAACATATGATATTATAGTCCATCACATATGATACTAAATCAAAGATGCTGACGACCTTTCGCGTAAATCGTAGGCCAAGTTGTCTGCATACCACCATGTTCCCTCACGTGTAATATTACACGTGATTTGAACTATCGTGTTTTTTTATAAAATAGAAGTGTTCTTGTTTGAACATATATATGGTCATTAAGATAGATAAATTAAAACTTTTAAACTCTTCAACAATAACTATAAATGAGAATTAAATATTGTTTGTGATATTAAAGCATCTCCGGTTCATGACTTTGTCTAATCAAATTTCTTTCTTATACATTTTATATAAAAACCTCCTACCCTCAATCATGAACATAAGTTCATATATAACCTAAATTCTAGTTTCCATTAATTATTGTAAAAAATTTTGAAGCGGTGCGCTAGGTTTAAGAACCCCCATTGGACATCCTCTAAGTGTCATCAATCATTTTCTGTAATTGTGATTTACAGAAGATCGAAGAGGTTTTAGTCAAGTTATAATAGGGTTAGCGGGTACAGAGAGCACATTTGTATAATTAATCTAACTTGAACCCAGGATCGCCATAAAACTGGGGTTAAGGGGGTCGCAGTGATTAACGATGGATTTCAACGGATTATTTAAATGAGGGATTTTAACGGATTATTTAGATTTCATTTTTCATTTTTTCATTTTATTTTTTTCTATTTCCATCAGTAATCGTTCGGTGATTACTTGTGAATTATTTAAATCCTTTTTTTATCTGATTTGCTTTCTATTTTTGTTGGTAATCCTTTAGTGACTACCAAGAGATTATCGACGGATTATATAAATTTAAATTTTCATTTTGTTTATTTGATTTTGTTTTCCGTTGGTAATGCCTAGGTAATATACGGATTATTTGAATTTCAGTTTTGATTTTTTGTTGGTAATTAGGGGTGCTCACGGGTTGGGTTGATCGGGTTGAAGGCATTTCAACAACCCAACTTAATGTCGGCGGTTTGAGAATTTTCAACCCAACCCAACCCAAACGTAACACCCTAAAACTTAGAGTAATTTAAAATTCGGAAAAATAGGCAATATGACATTTGTATTTGGTATAAACCTCCCAAAAAGGGGAAAAGTACTGAGTCTTTACAAAACCTGTGAATAGATATGGAAATCAACAACAAACTAATCTAAAACATGACTACCTAGATTACATCGGTTGTCAACCCAAAATCACCAAAAGATGGGACTTAAACAATTGCCCAACATCAAATACTAGTCATCTCAAAAATGCCTCTAAGACCATACTCGTCACTCACAACCTTGACGACCCACCACTAAGGGAACATGTTATACATATCATTTGAGAAAAAGTGTTAGGCTTAAAGCCTAGTGAGAACATACAGTTTATAATTTCAAGAGATATAAACAAATGTATCGAAAGTAAATCTTCTCAAAAAGGTTTAGTTTACAAATGAAATCTTTGTCACATAAGGACCGTTCGGTCCGAAAATTCATCTTACGATGACGGGGGATACCCGATTTACCAAGGATTGTGGCGGAACACAAAAGTAGGCCATAATCCAAGTTGTGAGCTAAATACTTGGAATACATGGCCACGAACAACTTCGGTCCGTACTAAGATGTGAGGGAGGTCCCCCGAGGAAACCAAGTCATACTCGTTTACTAGGACTACATTATGATCCATGGCTAGTAACCGGTCTCACATAACCGTACCAAAGGTGCCCGAGGGTTAAATGCATCCATAGCTACAAAAAGGGGAATAAACATCCCAATAATATAAGTCGACTCAATACCTAGGGATCCACTAGTAATGGTCTAGACTTGTCACAATTTCATTTGTGACCAACCATAGTTAGTCATATGGTTCCAATAACATTTTATAACCAAAAAATGCATTTTCAAGTTTAACTGCTGATACGAATGAAAATCATAAAATGAGATTTTATATACTTCCTTTCAAGTAACTCACATAAATGTGCAAGTAAAACTCCATTTTACTTCAAATAAGATGAAACCCTTTATATTTCTTGAAAATGATTAGGAACCCTAAAATCTCCCAAAACTCAAGTTAGGTCAAAAAGCAATAAACTTAAATCCAAACCCAAGGAGATATATAGGAGTTCAAAAATGTAAGCTTTGATATGTATAAAGTTTAGAAATGATAGTAGGAACTCACCAAGTAGGTTTTAGAAGAAAACCCAACAATCTAGATTAGAACTCTTGGGAGAAGATGACAATGGAGGTTGAGACTTTAAGCTCCACACTTGAACCCTTAGAAGAAACAACCAACTTCTTGCAATAAATGAGGTAGAGTTGGGTGAGAAAACCTTAGTTTTCGGATATGGGGAGTTATGAGGGTTTGAGAGAGAGCAAGGAGGGTAGATAGAGTAATCAATGAGGTGAATGGGGAAGAAACCCGCTTAAGGGCGTCCAGGGGAGTCCCGCGGCTTATGTCGTGGCCTCAAGTCGCGGCATAAGTCGCCCGTGTTCCTGGAATGGAAAACGGACAGTGGATGTCGCGGGTTGTGCCGCGGCTTGCAAGTCGCGGCATACTCGCGTAAGTCCCTATGATGTTCTAATTCCACCAAAACTCAAATACCCAAACAAGATACCTATCGGGGTGCTAACGACGAAAGTTAAACACAAAGGACACCAAGATTATCATAACGAAAATTCGAGGTGTTACACCAAACAAAAGTGCAACCCAACCCAACCCGTTCGGTTTGGTCGGATTGTGTTTAAACAATATTGAAAACATAAAAATAAGAAAAAAATTCTTTGAAATACGATCCATCATTCAAAAGAATATACGAGTTCGTCAAATATTTAAGTATTACGTATAACTTTCCAATAATGTCATTTTATGAGTTCCATTGTTCGTTAATGCCGAGTTGTTTTTGGTAACTTATACATATTAAAGGGATATATAAATAATTTTAGAGAAGTCGAAAAAACGTTTATCGGGTTATCGGGTTGGTCGGGTTACTTTGAGTCTAACTCAATATCAACCCAATAGATTCGGGTTGTCTTAATTTTGTATCGATTATACGTTACCTCGGGTTGATTCTTTTACGGGTTGGTCGGATTAGGTTGATCGGGTTAGTCGGGTTTTTGAGCACCCCTATTGGTGGTAATCCCTCATGTGACATGTCCAACTGCTGGTCAAACCATGATTTTGACTTTCTTTTAAACCTAAAAGGTGGGCTCTCGCCTTTCGGTTCCTGGATCTTGGCATCTTCATAATTTCCTATTCAAGGGTTTTTGGATCGCAACACAGAGGTACCCCAATTCCATATCTAAATTATTTGTTCATTTTTATTTTATTTTCAGATTATTGGATCTTAAGATCCATATCTAAAAATGTTATCTCAAGATCCAAAAGGCATGGATGGAGACTTGTCTCTCCTTCCTTCATTTTAGGGTATTTGTCTGAACCTCAGATTATGTAGACATCCATTTAAAGGGTTGGATCAATGTCACAATCATCTCCTGAAATCAAATTTCTCAATATAAATATGTATATATAAATATACATATACAGAGTCAGATTTATACTAGAATAGTAACCAAATAAGAGAATAAGAACTAAGAAGTCGGTCAGATTCATGCGACTTTGTCTGCAACTTGAGGTCGCGGGCCACGTCAACGTCGCCCACACACCCTAACGTTGACCGTTAGTGTAAAACAACATGTGATTCTCATTTGATTTGGTCGTTTTCTTATTCTCTTATTTTGTTAATGTTCTTGCTTAAACCTCCCTCTACATATACATATACATATAATCGTTTAAAAACCCAATAAATCGTACAAACCTCTTTTCATGTGTTGTTCCACAAAACCTATGAAAATGCAATATTTATACGGTGTTGTTTCATATATGAAACGTTCAAGATTGTTTTTTCCACCTATAAACCAGTCTTGAACGTTTAACATATGATATTATAGTCCATCACATATGATACTAAATCAAAGATGCTGACGACCTTTCGCGTAAATCGTAGGCCAAGTTGTCTGCATACCACCATGTTCCCTCACGTGTAATATTACACGTGATTTGAACTATCGTGTTTTTTTATAAAATAGAAGTGTTCTTGTTTGAACATATATATGGTCATTAAGATAGATAAATTAAAACTTTTAAACTCTTCAACAATAACTATAAATGAGAATTAAATATTGTTTGTGATATTAAAGCATCTCCGGTTCATGACTTTGTCTAATCAAATTTCTTTCTTATACATTTTATATAAAAACCTCCTACCCTCAATCATGAACATAAGTTCATATATAACCTAAATTCTAGTTTCCATTAATTATTGTAAAAAATTTTGAAGCGGTGCGCTAGGTTTAAGAACCCCCATTGGACATCCTCTAAGTGTCATCAATCATTTTCTGTAATTGTGATTTACAGAAGATCGAAGAGGTTTTAGTCAAGTTATAATAGGGTTAGCGGGTACAGAGAGCACATTTGTATAATTAATCTAACTTGAACCCAGGATCGCCATAAAACTGGGGTTAAGGGGGTCGCAGTGATTAACGATGGATTTCAACGGATTATTTAAATGAGGGATTTTAACGGATTATTTAGATTTCATTTTTCATTTTTTCATTTTATTTTTTTCTATTTCCATCAGTAATCGTTCGGTGATTACTTGTGAATTATTTAAATCCTTTTTTTATCTGATTTGCTTTCTATTTTTGTTGGTAATCCTTTAGTGACTACCAAGAGATTATCGACGGATTATATAAATTTAAATTTTCATTTTGTTTATTTGATTTTGTTTTCCGTTGGTAATGCCTAGGTAATATACGGATTATTTGAATTTCAGTTTTGATTTTTTGTTGGTAATTAGGGGTGCTCACGGGTTGGGTTGATCGGGTTGAAGGCATTTCAACAACCCAACTTAATGTCGGCGGTTTGAGAATTTTCAACCCAACCCAACCCAAACGTAACACCCTAAAACTTAGAGTAATTTAAAATTCGGAAAAATAGGCAATATGACATTTGTATTTGGTATAAACCTCCCAAAAAGGGGAAAAGTACTGAGTCTTTACAAAACCTGTGAATAGATATGGAAATCAACAACAAACTAATCTAAAACATGACTACCTAGATTACATCGGTTGTCAACCCAAAATCACCAAAAGATGGGACTTAAACAATTGCCCAACATCAAATACTAGTCATCTCAAAAATGCCTCTAAGACCATACTCGTCACTCACAACCTTGACGACCCACCACTAAGGGAACATGTTATACATATCATTTGAGAAAAAGTGTTAGGCTTAAAGCCTAGTGAGAACATACAGTTTATAATTTCAAGAGATATAAACAAATGTATCGAAAGTAAATCTTCTCAAAAAGGTTTAGTTTACAAATGAAATCTTTGTCACATAAGGACCGTTCGGTCCGAAAATTCATCTTACGATGACGGGGGATACCCGATTTACCAAGGATTGTGGCGGAACACAAAAGTAGGCCATAATCCAAGTTGTGAGCTAAATACTTGGAATACATGGCCACGAACAACTTCGGTCCGTACTAAGATGTGAGGGAGGTCCCCCGAGGAAACCAAGTCATACTCGTTTACTAGGACTACATTATGATCCATGGCTAGTAACCGGTCTCACATAACCGTACCAAAGGTGCCCGAGGGTTAAATGCATCCATAGCTACAAAAAGGGGAATAAACATCCCAATAATATAAGTCGACTCAATACCTAGGGATCCACTAGTAATGGTCTAGACTTGTCACAATTTCATTTGTGACCAACCATAGTTAGTCATATGGTTCCAATAACATTTTATAACCAAAAAATGCATTTTCAAGTTTAACTGCTGATACGAATGAAAATCATAAAATGAGATTTTATATACTTCCTTTCAAGTAACTCACATAAATGTGCAAGTAAAACTCCATTTTACTTCAAATAAGATGAAACCCTTTATATTTCTTGAAAATGATTAGGAACCCTAAAATCTCCCAAAACTCAAGTTAGGTCAAAAAGCAATAAACTTAAATCCAAACCCAAGGAGATATATAGGAGTTCAAAAATGTAAGCTTTGATATGTATAAAGTTTAGAAATGATAGTAGGAACTCACCAAGTAGGTTTTAGAAGAAAACCCAACAATCTAGATTAGAACTCTTGGGAGAAGATGACAATGGAGGTTGAGACTTTAAGCTCCACACTTGAACCCTTAGAAGAAACAACCAACTTCTTGCAATAAATGAGGTAGAGTTGGGTGAGAAAACCTTAGTTTTCGGATATGGGGAGTTATGAGGGTTTGAGAGAGAGCAAGGAGGGTAGATAGAGTAATCAATGAGGTGAATGGGGAAGAAACCCGCTTAAGGGCGTCCAGGGGAGTCCCGCGGCTTATGTCGTGGCCTCAAGTCGCGGCATAAGTCGCCCGTGTTCCTGGAATGGAAAACGGACAGTGGATGTCGCGGGTTGTGCCGCGGCTTGCAAGTCGCGGCATACTCGCGTAAGTCCCTATGATGTTCTAATTCCACCAAAACTCAAATACCCAAACAAGATACCTATCGGGGTGCTAACGACAAAAGTTAAACACAAAGGACACCAAGATTATCATAACGAAAATTCGAGGTGTTACACCAAACAAAAGTGCAACCCAACCCAACCCGTTCGGTTTGGTCGGATTGTGTTTAAACAATATTGAAAACATAAAAATAAGAAAAAATTTCTTTGAAATACGATCCATCATTCAAAAGAATATACGAGTTCGTCAAATATTTAAGTATTACGTATAACTTTCCAATAATGTCATTTTATGAGTTCCATTGTTCGTTAATGCCGAGTTGTTTTTGGTAACTTATACATATTAAAGGGATATATAAATAATTTTAGAGAAGTCGAAAAAACGTTTATCGGGTTATCGGGTTGGTCGGGTTACTTTGAGTCTAACTCAATATCAACCCAATAGATTCGGGTTGTCTTAATTTTGTATCGATTATACGTTACCTCGGGTTGATTCTTTTACGGGTTGGTCGGATTAGGTTGATCGGGTTAGTCGGGTTTTTGAGCACCCCTATTGGTGGTAATCCCTCATGTGACATGTCCAACTGCTGGTCAAACCATGATTTTGACTTTCTTTTAAACCTAAAAGGTGGGCTCTCGCCTTTCGGTTCCTGGATCTTGGCATCTTCATAATTTCCTATTCAAGGGTTTTTGGATCGCAACACAGAGGTACCCCAATTCCATATCTAAATTATTTGTTCATTTTTATTTTATTTTCAGATTATTGGATCTTAAGATCCATATCTAAAAATGTTATCTCAAGATCCAAAAGGCATGGATGGAGACTTGTCTCTCCTTCCTTCATTTTAGGGTATTTGTCTGAACCTCAGATTATGTAGACATCCATTTAAAGGGTTGGATCAATGTCACAATCATCTCCTGAAATCAAATTTCTCAATATAAATATGTATATATAAATATACATATACAGAGTCAGATTTATACTAGAATAGTAACCAAATAAGAGAATAAGAACTAAGAAGTCGGTCAGATTCATGCGACTTTGTCTGCAACTTGAGGTCGCGGGCCACGTCAACGTCGCCCACACACCCTAACGTTGACCATTAGTGTAAAACAACATGTGATTCTCATTTGATTTGGTCGTTTTCTTATTCTCTTATTTTGTTAATGTTCTTGCTTAAACCTCCCTCTACATATACATATACATATAATCGTTTAAAAACCCAATAAATCGTACAAACCTCTTTTCATGTGTTGTTCCACAAAACCTATGAAAATGCAATATTTATACGGTGTTGTTTCATATATGAAACGTTCAAGATTGTTTTTTCCACCTATAAACCAGTCTTGAACGTTTAACATATGATATTATAGTTCATCACATATGATACTAAATCAAAGATGCTGACGACCTTTCGCGTAAATCGTAGGCCAAGTTGTCTGCATACCACCATGTTCCCTCACGTGTAATATTACACGTGATTTGAACTATCGTGTTTTTTTATAAAATAGAAGTGTTCTTGTTTGAACATATATATGGTCATTAAGATAGATAAATTAAAACTTTTAAACTCTTCAACAATAACTATAAATGAGAATTAAATATTGTTTGTGATATTAAAGCATCTCCGGTTCATGACTTTGTCTAATCAAATTTCTTTCTTATACATTTTATATAAAAACCTCCTACCCTCAATCATGAACATAAGTTCATATATAACCTAAATTCTAGTTTCCATTAATTATTGTAAAAAATTTTGAAGCGGTGCGCTAGGTTTAAGAACCCCCATTGGACATCCTCTAAGTGTCATCAATCATTTTCTGTAATTGTGATTTACAGAAGATCGAAGAGGTTTTAGTCAAGTTATAATAGGGTTAGCGGGTACAGAGAGCACATTTGTATAATTAATCTAACTTGAACCCAGGATCGCCATAAAACTGGGGTTAAGGGGGTCGCAGTGATTAACGATGGATTTCAACGGATTATTTAAATGAGGGATTTTAACGGATTATTTAGATTTCATTTTTCATTTTTTCATTTTATTTTTTTCTATTTCCATCAGTAATCGTTCGGTGATTACTTGTGAATTATTTAAATCCTTTTTTTATCTGATTTGCTTTCTATTTTTGTTGGTAATCCTTTAGTGACTACCAAGAGATTATCGACGGATTATATAAATTTAAATTTTCATTTTGTTTATTTGATTTTGTTTTCCGTTGGTAATGCCTAGGTAATATACGGATTATTTGAATTTCAGTTTTGATTTTTTGTTGGTAATCCCTCGTTAATTATCGAGGGCTACTAATGGTTTACTTAATTTTTTTTATGTACGGTATTCTAGTTTCTCCATAATCCGTTGATTATACCATCGGTGCAAAACATTAAATCATATTTCATTGATGTTCCGCCAGTGATCCCGAGGCGAAAGACCCTAAGAAAACTTCAGAAATTTTCCTTCGGTATAACTATAGAATTCACTGTTCTAAAAAACTCGTCGCACAGCCGCCATAGCACCAAGGCTTGTGCGTCACGCCACGTTAAGCCCATGGCACGCCATGGCCTAATGCGTAGTTATCGTAATGAAATATTTGATTTTTCTTTATGTTTTTAATGTCTTATTTACAAGTTTTTAATATATAACATAATTTAACTTGTTTATTACTATTGACTTATTGAGTAACACTACAAAACATACATTTTTATATATAATATTATATATGAATTAGAAATTTGACGTCATTAGTCACGCCTTAAAAACGTCGTGGTTTCGCCATGGCTCCTAAGGCTTGAGGTTTGGTCTCGCCACCACACCACTCCTCACGCCATTTAAAACCTTGATAGAATTTGATCACCAAATGATTATAATTTCTATTTTGTACAATTTTTTTCATATAAAAAGTTTTGATTTATAACAAATTTTTATAACATATGAAATCGAATATAAAAAAGGGAGGGGGTGTGAGAAATCAATTTTCTTGCCTTTCTTTATTGAGAGATAACAAATATATATACAAGCATAAGCATCAATTACGCCTAAACATAAGCCTATCACTTTATGACTTTCTATACACAAAATATATCCTAAAAATAGGCTTAATACCCCCCTCAAGTTGGCGCATGCGGATCACAAGTGCCCAACTTGCTTAATAAGTAAAGAAATTGACTTTTGCCTAACGCTTTTGTGAAGAGATCAGCTATTTGTTTGGTAGTCGGCACATGATTAGTACGAATTACGCCTTCTTGGATCGCATCTCGCACGTAATGACAATCCACCTCTATATGCTTTGTACGCTCGTGAAATACTGGATTCTGTGCAATATATAACGCTGACTGACTATCACAAAATACGTCCATCGCACACGGATGTGCAACTCCCAGACTACGAAGCAATTCCTTAAGCCATTTCAATTCTGAAGTAACGGCAGCCATTGAACGGTACTCCGCTTCCGCAAATGAACGAGATACTGTGTGTTGTTTCTTGGTTTTCCATGAAATAGGAGAGCCACCAAGAAACACGAACCAACCTGTAATCGAGCGCCTTGTTAGGGGGCAACTAGCCCAATCTGAATCACACCACCCCGTCAAACGTAAGTCACAATCTGCACGTAGAAGAATTCCTTGACCCGGGCAACCCTTCAAATAACGAACCGTACGCAGGGCTGCATCCCAGTGCTCTTGGCGTGGCTGTTGCATAAATTGGGCCAAAATATGTACAGTATAAGCCAAATCTGGGCGAGTGAATGATAAATAGATTAGCCGACCCACCAGTCGCCGGTACTTCTCTGGATCAGCAAGGAAAGAGCCTTTGGCGACAGCCAAATGGTGATTTTGCTCGATCGGAAAGCCAGCAGGTTTCGCTCCTAAAAAACCAGCCTCTGCAATAATGTCAAGTGTGTACTTTCTTTGACATAAGAATATCCCTTCTGGACTCCGAGCAACTTCAATACCCAGAAAGTACTTCAAAACCCCCAAATCTTTCATGTGGAAGCAGTCATTCAAATACTTCTTAAAAGCATTAATTGCGAAAGAATCGTTCCCCGAGATAATCAAATCATCAACATAAATGAGTACATTAAGTTGAATTTTTCCTTGATGCAGAATGAAGAGTGAATAATCTGAGTACGACCGAGTGAAGCCATACCTTTTTAATGAAGCAGCTAACTTAGCAAACCAGCATCTCGGGGCCTGTCGCAAGCCATATAAAGACTTTTTGAGACGACAAACCATACCTATTTTTTCGACATCGAAGCCGGGTGAAAGTTTCATATATACTTCTTCATCAAGATCACCGTGAAGGAAAGCATTATGGACGTCCATTTGATGTAGTTCCCAATTTTTCGCAGCCGCAACAGATAAGAAAGCGCGTACAGTGACCATTTTCGCAACAGGAGCGAATGTTTCATTGTAGTCGACCCCCTCTACCTGATGATTGCCAAAAATGACGAGACGAGCTTTAAGACGCTCGATGGTCCCATCAGCATGATATTTTATTTTATAAACCTATTTACAACCTAGGGCCTTCTTCCCAGGGGGTAATCTTTCCATTTCCCATGTTCCATTACCTTCCAAAGCCTCTATTTCTTTCTGCATTGCTGCTCTCCAACCAGGATGTTTCATAGCCTCATGAAACGTACGTGGCTCTAGCCCTTCATTGACAGCTGCAAGGAATAGACGGTGGCGCAAAGAGAATTTATCACAATTCACGAAATGTACTAATGGATACGGAGTACCTGAGGAGCTCGAAGAGGTCGGAGAACGTTTAGATGGACTCGATTTTTCTACGGTATGCATGACGTATTCGCGATGCCAGGCTGGAGCATGCCGACTTCTTTGACCATGCCCTAAGATTGGTTCGTTGGTCTCATTAGTAGATACAGCAGGTTGTTCGACGACCTCACTCACATCTTCTGCAGTAGCATGCCGACTTCTTTGACCATACCCTAAGACTGGTTCGGTGGTCTCATTAGTAGATACAGCAGGCTGTTCGACGACCTCACTCATATCTTCTGCAATAGGTCGTTGGGCTGTTTCTGTGTCCTGTGTAGGGTCAAGGCACCCACCATCATCATTCTCCAAATCATCCAAAAATTCAACATTCATCCTCCCCTTGTTGCTAGGCTCCGAATCTGTTGTATCTACACCAAGACTTTGTTGTGTATTTGCAAACGGGAACTCATTCTCATGAAATTTAACATCTCGTGACACGAAAATTTCACCCGTTTCAAGGTCATATAATTTCCAGCCCTTTTTACCATGAGGGTAGCCAATGAACACACACTTCCTACTTCTAGGTGCAAACTTGTCTGCTTTAGACTTTTGATTATGAGCATAACAAAGGGATCCAAACACTCTCAATTCAGAAAGATTTGGTTCTTTTCCGAAAAGGATTTCATATGGAGTTTTATTTTCCAATAACCGAGAGGGGGTACGATTAATTAAGTAAACTGCACTAAGCACACATTCACCCCAAAAGGAAATTGGAAAATTTCCTTGGAACATTAAAGCACGACCTACATTCAAAATATGTTGATGTTTGCACTCTACCCGACCATTTTGTTGTGGGGTACCAACGCAAGAAGTTTGGAAGACAATTCCATGTTCAGCAAAGTATTGCAACATACAGTTAAATTCGCTTCCATTATCACTTCTCACCAATTTAACTTGCACCTCAAATTGTTGTGTAATCATAGCAAAAAAAGAGCGAAAGGCTTTATAAACTTCTGTTTTAGAATGCAACAAATATACCCAAACAGCCCTTGAAAAGTCATCAACCAAAGTTAAAAAATAATGTGCACCACCCGATGAAGGTGTCTTATATGGCCCCCATAAATCACAATGAATTGATTCAAAAATCCGACTGGCTTTACTATTACTATTAGGAAAACTTTCTCGTGTTTGTTTTGCTAGAGGGCAAACATCACAAGCTTTATTCAACGATTTTCTAGAGGTACTAGAACGAAGAGCAGGAACTAACTTAACGACTCTATCTGACGGATGCCCCATTCGTCGATGCCACAACTCAAATTCACCGATCTCTAAAACTTTCGTCATGCATACCGAAGAAACCCCGCGATAGTAATAGAGTCCATCCTTTCGTTCACCGGCTCCAATCAGGCTCCCCGAACGTTGGTCCTGTATAGCACATAAAGATTCAGTGAATAGGACAAAGCATTTAGAGTCATCAATCAGTTTTGTCACTGAGATCAAATTGCAAGATAATGTAGGCACGAATAACACGTGTTCTAGTGTTATTCCGTCAGAAAGCTTCACACAACCTTCTTTGGTAGCCATGACCTGTTCTCCATTAGGCAAGCTAACATGACATGCTAAAATGTCTTTTGAATGAGTCAAATAGGATGCGTTGCCGGTAACATGATGAGAAGCACCGGTATCAATAATCCAAGACAAAGGATAATACTCACCTATCGTTTGGTCCTGTTGACGATTGTTTACCAGATTTAAAAGGATTTGAACTTGCTCAGGAGTCAAGTTGGCCAAGGAATCTCCTTCAGGTCCAAACCTTACTGCCTCGGTATTGCTTGTTTCGCCGTTGTGACTGGTCACTGCATTAACACGTAGTCCTCCAGCTTTTCCATGTTTAGAGCCAGCTGTCCCGGTGGCAGAGGTATGGTTATTACCAGGCCCTTTACCACCTCGAGTTCGGTCTTCCCACCAATCCGGATACCCATGAAGCTTAAAGCACGAACCATCATCATGCCCAAATTTTTTACAGTGAGAACAAAAGAGTTTAGACTTATCTTGTCGCTCAATCTTTCCTTTCCAGCGATCAGTCTGTATGGCAAAAACATTTGCTTCTTCTCTCGCGGCTTTGCCCCGTGCAATACCGCGGGATCTCTCTTCCTGTAGGAACGCCTGATAGGCTCGATCTAGATCCGGAGGTGGGTGTTGAGAGAGCAAATTGGTCCGAACCATGGCATATGAATCATCATCAACACCAATCAAAAACTGATGCAGTTTTTCTTCCTCTCTATCGCCGATGAATTTTCCTACCACATCACAGGTACACTTGCCACACTCGCAAGCATGTAACGGCTTAAGCCGGGCAAGATCGTCATACAAACCCATTAAGCGATTATAGTAATCGTCAATAGACATAGATTTAGTTTGCTTACATTCGATGATATATGCCCGTAATTGTTGTAAACGAGGGCCATTAGCCACACAAAAACGTTTCTCCAGGTAATCCCAAAGACGTTTTGCCTCATCATGAAAAGGAATGGAAGCCGCAACTTTCGGTTCCATGCTCCGTAACATCCATGACACAAGCATGGAATTAACGGTCTCCCAATTAATCAAATTCTTCTTGTCAGACAGTTTGTTGATGGTACCGTCAACAAAGACGAATTTTCGACGAGCCTTAAGGGACAAAGTGATTGCCCTGGCCCAAGCCAAGAAGTTATCGTCCTTCAAGATTACGTGGGTAATCAGATTTCCAGGTTGATCTCCGGAACCAAGATAGAACGGCGATGTTGGATCGATCTTCCCATCCTCTGCCATTGATAATAAAGCTCTGTAGCAAAGCAAGAAATTGACACAGTTGAAATTTTTAGGGTTTATATTGCTCTGATACCATGTGAGAAATCAATTTCCTTGCCTTTCTTTATTGAGAGATAACAAATATATATACAAGCATAAGCATCAATTACGCCTAAACATAAGCCTATCACTTTATGACTTTCTATACACAAAATATATCCTAAAAATAGGCTTAATAGGGGTTGTTCATGTGACATGTCCAACTGCTGGTCAAACCATGATTTTGACTTTTTTTTAACCCTAAAAGGTGGGCTCTCGCCTTTCGGTTCCTGGATCTTGGCATCTTCATAATTTCCTATTCGAGGGTTTTTGGATCGCAACACAGAGGTACCCCAATTCCATATCTAAATTATTTGTTCATTTTTTTTTCAGATTATTGGATCTTAAATTTTATATGCTTCGTCGCGTAAGATCTTGTTCAATTACAACCGGAAGTTCGTAACTTGAATGGTTTTGGGGCAATGAGTCAATGTTTATTTTGTTTCGTCGTGTAGATCCTTAGTGGTTTTGTGGATGTATGTCGAATTGGCGGTTTGATTTATGTTTAGTGATGATCATAGAAATTTCTGCAATTAATAATCTTGTTGCGATTACTGTGCATAGGTTTAAGCTCAATTGAGAAATGATAAGTTGGAGGAATTGTGCTTCATTGATTAGGGAAATATAGATTAGGGAAGTGATTCATGTTGTTATAGATTCAGCAACTGTGAATGTTGTTGCCTTAACTGATTAAGGTGCTTAATTTCAGAAATTTAAGCTCGTTTGAGGAATGATAAATTGGACTAATCCTCGTGATCTACTTGTGAGTTGTGACCAACTGAGAATTACACTACTGTAAGTAGAAAGTTGGAATGTTATGCGAATACTTGATTCCTTTGCGCTTTCTAGATGATGATATGTTATGTTGTTGCTGATAAATCAGGGATTTTTGCTTTAAGATGGGGCTCAATTTGCTTATTAGAGTGTTGCAGGGAAGTAGCATGTTAGAAATTTAATGTTTCCATATTGAGTTCATGAAATGAATCGACTAGGGACCCAAACCGCTTTTAGATTTCTGGTGACCTAAAAGGAGGAAAAAGAAAACGAGAGTTTGTGTTTGTGTTTTTATTAGAGAGCAAAAGGCTAGTGTGTGGGTGTGGTGCATAATCCCATGGTTGTAGTCCCACTACTCACTACTCAGCTCTATGGTTTTGTAAATGTTCATGAGTTCATTTCTTTATGAAAATTTTGGTAGCAGGTTGCAGTACTAGGGTTGGAGCTACTTTTTTCGACAACTTAATGTTTAGATTTCTCATTGGGAATTCTTCTACTCATCATGATTTTTTTTCCTGCAAGAATTTCCCCACAAATCTCAGTCCGAATCTCTTTTAATTTATTTTTTATTTATATGCCGTGTCCTAGCATTTAATAACAAAGCCTAGGTAGTAGGTACAACAGATAAGCATCCTCACTATAGAGTAATCACTGCAAAAAATTGTTACAAATAACATTTAAGAACAACAATTCTAAATGGTAGACTGGTGGTGATAGAACTCACATGTATGGGGGACTCTATTCAAAATCTGGAAAACAAAACTTGGAGCTTTGCCAAGCAGCACTGAAGATCATTGTCGGGGAAAAATCTAGCTATGTTTGCTAAGTTTCTGTGAATTACGCAAGCGGCCCTAAACCCCTGAAATGAAAGTCTCATGTTCTGCTTTTTAAGCCAAAAATCTTGCTTCATCTCTAACTAAGAAATTATTGAAGTAGCACAGTTGATGCATTACTTTGCTATAAAATTGCTAGTTACCTAACAAACTTTGATTTACCTTCAGAAATGAGTGGACCGTCTGCATGCCATGTCGGAAATACCAATTATACAGATACCAATTCACTCCTTACATAGTAACATAGAATCTATGGGGAAATTACTACATTTTGTGCTAAAATGCGTTGTATCTGATAGAGATGGATCTTATCTCAAGCTAGGGGCCTTATTGAACCTGGTTATCCTCTGAATAATTGTATTTCAATTTCCCAGTGGAAGTGATAAAAATTCCGTTAAGATGTATGATTACTAAACGGCATAGTGGTAAAGCCATTCAGTTAGAAGTTTACTGAGATTCAAGTAGAAGTGTTGTGCCCCTACCACACCCCATCCCCAAAAAAGAAACCAATATTGCAGAAGAAAATAAACTGTAAGGAAGAAAAAGTCATTCATATTCATGGCAGATAATGACATATCCATTCAAGAATAAAAAGCTATTGAACTCTTGCTTAATTAAGTTAGATTGCAATATCCCTTGTTTATGCGTACAGCATATATACTAAAACAACCTAGTTTTTGCAGTTCTTACGATGGAATCAGATACAGAACCTAACCACAACCACAGCATGATGATTGAGCACAATGTTCCACATAACATGCAGATTGATTCATCAAGAGCTCGTTTTCCATGCTGCATTGTGTGGACACCCCTCCCTGTTATTTCGTGGCTCCTTCCTTTCGTTGGTCATATTGGTATAGGCAGAGAAGATGGAGTCATCCTTGACTTTGCAGGACCTAACTTTGTGTGTGTAGATAACTTTACGTTTGGGGCTGTGGCTCGTTACGTCCAAATAAGCAAAGAGAAGGTACGACCTATTTAGTATTTACTGTTATTACCAATTTGTATATGATAGGCTGTATATCTGTAGCCTAGCCACTGAAGACAGTTCCTCGCATAACATTCGTGTTTTTGATGGACCTAACTTTGTGTGCGTAGATATTTGTGTTTTTGAAACACTACAAGTTTATGTACATGTGTAAGAAAGAATACCGGAAGTCTCAACTTTGCTTATTTATCAGTCACAAAGTAACTTCTCTGTGTTCTATACTACTCCATACGTGTAGTAATTGTAATTTTCGGATGTCCCACCAGTATTTCTACATTTCTATTGTTACAAAAGTTGGGAATTCTCTTATTACTATTTACCTCATTATTGAATAGTACTTGAGGCATTTTACATATGGTCAAACAGTTCCTCTAAACTATATGCTTGGTCAACTGTTGCAATTTTCATACAAAAGCCAAGAGTTCATCAATGACATAGAGGGCATATGTATATATGAGACATATGGCTATATATGAGAGATGGCATTTGTAGAATCTAAGTGCACTGAATAGTGCTTGTGAAGCCTTATCCCACAACAAAACCAAACTAAACGAACCCGGTAGAAGACCCCCGACCCTTATCCCACAACACAGATGCCTTGTATAGGGTCAGGTTCAGGGGAAAACCTCAAAAAAATGGAAAACTAAAGAACACCCTGGTAGCCCTTCATTCAGACGGTATGCACTTGTGCATACAAGTAATTTGTAAAATGCACATGTGCATATGCACAAGTGCATAAAACCAAAAAAACAACATGATTTACCATTATGCACAAGTGCATACCGTCCAAATGAAGGGCTACCAGAGTGTTCTTCAGTTTTCCGTTTTTTTGAGGTTTTCCTTGAACCTCCCTCGCCTTATATATATATATATATATATATATATATATATATATATATATATATATATATAACACATGCACATACATACACATACACAGTCAAGTTCAAATGAGAACCATAAATATCTTGACAACTTTCTTTCTTTATTTCCATATATGTCTGTATTCTTTAACGTCATTAGGCTATTTCACCATTTCTAGAGCTTATATCTCAACTACATTACATCTTAACCTTTTCGTTCTTTTGCTACAGTGCTCCATAGCTCCCCTTCCATCCACCATGTACAGAAGCGAAGAAGAATACAGACTAGTAGAGTCGGGAAGAAACCAACACACATGGGATGATGCCTTAAAAAAGAGCACACAAGAATACCAACACCGAACATATAACATCTTAACGTGCAACTGTCACTCCTTCGTGGCCCATAATCTCAACCGGTTGGAGTTTCAAAGCGGCGGATGGAACGTAGTCAACGTGGCGGCATTGATTCTTCTGAAAGGTCAATGGGTAAATACGGCATCTATGATTCGAGCTTATGTTCCATTTGTGATCATATTCTTGGTAGGAATCACTTTTGGAGGAGCTAATTTTCTTACTTTTTTGGCATTCTTTGCATTTCTTCTAGTTGGATGGTTTCTTTTGGGTACATATTGTTTCAAAAACTTCATAAAGCTGTAGTAGCTCTTTTGTTTATGGCTGGATTTTGAGTTTGATGGTATGCAAGACTGTTGATTGTATAAAGATTTGGTGTATCAAGGTTGTTTTCATCTTGTTCTTGTGCAAATACATTTTTTACCTTTTTTATCCCAGTAAATCCCAATCAGAGTAAAGTAATTATAATTAGGGATGGCAAGAGGCAGTGTATGGGTAGTGCAAGAGTAATTCTGTTATCCAATTCATTCAAAATAACGGGTAACGAAAAATATCCATCTCATAAAACTCAAATCCATATCCTATCCATTAAAAGTAGAGGGTAATGAAACAGGTAATGGATAAATGGTAAAGCAAAATTTCATTTTGAACTACAAATTATATTGTTAAACCTCAAATATACAAGTTAAACATAAATTCATAATATAGTTATTATTTCATATCTAAATTGTTTTAATAAACATTTTATTACTCTAGATATAATCATAGTATCTTAAAAATTGTAAGACGACATTTTTTATAGTATTTATTTTCCTAACCCCATTTTGTTTCTCATTTAATCATCATAAAATTTTTTTACTCGATAAATATAAAAAATAAAATAAAGTACACATTAATATATGACAACATTATAAAAAAAAGTATTAATAGCTAACTTAATAATTATGTACATAGAGGGAGGTTCAAGGGAAAACATCAAAAAAATGGAAAACTGGGGAACACCCTGGTAGCCATTCATCTGGACGGTATGCACTTGTGCATACAAGTAAATTAAGGTGTTTTTTTGTTTTATGCACTTGTGCATTATATGCACTTGTGCATGTTACAAATTACTTGTATGCACAAGTGCATACCGTCCAGATGAATGGCTATCAGCGTGTTCCTCAGTTTTCCCTTTTTTGAGGTTTTTCCTTGAACCTGACCCTATGTACATATATATATATATATATATATATATATATATATATAGAGAGAGAGAGAGAGAGAGAGAGAGAGAGAGTCGGGTTCAAACGAGAACGATATATATTTAAGAAAACACGAGAACGGTCGAATCACATATGGTTTTACACTAACATCACATACAAAATCACATGTGATTCATGCGACTTTTCCCATGACTTGAAAATGCGGCCAAAGTCGTCTGCATTGCTTTTTTTACTGCTAATGTAAAACCACATGTGGTTTTGTACATGATTTAGCCGTTCTCGTGTTTTTTAAATAGTTAGCATTCTCATTTGATCCTCCTTCTATATATGTGTGTGTATATATATATATATATATATATATATATATATATATATATAGCGTTTGGGTTCCGGTGAGAAATTTAGGTTAATGTGGGAAACGTGAGAAGTGGTTATCAACCGTTGGCTGAGAAATAGATGCAGATTAGGATGAGATGCATTGAAATGCACAAGATCAATTCCCTTTTAAGCCGTAATTCATGGGAGGACATGAGATTAGAATTGATCAACGGTCAGATTCACTTCTCACGCTTCTGAAGTTAACCTCAACTTCAAACACGATTCTTCGCCTATATATATATATATAGACGGAGGTTCAAGGGAAAACCTCAAATAAATGAAAAACTAAAAAACATCTTATCAACCGTTAGATTAGATGATCTGATGGATATGATTAAACAGGCGGTTACAACAATATTTTTTAAATTAAAAAAACCTCCACCCCCTATTTTTTATTCGAAAAAATACGAAAAATGAACAAAATTCGAGCGAAATAAATTACACCAAATAAACGATCATATTTTTCTCGTTAATTTGACATCCATATTCATATATTTTTTCATTCGTTTTTCGTGGTTTTTCGATTTTCCATTTATTTAGAGTTTTCTCCTGAACCTGCGTTTCTTTTGCAAACCAAGCAATTTGTACAAACTATGCAAACCAATCTTAGCCGTTCATCAAGTCTAATGAATATATGATTTTATTATGTTTCTTAATTTAAAATCATGATTATAATGAATAAACTTAACATTTCCTAATTTAAAATCATGATTATAATGAATAAACTTAACATTTTCCATATATATCACAATCATTATTAATGAATCATAATCATTATCCATAAATATATCTATTGTTTCCTAATATAGTGGTTTGCTTGTACAAATTGTTTGGTTTGCAAAAGAAACGCACCCTATATATATATATATATATATATATATAGAGAGAGAGAGAGAGAGAGAGGAAGGATCATGCGAGAAGTTAAACATTTTGCGAGAAGGCGAGAAGTATTATATCATATATGATTACATGGCATGTGGGTGTGTTTAATCATATATGATTAAACTTGTGTATCACATATGATTAAACACTTCTCGCAAAATGTTTAGCTTCTCGTTTGAACTTGCCCCTATATATATATATATACACAGAGAGAGAGAGAGACGAAGGATCGTGTGAAGAAGTTGAGGTTAACGTGAGAAGCGTGAGAAGTGGATCTTAACCGTTGATCACTTTTAATCTCGCCGTCCCATGAATTGCGTCTTAGAAGAGAATTGATCTGGGGCATCTCGGTGCATCTCATCCTAATGTGCGTCCATTTCTCATCCAACGGTTGATAACCACTTCTCACGTTTCTCATGTTAACCTTAACTTTTCACCGGAACCCAACCCTATATATATTATATATATATATATATATGGAGGGAGGATCAAACGAGAACAGTAAATATTTAAAAGAACACGAGAACTAACAAAATCATTAGTGATTTTACATTAACGTGCCAAAAAGCCACGCAAACCTGAAGCCGCGGCCAAAGTCCTTTTTTCGTGTGTTAATGTAAAATCACTAATGATTTTGTTAGTTCTCGTGTTCTTTTAAATAGGTATTGTTCTCGTTTGAACCTGACTCTTATATATATATATATATATATATATATATATATATAGGGTTGGGTTCTGGTGAGAATGAAAGTTACGTTAAGAAGGGAGCTTCACCCTTGAATGCACATTAGGATGAGATGCACCAAGATGGACCGGATCAACCCCCGTATCAAGCACGATTCATGGATAGGTTTGAGATTAAAAGTGATCAAGGGTCTAGATCTCTTCTTTCCTTCTCACCTTAACTCTTCTTCTCACACGATTCTTAATGTGTGTGTGTGTGTGTGTATATATATACACACGAAGGATCGTGTGAAAAGTTGAGGTTAACGTGAGAAGTAGATCTGACTCGTTGATCACTTTTAATCAAATGTCCTCCCATGAATTACGACTTAGAAGGAAATTAATCTGGTGTATCTCAGTGCATCTCATCCTAATGTGCATCCATTTCTCATCCAACGGTTGATAACCACTTCTCATGTTTCTCACCGAAATCCAACCCTATATATATGGTTGGGTTCCGGTGAGAAGGGAAGTTATGGTGAGAAACATAAGAAGGGTTATGGACCTTTGGGTCAATCCTAATTGGAGATAAACACTAATGAGATGCAACGGATCAATTCCCATGACATAGGAGATAGATTGAAAGTGATCAAGGGTCTAGATCTCCTCTTATATATATATATATATATATATATATATATATATATATATATAGAGAGAGAGAGAGAGAGAGAGAGAAAGAGAAAGAGAAAGAGAAAGAGAGACCCCTTCAAATATAAACTGTGCATATGTTGCACCCCTTACAAACCAATCCTATCCATCCATTTTGTAATCCAATGGTCTAGATTAAAAAGGGTGTGAATTGTAAATTTGTGAAACTAGCTTACCAAATGTGTTGTGGTACCCCAAAATGGAGTGAATAAATAAAAAAGGAAAAATGGAAAAAAAATAGAAATAAAATAAAATAGTTTTTATTTTATTGGATCAAACCAATATATATATATATATATATATATATATATATATATAGTTGAAATGGGTCAAGTATATCATTTAATGAAAGTGGGAAGTGGAGAAATGAGTTTAGGTTCAATCAAACTCAAAGTGAAAGAAAAAGTCAAGCTATGGGTGAAAAGTGTAAATTTGGTTAAACCTTTGAAGCCAAGGGGAAGAATGACATTCTATAATAGTTAAGGGTTAGTGTCAGACGTCAACCAGTCCAAAGTTGAGGGACCTGTATTATAAATTCGACATATTTCAGTTTGGAAAGGGACGTGTCGATGTTGTGTTTTTAGGCCTGCTATTGGTTCCTTTAGTCAACTAAAAAGCCAAAAACGTTTTCAGGATTAAATAAACAACCCATCAATGAACATTTTCCTTCAAACCGTTTCAAAAATGATGAAGTTTTGAGAGAGAATTCGGTGCTCGAAGTTCATGTTCGAGTTTTGGTTTTTTTTCGACGATTCAAGGTAAAATACTCAACGAAATCTCGTGATTTTTATGTCTTTGGATTCGTTTTTAAGTTCTTTATCAAACCCAGGTTGTCTCATGTCTCAGATTTAAGTTTAGGAGGTTCAGTCTCGTGTTTAATGTTTGTTCGATTCGGTTTAAAAACCAAAAATTCGAAGTCAAAATACAAGCTCGTTTCTTAACCATTTTGCGTGATTCTTGACTTATTTGGTAAGAATAAATGTGATCAAGAGTTTGTAAAAAGAAAACGATGGAAAAAGGGGTTAATCAGACCTGCATTTTGTTGCCGGAGAGTTGTGAATCAACCGGCGTATTAGCCGGCGTTAGATCCAACGTCGTGGACTTAAAAAGAAAAAAAGGTAGCTGATCCCATTTATTACATTTTGGGCTACAAGCCTAAAATTAAATAATACAATTATTTAATTGTTTTTAGGCCCAGTTATTTAATTAAGTTTATTATTATGAATTCAAACTATAAAGTAGGATTACTTAATTTAATTTATGAATTAGTTAATATGTTGGTTTGAAATTTATTTAAATTAATATATTGATATAATTTAGAAATTTATTTAATTAATTATTTATTTATAATGGGATATTTTAATAAATCATAAACGTATGTGGATGATTTATTAATTATATTAAACCGTCGCATTTTGGGTTTATTGTCTATTTGCGACATTTAGTTCAGAGAGATAAATCATATGGTTATTTATTTCTAAGGAGTATTGTATTAAATCAATTAATTTAATTAGTTGATTTAATAATTAGACTAAAGTGTCGTTAATTGATGAGATTGTGATTTAAGCACTTTATTTTGGAATTGATAATTTATATAATTATGAAGGAATAAATATGGCGTTTTGATACGTCATGAGTTTTAGACTTGGGGTTTTACTAAAATAGTCTAGGTTGATAGGGTTGACCAATAGTTGACTTTTACCTCGGTTGACCCATAAGTATTTTGATGATGAGATCAAATAGATATATTTGAGTCATTTAGAGACCTGATTTTAGAGTTTGACTTTAGGTCGAGTCAGGTTGACTAAAGTTGACTTTTGGAGAAAATAAGTCATTAATTGGATATGGTGGTATAAAATGTGTAGGTTTTCAGTTGAGAGCTATCAGTAGCCGATCTACACGGAATCAGGTGAGTCTTCATGAGATTTACACTGGGATGCATACTTACGTACAAATTTAATTTCAGCATTATATGATTTATATGGTGATGTTTGCGTATGCATGATGTTTCAGTTTTCATACATGATACATTATATTTCTCATGTATGTTATTTATGATCAGTTGCATGCTATGTGTTTATTTTGTTTTCAATAACTCTAGCATGTTGTTTCATATGGAAGTTTTATGGGCGGTTTCAAAGGGTGGGCATTTGACCAGTAAGTCACACGACAAGTGGCTTGACCTCGTAATGGGTATCGAGACAGGTGTAGGTCAGACAACCCAGGGAAAGTCAGTGACAAAATGACCCTTACCCGAAGAGACAGTTTATGAGATCTCTTTTCTTTCAGCGCTGCATGTTTTCAGAAAATGCATATTATTTGATACAATGTTTTGAAGTTGATATGCATTATGTGAAATGATTTTATTCACACAAACCATGAACTCACTGAACTTTATAAGCTGACTATAGTATGCATCTCAGGGACAGAAGGTTTCAGGTTGGATAAAGGAAAATGGCACACATAGAGACTTGCCACTGCCATTTAAGTTCAGTATTTATGTTCAAGCATCTATTATGAATAAATATTGTAACGCAACTCGGTATGGGACGGGTTAGCATTTAAGTTACATATTTATTGTTTTAAAGTCTTCCGCTGTAAAGGGTTTAAAGTTTTATTTTTAGCCGAAATTTTGGAATATTTTGGAGAATTGTTTTAGATTTCGTAACACTTATCAAGGCCAAAATATGGGTGTTACATGTGCAAAATAGAAATGCACGAAAAGGGCAAAATAGGGAGAATGCATCGTATTTCAAAATTGGTGATCTGATTCTCCCCCAGATTATCCGCTTCCCTTCCCCATGACAGCTGTGCAATCCGATATTCCTACGATCATGAAGAAATCTCTTACCCTAGTTGATGCAATTGTGACCTCCGTTTGAGAAAACATCACTGGTTCATCGGGAAAAAATGACGAAAAATGCCGAAAATCAAAGAATTCGAGGTGTGTTTTCCCTCCAGAAATTGGTGCATATAAGTTGCTCTCTTAAGTCGATTGATTGATATTTTGTTTGCAGTTAAGAAACCGAGCGAAAGAATCATGCTTAAGACTCATTTCTCTCGGTTCGTTAACATCAAGGGAAATCCAGTTTGCTTAGATGCAGAGAGTAATGATGTTGAACTAGAGAAGTTGAAAAGTGGAGCAACAAGAAAGGGAACAATGCATATATGAAATCTGCTCATGCATATGTGAAAGTTAATTTGTAATATAAATGTGTTTTTGGATATGTATGTGAGTTAAGGCATATATGCATTTGGAATATGTTTTTGGATGTGGGAAAATGCATAATGAAATTGCTTACAATATATGACATTGATATTAATATTTTATAAAATCAAAGCATATATGCATCATGATCATCCTAAACCAAATATGTGAGTAATGCATATATGAAACCTGGTAATATTAATGTGTATTGGATATGTCTATGCGTAAAAATATATATGCGTCTGAAATCTGTTGTGGATATGTGCATATATATACACATGCACATATGAAATACATAACAAAAGAGGAAAAAATATGCACGATCTTACCATTCTCGTTATCTTGTGTTTGAAGATAAAAAAATGTGTTTTACTGGAATATGAATTATTCAAACGTAGGAAATATAAATGCAAAATAAAAAAGAAGCAATATTTTAGGAAAAAAAATCTTGAATGGTTATCATGTTCCTAATTATCCAAATTTAATAATATATTAATTAAATAAATAAATATTTATAATACTAGAAGCGTACTCGAGATATATTCCGATTTTAATATTTCATTTTATTTTTATTTTTTTGTCGATTTACAGTACGATTTTGGATGGTTTTGAAAAAGTGATAATGTTTTTTTTAATAAATTTGTTTAATTTAGACTTAATAATATAATGTTTTTTATATTAAAAAAAAAGTATTTAGTTAGAATTCAATGATTATCTTATATATTTTAATGACATCTAGAAAAAATAACCAATTACATATTTAATAATATAATTAAAACAAATTTATAGTAATATAATATATTAATTAATAATGATACATGGAAAGATATGCATAAAAGAAAGGTCTTGCACATACCAAATTAGTGGGTGTTAGAAGTCTGCAGTAGTAATATGTATCTTGTGCTTTGATACTTGTAAATTAAGAGATTTTTAAAATCTTAGCATAAAATGATGGTACATTATGCTTAATAATTTGTATTTAAGAGTTTTTTATTCATGCTTTATAATATAGCATAGATTACCTTTCTACCCCGATTATTATTTAATTATAAAAAAATAGAAAATAACTATGTTGAGATCAAGAGTGGAGATTGGTTTGTAAGAGGTGCAACAAATACAAGTTATCTATTTGACATTGATACAAATCATACAAACTAAGCAATAGAGATTTTTATGGAAATGATGAAAGAATCATTTATTATGATTTCAATATTTATGGAAAATAATTAGAGATGAATGTTTTATACGAAAGAGATATTTATGAGATATTCATTAAATTATATTTAAATATGCCAATGTATATTCTATATATTCATGAGTCGATATAGCATCATTCTAAACAAATCCTTGATAACAAGCCAAACAGAAAATTGTCTTCGTTGTTCAGATTTGGGAGATTTTGAAAATGGGTGAAGAAGGACAGGTGATTAGTTGCCACACCGTTGATGCCTGGAATCAACAGATTCAAAACGGCAAGAACAAATTGGTATTGTGCTTCATTTCTTATCGTCATTTCATGCATTGATTCGATTATACTTGTTTTTTTAAATGTTTGGAGCATGTGATTTCGTTTTCCTTCTTTTCGTTTTTACGTCGATTTAATTATGATATATGGTGATAGTCGTCAGATTTCCATCTCATACATATAGGTTGATTATGATATTTGATCGTCAACAGTACTAATGTGATTATTTGACTGATCAATGGCGGACTGTTTTTATCGATCTCCTTTTGTTCTGATTGGGGTTCCTTATCCATATGAGTTTCGTGCTTTTGATTTTATGGTGTTCCGTTAGCAATTTTCTGTGGAAAGATCATTTCATCAAGGAATCTGTAGACTCAAATCTACAAAAGGTGGATTCATATGCTAATCGACCCGAATTCTAATTAAACCACTCAATTTGATGACTAATAAACACAAATTAATTATGATGTTTGATGCATGTTATCGGAATGGATCTGAATTCTTACCCAACAAGTGTGTAATATTTGTACAGATAGTTGTGGACTTTGCTGCTTCTTGGTGTGGACCTTGTCGAGCCATTGCTCCATTTGTCTCAGAGCTGGCTAAAAAAATGCCCCATGTTATCTTCCTCAAAGTTGATGTGGATGAGTTGAAGGTACAAACAGGTTTCTTTAATATTAGAAACCGCAAAATAGATCAAAATGTAACACAGTTTGCCTTAACTCTTATTTAGTATAACATTCAAAAAAAAATTCTATAAAATCAATATTAACAAAATTTTAAGATGTCCATTTTGACCATTAACCTATTGAATTTGTATTATTTGATGATGACCGGGATGTCAAGTTTGTCATCCATTTTGTCATAAACTAACCTCCATAATTTGTAGCATTTGATGGTGTGGATGTCAAGTTTATTGTCCACATTACCTTAAACCTTCTCGTAAACAGGTATCATGCGTCATCAAATGTTATAAGATCAACAGGTCACCGGCCAAAATGGGTATAAAATAAGAAATTTTGAAACTTTGTTGCATTTTGAGGTATTTTTGTACTATGAGAAACAAATGGGAAAAAGAGTTTACTTTTGATTATAGAAGCATATTGGAATGATTTGTTTTGGGCATTGCAGGAAATTGCATCAGATTGGGGTGTGGAAGCAATGCCAACTTTCTTGTTACTGAAAGACGGGAAGACGGTCGCCAAGGTCGTGGGTGCAAAGAAAGAAGACCTTCAACAGACAATCAACAAACATGCTGGTAACTCTAGTTCGAGTGCATGATTCGGATTTTGTTTCATCCAATTTATTCGTATCTTACTTTAGAAGATTCATAAACACTTAGGCCAACAAGCCTAAGAACCTCTAGTTCCATTTCGTGTGTTTCTTTGAACTTTTGGTTTTGTTTGCTTAAAATTTAATTGAATAACATGCTTTTAGGGACATATCTTTAAAAAAAAAGATATTTTGTTAGGTAATGATCCCTTCTGATAATTTGCTCTTAACAAAAATGGCAATCGATTTCCATTTTGTTAGGAAAACACATGCGCTTTCTCACTTGGCTTCATCAGAAGCCGGTGGACAAGGAGCAGTTGTTATTGGTGCAGGTCCCAACTTCTAAATCAAATCTGTAGTAAATTTTCGAGTTAGGATAAGTAGCTCATGAAGATTTGCAAGAGCCAAATAGAAAATGTAACCTTCCTAAATCTTTGATCACAAATCATTTGTGAATTTATTGATTTATTCTCGGTTAGAAAAATAGCATCAAGATAAACTCTCACAAGTACAAGAGTTGATCATATGCATTTGTAAAATTGTTAATAATCTTTCTTCGAATGTTGATAACCCATGATTCTGAAAGCACATAACCATTGTCTTGAAGCTTGTTTTAACCCATATAAAGATTTATTATGCCCTGCAAAAACCAAACCTAGAGGAGGCTTCATCTAAATCCCCGTGTGGAAAAGCATTGCTACCATTAAGTTGATGTGTCCCGATCACCGGAGGTTTTGGATCCGCCGTTGCATCCAAGTCTTTCCACATCTCTTTAGCAGATTCTTAATAAAGAATACTATTTGCTCTATGCCTCTATCTCACGATAAAACATCGAGAATCAATAAGTCACCGTGTCTTTGCCCGCTGCCATCGAACAAGATCAGAAGAATCTGTTCAAGGTTTAACAACCTTTCCAGTAACAAAACCAAGCTTGTTCTTCGGTGATAATGCCATCGAATAGCTTGGTTGGATGCCAGAAGATGATAAGAGGAATGGAAGTAAAGACTAAAGAGGACTCCAACTCCAAGCATCGGTCTTTTTATGATTTGTAAAGACATTAGGGGCCATATATCAGTGAAACAAAACTACAAACACCATGTGTGCGGAAAAAAAAAAATGATTTTTCAAACACAACGCACATCTCTAGAAGGAGATAGAAAAAATAACAAATTGACAAAGATAAAAGCATAAGTATTAGCTGGGGCTCAATTGAACAATGGTATTCACTATATGATCTACTCCTAAACAAGAACCTAATTCTGGGGGTTCATTTTTCCCCCATTATAACACAAAACAACCTACAGAGATCACACCATTCCGATCACCAATTTGGTACTCAAACCCAACACCTGGTTCCAGATTCCGCCAGAGCCAAAGGACTAGTTTCCATCACGAAGCTCAAAATATCCGTTAAAGGAACTAGGCTAAATCCTCGATCACATTTGGTGTTAATTAGTTGATCTCTTAACTAGTGAAACTTTAGTGGGGTCTCCGCCAAGTTCTTCAAAAATCACCAACAAGTTATTTGTCGGTTTTAACCAAGATCTTGGCACGTGGTACCTGAAACAGTACCTAGTCGGTCAGTAAATGTGCATAGCATTAACTTTGAGGGTCAGTTCAACAGAATAAAGCTTAGGCCTTGGGGCTCCTCCCTATAGGTAGCCAATTCGAGTTTCCTCAAGGCCATTGAGGTGGATTTTCCTGGTTTTTATCTTCAGGACCCATAGGATTAGTCGAGGTGAGCACAAGCGGGCCCGGACACCAATAGTTACCAACAAAAAAAAAAAGAATTTGTCATGTTTTGCAGTGGTCTTACCATCTCTGGGTTGGTTGACCACACCCTAGCTGGCATGTCAATGGGCGATAGGTTCCAGCGTAATGGCACCCTTGGCAATCACCCGTAGCATAAGTTGTCCAATATCGTCCGATGTTTTGACCGTTGATCCATGCTTGACCTTTTCCCATACTATTCATGTCTAGAGCCAATGGCTCATCACCATCAGGTGTGTTGAAGTAAGCCTGCAAAGAATTGAAGACCCTTTATTTCATTGATTATGATTACTGCTATGCGAACAAAGATAAGTTGGTTTTCATCGTCAACTAGACAAATCCACTTAGGAAACCAAACCAAACGAGCCAAGTATATCCCATCCGGAGGTGGGGCTGGGGTAAGACGTAGGCAGACCTGTCCTCTACCCTAAATAGTAGAACAGTTGTTACCATGACGACCAACAACTAGTGAAAAGTGTGTGAAAGGGAGAAATACAAAAATACTAAAATTTGAAAAGCTAGATATGAGTAAGCAATAGCAATAAAACTAGAAAGATAGAAACACATATATGCTAAATTTTGAGAAACTAGATATGAGTAAACAACATATAAATGGAAGCAAAGTACATGAAAAACATAACCAAGGTGTGAAACAACACACCTAGTCTAACTTAGGCTTCCGGTAACCAAACTAACCAACTCACAAACCCTATCCCTTACCCTCTACCTCTCCGGCTCCCTTGCCCGTCTAGATCCCAACCCCTAGGGCGCGTTTGGTTTGCCGGAATGGATTGGAATTAGAGGGATTTGGATTTCAAATCCATTTCAATCCCGTGTTTGGTTTGCAAGTTTGTCCGGATTTGAAATCCTAGAATTTCTTTGAAATCCCTCCAACATAGGATTTTGAAATCCCAAGGGAATGTCTAGGATTTCAAGAGATTTCGTAGGATTTGTATATAATAATGTTTAAAAATATGTTAAAAACACTTGTTTTCTAATAATCAGTTAAATAAAAGGTAATTTAATTACTCATAAATTTTTTAATGAATTTTTTATAAATAATGGAATTTAAATCCATTCCAATCCTACAAATCAAACACACAAAAGGATTCCAAATCCCTCCAAATCCAAATCCCTATAAGAAATCCAATCCAATCCATTCCATTTCATTCCTACAAACCAAACGGACCCCTAGTCTTATCTCCCAAGAATTCCTATCAAAGGTCATGTCCTCAAAAATACCTAAAGCCGACAATTCTGCTTATGAGTTTCCACATAAAGATTTCTCCTTTCCGCTAAGTTCAACGTGGTTACGAAATTTTTAATAAAATATGAAAGCTTGTTACCAATCATGATTTTTTTTGTATGTTTGCCATACCTTGTGCCATGTTAATGGTTGCTGTTTCTGGGCGATCAAAGAATCTTGAGTCCATTTGACAGAAGACATAGGATTTGAAGAGATAACGTTCATGGCCTCTCCCTTCAGACCAACCTGTTCAAAAAAACGTGGCAATTATGTAGAATGTAAGGGGCGTAAGTGGAAATATGTGAAAAAAAGCCCCAATAAGCTATCTACGGTAGCTTTTCAAAAGCTACCTTATAGCTTACCAAACGAGGCTTTTTCAATAAGTTCAACTAAGCTAGCATATGGATGTCAAGCATGTCCTTAGTTTAAATGCCAAAAACATCAAGTTAAAGTGAGCAAACAAAGTAAGCCGAACCTGGTAAGTCCAGTTAGCCCATGACAAGTCCCGTTTTCCTTGGTCAAGACCATACAGAGCCACCGGACCCAAGACTCCGGTCTCCCATGTTTCATAATGTCCTCCCATGTTCTTCACAAAAATGAAACATCAAGTCTTTCTGCTGCAACCAATATAAATAGTAGAAAAGCAAGAAACTAACCGGTAATCCCACTGCCACACTAAGTAGTGCGATCTTGTTGCTTCCGGCACGTAGATTGATCTCTTCTTTGTACGTAACTTTCCTATGTTTTCGTGTTCCAAAACTGGAACCTACAAATGCTTAAGGGTTTAGGGTTTAAGGTTTAGGGTTTAAGTACGAAAACAATATCCCATCAACATACCTGAGTGTTCCCCATTTACGAACACATGTAGAGCATGGCCAGACGACTGCACCAAGAGCTTAGGGAGCTCCCCTCCATGCAAGAAACGTTCAGATGAACCAACATCAACACTGTAGAAAATAAAACACCATATTCGTTATTTATATGATTAATGTTAATAAGATACCTTAAAATACAAGTCTTACCTAGTTGTATACCAAAGATAATCACTAGTATCTCTTGTGACGTTAATTTGCTCCAATAGACCCGTTGTAGTGAATACAGAGCTCTCGTCAGCCTTGGTTACATCTTCGCTATATGTCTCCCAAGAAAACATTTTGGAATTGCTAAGTAACATTTCCATTTGTGTGGATTGAACTCCCACCTGCGGCGGTTTTTATAAGATTACAAAAAGATGTGTATAAAAGCAATAGTTAGTGTAAACTTGGGCCATGTTTGACAACCATAACCTAGTTGTTAACCGATTACTAGTTTTTTGAAAAGCTACTTCAAGTAGCTTTTCAATAAGCTCTAGGGTTTTTTTTCATCTTTTTCTAATTATGCCCCTTATATTTTTACATAAATAATCAAAGACACTAACCTTTTAACCCATTTTACATTGTCATCTAACTTATCAGCTAGTTTTTATCAAACATGACTAATTTATCAAAGCTAGCTTATCAGCTAGTTTGCCAAACATAGCCTTGATCAAAGTTACATACGTCTGCTGTGTTGAAACCAACGTTTTTGCAGTCGGGAAGGATGCTGATGGACCAAGGAGGTAAAGTGTAGTGCTTGTTATTGAACGTCACTTTTGCAGCATTATTCGGGTCGTAGTTTGAGAGAAAGGCTGCGCAGTTTTGTGATCTGGGAGAGAACACATGTGCCTGGAAAAGTTAATTGGTCAGTAAGGAATTTTTTCAGTTTTTTTGGGGGAAAATAAATTAAAGTTAGATAGATAGATATATGAAGATGAGAACCTGTTGAAGGTTTCCCAAAGAGGTGATAATAGGATCTGCTGAAACTAAAGCAGGCTCACATTGCTTAATAACCTTGTGAAGCTCCTTCAAATGGCCGTATTTCGGTTGCCTGATCAAGCCTATATGGGTTCATAGTAAAGGATTAACATTTCTAACACTAGGGTGTAAGAGTCTCACATCAGCCATACTTGGACCATTTCTGCTCAGTATATGTTGGAACTTTGCTTCTCTCCTCAAGGGCTCTTTCGGAGAGTAATCTAGTGGGGTTCCGCATATTCTAACATGGTATCAGAGCCAATGTCTACCATTCCAGGGACTCGACACTGTGGGACAATATGTGTCTTAGCCTCTGCTGGAGGGGGCGTGCTAGAGTCCCACATAAGCTAGACTCTACTCGATATATGTTGGAACCACCTTCTCTCCTCGAGAGCTCTTTGGAGAGTGATCTAATGGGGTTTGACATATTCTAAAATTGAGATAGGTTTGAATGTTGAGGTCAAATATGAATTTCTCAAGATGTGTATTCGATTTTGATTTCAGAACCTTTCAAGAACTCTTTTGGAGAGCACTCTGATGGGGTTCCACATATTTTAAAATTGACGAGATAGGTTTGAATCTTGAGGTCAAATATTATGGTTTTAGAAACTTATTGGTTTGACCTTGAAATCGAAGTACAAATATATAGTTTTAACCTCACCATATTCATCAAGTGGAGCATCGTAGTCGTAACTAGTAGTGATGAATGGGCCTCCAGAGGATCGACCAAAGTTTGTGCCTCCATGATACTGTTTTCCAAACACAGGTTTTCAGATGTTACTTAAAAGTGATATTGACATAATAGTGGCAGGTCCATTTGAGAACCGTAGATATTTTTTAGAACAAAATATTCATAATGAATACAATGAATATTCATTATGAATATTGGTTCCTTGATTCTCAAAATATTTAAGGTTCCTAAATGAACTTTTCCCTATTGGCATACTGCATAAAGTGAGTAAACCAACCATGTAGTAGTTTATGAATGATCCACCCTTTTGTATGAATCGAGCAACACCAAATGCCAAATCTTGAACCGGCCTCTGATGGGCTGGACCGCCAAATTCCGAAAACCTGAAGAAGTGGAAGTTTGATCACTTAACATATGATCTCAATGGTCTTAAGAAAGATAAGTAACAAATATACATACCATCCACTCCAAGCCTCGGTCCAAATTGCGGGTTTGTAAGGCTTGTTGGGCGAAAAATCATCACAGTAAAAGCCATTGCACGTGTTTATCTGTCACCAATGACCAGAAAAAGAAAAAAAAGTAAAACAATCTTGTTTTCAAGATATATTTCATGCTTAGAGCTTTATACTTCAGCCGGGCTGCAACAAGGAATAGCCCAGCCCGGCCCAACCCAAGCCCAATAGGACAAACGGATAGCTTACAATAGGATCGGGAGCATCATCTTGCTTGCACATGACCCATGGGACACCGGTATCCAATCCAACAGCCATATTTGCAGCCCAAGTCATGTAAGTATGGCCAGCACCTCCATATGCCTTCCCAACTGATCCATACTCATTCTCAACCTGCACCAAGCAACATTTAGGCCCCATTTCTTAGCAGCTTAATAAGCTTAATGAGACTCACAGCTTATTCGGTCAGCTATACATGACTATTTGGCAGTGCCTTAATGGTAAAGAAGGTGGCCTATTCAATAAGCTTCTAGGGGGGAGCTTTATGTAGAAAGTCAAGTTTTTTTATCAAACCTACCCCTCCCAATTAAAAACACACTCCTTCCAACTATGAAAAAACCCTCTTAAACAAAAACCTTCCCAATCTATCTAGCCAGATTAATCCACACAGGCAGCTTTATCCATACAGAACTTAATGGAAAACCAAGCAAACAGCTCCTTCGGCCATGATTGACAGACTAGCTGACAACATAGTTGTTAGCAGATATGTTAGCCGTTAGCTGCAAAGCTAGTTGTTGGCTAGCAAGCTAGTTGTTAGCCGATAAAGTAGTCATGTCTGGTAAAAACTAGCTGATAAACAGTGTCATCATGAAGTCTTGAATAATCAAATCTTATCGATCACAAATCTGTAACTAGTTAAATACCCACAAAAATAAGCTCAAAACTCGAACCGTAATCGTATAGGAAAGTGTTTATACCTGAGAAAGAATAATTGGGCCTCCTTGGGATTCAAACATCTTTTCGCTCTTCATCAAATTCACAATTTTCTCAGTGAACCCTTTCATTGCCCTCTGGAGAAAAAGTTATTATAAGTTATGGTTTTCGCACATAGCTTCGATTGTATTACTAAAAGGTAGGGAAATTGTGACCTTAAATGGCTCATTATCAGTTCTGAAACTAATTCCAGGAACATACTTCAGCCAAACTGGGAATCCTCTGCATAAATGATCACAAAATTACCCCTTTAATTTTTGAAAGTCCATCTTTTTACTTTCCATATTCAAAATTGACCCAAAATATAAAGCCATTTAACTCTAGAATGCTTTGATAACATCTTATACAAATAGTTCAATGCAAGATTCCAGTTTTTCTGGGTTCTAATGCAAGTTCTATGAGTTTTGGTAATTGAAAGAAAGTAACTCTTTGACTACAAAAAGTCAAATATGGAGTTTGCATGAACTGCATTTTCTTGTTTTTGAGGATTAAAATCAAGAAAACATAGAAAAATTACCCAAAATTCCATTCTGCACAAACATAAGGTCCAATTCGAAGATGAACATACATCCCTGCTTTTTGCACTGTCTTCAAAAACCTCACCAAATCATATCTCCCTTCAAAATCATACTGAAATTTCACCCCCAAATCATCCAAAAACTTCATTAATCAAAAAACCATATAATTTGCATCATAAATTATCTAAAAACAACAAACTACATTGCCAGGAGAAGGTTCATGAACATTCCAAAAGACATAAGTATCAATCACATCAAGTCCTCCATCTTTAGCCTTCATTACAAGATCTTCCCACATCTGCAAACAAACAATTTCATCAAGTAAAACCCACAAATTCAACCCACATTTCCCTCAAATAATCAAATTTATTTCTAAAAATACTAGTAGATTTAAAGGGTACCTCAGGTGTGCTTCTGGGATAATGTATGGAACCAGAAATGAGAATTCTTCTTTCACCATTGATAACAATGGCTTTGCTATCATAAGTAACACTGCAATCGATTAGTTGACAACCCAGTTGAGTAATAATCAAGAACAACAAAACCCATTTGGAAATCGATTTGGTTTCCATAGATTTTGATTCTTGGTGGAGGGAAAACTTTCAATTTTCCAAGAAAAAACTGTCTATAGAGAGAGTGTTTGAAGAAGCAGCAGAAAAAAGGGTAATTTTTAGTAGACAAGACACCATTGACACTGAGATCTAGAGTGTGAGTGTGTGTATATATAGATATAGATAGTGTAGTAAAGTGTGTATGTATGTATAGGTATACAGTGATATACATAAATATGGCGACATATACATACAGGCTTTCAATCTTGAGAGAGAGAGAGAGAGAGAGAGAGACTCTTGACTGCGTGACAGCAAGAGGGTACCCTTGTTTATAAAGCAAATGTAGTTGGTGTATCAAATGACATAAAAAGACAAATATGAGGATCTATATTTGATTTTTGTTGTTGAAAATAATCAGATAATGAATCAATACAACAATACTCATTTTAAGAGTAAATGTAACGAGTTGGGTTTTTTGTGATACCAGTCATTTTTTTGTAACATTACGAGGGGTTCACTTATTAGTGTTTATTTATAGGGAAATTGACACAAGTAGCTTAATTACTTAGCCATTTGCACCTCCTAGTCATTTCTTCCCGGTTTTTGCACATTTAGTTGCGGACCTATACCTCCGCAATGAGGTCACAAAAGGACAAAAAAAAATATGGATTGCGGCAGGTCTGCAATGGGTCACTCGGTGACCCACCTCCGCAATCCGCAATACCATACCACGTGTCACATGGTAATCGAACCCTAGCCCTGATTCTTGCAGGTCCGCACTGCATAGGCAGGTCCGCAATTGCGGACCTAGTGTAATCCGCATTATTTTTGTTGGTTTGTGGCCATATTGCGGACATACAGATCCGTCATTGCGGACCTATGGCTAAAAATGCAAAACCTGGAGAGAAATGGCTAGGAGGTGCAACGTTAGGGGTATTTAGGTTGTTTATGTCAATTGAGTGTGGTAAAGACCGAGAATCTTACCTGGTAACAAACATAACAAGGAACAATAATCTTATCCGGTAAGTGATAAAATAACTCTTACCCAATAAGTGTTTACCGGGTTTAAGACATTTACCAACAATTCATTCTGATGATTGGTAATGTTATGAGATAATGTAAGTGAAAGTGATTTCTCTTACAAGTAAACCCTTACCCGGTAAGCATTTGGTAAACGACCCTTGAGACATGTAATACACACCGTGAATGTTTAGTATGATTTTTGTGAATATTTGTTTTTAATATGAATGTTTGGTGTGTGCTTTTTTGTGAAGGTTTGGTCATTGGTGTGTTTTTTCTATGAATATTCAATGTGTTTTTCGTATTAAGGTTCGGTTTTTTCGTGTGAATGTTCGATTATTTTCATGTGAAGGTTCGGTTATGTGAAGATTTTGTGGTTTTGGTTGTCAATGTTCGATGAGATAAAAAAACTCATTAAATGGCTCGCAATGTGCTTATCACTTATGGCTAAAAATGCAAAACCTGGAGAGAAATGGCTAGGAGGTGCAACGTTAGGGGTATTTAGGTTGTTTATGTCAATTGAGTGTGGTAAAGACCGAGAATCTTACCTGGTAACAAACATAACAAGGAACAATAATCTTATCCGGTAAGTGATAAAATAACTCTTACCCAATAAGTGTTTACCGGGTTTAAGACATTTACCAACAATTCATTCTGATGATTGGTAATGTTATGAGATAATGTAAGTGAAAGTGATTTCTCTTACAAGTAAACCCTTACCCGGTAAGCATTTGGTAAACGACCCTTGAGACATGTAATACACACCGTGAATGTTTAGTATGATTTTTGTGAATATTTGTTTTTAATATGAATGTTTGGTGTGTGCTTTTTTGTGAAGGTTTGGTCATTGGTGTGTTTTTTCTATGAATATTCAATGTGTTTTTCGTATTAAGGTTCGGTTTTTTCGTGTGAATGTTCGATTATTTTCATGTGAAGGTTCGGTTATGTGAAGATTTTGTGGTTTTGGTTGTCAATGTTCGATGAGATAAAAAAACTCATTAAATGGCTCGCAATGTGCTTATCACTTATGGGTTTCACAAAACTGTGTTGTATTACATGATTCCAAATCAATATAATATTATCTGAATATTTGTAATTTAATTGCTTTTTTGTATTCTGTTATTTGATTTTAGTTTTTATTGTTGTAAAAATCATTTTGAAAACGCACATCTAAATACCCTTCACAAATGATAATCCTTTTAATAGCATCGAATACAATACGAAGTTGAAGTTTGATTACTTAGAAGTCGTGAGATGAAAATTGGAAATCACGAGAAAAGTTAGGATGCGATAGCAGTTCGTTACTTAAGATTTTTCAATATTAAAGCTAATATAAAAACCTAGTCATGTATTAGGCTTTACATGTGTTTAGGACGATGATTTGTGTACATACTATAATGTTTACGACTGTTCTGCAATGAGAATGGATCACCGAGTGTGGCATGATGTCAGTAGGAGCAGTCATGACATGGAAAACAAATATACATATTACAAACAACCAGGATGATCACGAGATGAGTTATTTTCTGCCAGTTGTTGAAACACCTTTTTCATAACCATTCATTCGAAAACCATAAAAAACGATATCATAGGAAAATGCAATTTGTTTCACATTCATTGATCATTACGTTCCCTCGTGGGGTTTAAAGCATCTCCAACTAATTCTCTAAAATAGAGAAAATATAGGTTTTGTTCTCTATTTTGCTCCAATATATTCTTTATATTGTTCTCAAAAAGTGAGAAAACTTCAAGTTTAGAGAATTCTCTAAAACTTGATGGAGGATAGAAATGATTTTTTCTATTTATTTCCATCAATGAGATTAAAATTTTATTATTTTTTTTTATAAAGTATTTATAAAAAGTGTATTTGGATAATAAATTATAGGATATTTTAGCAATATAATTAATGTTTGAAATCTCTTTAATAGATACTTTATTTGAGTTGAATGTTACTTTTTAAAATATTTTGACTTCTGATTTTTTATTTTTAAAAAATTATAGAGAATTTCTCACTAAAATTTTAATTTTAGACTTTCCTCTAATTAAATATGAAATTGAAATATAATCTAATCTAATTCCAAATCTCACAAAATCTTGCAAACCAAAGGTATAGAATTTCTAAATAGATAAAATATTGGAAAATTGACTTAAATATCAAAATGTCAATACCTTCGCAATTTCCAGGCTCATGTCTACATATTGCAGACCCAGATCCGAGAAAAAAAATTAAGGGAAAAGAACCAGATATTTTTTTTTTGTCTTTTTTAACTAGGTCACAAATTACAGCCATTTTGCGGATGTAGTTACATTTTAGTCAAAATAAAAGAAAAATAGCTAGGAAACCAATTTGTTGTTCTAAAATAGCTAGTTGGATCATTTCCCTAGAATATTTATCAAGAATGTACCAACGATCATCTCACGTGACAACTATTATTTTACATAATTTAGAAATTTTGACTTTAATACTTTTAAAAGTAAAAGTTAATAGATTCAAAGTTAGATGCAAGACGTGCAATAAAAAGTTGTACTTTAATTGTCTTCTAACTTTCTATTTACAAGTGACATTGCAAAAGGGAGACTTGAGTTTATAAAAATATCAAAAATATGTTTTAACTTTTTTAATATATAACATCTTTAATCTTTTTTCAAATCATCCCCAAAATACCATTTTCTTATTCTCTTTATATTTCCATCTTCTTTGTTATATCTTCAAGACATACATATAAGTTAAGCAGATAAATATAGAAAAATCGTAAGATGTTTGAGATTTTTTTACATATACTAGAAACGTACTCGCGCAATACAGCAAGATACATCACGATTTTAATGTTTCATTTTATTTTTCTGTCGATTTACAGTACGATTTTGGATGGTTTTGAGAAAGTGATAATGTTTTTTTTTATAAATTTGTTTAATTTAGGCTTAATAATATAATGTTTTTTATATAAAAAAATTAAGTATTTTGTTATAATTCAATGATTATCTTATATATTTTAATGACATCTAGAAAAATAACCAATTACATATTTAATAATATAATTAAAACAAAATTATAGTAATATAATATATTAATTAATAGTGATACATGGAAAGGTCTGCATAAAAGGAAGGTCTTGCACATACTAAATTGGTGGTTGTTAGAAGTCTGCAGTAGTAATATGTATATTGTGCTTTGATACTTGAAAATTAAGAGATTTTTAAAATCTTGCATAAAATGATGATACATTGTGCCTAATAATTTGTATGTAAGAGTTTTTTATCCGTGCTTTATAATATAGTATAGATTTGCGCTCGGTTTTATCTGATCTAAGTTACTGTAACGATTAAAAGGGGTGAAGGCACGATGAAGATATGATGAAGAATAATAAAGAATGAAGGTGGTAATTAAGGGTCACAATGGTTTTCAGATGACTGCCAATGACCAACCATTTGTCAAATATGAACGATATGATTGAGCCTCCAACATACCTTTGAGTAACTTTGGATTTATAAACAAGAAACATGTAGAAATCAGACGTATAACTTTGTTAATGGCTAGAATAAGTACAACCCTTTGTTTTGGATCTTTTGTTTCGGTGAATTAATTAAGAATTATTAATATTGCTTCGTATAATGTAGAAGTTAGAATCTAACAAAGAACCGATGTGTAGAGATCGAAGACCAACCCGTCATCTATGGTATTAGTGAGTATGTGAAGAGGTTGGTCGAAGATAAGCGATAAAGATACGTGACTAATTGATTTGGGTTGAGACAGATGGTTTGGATCCAAACCAAAGGGGAAGGGGGAGAGAGACGAGACTATAGGGAGGGATGTGACGGTTAATTTTTTTTAAATGTTATGTGGAATTTTTGTTCGGTTGTCATGAAAAAGTACATGTCATGTTAGAATT
Source organism: Arctium minus (assembly GCA_954870635.1). Classification (NCBI taxonomy): domain Eukaryota; kingdom Viridiplantae; phylum Streptophyta; class Magnoliopsida; order Asterales; family Asteraceae; genus Arctium; species Arctium minus. The sequence continues at coordinate 17,931,317 of OX941097.1, read as the reverse complement.
GTCGAAGTCATGTCATCATTTAAGGTCACCGAGAACCTAAATCGTTTGCAAATATTGTATACATGTTTCAAAATAAAGATTTTGAAAGTTGGTTCCTAAATAAGAATTAAGACAATTTTGGTCCATTTTTCTTGTTGTTTAACTATCATTTCCACATAAATTAGATAAATTTTAAGTTTTTTGACCACTAAATGTAATTGTAAGGGGGTGTTTGGGATTGCTTATTTAAAGGGCTTATTGAGTTATTCCGTTTTGTCATCGTTGATAAGCAGTTTTCAGTGTTTGGATGGAAGAAAAAAAATTTGTTTATAACTTTTTGTCACCGATGATAAACAATTTTTAACAAGACATTCCGATCTAACTTATTAACTTATTTGAAACAACTTATAAGTTTTTTGGTTATTTTACATGTATAAGCTGTAATAACCATGTAGATGGAGTTAGCAATAAAACAAAGTCTAAGGACTAAAAGTGTAAGTTGGATAAAAGGGGGGTTTTAACCCTAGGACCCTATCATTTCATTCTTGGCGGTTGGGTTCTTTTGCAGAGAGGGAGAGAAACCCAAGGTGATTTTGAAGAAAGCAAGGAAGGGAGCAAATCGCGTGATTTTGGTCTTCATCATCTTCAAGGTAAGATTTCTAAGTCGGTATTTTCCTATTATGAGATTGTAGATTGAGTAAGACCCCTCTTTAATGGGTGGAGTCTGATGTTTCATTTGTTAGGTTTGAGTAAGAAATGATTGAAAACTCTCTTCTTGCTCCTTAAGAACCATTCTAATGTTTTGAGATGATAATGGGTTGATTATTGATGATTGGGATCCTAATCCTATATAATTTGATAATGTAAATCAGTGGGATTAAGGAGCTTTGGTGTTTGTTCGAGGTCTGGGGTTCGCACAAAACCCTTAATCTCCTCTGGGTGAGAATAGTACGACCGGGCGAAATCGAGAGATGAGCACCCGGTGGTCGAAGTCCCGGGCGGCGGGAAGTACCGGGGGCATCCCGGTCAGCGAGACCTCGGGGATGGTTGGCCCCGGGAGACGGGGGACCCTAGGGTGGGGTTCGAATAACCCAAGTCGTGGCCCCGGGAGACGGGGAAGCCCGGGGGGGTCGAGTAACCCGGGAGGCGGGGAGCCCGAGGGTTGTGTTACCCGGGCCGGTTAACCCCGGGAGTCGGAGACGCCCGGTGAGGGCTTTTTCTGTCTAGTGCATGTTTGAATAATTGTTGGGCTTGGGTAGTCCAGTTTGGGAGCGTCGCTATTTAAGTTCAAGAGAGAGTGAGAGAGAGGGAGAGAGAGAGAGAAATCGCCTCTCATTAGTATCTTTCCAAAGGGATGTCTTACCGACTTATCGGTGTTATCGTAGGTTGTGAGATCGCTAGAGCACGAAGTTAAGCAAGGACCAAAGGTGAGTTTTCTAACGAAATGCTTTGTGGTATTAAAGTGGTTAAATACATGTGAAAGTTACTTTAAAGCATCTTTTATTTTACGTGGGCTTTATACATGCGAGCTTTCTTTTAAACGTGGTTTATTCTTTTGATGTTGATTAAATGTATGCATACATTATTGTGAGTTGTATGGCCAAAGTCGGGGTGTGTGGCCCGTGTGTGCTCGTACCGGGGTGTGTGTCCCGTTTATACCAATTGGGGGGGGGGGGGGGGGTGTCCCAGCTAAGGCAGTATGAGCCAGACACGCTGTTACTTTCGAGTGACGGTAGTGTGTGCCGAAAGCGAGTTTATGAATGTGGCTATGTTTATAAAACTGAATGGGTTGAGTTTTATTATAAACTTTTATGTATCATGTATTTTGAACTGTGTTTTGAGGGGACTCACTAGACCTTCGGTCTAACCCTCGCTCTTTCAAAACTAAAAACCTTTTCAGGTCGTCGTGAGGTAGAAGGCTCGGGCAAGGGCAAGGAAAAGGTGTGATTTGGTGCCAAATTAGAAGACCTCCTTTAGTATATGTTTCATTTGTTTTCAGTTGTGTAATAGGTTGCTTATCCGCAAACATTGAGCTTTTAATTGTTGACTTGGGGCCGTTTTTGGCCCGAATTTCTTATATTGATATTATGCTTTGTTAGTATTTGTTCGGGTAGTTACATAAGCAATCTCAAACATCCCCTAAATAAAAACTTATTAGTTGATTACGTTCTGGTACCACCATAAGCTAATCCAAATACTTTTTATAAAATTTCGGTTTAACACCACATAAGTTAATAAACACTTTTATATAAAAGCATAAGTTTACCCCATAAGACTTGATAACTAACACCGATTCTTTTTTGCTTCGGTTCAATACCAAACACTCCCTAAGGGTGCGTTTGGTACGCAGACTGGGTGGGACATGACGGGACAAAAAAAAAATAGTCCCACGTTTGGTATGTCATGGGACAAAAATCACATGGGACAACATGGGACAAAAATCAAATTTCATGGGACAAAACTTAAGTTTTTTAGTTCCACCAAAATAGGTGGAACAAAATGGGACTAAATGTAAAATTACAATATTACCCTCTTTCAAACATATGATTTTAAACCGAAAGTAAACGTGGGACAGACAGTTAGTCCCGTCCCATCCAGTCTGCGTACCAAACGCTACCTAAATAACAATTTATTAGTTTATTATGTTCTGGTACCACCATAAGTTAATCCAAACACTTTTTATAAAATTTCGGTTTAACACTACATAAGTTAATAAACACTTTTATATAATAGCATATGTTGTTTTAAGTAAGCAATCCCAAACACCCCATAAGACTTGATAACTAACACCTATTCTTTTTTGTTTCGGTTCAATACTAGCATGCTTACTAACATTCTTAAACATTGAAAAATCGATTACTCATACAATTGAAGCATTAATTTGGGTTTTTACCCACATGCACATTAATGGATACAAACCCATTATTATACATATTATATAATGATTAATAAAGAGATATCAACCGACTATAAATAAATAAACAATATTACTATACATCAGCTCTTTAAAAATATTAGAAAATTGATGGCGTTATAAGTGTTTAGATGCCTTACATATAATAAAAAGTTAAAAGTCATGACATATTACGTCACATCCATCGGAACCGTAATACCGTATATCCTCCACAAAAATACCAAAACCAATATCGTTTTATACTTTATTCTCATAAATTATTTTATTTAAAAGTCATTTAAACAAACACTGAAAAAAAATTATAAGCCTATAAAATTGGTGAAAAAATAATATTCGATGTCATGTTGCACATGGCTTGCATGATTACCGACAGTCCGACACCAAAGTGTTTAAACAACTCGAACTGTGCTAGTTTAGAAATTTTAGAAAAATTTGTTCCAATAGCTATGTTAAACTCTCATCTAAAATAGAAAAAAATAGAAGAGAGAAAAAAGAAATTTCTAAATTTAGAAGAAGAGAGAAAATATATATATAACATACCTATTGGAGATGCGATATATTGCAAAATTATTTGTTGTGGTTCTCGTTTAAAAAAAGATTGTAAGTATCAAATTTGGTGTGTCGAATCATTTGGATTACAAATTAAAACAGATGAAGTTTTAGAACGGACCAAAATAGACCGGGTTGTGTTGAATTAACTGATCAGGTGTCGTTTGTTTGCTGATATTTTTAATTTTAACTGTTTTAGTGTTGCAAATAAAATGTAATTCAAATTAATTTATTTTTATATAAACTACTTTGTACCCGTACAATGCAACAACGATTAAAACTTTAGTCTAAACCACCAATAAAAAATAATGCAATACCCTATTCCCAGAATGTTGTTTTTCTATATGTATTTTAATAATACATATAATATTACAACGTATACAAAATCAACGAATGATTAATAATAATTCGAATACAAAGAAAATTGACGGAATCAATTGATGATAAATATAAACGAATAAACCGAATATGATTTAAACGAAGCTGAGGCTCGTGTGTAACACGATTCCCTTAAACATATTCGTTGTCTGTTCCCAGGGCACAACAACCAAAGCAGTAGTACTGCCAGAGATGACCACTTGCCCGAAAAGTCGCCGAAAATCTGTGTATGCAGAAGCTTTTAGAGAGATATGTGTTGAGTTCGGTACTTCGTGTGTCCTTGGAATGGCAACCAGACTCCCCTTTTATATTGAAAACAAAACCGACACAATTAATATAACCCAATAATTAAAGAATTAATCCTAAAACCGAAATGATTAATTCAATAATTAAAATATTAATTTTCATATTCAATACGCGAGCACAAGATTTCGGAGCGACATTCGTGTCCGCAGGTCACGCCCACGCACAAGTTTGCCGACGAAAGTTTCAATCGGCACCCCCTGCGCGCGGGTAGGAGTTGGAGTAATATCAATCAAAGAAGTTTGTAAACCCCTCCCACTTTCAAGGTTCATAAAATGTTTTCTCCTTCTTTCTATGTGAGACATATTCCCATACTCACTTGATTTTTGCCAATTTTATCCCAAACACTCAACTTTGAGCATCGATATCTCATTCACACATATTCCGTTTTGGGCACATGATATATCGTTTTGAAGTTCTCATATAGTAGAACACAAACCCACTAAGAGTTAGATATATACAATATATATACATGTATTTAAATGTGTCCAAAGTTAGTAAAACACCATATTTTTACTAACATTTTCCGATACATAATATATAGAATATTTTGTTGTATTCTTAATGCCAACATTAACATTTTATTTAAACGTATTTATTGGTTATTTTATATGATTCATACATATAACTTTAAAAAGTTATACATTATATAATACTAATCCCTAAACTTAATTTTAAAAGATTATGAACTAAAGAATATATAATCCTTTTAAATTATTTTGCATAAATTTTACTAGATATATTTTATAAATATTTATAAATTTACCCTTTCTAGAAAATACCAACACCGTTGAGCACAAATAGCCGTTTTATTCATTACCGTTATCCAATGTGCTTCTCCAATGGCGTCGGTCTCAACACACTTTCATAATTTTACCATCATTATTATGAGTTTACTTTATTTTTCAGTTGGATGATTTGAAACATATAAATAATTAATATATTTATGATAAATTAAATTTTCAATCCAACCCAGATGAAATAATTTTAATTTCTTTTTCGTAATCAATGTATTACAATCATTCAAAAAAAGTAAAAGTACCTTATTATTTAGGAAATTGACTCAAATCATTATTTTACACTTTTAAATTGGTCTCTTAGTCATTACTCTTCCATTTTTACCAAAATGTCACTATGTCCACAATTTTCAGTCCCAGATCCACAAATTGCGGACTTAGATCCGCAAAAATAAAAGGGAAATTGACCATATTTGTTTTTTTAGGTGTGTTTTAGCTATACGGACCTAGATTTTGCGGACGTAGTGAGATTTCGGTCAAAATAGAAAAATAAATAGCTAAAAGACCAATTTACTAATCTGAAATAACTATTTAAGTCAATTTCCCTTTTATTTATTACCATTCGACTTGTATTTGACAATTAGAAATAATATTTTTTTTTTTATCATGGTATTTGATCATTAGTTTATTGGGTCCATGCTGAGAGTAAGTTTCACAATACTTGGATATATTCTAAGTTTTCTGATTAATAGACTTGACCTTAAAGAAAGTGATTATCTTCATTTTCCTATTAACCAATAACATGAATACATATAACCAAAAAAAAATATGAATTGAAATGAAATAAATTTAAAATATATAAAAATTTAATGTGTTTAAATTTCACTAGTGAGACAAAGATGAGACATATGATTTTGGTACAACATATTTTTATCCATGCTATAGGTGCTATCAATTTGTTTGAGAATCCAACTCATTGACTGATATCCAAAGTTTATCTGATTCATCTAAACAAAACGTTGTATGCCGATCTCATTTGTTAGTATGAAAAAAAAACCTTGGAAATTATTACATTTTTTATTTAAAATTTCATATTTCATAGATTTAGTCAGGAATATTGAATCAAATATGAAAAAAGAATGTTATTATTTTGGACAATAAAAGTGTATACAGTAAATGGACGAGTCAAACAAGTTGGGTAACATGTTATGTTAAACATATACAAATTTAAAACAAATTTAAAACAAATTAAAATTGATTTGAGTTAACTCATCAACACTTTCTTTTTTATTATCATATAGTTTTATCACTTGATTTTATTAAATATGATTAGTTTATCAAGTGATATATCAATTGTTTTTATTTAACATAAATAAATAATCTTTAAAAAAAAAGTTACAAGGTAGAGTGGTAGTAATAATTAGTTTGGGCAAATCCAGTGAAGTGGGATTCTACTGGTCTTTTTTCAAAGTGGACCTTGAAAAGGGGATTTGGATCGGATCCTATGATCCACGCCCGATAATACCAATAGATTTAAGAGGAAACTACAAATTTGGTCCCTGTGGATTGTCGAAAATAACACTTTTTGTCCATATAGTTTCAAAGCTACAAGATGACCATCATGGTGTGCAAAAATGTTCAGATTTTGTCCTTCCTTCTAAAGACAGTTACAAAATTCTGTTAAATGAGGCACATATTCATTCTTTTATCATTTTTTTTTTGTCTTTTATTCAATTAAAAACCACATGATCAAAATCGTAAAATGGGTAAAAGACAAAAGAGATCGATAAAAAGACAAAAGTATCTTTCACTTAACAAAATTTTGTAACAGAAGTTAGAGGGAAAAATCAAATTCAAATGATTTTCAAAACCATAATGGCCATCTTGTAATTTTTTAAACTACGAGGACGAAAAATGTTGTTTTCAACAAACTATAAGGACCAAATTTATAGTTTACTCTAGATTTGATTTAAAATTTATCGTAAATTTTTTTATTAATATATGACTTAACAGAAAGTTTTATTTTAATTAATAACTTTATGTAAGATAAGTCTCAAAAAAAAATTTGTTTGAAGATTCTTGTTATGTCTACACAATATGGTTTGATCTCCCATTCAAAAAACATTGATTTTGTAATCTATTTGCCTACTACGTGTATCTATAAACTTAGGTGATTGGAGTCGTATTTAAGGGTGTCGAAAATTTTCCAAAATCGAAGAACCCACCCAAACCAAAACGGTTTCGGGTTAAACGGTTCAATTTCAGTTATTCTTTTACTATTTCTGTTAAAGCGGATATCAAATTATAACACAATTTATATATTTTACTTATAGATAACCGGTTTGCGGTTTTGAGAATATAAAACAATTAACATATGATAAATTGGTTTATATATTAAAGTTAAAATAGCAAGATATTAAGATATATTGAAAAAATGATACAGAAGAACTAGATATAGAGATGTCAAATATTGAAATTGATTTAACAGAATAATACTCAAGATGATGAATTTATTTTCTTTTGGTTTCGATGGAAAAAAATCAGTGTGTGAGCTTCGCTAAAAAATAAATAGGTTCTTTAAGCATGTAACCAAGCCATTTATGAATGATACAATTTTTTTAAAATCTATATTCTAATTCTTTGATGAAGTGTTGATGGTGGTCACTAGACCCCATTATTTTATATGTGGCTCCACCACATATAAAGTGAAAAAAGAATTACAATTGCCTCCGTTACCGTTTCATGTTCTCTCGTAGTAGAAAAAGTTTAAGTTCTTAAAAAATGCCTTCGTAATGTTTCGTTACATACCCTTATATATTTCATAATACTAAATGACAATATTTTGTAATGACAGAGTTGATGCTATCGTAATGTTTTGTAACATACCCTTATATTTAGTTTATAAAACTAAATGACAATATTTTGTAACGACTGAGTTAATTTTAGTCATAAGCTTTGTTTGAAATAACTTGGGACATGTTATTTCATCTTAATCTTTCTTTGGGTTATCATCGATAGGTTATTCTAGGTGCAAAGCTCAATAACGATATACTAATGTGTTGGAAAATGTTTGTGGAGGTTGGAGGTTTTCCTCCATCCCACATAGATGAAAAGAAAAACTCAAGAGAAATTTATAAGTCCATACCCACCATTGGCCCTTGAACAGGGACGGATCTAGAAATTTTTTCATACGGTGACACCATAAAATATAAACAAAAAATAATTACAAAAAGTACGGTTTTTATCGACATGTCTTCATCTTTTTAACGTTCAATATTTCTTGATGTGTTTTTATTCTCATTCCACTATTTCGAGGGATTTCTTAAAGTTTTTTGCTAGATTTCGAGGGATTTTTAGGTTTTATTTATCGATTCCGAGGGATGTTTTCGATTTTTTTGATTGATTTCAAGAGTTTTTTTCGGTTTTTTGGTTGATTTAGAAATGTTTTTTTGTTTTTTGATTGATTACGAGGTATGGTTGCACCTTCTTGAAATTTCCGAAATAATACGGTAGCACCTTCCAAAACGATACGGTTGCACCTTTCACGAACCTAAATTTTTTTACTCTTCGCCGGAGAAATGATACGGTGGCACGTGGCCACAAGAGTAGATCCGTTCATGCCCTTGAACAAGTTGATGGGCTCATGGTGGGGTTTGTGAGTGGAATCCAATGCACGCGTGCATGAGGATGAGGGCGCGGGATTCGTGTGGAGGCGCACTACACCATTTAGACTTCCAATATTTAAATATTGGGGATTAAGCTACAATTTTTTGGGTAATTATCCAGTATAAACACTGGGTTAACCCTCTTTCATAAATCACATATGAAAATACAACTCTTTTGCTTTTTTTCTCTCTGCAATTCTACTCTCCGATTTCATCTATTGTTGTTCACGATTTTCTGCATCAACCTTTGTTTAGAGTTTCGTTATCAGTGTTGTTGGTAACCAAAACACATTATGCATAAAATCCTGGGGTTTTGCGACCTGTGACTCACAGCCTTGGAGTGGTCGTATAAAACCTTAAAGGACTTACCGTGCAGTGCGTTATCATCTGGAAAACAGGTTGGTTCCTTATTTTCAAGTGCATTGTATTTCTTTTTCGTTCATTAGAGTGAACAGTCTGATTCTACTCCTACTGACTCTATCGCGAATGATATAATCGTTTTTTAGGATCCATTGTTTCCGTTTACATTCGGTGATTCTAACATTTAATTTTTCTAAACAGTTTTTGATAATAAAGTTTTTGTCTTTATAAATAAAATTGTAGTCTTTATTAATAAAGCTTGTTAAATTTTCTATTATTAAATTTACTAATAACAAAATTCAACATAATGTATTAATGCTCCGTAAATTGGGTTCATATAAAAACTCCAATAAAAAACTCAAGAAGGAAAAGGAAAACAAAACAAAACAAAACAAAAACTCCACTTTATAAACATAATTTGATTTCAAAGAATACAAAAATGAAAATTGCAATACATCCCCAAGGCAACACCTTCAATCCAAAGGACAACGATACACTCCAAACATTTGTATAGATTATACCCAAATAAACTGGAATAAATTGTTTAACTATTTGTCAAATATCTTTTTTTAACGATCTAATCGATAGTCTCCCCTGGGTCTCACGGTCACGGGCAACCTTCGTTTTGTCTTGACAGTCGGAAAATACACAATTTGATCTTCTTCCGCAACCCATGTGTAAGTCGTGACGAGATGGTGAAGGAAAATACTGATTTCGAGCCGCGAGAATTCCAAACCGGGACATAACCGTTGTCCACCACCAAACGGTGTAAACTTGTTGCTATTAACGTTTGCTCCCGTTTTCTACAGCCAATTACCGATTTCATGAAAATGCAGTAAATGTATAAAACCAAACGAAACGAACCCAATAGATAAGTGTATAGATGTTGAAAATACATAAATCATAACTTATTTACCTCCCATCTCCACGGATCAAATTCGTTGGGATTTTTGTAGTTTTCTTCATCCATATGAACGGATGTCAACGATGCCAAAACACACCATCCTTTCGGGATCAAGTAGCCTTTGATTTCCACGTCTTCGAGAGCTTTTCTCCAAATTGCATTGATGATATTCGCCATCCGAAGAGTTTCACTTATCACCTAAACATTGGATCAGTTTCTTTTAAGGACATCGCGATAGTCTTAAGACCATCTCTAACAGATTCTTCAAAAATAAAAAGAAAAATGCAGCTTTTGAAATTTTTATTATGTTTTTTTTTTGTAAAGTTCGTCATTTTGTAGAAATCTGAAATTATGGAGAATCGGTTGGAGATGTTCTGAGCTTTTCGAAACATCTGAATGGAACTTACGCCTTGAGTAAACGGCAAAGACACGTAATCGGTCCACAAATACCCTTCGCACGATTCATCCTTTCGCTTCTTCAACTCGTCGTTTTCCTCCTGCAAAACATATAGAACGGGTTCAAAATACATGTCATAAGATCTTCAAAACACGACGTATTCGATAACACGAGTTACGGACCACAAGACGAGCGAGAGCCGCAGGATTATCGCTAAGGAATTTGATCGCGAGGGTCATGATCATGGGCACCGAGTCCTCCCCGGGGATCATCATCTCGATAATGTTCCCACTAATGAAATCCAACGGTAGTCGTTGCTGAGTCCCATCCGATTCCCCTGTATCCCGTAGCAACACATCAATGGCATCATTTGGCGAATCCGAACCCTTAATTTCATTCTTCTCCATTGCCCTTTTCCGATCATCTACCATCTTTCTCACCATCTTTAACATTCTCTCTTTAGCCTGCAAGACAAGGTAAGGGTCTGCTTTTTAGCAGCTTAACGAGCTTAATGAGACTAACAACTTATTTGGTCAGCTATACAGGACTACTGTTTGGTAGTAGCTCAATGATATAGAAATTCAATAAGCTTCTAGTGGGAAGCTTTATGCAGAAAGCCAAGTTTTTTCAAAACCTGTCCCTCCCAATTAAAAACACACACTCCTTCCATCTATGAAAAAACTCTTCCAAACAAAAACCTTCCCAATTTATACAGACAAATTAACAGACAGCTTTATCCATACATGACTCAATGAAAACCAACGAAACATCCCCCAAGTCCCATAGTGGCATTACGGTCATGATCCACTGAGATTCAACCTTGCATTAATTTGAACTTATAAACGAATTACCTGAAGAGATTTATACATTCGGAAACCGGGAAGTTTGATGGGTAAACAAATCAAGCCTTTGATTACTTCCATGAATTCTTTCTTGAGGAACTCCATTTCTTCACCTGGTTCCACACTCATCAACACCTTCACAAGAATTTTGAACGTAATCTGTGTCACAAGCAGTCGAGCCCGTTAGCAAATCGAGAGGATGAAACACATTGTCGTTTACCCATTAACGAACACTGGCCAAGCATTTAGCCACTTGAACGACCCCAACCGAACACCCGTACTCATAATTTTTCATGATTAAATCATTGAAAAATGAAATGGAGATGTAAATTCATGTAGATATTGAAAAAGAATCATCACCCACATCAAAACTCTATAAAAAGCAACAATCTTTATGATCTTGATGAAAATTGTATGTTGATATGATCATATCAGTCATAAGTCACTGCAACAAAATCGGCTTTATAAGATGCCAAATATGTCTAAATATTCTTATAAATTGCTTTTCAGGACCCAAGATGTTGCAATAAGATGTTAGGACATATTTGACATCTTAGGTTCCTTATGAAATAAAGTGTCATATTAGCTTTTTATGACACTTTTAAAAAGTGTCATATAAACAAATCTTTTTACATGACACTTTTGAAAAATAATGTCATCTAGAAACACTATAATAATATGTTCTATTTCAAAAGTGTCCAAAAAATTTCTTAATGCTCTAAAGCATCTTACTGTAACACCTTCACATCGGACCCACAATTGTTTGCCCATAAACTTAAGTTGTATAAAATAGTCTATTACGACATTTTTGACATCTTATAAAACCGATATTGTTGTAGCAAGTTCTAAAGAAATTATGTGTTTGACCACAAAAGTCAAAGGTTCTACCTTTTTGGTTTCGTCTTGGAGGTAAAGAGGGTGGAGGGAGTTTTTCCGATCCATCCAAGACGACAATGTGAGCTTGACCGAGTTCTCGATATCTTTGGTGATACGAGCCTTGAATTGAGGAGACCTCAAGAAACCTCCGATAATTGCGTGTAGTCTCTTTTGTAAGCCGCCATTCATTTGCAGTATCGAAGACTCACCAAGTAACTCGATGACGGATCTTGGATAACTTGGTATGAAAACATGGCCCTGGTTTTGTAAAACGACCTTGTTCACATCCGGATCGGTCGACACGATGATCGGTCTACCCAAAATGTGTGTCTTGAACACCTTCCCATAACTATGAGACATGAAACACACATATTGTCTTTTAGGATTTAAAAAGTAAGAAATTTTGTAAAAATGGAATGATTTACATAAATGGTGTAACAATAGGGGGATTTATGAAAATTTAAAAAGAAAAATTCTACTAAAAATTGGATTATTTAATCTTTATAAATATTTAAAACTTAATTTTTTATACTTTTTACCCCCAAAAAGATTCCATTTTTTAAAATGGCATGTGCAAAATACATAATTAATGCAATAGTCCTCTGTTTTGCATTTTATTGTTTCGTCCCCGATATTTTGCATGATATTAATAGGTCAAATTCCCTAATCGCAACATTCCGACACATTCTTGGCTCAATTTAGTATTGCCGATCGAAGACATACAATCTCAAGTGTCCTTGATGATAAAATGAACTTCAAGAAAGGGGCAAAAAAAACCACCTTTTATCCTACGAGGGGGGATTTTGACCAACATAAATAGTTCAAGGGCAATTCAAAAGTTTCCAAAATTGGAAAAGGGGCTAAACCCTAAAGGGATAAGGATATGCATAAAGCACATGCCCAATCATCAAAATGAAAAATACATGTGACGTATTTTTAACAATTTATTAAACAACACGTTAAAGTTTTAGGGGGTGTCTGGGATTGCTTATTTGAGGTGCTTTTTAGCTTATTGCGATTTAGTATCGGAGATAAGCATTTTTGAGTGTTTGGATGAGGAAAAATTAAAATGGCTTATAGTGGTGCCAAACCGCTGAAAAACACTTTTTGATAAGTCATTTTATTTTAACTTATCAACTTATTTGAAAAGTGCTTATCACTTTTTTGGTTATTTTATATGTATAAGCAATCTCAAACACCTTTAAATAACAACTTATTACCTTATTACGTTTTGGTACCACAATAAGCTAATCCAAACACTTTTTTAAAAACTCCGGTTTGACACCGTATAAGTTGATAAACACTTTTTAAAATAAGAATAAGTTGTTTTAAATAAGCAATCCCAAACACCCCTTAATTTTAAAAAAATGTCGTAATTTCAACAAACCAAAATTGTAAACCTTCAAGCCGACGTTTAAATTTAAAACACTGTGTTAGATTTTTTTCTTGAAAGGCAGTAAATAAGATTAAAAGGATAAAAAAAAATTAAAAGCATCTTCAATATATCGTTTACTCAATATGAAAATATTAAAATTCAAAATCTTAAAAAAAAGGTTGATTATATTAAAAAAACAGAATGTGTCATATCTATATCTATACTATATTATAAATCACGGATAAAAAACTCTTAAGACATTGTTTGGCAAACTAGCTTATAAGCTAGCTGGTAGCTGATAAGCTGGTTTTTCAAAACGCTACTATAAGTAACTTTTCAATAAGCTAGCTTATAGTCATCCAAACATGAACCAGAAAAAAAAGCTAGCTTATAAGCTAGTTTTTTTGTCAAACATAACCTAAATACAAATTATTAAGCACAATGTATCATCATTTTATGCAAGATTTTAAAAATCTCTTAATTTACAAGTTACAAAACACAAGATACATATTACTACTGCAGACTTCTAACACCCACCAATTTGATATGTGCAGGACGTTCCTTTTATGTAAACTTTTCCATATATAACTATTAACTAATATATTATATTACTATAAATTTGTTTTAATTATATTATTAAATATGTAATTGGTTATTTTTTCTAGATGACATTAAAATATATAAGATAATCATTGAATTCTAACAAAATACTTAATTTTTTTATATAAAAAATATTATATTATTAAGCCTAAATTAAACAAATTTATAAAAAAAAAAACATTATCATTTTCTCGAAACCATCAAAAATCGTTCTGTAAATCGACAAAAAAACAAAAAATAAAATGAAACATTAAAATCGTGATGCTTCTAGTATTTAATAAAATAATAATTTTTTCTCTTAAACATTTTTTTTTTGGTTTTAGAAAATCTGAATGTATTCAAACAAAAAAATTGTGGAACACCATTGTATTTTTGGTGGGGTCAATGGGGATGATGAAGTGCACTTTTATTTATTATTTTAACCTATTGACAATACGATGATCAATCTCCCTCCCATGTTCTATATATTTTATTCCATATTTTTTTATTGTTTTTTTTAGTAAAAGATACCAATCCTTTTTATATATCAATTTCACCACTTTAATTTTAACAACTATCTATTATTCTATTTACTCCATTATTTATTTAATTAATAAACAAAAATATTAATTAATTTCATTTTCTTCCTCTCTCTATAAAGAAAACAAATAAAAAAATCTTGAAAATAAAAAGTAAAAGTACAAGTGTAACTGCATAAAGTACAAGCATGCAAAACATAATAAGCACTTACAGAGACTTTCGTTTTTCCATAAAAGTGACAGGGCGAGATGTATATCCAGAAGCAATGAATTGGATTGTTTCTCCGATCAACGGCCAACCTGAGCTACCACGCGGTGGTTGTAGGCGGCGGCGACCACCACTCTCCACCACCACCTGATCTCTAAAACCACCACTACATCTTCTGATGATCAAACTGCACCTGTATTTGTATAAAAACCATCCGAGAACCACCGCTATGCAAATTAATTCCCATTTCATTTTAGAAATCGATTGAAACTGCAACAGAAATGGTGTGTGTGTGTGTGTGTGTTTGAGGTTGGAATGAATGGATTTTGGAAATCTAAAAGGAAAGCTTTTTTTGGGTAATGAATGAGGGAGAAAGAGAGAAGGTGTAATTCATCTTGACTTTCTGTCTTTTTTTGTCCTTTATTATTCAACCTCTTTTTCTTTTCAACGGAAATTGACTCAAATTGTTCTGTTTTAAAATAATTGTTTATGTTTTTATCTCAAAATAATTATACCCTTTTATGCCATGGACAAAATTTCTCGGTAAAACTGTTCTTTTTTTAATTAAAAAGTGTAATAATTACACATTTTTAAAACTATGCCTTTTTAACTGTGGATATTTATTTTTGGACGGATGGAGTAATAAAACTGGTCTCTTTAGCAATCATCTTCAGGTTTTGCATAAATGTCACTACTTCTGTAATATACAGGTACCTAATTACGAACCTAGCTCAAAAACACACAAAAAAAATCAATTTTTTTAAAGAAAAATCGACCAGATTTGTCATTTTTGTGTGTGTTTTTGAGATAGGTCTGCAATTACGGACTTATGTATTGCAGATGTAGTGATATTTTGATAAAAATAGAAGAGAAATAACCAAGAGACCAATTTACTTGAATAAAATGGCTATTAAAATCCTTTTCCCTATTTAAATTCCCATCTATGTGTTTTTGTGAAAAGTGGAACTCAAATATTTAATTTTAATAGTATGTTCAATATATTATTCAGAAATTTATTTTAAATAAAGTCAAAATGTTTAAAAGTAATTAGCATTAACAAATTTTTTATTTTAAAGATTATAACATTAATTATATTAATAAAAAACATTTCTTACATTTAATAGAATCTTCTTCATGAATATATGATTTTAAGGTTTTCTATTAATGTAATATAATAAAAAATTATTTCTTTCTTATAATAATCATTGTTTCGATACCAAGTATTGTAAGAATAAAAATGGGTTTTTTTAATCCTACCCCTGCAATTTTTTTTTAAAAACACACCCCCTTTCCTCCTCACAATCGTACTTTTCATTTTTTTTAATTTAAAGTTACAATTTTGATCCCTAAACTCATTTGATTAATTTACTTTATACTTTTTTGTTTTATATTTTACATTTTATATTTTTATTACATTAACACATATAAACGTATATTAACTAAAATACGTTAAAAAAGTAATTTTTAATTTTAACAAGTTACACCATTATAATCATCTCGTCAATACCTTCGAAATGAGCCCAATATTAAATATTTTTTGATTTAATTATATTATTATATTACTCCCTCGTTCCAAAATAAGTGTCCACAATTGAATTGTCACACAGTTTTAGACATGCATAATTATTACAAATTTTTCTCACCAAATGACATCTTTACCCTTATTTAATGTTTCTCTGTTTTCACAACTCTCATATATTTGTGCATTAATTAAGGGTAAATGTGAGAATTTAGTTATTTACTTTTTAAAAGTGGACACTTATTTTGGGACAAATATAAATAGAAATGTGGACACTTATTTTGGGACGGATGGAGTATTATATGTCATATATTGTATCTTGGTTAATCGATTTTTTTATTATTCATTTAAATCAACATAGTCACGAGTATTTCTTTTAAACATATTTTAGTTAATATACGATGAATATGGTTAAACGTATTTTACTAATAACAATATTTTTCATTTGCCACTTTTGAAACGTATGAATATGGGTGTTGCTAAGGCTACCCCCTTACCTCATGAGTTTAAAATAATCAAATGAGTTTAGAAGGTGCAACCGTATTATTTTAGAAGTGCAACCATACCTCGTAATCAACCAAAAAACAAAAAAAAATTAAATCAACCAAAAAATCCGAAAATATCTCTTGAAATCAACTAAAAATACCGAAAAAATCTCTCGAAATCGATAAAAAAAAAGTTAAAATCCCTCGAAAAACTTTAAAAGTTCTTCAAAACGGCGGAATTAGGCTAATAACATATCGGACGATATTGAATATTGGTAAAAAAATGAAGGCACATTGAAAAAGTCCCTGTGTCCGTCCCTGGTTGAACCGAACCGAATTTTTGGTTATCGGATTTTTCGGTTTCAGATTAAACGGTTCGGCTCGTTTTTTCGGTTTTCCGGTTTTTTTAACACACCTAACAAACACATGTTTTGCAAAATGACTTGGAACCCTGTCGAGTGAAAAATGAAATTACAATGCAAATAACGTTGAACCATGTCGAGTGAAAAATGCAATTGCAATATACTCCATACCACATAAAATTTTTCCCTTCTATTTGAACAATGTCTCAATTTGATGACATACTCTCACCTACGAGGCTCATTACGATGTTGATTATCCATCTTGTTTTGGATTCGACTCAAATGCTTTCTACTATAATTGGTGACAAATTTAGTATAATCGATTTTAATCTTTCAAACCGACTCCAACAAATAATCATTATAAGGAAGTGGAACAAAATGTAAAAGTTACTAACCCCTCATTATACATGTTGAATTTTCATTTCTATGTCGTGCTATCAATTAAAAGCCCCCAAATATCATTTTGGGCTTAAGTGCATGAATTTCGACATTAGACTACTCCAAACGTGCCACAAAAAATCGATGACATGCATATGGATATGTGAAATCTTTCAGATATGTTATTGAATGAAATATCTTACGTATGTACGAGATAACATACAATTCTTCACCTTGTTCAGTGGCGGACCCCTTAAGGGGCTATGGGGGGCCATGGCCTCCCCACTATTTTGAGGTGTTAGTATAAATATAGGATATCACTTTAAACTCTATACAAAAAATAAAATTTGACCCCTTCACTTTTGGTGTTTAAAAAATGAGAACCCACAACATTTCTTCTAAATGACCTTTTCATACCTACTAAAACAATCTATATACAAAATCTAGAGTTATAAAATATTAATTATATATCTAAATACAAACAGTAAATACTATGATTACGAAATATCTTAAATTTTAAGTTTTATAAATCTATTTAAAAGTGTTGTAATAGGTTTATAGGATACTTAACAAGTCTTTTAAGACATTTTAAAACAAAGCGTTGTATTAGCTATTTTATGGGACATCATTCGAAAAAATGTTATAAAAACAATTTTCCTATAAAAAAGATGTGTTTATAGGACATTTCTAAAAAATGTCTTATAAAATATCTAATACGACGTTTTATTTTTAAAATATCCTAAAAACTTGTTAAGATGCTCAAAAGTGTCCTCTAAACCTATTACAACAATTTTATATATGTCGTTTTATTTTTTGGTCCTATGAACTTAATTCTCATATAGCGGTCTAATCATTGTTGGTGTCTTATAAACCCGATTTGGTCCAAAAACCCATATATCCAAAATTTGGTCCAAAAAACCCATATATTAAAGACTACATGTTTACTGGCATATATGTAAAAAAGATTAGTTTTACCCCCCTCGGTCATAAGTCTCGTGTTCCGCCCCTGACCTTGTTCAACATAGTACCTGAATTGCTCAAAAAACCAGCGCCAACCAATCATAAGTTTCCTCGTCAACTATGGCGTAAGCCACCGGCAAAATGAAATTATTGGGATTTTTGGTGCCTTTATTGTACCCTCGAGTTTTGATGATTTGAAACGTCATTGGTACTATTGAGCTATTTTGTTGTTGTGAATTTTATATTTGATGATACTAAATTGTAGAAATTCACGCATTGAAAGCTCGAATTACATCCTCGAGAATCGTGCCAACAAGACGCGATCTTAGAAGTTTCCGGTTGAAGAAGAATTTTAGAGGATCACTTTGTGCTTTAATTAAATGGATGGTGCAAAGTAGTCTTGTCGTTGTACGAACAAGTGTGTAAAAATGTTGAAGTTCAAGAAAAATATCGTTCAGTGTTTTTATCTCAAAAAATTTAATTTTATAAAATGGTTTTATAAAAGTACTCACATATACGAAAATTATGATTTATGTCAAGTCTTTTAAAAACGTTGCAAGTATTTAGGCAGTTTGGTTTAGAGTTTGGTTTTAAATGTGTAAGAACATCTCCAACGACTATGCTATTTTAGAGCATTTTCAACAGCTTCTCTAAAATGAAAATTTTGGACAAATTTTTGCTCCAACAAGTTCTCCAAAATGGAGAAAATATGAGAGATAGTGTAATTTTCTCCAAATTTGAAGATATCTCCAAAAATATTCACCAATAGAGAGAGAGAGAGAAATGATATTTTATTGTATCTCATCAATGAGAAACTTGAAATGAAATGTATAAG
Source organism: Arctium minus (assembly GCA_954870635.1). Taxonomy (NCBI): domain Eukaryota; kingdom Viridiplantae; phylum Streptophyta; class Magnoliopsida; order Asterales; family Asteraceae; genus Arctium; species Arctium minus. The sequence goes on along the minus strand of OX941097.1, from coordinate 17,912,173 downwards.
TGAGAGAAATAATATTTTATTATATATATATATAATATTTTAATAATATAGTAAATGATTTATCTCTAAAATTAGGAATCCGTTGGAGATTGATGTAATTTCTTTTGAAGATTTTGACTTTTTATTCCCTATTCTAGATAAATTTTGGGGAATCTGTTGGAGATGCTCTTAGAGATTTTGAAGATTTGAAAAAAGTTTGCTCCAACAGCTAAGCTAAACTCTCCTCTAAAATAGAGAAAAATATAATAGAGAATGAAAAAATCTCTATATATAAAAGAAGAGCAAAAAAATATAGCATACGGAGATACCTAATGTTTATGTTTAAAATCATTTTGATAAAATGTTTGACCCCTTAAAAGAGATCTTACAAAAGGAGACTTTCAGGATTTGTTGTGACAAGAATCTTCTAACCTTTAGGGGGCGTTTGGTTCGCTGGATTCCGTCGAAATCTGATGGAATTGGAATGGTCAATTCTATTGACCAAATTTCATCCTGCTGTTTGGTTACCAATGGAATGGAATTGAATTCCATGAATTCCTTTAATCATGGATTTGGTCATTCCTTCTTAAAATGGATGGAATTGAATTCCGTTCCATCAGATTTTCTCAAAATGACATAAATACCCTCCTTACCTTTTCTAAAAACTCTAGCCGTTTCTAAAAACCCTCTCTCTCTCTCTCTCTCTCCTATCTTTATCTCTCTCCCCTCTCTCTACCTGCTCCCTCTCTCCCCCCTCTCTCTCTCCTCTCTCTCGGTATTTAAAAAAATAAAAATAAAAGAAAGGGTATTTTTGTCATTTTTCAGAATTCAATTCCAATTCCTTTGTAAACCAAACAGACATATTCCAATTCATTTGACTGATTACATTCCATTCCTGTCAACCAAACACTTGGTCAAACCTGATAACATTCCATTCCAATTCCTTCCAGATTCCAATTCCTTAGACAAATTCCATTCCTTCAGAAATCATTCTGCGAACTAAACGTCCCCTTAGTTTTTTTAAAGGCTTTAAACATTTGTATATAAGCCTTGAACACTTCAATAACATAAACTAAATTTAAAAAATGTTGTAAAATGACCAAAGTACCCTTTATATGACTAGAACGTGAGATCACTTAAAAGGCGGCCGTTGACGGACATTAAGGGTGCATTTGGTACGCAGAACAAGGTGAAACAGGACAGAACAGAACAAGTTTGTCCCATGTTTGACATGATCATATCTGGGGCAAAGTGACAAACTAGAACTAAATAGAACAAGTGTTGGACAAGTGTGTCCCTCTTCACCCCTGGAACAAGATAGAAAAGCAACTTAATTCCCCATATACCCTTCTAAAAAAAGACCACAACCTAAATAAAAGAAAAAAACACTTCCACAGTCCAAACCATCGTCTTCTCCACCGGACCGCCAGGAGTGAATCGTCTTCTCCACCGGACCACCAGGAGTGAATCACCTTCTCCATGCATCCCATTGGATCGTCTTCACCACCAAGAGTGAAAAGCTTCTCGATTCACGCCTCGTTCTCCACCATCGATTGTTCTGCTCCTATGGATTTCTCTCACAGAGCTACGATTCACGCCTCTCTCTCTCTCTCTCAAAATCGCAGATCGACTTCGTCTCTCTCAATATCTCAGATCGTCTCCCTCGAAGTTGCAGATCGTCCCCCTCGTCCTCTCTAATCTGATTCACGTTTCTCCTGCATAAATCCGACTGTAGTTTTCAAACTAGGTTTATGTTTCTCTTACATTCTTGGTTTGATAAGCTTACGCATAACAAAGGTTTATGTTTTCATTTTCAAACTAGTTTATATTTTTTATTTTATAATTACAAACAGAAAGTTTATGTTAGTCTTTGGTTTATGAATTTGAGTTTTTTAATAATTGTTTATGTTAGATGTTTTTAGTATTTTTAAGTAATATTTGGTAATTTTCATTTAAATTGATTATGTGGTAAAAAAAATACTAAACAAGTCATGAGGGTAAATTGGTCATTAATCCTGTCCTGTTCCGTCATGTCTTACCAAATGCTGGACAGTTGTCCTATTCTGTTATGTCATTTTCCGTCCTGTTCTGTCATGTCTGCGTACCAAACGCACCCTAAAGGAATGGACGATCCATACAAGCAAAATCCAAGCATGAGGGCTTCATAGTAATTTCTAAATTGCCGTCACGATTGTTTTGTCAAAACGTGTAATTTACTCTAGTATGAACTCGAAGGATTACAAAGAAAACCCAAAACATCCCACGTTTTTCTCACTTATTTCATCGAACACCTTATCACTGTAGATATAGTAAACCAATAATATACATGAAAGATCCACTCATAAACACATCAAACATTAAAACACATCAATTATATTACTTTTATCAAATATTTTAGTAATCAATGTTTTTAAGAACACAATAATTATTACAACTTAAAAAAAATTCACCCTGAATGCCTACGCCGTTCTAAAGAACACCCGCGCGCCCTCCATCTATAAATAGCACCAAGTAGACTTACCCCGTACTCGAAGTTATCCTCTCCTCTCTGCAGCGTAACAGGCCGCCATGGCCATCATAAATATTAAGCCAAGGGTATTTTAGCGAGCGGTGTGGCTGAATGGATCAAGCATGGCTTAATCATTAAGACACAAACAAACACCCATGTAAGTCATATAGTGACTTTCGACAGCCTACAGAAATGACAGTGTGCTGACAAAGTGAAAATGGTGGGCAGAATCTGAATACAATTCTGGGACCTCTTCATTTCAAAGCAATTATATAACAGACCCATAAACTTCAAGATGTTTAGAAGTTCAGTTATTTAATCAGAAATGCTCCCATCAAACAAGACAGTTGTACAAATAAAGCTTGTAAGTAATATATATATATATATATATATATATATATATAGGGGTTGTTTTATTTGCAACCCTTAAAAAGTTGCAAACCTTGCAACCCACATCTTAACCGTCGGATTCATGATCGGCGGTTACAATAAATATGGGGCCCAATATTTTTAATTAAAAAAAACAGAAAAATAAAATAACCGCCGATCATAAATCCAACGGTTAAGATGTGGGTTACAACCTTTTTCAGGGTTGCAAAATATCCTTCCAATATATATATATATATATATATATATATAGGGTTGGGTTCACGTGAGACCAACCTGTTTTCATAAGACCCATGAGACCACATTTTTACACTTGAAACTTGACAACAAACACTATGAAGGTAAAACCTTCCCAGCAAAACACTGTGAAGGTTCATATTTTTTGTACCTTCACAGCAAAAACTGTGAAAGGTTAACATTTTTTTTACCTTCATAGCATTTTGCTGTGAAGTTTCAAGTGTAAATTCGTGGTCTCACGGGTCTCACGAAAACAGGTTGGTCTCACGTGATCCCAAGTATATATATATAGAGAGAGGAGCGATCAATTGGAAACCAGTATTACATTGGAAACTTTGGAAACCAAAATCAACCAATCAGTGAATTTCTTTTTTTTATTTTTAATTGAAAAGGTTATTTTTGTCTTTTACATTATTTCATAATATATATGGTAACAGTTATTATTATTATATTAATAATTATTTAATTTTAATTTAGCTTATATATGGTAATAATGATCATTAATTAATTTAAAAATGAGATATTTAATTTAGGTAAATTATTTAATTTTAATTTAGCTTATATATGGTAATAATGAAACAATAATGCTAACACGATGAACCTGATGAATCTATTTTCATTATGAAACAATAATGCTAACACGATGAAATAATAATGCTAACAGGTAATGAAACAAAAATGGGAAGTTAACAAAAATGGCACAAATTCATCATGTTTCATTATGAAACAATAATGCTAACAAGATGAACCTGATGAATCTATTTTCATTATGAAACAATAATGCTAACACGATGAACCTGATGAATCTATTTTCATATACGGATATGCAACTGAACAGGTAATGAAACAAAAATGGGAAGTTAACAAAAATGGCACAAATTCATCCTGTTTCGTCACAAAAATGTAATCCAATGAAATCTGTAATCCAATGAAATCTGTAATCCACAAATCCATTCTGTTTCATCACAATATTAGATTGCGTGGGAAATTTTATAATAAAATGAAATTAAAAAAATATTTTCTTACATTTAAAAAAAAAATCTTATCAATGTGGAAATCCATGGGCGTGGGAAATTTTATTTTTGTTTTGCGTGGTAAAATTTTTTTTACTTGAAACCAAAATATAATCTAATTTTATATTTTCTTATTTTGCGTGGGAAATTTTATTTTAGTTTCAAGTAATCTAAATAAAATAAATCTTTCTTGCCATATTTGAGACACAAAGTCAAAAGACATATTTACCCTTTTCATCAATTATTTTTATTTATTATTAATAAATTAATTAATTACTATCATATATAATTCAAATGAATCTTAACCATTGATTATAAAGATCAATGGCTGAAATTTGGTTTCCAAAGTTTCCAATGAAACTTGGTTTCCAATTGATATATATATATATATATATATATATATATATATATATATATATATATACACACACACACACATATACACACCCCCGTATAGGCGAAAGATCGTGTGAGAAGTTGAGTTAACGGTGAGAAGCGTGAGAAGTGGATCTGAACCGTTGATCTCTTTTAATCTCAAACCCTCCCATGAATTGCGGCTTAGAAGGAAATTGATCTGGTGCATCTCATCCTAATGTGCGTCCATTTCTCATCCAACGGTTGCTAACCACTTCTCACACTTCTCACCATTAACTCAACTTCTCACCGGAACCCAACCCCACCGGTATAATCATTTACAAACTCAAATAATTTGTACAAATTTACAAATTAGATTTTATGTTTTGTTTCACATATGAAAACGACACTTGTGAAAATGCGGTTTTTATATGGTGTTTTTTCATATGTGAAATGTTCAGGACTGTTTTATGTGTGAGAAAAAACAATCCTGAACTTTATAAACACTGCATTTTCACACTTCTTGTTTCATATATGAAACAAAACATGAAAACTGGTTTGTGAGTTTCTACGAATTTGGGGGTTAGTAAAAGAAAGGGTCTCTCTCTCTATATATATATATATATTTATATATTAACTTTGAGCTATAATCAGTACAGCAGACTATTTTTTGGTTGCTTTCCATAGAAAAATAAAACTAAAATCAGACAAAATCCACAGAAAAAGATCATCTCAAAATCAAGTAACTAAACAAAAGATGTAACTTACAAAGATCATGGCTGCTTGAGTTTCAACTTCTGTTTGCAGATGCAACAGCTTCATCTGCAACTTTATAAAATGAGCTCATTGTGGTGATACCAACTGCAGCTCCAAATAGCGATGCTCGTGAAGATTTCAATATCCGAACTTCTACATAATCGCCAACTTTTGGATTTCGATCCCCATCACCATCCACCCAATCGGGTACCGGAAAATTAGTAAAAATAACCCTATGGCCTCTATCACTCTTCCCAATTAGCTCTGTTTCAGGAGCTCTCTTATTCGGTCCTTCAACTAACACAAGCTGAATACTACCAATTTGGGAGTCGAAACATTGACCTGTACTCTCACGAAAAGCTTCAATAAGTTCCGTTAGTCTCCTCTGTTTTACTTCCTCGGGAACGTTATCGGTATAATTTCTATGAGCATGGGTTTTCTCCCTCATGCTATATGCAAACATGTATGCCATATCATATCCAACAGCCCTTACAAGACTCAAAGTGTCTTTGTGTTCCTCCTCTGTTTCATCACAGAAGCCTGTGGAAAGAAATTACCGAACTTTAAGAGAGGAGTATAAATAAAACAAATAGTACTCAACAACAAAATCGGTTTTATAGGACACCGAATATGTCTAAATGTCCTAACAGGACTGAAGCTTATAGGACCAAACAAATTATGCGTCTTTTATGTAAAGGTGTTTCAATAAGTTGATATGAGGCTTTTGAGCATCCTAACAAGCTTTTTAAGACACTTTTGATATAATGTGTTCCACTAGTCTTTTTATATGACATTATTTGAGAAATGTTTTATAAAAACAAGTGTCGCGTAAAAAGATTTGTTCATAGGAGGCTTCTCAAAAGTGTCCTATAAAAAAAGCTAATAAGACATTTTATTTAAAAAATGTCCTAAAAAACTTGTCAAGACATTCAAAAGCAACCTATCAATTTATTGTGACACTTTTACATATAGCACACAATTTTTTGGTGCTATAAAGCAGTCTATTAGAACATTTAGACATATTTGGTGTCCAAAGCCGATTTTGTTGTAGTGATATTAAAGAGAATTAAGAGGATATTAGATTCTAAGTGCAAATGCAACACTCTTGAGGATTCTTACCACATATGAAATCACTTGTCAATCCAACATCCGGTATTATATTCCGTATCTTGTGCACAAGTTCTAAGTATGCTTCTCTTGTGTACCCTCGTTTCATTCTTTCAAGCATGTTGCTATTTCCCGATTGTGCAGGCAAATGAATATTTTTGCAAATATTGTGTCTATCTCGCATTATATATAGCAACTCATCCGGGAAATCTTTCGGGTGTGGAGAAGTGTACCTAAACCGCATCTCTGGGAACTCCAACGAAAGTCTATCCAAAAGATCAGCAAAACGCAACCCCACACTTTTCACCTTACACTTGCTGGAAAACCCATCACTTAACTTCCAATTTCCGCCAGCCTCAACTTCCTCATCACACGCATCGTTGTAACTATTCACATTTTGACCAAGAAGGGTGACCTCTTTCACGCCTTCCTTTTGAAGTTCCGCCACTTCTTTGACTATAGACTCAACAGGCCGAGACCTCTCTCTGCCTCTAGTGAACGGAACTATGCAAAAAGAACACATGTTATTACAACCCCTCATCACCGAGACGAAAGCAGAAATAGAATTTTTAGAGATGCGAACTGGACTTATGTCGGCATACGTTTCTTCAAGTGAAAGAAGGGTATTGATCCCTTTTTGCCCGTTGTCTACCTCTTCCAATAAACGTGGCAAATCCCGATATGCATCTGGCCCACAAACGACATCGACCATTTTGTCTGCATCTAATATCTTATCTTTCAATCTCTCAGCCATACAACCAAGCACGACTACTTTTGGAGGACGTAGAGATTGTGACCGACCAGTTTTAACATTACTCTTCCAGTGCCTTTTCAAGAACCAGAAATAATTAAGTCTCTGCCATACTCTTTGTTCAGCATTGTCCCTAATAGCACAAGTGTTGATGAAGATTATCTCGGCACTTTCAGGCTCGTCCACAATTTCATCGTATCCAGCTTTTTTCATAACGGACAAGACAATCTCCATATCGTTTACATTCATCTGGCATCCATACGTTTCCTGGTAAATACGACTTCTTGGAAGAACTTCAGCCGACGGAACAGCACTAGAAAGAGTAAAAAAAAAATGAGCTCTAAAAAACGACGGTGTCACCATATGAACATCTTTTATAGCATCACTTACAAAACAAAGCTAAATCTGTACATAAGGGGAGTGTTAGATGCATTGAAACAAGGTTCTTAAGATCATTAAGACAACATCGTTAGAAGTAATCCGGCTCTAAGGAACACCGAACACTATAATACCAAACCGAACCAAACCAAACAAACACAGGATATCTCATCTAGAGGCGGGATCCGGGAAGGGTAAGATGTAAGTGTACTTGACCTCTACCACAAAGGAAACACTACAATCTCTCGAGGAAACAAAGAATTATGGTTGATTTTATAATGTATTTCTAAACTTATAGTTATTGGATGGTAGGGGTGTTTGTGGTGCAGTTTGGGGCCATACCGCAAACCGCACAGCATAAACCTCAAACCGTGTGGTTTGTACCTATCGCACTTTATGCCTACAATCCAATAACTATAAGTTTAAAGATACATTACAAAATCAACGATAAAGTGACTGTAGTCCAATAAAATAAAGAGTTCCAATACATATGATTCTCAAATACATATTGCACAATTAAATAAGTCTAAGAAGTTAAAAAAAAGAATTCAAACTAAATTGGACGTGTGTAGGCAGTTGGGATTATGATTCTCAATAATTTTCATATAATGATTTGTATATGTAATACCTTTCATGGTTTTCAATTGCCAATTTCCATATTGGATCAAACTCAAAAGTCCAAATATATTACAAAAATAATATATATGTATATATCATATATTAAATTAAAAAATATAAAAAATATGCAGGGGGTGCGGTTTGAACCGTGGTTTGATACTCAAAACAACAAACCACACCGCATAGTGCGGTTTGGCAAAAATTCAAACCGCAAACCGCACCATGAAAGTTCTAAAACGCGTTTTGCGGAGCAGTGCGGTGTGGGCGGTTTGTGCGGTTTTTTGATTTAGATGAACACCCCCTAAATATATCTTGCATACAAAGGTTTCTACCGTTCACTCAAGATTTGCATGGTGTTTGTTTGTAGAGAGACATCTAGTAAGTTTTCGGTAATTCAAGTTGCATTTTGTACGCGGACGGGACTGGACTAGACGTGCTAGAGTGAGGTAGGCAGGTGAAAGAATAGTGAAAGGTTTTTAGGGCTTTAATTTGATATGGGTAGTTTAGTAATTTACCAATCATGCCTCATCTCCCTGATTTTTATTCCACCTATTTTGTTCCACTCAATCTCGTCCTCTCCCAATCTAATGTCGTGCCAAACATGAGACAAAAAGTTTTGTTATATCTTGTCCCATTGTGTCTCAGTCTCACATACCAAACGCACCCTCATGGTGTAGGATGTTGCTCAACTCTCCTATGCAAATGTCAAGAAAGCCTGGATTCAAACATGCTTTTGTTGTTTACCACTCCATAATTGACTCTGAACATAAGAAATCATAACCAACTCCATCATACCTCCTTGCCAATATGACACAAACCTCTATGGATACAGCTTCAATCACAAATTTAAGAAGCAAGATTCATAATAAATAAACAATAAACAGACAAATACTCCCTCCACCTCATAATAAGCACAACCAAATTCCATTAGGTAAAATACAAAGAATAAAATCAAATATATCTTTGTTTCGGGAATGAAGGGAATTGTGATTATGTGACATGAAATTGCTCAAAATTCATTCACCTAGGTTTCATTTGTATCTAGAACTAACTGATCGAAATTGAATAACAAAAATTGGAATTATATTGTATTGACTTACTCATCTTGAGTAGCATCGGAAGCAGTGAGAGCAGTGGCTTGAGCTTGAGAGCGGAAATGTTGAAAGCTTGGGGTGGTGTTGTTGTTATCATGATTGAATATGGGGTTTTGAGAAGAGTGTGAGAGATTTCTGGAGAAGTTGAGGGAGAAAGGTGTGTTGAAATGGCGTTTTTGGGATGAAATGATGAAGAAATGTTGGGGGTGGTTTGATGAGGAAGGAATAAGCCTGTGATTGATGCAATGTCTATGGAGTTTGATGCGAAGGGGGTGAAGACTGAAGAAGGAAGAGAGAGAGGCAGCCATGGGAGGGAGTGAAAGGATGCGTGAGGTTTGGATAGGGGGCGAACGTCTATCGAAGCCCTCCTACCTGCAAGAATATGTGGATGACCCGACCCGACCCGACCCTGGTTGATTGGACCTGTCCAATAGTATCCATTGGATAGTCACTATGACCCATATGTAGGCCTAGTGGTGGCCAAATGGGCCCGACCCTATCGATTAACGGGGACCGATCCGATGCTTGACCAATCCGGTCCGGGACCGACCTTAATCGGTTAAGGGCCCGAAATTCATAACCTGTTACACTTTCAGAGCGATTCGGTGGCCCGATCCGACCAGTGACCAGTTAAGGAATCGGTTAAGGGTCGTCCCGATCCGATTTTTTTAAAAATAGTATCCATTTATAGCCGTTAAGTTACTGTTTTTTTTACCGTTTTTTTATAATGTTACCGTTTTCTTACCGGGTAATATTATTGGTCGTTGTCATATTAATCAGTTAAGTATCCTTACTCGTTCTCTCTCTGAAAATGTTTCTCGTCTCACTATCGGCTACGATACCTCCAAGTCCATTTGGGATTGCCTCACAAATCATTTCTCCCAAAAATCACCCAGCTGTATTACCTTAACCGATTAATATGACAACAGCCAATATTACCCGGTAAGTGAGGGCGATGGCTCTTACCCGGTTAGCGCTTACCGAGTAATTTTTTTTTGCCTACAATACCGTTTTAATAGACAAAAATTTTACCCGATAAGGTAAGTGATAGAATTGACTTTAATTGGTAAGTGCTTACCAGGTAAGTGTTTAGGTAAACGACCCCTAAACCATTGGTACAGGAAGCTGCTGATGCACTTATGAACTAAAACAAATATGGTATGTATTGTGTTTTTAGAGGGGGGGGGGGGGGGATTTTGGGGGTAATAGTTGTAACAGCCTGAACATTTATATATAATAAAATAACATTCATTACTAAATATTGTCCCAAACTTACTTTACAGAGTACAAGGTTCTTAATTATCAACTATTACACAACTGAGTCTCAAAAAGATAACTATTGCAGGAAGTCTTCTATCTCCTGCTTAAAGCTCACACCTTCTCTTTACCTTTATCCTCTACTTTTCGATAACCTGAAACAGGATTAAAATTTCGAAATAGCGAGGGTTAGACCAAAGGTCTAGTGAGTCCCCTCCAATCACTACTACAACAGTTCAAATATTAATTAAAATATTTACACAAAACTGTGTATCCCAATACATAACTTGCTCTTTAATTCACTTTAAAATATATTATGCTTCGCAAGCACAGTAAAACTACTGGCCATCACTGACCACTTTCTACGCTCGCAAGCGTACTTTAAACTACTGACCAACATTCCCGTCAAAGACGGTATGTCTGTCTCGCACTGCCTTATTTTATGGACACACCCTAATGGCATAAACGGGCCACACTCCCCGGTACGAGCAGGCGAGTCACACTTCCCGACTTAGGTCAAACTCTGACTCAAATGTATGCATACACCTAGTCCTGACTGTATATAAAACAAGTTTATATACCTGAGCATAAACATGCCAAACTGATTAAATCAAACTTTCGAAATTAATCTGCATAACTTTCAATATAATAAATGCGCATTATATAAAACCCACATTTATTAAATAACTGCTCAAATCATAAAAGATTTAATTTAAAATACTCACTTTTAAATTCTTCGGAATTAAACTCTGACTTCTATCGATTAACACCACCTCTATTTGACAAAACGATCGATTCCTTCACGATCTCCTTCTCTTTTCTCTCTGTCTCTTGATCTCTCTCTCTCTCTCTCTTAAAAACTTAAGTCGGCTGATATATTTGAGATATGAATCTCAAATATCTTATATTTGGATTATATAAAACCAAATTTCCACTTAACCCCCCTGCACTTTGAGTCTCACTTCACTTTTCACCCAATTTTCAAAATTAACAAAATTTCGGATTCGGATATTACAATAGTAGTAGATTTGTATTGTAACACCCCGATTTTCGAAAGGTATCATTTCGAGTTATTGCAGAAATCGATATATTAAGGAAAAATAAGATATTTGATTTTGGGCTTGAATCCTTGATTTTATAGTCTTGATGGATAAATGATTCAATTACGAGACCAACGATTCTTTCCGGAGCGAAAACGGAGCTAAAACGAAGAAGTTATGGCAAAAACAGTGTTCGGTACGTGCTTGGCTATAGTGCCCGGCGATTGTGACATTGTCACAATCGCCTGAGCCCGAAAACTCTCGGTACAATCTCAGAGATTGTGACATTGTCACTATAGCCTGGCACAATCGCCTGGGTGTTTCAGGATGTTAAAATCGCGATTTTCAGCCACAAACTTCATTTCTTCATATCTCTCTCATTTCAACTCCGATTTTGGTGATTCAACTTGCTACGGTTTCGTTTTTGAGAGATATTCAATGATCAAGCAAGATATTGGAAGTTTATTGAAGTATTCTAGAGCATTTTGTGGTGGTAAGCTTCTCATCTCTCCCTATTCATCTTCTTCCCCAAAGTTTTCTAGGGTTTCATCCACCCTTTGTTCTCCCTTTCGTAGATTGAAGGTTTGTAATCATTTTGGTGAACTAGAAGTGTTTTGGTTGGTGAATTCAAGTTTGGTTTAAGGTAATCTTCTATTCTCTTCGGTTATGGAAGTTAGGGTTTCGGTATTAGTTGAGGTATCCATGTACATAGTTTGGGAAACGATTCTTTGTGGTTGATTATGTATATTTATGGTTGGAACCGTGTGGATCTAGGTTTTGGAAGATTTGGTTTGAAGAACCAAGTTTCTTCAAGGAAAGCTCTAAGTGGGTAAAATCTAGATTTAGTCTAAATCTAGCAAGGTGAGTTTACTAAACTTTTGTTAAAACTGGATACATTTCATATTTGTTTAATTGTTGTTATTATCACATATTTGCTCAAAATGGTCATCTTTACGGGTTTAAGTATTTGATGGTATTTCCATGAGATTATGTGAGATGTATGTATATGAAGTATCATCCCATGATTTACTCTATGTTGTGTAATTATTTGGGGATTTACATTATGTGTGCCCACAATGGGTATTTGACATGATTAAGGAATATATGTTTGGTATAACATGATGATTTCCATTCGGAATACACTCTTGGTGTTATTGTATCTACAACGTGGTTATGTGGATATTTAAGTCTTATGTTAGACTCGAGCTATTAGGAGGGTGAAATATACTTGGTTGAAAGATACCTAAGGACCTCCTATATGCATTATGTTGGACGAACCAAGGCAAGTTCACTAGGAGGATGTAGTCTCGGGGCGCCACTGTGATGATATGTGCCTAGTAGACCTCCGTCACTCGGAAAGTTTCCTGTACGGTCTGATCTCCGGGTGAGTCGGGCCTTTGGGGTGTTCCTTGTTAAGGGCATCAAGGTGCATCGACTCTTTGGAGTGGAATTGATTGGTGCTATGGGTCTCCCCCGTTGACTCCATACATGTTGAAAACTGGTTAACTGCTGATAAGAATTGTAACTGTTCATGCATGCTATTTATTGTTCAACTCACTAGGCTTTTTGGCCTAACACTTGTTTGGTGTCGATGTGTATCTCAGGTTTTAGCGGCACCGGTTCTAAGCGGGCGTAGTGCTTGGGTGAGAGATTTGGAAATATCGCTTTTGGACTTACTATTGGTAGAGAATCCTTTGGGTCTATAAATGACACCCTTGATTGTAATCTCTTTTCTGGTTATAGAAATTAGATTAGTTGGTTGTTATTTATTATCCGTTTAATTACGATTGTATTTAAACAGGTTTGTGTATTTTCCCCATTTTTGGGAGGCTCTTGCTTTGGCAATTTTAAATACCGCATGTTCGTTTTTTTCGGATTTTTGTTATCCCTATTTTTAGGGTGTTACATGTATAATTAGCAAGTGACAACTATAATAAATGGTGGGTTTTTATAGAAGCCATATTATATAAGCTTTTGTTGTATAATTTCTTTGTTACATGACAGGGTCAATACCGGAGTTGGAGAAGCCATATTATATAAGCTTTTGTTGTATAATTTCTTTTCCCTATTGTAGGTTGTTGCTTCAAAAGATATTGTTGGACGTATGTTGACATATGGAGAGAGGTAATGTTTTTTATCTATTAATTTGTCTAAAATAGTCATTGTCTTAATCTACTTTACGAATTTGCGTTTGATGGGTGTGGGCTTTGTGAACAGAAACCTGTGGAGTTTTTAGAAAGCGGTAAATGAAGTATCAGTAGCGAACGAAAGTGTTCGTCTTTCCCCCAGATTTGGAATGATTGTTGTTGGTCCATTTGCCTTTGGACTTGGGATGAGACGTGTAGAGAACGCTATCAGTAGCGGGCATCGGTGATCGCATGTGAATACGGGTTTCTTCACTTATCAATTATGATATAGCTTCTTCAAGAGTAGGTAATGGGTGCCTATGAAGAAGAGAAGCACGAACATTCTCAAATGTGTCAGTAAGACCCATCAGAATAGTAATCAAATGTAGCTGGTTGAAGTAGGCAGTGAATTGTTGAGCTGTGTCATCAAAAATCTGTGGTGCTCCAAGACTTATATGATCTCTGAGAGACTGCATTTCAGAGATATAAGAGTTTATGGATTGATCAGGAAGCTGACGTTTGCTCTGAAAAGTGGTCCACAGTTGATACTGATGAGATAGGCCTGATGACGTGTACCGCTTGGCAAGGAAATCCCAGAGACTTTTGGCGGTAAGATAACCAAGAAACTGTTGATTGATCTCAGGAGTAGTGGAGGCATTAATGAAACCCAGAATACGAGCATTATTGATGTCCCACTCATTCATGCGTTTTGCAAAGTCAACAGCATTCTCAGTTGCTTCATGAACTGAAACTTTGGATGCACCAGTAACATAGGTGTAAAGGCCATGGGATTTGAGCAGAATTGTCATATGATGATGCCATAGAATGTAGTTGCTACCATTGAAAATAACCGAGATGGGATTTGAGTGACTGAGATTGGCAGTCATGTGACTGAGAAACAATTTAGAGGTTCGACCGGTAAAGAAGTTCGACCGATAAAAAAATTCGACCGATAGAGGCTCGACCGGTAAAGGATTCGACCGATAAAGGTTTCGACCGATAGTATTAGACCGGTAGTATTTGAACGATAGTGTTAAACCGATAGGATTCGACCGGTATTAACGACCGATAGGTGTTCGATCGGTAGGTTTCGACAAGAAAATAAATCCGACCGACAAGGGTTCAGAAAAACAAACAGCGGCGGCGGCAATACAAAACACACAGATCGATCGATGTTGACAATTCAAAAGAAAAATCGATTCTAAACAACAATCGATTCCAAGGCGATGGCAGGCGTTCGATGGCAGTCGTTCAAAAACAGAATCGATTCAAAGAATATCGATTCGGATGAACAGTAATGAACAGTAAAATCGATTCGGATGAACAGTGATGACGAACAATAAAATCGAAGAATAACCTACAGCTCTGATACCATGTTAGAAGATGAATATGGTTGAAGGAGACGATGAATATGCTGAAGGTTTGAAACCTCGATATATTGATTGAGAGAAAACGTACAATATGAAAAGTAAATAATGAGTAATCTGACCTAGACTACAAGATACAAAGAATATATACATGAACTATATGGGCTTGGGCCGTATACTAACATGGGTCTGGGCCCTCTACACATATACATTAACAGGCGTGGGCTTTGTGAACAGAAACCTATGGAGTTTCTAGAAAGCGGTAAATGAAGTATCAGTCAAAGACATTGTATCCATTGTGCAGAAGCTTTTTTCTTTCGCACTCAATTGGCTTCTCATGGAGATGGTATTTTTTTGTACATTTCGCTCAAGTGAATGTAGTCGTTTGTTGATCCTTATTTAATGGCTAATCATGCTTATCTTATCAACACAATTCTTGAATTGGTTGAATTAAGCCTGTTTTTGCTGGTACCACCCTTTTAAGTTTCTTGTTGTTGATCATAAAGGTTGTTGTCATGAATTGGTTGGCTCAAGGAACTAAGGAGTTAAACTGAATTTGGAAATTTACGCTGCAAATTTTGATTATCTGAAGCTAAAATTGATGACCCTTAATAGTCGTTGTCAAATGTTGAAGTTTAGGGTTGTTGAAATGGTTAGCCTTATTGTTGATGAAGCCAAACAGATAGACATGGTGGTCCATCGAGTGTGGGTTTTGTTGCTTAACAATTTTGTAGACATGTCATTGCTAACTACTTTATTTTCGCCTTTTATGCTATGAAACATTGATGTTGTAAGGAACAACAAAAGAACCACAAGTATGTTTCAAGTACTCCATGTTTGATCCAAATGCAACATACGTTGGAGTCTCTTCATGCTTCTTCTAATTGCAACGTATAGTTGTTTGATGTATAAGTCTGAAAGTTTAATTCAATCACTTTGGTTCATCATTTTTTGGTCTCTTTTCCTCTTTTTTTTAATGAAGATTTTTTTATCGGTTTATAGCATTTAATGTCATAAAACATGAATAACTTGCACCAAGATTTCAATTTGAATTATAAATATATTTTCTATTTTTTTCACACGAACTATCCGTTATCTATACCATATTATAAAACATTTAGCTCATATTCTAAATTTTCTTAAAATTCAACGTTATTACATATTATTGTATACGTGCAACTTCTTAAAGCCTATGTTGGAATTCCATAGATTAATGCTAACCAACTTATAAACAAGCTGAATTGGATGATAAAAGTTGAACCTTATAACATAATCTTTGACTGCTATTTAAGCACATAATCCCACGATTTTCTTTCTAAATCCCTAACCAATCAGCCATATTAACATTTCATTTATATATCAGTCGATTCACAATTTGAAATATAAATCAAGATTGAGAATTTGAGTTCTCGGTTTCAGAATGAAGATATATCGCGATGCATTACGCGGATAAATATCAATTTTATGATGTAATTTTTAAACTGGATTACGTAAAAGTGACAATCATTTCAGTGGCGACCATGTTCAATGGGTTAATGATGGGGAAGTCATTGAGATGAAATAAGATTCCCGTTTCGGGTTTTAAACTTTAAAATTGAGATGATCCGCAATATACAAACCACATAAATCCATAAAATTAATATCAAGAAGGAAGGAAATAGAATAAGAAAATGATTGCCGTTTTAAGTTCTCGATTTTGATTTCGGAATGCTTAGCGCCGCATCGCATCACGTGCGGGTACATACCTATTTATTAATAATGATAATTATTTGCTGTTAAACGAGCTATGTTAAACACTTGAGCAAAAACTACCTTCAGTATATGCGTCAATCTGAGTCGTGCTTCAAAAGATTCAAGTAAGAGAGTGACAAGAGAAATATGTACGCAGTTTTGTTAACTGTGGTTCATGCACAGGAGAAATGTTGTATACTTGTATTCATCAAGTAACTAGAAACATATGTTGTGTGCAATATTGGATTAAATTAAATTCATCTTCAGATTTGATTACCTATGCTATGTTGGAATATGTGCTTTGACTTGCAAAATAGCTTTGCTGAATATCGAAGGGATGGAAAATAATCCGAATGAAATGGATGATTGTAGTCTTTCCTACCATTGTTGTTAATTTATGTTTAAAATTTACTTAATTTTAGGCTTTTCTTAGTAAGGAGTTTATTACTTCTTAATTATCGGCTTACAATAAAAAAAATTTAACCTTGAGGCTCATGACAATACAGATAGTTACTTCTAATTTGTGATATAAAATCACATAGATCCAACTTGATGAAAAGAGGCGAATGTGTATGGCTCTTGATGTGGTAAAAGTCTGGAATGATTCCCACTTTTGTCTTTGTGTTCTTTATGTTTCTAATTTTATGAAATGCTTGCAAGCCAAGGGAATGAATTATTTGCACACTAGCAATACAATTATTGTGCATCGGAATTAGTATTTTCAGTCGTTCAAGGTTTTCTTTTTCTTCCTCTTCTTTCTCTTTGGTGTTGCGTGGATAAACTTGATTAGTATATCGTTTTTGTTGCTTCGTTATAGTGAAACTGGTCGGGAAACTCCAAGATGGAACTGTGTTTGTGAATAGAGGACGTGATGAGGCACCATTCGAGTTGAAAATAAATGAAGGTTGTATCAATGATTGCCTTTTTAAAACAAATGCAAAATGATGTGTTTTAAATTAACTGCATACGTACTGACAATATAGTATATGGGTTGATCACAAGGAGCAATGGTGTAAGTACGATTCCATTATAGATCATAAACTAAACCCTGAATAACAAACGGAAATGGTGATCACTCAAATATGATATGAATGGTGGATGCGATCCAATTTTGAAACATGAAACATGGTTTCCATTTTGTTTTCGAGATGTTTCGCGAGTTGATATATACTTTTGTCAATTGTTTTTTCGGTTTCAAAATGATAGGCGCCGCATCGCGCACGGGATTATAACTAGTATTTAAGAAAGCATGTTAATGGAAAGGAAACAAAACCCTTCAACAAGGATGGATCTCAAATTCTCAATAAGAAGCAAAGATCTATTTGTACTCATACTGTTCTTGCAAGCCAAGCCCTACCTATCCGTTCTTCACAATCATCTTTGTTTGTTTGTTTTTTTCTGGAGAGGAAAAACTCCAGTCAATATCATAAAAAACAAGAAAGAATAAAACCCTGATCTTTAAGATCCAGACTGTACTAGCTTATAACCGGTTTTAGAATGTTGACCCTCCCCGCTCTCTTTAGGGGGTTCGTTACAATCAACAAATCAGCCCTCTCTCAAAAGAGGAGCTGGACTTGACTGGTTTCAACAAACCATAATCATAGCCATAAATCGTAATTATGGAACAATAAAATTTGATTTCATGTTACACCAACTTAACTTTTAAATGGGTGAGACTTAAATGCAGGTTTTTTTAAGTGAACCCATTATTCCTCCCTTCCAAAATAAATGTCCACAACGTAAAAGACACGCAATTTTAGGAATGTATAATTATCACACTTTTTAATTAACAGAAAGGTAATTTTACCCTTAATTATAGACAAATCTTATAATTAAGGGTAGAACAATTACTTTTTTATATTTACACTTATTTTAGAATAAATTAAAGAGTGAATTGTGGATTTGGTCCCGTGTTTTGATATTTTATTTGACTACGGTCTCTACGGTATATTTATTGTGGATTTGGTCCTTGTGGTATTCAATTTGTCTTGGTCATGGTCCCTCTCTACTAACATCTCCGTTAATTTCGTTAAATTAAAGACCATTTTTCCAATTTTGTCTTTTTACTATAAAAAAAAGTAAAAACAATATATTTATACACTCTTTCTCTCTCTCTTTCTCACTCACTCACACACACTCTCTCTCTCTCTCACACACACACAAACACACACACACACACACATATATATATATACTAGGCATATACCCGTGCGATGCAGCGGAATGTAAGTAAATAACGAACAATTAATGTTACTTCCTTATAGACATGTCATCAACAATCCAACCATGACCTATGAATCACAATTTATAAAACCCTAAACCCATAAATATATTCAATAATTAGTTTATATTACAATTATTGACAGAAAAAATTATAATGATATAATTTATAATAAAAATGAAACGTATTTTACGATTATGTATTTTTAATGTGATAACGGTGGAAAAAATAAAACGTATGGATAGAAAACAAATTAGTTCGTAGATATTCATGATATTTAATAGTACGGTTAAATTAAAAAATATTCAATATTGGGTTCGTTTTGAAGATATTGACGAGACGATTATAATAGTATAATTTGTAGAAAAAGAAACGTATTTTTTCATTGCATTTTTGTTCATATACGATTATTTGTGTTAATATGATAATGGTGTAAAATGAAAAATGAAAAAATAAGGGATATAAAATGAATTAAATAAATAATTGTAAGGGTGACAAATGTAACATTACAAGGGTGATAAGTGTTATTGTATAAAAGCTTAGGGTAATAAGTGTTATTGTATAAAAGCTTAGGGTGATAAGTGTTATTGTACAAAAGTTTGTACAATAACTGTATTAGTTTTTTTATATAGTAGTAGAGATTTAATTCGTATTGTTGGGAATTTAAGATTTGTTCAAGTATGGTTAATGCTGCTAGTATATCATGATTACTACTGCTAGTAGATTTAATACTGCTTGAAAAGTTAGTACTGCTACTTCAATAGTTAGTACTGCTAGTAGTTAGTACTGCTAAGGGATTACTACTGCCAACATGATTAATACTGCTGAGGAGTTTAATGCTGCTGAAAATGGTTAATACTTCTGAAGAAGGTTAGTGTTGCTTATGAGATGAAGACTCAGTATGGAATGAAGACAACTGTATAGAAGACTTACTAAAGTAAAGGAGATAATTATGGACTGAAGATCAATTGTATTTTGATAATTATCTTGTTATATGTCTTGTATAAATAGTATATAAGTCTTTGATAGAATTAACTTTTGATTAATAAGTTTTTAGAGAGAGAATTAACCTCAAAGTTTACAATCCTAGTTCTAGAGAAGTAGAATTCGTCTTGGTGAGCCTGTTCATCAAGATTGAGGTTTTGTTTGAAAACTTGTAACTTTAATCATTCAATAAAGTTAACAAGTTGTGATTTTCTGATTCACTGTTACTTTGATAGTTGAATATTAAAGTGTTATTCCGCAACTCCTTTAATATTGTTTCTGAGTTCATTATTCTTGTTAAGAATTAGATCCTGACACGTAGATATTCATGATATTTAATAGTACGGTTAAATTTAAAAATATTCAATATTGGGCTCGTTTTGAAGGTATTGACGAGACGATTATAATGATATAATTTGTAAAAAAAGAAACGTATTTTTTCATTGCATTTTTATTTATATACGATTATTTGTGTTAAAATAATAAGGGTGTAAAATGAAAAATGAAAAAACAAGGGATAAAAAGTAAATTAAATAATTAATTGTAAGTGTGATAAATGTAAAATTTAACTTTCCAAAAACCGTTTTCCAATAACTACTTTTTTCAATAACCGTTTAAGAATTTTAATATATAGTATAGATATAAAGGCATCAAAATAACTAAAATAAGATATTATTGTATTATTGTATGATTTAATTGTTTAAATTTTTTTAAAAATTAATTATATTAAATACGATTTAATTTTATTATTTAATTGTAATGATGAAAAGAATGTGGTTTTATTGTTTTAATGTAATTAAAGTTTTAGTTTAAACAAATCAAATCATAAAACTATATCTTATTTTATTTAGAGCGAATAAAAGAAGATATAGTTTTATGATTTGATTTATTTAAACTAAAATATTAATTATGTTGAAGACGATTTAAATTATATTGTTATTTTACTATCATTGTAACAAGCAAACTTATTATCGATATTTTAACACCAAAATCATTGAAAACCACTGAAAAATGAACTCCAATTTTATCATTCTAAGATCAGGGTTCCAATATTCATATCGTTTTTCAGTCAAATACTCAAAATCAACTATTTAAATTTTAACCAAATGAAAGATCCATACATAATATCATCTTTGTAACTTAAAATTGAACAAATCATTCTATAAACTTCAACCAAGTTTCCATACCCAAATAGACAAAAATACTAAAACAATAAAATTAAATCATATTTAATATGATTGATTTTTTAATTTAAACAAATCAAATCATAAAATAATATCTTATTTTATCTATTTTGATGTTATATATATATATATATATATTTGTGTGGATAAAAATATTGTTTTTATTTTTTATAAGAAAAAGACAAAAGTATGCAAAAATGCTAAAATAGCTCTTGATTTAATGGAGTTAACAAATGTGTTAGTCAGATGGACCATGACCAAAACAAATTGAATACCACAAGGATCAAATCCACAAAAAACATACTATAAAGACCCTAGTCGTATCAAAACACAAAGACCAAATCCACAATTCACTCTAAATTAAAAATAGTAACATAGACAATAATTTTGGACGAAGGGATAATAAAAAATAATCCCAATTACCGAAGACCATGATAAGGAAAGCAGCAGCCTTGTGATTTAGCTTTGACTTGGTGATTCAGTTTTCTATACAAAAACTTCAGGTATCTCTCTCTCTCTCTCAGGGTATAGAATATAGAGATGGAATGGATGGGTGATGTAAATCACCATAGAATCAAGACTAATGGAATATGGATGCATGTAGCAGAGAAAGGTGAACAAGGAGGACCACTTGTCCTTCTCCTTCATGGCTTCCCAGATACCTGGTTTTCATGGCGCCATCAGATCCCTCATTTGGCTAGCCATGGCTACCATGTGCTTGCACCTGACCTCCGTGGCTATGGCGATTCTGACTCCCCCCTTTCACCCACTTCCTACACCATCTTCCACATCGTAGCCGATCTCCTCGGCCTTCTTGATCACTTCAATCACCAACAGGTCCCCTCTCTCTCTAAACCAAACCAAAGCTTTATATATCTTGCTCATATATTGCAAGGAAATGAGGATCCTTGATCATAAAAAGACCGGATAAATCAATTGGATCGCGTTCAATTTGCTTTCCAAATACACTAATTCGACCCTATAATAAGCCTTGGGTATCACAAACTGCGTATTGAGATAATCCAAATGATTACTCAGTAAAATCGAGTATATATATACACCCAGATTCCACATTTTATATTTTTATACGAGAGTTAATATGCAACTACACAGTAGTTACAAAATAACTGCTTGCGGATAAGGTTAAAAGCACATCAAAGGCCGACTCAGAAGCTCTGAATCAGAAATAGCTTCTGATGCAGACTCAGAGGCTTCTGAATCAGACTCAAAAGCTTCCGATTCCATATTTAGGGGTCGTTTACCAAAATGCTTACCGGATAAGCGCTTACCGACAAGGACATTAGCCTCACTTACCTTATCGTATAACATTCTCTATCATCAAAAATTGATTGTTGGTAAGCGTCTTTAACCCAGTAAGCACTTACCGGGTAAGAGTCATTTCTCTCACTTACCAGGTAAGAGTCATTTCTTTCACTTACCCGGTAAGACTCTAGATCTTTGTTATGGCTCTTACCGGGTAAGATTCTAGGTAGTTTTCATGCTCAATAGATAAAGATCGTAAGGTAAGTAATACCGGTAAGTAATACCGATAAGTGCTTACCCGGGTAAGTATTTATTAAACGGCCCCTTAGTCTCCAAATTAAAGTTTCAGAACCAAACTCAAGAAGGATTCCAACCTTCTGAATTTCACTCAGAATGCTCAGAAGGTTCAGCACTGCCCCTAGGACCCCGCAAGGGGGTGCAACCCCCTTGACCCTCGCCTTATGGCAATCTAAAGTGATAGAGGTAACGTTTGTGAGTATGCAGTGCACTCCACAACTCCCGACTCACATTATATATGCATTTTCACCTTATCAATCTCTAGCTTGATGACACTAAAATCACCAATACATATATATATATATATATATATATATATATATATATATATATATATGAATGTGTGTGTGTGTTTTTGATGCTGATGAAGCTTTGGGGTTGACTTTGGGTGTGTATGGATCAGGTGTTTGTGGTGGGGCATGATTGGGGTGCAGAAGCAGCCTGGCGTCTTAGTCTTTTCAGGCCTGATAGAGTCAAAGGAATGGTGGCACTTTCTGTTCCATTCTTTCCTAGATCCCCAGATATCAGCCCTACTCAATTCTTCAAGCAATCATATGGAGATGATCTCTACATCTCCCAGTTCCAGGTTCTTTTTCTCACTGTGCCTGTGTTTTCGGGTTATTTAAGAAAGCAACTTTCTGACAGATTTATTTAAATACATGACCTTCTGACAGATTTAAAAACATTTAATATTTCCTTCTAAACACAAGCATGCCTCGAAATCTGTCAGAAGATAATACATATAAAAAGAAAAACTGTCAGAAGGTTTTTCTCCTAAATATCCCGATGATTGTTAAATGGTGGACAGGTTTGAAGTTTAGGAAACTAATACAGGAACCAGGAAGAGCAGAGAAGGCTTTTGCAAAGTATGATTACCTGACAGTAATGAAGAAGTTCTTGCTGATGGATAAGTTGGTATCACCTCCTGGCATGGAATTTATCGATTGTCTGGTAACTCCTTCAGTGTTACCATCATGGATTACTGAAGAGGAACTCCAAGTATATGCAGACAAATTTCAGGAGTCTGGATTCACCGGAGGTCTAAACTACTACCGTGCTATGGATCTGTAAGAATCGATACCACAGCTATGGGCAATTGAGGAATAGCATTAGGGTGTTCCAGAAAGTAATACTAGTGTGTTGGTACACATAACAAAGCAGAACAAAAACTTGTTGTCCCATGTTAGATGAGACATTTACTAGGAGAGTTGGGATTGAGTGGAACAAAAATGCACTTTTTTTTGTCCCAAAACAATAGGTGGAACAGAAATCAAGAAAGTGGGACAAGATTGGTAAATTACTAAACTACCCATGTCATTAAAACCCTGAAACCTTCCACAATTCTTTCACCCGCCTAACTCAGTTCTGCCTAGTCTGCGTCCAAGCGCACCCTAAAATTGTGTATATGATTTGCTTCCTAGTATTTCTAATCTTGTGAACTGATTTGCAGCAACTGGGAACTGCAAGCAGCATGGCAAGGGTCAAAAGTAACTGTTCCATCGAAGCTAATTATTGGAGACAAAGATATTGGATTCGGTGGAACAAAGGAATATGTCGTTGGAGATGTTTTCAAAGGATTAGTTCCTGATACTGAAGTTGTCATACTAGAAGGCCACCATTTTATCCAGCAAGAGAAACCTAAAGAAGTTTCTGATCAGATCATATCTTTCCTTGACAAACTTGCCGCAAAGTAGGCTTCTAGGGGTCGGTCTTTTTATGAATCAGAATATGTGTCTAATAAAGGCGAAAAGCCAAAAACTGAGTTTTCCCTAGGGGTTCCTGTCATTATATGCTAAATAAGATCATAACTCTAACCACAAGGGTTGTGGCGTATTGGTTAAGGCCCTGGGGGATGTGGTGGAATATCTCATCTGCCCAAGATTTGAATCCAGACGTACACAACAATTGTGGCCACTGAGGTTTAATCAGGGCTGATGTCTTCCAGTCATAATTTGTCAAGGGATTAGTCTAGGCATAGCATAAGAAACCCTTCTCAAAAAAAAGGTCGTAACTCTAAATAAATATCAAAGCACATAATATTTTAGCACTTTTTCCAAGGGGGGGGGTCTTCACAGAAATAGCCACTCTATTCTCGGGGTTAGGGGTCAGGTATTAGACCCCACCTCCGAGTGCGATATATTGGTCTCATTTGGTTTGGTTTACATGCAATGAATGCCTATCGACTGAAAAGTCTCTGATCTCAAAGGTAGTTCCTTTACTTACACAGAGAGAAATACATGACTCAGGTGAAAGACCAAAACAAAAAAGAATTCTATAATCAACAATCAGACGATTCATGACTCGAGTCAAATAGATTATCAGAAGAAGAGAAAATTGCTTTTGCAAACATGAATGACATTTTCTAGTTAGAATAGCCGAATTGGTTGATTGTAACCGGATATAATCCACTACAAGTGATCCACTATTGACTCTGTTTTCACTTTGTGGGTCATAAGCTCCTCGACTGCTCCCATGGGGTCCTGAAGAAACAAGAAAATCGCCAGTTGCCTTGAGGAGGCTCGAACTGGCGACCAATGGGAAGGAGCCCCAAGACCTAGTCTTTATTTGCCAGTTAAGCTGAAAGATGGTCGAGTGGTTGAAAGCATAGCATTGGAAGCTATGTAGGCTTATGTGGGCTTTTGCTCACCAGGGGTTCGAATAATCATCTCATGGCAACTGAGAATGAATAAAATCAGATGGTTCCACTTTCTGGCTGCTCCTACTAAACCTCGACCGTTAAAATTGAAAAACCCACTCTTCATACCACTAATAAAGGATTCGTCGAAAAGTTAAAGGGTTGATAATCTTCTTTAGACATTGAGCAGAGTCAGTATTATACATGTGAGGAAGGTAAATCAGAAAGCTTCATCTGCTTGTGAATAAGGTTGATAAAAGATGTTCATATGCATGTGGATAAACATATCAAACATCATAGAATCTGGAACTAAATGGTTGAATGCCTTGACAAATTTTTTTTTATTTTCATCAAGTTCTTTAAATGTCGGTAAGTTCATAAACAAATAGTCAAATACTAAAATTGTTCATACCATTTATGGGATCTAATCATCTTCTTCCATCATAAGATACAGTAGGTACTAGCCTACTAGGTTGATTCTTCGAGCCAGAAATTCATCGAATCCACCACTCCTTAGTAGAGTATAACTACATAAACATTTATCAGAAGGTGAGCAAATGGAAAGATAGCTTCCCAAAAACAAAAAAGAAGTTATGCATTAGCTCGACAAAACATACCAGCTTTAATGTAGTGGAAACAACACTGCCATTGGCCTTTCTACAATTTATTTCCTTTCCACATCCTCTGCCAGCTTACCGCATAATAGTCGTCAAAGTTGGGATTGAAGAACGAAATTGTTGAACACTATTAGTGATATTATACACATGACCTCTTCAATTCACAAATCATACATTATCCTCCGGAGCAAAATGAGAACTACGTAAGAACACATGTTACTCCTTAGCCCTTGCTAATTTCAGCATGTTCAGAATATTCTCGTACACAACGAAGGTCAGTGAAGAAGAAGGAAGATTTTTCAGAATATTTGCTGTGATGCCCTTGTAGAAACCATTTAGACCCTCTAACCTAAAAGCCAAAGTGAGTTAGTTTGGAACAGATTTAAAAGAGTAAAACATGTGTGTGAAGTTATGTTCATATTCATAGAGCTCAAACTACATATGCAATGAACCTACTTCTCATTTCACTAAAGAAAATAAGCCTGGTTTTACTTGATTCATATGCAAAATGATTACACAAGTAAAAATACTCTAGATGCAGATAAAATCACTAGACAGTAAAGCTAATCATATATCAACAATAGAGGGGATCGTTGCTATGAAAACCATCACATAGTTGCTATGGACCTATGGTAACACCATTAGTGCATGAAATGTTGTCAAGATCAAAGTATCCATGCCCTCTCAGAAATTAGAACTGCTGGACATGTAGAAGAGAATGAACTAAAATTGATTCAACATCCACGTCCTAATGAACTTTTCAAATTCATATTGATAAGCCACAGAATAACAGTAAACGTAATTTTGTGGTCAACATGGGAATATCTTTGGAAATTCTTCGAACAAAAATGGGCATGATATGCTGCCATGGCTTAATTTTATTTTGGACAACAAGAAAACTTGTCTTCTTAGTTGTGCCATAAGAAAAAAGGAAATTTATCTTTTTATAGTTTATTTTTAATATGTGTGGAAACGTCATTATTTGTTCTGGTAATGCTATCTCAAATAGGATGCTATCATCATACCCCAAACTATTTTTAGATGCAAAAACTGGTAGAAGAAAACCTCGTTATTAGATAGAGAGGGAGTGGGAAAAACGAACAGTCAATTAGAGGTTTTGTGTGATTGAGAACTAGGCTGCAGTTCATTGTTTGCCATTTTAATAGATGGTTAGAAACTAAACTTTTTTGATGATGTCACAACAAAGACTTCATTAGCAATACCATCAGATAGTAGCTAATCATGAATGACTAAGGAGCAAGTAAACAGTGACATAAATAATTATTTGAAAATGGGATATGCACGCACCGAGCAGTTCTCTTCATGACTTGCCAGCTATCTATATATCTTGGAACTCCATTAATACCAGGTCGTTGCTACAATGTCAAAGGATACAACTTTAGTTACCAGCAATATTATAAAACTTAAGAAACTTTGCTGGATCCCAAAATAAAGTTCACAAAGTCTCCCAACTTTAGTTAACATAAGGTCTTAACAAAAGTAAAGGTCAAAAGCATAGAGATGTAGAGACTCATTTACCTGCAAGCGTGCACGAATGACCTGAAAATATCCCCATGTGACACGAGAACAATTACAAGTTTGAAGCATTAAGTTTCTATACTCGCATATGTAGAAAAATATATCAAGTAAATTGGCATGATGACATTGCTTACCTGAAATGGATATGTCACAAGGATGGCAGCCAGTTTAGATGAAGCTCCTAAAGTTGCATAATCCATTGTAGTCTGCAAGGAACATCCCAGTAAAATTAATTTATCCATGACAGAAAGCAAATCATGGGGAAAGAAAAGCACAACAAAACAGCAACTCAGGATAGCAAATTAAATGTACAGTGTGAAGCCTAAATGACAAAGAACAAAGAAAACAAGATTGACCACAACAACGTCTTTTTATCCTAAACTAGTTGGGGTATGGTAAAACTGAAACCAAAACTGGTCCAAAAGCAAACATAAAGAGTCAAATCCCCCTGATGAATGGCATCCTCCCATGCACTCCTATCTAAGGCCAACGCCTTTGGCACACACCACTCATGTGAATCCCTCTACTATTTTTCACATGCCACCTCTTCTTGTTGTATAGACAGACACAAAATAGCATAGATGTACTCCAGGATGCATTTAGGCCAATTTAGCAGAATGGCAAGGAAAGCTTAAGAATATTAAAAAGAGAAGGAAGAAAATAAAAAGATACCAGGTATATTGGGTCAGGGAAAAACTTGGATTACAGACAAAACATAATAGGGATCAATTGATAAATTCCTTGGTTCAACTAAAATGAGCACCTTCAACAGAACCTCTCAGAAGTACATGCAGACAGACCAAACTTTTGTTCATAATAGGCAATACTTCTTAAAAGGTACACATGCACAGGCAGCATGAAAGGCAGTCAGCATAAATAAGCAACTGTGCTTGCCTCAGAAACAACAAGCTTATCTTAAACCAGTTGGGTGACACCAAAATCAAACCCATCAGAATTTAAAAGGAGGTGTATTATCAAGGCTTTGGACATGATTAACAACCTTCCATTTACTCCTATCTAAGGCCAAAATATTAAATACATTACAATCTTCAAATGTTTATTGACCACTTTACCCCAGTTGGCCCACCTCTTAACTCTCCTAATCCCCCCCCCCCCTTCCGATACAAATTTCCACTTCTCAACAGTGCATCCAAAGTCCAGGCTGGATATGAGCAGAACATCTCAAGAGGTGTTGCATTAGTCTCTCCCATCAATAGAGCCACTCAAACTTCTCTTCATTGTCCTCATTTTTCCTATCCTGCCATTCTCTATCTTTCAATCACGTTACTGAAGATGGAGATTGGAGAAACATTCCTTACACATTGGAAAATGAACAATTTTAGGAGGAATAATCTGATATTCTTTCTTGATTATTCAGAGCAATATACATGCTTTTATAGTACAAAAATACAACAATCAACTCCTAAAAACCAGGAAACAAACTCTGGAAGATTATCACAAACTCTGGATGATTATCTCCTAAAGACTAGGAGGATACGATAATTATCTCTTAGAGTCTAGAGGGATAGGCTCTAGAATCTTCCATCTTGACCTTTATCTTCTAACACCCCCCCCCCCCCCCCTTCAAGCTGGCATGTATATATTGATCATGCCAAGCTTGCTAGTAAGTTCTTGAAACAACTTCTTCGTGAGACTTTTAGTCAGGAGATCAGCATTCTGTTGCTTTGAGGGTAAGTAGACCATGCACACAATTCTGGAATCTAATTTTTCTTTTATAAAATGACAATCAACTTCCACATGCTTGGTTCTATCATGATGAACTGGGTTATGAGCTATGCTTACTGCTGCCTTGTTGTCACAGTAAAGCTTCATTGGTGCTTCAACGGGTACTCGTAACTCTTCCATTAATCGTCTTAGCCATATTCCCTCGCACATGCCATGTGCCACAGCTCGAAACTCAGATTCAGCGCTGCTACATGATACAACTGACTGTTTTTTACTTCTCCATGTCACAAGGATTCCCCATACATAGCTACAGTAACCGCTGGTTGATCTCCCGTCATTAGCAGCACCCACCAATCAGCGTCTGTGAACACTTCGATGAACCCGTTCTCTCTCTTTTTGAAGAGTAATCCTTTTCGTGGGTTCCTTTTAAGTATCTCAAAACCCGATAAGCAGCTTCCATGTGTCTCTCCTTAGGAGAGTGCATAAATTGGCTAATAACACCGACAGCAAAAGAGATATCAAGTCTTGTGTTTGAGAGGTAGATGAGTTTTCCCACTAACCTTTGGTATCTTTCTTTGTCGACCTCATGGCCATCTTTTATAGTTCCTAACTTTTTGTTGGCTTCCATTGGGGTGTCAGCAAGTTTGCATCCCAACATTCCTGTCTCAACTAGTAAATCCAAGACATTTTCTTTGTGAAATGGAAATTCCTTCTTGGCTTCTTGCTACTTCCATTCCTAGAAAATATTTGAGTGGTCCGAGGTCCTTCATCTCAAACTCCAAACTAAGGTAGGCTTTTAACTTGTTGATTTCGTCCAAATCATCACCGGTCATAATGATATCATCAACATACACAATGAGAATTGCAAGTTTACCTTCCTTTGAGTGTTTGAAGAAAATAGTGTGGTCGGCTTGTCCTTGACTGTACCCTCTCTTGGTTACAGCTTGAGTGAATCGGCTAAACCACGCTCGTGGTGATTGTTTTAGCCCGTAAAGTGATTTTTTTTAACCTGCACACCTTTCCTCCATGGTTATCAAATCCTGGAGGCAAGTCCATGTAGACTTCTTCAAGGTGCAAACGTCTCTTGATAGTCAATGCCATATGTCTGTGTGTAGCCCTTAGCAACAAATCTTGCCTTATATTTGTTCACATTGCCATCACTATTGTATTTAATGGTGAATAGCCACTAGCACCCAACAGTCTTTTTTCCTATAGGTAGATCAGTAAGTACCCAAGTTTCATTATTTTTTAGAGTTGTTATTTATTCCATCACTGCAGCCTTCCATTTCGGAGACTCAAGGGCCTCTTCTATGTTTCTTGGAGTCTGAACCTGATCAATGCTCGTAACAAATGCTCGGTGTGTAAAGATAACTTATCATAAGCCATGAAATTGGAAATTGGATGTTTGTGCATGGCCGAGTACCTTTTCGAAGAGCGATTGGGAGATCTTCATTGTTATTGATATCCATAGACGGTGTTGGACAGTTCTCCGAGACAGATTCACGACAATCCTTAGTCTTTGATGTTTCTACTCCGTTTGAGTGATGCCTCCTTGAATAAACAAGTATTTCTGGGGCTAACTGTGGTTTGTCGGGGTTGTTGGTGATGGTTGAAGGTGGTTCTGGAGCTGTGTATACGGGCTGAAGTAGTGGCAGAGATTGTTGAGTGTCCGGTGGATTTGGCAGCAGTGTATCAACTCCTATTCTTTGGGATTCGGTTGAATTTTCAGGATTGAAAAGGTCATCTAATGTATCATCTTTATTTAGGTTCTCCCCCTGAAGATGAGACTTGTGGAAATAGGGCTCAGATTCGAAAAAGGTGACATCTTTGGAGACAAAGACTTTATGCAAGGTAGGTGAGAAACACTTGTATCCTTTTTGTGTTGATGAATACCCAATAAAAACACATTTGTGTGCACGAGGATCAAGTTTGGACATACCTAGGTTATGAGAGTGGACAAATGTTTTGCACCCAAAGATTTTTGGTTCAATTGACGAGACTTGGAATAATGGGAATGTCTTTTTTAAGACAGAAAGAGGTGTTTGGAAACCGAGGACTTTAGATGGCATCCTATTGATGAGATAGCATGAAGTGAGGACAGCTTCACCCCATACGTATTTAGGAACATGCATGGTAAACATTAGGGATCGAGCTACCTCTAATAGGTGGTGATTCTTTCGTTCAGACACACCATTTTGTTGGGGAGTGTCGGGACACGAACTTTGGTGGATAATACCATGATCAGAAAGAGTTGAGTTGAAGTATTCTCTTCCATTATCGGTGCGAAGCGTGTGAATTGTGGTCTGGAATTGATTTTGGATTAGGGAATGAAAGTTTTTGAAGGTAGTTGGCGCTTCTGATTTGTCTTTGAGTAGGTAAACCCAACGAACACGTGTATGGTCATCAATGAATGTGATAAACCATTTTGATCCTGAGATGTTTTTTGTTCGTCTGGGTCCCCAAATATCACTATGAATTAATGAAAATGGTTGATAGGAGACATATGGTTTGAGAGAATATGGAACGTGTGTATGTTTTGCTAATTGACACATTTCACACTTCAAGAAAATTGACTTTATTTTGAAACAAATGAGGAAGCAAATGTTTAAGATAAGAAAAATTAGGATGTCCTAATCTACGGTGCCACATCATAATTATGGTGTCCTCCGAAGATGGTAAAGAAGAGCTAGAATCAGCTTGCTTATTCTTGGAGTCATGACTTTTCCAAATGTAGAGTCCATCTTTAACTTTAGCATTGTCAATCATCCGTCCCGATCCCTGTTCCTGTACACGACAATCAATAGAAGAGAAAAGAGCCAAACACTAATTATCTCATGTTAGTTTACGAATAGATAGCAGGTTGCATGTCAGCTTTGGAACATGAAGAACTTTATTAAGTGTAAGTTGGTCTGTGAGGCACACAGAGCCCATGCCTGCAACCGAAGAGAATGAACCATCTGCAATCCTTACTCGAGATTGGTTGTGGCAAGGAATGTATGTGTGAAATAGGGAAGAATTACCGGTCATATGATCGGAGGCCCCTGAGTCAAAAATCCACTCGGAAGGGCCATTGGCTTTAGAGAAGGCATTAAAGGCACTACCTTGAATCGGCTTGTTTAGTAGCTGGTAGAGTGTCTCCAACTGAGTTTTATTCAACTGGACATTCATTACTTCATCTTTGGTGGATGATGCCTCTATAAAGGAGTGATGGGCCTTGGCCATGGGCTGAGTTTTGTTTGTTCTTGGGTATCCATGAATCTTGAAGCACTTTTCACGTGTATGACATGCTCTGTTGCAATGAGAACACCATGGCCTTTCACCAGATTTGTTGTGCCCGCTGTCACCACTTTGTCGAGGCTTGAACATAGGTTTTCCTTTGGTGGCGAGTGCAGAAGACTCTAGGGGTTTGTCACCGGTATTAGTGATTGATTTGACTTGTTCCCCAAGCATTACCCTTCTGCGATTCTCTTCACGACAGACTTCAGCAAAAGCTTCCCCAATTGATGGTAAGGGTGTTCGGCCCAAAAATTTTCCTCATACCTCATCTAGATCACGGTTCAAACCTGCCAAAAAATCATAGAGGCGCTCTTTCTCCAAGTGAGCCTTGAATTTAACATGGTCTTCAACTTCTCCCCAATCGGCTTCATAAAACATGTCAAGTTCCTGCCATAAAACTTTCAAACAGTTGTAATAGCGTGTTACCTCGGTTGGTCCTTGACGAATGTCCTTCAGTTTCATCTTTATCTCGAATACTTGAGACGCATTACCCAGGTCTGAATGGGTTTCGTTTACTGCCTCCCATATCGTCTTTGCGGTCTTGAATAGAAGATAGGTACGGCTGATGTTGATTTCCATTGAATTGATGAGCCATGCCATCACAATCGAGTTATTGAGTTCCCATGTAGCATATTGCTTGTCATTCACATCAGGTCAAGATATGTCACCGGTGAGATATCCTAGTTTACCTCTTCCTCGAATAACCATCAGGACAGACTGAGACCATTGCAAGAAGTTCTTCCCATGTAGTTTGTGATTGGTAATCACCAGTGGGGAGTTATCGTTGTACGGTAAATTTTGGACTGTGGCATTAGAGGTAGCAGAAGATTCAACAGTTCTTTTGTCATGATGACGAAGTTGATGATTAAGGATAATCAGAAGAATTTTAGAGAGAGAGAGAGAGAGATTAAAGGCTGGAACTACAATCTGTATGGATCTTACTGCTCTGATACCATGAACAATTTTAGGAGGAATAATCTGATATTCTTTCTTGATTATTCAGAGCAATATACATGCTTTTATAGTACAAAAATACAACAATCAACTCCTAAAAACCAGGAAACAAATTCTGGATGATTATCTCCTAAAGACTAGGAGGATACGATAATTATCTCTTAGAGCCTAGAGGGATAAGCTCTAGAATCTTCCATCTTGACCTTTATCTTCTAACAAAAAATAACTTGAAAATGAGCAAGTTCTTTCCATAATCCATATTATATCATCATGACCTCATGCATCAGAAATTTATCAAGGTGTACGACAGGTATGCCTTATATTGCATTTGATTAGGTGGAAAGGACACAAACTGGTCATTCTCGCCAAATGAATTTTCTGATGTTAGAATGGTCAATGTGCCCCAATTTAGCCTTTCTATCTAATATCTCACTCATCTTCATGTTATGCTCTTCCTAAACATTCTCAACTCAGTGCCATTGGTACTTCCCTAATGATCCCGCCAATGATGATCTTTATCACCAGTACAGACTATAGAGAACCCATGGCCTTTTGAAGGAGCTCTATGATCAAACTGTCATCGGCATAGCACTCTTGGAAAACAAAGATATAGCCTACATTACAAACAAAATATGTGTGCGGACATGTCATTTTTATGCCCCATTTACCCAGCCCTAAGTCTGAAGTAACCCTTTCCTACATCTATGGCCTCTGTTCAACAAAAACGTGTTAGGGTTTCCAATTATAAAGGGGAAATTAATTATAAATGACATCAATTGGATATGATCATCTTCCTCCATTTAATTTTTCATACATTTTATATATTTATTTATTACAAGTAGTTGAGGAAACAGAATATAGCACTGATACAAATCTTGCATGTCCTCTTACATTAAGCAAAAATAAATATTCATGAGCACATGCATACATTAATGGGTTACTAATGGCCCTTAAGTTTGAAATGATGCGTCATAGAAACTTACCAATAGATCAGCACTACTAGAAATCAGCACGCTTCGTTCAAACCTAAAGTTGACTAGTACTTTACGAAGCTCCTCATATGCAGTAAACTGAATAGCCCCATGACTGACTTGCTGCATAATTTTCACAGGCATTACTGTATTGTCGGGGTCAGGTATTGATTTGTATGTAAACATTCATAAGTATGATGTTCTTGAATGGCACATCAATCATCCATCAAATGAGATGAGTCTCCGGAAACAGCCACAAAGATGTGATCATGTACAAACCAACTTGTAATTTTTAAGTGCCAATATACTTGACAAAAACTTCTTTATTTCATAAAAAACTTGAACATAAATAGCAATACCAAATCTAACCAGAAAAAGACCAGGTACAAGCCCTTTGTATAAAGCCTTCCACCCTTCATCTTTCACCACAGTTTTTAAAGCATCTGAAATCATACAACAGATGATAACTTGCTTATATCAAAAGCATATATGTGTTCGTGTTGGCAGTAAGTTAGCATGCATTTGTGTGTACACATACATGATAAAGCTTCTACATGAACACTACTAGATGGCAGGAACAAGGATGTCTATTGAGTTTGAACCGAGATGCTAGCTATTATTTTAGTACACTAGCACCTATGCTTTAGACTTTTGGACAGAGTTAAAAAAAATATTCACTGCATGAGATAGTTCATTACCAAATAACACAAGACTTGCCAACAGGCACAACAGCCCTAGTGCCCTACTAACATTCATGAATTGTATTATCCATTGCAAGTGCCTTATGGGATCTTCTTTCCAAATTGATCTCAAACCATTGAATCCAAATCGAATGGCAGTGTAAAAGCATCATGCCCTTCATGTTCTCTCTATCAACACCCATTCACATCTTTGGAGCTAAAGCTTTTCTATAAGCACATCCTTTTCCCTCTTTTAAGCATCAAAATTCCCTTTAGACCTTTCTCTAAAACAGTATTCTTTTTGTCACGGTTTAAATGGCCACATTTTTAAATGGCAAACCTAGTAGGTTAGTACTTCCAAAATTCAAACTTAATATCAATCATTTTACATTTTGACCCCCATCTTGCTTCTCTTTTTGTGTTTGCAGTGTTACCATATTTTATCCAATTGAGTCTGTATCAATTTCGGAAGTATATAATATTTATATACGATAAACACTCACACACACTCCTCACCTTTGGTGCTAAGCAGTTAACACGGCCGATTGTGGAAATTGCGGTCGGGACCTTGATTTGCAATAGCGGTTATCGCGGTGAGATAGCAGTGCAATAGCGGTTTATAAATATCAAGTCATACAATTCATTAATTCAAAAAAAGTGTCAAACCACACAAGCAACATAGTAATAGAGTTTATAAAGCTTGTAGATGATTAAATGATCTAATTGTAGTCCACCGGCTCCGCATCTGAATCGACATCATTTAGTACATCGATTGTTTCATTTATGTCATCATTACTATCTTCCCCTTCTTCCTCTTCATCTCCAACTCCAAGTTGAGGAGTAGCAATCAAGTACGAGTCAAGTGGTCTGGAGTCGAGGGTTCACGACTTCAAGTCTGGAGACTGGAGTCGAGAGTTTAGAGTTGGTACTTGGTAGTCGATCGATGAGGATGAGAAAGGTAGGGAGATTGAGTTAATTTAGGTCAAACTAAAGTCTAAAAGTAAAAGGCCATAATAAATTAGAAGCCCATAAAAAGAAAGCCCAAACATATTAAATTAAAAGGCCATAGAAAAAAAGTCCAATAGTTCTAAAAACTCAAAAGGCTCCTGACATACTTATTGCAGTATAGCGGACTGCTATTGTAAACCCAAATTGCGGTACAATAGCGGTGAACAGCGCCGCTAATTGCGGCACCGCAATTTTCCTCGAGACTGCAATCCGCTATTGCACCGCAATTTCGCCACAATTTCGTCGCAATTTCGTCGCAATTAACTGCATAGCTTTGGTGAGATTTGAACCCTTGACTTCCTGGGAGGCTGGGCTCTGCCGGTAACCTGGGTACTGTTGGGCCAATGACCCTTTGGTATCAATTTTGATATTGGGAGTAGTGTAGTACATTTGACTTAAAAAGTTTAGGATGGAGACTAGGACCCAGAATCTGCTAAATAAACACAAGAAAATGATTTGAAAACTGCAAGTCCACATTCCACAACTGGAACCTAGTTATGACCAGTGATAAAACAGTATTCGTCCTGTCACTGTGGAATCAATGAATCCCATGAGGTCACCTGAACATCCCTGAAAAGTTCATACATTTTGGAAACCACGGGAGTACTAGAAAAGTTCATACATTTTTAAGAGTTCAAACCCACAACTTTGAAAAATAACACTTGTACCCCAAAGTTCTTCAGTGTAAACACGCATTATTAATTTAAAAAAAATTTGTTTGTTCTGTAAATTCTATAACTTTCATTCATTATACAAATCTGAATTAATTAGTAGGAAAAGACTGTCAAACCCTGAAAACTCAAAAATCATCCTCTCCTCCCTGCATCCTCTTTCCAGTATCCCTTCTCTTCGAACTCTCAAATACCTTGCAGGATGTCAGGTCGCCCTGCCACTGCATGCACTGCTTCATCTCCTCACTGTGAGTCTGTGACTCAGCATGCAAGGACTTGCAGTATGTGTTTCTTGCCACTTTGCCAGACACATGAACACTTGGTTAAATATATGCATGTTTCATGTTTGTTTGAATTAATTTGAGGACTTTTCAGCTTTCAGTGATTTGTAATTCTGATGAGAAATTGAATTTATGAACTTCAGGATTAGGGTTCGGGTTTGTTGTCAAAAAGTTACAAACTTGAAAGTTATTTATGATATTCTTTATCGTGTTTACTGATGCATTGACTTATGTCAAAATGTAATGAGACTATTTGAATTCACGCCTTTAGATTATTGTCGTGACACCATATATCAAAAAACTACATCTGGTTTATGACTAATGCAAGGTGAACTATTAGACTTTATCCATCAAAAAGGTGAACTATTAGTAAGTTTCTATGTTGATACAAATATTGAACAACAGTTGATATAATAAAACTGGATTGGTGGATTCACTAGGAGGGAAAATAGAAAAGAATAATTTATCAGAAACCACATAAGTTGCAATTTAATATAAGATTCAGAGCAGACCATGGAAACCAGAGTATGGTCGTGTTTGGTGCTCAGGAGTCTGAAGTTGTAATCTTGTTTTCACAAGCCAAACAGGATTGGTAAGAACACATACCTGGAAAAACTGACAAACTTTATCATAATCAAGATAATAGTGAACACATACAAGCATATCTTAAGATTCTAAACATAAGAAACAGATAACAATTTAATTTAACCTCTAGAACATGAAAAAAGCAAGACAAAGGCCACCTATGAAAATATTGATAAAAGTCTGTCGTCAAATTGCATCAATGCACAGATACGTTCAATTGACGCTGGTATCATTTTGATAGTTTTCTCCAAAAACTAAGTTTATGAACATAAATATTCCTTCAACTCCTAGCTTGCAGTATTTGATTTCTAGCATCGTCAACTTTTCCTTTTACGTATTTTAGATAGGTTGCATGCTTGGCTTAACAAAGATTCTGAGGTGTTCAGCTTCCTAAAACAGGAAGGCCGTGTACAATATATAGACACGAGTAAACGATATCAGGTCAACATTACAACATGAAGGCAGCCAACCACATCCCCCCCTCCCTCACCAGGCCACCCCCTTCTTTCTGTGTAAAAGAGATGACATAAAGCTTCAGAAAAACATACTCACCAAACCTCCTGCTTCTGCAGCTGAAGCTAGATGAAGAGCTGGGGTCAGCTTGTCTCTATTTTTCAAATACCTTTGTTTAGCTTTGCTATAGCTATAATAAAAGGATAAGATCATGTCAAGAGGTCGAATATACATATAAGCAACTCCACTAAAGTCTGATGCATGATAGAAAATCTAAGATAGCCTCCAATAGAAATAAGAGTAAAAGATATCTCTTCCCGCCTTGTCGTAGGGTTATCTATTTATGCGAACTTTATAGGTCCCAAAATCATAAAACTCCCATTAAAAGAACAAAAGGTAGGAGAAAGGTAATCTTCAAAACTCAATATTTACATTTGATGTAATATTTGTGTAAAGCTACATATTTACTACCAGAATCTTATTTGGGAATAGTACAATCAATTCCTCTAGATCTCCAAGGTATATAACCACATGCTACAAATCAAGTAGAATTCTGCTTTAGTTTAACCAGATGGATAAGGAGTCTTAAATGGGTTTACAACAATAAGAGTGATGAACCTTCAGTTTTGTCCCTTGACACATAATTTTGCACTGTCCCTAAACGTAAATTAGTACATATGTTGTTGTTGACAGAATGCAATTAGATCATGTTATAATCACATGTTTTTATTTCATGAGATAATTCAATGATAGAATGGACACTGCAAAGTTCACTCATGAAAAAATGAAGTTTGTGTTTTCAAAGCCATATAAATAATGCACCAATGCTATGGGTGTTTGTCCTATTATAGATTATTTAACCAATAGGGGATATGAGAATTGCACAAAGTGATAAGTTGAGTAGCATAACCAAGTATCAAGTATGTAGAAAAGTTAAAAGCATGTATAGGGACAATTAAACACAATATTTCACTTACAAGTAGAAGTATAAACCCCAAGATATAGTTGAGCCAAGTACAGCAGGATAAAAGCCAGCATAGAGCCCTCTGAGACCCTGAAAAGATAATATCCATATAGTTCATAAAGACTAAAATCTTGTCATTGATACTCCTTTTTATGCTCCTCTTTTCCAAAGCACTAGTTAATGTTTTTGTTCAAAACAAGCGGCCACTTGTGTAAAAAGAAACACAAATCAAGCTCATAAGTCATAACTAGCAATTACATGCATCCTTTTATACTCCTCTTTCCGTCACATTAGGGAACATTTTTCCTGTTTTATTTCATTTGATGTATGGGATCGTATCAAGTAGTTCAATCCAAAAATTAATACTCCAAAAGGTCAAAATAGCATATCAAAGTATGAGCATACATAGATTGTCATGAGTAATGAGATGTAGCTTTACTTTGATGATTACCGAAGAAGATACAGCATATTTGTCGATAACAATAAGAAGAGAATTAGAGCACGGGGAACTAGTGTATAGAAATAGTGCCAAAACAGAATTATTCCATTCTACTCCACAGTCCACATCAAAAGTATTAAAATTTAGAAATAAATAGTCTATAAAGCCAAACCCCTAGCACCATACTATAAGACAAGCTTACCGGGAGATTACTATCATCATCCTAGAATATGAACATCATGATTTCCATCACAGATTGGTCTATAAGAAAAAAAAATTTGATAGGGCTGCTATAGATGAAAAAATGTCAAACAGAACTACAGAAGATTAACTAAACACAAAGCAATTGAACTCCAATCCATTCTGTAGTCATAGGTACAGGCATTTACTCTACTTGACTTACGAAAGGATCACTCTTCACGAAAATTCAGAGAAATTTTACTTAAGCAATAAGCATCATGAGGAAAACTTCAAAAAGGAACCTCTGATCGAGCAATGGTGAAGAGAGCCTGACGAGTGTTCTTGTAGCTCGGGAGATGAGGATTTCGGCCATCATTAACTGTTCGAATCAAACAAAAACTTATTAAGAAGAACTGTATTAGGTTTATCTAATTTATAACAATTTTTGAATAGATTGATATTAACGCACCTTGGAATCTGGTGCGTACGACATCGAGGGGATGCGAAAACGTGACGGTAGCAAGGCCGGCTACGGAGCCGGCGGCGGCATTCTCCCACTGCCAGTCGACCGCCTGAGATGCGGCCATTTTTACTTTTTTTCCGATTTCCGACGACGGTTGCTTCCCTGGTGTTCCAACTCAGATACTTCCCGCAAAAGAAAGAAACCAAAAATGCAGTTCGTTTGGCAAGTTCGATCTTACATAACGTAATCGCATTTGTCCACCAATACATATAACAATTTGTCATTGAGGTGAAGTTCCCATAACGAGGCGGGCTTTTTGATAGTTGTTGAATGATTTGGTGTAGAATGATTAACCGGTTAGAAAGAGTAACGCTGTGTTCTCGAAACTCATTTAATGAAAGAAAGGAAAGGAAAGGGAGGGAAAGTGGAAAAAAACTCATGTTCTCGAAACTTTTTTAGGAGAGAAAGGAAAAGAAACGGAAAGAAAAAATTGATAACTTTCCTCCCAAACCTTTCTTCCCAAATGTGGGACATTTGGGAGGAAAGGGAAGTAAAGGAAAGGAAAAAAAATTAAAACCATTTAAAAAAAATTACTGAAATTATTAAAATTACAAAACTACCTAATCTTTCATTATAAGAATATATTTTTACAAGGGTATATTTGTAAAATTGACATCTTTCCTTTCCTTTCCTTTCCTTCATTTTCCTTCCATTTCGAGAACACAAATGAAAAAATTATTTTCCTTTCCTTTCTTTTCTCTCCCTTTCTTTCCCATCCATTTCTTTTCTTTTCTTTTCTCTCCAGATTAGAGAACACAGCGTAAGAGACTCTTACGATATAGTACAAAATGAAATATGATTGTTTGGTAAATTTTTCGGATGAAATTAAGGGGCAAAATGATTAAAGAGAGACCCAAGATATAAAATCATTCAAAGGGTTTTAGAACCGTTAAGATGCAGACCTTTTTTATGCCAAACAAGGTTCTATCTCTTAACGATTCCGATTTTGCCTCTTAATGGAACTATTAACAGATAAACAAACAGCTCCTAAGGCATGGCTTTAGATCCAGAGGTGATTGGTTCGAGTTTGCAAGGCCATTCGGATTTTCCTGATTTTTTCCAAAACTCTTGAGATTAGTCAAGCTGCATACAAACCGACTCCGACACCGACACCAAAGTTAACCAAAAAAAACTATGTTCTTTAGAATTTATAAATATAATTGTTGTCAACAAATGTTGTTTTATTACTTCTTATATATATTCTGAGTTATATATTCTCACTGTGAAGTTTTATAAATGTTCCTAAATTATTGAGTTGATTATGACAAGGAAAAATGCAAAAACAAGATTTTTATAAGTTAATCTATTGAAGATGCTCTAAGTACCACTTAGAGGTTTGGTCAAGGCCTTCGAACTAGATTCAGTTAAGGATTTCATCATATCGAGACCAATTCAAAAGGACCGGTGAAGGATCAAATATCATGCCCGGTCCAAGATTGATTTGGGCCCGATCAAAACCTGATTTGTGAATGGTTGGATTTGCTTTTACGGAACCAATAATAGACCATTAAATAAATGAAAAACAAAATCTTACTCGGTTAGGATGGTTGGTTTCAGATCAATCCTAGTTTTCTGACCAAGAACTGATCCTTGAAAGGTTCAAACTGTTTTCTAAATGATACAGGGAGAATTGGAGAGTTAATAAGGATTTTCGAAAATAATTGGAAAAGAGGAAAACGGGATCGAAGAGAAAAACGAGCTCGAAAGAGGCTCGAAATTTGGCATCGAAAAAGTAACAAATTGAGAATAATAAACAGCGGCCGAAACGAGTTTGGTGCTAGTTACATGTGGCCTAATCCATCAAAGCGACTTGTAAATGAGTTGCATATGGCCTAACACACATAAAACTCACGTTGAGCACTGTTGGGCGTCCTAGCCGCCGTGGGAATACTTTGCCTCCTTTCGCCAATTCTTATGCCACGTGACCACAATTCTTATCTTAATTAATTATCTTTTCCTTTTATTTAACTTAATTTTCTTTTAGTTATCTTTATATTTAAATTAGATTTAATAATTATCTTTTTTTTAGTTTTAGTTATAAATAGGGTTATTGTTTTCAAGGGTAAAGTTCAGGGGAAAACCTCATAAAAACGAAAAACTGATGAACACTCTGGTAGCCCTTCATCTGGACGGTATGCACTTGTGCATACAAGTAATTTGTAACATGCATGTGTGCATATGCACAAGTGCATAAAAAACAAAAAAACAACTTAAATTACTTGTATGCACAAGTGCATACCGTCCATATCAAAGGCTACCAGGGTGTTCCTCAGTTTTCCATTTTTTTGAGGTTTTCCCTTGAACCTCCCTCTTGTTTTCAATTGTAATCAAGTTATCAATTAATCAATAAAGCTTTCGTTTTTAAGAGTTTTCTCTTGAGTTCGAGTTTACGTTCGTAATTCTCGACTCGTTTAAAGGATTCAGACGCTTGTCGATCCTTCCGCACACCTACGTTGCGTCAGTTGGTATCAGAGCAAGATTGGTCTGTCTTTTCACTAACATGGCAGATCAACAACCCGCTACCAAAGCAGAATTAGCCGAGTTGAACGTGGCATTTACCACGACACTCCCTGATCTAACAATGACTGTTAACAGGCTTCAACCCTACATCGTCAACGACAACCGTCGGAGAAGAGACGGGTTTGAAGGATCGGCTATGGCGCCGTGTAATGGCAACCGTAACCGGGTCGATCCCTCGAGTTCCGAATCCGAAGAGGAGGAGGAAGAAGACTCCCAAGAAAATATCAATATTGTACTTCAACTAATACTCCTTTCGTCAAATGAAGAAAGCCAACACAAAGATCTTTTTCGATCACATTGTTCGGTGCACAAAAAGGTATGTAACTTAGTTATCGATAACAGAAGTTGTGAGAATCTCGTGTCTCGGAAGTTGGTCGATTACTTTAATCCACCCACTCAACCCCGTGAAGCTCCTTATTCTCTTGGGTGGGTCAAGAACGGTTTTCAAGTTAGAGTCACACAAACTTGTCGGGTACCTATTACAATTGGCAAACAATATCGAGAAGTGGTACTATGTGATGTCCTTGATATGGACGCTTGCCACATTCTATTGGTTCGACCGTGGAAATTCGATAATAATGCCACTTACAAGGGTCGAGACAACATCGTATTATTCCGTTGGGGGGACCGAAAGATCGTCATGACTTCGGTTAACAGCTTCGAGGAAAGCACCTACAAAAAAGCAACAACTATAACCGTATTATACAATCGGTTTCTTCCCAAGTCAAACAACCACCTATTCCAGAAAATCCATCTGAAAAAGACGAGGTCTTGCCGGATAAATTCGAAGAGAAAGTCATTCCCGTCGTGACCGAGCCACAACAAGAATCTTGACCGAGACCAAAGTGCTCGAACCGGCCACTGAAGAAATCGAAAGTGAACATGTTAGTCCCAATTCTGAAATGTAAAAGTATTGAAAATATTCTAAGTTCTATTTCAGAGGACTTCCAAATATAGACTTCAAAGGACATGCCTACCTCTGAAGTACATTTCAGAGATAGAGATTCAGCAAAACATCAGAGATGGCTTCATCAGAGGTTCCTACTTCAGAGCTCTGAAGACCTCCTCTTTGAAGAATACGTTGTAACACCCCGATTTTAGAAAGGTATAATTTCAAGTTAGTATAGAAATCAGTATTTTAAGAGAAATATAAGAATTAATATTTTGGGCTTGAATCTTAGATTTTATAGTCTTGTTGTATGAACAATTCAAATATGAGTCCAACGGTTCTTTCCGGAGCAAAATCGGAGTTAAAACGAATAAGTTATGGCCAAAACGGCGATAGGACGTGAGAAATGGGGGATTTCGGAGGCCACAGGTTAGTAGGCGACCCTAGGCCGTGACCTAGGCCACGTAACCCTCTGGATTAATGCTGAGGAAGCGTGCGGTTTACCCCGCGGCTTCCAAGCCACGGGCCAAACCGCAGGAAACGACCTGAGGGTTTTATACTCGATTTTTGGAGATCTAACTTCATTTCCTCATTACTTTCTCCTCCTAAATCCGATTTTGGTGATTCAAGTTGCTATGGTTTCATTTTTGAGAGATATTCAAGTATATATCAAGATATTTGAATTTTATTGGAGTATCCAAGAGTATTTTCTAGTGGTAAGCTTCTCATCTCTCTTAATGTTAAGCTAGGGTTTGATGTTTACATCCTCTTTCCTTTCATCCTTCAACTTGGGTGTGATTTTGATGACTTGTGTGGTGAAAGAAACCTTGTAGATGTGTTGGATCTAAGATCTAGAGAGGTTTCTTGGAGATTTCAAGTCTTCATCAAAGGAGATT
Source organism: Arctium minus (assembly GCA_954870635.1). NCBI lineage: Eukaryota > Viridiplantae > Streptophyta > Magnoliopsida > Asterales > Asteraceae > Arctium > Arctium minus. Next base: position 17,867,753 of record OX941097.1, on the reverse strand, counting down.
CAAGTTATGGGGGTAAAAACTAGATTTAGCCTAAATATAGCAAAGTGAGTTCAAGTTGATTTGTGAAAATGTTGTATATGCCAAAATGCCTATTTTAAAATGTTTATGTGTTTACATGAAATTATCATTTGTCGATTTATTTGGTGAGTTTAATTATTTGAGGTGTTTGGCTTTATAAACCTTGTAAAAAACCCCACATTTGGGACTTTTGGGGCATTTTGATAAATAAGCCATTAAGGAAAATGTTTTAATAATGCATTGCATAAATGGGGATTATTTGGTAAAAATGCATTTTTGTGTTTGTTGGAAATATGCATAGTTCGTGTTATGATATGTTTCGAAAGTATCAACGCGTGAGTCATTAGGTTTTGGTCATTCCCGACCTTGTGAATATTTTGGAAATTGTACATCTTTTGGTTTTGGGGAAAAGACACATTCCCAGTATTTTGATGGGCAAATCTTAAGCATTGACAATTCTAACGAGTTATTTTACGGGTATAAGTCCTTTGGTGTAAATACACTTACTATGTGTTTTAGAGAAATGTTCAACCTTGTGATATGAGACGCTTTGAAAGAGTCAACGATATATCTGTGTTTGGAAAATGATTGTCTCCGTGTTATGAGACATTTTGGGAAAACATAAGGGCATGAACCCATTTGGAAAACCTTTTGTCCCAATCTGTGATGAGTTTTGGGTTAATCACATCTTTGAGGTATGTGCCTGCATAAACGCCGTTTGAATGCGTTTTCTATTCGGGGACCGATGTTTACTGGTCAAATGGGTTTTGAGCATTTTTACTCGTTTTGACTTAAAGAGTCTTGTGGATATTTGTCCAGTTTAATGGCTCTATGTAGAGCCCATATACGATTGGCATCTTAATGCATCTTATTGCATATTTATGATAATTACATGCTCAAGTGCGTGGGTCATTCATGTGTAGTCATGTAATGTTAGACTGTGTTGCATTGGATCCATAGGCATGTAAGTCAGTCTTTATTTGATGGTCAATTGGGTATTACGGGGTTGGACTCCGGGACCCATGTTTTATGACCTTAACCTTTCAAGTGTATACTAGGAGGGCTGAGTCCGATTGAGTTAGCATAAGCTAGAGGGGCGATTTTATATTTGGGGCCTCCGCCATGTCGGGTTAATGTCATGGTTGTAACCCCCGACTGTGCCAAGCCTTTGGCGGTATTCATGGTAATATTTGCTAAGGTCAACTGTCTTTTTGAGTGTAGCTTGAAGGGAGTCGTAGGGGCACTTGGGCTTTCATGTTGTGAAGTGTCATACGATTAACGTTTTATGAGTGACATACTTTTGTGTTCCTCCACTCTTAATGGATAGGGTCTCCCCCGTTGTCGACCAACAGTATTTTGGATAATTAATTGTCCATGCTTTAATATTTGGATTTCATTCCATTTTATGGTCGCGTGAGTATTGAATTTCAGTTCCATGTTTTTGATGGCATATTATATTTACATGGATTGTTTTCCATTATTTATGAGTTGAGTATTATGCCCCACCCGTGTTTTGGGTGTTTCGGGATATAAAGTTTTATCCGCGATTTTATAATTGGGAGTCCGTTTTCTATTTCACGTTTGAGTGAGTTCGGGCGACATCATTTTATAAAGAATGTTTTTATTGGGACGTCCGTCCTTAAAAATACATGTCATCGGAAAACGAGTCGTTTTCATGGTTATGGTAAATCATTTTGAAAGATCATGATGTAAACTGCATTCTTTCCTTTTAAAAAAACATTTATTCATGTTGAAAACTTTTGAACTCACTAGGCATTAGCCTAACCTTTTTATTTGTCGGCATGTGCATCAGGTGTCGGTTGGGAAATGGTTTTACCATTATTGTGAAGAGATGAGTGCTAGTTGCAGGCGAGTGAGAGTAGTTTTGGGAAATCTTCCGCACCTTTGGGAAGAGCAACTTGTGTTTGGGATTGAGTAACACCCGACTTCGGTTTAGCCCTTGTTTAATGTTGGGGTTTATAATTGTTTGAGGTTAATTGTAGAATTTTATATTTGAGGTATGAAGAACTTTAACTTGTATTTGGCATTATATCGGAATTTTATTAGTTGCTCTTACCAAATTTGAGGGTGTTACATACGTTGAAGTAATTCTACAAGTATTGACAGAAGAACAGATGACACGTCACAGAGTGATAAGATTTACTTTTTATAGTAGGTTACTGTTCAAGCATATATTGAGTTTACCTTTTAGGTAAAACACTGTTCAAGCATGCTTCTTATGTCAGGATAGTACACTGTTCACTTTATGGTCCTATAAATAGGACCATCACCCCATTGCTTGAAGTGTGCTTTTCTTGAGATCTTGTAATTGAATTATCTTTAATATACTGAAAAGTATTCCAAGAAGATCTTGTAAGATTTATCCACCTTTTAGGTGTTCTTATTAATCTACCTGATTTATCCAGTGAATATTAAGTTTGTTCTTATATTTATCTGATTGAATATCTTCTTATTAATTGTGATTTGAATCTGCTTTGATATTAAACTGTATTGCTTCCGCTGTCATTATTATTGTTTATATCATTGTAAAAGACTAAATATGGGATCCAACAGAACCGGTTAAGAACATTCTCGAGCCAACGAAATCTTTGTTGCGAGAAGTCAAGAACATTAATCCCGAAGATTTTGTTTCCGATGTTCCCATACCCAAGGCTCCGGTTCAAACCGAAACAATTCCCGGTAAAGTTACTTTAATCTCTTACCCTTTCGAGTTTGATAAAATATCGCTCGTATGGCGATCACGACAACCTCCGTTGGGATTTGAATACTATCAATTTTTTTGAATTTTGGAGGCCAAGTTGTAAATCCAAACTTTTTGAAGAAACGAATGTTCTACGGGTCGGATGAAGATGTTTTTCAAGTGAACTCGAGGATGAGTTTTTTCAAGTGAGGGTGACTGATATAGGGAGAATTCGAGAGTTAATAAGGATTTTCGAAAATAATTGGAAAAGAGGAAAACGGGATCGAAGAGAAAAACGAGCTCGAAAAAGGCTCGGAATTTAGCATAAAAAAAGTAACAAATTGAGAATCATAAACAGCGGCCGAAGCGAGTTTCGTACTAATTGCATGTGGTCTAACCCACATGAAACTCACCACACTCACCACAGAAACCAAAGCGACTTGCAAATGAGTTGCATGTGGCCTAACCCACATGAAACTCACGCCAAACACTGTTGGGCGTCCTAGCCGCTATGGGAATACTTTGCCTCATTTCGCCAATTCTTATGCCACATGACCACACCACCATTCTTATCTTAATTAATTATCTTTTCCTTTTTTTTAACTTAATTTTCTTTTAATTATCTTTAGATTTAAATTAAATTCAATAATTATATTTTTTTTAGTTTTAGTTATAAATAGGGTTATTGTTTTCAATTGTAATCAAGTTATCAATTAATCAATAAAGCTTTCGTTTTTAAGAGTTTTCTCTTGAGTTCGAGTTTACGTTCGTAATTCTTGATTCGTTTAAAGGATTCAGACGCTTGTCGATCCTTCCGCACACCTACGCCGCGTCACTAAACTATTGCTATTGGAACCGTGAGGACCGAACCAACGTAGATTGTTTTAATAGGTCTGAAGTCTGAAGACTTATTTCAATTCCGATTAATAAGAGGTGGTGCTTTAAGAGATTATAAGACATTAGGTTAAAACTTCTAATTTCAGATGTATTTCAGATTTAAGAGCCTCTGAAGTCTGAAAAAAAAGCGGTCTGGACGTAAAAACGTTTGACCGATTTAGACTTCAGAGGTATTAAGAGGTTTTAAAGAAAAAACAAACAACCCCTTATTGGGTAAACGTTTATTAAATGTTGCTTACTTTACTTGGTCGGCATGATAATTATCGGAAATTTTACCCAGTAAGAGGCATATCAAGGACTGAGAATCTTACCCCGTAAGTGAGAGAGAAGACTCGTACCCGGTAAGAGGCATAACAAGGAATGAGGATCTTACCCTGTAATGTAAGTGAGGGAGAAGACTCTTACCCGCTAAGTGTTTACCGGGTAAAAGATGTTGAAACTTGGTTTACTATGAAAACTTTGTCCTACATAAGCTAAGATAAAACGGAACTCACTTAATAGTGCTTGGGCTTTAAATAAATCAAAGAGTGACATGAGCTTGGGCTTGAAGTGTTGATTACATTCATATATTAAATGTCAAATGGTCAAGAAAGCATATAAGTTTTTCGGTTGACCGTTATAAAAGATGAAAAAGAAAGCCCGACTTTTCCTTCGAGATAAACGAAAATCATCAAACTTTTAATCAGTTAGTTTTATATTGATCTGCTTTAGTATAAATATAATATGGTCAGTAGTATATTGTTATATGTTTGAAACTTTATTCGATTTTGAAAATCCCGCAGATGATACCCTTGTTTGAAATTTATATTAATTTTTAAGTATAAAATAATGTAACTTTGGACTTTATTTGAGCAATGAACATGTTTTTGCTTGTTTTTACATCTTTTCAACTTCACAGGTTTGCAATGTACTAACCAAAAAACTATAATTAGGTGTGAAAATTATGTATTGAGTTTATTGAGAAAAGCACTATAAATAGTTACAAGACAATTTACAAGAAAGGAAATAAGTAATTACAAAGAATGAATTAAGGAATGAGATTAATATGATTGATTAAGATTGATTCTTTCCAAGATGATTGAGCTTGATTCTCTCCAAGATATATGCAATTACTTCAATTACTTATCATGGCCCCTCAAGATGGACGACCGAAGGGAAAGTCCGATCTTGGCTAGAAGCATCTTTAAACGACTTCGTGGTAACGGTTTGGTTAAGGCGCCCGCCAGTTGATCATCATTAGCCACATTGACCACTCTTAGAATGTCGGTTTGTACTTGTTCATGAATGAAGTGATAATCAACACCAAGGTGTTTCATGCGTGATTGAAAAACCGGATTGGCACAAGATTGTCACAATAGATAACCGGTATATTTGAACAAGAAATGTGTAACTCGCCCATAAGGTGGTTGACCTAGGCAATTTCTGCTGCAGTTTGGGCGACACATCTATATTCAGCCTCCGTGGATGACCTCGATACCGAGTTTTGCTTCTTCGAGCTCCACGAGATGGGGTTTTTACCGAGGTAAAAAATATGACCACCGGTGGAGACAAAATCATCTCGATCACCTGCCCAATCGGCATCGGAGAAGGCATGAAGATGAAGTGAAGAATTAGAGTATATGTTGAGACCGAGATCAATTGTGCCTTGAAGATATCGAAGTAGACGTTTCAAGGCCTGAAAATGCACTGTAGTTGGTTTATGCATGAACTGTGAGAGTTTGTTCACGGCAAATGCAACATCAATGCGAGTGAGAGATAAATATTGGAGACCGCTGACGAGAGTTCGATATTCTGTTGGATTATCAAGAGTGGTGCCCGCGCCGAGGGTGAGCTTGACGTTGAGGTCAAGAGGTGAAGAGACCGGTTTGCAATCAGTCATCTTTGCGCGATCAAGAAGTTCAGCGATGTATTTTCGCTGAGATAAGAATAATCCATAGGAGAACCTTTGGACTTCGACACCTAAGAAATAATCAAGGTCGCCAAGATCTTTGAGGGAGAACATGTTTGCAAGGTTAGCGATGAAGTTGGATACTGTTGTCGTGCATGATCCTGTAACAATTATGTCATCAACATACACAAGTACATAAAGAGGTGGGTTAGTGCCTTTGGTAAAGAACAGGGAAGTATCCATGACCGAGTTTGTGAGTCCAACTTCAAGAAGATAGGATCTAAGTTCGGTGTACCAAGCACGAGGTGTTTGTTTTAGACCATAGATTGCTTTTCGAAGCCGACAAACATGATGTGGTTTGGTCTTGTCAACAAAACCTTGGGGTTGAGCCATGTACACGTCTTCCTTGAGTGTTCCTTGGAGGAAGGCATCATTGATATCGAGTTGCCGCAATGGCCATCCATTAGTGGTGGCAAGAGTGAGGATGAGACGTACAGTTGAGGGTTTAATGACCGGGCTAAACGTTTCTGTGTAATCAAGACCGGGTCGTTGATGAAACCCTTTAGCAACGAGACAAGCTTTTAATCGTTCAACCGTTCTTTCTTTGGTATATTTTACCCGAAAGACCCATTTGTAACCTACCAGATTTTGAGCCGAAGAAGGAGGGACCAACTCCCATGTGCCGTTGTTGATAATAGCGTTATATTGGGTGGACATAGCTTTTTTCCATGCCGGATCTGATAAGGCTTGTTTGACCGTTTTTGGCTCAGTCGGGTGCAGTTGAGCGTTGAGATTCAGTTTGTTGATTGGTTTAAAAATGTTATTTTTAGCTCTTGTGGTGATGGTGATGGTTGGATAAGGTGGCGGAGGGGGAGGCGGTGTGGGTGTTGTTGGTTGGTGAGACTGGGTGAGAGGTTCGGACATTGGGGTTGTTGGTGGTGTGGTGGTTTCGGGAGTTGGTGAAATAGGTGAGGATGGTGTGGGAGGCGATAATGGTGGTTGTAGGTGGGTGGTGGGTATGGTAGCAACCGCAAAGGGGCACCATTCCTCGAGAGTTTCATTCGTCATGGGTTTAGTAGAATGGGATTGGGAAAACGGGTAAGTGTCCTCCACAAACCTTACGTGTCGGGATGAATAGAGACGATAGGTGGTTGGATCAAGATATAGAAAAGCATGTTGACTAGGTGAGTAGCCAAGAAAGACACAAGCGATTGATTTCGCGGCAAGTTTGTGTGGAGTGTATGGTCTTAGCCATGGATAACAGAGACAACCGAAATTGTGAAGGTTTGTGTATTTTGGAGTTGTTCCAAATAGTTTTTGATACGGAGATTGGTTGTTGAGGGTTGAGGTTGACATGCGATTGATAAGGTAAGCAGATGTAAGAGTAGCATAAGACCAATGCTTTAACGACATGGATGTGTGTGTGAGAAGGGCTAAACTCGTCTCGACTATGTGTCGATGACGACGCTCTGCATACCCGTTGTGTTCAGGTGTGTGTGGTGGTGAAGTGAGGTAAGTGATCCCATGATGGGAAAGATAGGGAGCAAGTTTTGTATATTCACCACCGTTATCAGAGTAGAGGGTTTTGATTTTTGTATTGAAGTAGTTTTCCACCAAGGCCTTGAATTTGGGAAAGATGATGGCAGTATCAGATTTGTTTTTCATTGGATAAAGCCATACATATTTTGTGTAATGGTCTACAAAAATCACATAATACTTGAAGTTATCAAAAGAATGAATGGGGGAACACCAAACATCACTAAAAATAACTTCAAATGGAGAAGATGTGATAAGAGTAGATCAACCAAATGGGAGTTTGTGACTTTTATTAACTAAACAAGCATTACAATGCGAGACTGGAATATAAGAAACGGCTAAAATAGATAATAATTGTTTTAAAATTGATGCGGAAGGGTGGCCAAGACGATGGTGCCAATCAACATTCTTGGTGGTGTTGTAGACTTTAGGTGGGAAAGAAGAAGACTTTGGCCACTCATAAACTCCATCTTTGGCTGAGCCTTGGAATAGAATCATCCCAGTGCTAGGTGCCTTGACAGAGAAAGAGTAAGGTGAGAATTCAATATTAACATTATTATCATGACAGAATTGACGAACTGAGATGATGTTTTTGTGCATGGAAGGAACACAAAGAATATTAGATAATTTAAATGAGTGAGAGGAGGAGTGGAGAAGAGATGAACCGGTGTGTGACAGTGTGAGATCGGTAGTGCAGATCCATCGCCAATTACAATTTCATCCGTCCCATCGTAAGGTGAGTGAAGCGAGAGGTTGGTGATGTCGGTGGTGACATGGTGACTTGCTCCACTGTCTAGAAGCCATCCCGGTGTACCTTGGGAGGAAGTAACATTATGGGTAGTAGTCGCATGAGCTTGGGGTCGGGTACGGTTGCCACGAGGTGGAAGGTGAATGCTAGGATGGAGTTGCTTAAATAAAGGACAATAAGCAAGAACATGACCTTTCTCATTGCACCATTGGCACTTCCCTTCAAATGGTTTGAAGTGTTTGGGTGGTTGATTAAGGGATTGTTGGTTGTGGGCGAGAAATGATGGGTTACGATTATTGTTCCATCGGGTGTTTGTAGGATTTGCCGTGGCTGGAAATTCAATAGTTTTTGTTCGAGCCGCAAGCATAAGCTCCTTGTTTATGAGCTTTTCGTTAAGTTCTTCGAAGGAGATCGGAGAGTCACGTGCATGGACAACATCGATGACCGATTGATAACTTTCATCGAGCCCGTCTAGGAAACGATCGGTGACATCTTCTTGAGATATGTGAGTGCCCAAGAGTGCTAATTCATCGACGGTTCGTTTGATCTTGTGCATGAATTCCTCAATAGAGAGCGATCCTTTGACGATGTTACGGAGTTGCGCTTTTAGTTGCTTGACATGACCACGGGATGGGTTGGCGTATGTGTTGGCTAGGATGTCCCATGCCTCCTTGGTTGTTGTGGCCCGAGTGACAAGAGGACCAAGGGTAGGCGATAGGGTGCCAACAAGTGCACCGAACAGAAGCTTATCTTGACGAAACCAAGATGTATAGGCTGGATTTAGCTCGGTTTTATCAGCCTTGGTAACTGTTTTTGAGGGTGGTGGGTGTGATCCATCGACAAAGTGAAAAAGATCATACCCTATCAGAAGAGCTTCGATATGTGATTTCCACGTGAGGTAGGTTGTAGGAGTCAGTTTTTGAACGGAATGGACATTTACGACAACAAACGGTTTGGTTGGATAACTGGTGTTTGGAATAGTGAGATGGGAGTCCATGGAGATGATGTAGAAGACAACGGATTAGTGATGAGAGGGGAGGATCAGATGCTCTGATACCATATAATTAGGTGTGAAAGTTATGTATTGAGTTTATTGAGAAAAGCACTATAAATAGTTACAAGGCAATTTACAAGAAAGGAAATAAGTAATTACAAAGAATGAATTAAGGAATGAGATTAATATGATTGATTGAGATTGATTCTCTCCAAGATGATTGAGCTTGATTCTCTCCAAGATATATGCAATTACTTCAATTACTTATCAAAAACTTGGTCGCCAATGAAGTTGGTATACAGATAAAATTGATCGATGTCAGTAACATTTTTTTTCAAACCAATTAATGGCGGCAATATATGTTTCTACGATTGCCAAAAGTTCCATGGAAGCTTACAACTCTCAAGACATAAAAAACGACCCAACAATACCAATTTATAACAGAAAATCATATATAAGGGAGGTTCAATGGAAAACCTAAAAAAAAATGGAAAACTGAAAAACACTCTGGTAGCCCTTCATCTACACGGTATGCACTTATGCATACAGGTAAATTATGTTGTTATTTTGGTTTTTATGCACAAGTGCATAATGCAAATGCACGTGTGCATGTTACAAATTACGTAAATGCATAAGTGCATACCGTCCAGATGAAAGGCTACCAGGGTGTTATTCAGTTTTCCGTTTTTTTAAGGTTTTCCCTTGAAACAGACCCTATATATATATATATATATATATATATATATATATATATATATATATATATATATATATATATTAATCAACTAGAAAAAGAAGATATAACATCAAAATACAATAAATTCTTAAATTTGATCATGATCCCCTCTTCTAACCGTTGACTTTCCTGCAAATCTTTCTGATTTGACCTCTTTTCCCAGTCAACGGAGTAATATTTCCCATCTTGATCATAGACTTTGCAAATTGCTGGAAGAAAAGCTCTTGATTTGCAGCATACTGCTTCACAAGCTGCATTGTTTGTTGGTTTTGAGTGAACAATATTTCATCGGAGCTTAGAAGCCCCTTGGATACGATTAAGTTCTTGTAGTAATTGTTATCGAACTTTCTTGGTGACACGGGATCCAAGAAAAACAGGTTTTGATCGCCGCCGGATCTCGGGCAATTCGGGCGGAGCTTTGCAGCGTATGATTGGTCCAGTGAAAGGTCCGGCTGCCCGTTGCCAGAGTTGTTGTATAGACGTTGTCGGAAACTGGTGCACCTGGCGTTTCCGATAGTGTGACTTCCTGGAGAATTGAATTGAAGCACCAAAAAGTCATCAGGGGACGGATTTTCGACATCAATTTGGAGTTTTCGAGATTTTCTTGAATCGTAACCGAGTTTTTAAGATTTTCTAGATTTCTTGAACTTTTACCGAGTTTTCGAAAATTATGTTAAGAGTTTTTTTTAACCAATGTTTTTAAGACATTCTTGAATCAAGATTTTGTAAGATTTTCTTGAATTGTTACCAAGTTTTTTAAAAAAAAATTCATAGACTATAATTAATCATTCAGATTTCTTGAGCTTTTATCGACTTTTGAAACTTATGTTAAGAATATTTTTAACTAGGTTTTCAAGATGTTCTTGAATTTCAACTTGAATTTTCATGATTATCTTGGATTAGAATGGAGTTTTCAATATTTTCTTGCATTATAACCAGATTTTCGGACTATTAGTGAGTTTTTAGATATCTTGAACTCTTACCAATTGTTATCAAAGTTTGTATTAGAATTTTTTTAACTAATTTTTCAAATTTTTGCTAAATTATAAAGAAAATCTTCAAGATTTTCTTGAATTTTAACCAAGTTTTTAAGAATTTCTTGAACTTTAACCAAGTTTTCAAGATTTTCTTGGACTATAACTGAATTATCAGATATCTTGAACTTTTACGGTTTTCAAGATGTATGTCTAATTTTTTAACTAAAATTTCAACATTCTCTTGAATTTGATTTTAATTTTTAAAAGTTTTTGGAATCAAAAACCTATTTATCAAGATTTTCTTGAAAAATAGTAGCTTTTTGAATCAATCATATATATGTTTTAATCTTACCAGAAAGTGCCACAAAATCAACAATGTCAAGACCCTTGAGTTTAAATTTGGTGAGAATTGTCTGAAAAGTGTTGTTTGGAGCTGGAATGTTTTGGTTAGAACCACTCAAGCTTGCACCCAATGAGTCCCTTCTGCCCAATGGGACTTCCCAATTTGGTCCACCAGCCTACAAAGATTCAAAACATGTTTATATAAAATATAAAATTAATAGAATATTTTATGTATTAATAAGTTGTACAATATAAATCAGTATTGTGTTGTGGTTGTGTTAGAATACGGTACCAGAACGGTGGAGTCTCTAGCCGCCAGAGCCAAGATATCGGCACAAGAGACGGTTTGAGGGCACACCTTCTCCAATGCGGCTTTGATTTGGTCCACGACTTCAAACCCACGAGCCGAGTTGCGGTTAGGGACCGACCCTTTCTCACTGATTATGCTTCCACCACTGTCGAGAAGTATCGATGCATCACACCCCTAAATGAACATTTGAAAAAAGAGTTAGTTTTTGATCAATGTAGCAACACTAGATAATTTCGACATAGGCTGCCGGTTCGAGTTTCTCCTCGTAGCCACTGAATATTTTCCTATTATCTATTTATCTTCAGGACTCATTGGATTGGTCGAGGCAATAGTAAAGGCGGATCCAGAAATCTTTTCAAGTGGACGCATAAAATAATTAACATAATATATAATAAAACGCAAATTAGATATAAAAAGTATGATTTTTATTAAAAATGATAAACAAGTGGTTTTTTGCACGAGTTTTTCATTATCTTTTTATTTTTAATGTTATCATCAAAATGTTTTAAAAAACCCAAAGGGATTCAAATTCAACCTATAGTGCCCGAATCTTATCTGAACTGCGAGAAGAACTGACTAATTAGTCGTGCCATAATGGGTCATTCTCTAAACGGCCTCAGCAATGATACTACCGTAGGTTACAACCACCTTTTGTTAATTTAAGAGAACATACATCCATTTAAAATGAATGCAACTTTAAGACCCCTAAAACCTTTTCCATTGGGTTGCCATGATAAAGCGGTGCACGTGCACCCTCTCCTAATTCTTAAATCCGCCTCTGGGTGTATACAAGTTGGGTCGGACACCCATGGTTACTAGAAAAAGAAAGAAAATGACATACACAACAACATTTTCTAGTAACGAGATTATTGGTGTTGGAGCCATTATTGAACATGGAGAACAAACCTTGACGAAACAATCATGGAAATGGAGACGGAGCAAAGAAGCAGCCATACGAGCCTCTTTTGCAACAACTTTTGCAACTACTGACTGAACGATTTGTTTAGCCTGTGGACAAGACCGGTCGTAGAACTGAGGGTAGAGGTAAGAGCCATTGGCTAGAGCCAGGATGGAGATGAGAACCATGAGCATGGTGATTGAGTGAGTCATTGTGTTGTGATGGGCTAGCTCAAATGAACACTCTATGGGCTATGGTGAATGAAGGTCTTGTGTGGTGTGATTTATGATGGAAGTAGAAAACTTGATTGAAGTATTTATAGACAAGATTTATGGGGTGTGGGTGGTTAAACAAGGAGTTGGTTGCTTTTCAATTTTTAGAGCAATTTTCACGATTAGTACATGAATTTTCTTTCTCTTACATTAATATACATGTTTGTAGTCTATAGACCGTTTTTATTATTAATTATGAACCGATTCATGATTTATTATCTAGTTTAAGAATTAAGACGTAATAATTTTTGTACGATTTTTAAATTGTGACCTAACTCGTTTCCTAGTTAACTTTACATATTGGGTTCGTTAAAAATAAAATGTAAATCAAATTCAATTCAATTCACTCATTTTAATATACAAGAATTATACTCGTACAATGCGTGCAACACAATCTCTCTCTCTCTTTGGTTACGAGAAAGCGAAAGAGGCTTATATTGCTTTTCAATTTTATAGGGTATTTCCTGTATTAGCATTATTCAACGTTTATCTTGTACTTTAAACGCATGTGTCAGTTGGGTATGAATAAGTTTTATTGAGTTCAAACGTATTAAGAAATTACATGCATGTTTGTAATAATAAGTTGTAAATGATTTAGCATGTAATATTGTATGAATATACTTGTAATTGGAATTTAAAAAAAAACCGGCTCAAAAATTGAACAGAACATATATCACTGTTGATATTAAATTAAAAAGAATAAAATATATCTTTTTTTATATTATTTGTTTAATAATTAAAAATCAATTATATTTATAACAAATTAGATTTTTTTGTTAAAATTGATGTTAAAATTGATGTCAAAATATGGGTTTTCAAAAGTTGATATGTTCTTTTGAAAAAGATAATATGGATTTCCAAAAACCATTTAAGTTTCCATTTTTATTATTTATAAAAGGAGCAAAATAAAAATATTGTAAAGATTAAAGAATTTTGTACGTATCATTGATTTATACTTAATGTTTTAATAGTTGGATTTCTGAAAAAATAAGAGTTTTTAAGAATAAAAACTCAAATATTTTATAATATATAACTCAAATAACCCCTCTAATTCACTTAATAACTTTTTTTTAATATCGTCATCATTGATGAAATATCTTAGATATTTAATTATCAGTTAAAATAATTATCTTTATATAATATCTGTTTTTTTTTTTTTTTTTTTTGCATTCTTTATTGATTTGGATGGAATTAGTTAATTGATGTATGCATGCATCAATAAATACTATTTATTCAAGCAATAAAAAGTGAAAATAATTGATGCAATCATGTGATGATGGATATGAGTTGGTCAACCACGACTTCAAATGGAGTAGAACCACCTACCATGTTGACAAAATGTTCATAAAACAACTTAAATGCCTTTCTTTTATATTTTTAAAAATTTATCAAATACTGTTTTTATTATATATAAGGTATGTTTTATTGTTTAGTAAACATTTTTTTATTGGGTAAATGGTATTGATTTAATAAAAATAATGTTGTTTACTCACACCATCTAATCTACCGTATCATTGATCGAAATGCTCTCGGTAAAGATTAAAGGTTTTACTTGCAGGGTTAATACTTACTTAATTTGTGTGTGTATATATATAAAATAAAATTTAAAGATTTAATTAATTTAATTGTATATTAATCCAAAAAACATGTACAGTAATAAATTTAATATAAGCCTTTCAAAAAAAAATATATATATAAACTGAGAATATTGTTTGATAGCTATGCCGCAAAAATATTGTTTTAGAATTAGGTCAACTACATCAACATAACTGCTCCTTTATTTTTATTATTATTATTATCTATCATCCTCATTATTTATTATTATTATCATTCTATATTTGACCTATCGATTAATGCATATGTGGCACCTTTCGATTCACTTCACAACTTCCATACAATAATCTTTGTTGTTGTATTTGTAAAGTGTGAGTCAGGTATTTTCAACGAGGTGTTTTCTTTTCTTTATGGTGTTATCAAGCATTGCTTTGGAGGCTAAAAGCCGGTTTGACATATCATGCATCACCTTACGAGGTTCAGAGTTGTGGTTATGCTCAAACGTTGATAGGTAACTGTTGGATTTCAGTTTCACAATAGTTCTTCCAATATGTGTTGCTTTGTTTATTTAGGTGTCGTTTGTGTTTTTAAGAGGTCTAAAGTCTGAAGTCTTATTTTAGTTATGATTAATAAGAGGTGGTGTATAAAAAGGTCTGAACGATTCAGACTTAAAAGCCATTAAGAGGTTTTTTAGAAAAAACAAACAACCCCTTAGTGTGGTATGCCTTTGACCATTTTTGGACATTTTGACCAAAATAGGCATTTTCACTAATTAAGAAAAACTTAATTGGAGTTATCGAGAAATGTCGTTGATTCACTAAAGACTGAAAAAAAGAAAAAGAAGAGATTAAAGAAAAGAGAACTAAAAACAAATGTAAAAAATAAAGGATCAAACTCGCGACCTTAATTGTGAAGACGAGACGTGTCAAATTATCACAATAACATTTAACATTAAAAAAAATATTATATATTGGTTTGGCTTTGCCGAAACAGCCAAGTTTGCTTCTTGAAATGTTAGCCAAGCACAATATTTCAATTTGAAAATACCAAACCAACCAACCAATTAACGAACTCTTAAACCGACAAACTACATCAACTAATTTGGTTCAACTTTTTAACCAGTATTAGCCAACCCATGCACACCTCAAATTCTGATTACTTCTTCCATTCTAAAAAAGTATATTTAGGTATATAAATGACCTGAAGAAGAATGGAATTCAAATCCGGAGAGTATCAAATTTGACTTTTATAGTTGAAGTCAAACTTTTTTGTTATTTTGACTTCTAACAGTCAAATTTAGATTGTTGCGGTAGGAATTTGTTGGGAGTCAAATTATTTCCATATTTGGTCCTAGGACTTAGAATTTTTGCACCACACTTCCTATTCATTGTTTCCTTATTGACAATGATTTCTTACACTGATATTTTAAATCTTGTCCTTTAATAATTTATCAAACCAAATTATTGAATTTCTTAATTAGGAATGTGTAGGGATTAGAGTTTAAAGAAATCAGTAGGTGTGAAATTCATCTACAGTTTCCAATAGATGACATGTCATATTCAACAATTCTTATTTGATATACTCCACCACGTTAAACAATGTTTACTTTTGACTTATTCACAGAATTATGTGAGTTGACTATGCACTCTAGATCACTTTTACACTAGGAGTAGGAAGGGTTGAAATTTCAATCTTGATGTGGTATGCATATTGGATTTGGATATTTGAATATATATTTCAAAAAAACCCAATGGAGTTTAGTGTTTGGAGTGATTAAGTCCCTGGACAATTTTTTTGAACAAATAAGTCATTGGACATTTCAAAACCCGTTAAATAAATCCTTGAACTTTTGGTAACCTGTTGAATACATCCTTATTACTTAAAAATGTAACTTGCAACCTACATAGCAGGTAAAACTACAAATTAAAAAAAATGTCACCTACAAATTTACACTTTGCATCCTTATAAAATTATAATTAGTTATTTAATTTATTTTATATCCATTATTTTTTCATTTTATATTTTATTATATTAACACACATAATCATATATTAACTAAAATATAGAGAATTTAATTAAAATACCCAAACATCAAAAATCAGTACCCAAAATACCCAAAATCTTGAAGTTTTTGCCAAAATACCCAACAACCCCGTGTTTTTGTTCCGTGTAAATGGGAAAACGCGGGGTTCTGTTTTTTTGTCTGTTTATCCAACGAAACACGGGGAAAGCACGGGGTGAAACGATTTTGGTCCGCGTATGGGAACAAAACACAGGGTTACCCCACATTTTAATTGTGTAACGCGGGGTTGGGGGTTCTTACACGTTTTAACTTCCACTAATTATTTTATTTACAAAATAATAAATAAATTGAAAATGCAAATGGTTTGCAACAGAATTCCACCATTTCTGCCCCCTCTTCCTATTTATTCAATGTATATATATACACTATATTATAAGATATTTATGTAAAAAAGTTTAACCCCGCGTTTTAATTGTTCCAGCCATGTGTTTGTGAAGAGACCTAACCCCGCGTTACACAATTAAAACGCGGGGTGACCCCGTGTTTTGTCCCCATACGCGAACCAAAATCGCTTCACCCCGTGCTTTCCCCATGTTTCGTTGGATACACGGACAAAAAAAACAGAACCCCGCGTTTTCCTATTTACACGGCCCAAAAACACGGGATTGTTGGGTATTTTGGCAAAAACTTTAAGATTTTGGGCATTTGGGTACTAATTTTTGATGTTTGGGTATTTTAATTAAATTCCCTAAAATATATCAAAAAAATTAATTTTTTTTCTTACAAATTACAATAATCGTTTCGTTAATACATTCAAATTGAACTCAAGATTGTTTTTTTAATTTAATCTTATACTATTCAATATCCTAAATATATATTAATTATTTTTAATACTTACACTTTATACTATTATAGTTACAGATTAATCTTATATTATTAAATAAATAACTATAAAGAATTGAATGTGTAAGTATTAAATATAATTCGTACGTATTTATGATATTTAATAATATGAGATTAAATAAAAAAAAGTTAATAATAGGCTCCTTTTAAACGTATTGACAAAAAAATTATAATGATATAATTTGTAAAAAAACGTATTTTTTGTATTTTAATTAATATACGATTACGTGTGTTAATATAATAAAAGAGTTAAAATGAAAAAGAAAAATAGAAGATATAAAGTAAATTAAATAACAAATTATAAAGATGTTTTTTTTTGTTGCCAAAAACAATTCTTAAGGCAAAAAAAATTATGCCTAAACTTTGACTATTTTAAGAAGAGACTTTGAAAAATGCTTAAAAAATGTATTTGGTTGATGAGATTGACTATTTTAGTTAATTTCTCCATTTTTTTATTTGTAGGATGATAAAGTCGGTGATATCTTTTTTTTTCTTTTCAATTGATAGTTTTACCTGTTATTTAGGTTGCAAGTTACATTTTTAAGTAATAAGGATGTATTTAACAGGTTTCCAAAAGTCTAAGGATTTATTTAATGTATTTTGAATTGTCTAAGGACTTATTTGTTCCAAAAAATTGTCCAAGGACTTAATCACTCCAAATAGTAAAGTCCATTGGGTTTTTCTGAACTTTTCCCTATATATATATATATATATATATATATATATATATATATATATATATATATATAGGGTTGGTTTCTTTTGCATACCGGTCATTTTGTACAAACTATATGAACCATTATGATCCATCCATTTTTCCAATCTACGGTTGAGATTCATCTAGGGGGGTTTGTGTAAATATGAATTTAATTTCGATTTTTAGATTAATTTTTACCAAACTAATTACACCCTAAAGGGCATTTTCGGTAGAATATTCAGCATAGTCCAGGAAAACGAATTGGGAGCTGATTATATGGGATTAAACCATTCTGAAATTAACTCCGACCAAATCGAAGTGCTTCTTCAACGAAAACAGAACACCGGAAATATAGAGAGGTTATCGTTTACGATCATCGTATTTAAGACTTTAATCGCTTTCAGAAACAATGATGCATCCAAATCGAGGTACGATTGCAACAATCTATTCTTAAAATATAGTGGCAATGAATCAGTATATAACAAGCACTTGGTGATTTCTTTGCAGTTCGAAGACCTAGCCAACGCATATTGATGAAGACTGCATTCTCCTATTTCAAAAACACCCCTGATAACCCTGTTCTTCTTGATGAAGACGACGGAAATTCAGTCCCGCCAGGGAATGGAAATGTCGAAGAAGTCGAAGTAGACAATCAAGCAATGCCGATGGAAGTGGCCGTCGATTCAGTAACTGAAACTGAAGGTAAAAAAAATTATGGAGGTTTTTTAACCATGATTATATTGGGGTTTAATAAAACTTTTCGATTGACCCTAATCAGTATATTTGGAAGAACTGTTCGTATAAAGCAGTGACTTGATTTGTTATATTTGGTTAGTTCTTTTGGGGTTTTTGTTTGATGCAACATTTAATAAGTGGGGTATGAAACCCTAAAAATCTGAAAAAGGGGAACATGTTATATTCATATTAAAAGGTATGGTATATTCATCACGTGTAAAGAATCAAAGTGGGGTAACCTGGAAACATGAATACATTTTTTTTATTCAGGATTCCACTTCTGTGTTGATGATTATTTAAACAAATATTACGTAACTCCATTCATGAATCAAAACTTGTATTAAGTTTTCTAATATTGTCTATTTGGAAAGAAGGTTGGTCTAAACTAAGTACATGTTCATGTTATTCATGATTTATGTCTATTTGGTAAGAAGGTTGGTCTAAACTAAGTACATGTTCATGTTATTCATGATGTATGTCATCAAGCTACATCATGAATCAGTAAATTTATGTGGTTCTTAGATTAATAACTTCTTAGAATCAATGTTCAAAAAATCAGAAAACTTGTATTCATGATTCTTATAATAACGAATACCTAAAACACGCTACTGATCACTTCTGCAGGTGAGCTAAATGGTAAAGAAGACGAATTGGAAAATCGAGCAATCTCGTTGAATGTGGTCGTCGATTCAAGCACTGAAACTGAAGGTAAAAAACTATGAAGCTATTTGATAACCATCAAAATGTTGGGGTTGAATAAAAACATGCGTTAATCAAGTATTTAGGATTCTACTTCTATGTGCTTGACTTTTTAAACTAATATGAGCCATATTATATACATGAATCAATATTACTATTAAGCTTGGGTGAGAAGATTGGTTTTACGTAAATATATGTTCAATTGTGGATTCATGATCTATGTCCTAATGATCTGCATCATGATTCAATTGTTGTCCCAATGAGCCACACCTATTTGTTAACCATCAATATAAAGGTTGAATAAAAACTTGTGTTAATCAAGAATTCAGTATTCTACTTCTGGGTGCTTGACTTTTTAAACAAATATGATCCATATTACATACATGAATCACTATTACTAAGAGTTTTCTATGCATGATTATTGGTTGAGAAGGTTGGTTCAAGCTAAGTATATGTTCAATTGTGGAATCAATTGTTATGTCCTAATGATTTGCATCATGAATAAGTGTTGTATGTGATTTTGTGACTCTTAGGCTAACAAGTTCATGGATTCAAGAATCAACACAACTGATTATTGTGCTTCATATTAAAAGGTATGGTATATTCATCATGTGTAAAGAATCAAAGTGGGGTAACCTGGAAACATGAATACATTTTTTTTATTCAGGATTCCACTATTGTGTTGATGATTATTTAAACAAAGATTACGTAATGTTGGTCCCGAAGGTGCTTAACAAGTTTGTAGAAGGGGGGGGGGTTGAATACAAACACAGAAATTACAGTTTAATAAATTGTTTATTGATAAATCAAAATACAATTTACAAGTTTGTTGCGGAATAAGATTAAGACAGACTCAATCTAAACAAACTTAAGAAACACTAAGATGGTTGCACAAGAAATTCAGAGAATGGAGGATTTAAGAGAGATAGAAAACAAGGGTTTCTATTATGGAGTTCAAGGATTGAGCACACCTTCAGATGAAGGAGTGAGCTTCCTATTTATACCCTATGCATTAAATGCATGGCAGGGTACTTTACACGTGGCATTCATAGATTGGCTTTGGTAGTCTCACTTTTGGAGACATGCTTTTGGCCACTTTATGAACAGTGTAGTTGACAGAGTTGGTGTACGATTTGTGGCAGAGACTTGTCCGTTCTGACACATCGTACTGGTTGTGCAAGGTAAGACAAAAGAAAACTTGAGGCATAAGCTTTGTGATCGTTGATCGCTGAGTATCTCTTCAGAGATAAAGAAGTTCAGCTATCGCTGAAGCTTTTCCTCAGGCTTCTTCGCGTAAGTAGATTTGTCTGGTCTTCGCTGATATCCGCATCAGGTCACTAGTAGACTTATCTATTGTTCAGTGGCTTCGTCTTCGATTCAGCTATGAACTATGTTGACGCGAGACTTGTCTTCAGGGATTACGTTAACTGTGTTACATGGGAAACGATCAGTGATAACTGAACAGACTCAGTTTGATCGCTGAAAGTGAAACACACATATTAAATGTTTACAGAAAGGTCATCAGCGATAACTGAACAAACTCAGTCTGATCGCTGATGATGAAACACTAATACATATAATAACGTAATTTTCACTAAGTATAAAAGAGGGTCGTTATCAAATCACTGAGAGAGTTTGGATCAACACGTAACTCCATTCATGAATCAAAGATTACATAACTCCATTTTTTTATTCAGGATTCCACTACTGTGTTGATGATATGCATCATGATTCAATTGTTGTCCCAATGAGCCACACCTATTTGTTTACCATCAATATGAAGGTTGAATAAAAACTTGCGTTAATCAAGAATTCAGTATTCTACTTCTGGGTGCATGACTTTTTAAACAAATATGAGCCATATTTCATACATGAATCAATATTACTAAGAGTTTTCTATGCATGATTATTGTGTGAGAAGGTTGGTTCAACCTAAGTATATATTTAATTGTGGAATCAATTGTTATGTCCTAATGATCTGCATCATGAATCAAGTGTTGTATGTGATTTTGTGACTCTTAGGCTAACAAGTTCATGGATTCAAGAATCAACAAAACTGATTATTGTGCTTCATGACCATTATAATCTGGAATCCCTAACACAAGATATTGATCACTACTACTAATGAATCATGCAGCATGAGTTATGCATAAAAATGAAACATGAAGTAAACATTGCAATACAGGACATTATAAAAATAAGTTATTGGAGTTAACACATATAGACATCAGTCAACTGTTCTGTTCTAGTTATGAATGAACTGTTGTTGTTGAATGGTTAAAATTGATTAAATTTGAATAACGTGTCAATTTTTAAAATAAGCTATACTTCATGAAGTTGTGCTCCCATGACTTATGGATTCAATCTTCATCCCATCATGGTATGTGTTAATACATGATTATGTGTTTATTGTTTTCTGTACTCATGTTGCGGTTGTGTAAAAAATGCATTGCGTATTATATAATAGGTTTATTAAATTTTCTGACGATGAGACGGGAAAAGATTCATTAACTGACGGATGATGTCACTGTCTTTTAACTGGTAACACAAAGTCAACCATAATGGAACTTGGAACTGATGAATCAAAGACTTCGCATAAAGGAAAAAACGTAAAGGTATGCATATTATACCTACTAACTAGTTGAGTCATAATTTATTGGCTGGGGCTGTTTGGATTGTTGAAATACTCAAGTTTGTTTAGGTGTCGAATCGTTAATGGCAGATTTGAAGATGAACGACAATGAATGCATTGACAAGGACACATCAGGTCAGTTAATGAATATATATAAATTTATTTTGAGATGCATTTAAAACACCATAGAATGTAACATTTTCCGTACCAATAATCATTTACAGGGCCCAAACCAATGAAAGAACGTAAGGAGACGGTAGATTCCATACGGGGCAGTCCATCATCAATAAAGATCACAAAGGATGACTGTTTTCAAGTCGGCATTTCATCCAGGGTAACGGGAAGTCAAAGAAGGAAGCAACTTGAAGAAGAGAGTGCTAGGAAAGAATCCGGACTACAGTCTCCCAACATGGGTGCACATAATGCAGCACCTAAACATGCATCAGGATCATGTAAAATCATTCTTTAATTCACACTTCCTATTCCTGATAGGCAGTAGAGGTTTGTTACATACATAAGAAACCAAAATTATATCAATCTGTAGGATCACTCACACGTATTGGGATGAAAACAGATGAGACCATCAATGAAACCAAAGCCAAAAACGACATGCCAACAATGATGGATGAGGGTTCATCAAGGTCAAGAATGCCAAGAGTGAATGTGCTAAGAACAAGGACATCCCCACGCACCTTGTTCGACACGATTAAGGATATAAACAATGATCAGAAGAAGGCCATAACTGAGATAGGATTGGGAACTCTAGTGGATATGAAAATAGATGGCGTCCCATCTAAGTTGGGCTTCTTCATCGTGGACAGCTTTGACCCCACATGCATGGCAATAAAATGTGCACACGGTTTGATTCCGATCACTGTCTCGTCAATTCATGAAGTTCTTGGCCTACCCAAGGGCGGGATAGACATACTAGCTGAAGATGATGGATGAGGGTCCATTGATGAAGCTGATCACAAACCTTGTTTTCAATCTTCTTCGTGATATGCCACATACAAAGACGATGTTTACTATCCGGTAATGCTTTTGGGATTGCTTGCTTCATCACAGCACACTGATCAATTATTACGAAAAGCGGCTGACGTCCATGAGCCTTTAGGAAAGCCTTCAATATCCAAGTATAGTGATCAACCGTCTCACCAGAAATCAATGCAGCACTGACCACAACTGGTTTTTTTGTGGTTATCTATGGCGACAAACGGAACAAAGCTCATCGCATGCCTGTTTCGTCAAATTAAATATATCACAACATCAGGAAAAAAAATTAAGTAATAACATTATTAGACTAAATAAAGACATACATGTTAGTCCAGAATGTTGCGTCAAAAGAAATTACATCACCAAACTCCTTATAATTCAACCGAGTTGTCTCATCGGCCCAAAAAATCGATTCCAACTCATTCTCGTTCACTTTATATTCATAAAAGTAGTGAGGACAAATCTCTTATCTACTCGCCATAGTATTGATCAGCATCTGCGCATCCTTGTTGCCAACAAATGAATTCATATCACGTCGGTAATTGTGACAATCTCTAACCGTCCCACCCGATTTCCGACGACCTCGATTCATTGCGTTACGCATCCTATGACCCTTTGTAACGCCAATTTTTTTGACTACATGAATAAAAAACGTTCTTCTGCTCCGCATAACTTAATTGCCTACTTGATCGGGCAAAAATCATCTCATCCTCACTAAATAAAATGTGATTATGCCATTCAACAAATTTATAAACCTCATACCCATTCTTCTCCTTCACAAAATGTACCTTAAAACACGCTTTACATCCAGTTCTTTTCACATTTGTATTTCGCCTCTTTCGTGCACCAGATACAACATCTAATGAATCAAACGATTTCGGGTTAGGTATCCCTTCTTTACTACAAACCAAATAGCAAGTTGTAATTCTACCTAAACTAGTAATTTTTTTGTTGGATAACCTAACATCAAAACCGCCTTGCTCAGCATATCTCCTGTAAAAATTCTCAGTCACCTCAAGATTAATAAAAAATCACCTACTTTTGGAATAGACTCGACCGAAACATTAGGAACCTAATACTTAGACCCGTCTGAACTTTCTTGCATATGTTGACTAATCAAATCTATAATTTTCACAAAAAATAGACAAATATTATTTAAAAAAAACACATAAAATTATGAAACATGACGCCCATGCAGAATTCAAATATACCAAAATTCACACCTCCAACTCAATTCATGTTCCACCATACATGAACTGAATATAAAAAAAGTGTTCAAACATACATGAACTGAAAGTTGTCACTGAATCCATGTTCTACAACTCTCTTTCGTACTCATCAAATTACAATATGAACAAATATCACATATTGGTAATGTATAACTAACATTCATGATCGGAATTATCCAAAACGTGCTTTATAACGAAGAAAAAAAATTGTATCATGAAATATTGACATTCGATCCAATATAAACAAAACTCTTTCATAACCAAGAAAAAAGATCTACTACTTTCGTACCACTTTCATCACCGACGCGGTTTAAATCATCATCTCCTTCTTCATCCCCGGCAAATGCTTCCGGCGAATCCATACGAAAACCATCTTCATCCTCGACGCCTGCGGTAGGAAATGTCTTTGACGATCCAACCACATCATTCACGAATATTTCGTTCATCGGAAACATATCTCCGGTTGGTAGTGTTGAATCCTCCATCGAAACCTCCAATAACGAATAATTGCAGAAAAAAAACTACAATTGATGATGATAAGGTTGTTAAACGTGCAACTAAATCAGGGAGATTATCATCTCCTATAATCACACACTAACCAATAATAACATTAAACAATTAAAAAAATCTTAAATCCAGTAAACAGTTAATTGACATCGGTGCCCTCACTAAATGTTAATATAATGATAATAAAATATATGGAATTATCCAAAACGATTGGCTGAAAATGGTTCACATAGTTTGCGCAAACTGACTGGTTTGCAAAAGATACGTCCCCTATATATATATGTGTGTGTATGTGTGAACACATTATGTTTCTTTTTTACCCACAATTGTGGTGTTACTTCAAATCTTAGCAATCAAAGTGTGTAAATCGACTAGGTTCTAAGGATAAAATTGATGTTAACCCATCAATCCTAAACCATGGTTATAACATAACTGATTCAAAGTTTAAAAATATCTTATTTCAATGGTTTCAACCAACTCCTAGTTGTTTTTTCTTTATAATTATCCATATATCAATAAAAAATAGTGTTAAAAGGAAAACTCAGTATATATTAATCGTTATTATTAAAGGGGTGTTTGGTTACAAGTAAATAATTGGCACGATCTTGTTAGTTTTGTTAAGGTATGTTAAGGTTTTCATCTTAAAGTATGTGCAGGTATGTTAATATATGTTAAAGTTTAGTGTTTTTCATGTTAAGGTATACGATTATGTTAAGGTGTGTGTACATGTGTTAAGGTTCATTAGTGTTTTTTATGTCAAGGTTTTTATATAAAGGTATGTCAAGTATGTTAAGGTACGTCTCCCATACATCCATGTCATCGAGATTCCACTTAATTACAATCATGTCATTGCGTATTTTAAAGTCTCACGAAAAAGAGTTCTCATGTGATCTCAAGTTTGTGTGTTTGTGTGTGTATATATATATGTGTGTGTGTGTGTGTCTCAACCATCGGATTTGTGCATAATACAAATAGCATCCGACCAAAACACTTAGAGACTCATTCTTATCATTTGCCTTGAAATGAGTATACCCGATAGACTACATCCATTGATTATAGCTTAAGCAAACTATTATTCGAACCTTTGTTTTTATAAAGAAGAATTATGTAACTCAAGGTCTCGGATATAGAGTATTCATTTGATCTTAGACTAAGAATGTTTTGAAAGATCAAATCTCAGATTTTATCAAAACATTATATTGACAATGCATCCGATAAAGAAGTATCTATAAATTTCAAACTATTAGATTCATAATTCATCCTCAAAATATTACAAGTCTTATGCATCCGTATACATACTTCATAAATAATCTATAACTGGAATTCGACATATTGCTTATATTTCGAAATAAAAAAATGTAACACCCGTAATTTTTGGGATTCTATTTATAATTAACCACGTTATCGAATGGTATTAAAGATGATAATTATGAGAATTTTACATTGTTATCATATTAGGATGGTTGGAGATCGTTTCAGGCATGAAAAACGAAGAAATTGCACGATCAGAGATCAATGTGACTTTCATGTGAGTTTAGTTGCATGAAACCCACATTAGGGTATGTCGTTAGGATGTAGGTAACTTTCATGCGACTTTACCTGCATGAAACCCGCATTAACGTTTGTCAGCTCTAAAAAGCTCGATTTTTAGGGTTTTCTTCCGATTTCTTAACCCCACCTCTCATCCTCTCCATTTTCTCTCTACCTTGAGTTCTTGTGGGACTATAGGTCCGGTTTCTTGGAGATTTTGGAGACATTATTTGCGGTTTGAAGATCCTAAAAATTGAAAGGTATGATCTAACTCTCCATATTTGATATAGGATTTGGTTCTATTTCACCCCTAACTCTTATTCTCCTCTTGGGTTTCATTGTGTATGATTTAGGATCAAGGGAAGTGTTATTGTGGGCTTTGCACGTAGATATGGAGTTACAACTTGAGGATCTAAAGTCTTCTTCAAAGGAAGCTTAAATTTTGGGATGAAACATAGATTCAAGCATAAATATAACAAGGTGGGTTCAAGTTACTTTGTGAAAATTTATGTATTTTGAAGAATTAATATGTTTTACTTGATATTTATCAAATGTGTGGGTTATTTGGTGAGTTTTACATATTAGATATATCTTTCCTAAATCTCATGAGATACCCGTATTTGGGGATTTTGGACACTTTGGTAAATAGATTTGAGGGTGTGTCATTTTGATGATTTATTACATAAATGGAGGTTATTTGACATTAATTCACTCTTAACATATTTGTTTTATAAACCATTGGGAAAATACACGTTATTGTGTTAATAAGTATTTTGGAGCATGTGTTTGGATAAATATTAGTTAAATACATTTTACTACTTATGATGACTTTTATTGAAGGACAACTGATTTGTTGAGCTTTTGGCTCGGTTTTGACTTAGATTTGCCTTGGGACATTTGTCTAGTTTAAATTTACTGTTGAGCTTTGGACGTGATTGCATTTATTGCACAATACACATTTATTTGGAAATTACATGTTTTGAATGTGTTTGTCATTCAATTTGGAGTCATGTAATTTAGATTGTAATGCAATGGATCCATAGGTATAGGAGTTTGTGGTTTGGAATGGGACTGTTATCCCTGTTTTTCGTGCTAGAAACTCGGATGTGGCGGGGGACTTGAGCTATAAACCGTGGACGGTTGAACTCAATGATTGTGTAGTCAGTAGTGGCTGTCACTTCTAGCAAACGAGCATGCCTAGGATCAATGAGGGACTCAAACTACAGACTGTGGGTGGTTGAACTTGAGGACAATATGATCCATAGATGTGACTCATTAACGTCGATTTGTGGCTTACTTTTGTATTCGTCACATTCGATGGATACGAGTCTCCCTCGTCACCAAATGGTGTTATTTTTGGATAGTGTAGTATCCATGGTCTCGATGTTGTTTTTAGTATGAAGTGTTTTCCATTATTTATGTTTTCTGGTATTGAACCTTATCCATGTTTTGGAGTGCTTTCAGATTATAGAGTTTTTATCCATTTTACAATAATTGGGCATCAACCCTTACTTATGTTTTGGAGTGAGTGATGGTTTTTTAATTCATATTTAATGAGTATTTTGATTTAGAGTTTTCATCACGAAAATGGTGGGGTTTGGAAAGATATAGGTTTTGCTATGAATACACTTCATTTGAGAAATTATGTTTTAAATAGGCAGTCTTTCGTTTTTACCATTTTACAATTATGATGAAAACTTCTTGAAATCACTAGGCGTTAAGCCTAACAACTTTTATTTGTCGGCATGTGCATCAGGTCCTTGTTGGGGTTTGGTACTAGCGACACCGTGAAGAGTTGAGTGCTATATAGGTGCACGAGAAGGATTTAGCTATTCAGTGATGTCTTCCGCATCTTGGAGATAGTGACAATTATTGGGTTTTAATAACACCCGCCCCTAACCTAGACTCTTTGTAAGGTTTGGATTATTATTTGTTGATGTTAAATCTTAGATAGCCTTTATAAGTAAGCAGGTATTGACATTTAGAAAGGAGTTTATTCCTTAATTGATGTATTATCGAAAATTTTAAATTAGTCGCTCTTTCCAAAATTGAGGGTGTTACAAAAAAGATATAATTTTTATTTGTAAAAGTCTTTTAACTATCTGTATTGATCCAAAAGCAAAACGCTTTCAGCGAACTCGAAGACTAGTTGAAGGGAAGTCAAGATAGTCACCAAAGCGGATTGGTTTGTCATGTAACTGAAAGAAGATCTATACACAATAAAGTCAATTACTATTCTGACAAATACTACCATTGGCAAGCTGAATTTTGGAGTGCAAACTTGTCTAACAAGGTTTGGCTCACCAACTCTCCCAAACTCCTATTCTAGTATGGGAACATGCAAAATATTGTCAGCTAAACTAAGTTCTAAAGCACTATTTTATTAGTGTCATACTTTATTTGCATGCATGGTGTAACACCCGTAATTTCCATTAGGCGAGGTTAGTTACCCTTCGAGTCTAAATCTAAGTCTACCTTATTATTTTAGGGTTATGTTCTTAAGTTTGCTTCTTGAAGTACCGTATGTTCTAATGTTTAAAAACGACCTTTCGGTGTCCGGCGACTGTGACATTGTCACTGTCGCCGTGGAAGAGGAGCCTTCGGTACATGTCTAGAGACTGTGCCCACGACTTTGCCCATGACATTGTCACAGAGCAATGTCGCCGAGTGGGGGTGCCTTACGCTACAGATGGTGCGACTGTTTCAGCGACCTTGCCCATGGCATTGTCGCATGACACTATCGTCGTCGGGTATCCGCAGGTTAAAACTCACGATTTCAACCTCCTTCTCATTCATTACTCCACCCACCCACCTAGAAACTCTCTCAAAACCCCTCCCCACTTCATTTACTCCGATTCGGATGCATTAAAGGCTAAAACCAACTAAGTTTGAGCGATTTTCCCACCTAGCAAGTCAAGATTTGGAAGTTAGGATCAAGGGGCTTACATCTCTATCACTCTCTTCAAGAAATACTTGGAAACTTTCTAGGGTTTTTACCAAAACCTAAGTTGTGAGTCATTCTTTCTTACTAACCGCTATACATGTTAAAATTCTTCTTTTATGCACTATCAAGACTTTTACTTCATGGTTGTCATGTGGGTATGTTTGGAAATCAAGTCAAAAATTAGGGTTCTAATCATTTTGAGTATCATATTGAAATGAGCTTAGAAGATGGTTCTATATGCATGAAATATACATATTATGTGCTTTCAACTAGTTTTTGGAACCCAAATGGATAAAAATGCATCAATGGCTATGTGGGTCAATTTTGGTGTAACACCCGTAATTTTCGGGTAAGTATAATTTTAAGTCAGTGTAGAAATCGATCTTTCAAGAGAAATAGAAGAAATAGGATTTTAGATTGAATCCTAGATTTTATAGTCTTGCTAGATGCGAAATTCAAATACGAATCCAACGGGTCTTTCTGGAGCGAAAACGGAGCTAAAACAAAGAAGTTATGACCAAAAACAGTGATCGGGCGATTAACCGGGTGACCAGTGTCAAGTGGACATCCTCATGGTGCATATAACACCCTCAAATTTGGAAAGAGAAACTAATTTAAAATTTTCTAATTACATCAATAATTGAATCACCTAAAATAACCATTTAAGGTTTAACTTTAATTGGCACAACTCAAACCTTATACGAGGTCTAACATAAGAACAGGTGTTACTAAACTCATCGAATATTGCTATCTCCAAATGTGCGAAAGACTTCACCCAAGTTATTCTCTCTTGTTCAAGTAACTAGCACTTATCTCTTCACAATGTCGCTAGAACCATTCCCCAAACGGGACCTGATGTAACACCCTAAAAATAAGAGTTAATTTAAGCCTAAAATAAATGTGGAATAAATAAGTCTATCATCACAGAATCACCCAAAAAGGGGAATAATTGTATGGCGTTTACAATAAAATAATCAAGTGAAATTGACTCAACAACCTACTAATCTAGACCAACTAGTTCTAGATTATGAACGGGTGTTGACATCTCACTTCCAAAAGTATATCGTCACTATATCAATATACGCCTCTATGATTCTTCAAAAATGCTATTATCCTTCAACAACTCTCCACTCAAGCCCGAGGAATCTCACCACTAGAGTGACCTGTTATACATGTCATTTTAAGAAAAAGTGTTAGGCTAAAGTCTAGTGAGATCAAACATTTGCAATGGGAAAATCAATACTTTCAAATGAAATAGTTTAAGAAGTGACGGTGGAATTCATATAGATAAATCTCAACATAAATGCAAATACCTCTTGGGTTGACGGGGGAGACCCGCTTACTAACACAAGTGACAGAACACAAAAGTAAGCCACTTGACGTATTAGTAAAACCAAACACATAAAAGTACTGCAGTGGATATAAGGCTCAGTAGCTTTAAACGTACACCCACGGAAAGTCAACTTCAACCACATAGGGTCCTTACGTTGAGATCATCACCCAATATCGCGTACTAGCACGTAGGTCTTATACCTCATCCGATGCCTAAACGTGCCTTGTTGGGTTTTAATGCAATTTGTAACCGATAAAACGCAGCGGAAAATTAAATAAATTTTGGTTACAACTAATATAGAAAGCTTTTCTAAATAAATCTTAAAACCCAATCGGATCTAATGATGCATTTAATTAAAATAAACCACGCCATAGGGGGTTTAGAATATGTACCTTTCAAGATCTGACGGGATTAAAACTGAAGCACCAAGAAACCAAAGTAAGTTTCCTCTATCGGTAGTCCACACACGAACACGTTTCCCGTCTTCACCGGGTGCTAGCCCAAGAACCCTAGATCTATATGTGTTTTACAGAAAAGAAAAGTTTATTTTCTGTATTTCTCTGAAAGGCTAATTGTATTTTGATCGTCTATCAAATGGTTTAGCCTAACCCCTTATTTATATCCGAAGAATTATAGTTAGACTATAATTCAACTAAAGATTAAATAAGGTTTGGTAATTATCTGTAATATTCAAATTTAAATTCAAATTCAAATTCAAATATATATATATATATATATATATAATTATCTTGTAAACTTTAAATATAATTATATATATATATATATAATTACAGATAATTCCCCGTAATTAACATAATTATGTTTTCACCCTGTAATTATCATAATTACAGTTTAACACATATTTTCATAATTATCCTTTTAAGAATAATTATTTTCTTAATCAACTTGATTTAATCTGGGTTTCTTAAGATGGAAACAAACGCATTCTTTGTGTGCGACCCTATAGGTTTACATACTCCTCAACAGTGTCTCTGTGTGACATGTGTCGTGGGCATATAATAACTTACATTCTCCCACTTACACACGATACACAGTAACACAGACGATGGTAAGCGTCTAGCAACACGTCACCGCCTCCAAGGCTATATAAATGTGCTTTTACCTTCGAGCAATTTGATTGATCCAGTCAATCATATAGTAGAATCATTCATTATCCTTTTGCTTCACGATATTTTATTTTGAACTTAAGGTATAGATCTATCTCATCATTTATAGTTCAAAGATTGTGTTTCTCGATCCCAACATATTTGATTATACAAGTGTCATTAGTCCAACTAATCCACTTGTTCATGCATGTAAATCAGAATATGTAATCGAGGGGCCCAAAAATATCTCTCTCTTCTTGAGAGGAGCAAATCCCATATTGCATGTACACGACTAACTACACAATTCATGTTATACCTAATATAGCCCTTATGATTACCCGGTCAAGGGTAACGTTAGATTATATCAAAGTATAACACTCCTTGTGCATTAGATCCCAATGCACATCTCAGGTCTGAGGATAAACAATGTTGTACTATTTCAAGACTCGCCTTATGACGCCGATCTATGAGGTGATCTTGACCGTGGGTCTTGTCCGACGCCTTGTGCTCCGACAAGCGCATGTGACTCTGGTTGCACCTTGTGCACTTCCAACTTGGACTATGACCAGACTTCACAATGATCTTGATTTATTACTAGTCCCCTAGTAATAAGTGATCAAGGACAATTCTAAATAATATGATCATCATATTTATTTAAGGATACTTAAACATGCTAAAACGAACACAGAGATGTTTAATGTATATACTCATACCCAGTATGCCATATCAGAAAAAAAAACATAATTGTTTTAATGTTCCAGAAAGTTTAAAGTTTACTAAAATTATTATTCAATATAAAAATCCTCAAGCCTATAACATGAACATCATGTTTGTTTCGGGACATAGGCTTGACAAGTAGATTTGTATGTAAGCTCTTATAGCTCATAGTATCTCCGTTCAATACATATATCCCTATTACAATTCAAGTCATTACAGTCGGCTTGGAAACTAGCATCTGTGTATCCTTAAACACACAGATCTCTTTCATAACCGTTGTACAGTAAGAATATATCTTTAGTTATTCTCAGATACTTCGAAATATTCTTCACTGTTAAACAGTGAGCATCACTTGGGTCTGACTAATATATGCTCGTCATGCTTAGGGCATACGAGACGTCCGGTCTTAGTACATTAACATGGCGTACATGATTTGAACAGTTGGTTGAAAACACAGGGAACACCCTTCATACGGTTCATGTCCTCTTTAGTGCTAGGACTCTGAGTTTTACTCAGATGTACACTATGTTCTATTGGCAAGTTTCCTTTCTTGGAACCCTTCAACTTGAAGTGTTTCAAGATCTTGTCAATGTATGTACTTTTGCTTAATCTAATTAAGCATTTTGATCTGCTACGAGAGATCTTTATACCAAGGACTTTGTCTCTTCTAGATCCTTCATCGCGAAATACTATCTTAATCCATGATTTTACACCTTCAAGCATTGGGATATCGTATAGGATCTAAAATACTGTTATGCTCTCACTGACCTTCTTGTATACAAGATTTCAATTACGAGATGATTGTTCTAGTCCATAAATGGACTTTTGCAACTTGCACTTT
Organism: Arctium minus; assembly: GCA_954870635.1. Lineage (NCBI taxonomy): Eukaryota > Viridiplantae > Streptophyta > Magnoliopsida > Asterales > Asteraceae > Arctium > Arctium minus. Next base: position 17,834,993 of record OX941097.1, on the reverse strand, counting down.
TAGGTTTGATGTTTTAAAGCCTTGTATACCTCCTCGCTCAAATTTCCTTTAAAGGAATGAGGCTTTTGACATCAGTCTTCATGGCATCTTGCCATTTATCAGTAATCCGATCTTCGGATTATTTTGTATCTCGTTTATTATCTTCAACAACTTGTTAAAGCTCAACATCTTGTTGAATGTCAGTGTCAACCATTCGTCCCATCTTTGTGGTTCTTGAATTCTTTCAAGATCTACTGTATCCCCATTTGTGATTCTTGACAGAAAATCTTTTCTTAAGAACTCAACAAGGTGCGTTAACAAAACTTTTGTTCTCGCTAGACCTGTAGAAATAATATCCAATTGTGTAACACCCTAAAAATTGGGGTAAAATAAAACTTAAAATTTCGGCAACATAACGGCTAAGAAATTAAGGATTTAGAACCTGTAATTGGGAACAACTAAAACCCTAAGACTTGGGTTAGTTTGTACAACTAAGTGTAGCAGTGAGGATGAAACATAATACACAACAACCTAATTAATCTAGAACAACTTAATTAGCTAGATTAAATGCGGGTGTTGTTATGCCTCCAAAATTGCTCTTCTCTCAAAATCCCAAAATGCCCGAACCATGGTGCTCCTAGGTGTGCTTTTGGCGAATCAAGGTGCCCTAGACACACTGCTAGCCGAACCTGTGCGTCAAAGAACACATGCACAAGTGTTAGGTTGAAGTCAATGAGAGACTACAAGATGATCACTTTTATCAAAGAGTGAAATTAAAGCAAGTAAATGTTACCGATACGCCTTTAGATTAAACTCATGCCCTCATCCCGATTTGGGATAAGAAATTTACACCTGTACAACTCACCAGAGATAAACTCCATTTAACGGGATATACCCGTTTCATCTTGGGTGACGAGAACACATGAGTGGAGTCACCCGCGACGTTAAATTGGATTTCACCACATATCCCGGACCTAGTTCCTATGCTACGCCGGACATCACAATCCTCAGACCGTTTATGCCTCTAACGCTTACTCCGTCGAGTTACACTCCAAGGACTTATGGACATGGGTGCCTATCCAAAGTAGACGAGTTACAACCCGGAGACTCGCGTCACCTATTGCCTCCTCGCTAAAGACCCAACGGTCAATAATTCCATGTTATATAAAAACCGTCTAATTCCCCGTGCACAAGAAATTAGACATAACCTCCACATTCGAATCTTGCACATAAACGTATGAATGGCACCTTTCATGCAATGAACACGTATCATTTGAAAGCATAGTAAGGTATTCCCATGTGAATTATATACTTGACTCCTAGAGTGACATTAAGATGACCACATTAGAAGACATTGATCCAACTGTTGATAAGAATAATTCTACACATTTTCCATACCCACACATAAATTATCTTCATACACAATTATTGTCGTTTTATATCATACATATAAAAACCCTCATCATATTAGATGATTCCTCCAATATCAATTCCCCATACATGACAAATACATAAACCCTAATTCTAGCTTATTTGAACATTTTACAATAATCATTTAGCACATAATAACACAAGTAATAATAGTTAGGGTTTAGGAGACTCACCAATGAGATTGAAATGACAAACCCTAGAAATGAGGAGTGAATGGAATGAGACTTGGACCCTTGAAATCTTTGAGGAGTAATACTTCTACAATCTTAGAACCCTAATAAACATCAAACTTTAATGATCCAACCACCAAACATTAAATGAAGAGAGAGAGAGGGCGGAAGTGTGTGAAAATCGCACCTTTTAGTGTGTGAAATCGGCCTCTAGATGAAAAACCCAAAAACAAGATACAAAACCCTCAAAAATTGCATTTAATGAAAAACACCTGTCAGGCCCCGCACGACATTGCCCTGGAGACAGTGCCAATGGCACAGTCGCGGGGCATAGTCGCGCCACATGTACCGCGGCCCACCCCGAGCCCGCGATTGTGACACCAGCGACTGTGACATGGCATTGTCGCCTGTCACAGTCGCGCTAGATGTACCGAGAGTCGTAAACCCCTCGCGACATTGCCCTGGCGACAGTACCCATGGCACAGTCGCGGGGCATAGTCGCCGGCCACACCCCAGCCGCTGCCTGATTCTGAAACTACGCGAGAAACTTGACCCAAACAATACTCAAACCACCAGATTAGTTTCAGAGCCTTGAATCATAAAATCATAACTGATATTTATCAAACGGGGTCTAAAATTCGGGGTGTTACAAATTGGATATCACATAAAGATGTAATTTTCAGACCTTTGAATCATGTTTTCCAAAAGCTTTATGCTTAGCTTAAGCATTTTAACCCCATATTCTCAAATATGATAACTTTGGGATCTTCCCAGTTTATATTAAGAGTGCGAGTTTTATTGGTCTTTGTTGGTTGATACATAAACTAATATTTGGGCAACTGTTTCTAGGGCATAACCCCAGAAACATTTAGGCAGAGTGATGAGACTCATCATAGAGTGAACCATGTTCAACAGGGTTCTATTTCTCTTATTGTATACACCGTTGTGATGCGCTGTTCCGTGAGGAGTCTACTGGGATACAATCCCAAAAATCTCTAGGATGATCTATTGGCTTAGATATTCATGACCTCGATCTAACCGAAGCATCTTTATCCTTTGCCAAGTATACTCACTACTTCATTCTAAAACTCTTTGAAAAATTTCAAAGCTTTTATAATTGTTCTATTAGGCAAACATACCTATGTCTACTGAAGTCATCAGTAGGATGTAATGAAGTAGTGATGATCGTATCTTGTGACATAACTATAAGTCTCACATACATCAGTATGGTCAACCCCTAATAGTTCTTGTGGCCCTTAAAGGTTTACCCTTTGAAGGCTCTTTTGTCATCTTGACTAACAAGATACACATATATCATATGAATCATCATATGATTCCAACTCTCTGTCCGCCTAGAGTTTGGCTATGTGTTTCTTGTTTAAATGTCAGAAATAGATCAGTTTTAAGCCCCGCTTAATTCGTTATAATGATTTATAATTACAACTATTAATTTCATAAAACAATTATTAAGATAAAACGAAAATTTATTTCTAAAACATAAATTCGGTTCGTTGTAATTGATAAAATGAAACTAAATTCCTAGTAGCACTAAGTACATGATGACACTTGCTAAGTGTTAATGTAAGACCATCTGGAAAGTTCATATCATATGTATCTTTGAGCAACAACTAGCTTAGATTAATTTGGTCTGGTTTCATCTTCTCTTCACTTCTTATTTCCTGAAAAAGTAGTACTAATATGAGTATCATACTCAATATGTAACACTTAGTCAGAAGTAAATTAAATCAAATGGTAAACATACCTGAAGGTCCGACTCTAGTAGCCTTTTTCTTCTTGATTTCTGCCAATCGGGCTGGACAAGTTCTCATTTGGTGCCCATGGTGAAAACAATTATACCATACTGCAACCTCAGGAATTTCTCCTTTGCCCTTATCTATGTTGGATCTTCCAACATATGTTTTACTCTTGGTTATCTCCCCCATTTTCTTGATTATCCCACTGTCAGGTTTGATCATTAAAGCCTGTTTTGGTTTGATTGAACCCAACTTGGATTTCATATCCTTCTCAGTAGTTTTAAGTAAGTTGTAAAGCTCTGTGAGAGTTTTATTCAAACCTTTCATATTATAGCCCTTAATGAACTGCTTATATGTTTTGGGTAGAGAGTTGAGAACCATATCGATTTCCAACTCTTGACCCAGTGGGAAACCAACGGGTCAGTTGGTCAAAGTACCCTTTCATTTTCAAAATGTGGGTACTAACTGACGAACGCTCAGTCATTTTACAAGCACACAATGCTTTAATTGCATCAAATCTCTCCCGTTTTATTTGTAACTGAAACATAGACTTCAGTGAAAATATCATATCCCAAGCAGTCATGTTTTCATGATCCCGTAATAATTCGGGAGTCATGGTGTCTAACATTAGGCAACCAACAATCAGAGAGTCATCTTGGTACTTATCATAAGCAGTTCTGACTTCAGTTGGTGCATTTATGACAGGAGCATTTGGAGGGGGGTTTTCAAGAAAGTAGAACTTCTTTTCATGCCTAAGGACTGCCCTTAGGAATCGAAACCATTCGATGAAGTTCGTTCCGTCCAATTTTTCCTTATCCAGGATTGACCGTAGTGTAAATTGGGATAAGTTGTTTGAGTTTGAATCTGAGGTGGACATCTACAAAAACATGATTAATTTTAGTAACTTTTAATGTCTCAAATAAATAGATTAACCTTTCAAAAATCATTTGATTTGAGCTAAGATCCATATTTCACCTACTTCCATAAATGGCCAAGCAACTATTTATGGAATTAGGCTATTTAGGTAGGTATCATCCAATTATGTTCAACATAACTCTTAGATATCGTGGGATCCTATTCAATATATCATATATTGAAATTGGCACGTTTAATCCCACTTCAACGCCTTGAAAATACTCATAAATGGTCAAGCAACTGTCTATGATATTCTCAAGTAAACCAACCATAGTACGGTATCGTGATCCCACCTAAATACTAGACTTAGGGTTTACTAGGATCAGTCGTCCAAAATACGACTATTTAAGTGAATGGCCAAGCAACTATCCACTTAAATCTCGTTAATTTGGCTCCTTATCTTACACTACATTCAACCGGCATGATTGGCTGAGCACTGACCATACCGGGATCCTGTATGCTTTGACAAGTTCCTTAAATGAGTGACGTTAAGTTTACGTTTTGTAAAAGGTTTAATTTTAGAAAACATTCTAATTCTTTTAAAACGTTTTGATTTTATATCTAAAATATTGTTTCAAAAGTTTATCTTAATTAAATCGGTTTGATTTTTGATAAACATATCAATTTTTTTAAAATATCATATTTTATTTACCGATTTAAAATTTGTTTTACGTTTGATTTTTATTTTTAAATGCTTGCAATTATCATAACAATAATAAAACAATAAATAAAAGCAAACACAAAATAAACAATCACAACAATAATATATGGATTTGTCCCTAATGTGGTATTGTGAGCCAACACAACAGCCACGGTCAATTCTAAGGACATCTTCAAGCTCCCACTAGATTCGCCATCTTGGTGAACTCCAGGGACTCCGTCTCGATCTCTTGGAACTCCGTCTCAGTTTGATTTACAATTTTAAAAATAGAAAGATAACATATCTATACTATTTACATTTGTCCCTATCTAGGAAAATTTAAAATTACAACCCTTGCAATTAATACATTTTAATTTTCCAAAACAGAAAAATAAATCAACCACAGGTCTTTGGGGCAAACCATATATTGTCTTATTTATTCTAAAAATAAAATAAATATAAATTTGGCCGAATTATAATTAACATAATTAAATGACCAATTTAATTTGGAACAAATTGTTATATGGCAAATTTAAATTTATTGACCTAATTTAATTGTTGGTTAACACTTAACAAACCAAACCCAAAAGAGAGTTGTCCCAATAAAACGGGCCTTGGGCCGTCCTACGATCAAGTCGTTTAGGACACAAGCCCAACAAGAAATCTAGGGTGAAACCCAAAAATGATACTTGGGCCTACTAGCCCGGGCCCAATACCCAAACTAGAGCTTTGGCCCAAAACATGTGGTTCAACATAATGACATTAGGCCCTTTTACCCGATATTTTAAGGTACAAGCCCAAAAGTAATTGGATTAAGGAAACATTCCAAAAAAAACGTGATTCCAAGCCGTGAGAGGTCGACAAAAGGGACAGATCGAAGGACAAACCATGGCTATTTGTGTTAGGCACATGGGAACCAAAAGACCCAACCCAGCCGCACCACTGTCCAAAACACAGCTCGTGCATCTTCCAGATGCATTCCAATTGCAGCAACCACCACCTATGGCTTCGGCCATGGTGGTGTTTGGATCAGAAAGCGGTAGCAACCACCATTGGCTTCGGCCATGGTGGTGCTTTCGACCATAAAACAATAGTTCTGCTGGAGAGAAAAGAACGACGACAATAACCGCCAGTCTATTGGGGATGGCTGGCAACGACGTAAACCCAAACCAACAGCTCCAACCGTAAAAGGGGCGGTGAGCCGGTGACCAAAATTACCAAAAAAGCAGACCGACACCATCACAGCCGGAGAGGTGACAATAACAACCAATGATTGCTAGCAAGGCATCACTAGCAAACATGGCCGCCTACACCAGTTCTATCGAATAAGGCAACAACCCATGAAAAACCAAACCAGCACCACCACCCATGGAGGGTGGCGACCTAGACAACCGGTAAAAACGCCGGTGACGGTCCTACTGAGAGACTTATTTGATTGATGTTCGTAAAAGAAAAAAAAAGAGGAAAACCAATAGCAGCTGGTACTGCAAGGAGCCGGCGATGGCCAACGTGGAGAACCGACGAAGGCCGCCGACAAGACAAGCCACCACAGTCTTGACCGTGGTCCAAGGGGTAAAGTCAGGCGATGGAATTGCCAATAGCTGGCAGTTGCCGGCGGCAGCATGTCGCAAGAAACCCACAACGACCGGTGAATACGAAAACCAAAATAGGGGCAAGGGGCGGCAACAACCCAGATTCCGGCAATGGCCGGCGAAGACAGGCCGCGATTAGCTGGCAGTGGGCCGACGGCAACATCGATGACAACTGGGGGTAATAACAAACCAACACCACCACCCTCGAAGGGCGGTGGTCTGGACGAGTCGTCGGCCGGCCACAACCACTGTTCCGACGTTTGGTCGGCGACTTCGAAACGAGAGAAAGAGAGATCCGTTTGCATCTCTTTCAGCAAGAGAGATATAGATTAGGGTTTAAAGGGTAAACATAAACACCCTTTATTAATTTTATCTCAGCCGACTTAGCCTTTTAGAGGAATTTTTTTTATATATCCAAATAGGGTTTATAAACTTTTGGGTTTTGGGATTAAGTAGGCTTTTAACATGAGACCCAATTAGAATTCTAAATCCAATTTAGAAAATTTTGGGTTCAATTAAATTTGCCATATAATGTTTTGTTCCCTTTTAATTAATGTCATCAAAGTGGCTCTGATACCACTGTTGGGGTTTAATGCAATTTGTAACCGATAAAACGCAGCGGAAAATTAAATAAATTTTGGTTACAACTAATATAGAAAGCTTTTCTAAATAAACCTTAAAACCCAATCGGATCCAATGATGCATTTAATTAAAATAAACCACGCCATAGGGGGTTTATAATATGTACCTTTCAAGATCTGACGGGATTAAAACTGAAGCACCAAGAAACCAAAGTAAGTTTCCTCTATCGGTAGTCCACACACGAACATGTTTCCCGTCTCTACCGGGTGCTAGCCCAAGAACCCTAGATCTATATGTGTTTTACAGAAAAGAAAAGGTTTCTTTTCTGTATTTCTCTGAAAGGCTAATTCTATTTTGATCGTCTATCAAATGGTTTAGCCTAACCCTTTATTTATATCCGAAGAATTATAGTTAAACTATAATTCGACTAAGGATTAAATAAGGTTTGGTAATTATCTGTAATATTCAAATTCAAATTCAAATTCAAATATATATATATATATGTATAATTATTTTTTAACTTTAACTTTAAATATAATTATATAAATATATATAATTACAAATAATTCCCCGTAATTAACATAATTACATTTTCACCCTGTAGTTATCATAATTACAGTTTAACACATATTTTCATAATTATCCTTTTAAGAATAATTATTTTCTTAATCAACTTGATTTAATCTGGGTTTCTTAAGATGGAAACAAACGCATTCTTTGTGTGCGACCCTATAGGTTTACATACTCCTCAGCAGTGTCTCTATGTGACATGTGTCGTGGGCATATAATAACTTACATGCCTCAATGTGGAAAACTAGCGTTCCATCATCGGATCAAAGTTTATATATATAAGTGGGTTCATGACGCCCATATGCAACCAAGTAATCCATCCAATGTCCACAAAACCAAACAATAATTTCCATCAATTAAAATGCCTCTATATGTACCAAATTATGAATCCATATAGTTACTCCCAAGCTTCCAAGAGGTTCCATTTCAAATTGTTAAATGATACTTCCACACATACTAAATCAATTTACTCAAATACTCATTCAATAATACATACCCACATTTCAAAGCCCAAATCTTGATTTCCAAGTAAATAAATCACAAGGTTATAGAAAACATATTTCTCATGTATAAAATCCACAACTAAACCAAAATGTATGCTCTTGACCCTAAAATCATACCCTTCCACATAACCCCCAAAATCTCCAAAATTAGGTTTTAGTGAAAACTCACTCAACTCAAATAAATCAAAAATGGAGATGTTGAGAAGGTTAAAATCCATATTTTAACATGTATAAAGTTTATTAAAAGAGAATGAACTCACAAGTTAGGTTTTGGTGAAAACCTAGAAAACCAAGTATGGTGAGAGGATGATGAAGATTCCGACTATCCAAGTTAGCTCTTTAAATCTTGAGGCTCTAGATGACAACAATGTGCTTCCAAACATGAAGGAAATCACCTAGGGTTTCCTTAAAATCGCATTTATGAAGAAGGAGAGTGTTGGTGAGGAGTAAATGAGGAAAAAGGGTGAAATCCCGTCTATAAGATCTGCAGGGGCTTCCCGCGGCTTGGGGATCGCGTCATAACCCGCGCGTGCTTCTGAGACCCAAGCACCCAGCGAGTCCCGCGACTTCAAGGTCGCGCCATAACCCGCGTAACTCGCTGTCTTTTAGCCAAGTCCCAAAACTCTATTCCAATACGAAGGAACGATTCTAATCTTCAAAGTTCTAAATGAATCTATAATAGCAAAATCCCTAAAGTTAACAAATGGACTCATAAGAGAGACCCCTAACGTATCATAAATTTTACGGGTGTTACAATCCTCCGCAACTTGAAGAGGATTTTGCCCTCGAAATCCTAGTTATGCGAATAGGTGAGGGTATCTTCGCTTCATATCCTCTTCGGCTTCCCAAGTCACACTGCACCTGGTGCTTCCACTGCACTTTCACCATTGTGACCTATTTATGCCTAAGTCTTTTGGTCTCTCTCTCCATTATAGCTTCGGGTTCTTTGACACAACGGTTGTCGTCCACCCGAATCTCTGATAACGATATCACGCTTTCTTCTTCCGCCAAACACTTTTGTAGATAACACACATGGAATGTTGGGTGGATTCCGTCCATCTCCGGTAGTAAATCTAACTTGTAAGCTTGTAGTCTAATGCGCTCGATCACGGTGAACGGTCCGAGAAAACGGGGACTCAACTTCCCGCGTTTTTCAAACCGTATCAAGCCTTTCCAAGGGGACACCTTTAGCATCACCCGGTCCCCCACTTGAAATTATACCGGTCATCTCTTCTTGTCGGCATAACTCTTTTGTCGATCTTGTGCCGCCTTCAGACGTTCCCTTATTGCCCGGACTTTGTCGGCCGTCTCTTGCACATTTTCTAGCCCGACAAACTACTTTTCGCCCGCCTCTAGCCAACATACAGGGGTCCTACATTTCCTCTCGTACAAAGCCTCAAATGGTGCCGCACCAAGGCTAGATTGGTAACTATTATTGTATGTGAATTCTTCCAAGGGTAAGTGGGTATCCCAATTACCACCAAAATCAATAACACATGATCTAAGCATGTCTTCCAAGGTTTGAATTGTCCTTTCGCTCTAACCATCTGTCTGTGGATGGTACGCTATACTCAAGTTCACCTGCGTACCCAATTCTTGATGTAACGCTCCCCAAAATCTTGAAGTAAATCGGCTATCACAGTCGGAGACTATAGACAAGGGTATACCGTGCCTAGAGACCACTTCATCAATATAGAGCTTTGAGAATTTATCCATCGGTAAAGTTTCCCGCATCGCTAGAAAGTGAGCCCTCTTTGTCAACCGATCAACAATCACCCAAATGGTGTCGTTACCTCTCAGCGTCTTTGGTAGCTTGGTCACGAAGTCCATGGTAATCTTATCCCACTTCCACTCGGGTATTTCTAGGGATTGTAAGCTCCCATACGGACGTTGATGCTCGACCTTTACTTGTGAACAAGTCACACACCTCTCCAAGTAATGTGCCACATCCAACTTCATAACCAGCCACCAATAGTGCAACTTTAAATCCCTATACATCTTGGTGCTTCCTGGGGGAATGGAGTATTTGGATTTATGAGCGTCTTCCAAAAGTAGCTCTCAATTTCCTACAATCCTTGGCACCCACACGCGCCCATTAAAGCATTTGATCTTACGGCTATCGTCCGTCAAGTGTAACTGTTGCTTGGTCATCACTTCTTCCTTGAGGTTTTCTTCCAATAAGGCTTCGGATTGAGCCTCCTTAACTCGATCCATGAGGCTTGATACCAACTCAATTCTTGAGAGTTTGGCTCGAAGTTTCCCAATATATTCTTTCCGGCTCAAGGCATCGGCCACAACGTTTTCTTTACCTGGATGGTAGAGCAACTCACAGTCGTAGTCCTTAAGCAATTCCAACCATCGCCTTTACCTCATATTTAGCTCCTTTTGATCGAAAACATACTTCAAGCTCTTGTGATCCGTATACAAGGTACACTTAGTGCCCTAGAGATAGTGTCGCCACAATTTTAACGAGAACACTACCGCCGCTAGTCCAAGTCATGAGTGGGGTAATTTTTCTCGTGCACCTTTAGTTGCCTCGACGCGTAGGCAATCACCTTCCCTTTTTGCATGAATATGCACCCTAGACCCATCTTGGATGCATCGCTATAAACCACAAAATCCTCCGATCCCTCCTGCAAAGATAAGATCGGGGCTTCACACAACTTCTTTTGCAAAGTCCGGAATGCCCTCTCTTGAGTGTCGGTCCACACAAATTTCACGTTCTTCTTAGTCAGAGCCGTCAACGAAGAAGCAATCTTGGATAAGTCTCGATGAATCTTCAATAATAACCCGCTAAACCCAAGAAGCTTCGAATCTCGGATGGACTCTTAGGCGGTTCCCAATTCATCATAGCTTCTATCTTGGTGGGGTCGACCTTCACATCGTCTTTCGTCACCACATGCCCTAGGAATTGTACTTCTTTCAACCAAAATTCACACTTGGAGAATTTGGCGTATAATTTCTCTTTCCTCAAAACCTCCAATACTTCTCGAAGGTGTCGTACGTGTTCGGATTCATCCTTGGAGTAAATTAAGATATCATCAATGAACACGATTACCGACTTATCAAGGAACGGTCGACACACTCGGTTCATCAAATCCATGAACACCGCCAGGGTGTTCGTTAACTCGAAGGGGATCACCAAGAATTCGTAGTGTCCGTAGTGCGTTCTAAAAGTTGTCTTCGGGATGTAGCCTTCCTTCACTTTCACTTGGTGGTAGCCCGAACGTAGATCGATCTTCGAGAAGCATCCCGCTCCTTGGAGTTGGTCAAACAAGTCGTCGATCCTAGGAAGTGGGTACTTATTCTTCACGGTTACCTTGTTCAACTCTCTATAATCTATGCACATCCGCATGGTGCCATCTTTCTTCTTCACGAATAGGACCGGTGCTCCCAAGGCGATGAACTCGGTCTCACGAATCCCTTCTCAAGAAGGTCTTGTAGTTGCCCCATAATCTCCTTCATTTCCGAAGGAGCTAAACGATAAAAAGCTCTAGCTATGGGAGCCGCTCCTGGTGCTAAATCAATCTTGAACTCCACTTGTCAATCGAGTGGTAACCCAGACAAGTCATCTGGGAAAACATCGGGGAACTCATTTACCACCTTCACATCTTCTAGCCTTTCCTTCTCAATCTTGGCGTCTATAACATATGCCAAAAAGGATGAGCATCCTTTCGATAAGCAATTCCGTGCTTTCATCATGCTAATAATTACCACATCGCCTTTCCGTCTTTTGCCGTATACGGTCACCGTCTCATCATTCTAAACTGGGATTCAAACCATCTTCTTTGCACAAAGAATCTCGGCACGATTCTTTGCTAACCAGTCCATTCCTATGACAACATCAAATCCTCCAATAACCATCGGCATTAAATCAACCGGAAACTCCCTTCCTTCCAACTTGCAATCCCTGAGAACATCTTGGACCATTACTTGGTCACCATCCGCTAGTTCTTCTACTAAGGCACCTTTTAAGCTACTAGTGGGCACAAGCAACTTTTGACTGAAAGTACTCAACACAAACGAAAAACTTGCGCTGAAATCAAACAGTATACGTGTAGGTACGAAGTTTAGAAGAAACGTACCCGACACTACATTAGTCGAAGCCTTCACCTCTTCGGTGGTCATCTGAAAGGCTCTTCCCGTCACCCTCGGAGGATCCATCTTCTTCCCCCGTTACCCCCGGCTTTCAACTTTAGGCACTCGCTTCTGATATGACCTGGTGCTCTACATTCAAAACAAATCTGTCCCCTAACCGGACAATCCCTGAAACTGTGGCCCGACTTACCACACTTGAAGCAGGGTTCAGACCCCAAATTACACAGACCGAAGTGTTTGCTCCGGCACTTGGAGCAATATGGGACCTCTTTTCTAAGACCGGTCCCTCGCTGATTGTTGTTGAACTGTCATGGTCTCTTGGAGTGTACTGAGCTTCCCTCCCATCTCCTTTTCTCGGTTATTTCGCCTCTCTCCATCTTCTCAAGACCATAAGAATCTTCTACTAATTGGGTTTCCTCGATCGCCTCCCGAAGAGTAGTGGCCTTGGACACTCATACCATGTTCATCATCTCTGTCGGTAAACCTTTAATGTAAGCTTTGATCTTTTCCTTCTCGGTTGGGACCAGATGTACCACCAAACCCAGTTTGTCCATGAACAACTTGTTGTACTCTTTCACGATCAAACTTCCTTTCTTCAAATTCCGGAACTCGTCGATGATCCGATCCATATATCTCTCATTGCAATACTCTTCAAGCACCTTCCGCTTGAAAGTTTCCCAATCCAACTTGTCTAACACTGAAGCCTCTAAAGATATAGAGTAAATGTTCCACCATATGAGGGACGTCCCTCGCAACATTTGAGAGCCAAAGGTTGCTTTTTGGCCCTTTCCACAACCGTTTGTCCGGAAAGCTTGTTCCATCTCCCGTATCCAATTCGTGCAGACTATTGGGTCATCGTTTCCCTTGAACTCAGGTGGTCTGCAACTCAAGAAGGTCTTGAAAGAGCATGACTTCGTTGGTTGTCGTGCTTCCATAGTTGCCACTCCGTCCGTGGGAATTTCATTTCCAATTCCCCTGGATCGTACTGCAATTATATTTTCTGCAACCGTCTCGTGCCTGCGGTTGTTAGTGTCCCTGTCCTCGAGCGACTTCAGAAACATCTCTTGTTGTTGAGCCATAGCCGCATTCATGGCTTGCATCATACGGTCCATCATCCTTGTCTTCGGAGTTACTTCTTCCATTATTGGCTCAGACGTGGCTATGTTACGGCGGGGTATATGCTCAGGCCCTCCTCCCAAAACGTTATGATAGGGTGGGGGCAATTCAACCGTTGTTACCCTTGGTTGGTCGGCCGTGGATGTCGTCGCATCATGACCATCCGGCCTATTATGAGTGTTTACCATTTAGTCTGCCACATATATACAAGAATAGAGGTGAGAACCAGACTAGGGGATTTAAACGTAAGGAATGCACCACCACATGCATTAATCATCATAACAGTAGTAATCTAAGCATGCTCACATTACAACACATTCATAATAGCAGTAGATAACTGAAATTATGAACACGTCACACATAAGAATCCTTACTACCACCGTCACAACTCTCAACTTATGTAGTCCCGTCGGTTCTAAGACTATCTTATCTTAAGAGTTCTACCCAATCTCACCATTCATAACTTATCCGATCTAAGCTTAAGTCTAGGTACCTTACTTTCATACCTAATTCACTTAAACTACTGCTCTCATACCAACTTGTAACACCCTAAAAATAGGAGTTAATTTAAGCCTAAAATAAATGCGGAATAAACAAGTCTATCATCACAGAATCGCCCAAAAAAGGGAATAATCGTATGGCGTTTACAATAAAATAATCAAGTGAAATTGACTCAACAACCTACTAATCTAGACCAACTAGTTCTAGATTATGAACGGGTGTCGACATCTCACTTCCAAAAGTATATCGTCACTATATCAATATAAGCCTCTATGATTCTTCAAAAATGCTATTATCCTTCAACGACTCTCCATTCAAGCCCGAGGAATCCCACCGCTAGAGTGACCTGTTATACATGTCATTTTAAGAAAAAGTGTTAGGCTAAAGCCTAGTGAGATCAAACATTTGCAATGGGAAAATCAGTACTTTCAAATGAAATAGTTTAAGAAGTGTCGGTGGAATTCATATAGATAAATCACAACTTAAATGCAAATACCTCTTGGGTTGACGGGGATACCCGCTTACTAACACAAGTGACGGAACACAAAAGTAAGCCACTTGAAGTATTAGTAAAACCAAACACATAAAAGTATCCGCAATGGATGTCAGACTCAGTAGTTTTAAACGTACACCCACGGAAAGTCAACTTCAACCATATAGGATCCTTACGTTGAGATCCTCACCCAATATCGTGTACTAGCACATAGGGCTTATACCTCATCCGATGCCTAAACGTGCCTCAATGTAGAAAACTAGTGTTCCATCATCGGATCAAAGTTTATATATATAAGTGGGTTCATGATGCTCATATGCAACCAATTAATCCATCCAATGTCCACAAAACCAAACAATAATTTCCATCAATTAAAATGCCTCTATATGTACAAAATTATGAATCCATATAGTTACTCCCAAGCTTCCAAGAGGTTCCATTTCAAATTGTTAAATGATACTTCCACATATACTAAATCAATTTACTCAAATACTCGTTCAATAATACATACCCACATTTCAAAGCCCAAATCTTGATTTCCAAGTAAATAAATCACAAGGTTATAGAAAACATGTTTATCATGTATAAAATCCACAACTAAACCAAAATGTATGCTCTTGACCCTAAAATCATACCCTTCCACATAACCCCCAAAATCTCCAAAATTAGGTTTTAGTGAAAACTCACTCAACTCAAATAAATAAAAAATGGAGATGTTAAGAAGGTTAAAATCCACATTTTAACATGTATAAAGTTTATTAAAAGAGAATGAACTCACAAGTTAGGTTTTGGTGAAAACCTAGAAAACCAAGTATGGTGAGAAGAGGATGAAGATTTCGACTATCCAAGCTAGCTTCTTAAATCTTGAGGCTCTAGATGACAACAATGTGCTTCCAAATTTGAAGGAAATCACCTAGGGTTTCCTTAAAATCGCATTTATGAAGAAGGAGAGTGTTGGTGAGGAGTAAATGAGGAAAAAGGGTGAAATCAAGTCTATTAAATCTGCAAGGGCTTCCCGCAGCTTGGGTCGCGGCTTGGGGGCCGCGTCCTAACCCGCGCGTGCTTCTGAGACCCAAGCACCCAGCGAGTCTCGTGGCTTCAAGGCCGCACCCTAGCCCGCATAACTCGCTGTCTTTTAGCCAAGTCCCAAAACTCTATTCCAATACCAAGGCACGATTCTAATCTTCAAAGTTCCAAATGAATCTATATTAGCAAAATCCCTAAAGTTAACAAATGGACTCATAAGAGAGACCCCTAACATACCATAAATTTTGCGGGTGTTACACCTGATGCACATGTCGACAAATAAAATGTTAGGCTAACGCCTAGTGAGTTCAAGAGTTTTCAACATGAATAATATATAGTTAAAAGGAAAGAATACAATTTAAATCATAATCTTTTAAAATGATTTACTTTAAATATGGAAACAACTCGTTTTCCAATAACATGCATTTTTGAAGATGAACACCCCAATACAAACATTCTTCATAAAGTGATGCAACCCAAAACTCACTCAACATGGGAATAGAAATCAAACTCCCAATTTATAAAAGCGCAAAATAAACTTCATATCCCGAAACAACCAAAACATGGGTGGGGCATAAAACTTGACCCATAAGTCATGAATAAAAATCCATATATATAAAACGTCACCGAAAACATGGATAATAAAATTTAATACCCAAATAACATCTTTTGGTGACGAGGGAGACCCGATTCCATTGTACGTGACGGAACACAGAGTTAAGCCACATAACCATGTTGTCGAACTACACCTCAGATCGTTGCTGTATTGTCTGCTTTTCAAAGCTACACCTCCAGTCGGATTTTATTGCCTGCTTTAAAAAGCTACACCTCAAGTCCCAATTACACTGTATCCCCTATTGCCTGCTTTGCCAAGCTACACCTCAAGGATACACGATCTTATTGCCTGTTCGTTCTCTAGTGGAGTTTCAACCTCGAGGTTCTCATTCGACATCTAGTGCCTACTCCCTAGCATTCAAGATAGCAGCCTTAACTCCTTACTTGATAACTCATTATGTCTAACACTCGTGCACAAGAATTAGAGCATCTAAACCACGAAACTCACGGTCTCGGAGTACAACCCATAAGGGTTCATCTCCACAGAACCGGGACGACAACAATGCCAAGACGACATATTTCCCAAGGTGAGAACATCAAGAATCCTCACCATTAATTGTGACTGACTTACATGTCGATGGATCCAATGCATTACAATCTAAAAATACATGACTCCAAATGAATGACACATGCACTCAAAACATGTATTCTCCAAATAAAGTGCAATAAATGCAACTCACGCCCAAAGCTCCATATTAAGCTATTAAAATCGGACAAATTTCCCAAAAACCAGATAAACACAAAACCCAAGCCGTAAGCTCAACCGAATCAAAAGACCATATGTTATAATCCATAAAATGCAATAAAACGCTAATCGACCAACGTTATGCAAACACATTGTAACGCCTGTAATTTCGTTTAGAACTTATATTTATATGCATATGTGTGTCCTTATATCTTTCAAATCATAATTAATATGATGAGACAGTGACTTGCGCGGCCTATAGTGCGACCTCAAAGCCGTGGAACCACCTACAGATCCTAAGACGGTTTTTAAATGCTATTTCTCACCTTTACTCCTCATTAACACCAAAAATCAGATATCTTAGAGGGAGGAAACCCTAGTAGACGATTTTGGTTCAACTCCACACCGCTCCCCCTTATTTTTCTTGCAAAACATTAATTGTTGGTAGTTGGGAGAGGGTTGAAGATTTTTGGGCATTTATTGAAGGTTCTCAACAAGGATTTCAAGTCTTCAACTCCCAGACTTTTACATAGACCTAGCAAACGTGTCGTGTCGGGTTCAAAGTTAAACGGGTTGAAAGCGTCTAACCCTAATCCGGCCCGTTTAATAAACGGGTCAGAAAATCCCAACCCTAACCCGACCCGCCTAACCCGACACGACCCGCCTAACCCGTTTAACATTTATAAAACTAAAAATTAAAAATCGAAAATTCACAAAAATATACAAATACAAAATTAAAATTAAAGCATTAGAAATACAAATTTTATAGTTCAAACGTATAAAGTCTAATCAAATCTAAAACATTAAAAAGAAAACTTATTTTATATATATATATACATAAACGGGTTATTTGGGTCATTTTCGAGTTGAAAATTTTGACCCTGACCTTACCCGTTTAGTTTTCGTGTCGTGTCGTGTCAACCCGTTTACTTAAACGGGTCAAAATGTATTACCCAAACCCGTTTATTTCGTGTTGAGTTTGTGTCGGGTTAGCGTGTCGTGTCAATTTTTGCCAGGTCTACTCCTACATCTCATCTTTTCTTGAATTCTCTAAGTTTTCTAGGGTTTTATATAAAACCTAGATAGTGAGTTTTCTATCAACCTTTTTACAAATGAGATACATATCTTAAAATGCTACTTGTTATTATTTCATGTTTTGCACATTTGTTCATCACCCGATAAGTTTGACCTAACCCTCTATTTTGATCATTAATGGTGTTTTGGGTCTTGATTCCTAGTATTGGTTATGAATAGGTCATTGTTGACCATATAAGACTTGTGTATATGTGATTACCGGCTCAATGATGAATATTGATGTTGAACCCACATGATTTAGAGTTTTGTACCTAAATAGGGATTAGTAGTACTTAGAGTTTTATTTATGTATTTCATTTGTTATGGAATATGTATAATGACAGTTATGGAAAGTATTGGATGAACCATGGGTAGGCGCTAGGAGGGTGTAGTCTTAGGGTGCCACCTTGATGGTATGCACCTAGACCTCCGTCATTTGAAGTAATGCCTGAAAGGTAGTCTTCAAATGTGTCGGGCCTTTGGGATGTTGTTCATGAGAGTGAACATCAAGGTACATTGACTTGCGGTGAAACTCATTGGTGTGATGGGTCTCCCCCATTAATTTCTGTATGGCTATTGTGTTTATAACTGTTTAATTGATTGTGTTATTATTGTTGAACTCACTAGGCTCGTTTGGTGTAACACTTGATTGCCTTGATGTATATCTCAGGTTCTAGCGGTGCGGCCGCCAAGGAGGTTTAGTTGACCTTAGATGCGAGCTTGGGAACATTTTGGGATGCCAACTATAGAAGACACATTTTGGAGTTTGGATAACAACTTGAGTTAATCTTGTTCCTAGTTAGAATTTAGATTAAAGGGTTGTTTTCCCTCATTGTTATTTATTACAAACTTGTAATCTTAACAAACGCTTATTGTTTCCCCTTTTGTGATGAGCTCGTGCTATGGCATATTTTTATATACCACATTTCCAGTTCCGAAAATTTTTGTTTGTCCCAATTTTTGGGGTGTTACAAGTTGGTATTAGAGCTATAGTTTAAGTAAACTAGGTGTCGACTTTAGTATGCCTAGACTTAAATTGTTTGTGCCTATAGTATCAGTGTCCATACGGGTAAAACATTCCTAGGTGGGGAGAGTATTAGGATAATGGAATTACAGTGATTGAAAATTTTGATGATAGTGACAAGAATTCTTATGTAATGTACGTTCACGATTTCACTTGGTCAGTGTTATTATGAATTTATGAATAGGTAAGCGTACTTGAAATTGTTATTATGATGATTAATCCTTGTAGTAGTACGTTCCAAACCGGTTATCTTTTAAAGAATTAACCGGTATGACCTTGTTGCATGGCAGTTCACAATGGTAAACACAAGGAATCGGGTGGTGGTGCCCAATTAGGGCAATGAGGCAAGTGTCACGGCCCCGGAGACTTCAAGAAGGGCAAACCCAGCGGGTGTTCCGACTGTTCCTCAATGGACCACCCTGTTGGAGGGAGTAGTGGATCAAGTTCCACAGGTAAACATAGAGACCAAAAACCCGGTGGTACAAGAAGTGGACCCCCAATCGGTCTTATTGGCCAACATTATGCAGATGATGAACTCTGCGATGGACCAGCGGGATGAAAGACTTATGAAAGTTCTAGAGGACATGGATGGAAGCAACCAGAGACATGAGACGGTGGGGGACAATGCGGTGATTGGATTGGGCGGTGCCGATAATGCAATCGGGACATAGGAGCAAGTGATTAGAACCGAAAAGAAGAAGGAAGAGGGTTGCTCTTTCAAATCCTTCTTGTGTAGCCGACCTCCAGAATTCTCCAGAACAACCAACCTAGTGGCATGTATGAATTGAATACAAGATGTGGAAATGGAATTTGAATCAAGCGAATGCGGTGACTCTCAGAGGGTCAAATTTGCATCCCAACTGCTGAGAGGGGAAGCTTTAACATGGTGGAATCTCACCCGGAAGGCGCTTACCCCGGAGGTTTTGGCCAAGCTCACTTGGCCAACCTTCAAGAAGAAGATTATGGACAAGTACTACAACGAAAGGGCCCTTGACAAGATAAAGGAAGAGTTCCGGACTCTGAAGAAGGGCAATCTGTCTATTGTCGACTACTCAAAACTGTTTATAGAGAAGCTCAGTCTAGTTGAACATTTGGCGACCGATGAGAGGTCAAAGATAAAGGCATATTTGAGAGGTTTGCCGGCGGAGATGAAGACGGGCATGAGGAACGCCTGGGTGAATACTTTGCAAGAGGTCATCGAAGAATCTCAATTGTTAGAGGACGACATTGTTCAAGAGAGAGAAGATAATGGACATCAAGGAGAGAAGCGTAAGTGGGAAGGGCCAACCGGGCCCGCACTATCATCCAAACTCTTTAGTAGGGGGGCATAGAGCCACGATGTGAGGCTAGGTGGTGTCTCAAGTGTAAGAGTAAGCATTTCGGGCCTTGTAATCCGAAACCCTTCTCTAACACTATGGAGTGCTTTAAATGTGGGCAAAAGGACCACATGAGTAGAGATTGCCCCTCCCGGGGAGTTTGTTATGAATGTCGGGAATCGGGATACATCAAGAGGGATTGCCCAAAGCTAGCGAGGGGAAAACATGGGACTTCAAGCGAAGTTGCAACGAAGAAGGAAGTTCTACAGAAGGCGCCAATTCGGGCCTTCCAAATGACGGTGGATGAAGCGAGGGCGACGACGGATGTCGTGTCGGGTACGTTTCTAGTGAACTCTCTACATACCCGTGTTTGTTTGATTCTGGTGCGAACCAATCATTTGTATCTACCTCGTTTTGCAAGAATTTCACCATTCCTATTAGTGTGTTGAATGAGGCTCTAGTGGTAGAGGTAGCCAATGGGGGGCATATGTTAGTTCGAGAATGTTTCATTGTGTGCACCTTATAACTAGATGGGGAGTCCTTTGTGATAGATTTGTTATCGGCGGATATCGGGGGATTTGATGTGATCGTCGGGATGGATTGGCTATCTAAGCATGATGCCGGTATATTTTGCTCCAAGAAGATGGTTCGAGTGCCCTTGATGAGGGGTGGTGAGGTTATAATCTATGGGGAGAAGAATCGGAAGGTCAACACGATCATCTCGTCAAACAAAGCTCGGAAGAGCCTCTCCAAGGGGTGTGCGTCCTACTTGGCCTACGTGATCGACGTGAAGCTAGGGAAGAAGAAAGTAGAAGATGTGGACGTAGTATGCGACTACCCGGATGTCTTTCCGGAAGACCTACCCGGACTACCGTCGGAACGACAAGTGGAGTTCTATATCGACCTCACTCCGGGTGCCGCTCCAATTGCTCGCGCTCCCTATCGTCTAGCCCCGACGGAGATGCAAGAAATGATGACGCAACTACAAGAACTTCTCGAGAAGGGGTTTATACGACCGAGCTCGTCGCCGTGGGGAGCTCCAGTTTTATTCGTAAAGAAGAAGGATGGGTCCATGCGGATGTGCATCGACTACCGCAAACTCAACAAGGTTACCGTCAAGAACAAATATCCACTTCCGCAAATCGACGACCTCTTCGATCAATTGCAAGGAGCGGTATGTTTCTCCAAGATAGATTTGCGGTCGGGTTACCATCAAGTACGGGTGAAAGAGAGTGATATTCCGAAGACGGCGTACCGGACGAGATACGGGCATTATGAATTTTTAGTCATGCCATTCGGGTTGACTAACGCTCCGACCGTATTTATGGATTTGATGAACCGATTATGTCGACCTTTCTTGGACAAATCGGTTATAGTCTTCATCGATGATATTCTGTTCTATTCAAGAGACGAGGTCGAGCACCAACATCATTTGTGGGAAGTTTTGGAAATTCTTCGGAAGGAAAGATTGTTCGCAAAGTTCTCAAAGTGCGAGTTCTGGCTTCAAGAAGTCCAATTATTGGGCCATGTAGTATCCAAGGATGGAGTGAAAGTAGATCCGGCGATGATTGAGGCCATGATGAATTGGGAACCACCGACGAGTCCAACGGAGATAAGAGGTTTCTTGGGTTTGGCTGGCTACTACAGACGGTTTATCCAATATTTTTCGAAGATCGCCTCTCCGCTCACGTCATTGACAAGGAAGAACATTAAGTTCTTATGGACCGAAGCCCAAGAGAAAACCTTTCGGACCTTTCAAAAGAAATTATGCGAGGCGTCGATTCTATCCTTACCTGAAGGATCTGAAGACTTTGTGGTTTATAGCGACGCCTCGAAATTGGGTCTCAGGTGTGTTTTGATGCAAAGGGGGAAGGTGATCGCGTATACATCGCGACAATTCAAAGACCATGAGAAGAATTATCCTACTCATGATTTGGAGTTGGCGCGGTGGTATTTGCCCTAAAGCTATGGCGGCACTACCTCTACGGGACAAAGTGTACATTATTCACCGATCACCAAAGTTTGAAGTACATATTTGACCAAAAGGACCTCAACATGAAGCAAAGAAGGTGGTTGGTGCTTTTGAAGGACTACGATTGTGAGTTGTTTTACCACCCCGGAAAAGCCAACGTGATGGTGGATGCTTTGAGCCGGAAGAGTTATGGGTGAGAAATCAAAATAACTCTTTCAAGGATCGACGTGATATCAAGCTTAATGGAGGACATCAAGACGAGTCAAGTTGAAGCACTTCATGAGGAGAACCTCAAATCCGAGATCATGGTGAAGCAACGGAAACAACTAACGGAGGATAATCGTGGTCTCAAGTTATTTCAAGCGAGGATTTGGGTACCGAAGATAGAAGGAAACCGGGAGCTACTCTTGGCGGAAACTCACAAGTCCAAGTACTCTATACATCCTGGTAGCACCAAGATGTATGGAGATTTGAAGTTACACTATTGGTGGCCTGTAATGAAGCTCGATGTAGCCAACTATGTGGAAAGGTGCGTCACTTGCCTCCAAGTCAAAGCGGAACATCAAAGACCTTATGGGAGTTTGCAACCATTGGCCATTCCGGAATGGAAGTGGGAGCACATCATGATGGACTTTGTCACAAAACTACCGAAGACCTTGAGGGGTCACGACACTATTTGGGTGGTGGTGGATCGACTCACGAAAATCGTGCACTTTTTGGCGATGCGAGAGATGTTACCGATGGACAAATTAGCTAAGATCTACATTGATGAAGTGGTGTCGCGTCATGGTGTTCCACTATCCATAGTGTCGGATCGAGATAGTCGGTTCACTTACAAGTTTTGGGATGGACTACAAAAGGAGTTGGGCACGAGAGTTAAGTTGAGTATGGCCTATCCTCCTCAAATGGACGGTCAAAGTGAAAGAATCGTCCAAACTCTCGAGGACATGCTTCGTTCTTGTGTCATCGACTTTGGGGGAAGTTGGGATTCACACTTACCCTTAGTAGAATTCTCCTACAACAATAGTTACCATTCAAGCATCGGGATGGCACCGTTCGAAGTGCTATACGGACGGAAATGTAGAACACCGGTGTGTTGGCTTGAGGCGGGAGAAAAGTAATTCACGGGTCCGAAGATCGTACAAGAAACGGCAGACAAGGTAAAAGGTATCCGAGAGCGGTTGAAGGCGGCTCAAGACCGTCAGAAAAGCTATGCGGACAAGAAGCGGAGACCAATCGAGTTCGAAGTGGGAGATCGGGTTATGTTGAAGGTGTTACCATGGAAGGGGATCATCCGATTTCAGAAGCGAGGGAAGCTTAGTCCCCGTTTCCTTGGACCCTTCACCATATTGGAGAAGATTGGACTTCAAGCTTATAGATTGGACTTGCCATCGAAAATTGACGGGATTCACCCTACATTTCATGTGTGTTACCTTCGCAAATGTTTAGCCGAAGAGGAAAGTGTTATTCCGTTAACGAAGATTCGGGTGGACAACGGGAACCGATGCGTTGAGGAGCCGGAAGCCATCTTAGAGTCGAAGATGAAACAACTGATACATAAAGAGGTGACCATGGTCAAGGTACAATGGAAGCACCACCGGGGTGCCAACGTGACGTGAGAATCGGAAGAAGACATGAAGAAAAGATATCCCCATTTGTTTGATGGATGAGATTTCGGGGACGAAATACTCTTCAAGGTGGGGAGGATTGTAACGCCTGTAATTTCGTTTAGAACTATTATTTATATGCATGTGTGTGTGTGTCCTTATATCTTTCAAATCATAATTAATATGCTGAGATAGTGACTTGCGCGGCCTCAAAGCCGCGGCCAAAGCCGCGGAACCACCTGCAGATCCTAAGACGGGTTTTAAATGCTATTTCTCACCTTTACTCCTCATTAACACCAAAAATCAGATATCTTAGAGGGAGGAAACCCTAGTAGACTATTTTGGTTCAACTCCACACCTCTCCCCCTTATTTTTCTTGCAAAACATTAATTGTTGGTAGTTGGGAGAGGGTGGAAGATTTTTGGGCATTTATTGAAGGTTCTCAACAAGGATTTCAAGTCTTCAACTCCCAAACTCCTATATCTCATCTCTTCTTGAATTATCCAAGTTTTATAGGGTTTTATATAAAACCTAGATAGTGAGTTTTCTATCAACCTTTTTACAAATGAGATACATATCTTAAAATGCTACTTGTTATTATTTCATGTTTTGCACATTTGTTGATCACCCAATAAGTTTGACCTAACCCTCTATTTTGATCATTAATGGTGTTTTGGGTCTTGATTCCTAGTATTGGTTATGAATAGGTCATTGATGACCATATAAGACTTGTGTATATGCGATTACCTGCTCAATGATGAATATTGATGTTGAACCCACATGATTTAGAGTTTTGTACCTAAATGGGGAGTAGTAGTACTCGGAGTTTTATTCATGTATTTCATTTGTTATGGAATATGTATAATGACGGTTATGGAAAGTATTGGATGAACCATGGGTAGGCGCTAGGAGGGTGTAGTCTTAGGGTGCCACCTTGATGGTATGCACCTAGACTTCCGCCATTTGGAGTAATGCCTTAGAGGTAGTTTTCAAATGTGTCGGGTCTTTGGGATGTTGCTCATGTGAGTGAACAACAAGGTACATTGACTTGCGGTGAAACTCATTGGTGTGATGGGTCTCCCCCATTGATTCTTGTATGGCTATTGTGTTTATAACTGTTTAATTGATCGTGTTATTATTGTTGAACTCACTAGGCTCGTTTGGCCTGCCTTGATGTGTATCTCAAATTGTAGCGGCGCGGCCGCCAAGGAGGTTTAGTTGACCTTAGATGTGAGCTTGGGAACATTTTGGGACGCCAACTATAGAAGACACATTTTGGAGTTTGGATAACAACTTGAGTTAATCTTGTTCCTAGTTAGGATTTAGATTAAAGGGTTGTTTTCCCTCATTGTTATTTATTACAAACTTGTAATCTTAACAGACGTATATTGTTTCCCTTTTTGGGATGAGCTCGTGATATGGCATATTTTTATATACCACATTTCCAGTTCCGAAAATTTTTATTTGTCCCAATTTTTGGGGTGCTACACACATGCTCTAAAATATATGAATAAATTCTAACACAAATTTAGAGTTAGACAAATCATTTTCCAAATGAGTTTACACCAATCATCTTTTCAAAACGTCCCATAACACAAAATTTAACATTTCCCCAAAACACACACTAAAGGTGCGTTTATACTCAAAAGATTTCATTTCATAAACTGGATCATTAAAATACCAATACTCAAGACTTATTTATCAAAATGCCCAAAATCCCAAAAGTGGGTGTTTTACAAGTTTATAAGTTAAACACTTCAAATAATCAAAACTCCTCAAATAACTCAACAGTTAATAATTTCATGTAAAACATATAAACATTTAAAGATTAACATTTTTGGCATGTACACCATTTTCACAAATCAACTTGAACTCACCTTGCTAGATTTAGGTTAAATCAAGATTTTTCCTAACTTGAGCTTCCTTGAAGAAACTTGGATCCTCAAGCCAAAACTCCCAAAAAACCTAGATCCACAAGTTTTCAAACATAAATATTCATTTTCAACCATATAGACGATTTCCCAAACATTATACATGAAGATCTCAACTTATACCAAAACCCTAATTTCCATAGATGAAGAAAATAGAAGATTGCCTTAACCATAACTTGAATCCACCAACCAAAATACTTCTAGGTCACCAAAATGAGCCACAAACTTCCAATCTTCAAAATGGTGAAAAGGGTTGGATGAAACCCTAGAAAGCTTGGTGAAGAAGATGAAGATGAAAAGGTTATGGTACAAAAATGAGTTAGGGTTCGTTTGGGAGGATGGGGGTCGGTTTAGGAGAGAAAGGGGGAAGAGATTTGATATTTTAGGTTAGAAATTGGGTTGGAGGCCGATTTTCTTCTTTTATGTGCGCACAGTGCTCGCGCGTGAGTGGTGAAACACTAGACAGGGTCTTGTGCGGTTCACGTATGGGGTGTAAACGAGTCGAGTCGATTCGAGTAGTAGGTTAATCGAGCCGAGCTCAAAAAATTAATACTGGGCTCGAGCTCGACTCGAGCTCGATTAACTTTTCAATGTAGGGCTCGAGCTCGAGCTCGAATATTTTTTGAGTTATCGAGCTCGATGCTCGTTTATGGGTTCGAACTCGCGATCGATTAACTCGTTTATCGGCTTGAGCTCGATAACTTTTATATTTTCATTGTATGATTAATAAATATATGAACATGTTTGGCTCGAAAAAGGGTATATGCTCGAATGGCTCGGCTCGACTTGAAAATTTTAATCGAGTTTTCGAACGAGCCGAGTCGAACATCGGTGTATAAAGCTCGACTCGATAAGTTAAATGAGTTCTATTTTGTGCTCGAGATTGACTCGAGCTCGAGAATAATTAAGCTCGAGCTCGAGATAAACGAGCTCGAGCTCGAGTAGCTCGTTAAAAGCTCGACTCGTTTACACCCCTAGGTTCACGGCGCGACTCGATCCGCACGGAGAGTTGCGTGGAACACTGTTGACGTTTTCGTCTTTCATCGACCACAATTTTCGGGGTGTTACAGTGCAAGTGGACGTCTGCATTAAGTGAACTTCCGCATGTTTCCGCAGAAGCAACAAAGAGTTGAGGGGATTTCAGGAAAGCTCGAAGTGGACGTCCGCATAGTGCAAATGGACGTCCGCATTGAGTCTGACGAAATTTTCACCCTTTTTCACCTCCAACTTTTCCTTTCTTTCTCTCCTACTTTTACCTCCATATCTAGATCTGATACCCCTCACCCTCATTTCAACTTCTCATTCAAAAACCACAAGGTTGTGGCGTGGTGGTAAGAGCCTGGGGACTTCATAGCGGTTGCCCGGGTTCGAGCCCCACTCGCAGCATTGTGGCCACGGGATGAATGCCCGCGGGCCATAGGCCTGTTTTCCAGGAGATTAGTCCGGGCCCAAAGTGGTCTGGGATACTCCTTTACCAAAAAAAAAACTTATCATCCAAAAACCCCAAATCCTTTCTCCTCTCTCCATCTTTCTCTCACAAATCAAACCTTACACCATTTTTATAAACCTTAACCTATCTAGAACCCATTTCACTTCATCTTCTTCATCAAGTTTCTAGGGTTTCACCCAACCCCTTTTCACCATTTTGAAGATTGGGAGTTTGTGGTTCATGAATTAAAATGAAATTTAATTCCAAATTCCTCCAAACCCAATCTAGTCCTGCAAAATCTTATTTTGGAGGAGTATTATTTAGGTGGTGTTTGTTTTTTCAAAAAAAAAACTCTTATTTACCACTTATGTGTGATTCGATCAGACATAAGACTATTCAGACCGTTTTCCCTTTTTCAGAGCTTCTTAACCCTTACTATCCTCTGATAAATTAAGTGATAACATAGCCATTTACTTACCTCTTATCTTCGTCCAACACCATTTTTTCGATTTCAACGTCGGTTTTAACCCAAATGCACCCCAAACTTGCAAAAAAATGCAAAACGTGAAGATTGTTGATCCGTGTGTTGATTTTCTAGAAGATCTTTAATCGCTTAAACCGGGGCTTCGGTGTGTGAGATATGATTAAAACTCCACAGTCTCGTAAATATGCCAACATCCTTCTTTTGTTTCTTTTTTTCATTTCGTTATTTGATCATCGATGCTCGCTTCATTTGACGTATTTAAGTCGAATATTTTAGGGATAAAATAGACAATTACACATATTCAGACGTTTGTTAGTTTACAAGAACAAACAATCTTATTAATTCAGATTTCATATTTCAACATCACCTCTTAAAAAACATAAATAAAATCAGATTTCAGACTTCAAACAAAATTAATCCCCACATTATATTAAGGCTATGTTTGGCAAAAAAGGATAACTTATAAGCTAGTTTTTTTTCCTGGTACATATTTGGATGACCATAAGCTAGCTTATTGAAAAACTGTTTCTAGTAGCGTTTTGAAAAACTAACTTATAAGTTACCAACTAGTTTATAAACTAGTTTGTCAAACAAGGCTTAAATAGATAGAATAACCAAAGAAGCTTTTGTCCGATCCTTCACCATTTCCGGCCCCAAATCCGGCGAGTCAACACATAACAAGACTGCGGGACCCAAAACCCCAACCTCTTTCTTGGTCGGCTCTCCCACGTTACCCATACATCAAGAATCTATACGACCAACAACACCTCACCCATTTTTATTATCATTTCACTTGAGAGAGAAATTTCGATTTCCAACAACTATTTCACCAGATGCACATCACAACATTTCAAGATCAAACCCTAGATCAATGCCGAAACCTAAACCATCAACAACGACCATAGCCATACCCACTTTCACAGACCCTACCCATGGCCAAGCAGTCATCATCTTCAACAACATTCTTGTTCCAGAAGAAGAAAACGCGGTGGCTTTTGATACTGTTGGCCATGTTATCCGTCTCTACGGCGGTGGCCTTTATTATCAGGGCTGCTTATGATTCTTCATGTGATCGACACCTCTTCGATGTCCCTGTTGTTGGTAAACGGTTTCAATCGACGGCGAAACCTAAGAAGGCGGCGCCGCCGCCGGTGATGGTTCAGGTTAAAGTAGCTAGTCCGCTTAGTTTTATGAAGTCTAAGGTTGTGCTTCTTGTGTCACATGAACTCTCTCTTTCAGGTAATCTAGTTTCTGAACTGTCTGTTTGATTCTTCATTTTCATTGGGTATAATTTAATGAATTTTGCCATAGAGCCTTAAAGAGGGAGAATTGCTATGATTCACAAACAAGAAAGAGGGTTGGATTATTTCCAAGCATTTCTGGTATTAATTTGTTTGGGGTGGCTTAATGGGGACAAGTGAGGGGTTCCAGCTTATTCCATATAGCCATTTTAGCTTAACGGTTTAACGATTAAGCTCTAAAGAAACATTCATGTATGGTTGAGCAAATAAGCCGCCCAAACCATTAAGCTCATTAAGTTGTAAGTAAACAGCCCCTCAAATCAAAATCACTAAACTACCAATGTCAAAATTCCACAATTATTTCACCCTTCTACCTCCTTTTTGACAGCCCGGTCCAATTTAGTCCTGTCTAGTCTCGTACTCTCGTTCCACGTACCAAACACACCCTAATGTTTTTGTGAAAGTGTGTGATATGGGGAGGAAATGGAATGTTATAATGCATATGTCGACACTCATTCAATGTCTTTTGATCCCCTTTCACTTTCTTGATTCATCTTTCAGGCGGTCCATTGCTTTTAATGGAACTAGCGTTTCTATTACGAGGTGTTGGTGCTGAGGTTTGTTGGATAACAATCCAAAAGCCACCCGGAAAAGATGAGGTGATATACAGCTTGGAGAACAAGATGTTAGATCGTGGAGTACAGGTACATCTTCCATCGCTATACTTTATGCATATCTATCGTTCCTAATCTTCTGTTTCATGGCATTTGTTACCATTGGTCAAATATATGTTTGAATGAACTTCTAAACTTTCGCTATTTTGAGGTGTTTTGTAGAATGCTCTCCATTTTATACTCGATTCATGACAACTGAAATTTGCATGCTTGATGACCATCTTTTTCTTTTCTTCACCGTTATATTTGTACCAAAAGCTCATATATATTAGGATGACATTTGATTAAGAACAATAAGGCTTCATATGGATTGATGGTCATGGAGTTTTAATTCTTTTTGAAGTGTATACTATTTATATACGGCAAAACTCACACACACTCGGTACCATTGGTGAGGCTTGAACCCCTGACTTCCAAAGAAGTTGGGATCTACCAGTAACTTGGATATTGCTAGGCCATTGACCCTTTTATGACTTCTTTGATTTCATAGCATTTAGGTAATCTTTGATTTCTTGTGTTAGACATGGTCTCTAAATTTGTTGGTTTATGACGGTTTGTATGCATATTCATGTACCCTTGAGAACAAGTGTCATTTATGAAGTTTAGTGCAAATAAAAAGCTACTTGAATTCAACATCAAACATATGGAGGACGGGATAGAAAGGAGGATTAGAAATTGTGATGCATTCATCTAGATTTCTTTTATACTTAGTGATGGTGACTTGGTTAAAAGCTTTTGTTCTACTTTCTTATGTATTTGATTTCGTCATCTTTAGCTTAAAGATTTTTCTTTGACATCTTATTTGTCTAATGTAAGAATATGTGGAACCCCTAGATCAATCTCCAAAAAAATCCCTAGAGGAGAGAAGGAGGTAACAACATATATTGAGGAGAACTTATTCAAGTCTAGCCGATTTGGAACTTTAAGACCCCCCCTCCAACGGAGGCTAGACTGGCACAAATTTCCCCCCGAGTGTTGAGTAGCCTAGAGTCGTAGAACCTCGCTCTGATACCATGTGAATACGTGGAACCCCCAGATTAATGTCCAAAAGAGCCCTTGTGGAGAGAAGGGGTTCCAACATATATTGAGGAGAACTGATCCAAGTGTAGCCGATGTGGAACTCCAATATGCCCCCTCAGAGGCTAGACGAGCACAAATTGCTCCACTAGTGTTGAATCCCTAGAGTGGTAGAACTTGGCTCTGAAACCATGTAAGAATATGTGGAACCCCGGGATTGATCTCCAAAAAGAGCCCTTGAGGAGAGAAGGGGGTTCCAACGTATATCGAGGAGAACTGATCCAAGTAGTTGATTTGGAACTCCACGATCTAATATATGTTTATATTTTAATATTGTTTATTTTTTTAGGTCTTCTCCGCTAAGGGTCGAGAAGCTATAGATACCGCCATAAAAGCCGATTTAATTGTTTTAAACACTGCTGTTGCTGGAAAATGGCTGGATGCTGTTCTGAATAAAGATGTTCCTCGAGTACTGCCAAAGGTGTTATGGTGGATTCATGAAATGCGAGGTCATTACTTCAAATTGGATTACGTTAAGCACTTGCCGATGGTTGCTGGGTCTATGATTGATTCCTATGTAACAGCGGAATATTGGAAGAATAGGACTCAAGAACGCTTAAAGTATGCTTTAGTTTATCCTTTCTGTCTTCTATACTCCTTGATTGCTCTTCTTAGGGGCTGTTTGCTTACCTCTTAATAGTTCCATTAAGAGGCAATCTCTGAATCGCTAAGAGGTGAATCTTGTTTGGCAAAAAAAAATGCCTCTTAATGGTTCTAAAACCCTCTGAATAATTTTGTATCTTGGACCTCCTTTAACCATTAAGCACCCTAATTTCATTCTGAACAATTACCAAATAACCATATTTCATTTTGCACTATATAATAAAAGCCTCTTAATCATTCTGACCACTTAATCAATCTGCACCAAACCATTCAACAACTGCCAGACAACCCTTATAATACTCGTTCCGTACCAAAATAATTATCCACAATGAAAATGGTAATTGTTACACTTTTTATTTAACTAAAAGACAAATTTACCCAATTAATAGAGGGAGCAACGGATTTCTCCATCTCATAATTAAGGGTAGAATCGGAAAGTTGACAAGACATTTATATTGGGAGATGCTAAAATAGAAATGTATGATACTTATTTTGGGACAGAGGGAGTTTAAATTGTGTTAGTAACTCATGATTCAATTTTTTCCAATTTTACCCTTAATTATGAGATGGAGAAACCTCTATTGTTAAGGGTAAATTTGTCATTTTGTTTGTTGAAAATGTAATAATTACACATTTCTAAAACTGTGTGCCTTGTGGACATTTATTTTGGGAAGAAGGGAGTACGTGCTTTTGAAAGAACTGTTCCCAATTGTTTAATCTATGCTTAACATTGTGGGTAACGGCTAGTACGTTATATTTTACAGGATTCAGATGCCAAAAACGTACGTTGTTCACCTTGGCAACAGCAAAGAACTTATGGACGTTGCTGAAGATAGTGTGGCGAAAAGGGTTTTACGGGAGCATGTTAGAGAGTCCCTTGGAGTGCGTAACGATGATATACTCTTTGCTGCGATAAATAGTGAGGTTCCTGCTTTAATGTGATTATTTAGTTGTCTCCAATCCCCATTCTCCTGCTATCTTGAATAGTATGGACATCACTTTCGCAAGACGGGGGTGCGTTTGGTACGCGAGACAAGACATAACAGTACAAAAACTTGTTGTCCCACGTCTGGCACGACATTAGACTGGGACAAGATAGAACCTGAATGGGACAAAAATGCATTTTTTCGGCCCCAACAAAATAGGTGGAACAAAAATCAGGGAGACGAGACAAGATTGGTAAATTACTAAACTACCCATGTCAAATTAAAACCCCTAAAACCTTGCAAGATTCGTAAATCACTAAACTATCTGCCAACACTCTGAATTTTTTCAACCGCCTACCTCACTCTCCCCCGTTCTATCCCGTCCAATTCAGTATGCGTACCAAACGCACAGGAACATCTGCTCTACTATTTGGGGTAGAGCACATTTCTGCATCCCGAGGTGTGTAGAATCTAGTTGGGATGTCTGCAAGAGTGCAACACATCTTCGTTAATTTGTCTTCTTTTTTTATCTTTCGATATTGTTGTTTTGGTTGTTGGATGATAATCTATGAAATTTATAACGATTCACCAAAGCATGATAATGGGATGCAGGTGTTTCGCGGGGAAAAGGTCAAGATCTATTTCTGCGCTCGTTTTACGAGAGCTTACAGCTGATTCAAGAAAAGAAGCTACAAGTGCCATCGATACATGCAGTAATTGTAGGCAGTGATATGAGCGTCCAGACCAAGTTCGAAACAGAACTACGCAACTTCGTGGCACAGAAGAAAATCCAACATCGCGTTCATTTTGTGAATAAAACTCTAACCGTAGCTCCATATCTAGCAGCAATCGATGTTCTAGTCCAGAATTCTCAGGTTGGTACCTCTGAAGTAATTACGCTCTACCCTGATTCTTTTATATAATATACGGCAAATTCTCACGCACACTCCTGTTTGTAGGGGCGGGGAGAGTGTTTTGGGAGGATAACGATAGAAGCTATGGCGTTCCAGCTTCCTGTACTGGTAACGGTTCTTGTTTCCCCTTTTTATGTACTCCGATTTCCTGTATGGAAACATACTCTACAATGGATCAACACCCTAAGAGAGCTATGCTATATTTAGGGGTGTTCACGGTTCGGTTCGGCTCAGTTAGTAAGAAAAATGTGAATCAAACCGTATGAAGCGGATACTTGGGCCTCGGGATGAACTGAACCGAACCGAAGTTAGTCGGTCACCCGTGGTTCGGTTCACGGTTACCTGAATTTATAGGAAAATATATTTGCAATATAAAAATAATACCAAAATAGAAAATTTAACCAATTACATAACAAATACATAAAAATAATCCAAGGAAAAAAATTGAAATAAGTTTTATTGTTTAAAAATATCTAGTATTTAGTTGATGACTATTAAAAAATTAAATAGTTAATATTAAATATAATATTATTAATTGTACTCTATATATCGGTTCGGATCGGTTACCTGTGGATACCTATAATTTAAAACCGAAACCGACCCGTGAATACCCGGTTTTCGGTTTCTTCGGTCTTTCTGGGTTTCGGTTTTTCAGTTTCGGATTAAACGGTTCGGCTATTTTCTCGGTTTTCCGGTTTTTTTTAACACCTCTAGCTATTTTTTTTTTCTAAAATAGAGTATCAAAAGTCGAAATCTCTTAAATTAAATCACTTCCAACTCCTAACAGTTCCAACAATTATTCTGTTTTAGAGATTGTAGCATTAGTTATATGATTAAAATAATCAAAATATTAATAAAATATTATTTCTATCTATTAAACATTTTTACTTCAATGCCTCTTGGTGGAAAGATGGAAAGATTAAAATATTATTTATCTTTCTTGTAAAGTGGGTTTTAGATATTTCTCCAAATTTGGAGATTTTTATTTTCTCTTTCCTCTTTTCTCTATTTTAGCATACAACATAACATAGTTGTTGGAGCAAAAAATTGCTAAAATCCCTCTTTTTTCTACTTTAGCATAACTGTTGGAGATGCTCTAAATCCACAAAAGAAATTTAAAGATGTGGATTTTGTTGATCTATTGTTCACCATCTGTGAATCACAGGGAACGTCAGCCGGGGGCACTGCGGAAATCGTGGTGAATGGATCAACGGGTTTTCTGCATCCTGCCGGAAAAGAAGGGGTGAGTCCGCTTGCGGAAAACATGGTGAAACTAGCGACGCACGTCGAGAGAAGGCTAACGATGGGGAAGAGAGGGTACGAGAGGGTGAAAGAAATGTTTCTTGAACACCATATGGCAGATAGAATTGCTGGTGTTCTCAAGGAAGTATTGCACAAGGCAAAAGGCCAACATTAATCATCTTCAGAACTAGAAAATTTCTGTATATTGGATATGATTATATAGTGATCAGGAAGGTAGGTTTGTTTCTAGAGATGGATCATTATGTTGTGTTTTTATTATTGGTAGAAGTAGAAATGGTATATGAAATTGCAGATTGTTGTTAAGATGTTTGGGTTCATTATGTGCCCTACTGCTTTGTAGGATATACTGAGTTCGTTTAGTTTAGTTTAGATTACCTGATGGTGTCGTGAACTTGGAAAAGACACTCCAGGCAAGGGTTTACTAGATTATGAACATGTTTAGAAAGAAAAAAACCCGCTACTTGAGCGATGTTGCCATCAAGCGAAAACCGACGGTCTTGATTGTATCGATGAGGGTTTAACTTTAGTCGATAGAAAATCTGTCGATTTTTTAAGGAGTCTGTGGTATAGCTGAATGTTTGGATTATTCTAGAGGAAAAAGTTTAGAAAAACTCAACGAACATTTCCATTTGGAAAGCTACCTATAAACGGCTAGAAAGATTTAAAAGTAAAAAAAAAAAAAACTTAAATCATTTTTACCGAACACAAGCCCTATTCAAACCCTTTGCACATGGCATCACTCCTCCTCACTCACCACTTCTCATCGTCCCATTGTTGTCCGTTCTATATACCGCCCATCTCTAGCTGTTGACGCTTGCCGTCGATCTCCGTCTTTTTGATATGTTTTTTTTTATCTTTAAGTTCTCTATCTTTTACAATAATTTAATGAAAAACGTATTAGACATTTTAAAGAAAATGGAGAATTGAAAAAAATAAAACAATCAAGAAGAGGGAGATAGATGGCAGGGCCAATGACGGTGATGGAAAGCGAACGACGATGAGAAACAAGGGATTTGAGGATATAGGTTTGGAAACGAGATGAAGTTTGAACATGATCATCATCTAGAAATCCACTTTCAGAATCTTCAGTTTGAATATCATGAGGGGGGTTCTCAGTTGAAGGTTCATGTGCAGAAGTATCAGTTGGAGCAGCAGATTCAGGCTGTTGAGTAGACAAAGTAGTACACCCAACTGAAACAGTTACTTCTGACTCAGCATTAACTTGTGTAACTTCAACTGTTGGAGTAACATCAGGAATATGAGTTTCTGATTGAACAGGGGATGCTCGTTTAGCTATGACATCTGAAGTGACTGGATGATGACAACTTGTATCTTCAGACCTGTCAGTCACAACAGATTTAGATACATTAGTTCCAAGAAACTCATCATAAAAGAATTCAAATAACAAATCTAAATCAGTTAAATGTGAAGTAGACGTAGATGCGTTATCCGAATTAGTCGCTGTAGATGCAGGTTCTGGACTGATCTGTCCAGAAGCTAATATGCCAGTGATAACGGGTTCTGAAATGAATTAATCAGAAGCCATCTCTTCATCAAATGTGACATTGACGCTCTCCACAACTGTCTTTAACTTCTTTAGATAAACACGATATGCAGCAGATGTTGAGGAATAACCGATAAAGATGCCTTCGTCCGCCTTAGCACTGAATTTATTCAGACTCTCTCTGTCGTTAAGCACAAAACATTTACACCCAAATACGTGAAAATATTTGATAATTGGTGTTCTGTTGTTGATTAGCTCATATGGAGTCTTCTGAAATCGGCGGTGTATTATGGAACGATTTTGAGTATGGCATGCAGTCGACACAGCTTCTGCCCACAAAAATAGAGGTAAGTCCGATTGGCTAAGCATAGTCCGAGCGGCCTCGACTAGCGTTCGATTTCGCTTTTCGACTACTCCATTTTATTCAGGCGTTCTAGCAGCAGAATACTGATGTGAAATCCCAACTGATTCGAGATATTCATCAACAATCTTGTTCTTGAATTCTGTGCCATTATCAGTACGAAGAAACTTGACTGGTCGCTGCATTTTCACCTGGGTCGTCTTTAAGAAAGTAATGAGAACTTCCGGTGTCTCATCTTTAGATCGAAGAAATTTGACCCACGTGTATCTTGAATAATCGTCTACAATAACCAACAAGTATTTCTTTCCACCCAAACTCTGAGTTCTCATTGGACCACACAAATCCATATGTAACAATTCTAACGGAGAACTAGTGCTTGGTTCAGGCTTCGGTTTATGTGCGGCTCTCTTCATCTTACCCTTCTCACATGCAACACATAAGTGTTCTCGTTCATATTTCAGCTCAGGAAGTCCTTTGACCAATTTCCCACGAACCAGCTTGTTGATATAACGAAAGTTCAAATGAGATAAACGTCTGTGCTAGAGCCAACTTTGTTGCATTGAAGCTTTTGACAATAAGCATACTTGACTGTCAATCTGAACTTTGGACAAATTGATGGTGTAGAGGTTGGTCTTTCGATTTCCAGATAAGAGTTCTGTTCCATCTTCAGTACGAACTGAGCAACTCTTAGACTTGAAGTTGACCTCTAACCCTTTATCGCAGAATTGACCTATGCTGAATAAGTTGTGCCCCAAGCCTTCGACATAACTCACCTTACTTATCGTTAAAGTTTTTTTTAGAGGTTTAAGGTTAGGGTAAACACTTTATGGACTGGGTTTTAAGTAAAGCTTTTATGGGTTCAAATAACGTAACCAATTTTAAAAAATTCGACAGTCTATTTATTCAAAAGGAAAAGTTCAAGAACTTTAATCATCTAAAATGAGAAAGTGCTGGTTTCTTTTTATTTTAAAAAAAATAGTTCAGGAAAATTTGTTGGATTTTCTTAGACTTTTTCCTTATTCTAGACAAGTATGTCACGTTGATTTGATTTCGGATTTTGGAAGTGCATTAAACTGTTAAGACAAATAAAAATGGAAACTTCTTCAATGATACCAATAAGAATTAAAACCACACATACTAAAAGCTAAAACCACCCTATTAATGAATTCCAGATCACATTTTTCGAACCACCCTATTAATGAATTCCATATCACATTCTTCGAGAATCATGTTGTGTTCTCGAGTCCTTTCTAAGGCAAGAGGGAGAAAGGAGAGATTTGGTCGATAGAAAAAGGAAAATAATAATAAAAAAAAAAACTAGTTTATCTACCAAAACTTTTCTTGGAGGAAAGAGTGAGAAAATTAAAATTACTTATATACCCTTTTAATTACAATCTATTGTAAACTTCATTTTTTGTCAAATTTAAAACAATCATCTTTTCTAAACTTTAGAAACTTGGATATATATAATATAACCACTCAAATTTATCATTTCATAGTGGTTTTGGTCCTCTTTAACAACCTTTTTTCCCAAGTCCAATTAAATAGGAAGTATTTTAGTCATTTTAAACATTTTAGATAACTAAAATACCTAATCATTTAACCGGATAGTAATAAATTTAACTAAAAAATATTTAAAATAATTAAAATACTCCATATATATTTAATTGGACTTTACAATAAAAATTAATGGCTATTGAAAGTTGGGACTACGGTATCAAATTTAGTTGAGCATTTTCCCAAATTACAAAACATTGAAAACAACACAGCATTTGGTTTATATACTTTACGTCTACAATCAAATTATTATAAGATTAAATTTAATTGACAGTAGTCTAAAAAAGTAGTAGTTTAAAACAAATAAACATTGGTGGGAAGGGAGTTAGAAAGGGTCGGCCTAAATTTTGCGGGATCTTTATTTAAGGAAATAGGGGATGGTGCGGACACAAAATTTTGGGGGGAGAAATGGGTGTCAGATAGATCCTTAAAAGAGAGGTATCCTAGACTCTATCAATTGGAAACTAGAAAAGATGTCTCGGTTAAGGGTAGTGGGTAGGGGAAGATTGGAGATGGAATTGGGAATGGAGGAGGGATCCGAGGGGTAGGGAAGTAGGCGAATTAGAATCGTTGGAGGGGGAGCTCCTTTCAAGTAATCCTAGAAGGGATACTAAGGATAGGATATCTTGGTCGTGGGATAGTCAAGAGGGCTATACGGTGAAGAAAATGAGGGAGATATTGGAGGATAATCGATCGAGTGGAGTAAATGTTGGGACGGAAACAAAGTTGGTAACAAGTATCCCTAAAAAGGTAAGTGTTTTCCTACGGAGAGTAAGGTTAGGAAGGATACCAACTAGGGAATTATTGGATAAAATGGGAATAGAGTTGGATAATACCTTATGTCCAAGATGGGGAACAACAATAGAGACGATCGATCATGCTTTGATCAAGTGTGAAAAGGTATGGAATTTTTGGGCTCAAACGGGTCGGTGGTGGAATATAAGCCTCTCGTCGATTAACTCGGTCGCGGAAATGATGGAAATAGGTGATCATTTGAACCTGAAAGGCTTGACTTTGAAGCGATGGACAGCGGTCGTCGGGTGTTTCTTCTATTTCATCTGGTCTCATCGAAATAAGGTGGTTTTCGAGAAGGAACACGGTCAGATCTCGGATCACTTTTTTGTGGTTCAATTGCGGACATTCGAGTGGATCAAATGGCGGAATCAAGATCACGTGAGTGATCTGGCTACTTGGCTCACAGACCCTCGGCTGTAGACGATGTTGTTTGTCTATCTGGAAACGGTGAGCGGTCAAATGAAGCTGTCATACGGGTGGTGCTAGAGATCGAGGTTAGAAGCTGTGGTCCAGCGGCTGATTAACTGCAGCTGCACCTGCAGGTGGTCTTCGTGTGGTGCAGTGGTCTTTTGGCGCTGGCTGCGGTGTTTTCGATGGTTCCTCGGCTGCTCTTTGGCTGTTGCGATTGTTTGCTCCTCGCAAACTGCCTTGCCATTTCGTTAATTTTTGTTCGGCTATGTGTAGTCGATCTGTTTTGTCGCATCTTTTGTTGCAACTCTTGGTTGTTTTGTAGTTCGAATATAGTTTTATTGCCGTTCAAAAAAAAATAAAAATAAATAAACATTACAATTTTTCTATAAAAGTATATGTTTGTAATTCAAAACATATATGAAGCGTGGATTAAACTATGATTTGATAACTCGCAATGCACGGTTAATGCTGTTTAATGGTTTAGATGAAACCAAAGTTTTAACATTTTTCCTTCTC
The DNA here is from genome assembly GCA_954870635.1 of Arctium minus. Taxonomy (NCBI): domain Eukaryota; kingdom Viridiplantae; phylum Streptophyta; class Magnoliopsida; order Asterales; family Asteraceae; genus Arctium; species Arctium minus. Next base: position 17,795,644 of record OX941097.1, on the reverse strand, counting down.
ATACTCTTTTAATAGTACTCCGTTTCTTTCATACAAATTAAAGAATATAATTGATCAGAAATTTCCTCTTTCTTCCAAAATTTGACACAAATACAAAGATAAATAAAGGTAACTATTCCTTCATAAACACAACAATACAAGGAACAAAAGAAAAAAAGAAACCATAAATAAAAAACTTTAACATGAAAAAAACCACCATACAACACTGCCTTTTTGCTACTATACCCATCTATGATACATCATCATCCCACATATACATAAGAGGCATGCACAAAGCAGTTTATTCAATTCTATCATCATCCTTCTTTCATTATTATATCTATCCATATATATATATATATAGATGATAGGATGGAGTTGATGAATCAGTGATGTCCAGGCAGTTTCTCCTTGATCTTCTCCATCATCCCTTTCTTCTCATGGGTTTGGCCGTAACCACCACCGGTGGTACCGCCGGTCGGCGTCGTGGTTGAAACCCGCTGCTGCTCATCCGTACTGTGACCACCCGGAAGCTTTTCTTTGATCTTCCCCATCACACCTTTCTTCCTCCTTCCTCCTTGCCCATCATCCTCCTGCATTCATTCATTCAAACATACATCAATTATATATACTTGTTTTACACCATATTTAATTAATATATAGTGAGGTTAAAGGGAGAACCCTAAATAAATAAATGAAAAATCGAAAAACCACACAAAAACAGATGAAAAAAATATATTAACATGGATGTCGAGAAAAAATATGATTTTTTTGGTATAATTTATTTTTCATCTTTTTCCAATAAAAATATAGGAGGCTGCAGTTTCTTAATTCAAAAAAATTGGGATCATATCCATTAAATCAATTAATCTAACAATTAATAATAAGATATTTATTAGCTTTACATTTATTTAAGATCTTCTAAATCTCTCATTCAATATATTATATATATATATATATATATATATATAGACACACACTTACAGAGCTTGAGCTGCCACTGCCTGAACGATGAAGAATTCCGGTTCCGGTTCCGGTGCCAGTGCCGGTGCTGAGTCCATGCTGACCGAGACCACCTCCAACTTCAGACCCACCGCCCATATACGGTGTAGCACTAGGTTGGTTCTGATACGACTCCGTGGTTCCACCAGTCCCATAATGACCAACACCACCAGTTGCATGTCCGACGTCCGCGCCGGTGCCATGGTGACCGGTAGTCCCATGACCACCACCACTCTTATAATCACCACCACCAGCACCCGTACCCGTACCCAACCCCTGGTGCTCGGTGGTCGCATAAGTTCCACCGCCGGTTGCTGTACCCAACCCCTGGTGGCCGGTTCCACCGCCGGTTCCTGTACTCAACCCCTGGTGGCCGGTGGAACCCAAACCACCGCCGGTTCCGTAGTTAGTTCCTGTACCACCGTGGGTACCCAACCCCTGCTGCTGCTGACCGGTGGAACCATAATCACCCATGGTTCCTCCGGTGGCGGAGTGAACCGGGTTTCCGTACTCGTCGGTTTTCCGGACCGGGTTTCCGTACTCGTCGGTCAGGTGACCCTCTCTCCGGTACTGTTTATCTCCTCCATATTGTGCCATTTTTTTCACTCAAAAAGCTTTCAGAAAAAGTACAAGAAACAATGCAAGAAGTACAAGTGAACACTTATTTCTGATTATGTTGGTTTGTTTTGATGAGATTGAAGGGATTTGGGATTGGGTTTTATAGGCGAAAGTGAGATGATGAAAAGATGGTGTACGTGGCGAAAAGAGGATGCATGGCATGTGAGAGAACCAAACACGTGGTACTCGAGACGTTTAGGGTTTTGGATAAATATTAAAGTTGATGAAGCAGATGATGGACACGTGGCTAATATGTCGGCTGATATTTTTATTTGGTAATAATCTTCCTTTGAGGTTTTACCGACTAAAGTTAGTGCATTAAAATTCGTCTTTATATATTTTAGGATAAAATTACTTTTATATAAGGATAAGGTTTTTGTCGGCTGTCGACAAGTTTAATTGTGTCGACTCTTGATAAGACGGAAGATAGATATGAGAGGTGGTTTAACATTCAGGTAAGTGTTTATGGGTAAGAATATTATGTTCAGTTAACTTATCGTATAATAAACTCGACCATTGATTATTAATAAACATCTTAAACCTGATAAGCGATTATAGGATAAGGCTCTTTGTCCTTGTTATAAATCTTATCGGGTAAGATTCTCAGTAGTTTCTGTTTGGGTAAAATTTTACAAGTCACGACCGACGCAAGAAAACAAAAACGTCTCTAATCTAAGGACCATTCTTGTATTAAAATAAGGTCCTGACGATCATACACATCAAAAGTCACTGTCATCCTGATGACGACCGTCGAGAGTTTCCTACGTTCACGACCAGAAGGAACTCTTCGATAGATTTATATCTCACAATCTGAGTAACGTAACTAACGATTATTGATCATTTATTATATGCAACCGTTTTCCTCCATGAGTCGTTTATTACAGGTTTAAGACACATAATGACCAACGGATATAATTGACGAGCGCCATCAAGATCAATCATTATCGAGACCGTTTGACATTTAATGCTAATTTATGGCGACCAAAGCTATGTATACAAGCTCGAAGAACTATTCGAGGCATCTGATTGACATTGGAACTCATAGAAGCGCTAAAAAACACACAACTAAGTTTCTCTCAAACAAGAGCTCTCGACAAAGTGTTCCATCACACGACATACAACACAATCATACGATTAATTTAGTTTCTATTGTAATATTATCAATTGTATTTGTGATCACTCCTTCTAATTAAGGACGACGTCCCTGTTTGACGTCCATAGTGCATTTGACGATCTCTACTATCGTCCGCGGTTTTTACCCTCGACGGGATTTTCCGCGTCACCAAATTCTCTGTCTTTTATTCGTTTTTATTCCTTGTCGTACGATTTGTCGATATATCGCTTACTTTAGTTGTTAAAACTCCACATCGACCTTTGTAGGGGTGTTCGCGGCGTGGTTTGGGACGAAACCGCAAACCGCACCGCATATGCGGCTTGAGCAATTTCCCAAACCACAAATCGCACCGCATAAACCTCAAAACACACCAAACTACACCGCAAAATGCGGTGCGGCGCGGTGCGGTTTATGCGGTTTGTCCCTATCGCACTTTATGCCTACAATCCAAATTTATTAAGTTTAAAAATACATTATAAAATCAACGATAAAGTGATCGTAGTCCAAAAAAAATAAAGAGTTTCAATACATCCGATTCCCAAATACATATTGCATAATTATTAATAGTCTAAGAAGTTAAAAAATAAACTTCAAACTAAATTATACGAGTGAGTTGCGACATGCCCAAATTTTCTTTCATCTCGATCCTAAAGCCCCGACTCCCAATTAGCTAATTGTTTATTGAAGTTCAAAAATAAATACTAAGTAATTATATATATATATATATATATATATATATATATATATATATATATATCTTATATACAAAACTAAAAAATAAATATATAAAATATGCGGTGCGGTTTGAACCGCGGTTTGATAACTCAAAACCGCACCGCATAGTGCGGTTTGGTAAAAATGCAAACCGCAAACCGCACCGCAAGAGTTCTAAACCGCGTTTTGCGATGCAGTGTGGTGCGGTGCGGGCGGTTTATGCGGTTTGGCGGTTTGGATGAACACCCCTAGACCTTTGATCTTCCTTTGGACAATTTTTGGCATTAACAGTTTGGTGCCCACCATGAGGCCGCAGCTAGAGTAACATCCTCGACAAAGAGTGCGACTTACTAACGGTTTCAGTGCAACTTTTTGATTGACAGGATCATGGAAGCTCAGGGAACTCAAGCTCACATCATTACTCAAATGCGCATGGAGCTCGATGCTGCTCGCAACCGTATTCACACTTTGGATGAGCAAAATCGCAAAGCAAATGAAGAACTTTCAGCAATAAGGAATCCAACAATGAGGAATCAAAATGGGGGAAACCAGTTTGGGCCTCAGTATAGTCCAAGACTACCTTTTTACATACCTTTTGCAGGTGTTCCACCGCCACTACCTCCATACCCCAGGCTGACGCAAGGTACTGGAGCAACCACTGGAGTCACCACTTTCTATATCCCGACGATACCGACGATGCCACCGCTAACAAGAATGTTTCCGTCGATGTTCGTGCCCCACATCGCAATGGGTTTTTTCCTAATGCAGGTGTAACATCTCAAGATTCTGGGTTCGTGACAGTCTCGCTCCCCCCCCCCCCCCCCGACAATGGCTTCAATCTGGACGATCCTATCGCACGACGATTGAAGCAGTTAGAGGAACATAATGAAAAGATGTTATCGTTACTTGCAAAACTTCCAGGAGTTGCTATACCTGTAGACGTTGAACCAAGGACCAGATTCCAAGCATCACCTTTTGTTGATGAAATCTCCATGGTCGACGTCCCAAAGAAGTACAACATCCCGACGTTCACTCCGAAGTATTCTGGAATCAGCGATCCGATTGAGCATACCGTACAGTATAAACAACTGATGTGTACTGTGTCGATACCTCATCAGTATCAAGAGGTCTGCATGTGCAAGAGCTTTGGTGCGACCCTCACAGGTGCTGCACTTCAATGGTTGATCAACTTGCGACCCAAGTCTATCGGCAGTTTCGCAGAATTAGTCAACCAATTCTTTCAGCAATTTGCTAGTAGTCGCAAGATGGAAAAGCAGACCAACGATCTCTACTACATCACTCAGAAGACAGGCGAATCAGTTCGAAACTACTTCAATCGCTTCAATTATGAGATGATCAACGTACGAAATTGTGACATCCGTACTGTGATCGAGGCGTACAAGCGAGGTCTCGACGACAGTTCCGACTTATATATGGATCTGACAAAGTATCAACCGGAAAACCTTGAAGACGTTCGAGCTCGAACATTAGCTTACATGCGGATCGAGGATGATGCGGCCTTCCATCGCAAATATTCCAATGACAAAAAACGTTAAGCATCAAGAAACCGGACTTCAAGGCTAAATCGACCGCCAGGGTCGAGACGTCTAAACAAATTTCGAACGTGATATTTGACAAGAAGAAAAGTGCTCCAGCAAGCAAGTTTCCCCAGTATCCTAAGATCTAATCCTACATATTCAAAGGAATATCAAAAGATGTGGTCGAAGCTTTAAAGCATGTTCAAACTAACGTCAAGTGGCCGCCAAAAAATGAAAGAGACGACGCTAAGAAAGATAAATGCAAATGGTACGAGTTTCATAGCGACGATGGCCACACGGCGGATGATAGCATCACCTTACGATGCGAATTGGATTGGCTCGTGCCAAAAGGCCACCTCAAGATCTGTTAGGCATAAACGCACGACAAGCTTCGACTGAACATGCAAAGGTCGTTAATTGCATAACCGGAGGTTCCGACGTTTGTGTATTAACTTACTCGACAGCTAAGCGACATGCTAGTCGAGGACCTGAAGAACTTCCTGTTTCACGGTCGTCACGACCAAAACACGAGCTGGAGTTGGAAGCCATCCCCATCACTTTCGATCAGAAGGATCTCGATGAGCAATGGCAGAAACATCACGATGGCTTGATCATCCAACTTATGATAGGAAATTACTCGACTAAGAGGATCCTGGTCAACCGAGGAAGTTTTGCTAATATCATCTTCCTTGACACAATCAAAGCCATGGGAATCGACAAGTCTAAAATTGTACGGTCCTTGTGGGCTTCAATGGAGACATGGCTAACACCATCGAGGAAATCATTCTCCCAGTATTCACTAAAAGGGTCAACAAGTAGACCAAGTTCAATGTCATTGACTGCTTGTCGGCATACAACGTTATCCTACGACGACCTTGGATACACGACATGAAGGTCGTGCCCTCGACATATCATCAGACGATCAAGTTTCCAACATCTTGGGGCGTCCAAGAAGTCAAGAGTGAGCAAAAGATTGCTCGCGACTGCTACAAAGTTTCGATGATGAAGCCTAGAAAGCAAAACATCTAGCAATTACAGAACCAGGCCGATCCTGAAACCGTCGATGACTATCGACTAGAAGAAGTTGTCCTGGATCAGGAGAAACCTGATAGAGTAGTTTACATCGGTACGTCCCTCGACCCTACCTTAAAGAAATCACTAATTTCCTTTGTGCAGGAATATACCGATTGTTTCGCTTGGACGCATGAAGACATGGTCGGCATCGACCCAGAGGTCATCTCACATCGACTTAACGTCGACCCTATGTTTAAACCTATTAAACAGAAGCATCAAAAGTTTGCTCCATAACGCAACAAAGCAATCAACGATGAAGTTGATAACTTGCTCAAGACCGAAAAGATCAGGGAAGTAAAATATCCCTAATGGCTAACCAACGTCGTTGTCATGCAGAAGAAAAATGGGAAGTGGAGGGTCTGCATAGACTTCACAGATCTTAAAAAGGCTTGTCCTAAAGACCCATTCCCATTACTCCACATCGACACAATGGTCGACGCAACTGCTGGTCAAGAGCTACTCACATTCATGGACGCATATTCGGGATACAATCAAATCCTGATGCATCATGACGATCAAGAGAAGACAACATTCATGACAGACAAATGGATCTACTGTTATAAGGTCATGCCTTTCGATCTTAAGAATGCGGGGTCGACATACCAGCAACTGGTCAACAGGATGTTCAAATAGTGTCTTAGAGACACTATGGAAGTATACATCGACGACATGTTTTTTTAAGGGTATCCTAGGCACAGCCTAGACTAATCCCTGGCAATATTTTGGCTATTAAAGCGATAACCCTGGTTAAACCCCAGTGGCCATAGGTTGCGTACATCGATGACATGTTGGTCAAATCAAAATAGGCGATCGATCATATCGATCATTTAAGGCAATCGCTCGATATTCTCAAAAAATATCAAATGAACCTCAATCCAACAAAATGCTCCTTTGGAATAAGTGTGGGAAAATGCTTAGGGTACATAGTCACCCGTCGAGGGATCGAGGCCAATTCCGACCAAATAAAGGCGATCATGGACATTAAGTCCCCTCGTAACCTTAAAGAAGTCCAACGACTTAATGGATGAGTTGCAGCACTACACAAGTTTATCTCTCGATATTCAGATAAATGTTATTTACTCTATAATGTCTTGAGAAAAAACAAGGGCTTCGAATGGAAGAATAACCATGAGAACGCGATCCAAGAGCTCAAGAAGTATATGGCGTCTCCACCCCTGCAGGGGGGCAAGATGGTGTACTCAAGTCGCCACAGGGGGCAAGATGGTATACTCCATACGATGCAATTTCAGGGCACAAAATGAAGCTGAATATGAAGCTTTAATCACATAAATGAATATGGCTCACGACCTGGGGGCAACAAAACTTCACGTCAAAAACGATTCACTCCTAGTCGTGAACCAAATGAATGGGGAGTTTGCAGCTAAAGATTCTAGAATTACGGCTTATCTCAAAATAGCCAAAGCCAAGTCTGAAGAATTTCAAGAGTTTTCTATTTCACAGATCCCGAGGGATCAAAATACCCAAGCTGGCGCATTAGCTAACCTTGGGTCGACACTTGGACACTCCCCATTCGACGTTGTTCCAATAATTCATCTGGCGAAACCATTCATCGAAAACGAAAACAACGCCCAAATGATTGAAGAGGAAGACAACTGGTAGAGCTATATCAGAAGATTTCTAACAAGCGACCAACTTCTAGAAGACAAAATGGAATCCCGAAAAATCAGATTTAAGGCATCCAGATACATTATGATTAGAGGACAATTCTACAGACGATCGTCAAGTCAACAGGACTAAACTTACAATGTGTTACCAATAAGAATCAAATCCAAAGTATTTTGCAAGAAATGCACAATGGTGATGTGGTAATCAATCGGGAGGTCGCAACTTGGACAATCGTATCTCTCGACAAGGGTACTATTGGCCAACCTTATGACAGGACACAATAAGGTACGTCCAAAGTTGCGATGCATGTCAACGACATTTAGGTATGTCACATTAACCTTCTGAACTCTTTCACTCGACTTTAACTCCATGGACTTTCATGTGATAGGGGATGGATATCGTCAGCAAGTTACTCCCGACCCCCGGGCAAAAGGTATATCTTCTAGTCCTTACAGATTATTTCTCAAAATGGATAGAAGCAGTTGTTTTTTCTCAAGTTCGGGACAAAGAAGTTACCTCCTTTATCCAGACTAGCATCATTTGCAAATTCGGAATCCCATCCGAGATCGTATGTGATAACGGGTCACAGTTCATAAGCAACAGAACCCAACAGTTATGTGAGGATCGTAGCATCAACCCCCAGTATCTTCAGTCCAATGGACTTGTCGAGTCTGGTAACAAAACGATCATCAATTCGATCAAGAAAAGGCTCAAGGCAGCAAAAGGCAAGTGGGTCAAAGAACGTCCGATAGTTCTTTGGGCCAATCGTACGACACTTCGTACATCTACATGGCAAACTCATTTCTCTCTGGACTATGGTTGCGAAGCAGTTTTGCCTGTCGAGGCTCGAATTCCAACCTCACGACACACGTCGGTCGATCACAACTTAGTTGACCTAAGTTACGACCTTGATGCATTGGAAGAATTGCGGAAGTGAGCATTAATCAAAATGGCTTCGCAGAAACAATTGGTCGAACGACATTTCAATAAGAATGTCAATCCTAAATTCTTTCAAGAAGGTGATCACGTCTTACGACGTGTGTTTCAAAACACTCAAGAACCTGGTTCAGGTAAGCTATCCATCAAATGGGAAGATCCGTACTGAATAACTGAGGTTATCGGAAAATGAGCCTACCGATTGTAAACCCTCGACGGTCATGACATTCCCCGAAGTTGGAATGCGGTACATTTAAAGAGGTGTTTCTTCTAAAACCCATTTCTTCTTTCCTTACGATTATCTTCTCACAACCATTACCGACTTAAGCATCGGAGAGTCGTTGGCCCAGCCAACGACCCCCTCTAAGGATATTTCATTGCAGGACTAGTAGAATCATTCGACTATACTTATGGTCCACGATTGTTTTATGACCATGTCGTACGACCTAAGGACCTAAGGTCAAAACTTTGCTTTAGTTGCAAACATCTTTGCTCTATTCTTGAGTGCGACACTCGATCACAAGTTTCATCTTAACCAAGGTTTGATCCAATCCTATTTGGCCTTATTCATGAATGTTTAAGTTCAATCGCTTAAGCAGATTATCGCAAGATTAATCCTGGTTGACAGGTTTATAATTTGCGTCAGTCGCAAGTTCCTTATGAATTATCCTTACTTGTCTACGTACAAAGTTATTTACTTGTGATTGATTACGCTTCTCTATCGTATGATGTTTGGAACAACTTCCATTGATCTCTTGATGCTTGTCATGAGTTATTTAGAGAAATTTCTATTAATTTTTATTATCTCTCGATGGTTGTCGTGAATTACTTATGGATTTATTGTTACGACAAATCAAGCGTAAATTAAGCTTTGTATTGGTAAGTAAGAGGGATTACAGAGAAATACACAACCACCAACGGTCGTCCAATCGAAAAAACAAAAAAAAGGCTAAACTAAGGAGCCGATTGCTCCTGCTCCTGTTGCTGCTGCTGAGGGTCGGTCGCAGCATATCCATCCCTAGGGGCGTCGTCCCCCGCTTCCGCTTCCTGTTCGTCCTCTAAATCGAGATCCTTCTCAACCCCGATGGATCCCAGGAAAAAGGTGAGTTCTCCTTCAGCTAACGCCAAGGAATTCTGACCCCTCAAGTGGCGTCTCATCAAGGCCGCTCGGACTTTCAGACGAGTGAAAGCCTCGATGGACTTCACCTCTTCTTCGAAACCGGAGACCTGCTTTTTCGCCACCCCCAGTTCCGCCCTAAGGGTCTTGACCTCTTTTTCATTCACAGTCGAGACTTCCTTAGTCGTCTTCAGCTCTGTCTCTACCACAGACGCTCGACTCAAGGCCTCCTTCAGTCGTCCCCGGATGTAACACCCCGAATTTCGTTTGGTCGTTTGTGAAGTTGAATTAAAGGATCAGGGGCTGCCTGCGCTGGTCTACCCGTGCGCCCTCCTTCAGAATTTCCGCACGGGTCATGCGCTAAGTCAGGGGCCGCGACAGTAGGTTTCGCACGGGTCATGCGTTCCTCCTTCATAAAAAACGCACGGGTCGTGCGTTTTGTCAGGGGATACATCAAAGTGGGTTTAATGAGTTATTATTCCCAAAACTCATTCATTCCTCATTTATTTCTTCCTTTCCAAGTTCTCCTTTCTCTCCCTCCTCATTTACTCTTCTAGGGTTTCTCCAACCACCAATCTTCACCATTTATTGCTAGAGTCAAGGATTCCATTCAAGGTTTCGGTTTGGAAGCTTCAACACCACCTCCATTGTCATCTTCTCCAAAAGTCAAGATCTAGGTTTTTGGGTTTTCTTCTAAAACCTACTTGGTGAGTTCCTACTATCATTTTACAAACTTTATACATATCAAAGGTTACATTTTTGAACTCCTATATATCTCTATGGTTTTTGATCTAAGTTTATGGCATTTTGACCTAACTTGAGTTTTTGGGATATTTTAGGGTTCCTAATCATTTTCTTGAAATGTAAAGGGTTTGATATTATTGAGAGTAAAATGGAGATTTACTTGCATATTATTGTGTTTTACTTGAAAGAATGTATATAAACTCATTTTATGATTTTCATTCTTATCAGCAGTTAAACTTGAAAAAGGCATTTTGGTTATAAATGTTTTTGGAAGCTATACGTTTAGCTTTGGTTAGTCACACGTGTTATTGTGACAAGTTTAGACTATTACTAGTGGATCCCTAGGTTTTGAGTCGACTTATATTATTGGGATGTCTTTTCCCCATTTTGTAGCTATGGATGCATTTGATCCTCGGGGGCCTTTATCGTACGGTTATGTGAGACCGGTTATTAGTCATGGATCAAATGTAGTCCTAGTGAACGAGTATGACTTGGTTTCCTCGGGGGCCCTCCCTCACATCTTAGTACGTTCCGAAGTGTTCGTGGCCATGGATTCCAAGTATTTAGCTCACAACTCGGGTTGTGGCCTACTTTTGTGTTCCGTCACCACCCTTGGTAAATCGGGTATCCCCCGTCATCGCGAGATGAACTTTTGGACCGATTGTCCTTTCTTGATAAAGATCTTCTTTTGTAAACTAAAAGTTTTGTTGAGATTTATCTATGTTACGAATGTTTATATCTCTTGAATTCTATAAACTGTATGTTCTCACTAGGCTTTAAGCCTAACACTTTTTCTCAAATGATATGTATAACATGTTCCCTTAGCGGTGGGATGCCAAGGTCGTGAGTGACGAGCATGTCTTAGAGGCATTTTTGGAATGACTAGTAGTCAATGTTGGGCATTGTTTAAGTCCCATCTTTTGGTGATTTTGGGTCGACAACCGATGTAATCTAGATAGATGTATTTAGATTAGTTTGTTGTTGATTTCCATATTTATTCTCAGGTTTTTTGTAAAGGTTTAGTACTTTACCCTTTTTGGGAGGTTTATACCAAATGCTAAGTCATATTGCCTATATTTCCGCAGTTTCATTTCACCTTGATTTTTAGGGTGTTACACCGGAGCTCCTCCTTCTCGTGACCATCGACCATAGACTGGTTGAGAGCATTATCGAGACGAGCAGAGTACTCTTCCTTTTTGGCCTCCGCCTCTTTGGCTTTGGCTTCCTCCTCCAGGGCCCTAGAAAGCGCCGTTTTCTAGGGGTCAAAGCGGTTGAAACTAGACTCCTCACCTGATCCATGTGGTTGTTAAGAACTAGTCCCGCTTTTAGAGCCTACACAATCGAACGATCACAAATTAATTCATAAACGGGGAAAGCAATTTTTCAAAAATAACTTATGACTAAAGGTAAGAGAACAAGTTACCATGAAAAATAGCCCCGAGACATGGGTTGGCAAGTCGTCGATCGACACACTTTTGTATCGATCAAAAAACGATGGAAGAAGGAATTTACCCAAGTAGGGAAACAGGGACCTCCTGTCCAGAAGACCGGATGACATAAAATCGCCCGGGAGGGTAAAGCTCACGTCGATCGGAGCTGGGACCTCGCTGGTCGCATGACCCTTCCCTTTGTCTGTCAACGAAGGGGATTGCCCTTCCGCCCCGACTAGTGGGGCCTGCGAGATCGGCTCCGCGTCTATAACCGGAGGCGTCTTCGCCTTCTCCGAAACAGTGGCCTAGGGGTTACTGTCCTTTGAAGACGGTTCCCTCGGGACCGTCCTTGACTTTTTGACCCTCGACCCAGATTTCGGGGGATCCTTTCTTTTGATTTCTCGCCCTTTGCGGGCAAGCTGCACGAGGGCCTCTCTCTTCGAAAGCCCAATCTTCGATTTCACGGGGGTAGATCCTCCTGAGAAAATAAAAACAAACAATGTTATTACAAGTAAGTGACATCTTTTGCAAAGACTAGACCTTACGAGATCTCACGATTTAAAGGTGGAGTCTTGCAACTAACCATAGGTGATCTTACAACCAGTGGTGACGTCTAAACGACTAGACCCACTAACTATGTGACTAATGGGTGACGTTTTTTCAACTAGACCCCATAAAATCTTACAACCAGTGGTGACGTCTAAACGACTAGACCCACTACTCGTACGACTAATGGGTGACATTTTTAACTAGACCCCAACAAGCTTTACGACCGATAGGTGACGTCTAAAGACTAGACCCTATAAACTAAAGCTAAATATGAAGAGGACTTACCCGTTATCTCCTCCTTTGGAGTCTCCTCGTCGGACTCCTCCTCTTCTCGTCTCTCCTCCTCTTATGCGGGAGAAGCAATTGATGTCCCGACGTATTGTACGTCGTCGTCCCCTTCGTCTCAGTCAGCGGTAGAACGAACAGTAAAGATAGAGCGTTCCTCGACACTGAACTCGAGGAACCTCTCAACTTTGGCAGATGAATCGACAGAGGGCGCGACTACCGTGAAATCGATCACTAACAAGAAAAGAACAAAATAATGTTAGTAAAGATTCTCGATGAATAAACTAACGACAAAAAGACTTTACATCTTACCTTCGTTATTCCACCCCGTAGTGAGCCACTAGACGTCGTCGCCAACCGACTCCAAGCGACCGAAGACGTATCTCGTCTTTCACTTGCGATCGTTGACCGCGGTCGCCTGAACCAAGGTACGAGTCCCTCTATATTTCAAAAAGAGACTGTACCGGTGGTTCGCCTCCACCTTGACTATATAAGCCAAAAGGAGATCGTAAACGATAAATGTGGACTCCCATTTATCCGTCAATCATTCAATTACGTGAATGATCCTCCAAAATTGGAGCATCTTCTGCCCCAACGACAAGTCAAAGATCGTAAGGAACGATCTCGACAAAGGATAATAGGTCCATGTAAACCCTATCTTGAACGGATACTCCTATATCACGAAGTATCCATCCGGGCATTGCTCTGGATGGAGCAACACTGAAGGACTAAGAGTCACGTCCGTTGGGATCACGGCCAACAGCCTGAGAGACTCAACGTCTTCCTCTTTACTGAGGGTGCTAATGGGGTCCAACGACACTGCAAAATCAGGGTCGTGAATGGTCGCTACGTAAAAGCCGAAAGCGTCCCAGTTCTTCCTAGGATTTCGGGCCTGAGTCTAAAAACACATAAACTAAGATTAGAAGATCGTACCTTATAAGGGGCACTAAACCTCAACCGTCTATGGCAAGGATCCGGTTTTCTATCTTTGGCAGGTTTGGCAAGGATTCGCCGGAAAAATCTCTCTTTAAGAAAACTTGATCGCGTAAAAAGGAAAGGATTCGGCCAAGGTTGATATTTATACTTGATTCTATGTTAGGTCGAGTCGACAGATGGTCGACACTTGTCATCGACCTTTTGTGCGCCATCCATCGGATAGATGACACCTGTCCCTATGCTTGACACCACGCGCCCCACATCGCCATGACGTCACAGCCGTTAAGCGGTTGCACACTTTCCCTCAAAATCGCTTCGGTTTTCGAGGAACCAATTCAGTTACAAATTTTTGACACGTGTTCAATCTGGTTACAAAATCCGAAAAGTCGAATTGCCGCCTAATTTTCGAATTTTGGGGGTAAACTTTTTAGGTAAAATTTCACAAGTCACGACCGACGCAAGAAAACCAAAACGTCTCTAATCTAAGGACCATTCTTGTACTAAGATAAGGTCCTAACGATCATACACGTCGAAAGTCACTGTCGTCCCTGATTACGACTGTCGAAAGTTTCTCACACGACCAGAAGGAACTCTTCGATAGATTTATATCTCACGATCTGAGTAACGTAACTAACGATTATTGATTATTTATTATATGCAACCGTTTTCCTCCGTGAGTCGTTTATTACAGGTTTAAGACACATAATGACCAACGGATATAACGGACGCGCGCCATCAAGATCAATCATTATCGAGACCGTTGGACATTTAATGCTCATTTATGGCGACCAAAACTATATATACAAGCACGAAGAACTGTTCGAGGCATCTGATTGACATTGGAACTCATAGAAGCGCTAAAAAACACACAACTAAGTTTCTCTCAAGTAAGAGCTCTCGACAAAGTGTTCCATCACACGACATACAACACAATCATACGATTAATTTACTTTCTATTATAATATTGTCAACTGTACTTGTGATCACTCCTTCTAAAGGACGACGTCCCTGTTTGACGTCCATAGTGCATTTGACGATCTCTGTTATCGTCCGCAATTTTTACCCTTGACGGGGGTTTTTGCGTCACCAAATTCTCTGTCTTTTATTCGTTTTTATTCCTTGTCGTACGATTTGTCGATAGATCGCTTACTTTAGTTGTTAAAGCTCCACACCGACATTAGATCTTCCTTTGGACGATTTTTTGCATTAACAGTTTATATGCTCAATAGGTAAAGACGTAAGATAAGTGATACTAATAAACGCTTACGCAAATAAATATTTAGTAAATGGGCCCTTAATATACTGAGTTTGGAAAGAATACACATAAAAGGACAATATCTTATAAATGATTTTTCTTTATATTTTCACCTTTTATTCTTATTTAATAATCATATAAGTACATATCATTAAAAATATAAATTTGTATTAAAAAATTTAAAAGGTATAAAAAATATGACGTGTTTTAAGTATATTGTTGAACAAGTAGGTGTAATTGTTGAGTTCTATGGCACCAAACTCAATACGAGAAAGGAGTTTATCTATCTGCCTAGCTTTGGTAGATTTTATTGATGGGATACTTATAAAATGCATAATTTTAAAACAACATATTTTTCTCCGTATTTTATACCACATACATACATATATTAATTCTAGGGAAATTAATTAAATTGTCCGTATTTCAATCTCGTATTACCTAAATGCCCAAAATCTCGACAGTTTTGCCAAAATACCCAATTTGGCCGGGATGAATAGTGAAATCCCGGCCTAACCCCGGGATCAATACAATGGATTTACGATTAACAATGAACGGTGAGATTGATAGATAAATTAGGTTAACCCCGGGATGAATAGTGAAATCCCAGCCAAATTGGGTATTTCGGCAAAACCGTCGAGATTTTGGGCATTTAGGTAATACGAGATTGAAATACGGGCATTTTAATTAACTTCCCTTATTTCCCTTAATTCTAAATGTAAGATAAATTAACACTACTTCAATAAATTGCAATTAAAGTGCTTTTTACGTCTTACAGAAATATTGTTTGACATTAATTAAAGGGAAAATTGCATGAAAATGAAACCAACTTTCACTTGATTCCTATTTTGGGGAACCAACTTTTAAAATCGTCATTTAAGGGTCTATATCAAACTTTATGTTTATTTAAGGGTTTGGTTAACATGTTCAGCAGGTAACCGGTAATATTTTATATGATGTGGCAAATAATTAAGTTTAAAATAGTATTTTATATGATGTGTCAAATCATTATTATTATTAAAAAGATGAAAAAAAATACAAAACAAGTTTAGAACATGACACTACAAAAAAAAAATCGTATTACCGACGGCTAAAACCGTCGGAAAAGAGCTTTAGCGACGGTTTTCCGACGGGAAATGGCTGTCGGAAAAAACTTGGTCGGTAATATTTACCGACGGTTTTCCGACGACAATTATCGACGGTTTACCGACGGTTCCCCTTACCGACGGTTTTCCGACGGTAAGCATTAGCGACGGTTTTCCGACTGTCTTGGTTACCGACGGTTTTCCGACGGTTTACATTAGCGACGGCATTCCGACCGTTCAATTTCCGACGGCTAAAATTACCGACGGCTTACCGACTGTTTTTAAAAAACTGAATAATTTTACCGACGGTTTTCCCGTCAGTAAGCCGTCGGTATTTTGAATTTTTATTACATTTAGAAAATATATATTTGCTACATTTTAATCTGTTTATATATATATATATATATATATATATATATATATATATATATATATATATATAATATTGCATACAAATTGTCAAAATCCATACATATTACAAAAATTCACATAAAAATCCATACAAATATCCATGCAAATCCATACATATATCCATAAAAATCCTACACATATCAAATCTAGTCATCGTCTATACTACCGGGAAAAGAGGGAATCACAAGTGATACATATATCAAATCCATATCATCCTCAAATCCTACCGGAAAAGGGGGGATCACGAGAAGTGGGATCATCGGAAGGCGGTGGTGGGAGCTAACATTGCCTCGATAACTTTTAGTCTGCTTGCCATTCGTATATTCTCCTCACGCCGAGCGTTCTCCTCTCTCTCAACTCTTCGCTCCTCTTCTATTTTCTGAAGTTTCTCTTTCAGTTCTTGCACCTACAGAAATAAAAAGCACAATGAGTAAATTGACATGTTTGAATTAAACAAAAAAAAAAATAAACAAAAACTTAACCTCGCTTGAACTGGAACCGGCATATGATCTACTGGTTCTCAACCCACTTGACAAAACCAGTTGCCACGTAGCTTGGGTCCATACTCGTGCCAACGCCAAACATCCGACCTCTTTTCCTTCCTCCGGCACAACGCTCCCAAATTTCAATATCTCCAAGTGGATGGGTGCTCGTGTCAGGTCTGTACTTCTTAATCATTTCATGTTGATAGTCATCCTACGATACATAATTACAAATTAAAAATCATTTAGCATTTTTTTTTAAATTTTGGCAACATAACAACTGTAAATTTAACATTTCCATCCATGCACAACCTGTTTTAAACATTTAACATATAATAAATGAACTTGATAACTTCATCCCATAAACTAATTTGAATCTCATATAAGACGTGCTAACCTAAAACTATACGAGTATTCAAAATGACTTATTCATCTTGCAAACTAATGAAAGAGCAATTACTAACCACAAATTTTTCATCCCTTGAGATAACAGATTGTCCAGTGCTCGACCCTGACGACTCCCTCCTTTTGGTCTTATGGGTCATTTGAAACATCTCCAAAGCTGTTGGTTCATGGCGCTCCTTTTGCACCTACAAAGTTCGATAGATTTATTAATTTAGTCACTAATAAAACAAAATAAGTTATAAAACATGATTAAAATTATGTTAACTTACAAAACGCCATCTACGTTATGACATAGAAATGGAACCCCCGGTATGCTTGGACATCACTGAATCATGTTGTGATTTCCTATTATTTTTTGCAACATGTGACGACTTCTTCCATTTGTCTATGTTCCATTTCTATATAAAACAAATTAATTATAAAAAACACAATAGAAGTGTGTATACATAATGTAACTCATAAATATTACATACCTTTGTGATCATGACACGCCAATAGTCCTGGTTAATCCATGACGGGCCAAATGGGATCAAAGCCTCATAATTAGACCCATTAAATACTACCTATGCATCATGGGCCTTCTTAATGGCCTCTTCCCTGACATCATGCAACATATCACTCCAACGCCTATCCAACACGTGAGCCTATGATGTGCGAACGAGTCCATCAATATCGTCATCCCATATGTAGTTGCTCTATACATACATCACATGATCAATTAATTTAAGATATCGGTGAATAGTTTATGAATTTAAATATCATAAGTACAAACCTTAAAACGTTGGAACAAAAGAGCGCGTGACTCGCTGTGATCTTCAGCAAACTATTACATTTAACATTAGTATTAGTCAAAAAAGTTTGATATATGATATTGACAAACTTAACTAATATACGTACTCAAGTCCCGACATCACAATCCTCGGCTTCTGTGATGGATGTGAGATGACTCTGCAACAACATCCTCGTGGGTCTCTAGGATGTCAACGTACTCGGTAGAACTGTTGGGACCCGCACCGCCAATAGATGAAGATATGTTAGTACCTCTACCCCTGCCTCGACTAGAAGCAGTATCTCGGCCTCCACTACAACCACTACGCTAGAAAAGGCGAATTCCAAAAAACTATCGAGGTTGTGGCAATATTCTTCACTAAGATAACCCCGACTATCATTCCTTTTATATATCCATCCTCTATCCGGACGACTCGACATGCTTCAATAAAACCAAAAATAAACAAAGGCTAAAAAATACATAGCATTAAATTTAGTCACATTTAACTACATACAAGTTCATGTTTCTATTGCAGATAACCAAGTAAAAGAAGAAAAATCAAACACAAACATCCCTTCACCCTACCCCTTTTCCTTTTCCTTCTAATCATATAAAACAATTAATTAAATTGGTTTATATTTGACAAGAAAATTAAGGGTAGTGTCGTCAACAGAAAGGAGGTGACAAATTAAGGGTACAACTATGAATTAGATGTCTTTTAAGTGTTCCTACTTAATTAACCCGATTATCCATATCCTTACTAGTTCAAGAAAAAATAATTACTAAAATCATAAGAAATCGATAAATTGAGATCCAAAAAATATTGACACTACCATGGGGGTCGACATGATACAAGTTCATAGAAAGATAACAAGTATAAATATATTTTACAGTTAAATTTAATAAAATAGTATGTGTGTATGTTGCAAATTACTTGTATGGACAAGTGCATACCTTCCGGATGAATAGCTACCGGGTGTTCTTCAGTTTCCCCTTTTTTTGAGTTTTTTGTTTGATCTATTTTCCATAGAAGGTAATTGAGCAAAGAAAGAAAATCTTATGTCAATATTGACTCTAACTTGCAGTTGCAACCACTAGATTCAAATGACTCAATATATAGGTAGGCAATAGGGCAACCATCACCATCGAGAACACATGCAAGACAATCTACATCGAAAGATTAATTGTTTTTATCTAAAACAAGATAATATAAACTAAAAGTAAACAGTGATGAGACCACATGTAAAGAGAGCAGGGATAAACAAAATTCATCCAGTTTGTTAGTTCTTTCTACAAACTAAAACCCATGCTTTTGATTAGAACTAAATAAAATTAAAAATAAAATCTAAAAAAATATTTAGAATGAATTATATTACCTGCAGGTGGGTAAAGATGGGGTTGCTGCTACTCCACTCCATTTACCCTATTAATTTCTTCTTTCTCTCTATATCTTCCCTTGAGAACTTGAGTTTAACCTAACATAAAGATGCATCTTACAGGAATCTATTCACCCTATTTGACCCAATCAAGATTTACATAACTAATTGAGATTATATTATTAACCCTGTAACTACTCTGCCTACAGAAGAGATTAAATTTACCAAGTAATTTCTTATAAGTGGCTTCTACCATATGTTCCCATCTACACCTTTTTCTCAATTTGGAAAGAGAGAAGAATAATAATGCTTGAGATCATATGTACTTACTAAAAAGAGAAAACACCTTTATATACATAACATGTTCTTTACAAAGTCCCTAACAGAGTACTTTACTTACAGCCTAACACAGATGAACATGTTTCACAACCATTAATAATGAACCAACAGATGAAGGACCAATATACAGAAGAGATAGAAAGAAAAAAAACATCAACAAGTAACTCTGCACTAAATTCTAGTGAATCAGAAGTTGTCTCGGTTCCTAAGAAGCAAAAACATGAACTCTAATCCATATATACAATCAGTATAACACAGAAACAACGAACGAGTTGTTAAAATATCGATATCTATTTAGACTAAAACCACCAGCAAACAAATATGATTCAAACGGATACATCCCAAAAGGAAATGATTGAATCACAACGATTAAACCATGATCAATCGTTCTGTTTTTGTGGAAGAAATTTTGATATTGCAGAAGAAGAAGCATTGAGGAGGAGGTCAAGAGAATACCTGATCGACTGCGAGGAAGAGAAGACCGGCGGCGAGGAGGAGGTCGGCGGCGAGGAACAGGTTAGGGTTACCGGCGGCGAGGAACAGGCGAGGAACACTGCAGTAGTCGTGTGAAAAGGGAAATTTTTTATGAAAAGGTAACACTGCTTTGGTATAAAACTATAAATGAAGACGGCAGAGGTAGAAACTAGGGTTTTTTTTTTAAATTTGTATTTTCTTAAAATTTAAATTTGTAAATTTGAATTTGTATTTTATTATTATTAGAAATTAAAATTTAAAATTTTATGTTTGAGAATAAAAAATCAAATTGATTGAATATGTTTTGTTACTTTTATTATAAAGTATGGATAAAAAACTTTTAAATACAAATTATTAGGCACAAGGTACCATCATTTTATGCAAGATTTTAAAAATCTCTTAATTTACAAGTATCAAAGCACAATGTACATATTACTACTGCAGACTTCTAACACCCACCAATTTGGTATGTGCAGGATCTTCCTTTTATGCAGACATTTCTATGTATTACTATTAATTAATATATTATATTACTATAAATTTGTTTTAATTATATTATCAAATATGTAATTGGTTATTTTTTTCTAAATTTCATTAAAATATATAAGATAATCATTGATTTCTAACAAAATGCTTAATTTTTTTATATAAAAATATGATATTATTGAGTTTAAATTAAACAAATTTATAAAAAAAAAAATTATCATTTTCTCAAAACTATCCAAAATCGTACTATAAATCGACAAAAAAACAAAAAATAAAATGACATATTAAAATTGTTTATTAAAACTCCTAATTGAATTCTTAACTTTTCCGACGGTTTTCTGACGGCCTATTAAAAATAAATAAAAAAAGAAAATTAAAAAACGTACCGTCGGTAAGTCGTCGGTAAATCACTAATTTTTCCGACGGTTTTCCGACGACTTATTAAAAATAATTAAAAAATAAAATGAAAAAACATCCCGTCGGTAAATCACTAATTTTTCCGACGGTTTTCCGACGACTTACTAAAAATAATTAAAAAATAAAATGAAAAAACATCCCGTCGGTAAATCGTCGGTATATTACTAATTTTACCGACGGTTTTCCGACTACTTATTAAAAATAAATAAAAAAATAAAATTAAAAAGATGACGTCGGTAGACAGTCGGTTTGCCGTCGGTAAATCACTAATATTACCGACGGTTTTCCGACGACTTATTAAAATAATTAAAAAATAAAATGAAAAACATCCCGTCGGTAAATCGTCGGTATATTACTAATTTTACCGACGGTTTTCCGACTACTTATTAAAAATAAAATTAAAAATATGACGTCGGTAGACAGTCGGTTTGCCGTCGGTAAATACCGACTATTTTTGCCGTCGGTAATTGCCGTCGGTATTTCACAGTTTTCTAGTAGTGTGAATAGTCATCTTCCTCCTCCGCCGCTCTCGTTTCCAGTAGCTTCTTCCCTCCCTTCGTCAACCCTAGCACTCCTCCCTCCCTCCATCGCTTCCTCCCTTCGTTGCTCATTGACTTCTCCGGCTCCGGCAGGCGCTGCACTCTTCGTCCGGCAATCGCTTCCCTTCCGGCACAAAAGTCGCCTTCCGGCAATCGCTCCCTTCTGGTAGATGTTATCAGTCGTCATCAGACGTTCTCAGGAAGCAAATCTGTTTTCCTTCAACTTGTAGTTACTGGGAAAAGTTCATAACTGAAGTACCTTCCCTCCATTGTTGACACACTGCACACATGTATCCAAAGTTAAACCATTAACTTGATTACAACAATCTGCTACACATGTCTCCCAAGTTATAAATCCACCCAACTTCATGTGAACCCATAAATTGTGATTCATAATAAATTCATGAAGGGTAATCTAGATACTTGATAAATAGTTGAATCCTCTCCTCGAACTACGTGTGAAATCAAAATAAAAGATGAGAGAGTGTACAAAATCATTTCGTTTTTTTTGGAAAGGAAAATCATTTAGTTAAGAATATCAAAATAACAATTTGCTTACTTGGTTGAATGAGATTCTATATTGAAGATATAAATTTATTGTTATGGACTGATTGGATATAAAACCTTCTATTTGATGTTGTTACTTCAATTGATTTTTATTATATTAATTTTTTATTGCATTAATAAAAAATGAATTTTAACTTGATATTTAGATTTATTTATTTATTTGAAAAAACAAGATTGCAAATTACAATGAATTAAAAAAAAGAATTTTAGTCAATTTTGTATAATTAAATTTTAATTATTTTCTATTTTATAATATAAAGTGGAATTTTTGTTTTAAAAAAAAGTGTCATGTCAGCATTTTAGATTTATATTTATAATTATGATAATGACATGGAATCTTAGTTGGCAAAAATTTTGGATGATGTCATAATTAGCAGGTCAATAGGTTAGCTAGACCCTTAAATAAACATAAAGTTTGATATAGGCCCTTAAATGACGATTTTAAAAGTTGGTTCTCGAAAATAAGAATCAGGTGAAAGTTGGTTCCATTTTCATGCAATTTTCCTTAATTAAATAAATAAATACATCATTTTATAGTTAATACGATGGTTTGTTCCTAAAAGAAACACTATAATAGAATCGGGTTTATAAAATGTCTATGATGTTTAAGTGTTCTAATAGACCGTTATATATGACTTAAATTTGTAGGATCAAACAATAAAGTGTTTTATAAAAAGATTTTGTAATAGTTTTATATGACAGACGTTTTAACAAGTTTTTTAAAATAAAGAATCGTATTAGCTATGCTAACAAAAAATGTCCTATAAACACATCTTTTTATAAGACAATTGTCTTTTTATAAGACACTTTTTCAAATATTGTGAAATAAAATAGCTAATACCATACTTGGTTTTTAAAAAACTTTTTAAGACATCTAAAATCGTTCTATAAACCTAGCTATTACAACACGTTTAGATAAGATGTTTTGACATTTGTAACTATAAATTTATGTCTTATAAAATAGTCTATTAGAAGATTTACACAATTTTGAAGTCCTACAATCCCAATTTATTATAGTAAAACTACGGTTTTCATTTTAAAATGGTCAAAAGAGTTTTAATGTTTATCTAAAATGATAAGAATATAAGTGAAAGGATTTCATAAATTAATGAGTACTTTTTAATCAAATTTGTATCTACAAGGATTGCGAAGTAAATATTTGTCTATTTATTAGGTTCACGATATTGAATAAAGATATATCAAACCAAATGCATATTGGTAATCAAAGAGGTGCTAGCCTAGTGGTAAGGCCCTGGGGGATAGTGTATGGTATGCCTATATACCAGGGTTCGAATCCTGGGGGATGCACTTCGGCGATACCCAGACCTTGGGTCGGTCTTCGGGTCGGTTCGGGTCCAGGTTTACGGGCATACCAGTCTATGGGTATGCGGGTTCGGTCTTGACCGGGCTTAATCGTACTTGGGCGAGTCCAGTTCATTTGGGCTGGGCCGGGTCGCCGCGGATTAGTCGGTGTTGCCCAATTAGATGCCCGGATACCGCGGGTGCATGTGTGTGTGGGCGTAGCCCAAGTTGCCGTAAAAAAAAAATGCATATTGGTAGTACGTACTCTTCTTTAAAAAAAATACAAACTGTTGTTAAAATGTTCTACTATTGATTAAATATTTTAAGTATCAATTTATAAAAAAATAAAAGAAAATTTAGTCGATTGTTAGTAAAATTGTCACTTTCAAGAAATATAATTACTTAAACATAATCATAATCATGTAAAAGAATATAATTGTATGGTAACATTTTTTTTAGTGAGTTTGGGTTTTCGGGTCAATCTATATGCATCGACTTGAGCAACCACGAATACCGTGGAGTCATCGTAGGTGAACTTTCATGATCAAAATGGCCTTTTCCCAGTCTCTGGATTCGAACCAAGAAAGATAAGATTTTCCATTACGTCTCCCTGACTTTACTAGTGCACTACAACCTAAATGGTTAATTGTATGGTAAACTTATAATCATATTAAACCTACTCCATTACAAATTTAAAAATAAAAAAATATCATCTTAACCAACTCCATTCAGGATTTAAAATTACAAATTTATACACTTTTTTAATAAAAATACAAAATTTATCGTCCGCTAATAGAAATCAAAACTGAAAAGGAATTAATGAGGTGTCGATTACAAAACTTGCAATATGTCGTTTTTAAGCTGTAATTCTCATTAGAAATATGTAGTTTTAAAATACAATGAAACAACTTTGATAAAAACCAAAAAATTCAAATCAAATAACTCTAAACTTATAACTTTTACTAACTTCAGTCTTATATTCTTAAGTCTAAATCCATTCCAATCATGCGTTTGAATTGTGGGAATGGAATGTTTTGACTTGATTTAAAATTCTTTGACTATTTTGAAATCCAATGTTTGATGGATTTGGAAATCCTTTGGGTTGGGCCAGGATTTCAAATCTAATTCGGATGGATTTTAAGTCCATTTCTTCTAAATCCAATAAAAATATACAATTTTAGGAAAATCGATAAAAAAAAAAAAGTAATTTATCAATAAAAATAAATGTTTTATAAAAAAAAAAAAAAAAAAAAACTCAATCCAAATCCAAATCTTAAAAACCAAACAAGACTTGTAAAGAAATGAATTTGAAATCCATTCCAAATCCTACAAACCAAACACATGAAGGGATTTCAAATCCCTCCAAATCCAAATCCTCCTTGAAATCCAATCCATTCCATTCCAATCCCGCAAACCAAACGCGCCCTTAAAGTACGTTTGGTTTATAGGAATGAAATGAATTGGATTTCATATAGGGATTTAGATTTGAAGGGATTTGGATTTGAGAGAATTTGGAATCCTTATGTGTGTTTGATTTGTAGGATTTGAATGATTTTGAATTCCAGTATTTATCAAAAATTCATTAAAAAATATAAAAATAATTAAATTACCCTTGATTTACTTGATTATTAGAAAACAAGTGTTTTTAATATATTTTTAAACATAATTATATAAAATTCTACGAAATCCCTTGAAATTCTAGCCATTCGATTTCAAAATTCTATGTTGGAAGGATTTTAATCCTGCAAACCAAACACGAGATTGTAATGAATTTGAAAATCCAAATCTCTTCATTTCTAATCTATTCCGGCAAACCAAACGCGAGTTCATTTTAAAATCATCAACAACACTAAATTACGACTCAAAAATCTATGAGAAATATTTTAATCACCAAAAGTAATAGATGGATTTTCTTTCTTAGAAAACTAATAGATCAATAATAATTGTTTTAAAAACGATGAAGTTTATATTGGAAAATGAAAATAAATTAATGGGCCGTGGGATATGGGCTCAAGTTAAAATGTAAGAGCCTGTAAACTTTTTGGGATTTATTTTTTATTTTTTAGCATGTTAGTGGGCTTCAGTTAAACCTTTTTGGGCCGTGGAATGTGGGTTAAAGTTAAAAAAATTTGGGCCTTACCCAATTTGGCATCTTTGATGCATTTATTCAAGCCAAAAGTCCGTAGCAGTTATTTACAGTGCTGCAAATGAGTCGAGACAAGCTCGAGGTCGATAGGGCTCGACTTTGTTTCGATATTACTAGCCTAAATTGGAACTCAATAGCTTAACGAGTCATCTTAATGCAGACTCGAGCTCTATTCAATAGCCCAAATGACTGATAAATATCTATCAAAACTATGATTGATAAAACAAACTTGATTTAAAGGATGAATAGCTCAAATTATACATTACAACTATGCTCGTTACTCCAAGATTAATTTTAGATTGATACGAAAGTATACACAAGAATTTAACCATAATCAATAGGTACATAGATATCAACAAATACAATAATGCTTGAAAAGCTCGATAATAAATTGAATCGGGTTTTTATAAACTTTAACTTGATTTGTTTTATGTTTTAAACTTGGAGCTCGAACATCAGAAAGTCCGACTCAATTAAACTCGAGTTGAGTACAAGCTAAATATTATTCAATAAAACTTCGGCTTATATGAAACCCTATTTATATGCCCAGGTGAGCAACCCATTTATCAGCTTATATTCTAAACATTTGCCAACTCATTTTTGTTGCTAACTTTTACTGGTCTTGATTTTTCTTTCATTCTCGTAACATTTTGTATAAGCATGAAAACAATAGCTCTTTTCTTCAGAACCGAATAAAAAACAAAGTTACATACATCTCACTTTTAGACCCTGATTTTGAAAAAAGTATACTGAATTAATTTGATTCAGTTTGTTTATACATGCACACATACACATGAACTTTTATATACATATAGGGAAGGTTCTGGACATAGAATATTTATATGATATGATTGAGGTAGTATTTTGATATATCTTGGTTGCCAATAATGTAGGGTTGATGTCATCAATTTCCCATTATACCATCCAAAATTCATATTATATATATATATATATATATATATATATGAATAATCATAGCCAATGATATTCAATAAAATAAATTAATCAATGATTAAAATCGATATTACGATATAGATCACAAGATGACACTTTTGATCATTCAAATACAAAATGTGTAAGATAGGGTTCGATAACGACTTCCACAACCAATTATTTAGTAGATAATCTATCTTGATGACATAAACTCGAAAGTGTAAGGAACTACAAACTCATAAAGTGTTTACGTCATAATTTGAATTGATTGTATGTGAATATAAAAGGCACACCAAAATAAAGTGATTCGGAGGGTATATAAGATATGCGACGGGTGATTTATTCTTTAAGACAAAAAGAATGCATATTGTTGCTACCTCTAAAAACGTCAGTTTTGTAAATTCCATAACTATTTATTAAGATGGTAACGTTCTTTTGATAATAAAATGAAAAAATCTATTTAAAATCTGAATAAGAAAAAAAAATATCACGTTTGAATTTTTTTTCAACTTGGAAAATAGAGTTAACGAGATGGAATTTTGGTCGTGTATATATTGATATAGATTATAGAGTGCCCTTCTTTTACAAGCCTTATAATTCGTATAAACTTACAAACCAACCTCTATGTATTGTTTCACATATGAAATAATATATGTGCGTGAAAATGCGTTGTTTATATAATGTTGTTTCATATATGATACGTTTATAACTGATTTTTTCCATACACAAAAAGTTCTGAACGTTTCAAATATGAAATAAATAATGTATAAACACTGGATTTTCACATGTATTATTTCATACTGTTTTGTAAGTACGAATTATTAGGTTTGTAAAACAAGACGACTGTTTTTATAGCATTATATTTGAATTCAAGATTTTTGGATTGTTTTTTTAACCGTTCGAATAACAATAATAAAAACATAATATAAAAAACCGAAAAATACATTTTGAAGATTTGATTAGTTCAAGAACATGTCAACCATAAAATGTTGATCGTTATGCAACATGTCATTATAGGGAAGCAAGCACTCGTGTTCATTGTAATAACTCAGTGAGTTGAAGCCATCGATGATCTCATTGAGTGATTCGAAACGGTGAGTCAACTCAGCCAACTGAGCTCTAAGAACCGAGTTCTCAGAGTCCATCTCGAGGAACATCCGAGTCGTATCTTTCAAGTTGATGGCCATGTACTTGTTGTCACTCACGAGTTGACTCACTTGCCCGACGAGATCATCCGCATGTTTCTTCTTCCGTATCCTCGATCTCCTAGCCGATTCCCTGTTCGATATCATTCTTTTTTGCTTCTTCGAGACCGAGTCACGACGATGATCATCCGAACCCGACACCCGGTGCTGAGTTGACTCGGTTGATTTCTTCACACCACCACCAGCCATGTTGATCAAATATTACAGAGATGATTACAATAAAAATATGAGTGTGTGTATATATGTATTCACATATGAATACGATACTAGTGAAATTGGAAGGTGTATATATGTGATATATATATATATATGTATTCACATATGAATATGATACTAGTGAAATTGGAAGGTGTATATATATAATATATATGTGTATATATGTATTCACATGTGAATATGATAATAGTGAAATTGGAAGGTGTTTGTTTTCACGAGAAGACGTAGAACCAGTAGAGGAAGACGACGGAGAAGGATTGAACCAAGTGGGTGCGGCGGCCGAGGGTGGCGGAGTTGATGGTGACACCAGATAAGAGGGCTTCGCTGATGACCGGAGACGACATGATCACGGCACCGGAGCAACACCAAGAACCACCATGTGTCACTGATCGGATTCTGGTTTTTTTGGGAGATAGAGAGAGGGAGTGGTTTGAAAAATATGGTAGGGGGGAATTAATTATAATACACCCTTTTTTAGAAAATAAAATTATTTTGATTTTAAAATTATTTTGATAATTTTTTTAATGGATTATTGGTAGTAATTTCAGTTTGTTTATTGGAAAATAGAAATATTAAAGATTTATCAAAAATGTTTATTAATATATTTTATATTTCAATGATATATATAAAAATACACTATTTTTTTAAGTAAATTACAATTTTTATGGTTGTGTTTTATTGATTATCTTTTTTCGTCCTTACAGTTTATTTATTACGAAAAAGGACTTTATGATAAAAAAAAAGAGTTAAATACAAATTTGGTCCCTGTGGTTTACAAATATTAACGACTAAGGTCCCTCAAAGAAATATTTAACGAATAACGTCCCTCTACTTTTCATTTTATAACACGTAGGGTCCCTCTTAGTAATACTATTAAATAACGTGTATTTAAGTAGGGGTAAATTTGTCCATTCATCTATTTTAGGTTTGGTAACATATTTGGTCCCTTCTAAAATTCAGGAATTAAAAAACCATTTTATAGTTTGTAACATATTTGGTCCCTCTATGAATTTAAATAAGAAGTTAAATGTAAAATTGATCCCTATGGTTTACAAAAACTAACAAGTAACATCCCTTAAACATTAAATTTCATTAATCTCCAAACCTGCACTAGCATTTTTTGGACATAAGTCACAACTACTGTTTGGTTAACTTAAAAAAATGATTAATAAAGACAAACTAAATAAACCATGCACATATACAAGGTTATAACTCAGGCACATGCAAAGGACGAGAACCTTAACTTGTGAAGTTTGATTTTCTTTTGTTCAAAACTTGGTGTAATTATCCCTTCTTAACTTTTTTGTAGCTAATTGCTGCTATTTTGGCATTATTTTTTGTAGCAGCTTTCATGTTGGTTTTGTAGCTGCTGATTTTGGGTCATTTTTGTAGTAGCTTTTAATTTAGAGAACATATGAAATCACCACTTGGTTGTCTCCATCCAACGTCTTCTTTTATGTTGACCAAATATTGTGTGATACTTTTTATTTAGTTTGTTTTTATTAATCGTCTTCTTTTAAGTTAACCAAGTAGTGGTTGTGACTTGTGAGTTTAAGACTTGTCTTCATGCTTCTATCCAAAAAATGCTACTGCTACTGCTAGGTTTGGAGATTAATGAAATTTAATTTTAAAGGAATGTTACTTGTTATTTTTTGCAAACCATAGGGATCAATTTTGAATTTAATTTCTTATTTAAATTCATAGAAGGACCAAATATGTTATAAATTATAAAAGGGTTTTTTAATCCCTGAATTTTAGGAGGGACCAAATATGTTACCAAACCTATAATAGATGAATGAACTAATTTATCCCCACTTAAATACACGTTATTAAACAGTGTTACTAAGAGGGACCCTACGTGTTATAAAATGGAAAGTAGAGGGACGTTATTCGTTAAATATTTCTTTGAGGGACCTTAGTCGTTAATATTTGTAAACCACAGGGACCAAATTTGTATTTATCTCTAAAAAAAATTCTTTTGAAAAGCAAACAAAAACAATTAGAAAGAAAAACCAAAAGTTAAGATAATATTTTCATTTTGGTTTTCTTCCATGTCGTTCACTTAACCTCGTCCGAAATCGTGCATTTTACACGAGGGCAGTTTAGTAATTTTACTTTTATTAAAGTTCCTATTTTCTTAAACATGATAGGAGATTTCTCTCTCTCTCACACACACACACACGAAGTCGATAGTTGTGAGGTGACGGTGGAAGAAGATGACGAGCTTCACCGTTAATGGCCTTAAACAGACCCAACTCCATCGTCGTAATACAACTCAAACCCATACGTTGTTTTCGGATTCAAACTCATCATTGTCATTCTAGGTCTATATCTTCGTTTGTTTTTCATCTTTCTTTTGCAAGTCTCAAAGTTTTTTCCCTTCTCCATTGGCAATGGAGGCCTCTACATTTATCTCCCACTGCAAAGCCCACATCCCTTTGAGTGTGTTCGCGGTAATTAAGGTGCGGTTTAGAGTTAAAACCGCAAACCAAACTGTATATGCGGTTTGAACATTTTTAATAACACAATCCAATTATACATGCCTTAAACTGCAAAATACCGTATAGCAGAACGCAATGTGACATATGCGGTTTGTATCTATTGCGTGTAAAGTGTAACACCCTAAAAATAGGGGTAAAATAAAACCTCAATTCTTACGAAATATGAAACTTAAATAAACGGAGATCACCCAAAAAGGGGAAATAGTTTGTAACACCCCGATTTTCGAAGGGTATCATTTCAAGTTAATACAGGAATCGGTATTTTAGGGAAAAATAAGATAAAGGATTTTGGACTTGAATCCTAGATTTATAGACTTGATAGATGAATGATTCAATTATGAGTCCAACGGTTCTTTCCGGAGCTAAATCGGAGCTAAAACGAATAAGTTATGACCAAATCAGTGTTCGGACAATAATTCAGGTGGCAGTGCTCCGCGCGGGTCTCCGCGCTGGTGGACCCGCGCCACCAGCCGCGCGGAGCCGCTGTGTGCACAAAAACGGGGGAAATCGGCCCCAAACCCCATTTTTCACCCTAACCCCAAATCCTTCCACCATTTCTCTCCCAAACCGACTCCCAAACCCCAAAATCAAACCCTAACTCATTTTGGGGTGTCTTTCTCCTAAAACCAATGGTCCTTCTTCACCTAGCAAGTTTTGGAAGCTAGAGCTATAAACCTTTCATCTTCATCATTTCCACCATTGTTTCTAGGGTTTCATCCAACTCTTTTCACCATCTTGAAGATTAGAAGTTTGAGGTTTATTTTGGAGATCTAGAAGAATATTGCTGATGGGTTCAAGCTTTGGTAAAGGTAATTTTCTCTTTTCTTCAACTATGGAAATTAGGGATTTGGTATAAATTGAGACCTTCAAGTATAATGTTTAGAGAATGACCTTATATGGTTTAATATGGGTATTTATGGTTGGAAATGTATGGATCTAGGTTTTCAGAAGTTTTTGGCTTGAGGATTCAAGTGTTCTTCAAAGGAGCTCAAGTTGGGGTAAAATCTAGATTTAGCCTAAATCTAGCAAGGTGAGTTCAAGTTGATTTGTGAAAACGGTGTACATGCCAAAATGTTCATTTTAAGGTGTTTTGTGTTCTACGTGAATTTGTTAACTGCTGATCACCTGATAAGTTTTGGTTATTTTGAAATGTTTAGTTTTATAAACATGGTGAAACACCCATTTTGGGACTTTTGAGGCATTTTGATAAATAAGCCATTAAGGAAAATGTTTTAATAATGCATTGCATAAATGAGGATTATCTGGTAAAAATGCACTTTTGTGTATGTTGGAAATATGCATAGTTCGCGTCATGAGATGTTTTGAAAGTATCAACGCGTGAGTTACTGGGTTTTGGTCATTCCCAACCTCGTGAATATTTCGGACGTTGTACTTCTTTTGGGTTTGGGGAAAATACGCATTCCAAGGATTTTGATGGGCAAATCTTAAGCACCGAAAATTTTAACGAGCTATTTTATGGGTATAAGTCATTTGGTGTAAATGCTCTTTTAGTGTATTTTGGGAGAAATGTTTAACCTTGTGATTATGTGACGTTTTGAAAAGGGTTAATGGTACAACTTGTTTGTGGGAAAATGATCTGTTTCAACTTAAGTGGTGTTGGAGTTTGGTCGTGTGCGTTTTATCGCATTGTACTGCTTTTGGCAATGAGTCATTTGGTTGTTTGAGCCTGTGGCTCGATATTTTATTATGATTGGGTTTTAGGACATTTATCCAGTTTTGATAACTCGACTTCGAGCTTTGGTTGCGATATTGGATGAGGGACTCAACGTAAGGACCTTTCGCGGTTGAAGTTGATATCTCGTGGGTGTAAGTTTAAAGCCACTGAGCCTGACATCCCTTGCGCTTGGAATCATTACGTCCAATGATGGAACGATAGTTTTCCACATTGAGGCACGTTTAGGCATCAGATTGGGCTATAAGTCCTACGTGTTAAGTATTACGATATTGGATGAGGGACTTAACGTAAGGACCTTTCGCGGTTGAAGTTGATATCCCGTGGGTGTACGTTTAAAGCTACTGAGCCTGACATCCCTTGCGTGTACTTCTGTTTATATGACTAGTCTTAGCAACATAAAATGGGCTTACTTTGTGTACCGTCACATTTTATGGAATCGGGTCTCCCCCATCACTGAAAAGTGTTACTTTGGGTATTGAGTTTTATTATCCTAGTTTTCAGTGACGTTTTGTATAAATGGATTTTTATCCATGATTTATGGGTTGAATATTATGCCCACCCGTGTTTTGGGTGTTTTGGGATATAAAGTTTTATCCGCTTTTCTCCAGTTGGGAGTTTGATTTCTATTCTCATTTAGAGTGAGTTTTGGGTTTAACTTAATTTACGAAAGAACGTTATATGTTGGAATCTTGTCCCCGAAGTAGTTTGGATTTGAAAACGTTTATATTGGTGTCTCCTTGCCCAAAATGCATATTATTGAAAAGAGTCGTTTTCATGTTCAAACATATCATCTTGAAAGCTTATGATTTAAACTGCATTACCTCTTTTCAAAGATATCTTATTAATGTTGAAAACTCTTGAACTCACTAGGCGTTAAGCCTAACCTTTTTATTTGTCGGCATGTGCATCAGGTTCCAGTTGGGGTTTGGTTCTAGCAGCTATGAAGAGTTGAGCCTTAGCTTTGTGCAAGTGTAAGTAGTTGGTGAAGTCTTCCGCAGTTTGGAGATAGTGACTATTATTGGGTTTTAGTAGCACCCGTTCTTATTATAGACTGTATGTATAGAATGAAATGTGTGTATTGAGGTTAATTAATAAATTGTGATTGGAGATGTATCATTTATCGATGTATTTAGAAAATTTTAAATCGGTTGCTATTTCCAGAAAGTAGGGTGTTATATAGTTAAAGCGTATACAATTTCTATGAATGGAAATTATAAATGACAACTCGCTAATCTAGGCCATAATCATCAAGATTAAACAATTGTCATTAAAATCTCCCAAAAGGTATCTATTCAAATATGTACGCCAATCCCTCAAAAGTTTACTTCAAAAGTCTCTGCTATCCACTCAACTCTTGTCCCTTAATCCTTGCGAGCCCCACCACTAAGAGAACCTGAATATAGATGTCATTTAAGAAAACAAGTGTTAGGCTTACGCCTAGTGAGTTCAAACATATATAAAATGACATTAAGAAAATGTTTGATACCAATGCATGATATTAACCAAGGTTCATTTATGGACTCAAACCTTATTCATCCTTGGGAGGGAGTAAGGTTACACAAAGTAACGGGGGGACCCGGTTTACCATTGAGGCGACGGAACACAAAAGTAGGTCACATATCTATGTTATGGAGCTTCTATTATAGCACCAAAGGTTATCGAGTTCAACCACACACGGTCTATAGTTCGAGCTCCCAATTGGTATAAGAATGACTCACTTGCTAGTAGGGGTGTGCAAAACCCGAATAGTCTGAAATCTGAACCCGAACCCGACTCGAAAATAAGGTGTTTTTTGAAAAACCCGAATACCACGAAATCCGAAAATCCGAAACCCGGCTTTTTTGGGGATATTTGGGTTCGGGTTGGGTTTGATCTTTGGCCACCCGACCCGTCTGAAAATCCGAAATACTATACATATATATTTTATATATTATATATTATATAAATATATTTATTTGTCTAATTATCTTTTGAAAATCATAAATTTTAGTCGGTTGAAATGTTTTCCAATATATAAATTTACTATCGATTTCCTCAATATCTCAATCGATTGAATTCGTCCTCAAAATCGATTGTATTTATATATACTTTTTGTATTATAATAACACCCGAACCCGACCGACATCAACCCGAAACCCGACCAAACTGAACCCGAAGCAATCCGAAACCTTAAATTCGGGTCTTGAGTTCCATATCGGAAATCCGATAGGGGTTTTGGTTAGCCCACCCAAACCCACCCGATGCACACCCCTACTTTCTAGAATTAAAGGGCCATGGGTCACAAGGTTATCGTATTCAACCACCCACGATCTATAGCTCGAGTTCTCAATATTCACAACACCATATCTAGCCATAATGAAGGGACAACCTTCCATTTCATATAAAAACTAGTGTCTATGGATCCATTACACTATAATCTAACATGTTAATACTTTCATGACATATCATAAATTGTTTAATATGTAAACATTTGCATAAAGAAATCTTTCATGAGGGGAAAATCTCTACTTTGTCAATAACCATAAATATAGCCATTTATTTGGGTTCACCAAAGTTTTCGTCAAAACAAGTGAGAAATCATCATCTACTTGTATAAAACCATTCTATAAAATCATTTCTTCAAAATATCAAGTTTAGTCAAAACCCTAGTTTTTGACCTAACTTTTCTAGAATCATCCAATATGAATTTGTGAGATAAAAATGTTTCAAGAATCATCAAAGGAGTAATTATGACATGTATAAAGATTTGGAAACTAAAAAAATGAACTCACTTATTAGGTTTTGGTAAAAATCTAGAAAAGTATAAAGAATCCCTTGGAATGAAGGTGAGATGGAGGAACCTTAGGGGGCGTTTGGTTCGCAGAATGATTTCTGATGGAATGGAATCTGTCAATGGAATTGGAATCTGGAAGAAATTGGAATGGAATGTTTTCAGGTTTGACCAACTGTTTGGTTGGCAGGAATGGAATGTAATCAGTCAAATGAATCGGAATATGTCTGTTTGGTTTACAAAGGAATTGGAATGGAATTCTGAAAAATGACAAAAATACCCTTTCTTTTATTTTTATTTATTTTTTTTAAATGTCGATAGAGAGAGAGAGGAGAGAGAGAGGAGAGGAGAGAGGAGAGGAGATAGAGAGGAGAGAGAGAGAGGAGAGAGAGAGGAGAGAGAGGAGAGAGAGAGAGAGAGGAGAGGAGAGAGGAGAGAGAGGAGAGAGGAGAGGAGAGAAGAGAGAGAGAGGAGAGAGAGAGAGAGGAGAGAGAGATAGGAGAGAGAGGAGAGGAGAAGAGAGAGAGAGAGAGGAGAGAGAGAGAGGAGAGAGGAGAGGAAAGAGAGAGGAGAGAGAGAAGAGAGAGGAGAGAGAGGAGAGAGAGGAGAGGAGAGGAGAGGGGAGAGGAGAGAGAGAGAGAGAGAGAGAGGAAAGAGAGAGAAGAGAGAGAGAGAGGAGAGGAGAGAAGAGGAGAGGGGAGAGGAGAGAGAGAGAGAGGAAAGAGAGAGAAGAGAGAGAGGAGAGAGAGAGGAGAGAGGGGACACCAAATCCACATATGATGGGTTTTAATTTTGTTAGAAAATGTTTGGAGGGTATTTTTGTCTTTTTGAAAAACCATGATGGAATGGAATTCAATTCCATCAATTTTCAAATGGAATGACCAATTCCTTAATCTAAGGATTTCATGGAATTCAATTCCATTTCCTTGGCAACCAAACAGCACGACGGAATTCGGTCAATGGAATTGACCATTCCAATTCCACCAGATTCCGGCGGAATCCAGCGAACCAAACGCCCCCTTAGGGGTGTTTGGTTCATGGAATTTGAAGGAATTGGAAAGAATTGGAATGCATAATTCCTTTGACCAAATTCCAAATCATATGTTTGATTCACATAATGAAAATGATGGAATCCTTTGAATTCTATTAAATTCCACAAATTAAGAAATTCATCATTTCTTAACTTAAATGAAAGAATGAACAACATCTAGTTCCTAGCAACCAAACGTGTAGTCAAATTCCATCAAATTTCGTTCCAATTCCTTCAAAGTAAAATTCCTTCAATAAATTCCAATTCCATCAAATTCCATTCTGCAAACCAAACGCACCATTAGTCTTGGCTCCCAAACCTAGTTTGGATGATGAAGAATCTTTAAAAAATCCCAACACTAGAAGCCTTTAATGAGGAAAATCGGTATTGAATGCTTAGGGGGCGTTTGGTTCGCAAATTCTGATGGAATTGAAATGTTGAATTCCGTTGACCAGATTCCATTACATCGTTTGGTTCATTCTTTTTAAGGATTTGGAATGTTGAATTCCAATGAATTCCATAAATGAAGGAATTCAACATTCCTTGTGGGGGGGGGGGGGGGGGAGATGGTATTTCATTGGAATGGAATGTCATATTTTTTTTGGACAAAATTGCTCTTCATCCTAATATGCATCACCACCTCCGGCCACCACTACCGACCACCATTGACCACCACCTCCGGCTACCAACGCCGGCCACCACCTCCAGCCACCATCGACCACCTCCGACCACCATTGACCACCACCGACCACCGCCAGCCACCACCACCTCCGGCTACCAACACCGGCCACCACCACATCCGACCACCACCACTACCTCTGGCCACCGCCATCGGCCACCACCACCTCCGCCCACCACCGCCACCGGCAACCACCACCACCGGCCACCACTACCGTTCAACATTATCAGCAGACACCAACTCTCTCTCCCTCTCTCCCTTCTCTCTCCCTCTCTCTCTCCCTCTCCCTTTCCCTCTCCTCTCTCCTTCTCTCTTCTCTCTCTACTCTCTCCCTCTCTCTCTTCTCTCTTCTCTCTCCTCTCTCCCTCTCTCTCCTCTCCTCTCTCCCTCCTCTCTCTCTTTCCTCTCTATCCTCTCCTCTCTCCCTCTCTCTCCTCTCTCTCAATCTATCCTCTCTCTCCTCTCTCTTTCCTTTCTCTCCTCTCTCTATCCTCTCCCCCTCTCTCTCCTCTCCTCTCCTCTCCTTTCTCACTCCTCTCCCTCTCCCTCTCTCCTCTCTCTCTCCTCTATCTCTCATCTCCTCTCTCTCTCCTCTCTCTCTCCTCTTTATCTCTCTCTCTCCCTCTCTCTCTCATCATCATTCGTGTGCTAAAATAATCAAAGCAATTTTAGTTAAAAATTAAACTATTTAATGACTATTTCATTAAAGTAATTTTTGTTGAAAAAAATTAAAATAAACAAAAAGGGTATTTTGGTCATTTACCAAAATTCCATTCCAATTCTAAAGCTACAATCTATGAACCAAACAGAAAAATTCCAATTCATTTAACAGATTTCATTCCAATTCTGTCAACCAAACAGGTGGTCAAACCTGACAACATTCCGTTCCAATTTCTTCAAAGTCAAATTCCTTTGACATATTCCATTTCATCCAAAAACATTCTGCGAACCAAACGCCCCCTTAGGGTTTGTTTCTGGAGAGAAATAGGAAGAGTAGATGTAGAATTAAATGAAGAATGATAAAAAAAATCGCACCTTTAAGGGCCTTGGTACCCACGGACGACCTTGACACGGCGATTATGCCATTGGCACAATCGCCAGGCATAATCGCCTAGGTTGTACCGAGAGGGGGAGGGATTCCGCGACCTTGCCCTGCGATTGTGCCTGAGGGCACTCTCGCCGGGCATAGTCACCCAAAACGTACCGAGGGTTTCTATCCCTCCGGGACAATGCCCTCGGCGATATTGACAGTATCACAGTCGCCTCGACTATACCAAACTCCCAAAAATTCGAACATTTCAATCGTGAAGCTTGTGATGTCCTAAATATCGAAGGTAGGTCGTTAGGGTATGATTCTTAAGAATATAAAACTTAGGCTTGATATATTAATTGATGCTTACAAAAAATGCGGAGCGACAATACAAAGTTTCATAGCCTATATATACTCTACGAAATAGGTATAATATTTGAGAAGTTGGAGTTTGAGAGTTGAGGACTTGAGAATTGAGATGAATTATAAAATATCACACGGGTCTTTATGCTCTTAGAAAAACCTTATTTAACTAATCTCAATTTATATATTAATCTAAATAAATAATGGACTTACAAGTTACAACTTACCTGATAAAAAAAAATGTCTAATGGATTTTGCTAATATTTAGTCGTTAATGTCTTACTAGACTATTTATAATTTAATCAGTCAAAATAAACAATTTTTAATTAACAAAAATTAGTATATAAAAAAGTAGTATGTAGTATGTAGTATGGTAGTATGGTGTAGTTTGAACCATGGTTTAAATAATTCAAAACCACAAATCAATATATAAAAATACAAACTCTAAATCGTTCTATAAAAATTATAAATCATATGGCGTGACCCGGTGATACTTCAATCAAAGCAAAAGACATGTATGAAAACATGTTGGACCCTTTACTTATGTATAATTTTGGAAAAAAATTTTACTATTGGATGTTCTTACTTCTTAGATATCGTATTGAAAACTTTTTAAATAACAAATTATACTTTTAAAATAGATTTTAAATTATCATAATCATCTTTGACAAATGGTTTTAACAATAGTTATGACGATAAACATAATATATTGTATTTTAGATTTTGTTAGTAATTATTCTCTTGATATAATTTTGTTTTATTTATTTACCTTTTATTGATAAATATTTTAATTTTTGATTGTAATATAAATATTTTTATCAAATGATTGATGAAGTGATAAGTGAAGTAGGTTTGGTGTCATAATACCAACAATTTTATACGTAATGATACATTTTTTAAAGATATATATATACGTACACTTATCATCCCCACCTACAATACATCTATAATAATATATTATTATATAATATGATTTCTTTTTATAAAAAATTTCAAAAAGATATAGTTTCCAAATTACAAAAACCAAACAAAATTAAACACTATATCCCAATTCCTACATGAAAATAATGTCTGAAAGAGAGAAAATAAACGGCAAATGTATATATTAAGATACAGAAAATACTATTTTCGAAAAAAAGAAAATCGAAATTACAACATTAATCAAATTATTTGAATCTCACCTGAAGATAAATTCCAAAAAAATTGAGATAAACGGTACGTAAATACAAATCTTTACTCTATTTTAAGAGACAAAAAATAAAATCAAAATTACAACATTAACAAAAGTATTTGAATCCATCTAAAAATAAAGTCCCAAAAAAAAATGAGATAAACGGCAAAATCAAATCTTTACTCAATTTCAACAGACAAATATACTGTTTTTTGAAAAAAAAAAATAGAATCAAATTATACCATTAACCAAAGTATTTAAATCCCAAGTTTATGGATATGAATATAGGTTACATAGACTTGAATTCAATGAACAAAATTGCAAAAAAAAAAATTGACAACTCTTTCTAATTATAGAAAGTGAAAAATCCAAACTCCATTAATGGAAAGAACCAGAGCTTGCTACTACTATCTTTCAAGCACCATTCCCATTGGATATGGACCAGCTTCAGGATGATAATGCAACATTTCCCTCACCATCTCCTCCCTAATCATCTCTTCATTCATATTCTCATCAAGATCCAAATTTATTGGCATTCGGGCGGGCGGGTTAGTACTCGGGTCAAACAGGCCCGCCATATATGGGTGGTGTAAAGCCTCCGTCACCGTTATCCTCTTCGCCGGATCAAACACCAGCATCCGTCGTAGCAGGTCGAGCGCCAGCGGATCCGCCATCGGGTACAAAGACGAAAGTCCGATCCCTCGGGTGAACGGCAACGTTTTGATGAACCTTCGAGCTTTTGCGTTATCGATGAATCCGAGATCGTTGTCGTTTTGGCTGCCGAGAATGTTGATTATGAGTTTCAACTGGTTGAGGCACTCGGTCCCTGGAAAAAGCGGTTTCCGGCCGAGGATTTCGGCGAAGATGCAGCCGACGGACCAGACGTCAATGGAGGTTCCATAGTTGTCGCAACAGAGGAGAAGCTCGGGTGCTCGGTACCAACGTGTGACCACGTATTCGGTCATGAACTGTTCGCTACCTTGGCTAGTTCTTGCGAGCCCGAAATCGCATATTTTGAGCTCGCAGTTGGCATTGACTAAGAGGTTTCCGGGCTTTAGATCACGGTGAAGTACATTAGCCGAGTGAAGATACTTTAGACCTCGAAGCAACTGGTTTTAACAAAAACCGACAAAATTAGGATCAAAATCACACACACAATTATAGTGCATGGAACATCTAATAATAGTTGAAACTCTATCAGATTACGGTTCAAAAGGGTCCTAAAACAATGGTGGATTCTAACATATATCGAGGAGAAACCTTCCAATTATAGCCGAGCAGATTAGGATCAATAATCACACAAACACAAATATGGTGCATGGAACACTACAACAAAAATTGGGTCTATAGAACATCTAGATGTTCTAATAGACTGTTTTATAGGATTTAAGACCAAACAATTGTGTATCATATGTAAAAAGTGTTATAATAAGTTTACGGGACACTTTTAAGAACTGTCCTATTAATATATCTTTTTAGAGCACACTTGTTTTTATAAGATATTTTTTAAATATTGTCATATAAAATTAATAGAACGTTTTATTCAAAAGTATACTAAAAAAAAGCATCCTAAGAAACTTATTACGACGCCCAAAAATGTTCTATAAACTTACTGTAACACTTTTAGAGTTACAGTAAATGTTACAGCATAGACCTGAAAACTTACTACAACAACAAAATGTTACGGTAAATGTTCATAAACTTACTGTAACACTTGTAGTAGAGCTAAAAAAACTTATTACAACGCCCAAAAATGTTACAGTAAATTTTGTAGTAGAGCATATAAAATATTAGGACATATAGACATTTTTGGCATTCTATAGACCTGAGTTGTTGTAGTAGAGCATATGAAAATACGAATAACCCCATCAGATTACTTTTCAAAACAACAGAAGGGGATTCCAACATATATCGAGGAGAAATGGAGTAATATCAAGTAAAAGAATGTCGAAAACATAGTATTTAGCTATCATTGCAAGCAACAATGGGAAAAAGAGAACCCTATAAATTACTCGGTGAAACGGAAATTTATACCTGAAACAAGAAGAATTTGCAGTGATCGTTCGAGAGAGGTTGTGACGACTTGATAATATGATGAAGATCGGTATCCATAAGATCGTAAACAAGATACACATCTTTGAAGCTATTCCTGTAGATAGGAAACATGACATCTTTCAATCCGATCACATTTTCATGCCGAATATGTCGAAGAAGCTTCAACTCCCGTAGAGTTCTTAAAGCATCGGTAGGGTTACCAAACACATTGTTGATCTTCTTGATTGCAACTTTCTCGTTGGTTTCCCTATTGATCGAAGAACACACGACCCCGTATGCTCCTTTCCCGATTGGTTTGATCGGTATGTATTTGGTGTCGATTTCGAACAAAGTTTGCCACATTGTGTAATAATGTTTCCCTCTTTGCCTAAATCCATTTGGTGGTTCAACATATGTTGCCATATCTCTGTTCATTACCACAAAGAAAATGAATCTTTCTGTTAAACCCTAACGATATCGATATTGAGCAAATAATTCGGTAAATCTGTTATAACTTGCAAAACCCAATTCAAGTTCAATCAATAATTGACCAATAATGCAAAGAAATTACAAAATCCCAGTTCAAATTCAAGCAAGAATTCGTCAAAATCTGTAATAGTTTGCAAAACCCACTTGAAAATTAAGCAAATAATTGACCAAGATCCCAAAATTTGCAAAACCCCAGTTCAATTTCAAGCCAGAGTTCATCAAAATCGATAATACCTTGCAAAACCCACTTGAAATTTAAGCAAATAATCGATCAAAATCCATAAAACTTGCAAAATTTCAGTTCAAAATTCAAAATAGATTAGCCAAAATCGATAACATCTTGCAAAACCCACTTGAAATTTTAAGCAAATTGCAAAACCCACTTGAAACTAAATCAAATAACTAGTCAAAATCTACGACTCTTGCAAAACCCACTTGAAATCAAGAAAATAATTGACCAAAACCTATAATAATTTGCAGAATCCACTTGAAATCCAAACATAAAACTGAAAACCCATTTGCATTCAAGTGAGATTATAACCTAATTATGAACACCCAACAACATAAAAGCTACATCTAGTGTGAATAGATTCAAAGAATCAATACTTACTTGTTACAGTTGGATCTTCTTCAATCTTCAATTCCTGAAAAAAGTAATAATAAAAAATCCAATAACCCTCACTTTACTATTTCATCAATCCTTCCAAAACCCCCAAATTGCACAAAACTTTCTTTGCTTTTCCTTAACGCAAAGCAATCAAACTGTCGGAATCCAACACTTTCGGCACAAACTTCCCAAATTCTCATAGGATTTTTATTTTCCTCAACCTGAATCGCATCAAATCAATCAATTTCACACCCTCATCAAAAAATTGTTGGTTTTTAGCTTCAAATTATGAAAGAAAGATGATCATACTGAATCAAGGATAGGATTTCAAATATCTTTGTATATTTTTATTTATAGAAAAAGGGTAGTTGTAATGGAGGATTTCCACCCACTCAACTAGTTGAAATTAGGCATGAATAGGTAGCGATAAGGGATTTATTTTAATGATCACATGACAATATATGAAGAAAATTTAGAATTAAACATCTAATCGTGAAGGAATCATTGATATTTTTCAATTGGGTTCATGCACATATCCAATTTTTTTTAAAGAAAGTGTTATCACTACAAGAAACCCCCGTATTACGGACTTCTTGTTTCTATAATTCAAAGTTAAAACTTACATATAGACCCCTGTATTATGGACTTATTACAGAAAATACCCTAAAATAAAACAAAATTAAACGAAGAAAATACAATAGAGTTACGAATCTT
The DNA here is from genome assembly GCA_954870635.1 of Arctium minus. Taxonomy (NCBI): domain Eukaryota; kingdom Viridiplantae; phylum Streptophyta; class Magnoliopsida; order Asterales; family Asteraceae; genus Arctium; species Arctium minus. Next base: position 17,752,494 of record OX941097.1, on the reverse strand, counting down.
TCCTCTACCCAAAAGAGTAAAGGTGTTGTTTATGAAATCCCAATAATTTTTAATTTTTAACTGGTATCTTAATAGCAAATCAGCTCAAGTTTAATTTTTAACATATTAAATGTAAAGAGATCTTGATTCATCATGAAGTAAGTCAATCTTGTGAATTTGACTACATTTGTCCTTGGAAATTAAAAAAAATTATGATTCATGTTAATGAGGTTTTACATTTACCTAATTGGTTGAGAAGACTTAAAAGATATGATATCATCACATTAGAAAAATGTATTTGTTTATTTTTAATATTAGAAGATATATATTTAAAAAAAGAAGGTGGTGGAAATTTGGTGATTGAGGGTTGAATTTGGTAAAATGTTTTAAAAATAGTCTAATATGAAACTATAGGGGTATAGTTGTATTTATATGAAATATGAGGGGGTGGAAGAGGAAATTGCGAGGAGTCAGTGGGTTTGGAGGCAGCTTGGCGTTGAAATAATCGGTCTTCTATCTCGTGACTCCAACTTTGAATTTGGAAACATTCTCTACCATTTTAAGGATTTTAATTTAAATAAAGTGCTAATAAAATTATATTTTTAGAAACCAAATATTCATCTTTAAACGAAACCCAAAAATGGATAATAATGAAAATAAAAATTCAAAATGATAAACCGTCATGCAAAAACACAACAATTTTAGTTGTGATCTGAAATTTTAAACTTGAGACAATAAACTAAAACGTACTGTTTTTTAACTTTCTAAGTATGAAAAGTGAATAAAACTCAAATCAGTTTTGGTCTTGGAAATCGTAGAAAAAAACCAAACCAACAACCATAACTTGGATCAATTCGATTTGATCCATTTTTAGTTCGGTTTTTTTCAGTTTGAACCACATTTTAACCACTCCAAAATTTCTTTATAATTTCTTTCACAATATTTTTCTTTAGGATAATTATGTTTTTTTCTTAAAAACTTGTGTCAAAAAGATGTCTGATTTTACTATGTATCATAAGATTAAAAAAAAGGTGTCTTTAGATTTGCTTAATTATTTATTTAATACCAAAATTTCTAAAATACGTATTCATTTACGATTTTGAAAATCTAATTATAAAAACAAATTATTCATTGGAAAAATGCATAATCATACCAAGTTAATTACCAACAAATCTTGTTCAAAAATACATCATATATACGTTCAAAATAATTTTTATTTTAAAACCTAAAGATATTCTAAAAGTTTAGGTAAAATATATTAAAATATAACAAAGAATTTTTTTTCTGTAACAAAGTTTCAAATTTCATATGTAATATGTAATAAAACAAATTTTGTAATTTAATGTATCATTTTATAATGTAAATGTCAAGTTTTTCGTCAATTTCATCGTGACTCTTTAGTACATATTTTTTAGAACTTTTCATAAACGAGTATCTATATAATTAAATATTGCATAATCAACATGTATCGATACAAAATAGAAAATTTTCAAATTTTATTACATATTTTAATGTATTTTTCCTTCAAAAATTAGCCAAAAACTAGTATTTTTTAAATGCAACTCATTAAAAGAACCGACGATAAAAGTGAATTTTTTTTTTTTTAAATCATTGCTTAAAATACTTAAAATTGTAGAATAATGTTAAGAATGATATATAAAGTTTAAAAGAATATACCGTTGCTCAAATTTTATATGAAATTTATGAATTAATTAAAACGTCGTCGTTCTTGTTTAAATTCGCCGGCGGTTATTTGCTTTTGCGTAAATAAATGTGGAACTGTGGAAGGATGTTAACGGCGTAAGCAAAGCACGTGGATGGACAGCTTTTGTCTTTCACGTAATCGCCGGCAGCCCTTTTTACTTAATTAACCCTCAACTTTGTTATCATGCCCAGTTAGACCCTTAAAGTTTATCATATGTTCAATTCTTACCTTGCATTTTTATTAGCCTTGACTTTTTTCCTTAGTGGACATATTGGTAATTTCGCATAATAGAATTCATCTCCCCTTTCTTTTCTTCCTTTTGACCTTTATCATTTACATTTACCTACTTTAACAGATTTTCTAAAACCTTTTTCAAGACGGAGAATATATGGCAAAGACGAAAAAAAAAATCGGGATGAGCCTCGAGGACCATTTTCCCAAACCAAACCAGTACCGAACCGGTACCATGTAATCGGTCCGGTTTTCGGTTCCAAGTATTCGACAAAATTGGGATTCGGTATTCGGTACCGGGATATTAAGAGACAATGATTTTTTAAATTCCTTAAGTATGCATATCATCTCCTAAATAAACTAACCTTATCTTATCCTTATCAAAAATATCGTCTCCTAAACGAACAAAATGGAAGAGGAAAAACGTAAAAGAATACCGAAGATTGATATTGATACACATTTGAAACATTATGAAGGTATTTTGGTTTGCGATTGGTTTTGATACACATTTGATATCTTTTCATATTTTCGGTCCTAAGTGGTCCTAGTACCGATTTTCTCGTCCCGAAACCGAACCGGTACATACGGTTCGGTTTTCGATCCTACTTTTTAGTCCCAAAAAAATTCAGTACCAACCGGTTCGATACCGGTCCAATCCCGATCTCATCCCTACTTAAAAAAAATCCCTAAAACTTATTGAAATGTTGCCTGAAATAATTTTTCAAAAAGTTAGTTTATAAACTACCTTATACGTGTATGACTTATCAAACAAGGTCTTTTTTTTTCTCCAGAAAATAAACCATGTAACGCCCGTAATTTCGGATAGACTACCACCTATTAAAGTGCGTTTGGATAACTGATAGCCTTGTAGCAATGTGTAAATTACTTGGATTTGTTATGTGGATTCACACTTATGTTCCTAGACGAAGTATCAGGTCGTTTCGGGTCGAAATCGCTCCAAGAAGGCCTTGGGTGACTATGCCACGGGGCATAGTCGTAGAAGTCAATGTCACCGATGGAGGGGAGCGTTCTGGGCAAAAGTCAGTGGGGGGTCACTGGGCGGCGACATTGCCCCACGACTATGACCATGGCAATGTCGCCAGGTCATAGTCGTCGTCGAGTGGTAGGGCCTTAAAACCCTCACTTCGCGAGACTTTCTCATTTCCACTGATTTTGAATTTGCAGCTCTCATTTTTCTCTCTAGATTTTGGTAAGTCTTCACTTCCTTCCAACCCTTGAAGTTAATGATTCTCAACCACCCATCTAAATCATTTATTGTATGCTTAGGTGCTTTCATCAAGGTGGTTGTTATAATTAGAGTCTTCCCAAAGGCCCATCTCTTCACTCTAATATTTGGTATTCTAGGGTTTGAAACATAAACCTACAAGGTGAGTTCATCCTTTTTCATAAACTCTATACATGTTAAAATTAAGCTTTTAACCTACTAGACATCTCCATTTATATTCATACAACTTGAGGTGTATTATCACCTAAAACCCTAATTTTGGAGATTCTAGGGTTTATGTGTTTGGATGGGTTTTCAAGAAAAGAAAATGATATTATGGATTTATGTGTGTATGAGACTTGGCATTATGCTTTTTCATGCTCTAGTCTCTAAGTTTATAAATAATGGGTTGATGAAGTTTATGTTGAACTGCTGATAAGTTTGTATAATTGGAATATTGTTTTGCCATAACATGGGATTGGGTATTTAAGGACTCAAGCAAGGATTTGAAATATTAAAGTGACCCAAAGGGGTAGAATACATGTATGTAGGGGTGAGCATGGGACCAGTACCGTACCGAACCGGTACCATACCGAAAATTCCCGATACCGAAAATGTGGAAAACTCGATACTGAATACCATACCGATTAGAACAGTATGGTACCGGTACCGGTAATACTAACGATATTTCGGTACTAGTACCCCATAAGTACCGAACCGATTACCGATTATATGAAAAACATGGAACCGATTACCGTACCGAAATACATGGGACGGTCCGGGATCGGTACGGTACCGGTTTGGTATCGGGATTTAGGACTCCTTGCTCACCCCTACATGTATGTGATTCTTATGTAAAATGGAACCTCTTGGTAAAATTATGCAATATTGGGCGAGAACCTTCATTTGTCAACATCTTGAATATTGTATCCCAACGTTGAATTATCGGTTAGTCGATTAACTCTATGTGGCATATTTGGTTTCACTTGGGAGTCATGACCCCATATTTGTTGTTGCATTTAGTCCGACGTAGGGACATTAGTTCCTCTCGTCGAGGCACGTCTAGGCATCGGATTGGGTTATAAGTCCTACGTGGTAAGTATTACGATATTGGATGAGGATCTCAACGTAAGGGCCCTTTTGGGTTGAAGTTGACTTTCCGCGGGTGTAAGTTTAAAGCCACTGAGCGTAACATCCCTTGCGTGTACTTTTATGTGTTTGGATTTACTGACTGTCTAGTGGCTTACTTTTGTGTTCCGTAACTTATGTTAGTAAGCGGGTCTCCCTCGTTAAACCAAGAGGTAACTGTTTATGGTAAAAGCATCATTACTCCTATCATAACTCAACTTTCTTTATTTACGTTTATCGTTAAATATTTTAATACAACTGTTTGATCTCACTAGGCTTTAGCCTAACACTTTTTCTTAAAACTAACATGTATAGCAGGTCAACCTAGCGGCGGGATTCGTCGGGAATGAGCGGTCGACCTAGAGGTCGAGAGCGATCTTTTTGGGATGACATATTAACCAATACGATAGCGATGGTGGATACACATTTTTGGAAGAATAGTAACACCCGATATTAATTTTTCTTGTCTAAGTTAGATTATTAGGTTGTTAAGTAATATTCTTCATTTGATTTATTGTAAAGGCTACAACTTTATTCCTCGTTCTCGGGATGGTACTTTGGGATTATTGTGGCAGGTTTTGTATACCCAGGTTTACCCAGTTTATAACCGTCATATTGCGAAATTTTCGGATTTTTATTTCTCTAAAATTTAGGGTGTTACAAACCAACTTATTGTTGATGAAGATAACCTACATAAAACTATTTAGGGGGTGTTTGGTTCGCAGAATGGAATTTGATGGAATTTGACTTTGAAGGAATTGGAATGGAATTTGACCACGCGTTTGGTTGGTAGGAATTGGATGAAATTCAATTCTTTCACTTTAGGCAAGGAATGATGAATTCCTTGATTTGTGGAATTCAATGGAATTCAAAGGATTCCATCATTATCAATATGTGAACCAAACAAAGGAATTGGAATTTGGTCAAAGGAATTATCCATTTCAATTCCTTCAAAATCCATGAACCAAACACCCCCTTAGTTTGCTCTATGTTTTTTTTTCATGTACGAGTTCGGATCATTCCTCCAACAATTGATAGAATAAGGCTTGTTTGCCCAACCTTCGCCTTCTTCAGTGGCCAAGTTGAAGCGTTCAACGGTTCTTCGGCCTACCACCTTTCGACGTAGTTGTCTAATTAATATATCTTTTGATGCGTTAAGCAGTGTTCACAATATTATGCATCTATTGTTATATGAGTGCACAAGTCGTTTTCACACATGTTTTGTTAGGTAACGAGTAGGGGTGCTCACGGGTTGGGTTGGCCGGGTAGAAGGCACTTGAACAACCTAACCCAATATTTGCGGTTTAAAAATTCTCAACCTAACCTAACCCAATCAAAAGTGTAACCCAACCCAACCCAATTTTTGAACAACCCAACCTAATTTTTGAAGACTTGAAGGTTAGATTTATACGATTTTAATCGGCGTGGTCTCATAGACAGATCCAAACTACGACTAAGATAGGAAGACTTGAGATTTGGTAGAAAAAAGAGCCGCTAAAAGTCTAAAACCATAAATAAATAAAAAACGTACAGGTTTTGGTCGGGTTGACGGGTTGGTCGGTTTACTTTAGGCCCAACCCATTTCCAACCGAATAGATGCGGTTTGGGCAAAATTTGTATCAATTATGTATCAGGTTACCTCGATTTAAGTTTTTTTATGTTTTTTCGGGTCGGGTTAGTCGGGTTGGTCGGAAATTTGAGCACCCCTAGTAACGAGACAATAATGATTGAAGGGTAGTAGCAAAGTTGGACTTAAACCTATGTGTTGAATGATCTCATTTTTTGTGTTATTTATAGGTGACCAAAATAGACAAATAAGACCATAACATATAATCCAAACGTTATCTCAAAGAATATAATTTAGGGATGAAAAAATCACATATGATTGTAACGTCGAGAAATTAAGAGGAAAAGATGTGCTAGACTTGAAATATCTAGGGTTTTTTTTGTACGATAAACTTAATATTAAGCATACAAACTATTCTGAGTTATTTTTCCTAAGTGAATAAATTAGATTACAACAACAACAGAAAAATTGTAGTTGTTTTCTTACAAATGGGGCATGCATATATAAATATAATATAAATGTGTGATTACAAAAATTGGTATACTTGTTAAGAATCTGTGAGAAAAAAAAGTTAATGTGAGAACTATAACAAAAGATTTGGACATTGATCACTTTTAATCTCAAAATAACCTATGAATTGCGAAGGATGGAGATCTTCAATTATAATTGATCCAATATAGAGATCTCTTCTTACTCTTCTCATCATTATTTTCAGGGACTGTTTGTTTACCTCTTAATGGTTCCATTAAGAGGCAACCTCTGAATCGTTAAGAGGTGAATCTTGTTTGACAAAAAAAAGTCTGTCTCTTAATGGTTCCAAAACCCTCTGAATGATTTTGTATCCTGGCCCTCCCTTAACCATTCAGAGCCCTGTTTTAATGCTGAACAATTAAAAAAACAAACGTATTTCATTTTGCACTATATCATAAGAGTCTCTTAATCATTTTGACCACTTAATCATTCTGCACCAAACCATTCAGCAACTATCAAACAGCCCCTCAGTCTCACCGACGGAATTGGAATGGTCAATTCCATTGACTGATGTAACACCCTCGAATTTGGAAAGAGCGACTAAAATAAATACTTTCAAAAATACCTTAAAGGATAATAAAATCTCTTACTAATAGTCCATAATTGAAGTACATTTCTAAATTGAACCATCAACAAATAAATAAAGTCCTACCTAAAGACTAACTAAAGTCGAGTGTTACTATAACCCAATGCCAATCGCTATCTCCAATATAAGTGCGGAAGACTTCAACGAGCTAGCCACTTCCTCGAGTAACCAACTAGCACTCATCTCATCACAGAGCCGCTAGACTAATCCCGGAATGGAACCTGATGCACATGCCGACAAATAAAAAGGGTTAAGCTAACGCCTAGTGAGTTCAAGAGTTTTATATCATGATTATAGAGGAGAACGTAAGGGAAAGTATTGTAACTTTTAATCATGATCCTTTGAAAAGATTTACTAAAGAAAATAAGAAAGCAACTCATTTACTAATAATAAGCATTTTATAAATGGATGCCTCAACGCCAAAACATTCTTTCATGGAGTAATGAAATCCAACACTTAATCAAAACGAGAATAATGGTGATGCTCGAATAATGAAATTCAAGTAAGCTTTATTAAATAAACGACCAAAATATGAGTAAACTCAAGTTTTTAAGATTATAGCATAAGAGAGAGATAACTCGACTCAAAACGTGGATATAAATTGACTCCCAATTTATGATAATGTAAATAATACTTCATATCCCAGAACACCCCAAAACACGGGTAGGGATTAATACTCAACCCATAAAACATGGAATGAACTCATGTACGCAAAATGTCACCGAAAACAGATATATAAAAGACAGCCCAAAGACAACACCTTTCGGTGACGGGGGAAACCCGATTCCGCATAATGCGACGTGCACAAAGTAAGCCACACATTACGTTAAACTGGTATTAAATATCGGGCTCAACATCTTTCAGAATACACCCATAAATACTAGCACTGAGGACTTACGCCATACCGAAGAAGCCAAACCGCGCCTCAATGGGGAGTTAACTAGCGTTCCACCATTGGACAAATAATAAAGTATCGAGCTCAGCATCTTTCAGCATACACCCATAGATACTGCACGAAGGACTTACAATCCCAATCCTATGCCTAACGTGTCGCACGAAGGACTTACAATCCTAATCCTATGCCAACGTGCCACGATGTGAGAGGCTAGTCGTCCTAACATCGCCTAAAATAACAAAAGCGCTAATGGATCCATAGCAGACGGGGCTGAAACATTACATGACTCAAAATGAATGAACTAAAGCATTCAAAACATGTAATTCCCAAATAACATGCAATAAATGCATATCATAACCAAACGCTCTACAATGAGCTATCAAAACCGGACAAGTGTCCTTATACCCCAACAAAATCCAAACGAGCCATAAGCTCAACAAACCCAAAGACCCAACGCTGAAACTCATAAAATGAAATCAAACGAAAACGACCCGAAATAATGCAACTCATGCTTCAACACACACAAATGACTTCAACATGATTTAGATCGAGACAAAACATTTTCCAAAGTGGGTTTATACCTTTTATTCTTTCAAACCATCCCATGACACCTAATAGAATGCATTTATACTCAGAAATATGCTCCATGCAATAAATCATTTAAATATCCAAAATATATGATTTATTTATCAAAATGCTCAAAATCCTAAATGTGGGTGTTTTATAAGTTTATAAAGTTGAATACTTCCAAATAACCAAAACTTATCAGGTGATTAGCAATTAACATTTCCATATAAAACATGTAAACACTTTAAAATAGGCATTTTGGCATGTACACCGTTTTCACAAATCAACTTGAACTCACCTTGCTAGATTTAAGCTAAATCTAGATTTACCCCCCCCCCCCCTCGAGCTCCTTTGAAGGGCACTTGAATCTTCAAGCCAAAAACTTCCGAAACCTAGATCCATACATTCCAAACCATAAATACCCATATTTAACCATTTAGAAACATTCCCCAAACCTTATTTACTAAAATCCCCAACAAGATCAAAATCCTAAGTTTCCCCAAAACCATCAGTTTCGAGGTTTGAGCAACCAAATAATAGGAAAACATCAATGGAGCATATATAACATTATTTCAAGAAAGCTTACCATTCTAGATGACGAGATTCTCCGAGGACACCCAACCCAACTCTTCAACCCGAGCTCTCAACCGTTGAACTTGAGGAGGAAGATGAAGATGGAGGTTTTGTGGTTCAAGATCCCACTAGCTAGATGATAAAGAAACACTTACTTTAGAGGAGAAAAGCTCCAAAATGGGTTAGGGTTCGGTTCTTGGGAGGGAGAGGTTGAGAGGGAGAGAACTAAATGAAATGGGTGAGTTAGAAATGAGAAAGGGGCTAAAAATCCGAATTTTAACCAAAAAGACCCCGACGGCGTCCTTGCCACGCGATAGTGACATTGTCACTATCGCGAGGGCACTCTCGCGGAGATTGTACCGCGGGTGGTACGCCTCCGACGATTGTGCCACGCGATAGTGACACATGTCACTATCGCGAGTCACTCTCGCGCCACATGTACCGAAGCCTAAAAATGTCCAAAACTCGAGATTTTTGTATGGGTCGATTTAAGGCTCGAAAGAACAACATAATTCACCCTAAAAGATAGACGGAAGGTGAAGAGATGACTGGAGATGATCGGAAACTTACTAAGAGAAAATCCGATTGTTACAACTGAATTCCAACATTATGTTTGGTTAGTTTTTTTAAGGGAAGGAATCTCTCAAATCTTTTGAATTCCACCATCCACAGAATTGTCCATTCCTTCATGTTGGGGAAGGAATTCAAATCCATTCCTTTGGAATTTATTACAAAGACAAAAAATCCCTTAAAAAACATCTGCTCCTTCTCTTCACTTCATCTTGTCAATGAACAGACTTGCTCAAAATTCTTTCTCCTCCATTCATCTCGTCAAAGAACATACCTGTTCAAACTTGTCTTTCTCTTCCATTGATCTTCTCGATCTCTATGATCGTAACAATTCTGTCGTTTTCTTCCTTTCATCGATCTTCTTCTTATACATCGATCTTCTTCTACTATGTTCCTCTCGTTCTTCTCTGATCTGCTCCTTCTTCTCCGTTCATCGATGTGCTTCTTCTACTCTGTCGCATAAGAATATTTCGAACCTATCCTTCATCGATATGATTCTTCTACTCTGTCCTTCCTGTTCTTCGTTCTTCATCGTTCACCATATCTGCTTCTTTTTTGTTCCAGATCGTGTTCTTCACAATCGACTCCAGATATGCTTCTTTTTTGTTCATTCCTTCCCTTCCTGTCTTTCTTCGTTGTTCACCATCTTCACCAGATCAGCTTCGATCGTCACCATCAGCTTCGATCATGTTCTTCAATATCTGATCCATATCTGCTTCTTATTTTAATTAGATATAAAGTAAAAAGACCTATGCTAGAGATTTGCCTATTAGGTATAAAAGATAAAATAAAAAGTCAAATTAAATGACATAATTTTGTACATTATAATGATAATTTACATAATTTTACAAATTAATGGTAATTTTATGAAATATCATAAAAAGGGTATTTTGTGTTGTAGGATAAGTGTGTCATCGTCTAAAGGATATGACGGTAGAGATAGAGATAAGTATATCAGAGTTAGATTAGAACTGAAATATCTCATATCTATCTACTTGTAACTCGTCCCTATTTAAAGAGCTTTTGATTAATGAGAATTACATATTCATTCACTTCATTTATTGTTGTTCTATTCGTTTTTTCCTTTAACACGTTATCAGCACGTAAAGCTCAAAGCTATTTTTCATCGTCTCTAAACGATTGGTGCACGTTGTCGTTGAACGGCTTGTCGCAAAATTGCATCGCTACTGCGTTATCTTTTGCTCGTTGCCACACATGTCAAAAAGAAAAATCTAGTAAGTTTTCTATCAATTTCTTCATAAGTGAATACTAGAAGCGTACTCGTGCAATGCAGCGAGATACATCACGATTTTAATGTTTCATTTTATTTTTTTGTCGATTTACAGTATGATTTTGGATGGTTTTGAGAAAGAGATAATGTTTTTTTTATAAATTTGTTTAATTTAGGCTTAATAATATAATGTTTTTTATATAAAAAATTAAGTATTTTGTTAGAATTCAATGATTATCTTATATATTTTAATGACATCTAGAAAAAATAACCAATTACATATTTGATAATATAATATAATTAAAATAAAATTATCTATATCTATAGTTCTATACTATATTATAAAGCACGGATAAAAAAACTCTTACATACAAATTATTAGGCACAAGATACCATCATTTTATGCAAGATTTTAAAAATATCTTAATTTACAACTATCAAAGCACAAGATACATATTACTACTGCAGACTTCTAACACCCACCAATTTGGTATGTGCAGGGTCTTCCTTTTATGCAGACCTTTCCATGTATCACTATTAATTAATATATTATATTATATTTGATACATATAAATTAAGAGAAGTCTGCAGTAGTAATATGTATCTTGTGCTTTGATACACTATTTTCTTGGTCTTAAGGTGCTCTCAGATCCATCGGGAATTTATCTTTGTCAAGCCAAATACACCTCAGATCTTTTGTCAAAAGCTGGGATTACTGACAACAAAACGGCATCCACTCCTCTTGAGCACAACCTTCATTTGGCTCCAAATACTGGACCTCCTCTGCGTGATCCTACTTTATATCGCCAGTTAGTGGGGTCACTTGTCTATCTGACAGTGACTCGACCTGATATTGCCTATGTTGTTCATACTGTCAGTCAGTTCATGTCTGCACCCTGTTCTGATCACTACACTGTTGTCCTGCGCATTCTTCGATATTTAAAAGGGACCATGTTTCATGGCCTTCATTTTCCATCCACCTCATAATTGAATTTGCGAGGTTTTTCTGATGCTGATTGGGACAGTGACATGACTGATCGTCGCTCCACTACCAGCTACTGTTTCTTTTTGGCGACTCTCTTATTTCTTGGCGAAGCAAGAAACAATCTCTCACAGCTCGGTACAGTACTGAAGCTGAGTATCGAGCACTAGCTGACACGGCTCAAGAACTTGTGTGGTTACGCTGACTACTCTCTGACATGGGGGCTCCTCAACAATCTCCAACTCCATTGTGGTATGACAAGAACAATGCAATTCAGATTGCTCACAATGATGTCTTCCACGAGCGAACGAAGCATATTGAAATTGACTATCACTTTGTTCGTCAACATGTGACACGTAAGACTATTCAGCTTCTTCCTATTTCAACTCTTGATCAATCGACCGACATTTTCACTAAAGCTTATCTACTAGGACGGTTTCGTGATCTAGTTTCCAAACTCCATCTGGCTCATTCTTCTCCTGATTGAGTTTGAGGGGGGATGTTAATGTATATGTGTAGAGGGCCCAGGCCCATGTCAGTATACGACCCAAGCCCATATTGTTCATGTATATATTCTTTGTATATTGTAGTCTAGGTTAGATTACTCATTATTTACTTTTCATATTGTACGTTTTCTCTCAATCAATATATCGAGGTTTCAAACCTTCAGCATATTCATCGTCTCCTTCAACCATATTCATCTTCTAACATTCCTTATATACGTAAATGGTTGAATCAACTCATCCCGAAATCAACGTCGTAAACTCAAAAGAATCTGAGTACCATAAATGAGTATATAAATCTCCTTTTGAAAGGTACAAGAAAATACCTAAAGTCCATCAATTCCCTATTGACCCTAAAACCAACATCTTGAAAAGGTACAAGCAAATATCCTTACGTTTTGAGACGACATATAAATCCTAACTTTCATAGGAATACCTTTATTAGAAACCCCCAAAGAATTGTGGGATGTCCCGAAAGGTAGAATCGGGAGTATTCATGAATATGTACTTCCCGAACTAATCGTACAGTGGAATGAAACTCACTTATTCGATTACAAAAAGGTAACTGATTTCAACAAAGAAATGTTATATTCAAAACGCATCTCAATCTTTGTGGCAAGGAACTCACAGAAGATGATATGATTCCTAACATTATTTCCACCTTACATATATCAGTAAGTATTAATGAACTAATATAAGTTGGAATGTAACCTTTAGACAAACTCATCAGCCTACTGCAAGTGGTTGAGAGACACAACAAGGTTCTTTCAAATAACAACACCAGATATGTCGGGACAAAGAAAATTCCCGAGATCAATAATGAGAATGTGGAAACAACTCCAAAAGATTGTGAGTTAAAAACAATTTCACACATGTGACATTTATGCACCATGTGGATGTGACCCTAGAAAGGGTCAGGGTCATTGTAATAATCAGGAATGATTTTTCAATACCTGGAGTGGAGATACAACTAATGTCCCAGGTGATAATGGACAATCAAATAAGAAATGCACTAAAGGGTGCTCCTATCGAAAAGGGGAACAAGTTGAAAATGAACTATATCATATTAATTTAAGATTGATTAAGCATAGGTTTCTTGGACATTTATTTTAAGTATTAAAATTAATTTCTTTTTTTAAGTAAAATCGAATATGTAACCATTATAGATGTAAATAAATACATCTAAAAAATAACAAAACTATCAATATTCTCCGTTCCATGTAGGAATGTATCGAGGAGAACTTGAGTTTTTGTAGAATATTCCACACAATCTAAAATGATAGACAAATACTTATTTTATAATTCATCCAACCAAAATACTTAGACGATGGACTGTCATTTTCTTGTTAGTACAAGATTAATAGGAACCTTGTAAAGATATTCGTATCAAATGGAAATGAGAATATATACATAAGTTCTAATGAATATGAAAGTAAACATATATCATGGAAACAAATGTGTCAAACTAGTAAATTATTGGGTCATCGAAACATTTTTTTGTCACCCATAAAGAACTTTAGGGCAATGACACATATATGTTTCGACATGACCATGTGGGACAACATGGTTATGACATAGTGATCCGTGTATTGCAAAATACACATAGACACATCCTCTTTCGAGTGAAAGGTAAATTGTAACTGTTGACTTCTGCAACATAAGAATCAACACCGCCATCATAATATGCCCTCTCAAATACCTAAAAGTTTTGTATACCCTGATCCTTAGCCAAGATAGGAATGAGACCATCCTAAAGCTAAGGACATAATACAAAAATATTTCATTGTTACAACGAAAACAAGGTGATACTTATGAACATAAACATCCAGAATGCGGGACATTAAAGTATTTTATGGTTCTGGTTTCGACACGATGAACGCATGTCGTATTATTGTCCACATGAAATACTGCACTCCTAGCACTAGTTATACGTTTAAGGGCTCACCACCCTGATTATTTCATCAAGTCTACATGACTTGGAATGCTGGAGAATTTTTATCATAAGGATTTGATGTTTATTGCATATGTATTGGGATCAATGTAGAGTTTCCTATACCCCATGTGTATATATAAAATGGTCTCATAGAAGTTGTTATCAAAAGAATATGATGATATATAGGGTATTGATAATGTGCACCAATTTACCCACATCTATCCGGGGTTATGCAATTATTATATGCAATTTTTTTTTTCGTTTTTAGACCCACTACTAGCTAACCAGCCTCATGCGTACCGGTTGGTAACTGAATATAAGCCTGATATTTTACATTTACGCATATTTGGTTTCATAGCATATGTGCCACTTGCGCCCCAGAGCGCATCAAAATGGGTCCTTAAAGATGATTTGGTATATGTTGGATATGAATCCCCAACAATTATCCGCTAATTAGAATATTTGACTATTGATCTCTTTACCGCTAGATTTGCGGGTTGTCACTTTCATGAGACAGTCTTCCCATCGTTAGGGGAAGATAAGAAAAAAGAGTTTCCATGGGAACGATAGTAAGTGTCATTGAATATTCTCACTCTGTCTCATTGTGATCCCCAAAACTTCATAACGTAATGTTGAAGTCAAACAAATCAGACTCGATACCTGATACATTTAAGGTTATTCCAAAAGTGACAAGATCACATATACAAGCTGCAAATATACTCACAAGGTTAAAAAGTCCCCAACAGGGGCACAACGCCATTGGAAAGTGCGTTGCAATCACACAGTGGATGTGTGGTTGAGATCGTAGCTACCAAATGGAAGTGGAGGAAGCTGTCAGGATCGAATTCTTAACAAGAATAAATTCTCAGAAACTAATATCAAAGAAGTTTGCGGAATAACACTTTGATATTCACTAAAACAGTAAACCAAAACAGTATATAATCAACAACTTGTAAACTTGTATTGAATGCTTGAAGTTACAAGATTAAACACACAACCTCAATATTGATGAACAGGCTCACCAATACGAATTCTACTTCTCTAGAATTAGGATCTATGCCTTGAGGTTGATTTTCTCTCTAGAACTAAAACTTAATTAAATCTCAAACAAAAGTTATTCTACTATTCTAAACAATACAATATATATACTGAAGATAAAAGATAATTACAATTTATACAATATCTCCAGAATATCTTCCATCATTATCTCTAAGCTTCCATGAATATCTTCAGTTTATCCAGCTGTCATCCTTTCCATACAGATCTCCATCTTATAAGCAGTATTAATCATAAGCAGCATTAATACTCTGAGCAGTATTAACTCTAGCAGTACTAACCATGCTCAGCAGCATTAATCTCTTCAAGCAGTACTAACTTTGAACTAGCAGTACTAATCTTGTTGAGCAACATTAATCATCAACTAGCAGCATTAATAACAGAAGTACTAACTAGAAGTATTAACTGTTTTCTTCTAGCAGCATTAACTTTGTTCCAGCAACATTAACTTTGTTCCAGCAACATTAACTTTGTTCCAGCAACATTAACTACAACTGGCAACATTAACCACAGAAGTAGTAACCTCAGAAGTATTAACCAAGTTCTTCTAGCAGCATTAACTTCAGAAGTAGTAACCATGTTGAACTAGCAATATTAACACATTCAACAGTAGTATCCATCCATGAATATCTTTCAGACCCAACAATCTCCCCCTAACTTAACTTTTCAAAACTGAGAAGTTAAGTTCTTCAACATAAGGTCTTTATGTGTAATTTCTAGTTCTTCTTGATTCAGTTTCTGCTGTTATCTTCTTTTCTGTTTCTACTGTTATCTTCTTTTCTGTTTCTGATGTAGTTACTGCTTTGTTTCAGCTTCTTCACTTATCTCCCCCTCAAAATAAGATTTCATATCAACTTGATTCTCCTTCTCATGTCTTCTCAAGTTCAGATGTTTAAGTCTCCCCCTTTTTGAAATTATCATGATCTGTGCTCCTTTTCATCAATACAAACTTTAATTTTCTTCTTTTTCAGTACCAGCTTCTTGATATGATCTATCTGCTAGTGATAAGAAGTGATCACCTTTTCATCTCTTTTATCTCCATAATTTGATTGTGAACTTTCAGACTAATTGTACCAAGTGTATCCATCAATTCTTTGTAGTTAAACTGTCCTCACCTCCTTTAGGTGTTTTTACCACCCTTGAAGGATCCTTGGATCTTTTAGTAGAGATCTTCTGCCTAGCAGAAGCACCTTCTACTCCCTTGGTTTCTTGGCACCTGGGACCTTTAGATAATTACTCATCTAAAGTTGCCATGGGGAAGGTCTTAGATATGTTCACACTGTCCTGTCCTGCACTTTGTGCAAAGTCAGTAGTGTGAGCCTTACAACCCATATGCTCTTGCATCTCCTTATTGAGCACCTTCTTGAGGTTGGGATACACCCCTATGGTTTCCCTTTGGATATTATCTGATGAAAAATGCTCCATCAGAGGGTTTGTAGGTTTTGAGGTTGAAGATACAAGAAGGGAAGGAACCTTCTGTATCTTTTCCTTATATAGTATGGTAATGGGGAATGTTGGTTTGACAAAAGGAATCTGAAGATTTATGCTTTGTAGTGGAAGGTGTGGATAGGTCATCAGTGGGTTGGTCTAATGAGGGCTTTGACCCTGATGCCTTACCTTCTTGATTGTGGGACATCACCATCATTGTAGAGAACAATGGTGTGTCAACTCCTTCCGAGTCCCTAACAGATCTTCTCATGTTTGAGAAAACCTTGCCTTTAGGGGGTTTAGGTACATATACCTCCTCAAAGTGAGGTATGTCCGTCAATTCATTATTAAGTACTTCTTGTACAAACCTTGGATATAGATAAAAGCTTTTTGATTGATATCCAGGTTTGACATTAAATTATTGAAGATCATTTTAGGTATAGAAAACTTACATTAGCAGTAGTAACACTTATCAGCAGCATTAACACAGACTGACAGTAGTAACACATACCAGCAGCATTAACACAGTCTGACAGTATTCACTGAACTAGAAGTACTAACTACCTTTCAGTATTAGCAACCTTTTTCACTTTTCTTACCTTCTGCTGGATCAGAAGTAACATGTCCTCCATCAAATCTTTTAAAGAATTTGAAGGCAGTCCATGTTCCTTGTTATGTGCCAAGAGCAACCATTATCTTCATTCCAAATGCTCTTCCTCTTGAGCTTTTGGTTGCCCTGCACACTTGATAAATCAGTTAGTCTTTGAGGGAACCCAAGCCAAAGTGGTCTTGGGTTGTCCTTTCTCATTTATATAATCTGTCAGTTTTGTCTGAATGAGTTGTTTAGGAATCTCATGACTGGAGTACTTTGTCAAGATTATAGGCTTGGCTGCATTACTACTAGAAGCAGCACTAGCCTTGTTAGCAGTACTAACTTGGTTAGCAGTACTAATCAAGTTAGCAGCACTATTCTTGTTAGCAGTACTATCTGGGATAGCAGTACTAACAGGTTTCTTTGCAATTGGAACCCAAACTTGAGCAAAGTTGTTTGCTTTCTTTGTCTTTAAGTTACTCCTTTGTTTATTTGAAGTATTTTTCTTAGTTTTAGCAAACTTGTTTTGAACATGAGACTTTTTAGGTGCTCTGTTCTCAGCCATTTGATTCCTTCCTTGCTTCCTATAACCAAAGGAGTTTTGAGTTTGTCTTTGAAAATTTACTCTTTGGTTTATAGGATTGAAATAACAGTATTTGGCAACATGATTAAGCTTTCCACAAATAAAACAAGGTTTTGGTCTATTGATTTTACTTAGATCAACCCCTTGTTTTTGTGCCCACTGATTATTCCAATTTCTCTGATTTCCCCTTGGTTTATCATGTTTTTGGGGATCAGACTTATTGCAAGCACACTGTTGACAAGGAGCAGGTTTCACAACTGTGGTCTGTTTGTAGTGGACTTTGTTAGACTTTCCCTCAGTCTTCTCAATGTTCTTAGATTTGACCCAAGTCTTTCCACATCCCTCATTGGTGATAATGTGATTTTCTAGAGGAATCTCACCACTCACAGTGTTCTCCTTATTTTTTTCACTAGAATTCTCTTCTTCAGAGTCTGTTTCAACCACCACCTTTTCTAATGGATCTACCTTAGTGGCTCTATCAGATAATTCCTTCCTATCCTTGGTCTCTAGCAAGTCTGATATAGGAGGGATGTAGTTGTTGTTGTATGGTGGTGGGGTGGTGTTATAGCCTATTCATCTTCTAAGTTTGTCATGGATTTGAGTTTGGAGCAAAGAGTCCATTGCTTTTGAAGCATTGGAAAATTTCTCAATATCCAGCTTGGCTTTCTCAAACTCACTCTTTATCTTCCCATTCTCCTCCTTAGACTTTTTCAGTTGAAGTTCTAAGTCAGTTTTCTCCCACTTCCAGTAATTTGTATCATATGAATGTTGAAGTTCATTGGCTTGGAAACCTTTAATCTGTTCCTCAAAGCTCTCAACGATTCTTACATAGTCTTTTATATCTCTCTCTAATCTTTTAAGATCATCACACATACCCTGATTGTGATCCCTGTACCTTTGAACAGTTTCAATACAGGATTTAGAGCAAAGATTAGATGTTACCTCAGTGGGAATGGCAGTGCTTGTCGATTCTGATTCTTTAGCCATGATGATTGATGTTGAATGAATGTTTCTGAGAATACTAGCTCTGATACCACTTGTCAGGATCGAATTCTTAACAAGAATAAATTCTCAGAAACTAATATCAAAGAAGTTTGCGGAATAACACTTTGATATTCACTAAAACAGTAAACCAAAACAGTATATAATCAACAACTTGTAAACTTGTATTGAATGCTTGAAGTTACAAGATTAAACACACAACCTCAATATTGATGAACAGGCTCACCAATACGAATTCTACTTCTCTAGAATTAGGATCTATGCCTTGAGGTTGATTTTCTCTCTAGAACTAAAACTTAATTAAATCTCAAACAAAAGTTATTCTACTATTCTAAACAATACAATATATATACTGAAGATAAAAGATAATTACAATTTATACAATATCTCCAGAATATCTTCCATCATTATCTCTAAGCTTCCATGAATATCTTCAGTTTATCCAGCTGTCATCCTTTCCATACAGATCTCCATCTTATAAGCAGTATTAATCATAAGCAGCATTAATACTCTGAGCAGTATTAACTCTAGCAGTACTAACCATGCTCAGCAGCATTAATCTCTTCAAGCAGTACTAACTTTGAACTAATAGTACTAATCTTGTTGAGCAACATTAATCATCAACTAGCAGCATTAATAACAGAAGTACTAACTAGAAGTATTAACTGTTTTCTTCTAGTAGCATTAACTTTGTTCCAGCAACATTAACTTTGTTCCAGCAACATTAACTACAACTGGCAACATTAACCACAGAAGTAGTAACCTCAGAAGTATTAACCAAGTTCTTCTAGCAGCATTAACTTCAGAAGTAGTAACCATGTTGAACTAGCAATATTAACACATTCAACAGTAGTATCCATCCATGAATATCTTTCAGACCCAACAGAAGCTACTTGGTTCGATAGATTATCTAAAGGAAGAGAATAGTGAGGCACATCCATTAATCATCAATACACAAAACTCTCATGAGATTGTCTCTGATTATAATTATGTCCATGAATCATCACTGGAGGACGCTCCGAAGTTAATATTAATTCTTGTAACACCCTCAACTCTGGAAATAGCAATATATTTAAAATTTTCTAAATACATCAATAAATGAATCATCTACAACCACAAATTTAGATTCGACTACAAAACACATTTACAATCTATACGTATGGACTATAAAGGACGGGTGCTACTAATACCCATGCATAGTCACTATTTCCAACTTGCGGAAGACTTCACCGGATACTTACTTTTGAATCTAGCTAAGGCTCTACTCTCCATAGGACTGCTAGAACCAAACTCCCAACTGGAACCTGATGCACATGCCGACAAATAGAAAGGTTAGGCTAAACGCCTAGTGAGTTCAACAGTTTATATCATGATTATAAAGAAAACGTAAAAGGGAAATATCGTGACTTATAATCATGATCCTTTAAAAATGATTTAGTTAACAAATAAGAGAACAACTCATTTACTAATAATATGCATTTTATAAATGGATGCCTCAACGCCAAAATATTCTTTCATGAAATAATGAAATCCAACACTTATTCAAAACGATAATAATGGTAATGCTCGAATAATGAAATTCGAGTAAGCTTTATAAAATAAATGACCAAAATATGAGTAAACTCAAGTTTCTAAGATTATAGCATAAGAGAGATAATTCAGACTCAAAATGTGGATATAAATTGACTCCCAATTTATGATAATGCATATAATACTTCATATCCCCAAACACCCCAAAACACGGGTAGGGATTAATACTCAACCCATAAAACACGGAATGAACTCATGTATGCAAAATGTCACCGAAAACAAATGTATAAAAGACTCAGCCCAAAAACAACACCTTTCGGTGACGGGGGGAGACCCGATTCCGCATAATGTGACGTGCACAAAGTAAGCCACACATTACGTTAAAGTGGTATAAGTACCGGACTCAACATCTTTCAGCATACACCCATAGATACTAGCACGAAGGACTTACACCATACCAAAGAAGCCAATCGCGCCTCAATGGGGAAAACCAAACGTTCCCCCATCGAACAAAGCAATAAATGTATCGACCTCAGCATCTTTGAACATACACCCATTTGATACGAGCACGAAGGACTTATAACCCAATCCGATTCTGAACGTGCCTCGATGTGGAAAACTAGTCGTCCCAACACCGGATAAAATACAAAAGTGCTCATGGATCCATAGCAGACGGGGCTGAAACCTTACATGACTCAAAACGAATGAACTAACGCATTCAAAACATGTATTCCCAAATAAGATGCAATAAATGCAAATCCTAACCAAACGCTCTATAATGAGCTATCAAATCCGGACAAGTGTCCCCAAGACCCAACAAAATCCAAGCCGAGACATACGCTCAACAAATCCAAAGACCCCACATTGAAAATCATAGAATGAAATCAAATGTGGACGACCCGAAATAATGCAACCAATGCTTCAATACACCCAAATAACTTTAACATGATTTAGATCGGGACAAAACATTTTCCAAAGTGGATTTATACCTTTTATTCTTTCAAACCATCCCATGACACCCAATATAACGCATTTATACTCAGAAATATGCTCCATGCAATAAATCATTTAAATACCCAAAATATATGATTTATTTATCAAAATGCCCAAAATCCTAAATGTGGGTGTTTTATGAGTTTATAAAACTGAATACTTCCAACTAACCAAAACTTATCAGATGATTAGCAGTTAACCATTTTCATACAAAACATGCAAACACTTTAAAATAAACATTTTGGCATGTATACCATTTTCACAAATCAACTTGAACTCACCTTGCTAGATTTAGGCTAAATCTAGATTTCGCCCAACGAGCTCTTTTGAAGGCCGCTTGAATCCTCAAGCCGAGAAATTCCAACACCATCTTAGATGGTGAGACTTTCCGAGGGCACCCAAACCAACTCTTCAACTCGAGTTTCCAAAACCTAGATCCACACATTACCGACCATAAGAATACTTATTTAACCGAATCGAAACATTCTCCGAACATTATACAACAAAGACCCCATTTTGGTCCAAACCCAAATTTAACCTAAGTTCCTCCAAAACCATCAAATCCGAAGATGATAACCCATAAACTAGGATAAACATCAAGAGAGGATTTATATCTTACAACAAGGTTTAGAAATGGGAAAGATATCCTTACCACTTAGGTTTTGACGAAAACCTAGAAAACCCTATGTTGAGCTTGAGGTTGAAGATGAGGATGAAGCTTCTTGACCAAAGCTTTCAAATCTTTGCTGGGTGGAATGAGGAACACTTTGAACATAAAAGATTTGGTTCCTTGAATGCCCAAAACCGATTTTAAAACAAAGATTTTAAAACGACCAGGGTCGCCGGTGATTGTGCTCGATGATTGTGCCCAGGGCACTATCGCCTAATCTGTACCGAGGGCACCACCCCGCTGGCGATTGTGCCCGGCGATTGTGCCCAGGGCACTCTCGCCAAGGCACTATCGCCCAGTGTGTACTGCACCCCGATTTCTTCCATTTAACAACCGGAGCACTCACGATGCGATAAGGCTTAAAAGGTAGGGCGTAGGGGATGAAATTCTGAGATCGAAACTCAAGGATTCCTCCAAGGATTGGCTTTCACAGAAAGAAATTTACGGTTGGTACAATCCTCCCAACCTTAGAATGATTTCGTCCTCGAAATCTAGCTTCTCATGAAACCTTATCCGTAGGAGGATTGCCCTTAACCCACCTGGCAGCAACACGAACACGAACCTTGCACTGATACTCATGACAACCACCCCTCATGGGCACATCACACTCATAACCGAGCGAATACTTATCTTTCCCAAAGTAACCTTTACCCACAAAGTTACGGTCGTCTCCCAACCTTGGGTGACAATTACCACCTCTAGGTGATTGATGACTTCAACTTCTCACCGACCAATCCCCTTCAAAACTACACGGTTCACAAACCAAAGCTAAAGGTCGCCACCACACTCCCATGTGTCCTCCGATTCTTACCTATCCATTCCTAATATTGATAAAGTTGGTCTTCCAGGGCACACTAATGTGTCCTTCAGGTAACTGGTTAACCCAAATTTGGCTATCACTCAACTCCGTTCCAATCCCAACCTCACAATATTCTCATCACAAATTCCTTATTACCATGGGAATGCTCACACACATCGGTACTTAAACATCAACACTTAACCTTCTTTTAATTTCCATCACCGAAAGATCATTATTTCCCGTAATCTAACCTGAATACTACCAAACATTCCAAGGTCCATTGACTTCAAGGGAACAAGTCGACGCCTAGGACTAAACGGTGACCTCGAAACGTGGACATCCCGTCCAAATTTCGTTCCAGACAGATTGTAGCACTAAGGTTGACACCTAACAGAAAGCTAAAATTCCAAGTCTTACGTTTCTAACAGACAGATCACCAAAATTTCCTTTAATCGCGGAACCCACTAAGACGGTACACCAATCAACATATACCATGATGTCACACCGACGAACAATCCATCAAAGTCGGTACACCAATCAACAAATTTACGGGTGTTACAATTCTAGAGATGAATATTAATCTCAAATGAACTATGAGAGTACATATGAGTCTATGGACAGATCATATATAATCATTGATGATTTATTCACATATACGATGGCTCATAAGATGATCTAGCTCGACGACATCGAACCAGACACAGTTGAATAATATCAACAAAGAGCATATTGGCCTAAATGTAAAGAAACAATCCAGAAAGAATTATATTTTTTGACAAATGATCGGGTATTTGGTCTGGTAATGCTAACCTACCAAGTGTAAGCCCGTAGGACATGACTGAGTCTTTGTCAGAAAGCGTAACAAGAATAATGAAGTCCTAATGTATGAGGCTCTCCTTTGGCGCAAGGTTTCTCACAACGCCCTGGATTGACCACGAGAAGACTTACTCTCCCGTGATGGACGTTATAACGTTCTGCTAATTAATTAGCCTAGTAGTTTCCGAATGACTGGAAATGCAGCTCATGAATGTGGTTACCACATATCTCTACGGGGATCTAGATTTAGAGATATATAAAAGTGTTTGATGATATTACATTACTAAAATCAAGTAACTCTAAACCATGAAATGTGTTTGCAATAAAATTGAAACACTCAATTTATAGATTAAAACAATTTATGCGGATGTGGTATACCCGCTGGTAGCTATTTGTCGTGCACTCAAAGCGAGGACATTGAATTTCCCAGCGTGGACACAAGTATATATCAACACTGGGATCGCTACAAGTAATATAATGGTACAAGTACCGAGTATCGTACCCACAGGTACTAGACTACTGAAAAATACAGACTTTCATGAACTTCTTGCACAAGTTTCGAGTTGGAAAAAATATTTGTTTGATTGGTGAATTAATTCTAAAAATATGAAATGAACTTTTTATAATTAAAGAATGGGTATGGGTGTAAGCATTCCTTGAGACAAACGTAGTAACGAAGATTTATACCCAAATCTCTTTGTGATATAAATCTCCTCCGACGTTTGAACCTTAGTAAATCATACAAAACCCGTATCTCTACGTGGTTATCAAAGACTCTCTCAAATCTTTGTGCATCACTTAAGTCGTATTTCGAATCCGCCCCTCTCGAGGTCAAGATTTAATATAAACACATCAAAGTGATCGACTTATCTGCATTGAGTTTAAGTCCCGACTCAAGTGACCAAGCTTAAGGATTAGTAATAATGGTCGCACCCAAGTGTTGCCTACTAGCCTCAAGTTAGCTCGCACCCACACCCAAAAGGTGCTTAGCTCATGCTAATACTGGAAGACATAACAATAAAGTAAAAAATGAAAATTAAATATTTGCATGAAAATAAATAAAGTAAGAGCAAAGTAAGAAAATAAACTACGGAATTTAAAATGCTAGAATTAAGGAACAAGAAATTAAAGTACTAAAATTAAAGAGCAAGAAATTAAAGTACTTAAAATTAAACTTGCAATAAATGAAAATGCTAGGAAGTTAAAATGCATAAAATTAAAGTACAATAATTTAAAGACAAGAATTTAAACTAAACTAATCTTCAAAGCTAAGTTCTTTCTTTTTGGAGAGAAGAACTTAGGATGATGAGAGAGTGATGGAGAGCTTGATGATGGATTTGTTGATGGATGATGGAGAATGAAGCACCAAGGCCCTTCTTATATAGTAAAAGAGATGGAAAATACTCATTGGGTAATGTCTTTGTCCAATGGATATTCCTATTATCCTCACACCCTCCAATGATGACCTCATGCCTCCAATCATTGTTGAATATGCCAAAAAGGCCCACTAAATTCAGATAAAGCCTTTGCCCCATGGATATTCGGGTGCCCACCGCGGGCACTTACTGCCCTCTCCGACAGTTTTCCCAATTTCTGCACAAAAATAACTTTTGATACCAATATCATAACTTGCTTTAATTATGGACCAAATGAATATAGAAAGAAGCAAAAGTGTGTATAAATGAGAAATAAACAACGGAAAAGAGCGATAAATAACACTCAAGAATGAGGGTTATCACCCGCCTAAGTGAATACTTGATTGAGAAATGATATATAAGAACGATGAACTGTGCCCTTGATTGGGAAATGATATATTCAAGAAAACAAGTTCCAGATTTTCAAAGCAACTTAATATGTTGATGTTATGAACATAATAGGTACTCATGATGAAATAAGAGAAACCACAAGCTACTTGAAATCTAAATTTGAGATGGAAAATCTTGGGAAAACTTGGTTTTGTCTAGCTATTTGAGCTAGGACACTGAGTTTGTGAAATATTAATTCACCGATCGCATATGTCTAGAAAATAATCAGACAATTTAATATGGACAAAGCGCATGCGGTTAGCACTCCCATGATCGGTCAAAGTGTTGGATATAAGGAAAGATCCATTTCGTCTAAAGGATGACGACGAAAAAGTGTTGGGGAGATGGAATTCCCTATCTAAGTACAATATGCGCATTATTGTACTTAACACAATACACTTGACCGTATATTGTATTTCTCAGTGAACTTGTTAGATAGATTTACCTCAGCGCCAACGTAACGTCATTGGAATGATATCAAGTTAATCTTTTGGAACCATTGACATGGGCTTATACTTTCCCTATATAAATAAAAATGTGATTGATAATGGAACTTCAATACCTATTTAGAATGTAAGCAGCAAAAGTACTAACTCTTATAGAAAAACACCAAACAATGTTTTGGTATGTATTTGCTGATATTAGGTATCTGTCTGACCTATACAAAGGTTGTTCCCAAACTGGATAAGGAATTACCACATGGAACATGTCAATTGCTTGGAAGTAAGCTAAGCAAACCCTTTTTAACAACCTCCTTGAATTATTCCAAGGATATTACCCTCCATGAGATAATTAAAGAATGTATATGATTAAGGACTATCATTACATATATTAGAGGAGCTAGTAATTTTGGGTTCAACCAGTATCCTATTTGCATATATGGAAATAATGCATCATGTATCGAAGAAATGGACATAAGATACATCAAGAGTGATAACACAAAGCATATTCTGCTTAAGTCTTATACAATCAGCAATAAGAAAACTCTCCTCGAGATTCAATTGAATCAAGTAAGATGTCAGGAGAACATGACACATTTTACCAAATCATTACCTAAAACTATATATTGGGAAACATGTAGAAAGTAAGTGCAAATGTTTTCCAAACTCCCTTGATTAATGCACGAATCAGAGGGAGTAGTAGACAAAAGGGGGAGTCTACTATATTTGTGATATTGGTATGTTGTGTTCTTTCCTTCAACCAAGGTTTTATTTTTTCCATTGAGTTTTGTTCCTTGGTGTAAGGTTTTAGTGAGGCAACTGTTTATATACCATCATGTTTTCCTAACTCTCATGATTAATGTACGAATCTAAGAGAAAACTAGACTGAAGGAAAAGTCTATATATTGCAAAGAAGTTGGTATGTTGTACTCTTTCCTTCGTTCTATTTTTTATCCCACTGGGTTTTTATTTTGGCGTAAGGTTTTAACGAGGCAACAATTGTGCACCATCACTCCTTTGACTCGGCACAAGGGGGAGTGTTGTAGGATAAGTGTGTCATCGTCTAAAGGATATGACGATAGAGATGGAGATAAGTATATCAGAGTTAGATTAGAACTGAAATATCTCATATATATCTACTTGTAATTCATCCCTATTTAAAGGGCTTTTGATTAATGAGAATTACATATTCATTCTTTCCATTTATTGTTGTTCTATTCGTTTTTTCCTTTAACATTTTGGACATTTTTCATCATTTCATTCCATTTCTTGAGGTACATTTTGTGAACCAAACAGAATGATTCCAATTCATTTGACTGATTACATTTCATTTCCTGCCAACCAAACACTTAGTCAAACCTGATAACATTTCATTCTAATTTATTTCAGATTCCAATTCATTTTTAGAAATCATTCTGCGAACCAACCACCCCTAATCTTATCCTCCAAAACAAATAACCTTTTATGTATTTATTTATTTTATGTTATTTAAAAAAACAACATTTTGTTTTTTGAAATAAGTACTTTAGAAATTATTTATTTGATCGTTAGCAACAAACCACAAGATATTGGTGAGATTAATTATACTTTACATATATATTTTTTAATATCGTCTTATTAAAAAATATTGTCGTCAATTTTACTTAAACCCTATGCATTCAAACAATACATTTTTTAAACAAAACAATTACTCCCTTTTATCACAAAATTAATTGTCTACAATGAAATAAACATACAATTTTAAAAATATATAAATATTTATTTAATTAAAAAAATTACTTGTAATTATATAGAGAGAGAGAAATTCTCTCAATCTCATAATTAAAGATAGATAGAATGAGAAAATAAACATTTACTTTTGAAATTAGACACTTATTAGTTATTGAGTGAATTGCAAATTTGGTCCCTGTGGTTTGTTTTTCTCACATTTGGTCTCTACAAAATTTTTATTGCAAGAAAATCCTTGTGGTATGCAAAAGTGCTCGGATTTAGTCCTTGAGACTAACTCCGTTAGATTCCCTCCCGTTAATCCCCCTCATGTGCCTTGCACATGAGGGCATTTTGGTTATGTTTCTTTTTTTTCATTTTTCACTAAAAACCAGAAATCACAGGGACCAAATCCTCTCCTTCCCGTGAACCAGATGTGGTTGTGGAAAAATAGAAAAAGGAACAAATCCCTGAGTAAATCAAGAACAAAAGGCATAGAAGAAGTAGAAGAAGAAACATAAAAAGAAGCAGGTCAGGGGAGGGGAGTCCGGCGATGGGAAGTAGAAGGAGAAGCAGTCCGACGATGGGGTGTCCGACGAGAGCAGTCTGGCGATGGGGTGTCCGACGAGAGCAGTCCGGCGATGGGGTAGGGATTCCGACGATGGGGTGTCCGATGATAAGCAGTCCGATGATGGGGTCTCCAGATCCGACCATCTTCCCCCTTCACTCTCATTGTCTTTTATTTTCCAAATCCAACCATGAACAAGGATGAGATATGCAAAAAAATCGCACACACAGATCTGGAGGCGATGATGGAGATGATGGTGAAGAACATCCATGGAGATTATAGAGATTATGGGTGGGTGATGGTTAGATGATGGTAATATGAAAAAGGAACATGTGTTTGGATTTAGATTTGGGTTTGAGCCTGTGTTTAGACTTCGATTTTGGGTTTGAATCTTTTTTACTTCGATTTAGATTTGTTTTTAGGTTCAATTTTGGGTTTGAATCTTCTTTTTGTTTCTTTTCTAGGTTTGATTCTAGGTTTCAACTTTGGGTTTGAGCGTGTGATCCAGATTATGGGTTTGTATTTGGATTTCGATTTCATTTATGGGTTTATATCTATTACGATTTCATTTATGGTAGAGGGTTTCTGTTTGAATATGATTTAGTGTTTGTTTTTTGAATTCGATGTGGGTTTTTGATTTATATGGATATGTGTCACAAGATTTTCAATGAAGATGTTCATGGCGTTCTTGAAGCTTTCATGAAGATATTCATAGTATTCATGAATATGTTTATATATGCAGGCATATGCAGGATTTGGTCCCTGTGATTTCTGGTTTTTAGTGAAAAATGAAAAAAAGAAACATGACCAAAATGCCCTCATGTGTGCACATGAGGGGATTTAACGGGAGGGAATCTAACTAAGTTAGTCTCAGGGACTAAATCCGAGCACTTTTGCATACTACAAGGATTTTCTTGCAATAAAAATTTTATAGGGACCAAGTGTGAGAAAACAACAAACCACAGGGACCAAATTTGCAATTCACTCTTAGTTATTTTTTGGAACAGATTAAAATAGTAATGTAAATATTTATTTTGAAAAGTAAGGATATCATTCTAATTAAGGATACAATAAAACAAATGTTTCCTTGGGAAGTTTGTTTGATAAGGTTTTAAGTAAATTAGATGTATGGTCTTATCACTATTAAATTTGGTCCATATTTTAAACTAATTATAGTTTTGTTCATTATGGTTGTCATTTTATTTAACTTTGATTCCCTAACTAATTCTAATTAAAAAAAATCAATTAACTTTTAGGCATCGTTTGGCAAAAATAAGCTAACTTATTTTCTAGGTACATGTTTAGATGGACATAAGCTAGCTTTTTGATAAGCTACTTAGAGTAGTTTATGAGGACCTTTTTGTGATTATTCCAATTATACTCTCATTAATATTCATTATTATATATTAACTACTAATTATAAATACATATAATATAAACTTTAATTATACATTGATATAAATTTTCAATAATTTAGAATTATTGATAATTATATTAATTTTTTAATATTGATCAATATATTTTGGTTATAAATATTCATTATTTTTGTAATTAATATTTGATTATTTTTTCATATTATATGTAATGGTTATTAAAAATCATAAGTTAATGTAGATTTTTTTTAAAATTTGGTTTAAAATTCAAAATTTTATAATATATATAATAATAAATTTCAAATTCTTTTAATTAATATATTATAGTATTTACTACCTTATTTTTATTAATTAATATGTTATATTACTATAAATATGTTTTAATTATATTATTAAATATTGTGTAACACCCTTAAATCCGGAAATAACAACTAATTTAAAATTTTCTAAATACACCGATAAAGGAATTATCTACAACCATAAATCAAGATTTAACCTCAATACAAACATTCATTCTATACAAAAGCCTATGATAAGAACGGTTGCTACTAAAACCCCATAATAGTCACTATCTCCAAAATTGCGGAAAACTTCACCAACTATTTACATTTGCACAAAGCTAAGGCTCAACTCTTCATGGCTGCTAGAACCAAACCCCAACTGGAACCTGATGCACATGCCAACAAATAAAAAGGTTAGGCTAACGCCTAGTGAGTCCAAGAGTTTTCCATATGAATAAAGATATCTTTGAAATAAGGTAATGCAGTTTAAATCATAATCTTTCAAAAGGTATGCTTTGAATATGAACACGACTCGTTTTCAATAATATGCATTTTAGGCAAAGAACACCAATTTAGACGTTTTCCAAACCAGACTACATTCAAAGGTGATGATACCAATATAAGCCGCCCATTCATAAATTAGCTTCAACCCAAAACTCACTCAAAGCGTAAACATAAATTGAACTCTCCATTTATGAAGATACGGTTAAACCTTATATCCCGGAACACCCAAAACACGGGTGGGGCATAATACTCAACCCATAAATCAAGGGTAAAACCCAATTATACAAAACGTCACCGAAAACTTGGATAATAAAACACAATACCCAAAAATAACACCTTTCGGTGACGGGGGAGACCTGATTCCATAAAATGTGACGGTCCACAAAGTAAGCCCATTTTATGTTGTTAAGACTAGTCATATAAACAAAAGTACACGCAAGGGATGTCAGACTCAGTGGCTTTAAACTTACATCCACGGAAAGTCAACTTCAACCGCGAAAGGTTCAACCGCGAAAGGTCATTATGTTGAAATCCTCATCCAATATCGCAACCAAGGCTCTAAGTCGAGCTACCAAAACTGGACAATTGTCCTAAAACCCAATCAAAATAAAAATACCAATCTGCTGGCTTAGCAACCCATTGACTCATTGGTAAATGAAATAAAAATACAATAAAACGCACTCGACCTACGGATATGCAAACACCACGATTAAAAGTGTAATTAATTCAAAACTCCACCTTAGTTGAGGCAATCAATTTTCCAAATGACTTATACCCTTATATTTCCAAAATGCCTCATAACACCAATGACATGCATTTTCCCAAACTTAAATGCTGATAAGAATAAAAATCAGAAAATGAGACTATAAACATTATTCCAAGTACTTTACATAAATGTGAAAGTAATACTTTATAAAACATTTCATTTCATGGATGACGTATAAAACCCGACAAACATTTAAAAGTGTATTTCTTTGACCAAAGATCCACTTATGCAATAAGACCTCAAAACACATTCATTTGGTGACACATTTATCGAAATGCCCAAAAATCCTAAATGTAGGTGTTATACAAAGGGTGTAAAGTTAAATACTTCAAATAATCAAAGATTAGCAAATAACCCAACAATTGATAATTTCATGTAAAACACATAAACACTTTAAAATAGACATTTTGGCATGTACAACGTTTTCACAAATCAACTTGAACTCACCTTGCTAGATTTAGGCTAAATCTAAATTTTACCCACTTAGAGCTTCCTTCAAGAAACTTGAATCTTCAAGACAAAACTTCCAAAACCTAGATCCACAAGTTTCCAACCATAAATAATCATATTCAACTATATGGAATCGTTCCCCAAACATCTTGCATCAAAATCTCCATTTTGGCCACAAACCTAATTTTGACCCAAAATTCCCAAAATTATCCAAAACGAAATTTAGAGAAATCAAACACTAGGAAACCATCAATGGAGCATTTATAACTTATTTCATGGTTTAGAAATGGAAGGAATACACTTACCACTTAGGTTTTGATGAAAACCTAGAAAACCCCAAATTTCTCAAAGATGGAGGTGAGGGTGATGAACTCTTGACCTTTGCTTCCAATCCATTACCAAATACTCTTAAATCTTCCCAAAACTAATAATATATCCTTGAAAATCTCTCAAATACGAAACTATAGCAAAAAGAATCGCCTCAAACGGAGTTGTGGTGAAGGAGATATGAGGAAATGAAGAAATGAGAGAAAAGTCGGATTTAAGTGAAATTCACAGCGCAGATGCTGGCGGGCGCGCTCAATATGTTGCGTGGGCGCGAGCGATGGGAGTGATCGCGGGCATTTTGCTGCGTGGGCGCGAGCAGTGCAACTTTCGACCAGAGATATTTCCGAACATTGTTTTGGCCGTAACTTCTTCGTTATAGCTCCGATTTTGCTCCAGAAAGAACCGTTGGACTCGTAATTGAATCCTTCATCTATCTAGACTATAAAAATCCAGGATTCAAGTCCAAAATATTTTATCTTATTTTTCCCTAAAATAACGGTTTCGGTATTAACTCGAAATGGTGCCTCTCGAAATCGGGGTGTTACATATTGTAATTGATTATTTTTTCTAGATGTCCTTTTTGGTAATTTACATGCTTATAAGCTAGTTTTTGTCAAACGTGACTTTTTCATCAACTAGCTTAACAACTACCAGCTAGCTTATCAGCTAGTTTGCCAAACATATCCTTAGGGTATTTTGATCATTTGAATCTTTTGTCTTTTTACTAATAACTATATATATGTAGGGTTAGGTTACGGTGAGAAGTTGAGTTAACGATGAGAAACGTGAGAAGTGGTTATCAACCGTTGGATGAGAAATGGACGTATATTAGGATGAGATGTACCGAGGTAGGATCAATTACCTTCTAAGTCGCAATTAATGGTGTAACACCCGAAAATTTAAGGTAAGTATTCACACCTCGTACTTTAGATATCGTATTAAATTGTGAATATGGGAATCCTTGGTGTGTAAAATTTACATTTGGAGTTTGATCATGTTATACTTTATTTGGAATGTCTAACCATGCGCTCACTATCGACTCAGATCAAGATTTTCGGGCCTTGGGGGTGTGGTGCGATAGTGCCATGCGACAGTGCCCTAGGCACAGTCGCTGGTCATAATCGTTGGCCTTGTACCGCGGCCTAGGTGTGTGACGCAATTGTGACACCGCGATAGTGACACAGGCACAATCGCCGGTCACTATCGCCTGAAGTGTACAACGACTAAGGGGAAGCACGCGACTTTGACACCGCGACAGTGTGAATGGTACTGTCGTCGTCGGACTCTGAGGGTATAAAAAGACCTGTTAGCCGATTTTAAACCACAATACCACTTTATTTTATTTTGTTTACGGGATTAGGAAGCATTTAGGGCGATTTCTTCCCTCAATCATCATTCCTCATTAAATTCTAGGGTTTTGTTGGTGGAGAAATTTAAGAAGAAGTTAGTTAGGTAGTTGTGAAGCATTCATTGTGGTTCCTATCAAAGCTCCAAGTTTCAAGAGTTCAAGTGTTCATCTACTTCTTTTCTAGGGTTTTATATAAACCTATGTAACACCCTAAAAAATGGGGGGTAATTTAAAACTTTAAATTTCGGCAATGATTCGTCTAAATGATGGAGGTTTATAAAGCCTGTAATTTTGAACAATCACTACATGAAATATTCCAATTAATCAACAAATCAAAAGGGAAATCCGGAACACAACCGGATCAAGTTTTTCCCAATTAATACAACTATTGCCCAAACGGGTAGTTTGTAAATCCAAATGAATACTATCAAGTGGGATGAAATTTCAACAACCGGTTAATCTAAGGTACTTGACTAGATTAAGTCGAGTGTCGCTACATCCCTAAAATGTTTGTCTCTCTTCCTACGATTCCCAAAAATGTCGCTTCCTACGGTGCTCCTACCAACACCAACCGGCCGTTCAAGTCTTCCTAGGACCTCTACTAGGGGAACCTGTAAACCAACACACAAGCAACGAGTGTTAGGATAAAAGCCTAGTGAGTTCTGACAAATAAGATTAAGAGTATAATACAAAGTAGAAGAAATATAAACATTGATACCCGTCCCGCAGTAATAGTGTAATGCTGCCTTCCTACGAGTCCACAACAGTTACAATTCTGAATAAAGTCGCCATATTCAATTATTGGAGGTCTACACCTCAGGTCCTTGACTTTAGTGTCTACCACTCGGTCACACCTCAAGTCTCTTTTTACTCCTTTAGTGTCCACTCCGTAGAGTACCACCTCAAGCTCGTAGAACCTTAGTTCCTACTCCGTCTTGGGAGAGTTTCACCTCAAAGGTCCATGACCCTTTAGTGTCCACTCTCTAGGCTTTCAATTTAAGCATATCCCCTTTTCTTATAACACTTAGAACACCATCCCTCATGCATAAGGGTTGGGTCCAACATTTCATTATTTAACCAAAGCCAAATTAAAGCCACCAAGCCCCACATAAGGCATCAAGATAAAGTTACATAACTAACAACTTGGACATTCTCCAAATCGGCCCATTTATTACCAAACCCGAACAATGACTAGCATTCATCTCATCAAATATATAAGAGTACATAGAATCAAATATAACCAAGTTCCACATATAACCATTTTAGGTCAAACTCTCACATAACCATTTTAACTAGAAATCATGAGGTTAGTAAATCATTTAGGTATATATGTATAGGTATAATAACACATAAATATTGGTGTATTTACACACATGGCATAGTAGGAAACTCACCAATAGGATTTGTAAGTGAAAACCCTAAAATGAAGAAACCCTAGAAAGTGGATCTTTACTTGAAGCTTTTATGGTCTTTGAATCTCTACTTGAATGAGGTAAGAGTGGTGGTTGGATCTTACTGAATGCAACTTGGTGGATTTAGGTTGAATATTAACTGAAGAGAGAAGGGAAGAGTTGAAATCGTTCAAAGAGGGAGAGAGTATCGATCTGTTCTTGAAATCAGATCTGTGAGTTTAATGAGAAGAAAACGATTTTATAAAACTGAGGCAAAAAGGAACGCGGTGAGAATGACAAGCGAGAGTGCCCCTGGCAATCTCTTGGGGAATGTACCGCGGCCACACTGATCCTCGCGATTGTGACATGGGAGAGTGACCCCAGGCACTATCGCCTAGCACTCTCACCAAATATGTACCGAAACTCATCTTCTCTAGGCGACAGTGTCACTGTGACTATGACCATGGCATACTCGCCGGGCATAGTCGCCAGGTAGGTACTGAATGCCAAAACCTTCCAAGTTCGAGTTCTAGACTTCCCAATTTCATTGATTGACACACTTAATTGACAATAACACTCGTATAATGTAACATCCTAAAAATAGGGATAACAAAAATCCAGAAAACGGACGTGAGGTATGCTAAAATTGCCATAGCAAGAGCCTCCCAAAAATGGGGAATATAAAATTAATAACCTGTTTAATCACAATTGTAATTTAACGGACAGTAAACAACAACCAACTAATCTAATTTCTACATCTAGAAAAGAGATTACAAAAAGGGTTGTCATCTATAGGCCCAAACGGTCTATATCTAAAAGTATAACGCGTCCATGTGCAATTCCCCAAGCTCTCACCCCCAAGCAACTAAACCTGCTTAAGACCGCCGCCGCTAGAACCTGAGATACACATCGACACCAAACAAGTGTTAGGCCAAAAAGCCTAGTGAGTTGAACAATAATAAACATGCATGAACAGATACCATTCTTATCAGCAGTTAACCAGTGTTCAACATATGTGGAGTCATTAGGGGAGACCCAAAGCACCAATCAAGTCCCACCCAAGAGTCGATATACCTTGATGCCCTTAACAAGGAACACCCCAAAGGCCCGACACACCCGAAGACTATCGCTAAGAAAATTCCCCGAATGGCGGAGGTCTAGGCACATACCATCACAGTAGCGCCCAAGACTACATCCTCCTAGTGTACTGACTTGGTTCGTCCACATAATGCATATAGGAGGTCCTTTAGGTGTATTTCAACCCAACATATTTCAATACCAACTACGGGTACAATATTACCATCCTATCCTCATGCAATCCAACAAAAGACCCAAATGACACTTATATTCATCATGCATATAAATATGTCATCAAAGTGGTATTCCAACTAGAACCATCACAATACCCATACATGCGTACATTTCATATCAAGTTAATCACATTGTATATCCATGAGAAAAGCCCCAAATAATGGCACCCATAACATAAGACATAACATATCACCAATATCTATATTTCCAACTATTTTCATCAAGAAATCCTAAATACTTGTACACATAGAGATAAAATAGCAAATAGAATATTATGATGTGTATCTAGTTTTAACAAAGGTTTAGTAAACTCACAATCTAGGTTTTTGACCAAAAACCTAGAAAAGATGAAACCCTAGCTTTTGAAGAAGATGAGACTTGAAGAAGATGAAGATCTGGAAGGATGCTTCAATGAACTCACTTGGATGAACCTTCAATGATGATTTAATGCTCTTATCACCCAAAATCTGGAAGTTATAAGGTAGGAGACGAAAACCCTAAAATCAAGCTTTTGGATACTTGAGGAAGATGAAGATGGAGATGGTGGTGAAGCTTCCAATCCGAAACCTTGGATGATGATCTTCACTCTAGCAATAAATGGTGGAAGATTGGTGGTTGAAAGAACCTTAGATGAAGTAGGTTGAGAGGAAGGGTTTGGGAGAGAATGTTTGAAATGAAGAAGATGAGAAATGAGAAATATTTGGGAAAATTCATTTAATGCCCGCACTGGGCTACTGCCTCATGCGCACGGCCCGTGCGTTTTTAATGAAGGATGGCGCACGGGTCGTGCGCCACACACAGAAGCACATCAAACTTCTTCTCATTTGGTCAAATCCCGTTTTGGTCATAACTTCTTCGATATAGCTCCGTTTTCGCTACGGAAAGAACCGTTGGACTCGTAGTTAAATCATTCATCCATTCAAACTATAAAATTAAAGATTCAAGCCCAAAAAATCAAGAATCTAATTTAACCAATGAGATTTCGGGGTGTTACATATAAGATAATAATTCAAGTAGAGGTCTTAACACAACATTAAACATATAGACAAGGTCTTAACGGGAGACAATTACATATAACAAAATTTGGGGTGTTACAATCCTCCCCACTTGAATAAGATTTCGTCCCCGAAATCATACACTACTCAAAGAGATGAGGGTATCTCCTCTTCATGTCCTCCTCGGCCTCCCATGTCACGTTTGCCCCACGGTGGTTCTTCCATTGGACCTTGACCATGATCACCTCCTTGTGACAGAGTCTCTTAGATTTCCTTGCTAAGATGGTATCGGGTTCTTCTACGCATCAATTGTTGTCCACCCGGATTTTAGACAGCGGTATGACACTTTCCTCCTCTGCTAAACATTTTCGAAGATAACACACATGAAATGTAGGGTGGATTCCTTCCATTTCGGGTGGCAGTTCCAGTTTGTATGCTTGGAGTCCGACCCAGTCAATAATGGTGAATGGTCCAAGAAAGCGGGGACTAAGCTTCCCACACTTACCAAATCGGATTATTCCCTTCCAAGGTGACACCTTCAACATCACACGGTTGCCTACCTGAAATTCCACAAGTCTTCTCTTCTTATCTGCGTAGCTCTTCTGCCGGTCTTGGGCCGCCTTCAGTCGCTCTCTAATACATTTGACCTTATCGGCCGTCTCTTGGACAATCTCTGGTCCCGTAAATTGTTTTTCCCCTAACTCTAGCCAACACACCGGGGTCCGACACTTTCGACCATAAAGAGCCTCGAACGGTTCCATTCCGATGCTAGAATGGTAACTGTTGTTGTAGGCGAATTCCACCAATGGTAGATGCATGTCCCAACTACCTCCAAAATCAATGACACAAGACCTCAACATCTCTTCTATGGTCTGAATGGTCCTCTCGCTTTGTCCGTCCGTCTGCGGGTGGTATGCGGTACTCAGTTTGATCCTTGTACCCAACTCCCTTTGTAACCTATCCCATAAATTTGAAGTGAACTGGCTATCGCGATAGGACACAATGGATAGTGGCACCCTGTGCCTCGAGACAACCTCATCAATATACAATCTTGCCATCTTATCTATTAGTAGCGTTTCACGCATTGCCAAGAAGTGTGCGCTTTTGGTCAGTCTATCCACTACCACCCAAATGGTGTCGTGACCCCTTAAGGTTTTTGGGTAACTTGGTCACGCATTTCAAGGCATGCTTTATGACGGCATATGTATACATATATGTATGTGTGTACATATATATACTTTTGTGTGTTAGTGTTTGAATTATCCCGCAGAACAATGTAAGTTTATATAAAGTTATAAAAACTAAAAAGAAAAGAAGAACCATTTATATCAATCATATATGAAAATGATACCAGGTGTGTAAAATCGAGATTAAATCTTTTAAGTCTCCCCTTACTACTTTTTTCAATATTAAAAGAATTCTTGTTCGACTCATGTATATGGGAATGAGAGTAAGGATTTATCAATTTACAGTTTTAGTTTATATATTTATTTTAAAGTTTATTCAAGTCTTAAATATCACAAATAATTATCATTTATCCCCCAAGTTAAATTTAAAAAAAAACTCTTGCCATAAAAACTAACACGTTGTAACACATCATAACGCGTTACAACGGAAACCAAGCCTTAGGGTGGAGCCACAACCCACAGGGGTTAACGTGATAGCGAACTCAAGTCTTGGTGTAATAAACCATAACGAATTATTTAGAACCATGGGTAAAAGACATATCAAGGATTGATAATTTTACCTGGTAAGTGAGTAGAAAAAGCCCTTACCCAGTAAAAGATGATAACTCATATTGATAAATATTTACCGGATAAATATTTGGTAAACAACCCAGAAGTCACTTATGTCTAAAAAGATATGATGTAGAACAACTAAACGCATACTTTTCAGTTTTTGGATTTTGATTATGAAAGAATAACAGAGCCCATAACCAACCTATAAAAAAATCTTGACCAGTCTCATACGTAGGACCAGCTATTAGGCCCAAATTTAATCATTCGAGGCTTCAATTTAAAATTTTCCCAATTTTTCAGTTTTTAATTAATTTTATTTTAAAGTAAATAGTATAAAATTGATTATTTTCGTCATTAAGAACATCTCCGAGAGATATTATATATTTTTTTAAAATAGAGTATTAAAAGTCAAAATCTCTAAATTCCAACTTCAACAACTATTCTATTTTATAAATTGTAGCATTAATTATATTATTAAAATAATTAATACATTAATAAAAAAAAAATTCTCTCATAAACATTTTAGAGTAAACTACGATTTTCGTCCTTATGGTTTAATGTTTATAACGATTTTCGTCCCTAGGATTTCTATTATGCTTCCATTTTCGTCCTCACACTAACTTTGTTAAATAAAATCGTTAAATCAAGGACAATTTGGTAATTTTATATTTTTCTTATATTATGTTTTATTAAAGTAAAGCATTTATAATTAAAGTAAAGCATTTATAAAGTAAAATAAAACTAAACCACCACTCACACTCACACTCACACTCACATCCTCACCAAGCACCCCACCCACCACTCATACTCCACAACCATTAGCCTGCAACTTCTTCTCCTTCCCTTTTTTCCTTGGGTAAGTCATTCTCAAAATCCTCATTTTCTCCATTTTTCAAATCAAACCCAACTCTAAACCTAAATTACCATACCAATTAATAGATGAAGGCAAAGACCTAAACCCAAACCTTTTGATGGTGCATCAGAAAAGTTGTAAGGAGAGCTCCAATAAAGTTCAAAGACGATTTAGATGCAGGCCTTAAAGCAGAATCAATCGAAGTAGTGGGCTCGAGGGGTGTACAGAAAACCGTCAACCCGCGAAACCCGACCAACCCAACCCGCTCCCAACCCAATTAAACCCAACCCGTGAAACCGCCAAACCGCTAATTAGAAGGGTTGAAATTGGGTTAGGAAAACTCAACCCAACCCGCCGCTATTTTTTTATAAAATTATATATATATATATATATATATATATATATATATAATATACGGTTTATTCACAACCCAAATTAACTTTAAAACTTATGGATTTTATTTTATATTTAGAAGATTGTAATTAGGGTTGTAAACAAACCGTTCAGTAAAACGTTCGTAAACCGTTCGGCGGGAAGCTCGTTTATGTTCGTTCATTTATAAATGAACGAACACAAATACATTTTTTTGTTCGTTTAGTTAAAGAACGAACATGAACAATGGTCTCGTTCGTTCATTTATGTTCGTTAATGTTCGTTCGTTTGCATTCGTTTATGTTTGTTTACGTTTGTTTATGTTCGTTTATTATATAAATATATTTATATATTGGTACATTAATATGTAAAATCATTAACTAAATTGAATTTTAGAATTCCTTTTTTATTGCTCATAAGTTTATCCAGTTTTTCATTTTGTTATGTTATTTTTTAGAAACGAAATGATGAGTAATGGTGGTTGTTTTTTATTCATTTATGTTCATTTGTTTATGTTCATTTAAATTTATTTATGTTCGTTCGTTTATGTTTGTTTAAGTCCATTTATGTTCGTTCGTTTATGTTTGTTTAAGTCCATTTATGTTCGTTTAGCATCTTAACGAACGAACATAAATGAACTCGAACAAACACATTTTTTTAATGAATGAACATGAACACATAAATTTTCGTCGGTTTACCGTTCGTGTTCGTTCGGTTCGTTTACAACCCTAATTGTAATAACTAATAACTTTGTTGAGATATTTTTAGTTTTATTTATCGTATTTCAATCGACAAATTTATGTATATTACTAACCCGTCAACCCAACCCAACCCGCCATAACCCAAAGGGTTGGGTTCTATTTTTGAATGGGTTGGGTTGGGTTAAGATTTTTCAAACCGCCATAATTGGGTTGGGTTATAAAAACGTCCCAACCCGCCCAACCCAACCCGCCATAACCCACAAGGGTTGGGTTGGGTTGGGTTCTATTTTTGAATGGGTTGGATTGGGTTAAGATTTTCCAAACCACCATAATTGGGTTGGGTTGTAAAAACGTCCCAACCCGCCCAACCCAACCCGTGTACACCCCTAGGTTCGACCGAATATGTGGTGGGAGAATGTGTGACACTTAGCCTAATATGCGGTGGTATTCAACGGGAAGAAGTTGCAGTGGTGGGGTGGACGGACGTCGGAGGGTGGCCGGGAAAAAGGATCGAGGAAGACGATCGAAGGTGGACGACCGATGGTCAATGGTGTTCAATGGGATTTATATGTATAATATAAATTATTAAATATAATATATGTATATATACAATATAAGTTATTATATTATAAAATATAAAATAGGATAATATACAATATAAATAACCTAATATTTACCTTTTTGATTGAAAATTAAAAAAATGTAGAATGACCAAATTGCCTATGACTTAACGTACTTATTTAACAGAGTTAGTATGAGGGACGAAAAGCGAAACAAAATGAAAATCGCAAGAACAAAAAATCAGTTTTTAGAGACCAAGGACTAAAATCGTGATAAACATCAAACCATAGAGACGGAAATCATAGTTTACTCAACATTTTACTTCAATTTCTCTTATTGATGGAAAAATTAAAATATTATTTCTTTTTCTTAAAAATTAGATTTTAGAGATTTATCTAAATTTGGATATTTTTATCTTCTTTCTCTTTTTTGCTCTATTTTAACATACAAGATAACACAATTGTTTGGAGCAATTTTTTTTATTGCTAAACCTCCTCTTTTTTCAATTTTAACATAGTTGTTGAAGATGATAACGTCCTATCTTAGGTAAAGAGTTTTTGCTTTTTAGATATAATTTTGAATTTTTTTTTCAAAACTGCTAAAAATGTAGATACAATAATTGAGTTGTAAATAAAAATATAAAGCTGTAAGCACATGTCGGTATTCATAAGATATTTGTTTATTTTTCTATATAATTTAAAATTGAACGACTTTTTATATCAGGGTCGGACCCAAATTTTTTTTTATACGGTGGCACCACATAATATAGACAAAAAAATTTACAAAAAACACAGTTTTATCGATATGTCTTCATCTTTTTACCGACGTTAAACATTGTCTGATGTGTTTTTTTTTGCCTAATTCCACCATTTCGAGAAATTTTTAAAGTTTTTTGCTTAATTTCGACGAATTTTTAACCTTTTTATTGATTTCAAGGGATTTTTTTTCGGTTTTTTTGGTTGATGTCAGGAGTTTTATTCGGTTTTTTGGTTGATTTCGAAAGGCTTTTTTTGGTTGATTACAAGTTACGGTTGCACCTTCTTGAAGTTTTCAAAATAATACGGTAGTACCTTCCAAAACGATACGGTTGTACCTTTCACGAACCTAAAAATCTTACCCTTCGTCGGAGAAAAGATACGGTGGCACGTGCCACCCATGCCACCATGGTAGCTCCGTCCATGTTTTATATTAACATTTTAAAAATGTTGTCTTACCTTCTTACAATTTCATTTAATGACCATTCATTAACAAAATGCAACCCGAGTCAAGTGGAGCATGCATGGAGTCAAATCTAAAGACCTTGCCTGTAAAGTAAATTATCGCACCCACGGTCCAACCAATAACTGATCCTATTTTCATCAGTTTGTCTAATTCATAAATCAATGAAACTACGGGTTAGATCTTGTTGAGTTGTCCGGTATATTTTTTGGATTGGGTTGGACAAGTAAACGGTTTGATCAAATTTTTTGTACACCCTTAAATATCAGTAAGAATAATCTATCATTTTCAAATTTCTATAATAATGATCAAGAATTATGGTGAACTTTCTGTCATGTTATCATGAAAAAAGAAGCAACCATTTAAAAATAACTAAAATTTTGGTCGACAAATAAAGAAATCTTGTCTAATCCTATATACGAACCGAATGAATACGAACGGAGGCTTGTTCGTGTTCGTTAGTTTAACTTAACCGAACAAAAGAACATGAACTATAAACAAAGGGAATTTTTTGTGTTCATGTTTGTTCGTTAAAAAAATGTGTTTGTTCGTGTTATTTTATGTTCATTCATTAAGATGCTAAATGAACAAACACAAAAAAAACAAAAAACAACTATCATTACTCATCATTTTGTTCCCAAAAAATAACATAACAAAATGAAAATCTGGTAAACTCGGGAGGGATAAAAAAAGAATACTAAAAACTTAATTTAATTAATGATTTTACTTATTAATGTCATAATATATAAATGTTTGGGTAAAAAGTCACTCCCACGAGCGACAATTCCCACGACATAA
The DNA here is from genome assembly GCA_954870635.1 of Arctium minus. Classification (NCBI taxonomy): domain Eukaryota; kingdom Viridiplantae; phylum Streptophyta; class Magnoliopsida; order Asterales; family Asteraceae; genus Arctium; species Arctium minus. Next base: position 17,709,311 of record OX941097.1, on the reverse strand, counting down.
CCCATGAACAACGATTAACGTGTCTATTATAATAAATGCAACATACGACTAACGACAGTCGATACCAACGACATAATATTCTCTCGACTGAATTTGACGTTAGTTTATCTTGGAGCATTACTAACGTATATTTTTCCTCGGCAACCGTTACCCTTGTTACGTAAATGCAAGTCATAATACTAATTAATCTGGCTCATCAATGCATCAAAGATAACTGATGACCAGATCAATGATACGCCTTTTATTTCATTAAAGAGCATTTGTAGACGACCATTGACAAGAATTATACAAAGCACCAATAAAAGAGCCCAGCACACTTGAGTAGAGGACATCGAATACGATGATTACATCTAGCTACTATTGAACGCTCTCGAATCACAAAAATACAAACCATCAAACAAAGAATAGCCTTCAAGAGGGTTTCGAGGATATTACTATTGTTTTCTTAGTTTTTCATACGATACATCGTGGTTTACCACGACCGTTCCTTGTAATTGTTATTATTAAGGACGACGTCTATGTTTGATGTCTATACTCTATAGTGTATCGACGATCCTTCGTATCGTCCAGGGTTTTTATCTTCGATGGAGTTTTCTGCGTCATCAAATGTTTTGTCTCATTTAGATTTTCTGCGATGTTTGTCTTTGTCTAGTTTGAACGATAATTTTTTAGTTGATTAGTCTCACAATCCAAACCTTAAATTATACCTGTGCAATTTTTAGCATAAACAATAAATATTATATCTATAGGTCAAGGATATTTTATAAACCAGTAAAATCAAACAAACCGTAAACGAACATAAATGAACGAACGAGACAATTGTTCAGTTTCGTTCATTTAACTAAATGAACAAAAAAATGTGTTCGTATTCGTTCATTTATTAAATAAATGAACATAAACACACTTCCTGCCAAAAAGGTTCATAAATGGTTCGCTGAATGTTCGGTTCATTTACAGCTCTAATCTTCTCTCTTTGTGCAAAATGCATCCAAAAGAAAAGTAAATTGTAAAAAAAAAAAACTAACTAACTAACTTTTTTCATTTTAATTTTCTAAAACTGTTTTAGTGACCAAATTCATGTTCTCTAAAAGAAATATATTGGCTTCAAAAAAGAAAGTTGATTTTTCAGTAAGAATACATAATTCAAGTATGTTCTGTTTTGATATAATTTACTTTTTAATTATTGATAAAATAAAAGAAAATTGTGTATCAATTAGATTTATAACTTATTAATTCAAGTATGTTCTGTTTTGAAATAATTTACTTTTTTTTAACGTCTAATTAGATTTATAACAATTACGGATCCTTTTGATTGGTCTTTACAGGTGATGAATGTATCTCTTGTATGCATGGGGAACATGATCGCACGCAAGGACATTTGCAGATCGACTATGAAAATGTATGCAAATACTATATGACTATGCACTTCAAAGGATTAATCATGAATTATACAAATATGTCTTGTGTAACGCCCTCAATTTTGTAAGAGCAACTAATTTAAAATTTTCGATATAACATCAGAATAGGGACAAAACTTCCTTTTACAAATCAAAACTCAATCTAACCAAATTAAAATTCTATAAATAATCTCAATAAATATCAACTCCAATAAGTTACAAGGACTAAACCGTATCGGGTGCTACTTAACCCCAATACAAGTTGCTCTTCACAAAAACCAATGCGAAAGCCTTCATGAAACACCCGAAATTTCGGTAAGAAACTTGATTATTCTCTCAGTGTTCATGTCAAGATTTATCGTTTAGAAAAAGTCCTTACTTGTATGCAAGTTGGACCGGGTGCCTTCCGTGCGAAAAACGACAAGTTTCGGAGTCCGAGAGGTGTTGGACGATTATGACGGGCGACTATGACACGGTCTATGTCGCTGTGTCACAGTTGCACAAAACTTGTAAATCAATCAGAAGGGGGTCTAGTTGGTGCGACATTGACCAGCGACAATGACCATGTCATTGTCGCATGGTCATAGTCGCTGGAGACCAGCAGGTATTTATTTCACAGCCCCGATTTCTAAGTCATTTTATTTGATTTTTGAGAAGTTTTGAGCTCGTTTTCTCTGCTTGGGTAAGAAGTCACCCTCCACCATCTCCTTAAATCCTCTCAACAACTTCTTTCAATGTCATTTATGGCGGTTGTGTAGGTGTATTTAAACTCTCCTTGTGAAGATTTCCCCTCCTCAAGAGCTAGTGTCATCTCTTCTTCATCTAGAGTGTTGGTAGGGTTTGGATTAAACCCCATTGTGAGTTCATACTCCCTTTTCTTAAACTTTATACATGTCAAACACTATATTTTTAAACTCCTACATATCTCCTTGATTTTGGTTCATGTTTATAAGATTTTGACATAACTTGAGGTTTGGAAGATTTTAGGGTTTTACCACTTTCAACTAAAATGAAGAGTTCCATCATATATGATGTAAGATATAGTTTTATTTGCATGTTTATGTTGGTTACATGAAAGATTATACATATTTTCACTTTTATGATTATCATACTTGTGATTGGGTTTTACCTAATAAAATGGATTTTAGTGAGAAAATACATAGATTATTGTTGTTATGGTCTATGATTGCATTAAAAAGGGGTTTGGCACTTGATATATGTTTTGGTAAAGGAAACATATTTGGCATGGAAAATGGCCACAGTATGGTTCATGTTTGGGACTTTACATTTTCTTATCAGCAGTTAACCATAGAAATGCATTTTTGGAAATAAATGGTATTAAGAACTATATAATTGATTATAGTTGGTCACAAATAAATTTGTGACAAGTCTAGACTATTATGTTGTAATATAAAATATATTACATATGCTACACAAGATTTTAAAAAGGAAAAAAAAGGCCAAGACTTAGCCCTTAAGTTTTGGTTATTTAACCTCATCTTCTCATATCCAAGCCTTAGTCACTAAGTTAACTTAGTCCCTACTTCTCCCACTAGTATAAATAGGAGCCATCCTCTTCATTATTCATCATCCCTTTCTTAAGCTTTCTCTAGCTAAACACCAAATACTCTCCCTAATATATTATTGAGGTTGAGAGTGTTCTTGATATTCGGTGGTGTTTCGTGAAAGTTTTAGTTACGCGATCGTGGATCTCAAGATCCTTGTACAAGCACTTTGTAATCTCATTGGTTGGTAATAATATTATTGCTCTCTCTCTTTGGTGGATGTACACTATCACACCGATAGTGGAACCACGTTAAATCACGGTGTTATTTGTTTTGAACTTGCTATAATTATAGATAATAACGTTTTTGTTACTAGCTATACTTTCGTTGGTTTATTATTCTACGTTAGAGAATTATTGTGTAACATCTACATTATTGTTATCCGCATTCGTTGTTGGGTTAATTGTGCACTTGGATTTCTACCCATTTGGGACCTTAGAAATCACTCGCTAGCATTTGCATTTGTGAGACACAATTTTACCTAACAATTGGTATTAGAGCTTTCGGATCTAGATTTGGGTTTGTGTAGAAAATATACATAAACCAGTTTGCACATTTTTTTTCTCTATGGCTGACGTAGAAAATCCATTTGGTGTCGATTCCTCAAACTAGTCCCAAAAACCGTACCAAGAAGGTACATTTAATTTGTCCGGGGCTGGGCTTCGTATACAGACTTGGAATGGGGACGGTGACTTTGATAAATGGAAGTTCACAACATCTACTGCACTTAGGAAAAATGGAGTCCATCCCGTAGTAATTGCTAAAGACGAGTTAGATCCTAACATGTCTGAACTTAAGGCTAAAGAAATGGAAGCATGGGCATTTACTACTTTGTAGATGGCTATGGGAGAAAATATTATATCTGAGATTGTGTCTGAAAAGACAGCTGCAGGTGTTTGGAGCAAACGTGAGAATTTATATCTCAAGAAAACTTTGACCAACAGATTGTTACTGATGCGGTCGTGTCTCTTCTTTAAAATGAAGGAAGGCACAACCATTAAAGCTCACATGACCGAATTCGAAGATATCATTATGAAGTTGAAGGCAACATATGCACTTCTTGCTAAAGATGAAGAAGCACTTGCTATGATCCTGTTGTATTCACTTCCCGAGAAATATTCCCAATTCACTAATAGTTTTATATATAGAAGATAAACTCTTTCTTTGTCTGATGTGAAAACAGGAATGATTTCTGAAGATCAAAGAATTCAAATGAGGATCCGTAACAATCCCAGGGAGAATAATTGCAGTCAAGGACTATTTGCTGACAGAGGCCGAGACGATCAACAATCTTCAAAAGAAAGAAATCGTGGACGCTCTCAGTCTCGTCGGCCTGGCTCTCGTGGGAAATCAAAGACACGTGGAAACTGTAACTATTGCCACAAGCCAGGTCATTGGGTGAAGGATTGTCCGAGTCTTAAAAACAAAGACAAAGATAACGCCAAATCATCAGCTTTTGCAGCCGAAGAGGAGCAAGATGGCTTCTCTGCCACAGTTACACCACAGCAAGGTGACAGTCGATGGGTGTTAGATACCGGTGCATCTTGCCATATGACACCATTCCAGGATTGTTTCTCTACCTTCAAAAAAGTTGAAGGTAACAATATTTATATAGGAAATAGTACTTCGTGTGTTACTAAAGGTATCAGTACTGTACAGATCAAGATGTTCGATGGGTGTATTCGGACATTGAATAATGTCAAGGTTTTTCCATCCATGACTCGTTCCTTGATCTCTGTTGGAAAACTGTCCAAACTGGGTTGCAAGATTCGGATTGACGACGGGAGTTTGCGCATCTCCCGGGGGAGTATTATCGTAATGAAAGGCGAACGGGCGGAAAATAACCTTTTCCACTTGATTGGCAAAACTATTGCTTCTGAATCGTGTGTGGCCGAAAGCTCAAAGAATCTCGATGTTGCTCGCTTATGGCATCTTCGTTTGGGCCACACATCCGAGAAGAACTTGGAGATTTTGCGCAAGCGAAAACTCATTAAAGTCGCTGTACCTGCCAACCTGGAGTTTTGTTCGGATGTGTCAAAGGAAAGCAAACGCGTGTTTCTTTTGGTGTTGGAAAACACAACACTAAAGGCATCCTCAATTATGTTCATACAGACGTCTGGGGACCATCCAGTACTCCATCTGTTGATCCATGCTCTCTCAGTGATTTGATAAAGACCATTTTCTACACTTAGTGAAAATTACGTTTAATAAATATGTATTAGTATTTCATCATCAACGATCAGACTGAGTCTGTTCAGTAATCACTGATGATTTTTCTTGTAAACATTCATATGTATTAGTGTTTCACTATCAGCTGTTATATACTGAGTATGTTTAGTATCGCTGATAGTTTCTAATGTAAACAGCCAAACGTAATCCCTGAAGACAAGTTTCGCGTCAACAGATGTTCATAGCTGAATCGAAGACGAAGCTGTTGAACAAATACAAGTCTACTAGTGACCTGATACGGATATCAGTGAAGCAAAGACGACTCTACTCATAAGCGAAGAAACCTGAGGAAAAGCTTCAGCGATAGTTGAACTTCTTTGTATCTCTGAAGGAAGAGATACTCAGCGATCGATGATCACTTAGCTTATGCCTCAAGTCTCTTTTGTCTTTCCCTTGCACACCCAGTACGCTGTGTCAGAACGGACATACCTCTGCTACAATTCGTACAACAACTCTGTCAACTACACTGTTCATGATTCGGCCGAAAGCATGTCTCCCAAAGTCAGACCCTCTCTGCCAATCAATGAAGGACACGTGTAAAGTGCTCTGCCATGTATTTAATGCATATGGTATAAATAGAAAGATCAACTCTCCATTTGAAGAACAACTCAGAAGCCTTCATCTTTCTGAAATATAGAAACCCTTGTTTTCTATACTCTCTAAACTCCCATTCTCTATATTCTTGTGCAACCATCTTAGTGTTTCTTAAGTTTGTTTAGATTGAGTTCTACTTAATCTTATTCCGCAACAGACATGTAAATTGTGTTTGATTTATCAATAAACAATTTGTTAAACTTTAAAATCTTGTGTTTGTATTCAACCCCCCCTTCTACAAACTTGTTAAGAACCTTCGGGACCAACAAGTGGTATCAGAGCAGACTGTTTAATCTAATAAACAAAATCTTGCTTTATTCTCTTCCTTGCTATTCTAAATGGCACTTAACACAAATACAAACTACTATGATAATGGTTCACTCTCTAAACCTCCTCGATTTAGCAGAGATAACTTTGCTCTCTGGAAAAATCGAATGATGCTATTTCTAGAAGGTGTAGACCCTACTATACCTGATTACGTAGCAAATGGACCCTATGAAACTTTCTCTATCATAGTTTCCGTTCCCGCTACTACCACCACTCCTGTTGTCCCTGAGAACTATGCTCTTAAGGAGATAAGACAGTGGAGTGATGAAGACAAAAAGAAAGTAGGTCTAGATGCAAAGGCAAAAACCATTATCTCTATGGATTTGCCTGATGAAGCTTTTCATTCCATCATGCATCTTAAAACTTCTAAGGAAATGTGGGTCACTATATGTGTTCAATATGAAGGCACCACTGAAATCCAAGAAAATCGAAAGATTGACTTGGTAAGACAGTATGAAAGTTTTATCGCTGGTAAGAACGAATCTCTTTCTGACGTTCACCAGAGGTTTAACTGCTTAATTATTGATCTAAGAACCGTGGGTAGGACCTATTCTAATTCAGAGGTCTTAACTAAATTCTTAGAATGTCTTCCTGAATGTTGAGACAGTTATTCAATATATCTCAAGCTAACAAAAGACTTAAATTCTCTTTTTCTCAGCACCTTGTATGGAATATTGCTCAAACATGAGCAATCAAATATCCTGAAGAAGAATCTTGTAAAAGATTTTAAAGACTCTAAAAGCACTCTTGTTGCTTTAGTCTCTTTAGAGATAATTCCATCTCAGCGATCTACTCTCACTATCACTGAGTTAGATTCTGAATCTGAGGAACTATCAGACACTGATCTTTCAGAGTTTGATGAGTCCTTAGCACTCTTGACAAACTCTTTTAAGAGATTTGCAAAAAAGAGCAATTTCAGAAGAAATAAGCCTCTCTCTCACTGACAAGCCAAAATCAACCCCTGTTGATAAGGCTACTTCTACTTGCTTTAACTGCGAAAAGATTGGACACTTTGCAAGTGAGTGTAGGTCAAAGAAAGTCTTCAAACCTTCTACCTCCAGAAGATCCAGTGATGAAAAATACCTTAAACTGAAAGAAAAATATCAAAAGTTGAAAAACTTTAAGCGAAAAGGTAAAGGTCTCATCGCTGAAGAACATGACTGGGCTGAATCAGAAGAATCAAGTTCTGATGAAGAAGAAGTCGCTAATCTCTGTCTCATGGACGAGATTAAAGAAGAAGTGGAAGAATCTCCAGAAACTTCCATGAGCTATATATCATCTCAGGTATCTATCTCTACTAATCCCTCTCTATCTGAAGCAGAGAGAAGCCGCGCTGTTGATGTGCTGACGATTGATCTATACAATGCTCTTAACGGCAAAACTCTAGCTGAGAACAAAAACATTGATTTAACTGAACAGCTAGAGAAATGTCATGAAAATATCAGAGAACTGACTCTTTTAGAGGAAAGTTAGAAAGATCAAGTCATTGTTAATGAAATCATCAGCATATAACGTGAACAAGTCATCGCTACTCTAAAAGCAGAGAAGGCTACTGTTGAAGGATGGTGAAAATCCTCAACAAAGATCACTGAGATTATAAGTGCTCAGATCCCTGCCAGTGATAGAACTGGTCTTGGTTTCTGGAAACCACAGGATGAGCCTAAATAAGACAATTCCATGCTTAAGTTTGGAATGTTTGTCTCTTCTATCCCTGACACTTCTTATGCTCGGTGTTTTTCTTCATCTTCTTCTAATCCCATCCCTGAGGAAATATTTAAAGGCTCTAAGCCTGCAGATAAAGGAAAATCCATTTTCCATCCTTAGAAGGCTACCAAGAAAGCAAAGCTAAAAGTTCGTTCTAAACCTTCAGTAAATCGATCTTCTAGCTCTGTGATAGAAATCTTTGATCTCTGTCCTCCAAAGCTGAAGATTGATCTTAAGCCTAAGAGATCTGAAGAAATGAAAATTCCTCCTAGATCTCATGCTAAAGGCATTCTTGGAGCTGGCCCTGCTCATCTTAAATTCTCAAAACCTACTACTCATGGTCCTAAAACCACCTTCAAATATAGAAAATGCTATCATTGTGGGTTTACTGACTATATTGTTGGTAAATGTCCAACTGCCACTAAAGCTGATAAAACAGTTAAAGTGAAGATGAATGCCTCTAAGGCTGAGAAGGTCACCAAAGCTGAGAAATCGACCAAGGTGAAGAATACCACTAAGGTTTAGAAATTAACCAAAGTGAAGGTTACCACTGAAGCTGAATCTTCATCTGCTGTGAAGATTGCTGATCCTTCCATCTCCACTGAACCTAAAGGACCCATTGAAAAATGGGTACCAAACAAAGCTTAATCTTCCTTATGTTTGCAGGGATCTAAGGGCATCTGGTATCTTGATAGTGGATGCTCTCGACATATGACAGGACAAAAAGACCTGCTCACTGAATACAAGGAAGAGAAAGGTCCATCAGTGACCTTTGGTGGAAATGGAAAAGGATATACCCGAGGGTTTGGTGTCCTCAGCAATGGGACAACTACCTTCAGAAGAGTCGCGTACGTAGATGGACTGAAGCGCAATCTTCTGAGCAACAGTCAACTATGTGACAAAGACTATGAAGTTCGCTTTACCAAGAAAGCATGTTAAGTGGTAAATGAGAATGGAAAACTAGCTCTCAGTGGTTATCGTAAGGAAAATGTCTATGTAATAGATATGGACTCTATTACCACTGAAAACGTATGTTTTCTTTCTAAAGCTTCATCTGATGTCAACTGGCTATGGCACAAAAGGCTCTCTCATCTAAACTTCAAAACCCTGAATTCTCTCTCATCTAAGGAACTGGTTTATGGTCTTCCTCAGCACTCATATGCTAAGGAATCTCTATGTTCAGCATGTGAAAAAGGAAAACAGACAAAAGCTAGTTTCAAATCTAAACAAGTTTCCTCAATGACAAGTCCTCTTCAACTCTTGCATATGGATTTGTTTGGCCCTGTCAATATCCAATCCATAGCTGGAAAGAAATATACACTTGTCATTGTAGATGAATACTCTCGCTACACCTGTGTTATCTTTCTTCGCTGCAAGAGTGATACTCCATAAGAACTAATATCTTTTGTTAAAAAGATGGAAGTGCTGAATAATCTTACTGTTCGTTCAATAAGAAGTGATCATGGAACTAAATTCAAAAACATTTCTCTGAACAATTTCTTTGAGAACAAGGGAATTTCTCACAACTTTTCTCCAGTAAGAACACCTCAGCAAAACGGAGTCGCTGAAAGAAGAAACAGAACGATCATTGAAGCTGCTATATCAATGCTCAGCGATTCTCACCTCCCTACTCAATTTTGGGTTGAAGCTGTGAATATTGCATGCTTTACTCAAAACAGATCGCTGATAGTAAAGCGATTTGGAAAGACAACTTATGAACTATTTCATGGAAGAAAACCCTCTATCAGTTTTCTTCATATCTTTGGTTGTCAGTGCTTCATTCTAAACAACAAAGATCTACTTGGAAAGTTCGATCCAAAAGCTGATGACGGAATATTTCTTGGATATTCCTCTATCACCAAAGCCTACAGAGTCTTCAACAAGAGAAGACAAACTATAGAAGAAACAATTCATGTCACCTTTGATGAAACTCGCTCAGCGAACTCTAAACCAATCGCTGACAATGAAGAGCTAAATGCTTGGATGTTTTCTCATTACAGAGAAACAGAACCCTTCTTCTCAAACCATCAGCACTCAGATCCTCCAACTGTTGATGACGATCCAAACATCATACATCCCAACACTGAATCCACCTCATGGGTTTCAGATGAGCCTCTAAACACACTTCCTCCATCAGATCTTCCTTCGTCTGAAAACCTTTCAAAAAACAATGAACTATCTGACTCTCAACAGTTAATTGCTGATGAAACTCAAGCTTCTTCATCAGTGAACATTCCAAATGTTGATCCAACTCCTGAAGTGAGCGATCATGCTCCTGCTCAACGATGGACAAGAGATCACCCCATAGATCAAATTCTTGGTGATCCCGACTCAGGTATTCAGACTCGTCGAAGTTCAGGAAAAATCTGCCTCTTTGTTAACTTTATTTCTTTAATAGAGCCAAAGAAAACTGATGATGTCCTCAGAGATCCAAACTGGGTCAGCGCTATGCAAGAAGAGCTGACTGAGTTTACTCGAAACAAAGTTTGGAATCTTGTTCCTAGACCATCTGATAAAACTGTTATAGGCACCAAATGGGTGTTTAGAAACAAGTTAGATGAACATGGAACTGTGACCCACAACAAGGCTAGACTTGTTGCTCAGGGATACAGACAAGAGGAAGGCATAGACTATGATGAAACCTTTGCCCCTGTGGCTAGGCTCGATGCAATTCGACTCTTCTTAGCTTATGCAGTTTACAAAGACTTCATTGTATATCAAATGGATGTAAAATCAACGTTTCTAAATGGAAAGTTGAATGAAGAAGTCTATGTAGAACAACCTCTAGGGTTCTCTGACCCTAAGCATCCAAATTATGTTTATAAATTGGATAAGTCTCTCTATGGTCTAAAACAAGCCCCTCGTGCTTGGTATGACACTCTCTCATCCTTTCTTATCTCTAAAAATTTTGAACGTGGTAAAATTGATAATACCTTGTTTTTCAGAAAGATAAAAGGTCATATTATTCTTGTACAAATATATGTCGATGACATAATATTTGGTTCTACTAACCCATCTTTGTGTACTCATTTCGCTGAAAGAATGAAGAAAGAATACAAAATGAGTATTTTGGGTGAGCTAACGTACTTTCTTGGTCTTCAGATTAAACAATCTGAAAAAAGGTACTTTTATCAACCAAGGTAAGTATGTTAAAGATATGTTGAATAAGTTTGATCTAAACCAGACTTCAATGATGAAAACTCCTATGGCACCTCCACTAACATTAAACAAGGATCCATCTGGAAAACCTGTCAATGTCACTGCCTATAGAGGAATGATAGGCTCTCTGTTGTATCTTACAGCGAGCCGACCTGACATCATGTACTCTACCTGTTTATGTGCACGCTATCAGTCTGAACCCAAGGAATCCCATTTGATCGCTGTCAAGCGAATTTTCAGATATCTGAAAGGAACTCCTAACCTCGGTCTTTGGTATCCCAAAGACTAAGGGTTCGATCTAATTGGATATTCAGATAGTGATTTTGCAGGTTGTAAACTCGATAGAAAGAGCACCACTGGTGGATGTCAACTTCTAGGAGGAAAGCTGGTAAGTTGGACGAGTAAAAAGCAAAATTCAGTGTCCACTTCCACAGCTGAAGCTGAATACGTAGCCGCTGGAAGTTGTTGTGCTCAAGTCTTATGGATGAGAAATCAACTATTAGACTATGACCTTCAGCTATCAAAGATTCCAATCTATTGCGACAACACTAGTGCTATCACTATAGCAAATAATCCAGTGCTACATTCAAAGAGAAAACACATAGAGATCAGATATTATTTTATCAGAGATCATGTGATGAATGGTGATATTGAACTTCACTTTATCCCTACTGACTATCAGCTAGCTGATTTATTCACCAAACCTCTTGATGAGACAAGGTTCAACTTTCTCATCGGCGAGCTTGGAATGCTGAATCTTGAAGAGTAACTTCATCTTTCATGCATTATGTCAGTAACACTAAGTTCCCCTTCATCACTTACTCTCTAAACAAATCTCTGACTCTTAGGTATGTTCTCTCATTCTCAATCACTGAATATTCATTCAGTAAGAAGTTTTTCAAAATCAAACTTTAATCACTTCTTCAAATGATTAAAAGCTTTTTGATAAACAAAATCTATCATTGATATTTCTCATCAGTGATCCTTTGAAATAAAAACCGATCTCTGATTTTTGATCAACGATTCTTTCAAAAAGAAAACCTATCTCTGACTTTTCTTCAGGGATAATTTCAAAAAGGACAAATGAAACGTTTTTTTGTCTCTCTCTTATGACGTCCTTTGAACCGACAATCCACGACATGCCTTTTTCTCTGACACATCCGTCCGTTGACCTTCTATCCAATCAACTTCATAGGACGTGTCCAAGTCATGATGAACATTTGTTTTCCCGCCTCACTCATTCTCTTTCATTCTCTCTCTCTCTCTCTCTCTCATATAAAAAGAATGCCTTTTCCATTCTTATCTTTTTACGCTTTCTGAAAAACTTCTCAAGCAAGAAAAGCTCTCAAGGCATTCAAGCAGACAAAAACCCATTCAAGTCCTTGAATCTTCATCTTCTCACGATCAACAGAAATGGCCCAAGCCTCGCTCATTGTTTCTAAGAACGTCAAATTCGCTATCACTGAATCATAGGTCTCAAAGAACAACCATCTCGCAAGGTTGGACTTTGAAGCTGACAAATACCCACACTTGGTGGATGCAACTGCATTTCTGAAGCAGTCTTGTTTGGCCTACGCTCTTAATGTGGACCCAAAACCTTCCAAAACTCTTATGCAACAGTTTTGGTTCACAGCTAATGAAACCACCATCACCATTGAACTAGGATCAGGCATGCTCACTGCCTATGGTCTCAGGAAGGCACTACGACTCCCTGAGAAGACTAAAGTTGGATTTGATGCACTCCCCACTGATGTTGAACTTATCCAATTCCTGGATGACATGGAGTACTGCTGGGACAACAAGCCTCGCTCCACCATCCCTAACAAGCGTCTGACAAAGATCCAAAAGGCAAACATGCCTTCTCAACTAAACTACATCTTCTCACACATCATTCAAAGCATGAGTGGGAAGATTGGCTTCCTGGATCAGGCGAGCAAAGTTCAACTCCAGATGGGCTATTCAGTCATTGCTGGCAAGCATTTTGATTACGCTGGCACTATCTTTGATGATCTTAAGTCAAAGATAGAGAAGACAGAGAGGGATCCCAAGATCCCATACGTACGCTTTATTTGTGCGTACTTACGGTTTCTATACACTGACAAGTACCCAACTTCTCATGATGGTACTTTTTCAAAAGTTGGTCAGCGCTCGCTGGAGGTCAAGCCGGTCGACAATGAGATAACTCTCTCAACTCTACGCACTCGTCTTTCTCTCCACTCTTCGCTTTCAGTGGCCACGCAGGGGGTTCCTTCTTCTACTTTCCCTGCCGCTATCACCGCTCACAAACGACCATCAACTGCTCCTTCTGGTCCCTCTAAAAAGGCCAGAAAGACCAAGGAGAATGCCCCTAAGTGTTCTGTTCCTGAAGTAGTTTCTCAACAAACTACTTTGGATGGTTTCGTGGGTCTCTCCTCCACAACTTCAGCAACCACCACATCATCCGTGCCAGCGATGACAATCGTTGGCACAACAACAGTGACGCCACCCATCACCTCAGTTCTTCAACAACCACCTGAGGTAATTTCCACTATCCAAATTTCTACAAACCAAAACTCCTCCTTCTATTTTTTTGGTCTCTAACCCTCCATCTATCTCGCAGCAACCTCATGTTGCACCTATAGGACCTGATCATCAAAATTTTGAAGGAGATTTGCACATTTTCAATATGTTTGATAATTCAGGTACTTCTAAAATCCTATACACACCTCCCATCTCTCCATATAAGCCTGAGCATCGTTGTGCTCATCCCCTAACTTTACTTGCAGGTCCTAATTTGGCCACTGTTGACGCTCATGTCAACACTCTTGCGAAAAGGTGGAGACTCTCACCACCTCTGTCAACGAATCCACCGACGCTTTAAACCTTGCTGGTGAAGAGCTGAAAAGATTGACTGCTGCCTCCTTTTCCAATGTTGACTCTTTTCAAATGACAGTTGTTCAGGAGAACATTGTCAAGATCAAGGTCCAATTGATTCAGGGACTCATCAATAAGTCCAATTGATTCAGGGACTCTACGACAACATCCAAAATGTGTCCGAGACCTGACAAAGAAGGTTGACTCCTGCACCTCAATGCTTCAACAAGTGCTTGTCAAGCTGAATGAACCAGCTCCAACGCCCACACCTTCCTTTACAGAGAATGATCGTACATCTCTGAATATAGTCGTTGAATTTATTCATCAGGCTACTTCAGACATTCCTATCATCAAGGGCCGTCTTGAGCGTTTGGAGGCTGAAGTCCGATCTCTAGCTGCTGCAAAAGCTCCACCTCAAGCTGCTGAAGTCTCCCTCGCTGATAATGACAAAGAGGAGGAGAAAGAACTAAATGAAGAAAATGCTGAGGAAGTTGCTACTGCAGTTCAAACAGAAGATCCTCCCTCTCATGTTGAGGGGGAGAAGGTTGCTGATCAAACCCCTCCATCTTCTGTACTTGCTCAAGTTATAGATGAAGAAGAAGAGGAGGACGAAGAAGATGATGAAGATCTTGATCTTCAGGATCAAGAGAAAGAGCAACCAACTGATGACAATGACGGCGATGAAGATGACCAATCTTTTTGGTTCTCAACGGCGAACGTCTCTTCAGCAACATTTTCGAAAGGAGTTGTCACAACAGGGGGGGAGAAGTGAAACTTCTTCAGGTACTCCTTCCCAAGGCAAGCAGAAGGGTATAGCTGCCGAGGGAAACGTGAACATAGTCTCACAATCTGAGGGGGAGCATCCTTCTCAGGTATGTCTTTCTATCGTACCCATATCTTTCTATACCTACCACACCTCTGTCTCTTTCAAGCCTTAATCTTTCTCTTTCCAAAATATAAACTAACTCCTTTTTCACTTCTTTACCAGACAGTTCTCTCCCCTTCTTAAGGGAACTGAACTACAAATAATCCCAGCTTCTACAGCTGAAGAACAAATAATCCCAACCTCATTCAATGAGGTTGATGAACAAGAAGAAGAAGAAGAAGAAGAAGAAGCCCTGCACCACCCAAGAAGGCCCTCAAGACCAGCTCAATGGTCAGAGGAAGAGCTGAACATAAGAACAGAGATGATATCTCATCTGGAGAGTCGACGACTAAAGATCCCTCTCCAAGGCACGAAAGTGTTTGGTGAAAGGATGTTCATCCTTTTTAGCATACGTGATAGACGCTAAGCTCAAGAAGAAGAAGCTTGAAGACGTGAAGGTGGTGCGCGAGTTTCCCGATGTCTTTCCGGATGACTTTCCCGGTTTGCCACCCGATCGTCAAGTGGAGTTCCGGATCGATCTTATACAGGGGGCAACTCCAATTGCTCGAGCCCCTTACCGGTTAGCGCCATCGGAGATGCAAGAAATGATGGCTCAACTCCAAGAACTCCTGGAGAAGGGATTTATAAGACCGAGCTCGTCACCTTGGGGAGCCCCAGTCTTGTTTGTCAAGAAGAAGGATAGCACAATGAGGATGTGCATCGATTACCGTGAACTGAATAAGGCTACAGTGATAAACAAGTATCCACTTCCGAGGATCGACGACTTGTTCGATCAAGTCCAAGGAGCGGGTTGCTTCTCAAAGATCAATTTGCGTTCGGGTTACCACCAAGTGAAGGTGAGAGAGGAAGACATCCCGAAGACGGATTTTATAACGCGTTACGACCATTACGAATTCCTTGTGATGCCGTTTGGTCTAACAAACGCACCGGCGATGTTTATGGATTTGATGAATAGAGTGTGTCGACCATTCCTCGATAAGTCGGTCATTGTGTTCATTGACGACATACTCGTGTATTCCAAGTGTGAGTCAGAACACGAGCAACACCTTCGTGAAGTTCTAGAAGTGTTGAGAAAGGAGAGGTTGTCTGCCAAAATTTCCAAGTGCGACTTTTGACTTAAAGAGATTCAATTCTTGGGTCATGTTGTCACTCGAGACGGAGTGAAGGTGGACCCCTCCAAAATTGAAGCCATGATGAATTGGGAACCTCCAAAGAGTCCGTCCGAGATCCGAAGCTTCTTAGGTCTGGCGGGCTATTATCGAAGGTTCATCCAAGACTTCTCTAAGATTGCTTCTTTCTTGACAACTTTGACTCGGAAGAATGTGAAGTTCGTCTGGACCGAAGCGCAAGAGAAGGCGTTCCGGACTTTACAGAATAAGTTGTGTGAAGCCCCGATGTTATCGCTACCTGAAGGGTCGGAAGATTTCGTGGTTTATAATGATGCTTCAAAGATGGGATTGGGTTGTGTGTTAATGCAAAGAGGCAAAGTAATCGCTTACGCAATCGAGACAACTCAAAATTCACGAAAATAATTATCCTACCCATGATTTGGATTTAGCGACGGTGGTTTTCGCTTTGAAGCTTTGGCGACACTACCTCTATGGCACAAAATGTACTCTCTACACGGATCATAAAAGTCTGAAATACGTATTTGATCAAAAAGAGTTGAACATGAGGCAAAGCCGGTGGCTCGAGTTCCTCAAAGATTACGATTGTGAGTTACTTTACCATCCTCGTAAGGCAAACGTAATGGCCGATGCATTGAGTCGGAAGGACTATAGCGGAAGCATTCGGGATACCCTCTTAAGAATCGAGCTCGTGTCGAGTCTTATTGAGAAGATTAAGGCATCTCAGGTAGAAGCCTTGTTGGAGGAAAATCTCAAGGAGGAAGTTATGACAAAGCAACGTTTGCTCTTAACTATTACACCCCTAAATCCAACCGGGTCGTAACCAAACGTCAACACTTAAAACATACGTTCTCCGAAATAAGACGCAGCGGAAAATTAAACATTACATCAAATAGTCCTTTAAGAAAGACACGTAATACTAAACAACGACTAAAGAACATAAACTAAATGCAACATAAGTAGCCTGTTATCATAACATTCCTCAAGCCGGTCCTTTGCCCTTATCGACCCCGACCTTTCCTGATTCTGAGATACACGCTAAAGTTAGATTTTACGCTAAGTGAGTTCATGGTTTTCGCATCGTCACCCATAAATCATAGAAACGACATAAAATATAAACAAACTATTGATATCATAATTTATTCATAGAATGTCGTGCGTTAAAAGAAACCATGTCTTGAAAATATTAAATAACACGTCCTTCCATCACATTTTATATTTACGTCCACTTGGCATGGTGGGGCTCCGTCATCCCGTCCATCTATAGTCAAGCTCAAAGGTGCTCTCAAGCACATATCTTGACTACCGTCCGATAGTGAAGTCCCAGAGGTGCCCCTTCCGACACGTGTACTGACTATATTCATCATTTGCGGTTTCCCGCCGTCCAATACCGGCGTCCCGGTAATGATCCCCACACTTACAGCCACATCCCATCAGTTCAATTTACTCAATCACAATACATATCGTATGTAGCATGCATTTCGTCCAATATTTAGAATAATAGCATACTCAGATATGTTTCACATTGTCATACATTCAACATCACCATACATGCACTTGTGCATATGAGTACATATAAATAAACTTTGTATGCATGTCGGTCACAACAAGATGTAACACGTTCATGTAGTCGTCATTCCATGTATTACCCAACAAACTAGCATGCTTTTCATATATAGAATAAAGAATATAGCATGCTCAACAAAATCATCATCAATATATAAAGAACATACTTTTGTACATGCGTGTATCCCAGTTAAAAGTAACATGAAACTCACTTTGATTAGTGTGAGAATACCCGCTACTTGGGAGCTCCAAATCCTACACGAAATAATAATGTTGCTCTAAGTTTTCACATTTTAAAAGAACACGTCGTCCCACTATCGAACTATCAAGCAAGTCCTTAAAACTCGATTCCATTATTTTCCTAAAACGATAAGTTAACAAGTCATCCTCACCTTTATCCCATCTTACCGTCATCCCAAAAAAAAAAACACATATGTCCACACCCCCATTCATACCAATTCCTTTTAATATATACCTATTATATATATATATATATATATAAACCACCAGCAAGAAAACCCATTTGAGGTTTTCATTCACATAATTTTATCGTGGAATGCATATATATATATATGCAAGCCTCCATTCTTATCCATATGGTTTCCAACTTCAACACACACACACACACACACATATATATATATATATGCCTTTCATGGCTACTGACACGAGATTGGTTTCTCTCTCTCTCTTTTCTTTTACACATTATATATATATATATATATATAAACCATTCTTTCATTTTGGCTTACAACCCACCACTAGATCAAATTCAGCTTTCTTTTTCCAAACTCAAATTGTGTGTGTGTAGTGGTTATAGCCGCCTCTGTTTTTATCCTCAAATAGAGACCCATTAGCATCGATTAATTCCTCTGCATAAATCCACATTATGCGCACAATCAAAACAACACACAGAGATGTAATCCTAAAAGGACTTTAAACAACCTTGAATAACAATTTCAGATTTTAATTAACCCCAACATCTCTCTGGTTCTCTACCCCATCGTACGACTTCATTTTTGAACCAATTTTATCCTTTTAAAATTTATGATTTCTACAACCATCCAGTTCAATATCATGAAATTCAAACACACAATATGAGGATACCATCAATATGAGGAAACGGAAAAGTTTTCTTACCTCGCTCACTGAGATCGGTTCTCTGAAGCGAAAACCTTATTCGGCTTCTAACCTCCTTCTGCCTCCTTCTTAGCGACCCGTCTTTCTCCCTCTTTCACTCTCGGTTTCTGCTTGACAGCAATGAGTAGAAAAGAGAATCCAATTGCCCTTGCCATCTGCTTCTTTAAACGATGCCTCACACCCTCCATGTAACCGTTGCCGCCCTCTTTTCTCTCAACTTCTACCCACGTCTATTTGAAGGTGAAGAAAACCTAAATCCTCCCCCCCCCCTTTTTTTTTGCTACACACCTGCCAAATTCGAGATTTCCAAAAATTGCCCCCACTCTTTTGTCAATTATTATATTAAACAAAAAAAAAATCTTGGGATGTTACAACTCTCCCCCACTTATAAGAATTCTGTCCTCGGAATCTACATTGCATTAAATAAGTGTGGATACTTCACTCTCATCTCAACTTCAGGTTCCCATGTCATGTCTGAACCTTTATGGAATTTCCATCTAACCAGTACTAAAGGAATGCTTTTATTCCTTAGCCTTTTTATTTTTCGATCCAAAACTTGTACAGGTTCTTCTATGTAACTCAATTTATCGTCTATTTGAACATCGTTCAATGTCACTATATTCGTCTCATCGGCTAAGCATTTTCTCAGATTTGATACATGAAATGTATTGTGGATTCTTTTCAACTCTTCGGGTAGCTTGAGTTGGTATGCTACTTCACCAACTCTTGCCAAAATCTCAAACGGTCCAACGTATCTTGGACTTAGCTTTCCTCTTTTACCGAATCTAACTATCCCTTTCCATGGAGATATCTTTAGCATCACTTTATCTCCGACTTGAAACTCTAAAGGTCGTCTTCTCTTGTCTGCGTAACTTTTCTGTCTGTCTTGGGAGGCTTTTAGCCTATTTCTTATTTGAACTACCTTGTCGGTCGTCTGTTGAATGATTTCTGGCCCAACGAGTTGCCTTTCTCCAATGTCGGTCCAACATATCGGTGTTCTACACCTTCGTCCATACAACACTTCAAAAGGCGCTGCTTGGATGCTAGTGTGATAGCTATTATTGTAGGCGAACTCTACCAACGGTAAGTGGCTGTCCCAATTGCCTCCAAAATCTATCACACATGACCGTAACATGTCTTCTAGTGTTTGAATCGTTCGCTCACTCTGCCCATCTGTCTGTGGGTGATAAGTTGTACTCATATTCAATCTCGTACCCATCTCTTTCTGAAAGGTCGTCCAAAATCTTGGCATGAACCTCGTATCTCTATCAGATATAATGGATAATGACACACCGTACCTTGTCACAATCTCATTGACGTATAACTGGGCTAACTTTTCTAACGAATATGATTCTTTGATCGGCAAAAAGTGCGCAGACTTTGTCAAACGGTCCACGATTACCCATATCGCGTCGTGACCTCTCAACGTTCTTGGTAGCCTGGTGACAAAATCCATGGTAACCCGATCCCACTTCCAAACGGGAATTTCTATCTGTTGTAAGCTACCAGAAGGTTTTTGGTGTTCTGTTTTTACCTGCAAACACGTCAAACACTTCTCTACGTATCCGGCCACTGATCTCTTCATTCCTGGCCACCAATAACTTTCCTTAATGCTTTTGTACATTTTATCGCTTCCGGGGTGCATCATATACTTAGACTTGTGTGCCTCGCCAAGCACCATTTCCCTCACATCTCCTAACTTTGGGATCCAAATCCTGTCCTTAAATCTCCTAATTCCATCTTTCCCAATTTCGAGTAACTTAATTTGCCCGACCATTCTTTCACCTTTGACATTCTCATCTAGAAGAGCCTTTTGTTGCCATTCTCGAATCTGATCAGCTAGATCTACTTTCACGTCTATCCTCATAGCACGTACTCTCAATGGTTCAGCTCTCTCTTTCCTGCTTAAAGCATCAGCGACCACGTTTGCCTTACCGGGGTGGTAATGGATCTCGCAATCGTAGTCCTTTAACAATTCCATCCATCTTCGTTGTCTCATGTTCAATTCCTTCTGGTCAAATAGGTATTTTAAGCTCTTGTGATCTGTAAAGATCATACATTTCGTCCCATATAGGTAGTGTCGCCATATCTTTAATGCGAACACCACAGCTGCCAGTTCCATGTCATGCGTTGGGTACCTCTTCTCGTGTTCCTTCAACTGTCGAGATGCATAGGCTATCACCTTTCCTCGCTGCATCAAGACACATCCCAGCCCTTGCTTTGAGGCATCACTATACACGACGAAATCTTCCATCCCATCTGGTAGTGACAACACTGGTGCACTACTCAATCTTTCTTTCAATTCTTGAAATGCTTCATCCTGCTTATGGCTCCATTCAAACTTTGTAGCTTTCTTCGTCAACATTGTTAACGGGGTGGCTAACTTTGAGAAGTCTTGAATGAACCTTCTATAGTATCCAGCCAATCCTAAAAAGCTTCGAATCTCCGACGCCGACCTTGGAGGTTCCCATTCCATCACTGCTTGGATCTTTGTTGGATCTACTTTTATACCGTCGGCATTCACAACATGTCCTAAGAACTGTACTTCTCTAATCCAGAAATCACACTTCGAAAATTTAGCGTACAATTTTTCCCTCTTTAGCAACTCTAAGATCGTTCTTAGGTGTCCTTCATGTTCCGTTCGACTTTTCGAATAAATAAGGATGTCGTCTATGAATACGATCACAAACTTATCCAAGTACGGTTGGCACACTCGATTCATCAAGTCCATGAATGCTGCGGGTGCATTGGTCAAACCAAAAGGCATGACCAGAAATTCATAATGACCGTACCTTGTTCTAAAGGCAGTCTTTGGAATATCTGCTTCTGACACCCTTAACTGATGGTAACCCGACCTTAGATCGATTTTGGAGAAATAACTTGCCCCCTGAAGTTGATCGAATAGATCGTCGATCCTTGGTAGTGGGTACTTATTCTTTATCGTGACTTTGTTCAACTCACGATAATCGATGCACATTCGCATCGTACCATCCTTCTTCTTAACGAACAGGATCGGAGCTCCCCAAGGTGAAGAGCTTGGTCGAATGAATCCCTTTTCCATCAGTTCTTGTAGTTGTTTCATCAGCTCTTGCATCTCGGTGGGTGCTAGCCGATATGGTGTCTTCGCAATCGGCGTTGCCCCTGGCACCAAGTCGATCTTGAACTCAACTTGCCTTTCTGGTGGAATTCCAGGCAAATCTTCCGGAAACACTTCTGGATATTCCCTCACAATAGGAACATCCTCCAATTTCCGTTCCTGAGTCATGTCGATAGCATAAGCCAAATAGGCATCACATCCTTTCCTCATACACTTACTAGCCTTAATCATTGAGATAATTCCTATCTCACCTTTCTTTCTTTCGCCATAAACATGCAACATGTTTCCATTCGGAGTCGGTATCTTAATTAATTTCTTATTACAAACAATTTGGGCCTCATGGTTAGACAACCAATCCATGCCTAGAACTACATCAAACCCACCTAGGTTCATAGGCATTAACTTAACCAGAAACTCGGTACCGTCAATATTGATCGTGCAATCCTCAACAATCTCATTTATTTTTATCTGACCCCCATCAGCAGTTTCTACAACATAACTTTTATCTAACCTCTTGGCATCTCTATTCAAATAAGGGAGAAAAGTAGTGGAAACGAAACTTCTAGTAGCACCAGAATCAAACAGAACATGAGCATAATTGTCATTGACAAGAAACATACCTGATACGACGTCAGGTGTTTCCTTAGCCTCGTCGAGTGTCATAGTGTATGCTCGTCCCTTGGCTCGCGGTATTTCCTTCTTCTCATTACCATTTTTACTTGAACTTCCCCCGACTGACTTTAAACTTCCCACTGGACCCTTCTGAAGCTTCGGACAGTTAACTCGAATATGCCCTGATGCTCCACATTCATAACATGTTCGCTGGTTCGGGCATTCACGTTGTGTATGCCCTGGTTTCCCACATTTGTAGCAACTGGTGGTACCCACTCGACACTCACCCAAATGCCATTTGTTGCACTTTTTGCACGGGGGACTCCTTATCTCACTCCCATTAGATCTCAGTCTCGATCCCAGCTTGCTAACCTTCATTCCTTTACTCGATCCTTCCCACTTGCGTTTCATGTCTTTCTTTGCTTCAGCTGGGGCATCACTACTCTTCTCAGATATTTTTGCCGTCTCCACCGCTTGAAGAAAAGTCTTCGGGTGTGTTACTTCCACATAACGTTTGATATCCTTCCGAAGACCCTGAACGAAGCGATCTACTTTTCGTTGCTCGGTTGAAACTTGATGGATAGCGAACCTCGATTTCTCAGTGAACTTATTGGTGTATTACTGCACCGAATCTGTACCCTGTTCCAACTGTAGGAACTCCGTCTCTAACTTCATCACGTCAATCCTCGAACAATACTTTTCAGTCATTAATTCCTTCAAACTTTCCCAAGTCATCGAGGTTGCCTCCGCAATTCCTCTAACGGCTTGTTCCGAGCTCCACCAGTGTAAGGCGGCAGTCTTAAAGGTGGTAACAGCAAACCGCACCTTCTGTTCAGGTGAACATTGGCATGTCTCGAAACAGTTTTCCATCTTATTGAACCAATCCATCAAGTCAAGTGGACCCTCCTTACCGGTAAACTCTTGTGGGCGTGTGCTCGAGAATGTTTTATAACTACATCCTCTCTTCCCATAATTGTCAACCTTGTCCTTTACTATATCACTTTGTTTGTTTTGGGTCTCATCTGAACCTTCCTTACTCTTATCATCATTTTCTCCCTTACGTCTCATCTCGTCCATATTTACCATCAGTGTTGGCAAGGCGTTTTGCAGAGCCTGGGCAATTTCGTTTGCTAGGTCAGCACGGGTAACGGGTTCATCATCTCGCCTCTCACCCCGTCCTCGACCTCTTCCACGTCCACGTCCATGACCAGATGTCGAGCTCGCTTGCATTGAGAGGGTTGCACCCTCACTTCCACCCCGGCCTCTGCCTCCCCTACCTCTGCCCCTCCCTCGTCCTACGGGCACACTCAGTTCGGGCTCGTTCACACCCACATCAGCATTCATGTTTCCTTCACTGATCGATGTTGTCCTTCCCGATCGTCTAGACATCTTGAGCTACTGAAAAAGAATAACATTCATTTAATTCCATAACCACTCCAATCTCATGGTTCTAGATAACATTATAACACAAAATAGTATGCTCAAAACAACATTTCCATTACACCTAACTCATAAAGTTTGTACATTGAACACGAATAATAAGAAAATACATCCAAGAAACCAAACGTTTAACATTGATGATCAAACACCTAAACTAGAAACTAACATCTCCTACTGAAACTGTAAAGACAGAAAGTCCATAGACACTATCTTATATAATCCATCACCATCCTTCATGCCCGTCATCCTCATCATCATCATCCTCATCGTTCTGTTGCCCATTGAACGCCGGATCCTCAACTCGGTAGTATCGCATGTTGAGCCATTGCTCGTAAGGCTGAACTGGGTTGTACAAGTATGCAAACTCCGCATGGGGTCCCTGTTGGAACCATTCAATCCATTGACTGACAAATATTGCCGTCATTGAGTATGCATCATGTACGACCTCTCTAAGGTACCAAAACCAATCAACAATCCTGGTCAACATCGACCTTGCCGCTATGCGTGCCTCTCTCCTAGCCATCCGGTAAGCGGTAACAGCCATAAAGTTTCGAAACTGCAGCTCTTCTATGTAATCATTATAATGTTGGATCACATTTACTGGGACCAAAATCCTCCTTACTGCATGCTCGATTGGTTGGTCTACAGCCTCATACTCGACACCGGCCTCTATCTGCCTCTCTAACGTCTGTCCCTCCGAGCTATCCGCCGAGTGAGTCATGCCTACCATTTTCCTACAAAAGAAAGTAAATTAAGTCACTAACTTGATTAAGACTTAATATGATCACTATCAGAGTCATCAAGCTCAAGTCATAAGGTTTAAGCTTAGGCTAGATGATAACCTATTTCTCTTAAACCTAGGCTCTGATACCAACTTGTTACACCCCTAAATCCAACCGGGTCGTAACCAAACGTCAACACTTAAAACATACGTTCTCAATAAGACGCAGTGGAAAATTAAACATTACATCAAATAGTCCTTTAAGAAAGACACGTAATACTAAACAACGACTAAAGAACATAAACTAAATGCAACATAAGTAGCCTGTTATCATAACAATCCTCAAGCCGGTCCTTTGCCCTTATCGACCCCGACCTTTCCTGATCCTGAGATACACGCTAAAGTTAGCTTTTACGCTAAGTGAGTTCATGGTTTTCGCATCGTCACCCATAAATCATAGAAACGACATAAAATATAAACAAACTATTGATATCATAATTTATTCATAGAATGTCGTGCGTTAAAAGAAACCATATCTTGCAAATATTAAATAACACGTCCTTCCATCACATTTGATATTTACGTCCACTTGGCATGGTGGGGCTCCGTCATCCCGTCCATCTATAGTCAAGCTCAGAGGTGCTCTCATGCACATATCTTGACTACCGTCCGATAGTGCAGTCCCAGAGGTGCCCCTTCCGACACGTGTACTGACTATATTCATCATTTGCGGTTTCCCGCCGTCCAATACCGGCGTCCCGGTAATGAGCCCCACACTTACAGCCACAGCCCATCAGTTCAATTTACTCAATCACAATACATATCGTACGTAGCATGCATTTCGTCCAATATTTAGAATAATAGCATACTCAGATATGTTTCACATTGTCATACATTCAACATCACCATACATGCACTTGTGCATATGAGTACATATAAATAAACTTTGTATGCATGTCGGTCACAACAAGATGTAACACGTTCATGTAGTCGTCATTCCATGTATTACCCAACAAACTAGCATGCTTTTCATATATAGAATAAAGAATATAGCATGCTCAACAAAATCATCATCAATATATAAAGAACATACTTTTGTACATGTGTGTATCCCAGTTAAAAGTAACATGAAACTCACCTTGATTAGTGTGAGAATACCCGCTACTTGGGAGCTCCAAATCCTACACGAAATAATAATGTTGCTCTAAGTTTTCACATTTTAAAAGAACACGTCGTCCCACTATCGAACTATCAAGCAAGTCCTTAAAACTCGATTCCATTATTTTCCTAAAATGATAAGTTAACAAGTCATCCTCACCTTTATCTCATCTTACCGTCATCCCAAAAAAAAAACACATATGTCCACACCCCCATTCATACCAATTCCTTTTAATATATACCTATTATATATATATATATATATATATATATATATATATAAACCACCAGCAAGAAAACCCATTTGAGGTTTTCATTCACATAATTTTATCGTGGAATGCATATATATATATAATGCATATATATATATATGCAAGCCTCCATTCTTATCCATATGGTTTCCAACTTCAACACACACACACACACACACACACACACACACACACACAAATATATATATATATATGCCTTTCATGGCTACTGACACGAGATTGGTTTCTCTCTCTCTCTTTTCTTTTACACATTATATATATATATAAACCATTCTTTCATTTTGGCTTACAACCCACAACTAGATCAAATTCAGCTTTCTTTTTCCAAACTCAAATTGTGTGTGTGTAGTGGTTATAGTCGCCTCTGTTTCTTATCCTCAAATAGAGACCCATTAGCATCGATTAATTCCTCTGCATAAATCCACATTATGCGCACAATCAAAACAACACACAGAGATGTAATCCTAAAAGGACTTTAAACAACCTTGAATAACAATTTCAGATTTTAATTAACCCCAACATCTCTCTGGTTCTCTACCCCATCGCACGACTTCATTTTTGAACCAATTTTATCCTTTTAAAATTTATGATTTCTACAACCATCCAGTTCAATATCATGAAATTCAAACACACAATATGGGGATACCATCAATATGAGGAAACGGCAAAGTTTTCTTACCTCGCTCACTGAGATCGGTTCTCTGAAGCGAAAACCTTATTCGGCTTCTAACCTCCTTCTGCCTCCTTCTTAGCGACCCGTCTTTCTCCCTCTTTCACTCTCGGTTTCTTCTTGACAGCAATGAGTAGAAAAGAGAATCCAATTGCCCTTGCCATCTGCTTCTTTAAACGATGCCTCACACCCTCCATGTAACCGTTGCCGCCCTCTTTTCTCTCAACTCCTACCCACGTCCATTTGAAGGTGAAGAAAACCTAAATCCTCCCCCCCCCCTTTTTTTTTGCTACACACCTACCAAATTCGAGATTTCCAAAAATTGCCCCCACTCTTTTGTCAATTATTATTTTAAACCAAAAAAAAAAAATCTTGGGATGTTACATTAACGGAAGATAACCGTGGAGTAAAATTGTTCAACGGTCGCATATGGGTGCCCAAGGTTGGGGGCAATCGGGAACTTCTTCTCGAAGATGCCCATAATGTAACACTCTGTTCTTCAGTAGTTATTGTAGAGCGTCTCGTCATGTCTCTTTTTGAGTCTTCAATAACTTTAAATCTTAATCTAAGGAACGTAGTTAGTTTATACACTCTTATGTATGTTAATGTTTGGTAAAGTCGTAACGCTAGTATCCGCATGTGTAGGTTATGTGCATGTGGGTGTAAGGTGTGTGTGCATGTGTGTGTAGATAATCATTGGTTAACATGAACTTTAGATTAACTGCAACCCGCGAGTGTCGAGAGGAGTCAAACTTTGGATTGTTGAGCACTTTTGGCATCGATTGGGCAGCAAGGGGCAGGCCAGGTGCGACTTTGCACCGGCGACAATGCCAGAGGCAATGTCGCGGTGTCAATGTCGCCTAGGACCTCCGTCGAGGGCCAATAGTCCAGTACGGGGGGAATGTGGTGCGACTATGCCCCGACGACAATGCCCTGGGCATAGTCGCCCTGTCAATGTCGCCCGCGGGCCAGGGATTTTTCCCACTTAAGCCGACCAAACACTAAATCACCTCCATTTTCTCTCCTTCACTCGTTTTCAAGGCTTGCTCTCAAAGAAAAGGCGATTTTCCCATTCTCTTCCATCTCCCTCTTCATTTATTGATTTTAGCCTAACTCAACATTTATTGGTGTTAAGAAGGTGGGTGAACACAAGTGTTCTTGTTATAAAGGTTCCAAACTTGTCAAAGGTTTCTCAAGACTTCTACTCTAGGGTTCCTTCTTTACAAAACCATAGTTGGTGATTTTCATCTCTTAAATGTTCTAGATCGTGTTTAAATCTTCATAACAACTACCTACATGCATTTACTCTATTTATTGAGAACTTGACCTAAAATCTAGGGTATCATGGATTTGGTTGTGAGGTACCTACCAATAATTGCTACTTATTCAATAACTTGTAAGGATGGATTTTTATTTGGGGAACGTGCTTCTAGTAATATACAAGAATGTAATGTGCAATATTTTAGAACGAAAAATCCTTTCTTAATGTTTTTGGTATTAATAAATGTTCAAATGAAATATTTACATGTTGTTGGATAATGTTAACCAGTATGTGATCACCTGATAAGAATGTGGATACTACTCCTTGTGCACAAGGAGGTAGTTATATGTTTATTTGGACCTTTGGTGTTGGTCATTGTGGTTTACTAGCGAGTAGGCAATAAGGGGACGTAGGCCCTTGAGGTGTAACTCGTCTAGTCTTGGATAGGCAATAATGTCCCGTAAGACCTTGAGGCGTAATTCGACAGAGTAGGCAATAAATGTGGTTCCAGGTTGTGATGTCTTAATGGCATGGAAACTAGGACCGAGACATGAGGTGTAATCCAATAACATCTTGGATGACTCCACTCCCGTGTACATGTCACCCCGATGGAAACGAGTCTCCCCCGTATTATCAAGGGTTATCTCTTGTATGTTGTATTCAGGTGTTGAGGGCATGGCTGCGGTGGAAATAACTTTTGTAAGGCAAAGGAGCTCGGTAAAACCGAACTTGATTTATTGTTTGTGACTTTACTGTTTTATGAATTATATAACTTGTGAAATCTCACTAAGCTTTGTCCTAACACTTGTTATGGTTATTGTTTTTCCCACAGATCCCACTAGCGGTGGAATCTAGGTTGTCGGGCATGTAGGAGATCTCGAAATGCCGGTCTTTTGGGGGATTTTTGTGAAGAGAGTTTATACCGATTTAGCAACACCCATTTTAATTTAATTTTTGAATTATCTCTAGATTAATTAGGTTGTTGTAATTTGTTTTACATCCCATGCTTCTACAAACTTTATGGTATAGATTTTCCCAACGTTTGTGGATCTCTAGTTGTCCCTATGGGAATTGTTTATATTTCGAGGTTTCTATTTACAGGATGTTTTGGTTATCAGTATTTTAGACGTCATATTGCCAAAATTTTAATTTTTATTTGACGCCATCTTTAGGGTGTTACAAGTTGGTATCAGAGTAGTAGTTTAAGCGAACTAGGTATGAAATCTCGATGCCTAGACTTAAGTTGAGACTATTAGGCAATGAAATGTGAGATTCAAGTAGAACTTCTAAGGTGGGACAGTCTTAGAGGTGATGGAAATTACCTTGTTGAGAGTTATAAAAATGGTAACGAGAATTTTTATGTATTATATGTTCATAATTTCAATTATCTACTGCTATTATGAATGTATGGTTACGTGAACATGCTTGAATTACTATGATTATGATGATTGATGAGCTGTAATAGACGGTTTTGTGTGTATAATCTTGGGTAGCCCCTCTTTCTCACCCTCTTTTGATTTGATGACAGACGAGAATGGTAAACACTCGGAGTCATCTTCAAACGTCACCAGAGGGTCAAGTTGTGACCGAGTCTACGGCCGATAGGCCGAATGCAACTGTAACGGTTGAACCTCCAGTCCCACCTATGCTTGTCGGAAGGGTGGAGCAAATCCCGAGAACCAACATTGCCACCGCTGATCCGATATTGACTGAGGTAACCCCTCAAACACAAATGATGGATATGATGAGGGCCATGAATGAGACCATGGCAAAATAACAGGAACTGTTCATGAAGTTGCTTGAAGACCGAGAGTTGAATCACCGTCGTCATGAGACGATTGAAGAAAATGTGGTCATCGCGGGATCCAGGGATGAGAACCACACCGAAGGTTTGGTGACCTTTGAGACAAGACAATCCGGGAGGAATTGTTCCTACAAGACCTTCCTTTGTTGCAAACCGCCGGAGTTTGCCGGAACCGACGAACCCGCCAAGTGTATGAATTGGCTCAGAGAAATTGAGCAAGCTTTCAGAGCTTGTGACTGTGAAGAGAACCAAAAGGTAAAGTATGGTTCTCAAATGCTTCGAGGTGTTGCCTTGATATCGTGGAATGTCCTCACCCCGACTCTAGAGGAATCTGTGCTAGTCAAGATGTCTTGGGCCGAATTCAAGAAAAAGATTTTGGAGGAGTATTGTAATGAAGAGTAATTGGATTTGATAGAAGAAGAATTTCGGTCGATCAAGAAAGGGGATTTATCGGTGAAAGATACACGAGATTGTTCATGGAGAAACTAAATTTGGTCGGGCACGTGGCTCCGACCGAGAAAGAGAAGGTGAAGGCCTACTTGAAGGGTCTACCCGCGGACATGTTGCCAATGGTCTGCAACTCCAAAGCCACCAACCTCTGGGAGACTATTGAAGAGGCCAAGGTTATGGAGAGATTGTATGCTCGAGACAAAGACGAAAAGACAAAGACTGGGGAGAAGAGGAGGTGGGAAAGCCCACCAAGTTCATACAAGAAACCGAGATTTCAATCGGCTAGTAAGAGCTTCGACAACCGTCGTGAGGCGAAGTGGTGCTCCAAATGCAAGAGCAAGCACTTCGGGTTTTGCAGGACCAACACCGGCCCCAACCCCAACCCGGTCTCATGCTTCAAGTGCGGCTAACCGGGTCACATCAGTTCCTCGTGTCCCATTCGGGGGACAATTTGTTTTGAATGCAAGGAAATTGCCCATGTTCGAAGGGAGTTCCCCAAGCTAAGGGGTGTGGCAAGAGGAGGAAGTTCGGGAAGCCAACCAAGTAGAGAGGCTATTCCCAAGGCTTAAGGTAGGGCTTTTCAGATGACGAAAGATGAAGCGAAGGAGACCGCCGACATGGTGTCGGGTACATTCTTACTCAACTCCACCCCTGCTAGAGTATTGTTTGATTCTGGTGCAAACTTCTCTTTTTTGTCCAATGTGTTTTGCAAATCGTTGAACTTTTCGACTAGTGCCCTTAGTGACGCCTTAGTCATAGAAGTAGCTAATGGGGAATGGGTGGTTCTAAGGGATGATCTAAGATATTGTCGACTTGAGATCAGTGGCGAAACTTTTATGAAGCAATTCTCGAAGCAATTCTCGAAGCAAACCTCAAAGATGAAGCGATGACGAAGCAACACCTTAGTCTGACGGAAGACGGTAGAGGATTTAAACTCTTCCAAGGCCGAGTTTGGGTACCCAAATGTAACACTCTGTTCTTCAGTAGTTATTGTAGAGCGTCTCGTCATGTCTCTTTTCGAGTCTTCAATAACTTTAAATCTTAAACTAAGGAACGTAGTTAGTTTATACACTCTTATGTATGTTAATGTTTGGTAAAGTCGTAACGATAGTATTCACATGTGTAGGTTGTGTGCATGTGGGTGTAAGGTGTGTGTGCTTGTGTATGTAGATAATAATTGGTTAACATGAACTTTACATTAACTGCAACCTGCGAGTGTCGAGAGGAGTCAAACTTTGGATTGTTGAGCACTTTTGGCATCGATCGGGCAACAAGGGGCAGGCCAGGAGCGACTTTGCCTCGACGACAATTCCAGGAGAAATGTCGCAGTGTCAATGTCGCCTAGGACCTCCGTCGAGGGCCAATAGTCCAGTACGGGGGGAGAGTGGTGCGACTATGCCCCGGCGACAATGCCCAGGGCATAGTCGCCAGTCAATGTCGCCCGCGGGCCAGGGATTTTTCCCACTTAAGCTGACCAAACACTAAATCACCTCCATTTTCTCTCCTTAACTTGTTTTCAAGACTTGCTCTCAAAGAAAAGGTGATTTTTCCCATTCTCTTCCATCTCCCTCTTCATTTATTGATTATAGCCCTAACTCAACATTTATTGGTGGTAAGAATGTGGGTGAACACAAGTGTTCTTGTTATAAAGGTTCCAAACATGTCAAAGGTTTCTCAAGACTTCTACTCTAGGGTTCCTTCTTTACAAAACCCTAATTGGTGGGTTTTCATCTCTTAAATGTTCTAGATCGTGTTTAAATATTCATAACAACTACCTACATGCATTTACTCTATTTATTGAGAACTTGACCTAAAATCTAGGGTTTCATGGATTTGGGTGTGAGGTACCTACCAATAATTTCTACTTGTTCAATAACTTGTAAGGATGGATTTTTATTTAGGGAACGTGCTTCTAGTAATATACAAGAATGTAATATGCAATGTTTTAGAACGGAAAATCCTTTCTTAATGTTTATGGTATTAATAAATGTACAAATGAAATATTTACATGTTGTTGGATAATGTTAACCAGTATGTGATCACCTGATAAGAATGTGGATACTACTCCTTGTGCACGAGGAGGTAGTTATATGTTTATTTGGACCTCTGGTGTTGGTCATTGTGGTTTACTAGCGAGTAGGCAATAAGGGGACGTGGACCCTTGAGGTGTAACTCGTCTAGTCTTGGATAGGAAATAACGTTCCGTAAAACCTTGAGGTGTAATTCGATGGAGTAGGCAATAAAGGCAGTAAATGTGGTTCGAGGTTGTGATGTCTTGATGGCATGGGAACTAGGACCGGGATATGAGGTGTAATCCAATAACATCTTGGGTGACTCCACTCCCGTGTACATGTCACCCCGATGGAAACGGGTCTCCCCCGTATTATCAAAGGTTATCTCTTGTATGTTGTATTCAGGTGTTGAGGGCATGGCTACGGCGGAAATAACTTTTGTAAGGCAAAGGAGCTCGGTAAAACCGAACTTGATTTATTGTTTGTGACTTTACTGTTTTATGAATTATATAACTTGTGAAATCTCACTAGGCTTTGTCCTAACACTTGTTATGGTTGTTGTTTTTCCCACAGATCCCACTAGCGGTGGAATCTAGGTTGTCGGGCATGTAGGAGATCTCGAAGTGCCGGTCTTCTGGGGGATTTTTGTGAAGAGAGTTTATAGCGATTTAGCAACACCCATTTTAATCTAGTTTTTGAATTATCTCTAGATTAATTAGGTTGTTGTAATTTGTTTTACATCCCATGCTTCTACAAACTTTATGGTGTAGATTTTCCCAACGTTTGTGGATCTCTAGTTGTCCCTATGGGAATTGTTTATAATTCGCGGTTTCTATTTACAGGATGTTTTGGTTATCAGTATTTTAGATGTCATATTGCCAAAATTTCAATTTTTATTTGACGCCATCTTTAGGGTGTTATACATAAGTCTAAAGATGTATCGAGACTTGAAGCTACATTACTGGTGGCCGGTAATGAAACTTAATGTGGCACGTTGCGTGGAGCGTTGTGTGACATGCTTGCAGGTGAAGGCCGAGCGTCAGCGACCGTACGGGAGTCTTCAATCCTTGGAGATCCCGGAGTGGAAATGGGAGCACATTACCATGGACTTCCTGACTAAGTTGCCCAAAACTCTTTGGGGTCACGATACCAAATGGGTAATAGTTGATCGGTTAACCAAGAGCGCTCACTTCTTGGATATGCGCGAGACACAACCAATGGACAAGTTGGCGAACCTTTACATTGATGAGGTGGTTTCGAGGCATGGAGTGCCATTATCTATCGTGTCGGATCGTGATAGTCGAGTCACTTCGAACTTTTGGGATGGTTTGCAGAAAAAGCTTGGTACGCGTGTGAAGCTGAGTACGACTTACCATCCTCAAACCGATGGTTAAAGCGGGAGAATGATCCAGACACTTGAAGATATGTTGAGATCTTGCGTCATCACCTTTGGGGGTAGTTGGTACTCTCACCTACCTTTGGTAGAGTTCGCCTATAATAATAGCTATCACTCGAGTATCAGAATGGCACCCTTCGAGGCCTTATATGGGCGGAAGTTCAGAACTCCCGCGTGTTGGCTTGAATCGGGAGAGAAACAATTCGTCGGACCTGAAATTGTGCAAGAGACGACCGATAAAGTTAAAGGCATTCGGGAGAGGTTGAAAGCGGCTCAAGATCGGCAGAAGAGCTACGCCGATAAGAAGAGACGGTCTATGGAGTTTCAAGTGGGCGACCACGTGATGCTTAAGGTGTCACCTTGGAAGGGCATTATCCGATTCGGGAAGCACGGTAAGTTGAGTCCCCGTTTCCTTGGGCCATTCACGGTGCTTAAGCGCGTAGGGTTGCAAGCCTATTAGTTTGAACTCCCACCGGAATTGAGCGGGATCCACAATACGTTCCATGTTTGTTACCTTCGGAAGTGTTTGGCGGAGGAGGAAAGCGCCATTCCTCTTTCCGAGATCAGAGTGGACGAGGGTAACCGGTGTGTGGAAGAACCCGACACTATTCTAGAAAAGAAATCCAAGAAATTGCGTCATAAAGAAGTCACGATGGTCAATGTGCAATGGAAGCATCATCGCGGGGCCAACGTGACGTGGGAAGCCGAGGAGGACATGAAGCGGAGGTATCCTCACTTGTTCGAATAGCTCGGATTTCGAGGACGAAATCATTCCCAAGAAGGGGAGGATTGTAACACCCGGAATTTCGGTAAGAAACTTGATTATTCTCTCAGTGTTCATGTCAAGATTTATCGTTTAGAAAAAGTCCTTACTTGTATGCAAGTTGGACCGGGTGCCTTCCGTGCGAAAAACGACAAGTTTCGGAGCCCGAGAGCTGTTGGGAGACTATGACGGGCGACTATGACACGGTCACTGTCGCCGTGTCACAGTTGCACAAAACTTGCAAATCTATCAGAAGGGGGTCTAGTTGGTGCGACATTGACCAGCGACAATGACCATGTCATTGTCGCATGGTCATAGTCGCTGGAGACCAGTAGGTATTTATTTCACAGCCCCGATTTCTAAGTCATTTTATCTGATTTTTGAGAAGTTTGGAGCTCGTTTTCTCTGCTGTATTTGGGTAAGAAGTCACCCTCCACCATCTCTCTTCTTAAATCATCTCAACAACTTCTTTCAATGTCATTTATGGTGGTTGTGTAGGTGCATTTAAACTCTCCTTGTGAAGATTTCCTCCTCAAGAGCTAGTGTCATCTCTTCTTCATCTAGAGTGTTGCTAGGGTTTGGATTAAACCCCATTGTGAGTTCATACTCCCTTTTCTTAAACTTTATACATGTCAAACACTATATTTTTAAACTCCTACACATCTCCTTGATTTTGGTTCATGTTTATAAGATTTTGACATAACTTGAGGTTTGGGAGATTTTAGGGTTTTACCACTTTCAACTAAAATGAAGAGTTCCATCATATATGATGTAAGATATAGTTTTATTTGCATGTTTATGTTGGTTACATGAAAGATTATACATATTTTCACTTTTATGATTCTCATACTTGTGATTGGATTTTACCTAATAAAATGGATTTTAGTGAGAAAATACATAGATTATTGTTGTTGTGGTCTATGATTGCATTAAAAAGGGGTTTGGCACTTGAAATATGTTTTGGTAAAGGAAACATATTTGGCATGGAAAATGGCCACAGTATGGTTCATGTTTGGGACTTTACATTTTCTTATCAGCAGTTAACCATGGAAATGTATTTTTGGAAATAAATGGTATTAAGAACTATACGATTGATTATAGTTCGTCCCAAATGAAATTGTGAGAAGTCTAGACTATTACTAGTGGATCCATAGGTATTGAGTCGACTTTCGTTTGAGATATCCCTCCCCTATGTAGCTAGTTGAGACATTGGGTCCTCGGAGGCAATTTGATACGGATATGTGGGACCGGTTACTAGCCATGGGCCGTAAATGTAATCCTAGTGAATGAGCATGACTTGGTTCCTCAGGTTGTCCTCTCCCACATCTGAGTACGAACCGACGTTGTTCGTGGCCATGGATCCAAGTATTTAGCTCACAACTCGGAGAGTGGCCTACTTTTGTGTTTCGCCACAATCCTTGGAAAATCGGGTCTCCCCCGTCATCGCAAGATGTATTTTGGACTAGCGATGGCCAAAAATCGGGCTCGAGACGGGCCGGGCCGGGTTTCACCCGAATATGTGTGGCCCGTGTAATGTTGGAAAAAACCGGTTATAGGAACACCGGGTTGGGCCGGGCCCACAACCGGGTCGTGATCGGGCCGAACATTTTTCCGTATTTTTAAAAAAAATAATTTCTTTATATAATAATTAATTACTAAGCTTTAAAAAATAAATATTGGATTGGATCACTAAAATACACTTTAAAAATACGTTTTATTTATAATAAATCACTAAAATACACTTTAAAAATACAAGTATTTATAGGGGTTTGGGGGGTAAAAAATACAAAAAAGGTCAAAAAAACGTATATAAACAGTAACATAACGTCTTTTTTTTTTAAAGTACGAATCGGGCCGAGCCGAGCCAAAAACCGGGTCGTGAACCGGGCTCGGGCCGAGCCGGGCCGGCAAATCCTCCAAAAACATGAACCGGTTCGGCTTTTCGGGCATCAAACGGGTTTACTACCGGGCCGGGCTTTGAGCGGGCCGGTTCGGGTCGGGTCGGGCCCATTTGGCCATCACTATTTTGGACCGCAAGGTCATCATGCATTTATCAAATTACTTACAACTGCTTTTGGTGGAAAAACTTACTTACTGTTGCATTTAAATTGCTTTCCTAAATTGTCATATAAAATTGTATGTTCTCACTAGGCTTTAAGCCTAACACTTTTTCTCAAATGACATGTATAATAGGTTCTTTTAGCGGCGGGTCGTCAAAGGGTCGAGTGAAGAGCGTGGACTCTTGAGGGCATTTTTGAGATGATAGACATTTGGAGTCTTGGCGTTTAAAACAATTTACTTATTTTGGAATTTTTGGGTTGACAACCTATTTAATCTAGATAGAAATGGTTTAGATTAGTTTGTTGTCAATTTCCATACTTCATACGCAGGTTTGTAAACGCATACACTTTTACCCTTTTGGGTGGTTTGCTCCAAATACAAACGCCATATTGCCGAATTTCCAATTTTTAAAATTACTCTAAATTTTAGGGTGTTACACTTCACCAAGCTACTCACTTCACGAGCACATAATTAGCACTTCTCTCTTCATAGTGTCACTATAACTATTTCAAGCGAAGCCTGTTGCACATGCCGACAATTAAAAGGTTAGGCTAACGCCTAGTGAGTTCAAGAGTTTTACATGAACAAATATATCTTTAAAAATGTATGAACCCTGATTAAAATCGTAATCTTTCAAATGATTTACTTTAAACTTGGAGACGACTCTTTTCCAATATCTTGCATTTTCAAAGATGGACACCCCACTACAAAACATTCTTTATAAAAGTATGCAACCCAAAACTCACTCGAAACGAGAATGGGGATTGACTCCCAATTTAAGAAACGTGGATAAAACGTTGTATCCCAAAACACCCAAGCACGGGTGGGGTAAAATACTCAACCCATAAATCATGGTTAATAACTCACATGTACGATACGTCATCGAAAACATGGACACTAGGCCCAATACTCACGCAACCATAAAAAGGAAGAAAACCAAATACCAAAGCATGGGAATGACGTATTTCATTCAAACCTTAATATACGCAGGGGAAACCCAATATTAAGGTCATCATTTATAGTTGACCACACAAATCCAACGATAATAAAGTAAGGCGTTAACATTTAAAATACTGTTGGCCGACGACGGGGGAGACTCGTATCCGTTGAGAGTGGAGGAACCAAAAGTATGCCACCCATACAACGTTAATCGCATGACACCTCACGACATAAAAGCCCAAGTGTCCCTACGACTTCTTAACAAGTTTCACCTCAAGAGACAGTTGACCTTGGTGAACATTACAAAGAACTCCACCCCGAAGGCCCGACACACTTAAAGACTACCTCCAAGGCATTACTTCAAGCGGCGGAGGTCCTAGTACCTACCTCCTCGGTAGCACTTCCAGACTCGACACTCCTAGTGCCTACTTGAAAAGTTCATGGTCGTAAAAAATGGGTCCCGGAGTCCAACCCCGAAATACCTAATTGACCATCAAAACAGACTGACTTACGTGTCTATGGATCCAATGCAACACAGTCTGACATTACATGACTACACAGGAATGACCAACGCACTCGAGCATGTAATCAACCTCAATATGCAACATGATGCATTAGCATGTAATTCATAATCGGGCTCTACATTAAGCCATTACAACCGGACAATTATCCCCGAGACTCTTTTAAGTTGACACCGAGCTAAAACGCTTAAAATCCTTTTTGACCAACGATTAACGATCCCCAAATAATAAACGCACACGACCCACGTCATGCAAACACATACTCTAAAATACTTGAATAGACTCCAATACAGTTTAGATTGGGACAAATGGTTTTCCAAATGGATTTATACTCTTTATCATTTCAAAACGTCCCATAACACGAAACCAAACATTTTACCCAAACAAACACTAAAAGAGTCTTTTTACCAAATAATTTCCATTTATGCAATAAATCATCAAACACTTTAAAATGACTTATTTTTTCAAGATATCCCAAAAATCCCAAATGTGGGAGGGGCTTTTACAAGATTTTTAAAGCCAAACACCTCAAATAATCAAAACCCACCAAATAACTCAACAAGTAACAATTTCATGATAAATACATAAATAGTT
Source organism: Arctium minus (assembly GCA_954870635.1). Lineage (NCBI taxonomy): Eukaryota > Viridiplantae > Streptophyta > Magnoliopsida > Asterales > Asteraceae > Arctium > Arctium minus. The sequence continues at coordinate 17,670,993 of OX941097.1, read as the reverse complement.
TAAATTGAACATTTTGGCATGTGTAACGTTTTCGCAAATCAACTTGAACTCACCTTGCTAGATTTAGGCTAAATCTAGATTTTCCCCAACTTAAGCTCCTTTGAAGAAACTTAGCCAAAAACTTCCAAAACCTAGATCCATAAACTTCAACCATAAATATTTACATCTAACCATTTAGAATCATACCTAAACATTATGCATGAAGATCTCCACTACACCAAAACCCTAATTTCCATAGATGAAGATAATAGAAGATTACCTTAACCATAACTTGAATCCATCAACCAAAATGCCTCTAAGTCACCCAAAATGAGCTACAACTTCTCATCTTCAAAATAGGTAAAAGGTTGGATGAAACCCTAAGAAGCTTGGTAGAGAATATGAAGATAGAGGGATGATGGTTCTAGTTCCAAACTTGTTAGATGAAGAAGAAACACTTAGTTTTAGGAGGAAAACCCCCAAATATGAGCTAGGGTTCGAATTTGGGGTTAGGGGCCGGTTTGGGAGAGAAATGGGGAGGAGATTTGAGGTTTTTGAGAAAAATGGGGTGGAGGCCGGTTTTCCCCCCTTTCATGTGCACATTGTGCGTGTGCACGCGAGTGGTGGCGCAGCCCAACTCGTGTGGTTCGACCCGCGCGGAACACTGCCGCACTTTTTGTCTTTTTCTCGGCTATAGATTTCGGGGTGTTACATCTTGCAATTTCACAACTCATATAAGTGATTGAGGGATACTATGACAAGAGTCGAGAAACAATTTGTTCTGTTATTGATTCCCAATTAAATTAGAGAACTTTTCATTGTAAAACTATGAAACACGTAAATAAAAGGTTTATACATTAAAAATTCATCATGGAACAAATATATGTAAATGAATACACTTAATTATAGTCTTAGATGGGAATCAAGATTTATTACCTTTTGGTTATTTACATGATTATCCCATATAGTGGCTTAATCATTTGAGAACTCTATATATTGTAATAACTGTGAAAATTATTATCGTCAAATATTGTTCACATGATTTTTGCCATTTAAGGCTATAATATCGACTGTTGATTAACATATATTTTTTTTACAATGTGTTTGTTTCATATGTAATTGGTTCACAATATGAAACTTTCTAGTTGTATTTTCCTTTCACAGACATAAAAAATATTCACATTGTGAAACAAACATATGTTAATTAATATACTAAATCCAAGTCGTAAATGAATTTTTTTATGCAAAATAACACATAAATACATAATGCACCGCTTTTAAAGGTTATCATAATTTTATGAGTTTTATATATATATATATATAGGGGTGGGTTCAAACGAGAACATAGTGTGTTTAAAAGAATAAAGGGATAATTCTCAGCCAATCATTTTTTAAATTAATTCCAAAAATAATAGTTTCTAAAATTAAGAGTAAAAGGGCAATAAAGTCATATTACGTTATGGATAATTTAGGACAGTATTAACTTCCAAAAAAAGGGATTATAATATTTAATTCAAATAAAAAAAGAAATCACTTCCTAATTTATCTCAACACGTCTCAATCTCTCCCCATTTTTTCTGAAAATAAATTCAAAATTCGTTTATCATGATAAGCACAAGTGATTCGCTGCTATAATGAATTCAAATTTGGTTTATCATGTTAATCACAAGTGATCTGTTGCTATAAAATTCAAAATTCGTTTATCATGGTAATCATAAGTGATTCGCTACTATAATGAATTCAAAATTGGTTTATCATGTTAATCACAAGTGATTTCGTAATAAATAACTTGGATAAAATATTTGACACCAAAATCACATGTGATTTTGTTCTAAATACTTAACACCAAATTAATAATTAACACCAAAATCATATATGATTTCGTACTAAATAACTTGGCTATAATACTTAACACCAAAATCATATGTGATTTTGTTCTAAAAACTTAACACCAAATTTATACTTAACACCAAAATCATATATGATTTGTACTAAATAGGAAGAAAAGTTGATTAGTTCAAATACGAACTATACATAATTAATATACATATGAAAAAATTGTGGCCACTATAGTAATTGGCACATAGTATAAGCAGCACCGGCAACCGGCGGCAGCAAAGCAGCACCGTAGTCAGCAGCACCGGCCACCAGCGGCAGCAAAGCAGCACCGTAGTCAACAACACCGGCCACCGGCGGCATCGAAGGAGCGCAGCAGTAGGTTTCTCGAATTCACCTGAATGATGATGATGATGATTAGTGTTGTTGTAATTCTTCGATTTCCACCCGTCCGACGAGATTTGGAAGAACATCTTCTTTACCACCGGATAACACCACATGTTGGTGGTGGTGTTGGTGGTGGTGCGGTGGTGGTGAGTATAACCCACCGCCACTGACAGTCACAACCGTCGCAGCGGAAAATGGAGGAACGGAATCGAGTCGGGTCGGGTAAGAAACATCAATCGAGAATCTTGGCGGTTCAATCATTGTAAGTGGAGCAACCGAGTAAGTAGTTTCTGAAGTGTTGTTGGTGGTTGAGTTTTGTATCTTAAACCCACCACCACCGCCGTCGCTGCCGCGGTGGTCCCGACCGGTACGGTTGCCGGAGGAGGATTTGCTCCTTTTACGGTGGTTTTGCAGCGGCTGTGGCGAAGACGACGACGTTGGAGACGACAAATTCACCATTCCCGCCGGCGAGATTGATGGAGGATTGAAGGGTGAAGAGGATTGAAGGGTTGATTGAAATATGGATTGGGATGAATTGAGAATCCCATTAATTTAGGACTTGATTTTACTAATTTCTTAAAATAAAAATTACTAATGAAAAATGACGTTTATACCCTTTTTTATTAAAATAAACAATTATTAATTTTTTAATTATGATTGGTCCAGAATTGTCCCTTTATTTCTTTAAATCGTTATCATTCTCGTATGAACCTATCTCTCTCTCTCTCTCTCTCTCTCTCTCTCTCTATATATATATATATATATATATATATATATATATAGAGAGAGAGAGAGAGAGGTTCATTTGCGTAGGGGTGAGCAAAACCCGACCGACCCGAATAACCTGACCCAAGATTAAGCCTAAAATCCGATATCCGAATATCCGAGAACCGAACCCCCCCGACCCGTTTAATAAATCGGGTAAAGTAGGATCGGGTTGGGTACCCAAAACCCAAACCCGACCCGTCCGAATATTCGATTTTTTTAATAATAAAAAATATAGTTTTATAATTCTAATTCCTAATCCTAAATACCTAAAATTCTAATCCTAAATACCTCAGTTTTATAGCAGCCATTAGAGAGATTTGTGTGGCCTGCTTGGTTACTTGCTTGTTTTTCTGCTTGCGAGCTTGCAGGCTTGCAGCCATAACCATGGCGTCTCACGCTTCAAATAACAAACTCTGTAAAGCTTCCAAATCGACTCCATGTGTTATCTCACTTTTCCCCATCGTCATCCTTTTGCTTTCTCAACAGGTCAAAAAGGAAAAAAAAGCCCATTGAGGTCCAAACCCGAACCCGAACCACCCGAACCCAAACTACTCGAACATTAAATGGTCGGATTTCGGGGCATTCCCTCCTACCCGAATATCCGATCGGGTTAAGGGTTTGGGTACCCGACCCGACCCGATCGATGCACACCATTACATTTGAGAAATGTTAAATATCTGAGAAATAGAGAAATAATCCTAGCCTTTCATTCGGTCATGATCGGATTTGACCGGTCAAATATTACGTCTTTGACTAGTCAACAATTACGGCTTTGACTGGTCAAAAGTTGCAGCTATTCCAAAAATAGAAGGACAATTTCGTAATTTTTACAAAGACACGGGACGAGTTCATATATGAACTTGTATGATTCACATATGAACATATGTAATTCACATATGAGCTTTTTTAACTGATTTATATATGAACCAATTAGCTAATTCACATATGAACTAATTAATTGTAGGTTCATATGTGAATCAGTTGAACTAATTAACAGATTCATATATGAATCTTTATGATTCACATATGAACTAATTAACTGATTCATATATGAATGTATAGTTCATATATGAATCACAAAGGTTCATATAGGAATCAGTTAAAAGAGTTCATATGTGAATTATATATATATATATATATATATATATATATATATATATATATATATATATATATAGGATTAGGTTCATTTGAGAAATGCTAAAAACATGAGTAATAAAGAAATGATCATAACCCTTTATCTGGTCAACATTTGCAGCTTTGACCGTGAAGCATCGGATAATTCCTTATTTGGTCTGTAAAAGATAGAGGGGTAGTTTCGTAAAATATGTGGGACGAGTTCATATATGAACATGCATGATTCACATATGAATCATATGTTTTTTTTGGGAAAGGGTGTCCCGGGCTATGCCTAGACTAATCCCTTGGCAAATTATGACTGTAAGACATTAGCCCTGATTAAACCTCAGTGACCACAATTGTTGTGTACGTCTGGATTCGAACCCTGAGCAGATGGGATATTCCACCACATCCCCTAGGGCCTTAACCAATATGTCACAACCCTTGTGGTTAATTGTATGTTCATATATGAACCAGTGTAATTCACATATGAACTATTTTAACTGTTCATATATGAACTATACGTTCATATCTGAATCAATTAATTAGTTCATATGTGAATCACAAAGGTTCATATATGAATCTGTTAATTAGTTCAACTGATTCACATATAAACCTACAGTTAATTAGTTCATATGTGAATCAATTAAAAGAGTTCATATGTGAATTACACGGGTTCGCATATGAATATATAATTCATATGTGAATCATACAAGTTCATATATAAACTCGTCCCGTGTATTTGTAAAAATTATGAAACTGTCCTTCTATTTTTGGAATAGCCATAACTTTTGACCAATCAAAGACGCAATATTTGACCAGTCAAAGACGATTTTGACCGAATGAAAGGCTAGGATTACTTCTCTATTTCTCATATATTTAGCATTTCACAAATGAATCACTCCTTATATATATACACATATATATATATATATGTGTGTGTGTGTGTGTATGTAGGTGTGTATATATATATATATATATATATAGGATTAGGTTCATTTGAGAAATGTTAAAAGTATGAGAAATAAAGAAATGATCCTAGCCCTTTATCTGTTCAACATTTGCGACTTTGACCGTGAAACACCGGATAAATCATTGTGTGGTCTATAGAAGATAGAGGAGTAGTTTCGTAAAATACGCGGGACGAGTTCATATATGAACATGTATGATTCACATATGAATTATATGTTCATATATGAACCAATGTAATTCACATATGAACTCTTTTAACTGAGTCATATATGAACATTTGTGATTCATATATGAACAAGTTAATTAGTTCATATGTGAATCACAAAGGTTCATATATGAATCTGTTAATTAGTTTAACTGATTTACATATGAACATACAGTTAATTAGTTCATATATGAACTCATTACGTGTATTTGTAAAAATTACGAAAATGTTCTTCTATTTTTGGAATAGCTGCAAATTTTGACCAGTCAAAGACGCAATATTTGACCGGTCAAAGCTGATCTTGATTGAATGAAATGCTAAGATTATTTCTCTATTCCTCATATATTTAGCATTTCTGAAATGAACCTCTCGTTATATATATATATATATATATATATATATATATATATATATATATATATATATATATAGAGAGAGAGAGAGAGAGAGAGAGAGAGGAAAGTTCAAATGAAAACTCATTTTTCATTGTGCACGTGAGGACAAATCTTAGTCATTCGATCTCTTTTGATCCAACAACTCATATTAAATAGAGTTTTTAATTTTAAAATGTTTAGGAGTAAAAATGGAAGAAAATTTAAACACACGCCTACCATATTTGACTTTTTATTTATTTTTTTAATTAAAAACTTTTTACCCAATTAAAGTTTAAAATAAATTATCTTAAAAAATACTAATATTTTAATCAAACAAATTACATCAAAAAAACGAGAATTTCGTACTCTTCGATATGACATCCATCTCGATATAGTTTTTTTTGTCGTTTTAACCGTTTTTTACGTGAAATGCTATATATGTGTTATATTCATTATGAATATTTATGTACGTTCAAGTTTGTACAACGCCTCGACACCGTAAGTATGTAACTCGACATCACCTTCTTCAACATTTTCTTCAACGTCGTAAGGCATCACGTTTCTTCAGCACCATAACTCAACACCTATCAAGACGAATCAAGAACATATCGAGTACTTCTGTTGTGAATCGGGGAACAAAAGAGAGTGTGTCACGTCTCCACATCTTTACAGACCATTCATGTGTTATTCATCATGAATAATGTATCATTCAGGATGAATAATACAACATTCAGGGTGAATAATTCACGATTCATGAATTCGTGTATTATTCGTCATGAATGTTGTTTAATTCATCCTGACTACTATATTATTCATCATGAATAATGAATGAACGTTCACATTTGTTATTCATACTGAATGTGGGACATTCGGGAATGCGCATACATATTCATAATAAATTAAACCAAATTCGGTTGTGAATTGGAAAACAAAAGAGATTGTGTCATGTGTCTACACCTTCACGGGTCATTCATATATTATTCATCATGAATAATGTATCATTCAGGATGAATAATAGAACATTCAGGGTGAATAATACACGATTCATGATAAATAATACATGAATCATATCATGAATCATGGATTCGTGTATTATTCATCCTGAATACTGTATTATTCATCATAAATAGTGAATGAACGTTCACATTTGTTATTCATACTGAATGTGGACACCCGAGGACGTACATGTATATTCATAATGAATATAACACATATATAGAATTTCACGTAAAAAACGGTTAAAACGAAAAAATCTTGAATATTGTCTTAATCATCCTGCATAATGTATTATTCATCATGAATAGTGAATGAGCGTTCACCTTTGTTATTCATACTGAATGTGGACACCCGAAGACGTGCATGCATATTCATAATGAATATAACATGTATATATAATTTCACGTAAAAAACGGTTTTTGCCAAAATCTTGAAGTTTTTGGACACCCAAAATCTTGAAGTTTTTGCCAAAATACCCAACAACCCCGTGTTTTTGTGTAACACCCGTAATTTCAGGATTTATCCTTGACGGTGTTACGAGAGACGGTTGACTTTTGGGACGTAAAGGTATGGGAAATCAGGTAAGTTTCATAATGGAACCATCGGGAATCAAATCAGGCGCGAAGAACGAGAGGAAACGCATTTTTGGAATACCGCGGGTTGGTGCGCAACTTTGGGTCGTGGCACAAGCCGCGTAACTCACTGGATGTGAGTTTTTCAGGAAACGGGCGACTTGCAAGTCGCGGCAAAGTCGCGGAACTTGTCTGAGGGTTTTAATCGCGATTTTCGGGATCAAACTTCATTCTCTCATAACTTCTTCCTCCCAAACCCGAATTGAGCGACTCTTGAACCTAGGGTTTCGTCTTTTGGAGCTTTTCAAGTAGATAAGGAAGAGTATTGAAGATATTGGGTGTATCCAAGAGTTTAGGATCAAGGTAACCTACTCATCCTTTCATCTAAAGTTAGGGTTAGTTTTCTTCATCTTGTTTGCATTCTTAGGGTTTGGTATAACTTGGTGAATGTTTGTGGTAGTGGATCTGTAGAAAGCTTGGAGCTAGTGAAAGGATCCAAGATCTCATCTTCTAAGGAACTCAAGGTTGTGGGTAAAACCTAGATTTAGTCTAAATCTAGCAAGGTGAGTTTTAGTTACTTTGAAAAACTATATACATGTCAAAATGCACACATTTTGGATTTTAAAAGTATATCCATGAATTTGCTTCATTTTGAGAAGTTTTGTAGACATTTGTACACTTGCACCTATTTGGGTTTTAAATACTTGAAAATGGTTTACAATAATATATGATATGTTGGAGTCATCAAAAAGGGGGTTTTAATCCACCATTCATGTTTCTCGACTATTTGATGAATGTGGGTATTATGTTGCTTTGGTTCTTATTATGGGAAGATTTGGAGTACAAATGGTTTTACATGGGATTTTAGTGTGCGTTGGAGATTTCAAAGAGCGGTTACTGAAATATGGTCATTTGGGGCTTATTCAACCTACGGGTTTTATATTGGAAAACTTTAACTCCCTTGATTTTAAAAGTGTGAGTTGTTGGAACGGATATCTTTTAAATTGGGAACATTTGGTAAAGTTGTAAATCGGCTTATATAGCCATATTTGCTCTATTTGAGTATCAAATGTTTTATAAAGCCTTTTGGCTTGAATTGTACACTAACGAGTTTTGGGACGTTGTCCGGTGTAAACGGCTCCTTATGGAGTGCTTTATGAAAATACAACTATTATACCAATATTGGTTATTACATGTTTGGATGCGTTAGTTCATTCATATGGAGTCATGTAATGTTTAGACTGTAATGCATTGGATCCATAGGCATATGAGTCGTTATGTTCATCATGGAGTTTTAATGTCCATGTTTGAGTCTAGGGAGTGGTCCCCAAGTCATGTTGATTATGTAAGCTTGCGGTGGTGCTCTAGAGGAGCCATATACGGAGCTAAGTCTTGCGGTGGTACCCAAAGTGAGCCGGATACGGGGACTTGTGACTTTGTGGTGAGACTCATCTAGAGGTCGAGTAGACACTAGGATCAGTGGTGTCTTGCGGTGGTAGCTCAGATGATCCGAATACGGGGAACCATGGTCTTATGTGAAACTCGTGAACGTCGATATGTAGGCTTAACTTTGTGTGTCCGTCACATTCGATGGAATCGGGTATCCTCCATCACTGAAAGGTGTTATCTTGGGTATTCCCTTTTCCATGCCTTCGGTGTTAAAACGCACCATTTTAACTACACAATGAGTCTTTTGGAGAAATACCGTGTGGTGCGTTTTGGGGAAATTTGGAAGTCAGTTATTTATTTAAAATGGGTGATTGGATATTTAAAGAAATTTGTTATGTCAATAAAGCCTCTTTACAATCTGTATTTCTAAATTGGCCTATTCAGAGTAAAATGTTCATTTTAAATGTTTTATGATTTATATGATGAAAACTGCTTTAACTCACTAGGCGTTAAGCCTATCACTTTTTCTTTTCGAAATGTATATCAGGTCCTAGATGGGTCTGTGTGGCGAGTGGAGCTTGGTAGAAGTTCCGGTAGGATGACTTTAGCGGCGTCATCCGGTTTGGTGAAGATAGCAGATTCGGTGGTTTTAGTAACACCTGACTAATGTTGTCCTTAGTTTGTGGGACTAGATAGTTCCGTTAGAAATCTGATACGTTGTTATTGTGATTCTTCCTTGTAACCTTAGACATTTGATGTTTCAATGGTTGTATTTAAGAGTTTTAGGAAGTTTTAATTTGTCTGCTATTTTCGAAATTTAGGGGTGTTTCATTTTGGGCTGTGTAAATGGGAAAACGCGGGGTTTAGTATTTTGGGTCGTGTATTCAAATAAAACTCGGGCAAAGCACGGGGTATTTCGATTTTGGTCCGTGTATAACGGCAAAACACGGGTTCTCGGGAAAAACACGAGGTTACCCCGCGTTTTATAGATTTTACGCGGGGTTGGAGGCCGCGTTTATAACCAGTGTCCAAGTTTTCTTAGATCAACGGTGGAATTTCTATTTGAAATAGGTTAAATGTGTGCTCCATCCCTTATAAATTGAGGTCCCCCATTTTGAAACCCCACCACCATGACTCTCAAATATATCTCTTTCACTCTCTCAAATATATCGTGTATTCCACACGCTCGGATCTCGACTCGGTTCGTTAGCGTTTTTAGAAGTCGGATATGTCTCGGTCACTTTGTACGGTAAGTTTCCCTTAACCCCGTTTTAATTTTATATTTTAGTGATTATGTGTTAATTTTAGAGTGTTGCGTTTATGTTGATAATATGTTAGAGTATTACGTTTTCTTGGAAACTATTTTTTTCATTGCGTTAATTTTAAAGATTGCATTTTATTTAGAAAAATATTGTAGAGATTGCGTTCATTTTAGAGATTGCGTTTTTTTTTTGAAAAATATTGTAGAGATTGCGTTAATTTTGGAGATTGTGTTTTTTTAGAAAAATATTGTAGAGTTTGCGTTAATTTTGAAGATTGCGTTAATTGTAGAGATTGCATTTTTTTTAGAGTTTGCATTTACGTTGATAATAAGATTTACTATTAGGCCCCTTAAGTTTTTTTAGGCCCCTTAAGTTTTAGAGAATACAAATGTGGTCCCTTAACTTTGCTAAACCACAACTTAGGCCCCTTAAGTTTGCTAAATTACATCTTTGACCCCTTAAATTTGCTAAACTACAAATGAGGACTTTTAAATTTACCAAATTACAAAATGTACACCTTTAACATTGAAAAAAACCGAAATAATAAATATAAGCATAAGCCTTTTAATCGCAACATATCGATTTGGTCCTCATCATTATCGGTATCTGATCTGTCCAGATCAGATATACCAGTTGTGAAAACATGAGTTTCGCCATCAGCAACTCCAACAAACCTTCTAGTTGCGTCTCCGGAACAACATCAGGACAAGAATCGTTAGGACGATATGCATGATCAGAATAAATTGCGGTGTCGTAGGATGCCTGAAATTGAGAATCAGGCCCCAGTTGACTACACCGACGTGGATTTCGTCATCACCTTCCTCATCACCTCCGTCATCATCTTCGTCATCACCTCTGTCATCATCTTCGTCATCGCACATCAATGATGCGACAAACACAAAAAGTTCTAGAGACTTTCTGAATCGGCTGCAAGTTGCATAAAACCAAGGATTTCATCATCGTTGGTTAGCTCCTTCAGTGAGTCATCTTCACGTCTAAACACCAACTTGCAAACAGCAGAATCTTCGATTCCACACTTTCCCATGGAGTAATCAATAAACCTCTTATATGAAAGCATTATTGGAATATATACACCACGCTTTGTGTAGCTAATATAATCCCACTGATTGTTGTTTTGCACCCATTGACCATCGAAACATAAATAGAGCCTAGCTCTTTCAACAGATGAACTCATTTTTTCAGTAGTATGAAAAATGAAACAATTCAAATGGATGTGAACCACAAATTCAATGACAATAGTACAATTATTGTATGACAATCATACCAAAGTGTGGAAAAAACAGTAAAATCATGCAAAAAAACGTGAAAAACTGTTGACAACACATGAAATAATAGACCCTGAAACCCTAATTTCCCAAACCCTAATATTGTGTTCGGCCCAACCCCGTGTAAAACCAGAAAAACGCGGCCTAACCCCGCGTTACACCATTAGAACGCGGGGTAACCCCGTGTTTTGTCACAATACGCGGACCAAAATTGAAACACCCCGTGCTTTGCCCGTGTTTCGTTAGATACACGACCCAAAATACTCAACACCGCGTTTTCCCATTTACACGGCCCAAAAACACGGGGTTGTTGGGTATTTTAACAAAAAATCCAAGTTTTTGGGCATTTTAGGTACTGATTTTTGATATTTGGGTATTTTAATTAAATTTCCTAAATTAAATCTTAATTTCAAGAAATAATATTTACGGATAACACAGAAGCCATTTATTAATAAATAAATTAAAAAAAAAACACTATTTGGTTTTATTTTTCTCATTAAATCCTTACCGTGTTTCGTGGAAACTCGCTTTTGTTTGTCTTTTTCCTTGTGCTTAGTCGTCATCTACTTTAATTTAATTAATTAGGCACTTTTTATGTCCAAAAGGCAAAATACATATGAAAAGGCAAAAAAGAATATATCAACTTTATATTTATACTGTCTTTCTTTTTTTTTTCTTTTTTTAAAATCAATTTTAACTTAAAAGTTCTAATTAAAAAACTGCACAATGGTTAAAATGATCCACATACATTTTACTACTAAACATTTGCTTTCCAACTTTGTTTGTTTTGCCATTAGGATTGTTTATCTTTAAAAAATGAGATGTTATATATACAAAGAGAGAAAATTTTGTTACCGTTTTGATGAAAAGTCCATAACAACAATCAGGATAATATCTGTTAGGACATAAAATATCCATATTTAGAAAGTTTTGTAAAAGGTCTATAATTAATATTTGTAATTGGGTTTTAGATTGTAATTGAGCTTTAGGTTAAAACAAGTGAGAAAGGGGGGTATAAATAGTTTATGTGTTTAAGGTTTTAGGGTTAAGTCATTCATTTACAATGTAGCCGCTTTGAGAAATCGTGTGTTTTAGAGAGAAAAACACTTTCTCTTTCTAGGTTTTGTTTGTATTGTTCTTTTTCAATATGAATAATAGGTATTCTCTCCCAATCTCATCTTGTTCCTTCTATTTGATCATGAATTGTTGTATCTATTGGGATCTACATGTGGTATCAGAGTGGGATCGGAGAATTTTTCTTTGATTCGATCGTATTTCGACAGTTCATTATTCTACAGCCCAAAGTATTTGAATCTGTGTGTTTTTTATTTGATGTTGTGAGTTTGGAGCTTAATCTGTGCTCTTATTGTTTAAATTGATTCAATGTTTCTTGCTAAAATCATTGGAATCAATTATAATTTCTAATTTCTACGATTGTGGAGTATTTGAATCAGAGCTGAGAAGTTTCATCCGGGTTTTCCATCCATAAATTTTTGATACTCAAATGTAATTGGTTACTTAATCATAGTGGGTCGATGGTTGGCTGTTGATTGATTTTTGGAATTGAAACCACACCAACCGTGACTAGTGATGGCCAAATGGGCCCGACCCAACCCGGCCTGATCGATTAACCGAAGCCCGACCCGCTCAAAGCCCGGTCCGACCCGGTAGTAAACCGGTTTGAAGCCCGAAAAGCCGGACCGGTTCATGTTTTTGGAGGATTTGTCGGCCCGGCCCGAGCCCGGTTCACGACCTGGTTTTTGGCTCGGCCCGGCCCGATTCGTCCTTTAAAAAAAAAGACATTATGTTACCGTTTATATATGTTTTTTTGACCTTTTTTTTGTATTTTTTACCCCCCAAACCCCTATAAATACTTGTATTGTAAGTTTGTAACTTAAAATTATATATAAAACGTATTTTTAAAGTGTATTTTAGTGATTCAATCCAATTTTTATTTTTTAAAGCTTAGTAATTAATTATTATATAAAGAAATTTTTTTAAAATACGGAAAAATGCTAGGCCCGATCACGGCCCGATTTTGGGCCCGGCCTAGCCCGGTTTTCCTATAACCGGTTTTTTCCAACATTAAATGGGTCACACATATTCAGGGGAAACCCGACCCGACCTGGCCCGAAACCCGATTGACCTGGGGTTTGGGTTTACTGTTTGGGCCCGAAGCCCGTTTTGGCTTGACCCGACCCAGCCCGAGCCCGATTTTTGGCCATCACTAACCGTGACTTACAAATTTTGGTGATTGATATGATTTGGTGGCTGTGAATGAGAATTTGGTCAACTCTAGATTATAAGAGTCAAACATGATGGCTGGTTGTTTTGTTAATTGAATGAACGGTGGAATTTAATTGTGACTAATCGATGGCTGTGGGTTTTAATATGCAATCGGCAGCTGCAATTTTTTTTTATGGTTGGTGCTTCAACATATGAGGATGGAGGTTGTACTATTTTAATGGATTGACGGTGGAACTCAACTGTGACCGGCCGGCGGCTGATTGTTTTGTTGTTGTCGGTCGGTGGTGGAATGAAATTGGCGTCCGACGGCAGTCTTGAAAAGCCACACCCGGGACTTGAATATTATATGTTTCGAGGCTTGAGGTTTATTTGTTCTGGCCTTCTATTTTCTCTTGTCATCTGAGCTTGTCAATTGTGCTTAATTTGACAGATTTTTTATTGGACCATATTCAATCAAGTTTTGGGTTTAACCGTATACAATCCTGTTTTGAGCTTAAGTGAACATATTTTTGATAAATTATTTTGCCGTTCGAATTTTTGGAGATTGATACCGGATTTTAATCTTGCAATTATCGAGAACCGACTATTGATCCGTTTATATTTCGGATTTTATTTTTGCGCTTTGATCGTGTGATCCGTGATACATAAACTTCAAAGAATATTTTGTATCTGTTCCGGGATTTTCTCGTTCAATTTTTTTTTCTCGACAGTTGCTGAACAGTTGTTACTTCTTCTAACCCTTGCTGAGTAGTGTTTGCTACAAGATGCTTCTCTTACGAGCTGATCAGTACAAGTTCTTGAGTTGAACTCCTATTCAACTCGCGGTTCAAGGACATATTCATTGTTATAAACTGAAGATGCACTGTGGTTGTCACACAAAACTCACACATTTCTTTCTTGTAGGCGTAACGAATGTGTTGAGTTTCTAAAGATAAAAGTTGTCTTTAGTGCACTCAGTCGAGGTTATTGCGCACATCGAATCTGGTGTTTTAAAGTTGAAACTTTGAAGGATGAGAGTTTCATTCAAGGGGGAGCTTGAGCCTTTTTTTTTAATATGTGCAACGCTAAAGTTTTTCAAAGAAATCAAGGGGGAGAAAAACTGGTGCTTCAAGGACGATGATTCATTTACAAAACTTTAGGGGGAGATTGTTAGGACATAAAATGTCCATGTTTGGAAAGTTTTGTAAAGAGCCTACAATTAATATTTGTAATTGGGCTTGAGTTTTAGATTAAAACAAGTGAGAGAGGGGGAGGTATAAATAGTTTATGTGTTTAAGGTTTTAGGGTTAAGTCATTCATTCATAATGTAGCCGCTTTGAGAAATCGTGTGTTCTAGAGGGAGAAAGTGTAGGTTTTGTTCGTATTGTTCTTTTTCAATATGAATAATAGGTATTCTCTCCCAATCTCATCTTGTTCCTTCTATTTGATCATAAATTGTTGTATCTATTGGGATCTACAATATCTACGACTGCAATATCTTCGACACATGACGATCATATCGTTAACATATGATCGTTCATAACCACGAAAGTAGTCTGTTTGCATTAACCATGACAGGTCGTTAGTTGTATGTCGCCTGTAGCCTATCGCATATCACTTGTCTTAAAACCTGACCCTTGGTCATGGTTAATGAAGACCACTCAAAAAAGTAACTGATTTATTTTAAAGTAATTAATTGTTGTAAATAATTAGTTCTTATCAATTGAGTGGTTACAACAATTAATTATCACAATTGTAACTCCCGATATTATTATTATCATGATTATAACTCTTGCAAGTATTCGGGTATAAATACGACCGACTTGGGTATCATCCACGACTATGATATCATAAACACGACCGACTAGGATATCATCAACGACTATGATATCCTCGACTTACGATTATGCATGACAAATGATGGTTATTTAATATTATAATCTACATACTAATCTCATATTTTGTTATTTTCTTTTATAAAAGGTTTTCCAAAGAATTTATTCCCCTTTTTTCGAAAAATAAATAAATTACACACACATCTAAAAGGTTTAACTCATAATTCTACAACTTTATAACACAAAAACATAAAGGAAAAAAAATCAAATATTAAAATGCATTTGATTTAAATCTTTTGAGAACTAGAAAAACTTAATACCCCTACGAAAAATTGATCACATCCGAGCGTTTCTGCGGCCGAATCCACTTTGAATTTGATAAATGCTTTGCTTGTAAGGTATGTGTTCGTGTATGTCTTATAGATCTGCCAGTTGTTGATTGACAATTAGAAACTGATATTAGAAAGAAATGATTGCTTAACTGTTTTAGAATATGTATATTATGTGGTAATTGCGTATATTTTGTCTCACTTTGTATATCTTTCAAAATTAATATTCATAAACAAATACGTGAAACAAAGGGGGGGGGGGGGGGGGGGGGGGGGAGGATTTTTATTGATGTCAATTCACTTTCACCTTATTGTCTACCTAAGCGGACATGCTTGTGAACAAAGTTCTTAAAAAACCAAAATTCATAATATATTATTAATTTATATTTAATTATTGACAAATATTATACTTTAAAATTTAATTTCTCTTTTTAATATTTTTACTTAAATATTTTATAAACTTGTTCGATATATACATATAAAGTAGGATTTGAAGCAAAATTTGGTAACGATAACCCATTTGGTGGAGTAGATGAGATGAATAAATGAATTCTAAGAGCATCTTCAACAGCTATGCTAAAAAAGAAAAAAAAAAGATTTTAACAATTTTTTTACTTCAACAGCTATACTATATCATATTCTAAAATAGAAAAAAGAAGAGAGAAGGTAAAAATCTCCATATTTGGAAAAATCTCTAAAACTCCATATTGAAGAGAGAGAAATAATATTTAATTGTTTTCACCCAATAGGAAGCATTAAAGTTGTGTGTTTAAAAGAAAAAAAATAATATTATTAATATAATTGATGATAAAATTGCTAAAATAGAGTAGCTGTTGGAGTTGGATGTAATTTTTTTTTAGAGATTTTAACTCTTTATACTCTATTTTAAAAAATTATAGCATAACTGTTAGAGTATATGAAAATTGAACATATTTTTTTCTAGAGAATGATAACATAATGATAGTTTTAATGATTGAGAAAACATATAAACTCTTACTAAAATCATAAATAAAACTTTTAGACATTGTTTTTTTTTAAATTGTAAATTTATAATAATAAGGTGGTTTACTTGCTCATCAAGTATAAAGAGCCATTGAATATATTAGATATATATAATATTAACTTATATTTCATTGTAAGTTTCACGGTATTTCATATTAAATTTCATTCCATTTGAAAATTGCACTCGTTTTGTCAAGAGACGTGTCCCTCTGCACTACGAATAAAATTATTTATATATGACGTAAGATTTGTAGTTTAAATTTAGCAATTTACACGTCATCAATCAACGTTAAACAATAATTAATCACGTTTAATTATAACAAATATTTCAATTAACACAAAATCTTTTGACATATAAAAACAACACACACACACACTCTCTCTCCTCAATCTTCAGTATATCTAACAAAACCAGACACAATAATGGCGTCTCCATTTTATCCGGCGATGCCGACACCGTCTTCGCTGCTATCGGCGTATGCCACATTGTCTACCTCAATCATCCTCTTCCGTACAATTTTCGACCAGTTCTTCCCGCCACAGCTCCGTCGATACCTCATCGAAGCCATCAGACTTTACTGGAAACCTAAATCCGCAAAACTAACTCTCATCTTCGAGGAGAAAGACGGCATGACCGGAAATCACGTCTTCGATGCCGCCGAAGCTTATCTCTGCACCATGATTAATCCTGATGTCGACCGTCTCAGGTGATTGAGTCAATAATTCTCGATTTACAGGATTTGATTTCTAATCTAGCTACAATTTATTATTAATTTGGAATAAAACTTATACGAATTGTCGATGATTGTAGGATCACGAAAAACGTGAAGGAAAAGCATATCAAAATCAAGTTTGCAGAGTCTGAGGAGTTATTAGATTCGTTCAACGGAATCTCGCTTACATGGAAGTACGTCCGTCAGAAGCCACAGCAACGGCACGGCGGAGGCGGAGACGACGACTTATTTCACGGTGGAAAGAGAAACTCCGGCAGAAGCTTTACGCCGGAGACAAAATACATCGAACTGAAATTCGACAAAAAGTACAAAGATGTTATAATAAATGTTTACTTGCCATCGGTAATTGACAAATTTCAGGAACTCGAAAACCAGAAGAAGGTCGTAAAGATCCATAACCTACAATCCTACGACGGCGGACCAGGCGGTTACAAGGAATCGGTGAATCTGGACCATCCATCAACGTTTGATACATTGGCGATGGATCCGAAGATGAAGAAGGCGATTATCGACGATTTGGATCTGTTTTTGATGAGAAGAGATTTCTATAAGAAAGTAGGGAAAGCGTGGAAGAGAGGATATCTACTGTACGGTCCGCCGGGAACGGGGAAATCGAGTTTGATTGCAGCGATGGCGAATTATTTGAAGTTTGATATCTATGATTTACAGTTGACGAATGTTAGGAGTGATTCGTGTTTGAAGCAAATGATATTAAGAACATCAAATCGATCGATACTGGTGATTGAAGATATTGATTGTAGCATACAGCTGCCTGATCGGAAGGGAATCCCTCCGTCCATATTTTCCGATGTGAAATCCGTTCGTGATCCTCAGGTTTGTTTCTTTTAACTTTTTGAGCTGTTTTATCTCTTTCGGTACTCGGAATTGCGAGTGGAATCAATGACTTTACCAATTTTGTCTTCAACCATATAATGGTTTTGGTCCAATGAAAATGAGTTTTTGTCGGTTTGTTTGTTAGTAACTTAACGAGCTTAATGAGATTCATAATTTATTCGATCATATATATATGATTTGATTGGTAGTTGCTTAATGGTTTAGAAAGTAAGATTATATAGGAGAGTTTTATGTAAAAAGCCAAGTTTTTTTTTTCCAAACCTGTCATTCCCAATTAAAAAGCATGTTCCTTATGTCTATGAAAAAACTCTTTCAAACAACACTTTTCAAATCTTTACAGACAAATTAATCTACACATATAACTTTATCCATAGAAAAATTAATGGAAAACAAACCAAACAGCCCCTTAGAATTACTGTAAATAATCAAGTCGACTAAAACTGACTTCATTTCACTTATGATTTCTTTTGTAGTTCTCTTTATCTGGCCTTCTAAATTTCATAGATGGACTATGGTCTTGTTGTGGAGATGAACGTATCATAATCTTCACCACAAACCACAAAGAAAGACTTGACCCTGCATTGCTTCGACCGGGGCGAATGGACATGCACATTCTCATGTCATACTTGACGTTTGACGGATTCAAGACATTAGCGGCCAACTACCTTAATATCCACAACCACCATCCGTCTTTTAGTGAAATCGAAGAGTTGATTAATTGTATTAAGGTTACGCCAGCAGAGGTGGCAGAGGAACTCATGAAGTCCAACGATGTTGAGGCTATGCTTGAAGGGCTTGTGAAGTTTCTCATACGTAAGAAGATGGGAAATGATGAAACTAAAGAGGGGATCAATGGTGGATATGATGAAGTTCATGAAGCTACACAAGCGAAAGTTGTTTCATTGATTTAGTAGTTAAATATTTCATCAGCGTTTGTAACCGTTTTATTTAATTTAGTATTTAATTCAGTTGTATTAACTGAAATACCCGAAAAATGAGGACCAAAACAAATGAAAATGGTCAAAATATGGGTTACAAGTGCAAAAGATTGAAATTACAAGGACGTGAGATTGAATGTAGTTTGGCCGGAAGGGAGAAAATGGATTGTAATTTTGACAACATTTTGAATATATGTTTTGTAACACGGGTCAAATCAAAGGATACAATGTTATGACAGATGGAATTTGTAATTTGAGATATAAATTTTAAACTTATCCTCAGTTTGATTGATTTTATTTAAGGCTTCTAATTGTAGTAGTATCGTGAGCCAAATAGGTCAAAAAGTCAACGGATTTGATTACATTGTTGCCATAGTCATGATTTAGGAACACTACAACTTAAAAGTTCAAATTTAGAGTACGTCGGTATGCCACCCCATACAACTCACTTTTGTTTCGACTGTGAACATTGTTTCTTCTCCTACTTCTTTCATTATACACCACAAATGCTCCATTAGTTTTGCACTAAAACCCAAATAACAAACTTAACCAATTATATCATGATTTCATTTCATAATTAACACGAGTTTCATGTTTTTGGGCGTTTGAACAATATAACCATAGAAAATTCTAGTTTACTCGATATAACAATAATCACTAATCAGTTCTAAACACCATAAGATTATGGATGAAATCTTACCTTGATTTCGTTTTTCTTTGCTCCAAACTCCATTGTTCCCCCCCCCCTCTCTCTCTCTCTCTCCATTTCTCCCAATTTCTTTATGTTTTGCTTGATCTTTCTTGAATTGAAATGAAATAGAAACACCTCTCGCCGTTTTAGTCCATTATAACGATATCGTATGCAACATTTCTATTCGCTAAACGCTTATCGTGTAAGAGTCGTCACCCTAATTTACCGGGTAAGACTCCCGGTCCTTGTCGTCAGTTTTACCGTGTAAGATTTTCAATTTTTGTCATGTTTATCCGGTAAGGTAAGGTGAACTAGTAAGCATTTACCAGATAAACGTTTAGTAAACAACCTATTAATAAATTTAAGGGGAGAAAGTTAGGTCAATATCTTTTTTCTCATTAAAATTAAATTAATTTCACTTTGTATTTTTTGAACTACTATATTATTAGTCTTGGAAAATGTGGATATAAAAAAAGGGACTTGAAGTGGACTTAATTAGGTAAGGGTGTAGTCCGTCATTTTCTAGTCTTAAGTTAGCCATAATTTATATTACTCACAAGTCACAACTCACAACTCACAACCCTAATTTAGGTTACTTTGAGATTTGCTTTTGGACAAATCTTGACTATATCATAAAGGCATTTAATAAATTATTTAAAAAAACAATTTTTTAAAAATCATGTAATTCAGAATGTCATCGATGTTACAAATTTATAGTTTATAGGGTGAATTATGAATTTGATTTATGTGTTTTTGATATTTTTTATGATTAAAGTTCCTATATTATTTTTAGGGAATTTAATTAAAATGCCCTAACTTGAAAAATTAGTACCCAAAGTGCTCCAAATCTTGTCATTTTTGCCAAAATACCCCATATGTCCGTGTTTTTGAAAAACGCGGGGTTAGTACATTTTGGTCCGTGTATGGCTTGAAACGAGGGTGTGGTCCGCGTTTGGTCTTAATAAGTCCGCGTGTAATAGTAGAAACGCGGGGTAGTGCCGCGTTTGGATTCAATCGACCTAGGTTTGGCTTGAAACGGGGGTTGGGGCCGCGTGTAGACTGTTGAACGCGGGTTTGGTCCGCGTTTTCACGATTACACGCGGGGTTGGGGGCCGCGTTTTAACATGGTATCTATTCCTTCAAAGATCAATGGTGGAGATTGTGTATACAATTAGGGTTTAGATGTGTTCCCTCCCTATAAATAATTGAGGTCCCCCCATGACCCCACCACCATCGCTCTCAAATAAAGGGGATCTCTTTCACTCTCTCAAATATATCGTGTATTTCACACGCTCGGATCTCGGCTCGGTTGGTTAGCATTTTTAAAAGTCGGATATGGGTCGACCATTTTCTTCGGTAAGTTTCCCTTAACCGCGTTTTAATTTTATATTTTAGTGATTATGTGTTAATTTTAGAATGTTGTGTTTATGTTGATAATATGTTAGAGGTTGCGTTAATTTTAGTTTTACAGATTACGTTGATTTATAGATTGCATTTTTTTTTATAAAATTATTGTAGATATTGCGTTAATTTTAGAGACTGCGTTTGTTTTAGAAAAATATTGTGGAAATTGCGTTAATTTTAGAGATTTCATTAATTTTATAGATTGCGTTTTTTTTAGAAAAATATTATGGAGATTGCGTTAATTTTAGAGATTGCGTTTTTTTTGTATAAAAAAATTGTAGAGATTAAGTTAATTTTAGAGATTGCGTTTTTTATAAAAATATTGTAAAGATTGCGTTAATCTTAGAGATTGCGTTTTTTTTATAAAAATATTATAGAGATTGTGTTAATTTTATAAAAAAATTGTAGATATTGTGTTAATTTTAGAGATTGCGTTTTTTTTATAAAACTATTGTAGAGAGTGCGTTAATTTTAGAGATTACGTTTTTTTATAAAAAATTGTAGATATTGCGTCAATTTTGGAGATTGCGTTTGTTTTAGGGATTGCATTTTTTTAGAAAGATATTGTAGATATTGCGTTAATTTTAGAGATTGCGCTTTTTTAGGGATTGCGTTAATTTTATAAAATTATTGTAGAGATTGCGTTTTTTATAAAAATATTGTAGAGATTGCGTTAATCTTAGAGATTGCGTTTTTTTTATAAAAATATTGTAGAGATTGCGTTAATTTTAGAGATTGTGTTAATTTTATAAAAAAAATTGTAGATATTGTTTTATTTTAGAGATTGCGTTTTTTTTTATAAAATTATTGTAGAGATTGCGTTAATTTTAGAGATTGTGTTAATTTTAGAGATTGCGTTTTTTTATAAAAAAATTGTAGATATTGCGTCAATTTTAGAGATTACGTTTGTTTTAGGGATTGCATTTTTTTAGAAAGATATCGTAGATATTGCGTTAACTTTAGAGATTGCGTTTTTTTAGGGATTGCGTTAATTTTATAAAATTATTGTAGAGATTGCGTTAATTTTAGTTGCCTAAAACCGAAATAATAAAAACCACAACATATCGATTTGGATTTTGTTAAACGGGTGTAAATAGCCCTAAGGTTTGTAGGGATTTAAGAAATCCACGTGATTCCCCTACTACCTGGAAATCCAATAGATTGAGTGGTTTATTTTTTCTAAAATTAAGCAATAGACGAAATCAACAAAATGTACACCCTTAAGTTTACCAAAAAACCAAAATAATAAAAAAACCGAAATAATAAAAACCGCAACATATCGATTTGGATTTTGTCAAACGGGTGTAAATAACTCTAAGGTTTGTAGGGATTTAAGAAATCCGCGTGATTCCACTACTACCTGGAAATCCAATAGATTGAGTGGTTTATTTTTTCTAAAATTAAGCAATAGACGAAATCAACAAAATGTACACCCTTAGTTATAAGTTAGGTGCATTGACAATATCTCTGCATTACTATGTAGGATGATTTTGATTACGCTGATCTGTTGTTCAAATGCCGCATCGCCATGGTCAAGGAAATTAGAGATGCGATTGCAACGTGTCCAGATGAACGGGCACAAATTTTACACGAAATGTTTGGTCGCACATCTTTCGGGTCATGGCTCGAGCTTACCAATATTGGACATGACCCCCTCCTAGTCCACATGTTTTTTCAGATGGAGGTAGACGTTGCGAGACCAGAGCCGGAGGAATTGTATTTCTACGTGTGTGGGACTCGCATGCACTTTGGTCGTCGCGAGTTCTGTATTGTAACAGGACTCCTTTTCGGACCAACACCCTCCCTTTCTACCTTGACAGATGAGTCCTTCGTCAGTAGGGTTTGGGCCGGCCTTGCACCAGGTCTCTTGACACTGAGAACCGTCGTCCAGACGATGAGAACTGGTCTGGGTGCGATATCCGATGAGGATTTTGTGCGTGTTTTCTTGGTGGTGATGGCGGAGATGATGTTCATGGGCCGTGATCCAAGGCTAGCGGTTTCCTCTACTGTACTTAGCGCCGTCGATGACTTGGAGAGGTTTAACCGCTATCCGTGGGGTAGCTACATCTGGAGTCACTCATACAAAGGACTCCACGGTGCCATCGTCAGACGCAAGCAGAAGAACCAGCAAAACAACAAAATGACGTTGAATGGGTTTGCACACTCCCTAAAGGTTAGATAAGTACTATAATAACATAAATATTAATTCATTAACTAATTTTGCTAATTTTGGATTTCTTTTAACGTACTTGTTCAATTTTTGTAATGCCAGGTATGGATCCTGTAGATGTTTCCTACCTGCCGGCAAAATTTCACCAAGCGCTCCGACAGGTTGATTAGGGGAACCAGTTGGGATCGATATGTTGTCCTTACTAAGTCTGCATGCATTGGGATCTTCAACTCAGCTTTGAGCGTACGCCCTCTTACTATATTTTTAATTGTAGTAATTAAAAAACTATTTGTGATTTATACGTCTTATAATTTTATTAGGTTAGAAATGCGCCATATGCAGAACTGAGGCCTACTCCGACTGAGCAGCAGTCGAGTTGGTTTCAACGGAGCGTCGCCTTTCTTGAAAGTTCGGCAGGCAGGAGACCGACAAAGAGGTCGCGACGTAGAGATCCTGATCACGATGACAATGATGACGATCATGACGATGATGATGAAGATGACGATGATGGCGCGAGATATCAGGCTCCCCCTAGCTCCTCCCATCATGGTATGCCTGATATAGACCCATACCAAGAGAAGTGGGAGTACATGACCTCCATGGACAGACGCATAAGAGATCTCGAGGCCCTCTCCATGGACAGACGCATAAGAGATCTCGAGGCCCTCACCGCACACCTTCGCCACACTTAGGTTAGTGTTTAACTTAATTTGGGGATATTACGTCTAATACTTGTATATTGGTTTGTGTATTGATATCACGTTCCATGATTGTATTAGGTGTTGACGAGCATGGCGCCCACTTACACGTCGCCTGGGCACATGCATGGGTACACGGGTGCGGCATATGCGACCCCATCATCCCAGCAAAATGTAAGTTATGACGAGTTTGGGATGACAAATATGACGCCCACCTACACATCGCATGGGTACACGCAGGCGTCAGCCGGAGGATTTGGCCCTTTTTCGACCCCATCATCCCAGCAAAACGTAAGTTACGACGAGTGCTTATTGTTGTTCTTTTTTCGTTATTACGTTTGAAGATTCTTATTAAGAGTGCTCATTATAATCCATGTCACCAGTTTGGGATGACAAGTATGACGCCCACCTACACATCGCATGGGTACACGCAGGCGTCAACCGGAGGATTTGGCCCTTTTTCGTCCCCATCATCCCAGCAAAATGTAAGTTACGTCGAGTGCTCATTGTTGTTCTGTTTTTGTTATTACGTTTGAAAATTCTTATAATGACCTACGTCACCAATTTGGGATGCCGGAGGGGGACTATTACAGACCCCAGATGATGGAGCCGGGGCTGTCCGTCGTTAGCGGGTTGGTAGAAGAATTTTTGGGAACTTCCATCTCTTATTCGATGGGGTCGGAGTCGGGGGTTGACACCACCCAGGCGCGGGTGAGTACTCCGATGGCTAATGATATCATCGATGACCACTTCGAGGAAGTTGACATTCCCATACATGAGCCAGATCAGGAAGCACATGAGAGGGCGAGACGGGTCGCTAGTGCGGGGCCAGACCTTTGTTCCCCATATACCCAACAACCTTCGACCACATGAGTCCCTCAGAAAAAAACCAAGGCAAGGGTGAAGGCAAAGGGCAAGGGAAAGGTTGGGGGAGACACTACGATGACTTACGCGGGGCAATCGGTGCTTGTTACGGCGGCACAGATCAGGGAATTATGTACCAGCAATCATCTCCCCCACCTGATGTGTCCATTTTACGGCGACCTTCAAATGAATGTCGATTTTTTCATGCTACTGTTGGGTGTAGGTGGTAGTGGGGATTTCGAGGATCTGGTTAGTATTTAAATATAGTCATATAAATAACTACATTTCTAATGACAGGTCTAACAATCTATGTTTTGTGTATAGCACATTGACGCTTGGGTTAGATCAGCTCATGATATGTTGGCCGGTAAGTACTGGACGTGTAGTAAGATATAGTCAGATCGCTGCAATCTCTACGATTCATTGACCTTGCAGCAGCGATGGCATGACCGCACGGTAAACCAGAATATTGCCATTGATTACATTCACAAACACTGTTGGCCATATCGACAGTCGCGTGATAATGGATATCCCGAACGTGGAACTTACCATGTCCAATCTGACTTACCCTCCATGTCACAGACTTTCCCGACCTTCTGCTAATTATCTCCTCCGCCATTGGTGTGAGATGATTACGCATTTCATCTACAAATATGTGTTAATTGTGTTACGATTTATACGGAAGACGAAAAAAGCAACTAACATATAAGTTAAAGATTTGATAGTTTATCAACCTCCCTTTCGCCGTCGAAGTTGGTACCACTCTTGTTGAAAATCTCGGAAGTACTCTATAAGGCCGACAATGGGTAACCTGCGTGCAAAACGGGACAGTGCATTCACCGACTCTACACTATTAGAGGTCATTATGTTATACCGTTGTGCAGGGAAATGGGCCCTTGACCACCTCTCTTTACCAGCCTCGTCCATAACTTGTGCTCCACGAGGTACTTCATATCGTAGTGCATTCATGTAGATCTCAAACTCCCTAATCGTATATGCTTTGCACGCCTTCCAGTAGGTGGTCTTGTTTGTTGTGATACGCTTGTCCGCGCTTTTCACGTTCATCTCCAAATGTCGACAACATAGGACGTGAGGGGTGGAGGGGTACACGGCAGAAATTGTTGTGCTTATGGAAGGAGCCCTGTCAGACATAAACACCAAGCCTTCTGGGGCTCCGATACATTCCCGCAACATGTTCAGAAACCAACCCCACTCCTCCCCCGTCTCAGACTTGCCTACTCCGAAAGCCAAGGGCACAATGTTGTTATTTCCGTCCATGGCAACCGCCAAGAACATCATACCCAGATAAGGCCCCTTTAAATGGGCAGCGTCTATTACAAGGACAGGACGCAGATTTGTCAAAAACGTCCGGATTTGCAATAAACGTACGTGATTATTATTTGTAAATGTTAAAATTCATAATATGTAAAGCTACGATGATTTAATATACGTACCACACAACCAAGTGCAGCGAAACACAACTCGAAACGTCCGTTTGAATCCGTCCTTATTCTGGTGCATGTACCCAGATTCTTCAGCTCCAAGTTATATAAATACGCAGGGAGTCGTTCGTACGACTCCTCGGGAGTGCCTCTCACCATTAGTAGTGCCTTGCATCACGCATGCCATCCTTGGTGGTAACCAATGTTGATCCCGTACTGTTGATTTATATCGTTGACGATGTCCTTCGGCCGAAATGACCTGCTGGCGTCAAGAAACTTGTCTTTCAGTATGTGGCCCAAATTCCTTTTGTTGGCCTTCCGGTGGCTGGCATTCAGTTGCGTCCTCGAACAAGTGTGTACGTCGTTCAGCTTTCTAACGACAAACAACCCTCCTTTAGGGCCCACGGACTTCGCGAACATACTCCATTCACAATTTTGTTGGTCACAGACATCCTTGTATCTGCTTTTGTCGGATTTTTTCGCTCTAAACACGAAACCCTCTCGCAACAACTTCATTCCCAACTGTATGGTCATTTCCTCCTTCGTATGAAATATTTGACCTTCATGTATAGTTGTACTGCGATTGTAAGGTGCGGGTTGGTAGGCTGGTATATGGGTCTCCAGGTTAGGAAGGGAAGGGGACATATCAAAATAATCGTTTAACGCACCAAATGATTTATTGCTAGGGGTATATGTTTCTTCTTCTTCGTCCTCGTCATTATCGGTATCTGATATGTCCAGATCAGATATACCAGTTGTGAAAACATGTGTTTCGTCATTAGCAACTCCAACAAACCGTTTTTTTGGGTCTTCTTCTTCTTCTTCTTCTGCTTCTTCTTCTTCTTCTAGTTGCGTCTCCGGAACAACACCGGGATAAGAATCATTAGGACGATATGCATGATCAGAATAAAGTGTGGTGTCGTAGGATGCCTGAAATTGAGAGTCAGGCTCCAGTTGACTACCACCGACATGGATTTCGTCATCATCTTCGTCATCGCACATCAATGGTGCGACATACACAAAAAGTTGTAGAGGTCTTTCTGAATCGGTTGCAAGTAGCATAAAACCAAGGATTTCATCATCGTTGGTTATCTCCATCAGTGAGCCATCTGCACGTCTGAACACCAACTTGCAAGAAGCAGAATCTATGATTATACACTTTCCCACGATGTAATCGATAAACGTCTTATACGAAAATATTATTGGAATATTTACACCACGCTTTGTGTAGCCAATATAATCCCACCCATTGTTGTTTTGCACCCATTGACCATCGAAACATAATAAGAGCCTAGCTTTTTGAACAGATTAACTCATTTTTTCAGTAGTATGAAAAATGAAGCAATTCAAGTGGATGTGATGAACGATTTTGCATAATCTTACTGATCTTTATAGGAAAAATTGAATGGAGAAGATTAATGTGAACCACAAATTCAATGACAATGGTACACTTATTGTATAACAATCAGACCAAAATGTGGAAAAAAACAGTAAAATCATGCAAAAATACGTCAAAAACAGTTGACAACACATGAAATAATAGCCCTGAAACCCTAGTTTTCCAAACCCTAATAATCAACCCGCGTTTTACACTATTAAACGCGGACCTAACCCTCGTTTTTAGGCTAAAACGCGGCCCTATCCCCCGTTCAAGCCAAAAAACGCGGACATACCCCTCGTCCCTGTGAATTGAATCAAAACGCGGACCACTCCCCGTGAATTCAAGCCAAACGCGGATCACTCCCTGTGAACCGCAGACCAAACGCGGACCATCCCCGCGTTTCAAGAAAAACGCGGACAGAATTGGTGCTACCCCGCGTTTTTTCAAAAACGAGGACATATGGGGTATTTTGGCAAAAATGATAAGATTTGGGTCACTTTGGGTACTGATTTTTCAAGTTAGGGCATTTTAATTAAATTCCCTTATTTTTTTTATAGATTTCGTCTTTATGATATTTAATTTGTCACAATCATAGTGTCTTTGACTAAAACCGTTAAATTGAATATGTTAACTCAGTAAAATGAAAGTCATTTTGTCTCTTTTTTTGTTATTTTTTTATGTTAAAAAAGTTAAAACAATTCGCTAAACAAATGAAAAATCGAAAAACATTTCATCAATGGTTAGATTAGTTGATTCAATGGATGTATTAAAGAGACAATTACAACTTTATTTTTAAATTAGGGTTTAGGGTTTAGAGTTCGGATTCGTGCGATTCAAAATGGTGCAAAATGGAGCGGTTCTGGAAAGGAAGCTCCATGAAATTTGGATAGGTACGTATAAACTAAGAGTTTTCTTGGCTATGAATCGAAGTGGTAGAGGAGTAACACATCAACGATGAATGATGATCATGTTAAGAATAATAATAGTGTGATTAAACCGCTTACGAGATCTTTTAGGGAAGTGCTAATAGGAAGGAATGGTAAGAATAATGTTGGAGAAGGATAAAAGGCTTAGAAAAAAACAGACCGGAAGAAGACTTTATTGGAGCAAGGCAGGAAGCGAAAGAGCCTAAGGCAAAATTGAATAAAAGTCTAGTTGGTTATGTCGAGTCTTTGGACAACTTAGTAGCGGCAAAATCCTTGTGCAAGTCGGAAAACTTGGTGGAGTGCTCGGTGAAACATTTGGGGGGACAGAACGTGTTACTATCGTTTGATCACGAAAAGTCGATGACCAACTTCCTTAATAACAAGAATCATGAGCTACACTATTGGATTAAAGAACTAAGACGGTGGCCGGAAGGATTTCAATCAACGGAGAGGGTGATGTGGTTAAGAATTTACGGGGTACCTCTACACGCCTGGTCACTAGAAACGTTCAAGGAAATTGCTAGCAAATGGGGAAACACGCTGAAGTTCATTAACTGTGAGTGGGGATCGAGTAATAACATGGAATTCACAAAAGTCTTAGTATCATCTCATCTCTTAACAAAAATTGACGATCTCAAATGCATTAAAGTGGTAACCTGTTCTACAGAATATGGGTGGTGGAGGAGAGTGTGGATCCAATGATCAATTGGAGAGAGGACGGAAGCTTCAACTCTTCAGGTGAAGAGGAGTCATCATGCCCTTCAGTGTGGACGGAGGATATGGAGGAAGAAGACGATGAGTGGGTCATCGAAGAGAGCATCTTCGAGAGAAAAGACAATGAGGCTGAAAATCAGATGAACCCTGGAGCAGTTACAAACATATTGACAAAGGAAATCGGCGTTCAAGATATAGGTGAAAATCAGAATTATTCTGTTTCATGTCCGACGATAAACCTAGCCAGAGTCCGATCGAAAATCCCGGCAGATTCAGCGGAAGGCCAAAAGTATCAATTTGAAAATTGTCCTAAGTTTGAGGAGAATATACAAGGAACTAATGATGGTGTTGGGGAGGCTTGGGAGGGATATGAAGGTTGCAATTCCCAAAAATCGGTTGGGAGGCGGTTGACTAATAGGAGTAAAACATGTGGAGAAAACGGGGATGGAGTTGGTTTAGAAAAAGAAAATAATGAATTGTTGAGGCCCAATATGTTAGGAGGAGCCAATATGGAGGTTGGGCCCGACCTTCAATCTAAGAGGCAGCCTGTAACACCCCGACTTCGAAAAATATCGTTTCAAGTTAATTTAGAAATCGGTAATTGTAAGGGGAAAATAAGATATAGGATTTTGGAATTTAATCCTATATTTTATAGTCTTTATGGATGAAAGATTCAATTACGAGTCCAACGGTTCTTTCCAGAGCAAAATCGGAGCTATAACGAAGAAGTTACGACCAAAACAGCGATCGAGAAGAAAACCGGGCAAACAGTGCATTTCGTGACTTATGCCGTGATTTGTGCCACGACTTAAGGGAGGCGGGCGACTTATGCCGCGACTTAAGGTCGCGTGATAAGTCGCGAAATCCCCTGGTCGAGCATAAAACCCGATTTTCAGTCCTAGAACTTTATTTCTTCATATCTTCTTCATCCTAACTCCAATTTTGATGATTCAAGTTTCTACGGTTTCATTTTTGAGAGATTTTCAAGGTTAGATTGTTAGTTTTGGGATGATTAAAGAGTATTTGGTGGTGGATTGCAAGAAAGGGTCAAGAACTCATCATCATCACCTTCATCTTCAAGAATTTGGGGTTTTCTAGGTTTTTTACCAAAACTTAAATGATAAGTTTCTCCCTTCTACTTCCAAACTTCTTTATGGGTTATATATTGTATATTTATGTCAACCTAGTGTTGTATTTCTCCAATTTAGGTTTGGAAGATTTTGAGAAAAGTTAGGTCAAACTAGGGTTTTTGACCAAAACTGAGATTTGGATATAAGATGTTTGGGGAATGATTCTAAACACTTGAATATGGTTATTTATGGTTGGAAGCTTGTGGATCTAGGTTATGGAAGTTTTGACCTTGAAGATTCAAGTTTCTTCAAAGGAGCTCAAAGTGGGGAAAAGTCTAGATTTAGCCTAAATCTAGCAAGCTGAGTTCAAGTTGCTTTTCGAAAACTATGTACATGACAAAATAGGTATTTTGAAGTAAAAATATATTTTACTTGGTAATTGTCAAAGTATGGGTATTTTGATAATTTTTCATATTCGATAAACTTGGGTTATTTTAATCTCGTGAAATGCTCATATTCAGATTTTGAATATTTCAACAAGTAACTAGCATGACTTATGTATATTCTTGGTGATCTTGTACAAATAAAGTCCATTTTATGATTTATGTATCTTCGGTGATTTTTGTACAAATGAAGTCTAACTCATGATGTTCGGTATTTTGATATATTTGAGTTCATAAACCGTTTGGGAAAATCCTTGGTTCCAATACGTGACGAGTTTTGGGTTAATCACATCTTTGGGTCATGTGTATGCATAAACGTCGTTTAAAGGCACTTCATTATATGGGGGTCCATTGTTTATTAGCCAAGTGGATTTTTGAGCATTTTAGCTCGGCGTTGACTTAAAAGAGTCTTGAGGACATTTGTCCGGTTTTAATGGCTCGATGTAGAGTCCAATCCATGATTTACATACTAATGCATTTTATTGCATATTTATGATAATTACACGCTCGAGTGTATTGGTCATTCATGTGTAGTCATATAATGTTTAGACTATGTTGCATTGGATCCATAGGCACGTAAGTCAGTCTTATTTGATGGTAGAGTGGGTGGTACGGGGTTGGACTCCGGGACTCATGTCTTATGACCTTGTCCTTTCAAGTGTACACTAGGAGGGCTGAGTCCGGTTGTGCTATTGTGACAATTGGTAGGTCATGATGGGCGTTTAGGGCCTCCGCCATGTCGGGGCAATGCCATGGTTGTATCCCCGTGCCGAGCCTTTGGTGATATTCTTGATAATATTCGCTATGGTCAGCTGTCTCTTTTGGTGTAGCTTAAAGGAAGTCGTAGGGACACTTGGGCTTGTGTGACGTGAAGTGTCATACGATTAACGTTGTATGAGTGGCATACTTTTGTGTTCCTCCACTCTCAACGGATGCAGGTATCCCCCACTGTCGACCCATAGTATTTTGGATATTTAATTGTCCTTACCTAAATGTTTGGATTTCATTCCATTTTATGGTCGCGTGAGTATTAAGTTTCAGTTCCATGCTTTCGATGACGTATCATAATTATATGGTTTGTTTTCCGTTATTTATGGGTCGAGTATTATGCCTCGCCCGGGTTTTGGGTGTTTTGGGATATGAAGTGTCATGCACGTTTTTACAAATTAGGTGTTGAATTATAAACCCGTTTTGGGCGAGTTATGGGCTGCATCGTTTTACAAAGAATGTCTGTTTTGGAGCGTTATCTTTAAAGATGAATGTTATGGGGAAAACGAGTTGTTTCCATTTCTAAAGTAAACCATTTCGAAAGATTTAAATTTGAACTGAATTCCTTTCTTTAATGATATATTCATTCATGTTAAAACTCTTGAGCTCACTAGGCGTTAAGCCTAACCTTTTTATTTGTCGGCATATGCATCAGGTTCCAGATGGGGTTTTTGGTCCTAGCAGTCCTATGAAGCAAATGCGTTTAGTTATTTATGAGTGTAAGTATTTGGCGAAGTCCTCAACAGTTTGGAGATAGCGGCTATTGTTGGGTTCTTAGTAGCACTTGTCCACATTATAGATTGTATGTATAGAATGATATGTGTGTATTGAGGTTAAATCTTAAATTGTGATTGTAGATGAATCATTTATTGGTATATTTAGAAAATTTTAAATTAGTTGCTATTTGCAGAATTGAGGGTGTTACACAGCCACACTCTGAAGTGGCCCAATCTGTAATGTGCAATTTGAATGAAGCCCATCTAAGGAATGAAGGGCCTTCCCAATTTTTGCCAATGTCGTAGAAGGAAAAATAAATCATCGACTCTTTACCATCATCAACAACAGGGAGATCGTTAACCGGTCGGATCAACAAGAAAACGAGGACGAACGTGTTGGGTATTGGAAGGGGCAGAACAAGCTTCCATTCACTCAAACATAAGGCTAGGGCAAAAATTCAGAAGGCGAGTCAGAGACGAGAAACAAGGATGGGTGATTTTGGCAAATCAGAAAAAGGAAGAAAAAGATTTCGACCTGGGTGTTCTTTAGACAGCACCAATTCCATCTCAAACGAATTAAAGAGTGTAAATGAATCAGAAGAATTGCAGATTTTTTGATCAAAAATTGTTCTAGAGTGGGATGGAGATGAGCAGATGGGTATCGACAAAGGTAAGGCAGATGTGTAATAAAGAGGTAACGTCTGTGATCGAAGCTAATTCTTTCAATGAAAATTCTATCATTAAACGCTAGGGGTGTGGGATCGATCGAGAAGAGGAGATGGATCACCGAAATATGTGTGAAGGAGAAGGTGGATATGGTGGGAATTCAAGAAACGAAACAAAAAAATTGGGAAGGATCGCACGTTAATCGTCTATGGGGTTATGACAACGGAGATTTCATACAATCGAAAGCGAAGGGAAATTCGGGAGGATTAATCCTCATTTGGGACAGAGGCTCGTTCAAATGCAACTTCTATATTGTCGGAAAAAAAATTGTGGCTGTAATAGGGACATGGAAGGAGAAGAAAGGTCTTTTTGGATTTGTAAATGTTTACGGGCCGAGAGACCAAAAGGAGAGGGAAGATACTTGGAAAAAAATTGAACGTCTATGTGCTAAGGAAGAGGTAATTTGGTGTGTTTTTGGAGACTTTAACGAGGTAAGGGGAAGTCTCAAGAGCCTAAATTCAATCACTAATGAAAAGGGGACAGAAGGCTTCAATTCGTTTATAGATAAATGCGGCTTGATGGAAATTCCTTTAGGAATACATAAGGGTAAGTGATGACGGGAGAAAATTTAGTAAACTGGACCGATTCCTAGTATCCCAACCTTTCAATTTGGTTTGGAGAAATCTGGGAGTTGTCGCACTAGAAAGACGGTGGTTGGATCATTTTCCGATAATGTTGGGCGACTCTAAAATTGATTTTGGTCCAAAGCCTTTTAAGCTATTTGACAAATGGTTGGCGGATGGGGATATAGAAAATGTGGTGAGAAGGGAGTGGGCTAAAAAGGTGTCCACAAAGAGGCGGGATTGCGTTTTTAGAGATAAACTCAAATTGGTGAAAGTTGCCTTGAAAAATAGAAGTCAGGAGAAATAAAAAAGTTTAGACATCGAACTGAGAAATAACAAAGAGGAAGTCTTGAAGTTAGAAAAAGAAGCCGAAGCGAGACCTTTTGACGAAAATGAAAGAGAAAGGTGGATAGAGGCTAGAAAGAAGTGGCTAGAAGCGGAAAAGAAGGCAATAGAGATGGCATCACAAAAGGCGAAGATAAAGTGGATGAAAGAGGGCGACGAGAACTCGAAATTCTTTCATGCGATCATAAGGAATAGAGAAAGAAAAAACGGAATCCGAGGGATAAATATAAATCCGGAGAAAATAAAAAAAATATGTGTGGGACTTCTTCAAGGACAAATGCAAACCAAATGGAAAGATAGGGGCCGAAATTGGTGAGTAACAAAATAAAAAAGCTATCTTCAAGCGAGGCGGAAAATTTGGAAAGACCGGTAATGAAGGAAGAAGTGTGGGAAGCCGTAAAAATTTGCAGAAGCAACAAATCACCGGGTCCGGACGGGATCACGTTTACGTTTGTGAACAAATTTTGGCCAATATGTAACACCCCGATTTTAGAAAGGTATAATTTCAAGTTAGTATAGAAATCAATATTTTAAGAGAAAGATAAGAATTATTATTTTGGGATTAAATCTTAGATTTTATAGTTTTGTTGGATTAAGAATTCAAATACGAGTCCAACGGTTCTTTCCGGAGTAAAATCAGAGTTAAAACGAAGAAGTTATGGCCAAAACAGTGATCGGACGCGAGAAATGGGGGATTTTGGAGGCCCGCGGGTTGGTGGGAGACCCTAGGCCTTGACCTAGGCTGCGTAACCCTCTGGATTGATGTTGAGGAAGTGCACAGTTTACCCTGCAGCTTCCAAGCCATGGGCCAAACCGCGGAAAACGACCTGAGGGTTTTATACTCGATTTTTGGAGATCTAACTTCATTTCCTCATAACTTTCTCCTCCTAAATCCGATTTTGGTGATTCAAGTTGTTATGGTTTCGTTTTTGAGATATCTTCAAGTATATATCAAGATATTTGAAGCTTATTAGAGTATCAAAGAGTATTTTGTGGTGGTAAGCTTCTCATCTCTCTTAATGTTAAGCTAGGGTTTGATGTTTACATCCTCTTTCCTTTCATCCTTCAACTTGAGTGTGATTTTGATGACTTGTGTGGTGAAGGAAACTATGTAGATGTGATGGATCTAAGATCTAGAGAGGTTGCTTGGAGATTTCAAGCCTTCATCAAAGGAGATTCAAGTTTTGGGGGTAAAAACTAGATTTAGTCTAAATCTAGCAAGGTGAGTTCAAGTTGATTTGTGAAAACTTTGTACATGCCAAAATGTCTATTTTAAAATGTTTATGTGTTTACATGAAATTATCATTTGGCGAGTTTAATTATTTGAGGCGTTTGGCTTTATAAACCTTGTAAAACCCCCCACAGTTGGGACTTTTGGGGCATTTTGATAAATAAGCCATTTAGGAAAATGTTTTAATAATGCATTGCATAAATGGGGATTATTTGGTAAAAATTCATTTTTGTGTTTGTTGGAAATACGCATAGTTCGTGTTATGAGATGTTTTGAAAGTATCAACGCGTGAGTCATCGGGTTTTGGTCATTCCCGACCTTGTGAATATTTCGGAAATTGTACATCTTTTGGTTTTGGGGAAAAGACGCATTCCAAGTACTTTGATGGGCAAATCTTAAGCATTGACAATTCTAACGAATTATTTTACGGGTATAAGTCCTTTGGTGTAAATACACTTACTATGTGTTTTGGAGAAATGTTCAACCTTGTGATATGAGACGTTTTGAAAGAGTCAACGGTATATTTGTGTTTGGAAAATGATTGTCTCCGTGTTATGAGACATTTTGGAAAAACATAAGGGTATGAACCCATTTGGAAAACCTTTTGTCCCAATATGTGATGAGTTTTGGGTTAATCACATCTTTGAGGTATATGCCTGCATAAACGCCGTTTGAATGCGTTTTCTATTCGGGGACTGATGTTTACTGGTCAAATGGGTTTTGTGCATTTTAGCTTGGTTTTGACTTAAAGTGTCTTGTGTATATTTGTCCAGTTTAATGGCTCTATGTAGAGCCCATATACGATTGGCATGTTAATGCATCTTATTGCATATTTATGATAATTACATGCTCGAGTGTGTTGGTCATTCATGGGTAGTCATGTAATGTTAGATTGTGTTGCATTGGATCCATAGGCACATAAGTCAGTCTTTATGTGATGGTCAATTAGGTATTGCGGGGTTGGGCTCCGGGACCCATGTTTTATGACTAACCTTTCAAGTGTACACTAGGAGGGCTGAGTCCGGTTGTGCTATCATGATTGATGGGCATTTTGGACCTCCGCCATTCGGGGTAATGCCATGGTTGTAGTCCTCGAATGTTATCGGGCCTTTGGCGGTATTCATGGTAATATTCGCTAAGGTCAGTTGTCTCTTTGGGTGTAGCTTGAAGGGAGTCGTAGGGGCACTTGGGCTTTCATGTCGTGAAGTGTCATACGATTAACGTTGTATGAGTGACATACTTTTGTGTTCCTTCACTCTCAACGGATACGGGTTTCCCCCGTTGTCAGCCAACAGTATTTTGGATATTTAATTGTCCATGTTTTAACATTTAGGTTTCATCCCATTTTACGGTCGCGTGAGTATTGGATTTTAGTTCCATGTTTCCAATGACGTATTATTTTTATATGGAATGCTTTCCATGATTTACGAATTGAGTATTACGTTTCACCCGTGTTTTTGGGTGTTTCAGGATGCCAAGTTTTATCCGCGTTTTTATAATTGGGAGTCCATTTTCTATCCACGTTTGAGTGAGTTTTGAGCGGCATCATTTTATAAAGAATGTTTTGTATCGGGGCATTTTCCCTTAAAGATGCATGTTATTGGAAAACGATTCGTTTTCATATTTGAGATAAATCATTTTAAAAGATTATGATTCAAATTGCATTCTTTCCTTTTAATGATAAATTTATTCATGTTGAAAACTCTTGAACTCACTAGGCGTTGGCCTAACCTTTTTATTTGTCGACATGTGCCTCAGGTCCCGGTTGGGTGTGGTACTAGCTACACCGTGAAGCGATGAGAAATAGATTATGCTCGAGGGTGAGTAGTTTGGTGAAGCATTCCCTCGTTATTTTGGGTTATAGCAACTTGTATTTGGGTTTAGTAACACCTGACCTTTGATTAGTCTATGTGTAAGACTTTATTTATATTTGCTGACGGGTAAATCTAGAACATTATTTCCAGAATAGACCTATTGTAAGATACTTTGTCTTTCCTTGAGGCATTTTTGAAAATTTTAAATTAGTGGCTTCTTCCTGATTTGAGAGTGTTATACACTAATCATCTCCGATCTCATGAAGGCAATCGAAAAGTTTTGGGAAAAGTTGAAAATAAGTAATGGGTGCAATGCTTCTTTCATTACCCTTATTCCAAAGAATTCAAATCCTACGAACCTTAATGAATATCGGCTGATTAGTTTGATTGGAG
This sequence comes from Arctium minus, assembly GCA_954870635.1. Lineage (NCBI taxonomy): Eukaryota > Viridiplantae > Streptophyta > Magnoliopsida > Asterales > Asteraceae > Arctium > Arctium minus. Next base: position 17,633,570 of record OX941097.1, on the reverse strand, counting down.
TCTTTTATAAAATTATGGTGAAGGTTTTGGCGGAACGGGTGAAACTTGTCATGGGGAAATTAATTGGGGAAACTCAAGCGGCGTTCATCAAAGGTAGGAATATTTTTGATGAAGTGTTGATTGCAAATGAGGCATTAGAATATATCCGTAGATCGAAGAAGAGAGGTATGATCTTCAAAGTGGATTTTGAAAAATCTTACGATAGCGTCCTGTGGAGTTTTCTTCTTGGCTTACTTTCGTCGATGGGTTTTGGTACAAAATGGTGCAATTGGATCAAAGCTTGTTTGGAATCCTCCTCGGTGTCGGTCTTAGTCAATGGGCCCCCGACAAGAGGATTTAAAATGGAAAAAGGTCTTAGGCAAGGCGATCTATTGGCCCCTTTTCTGTAACACCCGTGATTTCGGTATGTCTTTAATCTGATCATAAATCTCGTTATTGAACCTAGTGTTGGAAACGTGTGTTCTTCGGGTCGAAATTTGGTGAAAACGGGCTTTGGCATGCCCGGGGCGACAATGCTCGCGATTGTGACAGAGGTCACTCTCGCGAGGATTATACCGCAAGGGTGGTGGTGCTGGCGACTATGACCAGCGATTGTGACAATTGTCACTTTCACATGTCATTATCGTCGAAGATGTACCGCGGGTTCTTGGGAGCGAGCAATTGTGACCAAGCGATTATGAAAGTGTCATAATCGCGAGGCAATGTTGTCAATGACCTCCAGGCCCTTAAATGCTCACCAACCCGTTTTTAAGTCATTTGGTGTTTTTGGGAGCTATTTGAATGCGATTTTGAAGATCAAAAAGGTAGGGTTTTCATCTTTCCTCATTGAATGCTACTAGAAGGGATCCTCACCTATGACTTATGGGTTTGATTTAGGTTGGTGGTTGTGATTAAGAGTTTTGTGCTTCAAGTTCATGTGCCATTTCTCTTTCCCTCTTAAGTATTATCATATAGGGTTTGTGTATAACCCTTACAAGGTGAGTTTGTACTCTTAGTTAACTTTGTTGTGATTTCATTCTTGTACTTAGTTATTCTACATTTTCTAACCTAAGGGAGGGTTGGTTTGATAAATCTCAACCAAAACCTAACATTTGGGGTTTTAGGGTTTGGTAATTATAAACATGATATATATTAGGGATTGCTATGGTGAGATGTTTCCTCATGTACTCACAATGCATTATTTAAGTTACCCTTGTTCTATGGTGATTAATATTCCCTCAACTAAATTAGGGGTTCATCTTGATGTACTCATTTTGGGTCAATGTTCATGAATGATGAATATTATTGTATAAACAATCATTATGGTAAGATTTGGTAGGTTTGATACTAAATGTTTTCTACCAAATAAAGGGAGTCAAGTCTTTGAAGCAAAAATTGTTATGAATGTAACTGGACATTGAGTCTAAGGTATACAGTTAATTATCATCATGAATTATTGTGTTTAATGTTAGTATTAGTGCAATGGATCCATAGGCACGGTGTTCCTATGTCCCGTTTGGACATTAGGTTCACCACTTTGGCACGGAATAGGCATCGGGTTCCATGGTAAGTAAGGTGTGGACCTATACGGTCGGGCAGCGTCTCATGGGCAGTAAAGTGTAATTTCATTGTACATGAGTTCCCCTGTTTTGGAACTCTCAAGAATAGACCTGGAGTGGTTGACTTGATATTTTCGGGCAATAGACTTGGAGTGGTTGAGCTCGCTATGTGATTAGAATTATTATTAACATATAATGATCACTAATGGTTTACTTGATTTGTTTTGATTTAGCTCATGACTAGATCGGCTGTATGACTTCAAACGGGTTTATCATTTATTTATTATTCAACTTAATTGTTCTCACTAGGCTTTAGCCTAATGCTTGTTCTTTGGTGGTCATGTATGGCAGATCATTCTAGCGGTGGGGCTCGTCGGGATTGAGGGAACGACCTTGGGGCCGAGAACGGTCTTTTTGAAGATATAGTGACCAATACATTGAAGTATAGAGATTACACATTTTGGAAGAATAGCGACACCCGACTTTAATCTTACTTGACCAAGTTAGATTATTAGGTTATCGAATTTTATTCTTTATTTGATTTGGGATTGTAATTTTCATATTTTGTTCCCTGTGTTGTGTTGACATACACTTGGTTTAGATTGTCATATCCCTAATGTACATGTTGTTTGGTCTCCCATTTAGGGTGGACTGGTTTCCTCCACTTTTAGACGTCATATTGCCAAATTTTCGACTTTTAAATTTACCTCAAATTTTAGGATGTTACATTTTTTCTTTTTAATTGTTGTGGAAATTCTAAACATAGTAATGTTGGAAGCAAGAGAGAAAGGATTGTTTGAAGGTGTGGCGATTGGCAAAGACGATATAATCATTTCTCATCTCTAATATGTCGACGATGTGATATTCTTCGGCAATTGGAATGTAGGCAATATCAAAAATCTCTTGAAAATCCTTCAATGCTTTCAAGCGGCATCTGGGCTAAAGATCAACATCGGGAAGAGCAAACTTTTTGGAGTGGGAGTCGATAGTGAAGAAATCAAATCTTGGGAGTCTAGCTTGGGATGTGGGTATGGGGAGTTACCTTTCACATACCTTGGTCTACCAGTGGGAAAAGTCATGAACAAAATTTCTAATTGGATGGAGGTCGTAAAGAAAGTGAAGAACTGGAAGGCTAAAATGATTTCGATCGGCGGTCGGCTAACTTTGGTCCAAACGGTACTAGGTAGTCTTCCTTTGTACTTTTCTCGCTTTTTCGTGCCCCGTGTGGAGTGATTCGTGAGCTTGAGAGTGTGAGGAGTCGATTCTTTTGGGGAGGGAGGAATGGGTTAAACTCTATGAGGGGGTAGCGTGGGTAAAATGTGAGAGGGTGGTGAGGAACCTAAATAAGGGTGGATTAAATGTGGGTAGTTTGCAAAATTTAAATTGGGGTTGTTAGGAAAATGGTGGTGGAGGTTTGTTACGGAAAAGGATACATTGTAGGTAAGGGTAATCAAGAGTTTGCACGGGAGGGAGGGAGGGCTCGGTAGTGATGAACCGGTGGCTAGGGAGACGTTCGGTGTGGGGGAACATAATTAGACTAGGGAAGGAAGTAGGAAAGTTGGGAATAAACCTTGAAACTTTATTCCGAAAAGAGGTGGGGAGAGGGGACGAGACGAGGTTTTGGAAGGAAAGATGGATGGGTAATGTGGCGTTAGATGAGAGGTTCAAGAGGCTTTATCATCTTGAAACTAGAAAGGATGATTTGATAGCCGATAAAGGAGTTTGGGTCGACGGGAATTGGACTTAGGTGCGGAGTTGGAGAAGGAGTTCGAGAGGTATGGAGGTGGGAGAACTAGAAGAGTTGAAGAATGTTCTCCAAATGTGGTCCCCTAGGGTAGAGGTAAATGATCAATTCAAGTGGATGGGGGGGGGGAGGGGACGGGATATTTTCGGTTAAAGAGCTTAGGGCGCTATTAGATGAGAAAGTGGCAGAGGTTGGGGAGCAATTCGAAGTCACAAAATGGTCGACGACGATCCCGAAGAAAGTATGTATTATCTATTGGAAAACAAATATAGGAAGGCTACCATGTAGGGAGGTGATTGAAAAGATGGGGATAAACCTAGACTTAGTGTTATGCCCCCGATGTGGCAAAGAAGTGGAGACGGTGAATCATGCAATGGTCAAGTGTAACGAGGTAGCAAAAGTTTGGCGACTAGTATTTCGTTGGTGGAATATAGAAGCAGAAAACATCTCGTCTTTACAAGAAATTGTGAACTTGGCGCGAAGCATGAATGACAATGGTAGTGGTCTACGATTCAAATTCTGGACGGAAACGGTGTGGAGTATGGCTTACTTGTTGTGGCTTCAACGAAACCAATTAGTTTTCAAAAACGACACAAGGAAGATAGTTGACAGGTTCGTGGAGATGCAGCGTACATGTTTTGAATGGATTAACAATCAGAGTCGTGATTCAAAAATTGAATGGGCAAAATGGTTGACCGATCCAGCGGACTGCACCTAATCAAACAAAGTTTCTGCCACTGTTGGGGTACTCGAGAGGAAGGTCGCGGCGGTTCCTTAGTGCGGCGAGAAGAAGCTTTGAATGGATCGACCCTCGTCTGATCAGGCAGAATATCGATTGGGCGAGACGGATGACGTAGTCGTGGAACATTCTGTAAGTTGTTTGTTCGTTTAGGTTATGATTACAGTTGTCTCGATTGTTGTTCGATCGCTGTCAAATGGTTCGTTGGTTGTAGGACGTAAGGAGTAGCCTTGGCGTCGGTGGATGGACGTCTTTGGGGCTGTGCAGAGGCGTAGCTGCTGATCCTTCTCTTGCGGCCTGTCCGTTTCTGTCTCGATGTTGGCCTTTTTCTGGTCGTCGCGTGTTGGGTTGGGATTGCGGTCGAGGTGGTTCTCTTTTTTGCGCTTTGGTTTATCCCTGGTAAACCAGGGTTGTTGTTGTGCTGATGTTGTTTTTTGCTGTGTTTTGGTTTTGATTTGTTGCTTGTGGTCTGTTTGTTTGTTTGGACCCTTGTTGGGTGTTTTGTTTGGTGTTGCTATTGTCCTTGTTTGGTTGGTGGTTGTGGTTAATATTATGGCTTTGCTTTAAAAAAAAAACTTTATTTTTAAATTAAAAAATCTTCCACCCCTATTTTTAAATCGAAAAAATATTGAATATGATGAAAATTCGAACGAAATAAATTATACCAAACAATCATATTTTTACCGTTAATTTGACATACATATTTATATAATTTCTCATCCGTTTTTTCATGGTTTTTCGGATTTCCATTTATTTAACGTTTTATCCCGGCCCTCGCCATATATATATATATATATATATATATATATATATATATATATATAGAGAGAGAGAGAGAGAGAGAGAGAGAGAGAGAGATACACACACAAACACACATAGGGGTCGGGTTCCGGTGAGGAGACGTTATGGTGAAAAACGTAAGAAAGGATCTAGACCATTGGATCAATCTTAATTGAAGATGAACACTAATGAGATGCACCGAGTTGCATCAAATCAATTCCCATGAGAAGCTCAGGGGCTGTTTGTTTACCTTTTAATGGTTCCATTAAGAGACAACCTCTGAATCGTTAGGAGGTAAATCTTGTTTGGCAAAAAACAAATCTGCCTCTTAATGGTTCCAAAACCCTCTGAATGATTTTGTATCTTGACCCTGTATTAACCATTAAGAGCTCTGATTTCATTTTGAACAATTAGAAAACAACCATATTTCATTTCATACTATATCATAAGAGCCTCTTAATCATTCTGACCAGTTAATCATTCTGCACCGAACAATTCAGCAAATGCCAAACAGCCCCTCAATTTATGGGTGGGGTGAGATTAAAAGTGATCAAAAGTTCGAATCCCTTCTTACACTTCTCACCTTAACTCTTTTTTTCACACGATCCTTCGTCTACATATACATACACACACATACACACACATACAAACACACACACACACACACACACATATATATATATATAAGCGAAAGATCGTGTGAAAAGTTGATGTTAACGTGAGAATTGGATCTGAACCGCTGATGACTTTTAATCAAAATGTTCTCCCATGAATTGTGGCTTATAAGGGAATTGATTCGGTGCATCTCATCCTAATGTGAATCCATTTCTCATCAAATGATTTGATAACCGCTTCTCAAGTTAACCTCAACTTCTCAACGAAACCCAACACACACACACATATATATATTATTGCTTTTACTTTTTTTCATGGAAAAAACAAAAAAATGGTAAAAAAAAAAGACTAAAATGACAATTGATTTAACTTAGTTAACAATTTATTTTAATGATGTTAGTCAAAGGGACAATGCTTGTGATAAATTGAATACACAGAGACCAAATCCATAATAAATATAAGAGTAAATTACGTTTTTAGTCCCTGTGATTTGTTAAAAATTGTGAGTTTCATCCTTATGGTTTTGAAATTTCAGTTTTCGTCCCTATGGTTTGTAATTCATTTCTATTTTCGTCCCTAAGGTTAAAACACTACTTTTAAATATGAAGGGCCAAAAAAAAAATTTGTAAACTTTAGGGATGAAAAGAACAATAAAAACTAAACCCTAAGGATGAAAAAGGTAATGAATTATAAATCATAAGATGAAAATCATAATTTAAAAAACATAAGGATGAAAATTAAAATTCTCAATAAACCACAGGGACTTAAAACGTAATTTACTCTAAATGTAATGTAAGGATCATAGTCATAAAAAAACATTAAAAAACAATAACCAAATCCATAATTCATTCTGGTTTATATGTTAGTTTTAAAATTTTATGTTTGAACTTAATAAAAATAATTGAATTAACTGCAAATATTTTTTTTAAATTTAAATTATTTTAAATATAATTTTTTTATTAAATAAATTATATTAAGAAACGAACATTTCATTTTTCGTAATTTGATATTCATATTGATATATAATTTTTTTCAATATTTTAATCGGGTTTTGGAATTTCAATCATGAGTTCATTTGTGTGCGAGCAGGGACGGACTCAGAAATTTTTTCATACGGTTACACCATATAATATAGACAAAAAATAATTACAAAAAACACGGTTTTTATCGACGTGTTTTCATCTTTTTACCGACATTCAATATTGTATGATGTGTTTTTAACCTAATTCCATCGTTTCGAGGGATTTTTAAAGTTTTTTTTCTTTATTTCGATGGATTTTTAAGTTTTTCTTATAGATTTTGTGGGATTTTTTTTCTTCGGTTTTTTGGTTGATTTTCAAGAGTTCTTTTTGGTTTTTTGGTTGATTACGAGGTATGGTTACATCTTCTTGAAGCTTCTAAAATAATACGGTAGCACCTTCCAAAACAATACGGTTGCATTTTTTACGAACCTAAATCTTTTTTATTCTTCACCGGAGAAATAATACGGTGGCACGTGCCACCATAACCTACACACTAGGTCCGTCCATGTGTGCGAGTATGGTCATACTAGTATGTTACTATATTATCAAACATTTACCTCATTTTCTTTAAAAAGTAAAATTTAAGTTTACAACTTCTTAATGCATACATACAATTACAATTTCATAAAACTAATTGATGTAAACACGTCCAAATACTTGATAAATATAAGTTGAGCCTACTCATACGACATTATATTTTCATAAAGTTTATAATTTATAATAAACCGATCACTTTCTCAATCTCTCATAACAACACAAATCAAAACCATAAAAATAAAATCAAGAGACGAAAAATAGAATAAAGTATGAAGCATAATTAAAGGTTCCTATTATCAACTTAATTATATTAATATATAAATTTAATTATATAAATAATGTATAAAAATAACTTTGTTAAAAAAATGACTCTAGGAAATACCTCTTTATTAAAAACAAATTGTTTTAATAAGGTTTTTAATTGATAGTTCAACATCTTTTAAGAAAACAAAATTAAGGGGGTATTTGGTTGCATCTAGACGGAAGGATTACATACAACCTCTGATTGGGTTAGACGTTGAGAAATATATCACAACGTTTGTAATTATTTGAATTGCTCATTTGCTAATATTCAACACCCTCTGCTCTGCTTGTCCTCATCGTTTTGCAATAGAACAAAATGAGGTACTCGACTTCTTTTATTAATCCCGCTTTGCTACGATTTGTTAGAGAACTTAGGGCAATGCAATCGATCAGGTGACCGGATTTCTTGATAATTGTGTAAAAGCACTTTCCGAATTGGTATTTCGACCCTATGTCTTGGTTGCATGATGTGTATTTTAAATTTATCAACCGCAAGCGTACGGGAAGTGTAACATACGAGTCGATCACAGAGAGGCGATGGGTAAAACACGGACTCGTTCTAGACTATGACCTAGCTACGAAAAATCATCAATATTTTGATTTTTTTATAAAATAAACTAAAAAGAATGACGAGACATAAAAACAAATGCTAACGAAGATCGGACAATGTTAGTCTTGGATTTTAATGATGGTGAGTATTTGTTGTGTAAAAATACTTTAACCCTCTATCAAGGTGGAAAAGCCTTTCAAAAAAGATATTCGCACCTACTTTCGTATGATACAAATATTGAAAAGAAGCATTTTGATAAAACAAATATTTTCTCATTCTACGTCCCTAACTATTTGCATGTTAGAGTCATAGTCATCAACCAATTCGGTCTAAGTCGAAAATCAAACTTTCGTCCATATTTCCGACTAAACGAATCACATAAACGTTAGATTAAAAACCAATTAACCACGTAACAACTTTCGTTGATTAAAAACAATCAATTAAAATCTAATAATTGTTTAAAATCAATTGATTAATCCCAACATTTTATCCGAGACGCACAACTCAATCAAACGAAAGCTACGTTACGAAACATAAAACATAAATTTAAATCATGATAAAATTAATCTAAGAAAACTGTAAAGATCGACTCAAGGAGTGTCACTCTCCAATAACCGTTTCTAACCTATGAAAGCAATAAAACAAATTAAGGACGATGCATGAAATTAAAAAAAACCGCAATGAATAAATATAAGGAGAAGAACATTAACAATGGATAAATGTGAAATTTAACTAAATAATAAATTCAAACATAAATCTAAAATATGAAGAAAACGAAACGTTACAATGGACGTTGAATGTAGATGAAAATCTGTCACATAACCATTTTCATCTTCGATCCGACAAAACACCGTATCTTTTTCATATCCCCATGTGCTCAACGATGAAGAAATTACAAACTTAAAAATCTAAATCTAAACTAAAACAATTTGGAAAATAAATCAAAATCAAAACTAAAACTAAAGAAAAAAAAAGAAACGAGCGGAAGGAGGAAGAGCTCATCACCAAGAAACCCTAAAATTTATTTATAAAATCTATATTTTCAATTCAGCCCCTTATCTTTGTGGCTCTTCCGAAAACAACCCTTTTGATTTCTATTATTTTAAAAGCTCATTTGTTGAATTAATTTCTTTGAAAACTGGTTCAACTTTTATCATTATTTTTTAATCTGCCCACCACATAAAAAATGATCAAATACTTCAAATCCATCGTCATCCATGTCGATGCTTTCAACGTAAAATATCTGTAAAACCCGACAAAACCATAAAATACTAATGTAATATCCCCAATCAATTATTAAACAAAAAATAAATAAAATTATAATAAAATCTACGTGCAAACAATTAAACTAAATACAAAATGCAATTATAAACTACTATGATACATGCATAAAATGCACTTAACATTACACGAAATCCAATCTGAGATAAGACTCAATATACTATCGTTTCTAAGCACAAAAACGAGAGCAAAATTTGCTCGAGAGTATAAAAAGATTGTTTAAAATCGTGAGTATAAAACATAATATATATGGTATATATACTAGTCTCATTCGTAAAATAGGAAAATAACTGAAACGACAATGATGACAAATTATTAGCAATAATGGTCGGTTACAACTGTTTTAGCTAAAATCATGGGCTGAAAATAACTGAGCATTAAGTGTTCAGTAATGCAGGTTCAAAGATAGTCAATCTAGAGATAGGTACCAGAGCCTTTGGTCTAGAGATAGGCACCAGAGCCTCTGGTCCAGAGATGCCCACCAGAGACTCTGTAGAGATGGCCACCAGAGCCTTTGCAGAGAGCCTCTGATCAAGTTTTTCCACTGCATTCCAAGGCCAAAATTCTAAAGAGCTTTTAGGACACCGCCCCTCGACCCCGCCCGGGGCTCTGCCCCTTGGACCCTGCAAGGGGCTTGACCCCCTTGACCCCCGCTATTTCGTCGTGTCCGGGATCAAACTCGTCTTATAACAAGTGTGCACTCCGCACCCCTAACTTGTATTAGATCACATTTTGAAACCTTTTAGCACTCATGTTATATCCAATTACACTTGAATGGCTAGTGACACTAAAATCACCAACACGATTTGGGTGTATGAATACCACTTTCACGACCACAAGGAGAAACCATAGATAAATCGTAACATATAGTCACAAATTTGGTTGCAATTTGTGACAGCAAAATCATGTTTTATTTAGATTAGATTGGTTGTGGAAAATATGTCACTCATACTTCATCTTTTCGACTTTTAATTAAAAAAACGAAAATGGACATCAAAGGTTTATATATGGTTGCCGACCACATTCCTTTTAGATGGTCATGGCCCATTTTGCCTAACACACATAACAATAGTCAAATTCGTTTTACCGTTGGTTAATATTTATTGATGGTAGTTCATTATATAATATCTCTTGGTTTAAATTATTCGCATGTGAATCATATATGTTTCTACCTCAATGCAAGTGCATAATATGTTACTTTTGTAAGTTAACTATTACACTATATGCTTAACACACGAATTGAATTGGTATCTATTTGATCAAGAAATTCATGAACATACCTTGTACAGTAGGAGAAGATGCAATCCTTGTGTTGCTTTGTTCTTCATTCATCCTTTTGCAAGATCCACACTTTATATCTATTCCATGATGGATTTTGGTTTCAATAGATCTTCTGTGTTCTTGATAGAGAATGAATATATGTTGGCGCCAAACCAATTTTTATATAAACGGTCGATCAATGAGAGGGTCTAAAAACGGTTCTCTCCATCAGAGAACCGAATATTAATTGTCATTAATTAAATTAATTCGGTACCCTTTATTTGTGACATAGTATTAAACCAATTTCTATCTGATATATATATGAAGATATGATATATATCCAAATTCCAATGTAACAGTATTATATTAATGTAAATCATATAATTGTTATCTTATAATTATCTTGTTTTCAATTATAATATATATTACAATCTCCCACTGAACAAGATAATGTTTAAAACAACAATTATACTGAATTGCGCACTTGATTTACTTCATTACATCAGTTCTTTAGCTTCTCAACAATTGAAACTAATCATTAGATCGTGGAAGTTAACTGATCAGTAAAATTGTGAAGGCTTCCATGATCATAATGTTAAAATTTCAATAAAACATTGACTTTAATTGGTACCTCATCCTCATTTGATCAACACTACGATTCTCAATTATTGATCAAATATACCCTCAAACACTTAACATCCTGATCTGCTAAGTAAAATTTGCTTAAAACTTGAAGAGGAATGCTTTTATGTATTCATGTGAATATCCCAATTTGTACAAATATACATATAATTACATATAACATATGTTCATATTACAAGGAAATGTAAATTATGATGTTGCAACTTATCAATCCTTAAAAATCAATAGAATTCGATATCCCCATATCTTTAACATGTTTCTTAAAGCATTCAACTGGGAGTGCTTTTGTAAAATGATCCACTAATTGCTCCTTTGTACCTATCTTCAAGACTTCTATTTCCTTGTCTCTGACATTTTCCCTCACCGCAAAGTACTTGACATCTATATTTCTGGAACCACTGCTTCTCTTATTGTTCTTAGTGAAAAATACGGAAGCAACATTGTCACAATACATTGTAAGTGGTTTTTCAATTGAATCCATAATTTTTAAACCAGCGATGAAATTCTTAAGCCAAATGGCATGAGATGTTGCATCATAGATTGCTATATATTCTGCTTGAAAGGTGGAAGTAGCAGTTAGAGACTGCTTACTTGCTTTCCATGATATCGCACCTCCCGCCAACATAGAGATATAACCAGATGTAGACTTAAGATCGTCATGATCTTGTTTGTAAGAGGCATCAATATAGCATTCTATCTTTAATTCCTGATCATCTATTCTTCTATATGACAACATGTGATTTACTGTCCCTTTTAGGTATCTTAGTACCTTTTTTTCCTGCTACCCAATGTGCATGACCAACATTGGATTGAAATCTAGACAACATATTTACTGCAAAGGCTATATCAGGCCTGGTACACACTTGCACATACATTAAACTCCCTACCAATCTTGCATACGGTATTTTGTCCATCTCCTTCTTTTTCAACATATTATTAGGACATTGTCCCTTGTGCAATTTGTCCCCTTTTGAGATTGGTGCTTCTCCTCTTTTGCAATTTTCCATTCCAAACCTTTTAAATACCTTCTCAATGTAGCCCTTCTGTGATAATCCCAAGGTTCGAATCCTTCTGCTTCTAATGATCTCAATTCCCAATACATAATGTGCTTCTCCCATATCTTTCATATCAAAGATTTTCATAAGAAATGCTTTTATGGTTTGTAGAAGATTTTTACTATTAGTTGCTAGTAAGATATCATCTACATATAGTATAAGAAATATGAAATATGAAATTGCTCCCACTGGTCTTTGAGTATATACATTCATCTAGTTTGTTTTCCTCAAAACCAAAACTATTCATAACAGTATCAAATTTCTTATACCATTGCCTTGATGCTTGTTTTAAACCATAAATGGATTTATTCAACTTGCAAACCTGATTATTGTTAATTGCAAATCCTTCTGGTTGAGTCATATGAATTTCTTCTTCTAAATCTCCATTTAAGAAGGTTGTCTTTACATCCATTTGATGTAATTCCAGGTCAAAGTGTGCTACAAGAGCCATTAAAACTCTAAATGCATCTTTGGTTGAAACAGGTGAAAATGTTTCATTATAATTGATGCCTTCCTTTTGATTATAGCCCTTAGCCACTAATTTGGCCTTATATCTCTCAACCTTTCCATTTGCATCCCTTTTGGTTTTAAACATCCATTTGCATCCTATTGGCTTTATAGAGTTTGATGTAACACCCTAATAAACAGAGTAAATTAAAACCTGGAAAACCTGGCAACATGACATTCGTATTGATATAAACCTCCCATAAAGGGGATCAGTCCTTGAGACTTTACAAAACCTGTACAGATATAGGGTTCATCAACAAACTAATCTAGACACCTATATCAAGATTACATCAGTTGACAATCCATAATTCACCAAAAGAATGGGACTTAACAAATGCCCAGATACAATACTAGTCATCTCAAAATGCCTCGAGACTAAACCCGTCTCTCCAAAACCCCGGCAACCCACCGCTAAGGGAAACCTGTTATACACATCATTTGAGAAAAAGTGTTGAGGTTAAAGCCTAGTGAGGACATACAGTTCATAAATCTCAAGAGATATAATCAAATGCATCAAAGTAAATCTTTTCAAAGGTTTAGTTATGCAAAATACAGTTCTTTGATAATAAATGGACAACCGGTCCAAAACACATCTTTCGATGACGGGGATTACCCGATTTACCAAGGATTATAGTGGAACACAAAGTAAACCACAAATCCGAGTTATGAGATAAATACATGGAACCATGGCCACGAACGCTTCGGTCTGTACTACGATGTGAGGGAGGCCCCCAAGGAACCAGTCATACTCATTCGTTAGACTACATTTGACCCATGGCTAGTAACCGGTCTCACATAACCGTACCAAGTGCCCCCGAAGATCAAATGTATCTAACTACAACAGAAGGGGCATATCCTTCCCAGCCATAAGCCGACTCGATACCTAGGGATCCACTAGTATAGTCATGACTTGTCACAATATTTCATGTGACCATTTTAAAGCTAGATAAACAGCTTTCAACACATTTATATTTCAAAATGCCATTTTCCAGACCAACTGCTGGTAAGGAAGATAATCATAAAACCAGTTTATATACATTCTTTCAATAAGTCACCAACATAGACAAGTAAAACATCATTTTACTTTTAATAAGGCGGAACCAGTCATTTTAGTCAAAACTGGTCGGGAACCCCGAAAATTACCAAAAACTTCATTTATATCAAAATGTAGAGAACATGAAATCATACCGTAGAAATACTTCGGATTTCGCAAATAAGAGTTTTGACATGTATAAAGTTTGTAAAATGGTAGTAGGAACTCACCAGTAGGTTTTAGGATAAAACCCGGAAAACCAGATAACGATCACGACGTAGAGGTGAAGCTTAAAACACCGAAACCTCGGATCGAACACCAAATATAACTACCAAACTCTAGAGAGAGAGAGAGCAAAGATTTAGAGAGAGAGAGGAGAGAGAGTTAGAGATTTTGAGATTGAGAGAGTGAGATATTTTTGGAAACTGAACCCTTAAGTCGGTCCAGGGGGATTCGCGGGTTATGCCACGACCTCAACTCGCGGCATAACTCGCCCGTGCCATAAAACCCTAAATCCAACAGAGGCTTTCGCGACTAATGCCGCGACTACCCCTCTTATGCAAGTCGCGAAGCTTGTAAACCCAAAATCAATAGTGGACATCGCGACTTATGTCGCGACTCCAAGTCGCGAAACTCACTGGAAGTTCACATTTTTACCGAAAACCACGCATTCGAACGATAAACTATTAACGGTGTTAATGACAACGGTTAAACACAAGATTACAACGATATGTATAATGAAAATCCAGGGTGTTACATTTGATTTGTCAATTAGGTCCCATACTTTGTTGTTTGACATACTTGTCAATTCATCTTCCATGGCCTTTAGCCACTTATCTTTATTTGATGATTCTATAGCTTCTCCGAAACTGGTTGGATCATCATCTTCCCCTAAATCAAACTCTATTTCTGTTAAGTATACATGGTAATCATCTGGTATTGTTGATCTTCTTTCTCTTGTAGATCTTCTTAATGTTACTGTATTATGTATTGGTTCAGGCAGTTGTTCTGGTACAGGTTCAAGTACATGTTCTGTTTCAGATTCATGTGCTTGATCTTGTAAAGGCTCCAAAGATGGATTTTCAGCGACTTGATCTATATCTTCAACTACATTGCTACTTACAATAGGTATGGATTGCAATGTTATATTTCCATCTTTAGAAATTAAAGATGAATTACTTTCATGGTATGTCATCCAGTCATCTAAATTATGTGGAATTTGAGATGAACTTCCCATGTCATCATCTTCATTAAACATTTCATCATAAAATACTGCCTTGTTTGTTTCAAAGATCCTTTGTCCTCTTCCTGGGTTATAAAACTTATAACCTTTTGATTTTTCTGAGTATCCAATGAAGAAGGCTGATAGTGACCTTGAATCCAGTTTACTCAATTTTTCAACATGGTATTCTCTGGTCTTTGCCTTGCATCCCCATACATGAAAATGGTTTAGACTGGGTTTATATCCATTCCATAGTTCAAATGGTGTACCTTTTATTGCCTTGGTTGGTGTTCTGTTGCATATGTAGTTTGTTGTTTTTAATGCTTCTCCCCATAGGAATTTTGGTAGACTGGATCTTGCAAACATGCTTCTAACCATGTCCATCAGTGTCCTGTTCTTTCTTTCTGCTACACCATTCTGTGTAGGAGTATAAGGTGTTGTATATTCAGCTTTAATCCCAACTTGCTCCAAATATATAGCAAAGGGTCCTTTATGTTGTCCCTTCTCAGAATATTTACCAAAATATTCTCCCCCCTGTCTGATCTAACTAATTTGATAACCTTTTCAGATTGTCTTTCCACTTCTGTCTTAAATTGTATAAAACAATCTAAGACTTGTGATTTTTCTGACATGAGATATATATGACAGAATCTTGAAAATTCATCAATGAATGTAACAAAGTATTGATTTCCACATATTGTCTCAATTGAAAAAGGTCCACATATGTAACATCCGGAATTTCAGGTAAGTAAAAAGGCCTTATTAATCTTATGTATATGTGATTATCAAAGTAGAAATTATATGCTTAATTGCCATTTCCGTTTATGATAATTGTTTGGTGTCGATTTGGAAATTTTGGACCAGCCTTTGTTGGGCAGTAAGTTACGCGACTTAGGTCGCGGGTGGAAGTCGCGATACAAGCCGCTTAGTCCACTGGAGTATACACATTTGAGGAACCTCGTGACTTACGCCGCGGATGAAAGTCGCGGCACAAGTCGCGTAACCCACTAGATCCCTCACCTTTAAGCACACGGGCGACTTATGCCGCGGGTGCAAGTCGCGGCACAAGTCGCGATCGACCTGCAGGTCCCCAAAACCTTTTTTCACTCGGTTCAAAATCACAAAACAATACACACTTATTTAAGGAGCGATTTTCTAGGGTTTGGGAGCCATTTTCTTCCTCTTGCTATCAAGAACATTTATTGCAAGTCTTGGGAGGTAAAACATCATTTATTGTGTTCCTTCTACATCAAGATCTCAAGAGTTCAAGTCTACCTCTTCTCCTCCAAGTCTCAACCTTAACTTCTAGGGTTTTCATCTTTTCTAGGTTTTGGTCAAAAACCTAGATTGTGAGTTTACTAATCTTTTGTTAAAACTAGATACACATTATTATCTACTACTTGTTAATATTCATGTATTCTCAAATGCTCATGTTTATTGTCCAAGTATTTGGGGGGTTTTCCCACGGGTTTATGTATATGAAAGTTACCATGATTTATATGTGTATATCTTGGTATGTTGATGATTCTTACTTAGAATGTCGTTTGGCGACTTTACCTTCTCGTGATGGATTTGGTTGATATTTGGGTTAAGTGTTAAAATTGCATGATTAGGTTGGTGATGTTGTGTTCATGGTTGATATCCGAATATGTTGGGTTAAAACACATCTTGAGACCTCCTATTTGCATAATGTGGACGAACCAAGTCTGTAATTCACTATAAGAATGTAGGTGGGTGACATTTGGGGAATTTCCTGAGTGGTAGTCCCCTATGTGCCTAGACCTCCGTCGTCGGGGAATTTCCTAAGCGGTAGTCCTCGATGCGTGTCGGGCCTTTGGGTTGCCACTGTAATTGGCTTCAAGGTGCATTGCCTCTTTGGGTGAACCGGATTGGAGATATGGGTCGCTCCCGTTGACTCCACATCTACGTGATCAAATGATTAACTGCTGATAAGGATTGTAACTGTTTCTGGCATGTTTTTACTTGTGTAACTCACTAGTCTTTTTGGCCTAACACTTGTTTGGTGTCGATGTGTATCTCAGGTGTTAGCGGCGCTGCTCCTAGGTAAGTTTAGATGCTTTGGGCGAGAGCTTGGGGATTTTGGCGCTTGAACTATTTCTGGAAGATTTGGGTTTATAGATGACACCCCTTTTGTAATCTCTTTTCTAGATTTAGAAATTAGATTAGTTGGTTGTTATTTATTTACCCATTAAATTACAAATTGTGATTAAACAGGTTATTTGTATATTTCCCCATTTTTGGGAGGCTCTTGCTATGGCAATTTTTAATACCACTTCTCCTCTTTTGGAAAGTTTTTGTTATCCCTATTTTTAGGGTGTTACAAGTTGGTATCAGAGCTTTAGTTTAAGGGAATTAGGTATTGTTGTAGCATATCTAGACTTAAGCTTTAGACTGTTTTGACTTCACTGTCCACTTGGGTAGAAATCCTAGGTGGGAAGAGCGTTAGGATTTATGGAATTACACTAATTGAGAATTGTGATGATGGTGACAAGAATTCTTGTGTATGGTTCGTTCATAATTTCACTTAGCTACTGCTATTATGAATGCATTGTTACGTGAGCATGCTTGGTTTACTATTATTATGATAATTGATGAAGGTATTAGTACGTACAATGAGTTCAACTCGTTTAGTCTTTTCTCAATCTATTTCTCGTGCATGTATGGCAGATCGAAATGGTAAACACTCGAAGTAGGTTACCAAGTAAACCGTAGGGCCATTCGGAAGTGGAATCTACAGTTGATCGGCCTCCTGTGGGTGTGGCTACCGAGGGACCTCCCAGGCCGAATATCTTGGGAGGAGGACCTGAGCATATTCCGCGCCGGAACCTCAATGCGGATAATGCCATCATGGAGGAAGCGACTATGGAGACCCGGATTCGGGATAGCATGATGTTGGCCATGAACTCCGTCATGGCCCAACAACCAGAGTTTTTCATGAAACTCTTAGAGGATCGAGACGCCAGCAACCGACAACCTGAAACAATGGCGGAAAACATTGTTGTGGGGTCGGGTGGACCAAATGTGGTATCTGTTGAAGACCCATCTGACGATGGGAACAAGAATAAGACTAAGGGGTGCACCTACAAAGCGTTTCTGGGATGCCACCCTAAGGAGTTTGTGGGTTTCGATAACCCAGTTGCTTGTATGTATTGGCTCAAAGAGATAGAGATGGCCTTTGAGTCAAGTGAGTGCGATCCCTCTCAACGAGTCAAGTTTGCTTCTCAACTACTTCGGGGAGAGGCTTTGATTTGGTGGAATCTCACTCGATCAGTCCTCTCTCCTGAAGTTCTGGCTAAGTTAACTTGGCCGGTGTTCAAAGAGAAGATTATGGACAAGTATTGTAGCGAGCGTTCGATGGACAAATTGGAGCAGGAGTTCTGAGATCTGAAGAAAGGGAATATGTCTATTGTTGGCTACTCCAAACTCTTTTTGGAGAAACTAAACTTGGTGGGACATTTGGTCCCCGATGAAAGGTCAAAGATTAAGGCCTATCATCAAGGGTTACCGGCCGAGATGCGAACGGCGGTAAGGAATGCTAAGTGTTCGACTCTGCAAGAGGTTATCGAGGAGTCCTTACTCGTTAAGGACGACATCAATTCCGAGAGGGATGAGAAGAAACATGTTGGTGAGAAACGGAAGTGGGAGGGGCCATCTGGGCCCGTTCATCAATCAAGACCTTTTTCTAGTGGGAGAGCGGACGACTCTCGTAAGGACGATCAGTGGTGCCCAAAGTGCAAAACTATGCATTCGGGCGCATGTGCTTCCAAAACCTATGCGGGTCCGGTGAGTTGTACCAAGTGTGGCAAGAGGGGCCATGTGGCTCGGGATTGCACTGTTCATCCAACGGTGTGTTTTGAGTGCCAGGAACCGGGGCACATAAGAAGGAATTGTCCAAAGTTAGCGGGGAACAATCAAGGCAGATCTGTTGGGTCGACGGCTAGAGTCGACCAATCACCGAGGGTGCCGAGTCGAGCTTTCCGGATGACCACCGAGGAAGCAAAGGAGACAACCGATGTCATTTCGGGTACGTTTCTCATGAACTCCTTGTCTGCGTGTGTGCTATTTGATTCGGGTGCTACCTGTTCCTTTGTGTCGGATGCTTTCTGTAAACAATTCACCACTCCTATTAGTTTCCTTCCCGATGCATTAGTAGTAGAAGTAGCTAATGGGGATCAAGTGATCATTCGTGATTCTTTTCATGATTGCACTCTAGAGATCGATGGAAATTCTTTCGGAGTAGATTTGCTACCTATGGCTATAGGAGGGTTTGATGTAGTCATAGGTATGGATTGGTTAGTAAGGCATAAGGCGGACATCTTCTGTTCCAAAAAGATGATCCAAGTACCTTTACCGGAAAATGGTGTGGCTACCATTTATGGGGAAAAAGGAAAGGGGAGTAATCCTATTATCTCATCTCTTAAGGCTCGCAAGTTCTTAGCGAAGGGTTACCCTTCGTACTTGGCCTACGTTGTGGACGCAAAGAAAGAAAAGAAGTCGGTAGAAGATATGGAAGTGGTACAAGATTATCCGGACGTCTTTTCGGAAGACTTACCCGGATTACCGCCGGAGCGACAAGTGGAGTTTCAGATTGACCTCACACCGGGAGCGGCTCCGATAGCTCGTGATCCATATCGTTTGGCACCGACAGAAATGAAAGAGATGATGACACAACTTCAAGAGTTGCTGGAGAAGGGCTTCATTCGACCGAGTTCGTCACATTGGGGAGCACCGGTACTGTTCGTAAAGAAGAAGGATGGATCCATGCGGATGTGCATAGATTATCGGGAGTTAAACAAAGTCACGGTGAAGAACAAGTATCCCTTACCTCGTATCGACGACCTTTTTTATCAACTACAAGGCGCGGGATGTTTCTCGAAGATTGATCTTCGATCCGGTTATCATCAAGTGAGAGTGAAGAACGAAGACATTCAGAAGACGGCTTTTCGAACGCGATACACTCATTACGAGTTTTTGGTGATGCCTTTCGGTCTAACCAACGCTCCGGCCGTATTCATGGATCTGATGAACCGTGTGTGTCGCCCATTCTTGGATAAATCCGTGATCGTCTTCATCGACGATATTTTAATATATTCAAAGGATGAGTCCGAGCATGGAAAACACTTACGGGAAGTATTAGAAGTTCTAAGGAGGGAGAAACTGTTCGCGAAATTCTCGAAGTGCGAATTCTGGCTTCAAGAGGTGCAATTCTTGGGGCATATGGTATCAAAGGACGGGGTAAAAGTGGATCCGGCAAAGATCGAGGCAATGATGAGTTGGGAACCTCCAACAAGTCCGACGGACATCCGAAGCTTCTTGGGTTTAGCGGGTTACTACCGACGTTTTATTCAAGATTTCTCAAAGACAGCTACACCACTCACTTCTCTTACAAGGAAGAACGTCAAGTTTCTTTGGACCGATGCACAAGAGCAAGCGTTTCAATCGCTCAAGAGGAAGTTGTGCGAAGCTCCGATCTTGTCCTTACCCGAGGGATCAGAAGACTTTGTTGTGTTTAGTGACGCTTCCAAGATGGGACTTGGGTGTGTCCTAATGCAAAGGGGGAAAGTAATCGCCTACGCGTCACGACAATTAAAGGATCATGAGAAGAACTATACGACTCATGATTTGGAGTTGGCGGCGGTAGTTTTCGCGTTAAAGTTGTGGCGACACTACTTGTATGGGACCAAGTGTACTCTTTTCACGGATCACAAGAGTCTCAAGTACATCTTCGATCAAAAGGAACTCTTAACGGAAGATAGTCGTGGACTCAAACTCTTCCAAGGGCGAATTTGGGTGCCGAAGGTTGGGGAAACCGTGACTTACTTCTCGAGGAAGCGCATAAGTCGAAGTATTCCATACATCCCGGTAGCACCAAGATGTATAGGGACTTAAAGTCAAATTATTGGTGGCCGGTAATGAAGCTAGAGGTGGCTAGCTATGTGGAGAGGTGTGTCACGTGCCTTCAAGTCAAAGTGGAGCATCAAAGATCGTATGGAAGTTTGAAACCGTTGTCCATTCCCGAGTGGAAGTGGGACACCATGGATTTTGTGACAAAGCTACCGAAGACCTTGCGCGGTCACGACACTATT
Organism: Arctium minus; assembly: GCA_954870635.1. Lineage (NCBI taxonomy): Eukaryota > Viridiplantae > Streptophyta > Magnoliopsida > Asterales > Asteraceae > Arctium > Arctium minus. Next base: position 17,612,635 of record OX941097.1, on the reverse strand, counting down.
TGGGTAATTGTGGATCGGCTAACCAAGAGTGCGCATTTACTTGCAATGCGGGAGACCTTGCCAATGGAGAAATTGGCCAAACTTTATATTGACGAGGTGGTGTCAAGGCACGGAGTCCCGCAATCTATCATGTCAGATCGAGACAGTCGATTCACTTCGAACTTTTGGGCTAGTTTGCAAAAGGAGTTGGGTACCCGATTGAATTTGAGCACGGCGTATCATCCTCAAATGGATGGCCAAAACGAGAGGACGATCCAGACATTAAAAGATATGTTGAGGTCGTGTGTAATAGACTTCGGGGGAAGTTGGGATTCACATCTACCGTTGGTAGAGTTCACGTACAACAACAGTTACCATTCTAGTATTGGAATGGCACCGTTCGAGACATTGTATGGACGGAAGTGCAGAACCCCGGTTTGTTGGCTAGAAGCGGGCGAAAAGCAATTCACTGGGCCGAAAATTGTTCAAGATACGGCCGACAAGGTGAAAGAGATCCGAGAGAGGCTAAAGGCGGCGCAAGACCGACAGAAAAGTTATGCGGACAAGAAAAGAAGACCGGTCGAGTTTCAAGTGGGCGACCGCGTCATGTTGAAAGTATCTCCATGGAAGGGGATTATCCGGTTTGGGAAGCGTGGAATGCTTAGTCCTCGTTTCCTTGGACCATTCGTCATCTTGGAGAAGATTGGCTTACAAGCCTACCGGTTGGATTTACCATCAGAAATGGATGGAATACATCCTACGTTTCACATATGTTACCTTCAGAAGTGTCTAGCTGAGGAGGAAAGCATGATTCCTTTGTTAGAAATCCGAGTGGACAATGGGAATCGTTGTGTGGAAGAACCGGAGTCAATTTTGGAAACGAAAGTAAAGAAGTTACGTCATAAGGACGTAGTCATGGTCAAGGTCCAATAGAAGCACCATCGTGGTGCTAATGTCACTTGGGAGTCCGAGGAGGATATAAAGAAGCGTTATCCTCATTTATTTGCATAAGAGGTGATTTTGGGGACGAAATCCAAATTAGGTGGGGAGGATTGTAACATCCGGAATTTCAGGTAAGTAAAAAGGCCTTATTAATCTTATGTATATGTGATTATCAAAGTAGAAATTATATGCTTAATTGTCATTTCCGTTTATGATAATTGTTTGGTGTCGATTTGGAAGTTTTGGACCAGCCTTTGTTGGGCAATAAGTTACGCGACTTAGGTCGCGGGTGGAAGTCGCGGCACAAGCCGCATAGTCCACAAGAGTATACACATTTGAGGAACCTCGCGACTTACGCCGCGGGTGAAAGTCGCGGCACAAGCCGCGTAACCCACTGGATCCCTCACCTTTGAGCACACGGGCGACTTATGCCGCAGGTGCAAGTCGCGGCACAAGTCGTGATCGACCTGCAGGTCCCCAAAACCTTTTTTCACTCGGTTCAAAATCACAAAACACATACACACTGATTTAAGGAGCGATTTTCTAGGGTTTGGGAGCCATTTTCTTCCTCTTGCTATCAAGAGCATTTATTGCAAGTCTTGGGAGGTAAAACATCATTTATTGTGTTCCTTCTACATCAAGATCTCAAGAGTTCAAGTCTACCTCTTCTCCTCCAAGTCTCAACCTTAACTTCTAGGGTTTTCATCTTTTCTAGGTTTTGGTCAAAAACCTAGATTGTGAGTTTACTAATCTTTTGTTAAAACTAGATACACATCATTATCTACTACTTGTTAATATTCATGTATTCTCAAATGCTCATGTTTATTGTTCAAGTATTTGGGGGTTTTCCCACGGGTTTATGTATATGAAAGTTACCATGATTTATATGTGTATATCTTGGTATGTTGATGTTTCCTACTTGGAATGCCGTTTGGTGACTTTACCTTCTCGTGATGGATTTGGTTGATATTTGGGTTAAGTGTTAAAATTGCATGATTAGGATGGTGATGTTGTGTTCATGGTTGATATCCGAATATGTTGGGTTAAAACACATCTTGAGACCTCCTATTTGCATAATGTGGACGAACCAAGCCTGTGATTCACTATAGGAATGTAGGTGGGTGACATTTGGGGAATTTCCTGAGTGGTAGTCCCCTATGTGCCTAGACCTCCGTCATCGGGGAATTTCCTAAGCGGTAGTCCTCGATGCGTGTCGGGCCTTTGGGTTGCCACTGTAATTGGCTTCAAGGTGCATTGCCTCTTTGGGTGAACCGGATTGGAGATATGGGTCGCTCTCGTTGACTCCACATCTACGTGATCAAATGATTAACTGCTGATAAGGACTGTAACTGTTTCTGGCATGTTTTTACTTGTGCAACTCACTAGGCTTTTTGTCCTAACACTTGTTTGGTGTCGATGTGTATCTCAGGTGTTAGCGGCGCTGCTCCTAGGCAAGTTTAGATGCTTTGGGCGAGAGCTTGGGGATTTTGGCGCTTGAACTATTTCTGGAAGATTTGGGTTTATAGATGACACCCCTTTTGTAATCTCTTTTCTAGATTTAGAAATTAGATTAGTTGGTTGTTATTTATTTACCCGTTAAATTACAAATTGTGATTAAACAGGTTATTTGTATATTTCCCCATTTTTGGGAGGCTCTTGCCATGGCAATTTTTAATACCACTTCTCCTCTTTTGGAAAGTTTTTGTTATCCCTATTTTTAGGGTGTTACAACATATGTCTATATGCATCAATTCGAGAATACACTGACTTCTTTTAGAATGAAAATTTCTGGAATTGGTCATTTTTCCTTTGAGACAGTCTATACAAGTTTCAAAGTCATCAAAATTCAATTCTGGCAGAATCTTCTGTCTAATTAAGTCCTGCATTCTTGATTTAGATATGTGTCCCAATCTTTTGTGCCATAAGAAAGATGATATATTATGTTTGTGTCTTTTCTTGGCTCCCGTCAATTTACTTATTGAATATATTTGCCTTTTAAGACCCTTATTGATGGTTTCATTTATACAGTTTAAATGCCAATAACCATCAATTAAGTATGCATTCCCAAAACAGACATCATCCAAATAAAATAACATACAATCTTTATTTGCACAGAAGGAAACATTATTTACAGTGACAGTTTGAGAACCCGACATCAGGTTTCTCGTTATTTTAGGTATATAATATACATCATTTAGAGTTAAAATATAATTATTCTTAAATAATAGTCTACATTCACCAATCGCTTCGACCTTCATGGCTTGTCCATTTGCGGTACATATATTCGATTCATTCATTTTTGGAATTGTTATCCTTGACAATCCCTGCATCGAATTAACAATATGTATTGGTGAGGCTGTATCAAACCACCATGAATTGTCACTGTTACAAATAGTGGTTTCTAAATAAAAGAAATGACTAACATTACCTTTCTTGTTCAACCATTCCTTCAAACCCTCACAATCTTTCTTGAAATGTCCTGTCTTCTTACAGAAGAAACATTTCAGTTCCTTTTTATTCTTGAAGGGTTTTCCTTTGTTCTTGTTACTCTTAACATAAATAGTAGAAGAGTTTTCCTTATAAAAATTGGAATGTTTCTTGTTTTTGTTCTTGGACTTTGACATGTGATTGACAACTATTGCCTTTCATTTATTTTTGATTTCTGATTCCTCCTGGACATAAATAGAGATCAATTCATCTAAAGTCCATTTTTCCTTATGTGTGTTGTAAAGGCTCCTCAAATGACTGTATTGATCAGGCAGAGAATTTAATAGAAGGTGCACAAGGAATGAACCATCAATTTCAACTTTCATTTCCTTAAGTTTGCAGGAAGTATCAATTCCTTGCAAAATGTAATCCCTGATACTCCCTTGTCCCTTAAAACTCATTCTGATCAGTTTGTTCATAAGGTATCCAGTTTTTGCCTTGTCTGATACTTTGTACTTATCAACAATTGAGGCAAAGTATACTTTAGCAAGATCAGATTCAGGTATTCCCCCTTTGACAACATCAGTCATGCACTTCTTTATGTATATTAGGGCTATTCTATTGTGTTTGTGCCATTCTTGGTGTTTAATCTTAGCCTCTTTGGGCGCGGTGTCTACAGGTTCTGGTGGTGGATCTTCCTTGAGAACATGATCGTAGTCCAGAATACCTAGCATGAGTTCGATGTCCTCCTTCCATTTCTTGTAATTCACACCATTCAATGGTGCAAAATTTACCACACTCATAGGGTATTGTGTTGTATGTGACAAGAATTGTTGTCGATCAGTTTTGCTTGGTGATCCTGAATCATGGAATAGATTCATTCTTTATCAATCTATGCAGCGTGGTGATCAATTTTGTCTATTCATCAAGATAATTTAATGAATCTTATCTATTGTTGATGGAGACATGAATTTCGAATTCAATTCCCTTTTATGAAAGCATATCAAATTCGAAATTCTGCTATAATCAAGTGCCTGTTTTGATCAAAACTGCTATGGCAGTATATGAAAATTCAGACACATTAATCTTGCAATTTCACGTTAAATTTGCAATTTTTATACTATGATTCTTGACTACTGTAGTGGTACTTGAATCATATAAATCCAGTTTCACTGTGGTGATATGTGGATTTTCTGAAAATTTTCAATTTTAACCTTTGTAGAATTAAGGCAGAAATCAATTTTATGAATTGTACGTATTCAATTGAATTAAGATTGTAAAAGTGGAAATAATCGACCCCATAGAAGTCGATTTTATATATGGGATTTCATAGACTGGAATGGATAATCAATTGCATATACTGCAATTTTGAAATGACTTCATATACGACAATCCATGAATCGATTGAATTGAGACTTCTTCACATATATATCAATCGATTAATTGATGTTACTAATTCAATTCGATGGGTTAAAGGCTCTGATACCAATTGTAAGTTAACTATTACACTATATGCTTAACATACGAATTGAATTAGTATCTATTTGATCAAGAAATTCATGAACATACCTTGTACAGTAGGAGAAGATGCAGTCCCTGTGTTGCTTTGTTCTTCATTCATCCTTTTGCAAGATCCACACTTTATATCTATTCCATGATGGATTTTGGTTTCAATAGATCTTCTGTGTTCTTGATAGAGAATGAATATATGTTGGCGCCAAACCAAATTTTATATAAACTGTCGCTCAATGAGAGGGTCTAAAAACGGTTCTCTCCATCAGAGAACCGAACATTAACTGTCATTAATTAAATTAATTCGGTACCCTTTATTTGTGACATAGTATTAAACCAATTTCTATCTGATATATATACGAAGATATGATATATATCCTAATTCCAATGTAACAGTATTATATTAATGTAAATCATATAATCGTTATCTTATAATTATCTTGTTCTCAATTATAATATATATTACAACTTTTATTGGTAAAACAATGAGACAATTGTTATGAAGTTGGGGAGGTGTTTCTTGGACGGATCTGGCATGGTGGCTACGGTGGCACGTGCCACCGTATTATTTCTCCGGTGAAGGGTAAAAATTTCAGGTTCGTGAAAGGTGTAACCATATTGTTTTTTGAAGGTGCTATCATATTATTTTGGAAACTTCAAGAAATTGCAACGATACAAACCCTCTTGAAATCAACCAAAAAACCGGAAAAAACTCTTAAAATCAACAAAAAAAAACTAAAAAATCCCTTGAAATCAAACAAAAAACTTTAAAAAAAAATCCCTCGAAATGATGGAATTAGACTAAAAACACATCTGGCAATATTGAACGTCCGTAAAAAGATGAAGAAACGTTAATAAAAACCATGTTTTTTGTAATTATTTTTTGTTTATATTATATGATGTCACCATATGAAAAAACTTTTGGGTCCGTCCCTGAGGTATTTACTTGTTAGATTAAGGAAATAAATCCAACAGTTATGAGACAATTAGTTTATATCACATGCGATTTTATACCAACAAAAAATCACATGTGATCAAGGAATGGTCAATCCAGGAATGTGCACATAAAAATAATGTTTACTTGTTAGGAAATGACTCTTTTTTTTTGGTATAAAATAACATGCTATTAGAAAGCCTAAATATTCTTCAAAGATGCAAGTAAGTGGAAGCAACTAAATGGTAGAAGATGAACAAACTGTTTCATAGATGATATATATCAGCTAAACTTGATCCTTTTTGCCAGCAAAAGATTGCACATTTTGGTATATAAGAATATCCATCATTTCTTCCTCCTTGATATGAACTTCAACTTGAAGGAATCGAATTATAAGTGAGGAATGAGGAGTAGTAGTGCGTAATGCATTAGTGGTTATAATGTGGGAGAAACTGGTCCGTCAAATTTTTAAAATGGTCGGTTTCCCCTTCGAGAAGTTGCACAACCTCTCCCATGGATGGACGTTTCTCAGGGTCAACTTTCACACACAAGTAAGCTGTTTTGGCCATGTGGTACAGTTCAAAGGGGTCATATGAATCTCCCAGGCGTTGATCAATTAGATCATGTAGAGCAAGGCTCTCAACTAATGGTTCCGCCCATTGTCTCAGGGATTGATGGTGATCTTCACTATTTGAACCAATAACTTTCCTCCCTGATATTAGTTGTATAAGAGTAATTCCGTATGCATAAACATCTGTTCTCACAGAAACCATACCATTCTCTGCATACTCCGGCGCAAGATAACCCAATGTACCAAGTATTCTAGTTTGAATAGGAGAATCATTTGTCTTCCACTTTGCAAGGCCAAAGTCACCTAACATAGGCACAAAGTCATGTGTGAGCAATATGTTGCTTGGTCGAAGATCCCGATGAATGATAGGACTACTGCGACATTCTTCATGAAGAAATCTCAATCCTTTGGCAGTTCCTATGGCAATTGCATGTCTTCGATGCCATTCAAGAACATTTGCTGCTGGATCTATTAATCCATAAAAAATAGAAAAAAAGAAGCAAAGAAAAAGGAGCCACAGAGTGGGACATTAGATAAAAATACCAGATGAAATATTCTAAAGTGAAGCCTACTAGTAAAATATATTCAATTAGCAAATAGGTAAAAAAACCCATTGATGTAGGAATAGTTTTAGGAAAACAAGCTAATAAGTTGCTTACCGAATAGATGCCACTCAAGTGATCTATTGCAGATATACTCATAAACCAATATGTTAATGTTTTCCTTGCAGCAATAACCCAACAGCATCACAATGTTTCTGTGTCGTGCAAAACTCAAAACATATATTTCAGAATGAAATTCTTCAAATCCTTGTGTGCTGGCTTGTTTCCGCACCTTAGCGGCAATCATCTGCCCATCATTGAGCCGACCCTTGTAAACTAGACCATAACCTCCCTCACCTAACAAGTTCTCATCCGAAAAATAATTTGTCGCAAGATGTATTTCTGAGTAACTAAATCTCATGGATTCTTTGATATACAATTCTGTCGTCATCCCACAAGCATCGCACAGAACAGGTGTAGTAGAGGATCTCTTTCTCCTAGGACTTCTTCCTATCTTTCCAATGATCAGTGAAACATTGTTGTGCTTATTTCCAGCTCGAGATGGGATACCTGCTTAAGAGATCGAAGTAATATGAGAGACTGAGATGCACTGTCTTGTATTTGAAGATATAACATTACACCTAAAGCATAAGTTGGAGCAAAGAAAAAAAACTGTCAATATAAATCGCATTACATTCTTTACTGATTCTACAATCATTATAACATTATCCATGAACAAGCCCTCTTCACCAGGATAACATGCTAGCAGTAGTAGGGTGTGATTCAAGATGTTCTAGAATAATTATGCTTCGTTTTAGAGAAAATGTAATATGTGCATATTAGTATTCATTTTGGAGGTATCAGGGTAATGAATCCATAATGGGCCCATACTTAACTGAGTTCAATATTCATAGAATGCTATTCTAAATGATATAATTTTCATGATTTACTACCATATTCTGTTTTCAACCCATCTTAACTGGTGTTCAAAACTTCTGCTTCCCCATGGTCCCATGACCTTATTACCCAACCTTCAAGTTTGTCCATTTCCAATGGTGCATTTTTCCTACATCAACAGATTAGGTTTAAAAAAAATCTTATACCTAATGGTGACTTGGTGGAACTGTAGGTTCTAGACAAAAACCAATTGGCATGAGAAATAACCCAAAAAAACCTGATACCTGAATCTCATAACGCTTAAATTTATCTCCCCAATTACTCGATGTGTGATTTCATGAGTGGTAGTTAAAAGCCAAACGTTCATACCAACAAAAGGGTTCGACAAATCCCTTATTATTTAACTGACTGAAACCTTCACTACTTTAATGGAAAGTAAATGATAATAGGAAGACCTTAACTATGACCTTCAGGAAACAGAGTGGTGATAACACATATATGACAGAATATCCTAGTTAAACATCGTTGCATCTATTATCAACTTTGGTAATATGTGCACCCACAAAATCAATAATCACCGGCCTATCTTTCGTACTTCTCAAAAAATATGTATATGCAGCATATATAATGTTCTACCTTTATACTTAATGACTATCAAGTACTAGGAGTCAAAAAATACGCCAGAGTCTCGATTTTAGGATAATAGTTATAACTGTGTACACAGGTAAAAATGTGATACAACTTCCTGACCTGGTTCGTCTTGCTTTGGCGCACAATCAATATCATCGTTTAATATGGAACTTTGACCCCACGACTTGTGCATTAATGAAGTCAGATGTTTCTTTGAAGGCATTTCAAGGTTTTCAAAGGAACCAAATGGTGCAGAGTGATTATGAGAGATAATTGACTGCTCAACATTTGCATTATCCTGTGGAGCTGACAGTTGAACATGCTTTGACCTGTAAAGAACCACTTTAACCTCTGTGTTATCTGTGTCAGTAGTGGGCTCAGTTGTCAAAATCCTAATGCTCAAGTCATCTGCAACTGATGCAAGATTGCAAAGGATTTGACCTTGGTAAAACTTCTCATCCCGTTTCAGATGCCTATCAAGGATGACCCATGTTGCATTATAAGTTGAAGCCTCTTGTTGAATAATCTTTTTAATAGGAGTTCCGCAAGTAATCTTCACTTCTATGTCAACCCCTTCTTCTTTGCAATCTTCAGCACTTCTTCGTAGCATTTTGACATACATTTCAAGTTTTAATTGAATTTCTTCTTCCATGGCTCTGATGTTTACTTCCTCTATCTGCATCTGGTAACCAAAGGGATGTGAGACCTTATGCAGAACACCAAAAACCACGATGGTATCTCCCCTGTTAAGGATACATTTTCGGGATATAATGCCACTGATAACGTTCTCAAACTCCTGCTCATTTCGATCTCTGGTCGCATCAAAGGCCAAAATCACACGACTCGTCATCAAAGACTTATTGTCTTCCATTCTCACAACGACAATTGTTCGAAATCTCTTCAACAAGTATTTTTCTTTGCAGAGGAAAACCAATTTTCCGAAAGAAAAAAAGAACTTATATCTCTTTCTTTGTACAAAAGGGCAAAAATCATTGTAAACAGTACATTCCCAGTATATGTTATGATGCTATAAGCATATTCAAAGTTGGAACAAGAACCAACATAAATTTTTTTGCCGTCCAAATAAGGAAATGACTCTTATTCAAATACTTTGTGAGCATATACGTTGTTTATAACTAATAAAGTGTGATGACCTAAAAGTTCCGAAAAAGGCACCATTATGTATCCCTTTAATCCTTTATCTTATATAGGCATGCCGTCGTGCTTAATTTTTATCTTATTCTTTTATATAATAAACTTTTTTTAGAACGAAGGAATATAGTAAACTTTTTTACTTTGTCAGTATAATAGGCCAAACAAAATCTAATAGTGACAAATTGTTCGTATTTTTAATAATAATGTACTATTTTTTTCTAGTTTAAAAAGGTATGATACATATATTCATTATTGTCGTATCACATATCAATTAATGTATTATCTTTCATGAATTACTCTATTGGGATCTATAACCTTGAACCTTCCAAAACCAACTTTCATGTGGACCCAAGATCATCCCCACAATTATTATCATTAGTCATTACATAGCAATCCTCATGGGTCTCCAATTTAGCCTTTTATTTTCTAGTTCACAACGATAATAATTCTCTAGGGAGGCAGTGACAGCCACTTAGTCCAATTAGAAAAATAGACAAAAAAGTGAATAAAATGAAGTCATTTGGAATTTTTTACATAGCAATCCTTATGGGTCCCCAATTTAGCCTTTTTCTTTCTAGTTCGCGACACTAATAATCCCGAGGAGGCAGGGACGACTGCTTAGTACAATTAAAAAAATAGACTAAAAAGTAAATAAAATGAAATCATTTGAAAATTTTAATCAATTTCCTAAGATATAATGACAAATTCTGGAAGCGTTTTTGTGTAACACCAAAAATTATATGAATACATAGTGATGATAATGGAAGTGTTGCGTCAAATTTATTTATTTTTTCTTTTTGAAAGTTGGACTAAAATTGAAAGAAGTAAATAAAACTAAGAGTTCAATCATGGAAATTGGAAAATGAGGTTGTTGTTCTATAAATTTCAAAACAATTTAAAATTCAAAATTGTATAAAACGTGCCTGACCTAAATTGAAGCTTGTTGATACTCTCTATTCATTTCAAATATATTGGATTACGTGAAATTTATATCATGTTGTAATTCATATTTATTTCTTACACATGATCAGTTATTGGAGTTTGATATATATACCTCTTTATAATTTTTTTTTGATAAAGTTTTTAATTGATAGTTAAATATATTTTATTTTATTAAAACAAAATTAAAGGGTACTTAATTGCATCAAGATGGAAGGATTACATATAAACCTTTGATGGGGTTAGACGTTGAGAAATGTATCGCTCAAATATTATATATATATATATATATTTTAACAGCGAAATTTTAAAAAATTAGCAAGAAGCTAGAAAAAAAAACGATTGTAATGGCAAGAGAAAGATTAGTAAATCAACCAACCCAATTAATAGACAAATTGCTAAATTTGTTCATTTTCTAATATTCAATAACCTCTACTCCCCTTGTCTTCATTGTTTTGCAATTAAACAAAATGAGGTACCCAACCTTTCCTATTATCCGTTGTTTGCTACAATTTAGGTGTATGAATATCATTTTTCACCACCATAATAGAAAGTAGAAACCCTAGATAAATTGCAACATATAATTACAAACTTGGGTGCAATTTGTGACCGAAAGATTTTATTTGGATTAGAGTGATAGTGGAAATTATATCATTATTGCTTCATCTTTCCGTCTCTTATGTAAAAAACGAAAATGAACATCAAAAGGTTTTTTATATAGTTGCCGACCACATTCATCTTGTAGGTGGTGGTCATGGTCCATTTTGCCTTTGGTTAATATTTATTGATGGAAGTTGATTATATAATATCTCTTGGTTTAATTTATAAACATGTGAATCATATATATTTCTACCTTATGCAAGTGCATGATATGTTACTTCTATTGGTAAAAACAATGACACAGTTGTTATGAAGTCAGCGAGGTGTTTACTCGTTAGATTAAGAACAAAAATCCAATTCTTATAAGACAATTGACCTATAATATATGTAATTTTATACTAAAAAGTAAAAACTATATGTGATTAAGGATAGGTCAATCAAGGGGCTTGCACTTATGATATAGGGAGGATTAGAGTTAACGGAGTTTGTCGTAGATTTTTGGAACAGAAGAAAACGAACTCGAAAAAAGCCCAAAATCCCCCGTCAAGAACTGGAAGACAAACGCTCCATCGACTTCTCCCACAACCTGGGTTGCGTGCCAGCGCATGTGTACTGTCAAATTATGTGAAGATTGCTTTTATCTGTTTATTTCATTATTTTGTTTCCTAATTAATTTAGGATTATTATTTATTTATTTTAATTATTATTTATTTGCTTCATAATTAGATTAGGCTTATTATTATTTAGTTCCCTTTTTTTAACTATTATTTAAATACTATCATAGTTAGTTTAGTTTAGAATTAGGTTTTATTTCAAATGTCTAGTTTTTCTCTTAATTAGTTAGTATATAAATAGTGTTCATTGTTTTCTCTTTCAATTCAATTGATGATTAATAAAATAAATTTTTTAGAGTTTTTATCTAGTTATAAGAGTTTTCTCTTATTTCTTGAGTGTTACGTTTGTAGGCTCGTTATCTCAAAGAATTTAGATGTTTGTCGATCCTTCTGCAATTTTCCCGCTCCGTCAACTTAGACCGACAACCTCAGAGGGTTGACGTTCCTTAACCACATGTGATTTTGCTCTAAAATCAAATGTGATATAGGCATTCTCGCATTTTTGTAAGTTTACCTTGTTCTCGTTTGAGATCTCCCTCTCTCAAAGAAAATGACCAAAAAAACTCCTAGAGCTTATTAAAACGCTACTCCAAGTAGCATTTTTCAATAAGCTGGCTTATAAGTTACTTTTTGCCCATTCAAACGGATCGCATTCTGGGTATGAGCGAATCCAAGATCTGATTTTATCTATTCTGGTTTTTGGTTTGGGTCGTTTTTGTTGGACTCAAAAATTTGATTTGGACTACCCAAGCAAAATGGGCTCTTTCCTCTTATTTTGTTACTAGAAGCATACTCGTGCAATGCAGCGAGATACATCACGATTTTAATGTTTTATTTTATTTTTTTGTCGATTTACAGTACGATTTTGGATGGTTTTATATAAAAAAATTAAGTATTTTGTTAGAATTCAATGATTATCTTATATATTTTTAAAAAATTAACATATTCATTATTGCTCGATCATATATCAATTAATGTATTATCTTTCGTGAATGAATTACTGGTATTAGCAAGTGGGATCTACAACCATGAACCTTCCAAAACCGACTTTTATGTGGACCCAAGATCATCCCTCCCCCCCCCCCCCCCCCAACCCCCCATTATTATCATCGGTCATTATATAGCAATCCCTATGAGTCTCCCATTTGTTTTTTTCTTTCTAGTTTGCGACGATAATAATTGCCCAGGGAGGCTGGGACGGCCGCTTAGTCCAATTAAAAAAAAGACTAGAAAATTAAATAAAATGAAGTCATTTGTAAATTTTTACATAGTAATCCTTGTTTTTTTAAAGGAAAATTTTTATTAAAAAACCAACAACAACCCAACAAAGAAATTTGCGAGAGACAAATAACAAAGTGGGGAACAAACCAAACCCCACAAGAAATAGATGGCCACCGACACAAAAAGACCAAAAAGAGGGACCAACAAGGAAACAACAACGAAACCTCAAGAGACAGCAAAAGCCGAGGACTTAAATCAAGCCATTTTTGAGATAGACCGATCTTTGAGCATAGGAGCAATCCAATCGAAAGGATTTAAATTGGATGTCACCAAAAAGATTACCACGAGAATTAAGACCCTTGAAAATATAAGCATTCTTGAGTTTCCAAAGAGAATAAGCAACAATCCAAAGAACCGCTTGCCACACAACCTTCAACGACCCCGCGGTTTGCCTCCCGCCATCGAAAATCAAAAACTCCGAGACGAAAGACAGTAAAGAATAGTTGATATTCCACCATTTGAAGATGCAATTCCAAAGCGACGATACGACTTTACAACCGAGTAATCAATGATCCAACGACTCAACATGATGTCTACATAGCGCGCATAACACTGAATCAAGATCAATTCCTCTTTCATTGAGCCCGTGAAGAACCGAAAGTTTGTTACGAAGAGCCCTCCAAGCAAATACATTCAATTTCCTAGGAACTAGCTTGTTCCATAATGTGGCTTTATCATCAGGAAAAGATTGCAGAAAGTAACCATCCGCTATCTGCCGAAGAGATGAAGTAGTAAAAGATCCTTCCAAAGTTTTGGTGCAAGTGTGCTACATCTCTATAATTATTTTGATGATTACAAACAAACCGTATTATATTACTTATATAACATTTTACTTGATGTGCATATATATAATTTTACGGAAATATCCATTGTCGTCTCGGGAATCGTGTCAACCTCAAATTAATGATCAAATCTGAGAAGACATAACGGAACGGGAATATTCAAGCGGCATGTGGGAATACGATTGTTTCATGCTTGGTATTCCAACTCCGATCAGTTTACCGATTATTTTAATAAAAACTGAGAGTGATTTTTTTATAAATTTTTTTTCTAAAATCTCTTGTAAGACTTAAATGCTTTGGAGTGTAAGTCTTGCACTCTTAAGTCTTAAGTGCATATCTAGACATTGAATACCTATTCAAATCAATATCTCTTGATTTGAGACAACAAATCAATTCAAATTTTATTTGGTTTGTGAATAAATAAAAATTTAAAAAAAAAATCCCTTGAAATGAACGGATTCATTCCACCTAACATCTTTTTAAAAAAACATTTTTTTATCTTTCTAATTTATAAAAATATATATATAGGGGTGCGATCAAATGAAAACCACTCTAATTTTGAAAATCGTGGAAACCCTCGATTTCATTGGTTAAATTAATGAAATTTTTTCATGAAATTGTTTCATATAATTCTTTTATTGATGAAATTGTTGCATATATTTGTGTTTTTTATGTAAAAATAAAAAAGTTTCATCAGACTGCGAAAATACATGAAACAATTTCATCAGAATGAGAAAAATAGATGAAACTACATAAAAAACACAAATATATGAAACAATTTCATTAATAAAAGAATTATATGAAACAATTTGATCATATTAAACAACTTTATGAATAAATTTCATTAGTTTAACCAATAAAATTGATGGTTTCCAAAGTTTCCAATCTAATATGGTTTCCAATTGAAACCACCTCTCTCTCTCCCTCTATATATATATACTTTCTAATGTATATAAATATACCTTATGTCTTCACAAGTAGATATATAGAAAACTTTCAAGAACTCTCAACTTCATCAAACACTCTCAAGTCTTTTAACACTTGACTCTCAACTCACAATTCTCTCATACTTCACCTTTTTTCTTGCTTTCAAGATCAAAGAAAGATTGTGATACCAAGCATAAAACACAAGTATTCTCTATACTCTAGTAAGTGTGTGAGATAGATCCAACTAGCATTCATATTGTGGTGTGGAATAATAGCTAGAACTTGAGTTCATTTTTCAAGTATTAAAATCTTGTGTAATCAAGTGTTCATACGGTGTGTTTCTACCTTAAAGGAACAATATAGTGGATCGTCTCGTTGAGTTCACTCAATAAAGAGGATTAGTCTGGTTTTGGGTGAACCTCTCTAAATTTGTTTGTATCTCTCTTCCCTATCTCTTTATATTTTGTTTGTTTGCTTGTTTGCTTGTTGTGTTAAACCTTAACAAAAAGAATTCATCTTGTGTATTGTTATATATTTTCTTAAAAAATATTTTAAGAACGATTTATAGACGCAAACAACCCCCCCCCCCCAGCCCAAGGTTGTCCTAACACAAAGTAAAGAACCAACGAGTGAAATCGCTTGAAGTTCTCCCCTGAGGAGGACGAACTCAGTTCCAATTCCACATCTATAACCCCTCAATCCAAGTGCTAAACAACTTAAGTTAGCTTATCAGTTATCAGCTAATTTGCCAAACATAGCCTTAGTTTAATAGTTTAACGTACGATTAAGCTGTAAAAAACATACGTAGTGTATTGCTAATTAAGCGAATAAACTGTTCGTTTATGTTCGCTTAAGGTTTCGTTTAAGCGAATAAAGCCGGAATACGGAATGCGCGATCTGATTTCTTTACGGGGAAGTCTCGCGATATACAGCCAGGTAGAGGTTATTGCGATAAGGTGGCAGGATGAACGAATGGGGATTTAACACCAATCAAATGGTATTTCGAGTTTATAATAAATAAAGTGAGGTCTTGTATTACTAGTAGTAGTATGTGTGTTTTGTGTGCGTGTTACTTATATAAATTATTATGTGTGTTTTGTGTGCCTTCCTTTTACCAAGTTCCAGAAGTGAGAGATCTTGACTTATTCGTTCAAACTTATCAGTCATTAGTTAGTTTATCAGCTATAAGTTAGCTTATCAGTTATCAGCTAATTTGCCAAACATAGCCTTAGTTTAATAGTTTAACGTACGATTAAGCTGTAAAAAACATACGTAGTGCATTGCTAATTAAGCGAATAAACTGTCCAGACTATTAAGCTTATTAAGTTGTAAATAAACAGTATACATAACTTAGACATTTTAGACGTCTTATTACTCTTATATAATCAATTTTATCGTAGTGTTTTGAGTTGGAGGTTAGATTAGTTACCATCTATTAAACTCAAGTTCAAACTCAACTTGCTTATTTAGAACTCAAGATAAAACCTAAAACAAATTAAGATGAAAACATGAAGAAAAAAATATATATATATATGAACAAAACGATAGGAAATTGGATCAACTTCCTCGAGATCACCTCAAAAACAAAACTTTCAGTTGCATTTTTCCCAATCTTAAAAAAAAAAAAAAAAAATATATATATATATATATATATATATATATATATATATATAAGGTTGGGTTCCAGTGAGAAGTGGTTATTAACTGTTTGATGCACATTAGGATGAGATACACCGAGATAAGATACACCGAGATGCATCAGATCAATTCTCTTATGAAGCGTGATTCATGGGTGACTTATGTTAATTTTTCACACGATCTTTTGCCTATATATATACACACACACACACACATATATATATATTTAGAGAGAGAGAGAGAGAAGTGTTTTTTACAGCTTAATCGTACGATAAACTATTAAACTAAGGCTATGTTTGGCAAATTAGCTGATAACTGATAAGCTAACTTATAGTTGATAAACTAACTAATGACTGATAAGTTTGAACGAATAAGTCAACGAGCGGAATCGCTTGGAAGCCGCGACCTAAACCGCGTAACCTTCCGGATGTTTAAGCCTCAGTGACACGCGTGGGCTACGCCGCGGCTTGGAGGTCGCGGCCAAAGCCGCGGGCGTGCCCTGATGCTCTTAGTCGAATTTATTCCCCTTTTCCCTCATTTACTTTCTCATCTAACCTCTCTACTCTTTCTCTCAACCCTCATTACTCCTCTATCCGAAATTTAGTGTTTCCCCAACTTGATCTAGCATAGTTATTGCTAGAGGTTGGGTGTACCAATCAAGGGTGCAAGATTTGAGCATTAAATCTCCATTGTCATATTCTCCCAAAGGTTTTAAGCTAGGGTTTGGGTTTTCTTCAAAAACCCACTTGGTGAGTTCATCTTCCTTTTCTTAAACTTTATACACATCAAAATGCATATTTTGACTTCTAAGTATCTCCTTGTTTACATTTTCATTATTGATGAGATTTTGACCTAACTTGGTATTTTGGAGATTTTTAGGGTTTCTTACAATTTTGTTAAATAAAGAAATAACTCATGTTTGGAAACTACAAATATGGTTGTCCTCACATTTTGATGAGCAAATATTCAACTTATGGCTTTTAGCCAAGTTCATGTCTTAAGCATATTTTGGGTATTTTGGGTTGAAAGTATTATTTATAAAAAGGATATAAATGGTTAAATCTTGAGGAAATCCATGATACATTTAAATGATTTTTACACTTGAAGTGTTTACAAACGATGTTTACAAAACAAATAAATATTGCAAACGGTGCTTATAAAACAAATAAATACTACAAACGGTGCTTTCGAAACACTTCACGTCATTAAAGTTAGTTGATGTTGATAAATACTACAAACGATGTTTCACTAAAAGGTAGTTTATTATATTTTTATAAATAAACAAAATATATTTTATTAAAAAAATAGCGGGTACCCGCTGGTTCCGGTTTTGGGTACCCAGCAGGACCGGGTACCCGGTCCCGGAACCGGTCTTGGCGGGTACCCAACGGGTAACGGTTCCAAAAAAATGAGAACCGGAACCGGTCCCGATCGGTTCCATATTTTAGGAACCGGAACCGGAACCAATCATATCGGTTCCGGTTCCGGAACCGGCAGTTCTGAAATGCTCACCCCTAGTTTTAGTTGTTGATATGGTTTCATAATTAATTAATTTAATTTATTTCAGTTTTGTTAAAATATTTAATTAGTCCAACAATTACTATTATCGGATTACTAGAAGTGTACTCCCGCAATGCAACGCGTTACATCTCGATTTTAATGTTTTATTTTATTTTATTGTCTTTGTCGATTTTATAGTATGGTTTTGTGTGGTTTTGAGAAAGTGATAATTTTTTTTATAAATTTGTTTAATTTGATTTTTGTTATAGTTCTAATTTAGATTTAATAATGATGTAATTTATTTTAGATTTAATAATATAATAATTTTTTATAAAATAATAATTAAGTATTCGGTTATAATTCAATGATTATTTTAATTATATTTATATTATTTATATTTAAAATGAGATGTTTATCGTGTATTTTATTATGTTTATTAGTTAGTTATAAATTCAAACATTCAACTTTAAAAAGTTGTACTAATGCATCAATTACTTATAATCTTGAATTTTAAGTAATATACATCAATAAACAGCACGTGATGCATAAAAATTTGTTTCTAATTTTTTTTTGTCAAATGTTTAATAATATAATATAGAAAGATAATTTTTTTAGTAAATAATTAATTCAATTAACTTAATTGATGGTTATATTTTTATAAAATGCTTTAATGATCTTTGAATAGTTATTAACTTATTATGTTTTTTAGAGCCAAGTGCAATCGTTGGACAATTACGAAAATACCTTTGGGTATTGAGTTTACGATTTTTCATGAATCAAATAATTTAGACGTTTAAAGTTTTACCGAATGTTTTTAGATTATTTTGACTATAATTTTCAATAAAATTACAAGTTCTTGAGAATATATATATTTTATTAACTGAACTTGTCCAAAATTGAAAGTTGGTATTATTATTTTGTTCGAGAAACTTTTAAATTAGTTATAAAACATTCTTGAGATGATATTTGAACTTACAGTGAATTTAATAGTTCCTGAGATAAATAATCTATATTTACATATGAGAGCGAGTCTAAGGGGCAATAGGATGAACTAAATAAATATAAACTAGATTGACTTAGAGATTCGATTGGTTTTCTAGTTAGTTTATTATAATTAATTGACCAAACGATCTGACATTAATCGTTGAAGTTTCTTAGAGAGTCGTTCTCACATTGACTCTCCTTCTCAAACCATGTTTGACAAATACAAGTTAGGGTTTGTTCGTTTGTGGCTTAATGGGTTGTATGGTAGATATGGTTGATTCGCATAGTCATATATAGGTGTTCGATATCGGCTTATTCTGTCAACCTATGGCTGAATTGGTCAGCTAGAAAACCCAAGTCCTTTGTAGTCGGCCATTAAAATCTTTTAAATTTCCCCAACTACCCTTTTACAAAGACACCATCCCCACCCTTTACAAAAACAATCTCTAAACAAAAATCACGATCCCCCACCCTGATTTGCTTCCATCACCATGATTATACAGTCGCCTTCCCCTCTTGATCTCTCAGGTTCGCTCTCAGATGTGAAAAATCCTCTCTGATTTGTGGTGGATTTCACCGAGTCCTGTATGTTTTGTTATGTAGGGTTTACGATTTGGGTTCTTCTCTTCCCTATGCAGAGCCATCTTCATCCACGGGTCCATCAAAGGAATCGATGATGGTAAATAAAAGATTTGTAACGCTCTAAAATTCAGAGTAAATTAAAACCTGGAAATATGGCAACACGACATTCATATATGGAATAAACCTGTGTTCGGTAATGGAAATTGACAACAAACTAATCTAAGCAAAACTATCTAGATTACTTCAGTTGACAATCCATAATCACCAAAAGATGGGACTTAAACAATGCCCAACACCAAATAATAGTCATCTCAAAATGCCTCGAGTCCACGCTCGACTCTCAAAACCCTGTGCAACCCACCGCTAAGGGAAACCTGTTATACACATTATTTGAGAAAAAGTGTTAGGCTTAAAGCCTAGTGAGAACATACAGTTTATAAATTTCAAAGAGATATAAACAACTGTATCAAATTAAATCCTTCCAAAGGTTTAGTTATAAAAATGGAGTTCTTGGTACTAAAGGACAACCGGTCTGAAACACATCTTCCGGTCTGAAACACATCTTCCGATGACGGGGATTACCCGATTTACCGAGGATTGTAGTGGAACACAAAGTAAGCCACAAATCCGAGTTATGAGCTAAATACATGGAACCATGGCCACGAACGCTTCGGTCCGTACTACGATGTGAGGGAGGCCCCCAAGGAACCAATCATACTCGTTCACTAGACTGCATTTGACCCATGGCTAGTATCCGGTCTCACATAACCGTACTAAATGCCCCCGAAGATCAAATGCATCTAGCTACATACAATGGGGTACAAACATCCCAACAATAAGCCGACTCGATACATAGGGATCCACTAGTATAGTCATGACTTGTCACAATATTTCATGTGACCATCCAAGCTAGATAAATAGCTATCAAAACATTTATATTTCAAAACGCCATTTTCAAAATCAACTGCTGGTAAGAAAGATAATCATGAAACAAGATTATATGCATTCTTTCAAATAAGCCACACTACTCGCAAGTAAAACATTCTTTTACTTCAACAAGATGGAACCCACCATTTTAGTCAAAAGTGTTCGGGAACCCTAAAATATCTCAAAACTCCAAGTTACATCAAAATGTAATAAACGGACAATCCGAAACCGTAGAGATATATAGGAGTTAAAAATACAATCTTTGACATATATAACAGTTTAGAAAAAATAGTAGGAACTCACCTCAGATTTCTTCTTCCTAACGAATGCTACCTACGACAACACCGAAAGAATCGGTAAGTCGAAACACAGATAACTCTCCCACTTTCTGACTAAAACTTAAAGACAACAGAAGCTAACATCGAGCAATAGGTGGCGCAAAAGAAGGCTTTTGCGCGAACTGAAGGTGGCGCAAACTAAGATTTGCGCGACCAGAGAGTGGCACAAAAAGGGACCTGGCGCAAAGAAGGCTTTGCGCGATTAAGGGGTGGCGCAAAGACACTTTGCGTGACCCAAGGGTGGCGCAAAAGACACTTTGCGTGACCCAAGGGTGGCGCAAAGGTCACTTCGCGCGACCAAAGGGTGCCACAAATGCCACTTTGCGCGACCACTGGTCTTCCCTGACCGGTCGACCTGCTCAACCTGATTTCGCCGGAGCACCGACCCAGATTCCGGCCAAACTCAAAAAACGTTAAAACACAGATTTGAACGGTAGAAAAACTCTACAACGCGATTCTACACCGGCCACAACACTTCAAACGAAAGATTAAAGCTTAAACATACCTTAAATGACAAGAAATTGAAAACCCACTTCAAAGCTTTCTTTTTCTCTCTCTGGTCTTCAAAAGCAGTATCAAATATGAGATATTTTAAATATCTCAATAATTGATATATATTTAAATCCAAGTTTCATTTAACCCCCTTAAACTTTGGGGAATGATTAACTTTTCATCCAACTCCAAAATTGCGGGTGTTACAAGATTGGTAAGCTTCATTGGAGGTTGCCAAAATTGGGTACAATATAGAAGAAATATGCAAACTTTAAAAGAAAATACTTAAAACCCCTCTTTTTTTTTCTTGCTTTTTTCTTTTGTGGGTTTCTTACTGTGTAAGTTTTCAAAAGCTTGGTGTTCTTGGAAGTTTCCTCATTAATTTTTGCAATTTCTTATTTAAAAACGTTTAAATTGATAATTTTTTTAATTATAAGTTATTTATTCAATATTTTTATTAAATAGTTGTTTTATTCAGACAGAAATAAAAATTAGGGTAAAATGATCTTTTCTGACATTCAAATGGTATATTCAACACAACAACCCAACAACAACTTATCTATTAACACCCAAACAACTATATTCATATAGACAGCTATATTCATAAAAATCTTAGCAGAAAACGAACCGAAGAACACTTTAGCCTTATTAGCTAATAACTAGTTTATCGGTTTGCCTACCGAAGCTATAATCTAGTTGAATAGAACTATTTTTAATTAAAAATAAAAAACTAATCAAATCTAGTAAACATAAATCTAAACTATTATTAAATCTAATAAATAAATCAAAATAAGGAATTATATTGTCCCCATGATCATGACCTTGTAAAGAGATCACACACATTCCTCTGTATCTAACGCCACCAGAGTCCAGACAGAAATGGCGTCTCGAAATTTCCCGGAGATGCCGACGCCGTCGTCGCTGCTATCGGCGTATGCTTCAATGTCAACCTCAATCATGCTCTTCCGTACAATGTTTGATCAGTTCTTCCCCAGACATCTCCGACGCTACGTCGTCGACGCCGTCAGATTCTACTGGAAACCTAAATCCTCAAAACTCACTCTCGTCTTCGACGAGAAAGACGGCATGTCTTCAAACCACATGTTCGATGCCGCCGAAGCTTACCTTTGCACCAGAATCAATCCTGATTCCGATCGTCTCAGGTGATTCAGCGTTAATTTCTCGATTTGTAGGATTTGATTTGGAATCTAGAATATTCTAAATCGGGATGAAAAACTTATATCTTCGATGAATATGATCGTAGGATCACCAAAAACGTCAAAGAAAATCACATCAATATCAAGTTTGCAGAGTCTGAGGAGATAGTAGATTCGTTCGAAGGAATCTCGCTTACATGGAAGTACGTCCGGCAGCACGCACAACAACGATCCGGCGGTGGCGGAGATGATTTCGGTCACGGCGGTGGAAAGAGTAGCTCCGGCGGAGGTTTTACACCGGAGAGAAAATACATCGAGTTGAAATTCGACAAAAAACACAAAGAGATCATAATAAGTGCTTACTTGCCATCAGTAATTAAAAATTTTCAGGAACTCGAAAACCAGAAGAAAGTAGTGAAGCTCCATAACCTCCAATCCTACGGCGGCGGACCAGGCGGTTACAAGGAATCGGTGAATCTGGACCATCCATCAACGTTTGAGACATTGGCGATGGATCCGGTGATGAAGAAGGCGATTATTGACGATTTGGATCTGTTTTTGACGAGGAAAGATTTCTATAAGAAAGTAGGGAAGGCGTGGAAGAGAGGATATCTGTTGTACGGTCCGCCGGGAACGGGGAAATCGAGTTTGATTGCAGCTATTGCGAATTATTTGAAGTTTGATATTTATGATTTACAGTTGATGAATGTTGGGAGTGATTCGAGTTTGAAGAAACTGATGTTAAGAACATCGAATCGATCGATATTGGTGATTGAAGATATTGATTGTAGCATACAGCTGCCGGATCGGAAGGGAACTGCTCCGGTTAAATTTTCTGATGGTAGATCCGTTCGTGATTCACAGGTTTGTTTCTTTACTTCATTAACCTCTTTTGCTACTCTGAATTGCAAAGTGGAATTCTTAACTGAACCAGAATTTTCTTTGAGCGGGTGCATCTTCTAAGGATCAAGGGTTTAAAGGCGTGGTTTGACCCGGAGGAGGTTTACGTGATTTGGTACAGAGAAAAGTCAATTGTGTCTATTTGGGGATAAAGTGCATTTTTTCGATTGGAATCGACCTTGAACTTTAAAATTAATATAGGTTGCATTGAAAACGAGATAAGAAAAAAACGACTTTTAATATGAATTTATGATGAAAAGGAAAATAAAACATGAAGAAAAATAACAAAATCAAAATAGGAGAAAAATAAACAAACCGCCGCCCTGATGTATTGTGTGTCTAATTGTAATCGAAGTTGTCAGTTAGATCGTTAGTAATAACCTTCTTCAGAGCCGAAATTTAAAAGAAGAAAAATATTAAATATTTGCAAGATTTAAGAATCGAACATGTAACCTATCTATACTATATTATAAATCATTTATAAAAAACTCTTAAAACCAGTTGCTAAAGTTTAATGTACCGCTATTTCATGTTAATTATTTAAAATATCTTAAAAATAACTATTAAAGATTTATGTACTACATTTAATGTTATTTATTAACTTTCAATCCGTATCTCTAACTACTTTAACTACCCTAAAATCACTCCCCACTTCAACTCCCCTAAAATCACTCTCGCATAACTAAATACAGGATAAAAATCAAATTTTAAATATAAAAAATCTAAAATATAATTAAAAAAATCTAACAGAATATTTAATGTTTATTTTATAAAAAAATATATTACTAAACCTAAAATAAATTACATTATTACTAAACTATCGAATAAACTCTTAAAAACAAGTTTTTATGCATTAAGTATCGTTTATTAATACACATTACTTAATATTCAAGATTAAAAGTCATGATGCATGACTACAAATTTCTAAAGTTTTATGTTTGAATTCATAACTAAGTGATAAGCATAATCAAAATAGGATAAACATCTCATTTTAAATATAAAGAATTTAAAATTTATAAGATAATCATTGAATTCTAACAAAATACTTAATTTTTTTTATATAAAAAATATTATATTTTTAAGCCTAAATTAAACAAATTTATAAAACAATCATTATCACTCTCTCAAAATCATCCCGTAAATCGATAAAAAACAAAAAATAAAAGGAAACATTAAAATCGTGATGTATCTCGCTGCATTGTGCGAATACGTTTCTAATTGTAAGTAATGCCTTTATCTAACTGTCTAAACCATCTTGTCTATGTTCGATATTCATTATAAATTTAGTTTCAAAGTATTTGAATGTACCCTTTAAAATAAAGCAGATGTACATTTCAGACGCCTAAATTTTTTCTCTTACAATAATTGAGTGTCAGGGCATGTTTGTTAGCAACTTAATGAGCTTAACGAGACTCACAACTTATTCAGTCAGCTATATATTACTGTTTGGTAGTGGCTTAATAATATAGAAAGTGACTTATTCAGTAAGATTTAAAGGGGGAGTTTTATGCAGAAAGTCAAGTTTTTTTCCAAACCAGTCTCTCCCATTAAAAACACATTCCTTCCATTTATGAAAAAACTCTCTCAAATAAAAACCTTTCAAATCTATACAGACAGATTAATCCACACAGTCAACTTTATCCATACATAATTTAATGGATTACCAACCAAACAACACCTGAGTGAAAGTATGAGAGCCCACTCGACTTAATAGGTCTGTCCCCTCTTGGAATTATACATTTATAAAATTTTTCTTCTTCTAAACACGGATTTACACCAAAATTTGAGGCAAAATCATTGGTGATAAAAACTCTTTGATATGTATTTACACCAAAAGTTGACTTGATATAGATTGTGGTTATGGCATACATGAGTAATTTCATTTCACTCTTTATTTTGTAGTTCTCCTTATCGGGCCTTTTGAATTTCATAGACGGGCTATGGTCGTGTTGTGGAGACGAACGTATCATAATCTTCACCACAAACCACAAAGAAAGACTCGACCCAGCTTTGCTAAGACCAGGGCGAATGGACGTGCACATTCACATGTCATACTTGACAATTGACGGGTTCAAGACACTAGCAGCCAACTACCTCAACATTTATGACCACCATCGACGTTTTAGAGAAATCAAAGAATTGATCAATTGCACCAAGGTTACACCAGCGGAGGTGGCAGAGGAACTCATGAAGTCCGACAATGTCGAGATTGTGCTCGAAGGGCTTGTGAAGTTTCTCAAACGTAAGAGGTTGAGAGATGATGCAACCAAAGAGGGGATTGATAATGGAGATGATGAAGTTCATGAAGATAAAAGAGCCAAAACTGTTTCATTGATTCAATAGACAAATACAACCAACAATATTTATAATGATTTTATATGATTTAACGTATTAACCGTAATGGTTGGGTTCGAGTGAGAAGCTGAGTTAACATTGAGAAGTGGTTATCAACCGTTGGATGAGAAATGGACGTGTATTAGGATGAGATGCACCAGATCAATTTCTTTTTAAGCCGCAATTCATGAGAGGGCTTGAGATTAAAAGAGATCAACGGTTCAAATCCACTTCTCACACTTCTCACCGTTAACTCAACTTCTCACACGATCCTTCATCTTAAACGTAATGTCCTAAAATCGAAGATATACCAACAGAAAATGGGGTTGAATATGAGGGTATCTCTAACAGATTTTGTAAAACACGAGAAAATAGAGATTTTGTTATAATATATTTTTTATATTGTTATCTAAAATAGAGAAAATAAGAGAAACCTTCAAAGGTTAAAGAATTTTCTAAAACTTAATGTGATCAGAGAAAAGTTTTTTTCCCAGCAATATAAAATTATTATTATTTTACTAGAAACGTACTCGCACAATGCAGCGAGATACATCACGATTTTAATGTTTTTGAGAAAGTGATAATGTTTTTTTTTTATAAATTTGTTTTTTTAGGCTTAATAATATAATGTTGTTTATATAAAAAAAATAAGTATTTTGTTAGAATTCAATTATTATCTTATATATTTTAATGACATCTAGAAAAAATAACCAATTACATATTTAATAATATAATTAAAACAAATTTATAGTAATATAATATATTAACTAGAAGCGTACTCGCGCAATGCAGCGAGATACATCACGATTTTAATGTTTATTTTTATTTTTTGTTTTTTATTGATTTACAGTACAATTTTGGATGATTTTTATTGAGTGATAATGATTTTTTTATATATAAATTTGTTTAATTTAGGCTTAACAATATAATGTTTTTTATATAAAAAAAATTAAGTAGTTTGTTAAAATTCATTAATTATATATATTAACAATTACCAGGAAAGATGAATAGTGTTTTCGGCTTAAATTACAGATTTGGTCCTTGAGGTTTTATCTTCCTTTTAGATTTAGTCCTATGTTTTTAGAGTTACAGATTTGGTCCCTATAGTTTTATTTTTCTCTTGGATTTAGTCCCCATAATTTGTTTATTCCAAAATAGACTTTCGATTTTGCATTTTCGTAACGTTTTGGTCCTCGAAACTAAAAGTTGTTAGCTCCTGACCGTTAAGTAAATGAAATTTCGATCATTTATAACTTTTTCATTTTCTAATTTAAATAAATAAAATTTATATTATAAAAATTATTTTTATTATATAAGCATAAAATAAATATCCCTTAACATGCATCGCATCTCAATGACTGTGTCTTCTCCAACCCAAAACCTTTCGTCTTCCCCATCAATCCAAGCACATAGTCGTAGGTGATTGACGCACCAATTTTTTATTTATTAATAAAGTAATTTATCATAATTTATTTTATGTTTAATAATAATGTAAAATTTATTTAATTCATATTTTTATTATAATTTAATTTAGGTTTAATAACAACGTAACTTTTTTTAGGTTTAATGATGTAATGTACCATTTGCCAATTTATTTTCGCTTCCTATCATACACACACATCCCTGGTTTTATTTTTTTTCTTGAATTTAATCCTCATAGGGCATTTTGTAAATTATAGTCATGCTGCTAATAGACACAAAATGTTTTGTTCTCATAATTGGTCATGCTCAAATTTATGGTCTTAATATTTCTTTCCATCAACGCACACGATAACCCGCAGCAACGCGCGGACATTAATCCCACCTCGTTATCTTATATATTTTAAATTTTTTATATTTAAATTGAGATGTTTATCCTGTTTTGATTATGTTTATCAGAATTCAAATTTCATAATTTTAGGATTTGGGGATTAGAGATAAGGATTTTGGGGGATAAGGATGAAATTTATTAATTAGGGTTAAAAGCATTTAAAAGTAGTACATATTGCTTCATTAATTGTTTTTAAGAGATTTTAAGTAGATTAGCATTAAATAATAGTACATAATGCTTAATACATCACGATTTTAATGTTTATTTTTATTTCTTGTTTTTTATTGATTTACAGTATGATTTTGGATGGTTTTTTATATATAAATTTGTTTAATTTAGGCTTAACAATATAATGTTTTTTATATATAAAAAATTAAGTAGTTTGTTAAAATTCATTAATTATCTTATATATTTTAAATTTTTTATATTTAAATTGAGATGTTTATCCTGTTTTGATTATGTTTATCAGAATTCAAATTTCATAATTTTAGGGTTTGAGGATTAGAGATAAGGATGAAATATATTAATTAGGGTTAAAAGCTTTACAGGTAGTACATTAGGCTTTAGTAGTTATTTTTAAGAGATTTTAAGTAGATAACTTTAAATGATAGTACATAAAGCTTAGTGAGTTGTAATTAAGAGTTTTTTATGCCATCTTTATAATATAATATAGATTAATAGTGATACATGGAAATGCCTGTATAAAAGGAAGACTCTGCACATACCAAATTGGTGGGTGTTAGAAGTTTGCAGTAGTAATATGTATCTTGTGTTTTGATACTTGTAAATTAAGAGATTTTAAAATATTGCATAAAATGATGGTATCTTATGCCTAATAATTTGTATTTAAGAGTTTTTATCCGTGCTTTATAATATAGTATAGATATAGATATAGATATAGATATAGATATAGATAGATAGTATAGATATGAGGTTTGTTTAAAAATGTACTTTGATGATAAAACTATGAAAAGTAAATAACATAATTAATATTGAAATATTCAAAATAAAGAATTCCTTGGATTTAAGTATAAATTTTTATAAATTATAACTTTTAATTCTCTATTTAAAAAAAGTTATAGAAGAAAATTTGTTGGAGATTTTTAATTCGATCAAAGGCGTAAGTGAAGGGATTGGATTGTAATTTTGACATGATTTTGTTCATGTCCTTTTTATAAGTGTCATTATTAAGGTATATATGTATAGATAAAGGGAGTATGGTCTTTTCTTTATTTAGGGTTTTTGTATATTGTTTTCCCTATTTTTATATAAGGGTGGTGCTCCTGTTTTTGGGGGCAAGCCGACAATTCCAAGGTTCTGCACATGGTATCAGAGCACCTAGGCTACTGATCAAGCTTTTTTCTCAATCTTCTTTCCAAAATTTCTTTTTCTTCTTCCTCTTCTCATGGCTACTCAAGGAGATTCTTCTAGCGGTATTCCTCCTCCTCTCTGTTCTGGTATCTTTATGCCTCATATTAGCATTACCACTCTGTTGTCATCTGCGTCACTCATTACAACTTCAACGCCGCTCCATCCTTCTCCCCTATTATCACTGACACTCAATGCACCTCTCCCTTCCTCAACACTGTTGGCTTCCGATGTTGCTTCACCCATAGTGCCGCCACTTCTCTGCTCAATAGCTAGGTATTCTTCTCCTATTTCTCAGGCTACTTCTGGGTATGAACATTTGATGCGACATCCCTTATCAATGACAACTCCTCCTCCTCCTCCTCCTCCTCCTCCTCCTCCTCCTCCTCCTCCTCCTCCTCCTCCTCCTCAGTATCTCTATCATCATTTGACGGCCCCCAATGTCACAAATCTCGTCACGGTGAAGCTCTCTTGCCCAGAGGATTATATTACCTGGAAGACCCAATTTACTTGCCTGTTGATTTCTCAGTTGATTATCTTTGTCGATGGTACTCTTCCTGTCCCTTCTTCACACCTCTTAGATGAACAAGGCAATACTCACCCTAATCCTCAATTTTTTGAGTACATACGGATTGATCAAAGCATCCGTTCTTGGATTTATGCTACTCTATCTCGTGATGTTCTAACCGATGTTCATGACCTCCATACATATGTTGATGTTTGGAACCGTCTGAAAACTAGATTTATGAATGATAGTATGGCTCGGTCGATGGAACTCAAGAGTAAACTCACTCATATTAAAAAGGGAGCAAACCAAACAATGGATGCTTATTTACGAGAAATCAAAGTTACTGCATATTCTCTTGTTGCGATTCAATGTTCCGTTTCTCATAAAGATTTGGTGGAATACACTTTGTTTGGCTTAGACAGAGATTATGACACTCTGGTGACTACATTGCAACATTATCCACTTGAATTAACCTTTGATGATCTCAGACCAAAGTTGTTGCTGCAAGAACAACGTATTAAATCCATGGTAGATCACGACGATAGTCCTTCTCATCATGCATTTGTGGCAGTTCAATCTAAGGGTATTTCAGGTTCTTTCAATTTCATGCAACAAGGTACTGGTAAGGGACGTGGCAAAGGTCGAAACTATCGTGGACGGGGCCACAGAGGGAGCGACCATGGACAAAGATATGGGGGACAACAAGGGACTGCACCATATTCCTCATATTCAGCGCCTACTAATGCCTCTAATCGGTTTCAGAATGGTAAAAACAATTTCAGTGTATCATGCTTAAATTTGTCTTGCACCGATTTTGCTACTAATGATCATTGCTTAGCAGGAAATAATTCATCTAGTGGTATATTGGGTTCTTCCCCCACCTCCGACACATGTGGTCTTTGTTGGTATCCAGGTTGTAACACGAAATCTTGGGTACGTTTATTTTCGAATTTTAAATAAATAATTATCCTAGAAATAACCCTTAGTTCGAATTTTAAGTGGTTGGAGTCTAGGTAAATTTTTATTAAAGAAAAAAACGAAATATTTTCAACAAACTTCACGCCAGTGAAGTTTTCTTCACGGTCGGGTCTGCAAGGCAGCAAACCAAGAAAAAAAAAGGGGTTGTTGGAATTTGTTTGGATGATGGAATTTGTGGGTGAAGTGGGGGGTGGTCTGCACATTTCAAGAAACAAGAAAAAAAGGGGTTTCGGCCCCATCTTCTTTTGTTTTTTTTTTTACCACCACTAACCCACTATCTCTCCTTTTTCTCTCTCTCTCTCTCTCTCTCTCTCTCTCTCTCTCTCTTTCTTTCTTTTTCCTACGATTTACTCTCTTTTCTTACACTCTCTCACTCTCAACATTTACTCTCCTATTTATTTTGAACCAATCACAAATACTTCTCAACATTGAAGAATTAAAGAACATTTAAGGTTTGATAACTTCAAATTTAGGCTTTTGGTTTAAAGCTTCAACGATCTTCGTCTTCTCTCCATTGTTAAGCACATTTTAGGGTTTTTGGAAAACCCATATGTGAGTTCATTTTAATCCTTTTTAACTTTTATACATGTCAAAATACTTTCTTTAGTCTCCTAAAACATTTGTTTGATGTATTTTACATTTTTGTAAATTTTGACTAATTTTAGGTATTTTGAGAGATTTTGGGGTTTTTACCCATTTTACTAGTAAATGTGAGATCTTTAATTATATGTTATAAAAGAAAGTGTTTGAAGATCATTGATGTTATTGTGGGACTTGATCTACATACTGTATATTTACTTTTAACTTTTATATATTTGAAGGCTTTTATGGAAAATGGCCATACATGAGAAAAGAAGCATTCTACTTATGATTCATGAGTACTATAGAACATATAAACTCTTGGAAAAATGTTGGATATAATGTTTTGTTTGGAAATAAAATGATTTATTTGGAGTTAAAAGAGAACTTGACCTTTGTAGTAAAATTTGTGTCAAATAATTTCATGAGGACACATGAACGTCGAAATTATAATTATGATAGTTTTGGGTCACCAATGTAATGGTGACAAGTCTTAGGCTATTACTAGTGGATCCATAGGTATAGAGTCGACTTATATTTGGGGATAACTCCCGTTTGTAGCTAGTTGAGACATTGAGCCCTAGGGTGGCAACTTGGTACGGTTATGTGGGACCGGATACTAGCCGTGGGTCGTAAATGTAAATCCTAGTGAATGAGCATGACTAGGGATCATTGGGTGCCCTCCCCCACATCTTAGTACGAGCCGGCGTGTTCGTGACCTTGATCCTAGTATGGTGAGCTCAATAACTCGGAAAGTGGCTGACTTTGTGTTTCGCCATAATCCTTGGAAAATCAGGTCTTCCCGTCATCGCAAGATATATTTTTGGACCGCAAGGTCAAAACGTGTTTATCAAATTATTTACAAAGGCGCTTGGTGAAAACAGATTTACTTATGTTGTATTTAACTTTCTTATCGAATTTTCATATAAAATGTATGTTCTCACTAGGCTTTAAGCCTAACATTTTTTCTCAAATGATGTGTATAACAGGTTGAACCTTAGCGAAGGGTTGAGTGAAGAGCATGGTCTCTTGAGGCATTTTTGGATGATAGATATTTTGGGAATCTTGGCGTTTAAAACAATTATTAATTTTTGGAATTGGGTTGACAACCTATGTAATCTAGATAGAAATAGTTTAGATTAGTTTGTTGTCGATTTCCCTTGCATCTTATAGGTTTTGTAAACGCATACACTTTTACCCTTTTTGGGTGGTTTGCTCTAAATACAAATGTTATATTGCCGAATTTTCGATTTTTAAAATTACCCGAATTCTTAGGGTGTTACACAGGTCATCAGGGTGCCTATTGTCCTCATCGGTTCAATCCAAGTTTTGTTCCTGGTCAAGATAATGTCACTCGAGCTTTTGCTGCTATGTTTGTTGGTGGTGAAACCAATGATTCTGTCTGGTATCCCGACTCTGGTGCTGCTTCCCATATGTCTGCTCAGGATGGTAAATTTTCTTTTATATCTCCTTATAACGGTTTAAGTTGTGTTATGGTTGGTGACGGTACAAAGCTTCCTATTAAAGGCATTGGAAAAATAACGTTACAAACTAATAACAAGCCTCTTGAGTTGACGTCTTTTTGTCATGTTCCACACTTAAAACACAATTTAATTTCTGTTCAAAAATTGTGTCTTGACAATGACTGTATCGTGTGTTTTGATGGTTCTTCTATTTGTGTTAAGGACAAGATAACGGGAGTGGTCCTTCTCCGCGATCAAAGTAAAAATGGAGTCTACCCTCTTCGCCCACGTCTTCTATCTCAGTCTCAGTCTATCCCTGCCTTGTCTGCTCATAAGGAGTCTGGAGATATTTGGCACACTCGTCTTGGTCACACATCGTCTAGAATTATAGGACATTTATGCTCAAACAAAAGAATTTCATGTTCTTCTAGTTTTAAAGATTACTGTGTTTCTTGCAAATTAGGAAAAATACATCGACTACCTTTTGATTTGGTTGAACATCGTGCTCCGTATCCATTAAATTCAATACACAACGATCTTTGGCAATCTCCTGTTTTATCTCATGGTAATTATCGATATTATGTTGTATTTGTGGATGATTTTTCGAGATACTCTTGGTTGTATCCTTTACGT
The DNA here is from genome assembly GCA_954870635.1 of Arctium minus. Taxonomy (NCBI): domain Eukaryota; kingdom Viridiplantae; phylum Streptophyta; class Magnoliopsida; order Asterales; family Asteraceae; genus Arctium; species Arctium minus. The sequence continues at coordinate 17,579,712 of OX941097.1, read as the reverse complement.
AACAAGTCTGATGTTTATAAGCATTTTCTCGTATTTCAAAAATTAGTTGAGAACTTGTTTAACTCTAAGATTAAAATTTTTTGCAGCGATGGTGCTAGGGAGTTTGATAACTCTCCTCTACTTCGTCACTTTGAGCATAATGGTATTTTCTTTCAAAAATCTTGCCCTGGAACACAAGCTCAAAATGGCATTGCGAAATGCAAGCATCGACGCATAATTGAAATGGCATGAACTTTTTTAATTCAATCTGACATGTCTGCTCAATTTTAGGTTGATGTTTCATTCATGGTTGTTTATACAATCAACAGGTTGCCTAGTTCAGTTCTAGGGGGTGTTTTGCCTTTTGAAAAATTGTTTAAACGGGTTCCCGATTATAATTTTTTGAAATCTTTTGGGTGTGAATGTTTTCCGTTGTTAATGCAATCTTTTTTCCACAAGTTACAACCAAAGTCTAAAAGATGCATTTTTCCTTGGATATGCAGCTAATTACAAAGGTTATCGATGTTTTGACCCAATTTCTGGAAAAAAATTCATAAGTCGTCATGTCTTGTTTCATGAGCATAAATTCCCTTATCGTGATCTTGTGCAATCATCTCCGAGTGTTTCCTCTACCTCTTGTGACACTACTCCTCTTGTTTTTGTCCCAGGTTGGTCTCCTACTGTGATTGGATCCCCCGTCTTGCCTTTATCTGCAACCTTGCCTACTCCAAGTGTGTCACCTGCTGTTTTTCAGCCTCCTATACAGCTGCCCAATAGTCCTTCCGGGTCTTTATCCAGCAGCCCCATGCCTTTCGTGTCCCGCCAACCTTCTACAGAAATGTCCAGCTCTCACGTAGATCCGTTTATCCAGCAGCCTATTACCTCCTCTGCGGCTTGTCTAAGTTTGTTGCTTAATCCATCTTGTGTCGTCAACTCATCTCAATGTTTTGGGGTGTCAAGTCCGGTTATTGTTGTTCCTCCTAACTCTTGTGTTGTGTCCCTTCCTCCTCAACCCTCTCATCCCATGGTCACTTGTCTCAAAGACGGTATCACTAAGCCACGAACTTTGATGAATCTTAACACCGAAATACTTGAAACTGAACCAAAATCATATAAACAGGCGTGTAAAGATTCACGTTGGCGGCAAGCTATGGTTGATGAATATAAGGCCTTAATTGAAAATCACTCATGGGAGCTTGTACCTAGAAACCATTCACGTAACTTGCTCGGCAGTGGGTATATAAGATTAAATATAATTCTGACGGTACATTGGAACGACTTAAAGCTCGACTAGTTGTTCATGGGAACCATCAGGCAGGTATTGACTTCTTTGAAACCTTTAGTCCGGTTGTTAAACCCACTACCGTGAGGTTAGTTCTCACCCTTGCTGTCTCTTTTAAATGGACAATTCGCCAATTAGACGTCAAGAACGCTTTTCTTCATGGCTTCTTGAATGAAGAGGTTTACATGAAGCAACCTCCGGGTTTTATTGATCCTTCTCGCCCATATTTTGTTTGTCGTCTAAAGAATTCCATTTATGGTTTGCGTCAAGCTCCTCGGGCATGGTTTTCTTGTTTTAGCAACTTCCTTCTGTCTATTGGTTTCAAAGGCAACAACAATGACTCTTCCATGTTCATTTTTCGCTCTCAAGGTCATCTTATTATCTTACTTTTATATGTTGATGATATTGTGCTTACCGGTAGTAGTTCTGATATGGTTCATAAATTTATTCGTTTGCTTTCAACTCAATTTTCTATGAAGGATTTAGGGAATTTGCATTATTTTCTTGGCATTCAGGTTATACGTACTCCTTCGGGCTTACTTTTGTCTCAACATAAATATGTTCTTGATCTTCTTCGTAAGTTTAACTTACACACGGTTAAGCCTGTTCGTACTCCTGTTGTTTCTAGAGTCACTTTATCTCACACTGATGGTGAACTTCTTGCTGATCCGTATGATTATCGTAGCATGGTCGGTGCTTTGCAATATTTAACTATGACACGTCCTGACATTGCTTTTGCTCTCAATTCTGTTTCCCAATTTATGCATGCTCCCCGTACTACTCATCTTCATGCTGTGAAGAGAATTTTCAGGTACTTGTAGGGTACTTCTGATCATGGACTCTTTTTGCACTCTCATAGCGCTCCTTCTATTGTCATTGCGTACTCTGACGCTGATTGGGCCGGGTGTCCGGATAGTCGTCGTTCAACTACAGGCTATGCTATTTTTCTTGGCAAGAATCTTATCTCCTGGCGTTCCAAAAAGCAACCTACTGTCTCAAAATCATCCACCGAAGCTGAATATCGAGCAGTTGCCTACACGGCTGCTGAAACAATCTGGCTAAAACAACTTCTTGCTGATCTTGGTATTTTTCTTCGACGACCCACTGTACTCTATTACGACAATGTCTCTGCGACATATCTCACAACTAATCCCGTCCAACATGACCGGAGTAAGCATATCGACGTCGACTATCATTTTGTCCGTGAAATGGTTGTTGGTGGTGGTCTTTGTGTTTGACACATCTCTACTCAGTTGCAGGTTGCAGATATTTTTACCAAAGGCCTTACAAATGAATTGTTTAGCCGTCATAAGTCCAATCTGTCGGTTATTTCACCTTTAGATTGAGGGGGTGTATTAAGGTATATATGTATAGATAAAGGGCAGTATGGTCTTTTCTTTATTTAGGGTTTTTGTATATTGTTTTCCCTATTTTTATATAAGGGTGGTGCTCCTGTTTTTGGGGGCAAGCCGACAATTCCAAGGCTCTGCACAATCATATTAGTTTAAAAGGAGTAATAATATAAATAGCTATATTGGGTTTAACTTTTTTAAAATTTAGCCATGAAAATCATTTTTTTAAATGTCCATAATCCTACAAGTCTGACATCATAAGTCCCTTTTTTCTTGTAGTGTCAAACTTTTTTTTTTGACAAAATCAGAGTTCTTCTGACGAAAATAGTGATTTTAAGGAAAACCACAAACTTAAATGTGGTGCTTGCGGTCCGCAAGTTGCGGTTTTGACTTGGGGGACATAAAAGGTTTATTTCCCAATAATTTATCAAAAAAAGTATGACACCGCAAGAAAAATGTGGATTACCGTGTGAGACTTGTGGGATTCTTAACGTTTGTGAAAAAAATAATTTTGGTGGCTAAATTTTGACAAAGTTAACTCAATATGACTATTTATATTAATAACTCCTTTAAAAGTTATGAAGATATTATATTTTTCTATAATGATTTTGAACCAATTTTTTAAGTGACTCATCATCATAAAAATTATATTTTAATCAAATAATAACAAAACTATAATTAAATATTCTTTATTATAACTTATGTCAAATAATTTATTAATTAAATAACTATTATAATAACAAAACTATGATTAAATATTCTTTATTAGAACTTATGTCAAATAATTTATTAATTAAATAACTATTATAAAGCGTGATATAAGGCGACAAATTTATAAGTCATATATAGAATTTTATATATATATATACTAGAAGCGTACTCGCGCAATACAGCGAGATACATCACGATTTTAATTTTTCATTTTATTTTTTTTGTTGATTTACAGTACGATTTTGGATGGTTTTGAGAAACTGATAATATTTTTTTTTATAAATTTGTTTAATTTAAGCTTAATAATATAATGTTTTTTATATAAAAAAATTAAGTATTTTGTTAAAATTCAATGATTATCTTATATATTTTAATGACATCTAGAAAAAATAACCAATTACATATTTAATAATATAATTAAAATAAATTTATAGTAATATAATATATTAATTAACAGTGATACATGGAAATGTCTGCATAAAAAGAAGGTTTTGCACATACCAAATTGGTGGGTGTTAGAAGTCTCCAGTAGTAATATGTATCTTGTGCTTTGATACTTGTAAATTAAGAGATTTTTAAAATCTTGCATAAAATGATGGTACCTTGTGCCTAATAATTTGTATTTAAGAGATTTTTACTCGCGCAATGCAGCTAGATACATCACGATTTTAATGTTTCATTTTATTTTCTGTTTTTTATCGATTTACATTACGATTTTGGATGGTTGTGAGAGAGTGATAATGATTTTTTTATATAAATTTGTTTAATTTAGACTTAATAATATATTGTAATTTATTTTGGTTTAATAATATAATTTTTTTATAAAATATTCTGTTAGATTTTTTTAATTATATTTTAGATTTTTTATATTTAAAATTTGATTTTGATTTTATATTTAATTATGCTGAGAGTTATTTTAGGGGAGTTAAAATGGAAAATGATTTTAGAGAAGTTAAAATGTTTAGAGATAATGATTGAAAATTATTAAATAACATTAAATGTAGTACATACAACTTTAATGGTTGTTTTTTAAGTAATTAGCATTAAATAGCGGTACATTAAACTTTAAGACTTGTTTTTAAGAGTTTTTTATGTCTGCTTTATAATATAGTATAAATATATATATATGGGAACGATCAAATGGAAACCACTCTAATTTTGAAAACCGTGGAAACCCTCGATTTCATTTGTTAAGTTAATGAAATTGTTTAATTTGATGAAATTGTTTCATATAATTCTTTTATTGATGAAATTGTTGCATATATTTGTGTTTTTTATGTAAAAATGAAAAAGTTTCATCAGATTGCGAAAATACATGAAACAATTTCATTAGAATGACAAAAATAGATGCAACTACATAAAAAAACAAATATATGGAACAATTTCATTAATAAAAGAATTATATGAAACAACTTGATCATATTAAACAACTTTATAAACTAATTTCATTAATTTAACCATATGAAACAACTTGATCATATTAAACAACTTTATAAACTAATTTCATTAATTTAACCAATGAAATTGACGGTTTCCAAAGTTTCCAACCTAGTATGGTTTTCAATTGAAACCACCTCTCTCTCTCTCTCTATATATATATATCTATATATATATATATATATATATATATATATATATATATATGTTTTCTATATATTATCTAATTAGAAAATGAAATTAAAAAAATATATATTTATATTAAAATAAGATAAATCATATTAGACTATTATTAAAAAATAGTTTTTAATTAAATATTTTAAATATAACTTAGAAGGTAATTTTACAACTTCGTTTTAATCGTGAGTCTATAACACGTTTATGAACTCATGAAACTGGGAATGATGTAATTAAATAAATTCATAAAAGTGTAAAATCCAAATTTAAAAGAGTAAAAACAGAAAAGATAAAAAAATATTTTATTTTAAAAAAAGTCACGTCTTATATAAAACTCGTGTTGCGACACGCTTGAAGGCGTCATGGCGTGAGCCACGCCTTACAGAAACGTTACGACTCATTTCTTAACAATGAAGACACGCCTTACGCCATATTATGGCGTGCCTTTTTAGACAAGGTATTTACATATATTTAATCTATCAATAAAAGCGAAAAAATATATTAATTGATGCATAGTTATGTATTATATTTTACTTGTATTGTAATATTAATTATATTTTTCAATTTTTAATATCATTTAATATAAAAATTAATTAATGATCTTACTATTTGTATTTTTCTATAAACAAAGCTTCATTTAATAAATTATTTATACATTTTTTTATAAACATATAGTTCAGAAATTTCAAAAAAACATAATGTGACATTAATGGATCGTTTATCAAACCCTAAGCATTTACCAACATGAGCCACCACTATTATTTACCTTATGGGGTAACATTCGTGGTCATCAAAATGAATTGTTTGTATGTTTTTATGACCTGGTAAGCGCTCACCGGGTAAGAGTCATCACCTTCACATACCGGGTCAGACTCTCAAACCTTGACTTCATTTTTACCGGGTAAGATTCTCGATCCTTATTATATTACCCAATAAGATAATTAAACCAGTAACCACTTACCAACATATACAAGTGTTTAATAAACGACCCCTAAACCTCTAATCACATGGAATCTTTATTGTTAAGTGTTTTTTCGATCTTCCCTAAGATGCTCTTACTTGTAACATTGTCTTCTTCTAAAAAAAATTATCTTATATATGATTAAAAAAACAAATATAAAACGACAAACCAACACACCATCATCAATTAATTAAGTAAACCATCTACATTAATTAATGTTGTTCAACATCAATATTTAAGCTCTTAATCACTCTAAATATTGTGTTATTCTGAAGAAGAAGAAGAAGAAGATGATTCTACTGCAAATGAAGGAGCTTTACTTACTTATAAACAACAACTATGACATAATTTTGGTTGTTCTGCTTTCGGGTTTAATTACACGTTTTCTAACAACGAAACTTAGAAAATCATCGGACGCCATCCCCGGACGCCTTGGTCTTCCTCTTGTCGGTGAAACATTCTCGTTTCTTTCGGCTACTAATAGCACCAAAGGCTGCTATGATTTTGTTCGTCTTCGGCGATTATGGTAATCTTGATCTTTCCATCTTGTTTTCATGCTGTTGTTATTGTTGTTGCACCTGACAAGTTTTTTCAGACATTTTTTAAGTAAAGTGTCATATTAGCTTTTTTACAGGATATGGACACCCAAACACGTCCTATCAACTTATTGAAAGATTTTTACCTATGACGTATAATTGTGTGGTCCTATACCGTAGTTTATTATGACAATTAGATATATTTGTCGTTTTGTTGTAATGTCGATTACTTGTTTTGCAACATGATAAAACTATGGACATTGCTTTGCTAAGGTCGAGTGAACTACAATAAAATCGGGTTTATTGAACACCGTAAATGTCTAAAGTGTCCTAATAAACTATTTTCGTAGGACTTCACTTTATAGGACCAAACAATTGTGCGTAATAGGTAAAAGTGTTACAATAAGTTTTTTGGACGCTTTTGAGCGTCAGGGACACTTTTGAAATAATACATCATATTAATTTTTCATATAACATTATTAGAAAAAATAACTTATAAAAACAAATGTCCTGTAGAAAGATGTGTTCATTATAAAAACGAATGTCCTGTAGGCTGTAGAAAGATGTGTTCATAGGACACTTCTTCAAAGTGTCCGATAAAAAAAGCTAATACAACACTTTATTTTACAAGTTTCATAAAAACATGTTAAGTAACTTAAAAATGTATTATAAACTTATTGTAACACTTTTATATAAAACATGCAATTATGTGGTTCTCTTTACAAATAATTTATTATGCTGATGGTCTATCAACAATCATCCCCTATGTCCCAATTCGATATGATTCAACACATGAGCAGGCCTGATAATGGTATTATCTGAGGAGGGTCTTACAGGCCCGAAAAAGAAACTTAAGTCCTATAAAGCAGTGTATTAGGGACATTTAGACATATTTTATTTTACGTCTTATAAAGCTGATTTTGTTGTAGCAGTTCGAATGATATTTGATTTTAATGATGGAACTATGTATACAGGTATGGGAAGTGGTTCAAAACAGGACTTTTTGGCAAAGTTCATGTGTTCGTCCCGAGTGTTGCAGGTGCGAAAACGATTTTAACGAATGATTTTCAGTTGTTCAACAAGGGTTATGTGAAATCGATGGCGGATGCTGTCGGAAAGAATAGCTTACTTTGTGTACCAGTCGAGAGCCATAAACGAATCAGACGCCTTCTTTCTGCTCCTTTCTCCATGGATTCGTTGTCAAAATTTGTTCAGAAATTCGATAAGTTGGTCTCGGAAAGATTCAAAAAGTTGGCTGAAAATGGCAACAGTTTTGTGGTTCTTGATTTCACCATGAAGGTAATCAGCTTTCGATGATTCAGATAGCATTCGATGCATAAAGATTCACAACTTTTTTTATAATAATTGATGATTCATATAGCATTCGATGGATAAATATTTATAATTTTTTTTTATAATATTTGATGATTCAGATAGCATTCTATGCATAAAGATTCACAAAATTTTGATAGTATTTGATGATTCAAATAGCATTCGATGCATAAAGATTCACAACTTTTATATAATATTTGATGGTTCAGATAGTATTTGATACATAAAGATTTACAGTTTTTTGATAATATTTGATGATTTATATAGCATTCGGTGCATAAAGATTAACAAATATTTGATGATTCAGATTAGAGATGCACAAGGCCCGGGTCTTCCAAGCCCGTTTCTAATTAGTAGAAAGAAGGCCCAGGGTTTTTAGACCTAGACCGGGCCGGGCTTTGGGGTTAAAAAAAGGGCTTGATCTGGCTTTTTCAGGCCAGATTGTTTTGGGCTTTTTCAAGCTTACCCGTAATTTTCCAAGCCTTTTCAGGTTGGGCCTAGACGTGGCTTTGGGCTTAAGCTTTTTTGTTTATCTCTATTTCAGATAACATTCGATAAATAAAGATTCTCAAATTTTAGATAATATATTTGATGATTTAGATGGCATCCGATGCATTCACAGTTTTTTTTATATAATATTTGATGATTCAGATAGCATTCGATGCAATGTGTGATATGTTGATGAGCATCACAGATGAATATTTGCTGAAAGAAATGGAAAAAGACTGCACAGCTATTTCTAATGCCATGCTCTCATTTCCATTCATGATTCCTGGCACTAGATACTATAAAGGCATCAAGGTAATCAATCGTTCATCATATATAAATGTGTTACAATAAGATGTTAAAATATAACTGGACATCTTAACAAGCTTTTTATGACACATTTGAAATAAAGTGTCCTATTAATTTTTAACTTTTTATAAGATACTTTTTCAAATGATGTCATATGTAAAAGACTGATATAATGTCTTATTTCAAAAATATCTTAAAAAAACTTTTTAGGATACCCAAAAACATCATATCAGGAATCACAATTGTGTGGTCCTGTAAACTTTAAGTTTATATAAATATCTACTAGGACACATATTCGACGTCCTATAAACCCGATGTTGCAGTGAAACTTCATTGAGCTTTTTGTAACTAAGAAATACAATGCAGGCACGTGAAAGATTCATGAGAACTTTCGAAGAAATGATTACTAATAGACGGAATAGCAATGAGGCTCATGAAGACTTCTTGCAGTCGATGTTAGAGAGAGATTCGTTTCCGGCTGACGAGAAGCTCGATGATTCAGAGATCATGGATAATATGTTAACATTGATTATAGCCGGGCAGACGACCACTGCGGCCGCAATTATGTGGAGCGTTAAGTTCTTAGATGAGAACAAACAAGTCCAAAACACGTTAAGAGTAAGAAATTATATCTGTTAGAGTACCATATCAGCTAAACTTGGATCATTTTCCTCTATATATATATATGTTAAGTTATATCTATTAGAGTACCATATCAACTAAACTTGGTTCATATATTCTCACAAAATCATATGCGACTAATTATGTCGTCAAAATCCATATTTGGTATAGAAAATGATCGTGTTAAAGTGAAATTGCAGGAAGAACAGTTGTCGATACTTAGAAATAAACCTGATGGGGCTTTTCTTTGTCGTGAGGATCTTAAAAAGATGTCTTACGGCTCAAAGGTTACAAGTTTGTTTTGTTTTTCCCGTTTATACCGATCCAATTAAGATGGATAAGGTCTTGAAGTTGGTCGTTATTAATGGCGTATTTTCAGGTTGTCAAAGAGACCTTAAGAATGTCGAATGTGTTGCTATGGTTCCCTCGTGTTGCTCTTGACGACTGCAAAATTCAGGGTAAGTACAAGCAGTACAACAAAATCTGTTTAAATCTGTTTTATAGGATGTCAAATATGTCTAAATGTCTTGATTGATTATTTTATAGGACCTGGGTTTATAAGATCAAACAATTATAAGACCAAATATGTCTAAATGTACCAATAAAGTGCTTTATTTCAAGAATGTCCTAAAAAACTTGTTAGAACGCCCAACTATTTGGTCCTATAAATCCAGTAAAGCAATTTAATAAGATATTTAGACATATTTGGTGTCTTATAAAGCCAATTTTTTATGACGCATATATGATTTTTTGTGTAGACTGCTTTATAAACCTTAATTTTGTGGTGCAGATTTTGAGATCAAGAAAGGGTGGCATGTTAATATTGATGCTACTCATATACACTATGATCCAGAGTTGTATAAAGATCCTTTGCAGTTCAATCCATTAAGATTTGATGTATCAAAAATACCCATTTGATTTCCGATTTTTAATCGATCTATTTACGACCGTTTATGCAAAAAAAAAAAAGTAATGAAATTTGACAAGATTTGTATGTTTCCAGGAAATACAGAAGCCATACAGTTACATACCGTTTGGATCGGGTCCTCGAACGTGCTTAGGGATCAATATGGCAAAGGTGACGATGTTGGTGTTCTTGCACAGGCTAACTAGCGGATACACGTGAGTTGATGGTTTCTTTTTCCTACTGTTAGAGTCTCACATCTGCTAGATTTGAACCATTTCTCTTTAATATATGTTGGTGAATGAAAATCTGTTCTCCCAAAATCTCACGTCTCATTCATGTCCACCAATCACATGGATACACATCACTATGTGAACATGAATGAAATGAAGTGATATAAAATAAAAATATGATGTGTATTAACATTATTGGTGGGATAAGGAGGGGACATGGACTTTTGGGACAACAGATTTTTATTCTATATTGGAACCTCATTTTTCTGCTTAACTTGGAGAGTTGTCTAATGGGATTCCACATATTCTGACACCCACAACTGATACTTGCAATCGTTCTTTAATGTGCTATTCGTTTTATGAACAACTTTCTTGGTATTCTTTGTAGTTGGACAGTCGACGATCAAGATCTTAGCCTCGAAAAGAAATCTCACATCCCTAGACTGAAGAGCGGAGTTCCTATTACATTAACATCTTTGAAAGATGACCAGATTTAAAAAGAAAAGGCATCATAGTGTCAACCTTTTAGCATCTTGCCGGTATATAGTTGTAGATGCTATGTGTTATTCAGGGGATGACGTTTCTAAGTTTGGGGATATTATTTTGAGGTGTCGTAGTTTAAAAACGTTGTATGAGATATGTGCGTACTAGATCTATGAAATATAAACACACCAATAAAAAAGCAATACGTCTTATGTTTACGTTCATATGTTCATCAAAAGATATAATTTTATGTTATATGATATAAAATGTAAATACTTATAAACGAACGCATGTAATATAAAGTAGGAAAAGGTTTTATGTCGGTATGCCGTATGCCCATGGATAAGAATTCATGAATTCCACATACGTGTACTACATTATAAAGCATTTATGTTTACCTTTTAATTTTTAAATAGTATAAGTATTAAATCATTATGTACAAATCAATCATACTTCAAAAATCTTATAACCAACAAAGGACTCTTTCGTTCTCTAAAACCACAAAATAAAAAGTAGAGTAAATTATGGATTTGGTCCCCACGGTATATGTTGAAAGTTATGGATTTGATTGTTAACTTATTTATTACATGATAAATCTCTATTTATACAAATTGTGTTACACCATCCACTATACAAGAACAAAATCCATATTCACTATAAAAATATTAGAGTAAATTACAAATTTCATCCTTGTGGTTATATGTTTTTAATCGTCATTGTCTCTTTATTGCAAATTCAACGGATCATGTACTTGTAGGTGGTTGTATTTTTACAACAAGTTGGATCCTTAATGCAACTACAAGGACTCAAATGGTTGATTTATTTAGGAACTGAACTCGTTAAAAGACTACAGCCACAGGGAGGCAACTCATTACAAAAATGCAACCATAAGGACATGTTCCATTCAATTTAAAAAAAAAAAAAGAGAGGATAAAGATCATTAAAAATAGAGTAAATTACATTTTTGGTCCTTGTGGTTGCCACTCATTATCAACTTTGGTCCCTTTTTCAAAGTAATTACACTTTTAGTCATTGTGGTTGTTATTTTGTTTCACTGTTGGTCCCTCTGACTAACTTTGATTAAAATAGTTTATTAACTTAAGGGTATTTTAGTTCATTTACCTTTTCTTTGTCCTTTTCATTTTTTTAGATAAATTATATAGTAAATTACAATTTTAGTCCTTTTGGTTTGTCTTTTTGATTTTTTATCTTTCCTACCTTTTTCACTTTATACCCTTATTATATAAATTAATTAATGATACTTTTTACTAACAATACATTAAAAATACTTATTTCTCTTTGTAAATTACACCATTGTAAAAGTATTGACTATATCCTTAAAATAAGTTAATTATTGAATATTTTGTTATTTTTTTATGCAATTTATCCGATATATATCTATAAATCCATCTACAATAATCGGGGAAAAAACTTTTCTATTTTAAGTTGCGTTTAAAAAATTTATCGTTGTTTCTTATTTATGTAAGAAGAAAATTATCAAAATTTATCTATATCTATTAATAAATTTTTTTTATCTCTTTCATATATTTCATTTGATAAGAATTTTTAAAAAATATATGTCAAATAAAAAACTTTACAATATAATAATTATTATTTTTCAAAATATAAACTAATATTAATCGTAATTAAAAATAATAATCAACTAACAACCACACGTGAGCCTGCCTTTCAAATCAAACAAAGAATAAGGTGGCATTTGGTACGTAGATATGATTGGACTAGATTGGACAAGATAGAACTGGATGAAACAGGTCTAGACAGATAAGTGTCTGTCTTGTTAATTAGTTATTTAATTTTCATTCCAATATATTTAAGTTTATATTTTGAAAAATAAATAAATATTAATTATATTATAAAGTTTTTTTATGTGATAGACATTTAATTAAATAAAATATATAAACATGATACATTTTTTTAATTGACATAGATAAAAAATTTTGATAGACATAGATAAATTTCAATTTTTTTCTTATATAAAAAAAAGAAAAAACAAAAAAAAATTAAACACAACTTAAAATAGAGATCTTTTTTTTTGGGTTAGTGTATATCGATTTGCATATATATATATTGAATAAATTGCGTAAAAAATTAAAAATATTCAATAATTAACCTTTTTAAAGATATCGACAATATTTTTTTAATGATGTAATGTACAAAATGAAATATGTATTTTTTAATGTATTGTTAGTAAAAATTATCATTAGTTAATTAATAATAAGAATATAAAATGAAAAAGGTAGGAAAGAAAAAAAAATGTAACACCCGTAATTTTCGGTAAGTAAAGGCCGCGTCGGACGTTTCTGTATCTTGTAAATGGCAGGATTTATGTTGGGAAAATATTATTTAAAGTCCCTAAGAGTGTTGAGGGTCTTGGTGTTGAAAAGGTCGAGTTTCGGAGCTTGGTACGGGTACGACTACAATGTCCGGCGACTATGACAGTGTAATAGTCGCACCTGACAAAGTAGCAGCTTGAAACAGAAGGGAGGATGAAGATGGCGACAATGACCAGCGACATTGCCATGGGCAATGTCGCATGGCAATGTCGCACCTGAGGACTGGTGTGCTGTTAAATACAGGATTTTGGCTTTCTTCTACATTCTCACCTCACATTTCACTCCCAACTCCCTCTAAACTCTCTCAAGACCTCCCAAACCCATCCATGGTGATTTTGATCCATCAAATGCCTCCATCCTTAAGTATTGAAATGTCATTAAAGGGTAAAAGCTAGACACCAAGGAATCTCCATTGTCATCTTCAACCTCAAGCTTCATTCTTGGCTTTCTAGATTTTCACCAAAACCTAAGTGGTAAGTTTATCCTCTCCACTTCTAAACCTTATTTTAAGATATAAATGCTTCATTGGTGATATTCTAGTGTTTTATTACTCAAAATTTCGGTTTTGGCCAAAATGGAGATTTTGATGTAAAGTGTTTGGGGATCAATTCTAAATTGTTGAATATGATTATTTATGAGTGGAAAATTGTGTATCTAGTTTTGGAAGGATTTTTGCTTGTGGATTCGAAATTCTTCAAGAAGCTCAAGTTTGGGGTAAAATCTAGATTTAGCCTAAATCTAGCAAGGTGGGTTCAAGTTGATTTTTGAAAACGTTGTACATGCCAAAATGTCTATTTTTTAAGTGTTTATGTGTTTACATAAAATTATCACTTGTTGAGTTATTTGGTGGGTTTAATTATTTAAGGTGTTTGCCTTTATAAACCTTGTAAAACCCCCATATGTGGGACTTTTAGGCATTTTGATAAATGAGTAATAAATGGACATTTGTTTTAATAATGTATTGCATAAATGGAGATTTTCTTGGCAAAAGTGCATTTTTGTGTTTGTTGGAAAATATGCATAGCTCGTGTTTTGAGACGTTTTGAAAGGGGTCAATGGTATAACCTCGTTTGGAAAATGATCTGCCTCATTTTCAATTGTGTTGGAGTTTAGTCGTGTACTTTGGAATACGTGTTTTCATAAACATTGGTCGAGTGCGTTTATTTGCATCCTATTGCTTTTGACAATGAATCCTTTGGTTGTTTGAGCCTGTGGCTCGGTTTTAATTATGATGGGGGGTTTTGTGGACACTTGTCCAGTTTTGATAGCTCAGCGTAGAGCTTTGGTCATTGTGTATGATTGTTGATGGTTTCATATTTTGAGTGTGTGTGTCATTCAATTGGAGTCATGTTGTGTTTCAGCCCTGTCTGATATGGATCCATGAGCACTTTTATTACTTTGTCCGATGATGGAACGACTAGTTTTCCACATCGCGGCACGTTAGGCATCTTGTATGGTGTAAGTCCTCCGTGCAAGTATCTATGGGTGTATGCTGAAAGATGCTCAGCTCAATACTTAATACCAATATAACATAATGTGTGGCTTACTTTGTGTCCGTCACATTATATGGAATCGGGTCTCCCCCGTCACCGAAAGGTGTTGTCTTTGGGTTGGGTCTTTTATATTTATGTTTTTGGTGATGTCTTTTATGGGTGGATTATTGTCCATAATTTTGTGTGTGGAGTATTGGGTCCCACTCGTGTTTTGGGTGTTTTCGGAATATGAAATATTATTCATGTTTTCATAAATTGGAAGTCGATTCTACTCTTGTTTGAGTGAGTTTTGGGATGCATCATTTGGTAAAGAGTATTTTCTATTGAAGTATTCATCTTCGAAAATGCATATTATTGAAAAACGAGTCGTTTCCATACTTAAGTAAATCATTTTGAAAAACTATGATTTGAGTTGTATTCTCCCCTTTTAAAAATGTAATTATCCTTATGGTAAAACTCTTGAACTCACTAGACGTTAGCCTAACCTTTTTATTTCTCGGCATGTGCAACAGGTTCCGGTTGAGAATAGTTCTAGTAACATAGTGAAAAGAGAAGTACTAGTTGTGCACCCGAGGAGTACAAATCTTGATAAAGTCTTCCACATTAGGTTGAAGAGAGCAACTGTATTTGGGGTTGAGTAACATCCGACTTCAATGTAGTCCTTATATAAAGTTTGTAATTGTTGAGGTTATTTATCGATTCATGTTTTGAGGCGTATTAAGTTTAGATATTGTAGGAATATGTGTTGTCTTTATTGGATGTTATATCGAAATTTTTATTAGTTGTTCTTACCAAATTTGAGGGTGTTACAAAAAACAAACCACAAGAACTAAAATTGTAATTTACTATATACTCTAATAAAACAAAAAAATGAAAAAGACAAAGAAAAGATAAATGGACTAAAATACCCTTCAATTAACTAATCATTTTAATTAGAGCTACTCAAAAGGACCAAAAGTGAATTAAAATGGCAACCACAGTGACCAACAGTGTAATTAGTTTGAAAGAGGGACCAAAGTTGATAATGAATAGCAACTACAAGGACCAAAAATGTAACTTACTCTTAAAAATACCTAATCATAGGGATGAAACATATAATTTACTCAAAATATTATATTTTAGTATTTACTTATTACTAAAGTTTTTTTTTAAGTAACCATATAATTTCAAATTAGGAGCGTAAACGATCCGATATTTTAACGAACCCTTTTATCTTGAACACGAGCTTAATAATTCTCAAGCTCAATTCGATCTTGAACACATAATAAAACTCGTTTAACTTAACGAACGAGCTCCATAACACCAATGTTAGAATTCAGGGACGGACTTAGGCTTGTGGCAACGGTCGCACATGCCACTGTATCATTTCTCCGACGAAGGGTAAAATTTTTAAGTTCGTGAAAGGTGCAACCGTAACGTTTTCGAGTGTGCTACCGTATTATTTTCGAAACTTCAAAGGTGCACCAAATCCTAATCTGAAAGCCCAAGTTCTGTTAATCTGTTCTAGCCCAAGTTCAATAATTATCTATGTATGGATTAAATTTGATTTACTAATCTGAAAGGTAAAAGCCCAACCCAAGATGTTATGTTGATAACTTGATATTGATTTACTTAGCCCAAGCCCCAAAAACCTTTTTACTTGATTAAACTTCTTATTGATTTACGACTCAACGGGAAATCATTGAATCGGAAATCTCGAAACCCTCCTCGTCGTCGATCGACTCAGAACTCAGTCACTCAGAAGTGGAAAACTCAGAAATCCAAACTCGGTGACTCGGTCTATCACTCGATCAACTCAGAAAATCACCCTCTGTTTTCTGATTTCTCAAAATCTCATGGGGAATTTTGTTTAGGTATACAATTTCACACTTTCTTTCTTACTTGCCTTTTAGATTTTGGATTTTTTTTGGTTTAGTTATACAATCGATCAAACTACCCTCCAAGATTAACACTTGATTTTTGGTGATTTTCAATAATTTGGATTTTGTATTTCTTTTGTCTCTGTTTTCTGAATTTACAGTTTACACAGCTAGTCAACTACTGCCTTCATTCCTTCAATATTCATAAATCATAGTTCATGCCTAAATCTAATTAGTTGATTACTTTAATGCTAGTATGCTACCGCCTTCATGGATTTTGGAATTTGGATTACTTTAGTTAATTGATTTATAATTAGTTGATTACTTTGTATTGTGGTATAATTTTTGAATAGATGTGATGATTAATTTATGTAAGAATTTAGTATTTTGGTGATTTCAGTTTTCACTGAATGATCTCTGTTTTTTCATTTACATTTTACAGTTCATTTGCATAATTACTTAGGGGTCGTTTACCAAAATGCTTACCGGGTAAGCGCTTATTGGCAAGGACATTACCCTCACTTACCTTATCGTATAACATTCCCGACCATCAAAATTAATTGTTGGTAAGTGTCTAGCTTATCGGGTAAGAGTCATTTTTCTCACTTACCAGGTAAGACTTTAGGTCCTTGTTATGACTCTTACCGGGTAAGATTCTAGATAATTTTCATGCTCAATATGTAAGAATCGTAAGGTAAGTGATATCGGTAAGAGCTTACCCGAGTAAGCATTTAGTAAACGGCCCCTTAGTGTTCCTTAAGACTCGTCGGGTACAACTTTAGGAGTTATTTATCGGTCCTATAAAAACAGTATTTTTGTAAATGTATTTTGGGTCTATATTTTATTATATTAATTATGTGGTGCCACCGTATGCAAAATTTTCTGGGTCCGTCCCTGTTAGAATTGACTCATTCGAAAGTTCGACTAAACTTTATGAGTCTAGCCGAGCCATTTGAACATACACTTTTTTCTAGTCAAAGATATTTATATGTTTATAAATTATATATTTAAAATATAGAAATCATCGAGCTTGAGCAAATAAATGAGTTAATTGATCTCGAGCTCGAGCAAATAAACGAGTTAATTGATCTCGAGCTCGAGCTCAATTAAACATTAAAAAAATAGTTGGGCTCGAGCATAATATTTTTTTTTCGAGCCGAGCTCGAATAACCTGCTACTCGACTCGGCTCGTTAACACCCCTATTATTTAATATATTTTATTAATTAACTGTAAATATTACAAACAAAGAATAAGATCTTAACCTTCAAAAAGAACATACATAGTGATCTGTATCTACGAAACCAAACAGAACTGGGTCATATATTGTTGTTTTTATGACAAAATTGATAAAATTATTGTTTTAGCCTCATAATGTTTTCTATTATATATGCGAACAAAACTTATTTATCAATCATATACTTATGTTTTCAGAATTATATCAATTATATTATTTTTGTTCAGTTATAATTATTTCTACTATCAATTTTATAAGAGTAAATTACATCTTTGGTTCTTGGGATTGCTATTTAATATCAATTTTGGTCCATATTTTAAATTAATTATAGTTTTGGTATTGTAATTGTCATTTTGTTTCATTTTTTGTCTTTCCAACTAACTATATTAAATAAAGTTAGTTAACTTAAGGATATTTTGGTTCTGTTACTTTTTTTTTCTTTTCCTTTTTTGTTTTATTAAATTATAGAGTAAGTTACATTTTTAGTCCCTGTGGTTTGTCAATTATTTCTATTTTTGTTGAACGCATCACCAAAATTACAACAATGACCCATATAGAAATGGTTATATGACAAACTATTTTTCTATTGTATTTTATTAAATGACCATCAAATTCTTGAAACTATTAGAGGGTTTAATTTTAATTTTGAATTTACAATTCTCATTTATTTTATTTTAGTTTTCTATTTTTTCCATTTTTTATTTTATACCCTTATTATATTAATAATTAATAATAATTTTAGGGAAATTAATTAAACTAGCCATTTCAGAAAATCGGCTTTATCTCCTAACCAATCTCTCCCTCAATTTATTAAAATAGCCCATAAGTTCGTGAAATGTGTTCGTATATACGAACACATCCTTAAAACTGATAAATTTGACATATGTTCGTAATATACGTTCGTATATACGAACATAATTTAAAAACTCATTAAAAACTGATACGTTCGTGAAATGGTTCGTGGAATTCCAATATATTACGAAGATGTAATATATCACGAACTTAAAGTTTAATTTTTAGCCCAATATCGTGAAATGCCTTTGTTATATACAAACCTGAAAGTTACAATTTTGGCCCTTGATCGTGATATTCGAACATCAAAACTTAATTCAAATAAAAAAAAGTTACAATTATGGTCCTTTATCTTTGGAACCTAATTCAAAAATATTTACACATTTAACCCAAGTTCGTGATTTGTGTTCGTGTATCACGAACTCAATTTATAAAAAAATTAAGAAAGTTACAATTAGGGCCCCTCAACTTTGTCCCAATTATCAAATGTGTAAATATTTTTGAATTAGGTTCCCAAGATAAGGGACCATAATTGTAACTTTTTTTTTTTTAATTTGAATTAAGTTTTGATGTTCGTATATCACGATCAAGGGCCAAAACTGTAACTTTCAGGTTCGTATATAACAAAGGCATTTCACGATATTGGGCTAAAAATGAAACTTTAAGTTCGTGATATATTACATCTTCGTAATATATTGGAATTCCACGAACCATTTCACGAACGTATCAGTTTTTAATGAGTTTTTAAATTATGTTCGTATATACGAACGTATATTACGAACATATGTCAAATTTATCAGTTTTAAGGATGTGTTCGTATATACGAACACATTTCACGAACTTATGGGCTATTTTAATAAATTGAGGGAGAGATTGGTTAGGAGATAAAGCCGATTTTCTGAAATGGCTAGTTTAATTAATTTCCCATAATTTTAACTAAAAATACATTAATAATGTATTTTATTTTGTAAATTACACCATTAGAAAAGGTTTGTCGGTATATTTAAAATGAGTTAAGTATTGAATATTATTAAATTTTATAATTTATCCAATTATATCTGCAAATTTTTCTACACTAATCCAAAAAAACATTTTTTTTATTTTAAGTTGGGTTTAAAAAATGTATCATTTTTAGATATTTCATTTAATTAAATATTTTTTTAAATGTGCATCAAATAAAATACTTTATAATATAATACTTTATTTTATATTTCAAAGTATAAACTTAAATTTATCTCAATGAAAAATAAATAAACTAACAACCACACATTTTAATTGTTTTATACTTAAAATGTTTATCTGTGTTTCTTTGTTTTTGAAAAAAATAATACAATTTTTAATTTCAAATCTAGTTTAATTATTAACTAAAAACTCAAAAATACCCCTAAAATTTTGAGTTTTTTAGTTAATATTTAAACTATATTATAAAGTTAATTTCTGAGTTTTTAGTTTTTAATTTAAGCTTATCGACTAATTTGACAAACATTTTTAAATTGTGCTTGCCTTAAATCCACATATGCCACTTGTCTATGTCGCCATGCGAGTTGGAGGAAGTTGCTAGCACAAGGAAAATTTTACGTATATTTTGTGAATTGAATACTAGTCGCTCAATTTTATTTATGCAAAATGTCTATAGAACGGGAAGTCATATGTGAAAACCGCAGGCGACAAATAGATGAACCGGCCGAGACATGGAATGGCATCTAAGTCGCATGTCGATCGGGTTTTATATTTTGCCTCTTTTTATATTTCTTGATTTTTCATATAAGTTAATATAGGAAAAATCCTCCAAGATATTCTCTCAACAAAGTAGAGGCAGGCCAGGCATGCAAATCACCTCATTATCTTAACCAAATTCATCGGATCAAGATTTGGCGTGCGGTTCTACACCAAAATCCAAGATTCCATTTGATTATTTACGAATAATCATACAAAAAGTTAATTAAAACTACTAGAATTAACCCCTCACAAAAATAACTAACTTTGTTGTAATTAAATTAACATAAAATATTCGTTTATTTTGTAAAAACTCACTTTTTGAAATGTGTTATTTTTTAGAGAATATTTCAAAAAAAAAAAAAACTATTAAACTTTCCCATTTTGAATTGTTAAGTTCTTGAACTAATATTTTGAATGAAAAACTATTGAACTTTCCTGTTTTGAATTGTTAAGTCCCTGAACTATTTTTTAAAATGAAAAACTATTAAACCTTTTCATTTTAATGGTTAAATCCCTCAACTATTTTTTCGAATGAAAAATTGAATTCTCATTTTGAATGATCAAATCCCTGATTTTTTTTAATAAATAAACGATTGAACTTTTAAAAAATTGGTTATATACATTACTTTAACAAAAAAAAAGCTACCAATAACCAACTTGGAAGGTTTAAAGTAAAGAAAACATCCTTCCCAATACGCCATTCAAACCTCATGCACACGACATCGCTTCCCCTCGCCATTCCTTGTCTACCCATCATTATCCGTTCCCCACACGAGCACGTGTAAACATATAAAAAAGATGGATAACCAAAAAACAGAAAAAAAAAGATCAAAAATTGGGATAACGAGGGCAGGGGCCAACGGCGGTGATAGAAAGCATGCAACGATGAGGTGATGATGTGTTTGAGTGACGTAGGAGTTGAGAATGGTAAAATTGTTTTAGTTTTTTTTTTTACTTTAAAACATTCATAGCTTGTTTTAGGTAACTTTTTTTGGGTTAAAAAAATGTAAGTAACTGATTTTTAAAAGCTTGATAATTTATTTATTAATAAAAACAAGACTTGATCATTCAAAATAAAAAAAAGTTCAATAAATTTTTCATTCAAAAAAATAGTTCAAAGACTTAACCATTCAAAATGATAAAGTTTAATGATTTGTTAGTTCAAACAAATAGTTCAAAGACTTAACCATTCACAATAAAAAAAAAAAGTTAATTGAATTTTTTCTAACATTTTCCATCTTTTCGTCTCTATATTTTATTCAGTTTGTGAAATCACTTTTACTTACTCTTTTACAATGGCTCACAAAATCGAATAAAACCTGAAAAATATGTACTTTTCGAGAAACAAATTAATTTTGTCCATCCTTTTTGCGAAATTTCTGGTTATTTTATGTTAATGTGGAAAAAGTTGGTGTGATTGATCAACTTCATTTTTCTCTATTTTTGTGACTATCCTATTTATTTAAAAAAGCAAAATAAATTTGCACCTTGTGAAATTACCTTTTTGACCTTGTCAAGCACATAAAATATAAACCCAAAGTTAACGTTAGTGTTGTTCACAGATAGAATTTGTTAGACTGATCCGCCATAAGAAAGAATTTGGACAACCATTCTCGGAAAATTAGGCGAGACAAAGCTTTCCCATTAAGATTAAGGTGCGACATGGGCAATGCATAAGTACCGGGCCGGCAAAATCATTTATTTATATTTTAAAAAATTATTTAAATAATGTAATCATTATTTTTTTTATTTTCTTATAAAAGGCTTCGATGGTGTTGCTTTGATCATATTAGGGGGCTAGATTTGTCATGTTGCTAGTAAAATAATCATATTGCAATTTTTATTTCTACAAGTTTTTCTTGTTGGTTTACATACATTTTAAATTCTTCTATCTTTCTTCTACAGTTTGTGGTTGATATTTACACCTATATTGGACATTTTCTGCAGTCGATTTTTTTTTTGCATCTATATGTCAATGTTTTTTTTTTTTTTGGAAAGGATATCCTAGGCCTATGGCCTAGACTAATCCCTGACAATTAGGGTCTTTGACCCAGCTGCTAAAGCGTGCAGCCCTGAGTTTATTCTCAGTGGCCACAAGTGCTGCTAGTGGGGCTCGAACCTGGGTTGAGCGCTATGAACTCCCCAAGCCTTTACCACCACACCACAGCCCTTGTGGTTTATATGTCAATGTTGGTGACATATTAATGTTTAATTTGTTTACCTTTTAATGGTTCCATTAAGAGGCAACTTCTGAATCGTTAAAAGGTGAATCTTGTTTGGCAGAAAAAAAGATTGTCTCTTAATGGTTCCAAAACCCTCTGAATCATTTTGTATCTTGAGTCTCCCTTAACCATTAAGCGCCCTGATTTCATTCTGAACAATTACTAAACAACCATATTTCATATTGCACTATATCACAAGAGCCTCTTAATCATTCTGAATCAAACTATTCAGCAACTGCCAAACAACCCCTTAATCATCAAAATTCTCCAATATTGTCTACATTTGTGTTAATCCTAAACACTTCCCTTTATTCTACATAGGTTATGTAATTTTTAAGGTATGTCAGTCCTTGGATAAACCCGATCCATTTATAGGACGAGTAGAGTAACTTTTCAAGCCTATAAAAAAAGCTTGAATTTATTATATTAATTCCATTAGATGAAAAGATAGATTTGGCTCGACTTGTATCCGATCATAAATGATCACCTCTAGTTAAGGGGATCCATACTTGAGAGTTAGTTTTAATCATTGAAGGGTATTATTTACATTTGATTAATAATCAAACTTTTAACTTAATTAATTAATATAATGATAGCCTCCAAATCTTTATTGTCAAAGTACTTTTTTATGGGGTTATTTAGGAGAATAATTTTTTGTAAATGTATTATTTTCTGATAGATTTAGAGCCTGATCTGTCTAACATACTAATGCATCTTTCAGATACAAGAATCAAAATTTGTCAAAATATAAAGAATTAAAAAAAAAACTGTTAAAAGGCTTAAATGAGATATTATTGCCATTTAGGTATCTGAGCGGGCTTTCGTATACCCGCTCAACTTATTTTCTTAAAGTAGGATTTTTTTTAGGTATGAAAAATACACCGGCTAGTTAAACTTTGAGGGTTGCTTCTGAATATTAGGAAATATAAGGAACATTCAATAAAAAAAACTAAAAAAAGTAATTCGAAATCAACCAAAAAACCGAAAAAAAGTCACTTGAAATAAAAAAAAATTTACTCGAAATCGACCAAAAAACTTAAAAATACCTTGAAATCAACCAAAAAAAAACTTTAAAAATCTATAGAAACCGTGAAATTCGGCTAAAACAAATTCGATGACTTTGCGGGCTTTTGATCTAGCTACCTTAAAAGTGCACCCGTTCGGCAAAAGTTTTGAATCCACCACCGAATATATAACCTTAAATAAGATTTCAATTAAAGAAAAAATGGTTTCATAAGATAACGATTTAATTAAAATTTTATTTAAGGTTATAAACCTACATAATAATCTTGTCTTTATCCAGTTTTCATTTTCTTAAATCTTCTGAATTTGGGTAATCATTAATCAACCTTGTGTAATTCTGAAGAAGATGATGATTTTGCAAAGAGAGGAGCTTTACTTACTTATAAACAACAACTATGCCATAATCTTGGCACTGCTTTCGGGCTTGCTCACAGGTTTCGCAATCAAGAAACTAACGAGACCATCGGATGCCATCCCGGGATCGCTCGGTTTTCCTCTCGTTGGCGAAACATTCTCCCTTCTTTCGGCTGCAAATAGTTCCAAAGGCTGCTATGACTTCGTTCGTCTTCGGAGATTATGGTATTCTTTTTTTCGAAAGTATAAATTATTTATATACAACACACTCCTCACTTTTGCTGACGTTTGAATCTTAATTCTTACACCTATTGGAAAACTGGGTTCTACTGATAACTCCGGTACAATTGTCAGTTGGGTCAATGACCATTTGGTAATCTTGATTTTTTTTTATATGATGGATTAATTATTATGTGTACAGGTATGGGAAATGGTTCAAGACAAGATTGTTTGGCAAAGTTCATGTTTTTGTTCCGAGTGCCGTGGGTGCGAAAACGATTTTGTCGAACGAATTTCGGTTGTTCGACAAATGTTTGGTGAAATCGATGGCGGATGCTGTTGGGAAGAAAAGCTTGCTTTGTGTACCAGTCGAGAGTCATAAACGAATCAGACGTCTTCTTTCCAGTCCGTTCTCCACGGATTCGTTGTCCAAATTCGTTCAGAAATTTGATAAGTTGGTATCAGAAAGATTCAAGAAGTTGGCTGAAAATGGCAACAGTTTTGTGGTTCTTGATCTCACCATGAAGGTAATTACAGAACTTGGTTTAATAAGTTTTTTAGAACATTTTTAAAATAAAGTTTCATATTATGAAACTTTAGAGAGAAACGTGTTGGGCCATCTCAAACCCGATGAGCAAATATATAAAAATGTATAGAATGATAAATTTATACGGCAAATATATAAAAATGTGATAATTTTACAGTAATCGGTTGAAGATGATTAGTGTTATTACAATGAATATATATATATATATATATATATTTTTTTTTTTTTGATGTTATGAACACATCTTGTCATCCAGATACAATTTGATGCAATGTGTGACATGCTGATGAGCATCATGGATGAATCTTTGCTGAATGAAATAGAAAAAGACTGCACAGCTGTTTCTGATTCCATGCTTTCATTTCCTGCCATGATTCCTGGCTCTAGATACTACAAAGGCATCAAGGTAGACCTCATTTCATATTATTTCTAAAATTAACTTAATAGTATGTACAAATCTTATTATAATAAACTGTATTATAAGATTTAAGTTTATAAATAAGATCAAATATTTTATATAAAGGTGTTACAATAAGTTGATATGACGGATTTAGACGTCCTAACAAGTTCTATATGACACTTTTGAAGTGTCTTAAATGTTGGTACTTAGATTTCGAACCAGAAATTCATTCACACAACGATTCTTGAAAATAGTAAAGAAACGATGACTAACTCGATAAGTGGATTGAGGCCTGCGTTTGCAGTGTTCTTAATTAGACAAAAATTCGTCGAGTGTAGTCTTCAATTCGCCCACACTTCCTCTATCAAACCAAGAGCTCCAAGGCCCAAGGCTCATCTTTGACAATTAATATGTACCGAGCCCAACTTAAGACTTAGGAGGTGTTGGTTCATGAATTTTGAAAGAATTGGAATGGATAATTCCTTTGACCAAATTCCTAATCGTATGTTTGGTTCACATAATAAAAAAGATGAAATCCTTTGAATTCCACAAATTAAAGAATTCGTCATTCCAATTATCCAATTCTTACAAACCAAACGCGTGGTCAAATTCCTTCAATGGATTCCAATTTCATCAAATTTCATTTTACGAACCAAACGCACCCTTAGCCTTTTTCTAATTTGGTCTATGTGGGACAAGCAAATCCCAAAATAAAAAAAAATTATCAGAATGTTTGAAACCGTCTTATCAACTTATAGTAACACTTTTTTACATAGGATGCATGTTTGGTCTTATAGACTTAATCCTATAAAGCTGACATATTTGACGTGTTATAAAGCCGATTTTGTTGTAGTAATAGCTAAGATAGATGCATCTATGCAGGCACGTGAAAGACTCATGAGACTTTTCGAAGAAATGATTGCTAGTAGACGGAATAGCAAAGAGGTTCATGAAGATTTCTTGCAGTCGATGTTAGAGAGAGATTCGTTTGCAGCCGACGAGAAGCTCGATGATTCGGAGATCATGGATAACATGTTAACATTGATATTAGGTGGGCAGAGTACCACTGCAGCTGCAATGATGTGGAGTGTTAAGTTCTTAGATGAGAATAAACAAGCCCAAAACATGCTAAGAGTAAGCAATTTCATCCCAACTTACACCGAACAAAATTGACTTTATAAGACGTTAGATATGTCTAAATGTCGTAATTAATATATTATTTTATAGTGTTTTAAGTTTTTAAGACCAAACAATTGTACGTTTTATCTAAAAATGTTCCAATACGTTGATATAACGTTTTTGAGCCTTCCTAACAAAGTTTTCAGGACACTTTTGAAATAAAGTGTCCTCTTAGCTTTTTTTTATAGGACCCTTTCCCTTTTATAAAATCTTTTTTCGAATAATGTCATATAAAAATAGTTGCATGGCATTTTATTTGAAAAGTGTCCTAGAAAATTTGTTATGACGCCCATTAACTTCCTATCAACTTATTGCAACACATTTACATAAGACGAACAATTGTTTGGTCGTATAAGTTTAGGTCCTATAAAGCAATTTATTACTATATTTAGACATATTTGACATCCTTTAAAACCGGTTTTGTATGACGTTACGTTGTTTAAATCGATATATGGCGCACAAAATGATCACACTTAAGTGAAATTGCAGGAAGAACAGTTGTCGATACTTGGAAATAAACCAAAAGGGGCTTTTCTTTGTCTCGAGGATCTTAACAAGATGTCTTATGGCTCAAAGGTTACGAGTTTGTTTCGTTTTTCCTGTTTATACAGATCCAATTAAGATGGATAATTTCTTGAAGTTGGTCGTTATTAATTAATGGCGTTTTTTCAGGTTGTCAAAGAGACATTAAGAATGTCGAATGTGTTGCTATGGTTCCCTCGTGTCGCTCTTGACGACTGCAAGATTCAGGGTACGTACTAATCTGATTTCTTGCTAATGCATTACAACAAAATCGGCTTTGTAAGACGCTAAATATATTTAAATGTCTTAATATGTACCTTTATAGAACTTAAGTTGATAGGACAAAACAATTGTGTATCCTATGTAATAGTTATACAATAAGACACTTTTGGACATTCTAACAAATTTTTTGGGACACTTCTAAAAAGTGTACCTTAAACACAATTTTTTTATAGTACACTTGTTTTATAAGACATTTTTTCAAAGAATGTCATATAAAAAAGACTACTATGACGCTTATTTTTTGTCCCCAAAAACGTCCACTCAACTTATTGTAACAGTTTTACATATAGCGCACAAATGTTTGGTCCTATAAACTTAATTTCTGTACAAAGCATTATCAGTACATTTAAACATATTTAGCGTCATATAAAACCAATTTTGTTATAATGTATATAGATTTATTTGAAAATGTAAAACTGAACTTATATGGACTGCTTTTATAAATCTTTGATTCTATTGATGCAGAATTTGAGATCAAGAAAGGATGGCATGTTAATATTGATGCTACTCATATACATTATGATCCAGAACTATATAAAGATCCTTTGCACTTCAATCCATCAAGATTTGATGTATCAAAAATACCCATTTGATTTCCGATTTTTAATCGATCTATTTACCATCGTTTATGCAAAAGAAGTAACGAAATTTGACAAAATTCGTATGTTTCCAGGAAATACAGAAGCCATACAGTTACATACCGTTCGGATCGGGGCCTCGGGTATGCTTGGGGATCAATATGGCAAAGCTGACCATGTTGGTGTTCTTGCACAGGCTAACTAGTGGATACAAGTGAGTTGATGCAGTAAAGTCAATTCGGTTTTATAGGATGTCAAATATGTCGAAATGTTTTAATATATTGTTTTATAGTTGATGCAGTACAGAATTTTAGGACACTTTTTAAATAAAGTGTGCTAGAATTTTTTATATGACACTTTTGAAAAAGTATCATATTAAGAAAATTACAGGGCATTTGTTTTTATAATTAAAAACATTTGATCCAATAATGTCATGTAAAAAGAGTAATATAACAATTTGTTTCAAAGTTGTCCTAAAAACGTGTTAGAACGTCCAATAGTGCCGTATTAAAAAGTCCAATGGATTTAGAACTTATTTTTCGGTAAATATTTTTGGCATGGACACTAATTCAAGTAATGAGCCTCCCAATAACTAATCTTAAAGCCTTTGCACAATTATATAGTCCTATAATACAGTCTATTATAACATTTTAGACATATTTGATGTTCTGTAAAACCGATTTTGTTGCAATGATGGTTTTTATTCCCGCAATCTTTCTTTAATTTCCTATTCATTTTGTTAATGGGTTTCTTCATATTCCCTGTAGTTGGACAGTCGACGATCAAGATCTTAGCCTCGAAAAGAAATCTCCCTTTCCTAGACTGAAGAGCGGAGTTCCAATTACATTAACAGCTTTAAAAGATGATATTTGAGAAAGAAAGAAAAAAATACATGTTCAATTTTCCTTTCGCATCTCCGCCATGATCCCATGGATCATCAGAAACATTTATCTTCATAAAATTCTTGTTGTCAAGATATGTTGGTTACCAATAAAGTGATGATGTGTCTTTTGGGGACAGGATATTTTTATTCACCAATAAAGTTTTGTATCTTTCTCCTTCTGTTTGCTTAAATCCTTATGTATGTGGTTACCAATAAAAAGAAAACGATAAAAAGACCAAATTGTCCATTACGAGCACGATCTATTATGACATTTAACGTATTAATTTAGACAACATATAAATTAAGACGGAGGTTCAGGGGAAAACCTCAAAAAAACGGAAAACTAAAGAACACTCTGGTAGTCTTTCATCTGGATGGTATGCACTTATGCATACAGGTAAATTATGTTGTTTTATGGTTTTTATGCACAAGTGCATAATGCACTTGTGCATATGTACAAATGCATTATGCACTTGTACATATGCACAAATGCATGTTACAAATTACCTGTATAGATGAAGAGCTACCAGGGTGTTCCTCAGTTTTTCGTTTTTTTGAGGTTTTCCCCTAAACCGGACCCATAAATTAAATACCAAATAGTTATAAAGATGGATTTCAAACAAAAAAATGCGATAATTTAAAATATTAGACTTAAGCCACAGATCAAACAATACCCAAGGACGATTTTTAATAATTTACCATTACACTGTGTTCTGGAAACTCATTTAATGAAGGAAAAGAAAGGAAAGGGAGGGAAAGGGGAGGAAAGTAAAAAAACTCGTGTCCTTGAAACTTTTTTAGGACAGAAAGAAAAGGAAACGGAAGAAGAGAATTGATAACTTTCCTCCCAAATTTATAAAATTATTAAAATTATAAAACTACCCAATTTTTCATCATAAAGAATATATTTTTATAAGGATATATTTGTAAAAATGACATCTTTCCTTTCTTTTCTCTCCTGTTCAAGAACATGAAAAACTATTTTCTTTTCTTTCATTTCCTTCCATTTCGAGAACACAAATAAAAAAATTATTTCTCTTTCCTTTCTTTTCTCTCTCTTTCTTTTTCCATCCATTTCTTTTCTTTTCTTTTCTCTCTAGATTAGAGAAGACAGCGTTAATTATGTTACATGTTTCGATCCTTCATGTATATTATTCACAAAATTTTGTTAAAAAAATATCCCCATCAATTTGTATAATTTTTACGAGAAATAACATACTATTGTGAACAATTAATGAACATTTTTTACGAGAAATAACATGGAGTTCCTAGAAGCTTCGATTCATGACGGGCTTTTCCGATTGTTCAATGTTTTTGGTTCTTAGCACATATATTTGTGGTATTAAGATTGTTTCATTGATCTGTTCAACACCAAATCGTAACAACTAACTATTAGAGAGATATCTCATCAAGATGGAATCAAATGATTTGGGAGTTACCAATCAATAACTTCCAAATCATTTGATTCCAATATCTCTCTAATACTAACAACATCAGGTTTTACCCACTGTTGGATCTTATATCTGTTATAGCCAAAAAGGGTTTAATTTCCTCAGATTTTGTTCGATTTCTTCATCAATCGTATCCTAGATCAATCGTGACACCATAACATGATTCTAGAATGAGTTTGTGATCTTACACACCATAACAGGAAGTTTGCTTATGATGTCAGTGTCATCATCACCATATACAATCGTTGGTTGAGATTTGCAGGGCCGTCCCTGGGATTGGGCGGGCCGAGTGTACGCCCAGGGCCCAAAGGAAATAGCGGCCCAATTTTTGTTTAGTATAAACTATATATTGAGGGAGAATCAAATGAGAACATTAACTATTTAAAAGAACATGAGAACTAACAAAATCATTAGTGATTCTACATTAACGGGCAAAAAAGCCACGCAGACCTGAAGCCGCGGCCAAAGTCCTTTTTCGTGTGTTAATGTAAAATTCACTAATAATTTTGTTAGTTATATTGTTCTTTTAAATAGGTATTGTTCTCGTTTGAACTCAACTCACTATATATTAGTAGTTAAAAAATTGTAAATAAAAAAGACAAAAAAATTAGTATATAATAGG
Source organism: Arctium minus (assembly GCA_954870635.1). Lineage (NCBI taxonomy): Eukaryota > Viridiplantae > Streptophyta > Magnoliopsida > Asterales > Asteraceae > Arctium > Arctium minus. The sequence goes on along the minus strand of OX941097.1, from coordinate 17,549,175 downwards.
ATCCAAAAAGAATTTAACATTATATTAAGGGCTCAAACATGTATTAGTTAATAACATTGGACAAGAAAATTTGTACAAAGTTACTTAGTCTTTCATTTTATAGTATTGTTTATTGTATTTTAAGTTTTTTTTAATCTAGTACTAATATTTAAAAACTATTTTTGCCTATAATCTTTGATATATATTCCATAACTCATCTTCCACGTACTCTTTTTCATTATTCCATCCGCATGAATTTTATTATTGTGTTAGTATAAAATATATTTTTTGTTTTTAACTAAGAAAACTCCTATCTTTTGAAAACAATTACTAAAGTATATGAAGCGACCTAACATATATATATTTAGGATTTCAAATACACTTCTTTTTTCATACATTATTGACTCCTTATTACCTAATATTGGGTGTATGAATCTTAAGTATTATCCTATCTTTAAAATAAGAATAATATTTCAATCTATAACTGACATGGACTTTTGATTCTAAGATTGATGATTCTTAAAAAGTTTGTTTCAACCCTAAAAGTTTAAAATGATATGAAAAACATTAAAGTGTTATTTCGAATGATCAACATAGTGATGCCAAATGATTTCAATCTATATATTAAAGGTATGTTATAAGATATCCTTGATGGTGGAACTGATTAACGATGTTATGTAAAAATGATATGGTAGATAATATTAATTTAGAAATAATTATTGATTGATCTTGTGCTAGGAATACCGGGAAAAACAGTTTTATATGGAATATTAATATTTCTTAAATTCAATGTTATGTTTAATGATATAAACAATATAGTGAAAATAATTTCGTAGTTATTAAGTGCCCAATTTTTCATCTCGTCCAGAGCCTATAAAATGTCAGGAACGGGCCTGGAGATTTGGCAACCAAATGATTGCTATAGCTACAAAACCCGACCAATGAACCTACGGTATGATTAAAAGCATTAAGGAACGTAAACTAGAACTAAAGAGTACAATTCATAATGTAACATGTTTTACCTAAAGAATTAAAGGTGTTGATATAACGATTTACTGAAAAATGTAAATAACTATGCATATTATTGGGCTTTTATGATGGATATAAACAACCAAGATGGCCCATTTCTGCCTTTTATTTTTAAGACCGTGGTATAAACGCCTTACATTCTAATTTGTTCTAAAATAAGTGTCAAGTTTAAAAAATAGATAACTAAATTCTTAAACTTACCCTTCATTAATGTACAAACATTTAAGAGTTGTGAAGAAAGAAATTAATCAAGGGGTACAGTTGTGAGTTAGTTAGCTAAAATGTGTAATAATTATGCATGTTTAAAACTGTGTGTCATTTCTATCGTGGACACTTATTTAAACCATGTTGTCAACAAAAATAACCTAAAGGGTCGTTTACCAAATATTTATCGGGTAAACATTTATGGTAATAGTCACTACCCGTACTTGCCTTATACAACAACATTCTCAGCTATTAAAATGAATTGTTGGTAAGTACTTACCGGGTAAGATTTGTCGGTCCTTGTTATATCTCTTTTCAAGTAAGATTCTTGGAAGTGGAAATTGACACCTGATAAATGCTTACCGGATAAGCATTTGATAAACAGTCCTTAATTTTTTTTTTGAACGGCGGAATTTTATAAAACTAGCAAGAAGCTAGAAAAAGAAACAATTACATAGGAGTGATGACAAGGGGAGGATTAGTAAGTCAACCAACACAATTAATAGACAAATTGCTACTTCTATGAGTTATCCAAAAGTAAGCACGGGTTATGATGTTCTTAAAAAGCAACGCCTTCCTTGGCTTCGGGTTGCCAAAGATAATACCATTCCGAAACACCCATATAAACCATAAAGTGGTAAGCGTAACGACCTCAAAACACAAAAAAACCTCCCTCTTCAACTTAATTGAGTCGATCCAAGAGATCCAATCGGAATAAGATTGGAGATTCGGAATATCCATACGCCACCAACGACCAATGAGAACCCACAAGTCTTTAGCGACGGGACATGAAAAGAAAAGATGACTGCAATCCTCCACTCCTATATCACCAGTTAGGACATAAAAGAGACGAAACATCGATACCTCGTTTATCCAAATTTATCTGAGTAGGGAGCCGATTGAGAAGCAACCGCCACGCGAACACATTAACTTTGATGGGAACAAGTCTATTCCATCTAGTAGGACGAGAATCCACCTCCAAATGACTAGAATCAATTAAACGTCTCGTTGAAGCCACTGAAAAATCACCCGATCCTTCTAACAACCACACCCATCTATCCTTTTGACAGGAGGGCACAAAGGTAGACAAAATTTGTTGTAGTTCACTAAATTGGACAACCTCAACCCCTCCTCTCGGCGCCTTTCGAAGACACACATCCCAACACCCTAGCTCCAAACGAGACTTGACATTCGCCGATTTATTCAATTCTAAAGCGTAAACTCTAGGAAATTGAATTTTAAGAGGAGAATCCCCAAGCCAAACATCATCCCAAAACGCGGTCAAAACACCATCGCCCACCTTTTTCTTACAAAAAGAGAAAAGATCAATACCTTTGTCCTTCAGAGCGTTGACCGATTTTATAATTGAAACCCATGTTGAGTTCAAAATTTTCCTAGGCAAACTCGAACCAATTAGGCCCTTCTCGCCATAGATGGATTTAATAATTTTAACCCAAAGTGCCTCATCCTCCAACCAAAACCGCCAAATCCACTTGAAAAGCAATGTACGGTTAAACGCCATAACGCTACCAATACCAAGTCCTCCGAATTTGAGGCTAGCCATAACTTTTTTCCACTTAACCCAGGACATTTTCTTTTCCTCCACATCAGCGCCAATAAAGAATCTATTTCGGATAGATTCCAAGCCTTGGTCAACCAACCTTGGGATTTTGTAGATAGACATGAAGTAAGTAGGAAGGCTCCCCAAAACGGACTTTAAAAGGGTAACCCGACCACCAGTCGAAAGGGTTTTAACTTTCCAATTGGAAAGTTTGACCAAGAATTTATCGAACACCACCTTCCAACCCTCCTTTTTGGACATATTACCCCCAACAGGTAAGCCTAAATACGAAAATGAAGGCTTCAATCCATCACACCCAACACGAGAGGCCAACCACTCAATTTCTTGCGAATCCACCCCCACACCAAAAAGTTTGCTTTTATGAAGATTAATTTTGAGACCCGAGATAAGGAAAAAACATCTAAGAATACGAATAATATTCCTAGCATTCGCTAAAGACCATTCACCTAGAAAAATCGCATCATCTGCGTAGAAAAGGTGGAAAAGAGGGTACCGTTCTTTACCAACAACAGCACCCAGGAAGAGATTTTTTGAAACCGCATCTTGAATAATGACATGTAATCCTTCCAATGGCTAAGATGAAAAGGAAAGGGGAGAGAGGGTCTCCTTGCCTTAATCCACGACGAAAGCAAAATTCCTTTGTCGGAGAACCATTAACGAGGACCGACCCCATCGAATCCTCAAGGCATCCACGAATCCACCCACGCCAAACTATGCCAAATCCCAATTTCGCTAGAATTAAATCCAAGTAATCCCACCTTAAACAATCGTACGCTTTCTCAAAATCAACTTTAAGAATCAGAAGCTTTGACCGGATTTTTTTATACCAATCTATAGCTTCATTCAAAATTAAGGGACCATCAAGAATCTGACACCCTTTTATAAAAGCGGATTGCTCGCTACTAACGATATCCCCAATAACCATACTAAGCCGATTAGCAAGAAGTTTACCAATAATTTTATATTGGCAACCTATAAGACTAATCGGTCTATAGTCTTTAACAAATTTAGGATCAAGAACTTTCGGAATGAGAGCAATGAAAGAAGGGTTACAACCTTGCGGGAATCGACTGGACTCAAAGAAGTCATCCACCAATTTCACCACGTCATTTTCAATGAGATGCCAAAATTTCTTGAAAAAATGGAAAGTAAAACCATCTGGTCCTTAATTGGCTATCCAAATTCCATGAACCAAATGCTTCTAATTAAACTTTTACAGTAGTCTTACAGGTAATCAATTAATTACTTTAAAATATTGATATCTTACATTATACAATAAAAATGAGTTGCACATATCAAACACAAGATACAAGATGATAATAATGAATACGTTATGTACATGACCCTACATTTATCTCCGAATCATAACTTTCTAAGAACAATAATAAAACTTACGGGCCTAATATCTTCTATAATCATTTCTTCATCGACCAGTCGTCCATAATTCTCAAACAAACTGTCAAGAATTTCTTCCCCAAAGTGATGGGAGATCATCGATTCTTGGATCGCCCGAACAGTGCTTGCCACCGCTATACCATGGCTCATACTGGCCTTGGAGTTTCGTTCAATTTCAAACATTTCAAAACGATCAATTTCGAAAGATGTCTCTTTCTTTACTTCCTCCTCTAGTTCATTCCTCGAGGGTGCGTAAAAGTGGGTATCATACTCGTCGACTTTTTCTTGCGTAACTTCCCCCTATGAACCATAATAAGACAAAATTGAAAAAGATTATTTATAACGGTTAATTTTCACCAACATCGTATTATATTTGTTAGTTGATAAATATGTATAAATTTGAAAAAAGTTATGTAACTTATCGTATAACTTTGGCAACTTTTTGCATTTTTTAAAATAACGAAATTATAAATGTATATTACCCACACCAATTTGAGGGGACATGAAAATTGAAACCTCTATATGTATCCTATATTTAATAGATCCCATTTTCAAATGAGATATATTTGATACGTTTTATTTGGTTTTAAGCAACTGTTCATAATTTATTGAATCCGAACCGTTCAGATTGAAACTATAAACAGATGTTACAGTTTTAATGAAATCTTCAATATCATAATAAGTTTTCAGTATTATTTACGTATGAGTTCTAATAAAATTATAAAACAAATGTTAACAGTTTTAATGAAAAGATTGAGTTCCGGTGAGAAATTGAGGTTAACGTGAGAAGTGGTTATCAACCGTTGGATGAGAAATAGATGCACATTTGGATGCGATGCATCATGGTAAGATGCACCGAGATGCACCAGATCAATTCCCTTCTAAGTCACAATTCATGAGAGGGTATTTGATTAAAAGTGATCAACGGTTCAAATCCACTTGTCACGTTTCTCAAGTTAATATCAACTTCTCATGCGAACTTTCACCTTTAATGAAATTAACGAGTTTGAAAACCGTAGAACTCTATTATTATTTTAGATAGTCGAGAACAAAAATTAAACCTTCAAAATGGTTATAATTTTATTGCTAATGTTGTTTTTCTTTCAGAGTTTGGCGTCAACATATATACAACTAATGTCTTTTATACGTAACTTATAAATAAAGTACCTGTGAGACCAACGTCGCAAATGATCGCGAAAGAAGTTCCCAAAGAAATGAATTGCCTCTATCAACATGGTTCCGATCTCTTCTTCCTAACAAAATTAGCACCATCCGGCCTCCGGCTAGTAGTTCTTTCGACCTTGATCGGAGAAATAAAGAAAAATCCTCTTGGAATTGCTCGAAATACGCTTTAGAGACTTGAACAGGGCTCGATCTCGAGATGTATAAGTTACCGGTGTTTATCGACTTGCCTTGCTTGTCGTAGAGTCCCGGAGGAACCTAAACATGTAGATTATGTAATATGATTCGTAATGTGTACATAAATTCCCAAATTTTAACCACAAGGGTTGTGGTGTACTGGTTAAGGCCCTTGGGGGTATGGTGGAATATCTCATCTGCCCAGGGTTCGAATCCAGGTGTACACAACAATTGTGGCCATTGAGGTTTAATCAGGGTTGATGTCTTACCGTCATAATTTGCCAAGGGATTAGTCTAGGCATAACCTAGGACACCCTTCCAAAAAAATTCCCAAATTTTCCAACAGTTTGATCCCGTCATGAATCCGTCGATAATTATATATAATCGACGGATTCTCGACGGTTTTGACTGTTGGTTAAAGTCTGTTTTCTAGTAGTGGTACAAGCGAATTGAAACTTACCCTAGAGAGCCAGTGTAGGCTATAAGAGGAGTAAATGAAATGTAAACACTTGTTTGGAAACAATCTGCCATAGAAAGTGCCGGGATAACCGGCTATGAATACACTCGAGTCAAATTTGTGGCCCCGAATATGCCTTTCATTGTTCAATTCCGTATAGAAATCGGGCAAAATTTTGAAGATGGCGTTGAAGTCATTTGTGGGAAGATCATTGAGGTAGATGCGATACTCGGGTGGAATATTCGAGAGTTTACGGGTCGTTTCGTCGACGACTTCGACCATTTCTCGAATCGTCGATAATGTGTTTTGGCCACAAGAACAACCGAGATCGGCTATGCCTAAGCTCTTCGGTTTCATGGAGACATAGGTTTCTTCGAGGCTCTTGAGGGTTATGTGCTTCACCGTATCCGAAGCCTTTTTCTACCAACAAAAAACGGAATATTTATCTAATCGTACAATGTAGTAGGATATAAACTTTTGTAAATCGAGAATAAAAAATTAAAATAATTTATGATTTAAAATATATAATATTTTATGGAATATTTTGTCATATTTTGTTTGGGAAAGGTGTCCTAGGCTATGCTTAGACTAATCCCTTGGTAAATTATGACCGTAAGATCAGCCATGATTAAACCTCAGTAGCCACAATTGTTGTGTTCGCCTAGATTCGAACCCCTGACAGATGGGATATTCCACCACATCCCCCAAGGCCTTAATCAATACGCCACAACCCTTGTGGTTAATATTTTGTCATATTAGTAGAGGTTAATGTAATCGGGATTCGTTTTATAACCTAAACGATGAATTAATAATGGAAACAATAAGGAGATATTTTTTAAATAAATTGATCGAAATTACCGCGTTTATATAATTGTTCCACAGAAGAAAAAAAAATTACTATATACAACCAGTCTTGAAACTGCAACATGTCGCGAATTCTTGAGTTTGAAGTATCTCCATGTCGGCTACTCACTAATTAATTACTTTTACCAATATACAAACGGGGAAGGATCGTTTGAGAAGTTGAATTAATGGTAAGAAGCGTGAGAAGTGGATCTGAACTGTTGATCACTTTTAATCTCATACCCTCTCATGAATTGCGCCTTAGAAAAGAATTGATTTAATGCATCTCGGTGCATCTCATCCTAATATGCATCCATTTTTCATCAAACGGTTGATAACTATTTCTCACGCTTCTTACGTTAACCCAACTTCTCACCGGCACCCAACTCTATACAAACAATATACTTATTTACCCAAATCATTAAAAGATATTTTTGTTCCTTTAATATTATATAAATAAGCCATAGGTTTAAATGAGAAATGTTAAGTGTGTGAGAAATAGAGAAGTAATTTTATTCATTCATACGGTTAAGATCAGCTTTGACCGGTCAAAAATTGCAGCTTTGACTGGTCAGAAGTTGCGGCTATTCCAAAAATAGAAAGTCAATTTCGTAATTTTTACAAATATGCGGGACGAGTTCATATGTGAACTTGTGTGATTTACATATGGACTATTTTTAACTGATTCACATATGAACCTTTGTGATTCATATAAGAACTAATTAACTGATTCACATATGAACTAATTAATTGTAGGTTCATATGTGAATCAGTTGAACTAATTAACAGATTCACATATGAACCTTTGTGATTCACATATAAACTAATTAATTGATTCTCATATGAACTAATTAATGGTTCATATGTGAATCACACAGGTTCACATATGAAGTCGTCTGGCATATTTTACGAAACTACCCATCTATCTTCTGTAGACCACTCGATGAATTATCCGGTGCTTCACAGTCAAAGCCGCAAATGTTGACCAGATTAAGGGTTAGGATCATTTCTCTATTTCTCACACACTTAACATTTCTTATTTAAACCTCTCCCTACATAAAACCCCATAAAATAAAACCAATAATTAATATATATATATATATATATATATATATATATTGTGTGTGTTACCTGAAGAGATGAATTTTGGGCATAGCTATTTTCACCATGTCCACCATTCATGTGGAAAACTTTCTGGACATCCATTGATTTTGAAATTTAGTGTGAGATCCATCTTCACCACCTCTACATCTCTTTATACTTGTGTCAAAATGCTTCATGACCTAACTCATGTAACCCACTTTAAAACCTATCCCAAAAGTTTCGGAAATCATTTTATTTTAGTATTATTCTCATATTTATTTATATATAAAAGTATCTGATACGTGTTGAAATAGGTATTAATATAGTATTTTTTCTTTCTTTCAAGATTCTTGATGTCAACTCACATGTCAAGTTTATCAATGTTAATAAGATGCATATATATTTGTTTTCTGACGTTCTTATGTTTCGTAAAAGATTATGCCAAATAGAAATAGCAATTTAGTTTGGACAAGTGTGTTTTGGGACCGATTGAAGGAGAGATTGGTCATGCACTTTATAATATTAGGTTTTATAAATCGGTTTAATCCAATATTTATATCAGTATTTTTATTTATATCTATTTGATCGGAATTTGGGAAAGCTGAACAAAATTATTAATACAAAACATTGTTCACCAAAAAATTTCAAATTCCTACGTAAAAAAATATAAGAATCTTTTAATTGGTAATATACAAAACACAGATACACTTTATTTACAAGATTTACGTGTTCAATCAAATACTAGTATACTCAAAAGGTATTTCAAAAACATGGGGTTGGATGATATCTATGTATAACAAGTGAATAGCAACTCGTTTGAGGATCGACGTGTTAAATCATTGCTTTCGCCGTCTCAAACTAAGTGTGGACAATGGTCAATAGAATTGAAACACAATTTTATACATGTAGAATTATTAAACTTTTTAATTAACCGGTGACAACTTTATCTTTAATTAATTAATCCCTAATCACAACTCTTAAAAAAATCATGTTGCAATTAAAGCTAAATATTAGAATTTAAGATCTATTTTTGAAATTGGATACTTATTTTGGAACAAATATAAATAGAAATGTAGACGTTGAAAGAATATATTGTTAACTAGCTTAAGAAAGTATTCTAAAATTAGGTTTTTCAGTTCAATCAATATTAATTTACTAACTAGATAAGAGATCAACTTGTTTAACGGATTAGGTCACAAAGGTTATATAAATTTAAAATATATATGTATATGTATTTCGGCTTTTTGGACGGGTCGGATGACAAGCCAAACTGAACCAAAATATCCCCCCAAAACTCGGGTTTCGGATTTTCTGATTTCGGGGCATTCGGGTTTTGTAGAAACATCTTATTTTTTGTTCGGATTTGGATTCAGGTTCAAATTTCAGACCATTCGGATTTGTGCGTACCCCTACCAGGGTAGGCATTAGGTAAACGACTCCTAACGAGCATTATTTAATATTAATGTAATCTCGACCAAGTCAGAGTGACTAAATGATTCAGGGATTGACAAACCAGGGAACTGAGAATAGACCATAGGTCTAGCCATTCTTTGGGGATGTTGTTATATGTACTATTTATTTAAGAATCTTGTCAAGGCATCGTTTTGTAAAAAATAAGTTGGCTTGTAAGTTAGTTTATTTTTTGAGTTCATGTTTGGATGGTCATAAGATAACTTATGAGCAGTTTTTTACGACTTTTCCCAATTATACCCTCATTAATATTAGATATTATTTTTAACTATTAATTATAAATAAATATTAATTATTAAAAACTAATTATTACTAATATTAACTCAAAATAATTGATTAAGTTTTAATTATACATTGATGTTAATTTTTAATTATTTAGAATTATTGTTAATCATATCAATTATATATATATATATATAGAGAGAGAGAGAGAGATTCAAGGGAAAACCTAAAAAAAATGAAAAACTAAGGAACACTCTAATAGCCCTTTATCTAGATGATATGCACTTGTACATATAAGTAAATTAAGTTGTTTTTTGATTTTTATGTGTGTGTGCATTATATATGCATTGTGCATATGCACGTGTGCATGTTACAAATTACTTGTATGCACAAGTACATACCGTTCAGATGAAGGGCTATATCATTACCAGGGTGTTCCTCAGTTTTCCGTTTTTTTGAGGTTTTCCCTTGAACCTGACTTTAAATAAAAGAATTATATGATACAATTTCACCAAATTAAACAATTTCATGAACCAGTTTCATTAACTTAACCAATGAAATCGACGGTTTGCACGGTTTGTAAAATTATAGTGGTTTTCATTTGATCTCTCCCCTATATATATATATATATATATATATATATATATAATATTAATCAATATATTTTAGTTATTATGATACTATTATTTTTTTTAATTATTATTCAATTATTTATTTTTATTTATATTATATATAATGGTTATTTAAGATTATAAGTTAATGTAGGTTTTTTCTAAAATTTGTTTTAACAAATTCAAAATTTATAGTATAAATATAATAATAAATTTTAAAATTTTAAAATTTTAATTAATATATTATATTATTTAATTTTAATTTACTATCTTGTTCATATTAATTAACATATTATATTACTATGAATTTGTTTAATTATATAATTAAATATTGTAATTGAATATTTTTTTCAAGATTTCTTTTTTTTTTGGTCATTTTACATGTTTATTAGCTAGTTTTTGCCAAACGTGACTTATTCATCCACTAACTTATCATCTACCAGATAGCTTATCAACCATAAGCTAGTTTATCAGTCATTAGCTAGTTTGCCATACATAGCCCAAATCATACATTAAAAATGTAAAAAGTAAGTTTTGATGTTGATTTGTATGAGGAGGAAATTAGTAGTTAGAAGTGCATTTAGTCTACCCTTCTTTGGATGAAGACAAGGCAATAGTGTTATGATATATACAAGGATAATGCTATATGCGTCACTTTTTATATCAGAATCAGGTCAAATCATGCATTGGGAAGATAGAAAGCAAACCTCAATGTTTATGTGTGCGAAGAGGAAATTAATAAGTATGGGTGCATTTATCCCACCCCATATAAAACTATTGACAGCTGTCACCTTATCTGTGCACGTCAACCCACACATATATGGTATGTAACACTCTAGAAATCAGAGTAAATTAAAACCTGGAATTATGGCAACCTGACACTTGTATTGATATAAACCTCCCATAAAGGGGATCAGTCCTTAAGACTTTACAAAACCTGTACATATATAGAATTCATCAACAAACTAATCTAGACATATCTATCTAGATTACATCAGATGACAATCCATAATTCACCAAAAGAATGAGACTTAACAAATGCCCAGTTACAATACTAGTCATCTCAAGAAGCCTCGAGACCAAACCCGTCTCTCAAAACCCTGTTATACATATCATTTGAGAAAAAGTGTTAGGCTTAAAGCCTAGTGAGAACATACAGTTTATAAATTTCAAGAGATATAAACTTTTGTATCAAAGGGAATCTTTTCAAATAAGCATTTCCAAGTTAACTGTTGATAAGAATGAAATCCATTAAAATGAGACCATAAACCTTCTTTCCAGAACCTCACAATTTAATGCACAAGTAGTTCTTTTATAAACTTCCCGAAAAATATAAACATCAGTATCATAAGGAAATCTTTTCATAAAGGTTTAATTTATAAAAGATAACATTTCGCCACAACCGGGCCTTTTCGGTCCAAAACTCATCATACGATGACAAAAGAACCATTTTACCAAGGATTGTGGTGTAACACAAAGTAGACCACCAATCCGAGTTATGAGCTAAACAATTGGAATCCGAGGATACGAACACATAGGTCCGTGCTACAACGTGAGATCTAGCCCCAAGCAAAACCAATGTATACTCCTTCACTAGGATCACTATGAACCATGGCTAGTATCCGGCCTCACATAACCGTACCAAGTTGCCCCCGAGGATCATATGCATCCATAGATACAAAATGGGGAATGTGACATCCCAACAATACGTTGTTAACGGCCAGAACCTCACAATTTAATGCACATGTAGTTCTTATTTGTTAACGGCCAGAGCCTCACAATTTAATGCACATGTAGCTCTATATTTTCTTTACTTGGTAACCACCAAATAATATCAGTCGACTCAAAACCTAGGGATCCGCTAGTAATGGTACAGACTCGTCACAACAACATATGTGACCAACCATAAATAATCATATGGTATAAAAACATTTTCATAAACAAAATGTTATATCCAGTTCAACTTCTGGTAAGAATGAAAATCATTAAAATGAGTTCTTAAACATTCTTTTCACATATCCACATAATGTGCAAGTAAAACATATTTTACTTCAAATAAGATAGAATCCATCATAAAATGACCGGAACCCTAAAATCTCCCAAAACTCAAGTTATATCAAATATGTAGAAAACTTAAATCTGAAATCATAGAGATACATAGGAGTTCAAAATGTAACCATTTTGACATGTATAAAGTTTTAGAAAAGTAGTAGGAACTCACCCAATAGGTTTATACGAAAACCCGAAGAACCAGATATCAATCACGACGAAGAGGTGAAGCTTAAAACACCGACCTCTTGCTAGAAACACCGCAAACTAGCAACCAAACGAGCCTTGAAGATCGAAGAAGAAAGAAAGAGAAAAGAGAGAAAGAGATCTGAGATATTGAGATATTTTATGAAAATATCCCACAATTGAGATATTTAAGCAAACTCCAAAAAGCAACCTGACCGTGCGCCCTCAAAGAAGGAAATGCGCACGACCCGTGCGCAAGCCCACTGCCTCGCCACTGTTTCATACGCACAACCCGTGCGTTTTCTGTAGACAGACGCAGAGACCTCCTTTTCCTCTAAACAACCTCGCAAAACGGCCAAACGAAATTCGGGGTGTTACAATACTCCCAACCTTAGAATGATTTCGTCCTCGAAATCTACTCTTCTCAATGGAACACTGTCCGCAGAGGAGATCGTCTCAAACCCAAATGCCAGAATCATTAACGAGATCCTAATACCGACATCCACATTAGCTACCCTTCTTGGGCACAATTCAATCCTAACCGAGCGAACACTCAACACTTCAAAGTAACATTTACTCCCAAGGTTACGGTTGCCTCCCAACCTTAGGTGACAATTACTACCTCTAGGAAATTTGCGACCTCAACTTTCCACCTACCAATTTCTTTCAAATTGCACGGTTCCGAACTCAAAGTCAACAGTCGACGCTAATCTTCCCAAAACTCTCAGATTTCACTGATCCATTCCTAATACTGATAAAGATATTCTTACAAGGCGCACTAATGCGTCTTTCCGGCAATCGGTTAACACAGATTCTGATATCACTCAACTCCGATCCGACTCCAAATCTGGAAAATAACCCTTATTCAAATTTCTAAATACTTCTATAAATACTTCGTCTACAACCACATTATAAAGATTAATCTCTAAACATACCACCAATCTTATACATTCGGACTATAAAGGACGGACGCTAATAAAACCCACAACAGGAATTTGATGCACATGCTGAAAAATAAAAAAGGATTAGGCTTAACGCCTAGAGAGCTCAAGAGTTTTACATAAGTAAAAGCAATTAAATTGATGAACTTCTCTTTAAAACAGAACCTTTCAAATAATGAATTTTAAAACATGGAATAACTCCTTTTCAAAGTTATGCAATTTCAAAGATGGATCCGTCATTTCAATGATACTTTATAAATTGACACAACTTGTACTAACTCAAAGTATGAAACATTAGTAACACCATCCACATCGTACGTCCGAAAACATGGACACTAGGCCCAATACTCACACGACAAAAAACGAAAGAAAACTAAATATCAATATGCAGGAATAACACATTTCATTCAAACCTTAATATACGTGGGGAGAACCCAATATTAAAGTCATCATTTACCGTCGACTCCACATAACCAAAGCCGGTAAAAATATAACCTTAGTGTTTAAAATACCCCGGGTCTACGACGGAGAGACTCGTACACAAAGAGAATAGAAGGACACGCAAGTAGGCCGCCCATACAACTTCCTCGCATGACCTCTAAACGTTTCCATCTTGGGTGGCGAGAACAAATGAATGGGGCCACCCGTGATGTTATTGGATTTCACCACGTATCCCGATCTTAGTTCCCATGCCATACCAGACATCACAACTTCAAACCGTTTATTGCCTCTAGCCATACTCCGTCGAGTTCCACCTCAAGGGCTTACGGACACGGGTGCCTATCCAATACAGACGAGTTCCAACTCAGCAGCTCGTGCCACCTATTGTCTACTCGCTAGCCAACCCGAGCGGTCACTAAGTGTAACCCAAAACCTCAGGCTTTACAAAACAGACAGACTGTCTATGGATCTACAACACTGTCTAGCATTACATGACTCCAAATGAAAAACCAAAGCTCCCAAAACATGTAATTCCCAATGGCATGAAATAATCGCCATCATACTCCAAAAATTCCACAACTGTTTTTAAACCGTACAAATGTCCTCATAACACAATAATATGCATTTTCTGAAAAGGTTTATAAGTTCAAATACACCAAATGACACATACGTCAATTGAACTCCAATTATATATGTAAAATCATCAAAGAAACACTTCAACATGATTTATTTACCAAAATAACCAAAGATCCCAAAATGGGTGTCTCAACATGTTCATAAAACTAAACATTTCAAAATAACCAAAACTTATCAGCAGTTAACAATTTAATGTAAAACACAAACACTTTAAAATAAACATTTTGGCATGTACACCGTTTTCACCAATCAACTTTAACTCACCAAAAACACAAATAAATTCCATCATACTAAAATCTTTCATTGCGATTATAAATCCAGACAAATGTCCACACGACTCATTCAGTCAAAAGCCGAGCCAAAGGCCCGACACTTTACGTAAATTTCCAACGAAAGTCTCGTAAACCTTAAAACACATTTAACCGACATTTAACGTTTCCCCAAATAATGAAATGTCTTTAAACAATGTTTATGAAAACACACACCACCAGGACATGATTTCTCAAAACTCAACACGTATTGAGACCAAAGATTTTTCAAAAGTTTATGAATGCAAATATACTAAGATTCACAAAATCATCAAAGATGCATAAATCATAATGTAGATTTTACGTGTACAACATCACCCAGAATATGTAGATCACGCTATTTACTTGCTGAAATATTCAAGCTCGACATGAGCAATTTATGATGTTAAAACAATCCAAGTTACCGAATACGAAAACTTAACAAAATACTCGCACCTTGAGAAATACCGAGTAAAACATACGCAATAATTTACGCTATAACCGTGACAATAGGTTCTTGCACTTCAACATGTGCAACAATTGTTCGTACAACTCCAAAGGGAAAAATCACAATTTTATCTTTAAAATTTTTCCTCTATAACCAAGAGGCGTTGCAGCAAAAGAATTTTCAACTCACCCCATATGCAACAATTCATTCCCCAAATGGCGGTAAAATAACGGGGATGCAAATAAAATTTCAAATCGAGTTTAAAGCTTCACGTTGTAAAGATAAACACATCTGACCAAAATAGAAACTACAACGACAAAAATACCGCTAACACGCTAAATGCTTTGCGGAATTTTTTTTTAACAGTAAGAGTTAATGATGGAAATACAATCAGAACGAAAGTCCTGTCTTAAAAATAACATAAATCGTTTATGCAATCATTCACCCCCACGTGATACTTAAATCCAATGCACATAATACACGACAGTTGACATTGGTTAACAAAACTCAGAAATTAACGCACACAATGATGCATATGCACATGTTCCTGAAATTATTTACGCGACACAAAAGTCGTAAGATGAGACACCATAATCCAACTGGATTTTCATAAAACTCATTAACGCTAAAATCAAGTGGTGTCCAAATCTCCATTTTTCAACACAAGGTAAGACGACCATTTTAACAAGTGGTGAGTTTAATTTTGACCATTTTGATGAGACACGACACCCAAAGAACTCATAACTTGCACGCAATGAAATTAAACTCACGCATCTCTAAATATGCGCACGCGACAAAAGAATCCGTAAAACAAAACTCCATGAAATTCAACAAAACTCGTACAAACTAAAATCTCCAAGAAACTCCGACTCAAGGCATGGAAATAACTTTTCCTTTAAAACCATTTGACATACGTGGAAGAGATCCAATGTCAAGGTCAAAATTTCACAGCTACTTGCCCATTAACTCAAAAGCGTTAAAACACAGATATTACGACATCCAAAAATAGCATTTAAACACAAGATGTGAATAAAGAAAGTTTTGATAACAATTTGTAATCAGGTGCAACAAAACCATTTTAAGCATGCTTATGCTCAAAGTTTAAAATATGCTGAGTGCTAAATGTTTTTGCCAAAGCGTTACAAGGTAAATCACTTTATGTTTGGCAATCATTAAAAGCAATTTATACAACCTTATTTTAGAAATAAATTTAATACATGAATTTGGTCGGCACTCACATCTTAATACTACGCTTCCCAACATCCCGACGTACTATAATCAACCGGATGCCTCAAGCATCATAGGGCAACAATCCCATAAATTAACTTACAATTCTCCTCGAAATAGAATCGATCTAACAATCTTATAGTTCTAATTCCACCAACGAATCTGGCTCAAGATGATTAACTTAATGCGTTTAACGCACTTACTATCATCCCAAAGAGACATTGCTATAAACAACAATCATACTTTGGCTTACTCGCTTAGAAACTTTCGCACTATTCTAACGGTCAACATACTAAGGTAGAGCAGATAAACACAAGCACGAGAAAGGGTAAGGAAGAGTTTAACTGAAACACGCACGAAAGAAACGTACCGTTACGTCTACCAATTGTCATAACATTAGCAAACCAATTACACTCACGTAAAATATCCTCATAATCACATTAGCTAAGTGAGATTATGAACATATAACACATAAGGGTTCTTGTTACCATCATCACAACGCTTGATTAACATAACCTCCGTCGATTCTAAGACTAACCCATCTTAGAAGTTCTACCCAATCTCACAATCAGTGCCTATCAAACTCAGTCTAAGTCTAGACATCTTACATTCATGCCTAGTTCGCTTAAACTAGAGCTCTGATACCAACTTGTAACACTCTAGAAATCAGAGTAAATTAAAACCTGGAATTATGGCAACCTGACACTTGTATTGATATAAACCTCCCATAAAGGGGATCAGTCCTTAAGACTTTACAAAACCTGTACAGATATAGAATTCATCAACAAACTAATCTAGACACATCTATCTAGATTACATCAGATGATAATCCATTATTCACCAAAAGAATGGGACTTAACAAATGCCCAGTTACAATACTAGTCATCTCAAGAAGCCTCGAGACCAAACCCGTCTCTCAAAACCCTGTTATACATATCATTTGAGAAAAAGTGTTAGGCTTAAAGCCTAGTGAGAACATACAGTTTATAAATTTCAAGAGATATAAACTTTTGTATCAAAGGGAATCTTTTCAAATAAGCATTTCCAAGTTAACTGTTGATAAGAATGAAATCCATTAAAATGAGACCATAAACCTTCTTTCCAGAACCTCACAATTTAATGCACAAGTAGTTCTTTTATAAACTTCCCGAAAAATATAAACATCAGT
This sequence comes from Arctium minus, assembly GCA_954870635.1. Classification (NCBI taxonomy): domain Eukaryota; kingdom Viridiplantae; phylum Streptophyta; class Magnoliopsida; order Asterales; family Asteraceae; genus Arctium; species Arctium minus. The sequence continues at coordinate 17,531,558 of OX941097.1, read as the reverse complement.
ATCATAAGGAAATCTTTTCATAAAGGTTTAATTTATAAAAGATAACATTTCGCCACAACCGGGCCTTTTCGGTCCAAAACTCATCATACGATGACAAAAGAACCATTTTACCAAGGATTGTGGTGTAACACAAAGTAGACCACCAATCCGAGTTATGAGCTAAACAATTGGAATCCGAGGATACGAACACATAGGTCCGTGCTACAACGTGAGATCTAGCCCCAAGCAAAACCAATGTATACTCCTTCACTAGGATCACTATGAACCATGGCTAGTATCCGGCCTTACATAACCGTACCAAGTTGCCCCCGAGGATCATATGCATCCATAGATACAAAATGGGGAATGTGACATCCCAACAATACGTTGTTAACGGCCAGAACCTCACAATTTAATGCACATGTAGTTCTTATTTGTTAACGGCCAGAGCCTCACAATTTAATGCACATGTAGCTCTATATTTTCTTTACTTGGTAACCACCAAATAATATCAGTCGACTCAAAACCTAGGGATCCGCTAGTAATGGTACAGACTCGTCACAACAACATATGTGACCAAACATAAATAATCATATGGTATAAAAACATTTTCATAAACAAAATGTTATATCCAGTTCAACTTCTGGTAAGAATGAAAATCATTAAAATGAGTTCTTAAACATTCTTTTCACATATCCACATAATGTGCAAGTAAAACATATTTTACTTCAAATAAGATAGAATCCATCATAAAATGACCGGAACCCTAAAATCTCCCAAAACTCAAGTTATATCAAATATGTAGAAAACTTAAATCTGAAATCATGGAGATACATAGGAGTTCAAAATGTAACCATTTTGACATGTATAAAGTTTTAGAAAAGTAGTAGGAACTCACCCAATAGGTTTATACGAAAACCCGAAGAACCAGATATCAATCACGACGAAGAGGTGAAGCTTAAAACACCGACCTCTTGCTAGAAACACCGCAAACTAGCAACCAAACGAGCCTTGAAGATCGAAGAAGAAAGAAAGAGAAAAGAGAGAAAGAGATCTGAGATATTGAGATATTTTATGAAAATATCCCACAATTGAGATATTTAAGCAAACTCCAAAAAGCAACCTGACCGTGCGCCCTCAAAGAACCCGTGCGCAAGCCCACTGCCTCGCCACTGTTTCATACGCACGACCCGTGCGTTTTCTCTGAAGGAGTCGTGCGCCCTGTAAACAGACGCAGATACCTCATTTTCCTCTAAACAACCTCGAAAAACAGGCAAACGAAATTCGTGGTGTTACATGGTACATGCACTATGTAGCCATGGATTATATAAGGGTAAAATACATTAAAAGGTAACAAAGTTTGTCATAGTTCCTATTTGGTATAATGACAAGTTTTTGGTCAATTTAGTATAACAAACGTTCAAGTGTTCCTATTTTGCACCCATTTTACATGGTAAAAGGGTTTTCAACGTATGTGACATCGGTGATTTTTGATGTAACATTTTTCCACGTAATCAATTATTAATTACAAAATAACTTTGACAACTTGACATCTAAGTTATTAGTATTTACAAGACTTATCGGTTACCAATCAACATATGTATAAATTAGAACATTAATAGACGTTTATTACACTAATTGGGAAAAAAAATCATTGTTGTATTAAATATGAACTAAGACAACTTTAATTCATTTTAGCCTATACTCACAAAGGTTTAATCATCAAATACTTGTTTTACATTGCTCTAAGCATCTCCTCGATTTTTTTAATACCAAACTTGGTAATTATCGAAACTAGATCTAGATTCTCGAATATCGATTCTACCCTATATATTCTTAATCTATTGAATTATTATATTATCGTTATATATAATATCATATGGTTGGATTCCGATGAGAAGTTGAGTTAATGGTGACAAACGTAATAAGTGGTTATCAACCGTTGGATGAGAAATTAACGCATATTAAGATGACATGCACCGAGATAAGACGCACCGAGATGCACTAGATCAATTCATTTCTAAGCCGCAATTCATGGGAGGGTTGAGATTAAAAGAGATCAACGGTTCAGATCCACTTCTCACGTTTCTCACCGTTAACTCAACTTCTCACACGATCCTTCGCCTAATACTATATACCTATTATGCTTACCACTTTGTGGTCTATTTGGGATTTTCGGAATGATATTCTCTTTGGAAACTCGAAGCAAAAGAAGACGGAGATTTAGAGAACATTATAATTCATGCTTACTTTTCGGTAAATCATAGAAGTAGCAAATTGTCTATTAATTGGGTTGGTTGGCTTGCAAATCCATCCATTGCTATTCTTATGTAATTATATCTTTTTCTAACATCTTTGCTAGTTTTATAAAATTCATCCATTCTAAAAAAATCAATTAAAAACAGTGTTAAAACAAGAGAACATGAGAACTACCAAATTACATGTAATTTCACATTGAAATCACATGTGATTATGACGCATCTTTGGCCGTTACCTATGCAGTGCCCACACACCTTTACGTTAATCATGTTCTATAATCGTATATGATTCGATCATTCTCGTGTACTCTTTTAAACCTTCCCCTCTTCTTCTTTATATATATTTTGTTTGTACTTGACATATGTGGAGGGCATCCACCACATTCCACATAATTGGAGAAATGGGTGGTGTCTTTTGATGGTACTTTTGCATGCCCTTTAAACCAGATTTGTCCAATAGAATATGACCCCAAAGGACTCTTTCAATGTGGAACATGTTCCTTTTTTTCCTTTTCAACATTAGGATTTTTTTATTATTATTTATGATCAATATGATCGTAACGTGTCGTATATAACTCTTTTAGTAGTTTCTGAACGATATTGTAAAATACCATAAAAATATACGGTTGCTCTATATATAAAAATATGTTGTATGTATATTTTTTATCTGATTTTGATAAATGACTGAATGTTGAACTTTTGTTTTGATTATAAATATATAACTCGGAAACTGGCAAACACGTAAGAAATAATAAATGGTTATAAATATTTATCAGGGTGTAGTCATGGGGCTTACAACCAGCCTACGGAAAGATCTACAGACCAAACATATGATGCAGTTGGTGCTTTGGCCCAAAACCTTGTCTACATCTTTGAATTAAACGTATTCTCAAATTTTAGTTTTTTTTTAATTCAGGGTTTTTGGATTTTTTGGATCTATGTGATTGGTGCAAAAATCTTGTTCTTTGTATTAAACTTTTTGCAAGATGGGTTTGAACTTTGAAGACTTTGACCTTCGACGAGTAATTCACGAGTTAGTCGGCATCAAAGACCAATAAGTATCAATCCACTCAACCCACATGATTAATTAGCCACCATCCACAAATAATCACTACCATCATTTCATTTAATATATATGACATCATATCTATACTTTGTGTAGACAGTTCATGAAGAATATATGTAAGTCGATGTGTCTTTAGATTCTCCACTATGTCGTAAAGATCAAAGAAGTTTCCCAAATTTCACATATGAATTTTAGTCATATGTAAACGACAAATGAGCATATTTATTGGTTTAAAAATGATGGTCATTTTATGAAAAACATTAACAGTTAATAAAACCTTCGTACAAAAACTCAATACACATACATAGATTCGTCCATTTAAAGGCCTTTCATATGAATTAAATACTTTTATTCATCATGGCTTAATTGACTGCTTAAAAAAGCAAATTCAATGTATCAATATATTGATTGACAATAAAATTCAACTTTCTCACGAGCTAAATGCATACAATAACAACGTATTTTAAACCAATTGTCATGTTAAGCAATGTATTTTTATGTAAAAGAATAAAAGATACTTTAATTTTCATTCATTTTAATACAAAATTTCATCCTTTTTGCAAATTTATGGTCATTATTATTGAACGATCACACAATTGTAAAATAAAGAACATATATCGTCTAAAACAAAAAGATGGTCTAAAATACGTATGTCACAATTGTGTGCATTTAACTTTAGAACAAGTATATTTTTTCTCTTTGATATTTAAAAATAAGGTTTCACTTACAATAAACCTTAGGCTATATGCCCTAGAGTTGGGCACAGACTGGTCTGATTTGGTCCAAATTTTATCCGATCTAAACTTTATCCTGTCTTAAAAAGATGATTTGTTCCAAAATATTTCAGAACAATTAAGGATTGGTTGTTTCGTATAGTCTAAGGCCATTCTGGATCTAGAGATCCGATCATTTTGCCCATCTATAATGTGCCCTCAGCACATGTAACACCCTCAAATCTGGAAAGAACAACTAAATTAAAATTTTCAATAATGCCTCAAAAATAGATAAGATCACTTACAACAAGTTCATACTTGAAATATTAAACCAGGTCTAACCATCAACGAAGGTAAATAAATTCTTATACAAAGACTAGTTAGAGGTCGGGTGTTACTAAAACCCAAATACAAGTTGCTATTCCCAAGACAAGGCGAAAGGCTTCACCAAACTACTCACCCTCGAGCACACTTCTAACACATCTCTCTCCAAGGTGTCACTAGAACCAATCCCCAAACGAACCTGTTGCACATGCCGACAAATAAAAAGGTTAGGCTATCGCCTAGTGAGTTCAAGAGTTTTATATGAATAAACAAATCTTTTAAAAGGAATAACCTCCATTTAAAATTATGTCCTTTCCGATATTTTACTTTAAACCCAAAGACAACTATTTCCCAATATCATGCATTTTCGAAAACAAACATCTTGTTACAAACATTCTTTATAAATGATACAACCCACACTTACTCGATACGAGAATAAGGATTAATTCCCGATTTTAGAAACGTAAGTAAAACATTGTATCCCAAAACAACCAACACACGGGTGAAACATGACACTCAACCCATAAGTCCTCGTTAAAATCCATAAATGTCATACGTCAGAAAATCATGGATACTAGACCCAATACTCACACGACCATAAATTAAAAGAAAGCCGAACACCCAACATGGGGACGACATACTTCATTCAAACCTTAATATACGTGGAGGAAGATCCAATATTAAGGTCCTCATTTACTGTCGACCACATAAGACCAAAGATAATAAAGTAAAACGTCAACTTTATAAGACACCGTTGGCTGATGACGGGGGAGACCCGTATCCGTTTAGAGTGGAGGAACACAAAAGTATGTCATTCATGCAATGTTAATCGCATGACACCTCACGACATAACAGCCCAAGTGTCCCTACGACTTCTTAACAAGTTTCACCATAGAAGATGGTTGACCTTGATGGATCATTCCTAAGAACTCCACCCCAAAGGCCCGACACACTTAAAGACTACCTCTCAGGCATTACTTCAAGCGACGGAGGTCCCGGTGCCTACTTCTCATGTAGCACCCTCAGACTCAACTCTCCAGTGCCTACTTGTAAAGTTTCCAGTCATAAAACATGGGTACCGGAGTTCAACCCCGTAATACCCAATTGACCATCCCAAACAGACTGACTTACGTGCCTATGGATCCAATGCAACACAGTCTAACCTTACCGGACTACACATGAATGACCAAAGCACTCGAGCCCGTAACCAACCTCAATACGCAACACAACGCATTAGTACGTACGTCTCTGGACTCTACATTGAGCCATATAAAACCGGACAAGTGTCCTCAAGACTCATTTAAAACGACATCGATCCAAAATACTAAAAACCTCTTTTTGACTAATGATTGACGCTTTTCAAATAATAAACGTACTCGACCCATATCATGCAATCACACGCTCCAAAATACTTGAATGGACTCCAACACAGTTTAAGTTGGGACAAAAAGGTTTTCCAAATAGATTTATACTCTTTATCCTTTCAAAACGTCCCATAACACAAAATTAAACCTTTTACCCAAACAAACACTAAAAATGTCTTTTAACCAAATAATCTCATTTATGCAATAAATCACCAAAATACGTCCATATACGTCTCATTTATCAAGATGCCCAAAAATCCCGAATGTGGGTGTTTTATAAGTTTATAAAGTTAAACACTTCCAAGTAACCAAAACTTATCAAGTGATCAGCAATTAACAATTTCATGTAAAACACAAAACACTTTAAAATGAACATTTTGGCATGTATAACGTTTTCGCAAATCAATTTGAACTCACATTGCTAGATTTAGGCTAAATCTATATTTTACCCAACTTGAGCTTCCTTGGAGAAAACTTGAATCCACGAGTAAATCCTTCCAAAAACCTCAATCACAACTTGAATCCACCAACCACATACTTCTAGATCACCAAGATGAGCCATTCATTCCAAATCTTCAAGTTGATAAAAAGGGTTGGGTGAAAAACCTAGAAATTGATAAGGGTGATGAAGAAGATGAACACATTTTAGCCTTAGCCTTAGCCTCCAACCTTGCTAAATGATGAGAAGTCACTTGGATTCCTTAGTTTTGGTACCTCGAAAGCCCAAAATCGACAAATAGAAGCATAAGGGTTCGATTCTTCAGAGAGGAGGATGAAAGTGGGGGATGAAACAAGTGAAAAGGGGTTAAAATCAGGTTTTTAAACAAGCTGGGGGGCGACCGCGATTGTGCCGAGCGATTGTGACAGTGGGCATTGCCGCCAGGGCACTCTCGCCTGGAACGTACCGTGGGCACTCCCCCACTAGCGACTGTGCCCCGCGATAGTGCCCACTGTCACTGTCGCCCAATGCTTTCCGGACCCGAAATTTGACCATTTTCGCATTTGAAGGTTTCCGATCCGCTAGGCTTCTCCGTGAAGCATTAACCCACCATTATCCACTGACGAAGACTTTTTAAGGGTTATGATAACATTTTGTTTATCTTGATAAAATTTCGGGTTTTACAGCACGTAGAACATGTATACTTGCACAAAAAAGCGAGAATTCGGGTATGGCAGTCACAATGTAGAAGTTGAAATTATTTTTGGGATTGGGCCCCTTTTGGCATAAGGTCTTAAGCTAACCATCTAGCTCATTGTTGTATATCTAATTTTCCTCTCACATGATACTTTTGGAGTTGGACGGTATGAGTCAACTCGAAGGTTGCATATTACAAACCATTTTACAAAAATCTTAGGCTACTTTAAACATCTAATAGTCATGAATAATTATTAAATATTTACATATTTCTCTTTAGGTGAAGGATCGTGTGAGAAGTTGAGTTAACGGTTGATCTATTTTAATCTCAAGCCCTCCCATGAATTGCGGTTCAGAAGTGAATTGATCTGGTACATCTTATTTCAGTGCATTTTATTCTAATGTGCGTCCATTCCTCATTCAACGGTTGATAACTACTTCCCATACAACTTATCATCGAAACCCAACCCTTTCTCTTGATGTGTACAATAATACACTATATTGTTAAGAAGTCCCAATTTGATTCCGGATAAAAAATATAATTAAAAAATATACCTAGTTAGCTTTATTAGCTTCATTATGGCAGGCCCTAAACCAGCCCGAACCACATATTGAGGGCCAAAAGTTTAAAGTGCTCCACGCCACCAACCACCACCACCAATTACCACCACCACCACCACCAAAGGTACATAGGGTGTACATTTTATTTTGGTGACAGCTTTACTTTTTCTTTGACTTTTTCCTTTTTGACCTTGATATTTGCAATAATGGTTTCACCCTTGATTTTGGCATCCACCAATCACTACCACCATCACCTCTCAAATTTTGCCACTCAATTCTCATTGTTTCTACATATTATTATTATTATTTTTTTTTATCGACAAGTGGTTTTCTACTATTTGATAATGGAAGGTTAAATCTGATTCCCATTTTGATTTGTTGTTTTGTTAAACATAAATTCTCATATTTTGAGGATTAAATAAGAATTATGTGAAAAAGGGTTTTTTTAACCAATAACTTAAATTTATACTTGTCTTTTTTTAGATTATCATGTAAAAAGCAAATTAGATATATAATAGTTTGTTAGATGGTTGACATAAGAGCTCAGTGTCGATAAGGATCTCAATTTTCAAATAAAATATGACTTCCACACTGTGTTGGCAAACTTGAAGTTGAACTCTTGCTAATTTGTGCAAGTATATCATCTCGTAACTAACTGTATTACACTTTATTGTCGAATCAAGTAAGAAATTGCTAAAACGAAGTAGGCTACGAATATTTAGGGGTCATATAGAAAAATACATAACCATCCATACAAAGACGGGCCTAGAAAAGTTTCAAGTGATGGCACCATTTGACTATAAGAAACAAATATATATTTTTCATAAAATTATCATTGGTTTGTTAGTTAGTCCATTGCTTTCTATAAGTGAGGTCATGCGTTCAAGTCTTTTATTGCAAATTTATTTCAGAAACATAATAAATCTGAAATTAAGAGCTAAAAACTAAGAAAATAGGCCTAATGGGATTCGAACTCGGGTCTGGGGTGGAAAAAAGTCTTGCAAACCAACTATACTAAACAAAACTTATGTCTTTATGATAGTTTCAAAATATATATGGTGACACACAACAAATTGATACCGTGATACTTTTCATAACCCTATAATTTTTTCACATTATGACAGAGAAACGAAGTGATAGCTCGTGCCACCGTATTTAATACAGTAGGTCACATGTAATCATTTTATTAAAGCTAATTATTTGATTTTAATTATTAAGCATTATAATAATTGCTTTAAGAACATTTAACACCTTTGATGAAATTTATGCCAAAATGCAAAGAAATTTAATATTAATTTCTATTTAGTGTAATGATGTACTTTTTGTCTTAAGTAATGTAACGAATATTCAATTTGCATATTTTGTGTTCATTTTAACTATTAACTTATATATCTTTGTAACCATTGATGATGTGTATACCAAAATTTAAAGTTATAAAAAAATCTTGATTACAGGTAAAATATTGTATCGTAATCAACAAATATGAGAATCAAACACTAGTACTTACTGCAATAATTGAGACAAAATTAATCCTCATATTAAATAAAAACTAAAATAAATTTAATTGTATTTTGATATATTTTACATATGAAACTTATTAGTCCGATTTGATTTGAGTGTATTTTACCCTGTTCAAAAACCGGTTCCAGAACAGTTCCAAATCGGTTCCTTGAAAACTGGGCCAACTGGTCTTGGTCCCAACCAAAAACCTGAGGACCAATCTAGGCTCGGTTCTGGTCCCAAATTTGGTCCCGGGTCCGGCCTGCTTTCAAAATTGAATTTATATGTTTTTACATAAAAATATTATACATTGTTTTATAATTACGATTTTTAAAATTTAGTATTGAAATACACTTTAAATAATACACTACAGGGTTGTTTTTTTTTTTTTAAAAACCTCTTATACACCACCTCTTAATGACTCTTAAGTCTGAATCATTCAGACTATTTTACACACCACCTCTTATTTATCATAACTAAAATAAGAATTCAGACTTTAGACCTCTTAAAAAACAAACGACACCTAAGTAGATAAAATCTTGAAAAACTTTTAAAAAAAACTTGAAATTTTGAAGAAACTTAAAAAACTTGAATTATAATTTATGAAAACTTTAATTTAGCCATCTCTATTTTACACCATTATATATTCAATGATTAAAATGGGTATATGGGCCTCAAGTCTAGCAATCAAAATGGGCTGGGCCTATGGGTTGTCCGGTAAACCCGACCCGGATCACAATCCGCTACAATATCCATCGCCGTTAGTTCTACGTTACCGATCGCCGCCATCATCTTCTAAATCTAACCATTTTCATGGAGTTCAATGGCTACTAAACTTAAGAATCATTTAAATTCGTCACAATTCAAGCTCAACAATGGCGGAATCTACCACCGGGCCACCGCCGGCGTATTCTCTATCATTCACGGACGACAAGACGGATCGCCGCTTCGAGGAAAGCGAGAACCCGTTCGAAGGCAAGTGCTCTTGCTTAACGGTAGCTCTTTGCCCTTGTCTCGTATGTTTCATGCTTGTGATGATAATAGTCTCGATCGTATTGACTGTCAAATTCCATATATTTTGCCACACTCCTCTTGGATCTCTCCTGTACAAGAAGAAGTGTTAGTAGGTTCAAACCCTAGGTCAATTCGTCTAAATTCGCTTTCGAAATCGATTACTTTTGTGAAACCTAGGGCTAATCATGTGCATTCCGCTTTATCACTTAGTTTTAGACAAACAAATATGTTAAATTCCAATTTGAAGTTGAAAAATCCTGATCTATTAGAGAAGACATCGCATTTCCGAATTAGGGGATTTTGCGGAGTTGCAAATTCGGATGGTGAATCAGAAGGGGAAGAAGATGTTGAAGGTTATGAGAGTGTAGGTGTGAAGTCTGTAGCTGATGAAAAGGAAGTCAAAAGAGTTTGTGATGTGATTGAGGAATTGTTTGCATTGGATCGAAATATGGAAGCTGTTTTAGATGAGTGTGGGGTTAACTTGACTCATGATCTGGTTATGGATGTATTGGAAAGGTTTAGACATGCTAGACGGCCGGCTTTTCGGTTCTTTTCTTGGGCTGGTCAACGGCCAGGGTTCAGCCATGATTCAAGAACGTATAATTCGATGATGAGTATACTTGGGAAGACTAAGCAATTCGAGACTATGGTCTCTTTGCTTGATGAAATGGGTGAGAAAGGGTTGCTCACATTGGATACGTTTCAGATTTGTATCAAAGCATTTGCAGCTGCGCAACAAAGGAAGAAAGCCGTTGGAATCTTTGAGTTAATGAAGAAATACAATTTCAAAGTTGGGGTTGATAGCATTAACTGTTTGCTTGATAATCTTGGTAGGGCAAAGCTTGGGAAAGAAGCCCAACTTTTGTTTGATAAGTTGAAAGGTAGGTTTACACCAAATATACAAACTTACACAATCTTGCTGCATGGTTGGTGTAAAGTTGGGAATTTGTTGGAGGCAGGGAAGGTGTGGAATGAGATGATAGACAAAGATATGTATCCCGACATTGTGGCCCACAACATGATGCTCGAAGGGTTGTTAAAGGTCCACAAGAGGTCTGATGCTGTGAAGTTGTTTGAGGTCATGAAAGCAAAGGGTCCATTTCCTAATGCAAGGAGTTATACAATCATGATTAGCGATCTATGCAAGCAAAAACGGATGAAAGATGCTATTGAGTGTTATGAGGACATGCTGAATTGTGGCTGCATGCCAGACGCTGCAGTTTACACATGTTTGATTAAAGGTTTCGGAAACCAAAAGCAGATGGATAAAGTTTATGGATTGTTGAAGGAGATGAAGGAAAAAGGATGCCCGCCTGATGGGAGGATGTATAATACTCTGATCAAATTGATGACAAACCGCCAAATGCCAGATGATGCAGTGAGGATATACAAGAAGATGATTCAGAACGACATTGAGCCAACTATCCACACCTATAACATGATGATCAAATCTTTCTTTAGGGCAGAGAATTACGACATGGGTGTTGCAGTTTGGGAGGAGATGAACCAAAAGGGTGTTTGCCCAGATGATAATTCCTATATTGTGTTCATAGGAGGACTCATTAGGCAGGGAAGAGTAAAGGAGGCATGCAAGTATCTTGAAGAAATGATAGAGAAAGGCATGAAACCGCCTCAACTTGATTACAATAAGTTTGCTGCAGATTTTTCTAGGGCTGGTAAACCTAACGTACTCGAGGAATTGGCTCAAAAGATGAGATTAGAAGGTAAGTTTGAGGTTTGTGATATCTTGTCAAGGTATTCCAAAACAATTAAGAAAACAGGTGAAAGCTTTAACTTTATTAGAAACTAAGTTGTTTTAAGTGGGAACTGTTTGTGCATTCTTGTGTAGTGTTGGTTTCTCTTAGGAGTTTCACTATCTCATCTGTATGTGCATATCAAATTCTTAGTAATTGAATTCTGCCCTATCTGATTTTCTTAATTTTCTAATCAAATTGCAACATCAAATTGTTATTAGTTTCATATACCTTATTAATTAGTTTAACATCTTTTGGTTCACTATGATCATTAGTAGTTGTAACTTTGTTAGTAGCATGCTTTCTTTCTGTCGGTATGAATATGAGTGTTTGATTTTTTTTTTCTTTTTCATCATCAATTTCTTCTCTTTTTCATGAGACTCTTTCTTTAAGATGAACAACACTTGTGTAGGCTTTTCTTCCAAATTACCATTTCATGGATTTCATACTCATTTCATTGAGAACCTGGAACCACCAAGAGCATGCCATGATTTTTAATAACATTCATCATGAATATAAACATTTATGATGAATGTGTTGGCTCTAGATTTCTCGATTTATAGATCTAATTCACTATGAGCGGAAGCAGTTTAGATCTAAATCAGACAAGAACAATTAACAATGACATAAATGATATCACCAGGAGAATTTAGCCATCATCGTCATATTGTATTGATTGAACATCGAGATACACTTAGATTGATGCTCACGTTACTCATAGTAGTGTGTGAAAGAGTGTATTCGAAAGCTTACTGCGTAAAAGACATGAACTGCTATTTATAAGGCTATAGAAGCCAAGTCAAACCATTGTCCAATAGTAAAAGTCCACGTGTAAAGTGCTCCAACAAACTTTAGGTAGGAAAGGTTGAGCAGTAGCCAATTCATACTTGAACATTGTTGAAGAGGTGGATGCTTGGGGGGTCTGCGAATTTATCATCAGGTTAAGGGTCTCTAGATGATCATTGCAGAATAGTTCTGGACTTCAACACTTCTTTTACAATACTTCTTACAACATGAAATTGGGGCTAACATAATGTTCCGTCCATATTACCATTCATCATGAATCCACATTACCATTTCATGGACATGTGACGCACTCTCGATGTTCCCCGGTTCTCAATGAAAACGAGGTTTCTAACGGATCTGCCCACATATACATATATATACATAAACACCCACAATATAGATAAGAGGGTCATTCGAGAAGGGCCAGATCACATGTTATTATAATGTGAGTTCACATGTGATACAACACGTCCTACATAGGGGTGTAAATGATGCGAGTCAAGCTTGAGTATCATTATACTCGAACTCGAAACTCAATTACCAAGCTCGAACTCGACTCGAAAACTCGCGAGTACTAAAAATACAAACTCAACTCGAACTCGATTACCAAGCTCGAACTCGACTCGAAAACTCACGAGTAATGAAAATACAAACTCGACTTGAATTCAATATCCAATTTCCAAACTCGAACTCAAACTCGTTTCAAGCTCGAAAACTCGAATCAAGCTCGAACCCGTTTAATGTGTAAAAGAACTCAAGGTGAACCCGTTTTTATGAGGTACTCCTATTAAAACAATCACATAAGCTCAAGCCCTAAGGCTCAAGCCATTTAGCAAAAGCAAATAATGTAAAAACAAGGTAGGAGAAAAGTCTATATATAGTGGAGTTCAAAGCATTGAGTTCTATATCCCATCAATGTGGGATGGATTAGACACACACTCAAGAGTTCATCCGTATATTTTACACCATTTTCCAAAAATAAAAAATAAAAAAACTTATTATTATTATTATTATTGTAATTATCATCAATTAAATTAAAATATTATTACTAATTATTATTATTATTATTTTGCTTATCGAGTATCTCACGAGCTTATCGAGTCGATTATCAGGTCGCTCGACTCGACTCGTTAGTATGTCGAGCTCGAGTCGAGCCTATTCGAGTCGAGTGTTGACCGAGTTTTGACTGAGTCGATCTCGAGTAGCTCGCGAGTTGACTCGTCTCATTTACACCCCTAGTCCTACAGGACATGAGCGACTTGGTCAACATGACCTTGGTCGCATTGCATGATGGCCGGCCAAGGCGATGTTTTTGTATCACATATGATTACGTGTTAGCATCATCTATGATCCGGTCTTTCTCAACTTTCTTGTTTGAAGATGCCTCTATCCCCCCACCCCGTATATGTTTGTAATGATAAATTTATGTTTGTAATGATAAACTAGTATTGGGTCCGTGCATTGCACGGGAGGATAAATTTTTTGTTGGAATATTGAACCGAGTTAAAATGGAACGTAATTTCTCTGTTAACAGTTAATGAAATACAATGTGAAAAACGAATGTATTTTCATAAGTGGTTAACTTGCATATATTCTTAATCGTTTGTTGTTATGAGTTTGTGCAATAATATTGGTAATAGTTTTGTATTATATTATTTAAAACTCAAACGACATGTCTCACAACATATTTATCTGACTATTGACTTCAAGACCTCATAGTATTAATCGATAAAAATAAAGATATGTATATATATCTTATTCCCCTACTTCGAAAAATATGATTGTGGGTTTTGAAAAATATAAACAAATCCTTAGTAAATAAAATAAAATATAAAAAAGTATTTTTTCAAAGAAACAAAAATATAGTGGAATACCTTTTGTTCAGTTGCAGGTTTCGCCATTGACACCCGACCGTTCGCCTTCTTCTTGTACTCGGATGATACATAGAGAAGCTATATATATTTATAGTGAATGTAGAGAATATTTTAAAATCTTTTATTTTCATTTTCGATTTTACATTTAAATGTAAATATATTAAAAATATGGAAGAATATTTTTATATCTACATCGTTTTTATTTTATTTTCTTTACACTTGGTTAATTTGGAAAGTATTGCGGAATATTTTTATTTTAAAGAATACGATAATTTATTAGTGTATCTCGTTATTTTTTATTTTTAATTCATATCAACCTTCTTTTTTTCTTCTTTTAATGCTCGTGAAAAAAATACGTGAGATTTTATATTATCAAAAAAAATACGTGTAGATTTTATATTATGCTAATATAAAATACGTGTAGATTTTATAAAATAAAATAGATTTTATATTAGCAAAAAAAATACGGAAGAAAAAAGAGTTTATATTACATCTCATTATGTAAAAAGATTTTATAAAATAAAATATGGAAAAAGATTTTATAAAATAAAATATGGAAAAATTATTATGAGATGTAATATAAAAAAATACGGAAGAAAAAAGATTTTATATTACATCTCATTAATAAAGATTTAAATGTAAAATCTACATTTAAAATAGATTATGCTAATATAAAATCTATTTTATAAAATCCTCCACCAAAAAAACAAATAGTTATATTAATAAATGAGTATCCATTTCACAAATAGATGATTATGTGAGATTAGGGATGGCAGAAAACCCCGAACCCGACGGGGAAACCCGAAACCCGACTAAGTTCGGGTCGGGTTAGACAATTTCGGGTTGGGTCGGGTAACGGGGAAATTTTCGGGGATTTTATCGGGTTCGGGGCAAGGTATCCCCGCCCCGCCCCGATATATATATATATATATATATATATTATTAAAAATAAAATTATATATATATTATAATAAAATTATATATATGTTATATAAAATATATTATATAAAATTATATATATTATGAAATTATATATATAATTATATATAATTATATAAATAAAATATTAAATTATCGGGTCGGGTTCGGGGATTCCCCATCGGGTCGGGTTCGGGGACGGGACATAAAAAATCCCCGACGGGGCGCCCCGAATAAAAACCCGACAGGGAACGGGGCGGGGACGGGGATGCATATCGTTTTTGAGGACGGGGACGGGGGACGGCAAACCCGCCCCGAACCCGCCCCGTTGCCATTCCTATGTGAGATATTGTGCTTGGAAAGGTTGTACCAAAGCATTAAGAAGTTGTAAATTAAGTAATTGACTTTAATTAGTTGTAACTTGTGCTTAAAATGTTGTAATTAAGAGTTTTTCATACCGTTTTTATAATATAGTATAGATATAGATTAACTTGTAAAACAATTAAGATAAATATGAAGTAAACGATACCAATAAGATACTGTGAGAATATATGGTTATTATAGATTTATAAAAGTTACTATATTTGAAAATAAAGTCAGATAAGACACTAAACTTAGGGGTTGTTTGGTTGGTTTTCCATTAAGTTATGTATGAATAAAGTTGTCTGTATGGATTAATCTGTCTGTATAGATTTAGAAGATTTTTATTTGAGAGAGTTTTTTCATAAATGGAAGGAACGTGTTTTTTAATGGGAGAGACTGGTTTGAAAAAAACTTGACTTTCTACATAAAGCTCCCCCTTGAAATCTTACAGAATAAGCCACTTTCTATATCATTAAGCCACTACCAAACAGTCATATATAGCTGACTGAATAAGATGTGAATCTCATTAAGCTCATTAAGCTGCTAACAAACAGACTCTTAATTTAATATATATATATATATATATATATATATATATATATATATATAGAGAGAGAGAGAGAGAGAGAGAGAGAGAGAGAGAGAGTTGGGGTGTCAAACGAGAACACCTCTATTTTATAAAAACGTGAGAACACCCTTATCACATGTGAGGGGACCTAGTGGTTTGCTGACGACTTGGCTCGTGATCTAGGTCGTGCCAAAGGTTGTTTGCGATTTAGTATCACATGTGATAATAGTATCACATCAATAATACCCTTATCATATGTGGTAATACTTGTGATTCGGCCTAGTAGTGTGCGGACGACTTGGCCCGCAACCTATGTCACACCAATGGTCGTCCGTTTCCTGATTTAGTATCACATGTGATAGACTATAGTATAACATGTGATTGACTTTAGTAAAAAAATGTTCTTGCATCTTCGTAAAATGAAAGTGTTCTCGTTTGAATCCTTTAAATCAAATAATTATCGTTCTTTCATTTTTCTTTATTGTTATTATTATTTATTTTATAAAACAATCAGTTTTTTAATTTACACAGTAATCAATATAATTAAGAAGATATATTTACATCTCTATTTTTTTTACGTGAGCTTTTTTACAATTTTAATCAATGTATAAAATTAAAGAAAAGCTCCTACAATCAAATATATATATATATATATATATATAGGGTCCTAATCAAAAGAGAACTATGTAGTTTGTGATAACCGTGAGATACAATGTAAATTTAATTTTAATAATTAAATATGAAAGGTTATATTGGTAATTTTTTTATTTGACAACTCATTCCTAAAATCATGGCAATCTCTAAAATCATGGCAACTCATCCCTAAAATCATGTATTAGGAGACGTGTTTTAAAACTACCTCATCCCCCAAACCCACCTTCAATATCATCTCCAACCCACCATAGCAGCACCGCGAAACCCACCTTCGATCTCATCTCCGATCCACCATAGTAGCACCGCCAAACCCACCTTCGATCTCATCCCCGACCAGCCATAGCAGCACCGCAAAATCCACCTTCGATCTCATCTCCGACCCGCCATAGCTGCACCGCCAAACCCACCTTCGATCTCATCTCCGACCGACCATAGCAGCACCGCCGAACTCACCTTCAATCTCATCTCCGACCACCATAGCAAATGGAAATCAGAAAACTCTGGAAGCAAACGCTAGATCCAGTATATTGGAATTTGGGGCTTCATACATTTACAGATGCGATTTTGAAGTTCCTAAAATTTTTGGAAATATTGGAGTTGTGTTGGTGGACAACAAATTGAGCAAAGGGGTGTTTTTCAAGACCATCTTTCTTCATAACATCACCTTCACTTGTGATTGTTGGGTTCAATTTTCTTCTAATAATCCCGACAAGAGAATCTTCTTCACCAACGTTCTTCAATTCCTGCATTTTTGATGGGGCCAATGTAACAACCCAACGCGTACCATAGCGCAAAACTAAGGGTTATTAACTAACAACGCCAAATGGCCCAAAACAAACATCTACATTACAAAGTTTGCGAAAAGACAACCTATTACACAACTGAGATTATGAAGAAAGATAAACTAAAATGACGGTCTTCTAGCCAACTCCAGCTTACACCTTATCTTTGCCCTTATCTGCTCTTCCTACCTCACGCCTGTCTGAAAAGGGTTTTAGTTTTGAAAGAGCGAGGGTTAGACCAACGGTCTACTGAGTTCCCTCTGTTAGACCACAGTCTCATTGGATTCAAGATCATCCAATCTGAAGATCCAATCTGAAGCTAAAGCCGAAACATCGACTCTCGATATTAAAGTCTAATGTTTATTTGTAATAAATGTCAAAGTAATTAATGTTTATTGTTATTAGTTTAGTTAGTTAGTTTAGTTAGCTTTATAATATCTAAGTTAGATTAGATATTATTTGGTTTATATTGTTTAATATTGCAACTTGTTGTTGCAAGTAGTTGTTTAGGTAGTGTGTCTTAGAAGCTAGATCTATTATCAGATCTCAACAACTCTCTACAATCAGATAAGTTTAGAACACACACAAAAGGTGTAAAAACTAGAGAGAACACATAGAGAAAAGCTTCAATCGATCAAATACCGAACCTTGTAACCATTGTTATTAATCAATACAGGTTGGTAATCGTTAATGTGTTGTTTGATATAGAACTTGATATAGTATTGTGGACCGACAATTGCTATCAGAGCCTAATAATAAATCAAAATCAAGTTTTAAAAAAAACGACTCTGTGTTCTTGTTTGAAAATCGATTTCTAGATTTAGAGTGTTTTAGGTGTTAAAATCGATCAGGTTCTGATCGATATACATGCTAGATCGAGTTGTGAGTGATTAATTTCAGTATAGAGCTTTAATCGAGTTCCATTTTGGTGATTTTGTGGTCTGAGTTCGAGTTTTCAAAAGTTACTGTGCCATCGATTTATTTTCGAAAAAGTGATTTTTTATCGAGATCAAGTGGTCACAATCTATTCTAGAAGTGTTTTTAGACATATTGGTAGAGTTTGGTACTGTTAATCTTGGAAAAAACAGGTTGAAAAGTCGATTTTATCGAAGTATAGACGAACTTGCGCAAACCAGAGGAAGAACTCACGCAAAGCCCACTTTGCGTAACCTACTTTGCGCAACCAACTCAATACGCAAAGCCTACTTTGCGCAACCAACGTGATACACAAAGCCTACTTTGCGCAACACACTGATCACGCAAAGCACACTTCTCGCGACCAACGGCTTACGCGAACTTCACTTTTCGCGACTCACTTGAAACGCAAAGCTCACTTTTCGCAACTCACATCACGCAAACCTCAGTTCACGTGATCAACTCCTCACGAAAAGCTTAACTCTACTTCGCGCAACCCACTTGAAACGCAAACCTCAGTTTGCGCAACCTTCTTGAAACGCAAACCTCAGTTTGCGCTTCCAACGTCTCGCGCAAACCTTACTTTGCGCTTCCTACGTCTCGCGCAAACCTTACTTTGCGCTTCCAACTCTTCACGCAAACCTCTCTTTGCGCAAATACAAGACTTCAATCTTTTTATTCAGAATGACATCTAGAGAAGCCCTTGCAATCAGAACTGACACCAAGCCACCAGTTCTCTTTAAAGGAGAATACGAACAGTGGAAAGATCGGTTCCTGAACTTTGTTGACAGACATGATTTGGGTGATTTCATCAGGCAATCTATAGAAGAAGGGGTTATGAAACCAGTTATGACGACTCGTTTGGTTGGAAATGTGCCGACACAGGTTGAACTTAAGTATCATGAGCTAGAAGATGATAACCTCAAGAGAGCAAAAGGTGATAAATTAGCAAAGTCATACATTCTACAAGGAATTCCAAATGAAATCTATGTAAAGATTGACAGCTATAAAGCCTCTGGCAAGGAGATGTGGGATCAACTAGAGAAGATGATGCTAGGTTCAAAGGTTGGGAATCAGCTGAAAATCTCCAACTGCCTAAATAATTATGAAGAATTTAGAGGCAGAGTCGGAGAAACTTTAGAAGAAACCTATGACAGGTTTGTGACCTTGCTGAACGAACTAAGCAAGAACAAGGTCCACAAATCTCAAATAGAGCTGAACGTCAAATTCCTGAGTATTCTACAGCCGGAATGGAAGAGATTTGCCAGGCAGATGAAACAGATCAAGGATCTGAATGAGATTCCACTTCATGAGGTGTATGAAACCCTCAGACAAAATGAAGAAGAGGTGGATGAAATTCTAGATGAGAAGAGGCAGAAAGGAAAGACAGTTGAAGACATAGTTGCTCTTGTTGTCAGGAAGAAGAAGAACAAGACGATTGTGTATGATTCAGAAGAAAATGAAGCTTATGCAAACTCTGACTCGGATGAAAATGACCAACTGAAGCAAGTA
This sequence comes from Arctium minus, assembly GCA_954870635.1. NCBI lineage: Eukaryota > Viridiplantae > Streptophyta > Magnoliopsida > Asterales > Asteraceae > Arctium > Arctium minus. Next base: position 17,511,518 of record OX941097.1, on the reverse strand, counting down.
ATGCTTCTGCTGACAAATGCTTTTCAGAAAAAGTTCTACAAAAAGCCAACATCAAACAGTCAGAGGTATTCTTCTGGTCCTAACAACTATGTCCATAAGGAAAGGGTTGAAGGAAGTAGATATGAAGGAAAGAAGTTTGAAGGGAAGAGAACAGAAAAGAAGAAATCGGAAGAGAGAAGATATCAGTCTGAAGAGAAGAGAATAGAGGAAAGGAAACCGGAAGAGAGAAAGTATAAAGCTGAAGGATCCAGTCAGTCAGAACCACCAACGTGCTACAACTGTGGCAAAACAGGTCACTATGCCAGAGAATGCCGAAGGCCAAAAGTCAAAAACTCCGATTATTACAAGAACAAGATGCTTCTTGCAAAGCAATAGGAGGCTGGTTAGGCACTAATGGCAGAGGATGAATACTGGCTTGATCATTCAGACGAGGAAGAAGAGGATGAAGAGAGAGATGAAGCAATAAACATGTGCTTGATGGGAAAACAGGAATCAGATGATGAAGCAGATTCAGAAGAGGATGCAAAAGATGAGGTATGTGATTTATCGTATTCAGATTTCATGAATAAAATGAATGCCATGAATGTAAAACAATAAGAGTTAGAGTCGAAGCTTAAGCGAGAAAATGGTGTTATAACTGACAAAAACCAATTGATACAGAAACTTAGCAATGAAATTGCTGAGAAGAAAGTATTGGTTGAGGTTTTACATACAAACAATGACACCAACGCCAAAGAAAAGACTATAATTCTTAAAGAGAATTCTGAACTCAAGTCAAAACTGAGAAAAAGTGAACTTGATTTTTATGAGCTTACGAATTTGCAATCTTCAACTTCCAAAGAAAACTTTTCTTTACTTGGTAAATTAAAAAGTTTGGAAGAGAAGTTATACAAAATGGGTCAAACTGAACAGACTATTCATCTGAACAAACCCAAAGAGGAAATAGAGAGATGGGTAATCGGTTATAAGAATCCTCACTGTCTTCAGAAAGGAATATTTGAAGTGCTTGCACTTTATGATCATCTTTCTTTGAAATTAGCTCGAAGAATCCCTGAGTTTAAAACTTTCTGGACTAGACTATCTGAAAAGGATGAAGCCAACGAAACTGAAAAACGTTTGAAATCATCTAAAGTTCATCTTCCATTTTATTATGCGAAGATGAATAATAGTTATAGTGAAAATCCAATATATCAAAAGAAGAAATCTCTTTCAAATGACTTCTTTCAAAGTTATTCTGAAAAGGAAATGGAGGCGAAACCTATACAAGGTAAACTATATGTCCCTCCTCTCGTTTTAGAACGTAAAATTTCTGAACTCGAGAATTCTTTAACAGATGAAAGACTTTTGATGAATATTGAACAAAAAGTTTTTTCAACTGTGTTCAAAAATTATGTTCTTTCTAAGGCTTCAAACTCTGAGGATATGTTTGGATCATCAAATAAAGGGTTTGATTTTCTGAACTCTGACGGTGGTTTAGATGATTGTTTTGAACAATTTGACTTTAATGCAAAACTTCCTAACCATTCATCCTTTGTTAAGAAATCTTTAGGAAAAACCAGTATGCCTGTTAACAGTGCAAAATCAACGAAAGTTGATAACTCAGTCTCTGTGAAAGCAAAGAGTGCTAAAGGTAAGATTATATCTAAGCATTCACAGAAACCGAACACTACTGGTAATCCGAAGAACAAGCATTCATTTGTTGCTCAGAAGTCTAACTCACGAGTTTCACATGTTTCAGATCTGAGTAAGCAAAGGCCAGAAGTTAAATCTCTGTGGCAACCGAAACAGAAGCTTGACAAGACCGTTAAATCGTTTTGTAGTGTTAATTGTAGTAAGACTTCGCCTAGTAAAGATGTCTTAATTGCTAATGTTGCTCTTTTGAACTCAAAACTTGTTGTTTCTCGTAAACAATATTCAATGAAGCAATTATTTTAGTTATCTTTATCTGCTAGAAAGTCTTCTATTTATGATAAACATGTCTCTACTTCTTGTCAAGATTCTGAAGATTGGTTTGGAAACTATAATGTGCATTCATCTCATTCTAATTCTTCAAATGCATTTCAAAAGAAAATTGGACCCAATTTGAAATGGGTACCAAAATCTTGTGCTAACACAGTAGGACCCAAATTCCAGTGGGTACCTAAGGCTAAATCTGTGTTGCAGGCACACAAAGTTTAAAAGAAGTTATGAAGATATGACTTCTAGACAAATCAGTCTAGGACTCGTTCCTCAAAGGAACTAGGTTCTTGAATACATCAGTTCAAGACCCGCTCTTCAATACTCAAAGAGTTTATTCCAATGTTGTCATATGAATATCTAAATTCATTATTTCTCTTGTGCAGATCCGTCATATATGGTACTTGGATAGCGGATGTTCCAAACATATGACTGGACAAAAAGAGATGTTGTCCAATTTTAAAGATAAATATTGCGGAACAGTTAAATTCGGCAACGACCAGCATTCACCAATAATGGGTTATGGTGATATGGTACACAACAATGTCACGATCAAGAAGGTGAGCTATGTTGAAGGCTTAAGACACAACTTGTTCAGTATAGGTCAGTTCTGTGACAAAAGATTAGAGGTCAACTTCAAAGCCAAGACGTGTTCAGTTCGCACTGAAGAAGGCGAGGAACTCTTGGTCGGTACTCGAGAATCAGACCTCTACACAATTAACTTGTCAAATGTCCAGACTGACAAGCAAGTTTGTCTACTATCGAAAGCTTCGATGCAACAAAGCTGGTTATGGCATCGAAGGCTCTCTCACCTCAACTTTAGGTACATCAACAATCTGGTCCGTGGAAAGCTCGTCAAAGGACTTCCAGAGCTCAAATATGAAAGAGAACATCTTTGTGCAACATGTGAAAAGGGAAAGATGAAGAGGGCTCCACATAAACCAAAGCCTGAACCAAGTACAAGCGCTCCGTTAGAATTGTTGCATATGGATCTCTGTGGTCCGATGCGAACTCAGAGTCTAGGCGGAAAGAAGTACATACTCGTTATCATGGACGATTACTCGCGATACACATGGGTCAAGTTTCTACGTTCAAAGGATGAGACACCTGATGTTCTCATCACATTCCTAAAGACGACCCAGGTGAATCTGCAGAAACCGGTCATGCTTCTAAGAACAGACAACGACACAGAGTTCAAAAACAAGAAGGTTGAAGAATATCTTGAATCTGTCGGGATTTCACATCAATACTCTGCTACTCGAACGCCTCAACAGAATGGAGTGGTCGAAAGAAGAAATCGTACGCTAGTCGAGGCTGCTCGTACTATGCTAAGTCAATCCGACTTACCTCTATTTCTGTGGGCTGAAGCTGTATCGACTGCGTGCTACACACAGAATCGATCCATGATACATCGCAGATTCAAGAAGACTCCTTATGTGTTGATCAACAACCGAACACCGACAATCAAATATTTCCATATATTTGGGTGTAAGCGTTTCATGCTAAACGATAGGGAAAGTCTCAACAAGTTCAGTGCCAAGGCGGACGAAAGCATCTTCATTGGTTATTCCTCTACATCAACTGCATACCGTATCTATCTGAAGAAGTCAAAGACGGTTATAGAAAACATCAACGTCACGCTTGATGAAGAGATGGCTTCCGAACAACACAGTTCAGAACCCGTTATAACCGGAGTACTAGCTTCTGGGCAACTCAGTCCAGAACCTGCGTCTCAACAGAATAAATCAGATGAAGCATCAACTTCAACTAATCATATATCTGATTTAGACCTATTATTTGAATTGTTTTATGATGAATTTCTTGGATCTAATGTAAAGAAATCTGTTGTGGTTGACAGGATGGAAGACTTAACGATTACTCATCCAACCAGTTCAGATATTTCTATTGAATCCAACACCCCGATTCAACAAGAAGTTCCAATTCAAATGCCGACTTCGACAGTTGAAGAAGTGCCATGTGATGAAGAGATAGAAGTAGCTGAAACAGTAGGATGTTCTATTTATATCAATCTACAGCCAGAACAAGTTGTACCTGCTGAGCCTTCTGCACATCCCACTTTAACTGCAATCATCATTCCTCCTGAACAAACTGAAGAAGGTACAAGTGGATTTATTGATGATACAACTGACTTACATTCATATAATCCACTACCTCATGAACATAAATGGACCAAAGAACACCCGATAAGCCAGATCATTGGCAATCCATTAAAACCGGTGCAAACTAGGTTAGCATCAATAAACTTGTGCATGCATGACTCCTTTCTGAGCAAGTTCGAGCCAACTCGCGTATCAGAGGCACTTGCTGATCCAGAATGGGTGATCTCAATGCAAGAAAAGCTGAATCAGTTCGATGCACTTCAAGTCTGGAGACTCGTACCAAAACCTCAAGGTAAAACAATTATAGGTACGAAGTGGGTTTTCAAGATCAAAAAGGAAGAATGTGGTACTGTTATCCGAAACAAGGCAAGACTAGTAGCCAAAGGATACAGACAAGAGGAAGGAATCGACTACGACGAGACATATGCTCCTGTGGCGCGATTAGAGGCAATTCAAATGTTTCTAGCCTACGCAGCCCACAAGAACTTCACGGTCTTTCAAATGGACGTGAAGACTGCCTTTCTGAATGACATTCTGAAGGAGGAAGTCTACGTCTCTCAGCCAGAAGGTTTTGTCAATCAAGAGAAGCCGAATCACGTCTACATTCTCGACAAAGCACTCTACGGTCTGAAACAAGCTCCTCGAGCCTGGTATGATGTCCTTTCCAAATTTCTAGTCAAGTCTGGTTTTTCAAAAGGTACGGTGGATACCACTTTGTTTATCAAAAAGGAAAAAGCCGATATCATTTTAATTCAAATCTATGTAGATGATATTATTTTTGGCTCTACAAATCCTAAGTACTGTAAGAATTTTTCAAACCTTATAGTGTCTAGATTTCAGATGAATTTGATGGGAGTGATGAATTTCTTTCTCGGATTACAAGTCAAACAATTTTCATCAGGTATTTTTATCAATCAATCAAAATACATTATGGATATTCTTCGGAAGTTCAAAATGGAAAATTCAAAACCGATTGGTACCCCAATGGCACCAGGTACTAAGATTGGCACCGATCCTTCGGGTAAGGCTGTTGATGTTAGGACTTATAGAGGGATGATAGGTTCTTTAATGTATCTTACTTCTAGTAGGCCAGATATAATGTTTTCAACATGCTTATGTGCAAGATATCAGGCCAATCCTAAAGAAATCCATATGTCTGTTGTGAAGCGTATTTTCAGGTATCTGAAGGGCACTGCAGATCTTGGTCTGTGGTATCCTAAAGATACAAGTTTTGAACTAACAACGTATACAAATGCAGATCATACAGGTTGTATGTTAGACAGGAAGAGCACGTCGGGACATGTACAGTTCCTCGGTGACAAACTCGTAAGTTGGGCATCGAGGAAGCAACTTTGTGTTTCAACTTCCACGGCCGAAGCAGAATATGTAGCTGCTGCTAGCTGCTGTTCTCAGGTCTTATGGATGAGAACTCAATTGCGCGACTACGGTTTCCACTTTAACAAAATCCCGATATACTGTGACTCCAAGAGCACCATCGCAATAACAGCGAATCCTGTTCAGCACACCAAGACTAAGCACATAGACGTCAAGTATCATTTTATTAAAGATCATGTCGAAAAAGGAACAATTGAACTTTTCTTTGTAAAAACTGATTATCAACTTGCCGATTTGTTTACCAAACCTTTAGACAAAAAGAGGTTTAACTTTATTGTCTCTAAGCTTGGTATGCTAAATCTAAAGATTTAATCAGTAGTTACCTATCAAAGTTTTTCTAATTGTATACTTTTTCATCATTTCTTCATTTCCGCAAGATATCTGCACTTCTATATACTGTTTATGATCCAAGGGGGAGTATTAGAAGAAATTGACAAGTGGTCAATCTTATTTTGAGGGGGAGCTCATAAGATTTCTGCATTTACCTTTTATGTCAAATTTTTGTAATGCAAGATTTTAGGTGGAGCTCTTCAAGTCAAAGGAGTTTGGATATGACTTCTGATTATTTCTTATCAGAACTCGTACTTTAAAAGTTTTACTGCTTTTTGTCTTTTCAATTTAAGAGAATAAATTTTACTTTGACTTGACATAAGACTTTTGCAGAATTTTTGAGAGATGCTTACAAGTTCATATGTTTATGACTTTAAGCTTAGCTTCATGAGATATAAGATCACAATTTAAGGTATAATCCTTTATCTTAATCTCATATATGGTTGAAAGAAGGACAACTTTCAATCATAGAAAACATTGTTCTAAATATTCAAACCACTTCCCGAATCTTAAACTGATTTCATCATTTGGAAGTGTGACTTTAAATGTTTTCAAAACTCAACATTATGCTTTAACTGAAATAGTTAAACCAATCTGAGCATCATATGCATCATAGGAAAACAGGATTTCTTTGTGCTAGGAATTAACATAACTTCTATGGAATCACCTTAACCAGTGATTTCTACCCAAGAAGTTAATCCATAGTGATTGAGTGTGAAAAGTCAAAAGAAATGAGTGTGTTAAACAAAGAAAGAAAGTTTGGTTAGAGTGAGCTAAATGTTTAAAAGAAAGAGCGTGTGAGAACAGAGTTAAAAGAATATCACAATTCTGCATCAACTTTTTCTGAGCCGGGCAACCACATTACTAGTGTTTCACAACTCTTTGGTGAACATTATTGAAACAGGCAACTAGCCCATGCCAACTCTTGATCAAACCTCACCAACTACTCATTTTCTTCTGAAAAGGAAAGTGTTTCACATTTTCTAAGGGGAAGCAACACATTTACTATCTGATTTTCATTTGGAAAATCTGGATATTGAAAAGAAGGAAGTCTGCCCCACCTTCGCACTTCAATCATGCACATTGAGTCTGTGTTTAACTTACTGTTGTCTCAGTAGTTTACACAATTTTGAGCCTATAAGCAATCATCAAGTGCTTAATTCTTTCTATCACAAGCACGAACACACAAGGAATTAGTTTCTTTGTCATAATGTTTATAGAAATTACCTTTGTGGTGTTTCAATGATTAAATGGAACCCCTGGGGGAGTCAACATCAAACAACTCCTTTACAATGTGTATTCGTTACACACAGTGACTTAGTGTTACTGACAGGCATGTTAACTGATTCATTAGTTGATTCAAGTGTTACACGACTATTTTGTCTGGATTTGCAAAGATCTGGATGAATATCTTTTGAATTGACGGATCAGAGGCTCCAAGTGACATACATTTCTTCCTACAAGTTTTGATGAAAGCGTTGCTCTTTTCCTCAAAAAGGGGGAGAATATAAAGCTTGAAGAAATGTTCAGTCCATTACATTACAAGACATTGGAGAAGAGAAAAGCTAACAAAGAACTGCGAGATCAAAGTATTATGAAGACATGCTGATTTCAGATAAATTTTCTTTGAAGATACTTTGCTAAAGTATTCTGAGCTAGAGAAAGAGATTGCATCTTCTGAGCTGAAAAAGAGAAGACCAAATTGCTAAATCATTTTAGTAATGATCTTGATCCAAAGGGGGAGATTGTTAGACCACAGTCTCACTGGATTCAAGATCATCCAATCTGAAGATCCAATCTGAAGCTAAAGCCGAAACATCGACTCTCGATATTAAAGTCTAATGTTTATTTGTAATAAATGTCAAAGTAATTAATGTTTATTGTTATTAGTTTAGTTAGTTAGTTTAGTTAGATTTATAATATCCAAGTTAGATTAGATATTATTTGGTTTATATTGTTTAATATTGCAACTTGTTGTTGCAAGTAGTTGTTTAGGTAGTGTGTCTTAGAAGCTAGATCTATTATCAGATCTCAACAACTCTCTACAATCAGATAAGTTTAGAACACACACAAAAGGTGTAAAAACTAGAGAGAACACATAGAGAAAAGCTTCAATCGATCAAATACCGAACCTTGTAACCATTGTTATTAATCAATACAGGTTGGTAATCGTTAATGTGTTGTTTGATATAGAACTTGATATAGTATTGTGGACCGACACCCTCTAATAACAGCTTAAACTCAACAGACAATCAAAAGATTTATCAATAAATAAACCATTTTCAGATTTAAAGAAACAATCACACTTTCAATAAACTTCTCATCTCACACTACCGTCACCCTAAGGTGACAACGTGTCTGTGACTCACACTGCCTTATTGGGACACACCCCCAATGACATAAACGGAACACACCCTCCGGTATGAGCACAGGCGGGCCACACCCCCGACTTTGAGCATAACACACTTATGACTATGTATGCATACATATCCACTTACGCAACTGTAACAGAAACATCTTGAACATTTAAATAAAACTCGCATGTAATTAATAACCAACATCATTTCAAAACTTGCAGATAACTTTATAAACATAACTTCTTCATCATGAAAGACTTTAGTTTAGAAAACTCACCTGACGTCCTGATCAAAGTCTCACCCCTGAGATTGTCCAGATCACAGATTCCCAAGGCACAAAGGGTCGTTTGGTAAATCTCACGATTAATCCCAAAACAAGGGAAATCTATAAATCAACACTACTACAGTTCGGATTACATTCGGAAAACCTTGATCCCAAAAACTACCCAGAGGATGACCGGGGTCACCCAGTCATACACGCCTGGGATCGCTCGGGTTTCCCCCGCCCGGGGTCCCCCGATACCTCAGCGCCCGGGGCCGACCGGGACTCCTCCTCCCGGGGTCGCCCGACACCTCAGCGCCCAGGGTCACCTGGTCCCCCAAACCCCGGGGATCGATTAACAATCACCAGCCCAAAACCCCTTCCCTTGACTGATTACTTAAACATCAGAGTTAGGTTAAAACTTTCATTCCCAAACAATCGATACTCACACAGATGATAAATAAAAACCCCAACTCCAATTCATACAAACATCAGATTAAACCTATCATATCTCTTATTCAAACTTAAAATCAACAGATTATACTCCCCATGACCCAAAATACTTCAAAGAATGAAAGATTACCTTGAAGAAGATCAAAATATGTTTGGATACAGCTGAGTCGACCTCTTTCTTGCTTCTTCCCAAAATCGCCCCACATCCTCCCTCTTCTACAATCAGCCGCCAAAATGCCCTGACAAATGAGGCCTATAGGGTTAAAATCCATTCTTTTCCAACTTTTTACTTTAGACCCCCAAACTTGGTCTTATTAAACTTTCACCCAACTTTTTAAGTCTTTTACTTCTAGCCCGGTTATTTCAATATCCCCCCCTCAAAAGAATTTCGTCCCCGAAATTCCTTCGTTGAACAAACTGAGATATTAGGCCCTCATATCCGACTCTAACTCCTAAGTCGCTTCCTGTCCTTTGTGAAATTGCCACTGAACTTTCACAAGTTGGATTTCCTTATTCCTCAGTTTCTTCACTTTACGGTCTAAAATGGCCACCGGTTCCTCAACATAGCTTAGTTTCTCATCTACTCAAATATCGTCCAAATGCACCACCACATCCGCTAAACACTTCTTCAAATTAGACACATGGAAGGTGCGGTGAATTCCTGTAGATCCACGGGTAAATCCAGCTTGTACGCCACCTTCCCAACGCACTCCACGATAGCAAATGGTCCGACGAATCTCGGTCTCAACTTACCCCTCTTTCCAAAACGCACCACCCCTTTCCAAGGCGAGACTTTTAGAATAACCATACCTCCCGCTTGGAACTCGATTGGCTTCCTTCTCTTATTCGCGTACATTTTCTGACAGTCTTGCGCTGCCTTTAGTCTTTCTCGAATCTGATCCACCTTATCGGCGGTTAATTGTACTATCTCAAGACCTGCCAATTGTCGTTCCCCCACCTCATTCCAACATAGGGGTGTTCTACAATTGAGTCCGTACAATTCACACCTCTCCCAAGGCGAGTCTGGTAACTTTACCTTGTCCCCCTTTAAGACTTATGCCTCATATTTCTCAATCTAACCAACTTAGTTCCATCAAATTGTCCAAGTCAATCTGATCAATACATAGTCGTACGTAACCATCGGGTTTACCCCTCGATTAATCCACAACTTCCTTAAATAAAAGAACTTTACCAGAGTCAATGCCACGACAACATGCATTACTGATTAAATAACCACCCAATTCACGAACATAACACTTCGTCAACCTTAGACATCACCAACAACTCACAGTCACGAGTTTCTTCATCCTGTAACCTGCCATTGCAAAACAACCTCTCTTAATACGGCATACATCTAACGCATAAGCACTTTCTTTTTCGACCCACGTTAATCTCAATTCATCGGCATCATCCAAATCTTACACGCTAAAAAATACATCGCTCCAACGTCATCACCCCAACTTCTTACATATTGGAAGAAACTTCCACAATTCAAAACCCTCGTAATCCACCAGTTCCAACTAGCTAAATAATGCGACGCATACTTCCATTTCTCATTACATCCACAATCATCCAACCATATGCGCAATAAAACCAAGCTTCACCCACCCGACACGGAGTGACCATGCTCATACATACTATTCCAAATGGTTTAACACTGAACGACCGACTCACTTGGAATCCTTTCCACACATTACCAAGACTGACACTATGGTCCTTCACTCTGAGCACTATATCCAACCACTTCTTCCTTCCTCCTCGAAGACTTCAAACCCACTTCCAGCGGTCGACTCACTGATTAGCGGTGTGAACTTTTGGCTAACTGCACGATTTAGATTATTCAACACTCATACGGCACCGTACGCCATAATCTCTTTCTCACACCCACGCTAGGGATTCATAAATTTACCAACGACAGAATCTGAAAACATAACTCTACATTTTGTATTGCTTGCCAAACTTCTTACTCTCAGATTACCTACATTTCCGACATAATATCCTCACTTTTCTCTGGTTGAACGAAACACTGCTCACCCAACATTGCTTACTCTATTCCTCGATGATTTCCAAATGCGTCGAAACACATTTACATTACTTTACTTAGTCAACCGGTTACCCACAATTTTTTTTACGCGAGGTCATCAACCGAGCTCTTCTAAGACATTAATCATTACTCGAAAGCACTACACAATTCTCGCTCTCTAAACAAGCTTGCCCAAACTGATAGAATTCATTCACACCCCACGAGATACTTCGACATGATCACGGATGTCCTATCTACTACATAACTTCTTGAACTAAGCAATTCGATACTTCCATCAAGAGTCTAAGGGTATAAGATAAACCTGCCCCAAAACTCGCCGCAACCCAGAACACATGGTTCCTCTCTTAGATAGTCGTCATCTATCATTCGAAATCATCATCAACTTAATGATACCCTGATACCAACCAAACATCCACACGTCCCATCTTCATAATCGCCACTTACAAATCATTTCCCAGAAATCTTCGGACGAGGACGCTCACCCTATGTCAATAACACCAACCTTCTACATATCCTCAAGGAAGCTCCTTACCACTTTAATGGATTGCACGTCTATATGTGGTATAAAAATCCCCACTCAAAAATACAACCATCACCCTACCACCTTATCATAGAACAACCAAAATCTTCATGACTACTTTGCACACATACATGTACCGTCTTCTTCTCACTGATCATAACTCCATTATCCGAATTCAAGGCATTCCATGACCTTGCCTTTCTCGAATCTAAATAATCTTCAAAACCATGATCCTTTAAACTACTCAACCAGATATCGCTCCTTGTCGGCTCATCGCGATCTGCTAGAAACGAATTCCGGCAGCCTGAAAGATTACGCATACTACCCATAGGCTCAGATGCTCGCAGCGCAACCCCTCCAGTTGTGCTATATATAAACTTCACCCCTACATAAACCGTCAAAACCTCATCGACGAAAATAATTTGACCAAACTAGCGGTTTTCTATTTTCGTAATACTCGCACAAGGTGGTCAACAACGCATCGGTACCCACCTTTTCCGAAAACTCTTTGCTTCATCATGAAAACTCAACGAAACTATCCATAGCTACTTTTTCATTTTTAACGTCCTGCCACTAATCACGAAATAATCATTGGCTTCATCATCATCAGTCGACATGGTGATACCTCAACCATGCCTCCGACCAACAAGGATTCCTACTGGGGCCTACCTCTTCCAATGCAACAACTTACTAATATAAGAGTATCATAACGACTTCGAATTTCACCCTGGGCACAACCCTCTGGCGCCATCCCCATCACAAATCACTGAGCAGGCGGTTAAGCCATTATATTACAAACATCCCTAACGTCATAGATCGAGGCCTCCCCTAATCATTCCAATTGTTTAACACCTTTCCTTAACAGGAACACCAAAGCCAAGAATTGACCACCCACTGATCGAGCGTTCCACTTTCACTCTCAAAAATTTCCTCATTCTTAATTATAACCTTCCCCCACGACCTAGAGAGTTCATAGCCTTCATGCATGACACACCAAAAATTTAAACTTTTAACACCTTTGATTTTTTTTTTTGGAGATACTACATTATCAAACAAACTTGAGTGTACACGACACAACACCGACTTAGCCATGTACAACAATCTCAAGAATCGTTCAATCTCAACTCCATGTCAAATTACTCTTCACTACACTCCAATGTCGGTGTTGGCACAATTGAAATTATTTTCGATGAACTTTACCCACATGATTTATAGAAAAAAATGCTACAACATTGCTTACACTGAGCGTCTCAAACGACTCTCACCCTCATGGATATAACAACACATGTCTGTACCAAACTCACTTATAAAATCATGCGATCAAATGTTGTTATGATTTCCATAACAAAAGTTAACTCATTTGCAAAGAGATATAAAATAGTTTCCCCCACCCCAAAAATCGAAATTTATCTCCCAACGCCATAAACTTGTCTTTTCAATCCAGACACACATTTGCATGCGTCGACATACTTTCAAAACGAATACCTCGTAAGGTAGACTCACGCCAAAATATCTTATATGAATGATATGAAAAGGCTTCAGCAAGTTGTTTGAAACACAAAGCATGGGACTCAATGACATTGAAGGCTATTTATTCTAGCAAGGTCAACTGTTTACACCCACTATGATTGATCCCAGACTCCTTACTTCCAACCAACCAGCCGGGTTCCTCTCCTATGACACAACCTCTGGCACCAACGCTTCCCAACATCCTTGAATGTCCAAGTACCAGTTACCATCGCAACTAAAATTGCGCAAGTCGCACGTCCTCACTTTGACCTCAAACAAACTTACCAACCATATCTCAATTCCATCTGACCCTCACTACATTTTATCAGTCAGCACTGATTTCGTCTCTCAACCAACCTTCGGTTAACTACAGCTCTAAAAGCCTCATTTCTATCCTCCGATTCTTGGATTAACACTCTCATGATTCCCACTAATCGACACAACAATCTACCAAACTGAAAACTCCCTTGGGGCGAAAAGCTCACCTCCAAACATATTCTCTTCCTTATGGACTCAAGAGATCCCTTCTCCACGAAATATCTACATCCCGCATGATATTCTTCCCAAACGGTATTAACCTTACAACCACAAGCGAACCCACACAACACGCCAGACCAACACTATCAATTAATAGATAAGACTCTCTACCCTAAACTACACTCAACAATAGCAATCGAGTATGCCCATGCACCTGTAAATCCATAATGGCATTGGCCAGATGCAATTATGAATTTACCTTACATGAGAGTACTCACTATTGTTATCACGCCTCTCGATGATCAAGGTCTTCTTTAAAGGCTTCCTAAATCTCAGTTGTGTTCCCTACTCCATAGTTTAAGTTTAGGCCCATCCGGTCACCTAAATCCCTTAAACTATGGCTCTGATACCAATTGTAACAACCTAACTCGTACCATAGAGCAAAACTAAGGGTTATTAACTAACAACGCCAAACGGCCCAAAACAAACATCTACATTACAAGGTTTGCGGAAAGACAACCTATTACACAACTGAGATTATGAAGAAAGATAAATTAAAATGACGGTCTTCTAGCCAACTCCAGTTTACACCTTCTCTTTGCCCTTATCTGCTCTTCCTACCTCACGCCTGCCTGAAAAGGGTTTTAGTTTTGAAAGAGCCAGGGTTAGACCAACGGTCTACTGAGTTCCCTATAATAACAACTTAAACTCAACAGACAATCAAAAGATTTATCAATAAATAAACCATTTTCAGATTTAAAGAAACAATCACACTTTCAATAAACTTCTCAGTTCACACTATCGTCACCCTAAGGTGACAGCGTGTCTGTGACTCACACTGCCTTATTGGCACACACCCACAATGAGATAAACAGAACACACCATCCGGTATGAGCAAAGGCGGGCCACACCCCCGACTTTGAGCATAACACACTTATGACTATGTATGCATACATATCCACTTACGCAACTGTAACAGAAATATCTTGAACATTTAAATAAAACTCGCATGTAATTAATAACCAAAATCATTTCAAAACTTGCAGATAACTTTATAAACATAACTTCTTCGTCATGAAAGACTTTAGTTTAGAAAACTCACCTAACGTCCTGATCAAAGTCTCACCCTTGAGATTGTCCATATCACAGATTCCTAAGGCACAAAGGGTCGTTTGGTAAATCTCACGGTTAATCCCAAAACAAGGGAAATCTATAAATCAACACTACTAAAGTTCGGATTACATTCGGAAACCCTCGATCCCAAAAACTACCCAGAGGATGATCGGGGTCACCCAGTCGCACACGACTGGGGTCGCCTGGCACCTCAGCGCCCGGGGCCGACCGGGACTCTTCCTCCCGGGGTCACCCGACACCTCAGCAACCGGGGTCACCCGGTCCCCCAAACCCCGGGGTCGCCCGACTAGAACAAGCCCGGGGTCTCCCGGTCTCTGCGTCAACCATCGCCAAAACTAAGAACTCACCAAAGCGACTCTCGAAACCAAGATCCCAACACCAATTGGGGTCCGATTAACAATCACCAGCCCAAAACCCCTTCCCTTGACTGATTACTTAAACATCAGAGTTAGGTTAAAACTTTCATTCCCAAACAATCGATACTCACACAGATGATAAATAAAAACCCCAACTCCAATTCATACAAACATCAGATTAAACCTATCATATCCCTTATTCAAACTTAAAATCAACAGATTATACTCCCCATGACCCAAAATACTTCAAAGAATGAAAGTTTACCTTGAAGAAGATCAAAATATGCTTGGATCCAGTTGAGTCGACCTCTTTCTTGCTTCTTCCCAAAATCTCCCCACAACCTCCCTCTTCTACAATCAGCCGCCAAAATGCCCAGACAAATGAGGCCTCTAGGGTTAAACTCCCTTCTTTTCCAACCTTTTACTTTAGACTCCCAAACTTGGTCTTATTAAACTTTCACCCAACTTTTTAAGTCTTTTACTTCTAGCCCGGTTATTACAGCCAATCGATACGGTGATTTAGCCACAGGTGCAACTCCAAGAATTAAGTCGATGTGGAATTCGACTTGTCTCGACGGGGGTAGTCCTGGTAGCTCATCCGGGAACACCTCGAGAAATTCTCGATCTACAGGAAAATCCTGAATGTGTTTCTCTTCGATTTCCTTATCTATAACGTGAGCCAAAAACGTGATGCCTTCCTTTTTCAAGTACTTCCGCATCTTCATACACGTCACTATCTTAAAATTCTTTCCGGACTTCTCTCCATGCACGACGATTGTTTCACATTCTGGCAGCTGAATTCAGATGATCTTTTCGGAATAACATATTTCAACTGATAGCCAATCCATGCCCACGACTATGTCAAAGCTTCCTAGCTCAATTGGAATAAGGTCTATACTAAAGTTCTTATTAGCTAAGTTTAAGGTATAATCTGTAATTATGTCCCTCGCCTTAACTTCCTGCCCATTTGCAAATTCAATAGCGTAGACCTCTTTCAACTTTTGGGGTTTCAAATTAATTTTTGGCCTAAACTCTAGTGATACAAAGCTCCTATCCGCTCCAGAATCAAATAGTACAGATGCATAATGACTATTTAGGAGGCGTACCTGTGACCACGTTCGGGTTTTGCCTTGCTTCATCTGCCCCAATCTCAAATACTCGGCCTCGAGCCTGGCCTCCTTGGTTCCCCTGATTGGCTGGCCATGCTTGATTAACGTTTGGTCCTCGGTTCAGTTTCGGGCATGTGTTCCGAAGATGGTTTAGGCTTCCACACTCGTGACATGTTCGTCTTCCTCCACTTCTGCAATCCTTGGCGAAATGACCTCCCTTATTACATTTGAGACAAATGATATATTTCCCATCGTGGCGTTTGTTGCACTTATCACACTTAGGGTAATTTCCCTTGCCTTTCTCCACCATCTGGGTCTGGACCCCAAAGTTTCCCATCACCTTTTGGTTCTTACCAGACTTCCCGCCAGATTGCTTTTTTGAGGGTTCCTCCATCTTCCTCTTACATTTGGCTTTGTCATTCACGAACATTCCCAACCGGATGGCATTGTTGGTGAGCCTAGTTGCTAGGTTCACCGCATCTTGGAGTGTTGTTGGGTTTTCCGAGGTAACATCCCCATGAATTTCAGGAGCTAAACCCCAGACGTATTTGTCGGTTCGGTTCTCCTCGGGTGTTACTAGATGTGGCACCAACTTTGCTAACTCATGGGAACGGGCGGTGTAGGAGTCTATGTCCCTTCCCACCATTTCATGATTCCATAGTTCCGCTTCCAACTTCTGGACTTCACTTCTTGGGCAATACTCTCTCTTGAGTAGCTTTTTGAACTCTTCCCACGTAAGGTTGTTAGCAGCTTCCCATCCACGGGTTTGCACCTGTTTGTTCCACCAGGTTAATGCTCGGCCTTGCAGCAGACAGGCAACAAACTCTACCTTGTTCCATTCGGTGCACTTGCTGATGTGGAGAAAAGACTCCATACTCTCAATCCATGTCAGTAATCCAACAGCTCCTTCAGCTCCATGGAATTCCTTAGGATTGCAGGCCCTAAAAGCTTTGTATGTGCATTCTCTGTTTCCAGTTTCTCCTGAGTTGTTTCCCTGATTAGCATTCAGACCCGCTGCCACTTGACTAACGATGTTCGGAAGTGCCGCGACGAGTTTCTCTGACACAAGCCGCGCGACCTCGGGGTTTTCTGTTCTTGGAGGCATAGTTCTAAGGCATAGTTTCAAATAGGAATTTGGTCATATTTTTTATGCAAGTTCTACTCAACTAGGTTATGAATATCATATGGTATATGTCTACAATAATCATTCAAGCACATAAATATAGCAACGTACGGTAACTTCATAATCATGCATTTAAAACACTTGGTTCAAACAATCACAAGTTCAATAATCACATAAGTTCGATAAACAACAAAATGATTTCCCCAAAAGACACCAAGTAATTAGAGTTCTAAATAGTTGGCTACATGCCACCAAAATAAGTTTCCAAGTTTAACCATAAAAAATAGTCAAAAAGTTCTTTCATTAACGCCACTTTCTTGGAACCATTTCTTCACAACTATCCCTAATGCATCATCTCCCAGTAAAGCAGTCCTAACAGCATCATCACGAGTACTCCCAACAACAAACACATGTATAGCATCCTGACAGCCCTCCTAGAAGCGATGGCGGCCTCCATAGCTCTAATCATTTGTCGGTTGTGTGAGTCCAAAATCTCTGTCAGATTGCCTAGGACATAATGTTGACGATCCAGCCTAGATCGGTGAGTGTGAAACTCTAGTACCATGCCCTAGACCCATCTGCCCTCTCCGGGGGTCATGCCCTGAGCGTGTCTCTCTGGAATCCTGGTCACCAATTGTGGAGTCTCGCTCTGCGCCTGCTGTCGGGATGTCTCGCCCTCAGTCCTCAGTGGTTCTGTAAAAGTCACCCTCCTGGATAGGCGAACACTCTTCCTGGCGGTAACCCTAATCTTCGGTCCTCGTGGTGTTGGTTGAGGGATTATCGGTGCCGGTTGAGGTGCGGGTGGAGGTAATGCCGATGTAGGGGATCTGGTGGGGGTCTCACTAGTTGCTTCATCACTGCCCTCAGATGGGTCTTCCTCCTCAACAGTCGGTGGGTCTCTCCTAGGTCGACTAGTAACATAGCCAGAGGCGTCGGCGGAGTACTCAATGAGTGTAGACGAGGAAGACATGATGAACTACGATAGTAACATACTTAATTACCATGTGTGCTATTGTAAGTGCCTAAGATATGCAATGTTTATGCAGGCACACACAAAAATCATGCTTTCCATGTTTAAGTAGTAATTTTTTTTTCATACTTCTAATATAATCAATCCAAGTCCCCCATTATACATACCTAAATTAAACATAGGTGATCAGACACTCACTTAGTAATTAAGTTTGTTACTATTGCAGTTCATCATGTCGTCCTCGTCTACACCCACTGAGTACTCTGCCGATGCCTCTGGCTATGTTACTAGTCGACCAAAGAGAAACCCACCGACTGTTGAGGAGGAAGACCTATCTGAGGGCAGTGACGAAGCAACCAGTAAGACCCGCACCAGATTCCCTACATCGGCATTACCTCCACCCGCACCTTAACCGACACCCGTAATTCCTCAACCAGCACCACGAGGACCGAAGAATAGGGTTACCACCAGGAAGAGTGTTCCCCTACCCAAGAGGGTGACTTTTACAGAACTACTGAGGACTGAGGGCGAGACATCCCGACAGCGGGCGCAGAGCGAGACTCCACAATTGGTGATCGGGATTCTAACGAGACACGTTCAAGGCATGACCCCTGGAGAGGGCAGATGGGTCCAGGGCATGGCACTAGAGTTACACACTCACCGATCTAGGTTGGATCGTCAACATTATGTCTGGGCAATCTGACAGAGATTTTGGACTCACACAACCGACAAATGATTAGAGCTATGGAGGCCGCCATCGCTTCTAGGAGGGCTGTCAGGATGCTATACATGTGTTTGCTGCTGGGAGTACTCGTGATGATGCTGTTAGGACTGCTTTACTGGGAGATGATGCATTAGGGATAGTTGTGAAGAAATGGTTCCAAGAAAGTGGCGTTAGTGAAAGAACTTTTTGACTATTTTTGATGGTTAAACTTAGAAACTTATTTTGGTGGCATGTAGCCAACTATTTAGAACTCTAATTACTTGGTGTCTTTTGGGGAAATCATTTTGTTGTTTATCGAACTTATGTGATTATTGAACCTGTGATTGTTTGAAGCAAGTGTTTTAAATGCATGATTATGAAGTTACCGTACATTGCTATATTTATGTGCTTGAATGATTGTTGTAGACATATACCGTATGATATTCATAACCTAGTTGAGTAGAACTTGCATAAAAAATATGACCAAATTCCTATTTGAAACTATGCCTTAGAATTATGCGTCCAAGAAGAGAAAACCCCGAGGTCGCGCTGCTTGTGTCAGAGCAACTCGTCGTGGCACTTCCGAAAATCATTAGTCAAGTGGCAGCGGGTCTGAATGCTAATCAGGGAAACAACTCAGGAGCAACTGGAAATAGGGAATGCACATACAAAGCTTTTAGGGCCTGCAACCCAAAGGAATTCCATGGAGCTGAAGAAGCTGTTGGATTATTGACATGGATTGAGAGTATGGAGTCCGTTCTCCATATTAGCAAGTGCACCGAAGGGAACAAGGTAGAGTTTGCTGCCTGTCTGCTGTAAGGCCGAACATTAACCTGGTGGAACACACAGGTGCAAACCCGTGGACGGGAAGCTGCTAACAACCTTACGTGGGAAGAGTTCAAAAAGCTACTCAAGAGAGAGTATTGCCCAAGAAGTGAAGTCCAGAAGTTGGAAGCGGAACTATGGAATCATGAAATGGTGGGAAGGGACATAGACTCCTACACCGTCCGTTCCCATGAGTTAGCAAAGTTGGTGCCACATCTAGTAACGCCCGAGGAGAACCGAACCGACAGATACGTATGGGGTTTAGCTCTTGAAATTCGTGGGGATGTTACCTCGGAAAACCCAACAACACTCCAAGATGCGGTGAACCTAGCAACTAGGCTCACCAATAATGCCATCCGGTCGGGAATGTTCGTGAATGACAAAGCCAAAGGTAAGAGTAAGATGGAGGAACCCTCAAAAAAGCAATCTGGCGGGAAGTTTGGTAAGAACCAATAGGTGATGGGAAACTTTGGGGTCCAGACCCAGATGGTGGAGAAAGGCAAGGGAACCTACCCTAAGTGTGATAAGTGCAACAAACGCCACGGTGGGAAATGCATCATTTGTCTCAAATGTAATAAGGGAGGTCATTTCACCAAGGATTGTAGAAGTGGAGGAAGACGAACATGTCACGAGTATGGAAACCCAGACCATCTTCGGAACACATGCCCGAAACTGAACCGAGGACCAAACGTTAATCAAGCACAACCAGCTAATCAAGATAACCAAGGAGGCCAGGCTCGAGACCGAGTATTTGAGATTGAGGCAGATGAAGCAACGCCAAACCTGAACGTGGTCACAGGTACGTTTCTCCTAAATAGTCATTATGCATCAGTACTATTTGATTCTGGAGCGGATAGGAGCTTTGTATCACTAGAGTTTAGGCCAAAAATTAATTTGAGCCCCCAAAAGTTGAAAGAGGTCTACGCTATTGAATTTGCAAATGGGCAGGAAGTTAAGGCCAGGGACATAATTACGGATTGTACCTTAAACTTAGCTAATAAGAACTTTAGTATAGACCTTATTCCAATTGAGCTAGGAAGCTTTGACATAGTCGTGGGCATGGATTGGCTATCTAAAAATCAAGTTGAAATATGTTGTTCCGAAAATATCATCCAAATTACGCTGCCAGAAGGTGAAACACTCGTTGTGCATGGAGAGAAGTCCAGAAAGAATTTTAAGATAGTAACGTGTATGAAGATGCGGAAGTACTTGAAAAAGGAAGGCATCGCGTTTTTGGATCACATTATAGATAAGGAAATCGAAGAGAAACGCATTCAGGATTTTCCCGAGGTTTTCTCGGATGAGCTACCAGGACTACCCCCGTCGAGACAAGTCGAATTACACATTGACTTAATTCATGGAGCTGCACCTGTGGCTAAATCACCGTATCGATTGGCCCCATCGGAAATGCAAGAATTGTTAGGACAACTCCGGGAGCTCCTCGACAAAGGATTCATAAGACCTAGCTCTTCACCATGGGGAGCCCCAGTTATTTTCATTTAAAAGTAAGATGGATCCTTGCGGATGTGCATCGATTATAGAGAACTCAATAAGTTAACCATAAAAACCGATACCCTCTTCCTCGAATCAACGACCTGTTCGACCAACTCCAAGGTGCTACTTACTTTTCAAAAATTGATCTTCGATCTGGATATCATCAAATGAGGGTCTGTGAGGAGGATATTCCCAAGACGACGTTTAGAACTCGTTACGGCCATTACGAGTTCCTGGTTATGCCTTTCGGGTAAACAAAGACACCGGCTGTCTTCATGGACTTAATGAACAGGGTCTGTAGACCGTACTTGGATAAGTTCATGATCGTGTTCATAGTTGATATACTAATTTATTCGCGAAGCAAGGAGGATCATGAACGACATCTAAAGTTGATACTAGAACTGCTCAAAGACCAGAAATTGTATGCAAAGTTCTCCAAATGCGAATTCTGGATTCGTGTGGTACATTTTCTTGGCCACGTGATTAATGAGAAGAGAATTCACGTAGATCCGACAAAAATTGAGGCCATCAAGAAGTGGGAAGCCTCGAAGACCCGACAGAAATTCGTCAATTTCTCGGTTTAGCAGGCTATTATCGCCGATTCATTGCGAATTTCTCAAACATTGCGCAACCACTAACGACATTAACCCAAAAGGATAAGAAGTTTATTTGGGGAGAGAAACAAGAAGAAGCATTCCAAACGCTTAAGCATAGGTTATGTAATGCACCAATTCTGGCATTGCCAGAAGGCACGAAGAATTTCGTAGTCTACTGCGATGCATCACACCAAGGTTTGGGGTGTGTGTTGATGCAAAAGGACAAGGTCATTACATATGTGTGACATCCGGCAACCAGAACTTACAGGTTAGCACCAAAACAGTATAATACATGTCTTAACATGTAGGAACACCCTAATATGACCTAATTATGTAGGCAAGGGTTTTAGTTTCCTAAGATTTCCGACAGTGCGCTTAGAATATCCGGTTACTGCACGTAATGGTATATGTTGTCTTATAAAATGCCAATCCGATAAAATTAACATTTTATTTTATTAATAATAATAATAAGTGGGTTAAATATAAAATTTAATTAATCAAATATAAATTCTAAACTTTAAGCAATCAAACCAAAAATTTAAGTAGATAATTGAGAATTTACCTACCCTTAACCTATCTTTTTATAAAAATTACATTATATATATAAATATAACTTTACTTTTATAAAAAAAAATATATTTTAGAGAAGAAGGGGGCCAAGTGGCCGGCCTCCCCTCCCTCTATCCTCTCTTTTTCTTCTTTCAAAATCCACTTAACTTCATCATTTCTCTCATTCCCCCCCTCTCTCTCTAGCTTCACTTCTCTCTTCATTTCTCTCTATTCTCCAGCCCTAAACCTCCTCCAAATTATACTTTTGAAGATCAAAACAACTCCTCATCATCAAGGTAACATTCTAGTCTTATATTTCTTGAATCTTACCTTTAAATCTTCATAAAACTCAAGTTTTCATCATTTTTCCTTCATTTTTTTCATCTTCTTGAAGGTTTCCTGGAATTTAGGGCTTTGTAAAGTCCCTAAATGGTAGGTTATACACCAATGACATGTTAAATGTCAAGCAATGGTGATAACCCATGATCCATACCTCTAAAACTCAAGAAAATGAAGTTTGGATGACATGCATGTCCATTTTTCTTACAATCTAAGATATTAGAGTCCATGCATGTGATTCGAAAAGTTAAAGGATGATTTTTACTAAAACTTATGTTAAAATAGAAGATAAAAACGTTTTCAATCAAGAAACCCAATTTATGGGTCAAAAAGTGATAAAAAGTTCATAAAATTAAGTTATTTCATTTTTAGTTTCTGTCAGATTTATTGCATGTTAGTATTTCGGGTATAACTTGAAACATATGGACTCAAATTCTATGAATCTTCTTCTGGAATTTAATATAATGAAATACCAATCAAACCCCACTGGAATCACTCAAAAATATTGAGTTTTGACCTCTCAACCTCACCTCTAAAGTTTGTGTTGCAAACAGAATCCGGCTGGACAAAAACTTTCAATCAATCAACCATAACCATCATTTAAATCCATAAAAACTAATGATTCATTTTCTGGAAGTAACTTTAATGAGTTGGGAATCAAATAAAATTGGATTTACTCTGATGATTTGCATACTCAACCATCATTAAAAAGTTGAGTGTGCAAAAAGTAACTTTCTGCCAGATTAGAACACTTGACTTAAAACGGCCATAACTCACTCAATATTGATCCAAATGAGATGAATCTTTTTCCAGAAATTTCACCTTTGAGGCAGGAACAAAACCCAATTTGAATCACTTGAAAAGACTGAGTTTTGACCGTTGAAATGGCCGAGTCAACAGAAGGTGTAATCTGCATAGTTCTCTGTGACCAATAAACTTTAAAGTAATCATTACCCTATATAGACTTATCCAAAAATGTTGTAATTTTGCCAAAAGTCCCTTATACATTAAAATAAGTTATATAGAAATTTGGTAAAATAATAAGTTTGGGAAAATACTCAAAATGCAAAGATTTTATGACTTAAAATTTTGACAGCAAACAGTAGCTAATGAACTTTCTTAAAATGATCATTATGGACTTTTGGACATTTAATAATTAAAAATGAAGATTTTAATTTGAATATAAATATTATAATGTGATCAAACTTAAAATAAAATTTGTCAACCCATAAGCCTTAAAAATTTGATCCGAAGAACCGAAATTATGTCGATAAGTTAAGTAGGATTAGTACTCGCTAATCTTACGTAAAATAAATCTAAAGGCTTTTTCCTTAAAAATTGTATGCCCAAAATATGTGATTTCAAGAATCATCCAACCTTATGAATATCTATAATACGCGCTAATGTGTTACCCAAATTTAATAAAAAGGCATGTAAAGCATTTTATAAGACATAGTGATCTAAGTAACACCCGAAACCGTAAAGATAGGTTCGAACTGATAATGTGCTCCACTTCCATAGGAAGGACCTAGAACCGGGCATTTGAGCAACTGTGCAACAACTCTTGGAATCTTTGCTGAACAAGTGAGTATTCACAACCCCTCTTTTACAGTTTTTATACGTTTTGGGGTGGAAAGCATGTGAATTTACAAATTGTTTCTACTGAATGATTGTTCGTTAAAATTGTCGAATTTTGAATTAAATTGTTTATGCACTATGGTATGTATACTTTACGCTGCAAGTGAGTATTCACAACCCCTATTTTACAGTTTTTATACGTTTTGGGGTGGAAAGCATGTGAATTTACAAATTGTTTCTACTGAATGATTGTTCGTTAAAATTGTCGAATTTTGAATTAAATTGTTTATGCACTATGGTATGTATACTTTACGCTGCAAGTGAGTATTCACAACCCCTCTTTTACAGTTTTTATACGTTTTGGGGTGGAAAACATGTGAATTTACAAATTGTTTCTACTGAATGATTGTTCGTTAAAATTGTCGAATTTTGAATTAAATTGTTTATGCACTATGGTATGTATACTTTACGCTGCAAGTGAGTATTCACAACCCCTCTTTTACCGTTTTTATACGTTTTGGGGTGAAAAACATGTGAATTTACAAATTGTTATTACTGAATGATTTTTCATTAAAATTTGAATTAAATTGTTTATGCACTATGGTATGTATACTTTACGATGCAATTGAGTATTAAATGAATAAGTCCCCATTGGTTGGACACTACCTATTAACTCGAACGGGAGCCGATGGTATTCGTGGGTAGCGCTATTTGGATTGACAACCCCACTTTTGGCAGACGAACTAGAAGTGCACTTTACCAATAACAAGAATTGTCTTACACATGTGGATTTATTCCACCGCTGAGGTAATGACGTAACAATAATTGTCTTACACATGTGGATTTATTCCACCGCTGAGGTAATGACGTGTAAATTAAGGGGCATTGGTTGGTCGAAAGGTTTGGTAGTGGCTCAATGTTAAGGCATTACTGTATACAGTTGACCTCGTGCAAATAATTGAACAATCAGTTTCTTAAACGTCTTGTGAACGAACGTTTCACAATAAATAAAAAATTTATGCATACAAAACTATTTCATGCATACAAAAGCCTGTGAACTCACCAACTCAATGTAGTTGACCCTTTTTCTTTTACCATGCTTTTCAGGTACTGATAAGTAAGTGGTGGCATATAGGGTGCATCTGTGTGACATCATCAACTGCAAGAACATTAAAATATTTGGTCAACTTTTGTAACTGCCGTTTATTTTGAGAACTTTTTGGTTATGACTTGTACAACAATATTTGTACTATTTTATTGAATGTCGTGATTGGTGTTATCTATTACTTAATGCTATGAAACCGTGTGTTGTCATATCTCGTGTTTCCGCTTTAGCGGGGTGTGACAATATGCTTCAAGGCAACTTAAAGTTCATGAGAAGAACTATACTACTCACGATATAGAGTTAGGAGTCGTAGTGTTCGCACTCAAGATTTGGAGACATTATCTTTACGGCACGAAATGCACCGTCTACACCAACCATAAAAGCCTTCAACACATCCTTGATCAGAAGATGCTTAATATGAGCCAAAGAAGATGGGTTGAACTGCTTAGCGACTATGATTGTGAAATAAAGTACCACCTAGGCAAGGCTAATGTGGTAGCCGACGCACTAAGCAGGAAGGAAAGGGTGAAATCGTCAAGGGTGCGAGCATTGGGTGCGTTCGTTTAGACGAGTCTAAAGACACGAATTCTTGAAGCTCAAGAAGAAGCATTGAAAGCAGATAATTTGAAGGACGAGACCCTACATCACTGGGAACATAGATTTAAAACAAAGTCAGATGGGGTACGTTACTTTGAAGACAAAGTTTGGATACCAAAGGTTAATGATCTACGATCAACAATTTTGGATGAAGCCCATCAATCAAGATATTCGATTCACCCAGGAGCTCATAAAATGTACAAAGATCTAAATGAAAACTACTGGTGGTCGGGAATGAAGAAAGACAATGCTTTGTACGTAAATAAGTGCTTAACCTGTGCAAAAGTTAAGGTTGAACATCAGAAACCATCTGGTCTGTTACAACAACCCGAGATTCCCCAATGGAAATGGGAACAAATAACTATGGATTTCGTAACCAAGTTACCCAAAACCGGAAAGGGGCACGACTCAATCTGGGTTATAGTGGATTGAGTTACGAAATCTGCACATTTCCTTCCTATTCCTACATCAATGAAATCGTTACGCGTCATGGAGTGCCTATTTCCATCATCTCAGAGAAAGATAGCCGTTTTACATCACGATTTTGGCAATCACTCCAGAAAGCGTTGGGTATGCGTTGGACTTGAGCACTTCCTATCATCCTCAAACGGACGGTCAGACGGAAAGAACTATATAGTCGCTGGAAGATATGCTGCGTGCATGTGTGATAGATTTTGGTGAAAGTTGGGATATTCACCTACCATTAGTTGAGTTCTCCTATAACAACAACTATCACACCAGCATTCAGTGTGCACCGTATGAAGCCTTATATGGACGCAAGTGTAGATCCCCACTCAGTTGGTTGGAGATTGGCGACAGACAGTTGACTAGGCCCGATATTGTACAAGAGACTACTGACAATATCTCAATTATCAAGGATAGACTTAAGGCTGCAAGAGATCGTCAAAAGAATTATGCAGATAACCGCCGAAAGCCATTAGAGTTCCAAGTGGGTGATAAAGTGCTTCTAAAGGTGTCACCTTGGAAAGGATTAGTACGCTTTGGAAAAAGAGGCAAGCTGAGTCCGAGATATATTTGCCCGTTTGAAATAGTTGAAAGGATTGGTCCAGTAGCATATAAACTTAAATTACCGCAAGAGCTAAGTGCCATCCACGATACGTTCCATGTGTCAAACCTTAAGAAATTCTTAACTGATGAATCATTGGTTCTACCCCTAGAAGACGTTCAGATCAACGATCGGTTACACTTCATAGAAGAACCAATTGAAATCCTTGACCGATACGTCAAACGACTAAGGCGTAGTAAGATTCCGATCTTAAAAGTTCGTTGGAATTCGAGGCATGGACCTGAATATACATGGGAACGAGAATATTACATGAAACGTAAGTACCCTCACCTATTTGCAAAGAATCAGAGCGGGAATGGCAATCATTGAATTTCGGGACGAAATTCTTCTAACAAGGGGAGACTGTGACATCTGTCAAACCAAAACATTCAGGTTAGCAACTGAGTAGCTTAATACATGTCTTAACATGTATAAATAACTCATTATGACTTAATTATGATGGCTAAGGTTTTAGTTTCCTAAGAATCCCGACAGTGTGCTTAGAAAATCTTGTTACCACGCGTAACCGTTTAAGTTGTCTTATAAAATGCCGATTGGAACAATTAACATTTAATTATATCAACAATAATAATAAGACGGGTAAATATAAAATTTTACTTACCCAAATATAAATTTTAAACTTTAAATAATCAAACCAAAAATTTAAGTAGATAAATGAGGATTTAACTACCTTTAATTTAATCAATCTTTTTATAAAAATTGCATAATATATATATATACACAATATTATTTAGCAAAAAAAAAAAAAAGAAATAAAGAAAGCCAAATTTCGGCCACCCCTCTCCCTTCCCAACACACTCATTATAAGTGCTCTATTCTCAAAGTAACCTCTTCAATTGCTACTATCAATTCTCTCTTGTTCAAACTCTCACCCCTCTCTCCCCCCCCCCCATTTTCTGGCCGAATTCAGCCCAAAAACCACCACAAAAATTCAAGCTTTGAAGGTAGACATCATCTCTAGTGTGGGCAAGTTCATTACTCTTTGTTCTTCTTCACCTCCTTCATTTTTCTTGCAATTTCTTCTACTTTTTCTTCATCTTTCTTGAGTTTCTGAAATATAGGACCTTCATGGGTCTTTAAATGGTAGATTAGTCACCAATGACATGCTAAATGTCAAGCAAATGGTGATAATCCATGATCCATACAACTAGGATTCAAGAAAACGAAGTTTTGATTACATGCATGTGGATTTTTCTATAATATGGGATGTTTGGGTTCATGCATGTGTTTATAAAAGTTAAAGGATGACTTTGGTCTAAAAATCTATGATAAAATGATGGTAAATAAGTGTATAAAACAAAGAATCATACATATGAGTGAAAATAAAGAGCTAAGACACTCATTTTCCATGAATAAGCACTTTTAGTTATCGGCATATTACATGCATGAACTTCATCCGACCATATCTTGTAAAATACTTAGTCAAATGACATGATTCTTCTTTTGGAGCCTTGTTTATTGAGTTATATTTCAAACCCAAGTGGTTTCATGTAAAAACACGGAGATTTGACCCCTCAACCACTCATATTAAGTTAAGAGTGCAAAGAGAATCTGACAGATTAAAATTTCTACTTTAACCAGTCATAACTCTCTTAATATTCCACTAAAATTCTTGATTTTTCTTCTGGAATTTATTTTAATGAGTTATCTTTCAAGAAAAAGTGGTTTCATTCAAAAATATGAAGATTTGAGGTCTCAACCATTCAAACCAAGATGAGTGTGCAAGAAAAATCAGAATCTGACAGATTTGGACTTGCGACTTAAAATGGCCATAACTCCCTCAATATGTAACCAAAAATGATGATTCTTTTCTGGAAGATAGATTTTTGAGTTATCTTTAAAAATCAATTTGAATCACTGAAAAATATTGAGATTTGACCCTCCAAATGGACGTGACAAAAAGAGTGTGCAGGCTACCTTGATAACTGTGACACTTAAAACTTAAATGTAATGATTAAAATACCTAACCACCTCTAAAAATGGTGCTACTTATGTCAAAAGTTCCCTAAGACATTAAATTAAAATATATAAAAATTTGGTTAAATAAATAATTTGGGAAAATACATAATTATGACAATAAGTTAACCTAAATTTCTGCCAGCAGAAAAGTAAAAACTCTAGTTCAAGAAAAATAAATTTTTGGGTTATTAAACGAATAAAAGGCATATAAGTTATAGATTTTGTTAAAACACCAAATAAAAATATATATACATGTATATATGAATGATATACTAATAAATAAGAGATTTATAAAAATTTGAACTTGGGTTAAAACACAAGGTAAATAAGAAATACACATATATATATGTATAAATATTGTAAGTATTCGTTATGAAGAATTTATAAAACATGATTCAAGGGATTAATTACTATATGTATAACACATAAATTTAATTATGTAACAGTAAAATTCTACAAACCTTATAAAATCAATAATTTTCATGTAATCAACAACGCAAAATAATACTTAAACCGAGTAACTAACACTTAAGGCATTTTATAAGATATGATGATCTAAGCAATGCTTTAGCCCTAAGAGTTAGGCCCAAAACTGATAGTGTGTTTCACCTCCATAGGAACAACCTAGAACCGGGCATTTGAGCAACCGTGCGACAACTCTTGGAATCTTGGTTGAATATTGTGAGTATTCACAACCCCTTTTTACTATTTTGTTACAATTTGGGGGAAAAGCATGATATTGAATTACAATCTGGTTGATTTATGCTATGAAATTGTTGAACATTGAATTTAATTGTTTGTGCACTATGGTATCTATACTTTATGATGTGCTTGAGTTTTAAATGAAAAAGTCCCCACTAGTTAGACACTACCTATTAACTATTTACGAGCCGATGGTATTTGTGGGTAGCGCTATTTGGATTGACAACTCCACTTTTAGCTGACGAGTTAGAAGTGCACTTTACCAATAACAATAATGGTCTTACACATGTGGAATTATTTCACCGCTGAGGTAGGACGTGAAAAATAAGGGGCGTTGGTTTGTCGGAAGGTTTGGTAGTGGCTCAATGTCATGGCATCATAGTATACTTTATACCTCGTGCAAATACTCGAACAACCAGTACGATTTTTGCATACAACTTTACCTTTTGTGCATACGAAAACCTGTGAACTCACCAACTCATTGTAGTTGACCATTTTTCTTTTTATCATGCTTTTCAGGTACTAATAAGTAAGTGAAGGCATGTAGGGTGCATATTGTGTTACAGTTGCATTTGGCCTATCGGTCGTGGATTCGTTTACCGCTTGACCCACTGGAGATGATTGAAGATGACTCTGAGTATTTACCATTTTCGTCTGTCATCAAATCAAAGGAGGGTGAGAGATGGGCTACATAAGATTACACACAAGAAACGTACTAATACAGCTCATCAATTATTATAATCATAGTAGTTCAAGCATACTCACATAGAAGTACATTCATAATAGCAGTAGCTAATTGAAATTATGAACGTACACTACATAAAGATTCTCGTTACAACTTTCATAATTCTCAACAAAATTGTTTTCCGTTGACTCCAAGACTGTCTCATCTTAGAAGTTCTACCCAATTCTCACACTTTTATTGCCTAATAATCTGGCTTAAGTCTAGGCATCGAGGTTTCATACCTAGTTCACTTAAACTAGAGCTCTGATACCAATTTGTAACACCCTAAATGTAACACCCGTCTATGATGGAAAAGTTGGTTAGTAAAATAGAGAATTTTAAATTTTAAATAAAATTGGTTTGGGCTTGTGGGCAAGTGAGTTAATGGGCCAATTAAGGCCTAAAACCCTATCTCAATACTCATTTTTAGTCCCTGGAAGATTTGAGTGCGGTGTGTGTGTGTGTGTTTTGAGAGTGAGCGGCGACCGAGAGAAAAGGAAGAAGTCGAATCGAAGGCGTGAACGGAGGTTTCAGAGAGAAATTTGTGAAGAACTTAACATCGTAAGGTAAGAATCAAAACCTGTTTCTTGTTTCTCTTACTGATTGGATTTGGAAGTTAGAGCTGTACGAGTTTCTATCTTCTTCTTCTCTCGGTTGATAGTTGTGATTAGGGATTTTCAAATCCCATGTAGATGGTTGATTAATTGATTAATCGATGATAAAAATTATTGGTCAGGTGATGTCTGGACTAGTATTAAGATTAGGTAGGTCGAGTTTCTGTTCTGGGGAAAGAGAAAGGAATAAAGGGTCTGCTGCTTCGACCGGTATTCTATCGACCGGTACCCTTCGACCGGTATTCCATCGATCGGTACCCTTCGACCGGTATTCCTTTGATCGGTACTCCATCGACCGGTATCCTAGTGACCGGTGTCTACTGTGGATCCAGTAGCATAAAGAAGTTATAATATTAATACCAAATCATTCAACTGGTTTATATGGAAACTGTTTGTAGGAGTTAAATTGCCGGGATTAGGATCTGGGTGTGTGCCAAGCTTATCACAAGGTGAGTTTCCTTACTCCTGTTTTATTTAACCCATTGCTAAATTGGAAATGGTCATTACCAAGATTTATTAATGTTGTTGGATTATGTGAGATAAAATGATTCTTGTTCTATTTACGATATAATTGTATCGGTCCTATTTATCTCTCAATTGTTGATCAAATTTATTAAGCAGAGGTAAAGGATTTTGTATGGCCGAGACCATCAACTATTAACCATCGGAGATGGTTTATCTGTGTGAGGGAATTCGTTTCCCTACGCACGAAAAACGACATCGACATGGGGGGGGGCGTATGGGGATCTACTGGGGGCCCAGGGGACGTTCAGTCCTAGTTATGACAGAAGGCTTTAATGTGTAAAACATTATTCCTTGAGATTTAACTTACAGAGCTATTCTTTTACTTAAAAATTTAAATTGTTAATTGTTATTATCGTATGGGTGAGTTTGGGAATTCACTAGACCTTTAGGTCTAACCCCCGTCACTATTCTGTTTTTCTTCTTTCTTGCAACCCATTTCCAGGTAGTAGGAATGCAGCAGGTTCCGCGAAGGGAAAGGAAAAGTGTTAGAGATGTTTGGATCAGGAGCTCGGACCATAGAAGTGGCATAGTTGATATTCTACCTTATTAGATTTTAGTATTCTCGGTTGTAATAGATTTTGGAATGTTGGAGCTTATGCACTGTTACTTTTTCTCAGAATTTTGTAATGGGGACCCAGTGTTGGGAATTGAATCTCATTTATTCATTTATGTTTTATTTTAAGAGGTTGTTATTTATGCAGAGCCGTAGTTCAAGCGAATTAGGTGGCCTTGTCGGACCGAAACTTAAACTATGGATGGGACACAATCGAGAAATAGGATGCCTTAGGAATTGCCGCGTAGGAACTTGTGTAACGGGAAATAGGAACTAACATGTAAGGTAAATTTGAAATTACAACTGGCCAATATAATTGCAAATTTACAAGTACATGTATGTATCTATAAAATCTTGTTACATATAGGATTGTAAAGGCTAAGGTTACTTTGTTGTTGTTTCAGTTGTCGTCATGGCAGACCGAGTTTTACGAAGTAGAGTTATGATGAGAGAATGGGAATAGGAGATAGGCGGGGCTAGAGCTGAGTTGATGAGAGGCCGCGCTGGAAGGCCGATCATTCGGGGACGAGGGCGTGGTCATGGGCGTGGTCCAGCAGGGACGATTCGTAGGGCTACGACCCACGTAGAGGGAACCGATGCAAGAGGTCGGGGAGGAGTCAACGCTCGAACCCCTCGCAGAGCAAGAAGCGTCGAGGTTATTCGGGATGAGGAGTTATCGCATCAAGAGAGCTCAGCGACCGTGAGAGGACGTGGGACTGCAAGGGCCCGTGGTCGGGGCCGAAACCAGGCCTTTGTGACCCACGAGGCGTTTGCTGCCGAAATGGGGAAACTCCAGGAAACTCTCAAGCATTGTTGGCTCATCAAGAGAAATCAGCTTCCGAAAGTAAAGATAAGAGCGAAAGCAAGGAAATGACTGAGCTGACAAGCCCGCCGGTAACCGAAGTGGGAGGTAATTCTGTATCAACAGTCGAGACGTCAACCAAAGTTGTGGCGAAGGGATGCAGTTACAAGGAGTTCGCAACCTGCAAACCTCCTACATACAAGGGGGAGTGTGATCCGGTCTTGGTAATGAAATGGATAAAAGAGATGGAGCTGGTGTTTGCTACCAGCAAGTGTGCGGGAGAGGATAAGGTAACATACGCTTTATCCATGCTGAGGTCTGAAGCCACCTTGTGGTGGGATGCCGAAACAGGGGGATCAGGAGTGGCTGCTGCTGAAGGAATGACTTGGGAGACTTTCGTGGTTAAGTTCAAGGCACAGTTTTGCCCTATGGCGGCAGTGAAAAAGTTACAGGAGGAATTTCTAGGGTTGGAGCAAGGAGTTATGTCAGTTAGGGAGTACACCAACAAGTTCATCGAGAAGTCACATTTTGCGGGAGCTTATTTTCCGAACGAGGAGAGTAGAGTGGAACGATTCATTTTCGTACTGAAAAGTAACTTGCGTGAGTGGGTTTCCGCAAGGGAGCCATCCACCTTCCAGGCGGTTGTGCATGCGGCTGAGATGACTGAAAAGGAAAAGAACCGCCAACAATCTGACAGGGTAGGCGATAAAAGGAAGTAGGATGGACTGGGTATGGATGCAAGGAAGGGTAAAAATTTCAAACCAGAGCAAAGATTTGGTCGGGGTTTTGGGGAGAAGACTTGTGGGAAATGACACAAAGTGCACCGTGGGGATTGTGCCTCGGGGGAAAGATCTTGTTTTCAGTGTGGTTTTCCGGGGCAGTTGTCTAGGGATTGCCCGAATAAGAAAAACTGCTATCAGTGTGGATCGCCAGACCATCTTCGGTCCGAATGCCCGCAGGTCAAGCAGGGTGGAGCAAATCAAACCGGAGAGCGTGGGGGAGGCAGGAAGGAGGAAAAGAAGTGGGAGTCGGCTCGACCTAAAGGGAGAGCCTTTAACATGACAACGGCGGAGGTGGAGGAAGTACCGGATGTAGTGGCAGGTACGTTTCTGATAAACTATACTTGTGCTAGAGTATTGTTTGACTCAGGAGCGACTTGCTCTTTTATATCTCCCACGTTTGCTCAGTGTTTGGGGTTAAAACCTAAAAGGCTAGGGCGAGAGTTCGGGGTAGAAACCGCTGACGCAAATCGAGTGTTGGTTAGGGAGGTGTTTGAGGAATGTGTAATTGATATCGAAGGGAGTTTGGTACCGGTGGTACTATACCCTATGTCGATGAGAGAGTTTGATGTAGTCCTTGGGATGGAGTGGTTGGCTAGGAATGAGGCTAGTATAATATGTAATAAGAAGATGATTCGTATGGTTCTACCGGGAAAGGGTGAAGTAGTGATCTATGGGGATAGGCGGGAAAGAAACTCTTGTTTGATCTCCATGATCAAAGCAAGCAAGAGTTTGAGAAAGGGTTGGAGAGGGTTCTTAGCATACGTGTTAGACGCTAAGAAGGAGAAGAGCAAGTTAGAGGAGGTTCGAGTAGTGAATGATTACCCGGATGTATTTCCGGAGGATTTGACAGATTTACCTCCTGATCGTCAGGTTTCGTATTGATTTGATTCCCGGTGCCGCACCGATAGCGCGTGCACCATATAGGTTAGCACCCTCGTAAATGAAAGAAATGATGTCGCAATTGCAAGGATTGCTGGAGAAAGGTTTTATAAGGCCTAGTACATCCCCGTGGGGAGCGCCAGTTCTTTTTGTGAAAAAGAAGGACGGATCTATGCGAATGTGTATAGACTACCGAGAACTCAACAAGTTGACGATCAAGAATAAGTATCCGATTCCGAGGATAGACGACTTATTCGATCAGCTTCAGGGAGCCAGTTTCTTCTCCAAAGTCGATTTAAGGTCCGGTTATCATCAGCTCAAAGTGAAGGAGGAGGATATCCCGAAAACCGCCTTTCGTACCAGATATGGACATTATGAGTTCCTCGTAATGCCATTCGGATTGACTAACGCTCCTGCAGCTTTCATGGATATGATGAATCGGGTGTGTCAACCTTACATAGACAAGTTTGTGATCGTGTTTATTGACGATATCCTGATATATTCGAAGACCGAAAAGGATCACGAGGAGCACCTGCGAACGGTTTTAGAATTATTAAGGAGAGAGCGACTTTACGCAAAATTCTCGAAATGTGAATTTTGGTTGCGGGAGGTACAATTTCTAGGGCACGTCATGTCCCAAGATGGAATCAAAGTAGATCCGACGAAAGTGGAAGCAATTAGCAGTTGGGAAGCTCCGAAGACACCCTCCGAAGTTCGAAGTTTCTTGGGTCTAGCAGGGTACTACCGGAAGTTTATTAGAGATTTCTCCCGGATAGCTACACCGTTGACTTCTCTGACGAAAAAGAATGCAAAGTTCGTCTGGATGGAAGTTCAGAAGGAAGCTTCCAGAAACTCAAAGATATGTTAAGTAGCGCTCCTATTTTGACTTTGTCGGATGGTACAGATGACTTTGTGGTATATTGCGATGCGTCTAGATTGGGCTTGGGATGTGTTCTAATGCAGAAGGGAAAGGTAATCTCTTATGCATCACGTCAGTTGAAAGATCACGAATCGAGATATCCTACTCATGACTTGGAATTGGCCGCCGTGGTTTTTGCGCTGAAGATCTGGAGGCACTACCTGTACGGGACTCATTGCAAAATCTTCACAAACCATAAAAGTCTCTGTCATTTGTTTGACCAGAAAGAGCTGAACATGCGTCAACGAAGGTGGATGGAACTGCTAACAGATTACGATTGTAAGATCGAATACCATCCAGGAAAAGCCAATGTAGTCGCTGACGCTTTGAGTCGCAAGGAAAGGAGCGAAAAACTGATGATGATAGCCACCAGAGCGGAAATGACATCAACTCTTCTAGAGGAGATCAAGAGATACCAGACGGACGCCTTGAGACCCGAAAATCTTAAGACTGAAAGAGTGGTGGGTCTTATGGAAATGTTAAGAGAGGACAGCCGAGGATTAAAGTGCTACAATGGAAGGATCTGGATTCCGAGGCAAGGAGATTTGAGAAAGGTTATCCTAGCGGAAGCTCATAAGTCAAAATATTCGATTCATCCAGGGACGAACAAGATGTACGTAGATTTAAAATTAGATTACTGGTGGCCGGGTTTGAAGAAGGATATAGCGCATTTCGTGGAAAGATGTTTGACTTGTCTGCAGGTAAAGGTGGAGCATCAACGACCGTACGGGAAACTTCAACCGTTAGACATCCCTGTCTGGAAATGGGATCAGATTACGATGGATTTTGTGACTAAACTACCTAGGACTCCGAAGGGGTATGATGCGATCTGGGTCATCGTGGACCGGGTTACCAAGTCAGTGCACTTTTTGCCCATCAAGGAGGACTACTCGATGGAGAGACTTGCGAAATTGTATATCGACGAGATCGTGGTACGTCATGGGGTGCCGTTGTCAATCGTATCCGACCGGGACAACCGATTCACTTCAGTTTTCTGGAAAAGTTTTCAGCGAGAAATGGGGTGGAAAATCAAAATGAGCACAGCATATCACCCGCAAACCGACGGTCAGAGCAAGCGAACAATCTAGACCCAAGAAGATATGCTGAGGGCTTGTGTTTTGGACTTTCAAGGTTCGTGTGAAAACCACTTACCACTGATCGAATTTGCTTACAATAACAGTTATCACTCAAGTATCAAGGCAGCTCCTTATGAGATACTATATGGTAGGAAATGTTGAACTCCTCTGTGTTGGAACGAGGTTGGAGAAAGGCAGATGGTTGGGCCAGAATTAGTGCAGGTTACTGCAGATAAAATTGATCAAGTACGCGAGAGACTGAAGGTGGCACGTGACAGACAAAAGAGTTACGCAAAAAAACGCCGAAAAGATATAGAGTTTCAGGTCGGTGATAATGTAATGTTGAAGGTATCACCGTGGAAAGGTGTAATCCGGTTTGGGAAGAAAGGGAGGTTGAGTCCCCGATTTATTGGGCCGTTTAAAATTACCGAACGAGTAGGTCTTGTGGCATATAAGTTGGATTTACCCGAAGACTTGAGAAAGTGTCTCGCAGATGTGGATACGGCAATACCTCTGCGAGATGTTCAGATGGATGAGAAGCTGAATTTTGTCGAAGAACCCGAGTCTATCGTGGATCGTAAGGTTAAGCGATTAAGGACGAAAGAGATTAACTTAGTGAAAGTTCAGTGGAAATTTCACAAAGGGCGAGAAGCTACGTGGGAATTAGAGTCTGAAATGAGGTCTAAGCATCCACACTTGTTTGCCAAGGAAGATTCCGGGATGGAATCCTTTTAAGGGAGGGATATTTGTAACACCCGTCTATATTAGAAAAGTTGGTTAGTAAAATAGAGAATTTTAAATTTTAAATAAAGTTGGTTTAGGCTTGTGGGCAAGTGAGTTAATGGGCCAATTAAGGCCTAAAACCCTATCTCAATACTCATTTTTAGTCCCTGGAAGATTTGAGTGCGGTGTGTGTGTGTGTTTTGAGAGTGAGCGGCGACCGAGAGAAAAGGAAGAAGTCGAATCGAAGGCGTGAACGGAGATTTCAGAGAGAAATTTGTGAAGAACTTAACATCGTAAGGTAAGCATCAAAATCTGTTTCTTGTTTCTCTTACTGATTGGATTTGGAAGTTGGAGCTGTATGAGTTTCTATCTTCTTCTTCTCTCGGTTGATAGTTGTGATTAGGGATTTTCAAATCCCATGTAGATGGTTGATTAATTGATTAATCGATGATAAAAATTATTGGTCAAGTGATGTCTGGACTAGTATTAAGATTAGGTAGGTCGAGTTTCTGTTTTGGGGGAAGAGAAAGGAATTAAGGGTCTGCTGCTTCGACCGGTATTCCATCGACCGGTACCCTTCGACCGGTATTCCATCGACCGACACCCTTTGACCGGTATTCCTTTGATCGGTACTCCATCGACCGGTATCCTAGTGACCGGTGTCTACTGTGGATCCAGTAGCATAAAGAAGTTATAATATTAATACCAAATCATTCAACTGGTTTATATGGAATCTGTTTGTAGGAGTTAAATTTCCGGGATTAGGATCTGGGTGTGTGCCAAGCTTATCACAAGGTGAGTTTCCTTACTCCTGTTTTATTTAACCCATTGCTAAACTGGAAATGGTCATCACCAAGAGTTATTAATGTTGTTGGATTATGTGAGATAAAATGATTCTTGTTCTATTTACGATATAATTGTATCGGTCCTATTTATCTCTCAATTGTTGATCAAATTTATTAAGCAGAGGTAAAGGATTTTGTATGGTCGAGACCATCAACTATTAACCATCGGGGATGGTTTATCTTTGTGAGGGAATTCATTTCCCTACGCACGAAAAACGGCATCGACATGGGGGGGGGGGGCGTGTGGGGATCTACTGGGGGCCCAGGGGACGTTCAGTCCTGGTTATGACAGAAGGCTTTAATGTGTAAAACATTATTCCTTGAGATTTAACTTACAGAGCTATTCTTTTACTTAAAAATTTAAATTGTTAATTGTTATTATCGTATGGGCGTGTTTGGGAATTCACTAGACCTTTAGGTCTAACCCCCGTCACTATTCTGTTTTTCTTCTTTCTTGCAACCCATTTCCAGGTAGTAGGAATGCAGCAGGTTCCGCGAAGGGAAAGGAAAAGTGTTAGAGATGTTTGGATCAGGAGCTCGGACCATAGAAGTGGCATAGTTGATATTCTACCTTATTAGATTTTAGTATTCTCGTTGTAATAGATTTTGGAATGTTGGAGCTTATGCACTGTTACTTTTTCTCAGAATTTTGTAATGGGGACCCAGTGTTGGGAATTGAATCTCATTTATTCATTTATGTTTTATTTTAACAGGTTGTTACACTAAATTTTTAGACTAATAAAAATTCGTAAATTCGGCAATATAACGTCTAAAAGATGAATGTCCAAAATCCCTGTAAGTATAAACATTTGATGAGGACATATCACAAATCTCAAAACAACTAAAACCCAACGAGGCCGGGATAGTTTGCACCAAAAGCAGTTGCAGAAATAAGAGACATCACGATACAACAACCTACTTAATCTAGAATGAATTACAACTAGATTAAATTTGAGTGTTGCTAATCCACCAAAAATCTCTCTCTTCACACGAATCCCCAAAAGACCGGCACTTCAAGACCCCCTATGTGCCCAGTTGACAATCTCGACAACCTAAACTCCACCACGAGTGAGATCTGTGGGAAAAACAACAACCACAACAAGTGTTAGGACGAAGCCTAGTGAGATCTCATAAATTATATAATTCACAAAACAATAATGTCATAATACGATAAAAAAAATCTTGTGTTACCGAACTCCAATGTCTCACAAATATTGTTTCCACCGCAACCATGTCCTCAAACCTGAACATAAACATACAAGGGATAACCGTTGATAATATGGGGGAGACCCGTTTCCATCGGGGTGACATGTACACGGGAGTGGAGTCACCCATGTTGTTATTGGATTACACCTCATGTCCCGGTCCTAGTTCCCATGCTATCAAGACATCACAACCTCAAACCATAATCATTGCCTTTATTGTCTACTCCGTCGAGTTACACCTCAAGGTCTTACGGGAAATTATTGCCTATCCAAGACTAGACGAGTTACACCTTAAGGGCCCACGTCCCCTTATTGCCTACTCGTTAGTGAACCACAAGGACCAACACAAAAGGTCCAATTAACCGTATAACTACCTCCTCGTGCACAAGGAGTAGTGTTCACGTTCTTATCAGGTGATCAGATATTGGTAAGATATACAAGATTATATACACATAAGTATATGTATAAATCACATGGCAACACATAGATGTTATATTCCACATACAAGGTTCCATTTCAACAAGACATTATGAACTTCAATAACGATAATCCACTTCCACATTTCTAGTAGTACAACTAATCATGCTTTCAATAAATACCATGGTAGAGAATTGTATTCTCTTCCTTATCTTCACAAAAACCTAGCTATTTGGGTCAAATCCAAAAATAAAGGTTCCTTCATATTTTACTCATAAGATATGTAGATTAGATCATCAAACAATAAATAACCATGTAAGTACAAAGTTGGGGTTTATAAAAAGGGAACTCACCATCTAGAGTTCACAAAATGAGAACCCTAGAAGTTAGGTCAAAATCCAAGTATATGATGCACA
The DNA here is from genome assembly GCA_954870635.1 of Arctium minus. Taxonomy (NCBI): domain Eukaryota; kingdom Viridiplantae; phylum Streptophyta; class Magnoliopsida; order Asterales; family Asteraceae; genus Arctium; species Arctium minus. The sequence continues at coordinate 17,471,389 of OX941097.1, read as the reverse complement.
TATATAATGTAAGGAATATTGCAAGTAAATAATGAGTAGAAGAGCATTTAAAGCGTATAAACTCACAAGCTAGGGTTTGTTAGGAGAAAACCCTAAGTTGTTGTGTGAACTTGGAAATGACTTGAAGCTCTTCTAACCCCAAGGATTTCAACACTAGAACTCAACAAACTAAGGAAGAAAGCAATAAATGCTAAGTTAGGTTTGAGACTCTTTAATGAAGAGGGATGAGAGGAAAAGAGAGAACAAAAATCTCCTTACCCATGGAAGAGGTTTGAAAATCGCACAATAGAGGAGAAGTGAGTGATTTTTGGTGTGTTTGGTCGATTTATCTGTCACCTCTCACCCACACGCGGACGACATTGACCCCGCGACTCTGCCCTGGGCAATGTCGTCGGGCATAGTCGCACAAAGGCCCCCGCTCACTGGAAATTTCGCGAAAAGGTCAATCGACCCCTATCAGCGACATTGACCCAACGACTTTGCCAGGGAATTGTCGCCGGGCAATGTCGCCCCTGGCCTATCCTCTACTGTTCGATCGATTCCAAACGCGCTAAACGGTTCAAAGTTCGACTCCTCTTGACTCTCATTTAGTTGCTATAGTTTAGGGTTTTACGCTTCACATGAAATAGGGTAGTAACCAAAGTGTAGACTCTCCACAGAGATCTACTATATGGGCTCAAGTGGTTCGATAACGACCAAACACATACACACATATCCTTTACACCCACATACAAGTAAACTCCTTCAAATTCGACGTAAATATACATATACTCAAAATGTTACGCTTGCCAACTATATGCATACGGTGCAACGGTCCAAGAGGAAAAATACGAATATTTAAAAGAAGTGTGACTCAACGGGACCTAAGAATAGAGTGAACGTTCGAAAGGCCTACAATGCTTACTTAAGAATTTCGGGGTGTTACATAACAAATGATTGTTAATTTCATAAAAAATGACTTAAGCTTTATACAACCTTCATAGTGAGTAGTGAAGCTTGTGTAAAGGTTCTATTGTCTCCTGAGAATATTTGGTTCCTATGAATGTTTTTGTTGTTTTCTCTCTCTCTCTCTCTCTCTCTCTCTATATATATATATATATATATATATTCGATTTCTATTACAGAGTGCTCTCAAAATATTTTCTCTCTCTACTCACTGGTACACGCATTTCCGTTAGCCTAATGAGTCTACAAACGAAAACATTTATAAAGCAAATACTCTTACAACACAGAAACACTCAAAACACTAGAACTTTGACTTTGACTTTTATTACAAAGACTTTGACTTAGCTTGAGAGTTTGACTTGAGCTCTTTGACTTGTGTTGACTTCAGTTTTCATGATCTTGTATCCAACACACACACACATACACACACACACACATATATATAATACAATATTGTCAACACTATTCATCTTTAAGGTATTAATAATTAGCTACAAAGACCCCAATTCCCATTCATGTCTCCGATCCCCAATCTTTGTCCCCGTCTCCGGTGGGGAATATGATCACATCCCCATTCCCGTCCCTAACAGAGAACAGGGAATCACGGATCTTGTTCTCGTTTTATGTGAGATATTTTAAATCAGATGTGTTAAACATTGCATTCAATCCAAAATGGCTCATGTTGAAATCTCACATATTTTCAAAATTTTGCTTTTTTGGATTATCAAGTATTCATAATGTCATACGTAATTGTTTGATCAAACGCTTTCGGTTCTCTATGTCTTTTTTATCAAAAAAAGTAAGACAAGTTACAAAAAATGTATATATGAAGAAAGAACAAAATTCTCTTTCGAAATCTAAAGATATTAAATTTAAATCTTCATAAATAAAATATTTAACAATAAATATATAATATATCTAATATACGGAGACACAGGGAAGGGGGGGTCACATTACCTGGCTCCGTCCCCATCTTAGGTTATTAAGTTTTGAGGATCCCGGTCCCTTGCGGAGAATCTCTGGCCCTGGTGGGGCAGGTACACCGGGTTCCCCAATGGGATGGGTCTTACTCTCATGTCTACTGATATTCTTTTCCACGATCAAAATATTGTCAAGTTAGAGTCTTGTACTTGTGGTTATAAACAGCTTGTCTACCTGATGAGGTAAAATGTCAGGATCTTAATTCTTAACAAGAACACACACTCAGAAAACAATATTAAAGAAGCTGCGGAATAGCACTTTAATATTCAGAAAAACAATGAAACAGTAAATCAAAATCACAACTTGCAAACTCTTATTGAATGATTGAAAGTCACAAGCTTTTACACACAACCTCAATATTGATGAACAGACTCACCAATACGAATTCTACTTCTCTAGAATTAGGGTTCTAACCTTGAGGTTGATTCTTTCTATGAAAGCTAGAAAACTAAGAATTTATTGTTACAACCAAAGAAACAAACTATTCTATACATATACTGAAAATAAAGATAATTACAAAATAATAAAAGATCTTCAGTATAATCTTCCATAGTTATCTTCAAGACTTCCATGATTATCTTCAATCAATCCAGCTGTCTTCTTTCCATGCGAAGTCTTCATTATCTCATAAGCAACATTAATTCTTCAGCAGTATTAACACTCTGAGCAGTATTAAGTTCAGCAGTACTAATCATGCTCAGCAGTATTAACTTTGTTCTAGCAGTACTAACTCCAGCAGTACTAACTACTTAGCAGTACTAAACTTGCTTAGCAGTAGTAACTTCTTTCAGCAGTATTAATCTTTGACAAGCATCACTAACCTGTATTAGCAGCATTAACTTCAGAAGTAGTAATCTTCAGAAGTAGTAACCAAGTTCTGCTAACAGCATTAACTGTACTCAGCAATTCTTCAGTTCCCAACAATCTCCCCCTAACTTGACTTTTAGGAAGAGAAGTCAAGTTCTTCAGATGCTCCCAAAACACCATTCTTCAAAGCCCTGTATTAGCATCCAACCCCAGACTTTGATTAATTGTTCTTTGGATTAGATACTTAGCCATTTCTGAATCTTGAATACACCCAAGCTTCTTTTTCAACATTGCATGAAGCTTTAATCTACTATGGTTGTACACTCTATCCACTAGAAAGTATTCTATGTGATTTCTATCCAAAGTCACTGCATATACTCCACTAGTTTCATATAGAGTCCAATTGTTGACAGTTTGAAACACATTCCTTATCACTCCTTCCACTTCATCAGGTTTGAACATCATACACAGATACTCCATCACCAGTTTTGTAATTGAAATCCCTGGAGCTTTTAACTGATCTGCATACAACTTCATCCCTATTTCAAACATTTCTTCTATATCAGACCTGGAACATGTTCTGACAATCTTGGCCCAAGTAGTATAAACTTCATACTTCTCATCCTTTCTTTTGAGCCTGATGTACTCTTTTCCATCAACTTCCAGTGTATCCCAGTGAATGACTTCTGGAGGCTTTACACCAACAGGTTCTGCAGTTATAGGTTCAGGCACTTTGTCCATCACTACCATGTACATGTTCACATTACCAGTACTTGATGGTTCTACCTTATCACTTGGCTTAGGTGCCACTTCTTCTTCAGCAACCCTCTGTTCTTCCTCAGTTTCTTCCACTCTAGGCTTCTTGGCTGATTTTCTTTTTGCCATCATCTTAGTTCTTTTTAAAGTCCTCAGACTTTCACTTAGAGAGGCTTCTTTCTTTGGTGGTGTTTCTTGCTCATCTGGAAAAGGTTTTTCTATCATGAAATCATTGCTTTCTTTCATTCTCTTCTCCATCTCCACCCTAGCAGTTTCATTCCCTTGAAGCTTGGTTATTTCAGAGTTGTACAACTCTTTGATCTGCTTAAATGTCATCTTGGAGAACATCTCCTTTCTAACTTCTACAGCACCCTTGAGAAAAATTATCATCTTATTTCTCTCTTGGTTACCAAGGAATGTCTTTGAGGGTTGTCTCTTCTTTGCAGCTTTCTTAACCACCACAGACTTCTTAAGGGTTGCAGCTTTCTTCTGAGCTGTTTCAGTTGCCAGGGTTTGTTGATAAGCTTTATTCAGTTCTGCAGCTAAAGCCTTAGCCATTTCCCTGTCTTTCTCAACTTGGACTCTTTCTTCTTGCTCAATATTTGCTTGTATCTTTCTGGCCAAAGCTTCATCTGACTCAACCAACCTTTGCTTTTTGATTGGTTGATCAGATTCCACTAGCTTAGCTTTGACTTTATCGTTGCTCACCTTCTTAACATTTTCTTTCTTGATTACTTCACCTTGTTCTTTGATGACAACTCCTTTGGCCTTTGAGGTGACCTTGGGAGTATCATGCTTGGGTTTGATTAAGGTTTCTGCAATCTCAAGATCTGTTAGAACTTCTTGCACAATTTCTGCTGCTTCTCTCAGTTCAGCAGTATTAACCATTTCTGCTGCTTGTATTGTTTCTTTACTTACCTCTTCATCAATCTCCCCCTCAACACTGTGTTTCTCCCCCTTATCTGTAGCCTCTTCCATGTGGAACTCAGCTTCTGACTCCCCCTTTTTGGGAGCATCATCCCCTGATTTCCTTCTCCTTAGCACAAACTGTTTCTTCTTCCTTTTATGGACAAGTCTCATCACCAATTTCTTGAGTTTGGTAATTTGCACTTGTTGGGACAAGATTACCAATTTCATTTCTTCAATGTCAGCTCCTTGTTTGATGACATCCAAGTTGATGTTACCCATAGCATCCAACAATTCTTGATAGTTATATCTGTCATCACCTTCTCCAGAAGTGTTACCCTCTCCAGAAGTGTTACCTTCTGCCTAACAGAAGCACTCTCCACCCCCGTGGGTTCTTGGCACCAGGGACCTTTGGATGATTGCTCACCCAAAGTTGCCATGGGGAAGGTCTTATTGATGTTACCACTAACCTCCTTTATGCTAGCAGGAGTAGTGGCAGCCTTAGCACCCATATGCTCAACCATCTCCTCAGTGAGCACCTCCTTGGGGTTGGGAGACACCCCTGTAATTTCCCTGTAGATATTCTCTAAAGGAGAATTCTCCCTTAGAGGGCTTAAAGGCTCTGTGGGTGATGGTACAAGAAGGGAAGGAGCCTTCTTTACCTTTTTCCTTGAATATGTTTAGGTGATTGGAGAAGTTGGCTTATGAAGTAGATACTGTGGGATAGATATAGAGTGGGAAGGTTGGGATTGGCTAGCAGTGGGATGGTCTAATGAGGGCCTTGACCCTGCTGCCATACCTTCTTCAGTGTGGGACACCACCATCATTGTAGAGAATAATGGGGTGTCAACTCCTTCCGAGTCCAATGGGGATCTCTTCATGTTTGAAAAGACCTTACCTTTGGGAATTTTTGGTACATATACCTCATCAAAGTGAGGCATATCCATCAATTCGTGGGTTATAACTTCTTGTACAAACCTGGGGTACATATAAAAGCTCTTTTTGATTCCTAAGTTTGAGACAAGATCACTGAAAATCATTCTAGAAAAATTGTACTTTCTGGCAGTGGCCAAGCAGACCAAAGCATAAGCAATGGTACTGCTAAACTCACTCCATCCAGTAGTCTTTTTGGAAATGCAGTGCATAAGGGTATGAACAAGAAAACGCCATTGGGTATAAAATTTTGCTTTTGAGAATTTAAAACCACCCAATTGGCCTCCATACCCCATTCTTGACAAATTTGAGAACAAGTCCTCATTAGGAAGAGAAGTAATACCTTCAGCATCGTCTAGACGTAGACAGATGCGTATCACCTCTTCAGTAACTGACAAGGGTTTGTCACACACCCTTGTTTTCAGAATCTGCACACCATTCTCTGTGACTATGGTGGCATTCGCCCAGAATTGCTTTTGATGCTCAATGTAGATAGTTGGAGACACAGTTAGAGCATGGGCGATATGGCTAGACTTCAAAAAATCCACTATCTGATGAAAGCCTGCAGCTTGCTTTGGCTTTTGTAGCATCGGGATTTCATTGTGCTCGTCAATAAATGCCATAGACGCCATTGAGCTTGAGTATTCTTGCCTGAAACACTTGATTCTTGAGAGAAAAGGGTTAGAGAGAAAGTGAACAGTATTCAAAGAGTCGTTATGATCTTTTAGGCGGGCAAAGGGTATTTATAGTGTATGGGACATAAGCAGTATTAACCTATAGCAGTATTAACTACCTAGCAGTATTAACTGAGAGCAGTATTAACCACTAGCAGTATTAACTAACTAGCAGTATTAACTGAGAGCAGTATTAACCACTAGCAGTATTAACTAACTAGCAGTATTAACTGAGAGCAGTATTAATTGTGCACTGGCAGTATTAAAACTGCACTGGCAGTATTAACTATACTTACTCCTTTTGAAGCTTATGGAGGTCTGATCAAGGCATTAACTTCCTATGAAAGATGATTAGCAGCACACAAATAACCAAAATAGCAGGTATAGGAACACTTTTTAAAAACATGAGCTCATTCAGAGTTGATCATGCCCACACTTGAGACCAAGAAAGTGAATCTACCCACATCAAAAGCTTTAGTGAATAGATCTGCAAACTGGTTGTCAGTATGAACTTTAGCAACTTGAATGAGCTTCTTTTCATTGCAATCTCTGATAAAGTGATACCTGATCTCAATGTGCTTTGTTTTGGAGTGCTTGACTGGATTGTTAACAATGCATATAGCATTGCTATTGTCAATAAAGATTGGAGTGTGCAGAAAGGTTACCCCATAGTCCAGCATCTGATTCTGAATCCATAGAACCTGAGAGCAGCAATTTGCAGCAGCAATATACTCAGCTTCTGTTGTTGATAAGGACACTGTGGTTTGTTTCTTGCACTGCCAAGATACTAGTCTTGCACCCAAAAGTTGACATCCCCCTGAAGTAGACTTTCTGTCCATGTTAGCACCACCCAAGTCACTATCTGAATATGCAATCAAGTCAAATGAAGATTCATATGGATACCAAAGACCTATTCTAGGTTGCCCTCTTAAGTATCTGAAAATCCTCTTCACAGCTTGAAGATGTGATTGTTTTGGCTTGACTTGGAATCTGGCACATACACATACTGGAAACATGATATCTGGTCTTGAGGCTGTGAGATACATTAGAGATCCAATCATTGATCTATATAGATGGACATCAACATCCTCCCCCTCAAGATCAGCAGTGATCTGTTTGTGAGTTTCTATTGGTGTGCTTGCTGGCTTTGAGTCTTTTAAACCATATTTATCCAGGATGTCTTGCACATATTTTGATTGACTAATGAAGATTCCATCTGTCTGCTGTTTCACCTGAAGTCCAAGGAAGAAGTTAAGTTCACCCATTGAACTCATTTTAAAGCTCTTGTGCATCAACTCTTCAAAGTCTCTACACATCTGATCTTTTGTGGATCCAAAAATGATATCATCCACATAGATCTGAACTAGTAGGATGTCCTTCTTACTTCTTTTAATGAAAAGGGTCTTGTCAATTATGCCCCTTTCAAACCCATTTTCCAAGAGATAGGTAGACAGAGTGTCATACCATGCTCTTGGGGCTTGATGTAGACCATATAGTGCTTTCTTCAGCTTGTATACTCTGTCAGGATATGTAGGATTTTCAAAACCAGGTGGCTGACAGACATATACTTCTTCATCAATTGTACCATATAGAAAGGCACTCTTTACATCCATTTGATAGACCTTGAACTTCATGTATGAGGCATAGGCTAGGAACAGCCTAATTGCCTCTACCCTTGCCACTGGAGCAAACACTTCATCATAATCTATGCCCTCTTCTTGAGTGTACCCTTGAGCCACAAGCCTTGCTTTGTTCCTGATCACAATTCCTCTCTCATCCTTTTTGTTCCTGAAGATCCACTTGGTGCCAATAGCTCTATGACTTTTTGGAAGGTCCACCAAGTCCCAAACATCCTGTAGTTTGAATTGAAGTAACTCTTCTTGCATGGATTCTATCCAACTTGAGTCTTTCATTGCATCATAGGCCTTCTTAGGCTCAATCTGGGATAGGAAGCAGGAGAGTATTGTGTGTTATTGATCATGCAGCTCTTGAAGTCTGCTTTGATTCCTTGTTATCATAGGAGAAGAGATGTCTCCTATGAACAGCTCTGGAGGATGATTCTTTTGAGTTCTAGTCTGAAGACTAGGTTCTTCATGGATTCCCACCTCTAGATTGGAATCATTTAAGTCAGCTGAGGGGATCACCTCAGCTACTTCTAACTCTTTATGCACTGAAGATTCCTCTTCTCTTCTTTCTTCTTCACTCTGTATTGGCTCAGTTATAGTTTCTTTTTCACAGAATCAACAGGTTCTTTTGTAGGCATAGGAAAGATCACAGACTGAGGAATAATGTCTTGAACTTGTGTGTCCCCTGATCCTCCACTTCCTGAACCTGCATAATCATTACTACTGAAACCAAACGAGTTAGTTAGTGAATCAATGTCAAATAGACACTGAGGACCAGACCCAATAGGATTTGGTGTGTTCTCATTGCATTTGACATTGTCACTTTCCTCAATTATTCTAGAGGAAGTATTAAAAACCCTGTAAGCCTTACTCTGAGATGAGTATCCAACAAGAAAACCATCATCAGCCTTGCTATCAAACTTTCCTAAGTGAGTTTTGGTATTTAGAATGGTACAAGGACACCCAAAAGGTTTGAAAAATCCTATAAAAGGTTTTCTTTTATTTAAAAGCTCATAAGGTGTCTTGTTTTTAGGCTTGACTACTAGAACTCTGTTTTGGACATAGCAAGCAGTATTAACTGCTTCAGCCCAGAAAGTAATTGGACGTTTTGAATCTGCCAACAGAGATCTAGCAGCCTCAATCAGTGTCCTATTCCTTCTCTCAGCAACACCATTTTGTTGTGGAGTCCTAGGAGCACTGTATTGCCTCTCAATTCCTTTTTCCTCACAAAAGGTGTTTAGGTCATGATTTTTAAATTCAGTACCATTGTCTGACCTAATGACTTTTACTTTTTGATTTGTTTGGTTTTCAATTCTTAGAATAAAGGATTTGATCAGTCCATTTGTCTCATCCTTAGTCCTTAGAAAATATACCCAAGTAAATCTAGAGTAATCATCAACAATAACTAGGCAGTATGATTTCTTACCAATACTCATAACATTTGTAGGGCCAAACAGATCCATATGCAATAAATGAAGAGAATTAGAGATTGTGTTCACCTCTTTGGACTTATGAGAAGTTTTGTGTTGTTTGCCTTTGAGACAAGCAACACAATGATCATCACATGAATATACTTTTGATGGCAAACCTCTTACAAGGTTGTTTTTAACAAGTTTATTTATTGTTTTAAAGTTCATGTGACACATCCTTCTGTGCCAAAGTGATGATTCATCCAGAGAAGCTTTTGAAACAAGACAATTTAGGGATGAATCAGATGAAACACTTTCCATATCTAAACAATATACATTATCCTTTCTGGGGGTTCTTAGTAGTATCATCTTTTCATCAACTACCTTGAATCCAGGAGCAAGGATAATGCATTCAGAATCAGTAAATAATATACTATGTTGTTTGTCACAGACCTGTGATACACTTAACAGGTTGTACCTTAACTGTTCAACATAGAATACATCTTCAAATGTCATTTTACCTTTGGTCACATCACTTTACCACTGATTTTACCTCCATCTGGAGTATTACCAAAGGCAACATGTCCACCATCAATCTTCTTGAAATTCTTGAGGAATGACATGTTCCCTGTCATGTGCCTAGAGCAACCACTATCAACATGCCATATGCTCTTACCCTTGAGCTGCTGGTTGCCCTGCACATAAGATTAAACAATTAGTATTGATTGGGGACCCAACCCAAAGTGGTCTTGGGTCTCCTTTTCTCATCAAAGTATTTACATTCCTTTTTGATGAGGTTTTTGAACTCAGAGCACTCTTTATTAGAGTACTTTGTCAATATGATTGGCTTAGCAGCACTAATACTAGAAGCAGTACTAACTTTGGAAGTACTAACTGAGTTAGCAGTACTAACAGGTTTAGCAGTACTAACCTTGTTAGCAGCACTAACAGAGTTAGCAGTATTAACTTTTGAAGAAGTACTAACAATGTCAGCAGCACTAACATTGTTAGCAGTAGTATTACTTCTAGCAGCATTATCATTGTCAGTAGCACTATTTGTGGTAGTAGTACTGACAGTTTTAGTGCTTTTAGGAACCCACATATTGACACTTTCTTCCACATTCTTTTTCTTCATATGGCTTTTAGATTTAACAACTTTCTTAGCCACATGGTTCTTTTCATTCTTCCTATGACCAGAGGGTTTTTGTGCAGGTCTTTGAAAATTCAGCCTTTGGTTCATAGGATTAAAATAGCAGTATTTGGCAATGTGATTAAGCTTTCCACAAATAAAACAGGGTTTTGGTCTATTGATTTTACTCAGATCAACCCCTTGTTTTTGTGCCCACAGATTATTCCAGTTTCTCTGATTACCCCTCTTTTTATCATGTTTTTGGGGCTCAGATTTATTGCATGCACACTTTTTGCAAGGGATAGGGTTCATAATAGTGGTCTGCTTATAATGAACCTTCTTATTCTTTCCCTCAGTCTTTTCTACCTTATTGGACTTAACCCAAGTCTTTCCACACCCCTCATTGGTGATAATGTGATTTTCTATAGGAATCTCACCACTCACATTATTGTCCTTATTCTTGACAGTTTCCTTCTCAGTCTTGTCCTCAACAACTACATCATCTAAGGGATCTATCTCAGTGGCTCCCTCAGGCAAGTCCTTCCTATCTTTGGTCTCTAGCAAGTCTGATGTAGGAGGGATGTAGTTGTTGTTGTAAGGTGGTGGTGTGGTGTTGTACCCTATTCCAGGTTTAATCTTGTCATGTATTTGGACCTTTAGAATAGAGTCCATAGCTTTAGAAGCATATGAATACTTCTCAATGTCAATCTTAGCTTTCTCATACTCACTTTTTATCTTCTCACACTCCTCTTCTTTCTGTCTTAGCTTAAACTCATACTGATCTTTCTCCCACTTCCAGTAATTGGTGTCATACATGTGCTGAAGTTCATTGGCTTGGAAACCTCTAATTTGTTCCTCAAACCTCTCAACAATCTTCACATAGTCTTTTATACCTTTTTCTAATCTCTTCAGGTTATCACTCATACTTTGATTGTGATCCCTGTACCTTTTAACTGTATCTATGCAATTTTGAGAACAAAGATTAGAAATTACCTCAGTTGGGAGATCAGAAACTTCTGCCATGAGAGCTTGGTTTTGGATAGCCTCTTCTGCTTGATCACTCCAGTCAAACCCCATACCTTGTTGAGAGACTAGGGCTTGAGCAGAGTTTCTGTTATTATTGAAGCTTCCAGACTGTGATTGTTGGTGGTTGTTGTTGTGAGACACTCCACTTCTGCATTCTCTAGCAAAGTGCCCCTTCAGATGACATTTATAACATTCCACCTTTGACATGTCAAAACCTGCTCCATCTTCTCTTCTTTGGGAGAAGATGTTTCTCCCAGTTCTCTTGATGAACTTCTTTACCCTCATAGAGAGCATGGCCATTTGCCATTTAATGTCCATCTCTTCAAGATCATCCGAATGTAGTTGTTCCAAGTCATCATTAATTAGAGAAGAGTTTCCATGACTGGATAGAAAGGCTTCAAACACAGATTCAGTGCCTTTCTCTTGACTTGCTCCATTAGCAGCACTAACTGATTCAGGGTTAGAAGAAGAATCAATTGATGCTGATAGGAGTGCAGCATTGTGAACATATCCAGATGGTTTCTTCTTAGCTTCTACCTCAGATTCAAACACTCTAAGGTCATTGTACAGATCATCAAGTTCTTTTTCCTCCAATTGTTCATTCTGTCTGAAAGACACAGTATACATAGTCCACTCATCTCCAAGGGACCTTAAGAACTTTCTGTTTAGATCATCTTGATCAATCTGTACTCCCACAGTAGCTAGTTCACCAATTAACTTGTTAAACCTGTCAAAAGTTTGAGTCATGGACTCATTCTTGGTTGACATAAAGTTTTCATACAATTGCTTCAATATAGCCTTCTGATTTCTCTTGGTACTTTTGGTACCAGAGAACCTCTTCTCTAGAGCATTCCAAAGCATCTGTGCATCAGTGCAATTGCAGAATTGGTGTTGATATTCATTGGGAATAGCCAAAAGCAGTGTGCTTAAGGCTTTCATCTCTGTCTGTCTTGACTTCTTTTCTGCATCCGTCTTTGGTGGAGTTCTTTTTCCATCTGGACCAATCTTTCCTTCATCAGATGGGCCATTCTCAATGATGTCCCACATAGAGTAATCTGTGAGAAGAATATATTGCTTGATCCTAATCTTCCACATGTCAAATTCATTGGATCTGAGCATTGGGACCTTTGAGACCAGGGTATTGTTTGATTCAACTGCGTTTTCCATGATGAATGAGATTTCTGAGAACCTGGCTCTGATACCACTTGTCAGGATCTTAATTCTTAACAAGAACACACACTCAGAAAACAATATTAAAGAAGCTGCGGAATAGCACTTTAATATTCAGAAAAACAATGAAACAGTAAATCAAAATCACAACTTGCAAACTCTTATTGAATGATTGAAAGTCACAAGCTTTTACACACAACCTCAATATTGATGAACAGACTCACCAATACGAATTCTACTTCTCTAGAATTAGGGTTCTAACCTTGAGGTTGATTCTTTCTATGAAAGCTAGAAAACTAAGAATTTATTGTTACAACCAAAGAAACAAACTATTCTATACATATACTGAAAATAAAGATAATTACAAAATAATAAAAGATCTTCAGTATAATCTTCCATAGTTATCTTCAAGACTTCCATGATTATCTTCAATCAATCCAGCTGTCTTCTTTCCATGCGAAGTCTTCATTATCTCATAAGCAACATTAATTCTTCAGCAGTATTAACACTCTGAGCAGTATTAAGTTCAGCAGTACTAATCATGCTCAGCAGTATTAACTTTGTTCTAGCAGTACTAACTCCAGCAGTACTAACTACTTAGCAGTACTAAACTTGCTTAGCAGTAGTAACTTCTTTCAGCAGTATTAATCTTTGACAAGCAGCACTAACCTGTATCAGCAGCATTAACTTCAGAAGTAGTAATCTTCAGAAGTAGTAACCAAGTTCTGCTAACAACATTAACTGTACTCAGCAATTCTTCAGTTCCCAACATAAAACAAATGTATAATTACATCTTACCTTCAGATTCTACCTCTGGAATTAATATATTGGATTCATTTCTTTTGTTCAGTTATCTATTGTATGAGCGATTGTTACGATTGAAATGAAATTTGTGCAAGTGGATTCTAAATGATTAATACATGAATGGATGTTTGAGTTTGAATGCTTCAAATTTTATGATTGAAATGAAAAATCAAACAAGTACGGGAAAATTGTCAACAAACATTTAATGATGAAAAAGAAAAAGACAACTTTGAACTTAAATGTTATAAAAAATAAATCATTTAAAATGTGTTTCATGAGTATTTTGGAGGTTATTAGGAGTTAGGACCAACGCTTGACGAGAAGTGGTTTTGTTTGGGTTATTCGGTTTTCACATTTAACGGTTCTGTTAACAGAATAAATATATCGACGGTTTTTTGTTATTCTTTTACTATTTTTAGATAAATCAGATAAACCAAATAACAGTTGTATACTACTACTTTATATAATTTTTGTCAATAAAAATAAACTGGATAACACGTTATACTACTATTATTTTATTACCAGGTAATGTTTTTGCTTGATGTTGGATATTGTTTCTTAGTCAATAATGTTTTTTGTTTAATGTATGATGTGATTAACGGTTTTTAGTAAAATTGTGAAGTATGAGTTTATGACACATCATGTATCGGAAGAAACAAGTCTTGCATTTGGAAAAGCTTTTGGAGGAAAGTGTTTAACGAAAAAAAATGAAATTTTATTCGTTTTACCAGTTATTGAACTAAATAAACCCGAAACTGGTTACACCAAACCTTATTTGGTTTGACGTTAGTTTTAGGAAAAAGTTGAAAACTCGATTAACCTAAACCGAAAAACCTATAAACGATCTAACCTACTGAATAAAACCCCTAGTAGAGATTAATTAAATCTCACTTGCAAATGTTGATTAGAACAGAAACAATAACCGAGAATACCCTTTTTTGTAACAATTGTGAAACAATGTTCAGTGTTTAGATCAAACCAAATTAGATGATCTAATGGTCCCAAAAATCACGGTGACAATTTTGTAAGCTCGTCAAAATTGAGGGTAATTTTGCAAACTTGAACCCTTTCCAACATACAATTTAATAAAAATATATTTCTAAAACTAAAATAGATTATTCTTTCAAAATTAAAAGGCTTGCATTGTAATAGAAATTTGAATATTAAAAAAACAAGCAACATATTCTTTTTAATTTTGTATTCATATTATCTTTTTCCATTTATTAGTTTTTTAAATGGGTCTATAAAAATGTGTACCTATTATCTCTACTATATATTAAAGGGTTTAAACGGTTCTTGAAAAAGACGGTTCTTGAAAGTAGTTATTGATATATATAGTTACAGTTTTGGTCCATTAAATCTTTTGATAAATTTACTTTATACTTTTTAGTTTTACATTTTACATTTTCATTATTAACACATATAAGCATATATTAACTAAAATACGTTAAAAAAATAATATTTAATTTTAACAAGTTACACCATTATAGTCGTCTCTTCGATACCTTCGAAATGAGTACAATATTGAATTTTTTTTATTTAATTATTTTATTATATGTTAAAAATATGTTAAAAAATACGTTTTAACATATCACATTAACATATATAATTACGTTGTATTTTGTGGATATCACATGTGATTACTTGTGGATATCACATGTGATTAATTGTGGATATCACAAATTTCTATTATTTTGGGATATCACATGTCGATCAATGAAAACAAAATCATTCGACATATATATAATATATTATTTGAAATAAAGTAAAGTAATTGATTTGAAATAAATAAAAATATTATTGAAGACCCTCGTAGACGCAGTTATTTTAACGCGCCAACATTTATCAACTCCAAAGATTTTGGTCATAAAGAATCAGCGAGACATAGCTCCTACTTCCAACAACAACCCCCCCCCCCCCCAACTCCATATCTTGATCAAATCCCGAGTTTATTTCATCAATACATAACACAAGTACAAAATGTATTAGGCGATGAAAATTGTGAATTTCAAGTCATATCTACTTGTTTCGGTGGTCATGAAGATGCATAAAACACTATCTGTACAGAGTTAATGGGTGAACTAACTGGGTATTAAAAGAAGATTACTCAATGCCCACACTCATACACCATTGGACACGTCATGCACTTCAAGATGCAATGTCGTGGATTATCCCATACAAACATAGATTAGATGTGAATAAAGAATATATAGAGCGTACTCGTACTCGTGAATATGTTGATTTAAATGAATTATCAAAGTTGGAATCTGTTGGAATAAACAAATACGCAATATATTTATTATGTTTATTATCTTGATGTTAAAACTTACATTCGATGTAATGCATTTTCTCTTTTTTTTTAAATCGATTAACCAATGTATAATATATGACATATAATAATATAATTAAATCAAATAATATTCAATATTGGGTTCATTTCGAAGGTATCGACGAGACGATTATAATGGTATAACTTGTTAAAATTAAAAATTATTTTTTTAACGTATTTTAGTTAATATATGTTTATATGTGTTAATATAATGAAAATGGAAAATGGAAAATGGAAAATGGAAAACTAAAAGGTATAAAGAAAATCTATCAAAAAAAGTTCAGGCACAAAAACTTTAACTATGAATTAAAAATAAAATAAGATGTGATGTGAGAGGGAATTGAAAATCCATTAAAATTAAATGTTACATTTACCACCCTTAAAATTAATTATTTAATTTACTTTATATCCCTTGTTTTTTCATTTTTCATTTTACACTCTTATCATTTTAACACAAATAATCGTATATAGAAAAAAGTGCAATGAAAAAATACGTTTCTTTTTTTACAAATTATACCATTATAATCGTCTCGTCAATACCTTCAAAACGAGCCCAATATTGAATATTTTTTAATTTAACCGTACTATTAAACTATGAATATCTGTGAATTAGTTTGTTTTCTATCCTTACGTTTTATTTTTTTTCACCGTTAATGTATTAAAAATACATAATTGTAGATCAACTAAAATATATTAAAAGTATGTTTCATTAGTATTATAAATTCTAATATTATAATTTTTTGGTCAATAATTTTAATATAAACTAATTATTGAATATTTTTATTGGTAGCATATATATGTAACATTATATATATACTAGGCATATACACGCGCGATGCAGCGGAATGTGAGTAAATAACGAACAATTAATGCTACTTCCTTATAGACATGTCATCAACAATAAACCATGACCTAAGAATCACAACTTATGAAACACTAAACCTTAAACCCATAAAGATATTCAATAATTAGTTTATATTACAATTATTGACGAAAAAAATTATAATGATATAATTTATAATAAGAATGAAAGGTATTTTACGATTATGCATTTTTAATGTGCTAACGGTGGAAAAAAAATAAAACGTATGGATAGAAAACAAATTAATTCGTATATATTCATGATATTTAATAGTACGGTTAAATTAAAAAACATTCAATACTGGACTTGTTTTGAAGGTATTGACGAGACGATTATTATGGTATAATTTGTAGAAAAATGAACGTATTTTTTTCATTGCAGTTTTGTTCATATACGATTATTTGTGTTAATATGATAATGGTGTAAAATGAAAAATGAAAAAACAAAGGATATAAAGTAAATTAAATAAATAAATGTAAGGTGGTAAATGTAACATTGTAAGGGTGGTAAATGTTATTGTACAAAAGATTGTACAATAACCGTTTTAGAATTTTTATCTATACTATTATATAGACATATACCCGCACACGATGCGGCATGAAAAATCGTGCAATCAAAGGAACAATTGGTAAAGGTATGTATCCGCTCGCAAAACATCTCGAAATCAAAATGACAACAACGTTTTCATTTTAAGTTTGTATTCTTTATTCTTATCGATACTTTAGTTTATGAATCATAGACTAAATACATTAGTTTTCATTTCGTTCTTCGTTTGGTGCACTTATATGTGAATCATAGACTAAAATATCGATAAAGACGAAGAAATACAAACTTAAAATGAAACGTTGTTGTCATTTTGATTTCGAAATGTTTTGCGAGTGGATACATACCTTTGTCAATTGTTCCTTCGATTTCACGATTTTTCGCGCCACATCGTGCACGGGTATATGCCTAGTCTTCATAGAAAATAGTTAAACCTTTACAATCTAGTTTATCTGTTGTTTCTTATAAAAGTTTGCTTTTTTTCCTATTAATGTTTGGTTCATGTGTTGTTTCTATGAATGTTTGGTTTGAGTATGATAAATAGTTGTTACTTTCAAATAAAATAATTGAACATTCTTAATAAAGTTTGTGTGAAGATAATGTTATTTATTGTGAATGTTTGATTCTTTCTGGTAAAGTTGTATTCCTATAAAGGTTTTGTCGTTTCCTATGAATGTTTGGTTTTTGTGTAATAAATAGTTGTTACTTCAAAGTAAAGTTTATATGAAGGTTTTGTTGTTTCCAATGAAAGTTTGTTTTGTGTAATATTAGTTGTTATCTACAAATAGAATCCCAGAATTGTCACATGGTAGTTTATGAGAATGTTTTGTTTCTTTGAAGGTTGTATTGTATTTTGTAAATGTTTGGTTCACGTGTAATAAATAGTTGTTAACTTCAAAGAAAACGAATAAACCGTCACACAACGTTCACAATGAAGTTTGTGTGAAGGTTTTGTCGTTTCCTATGAATGTTTGGCTTGTATGAATGTTATATTCATTTGTAATAGATAGTTGTTCCCATCACATAAAAAAACTGAATATTCAGTGTAAAGCTTGTGTGAAAGTTATATAGTTTTCTGCAAAGGGTTGGTTCTTTTCCTATGAATGTTGATTCTTATGAAAGTTCATTTGTTTCATGTGAAAGTTCGGATCCTATAAAGGTTTGATTCATGTTAATGTGTTGTTATTTCCTATGAAGGTTTGGTTCGTATGTAATAAATAGTTGTTACCTTCACAGAAAATAACTGAACCTTCGCAGTCAAGTTTGGGATCTGAATTTGTTGTTTGTTGTGAGTCTTCGATTCATATGAATGTTTCGTTGTTTCATATGAAGGTTCGATTCCTATGTAATAAATAGTTATTACCTTCACAGGAAATATTGGAACCTTGTATGAAAGTTTGTGTGAAAGTTTTGTTGTTTTTATGAATGTTTTGTTCTTTCATATGAATATTGGGCTCTACATATGACTCTAACGCTTTCAGTGGAACGTTTTTCATTTTAGTTGTACTTTGCACTTTTTTTTTCTAATTAAGTAGCTTTGTTTCAGCACAGTTGATAAAATACATTTGTAAATCGAGATTAGGTTCACAATTTGTCCAAGAAGTCTCATAAATTGAGGTGTCGTAAGTCTAACAAAGTCATGCCAAACATAATAGATTAGTGTTAAGATGTGACATAATACAATATTCGTCTCTGAGATACTAATAGTCTTGTCCATGATCAAAATATCGTCAAATTGAAAATTTTTATTTGTGGTTTAAAAATCTCTCTACCTCTTGAAGTAGTAAAAATGTTTGCATACATCTTACCCCCAGACCTTACCTTTGGATAGGGGTGTTCGCGGTGCGCTTTGTGCGCTTTGGTGCGGTTTAGGGCAAAACCGCACATCAAATGTGGTTGAAGATTTTTCGAAACCACACCGCATATGCTCAAACCACTTGTGGTGCGATGTGGTGCGGTTTATGCGGATTGTCTGTGACACGCTGATGTGATGTGGTTTATCCAATAATTACAAAATCACAACTTCAAAATAAACTAAAATATGAAGTTTAGATATTCTATACAAGAAAAAATTCTAATATGATACGAAATGCGTAATTAAAAGTAGTGGAACGCAAACTAAAGAGTTTGATAATTAATCCAAATACGTATGAAAAATTAACTTCAAAATAAATTCGACCATGTTGTCTGACAAAAGATAAAATAAAAAAAATAAAAAGGAACATGTAATGTAAACCTTAAAAGAAAAACTAAAATTTAATAGATAATCAATAATGTATTAATTGTTTTCATTTGATAAATTATAATGTATATATAACATATATATATTCAAAATATATATATAAAAATATGCGGTGGGTGCAGTTTAAACTGCGGTTTGATGAGTCAAAACTGCAAATTGCACCGCGAAAGTTCTAAACTGTGCATTGCAATGGGGCGTGGACAATATTACTGGAATATGATTTCCTTCCCTTAATCAAAAAACGAGTATAAACCTATATACAATACAAGAAAGGCTTTGAGTCGTAAAATACTATACCTAAGTGGGCTAACAAAATACACACTAACCCAAATAAATACAATATACTAACATCCCCCTGCAGTTTGATCGGGAGGTTTTCGGACGTGCAAACTATCTCTGAAGTCGTGGAATAGAGATGTGGGAAGACCCTTTGTAAATATGTCAGCATACTGAGAACTGGAAGGGACATGGAGAACTCGAACAAGACCCAAGGAAACTTTGTCCCAGACAAAGTGAATGTCGATACCTATATGTTTGGTATGCTGGTGTTGTACCAGATTGGTAGACATATAAATTGCACTGATGTTGTCACAATATACTATAGTGGCCTTGGTCATCGGACACTGAAGTTCTCAAAGGAGGTTCCGAAGCCAACTGGTTTCTGCTACAGCATTCGCAACTCCACGATACTCAACTTCGATGTTGGAACGCGATATAATACCCTGGCGTTTTGAGGACCATGAAACAAAGTTGTTCCCAATAAATATACAATAATGTGGGTCTTCGGGTGGCTGGGCATCCCCTCCCCCCAGTCGGCGTCTGAGTAAGAAATGAGGTCGGACGAGGGAGATACGTGAAGGTGAAGATCAAGGCTGATAGTACCTTGAATGTACCGGAGAACCCGTTTGAGAGCATGAAGGTGTGGTGTAGCACCCGTAATTTTCGGTAAGCAAAAGTCACCCTGTGCGTTTTTGTGATTTCTTCGTTGTGGTTTTGAGTTAAGGATTTATTGTTTTTAGTCCCTAAGAGAATTAAGGGTATTTCGTGTGGGAAAAGTTGGGTTTCAGAGCTCGGTACATGCCCGATGACTATGCCAAGCGACTATGCCAGTGTCACTGTCGCCTGGCAAAGTCGCAGCAAGGGGATCACCTTCGGTACACTTTGCGCGACAATGCCCCCCGACATTGACATTGTCATAGTCGCATGTCAATGTCGCCTACGGGTACTAGGACCTTGAATGTGCGATTTTTCAGCATTTCTCTCATTCCTCACTTCTCCTACTTCACCCTTTCTCTCCCAAATTGTTTCCCCATCTTCTATGACGAACCCTAGCTCATTTTGGGACCATTTCCTTGGGTTTTAAGGTGTTCCTTCACCATCAAAGCTTATGGTTACAACCTCATGTGTTAGATTCAAGTGTTCATCTCCATTTCTTAAGATTTCTAAGTTTTGGAGGTTTTGCTCAAGACCTAAGTGGTAAGTTAATCCTCCTTCTTTCTAAATCTTCATACAAGTTATAAATTCTCCATTATGACTTCCTAGTGTTTATGTTTCTCAATTTTCGGTTTGGATGATTTCGGGGAATTTAGGTCAAAATTAGGGTTTTTGGGCCAAAATGGAGATTTTGATATAAGGTGTTTGGGGGAATGATTCTATGTAACACTCGTAATTTTCGGTAAATAAAGGCCACCCGGATGTTTCGTAGTTTATAAATGGCGGATTTTGTTGGGAAATCATTATTTAAAGTCCCTTAGAGTATCGGGGGTATTGGCGTTGAAAAAGTCGATTTTCGGGGCTTGGTTCGGGCACGACTACAATGTCCGGCGACTATGACAGTGTCATAGTCGCACCTGTCATTGTCGCAGCCAAAGTCAGTGACCAGGGGGAAGCTGGCGACATTGCCAGGCGATAATTACCTGGGCTTGTCGCTGGTCAATGTCGCATAAGTGGTCCAGACTGTTGTAAAATGCGAGATTCCAGCCTTCATCCTCATTTCCTCTTCTCCAAACTTCCCTATTCTCTCCCAAATCGTTCCTTCTTCATTCCCCTCAAACCCTAACTCATTTGGGTTCATTTCTTGAGTTCTCGAAGTATTCCATCATCAAGTGGTAAAGATTGGAAGCTAGAGGCAAGGGTTCATCATCTTCACCCATTTCTCCAAGGTTGTGGCTAGGGTTTCTAGGTTTTCATCAAAACCTAAGTGGTAAGTGTACCCGTTTCATTTATAAACCCTAATATATGATAGAAATGTTCTCTTGATGAGTTCCTAGTGTTTGGTTTCTCAAATTTTGGATTTGATGGTTTTGGAGAAATTAGGTCAAAAATTAGGGTTTTAGTCAAGTTGGGAATTTTGGTGTAAAATGTTTGGGGATTGATTCTTAATGGTTGAATGAGTATATTCATGGATGGAAACTTGTGAATATAGGTTTTGGAAGGTTTTGCTTGTGGATTCAAGTTTTTTCAAGGAAGCTCAAGTTGGGGGTAAAATCTAAATTTAGCCTAAATCTAGCAAGGTGAGTTCAAGTTGATTTGTGAAAACGTTGTACATACCAAAATGTTCATTTTAAAGTGTTTTGTGTTTTACATGAAATTGTTAACTGCTGATCACCTGATAAGTTTTGGTATTTGGAAATGTTTAACTTTATAAACTTATAAAACACACATCTTTGGATTTTTAGGATTGCTGATAAATGTATCATAATGAAAAATGATTTGGTAACCATTTTCATAAACGGAGGGTATTTGGTAAAAATACATTTTTTGTGACTATGGGTAATAGGTGTATTTTGGGTTGTAAAATGGTTTGAAAATACCAACGTGTGAGTCATTAGAGTTTGGATATTTCCAACCTTGTGAATATTTTTGAATACTGTAAACCTAAGTGGTCATAAATTCATTTAGAAAATGATTTGTTCAAGTCTAAATGAAATTGGATTGTATTCACATATTTTTGGAGTATGTGGTTGCATAGTCATGGTCGGTTGCATTTTATTGTATTTTGTGGATTTTAGCATATGATCATTTGTTAGTTGGTCTTAAAGCTCAGTTTTTGTAATCACCGAGTCTTGGGTACATTTGTCCGGTTTAATAGCTTAAAGAGGAGCTTTGGGTGAGTGCTGCATTTATTGTGCTTTATTTTGGAGAATACATGTTTAAGTGTGTGTGTGTCATCCATGTGGAGTCATATATCTTAGGCTGTAATGCATTGGATCCATAGGAATGTAAGTCAGTCGTAATTTAATGGTGAGGACTCTTGGGATTCTCACTTTGGAAAATGATGCAGTGTTGGCATTATTGTCATCCCAGTTGTTTGGCGAAGAGGAACCTTTATGGGTTGTACTTCGGGACTATGGGTCTTGTGATTGGGTGTCTAATTCTTGTGCACGAGGGTTAGACATTGGGAGTTATCAAGTAAGGAGTTGTGACTCCTATCTTGAATGCTAGGGAGTAGGCACTAGGGGTCGAATGAGTACCTTAAGGATGAAACTCCACTAGAAAACGAACAGGAAATAAAATCGTGTACCCTTGAGGTGTTGCTCGACGGAGCAGGCAATAGAGGATACGGTGTTTTGGGGACTTGAAATAAAGTCCGCTTGGAGGTGTAGCTCGGCAGAGCAGGCAATACAGTTACGATCTGAGGTGTAGTTCGACAACGTGGCTAGGTGGCTTAACTTTGTGTTCCGCCACACACCACAGAATCGGGTCTCCCCCGTCACCGGAAGGTGTTATTTGGGTATTAAATGGTATTATTTTATTATCCATGTTTTCAGTGACATTTTGTACATACGGATTTTGTTCATGATTTATGGGCCGAGTATTATGCCCTCCCGTGTTTGGGTGTTTCGAGAAATAAAATCTTATCCACAATTTTATAAATTGGGAGTTTAATTACTACTCACGTTTTGGGTGAGTTTGGGGTTGAAGTTGTTTTACGAAAGAATGTTTATGTTGGGTTGCTTGTTTTTAAAGGTGTCTGTTTTTGGAAAATGAGTCGTTTAATATTTATAGTAAATCATTTTGAAAGATAATGATTTAAATTGCATTCTTACCTTTAACAAATATATTTGTTTCATGTTGAAAACTCTTGAACTCACTTAGGCGTTAGCCTAACCTTTTTATTTGTCAGCATGTGCATCAGGTTCCGGTGGGGGAAATGGTTCTAGCGTTTCTGCGAACTGATGAGTGCTAGATGTATGTGCAAGAGTGAGTGGCTTGGTGAAGTCTTCCGCATTAGTATTGAGAAGAGCAACTTGTGTTTGAGGTTTAGTAACCCTCGACCTTGAGTTAGTCTCTATGTAAGATTTCATTTGTTATGTTGATGGAAAATTCTAGAATCGTATTTTAATAATGGACTTGTCGCATGAAGTTTTATCCATTCCTTGAGGCATATTTATAAATTTTAAGTTAGTTGCTCTTTCCAAATTGAGGGTGTTACATTCTAAGTGCTTGGATATGTATATTTACTTTTGGAACTTGTGGAACTAGGTTTTTGGAAGGATTTGCTTGTGGATTCAAGTTTCTTCAAGGAAGCTCAAGTTGGGGTAAAATCTAGATTTAGCCTAAATCTAGCAAGGTTAGTTCAAGTTGATTTGTGAAAACGTTGTACATGCCAAAATGTCCATTTTAAAGTTTTTTTGTGTTTTACATGAAAAAGTCAACTTTTGAGTTATTTGGTGAATTTTGATTATTGGAAGTGTTTAGCTTTATAAACTTTGTAAAACACCCATATTTGGGATTTTGGGCATTTTGATAAATAATTCATAAATGAAAGTGTTTTGATGGTTTATTGCATAAATGAAGGTTACTTGGGTCAAAATACACTTTTAGTGCTTGTTGGATATATGCATCGTTTATGAAATGGGACGTTTTGAAAATACAAACGTGTGAGTCATTTGATTTTAGTCATTCCCAGTCTTATGAACATTTTAGAAATTGTAAACCCTTTTGGTTTTGGGCCGAAGGCCAATTGTGATTTGAGAGACGATGATTTTGGGAAAAGATGTATTTTGGTTTACGTAACCATATTGGCTCACGTGGTTTAGCCAAACGTTTATTATGCCTTTGGGTTTGATTTATACTCTGATGAGTCTTTGGGGTATTCGTTCTGTTTAGTAGCTTGTTAAGGAGCCTTTGACGTATGGTGTAATTTGTTGCATGTTATTTGAGAGTTACATGTTTTGAATGCATTAGATCATTCGTTGGAGTCATGTAACGTTTTAGACTGTAATGCATTGGATCCATAGGCATATGAGTCAGTCAGTTGGTTTAAATGGGAACTTTATCCCTGTTTTGGAACTGGAGATATTTATGGTTAGCGGAGACTCGAGGAATAGATCGTGGGTGGTTGAACTCGATGACCATGTAACCTTTAGCGAAGGGCTCGAGGTATAGATTGTGGGTGGTTGAACTCGATGCCTGTGTAATCCAGTATGGTTATTTATCGCGGAATTTAGTGTCCGCGTTTGAAGTCTAGTGAGTGGTCCCCAAGTCATGTTTTTATGTAAGCTTGTGGTGGTGCTCTGGAGAGCCGTATACAGAGTTAAGTCTTGCGGTGGTGCCCATGGTGAGCCGGATACGGGAACTTGTGGCTTTTGTGGTGACACTCATCTAGAGGTCGAGTAGACACTAGGGTAATTTGGGTATCTTGCGGTGGTAGCTCGGTAGGGAGCCATATACGGGGATCCATGCCTCTATGTGAAGCTCGAGAATATTGATAAGTGGCTTAACTTTGTGTGCCCACCACATTCGATGGAATTCGGGTCTCCCCCATCACCGAAAGATGTTGTTTTGGGTATTGAGTTTTACTATCCATATTTTCGGTGACGTTTTGTATATATGGATTATTATCCATGATTTATAGGTTGAGTATTATGCCCCACCCGTGTTTTGGGTGTTTCGGGATATAAAGTTTTATCCGCGTTTTCATAAATTGGGAGTTCGATTTTCATTCACGTTTTGAGTGAGTTTTGGGTTGCATCACCTCTTTAAAGTATGTTTTGTATTGGACATCCATCTTTAAATCATGCGTATTATTGGAAATGAGTCGTTTTCATATATAAAATAAATCGTCTTGAAAGATTATGATTTAAGTTGCATTCTTTCCTTTTATGATATATTTATCCATGTTGAAAACTCTTGAACTCACTAGGCGTTAGCCTAACATTTTTATTTGTCGGCATGTGCAACAGGTTCCGGTTGGGAATAGTTCTAGTGACCCTGTGAAGAGAAGAGTGTTAGTTGTGTGCTCGAGAAGTGAATATCTTGGTAAAGTCTTCCGCATTTGTGGGATTAGCAACCTGCATTTGGGTTAAGTAACACCCGACTTTGGTTTAGTCCTTGTATAAGACTGGAGTTTATAATTGATGAGGCTAAATATATAATTTTATTTTGGAAGTGTATCAAGTCTTGATTTATAGGAAGAATATTTATCTTTTATTTGATGTATTATCGAAATTTTTAACTAGTTGCTCTTTCCAAATTTGAGGGTGTTACATGTGGCTCTCTGGGGTCGTGCATGTACAGACACAGCTGCTGGACAGCAAAAGCAATGTCTGGCTTGGTGAATGTCAGGTAATGGAGTGCTCCGGCTAGACTGCGGTATAATGAAGGGTTGGCTACGGGGGACCGGTGGTGTCTAGTTTCTGAATCGTTTCTGCTAGAGTTCGGGAGGGATTACAGTTGAGCATGTTTGCCCGATCAAGTATCTCAACTTCATATTTCTGTTGTGAAAGAAATAGACCAGTGGAAGATCGAACACCAGAAATGCCTAGAAAATAGTTCAGGGCACCCAGATCCGCCATGGCAAACTCATGGCTAAGTTAAGAAATGATCTGCTAAAGGAACTCAAAGGAGGAAGCCGCGAGGATGATGTCGTCAACATATTTAAGAAGATACGCGGTGGCATGCTGCGAGTGATATATGATCAGTGATGAGTCTAAGCGACTGTTCTGAAACCCAATCTGAAGAGCATATCTTGTGGTACTAAGCGCGAGGGGCCTACTTAAGGTCGTATAAAGATTGTTGTAGGTGACAGACATGGTCGGGAAACTGAAATTCTCGAAACCCCGGTGGCTGGTGCATATACGCAGTCTCCTGAAGATGCCGATGAAGAAATGCATTTTTTCACGTCCAGCTGGTGAATGGGACAGTGTCGAGAGACTGATAAACTGAGAACAATGTGTATAGTAGCCATTTTAACAACCGGACTAAATGTTCGTCACAATCGATACCTTGCTATTGAAATCATGGACAGTAAACTCAAACTCATCAAATTCGATAGAACATTTATTTTGTTTACTGAATTGACTAACATAAATAAGGTTTTTGATAATAGTAGGTAGGGGTGAGCATCGGAAGCGGGTACCCGCCTTTGGAACCGAAACCGCTTCGGAACTGCCGGCTCTGGAACCGGAACCGATGTGATTGGTTCCGGTTCTGGTTCCTAAAATATGGAACCGATCGTGACCGATTCCGGTTCTGGTTCTCATTTTTTTGGAACCGTTAACCGCTGGGTACTCGTCGGGACCGGGTACTGTATCCAGAACCGGAACCGACGGGTACCCGCTATATTTTTAAAAAAATATATTTTATTTATTTATAACATTTTAATAAACTACCTTTTAGGGAAACACCATTTGTAGTATTTATTAGCATCTACTAATTTTAATGACGTGAAATGTTTTGGAAGTATCGTTTGTAGTACTTATTATTTTGGAAGTACCGTTTGTGATATTTATTTGTTTTCTAAACATCGTTTGTAGTATTTATTAGCTTTTAGGTTTTATCGTATTAGTTTTCACGTTTGTGGTGTTTATTTATTTACGTTGATACTTTATAAATATATTAATATTTACTTTTTTATAATATGAATGATAAAAAATAAAATAAAAAATTAGACAGCGGGTACCCGGTACCCGAACCGGAACCGGCGGTTCCGAGACCGGTTCCCAAATATAAAGAACCGGTGTAACTGGTTCCGGTTCCTTCATTCCAAGAACTGCCGGTTCCGGTTCTAGGACCGGTTCTGGGAATAAGGCGGGTACCTGCCTTTGCTCACCCCTAATAGTAAGGGTGATAAGGACATTATTAAGATGTAATGGACGGTAGGGATTTTTAAGTGGAAAAGAGGTGTGTTCGGTCGTAATTACGGGTATGCAAGATCCATCACCGACTAAAACTGAATGAGGATTACGAGTTTGAAGTTCAATGTTGAGTATACCTGCATTTGTGTGCACGTGGTTCATCGCCCCGGTGTCCATAAACCAGTCGTTTGCACCTGGATCATTTAACGACATGGTGTTAAAAATTTCTGGTAGGCTGGTGGGCTGACTTGGTCCAGTACAAGTCCAAGAGCCAGATGGGTCAATAACAAAATTTGGGCCAGAAGCATCTGAACTTGCTAAATGGGCATGTGGTCGGTTGCCATGTTGTTAGGTTGTGTACCTTGGCTGCTGAAGATGGGTCACGCCTTGTTGATTCTGTCGGGTGAAAGGATTCGGCAGTTCGTTGGTTTATTGCTGCCATGGCGACGCTGAAGAAAGAGCGCAGGGATGCTGCCGCATCTCCGGTGTCGGATTGAAGACCCAGTCGTAAGGCTGTTTGGGGTGGCAGGTGGAGGCTGCTAGCGGCGGCGTTGCTGCTGTTGGCGGTGGTCTGGACGGCGACTGTTAGCCCGGTTTGACGAGCTGTTTCTGGTGTGCAAAATAGTCAACGAGGAGGAATTTTCGGTGACATTTCCAATGCTCACCAATTATTGGCTTGACATACGTTGTTATTCCATGAGTAGCATTGAACGGGTTTCAATGAAGGCCGGAAGCGGAGAGCGGTACCATATGATGTTAGCAACAGAATTGAATTTAGTCGACAATCCGTTGATCGTGTAGATAACCAAGTGCTTGTCGAGAATTGCGAAATCCAGATCAAGGTTAGTAAGAAGGTCCGCCAAGGCTTTGATTTTGGTGCAATAGGCGGTGACGGTAAGGTCACCCATGACGATGTTTCAGAGCTCGTTATCGATTTGCATGCTCTTCACGTCCTTGTTGTCGTGAAAAAGAGTTTCAAGGTTGTTCCAAACTTGAAGAGCGGTGGAGCCTTTCTTTAGCACCATGTGAAGAAGTGATTGTGAAATGGAACCGTAAATCCGAAGTTTCACTAATTGAGTCCACTTTCTTCCATTCCGCATCCGTCGGTATCGGTGTAGAAGCATCTATGTGATCGATCATATCAAACCCAACACAATGACTGGTGAAAAGGTCTTTCCACGCATCGTAGTTAAGTCGATCGAGGTTAAGAACGAGTGGTACGTAAGTCTTGATGTTGGTGATGCCAAAGGCTTTGTGAGGAGGAGTGTTGGGCAGCCATAAACGAGTCTTGATCAGAAAGTTTGGATAGTGGAAGAGAATTGAGGAGAGAAAGAGGGAATGATTAGGAGAGATTTTAGGATCGGAAGTCTGATACCATATTAGTGGAAAATGATTTCCTTCCCTTAATCAACAAAGGAGTACAAACCTATATACAATACAAGAAAGGGTTTGGGCCATAAAACTGTTGATCTTTTTTAATTAGAAAAATCAATAATTAACAGCAAAACAATTTTATAAATAAAGATCACAACTTTATTTATAAAGATTTGAACTTTATTTATAAAGTCACAAACTTTATTAAAAAAACAATTTTAGATCAATAAAACCTTATTTGTTGAATGTAAACAAACAGTGATTCCTAAAAACGTTTATATCCTTCGTGATAGAATCGTTAGAAGAAGGGGTAGAAATCAGACTCTCCACTCTACTGGACAAAAGTAAAAACAGTACAGAAAGTAAAACCAACTTGATTTCCTTGATGAACGAGAACAGAAACTTCACGGTACAAAAACATGTCCTTTAAGGTTTATGCGACACTCCTAAAACGACTGAAGAGTCTCAAGTCGATAACCCCAAGATTTGATGCAGTATAATTACGTGTACCAATAGCTAGGAGCACGTAAAATAAAACAAAGGAGATGCAGAAGATAGCATAATGCAAAGAGAGAGAGAGAGAGAGCAAGAGCAGAAAACGATTTTGTATTTCTGTGTGTTTTAATCTCAGGTTTAACCCAGTATTTATACTGGGTAAAAACCTCAATAAACAGCTCCTTAATCCCCAAGATTAGGAGTAGTTAGTTAGAAACTTAGAGACTAAGTCTCTAACTAACCTTATTTTAATCAAACATGTATTTTTATTTAATAAAGATTTCAAATTTAAAATTAAAACAGGTTTATCTTAATCACAGAAAATAAATCGTTTTCCAACTTTCTCCGATGCGAAGTGCAAAGTAGTGTGCGTCTCTTCGAGAGAACCGCACCTGCGGCCACAGCCCACGCGCGCACGTGTGCATTGCACATCTTTAAAACCCCCACCATAAGCCCAATGATTCATTCAAAGCCCAATTGATGGAAAGAGCTTATAAAGTTCTCTTCTTTTTCTACTTCCACCTATGTGGGATGGAAGAAAGCTTCCAAACTTCCACAATATTTCCAACAAAAACACTATACCTAAGTAGGCTAACAAAATACACACTAACCCAAATAAATACAATATACTAATAGACAGTTTGTACCGTTTGGCGGTTGATATATTGAATTTGTTAGTTCTGTTTGGTTATACATGTATGAACGACATCCACATTTTCAGAAATGAAATGTATGGAGCACGATTAATACATGAATGTCCAAGGTTGAGGTGTATTTTTTTTTATGAATGAAACGAAAAATCAAACAAGTACGAGAAAAATGTCGACAAAAATTTTATTGATCGAAAAAGACAAACTTTGAATTTAGATGTTATAAGAATAAAAATTCATTTAAAATGTGTTTTGTGGGTATTGTGAGATTATTGGGACCCAATGGTCAATGGATGACAATAAATGAATTTGTAGTTGAAAGGTAGAATCAACTAGGGGTTGTTCGGTTCGTTTTCTATTAAAACTTGTATGGATAAAGTTGTCTGTATTGATAAAGTTGTCTATATGATAACATATAAATTGTTGTTCGGTTGTTTTGCTGAATATACTATCTGAATAATATAAATGACCATTTTACCCCTTTCATTCTTTTAGCTTTTTCATTAACAAAAAAATTAATTTCTTCTTTATCTTCCCAAATTCTCAAACATATTTCTACCTGAGAACATACACAAAAACAATTAACAAATTCCATAAACATCAAAATTAATAAAAATCACCAATAATCAATAAAAAACTCATCTATATTGATTCATACAAAACCCATTAACCTAAAATGGAAGAGGAAGACGAAGATGCGAAACAAGGACACGGTTGGTTTGTTGCCACTACTTCAGTTTTTATTACCTTCACTGAGAAACATTCAGTTTTAACACTACCCATCTCGATCGGAGATATATAGAAGATATAAGTGTATCGATAATCGATGTATATATATTTACACAGATTTAGACAGAGGGAGTGTGTACTGCAAAGTGCAATGGAGATGCAGTGTGTCACGTCCAGCTAGAAGGTTCCTCGAAAATCCGGAACATTCCGGATCAATCAAGAGAATTGAGAAACCTTAGACAAAGATCAAGAAGAGCCATGCTAGGATCAAGAAGGGAAAAACAAGATCTAGAAGGATCCACACATGGTTGAAGCTTGTGTAACTAGAAGTTTCTTGTAGATATTCTAGATAAAGTTCTAGAGATATCTATAGAGTAGTATAAATAGGGAAATCTTTCATTTGTAAAACACACTCCACATTTTCACAACTTGAGTAATAGAAGCATAGAGTTCTCCCAATCTCCTTAACATTCTCGTTTTCTCATCATTGTTCAGTATTCTTGTAGTTTGGCTGACTTAGTTCGAGAACTAAGGTCGCACGCGAGCTTGTGAAGACAACCCCGTGACAAGTGGTATCAGAGCCAGGTTCGAGGCGATGGCAAACAACGTGGAGTTGGATGTTAAGGTTGAGGAGGCAACCCGAGGACGGGAAGAGTCTCGTCATGAAGTAGTCAAGACTCGAAGCAAGAGTCAGGGGCAATAAAATGAGTTGATGGCCAGCCTGAAAGCTAGAGTCGTTGATGTGGAGAAGTCCACCAGAGATTTGAAGGTAAGGATCGATGATCTTGATCATCACCTTGAAGATGTCCAACAACAACTTGGAGTCTTGGAAGCGGAGGACTCGGAAGTTCGAGAAGATGTCAAGGCCACCCTTGATATCTTGAAGTTGGAGTTTCACCAAGAAGTTGAGGATCTTTAACACCCTCAAATTTGGTAAGAGCAACTAATAAAAATTCCGATATAATGCCAAATACAAATCAAAGTTCTTCATACCTCAAATATAAAATTCTACAATTAACCTCAAACAATTATAAACCCCAACATTAAACAAGGGCTAAACCGAAGTCGGGTGCTACTTAACCCCAACGCAAGCTGCTCTTCACAAACCAAAGCGGAAGACTTCGCCAATGCCACTCAGCTCTCGAGCACACTACTAGCACTCCTCTCTTCATAGTGTTACTAAGACTATTTCCAACCAGAACCTGATGCACATGCCGACAAATAAAAAGGTTAGGCTAATGCCTAGTGAGTTCAAGAGTTTTCAACATGGATAAATGTTCTGTTAAAAGGAAAGAATGCAGTTTACATCATGATCTTTCAAAATGATTTACCATAACCATGAAAACGACTCGTTTTCCAATGACATGTATTTTGTAAGGCGAACGTCCCAATAAAAACATTCTTTATAAAATGATGCCGCCCAAACTCACTCAAACGTGAAATAGAAAACGAACTCCCAATTATAAAATTACGGATAAAACTTTATATCCTGAAACACCCAAAACACGGGTGGGGCATACTACTCAACTCATAAATAATGGAAAACAATCAATGTAAATATAATATGCCATCGAAAACATGGAACTGAAATTCAATACTCACGCGAACATAAAATGGAATGAAATCCAAATAATAAAGCATGGACAATTAAATATCCAAAATACTGTTGGCCGACGACGGGGGAGACTCGTATCCATTGAGATTGGAGGAACACAAAAGTATGTCACTCATACAACGTTAATCGCATGACACTTCACGACATGAAAGCCCAAGTGTCCCTATGACTCCCTTCAAGCTACACCCAAAGAGACAGCTGACCTTAGCGAATATTACCATTAATACCGCCAAAGGCTCGGCACAGTCGGGGGTTACAACCATGGCATTGCCCCGACATGGCGGAGGCCCCAAATACAAAATCGCCCCTCTAGCTCATGATAACTCAACCGGACTCAGCCCTCCTAGTGTACACTTGAAAGGTTAAGGTCATAAAACATGGGTCCCGGAGTCCAACCCCGTAATACCCAATTGACCATCAAATAAAGACTCACTTACGTGCCTATGGATCAACTCTATATCGGAATTTTTATTAGTTGCTCTTACCAAATTCGAGGGTGTTACAGGATCTTCGAGGCATCATTCGGAATGAGCTAGATACCTTGCGTGCACAAGTCGAGAGGGTGGAAAGAGAGCAAGCCATCACTCGTGACCAACTTGAAGAAGTTCAAACCAACATGGGCATTTGCAAGCGAGCTGTGGCGAACGGGATAAGCATTATTAGTGCACCTACACCAAGGTTCGATGTCCCGAAGCCTACAACCTTTGATGGAAAGAGAGAAGCTAGAGTGATCGATGATTTTCTTTGGGAGGTCACGAGATATCTCGAAGCTATGGGGATCGAGGATGACGCCACAAAGATTCACACCACCACGATGTATTTGAAGGACACTGCGGCTTTATGGTGGCGTAGGCGGCATGGAGACATTGAGAGAGGTACGTGTACTATGCAAACCTATAATGAGTTCCTTTCCGAATTCAAGAGGCAATTCTACCCGGAGAATGCCATCCATGAGGCAAAGAGTCGACTCCGAGGACTAAAGCAATCAGGATCGATCCATGACTACGTGAAAGAGTTCACTAGCCTCACACTTGAGATCCCGGATCTTTCGGATGACGACGCCTTGTTCTAATTTTTGGATGGGCTCTCTCCATGGGCAAAAATGGAGATATGAGGTCGTGGGGTACGAGACCTTGCCAGTGCAATCGCGGAAGCCAAGTCGATTTTCGAGCTTCACGAGGAAGCAAGGCACAAAGAGAAGTACGAAGGAATAGTTAGGGGATAGAAAAGAACCCACGAAGTCAAGAATCCCTCTCCGGAGAAGTGGAAGGGAAAAGAGATTGAAGGATCACCGAAATCATTGGTGAAGTGTTTCCTATGTGATGGCCCGCATCGAGTACGGGAGTGTCCGAAGAAGGTCGGGTTCCATGCCATGGAGGCACGAATGGAGGAGTACGAAGAGGACTCGGGAGACATGAGAATGGGTTCCTTCAATTTCTTGAACGCGATTGAGACGAAAGCGGAACCACCAAAGTCGAGACCATACTTACAATTCGTGAACGTGAAGATAAAGGGATCGGATGTCCAAGCCCTTGTCGACACGGGTGCCACCCACAATTTCATTGCCGAGAGCGGAGCAAAGAGACTTGGATTCCGCATTACGAAAGAAGGAGAATCCATTAAGGCGGTCAACTCGAAGGATCAACCTATCCGAGGAGTCGCGAAGAGGGTGAGGATCGAGATTGGTAGTTAGAGTGATACCTTGGATCTAACCGTTATCCCGATGGACGACTTCCAACTCGTTCTTGGGATGAATTTCTTCGATAAGGTACAAGCCTTTCCCATACCTTTCTCTCGTTCACTATGCATTGTAAATGGAGGTCGTACATGTTTGGTGAATACCATCAAGCGTCGCAAGGCCAAGTCAATTTCAACCATACAACTCGTGGAAGAGGCAAGAGGCCTTAACCTCGAGGACTATCACAAGTTAGAGAAGAGGCATGAGGCCTTAGAACGAAGCAACACTACTCAACAATCCAAGAGTCTGGATGTTGGAACAAAGATTCGCAAGGGAAAGAGTCCCAAGTGAAGACGAAGAAAAAGTAAAAGTTCGAGGAAGGATGCAACGAGGCACCCAAAGAACCAAGATGGCACGACTAAGGGAGAACGGGGACATCTGACTGAGGCGAAACGAGGACGCGACGAGGGCGTCGCGAGATTAGGTGAGAGAGGATGTCACATCCTGCTAGAAGGTTCCTCGAAAATCCGGAACATTCCGGATCAATCAAGAGAATTGAGAAACCTTAGAGAAAGATCAAGAAGAGCCATGATAGGATCAAGAAGGGAAAAACAAGATCTAGAAGGATCCACACATGGTTGAAGCTTGTGTAACTAGAAGTTTCTTGTAGATATTCTAGATAAAGTTCTAGAGAGATCTATAGAGTAGTATAAATAGGGAAATCTTTCATTTGTAAAACACACTCCACATTTTCACAACTTGAGTAATAGAAGCATAGAGTTCTCCCAATCTCCTTAACATTCGCATTTGCTCATCATTGTTCGGTATTCTTGTAGTTTGGTTAACTTAGTTCGAGAACTAAGGCCACACGCGAGCTTGTGAAGACAACTCCGTGACAAGTGGCTTTCATTAGATAAGGGTGTGTGTGTATATATATATATATATATATATATATATATATATATATATATATACAGAGAGAGAGAGAGAGAGAGTGTTTGTGTGTGTGTGTGTTAAGAAGGTTGAAAACGAGTGAACGAAGATGTGAAACAATGAGGGCTAGAACACCGACGACGACAAGGGGACCAACGAGAGGAGAGGATCGATTTCAAGGAGGGGCAGATCATTTTGAGAAGACATGATCGATTTCAGGAGCAGATCGGCAGATCGATATCAGGAGCAAATCGATTTTAGGGAGGAGATGATCGATTTCAGGGAGGAGAGATTGATTACTTTTTTCAATCGGCAATCCATTTTTGATGAGAGAGCATGGGTTTTTTGGGTTTTATCACAAGGGTAGGAAGGGAAAATGGAGGGTTGGCTGGATATGACTTTACAAATTGGGTTGAGCGAATAAGCCCATTTCAGACCCAATAAGCCATTTCCGAACAACAATATATGGTTGAGCGAATAAGCTATATGGGCTATACAGCCCATTAAGCCACAACCGAACAACCCCTAACTCATCTAATTCGAATAAGGTTTTGGGGTCAAATGGTTGAGTTATTTAGTTAATCAAATAAAGATATTTTATTCGGTTTTAATCTTGGTTATTTTTTATTATTTCTATCAAATTCAGTAAACCGAATAACATGTTATAGTATTACTTTATACATATTTTTATATGGGTGTTGTTATCTCTACCCCCTCCCCACTCACATACCCCTCATATTTCACTCACATACCCCCTCCTACCGCACTCACATACCCCTATAGGAGGGGGTATGGATATAATTCACCTTTTATATATAAATAAATCAAACAACAAATTGTACTTTTATTATTTTATATATTTATGGCTAGATAATGTTTTGTTTTTGGTTAAGCACGATGTGGTTAATGTTTTTTTGGATATCAGTTAAATTGTAGAACGTGATATAATTATATATTAAAAAAGTTATTAGAGGGAAGTATCCAACGAAAAAATACGAAATTTTATTTGACTTATCCGGTTATCAAACCGAATAATTAAAAACACAAACTGAACTTTATTAGTTTGGTTACATGATAGTTTGGAAAAAATTGAATTATTAATTAATCAATCCGAAAGTCAATTTAATCTACCGAATAACAACTTGATAATCAGATTTAATAGTGACAGCTTGAGAGGCCTCGCCCCAACAAATAATGGTGGAAGAAATGTATTAGATATTTTACTTATTTGATGTATTTATTTTGTTAAATTTAAGGTTAATTTAACACCTTAGATCAAAATGGGTCAAGTGACAAGAATATATCCTCACCATCTCTTTCCTTTTACGTTAATAAAAAATGGTTTTTGTTGTATGATAAGTGTGTTATCGTCTAAAAGATATGATGATAGAGATAAAAATAAATATATTAGAGATAGTTCAGAACTGAAATATCTTATAGTTATCTACTTGTAACTCATCCCTATTTAAAGGGCTTATGATTAATGAGAATTACAGATTTCCTCTCTTATTCTATTATTGTTTTGTTTTTCCTTTAACATACTATCAGCACGTTGTTGTTGTTGCCTTCCTTCGTCAATCATTGACTACCATGTACACAATTTCTTTTGTATTTTGCATATACTAAACTAAATGAATTTATTTGTTGCATATTCATGGTTTAATGTTTACATCTCTTGCATAATAATTATGTGAAATACTTGACATTATATATCTTACTAGTTGAATACTCGCGCAATGGGAAGCACCTTGCAGAGAGTGAGAGATGAAATTGCTGGACAACTGTGAACAAATTGAAGAACTTGAATGTCTCTGTATAAACAAAACAAACGAAAGAGTATGGACTCAGGTATAGAAACACAACTGTGAACCAGATCAAAAAACAAAATCAAAATCAAGGGTTAGGGTTTTTACCTCAAACGAGAACCGGACAGGAGATGGAGAAGTGATGAAGCTTGACAAAACCAGATATAAGATGCAGAACTCTGAACCCATATATATATGCAACGAAAAGGTATTAACATCTTTTGAAATTTGAAATGGTTGCTTGTTTGGAATAGCAATCTCTGCAGGTTTTTCAGATACATGTAAAACAACTCGGTGAAGGCTGTGAGGGAAGAAAGTCATGAGCCATAGCTTCTATAAAAGTGTAGTTTAAGATTTTTGGCAAAAATGTTTTATTCATAAACCCTGGTAGCCGAAATAGGTAGGTTGACCCTCTGAATTGAAGAAAGAAAACCCTGAAAGTTTCTTTTTTTTATTCATAAACAAAGAACCTTGAAAGTTTCTTCTTTTTTTATTCATAAACAGGGAAAGTTTCTTCTTTTTTTATTCTTAAACAGAGAAAGTTTCTTTTTTCTTTTATCAAGAAAGGGATGGCCGGAAAGAGAAGAATACGTATGTTTGGTAGAAGAAGTGCTTTGAGTGTTTGTACATCATGCTTTATAGGTTGTTTTTAAGACTTTTTAAGACCTTTATGCTTTAGAATGTTGTACTCTATGCTTTATAAATTGTATTTAAGACTTTTGACAAATTTCAATTATAAGGTAGTATAGATATAGATTATTATTTTGAATCCAGATTGATAGCAAATTCATATGCTATTCTAATTATTCAAAATGAATATAAATTTTGACATCTACTTTTGCTACATAAAATGATAAATCAATCATGATAATATATATATATATATGATATTTCGTTTAATATTAATTCTCATATTTGGATCTATTTAGTTGCTATAGAACAAGATATGAACTATTAATTAAAGTTTTACTTATAATTTGTTTTTCTATATATTTGTTAACGTTATTTAATTATTTCCAGATTTAGTGTTATAATCTTTTTATTTTGGGTTGATTAGGATTATTATTGATATTTGGCCAAAAAAATATTATTTATTTGTTTCATCGAAATTTATTGTTTATTGTAGTATTAGGTTGTTATATTACATTAATTTTGATTCAACATATTTTGATTTCATGTGGGTATGATAGATTTTATGAATATGATAATATTTATCGTTTTGAACTGCTATTGTTATTTATTAATGTTTGTCATGTTAGTTTACAATATTCATATATTTAGATGGTTAATATAAATGTTAATCTTAATATTCGTATATTTAGATGTTTATCCAATTAGTTTACAATATCAATTATTTATTATTTATTTATGTTAATATATAAATGCTCATTTTAATTATAATTCATAATCTTATAATTATTTTTTGGAAGTTACACTTCAACTCCCATAACTTTTGTTATTTTGTCAAAAGCTCCAAAAATAGAATGAAAATGTTAAAAATATTATTCAAATCTTTATCTTGATTGTGAGTTCCTACTCATAATTTTAAATTATATAATTAATTTTTGGAAGTTACACTTCCAACCTCATATATTTTGGTCTTTACCAAAAGCTCCAAATATGCTATTAAGATGTTAAAAGTTTGAAGTTGACTTTATGTCAAAATAATATTTATTAGTCTAAGGGTAATCTCTTAAAATACTATTAAGGTATTAAAACATTGAAATTGGTTTCATATGATAAACACATATTCATTTTATCCTCATGCCAAAAGCTCTATATTAACAATGTTATCTTCAAATTAAATAAATCACAAGATATCGATTAGATTTTGTCAAACGGGTGTAAAAAAAACCTAAGGTTTGTAGGACTTAAGAAATCCAAGTGATTTCCCTACTACCTGGAAATCCAATAGATTGAGTGGTTTCTTTTCGCAAATTGAAATATTGATGAAGTATTATCAACAAAATGTAATCATACAAAAATCCAATATTGGTATAATAATGAAATTTCATGCATAATATAATGATTATAGACCATGATTCATTATTTTAGAAAATCAGATATTGTCAATTATTTATGACATCCTCGATTCGGAAGAACTTGAGTACCATAAGGTTCGGATGAACACAAAAAAAATATGTAAAAACCATTAAAACATATTGACTCTAAAAAAAATCAAATATTAAGGTACAAGTAAATGTCTTGAGATTTTTTAGACGACACATCAGTCACACAACCTTCATAGGGAATATTGTTAACTAAAATCCCCCAAGAATTGTGGGACACAGTAAAAAGGAAAATATGGAGTATTCATTACCATGTACTTCCTAAACTAATCATACGGTGGAATGAAGTTCACTCGATTACAAGAAGGTGATTGATTTCAATAAAGAAATGTTTGCGTCTCAAAAAGCATCTCAATCTTCATGGCAAGGAACTCACAAAAGATGACATGATTCATAACATTATTTCCACTTTTCACACATCAGTAACGACCGTTAATTCTTGGGGTTAAGTAAAAATTTAGTAAAATGGGGTGAAAGTAGGAATTAATGAAATTGAGGGACTTGGTTGGAAATAAGGTCATTATGGGCTCAAAACCCTAGACTAGACATTGGTCTAGGTCATTTTTCTGTGTGTGCGGCGCTAGAGCAGGAAGAAGGCGAATTGGGAGCTTTTGGGAGAAATCTTGAAATCGTGAAGAAGGAGGGGAAAATCAGTAGCACTTTGTGAGATTCTTCAAGAAGTAAGTAACTTATCTAGAACCCTTAATCTCCATTCCTTGTTTTAGTTTGATTTACCGATTCTTAGTTGGGAAGATTTTCATGATCTAATGTTTGAAATCGAGACCAAGGTGAGTCTGGGGGGAGGGTTAGTAAATTTAGTTAAGTGCTCGATTAGATGTTTGGGTATTATGGGGTTATTAAAGTGATTAAGATAGGTAGAAATCGGACCTTAAAATGGGAAGAGAAATCGAAGGTCTTACCTGTTAATCGCCGCCACTGGTTGTTCGTGTGGCTTTCGACCGGTTCGGTCGACCGGGGCCTCGCCATCCGGGGATCGGGGTCACCCGGGGTGTGGTAACCGGGGCCGCCCGGTATAGTCTTGACCGGGGTCGCCCGGTAGCAACTTGACCAGGACTGCCCGGTAGCGGTTTGACCGGGTCCGCCCGGAAGCATCTTGACCGGGGTCGCCCGGGGTCTAGCGACCGGAGCCAACCTAGGTTTTGTGACTTCAGCATCGTTAGTGAATCTTGAGCCTCTTCAAAATGTTAATTCCTACTGTATTACCTTGGAATGTAGGACTCGATATCTGCAAGTCTAGTGTTTAGGTGTGTGTGTTGAGATTTCCGAAATCAGGTGAGTTCCCTTATTATAAATCTTTTTAGAAACTAGAAACTGTTTTTATTGAAAATGTTTATGATGTTTATTACTTACAATCGAATTTATTGTTGAACTAGGATAGATTGGATTCACTTAAGTATTATACATGTGTATTATTTGACTATTTCTTCGCTTGAGATTGGTATTGCTTTTTGAATTGAACGCCATGGCTTAATTTCAATCATCGGGGGTGGTTGAACCGTGTGGATGGAATTCGTTTCCCTACACATTGGTAACGACATCGACTAGGGGGGCGTATGGGGATCTACTGGGGGGCCCCGAGGACGAGTGGTCCTACGTTTATGATCAAGAATTTTCGACGTGAAACTAGTCACTTCCCGTGACGTGCAGTTGAGAAATTAATTTTATGATTTGGATTACATTTTTGTGTTTAAAAAAAACGGACGAGGTTGGGAATTCACTAGAACTTCCGGTCTAATCCTCGTTTCCTATTTTTCTTAAAACCATTTTCAGGTAACAGGATTGCTCCTGGGTCATCGAAAGGAAAGGAGAAGTGTTAGGTGCTAAAGAGTCGGAGAGCGGGACATAGAAGCGGCATAGATCTAGTTCTTATTTAGATTCTCGGTTGTAATAGACATATTTTAATTGTGTAAACCTTCCTTATCAAAATTTTATGCTAGGACCCGTTTATGGAATTTAGTCCTTATTTTTTTGTTGTGCTATGTTTTGGGTTGTTACATTTGGTATCAGAGCCATAGTTTAAGCGATTTAGCTGGCCTTTTTGGACCTAAACTTAAACTGTAAGTGGGACACAACCGAGAATTAGGATATCGTAGGATTTGCCGCTATAGGAGCATATGTAATGAGGGATAGGGACTAACATGTAAGGTAGAATTGGGATTACAACTGGCCAATATAAT
This sequence comes from Arctium minus, assembly GCA_954870635.1. NCBI lineage: Eukaryota > Viridiplantae > Streptophyta > Magnoliopsida > Asterales > Asteraceae > Arctium > Arctium minus. The sequence continues at coordinate 17,430,621 of OX941097.1, read as the reverse complement.
CGCAAATATACAAGTACATGTGTGTGTCTATAAATATTGTTACATCTAGGACTGTTAACATTAAAGTATATCCTTGTGTTGTTTCAGTTGTCGTCATGGCGGATCGAGTTTTAAGAGCTAGGGCAGTGCTCGCTGGGGAAGATATGCCGACAGATGAGATTCAAGTTGAGATACCGAGAGGCCCTCCTGGGAGGCCGACAACTCGGGGACGGGGTCGTGGTCGAGGGTTCGGTCCGGTGAGAACTACCCGTAGAGCTACGACCTAAGTGGAGGGAAATAACATTGGAAATCGGGGAGGAGCTAACACCCGAACTGCTCGGAGGGCATGAAGTGTTGAGGTTCTCAGGGATAGGGAAACATCGCACCAAGAAAGCTCAACGACTGTGAGGGGACGAGGAACTGCAAGGGCTCGTGGTCGGGGTAGGAACCAAGCCTTTGTGACTCATGAAACGTTCGCTGCGGAAATGGGAAAGCTTCAAGAGACTTTGCAAGCACTGCTGGCTCACCAGGAGAAGACGGCCTCGGGGAGCAAAGATAAGAACGAGAGCAGGGAGATTACTGAGTTGTCAAGTCCGTCGGTAATAGAATTGGGAGGAAATTCTTCATCGATGAATGTGGCAACAACCAGAGTGGCAGCGAAGGGGTGTAGTTACAAGGAGTTTGCAGCCTGCAAACCCCCTACGTACAAAGGGGGTGTGACCCAATTTTGGTCATGAAATGGGTCAAGGAGATGGAACTGGTATTTGCTACCAGTAAGTGCGCTGAGGAAGATAAGGTAACATACGCTTTATCCATGCTGAGGTCGGAGGCCACTTTGTGGTGGGATGCAGAAACAGGTGGACTGGGGGTGGCTGCAGCAGAGGTTATGACATGGGAGACGTTTGTGGGAAAATTTAAGGCTCAATTCTGCCCTCTGGCAGCAGTGAAGAAGTTGCAGGAAGAATTTCTGGGACTGGAGCAGAAGGATATGTCGGTAAGAGAGTACACTACCAAGTTCATCGAGAAGTCTCGCTTTGCTGGATCTTATCTGCCAGACGAAGAAAGTAGAGTGGAACGCTTCATCTTTGGGTTAAAGAGCAGTTTGCGAGAGTGGGTCTCTGCTAGGGAACCAACTACATTCCAGGTTATCGTGCACGCCGCCGAAATGACAGAAAAAGAGAAGAACCGACAAATAACGAATAGAGTTGGCGACAAAAGAAAGTGGGATGGGCCAACATCAGACCTGAAGAAGGGAAAGAATCCTATATTATAACCGAGAGGGGGTCAAGGGTTTGGAGAGAATCCCTGTGGGAAGTGTCATCGAGTACACCGAGGAGATTGTGGTTCAGGAGACAGATCGTGTTTTCAGTGTGGGATGCCAGGGCATATGTCTAAGGATTGCCCGAACAAGAGAATTTGTTACCAGTGTGGATCGCCAAATCATCTTCGGTCAGAGTGCCCGCAGGTTAAGCGGGGTGGACCAGTTCAAAATGGGGAGCGTGGGGGAGGAAAAAGGGAAGAAAGGAAATGGGAGTCGGCTCGTCCGAAAGGGAGGGCCTTTAATATGATGACAAATGAGGCAGAGGAGATTCCTGATGTGGTAGCAGGTACGTTTCTGGTAAACTCTACTTGTGCTAGAGTATTGTTTGACTCAGGAGCAACTTTCTCTTTTATATCTCCTGCGTTTGCTCGGTGTTTGGGGTTAAAACCTAAGCGTTTAGGGCGAGGGTTCGATGTAGAAACCACCGATGCTAATCAGGTGTTGATTAGGGAGGTATTTGAAAGATGTGTAATAGACATAGAAGGGAGTTTAGTATCGGTGGTACTATACCCTATGCCGATGAGAGAGTTCGACGTGGTTCTTGGGATGGATTGGTTGGCTAGGAATGATGCCAATATTGTCTGTAACAAGAAGATGATTCGTATGGCTTTACCGGGTAAAGGGGTGGTAGTGATTTACGGGGATAGACGGGAAGGTAATCCTAGCTTGATTTCCATGATCAAAGCGAATAGGAGTTTGAGAAAAGGGTGTAGGGATTCTTAGCATACGTAATAGATGCTAAGAAAGAGAAGAGTAGAATGGAGGAAGTTTTGATAGTGAGCGAGTACCCGGAAGTGTTTCCGGAGGATTTGACAGATCTACCTCCGGATCGTCAAGTCGAATTTCGAATCGATCTGGTGTCGGGTGCCACTCCGGTGGCGCGTGCACCATATAGATTAGCACCCTCGGAAATGAAAGAAATGATGTCTCAATTGCAAGAATTGTTGGATAAGGGGTTCATAAGGCCTAGTACTTCACCATGGGGAGCGCCAATCCTCTTCGTGAAAAAGAAGGACGGATCTATGCGAATGTGTATAGATTATAGAGAGCTCAACAAGTTGACAGTCAAGAATAAGTATCCGATTCCACAGATAGACGACTTATTCGATCAGCTTCAAGGAGCAAGTTTCTTCTCCAAGATCGATTTAAGGTCGGGATATCATCAACTCAAGGTGAGAGAAGAGGATATACCAAAAACAGCCTTTCGTACACGGTATGGGCATTACGAATTTCTTGTAATGCCATTCGGGTTGAACAATGCTCTTGCAGCCTTTATGGATATGATGAATAGGGTGTGTCAACCCTACTTAGACAAGTTCGTGATCGTGTTTATCGACGATATTCTCGTGTATCCAAAGACCGAGGAGGAACATCAGGAGCATTTGCGAACGGTGTTGGAGTTATTGAGAAGAGAGAGACTTTACGCAAAATTCTCAAAGTGAGAATTTTGGTTGCGAGAGGTGCAGTTCCTTGGGCATGTTGTGTCTAAAGATGGAATCAAAGTGGACCCAGCAAAAGTGGAGGCAATGCGCGACTGGGAGGCGCCAAAGAATCCGTCAGAAGTCCGAAGTTTCTTAGGACTAGCAGGATATTATCGGAAGTTTATAAGAGACTTCTCTCGAATAGCCACTCTGCTCACTTCGTTGACTAAAAAGAATGTAAAGTTCGTTTGGACGGAGGCTCAGAGGGAAGCCTTCTAGAAACTGAAGGATATGTTAAGTAGCGCTCCGATCTTGGCTCTGCCGAACGGCACGGAAGACTTCGTAGTGTACAGTGATGCGTCTAGGCTGGGCTTGGGATGTGTCCTTATGCAGCGGGGGAAAGTAATTGCTTATGCATCTCGTCAACTGAAGGATCATGAGTCGCGATACCCTACCTATGATTTAGAGCTGGCCGTCGTGGTTTTTGCGCTAAATATTTGGAGACACTACCTTTATGGAACGAAATGTCAAATCTTCACGGATCACAAAAGCCTATGCCATTTGTTCGATCAGAAAGAGCTAAATATGCGCCAACGAAGATGGATGGAGTTGTTGACAGATTACGACTGTAAGATCGAATACCATCCTGGAAAGGCTAACGTAGTAGCAGACGCTCTGAGTCAGAAGGAAAGAAGTGAAAATATAATGTTGATAGCTACGAGAGCCGAGATAATGCCAACTCTACTGGAGGAGATTAAGAGATTGCAAGTGGAAGCCCTGAGGCCTAAGAACCTTAAAGCTGAGAGAGTAGTAGGTTGTACCAGCTCGTTTATAGAGGACAGTCTGGGACTGAAGTGCTACAGTGGGAGGATTTGGGTTCCGAGACTTGGGGATTTGAGATCGGTCATATTAGCGGAGGCTCATAAGTCAAAATACTCAATTCACCCAGGAACGAACAAGATGTACGGAGATCTGAAAGTACACTATTGGTGGTCGGGACTAAAGAAAGATATAGCTCATTACGTGGAGAGGTTCCCGACGTGTCTGCGAGTAAAGACGGAGCATCAACAAACATATGGGAAACTTCAACCCTTGGAAATTCCTGTCTGGAAGTGGGAACAAATCACGATGGATTTCGTGACTAATTTGCCCAGAACCCCGAAGGGGTATGACGCGATTTGGGTCATTGTGGATTGGCTGACCAAATCAGCGCATTTCTTACCCATCAAGGAAACCTACTCTATCGAAAAACTCTTGAAACTGTATATTGACGAGATAGTTGTCCGTCATGGTGTGCCTTTATCAATCGTGTCCGACCGAGATAGCCGATTCACTTCAAACTTTTGGAAGAGCTTCCAGCGAGAATTGGGGTCGACAATCAAAATGAGCACGGCATATCACCCTCAAGCCGACGGTCAGAGCGAACGGACTATTCAGACCCTAGAGGATATTTTGAGAGCATGCGTCTTGGATTTTCAAGGTTCGTGGGAAAACCATCTGCCGTTGATTGAGTTCGCCTACAATAATAGCTATCATGCAAGCATCAAAGAAGCTCCGTATGAAATGCTTTATGGTAGAAAGTTTCAAACTCCCTTGTGTTGGAATGAGGTTGGGGAAAGACAACTGGTTGGGCCAGAGTTAGTACAACAAACCGCGGATAAAATCGTTCAAGTGCGAGAAAGGCTGAAAGTGGCGCGCGACCGTCAAAAGAGTTACGCTGATAAAGGACGAAAAGATGTAGAATTTCATGTTGGCGATAAAGTGATGTTGAAGGTATCACCTTGGAAGGGTGTAATCCACTTTGGTAAGAAAGGGAAGTTAATCCCACGATTTATTGGGTCGTTTAATATTATTGAACGTGTCGGAGCTGTGGCATATAAGCTGAATTTATCTGAAAAAACTGAAAGGTATCCACCACACTTTCAATGTCTCCAACTTGAGAAAGTGTTTAGCAAATATTGATATGGCGGTACCTTTTCAAGACATACGGGTGGATGAGAAGTTGAATTTCACCGAAAAACCGGAGTCTATAATAGATGGTAAGGTTAAACGACTAAGAACAAAGGACATTAATCTAGTTAAAGTTCAATGGAAATTTCACAAGGGACGAGACGCAATGTGGGAGTTAGAATCGGATATGAGATCCAAATACCCTGACTTGTTCGACGAAGAGATTCCGAGGACGGAATCCCTTTAAAGGGGGGAGTGTTGTAACGGCCGTTAATTCTTGGGGTTAAGTAAAAATTTAGTAAAATGGGGTGAAAGTAGAAATTAATGAAATTGAGGGACTTGGTTGGAAATAAGGTCATTATGGGCTCAAAACCCTAGACTAGACATTGGTCTGGGTCATTTTTCTGTGTGTGCGGCGCTAGAGCAGGAAGAAGGCGAATTAGGAGCTTTTGGGAGAAATCTTGAAATCGTGAAGAATGAGGGGAAAATCAGGAGCACTTTGTGAGATTCTTCAAGAAGTAAGTAACTTATCTAGAACCCTTAATATACATTCCTTGTTTTAGTTTGATTTACCGATTCTTAGTTGGGAAGATTTTCATGATTTAATGTTTGAAATCGAGACCAAGGTGAGTCTGGGGGAGGGTTAGTAAATTTGGTTAAGTGCTCGATCAGATGTTTGGGTATTATGGGGTTATTAAAGTGATTAAGATAGGTAGAAATCGAAGGTCTTACCTGTTAATCGCCGCCACTGGTTGTTCGTGTGGCTCTCGACCGGTTCGGTCGACCGGGGCCTCGCCATCCGGGGATCGGGGTCACCCGGGGTGTGGTAACCGGGGCCGCCCGGTATAGTCTTGACCGGGGTCGCCCGGTAGCAACTTGATCGGGACCGCCCGGTAGCGGTTTGACCGGGTCCGCCCGGAAGCATCTTGACCGGGGTCGCCCGAGGTCTAGCGACCGGAGCCAACCTAGGTTTTGTGACTTCAGCATCGTTAGTGAATCTTGAGCCTCTTCAAAATGTTAATTCCTACTGTATTACCTTGGAATGTAGGACTCGATATCTGCAAGTCTAGTGTTCAGGTGTGTGTGTTGAGATTTTCTGAAATCAGGTGAGTTCCCTTATTATAAATCTTTTTAGAAACTAGAAACTGTTTTTATTGAAAATGTTTATGATGTTTATTACTTACAATCGAATTTATTGTTGAACTAGGATAGATTGGATTCACTTAAATATTATACATGTGTATTATTTGACTATTTCTTCGCTTGAGATTGGTATTGCTTTTTGAATTGAACGTCATGGCTTAATTTCCATCATCGGGGGTGGTTGAACCGTGTGGATGGAATTCGTTTCCCTACACATTGGTAACGGCATTGACTAGGGGGTCGTATGGGGATCTACTGGGGGCCCCGAGGACGAGTGGACCTGCGTTTATGATCAAGAATTTTCGACGTGAAACTAGTCATTTCCCGTGACGTGCAGTTGAGAATTTAATTTTATGATTTGGATTACATTTTTTGTGTTTAAAAAAACGGACGAGGTTGGGAATTCACTAGACCTTCCGGTCTAATCCTCGTTTCCTATTTTTCTTAAAACCATTTTTAGGTAACAGGATTGCTCCTGGGTCATCGAAAGGAAAGGAGAAGTGTTAGGTGCTAAAGAGTCGGAGTGCGGGACATAGAAGCGGCATAGATCTAGTTATTATTTAGATTTTTGGTTGTAATAGACATATTTTAATTGTGTAAACCTTCCTTATCAAAATTTTATGTTGGGACCCGTTTATGGAATTTAGTCCTTATTTTTTTGTTGTGCTATGTTTTGGATTGTTACAGTAAATATTAATGAACCAATATAAGTTGGAATGTGACCTTTAGAAAAACTCACCAACCTATTGCAAGTGGTTGAGAGACATAACAATACCACATATGTCGGGACAAAGAAAATTCCCGAGATCAATAATGAAAGTGTTAGAATTAGAAACAACTCCAAATGATTGTGAGTTAAAAACAATTTCACACATGTGACATTTACGCACCATGTGGACGAGACCCTAGAGAGGGTCAGGGTCATGGTAAGAGTTGTGAATGATTTTTCAATACCTGGAGTAGAGATACAACTACTGCCCCATGTGATAATGGACAATCAAATAAGAAATGCACTAAAGAGTGCTCCTATCGAAAAGGGAACAAGTTGAAAATGAACTCTATCATAGTAAATTAAAATTGATTAAGCATAAGTTTCTTTGAAATTTATTTTAAATATTAAAATTAATTTCCTATGCTTAAGTAAAATAGAATATGTAATCATTATAGATGTAAAGAAATACATCTAAATAAATAACAAAACAATCAATATTCTCTATTTCCATGTAGGAATGTATCGAGGAGAACTTGAGTTTTTACAAAACATTCCACACAATCTAAAGAGACCGACTAATATTTATTTTATAATTCATTCAACCAAAATACTTAGACAATGTACTGTCATTTTCTTGTTGGTACAAGATTAATAGTCACTAAAACACTACATTAATAAAAACCTTGTTAAGATATTCGTAGCAACTAGAAATCATATTATAAGCATGGAAATGAGTATATGTACATCAACTTTAATAATATGAAAGGAACATATATTAGAAAAATTAATGTGTCAAATTAGTGAATTATCTAGGTCACTAAATCATATTTTGTCACCAATAAAGAATTTTTGGACAATGACACATATATGTTTCGACATGACCACATGGGACACCATGGTCATGACATAGTGATATGTGTATTGCAAAATAGACATAGACACATTCTCTTTCGAGTGAAAAGCAAAATGAGGCAAATTGCAACTATTCACTTCTACAACATAAGAAGCAACCAAAAGGGTGTTAGCCTAGTGGTAAGGCATGTGGATTAGCTAGTAGCGGTCTCATGTTCGAACCCTGGGGGACGCATCCTGGAGGTACGGGGGCTTCGACCCCGGGCTGCATGCTTTAGCAGTCGGGCTTCGGCCCATATTGCCATGGATTAGTCTGGGCCCAATGTGGTATGGGATACCCTCTCCAAAAAAAACATAAGAAGCAACGACATTATCATAATATGACATCTCGAATACCTAAAACTTTTGTATACCCTGATCCTTAGCCAAGACAAGAATGAGAGCATCCTAAAGCTAAGGACATAATACAAAAATATTACATTCTTACAACAAATACAAGGTGATATTTATGAACATAAACATCCATAATATAGGCCATTAAAGTACTTTATGGTTCTGGTTTCGACACGATGAACATATGTCGTATTATTGTCCACAGGAAACGTTTCACTCCTAGCACTAGATATACGTTTAAGGGGTTCACCACCCTGATTATCTCATCAAGTCTACATGACTTGGAATGCTAGAGAATTTACATCATAAGGATTTAATGATTATTACATATGTGTTGGGATCAATGTAGAGTTTCCTATACCTCATATGTATATCTAAAATGGTCTCGTAGAAGTTGTCATCAAAAGAATATAGATGGTAGCCAAGACATTGGTTATGCGCACCAAATTTACCTACATGTGTCTGGGGTTATGCAATATTATACGCGACTTTACTTCTTCATTTTGAGACCTATTACTAGCTAACTAGTCTCATGTGTACCAGTTGGTAACTAGATATAAGCCTGATATTTTACATTTATGCATGTTTGGTTGTGCAGTATATGTGCCAATTGTGCCCCTACAGCGCACCAAAATGGGTCTTTAAAATGATTAAGTATATTTGTTGGATATAAATCTCCAACAATTGTTCGTTAATTAGAATCCTTGACGGGTGATCTTTTTACCTCTAGATTTGTGGATTGTCACTTTGATGAGACGGTCTTCCCATCGTTAGGGGGAGATAGGAAAAATGATTTTCCAAGGGAACAACAGGAAATGTCATAGAATATTCCCACTCAGTCTCATGTTGATCCCTAAACTTCATAATGTAAAGTTGAAGTCAAGCGAATCAGACTCGATACCTGATTCGTTTAATGTTATTCCAGAAGTAACAAGATCACATATACGAGCTGCAAATATACTTGCAAGGTTAAAGGTCCCCAAACGAGGGCACAACGTCGCTGGAAAGTGTGTTGCAATCACACATGGTGGAGGTGTGGTTGAGGTCGTAGCTCCTAAAAGGAAATGAAGGAAGCTATTTGGCTCGATAAATACTCATCTAAAAGAAGAGAAGAGTAAGGCACAACTATTTATCATCAATACATAAATCTCTCATGAGATTGTCTCTGATAATAACTATGTCTATGAATCATTACTGGAGGACGCTCTGAAGTTAATATTGATTCCAAAGATCAAAGAAATCTCAAATGAATTATGAGTGCGCATATGAGTAGATAGAAAGATCATACATACCCATTGATGATATATTTCGCATATATTGTTGCTTATGAGATGATAGAGCACATTGACGTCTAACCATGCTCAGTTGAAGAACATCAATAAAGAGAAAATTGGCCTAAATGAAAAAAGCAATCCAGGAGAATTATATTATTTGAAAAATGAACGGGTATTTGGTTTAGTAGTGCTAACCCACCAAGTGTAAAGCCTGTAAGACATAGATAAATCATTTGTCATAAAACGTAATGAGAATAATTAAGCCATAATGTATGAGGCTCTCATTTGGCGCAAGGTTTCTCACAACGCCTTGGATTGACCACGAAAAAACTTACTCTCCCATGATAGACGTTATAACGTTCTGCTAATTAATTATCTAGTAGTTTCCAAAGGACTGGAAATGCAACTCATGAATGTGGTTACCACATGTCTCCAAGGGGATCTAGATTCAGAGATATATAAAAGTGTTTGATGACATTACATTACCAAAATCAAGTAACTCTAAACCATGAAATGCGTTTACAATAAAATTGAAATGCTCATTTTATAGATTAAAGCAATCTATGCGGATGTGGTATACCTGCCTAAGTGAATACTTGAATGGGAAGGGATTAAAGAATGATGAATTGTACCTTTGCGTATTTATAAAGAAAACGAGTTCCAGATTTCCAATCGTAGCTTTATATGTCGATGTTATGAACATAACATGCACTCTTGATGAAATAAGAGAAACCACAAGCTACTTGAAATGTAAATTTTAGATGAAAAATATTGGGAAATTTTGGTTTTGTCTAGCTATTTGAGCTTAAACACCGAGTTTGTGAAATATTAATTCACCGATCGCATATGTCCAGAATATAATCAGGCAATTTAATATGGACAAAGCACATCTGGTTAGCACTCCCATGATCGATCAAAGTGTTAGATATAAGGAATGATCCATTTCGTCTAGAGGATGATGATGAAAAATTGTTGGGAGCTAGAATTTCCTATACAAGTACAACATGCTCATTACCGTACTTAACACAATACACTTGTTCGTATATTGTATTTCTCGGTGAACTTGTTAGCTAGATTTAGCCCAACGCTAATGCAACGTCATTGGAATGATATCAAGTTAATCTTTTGGAACCATTGACATGGGCTTATACTTTCCCTATAGAAATAAAATGATATTGATAATGGAACTTCAATGCCTACTTAGAATATAAGCATCAAAAGTACTAGCTCTTATAGAAAAACACCAAACAGTGTCTTGATATGTCTTTGCTGATATTAGGTATATGTCTGACCCATATAAAGGTTGTTTTCAAACTGGATAAGGAATTACCACAGGGAACACGCCGATTGCTTGGAAGTAAGCTAGGCAAACCCTTGTAACTACATCCTTGAACTAATCCAAGATATTACTCTCCATGAGATAATTAAAAAATGTATATGATTAAGGATTATCATTACATATATTAGAGGAGCTATTAATTTTGGGTTCAACCAGTATCCTACTTGCATATATGGAAATAATGCATCATGTATCGAAGAAATGAATGTAAGATACATTAAGGGTGATAACACAAAACATATTCTTCTTAAGTCTTATACAATCAGCAATAAGAAAACTCTCCTCTAGATTCAAGTGAATCAAATAAGATGTCAGGAAAACATGACACATTTTACCAAATCATTACCTAAAACCATATTTTGGGAAGCATGTAGAAAGTAAATGCAAATGTTTTCCAAACTCTCTTGATTAATGCACGAATTAGGGGAGTAGCAGACAAAAGGGGGAGTCTACTATAATGTGATATTGGTATGTTGTACTATTTCCTTCAACCAAGGTTTTATTTTTCCTATTGGGTTTTGTTCCTTGGTGTAAGATTTTAGTGAGGCAACAATCTATATACCATCATGCTTTTCTAACTCTCATGACTGATGTACGAATCTAAGAGAAAACTATACTGAAGAAAAAGTCTATGTATTGCAAAGAAATTGGTGCATTGTACTCTTTCCTTCGTCAAACTTTTATTTTTTCCCACTAGGTTTTTTTGGCGTAAGGTTTTAATGAGGCAACAAATATGCATCGTCACTCCTTTAACTCGGGCATAAGGAGGAGTGTTGTAGAATAAGTGTGTCATTGTCTAAAGGATGTGACGATAGAGATAGAGATAAATATATCAAAGATATATCATAACTGAAATATCTCGTAGTTATCTACTTGTAACACATCCCCTATTTAAAGGGCTTTTGATTAATGAGAATTACATATTTCCTCTATTTATTCTATTGTTGTTCTGTTTTTTTTTCATTTAACAATTTTATTTTTTTACGGCTTTGCTTTTTTTGTTAAAAAAAACTCTTATCAGCCTCTTATGTCTGAGTGGGTAAGAGGTAGGGCCATCCAGGCTGTTTGTTTTTTCTAGGGGTGTTCATCCAAACCGCCAAACCGCCCACACCGCACCGCACCGCACCGCAAAACGCGGTTTAGAACTTTTGTAACAACCTGGACATTTATACATACAATAAAATAACATTTATTACTAAATACTGTCACAGGCTTACATTTCAGAGTACAAGGTTTACAACTATCTCTTACTACACAACTGAGTTCAAAAAGTAAACTATTGCAGGAAGTCTTCTATCTCCTGGAAATAGCTCACATCTTTTCTATTCCCTTATCTGTACCTGCTACTTTGCAATAACCTGAAAGAGGATTATAATTTTGAAAGAGTGAGGGTTAGACCAATGGTCTAGTGAGTCCCCTCCAATCACTACTGCAACAATTCAAATATTAATTAAAACATTTAAACAAAGCTTTATGTCTCAAAACTTAACTTGCTCTTTTAATCAAACTTTAAAACACTTTATGCCTCGCAGGCATAACTCAATCTACTGGCCATCACTGACCACTTTTTACGCTTCGCAAGCGTACCTTAAGCTACTGACCAACATTTTCGTCAAAGACGGTATGTCTGTCTCGCACTGCCTTATTTTAGGGACACGCCCTAATGGCATAAACGGGCCACACTCCCTGGTACGAGCAGGCGGGTCACACTTCCCGACTTAGGTCAGACTTCTGACTCAAATGTATGCATACACCTAGTCCTGACTGTATATAAAACAAGTTTATATAAACTGAGCATAAACATGCCAAACTGATTAAATCAATCTTTTGAAATAATTCTGCATACTTTCAATTCTATAAATGCGCAGTATATAAAACTCACATTTATCAAATAACTGCTAAAATCATAAAATATTTAGTTTATAAAACTCACCTCTGATTCTTCTGGATTAAACTCTGACTTCTACTGATTAACACCACCTACGATGGTATTAAAACAAAGGTAAGCTAACTCGCTATTAATACTCTTTCTTTCTAAAAACTCATCAAAACTTCTTAGGACCAATTAACAAAATATCGGTCGAACTACTATATCGATCCTTACAATCTACCGGTCAAACAACATACCGGTCCTTACTCTTTATCGGTCAAATGCAAACTACCGGTCCTTTACACTTTATCGGTCGAATGCAAACTACCGGTCCTTTACACTTTATCGGTCGAATGCAAACTACCGATCCTTTACACTTTATCGGTCGAATGCAAACTACCGGTCATTTACACTTTATCAGTCGAATACAAACTACCGGTCCTTTACATTTTATCGGTCGAACTTGGTTCCGGTTAAACTTATATCGGTCTTATACATCATCTTCCCGGTCGAGCTCAAACTTAAGTCGGCGACTCACAGTTCAAACCCAGAAAACTTTTTGATCAATAAATCGATCAAATACACGGTTAAAAGCTTGATTAACAATACTATTTACCGACTATAACATGCAGCTAGAAGTATTAAGCTAAAATCATACCTCTATTTGACCAAAAACGATCGATCCTCAAGATCTCCTTCTCTTTCTCTCTGTATCTTGCTCTGAGTTCTCTTTTCTCACTAAGGCGGTTTACACCAAATATCAGAATGAAAGAAATCTGATATCTGATATGTAAGTTATATAAAACTTAAGTTTCAAATAACCCCCTTGTACTTTGGTTCTCGTGTCACTTTTCACCCAACTTCCAAAATTAATAAAAATTTCGGATTCGGATATTACAATCTTCCCCCCTTAAGAGAATTCCGTCCCCGGAATTCTATCGCTAAATAAATGGGGATACTGAAATTTCATATCTGCCTCTACTTCCCACGTGGACTCTTGTCCTTGGTGAAATTTCCACTGAACTTTTACTAAACGAATCTCCTTGTTCATCAACTTCTTTATTTTGAGGTCCGTAATGGCTACGGGCTCCTCAATATAACTTAATTTTTCATCTACCTGAATATATTCTAAAGGAACGACCACATCTGCTTCTGTTAAACACTTCTTCAAATTTAACACATGAAATGTGGGATGAATCCCACGCAAACTTTCTGGTAGATCAAGTTCGTAGGCCACTTCACCAACACGTCCCGTGATGATAAATGGTCCAACAAACCTTGGTCTCAACTTTCCTTTCTTTCCAAATCTGACTACCCCTTTCCAGGGCGAAACTTTCAACATTACCCTGTCTCCTATCTGAAACTCTATCGGTTTCCTTCGTTTATCAGCATACATTTTCTGACGATCTTGAGCACTCTTTAATCTTTCTCGAATCTGGTCAACTTTATCAGTTGTCACCTGTACAATTTTTGGTCCCGCTAGTTGTCTTTCACCCACCTCATTCCAACATAAAGATGTTCTACATTTACGTCCATACAAAGCTTCGAACGGGGCTGCTTGTATGCTAGCATGATAACTATTGTTGTAGGAAAATTCAATCAACGACAAATGAATTTCCCACGAACCTTTGAAATCGATAACACATTCACAAAGCATATCTTCCAATGTCTGAATAGTTCTCTCACTTTGGCCATCAGTTTGCGGATGATAGGTCGTACTCAGCTTAAGTTGAGAGCCTAATTCCCTTTGCAAACTTCTCCAGAAAGCTGATGTAAAACGAGCATCCCTGTCTGATACAATAGACGACGGTACTCCATGTCTAGTTACTATCTCGTCGATATACAATCGAGCCAGTTTCTCTAATGAGTACGTCTCCTTGATCAGTAGGAAGTGAGCTGACTTTGTGAGTCTATCCACTATCACCCAAATGGCATCATGCCCCTTAGGTGATCGCGGTAACCCAGTAACAAGATCCATCGTAATCTCGTCCCACTTCCAAACTGGAATTTCTAATTATTGAAGCTCTCCATAAGGTCTCTGATGCTCAGCTTTAAGTTTTAAACATGTTAAACATCGTTCAACGAAGTGAGCAATATCTTTCTTTAAACCTGGCCACCAATAACTTTGTTTCAGATCTCTATACATCTTGTTGGTTCCTGGATGTACTGAGTAACGGGACCTATGCGCTTCTTCCAACACTTTCTGCCTCAGATCTCCTGCTTTTGGGATCCATACTCGCTTATTGAAGCACTTTACTCCGCGATTGTCAACTACTAACGAGTTAACAATTCCAACTATTCTTTCACTTTTCAAATTTTCTTTTGACGCTGCTTCTTCTTGATACTTTATAACTTCTTCTAAGAAATTAGAAACAACATCAATTCGAAATGCTACAACTTCTGTTATTTCTCCATGTTCCTTACGACTTAGAGCATCTGCTACCACATTAGCCTTGCCTGGATGGTACAGAATATCACAGTCATAATCGCTTAACAGCTCTAACCACCTACGCTGCCTCATATTAAGCTCCTTCTGATTGAAAAGATATTGTAGGCTCTTGTGATCCGTGTAAATCTGACACTTGATCCCATACAAGTAATGCCTCCAAATTTTCAAAGCAAAGACTACAACTGCCAACTCTAAATCATGTGTCGGGTAATTCTTTTCATGTTCTTTCAGCTGTCGAGATACATAAGCAATTACCTTGCCTTCTTGCATTAACACACATCCCAGACCCAACTTTGAAGCATCGCTATAAATTACGAATCCTTTCGTTCCATTGGGTAGAGACAAAACAGGAGCACTACTTAAACTTTCTTTCAATTTACCGAACGCTTCTTTCTGAGCCTCTGCCCAGACAAACTTGACATTCTTTCTGGTTAATGCAGTTAATGGCGTAGCTATCCTTGAAAAGTCCTGGATGAACTTTCTATAATAACCAGCCAATCCAAGAAAACTTCTTACTTCAGATGGTGATTTCGGTGCTTCCCACCCTTTTATGGCTTCAATCTTAGCTGGATCAACCTTAATCCCCTCTTTTGACACCACGTGTCCTAGAAACTGAACTTCTTTCAGCCAAAATTCACATTTTGAAAACATGGCGTACAACTTCTCACGCTTAAGCAATTCTAAAATTGCTCTTAAATGAGTTTCATGATCTTCTTTGGAACGTGAATAGATCAGTATATCATCTATAAAGACGATGACATACTTATCTAAAAACGGACTATACACTATATTCATCAGATCCATGAAAGTTGCTGGCGCATTGGTCAAACCAAATGACATAACTAGAAACTCATAATGTTCGTACCTCGTACGAAATGCAGTCTTAGGCACATCCTCCTCTCTCACCTTCAACTGGTGATAACCAGATCATAGATTTATTTTCGAAAAGTAACTCGCTCCTTGAAGTTGATCAAAAAGATTGTCAATCCTGGGAAGCGGATACTTATTTTTGACAGTCAATTTATTGAGCTCACGGTAGTCTATGCACATTCTCATAGACCCGTCTTTCTTCTTAACAAACAATACTGGCGCTCCCCAAGGTGAGGTACTAGGGCGAATAAACCCTTTGTCTAACAACTCCTGCTGTTGAGTCATCATTTCTTTCATCTCTGCCGGTGCCAGTCTATACGGTGCTCTTGCAATCGGCGCTGCTCCGGGTACTAAATCAGTACGAAATTCCGCTTGCCAATCAGGAGGCAAAGTGGTTAAATCTTCCGGAAATACTTCTGGATATTCACTGACTATCGGAACTGACTCTAATCCTTCCTTTTCCTTCTTAGCATCTATTACATAAGCTAAAAACCCCACACATCCTTTTACTAAACATTTCTTAGCCTTAATCATAGAAATCAAACATGACTTTCTATCCCTTCGATCTCCAAATACTACTATCTCTTCTTTTCCTGGTTGCGTTATACGAATCAATTTCTTATTGCATACTATATGAGCATCATTAGACGCCAACCAGTCCATTCCCACAATAACATCAAATTCTCCCATACCCATTGGGTACAGTTGAAGTGGAAATGATTGTCCATCAATAACAATACTACTCCCATCATACACTTCCTCCACTAAGATTTGACTATTAACAGTCACTTCTACTTTCAATTCATGCTTAAGCTTCTTAGGTTTCTCATTCAATTTATGCACATAATTTGGAGACACAAAAGAACGATTTGCGCCTAAATCAAACAATACTTTTGCATAATTCGAATCTATAAAGAAAGTACCTGTCACTACATCAGGTATCTCTGTCGCTTCTTCTGCTGACATATTGAAAACTCTAGCCCTCGCTTTAGCTGGCTCCACCTTTTTCTCACTTCCTTTATCTACATTTCCTCCTCTCAATCCCTTTTTCAATTGTGGACAATTGGTCCTGATATGATCAGAAGATCCACACTGATAACAAGACCTCAAATTCTGGCAATCCCGAGCCAAATGCCCAACCTTCCCACATTTATAACAGCCCTCTTGATCAATCTTACATTCTCCTTTATGCCTTCGATTACACTTGCTACAGGGCTTATTTTCAAACTTATTAACAGAACGCTGATCAAACTTTGCAGACTTAAACGATTTGAAATCACGAACTGTTCCTTCCCATTTTCTTTTATCTCCACTTCTTTCTGTAGCTTGCCTATTCTTTTCTTTCTCTCTCATTTCAGCTGCATTTACTGCCATTTGAAAAGTAGACGGTTCCTTATTCGAGACAAATTCTCGAATATCACTTCTCAATCTAAAGACGAAACGTTCTACTCGTCTTTCTTCATTAGGCACATAAATTCCTGCAAATCGAGACTTTTCAATAAACTTTGTAGCATATTCTCGTACTGACATTCCTTTCTGCTCTAAACCCAGAAACTCTTCTTCCAACTTTTTAACTGCCGCTAGAGGGCAGAACTGTGCTTTAAATCTTTTCACAAACTCACCCCAAACCATTTCTTTAGCTACAACCGAACTTTGACCTTCGGATTCTACATCCCACCACATTACTGCTTCATCTTTCAGCATAGACTACTCTATCTTCTTCCGCACACTTACTCCTATCAAACGCTAGCTTCATACCTTTTACCCATCTTAAAGCTACCACGGGATCACATTCCCCTTTATAAGTAAGAGGCTTGCAAGCAGCAAACTCCTTAAAACTACATCCTTTCCCAGCTACAGTTTTAACTGACACTATGGGGTTTGACTGAGGGTGACTACCCACTCCAGTTACTGGTGATTCTGCTACCTCAGTCACTACTTTATCTTCACTCTTTTCTTTACTTGACGAAACTTCATTAGTACGCTGAACCAACAAAGCATTCAACGTTTCTTGTAACTTTCCCATTTCTGCAGTAAAGGTTTCTTGTGTAACAAAACCTTGCATTCTACCTCCACCACGTTTTCCTGTCTGTTTTCGACCCCTCACAGAAACCGAACTTTCTTGATGAGAAGTTTCTTGCTCAACTCTTACCTCTACACTTTCATCCTGCCGAATACCATGACTCGTCTTTCCACCTCGAGTTCCCACATTGGAAACTCTTGCCTGAGTAGCTGCTTTCTGAACTGTCTTACCTTTAGGTCGACCGCGACTCTTTCCTTGGATAGCAGTCGGGTTGACATCAGTCATTCGCTCTTCAGCAATGACTTCATTATCTGGCTCCATTTCAGGATTCACTATAGATCTACTCCTGGTCACTCGCTCAGACATACTTCTGATAAGAATAAACATAAGATATTCAATTTAACATACTACACATTACGGCAGTTTAAGCACAAACATGTACTTGTAAATTCACAATTACACTGGCCAGATGGAATTCCAAATTTACCTTACATGCTAGTCCTTACTACCTTAATGTTATCTTCCTACAGTCTTCCTACTACTCAGTTGTGCTTCTACTATCTCAGTTTAAGTCTAGGCCCATCTGGTCACCTAGATCCCTTAAACTAATGCCCTGATACCAATTGTAACAACCTGGACATTTATACATACAATAAAATAACATTTCTTACTAAATACTGTCACAGGCTTACATTTCAGAGTACAAGGTTTACAACTATCTCTTATTACACAACTGAGTTCAAAAAGTAAACTATTGCAGGAAGTCTTCTATCTCCTGGAAATAGCTCACATCTTTTCTTTTCCCTTATCTGTACCTGCTACTTTGCAATAACCTGAAAGAGGATTATAATTTTGAAAGAGTGAGGGTTAGACCAATGGTCTAGTGAGTCCCCTCCAATCACTACTGCAACAATTCAAATATTAATTAAAACATTTAAACAAAGCTTTATGTCTCAAAACTTAACTTGCTCTTTTAATCAAACTTTAAAACACTTTATGCTTCGCAGGCATAACTCAATCTACTGGCCATCACTGACCACTTTTTACGCTTCGCAAGCGTACCTTAAGCTACTGACCAACATTTCCGTCAAAGACGGTATGTCTGTCTCGCACTGCTTTATTTTAGGGACACGCCCTAATGGCATAAACGGGCCACACTCCCCGGTACGAGCAGGCGGGTCACACTTCCCGACTTAGGTCAGACTTCTGACTCAAATGTATGCATACACCTAGTCCTGACTATATATAAAACAAGTTTATATAAACTGAGCATAAACATGCCAAACTGATTAAATCAATCTTTTGAAATAATTCTGCATACTTTCAATTCTATAAATGCGCAGTATATAAAACTCACATTTATCAAATAACTGCTAAAATCATAAAATATTTAGTTTATAAAACTCACCTCTGATTCTTCTGGATTAAACTCTGACTTCTACTGATTAACACCACCTACGATGGTATTAAAACAAAGGTAAGCTAACTCGCTATTAATACTCTTTCTTTCTAAAAACTCATCAAAACTTCTTAGGACCAATTAACAAAATATCGGTCGAACTACTATATCGATCCTTACAATCTACCGGTCAAACAACATACCGGTCCTTACTCTTTATCGGTCAAATGCAAACTACCGGTCCTTTACACTTTATCGGTCGAATGCAAACTACCGGTCCTTTACACTTTATCGGTCGAATGCAAACTACCGGTCCTTTACATTTTATCGGTCGAACTTGGTTCCGGTTAAACTTATATCGGTCTTATACATCATCTTCCCGGTCGAGCTCAAACTTAAGTCGGCGACTCACAGTTCAAACCCAGAAAACTTTTTGATCAATAAATCGATCAAATACATGGTTAAAAGCTTGATTAACAATACTATTTACCGACTATAACATGCAGATAGAAGTATTAAGCTAAAATCATACCTCTATTTGACCAAAAACGATCGATCCTTAAGATATCCTTCTCTTTCTCTCTGTATCTTGCTCTGAGTTCTCTTTTCTCACTAAGGCGGTTTACACCAAATATCAGAATGAAAGAAATCTGATATCTCATATGTAAGTTATATAAAACCTAAGTTTCAAATAACCCCCTTGTACTTTGGTTCTCGTGTCACTTTTCACCCAACTTCCAAGATTAATAAAAAATTCGGATTCGGATATTACAACTTTCGCGGTGCAGTTTGCGGGTTTGCATTTTTACCAAACCGCACTATGCGGTGCGGTTTACGGTTTTGAGTTTTCAAACCGCGGTTCAAACCGCACCGCACCACACCTTTTATATTACTTTAAATTTTTTTTATTTTAAACATATATATATATATATAATAATTTAATTTAATATTTATATAATTGGGCTTGTGTTTTTAAATTTTAATTATGGACTATAAGTATTTATAAGCCTTCTTAAAAGTTTAAGACCCAACAAATGAAAAAAAATTGGGCATTGACAATTGGGAGTCAAGATGAAGACGAAAGAAAAAGTTGAAGACGTCACTTTATCCGTTTATCGTATTGAAACAATATATTTCTCTGACTATTTTTAATTATGCATTTTGAAGTTGGATATATTCAAACTCTTTATTTTTTTGGACTACGGTCACTAAATCGTTGATTTTCTAATGTATTTTAAACTTATAACTTTTTGGATTGTACACATAAAGTGCGATAGGGACAAACCGCATAAACCGCACCGCATTTCATGGTGCGGTTTCCGGTTTGGGAAAATGCTCAAACCGCACATGCGGTGCGGTTTGCGGTTTTGCCCCAAACCGCACCGCGAACACCCCTAGTTTTTTCCAAGTTTTCATAACTACTTATGTCTTATCGTCCTTTTCTATGGTAAGAAGTAAAGCAACCCCTTATTTGCCTCTTATTGTTCTCAATGGATTAACCTTAATAGATCATTTCTCTCAATCGATCCACTTGAATTATAATAAAACTCGATTTACTATAATTAGGTGACTTTCTAATTTAAATATAATATTATCTCTCAATCAATTAACTTTATTCGTTTAAATGAATGTTTTTACAATTTAGATGTAAATTTCGTAATGATAATGAATAAATATGTGAAATTGTATAATTTTTTATATAAATTCTACACTATAATATTCTAATGGGTAAAATAGACAATTTAAACAAATTCATACATTTATTAGTTCACAACAACAAACAGTCTTATTGATTCAGATTTCAAACTTCAATACCACCTCTTATCAATCAGAAGTTAAATAAGATTTCAGACTTCAACACCTCTTAAAAAACAAACGTGAACGTAATCTCATTACATGCTATATTATAGGTTACAAGATAATGTCAATCCGATGTTGCAAAAAACCCATTATATGTCATTTTATTGAAACCATAGTTTTATAATTACTATTTATTTCACTTTATATTGATTATTTTATGTCCCATTATAAAAAGTTTCTGGTTGATAGGACAGAACTTACTGTTCTATATTTGACGTAATATGATACAAGACAAAAACGCATTGTTCCACGTTTGGTACTACATGAGACCGGGACAATGACCGAGCAAGATATGTGGAACAAGTATAGGACAAAACTAAAAAAATATCAATATACCCTCATTTGATATAACCTTAATAAGAATTTCCATTAATGGTCACCACTACCCATCCCCACCACCATCGCTGACTACCTTCACCACCATCGGCCACCACTATCACCGCCTACCACCTTCATCTCCTCCACAACCACCATATCCACTTCCACCTCCATATCCATCACTATCAGCCGCACCACCATCCATCATCTTTACATCATCCTCAACACCACTTCCGCCATAACCACCAGCCATCACCTTCACCACCACCAACGGTAGCCACCCTCTACCATTACAATTGTCCATCACCACCTCTACCTCTACCGCATCGGCAACTACTACCTCTACCTCATCCACAACCATCAACTCCACATCCATATCCACCACTGTTGGTCGCGACCACCACCATCGTCCACTATCTCCACAACTACTAGTCACCGCCACCTCTACCTCCACAACTCTCACCACCACCACTGACCACCTCCACCGTTATCACTGCCTTCACTTTCGTCACTACTAGAGCCACCATATAGAATTATTAAATAACATGTAGGGGCAACTATCCAGCCCAGTCCAATTCAGTCTTAGTCGTGCCAAGTACTAGAGAGACAACTAATCATCTCTTGTCATGTCTAGTCTAGTGCTATTCAATCCTGTCATGACATGTTCATGTTTAGTCCAATTTGTATACCAAACACCAACATAAATTGCGTTAACACATAAAAGTCGTTTTATAGGTCATGGATGAGATGTTAAAAAGGGCCCTCGATAAGTACAAAAAAATTCCATATATTGTTTTCTATCATCATAAATAACATCGAATTCAAGAAATATTAATAATTTATATAAAACCGTTTTTCCGAGAAAACATCATGGTCGATAAATATTAATAATTCAACGTTTTCTTGGTAATTAGTTTTAGACTTTGGTACTAGATAATAAAAACTTAGAGAAAACAATAAGCAATATTTTAAAATGAACGACAAATTAACCTTTTACGTATTTTCTTCTCCAATATAATTATCAATACATGTTTGGGTCATTCATATAATACTAAGATGACGTTTGTTTTTTAAGAGGTCTAAAGTCTGAAGTCTTATTTTAGTTATGATTAATAAGAGGTGGTATGTAAAAAGGTCTGAACGATTCAGACTTAAGAGCCATTAAGAGGTTTTTTTTTTTAAAACAAACAACCCCTAAGAGTGAATTGTAGATTCGGTCCCTGTGTTTTAATATTTTTTTACTAGGGTATCTATGGTATGTTTATAGTGGATTTGGTCCTTGAGGTATTCAATTTGTTTTGTCATGGTCCCTCTAACCAACGCCTCCGTTAACTACATTAAATCAAGGGTCATTTTAGCCTTTTTGCTTATTCTTTTGTCTTTTTCCTATAAGAAAGTAAAAACAATAATTTTATACACACAAATATATATATATAGAGAGAGAGAGAGAGAGAGTCTCATTCATTTGCTAACCACCACATTGGTACTAATCATGCTAACCAAATTTCAACCAATCATAATTCATTTTACCTTGGGGTTGTTTTACATGCGTGACTTCTCAAATGGGGACATTTTTGGGATTTTTTTTCACGCCTCAATTATCAAGATTCCATCCATTTAATGTTTCCTTCATTTTCTCATTTTCTTAGGGAAAATCGCATTAAAATTGAACCAACTTTCACTTAGTCCCTATTTTGGGGAACCAACTTTTAAAATCATCGTTTTAGGATTTAAATTAAACTTTTCATTTATTTAAGGGTTCCGATTACCTATTCAAAAGGTAACCGATTACCAAAATATGACATGACAATGATGTGGCATTAATTTATTTTTTAATATTTCATGTTCTTAAATTTGCATCCATCACACTTTTTTGTTCTTCCTGTGTGGGTCCAACAATACTATATCAAGTTTTATATCAACAACACCTTAATGATTACCAACCTGTATTGAATAATAACAATGGTTACAAGGTTTGATCTTTGAAGCTCTCTTGTGTTCTCTCCAGATTTAACCTTTTGTGTGTGTTTTTATGTGTGTATTCTTATCTGATCTTTTTAGAGAGATTGAGAGATACACAAAGATATCTAATCTTAGTGTGTCTAACACACTTCCTACAACTTGCAACAATAAGTTGCATTATAAAACAATAAAACTAACTTAATATCTAACATTTAGATATTCTATCTAACTAACTAACTTAGATAATAACTAACTAAGTTAACTTTATCTAACTATGATAAACTAGATCTAATATCTATTAGAAATAGATATTTAAACTAAGTTAACTAATATAATAAACAAACAATTACATTGACATTTATTACAAACGACATAGACTTTAATATTGAGAGTCAACGTTTCGGCTTTAGCTTCAGATTGCGATCTTCAGATTGGATGATCTTGAATCCAATGAGATTGTGTCTTAACAATCTCCCCCTTTGGATCAAGATCATTATGAAAATGATTTTAGCAATTCAGTCTTCTCTTTCAGCTCGGAAGATGCAATATCTTTCTCTATCTCTGACATCAGCATGTCTTCAATCTACTTTCTTTAGAAGAATTCAGTCTTTGACGTGATTCTTGAAACATGTGATCTTTGCCATTTCTTTTCTCTATCTCTGACATCAGCATGTCTTCAATCTACTTTCTTTAGAAGAATTCAGTCTTTGACGTGATTCTTGAAACATGTGATCTTTGCCATTTCTTGTGTAGTCATTCTCCCCCTTTTTGATGTTAAGTGTAACGACTTCATCAAAATTAGTTGTAAGAAATGTCAATCTTGCGGTTAGAGCCCCTGATCCGTCAATTCAAAAGATATTCATCCAGATCTTTTCAAATCCAGACAAAATAGTCGTGTAACACCTGAATCAACTAATGAATCAGTTAACATGTCTGTCAGTAACACTAAGTCACTGTGTGTAACGAATACATATTGGAAAAGAGATGTTTGATGTTGACTCCCCCAGGGCTTCCATTTAATCATCGAAACACCACAAAGGTTATTTCTATAAACGTTATGACAAAGAAACTAATTCCTTGTGTGTTTGTGCTTGTGTTAGAAAGTTGTAAGCAGACTTCCTTCTTTTCAATATCCAGATTTTCCAAATGAAAATCAGATAGTAAATGTGTTGCTTCCCCTTAGAAAATGTGAAACACTTTCCTTTTCAGAAGAAAATGAGTAGTTGGTGAGGTTTGATCAAGAGTTGGCATGGGCTAGTTGCCTGTTTCAATAATGTTCACCAAAGAGTTGTGAAACACTAGTAATGTGGTTGCCCGGCTCAGAAAAAGTTGATGCAGAATTGTGATATTCTTTTAACTCTGTTCTCACACGCTCTTTCTTTTAAACATTTAGCTCACTCTAACCAAACTTTCTTTCTTTGTTTAACACACTCATTTCTTTTGACTTTTCACACTCAATCACTATGGATTAACTTCTTGGGTAGAAATCACTGGTTAAGGTGATTCCATAGAAGTTGTGTTAATTCCTAGCACAAAGAAATCCTGTTTTCCTATGATGCATATGATGCTCAGATTGGTTTAACTATTTCAGTTAAAGCACAGATGATTGCTTATAAGGCTCAAAATTGTGTAAACCACTGAGACAACAGTAAGTTAAACACAGAATCAATGTGCATGATTGAAGTGCGAAGGTGGGGCAGACTTCCTTCTTTTCAATATCCAGATTTTCCAAATGAAAATCAGATAGCAAATGTGTTGCGTCCCCTTTGAAAATGTGAAACACTTTCTTGTTGAGAAGAAAATGAGTA
Organism: Arctium minus; assembly: GCA_954870635.1. Classification (NCBI taxonomy): domain Eukaryota; kingdom Viridiplantae; phylum Streptophyta; class Magnoliopsida; order Asterales; family Asteraceae; genus Arctium; species Arctium minus. The sequence continues at coordinate 17,405,678 of OX941097.1, read as the reverse complement.
GATAGTGAGGTTTGATCAAGAGTTGGCATGGGTTAGTTGCCTGTTTCAATAATGTTCACCAAAGAATTGTGAAACACTAGTAATTTGGCTACCCGGCTCAGAAAAAGTTGGTGCAGAGTTGTGATATTCTTTTAACTCTGTTCTCACACGCTCTTTCTTTTAAACATTTAGCACACTCTAATCAAACTTTCTTTCTTTGTTTGACACATTCATTTCTTTTCGACTTCTCACACTCAATCACTATGGATTAACTTCATGGGTAGAAATCACAGGTTAATGTGATTCCATAGAAGTTGTGTTAAGTCCTAGCACAATGAAATCCTTGTTTTCCTATGATGCATATGATGCTCAGAATGGTTTAACTATTTCAGTTAAAGCACAATTTAGATCTTCGAAAACATTTAAAGTCACACTTCCAAATCATGAATTCGGTTTAAGAATCGGGAAGTGGTTTGAACATTTGATAACAATGTTTTCTATGATTGAAAGTTGTCCACTTATCAACCATATATGAGATTAAGATAAAGGATTATACCTTAACATGTGATCTTATATCTCATGAAGCTAAGCTTAAAGTCATAAACATATGAAGTTGTAAGCATCTCTCAAAAATTCTGCAATAGTCTTATGTCAAGTCAAAGTAAAATTTATTCACTTAAAATGAAAAGACAAAAAAAACAGTAAAACTTTTTAAAGTACGAGTTTTGATCAGAAATAATCAGAAGTCATATCCGAACTCCTTGACTTTAAGAGCTCCCCCTAAATTCTTGCATTACAAAAAAATTTGGCATTAAAAGGTGCATGCAAAATTTTATGAGCTCCCCCTCGAAGTAATATTGACCACTTGTCAATTTCTTCTCATTCTCCCCCTTGGATTATGAACATTATATAGAAGTGCAGATATCAATCAGAGTTAAGAATTTAGAAAACTTTTATAGGTAACTACTGATTAGATTTTAAGATTTAGCATACCAAGCTTAGAGATAAGAAAGTTTAACCTCTTTTCGTCTAAGGGTTTGGTGAACAAATCGGCAAGTTGATAATCAGTTTTTACAAAGAAAAGTTCAATTGTTCCCTTTTCAACATGATCTTTAATAAAGTGATACCTGACGTCTATGTGCTTAGTCTTGGTGTGTTGAACAGGATTCGCTGATATTGCGATGGCGCTCTTGGAGTCACAGTATATCGGGATTTTGTTGAAGTGGAAACCGTAGTCGCGCAATTGAGTTCTCATCCATAAGACCTGAGAACAGCAGCTAGCAGCAGCTACATATTCTGCTTCGGCCGTGGAGGTTGAAACACAAAGTTGCTTCTTCGATGCCCAACTTACTAGTTTGTCACCGAGGAACTGTACATGTCCCGACGTGCTCTTCCTGTCTAACATACAACCTGCATGATCTGCATCTGTGTAGGCTGTTAGTTCAAAACTAGTATCTTTAGGATACCACAGACCAAGATCTGCAGTGCCCTTTAGATACCTAAATATGCGCTTTACAGCAGACATATGGATTTCTTTAGGATTGGTCTGATATCGTGCACATAAGCATGTTGAAAACATTATATCTGGCCTACTAGAAGTAAGATACATTAAAGAACCTATCATCCCTCGATAAGTCCTAACATCAACAGCCTTTCCCGAAGGATCGGTGCCAATTTTAGTACCTGGTGCCATTGGGGTACCAATCGGTTTTGAATTTTCCATTTGGAACTTCCGAAGAATATCCCTAATGTATTTTGATTGATTGATAAAAATACCCGATGAAAATTGTTTTACTTGTAAACCGAGGAAGAAATTCATCTCTCCCATCAAGTTCATCTGAAATCTAGACACCATAAGGTTTGCAAAATTCTTACAGTACTTAGTATTTGTAGAATCAAAGATAATATCATCTACATAAATTTGAATTAAAATGATATCTCCTTTTTCCTTTTTGATAAACAAAGTGGTATCCACCGTTCCTTTTGAAAACCCAGACTTGACTAGAAAAGTGGAAAGGACATCATACCAGGCTCGAGGTGCTTGTTTCAGACCGTAGAGTGCTTTGTCGAGAATGTAAACATGATTCGGCTTCTCTTGATTGACAAAACCTTCGGGCTGAGAGACGTAGACTTCCTCCTTCAGAATTTCATTTAGGAATGCTGTCTTCACGTCCATTTGAAAGACAGTGAAGTTCTTGTGAGCTGCGTAGGCTAGAAACATTCTGATTGCCTCTAATCGCGCCACAGGAGCATATGTTTCTTCATAGTCTATTCCTTCCTCTTGTCTGTATCCTTTGGCTACTAGTCTTGCCTTGTTTCGGATAACGGTACCATCTTCGTCTTTCTTTATCTTGAAAACCCATTTCGTACCTATAATGGTTTTATCTTTAGGCTTTGGTACGAGTCTCCATACTTGAAGTGCATCGAATTGATTCAGCTCTTCTTGCATTGAGACCACCCATTCTGGATCAGCAAGTGCCTCTGATACACGTGTTGGCTCGAACTTGCTCAGAAAGGAGTCATGCATGCACATGTTCATTGATGTTGACCTAGTTTGCACCGGTTTTGATAGATCGCCAATGACCTGGCTTAGCGAGTGCTCTTTGGTCCATTTATGTTCATGAGGCAGTGGATTAGATGATTGTATGTCGGTTGTATCATCTACAAATCCACTTGTACCTTCTTCTGATTGTTCAGGAGGATTGATGGTTTCAGTTGAAGTGGCAGGTTCAGAAGGCTCAGTAGGTACAACTTGTTCTGGTTGTAGATTGATCTGTATAGTATCTCCTACTATTTCAGCTACTTCTGTCTCTTTATCAGTTGTCACTTCTTCAACTGTTGGAGTCGGCATTTGAATTGTAATCTCTTGTTGAATCGGGGCATTTGATTCAATAGGAATATCTGAACTGGTTGGATGAGTAGTCGTTAAGTCTTCCATCCTGTCAACCACAACAGATTTCTTTACATTAGATCCAAGAAATTCATCATAAAACAATTGAAATAATAAATCTAAATCAGATAAATGGTTAGTAGAAGTTGATGCTTCATCTGATTTATTCTGTTGAGACGTAGGTCCTGAACTGAGTTGCCCAGAAGCTAGTATTCCTGTTATAACGGGTTCTGAACGTTGTTGTTCAGAAGCCATTTCTTCATCAAACGAGACGTTGATGCTTTCAATCACCGTCTTTGACTTCTTTAGATAAACACGGAATGCAGTTGATGTCGAGGAATAGCCAATGAAGATTCCTTCATCCGCTTTTGCACTGAACTTATTTAGACTCTCCCTATCGTTTAGAACGAAACACTTACACCCAAATATATGGAAATATTTGATTGTCGGTGTTCGGTTGTTGATTAACGCATAAGGAGTCTTCTTGAATCTTCGATGTACCATGGAGCGATTATGTGTGTAGCACGCGGTCGATACAACTTCTGCCCACAAAAATAGAGGTAAGTCTGATTGACTTAGCATAGTACGAGCAGCCTCGACTAGCGTCTGATTTCTTCTTTCAACCACTCCATTTTGTTGAGGCGTTCGAGCAGCAGAGTATTGATGTGAAATCCCGACAGATTCGAGATATTCTTCAACTTTGTTGTTTTTGAACTCTGTGTCGTTGTCTGTTCGTAGAAACTTGACCGGTTTCTGCAGATTCACCTGGGTCGTCTTTAGGAAAGTGATGAGTACATATGGTTTCTCATCCTTTGAACGTAGAAACTTGACCCATGTGTATCGCGAGTAATCGTCCACGATCACGAGTATGTACTTCTTGCCGCCTAGACTCTGAGTTCGCATCAGACCGCATAGATCCATATGCAATAACTCTAACGGAGCGCTTGTACTTGGTTCAGTCTTTGGTTTATGAGGTTCCATCTTCATCTTGCCCTTTTCACAAGCTGGACAAAGATGTTCTCTTTCATACTTGAGTTCTGGAAGTCCTTTGACGAGCTTTCCACTGACCAGATTGTTGATGTACCGGAAGTTGAGGTGAGAGAGCCTTCGATGCCATAACCAACTTTGTTGCATCGATGCTTTCATCAGTAGACAAACTTGCTTGTCAGTCTGTACATTTGATAAATTGATTGTGTAGAGGTCGGATTCTCGAGTACCGACCAAGAGTTCTTCGCCTTCTTCATTGCGAACTGAACATCTCTTGGCTTTGAAGTTGACCTCTAAGTCTTTGTCACAGAATTGTCCTATACTGAACAAGTTGTGTCGTAAGCCTTCTACATAGCTCACCTTCTTGATCGTGACATTGTCATGTTGTACATCACCATATCCCATGATTGATGAAAACTGGTCGTTGCCGAATCTTACTGTTCCGCAATATTTGTCTTTAAAATTGGACAGTATCTCTTTTTGTCCTGTCATGTGCTTGGAACATCCGCTGTCCAAGAACCATGTATGACTAGTCTGCATAAGAGAAATTACAAATTTAGAGATTTATACGACAACATTGGAATAATCACTTTGATTATCGAAGTGCGGGTCTTCAACTGATTTGTTCAAAAGCCTATTTTGACTTTGATGTTCGGGTTTTGAACTGCATTATCCAAAAACCTATTTTGTCATTGAAGAACAAGTCTTGATCTGTACATAATCAGAAGTCGATTTCTCTCTAAGCTTTGTGTGCCTGCAACACAGATTTAGCCTTAGGTACCCACTGGAATTTGGGTCCTGCTGTGTTAGCACAAGATTTTGGTACCCATTTCAAATTGGGTCCTCTTTTCTTTTGAAATGTATGTGAAGAATTAGTATGAGATGAATGCACATGGTAATTGCCAAACCAATCTTCTTGACAAGAGATAGAAATATGTTTATCATAAATAGAAGACTTTCTAGCAGATAAAGATAACTGAAATAATTGCTTCATTGTATATTGTTTACGAGAAACAGCAAGTTTTGAGTTCAAAACAGCAATATCAGCAATTAGGACATCTTTACTAAGTGAAGTCTTATTACAATTAACACTACTAAACGATAAAACGGTCTTGTCAAGCTTCCGTTTGGGTTGCCATTGAGAATTTACTTCTGGCCTTTGCTTGCTCAGATCTGAAACATGTGAAGCTGGTGAGTTAGACCTTTAAGCAACAAGCGATTGCTTCTTCTTCGGATTACCAGTAGTGTTCGGTTTCTGTGAATGCTGAGATATATTCTTACCTTTAGCATTTTTAGCTTTCACAGAGACTGAGTTATCAACTTTCGTTGATTTTGCACTGTTAACAGCCATACTGGTTTTTCTCAAAGTTTTCTTAACAAAAGATGAATGGTTAGGAAGTTTTGCATTAAAGTCAAATTGTTCAGAACAATCATCTAAACCACCATTAGAGTTCAGAAAATCAAATCCTTTATTTGATGAACCAAACATATCCTTAGAGTTTGAAGTCTTTGAAAGAACAGAATTTGAAAACACGGTTGAAAAAACGTTTTGCTCAATATTTATCAAAAGTCTTTCATCTGACAAAGAATTCTCGAGTTCAGAAATTTTACGTTCTAAAACGAGAGGAGGGACATATAGTTTACCTTGAATAGGCTTCGCCTCCATTTCCTTTTCAGAATAACTTGGAAAGAAATCACTTGAAAGAGTTTTCTTCTTTTGATATATAGGATTTTCATTATAACTATTATTCGTCTTCGCATAATTAAATGGAAGATGAACTTTAGCTTATTTCAATCGTTTTTCCGTTTCATTGGCTTCATCCTTTTCCGATAGTTTAGTCCAAAATGTTTTAAACTCAGGGATTCTACGAGCTAATTGCATTGAAAGATGATCATAAAGTCCTGGCACTTCAGACATCCCTTTTTGTAGACAGTGAGGATTCTTATAACCGATTCCCCATCTCTCTATTTCCTCTTTGGGTTTGTTTAGAAAAATAGTCTGTTCAGTTTGACCCAATTTGTATAACTTCTCTTCCAAACTTTTTAATTTTCCCAATAAAGAAAAGTTTTCTTTGATACAAGAAGCATGCAAATTTTTAAGCTCATATAAATCAACCCCACCTTTTAGCAGTTGAGACTTGAGTTCAGAATTCTCTTTAAGAATTATTGTCTTTTCTTTTGCGTTGGTGTCATTATATTTATGTAAAATCTCAACTAATACTTTCTACTCAGCAATTTCATTGCTAAATTTCTGTATCAATTGGTTTTTGTCAGTTATGACACCATTTTCTTGCTTAAGATTAGATTCTAACTCTTTTTGTTTTAAACTCATGGCATGCATTTTATTCATGAAATCTAAATCTGATAGATTACATACCTCCTCTTCTTCTGAATCAGCTTCAGCATCTGATTCTATTTGGCCCATCAAGCACATGTTGACGGCTTCATCTTTCTCCTCATCCTCTTCTTCCTCGTCTGAGTGATCGAGCCAGTATTCATCCTCAGCCATCAGTGCCTTGCCTGCCTCATGTTGCTTTGCAGGAAGCATCTTGTTCTTGTAGTAGTCTGAGTTCCTGACTTTTGGTCTTCGGCAGTCTCTGGCATAGTGACCTGTTTTGCCACAGTTGTAGCACGTTGGTGGTTCTGGCTGACTGGATCCTTCAGCTTTGAACTTTCTCTCTTCTGGTTTCCTCTCCCCTAATCTCTTCCCTTCATACTGAAACCTTCTCTCTTCAGGCTTCCTTTCTTCTGTTCTCTTTCCTTCAAATCTCTTTCTTTCATATTTGCTTCCTTCAACCCTTTCCTTGTGGATGTAGTTGTTTGGACCAGAAGAATATCTCTGACTATTTGAACTTGGCTTTGTGTAGAACCTTTTCTGAAAATCACTTGTTAGCATAAGCATTGCTTGCTTCAGTTGGTCATTTTCATCCGTGTCAGAGTTTGCATAAGTTTCATCTTCTTCTGATTCATATACAATCGCCTTGTTCTTCTTCTTCCTGACTACAAGAGCGACTGTGTCTTCAACTGTCTTTCCTTTCTGTCTCTTATCTTCTAGAATTTCATCCACCTCTTCTTCATTTTGTCTGAGGGTTTCATACACCTCATGAAGTGGAATCTCATTCAGATCTTTTATCTGCTTCATCTGCCTAGCAAATCTTTTCCATTCCGGTTAAAGAATACTCAGGAATTTGACGTTTAGCTCAATTTGAGATTTGTGGACTTTGTTCTTGCTAAGTTCGTTCAGCAAAGTCACAAACCTGTCATAGGTTTCTTCTAAAGTTTCTCCCACCCTGCCTCTAAATTCTTCATAATTATTTAGGCAGTTGGAGATTTTAAGCTGATTCCCAACCTTCGAACCCAGCATCATCTTTTCAAGCTGATCCCACATTTCTTTGTCAGAGGCCTTGTAGCTGTCAATCTTTACATATATTTCATTTGGAATTCCTTGTAAAATGTATGACTTAGCTAATCTGTCGCCTTTGGCTCTTCTGAGGTTATCATCTCCTAGCTCATGAAACTTAAGTTCAACTTCAGTAGGCACATTTCCAACTACACGAGTCGTCATGACTAGTTTCATAACCCCTTCTTCTATAGATCTCATGATGAAATCACCCAGCTCATGTTTGTCAATGAAGTTCAGAAACCGATCCTTCCACTGTTCGTATTCTCCTTTAAAGAGAACTGGTGGCTTGGTGTCAGTTCCTATAGCAAGGGCTTCTCTTGAGGTCATACTTTATTGATTAAATATGCAATAAGAACTGTATTGACCGTTAGTCCAGATAAAATTTGATCACACAAGAAATTTTGTCCCCCTAGGCAGACTTAGCACGGGGGTCCCGCACAAAAAATTCTCAGAAAAATATTCTAAGTCTGGATTGGAGCAGAGAGGTTTGCGTGTCAAGCACTGTGCGCAAAGTTGAGGTTTGCGTTTCAAGTGGGAAGCGCAAAGTTGAGGTTTGCGGGTCTAGTTGGAAGCGTAAAGTGAGGTTTGCGTTTCAAGTGGGAAGCGCAAAGTTGAGGTTTGCGTTTCTAGTTGGAAGCGCAAAGTGAGGTTTGCGGTTCTAATGGGATGCGCAAAGTAGACTTGTCTTTTAAAGAGATGAACACAATGGCTTGAGGTTTGCGTTTCTGAGGTTTGCGTATGCTTTTGGAACCGAGAAGTAGACTTTGCGTTTGGCTTAAGAGGCGCAAAGTGAGCTTTGCGTTTCTCTTGAGGAGCGCAAAGTGAAGTTTGCGTTTCACTTGAGGAGCGCAAAGTTGGACTTTGCGTTTGTTGTTGGACGCGCAAAGTTTGAACTTTGCGTGTGATCGTCTTCTGCTTTGCGCTTTATTCGTCCTGTACTTCTAAAAATCGTCTAAAATCTGTATTGAAACGATTTAGCAATACCAAACACTACCCTTATGTCTAGAAACACTTCTAGAACTAAATGTAAGCACTTGATCTCAATAAAACACACTTTTTCGAAAATAATTTGATAGCACAGTGTCTTAAAGCTTTCGACTATTTCTTCACTAAAATCACAAAATGGAACTCGATAAATGATTTAAAGTGAAATCAAACAACAACTCTATCTAGCATGCTAATCGATCACAACCTGATCGATTTTAACACCTAAAACACTTAAACACTCAAAATCGATTTTTAAACAAGAACACAGGGTCGTTTTTCAGAAATAAAACTTGATTTGATCTTAATCAGGCTCTGATACCAATTGTGGGTCCAACAATATTATATCAAGTTTTATATCAACAACACCTTAATGATTACCAACCTGTATTGAATAATAACAATGGTTACAAGGTTTGATCTTTGAAGCTCTCTTGTGTTCTCTCCAGATTTACACCTGTTGTGTGTGTTTTTATGTGTGTATTTTTATCTGATCTTTTTAGAGAGATTGAGAGATACACAAAGATATCTAATCTTAGTGTGTCTAACACACTTCCTACAACTTGCAACAACAAGTTGCATTATAAAACAATAAAACTAACTTAATATCTAACATTTAGATATTCTATCTAACTAACTAACTTAGATAATAACTAACTAAGTTAACTTTATCTAACTATGATAAACTAGATCTAATATCTATTAGAAATAGATATTTAAACTAAGTTAACTAATATAATAAACAAACAATTACATTGACATTTATTACAAACGACATAGACTTTAATATTGAGAATCAACGTTTCGGTTTTAGCTTCAGATTGGATGATCTTGAATCCAATGAGACTGTGTCTTAACATCCTGAATCTTCAACTTCTTCGTAACCGAACAAATCATATTACTTACTACTTAGATCCGAACAAATCATATTTCTTACTAAGATCCCTAAATCAATAAGAAAACTTTTATTTAAAATCATTTTTTTAATAGGAATTAAGTGAAATTTGGTTCCATTTTTATGATATGATGGCAATAAATATAAAATGGAACCAACTTTCACCTAATTCTAATTAAAAATTATTTTAAATAAAAGTTTTCTTATTGATTTAGGGATTTAAGTAATATTAAAAAAATTATTTACATTATTTGTATTTATCTTGATTTTCAAATTTTATTTTATTTTAAAACATTTTTTTAATATCAAATAAGATATCGATCACCATAGACGTTTTAACTTATTAATACGTTTTTTTTAATTCAAATGCACATATGTACATATACACACAAATGTACATATGTACAAATACACAAATGTTTAACAATCTAACTATGTTTAATGCATGTTTTTGAATTTGTTCATGTATGCACAAATTCAAGATTTCATCCATTTATTGTTTGTGTATTTTTCTCTTTTTTAAATTTAGTAGTTATTTTATTTGAATTTGTTAATGTATGCATAAATTATGTAAATGGTTTAATGTCTGTTTTTGAATTTGTGCATATATGCACAAATTAAGTTTTGAAATTATGTATTAATTTATTTTTTAATTTACGAATTTTAAGTAATGGTTTAATGTCTGGTTTTGAATTTGTTCATGTATGCACAAATTCAAGACTCTCTCCATGTATTGTTTCCATATTTTTCATACATGAACAAATTCAAATAAAATAACTACCATATTCAGGGTCCCTTTCTTTTGTTTGTTAACCAAACAATTAGTGTTAATTTTATTAACCGGGACATTTTCGTCTTTTTCATGTATTGATACCATATTCCTTAAATATCTTATTCACTTAATTATTACATAACTTAATTATCATATGCCTTAAATATTTGGTTTCTTCAATTATTTATCACATTCATTAATTATCATATTCATTAAATATTAAGGAATATCATGTAAAGTTTTTCACTTTATTGTTTCACCTATGAATTTGTTTAAACTTTCTTAATTATCTCATTTACTTTCTGATTTGGTAAAAAAAATTCAAAAATTGGTTTCACCTATGAACTTTCTAACAAAAAATATTGTTTTAACCTGTGAAAAGAAATAATTGTTTCACCTATGAATTTAAAAAAAAAAATTGTTTCACTTGTGAACTTTAAACAAAAATCATTGTTTCACTAATGAGCATTATGGTTTCATCTATGAACTTTGATTATCTAGTTTTAGGAACTTTAAATAAAAATCATTGTTTTATTTGTTGGTTTCATCTATGAACTTTCTGGTTTTACATTTAAACAAAAATCATTTAAATATTATTATTGATTATCTTCCTAAAATAGAAATATGATTATATTTAAAAATTAAAAAATCATTTAAATATTATTATTGATTATATCCCAATATTAAAAATATATATACATATATTATCTTCCAAAAATATAAAACAATTTGTTCCAAAAAAGCCCATTCATTTAATAACATTTAATTTATTTACTTTTTTTATCAGATTATAATCCCCCATTTAATTACAACCATTGATAAAGAAAAAGTGAAAGACTCAGATTGAGTAACAAAGTTAATAATATTTACTTGGTTAACAAAAGAAGAGGACTCTATGATATATATATATATATAGAGAGAGAGAGAGAGAGAGAGAGAGAGAGAGGGAGAGAGAGAGAGAGAGAGAGAGGAAGGATCATGTGAGAAGTAACCAATTTGCGAGAAGGCGAGAAGGAATATGGGCCACATAATCCATTAATTAAAAAATATCATAAATAAAAAATAATTTTAAAAATTAGGATAATTACTATTTTAAATTGGATTAATCCTTAAAAATCTCGTAATATCTTTTAGAATTATTTATTTTTATTTTTAATTTATTTTTAATTTTTATCAAGTTTTTTTTTTATCAAGATACACTTTTGATAAATAAAATTTACAAGTTTCATCAATATCACATGTGTATCTACAATTAATTCATTATTTTTCCCTTTTTGTTTATTTTTTGGATATATGTTTACGTTTTGAATAACATGTGATTAGACGTTTAACATATGATCCACTATATGAATTTTTGTGCATATCCCATATCATATTATCACATGTGATAATTTTAGATATTTTAGTTAATCATATTTGATTACATATATTTGTTGATCTTTTGGTGATGTAAATGTTATCACATGTGATTATAAATGATAATTGTAGATGTTTTAGTTAATCATATACGATTACGTATGTTTATATTTATTGATCTTTTAGTGATGCAAATGTTATCACATGTGATTATGCATGATAATTGTAGATATTTTAGTTAATCATATATGATTACGTATATTTATATTTATTGATCTTTTGGTGATGTACATGTTATCACATGTGATTATACATCACTTAGGGGTTGTTTGTTATTGACTTAATTGACTTAATGACCTATATAGCTTATTCGGTAAGCCATATAAATGTGTTTGGTTGTGGCTTATTTGGAAACCAAAATGCTTATTCGCTAAGCTCTTCCACTTTTCTTGTATCCATTAAGCTCTCATCTTTCCCATCCTACCCTTCTCTCTTCCTCTTCTCTCACAACTATAACCCTCATCAACCATTCCTTTCCCCCATCTAGACCCTCATCTTCTTCTCCCCCATCTCCCTATCGAGAGACCACCACCAACAGCCTCATATCCCTGTCGAGAGACCACCACCAATAGCTCCCATCTCCCTGTCGAGAGACCACCACCAACAGCCTCATATCCCTGTCGAGAGACCACCACAAACAGCTCCCATCTCCTTGTTGAGAAACCACCACCAACAGCCCCTATTTCGCCGTCGACAGACCCATCTCGCCACAACCCCTTCTCTCTTCCCCATCTCTCACAACCATAACCCCTAGTATTCTTTTTTATTTTTCAGTTCCAGCCATGGAAACTTCTTTAGGGTTGGGAATCAAGCCTCTTTATGTGATTTTAGAGTATAATTTGGTGGGTTGATGAAATTACAAATGTTTATAAATGATGGGGATTTGATTTTGATGTTCCAGATTTTTCTTTTGATATTTTAATGGAAATGCGATTTTGATACAAGTTGATCTGGTACCAGAAACTTGTAAAAATTGGTTTTCATTATTGATTTTTGTATATATGGCAGAAAGTTTTTGAAGAAGATGAGGGGTAAAATAGTCATTTCTAACATTCAAATACTTTATTCAGCACAACAAACAAACAACAAGTTATCTTAATCTACAAAGACAGATTAATCCATACAGTCACCTTTATCCATACATGACTTAATAATGGAAAACCAACCAAACAGCCCGTTACATTTAGACCTATATTATCATATATGATATGTACAAAAATTCACATAGTGGATTATATGTGACACATAATAGATCATATGTTAAATGAAGTTAATCATATTGATTCAAAAAATAGAGAAAATGGTGAAAAATATAATGAATTCATTATGGATATCACATGTGATATTTTACGAAAATTATGATTTTTTTAAATCAAAAATGTATCTAGAAAAAAATATTATAAAATTTGATAAAAAATTAAGAATTTATTAAAATTAAAATTAAATGAATTTAAAAGATATAATTAGATTTTTAAGGATTTATCCAATTCAAAATGGTAATTATCCTAATTTCTAAATGATAATTATCTTAATTTCTAAAAATAATTTTATTTTTTTTATTTATAGTATTTTTTAAATAATAGATTATGTGGCTCATATTCCTTCTCGCAAACTGAATATCTTCTCGTTTGAACTTGCCCTATATATATATATATAGATCTAATGTGAGCCACTCGTTTGAGTTGAGATAATTATGTGTATTTATTATTTATACAATAAAAGGTGAATTATTAATTTTGGGATTCAGATAACAACGAAATAAATTAATTACCATTATTATAAATTTTTTTATTATTATCTCATGCAATAAAAAAATTCAAATATTAATCTTCTTGATTCCCGTAACAAAATTTGGGTCTCTCCCAACACCACTAAAAAGGTATCACGGTGTATCACAATATACAAAAAGATGTATCACTAAAGTTAAAAATCATGAAATCACACTGTATCACAACTTGTATCACAGTGACAATGTTTATAGAGTGTATCATATTGGTAATGTTCATAGTGTTCATAGAGTTTTTTTAGGGTATCACAATGATAACATATATAAAGTGGTAATGTATCACAACGTGTATCAGAAGAGATATAAGTTTGAAGTTTTAATGTTTGCTAGAGAGATGAAATAAAGAAAATGATAATTACCAATATATTATCCATTAAAAAGGATAATTATCAAAAAATTATCCATAAACTTTAAAAAAATACTTTACCCTTAAATATTATCTATAAACCATTTTTTTTAATTAATGGATAATTACTAAAATTAACATTATTAATACATTGATTATTAATAATGAGAGGTTGAAATCGGATATCACAGTTATTACAAATTAACGAGTTCTCCCTTGAATGACCCTATATATATATATATATATATATATATATATATATATATATATATATATATATATATATATATATATAGTGGAAGAATATTTTGCAACCCTGAAAAAGGTTGCAACTCTTGCAACCCACATCTTAACCGTTGAATTCATTATCGACGGTTATTTTATTTTTATTTTTCTGTTTTTTTAATTAAAAATATTGAGCCACATATCTATTGTAACCGCCGATCATGAATCCGACGGTTAAGATGTGGGTTGCAAGGTTTGCAACCTTTTTAAGGGTTGCAAATAAAACAACCCTTATATATATATAGGAGAAATGGTAAATATATGAGAAATAGATAAGTAATCTTAGTCATTCATCTGGTCAACATTTGCGGCTTTGACCGCGAAGCACCGGATAATTCCTTGCGTGGTCTATAGAAGGTAGAGGGGTAATTTCGTAAAATACACGGGATGGGTTCATATATGAATCTTTGTGATTCATACAGATTCATATATGAATCAGTTAATTGGTTCATATATGAATCACAAAGGTTCATATATGAATCTGTTAGTTAGTTCAACTGATTCATATATGAATCACAAAGGTTCATATATGAATCAGTTAAAAGAGTTCAGATGTGAATTGCACTGGTTCATATATGAACATATAGTTCATATGTGGATTATACAGGTTCATATATGAACACAGTCCGTGTATTTTGTAAAAAATACGAAAGTGTCCTTCTATTTTTGGAAGAGCCGCAACTTTTGACCAGTCAAATCCGATCTTGACCGTGTGAATGGCTAGGATTACTTCTTTATTTCTAATATATTTACCATTTCTCAAATGAACCTAAGATATATATATATATATAGAGAGAGAGAGAGAGAGGGAGGATCAAACGAGAACAATAACTATTTAAAAGAACACGAGAACTAACAAAATCATTAGTGATTTTACATTAACGTGCAAAAAAGCCACGCGAACCTGAAGTCGCGGCCAAAGTCCTTTTTTCGTATGTTAATGTAAAATCACTAATGATTTTGTTAGTTCTCGTGTTCTTTTAAATATGTATTGTTCTCGTTTGAACCCGACTCTCTCTCTCTCTCTATATATATATATATATATATGTATATATAGGGTTGGGTTCACGTGAGACCACCATGTTTTCGTGAGACCCGCGAGACCAAGTTTTTACACTTGAAACTTCATAGCAAAATACTGTGAAGGTAAAAAAAATCCGAACATTCACAGCAAAAACACTGTGAAGGTTACCTTCACAGCATTTTGCTGTGAAGTTTCAAGTGTAAAAACTTGGTTTTACGGGTCTCACGAAAACATGTTGGTCTCACGTGATCCCAAGTCTATATATATATGTGTGTGTGTATGTGTGTGTGTGTGTGTGTAAAAATATTGTTTTTACCTTTTTATAGAAAAAAAGACAAAAAAATAAGCAAAAAAGCTAAAATGACCCTTGATTTAATGAAGTTAACGGAGACGTTAGTCAGAAGAACAATAGCCAAAACAAATTGAATACCACAAGAACCAAATCCTACAATAAACATAACATAAGAACTCTAGTAAAAAAAATATATAAAAACACATAGACGAAATCCACAATTTACTCTAATACTAAATTATTTCTAGGTCCTATCAAATGTTAAAGTAATTTATTTTTTATTTACTACTTTTTTTAAACTGCTATTATACACTAACGAAACTCATTTAACGAAAGAAATGAAAGGAAAGGGAGGAAGGGGGAGGAAAGTAAAAAAAACTCGTGTTCTCGAAACTTTTTTAGGAGAGAAAGAAAAGGAAACGGAAGAAAGAATTGATAGCTTTCCTCCCAAATGTTGTAGAAAGGGAAGGAAAGGAAAGTAAAAAAATTAAAACCATTTAAAAAAATTACTGAAATTATTAAAATTACAAAACTACCAAATCTTTCATTATAAAGAATATATTCTTATAAAGGTATATTTATACAATTAACACATTTCCTTTTCATTCTCTTCTATTCAATGACAGAAAAACTATTTTCTTTTCCTTCCATTTCGAGAACACAAATCAAATATATTTTCCTTTCTTTACGGTAACATGCACCCGGCCCGCCTTTAAGATGGGCGGAGTGTTTAGACCTAATCCCAATCCTCTTTAATTCGATTCTTGACTCCAGATCAACAATTTCATCATATACCGTTTTTGGACTTATTATTTTCAACCCATCAACGACTTGTACCATTGATTCATACCCTTTTATCTCCATCACAGCCGCTTCATTTTTCTCTACATAATAATCTATGCAGATTCCCTCTTCATCTCCTCCGATTACACTATGTCGCCGGCGGCGGTGGCAATTTTCATAAACCCACCATCAATTTTCAACCAATTTCATTGTATTCATCGGAAACCCCTCTTTCCGAACACCCCTTTTCGTACCTTGAAACAATCTGCAATTTTTCATCGGAAATCTATTAGGGTCAAGAAACCGATGGCAGCGGAGTCGATTGAAACTGGGATCGGTGGTGATGAACGTATCACTCCTGCGGTTTCTGCTTTTGAACAGGAGGTTTTGATTGATAACGGTGGTGTTTCATTTCATCAAACACCTGGTGGGCTACACACTATTCTTAATCGTTTGGTTGGTATTTTTTAACTCTCGATATTTTTTGTGTTTTCCCTGATCATATGAACTAATCAACACTTCAAATTGGTGAATTCTGATGGGGGTTTTTTTTTTTTTGTTGAAATTGATTTGCAGAGTAGATGGGTTGTTGCAGCAACTTTTGGTGGGGTTCTTTTTTTAAGGCATGATGCTGTTGCATTATGGGCTGCAATGGGGTCTGTATTGAATGTTATATTATCGATCACTTTGAAAGAGATCTTGAAACAAGAACGACCAGCTCCTGATGTGAGTTCAGGCCATGGAATGCCATCTTCACATGCCCAATCTATCTTTTTCGCTACCGTGTTCGTTATTTTGTCGGGTAATAAAAAAAAAAATTCCGTCTCGTTCGTTCTTCGAATTTTCCATCAAGATTTTGGTTATGAGCGACATTCGGGATCTTAAAACCCTAAACTTTGTGATTTCGTGTTTTTATGCTCGTTATGATAGTGGTCGAATGGCGGGGATTTAATGGCGTTACGGCTTTCGGTAGCGTGCTTGTGGTAGCGCTTGGTTCGTATTTTGTAAGTATCCTTGTCGTTATTTCTTTAATCACTCTAATGTCTATGTTCGGTAAAGTAGATCGTAATTTAGCTGTTAGCTGAAAAGCTAGCGGTAAAAACTGGTTGATAATTGACACGCAAATACTTAAAAAGACAGGTTGGAAAATATAAGGGGAATAATTGAAAATTTTGAAAAAGGTCCTTGTGACTTGTGAGTCATTGAAACGGTCACTTAAAATAGTTTTTCAAAAAGTTAGAATGCTAAATCGTGGCTACCCAATTTAGATTGATGGTTTATATTTGAAATTCACAAATGATTATATTCAAGTTTGTTATTTATGCAGTCATGGTTACGGGTGTTACTACGTTATCACACTACTAGCCAAGTGGTCGTGGGCGCAATCGTGGGGTCCATCTTTTCGTTGCTATGGTTTTGGGCATGGGAAGCGATGGTTCATAAGTCGTATAACTCGAGTTTGTGGGTTCAAGTCCTTGTTATTGTTGGAGCTACATGTTTCTGTCTAGGGTTTATCTCGCATGTTTTTCAGCATTGGATTAAACGAGAACATTGATGATCTACATTTTTCGAAATAATCCAAGGGTAGTAGAAGTATAATGTAGTTATACTACTCCCATTGAACTTTCGTTTTTGGATATAATTGTGATATCGTGTTTGGATAGGTTTTATCTGAAATGACATTTTTGTTGATTTTGATCGATCGATGATTGACGAGGTTGGTTTGGTTCTTTTTATAGTGATGATTTAAATGTGTGTCCAATAATTGGAGTTACTGTTTACTATAAATGCGATTTTGTTTTAAAAAGAATAGATGAAAAGGGAAAGCGTTTGATCAATTTAAAATAAGTAATACAACAAAACGAAAATTTTGATTAAAATAATATTTGTTATTTTAGGGGGCATTTGGTTTGCAGAATGGAATTTGATGGAATTGGAAGTCATCAAAAGAATTTGACTTTGAATGAATTTGACCACGTATTTAGTTGGAATGAATTGGAATGAAATTGTTAAAAGGATTTAGAATCTTTGGGAAATCACGTGGAACGGTGAAATCCTTGATTTAAGGAATTTAAAGGATTGCTATATTTTCAAGGGTGGAGATAGGGTGTTGCGGTGCGGTTTGGGGCAAAACCGTAAACCGCACCGCATGTGCGGTTTGAGCATTTTCCCAAACCGCAAACCGCATTGCATATGCCTCAAACAGCACCACGAAATGCGGTGCGGTACGGTTTATGCGGTTTGCCCCTATCGCACTTTATGCGTACAATCCAAAAAATTATAAGTTTAAAATACATTAGAAAATCAACGATTAAGTGACCGTTGTCCAAAAAATAAAGAGTTTGAATACATCCAACTCCAAAATGCATAACTAAAAATAGTCTAAAAAAATAAATTGTTTCAATACGATAAACGGATAAAGTGACGTCTCCAGTCGTGAACGTCCTAACCTAGGGCATTTTTTCATCTGTTGAGACATAAACTTTTAAAAGGCTTATAATTAAAAAGGGTTATTTAACAAAGTCCAAAACTTAAACTCTTAAAGTCCATAATTAATAACACAAAACCCAATTATATAAATATTAAATTAAACTATTATATATATATATATATATATATGTTTAAAATTAAAATTAAAAAATAATATAAAAGATGCGGTGCGGTTTGAACCGTGGTTTGAAAACTCAAAACCGCAAACCACACCGCATAGTGCGGTGTGGTAAAAGTACAAACCGCAAACCGCACCGCGAAAGTTCTAAACCGCGTTTTGCGGTGCGGTGTGGGCGGTTTGACGGTTTGGATGAACACCCCTAGGTGGAGATTCCTTATTACGCTTCTCACCATAACTTTCATTCTCATCGGAACTCCTTGAATATATATATATAGATATATAGATAGATAGATAGAGAGAGAGAGAGAGAGAACGCTAACTATTTAAGAAAACAACGGATCATGTATAAAATCATATGTGATTTTACATTAACCAAAAAATAATGGACACGGGCGACTTTGGGTGTGACCTAAAGTCGCGCCCAAAGTCGCATGAATCATATATGATTTTGTATGTATTCGCTTGTTCTCGTGTTTTCTTAAATAGATGGTGTTCTCGTATGAACTCACTTCTCTCTCTCTATATATATATATATATAGATATAGATATAGATATATTTAACTTATATGATATAATATTATAGGGTTAAGTTCCAATAAGAAGCGTGAGAAGTGGTTATCAACCGTTGGATGAGAAATGAATGAACATTAAGATGAGAATGAGATGCACCAAAATAAGATGCATCAGATCAATTCTATTCTAAGACGCAATTGATGGGAGGGCATTTGATTAAAAATGATCAACGGTTCAGATCCATTTCTCACGCTTCTAACGTTAACCTCATCTTTTCACACGACCCTTCACCTAATATTATAATACATATATGTTTATATATTAAGAAGAAAAAGAGAAAAGGGGTTAAAAAGACTAAAATTCCCTCCAAGTGAACTGAGTTAACAAATTTTGTTAACAGAGGTAATATACATACCACATGCAATAAAAAAATCAAAACATAGGACCAAATCTGTAATTCACACTATTTAATATAACAATTAATTTTTTCCTTAACTAATAACATATGTTAAATTCCTCCTATTTTCCATCCATTTTAAATGTTAGCCGACAAATCTTGTAAGAATGAAATGAGTGTACATCAACAATGGAAAAATCAGTTTATCAAACGAAATAAAAAGAATCGGATGTTACGGTGTTTAAGAAAAAAAAATCATTTATTACCACAAATAAGAATTATGACAAACATGGTTATATTTTCACACATTTGACCCATATCTCAAAATTAGTTGATTAGATTAAAATTTAATAACAATACAAGCATATGCTACTCTTTACTTCTTTTTCTTGTTAATAATTGAAAATTTATTATGAAGGCATATGAAATATAGCATATGTTATGAGATATATTGGAAGCAAATATAATTTTTATGAATTTCATTCAGATACCCATTTTCCAGGGGTTGATAAAATGAGTTGTGATTTTTGATAGGGGATGGATTGGCACCCTCTCTCTCTCTTGGAAAACTTTACAACAAAAACAAAGTATTGGAAAGAGGAATCAAACGATTTTTACTTGCTTCACCCCCCCATGGAATAAAAACTCAAACAAGAATCGCCACCACCACCATTACCGCTCTTCCGAGTTGAATTTGTTCCATGCTTCCTACACAAAAAAACCAACATCAAATCACGTTAAATTGCCATCATCGAGTTTGGAACTGCCCAAGGAACATGAGGATGGCATGATGTTATACTTAGATGTTATAAGATCCTTTGAGGTTTGCACTCATCGACCAAAAGATCTAAATTTTGTCTGGTTCATGTAGAGGAACATTTTGTACCAACCCCATAGGCTAGCTGAGTCAAATGTGTTTAAGACTGCTATCTCAAAAACTAAAGGGGAAAATGCATGAAATAGCAATAGAGATAGAGCTACTCAAAACACACTAAACTACTAAAGTGTAACACTCGGTCCCACATGGATAGAAAATTCTAATTCTTATGTATTTAAGTTAATTTGAAGGTTATTGGGTCAATCTGCTCCTTTTGGATATAGGGCATTACATAAAGGTACATGATTTCTACGATTCAACCTCAATGAAAGAGGTAAAATCTCCATTGAGCAATGAAATACAATGGCAGAGTTTTTCTTTGCTACTATCTAAAAGGGTGTGTGATGCTGATATGGATACATGAAAACATGTAATGGAAAACTGGAAATTATGGGACCAAAGTCTAACAACCAATGATAATTGTTGAATTGATTTCCAAAGCATGTTAATCGAAAATAAATGTTAAAGCCTTAGTTGAAATAAGGTTTTAGTGCTTGAATTAGTTTGTAAATCATCAAATTAGAAGATCAAAAACCAACAAAAACAGAAAGAGTATGCCAGTGACAAACCTTGAGAAGATCAAAAACCTTTTCACAAATATACTTTTGCTGAATGGTTGCACCACGCTGTTGCAATTTGTCGGGGTGGACGCAAAGAGTGGCTTTTCTGTAAGCCTTTTTTACAGCAGCAGTAGTAATAACTTCGGTTAGTGGAACTGGCTGCCAACCACTATCAGACCCAAGAATCTGAAAATTAACAAATCTGATGTTAGAAATTGAATTGAATCAACAAGCGAATTGTACCAGTCACTTGACTCCAGGAGACGGTCTTTTCTTTCTTAAAATTATGCACCAAGATATAGAAACTCGTGGGAAAGTATACTCCCTCCGTCCCAAAACAAATATCCATAATGAAAAAGGAAGACAGTTTTATGTGAGTGTTTGGTATGCACACTGGACTGGATAGGCAAGAGTGAGACAGGCGGGTAAAAGAATTGTGCAAGGTTTTAGGGTTTTAATTTAACATGGGTATCAACTTTGTCCCATCTCCCTGATTTTTGTTCCACCTGTTTTAGCGGGACAAAAAAATGCATTCAGTCCTGTTCTAGTCTTAACGTCGCACCAAACATGGGACACGTTGTTGTCCTATAATGTCACGTGTACTAAACGCACCCATATATGTGTAATTATTGCACTTTTTACTTGTCTAAATGACAATTTACCCTTAATAATAGAGGGAGTAATGAATTTCTCCATCTCATAACTGAAGAGCAGAATTGGAAACTTAGGCACCAGACACTTATTTTGGGACAACCTAAAATAGAATGTGGAAACTTATTTTGGAGCAAACTAAAATAGAAATGTGGAGACTTATTTTGGGACGGATGGAGTAGCAATAGGCATGCATATATCGTCACAGGCTCATGCTTATGGTAGATAGCAACAAGGATACGTACATATTGTAACGTTGAAAGTAATGCACGCAGATTGCCTTGTTTCCCGCTACACCATCTTTTTACTTCAGCATCAAGACCTTCGGCCAATCTCTGAAAAGCACATACACATATGTAAGGAAATCATGCTAAAGCTGCGTAGTTTCAAGAATTACTCCAGGTAAAAGATATGTACGTTTCTCTCTGCTTGTTCTTTTTGAGCAATAAGATCCCTCATATTCTTCTCCGCCAGAGCTTTTGCCTAGAGGATATCTGAAAGTTAGCTCAAAGGGAAGACTAAACAAAAAGGTGAGAATAAAAGAGAAGAGAGAACATACTGCACGGTCAGCTGTTCTCTGATGCCTTTCCAAACGAGCTTTACACCGCTGTGGTGATTCACCTTCACCTCCTACATAATATCCAAAAAACACAAAGACACCATATGAAGAACGGACATTTGCAATATGAAGCAAAAACCAAATATTAATATGGAAAGAAGAGACTTTTTAGGACCAAGAACTATTGTTTCTACTTTTGGTTCACATATAACGCACCATTTTGTGCTGCAGTCTGAGAATATCTTAATCCACTGTAAGACCCGGCTTTCTGAAATTGCAAGTCTGGCAGATCCTGCCATTTACCATCCAATCAGTCAGAATGCATTTAAGATATAGAATGGTCAATATAAAAAGTTAGAAGTAATAGATGCTCACAGAGGATAAAGAATTTTGCCTCATTAGGCTACTTTTAGAAGCAGAAAATTTATCACCAACTGATCTTTCTGCTCTTTCTCGTGCCTCTGCGGTTGCTTTTTCTACTCTAAGCCTCCCCTCCATTGCCTTTTCAGCTAGCGACCTTTCCCTAGCCTCGGCACATGCTTTTTCTAATCTTTCTCGAGCCTCTACCAGGGCTCGTTGTCGAAACTCTGCAGTTGCTCTATCCACAGCAGCTCTTTCAGCTCTCTCCCTGGTTTCAGCAAATGCCCTTTCACGAGCTTCAAGGGTAGCTCTATCAACGGCCATCCGATCTTTCTCTCTTTCTATTTGTCTCTCTCTCTCTTCTTCTATTTTCCTTAGGCGCTCATTTTCTAGTTCTCTTTCTTTCTGCAATTTTTCTTCTTTTCCCCTGTCCTCCGAAACAACCTTGTTACGAATCTCGTCCTTCCGTTCCATGCTTCTGCCTGCAACCTTTGAAGCAGTGTTGTTTGTATTTTTTAACGAGTCAACTTGATCAGTTAGAGGCTTTGTTTCAGCTTCGACCCACTCCTTGGCAACTTGAGGGTAGGTAGTTGTATTTGTTCTTCCTTCAGGGTGAACATTGGTCCTTTTGCCTTCATGATTATGAGTGAAATTAATGGAATTCTTCGAGTCGGAAGTTCTCTTATCATTCCCCATTGGTGTTTGTCCAATGACATTGACGCCATATATTTTTCCTGCACTTTCATTCGAATAAATTGAGTTTGGAACACCTGCTACTCTTACTTCAATCTTTACACCTTGCATGCCGTTCTGGTTTAAGCCAGATGAAGAAAACGATTCTTCACCCACCTCATGTATTTGATCAACAGTTCCTTCTACCTTCTCATTATGTCCATTGCTCCTTGGCTTCCCATTCTCCACAGTGAAAAGGGTTTCTGGAGTCGCTTCATTTCTTTCACTGGGCATATCCAGTTGAACATCTCCAGTAGCTTGTAAGATCTCATTATCATCCACTTGGTATACCACATCTGATGCCTCTGAATTCTCCCCTGTGCTTGATTCATTTTCTTTGTTCGAGCTTGGCCTCTTATTATCGTCATCCCACTTGATACCCTCCTGTTCCTTCTCAATGACATCATTTTCAGAAACAGCTTCCTCCCCTTTCTTACTTTCTTCTCTATCATGGTCATTTAGTAATTTTCTATTTTCTTCTGAATTGCATTCCATTTCATGGATTGTGTCGGTATTTTCATTTGCCCCAGCATGATTTAGTGTCTGCACATCATCTTCTGCACAAGCTTTTTCCTTCTTTTTCACCTTTTTGTCCTGCTCAAGAGCGTCCTCTGCTTTTATCTTATCTTTGTTCTGCATAAAGTCTTCCTGCAAGATTTCCTCAATGTGATCTGGTGTTTGCTCGCTTTTGTTCTCCACGTGCTCAGAAACAGTTTCTGATATCTTATCACTCTCTTCTGACCACTGCTCAGAAGCCTTTACTGACATCTTCTCATAATCTTCCCAACAGAAAGGATCTTTAACTATCCTCTCGCTGACTTCTTCATGATCCTCTTCTTCTTCACTCTGAATTATTGCTATTTCAGGAGGGACCGGTTGCTGAGCCTCTTTTTCATCCTGCTCTTCAGTCTCCTTTAGACCCTTGTCATGTTCTTTCTCAGTAGCATCGTGAAATCCAACATCCAAATCTTCCCAGTCATAAGGATCTGACTTGCCATGTGCTTCCCTCTTGTTATCATTTTT
This sequence comes from Arctium minus, assembly GCA_954870635.1. Classification (NCBI taxonomy): domain Eukaryota; kingdom Viridiplantae; phylum Streptophyta; class Magnoliopsida; order Asterales; family Asteraceae; genus Arctium; species Arctium minus. The sequence goes on along the minus strand of OX941097.1, from coordinate 17,381,553 downwards.
AAGTAGATTCTCAATAACTACTTTCTCGTTAGCTCCTACTAGTTTTCTCCCAGTTTCCATATCATTATCTTTTAGCTGAATTTCTATTAGGTTCTCATAGAATTCACTTTCATCAGCATCACTTGGTGTCTTAATTTCTCCATGCTGCTGGCTAACAAAAAACTTTTTTCCTGTCTCTCTTGGTTGGCAAGTTTTCTGAGCTATAGTAGGTTCCTTTAGGTGCTCCTCTTCCCTGTGAGACCTATCAAGTGTTTCTCTTGCCTCATCGTTCTCCACCAATCCACAAAGCTCTCTTTCTTGTATATGCTTTCCATCTTCCTTCTGCTGAAAAGATTCAAGGACAACCTTGTTATTCTGTTTGAACCCCCTGGACCTGGCATCTGGCTCCGCAATCCCTCCATCCTTAACCTGCCTCCTCACATCATTTTCAAAAGGTTGTGTTACCTCTCTTGCTGAAACAGTTCCTTTAGTCTCATCCAATACTAGATGCATCTTGTGTTCCTTCATGGTCTTTCTCTCAATGGTTTTGCCAGCTTCCGTTACATTCCTTTCCCCATCTACAGAACCTTTCACATCCTTGATTATTTTCATGTTTTGGCTTTCCTCTCTTACCTCAAGTCTTGTTCTAGTACTATCTCTTTCAATTGATCCGTTCATTCTCTTGCCTCCAAAACTATTGGCCCGCTCATAATCCTCATTTAACCTTCCCTTTTTATCTCCTACATTATTCTCCATCCGCAGCTTTGAACGACCTTGAAGACCCTCTTTCTTTCTGTCCATCAATTCTTTTGCACTTCTAAGCTTAGCTTGAGCTTGTTCCACTGCATCTTTCATAGCCGCAGCATCTGCAGCAGCGGATGAAGTTGCATCTATCTCAACGTCAAAGTAAGGTGGTGACTGGTCGCCTGTCATCCGTTCAAACGCATAGCTCTTAGACGTTTTGAGTTTCAAATTGGAACTGCCAGTATCTCCCTTCTTTGACGTTAAAGCAGGTGGTGGCCTTGAGGGTGGCGGTAAGTGGGAAGGCTGGGTTTTAAGGCTGACACCAGACACAGAAAGAACCGGTCTAGTCCCCACAGGATCAGCCTTCTGATCTCCTACAAGATGACTGATATCACATCCATATCTTTCTGTGCCACAAACACTATCTAGCGGTTGTGAAAGAGATTTCTTGAGCCGTTTCCCTTCAGCAACTCCACCAAAATCCTTACTTGCACAACGATCATTGTTAGCCAGTGAAAACAATTTCTCATTTTCCATGTTACTTGGGAGTGCCTGGTTGTCTATTACAGTAGACCCACAGAGATCAAGAAACTGAGAATCATTTACCATATCTTTCTCTGCTTCCATATTAGGCTCATTCTGCAATTTCACACCAAACAATTGGTTGGGATCTGCAGTGGACACATGCTGATTCGTCTCCAAGGAGGCGTAAGGATCTGATTCATCCGACGGTGATTCACTTTGAGCCGGAGTCCTACCACAAGACAACATTTTGCATGATTAAGATTATTCTAACTCATATTATCATTTCTGGCAATTAGCAAAAAGTTAAGCATGTGACAGTATGCAGAAGATTCAAGCATAAACAATTTTTGACAAAAATTAGTTACATATTTATGAACATAATAACTGAACATGCATCCAAACACACATAAGTGCAAACTTATCATTTGTTCTTCTATCAACTATTTCAAATGAGACACATCGAGTTACGTGAACGCAAACGCTTTCCGGATAAACGCTTACTGGATGTTACTTACTATATCGTGTGAACATGGCAAGGCCGAGAATCTTAACCGGTAAGAGGCGACATAAGAACCAAGAGTCTTACCCGGGAAGGAAGTGAGTGAAAAGACTCTTACCAACAATCAATTTTGAAGGCCACATTTTTTACCGATAAGTTAATGTTATTTGGTTTATGGCCAACTTAAACATGAATTGAGCTGCAAATAACCAATACATGGCTGATCATGAAAATGACCTTAAATTCTAAAATGTGCATATACTGCTTAAACTGTGGGAAAAAAGGTTCCAATGGAAGTCACCTTACTGGTCACTAGGTGAAATAACAGATCTAAAAATACCAACCCGGCCCCTACCCCTACACCAGGAATCAACCGATATCTGGCAGACTGTCACTCAGTACGCACACTAATGACTTTCATAATTCGTAGAGCCTATTTCCTAGCAAGCACAGGGAATTTGTTTTTCAACAAGGTAAGATCAACAGTGCTGAATCATTACTTTATCAAGAAACTTCCTTGTGAAGCATTCATTGATGAATGAGTCAAAGAGACAACCTATCTTGAATCACACGATGAATCTGCAACTACTTCTACAATCGAACAAAAAAAATTCACAAACGAACACACCAGCAGGAAATGAGAAAACAAATCAGATGATTATACTTTGCATATTGTGACTTAAAGCATGCCAATGACAGTAAACAATTCAACAATCAAACAATAAAAATACATATAAAAGTTACTGTCTGTACCAAACTTCATCCGACGAATCATCATCCCCGACTTTCGAGCTATTAAACAATTCCTCATACGAAACCGCAAAATCGAGTCCGTTAAAACCTCCAAAAACTTCAGAATAATCAAGCTTCGAGCTCTGTACATCAAACCAAACGTCGTCGGACTCTTCGGAGGGCGGCGGAAGATCTAGAACAGGAATTGAAGAGCCTCGGGAAGCGTGAAATCCTTGAAAAATCTCAGTGTAGTCCTCAACGCGAGGAGGAAGAGTCGTAGCTCCAAACTTCGGTGGACCGCCAAATACATCATCATACACCGTCTTATTCCGCGCTCCGAAACCACCACCACCACCGCCATTGTCTCTGTAACTCTTCATGAAACCAAAATAAGCTTTGTATACACTCCTCCTAGGGTTTCACTGTTGGTAATAGCTTTCTCTCTCACACACATTCACGCACTGGAAGGTGTGGCTTCGCTTTTGCTTTCGGAGCCAAGGGGGTGTTTCAGTTGGAGGAGGTAGACGGGACGAGAGGGGCAAAATGGGAAATAAGGAAATATTGCAAATTGCAGCAGAAGGACCTCTTTCTTTTTGGACTTATGGACAAAAATATAAAACTTGAGCCCCTCAAAAATAAATTTATATATATATATTTTTTGTATTTTTTCAGAAAATAAAATAAAATTTTGGAATGATGTGAATAAAGAATTTATTATAAGAGTTGAACAGGAGCGGGAGAGCTGCATTCTGGTGGTTGCCACCACATCATAAGGTTCTCTATCATTTCTTGTGTTTTTTAACTTACTTTTTTTCTTTTTAGGGTCCACAAAATATATATTTTATTCTTTTGAATAATGTAATTAAATTCTATTTTGGAATTAAATATATTAGATTTAGTTTTTTTTTAAAGTGTATGCACATATTCAGTGGATAACTTGGAACTACTTCTTGTTTTTAACTGTGTTCGGGTCAAATTATTACACCTCGACTAATCATAAGAGCCTAAGGAGCTGTTTGGCAGTTGTTGAATGGTTTAGTTCAGAATGATTAAGTAGTCTGAATGATTAAGAGGTTTTTATGATATAGTGTAAAATGAAATATGGCTATTTGATAATTGTTCATAATGAAATTAGGGCTCTTAATGGTTAAGGGAAGGTCAGGATACAAAATCATTAAGAGGATTTTGAAACCATTAAGAGGCAGCACTTTTTTTTGTCAAACAAGATTTCTCTTAGCGATTCAGATGTTGCCTCTTAATGGAACCATTAAAAGGTAAACAAACAACCCCTAAGAGAACAGTCAGGAAAAATCCAAAAAGACTCAAACTAATGACCTCTAAATAAAATCCCTAAAGGCTTAAAGCTTATTACCAGTAGACAAATTGGAGATACTTTTGGTTTATGACAAATAGGAGTTTTTTTTTTAATTGAAGATGCTTAAATTTTGTGTAATATTGAAGACGATGACTTGATGGTGTAGTATCGTTTATGATTCTTATGTGCATGATTCCGATTTGATTGAAGATTTTTTTAGCATTGTTCAATGGTCCATTATTGGCAATTGGCTAAGGAGTTGTTCGGTTGTGGCTTAATGGGTTGTATAGCCTATATGGCTTATTCGCTCAGTTATAAATAGTTGTTCGGTTGTGGCTTATTCGCTCAGCCAAAAAAAATAAGGTTCTTTACGTTCAGCCATTTATTCACCTTTTTATTCCCCTTTTACCCTTCACCCTCTTTCATCTTCATCCCTATTAAACAAATCATAAAACCCTTTTTTCGTATACCTCTCCATCTTCACATTCTGGATGCACCACGCTATAGATCTCTCCTAGTATCTCCCTATATACATACACACACATTATATATATATATATAGGGGAGCGATCAATTGGAAACCAGTATTACATTGGATGTTGTGGTTGTTGTGGAAACCAGTATTATATATATATATATATATATATCTCCCTAGTCCACCGTTTCATGCCTACGGTTGTTGTGGTTGTCCCGGTCCTGTAGGAGTTTTAAGAATAATTCATGTTGTTGCGCCATAGCTCGGTTCATGGCTATCATCATTCTGTCTATCATCCTCGTCTCCGCCGCCACCTCTTCCATAATGGGCTCTCTCGATTCTAAATTGCGTCGGGGAATGTGTTTGGGTCCCCCGCCTAACACATTAACCGGACGTGAGGGCTCTTCCACCACGGTCACCCGTGGTTGATCGGCCGTGGATGTCGTGGCATCTTGCCCTTCCTGTCTATTCATGGTGGTAACCATTACCTGCCACACAAGGCCACATATAGAATGAGAGGTGAACAACACGAATAACATAAGGAAACGTACTACTACATTCACCAATTATCATAACAACAATAGATCAAGTATGCCCACGTAAAACATATTCATAATAACGTTAGCTACGTGAAATTATGAATACTTGATACGTAAGAGTTCTCATCACTATCGTTACAACTTTCAATTCACGTAAGTTCCGTCGACTCTAAAACCATCCTATCTTAGGAGTTCTACCCCAATCTCACAAGTCACAACTTAATAATCTCAGTTTAAGTCTAGGCATCTTACAATCATACCTAGTTCCCTTAAACTAATGCTCTGATACCAACTTGTAACATTCTAAAATTTAGGGTGAATTTAAAACTTAAAAAATTGGCTATATAATGTCTATAATTGGAATAAACCAATCTACCCAAAAAGGGAGATCCAATAACCTGTAAGATAAGAGTATAACAGCCTAAACCAATGTACGTCAACCCAACACGGGGAACCAAGATATCATCATTACAACCCAAGAACAAATAAAGAATACAATTCAACAACCTAGTAATCTAACTTGTGCAAGTACGATTAATGTCGGGTGTCGCTATTCTTTCAAAAAGGTATAATCTCTATACTTCAAATATTGGTCACTAAGTCATCAAAAAGACCGCTCTCGACCCCAAGGTCGTCCTCTCAATCCCGACGAGTCCCACCGCTAGAGTGACCTGCCATACATGACAATCAAAACAAGTGTTAGGCTAGAGCCTAGTGAGAACATATAAGCATAAATTAACTTAAACAATAAACCCGATTGAAGTCATGTAGCCGATCTAGCCGTGAGATAAATCAAAACAAATCCAATAAACCATTAGCATTCAGTAAATACTGACAACAGTTCAAACCACATAGTGAGCTCAACTACTCCAAGTCTATTGCTCGAAAACATCAAGTCAACCACTCCAGGCCTATTCTTGAGAGTTCCAAAACAGGGGAACTCAAGCACAATGGGATTACACCTTACTGTCCATGGGACGTTGCCCAACCGTATAGGCCCACACCCTACTTACTATGGAGCCCGATGCCTATCCCGTGCCAAGGGTAACCAAATGTCCGAACGAGACATTGGAATACCGTGCCTATGGATCCATTGCACTAAACCAAATACCAAAACATACTAATACAACCATATTAATCATGCATGTAATTCATGAAACCAAATCCCAAATATAGGAGTTACTAACACGGGCTTGTCTCACATTGATTAAGGAAACTTCGTAAACACAACCCCCCTCAATGATAATACAATAATTCTCGTTTCAAAAGCCAACATGTCCAATAATTAGTCTAATACATAAAATATTCCCAAAACCCTAGTTTTCACTTTAGGTGATATCAAAATTCCAAGTAACAAATATTAGTTATCAAATGAGTGGGTAAACATGGAAATCATTAACTTCTTTAAAACACCATCCCATAAAAACCTTATTTAAGCCAATAACCATAATATCTCCAAAATCCATAGTTAGGTCAAAAACACAACAAAACCCAAATATGATTAGGAGGCAAGGGTGAGTTTATAAACACATAGACCCTAGAATTTATAATAGAGAAATGATTAAGAAAACTCACCTTAGATGCTTCCAAGGAAACCCTAGGTTACAACACTTGAGGGTAGAATGTAGAAGGAAACTTGGTATTTCAACCACAAGATCTTAATCACCTTTACCAACCTAAACAACCCAAGAAAAGGCAAGTAAGATACCCATTTGGTTTCATTGAATGAAGAGAGAGTGGAACCCTACCTTAAACTTTCTCCAAAATCGCACCACAAGAAGCTCCAAACTGAATAAATGAGCTCAAAATGGGACAAAAATGCATTTAAAGCCTGAGGCCCGATCGCGACAGTGCCCTGCGAGAATGACATCGTCATTCTCGCGTGGCATAGTCGCTCGCGTTTAGTACCTCGCGGTACATCCTCGGCGACATTGCCCTGCGAGAGTGACACATGTCATTCTCGCCGGGCATAATCGTACCCCACACTGAACTCACGGTACGCCCTTCGCGATTGTGCCCTGCGAGAGTGACCTTTGTCACAATCGCGGGCACAGTCGCCCGAATGCCCCGAAACCCGATTTTCTTCCGTTTTCGACCCGAAGACCCCACAATCGAAAGCTGAGTAAACACAAGGGGAAAAACCAGATTCGGGGACGTACCTAAAACACGGGTGTTACAATAACAACCGAAGAACAACTTATCTGTTAACATACAGACACCTTTATCAATACAATCAACTTTATCCATACATGTCTTAAAAGAAAACGAACCGAACAACCCCTAAGCAACTGATGACACCAACAATAATGCAAATCCTCGATCACATTTGTTGTGATTCGAAACTTGGTAGCAAAAAAATTAAATGTTAAACAGTGCTTGACGAAATCATGGATTTTAGTCACAACAATCCATCAATTTTATCAAATGTAAGTCCTCTCGTTTTCATTGCAATAAGAGTCGTGACAAAACTAGACATGTGTCTTGAAAGGAGACAATAGATTCGATGCTCTCGGATCTCATTTAAAAGGATGGGCGATCAAATGGGGCAGGGATGGTTGGTGTTACCCTGTTCGATAATTTAATTTCAGTTTCTTTTCAAATACGGCCATGTTTTAAGAAGTTATTCATGGATCTTTATGGTCCATTCGGAGTTGTGATAAAGAGAGGCTAAAAAAGATATTAAAATAACAAAATTATCCTTAAGTATGTTATTTAAAGAATATTTACTATAACATACTTAGGTTCATATATCAAACCAACAACAATCAATTATTTTGAACTAAGAGAACAATAAAATATCGTTTATATAAATCTGCAACTCCTAGTATAGTCTAAGAACGAAAATTGTAGCTTACTACAAGATATTACTCTAATGAATTAATATGAGTGTGTTATTAAACAAATAACAAAGTTTTCACTTTTTCAGATATGATTTTTGGAGAGTGAGAGAGAGAGAAAAAATCATATCAATCCTATTTTTTTTAAGACTTTACAAAACCATATACTTGATAAACGATAGTAATTCACTAGACATATTTAAGGATTGATTTGAGTTCACGCTCATTAATTATTATTTAAAAAAACTTTAATTAATTAAACAAATTCAATTTATACACACCTACTAATTTACATATATGCATATATAAACACATTCATATAGGGACATGTTCGGGTTGAGAACCTGATTTCCATTGCAATTTGGGGGAACAACGAGAGCTTGCCACGTGTATGGGACATTCACGGTACATTAACTATGAATCGTGTAAAAAGATTCATGTCTATTAAACACACACACACACACACATATATATATATATAGGGAAGAGTTTAAATGATAACACTTTCATTTTACGAGAGCACTATTTTACTATAATCAATCACATGTGATACCATAGTTCATCACATATGATACTAAATTAGATATGCGGGCAACCCTTGGTGCGACCTAGATTGTGGGTCAAGTTGTCTGCACACAACTATTACTAGACCCCTCACGTGTATAACTACAGGTGATAAATCATAAATGTGTCATCGATGTGATACTACCATAATATGTGATACTAAATTAGAGACACAGACGCATATGTTCTATTTTGAACCTCCATCTCTCTCTCTATATATATATATATATTTATTTATTTATTTGTAATAAATTTATAAAATAATCTAATAAACTATTTTAACATATTATTAGTTTATACTTGATAATTTATTAGATTGTTTATGTATGTTTTCTGCTGAATGTTTAAAATTAAAATCATTTATTTACTCCATTTTCATTTTTATTTACGTTTTTTTAATATGGAATTATAATTTATACTTTTGAAGAGAAGTTATTAAAGTAGGGAAACAATAACTATTTAATAGGTGTCAAAGAGTGATTCTTACTCAATCATAAAAGTTGCCAATTAAGGAAGTCCTAATCCATCATTTCATCATTAAAATAAGAGTGAATTGTGGATTTGGTCCCTTTGGTTTAGTGGTTTCTTTGACCATGGTCCTCATTCTATGTTTATTGTGGATTTGGTCCTTGTGGTATTCAATTTATTTTGGTCATGGTTCTTCTGACTAACACTTCTATTAACTTTGTTAAATCAATGACCATTTTAGCCATTTTGCCTATTTTTTGTTCTTTTTTTATAAGAAAAATATAAACAATATTTTTATACACACATGCACACACATGTATATAAATATATATATATATATATATATATATATATATAACGATATTAAAATAAATAAAATAAGACATTATTGTATGATTTAATTGTTTAATTTTTTTAAATTAATTATATTAAATACGATTTAATTTTATTATTTTATTGTAATTGTGGAAAAATATATATAGTTTTATTGTTTTAATGTAATTAAAATTTCAATTTAAACAAATCAGATCATAAAACTATATCTTATTTTATTTAGAGCGAATAAAATAAAATATGGTTTTATGATTTGATTTATTAATTTAAAATTTTAATTAAGTTAAAGACGATTTAATTATATTGTTATTTTATTATCATTGCAACAAACAAGCTTATTGTTGATATTTTAACACAAAAAAATCATTAAAACCCGTTGAGAAATGAACTTTAATTTTATCATACTAAAAACAATATGAAAATTGATTTTGAGTTTTTGACTGAAAAACAATATGAAAATTGGAGCTTCTAATTTTAAGATGATAAAATTATAGTTCATTTCTCAACGGTTTTCAATGATTTTTGGTGTTAAAATATCGACAATAATCTTGTTTGTTGCAATGATAGTAAAAGAACAATATAATTAAATCGTCTTTAACTTAATTAAAATTTTAATTCAATAAATCAAATCATAAAACCATATTTTATTTTATTCGATCTAAATAAATAAGATATAGTTTTATGATCTGATTTGTTTAAATTGAAATTTTAATTACATTAAAACAATAAAACTATATCTTTTTTCACAATTACAATAAAATAATAAAATTAAATCGTATTTAATATAATTAATTTTAAAAAAATTAAACAATTAAATCATACAATAATGTCTTATTTTATTTATTTTAATATCGTTATATATATATATATATATATATATATACACACATGTGTGTATGCATGTGTGTTTGTGTGTATAAAAATATTGTTTATATTTTTCTTATCAAAAAAGGACAAAAAAATAGGCAAAATGACTAAAATGGCCATTGATTTAACAAAGTTAATGGAAGTGTTAGTCAGAAGGACCATAACTAAAATAAATTGAATACCACAAGAACCAAATCCACAATAAACATAGAATGAGGATCATGGTCAAAGAAATCACTAAACCACAGGCACCAAATCCACAATTCACTCTTAAAATAATAATATACATACACATATACATATACACATTTTAACTATATTATTTAGAAAGAAAAAAAAACATTAAAAAAACACTTAGCAATTAGACAACGTTTACTAAAGCAAATATCTTAAATTCAAGGTTAAATACAAGTTATTGTAATATATGTATAACTTTTTAAAACTCCATAAAATTGACTCAAAACCAATTGAAAGTTCTATAGATTTACCTTGTTCTTTTCAAAATCTAAAGGTTTTTTAAATACAAGTAATTTTTAATTAAATAATTTATATAAAATTGAGTATTTTATTCTCTTTATCTGATGTCAATATTGATATATATATATATATATATATATATATATATATAGGGAGAGGTTCATTTGATAAATGGTAAATATATAAGAAATAGAGAAGTAATCTTAGCCATTCATCTGGTCAACATTTGCGGCTTTGACCGCGAAGCACCAGATAATTCTTTGTGTGGTCTATAGAAGATAGAGAGGTAATTTCGTAAAATACACGGGATGAGTTCATATATGAATCTGTATGAATCACAAAGATTCATATATGAATCTGTTAATTAGTTCAACTGATTCATATATGAATCTTTGTGATTCACAAAGGTTCATATATGAATCTTTGTGATTCATACAGATTCATATATGAATCACAAAGGTTCATATATGAATCTGTTAGTTAGTTCAACTGATTCATATATGAATCACAAATGTTTATATATGAATCAGTTAAAAGAGTTCAGTTGTGAATTGCACTGGTTCATATATGAACATATAGTTCATATGTGAATTATACATGTTCATATATGAACACAGCCCGTGTGTTTTGTAAAATTTACGAAATTGTCCTTCTATTTTTGGGATAGCCGCAACTTTTGATCGGTCAAAGCCGTAAATTTGACTAGTCAAATCCGATCTTGACCATATGAAGGGCTATGATTACTTCTCTATTTCTCATATATTTACCATTTCTCAAATGAACCAAACACTATATATATATATATATATATATATATATATATATATATATATATATATATATATATATATTTATAACATGTTTTCAGAATTTCGATCACGAATATATTCCCAAGCAAGTATATGCATCTAATATATTTATTATACTATAAAACATTTGCCTTATGTTTTTAAAATCTATAGCATTTCAAGTTTATAGCTTATTATAGCATACATAAATTTTTTAAAACACATTTAATCTCCATAACATTAACTAATAACAAATTGATAAATATAGATGTCAATAATAAAAACGAAATATAAATTAATGAGGTAGGGAGAGAGGATGAGAGAGAGAGAGTGGGTGAGAGGCGAGGAGCGAGGTTCTAACGGGGAGTGGGCGAGGACGAGAGGTTAGATTCGGGCTATAGGAAATCGAGTAGATATAACGATTCACTACGATTCCGACGTACCATTGGAAACAAGAACTCAAAGATAACACCGTTGCTCTTTTTCAACTTTCCAGAGGGATGTGAAGTGGGATATTTATGGAGTGTATTTAAGAAATATGGAGTAGTTGCAGACATATACATGGCGAACAAGAGGCTAAGGAACGGGAAGAAGTTCGGTTTCGTTCGGTATAAGCTAGTGAAGGACTGGCTGGCACTAGAGAAAAAGCTCAACGATATTTGGATTGGATCATTTAGGCTGAGGGTGTTCCTGGCAGATGAAAGGTCAAACGAGGATATAGCGATGGAGCGTTTAAAGAAGAGTGGGGAAACCTTAGATGCAGGAGGCAAGTATAATGCAGGTATGAGAAAGGTGAACGTGTCTTACGCGGAAGTGGTAAAGAAACCTCGATGGGATGAAGCGGCTCATGGCGACGAAAACAAACAGCTGTTAGGGGTGTGGGAACCGGACGATAAGGCAATGGATTATCTACAGAAGTGTGCGGTAGGCCATGTAGAATCATTAGAAGCCATCGAGAACATTCAATCGTTATTCAAAACAAAAGAGCTGAGTGTGGGATGAAATTATTGGGAAGGAGGAGCGTACTTCTTAACTTTGAATCAGAAAGAGGGTTGACGAACATCTTGAATAACAAGGATCATGGGATTCACCGCTGCGTTAAATATTTGCGAAGATGGTCGCTTGGATTTTGAACCTCCGATAGATTGGCATGGTTAAGGATTGAAGATGTCCCCCTTCATACGTGGAACGAAGTTACGTTTATGGATATTGCAAAAAAATGGGGTAAGGTATTAAAACATCAAAACTGTAATATGAAGGAAAGTTCAATCTTGATGTGGGGAAAGATCCTGATCAGTACTAGGGTTGTAGATAAAATTGAGGAAACAAAATGCATACAAGTGGGAAAATTGCATTACGTAATCAAAATTGAGGAAGAGGATAATAGTTTAATGGGATGCCGAGTGAGGGATGAAGATGGAGATGATGTTTGGAACAGTGGGTCGGAGGGTGAAGAATCTGAAGCTCCATCGGTTTGGTCGGAAGGTGATGAGGGGAGTGAAGACGACTGGTTTGTAGAAGAGAGCAGATTTGAGGAAAAGAAAAAAGATGATCAAGATAGGGGCAGTATTGACGGAGGCGAGATGCAATCTGTCAGGAAAACTCAGCTGACCGGAAAACCATCCGGGGAAGTGCCGGAGAAAGAAGAGGAAGTTGAAACGTCAAAAGAGAAGGGAGACAATATGAATAGTGCAATTAATGGTGAAGGGGCGTTGGTTCCCGAGGTGCAGGTGTATAGAGAAAAAAAATCAATTAATGAACAAAATCAAATTAAAGTTAACTTGGTTTCAAACTCCAATGGGTCCTCAAGTGGGCTGTTGGGTAATCCCAACCGTGGGCCTTATTTCAATACTCAAGGAAACCTTATGGATCAGGGAAAGTCAGATGGGCCTCCAGTCCCTAATTTAGGTGAAAAGTCTGATATGGTCCCAAAATCCAAAAGTACAGGATTCGTTAATTCTGGTGGTATCGCAAGGGGGTTGACGGAAAAAGGAATTGCAGAAACAAAGGCTGAAGAAAAGGACGGTAGAAGGGAAAAAAGGTGAGTACAACCAGAAGGAAGATAATTGTATGAGAAGACACAACGGACTGGGTGTGAAATCAAAAAGAAGGGGAGATAGCAATGTTTTTGGCAGAGGTAAGGTCAGTTTTCACTATCTTAAACAGCTTGCAAGGAGTAATAGCCAGTTTAAAGGGGGAAGACAACGTCCAGGAAGCACATCCGAATCAAGAAGACAAGAAAGCTCAGAGCCACTTAAATCAGGGGCGTCGACCCAAGATGAGACTGCAGTGCAAAACAAAATTAATAGTACCGATGCATCAAGGGGTCTGGAGGAGTTCGATGCTAAAATTGGGGTGCAGTGGGGGAACTAAAAGGAAGAACATAGTAGGGGAAGGAAAGAATTATGTGCATCCGAGTAATACGAGGTAAGTTTCGATTTTTTTGGTCCCAAATGAAGATTATCTCGTTAAATATTAGAGGTATATGAGCGGCGTGTAAATGGGATTGGGTGAAAGGGATATTGTGAGATCCCACATCGGCCAGGAAGGGGAAAAAAGTTCTCCTTATAAGGGTGGATGGATACCTTCCTTGCATGAGGCCTTTTGCCTATCATAGGGTGCGGTCTGGGTGCGTCCCGCGTATGCCTGTGCTGGCAGGAACAAAACCGTGAGTGGTGTCGGCATGCTTATGCAGAGGGTATCCACAAAGCGAACAATATTGTGTACGGTGGACTGGGATGTTACAGATATGTAAAAAGGAAAAACCATGTATGATAGGCCTACAAGAGACAAAATTAAAAGTGGTAAATAATATCTTTGTCGATGCCCTTTGGGGTAGTGACGATAGTGACTTCACCCAAGTTAAGGTTGAGGGTAGTTCCGGGGGGGGGGGGGGGGGGGGGTTAATTGTGTGGAACAAAAATTTCTTCGAATGTGAGTACATAGTGGGAGAGACCAATTTCTTGGCGGTTGTGGGTAAATGGGGGTCAATTGAAGGGTTGGTTGGATGTGTTAATGTATACGGACCGCGAAATCAAAGGGAGAGGGCAGCCCTGTGGAAAAAATTGGACCTATTATGCGATAAAAAGGATGTGAAATGGGTTCTATTTGGTGATTTTAATGAGGTTAGGAGCGACAGTGAAAGGCTTAATTCTGTAACAAACATAAAAGGATCTGAGGAGTTTAATGAATTCATTCATAGAAATAGTCTAGAAGATGTAGGTTGGGGGGCTCAAATTCACTCGTATTAGCGATGACGGGAAAATTTTCAGTAAGCTTGACAGGTTCTTGGTCTCAAACGAATTTGGCGCTATATGGAAAAATTTGGGGGTAAAGGCTTTGGAGCAAAAATGGTCAGACCATGTTCCGATTATGCTCAATGACGAGTGGGCAGACTTTGGACCACATCCATTCAAATTTTTTGATGCTTGGTTACAAGAGAAGAGTATCCATGGAGTGGTAAAGGAAGCATGGGAAATAGAGGTAACATCAACGAGGCCGGATTGCCGTTTCAGTGACAAGTTAAAGAACGTAAATAATGCACTCAAAAATTGTAGTTGTATCAATTGGGGAGGAGGGGCTGCTGTTGAATTGAAACTAAAAGGGGACGAAGTGAAAAAATGGGAACATAAGGCTGATTCGGAGTTGTTAACTGACGAGGATCGAGGGAATTGGTTGGAAGCGCGAAAAAGATGGCTGGAATTGGAAGCAAAAAGCGTTGTGGTGGGTAAACAAAAACCTAAATTAATTGGCTCAAGGATGGAGACGAAAATTCCAAGTTCTTCCATGCAATGGTGAGAAGTAGGACAAGGAGGAACGCAATCATTGGTCTAAATGTTGATAATGTTTGGACTGAGGACCCAAATAGAATAAAAAGCTATGTTTTTAATTATTTTAAGAATAAATTCTCAACCGAGAGGAGAATAAAACCGAGGCTGAAAATAGATCGTACAAAGAAGCTTTCGGAGGACGATGCAAAAATGATCGAGAGAAGGATAACGGAGGAAGAAGCTTGGAGTGCGATTAAGGAATGTGGGAATAATAAATCACCGGGGCCAGACGGATTTACAATTGGGTTCGTTAAAAAGTTTTGGGATATCATAAAGGGGGATTTAATGGCTGTGTTGGTTTGGTTTTGGGAGAAAGGGGAGA
Source organism: Arctium minus (assembly GCA_954870635.1). NCBI lineage: Eukaryota > Viridiplantae > Streptophyta > Magnoliopsida > Asterales > Asteraceae > Arctium > Arctium minus. The sequence continues at coordinate 17,366,259 of OX941097.1, read as the reverse complement.
TTCACGGTAGATGCAATGCATCATTCTTGACTCTAATTCCTAAGAACAAGAACCCAATATGCCTAGATGAATTTCATCCTATCAGTCTAATTGGGATCCTTTATAAAATAATTTCCAAAATTATCGCGGAAAGGATGAAGATGGTTATTGGTAAAGTGATAAGTGTTGAGCAAAGTGCCTTTATCAAAGGAAGATCGATTTTGGACGGTGTTCTAATAGCAAATGAAGTGGTAAGCCATTTGAAAAGGTCTAAAAAGAAGGGGTTAATCTTTAAGGTGGACTTTGAGAAGGCCTATGATACGGTGGAATGGGGTTTTCTACTCGATATGTTGAAGGATTTGGGTTTTGGGGTAAAATGGAGGGGGTGGATCGAGGCATGCCTAAATTCGGCGAAGATATCTGTTTTAGTCAATGGATCACCAACGGACCAATTTCAAATGGAACGGGGATTAAGACAAGGGGATCCTCTCACCCCATTTTTATTTTTGGTTGTTGCCGAAGGTCTCCATGAATTGATGGAGGTAGCCGTGGAGAAAGGGGTTTTCGAAGGAATTAAAGTAGGGAGGGAGGAGGTCCCAATTTCTCACTTGCAATTCGCAGATGATGTAATTTTCTTCGGGGAGTGGAAATTATCCAACTTAAAGAATTTCATGCAGATTTTACGTTGCTTCCATGCAGTATCTGGATTAAAGCTAAATTTAGCTAAGAGTAAATTGTTGGGAGTGGGTGTTGCGGATGGGGAAACTCAATCTTGGGAAAACGGAGTAAGGTGCGGGTGGAGTTCTCCACCGTTTATATACCTCGGACTACCGGTGGGGATGTCGATGAAAAGAGTCATTCATTGGTCGACGGTAGTGGATAAAATGAAATCAAAGCTAACATCATGGAAAGCAAAGATGTTGTCTTTAGGAGGACGGTGGACTTTGGTAAGGTCGGTTCTAGGTAGTGTGTCGTTATATTATTTCTTGATGTTTCGTAGCCCGATAGGTGTTTTAAAATTACTTGAAAATGTGCGAAGTAAATTTTTTTGGGGTGGGGAGGGTCTTGGGGGAAAGGAGAGTGAAAGAAAAAGTCGAGCCTGGGTTAAGTGGGATACGGTTGTGGGTTCCTTTGAGAGGGGGGGCTTGAATATCGGGGGGCTTCGTGACATGAACCAGGGGTTACTTGGGAAGTGGTGGTGGAGGTTCTTTAACGAGAGGGAATCGTTATGGGTTAAAGTCATAAAAAGCCTTTATGGGTGGGACGGGGGGCTAGTGGAGAAACATAATAGGGGAGGGGCTTCGGTGTGGGAAAATGTTATTAAAGTAGGAAAATAAATTGATGGGGAGGGGCTGGAGTTCTCGGCATCTTTTGGTAAAGTGGTAGGGAATGGGGATAATACTAGGTTTTGGGATGAGAGGTGGACAAGTAGAGGTAGACTCAAAGATGTATTTAAGAGGCTATATAATCTCGAGACAAACAAAGGGGTATCGGTTGCGGGGAGAAGAGGTAGTTGTGGGGAAGTCGGGGCATGGGAGTGGGGGTGGAGGAGGGAGCCGAGGGGAAGAGAGATAGGTGAATTAGAAGAGTTAAGAAGGGTGTTGGATGAATACACACCAAAAAAAGAGGTGGTTGATAAGTGCTCATGGGCGTTGGACATCCAAGAAGGATTTTTGTTAAGGAAGCTGAGAACGCTGCTAGAAGAAAGAAGAATATCGAGGGGAGTAACGGAAGTGGTCACGCGGTGGAGTAAAGCGATCCCGAAAAAAGCAAGCATCTTCGTGTGGAGAGCCATGAGAGGGAGAATTCCAGTAAGACCGATTTCGGATATTATGGGCATTGATCTTGATTCTACTCTTTGCCCTCGATGTGATAACGAAGTCGAGACCGTCGAGTACGCGCTCGTTAATTGCGTGGAAGTGAAAAAACTATGGGACCAACTAAGGAAATGGTGGAACATAGATGTGGGTTCAATAAATATGTTGGGAGATATCTTAACGAATTGGGATACATCAAGTCTTACATCAAGAGGGGTTCGGAGATGTCAAGGGGTGGTGGATTGTTTTTTATACTTGATCTGGGGAAATCGCAACAGAATTGTGTTCGATAAGGTACGAGGTGCGGTGGCCGACAATTTCTTTGACTTTTAGATGAAGATGTTCGAATGGGTGACGAAAAGAGATAAAGAACTTGCGATGGACTGGGGGTCATGGCTGTCGTGCCCAACAGTGGGCTAAAGAGAGGTTCCGGTTTGCAGAAAGTTTTGTGAGAGAAAGATTGTATGGACAGAGGGTGGTGGTGGCAAATCACGGCTGCTGCTACTTCAGTCTATGATCGATGTTCAAGGGACGAAATCTCTGCAGTTAATAGGTTTGATCATAGCTGGTGGTCCTGTTTTGATTTGAAGACGTGTTTCGGGACAAGGGTGCAGGTTTGTGGTCGATGGAATTAACGCTTGGATCTGTGGTTGCAAACTTCGGGTAACAGCCTACTTGTGGAGTTCGATAGCACCAGTTATGTGTGCTTCGGTGTTACATTGTGGGTTGGTTGTTGGGGATTTTGTTGCAACAATTGGGTATAGTTTGTCTCGGTTTGGCTCTCGCAAACCCGATTTCCTTTTTGCCCAATCTGTGGCTGCTTGATTTCTCTTTTTTTTTGTTTTGGTGCTCGATCCTTGTGTATCCGGTTTGTTGAACATGTTGTTTGGTTTGGTTTTAATAATATTTCCTTCTGCCGTTCAAAAAAAATTAACAAACTGATAAATATGTTTAAATATAAAATAAAGGTTGAGCCATACTAATGCACCATAATACTCTAAGCCACTAAAGATTCTCCTCCTCTCACATTTGTTGTTCCGCCCATGTAGAAAATGCTTTCAATCAAATTAAAATTCTTAAGAAGTCATAACTTTTAATGCATTAGTAATTTGATTTGATACTATATATATATATATATATATATATTGAAGTCTTACAATTTAAAAATATTACCTAAATAGGATGTTATATATATATATATATATATATATATATATATATAGAGAGAGAGAGAGAGAGAGTTTTAAATATAAACCATAACATTCATGCAAACCAATATCAAGTGTCTATCTACTTTAAATATCTGGTTTTAGAAATATCTTGATTGCTTTCTAATATAAAGCGTTGATCATAGTTAATGAACTCTAATCATCTTGCATAAATATTCAGATCATAATAAAATGGACGCTCATCATTTCCAATAATATCTCAATTGATTGGTTTGTGTTTGAAACTTTATATATATATATATATATATATATGTGTGTGTGTGGTTTCATACGAGAACAATATTTATTTAAGAAAACACGAGAACGGTTAAATACATACAAAATCATGTATGATTCACGTACAAAATCACATATGATTCAAGCAACATTGCTCACGGCTTAAAGTCACCCGCGTCCATCTTTTTGGCCGTTAATGCCGAATCTATGATTTTGCACATGATTTGTTGTTTTCTTGTTTTCTTAAATAGTTAGTGTTCTCGTTTGAACCTTCCACCACCTCTCTCTCTCTCTCTCTGTATATATATATATATATATATATATATATATATATATATATATATATATATATATATATATATATTAGTTGTAACACCCGAGTTTTTAGAAACTCCTAGTTTATGTTAAAATCTTTTTTATGCTTAATTTAACGTGTCATATATGTTAGTTATGTTTTGGAAAAATCCTTGGAATGGAACCATGCATTAGACCCTTCGTTAGGAAAGGAATCGATCAGGATGGGAAGGGGACGGAGGGTTGTGCGGACTACCCCACGGCTTGAAGTCATGTGGGAGATCGCCTAAGTCCCTATGGTCTGAGTGGGTGAAACACGTGACTTGCTTTGCGGCTTGGGGCCGTGGGCAAGGCCGCCTAAGGGGTTGATCTGCACAAAAGCTCTATCTGCACAAAAGCTCTAATTTTTGGTTTTTGCCTCCATTTCCCTCTCCTACACATTCCCCTTCACTTTTCTTCCTTCTTTCTTCGTTGAATATTGTAATGCCCATAGTTCGGTGTAGAACTTGTTGATTCATATATGCTTGTGTGTGTTCTTTTACCTTTTAAATTTAAGTTGAAAGGTTGAGGCAGAGACTTGCGCGGCTTGGGGCGCGGACTCTAAATCGCGAACGAAGTCGCGAAACTCTCTGGAGTTCAGGCCTCCAGGCGCACACGCGACCTCAAAGCTGCGGCCGAAGCCGTGGGACTTCCTGCAAGTCCTAAATCGGGATTTTAATGCTATTTTCACCTATCCCTCTTCATAAATTACAAAATCAGATAGATTTAGTGAGAGGGAATCCTAGTTGGCGATATTGGTGCAAGTCCACACCTCTTCCCCTTATTTTTCTTGCAAAGCATTGAATGTTGGTGGTTGGGTAAGGATTCAAGGTTGGAAGCATTTATTGAGGTTTAATTCAAGTTTAAAGTTGAAAGGGGCTCAACCATTCAACCACTTCTTTACTAGGGTTTTGTATAAAACCTAGATAGTGAGTTCTTCTAACCATTTTCAACTGAGATACATGTCTTGTATGTTTATTTGCCATTACTTCATATGCATGAATATATTATTGATCACCTGATAATTTTGACCTAACTACTACCTTTGTGATAATTGGGGGTTTTAACTAATGTTCATCATGTGGACTTGATGGGTTTATTGTTAGCATTATATTGGCAAGATTGTATGATATCATGGATTATATGAAGATTATTGTTAAACCTACATGTGTCAAGGTTTTGGCCTAGTATGAGATTGGAATCATGGTAGTCTTATACATGTATCATATTGATATGGAAAATGTATAGAGATGGATGTTATATATATATATATATATATATTGGAGGAACCGTGAGTATGTGCTAGGAGAATGTAGTCTTAGGTGACACCTTGTTGGTATGCACCTAGACCTCCGCCATTTGGAATAATGCAAGTGTGTCGTGCCTTTGGGATGTTGTTCATACGAGCGAACGTCAAGGTACATTGACTTGAGGTAAAACTCATTGGTGTGGTGGGTCTCCCCCATTGATTCCCTTATGGCCCATGTCGACTATTGCGTTCTATAATTGTTCATACTATGTTCTATAAATGTTATGTCATGCTTTTATACGACTCACTAGGCTCGTTTGGCCTAATACTTGTTTGGTTTGATGTGTATCTCAGGTTCTAGCGGCGCGACCGCTAAGAAGGTCTAGTTGACTTTGGTTGCGAGCTTGGGGGATATTTTGGGATGCCATTATAGAAGATAATTATTTTTGGAAGTAGATGACAACTGTTTTTAATCTTATTTCTTGTCTAGAATTTAGATTAAGAGGTTGTTATCTCTCGTTGGTTGTTATTAAAAACTTGTAATTAAACAGGCATTATTGTTCCCTTTTTGGGCGAGCTCATGCTTTGGCATTCTTATGATTACCACATTTCCCTTTTTTGGAAATTTTTGCTTGTCCCAATTTTTGGAGTGTTACAAATATGGTCCTAGGAGTATTTACTCCACTTCTTCAACAAATCCAAGGAGATTCTACCCCATCTAAGCTAAGATTCAAGACTAGGGTTCTGGGTTCAAGATCCAAGTCTCTCATCTTCTCATTTGGGGATTCCTTAAGTTTCTAGGTTTTCACAAAAACCTAATGTTGTGAGTTCATTTTCCTTTCTAAAGTTTTGTATATGCCAAAACATGTTAGACTTTAACTAATCAAATGTCTTCATTATGTATAATATGAAGTTTGTGAAGATTTAGACCATTTAGGTCAAAAATAGGTATTTTAGACATTATATTGAATCGTGAACTAAAGTCTGAAGTCTTTATGGTTTTGTGCAAATAATCCATCAAGTTTATGAAATGTGGTTGGAAAACCTAAAATTTATGAATTTGTGAAGTATTGAGATTGAAAGGATAACTGAGGTAAATTTTATGTAACACCCCGAATTTTAGAATTTTTTTATACTTAAAGACTTATGGAAATATATCTACGGTGCTCCCAATCTAATCTAGTGTGATTAAAGGTTTGAATCGGACAAGTTTATCGTTATGACGGAATCAGACAGCAACTTGGGTGGGACCAGCGACTGTGTTAGCGACTGTGCCGGTGGCACTGTCGCCAGGGCATTGTCGCATGGGAACCACCACCTGCGGTACAATTGGCGCAATAGTGACCGGCGATAGTGTCGTGTCACAATCGCAAGCCAGGGGACGACCTCGGTACAGTCCGGACGATTGTACCCCGCGACTGTGCCATTGGCACTGTCGCCCTGGCAAGGTCGTGGGCGGCTGGCCTAGGGCTGTTTCATTAAATGTGTTTTTTTAGAACAAAGAATCATTTTTGGGGTCTTCAAGCTTAGATAACTTCCACACACTTCCAAGGTGCGATTTTTACACACATTTCCTCATTACCAATCACATTTAATGTCATGGTAGGTTAAAGCATTAAATGTTTTCTTGTTAGGGTTTCTAAGGTTAAGAAGCTTAAGATACAAGACGCTTAAGTGATTCAAGCTTCACATCATCACCCTCCATCCTTCTAGGATTTCATTATTTTAGGGTTTTTACATTGCAAACCTTTTGGTGAGTCTCCTAACCCTTATTACACTATACTTGCATTTATTACACTATACTTGCATTTATTACTTGCTTATGTGAAGATTTTAAGAAATTTGAAGTTAACCTAAAATCAGGGTTTGTGTGTGTTCTTCTTGCATATGGATATTTGTTCTTCTTAAAGTCATCAAATGGCATGAGGGTTCCTTTATGCATATAAATTTGCAAAATGAGCATATGTTAGCAAAGGACCACCCTTTATAAAGATGGGTTTTGTTATAAATGAATATGTTGGTAACTAGGGTCATCACATTATTTTGATGATGGTTTCTATTGACAAATGGATTGTGTGGCTTAAATATGAAAATGAAATGCACATTATCTCTCTTTGGTATGGAATATGTTATGCATGAGAAATATGATCTATACTTGGTGGTGACCTAAATGTGAAATTAATGTCTATTTCCTTGTGCACGAGGATTTAGACGACATATGTATTTGGTTTCAATTGTTGACCGTTGGGTCACTAGCAGGTACGAAATAGGGGAAGTAAGTCCTTGAGGTGCAACTCGTCTAGACTGGATAGACACCCATGTCCGTAAGTCCTTGAGGTGTAACTCGACAGAGTAGGCAATAGAGGCATAAACGGTTTGAGGATTGTGATGTCTTTTATGGCATGGGAACTAGAACCGAAAAATGAGGTGAAATCCAATAACATCACGGGTGACTTCATTCACGTGTTCTCGTCACCTAAGATGAAAACGGGTCTCCCCCGTCTTTCAAGAGATATCTCTTGTGTATTTGTACAGGCATGGAACATCTTTTACGAATTAAATGTTGGCATTGGTCCAACCTTCGGTTACCTCGGTAACAATTAATTACATTATATTTGTTTACATTATAAACTGTTAAATTCTTCTAATATCTCCAGACTTTGGTCTAACGCTTGTTTTGGTGTTATCGGCTCACATGTCCTCCTAGTGGTGTGCATAGGGCACCTTGATTCTCCGGTCGCGCACTTAGGACTCTCGAAGGACCGGACATTTTTGGGAACCTTGTGAGAAGAGCGTTTTGAAGTCATAGCGACACACACCTTAATCTAGTTAATTTTAATGTTCTAGATTAAATGGGTTGTCGTGTATTATGTCTTATTCTTCCGCTACTTTATTGATGCAACTATCCTAACTTTATTGGGTTTTAGTCATTCATATTTACAGGTCTTATAAACTTTCATATTTTAGACGTCATATTTAAATTTACCCAATTTTTAGGGTGTTACAAGTTGGTATCAGAGCTCTAGTTTAAGTGAACTAGGTATGTAAACTTGATGCCTAGACTTAAGTTGAGATTAATAAGATAAGATTTGTGAGGATTGGGTAGAACTTTAAGATGGGTCGTCCTTAGAGTCGACGGAAGTTACGTCGTTGAGAATTATAAAAGTGGTAGCGAGAATCCTTATGTGGCGTATGTTCATAATTTCAATTAGCTACTACTATTATGAATGTATGATTACATGAGCATGCTTGAATTACTATGATTATGATGATCAGTGCATTATATTAGTACGTTTCTTGTGTATGATCTTGTGTAACCATCTCTTACTCTATCTCGATTGTGTGACAGACGAAAATGTTAAATACACGGAGTCATCTTCAATCGTCTCCGGAAGGCCAAGTCGTGACCGAATCCACGGCCGATCGACCAAATGAAACGGTGGCGGTAGTACCTCCTCAACTTCCACCCTTGATTGGTGGAAGGGTGGATAACATCCCAAGCAGAAATATTGCTACCGTCGACCCACTTATGATAGAAGTAACTCCTCAAACGCAAATGTTGGACATGATGAGAGCCATGAACGAAACCATGGCGTAGCAACAAGAAATCTTTATGAAGCTAATGGAAGACAGAGAAGGTAGTAACCGCCGACACGACATCATAGAAGAGAACGTGGTTATAGCGGGCTCCGGGGGCACCAGAGGTGAGAACCGCACTGACGGGTTGGTGACTTTAGAGACGAGGCAACCCGGAAAAGCTTGTTCTTACAAGTCCTTCATAGGTTGCAAACCGCCGGAGTTTTCCGGATCCGATGACCCCGTGGCTTGTATGAATTGGCTCAGAGAAATCGAGCACATATTTAGGGTTTGTGAATGTGGTGAGGACCAGAAGGTAAGATTTGGTTCCCAATTACTCCGGGGTTTATCTTTGACATGGTGGAACGTTTTCACCTCAACCCTGGAAGAATCAGTGTTGAACAAGATGACTTGGTCAGTGTTCAAGAAGAAGGTTTTGGAGGAATATTGCAACGAGCAAGAGATGGACCTGATAGAAGAAGAATTTCAAGCATTGAAGAAAGTAGATCTGTCAGTGAAAGAATATACTCGACTTTTCATGGAAAAGTTGAATCTTGTGGGGCACGTGGCCCCGACCGAGAAGGAAAAGGTGAAGGCTTACTTGAAATGTTTACCGACGAACATGATGTCGATGGTCCGCAACTCCAAGGCTACAAACCTTCGGGAAACTATTGAGGAAGCCAAGATCATGGAAAAGGTCTATGCGAAGGACAAAGAAGAGAAGTCGAAGGTTGTTGAGAAGAGAAAGTGGGAGATCCCGCTGAACTCGTTTAAGAAGCCGAAATTCCAATAAGGTGGTAGGAACTTTGAGTTTTTAGGTTTTCACAAAAACCTAATGTTGTGAGTTCATTCTCCTTTCTAAACTTTTATATATGCCAAAATATGTTACACTTTAACTACTCAAATGTCTTCATTGTGTAGAATATGAAGTTTGTGAAGATTTAGACCATTTAAGTCAAAAATAGGTATTTTAGACATTCTATTGGATCGTGAACTAAAGTGTGAAGTCTTTATGGTTTTGTGCAATTAATCCATCAAGTTTATGAAATGTGGTTGGAAAACCTAAAATCTATGAATTTGTGAAGTATTGAGATTGAAAGGATAACTAAGGTAAATTTTACTTACATGGTTACAATTTGGACGTGAAGGTTGTGGATTCAACTACGAATGAACATATTTAAATGTTGTGTAACTAGACTAAATGAAATGGACCCATAGGCATAAGATTCGGTTTGGATGGGAAATGATTCCCGTATTGTAACGAGAAATATGCATGGGGTCAAAGTGGGTAATAGTTGTGGGCTCTTTGAGTTCGGCAACGACCAATGACCAATAATTGTAATTTCTTGTGAACGAGTGAAATCTACGATCATCGCAAGTCTTATGCCTTTAACCTTAAGGTGTTGAATTGGATGACCATTGATCCGTAGTAGGGTTCTTGAACATGGATATGTTACTTACTTTTGTGTTCCGTCACTAACATGGTAAATCGGGTCTTCCCCGTCATCACAAGATGTGTATATGGTAGTATTATCTTGAAAACGGAAAAGTGTATTTATTTATGTCAAAACAAGTTTATATTACTCGATTTACATTTCGTATTTATTGTTTATAAACTGTTTGATCTCACTAGACGTTAGCCTGACACTTTTCTTAAAATGACATATATCAGGTCCTCAAGGTAGCGTGTCGACGAATATTTGAGTGGTGAGACTAATGCCATTAAAGGCAACTTTTGAGAGACGTCATTCTTTTGGGAAGATTTTGGAGATGATAGTGATTCAATTCTTTTGGCGATCATAGTGACACATGTTTATAATCTAGACTTGAAGATAGTTTAGATTAGTAGGTTGTCTACTAATGATTTATTTCTTATGTTGTAAACTCCATTATTATTTTCTCATGTTTGGGTGATTATATTTATATCAAGTTCGGTTAGGCCTTAATTTATTGGTTTAATTTAGCCTCTATTTTAGGGGTGTTACATTAATTGGGTATCCCATGTTATATAATGGAATGTAAAATTTTATTATAAATTGAGAATGAAAAAATAATATGATTCCTGATTAAAAATAATATAATCCAAAATTTATGTTTGAACAAATATAAATTACAATTATTTGTAATTGTACATAAATGGCTATGGTAGATTGTTTTTAATTTTAATGTTATTTTTATAAGGGGATAAATGTTGGTGATTTTAGCGTTATCAACCATTTGGTTAAAAAAATTCATATGTGAATTACACTGGTTCATATATGAATCAGTTAAAAAAGTTTATATATGAATTACACTGGTTATATATGAACATATAGTTCATATGTGAATCATACAGGTTCATATATGAATTCGTCTCGTGTATTAGTAAAAATTACGAAATTGTCATTCTATTTTTGGGATAGCCGCAACTTTTGACCAGTCAAAGCTGCAATATTTGACAAGTCAAATCCAATTTTGACCGAATGAAAGACTAGGATTACTTCTCTATTTCTCATGCATTTATCATTTCTCAAATGAACCTCTCTCTCTCTATATATATATATACACACGAGATCAATGTTTTTTTCGTGTATGTTGTTTCTAGATTATCCCATACTGCTTTCGTGTAAACCCAAGACATGGAAGTGGTGAAATATATTATTTGAAAAGTATCTTTCCGATCTAGAAACTTATCCAACTATTTGTATAAACCACAAACCATGTTCCCCAACAACCAATTATGAGATGAGGTTTCCAAAATTCATAAATCTTCCATTTATAATTCAAAATACATAAGTAATTTATATTTAAGAGCAATTTTAACAGATTCTCTAAAACGAAGAAATTGACAATATTGGACTAATTTTTTTTATTCTCAAAACTAGAGAAAGTATAAAAAGAACAATTACTTTTTTAAAACTGAAGAACTCTTAAAAATAATTGCTTAGAAGAGATAAATATGTTTTCTATTATTTCTTCCAATAAAAATCACTTAAATTAAATATTTAGAAGGAAATAATATTTATCAAATGTATCAAATATTTTAGTAATTATATGTTTAATATTATAATCTCTAAAATAAAGAAACGATAAATATTAAATTAGAGAGATTTTGATTTTAACATTTATTTTAAAGAATATATTAAAAATACTTTAGTAAACGTTATATACTTTTTAAATTTAGTGAGACAAATCATATAATACAAGTTTGTGTGATTAATGAGTGGGGTCAAAGGAATCCCAAGAGACAACAAAATCCTATGACTTCATACCTCATACCTTCTTCCACGGGTCGCTGTTGGTTGGAATTACAATTGTGCACGTTCATCTACTTTTCCTTTCTTTCTTATCCAGGGCCATATTTGTAATTTCACTTCTTTAGTCCACTTATATATTAAAGAAAAATACACCATTGGTCCCTATGGTTAGCTCAGAATCTAGATATGGTCCCTATTTTGAAATAAGTATATCAAGGGTCCCTGTGGTTTGCATTTCGTTTCAAGGTGGTTCTCTCTTTCAAAAATAAGTACATTGGAGTTCCCTGTGACTCTGTGAGTGTGACAATAACACCGTTAAATCTATTTTATTAACTCAGGGACATGTTTTGTCCATTTATCTTTTTGTCCTTTTCTTATTAAATAATAATAATAATAATAATAATGTATTTGTAATAATCTCTACCAAAGAGAGTCTCCTCCCATCCCAATAACTCACCATTGGCCTCCTTGTTGTTCGCCGTTGCTCTGCATCACAACTAGCCATTTGTCACGGGTCCCTCCATTTCTCTCATCCCTCACGCACAACCATCTTGTTCCCCTCCCTCCTTTCATCTTTGCCTTTCTTCTTTGACAAAGAAAGCCGACAACCTCCCTGTAAATATTAAGACCTAGAAAACACACACACATACTTGCAGCCCAAACACACACACATATACATACAACACACACACACACACCCTTACATTCCAAAAACAGATGCATACAACAACAAAACACACACACACACCTTTGCGGACCCCGAAAAAAGCACACACATACACTCCTGTAGACACTTGCATGCCTTGAAAATACACACACTACTAGCAATGTGATGGAGGAGGCTGCGATGGTGAAAGGGGATGGGTTTGCAGGATTAATAGGGTTGTGGTATTTGCCACTATAAATATTTGTACATTTTGTTTTTGTTTCATAATAACAAAATGATAATTCTCTCTCTACTGTTTTCTCTCTCTGGTTTCACAATATGGTATCAGAGCAATTAAGCTTCCCTCAATTTTTTCCAATCCATATTTGATTATTGTTCGATCAAATCAAACTCAACCGATTAGATAATCTGATTCAATTTTGTTGGATCAGGTTTTGTCCGATTCATTTGTAATCAATCTAATCATCGTTCGATTAGATCTCTGTTATTTTTTTTCTTTTTTCACCGATTTGATCAAATTAGGTCAAATTTTCTTCTTGTCTCTCAAATTTGTTTGAAGATGACCGATAAGACAACCGATCGTGTTACTATGGATGTTGATAATCTATACTTCTTGCATCATTCGGATGGTCCTGGACTCGTGTTGGTTTCACAGATTCTCACAGGTGAGAATTACGCTTCTTGGAGTAAGGCCATGGAAATTGCTTTGTCTGTGAAAAACAAAGTCATGTTCATAGACAGTTCTCTACCGAAACCAAACAGTTCTGATCAAGTAAGTTTGAAATCATGGATCAGGAATAACAATATTGTTATATCTTGGATCTTGAATTCTGTCTCTAAAGAAATTTCTGCCAGTATAATATACTCAGATTCGGCTCATGATATGTGGAAAGAACTGATGGAAAGATTTCAACAAAGTAATGGACCACGTATCTTTCAAATAAAACGAGATCTTATGAATCTGACACAAAATCAAGACTCTGTAAGTGTTTATTTCACGAAGTTGAAGGTGTTGTGGGAGGAATTGTTGAACTACAATGTACACTGCTCATGTGGGAAGTGCACTTGTGGTGGAGCAAAGGAGATAGAGCAAACAATGAGCTTCTTGATGGGTCTCAATGATAGTTACTCCCAGATTCGAGGGCAGATTCTGCTAATGGACCCGATTCCACCCGTGAATCGTATTTTTTCTCTCATTATACAGGAAGAGAGGCAACGAGATGTTGGAATTAATCAATCTCAGAGTCAGCCCATGGCTTTCAACATTCGAAGCAATAATTACAATAGATCTCGTACGTCTGGAAATCAGACTTACAAAGGGTTTAAAAAGGACCAGTCACCTTTTTGTACTCACTGTAAACGGACCGGTCATACTCAAGAAAAATGTTATCATCTTCATGGATTTCCCCCTGGTTATAAAGTGCATCAATCTTCTGGTCCTAACTCTGTGATTGATCATCGTGCTAACTCTGTTTCTTCGCAGATGAAGCAACAAAATGCAATACCAAATTCTGATAATGATCAGAATGTTCATAACAATGTTTCTGGAGTTCAAGAGGTTCTGAATGGTCTTACAAAAGTGCAATGTCAACAACTAATGGTTGCCCTATCCGGAAAAATGGCTTCAATTAATGTTGCTGCTACTACCACCGAAAAGTACCCAGGTACTAATCATGTCCTAACATTTAATTTGGGACTTTGCAAATCGAATGTTTGGGTTTTGGATTCGGGTGCAACTCAACACATTTGTAATGATCAAAGTTTACTTGTTGATACTAAAATGGTTAACAATATCAAAGTGATGTTGCCTAATCAGGATGTTATTGAAGTTCAAAAGATGGGGAATATAAAACTAACTGATGAGTTAATTCTCAAAGATGTTTTACTGGTGCCTCAATTTCATTTTAATCTGATACCCGTTAGTGCATTAACAAGGGATCGAACAATTATGGTTCAAATTTTTCACAACCTTGCTTTGATACAGCAGACCTGGACCAGGAAGATGATTGGCAAGGGTAGCATGCAAGGTGGTCTGTACATACTGGAAAAGGAGCTGGTGAAGGTTAATTTTGTTTCTATACGAATGTGGCATCAAAGACTTGGTCACCCATCTAACACGAAGCTAAGGATGCTTGATAGTAAACTTTTTGTTGACAAAGACATAGATAAGCATGTTTGTTCTATTTGCCCTTTGGCAAAGCAAAAACGTTTTCCCTTTGTTTGTTCGAATAAGATTGCAAATAAACCATTTGATATTCTTCATTGTGATATATGGGGGCCGTATCATATTGATTCTCATCAAGGACATCGTTTCTTTATAACACTTGTTGATGATTGCACCAGGTTTACGTGGGTTTATTTGATTAAGCATAAGTCAGATGATCAAGTCATTATTCCTAAGTTCTTTGATATGGTTCTTACGCAATTTGGTGTTAAAATCAAGACATTTCGGTCAGACAATGCTAAGGAGTTGATGTTTAATGAATTCTTTCAAAATAGAGGTGTTTTACACCAACATTCATGTGTTGAAAGGCCCGAGCAGAATTCGGTGGTTGAAAGAAAACATCAACATCTGTTGAATGTTGCAAGAGCCCTATATTTTCAATCTAATATGCCATCTAAATATTGGTCGTAGTGCATTCTAGCTGCTACCTACTTGATAAATAGGACACCGTCGCGTGTTGTGGGTAATGTTTCTCCCTATGAAAAACTATATGATGAGTGCCCATATTATTCACAACTTAAATCTTTTGGTTGTCTAGCGTTTGCTTCTACTCTTCAAGCTCAGAGAACAAAGTTTCAACCAAGAGCAAAGGCCTGCATGTTTATTGGATATCCTCAGGGTATAAAAGCGTATAAGTTGCTTGATCTTTGAAACATGACAAATTTTTGTTTCAAGATATGTAGTGTTTCATGAAGACACATTTCCTTTTCTCCATTCACAGCAACGCATTCATGACAATCCATTTCCTATGCATGTAGTTCCGATTGTTGATGGTTCATCTTTTGATGATTCGGTTCCTGATGCTTCAAATCAGCATGGTGGTTCAGATCATCAACATTTCAATTCAACAGATGTGGGTTATATTAATAGACCGGTAAGGGCTCGTAATAGACCCTCGTATTTGCGAGATTACCATTGTAATCTAGTGCAGAAAAAGGATTGTAATTCATCAAACTGTCGATATCCAATCTTTGATGTTTTATCTTATCAGAAATTATCATCACAACATAAAGCTTATGTCTTAGCTTTATCCACTCAATGTGAACCCAAAACATATGATCAAGCAGCAAAACTGAAGGATTGGCAAGATGCCATGAATGATGAGTTGCGTGCACTGGAACAAAATAAGATATGGAGTGTTGTTTCCCTTCCAGCAAATCGAAAAGCTCTCGGATGTAAATGGGTATACAAGATCAAAAGAAAGGTTGATGGGTCAATTGAACGATATAAAACGCGACTGGTGGCGAAGGGTTTTAATCAGCAAGAGGGTATCGATTTCTTTGATACTTATTCTCCGGTCGTTAAGATGGTTACCGTTAAAATGTTGTTAGCATTGGCCGCACAACGTTCTTGGCCTTTGTTGCAATTGGATGTCAACAATGCTTTCTTAAACGGAGACCTCGATGAAGAGGTATACATGCAGTTACCAAAAGGATATACGTTTCAGGGGGCGAGTTCTTCTACTGTTCCAATGGTGTGTAAGCTGCACAAATCTTTGTATGGCTTGCGTCAAGCATCGAGACAATGGTACGCAAAATTCTCAAATTTCCTAATTTTAGACGGGTTCACTCAATCCAAGGCGGATTATTCTTTGTTTCACAAAGGAACGGGATCTTCATATGTTGCTCTTCTTGTTTATGTAGACGACATAGTGCTTACTGGAGCTTCTCTAGACATGATCAATGAAGTTAAGACGAGGTTGAGCAATCAATTTAAACTTAAGGATTTGGGTAATTTGAAACATTTTTTAGGGCTCGAAGTTGCTAGATCAAAAGAGGGTATCACAATCTCTCAGCGACAATATGCACTCGAGCTACTCGAAGATTCCGGTTTGTTGGCTGACAAACCTGTGCAATACCCGATGGATCCGAAGTGTAAGCTGTCAAGTTTTGATGGAGAAATTTTGCAAAACCCAGCTCAATACAGAAGATTGATAGGAAGATTGATGTATCTCACCATCACGAGACCCGATATTGCCTATGTTGTCCATCGATTAAGTCAGTATGTTACTAGTCCTCGCATTCCTCATTTGCAAGCTGCTACTCATTTGCTGAGATTTTTGAAGCTTAATCCCGGACAAGGCTTGTTTTTGTCTGCTAAAAACTCTTTACAACTTAAAGCTTTTACTGAAACAGCTTCAGACAACCAATTGAAAGCCTTTTGCGACTCAGATTGGGCAGGGTGTCCTGACACGCGCAGATCTGTCACGGGCTTCTGTGTTTTTCTTGGAGATTCTTTGATTTCGTGGAAATCAAAGAAACAGTCTATTGTTTCACGGTCCTCTACTGAAGCAGAGTACCAAGCCATTGCCGCCGTTACAAGTGAGGTTGTCTGGTTACAACATCTATTGTTTGATTTTGGAGTTCATAGCGGTGATCCTACTTTGGTGTTCTGTGACAATGCGTCTGCTGTTCGGTTAGCTTCCAATCCGACGTTTCATGAGCGAACCAAGCACATAGAGCTTGATTGTCACTTCATACGTGACAAAGTTATTGATCGCACTATCAAGCTAATGCCGATTCGAAGTCAGTTTCAACTTGCAGACATCTTCACTAAGCCGCTGCCTCGATCTAAGATGTTGCCAATTGTTTCCAAGATGGCTCTTAAAAACATTTTTGCGAGTCCATCTTGAGGGGGCGTAATAGGGTTGTGGTATTTGCCACTATAAATATCTGTACATTTTGTTTTTGTTTCATAATAACATAATGATAATTCTCTCTCTACTGTTTTCTCTTTACTAGCAATGTGATGGAGGAGGTTGCGATGGTGAAAGGGGATGGGTTTGCAGGATAGGTTGCACGTTTTATTATATGAATATAATATGTTAGGAGTTGCGGGTTGCAAGTTTCTATATATAAGTATATATATATATATATATATATATATATATATATATATATATATATATATATATATATATAAGAGAGAGGGGAAGGATCATGCGAGAAGTTAAACGTTTTGCGAGAAGGCGAGAAGTGTGATATCATATATGATTACACAGCTTGTGGGTGTGCTTAATCATATATGATTAAACGTGTATGTATTGCCAATATAACATGTGTTTAATCATATATGATTAAGCTTGTATATCATATATGATTAAACACTTCTCGGCTTCTCACAAAATGTTTAGCTTCTCGCAAAATGTTTAGCTTCTCGCAAAATGTTTAGCTTCTCATTTGAACCTGCCCCTATATATATTTGTATATTTATATTTATATATATAGGGTTAGGTTCTGGTGACAAGTTGAGATTAACATGAGAAGCGTGAGAAGTGGTTATGTATATAATATGTTAGGAGTTTGCAGGTTTTAATTCTAGATCTCTCCAAATCCAATCCAATTCAATCCTGCAAACCAAATGGGACCTTAAAGTTTATGGATGCCTTACGTGACTGAAGGGGTATTTAGATGTGGTGCAAAAATAATTATTGCAAGATTGCAACTTGAAATTTCAATAATTAGTTTCTTTTAGTGTTCAACAAAATTGATTCAGATTCATATTTTTCATAATCAAGATAATCATATTTTGAAAGTTATTGCAACAAAATTGATTTTTAAAGTAAATGTACAATTATGTAAATACTGTTAACTTGAAGGGTATGATTCGACTCTTGGATGTCTAAAGATTACGATTTTGGTACGATGGAATTACCTTAATTCGGTAGCCCGTTGAAAACACGTCAAAATTGAAATGCATGTGAAGATTTGAGGATCTGACAATCTTGCAAAATCCAGCTTGTACCATGTAGGATTTCACTTTCAGTCATTTTCTCTTAATCATGTGGATTCAGTGCATTCAATCGAAAAGTAAACGAACACTTCATTTTCAAAATTTATATCAATAAGTAACTATATCAAGGATAAAATAGTCATTTAATAAATAAAAGAATCATTAAGTAAATGAAAAATACAATAAAAGGAGGGCTATGTCCGTTGGTAATTATTGATAGATTTTTGTTATGTATATTATATTTTTATTTAGTAATGATACGTATTATTAAAATAATATGGTAAAAATAGTATAACAAGTAATATTTTTACTTGAAGCACAATAATTCCCACCATAGGCATAAGTTAGTGAACTACACACCAAGATGTGTATGATTGTGAACGGGAGTTTGACAAATATGAGAGCACGCATGCAATTATAATTATAATCTTTCATCTTTTTGCCCCCCAAATTATATCATTCGTCCCATCTAAATAAATATTATACTACTCTAATAACTTTTTTTTTTAATTTCAAACCATTTAAATATATATATATGAGAAATAGAGAAGTAATCTTAGTCATTCATCTGGTCAACATTTGCGGATTTGACCGCGAAACACCGAATAATTTCTTACATGGTCTATAGAAGGTAGAGGGGTAGTTTCGTAAAATACACGGGATGAGTTCATATATGAACCTATATGATTCACATATGAACTATACGTTCATATGTGAATCAATTAATTAATTCATATATGAATCACAAAAATTCATATATGAATTTGTTAATTAGTTCAACTGATTCATATATGAACTTACAGTTAATTACTTCATATGTGAATCAGTTAATTAGTTCATATATGAATCACAAAGGTTCATACATGAATCAGTTAAAAGAGTTTAGATGTGAATTACACTGATTCACATATGAACATATAGTTCATATGTGAATTATACAGTTTCATATATGAACACAACCCGTGTATTTTGTAAAAATTACGAAAGTGTCCTTCTATTTTTGGAATAGCCATAACTTTTGACCAGTCAAAGCCGCAACTTTTGACCAGTCAAAGCCGCAACTTTTGACCAGTCAAAGCTAAAATATTTGACCAGTCAAATCCGATCTTTACCGTATGAATGACTATGATTACTTCTCTATTTCTCATATATTTATCATTTCTCAAATGAACCTAAGGTTATATATATATATATATATATATATATATATGGATATAAATATTTGAGAATTACATAATTTATGCTATCAGTGAGATAACTAATGTTATTATTAATGAGTTAAATAATGTATTTTTTTAAGAAAATTTCAAATTTCATAAATATATATGTATATATATATATATATATCTCCCTCTCTCCTACTCTCCTAACTCATGTACATGTATACATATTTACAATTAAATATGTATATAAGGTGAATACAATAAAAATAATTTTAAAAAAGTTTGTACTAAGGTATTCATTATAATATGTTCATAAGTGGTATATTTAGGGGCCGTTTACCAACCGCTTACCCGGGTAAGCGCTTACTAAGTCATGTTACGTTATGGATGAAGATGATAATGAACCAAGAATCTTACCCGGTAAGAGCTAAGGCAGGACCAAGAGTCTTACCATGGTAAGTGATGACGAAGACTCTTACCACGGTTAGTGTTTACCGGGAAAATTGTTGCATACGATACCGTTTTGGTGGACTAAAATCTTACCCGGTAAGTAAGTGATAGTGTTAAATTTTACCGGTAAGCGCTTATCGGAAAAATTGTTGCATATGATACCGTTTTGGTGGACTAAAATCTTACACGCTAAGTAAGTGATGGTGTTAAATTTTATTAGTAAACGCTTATCCGGATAAGCGTTTGGTAAACGGCCCATTAGTTTTATTGCTTTACTAATTTTTAATGGTTTAAATTAGATCTCACCAATTAGAAAAATCTTAGAAGAAGATCCTCTTACACCCACAAATTTAATATTATAAACAAAATGATATTATAGACAAAATGATTTTGCAACTCTTCAACGTTGTTAGTTACATATTTAAACATAAATATTTATCAATTATATATTTACATATGATTGTATTATTTACATTATATTTATTTGAATGTGTTCAATAATTTATATCACATGTTTTAACTCACATATAATACATTTCTTAATTATATAGAGAGAGATAATTAGAGAGATATTGATTAAATTTATTTAATGTTGACTTTAATTTGATAATTTAGATAATAATTGAACAAACATAATACATTTTATTGTAAAATTTAAATATTTGATTGATATATTTTTATTTTAAATATCCGGACTGAATTATCTCATTGGACATTTTAAGATTAAGATGACAACTAAAGTCATTCCATTTGAAGATTTTGATGGGAAACAAAATTTAATACATGTCTCTTTTGCTAAATGTTGTCATTTGTGGGCCTTCTTTATAAATATGGTAAATTAATAGCTCCTTTACCAACTTTTGGTTTTTTAAGAAAAATAATCAATCATATATTTTTTATGTCCTAAAGTAAATGTTTGAAAATATACATATTTTTAATATTATGTAATTATTACACTTTTTAATTAATAAAATAATAATAAATTACCTTAATTATAGAGAGATAAAATTTATCCATCTTATAATTAAGGGTAGTATGGAAAAATATAATTTTTACTTTTGAAAGTTGATACTTGTTTTGCAGCAAACTAAGGGTATGTTTGACAAACTAACTGATAAGCTAGCTTATGACTGATAAGCTAGATGATGAAAAAGTCACGTTTGACAAAAACTAGCTTATAAGCATGTAAATTACCAAAAAGAACATCTAAAAAAAATATCAATTACAATATTTAATAATATAATTAAAACAAATTTATAGTAATGTATATATTAATTAATACAAATAAGTTAGTAAATAATATAATATGTTTATATAAAAAAATTTGAAATTTATGATTGTATATATTATAATCTACATTAACTTATGATTTTAAATAACCGTTACATATAATATGAAAAAATAATCACATAATAATTACAAAAATAATAATAATTGATAATTAAAATATATTGATCAATATTAAAAAAATTGATATAATTATTAATAATTTTAAATAATTAAAAATTAATATCAATATATAATTAGAATTTATGTTATAATTTTCAGATAATATTAATTAGGGAAATTAATTAAAGTAGTCATTTCAGAAAATCGGGTTTATCTCCTAGCCATAGTTTATTAAAATAGCCGTTACGTTCGTGAAAGAAGTTCGTATATACGAACACCTCCTTAGAACTGATAAACTTGATACATCTTCGTAATATACGAACATAATTTAAAAAGTCATTAAAAATCATAACTTCGTGAAATGGTTCATGGAAAATGCAAGGAGTTAAAAAAATTTATGTTTTTGGCCCCTGTTTTCAACCGAAGAAGTCTTAGATTAATTTAAGTTTCAAATTAATAATTAACACATATTATTTATGTAATCAAGATTCTATAAAATCTTGAAGAATAAAATTAGAAAGACAAAAAGAGGGATGGGTTGTATTGTATTAAACCTGCCATTGGAGATTTCGTTTTTGGCAATAAATCCAAAGAAAGGGCCTCGATTAGCAGCATCTTCAACCTTCTTTTGCTTAAAATACTCCTGAAGCTCCTTGGCCTTTTGTCTCTGAAACTCCATGGTCACTACATTCTGACCCACCACCATCGACGTATCCGGTGGTGGTGATGATACAGAATTAGATGGTGGTGGAGTTGGAGTTGGAGTTGGAGGTGCAGCTGGTCTTGCAGGTGGGGTAGCAATGGAGGGTCTTCTCAAAGGACCATCAGCCTGAGAGCATCTTATGGTAACTACAGATCGCTTGCTGCTTGCACAACATCTAAATCCAACACCTGTATTCAATGATGATGATGATGATGAATTTATGATTCTTATGTATTGGATTGAAGCTACTGACATTTTTCCTAAATTCGTGAAAGGAGTTCGTATATACGAACACCTCCTTAGAACTGATAAACTTGATACATCTTCGTAATATACGAACATAATTTAAAAAGTCATTAAAAATCATAACTTCGTGAAATGGTTCATGGAAAATGCAAGGAGTTAAAAAAATTTATGTTTTTGGCCCCTGTTCGTGAAATTCCAATATATTACAAACCTAGAAGTTACATTTTTGGTCCCTGATCGTGAAATGGTTTGTATTATACGAATCTGGAGGTCCGTGTAATTATTTTTAAATGTTTCACGAACTTGGGCCTAAACTGTAATTATTTTTAAATGTTTCATGAACACATATCACAAAGTGGGGCCAAAACTGTAACATTTTAATTTATTATGCGAAGATGAGGGGCCAAAATTGTAACTAATTCATTTTTCAAAAAATATGTTTGTATATCACGAACATATTCCACGAATTGGGGCCAAAAACATAAATATCTTTGAATTATGATTCAAAGATGAGGGGTCATAATTGTAACTTGCTTATTTTTTTGAATAAAATGTGTTCATACTTGGGATATCACGATCAGATGCCAAAAATGTAACTTCCAGGTTTGTAATGTATTGGAATTTCATGAACAAGGGCCAAAAATGTAAATTTTTTTAACTCCTTGCATTTTCCACAAACCATTTCACGAAATTATGATTTTTAATGAGTTTTTAAATTATGTTCGTATATACGAACACTGTAACGCCCTAAATCTAGAAATAGCAACTAAACCCTAATTTTGACCTAAATCCTCCAAAATCTTCCAAACCGAAATTAGAGAAACCAAACACTGGGAAATCATCATTGAAGCATTTATATCTTATATTAGGGTTTAGAAATGGAAGGGGTTTTCCCGGGAATTTTGGGTATTTTCATAAAATTGTAGAGAGAATGGGCATTTTCGGTAACTCAATTTCGAACTTGGGGTATTTCGATTAATTTCTGTTTTTAATTTACAAAGTTATGTTGTATATTCTTTTAATTCTATCAAACACTTAATATGTTTTCTTAATTGCACTAAAAATAAGATATTTTTATAAAAGGAAAAAGTCCAAAAAAAAAAAAAACCCAACGAATTTTTCCTTTTTGAATGATTAAGTCTCTAACATTTTCTTTAAATGAATAAACCATTGAACTTTCTTATTTCAATGATTAAGTCCCTTATTTTTTTTTTAAAATAAATAAACCATTAAACTTTTAAAATTTGTTACCTGTACCCTTTTAACCCAAAAAGATACATGGAGTCGACTAAGAAGGTTTTAAAGTATAAAAAGAACATAGATCTGTTTTACCGTTCCTCAAAAGCTACGTCATTCAAACCCGTCGCCACTCCTCGAGGATATTTGTGTGTACACAGGTTATTTGTGTGGGTGGTGCATAGGGACACACATAGAGAGTGTCGGAGCATTTGGTGTGCAACTCATCCAACTAAAAGTGTTAAGACACACTGACATTCTTAAACTAAAATGATCCATTCAGATACAGTTCTAATGTATATTCAAAGGAGTAACGTTCATCCTACTAAAAAAATCCTCAAACTTAACATACCGTTAGGTTGTGTCGAGTCAAATCTGCTCCGTTTTTTACGAAAAGACCTTCTGAGTGGATATGTTGGAGTACGCTAAAAGTTTCATGCTTAGATTTTTAGATAAATTGTATAATGTTTAGATTTTTTATCGAATATAAATTAAAAAAGTTGTTCAAAAGGATATATACAAAAACCAAACTAGTAAATTCGACAACAAATGGGGTTTGAAAAAGGTAAAATGCATACAATATTTCCTCACTACCCAAAAAAGAGACTATTTTTGTAAACATGATATTATGTATATAGAGAGGTACCCTCATCTCCGCCAAAGCGACTCCGATATCATTTCTCCCCCCGGTCCGTGAATGCAAGACTTATGCGCTTAGAGATGCAATCCATTGGGTCTACAATTGTGGCCTATCCAATGTTATCTTAGAAACGGACGCCAAAGTTGTGGCGGACGCTGTCTACGATCCAAACTATGACAACTCGGAATTTGGAGATATCATCCTGGACATTCGACAGCTTCTTGGGTCCCTTGACAATTGTTCGGTCCTTGCTATAGGCAGACAAGCTAACGAAGTTGCTCACTTACTTGCGAGACACTCTCGTTATTTATCTTGTCCTAATGTGTTTGGTGTAATTCCGCATTTTATTTTTCCTTGTATTGACGACTTCTGTCATGATCATGATTTTAATGAATCGATTGATCCTCGATCGGGTGATGGCAATGCCATAGCCTGATCGTGCCTCAATCTTTTACCTTTCAAAGAGAGAGAGAGAGAGAGAGAGAGAGAGAGAGAGAGAGAGAGAGAGAGAGAGAGAGAGAGAAGTTCTCTTAGGTACACAAAATTGATTAGGAACCGAGAACCTCCTGCAGCATGCCACTCTTTAGAATGAATGTTAATCATGAATAATACAACATTCATGATTAATATAGAAGTGTGATTCATCATAAATCACAGATTCATGAAGAATATGTATGTGTTATTCATCATTAATCACATATTTATGATGAACATGTTATAATTCCTCATAAATATATACCACATGTCGCGTCATGAGTTGTCCCCGATCCCTAATGGAAATTAGGTTAGGAACCTGCTCACACACATAATGTATATATATATATATATGTGTGTGTGTGTGTTTGTGTGTGTATAGACTTGGGATCACGTGACACCAGTCTATTTTCGTGAGACCTGTGAGATCACATTTTTACACTTAAAACTTTACATCAAAACACCGTGTTTTTGGCCGTGAAAGTTCGGATTTTTTTATTTTCACAATATTTTTGGCTGTAAAAGTTCGGATTTTTTTTACCTTCACAGTGTTTTGCTGTAAAATTTCAGTTTCACATGTACCCATCCCTATGTGTGTATATATATGGGAAATTCTTTCCCTACCCCCCTGCATATTTATCTACCCCCTCCCCCTCCCCCTCACAATCGAAATCTTTTTCTTTTTTAATTTATAATTACATTTTTTATCCTTATATTTTTTTGATAGATTTACTTTATACATTTTAGTTTTATATTTTTTATTTTACATTTTTATCATATTAACACATATAATCGTATATTAACTAAAATACGTTAAATTTTTTTTTAATTTTAACAAGTTACACCATTATAATCGTCTCGTTGATACGACGATACCTTCGAAATGAGTCTAATATTGAATATTTTTTTATTTAATTATATTATTATATGTCATATACTATACCTTGGTTAATTGATTTTTTTTTGAAAAAAGAGAAAATGCATCACATCGAACATAAGTTTTTAACATAAAGATAATAAACATAATAAATATATTGCGTAGTTTTTTTATTCCAACAGATTCCAACTTTGATTATTCATTTAAATCAACATTCACGAGTACGAGTACGCTCTATATATTCTTCATGCACATCTAATCTACGTTTGTATGGGATAATCCACGACATTGCATCTGGAAGTACATGACGTGTCCAATGGTGTATGAGTGTGGGCATTGGGTAATCTCCGTTTAATACCACCTTTATGTAATGATCACCTTTATGTAATGATTACCATTAACATGCACTATTGCAATTGACTCGTCTTTGGATGATGACGGCGGTTGTGTCCTGAATGGTAAGTATGTCGCACTGCCTTCCATACTGAGAACATGTAGTATGACATTGAACCTTGAAGCAGTTAGAATTCCCATTTCAGCCATAGCGATCCAATGCCTAGGTGGTGCAAAGATGCCCTTCTGGAAAAAATCCAACGCTTCGTAAATTCTTTGGCACTCGTTGGCAATCACATCAGAGTAATCATCAAAATTCCCAGTTAGTTCACCCATTAACTCTGTGCGGATAGTGTCTCATGCATCTTCATGACCACCGAAACAAGTAGATATGGATCGAAATCCACAATTTCCATCGCCCAATACATCTTGTACTTGTGTGATGTATGAATGAAATAAACTCGGGATTTGATCAAGATATGGAGTGGGGGGGGGGGGGGGGGTTGTCGTTGGAAGTAGGAGCTATGTCTCGCTGATTCTTGATGATCAAAATCTTCGGAGTTGATAAATGTTGGCGCGTTAGAACAACTGCGTCTACGAGGGTCTTCAATAATATTTTTCTTTGGAGCTTGATTCTTTAGAGAAGGACGTCCACAAGTGGTTCTATGAGCCGAGGGTTCATGAAACAACGTTTTTTCCGGCATTATTATATCCTTTAATTTTTTAACAAGCTTTTACGGCCAGGAACTGATTGTTTATTGAAATTTTCTCTAAACATCTGAACTTCATCGTCACATTGAATATTGTCGATCGCATGGCGAAAAATCAAGTGTTTTCCAAAATACGTCGATCGCATCAAGTGGAATGGGTACGCCTTGACATGTATATATTGCTTGTTCATGCACACATGGCAACCCTGACTTGTACGCAATTTACAACCACAATTTTCAGAAAATACGCTAGTCTCGAAAGACCGCGCATATTCACTGGAAATCATATCAAGTGCATAAAATGAAACAAAGCCCCACAAATTTTGATAGTGTGGTTTTTGAAATCGATGTTTTCTAATATTTTTACTCATTTCAAAACTTGCTTTGATCGATGTGTCTTGTGACTGAATTACAACATGAATATGAAATAAAATTCTTTTTAAATCTGCTTGTGAAGTCTCCAAATAATTTTTTTTAATTTTGAATGTTGGCTTTCAACTCTATTTGTTGTATAATTTCCAAAATTTAAAAATCGATCAACCCAAGCAGATACAAACATTTTCTTTAAAAATCGATCAACCCAAGCAGATACCTTAATGGTGTAACTTGTTAAAATTAAAACGTATTTTTTAACGTATTTTAGTTAATGTACGATTTTATGTGTTAATATAGTGATGGTGTAAAATGAAAATTAGAAAAGTAAAAGGTATAAAGTAAACTAACTAGATAATTATAAGGGTATAAAATATAAATATATATTAAAAATCATGTTTTGGAATCTTGTTGTCTACGGTGTGAGTGAGATAGATATGTAGGTGTGGGTATATGATTATAAGGGTGCGTTTGGTTTGCAGACTGGGTGGGACAGGACGGGACAAAAATTCACTGTCCCATGTTTGGCGTGATATGGGACAGGACAAAAGTTCACTGTCCCATGTTTGGCGCGACAACATGGGACAGGGACAAAGACTGGACAGGGTGGGACAAGATGGGACAAAAAGAGGTATTTTCTTGTTCCACCTACATGGGACAGAAATGAGACAGAAACTAAAAATCACTGATTTACCACCATTTGATGTATAATCCTAATATGGTATTGGTCTTAAGGGTCACCACTACTCATCGTCGCTACTACCACCATCGGCGGCCACTAGTAGCCACCGCTAACCACTGTCGGCCACCTCTATCTATTTCTCCACCATAACAACCTCCTCCACCACCTCCACAACCATTGGTCATCGCCACCACCACTACCATCGTCGACCACCTCCACTAACACCGATCACCACCACCTATTGTCGCCACCACCATCGACGGCCACCGGTAGCTACCACCAACCATCGTCGACCACTTCCACCTCTTCCTTCACTACTACAACAACTTCCTCCTCCACCTCCATAACCACCACCCATCGCCACCTCCACCAATCACCACCACCCATTGTCGCCGCCGTCACCGATGCTCACCGCCAACCACTGTCGCTGGCTGCCACCACTGTCGCTCGCCGTCAACCATCGTTGGTAACCTCCGTCTCTTCCTCCACTACAATAACCTCTATTACCACTGTGCACCGCCACCACCACTACCTCTATTACTATCTTCCACCTTCTTCACAACTATCGTCTTTCACCGGGCACCCATCGTCTTTTATCTGTACTCGTCGCTGCAACTATGCATCCGCCAATTCATTAAGATCTTCCAATTGAATCAACTATTTATATTTTTTTATATGAATCGAATTTTTTCGAAATACCATCAATTATTTCAGATTCTTCATTCAAATTTCTTACTATTGTTTTTGTATGTATTTATATGTATGACAATTGTGTAAAAAAATTAATAATGTATTTTAATTAATATTTAAAGATATACTTTATTTGTGTTATTTATAAATATTATATGACATATAAAATTATCAAACAACTTTTAGAGAAACTTGTCCAGTCTTGTCCTATCCAGTCCTAGTCGTACCAAACACAAGACAACCATTTGTCTTGTCTTGTCCAGTCCTGTCCTAGCCTCTTGTCCTGTCCAGTCCCGTCCCGTCCAATCTTGTCTGCGTACAAACGCTACCTAAAGGGGTAGGGATAACAACCCCACATATATATATATATATATATATATATATATATATATATATATATATATATATATATATATATATATATATATATATATATATATATATATATATATATATATATATATATATATCGAGAGAGAGGGGACGTTTAAATGCAAGCTATTCACAAACAAAGATCTCCATATCTCCAAGATTTATTTATAGGATTCTCTTTGCATCATTCCATAGGAAAAGTGGCAAATAATGTGTGCAGCCTTTTCTTCTTTTTTCTTTCTAGCTGAGCCTGAGATAGCCAGTAGCCACAGCCCACATATCTCTCAATCCAATCCAATCCAATCCAATCCAATCCATTAACAAAAAGCATTTGTACCATTTGCAAGTGTCAAATCATGGAGAACAAAAGTTGACTTCAAAGTCAAAATTAACACAAACTTGATAAACTCCACAAATACATGGATTTATGTTCCATTAAAATCTCTCTTTCAATCTTATAAATCAAAACAAGATGATCAACCACAGACAAAAAGAAGCATTACCCTCCAGGAAATTAAGGATCTTTAACACTTTGAGAGCCTGCCCCCAAAAAATTATTGGTAAAAAGTGCAGCAAAATAAATTTTTCGCGAGCCCGAAACCATGGAAAACTAAAACGAACCTAAGAGGCGGTCTTTTGTGCTTTATCGGGTAGGATATTATCAGGTAGAGTAAGCTCCACGGGTGTTTCACGAACCACACCAATCATTGAATCATACTCTTCGTCTTTGCGTGCAAACTTCTTGCGCAGTTTCTTCTCCAACTCGATCTCCTCGAAGCCCTTTGCATTTTCAGCAGCGTGAACCGCGGCTAAGTTGCTGTAGTTGACAGCTGATTGAGAAATGAAGGCTATTTCTTCTTCGGTGAGCTTCCTCATGAACTTTGCCGGATTGCCTCCCCATACCTATCGCAAAAAAAAAAAAACCTTACTAGTAAGCAAATGATCCGACGAGATGGAACTGAACAAAAACTTGTTGTCCCATGTTTGGTGCGAGTGTGTGACATTAGACCGGGACAGGACACTACTGACCAAAATAAGTGGTACAAAAACCAGGGGATGAGACAAGATTGGTAAATTACTAAACCACCCATATCAAATTAACAAACCTAAAACCTGCCATAATTTTTCATCCACCTGGTCCATTCTGCGTACCAAATGCACACCACGGGAACAACCTCTACCCTTTGTGGTAAACGAAAGGTCTGTGTGCACCCTACCCCCCCCCCCCCCCCCAACCCCAAAAAAAAAAAAAAAAAAAACCTTCTTCCCTGTGAAATATAATGGGTCAATCTACTAATTGAAAACTCATTTAAGGTAACTTACCAAAGGACCCTGTATCGTAAGCGTGAACTTTAGGAGCTCAACGATGTGCCACTTTCTAGGAGTCAAGTTCTTAAAAATTGGGAAGCTAGAAAGATCACCACTCGTTAGCAAGTACCTAGTACATATCATATGTAACAAAAACTCGAAAAGGGAAGAGCTAAACTTTGACTTTGACGTTATTTCTGAGGGTATATTAGACATTTGGCTAATTGTCAAGCACTTGTACTATACCATCTTGCTGAATCGATCATTAAATTTTATATGGGATGGATGGAGAATTGGTTTTAAAGTTGAAAAGTAAAGTTAAATGTCACTACTTCCGAGTGGAGGGTGTACGTTTCAGTAATGGGAGTGAGTGAGAGCCTACAAACCTCTCCAAATGGAATTCTTGTATTTTGCCTCACAAGAGCTCCAGCGGCAACCATGGCATTTTTCTCAACATGAGATCCATCAAGCAGCGTCGCACCCATGCCAACAAAAGCCTCATCTTCAATGGTGCATGCATGTATTACAGCACCATGACCTGTTTAAAGTTTTGACTATGAAATTATGGCTCTAACCATGAACCAATTGATGCATGGAAAGAAGTGAACTCGATATTATTCACATTTTGCACACCATGGGCAGGTTCATGCAAGAACCGTAAATATTTTAAGAACCGTGAGAACCAACTATTCACGATGAATATCCTGAATGAATATTCATGAATGAAAATGCATGATATTCATGATGAATAATATGTATATTCATCATGAATACTTGGTTCTCACGGTTTTAAAAATATTTATGGTTTCTAAATGAACTTTCCCCTTGCAGACCAATGATACTGACCTACAGTAACATTGTTGCCGATTGTTGTTGGCAAAACATTTCCGCTTATATTGGATTTGGCTACGTGGACAAGAGCATTATCTTGGATGTTTGTTCCTGATCCAACACTGATACTGTTCACATCACCTGCAGATGGAGTTCACATTAAAGAAAAAAGAGAAACACTCAGAAAAGCACAAGGTTTTTTTTTTCGTCTGCCGGGGGGAGGGGGGGGGTATGCACCCACATTCTTGCATTCTATTTTTTCAGATGTCAAAATAAATGCACATTGCTCATAGTTTAACATAAGTGTTGATTATTGCAAATAGGCAAAGAGGTCATTTTGGATTACTTACAGAAGGAAATGTTGTCTTTATTTTGGTACATCCCAAAAAAAGGAAATTGTTGCGTTTATTTGAGACAGAGGGATTACCTTCTAGATTTGAGAAATGCATGCTAATGCCCTTTTTTTTTTCTCTCTATGGGTCCATTTCTTCTATGTCACTCTTTTTTATCTCCCCAATTTCCGCTCCATCTCTTATATACACCTCTATCTTGCAATAACTTCACAAACACAGCTACATATCACGCTAATGCTACAGACTCCTCTTAACGTTCATCTGTTTCTTGCTATTTATTAATGGCCCTGTCACCTCTATCTTCTTTTGAACATCAATCAGTTCCATTCATACCATGTTCAAATTCAATAAAAGTGAAGGAAATCAAGGGCTTGCAATGCATTTTCATTTATACGTGGACTTTTAGTTTATGTATTAATTTAGGATATTTTCAACTTTATATGGTTTATCCTTTCCGTCTAGAGTTGCAACTTACAAGAATAGGTTTGTATGAGTAGTTGAGTACAAGAACTAATATCATTTTCTTCATGATCAACCATCATCAAGCGATGAATTCTTAACAAGCTATCTAAAAGTACTCAAATTAAGACAATACCAACATTCAGCTTTTAGACAACTTCTTAATGACTCGTCCAACATGGAAAAAAAATGAAAAAAATTCACCGACAGTTTCTTTCCACAGTCACGTGGTTATGATTGCTATTAAGAATAGGGCTTTTCAAAATTTCTACCCGCCAACCCAAAGATTATGGAATTTGGTGCAGCCCCGTGAACCCTCTAATTAGTATATGCTATGTGCAACAGAAAAATCAAGAAGCACGCAAGGTAACTGCCTCAATAATTCTAATATAAAAAGACGACCTTTCAAGATCATGGAGTCCACACAGGTGTCAATCTAATGATACAAAGGGTTTAACAAAATATCCAACTGAATAATAGAGTAGACATCTATAAACAATGTGATAAATATCAAAGAATGTATCCTTCGTAATATACTTCCCAATTGGCTCATTTGTACACGTTTTAATTCATAAATTTGCAGATAAAAATTTGGTACATATACCTTTATGAAAATTATGGTAAGTAACCAAGGGAAACTTTTAAGTGTGGCACCACCGGCGTCGAGGTTAGATAGATGGAACAACCCATCTTGGGATCAACGCTTACTCACATAAGAATTAGGCAGCAATGCATAGTGGATAGGGACCATATGTATGTTCTTGTACTATTCCTTTTCAAGATCAACAAGATTTCAACAAGATTGCAACGGAATTACCTCATCCACTAGTTTACGAATTCGCCAATTATGAGTTGGGTGCTTTAACCATTCAGCCATGGATGTTTAGAGTATATAATTAAGGGGGGTTATTCAGTTATTCACATTAACTTAGCCTTTCACTAATGCTAGATATCAATACTTCTAAAAATTAATGACAACAGACACTCAAACCAAACACAAAAAAAAAATCTTAATTTATGAGTTTAATAGCATTCAGAACCTCGATTCATTTCAGAACTTTCTGATAGTTTCATGTTTCATACATCATGTGAAACAAGTGATCACATTAAGAGGCAAGAGCATCCACATGCTGGAAACCAGAAAAAGAAATGAAGGGGACAATTAGGTTGCCAATGGATTGATACAAACATTTTGATAATAGTTTAGCTTACCTCTAAGCACACATCCATACCAAATTGAGGAACCACGCCCCACCTGAACATCTCCAATGACAGACGCACCAGGAGCCACAAACGCATCTTTGTCAACCACGGGGTCTTTGTCAAACAAATTCATCAGCGTCTGGTGCCTAGACACTAAAGAGAGATTAAAGATAAGTTCAAGTTGCAAAAGACGATTCAATTTTGGATATCATGACAGTATGAATGTTATATGGAGTTAGAAAGACTTAACATAGCATACCTAAAAAACAGAAATAATTTAATGGTCAAGAATGTCGGGTAACAAACAAATGGTAAAAGTAACAAAACAAGGTGATGCTTAACCCGCCATATCAGAACAATACAAGTTGACAAGCTTTCTGATACTGATTCTCTGAGCTACCATTCCACCAGTTTTCACAGGTTTGTTAACGCGTTTTCAAGTGCAAAATGTGATTGATCATACAAATTCCTCAACAAAATGGGAAGTGACAATTAGAGAGACGAGATTACTTATGACGACCAATTCTTGTATTTCAAGAAGCTTAACTTCAAAAAGATCCAAGAGACTGAACTTCAAACATCATTAGAACCAGCATCAATGTTAACTGTTAGCTCACTCAGTATCACACCACCTTACTCTTAGAATCTATGATGTCTGAAGTGCTAAGATACATACATATATATAGTCGGGTTCAAACGAGAAAGGTACCTATTTAAGAGAATACGAAAATGAGTAAATCACATGTGATTTTACACTAACATCACGTACAAAATCACTTGTGATTCATGCGACTTTGCCCCGCGAGCAGAAGACGCGGCCAAAATCGCTTGTACACCTTTTATTTGCCCGTTAATGTAAAATCACACGTGATTTGGCTGTTTTCTTATTCTCTTAAATAGTTAACATTCTCGCTTGATCCTCCCTGTATGTATATGTATATATATATATATATACTAGTGTGGAAGTCTAACAACACAAACCATTCTATAAACTGCAAGGGTCTTGTTTAATAACATAAAACAACACAAAACCAAACGGTAAGTCAGGTTCAAAAACACAACCCGTCTACTGTTCTTCATGCTAAACAAAATTGATTTGATTCCAAAGTCGCACCGCGATCATAAATACACAGTACACATTCACCAACTATAATCTAAAGATGCTACAGATGCCCAATAGAAAATTCTCAAAATTGACAGGGCCATCTAGTTCCTACATTTAAATACATCCAAGAACATTTACTTCATTTCAAATGCATCTCATCTCAAGCTTCTACCTTTCTCAAGTTCACCACTATCATAACTAAAATTACAACTACCCTTATCCTTAATACATCACAATACAAACAAAGACAACAAAAGGTCAGAACTTTCTCAACATCTCAGCTCTTTATATGTTCATAAATATCAAATTCATATCACTAACACCGAAACTCCAAGCAAACAAGATTAGCTGAAGAAGCAATCTCAATACAATAATAAATACAGATGACATCTCATATCAATTTCAGCCCTAAATTGTCGGTGTTCTATTTGGCATTTCAACAAACACATAGAAGGCAATACGGAAGAAAACGAGGGTAGAACAAATGGGTGTTTCGGAATTAAAGCGAAAACAAAGATAGGAGAAGGTTTACCTTGTTCTTGGAAGAGGTGACTGCCTTGGAGGCTGAAGCCGACACGATCAACGGCTTGGCCGGCTACACGGATCCAAGATCCGACGACGTAGATTGCTCTTCCTAAAGTCCCCATTTATGTATGAAGGCCAAGAACCCTATTATCTGAGCTGGGTTATACTGGTTATTCTCGATCGAGAGGCGTCTCTTATGCTGCGGTCTTGAGGACAAGGGAGTGTGTGTTTGAGCTCAACAAATTTGGGGAAAAAAGGGAAAAAGAAAAACCGAGTTAAAACCGAGTTGGGTCGAGTTGGGACTGAGCCGGTGGAAGAAAGAGCTATGATTCAGTAGAATTGCCATGTGTTGTATTTTTTATCTTTCCCAATCATAAAGGTTTTCATCGGTGCGTAGAAAGTCAACCGATCCAATAGAAATTGACCGATATAATTAAATCCGACTGACCATAATCGGATATCCAATTGTAATTGAGTCGGATCTAATTAATAATCTCAACATCCAATTTGGATAAGTCGGTTCTTGGATGACAGTCTAGAACCGACCAAAACCGACAGAACCGAACCGACAAACATCCAATTACCCATCCAATTACCATCAAGTTTTCCATCCAACTATCATCCAATTATTTTGTTTGCAATTTGCTTAAATCTAAATTTGTTTTGTGTTGGTTTTAACACAAATTAAAAGTGATTAATCAATTTGTTTCATTGTTAGAAAATTCGATTAAATTAACACATTGGATGGATCCGTTCTGATTATCCATTGGATATTTGATTGACCCAATCCGATCCAATGATTATCCAATCCGATCCAATGGATATCCAATAAGAACATCCAATGGATGGAACCAAACCGATCTAATCATCCATTCGATTGGAAAAATCTAACATCCAATGGATGATTGGATCGGTTCGGTTCCTCTCACATCCATTGGATGTCAACCGATGAACAATCCTAGCTAAGAGGGTTAAATTGTCATTTTAATCCACTAAAAAAATGTACACACGTAATGCAACATGGTATATCTTTATTTTAATGTTTTATTTTCTTGATCGGAGGGGTCGCCCCCTCTGTATCAAAAAAATATTTTAATGTTTTATTTTATTTTTTGTTTTTATCGATGTTATAATACAATTTTGTGTGGTTTAAGAAAACGATAATATTTTTTATAAATTTGTTTAATTTATTTTTTTAATTTAATTTAAGTTAAATAATGATCTAACTTATTTTAGGTTTAATGATATGATTTTTTATTAAAAAAATAATTAAGTATTTTGTTACAATTCAATTATTATCTTAATTATATTTTAGATTTTTTATATTTAAAATGATATGTTTATCCTGTATTTGATTATGATTATCAATTAGTTATAAGTTCAAACATGCACTTTAAAAAGTTGTACTTATGCATCATTTACTTGTAAAGTTGAAAATTAATTAATTTAGCTAAATAGTAGTACATACTACATAATGCTTAAAAAGTAGTTTTTAAAACTTTGAACCAAATGGTTTATAATATAGTATTGATATATATATATATATATACTAGATTCGACCCCGTGTATTACACGGGGTAATTTAAAAAAAATTAAATCATGCCAAAATACTTATCTTACAAATATGAATTATCATCGAAAATACGATGTTACTTTTTTAAGTTTTTTTCTTTTCAGAGTTGTTTTTTTTTACAGTTGTTTTCAAAATGTCTTTGTTTTAGGCAGTTTTCACAAGGAAAGTTTTGCATAAAATTAATAAAAAAATATGAATAAATATTAAAAATTTATAAAACAAAATTTATAATATAATGTATGTAACACCCGGAAAATATAAGGTAAGTAATCATAATTATTAATGTGGCCTCGTTATATTTTATGTGAAGATTCTGTCTTGGTCTGGTAATGATGGGTATGCCATGTTAAATGTCATTGTTATAAGTTTCCTTGTAGGTTAATTTTATCGTAAACGCCGAAAAAAACGGGATTTTGGGGATGGGGCGACAATGACCGCGACTATGACATTGGTCATAGTCGCTTGGCAAGGTCGCGGGCCGGGGGGTGGTCTCGGTACACCCCCGGCGAGAATGACACGCGAGAGTGACAAGGGCACTATCACCCTGTCACAATCGCGGAATGTGTACCGCGGGCAGGTTGGGGGTCGCGATTATGCCCCCGCGACAATGCCATGGGCAAAGTCGCCGGGCACTGTCGCCGACGGGCTGTTAGGGTTTAAAAACCTGATTTTTGACACTTTGACTCCACTTTCCCCAC
Source organism: Arctium minus (assembly GCA_954870635.1). Classification (NCBI taxonomy): domain Eukaryota; kingdom Viridiplantae; phylum Streptophyta; class Magnoliopsida; order Asterales; family Asteraceae; genus Arctium; species Arctium minus. The sequence continues at coordinate 17,329,609 of OX941097.1, read as the reverse complement.
TTCACTTATTTGGTCCGATTCTAGAGAAGCTTAAGGGCGATCTTTCTCCTCCAAAACCCTAATCACATTTAATCCACTTCCTTGAGGTTGGTGAAAATTTGGAAGAGCATTCAAGTCTCCATTAAAGGCCTTTGGGTGTGCTAGCTACCTCCTCTCATCACTTTCTCCTCCTCTTGAACCACACTAAGTTTCTAGGGTTTTCTATAAAACCTAGTTTGTGAGTTTCTTGTATTATTTTCAAATGAGATACATATTTTATGTGCTTTCCTATTTAATACATCATTTTCATGAGAATATCTGATCACCTGATAAGTTTGACCTAACTGCTAATTTTGATATGGATGGTATCTTAGTCTTAAATATGGTTGTGGTAATAGATGAGATTATTATTCTTGATGTTGGAGCATGTTTACATATTTGTCTTGATGAGCCATGGATAATATTGAGTATTTGCATATTTTAGAGTTTTGTACCGAAATGATGCTTGAGATTGTTGAAGTCTTATACATGTATCTTATGGGTATGGAATTATGTATAGAGACGGAAATTGTAAGTACACGTAACGAACCATGAGTAAGTGCTAGGAGGATGTAGTCTTAGGTGCCACCATAATGGTATGCGCCTAGACCTCCGCCATTTGGAGTAATGTCTGGGAGGTAGTCTTCAAATGTGTCGGGCCTTCGGGATGTTGCTCAAGCGAGTGAACATCAAGGTACATTGACTTGAGGTAATACTCATTGGTGTGATGGGTCTCCCCCATGAATGACCCCGTATGGACTTTGGCGATTGAAGTGTCATAATTGTTCATAACATGCTTTATATAATTATGTCATGTTTTATGCAACTCACTAGACCCGTTTGGTCTAACACTTGATTGTTGGTATGTACCTCAGGTTCTAGCGGCGCGAGCGCCAAGGAAGCTTAATCGACTTTAGTGGTGAACTTGAGAGCATTTTGGGATGACAATATTGAAGACAATCATTTTGGACATAGTTGACAACCTTTTGTAATCTTATGTCTAGCGAGACTTAGATTAGGGAGTTGTCATCTAATATTGTGTCTTATTACAAACTTGTAATTAACAGGCATTTGTTGTTCATTTTGTATGAGCTCGTGCTTTGGCATTTATGCATATCGCATTTCTATTTTTCCGGAAATTTTTGTTAGTCCCATTTTTGGGGTGTTACATCGTAAATGAAATTATAGAAAAATGCATAGTTAAAATATTAATAAAATAAGAATCACGTATCATAAATTACCAAATATTTCTTTATATACAACATTTTTTGTTCTATTGCTAATTATACATTCATCATCTATAATTAATATTTTTAAAATTAAAATATCATAATGTCAAGAAAATAAAATTAAAAAATGTTATTTTATAAAACTTCATGATAAAAATCAAAATTCTTGTATAAAAATTTAAAGAGGATGAGGTTTTTATAAAAAATTCTTGAAGTAAAATTGATATGAAATAGCCAAAAGAAAATTAAGATAATTTAGTGATTATTTGTATCAAATCCCATATTAATCATGACACATTAATTCGTATATATTTATGATATTTAATAATATAATTAAATTCAAAAATATTCAATATTGGACTCATTTCGAAGGTATTGACGAAGCGATTACAATGGTATAATATGTAAAAAATAACAATGTTTTTAATGCATTTTAGTTCATATACATTATTTATGTTTATATGATAAGAGTCTAAAATGGAAAATAAAAAAGTAAGGAATTAAAAGTAAACTACATACCTAATTATAAGGGTAGTAAATGTAATGTATAAATTTAAAAAATTTGAATTAAGGAAAGATTTAAGGAGGAATGAATGTGGATGTACTAAATGAACTTATAATGTAAAATGCGTCTAAATACATGTTTAGACAGAAAAATGAAAAAATGGGTTCACCAGAAGGTGACACGTGTCCTTCTAGTTACTTATTTATTATATGTATAGATGTGTGTTTGTGTGTGTAAACATACTGTTCTCTTGGTCCTAAAATAAGTGTCTACATTTCTATTTTAGTTTGCCTATAATTGTCCACCTTTAAAATTAAATTTTCACTTTTGAATAGTAAAAGTGTAATTTAGTTATTTAACAAATGTAATAATTATACATTTCTAAAATTGTGCGTTATTTTCATTGTGGACATTTATTTTGAGACGGATAGAGTAATTAATTTGACGACCAAACTTTTACCTATTCTATTGAAACAAAGTTATTAAATGTTGTTTATTTTTGGTTTAATGAGCTTAATAATTTACTGGGTTGATTCACATAGCCATCTTAAAATATTTACTTGCTATTTAGTGGGAAAAAAAATGTTTAGTTTAGACAACTTGTAGGAACTCTTGTCCATATTTAACCATATTGCGCTTTATTTTCCACATCCAACCGTTGAAGAACACGGCTCTTCCCTCCCTTTCATTTTCTCGGCCGACTTCTTCACCCATTGCTGCTTCTCCTTCGCTCATCATCTTCATTATACATCTCCGTCTTCCTCGGCGTGGTTTTCTGCATCTCCATCTTCCTCCTTCGTGATGGTATTCTACTCCATTTAACAGGAAAATGAAAACAAAATTCTTCATTGTCTTCCTGTACAATCCGCCATCTCACCATTGCAATCGCAAGCAAGTACCCCATTCAGCAGATAAATCCATTCTATGACCGGTATTAGTTGCAGCTCTAGTGGAATTTGATGACACTTGGAGTGATGAACCGAGTATACTATCAAATAGATAAATAGATCTTTGCCGCTCTATTTTACAGGTAGTCATTCTTTCTCAAATATTTTTTTTAACTTTGTTTTGAGATAAAACACCTTGCTTATCAGCAACATTTTTTCGAGTTTGTTGAATTTGTTGTTTTAGAGTTCTACTTTTTATATAGGGTGTTCAACCAAAAGATATGTACGATAATGACAATGCATCAGTTAAACAGTGTTTAATTAATATTGATCGGTAAAATAGTCATTTATGTCATTTAAACTGTTGATTCACTATAAAAACAATATATTTTTTGAGAGAGACAAATTTATCTAGATAAACAATTTTACTCATACATAATCATCTAATAGAAAAACATTAAACAACCCATAAGTTTAGTTGGACGTCATATAATACAATAATTAAAGATTATTTTTTTTTGAACGGCAAGTTAACACACGCACACGTTCCCAGGGTATCCGGGCTCCCACTTAAGGGTGCCACCCGACTAATCCCCGTCGATCACGACCCAGCCCAATTATGGGTACCACTATGTGTGGTACCCTTAATTGAACAAAAATTGGAATAATGGTGTTAATTTCTTAAAGAAATAATAAAATTTATAAAACATAATATCAGATGTATTAAAAATAAATTTTGGCTTTAATTTAACATCTAACTGAATATATTATAGTTCATGAATAATCTTAAACCGTAACATAAACAACATAAAAATATTATGACTGGTCACCGTTTGGCACTCGAATAGACTTTCTTTTTTCCAATTTACTAACTCGTTTCTATATACAATACATAAGCTATAGATTTTTTAAATGAATAAAAATAGACGACGAACCAAATATTTGTTTTTAAAAAATTGTGTGATTTTTTGAAAATTAATATACAAGGCCTATAAAACCCTAGGTGTTACCATATACACACTTATTTATATCAAAATCAGGTTAAATCATATATTGAAAATATAAAAAGCAAGTTTTGTTATTAATGTATGTAAGGAGAAAATTAGTAGTGGGTGTTTACTTTTGACTTATTGGGTTTAATGGCTTAAACGGGCTTATTCACACATACATTTTGGATTGTTTACTTGCAGCTTAATGAAAAAAATTTCCGATACAACCCATAATGTGCACTTGTCCAAATTCAACCAACAAAATTACCTCTTCTACCCTTTAATTAAAAAAAACACGACGTCTCTCTCTCTCTCTCTCTAGCATGACTTCTCTTCATCAGTTCATCTCACATCTCTTCCCTTGTTGCCTAATCGCTCCGGTACATACCAGCGACATCAATGTCTGATTTCTCTTCTCGTCTGACTTCTCTTCGTTGACACTTAACTTCTCTTCTCTCCTACAACCGGCGACATCGGCTCTTCTTCTCCGACGATTACATCAACAATTTAGATTAGCATCTGCTTCTCCGACAACAACATTGTTGACTCAGGCCATTGATGCTTCTTCCCTCATCTCTCTCTCAACTATGAAGCCCCTTCATCTCCATCCCATCACTCCCTAATTTCTTGTCCTAACCACAAACGAGAAGAGGAAGAAACCTAATGGTAACACTAATTTTAATTTTGAAACCTTGATGCTGGTTGAAATTGGTTAAATAGATTTGTTAATCAATGTTTAGTTCATTGAGGGGTAAAATGGTCAATTTAGTCATTCAAATCGTTGATTCAGAAAAAAAAAAAAAAAAGAAACAACAATACATTTTTATCTACACAGATAATTTTATCCAGACCGACAACTTTACTTATACAGGGGCTATAAAAAATTTGGTAAACGACCCTTTAACGTATAGCCTACTAATATAACAAATTTTGAACACTAATTTTTCAAAATAAGGACCTTAAAATAAAAAGATGCAAAACAAAATTATTTGTATACTGATGCTACAATTTTCTGTTTGAAAAGGAAAGTTTAAGTTGGTAGTCTAATAGTAGAGTTAAAAAAGATCATAAAACCCCATTGATACAATTTAAAACCCACCCCCTTCTTCCTCTCAAATATTCATAACCGACTCCTGTTTCCCTGCAAAAATTAAATTCAACGGCTACACCTACCATTCAAATCTTTTGAAATCTTGAAACCGACCCACATCCCATCTCTCTCTCTCTTCAAAACACCAAAAATTCCAAGTGTTTAGTGAGAGAAACTGAAGCAAAAACACATACCCACTTCTTCAAGGTTCGATTTCTAATCAATCCCTTTTGTTTCTTCATCATTTTTCTCATTGACTTCAGGTTTCTTGGTGGATTTTTAATCATTGATTCATTTTTTACTCAGAAATATTCAAGAATTCTTGAAATCAATCTCTGATTTCAGTTGATAGACTCACAAGGGTATGATTTACACTACTTTTCTCTGCATTTCTCTCACATATATATATATATATGTATATGTATGTATCTATAGGTTCAAATATTTTAGTGTGCTATAAGATTAAATGATGAGAGAATGATGGGTTTTCAGGTGGGTTTCTGATTGATCAAGAAAATGAATGATCTAATGACGAAATCGTTTCTAAGTTATGTGGAGTTAAAGAAACAGACCCGGATCGACAACAAGTCAGAGGAAACCGATATCGAGAAAGGGGTTCAAGAACAGAAGATCACTCCATCTGATGAATCAAATCTCACCAACTTCTTTCAAGAAGTGGATGCAATCAAATCCAACATGGAAGAGATCACGAATCTTCTTTCCGATCTCCAGACTTTAAACGAAGAGACCAAATCCGCTCACAGCGCCAAAGTCCTTCGCGGGTTAAGAGACAGAATGGAATCCGATATGGTTTCGGTCCTCCGTAAAGCGAATGTCGTCCGCGTACGTCTCGAATCCCTCGACAACTCCAACGAATCCAACCGGAGTCGTTACAAACAAGGCAGCGCTGTGGACAGGACTCGCGTCTCCGTCACAAACGGGCTCCGAGTAAAACTCAAAGAAATGATGAACGATTTCCAAGATTTGAGAAACAAGATAGCGTCGGACCACAAAGAGTATCTCAAGAAAAGGTACTACAACGAAACCGGCGAGTACCCAGATGAGGCAATGATTGAAACGATGGTTTCTGGAAGTGGGAAAGTGTTCGAAGGGAAGAAAGATTCGGTTTTGGAGAATAAAGAGAGGCATGAAGCTGTGATGGATATAAAGAGGAGTTTAAACAAGCTTCATCAGGTTTTTCTTGATATGGCTGTTTTGGTGGAGACACAAGGTCAGAATTTGGATGATATTGAAGGGAATGTGGCAAAAGCTGGAAGCTTTGTAAGTGGTGGAACAGATAGTTTGTTCTATGCTAAGCAGATGAAGGATAAGCAGAGCAAGAACTGGGTGTGTTTTGTTTTGTCAATGGTGATAATTATATGTTTGGTATGCTTCATAGCTATGTTGTCGTCTTTCTGACCAACGAGTGCCGAATCTTTTAGGAATATGTTCAGAAACTCCAAATTCTATAGTTCCTAATACTATGTTAGGATAAGATTCGTTGTTTAGGATTTTTTTTTTGTTTCGTTTTGTTCTGGATCGAGTTTTCTTAGCTCAGGATTTATGGCTTTAGAGTACAAATCTTCAAGATAATGAAAAAATTGACTTCAATGAAAGTTTTTCAATGGTTTGTGATCTGGGTTTTGTTTCTTTTTGAAACATTACTTGTGGGTTCATCTCATAAGTTTCCATTTGCTAACTATGATATAACAGTGCAAGTATGACTTCAGAATGTACAAGTATTCTAATGTGTTCGTAGGGTTAGGGGAAAACCTAAAAAAAAACGGAAAACTGAGGAACACCCTGGTAGCCCTTCATCTGGACGGTATGCACTTGTGTATACAAGTAATTTGTAACATGCACACGTGCATATGCACAAGTGCATAATGCACACGTGCATAAAAAACAAAAAACAACTTAATTTACTTGTATGCACAAGTGCATAATGCACACGTGCATAAAAACAAAAAAACAACTTAATTTACTTATATGCACAAGTGTTGTGCATACCGTCCAGATCAAGGGATACCAGGGGGTTCCTCGGTTTTCCATTTTTTGAGGTTTTCCCTTGAACCTCTATGTATATCTGTAGTGAAACTGTGAAAGTGGGTTGTTAAGTTTTGACACATTAGAGGAATCAGTATTCAGTAGTTCTTGTTTCAGCTAGAAAAGGCAGTTTTCTAGAGCAATAATGCTATAGCAAATTGTACTTATAGCAATGGAAGTTGTACATTTGCTAAGAAAACTTGGGATTTCGTTTAATAAAACTAAAAAAAGAATTACAAAAGATGCATCAGATTCATGTGTCATTATTATTCAAATGAGTGAAGTGTGTTTTTGTAGTACAGAAATGGCAAATCTCTTTAAGATACCAAGAAACATACTTAGGTCAGACGATCTTCGCTGCTAGTGTTGTCTCCCTGTTATCTGTATCCCGTAGACGGCTTAATAATATATCTCCTATTCAGCCAACGCTAAGTTGTTGAGTAGCCACCCATGATTTCTCCGGCTCTAGTTCAACATTTCCGATCTGAAAAATAGGTAAAAGATAAGTTTCTACTCGCACATACCATTTTCATCCGTTCTTTCAATTTTGTCCACCAACTAAACGAGAGCAATTTGGGAATAATTACATACTATTTTCTTCTTGCATCATATAAAAGAGGCACAGAAGATTAGAAATGTTAGATGATCAAAATGAATAGGATCTAAGTAACTTCAGTGAAGGTTGAGCTTACAAGCCTCCATCACACTCACAAACACACCGTTGTCCTTAAGGGTGCATTTGATACACAAATGGACCGGACAGGAGCGAGTGAGGTAGGCGGGTGAAAAAATTGCGCAAGGTTTTAGGGTTTTAATTTGACATGGGTAATTTAGTAATTTATCAATCTTGTCCCGTTTGTACCACGGACAAAACACTCAGTCTCGTCATGTCCGAATCTAATGTTGCACCAAACATGGGACAAGAAGTTTTTGTTCTATCATGTTCCATCCTGTCCAACGTACCAAACACACCCTAAAAGTCAACTTTCCACTAGAAGTGTGTACAAATCATGTGAATATGGCACATTAAAATGAAGAGACTTAGAGATCTCTTCTCATTACCCATTATTAAGTGCATTTTATGCACCTGTAGTTTAGGGACGTAGATTGGGGAAAATATTTGTTTTAATCCTAATGTTTCTTTCCAATACACGCATACAAATATGAGTCTTGGTTTAGAAATGTTTTTCCACCTCGAAAGAGAGTTGAAGTAATTTTGCATAACAAAACTTCACCGTTGCCAAAAATCTAAAGTTGACATTACCCGGTACTCGGTTAGTAAGTAGTTTGTCTCATTTTGTCCGCTCTTTAGTTGTTTTATGTTTTTCTTGTTTTATTTATTTGTTTATTTATTTTCGTCTAATTAGTTTTAAAAAACAAAAATCACCAATTGATTTCCAGTAGCTAGGCCATAGTCTAGAACTGGTTCGTGCTTAATCCATTGCCTCCCTATGATCGACCCGTATGCTACAATTCCCTTACACTTGCGGTATAAATGTAAAACTTACATCAGCCATAACTAGAATCTGGTTTACTTTAAAAGCAGTGACATCTTGAATTACCTGCGCGTTTTCAACGCAGACAAAATCTTTGTAGCATGCTTCCATTGTCATATGTGGATTCCATAGAACAGCATCCGGCCAACTGCGTAAGGAAGAAGGATACGGAGTCAAACGAGCAGCACGAGACGGAAAACATGAAAAACCATCTACGGTTGGTACGTCATCAACTTACTTTGTATTCTTGATTGATATGATATCGCCCAGACCATTATCCAAGTATAACTCGTTAGCAGCCCCAAGATAAACACAATCAACAAATCCAGGATAGGTCACAACGTCTCTGGATTGCGCAAATTATAGTTGCAATGAGAAATCAAGCACAATGAACTCCATAACAAACACATATGAATATGCAATTCATTATGCATACAGAACTACAACACGCAAAAGAAGAATCTGAAACAAGAGCAAAAGTCTATGAATATGATACCTTTCTTCCTTACCCTCCACTGGGTTCTTAGGGTCGGGATCTTTGTTGAGTGTCTTGCAACCTTTTAGACCTCTAACTGACGCACCCGATACAGAAGCCTGCAATCACAAAAGTACCAAGAAAAACTTTTAGATATTTACATAGGAACGTGACATTTATAAAACAAACAAAAACTTCAAGCAGATTGTCGATTCGATTTTGTGGCGGAGAATAACCACACTCACACTGAAATATGTATGAAGAGCGGTGGTAAACGAAAATGCTGTTTTGTCGGTATTTGTGATTTTCAATTCAGTGGAAAGGCTTTTCTTGTCTAGGGTGATCTGCAAACAGAAGAAGAATTTATCTATAGGTTCATAAAAGGCAAAAAATAACACACGAAAGATTTGTTTCAAAACGACAAGCTCACCTTGTATAATGCTTGAAAACTGTAATCCCACATAGAGCGACTGTAAGGGCTATCTTTAAGCTCTAATGTGATAACAGGAGATCCATCCACATTTTCGGAATCAACAATGGACCAGTTGGAATTCCTTGCAAATCCATGCTGGTAGCCATATATAAGCATGTTCAACAGTTAAAACTCGATTCTTAAATCGGTATGAAAAGTGGAAACAAGAAAGTACGACCCTCTTGACATCTTAAATATGCAGAAAAGCAAGCAAACCTGCTGCATCGGGCCAGGTCCAAATTGGGGGAAACAATGCGGGATCCCTCCACTGTTCCCAAAACATTAGATTAGAAACGAAAGAAACAACAAGGAATGCAGTCTGTGCGATGGTATAATGCAAGACATTCATACATCCAAAATTTATGGCATATAAGTTTGAATTTCAATGTCCCCAGGGTTCGAATCCAGGCGTACACAACAATTTTGGCCACTGAGGTTTAATGAGGGTTGATGTCTTACAGTCATAATTTGCCAAGTGATTAGTCTAGGCATAGCCTAGAACACCCTTTCCCAAAAAAAAAGGTTTGAATTTCAAACCATTTTCATTTCTATTAGAGTATAGACATCTATAGGATCAGTGGGTAGCAGCTAAACTGCATTTCGAATTACTACTTACAGCATTCGAAAAGTAATAACTAGTATGAAGTTAATGAGATTTGCATTTAAGACTAGAAAGAAATTGACCTTATCGGTTTCTGCCCATTGAAAACTGCATCTGGCCGAACAAAAAGGAGATCCTTGCTCCCAACTTTCCATGATGTAACACAGCCTCCATATAAGTATAGCTCGGCCTCACTGAAAAAGAAAGAAGGTATTCGGTCTCATACATCATACAACACAACCAATCCTGATTGACCAAACAGCAAATGCTTATTTACGGTATCACAGAAGTTATCAGAAAGCAAACAAATTCCTAGAGTGCCAACATCCTAACCATCAGTATGCTTCTTATTTTCTAACTCCTCTAATCTCCGATATCCGACAAACCCAGAAATTGATATTTAAGTCAAAGCAGGCAATCACTATTAAGATTGAAATGGTCACCACCACCAATACCGGTCACTTGACGCGATCATCTTTTTACACAAATCTAGTTCATGGAAATGCTTATCACACACTTTTTGTAAGATCCCACGTCAGTTGGGGAGGGGAACTAAGGTTGCCTTATAAGGAACTAAGGTTGCCTTATAAGGAACTAGATACCTCCTCTATCATACGCGTTTTTAAACTGTGAGTCCAGGTGTAGATAAAGCGGACAATATCTGGTATAGTCGACCTGGGATGTTACACTTTTGATCCTTACTTTTCTCCGACAAAATTGGAGCCAACCCTAAGATCTAAGTACATTAAAAACCACCATCAAGATTGTATTTTAATCATTCAATTAACTTTCACAATTAGCTATTCGCTAGTTAGATCAACACTAAAAAGCAATTCCCACCAATTAAAACACCATCAATGTCGTAACGAAAAGCAATGCCCCCAATAACCCTTATATATGAAGAAATACCATTGCAGCTCATTCACCATTAAGCATGTTCCAAATAGATCCAAAACAGAATTATCCTATCTACATTCATCCAACTACATTAGCTTAAATCTCCACATAATTCTCCATCCTTTCTGCTTAACAAATAAATCAATCATTCAATTTTCACAATATATATGTGTATATATATATATACAGAGAGAGACAAAGGATAGTGTGAGAAGTTGAGGTTAACGTGAGAAGTGAATCTGAACCGTTAATCACTTTTAATCAAATGTCCTTCCATGAATTGCGGCTTATAAGGGAATTGATCCAGTACATCTCATCCTAATGTGCATCCATTTATCATCCAATGGTTGATAACCGTTTCTCACTAAGAAGTAGAGGTAAAAATGAAGAAGTTGAGGTAAAAGTGAGAAGTTGATAACCAGTCGGATGAGAAATTGCCGCACATTAGGATGAGTTGCACCGGATCAATTCCCTTCTAAGACGCAATTCATGAGAACGCATGAGATTAAAAGTGATCAAGGGTCAGATCCACAACACTTCTCACGTTAACCCAACCTTCTTCGCATATATATATATATATATATATATATATATATATATATATATATATATATATATTAATTACTACTATAAAATCGAAGTACCTGCCATGGGAGGAGGTTAACACAACCTTGGGCAAATTTCCCAATCCTTCAGTAACTTTAACTCCCAAACTGGCAGTATCCTTATTCACAGTCGCAAATGCCATACCTGGATATCTGAAATCACCTCAAATCCCTCGAAACTCGGTCAATTTTTAATATTCGTTTTCCAGAAATTCGTCAATTTTGAATCAATTTGATGACGAAAAGCAATCGATTAAGATCGAATAGCGAACGAATTGAAGGATATGTGATTTGAGAAGACGAAATCTGAGAATGGAGAATTGAAGAAGGAAAACTCACCGGTTGACCCGGGGAAGCTTAGAAGAGGTTAGCGATGGAAGAGACCACGTCATTGATATTGCCACCATTATCGTCTTTGTCTACTCAAACTCAAAGGATCTAATTTTGACACACAGATGAGATGAGATGAGATGAGTACAGCAAACGATATTTTTTGCAATGAAAAATGTCGTTCTGTTATGCCTTCGCATATTCCCCATTTCTCTTTGCCACCACACATTAAAGTTTACGAACAAAATCTACCAAATTTAAGACATTTGTTTCCGTGAAATGAAAACATAGACTTAACAAATTATAAATATAAGAATATTAATTGGTAATAATTATTTAAGAGTGAATTACATAAATGGTCCCTCGTGAATGCTTGGATTTCACTAATCGTTCCTTCAGTTCTGAAAGTACATTGGTGGTCTCTAAAAGCGATATATGGTGCCCAAACTCGTCCCTGGCGCTAACGCCGTCCACTGAGCTGCCGTTAGAGGCCACATGTGCATATTCTCAAAACAATTCTCTTGATTTAATTTCATTCATTCAATATCCTTGTTTTGAAAGATCTTCAAAGTTCAAATGCTCAAATTTCATTCATATCCTTGATGAGCATACATTTATATGACAATGTTATCATGTGCTTAATAGTTCAAGTTAAACTATTGAGCAACTATTCTTTTTAGGACAAAATTACATGGGATTCGTGTGAGAACTTAAACAGAACTTCCATGGATTCATGTTAACCAGTGTTTCCTACCCCGGAAGTTATCCTAGAGTGATTGAGGGGTGAGGGGTCTCAAAATCAAATAGTGGGGGAGATAACTCATCCGGTTGAGTTTTTCTCATTGTGCTGAGCGGAAAAATGGAAATGAGAGTTTGGTTAGAAGTGAGCTTAAATGTTCAAAAGAAATAGGGTGTGAGATCAGAGACAAAAGAATATGAATACTCTGCACCAACTTCTTTCTAAATCGGACAACCACATCTTTTGATTGGTTCACATTCTTTGGTGACCATCATTGAAACAAGCACTAGCCCATGCCAACTCTTGCAATTACCCTACCAACCACTCGTTTCTTTCTTAACAAAGAAATATTTCATTTTCTTTGGGGATGCAACATATCTGCTATCTGGTCTTCAATCGGAAGATTTAGATATTGAAAAGAAGGAAAGTTGCCCCACCTTCGCACCTCTTTCATGCACATTGAGTCCGTGTAATACGTGTTGCTATCTCAACAGTTTACACAATTTGAGTCTAGAAAAGTTAAGTAGCTTCAATCATTTTTACACTTTCACGTACACACAAGGAATAAGTTTTCTTGTCATAACATTCATAGAAAATTCCTTTGTGGTTTTTCAATGATTGAATGGAAGCCTTGGGGGAGTGAACATCACAAAAGCTCCTTTCCAAAGTACATTCGTTGTACTAAGTGGCTCTGTGCTACTTACATGCATACTAACTGTATCATTTGTTGATTCAGTTTTACAACTCATATTATATCTGAATTTGAAAAAATTCGGGTATATACATTTTATGAATTGACGGATACTCAGATCAAAAGGGCAACGATTGTCAGTTTATCATAAAGGGGAAGATTAATATTCAAAGACAATGATGACTTGAAAAGGTTTTGATGATTTTTCTACTCACAACTCATCAAAAAGGGGGAGATAATCTGAAAGTTTTCAAGTCAGATGAATATTTTCAAGTCAGATGAATATTTTCAGATCAGATGAATGTTTTGAAAGTTATTTCAAGAGATATTCTTGAAAAGAGATGAACTCATCAAAAATGGGGTGTTTCAAAAGAATTCTAAAGAAAAAGGGGAGATACAGAATTGTGAAAAGAATTGTAAAGGTCAAGAAAATGTTCCGAGATGATTTGAGAAAGTTCGTTTTTTTTTCAAAGACTGATCAGAGACCAACGACTGAAGATACAAGCATTGAAAGATTCCTCAAAACTGCAAAGTTCAGGAAGATTCAAGGATGTTCAAAGATTTCAAATCCTTGTTAAAGACTTAATGACTTTACAAAGCAAAGTGATTGACTTTTCAACATTTTTCAAAGCATCAGAGTTTAAAGACTGTCAGAATTTCAATGTTTAAAGCTATCAGAGTTTAAAGTGTTGAAGAATCAAGAGCTGAAGATTGCTGTTATTTTTTTTAAATCTTGAATACAAAGGGGGAGATTGTTAGTGTATTATTGTATCAAAGATTTAAGAGTAAATGTCAAAGCATGTAAAGTCAAACACAATCAAAGTATGAGTAGTTTACCTTGTAGTTGTACATGGTCTTTGACCATATAAATACCATCCAATATTTAAGAGTAAAAGCCAAAGCTTGTAAAGTCAAATAATGTCAAAGCTTGTTAAGTTTTCCTTATGGTTGTACATGGTCTTTGACCATATAAATATGTTGATCCAAACTCTCTCAGTGATTTGATAACGACCCTCTTTTATACTTAGTGAAAATTACGTTTTAATATGTATTAGTGTTTCACCATCAGCGATCAGACTGAGTCTGTTCAGTTATCGCTGATGACCTTTCTTGTAAACATTTCATATGTATTAGTGTTTCACTATCAGCGATCAAACTGAGTCTGTTCAGTTATCGCTGGTAGTCTCTGATGTAAACAGCAACGTAATCCCAAAAGACATCTCGCGTCAACATATGTTCATAGCTGAATCAAAGATGAAGCCACTGAACAAAGATAAGTCTACTAGTGACCTGATGCGGATATCAGTGAAGCAAAGACGACTCTACTTATACGCGAAGGAACATGAGGAAAAGCTTCAGCGATAGCTGAACTTTATATCTCTGAAGGAAGAGATATTCAGCGATCAAAAGATCACGTAGCTTATGCCTCAAGTCTCCTTTTGTCTTACCTTGCACAACCAGTACGATGTGTCAGAACGGACACGTCTCTGCCACAAATCGTACAACAACTCTGTCAACTACACTGTTCATGATACGGCCGAAAGCATGTCTCCCAAAGTCAGACTCCCAAAGCCAATCACTGAACGCCACGTGTAAAGTGCCCTGCCATGCATTTAATGCATAGGGTATAAATAGAAAGATTACCTCTCCATCTGAGAGTGTGCTCAATCCTTGAACTCCATATAGAAACCCTTGTTTTCTATCTCTCTTAATCCCCCATTCTCTGAATTTCTTGTGCAATCATCTTAGTGTTTCTTAAGTTTGTTTAGATTGAGTCTGTCTTAATCTTATTCCGCAACAAACTTGTAAATTGTATTTGATTTATCAATAAACAATTTATTAAACTTTGATTTCTGTGTTTGTATTCAACCCCCCCCCCCCCCTTCTACAAACTTGTTAAGCACCTTCGGGACCAACAAGTGGTATCAGAGCAGTTTGTTTAATCTAATAAACAAGATCTTGCTGTATACTCTTCCTTGCTATTCTAAAATGGCACTAAACACAAACACAAACTACTATGATAATGGTTCACTTTCTAAACCTCCTCGATTTAGCAGAGATAAATTTTCTCTATGGAAAAATCGAATGATGCTATTTCTTGAAGGTGCGGATCCTACTATACCTGAATATATAGAAAACGGACCCTATGAACCTGTTAGAATTATAGCTGCGGTTCCCGCTACTGCCACCACTGAAGCTGTCCCTGAACGATATGTCGTTAAGGAAACAAGACAGTGGAGTGATGAAGATAAAAAGAAGGTAGGCATAGATGCAAGAGCAAAGACCATTATATCAATGGCTCTGCCTGATGAAGTTTTCCATTCCATCATGCATCTAAAAACTTCTAAAGAAATGTGGGAAACCATATGTGTTCAATATGAGGGCACCACTGAAATCCAAGAGACTCGAAAGATTAACTTGGTAAGACAGTATGAAAGATTAACTGTGTTCAATAAGCTGACAAAAGACTTACATACTCTCTCTCTAAGCACTCTGTATGGAATATTGCTCAACTATGAGCAATCTAATCTCCTGAAGAAGAATATTGTAAAAGATTCTAAAGACTCCAAAAGCACTCCTGTTGCTTTAGTTTCGTCAGAGATAATTCCATCTCAGCGATCTACTCTCACCATCACTGAGTTAGATTCTGAATCTGAGGATCTATCAGACCCTGATCTTTCAGAGTTTAATGAGTCCTTAGCACTCTTGACAAACTCTTTTAAGAGATTTGCAAGAAAGAGTAACTTCCGAAGAAGTAAACCTCTCTCTCTTACTGAAAAGCCAAAATCAACTCCGGTTGATAAGGCTACAGCCACTTGCTATAACTGCGAAAAAATTGGACATTTTGCTAGTGAGTGCAGGTCGAAAAAGGTCTTCAAACCTTCTACCTCAAGAAGATCCAGTGATGACAAATACCATAAGCTGAAGAACAAATATCAAAAGCTGAAAAGCTATCAGCGAAAAGGTAAAGGTCTCATCGCTGAAGAACATGACTGGGCTGAATCAGAAGAATCATCTTCTGATGAAGAAGAAGTCGCTAATCTTTGCCTCATGACTGAGATTAAAGAAGAAGTAGAAGAACCATCTGAACCTTCTATGAGCTACATATCATCTCAGGTATCTATCTCTACAAATCCCTCTCTGCCTGAAGCTGAGAGAAGTCGCGCTGTTGATGTGCTGACGATTGACCTTTATAATGCTCTAAACGACAAAACTCAAGCTGAAAATAAAAATGTATATTTAACTCAAGAGCTAAAGAAATGTCATGAAAAGATCAGTGAACTAAATCTTTTAGAAGAAAAGTTGAAAGATCAAGTCATTATAAATGAAATCATCAGCATTGAACGCGAACAAGCCATCGCTGCTCTAAAAGCAGAAAAGGCTCATGTTGAAAAATGGTGCAAATCATCAACAAAGATCTCTGAGATAATAAATGCTCAAACTCCTGAAAGTGATAAAACTGGTCTTGGTTTTTGGACACCTCAGGATGATCCTAAAGAAGAAAGTTCCTCGCTTAAGTTTGGAACTTTTGTCACATCTTTCTTTGACACTTCTTATAATCAATTATATCTCTGTTCTTCTTCAAATCCCATCTCTGAGGAAAAATCCAAAGACACTAAGTCTACGGATAAAGGAAAGTCCATTCTCCTTCCTCAGAAGACAACCAGGAAAGCGAAGCTGAAAATTCCTTCTAAACCTTCAGCTAAGCAATCCTCTAGCTCTGTGATAGAAATTTTTGATCTCTGTCCTCCAAAGCTAAAGATTGACCTTAGACCAACGAGATCTGAAGAAATGAAAATCCCTCCCATATCTCATGAGAAAAGCCTTCTCGGACCTGGTCCTGCTCATCTTAAACTTGCAAAACCTTCTACTGATCCTAAAACCATTTTCAAATACAGAAAATGTTATCACTGTGGTTTTACTGATCATATTGCAAGTAAATGTCCAAATACCACCAAAGCTGATAAAACAGCTAAAGTGAAGAAAAATGCCTCTAAGGCAAAGAAAGTCACCAAAGTTGAAAAATCAACCAAAGTGAAATATACCACTAAGGTTAAGAAATTAACCAAAGTGAAGATTACCACTGAAGCTGAATCTTCATCAGCTGTGAAGACTGCTGAATCTTCCTTATCCACTAACTCTGAAGGACCCATTGAAAAGTGGGTACCAAACAACGCTTAATCTTCCTTATGTATGCAGGGATCAAAGGGCATCTGGTATCTCGATAGTGGATGTTCTCGTCATATGACTGGACAAAGAGACCTGCTCACTGAATACAAGGAAGAGAAAGGTCCCTCTGTGACCTTTGGTGGAAATGGAAAAGGATTTACCCGAGGGTTTGGTGTCCTCAGCAATGGGACAACTACCTTTCGAAGAGTCGCTTATGTAGATGGACTGAAGCACAATCTTCTAAGCATCAGTCAGCTATGTGACAAAGACTACGAAGTTAGCTTTTCTAAGAAAGCATGTTCAGTGGTAGATGAAAAAGGAAAACTTGCTCTAAGTGGTTATCGAAGAGAAAATGTCTATGTAATAGATATGGACTCTACTATCACTGAAAACTTATGTTTTCTCTCTAAGGCCTCTTCTGATGTCAACTGGCTATGGCATAAAAGGCTTTCTCATCTAAACTTCAAAACCCTGAATTCTCTCTCATCTAAGGAACTGGTTTCTGGTCTTCCTCAGCACTCATATGCTAAAGAATCTCTCTGCTCAGCATGTGAAAAAGGAAAACAAACAAAAGCTAGTTTCAAGTCAAAACAAGTTTCCTCAGTAACAAGTCCTCTTCAACTCTTGCATATGGATCTGTTTGGCCCTGTCAACATCCAATCAATAGCTGGAAAGAAATATACACTTGTCATTGTAGATGAATATTCTCGCTACACCTGGGTTATCTTTCTTCGCTGTAAGAGTGATACTCCAGAAGAACTAATATCTTTTGTCAAAAAGATGGAAGTGCTGAACAATCTTACTGTTCGTTCAATAAGAAGTGATCATGGAACTGAATTCAAAAACAGTTCCCTGAACAATTTCTTCGAGAACAAGGGAATCTCTCACAACTTCTCTTCAGTAAGAACACCTCAGCAAAACGGAGTCGCTGAAAGAAGAAACAGAACGATCATAGAAGCTGCTAGATCAATGCTCAGCGATTCTCATCTCCCTACTCAATTTTGGGCAGAAGCTGTAAACACTGCATGTTTTACTAAAAACAGATCGCTGATAATAAAGCGATTTGGGAAGACAGCTTATGGACTTTTTCTTGGAAGGAAGCCTTCTATCAGCTTTCTTCATATCTTTAGTTGTCAGTGCTTTATCTTAAACAACAGAGATCAACTTGGAAAGTTCGACCCAAAAGCAGATGATGGAATATTTCTAGGATATTCCTCCATCTCCAAAGCCTACAGAGTTTTCAACAAGAGAAGACAAACCGTAGAAGAAACAATTCACGTCACTTTTGATGAAACTCGCTCAGCGAACTCTAAACCAATCGCTGACAATGAAGAGTTAAATGCTTGGATGCTTTCTCACTACAGAGAAACAGAACCCTTCTTCTCAAACCATCAGCATTCTGATCCTTCAGCCGCTGATGATGATCCAAACATTATACATCCTACCGCTGAATCCACCTCATGGGTTTCAGCTGAACCTCTAAACACATTACTACCATCAAATCTGCCTTCGTCTGGAAATCTCTCTGGTGAACCTACTCAACAGTTAATTACTGATGAACCTCAAACGTCCTCATCAGTAAACATCCCAATTGTTGATCCAACCTCTGAGTTAAGCGATCATGATCCTGCTCAGCGATGGACCAGAGATCACCCAATAGATCAAATTCTCGGTGATCCAGATGCAGGTATTCAGACACGACGAAGCTCAGGTAATATCTGTCTCTTTGTAAACTTTCTCTCTTTAATAGAACCAAAGAAGACTGATGATGCCCTCAGAGATCCAAACTGGTTCAGCGCTATGCAAGAAGAGCTGACTGAATTTTCTCGAAACAAAGTTTGGAATCTCGTTCCTAGACCATCTGATAAAACTGTAATAGGCACCAAATGGGTGTTTAGAAACAAGTTAGATGAACATGGAACTGTAACCCGCAACTAGGCTCGACTTGTTGCTCAGGGATACAGACAAGAGGAAGGCATAGACTATGATGAAACCTTTGCCCCTGTGGCCAGGCTCGAAGCAATTCGACTATTCTTAGCTTATGCAGTCTATAAAGACTTCATCGTTTATCAAATGGATGTAAAATCAGCATTTCTGAATGGAAAGCTGAATGAAGAAGTCTATGTAGAACAACCACCAGGGTTCTATGACCCTAAGCATCCAAATTATGTTTATAAATTGGATAAGGCTCTCTATGGTCTAAAACAAGCCCCTCGTGCTTGGTATGACACTCTCTCATCTTTTCTTATCTCTGAAAATTTTGAACGTGGCAAGATTGATAATACGTTATTTTTCAGAAAGATAAAAGGTCATATAATTCTTGTACAAATATATGTTGATGACATAATATTTGGTTCTACTAACCCATCTCTGTGTACTCGCTTCGCTGAAAGAATGAAGAAAGAATATAAAATGAGTATGATGGGTGAGCTGACATATTTTCTTGGTCTTCAGATTAAACAATCTGACAAAGGTACTTTTATCTGCCAAGGTAAGTATGTTAAAGATATGCTGAAGAAGTTTGATCTCACACAAACTTCAGTGATGAAAACTCCTATGGCACCACCCCTGACACTTAACAAAGATCCTTCTGGAAAACCTGTTAATGTCACTGCCTATAGAGGAATGATAGGCTCCCTGCTGTATCTCACAGCGAGCCGACCTGACATCATGTACTCTACTTGTTTATGTGCACGTTATCAATCTGAACCCAAGGAATCCCATCTGATTGCTGTAAAGCGAATTTTCAGATATCTGAAAGGAACTCCTAACCTCGGTCTTTGGTATCCCAAAGACTCAGGGTTCGATCTAACTGGTTATTCTGATAGTGATTTTGCAGGCTGTAAACTCGACAGAAAGAGTACCACTGGTGGATGTCAACTCCTGGGAGGAAAGCTGGTAAGCTGGACAAGCAAGAAACAAAATTCTATGTCCACTTCCACAGCTGAAGCTGAATACGTAGCCGCTGGAAGCTGTTGTTCTCAAATCTTGTGGATGAGAAATCAACTATTAGATTATGACCTTCAGCTGTCAAAGATTCCTATCTATTGCGACAGCACTAGTGCTATCGCTATAGCAAATAATCCAGTGCTACATTCAAAGACAAAACACATAGAGATCAGATATCACTTTATCAGAGATCATGTGATAAATGGTGATATTGAACTTCACTTTATCCCTACTGACTTTCAGCTTGCTGATATATTCACCAAACCTCTTGATGAGACAAGGTTCAACTTTCTCATCAGTGAGCTTGGAATGCTGAACCTTGAAGAATAATTCTTCAACGTTCATGTATTGTGTCAGTAATCAAAAGTTCCCCTTTCATCATTATCTGATAAATTTTCTGACCCTCAGGTATGTTTTCTCAATCCCTACAACTGAATCTTCATTCAGTTGAGATGTTTTTTTAAAATATAAACCTTAATCACTGATATTTCTTGTCAGTGATCCTTTTAAAAAGAAAATCTATCCCCATCTTTACTATCAGGGATATTTTCAAAAAGAAAATCAATCGCTGATTTTTTCTTCAGTGATAATTTCAAAACGGACAAATGAGTAGTCTCTCTCTCAACTATGACGTCATTTGAACCGACAATCCACGACATGCCTTTTCTGACACGTTCGTCCGTTGCTCTTCTATCCAATCAACTTCGTGGGACGTGTCCATGTCATGATGAGCATTTGTTTTTCCCGCTTCTCTCACACTCTCTCTCCTCTCTCTCACGTATAAAAAGAATGTTTTTCCATTCTTATCATTTTTACGCCTTCTGCAAATACTTTCAAAGCAAGAATACTCTCAAGCATTCTAGCAATTCTCAGGCATTTGCATCTTCAACCTCAAAGATCAACAGAATGACTCAATCTGCACTTATCGCCTCAAAGAACGTCAAATTCGCAATTTCTGACTCTGAGCTCCCAAAAAACAACCATCTTGCTCGCCTCGACTTTGATGGTGTCAAGTATCCTCATCTGAAGGAGGCCGCAATGTTTCTGAAGCAATCCTGCATTGCTTACGCTATCACTGTGGATCCAACACCCTCCAAAGCTCTTCTCCAGCAATTCTGGTTTACTGCTGATGAAACCTCTATCACCAACAAAAAGGGTGAACAGGTTCCTGCTATCTCCTTCAGCACTCAACTGGGCTCAGGGATGATGACTGCCCTAGGCCTGAGGAAAGCTCTACGTTTTCCCGACAAACCCAGGAATGGATTCGACGCCTTGCCAACTGACGCTGAACTCATCCAATTCTTGGATGCCATGGAATACGCTTGGGAACCCAAACCAAGAACTACGATTCCCAACAAGAAGCTGACTCTTGTGAAGAAGGCACTGATGCCTTCCTAGCTAAACTACATCTTCTCACACTTCATTCAGTGCATGAGTGGGAAGAGTGGGTCACTGGACCAAGCCAGTAAGGTTCAGGTCCAGATGGCTTACTCAGTGATAGCTGGACGCAACTTCGACTACGCAACAGCTATCTTTGACGACCTGAAGTCAAAGATAGAGAAGACCGAGAGGGATCCAAAAGTTCCCTACGTACGCTTCATCTGCGCGTACCTGAAGTTTCTCTACCCTACCACTTACCCCACCAACTCGGATGCATCTTTTCCGAAAGTGGGTCAGCGATCCTTGGAAGTCAAGCCGCTCCCCAACGAGGTAAGTATTTCTGAACTTCGCTCCCGTCTCTCTCTCCTCACTTCTTCGTCTTCAGCGGCCACGCAGGAGGTTCCTTCTTCTGCTATCCCTGCCGCTATCCCTTCCAAACGACCATCAACTGGCTCCCTTGGTCCTTCGAAGAAGGCCAAGGTGACCAATGAGAAAGCTACTTCTAGCTCTATACCTAAGGATGTTTCTCTACAAACTTCCTTGGATGCTTTCGTGGGTCTCTCCTCCACATCCCCAGCTCCAACCACTTCAACCGTGCCAGCGATCTCGGTCGCTGTCACAACAACAGTGACACAACCTACGATCTTAGCTCAACAACCTAAGGTAACTACCCCTATCCCTACATCTTCTATCCCCATCTCTAGTCCTTCTATTTCTTTGGTCTCTAACCCTCCTTCTATCCCTACTCCTCAGTTTGGACCCATAGGACCTGAACATCATTCTTTTGAGGAATCCATGCAATTCTACAAAATGTTTGATAATTCAGGTATCCCTATAACCTTAAACACTTCTCCCAACTCACCATATAATCCTGGTTCTGAAACACTAACTTATCTTTCAGGTCCTAGCTTGGCGACTGTTGACAACAATGTCAACAATCTGAGTGCAAAGGTGGAATCCATGACTGCTTCTCTCAACACCACCACCAACGCTGTTCAATCAGCTGGTGAAGCGCTGAAGACGCTGACTGCCACCTGCGCCTCTAAAGCTGATATCTCTCAAATCGCTACTCTTCAGGAAGCGATTGTCAAAATCAGGGAAGAATCCAAGCAGCAGTATGATGACCTGTCTGCAAAGATCAACTCCTGCACTGCTACTCTTCAGCAAGTCCTCAACAAGCTGAATGAACCAGCTCCAACTCCTGCTCCATTTACAGATGACGATAGAACTGCTCTATGCGTAGCTGTGGATTTTATTCAACAAGCTACGTCCGACATCCCTGTACTTGAAGATCGGCTCACAGGACTGGAGGCTGAAGTCCAGAAGTTGGCTCACGCAAAACCTTCATCTCCTATTAACGATCTCTCCCTTGGTGATAATGACAAATAGGGGGAGAAGACCGTTGAAGAAAATACGGAGGTTGAAGTCACTGCTGAACAACTAAAGGAAACTCCCTCTCAGATTGAGGGGGAGATAGCTGCTGACAAAGCCCCTCCCACCATCGCTGATATAGTCGATGATGAAGAGGAGGAAGAAGACGATGATGAAGACCTTGATCTTGAAGATCAAGAGGATGATTCTCATCAAGATGATGATGATGACGATGAAGAAGATCAATCTCTCTGGTGTTCTTCAGCCGCCACATCATCAGTGATAGCTTCGAAAGAAGTTATCCAAGCAGGGGGGAGACAAGAGACACCTTCAGGAACCCCTTCCCAAAGCAAAGGTGCATCTGCTGAGGGAACCCTGAAGATGATCTCACTATCTGAGGATAATCCTTCTCAGGTATGCCTTACTCTTGTTCCTTTTTACTTCTATAAAAATCCCACCCCTGTTTCTTTCTAGCCTTTATCTCTCTCCTTTCCTAAATAAATCTAACCTTTTTCATTTTTCTGACCAGACAGTTCTCTCCCCTGCTTAAGGGTAAAGAGCTCCAAATAATCTCAGCCGCTGAAGCTGATGACCAAATAATCCCAGTCTCTGTCAGAGAGATTGATGAAGAGGATGAAGAAGAAGAAGAGTCCCTGCAACATCATGGAAGACCCTCAAGACCGTCTCACTGGTCTGAGGAAGAGAGAAAGAAAAGAACAGAGATGATCTCTCATCTGGAGAGTCAACGACGAAAGGTCCCTTCTCAATCATCAGAACTACAATTCCTGACTGACGCTGAAATTGAAGAATCCGTCAGGGCTGAGAAGCTGATTGCTGACTGTCAAAGAGATGCCTCTCTGGCTCTCAAAATTCAGTCTTCTCAAGTCAAAGACAAGAAGCTGAAACGCAAACCAGTAGAAGTCCAGGCAGCTCTGTTGAAAGAGATTGAAAAGGAACGCTCCAAAGAAAAAGTGGTCAGCGATAATACAATCGATTGGTGCAAGCACAAAATCGACTATCGCTCTGACCCACTGAAGATCGTAACGGTTGCTATCTCTGGAAGAAAGAAGAAGGATAAGCTCTCTGTCACCATGGAAATTACCAGAGAGGATGGAAGCTGCAAGGCTATGTTCATTTCAAAGCTGGAAGACTTCGGCTACATGGAGTGGCTTGAGTTCAAAGATGCGCTGAAGAAATCAAAGTCAACATACAGAGGCTACGTTGAAAGGGTGAATGATGCTCTCATCAACAAAGTCGCTGCAATACTAAAGGTGCCATCTACTCTTCCCTCAAAATCCATGCAAGTCAAGAGAAAGCCCGTCTCCTCCTCGTCTGATAATGTCGCAGTGATAAGGAATGAAACCTCCATAAAATTCTCTAGAGAAGCTCTGTTCGGTCCTCCTCCTGATCTTTCAGTTCTGGATCTCTCTTTGCCTCCTGGCGGACCATATGTTGCAGGACAAGTTCTTGAAGAACCTTTTGGAATCTTCTTCAGAGATGACGAGGAACAACTCAGATTTCAAAGGGTCTCTGAAATCCCTATCTGTCCCCTCGCTCTTCTCAAGGATCTCATGTGCCTATGGTGTACTCTCTCTCCTGCTGCTGAGCCAATCATAGCGATTATCTGCAAAGAATCTTTAGAGCGAAGGCAAAAAGGAGAAGAAATACCTGAGTATTTGATCAATCCTCCTAAACCCTCTTTAGATAGCTGATAGATTAGTTTTCTTTCTTGTAATCTATTAGTTTAACTTACAGTAGTTAGTACATCACTTGTACTTGTAATTTTCATTCCTTGTAAATCTTTTATTGGATTAATGAAAATTTCAGTGAAGTACTTAACTCCATCAGTGCTGTAAAAGATCCCTCAAAATAGTAATTGGGACATGTATGTTATGAGTCCTGATTATTCCATCATTTTGAACTATAAAGTAATTTTATTCAGTTACTTTGTCATTATCAAATAGGGGGAGATTGTTGATCCAAACTCTCTCAGTGATTTGATAACGACCCTCTTCTATACTTAGTGAAAATTACGTTTTAATATGTATTAGTGTTTCACCATCAGCGATCAGACTGAGTCTGTTCAGTTATCGCTGATGACCTTTCTTGTAAACATTTCATATGTATTAGTGTTTCACTATCAGCGATCAAACTGAGTCTGTTCAGTTATCGCTGGTAGTCTCTGATGTAAACAGCAACGTAATCCCAAAAGACATCTCGCGTCAACATATGTTCATAGCTGAATCAAAGACGAAGCCACTGAACAAAGACAAGTCTACTAGTGACCTGATGCGGATATCAGTGAAGCAAAGACGACTCTACTTATACGCGAAGGAACATGAGGAAAAGCTTCAGCGATAGCTGAACTTTATATCTCTGAAGGAAGAGATATTCAGCGATCAAAAGATCACGTAGCTTATGCCTCAAGTCTCCTTTTGTCTTACCTTGCACAACTAGTACGATGTGTCAGAACGGACACGTCTCTGCCACAAATCGTACAACAACTCTGTCAACTACACTGTTCATGATACGGCCGAAAGCATGTCTCCCAAAGTCAGACTCCCAAAGCCAATCACTGAACGCCACGTGTAAAGTACCCTGCCATGCATTTAATGCATAGGGTATAAATAGAAAGATTACCTCTCCATCTGAGAGTGTGCTCAATCCTTGAACTCCATATAGAAACCCTTGTTTTCTATCTCTCTTAATCCCCCATTCTCTGAATTTCTTGTGCAATCATCTTAGTGTTTCTTAAGTTTGTTTAGATTGAGTCTGTCTTAATCTTATTCCGCAACAAACTTGTAAATTGTATTTGATTTATCAATAAACAATTTATTAAACTTTGATTTCTGTGTTTGTATTCAAACCCCCCCCCCCCCTTCTACAAACTTGTTAAGCACCTTCGGGACCAACAAAATAACATTTTGTTCCTTGTAAATAAGTGTTAGTAAGGAAGTGTATTGTTTGTAAGACATGTAACTCATTGTTAGACATAAGACAAAATACTTTCTCTCTCTACACTATCTCTTTAGATTGATCTCAATTGTCACATTTGCTACATCTTGATTGATTGTGCTTGAAATCTTGGACTAACACATAGTTGTTAGGCAATGTCACACCCCAACCCCAACATTCTGAGTTTTGTCCAGCGAACCACCTGATGATTGCGAGATTGACACGCAACTATCCCCAAGTGGCATAGTCTCCGGGCATAGTCTCCCTAGGCCCTTTGGGTGCAACTTCTACCCAAATTGATCCGTTTTTTGACTCGAGAGGGTTGACCAAGTTTCAAAGTCCAAAACCAAACAATGAGGCAATAACGTACGACTATATAAATACTAATATGAATCGAAATAGAGAAAGTCTATCCGAAAACACGGGTGTTACAATCCTCCCCAACTTGGGAATGATTCCGTCCCCGAAATCCAACTACGTAAACAAATGTGGATATCTACGCTTCATGTCTTCCTCCACCTCCCAAGTTACATTGTCACCACGATGGTGCTTCCATTGTACCTTGACCATCGTGACTTCTTTGCGACGGAGTCTTTTGGTCTCTCTCTCTAAAATGGCTTCGAGATCTTCAATGCAACGATTGTCGTCCACTCGAATCTCCGACAAAGGTATGACACTTTTTTCTTCCGCAAAACACTTTCGCAAATAGCATACGTGAAACGTAGGGTGAATGTCGTCCATCTCCGGTGGTAAGTCTAATTTGTACGCTTGTAGTCCGATACGCTTAATGTTGGTGAAGGGTTCAAGGAAACGGGGACTTAACTTCCCCGTTTTCCAAACCGGATCAAACCCTTCCAAGGGGACACTTTCAACATCACACGACCTCCCACTTGAAACTCCGCGAGTCTCTTCTTCTTGTCGGCATAGCTCTTTTGTCGATCTTGCGCCGCCTTCAAACGCTCCCAGATTGCTTTTGTTAGAGCATAAATATGTTGGATTCAAGATCATAAAGATTGAAGACAAAAGATCAAGAAGTCAAAGTTGAGAAAGTCAACTTTCATCAAAGTCAAAGTCTTTTGTAATAAAAGTCAAAGTCAATGTAATTGTAATTTTGTTTCTTTGTAATTGTCAAGGGTATAAATACCTTGTGTTCTTGTCTTTGTAATCAGATGTACACGAATTAGAGAAGAGCTAATTGAATATGTTTCTAGTGAGAGAGTATAGAGAGAGAAAGTTGTGAATTTGTAATATTTGTTGTTTGAATCAATGACATATGATTTAGAATCTCATCTTGATTGTTTTTGTAGCAATTAGAACTTGAACTAGGGAATAACAATTGGTATCAGAGCAGATCCAAATAGAAAATCAAGAAAATCAAAATGTTCGTATCTGTGTTCTTCAATGTCCAGGTTGATTTTGAGTTTTAGTGTGTTTTTGAAGTTGTAAATGATTAGGTTTTGTTAGAAAAGTGTTATCGATCGAGTCTGTATAAGTTTTAGATCAATTTGCATTGTAATCGATCGTTAATTTTGATTTTAGTTAAGTTCGAAGTTCACGAGTCCTATGCACTGTAATTGAGTCGATTTATACATTTTTGTATATTTGATCGAAATTAGTTGTTAAGATTGTGTTCTAGATGGTTAAACGATCAAATTGTCGAAGTTTTTGAGTTAGATTTCGAGGTCTAGATGTCTTTTTGGTGAAAATTTGTTTGTTTCAGAGGTTTGCGTTTCATTCATCAAGGTTTGCGTTTCATTCATCAAGGTTTACGTTTCATTCATCAAGATTTGTGTAAGTTCTTCAGAGGTTCGCGTATTCAATTAGAAACGCAAAGTGATGTTTGCGTCTTCAACGAAAAACGAGAAGTGAGATTTGCGTTTTTAATGACAAACGCAAAGTAGAAGTGATTGAGTTCAGAGACAAGTTGTGGTTTGCGTTAGTAACTAGAAACGTAAAGTGTATCTTGCACGAGTAACTTGATACGCGAAGTGTATTTTGTGTTTGCCTCTTGAAACTCAAAGTAAAGGTTTGCTCTTCCCACTTGAAACGCAAAGTAAAAGTTTACGCTTCGCACTTGAAACGCAAAGTAAAAGTTTGCGCATCGACTTGAAGCGCAAAGTGTGGAGGACTTAGACAAATTTTTTAAAATAGTAATATGGCCTTTAATAGTGAAATTTTTTTCTAGGGGCGCTGCCCCTTGACCCCACCCGCTAACCGGGTAGCGGGACCCCCGTGCTAAGTCTGCGGAGGGGGACATAGTTCTGATTGTGATCAAAATTTCTGAACTTTTATTTCAAGTTTTTCTGTATTCTTGAGATTTCATTTGGATTAACGATCAAGTTCAAGTTTTTTTTTGAATCAGATATTCAAGATGGGATATTTTTCTGATGATGATGACAAGAAGATTAAAGAGCTCAAAATGGAGAACCAAAATCTTACTTCCTTAGTTGATTATTACACAAAGAGGTCAAAGAGATACAAAGATGAAAGAAAGCTACTGAGAGAAGAAGTTAGTGCTTTGAAGAAGATAAATGAATATCTTCTGAAACTGAGAACACTGAGCTGAAAAATAAGGTAATAAGTTTGGAAACTGAGAACACTGAGCTGAAAAATAAAATCTTTGACTTGGAATATCAGATTATCCAAATCCAGCAGCAAGCATCCGTTGAAAGTTATGAGGAGACGATTAAGAGTCTGGAAGATGCTAATGCTGAGCTTCGAAAGAAAATATCTGATTTGGAACAAAAAATGGTCAAAGATAAAGATATTTTTGAGAGTGACAAGAAAGAATTTGCAAAGAAATTCTCAGAGTTTTCCAGAAAATGTGCTGACGAGAAGAAGAAGGTTGAGCTTAAATGCATTAAGCTTTCTCAACAAATCTCTGATTTTGAGAAAGTAATCATTCTGGAAAGGGAGAATTTTGCCAAAGAAAAGAAGTTAATAGAGCAAAAGAATGTTGGGATATTCAAAGAGATATCTGGTCAGAGAACAAATGCTGAAATGGGCTTTGAGGAAGAAAGAAGCTTGTTTGAAGCTGAGATTAAGAAGCTTACTGTGAAGTTATCTGAACTATCTGAAAGTGCTTTGAATGATCAGAAAGCGAAGTCTGAATTCAAGGAGAAGATTGACCTGCTCATTAAAGAAAGAGACAATTATTTTTCAAAGATCAAACAGCTTGAAGAGATTGTTTCCAAGGTGGTGGTGACTGAGCAAAAGACTCTAGAGTCAAAAATCCACACACCTAGAAATAATTCAACTGATTTTAAAAAGACAGCTTCAAGTTCATACATGAAACCTGTTTCTTCAAGAAGGTTAGTCAATTCGATCAATCAGATTCGTACTTCTAATATTTTCTATGATCAAAATGTAGATGGTTCGGGTACACATAGAAAAAGGAAATATATTGAAGAAAAACTGGTATGGAAAGTGAAATCAGTGGATGATGATGAGAAGAATGATGAGAAAAAGAAAGGAAAGAAGGAAGAAAAGAAAAGTAACAAATCATTTGTACATGCATCAACAGTCAAGAAGAACAAAGTGCTGACAGGTAAACCTGATCTTGCTCATTCGAGAGATCAAATGTTCAGGTTATCTAAAAAGAGGTATTGTTCTTATTGTCATACATATGATTTTGTTCATAAAGCAAGTGATCATTACTGGTATGGTTCTTATTCAGTTACTCCCATTCGAACTACAACTAACACACATGGACCCAAATACAAGTGGGTACCAAAACCGAAGATTGATTCTATGTTGCAGGCACCACAAGTCAAAGGGGAGTAAGAGAACCGATGAGCGAAGGCTTCTGAATAAATCAGTTCAGGACCCGTACTTCAACGGAGTTTGACTTCTAAACACAACAGTTTATGACTCGTACTTCAGTGATCAAAAGAAATGCTACTCCCGGGCTGATAAGAGAGTGTACTCGGATACTCAGAAGAGGAAATCAACCATCAAGGGGGAGTACATAATTTTTTCTGGAAATATGTATTCGGAAGATATGATGAACTACATTTCAAATGAAGTTGTAGATCTCTATCATGTGCCTTTTTCACTAATAAATTTCAGATGCATATTTTCAGGGGGAGTAAGGATATGATTTTTGATTATTTCAAATCAGAACTTGTACTTTAATCATTTTATTGCTTTATGTCATTTACATTTGAATAATTTTTGTGAATAAAGTTGCTTTGACTAGACTTTGAGACTTATGCAGGATGAGAGAAGATGACACGATCATATCTTGATGACTACAGCTGACTTTATGAGAATTAAGATTGAGCGGAAAAGGTAAATTTCTTATCTTAATCTCAAATGTATTTGAAAGAAGGACAACTTTCAGATATAGAAAACATGTTCTTAAATGTTCAAACCACTTCCGGTTTTTAAACAGATTTTATAATTTGGAAGTGTGATTTTAAATGTTTTCATTTTAATTTTTGTGCTTAATTGATAAACAAACCGTGTGTTTCCAAAGATAAATACTTGTGTATTGTCTTTTCTATATACTTTCAAGTATTCACACACACCGGTTTGACTTTTTGTTCTAAATGTTCTTACCATGTCTCATATTGAAACATATTTTTCGATGGTAAGACACCCCGCTTGTATTTCAAAGATTTTTGAGCGATATTTCATTTCGAAGCGTTTCATTCAAGAATGTCTATATTTTTGTTTCATATAGACTATACCGTTATTCTTGACCATAAGCCTTAGTTGCTATATCATTCATTTCTGATCATTTTCATACAATGTCAGATTTTCAAACAAGTCTTTTGCATTCATTTTCATTCATTTCAATATACTTGTTTGAAAATACTTCCATGTTTCAAAATGCTCATATATTTATGATTATATCATCTGAGCATACATTTTATCTGACATTTGTATATGAGCTTTAACTGATAAAGTTAAATCATCTGAGCAACATGTGCTTTATAGGAAATATGGGTTCTTTGTGCTAGGACTTAAATGAACTTCTATGGATTCACGTTAACCAGTGTTTCCTACCCAAGAAGTTAATCCTTTAGTGATTGAGTGTGAGGAGTCTAAAAGAAATGAGTGTGGGATGTGTGATGAGGTAAAATGGAAATAAGAGTTTGGTTAGATGTGAGCTTATTAAATTAAAAGAAAGAGGGTGTGAGATCAGAGTAAAAGAATATCAAACTCTGCACCAACTACTTTCTGAGCCGGGCAGCCACATTACTAATGCTTCACAATTCTTGGTGAACATTATTGAAACAAGCAAATAGCCCATGCCAACTCTTGCTTTATACCCCACCAACCACTCATTTTCTTCTCAGAAAGAAAATGTTTCACATTTTCAAAGGGGACGCAGCATATAATCTATCTGGTTTTCATTTGGAAAATCTGGATATTGAAAAAGAAGGAAGTCTGCCCCACCTTCGCACTTCAATCATGCACATTGAGTCTGTGTTTATCTACTATTGTCTCAGTGGTTTACACTATGTTGAGCCTTTATAAAAGCTATCATTCGTGCTTAATTCTTTCTACACATGTACGAACACACAAATAATTTGTTTCTTTGTCATAACATTCATAGAAATTGCCTTTGTGGTGTTTTGATGATTGGATGGAAGCCCTGGGGGAGTGAACATCAAAAAGCTCCTTTATATTGTGTATCCGTTACACAAAGTGACTTCGTGTTACTGACAGACATTTTAACTGATTCATTTGTTGATTCAGGGGTTACATGTTCTTATTTTGTCTGGATTTGCAAAGATCTAGATGAATACTTGGTTATGGATCACAGAATCAGAGGCTCAGTTTGACATATCAGAATGGTCAAAGACATTTCTTGGAATAAAAGTTTTGATGATATAGATGCTCTAATCATCAAAAAGGGGGAGAAGATCAAGAAATGTGTATTTCAAAGAAATGTTAAAGTTGAAAGAATTGTCCGGAAAGAAGTATTTGTATTGGATATGGAGAGAGATATTTCAAAATTGAAGTTTGTTCAAAGTTGATAAGCGAAAGTTCAAAGAATTTCGAAAGCAAGCAGATTTTGGAGAAAATTTATTTGAAGAAAGTTGGATAAATCATTCAGAGCTGAAAATGAAGATAATTTCTTTCAATGTCTGAAAGAGGTTTGTTTATAATCTTGAGGGAGATTGTTACTATTTTTGAAGATCAGACGTTGGGAAGATTGCTGAAAGTTTTTGAAGACAAAGCTTATCAAAGAAGAAATTTCATTGTGTTAAGGGGGAGTTTGGAAATTATGTTTGTATCAAAGGGGAGATTTCATGAGAAGATAAAGATTGTTAAAAGGGGGAGTTACTTCAATCGAGCTTAATTAGAGAAGATCGCATTGCTAAATTTTTTAGTAATGATCTTGATCCAAAGGGGGAGAATGTTAGAGCATAAATATGTTTGATTCAAGATCATAAAGATTGAAGACAAAAGATCAAGAAGTCAAAGTTGAGAAAGTCAACTTTCATCAAAGTCAAAAGTCTTTTGTAATAAAAGTCAAAGTCAATGTAATTGTAATTTTGTTTCTTTGTAATTGTCAAGGGTATAAATACCTTGTGTTCTTGTCTTTGTAATCAGATGTACACGAATTAGAGAAGAGCTAATTGAATATGTTTCTAGTGAGAGAGTATAGAGAGAGAAAGTTATGAATTTGTAATATTTGTTGTTTGAATCAATGACATATGATTTAGAATCTCATCTTGATTGTTTTTGTAGCAATTAGAACTTGAACTAGGGAATAACAACTTTGACTTTGTCGGCCGTCTCTTATACAATTTCTGGCCCGACAAATTGTTTTTCACCCGCCTCTAGCCAACATACGGGGGTTCTACATTTCCTCCCGTACAAAGCTTCAAAAGGTGTCGCTCCAAGGCTAGAGTGGTAACTGTTGTTGTATGCAAATTCTACCAAAGGTAAATGTGTATCCCAATTACCACCGAAATCGATCACAAGATCTAAGCATGTCCTCAAAGGTTTGAATTGTCCTCTCGCTTTGTCCATCCGTCTGTGGGTGGTATGTCGTACTCAGATTCACCCGAGTACCCAATTCTTGTTGTAATGCTCCCCAAAATCTTGATGTAAACCGACTATCATGATCGGAGACTATAGACAAGGGTATACCGTGTCTAGAGACCACTTCGTCAATATAGAGCTTTGCCAACTTATCTATTGGCAAAGTTTCCCGCATTGCTAAAAAATGAGCACTCTTCGTCAAACGGTCGACAATCACCCAAATGGTGTCGTTGTCCCGCAATGTCTTTGGTAGCTTGGTCACGAAGTCCATGGTAATCTTGTCTCATTTCCACTTGGGTATCTCCGACGATTGTAGGCTTCCATAAGGTCGTTAGTGCTCGGCCTTCACTTGTGAACAAGTCATACACCGCTCCACGTAGTGTGCCACATCCAATTTCATAACTGGCCACCAATAATGCAACTTCAAGTCTCTATACATCTTCGTGCTTCCCGGGTGGATGGAGTATTTGGACTTATGTGTGTCTTCCAAGAGTAGCTCCCGGTTTCCTCCAATATTTGGCACCCAAACACGCCCATTGAAACATTTGATCCCTCGACTATCATCGGTCAAAAGTAGTCGTTGCTTGGTCATCACTTCATCTTTGAGATTCTCTTCCAACAAGGCTTTGGCTTGTGACGCTTTGATCTTCTCCATAAGGCTCGACACTAATGCGATTCTCGTAAGCTTGGATTAGAGCTTCCCACTATATTCTTTCCGAGTGGTAAATTAGTTCACAATCGTAGTCCTTGAGTAGCTCCAACCAGCGCCTTTGTCGCATATTTAGATTCTTTTGATCAAAGACATACTTTAAACTCTTATGATCCGTGTACAAGGTACACTTCATGCTATAGAGGTAATGTCGCCACAATTTCAACGCGAACATTACCACTGCCAACTCCAAATCATGGGTGGGGTAGTTCTTCTCGTGCACCTTTAGTTGCCTCAATGCGTAGGTAATCACCTTTCCCCTTTGCATGAGCACGCACCCAAGATCAATCTTAAATGTGTCGCTATAAACCACAAAATCCTCCGACCCTTCCGGCAAGGATAAGATCGGGGCTTCACACAATTTTTTTTGCAATGTCCGGAAAGCTTTCTCTTGAGATTCGGTCCACACGAACTTTACATTCTTCTTGGTCAGGGGCGTCAATGAAGAAGCGATCTTAGAGAAATCTTGAATGAATCTTCGGTAGTAACCTGCCAAACCCAAAAAGCTTCGGATCTCGGATGGACTCTTGGGAGGCTCCCAATTCATCATGGCCTCAATCTTCGCGGGATCCACCTTCACACCGTTTTTCGTGACTACGTGCCCCAAAAACTGCACCTCTTTCAACCAAAATTCACACTTGGAGAACTTTGCAAAAAGCTTCTCCTTCCTCAAGACCTCCAATACATCCCGAAGGTGATGCGCGTGATCGGATTCGTCCTTGGAGTAAATCAGGATATCATCAATGAATACGATGACCGTCTTGCCAAGAAACGGTCGGCACACGCGATTCATTAGATCCATGAACACCGTCGGGGCGTTCGCCAAGCTAAAGAGCATCACCAAGAACTCGTAGTGGCCATATTGCGTCCTAAACGTGGTCTTTGGAATGTCGTCCTCCTTGGCTTTCACTTGATGGTAACCTGAACGTAGATCTATCTTCGAGAAACATCCCACTCCTTGAAGTTGGTCGAATAAGTCGTCGATCCTAGGGAGTGGCTATTTGTTCTTCACGGTCACATTGTTCAACTCTCTGTAGTCTATGCACATCCACATAGTACCATCCTTCTTCTTCACAAATAAGACCGGTGCTCCCCACGGTGACGAGCTCGGTCTCACGAACCCCTTCTCAAGAAGGTCTTGTAACTGTCCCATCATCTCTTTCATCTCCGACGGGTCTAAACGATATGGGGCTCTGGCTATCGGAGCCGCTCCCGGTGCTAGATCAATTCTGAACTCTACCTGACGATTGGGTGGTAGTCTAGGCAAGTCATCTGGGAATACGTCGAGGAATTCCCTTACTACTTCCACATCTTCTAGCTTTTTCTTCTCGAGTTTGGCGTCTATGACGTATGCCAGAAACGATGAACATCCTTTCGATAAACACTTTCGTGCCTTCACCATGCTGATGATTGTTGCCTCGCCTTTCCGCCTCTCATCGTACACGGTCACCGACTCATCATACGAAGTCGGAATTCGAATCAACTTCTTTGCACAAAGGATCTCGGCATGGTTATTCGCTAACCAATCCATCCCAATAACGACATCAAATCCTCCAATGGTCATCGACATCAAGTCGACCGGGAATTCCTTCCCTTCGATTTCTAACTTGCAACCTCTAAGGATATCCCGAACCACTACTTGATCGCCATCGGCTAGCTCTACCACTAAGGCATCCTCTAAACTAGTAGTGGGTACGGAAAGCTTTTGACAAAACGAATTCGACACAAAAGAAAAACTTGTGCCCGAATCAAATAATATGCGTGTAGGTAAGGAGTTTAGGAGAAACGTACCCGACACCACCTCCGTAGAAGCCTTCGCCTCTTCGGTAGTAATTTGGAAGGCTCTCCCCGTAGCTTTCGGAGGGTCCACTTTCCTTCCTCTGCTAAACCCAATCATCTTCTTCGGGTACTCGCTCCTAATGTGACCCAGTTCTTTGCACCCAAAACAAATTTGTCCTTTGATTGGACAATCTCGGTAGTTGTGGCCAGACTTGCCACATTTAAAGCATGGCTCAGACCCCGAGTTGCAAGGGTCGATGTGCTTGCTCCGACACTTGGAGCACCATGGAACATCCCGTCTAGGGCCGACTCCCCATTGATTGTTGTTGAAAGGTCTCGGTCTTTTGGAGGGTACATAATTTCCCTCTCATATTCTTTTCTCGACTACTCCGCTTCTCTCTACCTTGTTTGGACCATAGGAATCTTCCACTAATTGTGCCTCTTCGATCGCCTCCCAAAGAGTAGAGGCCTTAGACACCCGTACCATATTCATCATCTCGGTCGGCAATTCCTTGATGTAAGCTTTGATCTTCTCTCTTGCAGTTGGGACCAGATGCCCCACCAAACCCAGTTTATCCATGAACAGTTTGTTGTACTCCTTTACTGACAGATTCCCCTTCTTTAAGCCACAGAATTCGTCAATAATCCGGTCCATGGCCCGTTCATTACAGAATTCTTCCATCACCTTCTTCTTAAAGGTTGCCCAACTCAGTTTGGCCAACACCGTGGCCTCTATAGAAGTTGGAGTAAACATTCCACCATGTGAGGGCCACCCCTCTGAGCATCTGAGAACTGAATATTTCCTTCTGACTTTCACCACAATCTCTTGATCGAAAGGACTGCTCCATTTCTCGAATCCAGTTCATGCTTGCCACCGGATCCTCCGAGCCCTTGAACTCCGGTGGTCGACAACCAAGGAAGACCTTGAAGGTGCAAGCCTTCGTCACTTGCCTCGCTCCCGGGGCTGCGGTCCCAGCGGTGGGAATTTCGGGTCCGGTACCCCCGGATCCCGCCACTAGAACATTTTCCGCAACCGCTTCGTGCCTATGGTTGTTAGTATCTCGGTCTTCAAGTAGTTTTAAAAACATTTCTTGTTGTTGAGCCATCGCTGCGTTCATAGCTTGCATCATCCGATCTATCATTCTTGATTCCGGGATCACGTTTTCCATTAACGGATCAGATGTGACTAAGTTGCGACGGGGTACATGTTCAGGCCCTCTGCCCAAAACATTTTGTAACGGTGGGGGCAAGTCCGTCGTTGTCGCTCTAAGATGGTCGGTCGTGGATGTCGTTGCATCATGACCATCCGGCCGATTATGAGTGTTTACCATTGTCTACCACACATATGCAAGAATATAGGTGAAAGATAGATCATAAGAGTGATAAACAAGGAAACATACTACTACATTCATTAATCATTGTAACAATGGAAAACAAGCATACTCACGTAAAACATCTTCATAATAACGTTAGCAAAGTGAAATTATGAACATATGATACGTAAGAATTTTCATCACCATTATCATAATTCTCAATAAGTGTAATTTTCGTCGACTCTAAGACCATCCTATCTTAAGGGTTCTACCCGTTCTCACAATTCATAACTTAAACTCACAACTTAAGTCTAGGTATCCTACATTTATACCTAGTTCACTTAAACTACTGCTCTGATACCAACTTGTAACACCCTAAATTTTAGGGGATTTAAAATTTGAAAATTCGGCAATATAACGACTGTGAACAAAGAAAACCTGAATAATACTATCATGACACTTCACCCAAAATATATCATCCCGAAAACGGGGAACAAAGTATGATGTTTATAACCCAAGGAAACAATCAAAGTTTAACTCAACAACCTACTAACCTAGACATAATTAAATCTAGATTAAGATTGGGCGTTGACACTTTTCTTCTCAAAAGTATACCGAAGCTAAGTCAGGTGTGCGTCTCTATAACCTCCAAAAATGTTCTATCTGTCAAACTTTCTCCACTCTAGCCCGATGAGTCCCTCCACTAGAATGACCTGTTATACATGTCATTTTAAGAAAAAGTGTTAGGCTAAAGCCTAGTGAGATCAAACATTTATTTTTAGAAATAATCAATTATAAGCGGAAGTAACAAAAGTGAATTCATAATAATAATGATGCAACTCTTCACCATAAACAATTACCTCTTGGGTTAACGGGGGAGACCCGCTTACTAACACAAGTGACGAAACACAAGAGTAAGCCACTTGACAAGTTAGTAAAACCAATGCACATAATAAATTATACGCAAGGGATGTTAGGCTCGGTAGCTTTAGACGTATACCCACGGAAAGTCAACTTTGACCACATAGTGCCCTCACGTTGAGATCCTCATCCAATATCGTATACTAGCACGTAAGACTTATAACCCTATCTGATGCCTAAACGTGCCTCAATGTGAAAAACTAGCGTTCCATCATTGGACAAAATGATACAAACAAGTGTGGGGTCATGACGCTCAGATGCAACCAATTATGCACATAATCATATAAAAAACCCAATCATTATTATCCAACAGATAGACTACCATCGTGATACATAACCAAGAGTTCATGCAATTCCTTTTATAGTTCTGGAGAGATTCCAATAGCATCCCATGGGTAACATTCTACCCAATAAGCTTATTTCATTCCAATCCTCATGAAGTAATTTCATCACCTCACAAACCCTATTTTAATTCAAGTCATAAATCTTGAGAGTAAAGAAATTATGTTACCAATGAAATAATTACATGTAAGTCCAAGATATAAGTTTCTTTCCATGAAAACATACTAAATCAAATGAACCCTACAATCTTCAAAAATTAGGGTTTTGGTGAAAGTTCACCCAAATCAAATAAATTCAAATGGAGATGTCTAGTAGGTTAAAATCTATAACTTTCAACATGTATAAAGTTTTTAAAAGAGGATGAACTCACCTTGTAGGGTTGTAACTTAAAACCCTAAAATATCAAGAACTTAGACAGATGAGAATGATCTTTGAGGAGACTTTAAATAGCACCACAACCACTTTAAAAACACCTAAACAAGTTATAAATGATCAAGATTGGGGTGGTTGGGAAGCATTAACTTCAAGAGGTGAAAAGGGGAGAAGACTTGCCAATTTCTTGGGAGAAAAACGAGGCTAGCAAAACCCAAAATAAGTTCTTATGAGAAAATCCCATAAGTGAGGGTTTTATACACCCTGCCCCTCGTCGGCGACTATGATCGGCGACAATGCCCTGGTCATAGTCGCTGGGCAATGTCGCACCCCAACCCCAACATTTTGAGTTGTGTTCAGCGAACCACCTGATGATAGCGAGATTGACACGCGACTATGCCCAGGTGGCATAGTCGCCCTAGGCCCTTTTGGCACGACTTCGACCCAAATTGATCCATTTTCGACTCAAGAGGGTTGACCAAGTTTCAAAGTCCAAAACCAAACAATGAGGCAATAACGTACGACTATATAAATACTAATACGAATCGAAATAGAGAAAGTCTATCCGAAAACACGGGTGTTACAAACAGTCTAGTCATTTTACTAATTTTTTTCCTTAACCTCCAAGAAAATTTAATCCATAAAATCAACCTCTCTCTCTCTCTTTCTCTCCCCACCGCCCGTAACGGCAACCCCTTTTGAACCCCGCCCCACGCAAATTAAGATTCTAAGCGATGGAGGCTCGGGTAAAAGTTATGAAGAAGTGTGTCTTCATTCAAGCGACGATACAAAAGAAGAACGAAATGAAGTGAGAGGCCGGGGGGGGGGGCAGGGAAAAGAGTTGAGTCGATCAGGTAGAGAATCTCCTAATTGTTTCATAACAACTAGAAATATATTCTTTAACCAGGAGGACTACCAGTCCGCATCGAGTTCCTTGTTTTCTCTACCATCTATTTGGAACTTCGAGGAGCGTTTGGTTCACATAACGGAATATGGTGGAATTGAAATCCATCAAGGGAATTGTAATTTGAATGTAATTCAATGAAGTTTGACCACATGTTTTGTTGGCAGGATGTAATGTACTTTCTCAAAGGAATTTCAATTCGCACATGTTGGTTGATATAATGTAGTATCGGTTGGGATTTTTGGAGATCATTGCTTTAATCTTCGCGGGATATATTTTCACTCCTTCTTAGGTCACCACATATCCGAGAAATTGGACTTCCCGCAACCAAAATTCACACTTGGAGAATTTGGCATATAGCTTCTCCCTTCTTAGCACCTCTAGCACCTCTCTCAAGTGTTGCTCATGTTCTTCCTCATCCTTGAAGTATACTAAGATGTCGTCAATAAACACTATGACCGACCGGTCCAATAATGGTCGACATACACGGTTCATCAGATCCATAAATATCGCTTGCGTATTCGTCAACCCAAAAGGCATGACTAAGAACTCGTAATGCCCATAACGAGTCCTAAATGCCATCTTCGAGATGTCCTCCTCTCGAACCTTCACTTGATGATATCCCGATCGAAGATCGATCTTGGAAAAGCATCCAACCCCTTGTAACTGATCAAAGAGATCATCTATTCGGGGTAACGAATATTTGTTCTTTATGGTTACCTTGTTCAACTCTTGGAAAAGCATCCAGTCCCTTGTAACTGATCGAAGAGATCATCCAGCCCCTTGATTTTCTCTCTTTCAGTGGGGACCAGATGTCCCACCAACCCCAGCTTGTCCATAAAAGATTTGTTATACTCCTTTACCGACATATTTCCTTTCTTCAATCCCTGGAACTCATCTATGATTCGATCCATAGCTCGCTCGTTGCAGAATTCTTCCATAACCTTCTTCTTGAAGGCC
Source organism: Arctium minus (assembly GCA_954870635.1). Lineage (NCBI taxonomy): Eukaryota > Viridiplantae > Streptophyta > Magnoliopsida > Asterales > Asteraceae > Arctium > Arctium minus. The sequence continues at coordinate 17,289,412 of OX941097.1, read as the reverse complement.
TCCCAGCTCAGTTGGGCCAAAACGGTGGCCTCAATAGAAGCGGAGTATACGTTCCACCACGTGAGGGTCGCCCCTCTAAGCATTTGAGACCCAAATACGGATTTTTGGTTTTCCCCACACTCACTTGATCGAAATGCCTGCTCCATCTCTCTAATCCAGTTCATGCATGCCACCGGGTCGTCAGTGCCCTTGAATTCCGGCGGTTGGCATCCGAGGAACGCCTTAAAGGTACAAGCCTTAGGCGGTTGTCTTAATTCGTGAGGATGAGTTTCATTAGAGGGGACAACGGGTCCCGAACCTCCCGATCCCGCCACTATCACATTTTCCGCCACCGTCTCAGGCCTACGGTGGTTAGCATCTCGGTCATCCAATAGCTTCAAGAAAGCCTCTTGCTGCTGAGCCATAGTTGTGTTTATTGCTTGCATCATCCGCTCCATCATTCTAGTTTCCGGAGTTACCTCTTCCATAATCGGATGGGTTGCAGCTATGTTACGTCGAGGTATATGCTCCGGTCCTCCACCCAACGTATTTATAAGCGGTGGGGGCAAATCGTTATTCGTTACTCTCGGTTGATCGGTCGTAGATGCCGCCGTATCCTGCCCTTCTGGCCGATTACGCGTATTTACCATAGTCTGCCACACACGCGAGAATATAGATAAGATAATACTATACAGCTATAGACAAGGAAACATACTACCACATTCATTAATCATCATAACAACGGAAAACAAGCATAATCACGTAAAACATCTTCATAATAACGTTAGCTAGGCGAAATTATGAACATGCGATACATAAAAATTTTCATTCCCATTACCATAACTCTTAACTTGTGTAGCTTCCGTCGACTCTAAAACTATCTTATCTTAAGAGTTCTACCCAATCTCACAAAATCATTGCCTAAATCCACAGCTTAAGTCTAGGTACCATACATCCATACCTAGTTCACTTAAACTAATGCTCTGATACCAACTTGTAACACCCTAAATTTTAGAGAAATAAAAATTCGAAATTTCTGCAATATGACGGCTATAAATAGATAAAACCTGGGTATAAAACCTGCTATAATCAATCTCAAAGTATCATCCCGATAAAACGGGGAAACAAGTTATAACCTTTACAAATGATTAAATGAAGAATACACTAACAACCTAATAATCTAACTTAAATAAGAAAGATTAACATCGGGTGTTGTTATTCTTCCAAAAAGTATGTCTGCTATCCAAAAACACCGGTCTATACATCTCCCAAAAAGACCGCTCTTGACCTCAAGGCCATCCACTCAGTCCCGACGAAGCCCACCAGAAACCTGACCTGTTATACATATCATTTTAAGAAAAAGTGTTAGGCTAAAGCCTAGTGAAATCAAACATTTGTAGTTTGAGAAATCAAACATAAAAGTGAGTAAAGGAGTTTCTTTTTGTACAACCAACTATAATGGTAATAATAACAATAATGCTCTTTGAAATATAGCAAATACCTCTTGGGTTAACGGGGGAGACCCGCTTACTAACACAAATGACGGAACACAAAAGTAAGCCATTCGATGAGTCAGTAAAGCCAATAAACAAATAAAGTACACGCAATGGATGTCAGGCTCAATGGATTTAAACGTACACCCACAGAAACTCAAGTTCAACCCCAAAGGGTTCCTACGTCGAGCTCCTTATCCAATATCGTAATACTTGAGCACGAAGGACTTATACCTCATCCGGTACCTAACGTGCCTCGACGTGGAAAACTAGTCGTCCCAACACCGGAACAATAATAAACCAAATACGGGGTCATGACTCCCAAATGCATCAAATAAGCCAAATAATGCGCATAAGGCCCAACAAGTAATCCCAACAATGGTTAACATACAATAAATGATATGAAGGGTGTTTTCTACCAAAACCACTTCCATTGTTTACCAAGAGGCCACTAGTCAAAATATAGATGATTCCTTTTTATTTCAAATCCCCAAAATATGAAGTGAGTTAATTATGCAAACTTATCAGCAGTTAACCACAATACCAATATTTCCATGTTTGTAAGTTTTGCATAGCAATGCCATTCACTTATAGGTATAACCCAAGTAAAATCAAGCTAAAGAACATTATTAAAGTTCATAAATCATCATTTCCCCAAATATCATCACAAACACTAATATCCCCAAAAGTTAGGTTTAGCACAAAGTTATACAAATCAAATATATGAAAGAGGAGATATTAGGTATTCAAAATCGATCTTTTGACATGTATAAGGTTTAGTAAAAAGGTAAGAACTCACCTTCTTAGGTTTTTCCAAAAACCCAAACCTTAGGAGAAGATCACTTGAGCTCTAAAGCTTCGCAATACCTAGAATGGTTCATAAATAGTCAAACAAGGAGGTAGATGAAGGCATTAATGATGAGGGAAGTTAATATGATGAACCTACCCCAAAATCTTCCAAGAACCTGGCTGGAGCAGTCTTCCCAAATCAGATAATGACCTAAAATCGCGACTTATTCTTTTTATACCCAAACACTCGTCGGCGATAGTGACACAGTGAGAGTGACATTTGTCACTCTCGCGGGCAAGGTCACGCCAGACTCACACCTCTCGGTACAAATGGGGCGATAGTGCCCTGCGATTGTGACCATGTCACTCTCGCATGGCACAATCACGAGTAACATACCGTAGGTCCTCGACCCCCCGACGATTGTTCCTCCGCGATTGTGACATCCTGTCACTCTCGCGGGCACTGTCGCGAGCAATCCCGAAATTCACAATTTTGATACTTTTCAGCCCACGATGCTTAAATCCGATAAGTTTGATATAAAACTGATAAGTCCTTAAAATTATAAGGTTCCAAAATGAGAACGATAATACATAGGCTCTCAGGATTCGGGTTGTTACATCTTCTTCTCGGCCTTGGCATCTACCACGAAGGCTAGGTACGAAGGGTATTTCTTCGTCAGGTACTTCCTTGCTTTGATGGATGAGATGATGGCCACTTAGCCTTTTCGTTTTTCGCCATACACAAGGATGAAATCACCATCCCATACGGGAATCCGTATGAGATTCTTGGAACACAAGATCTCCGCTTGATGCTTCGCCAACCAGTCCATCCCGACCACCACATCGAAACTTCCAATGGTCATGGGAAGTAAATCCACCTTAAACGATTCACCATTGATTTCTAGGCAACAATCCCTTAGGACGTCTCTTAGGACTACTCGTTCCCCATTTGCTACCTCTATGACAAAGGCATCATGAAGTGTACTAGTAGGCACACTCAAAGATTCACAAAATACATTCGACACAAAGGAGAAATTCACACCAGAATCAAACAACACTCTAGTGAGTATGGAATTGAGTAAGAACGTACCCGATACCACGTCAGCGATTTCCTTTGCCTCTTCCTTAGTCATCTGGAAAGCCCTCCCTTGAGCCCTAGGGACGACCTCTTTTTGCGGTTGGCTCTCCGAGCCTCCTCCTCTTGCAAGTCCTCTCAGTTTGGGGCACTCCCTCCGTACGTGCCCCATCTCTTTACATTCGTAACAAATTGTCCCTCTAATGGGACACTCGGAGTTAACATGGCCCGGTTTACCGCATTTGAAGCCTGGGACCGGATTGGGGTTGGAGTTGATTTTGCAAAACCTAAAGTGCTTGCTTTTTGCATTTGGGACACCACTTCGCCTCACGACGATTATCAAAGATTTTTCCTCTCGATTAAAATCTCGGCTTCTTGTACGAACTTGGCGGGCTCTCCCACCTTCTCTTTTCCACAATCTTCGTCTTTTCTTCCTTGTCCCGAGCATAAAGTCTTTCCATCACTTTGGCATCTTCGATTGTTTCGCGGAGGTTGGAGTCTTTGGAGTTGCGGACCATCGACAACATGTCCACGGGAAAGCCCTTCAAGTAAGCCTTTACCTTCTCCTTCTCGGTCGGGACCACATGCCCCACCAAGTTTAGCTTCTCCATGAATAGTCGGGTATACTCTTTCACCGACAAATCGCCTTTCTTGATCGATCGAAATTCCTCTTCTATCAGGTCTATCTCTTCCTCATTGCAATACTCTTCCAACAACTTTCTCTTGAACTCGGTCCAAGACATCTTGACTAACACAGATTCCTCTACAGTTGCGGTGAAAACATTCCACCATGTTAAGGCCGAACCCCGGAGCATCTTAGAACCATACTTCACTTTCTTCTCCTCATCACAGTCATAGGCTCGAAAGGCTTGCTCAATTTCCTTGAGCCAGTTCATACACTTTACGGGTTCATCGGTTCCGGCAAACTTCGGCGGTTTACAACAGAGGAAAGACTTGTACGAACATCCTTTTGCCGGTTGCCTTGTTTCCAAAGTCACCAAGCCTTCTGTGCGATTCTCGTACCCGGTACCCGCTATGACCACATTCTCTTCGATTGTCTCGTGTCGGCGGTGATTAACCTCTCGGTCCTCTAGTAGCTTCATGAACAGTTCTTGTTGCTTGGCCATGGTCTCATTTATGGCTCTCATCATGTCCATCATTTGGGTTTGAGGGGTCACCTCAGTCAAAACTGGACCTGCAGTAGCAATGTTGGTTCTCAATATTTGTTCCACCCTCCCACTAAGCAAGGGTGGAAGTGTAGGTACAACCGTCACAGTTTCATTTGGCCTATCGGCCGTGGATTCGGTCACCACTTGACCCTCTGGTGATGATTGAAGCTGACTCCGAGTATTTACCATTTTCGTCTGTCACACATTCAAGAGAGGGTGAGAGATGGGCAACACAAGATTATACAAAAGAAACGTACTAATACCGTACATCGATCATCATAATCATAGTAATTCAAGCATGCTCACATAGAAACATATTCATAATAACAGTAGCTAAGTGTGATTATGAACATATTTTATATAAGAATTATCGATACCATTTCTTACAATTCTCAATGGTGTAGTTTCCGCCGACTCTAAGACTGACCCATCTTAGAAGTTATACCCGATTCTCACAATTCATTGCCTAATAGTCTCAGCTTAAGTTTAGGCATCGATGTTACATACCTAGTTCACTTAAATTAAGGCTCTGATACCAACTTGTAACACCCTAAAAATTTGGCCAAATAAAAATTAGAAATTTTGGCAACATGGCGTTTAAAATACGGAGGTCCATTATACCCTGTAGATAGAAATCTCAAAGTATAACAATTCCCAAGTTTGTGACAACCAAAGACCCCATTAAGCTGGGTTAGTTTGAACTATAAAGTTTGCAAAAGAATGGGACATAAAGATTACAACCTACTTAATCTAGAATTAATTCAAACTAGATTAAAATGGGTGTTGCTATTCCACTATGATCTCTCTTCACAAAAATCCCCAAAAGATCGGCACTTCACGATATCCTACGTGCCCGATTGACCAGCCTGACATCCTAGATTCCACCGCTAGTGGGATCTGTGAAAAAAAAATCAACAACCATAACAAGTGTTAGGACGAAGCCTAATGAGATCTCATAAATTATACAATTCACGAACAAGAATATCATAATACAAGACTTGTGTTACCGAACTCCATTGCCTCACAATGTTATTCCCATTTGCATAGATGTTCCCAAACCTGAACATAACACACAAGAGATAACCCTTGAAATACGGGGGAGACCCGTTTCCATCGGGGTGACATGTACACGGGATTGGAGTAACCCATGATGTTATTGGATTACACCTCATGTCTCGGTCCTAGTTCCCATGCCATTAAGACATCACAACCTCAAACCATAACTCTGCCTTTATTATCTACTCCATCGAGTTACACCTCAAGGTCTTACGGGACACTATTGTCTATCCATATCTAGACGAGTTACACCTCAAGGGCCCTCGTCCCCCCATTGCCTACTCGCTAGCAATCCATAATGACTAACAATAATAGGTCCAATAAACATACGACTACATCCTCGTGCACAAGGAAGTAGAAACCCATATTCTTATCAGGTGATCGGTACTGATTAAATATACACAACAAAATATACTCCACATTGTCAACACATAGACACCCTATTCATCATACAAGGTTTCATATTGTTAGGATGACATGTTTCTCAATAATGACAATCCACATTTACATTTCAAATAGTACATCTACCATGCTTTCAATAAATACTATGATAGAGGATTATATTTTTCTTCCACATTTCCATGAAACCCTAGCAGACAAATACAAGAAATGGAGTTTATAGAAGAAACTCACAACTAGGGTTTGTAAAGAAGAAAACCCTAAATAGTTGTATGGTCTTGGGAAGGACTTTGGATATCTTGAAGCTTTTATGACACCAAGGATCCAACACTAGCACCCCACAACCTCTTGGAAGATCAATAAATGCAAGATTAGGTTTGAGAGCTTTGAATGAGGAGGGAGAAGAGAGGAGAGGGTAGAAAAATCGCCTAAGGGTTGAGAGATATCGATCTACATCTGAAAAATGGGAAAAGTGAACTGATTTTGGACCTTAAATCGATCTCAAAATAGAACCCGTGCCCTCACGGGCGACAATGCCTATGCGACTATGCCCATGGCATTGTCGCCGGGCATAGTCGCACCTCACTCCCTCCTTACTGGAATGTTTGGCTCGATGGTAGCTACTTACGACATTGACACCTGCGACTATGCCCATGGCAAGGTCGCAGGGCATAGTCGTCGGCCACTCCTTAGCTTACGAAAATTGTTTCTAAACCGCAACGATTCCAAATACCAAGGGTCTATAACCACCACAGGTTTACGTAAACATGTCCGCAACTCGTTCACATCCAAATTCATCACATATGAAAATATATATACATATATGCATAGACACATGTATGATTAATAAGCTCAAACACCTACACTTAGGACACTTAGCTTAACCATATAAATGTATGCGGTATAAATGTCTAAATCCCAACATGAGAACTAGACAAAGTTGCGAATAGACGGGATATATAAAGTGGGGTTTTAAAAGGGTTATGAAGTTTACTCGAAAGTTTCGGGGTGTTACAACAATGGTGGTGGAGGCGGAGGTGGGGGTGGCAACGACGGTGGGTGTGGTGGTGTTGGTCATGTATACATGCTAGCCTTTTTTTGGGTAGTTTTGTCTTTTTGAAAAAATGGTTAGGAATTGAATTTAAATAATATCTACTATTAATTGTCGAGTAGGGGTGGTGGCGTTAACAACAATGGTGGTGGAGGCGGCAAGGGCGGTGGTTGTAACACCCTCAAATTTGGTAAGAGCAACTAATTAAATTTCGATATTACATCAAGTAAAGATAAATCTCCAAAATAAAATTCTCTATTTAGCCTCAAAAAATATAAACTCCAGTCTTAAGAAAGGACCAAACCCAAGTCGGGTGTTACTTAATCCCAACTATAAGGTGTCGTTTGTTTTTCAAGAGGTCTAAAGTCTGAAGTCTTATTTTAGTTATGATTAATAAGAGGTGGTGTGTAAAAAGGTCTGAACGATTCAGACTTAAGAGTCATTAAGATGTTTTTTAGAAAAATAAACAACCCCTAAGTTGCTCTTCCCGAAACAATGCGGAAGACCCCACTAAGATATCCACTTCTCGAGCACACAACTAGCACTCCTCGCTTCATAGTGTCACTAGAACTATTCCCAACCGGAACCTGTTGCACATGCCGACAAATAAAAAGGTTAGGCTAACGTCTAGTGAGTTCAAGAGTTTTCAACATGAATAAAGATATCGTTGAAAAGAAGTAATGCAATTTAAATCATAATCTTTCGATTTGATATGTCTCAAATATGAAAACGACTCGTTTTCCAATAATATGCATTTTAGGCAAAAAAACACCAATATAAACGTTTTCCAATCCAAACTACTTCAAGGACAAAGATCCCAATATAAAACGTTCTTTCGTAAATTAAATTAAACCCAAAACTCACTCAAATCGTGAATAGAAATTGAACCCTCCATTTATGAAAATGCGGTTAAAACTTTACATCCCAAAACACCCAAAACACGGGCGGGGCAAACTACTCAACCCATAAAACATGGATAAAGAACCATTTATACAAAACATCACCGAAAACTTGGATAATAAAACTCAATACCCAAAACAACACCTTTCGGTGACGGGGGAGACCCAAATTCCATCGAATGTGGCGGACACACAAAGTTAGACCACTTATCAATTTTCTCGAGCTTCACATAGAGCCAAGGATCCCCGTATACGACTCCCAACCAAGCAAACACCGCAAGATACCCAAATGCCTCTAGTGTCTACTCGACCTCTAGATGAGTGGGGACCACTCACTAGACTTCAAACTCGGACACTAAATTCCACGATGAATAACCAGATTAGATTACAAACGGGCATCGAGTTCAACCACCCACGATCTATACCTCGAGCCCTTCAACAAAGGTTACATGGTTATCGAGTTCAACCACCCACGACCTGTACCTCGAGCTCCCTCTAGCCATAAACAATTTCCAGTCCCAATACGGGGATAAAGTCCCCAAGTAACCAAATGACAGACTCATATGCCTATGGATCTAATGCATTATAGTCTAAACGTTACATGACTCAAACGAATGAATTAACGCATTCAAAACATGTAACTCTCAAATAAGATGCAACCAAGTACACCATACGTCCAAGGCTCCTTAATGAGCTACCACAACTGAACAAATGTTCAAAGACTCAACCGAGTACAAATCATGCCCCAAAAGGCTTAATAGACGTTTGGCTAAAACACAAGAGCCAATATGGTTACACAAACCAAATTACATCTTTCCCCAATACTTTGTTTCTCAAATCACAATTGGCCTTCGGCCCAAACCAAAAGGTTTACCATTTCTAAAATGTTCCTAAAGTCGGGAATGACCAAAAATCAAAGGACTCACACATTCGTACTTTTCAAAACATCCCATTTCATGAATGATGCATAAAACCCGACAAACACTTAAAAGTGCATTTTTGACCAAATATCTATTTATGCAATAAATTATCAAAACACATTTGTTAGCTAGTAATTTTGTACATATTTTATCTATTAATATAATATGTTTTGCATTTTAGTTTAGCTTAAATTATGCATTTTTAGTTTAATTCGCATTGCATCCATCATTCGTTCCGTGTTCGGATCATATTCGGAAAACTTACGACTTTATTCAAATTTCAGGATGATTTGATATCGCTCGGTTCGGTTACAATGGATGCCGAGAATTACAACGGAAGCGATGAAGGAAGCGGAAAAGGCTGATTATGTTGCGCACGGCCCGTGCGGTATTCAAGCCAAAAGCACGCACGGCCCGTGCGCCCTACTTTCGGGCAGAAGAAAACGCACGACCCGTGCGTTCCCGTGAAGGAAAAACGCACGGCCCGTGCGCCCTCTCCAGAACCCTTTTTGGGTTATCCTCTGCAGCCCTTTTTGCCTTATCTCTTTAGAAATACAAATATTTTCTAGGGGGATATTTTTTTTGGACTGATATTTTTTTGGCTCTCTCTCTAGGGGGTTTAAAAGGCTTTTAGTTTTAGAATTATTGCAACCTGATTACTTTTTCAGCTTTTCTCAAAAACCTTTTATTCTTCTTCAAGGATCCTCTCATCTTCCATAGATGTTGCTGCAGATTAAAGCTTGAAGATAGATAACTATAGTTCAGTATTTCTTTTTGATATTATCAGCAATGATTGAAGTTGTATTTGGATTCTAAGTTCATCAAGTTCTAATCTTTGGGTTCTCCTATTGAGTATTGTATCCCTTGCTTAATCTTTTATTTATGTTCTTAATATTGTCTTATAAATCAGTATTATCACAAAAAAAAATTAAAAAAAAATATACATAAAATACGAGATTATATATATATATATATTATAAAAAAAATAAAAAAATTTATATAAAAAAAATATATATTTTGGTATTTTGTTTTGTATGTGCAATCCTTCTTTTCAGGTTGCATTTGTAGAAAAAAGGATTGGAGCTTTTACCGTTTTCAAGTCCGAAAATCTTCATCCTCAACCGTGGTAAATTCGTTCATTTCTTTATTTTTGTGTGCATTGTTATTTTTCTTAAAGTTTTAATTTAGATTGGGCTGTCAAGTTTGTTGGGACAGACATAGGCTTGGTTTTTGTTTAAATTTTGTTAATCGTACGTGTGCATCGCGACATCCCTCTAAGCATTGAGGACAATGCTTATTTCTAGCTTGGAGGGTGTCATTCTATCTCATGCATTTTCTTTTTATTTCTTCATGCATTTTTTTTCCTTTAAAAAATATATATATATATATATATAATATAAAAAATAAAAATAATAAATAAAAATAAAAATAAAAAATAAAAAATATTTTTGTTAGATGAACCTTTTTTTTTTAGCTTCAAGATGTAGATAACATGTTCATACTAGGTATAATCAACATTTAGGTTCATTGCTTGTACATCATCCCATTCATTGCTAGTTAAGATCTAAAATGTATAGAAAGCATTGTTTCACTATTAGGAAGACACTTGCACGCACTTTTCACTAGATCACCGCACGTAACCTTTAGGATTAGTACGCATACCGTAATCCCCCTACATTACATATGTGACTGCTTGGATGGACCCCACCCAGTGAGAATTTGGGCCGTTTTGGATTGAATCATCTATAATCAATCCCAATTTATTCTTTCTTGTGAGGTACCTTCCACCAAAACGTAGCTCTAGGTTTTTGACTTGATTCTCGTTTAGAATAACTATGAAACTACATTGAGGCCATCATTTTTCTATAAACTCACCAAGAGCACCCCCTATCATCCCCTTCACCACAAAGCTATTAAAAAAATACAAAAGAAGATAGCTTGGGGGAAATGCAGTAGAAGAGATTCACAAAGGGAACCGAAAGAAGCTTGATTTAGATTAGCCCCTGATCAAGGCTATATTTATTATCAAAATAAGCCAAGATCCAAAGAAAAAAAATAAAAGGATAAAGCGTAAAGGCGCTAACCCAAGACTTTCCTTTAACCCAAAAATCCCTTTGAGCCTAAAAGTCCTCTATACGTGTAGTTTTGTGGAAACTTCTAGATTTTGAGAACCGTTTCAAAAACATCAAGAGTGAAATACATTCTTGGTTAGGAAGACTATTTGAGCGTATACACCTTACCTTATACACATGAGAGAAATTGAGTGGATTCTGCGAGTATCCATCCAGCATGATCACTTGTCCCATTCCCTTAGTGATTACGGTATGTATACGAACTCCCTTGAGGCCGTGTGTGTGTGATTTGATGAGCTAGGTGTCGTGTTAGTATTAACCTTTGTGCAAAACAATTGTATTTTCTTACGTTTAGTAATTGACATGCGAGTATTGGTTGTGTTTGTACATTAATGAACTTAAATATTAATTATCTCTTTTGGAAATATGGTTAGCTCATCTTGTTGCTTTTAAGGTTAGTTTCCTTTGTTATTATCTCCCATTTCTTAGTGAACAACATGCTTCCTTGAGGACAAGGAAGAGTTTAGCTTGGGGGATTTTGTTAGCCAATATTTTTGTCCATATTTTCTCTATTAATCTAGTGTGTTTTGCATCTTATTTTAGCTTAAATTATGCATTTTTAGCTTAAATCGCATTGCATCCATCATTCGTTCCGTGTTCAGATCATATTCGGAAAACTTATGACTTTATTCAAATTTAAGGTTAATTTGATATCGCTCAGTTCGGTTACAATGGATGCCGAATAATGTAAAGGAAGCAAGGTGGAAAAGTGGAGAAAAGCTATTAAAGAACAAAAGTTGGATTCGCCTCTGTGTGGTGCGCACGACCCGTGCGCACCTTAGCTTGAAAAACGCACGACCCGTGCGCTGTGTCCAGAATGTTTTCTACTTCCTGCAAGTTTTGTTAGCTTAATTTCAGTTCTTTATAAGATATTTGTCTAGATATTTGTTTAGATATTTGTCGAGATATTTGTCTAGATATTTGTCGAGATATTTGTCGAGATATTTTGGATATTTTTTTGTTTTAGTAGTATAAGTAGAGGCCTCCCCTCTACTTATTTCAAAATCTGATAATGTAATCTCAAGTGTGTTTTCATTTATGACACATTAAGAAAAATTCCCAAAAATCCCAAATGTGGGTGTTTTACAAGCTTAATAAGTTAAACACTTCAAATAATCAAAAGTTACCAAATAACTCAAGAGTTGACAATTTCATGTAAAACACATAAATACTTTAAAATGGACATTTTGGCATGTACAACGTTTTCACAAATCAACTTGAACTCACCTTGCTAGGTTAAGTTAAACCTAGATTTCAAACCCCAATCTTGAGCCTCCAAGAATGAAGCTTTCACTAGGAACCAGTCATATTCCACAATGAGCTAGGGTTTCCAAATAACCCATTTCTCCAAATATAAGGAAATGGACCACCAATAAATACAAACTCTTTAGATCTACAAGGATCCTCATATAAGAACTTGAAATATACAAGAAACTTACACATTCACATCTTTAACCTCTCAACCAACTCACTTCCATGAGATCTTCCTACTTTCCAAACTCAAGCTTCCAAAACACAAATCTTGAGCTCTTTATGGTAGATTCACTCCAAGATGCTCCCAAAACTGATATTAGAGCTCCCAAAATCGTTCCAAGAAGAAGAGAAATGGAGAGGGGGTGAAAATGAGAGAAAACCCCTAAAGAATGGGATTTAAATCGTCCAGACCTTCCCCGCGGCCTTGGCCGTGACCTCAAGTCGCGGACCAAGCTGCACGTGTCCCCCAGCTGCAAACCTCAGTGACTTGCGTGTAACACCCGTAATTTTAGGACTTATCCTCGACGGTGTTACGAAAGTCGGTTGACTTTTAGGACGTAAAGGTATGGGGAAATCAGGTAAGTTTCATAATGGAACCATCGGGAAACAAATCAGGCGCGAAGAACGCGAGGATTCGCATTTTTGGAATGTCGCGGGTTGGTGCGCGACTTTGGGTCGCGGCACAAACCACGTAACTCACTGGATGTGAGTTTTTCAGGAAACGGGCGACTTGCGCCGCGACTTGCAAGTCACGACAAAGTCGCGAAATCTATCTGGGGTTTTTAGTCGCTATTTTTGGGATCCAACCTCATTTTTCTCATAACTTCTTCCTCCCAAAACCGATTTGAGGGATTCTTGAACCTAGGGTTCGTCTTTTGGAGCTTTTCAAGTAGAGAAGGAAGTAGATTGGAGTTATTAGGGGAATCCAAGAGTTTTTAATCAAGGTAATCTACCCATCTTTCCATTTTTCCATCTATAAAGTTAGGGTTTTGTGTTTTTCATCTTGTTTTGCTTTCCTTAAGGTTTGGTTTAACCTTGGGAATGTTTGTGGTAGTGGATCTATAGAAAGCTTGGAGCTAGTGAAAGGATCCAAGATCTCCTCTTCTAAGGAACTCAAGGTTGTGGGTAAAACCTAGATTTAGTCTAAATCTAGCAAGGTGAGTTCTAGTTGCTTTGAAAAACTATATACATGTCAAAATGCACACATTTTGGGTTTTAAAAGTATATCCATGAGTTTGCTTCATTTTGAGAAGTTTTGTAGACATTTGTACACTTACACATATTTGGGTTTTAAATATTTGAAAATGGTTTACAATAATATATGAGATGTTGGAGTCATCAAAAAGGGGATCTTAACCCACCATTCATGTTTCTCGACTATTTGATGAATGTGGGTATTGTGTTACTTTGGTTCCTATTATGGGAAGATTTGGAGTACAAATGGTTTTAAATGGGATTTTAGTGTGTGTTGGAGATTTTAAAGAGCGGTTACTGAAATATGGTCATTTGGGGCTTTACTCAACCTACGGGTTTTATATTTGAAAACTTTAACTCCTTTGACTTTAAAAGTGTGAGTTGTTGGAACGGATACCTTTTAAATTGAGAATATTTGGTAAAGTTGTAAATCGGCTTATATAGCCATATTGGCTCTATTTGAGTACCAAATGTTTTATGAAGCATTTCGGCTTGAATAGTACACTAACGAGTTTTGGGACGTTGTCCGGTTCAAACGACTCCTTATGGAGTGCTTTATGAAAATACAATTCTTATACCAATATTGGTTGTTACATGTTTGGATGCGTTAGTTCATTCATATGGAGTCATGTAATGTTTAGACTGTAATGCATTGGATCCATAGGCATATGAGTCATTATGTTCATCATAGAGTTTTAATGTCCATGTTTGAGTCTAGTGAGTGGTCCCCAAGTCATGTTGATTATGTAAGCTTGCGGCGGTGCTCTGGAGGAGTCGTATACGAAGCTAAGTCTTGCGGCGGTGCCCAGAGTGAGCCGGATACGGGGACTTGTGACTTTGTGGTGAGACTCATCTAGAGGTCGAGTAGACACTATCATCAGTGGTGTCTTGCGGTGGTAGCTCAGATGAGCCGGATACGGGGAACCATGGTCTTATGTGAAACTCGAGAACGTTGATACGTGGCTTAACTTTGTGTGCCCGCCACATTCGATGGAATCGGGTTTCCCCCGTCACTGAAAGGTGTTATCTTGGGTATTCCCTTATCCATGCCTTCGGTGTTAAAACGTACCATTTTTAATTACACAATGAGTCTTTTGGAGAAATACCGTGTGGGTGCGTTTTGGGGAAATTTGGGCGTCGGTTATTTATTTAAAAAGGGTGATTGGAAATCTGAAGGAACTTGATATGCCAATAAAGTCTCTTTACAATCAGTATTTCTAAAATGACCTTATTTAGAGTAAAATGTTCATTTTAAATGTTTTATGATTTATATGATGAAAACTGCTTTAACTCACTAGTCGTTAAGCCTAACACTTATTCTTTTCGACATGTATATCAGGTCCTAGATGGGTCTGTGTGGCGAGTGGAGCTTGGTAGAAGTTCCGGTAGGATGGCTTTAGCGGCGTCATCCGGTTTGGTGAAGATAGCAAATTCGATGGTTTTAGTAACACCCGACTAATGTAGTCCTTAGTTTGTGGGACTAGATAGTTCCGTTAGAACTCTGATACGTTGTTATTGTGATTCTTCCTTGTAACCTTAGATATTTGATATTTCAATGTTTGGTATTTAAGAGTTTTTGGAAGTTTTATTTTGTCTGCTATTTTCGAATTTTAGAGGTGTTACATTGCGCGGCCTTAGCTGCGGTTTGAGGCCGCGGGCCAAGCCGCGCGTATAGCAGGTCGCGCCTCCTCGCGCCTTGTGCTGATCCATCCCCCGACCGTTTCTCTCGGTCGTCCGATGATCGTTTCCTTGACCGATCGTTGGCCGTTGTTTTAGAATTTACGGATGTTACGGTGGTGGTGATGGGGGCAAGGGTGGCGGTAGGGGTGATAATGTTGGTCATGTACTTATGTATACAACATAGTGTTATTTTTGGTAGTTTTGTCTTTTTAAAAAAAATTGGTTGGAAATGAAATTTAATTCCATCACATATGTGATGGAATTATGAAGTCCATGAACGATGGGATCTATGAAATTTCAACTCCATTCCATGTGCAATGCAAACACTTGAATGATATTTGGTTAACAAAATTGGTCATTCAAATTTCTTAGGACTCCACAGGAATCTTGAGAACCAGGTGGGGTTTTACGAGCAACAGCAGACAACGTCATTGACAATACCTTGTGCTCCTTAAAGGACATATGTATTTTAGCTAAGCGATTCAACCATAAGCTGAGCGAATAAGCCGATACCGAACAACTATTTATGGTTGTGCGAATAAGTCATATCCATTATACAACCCATTAAGCTCCTACCAAACAACCCCTTAGTGGAAGATAGGGTTTGACTTTTGAGAACAGTAGTTATCATGTTTCTTGTCTTTGTAAATATGGTTTTTGTTTAGAGTTTAGGAGGTCAGGGGTTCAAACCTCACCAAAGGTGAGGAGGGTGTGTGAGTTTATTTGTTGCATTTGTCGTATATAAATATTATATACTTAAAAAAAATATGGTTTTTGTTGGAAATCTATGGAGGATGCTTATTGTCCTCCTCGTCATGAGGCATGTGTTGGAAATTTGAGTGTGAGGTTGGAATGTTTCCATCCCACATTGGTAGAAATACAAAAGAAGCTTGAGTTTATAAGCCTAGACTCTCAAGTGGGTCTTGAGTAAAATGATAGGCTTATGGTGGGGGTCTCAAAGAAGTGCAACGCACGCGCGCGCGCGCGTGGCCGTGGCCGAGGCCGAGGGCGCGGTTCTCGCGAAATGACGCGCACTTTGCACTTCGCATCGGAGCTGAGGAGCCTCGCCCCGAGCTACGAGCTTTCTTTTTGAGGATCGAGATATAGAGAAAAGATTAATTAAATAAAGTTAATTAATTTAAGTAGATAAAATTCTATTTAATTAATCTTGAGCAGTTAATTAACTTTTCAGATAAAGTTTTAATTTTCCAGCTATTAAAAACGTGGGTTAATTATTGATAATCAGTTGGAGACTTAGGTGTCGTTTGTTTTTTAAGAGGTCTAAAGTCTGAAGTCTTAATTTAATTATAATTAATAAGAGGTGGTGTGTAAAAATGTCTGAATAATTCAGACTTAAGAGCCATTAAGAAGTTTTTAGAAAAAAAACAAACAGCCCCTTAGTCTCCAACTCCAACCTCATCTCCGATTCTTGCGGAAGAGTTTAGGGAATATTCTCTGATTATTCCCTGGTTTTTCAACTATAAATGAAACCCTCTCCACCCTTAGTTAATACACAGAAAAGAAACTGCTATCTCTCTCTCTCACAATCTGCTCTCTATCTCTCTCACGATCTGCTCTCTATCTCTCTCACAATCTGCTCACTCCAGAAGTCTGCTTCATCAAGAGACTTCTGTGTTCACAGTTTTCTACCAATTTTCTGTCAAAGATTTGCATTAATAATTAAACACTATATCTGTTAGTGTTTAACTGATACTGCATCAAATTCTGGGCTAAGCGATTGTAGACTCACAGCTTCATAGAGTAACGCCAAAACCTTTAAGGACAGGTTTAGAATAAACCGTGTAGTTTTTGGTTACTTGTTGCTGTTGATTGTCTACACAGTCTGCTTCGTTGTTGTTGTTGTTCTCCTACTCAGGTTGGTGTTTACAATTTCTGTATTGTTTTTAATTTAGTTCACTAGAGTGGACAGTCTCTCTTCTACCCCTTCTTCTAACGTATCTATCGCGAAGGATAGATTCGTTATTAGGTTCACATTATATTTATAAACCTGTTTATTTGGTAATTGTTAATCTTTATAAATAAAGTTTACTACTTTATTAATAAAGTTTGGATCTTTTCTAATAAAATTGTTGTTGTTATATTCATCTCGTGGTTTTATTGAATTTTCTAAATATATAATTCAACAATCTTAAAGGTTTTGGATTTTTCGGGTAAGTTGACCGATGTGATAATTATGATCGAATCTATCATGTAAGATTTAACCACATAAACTCAAAGTGCCTGTTGAATTTATCGTGAAGGATAGATCCAACACTATGGAAAATTATGATTGAACTGTTTTAAATATTCCGGATTTTTTAAAGGATTAGTTATTTATTAGTGAATCTTTTATCCTTATTAATATATTCAACTATATTGTTTTCTGACTATTAAAGTCTCAAGGTTACTCTTATGGTCTTGATATATGGATAAAAGTTAAATCCTTATATAATTGTGATTTGACTTTAAGTCAAAAATTTTACGATTAAAGTTCACAATTCTATTAAAAGTTTTACCTGTTGAACTGTAATTCTTAACTATATTTTTTTCCTTAATATTGAGATCCGGAAACATGTCAATCACGAAACTCGAGCGTTTTATGGATTTACAAAAGAAATGTCTCAAGAGATCTGGGCGAAGACCAAACCTAAGGGAACGTTTCAAAAGACCACGCAAGAGTCAAGTCTGTGGAGAGACGAGACACAGTATTGCTACGGTTACCGAGATGAATAGACAAGTTGCTGCTAGGGGATGGTATGTAGATTCTGGTTCTACTGTACATGTGTGTGATTCTAAGGACAAATTTTTGTCATACCTCCCAGTTCGAGACGGAAAGAAAGTGATAGTGGCAAACGGAGAAAAAGCTGAGGTCATTGGTGTGGGTATGGTAAGCTTGTGCCTCTCCATCGGAGATGACCTCACCCTGAGCAATGTGCTTCACGTGCCATCTATCCACAAGTGCTTGATATATGTAAGTAAACTTGACCTACATGGGTATGAAGTAAGATTCAGGAGACGAAAGGCAATTCTTAAGAAAAGAAAGAGAATTGTTGGGAAAGGATATTTCCAAGGTGGGATGTATCGCTTGGATCTTAACTCGGATTACGAACATGGGTGCCCTTATCCCATCGATAATTCCACCACCGATGACAGTGATTATGGATCGATTGGAGATAGCTCTGTTTTTGCTTCAAGTGATTGATGTATTTTTTTAATTTTAGTTGTCAATGACATTAATTCTTATGAACTTTTTTGCAATTTTGATTTTATGATATAAGACTTTGGGACATACAAATGTTAAAAATATTGAAAATGCAAAACAAAGGATTAATTAAAATTGACAACAAAGTTTTTGGAAAATGCGAAACATGTGTAAAATCGAAGTTTACAAAGAAACTTTTTCCATTAGTTAAAAGAGACACTACTATTTTAGAGTTGATTCATTCCGATATCTGTGAATTGAATGGAATACTTACCCGTGGTGGTAAACGGTATTTCATTACATTCTATGATGACTTCAGTCGATATTTATACGTCTACTTATTACATTCAAAAGACGAAGCTTTTGATGCCTTTAAACTTTATAAATCTGAAGTGGAAAATCAACTTGAAAAACGAATTAAAATACTTCGATCAGATAGAGGCGGGGAATACTTTAACAGAGAATTTGATACTTTCTGTGAAGAGAATGGTATCAAACATGAACGCACTTCACCGTTCACCCCTCAACAGAATGGTTTAGCGGAACGAAAGAATCGTACTCTTGTTGAAATGGTCAACTGCATGTTGAACCAATCGGGTTTGCCAAACAACCTGTGGGGAGAAGCCCTATTGACCACTTGTCATATTCACAACCGGATCACTAGTCGTGTGATCCCATCTAGCCCATATGAACTATGGAAAGGTAGAAAACCCAACCTGAATTACTTTAGAGTCTGGGGTTGTGTTGCCTACTATCGGACTCCTGACCCTAAAAGATCCAAACTGGGAGCTCGTGCTATTAAAAGCGTATTTGTGGGATATGCTAGAAATAGCAAGGCTTATAGGTTGTTGGATAAGGAATCAGGAGTAATAGTAGAATCCAGGGATGTGGAATTCTTTGAAGACAAGTTTTCAGAAGATGCTGAAAACTCTGAGAGAAATTTGGTCTCAAATCTTCCTAGTACATCTCATGATAGTTCGAAAACCTCAAACAAGGTTGACGAACCACGTAGAAGTACTAGAGTAAGAAAAGAGAAAAGTCTAGGTGATGTTTCTTCTCCTACCTAGTAGAAGGAACACAAAAGAAAGTGACTAGAGAAGTCAATTTATCGATTAACATCGAAGATGATCCTAAGACTTTTAAAGAGGCCATGTCTTCAAGGGACGCTCCACTATGGAAGGAAGCAATAAATGATGAAATGGATTCCATTATAGGAAATGGAACTTGGGAATTGGCTGATTTACCCAAGGGAGTGAAACCCATAGGTTCCAAGTGGGTATTTAAAAGAAAGCTGCATCCTGACGGATCAATATCAGCTTTTAAGGCAAGATTAGTGGCTAAAGGATATAGACAGAAAGAGGGAGTCGATTACTTCGACACATATGCTTCGATTGCTAGAATTAGTTCTATTCGAACTCTTATAGCAATCTCAGCCATAAAGGAACTGTACATTCATCAAATGGATGTGAAGACAGCCTTTTTGAATGGCTATCTAAACGAGGAAGTTTATATGGAGCATCCTGAAGGGTTTGTGATACCCGGACAAGAGAACAAGGTATGTAGACTTGTTAAATCTCTATATGGGTTGAAACAAGAGCCTAAACAGTGGCATGAAAGATTTGATACAACTATCACCTCTTTCGGGTTCAGACATAATGGGGTTGATCGATGCATTTACTCAAAATGCACAAAAGGATCCACTGTAGTAATCTGTCTTTATGTATATGATATGTTGATCATCGGTACTCACCTTGAGGGGATCCTTGAAACTAAGGACTACTTTTCTTCTATCTTTAAGATGAAAGATATAGGAGAAGTAGACACTATTCTTGGAATAAAAGTGAAGAGATCTGGATCACAAATCTCTTTAAATCAATCACACTACATTGAGAAGATATTGACAAAGTTTCAACACTTGAATATAAAGGAGTTTAACACACCTTTTGATTCATGTGTAAAACTTGATAAAAACTCTGGAAGAACAGTGGCTCAACTAGAATATGCTAGTGCTATAGGTTGCATGATGTATGCGATGCATTGCACTAGACCGGATATTGCTTTTGTTGTGAGTAAACTAAGTCAATATACTAGCAATCTGGGTCCAGAGCACTGGAAGGCAATTAGTAGAGTATTAGGTTACTTGAAAAGGACTAGTAACCTAAAATTGACATACTCTACACATCCAGGAATATTAGAAGGATATTCTAATGCCAGTTGGATAGATCACTCAGGTGACTCTAAATCCACAAGTGGATGGATTTATACTCTAGCTGGGGGAGCGGTTTCTTAGGCAAGCAAGAAACAAACTTGTATCGCCCATTCAACAATGGAAGCCGAACTCATTGCCTTGGCAGCTGCAGGAAAAGAGGCTGAATGGATTAAAAATCTGTTGACAGATATCCATTTGTGGCCTCGACCAACTCCCTCGATTCCCATGTACTGTGACAGTGAGTCCACACTGTCAAAAGTGTACAATGCCGTATATAATGGGAAATCTCGACACATAGGTTTACGGCATAACTATGTTTGAGAATTGATCGAAAATGGTACCACTAGTATAGCGTATGTCAAGTCATGTGGAAACTTGGCAGATCCATTGACTAAGCCTCTAACGAGAGACTTAGTAGGATCAACTACCAGAGACATGGGTCTGAAACCACTCAGAATCGGTTAGTGATGGGAACCCAACTTGAATTTAGTGCTCCTATCTATCAAGTTTAATGGGTAACAACAAGTCACTTGACCGATAGAAGGTACTATCAACTGATAGACCCATGTAAGGTATATGATAGTACGTCGTTGCCGAGAACTAGGATGAGGAAAATCTCTTAACAAAATTTAGAGGCATCTTAGCAACGAAGATGTTATAGAATTTTGCCTGTATGACTGAGAGGTGGTGCCGCCTCAAATGGAGAGTTATGGTTTCTCTTCTAAAAGGTCATGAAATAGGATTTTAAGCGCATGGCCATATTCGCGCTCAGTGAGAATGCAAAGACAAAAGATGTTGTGTGTGAATTAGCCGAAGTAGTCACAAGATTCAAAGTTTAAATCCTAAGGATACTTCTGAATTGATTCCTTCTCGCTTATTCACATTAAACGGGGGTTTAATCTTAGTGACACCACTGTGACATCACTTTTCTTGAAAGGCAGAAAACTTTCCAACCTGGTGGGGGATTGTTGGAAATTTGAGTGTGAGGTTGGAATGTTTCCATCCCACATTGGTAGAAATACAAAAGAAGCTTGAGTTTATAAGCCTAGACTCTCAAGTGGGTCTTGAGTAAAATGATGGGCTTATGGTGGGGGTCTCAAAGAAGTGCAACGCACGCGTGCACGCGCGTGGCCGTGGCCGAGGCCGCGGGCGCGGTTCTCGCGAAATGACGCGCACTTTGCACTTCAAGCTTTCTTTTTGAGGATCGAGATATAGAGAAAAGATTAATTAAATAAAGTTAATTAATTTAAGCAGATAAAATTCTATTTAATTAATCTTGAGCAGTTAATTAACTTTTCAGATAAAGTTTTAATTGTAGACTCACAGCTTCATAGAGTATCGTCAAAACCTTTAAGGACAGGTTTAGAATAAACCGTGCAGTTTTTGGTTACTTGTTGCTGTTGATTGTCTACACAGTCTGCTTCGTTGTTGTTGCTGTTCTCCTACTCAGGTTGGTGTTTACAATTTCTGTATTGTTTTTAATTTAGTTCACTAGAGTGGACAGTCTCTCTTCTACCCCTTCTTCTAACGTATCTATCGCGAAGGATAGATTCGTTATTAGGTTCACATTATATTTATAAACCTGTTTATTTGGTAATTGTTAATCCTTATAAATAAAGTTTACTACTTTATTAATAAAGTTTGGATCTTTTCTAATAAAATTGTTGTTATATTCATCTCGTGGTTTTATTGAATTTTCTAAATATATAATTCAACAGCATGAGCCCGTGGATAAATGCATATTAAAAAAATATACCACCGAGACTGAAAACCCAAATTGTGTATTAACTACAGGCCGCTTTGCGAAAATAAATTTTGTTGGTTATGTGTTGGCCCATATGTGAGACATGGTGAGAGAGCTTTGTAATCGTTATATGAAACCCCAAAAAGTTTTTATTGTATTGTGATTTGAGGATTTCTTTTTCGTAATGGAGTTGAGGTGGTGCATTCTTTTTTATGGTTAATTGATGTTCTTGATTTTTTTGTCCGATGGTTGATGATAAAAGGAAGATGAACATGAAAAAGAAGTTGGAGAGAGGGGATTATGTTTTTTTTCCTTTTTTATAATACCAAAATGCGCTCCATGTGAAGGACAAATAATTCCAATTAACAAAAAAAAAAGTGATGTCCTTATGGAAGGGACCAAAATCGAGTAAAAATGCATACCACAAGGTATTTTTAGAATAAATAAGTCGTAAGGATCAAAACCAATAAACCCCGACAATGATAGAGACCAAATCCGTAATTTACTCTTATTGTTACATAATATTAGCATACAAAAAGTGGTAACGGTCATTTAATTCTACAGGTGAAAAAACATGCAGACGAATCAAATAACAATTTGGGTAAAAAGTTGATTACTGACAACCCTAATCTGCCTTACACATAACCCGCCTCCAAGGATACTAATGCGAGGGAACCTTTTTTGACTAACTCAGCAGCTAAGGGTAACAGGAGGTCTAAGATCAAACTCAAAATTTGTTTTATATTCAGGCAAAATCACTTCGCCTAATTATCAATGGAGCTACGGGTGGCACCCTTAGTGGTACCCTTAATTGGGTTGGGTCGTGATCGACGGGGATTAGTCGAGTGGCACCCTTTAAGTGGGAGCCCGGATACCCCGAAAACGTGTGTGTGTGTTAAAAAAAAATGGATTAACAACCTTTTTTTTAATAAAACAATTTATAAACACTTGCAATATGATCAAATGTTATACAAACAAATTGAAATTAAAAAAATAAAAGCTTCAAACTATGAATTCCATATGAAACAACATAACTTTTTTCCGTTTCATTCCTTCCCAAACTCTCAAATAATATCCAACTTAACCTCCTTCAACTTTAATGGAGGTACAATCAGACAATCCACCAGAAATCCGTTAGCACGCCGGAAGATCCTTCGGCGGTGGCCGAACCGCCTGATCTTTTCGCGGCCCATCTTCCACCACGAACGCCGTCTTCAATCCCCATCCGGTATGCAACTCCAAATGACAATGAAAGAACCAAACCCCCGGATTATCAGCTCTAAATCGAATCGCCGCCCAGCCGCCGGTAGGAACGCCGACGGTGTTCCGCTCTGGCGGATCCACAAGGTTATACGTAGCCGGATCCGTCGCAGGATCGAAGTTTCCGACACCTGTTCCAACGACGAAGAAATTGAATCCGTGAAGGTGAAACGGATGCGATTCAACGCTCAACAAATTCGTATCTTGGATCACCAATTCAACCGTCGAATTGAATGCGATTTTGCTCAGCCGTGTTCCTTTCGAAGTGAAAAGGTTCGCCGTGATCGGGGCTCCGGTGTAGTTGAAAGCCGTTGGAGGCTTATCGGGGAAATCAATGGTGAACACCCCTTTTTTGTTGAAGTAATGAGCTTGGAGAAGTCCGGTTTCCGGCATCACGAACGTTATGTTGTTCAACGATGCCGAAAGCCGAGTACCGTTCACGCACGTAGCGCACGCGCTCTTCCCCAATCCGACGGTGAAAAACAAGCTCCGATCGACTTTCATCGGCACGTTCGCCGGAAAGTTAGCGGTGTTTAGGCTCCGAAGCTTTTTGTTATAAGTTAAAGCGAATTCGGTGTCGTTTGGTTGTGGTAGATTGGGGAGTAGCGGCATGACGGTGGTCGGAATGTTTTTGTATTGGAGGATCGCGGTGGCGGTTTTATTGTCGACCGGAATGGGAACGTCTTGGAACGGGCGGACCGCCATGAAGTACCGCCCCGGAGCACGGTTGGCGGAAACGATTACGTTTGTTGTTTGGCCCGGAGCGATTAGTAATGCGTTTGTCGTGAAGGGTTTTGTATAAACAGCGTCGATTTCGACTACTGTCATGTTGTGGCCCGCAATGGCGAAGAATAATTCGTCATTGAGGGCCGCGTTGACGATTCTCAACAAATATCTTTTTCCTTGCTCGACCTCCATCACGAAAGTATCTGAAACCAGTTAAAAATTGTTTATTGTTACGTCAACAATTTTTTTCACGGATGTGACATAAATATATATAAGATATTATGAAAACGGTAATTGTTACGTTTTTCGGAACAGGGGAAAAGTGGACCCGGTTTTCCATTGATAGTGTGGGCATCGGACATGTTCGGAGGCAAACCTAAAGCATTGCCCTGCTTCACAACCTCTTCCACATCATCATGCCACCATTCACCTATAAACAACAATGAATTGTAAATTATAAGAACGAAAACAACAATAAATTATAAATCAGAAAAATGAAAACATGTAATTGTAAACCATAGAGATAAGAAATTTTAATATTATATCATAAATATTTAGAAATATAATAATTAGAGTAAGTTACATGTTCCGTCTATATGTGGTTATATGTTTTTAGCTATTATTGTCTCTTTGTTTTTAAATTCTAACGGATCTTGTTTCTATGGTTGCATTTTAGGAGTTGGATTCTTAATGCAACCAAATGACATAGGTTGTTGATTTATTTAGAAACCGAACTCATTAAAAAACTGCAATCATAAAGACCCAACTCATTAAAAAAATGCAACCATATGGATATAACTCGTTAAAAAAAATGCACCCACAATGACACGTTGTGTTGAATTTTTTAAAAGAGACAAAAGACTGTTAAACACCTAACTACATGGATCATTTAATTATTCTAAATATTATTTTGATTTTTCAAATTTTTATTGTGTGTTAAAATGTAATTTTTTATATAAAATAATAATTGATTTGAAATTTATTGTGTAAGAATAATTTATTTTGGTTATCTATATCTATACTATATTATAAAACACGAATAAAAATCTCTTAAATACAAATTATTAGGCACAAGGTACCATCATTTTATGCAAAATTTTAAAAATATCTTAATTTACAAGTTTCAAAGCACAAGATACATATTACTACTGCAGGCTTCTAACACCTACCAATTTAGTATGTACAGGACATTCCTTTTATGCAGATCTTTCCATGTATCATTATTAATTTATATATTATATTACTATAAATTTGTTTTAATTATATTATTAAATATGTAATTGGTTATTTTTTCTAGATGTCATTAAAATATATAAGATAAACATTAAATTCTAACAAAATACTTATTTTTTATATAAAAAACATTATATTAGTAAGCCTAAGTTAAACAAATTTATAAAAAAACATTATCACTTTCTCAAAACCATCCAAAATCGTACTGTAAATCAACAAAAAAACAAAAAATAAAGTAAAACATTAAAATCGTGATGTATCTTGCTGCATTGCACGAGTACGCTTCTAGTGTTTATACAATATTACAATCTATAAACTTATCATAACAAAAATAACTAATAAATATCATTAAATGCTTATATAGTTTAGAAATAAAGAAAAATAATTTTAAATATTTTATTCGGTGTCAAAAATAGCATAATGGATTAGAGATTATTATTGTTTATACCAAATTTTACACTATTCTGCTATAAGAAAATTTGGATGAATTTCTTACCGAGCACAATAACTTGTTCTCCGTCAGGTCGTGGGAAGGGGAACGGTGTTGCTTGTTTTGGTAAAATCACAATAGCACCGTATACAGTTGCTCTGAGCCATAGAATATGAGCGTGCCACCAAAGGGTCCCTCTTTGGCCCGTAATATTGAAGTCGTAAACGTAGCTACTCCCTGTTTTGATCGGACATTGTGTGATGTAGGCTGGTCCATCCGCCCAACCGTTTGCATATTGTTTCAAACCATGCCTATAAAACCAAATAAAAGATAGTTTGATTTTTTTTCTTCGTATTGGCCTTATAAATTTAACGGCATTGAACCTTATGGCCCAACACATCAATGCATATCGAGCATTCGTGAAGGATTGTATAGTATTACATAATTTCTAATAAATCATACCAGTGAATAGACATGTTATATTGGGCGTGATTTGTAACGTTGATAAGAACTCTATCGCCTTCACGAGCGTAAACCGTAGGACCTGGAAACCCCCCATTCACAGTGACAATCGGTTTTGCGTGGCACAATCGGCTAACGTTCTTCACCTCAACCTTTTTCAAATAAAACATCATAACACAATCATTTTACAAAAGATACAAAAATGAACCCGACTGCAAAAATAATTGTGACAAGAATAGGAGATGAAGTGAAAAACGTCTTTAGCGACACTAATAATCAAAATCGTACTCCCATCGTCCCAAAATAAATATCCATGTTGAAAAAGACACGTAATTTTAGAAATGTATAATTATTACAATTATAATTTTATCCTTAATAATAGAAGAGGTAATTAATTTATCCATCTCATTATTAAGAGTAAAAATTGAAAAGTAGAAATTTATTTTTTAAGAATAAATACTTATTTTGAGACGAACTAAAATAAAAATGTAGACACGTACTTATTTTGTAATGAATGTCGTAAAAAAAGCCATAGAAACGAAAACTACAAACTCACATTAAATTGATACTTCTTGGTGGCTGCCTCGATCTGGACGGAAAGCAACGAAACAAACACGAAAATGCAAAGAAACGAAAGGGATCTCCCAAAACGGGAAGTACGATTAGTCGACATTTTTCCACAATCGTTCAAATATACGGGTTTTCTTTTGAATGAATGAGAATAGAACGATGAAGATATAGATAAATACATATGTGTATATATATACATACACTTATTAGGTGAAGGGGAGAAGTGAGTAGGGTGTAAACCAAAGCTTTTAAGTTAAACATCCGTGGAAGAAAGGCTTGGAAGCTTCAAAAACTAATTACTTTGGATATTCTATTTTGATTTATTATATATATATATATATATATATATATATATATAGGGTTGAGATCTTTTGTTAACCTTGTATTTCTTGTTAACTATGTGAACTAATCAAAACCATCCATCTATAGATCGGATGGTTGAGATTAAATGTAATTTTTTTAATAAAAAAACGTTTCATTAAATACAATTGTAAGTGAACATGAATGGAAAATGGTATTTTGGGGAAAAAAACACTCAAAACATTAAACCCTTGGAAACGCTTTAAACACATTTATTACACTAAATTAGAAACCGACGAGTACCAACATTGATTCTGTAACCGACATATTATGCAACTAATACGCATTTATACCATGAACATATATGTTATCATATTATGCAACTATAATTTTATTACCAATACTCCTGTCTGCTCCCCAGTTTAGGGGTGTGTTTGATTCTCGCAAACATCCTATTTGAATCGTCTGTTATACTCTTGATGTTGTTCGTTTCTTTTGTCATGTAATTCGGACGATTTGTTGTGGTTTGCGCGGTGTGTTGGTAATAAAATTTTGCCGTTAAAAAAAATAATGTTTATGTTAACATATTTAATTTCTCACGATATGAACAATCATTAACTGCTAAAGATGATATCCAAATTGAAATTTGAATTATATGTTAACAAATGTGAACATATATGCATATCATGAACACATTTGTTAACATGGATGCATATGAACATTACTGTTAACGTACTTAATTTCACATATTATGAACAATTATCATCTTCTAATGTTCGTAGTTAAATTGAAGTTTAAAATTAGATGAACAGATGTGATCTAAAATTGAACGTAATTCCAAATCATATATCGTATATGTTATCTAAAGAAATTTATGTGTATCACATATTTTGTGATGATACTATAGTTGCATACAAACACTTACGTTAACCTCATTTTTTTCATCATGAAACAACTTGAACATATATGCATAACATGAACATATACATGTAAGCATGGTTAACTATGAACATATATGAATAACATAAACTCATACGTTAGCATAAATACATATGAACGGTTCTGTTGACATTTTTACTTAAACAATATTGAAATGATTCAAAAAAATTATGAAAAATGATAAAATTGTAAAATCGTAACCTACAAAGCAATTTTGGAATCTTCATTTTTGTAACTCCCATACAATTAATTACAAAAGATTACATATCAAAATGACGTTAATACCCTTTTGTATTAAATAAATAAATGAATAAAACATCAACTAACCTTGCAATCCTATTGGTTGATCAAGGTTCACATAGTTAGCAAGAAATACAAGGTTAACAAATGATTCTCCTTCTCTCTCTCTCTCTCTCTCTATATATATATATATATTATAGAGAAGAGAGAAATGGGATTCAAATGAGAACTATTACCAAATAAGAGACACTACTATATAAATGACTTTTTTAAACGCACATTTTCAAACGGTTTTTAAAAAAATTCGAAAAAATCGTTTAAAAAGATGGCCGTGTTTTTTAAGACTTTTTTTAAACGGTTCTGCAGTTCTGGTACCGTTTAAAAAAGTCATATGATCTTTTTAAACGATTGTTATAAAAAACTTTTAAAAAGGGATACGTATTTCACACGGATAATTGAACAAAACCGTTTAAAAAGCCGCCTAACTTTTTTACACGGTTTTTTCATACAACCGTTTAAAATACTTACATATTTTTAAACGGTTCTCTAGAAACAACCGTTTAAAAAGGCCAAACACTTTTTCAAACGTTTTCACTATCACAAAACCGTTTAAAAAGGCATTTAAAAAGTTAGGGTTTTTTTTATATATTCATGGCCGCCATTTTTTGCCTAAAAGGTCTCCTCATCTTCTTTATTCATTCTCTACACACAAATTGAGGAGCTAATATCGATCAATTGAAAGATATAAAATATTGCAAGGTATGTATTAACTGAATATCATTATGATCAGTCGTTAAATTCCACTTTATTTTCTTGTCAATCATCTCTTTTTAATGCACCATAATGGTAAAACCGAACTACATTAATGCGTTTTTATATTTTGATAGGTTCGGAACAATTTGGAGTGAAAAAGAACAAAATGATAATTTTTGACAGATTTGCACAACTATGGCGTTTTGATCATAACTCACTCGTCTAATATCCGATTTGAGTGATTCAAGATGATCTGGAAACCCAACACATAAATCTACAATGTTCGTGTTTTGATTTTTTGGTAATTTGGAGTAAATCTGGGCCGAATCTGAAGTTGAAGTTGGGAGCACAAGGCTGGACAAAAAATGAATAAAAGAATTAAAGGTGCTTCTATAAATACAGAGGAAGATGTGGCGGAATGGTAAGTGTCGTGGGTTTGCATGGATGTGCTTTCGAGATCAAGTCCTATGTGCAGCAGATCATGTAAAACAATACACATTTTACACGGGTTTTTTTAAAACCGTTTAAAAGGTATACAATTTTAAACGTTTTTTTTGGCTATTTTAAATGGTTTTAAAATGTGACTTTTTTAAACGGTTCAAAAACCGTTTAAAAAAGCCCCTGACTTTTTTAAATGGTGTCCTTTCAAACGGTTGTAAAACCGTTTAAAAATGTCCAAAACAACCGTTTAAAATACCTATTTTTGTAGTAGTGAGAACAAGAGAACGATTAAATATGAATTTTCACTAAAGTCACAAGTGATTACGCGCAACCTAGGTCACAAGTCACCTGTGCACACATGTGTTGACCGTGTTCGGTAATCGCATTTGATTTCAGTGCATATGTAATTTGGTCGTTCTAATGTTCTCTTATTTTAATCTTGTTCTCGTTTGATCCTCTTTTTATGTATGTATGTGTTTATAATATATATATATATATATATATATATATATATATATATATATATAGAGAGAGAGAGAGAGAGAGAGAGAGAGAGAGAGAGGATCAAACGAGAACAATAACTATTTAAAAGAACACGAGAACTAACAAAATCATTAGTGATTTTACATTAACGAGCCAAAAAGCCATGTTGACCTGAAGCCGCGGCCAAAGTCCTTTTTTCGTGTGATAATGTAAAATCACTAATGATTTTGTTAGTTCTCGTGTTCTTTTAAACATGTACCGTTCTCCTTTGAACCCGACTATATATATATATATATATATATATAATCATAGACTTAAGTTCGCGTGAGACCAAACAGTTTCCGTGAGACCGGTGAGACCAAACTTTAAAGTATGAAACTTCACACCAAAAAGCTGTGAATGTAAAAAAATCGAACTTTTCATAGGGAAAACACCGTAAATGTTACGTTCACGGTGTTTTTCGCTGTGAATGTTTGTTTTTTTTTTACCTTCACAGCGTTTTCACTGTGAAGGTTCGGATATACCTTCACAGTCTTTTATCTGTGAAGGTTTGATTTTTTTTTAACTTGGTTTAGGTTTTTTTACCTTCATAGTGTGATTACATTATGAAGGTTCGATTTTTTTTACCTTCACAGTGTTTCGGTGTGAAGTTTCATGTTTTAAGGCTTGGTCTCACGCAGTCTCACGGAAACAGCTTGGTCTCACGTGAACCTGACCCTATAATCATATACTATAAAAACTTGAGAATTTCATATACTATGAAACTGTAAAAACTATAATCATAAGGTATTGTTTTATATATCATATCTTGTTGAACAGTAATATTTGCATAATTATAAAGGATTTATATATAAAACGAGATGTATTTTATGAGAAAAAAATGTTTTCTATTTTTGGAAATAAATTTAAATACATTTGAAGATAACACATGAGAGGTACACAAGGCCAACTTCTGTTGGGCTGCCCTTCTCAACTTACCGTTAAGGAAAAGGAATACATTGGAATTATCAAGCTTTCCTTTTTATATATTGTTTATATAATTTAATAAAAGTTTTTTAAATAATTAAATTACAAGCGAAAACTACATCGACTTTAAAACGAAAATCGGTCTAAAATGAATACTTTTAGTGCTGATTAAAATGGTTGAATTGATTTGTTAACAATTTTTGTCCATTTATTTAAATTCACAAGGATCTCATTTGTGTTGAACGAATACCAAACGACGACACTAAAAACAGTGAACGTAATGAAGATTCAAATGTCGTAGGAAATAAACAACATGAGGATATAACGTGGCTCCACTATCAGTTTGAGATTGTACATCCACATTGGAGAGATTGTGATTCATATACTGATAACAATAGAGGGTACAAGTAGTTTTTTTATTAAATGCATTGATCAATCTCGCTTGATTCACTGGATAGAATAAACATTAGAACTTCAGCTAAAATCACATTCGATGAGGAGGAAAGCAAGAAGATAAAACTAAAAATGCAAGCCCCGACCATGTTTCAGCCATTGCTCCAGTTATGTAGGCAACCTTGGTCACCTGGTTCCCTAACGATTGATCCAACCACGATGGCTCACAACATTTCTAAACGTCTTCCCCACGAAATATGTACCATAACTTCCCCTTATTTCGGTTAACAAGACCAGTGAGCTTTCAGGTCGTGAGCTGGCATTATTGGATTGGTTTTGCAACTCATGACAAATAATCAAATATGTCAGAAATTCTAGTAGTAGAAAATTTACAAGGATGATAAATTATGTGATGATAATGGTAACAATAATACTATTACAACAATACTAATAATAATAACAATAAAGGGAAAAATAAAAATATACATAATAAAATTACAAATATCCTTATATTAGGAAAAAAGATAATATTTGTAATAAAAAAATATATTAATTCATGTTGATGTATTGGCAAAGAAAAAATTAATAAAGTTTCTATTTTTAAATTTATAAAATCTCATGAGATTTTTTGGGTTTAGAAAATGTTGTTTTTGTTCCATTAATTTTATTTTCAAATCCAAATCCAAATCAAAATAAATTGTTTAAACCTGATGAACAAGTAACAACCCAACTTTTATTGGGCTGTTTTATTTAATGAAAGCCCAATCCAACAGATTTAGCCATCATAAAGATGCCAAGTGGCAACTCTTGATAGATTACACATATAAATGATCAATTTATTTATAATTAATAATTTAAATCGGAAAATAAAATAAAAAGGCATAACCTTGGTAAAGTGTTTTTGAATATTTAAAATAATTGCACTATTATTTTTCAGAAACTTTTGTTTAAAGATAATCAATGAAAAAAATATTATGATGAGTCGATTTGATTTGATCTGGTCGTTAAAGAATTTGCTTATTAATTTTATCTGATTACAACATGTTAACTAACTCATCCTTTTTACCACATATAAATGAATACAAACCAAATCTGGCTTGAAATAATTTCAATTCATAACCAATTTCCGACATTTAAAAGGTCTTTGACTTATGGGCAAACACTCTCGACATTTTTTGACCTATTTTAACTGTGATTAATATAATTAAATTACCATTATCTATATAATTAGATAATACATATTAAGATAAAATCAGATAAAAAATTGTATTTTATTTCTTAGGATAGCCGTTGAAAAGACAAAGCCAAAGAAATAAAAAACAAAGCAGAAAAAGTAGGAGAAAGTGAAACCAAACAAGAGGATTAAGATAAACAACAACAATGTCACAATCCGCATCATTAATATCATCAATCAATACAACATAATAAGTTAAAATTGATTTCGACTCCTTTTGGCTTTATTGTCTTGTACCTTGTGCATACTTGGTTGTACCTTGCCCAAAAGGTTCCATCATTTTTGGCCCATGGTGTTTTTTTCCATGGAATCTTATTTTCTGAATTATCAAGGCTTCTCACCAATTTATATATGTATAATATATAGTATATTTGATAGAATATACACTCATTATTGAATTGATTTTTTCTTTAACTTTATTTGTGGAAATTGGCACTTTTTTGAATTGTCATTCCAACTTCTTCGGATTTTAAATTTTGCTTTTTCTACATTTTCCTGTATTTTTTATGCCATGCATTCACATTGTCTATTTATTGAGGAAAAAAAATTAAAAAAATAATTTTATATTAAATTATCTTAAATATAATTAATTTTCAATTAAACAAATTATATCAAAATTTTATTATATTTAATTTAATACTTATATTGATTTTTTTTCAAACTTTGTGTTTTCATAATTTTATCATGAGTATATATACATGGAAATAAATATTTATACTAATATATTTACTATATTATAAAACGTTCACCTCATTTTCTAAAATTCAAGTTTACAACTTATTAATGCATATGTGGTGCAGATTGGGGGTTGTCGGTAATCAATTTTTTGCTCAAATCAATGCACATGGACAACTTTTTAAAATTTAACATTTGAAATCTATAAAGCTAACCGATATACATGTTTAAATATAAGATAAATGTTTAGACATACTAATACATCATAACACTACATAAAAATTTTGTTCAAGAATGAAATTTTGTTGGAACTGTCCATATCCGGTTCATCCTTCGGAACCATATTACATCCTGAATCTGATGAAATAGGATGAATTGATAACCTATCAATCCCCCCCCCCCTCCCCCTCCCCCTCTTTCTCTTTGTGTGTCTCAAAACCACACAAAAAAATATTATAAGATAAAATCGAGAGGGATTGAAAATTCGAGTTTTCGCCTTCAAAATCAAGATATATCGCGTTGCATTGCACGTGTATACTTTTTTTTGGGAGTATAGAATATTTATATACGACATATAAACTCATACACCCTTCTTAGTTTTGGTGAGATTTGAACAACTAACCTCCTAGGAGGAGATGTTCTACCGTTAACTCATATACCGCTTGACCAAAAGAACCTTTGTTATATACATGTATATACTTTTAGAATATATGTATGTTATGTGCATGTTTATACCATATCTATATCTATCTATCTAAACATATATATATATATATATATATATATATATATATAGGGTCCCCTTCATTTGCTAACCACTGCATTGGTGCTAACCGTGCTAACCAAATTTCGACCAATCAGAAACTTTCATTTGTTTATGTTAATCGATCAAGGCTATTAAATATCGAAGGGCATAATTGGAATTCTATAAAATCGCCCAATTTAATGCATACCATATTTTAAGGAGGTTTTAAATTTGGTATTTATCTAAACAATAAATGTATTAATTCAAATTTAAAGTTTGATTTGCATGTGTTTATGAATGGAAGTTATCTTTTTCCTTAATTTTAGCATTTGATATATTTCTCACGCCATAGCCAATTTCACCGATTTGTTTTTTTTTTTGTTTTACTAAGATTCAAAATGAACAATTATAGACAATATACAAAAACACTGTGCACATATCCGATAGTTGTGCACATATGCATGTATGATTATAGTACATGTATGAATTTCCCCAAATGTGCACATATGCATTTTCAATTACAGTGCACATATGCATGTAATATTTCAGCAAACATATTTCCATATTTAAATAAGTTTTTTAATTTGGTAGTTATCATGATATTAAATATATCGCCCCATTTAATCTATTTTAATATTTAAAGGAGTTTTTTAATTTGGTAGTTATACTGATATTAAATATATCGCCCCATTTAATCTATTTTCATATTTAAAGAAATTTTTTAATTTGGTAGTTATCCTGATATTAAATATATTAATTTAAAATTTTATTTTGATTTGCATCTTATAAATTTGGTAATAGACAGAACTATGCATATATGCATTTGAGAAATATGTCCATATTCATATCCGATAGTTGTGCACATATGCATGTATGATTATAGTACATGTATGTATTTCTCCAAATGTGCACATATACATTTTCAATTACAGTGCACATATGCATGTAATATTTCATCTATTAAACAACAGATTTCTTGAATCAATCATCAAGAAGATTCAAAAACTAACAAAAAATATGTCATTTACATACAAAACCCTCTCTATGCACTTCATCTTTTATCCACCAAAAACTAACAAAAAACAAGTGAATTTTTCACAAAAAAATTGAACTAATCAAAAACTACAACTAATACTAGCTATCAAGAGTCACTGGAAATGCATTGTCGCCGCCACCACCATCTCATTCTCCGGCGGTGGTTTCACGTATTTTCCGATCACTTTCTGGTGAGTCCGGTTCTTGATCCTTTGAATCTTGGCTCGTGTTTTTTGCTTCTTCGTTCCTCTCTCTCTTCTTCGTTTCACGGTGGATTGGAAGTTGTAGGGATGGTCGGCGGGAAGAGGGACCGGTGGAATTTGGAAGCCGGAGTTGTAGATATAGGAAATGGAGAATTCGTTGAAGGTAGGAGATTGAGAAAGGGTTGTGGGGATTGAGATGGAGAAAAGATGAAAGCAATGCCTATGATGCCCACGATTTTAGGGATCAAATCCCTAATTATTTGGGATTTTAATTTGGTAGGTGTATATTCCCCAAATTAAAAGGAATTGTATTTTGACCGAAATACCCCTGTGCATACATGCATTGTATTTTTTTCAACCGTTTTTAATATTTTATTTTAATAAAAAATCAATTAATTGTGGACCATTGATCTCATTAATCTACGGTTGAGATTGGTTAACACGGTTAGCACCAATGTCATGGTTAGCAAATGAATGGGCCTCTCTCTCTCTCTCTCTCTCTCTCTCTCTATATATATATATATATATATATATATATATATATATATAGTGTCCCCTTCATTTGCTAACCACGACATTAGTGCTAACCAAATTTCGACTAATCAGAAGCTTTCTAGAGTTTATGTAATTCGATCAATTCTATTAAATCGCCAAGGGTATTTTTTTTTTGAACGGCAATGTTTGAGTTTTTTTTAATATGGTAGTTATCTAAATATTAAATGTAATAATTTAAAATTAAACTTTGATTTGCATGTGATTAATTTGGAAGTTATCTTTTACCTTTTTTTAAGCATATCATATCTTTTTTAATCCACAACCATTTACATCGAACTGTGAATATATGAATATACTATTTCATATGCATTTACATCGAATGCATATATGCACAGACTGCTTATATGCACAGGTTGCATATATGAATATACTATTTACATCGAACTGCATATATGCACAGGTTGCATATGCATATATGTGCATATATGCACAGACTGCGTATATGATTTCAAATTACACTTCTACATTGTTTCATGGACTGCATATGAGTGCATTGTCGCTTAATGGAGTGTTTAAGATTGCATAAGGAAACATGAATACTTGCTTCATCTTCTCCATCGCAAAACCCTACTTCATCGTTCAAATCTGTTGTATAACCCATAGCCATGACCCGATTCATCCTTTCATGAATATCCACATCGACATCCATAGACCCAGAAAAAGAACCGAAAACAAATCCGCTATCGATTATTTCCTTGACAATTGGTTCACAAATCACAATAACGATGGCCGACACCGTTCAACCCCACTGCACCAACTTCATCGACGACTTCATGAACAGTAGTACAATCATCATTCATAAACCCATAAAACGAACCGAATGTAATACCACTGTCGAAAACTCCTTCGATTAAAGGTTTCTTTCCTTTGTCTGTACGCTCCATCATGAATCAAAAATCTTTACAGATTACAGACCAAATAAACTATGAATCTCAAATCAAAATAAAATCAAATAAAAAAGGATAATTGCAAATCGAAAAGATAACTCCCAAGAATAACTGCATAATTTAAATTTAAGATTCTACCTGATTTCATGCACCGTGATTATCTCCAAAAATAATTAAAATAAATTTCAATTAAAATATAAAAGGAAATGAATTTTAACCGAAATACCCCTGTGCATACATGCATTTTATTTTTATAAACCGTTTTTATATTTTATTTTAATTAAAATTCTAATTAATTGTGAACCATTGATCTAAATAACCAACGATCCATATTGGTTAGCACCAATGTCGTGGTTAGCAAATGAATGGGTCTCTCTCTCTCTCTCTCTATATATATATATATATATATGTGTGTGTGTATTATTAAATGCATAAACTAATAACTTATTTTAAGCCTATTTTCATTTCAGATAATTTCGTAATTTATTTACTCTCTTATTTCATTTCTGGAAATAAGTTACTATAAATGCCTTTATCCAACCACCTTTGTTGACATTGTCATCGTTATCTTAGCATCACGTAGGTAGCGTTTGGTACGCAGACATGATTGGACGGGATTGGACTGGACAGAACTGGACAGGACAGAACAAGAGGTTAGGACAAGACTGGACGAGATTGGACAGGACAAGACAAATGTCTGTCTTGTGTTTGGTACGGCTAGGACCGGATAGGACAGAACTGGACAAATTTCCCTAAAAGTTGTTTGATTATTTTATATGTTATATAATAGTTATAAATAACACAAATAAAATATATCTTTAAATAATTTAATTAAAAATCATTTTTATTTTTTAAAACGATTTCCATACATATAAATACATACAAAAACAATGATAGGAAATTTGAATGAAGAATCTGAAATAATTGATGGTAGTTTGAAAAAATCTGATTCATATAAAAAAATATAATATTTGATTCAATTTGGAAGATCTTAATGAATTGGCTGCAGCGACATGTAAAGATAAATGCGATGGGTGGCCCGTGAAGGACGGTAGTTGTGAAGAACGTGAAAGATAATGGATGGTGGTGGTGCGGGAGGTTGTTATGGTTGATGTGGTGGAGGTATAGGTGGCCAACGATGGTAGTGGTGATGGCGGTGGACAGGGGTAATAGAGGTTATTGTAGTAGAGGAAGAGGCGGAGGTCACCGACGGTGGTTGGCGGTGAACGTCGGTGGTGGCGGTGAGCGTCGGTGGTGGCGGTGGCAATGGATGGTGGTGATCGGTGGAGGTGGCGATAGGCGGTGGTTGTGGATGTGGTGGATGAATTTGTTGTAGTAGTGGAGGAAGAGGTGGAAATGGTCGACGATGGTTGGTGGTGGTTACCGGTGGCCGTTGATGGTGGTGGTGGCCAAAGGTGGTGGTGATCGGTGTTAGTGGAGGTGGTCGACGGTGGTTATGGAGGTGGTGGAGGAGGTTGTTATGGTGGATAAATAGGTAGAGGTGGCCGACGGTGGTTGGCAGTGGCTACTGGTGGCCGCCGATGGTGGTAGTGGCGGCGATGGGTAGTGGTGACCCTTAAGACTAATACCATATTAGGATTATACATCAAATGGTGGTAGATCAATGATTTTTAGTTTCTGTCTAACTTTTGTCCCATGTTGTTCCACCTATTTTGGTGGAACAAGAAAATACCATTTTTTGTCTCATCTTGTCCCACCTTGTCCAGTCTTTGTCTCTGTCCCATGTCGCGCCAAACGTGGGACAGTGAATTTTTGTCCTGTCCCATGTCATGCCAAACATGGGACAGTGAATTTTTGTCTTGTCCCGTCCCATCCAATCTGTAAACCAAACGCACCCGTAAGGAGCTTATTGTTTGATATTAAAAATAAAAATAAAAATAAAAATAAAAATATGCTACTACTAGTTTGCTTAAATAAATGCCTAAAGTAGATTGATACTTGATGTATTTAACCATATGTATGTAAAGGGAGATTCAAAGGAGAACATGTCAAAGTAAGAAAACACTAGAACACCAATATCATATGTGCTTTTTGAGCATAATCACATGTGACTAAGAAACAGTGAAACCTTCGAGATTGTCGAGCCAAATGCGTGTGGGGTCCATGGGTTGATGGTTCTTAATTACATGTGATTTTTTGTATAAAATCATATTTAATTTAGGTGTTCTCATATTTTCTTACTTTGATCTTGTTATGTTTGAACCCAAATATATGTATGTATGTATGTATGTATGTATGTATGTATGTATGTATGTATGTATGTATGTATGTATGTATTGTAATAATCTATATCCGTTAATTATAAAGTTTTGGAGGTTTAGGGGTGAATTGGTGAAAACTCTCAATCTGCAGGGGCTAATGTTACACCCTAAAAATTAGAGTAACATAAAATTCGAAAATTTGGTAAAATGACGTTTGTATTTGGTATAAACCACCCGAGAAGGGCAAATGTAATAGGCATTTACAAAACCTGTGAACGGATATAGAAATTGACAACAAACTAATCTAAACATATACTATATAGATTACATCGGTTGGCAACCCAAATCACCAAAATATAGGGACTTAATCAATGCCCAACATACAATACTAATCATCTCAAAAATGCCTCAAGACCATGCTCGTCACTCAATCCCTTAGCAACCCATCACTAAAGGAACCTATTATACATATCATTTGAGAAAAAGTGTTAGGCTTAAAGCCTAGTGAGAACATACAGTTTATATATATAAAGAGATATTGACAATTGTAACGAAATGAATTCTTTTCAAGAAAAATTATTTTACAATTGAAATATTTTCCATAAGGGGCCTTTCGATTCAAAACTCATCTTGCGATGACGGGGGATACCCGATTTACCAAGGATTGTAGTGGAACACCGAGTAGGCCACAATCCGAGTTATGAGCTAAATACTTGGAATCCATGGCCACGAACAACGCCGGTCTGTACTAAGATGTGGGGGAGGGCACCCGAGGAAACCAAGTCATACTCGTTCACTAGGACTACATTATGATCCATGGCTA
This sequence comes from Arctium minus, assembly GCA_954870635.1. Taxonomy (NCBI): domain Eukaryota; kingdom Viridiplantae; phylum Streptophyta; class Magnoliopsida; order Asterales; family Asteraceae; genus Arctium; species Arctium minus. The sequence goes on along the minus strand of OX941097.1, from coordinate 17,249,592 downwards.
GTAACTGGTCCCACATAACCGTACCAAAGGGCCTCCGAGGATCAAATGCATCCAAAGCTACAAAGGGGAAAAACATCCCAAAATATAAGTCGACTCAATACCTAGGGATCCACTAGTAGTAGTCTAGACTTGTCACAATTTCATTTGTGACTAACCAAAGCTAAACATATAGCTTCCAATAACATTTAATTCCAAAATGCATTTTCAAGTTTAACTGCTGATAAGAATGAAAATCATAAAGTGAGATTATATACATTCCTTCGAGTAACTCACATAAATGTGCAAGTAACACTCCATTTTACTTCATATAAGATGGAACCCTTTGTTTTAGTTGAAAATGATTAGGAACCCTAAAATCTCTCAAAACTCAAGTTAGGTAAAAATGTGATAATCTTAAATCCAAAACCAAGGAGATATATAGGAGTTCAAAATGTAAGTTTTGATATGTATAAGGTTTAGTAAATGATAGTAGGAACTCGCCAAGTGGGTTTTTGATCCTTGGAGAAGATGAAGATGGAGATGGTAAATGAAGCTTCCAAAACTCGAATCCTTAGGTGAAGCTCTTACTCAAGCAATAAATGAAGTAGCTGGTGGTTGAAACAAACCCTAAAATGAAGTAAATGAAGAGTGAGAAGTTTGGGAGAGAAAATATGGAGGAAATAAGGATAGAGAAAAGAATTTGGGGAAGAATTCTAATTTAACCCACTCAGGGCCTCCGCGTGGGTCGCGACGTGCGTAGAGCTGCGCGGAGACTCGCGCCAACCTCTGGATCCGCGAACAAATAGACCACCGCGCGGTTCATGGCGCGGGCCAAGCCGTGCGGTAACTCGTGCAGGCCACTGCTTCCCATTCTTCTTCAATTATGTCCAACTCAAAAATCGAGGTGTTACAGTTAAAGTGTAATTAGGGGTTGAAGAGGATAAAACCCCCAAAACCCTTTCTCATTCTTCACATTACGTTTTGGAGGCTTGAGAGAGATTTTCAAGGATTTAGTTTGTGTTCTGGGGAATATTAAAGAAGAAAGCTGATTTGGGTGGAATCTTCTTCCTTTTCATCAAGGTAACCATTCACTTCATTATCTTCTATACCTTAGTGGGTGGTTGAACTTCTTGTTGGGATTTCTCTTATTGAAGAGTTTGGGGATTTAAAAGTCATTGAGAGTTATGATTTTGTTGAGTGTTGTTTATTCCCATTGAAGTTTTAAACAAAAATCACTATGGTTGATGTTTTCTTCAAGTGTTCTTCAATATCTTGAAGTTTTGTTAAAGAATGGTTTTAATGGATGGATTTCAATGGTTCAAATGTTGTTTTGAAGTTTGATTATTGATTGAAAAGGGTTAGGACGATGATTCCCTCGATTTGGAGTCTTAAAATCGGTTTAGGGAAGTTTTGGGTTGAGAGAATTTGAGGTTTTTGGCTGAAAAGGGTCATACGGGTCGGAGCTGAAGTCACATCGACTTGTACGGGCAACGTTGCGGCCTGAAGCCGTGGGACAAGCCGTGCAAGGGGCTGTTTGGTTTCTCTTCGCCTTGTGTTGACTCTCATGCGAGGGTGGAAGCGAGACATCGACTAGGGGATCATCTTGGGGTTTGTTATAGATGGTTGTAGGGAGTATCGAGGTGGTTTAACATCATTTGTGTGTCGTGGAATTTAGGTGTTTGGTCTGGACTCTCGTAGCTCCAAGTGTGAGCTCCAAGTGTGAGCTCCAAGTGTGAGCTCCAAGTGTGAGATAAAGCGTGGTCGAACATATGAGTTTTTATTTACTTACTTTATTTGACGTACGAGCTCTGAATACGTATGATGCTTATCAAAATGCATGTTTTACATTGCTATAAAATATGTTTGATGGTGTGGATATTGAAGTGTGCATACAGTTGGGTGGGGCATGTGATGGCTTTTATATGGGTGGTGTGACCCTTTGGAATGCATGAATTCGTTTCATGTGATTCGTTTTGAGGGCAGGTGTGAGCCCGAACACGTTGTCACAGGTGTGTGTGACTTAAGCTTGATCCAACTACATGTGTTGTGTGTGCATGTGGTTTTAAATGTCTGAATCATTTGTAAATGCTTATAACTCATTTGAATGATATTTTGTGGTGTGATGCTAAAACTTGAGGGAACTCACTAGACCTCCGGTTTAACCCTAGCGTTAATAAAACTGAAAACATTTTCAGGCAAGTGTATAGTGGGAATTCATCCAAGGGGAAAAAGAAGAGGTGACGTAGTAGAAGGGGCATGGCGAAGGCTCGTAGTCACCGGTAGGTGTATAGTAAATCTCAATTGTGGTTGTGCATAACCGCTGCGAAAATTTGGGTTGAGGTTAATGTAATTAGTTTATTTGGAACAATTTTTCTTGAAATGCTACGATTGGCTAATGTTGGTTTTGGGTTGTTACATGTATGTATGTATGATCTTGTTTTCTTTAAATTAAAGGTATTTTAAAAATATGTTTTCAAAACAAAATTTAAATGAAAATACTTCTTTAAATATAACTTGTTCTTAATTGTTTAATGTAGTCCTACTATTTTAAAGACGTACCAAAAAATAATTGTTAATTAATATTTTTAAGGAATTGGGTATAACAATAACAATAATTGCAGATAAATACTTACTAATTCTTAAGTTATTCTTACAAAATTAAATGAAAATTAAAGACCATTTGGTAAGGGTTCTTATTATTTTTTATTTATTAATATACTAGAATCGTACTCGCGCAATGCAGCGAGATACATCATGATTTTAATGTTTCATTTTATTTTTTTGTCGATTTACAGTACGATTTTGGATGGTTTTGAGAAAGTGATAATGTTTTTTTATAAATTTGTTTAATTTAGGCTTAATAATATATTTTTATATATAAAAAAAATTAAGTATTTTGTTAGAATTCAATGATTATCTTATATATTTTAATGACATCTAGAAAAAAATAACCAATTACATATTTAATAATATAATTAAAACAAAATTATAGTAATATAATATATTAATTAATAGTGATACATGGAAAGGTCTGTATAAAAGAAAGACTCTGCACATACCAAATTGGTGGGTGTTAGAAGCATGCAGTACTAATATGTATCTTGTGCTTTGATACTTGTAAATTAAGAGATTTTTAAAATTTTGCATAAAATGATGGTACCTTGTGTCTGATAATTTGTATTTAAGAGTTTTTTATCCGTGTTTTATAATATAATATAAATAACTCAATAAGAAAAACAGAATTATACATAATATGGTAAACTACGATTTTCGTCCCTGTGGTTTGATGTTTATAACGATTTTCGTCCCTGGTCTTTTAAAACTGTGTTTTTTGTCCCTATGATTTCTATTTGCTTCCATTTTCGTCCCTCCATCCAACTTTATTAAAATTAAAGTAAACTACACTTTTGGTCCCTGTGGTTTCCCAAAAGTAACACCTTTCGTCCCTGCAGTTTCAAAAATACAGTTTCGCCATCGTGGTATGCAAAAACGACCAGATTTGGTCCCTGCCTCTAACAGCCGTTAAAAGAATCCGTTAAGTCAAGGGTATTTCAGTCTTTTTCATCCTTTATCTCACTTTTCTTTAAAAGATAAAATTTTTAATTAATATTTATACGGTATATCATAAACTCACCATTTCCCATCATCATCTTCACCAAAATCACCGGCCATCTTCTCCGGCCAAAATTAAACCCTCAACCCAAACCCAAATCCAAACACCAACATTAAAATAAAACCCAAATCCAAATGCAAATCCAAAATATATGTCAAACTTCTAATCCTAACTTAATTGATAAACTCAACTTTAAACCAAAATCAAATCTGAATAAACCTCATCTGATGAACATAATCGTAACCATCGTTGCTAAGAAAAACCAAAAATATCAAGAAAATTAACAACAAATATTTGCTATTTAATCCAAAAAAGCTGTAATACAAAACTATCAAATACCAAATCAAAAATCTAGATCAAACCTAACAAACCTAAATCAGTTTCAAACAAACAAAACCTAAAATCAAAAATCGATTGGTGATGCATGTCCACACAGTAAAACTAAGGCTTGCTTCTAACTACACATCGTAACCCTAGAAGGAGAGGAAATAGAAGGAGATTAGGGGGGTCACGATGCTAGTACGGAGGTGGAGGAGGGCAAATCGATTGGTGATGCCTCATCGGAGTTTTTTGTCTGTACCAGCGACGGGATAGTGAACATCGGTGGTCGCAGAAGAGTGGACGTCTTCACCGAAGTTTTGCAGATCGAATGGAGATAGGGTGGTGTGCGACTGGTGCTCCGATGGATAGAGAAGAAAGCAGGGGGTCAAAGTTTGGGTCATGGATGGAGCACCAGCGAAGACGTTGATTCTTGGTGATGTTGGTCCACCAGCGAAAACGTTCATCCACCGGCCATCTGGTTGTGAACAGGAGGTCAGAGTCTCGATTTGGTTGTGGTTTTGTTACACTCTCGATCTGGATCTCGTTTTGTGTCATCTAGATCTGTTTTGTCCTATTCTTGACGGTTCGAGGAGGGGTTCGCCTGAGAGGATAAGGGATTGGGGAGGGGGTCGGTCAGAGAAGAGATTGGGAAAGGGGGTCGGTTGGAGAAAGGATTGGGAAAAGGGGTGGGTGGGTGGGTTTGGTTTCTCTAATTAATATATGTATATATATATTAGTTTACTTTTTTATTTTTTAAAGAAAAATAAGATAAATGATGAAAAACACTGAAATACCCTTGACTTAACGGATTCTTTTAACGGCCGTTAGAGGCAGGGACCAAATCCGGTCGTTTTTGCATACCATGATGGTGAAACTGTATTTTTGAAACTGTAGGGACGAAAGGTGTTACTTTCGGGAAACCACAGGGACCAAAAGTGTAGTTTACTCTTAAAATTAAGTGTTAATTCATTTGAAAATTGAATAAGCAAATTACATATTTGATCCTTGTGGTATATAAATTTTTACATTTTTATCCTAGTTTACATTTTTTTTACTTTTTCTTTATTTATTGTATTTCATCAAGACATTTATTTTTCTATTAATTATATTGTATATTTTCATAATTATAACTTTAATTATAAAAATAATCAAATAATTTCATTAAAAGTACTGATAAATAGATGATATTTTTTTCAAAGCTTTAGGTTTAAATCTCCTAAAAAAAATTTATCTATTGATTTATTAAAAATTTTATTTATTTTAAATTACCATTGGAAAAAGTTTAATAAAATTCGAGAAAAAATAGTATTATTTTATAACAACCGGTTGTTTATTGTTAAGTGCACTTTACTCCCACTATTCTAAATTTTCATTTTTTATTAATTAACTAAATTTGTTTAATATTTAAATAAAAAACACACACACATAAACACACACACGTCATTTTAAATTAGGTTATATATTAAAAATAAAAAATAAGACAATAAAATGATAAGAAGACTTCAATATAGTGTTATAAAAATCATGCAATGGGCCATGACGTGCCACAAAATTAACACGTCAAACACAAGTTATAAATCTCATATTATTTAGAACCTTGATATATATATATATATATATATATATATATGTGTGTGTGTGTGTGTGTGTGTGTGTGTTTATTTTAAATATTAAACAAATTTGAATAATTAATAAAAATAAAGTTTAAATGAAAATATGGAATAATGAGAGTGAAGTGAATTTAACAATAAACAACCGCTTGTTATAAAATAAGACTATTATTTTCTCGAATTTTATTAAACTTTTTCCAATTTTAATTTAAAATAAATAAAAAGTTTTAATAAATCAACAGATAAAAAATATTAATTTTAAAAGATTTAAACCTAAAGCTTTGAAAAAAATATTATGTATTTATCAGTATTTTTAATGAAATTATTTGATTATTTTTATAATTAAAGTTATAATAAATATGAAAGTATACAATATAATTAATAGAAAAATAAATGTCTTGATGAAATACAATAAATAAAGAAAAAGTAAAAAAAGATGTAAACTAGGATAAAAATGTAAAAATTTATATACCACAAGGACCAAATATGTAATTTGCTTATTCAATTTTTAAATGAATTAACATTTAATTTTAATAAAGTTGGATGGAGGGACGAAAATGAAAGCAAATAGAAACCACAGGGACTAAAAAAGAAGTTTTAAAAGACCAGGGACGAAAATCGTTATAAACATCAAACCCCATGGACGAAAATCGTAGTTTACTCTAAATAATAATATAAATAGTAAAGTTCACTTTTGGTCCCTAACATTTGTCACTTTTAACGGTTTTTGTCCCTCAACTTTGTTTTAACAGATTTGTCTCTCATGCTTGTCGATTCCCAACGGATTTGGTCCTTCAGTTTAACGGTCGTTAACTTTTTCAATTAAGTCCAATTCAATGAGGGGTATTTTAGTCATTTTACCTGTTTTCTTATTTTTCTTGTTTTTTTACCAAAACCATCAAAGTTTAGGAACCTAGTATGTAGTTATCTTTAACACACACACACACACACATATATATATATATATATAGAGAGAGAGAGAGAGAGGCAGGGGGGGGGGACTAAAGCCTCTAACCAAAGCCTTTTCTCCGGTTGCACGACAACACCGTAATTCATGTCAACCCCCAAAGCCTTTGACGAAGCCCCCTATGTTGAATATAGAAAGCTCATCTATTCATCCCCTTCCTGACGGTACATTCCCTCCCCCACCATTAGACCTCCTTCCATTCTCGCAGTCTATGTTAGCAACTACTTCAAACCATCTTGTTTTGCAACTACTTCAAACTTTCACCATTCTAAATCAGAACAAGAAAATGTCCCAAATAAAAAACCCTAATTCAAGAATAATCAAGAGAAATTAATAAACTAGAAGCAAAACCCATCAAAAAATGTAAGGGGTTGTTGATAATCTAGTGGTTAAAAGCGAGGTAGGTAAGGGACTCTTGGTTCGTTGTCTATAAGCAAAACCCACCAAAATAATCGAACCAGAAGAGTAGAGGAAACAAAGAAGGGGTGGGGATATAAAACATTCAAAGCTTTAGTGTTGGTTTAAACGGTCTGTCGGATAAGATGAACGCCAAAGATCCGCTGAGAGCTTTGTCGGAGTAGGAGATATTCGCCCATAGAATAAGATGGTTGTTGTCCGCGATTTGGTCCTTATCTATATGTGTGTGCGTGTGTGTGTGTGTATATATATATATATATATATATATATATAGGAAGGTTCAAACGAAAACACTAACTATTTAAGAAAACAAGAAAACAACAAATCATGTACAAAATTATATGTGATTTTACATTAATCGGAAAAAAACGGACGCGGGCAAAGTCGCGTGAATCATATATGATTTTGTATTGATTCGGTCCTTCTACTGTTTTCTTAAATAGATATTGTGCTCGTATGAACACATACACCTCTCTCTCTCTCTCTCTATATATATATATATGTATGTATGTATGTATGTATGTATGTATGTATGTATGTATGTATGTATGTATGTATGTATGTATGTATGTATGTATGTATATATATGTGATATTATTACGTAACAAGTCCCTAAAGTTTGATGACTTTTGTAAAAAACAAGAAAATTAAGAAAACATGTAAAATGACTAAAATACCTGTAACACCCTAAAAATAAAAATAACAGAAATTTCCGGAAAAATGGAAATATGGTATATAAATTTTCCGAAGCAATTGAACCTCCAAAAAATGGGGAAATAATAAACCTGTTTAATTACAGTTGTAATTTAACGGAAGATAAACAACAACCAACTAATCTAACTTCTGTACTAGAAAGAAGATTACAAAAAGGGTGTCATCTATAGACCCGAAATGTCTACACAAAAAGTGCCCCCAAAAGCACCTTCCCCAAGCTCTCACTCAAGCGCAATTATCCCTGCTTTGGCATGGCACCACTAGAACCTGAGATACACATCGACACCAAACAAGTGTTAGGCCAAAAAACCTAGTGAGTTTGTACAAGAAATAGCATACAGTTCCAAATACAATTCTTATCAGCAGTTAACCAAAGTTCGTTAAATGTGGAGTCAATAGGGGAGACCCATAGTGTAACACCCTCAAATCTGGAAATAGCAACTTATTTAAAATTTTCTAAATACATCAATAAAGGAATTATTTACAACCACAAATTAAGATTTAACCTCAATACAAACATTCATTCTATACAAAAGCCTGTGATAATAACGGATGCTACTAAAACCCCATAATAGTCACTATCTCCAAAATTGCGGAAGACTTCACCAACTACTTACATTTGCACAAAGCTAAGGCTCAACTCTTCATGGCTGCTAGAACCAAAACCCAACTGGAACCTGATGCACATGCCGGCAAATAAAAAGGTTAGGCTTAACGCCTAGTGAGCTCAAGAGTTTTCAACATAAATAAAGATGTCTGTAAAAATAGATAATGCAGTTTAATTCATAATCTTTCAAAAGGTATGCTTTGAATATGCAAACGACCCGTTTTCCAATAATATGTATTTTAGATGGAGAACACCAATTTGGACATTTTCCAAATCAAACTTCTACAAAATGATGATACCAATGTAAACCGCCCCTTCATAAACTAGCTTTGACCCAAAACTCACTCAAAGCGTAAATATAAATTGGACTCTTCATTTAAGAAGGTACGGTTAAACCTTATATTTCAAAACACCCAAAACACGGGTGGGGCATAATACTCGACCCATAAATCAAGGGTAAAACCCAAATATACAAAACGTCACCGAAAACTTGGATAATAAAACTCAATACCCAAAAACAACACCTTTCGGTGACGGGGGATTCCCGATTCCATAAAATGTGACGGTCCACAAAGTAAGCCCATTTTATGTTGTTATGTCATATAAACAAAAGTACACGCAAGGGATGTCAGGCTCAGTGGCTTTAAACATACACCCACGGAAACTCAAGTTCAACCCTGAAGGGTTGCTAGGTCGAGCTCCTCATCCAATATAGTAATACTTGAGCACGAAGGACTTATAACCCAATCCGATGCCAAACGTGCCTCAACATGGAAAACTAGTCGTCCCACGCCGGAACAATAAATACAAGCGCAAGGGATGTCAGGCTCAGTGGCTTTAAACATACACCCACGGAAACTCAAGTTCAACCCCGAAGGGTTGCTAGGTCGAGCTCCTCATCCAATATCGCAACCAAGGCTCTAAGTCGAGCTACCAAAACTGGACAATTGTCCAAAGACTCCAACTCAAATAAAAATGCCAAGCCGCAGGCTTAGCACCCATTTACCCATTTATAAATGAAGTAAAAAGAATACGATAAAACGCATTCGACCCACGGGTATGCAAACACAACGACTAAAAGTGTAATTAATTCAAAACTCCACGTTAGTTGAGACAATCAATTTTCCAAATGACTTATACCCTTATATTTCCAAAATGCCTCATAACACAAAAGATATGCCTTTTTCCAAACTTAACTGCTGATAAGAATGAAAATCATAAAATGAGACTATAAACGCTCTTTCAAATACCTCACATAAACGTGCAAGTAATACTTTATAAAACATTCCATTTCATGAATGATGAATAAGACCCGACAACCATTTAAAATTGTATTTCTTTGACCAAGGATTTATTTATGCAATGAAACCTCAAAACACATTCATTTGTGACACATTTATCAAAATGCCCAAAAATCCCAAATGTGGGTATTATACAAAGTTTGTAAAGTTAAATACTTCCAAAAATCAAGGATTAGCAAATAACCCAACATTTTTAAATTTCATGTAGAACACATAAACACTTTAAAATAGACATTTTGGCATGTACAACGTTTTCACAAATCAACTTGAACTCACCTTGCTAGATTTAGGCTAAATCTAGATCTTTCCCCCAACTAGAGCTCCTTTGAAAAACACTTGAATCCTCAAGCCGAAATCCTCCAAAAACCTAGATCCACACAACTTCAACCGTAAATAACCACATCCAACCATATAGAAACATTCCCCAAACATAATACACCAAAATCCCCAACGAGATCCAAACCCTAGTTTCTCCCAAAACTATCAAGTCCGAGATTTGATAAGCCAAATACTAGGGAAACATCAATGGAACATTCATAACTTATTACAAGGTTTGGAAATGGAAAGAATATACTTACCACTTAGGTTTTGACGAAAACCTAGAAAACCCGAAATGAACTTGAGGTTGAAGGTGAAGATGAAGCTTCTTGACCATAACTTTCAATCTTTGATGGATGGAAGGAGGAACACTTGGAACATAAAAGATTTGATGTCTTGGATGCATAAAACTGATTTTAGGGTTTTGGGGTTCGGTTTCTAGAGAGAAAATGGGTGAAAGGGGGTTGAGATAAATGAAGAGGGGCTGCTCAAGGCTGATTAAAAACGACCAGGGCCGTCGGCGATTGTGCCCGACGATTGTGCCCAGGGCACTCTCGCCAGGGAACTATCACCCAAACTGTACCGCGGGTATCACCTTGTTGGCGATTGTGCCCGGCGATTGTGCCTAGGGCACTATCGCCCAGAGTGTCCCGAGCCCCGATTTCTTCCATTTTCATCCGGAGCACCCACGATGCGATAAGGCTTAAAAGGTAAGGCGTAAGGGATGAAATTCTATGGTCAGAATCAAGGATTTCTCAAGGGATTGGCTTTCACAGACAGGAATTTACGGGTGTTACACATAGCACCAATCAAGTTCCACCCAAAGAGTCGATATACCTTGATGCCAACTACCACGAGTGACATCTGAAAGGCCCGGAACATCCGAGGACTACAACCATGGCATTACCCCGAATGGCGGAGGTCTAGGTACATACCATTACGGTGGCACCCAAGACTACATCCTCCTCGTGTCTACTGACTTGGTTCATCCAACATAATTCATAGGAGGTCTCAAAGCAAAATATAACCAAGAATATCTCAATACCAACCATGGGTACAATATTACCGTCCCAATCAATATAAAGTCCAATATACGATTAGTATGACCACAATTTTCATCATGTAGGTATAATACCACCAAATGGTGTCTTAAGTAAGAAATCATCCCAATCACAAGTTATGTATTCCATCTAGTCATGGCAAGATATATATAGACATGTATACATAAGGAAAACCCCAAATACTTATACATTAAAAATGAACATTTCAAGTTAAGATGCAAGATGGTAGCAAGTAGTAGATTATGATGTATATCTAGTTTTAACAAAGGTTTAGTAAACTTACAATCTAGGTTTTGGTTAACACCTAGAAAATAGAAAACCCTAGATGGAGATAGTGGTAGACTTGATGGCAAGAAGTGAAGATCTTGATGGACACTTCAATAAATGATCTTGAATGAAGATTGGATGACCATTAAATGGGTTTACCAACCAAAACCCTAGAAATAAGTGAGGAGGGTGTTGAGTTACCCAAAAATCGCCCCAAAAGGTTTTCTCCCGTTTTCAAAGTGTAATATGAAGAAATGAGGGTCAGATTATAATTTAAATCAACAAACTGGTCGACGTGGGCGACATTGCCACCGCGACTTTGCCCAGGGGCATTATCGCGTGGCATAGTCGCAGTCCACCCACAATGGCCTCGACCCCAACGATGATCTTGCCACTGCGACTATGACCTGTGTCATAGACGTTGGTCATAGTCGCTCAACCTACCAGGCTGCTGCCAAAAGTTCCAGTTCCTCTAAAACAGATCGGGTTAGAATTCAGGCAAAGAACTTGGGAGATTAAATTAACTAATACTAAGCCTAATTAACATTAATGCAAGGATTCGTGTTGGATTTACCGAATAGTACCTACAGGGGATTTTCCGGGTGTTACAATAGCCCTCATTAAATTGGACTTAACGGAAAAGTTAACAGTCAATAAACTGAGGGACCAAATCCATTGGGAATCGACAAACGTGAGGGACAAATCTGTTATAACAAAGTTGAGGAATGAAAACCGTTGAAAGTGACAAATGCTAAGGGACCAAAAGTGAACTTTACCCTAATTATTATTATAAACTTGGGGTTGATGTTTTTACGGTTTAAAAACACAAGCATTAGAATGTTTTAGAAGATTATAACATCTTAAGTTAATAAAAAAAGATCGAATTATCCCTCAAGTGAAAGACACATATCACACTTAAAGGAGCCTTTTCTAACGATATTAAGGGAGGGACTAGTTTGTGTTCCAAAATACGAAAAATGAACCATTGATGTACTTTATGAACTTTAAGGATCAAAACCAGAAAAGAATCACAAGAAAAGAACCATGAATGTAATTTACTCTTGAATTTAAATTAGAGTAAACTACGATTTTCGTCCTTGTGATTTGTTGTTTATAACCATTTTCGTTCTTGACTTTAAAAGTTGTTTTTTTGGTCTTTATGGTTTGCAATTCCTTTCCATTTTCACCCCTAAAGCTAATATTCTCAGGGATTAAAAGCGAAAGAAGTTGCAAACCATAAAGACCAAAAAAAATAATTTTTAAAGATCAAAGACGATAATAGTTATAAATAACAAACCAGAGGGACGAAAATAGTAGTTTACTGTTTACTCTTTAAATTATAAAGACTAAAGGACCTTATTGAATCTCTAGTGCATACCAATAATGTCAAATTAAAAGAATATATGTTTTTAGTGTTTGGTTAGAGTTATCTATACTATATTATAAAACATTTATAAAAAACTCTTAAAAATAATTGTTAAAGTTTAATGTACAGTTATTTAATGCTAATTACTTAAAATCTCTTAAAAACAACCATTAAAATTTTATGTACTACATTTAATGTTATTTATTAAATTTCAACCCTTATCTCTAACCATTTTAACTCCCCTAAAATCACTCCACATTTCAACTCCCCTAAAATCAATCACCGCATAAATAAATACAGGATAAAAATCAATTTTTAAATATAAAAAATCTAAAATACAATTAAGAAAATCTAACAGAATATTTAATGTTTATTTTATAAAAAAACATATATTATTAAACCTAAAATCAATTACATTATTATTAAACTATCGAAAAACTCTTAAAAACAAGTTTTTAAGCATTAAGTACTGTTTATTGATACACATTACTTAAAATTCAAGATTACAAGTCATGATGCATGAATATAAATTTCTAAAGCTATATGTTTGAATTCATAACTAACTGATAAACATAATCAAAACAGGATAAACATCTCAATTTAAATATAAAAAATATAAGATAATCATTGAATTCTAACAAAATAATTAATTTTTTTTATATAAAAAACATTATATTATGAATGCTAAATTAAACAAATTTATAAAAAAATCCATTATCACTCTCTCAAAATCATCCAAAATCGTACTGTAAATCGATAAAAAACAAAAAATAAAAGGAAACATTAAAATCATGATGTATCTTCCTGCATTGCGCGAGTGCGCTTCTAGTTAAACAGTAATTAACGGAAATGCAAATAAAAGATATTGTTTGCTTTTATATAATATAATGGACTCATTCCCTTATAAACTCAAATGTTCATTTTAGGTTAAAGTGAGGGAAATAAAAATCCATTCTCAGCTCATTTTTTTTTCATTTCTCTGCCTAAATCAAAAATTGATGATTTTGCGTACTAACAATCTTGATACAAAGATTAATCATACTAAAACTTACAATCACAAATTTTCAACATAGACATATATTCACACATAGACATACAAGATTGAATTGGTTGGATAACAATCTAACATCATTTCTTGTGTAATCATCCAACATGATTCCATATATATATATATAGGGGCCTAATCAAATGAGAACTAGGTAGTTTGTGGTAACTGTGAGATCCAATATGAGCCACACATTTAGAATGATTAATATTAATTTTAATTTTTAAATAAATAGAAAAGGGTATTTTAGTAAATTTCTTTAATTCCTAAAATCTTTCATTTTCTTTTATATGTGTCATCTCTTTCTCTCTCTACCATATAACCTAACTCCTAAATTTTCTCATTTCCTTTTACAAAAGCGTATCACAGTGTGCTATCACGTATTTTTTATGTTTTTTCCGATGTTAACAAAAGAGTATCATAGTGTACTATCATGTATTTTCGATCTTTACAAATGGTATCACAGTGTGCATCACTTATTTTCGATGTTTTTTTTCGATCTTTACAAAGTGTATCACGGTGTCCTATGACGTATTTTCGATGTTTACAAAAAGGTATGATAGTGTGCTATCATGTATTTTCGATCTTTGCAAAGTGTATCACAGTGTGCATCACGTATTTTCGATGTATTTTCAATCTTTACAAAGTGTATCACAGTGTGCATCACGTATTTTCGATGTTTTTCGATGTTTATAAAGTGTATCACAGTGTGCATCATGTATTCGTCGGAATAATATTTGTTGGAGAGAGTAGAGAAGATAGAGGATATTTCTAAAATGCCTAAAATACCCTTTCATTAAAATTTTAATTAAAATTACCAAAATTATTGATTTCCTAATTTATTTTCTGATTTGTGGTTAAGGTTGGATCTCACGGTTACCACAGATAACCGAGTTCTCCCTTGAATGCCCCTATATATGTATATATATATGTATATAGCAATGATCATTTGTTAACCACATATTTCTTGTTAACTTTATGAACCTTACTCAACCAATAGAAATGCAAGGTTGGTTGTTGTTTAATTTGTGTATATATTTAATGTAAAATGGTAGAAACGTCATTTTGTAAGTAACCAATATTTCATTAATTTTATTGGGGGTTACAAAAATGAAGATTCCATAATTATATTGTATGTTACGATTGCATTATTTTTTCCATTTTCAACATATTTTTGAAATCATATCAATATTACCAAAGTCTTCCGGTTCATATGTTTGTTAAAATCGTATAGTCGTTGTTTTTAAAAAATTTATCCGGTATTCATTTTAATTCAGAAAACACATGAACATCCCTGAAATGAATGCAACAACGATAAACATCGATAGAGATGAACACAAATGTTCATCGATAGAGATGAGCATCCCTGATAGAGATAAACATCCCTGAAATGAACACAACATCCCTGAAATTTTTCCAGTATTAATTTTAATTTTATAGAGATGAACACATATGTTCATCTTACAAACATTGATAGATGGGAACATCGATGAACACCTTACAAACATTGTCAACCATCTTACAAACATTGATAAATGAGAACATCGATGAACACCTTACAAACATAAAACATTGCATAAAACACATATGTTCATTTTTAATTTTTAATTTCTATCCTTCCACCATAAATGTTCATTGGTTACAAATTGTGGTATAAGGAAACATTAATGAGCCTTTTTAATGGGTTTTAAAAGAATGAATGTTTTAATCCCCAAACTACTCTTAACCACAAATGTTCACATATCTATTTAATAAATAAAACCTATTTTATTAATTAAAAATCTAGTTTTAATCTCAACCATCCATTGTTAAGATTGATGGTTTAGATTAGTTCATATAGTTAACAACAAAACTAAGGTTAACAAAAGAACCTAACCCTATATATATATATATAGGACGATAATCAAATGAGAACCACAAAAAGGTTGAAAACCGTGAGAACCGATCTGAGTCGTAATTTGGTTTTGATCCAATGGTTTTTACTTGAAAACCGTTTCACCACATGAAAAGGGCATAAATGTCATTTTTGTAATAAAGATTCACCAAATGAAACACATACTCACTAATTGAATCATAATAAAAATTATTTTTTTATAAAGTTAATAATGAAAGTATTTCATATGTATGTTATTTCATCAGATGAAACACATAGATTCACGAGATGAAATACATTGATGTGAATCGATTTAGGATTAAGATTTTTTCATTCACGCTTCCGCTTCGTCCACTACCGCTCGCGCGGGTGCTTCACTCTAAGGCGGAAAGTGAATCGTATTCCATGAATATGATATCTAGGCTAAATACTCCTGGGTGACCGATAGGCCCTGACTCACCCTCCGTGGACGAACCTTGCGGAGGAACCCTTAGGGTTCTGTAAAAGCAACAGGAAGAATTGCTCAGATGCTTTCGGCTACTGGACTTTCGCCATCCTCACCAGATAAAACACACAGATTCACCATATGAAACACACAGATTCAACAGATTCGCCTTATGTGTTTCATAAGGTGAACCAAACACCACGTATCACCATGTTCCAACAAACACCACCATACACAAATTCATACCCAAACACAATCGAATCCCAAAATCATCAATACAAACAAATTATACAAAAATACAAACTAAACCAACCATAAATTTCATAAAAACTAAATCTAGTCAAGAACAACCATAAATCCTACCTCAAAATTGAAGATCAATCTAAGAAAATCTCAACTAAAACTCAAGAACAATAAAAAAAAAACCCTAACTCACCATGTCCGATTTATTGGGTCGATTATGGGTTCGAAGAACACCTCCATCCCATATCCGATTTCTGGGTTCGGTTTATAGCTTCAATTTTGGCTTCGAAGAACACTTTCATCCTGGAACCCGTTTTCTGGGTTCAATGCACAATGGGGAGGAGTCGTCATCATGGGTGACGCCGATGACGAGGAGGAACCGTTGTAGGTGAAGCCGAGGAGAAGGGAGGAGGTGTGATGGGCGACGCCGAGAAGGAAAAGTCGGAACTTATGAATCTCAAAGATTCATCAATATCTTCTGTTAGAAGATAGATATGAATGAAGAACACGATGAATATGCTGAAGGTTTGAGACCTCGATGTATTGATTGAGAGAAAACTTACAATACGAAAAGTAAAATTATAAGAGAGTACTTGACCTAGCCTACAATATACAAAGAATTTATACATGGACTAAATGGGCTTGGGCCTTATATTGACACAGGCCTGGGCCCTCTATACATATACATTAACATCCCCCCTCAAACTCAATCGGGAGAAGAATGAACCAGATGGAGTTTGGAAACTAGATCGCGAAACCGTCCTGGTAGATGAGCTTTAGTGAAAATGTCGGCCGGTTGATCAAGAGTTGAAATAGGAAGAAGCTGGATAGTCTTACGAGTCACGTGTTGACGAACAAAGTGACAGTCAATTTCAATATGTTTCGTTCGCTCGTGAAAGACATCATTATGAGCAATCTGAATTGCACTGTTGTTGTCACACCACAACGGAGTTGGAGACTGTTGAAGAGCCCCCATGTCAGATAGTAGCCAGCGTAACCACACGAGTTCTTGAGCTGTGTCAGCTAGTGCTCGATACTCAGCTTCAGTACTGGATCGAGCTGTGAGAGATTGTTTATTGCTCCGCCAAGAGATAAGGGAGTCTCCAAGAAAGAAACAATAGCCGGTAGTGGAGAGACGATCAGTCATGTCACTGTCCCAATCAACATCAGAAAAACCACGCAAAGTCAATGATAATGTGGATTTAAAATGAAGACCATGAAACATGGTCCCTTTTAAATATCGAAGAATGCGCAGGACAGCAGCATAATGATCAGAACAGGGTGCAGACATAAACTGACTGACAGTATGAACAACATAGGCAATATCAGGTCGAGTCACTGTTAGATAGACAAGTGACCCCACTAGCTGGCGATATAAAGTAGGATCACGCAGAGGAGGCCCAACATTCGGAGCCAAATGGAGGTTATGCTCAAGCGGAGTGGATGCAGTTTTGTTGTCAGTAATCCCAACTTTTGACAAAAGATCTGAGGTGTATTTAGCTTGACAAAGATAAATTCCCGATGGGTCTAAGAGCACCTCAAGGCCAAGAAAATAGTGTAAAGAACCAAGATCCTTCATTTCAAAACAGGAGCTGAGAGATGTCTTGAGGTTTGTTATGCCTGTAGAGTCACTGCCAGTAATAATCATATCATCCACATACAGGAGAAGTAAGATTGTGCCAGCCTCAGTGGTCCGAGTAAACAGTCCTGAATCATAGTTACTGGGTGAGAAGCCCAGAGAGGTGACTATAGAACTGAATTTCTCAAACCAAGCTCGCGGAGCTTGCTTGAGTCCATAAAGGGCCTTCCGAAGACGACAAACATGACCTTGTGGAAGTCGAACGCCTGGAGGAGGTGTCATGTAGACTTCCTCAGATAAATCACCGTTTAAGAAGGCATTCTTAACATCCATCTGAAAAAGAGACCATTGCTTGGTAGCTGCGATGGCTAGAAGACTGGGAACAGAGGTGACACGAGCAACAGGTGCAAAAGTTTCCTCATAATCAATGTTGTACTCTTGATTGAAGCCCTTGGCTACAAGACGAGCTTTGTACCGATCAATAGAGCCATCAGATTTGGTCTTGATTTTGAACACCCATTTGGAACCAATGGGTGACTTGCCCTGTGGAAGAGGGACAAATTCCCATGTTTGAGCTTTGTCAAGAGCCTGAAGTTCCTCATCCATAGCTTTCTGCCAATCAGGATTAGAGGAGGCTTCCTTGTAGGAAGTAGGTTCGTGATTGGACAACAAAGTAGCATAAACATGATAATCACGAAGATGAGAAGGAACCTGTCTTACCCGATCTGATCGTCTAACATTCTGAGATTGAGACGTTCCAGGAGCCAAAGACTCAGCAGGCAGCTCAGATGTTGGCGATGCAGAAGGAACAGATGATTGAGGTGGATCAGGAACACTCGAAGAGGTAGGCTGTGTAGAGGCAGGAGACTCTGAAGTAGATGCGAATTCGGAAGGTGTTTGAACAATAGGCGGAGACGAAGTGATGTCAGATTGGAGTGAATCCAATGAGACAGAGGCATTTGTAAAGAACGAAGCGGTGAAGGTAGGGGACTCACGAAACTTGGATATGGAAGAAAAAGGAACATGTTCCCAAAAGGTAACATGACGAGATATACGAAGACGCTGGGAGATAGGATCCCAGCAGCGATAACCTTTGTGTTCAATACCATATCCAAGGAAGCAGCAAAGTCTGGAGCGAGGTTCAAGTTTGGTATGTTCATGAGGTTGTAACTGAACAAAACAAGCACTACCCCAAACTTTTAGAAGTTCATAGGCAGGAGAAATCTCATAAAGAGCCTCGTAAGGAGACTTATTCTTAAGAATAGGAGTAGGATGATGATTGATAGTATAAACTGCAGTGAAGGCAGCTTCCCCCCAAAACCGTTCTGGACATTTAGCAGAAATGAGAAGGGTGCGAACGGTATCATGGATATGACGGTGTTTGCGTTCGACACGACCATTTTGAGAAGATGTGCCAGGACAGGAGTACTGAGAGAGTGTCCCCTGGGATTGAAGAAATGACAGAAGAGAGAACTCTTTGTATTCCATAGCATTATCAGCTCTGAGAATCTTTATAGATTTCGAGAATTGAGTGTTAATCATCCGAGCAAACATCATATAAATTTTGGGTAACTCAGAACGATGTTTCATGAGATATATCCATGTGAAACGAGTATGATCATCGATAAAAATAACAAAATAACGAGCACCTCCCATAGATGAATATGGTGCTGGTCCCCATACATCAGAATGAATAAGATCAAAAGGAGAATTAGAGTTAAAATCATTTGATTCAAACGATAAAGCATGATGTTTTCCCAGTTTGCAAGATAAACAAGAAATACTATCAGACAACACACATTTTCCTAACATCCCTAAACTAGCTAACGATTTTATTCTGGCTAGAGACAGATGGCCCAGCCGGGCATGCCACAAATCAAAGGAGGAAGTGTTGGAAACTGAGGCAACAAGACTTGAAGAGGGTAATGGAAGACGGAGGTAGACCACTTCAATCATCCGTCCAACTTTACGGCCGAGTCCAAGGATCTGCTTGGTCTTTGGATCCTGTACAACACAACCAGAAGAATGAAATAAGATAATCAAGTTAGATTCAAGAAGTTGTGCAATCGAAACTAAGCTCAGAGATAGTTTCGGAACATTTAGAACATCCAGTAATTGAATATCATGGGTGGAGACATTTCCACTAAAAGATACCGGTAGACCAGTGTTGTCAGCAGTTCGTACGGACGTAAAATGCTGAGGTGGTTTCTTAGAAACGAAACCATCAGTGCAGTGTGTCATATGATTGCAACACCCAGAATCAAAAATCCATACGTTACCTGATGCAGTTGAGTGTGAAGAATTCATACCCATAGCACCAGACATGATCTGCTCCATGAGTTCCTGATTGCGACGCATCAGTTCCATTAGATCAGGTGAGGAGACTGAAGAGGGAGCCTCGTTATCAGTGATGGTAGACCCAGCAACAGCGTGCGTCCGGTTCTGAGAGCCAGTGTGCTTTGAGTTCTTAGAGCAGTCAGACTCATAATGGCGCGGATGAGTGATGCCACACCTACGGCATTTGCGAACAGGACAATCAAGGAGAAGATGAGCAGTAGAGTGGCAAAAGGCACATTCGGATGGATTTGTCTTTCCCACAGACTTAGACTGGTTGTTGTTGGTCCATTTACCCTTGGACTTGGGATGAGACGTGTAAAGGACGCTATCAGTAGCAGGCATCGGTGAGCGCGTGTGAAGACGAGTTTCTTCACTTAGCAATTCTGAGATGGCTTCTTCAAGAGTGGGTAGGGGTTGCCTATGAAGAAGCGAAGCACGAACATTTTCAAATTTGTCTGTAAGGCCCATCAAAATGGTGATCAAATGTAGCTGGTTGAAGTAAGCTGTGAACTGTTGAGTTGTTTCATCAAAGATCTGTGGTGCTCCAAGACTGATATGATCTCTGAGAGACTGCATTTCAGAGATATAAGAGTTTATGGATTGATCAAGAAGTTGGCGTTTGTTCTGAAAAGTGGTCCATAGTTGATACTGATGAGACATACCCGATGATGTGTACCGTTTGGCGAGGAAATCCCAGAGACTCTTGGCGGTGACATAGCCAAGAAACTGTTGATTGATTTCAGGAGTAGTGGAGGCATTAATAAAACCCAGAATACGAGCATTATTAATGTCCCACTCATTCATGCGTTTAGCAAAATCAACACCATTCTCAGCTACTTCCTGAACTGGAAGTTTGGATGCATCAGTAACATAGGTGTAAAGACCATGAGATTTTAGCAGAATTGTCATATGATGATGCCAGAGAATATAGTTGCTACCATTGAAAACAACCGAGATAGGATTTGAGTGACTGAGATTGGCAGCCATGGGAAAGAGTTCAGATATGAACCGGGATAAAGTGCTTCGACCGGTAAAATGGTTCGACCGGTAGAGTGCTTTCGACCGCTATAGGAATGCGACCGGTAAAGGATTCGACCGGTAGAGTGCTTTCAACCGGTAGAATATTTCGACCGGTAAAGATACGACCGGTAAAGGGTTCGATCGGTAAGGATTTTAACCGGTAAACTTGACCGGTATAATGTTTGGCCGATAGAATTGACCGGTATGAAGTGGCCCGATATGCGTCGATCGGTGTAATGATCGACCAATATGATGTTGCGGCTAGGGTTTCAAACAGATCGATCGATCGACCGATATGATGTCGGTTTGAAACAAAAAGGCGACGAGAGAGAGAGAGAGAGAGAGGCGATGGCAAGAACAGCGGCGATGGCAAGAACAGCGGCGGCGGCGAGTCGACTGTGACGATGAACAGTAAAATCGCGATGAACAGTAAAATCGCGATGAACAGTAAACCGATGAACAAACCTATAGCTCTGATACCATGTTAGAAGATGAATATGAATGAAGAACGCGATGAATATGCTGAAGGTTTGAGACCTCGATGTATTGATTGAGAGAAAAATTACAATACGAAAAGTAAAATTATAAGAAAGTACTTGACCTAGCCTACAATATACAAAGAATTTATACATGGACTAAATGGGTTTGGGCCTTATATTGACACAGGCCTGGACCCTCTATACATATACATTAACATCTTCAACTGGAAACCATACACACTTTTTTCTAAAATGGGGTGATTTGACAACTGTTGCCAAAACTTTTCAATTATGGATTTGATTTTAATTGGAGAAAGTGAAAACCGATTCTTGCCCTTTCATCTTAAGGTTTTATCCATAATTAGTTATAGATTTGAAAAATATTACAAAACTGCCATTGTAATTAATAATCATTGATCAAAATCAATTAGTGATTGAGATTGATGGGTTCTCAACATTTTCATGGTCCTCACATGATTTAACCCATATATATATACATATATATATATATATACATATATATATATATATACATATATATATGGTGCGTTTCTTTTGCAAACCAAATAATTTGTACAAACTATGCAAACCAATCTTAACCGTTCATCAAGTCTAATGAATATATGATTTTATTATGTTTCCTAATTTAAAATCATGATTATAATGAATAAACTTAACATTTCCTAATTTAAAATCATGATTATAATGACTAAACTTAACATTTTCCATATATATCACAATCATTATTAATGAATCATAATCATTATCCATAAATAAATCTATTGTTTCCTAATATAGTGGTTTGCATAGTTTGTACAAATTGTTTGGTTTGTAAAAGAAACGCACCCTATATATATATATATATATATATATATATATATATATATATATATATATATATATATATATATATATATATATATATTTCCCGTGTCAAGCAATTGTATGGGAGAATTTGAATATCTATATTCTATGCTTAATGTAGCCTCATAATTCAAAAAACATGTTCAAATATTTAACCTTCGAAAAATCTTTCCAAAATACCCCCCATATATATAATCCCAATGTTTTCCCTCTCCCTCTCGTTCAAAACTAGAGGTGATCATTTGCGGGCTTGGGCGGGCCACGGGTCGGACCTAACATATATTTCCTGTCCAACGGGTCTAATACAGTAAACCCAAACCCGTTTTTATGGGCTTGAGAACTTGTCCGTACCCGTCCTATTAACGGACCGGGCTTGCCAACGGGCTAACGGGCCTGAAAATTTACATTTAAAAAAACTTATATAAAATGGTAAGTTGTGTAAAATTATTCAAAATACATATTTTTTTCCAACTAAAAAAGCGTAAATATACTAATGTACACAACGTAAGAAAAAGATTTTTTCACAAAATATGGAGTCTGAACTTTTCCTCTCTAAAGATTATCACCCTCCGAAGTTCGGATTCCTCAAAAACAAAATATTAACCACCTAATATTTCAAGATCAAGATCATAAACGTATTATATGACATATGACATATATTATATATTTAGACGGTGGTTGGTACATAGTAGAGGGAGTCCAATCAAAAACCACTTCTGAACTTTTTTTAATACAAGATTAATTATATAAAAAATAATAATTGGTTATAATTGTATAACGGGCCGGGCGGGCCTGTCCAAAATTCTTTTTTCATAACCCGATCCCGCCCGTTAACTTGAACGCTCCTGCCCAAGTCCGTCCATATTTTCTAAAATGGTTGTCCAAACCCACTTTTCTAACGGGCTGGGCGGGCCGGGTCTAGCGGGCCTTACCGCCCATGAACAGCTCTATTCAAACCCCCCCAAACCTATGGATAAAAATCTTCTGTCCCAAATTATCATGTGTTATTCATGTCCACCAATCACATGAATACACGTCATTGGAAATAGAATATAAACTTGAATTAAGTAAATTCAAAAATATATAAAATCTAATTTGACTTAATTTCATTGGTTGGACAGAAATGATAAATGGGAATTTAGGATAGGAGATTTTTATTCAAAACCTATGGGGCAAAACATCTACTTCTCTATCTTTTCCACAATCAGAACACACCTGCATTTTGCTTTGTCTCTTCGTCTCCCTATATAGGACATAGGTACATGCGTTTGCATTTGCATGTTTTTTTTTTTTTTTTTTTAATGTTTGGTTAGGTAGTAAGCACTTTCTTCTCGTCACCTTGTTAGAGCATCTCTAAATTAATACAAGTTCTTATAAAAACAACTTTTTTGTACTTTTTGGTGTCACCTCATTTTCACCTCATCAAATTAAAAATTTACATAAAAGTCCACAATTAGAGTACTTATAAGAACCTATTTTTGTGGGTCCCACATATATATATATATATATATATATATATAAGTTAAATATATGTAATATTAATAATTATTATAAAGTCAAGAAAAAAAATAAAAAAAATAAAGATAATGTCACATCTCACACATTTCATGGTAAGAACCTAGAGGGATTTGGGTTCTTATAAGAACTTTCCACAATGGTAGTTCTTACTAGCCACTACAATTTTTGCTTATTAGAACCTTGCATTGGAGATGCTCTCAAGTTAGTATTCGTTTCTTTTTGTTTAATTTTGAGAAGAAGTTATGATATTTGAATGTTAGAGCATCTCCAACAGATTCTCCAAAAAAATTCTAAAATGGAGAATCAAAGTCCAAAATCTCTAACAAAAATTGCATTCAACTCCAACAGATTATATATTTTGGAGATGACATCATTACTTATATTATTAAAATAAGAGTGAATTACATTTTTGGTCCCTCATGAATGCCTGGATTTCACTTTTCGTCCCTCCAGTTCTGAAAATACATTGGTGGTCCCTAAAAGCGAGATATGGTGCCCAAACTCGTCCCTGACGCTAACGCCGTTAGTCTAGGCTCCGTTAGAGCAGCCATGTGCCCCTCACGTGAGGGGCATTTTGGTCTTTTTACCCTTTTCTTCTTCACCCACACCACCATCACCACCTGCCGTCATCAGCCCCCTCCCATACTCCACCTGCCACCACCCACCGCCCGCCACCACCGACACCACCAGCCACCACCACCCAACGGTGATGTTAATTAAAGCTTTCGCTGCATCTCGTGTGTCGTAAAACTCTACAAACTTTTGGTTTTTCTTCAATGGCGTCCCTCTTAATTCCTTCACACACTCTTCGATTCCATAATTACCCAACACAAAATCAAAACATTTTGATTAGTATGAAAGAATATTAACGATCGTGCCTTGGTTGTAGCCGTCGGGGAGTCCAGCGGCGACCGGAAACGTGAACTGTGCCCAAACGGCGCGACCGCCGCCGGCGGAGGCAGCGGAGGTGGTAAGTTATAATTGTTTGTATGATAATTATATGGCGAAACCGAATTGTTCGACGACAACGTGAGTGAATCAAAGTGTTTCCTTAAACGACATTGTTGTTGCATGTGTTGTTCCTGAAGAGGAAGAGGGTTGACGTAAACCGCCGCCGGCGGTGGCGGTAGCAGTGGTGGAGGACCGTAGAAGTTGTATGAGTAGTAAGTGTGGGGTAGGAGGGGAGGTAAATTATTAGGCAAAGGGTATGTTGGTCGGAATTCTTGTGCAGTAGGGTTTAAGGTGATCGGAAAACGATCATAAGCGGTGTCTTCCATGGTGGTTAACGGCGGCGAGTGGGGAAAACGGGAGGAAGGTGAAAAGGGTGAATTCAGAAGTTCATAGGTGGGTGATTCTACGAACCCTCCTCCTGAGCTCCGTCCCTTCCGATGTCACCCACCGTTGGGTGGTGGTGGCTGGTGGTGTCGGTGGTGGCGGGCGGTGGGTGGTGGCAGGTGGCAGGTGGAGTATGGGAGGGGGCTGATGACGACAGGTGGTGATGGTGGTGTGGGTGAAGAAGAAAAGGGTAAAAAGACCAAAATGCCCCTCACGTGAGGGGCACATGGCTGCTCTAACGGAGCCTAGACTAACGGCGTTAGCGCCAGGGACGAGTTTGGGCACCATATCTCGCTTTTAGGGACCACCAATGTACTTTCAGAACTGGAGGGACGAAAAGTGAAATCCAGGCATTCATGAGGGACCAAAAATGTAATTCACTCTTAAAATAATGTATATATCTAATAAAATATTATTTCTCTCTCCTACACATTTCATTTCAATATTTCTTATTGGTGGGATATAATAAAAAAACAATTTTTCTCTCATGGTAATCATTTTTGGAGAGTTCTCCAGATTGGGAGAAAATTACACACTCTCTACTACTTTCTCCATTTTGGAGAACGATTTGGAGAATCTGTTAGAGCAAAAAAATGCCAAAAATCCTCATTTTCTTCATTTTGGAGAAGATGTTGGAGATATTAAAGACTATCGAATAATTATTGAGCATCGTTGAATCTAAATAGCATCAATAGTTTTTGAAGTTCATCTTCATCTGAAGTTTACTACACCCATAACTTTGGAGGTTTCTTTAAAAAATGCCAATTTTTGGATGATTGTCGTTGTTTGGGGATTTGGGAAAAGCAGGGTCAGAAAGGCGCACCATGGCAGACATGGCGTAAGACGCGTCTTCGCCGTCATGATAAGACCTATAACGTTTCTATAAGTCGTGGCTCATGCACGTCATGGCGCTTTGAAGTGCGCTGCGGCATACGTCTTTTACAAGGCATGACTTTTTTTAAATAATTTTTTTTAGTTTATTTGGCTTTTGTGTTGTTACACTTTTAACTTTAGATTTTACACAATTTTGCCTAATAACACCACTCACAGTTTCACGAATTCATACAAGTCATGGACTCACAATTAAAAAAACGAAGTTGTAAAATACCGTTTTAAGTTTTATTTTGAATATATAATCAAATACTATTTTTAAAACATTAATAATCTATATGATCTTATTCTTCAAATATGAATGTAAAATTTTTAATATCATTATTTCATTGAATAATATATAGAAAACATATATATATATATATATATATATATATATATATATATATATATATATATATAGTGTTTGGCTCATTTGAGAAATGGTAAATATATGAGAAATAGAGAAGTAATCCTAGCCATTCATATGGTCAAGATCGGATTTGACTAGTCAAATATTGCGAAAGTTGCGGCTATCCCAAAAATAGAAGGACAATTTCGTAAATTTTACAAAACACACGGGCTGTGTTCATATATAAACATATATAATTCATATATGAACTATATGTTCATATATGAACCAGTGCAATTCACAACTGAACTCTTTTAACTAATTCATATATGAACCTTTGTGATTCATATATGAATCAGTTGAACTAACTAACAGATTCATATATGAACCTTTGTGATTCATATATGAATCTGTATGAATCACAAAGATTCATATATGAATCAGTTGAACTAATTAACAGATTCATATATGAATATTTGTGATTCATACAGATTCATATATGAACTCATCCCGTGTATTTTACGAAATTACCCCTCTACCTTCTATAGACCACACAAGGAATTATCCGGTGCTTTGCGGTCAAAGCCGCAAATGTTGACCAAATGAATGACTAAGATTACTTCTTTATTTCTCATATATTTACCATTTCTCAAATGAACCTCTCCCTATATATATATATATATATATATATATATATATATATATATATATATGGGGGGGGGGGGACGAAAGATCGTGTGAGAAGTTGAGTTAACGGTGAGAAACATGAGAAGTGGATCTGAACCGTTGATCTCTTTTAATCTCAAGCCCTCCCATGAATTGCGGTTCATTAGAAGGAAATTGATTTGGTGCATCTCGATGCATCTTATCTTGGTACAACTCATCCTAATGTGCGTCAATTTCTCATCCAACGGTCGATATCCACTTCTCACGCTTCTCACCGTTAACCAAGGTTCTAAATGGCGTGAGGCGAGGCGTGGCTTGGAGGCGAGCCCAAGGCTCAAGCCTTAGGAGTCACGGCGAAGCCATGACGTTTTCAAGGTGTGACTTATGGCGTCAAATTTTTAATTAATATATAATATTATATATAAAAATGTATGTTTTGTAGTGTTACTCAATTAGTCAATAGTAATAAGCAACTTAAATTACGTTATATATTAAAAACTTGTAAATAAGAAATTAAAAACGTAAAGAAAACATCAAATATCTCATTACGATAATGGCGCATTAGGCCATGCCATGCGCTTAATGTAGCGTGACACACAAGCCTTGGTGCCATGACGGCTGTGCAGCGAGTTTTTTAGAACAATGTCGTTAACTCAACTTCTCACCGGAACCCAACCCTGTGTGTCTCAACTTCTCACACGATCCTTCGCCTATATGTATATATATATATATATATATATATATAATTCTATGTATGACATACAAATTTCGCGTCTTATGTTACGTCTTGATAAACGTCACATCTTCGTCGTGGCATGTAAGGCTTGAAGTTTGATCTCGCTACCATGACATTAGCCATGTCATGCCTAATGCCATTTAAAACCTTGGGGAGAACCTAGAGAGATATAGGGTAGATTAGAGAAAGGAGAGAGAATGGAAAAGGAGTCGGTAAAAATGAAGTGTACAGAGCAAATATATGTATTTTTGTAATAAAACGGGGCGGACCGTATATAATTGCAACATATTTTGTTTTGATTCCTATTAAATGCAACATACTATCAAAGCCATCATTTCGAATCCTAGACGTTAAGGGTGTTCAAAAAAACCGTTGGACGCTCATTCAAACCAAACCGGACTGTTTTTGGCGGTTTGAGCGGTCTCGCAGTCCAGCTGGTCTGAAAAAGAGTCAAACCGCTCGACCTGATCTAGTCTGCAATTTGAATGTTTTTTTGAGCGATCTGGACCGAACAACCGCCAAAAATACACATGTATTAATTATATACTGACGCATCGTAGGTTTGCGGAAGGATCAACAAGCGTCTAAACCTTTTAACGGTTGAGAATTACGGAACGTAAAACTCAGATTCAAGAGAAAACTCTCTAAAAAAACTAAACTTTTATTAATTGATAACTTGAAAAAAACTTGATTACAACTGAAAACGATAAACGCTATTTATAATCTAAATTAAGAAAAAGATAATTACGGAATTAATTAAATATAATCTTAATCTACTTAAAGATAATTAAAAAGAAATTAAGTGAAAGATAAATAAAAAGGGATTAAGTCACGTGGGGGGAAAAAGGAATAGATAATGGAATTGGTTGTGGATTGTTTAGGAAACTTGTTAGCCATCCAACATTGTTGTACGCGGGTTTCATGCGACCCAAGTCGCATCGAACCCGTATTCGGTTCTGTTTGCCTCTTTTTTGATGTCAAATTTCGAGTCTCTTGCGAGCTCGTTTTTTCTTTCGATCCCGTTTTCCTCTTTTCCAATTACTTTCGAAAATTCTTATTAACTCCCGAATTCTCTCTGTATCATATACACATTTAGTTTGCATGTTGTAAGCTCAACTTTTATGGCACAATTAAAAAAAGTTCGTCCAAGACATATGTTTGTAGTTTTCATTTCTCAATTTGCCGCATTATCTAAATTGGCAAAATTATGGAATCTATCAAAAATCAAATCAAAAATTTCAAAGCGTCGTTTGACTTGCTCAATATTTGTCTAATTACAACTATTGTTCATGGACTAGTTTAACTTTTTTCAAATTGCTCATTTTTTTCTAGAGATAAATGTTTAGTTTATAATTCGGTATACTATTTTTAATAATGGTATATTAGAAGAAACTTCATTTTTGATGTAGTCATGTTTTTCTAGTTTAAAGCTCAATAGGCTTAAACCGCCTAAACTAATCAGACCAGACCACTTTTTTGTGATACGATTTGACTGGTTTGGCACTTGTTGCCAAACCGCTCGATCTTAAAATTTCCTAAACTTGCCATTGCGGTTTGGTTTATGGTTTGAGGGGTTAAACTGCCTAAACCAGACCGCAAACACCCCTACTAGATGTGATATCTTAAACTTTTAGACCAAAGCATGTTATACAAAATAAAAATCATACCAAAATACGTTGCATTTACATGCAATCTCATATATAAACTAGGTACATAAATGTTTGAGACGCCACATCTAAGGTACCAAATGAAGGTTCTGAAAGTAAATTATACATAATAAGAATCAAACCAAAATACGTTACATTTTTATGTGATATGTGTTAAAAAATTGTAACACCCCGAAAACTTAGACCGGAGAGAAGGAGAAAACGGCAGCAGTGTTCCGCACGACTCGAGCCGTGCCGTGATCCGTACGAGGGTCTGGACTCCAGAGGTCAGTGCGAGTCCATCTGCACCATGGCCCACACGCGACCATTGTGCCTTTATAAAAGAAATAATCCGGCCTCCACCCCATTTTCTATCAAAACCCTCAAAACTCCTCCCCTTTCTCTCCCAAACCGAACCTCATTCCCCCCAAATGAACCCTAACCCATTTTTAGGGTTTTCCTCCTAAAATCAGATGATTCTTCATCATCTAACATGTTTGGGAATAGGCATGGAAATTGGCTCCGACCCGTCGGGGAACCCGGTCCACCCGCCCCGATCGGGGATGGGGATTCCCCGCCAAACCGGGGATGGGGACAGGGATCCCCGTTTGTCTCAAACCGGGGATGGGGACGGGGACGGGTATCGCACTCCCCGCCCCGCCCCGTCCCCGTTTTATATTTTAATTAATATTTGATATATTATTTATTTAAACTAAATTGGTAATTCATAATTTCTCATTTCCTAACTAGGTTTATAATTTAAAATTGTTATTTTTTGGATGTTAGTATGTATTTTGGATATCAATCAAAATACAATTACTCGATATGGTTTAAAATCTTACTCGATATCTTTTGGTACGCTTGAAGTTAAGTTCTTTTTTTTCTGAATTTGGTTGAATTTCTTTTGGTTTTATGCTATTAATTATTATATGATGTTGTGATTTTTATACTAAATTAAATTTCTTTCGATTTAAGGTTTATTGGAAATATGTGATATTTAAACATGTGCAGTGTGCCGGTGTCTCATATATTTGATTTAAATAGCTTACATAAACGGAAAAAGAAAATCTCCGTTTCCCCGTTGGGGATCCCCGTTCCCCGTTGGGGATGGGGATGGGGATGTGATCATATTCCCCGACGGGGATGGGGATGGGGACGGGGATGAAGATGAGGGATTGGGGACGGGGATGGGGATTGAGGTCCCCGCCCCATTTCCATGCCTATTTGGGAAGCTAGAACCATAATCCCTCCATCTTCATCTTCCTTACCAAGCTTCTTAGGGTTTCACCCCAACTCTTTTTCCCCATTTTGAAGATTTGAAAGTTTGTGCTTATTTTGGGGATCTAGAAGAGTATTGTTGATGGATCCAACTATGACAAAGGTAATTTTCTCTTTTCTTCATCTATGGAAATTAGGGTTTTGGTATCAGTTGAGGTCTTCATGTTTAATGTTTGGGGAATGTTTCTAAATGGTTGGATGTAAATATTTATGGTTGAAATTTATGGATCTAGGTTTTGGAAGTTTTGGCTTTAAAGATTCAAGTTTCTTCAAAGAAGCTCTAAGTGGGATAAAATCTAGATTTAGCCTAAATCTAGCAAGGTGAGTTCAAGTTGATTTGTGAAAACGTTGTACATGCCAAAATGTTCATTTTGAAGTGTTCATGTGTTTTACATGAAATTATCAACTGTTGAGTTATTTAGTAACTTTTGATTATTTGAAGTGTTTAGCTTTATAAACTTTGTAAAACACCCACATTTGAGATTTTTGGGCATT
The DNA here is from genome assembly GCA_954870635.1 of Arctium minus. Classification (NCBI taxonomy): domain Eukaryota; kingdom Viridiplantae; phylum Streptophyta; class Magnoliopsida; order Asterales; family Asteraceae; genus Arctium; species Arctium minus. The sequence continues at coordinate 17,218,270 of OX941097.1, read as the reverse complement.
TTGATAAATAAGTCATGAATGAAGGTGTTTTAATGATTTATTCATAAATGAAGATTATTTGGGTCAAAATACACTTTTAGTGTTTGTTGGAAATATGCATCATTTATGTAATGGGACATTTTGAAGGTATGAATGTGTTAGTCCTTTGATTTTGGTCATTCCCGACCTTGGGAACATTTTAGAAATGGTAAACCTTTTTAGTTATGGGCCGAAGGCCAATTGTGATTTGAGAGACAAAGACTTTTGGGAAAAGATGTATTTTGGTTTATGTAACCTTATTGGCTCACGTATTTTTAGCCAAACGTTCATTATGCCTTTTAGGGATTGGTTTATACTCAGATGAGTCTTTGGAACATTTGTTCAGTTTTGGTAGCTCGTTAAGGAGCCTTGGACGTATGGTGTACTTAGTTGCATCTTATTTAGAGTTACATGTTTTGAATGCGTCAGTTCATTCGTTTGAGTCATGTAACATTTTAGATTGTAACGCATTAGATCCATAGGCATACGAGTTAGTCAGTTGGTTTAGTTGGGAACTTTATCCCTGTTTTGGGACTGGAAATTATTTATGGCTAGCGGGAGCTCGAGGTATAGATCATGGGTGGTTGAACTCGATAATCGTGTAACCTTTAGTGAAGGGCTCGAGGTATAGATCGTGGGTGGTTGAACTCGATACCCGCTTGTAATCCAGTCTTATTCATCGTGGAATTTAGTATCTGCGTTTAAAGTCTAGTGAGTGGTTCCCAAGTCATGTTTTTATGTAAGCTTGTGGTGGTGCCCTGCAGAGCCGTATACGGAGCTAAGTCTTGCGGTGGTGGCCATTTTGAGCCAGATATGGGGACTTGTGGCTTTTGTGGTGACACTCATCTAGAGGTCGAGTAAACACTAGGGTCATTTGTGTATCTTGTGGTGGTGCCCATGGTGAGCTAGATACGGGGATCCATGACTCTATGTGAAGCTCGAGAACATCGAGAAGTGGCTTAACTTTGTGTGCCCGCCACTTTCTATGGAATTCGGATCTCCCCCGTCACCGAAAGGTGTTGTTTTGGGTATTGAGTTTTATTATCCATGTTTTCGGTGGTGTTTTGTTTATATGTGTTTTTACCCATGGTTTATGGGTTGATTATTATGCCCTACCCGTGTTTTGGTATATAAAGTTTTATCCGCGTTTCATAAATTGGGAGTTCGCTTTCTATTCTCATTTTGAGTGAGTTTTGGGTTGAATTTAATTTACGAAAGAACGTTTTATATTGGGATCTTAGTCCTTAAAACAGTTTGGTTTGGAAAACGTTTGTATTGGTGTCTCCTTCGTCTAAAATGCGTATTATTGGAAAACGAGTTGTTTTCATATTTGAAACATATCATTTTGAAAGATTATGATTTCAATTGCATTCTTCCTTTTTAGCTATATATTTATTAATGTCGAAAACTCTTGAACTCACTAGGCGTTAGTCTAACCTCTTTATTTGTCGGTATGTGCAACAGGCTTAGTTGGGAATAGTTCTAGTGACACTGTGAAGAGAGGAGTGCTAATTGCGTACTCGTAGAGTGATTATCTTGTTGAAGTCTTCCGCCTTTGTTTTGGGAAGAGCAACTTGTGTTTGGGGTTAAATAACACCCGATTTCGGTTTAGTACTTGTATATTATTGGAGTTAATATTTGTTGAGGTTAGTTATAGAATTTTAACTTGGCGAATATACTGAGTTTTGAATTGTATGAAGAAGTTTTGTTTCTTATGTTGATATTATACCGAAATTTTAATTAGTTGCTTTTACCAAATTTGAGGGTGTTATAAAAATTAAGCATGGTTTTCCAATAACTGAAAATGACAACATGTTTATGATATAAAAGGATATAAATATGACGTGAATGAAAAGTCGTATTTTCTGATTGCATATATATATATATATATATATATATATATATATAGAGAGAGAGAGAGAGAGAGAGAGAGATGCATACGAGAAGAATAACTAAATAAGAGAACACGAAAGTGGCCGAATCACATGCGATTTGCACTAGCATCACATGTGACTCACGGTACTTTGGATAGCCCGATCACCCTTGCGCTGATCGTGTTCCGTAATCGCATGTAAAATCATATGTGATTTGGTCGTTTTCTTGTTATTTTATTTTGATCATGTTTTCGTTTGGGCTTATATATATATATATAGAGAGAGAGAGAGGTTCATTTGAGAAATGGTAAATGTATGAGAAATAGAGAAGTAATCTTAGCCATTCATCTGATCAATATTTGCGGCTTTGACCGTGAAGCACCGGATAATTCCTTGCATGGTCTATAGAAGGTAGAAGGGTATTTTCGTAAAATACGCGGGATGAGTTCATATATGAACCTATATGATTCACATATGAGCTAAGTTAATTAGTTCATATGAAAATCAGTTAATTAGTTCATATATGAATCACAAAAGTTCATATATGAATCTGTTAATTAGTTCTACTGATTCATATATGAACTTACAGTTAATTAGTTCATATATGAATCAGTTAATTAGTTCATATATTAATCTGTTAATTAATTCTACTGATTCATATATGAACTTACAATTAATTAGTTCATATGTGAATCAGTTAATTAGTTCATATATGAATCACCAGTTAATTAGTTCATATGTGAATCAGTTAATTAGTTCATATATGAATCACAAAGGTTCATATATGAATCAGTTAAAAGAGTTCAGATGTGAATTACACTGATTCACATATAGTTTATATGTGAATTATACAGGTTCATATATGAACACAACCCGTGTATTTTGTAAAAGTTACGAAAGTGTTCTTCTATTTTTGGAATAGCCGCAACTTTTGACCAGTCAAAGTTGTAACTTTTGACCAGTCAAAACCGAAATATTTGACCAGTCAAATCCGATATTGACCGTATGAATGACTAGGATTACTTATAGGGGTGTTCAAATGCAACCCCTTTACATGGTGCAACCTCATGCAACCCCTCTATCCACCACTCATTTTATTTTCACTTTTTTAATTAAAAAATGTGAAAATAAAATGAGTGGTAGATAGAGGGGTTGCACTAGAGGTGATCATTTACGGGTTTGAGCGGGCCACGGGTCGGGCCTAACATATTTTTCTTGTCCAACGGGCCTAATATAGTAAACCCAAGCCCGTTTTTACGGGCTTGAAAACTTGTCCATACCCGTCCTATAAACGGGCCGGGCTTGCCAACGGGCCTGAAAATTTACATTTAAAAAAACTTATATAAAATGGTAAGTTGTGTAAAATTATTCAAAATACATATTTTTTTTTCAACTAAACAAACGTAAATATACTAATGTATACAACATAAGAAAAAAAATATTTTTCACAAAATATGGAGTATGAATTTTTTCTCTACAAAGATTATCACCTTCGAAGTTCGGATTCCTAAACAACAAAATATTTAACCACCTAGTATTTCAAGATCGAAATCCTAAATGTACTATATGACATATCACATATAACATATATATTTAGGAGGTAGTTGTACTTAGTAGAGGGAGTCCAACCCAAAACCACTTATAAACTTTTTTAATACAATATTAATTATATAATTTTTTTAATTGGTTATAATTATATAACGGGCCGGGCGGGCCTGTCCAAATTTTCTTTTTCATTGCTCGATCCCGCCCGTTAACTTGAACGGTCCCGTCCAAGCCCACCCATATTTTCTAAAATGGTTATCCAAGCCCGCTCTTCTAACGGGCTGGACGGGCCGGGTCTAGCGGGTCGTACCACCCATGAACAACTCTAGGTTGCACCATGTAAAATGTTGCATAATAACCTACCCCTTATATAGATGGAGGTCTAGGAAAAAATCTCAAAAAAATGGAAAACTAAGAAATATCTTGATAGTCTTTCATCTGGATAGTATGCACTTGTGCATACAAGTAAATTAAGTTTTTTTTATGCACGTGTGCATTATGCACATGTGCATTTGCACGTGTACATGTTGCAAATTATTTATATGCACAAGTGCATATCGTCCAAATGAAGAGCTATCATGGTGTTCCCCAGTTTTCCATTTTTTTGAGTTTTTCCCCTAAACTTGACCCTACATATATACATAAAATATGTGGTGGATAGAGGGGTTGCAAAGGGTTGCATTTGAACACCCCTCTCTCTCTCTCTATATATATATATATATATATATGTGTGTATATAAAATAAAAAGGGTAAATGAATTTTGGAACATGGTGTTCCACATTAATTCAAGACAATGTGTTTGCCAACATAATGTATGTGGGATCTTATGCCTCTAGTTAGCAAGCTGGCTAACATACAAATACATTGGAACCAAATTTTTAATTATCATATTATATAACCACATAAATATCTAAATTTTTGTGGTACAAAATATATTTGTACCTAATGCTGTCTGAATTTAGTTCTTTATTATCAAACTTACCCATATTACGTTATATGGGATGTATACTGTTATAGTAACCTAATAATTCATACAAATTTAATAATTTGTATAAATAATTTTTATGTGTTATTTAATATATGAGATAACACGTCTGAAAGTACAATTTTTATACAGTATTGCTTTATATTGAAATGTTCAAGACTGTCTTTTTCTACAAACAAGTCTGTCTTGACCGTTTCATATATGAAACAACATCGGGTTTTGTAAAGTTATTGTGAATTATTGTTTTTTTTTCTTTTTTATATTTCTTTGTACCCGTAAAGTTAATTTAAAAAATATATTGATTTTTGTATTTACATTTAAGGGATGTATTATATAAATCTTTTAAAAAATATTGAGCTATTAACACATACTATATGTTTTAGAAGTGTAATATTGGTGAGGGTAAATTACAATAAACGTCCCTATTGCTCAATGGTATTTTAAAGAACGGTCTTGGTAAGAAAAGTCATTTCATAGTCTCATCTTTTTTGCAAACTACCTTCGGAATCGACTCAATAATAACACCTCTTTATAAATGGGAACAAAACGTCTCCATAGTGTATTAATGCAATTTTGTTCTTACACTCGTGAACTTTTGGATGATTTCTGTATGCAACTCTAAAAGGGTTAAAATCCAATTGACCTAGATTGGGAGTAATAATGATTACCTTAAAACCCTTACGTTCATAACCCAAAACAAAATCCTTGTGCATGCTCTAAAGCAAGTTCAACATTTGATCTGGTATTTGGACTCAGAACAACTAATCAACCTGGTTATGAAGACAGAGACATTGAGACCCCAATACGATCTTGTGACAGTTTGTTACACATCAATAGAGAAAGAAAATTGTGTAAGCTGGTAATAACTTTAACCATGATTTTAGTTGATTTAAATGTTATCAAATCAGTTTGTTACTTTGGGATTGCGATTTTACCAATGGTATCAGAGTAATAACCTCTTGAGGTGTATCCATGTAATGAGTTACATTCATGCATCTCCTTTGTATTGATTCTAGACACGTAAACATATCGAGGACATCAAATATTTAAAAGAATCAATGGACATCAAAACTAAAAGAAGTATAATTAACTTTAACCATTTACCCTTAAAATTCAGTTCTAATACAATAATAATTTACCTTCTCTTTTAAATATGATTATTTTGCTCATCAATAAATCAAAAACCATAATCAAAATCATTTTTATCAAATACTTTAAATTAATTGTTGTTACCTCATGACATCCTTGTAATAAATATTGTTAAAATTAATGCAAGTGGTTTTCATAAGTTCTAAAAAAACTAGGGGAACTTAACCAAAATAGTCGATCTTTCCAACCAATTTGACTTTTTAGCCATTTTCGGAACCGAGTTCCTATTTTAACCAGAGTTTGCGCAATGCCTATTTTTATATTTAGGAAAAAAAATTCTTTGCGCAAATTTTTTTACACAAATGAGCATTTTTACGCAAATGTAGATCCTTATGCAATTTTGCGTTAGGACTTTTTTTCTTTTCTTTTATCTGAATATCGAGATTAGCATAAAGCTAAAATCAGAATTCGGTTGAAAAAGTGGCTAAAACTTGAATTTGGCAGGAGATATTGGCTATTTTGGTCAATTTTCTAAAAACTTGCCTCCAATTCATTGATCAAAGTCGAGAAACCAAATATTAAATATCTGATAGATGAAGGTATATATATGTAATTATCTCAGGAACTGTTTGTTTACCTCTTAATGGTTTCATTAAGAGGCAACCTCTGAATCACTAAGAGGTAAATCTTGTTTGGCAAAAAAAAGGGTTGTCTCTTAATTGTTCCAAAATCTTCTTAATGATTTTGTATCCTGACCCTCCCTTAACTATTAAGAGCTCTTATTTCATTATGAACAATTAACAAACAACCATATTTCATTTTACACTATATCATAAAAACCTCTTAATCATTCAGACCACTTAATCATTCTGTACTAAATCATCAGCAACTGCCAAACAGTCCCTCAGTTTTAAATTGTAAAAGGGTTTTGGAAAATTTTAAAGATAAGGTACACGTGTGAAAATCTAGGGTTCAGATTGGTGGGTCCGATGCTTAAAACACACACCTGGAATTGGGACCCAGTGGCTTACTTTCCATCAAAACACCCACCCAACCAACGAACCCAACCACAACCACCTCAATCTGATTAGATTAGATACCGAACCACCCAACCCTTTTAGGCTTTTTGACTCTATCCGCATTATCCTAATTACAAAACCCAATTTCTTTTTTAAAAAGAATTGTAAGTTTTTATGAGCTGTATATTGAACTAAGGGTGTACATGAGCTGAGTCTAGCTGAGTAGTAGGTTAATCGAGTCAGACTCGAAAAACTAATATCAGGTTCGAGCTCGAGCTCAAATATTTTTTGAGTTCTCGAGTTTGAGCTCGATGCTCGTTTATGGGTTCGAACTCACGATCAATTAACTCATTCATCGACTTGAGCTTGATAGTTTTTATGTTTTTATTGTATGATTAATGAATATATGAGTATGTTTGGCTCGAAAAATTGTATGCTTGATGGCTTGGCTCGACTCGACTCGGCTCGAAAAATTTAATCAAGTTCTCGAACTAGGCGAGTCGAACATTAGTGTTATAAAGCTCGGCTCATTATGTTAAACGAGTTCTATTTTGTGTTTGAGATCGACTCTAACGCGAAAATTATTAAACTCGAGCTCTAGTGGCTCGTTAAAAACTAGAATCGTTTACATCCCTATACTGAATAATTACTATGTTTTACTGGTTAACTTAATACTTATTGTTTCTCATTGGGTAAAAAACGTTTCATAGTAGAATATGATGGTTTTTATTAATAATTTTACTATGTCATTTTGCTAACTGAGAATCTTATCTCATAAGCGAAGGTGGTGACTGTTACATGGTTAACATTTACCGGGTAAGAGACGCTTATCCTCTACTATTTTGTTAAATGAGAATCTTAAATTATAAGACAAGGAAGGATAGTGAGTAGTGACTACAATGATTATCCTGTTTGTTTTGGTAAACAATCTCTCACTAATTATTTTGTAATTGCATTTTACATCAATGAAATTATTAAAAAAATTATACATCTACTTAGAAGACAAATTTTAATAAATTATAAATCGGCGGTGTTGTGGTAGAGCTGGTGTAAGCATAAATTGAGGAAGGAAATTTGACGTTGAGACGACATGTCGAAAAATCATGTTTTGTGATTAAAGTGGCGGTTGATCTAGTGCAAGCACAAAATAATAAATTAGACGCAATTTGGGCGTACCATGTAGAGTTGAACCGGACAATTATCACCCAATGTGTCATCCAAAAAGGGTTGTCATTTTTGCTTTTTGACAACCGTGGTTAAGTTAATTGATCCAATAAATGTTACCACATTTTTTCAACTTACCTTCATACCCATGGACTAGATGCTACAAAAATGCGGAAATTGGCCAAATCTGAAATGCCAAAATTATTTATAATCGGAATAACAACGTCTTTTTAATGTGTGATGTTGGAGTGTGTCATACGACTTACCACATTCTTATATTTTCATAAGGTGAATTGGATTGACTTGACAACATGGGTATTGTTAAAACGTGCAATTACGTTTGAACCGTTTGGTGCATCATAAAGTTTATTTAAAATAATTAAAAAAAACCCTTCAATTTTATTGTATATTTCAATAAGTAATTAATATGTCATTTGATAACGCTAGCAATAAAATTGTATGTCTACCCAAACTGACAGTAGCTATGAATCCTATTAGTGATGGTGCATTATTTCATACACATTGTATTGCACACGTAATAAAAATTACGTGTCAAAGACGGTTCAAGTCAAGTTCAGGATACCCTAGATAAATTTAGACAAACTTACATTGGCTTCCTACACTGATTTTCATTATCTCATTCCCTCCATGGACGAAGTTTGCCACAAAGAATCTAAACTATTTTATTATATACATATTCTTATTTTGTTGAGTGAATTTCACTCTTGGTCCTTGTGGTTTACACCCAATTCAGGATCACGTCCCTAAAGTGAAAGAATCTGGTTTGCATTTTGTTGCGAGATTGGTCCTTTGCCCTACTTTGTTAAACTTACATATATGCTTCTATTTTTATTAAAATTTCTAAATGTTCAAGATTTTGAGAAAATTTGATTTATTGGCAGGGTAGCAACAAAAGAAATTGCAACGTCTGGTTTGGTTGATATGACGTGTGATATACTAACGTCGAACTTAGTACCTTAGCTTTGTAATTCACTTTTTCTCTTAGTGGCAAGATTATCTTGTTTCAAATGAAAGGACCTAGCCTGGAGTCGGTTGAGTATTGTGTAAGCTCGAAGGATTATTTGATGGCTTTGAAATGAAGAGTAGAAGATTCAAGAAAGCGCAAACAAGAACGAGACAAATACACAAATAAGACAAAATTGAATACGCGACAATGACTATATGATTTAAGACATAGAAAATTGAAGACAACTACCATTCTACCAATCTCTCTATCAAAAAGACAAATTCCAGAAAACAAGTAAAAATAAGATGAAAATGACGTGGACCAATAAATAAATTTCAATAAAACAATATTTTCAGTGTATTCTAATGGTGCAATTCAAAATATGAAATTTGAGAAATATATAAAAAAAGTTGTATAAAGAACCTGTAAAAATGGATTTTTTTTAAAATTAAAAAACCGGCTCTAGTCCTAGACCGTTACCTAAAAGTTACACATGGACCGAGATTGGGACCGGCTTAATCGATTAAGCCCATCTCTTGCATAACTGGTCCAATTATAACCAGTTATGGGACAGAGATTTGATCATATCTATCTAGTAGGTAAAGTGTACACATACCTTACCTATACCACAAAGTATTCATATTTCTCTAGGCAAATTTAAACCTATACCTTAGAACGATACAATTTTACGAACAATAGTCGTAACAAACATTTGTTTTATACAACAATAAAAGTAACACTAGATTTTCGATAGCTAGTAGTTAGATGTTCATTTCTTCTTCCATTTTTAGGGGTTTTCGTAAGATTTCGATTATGGGTTTGCAATCTTTATATGATTTGACATTTAATTTCTTTTTGATACGTCAATACCATCTTTTGATGTTGTTTTCAATCGCTACGAGCAAAGCTTCTCAAAATAGATTCCTTTTTATGAATATTTTGTACATATGAAGACAAATAACAATGTAAACATAAATTGCTATATTTGTAATTAAATCATTAAAAATAATGAGTTGTTGTCTTTCTATTTTGTTCGGTAACTTTTCGAGACTTGAAACCACAAATTTCGTATGATGATCTCTTGGCTTATCGTTTCGTATTTGAATTATGCTTTTTAGGAAGTTGTATTTTACGTGAAATTTAATTCTTTTGGACAAAATAATAATAATAATAGCGAACACTTAATAGTTGAAGAAACATAAAATAAAAGATATGGAAACTATTATGAAAACAAATTTACTTATAGAAATATAATGATTAATTTATCTAAAACGGAATCTTGTCTTCTACAATGTTATTTTGAAGAAAAATGTTAAATTAATAATAGTATCATATATTCATATAGGACTAAAGGAGTAAACCCTAATATCATAATCATGAAATGTATCAAACATAAACGTAACAACAAGATGTCAGCATAATAGGTATATCCTATTACCTTAATCACAAAAAATAATTCAATCAATATAACAAATTAATATTACTAAAAATAGAAAAATGTGACACATTATGGATATTTATAATTTAATAAAAAAATTGATCAATTTATTGTATCATTTGTTGGGATAGGATACGAAGAAAAGTTTTAGGGGTTGTTTGGTAGTTGTTAAATGGTTTTGTGTAGAATGATTAAGTGGTTAGAATGATTAGGAGGCTCTTATGATATGGTGTAAAATGAAATATGGTTTTTTGGTAATTATTCAGAATGAAATTAGGGCGTTGAATGGTTAAGGGAGACCAAATATACAAAACGATTCAGAGGGTTTTACAACTATCAAGAGACAGACTCTTTTTTTTTCTCCCAAACAAGATTCAACTCTTAGGGGCGTTTGGTTCACATAATGTTTTTGGATGGAATGGAATCTGTCAAAGGAATTTGACTTTGATGAAATTGAAATGAAATGTTGTCAGATTTGACCACCTGTTTGGTTGACAGAATTGGAATGAAATCTGTTAAATGAATTGGAATTTTTCTGTTTGGTTCATAGATTGTAACTTCGGAATTGGAATGGAATTTTGGTAAATGACCAAAATACCCTTTTTGATTATTTTAATTTTTTAAACAAAAATTACTTTAATAAAATAGTCATTAAATAGTTTAATTTTTAACAAAAATTGTTTTTATTATTTTAGCACATGAATGATGCCGAGAGAGTGAGGAGAGAGAGGGAGAGGGAGAGAGAGGAGAGGAGAGAGAGAGAGGATAGAGTGGAGGAGAGAGAGAGAGGAGAGAGAAAGAGAGAGGAGAAAGAGAGGAGATATAAAGAGAGAGAGAGGAGAGAGAGGAAAGAGAAAGAGAGAGGGGGGGAGAGGGAGAGAGAGGAGAGAGAGGAGGAGAGAGAGGAGGTGAGAGAGAGGAGAGATAAAGAGAGGATAGAGAGGGAAGAGATAGGAGAGATAAAGAAAGAGGAGAGAGAGAGAGGAGAGAGAGATAGCGAGAGCAGAGAAAGGAGAGAGAGGGAGATAGAGATGAGAGAGATAGTTGGTGTTTGCTGATAATCAATATTAGTAGGGTTTAGTTTGGAGTAAAGGGTAAATTTGGAATTATCAAAATATAAGATTTCATTCCATTGAAATCCTTGGGTTTTAGGATGGAATGTTCAAATCCTTCATTTGTGGAATTTGGTGGAATTCACACATTCCTTCCATAGAAAAGAATGAACCAAACAAGGGAATTGAATTTGGTCAAAGGAATTGGACATTCCAATTCCATCAGAATTTGCGAACCAAACGCCCCCTTAGCGATTCAGATGTTGTCTCTTAATGGCACTATTACGAGGTAATCAAAATGCCCTTTAATTTGTTTAAACATAATATTTTATTTTTTTAATAAATAATTATGTTAATTTTTATTCTCCATTTATAATTTTACATCTCATTGTATCTCACGAATACATATCTTGTATATATATATATGTGTGTGTGTGTGTGTGTAGGTTCAAACGAGAACACCTCTGTTTTACGAAAATGTGAGAACATCCTTATAACATGTGATAATACACGTGAGGGCCAATGGTGGTGTATGGATGACTTGGCCTGTGACCTAAATCACGCCAAAGGTTGTCTGCATCTCTGATTTTGTATCACATGTATATCATATGTAATGGATTATAATATCACATCCAGAACACCTTATCACGTGTGAAAATACACGTAAGGGCCCCTAGTGATATGCGGGTAACTTAGCCAGCAACCTAGGTCGCGTCAAAGGTCATCTGCATATAAGGGTGCTCACGGGTTGAGTTGATCGGGTTAAAGGCATTTGAATAACTCAACCCAATGCTTACAGTTTGAAAAATCCCAACCCAACCCAAACCGTACGGGTTGGTCGGGTTGATAACATCAAAATATTATCCTAACTTGTTCTCTCTTCTACTCATATTTTTTTTCATCATCAACCATTTGATACATTTATCCATACTTAACTTTTAAGTATATCACATTCAATTAATTTTCTTAATTTGCACACACACACACACACACATATATTGTGTGTGTGTGTTTTCACAATTATTAAACACAGGGGCGAAACCCTGTGGGTACAATTAGGGGCCAAGGCCCCCGTTTTTTTTGCCATGAAGTATAGTGGGTTTGATCTCCAAGTGTTTTTTTTACTTGCCCCCCCCCCCTCAGCCGTCACTGTCTAATATGTATATTCAGTCCATTAGTCCAACAAGCCAACAAAATTTCTTAGTCCATTATTAGTCCAAGTCCGATTTAGTCAACTGTCCAAAGTCCAAACTCAAATCAAATTGAATCGGTGATTCGGTGACCTGCACGAGTAGAGGACTCACGAGTCACGACGGTGTCTTCATCCAATCGCTCATCTCCATTCTTCGGTCGGCTCAATCAAAGGAAATAAGACTGCCTGTGCCGGCCGACTGCCTCTGCTTCTCTGCGTCGAGCTGTCGACTGCCTCTCAGCCTCTGCTTCTCTTTCTCAGATATCAATTCTCGACGACAGCCCCAAATCCCAATTTGAAGTTTAACCTAATAACCTGGGTATTTCTGCTAACTGCTATCTTTCTTTATAAATTATAATTTCTGATATTTTGCTTTAGAATCCTTAAAGATTATTACTTATTTCTGCAGTGATAGTTCCATGGAGATGTTTCGTCTTGCTTCAACTATGGATCCTAAAAATGCGTATGAGACTTTTAGAAGTGTTGATGTACGTCAACTAGTATAGTAGTTCTATCCTGAAGATTTCAGTGATCACGAGAAAACAATTCTGAAGATACAACTTCAGCATTATATTGTTGATGTCGTTCAACATGAAGATTATAAGCAATTGACATCTATTGCGGATTTGTGTCAATGGTTGGTAAGGAGTAGAAGAGAAACCACTTTTGATATTATTTATCGATTACTCAGTCTACTACTTACTCTCCCAGTTTCTACCGCGATGACCGAGAGATCATTTCCAGCCATGAATATTGTGAAAACAAGAATGCGGAATAAAACGGACGATGAGTATGAGTTTCTAAACGACTCGTTGATTTTGTTTATCGAAAGGGAAATTGCTGAAAAGATTAGCTTGGAGGAAATTGTGGAAGACTTCAAGGCCGCGAAAGATCGACGCGTTCCATTTTGATGAATGATGTTTAACATTTTCATATTTAATGACTAGTTTTAGAGTTTTTACTACGTTATAACTTTGGATAATGTGTTTTTTGTATTTTTGAAATTATATATTATATTAGACTCGGCCCCTACGGTTTTATAGCTTGTGTTCCGCCCCTGATTGAACATACATATAAAGGAGTTATATAGAGATGACAAAATAGATTGAAAATATACGCATATAAAGAGGATACGTGATGGAGTAATTGTCTAATGCACATATTAATAGAGACTCCACAATCATATTAAATCCATGAAATAAAAGGATATCGGCTTCATCGAGTTGGGTTGGGTTCAAATTAGGGGTGTCAAAAATAACCGAAACCGAATAACCCACCCGAACCGAATGAAATTTGGGTTAAACGGTTTCGGGTTAAACGGTTCGGTTAACTGAATAAGGATCCTTATTCGGTTCGGTTTTCGGTTAATTTTTACCTAATTCGGTTAAACCGAATAATACATTATACTAATATTTTATATATTGATGTTTATAAAAAATAAACCTAAGACATGTTATACTATTATTATTTTACATATTTTATTGAAATATAATGTTTTTTTTATTGAGAGTAGATAATGTTTTTTTTATTATATTACATTTTATACTTGAATTACATCGTCGCATGAAGAAAAATAATGTCATATGGTAGAAATAGGGTTTGATAGATGGTATATTTTACTTAATATAAGTCAATTGTTGAGTATGAATATATGATACAATTATATATTATAAGCAAAATACACTTGATTTAAAAACATTATTTGAGCAAATGTCCAACGAAAAAAATATAAACCCTTATTCGGTTTAACCGGTTACCGAACCGAATAACCCGAAACCGATTAAACCGAACCTTATTTGGTTTGGTTATCGGTTAGTTTTTAAAAATCTTGAAAACCGATCAACCCGAACCGAATAAACCGAAAACCGATTTAACCGACCGAATAACACCCCTAGTTCAAATAAAAGTAACCCAATACCTACAGTTTGAAGATTTTACAACTCGATTAAACACCAGGTTGCTTCGGGTTAAGTTATTTCACGTTGGGTTTGGTTGGGTTGATCGGGTTTTTAAGCACCCCTATCTGCATATTTGATTTAGTATCACATGTAATGGACTATAATATCACATGTGATTGACTATAATAAGGGTGTTCTCGAATTTTCGTAAAATAAAGGTGTTCTCATTTGAACCTTCCCTATACATACACACATAGAGGGTAAATCAAATACAAACCTTCTAAATGTTACAAACCTGCAAACCAATATTTATGGAAATGATGAAAGTTCATTTATTATGATTTGAATATTTATGGAAGATGATTAGAGTCATTACTATAATCAATGTTTTATATTAAGAAACAATCGTTATAGTTATGAAACAAAATTTTTGTTAGACTAAATGGACGGTTGAGATTGTTTTGTATGATTTGTAACTTTTGCAAGACTTGTATTTGATTGAGACTCTACATACATACATATATACATATGGATATAGGGTTGGGTTCCGGTGAGAAGTTGAAACTAACGTGAGAAACGTGAGAAATGGTTATCGACCGTTGAATGAGAAATGGATGCACATTAGGATGAGATGCGCTGAGATACGATGCACCAGATCAATTCCATTCTAAGCCGCAATTCATGGCAAAATATTTGATTAAAAGTGATCAACGGTCCAGATTCATTTCTCACGCTTCTCACGTTAACCTCAACTTTTCACACGATCTTTCGTCTCCACGAGATATCTAAAAGATTCTAATTTCTTTAACAGTCAAATTCCATCAAATTACTTCAAATTCCATTATGCGAACCAAACACCTCTGATTTAAGCCTTAAAACTTGAAGACCACTTGCAAAACTTGAATTTTATAAAACGTTCTTAAAATCATTTATAATGAAGGGAAAAGTCCAAAAAAACCAAATGGACTTTAGTGTTTGGAGTAATTAAGTCATTGGACAATTTTTTAGAACAAATAAATTTATAGACATTTCAAAACATGTTAAATAAATTCTTGGATTTTTGAAAACCTGTTAAATACATCCTAATTACTTAAAAATGTCACTTACAACATAGCAGGTAAAACTAAAAATAGAAAAAAACAAAACAAAAAATATGTCACTTACTTTATTCGCTATAATTAAAAATGGGGAAATTAACTAAAATAGTCAATCTGAATCAACCAAATTCATTTTTAGGCACTTTTCAAAGCATCTTTCTAAAAGCTCAAGTTTACGCATAATGTTTTTTTTTCGTGTGTAAAAACTGTTTTTGCCAATAAAAAGAAAAAAAAAATTAGAAAACATTTTTTAGAAAAAAAAATACACTTTGCATTTATTATATTAACATACGTTATCGTATATTAACTAAAATACATAAAAACTTACGTTTCTTTACAAATTACATCATTATAATTGTCTCGTCAATACGTTTAAAATAAGCTTAATATTGAATATTTTTGTATTTAATCTTATATTATTAAATATCAAAAATACATACGACTTATTTTTAATACTTACACTTTCTATCTTTTAAGGTTGTTTTTTAGTGATAAGATTCATCTGTAATTATAAAAGTATAAAATGTAAGTATTAAAAATAATTCTTACGTATTTATGATATTTAATAATATAAGATTAAATAAAAAAATATTCAATATTGAACTCATTTTGAAAGTATTGACGAAACGATTATAAAGATATAATTTGTAAAAAACATATTTTTTGATATATTTTAATTAATATACGATTATGTGTTAATATAATAAAAATGTAAAAAAAATGAAAAATGAATATAAAATAAATTAAATAACTAATTATCAGGATCCAAATTGTAAATTTTTCTAAAACTTTATGCAAAAAGTGGATTTTTACACATAAAATTTTCTGCTTAAGGATGCTTTTTTTTTGAAAAAAAATATCACGACGTGAAAAAAAAAACATTTTGCATAAACTTTCACTATGTTAGTAAGAAACTTCGAAAAATAGGTAAAAAATGAATTTGGTTGATGAGATCGACTATTTTAGTTAATTTCCCTATTTTTTATTTGTAGGCGGATAAAGAAGATGACATTTTTTTTTAATTTGTAGTTTTATCTGCTATGTAGGTTGCAAGTTACATTTTTATGTAATAAGAATGTATTTAACAAGTTTCCAAAAATCCAAGGATTTATTTAACAAGTTTTGAAATGTCCAAGAATTTATTTGTTCCAAAAAATTGTCCAATTACTTAATCACTCAAAACATTAAACTGCATTGGGTTTTATTAGACTTTTCCCTGTAATGAAATACAAAAATTGACAACAAACTTAACCCATATTAATTAATTAAAATAAATAAAATATTATTATGTACAATCAAAAAAGTTAAATTAAAAAGAAATTAGTTGTATTTTTCAATGAATCTATCTATTTATTTATTTATTTAATTTAAATATGGGATTAAAAAGGGGGAATAACAACACTCATAAGGAGCATCCCGAGGTGCATATTTTTAAGGGCGTCATGATTTTGGGCGTTTGATTGAAAAGAGTGGTTTGTCTCTTCATCCCACACACCTCGTGAATCCTTTCCTCCAACGCTCCGCCGGAGATTGCGCCGGTCGATACGCTTCCCATGGCCGTGATCGGAAAACAGAAAACAACGGGATCTACTCCGTCGTTGTAACCCTAAACATCATGTTCTACATTCGCCGATTTCAAGTAATTTTCCGATCCGTTGCTCGTCCGATCTGATACGTTATTATTCAGCTATCTCGAATTTAATTCGATCGATTTTCAAAGGTTTGTCATTGTTCGTTGTTTTCGTTTCACTTGAGCTTGTTTAGATTGGTTTGATTTTCTAGCATTTAGAGAATTTGTAAAATTGCTTGTTTTTTTCTTGATTTTACAAGTAGATCGCTGCGTATGTTCATGATAGTATGATTTTAGTGTGTTTTGTGTTATTTGCTTGATCAACAATTAAAAAAAAACTTGATTTACGGTGGAAGTTTGATAGAGAATTTTAAAATTTCATAATATATAGGTAAAAATATGGCTTAGATTTTAGTCAGGTTTTGAGTTCACACCGTATAATATTCAAAGCCTGACTTAGACTTTTTAGTAACTGAAGTCGTGAGCTCAGATCTATGTATTCATAAAAAATTAACAAAAACATAAAATTTCAATCTTATTTTATGTTTTCCTTTTGTTTAATTTTGCTACTACTTCCGTTCTGACTCTTTTTCGTTTTTGTGTATTTTGTGAATTGAAGAGAAGTCGTGAAATTGGCATGATAAACCATTAAGATGTCATTTAAAAGCATTGTGCGTGAGCTGAGGGAGATGAGAGATGGGATTGGGAATATATCCAAGAGAGGGATTGAAGGGAGACATTGGAGAAATCGCACTAGATCACATATTGCCCCAGATGTAGCTCCATCTGAATTGATAAACCAAGGTCAGTGGGCGAATTTGCCTCCTGAACTGCTTTTGGATATAATCCGTAGGGTTGAAGAGAGTGAGACGTCCTGGCCAGCAAGAACGGTTGTTGTTTATTGTGCATCCGTTTGTAAGTCATGGAGGGATATTACTAAGGAGATTGTGAAGACTCCTGAAGAATGTGGGAGGTTAACTTTTCCAATATCATTGAAACAGGTTAGATTTTGCCAAGTATTGATGTGAAACTGTTATTATTATCCTTTACATTCATTATGATGTAGTATAGTGAGTTATAATTTGTTTTTCTTAACCTTGCATAATAGCCTGGTCCTCGAGATTCTCCAATTCAGTGCTACATAAGAAGAGATAGAGCAACTTCTACACACAGATTGTACTTTGGGCTGACCCCATGTAAGTAATGATGCACTTTCTTCTTTGGTTTTATAATACCCAGTAATTTTGTGTAATCTAGATTGTTATTATCATGAATTCACCTGAAAATTTTCATGAACAAGTGTGCAATTCAAGGTTTCCTTTTCCATGTTTTGTATCATCAGCGACTTTGAGTATATAATTGGTCTTCGAGTTGCAATTGTGCAAAGATATTTTTTTGGAAAAGTAGGCTTTTGGTGGGGCTAACATATGTTGAGCTGACTTATGTTTTGCACCTTCCATCTTCAAGACTGCACTTGCATAGAAAATGGTTAAGGTTTACATCATTTTCCACCATTTTCAGTGCTCCATTTTATGGGTCCCATATTTTCCTTGCATCATGTCCAAAATCACATCTTTGTTCTTTTTAGGTTCTATAATTGGGACCTGTGAAATGAAAATGTAAAATAGCTAAAGCTTAAACTATCTAGTTTATCTTCTGATGCGGGTTGATGTAAAAGATGTAGAATTTATTCTGAAAATTGTTGATTAATCTGTTATTTATGTAAAACCAAAAGAAGTCTGCGGTCACACAGATTCATGTCTTTTTAGAACTCGAAAAACATGTGTTCTACTTGCACTGAATTTGCCTGGTTCTGGTCTTTTTCTGAGTCCAAAAAAGTCTTCTGATTGACAGCTGAGGATGAAAGCGATAAGCTACTGTTGGCAGCAAAGAAAATCAGAAGGGCAACAAGTACAGAGTTTGCTATCTCTTTGGTTGCCGATGATTTCTCAAGAGCTAGCTCTACTTATGTTGGCAAATTAAGGCAAGTGCTAACAACTGCATAATATATCAATTATCATTTTTTTCATATGATTTTCCTTTTGAAACAGGTCTAATTTCCTTGGAACCAAGTTCACCATATATGACAGCCAATCTCCAAGTGACACATCAATTCAAGCTAATCATAACCGTTCAAGTCAAAGATTTCACAAAAAACAAGTATCTCCTAGAGTACCCGCTTGTAGCTATAGCATAGCCACCATCTCCTATGAACTCAACGTCCTACGAACAAGAGGGCCTAGACGAATGAACTGTGTGATGCATTCTATACCCATATCCTCAATTCAAGAAGGAGGCACTGCTCCAACACCAAAATCTTTCCCACACTCCTTTGAGGACAAACATTCACTCTCTTCACCTTCGTTTAAAGGCAAAGATCCTAGTAGTGTTCGTTCCACCTCATCTTTATCGGGACCCATTTGTGTCGACCCTCTGATGCTTAAAAACAAAGCCCCAAGATGGCATGAACAATTACAATGCTGGTGCCTGAATTTTAAAGGCCGTGTGACAGTAGCCTCTGTGAAGAATTTCCAGCTTGTAGCTTCTGTTGATCCTTCTCACAATGTGTCGGCTGCAGAACAAGATAAAGTGATCCTGCAATTCGGGAAGATTGGCAAAGACATCTTCACCATGGATTATCGGTACCCTCTCTCTGCTTACCAAGCTTTTGCAATTTGTCTCAGTAGTTTTGATACAAAACCCGCATGCGAATGACATTGATCATGATGCGAGTCGTTATCAGGTTTTGATCATCTCACTTGGTTATGCACCCCACACACGAATCTTCAAATGCATGTGCCCACTTTATGTGTGGAAGATTTTCCAGCATTGCTATATGTTATAAGCTCGATAATATTTAGCAGCACAACTAGTTTCTCCTGTAGCTGTTCTAATTGCAACAAATATGTGTTTTGCTATTGTTATTAACTCTTTTAATCCGTGTTAAGAAAGCTCTACGCAGCACTTTTTATGCAGTCTGTTTCTTGGCACCAGTTATGGTATTATTAACTCCTTGAATACCATTAGAAGTTTCTTCCCCCCCTCCCAAAAAAAAGGAACACTTGGTTTCTGAGCATTCACATATGATTATTCTCTAGTTCATATATGTAGATTGTAGTCTGTTTCATATTCATTTTGTGAGGATAAGTGAAGATGAAAAATGGCTAGAAATAATATGTACCAATGAGAAAAGTGAAAGGATAGGAGTCAATAGAACATGAAGGTGCAGGTAAACTAGGACAAAACCAAGGTAGGAGAACTGGCTTATAACAGTAGGCAAACCGCCAAAGGGTCAATGGCTCAGCGGCAGCCAAATTACTAGTAGATCCCAACCTCCTTGGAAGTCAGGGTTCAAGCCTCACCAATGATGAGAAGTGTGTGAGGTTTATTGTATATAAATATTATATACTTTCAAAAAGAAAAAAAGAAAGATAGGACATGACATGACATTAGATTGGGACAAGACATGACAAGGGTGGGTCACAATTGCATTTTTTTTTGCTATCCAACCAAAATAAGTGGAACAAAAAACAGGGAGATTGATAAATTTGGTAAATCACTAAACTTAGGGGCCGTTTACCAATTCTTATCCGGGTAAGCGCTTACCAAATCACGTTACCTTACCGGATGAATACGGCAAGAATCAAGAATCTTACCCAGTAAGAGCTAAGACAAATACCGAGAGTCTTATCCGGTAAGTGATGGCAAAGACTCTTACCACGGTTAGCACTTACCGGAAAAATTGTTGCATACGATACCGTTTTGGTGGACTAAAAATCTTACCCGGTAAGTTAGTGATAGTGTTGAATTTTACCGGTAAGCGCTTACCCAGGTAAGCATTTGGTAAACGACCCCTACCCATGTCAAATTAAAATCCTAAAACCTTCCAAGGTTCTTTCACCCACCTACCTCTTTTCGCCCTTTCTATACCAAATGCACCCTCAATGTGAATCGTAAGGGTTGGTGTCGTACAAGGTTCCTGAAACAGAGCACATAAAACGATTCCTGAGTTAAGAAACCAAACCAACCGAACCCAAGAAATCTCACAAGATTTTTTTTTTTTTTTGGGGGGGGGGGATGCATACAGTTTTTCCTCTGCTCTGCTCCAATGAGTGAAATAAGCAGTATGTAGCAATTTATTAACAAAGTCACAGGAATAGGCAAATAGCATCAAGAGTAAAAAGTATGTGCATTTTCAGGTTGAACAAAGTTTTCATTTGGAGCATTGCATATCACCAAGAGTATGGACAAAGGATTCCAAACACCAATTTTTGTTTTCTTATAGCAATTAGTATGCATTTCTCACATTAAAACCTATCCCAAATCACATTATAAATGACTTTTCATTGTAAACAAACACGAAAATTGAAAATTAAGTTATCGGCCTACCGTGTTTATGGAAAACGGAAATAACTAGTCTAATAAAACTACATCATATGGAACATTGTTATCCGGTAAGCACTTAGCAGGTAAGAGTCGTCATTATCACTGATCGGGTAAGACTCTCGATCCTTGTCATCGCACTTACCGGGTATGATTCTCGATCTTTGTCATGTTCATCTGATAAGGTAAAGTGAACCGTAAACAGTTATCGGATAAACGGCTCCTTATTTTGAAAAATGAACCAATAGAACTTTTCATTTAATGGACAAATTAGAAATGAAGGAAAAGTTGGTTTTATTTTTGGTAATAATGAACGAATAACGATTTTGAAAATAAGTATATTTTATGTTTACATCAATTTTATGCATAAAATTACCTATGTTGGGACGAATGCTTCAAAACTATTATAATAATTGGTATGAAGTTATTATTAAATTACATTGGCATAAAAGAGGTGTAAGGAATTGGAATGGTCAATTCCATTGACCAAATTCCAAGCTATGACGTTTTTGAAGGTGCGACTTAAAAGTTTAAACGACAAATATGCATATAATATCGATACATATGTGTGTTAGTGTTTTGAATAATATTGTATAACAATTTAAATTTATATAAAGTAATAAAACTAAAAAAGAATTTTTAGGCTTTAAGGAATCCTTGTTCGACCTCACCTGTATGGAAATGGGAGAATTGATTTACCAATTTAGAGTTTTAATTTTCTAGTTTATTTAAGTTTGAGATCTACATGATTATCATTTGTCCTCCAAATTAAATATTAAAAAAATAAGAAAAAAAACCCACGTCTTGCAAAATAATGTGTCATAAACATGTTACAACGCAAGCCCCACCTTAGAGTCCAAAGGGGTTAAGTTGGCAACGAAGCCAAAACTTGATACTATAACGCTAACGAGTTATTTAGACCCATACTCAAAAGTTAATACTAAAAAAAGAAAAACATAAAATAATTTTTTGAGAAACACAGATTGTTTTAAAAAAATATATTATACTGAAATCTTCTCTCTACTTCATTCTTTGAAAAAATCCACAAAAATATCATCAAGAGATCTTCAATAAACCCACAAAAGTTTCCTCAAGAAATCTTGAAAAAATCCCACAAACAAATTTTCCAACTTGAATTTGCCTTTTTCCCATTTCTAGGGTTATATTGTATTGAAATCTAGATTTTCACTTCCAAAAAAAAAATCCCAAATACCATTTTATTTCTTTTTTATATTTTATATTTAGCCTCTTGCATGCGGCTCAACTGGTAAAAAAGCAAAATGACTTTTCAAATACAATACAAATATTGGGTTCGATCATGGGTCCCTTCGCTAGTCTCAAACGCTGAGTGAGCCAATGCCCATTCACATTGATGTCATTAGAGGCGAATTCCATATAGTAACGATTAAGGTTGTCATTAATCAACTTTTTCCCAAATATTGCATATTTAAATATAGAGGTAACTACACATTTAGCCATGTAACCGTATATGTGCCATGTAAGCAAAATAAAAAATGAAATGCCGGTTTAAAAGATGGTTATCTATTGCTATAATAGATAGATTCATCAAAATACAATGCTTTGATAAGAAATAATTTAAAAATAAAATGCTACAATAAGTAAATATTAAAACACAATGTTATAATAGTTTTTTTTAATAAAAAAATATATTGTTATTTCTTACGCTTATCGGTATTATTTATTATTCAACAATTTTAATATTGACTCTTCTTGTACTTAGATTTAGGGGTGTAAATGAGACGAGACAACTCGCGAGCTACTCGAGATTGACTCGGTCAAAACTCGGTCAACACTCGACTCAAATAGGCTCGACTCGAACTCAAGCTCGACTCGACATACTAACGAGTCGAGTCGAGCGACCTGATACTCGACTCGATAAACTCGTGAGATACTCGAATATATTATATATATATATATATATATATCCTTCCACTATATATATATATAGGGAGAGGTTCATTTGAGAAATGGTAAATATATGAGAAATAAAGAAATAATCTTAGTCATTCATCTGGTCAACATTTGCGGCTTTGACCGCGAAACATCGGATAATTCCTTGTGTGGTCTATAGAAGGTAGATGGGTAATTTCGTAAAATACACGGGATGAGTTCATATATGAATCTGTATGAATCACAAAGATTCATATATGAATTTGTTAATTAGTTCAACTGATTCATATATGAATCTTTGTGATTCATACAGATTCATATATGAATCACAAAGGTTCATATATGAATCTGTTAGTTAGTTCAACTGATTCATATATGAATCTGTTAGTTCATATATGAATCGGTTAAAAGAGTTTAGTTGTGAATTGCACTGGTTCATATATGAACATATAGTTCATATGTGAATTATACATGTTCATATATGAACACAGCCCGTGTGTTTTGTAAAATTTACGAAATTGTCCTTCTATTTTTGGTATAGCCGCAACTTTTGACCAGTCAAAGCCGCAACTTTTGACCGGTCAAAGCCGCAATATTTGACTAGTCAAATCCGATCTTGACCATATGAATGACTAGGATTACTTCTCTATTTCTCATATATTTATCATTTCTCAAATGAACCAAACACTATATATATATATATATATATATATATATATATATATATATATATATATACGTTCATTAATGTTCGTTTACGTTCGTTTACTTATAATAGTAATCTAAAGAATCTAAAGAACATATATTAAAGAAATAAATATTAAAATAATAATATAATTATATATATATATATATTTTATTATAATTATATAATTATAATTATTATTAAAGAATTACTAGCATTTTCTTAAAAAAAAAAGTAATAACACCTATACGACTTGTGGGTATCATTATTTAAATAAGAATTGTCATCATTTTGCTTAAAAACTCATCCCACATTGGTGGGACAATCCATCCAAGACTTTTGCATTCAACTATAAATAAGACTCACCCTCTTCCTTTCCCTTGTCATTCCATAGCCTTTGTGGCATAGCCTTTTTATTGTGCCTAGTGGCTTGAAGTTAGACAAAAAAAATTGTTGGTACCTATGGAAGTGGGTGCAACTAGTTTGTTATGTTTGTTTACAATTTTAATCAAACAAACATAAACAAATAAGAAAACATTGAATTTTTAAATGATTGAATACAAACACTAGTTCGAGTTTGAGCTTAAAAGTAGTTTGAGTTTGAGCTTGAAACGAGTTTGAGCTTGAAACGAGTTCGAGCTCGAGCTTGGAAATTGGTTATCGAGTCGAGTTCGAGCTTGGATTTTCAATACTCGCGAGCTTTCGAGTCGAGTTTGAGCTTGAGATTTTTTTTCGAGTTCGAGTCGAGTTTACTGATACTCGAGCTCGACTCGCATCATTTACACCCCTACTTAGATTACCTTAATTAATAGCTTTTGATTTCTTTGTTTCCCTTAAAATTTAAAATATAAAAACTAATAAAAATGATTTTTTTTTGGAATACAAAAATAAAACTAAGTGATCATTAAAATTTACTAAACGTTTACCCGGTAAACACTTACGGGATCATTTATCTTACCAGATGAACAACATAAAGGCTGAGAATCTTATCCAATTAGAACGATAATAATAATGAAGAGTATTACATAATAAGTAAGGATAAGTAAACGGTCATAAATCATGCAAATATCTTCTTCATCTTCTTCTATTGATATCAAATGAAATGAATTTCACTAGCCCACATATTTTATAATTACATGTCATGTGGCACAACATAATACTAGAGTTCACTTCATTAAACAATTTTTTTAAGTGTAGACATCCGAGTCAGTATGTGCACATCTCGACTAATTTTAGAGGCCCTGAAGAGCAATTAAGAAAATTCCCAAGGCTCTGAGAAGAATTCTTAAACAACCCACTCACATAAATAAAGCATAAACGACATAATACAAAATATTGCCAAAACGCCCATGACAGTTTGCAGAAAACAACCTATCACACAACTGAGAATATTTAAAAGGAAAACAACTAAAACTGGAAAACTATGGCATCGCCCTTCTAGCCTCGCTTCCAGATCAAATCTTCTCTTTCCCCTTACCAGCACTGTCTACTTCACGTCTCCCTAAAAAGCTTTTAGTTTTGAAAGAGCGAGGGTTACTGGGTTAGACCGAAAGGTCTAGTGAGTTCCCTCTAACAACGGTTCCATGACAAAGCAACATACAAAAGATTTATAAACAATTTCAAACAAGTTCAGCTTTATTAAAAAATCATACTCACAAATCACGCTTCTGGCACACACTGAAGTCACGCAAATGTGACGATGTGTCTGGCTCATACTATCTCATTCTGGGACACACCCCCAATGACATATACGGGACCCCCCCCGACTTAGGCCATAACTTGCCATAAACAATGTACACATACATTCGACACATCAAACATAACACACGTTTAATAAATCTCGCATTCATAAAAATAGCTTATATATCGGTAGTGATTTTGGTTAGAAAACTCACCTTACGCCTATCACTTAAATCTTCACGCTTACGCTATTTACCGGTAACGATCCCCTGCAACATAAATATAATAGGGGGGTGAGTCATTTGACTACTCTTAAGGATAAGCAAAACTCCCTCTTCGAAAGCTCTCTCATTTAAGACCTAGGGATTTACAGGTTTCACTCAATTTCAAATCTCAGGCACGAACGAAACTCGGTTTGGGGTTTACTGGCTCAACACTGATTTTCGGGATCACCCGGTTGAGAACTTCCGGGATCACCCGGTTGAAGGCTTTCCCGGGTCCACTCCCGGTTGAGAGCTTTTTCCCCGGTTGTCATGGAACACCCACCCCACGAATTGACGACGATAATCCCTAGGACGGGGACCGATTATCCAACCAAGAAGGGTTCTAGATTTCACCCCTTTTTCCTTCCCTTAGGTCGATTAGTTCCAAGAAAACGGTAGGGTTTAGGCTCCCCACCCCTAACTGTTAATCGATAGAAGAAGCCATAACCTTTAACATTTCTCATTTGCAGAAAACTAAAGATTCAACAAGATGAACACTCCCAAGGCAACAACAAGGTTCATTTACTACAATCAAAGAAAAAAAGAATGAGCTAGAGACTTACCTTAATGCGATTTGATGTAGGAGTTTCCTCCAAGCTCTTGATCTTCTTCACACCAAGAAAACACCCAGAGTTTTTTTTTCCTGATTTCTTAGCCTCCCCCAAATGAGAATGATTAGGCGGCTAGGGTATTAAGGCTAAAACCCTCTAAAATCATATTTACAACCTAGCCCCCCCCCCCCCCCCCCCAATACTTTAGGCTTTGAGCATCAACTCACCCGAACTCCTAACTTTATTACTTTTGAGAATGATTAGGCGGCTAGGGTATTAAGGCTAAAACCCTCTAAAATCATATTTAAAACCTAGTCCCCCCCCCCCCCCAACATACTCTAGGCTTTGAGCATCAACTCACCCGAACTCCTAACTTTATTACTTTTGGTCACGACTATTACAAATTCGAAAAATCAAAGTTTTATTATCAGTTGAAGTAACCCTATAGTTCATCAAACAATTGTCTAAAAGGTTTAATGATTTAACTATTTAATTACTTTTTTTTAAACTATTGGTATCTCCATTTGAATTGATCTTAGAAGATGTTTGATTTCCATTTTCAACCTTATTAGTTTAAGAATTAAAAAAATTAATCAAGTAATAACAAACTAATTGAAGTTAAAAATAGTTACATAATTTTAGTTTCATTTTAAACATTTGTTGCAATAATTTCTTACATAATTATCAAAATATGAATTTTCTGACTCTGAAAAAATCAAAATTAGAACTGAATTTACTTGATTTAAAAACTTCTACAAAACTGGTTATATGACTTCAAGTCACAATAATCTGGTTTGCAACGCATTCAAATACTCTGTTAATGGTGCAACTTGCCTCTTAATGAGTCATATATCATGCTATATCGGAACCATTCAAAATGTATTCATTCATTATTTATCCGTTTTTTTTGTAATATTTGAATATAAAGACATTAAGGATTTCAGATCATAGTGATGGAATGTTTTATGTTAAAGAAAATTAAGGAGCCGTAAATCATTGTTAACCACAGGACCAAAGTCGGAATTTAGGTTTTCTCCAAAAAACGAGAGAAAAAAATTTGTAAATCATTTTCTTTCTCTCCAGTTAAAATCTAGAAAACATTCTATATGCGATTGGATTGTCGTAATAAAAAGTAAAAACATTTTTCAATAAAAGAAGTCTATATTTAATTTGATTCAGAGTTTATACGTACATATGTCCCACCATTTTAAATAATACAAGGAATTGTTCCAACACCAATTTATATGTTTAGCCTAATGTTTAAGATGATGTGATATTGGTTAGTAGTCACAGTCTAGAAAATAAGGTGTAAGATATGAGTGTATAACAAATCAATAAGTATATAAGAAAATTTCTTTGAGAAAAATCATATATATATATATACAACTAGCATACGAAGATACACCTTTTAGCACATGAAAATGTGTAATAACTATCCAAAATGCATAACCAGATCTTTACAGAATTACTATTGAAAGTTGGAAGGCTAATAACTTTATAAGAGATTCAAATAAGACTAAATATCGTGAGAAGGTAAGAAGGAAAGATTCATATGTGAACCACTGAAAAAATTAGGGAAAAATCTGTTTAAATATGTTAGATATTATTCATATGGGTTCACATATGCATATTCAAATAAACTTTTTTTAATGATTTACATGTGAATATTCCTTTTATATTTCCTTCTTACCTTCTCACAATATTTAGACCCTAATTTTATATTATATCATCTCATAATAACAATCTTTTGTAGTATAATAATAATCCCACACAAACATAAGTTGTATGCAAACATTTCTTCAGAGCATAAACTAAGGGTCTATTTATTAAACACTTATCGCTTCTTACTGGGTAAGTAGTGTTGAACTGGTAAGAATAATGTTGTTTACTCATACCTTCAAACCCATAACGTCATTGACTGAAATGTTTTGCTTACTCGGTTAGCACTTGTATCGATAAACGACCCATAATAGCTATTTATATTTGCCTAATAATGATGTCAAACAAGACTATTATGATGTTAGGTTTGTTGTGAACTTGAGTCTCCTTGGATACATAAAAGTAGGGACTTGTTTGACATTTCAAAGGAAATGAACATTCTGCAAGCTCAAGAAATAGGAATATATCATATGGTTTGGGTTTTGGTGAGAATGAAAGTTATCGTGAGAAGGGATCTCCATCCTTGGATGTACATTAGAATGAGATGCACCGAGATACATAGGATCAATCCCCGTATCAAATGCTATTCATGAGTGGGTTTGAGATTAAAAGTGATCAATGATCCAGATCTCTTCTTACCTTCTCACCTTAACTCTTCTTCTCACACGATCCTTCGTTTATATCATATTTCAGAGGCGGGACCTAGAACTTTTTTTTACAAAATCATCATTGGTTTGTTGATTAGTTCTTTACTTTTTGTATGTGAGATCCTGTTTTTTAAGTCTTTTATCCCAAAAAAATTCAGAAACATAATAAACCTTAAATTAAAAGCTAAAAACTAAGAAAATGATACAATTGAGATTCGAACGCACACCTAGAAGGGAAGAAAAGACCGTTCAAACCAACTCTTACATATTTCATCCAAATTTGGAGATTTTTATACTCTTTCTTAATTTCTCCATTTTGGAGAATCTGTTGGAGCAAAACAATAGGTTAAAAACTTCAAACCTTCATTTTCTCCATTTTAAAGAATTTGTTCGAGAGAAAAGCAATCTTTTCCACTCCTCAACAAGCATATACCTACTTGGTTGGTAATTTCTTTTTGAGTCCATTGTTCTTTCTTTTTCTAGATTCTTCTAAGAGGAGACCAATTAATCTATGAATCAACATCAAGTTACAAAAACCAAGAATGATTACATCATTCAACCATCTACAACGCGGACCTTTTATCAACACGTGACGAATTATATGGTGATGGTAACGAGCAATCAGCACAAGTTCAACAAAAAGTTATCTCGGAGCGTTATGTTTCAGGAATAGTTTTAGATACGATAAGGATTCCAAATATCGGAAAGGCTTGATGTATCTTAAAGGAGCACCATATAGAATAAAGAATCATCTTTTGCATTTTCAAGACAGTTTGGTTTACGATATAATTCTTCTTTCAAATCACTAAACCAAATGGTATACTTGAATGGGTCCTTTGGTTAAATGTCTTTCTGTCAGTTTTTCTTTAAATCCATGACCTTCTGACGGGTTTGATGATGTCACTGTTTAAGAAAATAATGTCACTTCCATACCCAATAATGCCTAGAAATTTGTCAAAAGGTCATCAATTTTAAAAACACTTGTCAGCACGTCATTTAGCTAAAATAACCCATATTTGGGACCATTTACGCTATTGACCTTAAGTGCATTTGGTACGCATACATGACAGGACAGTTTGTTCCACATAAAAATTATGTCAAGCGTGGAACAACAACCCTTGTTTTGTTCTATCATGTCCAGTGTACCAAATGCACCCTAAATGAGAATTTATTAAACAACATAACCTTCCGAAAAGTTCAGTCGCATTCTTGTATATGGAAGTGACATTCTTCTGTCAGACAATGGCATTCTCAAACCAGAAGATCATTCAACCAAATGACCAAAAGTGAAATATCATTAATCATTCCTAAGCCTTAAGGTGCTCAAAGAGTGCTTAAAAATTAAGGGCATAGGAGGCAGAAAGTCCTTTCCATACCTTGTTTTTCACTTTGTTTAATAGTTCTTTGAGATGCTAGCAATGAGAAGGAGAAAAAGTGTGGTTTCCACTAGCAGAAAGATGGTGGTTCATACAGCTTGCATCCAACTGGATCTGTAGTGCCAAAATATTACATCAAATTGAGTAAGATAACTCAGATTCCTGATAATATCCTACTTTTCATCAAGAAATATAATCCACATGAAAAATGGAACAATAAAAAGATGGAAGAATCTGATTCTACCTAGCTAGACCAAAGTGCATATTTGCAGGACTTTCCGTACATAGATCGAAACAAAAAGGAAAATAACAAATAAATGGCACTGACCACTGCTTTAATTCAACTAATGAGAAGAAATAACATAGGCTTTTGGTTCACTAAGGGGCTATTTACCAAATGCTTACCGGATAAACACTTACAGGCAAAAAAAATTTACCCTCGCTTACTTTATCATGTAACATTATTGGCCATCATTAATAGATTGTTGCTAAGCGTCTTAAACCCGGAAAGTGCTTACCGGGTAAAAGTCTTTTTCCTCACCGGGTAAGACTCTCAGTCCTTGTTATGCCTCTTATTAGGTAAGATTCTTGGTCTTTATCATGCTCAGTCAGAAGGTAAGTGATATCGATAAACGCTTACCGGTAAGCATTTAGTAAACGGCCCCTTAGTCTTCCTTCTTTTTTTGGTAACCGTGGGTGTTAGGGCCAGCCTGTACACTAATCCCATGGGACCCTAAAGTTAACAGTGATAACAGTCTGAAAAATCCCATGTGGCCCTTAGGACTTGGGAGACTCGAACTATCGACCTATAAGAGGAAGCCCCAAGGCCTGACCTTTATTTGCCAGTTGAGCAGGCTCTCAAATGAGAGTCACTATAAAAAAAACATAAGCAGACACAAAAACTATTAAGATGTTCAACAATCATTATCTAAAATGTGTACTTACCAAAGGGCCATTGTAACCTCACCTTCCTGGAAGACTGGGTTTCAAGTCTCAAGTATCACCAAATATGAGAAGTGTGTGAGAGTTTAATTTGTCGTATACAAATATTATATAATTCAACACAAAAATTTGTACTAATGTGCAGATGGTCACATTTTCCCTACATTGCAACATTTTGTTAAAAAGATGGTATCGTTTACCAAAGCCTTCGAACGATCATCGTGAGAGTTTTATCACTTCAAATTTACCAAATTTGTCCGAAGTTTAAAAGATGGCATCACTTACCAAATTTGTCCGAAGTTTTATCACTTCAAAATTTCAAGAATAAAATTTCATTTGTCCCTCAAAACTTAACAAAGTCTTTCATATTTTGTTTTGAAATTAAACTTTCTTTTGCACAAATAGAACTAGAGCCAAATGCTAATATGAAGAAAGGGAGGATAAATGATCTATCAGATTGTTAGTGCATAGAAAAAATGCACAATGCATAGAGACAGAATACTTTCTACAGGTTTCCAAATTCACTAGTGAAGAAGTTCACAA
The DNA here is from genome assembly GCA_954870635.1 of Arctium minus. NCBI lineage: Eukaryota > Viridiplantae > Streptophyta > Magnoliopsida > Asterales > Asteraceae > Arctium > Arctium minus. Next base: position 17,186,721 of record OX941097.1, on the reverse strand, counting down.
TACATGTTTTGGTATGAGACCTATCATATCCAAGTAGAAAAATAACAATCAGATTCTTGCCAGACTTACGAATCGGTTCATTGACATAGAAAGGACAAAAGGCAAACTCGGGGAAATACGGAAAGTACATGAGAATAAATGCTATTAATATGAAGAGACAACATAGTACCCTCTAGCACATGTTCACTAATCAGTGTATCTGTAACATCCTAGCCAACCATACCACATATTGTCGGATTTATCCACACCAGGACTCACGGTTTTAAAAGGACTCACGGTTTTAAAATGCGTCTGGTAGAGGAGGTACCCAGTCCCTTATAAGGCAACCCTTGTTCTCCTCCCCAATCGATGTCGCATCTCACAATCCACCCGATCACCCCCTCAAGGAGCCGAGCGCCCTCGCTGGCACACCAATCCGGTTCCTGGTTTTGATACCATTTGTAACATCCCCGGCTAACCGTACCATTTGTTTTGGCCATGTATTAGTTACTTTGTGAGTCCAGTTGTGGATAAAGAGACAATATCTAGTACGGTTTGTCGAAGATATTACAGTATCCTCAAGGAGATGCAATTTGATAAACATTACATATAATATGAAAGTTGATATAGTTCTGATATTAAGCTTCCTTTAATACGGATTCTCTGATTATAGTGATTGTTTGTAAAAGAAGCTACTGGATTACTTTTTGGTCCTTTTGCAAGTTAAATTCGTCCTACTGGACAGGGGCGGACCCACTGTGGTGCATATGGCGGCACGGGCCACCGCTTTGTTCCTCCGTCAAAGTGTAAAGATTATTAGGGTCGTTAAAGGTGTCACTGTATTATTTTGTTGGTGCAACCATATATTTCTTGAAACTACAATAATAACACAAGTTCTCCTTGGTATAGTTGGTTTGCATGTTCTTTTCTCCCCTTCCAGGTGCAAATTTGAATCCCATTTGTATCATTTTCTTAGTTTTTAGCTTTTATTCTCAAGTTTATTATCTTTCTGAAAATTTTGGAATAAAAGAGTTGAACACAGGACCTCACATACAAAATGCAAGTAACTTACCAAGAGACCAGTTATTCTTTTGTAAAAGGTACTCATAGCTTCGTTTTCTTATAGTCAAATGGTGCCACCACTTGAAAAAATTTCTAGGTCCACCTCTGCTACCGAACAAACTCCACCACCTTTATTTCCTGTTTATAAGAACCATCCCTTGATAACATCCTACAAACCATCCCTTGAACACACACCTTCCTTAACTAGATAAGTCCAATCTTAAAAAATTTATTTATAATTTGCAGGTATCAACAACAATCACCAACAAATTTATCTTCAAAACATTTTTTCTAGAAATTAGCTAGTCTTACCTGCAAAAGTCTTTGCAGTGAAACAATGGCATCAAATTCCCTCTCTTCAAGTAGCTCCACCTCCTCTTGGACAGCTAAGCAGAACAAACTATTTGAAAAAGCGCTTGCTGTATATGATAGAGACACCCCCGACCGTTGGCAGAAAATTTCAAGGGCAGTGGGTGGTAAATCGGCAGAAGAGGTGAAAAGGCACTACGAAGTGCTTATCGAAGATCTTAGGCACATAGAATCTGGCAATGTTCCTGTCCCCAACTACAGCCATTAGTCTAGATTGTGTACCAACCATCAGGTAACATGATCATTTGATATAGTCAGTAACTAACCTAAAAGTTCACTTCTTTATGCAGATTCCTATTCTCCTTCTTCTCCCATCTTAACAGCATTCAAGTCAAAATTCATGTGGCCACTTGATTAACATTACTTCCATAAGTAGTTTCTACATATAGCAGAAACACAAATGTTGAGGTGGAGACATAGTCACTCTCATAGCTTCGAACTGCTATACCCATCTCTAAAACACAAGTGAGAAATGTATTTGCAAATCAAACAACTTGAAAAACATGCAAGGTTTAGGATATCTTTATGGTAGAATGAGCGACAGGATTAGCAACGAAAATATATGGGAGAAGGTAGGGTGACATTGGTTAAGGATAAGTCAAGGCAACATGGATTGAGGTACTTTGCTTCTCTCCAACATAGACCTTTGACTTTGAGGGTGCGTTTGGTGCACAGTCCCACATTGGGCACGACATCAGACTAGGCCAGGACACAACTAAGTGACACAAAAATGCATCTTTTTTGTCCCACCAAAATAGTTGGAACAAAAATCAGGGAGATGTGACAAGATTGGTAAATTACTAAACTACCTATGTCATAATAAGAAAGATATTCATGAATGAAGTATACTAGGAGTTGGCATACATATAAGCGAACATGGAAACACAACATTCTTGTCCTGAAACGCTAGGGGTTGTTTTTCTGTTCACTGTTGCGTTTCGCCATTTTATATTTATCTTGCATCAATTTCAGCTAACTCCAATTAGGTTGGGATAAAAAGCTTGTTGGTTTGTAGTTTCCACATTTAACCTCCTAATTCAACCTTTGATGCTTGGCCCCACAAATGAACACCTGCCATGGGGCAATGATGTAATCAACTGCAGGGGGATTCAAGCACATAATGATCTATATATCTCTCATTTCCAGCTGATGAAGTTTTCTCAGATATTGACTTATCCTTCTTTAGAAAAGGCAATTCATGCTCTTACTTTGTTTCTTATTTTTCTTTTAACCTAAAACATCCACTTGAGATCTTATCTTCTTTATGATCTATAAATGCCAATGTTCCTAGGCATCCTAGGTCTAGTTCACACGCTTAGTCAGATCAAATGCAAAACAAAAGCCACTTACTAACATTCTCTATGACTCTACCTTATGATCAATAGACATACTTTTGTCCTGCATTCAAAACCTCTGACCATATTCTAGCATTACTTCAATCTTGACTCCAAAATTTCCAAACAATATTCTATTACCAACATCCATTAATGTCACAACAAGCTATGAGCAAGAAAGAAAACCATCTTCCTCTTCACTTTTTAATTTGAAAGGGGTTGAAACCCCACCACTTATATATATATATATATATATATATATAGAGAGAGAGAGAGAGAGAGAGAGAGAATGCGAGACGTTAAACATTTTGCGAGAAGACGAGAAGTCTCAATATCATATATGATATATATGATTACACGTCCTTTGGGTGTGTTTAATCGATTAAGTGCCTATATATTGTCAATGTAATGTGTGTTTAATCATATATGATTAAGCTTGTGTATCATATATGATATCACACTTCTCGCCTTCTCACAAAATGTTTAGCTTCTCGTTTGTGAACATGCCCATATATATATATATACATACATACATAAATACACACACACACACATATATATATATATATATATATATATATATATATATGCAAATACCTTGAAACAGTCTTATCTTCTATTTCCTTTGCAGCATTATATCACAGGTTAGCTCATGAAGTACTCGCAAGGTTCTACTGAAGTTGAAGGTGGAAGTCATTTATCTACTTAACAAAGAGGTGCAAAAGATGTCAACTAAAACAACAAGTACCTATATCCATAATAATATCCACGGAAAAAAAAAACTGTAATGTACGCCATTTGCACGTATTTTGTGCATTGTAATGTTGAGGCTCAATCTATATAAGCTATATGATGATTATAAAGAACAACAGATTATGGATAGAATTCGCAATCTCAATCGCAATCGCTATCGCAAACGTCAATTTCATATAATTTAGCCTAAAATTCAAATATTCGATCATGAAATTAAGCGATTGACGGATAATATGCATTCGATTATTCGATCAAACAACCTAAATGCAGAGTAATATTTAAAGTTTTCCTGGCTGACCCGAATGGTTTACGATACGTAAACTCGATGATCCGAAGTTCCGAACTTACTCCACCATGATCGAGATGATACGCATATGTGCTCCTCCCGATGATACGCCAGTGAAGGTTTATAAAGTTTCCGTTTTACCCCTTGAACTTTAAAAAAGTTTGTAAATGACCCCCTAAACTTTTCCTATTATGCAAATTAGAAGGAAACTTTTCGTTCACCCTATTCGAATGCAAGGCGAATGATTGTGTGAGAAGTTGGGGTTAACGTGAAAAGTGGATCTAAACCGTTGATCACTTTTAATCAAATATTCTTCCATGAATTACGTCCTAGAAGGGAATTGATCTGATGCATCTTGGTGCATCTTATCCCGGTTCATCTCATCTTAATGTGCATTTATTTCTCATCCAACGATTGAGATAACCACTTTTCACGCTTTTCACATTAACCTCAACTTCTCACCGGAACCCAACTCTTCAATACAATGTATAACTTTTATTGCATCATTAATTTTTTTTTATTTGAGGTTTCGTTTTAGCCTTTCTCTATATGATGATTTATGTTCAAGAATTTGTACAATTTCTTAAATTTATCAGTTCACATATATCTCCTTTACGATTATAATGTTCTTAGGGGCCGTTTACCAAAAACTTACCCGGGTAAGCGCTTATCGGTAAAACTCAACACTAGCACCTACTTACCGTGTAAGATTTTAGTTCAACAAAACGATATCGTATGCAACAATTTTCCGGTAAGTGCTAATCGTGGTAAGAGTCTTCGTCATCACTTACCGGGTAAGACTCTCGGTGCTTGCTATAGCTCTTACCGTGTAAGATCTTTGGTCCTTGCGCTATTTATCCGCAAGGTAATATGACTTGATAACGCTTACCCAAGTAAGCGTTTTGTAAACGGCCCCTTAGTTGAGTTTTACTTTTGGGATTCAAAAGCCTTGATATGTTTCTGGTTTCGTATGTGATATTTTGTCTTAAAACTCTAATCTCAATTATAAGTTGCATATTTTAATTAGAATGTGTTTTTTTTTTTAAATTTGTACGTTAAGTTAAATATTCATGTTTTTATTTAAAAAAAGTGTGTGTGAATATGTGTGGAACTCCATTAGATTACTCTCCAAAAGAGTCTTGAAGGAGAGGAGTTCCAACATATAAAAAAGAGAACTAATCCATATTTAGTCAATGTGAGACTCTAACACGCCCCTTCTAATGGAGGCTAGATGAACAAAATTTTGTCCATAGTATTAAGAGGGGGCAAGACAGAGTATCAAGAGGGGGCAAGACGGGTGAGGGGGCTAAACAAGTATAGATTAACTTGTTATCACACTTGACTAATGACCATAACCTAGAGATCATAGTATCAAATCTTGTTTGTTGCATTTTCATAGTTTTGTTCATTTTTTTCTTTAATATTAAATTGTTAGAACATCTTCAAAAGTTTCCAAACTCCAAAATTTTTATAAAAGAAAATTTGTATTCAACTTCAACAAATTTTTCATTTTAGAGTTTATATTATTAAAATATTATTTCGCTGTCCTAAACATTTCATTTTAAGATTTCTCAAATTGGTGGAATATAATAATAATAATAATAATAATAATAATAATAAATTGTCTCTCAAGGTACTCGTTTTTTAGAGAGTCTTCCAAATTTGGAGAAATTTACACACTTTCTCCTGTTTTCTCCATCAAAATGTATCGTATGCAACTATTTACCTGGTAAACGCTAACCGGGTAAGAGTCTTCACATTTACTTACAATCTAAGACTTTTGGTCCTTACCATTGCTCTTACCGGGTAAGATTATCGGTTCTTGCCAAGTTTATCCGGTAAGTTAATATGATTTGGCAAGCACTTACCGAGTAAACGTTAAACGGCCTCTTAATCTTATATTAGCAATTGTTCTCTAAAATTTAATATTAGATTATAGAAAAAGAGAATAAAAAACAATTTACATACGTATCATTTGCGTCTCTAAATTTTTGTCATATTATATTTCGGCCCCCCGATTACAAAGGTAGTGTTTCACCCATGATCCTTCGCCTATACCTATACCTATACATATATATATATATATATATATATATGTGTGTGTGTGTGTGAGAGAGAGAGAGAGAGAGAGAGAGATAAATGGTCCAAGTCTAACCGATATGAGGCTCTGACGGTATGTACATATACGCACTCATAGACACATTCACACATGGATAATCAAATAAAAGCACAAAAGTGTCACAAAGTCGTGAAAAGCAATCTCAACCAATTTTGGTCCCTGACGTATAGTGATTTCTTTGAAAGAAGTCCCTATGGTTTCATAATTCAAGTTTACATCCCTAGGGTATGGATTTTGCTCTGAAAAAGGTCCCTGACCCCTAACGACGTTAAAATGGTGCGTTAGTGCCAGGGGCATTTTCGTCCAACAATATTTTTGTCATCTTTTTGCACTTCTCTTTTGTTTTCCTTTATTTTTACAAAAACATTCAAAACAAAGGGACCAATAATGTAATTAGAAAAAAACAAAACAATACAAAAAAAAAATCTAAAATAAAACCAAAATGAAAAGTCAAAGGGGGTGTTTGGGATTGCTTATTTAAAACAACTTATGCTTATTTTGAAAAATGCTTATCAACTTATGTGGTGTCAAACCGGAGTTTTCTAAAAAGTGTTTGGATTAACTTATTGTGGTACCAAATCGTAATAAGCTAATAAGTTATTATTTAAAGGTGTTTGTGATTGCTTATACATATAAAAAAACCCAAAAAGTCATAAGCACTTTTGAAATAAGTTGATAAGTTAGAACAAAATGACTTATCAAAAATGGTTTTTCAGCGGTTTGGCACCGCTATAAGCTCTTTGCTTTTCTTTCCATCCAAACACTCAAAAGGGCTTATCTCCGGTGCCAAATCGCAATAAGCTAAAAAACCCCTCAAATAAGCAATCCCAAACACCCCCAAAATTGATCTGCTTCTTTCTTGTTCACGCCACCATCCATCTTCTTTCTTCCCCAAAAAAACTCCATCTCCTTTCTTCCAAAAAAAAAACTCCATCTCTTCATCATTTGAAGCAATCTCACCAACATCCATCGTCACACAAGAAAACGTCGATTTTTCTGGGTGTTGGTTGTTTCCCAATTTCTTCTCACAATTTAAGCAAAAAAACCCATTTCTGTATTTATGATGTTAATGTATATATAGGAAGATGGGAATCATGGGATTTTGTTTGATTTTTATGGAAATTAAATTCTTTAATTTCCTTTCCAAGCTTTCATTCGTTGTGGGTATTTTATATATTTCATTCTTTAATTTAGTTAGGTTCTTGTTGACTTTTGTCCAGATTAGCGACAACAGTAGCAAGTCGGTCGGTCGCCAGCAATTTCCCTGTCCAGGTTAGCGGCAACAGCAGCAAGCTGGCCGGCCGTCGGCGATTCCCCATCGTTTCGATTTCTTGATTTCTTCTCAAGCTCTCATCTCGTCATCTGTAACCACACCTCTGAGATGTTATTAATTTAATTTACTGGATAGTAGTCGTTGATCTTGCTTATTGAATCAAAGATGTTCTTGCAGACATTATACTCACGCCGGTGGTGGTGTGGTGGTTATGGATTTTGATTTCAAAGAGCCATAACACCTGTCTTGACGGAAATCGTTGGTCCCTGTGTGTCCACGATTGTCCTGATGGAGATCGTTGGGGAGGGATAACAACGTAGGTATATGAGGGGATGTTTGGGGGTAGTTGTAGGAGATAGAGATCGAAGGGGTGGTGCAGGAAAAAAGGAGGGGAGTGGTGGTGCCGGAGACATCGTCGGACACCCAAATCGATTTTTTTTAGAGCTTCAAACTTGTTGTTGGATATGGGAGTAGCAAGAGACCGAGATGAGAGGAGGCAGGACCAGCGATGGAGTTTTGGCCGGCGATGGAGTTTGGCCGGAGAGTTTGGTCGGCGATGGACCAAATCACAGAGGACGATGGTCCCTGTGTTTTACAATCACACACAAAAAATATGTATATATATATATATCAGAGTAATTAACATATTTGGTCCCTAAAGTTTAATAATTTTATACAATAATAAGAAGAAACCAAAAAGAATGCAAAAGAAGGACAACAACATGGTTGGACGAAAATGCCCCTGCCTCTAACGGAGTTTGTAACGGTGTTAGTGTCCAGGGACCTTTTTAGAGCAAAATCCATACCCTGGGGATGTAAACTTGAATTATGAAACCATAGGGACCTCTTTCAAAGAAATCACTAAACGTCAGGGACCAAAATTGGAGTTTACTCTAAATTTTATTTTAAGTTGTGATTCATATATGAATAAGTTTTTATATGTTCTTCCACTTATGAAACCACGCATGTGAAATTGCTTTCGTATATGAAATATTTAGTATTATTTCACATGTGAAAATAAAAATGTATATACGTTTCATTTTTTAAACACCCACGCATGTGAAATTGCTTATTGATAAACATGTTGAATATAAATTTTTAACGGTAAAAAATATTAATTTAACAACTATTTAAATATTAATAATTTTAATGTAAAATAATAATATAAATTCAATTATATTATCACATAAAGTGAACAACATTAATATCTAGTTATAATTAAATACTTGCACATCATTATGATCAAGCAAACCAATGAACATCATCCAGGTACATAAAAACATCAAATATCCATTTACTAGACAAACGAAAGATCGTGTGAGAAGTTGAAGTTAACGTAAGACGTAGATCTGAACCGTTGATCACTTTTAATCAAATGTCTTTCCATTAATTACAGCTTAGAAAGGAATTGATCTGGTGCAACTCATCCTAATGTGCATCAATTTCTTATCTAATGGTTGATAACCACTTCTCACACTTCTTAGGTTAACCTTAACTTCTCACTAGAACCCAACTCTTATTAGACAATACATTAAACATGAATGGAATCAAGAAATGGTAGTAGACATCAACAAGTAAAGCTAAACAATGAAAACGGAAGGGTCATTTCACAATATCAGTGAATCCTTTAAATTTTTACAACAATGATGTCTAGAAGAGACATTATTTGAGAACCGGTGCATCATGTGTTATTTTATATTTTTTTCATTTATGGCTAAAATTTAATGTAATGATTAACATATATTGTTTTATAATGTGTTTGTTTCACATGTACTTGGTTCACAATGTTAAACTTTTTTGCGTGTTTGTGAAACAAAAAACACGCGTAGAAAAATTTCACAATTGTGAACTGAATACATATGAAACAAAAACATTGTAAAACAAATATATGTTAATCAATATATTAAATATTATATTTAGATGGACAAAAATCATGTGAAACAAAACCTTAAAGTAAAAAAATTTCATTGATCTCACAAATTTCAGAGTTTTCAAATGATTAAGCCTCAATACTTGTATATATTCACATATGAATTAAGTTTTTAAAAATCTACTTTAGATAGTTTTTTAAAAAGCTACAAAAGTTTTTTTTCTTTCCTTCCTAATTATATCCCTTATGTAGAATTGAGTAATTTCTCATTATGAAACTCATCAAACATTATTATCTAGTCTATCAACTAGTTTTTATAAAAAAAAATAATAATTAACTTGTCAATTAATAAATATCTTATCAGTAAACAACTATTTTTTCTATCAACAACTAAGAGGGCTTTTGGTTTGTAGGATTCCTATTAAATCTGAAGGAAAATGAATAACTAATTTTATTGATCAAATTTCATTCAACTGTTTGGCTTGTACATGAAATGAAATAGAGTTTATAGATTCCATCTTTACGAATTTTATCGTTCCATCACATATGCGATGGATTTCAATTCCATTCATACCTTTTTTTTAAATACACAACCCAGATAAAACCGTAGTAGCATACTATATACATGACAACCACCACCACCATCATTATCGTCAATTAATATTATCATTACATAGTATTTCTAATTTTAAAACAATAAAGTAAGAAAATGTTATAAAGGGGTATGTTGGTCTTTAGTATTAATTCATTCAAGTTCCAAAACAACATATGCCAACCAAACATGCATATTTCAATTCATTTTTAAGATTAAATTACAATTCCTGCCAAACAAATGTATAGTCAAACATCATTTAGTTCCATCCAACTTTTCTTAGAGCCCGTTTGATTTGACAAAATGTTTTTGAAGGATTTGGATTTCGTGAAAGGATTTGAAATTTGGAGAATTCTGAATATTTGATATGTTAGTTTGTAGGATTAATTGAACTACATTATTTACAATTATAAAAATAATTAAACTAAATTTCTATTAATTGATTATTACACAACAAGTGTTTTTAACGTATTTTAAAACATTATTACAAATAAATTCTATAAAATCCTATGAAATACCAACTACCCCTATGAAATCTAATTTCCATATTGACAGGATTTCATCAAAATTCGGAAATTTCAAATCCATAATTTTTTTAAAAACAAACACAAAATTAAAATGAAATCTAATTTCAAATCCACAAAATCCAACAAATTTAAGGGGTTGTTTGATAGATACTGAATCAAATTTTAAAAAATATAAATCAGCATATATTTACATTGTGAAATATAAATTACAAAGAGTCAACACTTTCCATGCCCAAGGATTGCCAAGCCATGGATTTTGCAATGTACCAATGCTACAAAATACCATTGTTACATTTGTCAATCTACATGATTCAAAAGATAAATGCAAAGTAGCATACACTTCACATATTTTAAATGATCAAACTTTCCTTGAAACATCTAAAACACTTTTTGTCTTTGAATCATGTAAGGATCCATGGAAAAATAGTACTTCACATATTGGAATCATGTAAGGATCCATGGAATAAGCCATACATCATTTAATCATATCTATATTAACATCCGGTTTTTTCTTAATCAACCCAATACCAATACCAATACCAACACCAATTACCAATCTCTATATCACAATCTGGAGACTTCTATCACAATTTCAATCAATAAATGGTTTGTTCCATAAAAGTGAATATAGGTACCCTTTGACATAAGATATCAAAGCTATAAAGACCATGTACCTAAACAAATTTTGCTTCAAAATAGAGAAACACACATTCTTCATTGAGAAATTTTATCAAGTAGTTGGTATTCAACACTTTGAAATCATCTTGAACAATTCAACAGGTCTCACATAGCATCCCTTCAATGAGACATAGATACATCCATTGTTACACTATACTTGGTGTTCTATACTCTGAAATCATCTTGAAATTACAGCAGCAACTGATGTACAAGTAAAATAACAAGATCGTATTACACAAAATCCAAAGATGGGAAGAAGAACACAATAATATTAGCGAAGTATTCGAGAGTTTGAAAAGAAATATGGAGTACACAACGTCTATAACCAGATAACAACAACAAAATAATCCAAAGTTTCTTACTAGTTATCAAAACAAAGAGCAATTTTTGCCAAAAAAAGAAGAAGAAAGAAATGGATGAGATACCAGTGATGAGCAGCGATGAGTGAATGAGAGAGATGGAAACGTGCACTTTGTTATCCAGAGTTGAAACCAGTGACGACCAACAATGAATAGAACGAGAATTGACGAGATGAACAAGGGTGTGAAAGGATGAGAGGGCGTGAAGGGCAATCAAGGAACAATAGGCCTTTAAATGGTTATGGTTGCCTTAAGATGAAAAATCGCTAGACCGTTGTTAAACTATTCAGATGTATTTTTTTCCTTTTTAAACAACATGTTCCTCTAACCGAATCAGAAAGAGGTAAACAAACAACCCTTAACTCTATCAACAAACATGGCCTAAATAGAAAGTCAAACAAACTTCTTTAAATATTGATTAACATTGACCTATTTTTAATTAAACAGTAAATTACGTTTTTAATCCATATGGTTTGTAAAAAATATGACTTTTGTCTTTGAGTCTTAAAACTACAATTTTCATCTTTATAATTTACAATTTATTGTTATTTTTGTCTCTATGAATAACTTATGTCTTTAAGTATGAGGGATGAAGACGACAAAGTATAGTAAACCATGGAGACAAAAACAACAAGAAATTGTAAAAAATAAGGACGTAAACAACAATGAATTGTAAACCAAAAAGACGAAAATCATAATTTCCAAAATATAGGGACTAATAATAAACTATCAACAAGCCACAGGGACTAAAAACGTAATTTACTGAACCGAAATTGACACATACAATCTTACACCGGTAAGTGTGTGCGATAGAGAGATCGCCGGAAAAGAAGGGAACTCGGCAGGTTTAAAAAGCCAACCGCATTCATCGATCTATCTTTGGTTCATCTTCCTTGTTTAGAATACTTCATGAATAAATTCATGTTTTTTTTTATCGATTTTGATCTATTATGTCCAGTTCTTCTACTTGTTTTGGTACGTTTGTTAGATCTTCTACAAGTAAATTCACATATCTACAAATGAGGAACACGGTGGCTTTTTTGGTACTACTTTTGGTGGCAACGACAATCGTCTGCCGGAGTTCGGAAGAACAAGGCGATGGAAAGGAGAGCTCGTCCTGGACTGATTGGGCCATGGCTAAAGTTTCCGGGTAATTAGCAAACCCTAAAATTATCAGTAATCGTGTTTGTTTATTATACGCAGTGTTTGATTGATGATTGATATGATGTTGTTTGAATTTAGCATAGATTGATTTGAAATGCGAAATTGAGATAGTCATTACGTTAAAAGTAATCATCGTTTTGGATATTTCATGCTAATTGCAATGTTGTGGTTTTAGGATAATTTTAAGCTACAATTTGTCTGCCTTATTGTTATTGTTAAGAATTATTATGGGCTTGAGTTTGGCTAGATAATTCTTTGCTTTGTAGTCTACTTGTGATTAATACTCAATTTTATGTGAAGAACAAAGAATAAATAAGTTAAAAAAGTGGATTTTTAAGTTCGAATTGATACATGAAGGTTTCATGATAATGCTAATATTTTCATTTAGTCTTTAAATTTTTGTCATGTAAAGTTATGTTTCCACTCATCCACTGTTAAGGGGGTGTTTGGATCGGTATTTTTCAATGTGATCATTGCAAAATCAAGAATGTTATGAGATAATTAACCGGAAGAAAGTGATTATAGGTAAAGATTGTTGGGTAATTTTACACTTACCTTTGAAAATCGATTTTGTTGTAACAATTCTTTACTTGTTTCTTCAAATCGAATCATTTTAGCTCTAGTATCTTATATATGACATCATACTTGACTTTATATACCCCTATCGCTTTAGCCTAGCAGATAAGGAGGTGGACAACTGGATATCTTTGTAGAATGAATTAGAGGCGTGAGGTTCCACCCTCCTGAGTCCTGCCTCTGGACCAATGTTCTAAAAGGCGCGTCATTTCCTTCAAAAAACACTTGCAAATGGTAGGCAAGTGTTCTCTTAATCCATACACAATAATGCTCCAACCAAAGATTATTGTCAAATTGTTTATAAAAGACGTGTTCTTCATTTGTTTGTTTGATTTGTTCTCTTTTCCTCCTCAAGTAACAGAAACGAAACTTACAAAACGAACTAAACAATTGGACCGCTAAATTTGCAATGCCCCGTAGGGAGATCTAGCTTTTTGGTCTAGTGCTTCCGGGTGCTTGCCAGTTCTGAATGACTTGTAGATTTAGCAGCCGATGAAAGCTTGATGACAATGCTCCAATGCTAGAATCACACTCAGACTTGAACAATATTTGTTCGAATCCACATAAATCCTGTAAATTTGCAACTTTTAACTAACTTTTTTCTTGGTATATTCCTATATGGATCACTGATTCATTTACTTTTGTGAATGCTAAAACTATGAGTATCATGAATATATGCATCCATCTAGTGGTTTCAACCACCTTTCTTTTGAACTTCTTCCAGGGTATTTAATGGTGATAAAGTGAAAGAAATTGCTAACAATGTTGTGAATCAAGCTAGCGATGCTGCATCTGGTGATTGGTGATTCTTTTTAACATATACTCCCTCCATCCCAAAATAAATGTCCACAACGAAAAAGAAAAACAATTTTAGAAAATGTGTAGTCATTACATTCTTTAATCAACTAAATGACAATTTTATCCTTCGTAATAGAGAGAGTAATGAAGTTTTCCATCTAATAATTAAGGGTTGAATTGGAAAGATATCCAATCATTTTTTTAAACGGACACTTATTTTATGACAAACTAAAATAGAAATATGGACACTTGTATTGGGACGGAGGGAGATAGTTTTATTTTTCCACTTTCAAGAAGTATAATCAATACATATACACTTGGATTTTGTAGTATCATCAAGCTATGTGAGTGAAAAGGCTGTCGAGGCGGAAGACGCAGCCGCTGATACTGCAAAAAAGCTTTCTGACGACAAGGGGTCAGGTCATTCTTAAGCATCTACAAGTTTTCTCATACAAGATTTATGGGAGGATCGTTCTTTAGCATGTTAAATGTGAGATTTTGAACAGGTCCCAAAATCAATTTTACACGTGTATAGGGCCTTTCATCAACTCGTGTAAAGTTATTGCCCAAATTGTTTAGGTACAAATTGTTAATTGTTTAGGTTTAAGTTCAGATTGTTAATTCTTCAGGTTTAGCCCCCTTTTTGTGCTTAATGTATATGTATCTATGTTATCTTATTATGCAATTTAATCAAAAGCTTTGGATGTAGCACGTCCCTGATTTATGGGAACAAATACCATTCTCTTTAGTTTCTTAGATTTATTTTTCATCTTTTTTCTCTTTTCTTGTTTAGGAGATTTTTTTAGCTTAATGAAAGTAGCGTATCGAAGTTATTATCATCGAGAATAAAGTAAAGTAATCGAGCTAACTAGGGTTTATATATATCGACTTTTGAGCCCAATCCTTGTAATTAATAGAAGTTTTGATTCATAAGGGTTTATAATCACTTTGAGCCCACCGCTTTTTGGGCAAACTTTCTTTCTTTTACACACTTTTCATAAGCAGGTGGTCATCATAGAAATAGTCGCCCTATATTAACGGGTAGAGGAAATGTCTGCTTACATCCTATATTATTGACCTCACATTCGGGTGGGGTACATTCGGATCACTTGGTTTGGTTTGATTTATTGATTCATTAGATTGTTGTTCTCTTTTATTCATAAGTATGGTTAATCAATTGTTGAAATATCTATGGGGACCAAGATTTCATTTTATTTCAATAATAGGCACGGAATCGAAGATGGGAACTGTTGCAATGCCCACTTGGTTCCCCCAACTTGAGGTCCCGTCTTTCTTGAAAGCCTACGGAATGATCGGAACACAATAAGCACAAACGAGCATAGTGTCTTCCGTTGGTGAGACCCCATAGACCGAGTGAAGCATAATGTAACACCCCGAATTTTGGACCAAATACTTAATTTGTGTTTATGTTTTACCATTACGATTTCACCCTTAGATTCGTCGCGAAATCGAGTTTGGGCTGTCGAGTTTTGGAGGGGAATGGACCCTCGACGACAATGCCTCGACGACAGTGCCCTTGGGCATTGTCGCAGGTCACTATCGCCATCACCAAACCCCTCTCGGTGCACTTCGGGCGAGAGTGCCCAGCGAGATTGCCCGTGGCACACTCGCGTGTCAATGTCGTACCATCGCCCCCACCTACTGACTTTCGGTACATATTGGACGACATTGCCCGGCGATTATGCCAGGGGCAATGTCGCGATGTCATAATCATCGTCAGGTTCTGCTCTCTTAAATGATTAGCCCGACTTTTCCTTTCATTTGACAACTTTTGGCATTTGAGAGAGAGCAACGATTTTCCTCCCTTAGGTACGATTTTCTTCCTTTTTCTCCATCACTTGCATTAAATGATCTTCCATCTAATCTTTGGTTATTAATGCAAACCCTAAGGTCCTCCTATCTCTCTTGAGTATTAAATCTCAAGATCTTCAAGCTCCAAAATCTCAAGTCATCGAGGGTTTTGCTATTTTAGGGTTTTTACATCACAAACCCACTTGGTGAGTCTCTTAACCCTTATTACACTATACATTTATTATTATTTGCCTATGTGAAGATTATAAGGAATTTGAAGTTAACCTAAAACTAGCGTTTTGTGTATTTTACTAGTATATGAATAATTGTTCTTGTAGAAGTCATCACATGCCATGAGGGTTCCTATATGCATAGAAAGTTTGTAAAATGAGTTATACATTGACAAAGAAATATCTTTTACTAATATGAGTTTTTGGTTATAAATGATTATATTGTAACTAGGTTTATCACATTTGTTTGATGGTGGTTTTGGTTGACAGATGAATTGTGTGGCTTATATATGAGTATGAAATATGGATTATCACGCTTTGGAATGGAATGAGTTATGCATGAGAAATACTATCTTTAATTGATCGTGACCTAAATGTGAAGTTAATGTCTATTTCCTTGTGCACGGGGATTTAGATGGTAAGATATAATTGGTTATAATTGTTGGCCATGTATGGTCGCTAGCGAGTAGGCAATAGGGGACTTTCTAGTCCTTTAGGTGTAACTCGTCTAGATTGGATAGACAATAATGTCCGTAAGTCCTTGAGGTGTAACTCGACGGAGTAGGCAATAAAGGCATAAATAGTTTGAGGATTGTGATGTCTTTTATGGCATGAGAACTAGAATTGGGACATGATGTGTAATCCAATAACATCACGGGTGACCCCATTCATGTGTTCTCGTCACCCAAGATGGAAACGAGCCTCCCCCGTATTTCAAGAGATATATCTTGTGTATTTTGTTCAGGTGTGGAATATCTTTTCCAAGTTGAATGTTGGCATTGGTTCAACTCTTTGGGTACATCGGTAACAATTAATTATGTTGTAACTGCTTACATTATAAACTGCTAAATCTTTACAATATCACTAGACTTTGGTCTAACACTTGTTTTGGTGTTTATTGGCTCACATGTCATACTAGTGGTGTGCATAGGGCACCTTGACTCACCGGTCGCGCACCTAGGAATCCTGAAGGACCGGGCTTTTGAGAATTTTGGGAGAAGAGCATTTTGGAGACATAGAGACACCCACCTTAATATAGTCTTAATTATTGTTCTAGATTAAATAGGTTGTTGTGTATTATGTTTTATTATTCTGCTACTATATTGATGCAACTACCCCAAGTTTATTGGGTTTTAGTCATTCTTATTCACAAGGTTTATAAACCTTCATATTTTAGATGTCATATTGCCGAAATTTTAAGTTTTAAATTTACCCAATTTTTAGGGTGTTACACATAACGTCTATCCATCATCAAAATGGTCTAGACCTGGTCCATCTCAAAGGCGGTCAATCAAAGATAATAGTATGTCTCACTCGGAAGTAGGATATGAGCGTGATGTATGTAAACTTGTCCTCTATTTCATACTAATTGTGTAATCGGTTTTGAACAAATGAATGAGAGATACATTTTCAATGGAGTGAATGTTAATTATACTACCCAATGTCCTTATTTTCCGTAGATAACTTGAAAATTAAATAAAAATAATGTGATTGATATAATTATAAGAACATATATATATATATATATATAGAGAGAGAGAGAGAGGAAGGTTCAAACGAGAATGCTAACTATTTAAAAAAACAAGAAAACAACAAATCATGTATAAAATCATATGTGATTTTACATTAATCGGCAAAAACTGGACGCGAGCGACTTTGGCCGCCACTTAAGTCGCGAGGAAAAGGCCCGTGAATCATATATGATTTTGTATGTATTCGTTTGTTCTCGTTTTTTCTTAAATAGATGGTGTTCTCGTGTGAAGTATGAACACACCTATGTGTATATATATATATAGGCAAATGATCGTGTGAGAAGTTGAGTTAATGGTGAGAAGCGTGAGAAGTGGATCTGAACCGTTAATATATTTTAATTTCAAGTCCTCCCATGAATTGCGGCTTAGAAGGGAATTGATCTGGTGCATCTTATCTCGGTGCATCTCATCCTAATGTTCGTTCATTTCTCATCCAACGGTTGATAACCACTTCTCACGCTTCTCACCGTTGACTCAACTTCTCACCAGAACCCATCCCATATATATATATATATATATATATATATATATATATAAAGTGAATTACATAAATGGTCCCTCGTGAATGTCTGTTTTTCACTTTTCATCCCTCGAGATCTGAAAGTACATTGGTGGTCTAAAAATTGAGTTTTTTAGCCTAGAATCGTCCCTCTCACTAACACCGTTTGAAGAGGTGCCGTTACGGCAGCCATGTGCCCCTCACGTGAGGGGTATTTTAGTCTTTTTGGGTAATCTTAACTTATTTTGAAAAATAAATTTTATATCAATATATTTATTATATAAATAAATGAAATTTAATGAACCACATTAAAACCCTTCCTCTCACCCCAATGAACCGTCCACCCACATTAAAGTAATTCCTCACCCATGAACCTTCCACACATCATGAATTTCTCCCTTTAATGTCTGTCATACACTCCTCCCTCCACCCCCTTCGACTTCCTTTCTCCAACGATTAAACCCCCTCCTTCCCATGATGACGGGGTGTTCAAGCAAATGGTTTAGATTTTCTTGATGCAGGTCTCTTCGTTCTCTGGTGAACGAAGAACACCTCTCCATGTAGTAAACAAATGAACGGGTGCCCTCTTCCTCTGTGCGGTGAACGAACGAGCATCCCCTCATGAACAATTGACCAGATATGGAAGCAGATCTGGAACTCGAACAACGAACTCGAACGATGGACTCGATATGGAAGCCGAAGCTGCGATTCAGATCTAGATCCAAAGTGAGGGTTCGATATATTTGATTTTAGGGTTGTTTTTATTCACTTTTGATTTTAGGGTGATGGTTCTATATGTAATCTTCTCTTAGTTTACTTTTGATTTTACGGTTGTTTTGGTTTTAGGATCGGTTTAGGATTTTTTTTCTTTTGTTTGTGTTCATAATTGAGGTTTTGATTTTGATTTTGATTATGAATATGATTTAGGTTTTAACTTATTTGTATGAATGTTTGAATTTTTTTTGGGGTTGAATCTGATTTAACTTTGAATATTATATGAATGTTTGAACGTTTTTGGGTTTGAATTTGATTAGCTTTGAATATTGTATGAATGCTTTAATTTTTTTCAGGTTTGAATCAGATTTAAGTTGAATCTTTTTGTATGAATGTTCAAAAAAATTTGATTTGAATATGATTTAGGTTTTGGGTTTAAATATTAACGTTTAATGGTTGCAGGTGGTGGCGGTCGTCGGTTAGCTGCAGGTGGTGGCGGTCGCCTGTTAGCTGCAGGTGGTTGGCGATCGCTGGTTAGATATTGTTCATGATATGGATGCTCTATCCTAATACATTCAAACAAATTTTTTTTAATTTTTATTATAATATATAATAGAGTAAATTATATTTTTGGTCGTTGTGGTTGTCACTCATTATAACTTTGGTACATCTTTCAAACTAATTACACTTTTAGTCACTGTGGTTACCATTTTGTTTCACTTTTGGTCCCTTTGACTTACTTTAATAAAAATAGTTAGTTATCTGTAAGGGTATTTTAGTCCATTTTACCTTTTCATTGTCTTTTTCATTTTTTTCATTTTAATAAATTATAGAGTGAATTACATAAATGGTCCCTCGTGAATGCTTGGATTTCACTTTTCGTCCCTCCAGATCTGAAAGTACATTGGTGGTCCCTAAAAGCGAGTTTTGGAGCCCAAATTCGTCCCTCTTACTAACGCCATTAGCCTGGGCTCCATTAACCCAATCATGTGCCCCTCATGTGAGGGGCATTTTAGTCTTTTTTAGCAATCTTCTTCCTCAACCTCCTTTCTCTTCAACTCAAGAACCCTAGTTTGATCAAACCCAGATTTAATTAGAAATTTATCAGCCTACCACCACCCACCCACCACTAACCACCACCATTGTCCACCACCAAACACAATTTATATTCATAACCTCTTAAACCGATCAGAAACATAAACACAAAACTCAAGAACATTAACAAGTTTATACAATTGAAATCCATGTTAAAGCAAGGTTTAGATCAAATAAGTCTTTTTCATGTATTGTCTTTTTGTGTAAACTTGTGTAGAGGTCAAGGGATGTTTGACCCTATATAAGTGTTGCTTTCTTTATGTCTTGTAAGATTTTGTCAGAGTTGTAACCATTTTACTAAGAGATATATGAATACGACACTTGTGACAAAATTCTCTCTCTAGATTCTCTCTTTAAAATTGTTCTTTGATTGTTAATATTGCTTGAAATCTGTGATCACAATTGGTATCAGAGCTATATCAGATTGAATTGGGAAGATCAACAAAATCAAAATTTTGCAGAAAAATTGATTTCCAAGATTGGAAATGTTACTGTTCATCGACTACTGTTCCATTGCTCAAGATTCGGATTTTGTGATGTTTTTTATGTGAATTTCATTGCACTGTAATCGCAGAATGATATAGAACAGATTATATTCACTTTGTAATCACAATTGCACAACAAATTAGCATCAATTGATTGTTTTTGTAATTTCTTGGTAAGTCATTGTACGCACTGTTCAAGAATCAAATACCCATGATCATGTTCATTCTTGGTGAAATTCATGCCAAAGGGTTGTTCTCGATGCTACAGTTATCACTTGTACAAATTTTCAGAGGCTAATTTCAAGTTTTGGGTGGATTTAAGTTGAATTTTTCGAAAAAAGGTTCAAGATCCACAGAATTCGCACATTTCATGAAGAACTCGTACGAAGAACTCGCATGGTGAAGAATTCGCATAATTCCGTGTGAAAAATGTTTCAAGGATAGAATTCGCATAAGAGTACCATACCAATTCCCAATAATTCGCACACAATCTTGTACGAAAAGTCCAGATTTTGTATGAAAGCTTATACGAAAAGCTAAGAATTCGCATCAAGTTGATGGAAATTTTTTTCTAAGGTAAGAATTCGTATCGATACAAATTTTTCAAGCTTTGAAAATTTTCTAAAGGAGGAATTCGCATCATTGTTACTCTTCTCATACGAAAAGTTCAAAATTCGTACCCTTCTATATGCGAAATGTGTAGAATTCACACATAGCTTTATGCGAAAAGCTCATAACTCGCATACTGTTACATGCGAAAAGTGAAGTTTTGTAATCTTTGTTTATGCGAATTGTGTGCATGTGAATTGTGGTGTTTGAGTGTCATACGAATTCTATACTTAGCTTAATTTTTGAGTGATTTTTCTGAATATCTGACTAACGATCTTTTCAAGCATTATTCTCAGATAAATACTAATCATGCCTTATATAGATGAGAAAGGTAACACTGTTCTCACAAACAGAGATTGTGCAATGTCATATATGCCTGAAATTCCCAAGATGGATGCTGAACTTGAACAGCTTAAACTTCATAACTCAAAGCTGAAAACTGAGATTGATACCCTGAATGTCAAACTAACAAAAGTTGAAATTCAAGTTTCCACATACCAGGCAAAAGGCAAAGATTGGCTCAAGAGAGTTGATGAGAAAAGCAAGAGAGAGAAAGCTGAATTTGAGAAAACTTTCAACCAGAGATTATCTGATCTTTCTAAGAAAACTGAATTAGAAAAGAAAGAGTTAGAAATCAGATGTGCTATACTTTCTAAACAAGTTTCTGAATTTGAGAAAATTGTTATTTCTGAAAGAGATATTTTTGAAAAGGAAAAGAAAAATACTGTGTTTTTCAAAGAAATCTTTGAGAAAAATTAGAACTTGGAAAAAGAGTTTGAATCTGAAAGATTTTTTTTTGAAAATGAGATTTCTAAACTCACAAGTAAGTTGGCTTCTTTATCTTCAGATACTCTGAAAGGACAGAAGAGTAGATCTGATCTACAAAGCAAATTTGATAAACTTTGCAATGAAAAATCCAAGTTGAATGACAAGATCAAACAACTTGAGAAAGCTAATGTTGATTTGTCTGACAAGATAACATCTGAAACACCTGACTTATCTTCCTATGATGATGATTCAGTTGAATCAGTATGTTCTTTTCAATCAGTATCTAGCTTATTTCAAAAGATGGTTTTCAAGAAAAAGAATGTCAAACCTGAAATCTTGAAACCAGATCAGATTAAGACTTCTAGTTCATTTTATGTCAAATCTGCTGATAAATATGTTGTTTATTCTTCAAAATCTGGATTTAAAGCTTCTAAGAAAGAAAAGATGATATGGGTTGTAAAGGGATCTCCTGAATTAGTTAAATACCATAAATCATCTGCATAAGCTGCAAAGAGAAACAAGAACAGACATGCAAAAGGTAAATCTTTTACTCCTGATTTTGTCAAGTCTACAAAGCATCTGATCAGGTTAGCTAAAAGAAAACTTTGATGTTCTTATTGTTGTACTGATGATTTTGTACACAAAGCACACATCAATAACTACTGGTATGGTTCTTACAAGAAATATTTTGATACCGCATTTCACAGAGGTGAAAACCACTCAAGGAAATTTTCACATACTAACCAGACTGGACCAAAATTTATCTGGGTACCAAAACCAGTTAAACCTATGATGCAGGAGCCTACACTCAAGAAGGAGTAAAAAGGGCTATGACTTCTAAGTACAACAACTTAGGACTCAATCTTCAATGTCAAGTGATGACTTCTGAACACCGCAGTTCATGACTCAATCTTCAAAGAATTCTACTGAAAGAATTTTTGAATGTCAAATCATTTCAGGGAGTATTTCTTACCTGTGTAATCATTTTGATTTTGGGAAGATTGATTTTAAGAAGATTGTATTTCAAAGAATATCTTTCTAAAGGAGAAATAGATCTGAAATGTTATATTTTTCAAAAAGGGAGAAACAGATCTACATGGTTATATCTTTTATTTTCAAAGGAAGAAACAGATTTATACTGTTATATTTTATTTTGTATGCAGATATGAAGGGGGAGCATATATGTACAATTTCTGAAAGATCCATCTCATGTCAAGGGGGAGCAGTAAGATATCAAACAAACAGATGATGATTAAACCAGAGATCAAGTCAGGGAGAACAAAGTCAAGCACGTCATGTCAGACTTAAGGGGAGACTGATATTAAGTCAAGGGGGAGCTTAATACAGAAATATCTTTTGAAAAAGGTTGTAAGTGTGTATGTGTGTGTAAAACTTTTTGAAGTTAAAATGAGCTTAAAATGTCATTTTTGGAAGATTTCCATTTTTGGAAAGTTTCTATTTTTGGCAAAATTTTGAAAAGTTTCTAAAAATAACAAGTTTCCATGTTTAGACTGTTTTTCAAAAGTTGGGAAATTTTGCTAAGTCCAAAATTCGCATAACAATGTCATGCGAATTCTAAAGGATTTCGCATACCTTGTTATACGAATTGTTGGAATTCGCATGCAGTGATATACGAAATCCAACTTTTCGCATGCTTCTATATGCGAAAAGTGAGGAATTCGCATATCAGTGTCATACGAATTCTTTGTCTTGCACAGAATTCGCATATTGGTTCGTGCAAATTCTCACAAACATTGTCTCACCTATTTGCAAAACAATTAGCATGCAATTGTTCTGCGAAAAGTGGTTGGCCCAATCCAATCGTGCCACGTGTCTACTCTACTCTTGGGTATATATACAACACTTGTTCATTTTTCAACCACTTTTCGGAGTATTGTTTTTCCTATATGAATTCTTCAGAGCACTGAGCCTTAAACCCTATTTTACGAACTCTTGATTTTCGGACCTCGACCCTTAAGTTCTTTTATTTCAAGGTTAATTTTCATTTTGTTTGTGTTTGATTCTTGTTTTTGTTGTTGTTTGTGATTCTTGTCTTGCAGGTTTTACCCCGACTGGACTAGATTTAGGGTCTTAATCTTCGATTGAACTGTTTATCTTCAAGACTTCGAACTGACTTTTGAAATTTCGAACAAATTGGACCTTGTTTATGATCTAAGTGGTAATTTTGAACACAAAGGAACGTTAATATGACTAAATCGAACCTTGATATTCATTAATTTTATCCAAATTCATCGTGTTTAAGATTTAATCTGATATTGGACCTTTCGACTGTTCATGTGTAGTTCTTGATGAAATTTCAAATTTAATGGGTCCAAATGTGTTCTAATCTCAAAGGATGTTCATTAATCTTGTTTAAAATCAATAATCAAACATCACAGTATAAATTTTAGGTTCCAGATTAAAAAAATTCAAATTCTGATGAATCTGGGTTCATGTGAAATTTATGAAGATTTGAAGGTGTTCATGTGGATGTTCATAATTTTTAACTTAGAAAATTTTCAAGTAAATTTTTTTGAAATTATAAGAGTTATACGAATTCTTGATAATAACATGTTCCATACGAATTCTTGTTTGTCAGTGTCAAATTTTTCTAAGTCTTTAATTCGTATATTTGCTTCATACGAATTCTTGGTTTGTCATGTTAAAATTCTTCTAAGGGAAGAGTTCGTATATCATACCATACGAATTTTGTGTTCATTCCTTCATTTAATTCCTAAGTGAGGAATTCACATACTTGATCCATGCGAATTCTATACTTAGAGATTTTTCAAACTTGATTTTCAATGTCAAAACTTCAGTTTTTCACTAACCACTTGGACCTTGTCAAAACCTGTTCATATTTTCAGGTACCAATGGCTGAACAATCTGTTGATCAAAATGTTCAGATGGGTGAAAACTCACCTAATAAGGCATCCCAGGAGTGTCCAATGCCATCTTCTAGATCAAACTTTCAAGTGCCACCGAATGTCAATCCTGATCTTTTCCTTATCTCACCATCAGAGATGAAACCACAACAGCCAAACAATCATCATCTCCAGTTTACCATTAACATAGATCCTCTTATGTTAGACATTCTGAAGAATCATCCACTGAGAAATGCTTTGAGAGTTCAAGCAGTCGTTCCAGAATTATATGTTCAGCAGACATGTAAAACTATCTTATTCAGTCACATAAGGGTAGAAGGAGAAAGAATTCCAATCCTCAAGCTGGAGATAGATCATTTCACCTCTGTGTTGAATCTTGAAAGACTCAGATTTATGATCAGTCTACCTACTGCAAATGCCAGAGAAGGAAGAACCACTTATGATGAACTGCCATCTGATGCAAAAGTTTTCTAGGGCATCAGAGAAATGGGTTATGTTGGACAACAGACTCAGGTCAACCATTTCAAGAAAAATAACTTCCCTCCGTTCTACTACGCCTTGTTATTGTCATCAACAGGTGTTTAACTACAAAAATCTATCGAACTGATAATGCAAGTATTCACATTTTCAAGCTATTGTACTCAGTGGTTCATGATCTTCACATTGATTATGCAAGCATTTTCTGGACAAAACTGTATGAAAAAGTTGTTGCTAAGAAGACATCAAAAGCACCGAACTACATTCTGTATCAAAGGTTCATGATTGTGATTGTCAGAAGTATGCTGAGGAACAACCGACAGATTCCAACAAGAGTTAATCATCTACTTGCACCAGTAAGTGAACTGAGATATCTGATGAAGCAGAAAAGAGAGTTCAATATCTCTATGCCAGTCCCGGAAAATTTGCTAGATTATGCAGATCTAGAGTGTGATAGTATGATAGCATATAGAAAGTCTATGGGACAACCAGGACCGGTTGACCCTACCCAAGGCTTAAACCCTAGGAGAGCGGAGTCCGTAATGGTTTCTGATACTGTGGGAGTTCAGAAACGGGGAGCGAAGAGGAAAAATACTAAGAGGGGCTCTGGAGGGGGTCGGAGACCAAGACTAGAGGCATCAGGGTCACGGGTCATAACCTAACGTTTAGTGACACCTCCTGCTGATGAAGGTCAAGGCTCTGATAATGAACTGAATCAAGCAAATAGATTGGCTGATGAAAGTGATACTAGTAAAGTTCCTTCTGCAACTAGTGATACTGATAATGTTTCTAATGAAAATGATGAGGATTCTGATACTGAGACTACTGTTGTTGATGTTGATTCAGATAATGATGATGATGATAATGATGGTGGTGCTGAAATAAATGTTGATACCCATGTTGAGACTGCTCAAGTTGATTCATATAATGATGAGAATGTTGATGTTTTCGAACCTTTCTATAGTATTGATGCCATGGAAATTGATGACCAAGTCAATGATAATGTCAATACAGTACTGGGATATATAAGAAGAACTGAGGATGTTTTAGTTGAAAATGTTGTGAGAGAGAGTGACAGGGGAGAAAAAGAACATGGTGAGAGTGAGTGCCTTGTCACCTACCGTTCCAATAGCGCAACCACATCAAATGCTTCGCCGCATGTGTTGCGTGCAAGTATTCAAGACATAAGTAACCCACTTATGCAAGTGCACACCTTAGCCAACCACTCTACCTCCTCTCAACAGTAGATAGTTTCATTTTCTCACGGGGATATAGTACAAAGTCTACCGGTTTCTCATTCGGAGAATATTGGTATTGAAAATAGAGAACAACAGTCCCCGTTCTCAACTTCTTTCAATGCACCTTTGAATCTAGTGCCTTTTGAGATTACAATTGTCATTCCTAGGACACATTTTGAAATAGCTACCATCGGAAGTCTTCGTGACCCGATCGGAACATCCCGAGTAGATTCGCAATCCGGACTACGAGGACAGGATGGAAGTCCTGTTATAGTTCAAATTGTGCCAGATATAAACACAGGCCATGCAGTTGGTTCTACCGTTGTCATGCAAACGGATAATCTATGTGATTCCGGTGTTAATAACCCTGACTATGTGTCAAAGAAAGTTCTTGACGGCACCTTCAAGGTTGTTGAAACCAGGTTAACTAAGAAGTTGGAGGATGAGATGTATGAAATCAAAAGGATGATGAAAGGGAAACACTCTGCTGAACCTGAGCCTACTCCACAAACACAGTCACTTCCACAAATTCCTCAACCTGCTGACTTATCCATTGATGAGCTGAAATCCTTGTTATTTTCCAAATTGTTATCACAAGCTCCGGATAACGAGCAAGATGCATATCTTTTTTCACTTCTGCAATCCCACCTTCAACAACAGCCGCCACAATCTGTGAAACCAACAGATTTGGTCAGTGCTTCAGAGTTTTCTAATTTTAAAACTGATGTTTTGCTTGCTATATCTGATCTTAAAAAGGTAGTGCAAACGTCATGTAAAGCCCAGACGACTGTTTCTAAGCCTAGACATGATCCTGATCAAGATCATGATCATGAGGGGGAGAAAAGGGAGAAATAGGCAACTGCTAGATCTGAGGTTGTTATAGTTGATGAAAGAGCTGAAAATGTTGAAGAGAATATTGATCATGGTGAAAAGCAAAATGATCAAAATGTAAATGATGAGGAGGAAGCTGAGATTATTGGTGAAGGGAGAGAGTTTGTTTTGTATGTGAATGAAGAAGTAGAACCAAGGGTTGCAAAGCCTAAGGTTGCTACTAGGGAAGAAATTTTGTTGCTTACTGGGATTGATGCAGTAAATGTCATTGATCTATCATCTGATGAAGAGGAAACTGCTAATGAAAAGTATGAAAACTTTTGGAAGGTGAAAGAAGAAGAAAGAGAGCAGTTAATGGTATCAGATGATGAAGGAAATGAAAACATTTTGGATATTTTGGTAGATTATTCAGAGGATATTCAGTTGAGCCCGATGCAGAATGATTTACCTGAACCTTCAAGTTCTGCACCTGAAATTCCTACCTTTAAAGAATTCATCCTTTCTGAACAAGCATAGATACCCCCAAAGCATTCCAAGTCCTTTGAACCAACTAAGTCCTGTCAGATTACCTAGCCCAAACAGAATTCCTTGTCCACTTCAAAATGACCAACCCAGAAATGATGACCAACATGACCCTGAAGTTGAACCTGAATTGCATTTTCCATCTAACCCTGTTGAAGCTCAAGCAGGTACTTCAAATGAACCAGAAGTTCCTCTTGTGCCCACTGAAGCTCAGTTGAGACAAATGAGAAATGTTTTAAGAGCACCTTTTCTTGAAGAGGATATGAAGAAGATATTTGTTCAAAAGCTCAGAAAGATGGATATTTACAAGGTTTTGGGGGTTACTAATCAGCCAATGGAATATCAGATTGAGTATGCAAGATTCATGAATGGGGAAAAGAAAGCATAAAAGTATGTCAAGAACAAATCTGGGATTGTAACTGTGAAAGAAGTGAGACTCAGAAAATGTCAACATATTTGGTATCCAGTCTTCTTTGTTCAGAGAAGAGATATGACTGAATGTGAATTTTCTGAAGCAGATTTCAAGTTCTTAAATGTTGATGACGTTGAATATCTATATCATTTGTTCAGGAATATGACAATCAGACCTGAAAACATCATCTTTGCTTTGGAAGCAGTGAAGAGATTCATGAGAAGACAGGTGAATTATACTTACTGCTATGACTTTCAACTGGGAATTGAAACAAACCAGAAGAAAGTTAACATGATAAAGCCTAATCTGGATTTGGAAGATATTGATAGTTATGGTCTGTTCACTATTCTTGAAACTCCTGAGCTTGGTGTGATATACAAGAATGGAGAAAACAAGAAGAGATTTTTCAGAGTGTCAGAGATAGCTAAATTCTCTGATGGAACTTTAAAAGTGATCAGATGTGACACCCTCAAATCTGTCAATAGCAACAAATTTAAATTTTTCTAAATACATCGATAATTGCTTCATCTACAATCACAATATAAGATTTAACCTCAATACATACAATCTATAATAAAGACGGGTGCTACTAAAAACCAATAACAGTTACTATCTCCAACTTGCGGAAGACTTCATCAACAACTTATTCTCGTATAAAGCTAAGGCTCAACTCTTCATGAGGCTACTAGAGTCCGAACCCCCAACTGAAACCTGATGCACATGCCGACAAATAAAAAGGTTAGGCTTAACGCCTAGTGAGATCAAGAGTTTTAACATGAATAAATATATCTTTAAAAGAAAGGAATTCAGTTCAAATCAAGATCCTTAGAAATGGTTTACTTTAAAATGGAAACGACACATTTTCCCCATAATATGCATTTTTAAAGACAATGCTCCCAATCACACATTCTTTATAAAACAATGCAACCCATAACTCACCCAAAACGGGATTATAATTCGACACCCAATTTGTGAAGACGTGGATAACACTTCATGTCCCAAAACACCCAAACACGGGTGGGACATAATACTCGACCCTTAAATAGAGGAAAACAATCCATAAAGATATGGTACGTCATCGAAAACATGTAACTCGAATTAATACTCACGCGACCAAGAAATAGAATGAAATCCAAATATTAAAGCATGGACAATTAAATATCCAAAATACTACGGGCCGACAACGGGGGATACCCGTATCTTTTGAGAGTGGAGGGAACAAAAAAGTATGACACCCATACAACGTTAATCGTATGACACCTCACGACATAAACGCCCAAGTGTCCCTACGACTTCTTGACAAGTTCCACCCAAAGAGACAACTGACCTTAGCGAATACCACCGGGATTACCGCCAAAGGCTCGACACACGGGGGATACAACGAAGGCATTGCCCCACATGGCGAAGGTCCCAAACGCCCATCAAAGGACTACCCATAGTCATAATAGCTCAACCGGACTCAGCCCACCTAGTGCCTACTTGTAAAGTCAAGGTCATAAAACATGAGTCCCGGAGTCCAACCCCGTACCACCCAACTGACCATCAAATAAGACTGACTTACGTGCCTATGGATCCAATGCAACACAGTCTAAGATTACATGACTACACATGAATGACTGAAGCACTCGAGCCTGTAATTATCATAATTATGCAATAAAATGCATTAAGTTGTAAATCATAATTTGGACTCTAAATCGAGCCATTAAAACCGAACAAATGTCCTCAAGACTCTTTTAAGTCAACAACGAGCTAAAATGCTCGAAATCCATCTGACCAACAAATAACGGTCCCCCAAAATAATGAAATGTCTTTAAACGACATTTATGCAGACACATACCCTAAAGAGGTGATTAACCCAAAACTCATCACGTATTGGGACCAAGGATTAACCAAATAGTTTATGAACTCAAATATCCCAAATGTCGTACGTCGTAAATTATACTTCATTTGTACAAAAAATCACCGAAGATGCATAATTCATAAAATGGGCTTTATTTGTACCAAATCGTTAAGAATATGTAAAACATGTCCTTTACTTGTTGGAACATTCAAAACCCAAATATGAGCATTTCATGGAACTAAACGACCCAAGTTTACCAAATATGAAAACTTATTAAAAATACTCATACTTGACAAATACCAAGTAAAATATATTTTTTTACTTTAAAATACACATTTTGGCATGTACATAGTTTTCACAAAGCATCTTGAACTCACTTTGCTAGATTTAGGCTAAATCTAGATTTTACCCCAACTTGAGCTTCCTTGAATAAATATGAACTTTCAAGCCAAAACCTCCAAAACCTAGATCCAAACATTTTCAACCGTAAATAACCATATTCAACCATTTAGAAACATTCCCCAAACATTTTACATAAAGATCTCGACTTAGGTCAATCGCACGGATCGTACCGGGAGTCGGTGCCTCCCCGCGATAGTGACACTGTCACTATCGCGTGGCACAATCACGCCGAATGTACCGAAGCCCAAAAATGTCTAAAACTCGCGATTCTCGCGTTGGTTGATTTAAGGCTCGAAAGCACAACATTTTTCACCCAAAAGATAGACGGAAGATGGAGAGATTACCAACGAAGGACGGAAAGTTACTTTGCAAAAAACCGAGTGTTACATCAGACTTCAACTCAATTAGAGATTCAAGGAGAATAAAGAAAAGATAAAGCGAGGAGAAAAGCCAATGTCAAAGTTCGACAGATTAGCTTTGGAAAGAGTTCTTGATGCTTTGGATGACAGAATCCATTTCAGAAGAGGTATAAGGAATTTTGAATCTTTGCTTGGTATCAGAAAATGAAGTTTTTCAAGATGGGGCAGATAAAGTTTTTTGTTATTTGATCTAAAAGGGGGATATTGTTAAAGCAAGGTTTAGATCAAATAAGTCCTTTTCATGTATTGTCTTTTTGTGTAAACTTATGTAGAGGTCAAGGGATGTTTGACCCTATATAAGTGTTGCTTTCTTTATGTCTTGTAAGATTTTGTCAGAGTTGTAACCATTTTACTAAGAGATATATGAATACGACACTTGTGACAAAATTCTCTCTCTAGATTCTATCTTTAAAATTGTTCTCTGATTGTTAATATTGCTTGAAATCTGGGATCACAACCCCTAAATTAAAAAAAGCACATTTTATACATAACTGAAGAACATCAACATGTTTGATAAATTAAAACAAAAAAAGTTTGATAAATTAAAACAAAGAAAAACTAAAAAAATACAACACCTTGAACCCGAATGTATTCTTCTTTTGTTCTTGTTTTGGTTCTCCATACAAACAAAGAAAAACTAAAAACCTTGAACCCATAAGAAATCTTTGAATCAAAACCCCACAAACCCAAATCTGAAACCATAGAATCGAAATATTTGAATCATAACCTCCGATACCAAATCTAATTTTTTTTAGGAACCCGTCCAATCCTGATACAATACCTTTGAATAGAAACCTTTGAATCGAAAGCTTCAAATCGAAACCCTCAAACCTCGATCTGAAGCCCTCTTGAACCCCGATCAAAAATCCTCAAACTAGATCTGAAATAGTTGGATCTTTTGCCTCTTAAAATCAGTCTCATCATCCTTTTGGTTTACGTTGAAGAAGAGGGTGAGATGATGGCGGATTTGCAGAATAGATTGAGGAGGAGGTGGATTTGCTTATGAATTTTGCTTTTAAAAAATGGGTGTCTAGAATTTTGCATAAAAGATGTCTGTCATTCCCCTTGGAAACCCATTTTAAAGCTTGGGAAGTTGGGAAGCCATGTGGAGACTTCGAGCCATGTGCAGACTTTGAGCTTTTGCCACATAGCATTTTCCTTTTTACATTTTCAAATAACAAATCTTCAAAAAAATACTAGAGTTCCACATATATCAGAATTTGTTCAAAGCTTAACAAATATATAAATTTAATTAGTATTTTCTGGAGATGGGTTTTAATGTTCTTGATTGATAAAAAAATTAAAATCTGGGTATCTTATCAATGTTCTTGAAAATGGTGGTGAGGATGAAGATAAAAACAGGTAAAAGGACCAAAATGCCCCTCACGTGAGGGGCACATGGCTGCTCTAACGGAACTTTTCAAATGGCGTTAGCGCTAGGGACGAATTTGGGCTCCAAAACTCGCTTTTAGGGACCACCAATGTACTTTCAGAACTGGAGGGACGAAAAGTGAAATCCAGGCATTCACGAGGGACCATTTATGTAATTCACTCTAAATTATATATTAAATTACAATTTTAGTCCTTATGGTTTGTCTTTTTTTTCTTTTTCCTATTTTTTTTCATTTTATACCCTTATTATATTAATTAACTAATGATATTTTTTACTAACAATACATGAAAATTACATATTTCCATTTTTTTAAATTACACTATTAGAAAATATTGTCGATATTTTTAAAATAAGTCAATCATTGAATATTTTAAATTTTACGCAATTTATCCGATATATATCTGCAAATCCGTCTACACTAATTTCTGCAAAAAAAAAAAGTTGAAACTGTATGAACCCCAATTCAATTCAAGCACAATTCAATTCAAGCACAATTCAATTCAAGAATTAACAATCAAGATTCTAGAGAGAGAGTAGAGAGAGAGTAGAGAGAGAAACTAAGTCGTATTCAATGATATGACAATTACAAGTACTCAAGATTGTTACTAACACTCATGACACAAGACACTATTTATACTCACTAAAACTCTCAAGACATAACAAACATCACAAACTCTCACAAGCTTAAACTAGTAACTCTCAAACAACTAAAGTTGACTTTACAAGACTTGACTATTTGACTTTACAACACTTTGACTTTTCCTATTAAATCTTGGATACAATTATACACTAACAATCTCCCCTTTGTATTCAAGATTTAATAAAAATTTGACAATCGTCTTCAGCGCTTTGATTCTTCAAACTTTGACTCTGACAACTTTAAACTTTGTAGCTCTGACAGTATTTAGTCTCTGATGCTTTGAAGAATCTTGAAAAGTCTTTCACATTTAGTATCTTTGGAAAATCAACAAGTCTTGAACACGAATCTGAATTCTTGAAATTCCTTTGAATTTTCAACTTTGAAACATCTTTGAAATCTTCATCTTTGAACTTTGAGGAATCTTTGATCTCATATCTTCATCTCTGAAATCTCTGGATCGTCTTCAGAAAACCAACTTTCTCGAATCATTTGGACTTGTCTTTGTCGGAATGATTTCTTTTCATCAGATTTGAACTTTCAGAATTTCTCCACAAAGTCTTTTCACTTTGAACTTTCTTCATGACTTTGAAATTGAACTTTGTAAATTTCTCCCCCTTTTTGATGAATTGTGAGAATCAAAATCATCAAAATTCATTTCAATTTCAGCTCAGTCTTTGAAACTTCTCCCCCTTTTAAACAATGTAGAACAATCTTCATGATCTGAACATTCTCCTTCAATTGATCTGATAACGAGCCGTCAATTCATGAATGTATTTATCCGAATCTTTTCAAATTCAGACAAATTAGAATGATAACCCTGAATCAACAAATGAAACAGTTAGGAATGCCTGTCAATAACACAAAGTTACTGTATACAATGAATGTACAATGGAAGGAGCTTGAGATGACGTTCACTCCCCAGGACTTCCATTCAATCATTGAAAAACACAAGGTATATTCTATGAATGTTTGTTGGATCATAAATTGTATTCAAGATTAAAGTTAAATTAGGGGGTCTAAACTGTATTTATTTGATAGTTAATTAGAGGGTTTATTATGTAATAAGTTAATAGTTTATTAGCTATTTGGCCTCAAGCCCATAAGCCCATTAGGCCTAAAAGCCTGGGTATTTAAAGTGTTTATTAGTTTAGTTTTAGGGTTTAATCCTCTCATTAGTATCATTATCATAATTATTGTTTAAAGAGAGGTAGCAAGTTTTCTCTGTATTCAAAGGGTATCAAGAACACTCAAGGGTTTCATTGTTTATTCAAGGGATTGGTATGTTATTCTGATCTTATTATCTCTTGATTATTATTGTGTTGCTTGATTACTTGATTGATTATTTACCAACTAGATAAATCTGGGATAACAATGTTCTGACAGAAAAACAAATTTTTTGTGTGCTCGTACTTGTGTATGAAAGAATTAACACAATGATTGTGTTTCATAAGGCTCAAAGTATGTAATCCATTGAGACAACAATGGTATACACAGACTCAATGTGCATGATGAAGGGTCGAAGGTGGGGCAATTTTCCTTCTTTTTCAATATCAGTATATTCCAAATGAAGAACCAATAGATTATGTGTTGCATCCCCAGAAAATGTGAAACATTCTCTTTTTGAGAAAAGAATGAGTAGCTGGTGGGGTTATATGCAAGAGATGGCATGGGCTCACTGCCTGTTTCAATGATGGTCACCAAAGAATGTGAACCAATCAGTAGATGTGGCTGCCCGACTCAGAAAGAAGTTTGGTACAGAGTCTATTATTCTTTTACTCTGATCTCTCACCCTCTTTCTTTTAATCTTTTAAGCTCACTTCTAACCAATCTCTCATTTCCATTTTACCTCATCACATACCACTCTCAATCTTTTGACCCCTCTCCCCTCAATCACTCTAAGGAATTACTTCCTGGGTAGGAATCACTGGTTATCGTGAATCCATGGAAGTTCTGTTAAGTTCTTACACTGAATCCCATGTATTTGTCCTAAAAAAAATATACGTATCTCAATGATTTTCTTGACATTTAAGCACAAGAAATCATTTTTCAGTGTATGTATGCTCATAAAGATAAGAATGAAATTTGAGCACTTTAAGCATTTAAGATTTCTCAAAACTTTATATGAATGAATAATCATGAAAGAATAGAAATGTTTTAAGAATCTGACAATGATTTAAATCAGATCAAAATTCATGAAAAATAATATTTTGGGAAATCAAAGACGTAAGATGTTTATATGAACAATATATAAACATATTAACAATGAAAGCACATAAAATGATGAAATGATGTTTGATTCAAAAAACAGTGAATAGCAAACGGGAGTATTACCATAGAAAGATTAAACTTTTGATACATGGTAATAACAAATTCAAATGAAGTACTGAACCGGTGTGTGTGAATACTTGACAGTATATGGACAAGATAATACACAAGTATTGATCTTTGGAAACACACGATCAGTTAAACATTAAAGCTCCATAATGAAAAACATTTAAAGTCACACTTCCAAATTCCTGAAATCTTTTGAGAATAGAGAAGTGGTTTGAACATTTAAGAAAACGTTTTTCA
This sequence comes from Arctium minus, assembly GCA_954870635.1. Classification (NCBI taxonomy): domain Eukaryota; kingdom Viridiplantae; phylum Streptophyta; class Magnoliopsida; order Asterales; family Asteraceae; genus Arctium; species Arctium minus. The sequence continues at coordinate 17,151,608 of OX941097.1, read as the reverse complement.
TGTTTGAAAGTTGTTCTTCTTTCAAACAATCATAGATTAAGATCAGAAGTTATTTACCTTTAAGCTCCCCCTCAAATCATGATAGAATGATTTATATTCTGATAAGCTCCCCTGGATATTTGCATAATATCCTCATTTTAATCATTTAAGAATGGGTCCTGATCTATTGTAATCAGAAACCACACTCTTGACATTGAGGTGCGGGTTTTGAACTATTTTGTTTAAAAGCCTTTGTCTTGACTTTGAAGTCCGAGTTCTGAGCTGATTTACTCAGAAATCTATGTTCTTTCTCCCCCTTAAACCTTGGGTGCCTGCAACACAGATTTAGCTTTTGGTACCCACTGGTATTTGGGTCCTGAAGTATTAGTTGCAGTTCTTGTGGGGGTAACATAATAAGAACCATACCAGTAATTAACAAAAATATTGCTTACAAAGTCATTTGATCCACAGTAAGAACAACAAATCTTCTTCTGAGCAATTCTGATCAAATGATTAGTAGAATAAAACATATCAGAATTACCAAAAGATTTACCTTTATGCGCTCTGTTCTTTTTGGCATTGGATGTAAATGCAAATGCTTTGTCATTCTTTTTCTCATCCGAAGAATCTTTAACCCTCCAGACCATCTGCTCTTTCTTAGATTGCTTTCCAAGAGATTTTACATAAAAACTCGTTGAACCATCAACAGATTTGTTATAAAATAGATTAGATGGTCGTATCTGATCTGATTTGACATTGTTTGATTTGACACTTTTCTTTTTAAAAACATTTTCATGAATAGAACTTGAAGCTATTTTGAAAGAACAGACTGATTCTGTTGAGTTATCAACAGGTGATTGATCAATCACATCAGCTAAAACTTTACCTGACAAATCAACGTTTGCAGCTTCCAAGTTCTTTATCTTTTCGGATAAAATGTTTCTTTCAGCAATAATTGTGTCAAACTTCTGTTTCAAATCAGATTTAGCCATCTGTTCTTTAAGAATGTCTGAGGATAGAACAGTTAACTTGGATGTGAGCTTAGATATTTCTGATTCAAAGATTTGACGCTCTTGTTCAAAATCTTTTTCTAAATTCTTGTTTTGTTCAGAAATATCTTTGAAAATCCCAACATTTCTCTTCTCAGCATTTTTCTTTTCAAGCTCAAAAGACTTTTTCTTTTCTTGAAAATTTTTTCTTTCTTTTTCAAGTAAGTCTTGTAATGAAGAGATCTGTTTGGGAAGTTCAACAGTTTTATCTTAAAGAAATTTTCTCTCTTTGGCAAAAGTGTCTCTTTCTATAATTAAAATCTTTTCAAACTCAGACACTTGCTTAGAGAGTTTAATGCATCTAAGCTCAAGATCCTTTTTCTCTTGATTAGATTTCTTTGAAAGATCAGACAGTTGTTGAGTAGAAGATTTCTTTGAATCAGCTTTAACTTTATCTGCTTGGAGGCTTTTCGTCAGTTCAACATTCTTTAACTCCAGTGCAGATATCTTGTCTTCAAAAGCCTTAAACTTGTGTTGAAGCTCAACTGATTCAGCTTGCAATTCTGAAGATTTTTGTTCAGTTGTCTTCAGTTGGCTTTGAAGATTCACTATCTTTTTCTCTTTCAACTTGATTTCTTTTTCACAAGTCTGAATAGTATTCTCTTTTAAAGTAATCATCTTCTCTTTCTCTTTAATCTGTTTTTCTTTTGCACTGATGATACCTGCAAAATCAAATTTAGCATAATTAGCACATTTTGCACAATCAAAAGTTTTATCAGAATTTGACAAATTAGATTTCAACTCCTGAATCTGTTTTAGAAGAACTGAATTTTGATTTTTCAGTTTATCCCTTTCAACTTCTATTTTTGGTATCTCAGGCATGTACATGATTGCACAATCTCTTCTTGACAAAACTATAGACATCTTGAATAGAATGATTAGTCTTGAATGAATGATCGTTCCCAAACAATTCAGAAATTTTGACTAAAAGTCAAAATCAGATCACCACTTGAAAATAATTCTCAGAAAAAGTACAAGTCTAGAACTCGCAGACACAAGAAACTCGCAGATCTCTAAACTCGCAAAGTACTGTTCAACAATCTTCGCGCTAAACGTTATGTGCGCGAAATCGAAACTCGCAGAACACTGAATGCGCGAAGTGAGAACCTCGCTAGACATGATATGCGCGAAGTTGCTTCTCGCAAAGAGCTTCGTGCGTGAAGTAGACTTAGAAAATTTTGATCAAGTGAACTTCTCGCAAGTGAATGTAAACTCGCACATCAATCAATCCTTGCGCGTTCCATACTTATAAAATTTTGACAATATAGAAACTCGCTAAATGGAAACTCGCATATCAAGACAACTCGCAAGTCACTATTGATAGAACTTCTCGCTGAACGCCTCGTGCGTGAACTATAAACTCGCAGAAGGCTTTTGCGCGTTTTGTCCACTTCTCACAAACTCTTTATGCGTGAACCACACTTAACTTTTTTAATATCAACTTGCGTGTTCTTGGTAGCTTGCGCGAACTTCAGTGTGTGTGTTCTTCGTATGAGTGTTGCGCGAAGTCTGAATCTAGCGCGTTTTACACTCTGAATTCACGGATTCGATCTAAATCTTTATAAACCTGCAAATTGAATCTCAAAAATACACCAATATCATCGATTGATGAAAATGAAAACTTTCAAATCCATTAATAATGATCAAATCAAAGAAATTACAGTGCGATTTATCAAGAATATAGACTTTGTGTTCGTTTTTCTGAAAATCACGAAAATCTAAAATTACATCAAATCCAGTGATTAATTCGTGAAAGTGTGTGAATACAAATTGAATACAATCACAAATCGAATACAATCAATCCATTTATACACACTAATTTGAACACATCAACAAAAAATCGATCAAACAGTGAAAAACCAAGAAGTCGACTGAAATCTTGAAAATTTCCAGAAAATTGATCCAATTCAAGTAGTGTGATCTTTCTGAATTAGTTTGGTCTCGCTCTGATACCAATTGAAACTGTATGAACCCCAATTCAATTCAAGCCCAATTCAATTCAAGAATTAACAATCAATATTCTAGAGAGAGAGTAGAGAGAGAAACTAAGTCGTATTCAATGATATGACAATTACAAGTACTCAAGATTGTTACTAACACTCATGACACAAGACACTATTTATACTCACTAAAACTCTCAAGACATAACAAACATCACAAACTCTCACAAGCTTAAACTAGTAACTCTCAAACAACTAAAGTTGACTTTACAAGACTTGACTATTTGACTTTACAACACTTTGACTTTTCCTATTAAATCTTGGATACAATTATACACTAACAAATGTATTGTTTTCATATATTTCATTTACTTAAATGTTTTTTTAAATGTGTATCAAATAAAAAACTTTATGATATAATTATTATTTATTTTTTTTGAATTATAAACTAAACTTTATTGAAACAAAAAAATAAATAATCAACTAACAACCACACATTTACATTATTTTATTTATTTTCATGGATCAATATATCAAAAAATAATGATTTACAAGGTAAAATATGCACGGTTCATGATTATGCATTTCATATCAAACAAAACGTACAAGGTGGCATTTGGTACGTATACATTATTGAATTGTATTGAACAAGACATAATTGGATGGGACATGATTAGATATAACAAGTGTTTGTCTTGTTAATCGGTTATTTATTTTTCATTCCGATAAATTTAAGTTTATATTTTGAAAAAAATAACTATATTATTAACTTTTTTTATTTGATACACATTTAATTAAGAGTAAACACCAATTTTAGTCCCTGGCGTTTAGTGATTTCTTTGAAAGAGGGGTATATGGTTTCATAATTCAAGTTTACGTCCTCAGGGTCTGGATTTTGCTTTGAAATAGGTCTTTGGATACTAACGACGTTTATTTAGTCTGTTAGTGCCAGGGGTAAAATGGGTATTAAAATATTTCCCTCCTTTTTAACCAAACGCCTCTTCCCCACAACTCCATTTAGCGATATCGTCTTCTCCAACTGATATTGTCTTCTCCAATAAGCTCATTCTCCAACTGATTAAACGAAAATGGTGCTTTGCTACTGCGATGTCCAAGCTACTGTGAGAACCTCGTGGACATACTCAAATCCCGGTCGTAGGTTCTACACTTGTGGAGGAATGGTAAGCTAATTTCGAATTTCAACATATCCTTCATACCAAGGCTCAATTTCTTCCATCTCCTTCACAAAAGCATCTCCTTTTTCTATTCCAACCTAATTACCCATTGTTTTCATTTTGACAGGGTCAGTGTTCATTTTTTGGTTGGTTTGATCCACCCATTTGTGCAAGGTCTATGGATGTCATCCCTGGTTTGCTAAGATCTAAGAATCGAGCTAAGCAATATGTCAAAGCTAGAGAAAGGGAAAATTTTAAGTTGAATTTGATTATAGTGATTAGTTGGGTTTTTTTTGTTTTTGTATATATTTCTGTTTGAAATAATCTGGGTGTAGATCCCATAAACAGTGCAATCACAGTAAATAATCAATAAACAGTAAAGATTGAATCACAATTGCTGGTCATATGATTAGATTTATCAATAAAGGGTTTAAGGTTTACAAAGATAATTTCTGATAAGGATTAGTAAACCTTTCTAATAATCAACTCTTCCCACAAAATAGGTTTTGCAACCTATTTATACTCCAACCCTAAACCCTAAGGCCCAATAAACACAAAAAGCCTAATTACAATTAAAGGCTTTTTACAACGCTTTTAAATAAAACAATTAAACTCTATAAATGTGTTATACAACTTTCAACGCACTAGGACTTTCAGTCCTAACAATCTCCCCCTAAAGTTGAATAAGACATTTATCATCATGAAATCTTCAGGCTTTGATCTTCTTTCTCTCTTAAATCTTTGAAAAACTTTGGTGTTGCTTGTCTTCATATCTTTCCAAGCTCCCCCTTGAATAAAGATCTTGGTCTTTATAGTTTCAACTTTGTAACCAGATTCAATGTACAATAGCCTCGACTGAACGCACTATTGAGCAACTTTCAACTGTAGAAACTCAACACATCGAATTAGCACACAAGAAAGATAATGTGCGAGTTACGAGCCATTCCACGGTGCATCTTCAGTTTAAAAACAAAGAATCTGTCTTTGAACCGCTAGTTGAATAGACTTTCAGATTAAGAACTTGTAGAACCAATATGCTTGTAGGAGGAATCAACTTGTAGCAAACACTACATGATACGAGATAGAAGAAATGCAATCTTGAAATCTAATGGCCTTTCTGTTAATGAATGCCCAAAAATTAATCATACGATGATTGTAATTTTGAGTTTTGTTTCATGAAATTAATAAATAAATAAAAGGCATTGCCCAATTTATTATGTCTATGTTATATTTTGTGTTTTAATTATTCATAATAAATAACATTAGAATAATGTATTCTAAATGTCCCTAGTTAAATATTATTTTGGGTTTTTAGGTTGAAATAATATGATAATGACTAGCAAATGTAGGGATTCATATAGAGATGTTGAATTTGCATATAGGTACAAAATGGAGATTTTGTGTATCGGACGTGACTCACTATGAGAACACTTAATTGGATGTCATGTGAGTGTCATAAGTGTTTCTCATGTGGTCAATATACATGTAATTCTTTGACTTGAGAAATATGGAGTTTGTTATGTGTGAGTAATATATTTTGACATTTGTTCTAATCATTCCATAACTGAGTGACAGAATTATTTTTGGGTATGTTGTAAATCACATGGTAGAACTAGCATGTATCGAGATAGGATTTGTCCCTCATTTATGACGGGAGTGATGTCTCTGGGCCACTTGATAAATATATAAGAAGGAAATGCATCTATGCTCAGATAAATGATATGAGATATCAATGTTTCGTGTTCAATCTAGACATCAAGGACAAAAGAATTAAATGTGTAAACTAAAATTGACTACAAACCGATAATTTGTTGTATCGCCAATTCTCGTCATTTGGGTGATGGTGATGTATTGCTAGATACCGCTCATTGTTTATAAATAAAAATACGAGATTTATAATTATTACCAACATGTTGAGAACCCATTGGGTCACACGCTTTGGACATATTCGAATAAGGAGTTTAAATAATTAAAACGTTTAATTATTATATCTGATTTGTATTGATTTAATCTGATTAAATAAAACCAGATATTATTTATGTTGGACATAAATAAAGTTGACTAGGGATGACCTTTGTAAGAGAGTGATGGTGTATGGAAAGTCTTACACTCAAGTAAGGTGTAGGGATGGTGGTGCTTTCATGTCATGCCTCTCATATCCATATAAATGTATGACATTTTATACAAGAGTTGGTCTTACAATTCTCTCTAAAAAATCATCTACAACTATATGCTCCCTTTCCTTTCTAAATTTTGAAATTGTGACTAGCATCACGAGAAGGCAAAGGATTCAGATTGTTCGCGTGGATACCGTGAAGGCATCAATATTTGTTTGTTGTTGTGAGTCAAAGTCTCATTAACTGTGAGATATAATTTCGAAACACCCGATTTATTCCGGTTCGTATGGGTCCTTGGAGGGTTACGGTTTTATTTTCCGCTGTCCTTGAGATCCCGTAACCCAACAGTGGTATCAGAGCTACTTACGAACCTCTAGATCGTTTTTTTTGTGACATGCATGCATTTTTAAAAACTGTTTTGCTACTGTATGTTTTTGTTTCGTAAATATTTTGGTTTTTTCGTCCCAGAAATACTCTGAATCTGAGAAAACTTAAAACATGAAAAACGTGGAGCTTTCTGTTAGGTTTCCACAGGATTTTGAATCCCATCATTTTGACTTCGTATGAATTTTTTACGACAGTGTCGCAATGTTGTTCGAAAATCGAACCCACTACGGGTTTGACTTGAATTTCAACCCATAAGGGTTCTAGATCTTTGAAATCCTAAAACATAAAAGATGTGTATCTTTTTGTTAGTTTTCCAAAAAACTTTGAATCACCCTTTTTCGATACCGTATGAATTTTGTATTATTTTTATACGGTGGTGTTGCAAATCGGTTTTATATTTCAATGTGATTGAATATGTATAATGTGATGTGCTTGGTGAATGGTTATAGCCCTTAGTCATGGATGTATTCTATTTGATAAATACGACTTACATGTCATGCATTTCTCTATATACTCTATTTGTACATTCTCCTCTCATCCAATCCCGTCAAATGTAACTCGAGGTTTCTTTATTTGAAATGTAAAGTATTTTGTATAAAAGAAAGCAAGAGATGAAGGCGTTATGAAGTGATAAAGATGAGAAGACTTAGAACCATAAGAGTTTATTTATGTAATGATATTCATACTTGGCTCTATGAATACCGCATAGGGGGGCTATAATCATCTCACATTTATTTTTACGCTTTATATATATTGTGATATATTATGCGTGGTTGTATGTATGTGATACTTGTTACAACATTTTAAAACAAAATATGATTTTAAAATATATAAGTAAAAGGAGTTTTACAAATCAAAATGAGTTTTGATAAATTATTAATTGGTATTTATATAAGATATAAAATGGACAATCGATCTTGAGTGATAAGGTCTTAGTACATCATAGCAAGATTTCAACCGGTTTTGTCACAAAGGCCTAAACCGCCAAAGAAAGGAATGTATTTAAGTGATCCTCGTGATCCTCCTCCAATCTGGATTTCGGTTAAATCAAACTATGAGGAAATGATCTATTACAAAAGAAAGAATGGTAAAATCAAACTAACTAAAATCCCTCACCAAAATATTAAGTTTAAGATGCCTTCTAAACATGACACTTTTCAAGACTTTGATCATCGAGGGTGGGTCATGCTAAAGTTGGGTACTCTCTTTAATCTTAGTAAGATAAGGTAAGCATATGATTCCTACAAGCCATTTTGGGTCGGACTTAACCAAATTAAGCCTAATAGGATTGGGGATTTGGAGGCATGTGTTGGGAACATTCATATGATGAATTTAAATAAAAGTTATTCACCTAACTATCCAAGAGTTACATAGAGATGTAATTAGCAATGTTGTTGCTTACCTAAAACAATATTGGTTGATCGGTTAGCTAAAGTTAAATTGATCGATAATGAGAATATGGAACTTGGCCCGCTAGAAAGCTTATGACGTTTTCCGAAACAATAAAAGAGGGTTGTTGTTTTGATTAAAATAGTGGGAGCTTGTTTGATAAAAGTCCTTATTAAACAATAAAATTTCTTGACACTAAGAACTCTGCTTATTCTATTGTAGATTACTAATGGCACAAACCAACAATGGAAACAAAAATACTTTGCAATCGATTCTCTAGAAAGAAAAACTAAATGGAAAAAATTTCATCAATTGGTATAGTAATTTGAGAATTATCCTCAAAGCTGAAAAGAAACTGTATGTCTTGGAGCAACAAATCCCTAAAGAGCCTAATTCCAGTACTCCTAGAACTGAAAGGGATACTTTTAAAAAACATGATGAGAATGCTTTGGACGTCTCATGTCTAATGCTAATAACCATGGAACCTGATCTTCAGAAGCAACATGAAAACATGGGGGCGTTTGATATGATCGAACACCTAAAATTGCTATTCCAAGAGCAAGCTAGACATGAAAGGTACGAAACATCCAAGGAACTGTTCTGTTGTAGAATGTCCGAAGGTAGTCCCATTGGCACTCATATGCTTAAAATGATTGGGCATATTGAGCGTCTTGAAAGACTAGGTTTTTCTTTACGAAAAGAGTTGACCATTGATGTAGTTTTGCAATCGTTGCTAAATAGCTACAGTCAATTCGTGATGAACTACAACATGCATGAATTTGACAAATCCCTTCCATAATTGCTCAATATGTTACGAACAGTTGAGCAAGAGCTTGCAAAGAACAAGTCTACCATTTTGATGGTCCAAAAAGACAAGAAAGGGAAAGGCAAAGGAAAATCCATTGCCAAACCCACTTCTAAATCTTTGAAGCCAAAAGGAGGCATTAAGAAACCCAAGGTAACTGTACCTAAGGAGGTTGAGTGTTTTCATTGCAACAAACCCGGGCATTGGAAGAGGAACTGTCCTCTCTACCTTCAGGAAAAGAAGAAAGGAAGTGTAACTTCCATTTCAGGTATCTATGTGATAGAAGCTAATCTTTCTACTTCTTATACATCATGGATATTAGATACTGGATGTGGTTCTCATATTTGTAGAAACGTGCAGGAACTCAAAAGGACTAGAAGGTTGAGTAAAGGTGAAGTTGATCTGCGTGTTGGAAATGGGGCAAATGTTGTTGTTATAGCCGTAGGATCTATTTTGTTAACTTTACCGACCGGATTATTATTAGAACTTGATGACTATTATTGTGTACCATCTATTTCTAGAAATTTGATTTCTGTATCTTGTTTAGACAAGAAAGGTTTTACCTTCAGTATTGGAAACAAATGTTGTTCATTCTATTTTGGTAATATATATTATGGTGACGCAAGTTTGATTAATGGTCTTTATGTTCTTAATATGGATAATCCGATTTATAACATAGATAAAAGGGAGGTCAAATCGAATAGTTCGAATTTAACCTATCTCTGGCATTGTCGTCTTGGTCATATAAATGAAACTAGCATTTCCAAACTCCATAAAGATGGATTATTGAACAAATTAGATTTTGAATCATATGGGACGTGTGAAGCTTGTTTAATTGGAAAGATGACAAAGGCTCCTTTTGTTGGAAAAAGTGAAAGAGCAAGTGATGTATTGGGAATCATACACAGTGATGTATGTGGTCCAATGAACATACATGCTAGAGGTGGTTATAGATACTTCATTACATTTACTGATGATCTCAGTAGGTTCGGTTACGTATATTTAATGCAACATAAGTTCGAGCCTTTGAAATGTTCAAAGAATTTCAAAATGAAGTACAAAACCAACTTGGAAAGAGTATTAAGATTCTTCGATCTGATCGAGGTGGTGAATACTTAGACCATGTTTTTCTTGATCATCTTAGAAATTGTGGTATTGTATCACAACTCACTCCACCTGGAACACCACAATGGAACGGTGTCTCCGAAAGGAGGAATCGCATATTGTTGGACATGGTACGATCTATGATGAGTCAAGCTGACCTTCCAACATCCTTTTGGGGATATGCTCTAGAGACAACGACTTTCACACTAATCTGAGTTCCATCAAAATCTGTTGAAAAGACACCATATGAGATATGGACTGGGAAGAGTCCTAAATTATCTTTTATGAATATTTGGGGTTGTGAGGTTTACGTACGCTGTCTAATCACAACTAAATTAGAACCAAAATCTGATAAATGCATATTTGTAGGATATCCCAAAGAAACTATGTCATACTACTTCTATCATCCTCACGACAATAAAGTGTTTGTTGGGCGTACTGGTGTCTTCATGGAAAAGGAATTTATTTTCAAAGGTATCAGTGGGAGGAATGTAGAACTTGAAGTTATTCAAGATCAAAATATGTCAACACATATGGAGCTAACATGGACACCACAAGTAATTGTGGATTCACAAAGCGATGTGGAAAGGCAGTCTGATGTCGTAACACATAGTGCTCGTAGATCTAGTAGAAAACGAAATGAGCCTGAGAGATATGGATTTCTCATCACTCATACCGGGGATGTGATGCTCATGGATGATGAGCCCACTAGTTACCAAGATGCTATGGCAAACACTGACTCCGAGAAAGGGCTAGATGCTATGAGAATATAAATGGACTCCATGTATGAAAACCAAGTTTGGAACTTAATTGACCCACCCTTTTAAATGTGCACAGTGGCTACGCGCGGATGGTGGCGCTGATCCATCCGCGCGGAGATCCGTGCAGAGCACTGGGAACAGAGTCCTGCGTTGATGGTGGCGCTGATCCATCCACGCGGAGCACTACCGCCCGATTTTCTTCATTTTTCTTGCCCGATCACTGATTTGGTCATAACTTCTTCGTTTTAACTCCAAATTTGCTCTGAAAATAACCGTTGGACTCGTAATTGAACCCTTCGTCCAACAAGGCTATAAAATATAGGATTCAAGTCTACAATTCTATTTCTTATTTTTCTCTTAAAATACTCATTTGTATTAACTTGAAATTATATCTTCCTAAAAATCGGGGTGTTACACCACTCCCCATAAATATCCACATAATCCTCCATATCTTCATCAAAGACATCAAAATCATCAAACCCATTACTGTCATGACTCTTTATATCCCCATGGTTGCCACTTCCCTGTTCCAAGTCAGTTTCATTATTCAAATCACCTCCTAAGTTGAAGTACCCCCTGGTCCAATCCCCCTCCATGGTTCAAGTCCCCTACATGGTTGAATTCCCCTTGGTTTAATCCCCCTCCATGGTTCAAGTCCCCTCCCTGGTTTAAGTCAAGTCTCTGGTTCAAGTCTATTCCATGTTCCAAGTTCACATTACCTCTCTGTGATGGTAACTTTGAGTCCAGCCCAAGAAAAGGATCAAAGCTATGAATTATATGATCCATGCTTTGATTCAAACTTATGTTCTCCTCCATAACAACATTATGTTGATTTAGGGAAAACAAGTTTATCTGTCCATGTTCTACAAATACATCAATGCATGACTTTAATCATACGGGCATATCTTAGAAAGTTCAACACATCCTGGTTATTCACTAAAGGTCTCAACCCAGTATCAAGCTCACTTTGAGGAATCAAGAAATGGTAAAACTTTATTTCATCTCTATCGTACTCTAGTGCTAACACCATTTTATCAAACTCATGCAGAGATAAACCTTCAGTGTTAACCAAATCAATAAAATCAACCTTACCATTCACGTATCTTCTTCCAGGTAATCCAGTAAAAACACCTCCATGGTTCATCCTTACTGTTATCAATGTTTCATAAACCTCTGTGAACAAAATCATCAAAAAAATAGCTTAATGGTTCATCCTTACTACATTCAAGATGGTGATAAGAAAATGGGGAAAAACAGAGCTCAATGTCAACTTACCGTAGATATTTGTGGGACTCCAGCTTTCGTGTAAGTCTCGCTTGAGAACAAACGAACCTCCTACCATGTTCGATTTTTGTTCTTCGTGAGGGTTTTTGAGTGAGTGAAAAAGTTTTGTTCAGTGATCGTTAACTGAGTTAAGTGAAGACGAAGAGTTCAATGAGGCTTTTGGTTAAAAATTGAGGGAAAATTTAATAACACAATATGAACTTGAATTAGGTTCCGATGAGAATAAAACTTTTTCATACATACAATACCTTTAATTGGTAGGAAAAAAATTAAAAAATGTCATTTTTCTCTATTATATAGAGTTTTAAAGATTTCTTTAAATTTATAGATTTTCATTTTCTCCTTTTTTTGGGTTTATTTTACCATACAATATAACATAGGTATTGGAATACAAAACTATTCTAAATCACTAAAATTCTATTATAACTTAGTTGTTGGATCATCTCCAACAGCTATGCTAAATGGTATACTAAAATAGAGAAAATAAATAAATAAGGTGGAAATATCAAAATATGGAGAAATCTCTAAAATTTTATAAAAGAGATAGAATTAATATTTTAATTCTTTTTCGCCAATAAGTGTTGAAATTAAATGTGTATTAGAGAAATATTATTTTATTAAATGTAATTAATATTTGAGTAAATTACATTTTTAGTCCTTGTAGTTTGTTGAAATTTTCTATTATCGTCCTTATGGTTTTAAAACTACAAATTTCATCCCTATAGTTTATAATCCGTTACCTTTTTCGTCCTTATGATTTAAATCTTATTTCTTTTTTCATTCTATGGTTTACAATTCATTTTTATTTTAGTCCTTCATACTTAAAAGTAGTGTTTTGGCCTTAGAGACGAAAACAAAAATAAATTGCAAACTATAGGGACCAAAACCGAAATTTCAAAACCACAAGGACAAAATCGCAATTTTTAATAAACCACATGAACCAAACACGTAATTTACTCTTAATATTTTATTAATATAGTTAAGAGTAAAGTTCACTTTTGGTCCCTAAGGTTTGTCAATTTCAATAGTTTTCGTCCCTCAACTTTGTTTTAACATATTCATCCCTCACGTTTGATACATCGCGACAATTTTCGTCCCACCTCCTAACAGTTGTGTAACACCCCGATTTCGAAATGTATTATTTCAAGTTAATTCAGAAATCGGTAATTTTAAGGGAAAAATAAGATATAGGGGTTTGGGCTTGAATCTTATATTTTATAGTCTTGATGGATGAGAGATTCAATTACGAGTCCATCGGTTCTTTCCGGAGCTAAATGCCTAAATCGGAGCTACAACGAAGAAGTTATGGCCAAAACAGTGAACGGGTGGAAAACCGGGCGGACAGTGCATTACGTGACTTGTGTCGCGGCTTAGAGTCAACCCTGCGACTTTTGGGGAAGCGGGCAACTTATGCCGCGACTTAAGGTCCCACGAAACACACTGTCAGGGAAAAACTCTAATTTTCAGCCCTTAAGCCTCATTTCCCTCAACCAAACCCTAACTCTCTTTCCCTTTTCTCTCCCAAACCGACCCCAAATCCCAAAATCGAACCCTAACCCATTTTGAGGGTTTTTCCTCCTTAAACCACATGAATCTTCATCATCTAACTAGTTGAGATCATGAACCACCTTCATCTTCATCTTCTTCACCAAGTTCTTGGGGGTTTCATCTAAACCTTTCACCATTTGAAGATTGGAAGCTTATGACTCGTTTTGGAGATCTACAAGTGTTTTGGTTGGTGATTCAAGCTATTGGTTGAGGTAATCTTCTCCTTCTTCAAGTATGGAAAATTAGGGTTTTTGGTATAAGATGAAAAGTTCATGTAAATGTTTGGGGAACATTTCTAAAAGGGTTGAATATGATTATTTATGGCTGGAAATGTGTGGATCTAGGTTTTGGAAGAATCGTGCTTGTTGATTCAAGTTTCTTCAAGGAAGCTCTAAGTGGGGTAAAATCTAGATTTAGCCTAAATCTAGCAAGGTGAGTTCAAGTTGATTTGTGAAAACGTTGTACATGCCAAAATGTTTATTTTAAAGCATTTATGTGTTTTACATGAAATTATCAACTGTTGAGTTATTTGGTAACTTTTGGTTATTTGAAGTATTTGACTTATTAAACCTTGTAAAATACCACATTTGTGATTTTTAGGCATTTTGATAAATAAGTCATAAACGATAGTGTTTTAATGATTTATTGTGTAAATGGATTTTTGGTCACAAATGCATTTTTAGTGATTGTTGGGTTTTTATGCATCATTCATATAAATGGGCAATTTGAAAATAAGAGTACGTGAGTCCTTGGGATGAGTTATTCCCGACCTTGGGAACATTTTGGAAATAATAACCTTTTTGGGTTTTGGGCCGAAGGCCATTGATGATTTGAGAAATAAAGATTTTGGGGAAAAGTTATTTGTTGGTCAAATGGGTTTTGAGCATTTAAACTCGGTTTTGACTTAAAGGAGTATCGTGGACATTTGTCCCAGTTTTAATGGCTCTTTGAAGAGCCCAGATTCGATATACATCTTAATGCATCTTATTGCATATTCATGATAATTACAGACTTGAGTGCTTTAGTCATTCATGTGTAGTCATGTAATGTTTAGACTGTGTTGCATTGGATTCATAGGCACGTAAGTCAGTCTTATTTGATGGTCAAGTGGGTGGTACGGGGTTGGACTCCGGGACTCATGTCTTATGACCTTGTCCTTTCAAGTGTACACTAGGAGGGCTGAGTCCGGTTGTGCTATTGTGACAATGGGTAGGTCATGATGGGCGTTTGGGGCCTCCGCCACTTTGGGGCAATGCCATGGTTGTATCCCCCTGTCGAGCCTTTGGTGATATTCTTGATAATATTTGCTAAGGTCAGCTGTCTCTTTTGGTGTAGCTTAAAGGAAGTCGTAGGGACACTTAGGCTTGTGTGTCGTGAAGTGTCATACGATTAACGTTTTATAAGTGGCATACTTTTGTGTTCCTCCACTCTCAACGGATGCGGGTATCCCCCGCTGTCGGCCCGTAGCATTTTGGATATTTAATTGTCCTTACTCAAATGTTTGGATTTCATTCCATTTTATGGTCGCGTGAGTATTAAGTTTCAGTTCCATACTTTCGATGACGTATCATACCTATATGGTTTGTTTTCCTTTATTATGGGTCGAGTATTATACCCCGCCCGGGTTTTGGGTGTTTTGGGATATGAAGTGTCATTCACGTTTTTACTAATTTAGGTGTCGAATTATAATCTCGTTTTGGGTGAGTTATGGGTTGCATCGTTTTATAAAGAATGTGTGTTTGGGAGCATTGTCTTTAAAAATGCATATTATGGGGAAAATGTGTCGTTTCCATTTTAAAGTAAACCATTTCTAAGGATCTTGATTTGAACTGAATTCCTTTCTTTTAAAGATATATTCATTCATGTTAAAACTCTTGAGATCACTAGGCGTTAAGCCTAACCTTTTTTTATTTGTCGACATGTACATCAGGTTCCAGTTGGGGTTCGGACTCTAGTAGCCTCATGAAGAGTGAGCCTTAGCTTTATACAAGAGTAAGTTGTTGATGAAGTCTTTCGCAGGTTGGAGATAGTAACTATTGTTGGGTTTTAGTAGCACCCGTCTTTATTATAGATTGTGTGTTTTGAGGTTAAATCTTAAATTGTGATTGTAGATGAAGCAATTATCGATGTATTTAGAAATTTTAAATTAGTTGCTATTTCCAGATTTGAGGGTGTTACAAGTTGTTAACTTTTTTTCGGCAAGTCCAATTTAATGAGGGGTATTTTAGTCATTTTACCCATTTTCTTATTTTTTTTGTTTTTACAAAAACCATCAAACTTTAGAGACTTGTTATGTAATTACCTATATAATTTATATATATATATACACACACGCGCGCGCGGACTAAATCATCGGCCATCTCGAGCATCTTCGACAACCATCTCCAGCATTTGATTGCCTCTTGGTAGCTAATTATCGTATACTGCACAGCGGGGGCACAGTATTACCCAGTGAGAGCACAAGTATATACCTTCACTGGAATCGCTACAAGTAATATAATAGTACAAGTACTGAGTATCGTTCTCACAGGGACTGAATTACTAAGAATTGCTGATTTTCATGAACTTCTTGCACGAGTTTCGAGTTTGGGAAAAATATTTGTTTGGATGGTGATTTGACAGAAAATTCGGAATGATCTTTATAATTAAAAGTTGGGTACGGATGTAAGCTTTTCTTGGGAAAAACGTAGTAACAAGATGGTTGGACTCTTTATAGTACATAATGTCTATAAAAAGCCCGATCTCTCGAAAGTGAATTTTTATAGACCGATCCTACAAAGTGTTCATAAAGTTTCCACCTTTACCGACTCTTGATCTTGCCGATTTAACTAAGTTGATAAAAATAATCAAGTTCTACCAATATGGAGATTTATACCCAAATCTCTTTGTGATATAAATCTCGACCGGCGTTTGAACCTTAGTAAATCATACAAAACTCGTATCTCTACGTGGTTATCAAAGACTCTCTCAAATCTGTGTGCATCACTTAAGCCGTATTTCGAATCCTCCCCTCTCGAGGTCATGATCTAATATTAACACATAAAAGTGATCAACTTATCTGCGTTGAGTTGAAGTCTCGACTCAAGTGACCAAGGTCAAGAGTTGATAACGATAGTCACACCCAAGTGTAACCTACTAGACCCAAGTTGGCTTATATCCTCACCCAAGAGGGTGCTTAGCTCATAACGATAATAAAAGACATAATATAATAAAAGAAATACTTGTTAACTACTTGCATAATGAAAATGAACTTCAATTATAAAAGAAAAGTACGGAATTGAATGAGGAGATGTGATGGATGATGGATGTTGATGATGGGAGGTGAGAGAGATGTTGATGGTGTATGTGTGAAATAAATGCTCTCCAAAAGTCTTCTATTTATAAGAGGGGACTTGAGCATCCAAGGGTCATGATTGAGTCTTCAATGAGTGGCCAGGATTAATCCAGCAAAGTTGTGCATCCAACTCACCTCCAGCCTTTATAATCTGCTGGAAAATAGTCTCGGGTGCCCACAGTGGGCACACCAGTGCCCACAAACTGATCTGCAGCACAAATTCTCACAAGATTGACCAAACTGGTTAAATTATCATATTTTGCAAACAATGTGGACCAAATGAAGGGGATAGAAACAAAAATGGGTAAAAATACGAATAAAAACCTATAAAAATAGCAACAAATAACTCTAAAAAATGAGAGTTATCATCCCCCCAAACTTGAGGTGTTACTTGTCCTCAAGTGACAAAATAAAAACGAAAAAGAACGATACGAAGACGGGAAAACTTGAATAAAAAAAAATATACCACCCAGACGATGTTGATAAATCCTCTAACTTGAATATTGATGCCTTTATCCCTTGTTGTAATGGTTGGTTACGAACTAATCAATAGGGCTTTGATTCGGGTTGGTGTTTGTGGCTGTGAAGATTGTCCATGTTGGTAGTTCTGAGATTGTGATGACTGGCCATGTTGATAATTCTGAGGTGGGCCTTGATGAAATCCCAGGGGATTTGGTGGTCGGTTTTGGACTTGGCTTGCCCTAGGGGGTTGAAGTCCTTGATTTCCGGACCAAGAGAAGTTCGGATGGTTTCTCCGATTCGGATTGTATGTTTGGGAAAACGGACTATTTCTAGAATGATTTTCGACATAGTTCACCGAAACAGGGTTACCGGGACAACTTTCGAAAGAATGATTTTCACCGCAAAAACTGCACGTTTCAATTAAAGATTGATTTACTGCTTGCACATGACTCTTTTCTCCATTAAGGTTCAAATTGTTTTTAACCAAGTTAGTCAAAGCTACAATTTGTGCATTTAAAGCGGTGATGGCATCAACCTCACGAACTCCTGATGCAGTTTTAGGAACTATAGCACGATGGTTTGACCAATCAGTGTTATTATTGGCAACTTTTTCCAAAATATCATACCCCTCATTGTATGTTTTTGCAGTAAAAGCTCCACCAGTCGTAGCATCGAGGATGATTTTAGCAGCATTAGAAAGACCATTATAAAATGTTTCTAATTGAATGCAGTAAGGGATTCCGTGATGAGGACATTTTCGAATTAAATCTTTGAATCTTTCCCATGCATCTGTACTGCTTCATCTTCCTCTTGTCTAAATATTAAAATTTCATTTCTGAATTTTACGTTTCTGGTGGGAGGAAAATATTTTTTCAAAAATTTTTCAGCTAAACTCGTCCAAGTATCAATTGAATGAGGTGGCTGAGATTTAGCCAGACTTGGCTCTGTCTCTCAATGTATAAGAGAAGAGTGTCAACCGTAAGGCTTCTGCGGAAACTCCGGGAATGAGAAAATGATCCGTCATTTCTAAAAATGATTTTAAATGAGAGTGCGGATCTTCCGAAGGTAATCCTCCAAATTGACTCATTGCTTGGATCATTTGAAACATTACTGGTTTCGGTTCAAAACTTTGCGCAACAATATTGGGCCTAAGAATACCCGACTTGAGTTGATTAAATTCGGGTGTTGCATAGTCTCGTATTCCCCTTTCTTTATCATCGGCAATTTTAATTGTTGTTTCCACAAGCGGAGGTGGAGGATTTACCGCCTCTTCCGCCATGGTTTGATTTAAAACTGGATTTTGTCGATTTCCTCTACCTCTTCTTCTCCTTTTCAAAGTTTTTTCAATTTCAAGATCGAGAGGCAAAAGTTCACCGTGTTGTAGCCGTGGCATACAACACGATAAATGTTTTTGAAAGTGAAACAAGTTACGCAGTGTAATATCCCAAATTTTGAATTATAAGTATTTTTGGCCTATTAATGTTATATTTGAAAGTCTTTGTAAATTATTTATGTTTTTAATTACGTTTGGTGGCCAATATATGAATCAAAGGAACTTGGAAGATTACAATTGCCAAGTTCAAAACTAGAGGGGGCTTATATGTAAAATTCATTATTAAAACCCCCAATTGAGAAGGTCTAGAGCATTCTTTTCATCAGCCTTCTTCTTCCATTCTAGCTTATGACGAAGGAATTAGAGAGAGAGAGATCAAAGGTGCTTTGATTGTGAGATTTCACATTTGCATGTGAGATTTGAAGCAATTTTTGAGTGTTTTAACCTTGATTTCACCAAGTTCAAGCCTTATTTTGAGGAATTTCAACCAAGTCAGACCTTGGTGCTCATATCCAGTAAGTTTTAAGTTTTATTTATACTCCATTTCAATGTTTGATGATAGCTATAAAGACCCATTGGTGTGTTGCTTGAATTTACGGGTCAAATGGGTCAAAATTGTGGTGATTTGAGTTTGATAACCTAAGGTTATGATATGATGATGTTTGAGACCTGTTTTAAACTTGTTTTAATCTATATATAATTTACTTAGAGGTTGCAATTGAGTTTAGATCGAATTGGTGACCCATTGGATAAGTTTTAGTCAAGAAAACTCAAAATTAGGATGCTGTCAGAAAATTTCAGCACTTGCTGGGCTGCCTTAATAAATTCGTATAAAATCAACCGTTTATCGGATTTAAGTGTTCTATACTTCGTTGGAAATCTTGGAACATCCACTTCAGTTCATATTTGAAACACTGGAGCTAATTCCAACATTAAGCTTGTCAAAAAGTCGGAACACAGTGGGTATGTCAGTTTCGGGTGTGAATTTTAGCAAATGTAAAATAAGATTATTTTCAAGTAATTGACCTTAAGATTTCTTGAGGTGTTTTTGGGTTCAATAGTAGCTTATTAAGTATGTTTTTTTTAAGCCTCATAAGTCATCTAGCATAGAGGTCAAAATGTTTTTAGGTTGAGAATCTCGTTAAGTTATTTAAAGTAGTTTCGTTTAACCTTTGTAATAGGTATGGGCATCAAGTGAAGTTGTGGTTTGGTTGTGATCCTCATCACAACATCCAGGTGAGTGTACCCTGCGGATACCCTAAACTTGTTAATTTAAAGCTTTGAAAGTCATCATATGTGAAATTGTTGATGAGTTATGTGGATGTAGTTAACTTATAGATTACTATGAAATCATTGATGGATCTTTTATGAAAATCTTGTTGATAGGAGTTTGCATAACGATTTTAAAGATGAAATGTACTCATGGAATTATTTTGAGATTTAATGGTGTATTATATACATTTCTTATTATTGAATTATGGTCCGGACCCAAGATTAGATAATTGCACATCCGGTTATGAGATGTGTGTGTGGTTTTAGAGGTTGTGTCAGATCTAACCACATAACATGGATAGGTTATTTGAGATGGATGTTGCAATTGGAGTTGAATGATAAGTACCCATTATGACCGTGAGGTTCAATAGGCTGACGAGTCTCGAACCAAGCGCAGGCACGAGTGGACTTGCGGGAAAGAGATCATTGACTCCCGGAAACCGTTGTATGGTGAAAGCTTTGTGCTCCCCCACCTTGACGGGAGATGTGAACGGTTCCCCCACGTGGATGTCGTTGACCGTGGTTGGCCACTGTGGAAAAATACGAACGTTCAATGGACTTGCATTCACATCTTACGTGTTTTATATGTGATATCATTGATTTTGTAATCTAGTTAACTATGGAACATTGATGACTAGTGTTTGTTGAATTAAATGCTTTTGGTGCACTCACTAGCGTTATGCTAATTGAATAAGTAAAATGTTTTTGTATCCACAGGAAACACTTAGTAGATACCTGAACCGGTGAGGTGGGTAGAAGGCTTGGGATAGCATCTTTTGGGACATCCGCGGTATGACATGTTTGGCAATGCTTCTAAGGTTTAGTTTTTTTGTTTAAAAATGATCGTGAACCGAATTATGTAACACCGGTATTTCGTACAATTTAACTGATGTGATGTAAAGGTTCCTTTTGTATATTTTGGGTATGTAAATATATATGTGGAACCTCATTAATACTTTCATGAAATAGCTTCCGCTTTGATATGATATAATTTTATATTATTTTCAAAAGTTTAAATTTATTCAGAAAATTAAGGGTGTTACATGCAGGATCGAACAAAAATCAGTATTTCAGGATGTAAAATCGTGTCAGTCCCGGGCAACGGCGCCAAAAACTTGGTAGCTAATTATCGTATACTGCACAGCGGGGGCACAGTATTACCCAGTGAGAGCACAAGTATATACCTTCACTGGAATCGCTACAAGTAATATAATAGTACAAGTACCGAGTATCGTTCTCACAGGGACTAAACTACTAAGAATTGCTGATTTTCATGAACTTCTTGCACGAGTTTCGAGTTTGGGAAAAATATTTGTTTGGATGGTGATTTGACAGAAAATTCGGAATGATCTTTATAATTAAAAGTTGGGTAAGGATGTAAGCTTTTCTTGGGAAAAACGTAGTAACAAGATGGTTGGACTCTTTGTAGTACGGAATGTCTATAAAAAGCCCGATCTCTCGAAAGTGAATTTTTATAGACCGATCCTACAAAGTGTTCATAAAGTTTCCACCTTTACCGACTCTTGATCTTGCCGATTTAACTAAGTTGATAAAAATAATCAAGTTCTACCAATATGGAGATTTATACCCAAATCTCTTTGTGATATAAATCTCGACCGGCGTTTGAACCTTAGTAAATCATACAAAACCCGTATCTCTACGTGGTTATCAAAGACTCTCTCAAATCTGTGTGCATCACTTAAGCCGTATTTCGAATCCGCCCCTCTCGAGGTCAAGATCTAATATTAACACATAAAAGTGATCAGCTTATCTGCGTTGAGTTGAAGTCTTGACTCAAGTGACCAAGGTCAAGAGTTGATAACGATAGTCACACCCAAGTGTAACCTACTAGACCCAAGTTGGCTTACATCCGCACCCAAGAGGGTGCTTAGCTCATAACGATAATAAAAGACATAATATAATAAAAGAAATACTTGTTAACTACTTGCATAATGAAAATGAACTTCAATTATAAAAGGAAAGTACGGAATTTAGTTACTTAAAAGTGCGGAAATTAAATACAATAAAGTAAGTACGGAAATTTAAATACAAGAAATAAAAGTGCGGAAAATTAAAAGACGTAAAGTAAATACGAGAATAAAAATACAGGAATTAAATCCTACACTTCAAGTCTAAATACTTGAAAGTATTATAGACTTGAATGAGGAGAGAGTGATGGATGATGGATGTTGATGATGGGAGGTGAGAGAGATGTTGATGGTGTATGTGTGAAATAAATGCTCTCCAAAAGTCTTCTATTTATAGGAGGGGACTTGAGCATCCAAGGGTCATGATTGAGTCTTCAATGAGTGGCCAGGATTAATCCAGCAAAGTTGTGCATCCAACTCACCTCCAGCCTTTATAATCTGCTGGAAAATAGTCTCGGGTGCCCACAGTGGGCACACCAGTGCCCACAAACTGATCTGCAGCACAAATTCTCACAAGATTGACCAAACTGGTTAAATTATCATATTTTGCAAACAATGTGGACCAAATGAAGGGGAGCGAAACAAAAATGGGTAAAATAGACGAATAAAAACATATAAAAATAGCAACAAATAACTCTCAAAAATAAGAGTTATCACCTCTACATCAGCCATCTCCATCGTATCCTCTATTTTCCTTTCGTTATCAGCACCATCGATGGTCCCTGTCAAATCCCACGAGCAAAACCCACAGGTTGCCACCATCATCTCTTCTCCCTCTTATAGACTGTTGTCCATGACCACTTAAATAATCACAAGCAATAACGCCTTGTGCGACTCCATCTATGACTCAAACTTCCCACCGTCTGTCGGGTCCAAAAGGATGGCCAGTGATTTAGTCCCTATGATTTTGTCATGTGAGATCATCTCCATTGTATCTCCACGATGACATAAAAATGGGGGGGAATATCATCCATGTCGGATGTGTCATGTTGGGGGTTCATCAGGTGGGATATCGTCCCTGTGATATCATCCATGTGTTTCTGTATATATACACACACATACAAAGACATATATATATATATGGGGGTGGGTTATTATGCAACATTTTACATGGTGCAACCTTTGCAATGTAACACCCTCAAATCTGGAAATAGCAACTTATTTAAAATTTTCTAAATACATCAATAAATGAATCGTCTACAACCACGAATTTAGATTTAACTACAATACACATATACCATCTTATATATATATACAGACTATAAGGGACGGGTGCTACTAATACCCATGCATAGTCACTATCTCCATAGTGCGGAAGACCTCACCGAATACTTACTTTCAGATCTAGCTAAGGCTTTACTCTTCACAGGATTGCTAGAACCAACTCTCAACCTTGAAACATGATGCACATGCCGACAGGTTAGGCTTAACGCCTAGTGAGCTCAAGAGTTTTAACATAAGTATATATCTTTAAAGGAAAAGAATTCAATTTAAAGCAAGGTCCTTCGAAATATTACGCTTAAAAATGGAAACGACACATTTTCCCATAATATGCACTTTTAAAGGCAAAGCTCCCAAAACACACATTTCTTATATAACGTGCAATGCATAACTCACCCAAACGGGATCATAGTTCGACACTTATTTGGTAAAAACATGAATAACCATTTATAACCCAAAGTACCCAAAACGCGGGCGGGACAGAATGCTCGACCCATGAATCGTTACCAAAACCACATATACCGTACGTTCGAAAACATGGACACTTGGTCCAATACTCACGCGACCGTAAGGAACCAATGACAATAAAATAAGAC
This sequence comes from Arctium minus, assembly GCA_954870635.1. Classification (NCBI taxonomy): domain Eukaryota; kingdom Viridiplantae; phylum Streptophyta; class Magnoliopsida; order Asterales; family Asteraceae; genus Arctium; species Arctium minus. The sequence goes on along the minus strand of OX941097.1, from coordinate 17,127,924 downwards.
GTTCTTATATTTAACATACTGATAGCCAACAACGGGGGAAACCCGTATCCGTTGAGGGTGGAGGGAACACAAAAGTATACCACCCAACAACGTTAATCGCATGACACCTCCCGACATCCCAGCCCGGTGTCCCTACGACTTCTTTACAAATGTCACCCCAAGTCAGTTGACCTTGATGGATCATTCCGAAGAACTCCATCCCGAAGGCCCGACACACTTAAAGACTACCTCCCAGACATTACTTCAAGCGGCGGAGGTCCTAGCGCCTACTATTCCGGTAGCACTAGCCGACTCAACCCTCCTAGCGATCACTTGTAAAGTTTCCGGTCATAAAACATAGGTACCGAAGTTCAACTCCGCAATACCCAATTGACCATCAAGACAGACTGACTCACGTGCCTATGGATCCATTACACACTGTCTAACATTACATGACTCCAATTGAAAGACCAAAGCTCCCAAAACATGTAACTCACCAATGACACAAATTAAGTGTCATCATATCCAAAACCCACGACGGTTAAAAATCCGAACAAATGTCCACACGAATCGTTTAAGCCAATACCGAACTAAAGAGCTCAAAATCCGTTTGACCAATAATTACCGGTCTCCAAAATAGCGAAATGTCTTTAAATAACGTTTATGAAGACACTACTTCAAAGACCAGATTTACCCAAAACTCCATACGAGATAGGACCCAAGATTTCCAACATGTTTATGAATGAAAATACACCAAATGCATATAACACGAAATAGACTTTATTTGTACAAAATCGTCAAAGACGTATAACTCATAAAATAGACCTTACTTGTACAAAATCACCAAGAATACGTAATTCATGTTATTTAGTTGTTGGAAACGTTCAAAACCCAATAGAAGCATTTTAAGAGGTTAACACAACCCAAGTTTACTAAGTAAGAAAACTTATCAAAATACTCACACTTTGACAAATAACTAAGTAAAACATATTTTACTTCTAAATACTCAAAACTTATCATCAGTTAACCATTTCATGTAAAATACTTTAAAATACACATTTTGACATGTACACCGTTTTCACAAATCAACTTGAACTCACCTCGCTAGATTTAGGCTAAATCTAGATTTCACCCAACGAGCTCTTTTGAAGGCCACTTGAATCCTCAAGCCGAGAGCTTCCAAAACCCTTTTTGATGATGAGACTTTCCGAGGACACCCAATCCAACTCTTCAACTCGAGCTCCCAAAACCTAGATCCACACATTTTCAACCGTAAATAACCACATCCAACCATAAAGAAACATTCCTCAAACATAATACACCAAAATCCCCAACGAGATCAAAACCCTAGTTTCTCCCAAAACTAACAAGTCCGAGATTTGATAAGCCAAATACTAGGGAAACATCGATGGAGCAATTATAACTTATTACAAGGTTTGGAAATGGAAAGAACATACTTACCACTTAGGTTTTGACGAACACCTAGGAAACCCAAAATGGACTTGAGGTTGAAGGTGAAGATGAAGCTTCTTGACCATAGCTTCCAATCTTTGATGGGTGGAAAGAGGAACACTTGGAACATAATAGATTTGGTGTCTTGGATGCATAAAACCGATTTTAGGGTTTGGGGTTCGGTTTCTAGAGAGAAAAAGGGTGAAAGGGGGTTGAGATAAATGAAGAGGGGTTGCTCAAAGCTGCTTAAAAACGACCAGGGACCGTCGGCGATAGTGCCACGCGACTATGCCCTAGGCATAGTCGCCCGAAGGGGTAGGGTCGAGGTACATCTCCCGCGATTATGCCCCGCGAGAGTGACATTCTGTCACAATCGCGGGCATAGTCGCCCAAGTCCCTCCGAAGGTCAAAATTCCGACTTTTCGACCCGACGTGCTCTCGATCTGAAATTCAAAACCTACAAACACCATTTGGATAAGATCTATAATCATGGCTTAACCGGATAAGGGTGAATTAAGGGTTAACCAAAATCACGGGTGTTACAATCCTCCCAACCTTAGAATGATTTCGTCCTCGAAATCTATATTCCTGCGCAACCTTGTCTGCAGAGGGATTTCCCTCAACCCTTCTTCCGGCACTGTTATCATGCCCCTTGCACTGCTACGCACGCCAACTGCCCTTCGTGGGCACATCACACTCATGACCGAGCCGACACTTAACTCACCATAGTAACCTTTACTCTCAAGGTTACGGTCGTCTCCCAACCTTGGATGACAATTACCACCTCCCGGTAATTTGTGACCCCAACTTCTCTCCGACTAATTCCCTTCGGATCTACACAGTTCCGAACTCCAGGTCGAAGATCGAATCCAAACTCCCATGAATCCTCAGATTCCTACTGATCCACTCCTAATACTGAACAAGATGCCCTTCCAAGGTGCACTAATGCGTCCTTCAAGTAACTGGTTAGTCCGACTTCGGCTATTACTCAAATCTGTTCCAACCCCGACCTTACAACATTCCTTCCATAAAATTTTTATCACCACGGAAATGCTTTTACACAACGGTACATAATCATCAATACTTAATCTTGCTTCTAAATTTCATCACCGAAAGGTCAATCATCCCATGATCCAATCGAGATACTTCCAAAACATTCCAATATCCAATGACCTCAAGAAAACAAGTCGACACCTAGGGCTAAGTGATGACCTCGAAAACAGGGACATCCCGTCCCAAAATCCCATTCAAGATGGGTAGCCGCACTAAGGTCGACACTTAACCGAATACTAAAATCACAATCTCACATTTCCAACAAATAAACCGCCAGGAATTTCTTTGATTGCGGAAACCACCAATACGATATACCAACAACATATACCACAATGTCACACCGACGAGCAACCAACCAAGCCGAATCCAAATTAAAACACAGATTAACTCATAAAATCTCATCCCGTAGGATTTCCCAAGTATAAAATCATTCCTTAATTATTCGGGGAGGCTTAAATCTACTACTTCCTTCAAACAAACGCGCACAGATTCAAAAGTGAAACCCAAGATCCAAGGCCGACCGCGAGTCGGATCATCCGACGCTTCAAATTCCAAGGACTCCCTCAGTCCTTAAATACTACTCCTTTCACGACGGGGTATAAATCTATAGGCCTAACGAGTTCAAGGTTTTTCAACCGGTATGCCCATTTGAAATATATAAAACTTTCAAATACATATGCTTTTTAACGATCAAACGTGCGGTAAAAATACACTACCGATCATTCGATAGGTTTCAAAATTGATCATTACTACCGCGCATATGAAACCGTTTTCCCAAATTCATTTGTTTGATACTTACATAAATAAAGACAATAATAGAACATGCGTAACAATTTACACTATAAATGTGAAAATAGGTTCATGCACCACGACGTGTGAAATAAAAGTTGTACAACTCCTAAAAGAGATATTCACAAATTAACTTTAAAGTTCTGACTTCTCAACCCAAGAGTCATTGCGACATAAAATTATTAACAACTCCATATGCAACAGTTTATTCCCCAAAGCTCGGTGAAATGATAAGAATGCAAATAATTCTCAAATTAAGTTTAAAACTTTAAGTCGCATCAATGGAACACATTTGACCAAGATGGTAACTACAACGATATGCAATTCGAAAATTCATTTCATGTATTACGGAAAATTTATAACAGCAAGGTCAACAGGCGAAGCACGCTTAGATTAAAATTTAACATGAGATAACATAAATATTTCACATATTTACTCACGCGAGTGAAAATCAGATCCAACCCAAAGTATGCACATATACCCACGTGAAACTCAAGATGCAATCATGCGATATTAAGATTTTCAAGGTGCCTCTTACAGTTGCAAAAATGTAGGTGCAAGACTCGCATGAGACAAAGTATTAAACAAAACTCGTAAATTAACGCACACAATAATGCAAGTCTACCCGTTCCAAAATTTCTTTTTTATTACGCGGTTCTAAGGGTCATACAATAAAACGCCATAAACCCAACTAAACTTTCATAAACTCATTGATGGTAAAATCAAACGGTGTCAAAATCTATGTTTCTCAACAGAACAAGCGTAAAACGACAATAAGTCTAAAATGTCAAAACTCTAAAACCACCACGTAGAATAAAGTGACACTTTTCTACAAAACTCACATTAGATACGTCACCCAAAAGCTCGTAATTTCTATGCCATAAAAATTAAAACTCACGCATCTCAAAATATACCCACGAACTCAAAAGGTTGTAGGATTATACCCCCGTAAAATTAAACACGACTCGTACTGACTAAAATTCTCTAGAAATTCCGACTCGAGAACAATGGGACAACTCTTCCTTTAAAACCTTAACATACGTGAAGGAAATCCAATGTCAAGGTTAAAAATTCTACAATCACTTGCCCAATACCACATGTGGCATTAAAACACGGATCTTAAGATGTCCAAAAATAGCGTTAAACACAAAACAGGGACGGGGAGATTTTTCCATATAAATTGTAATAACTTGCAACAAACAATTCCATGCATGCTTAAGCTCACAGTTTAAAAATCTGATAGGTGCTAAATGTTTTACCAAGACTTCAAAGTATAACACACTTTATACTTCGAATACATGAGAAACAATTGATGCAAGCTTATTTTAGAATAAATTTCGTGCATGAACTTGGTCGGCACTCAGCATCTCAGGACTACACTCCTCCATTTTCCCTACGTACTATTGCCATCCGGATACATCAAGCATCTTAGAGTCACGAACCCACTAATTGGGTTAACTTACAATTTCTCCTCAAAATAAAATTGGTCTAACGGACTTATAGTTCTAATCCAACCAATAATTCTTACTCAAGATGATCAACTTAATGCATTCAACGCATTTAACTATCACTTTAACGTCACATCGCTATAGACATCAACCTTCCCTTAGATTACTCGCTTAGAAACTTTCTCACTACCCCAACGGTCATCATACTAAGGTAGTTCAAGTATACACATGTGATATGTAGGTTCACCATAGCACTGGTCAGGTGCCATTATGAGCGTACCATACATGATCATCCTTGCGACCATTGACAATTTCCCGTTTCTAGCGACCCGATCAACTCCAAGATATCTTATCTTAAGGCGCCTAATGTGCAACTTCACTTTCAATCGCTTATAAGAACGCTAGTTTGAGTGTAGGCATCCAAAAATCAATACCTAAATCTCTTAAACTTAAGTTCTGATACCAACTTGTAACACCCTCAAATCTGGAAATAGCAACTTATTTAAAGTTTTCTAAATACATCAATAAATGAATCGTCTACAACCACGAATTTAGATTTAACTACAATACACGTATAACATATTATATATATACATACTATAAGGGACGGGTGCTACTAATACCCATGCATAGTCACTATCTCCATAGTGCGGAAGACCTCACCGAATACTTACTTTCAGATCTAGCTAAGGCTTTACTCTTCACAGGATTGCTAGAACCAACTCTCAACCTTGAAACCTGATGCACATGCCGACAAATAAAAAGGTTAGGCTTAACGCCTAATGAGCTCAAGAGTTTTAACATAAGTATATATCTTTAAAGGAAAAGAATTCAATTTAAAGCAAGGTCCTTCGAAATATTACGCTTAAAAATGGAAACGACACATTTTCCCATAATATGCACTTTTAAAGGCAAAGTTCCCAAAACACACATTTCTTATATAACGTGCAATGCATAACTCACCCAAACGGGATCATAGTTCGACACTTATTTGGTAAAAACATGAATAACCATTTATAACCCAAAGTACCCAAAACGCGGGCGGGACAGAATGCTCGACCCATGAATCGTTATCAAAACCACATATATCGTACGTCCGAAAACATGGACACTTGGTCCAATACTCACGCGACCGTAAGGAACCAATGACAATAAAATAAGATGTTCTTATATTTAACATACTGATAGCCAACAACGGGGGAAACCCGTATCCGTTAAGGGTGGAGGGAACACAAAATTATACCACCCAACAACGTTAATCGCATGACACCTCCCAACATCCCAGCCCGGTGTCCCTACGACTTCTTTACAAGTGTCACCCCAAGTCAGTTGACCTTGATGGATCATTCCGAGGACAACCAATCCAACTCTTCAACTCGAGCTCCCAAAACCTAGATCCACACATTTTCAACCGTAAATAACCACATCCAACCATAAAGAAACATTCCCCAAACATAATACACCAAAATCCCCAACGAGATCAAAACCCTAGTTTCTCCCAAAACTAACAAGTCCGAGATTTGATAAGCCAAATACTAGGGAAACATCGATGGAGCAATTATAACTTATTACAAGGTTTGGAAATGGAAAGAACATACTTACCACTTAGGTTTTGACGAACACCTAGGAAACCCAAAATGGACTTGAGGTTGAAGGTGAAGATGAAGCTTCTTGACCATAGCTTCCAATCTTTGATGGGTGGAAAGAGGAACACTTGGAACATAATAGATTTGGTGTCTTGGATGCATAAAACCGATTTTAGGGTTTGGGGTTCGGTTTCTAGAGAGAAAAAGGGTAAAAGGGGGTTGAGATAAATGAAGAGGGGCTGCTCAAAGCTGCTTAAAAACGACCAGGGGCCGTCGGCGATAGTGCCACGCGACTATGCCCTTGGCATAGTCGTCGGGCATAGTCGCCCGAAGGGGTAGGGCCGCGGTACATCTCCCGACTTTTCGACCCGACGTGCTCTCGATCCGAAATTCAAAACCCACAAACACCATTTGGATAAGATCTATAATCATGGCTTAACCGAATAAGGGTAAATTAAGGGTTAACCAAAATCACGGGTGTTACATGCAACCCCTTTATCCACCACACATTTTACTTTTACCTTTTTTTTAATAACATAAAATGTGTGGTGAATAGAGGGGTTGCAAAGGTTGCACCATGTAAATGGGTTGCATTTGAACACCCCTCTATATATATGTATGTATATGATAGAGTAAGTTACATTCTTGGCCCTTGTGGTTTTAATTGAAAATATAAATTACATTTATGGTCCTTGTGGTTTTAATAAAAAACAGAATAAATTACATTTTTGGTCCCTGTTTGGTTTTAATGACTAAGAAAACATGTAAAATGACTAAAATACTCCACGAAAAAAGTTAGCGACCGTTAGAAGGGAGTGACATAAATTGTTATGAGTTGTCAAACATGAAGGACGAGTATGTTAAAACAAAGTTGAGGGACAAAATTAACCGTTGAAATTGACAAACATAGTGACCATAAGTGAAGTTTACTCTGTAGTTAATGTTGGAATTGTTAAAATAAAGTAGCGTTTGAAGTTGGATATAATTCCTTTTGAAGATTTTGACTTTTCATACTTTATTATTGAAAAATTATAATATAGTTGTTGGAGATGCCTAAGATGCATATCAGTGGTGGACCCAAGATTTTGGTCGAGCGGTTGCATTTTTAAGGTAGATCAAAAGTTTACAAAGTTGTTCGATGCCTTTTAAGCAGATTTTCAACATTTTGAGGAATTTTTAGTTTTTTAGTTGATTTCAAGGGATTTTGTCGGGGTTTTTGGTTGATTTCGAAGAACTTTTTCGATTTTTTAGTTAATATTTCTTATATTTTTTTTTAATATTTTAGAACATCCCTTAAAATTTAACAAATACATCTTTTATACCTGATTTTTTTTACTTAAAAATTGATTGAACAGATACACGATAACCGCTCTTGGACCTTAATAGTTCCGCCCTTTACACATAACAACAACAACAATATGTGACTTGGACCGAAGAACTAAGGGGTTGTTTGTTTACCTCTTAATGGTTCTATTAAGAGACAACCTCTGAATCGTTAAGAGGTAAATCCTGTTTGGCAAAAATAAGTTATGTCTCTTAATGGTTCCAAAACTTTCTGAATGATTTTGTATTTTGACCCCGCCTTAACCATTAAGAGCCTTGGTTTCATTCTGAACAATTAGCAAACAACCATATTTCATTTAACACTATATCATAAGAGTCTCTTAGGGGCTGTTTATTTACCTCTTAATGGTTCCATTAAGAGACAACCTCTGAATCATTAAGAGGTGAATCTTGTTTGGCAAAAAAAAGTTCTGCCTCTTAATGGTTCCAAAACCTTCTAAATGATTTTGTATCCTGACCACCCCTTAACCATTAAGAGTCCTGAATTCATTCTGAACCATTAAAAAACAACCGTATTTCATTTTTCACTATATTATAAGAGCCTCTTAATCATTCTGCACTAAACCATTAAGCAACTGCCAAACAGCCCCTTAATCATTCTGCACCAAACCATTCAACCACTGCAAAATAGCCCTAATTGGATATACCTGGAAGATTTCTATTTGTAGCATGCATTATTTATTTTAGAGTAAATTACATTTTTAGTTCTTGTGGTTTGTTAAAAATTTCTATTTTTGTCCTTGTGGTTTTAAAATTATGATTTTCATCTTTATGATATATAATTTATTACCTTTTTTGATCTAATGATTTAAATTTTATTTCTTTTTTCATCCCCATGGTTTACAATTCATTTCTATTTTAGTCCTTCATAATCAAAAGTAGTGTTTTAGTCTCAGGACTAAAATATAAATTAATTACAAACCATAAGGATGAAAATATAAATTTACAAACCACAGGGACGAAATCCGCAATATTCAACAAACCACAGGGAAGAAAAACGTAATTTACTCTTTATTATTTTAATATTTTGCGTGAGAGAGGAAAGACACGTGGCGACAAAATAGCTCAACTGGAAAATGGGAAAATTCAGCGGAAGCCGCCACGTTGCCAGAGTCGTGCTCGACAAATCCTGCTTTTCTCCGCCATTTCCCCCCAAATTTCGACACTCTTCCAACTTCTGTTTTCTCAATTTGCAGATTTGAAATCAAATGAAAATCGTTCTGTGAGCGAGAATTTTAAGATGCGGTATGGCTGATCGCGCCGGCGACGGTGTGTGGTTGATCGACGGAGCCGGAAGGAACCTGCATTGAAGAAGTAGAAGGTAGAGTTTGTTGCGGCACGAACTTGAAGACGAAAGCTGAAGGTACAAGTAAAATCATCAGAATGAATCAGTTTGTTACGTTATCCGATCAATAAGATAGCTTCTACGTTAGATCAGTATCGCATAATTTTGTGATTGAGAATTGATTTGATGATCTTCAATTTATTGCATTTTGTTGTAGGAAGAACATGCCAAATAACGCATTATTTCTTACTTTCTGCGATCTAATTACTTCAGCATCTCCTCCAAATTCCAACTATGATGATTGGCGGAGATGCACTGACGAATTTTTAGTAGATCAAGCATCGCAAAAAATTATTCGTAGTGTGAAACCGTATTTAGTTAGGAGAGAATCAAAGGAAGTGTAATGTGTTTGGTAGTTTCCACTTCATAAGGTAGGGTTCAATGATAAATAGCAAGTGCATATTTAAATCCAAGTTAAATATTCAAATATCAGTTAAACCTAATCATGTTTGTAAAAGAAGATGCTATTGTACCGATTTCAGTATCATTTTTCTATTGATTTCTGAGGATGGCGTGTAGCCAAGTTGTAGAATTTTAGGGAAATGTGCTTATGTTTCTTTTAATTGTTTTGTTTATTACCAGTTAATAGAAGTCATTGGGAGGATGTGAGGTAAGTTGCAATTGCTTTCCTTCTGATATATGTGCGTTTTCGCATCTCAATTTGTATTATTTTCTTAGTTTTTAGCTTTTAATTTCAGGTTATTATGTTTCTAAAAGTTTTTGGCATAAAAGCCAAGTAGCTAACCAATTGACAGAATAATAATTTTGTGAAAAAATATCTGTAATTTAGTTTTATAGTCAAATGGTGCCACGATTTTAAAAAATTCCGAGGTCCGCCTCTGTCTTGACATAATCTTGAGTTTTTATTTCCAAAGTTGCCTCAAATCATTTTATAATATGGGAGCTTTTCATTTCCCTTCTTTTTCATCTTGATCTTTGAGATTATTATTTTAGTTGCTCTTTTTCTTGCAAATGACTGTTGCAGTTTTATTTTAATAGAGATGGATGTGGTGTGTTTTAGGGCTCCCACGTTTTGTTGTTTTTCGTTTTATTTATTATTGTCCTCATGCATGTTACTCTCTGATCACCAACATGAATATTTAAAAAAAAAATTAGCAGAAACAGGAAAGACTAAGTGTTGGAGAGGATTAAAAATTCACAGACACTCTCAACTCATGTTTTTATATTTAATATTTCATCTAGGTATGTCTTGAGCTCTGGGACATGCAGAAGGACAAGCTTTATCCTTGATTGCAGGGAAAGTGATGTAGATTCAATTAACCATAAACCCTAGCATATTCTAGGCATGTACTGCAGTACTGGTACTTAAAGACCTGTATCAACTATTGAAGAGAAGACAGGAAGTATGATGATACCGTTTCACCTGTATAAGATCTTGAAAGAAAACAAAAAGGGAGAAAAATAATTCGCGTCTGACCAGTCGAAATAGGATGATGATACGAATAGGCTACATCTTCGTGAAAGGCATTATATAATGTGAATGGTGTCATTAGTATTTTCTTGCATAATGGCCCCTTTGATCATAAGTTTGAACTTTAACGAGTCATTAATAGCTAAATAAAAATATGTTATATGCATATCTTGCGACATTTTGATGAACTTGAAAATTTTATAAAAATTCAGGCTACCAAAATAAGGGTAAGTAAAAAGAAGAGAGATTATGTTGATGAAGACATCCCGTAGAGGGCAAAGCCTTCTTGTTTCTTAAATATTGAGATATTGACTTTCTTTTTCTTTCTTTGTTTATATGTCAGCGTTGCAATCTGCTTATGTTTTAAACGGTTCTCAGTCTTCTCGTCTTAAACTTGGATGACATGAAAGATATGGCTCACAAGGAAGTGAATAAAGCAGGCAAGGCAGTCTTGCGAAGAACAACCACTATGAAATGCTGCCTCCGGTAATTGTATGTATTAAGTTCTTTTATCTACCGGAAGTAGCAAGTGAACGTATTGCCTTCTCGGAGATATTCTCCCAAGTGGTGAAGTGGTGAAGGTTTCAACTATGCCATGGAACCAGTAAAAAAGAGAGTAAATGATGCCTATGGCTCATTTACCAACTATAAAGTATAAGCATCCTATGTTTTTGTCCATGATCCGAGAAAACAGACCTCACGAGTAAAGTGATCGTAAATAGAGCTACTACTACTGAAAACACTTTAAAAGAAATGGTTTCATAGTGTAGAAATTAAAACACGAGGTTGATATAACTCTGGGCTCAGATACACTGGCATAGCTGGTAGTGCCATATAAGGGTGCAATAGGAGCTTCTGGTGCATACGGCTTTGCCACGGATAAAGCAGGCACAACCATGAAGAAGCCCTCCGAGAAGGCGAGCAATTCCAAATAAACTTAAGTAGAAGCAATATCTCAGAGCTTGAGTTGTTGGTAAGATTTGTCCACTAGCTTAATTTTTGAGATGAAGTTGGTGATTTAACATGGGATCCCTATATGCTATTCATGGTGATGCGCCTCTATAACCAAATTTTGTGAATGTACTACCTTTAATTCGTCAGCTGCTGCTGCGCAGCACGACTTCATCTTCTGCACTTTAAATGCTAATCTGTTGTTCTTTCTTAGCTTTTGCAAAGCACGCTCCTAATTGAGTTAGGTGTAAGTCTTGTTTTCTTGGCCATCTCAACAAGGCCTCTATAGGCATCTTTATCATGTCTTGATGCAATGTCTTCTACTTATTGTTTTGCTTTGACCGATATTATTAATTTAACCTTAATGCATGGGCGGATGTATTGTGTCTCCTGGGTATGAATATCGGTATGAACATTCATACCCTGGAAAAAAGAATTTTTAGTATATGTATATGAATATGTGTATATGTATATGTACATATGTGTATATATGTGTACGTATGTACTTATGTATAAAATTATTTCTTGATAATGCATTATCTCTCCTTTTTCCTCATATTCAGTTGATATTTATTGTTGTCATTCAAGCAAGGTTCAGATTGCAGATAGGATGTCATCTTTGTGGTCACCAATGCACTCTTATTGGAGTAACATCCCTATCTTTCCTTCTCCACACGTTTAGTGCATGTTGCCTCTGTAGATCAAGAGATTGTGAAACATAGTTGACTAGAAACAGTATGTAGTTTAGGAGAAGTTACTTTTGTTTCCAGATCCATTTGATACCATCATTACAGACCCAAAAGAAACGGATACAAACTATAAATATCACTATAGTTTGACAAGAACTGCAAAGTAGAACAAGGATTGTAGAATTGATAAGAATAAACCATTAATATAATTTCAAGCTTTTTACTCTAGAGAACCAAATTATATAATTACTAGAATTTGGGGAACTTCCAAAATGCAGTAGAAATGTTGCGTGTGAAGATTTCCCTGACCGACCCTTGCAAAGCCAAGGGTCTTGATTCACCTGGGTTGACCACAATTTGCGAAGGAAGTCTTGAACCACTTCATCCCTAATGGTGATCTCTAGTTTTTGGTGGAGATTATGGAGAAGATGCATTGCTGAAGAGGGGATATAAATCTTAATGCAAGGGCACCTTAAATTGGGCGGAAACAAGCTAATTAATATGAAGTTATAGGAGAAATTGAACTCCAAGTGTTATATGTGTAATCTATATGCATTAGAGTCTAGAAAGAAAAAGAAAAAAAGAACCCTTTTCAAAACAAGGGTTCTAGCTGATTTAAGCTTGCATAAGTTATATCAATCTTACACTTGTTTCTTCTTAGTGGCTTGTTTGTTGTTGTGCATCCACACTTTGAACACTTGTCTTTTCAAACCAACTTCGTTACAGAATCGTAGAACCTCCTCTTCATCTTGCTTCTGGATCTTCCACCCTATTCTTTCTGCAAAATCATGCATCTTGTCCTTCTGGTCCTCTGTGAATTTCGTGCGAAACCTTTTCTTTGACATCTCCGCCGTTAATTGCACTCCAGCATTGGTCTCGAATATGTTTAGATCTTCATTGGAAGATTCGGCTGGTGTCCCACTTGCTCCACCAAATGTCATCATGATAGGTTGCACTGGCTGATGATGCCTACGGTGTCGCCGCTGAGGTGATTGTGGGGGAGGTAGCTGTACCGTGGCAGCTCGAGGTGGTGGATTATGTGTCAAAGGTATTTGTGAAGCCATTTGCTGTGTGTAATAACCTGATTGTGACTCGCCTTCTACTTCTCTTCGATGGAAACTCCGATGGCATTCACAGGCAGCACATTTTAGTGCTTCTGGTGTGTCATCTCCACCACTAGGCATGAATTCCCCACACCCATCCAGAACATGAGTGCCCATGTTCACAGCATGATTCTTTAGGCATTCGCGATAACGAACCACCACTGTAGGCACGGCTCTAGCAATCGTTGATGGCTCAGGTGCTGGTGGCAGTGGCTGTGAGACTAGTCTAGCTGGATCTGAACCTGGGTTTGGATTCCTTCTGGATCTATGTGCTTCCAGTTGTTCTTTCTGCAACTTGAATCCATGATAACGGTTTCCCTGATGAAGATGAAGATGAGGGTGATCTGGGGTTTCATTCCTTCTGGTGTTTGAAGTGGGTGATGAGATTAAAGGTGCAGAACTCGACCTGGAAGATGATTCTTGATTGGATTGAGGTGGGTTATTGTAATTTAAGGAGTTTCTCTCTCTTGTTGACATTAGGTTTGACTTCTAAGATTTTCTCACTCTAAACCACCATTTCATTGTTTAAAATCTTCCTAATTATGCTAATTCTACTGGAAATTGAATATCTAAAAGGGTTTTCTTCTCTCTCCCCCTCTTTTCCATCTGCTTTTAATTTTATCATTTTTGATAGCTAGGTGACCATCTGAGCAGTCGATGGACAGCAAGTGCTCACAGATACGTGGATCAAGATAGAGAGGAAGTTAAACACTATTGATCAAAATCTGAAGAATGCACTAAACTGTTCTAAAAAGGAATCTTAATGGAGTGCAAGAAAGAAGACATTTTTCTGTAAGATGGGGCCCCAAGACTTTCTTCTCTTGATAATGCATGACTAGTGGATTGCAACAGCTCTAAAGAAAGCATCATCAAGACAATACACAGATGAAACACTTGAAACCGTAAGTATAAACAGAAGAGGGACTAAGGAATTTGGGATAATTAGATAAACTCATGAGAGAACAAAAGAGGCAGATGGGTGTGGCCCTGGATTTTGTGTCTTGAAAAGTCTTGGGTTTGTGAGAGTCTGATGTCATTGCCTGGTCCAGTTTGCCCTCCTCTTCTCCATCTGCATAAATTCTATATGTGTGTGTGTGAGAGAGAGAGAGAGAGATAAAGAGAGGATGAGAGAGGGGTGGGTGGGGTAGGTTAGAGGGATTTATATGTTTTTTTTTCTACTCAGTAGTGTCTGTCACTTTTAACCTAACTAGTTTTCCAAGCCATGCAAAACGCTCTTTTCACATGGCACCGTGACAAATTTTAGGTCTTACGGCCAACCATCGTGACCGGTAAGGATTTGACGGGCACAAATTGTCCCAAAGTGTCAAGAGGGGGCTAGACGGGTACAAATTGCCCCTGAATGTGAAGTGTTGAGTCCGTAGAGTAGTAGATCTTGGCTATGATATTATGTGAGAATATGTGGAACCCCCAAATTAATCTCCAAAAGAGCCATTGAGGAGAGAAAAAATGTTCCAACATATATTCAGGAGAATTATCCAAGTCTAGCCAATGTGGGACTCTTTAACATATAGCATCTAGTATATTTCCACCAAGTCAACCAACCCCTTTGGGTTAGGTTTATATATCGATGTGGGATGCTGGTTTTTTTTCTACATTCTGATCATTACTATGTTAAGAATGGTTTGATGAGAAGTGTCTACGGCTACTTCTGTATTAAGAGAGAGAGAGAGAGAGGGAGGGAGGTAGGGAGAATTAAAGCAAATATGATGGTCCACGGAACCACTGTTACTTCTCCACGAGGCTGTGGACAGGGATATACTTTGGCCTGGAGCTCGTACGCATTTTCTTGTCACTTCACCCGTAGCAGTGTACAACTTCTATTGCATAACGTCTAAATCAGTAGATTATTGAACGGAAAAGGATTTCCGTCTTCATTTTTTGGTTTCACCTTATTCCTTGTCATATAATGTATCTAAGATCGTGTCAATTTGTATGTTTGTCATTGGCATGATCCATAGTCATGTGTATATATATATATATATATTATATAGGGGTTAAATCATGTGAGAACCAAAAAAACATTGAGAACCGTGAGAACCGATCTAAGCCGTAATTTGGTTTTGATCTTACGGTTTTAATTAAAAGTTGATTCACTTTCAGTTTATTTCAAAATTGACTTTGCCTTTAATGACCATGGATTAAAATTAATTAATGGTTTAGATCGGTTTTCACGGTTCTCAACCTATTTTTGGTTCTCATTTGATTGTCGTCCATATTATATATGTATATAACTTCTATTACATTATGTACAAGTCATTACTGTAGCTTTGCATCTGAATTCATCAACACTCCATCATTATCTAATTTGGCCTTAAATGTTGTCGGATGATACATCATATCATCTCGATGTGTCTTTTTATATGGTTGTAACAATTTTCATCTTATTGAATTGTAAACTTGATAGTTGATTGTCAGGTTGAATGCTCTTTTAACTTTTGGGAAAATATACTTGCTCCTAGTCTAAATGGGAAAAAGGAAGCTCGATAGGTAGAGGGTGGGGGTAGGGTAGTGAGCCGGGGGATAGGCTACCAGAGTCCTAAGATCAACTATTGGATGTGGTGTTGTCTTACCTTTGCTACGTTCCTTTGTACCTACTTTTGATTATACGGTGCTGCTTACTTTTCTCTAACCTAAATCTTCTTTTTTTTTTTTTTGAAAGGTGTCCTAGGCTATGCCTAGACTAATCCCATTGCAAATTATGACTATAAAACATCAGCTCTGATTAACCTCACTGACCACAATTGTTGTGTACGCCTGGATTCGAGCCATATGGGATATTCCACCACATCCATAGGGCCTTAACTAGTACGCCACAACCCTTGTGGTTAAATCTTCTCTTCTTTTCTCGAAAGCTTTTTCGGAAATCTTTCTTTTTCACAAACGCTTTTGGCAAGCCAAGTGTCTTCACGGAAACAATCGATCTCCAACCCGACCCCACGTCCATTTGTGTCAATCTGGACTCGTTTGGTTTGACTTGGTTTATACTTTTTTTTTTGGTAAAGGAGTATCCCAGACCACTTTGGGCCCGGACTAATCTCCTGGAAAACAGGCCTATGGCCCGCGGGCATTCATCCCGTGGCCACAATGTTGCGAGTGGGGCTCGAACCCGGGCAAACGCTATGAAGTCCCCAGGCTATGGCATTGGTTAGTGTTGGGTCTATTTGTAATTAAGAATACATTTGAGTGCAGTGTGACAGTAGTTATTGTGCTCCCTATCTAACATGATTTTCTGATCATTTCCCATTTTTCTTTTTTTAAGCAAAGGAACATTGTTCGGCTCCACTTGATAGAAGGTGGTACTGTCTATTTTGGGTCGTTCCTTTTCCCAAATTTCAAAACTTCCATACCTATAGCAATCATTCTATTGTGATTTGTACATTGTGTATTGACATTTGTACATTATTCTTTGAAAATTTTAGGTCTGGAAAAGTGGGTAAGCTCATCTTAGCTCTTATGAGCCAGCCGTAGTTCAAGTCCTCTCATGCAGGTATGTGGTCCCATAACACATTATATCTGATGCATTTTCTGTTAATCGTACCCATTGCTAATTGTTTGCACACATTCTCTCATGTAGTTTGCTTGTTTGTTTCTTTGCTTGCACGCAAAGATCCTTCTTTTCCAAGAGATTTACTGGGTACGTTTGGTTTAGTCCACGGGGTTCTTGTGGATTATTTCTTTTCCCTTCTCAAAGATGGACATGGCCCGATACACCTTTCATGAAACCGAACCCGATTTAGGGTTATCATCGTAAATAACCACACCAGGAAAATATATTTACTTTATAAAACTTTCTCAAAAATAGCCAACAAACTGCAAGTCAACACCGGAAGACACTTATGTCTTGAGGTTTTGCAAGCTGCTAAATGGGTTTTGGGTTTCGCAAGACCGCAACTTACGGTTTTTAATGCTTTTTATGGTGGGCCCACTTTTCACTGGATATGTTAGATTTTGTTAAAAGTGTCTTGGGGGGCCGTTTACCAAACACTTACCGGGTAAGTGCTTGTGCTTACTGGCAAGTGAAATCACCTTTAGTTACCTTATCATGAACATTTTTTGCCATCAAAATGAATTGAACATTTTTTGACATCAAAATGAATTATTAGTAAGCATTTTAAACCCGGAAGACGCTTTTTCCTCAGTTACAGAGTAAGACTTTTGGTCATGTTATGCCTCTTACCGGGTAAGATTATTGGTCTGTGTCATGCTCAAATGATAACGTAAAGTGATATTGGTACATTTAGTAACCCCCCCCCCCCCCCCCCCACCGGTCTTAAAGTGTTAGGACTTACGGTTGGCTATTTTATAAGAAAAATGTTTTTGAAATGGCCATAACTAAAATGCTTATTGAAGAGTGACTATTTGAAATGACAACCCATATTTACGTACCGTTGTCAATCTGGCTGGTCAAAGGAGGAGGTAATTGAGGGAGATCCCTGATTTTGTTGAGGTGACCCTAATTTGTCTTTTTGGGTACGGATTACCTAATAATATAAAGTGTTAAATTTAATATTATAATTTCATGAGGTTTAGAAAGAGCGACCCAGTTTCACTAATTATGGAGTTATTATATAATATATGAATAAAAGGGACATGTGTAATTATTTAAATATTATAAGTATCTTTAGTGGGTCTGAATAGGGTTATGTGGATGTGGCCTTCTTTTAACCATATCTTTCACTTGTTTTTTTTCCTTTCTTTATTGATTAAAAAATGGTATGCCCCCCAAGTAAATATTCCTTCATTATCAAACCCTTGATACGCAGGCAGCCAGATTGATTTGTTGTCTCGGATCATTATGACTGGTTGATTTTTGTTTTTTTGTTCCATTCCTTATTGGGGTTATTTGGGTAAAATAATTGATTACGGCCCCATACGGACCCGCCGCCACGGAGGGGAGTGTTTTTTGGCTCACTCAGCGGCTGAGGCTGGCGGGTGGCCTGAGATCAAACCCGAGACATGTCTTCGTAAGTTGACCTGTACTGAGCGATACGCTAAAGGCTCGTTATTGGGGTTATTGATTAAAAGGCTTGAGATTTTCTGGGCATGCGAGCCTTGCATATGATTGTGGTTGTGAATCTCGCAATTGACTGGAAGTTGATCGAGAAAATGCATGTATAGATCTCATATGATCCCGTATCTTATTTTTGTTTAGAAAGTCGAGAAGATGCATGTCTTATATCGGCTAGATTTGGACATGATTTCCCCAACATATATTGGAACCTCCTTTCTTTCCTCAAGAGCTTTTTTGGAGAGTAATCAGATGTTGTTTTCATATTCTGACAAAAATAAAACATTCCTTGGTATTAGTGAATAGTGATAAGATTATCTTTTCAATTTTTAATCGTAGATAGGGGTGTTGAAAACCTGGTGAAACATAGCATGCAAAGTCAAACCGAACCGAAATATAAGAGGTCATTGTGCAATTTGGTTTGGTTTCAGTTTAGGAATTTTGGTTGGTTCTTTTTGATACTCTGTGTAGGAATAACTTTTATTATCATTACTTCTACCATTAAAAGTGTGAGAACACATGAATCTCTATTAGATTACTTTTTAAAAGAGTCATGTAAAACAGAATAAAGGTTCCAACATATATTAAAAAGAAATAGCCGATGTGAGACTCTAACATGTCCCCTCCAATGGAGGCTAGTGTAACACCCCGATTTCGAAAAAATATCGTTTCGAGTTATTACAGAAACCGATATATCAAGTAAAAATAAGATATTTTATTTTGGACTTGAATCCTAGATTTTATAGTCTTAATGGATGAAGGATTCAATTACGAGTCCAACGGTCCTTTCCGGAGCAAAAATGGAGCTATAACGAAGAAGTTATGGCCAAAACAGTGAAGGAGAAGAAAACCGGGCGAACAGTATATCTCGCGACTTACGCCGCGACTTAGGATGTATGTCGCGACTTAGGGGTAAACGGGCGACTTATGTCGCGACTTAAAGTCGCAGCACAACCCGCGAAATCCACTGGTCGGGCATAAAACCCGATTTTCAGCTCTAGAACTTCATTTATTCATAACTTTTGCTCCACAACTCCGATTTGGGTGATTCAAGTTGCCACAGTTTCGTTTTTGGGAGATCTTCAAGGATCTAGCAAGAGATTGGAAGTCTATTGGAGTATACAAGAGTATTTTGTGGTGGTAAGCTCCTCATCTCTCCCACTTCATCTTCTTCACCAAAGTTTTCTAGGGTTTCACCCATCCTTTGTTCTCCCTTTCGTAGATTGGAGGTTTGTAACCATTTTGGTGAACTAGAGGTGGTGTTGGTGGTGGATTCAAGCTTGGATTAAGGTAATCTTTCATTTTCTTCATTTGTGAAAATTAGGGTTTTGACATAAGTTGAGATCTTTATGTAAAATGTTTGGGGAATGTTTCTATATGGTTGAATATGGTTATGGATTCAAGTTCTTCAAGAAAGCTCTAAGTGGGGTAAAATCTAGATTTAGCCAAAATCTAGCAAGGTGAGTTCAAGTTGATTTGTGAAAACGTTGTACATGCCAAAATCTTTATTTTAAAGCATTTATGTGTTTTACATGAAATTATCAACTATTGAGTTATTTGGTAACTTTTGATTATGTGAAGTGTTTAGCTTATTAAACCTTGTAAAACACCACATTTGGGATTTTTGGGATATTTTGATAAATGTGATCATGTTTTGATGATTTATTGCATAAATAGGTATTTGGTCAGAAATGCACTTTTAAGTGTTTGTTGGGTTTTATGCATCATTCATGAAATGAGAGATTTTGAAAAGTACAAAGGTGTGAGTCCTTTGGTTTTGGGTCATTTCCAACTTTGGGAACAGTTTGGAATTAACAACCTTTTTGGGTTTTGGGCCGAAGGCCAATGGTGATTTGAGAAATAAAGATTTTGGGGGGAAGATTTAATTTGGTTTATATAACCATATTGGCTCTCGTATTTTAGTCAAACGTTCATTATGCCTTTTGGGGCTTGGTTTCACTCAAATGAGTCTTTGGAACCTTTGTTTAGTTTTGGTAGCTCGTTAAGGAGCCTTGGACGTATGGTGTACTTAGTTGCACCTTATTTGAGAGTTACATGTTTTGAATGCGTTAGTTCATTCTTTCAAGTCATGTAACGTTTTAGACTGTAATGCGTTGGATCCATAGGCATATGAGTCAGTTGGTTAGTGGGGACTTTATCCCTGTTTTGGGACTGGACATTATTTATGGCTAGCGGGAGCTCGAGGTACAGATCGTGGGTGGTTGAACTCGATAACCGCGTAACCTTTATTGAAGGGCTCGAGGTAGAGTTCGTGGGTGGTTGAACTCGATGCCCGTTTGTCGTCCAGTCTGGTTACTCATCGTGGAATTTAGTGTACGTGTTTGAATTCTAGTGAGTGGTCCCCAAGTCATGTGGTTGATTATGTAAGCTTGCGGTGGTGCTCTGCAGAGCCGTATACGGAGCTAAGTCTTGCGGTGGTAGCTCAGATGAGCCAGATACGGGGACTTGTGGCTTTGGTTGTGACACTCATTAGAGGTCGAGTAGACACTAGGATCAGTGGTGTCTTGCGGTGGTAGCTTAGAGGAGCCAGATACGGGGAACCATGGTCTTATGTGAAGCTCGAGAACATTGATATGTGGCTTAACTTTGTGTGCCCGCCACATTCGATGGAATTCGGGTATCCCCCGTCACCAAAAGGTGGTGTGTTTGGGTATTGAGTTTTATTATCCAAGTTTTCGGTGACGTTTTATATAAGTGGATTTTATCCATGATTTATGGGTTGAGTATTATGTCTCACCCGTGTTTTAGGTATTTTGGGATACAAAGTTTTAACCGTATTTTCATAAATGGAGAGTTCGATTTCTATTCACGTTTTGAGTAAGTGTTGGATTGCATTACTTCATGAAATAACGTTTGGCGTTGAGGCGCCCATTTATAAATTGCATAATATTGGAAGCGGGTCGTCCTCACATTTAAAGCAAGTCATTTTAAAGGATCATGATTTAAGTTGCATTATTTCCGTTTAATGGTTTTTATAGTCATGATGAAAACTCTTGAACTCACTAGGCGTTAGCCTAACCTTTTTATTTGTCGGCATGTGCAACAGGTTCCGGTTGGGAATAACTCTAGTGACACTGTGTATAGAGGAGTGCTAGTCGAGTGCTCAAGAGGTGGATATCTTAGTGAAGTATTCCACACTTGTTTCGGGAAGAGCAACTCATATTGGGGATTAAGTAACACCGACTTTGGTCTATTCCTTGTATAAGACTGGAGTTTATTTCTGTTGAAGTTAATTAGAAAGTTTTATTTTGAAGATTTACCTCTTAGTTGATGTAATATCGAAATTTTAAATTAGTTGCTCTTACCAAATTTGAGGGTGTTACAGCTAGGCGGGGCATAAATCGTCCCATATTATCGAGAGGGGGATAGACGAGTAAAATATATCCCAGATTGAGTCCCTAAAGTAATAGACTTTCAGTCTGATATTGTACCAAATATGTGGATGACCATTATATTACATTTCAAAAGAGCCCTTGAGAAGACTATAACATATATAGAGAAGAAATGGTCCAATTAGTCAGGATGTCACAGTCACTAGTTTAGATTTATTAAACTTTGTTGCACACATATTTTGTATTCGTTTAACTGTCACCAATAAACATTCGTGTATAATTTGTACTTCCATAATAACTTGGTAAAGTCAATAAGAAGAGGTCTATAACCTCGTTAACGTTATTACACTTTGTTGTTCATGGTAATTGTTAATACAAACAAAGGTTTGTATCATGTGAAAGTATACGTTGTCGTTTTGAACTTTGATAAATTTAGTCGGTCAAAGGTTAAACAATATGCAAATCATTACTTTGGTTGTCCATGACTTTACACACAAGCACATATATGTAAACACATGATAATTTACAAACCTTCTGTAAACTTACAAACCAATTTTCATGTCCTGTTTCACATATGAAACAATACAATACATACAACAGTGTTTATATAATGTAAACTATGATCTACGACCACCCTCTCTCATCTGAAGCATACAACAGTTTATATAATGTAGTTTCATATGTGAAACGTTATTATATGTGGAAAAAGTAGTCATGAGCGTTTCACATATAAATGAAAATTGTATAACATGATATTTTCACATGTGTTGTCATATAAGAGAACCGATTTGCGAGTGCGTATGAATTATTAGGTTTGTAAAAGAAGATGACTCTGTTTCCAAAACTTCTTTTTCTTGACGGGATTTCTTTTCAGAAAGATAATTGCATGATTGACAACGCGCAAAAATTTGATTCAACATATGGAAAAAAAATAGAATTTAAGAGCGCAAAGGGTTACATAATGAGTTATAGTGAACAAACTTGCAACAAACTGATCCTAATTGGAAGTAAAGTGGAGGTCTAAAGTGAAAAAGTTAAATTATAACCTCTTTTGGTAAGAATTGCCCTAATTCCCTTGTCATTTTGTTGAGCCGTCATCGAGAAAGAGCTCAAGGGTGTTTAAGCAAGGAGAGCATTGGGAGTTTTGAGAAGGTTCCATTGTTGCAGGTATGTATCTTTCACTCTAGCGTCCTCTTTACTCGTTGGCAGGGGTAAGCCTAGTTTTGGAATAAAATGCTCTTATCAGGGAAGTTTTGGGGGTTTGATCGTTGTTTGGATTTGGACCAGTAGTTAAGAGATAGGAATGATAAATTTATGAGTTAATCTTCTCTTAATAATGATTTTGATTTGGATCGTTTTGGTTTATTATTTTGGAACTCGATGACATAAGCGCTGGAGGATTGGGATTACCGATCGAAAGGGTTTCCATCCCAGACTCGGACCGAACCGGTAGACCCCTCCTCGGGTGTGTCGATGACCTCGATCCCGGGTGCCACTGGGAGTCCATGACTCGGGCATCACCAGGAGTTCACAACCCGGGTGGTACCGGGAGTTCACAACCCAGGTGCCCCGGGAAACACCATCAGCCGGGAGGGCGTGAGACGCAGGCCTGTGAGCCCAGACCCGGGCGACCCCGGGCGGCATGTCGAGTCGTGGCCCAGTTTGGCTATTGAGCTTTCGGTTTGGGGATCGATAGGGGTATTCATGGTTGGAATAAAATTTGGGGTTAGGTAACACCGATGATTTCTTAGTTTAGTCGGATTTCATGGGATTATGGTTCGAATCTAGTAGCTAAAGGCTTATTTGTGAACTCTTAATAATTGTAGGAGTCGGTCTTTTTAGGAACTAATTCGGAGAGTGCCAAGACCCAATCTTTCAGGTGAGTTCCCTTATTCTAAATTCTTTATAAATGGAAATTGATTCTAAAACCGCCTGCCTTATTTTTCGTAAAAAAGGTATGGTATTTTGGATAAAGGGGTAAAAAGGGTATGGTATTTTGGATAAAGGGAGGAATGTTTACTTATCATTTTGTATATATGCTTGTACTTTTATGAACTTTGCATATGTTTGGATTGTGTAATTCAATTGTGAGAACGATGCGTTATGGCTTGTTGAGAAGGCGATGGTTAATTGTGTGCCTAGAATTCGTTTCCTGGCGCATACATATACGGCATCTACTGGGGGGCCGAATGGGGATCTACTGGGGGCCCCGAGTGCAATATGTCGGTTAATGTCCGATTGTCGGTCCTACACATGGTCGTGTTTGTGAGTATTTACTTATACTGGTCGATACGTGTTTACTCAATGATTTTATAATTCGTGTTCTCAAATCGTTATAATTATCCGAGGTCGGGAATTCACTAGACCTCTTTGGTCTAACCCTCGCTTTCAAATTTCTTAAAAACCATTTTTAGGTAAGGAAATTGTTGGCGGTTCGTCAAAAGGGAAAGAGAAGTGTTGAGAGCTAGTAAGACGGAGGGTGTTGCCTTAGTTGCGGTGTTAGTTGCAAATTTATAGATTCTCGGTTGTGATGGAACTGTTTTTCGTTTGAACAATGTTAATCTTTCCTTTCCGTACGCTTGTATTGGGACCCATTTCGGGAGTTTAAATTTATGTTATGTTATGCTGTTTTTGGGTTGTTACAAAACTCCTTGTCTTGTTCCACTTTTTTCAAGATCATTTTCTAGAGGTCATTTAAAGAGAAAAACACGAGGGAAGTTCCTAACAATCATATAAGTTAATGACACTTTCAATTATGGTCTAGTCAACTTTAGCAATAGGATATTACGAAAATATATAAGTAGGAATCGGTTCAAATAAGTAGGCCAAACATTGTAAGAAGATGAGAAGTGAAGGTTCGTACTTGAGAAAATTCATTTGAAGATGTATATGTGCATTCATACGAAAAACTTGAAACGTCGGTTCACATATGCATATTTGAATGGATTTTCTTTCGAAAAAATTTCAATGATTTAGATAAATTTTCCCATCTTGCCCCTCTTTTTATAGTTTAAAATGCAACTTCGAAACTCAAGGACAAGTAATGTGGAAGTCCGCATAGATCTTACGCGACATCGAAAAAAGAGAATAATTCTTTTTTTTTGTTGCAAAAAATGTGTTATTTTCGAATGTCACGTGAAATTATATTTATTACCACATTAATAGAACCATCAATAGTGAACGTCTTCTTTATTTTAATTTATTCGACAATTAACATACGAGATCATTTAAACGTACAAAAGTGATCCTTGGGATTTTTTCGACCAGAGGCATTTTCATATATCATCTCTTGACATGCTTCCCAAGATCTAATTTTAAGCACAAATTCTTGCACATTCGTTTCAAGTTGTGTAATTCGACAACATATAAATAAAAAATTTGCCTGCTGGTGTGATCAAGATGACGTTTATTATATGGAATTAAAAAAGATCGTTTAGATAAAAGAACAACAATTGTTAACAACCCATATCTTTTTTGGGTTGGAACATATTTTAAAACGATCCTTCTTCACAAATCGATGTTGTAAGTAAGATAAATATTTTTGTGATGGACATAAATTATGATCTAAAACTACTTATGGAACGATTTGAAAGATCCCTTTGTAGTCAAGTACTTAATATTATTAGACCGAAATAATCATATTCCCTTTTGTGCGTAATTATACTTTCATCCTATCTAATGTGACATTAACTTGTACAAATTCTTTGTAAGGTATCATCCTATTTGTACTGAATTAGTTTTGTAAACATATAGCAATAAGTTGATGTTTGGACATGTGTTTTGAAAGTGATCATCTGATTATTGCAATTTCAGATCGTAATTTCAGTTTCTCTTTGAGTAATGTATGTAAGGCAAGAAGATGTGAAAAATCAGGGTAAACCATCAAGAAGCTATCTAGAATCAGTAGAATCAATCTGTGGGGTCCATTAAACATAATTTGTATTTCAGAACAGACATATTTTATAAAATATATGAAAATTAAAAAATAACATTAATCACAATTTTGATATTTGAGATAATATTAATCATAGAAACTCAAACTTCTCTTTAATCAACCAACAAATTAAATAATATGACCATATAAAATATATATAAAAAATAGTTGTATCCTACTATATATATCTCCATTGTGATAAATGGTTGAGTTTTGTATAGTGTCATTTGTGGTGAAAAACAGCAGAATAACCCACTTAATACACGCAGTGGGAGGTCCAATATACAACTACTTAATAGTTGACAAAATAAATTGACTTATGAAAATAGTTTTTTTTTAGTAGAGGAAAGATCTGCGTACCTTTTATCTCAAACATATTTTTCGACTTGTATATGTGGATACGTTTCATTTGTTTTGGTTTACAAATAATTATGGACATGTTGGGGTCAAAATAGATTAAGATTAACACGAATAGTTTTAAGATGAATTAAAATTGGTTAGATTGAGTTAACCTGTTAATATTTATTTCAAAAAAATTGGAAATGTGTTATATATATATATATATATATATATATATATATAGAGGTGAGGCCGTGAGGGTTCAAATGAGAACACCTATGTTTTGCAAAAATGCAAGAATAGTCATAGGTCTCCAAATCAGTTAAACCGTAATTAAAATTATCTATACTATATTATAAAAACGGTATAAAAAACTCTTAATTACAATATTTTAAGCACAAGTTACAACTAATTAAAGTCAATTACTTAATTTACAATTTCTTAATGCTTTGGTACAACATTTTCAAGCACAGTATCTCACATAATCATCTATTTGTGAAATGGATACCCATTTATTAATATAACTATTTGTTTTTTTGATGGAGTATTTTATAAAATAGACTTTATATTAGCATAATCTATTTTAAATGTAGATTTTACATTTAAATCTATATTAATGAGATGTAATATAAAATCTTTTTTCTTCCGTATTTTTTTATATTACATCTCATAATAATTTTTCCATATTTTATTTTATAAAATCTTTTTCCATATTTTATTTTATAAAATATTTTTACATAATGAGATGTAATATAAACTCTTTTTTCTTTCGTATTTTTTTGCTAATATAAAATCTATTTTATTTTATAAAATCTACACGTATTTTATATTAGCATAATATAAAATCTACACGTATTTTTTTTGATAATATAAAATCTACACGTATTTTTTTCGCGAGCATTAAAAGAAGAAAAGAAAAGATTGATATGAATTAAAAATAAAAAATAACAAGATACACTAATAAATTATCGTATTCTTTAAAATAAAAATATTCCGCAATACTTTCCAAATTAACCAAGTGTAAAGAAAATAAAATAGAAACGATGTAGATATAAAAATATTCTTCCATATTTTTAATATATTTACATTTAAATGTAAAATCGAAAATGAAAATAAAAGATTTTAAAATATTCTTTACATTCACTATAAATATATATAGCTTCTCTATGTATCATCCGAGTACAAAAAGAAGACGAACGGTCGGGTGTCAATGGCGAACCTGCAACTGAACAAAAGGTATTCCACTATATTTTTGTTTCTTTGAAAAACTACTTTTTTATATTTTATTTTATTTAGTGAGGATTTGTTTATATTTTTCAAAACCCACAATCATATTTTTCGAAGTAGGGGAATAAGATATATATACATATATTTATTTTTATCGATTAATACTATGAGGTCTTGAAGTCAACAGTCAGATAAATATGTTGTGAGACATGTCATTTGAGTTTTAAATAATATAATACAAAACTATTACCAATATTATTGCACAAACTCATAACAACAAACGATTAAGAATATATGCAAGTTAACCACTTATGAAAATACATTCGTTTTTCACATTGTATTTCATTAACTGTTAACAGGGAAATTACATTTCATTTTAACTCGGTTCAATATTCCAACAAAAAATTTATCCTCCCGTGCAATGCACGGGCCCAACACTAGTAATGAATGAAAATAGAAAATTAAGGGTTTAATGTAATTATGTATTTTTCATCAATTTTATGTTATCTTAATTGTTTGTAGTTATCCATTAATTTTCGTGCATAATTAATCACAATATCACACAACAGTGTTTAATAAATATCACACAACAGTGTTAATAGGGTATGCGATAAATGTGTGATACAAAACAATGTTTACTCAAAGAAGAAAAAGAAAAACAATGTTTACTCAGTACATCCATTGATGCACAGACAATATTAGTAGTCAATGTGATAAATGTGATACAAAACAATGCCTTCTTGGTACAAACATTGATTAAAAAATAGTGTTAGGAGGCAATGTGATAAACATATGATACAAAACAATCGATGTAATGGGATTTACAAAATCACTTAATCAAATGCAACTAGTGAAACAAAATAAGTGTGAGGAGTCAGTGTGATACAAAATCAATGACTAGATAAACCTCGTGATGCAAAAACAGTGTTAGGAGTCACTGTGATAAATACGTGTCTATTACATTAGAAGTAATACGTTCAAATAATCATGTGTTCAGTGCATCCATTGATGCAAAAATAGTGTTAGGAGTCACTATGATAAACATATGATAGATAACAATTGAAGTAATGATTTTACAAAATCAATTATTCAATAAACCAGTGATACAAAATCAGTGTAAGGAGGCATTGTGATAATCTTGTGATACACCAAAATTGAAGTAATGATTGTACAAAATCACTTATTCAACAAATTAGCGATACAAGAGGAGGCATTGTGATATCGTGTGACAATCTGTGATGATGGTGATTTTGATGAGTAGATAGACGGATATGAGAGAGAGGGGGGGATAAGGGTAATAGATGTGGGAGGTTATTTAAGATTAACGTGATCCCCTGGATCAACCTTTAATTAATATTATTGTTGATTTGAAAAAAAAAAGTTATTCCAGAATTAGATGATGTGGTATCCGCAAAGGTATTCTCGCGTTTTCCTAAATAAGAATGTTCTCGTTTGAACCTCATATATATATATATATATATATATATATATATATATATATATAGAGAGAGAGAGAGAGAGAGAGAGACATAGACGAATGATCGTGTGAGAAGTTGAGTTAATGTTGATCTCTTTTAATCTCAAGTCCTCCCATGAATTGCCTCTTAGAAGGAATTGATCCGATGCATCTTATTTCGGTGCATCTCATCCTAATGTGCATCAGTTTCTCATCCAACGGTTGATAACCACTTCTCACGCTTCTCACCGTTAACTCAACTTATCACCGGAATCCAACCCCCCATATATATATATATATATATATATATATATATATATATATATATATATATATATATATATATATATATATATAGGGAGAGATTCATTTGAGAAATGGTAAATGTATGAGAAATAGAGAAGTAATCTTAATCATTCATTTGGTCAACATTTGCGGCTTTGACCGCGAAGCACCGGATAATTCTTTGCATGGTCTATAAAAGGTAGAGGGGTGGTTTCGTAAAATACGCGGGATGAGTTCATATATGAACCTATATGATTCATATATGAACTATATGTTCATATGTGAATCAGTTAATTAGTTCATATGAGAATCAATTAATTATTTCATATATGAATCTGTTAATTAGTTCAACTGATTCATATATGAACTTACAGTTAATTAGTTCATATGTGAATCAGTTAAAAGAGTTCAGCTGTGAATTACACTGATTCACATATGAACATATAGTTCATATATGAATTATACAAGTTCATATATGAATACAACCCGTGTATTTTGTAAAAATTACGAAAGTGTCCTTCTATTTTTGGAATAGCCGTAACTTTTGACCGGTCAAAGCCGCAACTTTTGACCATTCAAAGCCGAAATATTTAACCAGTCAAATCCGATCTGACCATGTGAATGGCTAGGATTACTTCTCTATTCCTCATATATTTACCATTTCTCAAATGAATCTAAGGCTATATATATATATATATATATATATATAGGATTAAGTTCATTTGAGAAATGTTAAATATATGATAAATAAAGAAATGATCATAGCCCTTTATCTGTAGAAGATAGAGGGGTAGTTTCGTAAAATACGCGGGATGAGTTCATATATGAACCTGTATGATTCACATATGAATTATATATGAACTCTTTTAACTGATTCATATATGAACATTTGTGATTCATATAGAACTATATATTCATATATGAATCAGTTAATTAATTCGTATGTGAATCACAAAGGTTCATATATGAATCTGTTAATTAGTTCAACTGATTCACATATGAACCTATAGTTAATTATTTCATATGTGAATCAGTTAATTGGTTCATATATGAATCAGTTAAAAGAATTCATGAGTGAATTACATTGGTTCACATATGAACTATGTTATGAACACATAGTTCATATGTGAATCATACAGGTTCATATATGAACTCGTCCCGTGTATTTGTAAAAATTACGAAATTGTCCTTCTATTTTTGGAATAGCCGAAACTTTTGACCAGTCAAAGCCTTAATCGTTGACCAGTAAAAGACGCAATATTTGATCAATCAAAGTCGATCTTGACTGAATGAAAGGCTAGGATTATTTATATATTTCTCATATATTTAGCATTTTTCAAATGAATCTCTCCCTATATATATATATATATATATATATATATATATAGTTGGTTTCAAACGAGAATAATACATATCTATACTATATTATAAAGATGGCATAAAAAAATCTTAATTACAAATCACTAAGCTTTATGTACTATCATTTAAAGCTATCTACTTAAAATCTCTTAAAAATAACTACTAAAGCCTAATGTACTACCTGTAAAGCTTTTAACCCTAATTAATATATTTCATCCTTATCCCCCAAAATCCTTATCTCTAATCCCCAAACCCTAAAATTATGAAATTTGAATTCTGATAAACATAATCAAAACAGGATAAACATCTCAATTTAAATATAAAAAATTTAAAATATATAAGATAATTAATGAATTTTAACAAACTACTTAATTTTTTTATATAAAAAACATTATATTGTTAAGCCTAAATTAAACAAATTTATATATAAAAAATCATTATCACTCAATAAAAATCATCCAAAATCGTACTGTAAATCAATAAAAAACAAAAAATAAAAATAAACATTAAAATCGTGATGTATTAAGCATTATGTACTATTATTTAATGCTAATCTACTTAAAATCTCTTAAAACAATTAATGAAGCAATATGTACTACTTTTAAATGTTTTTAACCCTAATTAATAAATTTCATTCTTATCTCCCAAAATCCTTATCTCTAATCCTCAAATCCTAAAATTATGAAATTTGAATTCTGATAAACATAATCAAAACAGAATAAACATCTTAATTTAAATATAAAAAATTTAAAATATATAAGATAATTAATGAATTTTAACAAACTACTTAATTTTTTTTATATAAAAAACATTATATTGTTAAGCCTAAATTAAACAAATTTATATATAAAAAAATCATTATCACTCAATAAAAACCATCCAAAATCGTACTGTAAATCAATAAAAAAACAAAAAATAAAAATAAACATTAAAATCGTGTTGTATCTCGCTGCATTGCGCGAGTACGCTTCTAGTTTAAAATAATAAGAGAATAATTATAGGTCAATCATTTCATTAAATAATACCTTAAATAAAAAAAAATTAAAGATCGCCCAAAATGGCATATGTGTCATTTGATGTATACATATAATATATGGAAACTCATTTATTTCTATATAGATTATGTAATAAATTTAATTAAGGTATTTATTCATGATTTTTTTTAATTTTCGTGATTTAAGCATTATTAATTTTTGAGAGAATTGCAGTTTTGGTCCTTAAGGTTTCGTATTTTCTTTGAAAGAAGGACTTATACTTCAATATCTCAAATAGTGGTCCCTGAGGTTTGGATTTTGCTTTGAAAGGAGGACCTCCTTACTAGCCCCGTTAAAAAACTCAGTTAATGGAAGGGGTATTTTGGTCAGATCACTTTTTCCCTCTTATCATCCCTTATTTTGCATTTTTTTTATGTTTTTCTTATTTTTGTAATATATATATATATATATATATATATATATATATATATATATATATATATATATTAAACCATATGGACGACCGTAGTAACCATAGTAACCCACCACATTGTTGTTTCTCCGGCAACACCCTTCCCCCACATTGTTGTTGAAGAAAACCCCAATTTTGGGTCTTGAATATTACCAAATTGACGCCCTCGATCTTGCACCTCGATTGCTTTGCAAGTACCTTAAGAGAGATGATGTTGTTATCCAGATTGCGGAGGAAGAAACTCTATATATACACACACTATATATATGGGACGTCACATGGAGGAATCACACAACACACAAGGATATATATATATATATATATATATATATACACACACAACACACACAGGTCTATATATATATATATGTATATATATATATACTAGAAAACCCTAAAGTGATAAAGTACAACACCAAGTTAAGAAACAACAATGGCCCTGCTATGTTTCTTCCCACCGTTTGTGCCATGATCAAAAAACGAGATTGAAGATTTTCAGACAAAATAATCTTTCAATTTATGTTAATTCTTCACTGAAAACGAAAAGATACACTTCCAGAATTAAATTTAGTGAGGGTAAAGCAAAAAGGTGGCGGAGGAATTAGGAATATATAGAAGGAGGAGACGGTGGTGGGTGGCAAACTCTGGTGATACGTGTCGATTTATTCAAGATTTGCGCTTTTATTTACAGGTGTCAGGAGACGTGTCAGAAGGATTGTTATGAAGTGTGGAGCTTCGAACAAACACTATACTCCACCAACTTTTTTGATAAGCAAGGAGGGGTTACGTCGCCGACGCCACAGTGGTGCGGCGGTCGTCAGCATCGATAAAGCGGCGGGGGTTGTGATAGTTATCCTGGTTTTATGCGTCCCTACTGTTGCATGCGTTTGTTTGAAGTTGAGATATACACATCATCGTCTCTATGATTTGATCCCCGTTTGGTCGGGGATAGAGGTTTGATCGGTGATTGAGTTGAAAGTCTAGATAACAAGTTCATGACGACTCATCACCGGTGTCCCTTCTTTTCCAACAACCGGGTATCGATTTTGTGTGGTCTATGTGATTTGGTCTCTGTTACAAATCTCAGATGGTTTTCATCTGTGTGTTTCGGTGTAGAAGGTTTCATCGGAAAAAAATGGTGCGGGGGAGGGGACACAGACCATAAGGTTTCAACATCCTCGTTTTATAAAAGTTATTCACGAGGAAGGAGGGGAGAGGAGCGATGTGTATGAGTGAGAGTGTAGTGATGGGATACCAAGAGTTGGCTAAATCAATTAGCTAGTTTCGTTGGTTTGAGAGGGAAAAAAGCTAAATGACCAATGTACCCCTCCCACTAATTGAGTTTTTTAACGGGGTTAGCAAGGAGGGCCTCCTTTCAGAGCAAATACCAAACCTCAGGGACCACTATTTGAGATACGGTAGTATAGGTCCTCCTTTCAAAGAAAATACGAAACCTTAAGGACCAAAACTGTAATTCTCTCTTAATTTTTTATTTATTTACTTATTATTTTTTGCAACATTAAAATGAGTGTGATATAATTTTTATTTTAAATATTTATTTTTATTGAATTAATTTATTTAAGAATTTTTTATAATTTTCGTCAAAAATCACATGTGATATCCACAATTAATAGACAATTTTTTTTCCTAAAAAAGACTCATTAGTTTTTGTAAATGTAAGTTATTTGCGACATTACAAATAATATGTGTAAATTATTAATTACGTTTTGACTTACATGTGATCTTATACATTTTAAATTTGTTTTGCTACACATCAGATATGATTCTGTTTTCACTATTTTTCCTTTTTCAATATTCAATTTGAATCATTGTTTTTTAAATTTTAAATCATGTATGATTAGGAAAACATTTTGAAACAAAGTTAATTCATTATGAATCAGTTGTTATTTTGATGAAAAATTATGAATTACGTTTTGAAGTACATGTGATCTTATACATTTTTTTTTGTATTTTGCTATACATCACATATGATTTTGTTTTCATTATTTTTCTTTTCAATGTTTAATTTAAATTTTCGTTTTTCAAAATTTAAATCACATATGATTAGGAAATATTTTGAACAAAATAAAATAATTCATTGTGAATCAAATGTGATTTTGAAAAAAATATATTTTTTTGAAATATTGCTTTAAATAAAAAAATGAATTATTTAGATGAAAATTAAATACCCTTATTTTA
Source organism: Arctium minus (assembly GCA_954870635.1). Lineage (NCBI taxonomy): Eukaryota > Viridiplantae > Streptophyta > Magnoliopsida > Asterales > Asteraceae > Arctium > Arctium minus. Next base: position 17,094,126 of record OX941097.1, on the reverse strand, counting down.
AATTAATTAAATAAAAAAAATTATTAAATAAAAAATTAAATCATATTAATTAAATTCACAAATATGGTAAAAATATAATCTTAAATAAATACCTAAAATAACTTTTATATAACTGAATTATTTTTATACCCATATTTTGTTTTTTTAGAATTAATTATTTAAGATATTATCTAATGAAATGAATGGCTTAAAGTTATTCTCTTATTCTTTTAAATAGATATCATTCTCGCTTAAAGTTATTCTCTTATATTTGTATGTATAGAGGGAGGATCAAACGAGAACAATAACTATTTAAAAGAACACGAAAACTAACAAAATTATTAATGATTTTACATTAACGTGCAAAAAAGCCACGAGGACCTAAAGTTGCGGCCAAAGTCCCTTTTCGTGTGTTAATGTAAAATCACTAATGATTTTGTTAGTTATCGTGCTTTTTTAAATATATATTGTTCTCGTTGGAACCCGACCATATATATATAGGTAGTATAGATATATGTGTGTGTGTGTGTGAGAGAGAGAGAGAGAGAGAGAGAATACAAAATTAAAATAAAATAATTTTAAAAATATTGTAAATTAGGAATATTTTTTTAGCAGTTTTAAAATCATTTAGTTAGATTTTCTTAGTTATACATGTCGGCCCATAAGCCCATTAGTATTTAGTAGATATAGATAGGACATAAACAATACGAGATAACTTGCAAGTTATTATAGATCGACTTGGTAAAAACTCGGTTAATACTTAATTTAAGTAGGCTCAGCTTAAACTCGAGCTCGGCTCAACATATTAACGAGTCGATTAAGTTTTTAAACGATTTAAAGAATTACGTGAATCACATGTAAATGTTTAACACCGAGCACATCAATGAAAATTGATGTGAATTACATGCACCAAACTCCAACCGACTGAAACCGTCACAATACCCATAGTGAAGGTCCGTTTCTTTTGCACCAATTACTCGTAAAAATAACTTTTAATCAGATTCATTAAAAACTAGAAGCGTACTCGTGCAATGCAGCGAGATACATCATGATTTTAATGTTCCATTTTATTTTTTTGTCGATTTACAGTACGATTTTGGATGGTTTTGAGAAAGTGATAATGTTTTTTTTTATAAATTTATTTAATTTAGGCTTAATAATATAATGTTTTTTATATAAAAAATTAAGTATTTTGTTAGAATTCAATGATTATCTTATATATTTGAATGACATCTAGAAAAAATAACCAATTACATATTTAATAATATAATTAAAACAAAATTATAGTAATACTAGTGTTGGGCCCGTGCATTGCACGGGAGGATAAATTTTTTGTTGGAATATTGAACCGAGTTAAAATTAAACGTAATATATCGGTTAATGAAATACAATGTGAAAAACGAATGTATTTTCATAAGTGGTTAACTTGCATATATTCTTAATCGTTTGTTGTTACGAGTTTGTGCAATAACTTGCATATATTCTTAATAGTGAATGTAGAGAATATTTTAAAATCATTTATTTTCATTTTCGATTTTACATTTAAATGTAAATATATTAAAATTATGGAAGAATATTTTTATATCTACATCGTTTCTATTTTATTTTTTCTTTACACTTGGTTAATTTGGAAAGTATTACGGAATATTTTTATTTTAAAGAATACGATAATTTATTAGTGTATCTCGTTATTTTTTATTTTTAATTCATATCAACCTTCTTTTTTCTTTTTTTAATGCTCGTGAAAAAAATACGTGTAGATTTTATATTAGCAAAAAAAATATGGAAGAAAAAAGAGTTTATATTACATCTCATTATGTAAAAAGATTTTATAAAATTAAATATGGAAAAATATTTTATAAAATAAAATATGGAAAAATCATTATGAGATGTAATATAAAAAAATACGGAAGAAAAAAGATTTTATATTACATCTCATTAATATAGATTTAAATGTAAAATCTACATTTAAAATAGATTATCCTAATATAAAATCTATTTTATAAAATTCTCCACCAAAAAAACAAATATTTATATTAATAAATGAGTATCCATTCCACAAATAGATGATTATGTGAGATACTGTGCTTGAAAGGTTGTACCAAAGCATTAAGAAATTGTAAATTAAGTAATTGGCTTTAATTAGTTGTACCTTGTGCTTAAAATGTTGTAATTAAGAGTTTTTTATGCCGTTTTTATAATATAGTATAGATAATATATTAATTAATATTGATACATGGAAATATCTGCATAAAAGGAAGGCCCTGCACATACCAAATTGATGGGTGTTAGAAATATGTATTTTGTGCTTTGATACTTGTAAATTAAGAGATTTTTAAAATCTTGCATAAAATAATGGTACTTTGTGCCTAATAATTTGTATTTAAGAGTTTTTTATCCGTGCTTTATAATATAGTATAGAATAGATGTGCGGTATTTAACCAATTATAATTTTCGGGTTCGAGCAGTTGCCATGATCGAACTTAGTTTTATTTAATAAAAACTAATTTAACTTATAATAAAATTGAAATGAAATGTTAAAATATCATTTTTTTTTTTATTTTTTTTTGTGGGGAAAAAGAGAACGAAACCCCTGACAAACTTTATTCAAATATCTGATTGTTGTGAAGTCAGCGAGTTGTGGGATCTGCCACTTGAATTTGCCTCAAAATCTTGTGGACATCAGAGGTACAAGATGCCTCCATAACGAGGGCATTTTCGACCTTTTTCCATCATATTCTCGTTTTACATGCATGTCTAGTTACACGTTTAAATAATTGTTGTTTTTATAAACATTGGCTGGCGGGTTTTTGGATGTGCTTTTACTAAATGATTTTTAGAATATATTTAAAACTTAATATTATATATAATCTGTTATAAGAAACTGATTTAGTTTAGTTAGGTAAGTGGTTGTTTAGAGCTTAATGGAATGGTACCTCGCTAGATCTTATTTGCTTGGTCATATATGGTCGAGTTTTTGTGCACCTTAATGATTAAGGTGCCGTTTGTTTTTTAAGAGGTCTAAAGTCTGAAGTCTTATTTTAGTTATGATTAATAAGAGGTGATGTGTAAAAATGTCTGAATGATTCAGACTTAAGAGCCATTAAGAGGTTTTTAAAAAAAAACAAACAACCCCTAAGTCATTATCTGATTTGGCTTAAACGAGACAGCCTCTCCTACTTACTTTATGTATTAAGTCATCTTATTTTGAAACTTACTTATTCTCAAAACCTTATCTCCAATGGGGGTTTCTTATAAGAACCTCTTTTTTGTATTTTTTGGTGTCACCTTATTTCCACCTCATCAAATTAAAAATTCACATAAAAGTCTACAATAATAGTTCTTATACGAACCTCATTTTTATGGGTCTCATGCATTAGTCAATATCAATAATTATTATATATTTATAAATAAATATCAAATATTTAATTTAAGTGCCAATAAAAATGAGGATATTATCACTTCACACAAATTTCATGGTAAGAACCAAGGTTTTTAAATAAGAACTCAAAGGGAATGAGGTTCTTATAAGAACTCTCCATAATGGTAGTTCTTACAAATTACACCACTGTTTACTAATAAGAACGTTGCATTGAAGATGCTCTTATTATTTTGGCTTTACAAAATTCAGAAAATCATAATAAAAAAATGGATTTGTCAAACACTGCAAAATTAAATAGAGCTAAATACACGAAATAGTAATATATATATATATATATATATATATAGGGTGCGTTTCTTTTGCAAACCAAGCAATTTGTATAAACTATGCAAACCACTATATTAGGAAACAATAGATATATTTATGAATAATGATTATGATTCATTAATAATGATTGTGATATATATGGAAAATGTTAAGTTTATTCATTATAATCATGATTTTAAATTAGGAAATGTTAAGTTTATTCATTATAATCATGATTTTAAATTAGGAAACATAATAAAATCATATATTCATTAGACTTGATGAACGGCTAAAATTGGTTTGCATAGTTTGTACAAATTAGGAAACAATATATTATAATTATATAATAATGGGAGTTTTATATCATATAAAAAAACAAAAAAAGAACCATGAATTGATTTGAAATAAAAGAGTTTAAGATCTAAGTCATTTAACATATGTAAACAAGAAATGAATGTATGGTGCATGTACTCAAGAAGCTTTTTAACACACTCAACTGCAAATACATCACAAGACACACAATCAAAATCAAACGCAGGAATGGATGCTGCTTCATACAACCAAGAACACCAAATACCATTACGCAAAAGACTTCATATTTCTAATAAATTTGTTCCCAATTCCTGAACGCAAATGAGATGGATCAGGGGTGACGAGAAACAAACTGTATTTTAGGCTTTTAGCATCAAATCTAATAGATTGAAGAACTTCGATTTTGAAGTCAAAATCGTATGTAGTTCGTGTCTTCGTGAGTCATGAACTCATGATCGTGACTGAGAATTGAGAAACTGAGAGAGAAAGGGAGAAGGAGAAGGAGAAGTGAAATTCTAGGGTTTAAAATATTTAATTTTGACTTTTTAGATTTTTACTTTTTTATCGTGTAAATTTAAAAGTTTTAAAAAAGTACAATTTCCCCCCTAAAACCTTATAACGCCATAACGTAACGTAACGCGCCATGGCGCGCCTTATGAAGCCTAACACCATACATCGACGCCAAGGGTAAAAACGTGGCGGCAAGGTGGCGCCTTGGCGCGTTTTTTAGAACCTTGGTACACAACAATTGTGGCCACTAAGGTTTAATCAGGGCTGATGTCTTACGGTCATAATTTGCCAAGGGATTAGTCGAGGCATATCCTATGACAGCCTTTCCAAAAAAAAACAATATACTTTAAAATTACTTTTATTAAGACTTTGTACTTTGAAAGTTGCTCGTTATAGCAAATTGATAACATTTTGATTTAAATTAAGATAAAATGTCATAGGTTACCAAGTTTTTATGTCATATCATTGTCCACGTGAGATGTTCACGTGTGACATATTTTAATTCTGCCTGTATTTTTCATCCCATCCGACAGAAATATAAATAAAACAAAACATAACCCACGTCAGCTTTTTACACCGAATATTTTACCGAAAGTTGACGGTAACGACCCGATACAATCCCTAACATCCAAGACTTCATGGTTCAATTCGATCACTAGATTTGAGCAAAGTCGTTCTACCCTTTTACCAACTAAGCTACACGTCGGAGGGCTAATCGCTAGATTATTACAATCCACTACAAATAGTAAATATATATCAAGATCATACAGAATCACCAGATATTAACAACAACTCATGCTATAAACGTTGAACACTCGAAGAATAAAGCAAAACAAACACTAAAAACTAATAAATACAACGTTAGAGAACTGGGTTTTATCTACTTCAATTCAGAACCTCAATCTCGTTAAATTATTATTGTATGTAATCATTCAATTTACAATACCAAATACGAAACCCGTTTTCTTCGGTTTTCTTCGGTCTTCAAGTCATTGCCCCCAAATGCACGCCCTGAAAACGAATGCATTATTATTTATACACACACAAGCGATTTCATCGAACCCATGGAATGTAATTGCACTAAACGTATCGATTACGAAGATGCAGAAAATAAATAGGAACTAAACGTGTCGAGATATTGATGGCGTTGATTTTTGTGGAGGATGTAAACATCAAATGTAAGACACCTGGGGTGGAACGAGGAGGCCTTATAATCCCTTAAATTTCAAGTTTACAAGTAATTATTGCATACGTATCATTTGTTAAAGCTCTTTGAACTCCATAAAACTAACTAATAACCAACCGATAAACACGTTCAAATACAGGATAATCATTGAGCCCTACTAATACAACAAAATACTCTATCATTATCTTTATCCAAAAAGAAAATACCCCATCATCAACACTAAAAAAATTATATATTTATTTGTAAATCTAAAATATTTACAGGCTAAATAGAACTCTGTTTGGTCAGGATGCCCTACAATCTTGTTCATGAGTGGTAAAACTAGTACAATAGCAAGCATAAAAGCGGTTAATTTACAGTTTTACGGTGTCGTTTGCATCCCTAGTCCTAGCTATTTTTAGCCCAACCCTGTTGAGTAGAGCGGTTCACCATGAAAAGTGTGACAGAGTGAGAAATACATGGTAGTTCTCAAACAAATAATAACAAATGAGAAAAAGGGTATTTTGCAAGTAGAAAATTGCAGTTAAAATTCTCCTAATAACAAATCTTTGGGAGTCCTGAAATCTATTTTTCTGGGAACTGTAGGTTTCCAGGTCAGCTTACGTGCACCGACTAATCCCTCAAGCGACCACAAATGGTCTAGAGTCATCAGAGGTGAACCTCCATGGCCATAAGGGCTTTGGCAGCGCCTGCATTTAAGCCCTGGAAAGATGAGATTTCTACTACATCCCCTGAGCCTTTAAGGGTTCCAAATTTGCAGCTTCTACTGTCCCTTGACAACAAAGGAAAACACTCTTTTAACACTTTATTTAGAGGCCAAAACTATAGCATTAAACAAACTGAGCCATTGTTATGTAAAACTATAACTTGGGCAACATCCTCAAAATATTATGTTTCCACAATAATCAAGCTGTTTTAGATTAGAATCTTAAAGCTAAAAACCTAAACTATTCAAGATTAAGGTAACCGCTATGTAATTCGTTCTTTTTGTAACCATAGGTGTCCGGTCTAGATTGGGACCCTAAAGATAACAACAAGGAAAATCCCTAGTGGCTCTAAGGAGACTCGAACTGGCGACCTATGTTTATTCGCCAGTTTAAGTTTACCCTATTTGGAGGTTCTTTCGTGAGTTTCCTGCTTTTGGCTTAGGGCGTTAAGAAAAGATATATAGTTATTTCTTTGGGGTGATGATTTAGAGATTCCGCTTCCGTATTTTTTTCCAGGCCGACATTCGACAAGAATGTCATAAACTTAGGTGCGGGAAATCCCATATCGGTTGCAAGTATGGAACGTTAATCCTCTAACAAGACCTCCATAACGGGCTCTTAATAACTTCCGACCACGCTTTTAGTCTAATTTGCACGCTATTTGGTCAATCTATTATTTTATGCTCAAGACAAACCCTAAGGGTGTCTTTAGCATGCGAAACAGAACAGAACAAAAACTTATTGTCCCACATCATATATGACATTAGACTAGGACAGGACAGAGTCAGACAATAATGCATTTTTGGTCCCACCAAATTAAGTAAAACAAAAACCAAACCTATATAAGACAAGATTGATAAATTACTAAATTTGTTCGCTCTATGTCTGATAACAATTCATGGTAATCAATAACATCCTACCCCTCCTAGACCCTACTTTCAACCGGGATAATTCATTTCGTTTCGTTTGTTTGTTTTATATCCGATAACAAGTAGTAATTAACTAAAGTCACATCATCAAAGACATTTAAACATCATATGCATATAACAATCGAAAACAGAATAGAGCAACATCGAAAAAACTACCCGAGATTCCCGATATTACTGATCGGTTCAAGAAGCTGCAACTGATGTTGCTGTTGCTCGATCCGCCCCCGCCCCGAAACCTCATTCCCCTCTAAACCAACCGACGCCCCGCCCCCATGACCACCCTTCCCTTCCACAAACCGCCACATATACCACGCCCCCACCGATCGAAACGGCCGCCATTTCACACACAACTGCTCCATCTGCGAAGGCCTAGGCAATTCATCTAAAGAATACAAAAGCTGCACCCCTTTTCTAACCCCCAAATCACTAACGGGCAAAACATCTGGTCTATGAAGCGAAAAAATCATGAACATATGAACAGACCACGATCCGATTCCTTTCACCATCGAAAGCATCGTGAAAAGCGATCGATCGTCCATTTTCACGATCGATTCATCGGAAAGGATTCCGGATTTGAACTTGTTCGCTAGGTCATAGAGGTACGTCGATTTCCGTACGGAAACTCCGATTTGTTTGAGGTGATTGGAGGTGAGTGAGAGGACGGTGTCGGGAACGACGGCGTTTTCGCCGCCGCATAGGGCGACGAAGCGCGTGTAGATCGAGGTTCCGGCTTTGTAGGCGAGTTGTTGGTAGAGGATTGATTTGGTTAAGGCTAGAAACGGGGATTGGTGTGTGTCGAATGTCGGTGGTTGGTGGTGGTCGATTAGGTTACCGAGGAGTGGATCGTGAGATCGGAGGTGGTGGAGTGCGGCGGCGATCTCGCCGGGGGTTGATAAGGGTTTGATTAGTTTGGGGAGATCGTTGGCGGATTGTTGTGTAGGGTTTCGACGGCGAGTTTTGGTTACGGCGGTGGTTGTGGTGGTGGTGGTTGAGAGGATGATAGATTTGGATTCGTCGGCTTCGGCGATTGTTGATTGAGTGTTGATTATTTGTGTTGTTGTGGAATCGATGGAGAGTTTTCGGATTTTTTGAGGGCGGATGGGGATTTTGGAAGGGTTTGTTAGGGGGATTTGGGAGAGATCGGAGTTTGGAGATGAGTCGTCGTTTGGAGGTGGTGGTGGTGGTGGTGGTTGGGAAAGAGGAGGTGATTGGAAGGATGGAGGTTTGGGTGTGAGTTGTTGTTGTGTTGGTTGAGACATGATGGGATGAGTGATGGAATTGGGAGTTGGGGAGGTGACGGTGGTGATGGGCGGAGGACGGCGGCGGTGGTGATGGTGGTGGTTGGTTGAAGGGAGGAGATGGTTTAGTGAGTGGTGTTGGTGATTGGATATTTGGGAAGGGGGAAGGAGATGGAAGTCACGTGCAGGTCAAGGGGAGACTTCCTATTTCCATAAGGTCAACTAGGGGTGTACAAGAAATCGTCATCCCGCGAAACCCGCCCAACCCAACCCGCTAATAACTCAATTAAACCCAACCCGCTAAACCGTCAACCCGCTATTTAGGAGGGTTGAAATTGGGTTAGCATAACTCAACCCAACCCAAACCGCCAACCTGCCACTAATATATATTATTTCGATAAATTTATATATATATATATATATATAATATTTACAACCATTATAATTTACAACCCAAAAAATATATACATATATTAGTCTAATTAACAACCCAAAATATGTATACAAATATTAGTCCAATTTACAACCTAAAGCCCAAAATTAATCCAACTACGTAAAGGCACGAATTAATTCAATTAGGTCGATCGATATGTCTCAATAATTACGAATGCACAAGCACTGAAACAACTAGATCGACGTTGTTGTATTCATTGCATAAATAAAGATATGAAGTATGTTTCAAACATTAGATTTTAAATTAGAAGTATAAACATAAATGAATATAAAGAGTATGTTTTAAAATAGAAGTTGGAACCATGAAATTTTGTTCTCATTGCATTGATGTTGTTAAAAGTTTGATTTTTATTGCGTAGAGAAATATAATATGTTTTTTTTTTTGTAGGTTGTAACTTTGTATTTTCATATCATATTTCTTATGTATACGAGCAATGGAAAATACTCCTAAGTCTCCAAAAATCGAAGACAATGATAAATCAAACACGTTTAAGAAAATGGGATGTAGAACCTCGAACATTTGTAATCACTAATAACTTTGTTGGCTACATTTTTAGTATTATTTATCGTATTTCAATCGTCAACATTATGTATATTTATAACCCGCCAACCCAACCCAACCCGCAAGGGTTGGGTTGGGTTGAGAATTTTCAAACCGCCGTAATTGGGTTGGGTTGTAAAAATGTCAAAAACCGCCCAACCCAACCCGCGTACACCCCTAAGGTCAACGGCTCAACGCAAATGTTTTCACTGTCTGTCTGTACCTCTGTTTTGAAAGGGAAAAAAAATTGGAAAATACGTATTAGCGTTAAAAAAACCAATAGTCCAATAGACAATACGTATTAGCATTAAAAACCAAAACTCCAATGCCTCAAGATCCATGATTTGATTTGATCGTTATGTTTGGTTTTGATGTATTTGGATTGATGAAAAACTTATGTTTATGTGTGTTTATTTAATGTTTTTTTATTGATGTAAAACTTGTTGTTATGTGTATTTTTAATGTTTTAACTTGTGGACATCAAATTTTTGGTTATATGTGTGTATGTATGCAGGAAAATGAAAATTACATAGAAATTCTTGAAACCGGGTTGACCCGATGGTTGAACCGGTTGAACCATGGCCCAGTCACCACACCGAGGCAACCAAAAAACCGGTTTTTAAAACATTGTCTCCAACAGGTCTTTAAAATGAAGAAAATAGAGAAAATAAGGATTTTGAGCTATAATTTTGCTACAACAATTTGTCCAAAACTATTCTCAAAATGGAGAAAGTAGGAGAGAGAAGTTTTTCTCCAAATATGGAAATAACCCCAAAAATATTACTAAATGAGAGCACCAATAGAAAATTTCTATTTTGAAAGTAGATATTTTAAGAAAAATAATATTTTAATAGATGAATAGCATGTTTTAATATTATAATCAATGTTGGATTCTCCAAAATGGAGAATTGTTGGAGATGAATATAATTTTTTTAGAGATTTTGACTTTTGGTTCACCATTTTAAAGAAATTTTAGAGAATCTGTTGGAGATTCTAAACCGGATCTAGGATTGAAAATTACGGGCCTAGGTCCCCAAATTTCGCAATTGTGGATATAGGTCCGCAATTTGCGATTGTGGACCTAAGCCTGAAAATTGCAGAGGTAGTGACATTTTGGTAAAAGTGGGAAATGAATGGTTAGGGGACCAATTTAAAGGTGTAAAATGGTTATTTAAGTCAATTTCCCAAAAAAAAAATCACATCATTGTAAAACTCAATAAATTAAAAATTGTCATAAAATTTCAGAATTATTGATATTTGTCGTTCAGCCACCAACCACTACAACACGACCCGATTGCCCTTATTCACCCACTATTGGCGTCGTCACTGTAACCACCACCACCACCACCACCACCATCAAATTCGTGAATCAATTTGCTACTGTTTCCTGGATTGATTGATCATCGTCTAGGACTCAAAAAAATTCCAGGATGCTATTGTTTGATTGAAGGTATGATTTTTGAGGGCTGGGCTTACAAAAGTGCTTGAGATGGGCTTTCCATGATTATTACCACTTGGGTAATTGGAGTTGGGCTTTGGTTAAATTCAACAATTAATGTTATGGGCTCTCATACATTGGGCTATTTCAATCAAAATGGATTTTTGTTTAGGTGGAGACTTGGGCCTTGTTTACTTAGGGGTTGTTTGTTTTTTTTAAAAACTTTTTAATGGCTTTTAAGTCTGAATCGTTCAAACATTTTTACACACCACATCTTATTAATCATAACTAAAATAAGACTTCAGACTTTAGACCTCTTAAAAAACAAACGACACCTTAAAGATTTGGGCCATGGCTTTCAACAAAATGATGGATCATGATGATTCTCATTCCAGCTTGGTGGGCCATTATATGGGTTATTCTTTAAAGATTACTACATTAGTTGTTTGTATGATGGATTATTGGTCATATTTTCCATCTTTGGTTTTTTGGGTCAAAATCCAACTTTGGTTTTTGCCTAAGCACATTTTGTCCTTTCAATTTGTAAATCTTGGGGTATGTCTCTCGTAATTTGTATTTTTTCTTTTGTTTTTGAATAAATTTTTCCAGAGGTTCTGTCCCCTTTTCCAAAAAAAAATTGTGAATCTCATTGGCGGCAAAGAAACCTACACCAGAATAACCGTGATGGACAAAGGCGACTCATCATTGGTACAAGAAGTTGAAACAAAGAGTATGGTTGTTGAAGACAACAAGAAAGAGATTGTGAGAACAAATATAGAGTTGGTAGAGAAGGGTTTTTGAACAAATATAGAGTTGGTAGATTGATTTGGGGTTTTTAATTTACATTTTAGTGTTTTGAGACAATCTCATGTTGATTTAGGGTTTTTTGATTTAAAATACAAAGGTTTTGTATGTATTTTGAAATTTTGGAATATATTTACATGGATCTGTTGTATATGTATAGTGCTGCGATTTGAATCTAAACACAAAAAACAATGAGTTTTAGATGTTTATAGGTTTTTGAATGTTTGGTGAATATTCTTGATTATTTATGGATTTAAGAAGAAGTGTCAAGTACGGAAGGAAGAAATGCGGTTGAGAAGGAAAAAATGAATGATCAGATTGTTCTAATGTTAGGGACACATGCAGGCACTTAACAGCTGGAGCCTGGAAGAAAACGGATTGAGGAGGGTGGGGTAACAAAATGCAAACAACATGAGTTGATTTGTAATAAACTAAGTTGAGTGACGAAATCAAAGTTTCAACAAATAACAAGAATGAAATATGTAATCAACTCATTAAAAATTGATTCAGATTTTGATTTTATGTTTGTTTAGGTAGAAAATGATTAGATCTAAAAAGAAAATTAAGAAGTTGATTTGAATCTAAAATTGTTTAACGATTGTTGACTTTAATATTATAATAAATAAAATACAATATTAATTTTAAAAATATATTTGATTTCATGTTGTAATTTAATCAAAATATTTTTGTTAAAAAAACCTAATTATAATAAGTAATAGTATATTTTTATTTTATTTTTAAGTTGTTTATTGCAAACTCTCTGTATTTTCACACTTAATTATTTTGAATAATTTTTATAACGACTCTCAAAAATCTTACAATGACTTTAACGTTAATTTTTAATTTAATGATTAAATTAAACTTAAAATAAAAGACGATAGTATTATTATACATTTTGAAAAACTAGTTTATCAGCTACCAGCTAGCTTATAAGCTAGTTTGTCAAACAATGCCTTTGTTGCTTCTCTTTGGGTCCCAAAATCTATTTTCTTTTTGAGCTATTATTTAAATTTATCGTTTGATCAATTATGAAACGAAATACAATTTAAGTTGATTTAATTTCATAAAACGATTCATATATCATTAATTAAAGAGTAAATTACATTATTGGTCTCTATAGTTTAGAGGTAATAACATTGTGTGGCCTTAAAATGAAATAGTTATTGAAAAAGTCCCTATAGTTTATATTTTCTCACGCCTTAGGTCCCTCAATAGTCCATTCCACATTTTGTAACGCCATGGGTTTATGTCACATTTTCACTAACTTTGTTTAATAACTCTTCTTAACTCAAGGGTAGTTTGGTCTTTTTACAGTTTCTATCGTCGACCTCCTGATTGAGAGCCATTTTGTTTTCGTATTGTAGTCACGACGAAGCTTGAGAGCAAGAAAATATATAAATTGGAACGTACAGGTGGTTGCTAAGTAACAATCGCCAATTAAGGTAAGAAAATTAGACATCCACCAATAATTTGGAGTCTTTATTGACAAGAGACAACATCAAATGCAACCAATGTACTAGAAAAATTAGGTGTTGTCAATATCTTTAATTTGAATCAACTGTAGTTTTGTTACTACAAGGCTTTTTTCGTGTTTTCTAGCTGTCAATTATTAAATTAAAAAGAAATTCATTGAACCATCGTGCTTGGCTTTTGGTTCCCAACAAACCATCTAAGAAAATTTAGCAAGAATCGACAATAGCGATTTAGTTGACCAGGTAACTATATCAATCTCTTGATTATTTTTGAAGGGTAGGCTAAATGTATATTTATAGAACATCTCCAACATATTCTCTAAAATAGAGGATAAAAAATTCAAAATCTTTAAAATAAATAAACTTCAATTACTAAAATATTTCATATATTTAGTAAAATATTATCTCTCACAAGTATTAATTTCAAAATTTTCTTATTAACAGAAATAGGGCAAATTACATGAAAAAGTAAAGAACCTTTGTTTTGATTGTACTTTCAAAACATCCTTTTTGATACCTGAAATGAAAATTTTCAAACATTTAAGTACCTGGATGACATGTTTAATCCTTAATTGGTTACTATACTAATATAGCGAATAACATGTCATCCAAACAACTATTTATTGATATGGCAAATAGAGTATTATTTATTGACAATTTGACATGGCATCTTTGACCTATCAATAAATAATAATGACTTAGGTGCCACATCATACACCATGTTAGTATAGTAACATGTTAAGGGTTAAAACTTAAACGAGTCATCAGGTACTTAAATGTTTGAAAATTTTCAACTCAGATACCAAAATAAATGTTTTAAAAGTACGTTATCCGAAATAGAAATCAAAACAAAATACATTATCTTTTCATGTAATTTACTCGACAAAAATATAATAAAAAAATATTTATACCTCACCATAATTATTTTTTGGAAGTTTTACAAATTTGAAGATTTTCACGTTTTTTTTTTAAATTTTGAGGGGTGCTCCTGAGGTATTAGAAAAATTAACCAAAAACCAACAAAATCCCTTGGAATCAACCAAATTTTTTTAAAAAAAATCCTTTGGAAAACGATGAAATTTGACTAAAAACACATCATACAACTTTGAAGTCTTTGATCAACCTTAAGGGTGCGTTTGGTATGATGGACAGGATGGAACATGACAGAACAGAACAGTGTTGACCATGTTTGGCGTGACAATAAATAGAACAGACATGAACTCACTAGAACAAGAATGGAACAAGTGTGTTCCACTCCCACCCCTGGAACTAAATGGAACAGAGCCTTTTGTACCAATATACCCCTAAACCTAACATTTTCTCCTCCCTCATCTTGACTGAGTCTCCTTCGTCTCCCTCATCTGAGTCTTCTTCGTCTCCCTCATCTGGACTCCGCCTCCCTCATCTCCCTCATCTGGACTCCACCTCCCTGATCTAAACTTCGTCTCCCTCATCTGGACAAGACTTCACCTCTCTTCGACTGACTCTCTTCATCACGTTTTCACGCCTGCATAGATCGACTCTCTCCTCTACAGAGATCAATTTCTCTCCTATCTCCTTCACCACTACATAAATCGATTTCTTTCCCATCTCCTTCACCACTACATAAATCGATTTCTCTCCTATCTCCTTCACTACTGCCGAAATCGAAAGTAATTGATCTCGTCACTGTGATTTCGATTGCGTTTGCCTTTATCAAGATCGTTATCGGTCCACTTTTGATGGTCCAAGTCCAGTAAAGTATCAATGGCCACCTGATTTTGATGATTTTGGTTCATATGGATGATTTTGGTAATTTACATCTAACAATATAGTTTTTTCGAGCTCTGAGAAGTGTTATAAGTATTTTGTTCAAAAGGCTTGAATAGAAGATATTGGTTTACTGAAATTAATCGATTTTTAACATATTCAATTCCTTCACCACTCTGAACTTTACTAAAATTGATCGATTTTTAACATATTCGATTCCTTCACCACTGAAATTGGTACATATTTTGTTAATTTTCATTCATAGAGTATTTGGTAAAAGAAACACTAAAGGTGTAAATTAGTCATTTAACTAGTCTTGTTCAGTCCTGTCCGGTCCTGGCATGTCTTACCAAACGTTGAACAATTGTCCTGTTCTGTCCACGTACCAAACGCACCCTAAAAGTGCATGTGCTCTGCAGCTATGTAAAAGTCTTGGGTCTACCATTATCATACTTTCTCTGTTTGGAGAACATGTTGGGAAATGCTCTTGAATGCTAAATACACACTTATAAGGATGGCAAAAAAAAACTAACGGTGAAAACCGAACTTTCTAGGTCAAGTACGGGGACAAGGTGAGGATCAGGGTTGGTATCGGGGATTTTATCAGGGATAGGGACCATCCTCACCAGCCCGATCCGATATAATATATATATATAATATATATACATATTTTAAACTTCAAAATTGATCTCGGCTACAACTTAAATATATATCTATTTTTATCTTGATTTATTCCGGTGTGGCTACTCATTTAATTTATGTTTGAGCTTGTGTTTTTTTCGTTCATGTTTGGGTTTGGTACGGGTTCGAGGGAATACCAACGGATAATGGTGAATTTTTTTAGGGTTTAGTAACGGGTTCCCCAACAAGGATCGGGGAAACCGCAGGCCAGATGAGGATCCCCAATAAGATCCCCGACAGAGATCGGTACGGTTACCGGGATGGGAATGCTTATCGGTTTCGAGGACCCTAAAAACCGGCCCGTTGCCATTCCTACATATTTATTAACATCATTCTTACACACATAGACACCAAGACACCTTCTACATTTTTAACGTATAATTCGACCCAATTTTAATGTAAATAGACATTTATATAGCAACATCCTAATTCACTACTTCTATCCACAACCATTGCCGTTTCATACCATTACACTACACCAACTTATTGCATTTTTGCATTTGGAACTTTTGAATTATAAAAAAAAAACTCAGATGGGGAAAAAATTGGAACACAATAATGTTGTAATCAGGCATCAATTCCTTCATTAAAACTTCTATTTGATTGATAATAATCAAAAGGATTCGTAAACAATACCAAAAATCTAAATACCATTTCCTAATTCATACTTACTTGGATTGAATCAAAGCATCAAACACCAGTTGATCCAAATCCACCTGCACCCCTTTCAGTTGAATCCAAATCATCAACCTCAATCACTTCAGGAGTTATGATCTTCTCAATGATCAACTGTGCAATTCGATCACCAGATTTCACTTCAAAATCAGTATCGGAATGATTGAACAAAATCACCCCAACCGGACCACGGTAATCCGCATCAATCACACCTGCACCAACATCAATCGAATGCTTCCATGCCAGACCAGATCTCGGAGCTATAAAATAAACGAACAAATAAACCCTAATTTATCGTAATTTTGTAAAAAATTGGGCGTATAGATAGTAATTAAAATTCGTACCGATCCGAGCATATGTTCCTTCTGGTACTGCTATGCTTAGATCTGTTGGCACCAGTGCTTTTCCCCTTGCTGGCACTTGTGTTTCGATTGCACTGGATCAAACACGAATCAAAAATTGAATACGAAATTCTGTGAAAAATGAAACTAGATTTCGTTCTCTATTGATTTAATCGAATATGAGTTGTTTTTCAGAACTAATTTCATGATTTTCCTGAAACAATTTGAAATAATATGCAACCAGGTCGATTTCAGTTTTATTACGAATATCTGATTGTGGATTTCAAAAGGAAAGATGGAGAGATCAAAATCCAGTGAAAAATGAAACTATATTTCGTTCTCTGTCGATTTTAATCGAATATGAGTTACTTTTTAGAACTAATTTCATGATTTTCCGGAAACAATTCGAAATTATATGCAACCAAATCGATTTCAGTTTTATTATGAACATCTGATTGTGGATTTCCGACGGAAAAACTGGAGCGATTTACGTACCTTGAAAGATCGTAACCAGCAGCGAGAGATGAACCTCTGGTAGGCAAAACGGCTTTCTCCGATAGCTTCTTTACTTTGAAAATTGGGAGTGAGTTTCCGTTCTGGTTATCGAGTTTTTGAACCTTCGGTGTCGGTTCTTGGATTTCAGGGCTGCCGTTAACGTTTTGTGCCATGGCTAAAACAAGTGGAAGAAAGGATGGTTTAGATGAGCAGTTGAAAAGAGGAGGTCGAAATTGATGAAAATGGAGATGGTTGTAGGGTTTATAAGGTCCAAAAATGGCTGCCAAAGAGGGATCGTGAGTTATGGCGCCAAGAGTTCCCGCCATTTTTATCCCCAGGTGCTATGCCTTTGATGTTATATAATGAAAATTCTAAAACGGTTATATGGTTATTCTACAATCTTTTACAATAACATTTACCACCCTTAATATTTTGTACAATAACATTTACTACTCTTATAATGTTACATTTATCACCCTTACAATTACTTATTTAATTTATTTTATATCCCTTACTTTTTCATTTTTCATTTTACATCGTTATCATATTAACACAAATAACCGTATATGAACAAAAATGCAATGAAAAAATATGTTCATTTTTTATAAATTATACCATTATAATCGTCTCGTCAATACCTTCAAAACGAGCCCAATATTGAATATTTTTTAATTTAACCATATTATTAAATATCAGAATATATACGAATTATCTATACTACTAAAACGGTTATTGTACAATCTTTTGTACAATAACATTTACCACCCTTACAATGTTAAATTTATCACTCTTACAATTACTTATTTAATTTACTTTATATCCCTTATTTTTTTATTTTTCATTTTACACCATTATCATATTAACACAAATAATCATATATTAACAAAAATGCAATGAAAAAATACGTTCATTTTTCTGCAAATTATATCATTATAAGCGTCTCCTCAATATCTTCAAAACGAGCCCAATATTGAATATTTTTTAATTTAACCGTACTATTAAATATCATGAATATCTACGAAATAATTTGTTTTTCTATCCATACGTTTTATTTTTTTTCCACCGTTAGCACGTTAAAAATACATAATCGTAAAATACGTTTCATTCTTATTATAAATAATATCATTATAATTTTTTTCGTCAATAATTATAATATAAACTAATTATTGAATATCTTTATGGGTTTAGGTTTCATAAGTTGTGATTCTTAGGTCATGGTTGATTATTGATGAAATGTATATAAAGAAATAACATTAAGTGTTCGTTCTTTACTTACATTCCGTTGCATCGCGCGGGTATATGCCTATCTCTTTTGTATATTTCTTCTGTATATTCAATGAAAAAATAGTTTTAGATTTTAATTCAAATTAATATTAATCAGGTTATAATTAGAAAAAAATGTAAAAAAATTCTTAAAACACTATTCTTTAAGTACTGTTTTAATAAAGGGAATTTAATTAAAATGCCCTAATTTGAAAAATCAGTACCCAAAGTGCCCTAAATCTTATCATTTTTGTCAAAATACCCCATATATCCACGTTTTTATAAAAAACGCGGGGTTGCACTATTTGGGTCCGCGTGTTGGTAGAAACGCGGGTATGGTCCGCGTGTAGCGTGAAAATACAAGGGGTTGGTCCACGTTTTGTTGATTTCATGCGGACATGCAATTCAATACGCGGACATATGCAATGAATTGTTGATTTATATTATATATTTACAGTTTATACCTCTATAATTATTTAGTTAGTTTATTTTATACCTTTCTATTATTCATTTTATATTTTTATCATATTAACACATATAATCGTATATTAACTAAAATACGTTAAAAAATACGTTTTAACTTTAACAAGTTATACCATTATAATCGTCTCTTCGATACCTTCGAAATGAGTCCAATATTGAATAATTTTGGATTTAATTATTTTATTATATCATACATATTAAAATACGTTTTTATATATCATAAAATTATTTAACGTATTTTAGTTAATATACAATTATATGTGTTAATATGATGAAAGTGTAAAATAAAAAATAGAAAAGTATAAAGTAAATTAACTAAATAATTATAAGTATCGAAGAGACGATTATAATGGTATAACTTGTTAAAATTAAAACGTATTTTTTAACGTATTTTAATTAATATACGATTATATGTGTTAATATGATAAAAGTATAAAATAAACTAACTAAATATTTATAGGGGTATAAACTGTAAATATATAATATAAATCAACAATTCATTGAATTGAATTGCATATTTCCGCGTATTAAATTGCATGTCCCCGTGAAATCAACAAAACGCGGACTAACCCCTTGTATTTTCACACTACACGTGGACCAACCCCGTGTTTCAACCAAAACGGGACCCAAATAGTGAACCCCTCGTTTTTTCAAAAACGAGGACTAAAAACACGGACATATGGGTATTTTGGTAAAAATGACAAGATTTGGGGCACTTTGGGTACTGATTTTTCAAGTTAGGCATTTTAATTAAATTCCCTTTAATAAACTAGTTTATCATCTATTTTTTGTCCATCCAAAAGTAACTTTTGAAATAAGCTTAAAAACGATTTAGCTTATGTTTGTCAGACATAGGCGAAAGTTCGTGTGAGAAGTTGAGGTTTGAGAAACGTGAGAACTTGATCTGAACCGTTGATAATTTTTAATCAAATACACTCCTATAAATTGTGGTTTAGAAGATAATTTATCTGATGCATCTCGGTACATTTTATCACGGTGCATCCCATCCTAATGTGCATTCATTTCTCATCCAACGGTTGATAACTTTTCACCGAAACCCAACCCGTCAAACATAACATAGTATGTTTATATTAATTTGTAGTAAAAAATACTATTTTATATTAGGGAAAAGTCCAAAAAAACCCAATGGACTTTAGTGTTTGAAGTGATTAAGTCCTTGGACAATTTTTTAGAACAAATAAGTCATTGGACATTTCAAAACATGTTAACTAAATTCTTGAATTTTTGATAACCTATTGAATACATCCTTAATACTTAAAAATTTAACTTGCAACCTATATAGCAGGTAAAACTACAAATTAAAAACAAAGTCACCTACTTTATCCTTCTACAAATTAAAAATGGGAAAATTAACTAAAATAGTCAATCTCATCAACCATATTTATTTTTCTTTTACCATTTTTCAAAGTTTTTTTTTCCCTAAAATTGCCAAAGTTTGCACATAATATTTTTTTTTCCTGCGTAAGGATTGTTTTTTTTTCAAAAAAATAAAAATAACAAACATCCTCACGTAGAAAATTTTATGTATAAAGATTCACTTTCTGCTTATAGTTTAGAAAAAATTTACACTTTGCGTTCTTATAAAGTTATAATTAGTTATTTAATTTATTTTATATCAATTACTTTTTCATTAAAATTTTTATTTTATTAACATACACAATCGGATATTAACTAAAATATATCAAAAAAATTAGTTTTTTTTTACAAATTACACTATTATAGTCGTTTCGTCAATACGTTCAAAATGAACTCAATATTGTTTTTGAAATTTATCTTGTATTATTCAATATCATAAATACGTACGAATTATTTTTAATATTTACCCTTTATAATTACAAATTAATCTTATATTATTAAATAAATAACTTAAAGGATAGAAACTGTAAATATTAAATATAATTAGTACGTATTTATGATATTTAATAATATGAGATTAAATCCAAAAGAATCAATATTAGGCTCATTTTAAACGTATTGACGAGACAGTTATAATGGTGTAATTTGTAAAAAAACGTATTTTTTTGATATATTTTAGTTAACTAGAAATGTACCCTCGCAATGTAGCGGGTTTCTGAAATCTAGAATTCGAACCCTTGATCATTATTCATACTTTTTGTTAGTCTTTTTTGATTTTATTTTACGATTTTGAGAAACCTAGATTTAAAACAAAAATATATTTTAGTTTAGTTTAATTATGGTTTTTTATAAAAAATAATAATAAAATATTTTGTTACGGGTCAAAAAATGTTTAATTTAAATGATAACTATATTTAAGATATTTTATATTTAAAATTAAAAAGATAACATACTTCAATAAAAAATAAAAATAAGGTGTTTTATCTCGAATTTTCTTATATTTATCGGTTAGTTATATCAATAGTTAAAAATTTTAGATATTTTAGAAAATAAAAATAAGTGCTTATCTGCAATTAGTTACACGAATTCAAACACTGAGCTTTTATAAGTTGTACTTATGTTTAATCATTTTATACTTTTGAATTTTAAGTAATATGCATTAATAAGTGGTACATAATGCATACAAATTAGTTTTTAAGAGTTTAGTTTTTAATTCTTTATAATATAGTATAGATATATTAGTTAAAATTCAAAATTACAAGTTAATGAAACATAATTATAACTTATTAAAGTCCCATGTTTTTATTTGTATAACTAACTGCAAATAAACATATTAAATACATGATAAACACTATGAGATAAACTGCCTGTTTTATTTTTTTATTAAAATATATTATCAATAATTTTAAATATAATAACATAACAAAATAATTTATCATTATCTTTATAAACATATCATAACTAAAATTAAAATAAATTACATTTTTATAATAAAATATAATATTATGTGCTTAAAATGTTGTAATTAAAAGTTTTTTATGTCTCTTTTATAATATAGTATAGATAAATATAATAACATAACAAAATAATGTATCATTATCTTTATAAACAGATCATAATTAAAAGTAAATAAATTACATCTTTATAATAAAATATAAGTTGTACCAAAGCATTATGAAATTGTAAATTAAGTAATTGGCTTTAATTAGTTGTATTTTGTGTGCTTAAAATGTTGTAATTAAGAATTTTTATGTCTTTTTTATAATATAGTATAGATATACAATTATGTGTGTTAATATAATATAAAGTTAAAATGAAAATAAAAAGGTGGAAGATATAAAGTAAATTAAATAACAAATTATAAAGATGTTTTCTATTTTTTTTTTGGCAAAAACAGTTTTTAAGGCAAAAAAATAATATGCTTTGACTATTTTAAGAAAAGACTTTTAAAAGTGCTTAAAAATTAATTTTGTTGATGAGATTGGCTATTTTAGTTAATTTTCTTATTTTTCTTATTTGTAGGGTGATAAAGTAGGTGACATCTTTTTTGTTTTTTCTTTTAATTTGTAGTTTTATCTATTATGTAGGTTATAAGTTACATTTTTAAGTAATAAGAATGTATTTAACAGGTTTTCAAAAGTTCAAGGATTTATTTAGTGTGTTTTGAAATGTTTAAGGACTTATTTGTTCCAAAAAATTGTACAAGGACTTAATCACTCCAAACACTAAAATCCATTGAATTTTTTTGGACTTTTCCCTTTATATTATTAACAAATATTCTCATAATTACAGGTAATCATTTTTAAAAATCGAGCAATAAAATGTGGTTATCAAGATTATCGAATCAAAAATTAATTATCATTGTTAAAGTAGTTGTTTGTTATGAATGTTACAAGTAAATAAAAAGACAGACGACTCAAGTGTTATAAATTGATATCATAATTTGAATTTGACGAAAGAAATTACAATATTTGAGTTTGAGTAAGATAATTTCCCGAGGATAAAATTAATATTTTCCTGAATATTAATTTGAATTTGAGGAACATATATAGGTGAACTTCGAAAAACCCTAACAAATTAAAGGGCAAATCAGGTGAAAAACACAATATTTTGTTATAAGTCATACTTTATGTAACGTACTTTTAAGACCTTCGTTTTAAGGGTGTGCATCGGGCGGGTTGGAGCGGCTCAGGTGGGCAACCCAAAAACCTGATCGGATTTCAGATATGGAAATCAAGACCCGAATTTTAGTTTTCGGATTTCGGATTGTTCAGGGGTTCTGGGTGATCAGGTTTTGGGTTGATACCGGTCGGGTTAGGGTATTATATAATGCAAAAATTATATATAAATTCAATCGATTTTGATGATGAATTCAATCGATTGAGAGATTGATGAGATCGATGGTAAGTTTAAAAATTAGAAAACATTTCAACAGACTATAATTTACGATTTTCAAATGATAATTAGATAAATACGTATATTTATATAATATTTAAAATATATATGTATATTATTTTGGATTTTCGGACGGATCGGGTGGCCAAAGATCAAACCCAATCCGAACCCAAATATCTCTCAAAAGTCGGGTTTCGGATTATCGGATTTCGGGGTATTCGGGTTTTGCAATAACACCTTGTTTTCGGTTCGGGTTCGGATTTCGGACTATTCGGGTTTTGCACATCCCTACTTCATTTTGTTACCTCAAAGGTGGCATCTCAAACAATTATACATCTACTTTACATATGAAAATGCAACGTATTTTACTCCAAATGTTGGGTTCCAATGAAAATGAAAGTTATCATGAGAATGATGAGAAATAATCTCCACCCTTGTATGCACATTAACATGATATGCATCGAGATTCCCCGAATCAATTCCCATGAGGAATGCAGTTCATGGGTGGGGTGAAATTGAAAGTGATCAAAGGCCTGAATTCTTTCTTATCTTCTTATATCAACTTTTTTTTTCCACACCTATCCTATTTTATATAGCACGTGTTGGTCTAAATGTTTGATAAATTACATTTGATGTACCGAAATTAAAATTTTAAATTCACCTTACATTTTAAACAAAATACACTTAAAATAAACATTTTAAAAATAATCACATTGTGAAATAACAATGTATTTTCACATACATTATTTTAGAATGTGAAAATTGGTTCTCATGGATCATACTTCTTTGCGGTGCTCACTTGATTAGTACACCACACACACACATATAGGGGTGAGAACTCCGTATAGAATTAGAATTGAATAACCACGAAAAAATAGATGAAAAAGTGAATAATATGAATGTTAAATTAAAGAGACTAACTTGATATTATTGTTTCGTTCCAATTATGATTATATCATGGTTATTTTCGATTAAAATTGTGTAGGGGGGTATTTTTTTTTAATTTAAAAGTAAATTGTAACTATCTATTTAATCGAATCCCTTGTAGTTTCAAATAACTATTTTAAGAAAACATGCAATTATGTAATTTAATCGCTTTGTTTAAACAAAGGAGAACACCACTTTTTCATGAAAAACGTGAGAACACATACACCACGCGTGATACTACATTAGAAAATCGGGTGACTATGGCCTTGGGCCAAATCGCGCACACATCCTTGATTTCCTTCTGTATATTTCACATGTTCTCGTATTATTGTAAAATAATGGTGTTCATATAGTTTTTTTTTTACTCTTGAGTGTATCCCAGTGAATGTATATAAAGTGGTAATGTATGTTGTATCCCCAATAGTGATTTCGTAACCGGTTCCGACCCAAATACGAAGGCCCGGTTATGAGAACAGGTCACGGTCCCTGTCTCAGGCCAGCCCAAACCGGTCCCACTTATTTATTTTTTTAAATTGGTTTTAACCTATAAAAATATTTTTTGAAGTATTTGGTCAATCAAATAAACTAACAAATACGTTTTTATTATAATTGGGTCAATCAAATACATTAACAAATACGTTTTATTATAATTGGGTCAATCAAATACACTAACAAATATGTTTTTGTTATAATTTAGTCGATCAAATACACTAAAAAATGTTTTGTTATATTAGGTCAATCAAATACACTAACAAATATGTTTTTATTTAAAAATATACTTAAGAATACATTTAAAAATAAATTTTAAATAAAATTTGGGCCGGTCCCACAACAGGTCTCGGGTCGGGCCGTACCTTATTTTTGAATGAAAATTGTAACCAGTTAAGAACCGACGGATGTAAACCGGTCCCAAACGGTCCGGCCGGACCGGGTCCATTTGCCCATCTCTAATCACAAGAGATGTGCGTTTGAAGCTGGTAAATTTCGGTGGAGTAAGTAGAGAAAAGAGATTTATAAAACACTACTTTACCATTAAATTTTATCCATATATGTAAAATATTCGAAAGTTAATGGATAGTTACCATAATTAATATGAACCATTAATTGTTAATAATGAAAGGCTAAAATAAGACTCATCTTCAATGGAGGTTTTTATAGAACCTTATTTTCGCAAATTTTGTTGTTATCTCATCTTCAGTTCATCGAATTAAGAAATTTCTTAAAAATCTACTAGAACCTCCTTTTTGTGGATCCCATTGATTTTTTTCAACATCAATAATTAATAATTATATATATATGTAATATATATTAATAATTATAAAGTCAATACAAAAAACTAGAAAAATGTCATTTCACACAAACTTTATGGTAATAACCAAAATTCGTTTATAAGAACCTAAAGACAATGAAAGTTTTTATACGAACTCTCTTAATTGATAATTCTTACAAGTTATTTCATTTTTTGCTAATAAAAACCTTACATTGAACATACTATTAGGGGGCGTTTGGTTTACATAATGGAATTTGATGGAATTGGAATCCGTCGAATAAATTTGACTTTGATGGAATTGGAATGAAATATGATGGAATTTGACCACGCGTTTGGTTGGTAAGAATTCAATTCTTTCACTTAAACCAATGAATGGTGAATTTCTTAAATTGTATAATTCAATAGAATTGGAAGGATTTCATCACTTTCATTATGTGAACCAAACATGGACTTCGAATTTGGTCAATGGATTTGACAATTCCAATTACTTCAAATTCCTTCAAATTACATGAACCAAACAACTCTTACTGTTTTACATATCTCACAAAATACCAAATTCATATAATAAGGTCGAGTTAATGGTGGATAAAACCAATCACAATTCAACTAAAAAACTGTTGACATCAAATTTCTAACATTTGTAAATTCCTAAAGAACGGTCAATGATCAGCCAAGGAAACAGTCAACCGTCGGCCGAGAGAAACGGTCGGGGAGCGGTTTGGCACAAGGGGTGAGAAGTCGCATCAGGTGACACGCGCGGGTTGGCTCGCGGCTAGGCTCGCGTAAGTCGCTGTAACTTGCGACTCAGGAGCACGCGCGGGTTGGCCCGCGACTTGAGGTCACAGACAAGGCCGCGGGGACAGTTTAGACGATTTAAATCCCATTTTTAGGTTTTTTCCTCATTTTCACCTCCCCTCTCCTTTTCTCTCCTCTTTAGTGCGATTTTGGGGACTAGGGTTTCATATTTGGGAGCAACTATGAGGGATTTATTCTAAAGAAACTCAAAGGTGTGGTAATTGGAAGCTTGGATTTGAAGAATTGGAGGGTTTCATTGGATGGTTTTGGATTGAGAGTCTCAACATCTTAAAGTGGTAAGTTTTCTTGAATATTCCAAGCTTTATTATAAGAATATTTGTAGATCTAAAACTTTTACTTGTTGATGATTTATTATAGACTTAAAGAAATGGGTTATTTGGAAACCCTAGCTTATTGTTGGCGATGACTTGGAAATGATGGGATCTATGCTATTGGAGGCTAATGGTTGGGATTGGAACCTAGGTTTAACTTAACATAGCAAGGCGAGTTCAAGTTGATTTGTGAAAACGTTGTACATA
This sequence comes from Arctium minus, assembly GCA_954870635.1. Lineage (NCBI taxonomy): Eukaryota > Viridiplantae > Streptophyta > Magnoliopsida > Asterales > Asteraceae > Arctium > Arctium minus. The sequence goes on along the minus strand of OX941097.1, from coordinate 17,067,379 downwards.
CAAGAAAATGTCTATTTTAAAGTGTTTATGTGTTTTACATTAAATTATTACTTCTTGGGTTATTTGATGGGCTTTGATTATCTGAGGTGTTTGATTTTATAAACCTCGTAAAACACCAATATTTGGGATTTTTTGACATTTTGATAAACAAGTCATGAATAAAAGTGTTTTGATGATTTATTCATAAACGAAGATTATTTGGGTCAAAATACACCTTTAGTGTTTGTTGGAAATATGCATCATTTATGTAATGGGACGTTTTGAAAGTACGAATGTGTGGGTCCTTTGATTTTGTTAGTTCCCGACTTTGCGAACATTTTAGAAATTGTAAACCTTTTTGGTTTTGGGCCGAAGGCCATTTGTGATTTGAGAGACAAATATTTTTTAGAAAAGTTGTATTTGGTTTACGTAACCATATTGGCTCACGTGTTTTAGCCAAGCGTTTTTTATGCCTTTGGGCTTGATTTATACCCAGATGAGTATTTGGGGTATTCGTTCAGTTTTTAATAGCTCGTTAAGGAGCTTTGGATGTATGGTGTACTTAGTTGCATCTTATTTGAGAGTTACATGTTTTGAATGCGTTAGTTCATTCGTTTTAGTCATGTAACATTTTAGACTGTAATGCATTGGATTCATAGGCATACGAGTCAGTCGGTTGGTTTAATTGGGAACTTTGTCCCCATTTTAGGACTGGAAGTTGTTTATGGCTAGTGAAAACTCGAGGTATAAACCGTGAGTGGTTGAACTCGATAACCGTGTAACCTTTAGTGAAGGGCTCGAGGTATAGATCGTAATCCAGTCTGGTTACTCATCGTGGAATTTAGTGAGTGGTCCCCAAGTCATGTTTTTATGGAAGCTTACGGTGGTGCTCTGCAGAGCCTATACGGAGCTAAGTCTTGTGGTGGTGCCCATGGTGATTTGGATACGGGGACTTGTGGCTTTTGTGGTGACACTCATCTAGAGGTCAAGTAGACATTAGGGTCATTTGTGTATCTTGCGGTGGTTGCTCGGTAGGGAGCCGTATACGAGGATCCATGACTCTATGTGAAGATCGAGAACATTGATAAGTGACTTAACTTTGTGTGTCCGCCACATTCGATGGAATTCGGGTCTCTCCCGTCACCGAAAGGTGTTGTTTGGGTATTGAGTTTATTATCCATGTTTTCAGTAACGTTTTGTTTATATGGATTTTATCCATGGTTTATGGGTTGAATATTACGCCTCACCCGTGTTTTGGGTGTTTCGGGATATAAAGTGTTACCCGTGTTTCATAAATTGGGAGTTCGATTTCTATTCTCATTTTGAGTAAGTTTTGGGTTGAATTTAATTTACAAAAGAACGTTTTATATTGAGATCTTCATCTTTAAAATAGTTTGGATTGGAAAACGTTTATATTGGTGTTTCCGTCGCCTAAAATGTATATTATTGGAAAACGAGTCGTTTTCATATTTGAGTCATATCATTTTGAAAGATTATGATTTAAATTGCATTCCTTCTTTTCAACGATACACTTCTTCATATTGAAAACTCTTGAACTCACTAGGCGTTAGCCTAACATTTTTATTTGTCGACATGTGCAACAGGTTCCGGTTGGGAATAGTCCTAGTGATACTGTGAATAGAGGAATGCTAGTTGCGTGCTCGGGGAGCGATTAGCTTGTTGAAGTCTTCCACATTTGTTTTGGGAAGAACAACTTGTGTTTGGGGTTAAGTATCACCCGACTTCGGTTTAATCCTTGTGTATTATTGGAATTTATATTTGTTGAGGATAGTTATAGAATTTTAACTTGAGGTATACTGGATTTTGAATCAGGAGGAAGTTTTGTACATTATGTTAATATTATATCGAAATTTTAAATAGCTACTCTTAGCAAATTTGAGGGTGTTACAAAATTGATTATTTCTCTCTCCTTTTCCATCAATTACTTGAGACCATATTAATTATTTACCGGAAAAAATTGAATTAAAATTTTTATTTTAAATAAATTAATAATCGTACATTTATTTAATAGTGAGAAAAAACACACACATGAAAATTAAGAAAAAACAAATTTTAACTCTCACCATCTCGGCGCCAAACCGTTTTAGATAGGGAAATTGACTCAAATAATTAAATTAGACAAAAAAACTGGTTACCTAACCATTTTTCTCCCATTTTTACACTCATGTCATTAGGTCCGTAACATTCAGATCCGTAATTGTGGTCCTAGGTAGAAAATGTAAATTCATTTACAATTTTCCTTAATTTTTTTTTTACCTGGTTCAGCAATTGCGGATGTGGGGTCCACATTTTTTTTTCTTTTTTAAGTAAAAGATGACCAAATTTGTTTTTTTCTTTGTCGTTTAGCCTAGGCTTGGTAAAAACTGACACGACACGCTAACCCGACAAGAACTCGACACGAAATAAACGGGTTTGGGTAATACATTTCAACCCATTTAAGTAAACGGGCTGACACAACATGACAAGAAAATTAAACGGGTAAGGTTAAGGTCAAAAATTTCAACTTGAAAATGACATTAATAACCCCCCCCTCTCTCTCTCTCTATATATATATATATAGAGAGAGAGAGAGATGGGTGTTCAAATGCAACCTTTTTATATGGTGCAACCCTATGCAACCCCTATATCCACTACTCATTTTATTTTCACTTTTTAATTAAAAAATGTGAAAATAAAATAAGTGGTGGATAGAGGGGTTGAATGGGTTGCACCATGTAAAAGGTTGCATAATAACCTACCCCCCATATATATATATATATATATATATAATGCTTTCATTTGAATTTTGGATTTGTACTTTTTTGTGAATTTTCGATTTTTAATTTATACTTTTATAAATGTTAAACGGGTTAGTCGGGTTAGTGTTGGGATTTTCTGACCCGTTTATTAAACGGTTTGGGTTAGGGTTAGACACTCTCAAACCGTTTAACTTTGAACCCGACACGACACGACCCATTTGTCAGGTCTAGTTTAGCCAGATCCGCAGAGATATTGCGGAAAATAGTGATATTTATATAAAACCAAAAGGGAAAATTGCATTAAAATGAAATCAATTTTGGGTTGATTTCTATTTTGGGAACCAACTTTAAAAATGATCTTTTAAGGGTTTATACCAAAGTTTCCCTTTATTTAAGGGTCTAATTGATCTCTTGACTTGCCAACGATGACATGGACCAGGTATTTTGGCAACATGTCATAATTAAACTTATAAAAATAAATTTAAAATGATGACATGATATTTAAAATTATGACGTGGCATATAATTTATTTTAGAAGCTAAAATTCCACTACGAATTACTATTGGGCAACTTTGAAAAACATTTATAAAAAGAATTAACATGAAAGGAAAGGGAAATACTTTCAAAAACCCTAAAATGAGCGCCGCATCCCCATCATCTTCATCCTCATCTCAAATATCCCACATGAATTCTTTCTCTTTGTTTCTCACAAGCAACTCCATCTACTTACGTTTTATTTTCTACCTTTGATTGTCTTGTCTATTACATCAACAAAAACGTATGAATATGGGGTTTTACAAATCAATCAAAAAACGAGTACCTCGAAAGACCTTCAACGGAGAGTTTTGGTTCAACGACGAAGAAACCTTCAACAAATCAACTCAACGAACCCAAAGAAGCCATCAACAGAGGGTTTTGATTTCGAAGGTGATGGATTTCGAAACAACCCATCAACCATTTGATTCTTATCAAATATAAAGAGAAATGTGGGGTTTTGATTTAATTTTCAAAAACCCATATTCAAAATGAGTTGTATAAATTTGTTTAGGGTTTTGATTTTTTTAATTTTAGAGATTTGATTTAGGGTTCTTATGTACCACAAAGTTCATGAATTTATTTGTAAAACATTTGATTTGTTTCTGATTTAAGGTTTTTATTTTGTATTTAGATTTATATTTTGATTTAGGTTTTTGAATGAATAAGACTTGTATGAATTTGTAACACCTTTAAATCTGGAAATAACAACTTATTTAAAAATTTCTAAATACATCAATAAAAGAATTATCTACAACCCCAAATTAAGATTTAATCTCGATACAAACATTCATTCTATAAAAAAGCACATGATAAGAACGGGTGCTACTAAAACCCCATAATAGTCACTATCTCCAAAATTGCGGAAGACTTCACCAACTACTTACTTTTGCACAAGACTAAGGCTCAACTCTTCGTGGCTGCTAGAACCAACCCCAACTGGAACCTGATGCACATGCCGACAAATAAAAAGGTTAGGCTTAACGCCTAGTGAGCTCAAGAGTTTTCAACATATATGAAATAATAGTTTAAAAGAAAGAATGCGGTTAAAAGTTATAGTCCTTCAATATGATACGTCTTACATGTGAAAACGACTCATTTTCAACAATATGCATTTTAGGTAAAGAACACCAATTAAAACGTTTTCCAAACCAACTACTTCAAAGATAATGATACCAACATAAGCCGCCCATTCATAAATTAGTTTTTAACTCAAAACTCACTCAAAACGCAAGTATAAATTGAACTATCCATTTATGAAGATACGGTTAAACCTTATATCCCAAAACACCCCAAAACACGGGTGGGGAATGATACTCAACCCATAAATCAAGGGTAAAACCCAATTATACAAAACGTCACCGAAAACTTGGATAATAAAACTCAATACCCAAAAACAACACCTTTCGGTGATGGGGGATTCCCGATTCCATAAAATGTAGCGGTCCACAAAGTAAGCCCATTTTATGTTGTTATGACTAGTCATATAAACAAAAGTACACGCAAGAGATGTCAGGCTCAGTAGCTTTAAACGTACACCCACGGAAACTCGAGTTCAACCCCGTCGGGTTCCTATGTCGAGCCCCTCATCTAATATCGTAATACTTGAGCACGAATGACTTATACCCACATCCGGTACTTTAACGTGCAGCACGAAGGACTTATACCCACATCCGGTGCCTAACGTGCCTCGACGTGGAAAACTAATCGTTCCAACGCCGGACAATAATAAACCAAATACGGGGTCATGACTCCCAAATGCATCAAATAAGCCAAATAATACGCATAAGGCCCAACAAGGCTCGAAGTCGAGCTACCAAAACTGGACTATTGTCCAAAAACCCCATTAAAATAACAATGCCAAGCCGCAGACTTAGCAACCCATTGACTCATTGATAAATAAAATAAAAACATGATAAAACGCACTCACCCAACGGATATGCAAACATCACAACCAAAAGTGAGATTAGTTCAAAACTCAACATTAGTTGAGTCAATCCATTTTCCAAATGAACTCATAACACAAAATATGCATTTTCCAAATTTAACTGCTGATAAGAATGAAAACCATAAAATGACACAATAAACACTCTTTCAAGTTACCTCACATAAATGTGCAAGTGATACTTTATAAAACACTCCATTTCATGACGATGCATAAGACTCGACAAAAAGTGTATTTCTTTGACCAAAGATCCATTTATGTAAAAAGACTTCAAAACACATTCATTTGTGACACATATATCAAACGCCCAAAAATCTCCAATGTGGGTGTTATACAAAGTTTGTAAAGTTTAGATAATTCAAATAATCAAAGATTAACAAATAACCCAACATTTGATAATTTCATGTAAAACACATAAAACACTTTAAAATAAACATTTTGGCATGTACAACATTTTCACAAATCAACTTGAACTCACCTTGCTAGATTTAGGCTAAATTTAGATTTTCCCCCAACTATAGCTCATTTGAAGAACACTTGGATTCTCAATACAAAACTTCCAAAACCTAAATCCATACATATTCAACCATATATAAACATAATCAACCACAAAGAATCGTTTCCCAAACCATGTGCATGAATACCTCAACTAATACCGAAACCCTAACTTCCATAACCGAAGAGAATAGAAGATTACCTTAACCCAAGATTGAATCCACCAACCAAAACACTTATAGTTCACCAAAATGGTCACAAATCTCTAATCTATGAAAGGAAGCACAAAGGGTGGATGAAACCCTAGAAAACTTGGTGAAGGAGATGAAATGGGAGAGATGCGGAGCTTACCACCACAAAATGCTCTTGTATACTCCAATAGACCTCCAATCTCTTGCTAGATACTTGAAAATCTCCCAAAAACGAAACCGTAGCAACTTGAATCGCTCAAATCGGAGCTAGGATGAGAAATATATGAAGAAATGAAGTTTGGGGCTGAAAATCGCGATTTTAATCGTTCAGACGTTGTTGGCGAGAGTGACAGCGAAAGTGACAAGTGTCACTCTCGCGGGGCACTTTCGCCGAGATTGTACCGCGAGCTGTAAACTTCCCTGATCACTGTTTTGGCCATAACTTCTTCGTTATAGCTCCGTTTTCGCTCCGGAAAGAACTGTTGGACTCGTAATTGAATCCTTCATCCATCTAGACTATAAAATCAAGAATTCAAACCCAAAATAAAATATCTTATTTTTCCTTAATATATCGGTTTCTATAATAACTCGAAATGACACCTTTCAAAACTCGGGGTGTTACAGAATCTGAATATGATTTGCACATAAAAATCTGGGTTCGTTTTTTGTTTACTTTTTTATCTACATTTCATGTTTTGTTCTTATGGGGTTTTTCATGTTCATCTACACCAACAAGGAATTTTTATTTTAATTATTTTGATGAGTTGGTAATTAGTTGATGACATGGATATTATTTATTTTTTTATTTTTGCCATGTCATTTTTAATGTTATCGGTTACCTGTTGAATAGGTAAATTGGATCCTTAAATAAATGAAAACTTTGCTATAGACCCTTGAGTGATAATTTTTAAAATTGGTTCCCAAAACAAAAATTAAAATTGATTCCATTTTAATGCAATTTTCAAAAAAAAAAAAAAAAAAAAACTAGGAGAGCAATTTCTTCACTTAAAATGGAATCAATTTCACAATAAGCGCTTACCGATAAAATTTAACACAATCATTTACTTAGCGGGTAAAATTTTAGTCCACCAAAACGGTATCGTATGCAACAATTTTCCCAATAAGCGCTTACGGGTAAAAATTAACACTATCACTTACTTATCGGGTAAGGTTTTAGTCCACCAAAACGGTATCGTATGCAACAATTTTCCCGGTAAGTGCTAACCGTGGTAAGAGTCTTCGCCATCACTTACCAGGGTAAGACTCTTGGTCCTTGTCTTAGCTCTTACCAGGTAAGATTTTTGGTCATTGCCATCTTCATTCATAAGGTAATATAACTTGGTAAGCACTTTTTTCCTGGGTAAACATTTGGTAAACGACCCTTACTTTAACCAATTTCACTTTTAAATATAAAAATCAAATCAAAGTATCAAACCCGGGCGTTACCAACCAAATCTGATAATCCCCACCAAACTAAACCAAGGTGGATCCCGGTGGGTCCCACCTCGGGGGTTATATTTCAACTTCCCCCCTCTTAAATTCACACTTTTTCCATTCTCACCCCCTCTCCTCTTTTTATCTTCTCATCACTAAAAATCGACGCTACTCCGAACTAAAAATCCAACAATCTTCCCTCTTTACAAGTTCAACATCAATGGCCACTCTTCGATTTCACCATCCACTTCCCACATCTTCTTCAATTTCACCCCCTTTTCCAAAAACCCACATTCAAACAAGCTCTCTGTTTAATTTACAAACTACTAGAAGTTTCAAGCATTTGGTCGTTGCTGCTGTTCATCCAGATGGATTCGTACCTGGATCAATTTCAAAAACCACATCGTTCGCACAGGTTTTGTTTACTTGTGATTGATGGATTTTGTTCGATTAATTGGTGTATAATCTTTTGATTTTATGTTGTTGGATGTAGTTGATTGAGTCGTTGATTGATAGAAAGAATTTGACGGAAGTAGAGGCGGAGGAGTCTCTTGATTTTCTGCTGCATGATGCGAATGATTCGTTGATAAGTGCTTTTCTTGTTCTTTTGCGAGCCAAAGGTGAAACTTATGAAGAAGTAAGTTTCAATATATTTGTTTTCAAAATGTATTTTTTTTAAATGATTGAAGTTAGTGGTGTTTGTTTTGATTTTGAATAGTTTGTTTATAGACAAGTCATGATGAAAATGGTTTATTGCTTTGTTTATGTTTCGAAGCTCAAAGATTTGTTGTTGCTATTGATTTACTTTGTATCAAATAAATGTGTTGTTTGACCATAAAAGGTCAACTTATAGCTAATTTTGAACTAAGGGAGTTTATTGAAACTAATATTGATTTACACTTTTGATGGATGAATCTTGATATATTTGTTGCCCCTGTGTATGCTTGGAGTGTTTTTTTAATCAATGTGTATCTATGCATCTAAGATTAAAAAAAAAAGCGGTGCTGAAAACAAACCGATCTACTTTTTGGGTAGAGTTCAGTCTGCGTACATTAACAATCGGCTCTACTCTTTGGGACAGAGGACAGGTTCACGTACATCAACAACCACTCTACTCTTTGGGGGTAGAGGAGAGGTTTGCGCACATCCCACCCTAGGCCCCACCTCTGGGTGGGATTGGGGTAGAGAACATGTGTGCATACATCAACAACCACTTTTTCTCGTAGAGGACATGTCTGCATACATCCTGCCCCAGGCCCACCTTTGGGTGGGATATACTGGGTAGAGTATGTATGCATACATCAACAACCGCTCTATTCTCTATGCGTGCATACTGCATACCATCCTAGACCCTACCTCCGGGTGGGATATACTGAGTTCGTTTGGTTTGGTTTAGGAAACATTATTGACATTGAATTAGTTTTTGAGTGGTTTGAGATGTTTTTGATGGAGATTATGATTTATTGATTCATCTACATTTGAGTTGGACTGATTTTCATAAACTTTGTGAAAAAAGCTTGTTGATTGATTCAAATGGTGGAATCATGATTTTGCAGGTGGTGGGATTGGCGAGAGCCATGATCAAGCATTGCAAAAAGGTAGAAGGGTTAGGTGATGCTGTGGACATTGTTGGAACCGGTGGTGACGGTGCAAACACCGTTAATATCTCAACCGGATCATCAATACTAGCAGCCGCTTGTGGAGCAAGAGTTGCAAAGGTGGCATTCTCTTTCAACTTGTAGGTTGAGTTTGGTACACGGTACAGAATAGGACAAGACAGTACCAAAACTTATTGGCCCATGTTTAGCGTGACTTAGACTGAGACTGGACAGGACTTAACGGGACAAAATGCATTTTTTCTTTCCCACCAAAATAGGTGGAACAAAAATGAGAGAGAGATGGGACAAATTTATTAACCTTTCACAATTCTTTCACCTGCCTACCTCACTCTCGCCCGTCCAGTACCAAACACACAGGAAATGAATAGCAATCGAATCATTTTCTGTGTCTTGGGGATGTTCTTTAAAGATTATGTTACATTGAGGTTATAATGATCCAAATTATGTGGTGCAGCAAGGGAATAGGTCAAGCTCATCAGCATGTGGAAGTGCCGATGTATTAGAAGAATTGGGCGTTGCAATTGAATTAGAACCTGAGGTTTGTCGATTTCTTTAATTCGGTTTAATTGCACTTTCAAGCTGCTATGCTATTTAACCTTCCTTCAAGCTTATGACTTTGGAAACCGAATTAACTGATGTGGCTCTTTTCGACATTTCTAGACACCAACTATTGAATTAAAAGGAAAGAGTGATCGATTCCTTGAGCCAGAACGAACATTGCAATGAAAAACATTGTAGTTAGCAAGAATGAACAAGTTTGGACAGAAAATGCCAAGTGGGATGGCTTTTTTGCGTTTACATTTAATAGTTTATCCAAAATGCTTCATTTTTTCAAAGTTTATTCTTTTTCTTTCGGCATTTTTACAAGAAAATTGGTTGTTTGCAACAGAAAAACCAAAAACATAGTACAACGTGTCATACCCATCAAGAACTAGAAATAGAATCAACCAAAGGGCCTATTACCTTCGAAAAACCATTTGGGTCTTCATGGCTAAGACCTACTAAAGTTGCTGGAGGAACCGTGATCAAGAATGTCCAAAGATGGTCAGAACCTTGATCAAGAATGTCCTAATATGGTCAGAACCATGATCAAGTTGACTCCTTTTTGAGTTTTCTTTTCCAGAATTTGGTAGTATTTCGACCGTAAAGGTCACTTCCATCTATTTGGTGCATTGCAATAACCTGTAGTGTGTGTCTAAACATGGGGGAAGTGAACTAGTATAGATTTGAATGACGAAAAGGTCACTTCCATCTATTTGGTGCATTGCAATAACCTGTAGTGTGTGTCTAAACATGGGGGAAGTGAACTAGTATAGATTTGAATGACGAAAAGGTCATTGGCCCAACATTATCTGGGTTACCGGTAAATCCCAACCTCCCTAGAGGTCAAGGGTTCAAGCCTCTCACCTTTGGTGAGAAGTGTGTGAGTTTTGCCTTACATATATATATATATATATATATGTATGAATAGATATAGGGGTAGGTTCAAACGAGAAACTAAACATTTTGCGAGAAGGCGAGAAGTGTGATATCATATATGATACACAAGCTTAATCATATATGATTAAACACATGTTACATTGGCAATACATAGACGTTTAATCATATATGATTAAACACACCCACAGGCCGCCTTCTCGCAAAATGTTTAACTTCTCGCATGATCCTTCCTCTCTCTCTCTCTCTATATATATTGCATACTTCAAAGAATGTATAGGTTTGAATGAGGTGTTTATATTGCATATAAAATAAAGCTATTAAATTTCTTGGACGTATTTTGTATAACTTGTTATCCTTTGAATTAGGGGGTCAAAAGGTGCGTGGACAAGGCGGGAATTGGTTTTATGATGTCTCCAATATACCATCCTGCTATGCAAATTGTTAGACCTGTGAGGAAACAGCTCAAAGTGAAAACCGTATTCAACATCCTCGGTCCTATGTTAAATCCAGCACGCGTACCTTTCGCAGTTGTTGGTGTCTACAAGGAAGACCTAGTAAGTGTCTCTACGGTTATGATGCACAAAATGAAACATTAATTTCTTGTTAGTATGTGGACAATTCTAGCCTTCATACTATGTTCTTATGCAACTTCACCTTTGGGTGTAGAGGCAAGGTCTGCATACATCTTACCCCCCAAAACCCTACCTTTGTGTGGGATATACCGGGTTCGTTTGATTTATCTATATCTGTTTTTGGTTTGGTCATGGTTCTTTTATGATTAGCTTGAATTCATATGTTTGATTATGCTTTAATGTTGCATAGGTTCATAAAATGGCAAAAGCACTTCAACGCTTCGGCATGAAAAGAGCACTCGTTGTCCACTCTGAAGGCTTGGATGAAATGAGCCCGCTTGGTAATATCGGTTATATTATGTTCTTTTTAACGAGTTATCAACATGTCAAACTGTAAAAATGTTGGTTGCTGAAAAAACAAGTACGATGGTTTGAAATGTCGATCACTCTTTCCGTGTTCCAGAGCCATGTCTTTGATTTTTCTGATCTTTTTCCCCCCCAATTTCAGGGCCGGGGCTAGTCCTTGATGTTACCCAAAACTCAATTGAGAAGTTTTCGTTCGACCCACGTAAGTCTTTTACATTTTCTTGAAACCATTTTGTTAATATGATTTCATGAATTCTATAGTTCCATGTGTTGAGACTTAGGGGTCGTTTACCAAATGTTTACCCGGGTAAGCTAAAGTCTAACACTTGGTCGCATCAACTTGATACCAATTGGTATCGAGTCAGAGTCATTGACTAACTTCATCATATTATTTTATTGAGGACTCGTTATGCCTACTTCTGTATGGTCTTTGTGTTCCTCTTATATGTTCTCGCTGTTAAACTAACTCAAGATTCGTGTTCTACAGGGGACTTCGGGATGCCACGTTGTACTGTAGACGACTTGCGTGGTGGCGATTCTAAATATAATGCAGAAATACTAAGGCGTGTGTTGTCAGGAGAAAAAGGATCTATTGCTGATGCATTTGTAAGTCTTTCGTTTTTCAAGTTCAAATTTTACACGTGTTTGCGTTGTTTAACCAAATTTACAAAACTTCATTCTATGGGTCTTCACGGAAACAATCTCTCTGCCCGTTGAGGTAGAGGAAAGATTTGTGTACATCCTACCCCCAGACCCTACCTCCACATGGGATTTAAGGTCGGGGTTTTCCCTGTAAATCCCGACTGTGGAGGTAAGGTTTGGAAGTAGGATGTATCCAAACCTTTCCTTAGGGGCGGATGATTTGGGGATAAGATGCACTACAACAAAATTGGTTTTACACGATACTAAATATGTTTAAATGACCTATAAACTAAATATTTGTGCGTCATATGTAAAAATGTTACAATTAAGTTTATAGAACAATTTTGGGCGTTTTAACAAAATTGTTAGGACACTTTTGGAATAAAGTATCCAAGAAGCCATTTTTTCAAAGGTTGTATAAAAAGACTAATAAAACGTTTTATTTAAAAGATGTCCTAAAAATCTTTTTAGGACACCCAAAATGTCCTATCAGTTTATCGTAAAACTTTTAAATGGGACACATAGTCGTGTGGCCCTATAAACTTAAGTCATATAAAACAGTTTTTAAGGACAATCAGACATATTTGGCGTCCTGTAAAGCCGATTCTGTTGTAGTGACGCATGCAAACTTCATTGATCATAAATCCCAAAAACTAGTGAACATTTTGAGCATTTGTTAACGAGAAGACGTGGTCAGGCACTGAACGCGGCGGCCGCCTTGTTGGTGAGCGGATGTGTAGAGAGCCTAGGAGAGGGAGTAGGTGTAGCTCGTGAAACGTTAGAATCTGGAAAAGCGATCACGACCCTTGATTCGTGGATAGAGATCTCAAACAACTCCATTGTAAGTCATCTCTATTAATTCTTCTTTCAAGTTGGGTAATTTACATTTTTACCCTTGATGCATTTGCAGGTGATGGCATGAACTTGAATTATTGAATTATGATGTTGAAGGTTAACATATTGTTGTAGTAGATTCATTTGGGAGTGAAGGTTTTGCTTTCTTACAGTTTTATTTATAGGCTTTAATAATGTGGTTTTTAGGTCATGTTTCCTTGTCTTGGAAAGGAATTGGAGAGTTTTGTAACTTGTTATTATTTGGTTTTGAAGAAGATAAATACTGATATTATACAATAAATCAATCAATTTTGTTAAATGTAATATGATTCTTTTTGTAACCTAGTGCGTTGGTATAAATCAATTAATTTACTTTTTTGGACGGAGGCGTAGCATTCATAAAAAAAAATGCAACTATTTAGTGCATTTCCAACAGATTTTTTAAAATGGAGATTTTGGGATTTTTGTTCCAACAAATTCTCCAAAACTTTTCTAAAATGGAAAAAGCAGAAGATGGAAGATGAAATTCCTCAATTTTAGAAACCTTTCCAAAAATTATTATTTAGGAAAGAAAAATGATTTTATATTCTTGTTACGGATGATAATTTTTGAAATTAAATGTTTAGAAAGGAGAAATAATAATTTTCTAAATTTGAATATGAATATTTTAGTAATGTAATTAATATTTAGTCTCCAAAACAGAGAAGCTGTTGGAGATGGACTTAAATTTCTTTTGGAGATTTCCGACTTTTGATTTTTCATTTTGGAGGATTTGTTGGAGTGCTCCTCTTAATTCATGGAGATTTTGGGCAAGTTTGTTACTCCAAGAGATTCTCCAAAATGCAAAAAGCACGAGGATATGGAATTCTTCAAATTTGAAAAACTCCCAATAACGACTACCATGAGAGAGATTTTTTTTTTAATTATAGACTAATAAGAAACCTTGAAATTAAATTCAAGGAGAACGAAATAATATTTATTAATTGTATGTAAAATTCTAATAATATAATAAATATTTTAAATTTCAAAATAGAGAACCTGTTGATATTAACAATTACCAAAAACCAATTTCCCATCAAAAAATCATATTCACAACCATCAATCCATCATAATTTCAAATTAAGAAATCCTACATGTTACTTAAGGAATTATATAAAAAATTACAATATTGGATGGTCTAAGTAGCACTCTATGAGGAATGGTTGTACTAGTCCGACAACTCCAAGGGGCCGTCTAACTAAACGTATACCCGTAAGTATTTATTGGTAAGACTCTAATTTACTTTTTCAAGTAATATTGTACTCCATCAAAACGGTATTGTATGCAACAATTTACTAGGTAAGAGTCGTCACCCTCACTTAATTGGTAAAACTCTCCATCCTTATCATCGCTCTTATCGGGTAAGATTTTCAACCCTTGCCATCTTCATCTGGTAAGGTAAATGACCCGATAAGCGCTTTCAAATAAACGTTTAGTAAACGGCCCTATCATGAGTCGGGTTATTATTATTATTATTTTTTGTACGCTATGCCTTTGGTTCAATGAGTACGGGTAGAAAGAAGTTCATACAACAATTATTTTTACATTTATTCGTGGCATAATGATACAAGAGTTTACACTTTAATAAATAAATTAATCAACATCATAATATATAAAAAAAAGATTTAGAAAGAACCCCTAAAAAACCGAATAACTTGTCATAATCGTTAAATTGATTACTTTTATGGTTCATCAGGGGGTAGTGAGGAAAGAAACTTCTTGAGACAACGGTTATAGACACAGGGTCGTTCTATGTGAACAAGGTGACCTGCCTTTCGTATCCCTTCAACTGTCGTATTCTCTCCTAGTTGCCTGTAAATTCAATAGAGTGAGTTTAAATAGAAAATTCTAAAAAAATAAAACGGAAACTCTAATCTTAGATTAATTGATCAAAGAAATGTGACTAAAATAATCTTTATAAACTTTAATTTTAAATTTAACCCCCCAGACGGCCTTCTTTATTTTTTAATTGAAAAAAATATGAAATATAGTAAAAATTAGCGAAACAAATTACACCAAAAACGATTATATTATTTGCTATCCATATTGATATACTTCTTTAACCATTTTGTTCATGGTTTTTAGGTTTTCCATTTTTAAGGTTTTCTCCTTAAGCCAACCCAAATTCAGTCCAAACAACCGATTTTCTATCTGGGAAACAACTTACTTTTTCATACCCTACCTTCACATGAAAAATATACTGAGTTTGTTTGATCTAGTTTGCTTTCAATATAATTCCAAGCATTAGTTGCATCAAAATTTAACAATTTAAAACAAAACCATTCTCACAAAACGAAACAAGTACATCTATCTCATAATTAAAAAGGTAGTTACCGTTTCATGTTTTGAGCAAGCTCCATCTTAAATATTTGATCATTTTCGCCCCACAAAAGATGTATTCTCTAAAAAAAGTAATCATTTCAGAGTGTTAGTGAATAATATAATATAAAAAGAAAAGAAACACATTCTTATATATTTATGATTATTATACTTTTTAATTAACTAAATGATAATTTTATCCTTAAATAATAAGAGGGGTAATGAATTTCTCTATATCATAATTAAGCGTAGAATTTGAAAGTATGCACTTAATTTTGAAAATGGACACTTCTTTTAAAACAAACATAAATAAAATTATGGACACTTATTTTGAGACAGAGGATTTATTATACCTGTGGAAATTGTGGGACAGTACCGTCTTTGTTGCTAACGAGCAAACCCTCTAGTAGCTCACCTCTTTCTTTTCTGTTGTTAAACATTACCTACAAACGACATGAAGAGCGATTAAGGCTATGTTTGACAAACTAGATGATAAGCTAGCTGGTAGCTAATAAGCTAGTTTTTCAAAGCGCTACTATAAGTAGCTTTTCAATAAGTTAACTTATAAGCTAGTTTATGGTCATCTAAACATAAGTTAGCTTTTTTTTTTGTCAAACAATGGCTAAATATTTTTTTTATCGCAACCTAAAAGTTTAAATCTCACGGTCTTACCTTCTACGGTTTTTTTGTCTTATATTATCATTTATGTTAGTTAATTTGATTTAAATTAGATAAAAAATATATATATAAGGCGTAAACTACAAACTTGGTCCCAGTGGTTTGTCAAAAATAACATTTCCGTCCTTACAGTTTCAAAATTACAAGATGGTCATCTTGGTTTGCAAAAAAGTTTGAATCCGGTCATTCCCTCTAATGGTCGTTAAAAATTGCATAAATGAGGTCTTTTCGTCAATTTTTTTTTTTGTCTTTTTTCCAAATCAAAATCGATTTTATGATTTTGATCCCTATGATTTTTGATTGGTTAAAAGACAAAAAAATGATAAAAGGACAAAGATGTTCCTCATTAACGGAATTTTATACTTTTTAGTGGTCGTTCGTAAAAGGGACCAAATCAGAATGTTTTTACAAACCACAATAGTTATCTTGTAATTTCAAAACTATAGAAATGAAAAATGTTATTTTTGACAAACCATGAACACCAAATTTTTAGTCTACTCAAAATATAATTAATATGGTAGTTAAAACATCAATTATAAGTGATAAATCCTGATTCCGTCCCTACCTACGTATATTTCAATTTTGTTATTAATTTTTTATATATATCAAAATTTAAAATCGCTAACTATTTAAGAAAAGAAGAAAATAGCAAATCATGTATAAAATCATATGTAATTTTACATTAAGGGCAAAAATTGGACGCAAACGACTTTGGCCGCGACTTAAATCACGGGGAAAGTCGCGTGAATCATATATGATTTTGTACATGATCGGTCGTTCTCGTTTTTTTTAAATAGTTAGCGTTCTCGTTTGGACCCATCCCTATATATATAATTAAAGTGTATAATTACAAAATAAAGAAACCTCGAGGTAGTCCTTATGAAGCCGATCCGGAAACCAGAGCTTCTTATGCGTCGCAACAGATAAAAGCGCCTTCAAACCCTTGACCGAATCCGGCAACAATAGCTCCGACGACGACGAAAACCCCAATTCCTTCAACGTCGAATCACTTATCGAATCCGTCATCGCAAGTATCGAACCCGAAACCACCATGGCTCGAACCATCTCCGGATACAACTCCGCCATCTTAAACGCCACCATCCCACCATAACTAAACCCCACCACCACACACCGCCGCACCCCGAGCTTCCTCAACCCTTCCGCCAAACACTCCGCCTGAAACCTCGGACTCCGATCGGGGTTGTCCGACATCGACCCGCCGAAGAAGAGGAGATCCGGCACGTACACCGAGTATTTCTTCGCGAGTGCACCAATCTGGAACTGCCACGTGGCAATGCCCTCGGCCGCGAAGCCGTGGACTAAAACGACGGCGGGCTTATCGGGATTGGGATCGATTGTGGTGGTGATGGTGGTGTTTGACTTTTTGTTGGGTTTTCGAAGGGTTTCGTTTGGGACCCAGAAATTCATGCGGGTCCCGGGGTGGATTTCGACGGAATGGGTCTGGACTCCGGCCATTTTCATTAATTTGATGATCAATGGCTGCTGTAAAGCTACAAGGTTCACCATTTTTTGAGTGTGTGAATATTTGAGAGAGATGAATGGAGTTAGAAATGGGAGGAGGAGGGAGATGGGTGTTAAGTAGGGGGAGGGAAGGTGGAGTTGGTGTTGGTAAGTTATCTGTTTCAAACTTTGGGGATTTGAAATTGTGTTATATATACATATGGTTATATATATATAGGTTTTTTTTTTTTTCAAACCATCTTGTTAGTATAAATAATACTAATCAATTTCAAATGTGAATTGAATTTAATGGATATTTAATTTTATAAATATTTTGATTGTTTTGTAATCTAAAATTGATGATGATAAATGAACTTGGATCATCTTTTGTAAAATCCAGATTTTAGTAAATGAAGTATCATCATTTTTATAAACGTCTCAATTGGTTGGTTTGTATTAGTTAGGTGGTCTGCAAAATAAAAGCATGGTATATATATATCTATATCTATAGTATATTATAAAGACGAAATAAAAAACTCTTAATTACTACTTATAAAACATAAGGTACTACCATTTTATGCATACATTTCAAAAATCTCTTAATTCACAACTTAGTATGCATAAGGTACAAATCATTTGAAAAAAATTCAAACTTTACTTTTTCACTACCTTCCATATTCAAGTTTTTCCCCTTCCATTTAGGTTTCTCCAAAAGAAGAAAAGTTATTTACTTGCTCAAATTAACATATTTCTTTAATTATGATAGTACATGTATTTTCTTCATGTATACAAGTTTTTAAAGCCTTTTGAATTCTATAAAACTAACTAATAATGAACCTATATATACGTTTAGATACAAAATAATATTATCCAACATTATATTTGTTATTTATGCCTATTCTATATTTCAGTATTTTGAAAAAATATTATCATTCGTTAGATTTCGTTGATTAATACATGTTTTTAAAATTCAAATATACATTTAACGATTACTTTAATATAATTTCTTAATGCTTCATGATTAAAAAAACTCAAGTTATGCGTTTATCACTACTAATGCCACATAAATTATAAATATATGATTTGCAATTGCTCACCCCGATGCATTGCACGGGTACACTGCTAGTATATATATTGATTGAGATCCGATGAGAATAAAAGTTATGGTGAAAAGGGTAAGAAGAGATTCCACTATTGAATGCATGGGGTGTGGGTGAGATTAAAAATGATCAAGGGTCCAGATCTCTTCTTACCTTCTCACTTTAACTTTCTTTTCTCACACGATCCTTTTTTTTTTTGAAAGACACAATCCTTAATCTCTCTCTCTCTCTATATATATATATATGGTTGGGTTTCGGTATAAATTGGTGGCAAACGGTGGTTGTGGAGTTGGTAAAGAAGGGGTTGTTGTAGTGGTGGTCGACAATGATAACCGCTGGTAGTAGCGACGATAAACGGTGGTGACCATTAAAAAAAATACCATCGTGGTGGTGGTGGTGATTGGCAATAGGCGGTGTATGCCGGAAGTCGACGGTGGTTACGGTGGAAGACATGGAGATTGTGGACAATGGTGGATATGGAGGTGAAAGTGGTGGTGGTGGACGGTGGTAGTGGTATCCGATGGTGGTGGAGATGGTCGGCAGTTGTAATCGGACGATGGTGACCATTAAACCAAATACTATATTAGGGATATTTCTAATGAAGTTAGATTGATAATTTTTAGTCCTGTCTCATCTTGTTCCACATATTTTGGCGGAACAAAAAAAAACATTTTTCGTCTTGTCGAGTCCCAGTTCTTGTCCTTGTCTCATGTCACGTCAAACGTGGAACATTGAGTTTTGTCATGTCCCATATCGTACCGTGGGACAGTGAGTTTTATCCTATCCAGTCTCATGTACCAAACTCAGCCTCGAAGAGTTAGCTTTCTTTTACTTATCGGATCAAACATTTCGTATATCAAGAAACACATTCATCCTCGTACTTAAGGCTTGCAACGAGCCAATCATTACACGAGGTTGATAAGGTTTGGGTTTGAGTTTTGACATTTGATTAAGCTCGAATTTGATTATTGCTAGCTCTTTCTTATAAACATAGTTTTAAGTAGGAATAATTGTAAATATTTTAAAAACCCCTGAGAATCAACTATTTATAAATTGATCAATAGGGTTGGGTTCTGGTGAGAAGTTGAGTTAACGATGAGAAGCGTGAAAAGTAGTTATCAACCGTTGGATGAGAAATGAACGCACATTAGGATGAGATGCACCGAGATAAGATGCATCGAGATGCATCAGATCAATTCTCTTCTAAGTCGTAATTCATGGGAGGGCTTGAGATTAAAAGAGATCAACGGTTCAGATCCACTTCTCACGCTTCTCACCGTTAACTCAACTTGTCACACGATCCTTCACCTTGATCTCAATATACTTAAATATAAATGCATATTATTCATCATGAATATCATACATTTTCACTATTCATGATATTTATCATGAATATCCATCACAACATTCATATCCAATGATTCATGAATAACTGGTTTCCATGATGCTCAAAATATTTACGGTTCTCAAATAAGCTTGCATTTCGTGAAATTAGGACAATTACGTCATACAAATACGTTTTTTTTTTCATAATTACCCCTTCCACCAACTGCTGTCACGACCATCTTCTCCGACAATCCCATCACTGCGAATCGGTATCTCAACTAAACCTATCATCATTAATTACCGAATCAAATATAAAATATCATAATACAATACACCTTGAATAATCCCAATGGCAATAAATACGCTATATGACTTACAACAGGAAACCAATTAAATGATTTTGTCCCTTTTCTGGCCATCCAACAATCAAATTGATTTGCCATGTTCTTGTTCACTATAACAGTTGAATTTTTCGATCCATCAGTCGGAATTCGATTTATCTCATCCTAATATGTATCCATTTTTTTCATCCAATGGTTATAACTATTTTTCATGTTTTTTTACGTTAACCTCAACTTCTCATCGAAGCCCAACCTTGTACAAATAATTATATAAATACACATATGCTTTATGTTATTATTTAATGAGTTGATGATATTAAACAATTTAGGTTAAGTTATATAATTAAAACTAAATGTAAGACACTAAAAAGATAAAATAATAATAATAATAGGATTGGATTCTCGTGAGAAGTTGATGTTAACATAAGAAGCGTGAGAAGTGGTTATCAACCGTCGGATAAGAAATTGATGCAAATTAGGATGAGTTGCACCGAGATAAGATTCACCAAGACGCACCAGATCAATTCCCTTCTAAGCCGCAATTCATGGGAGAACATTTGATTAAAAGTGATCAACGGTTCAGATCCACTTCTCACGTCAACCACAACTTCTCACACGATCCTTTGCCTATATATATATATATATATGTGTGTGTGTGTGTTGGGTTGGGTTGGGTTCCGGTGAGGGTGAGGGTGAGGGTGAAAGTTATGATAAGAAGGGTAAGAAAGATCTCCACCCTTGGATGTACATTAAGATGAGATGCATCGAAATACACCAAATCAATTCCCGTATCAAACACAATACATGGGGTTGAATGAGATTAAAAATGATCAAGGGTTTAGATCCCTTTTTATCTTCTCACCTTAACTTTTTTTTTCACACTATCTTTCGTCTATATATATTAGAGCATCCACAATGTGCTCGTTAGGAGGTTTTTCGTGAGGTTTTGCAAAAAGCAAAAACCTTCTTTTGAGGTTTTTTCACATAGTGGAGAGGTTTTTCAATTGAGGTTTTTCGTCATAGCTCGTAACTGCACGACCTGTTTTTTCGTAGTTTTTTCGTATTTAATCAGTTTTAAGTTTATAGAATTTTATAAAAGTTTCGTATTTAATCAGTTTTATTTATTAACCAGTTTTATTTATTAATATGTTTAAAGTAATCTTATTTAAATATAATTATTAAATAAATAATATAAATAAATACATAATGAAAGTAATTATATTTTATATTTTTAAAATTATATCTCAAATTTGACATATTTATACAATTCTAACAGATTTCTTAATGACCCAATTTTTATTTTCGGTTATACATACTTTTAAATTTAAATAAATATGTATTTGTATGAATTTTAATGTATTTATTTTTAAAAATAAGAATAAAAATGATATAAAGTTAAAATAGTGGGTCCCTAAATAGTTTAAAAAAGTAATGAAAAAGTTTGAGTGAGGTTTTTCACATAGTGGAGGTTTTTAAGTTGTTAATATGACAATAATATGTAAGAAAAAAGCTATGAAAAAACTCGGTGAAAAACACGTACACTGTGGAGCATCCACAATGTGATTTTTCACAGGTTTTTAAGAGTTTTTTCAAAAAACAAAAACCCCCCTTTTGAGGTTTTTCACATAGTGGAGAGTTTTTTTGGGTGAGGTTTTTCGCGAGGTTTTTTGTCATAGCTCGTAACTGCATGACCTGCTTTTTCATAGCTTTTTCGTATTTAATCAGTTTTAACTTTATAGAAATTTATAAAAGTTTCGTATTTAATCAGTTTTATTTATTAATATATTTAAAGTAATCCTATTTAAATATAATTATTAAATAAATAATATAAATAAATACATAATGAAAGTAATTATATTTTATATTTTTAAAATAATATCTCAAATTTGACATATTTATACAATTTTAACAGATTTCTTAATGACCCACTTTTTATTTTCGATTATACATACTTTTAAATTTAACATTTTTTAATTTTTATTTTATAAACTTTTTATACAACTTTTATAAATTTCTTAATAACCTAATTTTTATTAATTTTATTGTACATACTTTTAAAATAAATTTTTTTTCTTGATATAAATAGGGTGTTGCTAAGCCTACCCCCTCCTATACTTGCTAATCTCTCACATACACGACAGCAACAATCCAAATATTGATTTTCAAATATTTTAATATATATAATTACACTTTTTACTCTTATAATTATTTAATAAGTTTACTTTATACCTTTTAGTTTTATATTTTTTATTTTACATTTTTATCATATTAACACATATAATCGTATATTATATAAAATACGTTAAATAATTTTTTTTAACAAATTATACCATTATAATCGTCTCTTCGATACCTTCGAAATAAGCCCAATATTGAATTTTTTTGATTTAATACTCTTAATATATCCACATATCGACTAATAAATTTGAAAATAAAATAAAATTGTCGACAAAATCTGAACATTTGAATGCATTTTTAAGGAATACATCACTTTTTTGAACACCAAAACCAACTAAATACTGTTCATGTTTTTGTCTGTTTCATGTTTTTAAAAGAGGGTCTACAAATTTAATATAGGTTAATATAATTTCTATTATATGTTTATTAATTCGTTTTTTTAATTTATTTAACATGGTGTAACTTGTTAAAATGTTGATTTAAATGAATAATGGTGTATCGACGGTATTTGGCTCATTTCAAAGGTATCGACGAAACGATTATAATGATGTAACTTGTTAAAATTAAAAAGTACTCGCAAATGCAGCAAGATAAATCACGATTTTAATGTTTCATTTTATTTTTTGTTTTTTTGTTACGATTTTGGATGATTTTGAGAAAGTGATTATTTTTTAATAAATTTGTTTAATTTATACTTAATAATATAATGTTTTTTTATATAAAAAAGTAAGTATTTTGTTAGAATTCAATGATTATCTTATATATTTTAATGACATCTAGAAAAAATAACCAATTACATATTTAATAATACTAGAAACGTACTCGCGCAATGCAACGAGATACAAATTGGTGGGTGTTAGAAGTCTGCAGTAGTAATATGTATCTTGTGCTTTGATACTTGTAAATTAAGAGATTTTTAAAATTTTGCATAAAATGATGGTACCTGATAATTTGTATTTAAGAGTTTTTTATCCCATACAAAAGTAGATTAGATGTGTATGAAGAATATATAGAGCGTACTCGTACTCGTGAATATGTTGATTTAAATGAATAATCAAAATTGAAATATGTTGGAATAAAAAAAATACGCAATATATTTATTATGTTTATTATCTTTATGTTAAAAATTTACGTTCGATGTGATGCATTTTCTCTTTTTTCAAAAAAAAAAAATCAATTAACCAAGATACAGTATATGACATATAATAATATAATCAAATCAAAAAATATTCAATATTGGACTCATTTCGAAGGTATCGACGAGACGATTATAATGGTGTAACTTGTTAAAATTAAAAAGTATTTTTTAATGTATTTTAGTTAATATACAATTATATGTGTTAATATAATAAAAATATAAAATATAAAATATAAAACTAAAAGGTATAAAATAAATTAATCAAAACAGTGTAGGAACCAAAAATGTAATTTTGAATTCAAAAACAATAAAATAAATCGGTGTTAGGGGGAGGGGGTGGGAAATTTTGCAGGGGGTAGGGAAAGAATTCCCTATAAATAAATATGTATTTTTATGAATTTTAATGTATTTATTTTTATAAATAAGAATAAAAATGATATAAAGTTAAAATAATGGGACCCTGAATAGTTTAAAAAGGTAATGAAAAAGTTTGGGTGAGGTTTTTCACATAGTGAAGGTATATAAAGGTTTTTAAGTTGTTGATGTCACAATAATGTGTAAGAAAAAAGTTATGAAAAAACTCGGTGAAAAGCTCATACACTATGGATATGGATGCTCTTATAACAATAATTAAATCTAGTCAAATTTATTATTAAATTAAATAGGTATTAATTGAGGCTAGTTGCCTTTGGTGTAACTATATTCTAGTAAATGATGTTTCTTAAAAGGTTGGGTTACATTTTGATTGGTCAAACTTAACTGCAATTTAATTTGAAAATGATTGCAATAATTAAAAAAAGTAGATCAACAACTTTTTTTAATTAATATTTTAATTTGATGGGATTTTCAATTGTATATAAAATTAAAAAAGTATTTTTATAGAGAAATTATTTGATATCCCAAAGAAGTTAAAATTTTGGAATCTAAAATTTTCAAATTATATTTAATTTTTATTTTCTCATTTTATTTGTTAATTTACTATAATTATCGATAGAGTAAATTACGTTTTTAGTCCCTGTGGTTTGTTGAAAATTCTATTTCAATCCTTATGATTCTGAAATTACGATTCTCATCTATATGGTTTACAATTCATTATCTTTTTTGTTCTTATAATTTACATTTTATTGCTTTTTTCATCCATATGGTTTACAATTCATTTCTATTTTAGTCCTTCATACTAAAAAATATTGTTTTGGCCTAAGAGAAGAAAATAGAAATGAATTATAAATCATAGAGTAAACTACAATTTTGGTCCCTGAGGTTTACCAAAAAATACGAAAGTGGTCCCTGAACTTCAATAAGTGCAGATTTCATCCCTGAGGTTTCGATTTTGCTATGAAAGTAGTCCCTCGTGGCGTTAGCTCCGTTAAGTCAGGGGTAATTTCGTCATTTTACACGCTTCTTGAATCTTCATCTTCAACCTCATGAACAACAAGAACACGATGAATGTTCATCTTCTACCTCAAGAACACCAACAATTTAAAACCCAAATTAAACTCAAAAATCAAAATTTTAAATCAAACCAAAAATTTAAACGAGCATCGAGCTCGAGCTCGATAACTCAAAAAATATTCGAGCTCGAGCCCTACATTGAAAAGTTAATCGAGCTCGAGTCCAGTATTAATTTTTTGAGCTCGGCTCGATTAACCTACTACTCGACTCGACTCGTTTACACCCCTAATTATATTACAATAAATTTGTTTTACTTATATTATTAAATATGTAATTGGTTATTTTTTTCTAGATGTCATTAAAATATATAAAATAATCATTGAATTCTAACAAAATACTTAATTTTTTCATATAAAAAACATTATATTATTAAGCCTAAATTAAACACATTTATAAAAACATTATCACTTTTCTCAAAATCTTCCAAAACCGTACTGTAAATCGAGAAAAAAAAAACATTAAAATCGTGATGTATCTCGCTGCATTGCACGAGTACGCTTCTAGTATTATTCTATTTTAATAATTGGGAATCTTACCCGATAAGATAAGTAAAGATGATCATTTTTAGCTTCTAAACGTTTATCCAATTTGTGTTATTAAACAACCCATTATAAAATAAAGATCATAAGTGTTTTAGCTCAAAACTGATTATAACAATTCCATTTTCATTAATGAATTTAAGCATACATCCAAACATCCCTTATAAAACGTCATTTTTATATAAAACCCAACAAATTTTATGTTGAATTATTTTCAAATAAAATAATAACATTTGACAAAAACCATATACGAGAACGTTGGCGTCTCGGGTTCATGATTATTTCTTAATAAAAAACTAATTTAAAATTTCTTGCACGAAATTATTATTATTATTTTTGGAGTTATTGTCACAAAAAGTCTTTTATGTTTTTTACGGATAATTAATGACAATCACCTGCGATCTAATTATATACATCATATATATTGGGTTAGATGGAGGATCAAGGGAAAACCTCAAATAAATATTGTTGTAACCGTCCGTTTAATTACATCCATCAGATCATCTAATCTAACGGTTGATAAGGTGTTTTTTAGTTTTTCATTTATTTGAGGTTTTCCCTTGAACCCCCGTCTTGCTTTTTGATATCTAAATACATTGAATAAAAATTTAAAAAAATTAATATAGCTAATAACATTTATAAATAATTAATAATTATTATCAAATCTATTATATATTTAAAATTAATGAATAATTTTTAATTAATTTTAATTACTATAAAGTAATATCTAGGAATAAATAATATTTATTTATATATTAATATTAATCAATGTTATAATTGAAAAAAGTGTTAAAAAAACTTCTTATAAACTACTCCAAGTAGCTTATCAATAAGCTAACTTACAAGAGCATCTCCAACAACTTTTCCATTTTGGAGAAAATGTGTATTTTGGGTTTAAATTATGCTCTAACAACTTCTCTAAAACTATCTCCAAATTGGAGAAAATAAGCGAGAGAAAAGTTTTTTCTCTAAATATGAAGATTACCCTAAAAATGATTACCAAGTGAGAGAACCAATAGGAAACTTTGAAAATAAATATGTAGAGTGAGAAATAATATTTTAATAAATGAATGGAATATTTCAATATTATAATTAATATTGGATTCTCCAAAATAGGGAATCTGTTGGAGATGGATGTAATTTTTTTTGGAGATTTTGACTTTTGGTTCTACATTTTGAAGAAATTTTGGAGAAGTTATTGGAGATGCTCTAAGCTAACTTATGTGCATCTAAATGATTACTCAAAAAATAAGCTAACTTATTTTTGTCAAACAATGCCTAAATAACACTTTTAGCCTTGAAGATTAATAAACTAATAATTGGGAAATTATTAGAATGGGAAATTAGAAACATACTTTTAAAAATAAAACTTATTTTAGGATGAACTAAACTAATAATTAGACACTTAAAGATTAATAAGTTTAAATTTAGAGTAAATTACAAATTTCGTCCCTGTGGTTATATGAAATTTTGGATTGGGTCCCTCAAACAAAATAATTTCAAACATGGTCACCATGGTTTCAACTTCGTTACGAATCGGGTCCCTGCCTTTAACTCTGTTAACTTACCTCCGTTAAATCAGAGACTTTTTAGTCATTTTATTTTTGAATAAATAATTTTTAACTGTACAATTTTGGAAGCCAATAGTCCAAGTCTCTATACACTTAATGGAAAAAAAACTAAAAACTAAACTAAAGCCCTGCTGCATCATCGACGCCTCTCTCCCAAACATCCTTTCCGGTCATCTTCCCCGGTTGAGATCTTCGATGATCACCCTCTTCTTCATCATCTACTACCATGTTCTCTACAGTCATCCCTCCATCTCTTTGGGTTTTGGGATCGATTCATTTATACCGCTACACATTCATCTCCATTTCATTCAATTTGGAAAATTAAAGTTGTACATCAACCTATTAAAATGTTTCACAATCAACCAAACATCATACATACATAAATCTCCATGGATGCACCTACACTACACTACACTAGTGCTATTACCCAAAAAAAACGTTACACAGAAATAACCCTAAATCCATATAAAAACCTGAAAATGGAAAACTTATGCTCTTCAAGCACTTTCTGTAGGGGGGGGGGGTTGAATGACAAAATTGGAAGGTGGAGAGAGAGAACGGGTTTAGGAGGAGGAGATTTGCGTAGGGGGTTGGGTCGGGATAGCGATCAACGGTTTTGGGGCGGTGATCGAAGACAGAGGAGATAAGGGGTGTATGGGGAGGAAGTCGGAGATGTGTTGAGTGACCAGAGAGGCCCGACGATGGGGGAAAGGTTCGGAGATAGGTTAGTGGATAGCAACGAGGGAGTGGAGGAATTTCTTGGAGGAGATATGGAGATATAGAGGAATTTCTTGGAGTTCATAGGGAGATAGAGATATATGGAGGGGTCGGTGAGAGGCAGGGGCACAGGATGGAGGAATTTCTTGGAGGAGGCCGATGATGGTCTCTGTCTATATACATATGATATATACACATAATATAATAATTATATATAGATTATAAAAGTTATATATATATATATATATATATATAGATTTGATAGAAAAAAAAAGTAAAAGGACCGCAATACCCTTGATTAAACGGAGTTAGGGTTAACGATGTTAGTGTTAGGGACCCAATCCATAATAGAAGTGAAACCACGGTGACCATAGGGACGAAATTTGTAATATACTCTTAAATTTAATTATAAAGTAAATCTTGCTACAAGTACTTTGGCACTAAGCTACGTTGGTTTTATTTTATTTTTATTTTTTATGAAGGATTTGATGAAACGTTACAAGTTGTGGTCTTGTGTAATTTTTGTGTTCAAGTTCCTTTTGGGATTTAATATCACAACGATCCCTAAATCGAATAAAGTAACAACTTTATCAAGTATGTGATATTAACCAACAACTAAATACGAAATGAAAATGAATCGATATAAAGATAAAAAAAAGTATAAACCACATTCAAAGAAAACAAAATAATAAACATTCACGATTAGCATAGTTCAACCAAGGGAATGATGGCGTGTGTCCGCACACAAAAGAAGGAATCATATTTACCATAACGTTGTGTTCTCTAATATGAAGGAAAGAGAAGAGAAAAGAAAAGAAATAGATGAAAAAGAAGGGAGAGAAAAGAAAGAAAATAGAAATAATTTTTTCATTTGTGTTCTCGAAATGGAAGGAAATGAAAGGAAAGAAAAGGAAAGATGTCATTTTTACAAATATACCCTTATAAAAATATATTATTTATAATGAAAGATTTGGTAGTTTTGTAATTTTAATAATTTCAGTAATATTTTAAATGGTTTTAATTTCTTTTCTTTCCTTTCCTCCCACATTTTTTAAATGGGGAGGAAAGGTTTGGGAGGAAAGTTATCAATTATTTACTTCCGTTTACTTTCCTTTATCTCCTAAAAAAGTTTCAAGAACACGATTTTATTTTTACTTTCCTCCCCTTTCCCTCTCTTTCCTTTCCTTCGTTAACGTTGTGTTCTCGAAACTCATTTAACGAATGAAAGGAAAGGAAAGTGAGGAAATGGGAGGAAAGTAAAAAAAACTCGTGTTCTCGAAACTTTTTTAGGAGAGAAAGAAAAGGAAACGGAAGGAAAGAATTAATAACTTTCCTCTCAAACATTTCCTCTCAAATGTGGGAGGAAAGAAAAGGAAAGAAATTAAAATCATTTAAAAAAATTACTGAAATTATTAAAATAACAAAACTACCCAATCTTTCATTATAAAGAATATATTTTTATAAGGGTGTATTTGTAAAATTGACATCTTTTCTTTCCTTTCTCTCATGTTCAAGAACATTAAAAAACTATTTCCTTTCATTTCATTTAATTTCCTTCCTTTTCCTTCCGTTTGGAGAACACAAATAAAAAAATTATTTTCTTTTCCATCCATTTCTTTTCTTTTTTCTCCAGATTAGAGAACACAGCGTAAATGAGTTTCGAGAACACAACATAAGGGAAAACCGAAACCGAATGGAAGATTGTAAATTGAAATTACAAATTGTAATGAAAGACTTAAAGCTATTAAAGCTAATCCTCACGTTGTTTATGTCTTGATTTCGTGATACAATTAAAGGTGGAGTTGAAAGAGTTGTATTTGTACTAAAACCCTATGAACCACAGCTCGATGTGAATGCTCAAATTACGAATTTTTGGATTTATCATTTGCATGTGAACATGGTACAGTACCAAAAAAATTTTCAATACCGTGTACCAACCAATTATAATTGGTACACAAAAATTTATACCGTGTACCAACATACTCTAATTGGTACCAACATAATTGGTCCGAACTTTTTTCGGATGGTACGGTTTTGTACCAACATCTCAAAAGTTTACAAAGTTTACAACCCGGTTATCTGAAACTTGTTGTCCGTAAAACTTATAGTTGTAAAACAATAAAATGTCTAAGATGAGTTCTTTGAGTTCGAGGGATGAGTAAAACTTATAGCCTTTACTTTTAATTGTAAAACAATAAAATGTTAATTTACTAAATAGTTAAATCTCTTTAAAAAAACAATAAAGTCATCTCATCATTATATGCATAAATATGCGTAAATAGTAGATTAGTAATTAAACATATTTCATTCCATTGATTTTTTATTTAATAAATAATTAAAATTAATATATATATATATATATACATACATATATATAGGGTGCATTTCATTTGCAAACCAAACAATTCTAACGAACTATACAAACCACTATGACATTGTTTGGCAAAAATAAACTAACTTATTTTCTGGTACATGTTTGGATGGACAAAAACTAGTTTTTTGATAAGCTACTTGGAGTAGCTTATGAGAAGTTTTTTGTGATTATTCCAATTATGCTCTCATTAATATTCATTATTATATATTAATCATTAATTATAAATAAATATTAATTATTAAAAATTATTATTATTAATTAATAAATATTAATTAATATTATCTGACAATTATAATATAAATTTTAATTATACATTGGTATTAATTTTTAATTATTTAGGATTATTAATAATTATATATTTTTTTAATATTGATCAATATATTTTGTTATCTATTATTATTATTATTTTTGTAAGGGGGTGCTATTTGCACCAAGAAGGTGCAAATAGTCAAATCTTGTTTTCCGATCCAATCATTAAAAGTTGTAAATAGTTAAATCATTATTATTATTATTATTATTATTATTATTATTATTATATATGTGTGTGTGTTTTGATTTTATAAATTTATAAAATTTGTAACTTTTGATTTTATTTTATTCTATAAATTTGTAACTTTTGATTTTATTATAACTTTGTAAAATGTATTTTTCTTTTAGGGACTAATTCCGTAACAAACGCCAAACGTTAGGGACAAAATATGTAATTTACTCTGTAAGACTCAGTTTTTTTTAAAACATATAATTATTCTTACCCAAATTGAAACGTAAATAAAAATGACAACTAAAGATAGTTAAGGGTTAAAACTGTCATTAACCTAAACTCTTTATACACATATACATATATATATATATATATATATATTAATATATTACACATAGATATATATATATATATATATATATATATATATATATTACGTACCTATAATAGTAAAATCATTTTAAAAAAATGCAAAATGACAAAAGAACCATCCCTTTAATTGATTTTTTAACAAAATTAATGTGAGGGACGAAAAACGAAAGGAAATACAAACCACAGTGACGAAAAAAGCAAATTTTAAAGACTAGTTAGATACATACAAGACAGAGTACATCAACGTTTTTGGAGGTGAACATTGGGATATTACTTATAACACTTTAAACTTCTTTCGATCAGATCAAGGTGCACCATTTGAATACTGGATGACAATGCCTGGAATAGGTGTCTTGATTGCTTCAAAATATAATGTGATATTACATGTTATAAGTATGACCGGCAGTGGGACGTACTTGCCGCTTAGGTCCACTCCGCCAGTGTGGTATGAGCATGTTATTTTTACAATCGGGTACGTTAATGGTAACCATTATGTGAAATTAGATATGAAAGAAGGATACCCGTTTCCACAAATTGTAGAACATTTTATCCATTACAGTTATTGTAATAACCGTGCTAAAAAAACAATAAACTCAAAGTGTGGGGTGAAGGGTGGTCAAAAGTTTTATTTAAAGGGGGCTAGGTGAAAATGTTGATATTTTAAGGAATGAAATAGGGTTGTGCACATTCTTTTATTATTTTGTGTGCGGCTGGTTTTGAGGAAGAAAGAGAGAGAGAACCTTGGAGCCTTGGAGAAAGAGACCGAAGGATTTCACAGTGCAAGGAATCCCAGATTTTGAATCAGTGCGTTAAAGGTAAGATCTCTTGTTAATCAAACTCCACAAGTTATCTTAATAGTCGAATTTGGGTGTGTTTTGGGGCTGAGTTCTTGGTTTTCTGGGTTTGTTTTTGGGTAAGAGACCGATGCAAGTATTCCGGTGATTTGGAAAGAAATTTGGTAAAATTAAGTTTATCATTCATTATTGAATCTGGACTATTTTGCAATTGATACAAGATCCGGATGAGAACTGCAGTCTGGAACATTAAATCCTTGGGTTTATTCGTTCGATTGATTTCATCCTGGTCGCCCAATAAGTAGTCCGGTCGAGTTGTATCGGTCGCTTTAGTTCCGGTCAATGGTCAACCCCAGTCGAAAGTGATATACCGGTCGAATTCCTTATACCGGTCGAGTTCCTTATACCGGCCGAGTTCCTATATACCGGTCGAATTTCTATTTTTCCAGCCACCATTTTTGTTTGGAAAGGGAGGAGTGCGCCGAAGCCCACGTGGAGTCAAAGAGAAAATTGGTCCATTTGTTTTAAAAATAAAATGTGTGTGGTGTTGGATTTTAGTCGGCCCACATACCTTCAAATCATTTAAGTTATTTAGTGTAAGGATTTGGCATTTTATTCCAAACTAGATTAGTGGGTTAAGTTCGATTCAAGATAGATGAAATTGGGGATGAGGGTATCAAGGTTAAACTGTTTAATCAGAGGGTACCGTTAATTCACCGAGCGATGTCTCATTTTATAGGTTCGAGTCGGATTATCCAATTAGGCGAAGGCTTTTAACGGTGAATTTCAGGTGAGTTTTCTAAACTAAACCTTTTGATGATGAAGGCATGTGAAGTTTATTTCAAACTTTGATTTATTATGATGACATGATTTTATTAAATCGTTCAAGTGTGTTATAAATTGTTGCTGTTAAATGTATGCATACATTATTTGTTGGTTACGTGACCTAAGTCGGGGAGTGTGGCCCGCCTACTCGTGCCGGGGAGTGTGGCCCGTTTATGTCGTTGGGGGCGTGTCCCAACATTAAGGCAACGCGAGTTAGACACATCGTCGTTGACGGTCGTGTGGTCCGTAACGTGTTTTATTTATGTGAAGATAATAATTGTGGTTTTAATTCTGGAAAGTATTTTGTTGATTATCTGTTAGAGGGATCTCACTAGACCTATGGTCTAACCCTCGCTCTTTCAAAACTAAAAATTCTTTTCAGGCCGTCGTGAGTTAGACAGAGCTATTAAAGTCAAGGAGAAGGTTTAGCGGGGTGGATAGAAGACCGACTTTTAGCTTATTTTACGTATCTCAGTTGTGTATAGGTTGATTACAGCAAACCTTGATTTAATTATTGTAAGTTGGGACCGTTATGGCATGAATTATTATTCTATCGTTGAGAATTCTATTTTTAGAATCGATCCGCTTTTATATTTTAGTTCTGGTTGTTATAGTTATCCGTGCGCTGCTGGATGGGCTACCCCGTATTCAGAGCGAATAAAGAAGTACATGCAGCTTTTACGTGTTAATTGTACTACAGATAATGTTATTTTAGAATAATCGAATGTAATATAGATTATTTTATGTTCTATTTATATGTTAAATCGCAATATTTATGTTTTATTTTTATAATTATATAATTAAAAAAAATTAGTAATATTTATATTTATAAATATTTATTTCTTTTCAAATCAAATAAAAATAGTAATATTAAAAAAGAAAAAACAAATAAACAAAAATATTTATATAAATATTTTTTTCTTTTATAAATTTTTATTACAAAACTATATAATAAAAATAAAAAAAGAAATATATAATAAAAATAAAAAAATAAAAAAGACGAAAAAACAAAAAAAGCACAATGATTTCACAATGATTTTTGGTGTATTTAACACCTTTTTGGGTGCATTTAGCCTCTCCTTTTGTGATTATATCAAAATTTTTTAATATTGATTAATATATTTTAGTTATCTATTATTATTATTTTTGTAATTATTATTTGATTATTTTTTCTATATTATATGTAACGGTTATTTAAAATATAAGTTAATGTAAATTTTTTTTCAAATTTGGTTTAAAGTTCAAAATTTATAATATATATAATAATAAATTTTAAATTATTTTAATTAACATATTATATTATTTACTTCCTTATTTATTTGAATTAATTAATATATTATATTACTATAAATTTGTTTTAATTATATTATTAAATATGTAATTGATTATTTTTTCTAGATGTCCTTTTTGGTAATTTTACATGCTCATAAGCTAGTTTTTGCCAAACGTGACTTTTATTATAATTATGACTTAAGATTAGGAAACATAATAAAAATCAAATATTTATTAGATTTGATGAATGACTAAGATTGGTTTGTATAGTTTGTTACAATTGCTTGGTTTGCAAATGAAACACACATAAATATATCTATTGTTTCTTAATATAGTGGTTTGTATAGTTTGTTAGAATTGTTTGGTGTGCAATTTTGCAAATGAAATGCACCCTACATAGTTTATATACATATAAAAGTCAGTACAATACGGTATTACCGTGATAGACAATTTTCAATACCACATACCAACCAATTTAGTTGATACCAATTGAATTGGTATGGTTGGTAATGAATTGGTTGGTTTGTCATGGTACAAATTTGACACCCCTAATTTGCATGAACGTGCATGATTATGAGGCACGATCATGCTTGAATTCCCAAAGCTCACTGATTTCATGATATCAAGGCGCATGGTCGTGCTTGCTTATAAAGCAAGACCATGTTCATTGTTTTTCTCATCCTTTTGCATAGCCCGGGGGTACGAGTTCCAACTAGGACTGTCATGGGAGCGTCAAGCTACTCGAGTTAGAGGAGCAATTTTCCACTCTTAACTGTTGCACACGAAGTTTTACGGTTTTATATAGTTATCATTGCAATTGAAAGATTTTTTGAATCGTCTTGTTCAAATGATATAGCACCATCCAAGCAATTGGAATATATGTATTTGGAATACCAACCTTTGAAGAATATTAATCTATGACACCCTTGTATTTATTGTTGTTATGTAGAGATGCACATTCAAGCTCAAGGACCGAGATCATCCTTACAAGTATTGTAACTGGCGTAGTTTAAGCCCAAAACGGTGATGCAATTTTTTTTTATTGAGGATTGGTCCTTAAAAGAATCAAATTTGGCCTGATCAAACTAGTCGTTGAGGCAAGTTGTTGTGCCCAAAAAGCTTGGCCCAAGACCGAATAGCAGTAAAATAATGATGGAAATGACTTTTTTGTTTTTTGTTTGTTTTAAAATTACTTATTTGCCCTTTATAATAGCTAGTTTGATACATTATTGGAAACATGTTTGTTGTGATTAGTATAAGTAGAGAATAGATGCTTCATTTGTCTTCAAACATTCTCTCAAGCCCTATTCGATCGCTACTAGCCGTTCAAGCTAGTATTTTATCTTTAAAATCGACATTTTGTCTAAGTAACAGGACTCCAAAAGATCGAAGGTCATATCTTTGGGAATCTGTGGAGCTTTGCATATAATTGAAAGATTTCAATAATAGCACTGAGAGAATTCAACCAAAAAAAACTCTTAGGGGCTGTTTGGCAGTTGCAGAATGGTTTGATGCATAATGATTAAGTGGTCAGAATGATTAGGAGGCTCTTATGAGATAGTGCGAAATGAAATATGGTTGTTTGCTAATTGTTCATAATGAAATCAGGGCTCTGAATGGTTAAGGCAGGGTCAAGATACAAAATCATTCAGAGGGTTTTTGAACCATTAAGAGACAGACATTTTTTTTGCCAAACAAAATTTTACCTCTTAACGATTCAGATATTGCCTCTTAATGGAACCATTAAGAGGTAAACAAACAACCTCTTAATACCAACGACGATGAATTAACAAATAATCCGAAAAAGGAGGAAGTTGAATAAGTAGCAGATTGAAGAAACGGGGTTTTGGAAAATGAAGATCGAAGCATTGAAAAACATAGATCAAATATTTGAAAAATAAAGACTTCGAGATTCAATGATTAAAAATATAAATATAAAATAATAACAATTTTAATATTTTGTAATGTATTTTATTTTTGTGTACTTGAATGTTGCATCCCCATCAATCAATTCATATTAATAACATTTATGGAGATATCTTTTATACTTTAAGTTATTTTTTAAACATTATTGTATTAATTTATAGGACCAGTTAGTACCAAAGAACTTATTCAAACCCATTTTTAGGGTTAAACTAATCTTTAAGGGTGTGTTTGATACGTAGACATGACAGGACAGAGCAGGACGGGACAGAACAGTTGTTCAACGTTTGGTAAGACATAAATAGGACTGGACAAGACAGAATAGGACCGGTTAAATGACCAATTTACCCGTAGTGATTTGTTTGGTGTTTTTTTTTTACCAAATACATACATGAGTTGGATCAAAATCACATTTGCAAAATACACAGGTCACAAGTCCAAATCGTGAAATCGAGAACCAAAAAAATCACAGGTAAACAAAATAACAGTTAGCAGGTAGCAATCGAGAACCAAAAAAAATCAAAAATAAAAAAATCATGAGGAAGCAAAGAATCAGAGACTTTCTTCAACAACAAAAATAAAACAAGTCTTCAACAAAAAAAATCCCTAATCTGAACTTTTTTTAATTGTTGTTTCCATTAATGCTGATTTAGATCACATAGAAAGAATTTTCGATCTTCTGGAGAAAATATACAAAAATTGAAACAAATATCAAGCTATGGAACTGTATATTCCTGCAATCGATTGAAACAAATATACAGAAAAACTGAAACAAATATACAGAAATCCAGAGTGTTGTTGATGACCGGAGAAAATTGATCGGTTGCAGAAACCGTATCTCATTTCATTCGGCTTCAACTTTGACTTGTTTAAGAGCCATTGCAGAAAATCGATCGTTGCAGAAACCGTACCTCTTCTTCCATCATCATCTTCTGCTTCTTCCTATCTGAATCCTCCTCCTCATCATCATCACTTTACCTCTGCAGAAATCGAGTCACAAAAAAAGGGCAGAAATCGAGATTCACAAAAGAAAGGGCATAAATCGAGATTGAGACTGAGAAATTGAGAGGGAGGTAGAAGAAATCGGGAACTGAGACTGAGAAATCAAGATTGAGAAATCGAGAGGGAGGAAAAAGAGTTACCTGGACCGATTGAGATTGAGAGGCGATAGGGAGCTGTAGGCCGGAAGGTTTTTTATTTTTCAAGGGTATTTTGGTACATATTTCCTTGTTCCACTTAGTTCTAGGGGTGTTAGGGAGAACAAGCTTGTCCAACCCGTCTTCCATCTTGTTCTAGTTAGTTCCACATAAGGGCACGCCAAACATGAGACAAGTGTGTTCTGTCCTATCCTGTGCCACCCTATTCCGCGTACCAAACGCACCCTTAACGGATTGTTTTCCTTTAAGCTAGTTTCCAGAGTTCAGGCCAATCCTTGTAGGTATATACATCCCTATGGTCATGGATAATTTTATTAAGAGTAATCAAAATAATCATTAAATTTATCAAAATTTCTTCTGCTCGAATTAAAAAAATCGTCATATTAAAGTTTGTTAAGTCTAGTTTTTAGAATTTTTTCACAATTCCGATCTCTATTAGTCACCACACAATCGAGTCTTATTGTCTAACTCTTTGGTCAGACTTCATTAACGATGATCACATGTAAGTGATACAGGAGGGGTAAATTAGTCAATTTATAATTTAATTCTTGTTCTTCCAAACTCTTTGCCCTAACCATTATACTTGACAAATGAAGGGTACAATAGTCAATTTTTTCGTAACCATTATACTTGACATTCTTTTATTAACATAAGAATCTCCTAACATCTTGAAAACTTATTCGTTCTCTCTAAATTTTAATCTAAGGGCTCGTTTGATTTGCTGAAAACTGGTTACATATGAAATTGGATTCCATTCCAATTTCACATTTGGTTTTAAAAAAAAATCCAAAAATTGAATTTACTGAAATCCCACAAATATTTGATTTAGAAATCTCATGGGGGTGGTTTTTCATGGAATTTCATAAGGTCCATTGTAATAATGTTTTAAAATATGTTAAAAACATTCATTTTGTAACTAGGCATATACCCGCGCACGATGTGGCGCGAAAAATCGTGAAATCGAAGGAACAATTGACAAAGATATGTATCCGCTCGCGAAACATCTCGAAATCAAAATGACAACAACGTTTCATTTTAAGTTTGTATTTCTTCGTCCTTATCGATATTTTAGTCTATGATTCACATATAAGTGCACCAAACGAAGAACGAAATGAAAACTAATGTATTTATTCTATAATTCATAGACTAAAGTATCGATAAGAACGAAAAATACAAACTTAAAATGAAAACGTTGTTGTCATTTTGATTTCGAGATGTTTTGCGAGCGGATACATACCTTTGCCAATTGTTTCTTCGATTGCACGATTTTTCACGCCGCATCGTGTGCGGGTATGTCTATATAATAGTATAGATAAAAATTCTAAAACGGTTATTGTACAATCTTTTGTACAATAACATTTACCACCTTACACTTACTTATTTAATTTACTTTATATCCCTTGTTTTTTCATTTTTCATTTTACACAATTATCATATTAACACAAATAATCGTATATGAACAAAAATGCAATGAAAAAAATACGTTCATTTTTCTACATATTATACCATAATAATCGTCTCGTCAATACCTTCAAAACGAGTCCAGTATTGAATGTTTTTTAATTTGACCGTACTATTAAATATCATGAATATCTACGAATTAATTTGTTTTCTATCCATACGTTTTTTTCCACCGTTAGCACATTAAAAATACATAATCGTAAAATATCTTTCATTCTTATTATAAATTATATCAATATAATTTTTTTCGTCAATAATTGTAATATAAACTAATTATTGAATATCTTTATGGGTTTAGGGTTTAGTGTTTCATAAGTTGTGATTTTTATGTCATGGTTTATTGTTGATGACATGTCTATAAGGAAGTAGCATTAATTGTTCGTTATTTACTCATATTCCGCTGCATCGTGCGGGTATATGCCTAGTATATATATAATGTTACATATTTATGTTACCAATAAAAATATTCAATAATTAGTTTATATTAAAATTATTGACCAAAAAATTATAATATTAGAATTTATAATACTAATGAAACATACTTTTAATATATTTTAGTTGATCTACAATTATGTATTTTTAATACATTAACGGTGAAAAAAAATAAAACGTATGGATAGAAAACAAACTAATTCACAGATATTCATAGTTTTTAATAGTACAGTTAAATTAAAAAATATTCAATATTAGACTCGTTTTGAAGGTATTGACGAGACGATTATAATGGTATAATTTGTAAAAAAAGAAACATATTTTTTCATTGCATTTTTTTCTATATACGATTATTTGTGTTAAAATGATAAGAGTGCAAAATGAAAAATGAAAAACAAGGGATATAAAGTAAATTAAATAATTAATTATAAGGGTGGTAAATGTAACATTTAATTTTAATGGATTTCCAATTCACTCTCACATCACATCTTATTTTATTTTTAATTCATAGTTACAGTTTTTGTCCCTGAACTTTTTTGATACATTTACTTTATACCTTATAGTTTTACATTTTACATTTTCATTATATTAACACATATAAGCATATATTAACTAAAATACGTTAAAAAATAATTTTTAATTTTAACAAGTTACACCATTATAATCGTCTCGTCGATACCTTCGAAATGAGCCAAATATTGAATATTTTTTGATTTAATTATATTATTATATGTCATATATTATACATTGGTTAATCGATTTAAAAAAAACAGAGAAAATGCATTATATCGAACGTAAGTTTTAACATCAAGATAATAAACATAACAAATATATTGCGTATTTTTTTATTCCAACAGATTTCAACTTTGATAATTCATTTAAATCAACATATTCACGAGTACGAGTACGCTCTATATATTATTCATTCACATCTAATCTACGTTTGTATGGGATAATCCACGACATTGCATCTGAAAGTGCATGACGTGTCCAATGGTGTATGAGTGTGGGCATTGGGTAATCTTCTTTTAATACCCAGTTAGTTCACCCATTAACTCTGTACGGATAGTGTCTCATGCATCTTCATGACCACCAAAACAAATAAATATGACTTGAAATTCACAATTTTCATCGCCTAATACATTTTGTACTTGTGCGATGTATGGATGAAATAAACTCGGGATTTGATCAAGATATGAAGTTGGGGGGGGGGGGGGGGGTCGTTGGAAGTAGGAGTTATGTCTCGCTGATTCTTTATGACCAAAATCTTTGGAGTTGATAAATGTTGGCGCGTTAGAATAACTGCGTCTACGAGGGTCTTCAATAATATTTTTATTTATTTCAAATCAATTACTTTACTTTATTTCAAATAATATATTATATATATGTCGAATGATTCTGTTTTCATTGATCGACATGTGATATCCCAAAATAATTGAAATTTGTGATATCCACAATTAATCACATGTGATATCCACAAAATACAACGTAATTATATATGTTAATGTGATATGTTAAAACGTATTTTTTAACATATTTTTAACATATAATAAAATAATTAAATCAAAAAATATTCAATATTGGACTCATTTCGAATGTATCGAAAAGACGACTATAATGGTGTAACTTGTTAAAATTAAATATTATTTTTTTAACGTATTTTAGTTAATATATGCTTATATGTGTTAATATAATGAAAATGTAAAATGTAAAACTAAAAGGTATAAAGTAAATCTATCAAAAGAGTTAAGGGACCAAAACTGTAACTATATATATCAATAACTACGATTGGAAATTCTTCCAATTCCAAATCCTTCAAGAAATCCCAATCAATCAAAAATATTTTGTCAAACCAAACGGACCATTTATAAGAAGCTTGTGCAATTACAAGTAAAAAAATTCTTTTTTTTTTTTGTCATAGTTTTTTCATATTGTAATGTGGCTAAAAAGCTTTTCAACAAGTTCTCAAAAAACATCCATTTGCACTACCTGCTACATGGTTTGGAACCACCATAACAATACAATCTTCATAAACAAGTCGGAATCTTCCAATATGCTATTTGTTGAGATGCAGGTTCGAATTTTCGAATAGGTGTCGAGACGAATCAGTAAAGGGAACATTTCATGGGAGTCGTGGACCGAGAATCCGTTTTGCTTCTCCCTAAATGGATGAGTTGCTGTTACGACATAGGTTATCCTTCGTCGGGCCTAATCAGTGTTTTATCCTCTAACTCGATCATTTGGTTATTTATATTGTTTTCTTTAATCTTGTTTACTGCACCTTGCAGTATTTTTCAGGTTTTTATTTCTTGTATTACACCTTTTTTATTTTAATAATATGTTGCCTTTAAAAAAAATATTAATTAAAACATACAAAAACAATATTAATGACATTATTGTGAAAACACAAATAGAATTAATAAATAATTTTAATCAAACATGTAATTAAAAATAAACTATTTTTGGTTGTGGTGGTAGGGTGAATGGTTATGGTGGTTTGTTGGTAGAGTTAGGTATCATTAAAATGACAATTGACAAGGGTCCCATGTAGTGATGGCCAAAAATCGGGCTCGGGTCGAGCCGGGCCGGGCCAAAACGGGCTTTGGGCCTCTACAGTGAAAGCAAAAACTGGGCCAAAACGGGCTTCGGGCCGGGCCGGGTTTCCCCCGAAAAGGCGTGGCCCGGTTAGGCTTGGGGTAAACCGGTTTAACCAAAACCGGGCCGGGCCGGGCCCAAACCGGGTCGTGATCGGGCCGATGATTTTTTCGTATTTTTTAAAAAAATAATTTATTTATATAATGGAACACTAAAATACACTTTAAAAATACGTTTTATTTATAATAAAT
This sequence comes from Arctium minus, assembly GCA_954870635.1. Lineage (NCBI taxonomy): Eukaryota > Viridiplantae > Streptophyta > Magnoliopsida > Asterales > Asteraceae > Arctium > Arctium minus. The sequence continues at coordinate 17,025,773 of OX941097.1, read as the reverse complement.
CACTAAAATACACTTTAAAAATACATTTTATATATAATTTTAAGTTACAAACTTACAATACAAGTATTTATAGGGGTTTGGGGGTAAAAAAATACAAAAAAAGGTAAAAAAAAAACGTATATAAACGGTAACATAACATCTTTTTTTTTTTTAAAGTACGAATCGGGCCGGGCTGGACCAAAATCCGAGCCGTGAACTGGGCTCGGGCCGAGCCGGCCCGGCCGCCAAAAACGCCAAAAACCCAAACCGGTCCATGATTTCGGGCTTCAAATCGGTTTGGCATCGGGCCGGGCTTTCAGGCGGGTCGGGCTCGGTTAACCGATCGGACCGGGTCGACCCGGGCCAAGATGGCCATCACTAGTCCCATGTATTTGACAATTGAGTATTTGATGAAGATCCTAATTATAGTTTGAATTTTAAAAAAACATATATTTAATTCGGAAATTGATAAAAATTGAAATATATTTAATAATATTTTAAAGAAATTCATAAAATGGTCACGATTACAAGGTCCAAAATGACGATGATATTTTTTTTCCTACATTGAAATTCGATAAACTTGAAACAAACCGAAAACTTGCAAATGTGCCTAAAATTGGATACTGGCATTAAACGATAAGAGTATTTACGGTGGAGGAACGTTTAAGTAGGGTGTAAATGATGTGAATCGAGTTCGAGTATTGGTATACCTGACTCACGCTTGATAGTCATTTCTCAAGCTTCAACTTGACACGAAAACTCACAAGTAGTTAAAAATTAATCTTGATCTCGAACTCGTTTAAAGCTCGAACGCATCTCAACCTTAATTTCGAATTAAATTTTTATGGTAAAAGAAAATAAATTTTGTTCAAATATATGTCATTTTTCTTTTTATTAGTAGGTTTAATAAATGTTTACATTAAATTTTATAAATTATATTATAAAGCTAATTATATATAAAAAACCGAGTATCTAACAAACTTGGCAAGTCGAGTATTAAATAGTTCGAACACAAACTGAATAAAGTATAAATTTTAACTATATGTTGGTTTGTTTTTAATTTTTATTGTTAAAAACAAACTAAAAGGCTCGTAAGTTGGGCTTATATTGACCCAATTTCCACTTAATGGGCCTTCAAAGTGATTAAGAATTTGGATCGTAAACATATCCAGTCCACTTTAAATTCTAACAATTTACAATTAATTATATATATATATATTATACTATCTATACTATATTATAAATCACGGATAAAAATCTCTTAAATACAAATTATTAGGTACAAGGTACCATCATTTTATGCAAGATTTTAAAAATCTTTTAATTTGCAAGTTTTGTTACATATTACTACTGCAGACTTCTAACGCCCACCAATTTGGTATGTGCAAGACATTCCTTTTATGCAGAACTTTCCAGGTATCACTATTAATTAATATATTATATTACTATAAATTTGTTTTAATTATATTATTAAATATGTAATTGGTTATTTTTTCTAGATGTCATTAAAATATATAAGATAATCATTGAATTCTAACAAAATCCTTAATTTTTTTATATAAAAAAATTATATTATTAAGCCTAAATTAAACAAATTAAAAAAAAACATTATCACTTTCTCAAAACTATCCAAAATCGTACTGTAAATCGACAAAAAAAAAACATTAAAATCGTGATGTATCTCGCTGCATTGCGCGAGTACGCTTCTAGTATTATAAAATATTTAGGTTTTATCTCTTAATTTTTTAAGGTATAAAAATATTATACAAATAAAAAATACATAAAAAAATTCTCTCCATTTCTTTAATATTCTTGTTTTACTCTTTTTATACACAATAAAAGTGAAAACTTTAACCATAAGGGTTGTGACGTACTGGTTAAAACCTTAGGGGATGTGGTAGAAAATCTCATCTGTCCAGGGTTCGAATCCATGCATACATAACTATTGTGGCTACTGATGTGTAATCAGGATTGATGTCTTAGAGTCATAATTTACCAAGAGATTAGTTTAGCCATAACCCAGGACACCCATCCAAAAATAAATGAAAACTTGAAAGGTTTTTGAAAAATCATATTATCATTTCCATATGAAGATGGAAACCTATAGATTTATCTCAATTTGAAAGAAAAAAATCCAAATTAACTCAAATATAAATAATTTTTTAGGTAAACAAATTATATAAAAAAACCAGTACTTTACTCTCTCTCTCTCTCACACACAGACACAAACACCTGTGCTTATATATATATATATATATATAGGGGTTAAATCATGTGAGAACCAAAAAAAGATTGAGAACCATGAGAACCGATCTAAGCCGTAATTTGGTTTTGATCCTATGGTTTTAATTAAAAGTTGTTTCACTTCTAATTTATTTCAAATTTGTCATTGCCTTCAATGACCATGGATTAAAATTAATCAATGGTTTAGATTGGTTTTCACGGTTCTCAACCTATTTTTGGTTCTTATTTGATTATCGTCCTATATATATATATATATATATATATATATATATATATATATATATATATATATATATATATATATATATATATATATAGTGGAAGGATATTTTGCAACTCTTGAAAATGTTGCAACCCTTGCAACCCACATCTTAACCGTCGGATTCATGATCGACGGTTATTTTATTTTTATTTTTCTTTTTTTTTTAATTAATAATTTTGGGCCCCATATCTGTTGTAACCGTCGATCATGAATCCGACGGTTAAGATGTGGGTTGCAAGGGTTGCAACATTTCCAAGGGTTGCAAAATATCCTACCCATATATATATATATATATTTTTTATTAAAAAAACAGAAAAATAAAAATAAAATAACCGTCGATCATGAATCCAACGGTTAAGATGTGGGTTGCAAAATATCCTTCCACTATATATATATATATATATATATATATATATATATATATATATATATAGGGTCAGGTTCATTTGTTAACCACATTTTTTGTGTTAACTCTATGAACCATTATAAGCCCTTGATCATGGAAATCAATGGTTGAGATTGAATATATTTTAAAAGCCTTAATAAATGCACAATTAATGAAAAATTAAGAGTGAACTATAGTGATAAGGGTATTTTGGGAAAAATAAATAAATGAAACATTATGTCTTTATTCTCTCTTAATTAATGTTCCTTTCAAAAGAATTGTAACCCCCAGTTCATTAGTGTTCATGAATCTGCATGTATTTGAATATTATTCTTCCAAAAGAATCGTAACCCTCGGTTCATGCATGTTCATATGAAGAAATATGAACAATATTACTTTTAAATATCATATTCTTATGAAGAAATATGAACAATATATTACTTTTAAATATCATATTCATATGAATAGATATGAATATGAATGAACCACTACCTTACTGTTCATATGACTCGTTAACAAGTTTTTGTTCATATGTCCAATGGTGAAGTAATGAACAAACATGAACAGGTTGGAAGAAAAACTCATGGTCGTATGTATGATCTGATGCTACCCCCTTAAAATAGTAGTGTATTTGACTATACCCCCTTAAAATAGTAGTGTATTTGACTATACCCCCTTAAAATAGTAGTGTATTTGACTATCTGTTTCATTGATTTTAACTAGGGTATGTTCATGCGTTGTATGAATTAATAATAATATCGGATAAATTTCTCGAAAAGAACGACTATACGATATACGGTTTTATCCAAGCATGAACCAAACTACTATAATAATATTGAAATGATTCAAAAATATTATGAAAAATGACTAATTTCTAAAATCGTAACCTACAAAGTAATTTTGGAATCTTCATTTTTGTAACTCCCATAAAATTAATGACAAAAGATTACTTATGAAATGCCGTTAATACCCTTTTGTATTAAATAAATAAATCAATTAAACATCAACTAACCTTGCAATTCTATTGGTTGAGCAAGGTTCACATAGTTAACAAGAAATAAATGGTTAACAAATGATCCTTGCTCTCTCTCTCTCTCTCTCTCTCTCTCTCTATATATATATATATATATTTATATGGGCCTTCATTGAGATTCATGAGATCCATTATAGTCCACGGCGAAAGATCGTGTGAGAATTTGAGTTAATGTGAGAAACATGAGAAGTGCATCTGAATTCTGAACCCTTGATATTTTATAATCTCAAACTCACTCATAGCTCAGGCTTCATAAGGGAATTGATCTGTTGCATCTCAATGCGATTTATCTCTGTGTATCTCATCCTAATGTGCATCCAACTGTTGATAATCACTTCTTACGCTTATCATGTTAACTCAATTTCTCATCGGAACCCAACCTTATAGTCCACAAAATCATATTTAATTAAAGGTTAATATAGAAACATCCTATTTTTATAACTTTGTTTAATAATTTAAATAAAGGATATTGTGAGTATTTTACAAACAATCTCTCCCTCTCTCTCCCCCTCTCTCTCTTATCTTCTATCCTCTGTCGTCTCTCAGTCGAAGAATAGACCCTATATATTGTGCACAATAACAAGGTATGGTGATGTGTACAACGTGATACTAATATCCACATTATATATACACTTAGGGGTTGTTTTTTTTTTTTCTAAAAACCTCTTAATGGCTCTTAAGTCTGAATCATTTAGACATTTTTACACACCACCTCTTATTAATCATAATCAAAATAAGACTTCAGACTTTAAACCTCTTAAAAAACAAACGGCACCTTAGTTGGTGTCCGCATTGTGACAGGTCTCGTTCACAGTGCGATAGTATCATAATAATGTGTACATATATAGAATACTATATAAACTTTATTGTTTTAATGTTGACGACGTATTTTAATATATTTATTATTTGAAACTTTATTGTTTTGATGCGTTTACAATGTGATTTTCGTATGTTCATTATTTAAAACCTTATTGTTTTAATGTGTTCACACCATGAACATAACCCAGTAAGTAGAGTGATGGGTTCTCCCACCTAGATGAAGAGGAGAGGGATGGGGAGGTGAGAAAAATAAGAGGAGGTTACAATTGAGAGATAGAAGATAGTAGGGTGGGCATATATATTTATAATAATAATTGACTTTTCTAAAAAAATATAGTTTGAGGAGTTGTTATTAATTATTAAATTAACCTTTTATGTTTAATTAATAATCCAAATTAATTAAATCAAATGAGTGAACTATAATGGATTTTATGAATCTCACAAATGATTAAACCCTGTGTATGTATGTATGTATTATGTATGTATATGTATGTATAGTCTCAACCATTTGCAAACCTCTTATTACAAACCAACAAATTAAAGAATTGAAATATTTATGAAAAAACGATAGTGTTCGTATATTATGATCATGATATTTATGGAAGATGATCGTAGTTCATTAATTATGATCAACACTTTAAATTAGGAAACACCCTCATTTGCGGATGTGGCGAGAAACGGAATGGGGAAGCAAGAAGGGACTAATCTGGGATCATGGGAACCGGACAAGGATTCAATGAACTTCCTTCAGAATTGTGCAGTAGGACAGGTAACGACTTTGGAGAACTTGGTGGCAATACAAAACTTGTTCAAAGCAAGTGACTTGGATGGTTGCGAAATCAATATGATCGGAGGAAGGAGTATCCTACTGAGCTTCGAATCAAAATATGCCTTAGATAATATACTAAAATATCGGACGCACGGGATACATCACTGGATAAAGGATATGAGAAGATGGACGGTAGGATTCCGGGCCTCAGATCGATTAACGTGGGTGAGAATAGAGGGGGTGCCACTTCATATTTGGAAGGAGGAAACCTTTTCGGCGATCGCTAAAAACTGGGGGAATGTGTTGAAATTGAAGAACTGTAGTGGGACGACAGCGCGAATCTTATGTGGGGGAAGGTTCTCATAAGTACGGGTCTGGTCGTGGGTATAAACGAGGTAAGGAATATAAGAGTTGGTAACTTACACTATGTCATAAAGATAGAAGAGGAAGATACGGGCTTCTTAGAATGCCAGTTAGTGGGTGAGGAGACCTCGCATCCCAACTGGGAAACCGAAGAAGATGACACAACTTCATCCGTCCCGTCAGAATGGACTGAAGGAGGGGCTGGTAGTGACGAAGAGTGGATGGTTGAGGAAAGTATTTTCGAAGAAGTAAAAAAGAATCAGGCCATGGAGCAAGAAGTAGGTAGAGTTGACAACTCAAAGGAACTTGATGATGATTTGGAATGTCGGTCTGACCCGTTTGAAGCACAGTCGGAACGCCGAGGTTCGAAGACCGGAATCCAACCAGAACCAAACTGGTCCGTTGAGGGAGTCGAAAAAACGGCTGGAGTGGGAGCATCGATCGCTAGTGCAGATCCCAAAGAAGCGGGAAAGTCGTGTCCAGTACACCATGGGCTGGCGGAAAAGGCCGTGGAATTTGGCTTGGCCCATACCGGTAACACAAACCAAAAAACACAATTGTGCTCCGTAAATAGAGAGGATTTAGAGGAACATATCGGGGGGTGGGGGCAAACCGCAACACAGCAGGATTCTCGGCAGAAAGTACAAGTCAAGGGAGGGGAAGAGCAAGTTTTTGGGAGGGGAAGAGCAAGTTTCCATTGCTTAAAGAAGATGGCGAGGAGTAATAACCCAAATAGAAATTCCCAGAAGAAGGTGGTGAGACCCAAAAATTCAAAATCGGGCCGAGAGAGAATATCAACGGAAGGGAGCAATGCAACGAGACAGGCATCCATATCAAACGAGTTAAAAAGTATAGACACAAGGCAGATGTTAGAAGAATTCGGGGCTAAAATCGGGGTCAAATGGGGAGGTGAGAACGATAAAGATGCGCAAGGGGACAAGAAGAAACAACAGCGGTGACGGTGACCGAGTAGGTACGTTCGCTTACAAATACTTTTTAATGAAGATTGTTTCCATAAATGTAAGAGGGTTGGGGGCTATGAACAAAAAACAGTGGATTAAAGAGATAAATAGAAAAGAAAAACCGTGTTTGTTGGGGATTCAGGAAACAAAGTTGCAGAAATTTGACAAAGTGCTCATTTATAACTTGTGGGGAAGTAGTGATGGGGATTTTGTATACGTTGGGGCTTCAGGTCAATCCGGGGGTTTTCTAGTAATATGGAACAAGAACACATTTAAATGTGAATTCGTGGTGCAAGATGAGAATTTTGTAGCGGTAGTAGGGACATGGGATCACAAAGAGGGGTTGGTTGGCTGTGTAAATGTGTATGGGCCGGGGGATCATAAAGATCGGGAAGAACCGTGGAAGAAACTGGATCGTCTGTTCGAGAAGGAGGAAGTAGGGTGGGTTGTATTTGGGGATTTTAATGAAGTGTGAAATGCAGACGAAAGACTGAACTCAATGACGAACTTAAAGGCCTCGGAGGAGTTCAATGACTTTATCCGGAGAAATAGCCTTGAAGAAGTTCGCTTAGGGGGGACAAATTTACACGTGTAAGCGACGACGGGAGGAAATTTAGTAAACTTGATAGGTTTTTGGTCACAAACGGATTCGGGTCTCGTTGGAAACAACTGGGGGTCAGAGGGTTGGAGAGGAAGTGGTCGGACCATATGCCAATTATGCTAAGTGACAAGTGGGCCGATTATGGACCGAGACCGTTTAAGTTCTTTGACGTGTGGTTGAATGAGGAGAGTTTGGTAGAAGTAGTAAAAGAGGCGTGGGCTAAAGAGGTAATAACATATAGGCCAGATTGCATGTTCCGTGACAAACTTAAAAATGTCAAAAATGCGATAAGACGATGGAGTATAGAGAGATGGGGGGAGATGGACATACAATTGGGGGCATTAAAGAAAGAAGTGAAAAGATGGGAGCAAGAGGCCGAAGTGAAGACCTTGACCGAAGACGAGAGAAGAAGGTGGTTGGAATCAAGAGAAAGATGGTTCGAGTTGGAAAACAAAAGTTCGGCAATGGCGAGGCAAAAGGCCAAGTTAAAGTGGGTTAAAGAAGGAGATGAAAACTCAAAACTATTTCATTCGGTGATCAAAAGTAATCAAAGACGAAATACGTTGCTTGGCCTCAATATTGATACAGTTTGGACGGAGGACCCGAAGGAGGTAAAGGAACATATATTCAAGTTTTTCAAGATGAAATTTGCTAGTCAAGGAAAGAGCTGCCTAAATTGAGGAGCGACCGGACAAAGAAGCTTTCAAGTGAAGAAGCGGGATTCCTAGAAAGAAGGATTTCGGAGGAGGAGGTGTGGGTCGCGGTTAAAGATTGTGGAAATAATAAATCGTTGGGACCGGATGGGTTCACCATTGAATTTATAATTTTTTTTTGGGAAGTGGTCAAGGGGGACTTAGTGTCGGTGGTGGAATGGTTTTGGGACAAGGAAGACTTACATCGAGGATGTAATGCCTCGTTTGTGACCTTGATCCCAAAGAACCCAAACCCGGTTGGGAAAAACGAGTTTCGTCCGATTAGCCTCATCGGTATTGTAACACCCTCAAATTTGGAAAGAGCGACTAATTAAAAACTTTCAACAATACCTTAAAGGATAATAAATCTCTTACTACCAGTCCATAAATGAAATACATTTCTAGGTTGAACCATCAACAAATAATTAAAGTCTTACATAAAGACTAACTAAAGTCGAGTGTTACTATAACCCAATACCAAATCGCTATCTCCAACAATAATGTGAAAGACTTCATCAAGATAAATCACTTCATCGAGCACACAACTAGCACTCAACACTTCACGGTGTCGCTAGAACTAATCCTGAAATGAAACCTGATGCACATGCCGACAAATAAAAAGGTTAGGCTAACGCCTAGTGAGTTCAAGAGTTTTATATCATGATTATAGAGGAAAGCGTAAAATGGAAACATTGTAACTTATAATCATGATCCTTCAAATGATTTACTTTGAAATAAGAGAACAACTCATTTACCAACAATATGCATTTTATAGATGGACGCCTCAACGCCAAACATTCTTTCATGAAACAATGCAATCCAACACTTACTTAAAACAAGAATAATGGTAATGCTCAAATAATGACATTTGAATAAGCTTTATAAAAACAAACGACCAAAATATGAGTAAACTCAAGTCTCAAAAATTATAGCATAAGGAAATAACCCAAATCTCAAACGTCACTTAAAACGACGATAAAATCAAATACCTCAAAAAAACACCTCATGGTGACGGGGGAATCCCGAATTCCAAGGCTAGTGGCGGAACACAAAAGTAGGCCACATTCCAAGTTATTGAGCTCACCATACTAGGACCCATGGCCACGAGCACACCGACTCGTACTAAGATGTGAGGGAGGGCCCCCGAGGATCCTAATCATGCTCATTCGCTAGGATTACATTTACGACCCATGGCTAGTAACCGGTCCCACATAACCGTACCAAACGCCCCCGAGGATCCAATGTCTCAACTAGCTACAAATGGGAAGTGACTATCCCATAAAATACAGGCTCAGAAATTAACTCTCGGATGCAGGTCTAGTCTTGGACTCCACGAGCCCTCACAGTATTATCCTCGAAATCTCTAGAGACTAATTCTGACACCCACATATAATTAATAGCCCATTTTTCTTTTTAAATAAAACGACCGACTCATATGTCTATGGATCCACTGCATTACAGTCTAAACAGTACATGACTCAAATTGAATGACTAACGCACTCAAACATGTAAATCTCAATTGATGCGCATTAACCGCCATCATACTTGGTATTTCACAATCGGGCTATTAAACCGGACCGAAGTCCTAAAGACTCATTTATTTGCAAATGTGCATTTCCAAGTTTAACTGCTGATAAGAATGGAAATCATAAAATGAGACCATACACATTCTTTCAAATACTTCACATAAATGTGCAAGTAATACTTCATAAAACATTCCATTTCATGAATGATGCATAAAACCCGACAAACATTTAAAAGTGTATTTTCGACCAAAACCCATTAATTTATAACACATTTATCGAAATGCCCAAAAATCCCAAGAGTGGGTGTTTTACAAAGTTTATAAAGTTAAATACTTCAAATAATCAAAGATTACCAACTAACCCAACGTTTGATAATTTCATGTAAAACACATAAACACTTTAAAATAGACATTTTGGCATGTACAACGTTTTCACAAATCAACTTGAACTCACCTTGCAAGATTTAGGCTAAATCTAGATTTTACCCACTTAGAGCTTTCCTTGAAGAACTTGATTCTTCAAACCAAATCTTCCAAAACCTAGATCCACAAGGTTCCAACCAACAATATACATAATCAACCACAAATAAACGATCCCCAACCTTATACATGAATACCTCAACTGATACCGAAACCCTAACTTCCATAAATGAAGAGAATAGAAGATTACCTTAACCCAAGCTTGAATCCACCAACCAAAATACCTCTAGTTCACCAAAATGGTTACAAACTTTCAATCTATGAAAGGGGGAACAAAGGGTAGATGAAAACCCAAGAAAACTTGGTGAAGAAGATGAATAGGGAGAGATGAGAAGCTTACCACCACAAAATGCTCTAGTATACTTCAATAGAATTCCAATATCTTGCTAGATCCTTGAAGAGCTCTCAAAAACGAAACCGTAGCAACTTGAATCACCCAAATCGGAGCTCTGGATCAAAAGATATGAAGAAATGAAGTTTTTGGATGAAATGAGGCTGAACCAGGCTTTTAACCCGCTCCACTGGATGATGCGCATGACCCGTGCGCCCTTGTGAAGGGAAAACGCACGACCCGTGCGTCCCTCAGACCGCGAGAAATGTGTCCAAACACTATTTTGGTAATAACTTCTTCGTTATAGCTCCGTTTTCGCTCCGGAAAGAACCGTTGGACTCGTAATTGAATCCTTTATCTATCAAGACTATAAAATCAAGGATTCAAGCCCAAAACCAAATATCTTATTTTTCGTTAATATATCGGTTTCTGTAAAAACTTGAAATGATACCTCTCGAAAATCGGGGTGTTACAATCCTCCCAACCTTAAAAGAGATTTCGTCCTCGAAATCTGGAACCACTAAGCACCCAATATTACATCTGGTAAGATCGATTGATTCCCTATCCCAAAGGGATGCCTTCACGAAACTTCACCTCATACACGGACCCGATTACATTCCGGTTTAGGTTGTCGCTGCGTTTCTCATAACGTGCCGCTACAAGCTCAATCTCAACGTTCAATATATTTCACTGACGTCAGGATGAACGTTGATTCGTTGATTAACCATTTCTTAATCATTAAATCTCGGTTGCCTCCCAACCTTATGTTTCTCATATTACCTCAAGAGTAACTTACGTCCTTATTCAGTCATTTCCACCAAGAATACCCCAAAGCAAACATTTCCCTTAGATACCTCTAAATACGTCGCGTCAAGGTCTCCTCGATAAACGATTTGTACTTAAAGTCCACCTCGACATTCTCACTAAATGTATCCTATAAGCATTACCACCAAACTCCCACCATGCACTCAAGTATCGATTGCCAAATCAACGAAAGTCCTGACAATTATCAAAACACCAATGATTGATTCTTAATTGACAACATCTAATTTCCTTAAGGTTACCGCTTGTCCTACAGACACACCAGATCTAACAGAAGTACACTGAAGCACACCAACAACTATTGTCCTCAAAATAGAGTGTCGACGCCTATGTTCGGAATGGCCATTTTGCTAACGTGGATATACCATTAAACATTTCGCTCCCGAGTTGCAATGTTGATTCAAGGTTGACACCTACTCTTGGAAATGATCACCCAAATCAAACATCCTTACTAGCCAACCTAACATCATCAATATTCCCAGCTACCCATTAAGGTGATACACCATAGATACATAGCATGCCGTCGTACCATTAATCCACAAATTCAAAACCAACCATGCCCAAACAACCGTACACGGTTTGAACCCGCAGGTTTAACGAAACACAAAGATCATTACTTAATTAACTGGGAGAAAACATAAGTCTAACGCCTCAAACTCCAAGGACTCTTTTAGTCCTTAATCTCGACCTCTAACACGAGGGGCTTACACCTATAGCTCTAATGAGTTCAAGGTTTTTCACACCACTATGCCAATTTGAACTTTTATAAAATCTCAAAACGTAAAGGATTTATAATGATTAATCGCACGAATAAAATCTACTACCTTAACTTAGTAGATGTATATAGTGGTCACAACCACCACACACATATAAAACCATTTCAAAAAATAATTGATCAAGAATCAAGGTAATACTGACACCAACGAAAGATATTTCAACAATCGTTTTCAAAAGAACTGCTATGATCTCAACGCGTAAAAATTGGTGACACAAAAGAGAAGTAGTTTTACGTACTAAAACAGTGCATAACGAAGCGTTTGTACAAAACTTCAGAAGGGAAAAATATTCACGAAATCAAATCCCAAAATCTTGCATTTAATCATGAAATGTCATGAAATAAAACTTCCCGATGTGAATCGCATACATTGGTTTATTCCCCAAAATTTAGTAAAGACGTAAACATGCGATTCGAGCAATTGAAAGAGTAATTTAGTTTGGTTCCAAACTTTAGGCTGTACAAATAAAATGTTTGCAAAACCCAACACCACATGTTCATGATATCGAACTCTCAAAGTTTTCTCTCTTTTAGTCCCAATGAAATACGGAATAAGATTTCACAACAAAACTTGTATGCGACCGTTTATTTCACAAAACTAGTAGGATGATATTCGCATGCACTTGGTTAAAACATGAAATAATTTATGACGGTTACACGTTCAAAGACAAATAATAATATGCTCTCATCGTTCTAAAACATTGACTAAAACAACGTGACAAAATTCTCAATAAAATATGCATACATGCTATGTGCGACCAAACTGCTCACACGAAACCCAAAGGGGAAACAACACTACTGGACGCCAAAAATTTCCACACCGATGCAACCGAAACCCCATAAAATAAAATTCTCAATAAAACTCAGACATCAAAATAATGAAAGACAACTCTTCGTCCAAAACCTTAACATACGTGGAGGAGATCCAATATTAAGGTCATAAGCCGTAGTTACTTGCCCAAGACTCTAAGCCACGTTAAAATACGAACATTACCATCTTCGAAAATAGTGTTAGGCAACAATGAGGATAAACAAAGTCTCGACAAGGCATGCAACCACATGCAATAAAATAATTTTATGCATGTTTAAGATCATGGTCTAAAACTTGTGCGTGTTAAACATTTCAAGATTTCGTGGTATGACCCACATGGTGATTTTGGAAACATGAGAAATGATCGATGCAATTTATTTCAGAAATATATTTCGTGCATGAATTTGACCGACACTTAACACCTCAAAACCACGATCCTCCATTTTCTTAGTTATACTATCGTCAACCGGATGCTCAACATCATAAGGCAAAGATCACAGACTTCATAGGTTCACCTCATAAATTTCTCCTCGAAATACATTGGTTCCCAACGTCTATGGTTCTAACCCAACCAATCAATCTGATCCAAAACGATTCACTTCAATCACCGTGCTTATCGTCACTCCAAGTGACGAATACTAAAATCATCGACTTCTTCTAATGGCTTCCCAATTAGAAACTTCTTCACTACCCCAACGGTCATCATACCAAGACAGTTCAAACACACCCATGTAACTCGTAGATTCACCGTAACACTGGCCAGGTGCTATTATGAACCTACTGTACATGATCATCCTTGCCATTTTCGGCGTGACTCCCGTTCCTAGTGACTCCAACCACCTCGAATCCTCATATCTTAAAGTGCCTAATTGTGCAATCTCACATTCAATCGCTTAAAATCACACTAGTTTGAGTCTAGGTATTCAAAATCAACACCTAAATCCCTCAAACTTAAGCTCTGATACCAACTTGTAACACCCTCAAATTTGGAAAGAGCGACTAATTAAAAACTTTCAACAATACCTTAAAGGATAATAAATCTCTTACTACCAGTCCATAAATGAAATACATTTCTAGGTTGAACCATCAACAAATAATTAAAGTCTTACATAAAGACTAACTAAAGTCGAGTGTTACTATAACCCAATACCAAATCGTTATCTCCAACAATAATGCGAAAGACTTCATCAAGCTAAATCACTTCATCGAGCACACAACTAGCACTCAACACTTCACGGTGTCGCTAGAACTAATCCCGAAATGAAACCTGATGCACATGCCGACAAATAAAAAGGTTAGGCTAACGCCTAGTGAGTTCAAGAGTTTTTTATCATGATTATAGAGGAAAGCGTAAAATGGAAACATTGTAACTTATAATCATGATCCTTCAAATGATTTACTTTGAAATAAGAGAACAACTCATTTACCAATAATATGCATTTTATAGATGGACGCCTCAACGCCAAACATTCTTTCATGAAACAATGCAATCCAACACTTACTTAAAACAAGAATAATGGTAATGCTCAAATAATAACATTTGAATAAGCTTTATAAAAACAAACAACCAAAATATGAGTAAAATCAAGTCTCAAAAATTATAGCATAAGGAAATAACCCAAATCTCAAACGTCACTGAAAACGAGGATAAAATCAAATACCTCAAAACAACACCTCACGGTGACGGGGGAATCCCGAATTCCAAGGCTAGTGGCGGAACACAAAAGTAGGCCACATTCCAAGTTATTGAGCTCACCATACTAGGACCCATGGCCACGAGCACGCCGACTCGTACTAAGATGTGAGGGAGGGCCCCCGAGGATCCTAATCATGCTCATTCGCTAGGATTACATTTACGACCCATGGCTAGTAACCGGTCCCACATAACCGTACCAAACGCCCCCGAGAATCCAATGTCTCAACTAGCTACAAATGGGAAGTGACTATCCCATAAAATACAGGCTCAGAAATTAACTCTCGGATGCAGGTCTGGTCTTGGACTCCACGAGCCCTCACAGTATTATCATCGAAATCCCTAGAGACTAATTCTGACACCCACATATAATTAATAGCCCATTTTTCTTTTTAAATAAAACGACCGACTCATATGCCTATGGATCCACTGCATTACAGTCTAAACAGTACATGACTCAAATTGAATGACTAACGCACTCAAACATGTAAATCTCAATTGATGCGCATTAACCGCCATCATACTTGGTATTTCACAATCGGGCTATTAAACCGGACCGAAGTCCTAAAGACTCATTTATTTGCAAATGTGCATTTCCAAGTTTAACTGCTGATAAGAATGGAAATCATAAAATGAGACCATACACATTCTTTCAAATACTTCACATAAATGTGCAAGTAATACTTCATAAAACATTCCATTTCATGAATGATGCATAAAACCCGACAAACATTTAAAAGTGTATTTTCGACCAAAACCCATTTATGCAATAAATCATCAAAACCCATTAATTTATAACACATTTATCGAAATGCCCAAAAATCCCAAGAGTGGGTGTTTTACAAAGTTTATAAAGTTAAATACTTCAAATAATCAAAGATTACCAACTAACCCAACGTTTGATAATTTCATGTAAAACACATAAACACTTTAAAATAGACATTTTGGCATGTACAACGTTTTCACAAATCAACTTGAACTCACCTTGCAAGATTTAGGCTAAATCTAGATTTTACCCACTTAGAGCTTTCCTTGAAGAACTTGATTCTTCAAACCAAATCTTCCAAAACCTAGATCCACAAGGTTCCAACCAACAATATACATAATCAACCACAAATAAACGATCCCCAACCTTATACATGAATACCTCAACTGATACCGAAACCCTAACTTCCATAAATGAAGAGAATAGAAGATTACCTTAACCCAAGCTTGAATCCACCAACCAAAACACCTCTAGTTCACCAAAATGGTTACAAACTTCCAATCTATGAAAGGGGGAACAAAGGGTGGATGAAAACCCAAGAAAACTTGGTGAAGAAGATGAATAGGGAGAGATGAGAAGCTTACCACCACAAAATGCTCTAGTATACTTCAATAGACTTCCAATATCTTGCTATATCCTTGAAGAGCTCTCAAAAACGAAACCGTAGCAACTTGAATCACCCAAATCGGAGCTCTGGATCAAAAGATATGAAGAAATGAAGTTTTTGGGTGAAATGAGGGTGAACCAGGCTTTTAACCCGCTCCACTGGATGATGCGCACGACCCGTGCGCCCTTGTGAAGGGAAAGCGCACGACCCGTGCGTCCCTCAGACCACAAGAAATGTGTCCAAACACTGTTTTGGTCATAACTTCTTCGTTATAGCTCCGTTTTCGCTCCGGAAAGAACCGTTTGACTCGTAATTGAATCCTTCATCTATCAAGACTATAAAATCAAGGATTCAAGCCCAAAACCAAATATCTTATTTTTCCTTAATATATCGGTTTCTGTAAAAACTTGAAATGATACCTCTCGAAAATCAGGGTGTTACAGGTATTCTCTATAAGGTGCTATCAAAGATATTGGCGGAACGGATCAAGACGGTAATGGGGAAAATTATCAGCATGGAACAAAGCGCGTTTATCAAACGTAGATCTATTCTTGATGGAGTGCTCATGGCAAATGAATTGGTGGAGTTTTTGAAAAAAGGAAGGATGAAGGGTTTGATTTTTAAAGTGGACTTCGAGAAAGCATATGACTCGGTGGAATGGGATTTTTTTTTCGACACGATGAAAGAAATGGGTTTCGGAAGGAAATGGAGGTCGTGGTTAGAGACATGCTTAAAATCGGCAAAGGTGTCGGTGAAAGTCAACGGGTCCCCAACTAACAAATTTTATATGGAGAGGGGCTTAAGGCAAGGGGACCCCCTTACCCCCTTTCTATTTTTTATAGCGGCCGAACGCTTGCATGATATAATGGAGGTTGTAACACCCTAAAATCCAGGGTAAATTTAAAATTGCGGAAACTATACAATTAAGCATCAACCAAATGTATAAACCTCCCAAAAAGGGGAACTGTACTTAACCTTTACAAAAATCTGAATACGGATAAGGATCCCAATAACAACCAATCTAAACATAACTATATAGATTACATTAGTTGACGATCCATATCTCACCAAAAGAATGGGACTTTAACAATGCCCAACTCCAAATACTAGACATCTCAAAAACCCTCGGGATCAGTCCCGACACTCAAACCCTTGGCAACCTGCCGCTAACGAGAACCTGAATACATATCATTTGAGAAAAAGTGTTAGGCTTATAAAGCCTAGTGAGAACATACAGTTTATAAATTTCAAGAGATATAAACATTTGCATCCAAACGGAAATCTTTAAAACAAGCATTTCCAAGTTTACCATTGATAAGAACATAATCCATTAAAATAAGGTCATAAACCTTCTTTCCAGAACCTCACAATTTAATGCACATGTAGTTCTTCGTTTTGGTAATCATGTAGAACCTCACAATTTAATGCACATGTAGTTCTACTTTTATTTACGGCCAGAGCCTCACAATTTAATGCACATGTAGCTCTACATTTATTAACGGCCAGAGCCTCACAATTTAATGCACATGTAGCTCTACATTTATTAACGGCTAGGGCCTCACAATTTAATGCACATGTAGCTCCACATTTATTAACGGCTAGAGCCTCACAATTTAATGCACATGTAGCTCTACATTTATTAACGGCCAGAGCCTCACAATTTAATGCACATGTAGCTCTACATTTACTTTACTTGGTAACCTCCAAATAATATCAGTCGACTAAAAACCTAGGGATCCGCTAGTAATGGTACAGACTCGTCACAACAACATATGTGACCAACCATAAATAAACATATGATATAAACACATTTTATAAACAAAATGTCATTTCCAGTTCAACTTCTGGTAAGAATGAAAATCATTAAAAATGAGTTCTTAAACATTCTTTTCACATATCCACATAATGTGCAAGTAAAACATCATTTTACTTCAATAAGTTAAGATCCATCATTTTAGTAAACATAAATGATCGGGAACCCTAAAATCTCCCAAAACTCAAGTTATATCAAATATGTTGAAAACTTAAATCTGAAACCATTGAGATTCATAGGAGTTCAAAATGTAACCATTTTGACATGTATAAAGTTTTAGAAAGGTAGTAGGAACTCACCCAATAGGTTTATACGAAAACCCGAAGAACCAGATATCGACCCCCTTGCGAAGACGAAGCTTTCTGCACCGAAACCCCGAGCAATGCACTTAATACTAGCGATTAACGGAAGCTCGAATATCCAAAGAAAACCAACCAAACTTAGAGAGAGAGAGGGAGAGAGATTTTGAGAAAATATCTCACAAATGAGATATTTGTGGCTGAAGCCACTTAAGTCAGCCAGGGCCTTTCGCAGGTTATGCCGCGACCTCAGCTCGCGGCATAACTCGCCCGTGTTCACAAACCCTAAAACCAACAGTGAACATCGCGACTAATGCCGCGACTCCAAGTCGCGAGCAAGTCGCGGAACTCACTGGGAGGTTCCAACTTCACCGAACAACATAAATTCGAACGATAACTAATTACGGTGATAACGACAAGAGCTGAACATAAGAATACAAGATTATATAACGAAATTCGGGGTGTTACAATACTCCCAACCTTAGAATGATTTCGTCTTCGAAATCTACTCTTCTCAATGGAATACTGTCCGCAGAGAAAATCTACTCTTCTCAATGGAACACTGTCCGCAGAGAAGATCGTCTCAAACCCAAATGCCAGAATCATTAACGAGATCCTAATACCGACATCCACATTAGCTACCCTTCTTGGGCACATTTCACTCCTAACCGAGCGAACACTCAACTCTCTAAAGTAACCTTTACTCATAAGGTTACGGTTGCCTCCCAACCTTAGGTGACAATTACTACCTCCAGGAAATTAACGACCTCAACTTTCCATCTACCAATTTCTTTCGAACTGCATGGTTCCGAACTCAAAGCCAACGGTCGACGCTAATCTTCCCAAAACTCTCAGATTTCACTGATCCATTCCTAATATCGATAAAGATATTCTTACAAGGCGCACTAATGCGTCTTTCCGACAATCGGTTAACACAGATTCTGTTATCACTCAACTCCGATCCGACTCCAAATCTAGAAATAGCCCTTAATCAAATTTCTTAATACTTCCATAAATACTTCGTCTACAACCACATTATAAAGATTAACCTCTAAACATACCACCAATCTATACATTCGGACTATAGAGGACGGGCGCTAATAAAACCCACAACAGGAATTTGATGCACATGCTGAAAAATATATAGGATTAGGCTTAATGCCTAGAGAGCTCAAGAGTTTTACATAAGTAAAAGCAATTAAATTGATGAACTTATCTTTAAAACATAATCTTTCAAATAATGAATTTTAAAACATGGAACAACTCCTTTTCAAAGTTATGTAATTTCAAAGATGGATCCTTCATTTCAACGATGCTTTATAAATTGACACGACTTGTACTAACTCGAAGTATGAAACATTAATAACACCATCCACATCGTACGTCCGAAAACATGGACACTAGGCCCAATACTCACACGACCAAAATGAAAGAAAACTAAATATCAACATGCAGGAATAACACATTTCATTCAAACCTTAATATACGTGGGGAGAACCCAATATTAAAGCCATCGTTTACCGTCGACTCCACATAACCAAAGTTGGTAAAAATATGACATTAGTGTTTAAAATACCCCGGGTCTACGACGGAGAGACCCGTACACAAAGAGAATAGAAGGACACGCAAGTAGGCCGCCCATACAACTTCCTCGCATGACCTCTAAACGTTTCCATCTTGGGTGGCGAGAACAAATGAATGGTGCCACCCGTGATGTTATTGGATTTCACCACGTATCCCGATCTTAGTTCCCATGCCATACCAGACATCACAACTTCAAACCGTTTATTGCCTCTAGCCATACTCCGTCGAGTTCCACCTCAAGAGCTTACGGACACGGGTGCCTATCCAATCCAGACGAGTTCCAACTCAGCAGCTCGTGCCACCTATTGTCTACTCGCTAGCCAACCCGAGCGGTCACTAAGTGTAACCCAAAACCTCAGGCTCTACAAAACAGACAAACTGTCTATGGATCTACAACATTACAGTCTAAAATGCTACATGACTCCAAATGAATGACCAGCGCACTCAAAGCATGTAACTCTCAAATGACATGAATAAACACCATCATACTCAAATCTTTCATTACGGTTATAAATCCGGACAAATGTCCACATGACTCATTTAGTCAAAACCTGAGCCAAAGGCCCAACACTTCACATAAATTTCCAACGAAAGCCTCGTAAACCTTAAAACACATTTAACCGAAATTTAACGTTTCCCAAAATAATGAAATGTCTTTAAACAATGCTTATGAAAACCCACACCACAAAGACATGCTTTCTCAAAACTCAACACGTATTGGGACCAAAGATTTTCCAAAGGTTTTATGAATGCAAATATACTAAGATGCATATATCATGAAATAGACTTTGTTTGCACAAAATCATCAAAGATGCATAAATCATAATGTAGATTTTACGTGTACAAAATCACCCAGAATATGTAAATCACGCTATTTACTTGTTGAAATATTCAAGCTCGGCATGAGTAATTTATGATGTTAAAACAATCCAAGTTACCGAATATAAAAACTTAACAAAATACTCGCACCTTGAGAAATACCGAGTAAAACATACGCATTAATTTACGCTATAAACGTGAAAATAGGTTCTTGCACTTCAACATGTGCAACAATTGTTTGTACAACTCCAAAGGACAAAATCACAATTTTATCTTTAAAATTCCTCCTCTATAACCAAGAGACGTTGCAGCAAAAGAATTTTCAACTCACCCCATATGCAACAATTCATTCCCCAAAGGGCGGTAAAATAACGGGGATACAAATAAAGTTTCAAATCGAGTTTAAAGCTTCACGTTGTAAAGATAAACACATTTGACCAAAATAGAAATTACAACGACAAAAATATCGCTAACTCGCTAAATACTTTGCGGAAATTTTTAACAGTAAGAGTTAATGATGGAAATACGGTCAGAACGAAAATCCTGTTTTAAAAATAACATAAATCGTTTATGCAATCACTCACCCCACGTGATACTTAAATACAATGCACAAAGTACACGACGGTTGACATTTGTTAACAAAACCCAGAAATTACCGCACACAATGATGCATATGCACATGTTCCTGAAATTATTTACGCGACACAAAAGTCGTAAGATGAGACACCATAATCCAACTGGATTTTCATAAAACTCAATAACGCTAAATCAAGTGGTGTCCAAATTTCCATTTTTCAACACAAGGTAAGGCGACCATTTTGAAAAGATTTTTGATGAGACACGACTCCCAAAGAACTAATAACTTGCACACAATGAAATTAAACTTACGCATCTCAAAATATACGCACGCGACAAAAGAATCCGTAAAACAAAATTCCAAGAATTTCAACAAAACTCACACAACTAAAAATTCCCAAGAAACTCCGACTCAAAAGCATGGGAATAACTCTTCCTTTAAAACCATTGACATACGTGGAAGAGATCCAATGTCAAGGTCAAAATTCCACAACTACTTGCCCACTTAACTCAAAAAGCATTAAAACACAGATATTTCGACATCCAAAAATAGCATTTAAACACAAGACGTGAATAAAGAGAGTTTTGATAAAAATTTGAAATCAGGTGCAACAAAACCATTTTAAGCATGCTTATGCTCATAGTTTAAAATATGCTGAGTGCTAAATGTTTTGCCAAAACGTTATAAGGTAATTTACTTTATGGTTGGCGATCATGAAAAGCAATTTATGCAACCTTATTTTAGAAATAAATTTAATGCATGAATTCGGTCGGCACTCACATCTTAATACTACGCTTCCCAATATCCCGACGTACTATAAACAACCGGATGCCTCAGGCATCATAGGGCAACCATTCCATTAATTAACTTACAAATCTCCTCGAAATAGAATCGATCTAACAAGATATAGTTCTAATTCCACCAACGAATCTGGCTCTAGATGATTAACTTATTGCGTTATACGCACTTACTATCATCCCGAAGAGACATTGCTATAAACAACAATCATTACTTAGCTTACTCGCTTAGAAACTTTCGCACTACTCTAACAGTCAACATACCAAGGTAGAGCAGGTAAACACAAACATGAGAAATGGTAAGGAAGAGTTTAACTGAAACACGCACGAAAGAAACGTACCGCTACGTCTACCAATTGTCATGACATTAGCAAATCAATTACACTCACGTAAAATATCCTCATAATCACATTACCTAAGTGAGATTATGAACATATAACACATAAGGGTTCTTGTTACCGTCATCACAACGCCTGATGAACATAACTTCCGTCGACTCTAAGACTGTCCCATCTTAGAAGTTCTACCCAATCTCACAATCAATGCCTATCAAACTCAGTCTAAGTCTAGACATCTTACATTCATGCCTAGTTCGCTTAAACTATAACTCTGATACCAACTTGTAACACCCTAAAATCCAGGGTAAATTTAAAACTGCGGAAACTGTACAATTAAGCATCAACCAAAGGTATAAACCTCCCAAAAAGGGGAACTGTACTTAACCTTTACAAAAATCTGAATACGGATAAGGATCCCAATAACAACCAATCTAAACATAACTATATAGATTACATCAGTTGACGATCCATATCTCACCAAAAGAATGGGACTTTAACAATGCCCAACTCCAAATACTAGACATCTCAAAAACCCTCGGGATCAGTCCCGGCACTCAAACCCTTGGCAACCTGCCGCTAACGAGAACCTGAATACATATCATTTGAGAAAAAGTGTTAGGCTTATAAAGCCTAGTGAGAACATACAATTTATAAATTTCAAGAGATATAAACATTTGCATCCAAACGGAAATCTTTCAAACAAGCATTTCCAGGTTTACCATTGATATGAACATAATCCATTAAAATAAGGTCATAAACCTTCTTTCCAGAACCTCACAATTTAATGCACATGTAGTTCTTCGTTTTGGTAATCATGTAGAATCTCACAATTTAATGCACATGTAGTTCTACTTTTATTTACGGTCAGAGCCTCACAATTTAATGCACATGTAACTCTATATTTGTTAACAGCCAGAGCCTCACAATTTAATGTACATGTAGCTCTACATTTATTAACGGCCAGAGCCTCACAATTTAATGCACATGTAGCTCTACATTTATTAACGGCTAGAGCCTCACAATTTAATGCACATGTAGCTCTACATTTACTTTACTTGGTAACCTCCAAATAATATCAGTCGACTCAAAACCTAGGGATCCGCTAGTAATGGTACAAATTCGTCACAACAACATATGTGACCAACCATAAATAAACATATGGTATAAACACATTTTATAAACAAAATGTCATTTCCAGTTCGACTTCTGGTAAGAATGAAAATCATTAAAAATGAGTTCTTAAACATTCTTTTCACATATCCACATAATGTGCAAGTAAAACATCATTTTACTTCAATAAGTTAAGATCCATCATTTTAGTAAACATAAATGATCGGGAACCCTAAAATCTCCCAAAACTCAAGTTATATCAAATATGTAGAAAACTTAAATCTGAAACCATTGAGATACATAGGAGTTCAAAATGTAACCATTTTGACATGTATAAAGTTTTAGAAAGGTAGTAGGAACTCACCCAATAGGTTTATACGAAAACCCGAAGAACCAGATATCGACCCCCTTGCGAAGACGAAGCTTTCTACACCGAAACCCCGAGCAATGCACTTAATACTAGCGATTAACGGAAGCTCGAAGATCCAAAGAAAACCAACCAAACTTAGAGAGAGAGAGAGAGAGAGATTTTGAGAAAATATCTCACAAATGAGATATTTGTGGCTGAAGCCACTTACGTCGGCCAGGGCCTTTCGCGGGTTATGCCGCGACCTTAACTCGCGGCATAACTCGCCCGTGTTCACAAACCCTAAAACCAATAGCGGACATCGCGACTAATGCCGCGACTCCAAGTCGCGAGCAAGTCGCGGAACTCACTGGGAGGTTCCAACTTCACCGAACAACATAAATTCGAACGATAACTAATTACGGTGATAACGACAAGAGCTGAACACAAGAATACAAGATTATATAACGAAATTCGGGGTGTTACAGAGGTAGCCGTGGAAAAGGGATTATTTGAAGGCATCAAAGTGGGGAGAGACGGAGTCATTATATCCCATCTGCAATACGCCGATGACGTTATCTTCTTCGGGGAATGGAAAATGTCAAACTTAAAGAATCTCATGAGAATTCTAAAATGCTTTCATGCGGTGTCAGGGTTAAAATTGAATATAACCAAAAGTAAACTTTATGTTGCGTTTGGGATAACTTGCCATTCATTTACCTAGGTCTTCCGGTGGGTGCTTCGATGCGGAAAACCAATCAATGGTCCCCGGTGATTGAAAAAATGAAGAAGAAATTAGCAACGTGGAAATCGAATTTTGTTATCGTTTGGTGGAAGATGGACTTTGGTGAGGTCGGTTCTTGGTAGTTTGTCCCTATACTATTTCTCGTTGTTCCGTACCCCGGTAAGTGTGCTGAAAGAGCTAGAGAGTGTGAGGTCTAAATTCTTTTGGGGAGGGGCGGGGGATAGCAGTGAGAGGAAGGGGCGGACATAGGTTAAATGGGAGAGTGTAGTTAGAACATTTGACAGGGGTGGGTTGGATATCGGGCAACTCAAAGACATGAATTTGGGACTCCTTGGGAAATGGTGGTGGCGATTTCACAATGAGAACGAGAGTATCTGGACTAAAATAATCAAAAGCATTTACGGTTGGGATGTGGGTCTTCGTGAAGGTGCGCAAAGGGGAAATTCGACTTGGGTCAATATCATAAAGGCAGGATTGGTAATCGATAAAGTGGGTATATCCTTTTCGGGATCATTTGGGAAGCGACTAGGAGATGGTACGGGAATTAGATTTTGGGATGATAGATGGGTTTCAAGTAGAAGTCTTAAAGAGAGGTTTAAGAGACTATATTTGCTTGAGACAAACAAAGCGGTGACGGTCGCGACTAGAGGTGCGCGGAGTGGAGAAGTATGGCGTTGGAATTGGGGGTGGAGAAGGGAACTGCAGGGGAGAGAGATTGGAGAATGGGACAACCTAAAGGAGTTAATCGCGGACTATACACCAAAGAAAGATAATAAGGATAGAGCGGTATGGTGGCTGGATGAACAACGGGGATACTCGGTCAGCAAAGTGCGAGCATTGATGGAGGAAAAAAGAGTAACGGCGATCAGAAATGCAACGACAACTATGTGGATTAAAGCAATTCCAAAAAAAATCTGCATATTTGTATGGAGAGCGAAGATGGGTAGGATCCCGGTGAGATCGGTTCTGGAAAAGTTGGGAATCGACTTAGACTGTACCCTTTGTCCGAGGTGTGGCCAAGAGATAGAAACGGTGGATCATGCACTAGTCGGGTGTGATGCGGTTAAGAGGATATGGAAGATGGTCGGAAGGTGGTGGAACATTAATACGGAGACAGTAAGTTCAGTTAATGATATTCTAGGACTCGGAGAGCAATCGGGAACTAATGAGACATGAATGAAGAAATGGACAACGGTGACTTGGGGGTTCCTTTACCTTATTTGGACAAATCGAAACAAGTTGGTATTCGAAAGAGGTAACGGTTCAATAACAAATAGGTTTTTTGATTATCAATTAAAAACTTTTGAATGGGTCACTAAGAGGGATAAAAAGCTCGCCACGGATTGGGCGGCATGGCTTTCATGCCCGCTTGGTGGGTGAGTAAGGTTGGGGGAGGAAAGGGGGAATTCGAGTTGGGCTTGTGGCACATGTTCGAACAGGCTTAAGCTGAACTCAAATAGCTGCTGTCAAAATGTGGGTGTTGGATATTGAGGCCTTAGATGCAATTAAGTGTACAGGTGGCAACCCGATTGTACGGAGAAGGCGTCAAGCGATGAAAGGGGGACGCGATATGTATCTGGGGTATGGCTATAGTTGGCGGGGTAGATTGGTGTCGTGATATAGAAGTTAAAGTAATGGCATGTTATGTGGAAGATTATCAAGTGATATTCGTTTATGGTGGGTTGGATGTGGGTTGGGAGGGGGTTAAGTCACGAGTAAGCCACTCAAGGGGCTGTTGGCTGTTGCACATCGACGCACAAGGGGGAAAATTGAATTCGGGTGGGATAGGCCGTGGGTTGGTGGTATCAACTCACGAAAAAGCCACTTGAGGGGTTGTTGGTTTGCTGGAAATCGAGAGCCAAGGGTAGAGGAAGAAAGGGGAAAAAAAGAGTTCGCGTGGGTTAAGGTGTGGGTTGGGAAGAAGTAAGCCATGACAAAGGGACGTAGGGGACTGTTTTTGGGCTGGAGATCGAGAGGAAAAGGGTAGAGGGTCGCGGGTAGGTTAGGCCGTGGGTTGGATGGAGGTAACTCACGGAGAAGGTACGTGAGGGGCTGTTTGGTCGTGGCTAGCACAAAGGGAAAAGAGGCAGCGGGTTACGTGGGTGAGAATGTGAGTTGGGTGGGATCAACTAACGGAAAAGTTGCTTCTTTTGGGTGGTTGGTTCGTAGTCGGTGGGGTGAGTCTTCGTGATTAACATTTCTGAGGATGGCGAGACCTACTCGGTTCAACGGGTGCAACTCTGCAGCCCACGCTTACGTCTTCGCTTACGTAGAAAAAAATTATAGGGACGCTTCAATATTTGATCGTAACTACGGTGATGTTCGATCGTGGGAGGATGATCTTTTCAAAACGCGTTAAGTATATGGGGCTGGTCCGAGTGCAAATAACGACACCCACCGAATGTCATGCTCGATAAAAAAGGAGTGGTGTGGCTGTTGATCGGTGGCTGTCTGAACACGTTGGCGGATCTGCAGAGGGCTTTCGGTGCAGTTTCGGGTTTGCTGCAGGGGATAGGAGTTCGGTAGGATCTGCTCGGGACTGATCGGGATTGTTTTAGCTCTACTTGGTTATGTTCGGGGATGCATTTCGGCGGTTTTTCCTTCTGCAAATCTCGGTCTCGACAGCACACTTTGGGTGATGCAGACATGGTTAACATCCTTCAGCAATCCTTGGAGGCTGCTGTTTATGAATGCGTACATGTTCGCGTGGATCTAAAAATCTTCGGTTTGGCTCATTCGTGACCTTGAGCTTGCGGTGGTTTGATCCTCGCAAACTCCGTCTGTCCTTGGTCCCGTTTGTTAGCCGTGTATTGTTGGTTGTTTTTCTTTAATGCAGTCGTGTATCTCGTTGTTTCGTTTGTTGGTAAACCTTACGAAGTGTGATTTGTAATATTGTTTGTTGGGTTATTTAATAAAGATTAATGCCGTTAAAAAAAAACAAATGAGATATTTATGGAACCAAATATTTATTAGCCTAAATGTACGACTGAAATTGGTTTATATCATTTGTGATAATTAGAGGGTTTGTAGAAAACGAGTCTCTCTCTCTCTCTCTCTCTCTATATATATATATATATATATATATATATATAGAGAGAGAGAGAGAGAGAGAGAAAGAAAAGTTCAAATGAAAACTCATTTTTTATTGTGCACGTGAGGACAAATCTCAGTCACTCGATCTCTTTTGATCCAACAACTCATATTAAATAGAGATTTTAATTTTAAAATGCTTAGGGGTAAAAATGGAAGAAAATTTAAAACACGCCTACCATATTTGACTTTTTATTATTTTTTTAATTAAAAACATTTTACCCAATTAAAGTTTAAAATAAATTATCTTAAAAATTAATAATATTTTAATCAAACAAATTACATCAAAAAAACGAGAATTTCGTGCTCTTCGATATGACATCCATCTCGATATAGTTTTTTTTGTCGTTTTAATCGTTTTTACGTGAAATACTATATATGTGTTATATTCATATGAAACCCACAACTTCAAAAACCAAAATTGGTCATCACATAAATCAATATTTTATGTATATTTCAAAAGAGGTGTTTGAAAATACATTTTACAAGTGATTATTTAATTATTACGGTTCAAATTACAAATAATCAATTTCCAATGTCAAGGCAACTTACTTTGTTTATCATTATTTAAGTATTTGATGATAAAATAATCAATTTGATATATGTTACATTAAAATTGACTAATTTACATAGACATTGATCATCTGAGTTGATTATTAATCAGAATCAATTTTAAATAATTAAGTTAAATAAAAAACATAAATCCAAATTTCAAGTAAATGTGTTTGCATATATATTCGACATAGCAAAATTAGATTTACTAGACGTCAAAAATGTCTATACGTCTTAATAAAATGATTTGACATGCCGGTTTTTCTGACTCGTTCTATGATCATTGTTTGTCGATCCTTTGGAAGCTCATTAATAAGATGTTTCGTCTTTATTTAAAAAAAAGTTTATAGGACAAAATAGTTGAAATAAAATGTCCTATTATTTTTTATATTACGTTATTTAAAAAAATGTCATATAAAAACAAGTGTCATATAAAAAGATGTATTCATATAATTCCACAGTGTCCTATAAAAAACTTAATATGACACTTTATTTTAAAAGTATCGTAAAGTCTTGTGAAGACATCTAAAAAACATCATCTAAACTTATTGTAACACTTTTAAATAGAATACGTAAGTGTTAAAACGTAAAAAAGAATCATATAAACTTAAGTCCTATAAATTGGTTTTAGAGTGAATTGTAGATTTGGTCCCTGTGGTTTTGTGATTTCTTTGACTATGGTCCTCATACTATGTTTATTGTGGATATAGTCCCTGTAGTATGCAATATATTGTGGCTATGGTCCCTAAACACTAACACCATTAACTTTAAGGGTTAAAGGCATCATGTGTCTTGCACACTATGGGCATAATAGTCAATTTACTTTCAACTTTCAATTTAACCTATACACTTTTAAAACAAAGAATATTAAATTGTGGATTTGGTCCCTATGCATCATTCATCATCTTTAAAATCCATTTATCATCTCTCTTAATTTTTTTCATCCAATCTTCATTATCAAAGTACAAGAAAAACTAATTTATTAAAATTCAAAACAAATTACTTGCATTTAAAAATAACAATTGTTTAAAACCAACACTACATCCTAAAAAAAGACAACATATCAAAATAACAAATGTTTGAAACCAACATTACATCCCAAAAAAGACAACTCATCAAAATGATAATTGTTTTATATCAACATTACATCCCGAAAAAGTAAACTCATCAAAATAACAATTGTTTAATATAAACATAAAAACTCGAAAAAGACAACCCATCAAAAAAATTGTCGTTTTCGATGGGTTGTCTTTTTGATGGGTTGCCTATTAAACATATCATACAAGGGATGAACATAACAAAAACAATTAAAAAGGTAGAAATTAATAAATAAAATAACAAAAAGTGGCATAACGGTTAATGCATCTTTATGAATTCAAAAAGGTTAATCAATCAATAGGAATTCTTTTATGAAATCACATAACTTAAAATTATATTCAATTTAATGCATCTTTAACTAACTCTAAAAAAATGTGAATTTTATGATATTATAGAAACCTGTTGAAATGCTTAGGAAGAATATAATATGAAATTATATGTGCTAATGAAGCAAAGTTGAGGAGAGGTGTGTGGAAATATGGGCAAAAAAGTAGTAGTTACTTGTCTGCTGCCTCCTTTCCCTTTGAATGAGAAACTTCTTGCCTAATAATGAAAATAACAATTGTTATATTTTATGGGTTGTCTTTTTTAAGATATTATGTTAATATCAAACAATTGTTATTTTGATAGGTTTACTTTTCCGGGATGTAATGTTGATATAAAACTAAGGGTGAGCAAAACCCGATTGTACCTGAAAAATACGAAAAAGTGAACCGAAAAAACCCCGAACAACCCGATCGTACCCGATACATGAAGTCCGAAATTTAGGGCGGGTATATAGGTTCGGGTAGGGTCTTAATCTCCGTCACCCGATCTGACCCGAAACCCGAATTTTTATTAACTAAATATAAATACTATTTTTTAATTACTTTTCCTAAAAATACCTATTCATGTTTTTTTTTCATGTTTAATCTTATTATGTAATCTAATATGTACTACACTTATATTTATGTATGCTAAATGTGGAAAACTTGAATTGCAAAAACAATACATGAGAATGGAGAGGAGGCGTTGGTGTTTTTTTGTGAAATGCTAAAGTAAGATGCAAAACCCAATGTATTAACTTTTATTGAGAGTTATTTTTATGGTGGAAAAAGAAAAAAAAAGAAAAAAATGGATTAATCTGAAATCCAATCTGATCAAACCCGAAACCCGACTAGGCCCGACACCCAAAACCTGATTCACCCGATTACAAAATTCGGGGCTTCCATTTCCTACCCGAAACCTGATCGGGGTTTTTCATTTTCCCCTCCGACCCGACCCATGCTCACCCCTATATAAAACAATTGTCATTTTAATGGGTTGTTTTTTTAGATGTAATGTTGGTTTCAAACAATTTTTATTTTGATAGGTTGTTTTTTTTAGGATGTAGTGTTGGTTTTAAACAATTGTTATTTTTAAATGCAAGTAATTTGTTTTAAACTTTAACAAATTAGTTTTTCTTCTAGTTTGACAATGAAGATTGGATGAAAAAAAAATTAAGAGAGATGATAAATGGATTTTAAAGATGATGAGTGATGCATAGGGACCAAATCCACAATTTAATATTCTTTGTTTTAAAAGTGTATAAGTTCAATTGAAAGTTGAAAGTAAATTGACTATTATGCCCATAGTGTGCAAGGCACATGATGCCTTTAACCCTTAAAGTTAATGGTGTTAGTGTTTAGGGACCATAACCACAATATATTGCATACCACAAGGACTATATCCACAATAAACATAATATGAGGACCATAGTCAAAGAAATCACAAAACCATAGGGACCAAATCCACAATTCACTCTTGGTTTTATTATAACCAAGGTTTTAAATATCTCGTTACAACGCGTTATGGCATCAAGTTTTGGCTTTGCTGCCACGCTAACCCCTGTGACTCCACTACAAGGCTTGACTTCATTACTTGCATTGTAACATTTTGGGGTTGGCTTAACTAATAATAAGACTTGGGCCTTTGGAAATTCTTCTTAGAGGTCACCAGTTCCATTTTTCTATAAGGCCACTAAGAATTTTATGACTATTCTCTAGGGTCCCTGAAATTTATCGAGATGTACACAAGCTGATATGAATACCGGTTCTTAACAAAAAAAAAGTCTTTTATAAATAATAAAAAAAGTAAAACTTGGGATGGGTGTGGGTTTAGAGCATCTCCAACAGCTTTGATAACTCTCATTTTAAGCGTTATTTACACGTCATTTGTGTGAGTTTTTCTTTCATTTTAGTTGTGTTTCCTTTTGATTTGTTTGTCTTTCTTCCTTTTATTATTTTATTTTCATTTGGAGTTGTTGAGAATGTTTTGATGGTTAAACGCATCATTTTTGGGTTAAAACGTCACTGCTCCGCAGTGGACACAGTCTGTCCACTGTGGGCACCCGAGGATAAATACGGTATTGGCTACGTATTCGTATTCTGGGGGTATTGCAGAAATAAAGGATGGAAATTAGCTGGAAGATGGATGCTAGCTGGAGGAATCTTGTTAATCATTGTACTCTTTTATCCAATGGTTATTATCTTTTAGCTTTTGGGTATTACCCATTGGGTAAAAACTTGTTTTTCCCTTATAAATAGGTAGGTTTGTTAGCATTTAAGAAAAACCAACCAAACTCCACAATGTAGCACTTCTAGTTTTCTTTACATTTTTTGCTGTAATTTTATTATTTTAGTTCTAGTTTAATTTATAGTCTTTTACTTTCTTACATTTAATTTCCACATTTACTTTCCGTCTAACTTTGTAGATTTATTTCTCTCTTTATTTAATGCAAGTAGTTAACAAGTATTTCTTTTCTTACATTATGTCTTTTATTTTTATTATGAGCTAATCATCTTTTGGGTAAAGGTGTGAGCCGACTTGAGACTAGTAGGCAACACTTGGGTGTGACCATCATTACTAGCTCTTAAGCTTGGTCATTTAAGTCGAAGCTTAAACTCAACGTTGATAAGCCGATCACTTTGAAGTGTTACTATTAAATCTTGACCTCGGGCGGGGCGGATTCGAAATACGGCTTAAGGGATGCACAAGGATTTGAGAGAGTCTTTGATAACCACATAGAAATCCGGGTTTTGCATGATTTATTACGGTTCAAACATCGGAGGAGATTTATATCACAAAGAGATTTTGGTATAAATCTCAGTACCGGTAGAACTTGATTTATTTCAACGTAGTTAAATCGACAAGATTAAGAGTTGGTAACGATGGATACTTTATGGCATTTTGTAGGATCGGTCTTTAAAAATCCACTTTCGAGAGATCGGACTTTTTATAGACACTTCGTGCTACAAAGTGACTAACCATTTTGTTACTACGTAAATCTTAAGAAAAACTTACACCTATACCCATTTTAGTTTCTTATTTAGTTTTTGTTGTTAAAAGCACCAAACTCTCTCAAAAATATTTCCTTCTTCTGTCACTGAAATCGGTGTATTCTCGACTTAGAACTCGAAACTTTGAAGTCTAATCCCTGTGGATACGATCTCGGTATATTTACCACTTTATTACTTGTAGCGATCATAGTTTCGGTGTATACTTGCGTCGTTACTGTGGCCTATGCGTTTTTTCCGCTACCAAGCTTCCTCAAAATTTCTTCAAAATGAAGAAACAAATGTCAAAATCTCCAAAAAAAAAATGCATCTATCTCCAACAACTCTCCATTTTTTGAGATAAATCATTGATTATATTATCATGGCCTATGCGTTTTTTCCGCTACCAAGCTTCCTCAAAATTTCTTCAAAATGAAGAAACAAATGTCAAAATCTCCAAAAAAAAAATGCATCTATCTCCAACAACTCTCCATTTTTTGAGATAAATCATTGATTATATTATTAAAATATTCTATATATTTAATAAAATATTATTTCTCTCACCTAAACAATCTATTTCAAAATTTCTCATTGGTGGGATAAAATAAAAAATAAATTCTCTATCTTGGTAATCATTTTTGGGGATATCTCCAAATTTGGAGAAAATTACACTCTTTCTCCTATTTTCTCCATTTTGGAGAAAGTTTTGGAGAAACTGTTGGAATAAAAAATTAGGCCTTGCCGCCTTGTTTGTTTTTTAAAAATAAGTACTTAAATGCCCCTTATCACTTTTTCGGTCAGATGTAAGTTAATTAAGTTTGTTTGTTTTTTCCACAAATTCAGATCCACTTAACACTTTTTTTTCACTGACCGAATAAGTGCAAACCCTACCACTTTTTTTTCAGTCTTTAACGCCTGCTGCTTCCATCGCTCCTCTCAATCCTTCTCAAAATAGATTGAAGAATTTCATCTTTACTCTCAAAATCGACCGATGAATCCATCACTGCTCTCAAAATCGACTCCTCTCCATCGATCTCATCAAGCATCGACCATCGATCTGTTCTCAGAATCAACTATCGAGCCATCCAACATCGATCTCCTCTCTGCTTCTCTAAAATTGGTATGTTTGAAATTGTTGTTTAGATTTGTTAGATCTGTTGGTTTTTTGATGATGGGTTTTTATAAATCTTGAATGAATTCTGATGATGGGTTTTTATAAATCTTGAATCTTGATCTCATTTTATGTGTTTTTATATTGATTAATTTGAGATTTTCTTGAAGTGGTGGGATGGCCACCTGTGAAAATTATAGGATGAACCAAGCAAAATTTTCCGAAAATGAAGAGGAGAAGGGAGTGGGTGGGAACGATGGGTCCAACAAAAGGAAAAGAATTCAAACAAAAATGATGAGAAGATGGTTAAAGAAAAGTGGATTACTAGAACGATGGGTATTCTGGGTTTGTGAAAGTGAATATGGATGGATTACTATTGGAAGAAAAGTGGATTTAAATGCACATGATTGATATGAAACTTTGGACTAGATTCAAAGATTGCAAAACATGGTTCATCTACTGTTTCAAATATTTCTTAAACATATGGGTTTATGGGTTTATGTTGATGATCTTAGAGATTTATGTTGATGATCTTGGGGTAGTGCATTAGACAGGTTTATTGTTGCTGGGAGTGTTTTGATTGTTTATATAGTTTTATCATATCTACCAAAAAGGTTTATGTTGACGATCTTTAGAGGAGTAGTGCATTAAACAAGTTTATGTTTATGATCATTTGTTCTTGTTTTAATGCAATTTATGGTTTGGGACCCAAGTATTTGTTCTTGTTTTGATGCAATTTATGGTTTCGGACCAAGTATTTGTAAATGCTATAATTTTAGCAGTATAATTTAATTAAATTTGATAGTATTATATTTTCATGGATAAAATAGACAATAATATATATTCAGACATTTTCAGCTTACAAAAACAAACAATTTTTTTTATTCAGATTTCAGACTTCAACACCACCACTTTAAAAACAAACAGTCTTTTTTATTCAGATTTCAGACTTCAGCACCACCACTTAAAAATCAGAAGTGAAATCAGACTTCAGCACCACTTAAAAAACAAACGCCACCTTACTCAAAATCTCTATTTTCTCCATTTTAGTGAAGCTGTTGGAGATATGATCTTTTTTTTTTGTAACCGTGGGTTTCCGAGCCAGCTTACGCGCACCGACTAATCCCCGGGCGACCACGAATGACCTATAGTCATCGCATGTGAACCTCTATGGCCACAAGAACTTTGGTAGCGTCTGAATTTGAACCCTGGGTAGATAGGATCTTCCACTACATCCTCCAAAGGTTTTACCAATACACCACAACCCAAGTGGTTAGATATGATCTTATTGGATAAAGCGAAGGGCATCTTTTGAAAAGTGGTGGGTCGTCTACAAAACATACATACTCCTACTCCCCACCAATCTCAAGACGATCTGATTCCCTCCCTCGATTGAATCTTTTGCTCCAATCAATGCTTTTATTCCAAAACCCATTTTTTTTTAATAAAATCGTTTGTATAGATTAATCAGTTTTTATAGATTGAAAAAACATTTATTTGTAAAGATCTTTTTCATAGATTGAATGGCTGTGTTTTTTAACTGAGAGAGACAAGTTTATAAAAAACTTGAGTTTTCAGATAAAGTTAATCCTTAAAAGTTTACCGAATAAGTTATTTTCTATATTATTAACTCACTATCAAGCAATTATGTACAACTGACCGTTATTAAGCTGTTAACAAACATGCATTAACTATGTTTACAAAAATGTTTTAATATGAGATATGAAACGAGTTCTTCAAAAAAATTATTTAATTAATATATGTTTTAATATTTAATCTATTTGCACTTATTTTAGCACAATTATGATGATTTAAGCTTTTAGCCTATTTGGATTCTTAGTTACATCTTTTGAATAAATAATAATGTTAGAAGAATGATTCAATTTAAGTGAATTTCATATGTTATTTTATTATTTTAAAACATAATATTACTTTCATTTGTAAGACTTTTAATATATTATATTATATGATTTTGAATAAATAATAATGTTAGAAGAATGATTCAATTTAAGTGAATTTCATATGTTATTTTATTATTTTAAAACATAACATTACTTTCATTTGTAAGACTTTTAATATATTATATTATATGATATTAAATTTTATATTTTGTTTTATTTATAGCACGAGACCATGATAGAAACGGGCCAAAGTGAGTTGAGGTCGGGCCGACCAATTCTATAGGTTGGTTGGGTTCTTATCAACATTGTTTTCATAGTTTTATAAAGTTTTAATATGTTCAATATGATTATTAAAGTTGTATTGTTAAAACAATGGTATACATTATTTCCGAAAAAAACGGTAACACACAATTCTTACCAGATGAAAATGACAAGAACCGAGAATATTATCCGATAAGAGCGATGGTAATGACCGAGAGTTTTACTCCATAAGTGAGGACGACAACTCTTACCTGAAAAATGTTTATCGGTTAAATTGTTGTGTTACGTTGTCGTTTAAATGAACTATAATTTTACCCAGCAAAATAAATGAGATGTTAACATTTAATGATAAACACTTATCAGGAAAACATTTTTAAATAATTCCTAAATGTTTGAAATAAAACTTACTTGAAAAGCATTTTTAAACAACTCCTACATGTTTAAAATAAAACTTACTTGCTCTTTATTGGAATATTTATAAATAAATTATTTAGTAAAGAAATATATTGATATATCTTAATGTAAATTTTAAAGAATCTTTAAAAAAAAGTGATTTTTTCTTAAGCACTAAGCAATGAATAGTATTTCATATTACCAATTATTTTTTCCTCATTAAAATCATATTATACAATTAACGGTATTGTTATATGTATACCTAGTTATATCAAAACTAGGTCGTATCATATAAGTCCTAGGATTTTGATATGTAAGAGGAATAAATAGGTAAATATGCGATTAACAGTATAGAGATATGCATTTAACCTATCTTATCTATACTATCTTATAAACCAAATTTACTAAAAGTCTTAAAGACAACCTCTAAGGCATAAAATACTACACTTTCATGCATAAAGTCTTAAAAATCTTAAAAAAACAACATATAAAACACAAGGTACAAGTGATTAAAGCATCACCTTTTTTTTATCAGAGTTTATATTTCCCATGACTTTAATTCCTACCCTTCTTCTCGATCTTCGCAGTTCGTCCCTTCCCCTCCCCAAGATGATATCCACCTTTTCATTGATGCATTTCGGTCTCCACAACCTTCCCCAAGTGACGATTCATAGTCATTATCCCTCAAGAGTTCACATAATTTTAAGAATTAATCTCGATTTAGTGTTTTGTGGCTTTAACTTCAGGTTCTTTCACTAAATCTGTTATGAGTGTTTGTTGCTATCGTCTTCAATTTGGTTGTTTTTCTCACAGAGACAGAAGTTGATTGTTTATTCTCCGAACCCACATTCTTCCTGTTCATTTTTTTATGTGTTTTTTCAGGTTGCGTGGGACTGATTGTTGTGCTCTTTTTTTTTCCAGTGGCCTGGCTTAATGTTCATCTTACAAAGATCTGGCCCTATGTTGATAAGGTGAGTTTTGCAAGGGTTGACTGTATTGTTTTTTTTTTCTTGGATGCTAATTTTCAGCTTTGTTTATATAGTGGCTATCTAAATATGTCTACAAAGTGGATGTTGCAGGCGGCCTCTGACTTTACCAAATGATATTTGATAAACAATACTTTTTTTCAATTTATTTTCGTGTGTTAGGAGGGGTAATTTGTTATCTACTATTTGGTCGAACACAATGTAAAAGAATCTTTTCCACCTTGACTACATCATCATGTTGTTTATTAACCTTTTCCTTCAACCTGTTCATAGATTGTAGGCGATTAGCATTCTATTTGATTATGTTTTCAGATCTGGACATCCTATTCTTACATCTTTTATTTTTAGAATTTGGTTTGTCGACTGTTCGTTTTCGAGATTTCTTGAAAATTTTCAATCTTTTATCTCATTTTAAGAGGTTTTTGTTCACTGCTTCCCCTTTAGTCTTCTGTTTATAACGCACAATTCATTTATATTCTTTTTTTTTGTTGCTTCTGCTTTTTTGATATGTGGCCTTTTGTTTGATTTTTTTCTTGTTGCATCACATGGTTGATGTTCTTTCGATAAATCGATGTGTTGATGACATAAGGTTTGTTTTGAGCAGCGTGCAGGGTTTTGCCTCTTTCGTGACCCGAGATGGTTTTTAATTTGCCAAGGACCATGCCCTTGTAATCTACAAGCTCAATTTTGTGATCGTTTGTTCTCCTCATACCGATATATAATGCTCAAGTTTCCCCATTCATTCTTCATCTCTCTTGGTAAGGTTTTTTTAATTTCATATCTCTTTTTAGCAATCTATAGTTTGTGTTTTTCTTTCCTTTCTTTGCTTTATCAATCATAAAAGAGTTAAAAAGAGTGAACATGAACAATTAAACATGTTTTTTTGACGTTTTAAAGATCTTCAATATTGCATCCAAATGGAATTTAAATCATAATTTGATCATGCGATAAAGATTGAAAAACACTCTTTTACATAATCATGTGCAACAGGTTGATTGCAACACCAGGGTATCGGTGGATGCTATGCTCTAATTATGTCATCTTTTTTGAAATAGCGTTGCCCATTTTTTAAATTTGGCTTGATATTGTATTTGCAGAGGTTTTGGCTTGTGTGGATACTGTCAAACTT
Organism: Arctium minus; assembly: GCA_954870635.1. NCBI lineage: Eukaryota > Viridiplantae > Streptophyta > Magnoliopsida > Asterales > Asteraceae > Arctium > Arctium minus. The sequence continues at coordinate 16,987,612 of OX941097.1, read as the reverse complement.
ACTTAGGGAGTATAAGTTATTCTGAATATTTGGTACATTATGGAAGCATATATAGGCATAGGGGTTGTTTACCCAATGGGCTTACCGGTAAGAGGCAACACTTCCACTTAACTTTTCGGGTAATATTTTAGTCAATTAAAATGGCTTCGAATGCAACTTACCGGGTAAAAGTCATTACTTTCACTAACCGGGTAAACTTGGTCTTTGTCATCGGTTTTACGAGGTAAGATTCTCCTCCTTATTTCTCTTTCGTTGGTATGTTCATGATCATCCATCAAAAACAGAACTTGTTGTTTATGGTTTATGCAGGAATTTGAGAGAGCTTTCTTAGGTGATTGCTTGCCATCTGATTTATTTACTAAACATGGTACCTAATTCGGTAAGAGTGTATTCGGCTATCTATATTTATGTATATTGTTATTCTTTATCTATACTACCTTAAACTGTTGATCTTCCAGGGTATCAAAGGTTATATGTTACCAAAGGGTTTCACATTATTTATGCTTCCAAACTTGGTTCCCACTCTTAAGATGGCTATTAAGTTTCCCCAAAGGCGTATAGTCTCCATTCCAGTCGCTCTCTCCATGGTTTCGCCCAGTTCCTTCTCGGGTTTATTGATCAAATGGGGACGAGAGAGCGAAGGTCGTTGCTTGGGGTTTCTTTGGTAACAACAATGGCTGGAGGAAATGACGGCGGTTACGAGCCACAGTAGATAGAGAGCAGAGGTAGAAACGGTGATCGTGCGGCTGGAACTGAACTTGGGGTTTGTTATTGGTGTGTTCGATAGCCATAGATTGCAGAGCTACACTGTAGATCCGTTTAATCCTTCTTATGTTTTGTCATTTGCTTCTTATTTTCTTTGTTGAATTTTAATTCAAGATTGACAAGTATCTTATTACTTTGGAGGTTTAGATATAGTTTTGTTTATTGGATTTGAAGTTTTGCTTGATTTCAACTTAGATTTCATAGATGGTTCTAGATGATTTATATGAACAACAATTTATGTGAAAGTGGAAACTTTTTGGTTTCTTTGTCATGAATGTTTATATAGTTGTTTTAAGTTTGTTTACCTTCCCAATGTTGTGAACTGTTAGGTTATTGTTGGGCCAAATTGAGATTTGAGACCACTGTTGGAGAAAAAAACAAGATGGTCTTCTTATAATGACTTAGGGGTTGTTTGGTTGTTTTTCCATTAAGTCATGTATGGTTAAAGTTGTCTGTATCAATAAAGTTATCTGTATGAGTTAAATAAATTTGTTGTTTGTTTGTTGTGCTGAATAATCTATATGAATGATGAAAATGACTATTTTACCCTTCTATTTAATTTTGACCTACTCATCTCCAAACATCATTGCAATTTAGAAAACCCAAATAAAATTCATTAAACAACAAACCAAATCATAAGATCAAATCTGAAACTCTTGGAGAACACCATCATCTTTGTGAAGATTGGATCTCAACAAACAGGAAAAAAAAACCATCTCTATAGAAGAACATACAAGAAAATTGCAGAGGATGGAATAAACCAGAAAACATCTTTGTCCTCAAGAACATCATCATCTTCAAGAATATATCAAAAAGTTGAATCTCACCAAACAATAAACAACCCAAATGAAGAAACCTCTTTAAATCCTTTAAAAACTTACAACTTCAAATCTAAATTCAAAAAATTTGAGATTCAAATCTAAACGTAAATAAAACGATAAATTACTTTTGATTTCTCGGAAATTACAAAACCCATTCCTTTCGAATTTCCAGAAAACTCATCCCTCGTTTCACCTCTCAAATCCATGACGAAGACAGCAAGGAGGACGAAACTGTCGATGGCGGTGACTGATGGCCATCTCATCCCTTTCGATTTTACAAAAAGTTGTGGAAACGGAGATGGCAAAGCAAAACAAAGCTCCTGTTGATTTTGCAAAACGATTTGGATACAGAGATGGCAAAGAAAAACGAAGAACGAGAGAAGAGGAGTTGCGGAGCACCAACATCGCCTTCTGATTTCTAGATGATTACAGTTCTGGACATTTGAGAGGGATGAATTTGAGAGTGTTTCAATGTAACTTGATTTTCACAGGGGTATGGGTGGGAAATTTGGTGTCTGTGTGCATAAGGGTAACCTCAAAAAGCTGATTCGGTAAGCCCCTTCCTAAATTATTAAGCTGCTTCCAAACACTCCAAAATGGCTGACCGGATAAGCTAAATGGCTCATTAAGCTTATTAAGTTACTTCCAAACAGGCCTTTAAAGCCTCCTTGAATTTTATAAATCTGGGCTACTTTACGTATTTCTACTTTATATTGATGGAGTATGAACTATGGTTTTATCTATTCTACGGATATGAAAGTTTGTTTTCTCTCACTTTGCATGCATCATATTTGGATATAGACGTAAAACCTCATCATTGCGGTGCGTTAAATTTTTATTTTGATTTTAGACATGGTTTACAACATTGTTTAAACTAAACATGTGATTTGGTTTATATTTTGGCTATAAACTGTATTATATTGTTTCGAACTACAAATGCCCTTAATTTGCACCCTCCATCCATTGCTTATATCTTGTTTAAATATTACACCCCGCAGCGTTGTGCGGGTATTCAACTAGTAGATTAAATACGTTCATGCTTATATCTTACTGATGTTATCAACTATTCATATATGTTATCAACCATTATATATATGGTTGAGTTTTAGTTATAGCAAGAGTCAGTCCAAACAACGGATCATTCAATTTTCATCAAACTTGTGAAATCACTGTAAATGTTCAGTGTCTGCTTTATATGAAGGTTTGGGGTGACTTTCTTATGAAGACCAATCGTGTTTTTAATGCAAACGCTTGTTTTTTCTTCATTGGAGGGGTTCAATTATTTAAATCTGAAAATTTGACCCTATAAAGATTTAGTATTTTACGTATTATGTTGTCAACATTCAATAATATCAATTCATCCAAAATCTTCAAGCCAGTCTCACGAAAACTAGATAATTTTACATCACTACAAGAAAAATTGGGTTTATAAGACGTCAATAATTTCTAAATGTCCTAATAGACCGTTTTATAAGACTTAATTTATATGACCAAAAAATAAAGGGTTTTATGTAAAGGCATTGTAATAAAGTTATAAGATATTTTTTAGCATCATAACTAGTTTCTATGACATTTTTATAAAAAAAAGCATTGTATTATCTATTTTATAGGACATTATTTGAAAAAAAAATGTCTTATAAAAAGCATATGTCATATAAAAAGATGAGTTTATAGAACAATTTCTCAAAAGTTTCCAACAAATTAGTTAATTTACCACTTTGGATTAAAATTGTCCTAAAAAACTTGTTAAAACGTCTAAAAGTGTAACACCCGTAAATCTTGCTTATACATTGTGGATGTATGTATATTCAATGTATACTTATTCTCTCCCAGCTTTTTACGTTATTCTCTCTTGTGTGAAATTTGCCAAGCTTAAGTGTTTAAGGTTTAGAGTTTGAAGGCAAACTCAGTGACTTACGCGGGCTGCCTCGCGGTTTGGAAACCACGGCCAAAGCCGCGTAACTCAGTGGAAGTTTTCGGCCAGGGACACGCGCGGCCAACGACGCGACTTCATAGCCGCGGCCAAAGCCGCGGGTAGGCACCTGCAGGTCTAATACGGGATTTTCCCCCTCTTTTCCATTGTTTGCATTGTGGGTGCTTTGGAGGTCCAATTTTGAAGGAAGAAAAAGGTAGGGTTTCATCCCCTTTCATTTAATACTCTAAGAAGAGATCCTTATATGCATTTAATGGGTTTGGATTAGGTTGCTGAAGGTGATTAAGAATCTTGGGATTGAAGTATCAGGCCATCTCCTACATCCTACCCTCAAGTGTTATTATCTAGGGTTCATATAACCTTACAACGTGAGTTTCTTAACCTTTGCTGTACATATTTACTTGAGTTATGTGTTATAACTTTCACCTACTTCTCTTAATCATATATTGGATTTGTTTGTATCAACCTAAAACATGGATATTAGGAATAATGACGTTTATGACCTAAATATGAGAGTTTGGGAAATGAGGAGTAGACTAAGATAATGGCCTTCTACATACTTTTACTAACTTGGTAAATGTAACACCCGTAATTTTGGTAAGTAAATGCCACCCGGACATTTCTGTGACTTGTAATCAGTGGGGTTTTGTTGGGGAAATGCTTTGTATAAGTCCCTCAGAGTATCGGGAGCTTTGTCGTTGAAAAATTCGGAATTTGGACCCTTATTACACTTTGGGCGACTATGCCCGCGATTGTGACAGGGTGTCACTCTCACGTGGCACAGTCGCGAGAATGGTACCGCGAGCACTCCCCTACGGGCGACTATGACCGACGACTATGCCAAGGGCATAGTCGCGTGGCAATGTCGCCGGCGGAGTGCAGAGCTGCATAAAGTCGAATTTTCAACCTCTCTCTCATTCCAACTTCCCCCATTTCACCCTTTTCTCTCTAGAAACCGAACCCAAACCCTAAAATCGGTTTTATACCCTCAAGTCACCAAATCCATGACATTCCAAGTGTTTCCCCACCACCCAACAAAGATTGGAAGCTATGGTCAAGAACCTCCACCTTCATCTTCCCCAAAGTTCGTGTTTGGGAGTTTGGGTTGAAGAATTTTTATGGGTGTCCTCGGAAGGTCTCATCGTCTCTAGTGGTAAGCTTTCTTGATTTTAAAGGTTGAAATACTCCATTGTTGATCTCTTAGTGTTTGGTATACCAAATCTCGGATTTGGTGGTTTTGGAGAAATTAGGGTTTTGGATATTGTTTGGGATTTTGATTTATAATGTTTGGAGAATGTTCTTTATGGTTGATTATGGGTATTTTTGGGTTGAAATATTCGGATCTAGGTTTTGGAAGATTTCGGCTTGAGGATTCAAGTGGTCTTCAAAAGAGCTTGTTGGGTGAAATCTAGATTTAGCCTAAATCTAGCAAGGTGAGTTCAAGTTGATTTGTGAAAACGGTGTACATGCCAAAATGTGTATTTTAAAGTGTTTTACATGAAATGGTTAACTGCTGCTAAGTTTTGAGTATTTAGAAGTAAAATATGTTTTACTTAGTTATTTGTCAAAGTGTGAGTATTTGGATAAGTTTTCTTACTTAGTAAACTTGGGTTGTGTTAACCTCTTAAAATGCTTGTATTGGGTTTTGAATGTTTCCAACAACCAAATAACATGAATTACGTATTCTTGGTGATTTTGTACAAGTAAGGTCTATTTTATGAGTTATACGTCTTTGGCGATTTTGTACATGTAAAGTCTAGTTCATGTTATATGCATTTGGTGTATTTGCATTCATAAACACTTTGGAAATCTTGAGTCCCATCTCGTATGGAGTTTTGGGTAAATCTAGTCTTTGAGGTACGTGTCTTCATAAACGTTATTTAAAGACATTTCACTATTTTGGAGACCGGTGATTATTGGTCAAACGGATTTTGAGCTCTTTAGTTCGGTATTGGCTTAAACGAGTCGTGTGGACATTTTGTCCGGATGTTTAACCGTCGTGGGTTTTGGATATGAAGACACTTAATTTGTGTCGTTGGTGAGTTACATGTTTTGGGAGCTTTGGTCTTTCAAGTAGAGTCATGTAACGTTAGACAATGTGTAATAGATCCATAGGCACGTGAGTCAGTCTGTCTTGGATGGTCAATTGGGTATTGCGGGGTTGAACTTCGGTACCTATGTTTTATGATCGGAAACTTTACAAGTGATCGCTAGGAGGGTTGAGTCTTTAAGTGTGCCGCTTGGACCTCCGCCGCTTGGACCTCCGCCGCTTGGAGTAATTCCTGGGAGGTAGTCTTTAAGTGTGCCGGGCCTTCGGGACGGAGTTCTTCGGAATGATCCATCAAGGTCAACTGACTTGGGGTGACACTTGTAAAGAAGTCGTAGGGACACCGGGCTGGGATGTCGGGAGGTGTCATGCGATTAACGTTGTTTGGGTGGTATACTTTTGTGTTCCCTCCACCCTCAACGGATACGGGTTTCCCCCGTTGTTGGTTATCAGTATGTTAAATATAAGAACGTCTTATTTTATTGTCATTGGTTCCTTACGGTCGCGGGGGTATTGGACCAAGTGTCCATGTTTTCGGACGTATGGTATATGTGGTTTTGATAGCGTTTTATGGATCGAACATTCTGTCCCGCCCGCGTTTTGGGTACTTTGGGTTATAAATGGTTATTCATGTTTTTACCAAATAAGTGTCGAACTATGATCCCGTTTGGGTGAGTTATGCGTTGCGCGTTATATAAGAAATGTGTGTTTTGGGAGCTTTGCCTTTGAAAGTGTATATTATGGGAAAATATGTCGTTTCCATTTTTAAGCGTAATATTTCGAAGGACCTTGCTTTAAATTGAATTCTTTTCTTTAAAGATATATACTTATGTTAAAACTCTTGAGCTCACTAGGCATTAAGCCTAACCTTTTTATTTGTCGGCATGTGCATCAGGTTTCAAGGTTGAGAGTTGGTTCTAGCAATCCTGTGAAGAGTAAAGCCTTAGCTAGATCCGAAAGTAAGTATTCGGTGAAGTCTTCCGCATTATGGAGATAGTGACTATGCATGGGTATTAGTAGCACCTGTCCCTTATAGTCTATATATATATAAGATGGTATACGTGTATTGTAGCTAAATCTGAATTCGTGGTTGTAGATGATTCATTTATTGATGTATTTTAAAAATTTTAAATAAGTTGTTATCTCCAGATTTGAGGGTGTTATAAGTTGGTATCAGAGCTTAAGTTTGAGGGAATTAGGTATTGATTGTAGGATGTCTAGACTCAAACTAACGTTTTTATAAGTGATTGTAAGTGAAGTTGCACATTGGGAACCTTAAGATAAGATATTATGGAGTTGATCGAGTCACTAGAAACGGGAAACTTGTCGAGGGTCGCAAGGATGAGCATGTGCGGTACGTTCATAATGGCACCTGACCAGTGTTATGGTGAACTTACATACTACATGTGTATACTTGAACTACCTTGGTATGATTACCGTTGGGGTAGTGAGAAGGTTTCTAAGTGAGTAATCTAAGGAAACATGGATGTCTATAGCAATGTCACGTTGAAGTGATAGTTAAATTGTTAATCATAAAATCCCAAACTATCAAGCAATTACTCAATAACTAGAGAGAGAATCTAGAGAGAGAAAGTAGATCTTTAATTCTCTAATCACAAGTCTGATATTACAATACGATTCTTACAGATTCTTTCAAACATACTTACAAGATAACAAAGCAAACCCTATTTATAACATCTATCTAACAAAGACTTAGTGACTAAGGAAACTAAACATACTTTGACTATTACAAGACATTGACAATATTGACTTTTACAACTTTGACTTTCCTATTAAATCTTGGATACAATATTTAGACTTAACATAAGTGCGTTGAATGCATTAAGTTGATCGTCTTGAGTAAGAATAATTGGTTGGGGTAGAACCATGAGCTTATGGAATTGACGTTATACGAGGAGAGATTGTAAGGTGAACCAATGAAATATCCGAGTGTTGCTTTAAGATTTGGAGTATCTGGATGACAATAGTAGGAAATTGAGATTGTGGTCTTAAGATGCGTGATACACCCGGATGACATTAGTATGTTGGGCTGTTGAGAAGCGTAGTCCAGAGGGGTGAATGCCGACCAAATTCATGCACTAAAGTTATTTCTAAAATGAGTTTGCATAAATTGTTTCTCATGTTCGCCAAACTTAAATTGTTTTGGATCATAAAGTTTTAGTAAAACATTTAGCCCTCATCAGATTTTAAACTGTGAGCTTAATCTTGCATGAAATAGTTCTGTTTCACGTGGTTGCAATTTATATTGAAAATCTCTCCATCCCTGTTTTGTGTTTAACGCTATCTTTGGACATCTTAAAATCCGTATTTTAATGCCACATGTGGTATTGGGCAAGTGACTGTAGAATTTTTAACCTTGACATTGGATCTCCTCCACGTATGTTAAGGTTTTAAAGGAAGAGTTGTCCCGCTATCCTTGAGTCGGGATTTTCTGTGTAATTTTAGTCTGTATGAGTCGTGTTTAATTTTACGGGGTATAGTTTTGCGATCTTTTTGGGTTCATAAGTGTATTTTGAGATGTGTGAGTTTTAACTTTATGTCGTATAATTTATGAGCTTTTGAGTGTCGTATCTCATGAGAGTTTTGTTGAAAAGGGTCACTTTATCTTACGTGGTGGTTTTAATTTTTTTTAAAACCATTTTAGACTTATTGTCGTTTTTCGCTCCTATGTCGGGAAACAGAGATTTGACACCGCTTGATTTTACCGTCAATAAAATTATGAAAGTTTAGTTGGGGTTATGGCGTTTTATTTTATGACCATTCAAACCGTGTAATAGAAAAGAAATTTTGGAACGTGTAGATTGACATTATTGTGTGCATTAATTTACGAGTTTTGTTTGATACCTTGCTTCATGCGAGTCTTGCATCTACACTTTTGGAACCGTAAGAGGCACCTTGAAAAAAAAAATTCTAAATATCGCATGATTGCATCTTGAGTTTCACACGAGTATATGTGCATGCTTTTGGGTTGAATCCGACTTTCACTCGCGTGGGTAAATATGCGAAATATTTATGTTGTCTTATATTAAATTTTAATCTAAGCGTGCTTCACTTGTTGACCTTGCTGTTATAAATTTTCCGCAATACATGAAATGAATTTTCGAATTGCATATCGTTGTAGTTACCATCTTGGTCAAATGTGTTTTATCGAGGCGACTTAAAGTTTTAAACTTGATTTGAGAATTATTTGCATTCTTGTCATTTCACCGAACTTTGGAGAATAAACTGTTGCATATGGAGTTGTTAATAATTTTATGTCGCAATGACTTATGGGTTGGGAAGTCAGAACTTTAAAGTTAATTGGTAAATGCCTCTTTTGGGAATTGTACAAACTTTTATTGCACATGTTATAGTGCGGAAAGTTATCTTGCATATGCATAGTATAAATTGATGCATTACTAGGACCATGGTAGTCCGTTTGAAAGTTTCGTTGCGCATGTTTATTTATTGTCTTTGCTATCGTAAGTATTGAACAAATGAGTTTTGGAAATGGTTCGTATGTGCTGTGTCGATAGTCAATTTTGAAACCTATCGAGTAAACGGTAGTGTGTTTTTACCGCGCGGTTAATTGTTAAAAGGCTTATGTATTTGAAAGTTTTTTTAAATTTCAAATTTGTATATTGGTCGAAAACCTTGAACTCAGTAGGCCTATAGATTTAAACCCGTAGAAAGAGGAGTTGTAATTAAGGACTAAGGAAGTCCTTGGGATTTGAAGTGTCGGATGATCCGTCTTGCGGTCAATCTTGGATCTTGAACCTTAGTGTTGGCTCGGTGCACTCGACTAATGGAATTAGTAGACTTAAGTCTTCCCGGATAATTAAGGGGTGACTTTTATGCTTCGGTGATCATGCGAGTTAAAGTGTTAGGTGATTATTGGCAATTAGATTGGGTTTCGTTTTGGTGGTTTGCTCGTCGGTGTGACACCATGGCTTATGTGGTTGATGTACCGTCTGAGCGGGTTCCGCGATTAAAGGAAATTTTGGTGATCTGTCTGCTAGAGTTGTAAGATTTGAAATTTTAGCTCTCTGATTAGGTGTCAACCTTAGTGCGACAACCCGTCTGGAATGGGATTTTGGGCGAGATGTCCACATTTTTGAGGTCACCGTTTAGTCTTAGGCGTCGACTTGTTTTCTTGAGGTCGATGGATCTTGGAATGGATGGATGTAACCTGGTTGGATTATGGAAAATAGTGACCTTTCGGTAATGGATTTTGAAAGGAGTTTGGGTATGGAGGATTGAGTATCGAGGTACCCAAGCATTCCTGTGGTGATAAGGATGTTACTTTAGGAATGTTGTGAGATTGGTGTTGAATCGGAGTTGACTGACAACCGAATCTGTGTTAACCAGTTGCATGAGAGACATTTTGGTGCGCCTTGGAAGAATGTCTTTATAAATATTAGGAATGGATCAGTGAAATAAGAGGATTTGGAAGTGTGGTTATGATCTTGGATGTTGGGTCAGGGATCGTTTAGATCCGAAGGAGATTGGTCGGTGAGACTTGGAGTCATAAGTTACCTGGAGGTGGTAATTGTCATCCAAGGTTGGGAGACGACTGTAACTTTGTGGGTAAAAGATTACTTTGGAGAGTTCAGTGTTCGCTCAGTTATGAGTATGTTGTGCCCAAGAGGAGCAGCACACGTGAATATCGGTGTAAGGGTCGTGGTAGCGGTTTTGCCAAATGGATTAAGGACAACCTTTTCAACTGGCGGCGTTCCATCGAGAGGAGTGATTTCGAGGATGAAATCATTCTAAGGTTGGGAGGATTGTAACACCCGTAATTTTGGTAAGTAAATGTCACTCGGACATTTCTGTGACTTGTAATCAGTGGGTTTTTGTTGGGGAAATGCTTTGTATAAGTCCCTCAGAGTATCGGGAGCTTTGTCGTTGAAAAAGTCAGAATTTGGACCCTCAGTACACTTTGGGCGACTATGCCCGCGATTGTGACATGGTTTCACTCTCGCGTGGCACAGTCGCGAGAATGGTACCGCGGGCACTCCCCTTCGGGCGACTATGCCCGGCGACTATGCCAAGGGCATAGTCGCGTGGCAATGTCGCCGGCGGAGTGCAGAGCTGCATAAAGTCGAATTTTCAGCCTCTCTCTCATTCCAACTTCCCCCATTTCACCCTTTTCTCTCTAGAAACCGAACCCAAACCCTAAAATCGGTTTTATACCCTCAAGTCACCAAATCCATGACATTCCAAGTGTTTCCCCACCACCCAACAAAGATTGGAAGCTATGGTCAAGAACCTCCACCTTCATCTTCCCCAAAGTTTGTGTTTGGGAGTTTGGGTTGAAGAATTGTTATGGGTGTCCTCGGAAGGTCTCATCGTCTCTAGTGGTAAGCTTTCTTGATTTTAAAGGTTGAAATACTCCATTGTTGATCTCTTAGTGTTTGGTATACCAAATCTCGGATTTGGTGGTTTTGGAGAAATTAGGGTTTTGGATATTGTTTGGGATTTTGATTTATAATGTTTGGAGAATGTTTCTTATGGTTGATTATGGGTATTTTTGGGTTGAAATGTTCGGATCTAGGTTTTGAAAGATTTCGGATTGAGGATTCAAGTGGTCTTCAAAAGAGCTCGTTGGGTGAAATCTAGATTTAGCCTAAATCTAGCAAGGTGAGTTCAAGTTGATTTGTGAAAACGGTGTACATGCCAAAATGTGTATTTTAAAGTGTTTTACATGAAATGGTTAACTGCTGCTAAGTTTTGAGTATTTAGAAGTAAAATATGGTTTACTTAGTTATTTGTCAAAGTGTGAGTATTTGGATAAGTTTTCTTACTTAGTAAACTTGGGTTGTGTTAACCTCTTAAAATGCTTGTATTGGGTTTTGAATGTTTCCAACAAATAAATAACATGAATTATGTATTCTTGGTGATTTTGTACAAGTAAGGTCTATTTTATGAGTTATACGTCTTTGGCGATTTTGTACATGTAAAGTCTAGTTCATGTTATATGCATTTGGTGTATTTGCATTCATAAACACTTTGGAAATCTTGAGTCCCATCTCGTATGGAGTTTTGGGTAAATCTAGTCTTTGAGGTACGTGTCTTCATAAACGTTATTTAAAGACATTTCACTATTTTGGAGACCGGTGATTATTGGTCAAACGGATTTTGAGCTCTTTAGTTCGGTATTGGCTTAAACGAGTCGTGTGGACATTTTGTCCGGATGTTTAACCGTCGTGGGTTTTGGATATGAAGACACTTAATTTGTGTCGTTGGTGAGTTACATGTTTTGGGAGCTTTGGTCTTTCAAGTAGAGTCATGTAACGTTAGACAGTGTGTAATGGATCCATAGGCACGTGAGTCAGTCTGTCTTGGATGGTCAATTGGGTATTGCGGGGTTGAACTTCGGTACCTATGTTTTATGACCGGAAACTTTACAAGTGATCGCTAGGAGGGTTGAGTCGGCTAGTGCTACCGGGATAGTAGGCGCTAGGACCTCCGTCGCTTGGAGTAATGCCTGGGAGGTAGTCTTTAAGTGTGCCAGGCCTTCGGGACGGAGTTCTTCGGAATGATCCATCAAGGTCAACTGACTTGGGGTGACACTTGTAAAGAAGTCGTAGGGACACCGGGCTGGGATGTCGGGAGGTGTCATGCGATTAACGTTGTTTGGGTGGTATACTTTTGTGTTCCCTCCACCCTCAACGGATACGGGTTTCCCCCGTTGTTGGTTATCAATATGTTAAATATAAGAACGTCTTATTTTATTGTCATTGGTTCCTTACGGTCGCGGGGGTATTGGACCAAGTGTCCATGTTTTCGGACGTACGGTATATGTGGTTTTGATAGCGTTTTATGGGTCGAACATTCTGTCCCGCCCGCGTTTTGGGTACTTTGGGTTATAAATGGTTATTCATGTTTTTACCAAATAAGTGTCGAACTATGATCCCGTTTGGGTGAGTTATGCGTTGCGCGTTATATAAGAAATGTGTGTTTTGGGAGCTTTGCCTTTGAAAGTGTATATTATGGGAAAATATGTCGTTTCCATTTTTAAGCGTAATATTTCGAAGGACCTTGCTTTAAATTGAATTCTTTTCTTTAAAGATATATACTTATGTTAAAACTCTTGAGCTCACTAGGCGTTAAGCCTAACCTTTTTATTTGTCGGCATGTGCATCAGGTTTCAAGGTTGAGAGTTGGTTCTAGCAATCCTGTGAAGAGTAAAGCCTTAGCTAGATCCGAAAGTAAGTATTCGGTGAAGTCTTCCGCATTATGGAGATAGTGACTATGCATGGGTATTAGTAGCACCTGTCCCTTATAGTCTATATATATATAAGATGGTATACGTGTATTGTAGCTAAATCTGAATTCGTGGTTGTAGATGATTCATTTATTGATGTATTTTAAAATTTTTAAATAAGTTGTTATCTCCAGATTTGAGGGTGTTATAAGTTGGTATCAGAGCTTAAGTTTGAGGGAATTAGGTATTGATTGTAGGATGTCTAGACTCAAACTAACGTTTTTATAAGTGATTGTAAGTGAAGTTGCACATTGGGAACCTTAAGATAAGATATTATGGAGTTGATCGAGTCACTAGAAACGGGAAACTTGTCGAGGGTCGCAAGGATGAGCATGTGCGGTACGTTCATAATGGCACCTGACCAGTGTTATGGTGAACTTACATACTACATGTGTATACTTGAACTACCTTGGTATGATTACCGTTGGGGTAGTGAGAAGGTTTCTAAGTGAGTAATCTAAGGAAACATGGATGTCTATAGCAATGTCACGTTGAAGTGATAGTTAAATTGTTAATCATAAAATCCCAAACTATCAAGCAATTACTCAATAACTAGAGAGAGAATCTAGAGAGAGAAAGTAGATCTTTAATTCTCTAATCACAAGTCTGATATTACAATACGATTCTTACAGATTCTTTCAAACATACTTACAAGATAACAAAGCAAACCCTATTTATAACATCTATCTAACAAAGACTTAGTGACTAAGGAAACTAAACATACTTTGACTATTACAAGACATTGACAATATTGACTTTTACAACTTTGACTTTCCTATTAAATCTTGGATACAATATTTAGACTTAACATAAGTGCGTTGAATGCATTAAGTTGATCGTCTTGAGTAAGAATAATTGGTTGGGGTAGAACCATGAGCTTATGGAATTGACGTTATACGAGGAGAGATTGTAAGGTGAACCAATGAAATATCCGAGTGTTGCTTTAAGATTTGGAGTATCTGGATGACAATAGTAGGAAATTGAGATTGTGGTCTTAAGATGCGTGATACACCCGGATGACATTAGTATGTTGGGCTGTTGAGAAGCGTAGTCCAGAGGGGTGAATGCCGACCAAATTCATGCACTAAAGTTATTTCTAAAATGAGTTTGCATAAATTGTTTCTCATGTTCGCCAAACTTAAATTGTTTTGGATCATAAAGTTTTAGTAAAACATTTAGCCCTCATCAGATTTTAAACTGTGAGCTTAATCTTGCATGAAATAGTTCTGTTTCACGTGGTTGCAATTTATATTGAAAATCTCTCCATCCCTGTTTTGTGTTTAACGCTATCTTTGGACATCTTAAAATCCGTATTTTAATGCCACATGTGGTATTGGGCAAGTGACTGTAGAATTTTTAACCTTGACATTGGATCTCCTCCACGTATGTTAAGGTTTTAAAGGAAGAGTTGTCCCGCTATCCTTGAGTCGGGATTTTCTGTGTAATTTTAGTCTGTATGAGTCGTGTTTAATTTTACGGGGTATAGTTTTGCGATCTTTTTGGGTTCATAAGTGTATTTTGAGATGTGTGAGTTTTAACTTTATGTCGTATAATTTATGAGCTTTTGAGTGTCGTATCTCATGAGAGTTTTGTTGAAAAGGGTCACTTTATCTTACGTGGTGGTTTTAATTTTTTTTAAAACCATTTTAGACTTATTGTCGTTTTTCGCTCCTATGTCGGGAAACAGAGATTTGACACCGCTTGATTTTACCGTCAATAAAATTATGAAAGTTTAGTTGGGGTTATGGCGTTTTATTTTATGACCATTCAAACCGTGTAATAGAAAAGAAATTTTGGAACGTGTAGATTGACATTATTGTGTGCATTAATTTACGAGTTTTGTTTGATACCTTGCTTCATGCGAGTCTTGCATCTACACTTTTGGAACCGTAAGAGGCACCTTGAAAAAAAAAATTCTAAATATCGCATGATTGCATCTTGAGTTTCACACGAGTATATGTGCATGCTTTTGGGTTGAATCCGACTTTCACTCGCGTGGGTAAATATGCGAAATATTTATGTTGTCTTATATTAAATTTTAATCTAAGCGTGCTTCACTTGTTGACCTTGCTGTTATAAATTTTCCGCAATACATGAAATGAATTTTCGAATTGCATATCGTTGTAGTTACCATCTTGGTCAAATGTGTTTTATCGAGGCGACTTAAAGTTTTAAACTTGATTTGAGAATTATTTGCATTCTTGTCATTTCACCGAACTTTGGAGAATAAACTGTTGCATATGGAGTTGTTAATAATTTTATGTCGCAATGACTTATGGGTTGGGAAGTCAGAACTTTAAAGTTAATTGGTAAATGCCTCTTTTGGGAATTGTACAAACTTTTATTGCACATGTTATAGTGCGGAAAGTTATCTTGCATATGCATAGTATAAATTGATGCATTACTAGGACCATGGTAGTCCGTTTGAAAGTTTCGTTGCGCATGTTTATTTATTGTCTTTGCTATCGTAAGTATTGAACAAATGAGTTTTGGAAATGGTTCGTATGTGCTGTGTCGATAGTCAATTTTGAAACCTATCGAGTAAACGGTAGTGTGTTTTTACCGCGCGGTTAATTGTTAAAAGGCTTATGTATTTGAAAGTTTTTTTAAATTTCAAATTTGTATATTGGTCGAAAACCTTGAACTCAGTAGGCCTATAGATTTAAACCCGTAGAAAGAGGAGTTGTAATTAAGGACTAAGGAAGTCCTTGGGATTTGAAGTGTCGGATGATCCGTCTTGCGGTCAATCTTGGATCTTGAACCTTAGTGTTGGCTCGGTGCACTCGACTAATGGAATTAGTAGACTTAAGTCTTCCCGGATAATTAAGGGGTGACTTTTATGCTTCGGTGATCATGCGAGTTAAAGTGTTAGGTGATTATTGGCAATTAGATTGGGTTTCGTTTTGGTGGTTTGCTCGTCGGTGTGACACCATGGCTTATGTGGTTGATGTACCGTCTGAGCGGGTTCCGCGATTAAAGGAAATTTTGGTGATATGTCTGCTAGAGTTGTAAGATTTGAAATTTTAGCTCTCTGATTAGGTGTCAACCTTAGTGCGACAACCCGTCTGGAATGGGATTTTGGGCGAGATGTCCACATTTTTGAGGTCACCGTTTAGTCTTAGGCGTCGACTTGTTTTCTTGAGGTCGATGGATCTTGGAATGGATGGATGTAACCTGGTTGGATTATGGAAAATAGTGACCTTTCGGTAATGGATTTTGAAAGGAGTTTGGGTATGGAGGATTGAGTATCGAGGTACCCAAGCATTCCTGTGGTGATAAGGATGTTACTTTAGGAATGTTGTGAGATTGGTGTTGAATCGGAGTTGACTGACAACCGAATCTGTGTTAACCAGTTGCATGAGAGACATTTTGGTGCGCCTTGGAAGAATGTCTTTATAAATATTAGGAATGGATCAGTGAAATAAGAGGATTTGGAAGTGTGGTTATGATCTTGGATGTTGGGTCAGGGATCGTTTAGATCCGAAGGAGATTGGTCGGTGAGACTTGGAGTCATAAGTTACCTGGAGGTGGTAATTGTCATCCAAGGTTGGGAGACGACTGTAACTTTGTGGGTAAAAGATTACTTTGGAGAGTTCAGTGTTCGCTCAGTTATGAGTATGTTGTGCCCAAGAGGAGCAGCACACGTGAATATCGGTGTAAGGGTCGTGGTAGCGGTTTTGCCAAATGGATTAAGGACAACCTTTTCAACTGGCGGCGTTCCATCGAGAGGAGTGATTTCGAGGATGAAATCATTCTAAGGTTGGGAGGATTGTAACACCCGTAATTTTGGTAAGTAAATGTCACTCGGACATTTCTGTGACTTGTAATCAGTGGGTTTTTGTTGGGGAAATGCTTTGTATAAGTCCCTCAGAGTATCGGGAGCTTTGTCGTTGAAAAAGTCAGAATTTGGACCCTCAGTACACTTTGGGCGACTATGCCCGCGATTGTGACATGGTTTCACTCTCGCGTGGCACAGTCGCGAGAATGGTACCGCGGGCACTCCCCTTCGGGCGACTATGCCCGGCGACTATGCCAAGGGCATAGTCGCGTGGCAATGTCGCCGGCGGAGTGCAGAGCTGCATAAAGTCGAATTTTCAGCCTCTCTCTCATTCCAACTTCCCCCATTTCACCCTTTTCTCTCTAGAAACCGAACCCAAACCCTAAAATCGGTTTTATACCCTCAAGTCACCAAATCCATGACATTCCAAGTGTTTCCCCACCACCCAACAAAGATTGGAAGCTATGGTCAAGAACCTCCACCTTCATCTTCCCCAAAGTTTGTGTTTGGGAGTTTGGGTTGAAGAATTGTTATGGGTGTCCTCGGAAGGTCTCATCGTCTCTAGTGGTAAGCTTTCTTGATTTTAAAGGTTGAAATACTCCATTGTTGATCTCTTAGTGTTTGGTATACCAAATCTCGGATTTGGTGGTTTTGGAGAAATTAGGGTTTTGGATATTGTTTGGGATTTTGATTTATAATGTTTGGAGAATGTTTCTTATGGTTGATTATGGGTATTTTTGGGTTGAAATGTTCGGATCTAGGTTTTGAAAGATTTCGGATTGAGGATTCAAGTGGTCTTCAAAAGAGCTCGTTGGGTGAAATCTAGATTTAGCCTAAATCTAGCAAGGTGAGTTCAAGTTGATTTGTGAAAACGGTGTACATGCCAAAATGTGTATTTTAAAGTGTTTTACATGAAATGGTTAACTGCTGCTAAGTTTTGAGTATTTAGAAGTAAAATATGGTTTACTTAGTTATTTGTCAAAGTGTGAGTATTTGGATAAGTTTTCTTACTTAGTAAACTTGG
This sequence comes from Arctium minus, assembly GCA_954870635.1. Taxonomy (NCBI): domain Eukaryota; kingdom Viridiplantae; phylum Streptophyta; class Magnoliopsida; order Asterales; family Asteraceae; genus Arctium; species Arctium minus. The sequence goes on along the minus strand of OX941097.1, from coordinate 16,969,977 downwards.
GTTGTGTTAACCTCTTAAAATGCTTGTATTGGGTTTTGAATGTTTCCAACAAATAAATAACATGAATTATGTATTCTTGGTGATTTTGTACAAGTAAGGTCTATTTTATGAGTTATACGTCTTTGGCGATTTTGTACATGTAAAGTCTAGTTCATGTTATATGCATTTGGTGTATTTGCATTCATAAACACTTTGGAAATCTTGAGTCCCATCTCGTATGGAGTTTTGGGTAAATCTAGTCTTTGAGGTACGTGTCTTCATAAACGTTATTTAAAGACATTTCACTATTTTGGAGACCGGTGATTATTGGTCAAACGGATTTTGAGCTCTTTAGTTCGGTATTGGCTTAAACGAGTCGTGTGGACATTTTGTCCGGATGTTTAACCGTCGTGGGTTTTGGATATGAAGACACTTAATTTGTGTCGTTGGTGAGTTACATGTTTTGGGAGCTTTGGTCTTTCAAGTAGAGTCATGTAACGTTAGACAGTGTGTAATGGATCCATAGGCACGTGAGTCAGTCTGTCTTGGATGGTCAATTGGGTATTGCGGGGTTGAACTTCGGTACCTATGTTTTATGACCGGAAACTTTACAAGTGATCGCTAGGAGGGTTGAGTCGGCTAGTGCTACCGGGATAGTAGGCGCTAGGACCTCCGTCGCTTGGAGTAATGCCTGGGAGGTAGTCTTTAAGTGTGCCAGGCCTTCGGGACGGAGTTCTTCGGAATGATCCATCAAGGTCAACTGACTTGGGGTGACACTTGTAAAGAAGTCGTAGGGACACCGGGCTGGGATGTCGGGAGGTGTCATGCGATTAACGTTGTTTGGGTGGTATACTTTTGTGTTCCCTCCACCCTCAACGGATACGGGTTTCCCCCGTTGTTGGTTATCAATATGTTAAATATAAGAACGTCTTATTTTATTGTCATTGGTTCCTTACGGTCGCGGGGGTATTGGACCAAGTGTCCATGTTTTCGGACGTACGGTATATGTGGTTTTGATAGCGTTTTATGGGTCGAACATTCTGTCCCGCCCGCGTTTTGGGTACTTTGGGTTATAAATGGTTATTCATGTTTTTACCAAATAAGTGTCGAACTATGATCCCGTTTGGGTGAGTTATGCGTTGCGCGTTATATAAGAAATGTGTGTTTTGGGAGCTTTGCCTTTGAAAGTGTATATTATGGGAAAATATGTCGTTTCCATTTTTAAGCGTAATATTTCGAAGGACCTTGCTTTAAATTGAATTCTTTTCTTTAAAGATATATACTTATGTTAAAACTCTTGAGCTCACTAGGCGTTAAGCCTAACCTTTTTATTTGTCGGCATGTGCATCAGGTTTCAAGGTTGAGAGTTGGTTCTAGCAATCCTGTGAAGAGTAAAGCCTTAGCTAGATCCGAAAGTAAGTATTCGGTGAAGTCTTCCGCATTATGGAGATAGTGACTATGCATGGGTATTAGTAGCACCCGTCCCTTATAGTCTGTATATATAAGATGGTATACGTGTATTGTAGCTAAATCTGAATTCGTGGTTGTAGATGATTCATTTATTGATATATTTAGAAAATTTTAAATAAGTTGTTATCTCCAGATTTGAGGGTGTTACAGTAAACCACCCTTGTTCCATGGGATTTTGGTAAACCCAAAGCGAAATTAGGGTTTGGTGAGTTTTATGTGTTGGATTAATTAATGGAAATCTCGACTAATGGAACGTGATTTATGTTGATATTGTTGATAAAGTAATGTCTACAAAGTTCCCTAAATGATGGGAGTTGTGACCTTACGATGGTAACCATAATTGTATATATATATATATATATATATATATATATATATATATATGTTTTGGCTTTCAAGACTTACATACATGATGAATAAGGATTATGTTTACATGTTTTGGTATTTGGTCTTAGTGCAATGGATCAATAGGCACGGTGTCATCAATATCCCGTTTTGGATGTTGAGGTCACCACTTAGCACAGAATAGGCATCGGGTCACCATGATAAGTAAGGTGTGGACCTATACGGTCGGACAACGTCTCATGGGCAGTAAGGTGTAATTCCCTTGTGCTAGAGTTCCCGTTTTGGAACTCTCAAGAATAGACCTAGAGGGGTTGACTTGATGTTTTCGAGCAATAGACTTAGAGTTGTTGAGCTCATTATGTGATTGGTATTATTTGTACCATATTTGATCACTAATGGTTTATTTGATTTATTGATTTAGCTCATGGCTATATCCTCCGTGTGACTTCAAATGGGTTTAGTCCTTCTAATTCAATTGAATTATTCTCACTAGGCTTTAGTCTAACGCTTGTTTCTTTGGTTGTCATTTTCGACAGGTAATCTTAGCGGTGGGACTCATCAGGATTGAGTGGACGACCTTGGGGGTCGAGAGCGGTCTTTTTGGATGACATAGTGACCATTATATATTGATTTTGAAGATATACCCTTTGGATGGATAGCGTCATCCGACTTTAATCTCGTTAGCAAATATCTAGATTATTTGGTTGTCGTTTTATCCTTCATTATACTTGGGTTGTAAATATCATACTTTATTCCCCGCTTTGGGATGACACCCTTGGGTTCGTTTGTTTTATCACTGTGATTCAGATTTAATTTATCCCCTATTTTAGGGTGACAGGTTTCTCTATTTTTAGACATTATATTGTCGAAATTTCGAATTTTATTTCTCTCTAAAATTTAGGATGTTACAAAAAGCGTCCTATAAATTTATTACAACGCATTTAAATAGGACGTTTTATATTTTGATCTTATAAATTAAGTCTTATAAAACAAACTATTAAGACGTTTAGAAATTAATGGTATCCTATAAACCTAATTTTATTGTAGTTAGGGTTGCTTATTGGTTGAGTTGATCAGGTTGAAGGCCTTTGAACAACCCAACCGAATGTCTACTATTTGAAAAATCTCAACTTAATCTAACTCAAGCAAAAATATAACCCAACCCAAACCATGCGGGTTGGATTGGTCTGGTTGATCGGATTGAAATTTTAATACATTATTTTACAATCTAGTTAAGCGTTTATATTTAAAACGAAGTAAAATGAAAATGAGAACATACAAAAAATGCTAACAAACTCAAAAAAAGGTAAGTTCTTGCAAAAAAAGGTAAGTTCTTGCAAAAAAAGGGTTGAAATTATAACATAATTAATATAGCTAATTACGAGTTGGTCTAATGTACATATATTAATTAAGAACTTACACTCATATTAAATCTGTATTATAGAAAGACATCAGATTTATCGGGTTAGGTTGAGTTGAAATTATCCTAACCCAATTCCAACCAATAGATGTGTTTTGGCCTAATTTTATATCAAATATGTGTCGAGTTATTTCGAGTTGAGTTTTTTTTGGGTTTCTTTGGATTGAATTGGCCATGTTGATCAGATTGATCGGTTTTTTGAACACCCTTCATTATTGTGCAAGATAAAAAAAAATTATATAAAATGTAATGTAAAACCCGTTGGAAAATAAGTTGGTTTGATGATTGCGTGTGCATCATGACTTTATGTCACACTCCCTTTCACTTTCATTTCCAAATCTAACCATCATATTCCCTTTTGGCATCCTATCCCCTCCCTACTACCTCTACCACTACTTACTTTCCACAAGGAACAAGGCTTCAAATAAAATTAAAAAAAGAAAACAAATAGCCATATTACACCTCCAATTTCACTTCCTAGCCATGTCTCTCCCGTATTTGCAGATTTGGATCTAGGTCCGCAATGGAGGACCTAGGTCTGATTGTGGACTTGCATTAATGTTTGTTATGAAGATGACACATGTCGGGATATTGCGGATTGTGGATCTGGGTGACCCGACCCATTGCGGACCCGCCGCAATCCGCGACTTTTTTTGACTTTTAGCTGTCCTCCATTGCGGACCTAGGGTCAAATCTGCAAATATGGGAGAGACATGGCTAAGAGGTGAAATTGGAGATGTAATATGGCTATTTGTGCCAATTTCCCTTAAAAAATTGCAAACTTATTAATTAAATAACAATGTTTTATATAAGGCTCGCTATTACATCCGTCATGATATGTTGTATTTCAGGACTCGTGTCTGACATCAAGTTAAGTTGTGGCATGTCAGATGGCCTAATGCACAGTTTTTATAACGTGTTATTGATTTTTCTTACTTTTTTTAGTGTTCTACTTTTTAGTTTATAATTTATAACACAATTTAACTTGTTTAATATCATTGCCTCACTAAGTAATAATATCTATGCACATATGAAATCACCATCTAATTTTTTGTACGACTAAGAGGCTGTTTGTTTACCTTTTAATAGTTCAATTAAGAGACAACATCTGAATCACTAAGAGGTGAATCTTGTTTGGTAAAAAAAAAGTATGTCTCTTAATGGTTCTAAAACCATCTGAATGATTTTGTATCATGAGTCTCCCTTAACCATTCAGCACCCTGATTTCATTCAGAACATTTACCAAATAACCATATTTCATTTTGCACTATATTATAAGAGCCTCTTAATCATTCTGACCGCTTAATCATTCTGCACAAACCATTCAGCAACTGCCAAACAACTCCTAATATTTGTATGATCCAATTTGATACCCTCCTTATACAAACACTTTGTGTTAGTCCAATCAAGACCAACAATATACATGTATAAGGTTAAGCTCAAACGAGAAGGTGAAAAGTTATAAGATCATATATGATTACACGTGATACACATTTAATCGTATATGATTAAACACATGTTGCGTTGACCAACAAATTGTGAAGATTCTTCCCCCGCGACCTTTTGGTCACGCTCACCAAGTCATTTGTACCTATTTTCGATGTGTGTAATCATATATGATTAAGCATTCGTATCACGTGTAATCACATATAAATTGGAAATTTCTCGTTTTCTCACGATCAATTTTATAATTGAACTTTCGTGTGTGTGTGTGTGTATATATGATCAGGTTCATGTGAGAAACACAAAAAAATCAAGGTTTAGAGAACATGTATATTCATTGATCAATATACATTATTAAAATATGTATTTCCTCAATTAATACATTCAACAATGCATATCTAAAGACGTCTCAAATTGCAGTTCATTAATTATGATCAACCTTTTATATTATGAAACAATCAAGATGTTTTTGAAACCACATATTCATTAGATTAAATGGATGATTGAGATTGAATTGTTGATTGCAATGGTTATACAAATGAGATCAATTGTATAATAAACCATATTTCGTATGCACATGTATGCATTGATACATATACTCAATTGAATTTATTGGCGTATATGCATTAATGTATATACAAGTTTTTCAGTTCTCAAATTTTTGTGGTTCTCATATGACCCACAATATATGTATACAGATGACTTGTGAGAAAAAAAGAGTTAAGGTGAGAAGGTAGAAAGAGATCTGAACTCTTGATTACTTTTAATCTTAAACTCACTCATGAATCGCGTTTGATACAGGAATTTATCTGGTGTATCTCATCTTGATGCATCTTATTCTAATATGTATCTAAGGATGGAGATCCCTTCTTATCCTCTCAACATAACTTTCGTTCTCACATGAACCCAACCCTATATATATATATATAGGGGAGCGATCAAATGGAAACCACTCTAATTTTGAAAACCGTGGAAACTCTCGATTTCATTGGTTAAGTTAATGAAATTGTTTAATTTGATGAAATTGTTTCATATAATTCTTTTATTGATGAAATTATTGCATATATTTGTGTTTTTTTATGTAAAAATGAAAAAGTTTCATTAGACTGCGAAAATACATGAAACAATTTCATCAGAATGAAAAAAATAGATGAAACTACATAAAAAACACAAATATATGATTAATAAAAGAATTATATGAAACAACTTGATCATATTAAACAAATTTTTGAACCTATTTCATTAATTTAACCAATGAAATTGACGGTTTCCAAAGTTTCCAATATAATATGGTTTCCAATTGAAACCACATCTCTCTCTCTCTCTCTCTCTCTCTCTCTATATATATATATATATATATATATATATACTATATAGTCTTAGGTTCATTTGAGAAAATGATAGATGTATGAGAAATAAAGAAGTAATCCTAGCCTTTTATATGGTCAAGATCGGATTTGACTGGTCAAATATTTCGTTTTTGGCTAGTCAACAATTGCGGCTATTCTAAAAATAGAAGGACAATTTCGTAATTTTTACAAATACACGGGACGAGTTCATATATGAACATGTATGATTCACATATAAACTATATGTTCATATGTGAACCAGTGCAATTCACATATGAATTCTTTTAACTGATTCATATACGAACCTTTGTGATTCATAAATGAAGCAATGCAATTCACGTATGGACTCTTTTAACTGATTCATATATGAATCTTTATGATTCACATATGAATTAATTAACTGATTCACATATGAACTAATTAACTGTAAGTTCATATGTGATTCAGTTGAACCAACTAACAGATTCACATATGAACTAATTAATTTATTCATACGTTCATATATGAATCACATAGGTTCACATATGAACTCGTCCCACGTATTTTACGAAACTACCATTCCATTTTCTATAAACCACACAAAAAATTATTTGATGTTTCACGATCAAAGCCGCAAATGTTGTCCTGATAAAAAGCTAGGATCATTTCTATATTTCTCATACATTTAACATTTCTTAAATCAACCTCTATGTTCGATTTTTGAAATATTTTAGTGGGATGAGCCCGTGAGAAAAACAAAACCAACTCACATGACCCCTCTAACCGTACCTTAAGTGGCGGCAGGTTCAAGCTGGCTCCATGGATTTGACCCCCTAACGAGGATCCACTGCCAGTCTACCCAACACCCACCTCACATCGTGTAATTGTATTATTTTAATATATTTCAAAAAAGATTCTCCATATTTATATTTCAAATTCCAATATATTTTATTATTAATTAAATAATATTATTGTACCACCTTCTTACATTACAGACTTGTATCAAACGCATTTTATTTACACCATCACCTATTTCTAATTTTCTATTAATTAATATTTTTTTCTCTTAATTTTTATTTCTCAAATGATTATCCAATTTCTATGGATAAAAAAATTAAAATGTTGATCTATTATAAAACTCAAGTGGAAGGTTGTCATTAAAGATTAAAAGTTGAATCTAATACTATCAGGATAGTTACTATATCATGTGGGAGAAAATAAACAAAATTAACAGTTGAATAACTTGGACTGGTTAGGTTACAAGTCTGACAAGTTGACCCCTTAACTAAGTACAAAGAATTTTATTAACTTGAAAAATAGAAATGTAAATAACGTAGTTTTTAAGGGGTCGTTTACCAAACGTTCACAAGGTAAGTGCTATCAATATCACTTACCTTACCAATTGAGTTTGACAAGACCCGATAATCTTATCTAATAAGAGGCATAGCAATTGACTGAGAGTCTTACCTGATAAGTGAGAGAAAATACTCTTACCTGGTAAGTGCTTACGGGTTTAAGATGCTTACCATATATCATTCTATTTTGATGGCGAAAGGTGTTATATGATAAGTTAAGTGACGGTAATGCCTTTTAACAGATAAATGTTTGGGTAAATGGCTCCAGTCTACGAAATAAAAGGTAGCGCAACAAGTCTTGATATACATATAACATCTTCATATAAATAATTTGTGAAATATATTGACATTAAAATACAAAAAATAAATTAATTAAAAAAAAGATGATCTTACAAAATCCATACGGAAAAAGATTGATGGATATGTCTACAATATCACGGTTTACATGTTCATATTGGGTGTGCAAAATCTGATCGAACCCGAAAAAACCGAAAAACTGACCTGAAAAAACCCCGAACAACCTGACCCTAATCACCCAATCGTACCCGAGGTCCGAAATTTAGGCCGGATATATAGGTTCGGGGATTAAATTCCGTCACCCGACCCGACCCGAAACCCGAATAATATTTACTAATTCCTTTTTTATAAACATATAAATGTATAATATAAATTATATAATTAATAGTATATATGTTAGTTTTTTTTTTCAAGTATTATTAGTTCAAAAAATATGTAAATTTTAAATGTTTCAAACTTTCAACTTTCACGTTTTAATCTTTTTTTGCTGCACAACAGTCACATTGCACAGCCGAATGAGCCTTTTGTGCTACACATGACTAACGAGTAAAGAGTCAAGAGGAATCCCAACTGAATGGGCTTTTAGTCTACTAAAATTCTAGGGAAAGAAAACGTTAAAAAAAAAAAGGATTTATCCGATCCGACCCCCGAAACCCGACTAGACCCGACCCCCGAAAACCAATTCACCCGCTTATAATATTCGGGGCATGCATATCCTACCCGAAACCCGATCGGATTTTTCGTTTTCCAACCCGACCCGAGCTATTCTGTTGTATCTAATTTTCTAAACTGAAGTCATATTTTAGTTTTCAATTATATTTTTTTTTCAAAAAATATATAATATTTATATACCCCAAATGTAACAAAAGAACTCACACCCTCCTCATCTTTAATGAGGTTTGAAAGGTTTAGATATCGCTAGACGAAAGACTATATATTGTTAAGTTAGTTTTTCAATTATGTTTGTTTCTCTATCAAGATCAAATATTATATAAGAAATAAAATAACTGAATATAAGAAATGAAATAATATATCAGTTTTTAAAATAAATTCAGTTTTTTCTATTCTTTTGTTAAAATAAATTATGGAATACATCCTTATTATTTCATTTCTTATATTTGATCTTTGATAATATTTGATCTTGATAGAGAAACAAAAATAATAGGAAAATTAATTAAAATACCCGTATTTCAATCTCATATTACCTAAATGCCCAAAATCTCTTTTGGTTTGCCAAAATACTCAATTTGTCCGGGATTCACTATTCATCCCGGGGTTAGGCCGGGATTTCACTATTCATCCCGGGGTTAACCAAATTTATCTTTCGATCTCACCGTTCATTTGTTAATCGTAAGTTCATTGTATTGATCCCGGCCCCTACCCTGGGATGAATAGTGAAATCCCGGACAAATTAGGTATTTTGGCAAACTAAAAATGATTTTGGGCATTTAGGTAATATGAAATTGAAATACGGGTATTTTAATTAATTTCCCAAAATAATATGAAAGGAACAACCATCTTCCAAATTGATGGCATTGTATTTGACAGTAATAAAATAACTTATTTTTAAACTTATTGTACAAATTAGGTTTGATTAAATGTTCTACATATAAACTTTTTTTTTTTTTGAAAAAAGTACTACATGTAGAGCTTCAATAAGCTCGAGAACCTTTTTTTTCTTTCTATTTTCTAGTTTCTGAATTATGCAATTTATATTTTTTTTTCATTTAGTTTTTCATATGTTCTTTTAAATTATATTATATTATTATCTAGCTTATCAACTATTTTTTATCAGCTAACAATTATCATATTAGTCAATAATTAGATTTTCAACTAACAGCTAACCCGTGCTAGTTCTTAACGTTATGTATGCTCTAACAATTATCATAGTTATTCTCATTTGTTAGAAATTACACCATACGGTCAATGGCCGATATCCGGCTCCAAGAGTCCGTACCATAATGCCCCCGATGACTCAATGCCTATTTCTAGTTACAAATGGGAAGACATTCTATTTCAACTTAGTTTGATTCTTATACCTATGGATCCATTGCATTACAGTCTAACGTATGTCACAATTTTAAAGTGGCCAATTATAATCATACATATAGTTTTCATCTTTCAAACTACCTCATAAAAATCATTTTGATGCTATATTACCAAAATAGGACAAGGTTCTAATAACTTTCCAATAAACCAATTCTTACTTAAACACAATGTTATATTCATCATCTTTTTCCAAGAGTTCACAAGTTCAAGAATAATCTTGGTTTACAAGTAATAAAACTTCTTTTTTAAATTATACCCATTTTCATGAAATGCCTCCAAATATGTAAATATTATGAATAAACATAAATCATGATGTTCAAATCTCAAAATAACATCTATGTGTTTAAAATACACTTTTATAACACCTAATTGAAGATTCATCATTTCCTAGCCCCCAAATCTCTAGTCAAGATTCATAAATATGTAAAATATATCAAAGGAAGCATATTAGGAGACTAAAATAAAACATTTTGACATGTATAATTTTTAAAAGGGTTAGGATGAACTCACAAAACTTGGTTTTAGAGAAAACCTAAAAACCAAGTAAAATTGTGAGAAGGATGAGAATAACTTGAATCCTTAGCCCAAATCCTTGAATCTTGATGTCAAAAGCCACTAAATGTTCCTTTAATGCTCAAAAAGTCGAATCTATAGATCCCAATTCGTAATATATGAAGAGGGAGAGAGGTGGAGATGAAAAATGAATCTAAAATCCTAAAATCCCGATTTTAAATCGGCAAGGACCTTCACGAGTAGGTGTCCCGAACTCTTCAGCACATAGACCACATTGGCCCGCACAATTTTCCCTGCGACTTAACCCGCGCAAGGGGTCACATGGACTACCGTTTACTAGCATGATTCCAGTAGCCCGCACGACTTTGGCCGCGACTTAGGGTCGTGAGCCAAGGTACGCCACTCGTTGTTTTCACACAATATGACCCTTTTCAATGTTTTCAAGTCCAATATACAGGTTAACTCATATAAGCAATATATTAGACCAAAAATCCAACTTTTAATGATCAGACTAAAGTCATAAATAGATTAATTGAAAATTATGGGCGTTACATCCTGAATAGGGACATGTCGTGTGCTGTGCACGGTTCCCAGGTAACTAATAAAATTATGGTTGGCAATTTTAATATATAATTTTTCTTAATTCATAACGAGAATTTTACTTTAATTAATCTGATATAAAAAAGAACTTCGTGTTAAGGATGTAATCAAGAGTCACGGGGAGATGAATGATTGAGAGGATTATCATGTTTTTCTAGGCAAGAAATCAAATGAGGATTAGTAGGGATGTGGGATAAAAGATGATTCGTTGAGACCTGGTAAGAAAAAATAATGAATGACACTTATGATCTGCAAGCTCGATGAATGATTGGTTGAAAACTTCAATGGGATTTCATGGTATGTAGTTGTAACGCCCGGAAAATTCCTCGTAAGTAATCTTGGACCATTGACCCCATACCCTTACATTAATGATAATTATCCCTATTATATTATTGAATTGAACCTCACATGACTCCCCCTCGACTTCAACCCTTTAGAACACAAAAATAGGAAAATTCCCAGCAGGCAGTGGGGGCTGGGCGACTATGACACTGGTCATAGTCGCGGTGGCAATGTCGCAGGTGGGGACGAGGGTCCTGTGTGGGGGCTGTGACAATGCCCCTGGGCAATGTCGCATGCGTGGTTGAGTCCTCTGATTTAATAGGGGTCTGATGCTCATTTTGGGAAAATCATTAGAAAAACGGGAGAGGTTTCTCTAGGGGCGATTTTTGAGCTCTCAAGCACCCATCTCATTTATTTCTAGGGTTTTGGTTGGTAAGCTTCTTTATTGTTTATCAAATCATCATCCAAGGCATTTATTGAAGCATTATCATCAAGATCTCCACTCCTTGCAACCAAGTCTTCCACAACTAACTTCTAAGGTTTGCTATTTTCTAGGTTTTAACCAAAACTTAGATTGTGAGTTCCTAAACCTTGTTAAAACTAGATACGCATCATAATATGCTATTTATTATTGTCATTTCTCTATACATGGATTTCTTATAAATATATCTTGATTTCTTAAGGAGTTTATAATGTTTGGGTCTAAGGGCTCATAACCTCTATGGGTTGAGTTCCCTAAAAGGTTATTGAGACTCTTTAGCCGTAAGTAAATTAGAAACCTACTTGTATGGGTTAACTTTGAATAATGATCTATGTAGGCCATTTGATGGATACATGATGTTTAGTTGCTTTACTATTCCTTGATGAATATTGTTTTATGATAATGGGATGATATAGCACTTGTATACACATAAAGTGAGGTTATGACTACATTGAAGAGAGTAAACACATATGGATCCTTTTTAGAGACTATATGTGATATGTGGACTATATAGTTTCATATTGTACCTATGGTTGGTATTGTGGACATCTCTTGAGAACTATGTGCTCTAAGGCCTATTATTATCATTGTTGGATGAACCAAGTCAGTAGACACTAGGAGGATATAGTCTTGGGTGCCACTATGATGGTATGCACCTAGATCTACGCCATTCGGGGTAATGCCATGGTTGTAGTCCTCGGATGTGCCGGGCCTTTTGGATGTTGCTCATGGTAGTTAACATCAAGGTGTATCGTCTCTTTGGGTGGAACTTGATTGGTGTTATGGGTCTCCCCCATTGACTCCGCATATGGAAATTTCCCATTACTTGTTATGTGCTTAATTATCTTAAATGAATGCTTATAATTGTTCAAACTCACTAGGCTTTTTGGCCTAACACTTGTTTGGTGTCGATGTGTATCTTAGGTTCTAGTGGCGCCGCTTCTAAGCAGGTTTAGGCGGACTTTGGTGAGAGCTTGGGGAAGATGCATTTGGGCGCACTTTTTGAGAAGTCATTCTTTGGGTCTATAGGCGACACCCTTTTTGTAATCTCTTTTCTATTATAGAAATTAGATTAGTCGGTTGTTGTTTATTGTCGTTAAATTACAAACTGTAATTAAACAGGTTTAATTTATTCCCCATTTTTGGGAGGCTCTTGCTATGACAATTTCTATATACCGTATGTCCGTTTTTTTCGGAATTTTGTTATCCCTATTTTTAGGGTGTTACAGTAGTAGAGTCCCAATAAAAGATGAAGTCAAACAATGTATTTTCCTCCACTTTTTGAGATGTTTTGGTTAAAGGTTTATGAAACATGACAATTACAAGAGAATTGTTTTAATGCATTTAATAGGCATAATTTATTGATTAATCACAATAGACGGATCGTCATCACTCATAAGAACAATAGACGGATCGTCAAACAATAAATAACAAGGGTTTGGTTCCGGTGAGAATGAAAGTTATGGTGAGAAGGGTAAGAAGGGTTCTCCACCCTTGGATGCAAATTAGGATCAGATGTATCGAGATGCATCAGATCAATTCCCGTATGAAGCGCGATTTATGGGTGAGTTTGAGATTAAAAGTGATCAATGGTCCAAATCATTTCTTACCTTCTCAATTTAACTCTTCTTCTCACACGATCTTGTCCAAATAACAATAACCTTGACACAATAGTAGAATACAATAATATATAAGAGCAAATACAAATAGCAATGACCAATAGAATCAGTTGCACAAACAACATAAGTAAATAACAATAACCAATAAAAGCATGAGCAGTCAATCAAACATCAAAAATAGATAAACAAAAAAAATAACATAGCCAACAAAAGCAAATAACAATAGCAAACTCATGAGCATAAAGATTAAAGCTTAAATTAGTGGTCTATTTAATTGCTAAAGCACGAAAGAAGTAAAAAATATAGGGTCATAGAGATAACAGTAGCCAATGCCAATAGTCTTGAACCTTGGTACCAAATGAAAAACTTAGAAAAGTAGTAAGTAATAACATAAAACTAAGAGTCACTTAGCTTTTTACAACCTTTCTTCTGCGAATGTAATTAATTAATACATTGTTATATATTAAATTCATTTCAGGCTTCTATTATATACGGAGAAAAGAATTAGGTCTCCATCATCTACTATTTTTTTTGGACTACTACTGTATACTAAAAAATAATTAACCTCTATCCTTTTGACTCTAGGCAGATGCCCAACCCGTTCTACTCAAAAAAGGCTTTGAGCTAATATATCAACCAACAAGTAACTTATCAGTTATCAAATATTTTTTCAAACATAATCTAAGAGCATCTCCAACAACTTTTACATAATGTGGATTTTAGGGATTTTTTGCTCAAACAAATTCCCAAAAACCTTCTCCAAAATGGAGAAAGTATGAGAGAGAGATGATGAAAATCTCAAAATTTGGAGATATCTTCAAAAATGATTACATATGAGAGGGAAATGATTTTTTATTCATTCTACCAATGAAATTGCTTTAAATTAAATGTTTAGGAGAGAGAAAAAATATTTTATGTGTTGTATTGAATATTTTAATAATATAATTATTTGTGTAATCTCCAAAATAGAGAATTTGTTGAAGATGAAGGTGAATTTTGTTTTCGGATATTTTCACTTTTTACTTCTCCATTTTGTAGAAACTGTTGGAGATGCTCTAATATGCATTGTTATTACAAAATGTGTAATGACGATTATTACATAAAAAACTTGTGATTTAAAACCTTTTTTACTCCCTCGTTCCCAAAATAACTATCTACATTACTATTTTAGTTTGTCCCAAAACAAGTGTTTATTTACAAAGTAAGGTTGCGTTTGGTACATGGGACATGACAGAACAGGACGATACAAAACTCACTATCCCACGTTTGGCGTGACATGCGACAGGACAAAAATTCAATGTCCTACGTTTGACACGACATGGGACAGGAACAAGGACTGGAAAGGGTGGAACAAGATGGGACAAAATGGGGCATTTTCTTGTTCCATCAAAATAGGTGGAACAACATGGGACAAAATTGAGACAGAAAGTAAAAATTACCGATCTATCGCCATTTGATATATAATCATAATATAGTATTAGTCTTAAAGGTCACCACTACCCATCGCCACCACCACTACCAACGGCGGCCACCAGTAGCCACCACCAACCACCATCGACCACCTCTACCTATTCCTCCATTACAATAACCTCCTCTACCACCTCCACAACCATTGGTCATCGCCACCACCACTACCATCATCGATCACCTCCACTAACACTGATCACCACCACCCATTGACGCCACCACCATCGACGGCCACCGGTAGCCACAACCAACCATCGTCGACCATTCCACCTTTTCCTCCACCACCTCCAAAACCATTGTACATCACCACCTCCACTGATCACCACCACCCATTGCCGTCGCCACTACTGACGCTCACCGCCAACCACCGTCGGCCACCTCTGCTTCTTCCTGCTCCTCCACTACAACAACCTCTTTTACCATTGTCTACCACCACCACCACTATCGTCGATCACCTATATATCCACCACATCAACTACAACTACCTCCTGCACCACCACTATCCACTATCTTTCACGTCGTTCATAGCTACCGTCCTTCACTAACCACCCATCGCCTTTACCTTTACCTGTCGCTGCAACTATGCCTCTGTCAATTCATAAAGATCTTCCAAATTGAATCAAATATTATATTTTCTTTGTATGAGTCAGATTTTTTCGAACTACCGTCAATTATTTAAGATTGTTCATTCAAATTTTCGTACTATTGTTTTTGTATATATTTATATGTATGCAAATTGTGTAAAAAAAATATAAATGTTTCTTAATTAAATTATTTAAAGATATATTTTATTTGTGTCATTTATAACTATTATATGACATATAAAATCATTAAACAACTTTTAGGGAAACTTGTCTAGTCATGTCTTATCCAATCCAGTCTTAGGGGGTGTTTACTTGGGGCTTACTGAGCTTAATGAAAAAATTGGCTTATTCGCGCAGAAGTTTGGAGTGTTTACTTGGGGCTTAATGACAAAACCGGCTTATTCGTGCAGACATTTCAGGCTTATTCACTAAGTAGGGGAAATATGTGTTGTCCCCATTAAGACACATCTTTGACATTTCTACCCTTTAAAAATAAAGACATGCCTACCCTCCCACTCAATAATCACGTAATAAAAACCTAGTTGCTCGATTTCACTTTCACTGCTTGTTCAATTTCGATTTCACCTTCACCGCTCGTTCGATTTTACTGCTTCGAGTTCATTGCTGGTTCGATTACACTATTTCAATTCACTGCTGGTTCGATTTCAACACTAGACAATAATTTCCTTTGGTCAATTTCTCCAAAGGTAATGATTTTACTAATTGTTCGATACTTGTTTCTTCTCCATACTCGATTGATGTTTCATACTTGTTTCTTCAGTCGATTGTTGTTTCATACTTATTTCTTAAGTCGATTGTTGTTCCATACTTGTTTTCTTCAGTCAATTGTTGTTCCTTCCTTGTTTTTTCAGTCGATTTTTGTTCCATACTTGTTCCTTACTTGGATTATATCAATGAATTTATGAATATATGGCTTAAAAAATAAACAACAATTTATAAAACATCTTAAAATTCGTATTCAGGGGTAAATTGGTCATTTCTGTTATTCAGACTGTTAATTCAGATAAAAAAGTAAACAACAACATCAATTTATCCAAATAGACAAATTTATCCAGACAGACACATTTATCCAGACAGGACTTAATGGAAAATTTGGTAAACAGCCCCTTAGTCGTACCAAACACAAGACAAATATTTGTCTTTCCAGTCATGTCCTAGTCTCTTATCTTGTTCGGTCCAGTCCCGTCCAATCATGTCTGCATACCAAACGCTACCTAAATGTCTATTTTCTCATTCTTCCCTTAATTATAAATTGGAGAATATTTCTCTTTCTATTATTAAGAATAAAATTGTCTTTTTATTAATTAAAAAGTGTAATAATCACACAATTTTAAACTATATACCTTTTTTATTGAACTGTTTATTTTGAGACGGATAAGGTATTAACTTCCCAAAGAGAACATTAAAACTATATTTTAATTTTTTTTTTTACATTTTTGATATATTACCGAATTAACCTAAATAAAGTTATAGTAACAACACCCTCCTTTTGGGAAGATATTCCTAAAGTTAGGAGGGTGAGGGTGAAAATAGAGAGAATGAAATATGTAATTCTCATTAATCATAAACCCTTTAAATAGGGTGGAGTTTACAAAGAAAAGTAAAAATTCATTATGGTAAATTCTAATACTAGGAAAATATTATGTCAATCACTTCCTTTTGATGAAGACACATAATCCTTCAACACTCCCCGTCTCCCCCTTGTGCCGAGTTAAATGAGTGATGGTGCATAGTTCTAGCCTCATTAAAACTTTACGCCAAAGAAACAGAACCCAATGGGAAAAATAAAAAAATTGGACGAAGGAAAGAGTACAAGACACCAATAAATAATTTCTTTAGATTACTATATTTCTTGATTTGTACATCAATCAAGAGGTTTATAAAACAAGATGATTTATAAATTGTTGCCTCTCTAAAACCTTGCACCAAGGAACAAAACCCAGTGGGAAAAATAAAACCTTGGGCGAAGGAAAGAGCACAACATATCAATATCACATGTATAGTAGACTCCCCTTTTGTCTACTACTCCCCCTGATTCGTACATTAATCACGGGAGTTTGGAAAACATTTGCATTTTAATACTTTCTACATGTTTCCAAAATATGTTTTAGGTAATGATTTGGTAAAATATGACACATTCTCCTGACATCTCACTTGATTCTCTTGAATCTAGAGGAGAGTTTGTTACTGCTGATTGTATAGAAACTTTAAGCAGAATATGTTCTGTGTTATCACCCTTGATGTATCTTACTTTCATTTATTCGATACATGATGCATTATTTCCATATATGCAAGTAGGATAGTGGTTGAACTCAAAATTACTAACTCATTTAATATGTGTAATGACAGTCCTTAATCATATACATTTCTTGAACAGTCTCATGGAGAGTAATGTTCTTGGAATCGTTCAAGGAGGTAGTTACAAGGGTTAGCTTAGCTTACTTCCAAGCAATCGGAGTGTTCCATGAGGTAATTCCTTATCCAGTTTGGGAACAACCTTTGTATGGATCAGACACATACCTAATATCAGCAAAGACATACCAATATATTGTTTGGTGTTTTTCTATAAGAGCTAGTACTTTTACTGCTTACATTCTAAGTAGGTATTGAAGTTTCATTATCAATCCCATTTTTCTTTCTATAGGGAAAGCATAAGTCTATGTCAATGGTTTCAAAAGATTAATTTGATATCATTCCAATGACGTTGCGTTGGCGCTGAGCTAAATCTAGCTAACAAGTTTACTGAGAAATACAATATACGGTCAAGTGTATTGTGCTAAGTACGATAATGTGCATATTGTACTTAGATAGGGAATTCCAACTCTCCAACACTTTTTCGTCACCATCCTTTAGATGAAATTGATCTTTCCTTATATCCAACACTTTGACCGATCATGGGAGTGCTAACCTGATGAGCTTTGTCCATATTAAATTGCCTAATTATTTTCTAGACATATGCGATCGGTGAATTAATATTTCACAAACTCGGTGTCCTAGCTCAAATAACTAGACAAAACCAAGTTTTCCCAAGATTTTTCTTCTCAAATTTAGATTTCAAGTAGCATGTGACTACTCTTATTTTATCAAGAGTGCCTATTATGTTCATAACATCGACATATAAAGCTACTTTAAAAATCTGGAACTTGTTTTCCTAAATAAATACACAAAGGCACAGTTCATCGTTCTTATATATTTTTCCCACTCAAGTATTCACTTAGGCGGATATACCACACCGCATAGATTGCTTTAATTATAAAGTGAGCGTTTTAATTTTATTACAAACGCATTTCGTGGTTTAGAGTTACTTGATTTTGTTAATGTAATATCATCAATCATTTTTTATATATCTCTGAATTTAGATCCCCGTAGAGATATGTGGTAACCACATTCATGAGCTGCATTTCCAGTCCTTCGGAAACTATTAGGCTAATTAATTATCAGAACGTTATAACGTCCATCACGGGAGAGTAAGTCTTTTCGTGGTCAATCCAGGACGTTGTGAGAAACCTTGCGCCAAAGGATATCCTCATACATTATGACTTCATTATTCTCATTACGCTTTATGACAAATGATTTATCTATGTCTTATAGGCTTTACACTTGGTGGGTTAGCACTACCAAACCAAATACATGTTCATTTGTCAAATAATATGATTCTCCTGGATTGCTTATTTAGTCCAACTTGCTCTTTGTTGATATTTTTCAACTGAGCTTGGTTCGATGTTAATGTGCTATATCATCTCATAAGCAACAATATATGCAAAATATATCATCAATGAGTATGTATGATATGTCCATCGACTCATATGCACTCTCATAATTCATTTGAGATTTCTTTGATCTCTGGAATCAATATTAACTTCGGAGCGTCCTCCAGTAATGATTCATAGACATAGTTTAATCAGAGACAATCTCATGAGAGGTTTATGTATTGATGACAAATAGTTGTGCCTTACTCTTATCTTACTTTAGATGAGTATCTATCGAACCAATTATCTTCCCCCATTTCCGTTTGGGAGCTACGACCTCAACCACACCTCCACCATGTGTGATTGCAACGCACTTTCCAGCGACGTTGTGCCTTTGTTTGGGGAATTTAACTTTGCGAGTATATTTGCAGCTCGTATATGTGATCTTGTCACTTTTGGAATAACATTAAACGTATCAGGTATCAGTCTGATTCGTTTGACTTCAACTTTACATTATGAAGTTTCGGGATCAACATGAGACAAAGTGGGAATATTTAATGACACTTCCTGTCGTTCCTATGGAAAATCCTTTTTCCTATCTCCCCCTAACGACGGGAAGACTGCCTCATCAAAGTGACAATCCGCAAATCTAGCGGTAAACAAATCACCCGTCAAGGATTTTAATTAACGGATAATTTTTGAAGATTCATATCTAACAAACATACTTAATCATTTTAAAGACCCATTTTGGTGTGTTGGGGGGGAGCAATTGGCACATATACTGCACAACCAAACATGTGTAAATGTAAAATATCAAGCTTATATCCAGTTACCAACTGGTACACATGAGACTGGTTAGCTAGTAATAGGTCTCAAAATGAAGAAGTAAAGTTGTATATAGTATTGCATAACCCCAGACACATGTAGGTAAATTGGTGCGCATAACCAATGTCTTGGCTACCATCTATATTCTTTTGATGATAACTTCTATGAGACCATTTTAGATATACATATGGGGTATAGGAAACTCTACATTGATCACAATACATATGCAATAATCATTAAATCCTTATGATATAAATTCTCTAGCATTCCAAGTCATGTAGACTTGATGAGATAATGAGGGTGGTGAGCCCTTAAACGTATAACTAGTGCTAGGAGTGCAACATTTCATGTGGACAATAATACTATATGCGTTCATCGTGTCGAAACCAGAACCATAAAGTACTTTAATGGCCCGCATTCTGGATGTTTATGTCATAAATATCATCTTGTATTCGTTGTAAGAATGGAATATTTTTGTATTATGTCCTTAGCTTTAGGATGGTCTCATTCCTGTCTTGGCTAAGGATCAGGGTATACAAGAGTTTTAGGTATTCGAGAGGGTATATTATGATGGTGGTGTTGTTTCTTATGCTGTAGAAGTCAACAGTTGCAATTTGCCTCATTTTGTCTTTCATTTGAAAGAGAATGTGTCTGTGTGTATTTTGTGATACAGGATTACTAGACCATGGTATATATGTTGAAACATATACGTGTCAAGTTCTTTATTGGTGACAAAATATGATTTAATGACCTAGATAATCCACTAGTTTGACATGTTATTTTCTCTAATATATGTTACTTTCATATCATTAGAGTTGATTTTCTCTAATATATGTTACTTTCATATCATTAGAGTTCATGTACATATACCCATTTCCATTCTTAT
The DNA here is from genome assembly GCA_954870635.1 of Arctium minus. Taxonomy (NCBI): domain Eukaryota; kingdom Viridiplantae; phylum Streptophyta; class Magnoliopsida; order Asterales; family Asteraceae; genus Arctium; species Arctium minus. The sequence continues at coordinate 16,949,324 of OX941097.1, read as the reverse complement.
ATTATGATTTTCAGTTGATAGGAATATCTCAACAAGGTTTCTATTAATACAGTGTTGTAGTGACTATTAATTTTGTACCAATAAGAAAATGACAGTACATCGTCTAAGTATTTTGGTTGGATAAATTATAAAATAAATATTAGTCAATCTCTTTAGATTGTGTGCAATGTCCTACAAAAACTCAAGTTTTCCTCGATACATTTCTACACAGAACAGAGAATATCGAGAGTTTTGTATTTGTTTTTAATGTATTTCTTTACATCTATAACGATTATCAATTTGAGTGTGCATATTTATTTTATGCTTAATATAAATTTTAAGGAAACATATGCTTAATCAATCTTAAATTAATATGATATAGTTTGTTTTCAATTTGTTCCTTTTTCAAAAGAACTATTGATTAATGTATTTCTTCTTTGACTATTCAATATCAACTGGGCAGTAGTTGCATCTCTGCTCCAAGGATTGGAAAATCTTTCCAACTATTGTCATGACCCTGACCCTTTCCATGGTTTTGTCCACATGGTACATAGATGTCATGTGTGACAAATTGTCTTCACTCACTATTATTTGGAGTTGTTTCCACCTCTAACAGTTTCATTATTGATCTCGGGAATTTTCTTTGTCCCGACATATCTGTGTTGTTATTTGAAATAACCTTGTTGTGTCTCTCAACCACTTACAGTAGGTTGATGAGTTTGTCTAAAGGTTGTGTTCCAACTTATATTGGTTCATTAATATTTAATGATATATAAAAGGTGGAAATAATGTTATAAATCATGTCATCTTCTGTGAGTTCCTTGCCATAGAAGTTGAGACGCATTTTGGATATAACATTTCTTTGTTGAAATCAGTTAACTTTTTGTAATCGAGTAAATGGATTTCATTCTGCAATACGATTAGTTCGGGAAGTACATATTCATTAATACACCTGATTCTCCCTTTTGGGACATCCCACAGTTCTTTGAAGGTTTCTAGTAAAGGTATTCCTATGAAAGTTAGGATTTATATGTCGTCTCAAAACATGAGGGAATTTGTTTGTACCTTTTCAATAGGTTGGTTTTAGGGTCAATAAGGAGTTGATGGACTTTAAGTATTTTCTTGTACCTTTCAAGAGAAGATTTGTATACTCATTTATGGTACTCAGATTCTTTTGAGTTTACGACGTTGATTTCGGGATTATATATATAAGGGATAATGTATGATTTTCTAAAACAATGAATCACGGTCTATCATCATTATATTATGTATGAAATTTCATTATCATAATAATATTGGATTACTGTATACTTACATTTTGTTGATAATACTTCATCAATATTTCAATTTGTGAAAAGAAATCACTCAATTTGTTGGATTTCCATGTAGTAGGGGAATCACATGGATTTCTTAAGTCTCTACAAACCTTAGAGCTATTTACACTCATTTGACAAAATCCAATCGATATTTTACGATTTATTTAAGTTGAAGATAACATAGTTAATTATATAGCTTTTGGCATGAGGCCAAAATAAATGGGTTTGACATATGAAGCCAATTTCAATGTTTTAATACCTTAATATTATTTTGAGATATTTTGTCACGAGGCCAAATAAATATTGTTTTTTGCATAAAGCAAAATTCAAAAAAATTTAACACATTAAGGATATTCAAAACGTTTTGGTAAATACCAAAAAATATATGGATTGAAAATGTAACTTTCAAAAAATTATTTATAAGATTGTGAATTATAAGTAGGAACTTATAACTGTCGCAAACATTTGAATATAATATATGAAATTTTAAGGCTAAATCCATAGAAAATAAATATTTAAACATACATTTGAATAAACAGAGACATATTAAAACAAACTACAATGATATTCTTTAAAATAAATAATTCAATATTAACGTAAACAAATAAATAATATTGATCAATTAAAGTAATCAATTAAGCAACCTAATATATGCGTCCAACTATTTATAAATAAAATATGATTAAAGATATATTTAAAAATGTCATTATTTAAGGAAATTGTTTATGAAATATAATCATTTATATGATATTGTTGTTATGGGAAGAAAATCAATTTCATAAAAAAAAATAAGTAACTATAATTTAATAGACAATTAGATACTAAATTTATTACAAACTAATAAAATGCTACATAATTATTTATTTTAATAAGTAGATATTCATTAAATCATTAACTAAAATAGATGATTAGTTAATATTCAAACCCAATGATTTATTTAAAAACAATTTAACCTTAGAACACATATAAATCATTAAAATATCTCAAAACAATGATGTATTATGCTTATGTTAATTATTTTTCGTTTTTTATGTACACAATAAAAACAAAGGAGAATGTTGAATTAATAATAACTAAACATGCCCAATAAATTCATAATTAAATTAATTAACTAAGCATGTTTAATAAAGATTATAATTACGAAAGATAATAGTGCAACAAAATGAATGCTAATTAACTGGTCGAATTCAACATATACGATAGTCCAAAAAGAATAAATTACAGTAATGTATTCACATTCGTTATTGTATGAATTATGCATTATGTATTGAAGATAAAATTATAAATAAAAATCAGTCGTTGATCAATGAATATATATCACTATGTAACATGATAACAATATTCAATAGATCTAGCAATTAAGTTAAATATTATACCAATAATATGATCTTTAATCATGAAATTTGTATTCCAAATAAACAATGTATTCAATAAAAAAGATATAAATACAATTATGAAATTCATATTAAAAAAAGAAAAGAATAAAAGTTATTGTTTTTTTCTTTTTCTTTTTGATAGGAACAATAATAAAAGGGGTTCCCAAAAGGAGTTCCGTCCATTCAAAAATTGTGATGACAATTGTTACAAGCAAAAGTATATAATACTACTTTTAATTAAGTTTTATGTTTTTCAATTTGATTCTCATCATCAAGGAAAATTTTATTTTATGGTATTAAAATAACTAGTAATGAACTATCATTTACAAGTTTAATATAAAAAAACATACCTTATGTTGATGTTAATATCGTAAAACATCTTAGCATTTGCTCACCGGAGCAACGTGCTGATAACGTGTTATAGGAAAAGTAAAATAGAACAACAGTAAATAGAGAGAATGAAATCTGTAATTCTCATTAATCATAAGCCCTTTAAATAGGGGTGAGTTTACAAAAAAAAATGAAACATTCATTATGGTAAATTCTAATACTAGGAAAATATTATGTCAATCACTTTCTTTTGATAATGACACATAATCCTTCAACATAGATTTATTTTTCAAATTTAATTATTTTAATTTTTAATGATAAAACTTGAATTTAAAAAGTAAATGAAAAAAGAAAAAGGAGAATGGTGTAAGATTGGAGGAGGGATATGAAGACTGTATGCCTCGTGATCGGAGAACACTAGATCCCTCCTCTGTCACGTGCCCTTTTTGACCATCGCATTTGACTCTTTCTACTATGACATCCTCCAAAATAATTTGGATGTGAACATAAATATTTAATTATTTTGCTTGTGATATTAAATTTTATTTAAACTTTAATTATTTAAAATAGCCTTTTATATACATACAAGTGTATATATTTATAGAGAGAGAGAGTCAGGTTCTGATGAGAATTTAAGGTTAACGTGAAAAATGTGAGAAATAGTTATCAACTGTTGGATAAAAGTTGATGCACATTAGGATAAGATTCACCGAGATACACTAAATCAATTTCTTTGTAAAGCGCATTCATGGAAGAGCATGAGATTAAAAGTGATCAACGGTTCAGATCTACTTTTCACACCACTCACGTTAACCTCAACTTTTCACACGATCTTTTGTCTATATATATATAGAGAGAGAAAAAGAGAGAGATGAGAAAGTTCAAATGAAAACTCAATTTCCATTGTGCACGTGAGGACAAATCTCAGTCAGTCCATCTCTATTGATCCAACAACTCATATTAAATAAAGTTTTTAATTTTAAGATGTTTAGGAGTAAAAATGGAAGATAATTTAAACCTACGTCTACCATATTTGACTTTTTATTTTCTTTTTTAATTAAATTTTTTTACCCAATTAAAGTTTAAAATAAATTATCTTAAAAATTACTAATATTTTAATCAAACAAATTACATAAAAAAACGAGAATTTCGTGCTCTTCGATATGACATTCATCTCGATATAGTTTTTTTAACCGTTTTTACGTAAAATGCTATATATGTATTATATTCATTACAAATATTTATGCACGTTCAAATCTGTACAACACCTCGACACCGTAAGTATGTAACTCGACATCACATTTTTTCAATGTCGTAAGACATTGCATTTCTTCAGCACCGTAACCCAACACCCATCAAGATGAATCGAGAACCTATCAAGTAATTCTACTCTGAACCGGGAATAAAAGAGACTGCATCACGTCTCCACATCTTTACGGATCATTCATGTATTATTAATCATGAAAAATGTATCATTCAGGATGAATAATACAATATTCAGGGTGAATAATTCACGATTCATGAATTCGTGTATTTTCATCATGAATGTTGTGTAATTCATCCTGAATACTATATTATTTATCATGAATAATGAATGAACGTTCATGTTTGTTATTTATACTGAATGTGGGACATCCGGGAATGCGCATACATATTCATAATGAATTAGACCAAATTTCGGTTGTGAATTGGAAAACAAAAGAGAGTGCGCCATGTGTCTACACCTTCACGGGTCATTCATATATTATTCATCATGAATAATACAAAATTCAGGGTAAATAATAAACGATTCATGATAAATAATACATGAATCATGAATTCGTATATTATTCATCCTGAATATTGTATTATTCATCATGAATAGTGAATAAACGTTCATCTTTGTTATTCATACTGAATGTGGACACCCGATGACGTGCATGCATATTCATAATGAATATAACACATATATAGAATTTCACGTAAAAAACGGTTAAAACGAAAAAAAAAAACTATATCGATATAGATGTCATATCGAAGAGCACGAAATTCTCGTTTTTTGGTGTAATTTGTTTGATTAAAATATTATTAATTTTTAAGATAATTTATTTTAAAGTTTAAGGGGGTAAAATTTTTTTAATTAAAAAATAAAATAAAATGTCAAACAAGGTAGACGCTGATTCAAAATTTCAAATTCTCATTTAACCTTATTATGTATTAACCATTGATTAGTTTTCTAAGTTTTAATCAATGGTTAAGATTTGTCCTCGTGTGCACAATGAAAAATAAGTTTTTATTTTAACTCAATGCAACCCAAACAATGCAACCCAAACAATTTGTACAAACTATGCAAACCAATCTTAGCCGTTCATCAAGTCTAATGAATATATGATTTTATTATGTTTCCTAATTTAAAATCATGATTATAATTAATAAACTTAACATTTCCTAATTTAAAATCATGATTATAATGAATAAACTTAACATTTTTCATATATATCACAATCATTATTAATTAATCATAATCATAATCATTATCCATAAATATATCTATTGTTTCCTAATATAGTGGTTTGCATAGCTTGTACAAATTGTTTGGGTTGCAAAAGAAACGCACCATATATATATATATATATATATATATATATATGTGGAGTTTTAAATATAAACTATGAAAATTATACCAACCATACAATCTAACTATCCATCTAACTTAATGAATATCCAGTTCTATAAATATCTTGATTATTTGCTAATGGAAAGAAGTGATTATAAATTAATGAATCATATCATCTTTCAAAAATACTTCGATCATAATGAATGAACTCTAATCATTTTCCATAATTATATTCATAGTTTCTAAGGGAGAGGTTCATTTGAGAAATGCTAAATATATGAGAAATAGAGAACTAATCTTAGCCTTTCATTCGGTCAATATCAGATTTGACTGGTCAATATTGCATCTTTGACTGGTCAAAAGTTGCGAATATTCCAAAAATAGAAGGACAACTTCATAATTTTTACAAATACACGAGACGAGTTCATATATGAACCTGTATGATTCACATATGAACTATATGTTCAAATGTGAACCAGTGTAATTCACATATGAACTCTTTTAATTGATTCATATATGAACCAATTAATTGATTCACATATGAACTAATTAACTGTAGGTTCATCTATGAATCAGTTGAACTATTTAATAGATTCACATATGAACTAATTAACTGATTCATATATGAACGTATAGTTCATATATGAATCAGTTAATTAGTTCATATGTGAATTACATTGGTTCATATATGAACATATAATTCATATGTGAATTATACAGGTTCATATATGAACTCGTCCCACGTATTTTACGAAACTAACCCTCTATCTTCTACAGACTACACAAGGAATTATCCGGTGTTTCACGGTCAAAACTGCAAATGTTGACCAGATAAAGGGGCTAGGATCATTTCTTTATTTCTCACATTTTTAGCATTTTCTCAAATGAACCTAATCCTAGTTTCTAATATAAGCGTTGATCATAGGTTGTACTATTTCTATGATTTGTATTTGAAACTCCCCCAGCCCCTCTATATATATATGATTATTTTAAATAAAAATTGAACCTGTGGTTACTAGTTTTTTTAAACAAAAGATAACTTTCATTAATAAACTTCTAAAGGGGATATATTGGTAATAGAATGAGTAAAAAAACTCGACATATATCAAAATAAGAAATGCGACAAGAACAGAAACGGGGCGACTGCACCAAAACATGTGGAATCCTATTAGCTTGTCACCTATTGAAACATATAGGGTAAAAGTTATGTTGAAGGAGTAAAGTGTGGCATAGAAAATCACCAAATCTAATACCCAAGAGTCGTTGCCCATAAAATTTCATTTTGTTGTCTTCAAAAGCTCTATAGAACCATGAGAAACTAATCATTAATCACACTAGGGAAAGAGTGTAGGATAACGAAAAACAACCATAATAAATCATTTCCATGGCTAGCCTTCCCATCAACCATCTCCCAAAGCCACACCCCTCTCCAAACATGTGTAGCAAAAACACACTCAGTAAATATTGTGAGGTAATCTCCAGATTAATTCCACAAGAAATACAACTTTCAGGCACCGTAATTCCTAGAGATTGCAGGTTTGTTCTAGTTAGCAATGCATTACAGACTACTCTCGAAGCAAAGCTTCTAACTCCCAGGGGGATGTTAATTTGCATGCCAGAGTTTTATCCAATTGTCTTCAACAAATTATATAGAATTTGGTTATAGGGCCTCCGTAGCTAGACAAAATATGATTTTGACAGTGTATGTAACACCCCGATTTTAGGGCTTGAATATATTTTTATAGTCTTGTTGGATGAAGAATTCAAATACGAGTCCAATGGTTCTTTCCGGAGCAAAATCGAAGCTAAAACGAAGAAGTTATGACCATAACAATGATCGGGCATGAAAAACGAAGAAATCGAGCGAGCAATTTCTAGTGCGACTTTGGTGCGACTTTCTGAGAAATCTGGGCGACTTTCGTGTGTAACACCCCGATTTCCGAAAGGTATCATTTCAAGTTAATAAAGAAATCAATATTTTAAGGGAAAAATAAGATATAGGATTTTGGGCTTGAATCCTAGATTTTATGGTTTTTTTGGATAAAGTATTCAATTACGATTCAAACGGTTCTTTTTGGAGCAAAATCGGAGTTAAAACGAAGAAGTTATGGCCAAAACAATGATCAGACGCGAGAAATGGAGGTTTTCGGAGGCCCGCGGGTTGGTGGGCAACCCTAGGCCGCCGAACCCTATGGATTGATATTGAGGAAGTGTGCGGTTTACCCCACGGCTTCCAAGCCATGGGCCAAACCGCGGGAGACGATCTGAGGGTTTTATACGCGATTTTTGGAGATCTAACTTCATTTCCTCATAACTTTCTCCTCCTAGATCCGATTTTGATGATTCAAGTTGCTATGGTTTTGTTTTTGAGAGATTTTCAAGGTTGGATTGTTATTTTTGGGAATATCCAAGAATATTTGGTGGTGTATTGGAGGCAAAGGTCAAGAGCTCATCATCATCACCTCCATCTTTAAGAAATTTGGGGTTTTCTAAGTTTTCACCAAAACCTAAGTGGTAAGTTTATCCCCTCCTTTTCTAAACCTTAAAAGGTGATGTAAATGCTTCATTGATGGTTTCCTAGTTTTGATTTCTTCAATTTCGGTTTGTAAGATTTTGGAAGATTTGGGTCAAAACTAGGGTTTTACTCAAGTTTTGATGTAAAGTGTTTATGGGTCGATTCTATATGGTTTTGGATGTATATTTATGGTGGAAAGTTTATGAATCTAGGTTTATGGAAGTTTTTACCTTGAAGATTCAAGTTGCTTCAAAGGAGCTCTAAGCGGGGTAAAATCTAGATTTAGCCTAAATCTAGCAAGTTGAGTTCATGTTGATTTGTGAAAACGGTGTACATGCCAAAATATTCATTTTAAGGTGTTTTGTGTTCTACGTGAATTTGTTAACTGCTGATCACCTAATAAGTTTTGGTTATTTTGAAATATTTAGTTTTATAAACATGGTGAAACACCCATTTTGGGACTTTTGAGGCATTTTGATAAATAAGCCATTAAGGAAAATGTTTTAATAATGCATTGCATAAATGGGGATTATTTGGTAAAAATGCATTTTGTGTTGTTGGAAATATGCATAGTTCGTGTCATGAGATGTTTTGAAAGTAGCAACGCGTGATTCATTGGGTTTTGGTCATTCCCGACCTCGTGAATATTTCGGACGTTGTACTTCTTTTGGTTTTGGGGGAAAAGACGCATTCCAAGTATTTTGATGGGCAAATCTTAAGCACCGACAATTTTAACTAGTTATTTTACGGGTATAAGTCATTTGGTGTAAATGCTCTCTTAGTGTGTTTTGGGAGAATGTTTAACCTTGTGTTATGAGACGTTTTGAAAGGGGTCAATGGTATAAACTTGTTTTTGGGAAAATGATCCGTTTCAACTTAAGTGGTGTTGGAGTTTGGTCGTGTGCGTTTTATCGCATTGTATTGCTTTTGACTATGAGTCATTTGGTTGTTTGAGCACGTGGCTCGGTATTTTATTATGATTGGGTTTAGGACATTTGTCCCGTTTTGATAACTCGAATTCGAGCTTTGGTTGCGATATTGGATAAGGGACTCAACGTAAGGGTCTTTTATGGTTGAAGTTGATATCCCGTGGGTGTAAGTTTAAAGCCACTGAGCCTGACATCCCTTGCGCTTGGAATCATTACGTCCAATGATGGAACACTAGTTTTCCACATTGAGGCACGTTTAGGCATCAGATTGGGCTATAAGTCCTACGTGTTAAGTATTACGATATTGGATGAGGGACTTAACGTAAGGACCTTTCGCGGTTGAAGTTGATATCCCGTGGGTGTACGTTTAAAGCCACTGATCCTGACATCCCTTGCGTGTACTTCTGTTTATATGACTAGTCTTAACAACATAAATGGGCTTACTTTGTGTACCATTACATTTTATGGAATCGGGTCTCCCCTGTCACCGAAAGGTGTTGTTTTTGGGTATTGAGTTTTATTATCCTTGTTTTCGGTGACGTTTTGTATAAATGGATTTTATCCATGATGTATGGGTTGAGTATTATGCCCCACCCATGTTTTGGGTGTTTCTGTATATAGAGTTTAACCGCATTTTCGTAAATGGAGAGTTTGATTTATATTCACGTTTTGAGTGAGTTTGCGTTGAAATTAGTTTTACGAAAGACGTTATATGTTGGGACCTTGTCCTTGAAGTAGTTGGATTTGAAAACGTTTATATTGGTGTTTCTTTGCCCAAAATACATATTATTGGAAAAAGAGTCGTTTTCATGTTCAAGCATATCATATTGAAAGATTATGATTTAAACTGCATTACCTCTTTTCAAAGATATCTTATTCATGTTGAAAACTCTTGAGCTCACTAGGCGTTAAGCCTAACCTTTTTATTTTTCGGCATGTGCATCAAGTTCCAGTTGGGGTTTGGTTCTAGCAGCTATGAAGAGTTGAGCCTTAGCTTTGTTCAAGTGTAAGTAGTTGGTGAAGTCTTCTGCGGTTTGGAGATAGTGACTATTATTGGGTTTTAGTAGCACCCGTCCTTGTTATAGATTGTATGTAGAGAATAAATTGTGTGTGTTGAAGTTAAACCTTAATTTATAGTTGTGTATGAATCATTTATTGGTGTATTTAGAAAATTTTAAATTAGTTTCTATTTCCGGATTTGAGGGTGTTACATCGTGCGACTTCACCCGCTTTAGCACATGTCAGCTCTAAAAGTCCGATTTTTCTTGGATCATCTTCATTTCCTCATAACTTCTTCATCTCAACTCCGATTTCAGTGATTCTTTTTGCTATGAACTCTTTTTTAAGAGCTTTTCAAGATTAGAACAAGATAGTGGAAGTCTATTGGAATATCCAATAGTATTTTGTGGTGGCAAGCTCCTCATCTCTCTCGGTTTTAAGCTAGGGTTTAATGTGTTTTTCATTCTCCTCTTCTTTCCATTTTGTCTTAGGTTTGGATCTTTGGAGGTGAATGAAACACTTTTCAAGTGTTGGATCTAAAATTTAGGAGGTGTTGCTTGTGGATTCAAGTTTTCACCAAGAAAACTCAAGTTTAGGGTAAAAAACTAGATTTAGCCTAAATCTAGCAAGGTGAGTTCAAGTTGCTTTGTGAAAACTATGTTCATGCCAAAATGTGTATTTTGAAATAATAATGTGTTTACTTGGTATTTATCAATGTGTTGAGTATTTGACAAAGTTTTCATATTTGATAAATTTGGGTTGATAAATCTTATGACAATGCCTATGTTTGAAATTTTTAGATATTCTGACGAGTAAATCTCATAAATGTGTTCTTTTAGTGATTTATTGTACAAATGGAGTCTATTTGACGATTTATGAATTTTTTATTTGTTTTTATAAACCATTTGGAAAATGCACATTATCGTGTTATGAGACATTTTGAAAATATAAGGGTATAAGTTCATTTGGAAAATAGTTTGTCTTAATAAATGATGAGTTTTTTTTTGGTTAATCATATCTTTGAGGTATGTGTTTGCATAAACGCCGGTTAAATGCGTTTTATTGGAAAAGACATTTATTTAATGGTCAATTGAGTTTTGGGCATTTTGGTTCGGTATTGACTTAAATGAGTCTTGGTGACATTTGTCCGGTTTAATAGTTAAATGTAGAGATTTGGTTATGATTTGCATTTATTACATCTTATTTGGGAATTACATGTTTTGAGTGCGTTAGTCATTCATTGGAGTAATGTATTTTATACTGTAATGCATTAGATCCATAAGCATAGGAGTCAGTTTGTTGGTTTGAAAATGGGATTATTATCCCTATTTTATATCTTGGCATTCATACGAGTAATAAATTAATCTAGAGTGGTTGAGCTTGACACTTATACGAGCGATAGACTTGGAGTGGTTGAGCTTGGTTTTGCCGGTATTAAGGAGAGGAACCATTTGGGTCGGACTCCGGGACTGTGGTCGTTATTTCGGAGAGGAACTCTTATGAGTCAGGCTCCAGGATCGTGGGTATTACGGAGGTAATCTCTTGTTGAGTCGGACTCAGCGACCCTTGTTTTGAGGCTTTGGGCCAAATAGAGATAACACTAGGATCGGGGTATTGCGGAGATGAACTCGTATGGGTTGGGCTCCAGGACCTTAGGTATTGCGGTGGAAACTTGAGAGGAGTTAGACACCGGGACCGTGATCTTAGGGTGTTGCTTGATAACGTTGAATCGTGGCTTACTTTGTGTTTCACCATAGTCGACGGAAGCGGGTCTCCCCCGTCACCGAAAGGTGTTTTTTTGGGTATTGCATTTTATCCATGTTTTCGGTGACATTTTGAGTATGGATTGACAATCATGATTTATGGTTTTGATATTATTGAGTTTTATACATGTTTTTGAGTGATTTGGATAATAGAGTTTTATCTATATTTTCAAGATTTGGATATTTAACTTCATTGTGTCTTGGAGTGAGTGTTGGTTGTGAATCTGTGTTAAATGGGTGTTTTGATTTAGTGTTTTTCATTACGAAAATAGTGGGTTTGGAAAGATGTTTCTTTTACGATGAATGCATTTCATAATGAGAAGTTATGTTTTAAATAAGCGTCTTTCAGTTTTACTATTTTATATTCATGATGAAAATTGTTTGAACTCACTAGGCCTTAAGCCTAACCCTTTTTATTTGTTAGCATGTGCATTAGGTCCTTGATGGGGGGTATGGTACTAGCGACACTGTGAAGAGTTGAGTACCTATTAGAGACACGAGAATGATATAGCTATTGAGTGACATCTTCCGCACTTTGGAGATGGCGACTGTTAATGGGTTTTAGTAACACCCGACCTCGATCTAGTCTTGATATAAGGCTTAGTTTACCTATTGTTGATGTTATAACTAGTTTTTTTTAATCGAGTTAATATAAGTATTGATTTAGAGAAAGAGAAACCTATTATGTGATGTATTATGGAAAATTTTAAATTAGTCGCTCTTTCCAAATCTGAGGGTGTTACGGTGTAATCTTCATTCGGACTCCCATGCCAGATAATTCTTTGTTGATGTTCCTCCTTGGCTTCATACTACAAATCTCCTTCATATCCCATGGTAAGAAAAGTTGACGGAGTCTCATTGTTCCACTTCAGGGTGTTGGGCACGAAAGATCACTCACTCATAATTCTTGCAGGTCCTCTTTAATAGGTTTTTCGATTCTCATATTACCCACGTCCCATAGCCAAAGATCTTTCCAGACTTGAACAACCTTCTTTATACCAACCTTCCTTATGTAACCCATTGAAAGGATAAGTTGAGAACTCTGGATACTTCTCCAGATAAAACACAAATAGTGCCCCAAATTGACCTCTAGAAACTCCTATCGTGGGTAGTATTTCGTATTGAAAACCCTACTAACTAGAGAATCATGATTTGATAAGGACGACAACCTTGTCTCCCCAACATTTCCAGATTGAAATCCATAGAGGTTCGGAAACCAAAGCTATAATATTTTCATTTTGGAAAACAAAGACGATCTCATGACATCCAGTTAATCGACCGCGACCCATCTTTTTTCGGACCCCGCCAAAACAAATTTAGCATTCTTTGCCACTATTCCATTATGATGCTAAAGAGCATGAAAACACTTATGTATTATACTGGAGTCTCTTGAGTTTCAACACTAATAATTGTTGCATGACCTTCTTTCAAGATATCTGTTGGCGTCATGTCTGCAATATTTGCCAAAGCCTACCTTTCAAGTGCCCAAAAATGGCTCTTTCTTTACCACCAAAAAAATGGAGTCATAAGTATCTTCTAGTGTTGAGAGGGTTCGAGACTCTCAAGATAAATGAAACTGGTAGCTTCCTGGTTAGATAATGTGAAATTGTGATTATAAAATTTTAATTACTTCAAATAAAACATGCTAAAAACTTTTCACCTCCATATATGTTGAAACCTCCTTCTCTACAAAAGGGCTTTTTCGAGAGTAAAACTAGGAGTTCAACGTATTCTCTCATGGTATTAGAGTCAAGATCTACCACTCTAAGGGGTTGTTTACCCAAATATGTAACACCCTAAAAATAGAGTAACTTTAGAATTCGAAAGTTCGGTAATATGACGTCTATAATTGGAGGAAACCTGTAACACCCTAAAATAGGGATCAAGTAAAACCTGAATAATGCGGTAATAACATTTAAAACCAAAGTGTATCACCCTAAAACAGGGGAAATAGAGTATGGTGTATACAAACCCAAATGGAATGAAGAATATAAATCGACAACCTAATAATCTAAGCTTGTCAAGATAGATTATAGTCGGGTGTCGTTATCCTTCCAAAATGATATGTCCTCAAAATCATATGTGTCGGTCAACAAATCTCCAAAAAGACCACTTTCGACCACATGGTCATTCACTCAATCCCAACGAGCCCCGCCACTAAGATGACCTGTCATACATGACAACCAAAGAAGCAAGTGTTAGGCTAATGCCTAGTGAGAACAAATAATTTAGCAACATAAATCATAAACCCATTTGTAGTTGTACGGTTGGATATATCCGTGAGATAAATCAAAACAAACAAGTAAACCATTAGTGATCATAACATGGTATAAATAAACACCAATCACTTAGTGAGATCAACTTCTCTAAGTCTATTGCTCGAAAACATCAAATCAACCACTCTAGGTCTATTCTTGAGAGTTCCAAAATGGGAACTCATGCACAATGGAATTACATCTTACTGCCCATGGGACAATGTCCGACCATATAGGTCCACACCTTACTTACCATGGTGACCCGATGCCTATTCCATGCCAAATTGGTGAGCTCAATATCCAAAACCAATACATTGAGAACACCGTGCCTATGGATCCATTGCACTAAAACCAAAACTAACACAAACTAAGACAACAATGTTGGTTCATGTATATAATCTAATACCAATAAATATCCATACACAATTTATCAATATAATGTGAGGAATCCCACGTAATCAATTCCACCATACATTGATATAAGGCTTATCTCAATAATGATCAAGCCACAACACATATCTTTAAATCAAAATCCTAACCTTCTCAAACCCTAGTTTTACTTGGGTTTATTCAAGATTTCATAAAAACAAGGATGATGGTGATAAAATATGTAAATACATTTAACATCCTTAATCATAGTTCAAATACATTTCCAAATACTTCCATTCACACCCAAAACCCCAAAATCTCTAAAAATCAACTTTAGGTCAAGAGTTTGCCAAAATCCCAAAATCCCATGGTTTGCAAGTATGTAATAGTTTAAATACTAGAATATTATTATGTATGAAGTGTAAAACATGTATGTACTCACCTTGTTAGAAAATATGAACAAACCCTAGATGATGAGAACTTGAGAGAAGTGGAGATGAACTTGGACTCTTAATCACTTGAGCTCCTTAAACCAAAATCAACCACATAGTTTCATTTAATGCCTTTCCTTTAAGAGAAATTAATGAGGAGGGATGATGCTTACCTTGCCTTGAAGGAGAAAATCGCCCAAAAGCAAGAGAGGTTGAAATAAATGAGGTTAGGGCCGATTTTCCCCTTTTAAGTGCGTGCAGAGGTCGCACGCGGGTGGTCGCGCGGTTCGACCAGCGCAGAGGGTCGCGTGGAGTACTGGAGTCGTGCAAAGACAGTGCCTCACGAGGATGCTGGCGCAGTGCAACCCGCGCGGAGGGGCGCACGAAGCATTGGAAACAAATTGTTTCCTTTTTGGCGTTACATCGCTCAACATCGATTTGGACCGAAGCTCCAGCTAAACCAAGGGCTAAAACTACACTACGAGCGGTGAACACATTAAAGGAATATTTTGCTCACCCAAAATTCGGGGTGTTACAAAATACTTACCCGGTAAACATTTATCGGTTAAATTCAATGCTATCACTTACCTTATCGGGTAAGATTTTAGTTCATTCAAACGGTATCGTAGACAAAAATTTACCCGGTAAACGCTAACCGGGTAAGAGTCGTCGCACTCACTTACCAGGTAAGACTCTCGACCATTGCTTTCGCTCTTACCGGGTAAGATTATTGATCATTGTCGTATTCATCGATACTCATCTAGCCCCCTCTCAACTCTCTGGGACAAAATATGCCCATGTAGCCTCTGTTGGAGGGGTGTATTATAATATCATATCAGCCACACTTGGACTATTTCTCCTTCATATGTGTTGGAGTCTCTTTTCTTTCCAAAAGGCTCTTTTGAAGAGCAAAACTAGGGGTTCCACATAAATTTCACAATATATACGTAAGAAAATGTTGGTTGGGGGTAGAGATGGGAAAAAGATGAAAGTGTTGGTTTTTACCCTGCCAGCCTCGAAGAAGTTTAAGTCAAAACGTGATGTTTTTTTCACTTATTTCACCATACAATATTTTTAGAATCGGGTCATGTCCATATCTATTGCCGCCCGCGGAGGGGGGGGGGGAGGGGGGTATTACATAGGTAAGGAAAAACATTCAAATTATATATTAAAGGTGATATGTTTGATGCAATGATGCGTATTACATGCTACTGGGTAATAGTGCATTCCTTAATAAGTTGGAAACTTATTTATTACTTCTTTCCCCCATTTTCTTCCTAACACATAGACACACACGACGACCAACTCTTCTTCACAAACGACGGCAAGACGACGACCTTATTAATCTTTTTCAAAAGTTGAGACTGACTCTCCCATCCATTTCCTCCTTCAGCTTGTAGTTGTAACACCCTAAAATTCAAAAATAGCGGATAATTTAAAACTTCCAAAAAAACTCTTAAATACATAGCATTGAAACATCAAATATCTAAAGTTACAAGGAAGAACCGCTATAACAACGCATCAGAGTTCTAACGGAACCATCTAGTTCCACAAACGGGGACAACATTATTCGGATGTTACTAAAACCACCAAAGTTGCTATCTTCACCAAATGTGATGACATCACTACCGTCGTCCTACCGGAACTTCTACCAAGCTCCACTCGCCACTCAGATCCATCTAAGACCTGATATACATGTTGAAAGAAAAAGTGTTAGGCTTAACGCCTAGTGAGTTAAAGAAGTTTACATCGCATTATTCATAAAACATATAAAACGAACATTTTACATTAAATATGACCATTCCTGAAATTTTGATTATAAAGAGACTTCATTTGTAAACCAAGTTACTTCTAATTCCAAATACCCAATGTAGGTAGTGCCTCGACGTCCAAATTTCCCCAAAACTCACCCACACGGTATTTCACCAAAAGACTCTTTGCATAAACCAAATGGTACGTTTTAACACCGAAAGTAAAGGTAAGGTAAAACTTCCAATTAACACCTCTCGGTGACGGGGGATACCCGATTCCATCGAATGTGGCGGGCACACAAAGTTAAGCCACGTATCAACGTTCTCGAGTTCCACATAAGACCATGGTTCCCCGTATCCGGCTCATCTGAGCTACCACCGCAAGATACCACTAATCCTAGTGTCTACTCGACCTCTAGATGAGTCTCACCATAAAGTCACAAGTCTCCGTATCCGGCTCACCATGGGCACCACCGCAAGACTTAGCTCCGTATACGACTCTCCAAGAGCACCACCGCAAGCTTATATAAACCACATGACTTGGGGACCACTCACTAGACTCAAACATGGATATTAAAACTCCATGATGAACATAACGACTCATATGCCTATGGATCCAATGCATTACAGTCTAAACATTACATGACTCTGTATGAATGAACTGACGCATCCAAAACATGTAATTAACCAACAATTGTATAATAGTTGTTTTTCAATGAAACACTCCATAAAGAGCCGTTTAAACCGGACAACGTCCTAAAACCCGTTAGGGTACAATTCAAGCCGAAAGGCTTCATAAAACGTTTGATACTCAAAAGAGCCAATATGGCTATACAAGCCAATGAACAACTTTTCTAAATATCCCCAATTTAAAAGGGTAGCCATCCTAACAACTCACACTTTTAAAGTCAAAGGAATCAAAGTTTTCAAATATAAACCCGTAGGTTGAGTAAAACCCCAAATGACCATATTCCCATGGCTGCTCTTTAAAATCTCCAACCCACACTATAACTCCATTTAAAACCATTTGTACTCCAATACTCTCATATTAGTGACTCAAGCAACCCAATACCCAAATACTTCAAATGCCCAAGAAACAAGTGTGGTGGATCAAAATCCCCTTTTTGGTGACTCAAACACCTTATAAAATAACGTAACCCATTTTCAAAGATTTATATCCCCAAATAAGTGTAGTGTACAAATGTTCACAAAAACTTATAAAAATGAAGTAACTCATGGATATACTTTCAAAACCCAAAATATGTGCATTTTGACATGTATATAGTTTTTCAAAGCAACTAGAACTCACCTTGCTAGATTTAGACTAAATCTAGGTTTTACCCACAACTTGAGTTTCTTAGAAGAGAAGATCTTAGATCCTTCCACTAGCTCCAAGCTCTCTATAGATCCACTACCACAAACATTCACAAAGGCATATCAAACCCTAGAAATGCACAACAAGGTGAAGAACACCAAATCCTAACTTTATAGATGGAAAGATGGGTAGATTACCTTGGTTATAAACTCTTGGATTCACCCAATAACTTCAATCTACTTCCTTCTCTACTTGAAAAGCTCCAAAAGACGAACCCTAGGTTCAAGAATCGCTCCAAACGGCTTTAGGAAGGAGAAGATATGAGAGAAATGAGGTTTGAAGCCCTAAAATCGCGACTAAACACCATCAGACAGACCTCGCGACTTATGTCGCGACTTGTAAGTCGCGGCGCAAGTCGTTCGTTTCCTGAAAACTCACTTCCAGTGAGTTACGCGGCTTGTGACGCAACCCTAAGTCGCGTAGCAACCTGCGGCAACCCAAAATCCCATTTTCTCGCGTCTTTCGCACTTGATTCGATTCCCGATGATTCCATTATGAAACTTACTTGATTTCCCGATACTTTTACGACCCAAGAGCCAAACGACTCTCGTAACACCGTCGAGGATACATCCTGAAATTACGGGTGTTACAGTCGTCCTGCTCCATCGACTCCTCTCCCCCCCCCCCCCCCCCGATTTATTGAAAAACTAATCACCAACCTCTTGCATTGTTGATGACTTCATCGATTACAAAGGGTGTACCATCAAACAAAATATTTGGTAATAGTAATAATTTTCTACTATCAACCAAAAGATATCACTTCAACGGTTGTTCAAATTTCCCAACACTTTCATTTTCTAAATTGAACTAAACACTTCTTTATTTGAATATGTATATTTGTTCAATAATCTTTTTATCCCTATGTAATTTTTCACAAATTATTAGAATTATTGCTTTTTATAATGGAATACCGAACTTATTACCTACAAGATTATAAATATATAACTTGATACAATTGAACATCATATAATGGTGAATTTTTATGGTGAATTTACAGATTTTCTATCTTTAAAAAGACTCAAATTCTCTTAATGACTAATCAATAAGATATTTTTCTGAAACATATAACATGGTTTGAACGACACTTAACCTCTAAAGAAGTTTTAATTATTGAATACCGTTCGATCAAAAACCCTTTAATATCAACAAATATATATAGTTAGGAGTGACCCATGCATTAGCCTTTGGTTAACCCAGATCAAGTTCATTTACCATCTTACCCTTCCTCTACTTCTCAATAACTCAATAACTCATATGTAATATACCGTAATTTGCGTGACATTATTTTAGAAATAAATGTTTGATTTAAATTTGGAAGCCTTATATAACTAGAGGGACTAAGTATGCCGATAAGCAAAAGTTTAAAAATTAGGGATAACTTATACTTGGAGAGGGCGGCCGTATGGATACTAACAAAATTAGGATTTATTGATTTATTCAATAATTAGTTTGATGAAATCATATGAACAAGGAAAAAAAAACGAGAGTCAGACTTGAAATATTTGGAGTTTCAAGCATTAATAGTAGGGTTTGAGGTTAGGGTGTGTTGGAAGTTTTGATCGTGATTAGAGACTCGTTGAATACATTTGATGGAGTTTCGCTAGCGGTTTTCATATATTAGTTAAAGGTACGGATTCCTTATTCTTCCCTCATTAATTTGTGTTTATTTGAGTCGTTATATATATGTGTACGGATTCTTCATGTTCCTCACTTTTGTTTTTATTCGATCCGTTGTTTATGTGCTAATTCCGTTTACATTTATTTGATTCGTTACATATATGTACGATTTCATTGCTTTTTCTTCCGACTCTTCCGTTCGATTTGGTTAATGTGTTCTTTCTTCCATCAATTCGGTTTGCTTTCTCGTCCGGTTAGGTTACCGTTTAGTTCTCTTTTGGTTTTGCATTCGATAAATCGAGGATGGAATGTGTTAAAAACGTCAAATTCAATTTATAAATCTGCTGATTTTCGCTTTGAAATTTTCGTGTTATTTGTAAAAATCATAACAAATCACTTGTGTATCGGATTAAGGCATACGATAAGGTTTTGAAAAGCTGGAGATGTCGTCTACGATTT
The DNA here is from genome assembly GCA_954870635.1 of Arctium minus. Taxonomy (NCBI): domain Eukaryota; kingdom Viridiplantae; phylum Streptophyta; class Magnoliopsida; order Asterales; family Asteraceae; genus Arctium; species Arctium minus. The sequence continues at coordinate 16,929,264 of OX941097.1, read as the reverse complement.
ACTGTCACACGAGAAAACTGTGATTTTTATGCTAAGGTGTCTAAAATTTGGGTTTTCCGAAACTGGTCTCGTTTTAGACGAGAACAACGCAACTGTTTTCAAAAATTCGTGAAAAATCTATTTTAAATCCAATTCGGTTCATTCTTAATTCCTTGGAATCAGAAGACATTTATTTAAAACTTCTGTTTAGATATTGTTTTCTAAAACTTATTGGAATTATGATAAAATATCGGATTTGTAAACGTGTGAAGTTCTGAAAATAGTACGACATGATTTCGAAAAGTTGTGTGTAATTCATAGTCTATGTTCGGATTTGATTTGCCGTACGTTTTGGTTTCAAACTCTTTTGTAAAGGTTCATACATGAAGTTACGTCAACGGTTTACTAAACTCGTCTCAATTAATTTTCCTTCGATTTGTAAGTCTCTTAGTTTTAGAGTGTTCGAAAAATGAAGTTTTTAAATGGAGCGGTCAATATTTTTGTACGTTCAAATATCTTTTTTATTCGTTTTGTAATTTGTATGATTTGATATTCATTTGGTATGATCACATGTGTTGTGACATACTTTTGAAGTTTATACGTTAAGGTGTACCGAGCTACTAACCACCTATGGGGGTACCATAGGCACGTCATTGTGGCACCAATGGCGTGACACCACCCGTGGCGGTGTGATCAGTCCACGACGTCTCCTTTTGATTTTGTGTGCTCTGATGAGAGCTGATGTGGTGTGATGGGAGGCGTATGGGTCGACCCTAGTTTGTAGGGTGGATGACGGTGTAGTGCCCAACACCGCATCTCACATTATTTAGTACAGTTGGATGTGAATGTCCGACGTACGTGCCTATGTGGCTTATGTCTGACACTTGTTGTATCTGTTTATGTGTGACATGAAACTCAAGTGTATGCGATTATTTGTTCGAGCTCGTTATGCAATCTTATGATATGATTTTGATTTAAGCTTCTCAGATTAGTTTGGTATTTAGTTGACAATATTTGTTTTGATTTGACAGTCTTGAACTTTGACAAAATTACTGTCTCGATATATGAATTTGGATTTATTCATTTTGTTATGACTTTTGATTAAGCAATTAAATTTGAGTCTTTTGGTCTAATTTCTTTTGGTTTCGTTTTCTTTGTTTTGGGTTAATAAAGTATGTAGTTGAAGTTAGATGTGAAATGATTATACTCAATTTAGCTTTCGTAAACAATCAAAAATTCAAAGCTCTTGTCCAAAATTCAGATTTTTATTATTTTCGGTATTGGGTTCGATTACTCGTTTGTATCTGTGCACTGAGCGTTTGGCTCAGCCACATTTATTTATTCGCGGCAGGTATTCGAAGGGAATCTAAAGAGTTTAAGGAATTCAGAGTTTCATCTTATATAAAAGGTTTGTTGGTAAGAAGTTTTAGGCTTTATTAATGTTTTGAGGTAAGTATTGGAAGAAAGAAAGTGTATCGTTTGAGTCGATTGTTATTTTTGTTGGTGCTTATTTTAATTAAGGTTTAATAATGCTCTTTATGCTTTTATTTGACGGCTTGTTTTAGGTTCGGATGTAACCTCCTTTTCCATCTCGGGAAGGGGTGTTACATCATCCCCCACCCACCCACACACCACACCACAAAACATCCCACTCGTGTATGCATATATAAATTGCTAATCCTCTGCTACCGATGCATTCCTCATTGCTAAGTATACCATTTCTGGATCTCATTTATCTATTTTTGTATCTCCTTGCGCTGGGTCCCACACACTGTCCACTCTCTGTTATATCTATACATATACATATAACACTATAGGAATAGGAGAGTACTACTGATAAGCAACAGTATCCCTTTGACGACAATCTGGTGAACTGCAACTTCTTGACTCTTATTTCATCTTCTTATATAACACCAACACCAACACCAACACCAACACATATCCCATTCTCCATCACACACAAAAACACACACACTTTCACACTCAAAACACACACACACACACACACTCCACCAACACCAACCATGCACAAATCATCATGCTCTTGTGACCACCATTATCAACCACCAAACTCATTCTCAATGCTTTTTAACATGCCTCCTTACCATCAACATATCTGTCCTTATTCTTCTTCTTCTTCTTCATCTGGTTCTGTTGATTGTACTCTTTCTTTAGCTACACCTGCTGCTTCAAGTCGTTTAAATGGCGAAAACGACTATGAGTTGCCGGAATATTCACGGTCTTCTTCTCGTTTCTGCTGGGATTTTTTACAGCCGGATAATGGTAACTCGACTGCTCCGCCGTCTCATAAAAGTAACCGCGGCGGCGCAACCGTTAACTCCTCCGGTTCTGAGTCGCTGCTTGCTCGGAGATGTGCTAACTGTGACACCACTTCTACTCCACTTTGGAGAAACGGTCCTCGTGGACCTAAGGTAAGAAACACACACACAGACACACATATAAATTGATTTGCTATATTTATTTTATTTTAGAGTAAATTATGATTTTTTGTGCATGTGGTTTGTTAAAAGTTGCGATTATTGTTCTTTTAGAAATTACGTTTTTTTGTCTTTTATGATTTATAATTCATTGTTATTTTCGTATTTATGGTTCACCTTTAGTTGTTATTTTGGTACCTTCAGTTTAGAATTGTTTACTGTTTTGGTTCTTTGTCCTTAAGTTGCCTTTAATACGCTGTATAGAATAGGAATCACCCATTTGTCGCATGAATTTTATATGGAACACAGTAATAAATGGAACAAATGAAACGGACCTATATTTTATTAATATAATCTTAAAATAAAATATAATTTTTTTCAAAAAGATCAAATACGTTTTTTTTGCCTTACATTTATTTAATCTTTAGATTTTGTTTATTTTATTTTATGTTTTCTTTAAACTTTCACTTATTGTGTTAATATTATTTTTATATAATTTTTATATTTTCGTTAATTTATATAATTTATTAAAAATTAATAACAAAAATAATATAGAAATGTATAAAATATAAAAATTGAAAACTATATAAACCTTTTATTTTGATGACATTTTAATCGTCTTAACTATATAATGATATATTTTGTTATAAAATATTTATTTTATTTTAATAATAAATTATATAAATTAATCGAAATATACAAAAGATATAAACAATTCAATAAGGGTAATATTGGTCATTTTATCTGTTTTGACATGTCTGATTTCATGTTATCAAACGTTGGACAGTTGTTCTGTCCTACCATCTCTGGATACTAAACGCACCTTAAACATAGAAATTAGTCTAGGGACGAAAATTGTAATTTCTAAACCACATGGACGAAAAAAGAAACTATTAATAAACCACAAGGACGAAAATCGTAATGTACCCTTTTTTTATATTCTTTAATTTGAGGATGAATTGATCGGAAAACTTGCAGTCACTGTGCAATGCGTGTGGGATAAGATTCAAGAAAGAAGAAAGAAGAGCGGCGGCGACGGTGGCAACGACGGTGGTGGGTGGTGGTGGAGATGCGACGGAAGGGTACAACCAGAACAGTTGGATGCATAAAATGCCGGCGTCATGCTACTCGCCGGCGGCGGTGGGGAGCGAATTTAGGTTTAGAGATGACGTGGACGACAGAGATTCTACGTTTCTGTCGTGGCGTCTCAATGTGACTGACAGAGCAGGGCTTGTGCATGACTTTACACGTTATTAAAAAAAATTGATGTGGGTCCACGTCGAGATCCACGATGATGACGTGGAAAATAGTAGTTTTAGTATTTTTTTTAGGTGGAGTAAAAAAATATGTTATATTATGGGTTATGTGTTTTATTTAGAATTAATTAATTATTGCTTTTGTCAGTCAAATATATATGAATATATGAAGTCCTTTTTTCTTTAATTTACTCTGAATATCTTTTACTTTTCTTTATTCTTTCTGTTCCTCTCTCTGTTTGTATTTTGATTTTAATTTCCTTTTTTGCATCTTATTTTGTTAAAAAAAGCGTTTTTCATCTCTTCCTTTGTTTGACCATATTAGAGTTTTAATGAAAGTTGTTACTATAAAACTGATTTTTACGAATATAATTTATTAATGTAATAATTCGAGTAAATTTACAAACAAGTTTTTATTTGTTATTTCACTTATGAAATGATTAATAAATGAAACATTCAGGATTGTATTTTTCTTTTGTTAATTATAGGTGTTCAGACCAACTTACATGCACTTCAACTAATCCTTAGTGGCTTTGCAAGACTCGAACCTGTTAATTGATTATTTCCCCATGAATCATCCTTCTCTCATTATTCACAATATATAGAGATTACAATGTGCCCAATTAAAGAAGATTACATATGTTACAATCTACCTAATTAATGTAGATTACATAGGTTACAAAACATAAATATATTCTAACATGCCCCCGCAGTTGGAATGGGAGATGGAGATCGAACATTCAAACTGGACCGAAAGTCGAGAAAAAGGGATGATGGGAGTCATTTGGTGAAGATGTCGGCATATTGGAGTGAGGATGGGATATGTAGAACTCGTACGCGTCCTAAGCCAACTTGATCGTGGATGAAATGGATGTCAATCTCGATGGGTTTTGTGCATTGATGTTGGGCCAGGTTGGTAGATAGGTAGACAGCGGAGACATTGTCACAATAGACGATGGTGGCTTTGGTGCGAGGGGAGTGGAGCTCAAGAAGTAGATTTCTTAGCCAACATATCTCAGTCACAACATTGGCAACACCCCGGTACTCGGCTTCCGCAGTGGATCTCGAAATTGTGGCTTGGCGCTTAGAGGACCAAGTAAGGAAGTTGTCACCCAAAAAAACACAATATCCAGACATGGACCGACGTGTGGTGGGGCATGAAACACCCTAAAAACCAGGGTAATTTAAAACTGCGGAAACTGTACAATTAAGCATCATCCAGAGGTATAAACCTCCCAAAAAGGGGAACTGTACCTAACCTTTACAAAAATCTGAATACGGATAAGGATCTCAACAACAAACCAATCTAAACATATACTATCTAGATTACATAAGTTGTTGATCCAGAATCATCCAAAAATGTGGGACTTAACAATGCCCAACAATCCAATACTAAACATCTCAAAAACTCTCGAGGTCAGTCCCGACACTCAAACCCTTGGCAACCTGCCGCTAACGAGAACCTGAATACATATCATTTGAGAAAAAGTGTTAGGCTTAAAAGCCTAGTGAGAACATACAGTTTATAAATTTCAAGAAATATAAACAATTGTATCATAAGATAATCCTTCCAATAAGGTTTAGTTTTACAAATGAAACCTTTGCCACAACCGGGCATTTTTGATACCAAACTCGTCATCAAATGACCAAAGATAACCATTTTACCAAGTATTGTAGCGTAACACAAAGTAGGCCACAATCCGAGTTATGAGCTAAACACTTGGAATCCATGGCCACGAACTCACAGGTCCGTACTACGATGTGAGGTAGGGCCCCCGAGGAAACCAAGGTATACTCGTTCACCAGGACTACACTATGACCCATGGCTAGTAACCGGTCTCACATAACCGTACCAAATGGCCCCCGAGGATCATATACATCCGTAGCTACAAAGAGGGGAATTATGATCCATAGCTAGTAACCGGTTTCAACCGTACCAAATGGCCCCCGAGGATCATAAACATCCATTTTACAAATAGGGGAAAAACATCTCAAATATAAGTCGACTCAATACCTAGGGATCCACTAGTAATGGTGCAGACTTGTCACAACAACACTTGTGACCAACCATAGATAGTCATATGGTATAAAATAACATTTATAAACAAAAATGCATTTTCAAGTTTAACTTCTGGTAAGAATGAAAATCATCAAAATGAAATTTAAACATTCTTTCAAGTAACCCACATAAATGTGCAAGTAAAACATCCTTTTACTTCAAATAAGATGAACCCATCATTTTAATCGAAAATAATCGGGAACCCTAAAATCTCCCAAAACTCAAGTTATATCAAATATGCAGAAAACTTAGATCTGAAACCATGGAGATATATAGGAGTTCCAAAAGGTAGCTTTTGATATGTATACAGTTTTTAAAATGATAGTAGGAACTCACCAAACAGGTTTATACGAAAACCTGAAAAACCAGATATCGACCACGACGAAGAGGTGAAGCTTTCTACACCGAAACCCCGAGAAATGAACTTAAAACTAGCAATCAACGGAGCTTCAAAGATCGAAGAAACCAAAGAGAGAAACTAAGAGAGAGAGAGAGAAGAGAGAGAGAGAGAGAGATCCAGCCTGAGATATTTTGGCTGAAACTCTCTTAAGTCGGCTAGAGGGTTGCGCGGCTTACACCACGGCCTTCAAGCCGTGGGAAAAGTCGCGTGTGCCACAAAACTGGAATACTCCAGTGGGTCACGCGGCTTAGCTCGTGGCTTTCTAGCCGCGGCCTAGCCCACGCGTGTCAACAATCTGGGGATCCTCCAGAGGGTTACGCGACTTACCTCGCGGCCTACAAGCCGCGGCATAGCCCGTGTAACTCTCTGTTTCCCACAATTTCAACCAAAACCCAAACACTAACTCTCGATTCAAAACTCGGCGTCTACGACAAAAGGTAAACGCAAGAATACAACGATAATATATATAATGAAAATCCAGGGTGTTACAATCCTCCCCAACTTGGGAATGATTTCGTCCCCGAAATCCCAACTATATAAAGAGATGAGGATATCTTCGCTTCATATCCTCCTCAGCTTCCCACGTCATGTTGGTTCCCCTATGATGCTTCCACTGCACCTTGACCATAGTGACTTCTTTGCGACGCAACTTCTTAGACTTTCTCTCTAAGATAGCGCCAGGATCTTCTACACAATGGTTACCCTCGTCTACTGTTAACTCGGAGAGAGGGATGACGCTTTCCTCTTCCGCCAAACACTTCCGAAGGTAACAAATATGAAACGTGTTGTGTATTCTGCTCAACTCTGGAGGCAGTTCTAATTGTTAGGCTTGCAAATCCACCCGTTTGAGCACTTTGAAAGGTCCGAGGAAACGGTGACTCAGCTTCCCACGCTTTCCGAACCGTATAATGCCCTTCCACGGCGATACCTTCAGCAACACACGGTCGCCCACTTGGAATTCCATCAGCCGTCTCTTTTTATCGGCATAACTCTTCTGCCGATCCTGAGCCACTTTCAATCTTTCACGAATGCTCTTGACCTTATTGGCCGTCTCTTGCACGATTTTAGGTCCGACGAACTGCTTTTCTCCCGCTTCAAGCCAACACACGGGAGTTCGGCACTTTCGCTCGTACAACGCCTCAAAAGGTGCCATTCCAATACTCGAGTGGTAGCTATTATTGTAAGCAAACGCCACCAAAGCCAGGTGCGAGTCCTAACTACCCCCGAAATCGATGACACAAGACCTCAACATATCTTCTAACGTCTGGATCGTTCTCTCGCTTTGCCCGTCGGTCTGTGGATGGTAAGCCGTACTCAACTTAACTCGTGTACCCAGCTCTTTCTGAAACCCATACCAAAAGTTCGAAGTGAACCGATTGTCGCGATCTGACACGATCGACAAAGGTATTCCATGCCTCAAGACCACTTCGTTGATATACAGTTTTGCTAACTTATCCATCGGTAAAGTCTCACGCATAGCCAAGAAGTGAGCGCTCTTTGTCAATCTATCAACTACCACCCAAATGGTATCGTGACCCCGAACAGTTTTAGGCAACTTAGTCACGAAATCCATGGTGATATGCTCCCACTTCCACTCGGGAATCTCTAAAGACTGAAGACTCCCATATGGTCGTTGATGTTTGGCCTTAACTTGTGATCACGTAACACAACGCTCCACATACCGCACCACATCAAGTTTCATTACCAGCCACCAATAGTGCAGCTTCAAGTCCCTGTACATCTTCGTACTTTCCGGATGAATGGAATACTTGGACTTGTGAGCATCTTCAAGCAGTAGATCACGGTTACCCCCAATCTTGGGTACCCACACACGACCGTTGAACAGTTTTACCCCATGGCTATCTTCCGTTAAGAGTAAACGCTGCTTCGTCATGACTTCCTCTTTGAGATTCTCTTCTAACAAGGCTTCAATATGCGATGCCTTGATCTTTTCAACAAGGGTGGATACTAACTCGATTCTCGAACAGGTAGCCCAAATACTTCCGCTATAGTCTTTTCGACTTAACGCATCGGCTACCACGTTTGCCTTCCCGGGATGGTAAAGCAACTCACAGTCGTAATCTTTCGAGCCACCACCGTTGTCTCATATTCAACTCTTTCTGATCAAAGACATACTTCAGGCTCTTATGATCTGTATAGAGTGTACACTTCGTGCCATAGAGATAATGTCGCCAAAGTTTCAAGGCGAACACTTCTGCTGCTAACTCCAAATCGTGGGTAGGATAGTTCTTCTCGTGTATCTTAAGCTGTCTCGAGGCGTAAGCGATTACCTTGACCCGCTGCATCAACACACAACCTAAACCCATCTTCGAAGCATCGCTATAGACCACGAAGTCTTCTAACCCTTCAAGTAATGACAAGATCGGAGCTTCACATAATTTCTTTTGAAGAATCCGGAACTCCTTCTCTTGCGTTTCGGCCCAATCAAACTTCGCATTCTTCCAAGTTAGAATTGTCAAGGAAGAAGCGATCTTCGAAAAATCCTGAATAAATCTCCGGTAATATCCCGCCAGACCCAAGAAACTTCGGATCTCAGACGGATTCTTGGGAGGCTCCCAATTCAGCATAACTTCAATTTTAGAGGGATCTACTTTCACTCCGTCTCGGGTGACAACATGACCCAAAAACTGTACCTCTTCAAGCCAAAAGTCACACTTGGAAAATTTGGCGTACAATCTTTCTTTTCTCAGCACATCAAGAACTTCGCGAAGGTGTTGCTCGTGCTCCAACTCGCTCTTAGAGTACACGAGTATGTCATAAATGAATATGATGACCGACTTGTCGAGGAATGGTCGGCACACCCTATTCATCAAATCCATAAATACCGTTGGTGCGTTCGTTAGGCCAAAAGGCATCACGACAAACTCGTAATGGCCGTAACGCGTTCTAAAGGTTGTCTTCGGAACGTCTTCTTCTCTTACCTTCACTTGGTGATAACCCGAACGTAAGTCAATCTTGGAAAAACAACCCGCTCCTTGCAGTTGATCAAACAAGTCGTCGATTCTCGGAAGCGGATATTTGTTCTTCACTGTCGCCTTGTTCAACTCCCGATAATCAATGCACATTCTCATTGTGCCATCCTTCTTCTTGACAAACAGGACCGGAGCTCCCCACGGTGACGAGCTCGGTCTTACGAAACCCTTCTCCAAAATCTCTTGGAGTTGTGCCATCATCTCTTGCATCTCTGATGGCGCTAAACGGTAAGGAGCTCTAGCAATAGGAGTTGCTCCTGGCACAAGATCAATCCGAAACTCTACTTGACTATCAGGCGGTAACCCAGGAAAGTCGTCAGGAAAAACGTCTGGAAACTCGTGCACAATCTTTACATCAACCAGCTTTGACTTCTCTAACTTGGCGTCGATCACGTAGGCTAGGAAAGATGAATATCCTTTCAACAAGCACTTGCGTGCCTTCGCCATTGTGATTACTGCCACTTCACCTTTTCTTTTCTCACCATAGATCACAACGACTTCACCACAGGGATTGGGAAGTCGGATTAACTTCTTAGAACACACGATCTCGGCGTGATTGTTTGACAACCAATCCATACCGACCACAACGTCAAAACCTCCGATTATCATCGGCAGTAAATCGATCGAGAATTCTCTTCCCTCGATACCGAGAGTACACTTCTTCAGAACATCATGGATTAGAACCTTACTACCGTCAGCTATCTCTACTACTAACGCATCCTCAAGACTAATAGTGGCCATAACAATCTTTTGACGAAACAACTCAGATACGAAAGAGAAACTGGCACCCGTATCGAATAAAACACGAGCAGGTACAGAGTTTATAAGAAAAGTACTCGATACCACATCAGCGGATGCCTTGGCTTCATCAGTCGTCATCTGGAACGCTCGACCCGGAACCCTAGGTGGGTTCTCCTTTTTTGCCGTCGCGTTACCCGTCACAAGCTTTGGGCAATCTCTTCTCACGTGCCCCGGTGCCTTGCACTCATAGCAGATAAGTCCTCTGATCGGGAAATCTTTGGCGGTGTGATCAGGCTTCCCACACTTATAACAAGTTTGAGAAGTGGTGTTACAGTTACCGTGGTGCTTGGTTCGACACTTGTGGCACCATCTAGCTTCCTGCTGACTGTTGAAGCTTCGGTTTCCGACAAAAGGTCGGGATCTCTTGGGATGAGCAGAATTGCTATCCCACTTTCTCTTATCAGATACAACCACCGCTTTCTCAGATTTGCTTCTCAAGAACAACTCCTCCATAAATTGAGCTTCTTCAACCATCTCTCGGAGATTGGAAGCTTTAGAATTGTGGACCAAAGATAACAGGTCCGCTGGTAGGCCATTAAGATAGGCCTTCATCTTATCTTTTTCCGTTGGGGCCACGTGCCCCACCAAATCTAGCTTTTCCATGAACTGACGGGTGTACTCCCTCACCGTCAGGTTTCCTTTTACAAGACCCCGAAACTCTTTCTCGATTTGGTCCATAGTCCTTTCACTGCAGAACTCTTCCAACAATTTCTTTTTAAACTCGGCCCAAGACAACTGAGCCAACACAGTAGGAGACAGGGTGGATTGAACGATATTCCACCAAGTGAGGGTCGTATCCCTGAGCAGTTGCATACCGAATCTCACCCTTTGGTCATCCCCACACTCGGATGAACCGAAAGCCTGCTCGACCGTTCGGATCCATTTAACACATGCCACTAGGTCTTCGGAACCAGATAACTCTGGTGGTCCGCAACCCAGAAAAGATTTGTAGGAACAGCTCTTCCCACCTTTCGGAGCACCAACAACCCTGTGATCTTCAGCTCTGACTCCGCTCCCAGAGCCCCCAGTGCCAGTCAGCACATTCTCTTCCACTGCCCCATGCCTTCTGAGGCTCGCGTCCCAGTCTTCCAACATTTTCAGAAAAACATCTTGCTGTTTCTCCATGGCCGTCGTCACCATTTGCATGACGTTAGCCATCATATCAGCTTGAGGGCTAGCTAACTGAACAACGGGACTGGTGGACGTCAGAACCACTCTTGGTCCTAGATCCACTTCCCGAGTAAGTAACGGTGGCATGCCCGAAGGAATGACGGTCGCCGCCCTAACCACGGGATCTCGCTCAGGCGAACTATCGTCACGCAAATCTCCATCGACTAACGGTCGGCTGCATGTATTCACCATCCTAAAATGGTTGCCACACAATTACGAGAAGGGTAAGAGACAGATCGAGAGAATAAACACGAAAGAACGTACTATTACAGTACCAAATGTCATAGTAATGGTAATTCAGGCACAATCACGTATAAATATTCTCATAATAACATTAGCTAAGTGAGATTATGAACATACAATACATCATGGTTCTTGATACCATCGCCACAACGTTTGATAACTACAATTTCCGTCAACTCTAAGACCAACCCATTTTAGTAGTTCTACCCAATACTCACGAATCAATGCTTAATATACTCAGTCTAAGTCTAGACATCTTACATTCATGCCTCGATCACTTAAACTAGAGCTCTGATACCAACTTGAAACACCCTAAAAACCAGGGTAATTTAAAACTGCGGAAATTGTACAATTAAGCATCATCCAAAGGTATAAACCTCCCAAAAAGGGGAACTGTACCTAACATTTACAAAAATATGAATACGGATAAGGATCCTAACAACAAACCAATCTAAACATATACTATCTAGCTTACATAAGTTGTTGATCCAGAATCATCCAAAAATGTGGGACTTAACAATGCCCAACAATCCAATACTAAGCATCTCAAAAACTCTCGAGGTCAGTCCCGACACTCAAACCCTTGGCAACCTGCCGCTAACGAGAACCTGAATACATATCATTTGAGAAAAAGTGTTAGGCTTAAAAGCCTAGTGAGAACATACAGTTAATAAATTTCAAGAAATATAAACAATTGTATCATAAGATAATCCTTCCAATAAGGTTTAGTTTTACAAATGAAACATTTGCCACAACCGGGCCTTTTTGATACCAAACTCGTCATTAAAAGACCAAAGATAACCATTTTACCAAGTATTGTAGCGTAACACAAAGTAGGCCACAATCCGAGTTATAAGCTAAACACTTGGAATCCATGGCCACGAACTCACAGGTCCGTACTACGATGTGAGGTAGGGCCCCCGAGGAAACCAAGGTATACTCGTTCACCATGACTACACTATGACCCATAGCTAGTAACTGGTCTCACATAACCGTACCAAATGGCCCCCGAGGATCATATGCATCTGTAGCTACAAAGAGGGGAATTATGATCCATAGCTAGTAACCGGTTTCAACCGTACCAAATGGGCCCCCGAGGATCATAAACATCCATTTTACAAATAGGGGAAAAACATCCCAAATATAAGTCGACTCAATACCTAGGGATCCACTAGTAATGGTGCAGACTTGTCACAACAACACTTGTGACCAACCATAGATAGTCATATGGTATAAAATAACATTTATAAACAAAAATGCATTTTCAAGTTTAACTTCTGGTAAGAATGAAAATCATCAAAATGAAATTTAAACATTCTTTCAAGTAACCCACATAAATGTGCAAGTAAAACATCCTTTTACTTCAAATAAGATGAACCCATCATTTTAATCGAAAATAATCGGGAACCCTAAAATCTTCCAAAACTCAAGTTATATCAAATATGCAGAAAACTTAGATCTGAAACCATGGAGATATATAGGAGTTCCAAAAGGTAGCTTTTGATATGTATACAGTTTTTAAAATGATAGTAGGAACTCACCAAACAGGTTTATACGAAAACCCGAAAAACCAGATATCGACCACGACGAAGAGGTGAAGCTTTCTACACCGAAACCCCGAGAAATGAACTTAAAACTAGCAATCAACGGAGCTTCAAAGATCGAAGAAACCAAAGAGAGAAACTAAGAGAGAGAAGAGAGAGAGAGAGAGAGAGAGATCCAGCCTGAGATATTTTGGCTGAAACTCTCTTAAGTCGGCTAGAGGGTTGCGCGGCTTACACTGCGGCCTTCAAGCCACGGGAAAAGTCGCGCGTGCCACAAAACTAGAATACTCCAGTGGGTCACGCGGCTTAGCTCGTGGCTTACTAGCCGCGGCCTAGCCCGCGCGTGTCAACAATCTGGGGATCCTCCAAAGGGTTACGCTACTTACCTCGCGGCCTACAAGCCGCGGCATAGCTCGCGTAACTCTCTGTTTCCCACAATTTCAACCAAAACCCAAACACTAACTCTCGATTCAAAACTCGGCGTCTACGACAAAAGATAAACGCAAGAATACAACGATAATATATATAATGAAAATCCAGAGTGTTACAGGGAACCCGCCCCAATCAGCGTCTGAATAGGTCGTAAGCCCAGTGGTGGATGAGGCATAAAGTTGAAGGCCATGATCGATAGTGTCGCGGATGTAGCGGAGGATCCTCTTTAACGCGTTGAGATAAGGTTCTCGAGGGTCGTGCATGTATAGGCATATCTGTTGTACCGCATAAGTAATGTCAAAGCGAGAGAATGTCAAGTATTGTAGTGCACCCGCAAGACTACGATACAAGGTGGGGTCCGAGACAGGTGTGTCGGAGGGGCCAAGTTTGGACGTCGTGTCGACCGGTGTCCCACAAGGTTTGCAGTTTAGCATTTTGGCACGCTCAAGGATGTCAAGAGCATATTTTTGCTGACTTAGAAAGAATCCGTTTTTGGACCTTGTAGTCGAGATGCCAATAAAATAATTGAGGGGGGCCAAGTCGGTCATGGAAAATTCTTTGCTGAGAGAGTTGATGACCTGTTTCAATAAGGCTGGAGAAGAAGATGTGAGAATTATATCATATACATAAATAAGCAGATATGCCATAGAGTCACCATTTTTATAAATAAATAGAGAAAAGTCTGATTTACTGGCATGAAAGCCACTTCGTGTTGCAAATTGTGTGAAACATTGAAACCAAGCCCGTGGAGCTTGTTTAAGCCCATACAATGATTTTTGCAGGTGGCAAACATAGTCTGGATGAGATGCATTAACGAAGCCTGGTAGTTGATACATAAAAATTGTTTCCTGCAAGGTGCCATGAAGAAAAGCATTTTTGACATCTAATTGGTGAATGGGCCAATGGCGAGACACCGCAAGGGTGAGGATGGTGTGAATAGTTACGAGTTTTACCACGGGACTAAATGTCTCGTCACAATCTATGCCAGGACGTTGACTTTTGCCATTGGACACTAGACGGGCCTTATTTTGATCAAGAGTGCCATCGGCATTAAGTTTCTTTTTAAATAACCAAATGGACCAAACAATATTCACCCATTGGGGTCTCAGGACGAGGACCCAAGTACCATTTTTAATAAGAGCAGTGTATTCTTCTTGCATGGCAGATTGCCAGTGAGGGTCATTTAAGGCCTGTAAGTAAGAACGGGGTACGGGGGAGGTGGTAGCGGTGTGTAGATTTAGGCGAGTAAGTGGTTTGGAGATACCACGTTAGGAGAGGGTGACCATAGGATGTTGTATGGGAGGGGGAGGAGGGGCCATTTCGGCCGAAGGTGGCGAGGAGGCAACCTCGTGAAGGGGTGAAGAGGTGGGGTACGGTGTGGCGGAGGGTGGTGAATTGGGTGGTGGCGATGCGGTTTCGGGAGGAGTGGGCGGGGACGGTGGCAGTAGCGAGGTGGTGGGTGGAGATGTCGTTGTTAGGAGGCGGCGAGATATGGGGGAGGGGTCGTAAGACATATCGGGTTTTGGAGTGATGGACCCGAAAGGAAAAGTGGACTCGTCGAAAGTTACGTGGCGAGAAATGATGATTTTCTTGGTTGAGAGGTCAAGGCACCGAAAACCACGATGATTAGACGGGTAGCCAAGAAAGATGCATGGAGTGGTACGCAGAGCAAGTTTGTGTGGGGGTAGATGTATGGGTAGCATAAGCATCCAAATACTCAAAGGTGAAAGTATGTAGGTTTTTTGTTGAAAAGTTTAGTAAAAGAGATGTCGTTGTGAATAGAGGTTGAGGGTAGGAGGTTGTGAAGGTGAGTGGCCATGTGAAGAGCTTCCACCCAATATGTGAGAGGAAGGTGTGCTTGAAAAAAAAGAGTGTGAATTATGTGATTGATGGTACGAATCATGCGTTCGGACTTGCCATTTTGTTGGGAGGTTTTAGGACATGAAAAACGAAGTTGTATGCCATTGGTGGCGAAAAGGTCATGTAATGTGGTGTTATCAAATTCTCCCTCATGTTTGCATTGAAAAGCTTTATTTCACATTTAAATTGGGTTTTTATGTATGCACGAAAATGTAAGAATTTTCCGAAATCATTGGATTTTTGGCGATGCGGATAAACCCACAAAAAAAATGCGAAAAATGGTCTAGAAATATAACATAGTATTTTAAACCACCAATAGTTGAAATAGGAGAAGTCCATAAATCGGAATGAACAATGTCAAAACTAGACGTAACAACAGTCTCTGACCGGACAAAAGGAAGTCGAACATGTTTGCCAAGTTGACATGCATGACAAAGCGTGTTGGACTTAACGTTATTACAAGAAATAAAACCATTAGATAATAAATGTTGAAACACGTTATCGTCGGGATGACCCAGACGTTGGTGCCATGTGGAGCGAGTTGAGGACAAAAGAGCAACCGGTGGAGTTGTGGGGAAAGCGGGATAAAAATCGCCAGATCTGTCACATCGGAGGAGGAGTTGGCGGGTCAGAAGATCCTTCACAGAGAAACCAAACTCGTCAAATTCAATAGAGCATTTATTATCTTTTGTGAATTGGCGAACGGATATAAGATTTTTAATAATGTTGTTTGTGACAATAATATTATGAAGATGTAAGGGACGAGAGAATGTAGAGGAAGGTAAAGTGGTGTACCCCATGTTGGTTACAGGAATAGACGACCCATCACCTACAATAACAGAATTAACAATGCGATTATTAAAAATAGACGAGAGTTTACCTATGTTCGAGGCAAGGAGTGAGGTGGCTCCGGTGTCCATGTACCAACCGATATCCCTCGGGTCATTGAGAGACATAGCATTGAACGCTTGAGGAAGAGCGGTAGGTTGATTGGGTGACTCATTCATGAACCATTTCCAGGGGGAATCGTAGAAGTGGATGAGTGAAAAGCTTGTTGAGGACCGGGGCCAAGGAGGTCGTTGGCAGCAGTAGGGGAGGTCGGCGATCCGGTGCGGCGGGAGTCCGATTGTTGCGACGGTCGGAACGTGGCCCGAGGAATGGGTGGCGGCCACCCGTAGTCACCCCAAGGGGTTTAGTAAAACCCCATGTGATTTTGTTGGCGGCAGTCGTTACGGTCGTCGGTTCGTCGGCGGTCATTGCGACGGTCAAAGTTGCGGCGTTGATTTGTGTCGCCATGCGCAGAGTTGCTGGTATAAAGAACTGTGGGTGAGGAGGGGTGATCACGGGGTGACGGGTTGTGGTGTCGTGGGCGTGACATGCGTTGTTCTTCCAAGATGAGCATAGAGCGTGCCTGCAAAAAAGATGGTAAGGGGGTTCGGTGGCGAATAATACCTGCGATATGTTCAAACTTGTCAGAGAGTCCGTTGATCATATATGTGACGAGATTCTTTTCATTGACATGAGCGTCAATGTTAGAAAAAAGATCTGACATATATTTGATTTTTTGGCAATAGTCGGTGATCGAGAGATCTCCAATCACGATGTTGCGTAACTCGTTATCCAGTTGGATGGCACGGGTGTCCTTATTGTCTCGGAAGAGGTTCTCAAGGCTTGTCCAAACCGTACGAGCGGTTACTCCTTTCTTTAGGATCATTTGCAACAATGGTTTCGAGATTGTCGCGTAAATCCATAGTTTGACAAGAGAGTCAAGTTTACTCCATTCGGAATCCGCATCTGAGGATGGTTGAGAGGTTCCGTCAACATATCCAAGAACACCGAAACTTATGCAATGAGTTTCGAAGAGTTCTCGCCATGCTTCATAGTTCAATTCATCGAGATTAAGGGTAAGAAGGACAAAAGCTTTGATGTTTGTGATACCAAAAGGTTTTTCGGCCATTTCGGTGGTTCCGGTTTAGAAAAAAGAGGGAGAGCTGAGATTGAGAGAAAGTTGGGAGAGGATTAGAAGGCGACTGAGAGAAGGGATTTGATTGAGAGAGAATTGGAGATGATTAGCTCTGATACCATGCTAATTGATCATTTCCCCATGAATCATCTTTCTCACATTATTCACAATATATAGAGATTACAATGGACCTAATTAAAGAAGATTACATAGGTTACAATCTACCTTATTAATATAGATTACATAGGTTACAAAACATAAATATATTCTAACAGAACCGACAGAGGAAGATATCCAAATCCTAAATCTTATTGGTAGTTAAGCTAATCCACAAGATTAGCAAGCAAGATTGTTTTGGATTGTTTTATCCATAGGAAAAAAAAAAGATTATCTTAATATAAATCACTCTCTCGTAGTTAACTTTCTTGTTTTTGATTGATAATAATAAGTTTATATTTTGAACTTCATAATTTAAATTTAGAATAATCAAATATATTTTTTATTTGTTAGATTCACAACCGAATCTTAGTAGGTAAGAAGTTGTAATAAAATTTATATTTTTATATATAAAAATATAAAATTACCTGATTATCTGGAAGATTTATTATCAGTTGGGAATGAAAACTAAAGATTATTTTACAAGATATTGAATACCTCTTTCATTATAAATGTTTTAAAACATGAGTCGAAATGTAAATAAATCAGAAAATATCTTATACATGAGATGTTACATTATCATAGCTTAAACAATATCATTTCAAATGTGATCAATTGGTTTGTTCTTATAACTTGGAAAATAAACCTACTTTGATTTTGCTTCCTGAAGAATTAATTAAATTAAATATCTGTTAGAATTTTATATATTGATAACATGTACATTAAAAGCTTATCTTTATCATGTGACAAAACTAATTATGATAATATAAAACATTTAGCTGATATTTTTTTGTTGTTTACTTCCACATTCTATTACTAAATATTATTAAATACAAGATTATTTCGAACGTATCTCTTTCATTTTATGGAAGTTTTAATGCTTGACTTATGTGTAGGTTTAGAAAACATGTGATTACTTTACAAAACTTCTCGTATATGAATACTAGGCATGATTTTCGGCCGTCCTTAGACGGCCCTCTGCCCAGGGTCCCATGAAGTACGGAATGCATTGGTCCTTCTATTCAACATTAAAAAATTAAATATTTAAATTGTTCTTTTTTATATTACATGAATTGTATCACATAGTTTCTACTAAAAAAATAGAACAATCTATTTTTTCATACAATTAAAACTAAAAATCCAATAAATAAACCACTTGGGTTGTGGCGTACTGATAAAGTCTTTGGGGCATGTAGTGGAAAATCTCTACCCAGGGTTTAAATCCAGGTGCTGCCAAAGCCCTTGTGGCCATGGAGGTTCACTTGCGATGACTCCAGGCCATTCGTGGTCGCCCGGGGATTAGTTGGTGAGCGTTAGCTGGCTCGAAAACCCACGGTTACCAAAAGAAAATACAATAAATAAAACAATCAACCAACAAAAAGAATTCCATAATTCACCTCGGGTTTCCAAATTAGAACATAAAACAACTAAAATTACCTGAGAAAAAGTTGGAATGCCTTAAAAAGTTACAATAAGAAAGCTGTAAATTTTGGATGTAATGACATTCATTTATATTTTAGGCTCTGGAGCCAGATTGATGAATCGAAAAGTTTCCTTGGTAATTAATGACAAACCTCATGATATAAACTTCTTGCACAAACTCTTGCATATCTGTATCGATGTGCTCGGCCTTGAGCACCTTGATAGCCACTTCTTGACTATGATATGTACCCTTATATCTAATTTAACACAAATATTAAATTTGAAGTTCATATCCTCATATGATATAGATGCAAAACAATAAACAATGCCTAACATATAGTCCTTCATCCCAAAATAAAATAACGTTTTTGCTTAACACATAAACATTAAGATAAAATATTGTTATTTCGATATGTAAATTAACTATTTATATACTATTTGTGAAGTTGAAACTTATCATCATCATATGCCTGGATGAAAATTTATATGAGGATTTTGTAGAAGATTTGAACCATTTGTGGAGTTTGATGTAAAGCAAGTGTTGACAACAATCTTTTAATTAGCTAAAGTTGATGTATGTGAAGCTATTTATCAAAAAGTTAGAGAAGTGTAGTTTTTCTATTAAACAGTAAAAAAGAATGCATATGTTGCTTATAAACTGAAAAATCAAAACGCTCATTTAACTTGGGAAAAATCGAAAGCTTGATTTGATCTGAGAGGAGGGAGTATTCAGTCATAGAAGACTTACAGGTCACCATAAGATCCCGATGCAACTTTGTGATCAGGTGTCAAAAACTGAGGATCAATTTCCCATACATCTATCCCATCATTAGGTATCCTTAAGTGATCAATATGGCAATCTTTTCCTGTTTGGTCTTGCTTACTCACAGGAGATGATGAACATTGATCTGACCAAGATTGTTTCTGCACAAAGACGCAAATCTAATTAACATCCAAGAATGGTGTAGTTACAGAAAAATAGCACAAAGAAAATATGTTTTTATAGGCAAACATATCAAGGGTTGCAGGCACAAATACACTCTAAATAAAGACCATATATATTGTACATCCAGATAAATTGTAAACCAAGTATTTGCCATCAAATCCCACTGTGAGAACCTGAACTTTCAGATATGACTTGTACAAGAAAGTAATTCAAAGAAGGGAGAACCAAAAAATGCAGCATGTCAGCAATGACTTGCAAATCAGAAACTTGTCATACAATCCAGTACACTGCATAAAGTTCAAGCAAATTAGTTTGGTTCTGTAAGTCTTTTGCATGCTTAGGTTTTCAGTTTAAAATCCAACAGCAAAGCCGATAAATACCACATTACCCTTATTAATGCAGATTTCATAAACTTGATGCAATTATTTTGAGAAGCTTTGATCTTACTTTATTTTTCAGTTGATACATACTCAACGCATTAATATCTCTCAGCTTTAACATATGGGTTCTTCAGTATGTGGATGTACATCTTATATCATCTGCTTTTCAGGGGACCTATCTTAACCATAACTCTAAACCCCAATATGCCTATCTATTTCCATATCTGTTTTATGTGGAACTATTTGATAGTACAACATAAAGATGATGTTATAAGCAAGTCCATGGATGATCACAATCACCACATATTGGTTCCACATATTCTCGCAATATCAAATTTCCATTGTCAGAAATACAAAATAGCAAGGTTCTAAATGGCGTGAGGCGTGGCGTGGCGGCGAGGCCAAGCCTCAAGCCTTAGGAGTCATGGCGAAGCCATGGCGTTTTCAAGGCGTGACTTATGGCGTCAAATTTCTAATACATATATAATATTATATATATAAAAACGTATGTTTTGTAGTGTTACTCAATAAGTCAATAGTAATAAGCAAGTTAAATTATATTATATATTAAAAACTTGCAAATAAGACATTAAAAACGTAAAGAAAAATCAAATATCTCATTACGATAATTGCGCATTTGACCATGGCGTGTCATGGGTTTAACGTGGCATGACACACAAGTCTTGGTGCCATGGCGCGCCATGGCGGCTATACGTCAAGTTTTTTAGAACATTGCAAAATAGTAAGAATAGATTGCAACTCAAATGTACCTCAGGATCAACTGGTTCAGCATAAACCCCATAAATATCTTTTCTGCCACAATTAAGCCAATGCAACAAAACAAAATCACGTTTGAAGGGCCTCTTATTACCTAAAAGAGCAGACTCAAATAGTAAACCACTGATACTTACTTTTGAAGTTTGTCAAGGATAAACCGTAGAGTCTTTTTGTCAGGCAATGTTACCTCCTTTGGAAGATCTGATTCAGTCCCTACTCCAAACACCCCAATCACCAATTAGTAATCAAGTTTCATAATGTTTGAAGCAGAAAGAAACATGACTCAACTGAAGTACATGGGAGCTTAAAGTAAAAGAAGCTTCACTTAAAATGATCACCCAGGTTTGTCTATGGTGCATAAAACCAATCAAGTATATTGAATCTACCAGCAATAAAGAAGATTCACACAGCCATTGTATAGCAGTTACTCTTCATATGCCTCATAGATTGAATGAGAACCATGCTCAGTTGTGGAAAAAGCTCCGTATATAGTGGATGAATGTCAAACAAGCTTTGATGAAAAAGCCAGATCCACATGATGTGGTAGGGATCCAAGATACTACATTTCCACTCATACTTTGATCAATTTCAAACTGCAAATATGTCTACATCCAGTTAAAGAGAGCCCAGATTCTTGTTGTCTAATTGAAGGCAAACCTTGTTAATTACCAAAAGCTTTGAAATCAAGGTTCTCATTATATTTACCAATTCCACTACTCTCTATGGCATACAAACTAAAAGGTATTCACAATGAAACTGGATATCCAAGATAAGGAACTCCATGGAAAACAATTTTGAGGCCTCCACCCAGCAATAAAAACTCAAGCAGGTAGATATTAGAAGCAAACTGATGTAGATAAATATGAGAATGATAATGAAAAAATAAAAAATAGAAGAGACTGGTAAAAGACATGAAATGGAATCCTACGGTTGTAAGGAGTCAGTCATGAGAGCAAAGTCCAAAAACATAATCAATTAAGAACCACATTATATGTAAAATGATGGGCAATCATATGATTTTTTTTATAATATATCTACCAAAACTAAGAAACCTGAGACTTCCCTAATCAATAATTAACATATAACCAACTAATTAAGATAAAAGAAAGATACAGTTATATAATATATTCCACCTAAAATCCTAAATGTTGGTACTTCTTTCTAAAGCAAATTTTTCACAACCTCACTTCGTTAAACCTCCCTCGAATATCGAGAGAACTAAAGCAAATAGAGTGTTGTAAGCTGAAGTATTTCAAGGTGTTCACCTCATCCATCTTTTACTAACCACTTTAAACAAGTTATATAAGCCCTTGAAAACACGAGTAAGTAGCTTACGTAAAATATTTTGTTGAACTCTAACCTTTACAAAACAAATGACGATTTTAAGCAAATAAATTAATTTACAATCTTCTTTTCAGACCAACATACATATGCTTAAGCATGACCATAGAGCCCACATCCATAGTTTTATCAATGTACGCGCTTGTCGTGTTTGAAATACGATAAGTTTCTATTTACTTCAACTTTGAGCCTAATGTTAGTTTCATTTTGTTGGACACTTGGATCATCTGAATACAAAATAGAAAAAATGCACTCATCATCTCAACAACTCACGTCAACTACCCAGTCAGGTAGCTCAATGCCTGCAGGTATTACACGCTTTTTTATATGGGATAGGAAATTTAGACTAAAAACGCTGAAAAGATTGAATTTTATTAAATGGGTATTTGATAATATTGAATAAAAAAGGAGTTTTAGTTTACCTGCAAGCAACAATGGCATCAAAAGTGAAAGAAACAAGAAACTTTGGCCAACATAGCATTCAAAGTATAGAACATTTGAACGGTCATGGGAGGATAAACTTGGTTGATCCAGTTCTAAAACACTTTCAGACAAATCCAAGTTGAACAAAAAAAACTACATACAAGCTACCTCATGAGTGATTCAGATAAAGTCTAAAAATTTGTAATACCGACAGCCAAGAAGTATCCCAATATCGTATGCTTTCTCATCTAAAAAATGGATTAGAGCAAAAGGAAGCAATGAAACATCAAATTCTTACTGTGAGAAAATTAAAATCATGAAAACTTATCCTAACAGACATTGAAGGACCTCAAAGCTTTACCTTTCCAATCAAAACGGATTTTGACTTTTTGAAGCTTGCACCAAGTTTTTCATATTCAGGAGCAAGCTTTTTACAGTGCCCACACCTGCCACATAAGACAATTCAAAATCACTGTTGTTAACATATCAACATAAGAAAAGTTTAGCAGGCAGAGCAAGGAAATCCAATATCATGCCCCGCTTTTCAGAACCATATAAAATGTATAAACTCAAGCTTCCAGGTAATTCCAATAGATAGATAATCACAACAAAAAACCACCACTAATGTTAATCCTCTAATTTATAATTAGATATAACTGTTAATTGTCATTCATTAACTAAACATATTTGAGAACCACATAGAATCAAAAAACCATGCTAAGCTAAAGGCATCCCCATTGAAATCATTAGCTACCTGGTTATATTCGAAATCATTTACCTGCTATTACTAAAAATGATTTGTTAAAATGAAGCAAAACTTTCAAGCTAAATACTTTTAAGAATTCTCAATATAACTCCCTACGTCTACTCAAAGACAAACTATTGGTCCATCTATGGATTATCTAAACTACCTAAATCGAGATCAGAAATCGAGCCCACAAGAAACACGAGCTGAATCGAGAATAGAAATCGAAAGTAATAAGTCATTTGTTGGAGAAACCTAAAACAAAACAAGAAATTGAGATTAGAATCGTATGAGAAATCGAGATTAGAAATCGAGATTAGAAATCGAGATTAGAAATCGAGATTAGAAATCGAGAACAGCAGAAATCGAGATTAGAAACCCTAAAACAAAATATCTACCTGAATCATGCAGAGGATCGAGAGGAGTTGTGTATCGTTACCAATTGTATAAAAAACCCGAGACAACCCTAGTTTTAGAAATGTTAGAGATCGGATGATTTTTGCCGGTTGGAGATTGAACCACCTATGGTTCTGCAACAGTTTGTTAACTCGGTTTGAGATCCAAGCTTAGTTCAGGAGACGGATTTAGAAATTCCCAGAGCTCGTTGCGGAGAAAATGGGGTTGGAATGTGGTGTTGTGGATCGGACGTTGGCATTGGTGGATTTGACGGTGGCAGATATGATTTCCAGGAAGGAGGTGAAGGTAAGATCTGGTATATCCAAATTTGAGGATGACAAAGCAGAGAGAGTGGTGGCAATCCAGAGTGAGGAAGAGAAGAGCGTGGGGAAAAATAGAACTGCGAGTGAGGAAAGGAAAGAGAGACGCGCCCGTGCGTGGAATCTCACGCGCGTTCTAAGGCCCTCTTCCCTTCTTATAGTATATAGATATTAGAGAGATTGAAATTTTGCTAATGGGGTTTAAAAAACAATTAAATATTATATATATATAGGGGTGGGTTCAAATGAAAACTCATTTTTCATTGTGCACATGAGGATAAATCTTAACCATTGATCAAAACTTAGAAAACTAATCAATGGTTAATATATAATAAGGTTAATTTGGAAGTGATTAAGGACAAAATTGTAATTTTGAATCAAACCCTACCATCTTTGACTTTTTATTTTTATTTTTAATTAAAAAAATTTACCCCCTTAAACTTTAAAATAATTTATCTTAAAAATTACTAATATTTTAATCAAACAAATTACATAAAAAAAACGAGAATTTCGTGCTCTTCGATATGACATCCATCTCGATATAGTTTTTTTTTCGTTTTAATCGTTTTTTACGTGAAATTCTATACACGTGTTATATTCATTATGAATATGCATGCACGTCTTCGGGTGTCCATATTCAATATGAATAACAAAGGTGAACGTTCATTCACTATTCATGATGAATAATACCGTATGCAGGATGAATAATACAATATTCAGATTTTTTTTCGTTTTAACCGTTTTTTACGTGAAATTGTATATATGTGTTATATTCATTATGAATATGCATGCACGTCCTCGGGTGTCCACATTCAGTATGAATAACAAAGGTGAATATTCATTCAGTATTCATGATGAATAAGGTGAACATTCATTCAGTATTCATGATGAATAATACAGTATTCAGGATGAATAATACATGAATCCATGATTCATGTATTATTTATCATGAATCGTGTATTATTCATCCTGAATAATACATTATTCATGATAAATAATATATGAATGACCCCTGAAAGTGTAGACACATGGCGCACTCTCTTTTGTTTCCCAATTCACAATCGAAATTTGGTTTAATTCATTATGAATATGTATGTGCATCCCTGGATGTCCCACATTCAGTATAAATAACAAATGTGAACGTTCATTTATTATTCATGATGAATAATATAGTATTCAGAATGAATTACACAACATTCATGACGAATAATACACGAATTCATGAATCGTGAATTATTCACCCTGAATGTTGTATTATTCATCCTGAATGATACATTATTCATGACGAATAACACATGAATGATCTATGAAGATGTGGAGATGTGATGCGCTCTCTTTTGTTCCCCGATTCACAACCGAATTACTCGATAGGTTCTCGATTCGTCTTAATGGGTGTTGGGTTACGGTGCTGAAGAAACGTGATGTCTTACGACGTTGAAGAAAGTGTTGAAGAATGTGATGTCGAGTTACATACTTATGGTGTCGAGGCGTTGTACAAACTTGAACGTACATAAATATTCATAATGAATATAACACATATATAGCATTTCACGTAAAAACGGTTAAAACGACAAAAAAACTATATCGAGATGAATGTCATATCGAAGAGCACGAAATTCTCGTTTTTTTGATGTAATTTGTTTGATTAAAATATTAGTAATTTTTAAGATAATTTATTTTAAACTTTAATTGGGTAAATATTTTTAATTAAAAAAGAAAATAAAAAGGTCAAATATGGTAGACGTGAGTCTATATATATATATATATATATATATATATATATATATAATCCAAGGTTGTAGAAACTGTATATCGTGAGTCTATGTTTGATTATATTTTTTATTTATTTATTCTTCATAATATTTTAATAATTAAAAAAGAAAAAAAATATTGTGGGGTTAAAGAAAAAGTGTTTGATGAAGACTAGACTTGAAAGAGGATATTGCAAAAGGCAAACAAGGTTTTGTTGGATTGTAGATTTTCAAGTGTTTATAGAGTAGTGTGTTAAGGGCTTCAATTTTTTAACGTAAAGGGTCGTTTATTCAAATATTTATCTGCAAACGTTTACCTATAATAGTCAACATTTTTACTTGTCTTACTAGGTAAGATTTTACTTACATAAAGTATGCAAAGATTTACCTTTGTAAGCATTTATCGGGTAGGAGTCAACTTCACGTACCGAATAAGACGTTTGGTCCATGTCATCATTCTTATTGAGTAAGATTCTCGGTTATTGTCATGTTTATCCGATAAGGTAAGTAACCCAGTAAACACTTTTTTTTGAACGGCGGAGAATTATATAAAACTAGCAAGAAGCATGAGAGAACACATTACATGTAAGAAATAACAAGAAGAGGGTTTTGTAATCAGTCCGCCCAATTAATGTTAGACTTTCTACTCCTATTTGTAACCCAAAAGAACGAATGAGTGACAATGCAATCCGACAACGCCGCTTTCTTAGGCTTAGGTAGTCTAAACAAAATTTCATTCCAGAAAAACCAAATAGACCATAAAGTCGTTAGAACGACCGCCTCAAATCAAAAGCCAACTACATTTTCTTCAAACGCAAAGATAATAACCAACCAATCCATTCCGAATTAGACCTAAACTCTGGGATATCCAAACTACACCATCGACCAATTTGCTTCCAAACATCCATAGGCCATTTGATAAGAGAAAAACAAATAACTCATAAGATTCAAACTTTAAATGTTTAATTTATACCCATTAAATTTTAATAATCTAAATAACTCTACGTATACTATGATAACCATCAAATTAATCATTGAATTTAGAGTGAATTGTGGATTTGGTCCCTGTGTTTTGATAATTTTTTTGACTAGGGTCTCTATGGTATGTTTATTGTGGATTTGGTCCTTGTGGTATTTAATTTGTCTTGTTCATGGTCCCTCTGACTAACACCTCCGTTAACTCTGTTAAATCAAGGACCATTTTATCCATTTTGCTTAACTTTTGTCCTTTTTCCTATAAAAAAAAGTAAAAACAAAAATTTATACACACACACGCGTGTATATATATATAATGATATCAAAATAAATAAATTAAGATATTATTGTATGATTTGATTTGTTTAAATTAAAAATCAATTATATTAAATTCAATATAATTTTAAGGTTTTAGTATTTTTACCTATTTGGTTATGAACACCTAGCTGAAGTTTATATAGCGATTTGTTCAATTTCAAGTTACAAAGAAGATAGTATGTATGAATCTGTCATTTGGTTAAAATTTAAATAGTTGATTTTGAGTTTTTGAATGAAAGCAATATGGAAAACAGAACCCCTAATTTTTGGATGATGAAATTGAAGTTTATTTTCTTAGTGATTTTCAATGATTTTAGTGTTAAAATATTGATAATAAGTTTGTTTATTGCAATGATAGAAAAAGAACAATAAAATTAAATCGTTTCTTAACATAATTAATTTTTTTTTACTTTAAATAAATTAAATTATAAAACCATGTCTTAATTTATTCGCTCTAAATAAAAAAAATAAGATATAGCTTTATGATTTGATTTTAATTAAATTAAAGCAATAAACCATATTTTTTTCCACCTCTACAATAAAACAATAAAATTAAATCGTATTTAAAATAATTAATTGTTTAAAAAAATTAAACAAATCAAATCATACAAAAGTTAGGCATATATATATATATATGTGTGTGTGTGTGTGTGAAATATTGTTTTACACTTTTATAGGAAAAACACAAAAGTTAGGCAAAATGGCTAAAATGATTCTTGATTTAACGAAAGTGTTAGTTAGATGAACCATGACCAAGACAAATTGAATACCACAAGAACCAAATCCACAACAAACATACCATAGGGACCTTAGTAAAAAAATTTATCAAAACACAAGGACCAAATTCACTACTGAATTTATTAACATTTTTAATAAAAGATAACAATAAATGTGTCTAATATATACACATAGGACGGAAGCATATACTTTATAGAAACATTATTATTTTTTAAAATAATTTATAGATATAAAAATGAGATCGGTGGTCGGCTCTATATTATGAGAGAAATTCATACATTTTATCATGCATTTATCAAGTTTTGCATCATACAGATATAAAAAAACCATTTACCCCTTGAGATACGATTAGTTGGACTCATGTATCTTCATCCGAAGAATATTTATTTTAGGTGGATAGATTTACATGTCTACTTGGTCCTATAGTAAATTAGAACTGAAAATCAATTTTAAAGTCACATTATGGAATTACTAATAACTTTATTAGTAGTCTTTTAAATCAGACATTTTGCCACGTATCTAGCAATTTGTTGTGTATTTACTTCGATTGAAAATGTTGATGGTTAAAAAATGATGTACAAGTGGGCCATCGTGACTATGGTGACTTCTTTCATTTGAAAACTAATGATTACTGGTAAATCTTTAGCCCCTTTAAAGATAGTGTGACAAATATTATGTTGTGTGTTTTTTTTACGATGGGGGTATTTTTAAGCTTTCCACTGGAGGCATGAAAAATCTCAGTATCAGTCACGATTGTACGTTAACACATGTACTTTGATTTTTTGCAACAATTTCACGGAACTTTGACAATTTGGGGAAGTCAAGTAGACAACAATTATGTTGATAATCAATGGCGAGGACGGGCGTTATGCACACTACTCTTTGTTTCATCATAAAAATAGTGATCTAGGATAAGTATATGCTCTTTCATGCTCTCATGATGGATCGTTTTGCATCCTTGTAAATTTTTTGCTATTTTTTTAAGCGTAGGTGTCTGAGGCAACTTGTATATGACACCCAAAATTGGGGTCAAAAATAAATATGAAAAGAAAAGTAAAAAGGGAAATAAAATAAAATGGATTTTATTTTATTGGATAAAAAATGTGAAGAAAAACATGAAAAATAGTCAATCATGCCACTTAACAAAAGTGAGAAGTGAATGAATTAGTTTATGATCAATAGGACTAAAAATGAAAGAAAAAGTCAAAACAGGGATGAAAAGTGTAAATTTGACCAAACCTTTGAAGCCAGGGGTTGAGCGTCATTAACAGATAGTTTAGGGCAGTGACAGACATCAACTTCCTCGTATCAGAGGGACCTGTTTTGTAAGTTTATCATATCTAAAAAATTTCAGAATTGAAAACGACGGGACGAGTTCTATCTTCCTATTGGCTCGAAATTTCAAATAGTAAGACAAAAAAAATGCATATAAATGAAGGTAACTGGTTAGAAGCATTTTGAGTTCACGGAAATCGAGATTTGGTCGAGTTTAGAAGGAGAAATCGGAGGTTAAAGTTCGGTGTCAAAAATCTCGGTTTATCGACGATTGGAGGTAAAATACTCAACCAAATTTTGAGTTCTTTATATTCTTAGATTCATTTTTAAGTCCTCTACCGAACCTTAATAGCCTCATGTCTCAGATTTTGGTTTATGATGTCCGATTTCGAGTTTTTATAGAGCTTCCGAGTGGTTTCAAAACCCAAAATTTAAATGAGAAAATGAGACTTAATACTTGATGGTTTTCGTTGATTCTTGTTTCTATGGTTTATGAAAATCATTTTCTAGAGTTTTAACAAAAAAATTCGAAAACGATGAAGAAGCCATACGACAGCTTTTGTTTGGTCGCTGTTGGGACACCGTTCAAGGTGTGGCCAAAAGTTGTGTGTAGCGAGATTCTAGTCCAGCAACCTCCTGGGCCGAAAAGTTTTGTTTTTTTTGGGCCTGGAAATTCTCTTGGCCCATATCTTGACTTGGTTTAAGTTTGGGGCTTCAATAAAAGAAAAAGGTCCAATAATTATATCCAATTTATTATTCAATTGGGCTTAGCCTGATTTTTTGGGTGATTTTTTTGACATTAAATTATTAAGTTTTTGGGTCCAAGTTAGATTAGTTAATTTCGTATTACGTCAACGACTCAAGGTATATAGGTTATGTTAATTAATTAAATTAGTTTCTAAATTAATTGATATATTATCTTAAATTGTTATTTAATTAATATATTAATTTATTTTAGATTATTAGCTAATTAATTTAATTATTTATTTATTGCGTAAGGAGGTGTTTATGAAGTTATTTAACTTTAAATGACGGCTTTGAAACGTTGCATTTTAGTTAAATATTATTGAGACGTTATAATTGTGGAACAAATGATTATTGTAGTTATTAAAAGAATCAATCGACGTTAAGAATCGTTATTAAGTGTGGTACTTAGAGTTTTAATATATCGATAATTTTATTAATGGGACTAAAACGTCGTAATTTGAGTTAAGTATTTATTGAGACGCTTTAATTTGGAGATTTGGATTTATAACATCATTATGAATGGTCAAATTGTCGTTTTAAGGCGTCGTAGAGTTTTACACTTGGAGGTTAACTAAAGTTAGTCAAGTTTGACCGAGTTAACCAATGGTTGAGTTTTACCTCGTTTGACCCACAAGTATTTGAACAATGAGATTAAATGGAGATATTTGAGTCATTAGGATACCCAATTTTGGAGTTTGACTCTAGGTCGAGTCGGGTTGACCATAGTTGACATTTGTTGACCTTTAGAGAATTAAGGCATTAATTGGATATGGTGGTATGAAATCTATAGGTTTTCAATCAAGAGTTATCATTAGGCGATCTACATGCAATCAAGTGAGTTTTCATAAGACTTACAATGGGATGCATACCTACGTATAAATTTATTTTCAGCATTATATGATTTGTATGGTGATGTATACGTATACATGATGTTTCAGTTTAAATACATGATACAATGTATTTTACATGTATGTTATTCATAATCAATTGCATACTATGTGTTTATTTTGTTTTCAAATAACTTTGACATGCTATTTCATATGAATTCTTATGAGCAGTTTTAACGGGTGGACATTTGACCAGTAAGTCACACGACAAGTGGCACAACCCCGCAATAGGTGTCCAGACGGGTGTAGGTCGGACCACCCATGGAATGCCAGTGACAAAATGACCCATACTCGACGAGACCGTTTATGATATCTCTTTTCTTTCAGCGTTACATGTCTTCAGAAATTGCATACTATTTGGTACAAGGTTTACAAATTGATATGTATGATGTGAAATGATTTTTATTCACGCAAACCATGAACTCACTGAGTTTTATAAGCTAATTATAGTATGCATGTCAGGGACAAGAGGTTTCATGTTGGACAAAGAAAAATGACACACATAGAGACTTGTTTAGCCCATTTAAGTTCAATATTTATGTTCAGGCATATATGATAGATAAATTTGTAACGCAATCCGGTATGGGACGGGTTAGCATTAAAGTTAAATATCTATTGTTTTAAAGTCTTCCATTGTAAACGGTCTAAAGTTTTAATTTAACCGTTATTATGGAGTATCTATGTAGAAATTGTTTCAGATTACAAAACATTCCTGAGGCGAAAATATGGGTGTTATATTGTGCACAAAAGCAAACCTATGAAGGACCTAGAGGGGTCCTGTGCACCCACTCACCCGATTTCAGCAACTAGAATTTTTTTGGGTATGAAAGATGCACCTAGTAAACTATTGGGGGGGGGGGGGGGGGGGGAGCTCCGAGATATTAGAAAATACAAGGGACATCAACCAAAATACAAAAAAGTCCCTCAAAATCAATAAAAAAAAACTAAACAAGTAACTCGAAATTAACCAAAAAAACTTGAAAAAAAACTCTCAAAATCAACTAAAAAACTGAAAAATAATGAACCAAAACGATTGAATTTGACTAAAGCACGTCATGCTTACGCTTATGACGTAGTCTTACATCTTGCTCAAAAGGTCGATTCTATTTGGAAAAAATGTATTTTTATTTACCAAATCGACACAGTTGACTTTCCTGGGACCAAACCGCATTGACTTTATGGGTCTATGATCCACCTTAAAGGTGCACCCGTTCGACAAAAATCTTGGGTTAACTGCTACTTGTATACACCTTGACTAATCCCATTAAGCCATGAATATAACAACTAAAAAAATCCCAACATATGAAAGAGACTCGAACTAACAATCTATAAGAAGGAACCCTAAAGCCTAGCCTCTATTCTGCTCTATTTTTGACGCAATGTGGTAATGATTTCTACAACTACATGGTGGTGACATTTTGTCAAACATGTGGTGTGGATGGGTTTATTCAGACTTCAAGAAGGAACCACATCAAGGTGTTTTGATTGTTATTTGGACAAAAAGACTGAAAACCCAAATTAATACATGACAACTGATAACCATTAAATTTGGATCGATGGTTAAATCTAGAGTAAATTACGTTTTTTGCCTCTATAATTTGTTAAAAATTGTGATTTTTGTTCATCTGGTTTAGAAATTACAGTTTTCATTCTTATAGTTTGTAAATTAGTGCTATTTCCGTTTTTATGATTTATAATTTATTATTGTTTCGGTCCCTGTGGTCTACAATTATTTACTGTTTAATCCGTTGTGCTTAAAAAAGTTGGAATTAGTCCAGGGACGAAAATAACAATAAATTACAAACCATAGAAACGAAAATTGCAATATCTAAACCACATAGACGAAAATCGAAATTATTAACAAACCACAGGAACGAAAATCGTAATTTACTCTTGAAGCTTATACATATCTAGCCGATTGATGATACTTATAGGATTTTGTTTCATGGTTCTACTACATTGTAGTAACTTTCTTTGCTTGCACTTTTTGGTTCGACATAATATTCTTATACAATAATTTAATTTATATTTTTGCAATAATCTACTTAAAACAATAATTTACTCCACATAAGCTTGTTCACCTCGATTTGATAAATTTCGAGGTTTTTGCAGTAATAAAACACATGAAACTGAAGAGAGATGATTAAGTTTCTTCTATCAAAGTCGAATTTAATCAAAATATATAAAACATTAAATTCTTGTGTATTTTTAATGTGATTATCATGACTTCATAAACCATACAAATAATTATTTGATTAAAATTATTTAAGCTTTTGTTTATTTTTAGGGCAAGTTGCATGAAATTGTAACATTAATTAATGTGATTTCGGTTTTATGTAACATATTTTTAGAACTTACATTTTAGTACTTTATATCTGACATTTTAAACATTTAGACCAAGATATGATACATAAAATATGAATTATACCAAAATACGTTGTACTTTCAAGTATTCTCGGATGAAGGTAAGGGGCCGTTTACCATACGCTTACTGGGTCACTTACCTTACCGGATGCAGATGGCAATGACCCAAAATCTTATTCAGTAAGAGCAATGACAAGGATCGAGAGTCTTACACTCTTACCCGGTAATGAAGAGAGACGACTCTTACCGTTTAGTGCTTATTGGATAAATTGTTGCTTAAGATGTCATTTTGATTAACCATAATCTTACAAAGTAAGGTAAATGAGAGTGTAAACTCTTACAGGTAAAAGCTTACCGAGTAAGTGTACCATCTCCATTAGGGTCACTACATCTTACAGTAAACACTAATTCTTACATTCCAATAGGGCTACTATTTTTTCAAACTACTTTTCACAATCACAATTTTGGTCCATCAATTTTGAGATTTATATATTTTATTTTAGAAGTATTAAAGTTTTAATACATTTATTTTCTAATTAATCGAATGGTTATGTATTCAACTTAAAAAAAAACTCTTTTTTTAAAATAACATAAAACACAATAACATATTTAATTAAAATACAACACTATTAATAAAATACGAAAACATAATCATTGAATAAGTTAAAAATACATAATAACCACTAAAATAAAAAGATGTACATCTAAAATAAAATTACTTGTAATATAATGCATATGTATTATCTTTTGTATTTGTTTCTTGATTGTAACTTTTATTAGGTAATGAATTTTTGGTCTTATATAATAAAACAATTGAATTCAATAAATAATAATAAAACTTATTAAGTTGATAGAATTAAAAGAACATCCAAATTAATTGTAAAGTTAATAAATAAAGGGGTATTATTAAAAAGAGTAAACTTTTACTTTTGGTCACGGATACATTTGGTACACAAACAAAACAAGACAGTTGTTCAACGTTTGTTAAGATATGATAGAAATGGATAGAAAATGACAAGACATGTTAAATGACTAATTTTTCCTAGTGAGTTGTTTAGTGTTTTTTACACCAAATAACCAATCTAAATGAATCAACACAATGCTATCAATAAAAAATACAAAACAACAAAACAATCATGTATCAACAAAAACATGAAACAACAATCATGTATCAACAAAATATTATCAATCATGTATCAAAATGCTATCAATGTATCAACAAAATACTATCAATTATATGGCTATGATCCATGTCTACAAAAACACAAAACAACAATCATGTATCAACAAAAGGATGAAATAAAAATGTTGCACAAAAAACAAGAAAAATCACAGTGGTGGAATCGGAATCACAATGGTGAAAGAAGAAAGAAAAATGGCGCACAAAACTGGGGTTCTACTTCGTTCGAGTAAAAAATAAAAAAAATTGGATCGATTTCACAGTGGTGAAAATAGCAGGACCCATCAAGGCCCGATACATGGTGAAACCAGCAGGACTATCGATTTCACAATGGTGAAATCACATAAATCAATTCATAGAAAAGATCAATTATATAGTGTATAAGAGATCGATTACATAGTGAAGAAGAAACCAATTACATAGAAAAGATGATTACCTTCGATTTATGTAGTGGTGAAGGAGAGATGAGAGAAAATCGATCTTTGTAGGCGTGAAGACGTGATTGAGAGAGTCGATTGAAAGGAGGCAAATCCCAGATGAGGAGGCGAAGTCTAGAGAACGATTTGATGGGTATGCATGAAGGCGTGAAGGAGAAATGCTTAGGTTTAGTGGTATATTGATACATGAGGCACTGTTCCATTCAGTTTCATGGGGTAGGAGTGGAACACGCCTTTTCCACTCTTGTTTTAGTTAGTTCCAATCTGTTCCACTTTTTGTCACGCTAAACATGGTACACACTGTCCGTTCTATCTTGTTCCGTCCTGTCCATAATACCAAACACACTCTAACATTTGTCGTTTTCATCAAATATCATCTCTAAACTCTGAAAACTTAAATTTGGTTCATCATGTTTGTCATTTTACAACAATTTTGATTCAGTTTCTTAACTACCGTTAACTTTTTTTCATTAAATTTGATACATTTTAACGAAACTTGCTTTTTGTTATTGGATTTCATTTTTCTATGGTTCTGTTTCGCGTCACATCCACGCACACCGGGGAAGCAGAATTCTAGAATCTCAATCCTCCAAAACAGTCAAACGAGCAATGCGATGTCGTTTAACAGAATAACCTGACACCGTAGAATCGAGAGAATTTCAAGGACGATCGCCGGAAAAAATGGTGCACAGTGCATACGATTCACTCCAACTATTCAAGGATTGCCCTACGAAGATCGACGCCGTCGAGTCCTACGGCTCGAACCTACTCGTCGCTTGCGCCGACGGATCTCTACGAATCTACGGTCCAGAATCCTCCGCCTCATCTGGTGACCGATCTCCGCCATCCGATCGTCATTCTCAAACCCTAGAACTGAAGAGGGAACCGTATGTGTTGGAACGAACCGTCAATGGCTTCTCTAGGAAACCTATGTTGGCTATGGAGGTGTTGGGGTCCAGAGAACTATTGCTTTCTCTCTCCGAGTCGATTTCGTTTCATAAGCTTCCGAATTTGGAGACGCTAGCGGTGATCACGAAGGCGAAAGGAGCTAATGCGTATTCGTGGGATGATCGAAGAGGATTCTTGTGCTTTGCTAGGCAAAAGAGGGTTTGCATTTTTCGACACGAAGGTAATTTGTTTGGAGGAATGAAGTTTAATTGTTAAATGCTTTCCTAACTAGAAATTCGAGAGTAAGTGGAAATGTGATGATTGAATTTGACTGATAACGATGTATTTTGTTCATAAAAGAAGATCTTGTCTTTTGTGGATGCACCATGGATAAATAACTTTTTAGCTCAATGTTGATAGCCTAGCTAACCAGTAACCACAACTTGTAGTTTCAATGAGTAAATAAACTGATATCCACAAACAATCTTATGTGAATGCAAGTGATATTGTAAAAATATGGAATTACTTACAAACTTCAATTCTTTTGTAGGAGGGCGTGGATTTGTGGAGGTGAAAGAATTTGGTGTTCCAGATACAGTGAAGTCAATGTCTTGGTGTGGTGAGAATATATGTCTTGGGATTAGAAGAGATTACACAATATTGAATGCCACAAATGGTGCATTATCAGAGGTTTTCCCATCAGGGAGGATTGCTCCACCTTTAGTGGTGTCTCTACCATCTGGAGAACTTCTTCTAGGGAAGGTAGTGTACACTCTCCATTTGTTATATGCCATTTTCTGTGAAATTTTGCTCAATGAAAACCGAAAGAAAGGTAGAAAATCCGTGTTAGAATGAGGGTCAACTTTCAGCAAGTTGATAGACGCATCCTAAATTCCTAACAGTGAATTAATTATATTTTTGCTCAGCAACATTGAGGATTGTTAATCATCTTTATTGTGCTTCCTCCATTTATTTATCAGGCATTTGCCAAATACTTTTGAGTTCTTTCCGGTAAACATTTTTGGCAACGAACAAACAATTATGCACTTAGAAACAAATAGTGTTCTTAACTTTGATTAGCTATGGCAGATAATAACCTTGTTGAATAAATAAATAATTGAGGTGGTTCATATTCTAAGATGATTTGTTGATGGTTACAAACAGATGAACTTGTTTCACGTTGAATAGACAAGGGTTCTCAAATTTGCACTTAGAGTTGAATTTGATCAGTGATTGTTTTGAAATGGTCTCATAGTCATGGACTTGAGAGTCTCTATTTTCCATCCTTTTCTTCTTGTTTATTCTTGTACTTAGTTAGTTGGTGTGTGTTTCTATCAAGGCTTAGAGTATTGATGTCACAAAAGTAACAAGTAGGACCAAGTTACCAATGAGTTCTTTACTATAGGGAATAGATGAAGCTAACGGGACAATATTGGTAGTAATGTGGTTTACGGAAAAGTATGATGGAAACTTCTACTCCGACGTAACCTAATAATATTGAGTCAGGACATGCTTACCTTTAGGTATAAAGTATCAGCATATTTAATGAATAATAGGTAAATGGGAAGCCAATAGTCAGATTAGTGAAGTCTTATGCATTGAACAATCAAGCAGTCATACATGCTGACTAAAGCATTGAAGGAATATGAATATATTGGAGTCACAAAGACTTTAACTTCATCTTATGCTTTAACTCTAAAATTTATTAAGCAAATTGAGAGCAAAATTTTCTCTTCACAAGTGGGCATTTTAAGAGTCTTGCATAGTACTTATATTTTGTTATCCAGTTCTTTACCATTGATGGTATTTTAGATGTTGGTGCTTTAACTCCAGAGACTTTTACCTTGGTTTTATCAACTCAATTTTGGAATTCTATTTTTTCAGGATAACATTGGAGTGCTTGTGGACCAAAATGGTAAACTCCTTCAAGAAGGCAGGATTTGTTGGTCTGAGGCCCCAGTATCAGTTGTCATTCAGAAGCCTTATGCTACAGCGCTTTTACCAAGACATATTGAGGTACCTTGACATTTTATAGAACCAATATGAGTATTGATTTCTTATTTATTTGAACACTTCAGCTTTTAGGACCTAAATATTTATTCTCTACTTGAGGTTTGCAGATACGCTCTTTGCGAGTCCCTTACCCATTGATACAAACGGTTGTTCTTCGTGATGTCCGCCGTATTCATCCAGGAAACAATGCTGTAATTGTTGCCCTAAACAATTCTATTTATGGATTGTTTCCTGTTCCTCTTGGTGCCCAGGTTTGTCTCAAACTCGTCAAGATAGTTGAAACTTGATTATATGTAATGTTGAATGCTTTATATTGTATATTCCACAGTTAGAGATCTGAAAAAGTAAGTAGGACATGCGGTATTAAACATTCCATAATAGTCATCTACATATAAATCCATTTGACAATGTGCAAAACTAAGAACATATGAATGTCTCACATGTTGAAAAAGATTTGTTTGCCCTTTGAGCTGTTCCTATGGATTTGTTATTGCTATTGAAAAATGTTAGTTTGAATATCTTTACCTTTTCCAGAATAGCTGTAAGGAAGAAAAATGATCTTTATATTTTCTCACTGGACAACAAGTGGAACTATAGGGTCTAAAATATGGCAACCTTTTTTGATCGCACAATTTTTTTACCTCCATACAACTAAACTACTGTATGACAATGCAGATTGTACAATTGACAGCATCTGGAAATTTTGAGGAAGCCTTGGCTTTATGCAAGTTGCTTCCACCAGAAGATTCAAGCCTTCGAGCTTCAAAGGAGCAGTCAATTCATATTAGGTAATATAATGTGAATACTTATAGGTACCACTATGACTGTATCTACAAATTTAAATATTTTGTTTTGCTATATATGCATTCTTAAATGTCATCATGCACCCACATTAGCTAAAGAGTATTTCCTTGATAATATTTTTTGAGATTATTGCTATTTATGTTATCTTGGTATAACGTCTTGTAGTTTTAACATTTGGATCCCGGTAATGATATGATGTAAAGTTTTTTGTTTTTGTATAAGATTCGAAGAAGTGAAGTTGTTTGTAGTGTTCTCAATTTAGTGTCAGTTTTATATTAGATAGAAATCAACTCCTGAAATGCATTAAATTTGGTTTCTTATGAAAACTGGATCATTTTATATTTCCTGATTCTAGGATAGTTGCATAAACATCGAGGCCATCACACAAAGTTGTGTAAGTTATAGGTGCAGGCCTAGCCAAATTATTATTTATGGTTTATATGCTCAATAATTTTTGTGAAATTCGTTTCAATAACTCAACCATTCTGGAGAATTCGAAGTATCCATAAGCAAAATTTCCTTCTTTACAATTAAAATAACTATAATGACACTCTTGACGTTCCAAATCTAGGGCATACTTATTGGATTTTCAAAATAGAAACTGATATGAGTTTAGCACGGATAATCTTCTTTTGCACTTTGTTATAATTCTTAATGTGGCTTTCAAAAAATTTCTAGCCCTCATATCAGTTTTGTTTAAGAACTAGTCCATTTAACACCAGAAGACTATTGTACCTTTAAGTAACAACATTGTGTGCAAGAGGTGAAGGATGATATGTTGTTCCCTGGTACAGATATGCGCATTATCTGTTCGAAAACGGGAACTATGAGGAGGCCATGGAGCACTTTGTAGCATCTCAAGTAGAAATAACATATGTGCTCTCTTTATATCCATCTATTGTTATTCCCAAGTCATCTGTGGCGGCTGAACCAAATAAGTTTCTGGATGTGACTGGGGAGGCGTATTTATCAAGAGCCTCATCTGGTTTGTCGGACGATATGGACTCTTCACCTTCTCATCTACTGGAATATGATGAGAGTTCAGCTCTTGAGTCCAAGAAAATGTCTCACAATACTTTAATGGCCCTGGTCAAGTTCCTGCAGAAGAAGAGGAACAATATAATCGGAAAGGCAGCTGCTGAGAGAACAGAGGAGGTTGTCTCAGATGCTGTTGGGCACACCTTTGTTTCTTATGAAACAGGTCGCTCAAAGAGATCAAGCAAGGTAACAATCAACCTTTTTGCATATGTTCCATACTGGAAGCATTATTTTTACTTCTTCCTTCTATAGATCTGTAAGTGCGTATTTCACTTTGCTATTTTATTTCTACAAATATCTAGTTTTTGGCATAGCAAGAGGTCAAGGAGAAGCAAGCCCCTACCCGGAGTCTGATGAAGAGCCAATATGACTACTCATTACTCACAAACATGAGCACTTTCTAAGCTGCCAGAATGAGCACTTTTTAACAGTTCACATACTTATAGGCCAAGGCCCTTGTATCTCAGAAGTTATCGCCCTTCCAATCATCTAATAGTCAGTTTAAGCTTTACACATGTTGAACTCTAGATTAATTGTCACAATTATTGATGGAGGGATTTGTGTTGGTTTTCATGTATTGTTCAAAAATATTGGGCCTTAGCAATATGGCACGTATTATGCAACATTGAGAAATTAAATAATGAAAAGATGGAAAGCCCAGTACATCAAGGCTCAACTTGTGAGGGTTGGGAAGGAAGTCTTTGTACGCAGCCATTTCATTGCGTTTTGCGAAGTGGGTGTTTCCATATTATAATAATTTATTAAATTAAAGAACTTATCCGAATTAACAGCATCAGTTTCTCTGGATAACTTAGAAGTAACATACTTCTATGTTACGTTCTTGTTGAAACTTGAAAGTATACAAAAAGATGTTTTAAAGTGAGTAATAGGATTTGATAATTGATTTTTGAGTATTTGGTTTTATGCCTAGTATAGAGATTTACGTTATTGTGTTCTGTAGTTGTCCTTTGAGTATTTGACAGAAACAAGGTTTAGAGTGAATAATATTCTAATTGTAACATCCATTTGTTCTCCAGGGCAGAGTTAACATTCCCCTTGACTCGGGTGCTAAAGAGATGGCAACGATATTGGACACTGCACTTCTGCAGGCCCTGCTTCTGACTGGACAGGCTGCTGCTGCTTTGGATTTACTAAAAGGTCTCAACTATTGTGATGTGAAAATATGTGAGGAGATATTGCAAAACGGAAATCATTATGTAGGTTTGTTAGAGCTTTATAAATGCAACTCACTGCATCGTGAAGCTCTCAAACTTCTCCATCGGTTGGTTGAGGAGTCCAAATCAGATGAACCTAAACTTGAGCTCACCCAAAAGTTTAAGCCCGAGATGATAATTGAATATCTCAAAGTAAGTTCCCTTAGATATTAAAACATATTTGTTCTCCATTAAGTTTTGAATGCTTAGAAGTTGTAACATGTCGGCATTTGCTTATGTCTGGATCATTTGTGAATAAGATCCAGATTATAGCTTCATTAATCTGGTTGATTAAGGAAGTAGATGAGTCCTGACTATTGGGCAACAGAGGGCTTGATGTTGTCCTTTCTATGCAATCACTTGTATGCTTGATGGAATGTTCCCTTTAGAATTTTTTTCGTTTGTAGCTGTTTTAACTTCGATGGGACTTGTGAAGTGTAAAATCACCAGGGATTGAATTATTTTCTGTTTGGTGCAACATTTTCTTCTTTATCTCTGAATTCTTCGATTGTTCGGTACCATGAATTTGATCTAGAAGAATTCTTTTGATTATACCAGAATCTCAATAATTGCTTTCAAATATTGCTAGACTTCTAAGCTATTTAACTTGGCAATATATATCTATACATTTCACTTGAGTTCTTGTAGCTTGTGGTAGTAAGGAGAATGATTGCAGACTTGGATCTAGAAGAGTATATATCTCTGACATGTAACTTCTCTTATGCAGCCTCTCTGCGGGATTGACCCTATGCTTGTCCTGGAATTCTCAATGCTTGTTCTTGAAAGTTGTCCGACACAAACCATTGAGCTCTTCTTGTCTGGTAACATTTCTGCAGATTTGGTTAACTCATACTTAAAACAGCATGCTCCCAGCATGCAGGCCACATACCTAGAGTTGATGCTCTCAATGAACGAAAATGGGATCTCTGGGAACCTGCAAAATGAAATGGTATGTCTTTATGCTATTCACCATGTTTTACACTTTTACTACTCTCAGTAGGTAATTAGAAGGGTTGGTGCTCAGGAATTCTATATCTTAGGTTCGACTTCTTGAACTCCCAGCCTTCAACACACACCAAACGGAGCAAAAATAAAAATAAAAGTTGTTTGATGGTAAGTGCATCTATCAGTAGGGGATCATAACTGATGGTAAGTTGGGACATAATGTCGTCAGTGGCTAAGCCAAATGGAAGGGACACAAAAGGATCTTCCGGGGAAAAAAAAACTGTTGCAGCAATATACATATACTAAAGTTACTCTGTGTTTTTGTGCTTCGTATATTACAAAGCAGACTAAAAGTTTGTATATGTAAATAATAGGCAAAAATGAGACCTTTTAGATTTTTTATAAATAATTTTCAAATCTTTGTGATATGATTGTTAACAATATTGTTATTGTGTAGGGATAATATTATGGTAAACAGAAAGCACTTTTTTTATTACTGCCTGTCCCAAAATATTGCGATGTTTGACTTGGCACCTAGTTGAGAAAACTTGTGGACCACAATCTATCTTGCCAATATTTTGTAAGTATTGCTAAAGGGAAATTTGCAAAGAAATCTTTCTAAATAGTAATTGTTGCGACAGTGTGAAATTGAAAGGGTTACATTTTCTTTTGGTACAGAAGGAGTTTTAAAATTAATATGTTTTTTCACAAGAAGAGGCAAAGTCGATCTTTCTCTTTTCAAGATGCCAATAAAAGAACCCAAAATAGTAGGTCTTGTACTCTTGTTTCTCCATAATCTTCTGGTGGGAAAAGTGTGTTCAATTCATTGATGCCATATATACAGGTTTACACTTGTTTTTAGTACCTATCCGAGAACTTATGATGTTTATGTCGTAGGTGCAAATATATCTTTCAGAAGTGCTTGATTGGTTTGCTGATCTCACTGCTCAGAAGAAGTGGGATGAGAAAACTTATACCTCAACGAGGAAAAAGCTGTTGTCTGCATTGGAGGGTATTTCAGGATATAGTCCAGAGGTTTTGTTGAAGCGGCTACCAACAAATGCTCTATTTGAAGAGCGAGCAATCTTATTAGGGAAAATGAACCAACACGAACTTGCATTATCCATATATGTTCATAAGGTAATTATTTTATCTGAGGAAATTGGAAGTGTCAAATGAGAGTTTTTGGTTATTTATTATTACAAGTGATCATGAATCCTTTACGACTCCTGGACTGTTTTGCAGTAGCAGTCACTGACTTCCTGCATGATATAATTGTACCATGTACTACTGAGCGCTTTTTATTTACATATACACCTGATGACTGCTGTTGAAAAGTTGTCCAACACTTGCTGCCCATCCCATGTTTTTCTTATCATAATTATTTTGCAAGTAGTTATTATGGTACATTTATCTCAGTTTGGAGGCATTTATCTGAATAAAAAATTTCCAAACATTTCTCTCGACTTTGTTGAAGATTACGTAGAAGGTGAACATGTATTCAGAAAAAAATGAAGGCAAAGGAATATATATATATATACACACACACACACATATTGAGTGAGATAGAGAGAGAGAGAGAGACTCAGGTTCAGGTTAAAACCACAAAAAGTGAGGAATACCCTAATAAGCATTCATTTGTTTGGTATGCACATGTGAATAAAAGTAATTGAAAATGTTTCCCAGTTTCTATGCACATGTGCATACCGGACAAATTATGGTTATTAGGGTGTTCCTCAGTTTTCCTTTTTTGTGGTTTTCCCTTGAACTCAACCCTATATATGTATGTGTGTGTGTATAGAGGGAGGATCAAATAAGAACATGGTCAAAATAAGAAAGCACGAAAACGGTTAAATCACATGATGCGATTATGGAACACAGTCAACGCAAGGGTGAGCGGGTGACTTGGCCCGCGACCTCAGGTCGTGGCCAAAGTGGTGTGAATCACGTGTCTTGTAGTGTAAAATCACATATGATTTGGCCGTTCTCGTGTTCTCTTATTTGATCACTGTTTTGTTTGAACCCGACTCTATGTGTGTGTGTATATATACCATTTTACAAAACTTATATGCACTATAATGGAAAAAGATATTAGTAGGAAAGCTTGACCTTTTTTCTGAATGTTTTATGGATAATTGTGCTTGTGTTTGTGGAAGAGCACAGCACTGGCCTTTTGTGCATATCACACTTGGTATTTAAGGTTATCTCTAACAACTAGTTAGAGAATAATTGATTTAGTGGCTAGTTGAGGGCTTGAGGCAACTAACTGTATTCCTCCTAGGTCTTCTTGTTTATTTTTTCTTATTCGTTGAATTGGTTAAAAGATCTTTCAGGATTTAGTTTACGTTCGACATATTTTCATTGATTTTTGTGAATATATTTTGGTATTCCAGCTTCATGTTCCAGACTTGGCACTGTCGTATTGCGATCGGGTATATGAGGTAGGACTTCATCAGCAGCCTGCAAAAGCTCCTGGCAACAT
Organism: Arctium minus; assembly: GCA_954870635.1. Classification (NCBI taxonomy): domain Eukaryota; kingdom Viridiplantae; phylum Streptophyta; class Magnoliopsida; order Asterales; family Asteraceae; genus Arctium; species Arctium minus. The sequence goes on along the minus strand of OX941097.1, from coordinate 16,885,164 downwards.
ATACCTCACTCTACTGCAAATCTATTTGAATCCTCATAGAACAACAAAAGATATCGAGAAGAGAATCACTAATCTAGTATCATCTCCACCTGGATCCGCTTCCAAGGTTGGTTGGACATCAGTTAAAGCTAAAGCAAGAGGTTTGGGCAAGAAAATTGCAGATATTGAAGGTGCAGAAGATACTAGAATCAGCCCAAGTGGTACAGATAGCGGGAAAAGCGATGGTGATGCGGATGATCCTAGTGAGGAAGGAACTTCCAACATCATGCTCGATGAGGTCCTTGACGTTTTGAGCCAAAGGTGGGACCGAGTCAATGGAGCACAGGCCCTGAAGCTCTTACCTAAAGAGACTAAGCTACAGGTAATGACTAACCCTTGCTCTTCTATGATGCATCAAATTTACATTAATCTTGAGGACTTGATCTTTACATATTTAGTGCAGTTCCTAAACACGGTTATTTGTCAGATGGAGATAATAGAAAGAAGAGTAGACTATGTTTTTCGTTCCTGTGGTCTGTTTGGAAATTTCTATTTTCGTCCTTGTGTTTTTGAAATTACGGTTTTCGTGTTTGTGGTTTACAATTCATTACTTTTTTTTCGTCCCTGTGCTATACAATTCTTTGCAGTTTTCGTCCCTCATGCTTAACTGTAAGCCACTGACGGAGTTGGTCTCAGGGAAGAAAACAACAATAAATTTCAAACCACAAAGACGAGAACCACGATTTCCAAAGTACAGGGACGAAAATCGTAATTTTTAACAAACCACAGGGACGAAAATCGTAGTTTACTTTATAAAGAATCTTCCTGTGAGGTAGGCTATATAATATGGGTGCCTGAGAAGGAGGGGACGGTGGTTTAGGGGAAGGGCTGCCGTAGGGGAAGAAGGGGAGGGGTTTTTGGTCAATTTTTTTGGATGTCAAATACTTGTACATATGCATTACATATACATACCTGTATGGCTGTATCCTAGAAGAATTATAAGAAAAATGGTAAAATGGCTGAAATACCCCTCACCCGTTAGGGGCAGGGACAAACAAAGTGAGCAAATTGAAACGATGGGGTCTGGTGTAATTTTGAAGCTGCAGTGGCAATTGGTGGAGTTTGAGCAAACCACTAGGACGATTGGTGTAATTTACTTTAATTTTGATATAAGAAGGTTTCGATTGGAATTGAATTAGATGTACAAGATTATCGAGTGATGGAACATTTTGATTTACTGTTTAATTGGTCAGAACTTGGTTCCGTTTCTTGGACCTCTGCTGAGAAAAACCAGTGAAGCCCACCGCAACTTTTCAGTGATCAAGAGACTCCGAGAAAGCCAGAACCTCCAGGTATGTAGGCCTTGGAACACCACGACCTCGTGAACTGTACTGTTAACGTATCTATCAAGAGACTCGTTCTGCTTGTTTTGTAAGCCGAGGGTCTTCACAGAAACGGTCTATCTACCCTTGTGGTAGACGACCTTACCTCTGTGTGTGTCAGTGTGTGTGGGATATAGTGGATTCGTTTGATTTGGTTTTCAACAACTGGTTGTGCAGACTAAAGAAGAACTCTACAGCCAAAGAAAAAGAGACGTAAAGATCACAGCCGACAGCATGTGTTCCCTTTGCAACAAGAAGATAGGAACCAGTGTTTTTGCCGTGTATCCTAATGGAAACACAATCGTGCACTTTGTTTGCTTTCGGGATTCCCAGAATATGAAAGCAACCGGAAAAGGTTCATCTCTACGTAGAAGATAGAATGCATTTGGTAAGTACGGACCAAAACGAGCCTTAGTTTTAACACCCCCCCCCCCCCCCCCCCCCCCGGCGGAGTTCGATGGCCCAAATATTAAATCCCGAACAGATCCGGAACTCGAGAAAGGGTGATTTCTTAAGGTATTGTATAGGCATGGAAGTTGTTTTGTATAGGTTTTTCCTTCTATGAGTGGCAGTGGTATGAATCAATTTGGTTAGTGTGGGATTGGAGTAATGTGAAATTTGTATTTATTTATAAACACATTAATATTTTTATTGAGAGGTTTCATTTGTTATGTAGCTTCCTATTGGGTACTACTTTTGTTGCAGGATGTACAATTTGTTAATGGGGGACAAAAAGAATACCATAATTTTTTTGCAAAAGACTATATTTTCTCTTTTTGTTTTTTTAATTATCTAAATTCAGTTTGTGTTGAACAGTAATTATTATATGAAATTAATAATCTTGAATTTAGGTTCATTACTAAATTATATTTAAGATAATAATGAGAAACTTTAATTAAAATATAGGTTAAATATATTAAAATGTAGTGATCAATGAAGCTAGTTTTGATTCTTATTTTGTTAATGATGATTTTTTTCTTTTTAATTATTTTTTCTTTTTTTTTACTTATGTTAATATTTGTCGTTTTTTTCATGTAATAAAGAATCACAATATAATTTAATAATTGATATTCATATCATGAATAGTTACAAGATATACATGCTATTAATAAAAAAAATGATACCAAATATAAAGAGTAGAATGTTTGCAAACTAAATTTTTTTGCAGGGTGTTTATGGTGCAGTGTGGTTTAGAGTCAAAAGTGCAAACTAAATTGTAGATGCTTTAAACAGCAAAATGTTGCACCGCGAGATGCGGTGCTGTACCGTATGGTTACACAGTTTGTGCGTAAACATAATATGTGTAAAGTGGAAAAGTTTATAGTCTCCATACTTCTTTCGATACAAAATTTTATCATCCAACTATATTTCATATACAAAGTGAAAAGTGACAATACACAACATGAAAAAGTCGGAGAACTGAAAACTGATATTAATTGTAATATGGCATTGGTTGCTGTCTTATTTCAGACTCTCCTAACCTCCTAGTCGGAAAGATAAAACCCCTAATTGACTAATTTCTAATTTTTAATCTAAATTACTAATCTATCTAAAAAAATACCTAATAGACTACTACTTACAAAATTTATACTTTGGCTAAAATTTATTAGTTATTACATTATTGGAGTATTAGTAATTTAATTGGCCATAATAAAATATTATTAATAAAATACAAGATATAATTATATATATATATATATATATATGTATAATAATAAATAAATATGAATATACAGTGTTGTATAGTTTGAAACTCAAAATTACAAATTAAACCAGATAATACAATAGTATAAAAAAAATTGTAAACCATAAACCGTATCGCAAAAAATTAAACAATATGATTTAAATATGATATGGACAGGTTATATAGTTTATATGGTATTTTAATACCTTAAACCATAGGGGTCGTTTGTTTTGCAAGATATGATTGTATTGGATTTGGATTTGAATATCATTCCACTATCATGTTTGATTTGAAAGATTTCTTGAATTTGAAATACCAGGATTTCATTTCATTGAAATCTCATAAACATTTTGAAATCCCACGAAGATGGTTAACATTTCACAAGATTTAATACGATTTATAAATAATAATATTTTAAAGTATTTTAAAACATTATAATAACCTCTTTTTAATTATTCTAATAATTTTTTTATAAAGAATTAAATTCAAATTCGAACACAATTTCAAATTAAATACTTTCACAGTTTCACGAATAGTTGGGCCATGAATGGTGAGAGCCCAATGTCTGGCCCTTTGTCTACGATCATCATCCCGGAGTCAGGATCGTCGATCGCAATTTTACGATGGATTTTTGGACGTACTAACAAGAGTTATCAGATCTTCGTCTTCCTCCTCCTCGTCGTTAGCTCAACTCAAACGTTGATTTTCAGAAGAATTAACCTAAGATTGTTAATTCGTGTTAACTGAATTGAATCTGCAAGTGTAAATAATGATAAAGGCTATGCTGGTGATCAACAACCAAGGCAAGTCTCGTCTCGCCAAATTCTACAATTATACGGTACAAATTTCCACTCACGTTGCTTCTGATTGAAGTTTAATTTCTATTAAACCTATCAGTGAATTCATATGCAGAATCGATAGTGTATTTTGCTGCAAATTTAGCATCACCGGATTTTAATTTAATGCAGTTAGAAAGCTTTTACCGATGAAACTTAATTTCATACCTGATTTGAAGTTTTTAAAAAAAAAGTCACGATGAAACTTAATTTCATACCGGATTTGAAGTTAAAAAAAGTCACGATGAAACTTAATTTCATACAGGATTTGAAGTTAAAAAAAAAAAGTCACATCTGTACTGTATCCATTTTGTTTAAACTGTGGAAGAAATCGTTAGTTGATTTGATTCAATTTGAAATTTGTCTTGTATTGTTGGAATTTGTTGCAACGTTAGCCTGTGGAGCAACAGCAGCAGCTAATACGCAGCATCTACTCAGGTTCTCTCCATATTTTATCCAATTATTTTATAATTTGCTGTTGAATCCAGTAGGCACGTTTGATGATGTCAGAAGGTGTTGGTGATTTTAGTGTCATCAAGCTATTTTTGTGTAATTGTGATCTACAAGAGATCAACTAGGTATAAAGGCTTACATAACATGAGTTAGGAGGTGCACAATCACAATCACAAATGTTGTCTTTTATCACCTTAGATCGCCATAAAATGGGGCTGATTGGTCCTAGGGGCAGCCTGAGTCTGCATAATCAGAAGCTTCTGAGTGTGAAGGTTTCTGACTCAGAGCTGGGCCTTCTGACTCAGAGCTTTTGAGTCCGCCTTTGATCCGTTTCAACCTTATCCATAAGTGGTTTAACTGCCTAACTGCATGTAACTGTGGATCTCTCATGTAAATATATAAAACGTGGAATCTTGATGTATATATATACTTGATTTTACAGCCTTTAAGATCAGAGTAATCATTGGGTTATCTCAATACTCAATTCGTGATAACCAAGGCTTATATGGTCGAATTAGGGTTTGTTTGTTAGCAGCTTAATGAGCTCAATGGGACTCAAAGCTTATTCAGTCAGCTATACATGACTGTTGGCTTAATATAGAGAAAGTGCTTATTCAGTAAGCTTCTAGAAAGGAGCTTTATGCAGACAACCAAGTTTTTTCCAAACCTGCCCCTCCCAATTAAAAAACACTCTCCTTCCATCTATGAAAAAAAACCTCCCAACAAAAACCTTCTCGGTCCATACAGACAAATCAATCCACACAAACAGCTTTAGCCATACATGACTTAATGGAAAACCAACCATAACCCTAGTGTATTTGGAAAGAGAACAATACGCGATCCAATTGATTTTATCTGGTCTTTATATGATCAAAAACCCTCAATCTATAATAGAAGGATCTTATTGTTTAGCAACATAGCATTCTAGGGTTACAATTGGAATTCACATTGATCAACACCAAATAGGAGATAAGAATTATCATCTAGTATTTGACCTTTGGAACCTATAATCTTTTAAATATGGAGATGCAAAATAAAATGTCTAGTTACTCAAGGAGTCTAAACCTTTTAATTCTCTCAAACACCCGCATTATATTTATCGTTCAGCTTATCTATTTTGTTCGGTACAAAGACTTGGACATATAAAGTTCCCGTGCCATTGCCATTTCTAAGTTTGCTGTCTTATCATGATGCTTATCCAAGATCCAAAACTATCTCATCATGAAACACATCCATGATCCAAAACTTTCTTCTTGTTGATTTTTGGACATTTCAGATTTTTTCGATTCCAATTTGAAGTAGTGCACTTCTTTTTTAAATTTAATTTTCTTTATTTCTTTGTTTGGTTCTTCCAGTTTTATGCTTGCAGCCTGAAAATGTAAGCAATTTCATTGAAGGGGGCTTGTTATTGGGTCCGGTAATTCTTTTACCTCAATCAAATACGTTTGTGTTGATTGTTTTTTTTATTTCCTGGAGTACGTATTTCATATTACATGTTTAACATATGAATAATGAACCAACTTCTTCCTTTTTACATAAGTTTAGTTTTGGATTTGTACATGTATACACACGTATATACATTTATACATGCACCCTCATATCCTCAAGTTTTTTGGAATCTCTGAATCCCATTTCCATAATCATGCACTTGTATCCCCTGTACCTGTATCCTTGCCATCTAAGGGTTATCTTAGTTTCACCTTGACTGATGTTGACCCAGCCTCCTGTATATATATTTATTTCTAATTGTTTTTATCATCATGTCCATTGATCAACCTCAGTATCTACATTTCTGCATCTTCTCGTGACCCACCATTCTGCCCCGTAAAGCATAGTTGGTGTTACCACGCCCTACAAAACTTAGCTTTCCACTTGAGTTGATCTGTCTGGGTAAGCAGGACTTCCTAAGCTTGTCTGCTATGTCAACCCTGCTATTATTCTTATTATTAGCATGCTCATTTTGTTAGGTAAAAATTGTGCCTCACAAATGCAAAAGCTAGCGAGTGATTTCTAAGGTCTCAAACGGGTAGAAATCCAAGTGCACAATTAACCCAACAACGAATGCGGATAACAATAATCTAGATGTTGCACAATAATTCTCTAACGTAGAAAAATAAACCCACGAAATATAGATAATAATAAAAACGTTATTATCTATAATTATAGCAAGTTCAAAACAAATAACACCGTCATTTAACGTGGTTCCACTATCGGTGTGATAGTGTACATCCACCAAAGAGAGAGAGCAAGAATATTATTACCAACCAAAGAGATTACAAAGTGCTTGTACAAGGATCTTGAGATCCACGATCACCTAACGAAACTTTCCCGAATACCACCGAATATCAAGAACACTCTCAACCTCAAGAATATATTAGGGAGAGTGTTTGGTGGTTATCTAGAGAAAACTCAAGAAAGGGATGAAGAAAATGGTTGGAGGGGAAGGGGTATTTATAGGATGAAAGTGGAGGATGACAACCAAGCATATGGAGGATGACATATAGAGGATGACATATGGAGGATGACATATGCCAAGTCTTCCAATGTAAAATATGTGGTCCAAATTTGAGTTATGCCAAGTTGGTCCAAGTTTGGCTTTAGTCACATGTAGCATCCAATGTATAATATAAATATTATAACACATTTATCTCTCAAATCCTTTTGTATTATTTGGGAAAAAAAGTTGTTTACTAGCAAGCCCAACCGGCCTCACATGGAACCCGCCTTCAAGGACACAAATCTAACTGTTCTAGCTCCAAATCGTGAATAACCACGATCGCTAAAAGAACACGGATAGATGTATGACGTACAACGGGAGCAAAAATATCATCATACTCGATACCTTTTCGTTGTACAAAGCCTTTAGCAACGAGACGAGCCTTGTACCGATTATCATCTTTGACTTTGAAAACCCACTTGCAACCAATAGCACGACTGCCATTCGGCAATGGACATAAGTCCCAAGTGTTGTTCTTCGAGAGAGCTTCCATCTCTTCTTGCATGGCTCCAAGCCATTTAGAACTGTGGGTCGAGGCCAACGCCTCCTTTATATCAAGCGGCTCATCTTGCCCTACATGCAAAGCAAACTCCAACTGATCTGTAAAACTCATGTTAGCAAAATCCCAATCTCCATACCTGTTAGGCGGACGAATAGTTCTTTGACTATGCCTGGTAGGCGCAATAACTGGGATTGTATCGCCATCGTCTCCACCATCATTCAGAATCTCTTCTTCAGAATCACTAGTAGAAGTCACTGGCGGAATGACTTCTTCAACATTAACGGGTGATTCTGAGCTAATATCAGGAGTGGATGAATTGGGAATACAAGGACTGTCTACTGTCTCCACATCATCGGCAGTAGGAGCAACAGTAGTAGTGACTTCCGGATCTTGAGAGGACTGAGGATCCTGTGACTTCAACAGGACTGATTCATCAAATGTGACATGTCGAGAATGAATCACTTTACGAGTCAAGGGGTTCCAGATTCGGTAACCCTTGATACCATCTGTATAGCCGAGCAAGAATCCTTTGGTGGCTTTAGGATTCAACTTGTCCTGGCCTGAAACATGAAAATAAACAGGACAACCAAATACACGTATGTATTTCAGACAGATGTTTCTTTTACCTCTCCAAACCTCTTCCGGAATCTTTCCCCCGATGGCCGAACAAGGTAACCTATTAATAATGTGCACCGCGGTGTAAAGTACTTCGGCCCAGAAAGATTTGGGGAAGCTCGATGTCGACAACATACATCGGACCTTCTCAAGCAAAGTCCTATTCATCCGCTCTGCAACCCCATTAGATTGAGGGTCGCCTGGTGTGGTGTAGTGACGGTGGATGCCTTTACGCAAACAAAAGTCTTTGAAGTTACCACTAGTAAATTCTCCACCGTTATCAGATCTCAACACTTTCAACTTCTTGCCAGTCTCGACCTCTACTCGTGCCAACCAAGTCTTGAACGTATCGAAGACATCTGACTTTAACTTCAACACATACACCCAAAGCTTATGTGAGAAATCATCAATAAACGAAACAAAGTATTTACCTCCACTGAGGGATGGAGTACTGGATGGTCCCCAGACGTCTGTATGAACATAATCGAGGATTCCTTTAGTGTTGTGTTTTCCAACACCAAAAGAAACACGCGTCTGCTTTCCTTTGACACATCCCGAACAAAACTCCAGGCTGGCAGGTACGACGATTTTAATGAGTTTTCGCTTGCGCAAAATCTCCAAGTTCTTCTCGGATGTGTGGCCCAAACGAAGATGCCATAAGCGAGCAACATCGAGATTCTGAGAAATATCAGCCACACACGATTCAGAAGAAATAGTTTCGCCAATCAAATGGAAAAGATTATTTTCCGCCCGTTCGCCTTTCATCACAATGATACTCCCTCGGGAGATGCGCAAACTCCCGTCATCAATCCGAATCTTGCAACCCAATTTGGACAGTTGTCCAACAGAGATCAAGGAACGAGTCATGGATGGAACAAACTTGACATTATTCAATGTCCGAATACACCCATCGAACATCTTGATCTGCACAGTACCGATACCCTTAGTAACACACGAAGTACTATTTCCCATAAAAATACTGTTACCTTCAACTTTTTCGAAGGTAGAGAAACAGTCCCGGAATGTGTCATGTGGCAAGATGCCCCGGTATCTAACACCCATCGCCTGTCACCTTGCGGTGGTGTAACTGTGGCAGAGAAGGCATTTTGCTCCTCTTCGGTTGCAACAGCTGATGATTCGGCGTTGTCTTTGTCTTTGTAGACTCGGACAATCTTTCACCCAGTGACCTGGCTTGTGGCAATAATTACAGTTGCCACGTGTCTTTGATTTCCCACGAGAGCCAGGCCGACGAGACTGAGAACGCCCACGATTTCTTCCTCTTGAAGACTGCTGATCGTCTCGGCCTCTGTCAGCAAATAGGCCTTGACTGCAATTGTTCTCCCTGGGATTGTTACCGATCCTCATTTGAATTATTTGATATTCAGAAATCATTCCTGTTTTCACATTAGACAAAGAAAGAGTTTCTCTTCCATATATAAAACTGTTAGTGAATTGAGAATATTTCTCGGGAAGTGAATACAATAGGATCATAGCAAGTGCTTCTTCATCTTTAGCAAGAAGCACATCCGTTGCCTTCAACTTCATAATGATATCTTCAAATTCGGTCATGTGAGCTTTAATGGTTGTGTCTTCCTTCATTTTGAAGAAGAGACACGACCGCATCAGTAACAATCTGTTGGTCAAAGTTTTCTTGAGATATAAATTCTCAAACTTGCTCCAAATACCTGCAGCTGTCTTTTCAGACACAATCTCAGATATAACATTTTCTCCCATAGCCATCTGCAAAGTAGTAAATGCCCATGCTTCCATTTCTTTAGCTTTAAGGTCAGACATATTAGGGTCTAACTCGTCTTTAGCAAATACTACGGGATGGACTCCATTTTTTCTAAGTGCAACAGATGTTGTGAACTGCCATTTACTAAAGTCACCGTCCCCATTCCAAGTCTGTATACGAATCCCAGCCTCGGACAAATTAAATGTACCTTCTTGGTACGGTTTTTGGGACTGGATTGAGGAACCGGCACCAAATGGATTTTCTACGCCAGCCATAGAGAAAAAAATGTGCAAGCTGGTTTATGTATATTTTCTACACAAACCCAAATCTAGATCCGAAGCTCTGATACCAATTGTTAGGTAAAAATTGTGTCTCACAAATGCAAAAGCTAGCGGGTGATTTCTAAGGTCCCAAACGGGTAGAAATCCAAGTGCACAATTAACCCAACAACGAATGCGGATAACAATAATCTAGATGTTGCACAATAATTCTCTAACGTAGAAAAATAAACCCACGAAATATAGATAATAATAAAAACGTTATTATCTATAATTATAGCAAGTTCAAAACAAATAACACCGTCATTTAACGTGGTTCCACTATCGGTGTGATAGTGTACATCCACCAAAGAGAGAGAGCAAGAATATTATTACCAACCAAAGAGATTACAAAGTGCTTGTACAAGGATCTTGAGATCCACGATCACCTAACGAAACTTTCCCGAATACCACCGAATATCAAGAACACTCTCAACCTCAAGAATATATTAGGGAGAGTGTTTGGTGGTTATCTAGAGAAAACTCAAGAAAGGGATGAAGAAAATGGTTGGAGGGGAAGGGGTATTTATAGGATGGAAGTGGAGGATGACAACCAAGCATATGGAGGATGACATATAGAGGATGACATATGGAGGATGACATATGCCAAGTCTTCCAATGTAAAATATGTGGTCCAAATTTGAGTTATGCCAAGTTGGTCCAAGTTTGGCTTTAGTCACATGTAGCATCCAATGTATAATATAAATATTATAACACATTTATCTCTCAAATCCTTTTGTATTATTTGGGAAAAAAAGTTGTTTACTAGCAAGCCCAACCGGCCTCACATGGAACCCGCCTTCAAGGACACCAATGTGAGGGGCATTTTTGCTAAAGGCTCCTTTTCTATTGTTGATCTATATTTTCAAAAATACCTCCTGACTACTTTCCATCTAGACATAATTACCATATCTTCCATTCTCCTATCAACACCACTAATGTTGCACTTCATGTAATGTTGTTTTATTGTAGGTTAATCTAAAACCTTTGAATTCGAAGGTGTTTTCCATGCGCCCAACTTTGTATTAAGCCATTGCCTAGTTACCTAATCATCATTAGGTGCTCATCCATAGAGCAAAAAGGCAGAAACTCATAGTTGACCTTGGTTTGACCCTAATTTCATGCTTGTTACAGTTGAATTGTCAATCGTGTATTCTAACCTTATAATTTATATAACATGCATCTATTTGTACACATACCAACTTTCTTACTACTTCCGTTTGACTTCTGCTTTCACTCTACATTTTCCTTTCACGAAGACTGGTGAAAGGAAGTTTAGCCTTTTCGTTGGAAATATAATTTTTGCTTTCAATCAGATTGAAAAGTGTAAAATATGGTTCATAATATGTTCTTCTATAGGAATTAACATTTATAAGCTAATTTAGCATTTAGGATGACGATGTGAAGATAACACTTTAAGCCAAGAAAAATATGTATTGAGCAACTGTTATTGTTTTGTATTAAGGTCAGGTTCAGGAAAACCACAAAAAAGTGATCAACCGAGGAACACCCTAATAACCATTCATCAGTACGGTATGAACATGTGCCTAAAAGTAATTTGTCCGATATACACACGTGCATAAAATGCACACATGCATAGAAACCAAGAAAGATTTTCAATTACTTTTATGCACATGTGTATTATTAGGGTGTTTCTCAGTTTTTCATTTCTATTTGATAATTATAAAGTTGGTTTATCGCCTTCATCTGGATCATTTTTAATGGTGGTCCACAGCTTCTTCCTGTTAAACCCTAACTGACTAAACACATGTAGTTTATAATTAACTTGTTTTTAGATGTATCTTTTAAAGCAACGGTAAATAATTTGGTTGTGGTTCTTCATTTTCTTCCAGGATTCACGGCTCGTTTACAAGCTCTTTGCAACCTTGTACTTTGTCTTTGTATTTGATAACTCCGAAAATGAGCTGGCTATGTTTGATCTTATACAAGGTACTTACCAAATTTAATTATTTTCTCATGCTTGTCTATGAAAGGCTGAACATAATTTTTATGTAGAAAGTGTGAAAGGTCAATAAGTTGATCCACACCAACCATTGCTGGTTTCCTTTGGCCTTTTTAGAGACTTTCTCCATCAAATTCGACAGGTGATCTTATGGTCACCACCCCTTTTGTTGGGAATTCTTGACTACACTAGCCAGATGTTATCAAGAGCCTTGTTTTTCATAGAAATTTTTGTCCATCACTTAAAACCAATAAACTTATAAGTTAATCTTTAGCCTACACATATAAAAGTTCTGTTGTTGTGAATGCCTCCGTGACTATCATATAAATGACCTTATACGTATTTCCCTATACTCACTAGGTGAAAACGACTATCCCTTTATCCCATACTAGTTGAGTTTGGGATAAAAAGGAATCCGTCAAATTTAGAAAAAAGGGGGGGGGGGGGGGGGGACAATCAAGTTTTTGGAACATGAATTGCATCTTCCATGCTTTTTGAAGTCTTGATTAAATCCAACTCCTTAGATATGTTCCAAAAATAAAGTTTTTGGAACATTATGCCCATATTTTAGAAATGGTCATTTAAAACATTTCGGGTGGTTGTTATATGCACTCTCTTTAGGTCAAAATGAGGTCAAATCATGCATTGAAAATGTAAAATGAGGGGTTTGATGTTGATGGGTGTGAGGAGGAAATTAGTAGAGTATGGTGCATTTAACAAGTAGGGAGGGGGTGCATCTATCATAATCCTTTTTGTAATCTGATATCAAGATTCCACGGCTTGTAACCGCTTATAGGTGAATAATATTTATGCTATACGACTATACGTAAGTAATGAATATTATTCTGATATCATGATTCACACGTGAATGGTCCGATTGCTTTGCAGAATTAGGTGACATCACCTTTAGTTTAGAGATTCCTAGTGCAATCTGTCTCTAAGCTTCGATCAATAATAATTTCTGTTAACCACCATTCCTGTTTCATCTTCCATATGCTGTGCGTTTGATGTTATTTTCATTCTAAAATTATATAACCTAGATGAGATTTTCATCATTTGAGTTTAATTCTTGCAGTGTATGTGGAAATATTGGAGAAGTGTTTCAGCAATGTATGTGAACTTGATATAGTACTCAATTATGGCAAGGTACCTTTCACTTGTTGATCATCCTTCTATTACCTATTAACTTTTTCTCTTTGGGGGAAGGTTTTTCTTTTTTCCTTTTTTTTTTGGGGGGGGGGGGGGGGGGGGGGGGGGATTATGATGGATTGAAGCCTGCCTTCTTTTATATAGCTGTTGTTTCATTGCAAACTAATCATTGTACCTGCTAAAATGCACAAAAAAACCTGAAGTCTTTTGAAGTGCGCTATTCTAACCTCATACTTGTAGTTACATTGCAAAATAGCCATTAAAAATCGGCTTCAAATTGCTTAGTTTGCATTTTAGCAAGTAAAAATGTTAAGTTTGCTATTGAACTCTAAGGGGCCATTTACCAAACGCTTAACGTGTATCATTTACCTTACCTGTTGAGCATGGCAAGGACCGAGAATCTTAAATGTAAGCAAGGGAGAAGACTCTTACCAACAATCCATTCTGATGGCCGAAAATGTTACCCGATAAGGTAATTGAGAGTGGTGACTCTTGCCTGTAAACGCCTACCCGATAAGCTTATGTTAAGCGGCCCCTTAAGTATGATTTCACTCTTTCAAGTGATAAATACTCCTTCTGTCCTAAAATAAATGTTCACAATTAAAAAAACACATACTTTTAGAAATGTGTAATTGTTACACTTTTTAGTTAACTAAGTGACAATTATACCCTTAATAATAGAACGAGAAATGAAGTGGGTACTCATTTTGGAACAAACTATTGTGGAGGGAAAGAGTAATTAGTAGGATTCCTGAAAGCCAATAGAGCGTTGAACGAATGTCATCTTGAGATCTAAGTTAAGATTGAAGGAAACTTTCAGTCAAATCTCTCTTCTTGAGCTTGAACAACATATGATAACGGCATAACAGGATTGGACTGGACTGAACTGAATCACAATTCTTTTATGCAGATGCATACCATCTTAGACGAAATGATTGTTGGAGGTCAAGTCGTGGAAACTAATTCTGATATCGTCATGAAAGCCGTTGAAGAAATTTCAAAGTAATCTCTCCATCAGACTTGCACTTTCATGTAGTACTCGAATACCGCTGACTTGTATTGCAGCGGGTTATCACATACTCGCATTTGCATCATATATACATACAATGTTTCAATATCTACAGGTTGGAAACGACAACGGCTGGTGCCAAACTCCTCTCCAAATCCACGTCTCTATTGTGGGGTTGATACCGAAACCGGCTCTTCTTAACCAAGTCACCGGAGAATCATCATCGGTATGTTTGTAGACTTCACTTAATTCTTTGACATCTATATTTATCATGAAAACTTCTTTATATTTCTTTGGGGTAGAGTAACATCTTTCTACATTTTTACCCTTCATAACCTTCCTTCATATCAGATTTAGGGCCTGTTTGTTAGCAGCTTAATAAGACTCACAGCTTATTCAGTCAACTATATATAACTGTTTGGTAGTGGTTTAATGATATAGAAAGTGGCTTATTCAGTAAGATTTTAAGGGGGAGCTTTATGCAGAAAGCCAAGTTTTTTCCAAATCAGTCTCTCCCATTAAAAAACACGTTCATTCCATCTATGAAAAAACTCTCTCAAATAAAAACCTTCTAAATCTATACAGACAGATTAATCCAGACAGATTAATCCACACAGACAACTTAATGGAAAACCAACCAATCAGCCCCTTACTTTTTTATTGTATATAATATTTAGAGTAAATTACGTTTTTCGTCCCTATGGCTTGTTAAAAGTTTCTATTTTCGTCCTTATGGTTTTAAAATTACGATTTTCATTCTTATGGTTTATAATTCATCACCTTTTTTTCCTTAAGATTTAAATTTTATTGTTTTTTTCATCCCTATGGTTTACTATTTATTTCTTTTTTAGTCCTTCATGCTAAAAAGTAGTGTTTTGGTCTTAGGGACGAAAATTGAAATGAATTGCAAACCATAGGGATGAAAACCGAAATTTTGAAACCATAGGGACAATATACGCAATTTTTAACAAACCATAGGGACTAAAAACGTATTTTTTTAACACACCCCTTCTATGAAACAATTGACATATCTCCCAATCATCACAAGACACGTCATTTAGTCCACCAATCAATGAGAGAGAATGTTCTAATTAAATTTGATCATAACTTTATGATTTAATTACATTTAAAAAGGAAAATCAAAGTCCTTGTAATTCTCTAAAACATCATTCCTGTTTCCACCTTTCCATGCTTCACATTTTCCTTCTTGCAATCTTCCAATCATCTATAATCCAAACCAAAAACATAAAAAGAATTCTTATAGAAAGTTATTTCATTTTTTAATAAAATAAACATTTGGTTTATAAGAATAGATAACTAAATAAAGTGTTGATTTAACAAAAACAATTATTAATTTTTGACATTTTTTTATAAAATAATTTATTAAGTTTTTAACAAATATTTAAATATGATGATTTAAAAACTCAATACACACCTTGTGCCAAGTTGCCTTGAAGCAAGCCTTGTGTTCATTCAAAGGTGCATGAATAAACGACTTCATGTACTCCTTTGCATTGCCAATAAATCCACCCTCCTCAGATCGCTTCCTTTCACAGAATTTGGTAGTAATCGGATTCGTCACCACTTGATCAGGGGTATTTTCGGCATTCTTGTTTGACAGACTCATCGTTATTCGATTTTTCTTTTCGTCGCACCTAATCATACACCAATAAAACTCGGGCGTCGATGAATAAATCCTTACGTCCAGGTTTCAAATCAAGATATATCATAGATCAAATTTCTAAACAAAATACAGTTATTATTGATTGTATATACAATAACCGACCCATCTATTTAACATTTTGTCTGTCAAGTGAAAACTCATGCATGTGTTTAATAACATCTTTATGAGTTCATAATTTTTAATTTGTGATTTTTTTTAAATTGCTTGTTTTTTCAAAATCTACATGGTGACAATATTTGGTGATATATCAAACAAGCATCAAAGAATTTATTGTGTTTTTTCAGGTACCATTTATGTATGCATATAGTAACATCTTTGTGACATAACTTTTCGTTCAGAACTCAAATCAAGATGGTTTTTCTTGAAATTATTTGTTTTTTGGATATCTACATGATGAAAACATCCAGTGATTTATCGAAAAAGCATCGATGAGATACGACTAGTGTACGCATATAGTACTAAAAAACACCACAACTTTTTGATAAATCACCAAAGTTTTTCAACATGTAGATCTAAAAAATAAGGAACTTACAAAACAAAATAATCTCGATCTGAGTTACGAGTGAAAGTGTGAGCTGACGACGAATATGTTAATACATGCATACAAAATTCTTCACTTAACGAACAAAAGCTAACCACATTTGACACAGAGACTAAAGTTGTAAGAAAAATACAACTATAATAACCAAAAATGTAATAATCAAAGTATTTAATAATTTTATCATAAAATGAAGAAAAAATTATATTTTACAGAAAAGAAAAAAAAAAGAATTAAAAAACATGTAGTAATGCAATTACTTTGAGTGAGAAAGCGGTATACCGTATATGAGTTGAGTTAAGTTTGATGTGATCTACTACCATATTTTTATAGTGCGTGTTAGAACCCAACTTTCTCCCCAAGAAAACTTGGAAAGAAAGTTATGCTTTCAAGATCTTAATTTACTTGCGTTAAGGAGTTCACTAATAAATATATATATATATATATATATATACTCTTTTTGTTGTAAAAAACAAAATTTTATATTTAGAGTCAATTACATGCTTTTTGTGCTTTAGAACTTGTGGGAAAAAAAAATTCTTTATATTTAGAGTAAATTACATGCTTAATTTTTGTGCTTTAGCACTAGTGAAAAAAAATCTTTATATTTGGAGTAAATTACATGCTTAATTTTTGTGCTTTTGCACATTTGTGAAAAAATAGTTAAGAGTAAACTTGGTGAACAATCATTGATAAAGTTTCAACCTTTAAACTCACCGCATAGGGATGGGAAGTCCCGTCGGATATTGGTTAGTCACGGAGATGGAGATGAGACAGTGATCCTGCTCTAGAATGGGGGTCGAAATTTCAGTTTTTTATTTTCATGTTTAAAATTGTAATGTGGAATTTTCATTTCAGACATTTTTTAATTTAAATATGTGTACGTTTACTTATGTAGCATCAGAGGACACAATATCAATGAGGCTTTTGATTAAATGAAAAGTATGTTCCAAGCCATAAAATGATTATTTTAAATGTTGGTTTCCCGAGATAAAAATAAGCTCAAAGTTGATTTCATTTTAATGCAATTTTCTATTCTTAATCTTTCAAAGTAAAATTACTCATCAAAGTTTTATATTCAAGTTGTTATGAGAATTGATGAGAAAACAAAATCATTCAATCTAACTTCAAATATATTTGATCTTAAATAAGATTGTAATAATCTCAACTTAAAATAAAATAAAATAAAAACTTATTTTGACAGAAGCAACAACTACAAGTATAGTTAATAATATTATGTATGCATTAGGAAAAGAATCTAGTGGTTCCATAAGTAAGTATCTTAATTGAACATGATATTTCTTTCATTTGGAAAATAAATCGAGTTATTGCGTAATTAAATATCTCAATTGGAGTATTAAAATGAAATTTCTTTCAAAACCATTTAGGAAAATAAATCGAATCCGTCAATGTCCAAATGCTCACCAAACTTTAAGTTTCAAAAAAAAAAAAAATTGAAAGCAAAGACTTTTCATACCAATCCAAAAGAACAAACAAAACAGCCACAAACAGAAAGCACCCAACCATGGATGGACCTGTATGGGTGGCTACGTGCCACCGTATTATTTCTCTGGTGAAGGGTAAAAAAAATTAGATTCGTAGAAGGTGCTACCGTATTATTTTAGGAACTTCAAGAAGGTGCAACCATACCTCGTAATCAACCAAAAAACTAACAAAAACTCTTGAAATCAACAAAAAAACCGAAAAAACCTCTTAAAATCAACCAAAAAACCGAAAACATTTCTCGAAATCAATAAAAAAAACTTAAAATATGTCGAAATCAAGCAAAAAACTTTAAAAATCCCTCGAAATAGTGGAATTATGTTAAAAATACACCAGACAATATTGAACGTCGGAAAAAGATGAAGACACATTAATAAAAGTCGTGCTTTTCATAATTATTTTTTGTCAATATATTATATGGTGCCACCATATAAATTTTTTTTTGGGTTCATGTCCCTGCACCCAACTAACAAGTAGAAACAAAAACCAGCGTGGTTTGCAAGGAGCAAACCATGACCAAACTTAAGGGCACTCACACAACACGATCAAAACAAAAACCCAAGTTTCAAATGTTAAAAGACAAAAATCTTTGAGTAAACTACGATTTTCTTCCTTGTGGTTTGTTGTTTATAACCATTTTTGTAAAGTTGTTTTTTTGGTCATTGTGGTTTGCAATTTCTTTCTCTTTTCGTCCCTGAAACTAATATTCTCAGGGACTAAAAGCAAAAGGAGTTGCAAACCACAATGACCAAAAACACAATTTTTAAAGATTAGGAACGAAAATAATTATAAACAACAAACCACAAGGATGAAAATAGTAGTTTACACTTTACTCAAAATCTTTAATATCAAAAAGAAAACCAAAATATTTTCATATGTCATTAATTGTTCAATTGAATGATCCATATTTTGAGGGCGTGTGGCAACTTAACTGCTTTAAACCACAAGGCTTGTGGTGTAGCGGTAATCGCCTGGGGAGTTCATAGCGCTCAACCCGGGTTCGATTTCCTGCATTCGCAACTTTGTGGCCACTGAGTTTAACCTCAGGGCTGCATGCTTTTGCAATCGGTTTCTTTGTCAAGGAATTAATCTGGGTCAAAGGCCCAGGATACCCTTTCCCAAAAAACTTAACTGCTTTAGGAGATCTCCAATCATATTGTATATTTCAGATTTTGTTGGAGAAAGCTCTAATAATACTGGGAAAAATAAACGGTAAAGTACTGGAGATAAAATGAGAAACAACATACATACTCTTGTTGACTTGTTCAAATGACATATATATCTTATGATTGGAATTGAAATAATTTTTGGTGTTAACGTCTCATCAAATTAATGTTTTTTTTTGCTAAGGTTAGAGATGGTCTTAATTGCTTAAATATCGGGGTTGCCAGCATTTGTTATCCAAGAAAATCATATTTTATTTTTACCCAACAAATAATCAACTGAATATTTGAATCTTCTTATATAGTATCTACAATATATTCTTTAAAAATTTCTTTAAAATTCTAAATTCAAAATTTCTAAAAAAGGGTTACCTTCAAATCGAATAGTTTCTCCCTTCTAGAGATTACAACATTGATTCTATTAGAGCATCTCCAACAAATTCTCTATAATTTTTTTTAAATAGAGAACTAAAAGTCAAAATCTCTAAAAAGATTTACATTTAACTCCAAAAGATTCTATTTTAGGAATTCCATCATCCATTATATTATGAAAACATTCTATAAATTTATCATCCCAATATATTTTAAAAAAAAAATCATATACAATAATAAATATTCAATCTCATTGTATGAAAAAAAAATATCCTTGTCCACATCAAGTTCTAAAAGAATTCTCTAAACTTGGAGCATTCTTTAGTTTTATCTTTTTAAAGAACAATATAAAGAATCTGTTAGAACAAAATAGAGAACAAAAATATCATTTTCTCTATTTAAAAGAACTGTTAAGAGACTCTAATAAAATAAATACATTTAATGAAAATTTATTTTTCTAATATAACCATTTAATTTTAAAGTTTCTTATTGTTGTGAATATAAACAAACAATATATATTTCTTTCTTATGCTAATTATCTTATGGGAGTCCTCCAAATTTGGAAAATTTCATCCTCTCCTATTTTCTCCATTTTGGATAAAGATTTTAGAAAATAAGTTGAAACAAAAAACTTATCAAAATCTCCATTTTGCACATCTCTTAGAGATGCTCTACTATTTAGCAACAACATGCCACGGGAAAAACAAATATGTTACCCCATCCCCTATTCCCTCATGTTCTTCTAATAAGACGTTTACATGTAATCTTTTTTTCCCCTTCCATTACCATTAAATTTATATGCATCCCTTACATTTACATAACCACCCATATGTGCATTTACGTATTGAACTCATACCTTTACTCATATTGAAATTTGTTTGAATCCCACTACCATTTAGGCATTGTTTGGCAAAAAAAAAAACTAGCTTATAAGCTAGTTTTTTTTTTTAATGTTCAGATAACCATAAACTAGCTTATAAGCTAGCTTATTGAAAAACTACTCGTAATAGCGTTTTGAAAAACTAACTTATCAGCTACCAGCTAGCTTATCAGCTAGTTTGCCAAATATAGTCTTAATTGATTTATACAACCCCTTACATTTACATAACGGCCCCCTATAGTTACATATTAATCCCATATCTTTACACATCAAAATTTGATTAGATAAACATGGAATAAATGTGAGATGAATGCTATTAATTGTTGACATATAACATATTAATATATTATATTATTACATTATATAAGAAAAAACTTGGATACAGATGTAACCATGCTAGATATATATCCATATATAGCTAGCAAATATGAATGCCTCAATGATTTATAAACCACCATCTTGTTATACGTAGATCAAACATTTGTTTTTCTCAGCTAGAAGGAGATGTTATAGCTAGCCAGATAGAGTTATGGTTACAGGCTTAATTGGGTGCCATTTCGGGTCCTATGGTTCGACACAATGACCATTGGTGTCATTGACAGCCACAGGTTTAATCTCAGAATCCCAAAACTTGGCATTTTTTATATCATCCTCAGCCATTAACTTAGAGAACTCTTCATGGTCATACTTCAAACTAAACCCAGTATTTCCCCAAAACTCACTTGGCAGGTTTTCGGTGTCAAAATTCGACTTCATTATCTCGGCACTAGCTTTGTCGTTTGGGTAAACAAATTTGATCTTCAGATGTGTTTTCGGGTCTATGAAGTAACTTACAACCTGTGTGTGTATATAAAAGATATTGTGCTTAGTTATATAAGTTTGATTGCTAATAATATATACATATATATATATATATATATAGGACCAGGTTCAAGGGAAAACCTCAAAAAACGGAAAATTGAAAAACACCCTAGTAGCCTTCATCTGGACGGTATACACTTGTGCATAATGCACTTGTGCATAATGCACTTGTGCATAAAAACCAAAAAAACAGCATAATTTACATGTATGCACAACATGAAGGGCTACCAAGGTGTTCTTCAGTTTTCTCTTTTTTTTAGGTTTTCCCTTGAACCTATAAGGTTCTAGGAAAACCGCAAAAAAATGAAAAACTGAAGAACACTCTAGTAACCATTCATTTGAACGGTATCCACAAGTGCATACAAGTAATTTGTAACATGCACACGTGTGCGCATAATGCACGTGTGCGCATAATGCACACGTGCGCATAATGCACACATGCATAAAAACCAAAAAAACAGCTTCAATTACTTGTATGCACAACACATCATCATCATCAGCACATGTATACACCCTCCTCCAGATGAACGGTTACTAGGGTGTTCTTTAGTTTTTCGTTTTTTTTAGGTTTTCCCTGAACCTCCCTATATATATATATATATGTTGATTAACAAAAGGAGATAAGGTAGGTGGTACCTTATAGAATGCTTGAAATATTTTTGGAGGATTGTAGAGGACGACGATGGCAAGTCTTTCGGGATAATGGTTCTGTAACACATTCAAGATATCTCGAGTTGTTTTCAGCTGGATATTTGAGGCATTCATCGAATACCCACTGAAATCAATCAACCACGACATTTGTTCTTGGCCTTCTGGGAGGTTTAGAATCGCGTTCTCAATTAGATATACCAGATGACGGACGTTACCATCACCCGTTTTAGTATTCTGCAACAACATAGTAGAAATAATTAGTATCTCAATAAACCATACCATCCTAGTATATTCCAACTGATGTGAGGTCTAAGAAGGGTAAGATATACGACTTCTACCTCAAAGAGTAGAGCCACATAAATTATGGGCCGTTTATCAATTAAACACTTTCTGTGTAAGCGCTTACCGGCAAGAGAAATTACCCTCACTTACCTTACCATGTAACATTCTTGGCCATCAAAATGGATTGTTGGTAAACGTCTTAAACCCGGTAAGTGCTTACCGGGTAAGAGTCTTTTTCCCTACTTACTGGGTAAGATTCTCTGTTTGCTGTTATGCCTCATACAGGTGAGGTTCTTGGTATTTGTCATGCTCAGTCGGTAAGATAAATAATATCGTTAAGCGCTTACCCGGTAAGCATTTAGTAAACGGCCCCTTAGCATCTAAATTGGGTTCATAAATTCACCAAACCATGGTGACCCATATGCCCAGCATCTAGTGGACTCGCTTGCACGATGTTAGAATCTCATATCAGCTAGACACAAACCATCAACTTTGTATATATGTAGGAACTCTCTCTCTCTCTCTCTCTCTCTGCCTAAAAAATTGGTTTTCTATAGAAAGAAAGGGTTCTACATATCCTCACAATTTAGTCTTTGGATGGAATTCATGATCCTATTAGTACTTGCAGACCATGTGACTGGGCATGACAAGGCTATCGCCTTTTTTTAAGTACAAAATGTTTATATACGGCAAAACTCAACACGCTTCACTTTTGGTGAGACTTGAACCTTTTACCTTCAAGAAAAGGTTGGGTTCTACTGATAACCCGTGTACTGTATGGGCCAATGACCTTTTGGTTATCACTATGTTTTATAGACAGTACACAACTGGAGTCTAAAGCATCTGCACCAGATTCTAAAAAATAGAGATAACGAAGATTTTGGAGTGTTTGTCCTTTTTTTTTCCTCTGACAGATCCTCCAAAACTTTCACAAAATGGATAAAATATGAGAGAGATAGTAAAAGATCTGCGGATTTGGAGAATCTGTTTAGATTTGGATGTAATTTTTTTTCTAGAGATTTTGACTTTTCCTTTTTCATTTTGAAGAAATTGTGAAGAAACTGTTGGAGATTGTTCTAAGAAAACGTCCCTTTTTCTTCCCTAACAATATTTAAAATTTTGAATTGTGCATGAGATACAAGTACAAACCTGCTTCCCAGGCCTCATAATAAGGACAGGCCTTCCATATCGATCAACAAAATTTGCTCTCGAGACTTTACCAGTTTCGCCTTCGTTTGCTACTTCATGCTGTCAATGCTAGAATCATGTTAAAACACATATTTTTTATACGATCAAATCGACGTGCACATAGAAATATGAGTTGATTACTAACCCAGCGAATTTCCTCAGGCTTGTAGTTCGATCTCCATTCAATCGTTTCCTCCAACATCTTCTTGGCTTTCTCAAGATTCCAGCTTCGAGCTTCCAAGTACCTCCTTAGGCATGCATCGGTACAGAACTTTAAGGTGTGCCCAGAGAGCGGTCCGATAGCAGTCCTAAGGTCTTTTATCTGCTTGTATTAACAGCAATCTCAATTTAGTTAGGACACTTGACTTACAAACTGCTAAATTATTGGTTGTTTAGTAAATGCTGATTGATTTATGCAAAATGATTAAGTGATTAGGATGATTAAGAATCTTGCAAGGCGTGTACCATCTTCTCATGATCCAAGGGCTCGCTTTCATGTTGGTCCTGACCACGCCATCTTCGCCACATGTTTGTCATTCTTGCCGATCTGGGATCACAAATTCAACATCAAAAATCTTTGTTTATATAGTTCATAAGAGATGAGAAGTACTCTATTCGTCGGTTGCACCGTTCATCGCTCCAACAGAATTGGGTTTTTTACACTGTTAAAATTCACCCAAAATCATGTGAAATAGTACCTTATTCTTTAGTAGTGATGCAACATAATAAGACTAGAGTAATGGTTTTTAAGTGGGTTAGGTTAAATGCACTTTTATATATTGATAAATGCAATCCTACCTATTAACATTTTTCGTGCAAACATCACATCAAGACTTAATTTTTTAAGTATATTAATGAAATAGTGTACTACTTTGCTACAATAAAGACTTGATGGTAGCTCATGATATTAAACTAGTTTCATAATTATGAATGTGGCGCCAAATAGTTCCATTTCTCTTTGAAAGCTAATCATAGGGAAAAGGAAACGTCACATTCGAGTCATAAATATGAATGATATGGGACTATCATAAGACATGGAGTATGAAAATGCGATGCCACCACCATTGTTTTTGTTTTGTTATTTTTGTGGTGGTTGGTTATGTAAAGTGCAGGTTTTGTACCAGATATGATTTTGATAATCGTATATCATACATGGTACTTTAGAAATAATGTTGACATTACCTTTTTATTTTAAAAACACTTGATAAACAAATGAATTTTTTTTTTTTTGAAGAA
Organism: Arctium minus; assembly: GCA_954870635.1. Taxonomy (NCBI): domain Eukaryota; kingdom Viridiplantae; phylum Streptophyta; class Magnoliopsida; order Asterales; family Asteraceae; genus Arctium; species Arctium minus. Next base: position 16,860,685 of record OX941097.1, on the reverse strand, counting down.
ACATAAACAAATGAATTTTTAAAATTATGTTAAATACAAAACTAGTTATTTTCGGAAGGTATTCATAATAAAATAGCCACACATCTCAGAAAATGACTTTACAAGATGCAATTTAAAGCATCCCTAATGGGAGGTTCTTGTCAAATTCACGGTGGGACAGAGGTTATTATCTAGTCACATGTTTTTATAAGAACTTAAAGGGGTGTTTGGTTCACATAATGGAATTGGAATCTATTGAAGAAATTTGACTTTGAAGAAATTGAAATGGAATTTGACCACGCGTTTGGTTGGTAGAAATTGGATGGAATTCAATTCTTTCACTAAGGAATGATGAATTCTTTGATTTGTGGAATTCAATGGAATTCAAAGAATTCCATTATGATCAAGATGTGAACCAAACAAAGAAATTGGAATTTGGTCAAAGAAATTATCCATTCCAATTCCTTCAAAATCCATGAACCAAACACCCCTCAAGTGTTTGAACAAGAACCCGAGTTCTTGTCATAATTCTTATGTTTTTTTTACCATTTTATTTTCTTAATAAAACTGTAACCCATATTTATAAAATATATAAATTGAAATTGAAAAAATATAAATCATTATTTAAAAAAAGAGTGAATTACATTGAAGGTTCCCATGGCGTGCTCAAAATATAAATTATTATTTATAAAAAGAATTTGATTATGATGTATTTATAAGAGGAAAGAGAAGATATGAGGATCAAGACACTTAGAGATGTGAATTTGGAGTGGAGACATCTTCTAAATTTCGATTGCTAATAATGTTTAAAAACATATAAACTAATTAGTTTTGGTATTTCAAAATTTAACTTTTTGTTAGAATATACGATTTAGATATTTAGATGATTTTATACTGCATTAGAGAATTTAAATTATGATGTATTTATAAACGATGGTATATTGATTAGACATATATGACCGGATAAAGAACATGGTTGATTTATTCATGCTGTCCATAACAAAAAGACAATTGATGGAAGTAAATATGATACAAGAGCCGGAGAAAGAGGGTTTTTGCAATAATAATAAATAACATAAAAGATAGAAGACATGATATATATGTTAGTTGGGGCAGGCGGGGTGCATCTTTTGAAACTGGATTTGGAGCGGGTCCCATTCAAATACCAGTTGTTTCGTACAATGTTTTAAAAACCGGTTTTTTGGTTGACTCGGTGTGGTGATCGGGTCCGGTTCAACCATCGGGTCAACTCAGTTTCAAGAATTTCTATGTAATTTTCATTTTCCTGCATACATATATATATATATATATATATATATATATATATAACCAAAAATTTGATGTCAACAAGTTAAAACATTAAAAATACACATAACAAGTTGTTTTACATCAATCAAAAACATTAAAAAAAACACATAACAACAAGTTTTACATCAATCCAAAAACATTAAATAAACGCACTTAAGCATAAGTTTTTCATTAATCCAAATACATCAAAACGAAACATAACGATCAAACCAAATCATGGATCTTGAGACATTGGAGTGTTGGTTTTTAACGCTAATACTAATTGCCTATTGGACTATTGGTTTTTAACTTTTGTTACCGGGTCAACCGGTTTGTTATGACCGGTTCAACCGGTTTTTTAATAGAACCGACCGGTTCAATCCGGGTCATAAAATGGCATCAACCTGGTCGCAATTGACCCGGTCTCTTCACCGGTTCCCGGTTCGACCGGCCGGATCGACCCGGTTTTTAAAACATTGGTTTTGTGGGGATGTCTGAATTTTAAAACGGCAATGCAATTAAAATTGAAAAAAAAAATCTTCTCTTCTATTCTATACTTTGTTAAATAATTATCAATATCAAATTTATATTCTATCAAAGTACATATTACTTATATCTTAAAAATATGACGCTTTATATATATATATATATATATATATATATAATATGACGCTTTATATATATACTAGAAGCATACTCGCGCAATGTTGCGAGATACATCACGATTTTAATAGATAATAGATATAGATTATGTTGAGAGTGATTTTAGGGGAGTTAAAGTGTAAATGATTTTAGGGGAGTTAAAATGGTTAGAGATAATGATTGAAATTTAATAAATAGCATTAAATGTAGTATATACAGCTTTAATAGTTGTTTTTAAGAGATTTAAGTAATTAGCATTAAATAGCGGTACATTAAACTTTAAGACTTGTTTTTAAAAGTATTTTATGTCTGTTTTATAATATAGTATATATATATATATATATATATATATATAATTAGTGAGTTGAGTAATGTCAAGTTATTTTATGTTTTTTAATTATAAATCAAATTTAAATTATTTTGGTAAATGAAATAAAAAATCGTAATTAAACAATTTATATAATTATGATCAATATTTTTATTATATGTTCGTAATTTAATATTTAGTTAAGTAAAAACCCCGTTATTTTTATTTATAACAAGATTTAATAACATTTTATTGAAAAACGAAGTAGATATTTATTATTATAATTTTAGTAATTTAATTTTAAAAAATTATGTTATTTTATTATTAAAATACTAGTGTTGGGCCCGTGCATTGCACGGTAGGATAAATTTTTTGTTGGAATATTGAACCGAGTTAAAATGAAACGTAATTTCTCTGTTAACAGTTAATAAAATACAATATGAAAAACGAATATATTTAATTATGTTATTTTATTATTAAAATATTAAATATATAGTGTGTTGTAATGTGGTCGGAAACTCGGAATGAAAAAAGGGTATTAAAAAACATATTTTTGCATGTGTGTTTTTGTGTGTGCTTTTATGTCAATATGGCCCAACTCATGCGGTTGTCATGTAAGACAACACTAACATGGCAAATTTACATTCAGCATTAATTACACAAATTTGATTTATAAAAAAGATACATACAATGTATCTTTACAAAAACAAAGTTTTTTCTATTGCTTGTAAACCAAATCATAAAAATGTAAAATCAAAGGGCATAAGCAAGCACATAGGTTAAGGAATAAAGTGTTGTTAGTTGTAATTGATCTTTAATATAGTTTGTCTTATGTTTCTAGTGTAGTTCAATTGACAAAAGGAGATGACGACTTTGCTCAAATACAAAACAGGTCTCACTTCTCACAATTGCAGGTTTGACTAATGCCTTCTCTCCAACAGCAACCCCTCCTCACATTGGTATTCTTGAAGGTGGGTTCCGTGTGAGGCCGGTTGGAGTTTCCGTTAATCAACTATTTGCCCAAATATATTATATTTTGATGTAATTCTTTTTAGAGATTTTAACTTTTATTTCTCTATTTTAGAGAAATTATAAGAAACCTGTTGGAGATGCTCTTAGTTTAACAAGGATAGTTTACTAGTTTAATAATTTATATATCTTGTTTCTTCTTGATTTTTGTTTCATCTACTTTGATGTGACCAAAAACTATATTTTTGTCCAACTCAATCATGTCATAGATTCATATTCTAATAATCTAATCTAATTGCGCCACCAAAAGTTTTTGTTTTGTTTTGTTTTATTTCGTCTTATTTTGCTCATAGATGAACAAATATCTTAAGATTTTGCAGTGTTGCTCTCTAATTACTTCACTATTGGTAGGTAAATCGCTCATAAAGGCAATTACAAATAACAAACCCCCTCGCTTTTTAACTTCACGTATTTTCTTTTAGGTAGCTTAGCACTATAATCTATTTTTTCACATTTTCAAACTTAGGGTCATCAAATATGTTTAAACCAAAAACATATAGTAAAAGATAACTAAACATTTATGAACTTTTAGGGGTAGGTTCCAATAACCAACCTTGCATTTGTACCTATTTTTTAATTACATATTTCAAAGGATTCAACAACTATGTATTTAAAAATTTCAGATTATATCAATTACACTAATTTTACATTGAATCAATTGGAATATAGTTGATCCATCATTAATTTCATAAGTTGAAGGGAAATTTAATGAAAATGATATGTTGTGAGAATCTCTAAGTATATATTTGATTTTATTTGAAGAATTAAGAATATAATTGATAGATTGTTCGATTGAAACATACAATAGAAAAACAGGATATTTTCGTCTATTTTTCCTATTAAAAAATTTACAAACGCTACTTTTGAAATCTTCCTGCTATAAAAATTGTATACAAAAACTAACGCCTATGGCAGAATTTCAACCAAAAATGTTCTGTTTTTTGTTAAGGAACTTAAAATATCAAAATCAATCTATTTATGCATCTCAATATACAAACAAAATCGATCTAATCATCCAGTTTTACTTATAATTATTAGTATCTCTATTGATTCGAAGGTTGAATTCACAATTAAATCACAAAATACATCCATAAGACCAAGTTCCTTCTTCTACTTACCGTCACAAAAGGCTGAGACGGATCAAAATCCAAAAACCTAGCAAATTTGAGTTTAAATCAAGCATAACGGCATAAGAAAGCCGTAGAACTAACTAGTCACGACCTAGACACTAAACTCGAAACTGCAAACTAATCCGCCATTATCGGATTAACACAAATCGAAAATATATAAAATAAAATAACAAAAAAGCAGATCTAGAAACACACATTCAATCAACAAGAGCAAAACAACCAAAAATCCTCAAGCATGAGCCGAAAGCAACCAGAACACAAATTTACACATACATCAAACAGATAAGAGAATTGGCTCAACTCTGTTTAAAAAATACCTGAGTTAGGAAGACAAGCAGGAGAAGCACTTGCTCGTTAAATTCTCCAATCGTCGATCGATCTCAAATCCGAAATCGTAGGTGTTTAGATCGTCAAAAAAAAAAAAAGTAAAAAACGAAACTGTAGAGAGAGGAACAAAAAAAGGTGATCGGCGACAGCCACAGTTAACCGCCGGCGTAACGGTGTAGTTTTCCGGGAGAGAAAAAGGGCGGATGGAGCAATGGTTTTTGTTTAGTATTTTATTATGTATGTATGATTTGAATTTGATGATAATTATTATATTGTGGGAATGGAGGAAAAAGGTAAGAAACGTGTGGGAGCGATTTGGTAATTGGTAGTCAGAGGTTTTCCACGGCCAGAGAATCTAGAGCCTGCGAAAAATGGAAATCTTTTCACACGCATTGTTTAGGTGTACTGTACAAGTGAGCATTGCGTATTACAAAAGTATGGAATTGTTCTTCGTTGAAAGGGAGAGTAAATTACGCTTTTGGTCCATGTGGTTGACACTCGGTGTCAAATCTAGTTCTTGTTTTGAAATAATTACATTTTCTGTACCTGTGGTTGTTATTTTGTTTCAAATCTGGTCCGTCTGACTGACTCTCGTTAAACAATATTTGTTAACTCAAAGGTATTTTGTTCTTTTTTTTTGTTCTTTTATCATTTCTTTAATTTTTAATTAAAAATTTAATCACACATATTGTTATTTTTGTTGTATATACATATATATATATATACACACACACAATATCAAATTCCCTTTATGGCGTGTCACCCCATCCCCTTCGTTAGAGATTGTGAACCAACGGTGGCTAAATCCTAAGCGGATGGTTGAAGCCTAAACAGATATGAGCAGTGAAAAAGACAAGAAGGCTGAAAACTGCAAGAAGTTTGTGCAACGAGTTATTGACCTTATGGTGGTCAAGAGGCCACAGATCATCACCCACCTCCATTCACGAGGTAAAGAGACCTTGTGGAGAACTGGAGATATGGATGTGATTTAGGGGTGTGCAGAAACTTACCTGATCCAACTCAAACGATCGATCCAATCAGAACCGATCTATCATAATTGGATATACAATTGTAATTTGATAATTGAAATCCAAAAATTCAACATTCAAATTGGATCGGTCAGTTCTTAGATGACAGTCCAAAATCAAATAAAATTGAATCGATCCAATCCAACAACCATCCACTTAATATATATATACTATATTATAAAGCACGGATAAAAAAACTCTTAAATACAAATTATTAGACATGAGGTACCATCATTTTATGCAAGATTTTAAAAATCTCTTAATTTACAAGTATCAAAGCACAAGATACATTTTACTACTGCAGACTTCTAACACCCACCAATTTGGTATATGCAGGGTTTTTCTTTTATGCAGACATTTTCATGTAACACTATTAATTAATATATTATATTACTATAAATTTGCTTTAATTATATTATTAAATATATAATTGGTTATTTTTTCTAGATGTCATTAAAATATATAAGATAATCATTAAATTTTAACAAAATATTAATTTTTTTATATAAAAAAATTATATTATTAAGCTTAAATTAAACAAATTTATAAAAAAAAAACATTATCGCTTTCTCAAAACCATCTAAAATCGTACTGTAAATCGACAAAAAAACAAAAAATAAAATGAAACATTAAAATCGTGATGTATCTCGCTGCATTGTGCGAGTACGCTTCTAGTATTAATAAGATTTATATATGTACTACATTTTAAAACAATCAGCTAAAACTATGTTTGGCAAACTAGCTGATAAGCTAGCTTTTCAAAACGCTACTATGAGTAGCTTTTCAATAAGCTAGATTATAAGTTAGTTTATAAGTTAGCTTATGGTCATCCAAACACGTAAAAAAAAACTAGTTTATAGCTAGTATATAATTAATAATAATATTTTGCAATATTGTTTTTTATTAAAAAATATTTATGTGAATAATTGGTTGAAATAGTTGATTAATTGATTGAACATTATATCAAAATATTAAATAGATTCAGGCTATGTTTGGCAAACTAGCTGATAAGCTAGTTGGTGACTTATAAGTTAGCTGGTAGCTGATGAAAAAGTAACGTTTGACAAAAACTAACTTATAAACATGTAAAATTACCAAAAATGATATATATAGAAAAGATAATCAATTAAAATAATTAATATTAATGAGGGCATAATTGGAATAATCGCAAAAAACTCTTCATAAGCTAGTTCAAGTAGCTTATCAAAAAGCTAGCTTATGTTCATCCAAACATGTATCCAGAAAATAAGTTAGGTTATAAGTTTGTTTACTTTTGCAAAATGATGCCTCAATCTTATAAAATAGATAACCAATAGTAACATCCAAATGGATGGAACCAACCCAATCCAAAGATTAAACTGGATCGGATGTCCAATATTAATTGGATTGGATCAGATGACTAAATTTAATGTCTATTACATAATTAAATCAGATCAGATGTCTAAGAGCATCTCCAACAGCTTCTCTAAAATAGAGAAAATAGGGAAAATAGAGATTTTAAGCTATATTTTTGCTTCAACAACTTCTCCATAAGAGCATTTCCAACAACTTCTCCAAAATGGAGAAAATGGAAATTTTAGACATTTTTGTGGTCCAATAGATTCTCCAAATCTTTCTCCATTTGGAGAAAGATAGAGAAAGAATGTAATTTTTTACAAATATGGAGAACTCTCTAAAAATGATTACAATGAAAGATAAATTGTTTTTTTATTTATATTCTACCAATAAGATTTCTTCAAATGAAATGAATTGGAGAGCTAAATAATATTTTATTAGATTTATAGAATATTTTAATATTATAAGTAATGATGTCATCTCCAAAATGGAGAATCTGTTGGAGATATATGTAATTTTTTATGTAGATTTTGACTTTTAATTCTCCATTTTGGAGAAATTTTGGAGATGTTGTTGGAGATGCTCTAACTATCTCCAAAATGGAGAAAGTAGGAGAGAGAAGAAGTTTTCTCCAAATATGAAGATAACCCCAAAAATGATTACTAGTTAGGAGCACCAATAGAAAACTTGGAAAGTAGATATTTAGGAGAGAGAAATAATATTTTAAGAGTAAACTCCAATTTTGGTCCTTAACGTTTAGTGGTTTCTTTGAAAGAGGTCCCTATGGTTTCATAATTCAAGTTTACGTCCCCAGGGTATGGATTTTGCTCTAAAAAAGGTCCCTGGACACTAATGACGTCTATTTGGTCCGTTAGTGTCAGGGGCAATTTCGTCCGATCATGTTTTCATCCCCTTTTTGTAATTCTATTTTTTTTTTTATTTTTTTTTGTAAATACAAACAAACCTTAGGACTTATATGTAATTAACTAATAAATATATATACTATATATATATATATATATGTATGTATGACCGTGAGTAACTCGTTGGGACCATCTCCCTTGCTTCACCGGCGGTGACCAACACCACCGCCATTCACCAACACCGCCGTCCGGCACCCCTTAATTTCATGTCATTCAATACAACTCCCATTACCAACCCCAAAATCAACACATATCTCTCTCTCTGTCAGGGACCAACCTGTATATATATATATATATACACGAACGATGTTCTGGTTTGGCTCTACGGATTTTACTCGTTTCTATTCATGGTTCTTCACGAAACATTCTCTTGCTCTCGAGAAACCTTATCTTCTTCTATTCGCTGCAAAAAGCTCTTCACAAGCTTTCAACGATGCAGCTGTAAATCTTTCCATAGCTTCGAAAACAAGTCGTAGATTGGTTTGAGCGCTAACGCTTTTACTGGTCTCGCTCTGATACACAGCCGAGAGACCGTTATCTTCTCCGGAAGGAAGAACGATCAGTTTATCGAGCACCTGCAACTCTTTATGAATCTCTTGATCCTCTCTCTCCAAATTCTTAACTTTTCTCTCCATGTTCTTATGCATCACCAACCTCCTTCGCATTTCCATCTTATCCCGTTCCCATAACTGAAGAACGATTTTCACAAAATATGTGTGTGTGTATATATATATATATATATATATATATATATATATATCAATGTTGATGCCATTGTCTACGATCGTCTCCTGCTGCTGCCTTGTTTTCCTGCTCAGGTTTGGTTCATTTTGTTTACCTGATTGATATCTCATATCTATTTGCTATGATATTTGATTCATTTTGTGCGTGTTTTAACTTTTATTTGCTTCATTCAAGAAAACACACACAAAATGGTCTTGTATACTCTTTGGATGCTTCAACTATGAACAAATGCAAAGATTATGTCATATTTTTTGTTATGATCTTGGATCTCTTTGGGGGTTTTGTATGTCGTTAATCATAAAATGTCGAAAGGATTATTGGGTTGACATGGAATTACATATTCTTATGCATGAAACATCGACCAATTCCCATTTCAGATTGGACATCTAGCTAGGGATTGTAGTAGCGGTGGTGGTGGTGTTGGGGTTCACTGGAGATATCATCAGAGAAGATGAACTTGCCGGAGAAGACGAAGTCGTCGGCCAACCCATTTCAGATTTTCAGCGAAGATACCATATATTCCTCTAAATTACAGTAATACCATATCAATTATGAATAATAAAATAATCAAAGTTGTAGCTTCTTGAAAGAGGTCTAATCCAGATTTTGTTCTTAAGATCTAAAATCAATCACCAACAGAGAGAAGTTGGAGCTGTTTTTTCAAAGATATGAATTGTAAATGAACCCATACGAACGGTAAATATTGGAAGGATTTGGCATCCCTCTGTGTGGTGTGTTCGTATGTGTATATATATATATATTTACAGGTTGGTCCCTTAGTTGATGTTTTTTTACAAAAAAAAAACAAGAGAAACAAAAAGAGTACAAAAAAAGGATAAAAATATGGTAGGACCATTTTACCCCTGGCACTAACGGACCATTTTGACGTTTTTAAGGGTCAGGGACCATTTTCAGAGCAAAATCCAAACTCTGGGATGTAAATTTGAATTATGAAACCATAGGGACTTCTTTCAAAGAAATCAATAAACCTCAGGAACCAAAGTTGAAGTTTACTCATATTTTAATATTATAATTAATGTTTAATTCTCCAAAATGGAGAATCTCTCATGTAATTTTTTTGAAGATTTTAAATTTTAATTCTTCATTTTAAAGAAATTTTGAGAAACCTGTCAAAGATGCTCTAATATGATCGTATTTTGTAACCGGGACGGAGATTGGGAATGATAGTCCCCACCCATTCCCATGCCTTCGCACAAGAACCAAAAATGTAATTATTAATATTTTATAAAGAGATTTTATATATGGGTCCCACCCATGCATCGCTGCAAATGCAAGCATTACAAAAGTCGTGTTTATATTTAAAAAAGGGAGGTTATTTACATCAATTTTTTTGCTATTTGTATCAAAAGTGATTGTTATATGATTGTGTTTTTTTTGTTCTTTCATTTTTTTTTTGTTTTTTTTGTTTTTTTATTCTTATTATATATTTTTGTTTATTTTTATTATATAGTCTTAAAAGATTTTTTTTACCTTTTGTTTTAATTTAAAAAGAAATAAATATTTATAAATATAAATATTACTAATTTTTTATAATTATATAATTATAAAAATAAAACATAAATATTGCGATTTAACATATAAATAGAACATAAAATAATCTATATTACATTCGATTATTTTAAAATAACATTATCCGTAGTACAATTAACACGTAAACGAGTATCCTTCTGTCATATCTAATTTCACATTGTCCATACCACACTGGCGGAGTAGACCTAAGCGACAAGTACGTCCCATTGCCGGTCATACTTTTTTAGAACAATTTAATTTTTTTAGTAATTGTTAAACTTACATGTAACATTTTACTTATAATAATATATTAAGGCGTACCTGGATACCTGCTTCAAGTTGTGATAAATGAAACATGTATGTTTCATCCGTTACCGAGTCAACCAATAACACACATGCATTGTAAAAGGAACCCCAGTCATGATTTGATGTTATTACTGGTCTACAATTTCTCATAATACTTTGGAAGTTGTACCATCTACAAAGTAATCTTTTAGCATTTTACAAAGTTATAATAAAATGTAATTGTTACAAAAAGAAAAATACATTTTACAAAGTTATAATAAAATCAAAAGTTACAAATTTATAAAATAAAATAAAATTAAAAGTTACAAATTTATAAAATAAAATCAAAAGTTACAAATTTTATAAATTTATAAAAATAACTGGTTCGGAAAACCATGTATTTTAACTATTTGCACCACAAATTTTGCTATTTGCACCAACAATGATTACTTTATCATTGTGTTTTTTTGTCTTTTTGTTGTCTTTTCTTTTTTTATTATATATCTTTATTTATTTGTAATATATAGTTTAATTTTTTTTTTTACTTTTTGTTTTGATTTGAAAAAAATAAATATTTATAAATATAATTATTACTAGTTTTTTATAATTATATAATTATAAAAATAAAACATAAATATTGCGATTTAACATATAAATAGAACATAAAATAATCTATATTACATTCGATTATTCTAAAATAATATTATCCGTAGTACAATTAACACGTAAAAGTTACATGTAATTCTTTATTCGCTATGAATACGGGATAGCCTATCCAGCAGCACATGGATAACTGTAATGGAAAAAATGTCCTACAATTTCAAACGGATATCCTTCTGCCATATATAATTTCACATAATGGTTACCATTAACGTACTCAATTGTAAAAACAATATGTTCATACGTCCCACTGCCGGTCATACTTATAACATGAAATATCACATTATATTTTGAAGCAATCAAGACACCTATTTCAAGCATTGTCATCCAGTGTTCAAATGGTGCACCTTGATGTGATCGAAAGAAGTTTATAAATTTAATAAATTTATAAAATCAAAACACACACACACACACATATATATATATAAAGATAATGTGTATATATATATAAACAAAAATAATAATAATTTTAGATCGTTTAGAATTATTATATGATATAGGGGTAATTTGGTCATTTTAACGGTTTTGTCTAGTCTTGTTTTAGTCGTACCAAACGTGGAACAGACAATTAGTCTTGGTCAGTTCAGTCTCGTCCTGTCCTGTTCTGTATTGTCCAATCTCATCTAGTCTGCATACCAAACGCTACCTAAGGGACGATTCGGGTGAGGCGTGAACTTACCAACTTATATTTATAACGAGTTTACCTAATTGGCGGGTTTAACCCCCAACTATCTTTGGTTGCTATTTTTAATTACGGTTCAATTCAGGTAAGAAATAATTACACTTTTACAAAATTGTAATAAAATGTAATTGTTACAAAAAGAAAAATACATTTTACAAAGTTATATTAAAATCAAAAATTACAAATTTATAAAATAAAATAAATCAAAAGTTACAAATTTTATAAATTTATAAAATCAAAACACACATACATATATATCATATATATAAAGATAATGTGTTTATATATAAAAAAAATAATATATATTTTAAGTTAAATGAAATTCACTAAAAATAATTGGATCGAAAAATATTGTATTCACTATTTTGCACTTTTTGATGCAAATTGAAATAGCACCCCCCCCCCCCCCCCCCCCTCCCCCCCTTAAAAATCATTTTCACGTTTCACTAACGTTGTGTTCTCGAAACTCATTTAACGAAGGAAAGGAAAGGAAAGGGAGGGAAAGGGGAGGAAAGTAAAAAAATCTTGTGTTCTCGAAACTTTTTTAGGAGAGAAAGGAAAGGAAAGGAAACGGAAGGAAAGAATTGATAACTTTCCTTCCAAACCTTTCCTCCCAAATGTGGGAGGAAAGGGAAGGAAAGGGAGGGAAAGAAATTAAAACAATTTAAAAAAATTACTGAAATTATTAAAATTACAAAACTACCCAATCTTTCATTATAAAAAATATATTTTTATAAGGGTATATTTGTAAAATTGACATATTTCCTTTCCTTTCTCTCCTGTTCAAGAACATGAAAAACTATTTTCTTTCCTTTCCTTTCCTTTCATGTCGAGAACACAATTGAAAAAATTATTTTCCTTCCCTTTCTTTTCCCTTCCTTTCTTTTCCATCCATTTCTTTTCTTTTCTTTTCTCTCCAGATTAGAGAACACAGCGTAAAAGTGGAGTCTATCAGTCGACTTTTTATATATCAAATATAAATTAAAAGATATAAAAAAAGATATAATTAATATATTTTATATGAAAAAATAGAGTAAACTATAATTTTGGTCCCTGAGGTTTACCAAAAAATACGAAAGTGGTTCCTGAACTTTAATAAGTGCAGATTTCATCCCTGAGGTTTCGATTTTGCTATGAAAGTAGTCTCTCTTGGCGTTAGCTCCGTTAAAGCGTCCGTTAATTCAGGGGTAATTTTGTCCTTTTACACGTTTTTTGAATCTTCATCTTCAACCTCATGAACACCAAGAACATGATGAATGTTCATCTTCTACCTCAAGAACACCAACAATTTAAAACCCAAATCAAACTCAAAAGCCAAAAATTTAAATCAAACTCATGTCTAAAAACCAAATCCTAAATCAAACCCAAAGTTTAGAAACCTAAATCACACCTACATTTAAAAATCAAAAACCAAAATTAAACCCATATTCAATACCCAAAATTAAACCCACAAAAAAAAGGAAAGAGAGAGAATCTTACCCGGTAAAAGCTTACCTGAGAATTTACTATAGCGGATGAACATGACAAGAGGATAGAATCTTACCCGGTAAAAGCGAGGATAACGATGAAGAGTCTTACCCGGTAAGAGAGAGTGACAACTCTTACCCGGGTAAACGCTTACCGGGTAAATTGTTGTATAAGATACCATCATGATGATTAAAATCTTACCCGGTAAAGCAAGTTAGTATGTCGAGTTTTATTGGTAAACACTTACCGGTTAAACATTTGGGTAAATAGCCCGTTAGTTTGTCAACTGGCAATAGTTTATTTCTTTGAAATATTTAGTTGTCAACTGTCAATAATTTATTTCTTTACACCATTAGTTTCATATAAAAAAATTCTTCGTTTTTATTAATCGTGTTTGAATTCTAGTCACCACAAAAAAAAAAAATATATATATATATATATATATATATTACCCATGATCGTGTCTTAAAAATTTTAAATAATATATAATACAAAAGAGAAATAAATAAAGTGGTTACTGAATGTTTATTATTGTTTAATTATACTAGGCATAAACCCGCGCGATGCAGCGAAATGTGAGTAAAGAACGAGCAATTAATGCTACTTACTTATAGATATGTCATCAACAATCAATCATGATCTAAAAATCACAACTTATGAAACCCTAAACCCTAAACCCATAAAGATATTCAATAATTAGTTTATATTACAATTATTGACGAAAAAAAATTATAATGATATAATTTATAATAAGAATGAAAGATATTTTACAATTATATATTTTTAATGTGCTAACGGTGGAAAAAAATAAAACGTATGGATAGAAAACAAATTAATTCGTAGATATTCATTATATTTAATAGTACGGTTAAATTAAAAAACATTCAATATTGAGTTCGTTTTGAAGGTATTGACGAGACGATTATTATGGTATAATTTGTAGAAAAATGATTCATTGCATTTTTGTTCATATACGATTATTTGTGTTAACATGATAAGAATGTAAAATGAAAAATGAAAAAACAAGGGATATAAAGTAAATTAAATAATTAATTATAAGAGTGATAAATGTAATATTTAATTTTAACTATTTCCAATTCCCTCTCATGGATTACTTTATTTTATTTTTAATTCATAGTTACAGTTTTTATCCCTGAATTTTTTTGATAAATTTACTTTATATCTTTTAGTTTTACATTTTACATTTTATATTTTCATTATATTAACACATATAAGCATATATTAACTAAAATACATTAAAAAATAATTTTTGATTTTAACAAGTTACACCATTATAATCGTCTCGTCGATAACTTCGAAATGAGCCCAATATTGAATATTTTTTTGATTTAATTATGTTATTATATGTCATATATTATACATTGGTTAATCAATTTTTTTTAAAAAGAGAAAATGCATTACATCAAACGTAAGTTTTAACATCAAGATAATAAACATAATAAATGTATTGCGTATTTTTTTTATTTCAACATATTCCAGCTTTGATTATTCATTTAAATCAACATATTCACGAATACGAGTACACTCTATATATTATTCATTCACATCTAATCTACGTTTGTATGGGATAATCCACGACATTGCATCTAGAAGTGCATGATGTGTCCAATGGTGTATGAGTGTGGGCATTGGGTAATCTCCTTTTAATACCCAGTTCATCCATTAACTCTACGCGGATAGTGTCACATGCATCTTCATGACCACCGAAACAAGTAGATATGGCTCGAAATCAACAAATTTCATTGCCTAATACATATTGTACTTGTGCGATGTATGGATTAAATAAACTCGGGATTTGATCAAGATATGGAGTTGGAGGGGGGGGGGGGGGGTTGTTGTTGGAAGTAGGGGCTATGCCTCGCTGATTCTTTATGACCAAGATATGGAGTTGGAGGGGGGGGGGGTTGATAAATGTTGGCGCGTTAGAATAACTGCGTCTACGAGGGTCTTCAATAATATTTTTCTTTATTTCAAATAAATTACTTTACTTTATTTCAAATAATATATATATATATATATATATATATATATATATATATATATATATATATATATATCAAGGTTCTAAATGGCGAAAGACGTGGCGTGGCGGCGAGACCAAGCCTCAAGCCTTAGGAGCCACGACGAAGACATGACGTTTTCTAGGCGTGACTTATGACGTTATTTTTCTAATTCATATATAATATCATATATAAAAACGTTTGTTTTGTAGTGTTACTCAATGAGTCAATAGTAATAAGCAAGTTAAATTATGGTATATATTAAAAAACTTGCAAATAAAACATTAAAAATGTAAAGGAAAATCAAATATTGTATTACGAAGTTGTGCATTAGGCCATGACGTGCCATGGACATAACGTGGCGTTAGACACAAGCCTTGGTGCCATGGCGGCTGTAAGGCGAGTTTTTTAGAACAATGATATATATATATATATATATGTATATCGAATGATTCTGTTTTCATTGATCGACATGTGATATCCCAAAATAATCGAAATTTGTGATATCCATAATTAATCACATGTGATATTCACAATTAATCACATGTGATATCCACAAAATACAACGTAATTATGTATGTTAATGTGATATGTTAAAACGTATTTTTAACATATTTTTAACATATAATAAAATAATTAAATCAAAAAATATTCAATATTTGACTCATTTCGAAGGTATCGAAGAGGCGATTATAATGGTGTAACTTGTTAAAATTAAAAATTATTTTTTTAACGTATTTTAGTTAATATATGCTTATATGTGTTAATATAATGAAAATGTAAAATGTAAAACTAAAAGGTATAAAATAAATCTATCAAAAGAGTTCAGGGACCAAAACTGTAACTACATGTATCAATAAGAACTACTTTCAAGAACCGTTTAAGTCCTTTAATATATAGTATAGATATAGATATTGCATCGTTTTTTTTTTATCAAACGTGTGTTTATATGTTTAGATTCATATCAGTTGTATATATTTTGTTATCTAATTTTAATAAAATTAATTTTATCATCTCAACTATTATTGATGATTAACGTTAAATAACCTGAAATCACTTTATGTGGGAGAAAAAAATCATTACTTTACTAATGATTTGTAGTTGTTTTATAGATGATATTAGTAGTGGGGTGCACATTTAAAGTGGATCAAATACTAGTAAAATCATATGATGTGTTTTTAGCCAAATTCCAGGTTTTGAGGGATTCTGTCAGTTTTTTGTTTGAAATTTTTTTAAGTGTTTTTGGTTGATTTCAAAAGACTTTAAGTTTTACGGTTGTTTTAGAAGAAATTTCTTTTAAGTTTTTTGGTTGATTTCGAGAGACTTTTTGGGCTTTTTGGTTGATGGTCATTGTAACAACCCAACTCTAGGTACAACAAGATAGAAACTTAAACTTAAATAATTAAGCCAAACGGGCCCAAAACTTACAATTTAAACTCAAGGTTTGCGACAGCAACCTATACACAACTGAGATATACCGACGATAATCTACAATGGAGGTTCTCTAATTCAGCTCCTGCTCGCATCTTTTCTCAAAATTAAACCGCTCTTTCTACTGTCACACTTCACCTGAAAAGGTTTTAGATTTGAAAAGAGCGTGGGTTAGACCGACAGGTCTAGTGAGTCCCCTCTTACAACAGTTTATAAAATCAACAAACAAACAATCAAACATTTATCATGAAATAACCATTTTCAGCTTTCAGTAAATCCTTAATTTTCAGGAAACTTCTCCGCTCACACTACCGCCACCCTAAGGTGACGGCGTGTCTGTGACTCACACTACCTTAGATGGGACACCCCCCCCCCCCCATATAGCATAAACGGGACACCCCCCCGGTATGAGCACAGGCGGGCCACACCCCCCGACTTTGAGCCTTCTCACTTAGGACCGTGTATGCATACATTTCCACTTTGTCAACAATAAGAAAATGTCTTTAACATTTAAATAAAACTCGCAAGTAAGTACCAAAGCAACATCATTTCAAAGCTTGCATATAATTTTCATAATACTCATGCCATCGTGTATAATCAAAGTTTAAAATAAAACTTTCGCATGCTTTCGTTAGCAGAAGAATTTAGTTCAGAAAACTCACCTGATGTCCTTAGCTTAAATCTTGTGTCTATCCTTTTAATTCGATCTGAAACCTATAAAGGAAACATTAACCGATGAACTCCCCATACAACGACAGTATTCTCGCTACGCAACTTATCCCATCCAACCCTCTACTAGACATAAAATAGTTATTGCACTTCCCTAATTAAAATAAAAATGGAGCAACTTACTACGATTTTTGGCCCAACAACTATCTAATTAAAACTACCTATATAAGGAAATGGGCTTCGACCCACAAGATGGCTACGGGCTGGACCATTGGGTCGCCCGGGGGTCACAGCTGACCGGGGTCAATACTCCCACAAGCGCCGACCGAACTGAACCAGGTGCCGACCGGGGTTACTCACACACGCCCGAGGCCTACATCGCATAGCGACCGGGGTCTGCACTCAAGACGACCGGGGTGCGATGGACCGGTGTCATCCTTGACCGGTGTGACAAGAGACCCGAGTCTCGACCGGTGTCCATCTTCTTCGACGAAATCCTTCGGACGCAATGTCGATCGAAACCCAGAAACAGATTTCTCAAACCCACACTTACTACCAAAATAAATAACATCTCAACTACAAAACTTACTTCCAAATACTAAATCCATTTCATCGATCAATCCATTAACCGAAAATGGTAAGTCTGAGCCAAAACCAGACTAATCCCCAAAACTCAATCACAGATTTAAAACTCAACCTCCCCAACACAACTTCTATAATTAAAACATGAATCAGTAAAGGATTTGGGTACAAAATTAATACCTCTACGAGAACTCATAACCTCCATTGAAATCTTCGAATGATCTTCTTCTCTTATCGCTTCTCCAAAAATGCCCCCAAGAACCTTCTTCTAAAAACTTTCAGCCGCCACCCTCAATCCCAAGGTCTCTAGGGTTAAAACCCCTTTCTCTCAAACTTTACATTTTAGACCCCTCACTAACCCTTTCTTAAATTTTAACTCCAAAATTTTAATTCTTTTACTTTAAACTCGGTTATTACAATATTCCCCCCTCAAAAGAATTCTGTCCCCGGAATTCCTTCATCGAACAACTGGAATATTGATTCCTCATAACCAACTCTAACTCCCAAGTTGTTTCTTAACCCTTAAGGAAATGCCACTTAACTTTTACCAAGGTATTTCCTTACTTTTCAACTTCTTCACTTTACGATCCGAAATAGCTACTTATTATTCTACATAGCTTATCCTCTCATCTACTAGAACATCCTCTAATGGCATAACGACATTGCTTTCTGCTAAACATTTCTTCATATTAGATACAAGGAAAACGGGGTGCACTCCTCGCAAAAAAACGTGAGTAGATCTAGTCTATACGCTACCTCCCAAACGCTCCTCACGATAACAACGACCCCAAAAATATCTAGGTCTTAACTTCCATATCTTTCCAAATCGAGTCACACCCTTCCAATGCCAGATTGGAAACTTTACATTTGTCCTCACTTGAGGCTAACGACTCAAAATTCTTAGTCTAACCATATTTGTACCATTCGGTTACCCAAGCCATTCTAATCAATATCCCACCATACATAATTATCAGATTTACCCCTTGATTACAATAACTTCCATAACCGATAAAATTTTACCGGAGTCAACACCACGACAACATGCATCACTGAATACACAATCACTCCACTCACCAACATAACACATTGTCAACTACAAGCATCACCTACATCTTACAGTCACGAGTTTCTTCATCATGCAACCTGCCATTGCAAGCAACCACTCTTAGTACAACATAAGTCCAACGCAGAAGCTCCTTGTTTTCCGACTCCCAATGAATTCAACTCCCCGACATTATCCAAATATCACACGCTAATACACTTTGCTCCGATGCCATCACTTCACTTTCTCACGTGTTGGTAGAAACTTCCAAAATTCCAAAACCCTCGCAACCTAGCAAACCCCAACTGGCCAAAAAATTCAACACATACTTCCATTTCTCATTGCATCCACAACCATCCGACTAAAAGCACAACAAAACTTAGCTTCACCCACTCGATACGGAGCGACCAAGCTCATACAAATTTTCCAAATAGTTTAATCCCAACACCTCTACCTTCCTCCTTGAGGATTTCAATCCCACTCCAAACGACCGACTCACGAATTAATAGAGTGAACTTTTGTTCAGCTGCACGATCTTTATTAATCACCCCTACCCTGCACCGATCGCCGTAATCTCTTCCTCATACCCACGCCAGGGATTATAAAATTGCTAACAACAGGATTTAAAAACATACCTCTACATTTGAGTCACTTAACAATCTTCTTACTCTCAGATTTACTACCTTTCCGACATGATATCTTCACAATCTACTCGCTGCAAGAAACCTCACTCACTCAACATTGCTTACTCTATTCTTCAATGATTCCCGAAAGAGTCAAATCCCATTTACATTACTTTGCTTGATCAATCGACTTTCCACACTTCTTACGCGAGATAATCAACCCAACTCTTCCAAAGCATACCCACTACTCAGCAGCGCCACACAAATCTCGCTCTCCCATCAAGATTACCCAAACTGCTAGAACCCCTTTCCCTTAAAGAGTACCTCAACTTGCCCACGGATTTCCTATCTACTACACAACCCTTGAACTAAGCAGTTCGCCACTTTCAACACTCCCTATAGGGATAAAAATAATTCCGCCCCAAAACTTGCCGAAAACCAGAACACGCAGGTCCTCTCTTTGATAACCACCAACCATTTGTACAACCATCATTTGAACAATTAATTTCAACTTAGCAATACCCCAAAAACCAAACATTCGCACAACCCACCACATACTTACTACTTACAAATCATTTCCATAGATCTTCGAACAAGGACGCTCATCTGATAACAACGACGCTAGCCTTCTACATATCCTTCAGGAAGCTCCTTACCACTTTAATGATTTGCACTCCCAGATATGCCATAAAGGCATCACCAACTCATGGTTACAACCACCACTTTACTACCTCATCCACGAATAATTGCAACTCTCCACGACCACTTGCCACACATACCAAAACTGTCATTTCCTCACTGGTCATAATAATAAACTTGGACTTCAAGATATTTCACGACCTTGAATTTCCCGAACCTGAATAAATCGTAAAACTATGACCCTCAAACCCCCAACAAGATATCTCTCCTTGCCGGCTCATTGCGACCTGTTGGAATTAACTCTAGAAGCCTGAAAGATTAAGCATACTACCTCGAAGACTTAAATGCTCAAAGCACAACCCTTCCCAGTTGTGCTATACTTAAACTTAGCTCCCATATGACCATCAAAGCCTCATCGGTAAAGAACCACCTGACCGAACTAAAGATTTTTCGCTTTTGTACGATCCACACAATGTTGACCCACATCGCATTAGGTACGCACCTTTTCTAAATAACCCTTCGCTTCCTCATGAAACTCCTCGATACTAACCATAACTACTTCTTCATTTTCAGCGTCTTGCCATTCACCACAAAAATGGTTTCTGACTTCCACGACAACAGTCGACGTTGAGATACTTCCACTATGTCTCCAATCAACAAGGATCCCCAATGAAATCTATATCTTCCACTGCGATAACTAACTGCTAATAATACCTTTGCGACTTCACGTTCCACTCTCGACACAACCATTTACCGACAATCACATCTCAAGTCCCGGAACTAACGGTAAGCCACTATAGTACCATCACCCTTAAAGTCATATGTCAGTGCCTCCACTAAACACATCCGCTACTCACCACCCTTACTTAGATTAATACCAATATCAAGTATTTACCACCCTCTGATCGAGCGACACACTTCTATTCTCAAAACTTTCATCATTCTTAATCGCAACTTTCTCTACGACCTAAAGAGTTCATATCCTTCATGCATGACGCACAATATATAGAAGTATTTAAACTCTTAACACATTTGGAAATTTAGAAGGTATCTGCATTTTAAACAAACATAAGTGTACACGACACAACTCTGACTCAGCTATGCACAACGATTTCAGAAATCATTCTACCTCAACTCTACAACAATTTCTCTTCACCATACCCTAATATCGGGGTTGGCACATTTGAAAATATTTCCGATGAACTTTACGCACATGATTTATAAAATATTACAAAATTGTTTACACTAAGCGTGCCAAACGACTCTCACCCTTGTTGATATAACACATACCTGAACCAAACTCAACTATAAAATCATGCGGTCAAATGTTGTTTTGATTTTTCATAACCAAAAGTTAACTCATTTACGAAGAGGTACTTAATAATTCCGCCACACCAAAAATCGAAATTTATCGCCCAAAATCATAAACTTGTCTTTCAATCTGACACACATTTGCACACTTCAACACGTTTTTAAAACAAACACCTCATAAGGCACACACATGCCAAAAATATCTGATGTGAGTGATATGAAAAGCTTTAGCAATTTATTTGATACACAATGCATGAGACTCAATGACATTGAAGGCTATTTACTCTAACAAGGTCAACTGCTTGCACTCACCACAGCTCATCTCAGACTTTCTACTTCCGTCCAACCCATCATGATCCTCACGATTGCCACTACTACCCGCACCTACGCTTCCCAACATCCTTGAATGTCCAGGTGCCAGTTACCGTTGCAGCTAAAATTTCGCAAAATGTGCATCCTCCCTTTTACCCTCAACAACTTACCAACCATGCCTTGATTCTATTGACCCTCACTACCTATCATTAGTCAACACTGATGTCGTCTCTCAGCCACCATTCAATTAACTACAGCTTTAGAAACCTCATCTTTATCCTTCGATTCTTGGATAAACATTGCCATGCTACTTACTAATAGACATACCATTTTGCCAGACCGAAGACTCCCTTGGAGCGAAAAGCTCACTTCTCATCCTCATTCTCTTCCTTATGGACGCAGGAGGTCCTTTCTCACCGAAATATCTACATCCCGCACGATACTCATCCTAAACGGTATTAATCTTACCACCAAAATGAACTTCCACCAGACGCTAGGCTAACACTATCAATCTATGGATAGAACTCTCTACCCTGGACCACACTCAACAACAGTAATTGAGTATGCCCATTACCTGTAAATTCATAATGGCATTGGCCAGATGCAATTTTGAATTTACCTTACATGAGAATCCTCGCTACCGTTATCACGCCTCACGAAGATCAAGGTCTTTCTTAAAGGCTCCCTAAATATCAGTTGTGTCCATCTACTCCACAGTTTAAGTTTAGGCCCATCCGGTCACCTAAATCCCTTAAACTATGGCTCTGATACCAACTGTAACAACCCAACTCTAGGTACAACAAGATAGAAACTTAAATTTAAATAATTAAGCCAAACGACCCCAAAACTTACAATTTAAACTCAAGGTTTGCGACTGCAACCTATACACAACTGAGATATACCGACGATAATCTACAATGGAGGTTCTCTAATTCAGCTCCTGCTCGCATCTTTTCTCAAAATGAAACCGCTCTTTCTACTGTCACACTTCACCTGAAAAGGGTTTTAGATTTGAAAAGAGTGTGGGTTAGACTGACAGGTCTAGTGAGTACCCTCTTACAACAGTTTATAAAATCAACAAACAAACAATCAAACATTTATCATGAAATAACCATTTTCAGCTTTCAGTAAATCCTTAATTTTCAGGAAACTTCTCCGCTCACACTACCGCCACCCTAAGGTGACGGCGTGTCTGTGACTCACACTGCCTTAGATGGGACCCCCCCCATATAGCATAAACGGGACACCCCCCCCCCCCCCCCCCGCGGGTATGAGCACAGGTGGGCCACACCCCCTGACTTTGAGCCTTCTCACTTAGGACCATGTATGCATACATTTCCACTTTGTCAACAATAAGAGAATGTCTTTAACATTTAAATAAAACTCGCAAGTAAGTACCAAAGCAACATCATTTCAAAGCTTGCATATAATTTTCATAATACTCATGCCATCGTGTATAATCAAAGTTTAAAATAAAACTTTCGCATGCTTTCGTTAGCAGAAGGATTTAGTTCAGAAAACTCACCTGGTGTCCTTAGCTTAAATCTTGCGTCTATCCTTTTAATTTGATCTGAAACCTATAAAGGAAACATTAACCGATGAACTCCCCATTCAACGACAGTATTCTCGCTACACAACTTATCCCATCCAACCCTCTACTAGACATAAAATAGTTATTGCACTTCCCTAATTAAAATAAAAATGGAGCAACTTACTACGATTTTTGGCCCAACAACTATCTAATTAAAACTACCCATATAAGGAAATGGGCTTCGGCCTACAAGATGGCTACGGGCTGGACCATTGGGTCACCCGGGGGTCACAGCTGACCAGGGTCAATACTCCCACAAGCGCCGACCGAACTGAACCAGGCGCTGAACGGGGCGGCTCAGGCGCCGATCGGGGTTGCTCACACATGCCCGAGGCTTACATCGCATAGCGACCAGGGTCTGCACTCAAGACGACCAGGGTGCGATGGACCGGTGTCATCCTTGACCGGTGTGACAAGAGACCCGAGTCTCGACCGGTGTCCATCTTCTTCGACGAAATCCTTCGGACGCAATGTCGATCGAAACCCAGAAACAGATTTCTCAAACCCACACTTACTACCAAAATAAATAACATCTCAACTACAAAACTTACTTCCAAATACTAAATCCATTCCATCGATCAATCCATTAACCGAAAATGGTAAGTCTGAGCCAAAACCAGACTAATCCCCAAAACTCAATCACAGATTTAAAACTCAACCTCCCCAACACAACTTCTATAATTAAAACATGAATCAGTAAAGGATTTGGGTACAAAATTAATACCTCTACGAGAACTCATAACCTCCATTGAAATCTTCGAATGATCTTCTTCTCTTATCGCTTCTGCAAAAACGCCCCCAAGAACCTTCTTCTAAAAACTTTCAACCGCCACCCTCAATCCCAAGGTCTCTAGGGTTAAAACCCCTTTCTCTTAAACTTTACATTCTAGACCCCTCACTAACCCTTTCTTGAATTTTAACTCCAAAATTTTAATTCTTTTACTTTAAACTCGGTTATTACATTCATTGTATTTCCAAATATCCGAGAGCAACCCTCAAAGTTTAATGGGTGTACCTTTAATTACCAAAAAAAATCAACTTGCGAAAATCGGTTGAGCGGGTATACGGGACTCTGCTCGGCCCCTCATAGGTCTTCCCTTAGATGTTGTATTCTTGAAATGAAAGAGTTTACCTAAATGCTTTTTAAGATAGTATAGATTAGTACGTGATTGATAAATATTTTTATTTGAATACCTATTGGAAGAAAAGAAAATCAGTCATTTAACACTCATATCAGTTAGACCATTTTTCTATTCCAAATTAAATCTGATTAACCAAAAAATTCAATCAATTTGGGACAAAAGAACGATCAAGCAATAATTGATAGAAATATAACATTTATTTCAACTATTATCCGTAACTTATGTTAGATAATTTGAATAATATTCAACAAATAATGTAATTATTTTGATTAAAATTATATAATTCTATAAAATATTTTTTTTTTCGTTTAAAACATATAATTGAAATCAAGTATCCAAATGGAGTGAGACGTGGCATGACGCCGAGTCTTAAACTTTAGAAGCCACAACGTTTTTCAATATGTGATCTATGACAACAAATTTCTATGTCATATATAATATTATATATAAAAACATATGTTTTGTACTATTATTCAATGAGTTAAAGATAATAAACAATTTAAATTAGGTTATATATTAAAAAAAATTAACAACTAAGACATTAAAAACTTAATTTTTTTTTCAAATATCACCTTACTAAAACCGCACATTAGGGTATGACATACCACAGGCTTAACGGGACGTGAGATACAAGCCATAAGCTATAACGCACTATGGCAAATATTGCAACAAGTCTTTAAAAAAGTGATTGAAATATATGAAAGGGAAAAGTTCAAAAAACCCCAATAAACTATTTCATTTTGAATAATTAAGTTCCTCAACTATTTTTTTTGAATGAAAAAACCATTAAACTTTTTCATTTTAAATGGTTAAGTCCCTTAACTATTTTTTTGAACGAAAAAACCCTTAAACTTTCTAATTTTGAATGATTAAGTCCCTAAACATTTTTTTGAATAAATAAACCATCAAACTTCTGAAAATTGGTTACCTTTTTTTAAAGGTACCTCGAACTGAGTATGAAGGTTTTAAAGTAAAATTAATCTAAATCAGTTTTGTAATTCTCAAACTCTACGTCATTAAAACCACTCACAAACAGTCGTATCGCTCTGCCTTGCCACTCCCCGTTGTCCGAACGTTGTCCATTCTCCATATTGCCTAACACGTTGCCCCTGTTATCGATCTCCCTCTTTTTGATCTATTTTTTATCTGTAAAAAGAGGAAGAATCAAAATATAACCGGTTACAGGTAGTTTTTTTGAGTTAAAATGTTGTAAGTAACCAATTTTCTGATCTTCGATGATTTAATTTATTGAAAAAAAAAATGTTCAGGGACTTAATAATTCAAAATGAGAAAATTTAATGGTTTTTTCATTCAAAATGAGAAAGTTTAATATTTTTTCATTCAAAAAAATAGTTCAGAGACTTAATCATTCAAAATGAGAAAGCTTAATGATTTTTTTTTTCAAAAAATTAGTTTAAAGATTTAATCATTGAAAATGAAATAGTTTGTTGGATTTTATTGAACTTTTTCCTACATCAAAATAGAATATGATGATAAACTACTAAATATGGTAAGATTAAGGGATGGTTGGACAATCTATTTTTAAAATGATGTTGTCACCCTAATTAGATATACCAACTATTATTATGTCATTTAACTCAAAGGCGTTCATTATTTGTGGTCATAACTATTTATTGTGGACTTCTTTAAATCTATTTATTGTGGACGAGACATTTTAATATTCTATATAAAAATTTTGAATTATTTAAATGGTTATTTTGTATTAGAATTGTTTATTTTTGTTATTTTAATTATTATTTTTTTTCGAGTTATTTCTTTTTTTACTTTTCATGCTTTTCATTTTCTTTCAAAAAATTTGAAGCTATCAAAAAGGAATTCCAAGATTTGTGTTTTTCTTCTCTCTCCAAATATTTTTGGCTAAGTTTGGAGATTTTCATGGAAACGTTGCTTCTCCCTAAGGCTTGCATTAATTATAATAACTCAATTTAATTATCATGGTTTATAAAAATCTTAGCACAATGTGTTGGATTATTTTGGTAATTTGGTGTTCTATATATTAGCAATTTAGCATGTATACATAGAATTATGTAATTTTTATATATTATCGTGGGCCTATAGGCAGTGGCGGATGTAGAGTATAAAAAGGAGGGGGAAGAAGACCTCAATCAAAATGTCAAAAAAACTATTTCTTTAAGCTTAAAAACATTTTTTTTCAATTTCTACCATAGTTCCCCCACTGATTTTTCGCATGGGACCCCATCAACCAAAAAACGAAAAAGTCCCTCGAAATCGCCAAAATAGTTAGAAATCCCTTGAAATCAACCGGTAAAACTTTAAAAATCACTCGAAACAATGGAATTAAGTTAAAAATATATCATGCGACTTTACGGCCCTTCAATCTATCTTAAAGGTGCCCCCACCAAGAAAAAAATTTGAATCCACCACTGCCTATAGGGGATCTAAGTGGCTAAGATTTAGCCAACATTGTATAGTATGTATATAAATATAATCATGTAATTTATATATTATGGGTGTTTTATGTAAGCGATGAGTTGGGTCGAACCATGTCTAACCAAATTCAACCCTATTAATAGGTAGTTTGGCGGGTTAGGTTTAATTGGGTTATTTATGGGTTGTGTTAAACGGTTTGGTCAGGTTTTTGACGGCCGTATCTAGAACGTTAGAATTTTGGAGCTCCATAGACGTGAAATATACTCATTCCAGACATTTCATAAATTATCGAGTGATGCATGATTGATGAAACTAAAGATAGGATATCACAATCAAAATTGAACCTAAATGTTCATCAACTTTTGGCAACCAAAACTTGTGGACCTCGTGGACCCTGCAACTTTACGTTAAGATGGTGTCAATTTTAGGGGTTTTCATGATCTGGTCTGTGTGAGGTTTTACCCCCAAATCAATAAACCGAACTGTAAACACGGTTTGGAGATTTTTTTCAAATGGAGTGTTTGGCGCAAAGGGACTAGATCGTTCAAATTAGACCGCCGTTCGGCTGGTTCGACTGGTTTAGATGGTTTTGAGCTTGAGAGGCTCATGAGATAAAAGTGTGCATAAAAAATAAATAAAAGTTATATATATATATTGTTGTTCATAGTTCAACGAAAAGAATAATGATGTTGATTATTGAAAGAACGTCCAATAGCAGAGTTCGATCCTGAATAAAAAACATAAACTTTGGTTTAAAATTTTACCTCCAATTGTTGCTTGATTCCCAAACAAACTGTAATTTTCCTGCTTCTCGGCTGATTTCTCACTTACTATCGATCGTTTCTTCAAAAATAGGCCTTTCCATTTTCCAGTTTAGCCTCTCAATCCCTAACTTCTTTTCGGGTGTTACAATATGTATTGATCCTTGCTAAAAAAATATTGCTTCATATGTAGACATGCATTCGTTGTAAAGCACATGAAACTTATCTGATAGCTACAAATGACGAGGTTGAATTTAGTAGCACAAGACTAATGAACATTGTGTTTCATGTTTTGGAGATGATTATGGAGTTTTGTGTTGGTGTCGAGTACCTCAACAGTTTATTTTCATGCGATATTTATGTAAATATAAGGTTAAAATGGTATTTTTTGTTGTTCGGACTATTTATTCGCGACAAAAATCAAACAACTTATCTATACTATATTATAAAGCATTTGATAAAAACTCTTTAAAACAAATTTTTATGCATCACGTACTGTTTATTGATGCATATTTACTTAAAATTCAAGATTACAAGTAAACGATATACAAATACAACTTTTTAAAGCCGAATGTTTGAATTTATAACTAACTGATAAATATTATCAAATACAGGATAAAAATCTCATTTTAAATATACAGAATATAAAATATAATTAGGAATATAAAATATAATTAGGATAATCATTGAATTCTAACAGAATATTTAATTATTTTTATAAAAACCATTACATTGTTAAACCTAAAATAAAGTACATCATTATTAAACCTAAATTATAATTATAATAAAATTTAAATTAAACAAATTTCTAAGAAAAGACATTGTCGCTTTCTCAAAATCATGCAAAACCGTATTACAAAAACCAACAAAGATAGAAAATAAGACGAAACATTAAATCGAGATGTATCGCACTGCATTGCGTGAGTACACTTCTAGTCTTGATTTATCCATACAGATTTTAATGCTTAAATACAATTTAGTAGACTCAAAATTTAATGGATAAAAAATTGAACAACCCCTAAGTTGGATTAGCATATCCGTTCACAGCCGTATATATCTCAAAAACCTTAAATATTTTTGAGAACCCAGAAACTACCTATTTTATATAGTATTCATGATGAATAGTTGTTTATTAAGTTGAAAATTTGGCTATGTTGCCGACTTTTATCTAATTTTGTGTTGCCTTGACATTTCTGATGGTTTGATGATTTTTATTTATCTACTCTCCTTAGCTTAGTTTAAAGTTACCTAGGCATATCAGGTCTCAAATGTTTTTTTCTCATATAGATGGATGGATAGATGTTGGGTTTGCTTAGAAAGGATCATTCCATTGAAGTAGCAATTGTTTCTGTTTTTAGTCCTCTACACACCAGATGAGCATGGTAGGATGATATTTGGGAATTTAATTAAAATGCCCAAACATAAAAAAATGGGTACCCAAAATGTCCCAAATCTTGTAACTTTTGCCAAAATACCCAATAACCCCGTGTTTTTGGGCCGCGTTTTTTAAAAACACGGGGTTATACGGTTTTGGTCCGCGTTTGGTGCTCAAACACGGGGTTGGGGGTATATACCAAATATGTAAAACGCAGACCTATCCCCGTGTTTTTGCTCATATGCAGACCAAAACCGTATAAATGCGGCCCAAAAACACAGGGCTATTGGGTATTTTGGCAAAAGTTCCAAGATTTGGGGCATTTTGGGTACCCAATTTTGATGTTTGGGTATTTTAATTAAATTCCCTTTAATATAAGGTTTAATCAGTTCAATTAGAGTCTTAGAATTGGATAGTGTATATATATATATATATATAGGTGAAGGATCACGTGAGAAGTTGAGGTTAACGTGAAAAGTGGATCTAAATCACTTATCACCTTTAATCAAATGCGTTTCATGAATTGCGGCTTAGAAGAGAATTGATCAGATACATGTCATCGTAATGTGCATCCATTTCTTAACCAACGGTTGATAACCACTTGTCCTGTTTTTCACCGAAACCCAATCCCATATATATCATACTCTAATTTAGTGATGTGTTTTATCAGTTTATATTGCTACAGGGTCCTAAATATGAATTAGTTTCTTTTGTTGTGTAACCTTGGGTTTTCCTACACAGCTCATGATTGCATTTGCACCTCCATGGCCACTTTCTTGCAGGTGATTCAAATATATTACTGACAAAGAAAGACAATCCTCAAGTACCCTTTGCTACAACTACAACTACAAGGAATGAAAGTGAGTCTAAGAAGCTGTGTTCTCAATTCTTTCTATGTATTATTGTTGTTGTTTCCTTGATGATTAATGTTAGTAGGAAGACGTCAATTCACTGGATTTATTGGTTTTCTGCTTCTATCAGATGTAAGGTACCATTGTTGATGCTACAACTTTTTTCACTAATTCCATGTACCACTCTTCCAATTTTATGAAAACTTCACATACACTTGCATATTATAGTTTTTAAAAAAATATAAACCATAAACCCATTTTCATTTTAGGAATGAACAATGTTAATATATAGGGTCAAATTCTAAGTAAAAACGTTAAATTAAGGTGATGGTATTGCAGAAAACATTAAGGTGGTGTTTGGTTCGTGGAATGGAATTCGATGGAATTGGAATTCATCAAGGAATTTGACTTTGAATGAATTGGAATTGGAATTTGATGGAATTTGACCGCACATTTTGGTCGCGTTTGGTTGGATGGAATTGGAATCTGTTGGAAAGAAAATGAATTCCATAGGATACCCCGTGGAATTGTGAAATCCGTGTGTGAAGGAATTTGATGGAATCCGCAGGATTCCTTAGTTTTAATTATGTGAACCAAACAACTTTGGAATTTGGTCAATGGATTTGGACATTCCAATTCCATTGAATTCCATCCAATTCCGCGAACCAAACACCCCCTAACAGTTTACAAATCTGTTAATGTTTTCTCCAAAATCACCTATACCCTTATATTGGTTGTTCTTGCAGAACTGGGTGGAGTCAAACCACCAACAACACAGGAGATATGTTCCTGTGGGCTCTTACCAATTCCGAGCTCACAGTTCTATCATCAACTTGAACTACACAATTAATAAAAATAATCACCTCACCCTTTTAATGCACACAAAAAAGAAGCCAATTGCAGGACTATCATCCGACAAGTCATCTGCATCATCCGAGGAGTCCAAAATCCAACTGCAGAGAACAAGTCAACATCTTCAATATGTGCTCAGAGATTAGATGCATCGGTACATCAAGTGTGCCACAAAGTAGATTATAAAAGAACATGCTCATCAAAAACGATGTAAAATATGTAATACAAAAAGACAAATGATCAACAAATGTACCCACTAAAGTGCTCAAAATAGCAGACAAACTATATGCAATCATATTGCCCAAATGTCATAATGAGTTGAAAGCTGGTCCATCAAGATTTATTCTGCTTGCTCTTGTTCTTTTTGCAACTTGCTGTCAAAGAAAAAAAATGACAGATCAATGGACAAACAAATCTCAAAACTCATGCCCAACTGGGGGAAAGAAGGCAGAAACTTTCGACATTTCCTATTTGAATATTACATCACGAATACTCGACACCAAAAAGCAAAGGCTGAAAGAAACCACCACAACGAAAACATCCATCATTGCTTCTCTACTGCTATCAAAAACAATGCAGAAGGAGTCTCTGTAGCTTTCATATTAGCTACTGACCACTGTTTTGATATCTGGTACACTTTTGCATTGTCAAAAGAGTTGGAAGCAAACCTCCTCAAGATAGCAAATCTCAAAACCCACGTCCTCTAAAGAAGAATGTAACAATAAGTCTACACACTAAAGTCGATATCTAATCTTTCCTGGGTTTGAATCCAAAAAACACAGCCTTGTGGCCCTGGAGGTTCACCTTATTTGGTGCATGCAAGTCCATACACCCACAGTTGCCCACAAAAGAAGCCCTCGGTGCACCAGCAGCAGTCCAATTGTTACACCTGTGTTCCTGATTGAAAATCCAACTCAAAACCCACAATGCTCAGAATGATTCTTGGATCAAACAGCCACAAGAAAAATACATAGAATAGTAAAATGTCTGTGCACTTCTTTCAAGAAAAGCTAATAGTAGAACAGTTCATCTACTACAATCCAGTAAAGATAGAACTCTGCAACTAATGATAACAGCAATTTACAATTACAATGTTCAATGGCATAAAACAAAACAAACATAATACTTCTGATCAGTATTATAACAATAAACAAGATATTCATGAACATAATAGTAGCCGAGAATATCATCAAAAACATTACCGATGTGCCAATTATATGAAATAAAAACTTTGAATCATAATCTACCAATAACCATCAAAAGGATTAAAAATGCATAAACAACCAAGGAGATTTGAAACCTATGATGCAGCTTCAATTTGAAGCATCACTGACGTTGAACAGATGATTATATCAAGATCCAAGTAAAATAGAAAGTGTATAAACAATTACTTGCTTTGTGAGAGCTCAATTTCCAAGACAAAGGCCAAGAATTCTCTACTAGAGGATTTGAAAAGATCGATGATAAAACGGGAAATTGAGAACAAACCCTATGGTGCGGCTTCAATTCATTATTTATAAATCTTCATGATCCTTCAGATGTATTGATTAATATTTGCCCGGTGGATCGTAATTTCAAAGCTACGACTCAGTAACGTACAGCTGGTGAGCAGGTTATTGAAGGATCGATATCAAGAAACCAACACGCTTTACCAGATATACTGATCAAAATTTGCATAGCGACTTGCTGTAAGTACCTTGTGATGATTGACGTAGTATAGATTCCTTGTTTACGTACACAGGATGACTGACATGTTGTTTTATTCGTTCGCAAGATACTTTGAGCAATGCAAGAGGGAAATCAACACCGGGAGATTACACTGGATGATTGCCGATGCAGTTCTACTATGGTTCGTAAGGTACTTTGAGCGATGCAAGAATGAAACCAACACCATAACTCACACGTGCAAGCACAAACAATAACACCAAGAGACACACACACGCACACACGCACACACACGATAACAGGCACCCGCACCAGAAGGGAGAACCCGGGCAAACCCCGTGCGAACTCCCTCCCAACAACAAAAAACTTACATTTTATTAAGAGTTAGCGACCTGCCATGCGAGCGCACCCAACATGGCAAAGGCCAATTAACAGAAGGCTATAGGACATACAAGTCCATGAAAAAGACGCATCAGTCCCGTCACTTCACATCTACACACAAACCTCGTCAAAATTCGGACCTTCAATCTCCATCGTTACACCGACCTTTTAACGAAGATCAAAATCCATCCCTAAAGCGCTGCAGCTCCAGCTGATACAAAATCCTCCATCAAAATCCTCCGTGCAACATACTACGATCAGCAGAGCATATCAGCAAGCTCCAAAAAATCTGAACAAAAAAAATTCAGTTAGAACAATATGATAGCCACAAAACACACCTCATATCGAAATATTATTAAATACGTACCTTATATCAAGCTCAACAAGATGAAATTGCAGATCTAAGATGCTTAAAAAGATCCTCTTCGCGAATAACTCGATCTCCGTTCCTGATCGGTGGATCTAAGATCGATGATTCCATCAATTCCGGCACGACGAACACACAACCAAAACTCATCTTCATCGATCTGGTTGAACACCGGATTGTGAACGAATCAAAATGGATAGATCTGAAGATCAGACTTGTAATTTATCGAGAACAGGGATTGTTTGTTACTAGGGTTTTGGTTTTGTGAGTTGCAATTTATAGGAGAGATGAGGGAATGGACGGACGAGATTGAATTATGGAAGGATGATCTGACGGTTAATAGAGGACGCGTAAAGCGTAGGCATCGGGAAATCCGATAGAGGCGGTTTGGGCTTGTGGAAGTTGGGGGTGTAAACGAGCGAGTAGGAGGTTAATCGAGCCGAGCTCAAAAAATTAATACTGGGCTCGAGCTCGACTCGAGCTCGATTAACTTTTCATTGTAGGGTTCGAGCTCGAGCTCGAATATATTTTGAGTTATCGAGCTCGAGCTCGAAGCTCGTTTATGGGTTCGAACTCGCGATCGATTAACTCGTTTATCAGCTTGAGCTCGATAATTTGTATATTTTTATTTTATGCTTAATAAATATATGAGCATGTTTGGCTCGAAAAAGGGTATGCTCGAATGGATCGACTCGGCTCGACTCGACTCGACTCGACTCGTAAAGTTGAATCGAGTTCTCGAACGAGCCGAGTCGAACATTGGTGTTATAAAACTCGGCTTGATAAGTTAAACGAGTTTTATTTTGTGTTCGAGATCGACTCGAGCTCGACAATAATAAAGCTCGAGCTCGAGTTAATCGAGCTCGAGCTCGAGTAGCTCGTTAAAAGCTCGACTCGCTAACACCCCTAAGTTGGACGATGCCTTCTGAGCGGAGCTGGCAATTCGGGTACCAGCTAATCATTATCATTATCCATTTAATTATAGTGAATTCTGGATTTCGTTTTGGGGAGGCTAATTACACCCATAAATTTGTTAAGTGCACCATCATAATTAATTTTCTCCTCACACACATCAACATCAACATCTGTTTTTTACATTCCCAATGCATTAATTACATTCCCAACACATGAATTGACCTGATTTTGACATAATTTTGGTGCAAATAGCACTCCCCCTTGGTTTTTGATACTATTTGTGGCTAGGGTTCTTATATTATGTTTATTGTGGATTTGGTTCTTGTGGTATTCAATTTGTTTTGGTCATGGTCCCTTTAATTAACGTCTCCATTAACTCCGTTAAATCAAAGGCTATATTAGCATTTTTGCATATTCTTATCTTTTTCTTCATCAAAGTAAATAAAAATAAAATACTATTTTATGATTTAATTTGTTTAAAAAAATCAATCATATTAAATATGATTTAATTTTATTGTTTTAGTACTTTTTGCCTATTTGGGTATGAAAACATGGTTGAAGTTTACAAATATGATTTGTTCAACTTTAAGTTACGAAGATGATATTATGTATGGATCTTTCTTTTCGTTAAAATTAAATAATTGATTTTGAGTTTTTTACTTAAAAGTAATATGAAATTTGGAACCTCTAATTTTAGAATGATAAATTATAGTTCATTTATTAATGGTTTTCAATGATTTTGGTGTTAAAATATCGATAATAAACTTATTTGTTGCAATGATAGTAAAAGAACAAAAAAAATTAAATCGCCTTTAACATAATTAAAATTTTAATTTAATAAATCAAATCATAAAACCATATCTTATTTTATTCGCTCTAAATAAATAAAATATAGTTTTATGATCTTATTTGTTTAAATAAAAATTTTAGTTACATTAAAACAATAAAGTTATATCTTTTTCCACCATTACAATAAAATAATAAAATTAAATCGTATTTAATATAATCAATTAAAAAAACTTAAACAATCAAATAATACAATAATATCATATTTTATTTATTTTGATATCGTTATATACATATCTATACTATCTTATAAACCAGATTTGAAAATCTCTTAAAAACAACTTTTCTTGCATAATGTACTACTTTTTAATGCACAATCTCTTAAATACAACTACAACCACCTAAAGTACAACTCCACCGATGTATAACACGTTGCACAACTCTGCACTCTTTCCAGAAAATGACGATTCAAACTCCACCAATACATAAAACGGCGATTCAGACTTCTCATTTTACAAGACTGATGCTTCGGATGATGATTCATGGCTATCTCAAATATGCAGACCGTTCTTATTTCTCTGGTTATGATTCCTTTCTACTCTTCTCCTCTCGAATTTGCAGGTAATATTCATACTCTCGATTTGGGGATTTTTTTGATTTTCCTCATCTCAATCGATTTTGAGTTTATGTTTTTTTTATAATCTCAAATCGTTTTTACTCCTCTCAATCGATTATATAATCGATTTTCAATTTACAGAATTGATTTTCATTCTGTTTGCTCAAATGATTTTGTGTTGGAGTTTCTTTTTTACAGAATCGATTTTTGATTCTGGACATCTTTACATCGATTTACAGATTTTGATTATCGGCGTCACAGTCCAACAGCGCAACACTCGGTATGGCTTCTTCATCCTCTGTTTCTGCAAGTCCATTTCATTTTACATTTTTGTACAATCTTATATAGTTGATACGCGATCTTCTCTGTATCGTTGTTTATTTTTTCCGATTCTTTGATTTGTTTTGATTAGTTGAATGTGGATGGTGAGGGTTTAATTATTTGATTACACGTAACCCTAATTTGTTGATTCCCAATTATTTTTTTTTATCTTATAAATTTAATCAGAATTTCGTGAGTTGAATCGGTGGTCTCATATCTTATCTGTTGTTGTTGATCACATTTTCAAATAGAATCATCAACAAAGAAATCAAAGGATATGAAAACAAAAACGGTGTCTACATAAGGAAAAGGTGGTGCATTGCTTTGATACCCTGGTTGCTCACTTCAACAATAATTTCCTCAATTTAACCCTCTCAATAGATTCTTCATCTTCCATGGTTTTTGTGGGGTTTTGTTTGATGGTTTCAATGACCAATTGAAACCCATATGGTTTGCTTCAAATGATTCCTATTTATGCCTAATTTGGGTTTAACTTGCATCTGTTTCTTATGATCTTTACTTTAGCATTTATTGTTTTATATCTCTATTTGACTATTTGGGTGTTAGTTGTATTTGTAAATATGTTATCTTATATTTTTATCTTTTTTGCAACTTCAATTAAGCATAAATAATAATCAAAGTACAGGTGAGTTAAGAATCTCGCTAATCTTTGTTACATTTCGATTCAAAATTCAATTATCAATGGTTTGATTAGGGTATTTAGTATGCTTTGTGATTACAACATTTTCTTATGTACAAATCGAAGTTGAAGTGCTTAAATCATAAGCAATACTTGAACCATCTTCTAGGGGCTTCTATTGATTGTTTAAAGTTGAATTCGATAAATATAGAGTAGAGAGATAGTGTTATATTCGAGCTTTTGTTCAAGCATTTGTTTTGACTTTTATCCTCACAGGATGTTGAATTTGATCTTTCTGCCCATTTGTTTGTCTTTTGGAAGAAAGTTGTGAATGGTTGGGACAATATAAACTCCATTATTTGATCTTTGAATTACCTTTACACAGACAGATGGACATGAAGATATAAAGCTCATTAATGGGACAATAGTTCTAGAAGAGATGGGCAATCAAGAAAAGGCCGTCAAGGTACACAAGTTTCATTCATTTTCACAGGCATTCTTTTTCAAGAAAGCAACTTCTGCATTATGAAAAAGATGATTATTTAAAATTTGATTTTGCAATGCCACCTTTTTTTCAAATGTTGTGGCTTTTATTTATTTGATCTTTGAAAAGAACTAACTTCTCCTTTTGATCGTTTTGCTCCAAAATCGCTCGGCTTTTTTTATGATGCAGTTTATCTGGATGAGTTTGATTGTATATTAGATTGTCAAATTTCTTTCCCTTGGAAGCTCGGACTTTTTCCCCTATTGTTTTTAAACTTTGATTTCTGGTGACTAGGTGGATATGATGAAGAAGAGAAGCAGCTAAGGCTTATGATATGGATGCACTAAAGTACCAGGAACCTTTACCACCACTATTTTTCTGGTATATACTGTTGCCACCGACACTCACATTTTACTCTTCGAGAACATACAATCATCTTAATTTATTCGTTATGTAATAGTTGTCTAACCAAAGTTATCTCTCGTATACATATCAGATTACTAACTAAAAGGAACTTCAAGATTTCTAGCAATTGACTGACCAAAGTTATCTATCACATATCATAAATCTTAACCCAAAAGGTTTAGGTTTTTGTATATCTGTATACTGTTACCAACTTTGATATTTTTTAAATGCTCCTTTTCCCCATCAGAATTGTTGTGTTTGTTAAATATAATTTAAATAAGCACAATAGCCCGCACAACTGTAAACGCTTACCGGGTAAAAGTCGTTACTCTCAGTTAATGGTGTAGCATGATGTACAACTTATTGAAAATTTGAAATGTGATTTGAGGTTAAAAGTTCAATGGTTTAAATGTTGCAGGTTCCATTTGAATGAAGGTAACTTTGAATAAAATTTTAAAATCTCTTGATTAAAACATCATTAACATGGTTAACAACTTGTAAGATCTTGTTTATATTTTTAATGTCGAGTCTGCCTCACATAGACACTCATCTCCAGGTCCATTGGTCCAACAATTTATGTTCACAAGGTGGAAAGATGGCGGTTCTAGGTTTCGAGTAGGCCGTTCACGCTCTCAATGAGGATGACTGTAACACCCTCAAATCTGAAGATAGCAACTTATTAAAAATTTTCTAAATACATCAATAATTACTTTGACTACAGACCCAAATTGAGAATTAACCTCAATACACACATTCGTCCTATGCATTCCACCTATGAAAAGGACGGGTGTTATAAACCCAATAACAATCACTATCTCTAATCTGCGGAAGACTTCACCAATTACTTACTCTTGTATAAAACTAAGGCCCAATCCTCATTTCACTTGCTAGAACCGAAACCCCAACTGGAACCTGATGCACATGCCGACAAATAAAAATGTTAGACTTAACGCCTAGTGAGCTCAAGAGTTTTAACATGAATGAATATATCTTTAAAAGACAGGAAATCAGTTTTAAAGCAAGATCTTTCGAAATATTATACTTCAAAATGGAAACGACACATTTTCCCATAATATACACTTTTAAAGACAATGCTTCCCAAACATGTATTTCTTATAAAACGATGCAACCCGTAACTCACCTAAAACGGGGTCATAGTTCGATACTCAAATGTGCTAAAATGTAAATAATACTTCATAGCCCAAAACACTCAAAACTCGGGTGGAACATAATACCCGACCCTTAAATAACGGAAAACAATCCATATAAATATGATACGCCATTAAAACATGGAACTGAAACTTCATACTCACGCGACCATAAAATGGAATGAAATCCGAATGTTAAAACATGGACAATTAAATATCCAAAATACAGCAGGCCGACGACGGGGGATACCCGTATCCGTTGAGAGCGGAGAAACACAAAAGTATGCCACTCAACAATGTTGATCGTATGAAACTTCACGGCATGAAAGCCCAAGTGCCCCTACGACCTCTTGACAAGTTTCACCCAAAGAGACAGCCGGCCTTAGCGAACACCACCGGAATTACCGCCAAAGGCTCGACACACGGGGATACAACGAAGGCATTGCTCCACATGGCGAAGGTCCCAAACGCCCATAAGAGGACTACCCATAGTCATAATAGCTCAACCGGACTCCCCCTCCTAGTGCCTACTCGTAAAGACAAGGTCATAAACCATGAACCCGAAGTCCAACCACGTACCACTCAATTGACCATCAAATAAGACTGACTTACGTCCCTATGGATCCAATGCAACACAGTCTAAGATTACATGACTATCCTTGAATGACTAAAGCACTCGAGTCTGTAATTATCGATAACATGCAATAAAATGCATTAAGATGTAAATCATAAATTGGACTTTACATCGAGCCATTAAAACGAGAACAAATGTCCTTAAGACTCTTTTAAGCCAACACCGAGCTAAAATGATCGAAATCCATTTATACAAAATCGTCAAAGATGTATAACTCATAAAATAGATCTTACTTGTACAAAATCACCAAGAATACGTAATTCATGCTATTTAACTGTTGAAACATTCAAGGCCCAATATAAGCATTTTAAGAGGTTAACACAACCCAAGTTTACTAAATATGAAAACTTATCAAAATACTCACTCTTTGACAATTAACC
This sequence comes from Arctium minus, assembly GCA_954870635.1. Lineage (NCBI taxonomy): Eukaryota > Viridiplantae > Streptophyta > Magnoliopsida > Asterales > Asteraceae > Arctium > Arctium minus. The sequence goes on along the minus strand of OX941097.1, from coordinate 16,820,974 downwards.
AAGTAAAACATATTTTACTTCAAAATACTCAAAACTTATCATCAGTTAACCATTTCATGTAAAACATTTTAAAATAAACATTTTGGTATGTACACAGTTTTCACAAATCAACTTGAACCCGCCTTGTTAGATTTAGGCTAAATCTAGATTTTACCCACTTAGAGCTTTCCTTGAAGAAACTTGATTCTTCAAACCAAATCTTCCAAGACCTAGATCCACAAGGTTCCAACCATAAATATACATAATCAACCACAAAGAATTGTTTCCCAACCTTAAACATGAATACCTCAAACTGATACCGAAACCCTAACTTCCATAAATAAAGAGAATAGAAGATTACCTTAACTCAAGCTTGAATCCACCAACCAAAACACCTCTAGTTCACCAAAATGGTTACAAACCTCCGACCTACGAAAGGGAGAACAAATGGTGGATGAAACCCTAGAAAACTTTGATGAAGAAGATGAAGAGGAAGAGATGAGGAGTTTGCCACCACAAAATACTCTTGTATACTCCAATAGACTTACAATCTCTTGATAGATCCTTGAATAGCTCTCAAAAACGAAACCGTAGCAACTTGAATCACCCAAATCGGAGTTGTGGATCAAAAGTTATGAAGAAATGAAGTTCTAGGGCTGAAAATCGGGTTTTATGCCCGACCAGTGGATTTCACGAGTTATGCCGCGACTTTAAGTCGCGGTGTAAGTCGCGAGATGCACTGTTCGTCCGGTTTTCTTCTCGTTCACTGTTTTGGCCATAATTTCTTCGTTATAGCTCCGTTTTCGCTCCGGAAAGAACCGTTGGACTCGTAATTGAATCTTTCATCCATCTAGACTATAAAATCTAGGATTCAAGTCCAAATTCCAATATCTTATTTTTCCCTTAAATTACCGATTTCTGTATTAACTTGAAATGATAGCTTTTTCGAAATCGGGGTGTTACAATGACGACAATTATGGTTGTGATGTTTTGGCAAGCACAATGACTGGACCAGAGCAGCAGGACCTCAATGCAATAAGGTTACATAATATGCAGTGATGTGTAGCCGTGTTTTTTAGAAGGCTATAAACTATTTGATGTTTCCAAATAGCAACTCCCTCTTTCATAATTACTTCATTTTATGTATTACAATAGCAACTCCCTCTTTCATAATATTACAAAGCAAGACTATGGGGTTGTTTGTTTTTAAAAAAAAAAACCTCTTAATGACTCTTAAGTCTAAATCGTTCAGACCTTTTTACACACCACCTCTTATTAATCATTACTAAAATAAGACTTCAGACTTTAGACCTCTTAAAAAGCAAACGACACCTAAGAGTTATCGACTTCCACGTACCAAAATGGTGTAAGGCGTGAAGCATGTTATAAGTCGTAAACATTAATTGATCTTTTTTAAACCCGTTACCTCATTTTTAATACTAAATATAATATTCTTAAAATCTTATGATTTACAAATAAGACACCTTTATACTTATTAATTGTTTACAAATTTGTCTCATGAGTTTTTTTGTTACAATAACTTCATTAATATTCATACACTCATACATAATTACTTCATTTTATTTGGAAAAACAATATTGTAATACACATTTATATAACCGTTGGAATAATTTTTTCCCATAAATGATCGATTAGCACATTCTATATGACTAAGGTGTCGTTTGTTTTTTAAGAGGTCTAAAGTCTGAAGTCTTATTTTAGTTATGATTAATAAGAGGTGATGTGTAAAAAGACCTGAACGATTCAGACTTAAGAGCTATTAAGAGGTTTAAAAAAAAAAACAACCCCCCCTAATTAAGTGATATTTATTTCCCTAACTTGATTATTCCAAGCATGAAATTGTTGGAATCAACTATTATAATTGATCGCCACTTCGACCCCTATCAATTATCTTGTAAAATATATATAAGACATAAAACTTTTACATCCCGCCGCATTGCGCGGGTACCCAACTAGTATATATATATATATGTGTGTGTGTGTAAAAATATTGTTTATATTTTTTTTTATCATAAAAAGACATAAATTTGACAAAATGACTAAAATGGTTCTTAATTTAACGGAGTTAACGAAGACGTTAGTCAGAGGGACCATGGCCAAAACAAACTAAATACCACAAGGACCAAATCCACAATAAACACACTACAGGGACCCTAGTCAAAGAAAATATCAAAACACGGGGAACAAATCTACAATTCACTCAATTAATTATAATGGAATAAATTACGGATTTGGTCGTTGAGGTTTGTGATTTGTTACGATTTTAGTCTTTTATTTTTGTTTATTACATAATAAGGGCCCGTTTGTTAGCTGCTTAATGAGCTTAATGAGACTCACGGCTTATTCGGTCAACTATGTATGAATGTTTGATAGTGGCTTAATGATATAGAAAATGACTTATTCAGTAAGCTTCTAGGAGGAACTTTATGCAGAAAGCCATGTTTTTTTCAAACATATCTCTCCCAATTAAAAAACATGTTCCTTCCATCTATAAAAATATCCTCCCAAACAAAAACATTCTCAATCCATACAGACGTATTAATCCACACAAACAACTTTATCCATTCAGGTATTAATGGAAAACCAACCAAACACCCCTAATTCTCCACTCATATATTTTGTGTTGAATTTGGTCACTTCTTCTCATGGCCATAGATTACAAAATGACAAGTTCATCCTTTGTGATGACATCACAATGATATGGCATCACATATTTTAATCATTTATCTTCAATTTTATTTTTATTTTTTAACTTACCAAGGATCACCCCTCATCGATCACCATAGACCCACCATCCACCACGACACACCAATATTATCAAACACAAATACAATAAATGTCAAGAACATGGATGTACAAACATAAACCTTTATCCTAAAATGTTAACATAAATAATAACTTTTTACAAACTGTTCAAAAAAATTGTGATACAAAACTTTTTTTTGGAAGGTTGTCCTAAGCTATGTCTAGACTAATCCCGACAAATTATGACTGCAATAAATCAGCTCTGATAAACTGAGTGGCCACAATTGTTATGTACGCCTGGATTTGAACCCTGGACAGATGGATATTTCACCACATCCCCCAGGGCCTTAACCACTACGCCACAACCCTTGTGGTTTTGTGATACAAAACTTACAACCTAAACAAATTGTAAAATGAAAATCTAAAAAAAAAATGAAATGCAAACCCAATATCAAAGAGAGAAGTATATCAATAAGCAAATTCTATATCAAACCCCTATTTTGAACAAAAACTAGAACTAAGCAAAACCATTGACAACTAGAAATAAAGATTCATGAGGATATATGGACATAGGATTTAGATATGAAACATTGACGCCGTCATAAACTCCTTAACTTCGCCTAAGACATTGACGTTGGAGAAAACTACATCATCCGAGTTTGGGATATGCATCAGCGCATATTTGCATCACTTGAGTTTTTGGTGGTGAGGGTTCAGGACGGTATCCGATTTATTAGTTTCAAATTTCATTTGCTCTTCTGAGTTGTTTGCTCAGTTAGAGAGAGTGAAATGTTTTTGGATTTTAATAAAAGGATTCAACCAATTGAGAATTTGAGATGGAGGTTGGTGTGGGGGCTAGAGCTAGAGTTCCGTAGTGTCGACGAGAGGTGGCCATTGGACTCTGGTATCATCATACTAAAGGTGTGGCATCTGACACCATCACACGTGTGTATATATTTATATATATACTAGTTGTGTACCCGTGCAATGCGGCGGGAGTCGTGAATGTAAACGATTTTGATGCTTTGATGGTATCATTCATTCTAGCCATTTTAGGTGGCTTGAAACCTTCAACACGAGCGTCTTCAACCATTTCTTGTGTTGAAAATGGATTCAAGAGCAGAGACCAAAATCGAACACATATGGCTGTTGATTTCTGTTTAAAAGTATGTTTTTTGATTTCAGATTTCCATGGATAATTGGCTTTTGAAGACATGTATGGAGATGATCTAATCCTTTAGTTGTATAATCGTATAATGTTGCGGAATGTAAAAATTCGTAGCCAACTTTTTTAAAAAAGTAAACATAAAACTTGTCCTTGTAAACCAGATTTAGAGGCCAGATTTAGAGGCCGTTACTAAACGCTTACCAAGTAAATGCTTACCCGTTAATTTACCTTATCAAATGAACATGACAAAATTGAAAAATGCTTACCGGTTAATTTACCTAATCAAATGAACATGACAAAATTGAAAATCTTACCCGGTAAGAGCAATAATACCAAAGGGGTGTTAGCCTAGTGGTAAGGCATGTGGACTTGCTAGTAGCGGTCTCTTGTTCGAACCCTGGGGGACGCATCCTGGAGGTACGGGGGCTTCGACCCCGGGCTGCATGCTTTAGCAGTCGGGCTTCGGCCTAAATTGCCAGGGATTAGTCTGGGCCCAATGTGGTCTGGGATACCCTCTCCAAAAAAAAAAAAAAAAAAGAGCAATAACAAGAATCCATAGTCTTACCCAATACGTGAGAATGATGACTTTACCTGGTAAGCGGTTACCAGATAAAAATATTCCATACGATGTCGTTTTAATAGACTAAATTCTTTAGTCTCCTCCTTTTGCTCAAAAACAATTCTTAAAGAAAGCATCTACAACCTCCATAAAACTTGGCAAATATCACGTACCAAAAAAAATCATCTCCAAAACACGATTCACAAATATGGGTGCATCCATGTAAGAAACTTGTGCTTAAACAACGATTAGCATAACAAGATGGGAGAAGTTATTTATGCATCATTTTTCTTGGGAAAAACTAATTATAGAACTAATGCATTAGCACATCATGACATTGATAGAATATCAGGAACCAACAAAGTATTTTGACAATAGTTCAATATTTAAAAGTCATCGGTGACATTGATGTGGTTCCAAAAACCACAAAGAAACAATCTAAATACACCCTTCTATAACAAAACCCAACATTGAGACCATGAAAATCGAAGCAAATTAAGCTACCAAGAGACACATAAACATCATAATCAAACCAATATGTTAGTAGATATTAGTAAAACAAAAAAGACTCCTATAAGTAAAAGCACGGTTTGCCGGATCCATACATACACAAAGAAGAAAAGTAAAATAAAAAATTCACTATGTTCATTCCATAATATAGTCAAATTTTGACTTTTAAAAATGAATTAGTACATTCCAAAATAAGGTGACAAGAGTAGATTTAGGTTCGCTAAATTATGAACATTCATATCCATTTGGTCCTACTAAGTTTTCCATTTAGCATACAAAACTCCAGTATATTATATGGAGGTTTCAGAAGAAGGAAAAATTGGGCATGTATCTAGACTATAAATATGGTGATAGATATATAGAACTGCATCATCTCCATGATCAACAAATTGATCGTCTTTTTCAATCATATTTATTTCCAACAGAATGTGAATATTCAAGAAATTGATCATCTTTTTCAATCATATTTTTCCTTCAAACATAAAATCTGGACTTTTTTCAATGAGAATTCAAAGCATAGCAATTTTTTTTGTACTAAAAATATAAAACTAATGCATTTGCTTGTTAAAGTTCTCAAATTTGTGTTCGAAAAAACATGAAGTTACAATATTTACCTTTCAATTAAAGAAGGACCATGACTTTTATTTGCTAAAGTGCAGAGATTATAAATTCAATATTTCCATTTCATGTTCCTAAATACGTTGTTTTTTTTATCTCAAAAGACAAAAGAAATTCAATATTACATGGTAGATATAAATCAAAATTAATGCAAATGATGGGTAGTCTTTTATTTAATGTAATCCTGCTTAGATTTAGATTGGCTCTCATTTCTGAACAAAGACCAGCTTGTATACATAACTATATGTCTATACACATACTCTTCCTCTTCATGACAATTTATTCACAACTCCATTATTTCAATAAAGTGTCTATCTTATCATAGAATTGTACAATATATCACTAATATATAATATAACTAATTTTAGGAACTCATGGATAATCTCTAAAAATTTAATGTTTTCGAAATCTTTCGCAGAAAGTTGAATTAGAAGATGGGATGTTGGAGGGTGAAAACATATAGCGCAAAATGTTGAACAATATGAGTTGCTTGTGTCTGCTTCTGATTTCTGCACAATCTTTCTCGAACCTGCACATGCACAACAATGCTAGAATTACATCTTACAAAAGAAAACATTGATATGAACTTAGGAGCCGTTCACCAAATGCTTACACGGATAAGAGTTACCAAGTCACATTACCTTATCGGATGAATACGGACAAAAACCAAAAACCTAACCTGATAAGAGCTAAGACAAGAACCGAGAGTCTTACCCGGTAAGTGATGACGAAAACTCTTATCACAGATAGCGCTTACCGGAAAAACCATTGCATACAATACCGTTTTGGCAGAGACTATAAGCATTACCTGGTAAATAAGTAATAGTGTTGAATTTTACATGTGGTGCTTGTAACAACAAAGTAGTAGATTCAGTTACACCAAATAGAGAGTAATCCAAACATGATGTTGATGCGTAATGATAGTCCAAGATCTATGAAACTTTAGAGAGAGAAAGTAGAGAGAGAGTAACAAGAGAGCGCAAAGTAGTAATTCAGTAATGTGTGCGTGAGTTTCTTACAAGGAACAAGACCAAAGGGACTTAAATACCCTTGGTCAGATACAACACAAATAAGCTCTTAACACAGTATTTGACCAAGCCCTATAAATACAATGATTACTATAAAATTAGACTTAACAATCTCCCCCTTAGTAATCATTGGCGCTTTGGTCTTCAAAAATTCATCTTCTAAAACAGCACGGACCAACAAAGCGACTTTGAGAAGCTTTCTGACTTTTAAGAAAAAAAAAATTTCTCAGCATTTTTCAGATTGAGTTTTCTTTACATCAGCTTGAGCTCTAGACGACACACCTCTTTTAAATGACCTTGAATGAACTGTGGTAATCGGAGCAGAAACAACAAAAGAATCATTTGTAGCTGAGAGAATAGAATCTTTGAGCGAATCTTGATCAGCAGAAAAACATTTGAGCTCTTTGTCTCGTTAACTTCTTCTTGACTTCTCCCCCTCATGACCTTGATGATCTTGATCAACTTGGTCATGTAAAAGTTGGAGACGAGACGGCTTAAGATCTGCAAAATCAAAGAAACAGAGAAAACAAGGGAGGTTTGCGCGTCACGAAAGATGCGCAAACTGGGGTTTGCGTACCACGCAGGATGCGCAAAGCAAGGTTTGTGTGTCAAGCTGGATGCGCAAAACAAGGTTTGCGTATCATGCTTGATGCACAAAACAAGATTTGCATGTCACGCTGGATGCGCAAAGTGAGGTTTGCGCATTACGCTTGTTTCGCAAAGCTGACTTGGAGTCTGAAAATTTTACCTGATTAGCTCTTTGACTCCCCCTACACAAATGCACTAAATTTGACAATTCAAGATAGCATTTATATAGAAAGTCAAACACTTCCCCTCAAAAACAGATATGATCGATTAAGAAATTTTCCTTGTTCACTCCCCCTTGAATAATGCACAAACCCATTAAAATATATTTATGAGAACACAATTATCAAATATTAATGTAGAAAGAAAAATATACTGAATATAAATTTTGAAATGACTAAACATATAAAACTTTAAACACTAAACAAATTGAATTCTACTAAGTAAAATATCACAAATTTATCAATTAGTTGAAATTAAATATATGTTGTTGGATACAGAAACAAGTTTTATTGCATATCAAGTTAAAACATGTTCAGTTTCAAAAAACTTCCAACAATCTATTCAGTGTGCTCACATGCGAATCTTCGATTAGCTTCAAGAAAATGCAATTCTGAAAATATAATAGAGAACTTTGCATGTACTCACACTAATCCATCAAAAATTAAGATTTTCACAAATTTATTGGTTTATCGCAACTCAAACATATCACCAAGAATCATGAGATGTGTGCTCATTGGCATCTTTTAGCAGTGTGCACATTGACATCTTAACATGAGTGTGCTCTTTGGCATCTTTTAAGCTTGTGCACTTTGGCATCTTTTAATCAAAAAGTTTATTAAGCAAAGAACATACCGTAAACGTAACTTTCTATCTGACCCTATTGTAGGATTTGGGTCAGCCGCTCCCAGACCAGTTGGTCTTAGGGGACTAGGTGTCAAGCACCCCTTGGAACTTACTTTCCCGGATCAGAAAGGCTACATCGACATATCCTAAACCCATTCATACCAGTAGAACATGACTTTCGATCTGATTCTATTGAAGGATTTGGGTTAGATCACTCCCAGATCAATTGACCTTAGGGGACCAGATGACAAGCATCCCGCGGAACTTACTTTCCCAAACCAGAAAGGTCACAGGTACAAACTTTTAAACTCAGAGATTTCTGAATTTTAAGAATTTAATATTCATCTCAATCACTCAGTTTTACATAAAAGTACTTAGCCCATATTTTCATTACAATCAAAATTTTGACTTTTTAGAATTTTCCAAGCATTGTAAACTATAAATATCCCGAATCACACAACTTTAAAGCATTAATAAAAGTTTCAAACATGTTGCTGACTTTTCGACTTTTGTAAGACATGAAATTTGATCATATAAAAACTTTAATATAAACAAAAGAACTTGAAAATTTATCCTAGACACATATTTTATTCAAAAGAAAGAAAAAATGTAAAACTTTACTCTATAGAATAAAATTTGTAAAGATTTAAACTTTTAAACTCAATATGCCGATGTTAAAAATTTTCATTAAAGACAAAATGTAAAGAATTCGGCAAATTGATATTTAGTTGGAACAAAATAAAATTCAGTTTTTTCATCTTTCACATTATAAAAATAATTTGTGTCTCAAATTAAAAAATTGGGTTATACAAAATTAAGAAATAGTTGAACAAGCTCAGATTCTTGAAAAATAATGAGAAAAACTGGAACACATCATAATCAGAGATAAAATGCAGCGGAAATAAAATTGATGTACTCACAGTATCTCATTTAGTCAGAAGCTTAAATCATTGAAGAACGAGTTCTAAACTGATTTGTTTAGAAGTCGTAGTCTATGAAGTACGGGTCCTGAGCTGAAGTACTCAGAAGCCAAAATTATATTACTCCCCCTTGACTTGAGATGCCTGCAACTTTGAATCAGATTGAGATTTGGGAACCCACTTAAATTTGGGCCTATGTTTGTTAGTTGCAGTTCTCATGGGGAAATAATTGAAATTAGAAGCACGAGAAAGATAATCAGAATAATATGCACAATTATCAGAAGATAAAGCATAATCATCTGAACTAGAATCAGAAGACGAATATGAGACATTTTTGGAAATCTGAATCATTTGCTTAATAGAGTATTTATAAATCTTATTACAAGAAGCAAATGAATCACTTTTATAATATTTATCTACATATAAATCCTCATCAATCATAGAATCAGTAGATGTCCGCTTCATTCTCCAGATCTGCTTCTTTGACCGGCTCAAAGTCCTATCTGTAATAATTGAATCGGAAGAATTAGAACAGTCAGAAATAACTTTATCTTGTTTCTTCGACTTCTTTGACCGTCTTCTTTTACGCTTAGGTTTATAATATTGATCATTTAGCATAAAAGAGTCATCAAGAATTTTAGACGAAATATTTAAATTAGAAGAAATAAATTTATCCAAGCAACCAATCTTCATAATAAATTTAAAAACAACAAAAAAGATCGCTTAAACTTCATAATAGGTTTCTAGAAAGGGTGAAAAACCTTGATAGGAGTTTGTAGACTATCAAACCCAAAACGCCACAATATTTGCATAAAAAATTTAGCAATAAACATCTTCCGGTAACAACTCCTAACCTCAAATCCCACCACCGTTTCTTGTAAAACCATTGCCGGTAAACACATAATTTTCTATTCCCCTTCACCAAATCAACACCAAAACTGAAAAAAACAAATCAAAATTCACATTAGAAAAGGAACATGAATCTGGTCGACAATCAAAAACGCAAATAGGATGCAGAGCCCTGCAGTCAAAACTTCTCAAAACAAACCAGGTGAAGAAGGGGATGACCGATTCGACCCTGGATCATAAAAGCAGATCAGGCCTAGATGTTGAGGATGTCTGTAATAAGATTCATACTATAAAATCCAAGGATATTTAAATCCTCAAAGAAATGAAAGAACCGGTAACATTAAAAGAAATTCCATAATAGAAAACTCCAACTTACAATTCTTCCACCATAAGTTTCAAGTTTGTACCGTCCTTTCTTTGATCCGGTACTTTGAAATAGGACTTCAAACCCATACTCTTGTGAACTTTACGACAACTTATGCAGGTGTGGAGTTCCTACAAAGCAAACCTGAACTTCATGAGAGAAATCGTATGTTCTTATTTTTTGGTTGCTTACTTGCTAAATCCTTTGTTGAGCATAGGGTTTTTTAGTCCTGTGTGATTCATGTATCTAAATTTGCACATCAAAAAAAAAATCAACAGCACTGAAAAGGAGTAGTGAAAAAGTTCTCACGTAGGCAAAAGAACATTTGTTTTCAAAAATCATCAACGAAAATAAAGTTTCCAATTGATAAAAAGAACCAAATGATAGCAAGATTAAATGGGCAAAAATCTATGGAAGTATATATGTCTGCTATATTGTCTTCTCTCACTTAGTCTCATGTAAATTAGAATATATATGTTTCTCATAGAGCATTGATGAAAAAGGAAAAATATAGCATGTGAACTCCCTCTCAATTGAAGTTAAAAGAAACACAAATAACCCATAAATAATAAAGTAGAAAGGAACAATTTTTTGTACAAAAAGAATCATGAGACCAGTAAATACAAGTTGGAACAAAACAATGCACAAAACAGCCTAAGATTGATAAATGCACAAAACAATGCACAAAACACAAGGGATACCTTTGGCCTGGAAACTTTTATATGCTTATCGTTGGCAATTGCTGAAAAGAGGGTATTGTAAATCTAACGAACCATTGCGGGTGGATGGAGTCGGTTTGATGCAAAAACAATCGTAAGATGAATCATCTATTGTTGACTCTCGTTTCCAAAGAAAAAAGCAAAGTTCAATTAGGGTTGAAGAAGAAAATCAACAGAAATCACCCAACGAAAATCAAAAGAAGAAAATCAACAGAAATCACATCAGCACCGATGGAAAATTAGATTAGGACTGAAGAAGTGAAAACGTACCTGAGAGAAGAATCGATTGTGTGGTCGATGATCGAGAGAAGGGTTGAAGAAGAAAATCAACAGAAATCACCCAACGAAAATCAAATGAAGAAAATCAACAGAAATCACATCAACACCGATGAAAAATTAGATTAGGGTTGAAGAAGTGAAAACGTACCTAAGAGAAGAATCGATTGTGTGGTCGATGATCGAGAGAAGAATCGATTGTGTGAACTTGAGAGAAGAAACAACCGGCAATGTATATTAATTATTGCATTGGATTAAGATGGAGTGAAGCGTCACCTTGGAAGAAGGAGAAGCCTGGACCGTCATCTTGATAAAAGGGAGAAGCCTTAAACTAAATCGACGTTTACCGATAAAAGGGAGAAGCCTGAACCATAGTAAAGAGGTTGCATTAAAAGTAGTAGTACATCATGTTTAAAGAGTTGTAAAGTTGAAAATTAAGTAATTTGGCATTAGGTGGTAGTACATTAAGCTTAGGAAGTTGTTTTTAAGAAAAGCAATCCAAATGCTTTATAAAGTAGTATAGATAACCTTAGGTTCATTTGAGAAATGGTAAATATATGATAAATAAAGAAGTAATCCTAGTTCATATGGTCAAGATCGGATTTGACTGGTCAAATATTGCGGCTTTGACTGGTCAAAAGTTACGGCTATTCCAAAAATAGAAGGACACTTTCGTAATTTTGACAAAATACATGGGTTGTGTTCATATATGAACATGTATAATTCACATATGAACTATATGTTCATATATGAATCAGTGTAATTCACATCTGAACTCTTTTAACTGATTCATATATGAACCTTTGTGATTCATATATGAACTAATTAACTGATTATCATATGAACTCATCCAACGTATTTTACGAAACTACCTCTCTACCTTCTATAGACCATGCAAGGAATTATCCGGTGCTTCGCGGTCAAAGCCGCAAATGTTGACCAGATGAATGGATAAGATTACTTCTCTATTTCTCATACATTTATCATTTCTCAAATGAACCTCTCCATATATATATATATATATATATGGAAATCTTTTTTTTGAGAACCTATGAAATTGTGATAACTTTGAGAACTAGTCATTATGTGTTATTTCATATGATTTTTTTTTTCATTTAAGACTAGGATTTAGAATATTGATTAACATATATTTGTTTCACATGTACTCGGTTCATAATGTGAACATTTTTTACGTGTTTGTGAAACAAAAAATACACATAAAAAAGTTTCAGAATGTGAACCAAATACATATGAAACATTCACATTGTGAAACAAATATAAGTTAATTAATATATTAACTTATAACCTTAGATGAAAAAAATCATGTGAAACAATACCTAATGATGATAGATTTCACAATTTTCACAATATATGGGGTTCTCAAATGATTGTGTATATATATATATATATATATATATATATATATATATATATATATATAGAGAGAGAGAGAGAGAGAGAGAGAGAGGGAGGATTATGCGAGAAGCAAACTAATTTGCGAGAAGGCAAGAAGGAATATGAGCCACATAATTTATTAATTAAAAAAAACATAAATAAAAATTAGTTTTAGAAATTAGGATAATTATCATTTTAAATTGGATAAATCTTTAAAATCCTTAAAATCCTTATTATATATTTTAGATTTATTTATTTTTTAATTTCAATTATTTATTTATTATTTTTTTTCTAAATATATTTTTAATAAAAAAATCACAATTTTAACCAAATATGTCATTATATAAATATTTATGCATATCACATATCATATTATTACATGTGATAATTCTATATATTTTAGTTAATCATATGTGATTATGTATACTTCTATTTATAGATCTTTTTGTGATGTAAATATTATCACATGTGATAATTGTATATATTTTGGTTAATCATATGTGATTATGTATACTTCTATTTATAGATCTTCTTGTGATGTAAATATTATCACATGTGATAATTGTATATATTTTAGTTAATCATATGTGATTATGTATATTTATATTTATCAATCTTTTTGTGATGTAATATTATCACATGTGATTATGCGTCATTTATATTCAGACATATATTATCATATGTGATATTTACAAAAATCCACATAGTGGGATCATATGTGATACATAATAATATATCACATGTTAAACGAAGTTAATCATATGTGATTCAAAATGTAAATCTAAAAAATAGAGAAAAAAATGGTGAAATAAATAATGAATTAGTTGTTGATATTTGATGAAATTTGTGATTTTATCTATAAAATAATAATATAAATTTGATAAAAAATTATGAATTTATTAAAATTAAAAAATAAATAAATTTAAAAGATATTATGAGATTTTTAAGGATTTATCTAATTCAAATTGTAATTATCCTAATTTAAAAAAAAATATTTATTCTTTTTTTAATTAATAAATTATATGACTCTTATTCCTTCTCGCAAATTGACTATCTTTTCGTTTGAACCTGTCCATATATATATATATATATAGCCTTAGGTTCATTAGAGAAATGGTAAATATTTGAGAAATAGAAAAGTAATTCTAGTCATTCATACGGTCAAGATCGGATTTGACTGGTCAAATATTACGGCTTTGACTGGTTAAATATTGTGGCTTTGACTGGTCAAAAGTTGCGGGTATTCCAAAAATAGAAGGAAATTTTCGTAATTTTTACAAAATACACGGGTTGTGTTCATATATGAACCTGTATGATTCACAAGTTCATATGTAAACCAGTGTAATTCACATATGAACTCTTATAACTGATTTATATATGAACCTTTGTTATTCATATATGAACTAATTAACTGTAGGTTCATATGTGAATCAGTTGAACTAGTTAACAGATTCATATATGAACATTTGTGATTCACATATGAACTAATTAACTGATTAACATATGAACGTAAGGAATCATACAGGTTCATATATGAATTCGTCCTACGTATTTTACGAAACTACCCCTCTATCTTCTACAGACCACACAAGGAATTATCCAGTGTTTCATCTGGTCAACATTTGCGGTTTTGACTGTGAAACACCGGATAATTCCTTGCATGGTCTATAGAAGGTAGAGGGGTAGTTTCGTAAAATACGCGGGATGCGTTCATATATGAACCTATATAATTCACATATGAATTATATGTTCATATATGAATCAGTTAATTAGTTCATATGAGAATCACTTAATTAGTTCGTATATGAATCATAAAAGTTCATATATGAGTCTGTTAATTAGTTCAACTGATTCATATATGAACTTACAGTTAATTAGTTCATATATGAATCAGTTAAAAGAGTACATATGTTAATTACACTGATTCACATATGAACATATAGTTCATATGTGAATTATACAGGTTCATATATGAACACAATCCGTGTATTTTATAAAAATTACGAAAGTGTCCTTCTATTTTTGGAATAGCCACAACTTTTGACCAGACAAAGTCATAATTTTTGACCAGTCAAAGCCGCAACTTTTGACCAGTCAAAGCCGATTTTGACCGTATGAATGACTAGGATTACTTATCTATTTCTCATATATTTAACATTTCGCAAATGAACCTAAGGCTATATATATATATATATATATATATATATATATATATATATACATAATTGACTCGTTTGCCCTCATAGTTAACAGATAAGTTGGATGGCCGTTAGTGTAAGGGGTCAAACTCAAAACAAATTACATGGGTAGAGGTTTATTATGGAATAATCTATACTATCTATATCTATACTATATTATAAAAACGACATAAAAACTCTTAATTACAACATTTTAAGCACAAGGTACAACTAATTAAAGCCAATTACTTAATTTACAATTTCTTAATGCTTTGGTACAATCTTTCCAAACACAATATCTCACATAATCATCTATTTGTGGAATGGATACTCATTTATTAATATAAATATTTATATTTTTGGTGGAGGATTTTATAAAATAAATTTTATATTAGCATAATCTATTTTAAATGTAGATTTTACATTTAAATCTATATTAATGAGATGTAATATAAAATCTTTTTTCTTCCGTATTTTTTATATTACATCTCATAATGATTTTTCCATATTTTATTTTATAAAATCTTTTTCCATATTTTATTTTATAAAATCTTTTTACATAATGAGATGTAATATAAACTCTTTTTTCTTCCGTATTTTTTTTGCTAATATAAAATTTATTTTATTTTATAAAATCTACACGTATTTATATTAGCATAATATAAAATCTATACGTATTTTTTTTGCTAATATAAAATCTACACGTATTTTTTTTTCACGAGCATTAAAAGAAGAAAAAAGAAGGTTGATATGAATAAAAAATAAAAAATAACGAGATACACTAATAAATTATCGTATTCTTTAAAATAAAAATATTCCGCAATACTTTCCAAATTAACCAAGTGTAAAGAAAATAAAATAGAAACGATGTAGATATAAAAATATTCTTCCATATTTTTAATATATTTACATTTAAATGTAAAATCAAAAATGAAAATAAAAGATTTTAAAATATTCTCTACATTCACTATAAATATATATAGCTTCTCTATGTATCATCCGAGTACAAGAAGAAGACGAACGGTCGGGTGTCAATGGCGGAACCTGCAACTGAACAAAAGATATTCCACTATATTTTTGTTTCTTTGAAAAACTTCTTTTTTATATTTTATTTTATTTACTATGGATTTGTTTATATTTTTCAAAACCCACAATCATATTTTTCGAAGTAGGGGAATAAGATATATATACATATCTTTATTTTTATCGACTAATACTATGAGGTCTTGAAGTCAATAGTCAGATAAATTTTCAAGTGGTACTGAGTGAATTTGAACTATACCAGTTGAGTTGCCGGTTACAAAAGATAGAAATCATTTATTTTATTTGTCATATTTGATGTGGGTTGAATGTTGCTAATTAATTTACAGATTTATACGTTCAAAGTGATTGTCAAGTGTTGTCGAGGAGGTTTCAGAAAAATTGCAAAATCTGTAAAAACGTATGTTCATATTTATAATTATTTCAATAATAGTGATATGTTGTGAGACATGTCGTTTGAGTTTTAAATAATATAATACAAAACTATTACCAATATTATTGCACAAACTCATAACAACAAACGATTAAGAATATATGCAAGTTAACCACTTATGAAAATACATTCGTTTTTCACATTGTATTTCATTAATTGTTAACAGAGAAATTACGTTTCATTTTAACTCGGTTCAATATTCCAACAAAAAATTTATCCTCCCGTGCAATGCACGGACCCAACACTATTATTATAAAGATGGCATAAAAAACTCTTAATTACAAATTATTAAGCTTTATGTACTATCATTTAAAGCTATCTACTTAAAATCTCTTTAAAATAACTAATAAAGCCTAATGTACTATCTGTAAAGCTTTTAACCCTAATTTAGCATTCTGGAAAGAGGGTATTTTTGCCGAGAATTCCTCTTTGTCCATCTGAAGATAACATGTTTCCCTTCAAATTGAAGAGAAAACAGTTTCCAGTCCGGCTTAGCTTTTCTATGACAATCAATAAAGCTCAAGGACAGACCATTCCAAATGTTGGTGTTTATCTACCAGAATCGGTATTCTCGCACGATCAACTTTATGTGGCATTGTCAAGGGGGACTTCGCGTGAAAATACGAAAGTATTAGTAAAGCATGCCAAAAAATTCAATCGTGCCGGAGTCTACACATCAAATGTGGTGTATCAAGAAGTTTTACGCGATTAACAAGGTACAAACGACAACTTATTATTATACATTTGTTACAACTATATTTGGTTTGTATCTATTATAATCATATGACATTTCTTAGAGGGCAAGTCTACAGGTAGATGCTCCGAGTGATATCTTATCGTTTTCTGTGTGTACAAATTTGTATTGTCACAGATGATTATAATTCTATTTTGTTCAAACATATGTATCGGGTTTTATTTGTTAATTATGAGTTGCATTAAGTTACAACCACTATTCAACTCAAAGTCAAAGCAATATAAAACAATAAAATAAAATCAACTTGAACATAGAATAGAGAGAATCATGATCAAGATTATGGGTTTTAGTTGTCAACCTCGAAATTAAAATGTATCCCGCCGCTTTGCACGGATACACAACTAGTATGAAGATAAAGAATAAATATGTAACAAATCACAAACCTCAAGGACCAAATTCGCAAGAGCATTCACATCCATCTTGTTAGAGACTTTGCAAGATGACACGGCTTACCATGTGGATAGCAAGGTCTTGCTAGATACTCTTACACTTAGGGTGTGTTTGTTTTTTAAAAATCAGGACTTATTTCTCACTTATAACTTATTCGGTCAAACCTAGTTGATTTAAGGTTGTTTGTCTTTTCCATTATTTCAGATCCACTTATCACTTATTTTCGAAGCCCTATCACTTATTTTCGAAGCCATATCACTTATTTTCATCTTTTACGCCTCCTCCCACTATTACCTAAAATCGAGCGAAGACTCCTCCATCGCTCCTCACAAAATCGACCGAAGATATTTAATGAATTAACAAATGGATGATAAAAATCTTAATTAGATAGATTGTGGATATGATTTTCCAAATATTTCTTTTTAATATTAAACAATTATATATCTTTGATTGAGATTTATTGGGATATATATTTCAAATCTCTTGAATAATCATAAATGTGATTACATCTTAAGCCATTAATTTGCTAGATTGTTACTAAGGGGTTGTTTGTTAAAAAAAACTCTTAATGAATCTTAAGTCTGATTCGTTCAGACCTTTTTATACACCACCTCTTATTAATCATAACTAAAATAAGACTTCAGACTTTAGACCTCTTAAAAAACAAGCGACACCTAAGAGAACAACTTGACAAGTGTTTAATATAATCCAATTGATTTCGCAACCTTTTGTATTGTTTAATCATGGGTTTTGTTGGTAACAAGATCATAGGAACACACTTAAGTAATATATATCTAGACGACCAATTAAACAGATTTAAGGCTTGATGAATTCAAACCGAAATATTAATGTATATTATTCAATAACGTTTGGAATTAATTTAAGACATATATATATATATATATATATATAGGTAGCAAAAGAAATGGAAAATTGGAAGAAATAAAAGAAAAGTGAAAGAAAAGAAAATGGACAAAAAGAAAAAGGCTCAAAGTGATTGCAGAAGTAGTGTCTTTATACATGCATACATTGCTTATGAGTCATGATTGTTGCCCCCTTTAACCAACACACGCTTCATCATACATTGCTTATCGAACCCATATTATAGTAACCATTTGACCATCATAATGGAATTTAGTAAGGTTTTACTTCTCTATCGTAGTGGAGCCATCGAAGATAGAACGGGACGTGAAAAACGGAAGAAAAAAGGAGGAATGGATCCTCACGGCTTGGTGCGCGACCTTGGGTCGCGGCCCAGGCCGCCCAAGTCGTTGTGGTCGACCCAGAGGGCACGTACGGCTTACCACGCGGCCTCAAGTCGCGGGTAAAGCAACGGGAAGGGTCTGGATGATTAAAATCAAGGTTTTGAGGGTCATTCTTCAGTTGGTCATATATTTGGCATCCTAGGTCCTATTTGGGCAATTTTTGGACCTATAAACACAATTTTGAAGTTTTACAAGTAGAAATAGAAGAGGATTGAAGATCTTGGGTGGATCGAAGGGTTTATGGTCAAGGTAATCTTCTCATCTTTTCATTTAGAAGTTAGGGTTTGATGTTTTTGACGCCCATTCTTATATCCTTCAACCTTGGTGTAATTTTGGTAGCTTAGTGGTAAAGTAAACCTTGTGAGAGTATTGGATCTAATATCTAGAGAGATCCCTTGAAGATTTTAAGTCGTCATCAAAGGAGACTCACATTTTGGGATAAAACCTAGATTTAGCTTAAATTTAGCGAGATGAGTTCTAGTTGTTTTGAAAAACTACATACATGTCAAAATGCACATATTTTGGGGTTTTGAAAGTATATCCATGAGTTTATTTCATATTGACAAGCTTTGTGAATATTTGTACACATACACATATTTGAGTTATAAATTCCTTTAAAATGGTTTACAATATTATATGAGGTGCTTGAGTCACCAAAAAGGGTTTTTGATCCACCATACATGTTTCTTGAACATTTGAAGAATTTGGGTATTGTGTTTCTTTGGTTCCTAATATGGGAAATTTTGGTGTACAAATGGTTTTAAATGGACTTATAATGTGAGTTGGAGAGTTTTACGGACCGTTATTGAAATATGGTTATTTGGGGCTTTACCCAACTTATGAGTTTTTATATTTGAAACTTTAAGTTCTTTGACTTTAAAAGTGTGAGTTGTTGGAATCGGGCATCCTTTGACTTGGGAATATTTGGAAAAGTGTGGACCTTATGGTTCGGGACTTTGGCCATTTATACTTGGAGAAAATACCAATTTTAGGAAAGTTGTACATCAGCTTATGTAGCAATATTGGCTCTATTTTCTTACCAACCGTTTTATGATTCTTTATGGCTTGATTTATACTCTAACGAGTTTTGGGACGTTGATCGGTTTAAATGACTCAATATGGAACATTTGATGGAAATGCAATTATTGCACAAATGTTGGTTATTACATGTTTTGAATGCGTTAGTTCATTCATGTAGAGTCATGTAATGTTTAGACTATAATGCAATGGATCCATAGGCATATGAGTCGGGTGGTTCATCATGGAGCTTTTAACGTCCATGTTTGAGTCTAGTGAGTGGTCCCCAAGTCATGTTTTTATGTAAGCTTGCGGTGGTACTCGACAGAGCCGTATACGGAGCTAAGTCTTGCGGTGGTGCCCACGATGAGCCAGATACGGGGATTTGTGACTTTTGTGGTGACACTCATCTAGAGGTCGAGTAGACACTAAGGTCATTTGGGTGTCTTGCGGTGGTTGCTTAGAGGAGCCATATACGGGGATCCATGACCAGAAGTGAATCTCGAGAACATTGATAAGTGGCCTAACTTTGTGTTTCCGTCACATTCGATGGAATCGGGTCTCCCCCGTCACCGAAAGGTGTTATTTTCAGGTATTCCCTTACCCATGTGTTCGGTGTTGAAACATACAATTTTATTTATACAAATAGTATTTTGGGGAAATACCTCGTGGGTGCGTTTTGGGGAAAATTGTATGTTATATAATTATTTAAAAAAGGTGTTCGGTATTAGAAGTATTATGAATTGTAAATAAAGCCATTCCATAACTTACATTTCAGGCACAACCGTATTTTGAGTAAATATTCGCTTAAAACGTTATGTGATTTATATGATGAAAAATGCTTTAACTCACTAGGCGTTAAGCCTAACACTTTTTCTTTTCGACATGTATATCAGGTCTTAGATGGATCTGAGTTGCGAGTGGAGCTTGGTAGAAGTTCCGGTTGGATGGCTTTAGTGACGTCATCCGGTTTTGGGAAGATAGCAGATTTGATGGTTTTAGTAACACCCGACTGATTTCGTCCCCGTTTGCGGGACTAGATAGTTCCGTTAGAACTTTGATATATGTTGTAGTGATTCTTCCTTCGTAAACTTTAGATACTTGTTATTTCGTTGCTTTATATTTAAGGGATTTTTGGAAGTTTTAAATTGTCTGCTATTTTCAAATTTTAGGGTGTTACACGGGTGCATTATGTGTTACCGCACATTTTTTTTTATATAAGATTATAATATAAAGTATTGATTAACATCTATTTATTTCATAATATGAAATTTTTTTGTGTGTTTGTAAAACCAAAAATACATGTAAAAATCATTCACATTGGGAAACAAATACATATGAAATCACACATCCTAAAACACATATATGTTAATTGAGTTTTGGATTCAACAAATCAATTGGAACAAGAGGTTAACATGAGAAATTTTGAGTTAGTTGGGCCCAAGGAAGAGGTTAACATAAGAAAATTGAGTTACTTGGCCCAAGGGGAATGACAACACGAACTACTGTTTTTTTATATATATACATACAAATATATTTAATGTAGGTGTTTTTTTTCTCTTTTATATTAATTTATGTATGGATTATGTTACTTATACAACTCAAGTTGTGTATATATGTACTAAGATAAATGGTTGTTTATTTTGTGTGTTAAATAAGTGGTCTCAATGATGGAAATTATCAATTTACTCTTATATTGACATGCTATAAATTAGAGATTTTAATGATGACTATTGTCACTTTCTAATCAAAAACTTCACTCACTTATTGTCTGGCTACAGTCTAAAACCAGATGGAAATCAATTTTCGATATCCCCTTTCTAAGATAAATACATCTCAATGGATAAAGGGTAGAGAGAAATGTTAGTGGATTAAGGGCCTGTTTGGAATTAACTTAATGGTCTTAATAAGCCCTTCACCTTATTCGCTCAGCCATATTGTTATGTTTGGAATTGGCTTAACAATTTAGAGAAGAGCTTACCGAATAAGTTTTCAAGGGATGCACTTCCACATACAGACACCATTTTCCCAATCTTACCCCTCTGAAAATCACTGTTTATTATAAAATCCAGTGAACAAATTTCTCAATCGATGGTGTGAGAAGTAAATAGAAATCGATTCCCTGCTCTTCACCGTCAGCGTTAGCGACTTGCCTCTTCCCTGCTCTTCATCGTCAACGCCTTACCTCCTCCTCCTTGCTATTCGCCGTCAGCCCCACCATCCTCTTCCTTGCAATCGATGCCCTGGTTTGGTTTTGAGAGGTAAATAGAAATCGATGAGGTTGGTATCGGTTCAAGATTAGAGAAAATCGATTGATTGTTATTTGTTTTAGTTGCTGAGAAACTGGCATCAATCGATTGTTATTTATTTTGGTTTGGTCGTCTTCTTCAATCGATTGTCTTTTGGTTTGGTTTGGTCGTCTTCTTCAATCGGGTAGTTTTCTGTGTTTAGAGGTGGGTTTAGAGGTGCAGGTCTTTTTTTTCCTCTTGGTTACTGTTGTGAGTTTGGGCTTTTGGTGCACTGGTGTTTGTTTGGTTCTTTAATGAAATGCTCTTAAAAAAAATCAGTTGCTGAGAAATCGATTGTTATTTGTTTTGGTTTGGTCGTCTTCTTCAATCGGTTGTTGAGAAACTGGCATCAGGAACAATTGTTGCTTCTTGATTGTGGCATTTTGTAGGACCAAAAATAAATAAAAGGGTAAAATGGTCATTTTCATCATTGAGACAGTTTATTCAGTTCGACACACAAACAACAATCTTATGTAATCCATACAACCACCTTATTCATATAGTCAACTTTATCCATACAGAACTTAATGGAAACACAACCAAATAGCCCCTAAGGCAAATTGGTTAGTAACTTATCAATAAGCTGCAAAACAAACAGGCATATATGACTATGAGTGTATTTGCCCAATTAACACATCGGAATGAATAATTGTTGGACTCATAGATCGTTCTCAATTTACATTAGGATTGGCCGTGGGGTTCTCTAGGGAATCCATTTTATTTTATTTTGAGTGATCAGAAGTGGCACAAAAATGCTTTATTTTTCATTGGATAAAGATAAATACTGTAGGGTAGCGGCAAATATTCATTATATACACATTCATGTGAAAGAAAATATTACAATTCATTTTCAATAGTTTAAATTTACATCGTATTCTTATGAATAAGTTGATTCATATTTTATCCTAAAACTGAAAAAGAAACAAACCCAACTGAGATACCACAAGTAAATGAAAATCTTGACGTTCCTACACACCTTAATTACGTGATAGGTTGTGCCTGATTTTGTCGTTCATTCGCTTTCTTGAGACTTGTCATATTCTTCCGTAAGGAATTCACAAAAAAAAAAGTTATATGTCAGCGTCGTTTGAAACTCCAAAAACAAACATTTGATGCGTTAATATGTTTCAAGACATACCAGGAGCATTGGCATTAACAATTTTGTCCTGTTCTGTACTAGAAAGTGATTGGTTGCCAGTAAAGGCGCCTCCAAAACCCTGTTCATCAGACCTTGTTGAATATCCACCCCCCAATGTATGCGACATCACATCCCTTCTTAAAACATGTCCACAAATCGTTATAAATCATCAAATATATATATACACACACTCAAAATATAAAAATAAAAAAAACACCGATTCGTCACTAAATCCCATCATACGTTTTCTTGTCGAAAATTTTATGTAAGATGGTATGAAATCATAACAATTTGGTAAAAAAAAACAATTGTTTGTTCAAATGCACGTTTAGTAGTTTACTGATTAATACAAATGTCGATTTGAAATTAAGTTTCTTGGGTTGTCGTATGATTCCAACTTCACAAAAGTTAGATTAGTGACGATTTTTATTGACTCATATTTAAAAACGGGTTTTGTTATTCAAATTCAAATCCAAGATTTTCAACGGACCGTGACTCTCCATCATTTTATAATCAATAGAGTCTCTAAGAGTCCTATATGACTACACGACTAGACTTGAACCATTCATGTAATTAATATTTTGGGGGAGTTCTCCAAGTTTGGAGAATTTAATACCCGCTCTCATACTTTCTCTATTTTAAAGAATCTATGGAAGCAAACTATTTGCCCAAAATCTCCAAAATCTTTATTTTTAAAAAATCCGTTTGATATGCTTTACGTTGTGTTCTCGAATTTTGGAAGGAAATAAAAGAAAGTGAAGGAAAAGAAAAGAAATGGAAAGGAAGAAAAAGAAAGATGTATTTTTATTTGTGTTTTTGAGATTGAAGGAAAGAAAATAATTTTTCATGTTTTTGAGTAGGAGAGAAAGGAAAGGAAAAATGTCACTTTTATAAATTTGTCCTTATTTATTTTATATTAAAATGTAACTAATGAGTGTACGTGTAATTTTATAAATACTTTATATTTTATTAAAATTCTTTTTTCTTTCATTTCCTCCCACATCTAGAAGGAAAGTGTTGGGAGGAAAATCAACATTATTTTTCTTCCATTTCCTTTCATTCCTCTTCTTAAAAAAACTCGAGAACACAACATTTTTTCTTTCTCTCATACTTTTCTTCCCTTTCTCTTCCTTTCTTCCGTAAAAAAAAAAACCTCGAGAACACAGTGTTAAGGTCACGTTTGGTTTGTAGGATTGAAAAAAATTTGGTGGGATGAGAATTCAATTATAATCCAATTCTATGTTTGGTTTGAAAGATTGCTTGAATTTGAAATCTTAGGATTTCATTAAAATCCCACAAACTTGAGATTTAGAAATCTAATTAGGGTTGGTATTTTGCAGGATTTCGTAGGATTTGTGTGTAATAATATTTTAAAATATATTAAAACATTTGTTTATAATAATCAATTAATAAAAAAGAAGTTTAATTTTTTATAATTTGTTTTTATAAAAAATGGAATTCAATTTTATACCAAATCTTACAAACCAAACACACCAAAGATTTTAATCCCTCGAATTCCAAATACAACCACGAAATCCAATTTAACTTAAACCATTTCATAAAACCAATTCCACGTATTCCTGCAAAGTCTTGTAAAAATTCTTGAATAAAAACATAAAAATAAAAAAATTATTTTAAAACTTTGCTTCCTATAGATTTCATAAAAATAGATTTCATGGTTCGTCACGCCAAGAACTAACCTTATCGATTAATCCAAAACCCCAAAAATAAAAAAGAAATTAAAGTGAAGTAAAATAGAATTTACCCTTTTGTTGTAGGTTCCTGAGAATGTTGAATCTTCTCCATGTTGGTCGGTTTGGGCTGGTTGGTAATTGCAGCCCCACTGCCGGCGCTGGCCGAAGCTTGATGGGATCTTACATTTCCGACGAAATTCTCGGAAACTGTAAATATTCGAGAAGTTACTGGTTTAGCCTGAACCGAAACCAATCTGATAGTGGTAAACATTTTTGCGTTTATTATGTGAATTTTTGAATTATTTGATAGTGAAAGAGATAGAAAATATGAGGTTTTTAAGGTGTTGATGTTTATATAGGTTGAGATAAATATAATTAGAGATGGGGCGTAGAAGAAGGCAAAAGGGTCGTGGTGGAAGTCATGTTTTATGGTGCTATAATAATATGAAATTGTCTTATGGTGTGGAAATGGACGGATCAGGTACGTCTATGGACCCTTTTTTTGTATTTTTAGAATATTTACAAGTTAATTGGATAAATTTTTAAAACTTTACGTTTGAATTCCATAAAAATTTGATTGATAACAATTGATAAGTACGTTAAATTAAAAATGGGTCGAGAAAATAATAAGTGACCGATAACAATCGGGGTTTTTTTTATTATCAATTTCTCAGGTTTCTTGATTTTGCATCTTTTTTGCGGCGGTTGTTTGAGTACTCTTCTTCCTGATTTGGTTTTTGTCTATTGTTGGTTTTTTGTCTTTCTTAGTTCTCTTTTGTTTCGGTTTCCTAGTGGGTTTTGGGTGTTTTTTTGTTTCTCACAGATCCCCCTCGATGCTTTTTTTGGTACTCATATCGATACATTTTCCCCCCAACTATTTACCCGGTTTTCATAATTTCAGTTACCGAGTATATTCATATGTGAGTATATTTATACAATACTTTTATCATACTATACAACATTTACAACTTATTATACGTACAACTTATTAATACGTTTGAATTTTATAAAACTAACTCATAACCAACTGATATGTTCCAATACAAGATAAAAGTTGTGCCAACTAAGACAACTAAATAGTTCATAAAAATTGATAATCAATAGAAGATTTCTTCGCTCTTTCAAAATCAAACAAATTTCTATAATAAAATTGGAAAAAAAATAACAAAAATAAGATGTATTACCCTACATTTTGCAACTACACTTTCGGTTTTTTATTATTAACAATGAAAATTTAAATTTCACGATGTAGTATGGGTAAACAACTCGCTTATTACTAGAGATGGACAAAATGGGCCCGACCTAGTCTAGGACCGGCGTAGGGTTGTGACCGGTTATGGACCGATGGTCCTGAGCTACAGTATTGAACAAAATGCATGGCCCGACCCAAGACCGGTTTTAACAAGATAGATTTTTCAAAAAAGTGACTGTTTTTTACTGTGAAGATCGTTTTCTTTGAGTTTTTGATTTTTTTTATTGTATTTTTGAGTGTTTGATCGCCTTTTGTCCCTTTTAGCCCATCTACATTATATATGAGTCATATATATTGGAAAAGATAACAAACTAACAAACGCAAAAAATATTCATAATTCACATTATAATTCGTGATTTCAACTCGTATTTGACTTCAAATTTTTAACAACTCCTTAAATTCTCTATCTTTCATTTTTATGTACACTTATTTAGAAAATGGGCCTCTACTTGAAAGCCCAATACGCTTAGTTTAATGTGGCCCAAGTAATGTAGAAGTGGACTTTTTAAATATAACCCAATAATATGATAACCGAAAAGATTTTCACGAAGTCTTGTTTCGAATAATCTAATATAATGTGAAAATATAAATTAATTTATTAAAATTTAATATTTTACTTCATAACTTAATTCATATTCTTTTAGTATTAAACTAAGTGATTTCGTTTAAAAAAGCTAAAATCAAAATGAATATATAAAAACAAGACTAATAAGAGAAAAAAATAGTAGAAGAAGAGTATCTCTTACCTCTTGATTTTATCGATGTTGAAGATTTTTGAAGACTTGAAAGTTAGATTCGTGAGATTTTAATCGGCGCCATCTTGTGGACAGATCTAAACTACGGCTAAGATAGGAATACTTGAAAATTGATAAAAAGAAAAGACAATAAAAGTCTAAAACCATTATAAAAAAGTAAAAGCGCAAGTTTTGGTCGAGTTGGTGGGTTGGTCGGGTTACTTTGGGCCTAACCCGTTTTCAACCCAATAAATGCGGTTTGGACAAAATTTATTTCGATTATGTATCGGGTTACCTCGGTTTAAGTTTTTTTACGTTTTTTCGGATTGATCGGAAATTTGAACACCCCTAATATGTGGTTCTTTCTAAGGAATAAGAATAACAATAGAAATAAAAATGCACAAAAATAGGAATAGAAATAAATTTGGGGTAGGGGGGCAAAGCCGCAAAGGCCCCCCAACACTTAACATGACATGGCAGGTTTAACAAAAGAAAATTACCTAAGGTTTACTATTTATGCCCCCAACAAATTAAAAGGTAAAGCTTAACCCACTAATATTTTATTTATTTTATTTGTTATACTACTATTGATTTGATAAACTATTGTTTTTTTTTTCCAACTTTCTTTTATATTTTATTATTTTATAGATCTATATTTATTGTTATTTATTAATTATTAGTTTTCTATTTACAAATTGTTATTTGATGTAGGGTTGATGAGTTTGTTTATCTAATTTGGGTTTGTTATTTTGATTTCTAGTTTGTTACTGGTTTATCTTTTATTTATTATTTTTTGGCATTTTGTTATCTGATTTTTTTCAAATTGAAATTAATTATTTATTAACTCTTGCCCTCTGATTTTCTCGCTACTGACTAGTAACTTATATGTTTATTAACTATTAAACATTCTGATTTATCTTTCATTAGGTTTGTTACAAATTATTTTACAACCAATGTCCAACATGTTGTGTTGTTACATATTGGTTTAATGGGTTGTTCTTTTAGCCATTCGTCTCTACTGAATCAGTCGATTTTTTTTAGTTGATGTGTAATGTGTTATTTGTTTTTAGTTTAACCGAAATAGTAAAACATATACATAGTAGTATAAAGTTTCGGTTTAACCAAAATAGTAAAAAAAACATTTTTCATTATCATTCCTTACTCCTTAGTATCCAATTATCCACAATGGAGGTTTTTGTTGAGGCTTCTCATGGGTTTTTACAAGTATCTTTACTGTCAGAAAAAGGTTTTTATCTAGTCACAGATTCTTATTTGCACCAATGTACATGAACAAGAACACATGTTTAATAAATCTATAAAAACATATAAGGTAAATTTGATACCAAAAAATATAAATTAATTATAATGAAATAAATTTTTTTTAATTTTGTTTTATTTTTGTTTCTTAAATTTTTTTATATAAGTTCTGTATTAATAAGTTTAACTTTTAATTATCTCATTATAATATTATGTTTAGATTACTTTTCATATACTTATATATAGAGTCGAATTTAAACGAGAACAATACTTATTTAAAAGAACACAAAAACTAATAAAATCATTAGTGATTTTACATTAACACACGAAATAATGGACTTTGGTTTATAAATTGTTAATTAGTAATTGTAAAAATATATTTTCTATTTTTAAAAGATATAACAAATTGTTATATATAGATGTCACTATCGAGTCAATCTTCATACATCTCATTCAAAGAAAATGGAAAAAAACATTGAGAATCAATAAGGATCTACTCATGAATTTCAAAAATATCTTCAACAAAATTCTAAAATGCGCTCAAATGAAGTTCATCACCATTTTCACCCCGGCTTGGTTGAACATATTTGATCGAATCAGACGAGTGATCTATATTACTATTTATTATTTTGTGCTACATTTTATAAAGATTATTATTTGTGTAATTTTACACTTTTTTATAATTATAGCATAAAATTATGTTTATGTTTTAATTGTTTTTCAAATATGTTAAAAGTACATAAATTAACAAATTAAAATTAATATAGAAAAGTAAAAATTAATAAATTATATTTGATTTTTTTTTACAATTTTATAATATATATATATATATATATATATATTAAATTTATATAATAATCTATAAAACTATATTTTATAAATTAAAAAAAATGGGAAGTGAGGTGTTGTAATATAACCTCCATTGTGAAATTTTATTGACATTCTTACTTTATTGAGGTGAGAATGATGTGACACACAAAAAAATATGGTAAATGAGGTTCTTAGAGTTTCCACCACAAAGCATCCACAATGGAGGTTCTTGTTGAGATTTCTCATATGGTTTTTACAAAAACCTGTTCTTGTTCAGTCACATGTTCTTATTAGAACTCAGGTGTTTGAACAAGAGCTCATGTTCTTGTATACATTTCTTTTTTTTCTTTCATTTTGTTATTTTATTTATTTCTTAACTATTTTTTAATCTATACTATATTATAAAGCACAGATAAAAAACTCTTAAATATAAATTATTAGGCACAAGGTACCATCATTTTATGCAATGTTTTAAAAATCTCTTAATTTACAAGTATCAAAGCACAAGATACATATTACTATTGCAGACTTCTAACACTCACCAATTTGGTATGTATAGGGTATTCCTTTTATGCAGATCCTTCCATGTATCACTATTAATTAATATATTATATTACTATAAATTTGTTTTAATTATATTATTAAATATGTAATTGGTTATTTTTTCTAAATGTCATTAAAATATATAAGATAATCATTGAATTATAACAAAATACTTAATTTTTTTTATATAAACAACATTATATTATTAAGCCTAAATTAAACAAATTTATAAAAAAACAATATCACTTTCTCAAAACCATCCAAAATCGTACTGTAAATCGACAAAAAATTAAAAAATAAAATGAAACATTAAAATCGTGATGTATCTCGTTGCATTGCGTGAGTACGCTTCTAGTAAATCTATAAAACATATAAGTTAAACTTGATACAAAAAAATATAAATTAATTATTATGAAATATATTTTTTTAAATTTTTTAAATTTTTTTAAAATTTGTGTTTCTTGTAAATTTGTATGCAAGCTTTTGTATTAATATGTTTAACTTTTAACTATCTCATTATATTATCATGTTTAGATTATTTTTTAATTTTTAAATCGTAAACTAATAATTGTAAAAATATATTTTCTATTTTTAAAGAATATATCAAATTGTTATATATATAGATGTCACTATATGAGTCATTCATCACATCTCTCTTTCAAAGAAAATGGAAAAAGACATTGAGGGGGCGTTTGGTTCGCAGAATGTTTTTGGATGGAATGAAATCTGTAA
The DNA here is from genome assembly GCA_954870635.1 of Arctium minus. Lineage (NCBI taxonomy): Eukaryota > Viridiplantae > Streptophyta > Magnoliopsida > Asterales > Asteraceae > Arctium > Arctium minus. The sequence goes on along the minus strand of OX941097.1, from coordinate 16,790,867 downwards.
AATGAATTTGACTTTGATGGAATTGGAATGAAATGTTGTCAGGTTTGACCACCTGTTTGGTTGACAGAATTGGAATAGAATCTGTTAAATGAAGTGGAATTTTTCTGTTTGGTTCACAAATTGTAGCTTCGGAATTGGAATGGAATTTTGGTAAATGACCAAAATACCCTTTTTGATTATTTTAATTTTTTAAACAAAAATTAAACAAAAATTAAACAAAAATTACTTTAATAAAATAGTCATTAAATAGTTTAATTTTTAACAAAATTTGTTTTTATTATTTTAGCACATGAATGATGTCGAGAGAGTGAGGAGAGAGAGGGAGAGGGAGGGAGAGAGGAGAGAGAGGAGAGGAGAGGAGAGAGAGTAGGAGAGAGAGAGGAGAGAGGGAGAGAGAGAGAGAGGAGAGAGTGGAGGAGAGAGAGGAGAGATAGAGGATAGAGGGAGAGAGAGATATAGAGAGGAGAGAGAGGGAAGAGAGAGAGAGAGGAGAGAGAGAGAGGAGAGAGTGGAGGAGAGAGAGGAGAGAGAGGAGAGAGTGGAGGAGAGAGAGGAGAGAGAGAGAGAGAGAGGAGAGAGGAGAGATAGAGGAGAGAGATAAAGAAGAGAGAGGAGAGAGAGGGAAGAGAGAGAGAGAGGAGAGAGAGGGAGGAGAGAGAGAGATAGCGAGAGCAAAGAGAGGAGAGAGGAGAGAGAGGTAGATAGAGATGAGAGAGATAGTTGGTGTTTGCTGATAATCAATATTAGTAGGGTTTAGTTTGGAGTAAAGGGTAAATTTGGAATTATCAAAATATAAGATTCCATTCCATTGAAATCCTTGGGTTTTAGGATGGAATGTTCAAATCCTTTGTAATAACCGGGCTTATTTTAAACAATTTGGAATTTGGGTATGAAAGGAGGAGAGGCCCATTAGGAAGGCCCATATTGTAATTTTGAAAAGAAACATTATTTCACCCTAGAAGGGTTATCAGTATTGTGTGTGCGGCTGTTTGAAGTCTTAGGGGTTCTTGGCGTTTTGGGTAAGACCGAGAGAAAGGAAGGCTTTCCAAGATTTCAAGTGAAATTTGTCGTCTCTTTGAGGTAAACCATCTGCTAATCTCGTATCTCTAATTGTTTAACTTTGTAGTGGTTTGATTTGGGGGTTATGTCATTGATTTGAGAATTTGAAGGTTGAGATTAAGAATTTTAATGTCTGGATGACTGCAGTTTAAACTCTATTGATAAAAGATTGGGTTTAGTTCTAATTGTGTTATTATAGCTGTGATTCTGGGTCTCCGCACTCTGTATTTCTGGGTTTTTGTTCGAGCGAAACTGATGCCGGTCGAAAGTTGGTATCGGTCGAAACTGATGCCGGTCGAAAGTTGGTATCGGTCAAAACTGATACCGGTCGAAGGTTGGTATCGGTCGAAACTGATACCGGTCGAAGGTTGTTCAAGTACCGGTCGAATTTTGGTTTCATGACAGTTCCGGTCAAAGGGACTACCGGTCGTTAATGTAACCCGGGCACCGAGTTGAGTTTTGGGCCGAAGCCCACATACTTTTAATTGTGAATCGACGGGTGATTTTGAGAATTAAGCCCAAAAGTTGGATCTTCAAGTGGTCGGCCCACTTATTTCTAAATGATTTAATCTATTTATTCATTTAAAGTTTTGGGTATATTGTTTCGATTTAGATTTAGCGGGTTAAGTTCGATCAAGAATAGATGAAGTTGGGAATGAGGGTATTAAGGTTAAAATTGTTTAATTAGAAACTACCGTTAATTCACCGAGAGATGTCTCGTTTTATAGGTTCGAGTCGGATTATTCATTTAAGCGAAGGCTTTTAACGTGGACTCCAGGTGAGTTTTTCTAAACTAAACCTTTTGATGATAAAGGCATGCGATGTTTATTTTTAAACTTTGAATTATTATGATGACATGATTTTATTAACTGTTCAAGTGTGTTATAAATCGTTGATGATTATATGTATGCATACATTAATTGTGAGTTACGTGACCTAAGTCGGGGAGTGTGGCCCGCCTACTCGTGCCGGGGAGTGTGGCCCGTTTATGTCATTTGGGGGGGGGGGGGGGGGGTCCCAACATTAAGGCAGCGCGAGCTAGACACATCGTCTTGGACGGTCGTGTGGTCCGTAATGGGTTTTGATTAAATGCCATTATTAAATGATGTATCAAATGCTGGAAAGTTTATGTTGTTGCTAGAGGGAACTCACTAGACCTATGGTCTAACCCTCGCTCTTTCAAAACTAAAAATCTTTTCAGACCGTCGTGAATTAGGTTGTGCAGCTAAAGGCAAGGAGAAGGTCTAGCGAGGGCGGATAGAAGACTGTCACTTAGCTTTTAGTTGTTCTTTGATTTCAATTGTGTATAGGTTGTTGTTATGACAAACCTTGAATTAATTATTGTAAGTTTGGGACCGTTAAGCATGGTTTATTATTCAATCATTGAGATTATATTTTATGAACCGATTCGTTTGTTTACATTTTTGGTTGAGTTGTTAAAGTTGGTATCAAAGCCATAGTTTAAGGGATCTAGGCGACCAGTTGGGCTTAGACTTAAACTTAGTGCGTGAATCACAACTGAGATTATAGGATGGCCGTAGGAAGTCGGGTGATAGAGTGGTGAGGACGAACATGTAAGGTAAATTTAGAATTACATCTGGCCAGTGTAATTGTAAATTTACATGTACATGTGCGTGCTTAACTTGCTTTATTGCTTTGGGGGTTACCTTAATGGGGTTTTTATTGGTGTTTATTTGTAGCTATGTCAGAAAGAGTTACTAGGAGCAGATCGGTGCCAGCAGTAGAGGTGGCACCTGTTAATGAAGTGGTTGAGGATGGACCTGTTGCTCCTCCTCATGCAGCTGCTAACCGAGGGAAGGGTCGCGGACGACCCAAAGGGAAGACGACAAAGAAAGCGACCACGCAAATTGATGAGCCAACTAAGAGGACTAGAGGTGGGAAAACACCTGGTGTTGTTCGGCGGGCAATCAGTGTTGATGTGAGAACTGAGTTGGAAACCTCTCATCAAGAAAGTTCAGCCTCAGTGAGGGGTCGGAGACAGAATAGAAATCGTGGCGGGGGACGAACGCAAGGATTTGTCACGCAAGAAACTTTTGCGGCTGAGATGGGGAAACTGCAAGAAACACTGAACGCGTTGTTGACGCAGCGATCTAATGAGGCGTCGGCAAGTAAAGAGAAGAGTGGAGATAAAGAGGCAACTGAAGTGGAGGATTCGCCGGTGACTATGGTAGGAAGTCACTCGCAGACCACTCCCGCAGTGATGTCCAACCCGATAGGAGAAAAAGGATGTAGCTTCAAGGAGTTTGCTGCTTGCAAACCTCCTACCTACAAGGGCGAGTGTGACCCGGTTCTGGCAATGAAGTGGATCAAAGGAATGGAATTGGCCTTCGACACCAGCAAGTGTTCCGAAGAGGATAGAGTTGTTTACGCCTTGGCTATGCTGAAAGATGAGGCGGTTATGTGGTGGGACGTGGAGTCTGGAGGGCAAGGTTCAGCTGTGGCTAGAGAAATGTCGTGGATCGAGTTTGTGAAAAGATTTAGGACAAAATTTTGCCCGCTAGCGACGGTTAAGAAGTTGGAGGAAGAATTTTTGAGTTTGGAACAGAAGGAAATGACGGTCCGGGAGTATACGACCAAATTTATCGAGAAATCTCGATTTGCTGAAATTTATGTGCCTAACGAGGAAAGGCGAGTGGAGCGTTTCATATATGGATTAAGAGGTAATATTTGGGAGTTCGTCGCGAACAAAGAACCAACGACATTTCAGGCAGCGGTGAATGCAGCCGAGTTAAGAGAGAAAGAGAAGAACTGTCAGGCCACCGAGAGAAGTGGAGACAAGCGAAAGTGGGAAGGGTCTAACCGTGATTTCAAGCCGTTTAAATCAACAAGACCTGATCACCGTGTCAACCCGAAGTTTGAAAATAAACCGTGTGGCAAGTGTAACCGGATTCACAAAGGGGAGTGTCTGGTAGAGCGAGAAGGGTGTTTCAAATGTGGGAAAACTTGGCATATGGCTCGCGACTGCCGCGAGATGAGAACGTGTTACCAGTGTGGGTCTCCTGATCATATCAGGACTGATTGCCCTCAGCTGAAGAAGGGAACTGCTGGAGTATTGGGGGATAAAGGGATCGAGAAGAAGGTGGAGCCAGCTCGGGCGAGAGCAAGGGCTTTTAACATGACAGCTGAGGAGGCGGTGGAGACGCCAGATGTGGTAACAGGTACTTTTTCCATAGACTCGGTATTTGCTAAAGTGTTGTTTGATTCGGGTGCAAACCGTTCGTTTGTGTCACCGAATTTTGTGCATAAACTACTAGTGAAACCCAAGAAGCTTAGTCAAGGGATCGAAGTAGAAATAGCCGATGATAGTCGAGTCTTAGTGGGAGAAGTATATGATGGGTGTAGTATAGACATTGACGGTCATACCTTCCCATTGCGGTTATATCCCATGGGTATGGGGGAATTTGACGTCATTGTGGGGATGGATTGGTTAGCTTCTAACGATGCCAGTATCGTGTGTAATAAGAAACTAATCCGCATAGTTTTGCCGGATCAGAAGGAAGTCATAGTATATGGGGATCGTCGGGATAGAAAGTCATGCTTGATCTCGATGATTAAGGCTAAGCTTTGTTTGGTGAAAGGATGTGTGGGGTTCTTAGCGTATGTGGTAGACGCTAAGAAAGAGAAGAAAGGAGTAGAATCAGTTCCAATAGTGTGTGAGTACCCGGAAGTGTTTCCGGAAGACTTAACCACTCTGCCACCGGATAGGCAAGTGGAGTTCAGGATAGATTTGATGCCGGGAGCGGCACCAATAGCGAGGTCCCCTTATCGTTTGGCTCCGGTCGAGATGAAGGAGATGATGACGCAACTGAAGGAGTTGTTGGATAAAGGTTTTATCCGTCCCAGTTCGTCGCCGTGGGGAGCACCAGTTTTATTCGTCAAGAAGAAGGATGGGTCTATGAGAATGTGCATAGACTATCGGGAATTCAACAAGGTGACAGTTAAGAATAGGTACCCGCTTCCTAGGATTGACGATCTCTTCGATCAGTTGCAAGGAGCGAGTTACTTCTCGAAGATAGATTTGCGTGCGGGTTATCATCAGCTGAAGGTGAGAGAGGAAGATGTACCCAAGACGGCGTTTCGTACGAGGTACGGACATTTCGAGTTTCTAGTCATGCCATTTGGGCTGACAAACGCACCGGCAACGTTCATGGATCTAATGAATAGAGTATGTAGTCCATTCTTGGACAAGTGTGTCATCGTCTTCATTGATGACATACTGATTTATTCTCAGTCCATGAGTGACCATGAAGTACATCTGAAAGCGGTGCTAGAGTTACTCAAATGGGAGAAGTTGTATGCCAAATTTTCGAAATGTGAATTTTGGCTAAGAGAAGTGCAGTTCCTAGGGCACGTGGTGTCGGAAGACGGGATTAAAGTGGATCCAGCGAAGGTTAAGGCAATCGATGAATGGGAGGTACCAAAGACGCCGTCCGAAGTAAGAAGCTTCCTCGGTTTGGCGGGCTACTATCGGAGGTTCATTCAGGATTTCTCGAGAATAGCCACGCCATTGACCGCTTTAACGAGGAAAAATGTCAAGTTCGCATGGAGGGAAACTCAGGAGGATGCGTTCAGCGAATTGAAGAAAAGGTTGAGCAGTGCACCAATCCTGTCATTACCCAAAGGTACAGAAGGATTTGTGATTTTCAGCGACGCTTCAAAGTTTGGTCTAGGTTGTGTGTTGATGCAAGAGGGAAAGGTAATAGCTTACGCGTCTCTACAATTGAAAGATCACGAGAGGAGCTATCCCACGCACGATCTGGAGCTGGCAGCTGTGGTATTTGCGTTGAAGATTTGGAGGCATTATTTGTATGGAGTTAAGTGTCAAATTTATACTGACCATAAGAGTCTTCAACATCTATTCAATCAGAAAGAGTTAAACATGAGGCAGCGAAGGTGGATGGAATTGCTGAGTGACTATGATTGCGAGATTCTATACCATCCGGGAAAGGCTAATGTGGTGGCGGAAGCCTTGAGTCGGAAAGATCATAGCTCGGTAACCAATGTAGTGGCGTTTCGCGTGGAGGTGATTTCGAGTTTTCTAGAAGAAGTCAAGCAACATCAAGAGGAGGTCGTGTCAAGTGAAAATTTGAAAAGCGAAAGGATCGTGGGAGTCGTAGACTTGCTAACCATGGACAATCGTGGTGTTAGATGTTATGATCAAAGAGTGTGGATTCCAAAGCGGAGAGATCTTCAGAAGAAAGTATTGGAAGAAGCGCACAAGTCGCGATACTCGATACATCCGGGAACCAATAAGATGTATCGAGATTTGAAGAAGAGTTATTGGTGGCCAGGTTTGAAGAAAGACATAGCTTATTTCGTTAAGAGATGTCTAACCTGTTTGAAGGTGAAAGCGGAGCATCAAAGACCGTACGGGGAACTACAGCCGTTGGATATACCGGTATGGAAGTGGGATGACATAACGATGGACTTCGTGACGGGATTGCCGCGATCACCCAAGGGGAACGATGCTATTTGGGTGATAGTGGATCGGCTCACCAAATCGGCTCACTTTCTACCGATCAAGGAGACGTACCCGCTAGAGAAGTTGGCTAAATTGTATATTGATGAAATCGTATCCAGGCATGGAGTGCCGACTTTTATTGTGTCAGATCGAGATGCTCGTTTCACATCAATGTTTTGGAAAAGCTTCCAAAGAGAGTTGGGATCACAACTTAGATTGAGTACGGCGTATCACCCTCAGACGGACGGGCAGAGTGAAAGAACTATTCAGACGTTAGAAGACATGCTCCGAGCATGCGTGATCGATTTCAAAGGTTCGTGGGAGACTCATCTACCGCTAATAGAGTTCTCCTATAACAACAGTTATCACGCCAGTATTCAAGCCGCGCCGTTCGAAGTGTTGTATGGGCAGAAGTGTAGAACGCCTCTTGTTGGAATGAAGTGGGGGAAAGGCAGTTAGCAGGACCAAAGATTGTGCAAGTGACGGCTGACAAGGTTAATCAGATTCGAGAACGGTTGAAGGTGGCTCAGGATCGTCAGAAAATGTATGCCAACAAGAAAAGGAAGCCGATAGAATTCCAAATAGGAGACATGGTGATGCTAAAAGTTTCACCATGGAAGGGAGTCGTTCGTTTTGGCAAGAAGGGCAAGCTAAGACCAAGGTATGTGGGACCGTTTTCTATAGCAAAGCATGTTGGAGAGGTAGCTTATAAGTTGGATCTACCGGTGGATTTGCAAGGGGTTCATCCTGTTTTCCATGTATCCAACTTGAAAAAGTGTCTAGCAGAAAGCGACGTTGTGATACCGCTAGAAGATGTCCAATTAGATGAAAGGATAAGCTTTGTAGAGGAACCAGTAGCGATTGTGGATCGTAAAGTGAAAAGGTTAAGGAACAAGGAAATCTCTTTGGTAAAGGTTCAGTGGCGATTTCATAGAGGTAAAGTAGCAACTTGAGAACTAGAGTCGGTTATGAAGGAGCAATATCCCGGTTTGTTCGACGAAGGAATTCCGAGGACGGAATTCTTTTGAGGGAGGGATATTGTAATAACCGGGCTTATTTTAAACAATTTGGAATTTGGGTATGAAAGGAGGAGAGGCCCATTAGGAAGGCCCATATTGTAATTTTGAAAAGAAACATTATTTCACCCTAGAAGGGTTATCAGTATTGTGTGTGCGGCTGTTTGAAGTCTTAGGGGTTCTTGGCGTTTTGGGTAAGACCGAGAGAAAGGAAGGCTTTCCAAGATTTCAAGTGAAATTTGTCGTCTCTTTGAGTTAAACCATCTGCTAATCTCGTATCTCTAATTGTTTAACTTTGTAGTGGTTTGATTTGGGGGTTATGTCATTGATTTGAGAATTTGAAGGTTGAGATTAAGAATTTTAATGTCTGGATGATTGCAGTTTAAACTCTATTGGTAAAAGATTGGGTTTAGTTCTAATTGTGTTATTATAGCTGTGATTCTGGGTCTCCGCACTCTGTATTTCTGGGTTTTTGTTCGAGCGAAACTGATGCCGGTCGAAAGTTGGTATCGGTCGAAACTGATGCCGGTCGAAAGTTGGTATCGGTCGAAACTGATGCCGGTCGAAAGTTGGTATCGGTCGAAACTGATACCGGTCGAAGGTTGGTATCGGTCGAAACTGATACCGGTCGAAGGTTGTTCAAGTACCGGTCGAATTTTGGTTTCATGACAGTTCCGGTCAAAGGGACTACCGGTCGTTAATGTAACCCGGGCACCGAGTTGAGTTTTGGGCCGAAGCCCACATACTTTTAATTGTGAATCGACGGGTGAAAGAATTTTGGGCTTGGATCTTCAAGTGGTCGGCCCACTTATTTCTAAATGATTTAATCTATTTATTCATTTAAAGTTTTGGGTATATTGTTTCGATTTAGATTTAGCGGGTTAAGTTCGATCAAGAATAGATGAAGTTGGGAATGAGGGTATTAAGGTTAAAATGTTTAATTAGAAACTACCGATAATTCACCGAGAGATGTCTCGTTTTATAGGTTCGAGTCGGATTATTCATTTAAGCGAAGGCTTTTAACGGTGGACTCCAGGTGAGTTTTTCTAAACTAAACCTTTTGATGATAAAGGCATGCGATGTTTATTTTTAAACTTTGAATTATTATGATGACATGATTTTATTAACTGTTCAAGTGTGTTATAAATCGTTGATGATTATATGTATGCATACATTAATTGTGAGTTACGTGACCTAAGTCGGGGAGTGTGGCCCGCCTACTCGTGCCGGGGAGTGTGGCCCGTTTATGTCATTTTGGGGGGGGGGGGGTGTCCCAACATTAAGGCAGCGCGAGCTAGACATATCGTCTTGGACGGTCGTGTGGTCCGTAACGGGTTTTGATTAAATGTCATTATTAAATGATGTATCAAATGCTGGAAAGTTTATGTTGTTGCTAGAGGGAACTCACTAGACCTATGGTCTAACCCTCACTCTTTCAAAACTAAAAATCTTTTCAGGCCGTCGTGAATTAGGCTGTGCAGCTAAAGGCAAGGAGAAGGTCTAACGAGGGCGGATAGAAGACTGTCACTTAGCTTTTAGTTGTTCTTTGATTTCAGTTGTGTATAGGTTGTTGTTATGACAAACCTTGAATTAATTATTGTAAGTTTCGGACCGTTAAGCATGGTTTATTATTCAATCATTGAGATTATATTTTAAGAACCGATTCGTTTGTTTACATTTTTGGTTTTGAGATTAATGAAATTTAATGAAATTTTTAAGGGATGCTACTTGTTATTTTTTGCAAACCATAGGGATCAATTTTGCATTTAATTTCTTATTTAAATTCATAGAGGGACCAAATATGTTATAAACTATAAAAGGGTTTTTTAATCCCTAAATTTTAGGAGGGACCAAATATGTTACCAAACCTAGAATAGAGGAATGGACAAATTTACCCCTACTTAAATACATGTTATTTAATAGTATTACTAAGAGGGACCCTACGTGTTATAAAATGAAAAGTAGAGGGACGTTATTCGTTAAATATTTCTTTGAGGGACCTTAGTCGTTAATATTTGTAAACCACAGGGACCAAATTTGTATTTAACTCTATATATTTTAATGACATCTAGAAAAAATAACAATTTACATATTTAATAATATAATTAAAACAAAATTATAGTAATATAATATATTAAATAATAATGATACATGGAAAGGTCTGCATAAAAGGAAGACCCTGCACATACCAAATTGTGTGTGTTAGAAGCCTGCAGTAGTACATATCTTGTATTCTTGTGCTTTGATACTTGTAAATTAAGAGATTTTTAAAATCTTACATAAAATAATGGTATCTTGTGCCTAATAATTTATATTTAAGAGTTTTTTATCCGTGCTTTATAATATAATATAGATATAGATAGATAATTAAATTCGTTTCAAATTTAAAAATAAAGTTGTTTGGGGTCGAAAATTGATCGACATTTAAAAAATAAAATTGAAAATTAATTTTATAAAAAAAAATAAAGAATGGAAAACAACGAATATAACATGTTTCCATATTTTTGTTGAGTCAGACCAATTTTTACCCACTGAAAAATGTAACTCAGAACTTATTAATAATATTTATTTCGTAGTAATATGACACTTCAATCCAAATATATATCGATGAACAGATGACAAGACTCATCTTCACATAATACAGTTTTTCAATTTTTCTGAGAAAAGTTAATCTCCAAAACGAATTTTACTTGCAATATTCATCTGAAATATTCAAGGCAGTGATTTTTTTCTTCTTCATATAATTACTTTAATTTTATTGCTCTTTTGTAGTATTTTAATATATATATATCAGTGATGTTCGACGAAATTTTCTTCTAGAAATATTTCTAACGAACATTCAATCATAAATTTTATGTGTCTAAAAAATATACAATAATGTTAGAGCATCCACAACTGCAGGTGTGTTAGACTCTTGCTATAAATTAGGGCCTCTATCGTGCTATTCTAGACATAGATAGGCGACAAAGACAAGGGATCTCTCTCAGTGGAGCTTCGAGTGACGGGTTGCCAAAGAGCAAAGAAAAAAGTTGTAACAACCCAACTCTCAAGACAAGAGACAGAACTATCTTTAATAAATAATAAATAATAAAGCCAAACGACACATTACAATATCCAAAAAAAAAAATACAAGGTTTACAGAAAGACAACCTATTACACAACTGAGAATACATTGACAATAATCTATAATGGAGGTCCTCTAATTCAGCTCCAGCTCGCATCTTTACTTAAATGCTTATCCGCTCCTCCTACTGCCACTCTTTACCTGAAAATGGTTTTAGATTTGAAAAGAGCGAGGGTTAGACCGAAAGGTTTAGTGAGTCCCCTCTTGCAACAGTTTTTAACTCAACGAAACATTCAAGAATTTATCATAAAAACAACGATTTTCAGCCTCAAAGAAAACCTTTGACTTTTAACAAACTTCTCCGCTCACACTACCGCTACCCTAAGGTGACAGCGTGTCTGTGACTCACACTGCCTTTGTTGGGACACACCCCCCAATGGCATAAACGGAACACACCCCCGGTATGAGCACAGGCGGGCCACACCCCCCAACTTTGAGCATAACACACTTAGGACCATGTATGCATACATTTCCACCTTAACAATAATAATAAACATCTTTAACATTTAAAATAAATCTCGCAAGCAAATATTAAAGCAACATCATTTTAAAGCTTGTATGTAAACTCACATACATAGAACATAACTTCTTCGTAATAAAAATAAAACTTTAGTTCGAAAAACTCACCTGGTGTCCTTAGCTTAAACCCGACGTCTACTCTCGCGGTTGAACCGGAACCTATAAAAGAACAATGATCGATGAACCTCTAATCTTCTATTTCATAACCGCTTAACATGCCACCCAAATAAAAACTAATTAACCTAGAAGATACCTCTAATTGGCTAGAAGGCTTTCTAAATAATCTAACCCAAAAACTAATACTCCCACTTAAATGGGTTTCGGCCCACAAAGCAAAATCTTCGGCCCACCTGGCAAAACCAAGGACCGGGGCCCTACATGGCCGCCCGGGGTGAAGAACTCGATCAGGGCGTGCCCCTTTCCAGCGACCGGAGCCTTCTCTCGACCGGGGCATGGCTTGACCGACCTCCCCCCCTTCCGCGACTGGTGAACTTGACCGGGGTATCAAATCCCTCCAGTGACCGGGGCGCCACAAACGACCGGGGTCTAATCTCAGGCCAGCGACGAAAAGCGACCGGGGTTTAAACCCCCGGTGATCGATGTCCAAAACTAACCATCGTCGACCGGTGTCCCCGTCGAACGAACCACACCAGCGAAGGGTCAATTCCACAGAACAACAGGATTACTTTGATTCCATAACTTAAAACTATTCAATCACTTACCCAATATACAGATACAAGACCCAAATTCAACAAAATCCCCAAATCCAGATACTCAACTTTCAGATTCAATACACGACTCCCCAACTCTACCACTATGATTAAATCCTTTACAAAATAAAGAGTTTTAATCACAAGAAAGTTTACCTTCAACCAATTCGATCCAAAACTTGATGCTCATCCCTTCTTTCTCGATCTCTCCTTCTGAAATCGCCCATGAGCTCTTCTAAAATAAATCAGCCGCCACACCCTAATACCAAAGCCTTTAGGGTTAAAAATCCTTTCTCTCCAAATTTCACTCTAGACCCCTTTCACTAAGTCCTTTCTAAATTTTAACCCCAAATTTATAATTCTCTTACTTTAAACTTTGTTATTACATTATCCTCCCCTCACAAGAATTCCGTCCCCGGAATTCCTTCATTGAACAAACTGGGATATTGGGTTCTCACAATCGACTCCAATTCCCAAGTCGCTTCCTGGTCCTTGTGGAATTGCCACTGAACTTTCACTAGTTGAATTTCCTTGTTCCTCAATTTCTTCACTTTACGATCTAAAATGGCTACCGGTTCCTCTACAAAACTTATCTTCAGATTAGATACATGGAAAATGGGATGCACTCCTCACAGATCCATAGGTAGATCCAGTCTATACTCTACCTTCCCAACACGCTTTACGATAACAACGACCCGACATATCTAGGTCTTAACTTCCATTTTATTTCTGAATCGAGTCACACCCATCCAATGCGAGACTAGTAACTTTACATTTGACACCACTTGGGCCTAATGACGCATGATTCTTAATCCAACCAGTTAAGTACCATTCGATTATCCAAGCCATTCTGATCAATCCATAGCCGCACGTAACCGTCAGATTTACCCCTCGATTACAACAACTTCCATAACTGATAAAATTTTACCGGAGTAACACCACGACATCATGCATCACAGATTACCTAATCACTCCACTCACCAGTACAACACATCGTCAACTGTAGACATCACCAACATCTCACAGTCACGAGTTTCTTCAGCATACAACTTGCCATTGCAAACAACCCCTCTTAGTACGACATAAGTCCAACGAAGAAGTGCCTTCTTTTTCGAACCACATTGATCTCAACTCCTCAGCATTATCCAAATCTTACACACTAATACATCTCGCCCCAACGTCATCACCTCAACTTCTCCCGGTAGTAACTTCCCCAATTCCAAAACCCTCGTAAATCGCCAATTCCAACTGGTCAAATAATGCGACGTATACTTCCATTTCTCATTGCATCCCCAATCACCCGACCAAAAACACAGTAAAATCCAGCTTCACCCGCTCGATACAGAATGATCAAACTCATACAAACCTTTCCAAATAGTTTAACACGGGACAACGGACTCACTTGGAATTCCCTTTTTACGCATTGCCAAACTGACACTATGGTCCTTCGCTCCAAGCACTATATCCCAACACCTCTATCTTCCTCCTTGGGGATTTCAAACCCACCTCTAACGACCGACTTACTGACTAGTTTTTTAGTCAGCCGCACGATTTTGATTAATCACACTCACACCGCACCGAACGCCATAATCTCTTTCTCATACCCACGCTAGGGATTTATAAGCTTGCTAACAACAAAAACTAAAAATCATTCCTCCACATTTTGTGTCACTTGCCAAACCTCTACTCGCAGATTTCCCACCTTTCCCAACAAGATATCTTCACTTTCTTCTCGTTGCAAGAAACACCGCCCATCCAACATTGCTTCCTCTATTCCTCGATGATTCCCAAATGCCAAAACCCCTTTTCATTACTTTGCTTGATCAATCGGCTATCCACAATTCTTACGTGAAATAGTCAACCCAACTCTTCTAAAACATTACCCACAACACGAAAGCACCACATGATTCTCACTCTCCAAACGGAATCAACCAATCTGCTAGAATCCCTTCACTCCAAAGAGTACTTCAACATTCATTCTAGGGTTATAAGATAATCCTGTCCCAAAACTTGCCGAAAACCAGAACACACAGTTCCTCTCTTAGATAATCGCCAACCATCATTTGCCAAAATTATTTTCAACTTAGCATCCCAACCACATTCTTACCACTTACAACTCATTCCCCATAAAGGACGTTCATCCTACAACAAAACGCCCGCCTTCTACACATCCTCAAGAAGGCTCCTCACCACTTTAATGATTTGCACTCTCAGCTAAGTCATAAAGGCGTCGCCAACTCATGGTTACCACCATCACTCTACTACATCATCCCAGAACAACTGCAAATCTCCACGACCACTTGTCACACATACCAACACCGTCATTTTCTCACTGGTCATAATATTAAAATTGGACTTCAAGGCGTTTCACGGCCTTGTCTTTTCCGAACCTTAATAAATCGCAAAACTATGATTCTCAACCCCCAACAAAATATCGCTCCTTGTCGGCTCATCGCAACCTGCTGGAATCAAACTCCAGTAGCCTGACAGATTGAGCATACTACCTTGAAGACTTAAATGCTCAAAGCGCAACCTCTACCAGTTGTGCAATATATAAACTTCGCTCCCGCATAACTATCAAGACCTCATCTCTAAAGAATCACCTGACCGCACTAAAGATCTTCCCTTTTGTAAGATCCACACAATGTTGTCCAACATCGCATTAGGTACACACCTTTTCTGAATAACTCTTCGCTTCCTCATGAAATTCCTCAAAACTAACCATAACTACTTCTTCATTTCCAGCGTTCCGCCATTCACCACGTAAATGGTTTCTGACTTCCACGTCAACAACCGGTGTTGAGATACTTCCACTATGTCTCCAACCAACAAGGATCCCCAATGAAATCTACCTCTTCTACTGCAGCAGTAAACTGCTAAACAAAATATTTTTTACGACATCAAATTCCACTTCCGACACAACCATTTGCCGACATTCACATCTCAAGTCTCGGAACAAACGGTAAGCCACTATAGTACCATCATCCTTAACGTCATAGGTCAGTGCCTCCATTAACCACATCTGCTATTCACCACCCCTACTTAGAAGGATACCAATATCAAGTACCTTCTACCCTCTGATCGAGCGGCACGCTTCCACTCTCAAAACTTTCCTCGTCCTTAATTGCAACCCTTCCCTACGACCTAGAGAGTTCATAGCCTTAATGCATGACACACAAACATTTACACTTTTGACCCGTTTGAAAATTAAGAAGATACTACATTATGAAGCAAACTTGAATGGACACGACCCAACACCGACTTAGCCATGCGCAACGATTTCAAGAATCGTTCAACCTAAACTTCACGACAATTTCTCTTCACCACACCCCAACATCGGTGTTGACATAGTTAAAATCATTTCCGAAGAACTTTACTCACACGGTTTATAAATTACTATAGAATTGTTTACACTGAGTGTGTCAAACGACTCTCATCTTTATTGATATGACAACACAAATCTGTACCAAACTCACTTATAAAATCATGCGATCAAATGATGTTTTGGTTCTCATAACAAAAGTTAACTCATTTCCAAAAGACATATAATAATTCACCCACACCAAAATCGAAATTTATCACCCAATGCCATAAACTTATCTTTCAATCCAACACACATTTGCACACGTCAACACGTTTTTAAAACAAACACCTCATAAGGCACATACACACCAAAAATATCTAATGTGAGTGATATGAAAAACTCTAGCAATTTATTTGATACACAATGCATGGGACTCAATGACATTGAAGGCTATTTACTCTAACAAGGTCAACTGTTTACATTCACTATAATTTATCCCAGACTCCTTACTTCTGACCAACCCATCATGATCCTCATGTTTGCCACTACTTCCAGCACCAATGCTTCCCAGCATCCTTGAATGTCCAGGTACCAGTTACCATCACAACTAAAATTTCACAAAACGTGCATCCTCACTTTTACCCTAAAACAAACTTACCAACCATATATTGATTCTATTGATCCTCATTACATTTTATCCGTCAGCACATATTTCGTCTCTCAACCAACCTTCGGTTAGCTACAACTCCAAAAGCCTCATTTTCCCTCGATTCTTGGATTAACACTCTCCTGCTTCTCACTAACCGACATACCACTCTACCAAACCGAAAACTCCCCTGGAGCGAAAAGCTCATCTCCTACCATCATTCTCTTCCTTATGAAATCAAAAGGTCCTTTCTCAACGAAATGTCTACATCCCGCACGATTTGCATCCTAAACGACATTAACCTTACCACCAAAAACGAACTTCCACCATACGCTAGACTAACACTGTCAATCTATGGATAGAACTCTCTACCCTGAACCACACTCAACAATAGCAATTGAGTATGCCCATGCACCTGTAAATTCATAATGGCATTGGCCAGATGCGATTCTGAATTTACCTTACATGAGGGTACTCACTAATGTTATCACGCCCCACAAATATCAAGGTCTTTCTTAAAGGCTTCCTATATTTTAGTTGTGTTCATCTACCCCACAGTTTAAGTTTAGGCCCATCCGGTCACCTAAATCCCTTAAACTATGGCTCTGATACCAATTGTAACAACCCAACTCTCAAGACAAGAGACAGAACCATCTTTAATAAATAATAAAGCCAAACGACACAATACAATATCCTAAAAAAATACAAGGTTTACGGAAAGACAACGTATTACACAATTGAGAATACATTGACAATAATCTATAATGGAGGTCCTCTAATTCAGCTCCAGCTCGCATCTTTACTTAAATGCTTATCCGCTCCTCCTACTGCCACTCTTTACCTGAAAAGGGTTTTAGATTTGAAAAGAGCGAGGGTTAGACCGAAAGGTCTAGTGAGTCCTCTCTTGCAACAGTTTTTAACTCAACAAAACATTCAAGAATTTATCATAAAAATAACGATTTTCAGCCTCAAAGAAAACCTTTAACTTTTAACAAACTTCTCCGCTCACACTACCGCCATCCTAAGGTGACAGCGTGTCTTTGACTCACACTGCCTTTGTTGGGACATACCCCCCAACGGCATAAACGGAACACCCCCCCCGGTATGAGCACATGCGGGACACACCCCCGACTTTGAGCATAACACACTTAGGACCATGTATGCATACATTTCCACCTTAACAATAATAATAAACATCTTTAACATTTAAAATAAATCTCGCAAGCAAATATTAAAGCAACATCATTTTAAAGCTTGTATGTAAACTCACATACATAGAACATAACTTCTTCGTAATAAAAATAAAACTTTAGTTCGGAAAACTCACCTGGTGTCCTTAGCTTAAATGTTGATCCAAACTCTCTTAGTGATTTGATAACGACCCTTTTCTGTACTTAGTGAAAATTACGTTTAATATGTATTAGTGTTTCACCATCAGCGATCAGACTGAGTCTGTTCAGTTATCGCTGATAGTCTTTCTTATAAACATTCAATATGTATTAGTGTTTCACTATCAGTGATCAAACTGAGTCTGTTCAGTTATCGCTGATAGTTCTGATGTAAACAGTAACGTAATCCCTGAAGACAAGTCTCGCGTCAACAGATGTTCATAGCTGAATCGAAGACGAAACTGCTGAACAAAGAGAAGTCTACTAATGACCTGATGCGGATATCAGTGAAGCAAAGACAACTCTACTTATACGCGAAGGAACACGAGGAAAGCTTCAACGATCGCTGAACTCTTGATATCTCTGAAGAAAGAGATATTCAGCGATCAAATGATCACAAAGCTTATACTTCAAGTTTCTTTTTGTCTTACCTTGCACAACTCAGTACGATGTGTCAGAAAGGACATGCCTCTGCCATAATTCGTACAACAACTCTGTCAACTACACTATTCATGATCCGATCGAAAGCATGTCTCCCAAAGTCAGACTTCCAAAGCCAATCAGTGAACGCCACGTGTAAAGTGCCCTACCATGAATTTAATGCATAGGGTATAAATAGGAAGTTCACCCCTCCATCTGAGTGTGTGCTCAATCCTTAAACTCAAAATAGAAACCCTTGTTTTCTATATTCCTTAATCCCCCATTCTCTGAAATTCTTGTGCAACCATCTTAGTGTTTCTTAAGTTTGTTTAGATTGAGTCTGTCTTAATCTTATTCCGCAACAAACTTGTAAATTGTGTTTGATCTATCAATAAACAATTTATTAAACCTTAAATTTCTGTGTTTGTATTCAACCCCCCCTTCTACAAACTTGTTAAGCACCTCCGGGACCAACAAGTGGTATCAGAGCAGACTGTTTAATCTGATAAACAAGATCTTGATTTATTCTCTTCCTTGCTATTCTCAAATGGCACTTAACACAAACACTAACTACTATGATAATGGTTCACTCTCTAAACCTCCTCGATTTAGCAGATATAAATTTTCTCTATGGAAAAATCGAATGATGCTATTTCTTGAAGGTGTTGATCATACTATACCTGAGTATATAGAAAATGGACCCTATGAACCTGTTAGAATTATAGCTGCAGTTCCCGCTACTGCCACCACTGAAGCTGTCCCTGAACGCTATGTCGTAAAGGAAATAAGACAGTGAAGTGATGAAGACAAAAAGAAGGTAGGTATAGATGCAAGAGCAAAGACCATTATCTCAATGGCTCTGCCTGATGAAGTTTTTCATTCCATCATGCATCTGAAAACTTCTAAAGAAATGTGGGAAACCATATGTGTTCAATATGAGGGCACCACTGAAATCCAAGAGACTCGAAAGATTAACTTGGTAAGACAGTATGAAAGTTTCATCGCTGGTAAGAATGAATCTTTCTCTGACGTTCATCAGCGGTTTAACTGCTTAATCATTGATCTAAGAACAGTTGGTAGGACCTATTCTAATTCTGAGGTCCTAACAAAATTCTTAGAATGTCTTCCTGAAAGCTGGGACAGTTATTCAATATGTCTTAAGCTGACAAAAGACTTAAATTCCCTTTCTCTTAGCACTCTGTATGGAATATTGATAAACTATGAGCAATCGAATCTCTTAAAGAAGAATCTTGTAAAAGATTCTAAAGACTCCAAAAGCACTCCTGTTGCTTTAGTCTCTTCAGAGATAATTCCATCTCAGCAATCTACTCTCACCATCACTGAGTTAGATTCTGAATCTGAGGATTTATCAGACCCTGATCTTTCAGAGTTCGATGAGTCCTTAACACTCTTGACAAACTCTTTTAAGAGATTTGCAAGTAAGAGCAATTTCCGAAGAAATAAGCCTTTCTCTCTTACTGAAAAGCCAAAATCAACTCTTGTTGATAAGGCTACTGCCACTTGCTATAACTGTGAAAAGATTGGACACTTTGCTAGTGAGTGCAGGTCTAAAAAGGTCTTCAAGCCTTCTACCTCAAGAAGATCCAGTGATGACAAATACCTAAAGTTGAAGAACAAATATCAAAAGCTGAAAAGCTACAAGCGAAAAGGTAAAGGCCTCATCGCTGAAGAACATGACTGGGCTGAATCAGAAGAATCAAGTTCTGATGAAGAAGTCGCTAATCTCTGCCTCATGGCTGAGATTAAAGAAGAAGTGGAAGAACCAACTGAACCTTCTATGAGCTACATATCGTCTCAGGTATCTATCTCTACTAATCCCTCTCTGCCTGAAGTTGAGAGAAGTCGTGCTGTTGATGTGCTGACGATTGATCTTTATAATGCTTTAAACGACAAAACTCAAGCTGAGAATAAATATGTTCATTTAACTCAAGAGCTAGAGAAATGTCATGAAAAGATCAGAGAACTAACTCTTTTAGAAGAAAAGTTGAAAGATCAAGTCATTATAAATGAAATCATCAGCATTGAACGCGAACAAGCCATCGCTGCTCTAAAAGCAGAAAAGGCTCATGTTGAAAAATGGTGCAAATCATCAACAAAGATCTCTGAGATAATAAATGCTCAAATTCCTGAAAGTGATAGAACTGGTCTTGGTTTTTGGAAACCACAGGATGAAACTAAAGAAGAAAGTTCCACGCTTAAGTTTGGAACGTTTGTCACTTCTTTCTTTGACACTTCTTATAATCAATTCTATCCCTGTTCTTCCTATAATTCTATCCCTGAGGAAAAATCCAAAGGCTCTAAGTCTGCGGATAAAGGAAAATCCATTCTTCGTCCTCAGAAGGCTACCAAGAAAGCAAAGCTGAAAGTTCTTTCTAAACCTTCAGTGAATCAATCCTCTAGCTCCGTGATAGAAATCTTCGATCTCTGTCCTCCAAAGCTAAATATTGACCTTAAACCCACGAGATCTGAAGAAATGAAAATTCCTCCCAGATCTCATGAGAAAAGCATTCTTGGACCTGGCCCTGCTCATCTTAAACTTTCAAAACCTTCTACTTCTGGTCCTAAAACCATTTTCAAATATAGAAAATGCTATCACTGTGGTTTTACTGACCATATTGCAAGCAAATGTCTAACTGCCACTAAAGTTGATAAATCAGCTAAAGTGAAGATGAATGCCTCCAAGGCTGAAAAGGTTACTAAAGCTGAAAAATCGACCAAGGTGAAGAATACCACTAAGGTTAAGAAATTAACCAAAGTGAAGATTACCACTGAAGCTGAATCTTCATCTGCTGTGAAGATTACAGAACCTTCCATCTCCATTAACCCAAAAGGACCCATTGAAAAGTGGGTACCAAACAACGCTTAATCTTCCTTTTGTGTATAGGGATCAAAGGGCATCTGGTATCTCGATAGTGGATGTTCTCGTCATATGACTGGACAAAAAGACCTGCTCACTGAATACAAGGAAGAGAAAGGTCCCTCTGTGACCTTTGGTGGAAATGGAAAAGGATATACCCGAGGGTTTGGTGTTCTCAGCAATGGAACAACAACCTTTCGAAGAGTCGCTTATGTAGATGGACTGAAGCACAACCTTCTAAGCATCAGTCAGCTATGTGACAAAGACTACGAAGTTCGTTTTTCTAAGAAAGCATGTTCAGTGGTGAATGAGAAAGGAAAA